>CM072067.1:2440000-12440000 GCA_036785405.1 Coenonympha arcania
TGCACGTATTTATCCTAGTTGGTAAATAAATACCTTGTTCAAGACCATAAGATGCCATTAAGTTTAGGTACTCAGATTTATATGATTTGGCGTTATTGGGCATGATATCTATATTTACATCGCCCGTAAGGATAATATTCTGTTTAAAGTTTAAGTTATTGATGATACGGTCTAGAGAGTCTATGTAATTAGTCGGATTTGAAAAACAGGGAGGTCGATAAGTGCATATAATCGAATACAATTGATTAACTTCGAGCACCAAGCAATTACCATCTGAGATCGCTGGTTCATAGGCACAAGCATCAAGACTGTTCCTCACATAGGCTACAATACCATCATTTTGATTAATGCTATTTTTTGTATAAAATAAATTATAGTTGTTAATTGTTGGCAGAATAGAATTCCTATCAGTCCAACATTCAGTTAATACTATTATGTCCAAGTGAACATTAATGTGACTAATAAACGCTAATAATAAATCAAAATTACAATTAATGCTTCTTATATTCACGCAAAGTACGGCTAAGGTATATATATTGTTACGATTGTAGGTTTTTAATAGACTCATGCATTTCGATGGATCATTGCAATATGAGCACATCGAGATCATTCAATATTCTATTAGAATCCAGGGTTAGGTATTAAGTAGGTAGTATGAACTTTTGCTATGAACATTGAACATGTCGGTACTTAGGTAATCTACTGTTAACGTAACAACTGCGTAGGTACCTACGCGGGCTAGCTAAGTTTCTAGTTGTGATATATTTTATGTATTCTAGTAATATTATGCAGGTGTAGAATGAGGATGTGTACAGAATGAGTATTATAACATGTTTTTCGTATAACAAAGAATGTGTTTTGTATAAGTGTGGCTCATAAATTTTATGTGTGTAAATTGTGTGTGTAGAATGAGATGTACATAGTCGAAGTTTTAATATTACGTGCAAACATAACAAAAGTAATGCTTCATTAAGAATTTTGCAGTTACAACGGCCAAAACAATGTGAAAAAATGAACTTAGTCGCATTTAGTCATTTATTTAGTTGTATTTTCTCCAAGTCCAGTTCACTGCTTATGAGAATTTGTGGTGAACCCTCTGATTTACGTAGATAAACTTTACCGAAAGAAGTCCAGCAAAAAGTAAATGTATTTGCGCGGGCAAATTCGCGAGCTTGATAAAATAATTTGCGGGTTTTGTCTGTCAGATTTTCTGAAATAAAAATTCGGTTCGCGGGCCCCTCGATTTTTATTTTTTCGGTGTTCAATTTTTCCTTAGTGCTCCTTTGGTTGTACTTTTTGAAACAACTAATAAATTTGTCTTTCATTGCGACGGTAGTGAAGTCAACTATAATAGGTTTTGATGCCGATTTTTTATTCACTCTAAAAGTGTTTTTAATGTCCGATGATTGCACAGGTATATCCAGAGCACTACCAATATTCAACGCAATTTTATACAACGATTCCCGATTTTCTTTCTCTTTCATAGGTATATTTCTTATTTCGACACTTGTTATACGGGTATTTCTTTCTAATGCTTCAATCTTGCTTTCCAACGTGGCTATGCTCTTTTTATATTCTTGTCGCTCTGTTTCTAAGGACAACATTTTTTCCATCATCTCATCATATTTAACTGATATGAATTCCACCGACTTTTTTATGTCAGAATTTTGGGCTTTTAATTCGTTCAACGACTGTAGTAAGGCGGTGAATTTTAAGTCCTGTTCGGCTTGCCTCTTGTTAAAAACAGTCATAAAATCTTTGTTTGACATCATCGAGTCTTCAATGTCACGCAATTTGCGTTTATTTCTTATTGCGGTGTTCCTAGTTGCAGCGGAAACGGAGGGTTCATTTTCCTTTGCAGCGGTGATGTCGGTGTCCGAGTGAGCGTGAACCATATTTTGATCTAAACTACGCTGGAGCGACATACCTATTGCTTGCCGTCAATTCGCACTCGTGCGCTATGGACTTACACACTTAAATGCACTACGCTACACTAAAAAACACCAAGCACTTTTACTCGGATAATTTGCAATTTAATCTTATGTAATGAAGCGGGATGGCACTATGTATTCGGCTTGAATTGCGGTGGAAACAAAAATACATGTTTTGAAACACGTCTGCTCAGCTCCGAGCTCCGCAGGGAAGTTGATTCTATTTTTTAGTATTCGTTGTTATAACGGCAACAGAAATAAAAAAATGTGTAAAACTGAAAATTTCAGATATCTGCCTATCACAGTTCAAGAGATATAGCCTGATGACAGACGGACGGACGGATGGACGGACGTCCGAACGGCGAGGTCTTATAGGGTCCCGTTTTTACCATTTGGGTACGGAACCCTAAAAACCGAAGAGAGTTCTCAGTAAATAAACGTACCTTAAATAAGCCAGTCTTATTATGTTCCCGTCAGTATTACTTGAATTTGGAAGTCACCTTTTCATAAAATAATATATAGGTCTAGAAAAACAAACTAAGATTTAAAATCCACGTGGCCGAGACACAAAAGGGAGTGGCCTTGACAGTTCTGCTTCTGCCACTGAGTACTCATTCTTAACTATCAGGAGCGGAATTGAGCACTTTTTTCAACCATCACTATGTCGACCAAATTTGGATTGGTGGACTGCACCTGCCTTTTAGAATGTTATGGAAATCCGGTTTTTCCTTTCTCATCCTCTGAGTTTTCAGAGTTATGTGTGTTTTAGGAAACTAAATATCACTTGCTCGGTGAGGGACACTATCTAGACAAAACCTGCAAGCCTGAGAATTTATTATGATATATGATACAAAAGTTTGTGAAGTCTAGAAGTATAGTGGTGGGCTTATAACCCCATATTATAAGTCCCACAAATGCCCATTTGTGGGACTGGCCTATGCGATATTACAAAACTCAATGTTAACATTGCCAGGCGTCCAGATAAAGCCGGGTAAGGTCCGTAAAAAGCTTGATTTATATACATGTTTCTATGTCTTATCTATTAATACCTACTAAGACACAAAATCCTCAATAGTGAGACTTTCCAGCATTTTTACCCAAATTTCCGGTAAACTGTCCTGTCAGGCTATTAGGTTTGGCGACCTGGCAACCCTACTCAAGGCCAATACCTTGGGTTTTTATAATCGCGTGAGGCCAGTCCTAGAGAAACTGCGTGTCCAAACTTCCAAAGTGCAGTCGTCCCTAGTTTCCACTCCAGCGGGCTTCGTACATAATGTTCTCCACTGTTTACATTTCAACTGGCCTTTAATTTCTGCACTCGCTCTCCACCAGGTCGCTAATGATTTCCTTGCGGTCTTTCTAAAACGCCGCGGATTTGCATTTCCATCTTTACAGACTCCGCAGACTTTTGTTTTACTCACTTTTTTAGATTCCGTAGTCACACAATTTCAATATAGCTGTACCTACTATTTTTATATTTTCGCAGGTAAGCATAGAGACAGCCTATTATCTTTTTCTTTATAGACTTGTACATTTTTCATCTTTACAAACTCCGCAGGCTTGGGTTTTACTCGCTTTTTTGGGTTTCACAGTTCATAATTCGTACGAAAACAATTAGAATGAAAACTTTAACCAATTCCCAAGATGTAGGTAATTTCTTTGATGCTGTAACACCTGAATAGTTAACCAAGACCCGATGGCGCAGCGGTAGAGACCCTGCCCTCTGCGTCGGAGGTCGTGGTTTCGATTCCCACAATTGAATAATGATTGTGTGATTAGCATGCATGGTTTTTTCAGTGTCTGAGTGATTTACAATATTATTTTGTGTTTATGTATATTGTTGCGAACCGGGGTTCGGGATCGGAAGAACAAGTCGATGTCGTTGGATAGGTGCCTTTATTCAAAGTGCCGATACCTGACTCACAGGCAGGCCGTAGCGCCGTGACGAGCAACACAAAGGCTCTTTCCCTGATCTGTGACAAAGACAGTCCCTGGTCCCTCTTCAGCTCCTCAGGCCGCACCGCGCGAACTTCGGTGCGCCAAGGAGCACGAGCACCACTGACTAACCGAAGACCACCAGTACTACACCATAACTAGTACTATAAATCATTTACTTCTTCTTCCCTCACTTCGTGTCGCTATTGTATCGCGGACTTGAATCTATCGAACGGAATTACTTGATCCTGAAATCTTCCCCTTATATACTCGGCAATAATTCGAATTCCAGAACAGAATGCTTACTTGATCCTGAAATCTTCCCCTTATATATGCGGCAATAATTCGAATTCCAGAACAGAATGCATCTCTTTTAAAATTTCAAATAACTAGTTCTAAATTTAAATCATCCCTAAAACTTATTGCTCTGTGTTCATCTATTCTCTGACAACTTTCTTGTTCTAACACATAGGAATTTTCATTCTTCTCTTTCTAATTATACACTACTGCCATCTATTATCGAGTAGTCGAAAGCTCTTGTCACTAAATTGTCAAATTCTTTAATTAAGCTAGGGACACACAATCGTTGTTTCCGACCTAGCCATAGCACACTATTAATTATTACGTATAATAATAGGTATGTATGTTACTTAGAAGTTATAACACAAGCTTTCGTTTATTTTGTGATGTATTTAACTGACGTATTTTGTAAATAAAATTTTATTTTGCTTTGAAAGTAACTTGGGATTTATTAAATTACGAAACGTCATTTTACTGCTTCGAATTAAAAGTCGGAGTATAGATTGCGATGTGTGTAATGTCCTGGCATATTTAGATATACAAAAAAAAATAGCAATGGACTAAAATTATGGCGATTTTGACTGAAGTTTTGAAGCACAAGTAAGACGTAAGACCCAACTTATCGACAATTTTGAGCAATTCTCTAGTTTTAACTTTTAAGTAAGTATCTATATTATGCTGAATAACAATCAAAGCTTCAAAGGCTCAAGCTTAAGAGCCTAGAGAACATGCCATTAATAAACAATGCATAATAAATGCAACAACCGTAACTTAGTACCCATTGCCTTTGATAAAGCCAAGACGTTGCTTTGCTGACCAATGACCAATCAAGAAACTTGTATGCTGTCGTTTTGTTCACATGTTCTTTAATCATCTTTAACGTCCATTGCTGTAATACTACTACAATATGGCCATAAAATCTATTTAAACCTGTCTATGGTCTCCAAAAACATGAAAACACACATGACAGTAGAGTTTATTGGTAGAGACTGAAAGCTATGTGAAATATGTAATGTATTACCAGGCACAGCTATTAATTACTCTGTTGACGCAAATACTAGGCTTATAGTGAAGCTTTATTAAATGACTGCGAGTCTAGAATCTAGATAGTTTTAATTTAACATAATACTAACTGACCCCGCAAACGTTATCTTGCCATAATTATAAGGGTAAAAATTGGCACAAGAATTTTATACTCGTGTGAGTTTTTGCTACCAAACTCCTCCGAAACGGCTCGACCGATTATTATGAAATTTTCTGTGTATGTTTGGTAGGTCCGAGAGTAGGTTGTATGCTATTTTTTATATCCCTAATAGCAAAACAACGTTTGCCAGGTCAGCTAGTATTACTATAGATATATATATCGTTCTGTTTATTATGACACAGCTATCTCCGTGATTTTTGGGCAAAATCAGTCTCGAGATGAATAAAACAGTGCAGTGCGTCGTGTAATATTGCAACGCAAAGGCATGGGACGCACGGCATCTGTTAAGACCTAATATACGACTTCACATCTACTCTCGCTTGTATTTATTTTTTAAACCGAACTGTTAGCACGACTCTTTCAGCGAATCGATTTAGCGTTCAAGTGCGATGCTGGGTAAAAACCGCTATGAAAATAAATTAAGTAGGTAAATAATCCATTTCCAAAGAAGTAGAGGGCTTTGCTTGCGTCATGCGTGAGCTCTATTTTACCACCTAGGAGTTGAATTTTCAGAGAACCTTTCTTAGCAAACGCCAATGTCATGATAGCTATAGGTAGCTAAGAAAAAAGTCACCTTATTAGAGCAAGATAGATAGGTTCTACAGATTGCAGATGCTATCCCGTGGTTAATTGAGCATTACACAAAGTTAACACGAACATTTGGGGTTTGCAAGAAGATGAAAGGTGAGTGAGTAAACAGGGTAAACTGAGGTAGCGGATGGGGTAAACGGGATTGAAACGTTTGGCACAATTAAGTCCGGCAAGCGCGGCGCGGCGGGCGCTATAAAGCGCTGCCGCACAATGTGGGAGTCCGAGTGCTGGAGTTATTGCCTCGTAAACTGAGACGTCGAATGTAAACAAGCCGGAGGTAGTCCACTGCAGACTGCAGTGGATAGTAGTGCTTTAAATCTAAAACCCTGGGAGAATTCAATGAATAGATACTTTTACGTTGGACACAGAATTTCTACACTTAAAAGAAGAGGAAACACTTTATTACACCCACATATTAAAAACAAGAAATATACAGAAGGAGGGAGAATAAAAGATGTGCAGAGACGGCCTTATCACTAGACGTTAGTCGTCACCGAGAAGTCACCGAGAACGAGATTATTTCTGACTGACATCAGGTTACTTAGTTTTGCGGTCCGTTTACAAAAGTGATTCTTACCATTTTTACTTCGTCTACAATAAGGTACCCTCGGTACGCGAGTCTACAAGAACTTAGTTTTATAAACACAAAGTTAACAGGAAGGGTAGAGAGGGATTGGCGCATTAAGATGAAAAAGGGTAAACTGAAGTAGCGGATGGGGTAAACGGGATTGAAACGTTTGGCACAATCAAGTCCGGCAAGCGCGGCGATGGCGGGCGCTATAAAGCGCTGCCGCACAATGTGGGAGTCCGAGTGCTGGAGTTATTGCCTCGTAAACTGAGACGTCGAATGTAAACATGCCGGAGGTAGTCCACTGCGGACTGCAGTGGATAGTATACTTAGTGCTTTAAATCGAAAACCTTGGGAGAATTTAATGAATAGATTCTTTAACGTTGGACACAGAATTTCTACACTTAAAAGAAGAGGAAACACTTTATTGCTCCCATAATACATTAAAAACAAAAAATATACAGAAGAAGAGAGAAAAAAAGGTGTGCAAAGACGGCCTTATCGCTAGTCGTTTGTCGTCACCGAGAACTACATTATTTCTGGCTGAGATCTGCACGCGCGGTAGACACACGGCCATAGTAAACGTACACAAATATCAACTATACCTAACCTAATCCCTCCAAACAAAGCTTAAGCTTGGGGCCCGTTTATAAAAGTGATTCTTTTCCCCTTTTTACTTCTTCTATTATACGGAACCCTCGGTATGCGAGTCTGCAAGAACTTATTTTTATAGTTAAGGAGGGATTTGCGCAAGAAGATGAAAAGTGAGTGAGTAAACAGGGTAAACTGAGGTAGCGGATGGGGTAAACGGGATTGAAACGTTTGGCACAATTAGGTCCGGCAAGCGCGGCGATGGCGGGCGCTATAAAGCGCTGCCGCACAATGTGGGAGTCCGAGTACCAGAGTTATTGCCTCGTAATCTGAGACGTCCAATTTAAACATGCTCGACTGGTGGATATGTTGGTCCGCTGCACTAGTACTTTAAATCGAAAACCTTGAGAGGATTCAATGAATAGATATTTTTTCATTGGACACAGAATCTCTACACTTAAAAGAAGAGAAAACACTTTATTGCACCCACATATTAAAAACAAGAAATGTAGAAAAATGGAGAATAAAAGGTGTGCAAAGACGGCCTAGAATAGAATAACTAGACGTTAGTCGTCACCGAGAAGTCACCGAGAACGAGATTATTTATGACTGAGATCAGTATACTTAGTTTTGCGGTCCGTTTACAAAAGTGATTCTTACCCTTTTTACTTCTTCTATTAAAAGGAACCCTCGGTGTGCGAGTCTGCAAGAACTTAGTTTTATACTTAGGGAGGGATTTGCGCAAGTAGATGGAAAGTGAGTGAGCAAACAGGGTAAACTGAGGTAACGGATGGGGTAAAAGGGATTGAAACGTTTGGCACAATTAAGTCCGGCAAGCGCGGCGATGGCGGGCGCTATAAAGCGCTGCCGCACAATGTGGGAGTCCAAGTGCCGGAGTTATTGCCTCGAAAACTTGAATGTAAACATGCTACAGGTAGTCCACTGCAGACTGCAGTGGATAGTTGTGCTTTAAATCGAAAACCTTGGGAGAATTTAATGAATAGATACTTTAACGTTGGACACAGAATTTCTACACTTAAAAGAAGAGGAAACACTTTATTGCTCCCATAATACATTAAAAACAAAAAATATACAGCGGAAGAGAGAAAAAAAGGTGTGCAAAGACGGCCTCATCGCTAGTTGTTTGTCGTCACCGAGAACTACAATATTATTTCTGGCTGAGATCAGGATAACGAATGCGCGGTAGACACAAGGGTAAACGTACACAAATATCAACTATACTTAAACTAACCCCACCAAACAAAGCTAATTTTGCGGTCCTTTTATAAAAGTGATTTGAGTGATACCCTTTTTACTTCTATTATAGGGTTCCTTAAAACAGAAGTAAAAAGTGTGCGAGTCGGCAAGAACTTAGTTTTATAGTTAGGGAGGGATTTGCGCAAGAAGATGAAAAGTGAGTGAGTAAACAGGGTAAACTGAGGTAGCGGATGGGGTAAACGGGATTGAAACGTTTGGCACAATTAAGTCCGGCAAGCGCGGCGATGGCGGGAGCTATAAAGCGCTGCCGCACAATGTGGGAGTGCGAGTGCTGGAGTTATTGCCTCGTAAACCTCGTCAAATGTAAACATGCCTGAGGTGGTCCGCTGCAGTGGATATAACGCTTTAGATGGAAAACCTGGGGGAGAATAAAGAATTCAATAAATAGATAGTTTCATACTGAACAAAGGATTGTTTCCTACACATTTTAACGACTCACAAATCTCAGTCCACAATTATTTATAGAATGGGATTCTATAAATAATTGTGGACTGAGGTTAAACAATAACCAATTTTAACAATATCCAATTGTTAAAACTCCCACTGAGTACTGAGTACGCAAATTATACGTATTTAACTATTAGAAATTACTAAAGCCATTTGTCATAGTTATTATTACAAAGAAAGATCAAGTACAAAGTCATGAAGTATACATAAGTCATCGACAAAACGTCAACGGCAGTAGTTATTTGTGGTAGAGAATAGAGATACAATTTATTGAGCGAAGTGTCTTCTACAGCCGCTGTATTTGAATCTCTAAGGCCCTAGACGTCATACCAAGCAATGCCTTTAACTATACAATAGGTATGCTTAGTTAATACCACGGTAGGTTAACAGCATGCTATGGTAATGTTGCATGATGAAAAGTCGATTACTTTTACTCAGTTAATTTTGACGAAAGTTCTACTAAAAAGTTATCTTGCTTGTAATAATCAAAACTGACCAAAAGTGATGAAAATGTACATTTCGATACAAGTGCGGAAAGTAAGTATTTATGTCATTTCTTCACAGTCAATGGATATTAGTTGCATTCCCACATGCATTAAACGACGTTTTTAATGCATTTGCGAAAAAATATTGAAAGATTTTGAAAAAAATCACAAAAAGGAAATCGTTGAAAATAATTTAATTCATGTAGGTACTTATTGATAGCATTGTTATGCTGTAAAATAGTCATTTCTTACTAAAATAAATATAAAGAAACCTTATTGATTAAAATCGGCCAGGCCAGAGCATTAATGATTAAACCTGAAACCTTATTGATTAAAAAATGCATTTGATACACTTACATTTACAATTTACAGGTAGGTACTGGAGCGGAAAAGTCTACTTATTTTGCTAAATGTATGAAAAATATATTTTAATATTTTTATTTTTTAATATATTTTTTTATTTTTTTATTTTATTAGCTCAAAAAGTAGACATTTTCAAACAAACAAATAAACAAACGGTCAACAAACCGAGACTCGTAAAGAAATGGCATTATTTCCGCATTTGTATTCAATTGTACTCTTACATGTGGTTATAGGTGGAACGCGCTTGCCTATGTTACACTCACTCTTGCCAGGTACAAAAAGTCTATAACATGGTTTAAGTAGCCAGTTTCACGTCACGGCCACAACGTATATTATGCTGAATAGTTAATGACCGGTAGTTTATAGCTTTGTACTATGTGTCTTAATTAGCAAAGCGGCCTGTATGCAACAGATTAAAGGCTCCCCCACACAGGCGCGTTATTATCGGTCGATTATATCGCAAGCGTTATTGCGATAATGCGTCCCGATTCCTTGCACACAGCTGCGTTTTTATCGTGCGATAATAACGCGCAGACGGACGCAGCGTCCCGCGTTATTATCGGTCGTTATTGTCGCAGCAGTGTGTAACTACTTGATCATCCTAATACAAAATGTACTGAAAACAGATATCGCAATAACGCTTGCGATAATATCGACCGATATACTTCCATTGCGGCGTTATTATCGCAGCAGTGTGTAACTACATGACCATCCTAATACAAAATGTACTGAAAACAGATATCGCAATAACGCTTGCGATATTATCGACCGATAATAACGCGCCTGTGTGAGGGAGCCTTAACCGAGCGTTAGGGCGTTATAATGCGCAGCGCTGTACTGGCTAGTAACTCTATGTTAGGGTACTTAATACATACTTGATAGGCTTTGTGGACTTTAGCAGGATATTATCCTGGAAAGGTGCTTAATTGCAAGTTTTATAAAATTAGTTTTGCTTGGAAATTATAAAGATATTTAAAATGGGATTTTGCAGGAAAATTTTGAACCACTGACTCTTAAACTATAGGGTTAAAATGGATCGGTCTATGAGAATATTATTTTGCTTATACTTAGCTAAATCCTTTAGAAACAATCCTCCGTTGCCCATTGTCTATCTACATTATGGAAGTAGCCCCTGTGGAAAATTTCAAAAAAGATATATCGAGTTTGTTTTACACACTATAAGTTAATACTTGACTGGAACCTTTTTGACGACCTCCCTGGCGCAGTGGCGGCGCGCTCGGATCCGAGTGGGAGGTTGCGGGTTCGATTTCGCCATGGGCCAATTTGGAATTTTATAATTTCTAAATTGACTCAGGTCTGGTCTGGTGGGAGGCTTCGGCCGTGACTAGTTATCACCCTACCAGCAAAGAGGCAACGCCAAGCGATTTAGCGTTCCGGTGCGATGCTTGTAGAAACTGTCGGGGTAAATTTACTTACCCTTCCAAGTTAGTACGCTAACATCTTAGGCTGCATCATCACATTACCATCAGGTGAGATAGCAGTCAAGTACTAACTTGTATCGAGTAAAAAAAAAGAAACCCAATTCCTACCTGATGGCGAGTGATGATGCAGCGGAAGATGGTTGCTACACAGCATCGCATCGGAATGCTAAATCCATTTTCAGAGCGTTTTTTTAGAGATGGGTGGTAATTTCTAGTAAGACGTAAAAATTCAAAGAATAAGTCAGTACTTTTTTGCTTACATAAATAGTATCTAATAGTGCAGTCTACATAAAAATATAATAGTAAAAATATGTATTTTCAGAAAAGCGTAGGAAATGATTGATATCCTAATACACCACCACGATAGGGTAATCATACAGCAATATATACAAAATCCAGCCCATACATACCTTCTGATGAATGGCACATCCTTTGTGGAAACGCCTCATTACCCTGGACTAGGGTTGCCAAACATATTGTCAAAAAAGCTTCCAAACAGTATGCTTTTTTTGCCCTACACTATTTACAGCTAAATAAATAAACACCTTTCCATTATTGGGTCAACTACTTCCAGACTCTGCCTCTGATATCCATCATCAACAAAAACTATAAATATATTGATGATGACATTAAATAACTGAATTTATTTATTTTTCGTCTTTTATTCTAAGGCCTATTTGCGCTTACCTGGGTTAGTGTGTTAACTTAGAGTTAACACGCTACCCAGGGCGAGGTTATCAAAAATGACCAACGAGATATGTTGAAATAAACGAGATAGGTTTAAAAATGTAAATATTTAACCCGCCGTTTCGCGCAAGTGGACCCAATTCTCATCTAATCTTATCCTTAAACAAAGATACATTGGAATTGGTCAATGATTGCCGAAGCTGATAGCATCACATAAGTTGAACCGTAGGATATATATGGGAAAAACCCAATTGAACCCGCGACACCAGTAACGGCACCTCTATAAGGTGTAGTTTTCAGTTCTGTTGGCACTACTGCAGTGCTACTGTTTTACCGTTTCCATACCAAAATGGTAAAATGGAACCCTATACTGAGACTTTCGTCCGTCCGTCGTCTGTCTGTCACAGTCGATTAGTTTTTCTTGTTAAGAAAGCTGACAACCCTAATCTGGTAGCTTTGTTTATTCATTATGGCCATTGATCAAAAATATTGTTCTTTTGGTAATTGCTTATTGAGGTTGAGGTTATCTTTTTAGGGTTCCACACCAAAATTATAAAAATGAACCCTTATCAAACCATAGTTATTGTTCGAGTGATCGACAGATTGCTATATGTACATCCATCTTTACTAATATGATAAAGCTGAAGACTTCCTTTTCTTGTTTGTTTATTTGTTTGTCCAAACGCGCTTATAACTACTGGTCCGAATCCAAAAATTATTTTGGAGTTGGATATTCCATTCATTGAATAGCTAGCTATAAGTGACCTATAAGAGTGGAGTATCAACGAAAAATGTTGTAAATATTGAATGGCTACATGAACAGGCGTTATTTTGCGGAAATCCATAATTAGCAGGACAAATTAACTTGTTTTGCTATAATCCGCTACTTTAATATGTAGGATATGTACTCCGAGGTACAATATGCACACTGCCCACATGAAACACCACACACAATTTTCCAACACTTTCTTCGACGCACGTTTCGTCCCGACACCGGGACATCTTCAGGAGATGTTGACTTTCCAATGCGAAATCGTAGAGTACGCTCTACGATTCTCCAAGTAGCGGATTATAGCAAAACAAGTTAATCTGCTGCTAAATGTTGTGAAAACGGGAAAATTGGTCCTTTTGGAAAGCTTCCGTTGCGTACGCTGCGCTGCGTAAACCGTTAAAGTTACGCAAAAATCAAGTAGGTATTACGGAATTATTCTCCTCCAAACGTTCTGAAAAAGTCCGTGACACCACATAATATTGTCTATCTTTTGTGGTTCATCCATTATAATGGGAAATTTAAAAACGCGATCCATGCAAGCGAAGCCGCGCACAACATATAGCTGAAAGCATGCAGGCTTCAGCTTAAAAAGTTTTCTAAAAATTCTATTATATATAATATGTCATTGACTAAAAGGGTAGATTTATACGGCAATGCTTTTAGTAGAAAAATAGGAGAG
The DNA here is from genome assembly GCA_036785405.1 of Coenonympha arcania. NCBI lineage: Eukaryota > Metazoa > Arthropoda > Insecta > Lepidoptera > Nymphalidae > Coenonympha > Coenonympha arcania. The sequence goes on from CM072067.1 coordinate 2,453,274, forward strand.
CCACGTGAGTAAAGCCGCTGGTAGACACACAGTTTATCGCACATCACTGATTAAATTTCACACGCTAGCAGTGCAGCGCTTTTCAAAGCGATGTGCATCGCATTACTTGCAATGTGCATCGCTTCGCGCCAGAGCGACTTTGAAACTGATTCTTGGCAGCTTGTCGAGAAATTTAACTCACGCTGGCAACACTTTGGATACGTATATTGTATATTTCGGGGAAATTGCTGGAACAACCGCGCTGATATAAAGGGTTTCGCTGAAAAGAGGGAGATTTTGAAGAAATAAATTCTTATCTATATACAGACAATGAGTGATAGTTTGACTAGTAAAGACTTCGTAACCTTTAAGTGGAAAAAGACGCGAGTTTCGTGTATACTCGGTAGAAAAAATACCGAATAAAGGAATAAAGACTAAAACAAAACTCCATTTTAAATTTTCATAATATTTGATTTCACCCATTGCGATAGATGGCGCTGTCTTCAGTTAGCTCGCGCTAAAGAGTTTATCATACGCCTTTTATTTTTTTACTCTATACAAGTTTGTACTTGACTGCGATCTCACCTGATGGTAAGTGATGATGTTATCGTACTAACTTGGAAGGATAAGTAAATTTACCCCAGCGGTTTCTACAAGCATCGCACCGGAACGCTAATCGTCTTTGATGGTATGTCTCATTCTAGACTTTCGAAGATTTTCCACGTGAAAAATCAATTTTTATCGCCTACAAAAAAAAACTTTGTTTCAATAAAGATTTAGCACCTCGACTTTTTATGGCAATTTTGAATCATCAAAACGTCAGGAAGAAACTTACCGAGAGCACAGACCGAGAGTATTCTATAATTTTTTTTGTGTAAAGACTAAAATAGTAAGAAAAGAAACTGTGCCTGTAAACTTTCACACCTATGGTTCAAAATTTAAAAAAAATGTGAATGGCAACTGTCTTCGATAAGTCATGTGATCAATTTGTACATCAGATATGTCATCCTCATATTTTTTTTTATTACGATCCTTATAGTTACGGCATGAGCGATCTACAGTTTTTTTTGGCAATCGCACGTAAGTCAAATCTATAAGGACGGAGGTCTTAGTTTGGGATGAATCATTAACATAGGGATACATCAATGATTTTCCATCGGCTGGAAGCTGCAATGCCAACAACATTTAGGGGTCATTAAAAACACTTGCCCCAGTCTACAAAACAAATAAACTCCCTTCATAATTCCAAAGTTCTCGCATCGAAATCCGGATGAATACATAAAATTTCAACTGGATGGCGCTCTCCCGTGAACCCGGCCGGGAATTAGGATCGCTCCCGGGCGGCGCTGTAACGAGTGGGCACTTTATGGCCCTCGCAAACAGGCTGATCAAATTACTTTCAAATTTATTGTGTCTACCCACTCCTTTGGATCTCTTTATTCTTTGGAGAACCTCTCTTCGTCGATGTACTTCTAACACCACAATTTAAATAAAATCGAAAAAAAAATCCAAAAAACCAACTTCAAATGCCACTACAAAGAATGAAATAATTTTTTATGTACACCAATTCGAAGTCGGGCAATGTTTTTTTTCAATCATTAATAGTCCTTCTTATTATAAAACTTAATGTGCAAAGAAACGACAGAATTATCGACAATACCAAGGAAACTACTTATAAAAAATACCTAAATCGCTTCAAGTATAATAGCAAAATTTGAAGAGTTCCCTCGATTTTACCAAGATCCCATCATCAGATCCCGACCTGATGACCATAAGACTACCTGGAAAAAATTACTCTTTCAAACAATACCCAAATCACTTCAAGTGTGCTTATAAAATTTGAAGAGTTTCCTCGATTTCTCCAAGATCCCATCATCAGATCCTGACTTGATGACTATGGGACCATCTGTGAACTTTACCCTACCAAACAAAAAAAAATTCGAAATTGGTCCACGCATCTTCGAGTAATCGGGGAACATACATAAAAAAAAAAAGATTCCGACGAATTGAGAACCTCCTCCTTTTTTAGGGTTCCGTAGCCGAATGGCAAAAAACGGAACCCTTATAAATTCGTCATGTCTGTCTGTCCGTCTGTCCGTCAGTCCGTCTGTCCGTCTGTCCGTCTGTCCGTCCGTATGTCACAGCCACTTTTTTCCGAAACTATATGAGCTATACTGTTGGAACTTGGTAAGTAGATGTATTCTGTAAACCGCATTAAAGTTTTCAGACAAAATTTAAAAAAAAAGTAATAAATTTTGGGGGTGCCCCATACTTAGAACTGAAACTCAAAATTTTTTTTTTCATCAAACCCATATGTGTGGGGTATCTATGGATAGGTCTTCAAAAATGATACTAAGGTTTCTAATATCATTTTTTTCTAAAATGAATAGCTTGCGCGAGAGACACTTCCAAAGTGGTAAAATGTGTGTCCCCCCCCCTGTAACTTCTAAAATAAGAGTATGATGAAACTAAAAAAAATATATGATGTACATTACCATGCAAACTTCCACCGAAAATTGGTTTGAACGAGATCTAATAAGTAGTTTTTTTGATATTTACAATAAAACCTCTAAAAACAAAGTTAGTTTTGCGGTTCGATAAGAAAAGTGGTTTTTATGGTTTTATTCCTCCGGTTGTAGTACGGAACCCTCAGTGTGCGAGTCCGACGCGCACTTGACAGGTTTTTTGAAGTCGGTTAAATATTTTGTTAGGATCTTAACACTGTGGTGAAATACGCATAACGTTTTCCTCCCTATTAAACTTTGTACAAAATCTGCATGCTTGCATTTCATAATCAGGGCAGACAACGTCATCAGATATGTGACGTCACTACGGTGAATAGGAAAAGTGAACATGGTGGATGATGACAGGGCAAGTGACGTCTTAGGGTCTTAGGTGATATACAGAGAACCCGGGCGACGCAGTTTAAGAAAGGAATCTGAACTTTCTCACTTTATTGTGTCTACCCAGTATTCACTCCCTCGAATCCCTTTATTCTTACAAGAGGGTCGCTTCGTCGATGTAAGTACAACACTAAACATAACCTTCCTGTATTTTGTATAGATCATCGGTTCAGTAATCGAGGGATGTTTTGACGTGATAACGTTTAATAAATTGATGAACACCAGCAACGCACATGAAAAATAGTAACGTTCCGCGTAACGTTCCACCTGAGCCTGTGCGTGCAAGCGAGAGCGCGCAACAAGCGATAGAGAGGCACGATGAAACAAACGATATAGAGGCCAATTATGACGTTATCACGTAAATCTATCGTCCGTAAACCGACTTAACAGAAAACCAATTTTCTTATCAGGTACGTGAAGTGAATTTCACTAAATAAATTTAAAGGGTTAAGGTTTTGTTGAACCCTAAATTCATAAATAAGGCCTACTATAAATTATTAAAAAAATTACACAGATAACCGCATCCCTTGCGATTGTTAGCGTTATAACGCTCTGAACTTTTACCAGCATTTTAATATTCTACATGGTGGTAACGACATAGAATATTCCACTGAGTTTGTTGTGGGTTTCTTGTCAGTAGCAGGGTGTGTTGCAGTGGAACTCTTTAGAGTTATTATATATCAAGTGGAACTTTCTCTATAGACAACAAGATACCATATTTTTATCCATTATAGTGTCCAAAAACACAAAATCATTAAATTGTTCTTAAACAGTCCTTGATTCGGCCTCTGCTTCAATAGTGGAGACTTTAGAAGTATCGACAAAACAGTTACGACTTACGAGAAGGTTTTATTGCTTGCCCAAACAGCTGTCTTTATTGAACTTTATGCACACAAAGTGCTAAGTGATAGCAGCTATAGGAGTGGAATGCGTCTTCCTGGACTGAACTTCTTTAACAAGCACTGAGGAAGACTTATGATTTACTAGCTCACGGCTAGCCCACGGCTCCGCTTTCGGTTTTTCGCTAATCTCGTAGCAACGATGGATTTTACCGGGATCAAAGTAGCCTATGTGTTAATACGGGTTATAAACTATCTATGTTCCAAATTTCAGCCAAATCGGTTCAGTAGTTGCGGCGTGAAAGAGTAACAAAGATCCATCCATCCATCTTTACAAACTTTCGCGTTTATAATATTAGTAGGACAGTATAGGAAGTAGGACTAAATATATAGGATTACAGGTTGGGGTGACGCTTCTTTCTGAAGGCCATTCAAGGCTTCCGAAGGTTCAACAGTGGACGTCCGCAAGCGATGATGATGATGATGATAAATAAGTAGAACCCACGCATATTACAAATACAGAAAATAGATGGTCTATTGTCTGTCTAACTGAAACCGCGTTTGTAACGTTTTGAGGCTTCACCAAAATTAAATTAAATGTTTGCCGCGCGCCGATTGGCGTCAAATTATAGAGAGCGGTCGACTAAACTTCATTTGGACTACACATGGGTAATTACTGTTAATTAGGTGAATACCACAACAAACTGACACCGGGAAGTGTGAGTTTGTGATTACAATGGATTATGTTTTGTCTTTGCTATTAAGAGCGTTCATGCGTTGGAATTATGCTTAAGTCAAAATTGACAATTTTCGACGTGACATAAGAGTGTCATGTGTTCAATTATTGATTAGATACCTAATTGCCATCATATTATTTGGCATTTCATAATCTAGTTTTTGTCTCAAAAATATTTGAAAATTACTCACTTAGCGGTGGAAGCTCTATTTTGATGCAAGATATTTGCCATGTTTCATAACACAAACTTATAACAATGACATATTTAGAAAATTAATAACATTTACTAAAAAGTGTCTCAAAAAAACACGATTTTCCTAGATTTTCATTCAAAAACCGAAAAGTGTCATTTTTCGATAAATTAAACGTATTATTTTAGGATAAAAACCAAGATATTTTGTTATTTCTGAATTATAGTAATTTAATTCAATTAATATTCAATGTCACTGGTTATTTATTATTTTAATAAGTTGTATATTTATTTACTTACTATAAATTTTTTTGTAAGACCATTATCGGCGCAAAATTGCGTCAGCGCCAACGAATACCAATTTAGTATGGTACGAAACGCGAGGCACGCCGTTTCGCATGAACGCTCAATAAGAAGGCTAAGGGAATGGTCATCACACAAACATTTTCCAGTTGTGGGAAGGAAACCATCCATATACCTATTACCTACTCGTAATATTATGGGTGTGATGATAGAGTACCCACTAAAGGCAATTTAGGGTTAAATCGTATTGACTTTACGTCCGATTGTCAACCCTTGTCAGCAGTGCTTCAAGCGGATCCCTTTGAAACCCATCCGTATGTGTAATGACTAATGAGCGATGACCCTAATCTGTTTTCGCAGAGATTCGGGAGAGCGTTTGATTATTTTGTTTTCGAAAACCAAAATAAATGAATCGAAAGAATTATTTTCAAACAAAACTCTTCTTCTTATAGTGCCGTCTCCTATCGAAGATTGGCAACCATCATAGCGATTTGAACCTTGGATACCGCTGCTCTGAATAGGCTACGGGTGCTCTTCCCAAACCATTGGCGTAAGTTTCGAAACCAAGATATTCTTCGGCGGCCAGGCCTCCTCCTACCTGCCACCTTCCCTTGCATGATTAATTGAAGGAGCTCATATTTCTTGGTATTACACCAAGGATATCAATTTCCATTCTATTCATCTCCTGGATTAAATTGATTGCACCCTCTGACCACTTAAGGCCTGCCGGGGACTAAGGGCCATTCTTATATTTGTCTCAGCCATAATGATTTGTCCTGGGAAATAATTAATGTGGTGGTTTTCCGTTGCCTTCCACATCGCTGTTTGTCGCCGTACAGGAGCGGAATCCGCGACGTGCACGCCTAACAATGTCTGATTGGTGACTGTTCAAGCCCCCGCGGCACCCACTCCCCAATCTACCAGTAGCGCAGCTGCCCGCCACTGAGGGAAAATGCTTATTTACTGACGGCATTGACTCGTCAGGTCACGGAATCATCATTGAGTCTTTTGCAGCTTTTTGTAGGGAAACCTTTCCCAAGGGCATCCCACTGCACTCTCCAATTCCGCCGGTGTGTGGTCAGGGACTGCATACGCAGCTAGCCAGGATATCTCCAGGCCGTTCCACTATCCGCCAGCCGTGGACCCTGGTAGTAGCTCACACCTAAGCCCTACCAAACAAAAAACAAGCTCTTTAGTTGAACAAAAGAATGGCGCTTGCTTCGCTCACATACTCTATTCAACCAGGGCAACCTCCACGAGACGTGCCCGAGTCACAGATAATATAATACTATGCCCGAGTGTTACGGTGCCCCTCTGTAGCGCACGGGCCGGTGCTCCCTGGTAACGTCGGTTAATAACCGACGGCTAATAGCTTGTCCCAGTGGATAGGTGACGTTTCTTCGCGTGTCCCTCTGAGCCCCAGCAGAGGGCACAGTGTCGAAATGTCTACACCTACCCCGGAAGAGGAAGAAAACCTCATCAAAAAATAACACAGGCGGGGGCGGAAATGCCCACAAGTCCCTTCGGGGCACTACGAGGAAGAAAACCTCGTAAAAAAATCACCGAATTGGGCGGGAACGCCCGTCCAGACAGATAATTACGGCGGCACATCCCTCTCGCTGGAGACGCACCGGTTTGCTGGAGGACGAACATCTTTCTGCGGCTTCCGTGTGCGCCGGCCGATGCGGGTGATGTACGTCAGGGGCTACAGCGTCCGTTGCCCTAACTCCATCAACAGGCCGAGGAGATGGCGTGCCCTGTTCAGGACGCGACGGCAGCGACGGGACCTGCCGCTCAGGTGGCGGGTCGGGGCCGGGCGGGAGCGCGGTGAATACGCAAGTGAATCCCGTACTCCCGCCAACGAGGTCCGTCGTGGCAAGCGACAGGTTTTAGTGGGTGCAAGCCCCACATAACCCCTCCGTTCCCCTGACGGAGGGGTATGCGTCAGGCATTTCTTGTCATTAGAAAAAAAAAACTCCATTTAACCACCAAGGATTAGAATTTTCAAAACAAATTCATAGCGGATGCCTTCGTCTTATAAGTCGACCTTTTGTAGATTCCTATTTATACCCAGAGAAACCAGTTTTTATCATCTCAGAGAGATCCAGTTTTTATCATCTCATTCCAAAAGATGTTAAAAAGACGATCTGATTTTTCACTTTCAGCGAAAAACATTAGTGATCGAAAAACATTTGATCGATTTCCCTTAAGAGCTCCAAACAGAAAACCGCGGGTGTATACCGGATGATCCAACGAATAACTTTTCTTCAGTAAATACTTACTTAAGTACTTAGTTAATTTTGTAACTACACGCACATAAGTAAGTTCTGTGCTTTTAAAGTTCGTAATAGCTTACGAAGTTTACTGCATACGTTTATCTAAATGGCGTGGAAGTGGCAAAGATGTGTGAACGAGCAAATTAACGAGAAACCGTGCAGTTCCCTCAAAGTGACTGCAAGTTTAAAGTAGCGAGCGGTCAATTAAAGAGACAAGTAGTGACTTGTCAAGCCAGTCACCGCCATTGGAAACTTATACGAACTTGCCCGGACTTGTCTTGTCTGTCAACAATAAATGAACGCGTAAATTCACGTAAATCCGATTGCCGGTGGAATTAACAGCTGGGGTAAATTGAAATGGGGAACTTAGTTTCCGAAGCCGCTGAGTTCCGTCTCAGATGTGGCTACTGAATAATAGGAGGGAAACCTGGGGTTGTTTATAGGGATAGCGTAGATATCGACCGCTTTACTTACTTCCATAACTTGGAGATTGTGCTGTCGTAGTTGGCTCGGCCTCGGCTGTTTGGCAAGGGGTGCAGGTTCGATTCCCAGGTTATATTTTACCTTGATGTTCTCCCTAACACGCTCGTATTCGAGTGAGGTCGTGAATTCGATCCCTGTCACGGGACGTGCCCTCACGTAGTTAAAAGTTTAAACCGGCGGCCAAAATCCAATTTTTTTGTATTCTTTTTGCCTGCATGAAACCATACCAACCTAGGTTGATAGGTATGGTTTCATGTCAACATACCATGCTAGAACAACTATTTTGCACAGTTAGTTAGCAACAACTGTGCAAAAATAATAAAAAACAAAAATAGGATTGTTGCATCTGTTTTCTTAGTCAATAACTAAATGTGGGTTGCTAATTAACAAACTGAACGAAACAGAATCACCACAGAATCACAGACAGAATCTGCCCACTGAACGATACAGAATCAGCCCACTGATCGTGTATAACTCAGACTACATTCTGTGGTGTATAATTTTAGCAGTCTGTGTTAGTTAGTAGGAAATAACAATAAACTAGCGAAGCGGCGTTGGCGAGTTCAATCCGACAACATTATACCGACACAAAATGGCCGCCCCGTATCAAATAAACCATGAATAAACATTGGATCAGCATTAAACTGCGGCGCGCCTTCATTTTACCATTAATTCGACTGTCGGCGGTCGCTGCAGTCTCTTTTATTTACTGCACTGTAAACTATTTCACACTCTAGTCTAACGCTAAAATTGCATTTCGGTTCCGACGCCCGGTGTCTTATTTACGTAGACGTAGAGCAAGGATACATAGACAACCTACGGATTACAAAAGAAAAGGCAGTGGGCACGATTTGAGCAGGAGATCCCAGGTTTGATTTCCAGCACGTCTGGCACGTTTGAAATATTATTTCTAATTTGGTTCAGCCCTAGATTATGTAAGAAAAACGTAATTCAACGTTGTCGTAATCGTTTACATATACTGGCCGCTGATTGGTTTCCTGATTTACGTCAGCCAATCGGAGGCCAATTTGCTAACGTTTACGATAGCGATGAATACGTTTATCTACGCATTCAGAGGTCACCGAAAAGGTGTTCATCGCCATCAAACAAATTCTGCCACTTAATAAGCTGAAAAAATGTAAACAACATGGATTCTGCCAATCAGCAGGCAGAACCCCATATCGATTACGATTGCGACGAACACGTTTTTGTCATGCAATTCCTCTCCTAGTCTAGTGGGGGAGGCTTGACTATTTGAATATATTATGAAACTTTTTTTCAAATCCCGTAAGAAATAACTTAGGTAAGTAATTTAAATATGGAGAGAGCTGATGAGTGAGGAAAGATAGGTACGTGGGGGGCTATATTATGGCAAAACAATGTTCGTTTAAAAAAAATCTATCGTTTGTTTAGGTACCTACTCCAAATTCAAATATTTCTCAAGCTGCTTGTACAAGGTAGGTATAGTACGATTCACGAAAGATGACCACAAATGGCGGGCCTATTTTAGGTCTCTTTGGACTTACCTAACTAATATTATAGTCTTATTTATTTTAACTAATATATATTATGGTCTTATTTAATTAATATATGGTAATTATTTTGGCTTAAGTCTTTTCTTCATGAGTGTACATGAAGAAAAGACCCGCCATTTATGGTCATCTTTCGTGAATCGTACTATACTTCAAGTGTTTCTAGTAAATATTAAGGTATTCCGATTTCCGTGACTATGCGTACTTAAAAGAATTTCAGTGGTATAGACAAAGTTTTAGTTTTATCAATACTAATAAATGATTATATAGTACATTGCACTTTAAGTACGTATATCTACTTGGATATTATTATATCGTGTTATCGGACCACTCTGTCGGTATGGTGTCGGTCCATTAGCGCACATCTTCGCCCGTTTAATCTTTGCGTCAGCTGTTATTTCTGCGGCGCTCTCTGGAATTTATAGTGGGTAATGTTGACTTTTTAGCGCACGGTGGTGGGAAAAAACCATTGAACTCGCGACACTGTTACCGTCGCCGTCACCTCTGTATATAAGTGTTTAAGTATAACTAGCTGACCCGGCAAACTTTGTTTTGCCATCAGGGATAGAAAAATATACAAAAAAGCAATCCGTTTCTGAGTAGTTTTAAAAAAAAAAATTGGCACGAAAATTTTACATACTTAGGTTGCTATCCTAAGCATCGTGGTACGTACCTATTTAACATCATAAAATAACGTCTAGCCACGAACTTAAATAAAGTATGAGTTTCAGTTGTCAGTTTTCACTCTTGTAGGCACTCCCAGAATGACACTGATTTTTCTAAGGACCCTCATCCACCAAACCAAAGTCTTTAAAACAATATGGCTGCTGAAATGGAATAAAAAGCTCACAAAATGTTTTCACACGTTAAACAGTAAAGTACCTATGCTCGTAAGCGAAATACATTAAAGCAAAGCACACTTACATAATAATTAAGGGGGAGGTGGTACCGTGGTACACAGTAAACAGTACACAAAATTGCGGTTGATACCTACTCTGGAACTTTGCTTACCTATGACGTCATACATCCACGCTCGCTAAAAGCTCCCGCTTTATAACAATGCAGGCGTGATTCCTGCAAAGCACAGCGAATTCATGTTCGAATACACGCGAAAATGTGGTACCTGTCAATGATATTAAACCACATATTGTAAGATATGCCAAAAAGTCTTTTGGTCAGCAACAAATCCATCGTTTCTCTAGGGGGTCTAACAAATGTACTTACCTAACTGATTTTACAACGCAGCGATCATCACTCGATGTTGCTCACTCGATGTCGCGTGACGGTCCAAACTAGAAAATATTTTAACTAGTTGTTACCAGTGACTCCACCTACGTCAATTTCAGAATTTGTCAAATTCCGTGGGAACCATGGATTTTTCAGTCTACTACTGTAGGTATGTCTTGCGGTTATTATATCCATGCAAATGTACATACAAAGAGCAAGTCTGTAATTAGCACGTGCGAGAAGCGTTATCATGTTAGAGAATGACACAAGTTACAGCGTTGTATACATAATAGTTAATGAACGTTAAACTAAATGGCAGTTAGTGCAAAGTGCCCAAATACGTATGTACCTATTCAAACAAGGGAATTATGTTGATTTTTGAGTTTTTCTTACAACAGCTTGTTTTTTCAAACCCCCTTTTTTTAACCCAGTCATAACTAGTGATTTTTAATATCAGTGGCTTTGCCCCCACAATAGAATACCTACCATAGAAAATAATACTGTGGATTTATATGCATAATAAACAAGCTCAGCTGTATGTCTGTAAAGTATATAAACTGCCTAATTTTTCAAACATAGGCAGCTAATTAAGTTTACCTGCCAGAGACTCAATATGAGCGCTCCATTGTCGTTTGTCTACTCTAAGGTTACCCCCAGAACACAGACATCAGAAACACTCTAGAGTTTTCCATTAAAATTGTTTCTCCATTCACAATCACCTTTTTGTTGCTAACATTACATTATTATTGTTTTTACGTTACTGTCATTAGTGTTTTTTTTTTTTTAATTTATTTTAACCAAAGAGTTAAGTACTTAAATGCACGAATCTAATTTACAATTTCTCGCTAAACTATGACAGATGACTACGTTTATTGGGGAGGAGGCGCTCTTTTCATTTACTTATAGTGCGTCTAATTATTCTAACTAAAACTACAATACTTACTATATAATACTAAATAGTACCAAAATAATGTGTGATGTGGTTAAAAACACGAACAAGAGCTACTTTTATTATGTCGCCGATCTCCAGAGAAATACGACGTGCAATTTACTTTACTACGAAGTACGAAGCGTGGAGTCCACGCGAGCAAGCGGGAGTTTGCCAGCCAGTCGCAATACGTTACGTAATAAAACAGTGCGGTGCGAACTGTTAAAACTATTCACGGTCTATTACACGAGGCTGCATTTCAGAGTGATTTATTATTCGATCTTAACACTGTTATCGCGGCTTAGCAAGTGTACAGACGTGCAGCACTTCCAGCCATTAGGCATAAGCGGTACGCTAACAAAATGGAAATAAAACGAAATTCAAAAATGTATGAAAATGAACGCTAAATTGGTGAGTCCGCACATTGTTATACTTTTTTTTTAATTTCGTTTGAGAGCGATGCACAAGCAATCTCAAAAAATGCACTGGATTAAGGGCACATATGACTAGACTCCTAGAGGTGCAGTTTTGATTTCAGACGCATATTATGCATTAAGTACTTAATTTGTTATTTATGACTATGCGTTAGACGCAGGTGCAATTTAGTCACTTTTTGCTGCTAGCGATCCTGCTCTGTACACTGTGTCAGCAGAGACTTGTGACGTCCAAACGCCGGTTCGCCGCATACCACTCTCTGATTGTGTGTTAGACGCAGTTACAATTTAGTCGCTATTTGCTGCTAGCGATCCCGCTCTGTACAGTCGCTACACTGTGTCAGCAGAGACGTGTGACGTCCAAACGCCGGTTCGCCGCATACCACTCTCTGATTGTGTGTTAGACGCGGGTACAATTTAGACGCTATTTGCTGCTAGCGATCCCGCTCTGTACAGTCGCTACACTGTGTCAGCAGAGACGTGTGACGTCCAAACGCCGGTTCGCCGCATACCACTCTCTGATTGTGTGTTAGACGCGGGTACAATTTAGACGCTATTTGCTGCTAGCGATCCCGCTCTGTACAGTCGCTACACTGTGTCAGTAGAGACGTGTGACGTCCAAACGCCGGTTCGCCGCATACCACTCTCTGATTGTGTGTTAGACGCGGGTAAAATTTAGTCGCTATTTGCTGCAATTTGCTGCTCTTTGCGAGGATATTTGAGAAGCGCCCCTGACGTTACATTTGGAGAATTTGCACTGGACTCGCTTAGTTTAAAAGGAATAATAAAAGCATATTCAGCAGTTCGCACTTCTCTAGCCTCTTAATTAAAGTTCGCAATGAAACAACAGTCCATTCCATTTGGACCGACGAATCTTCTAAGTAAACTCTCCCATGCCACTCCACGCACACTAAATGAGCATATGAAGTTCGTTAGCTTGTTACAATTTTTCACTGAAACCGTGGATTATTCCTGGAGAAAAGGTAGTCTTTGTATCAAACCAGGGTATAATCTATATTGCCATTCCAAATATCAAATGAATCGGTTCAGGAGGTGCGGCGAAAAAGAGTAACAAACATACACACTCTGACAATCAGGGCTGCGATCAAGATTCAAGGTGCACAAATTGGTCTATTGTTGTAGAGTTCACAACTGTTAGGGCGCGAGGGGGCGCGGGCCACATGTGGCCGGCGTGCTGTCTTCCCATAACATCATCGTCGACAACCATGTATTATACTTTCCGAGATAGACACTGATGAAGTTTGTATGGCGGCCATCTTGAATCCGCCATTTTGAATTTTTTCCATCCCTACCTATCTGCAATACCTTTGGCTGTGCTCTAAGCTCTTCAAGCGTCTTCAAAATCCTCGATCATTGGCTCTCAGCTCTCTCCGTATTTTTTTCTTCAAATAATTTTATCTCCTCTATGCGACATCCGTGACAAAAAAGTAAAAGTTTTTCACACAAAATTGTGCAGGAGAGGTTATCATTCACTATCAGTGAGTGAGTGAATCAGCACAAGCAGCTACCTATATGTATCGTAAAACTTAGTAATAATATAATCGGTGGTAAAGCTGTAATATTAGTGTGATTATAGCAGAGTGGAGTGGCCGTTGGAAAATTCTCACCAGCGCGGCGCATAATCCTTCTGCAAACGATTCACAACAACAAGCCAACTGAGTACTGACGAGTGACGCCGAACGCTAAAATGCACAAAGCGTTAGCCACCATAGTAGGTATAGCTTTCCTCGTGTCTTCATAAACCATTCATTGACACATTCAACAAAGAAAAGTGGAAACATATTGCTCGGACGCGTCTGAACTAATTTTTTTAATACATTTGCTGAAAAAGTTAACATTTCCATGTGTGTTTAGCGTGCGCAAAGTTATTCTTTTCCGCACTAGTGCTTTTGTGTTTTCCTCCTACGCGGCACCGGAGCAGGCGCACCAGGAGCGCATGAACACGAACACGGCATGCAAACACGGAGCAGGCAAACACGTCAAAACCAATTTTTTTTTTCGCAAATGTATTAAAAAACGTCGTTCAATGCACGTGCGGAATTGTCATTTTTACTCGTCCTTATAGTTGACCCTCGCCTTCGGCTTGGGTCAACAAACCGGGACTCGTAAAGAAATGACAAACTTTCCGCACTTATATTGAAATGTACTATTTTAATACATTTGCTCAAAAAGTTGACATTTCCATGTGTGTTTAGCGTGCGCAAAGTTATTCTTTTCCGCACTAGTGCTTTTGTGTTTTCCTCCTACGCGGCACCGAAGCGGGAGTACCAGGAGCGCATGAACACGAACACGGCATGCAAACACGGAGCAGGCAAACACCGTACAACCAATTTTTTTTTTTCGCAAATGTATTAAAAAACGTCGTTCAATGCACGTGCGGAATTGTCATTTTTACTCGTCTTTATAGTTGACCCTCGCCTTCGGCTTGGGTCAACAACCCAAGACTCGTAAAGAAATGACAAACTTTCCGCACTTATACTGAAATGTACTATTTTGTTATTAAAAAACACGTATTGATATATCACGTGGAGGAGGCTGATGTCGAAAGACATACCGAGTCAAATAAAACGGTTACCGACTGTAAAACATAAACAACTGGTTTAAAACATGACATTCTTTTTTTGGTAGTAAATACGGTAGTAAATACGGTAAGGACATCTATGTAGGATGGAAGATATAATCAATTCAGTTATATATATATATAGTAGTCAATAAATTCAGTTGAAGATATCAAGCTAGTACAGGAGGACTTGAAAAGAATAATTAATTGGTGTAATCTCAATAATATGACTCTCAACGCTAACAAATGCTTCCACGTACAGTACTGTAGGAAGAAAAAACCGCTTGTCTCTAGTTATCATATTGAAAATGTGGTCTTGCAAGAGCTGCCCGAAATTAGAGACTTGGGAGTCACTATTGACAAAAAACTTAATTTTAAGTCGCACATCAACAACATCGTCAAAAAAGCTGCACAATCACTTGGCTTCATCAAACGTAACTCAAAGGGATTTTCCAACAATACCAAAATAGTATTATTTAATGTTTTTGTGAGGAGCTGTCTTGAGTTTGCCAGTGTCATCTGGAATCCTTCATACAACATTCACTCCCAACGAGTTGAGAGCATACAACGTGCTTTCACTAGATATCTTGCATTCTATGCCTCTGGTATATCACACAGACAGCCCTACAACCAAAGACTAGCTGAGTTTAAAATGTTATCTCTTCGCAGCAGACGTAAAATACTTGATTTGTGTTTTTTGCATAAAATAATTCACAACAAAGTAAAGTGCAGTAACCTACTCGAACGGATCTTTCTTTCAGTGCCAAGTAAATATCCCCGTTTCTGTACGAAGTCGACACGTAAAATCTTCCATATACCATCTGGTAGGACGCGACTCAGCAACCAAGCCCCTATAGCCCGCATATGTGCCGAATATAATGAAATTGCTAGAGCTTTACCTGGTATCGACATATTTCACAATACTTACCGTGTTTTTAAAAAAATGCTCACCGATTACCTATCGGTGAGCCTTCCTTCAAAATAAATTTTTAAGTTAATTGCCTAATTACGTATTTTATATATTTATAATAGTATCAGTATGTAATTTTTCTTCTTTTCTTTATTTTAAGTGTTTACATGTTTATTAATTGCCAATGTTGTGCTCACTATAGATGTACATGTAAGTGAAAGAGTTTGTTTAAAAAAATATGTTGTTTAACATGTAATACGTGTATATTGTTTGTGTTCTAAGTAAATAAATAATAAAAAATAATAATAATAAATATAAGATGGGCTAAACGTCTTACAGAATGGATTCCAAGAAACAGGAAAAGGAAGAAAGGAAGACAAAGGAGAAGATGGAGAGATATCTTCAATCAAATTGTGGGACCAAACTGGATGACGGTAGCAAGAGATAGGGAGGCATGGAAGAAATTGGGGGAGGCCTACGCCGAGAAGGCGACTTCTACCATATAGACCAGATAGCATAGTTATTTTATTATTATTTTTGTAATCTTTTAATACATAGTAAAGATAGTGTGACGGACATGTAAATGATTATTAATTTAAGGTTCATATTGAAATAAGTAATGCATGCTAAGAAGTGATAACTATAAAAACGCAAAATTGGTAGTAGCAATAAAGGCTTTTTTATTTTATTTTATTTATTTATTTATTTATTAAATACGGTATTTCCTAAAAGTGATTACCTATTATCTAGATCGATTAATCGCCCCCGAAACCCCCTGCACCTGTACATGAAAATCGTTACTGCAAACAAAAATGAGACTAATTTCTTTATACGTTATTTTGTTGTTAATATTTACTACACTATTGTTGACGTGATAACGTCTTATAAATTGATGAACACCAGCAGCACTCATGAAAAATAGTAACGTTCCGCGTAACGTTCCACCTGAGCCTGTGCGTGCAAGCGAGAGCGCGCAACAAGCGATAGAGAGGCACGATAAAAATTACATAAAATAATGATTATGACTATGATTATGATTAAGACTTTACAGACAACCAATTTTTTGTTTCGCTTTATGTTTATTGGATACCACTACACACATTTGTCTCTGGCACAGTACTTAGTTTATTTAGTGCGATTAATGTAAATTCAAGAGGTCATGCGAGATAGCATCTGGTGTGTTCGGGCTCCGTTGAAACAAACAGGGTTGATTTCATGCATAATATTGCTACGTTAGCCGAATATATCCTGAAACAACCCACACCACAAGCTAATAATATACGTACCTATCTATCTAGGTTTCTAAGGTTGTCAAATAGGAGCAACATGCGGTCTGTTCACAGATTTGACTGCACAGTGCACCGAGATATTCTTCTCAATATACCTACTCCAGTTTTGTAGTTGGCGTTTTTGACGTGATAACGTTTAATAAATTGATGAACACCAGCAACGCACATGAAAAATAGTAACGTTCCGCGTAACGTTCCACCTGAGCCTGTGCGTGCAAGCGAGAGTGCGCAACAAGCGAATAGAGAGGCACGATAAAACAAACGATAGAGAGGCCAATTATGACGTTATCACGTAAATCTATCGTCCGTAAATCGACTTTACAGACAACCAATTTTTTACTAAGGTTTTTAGTGTTCCATTCCAGAGTAAAAATAGAACCTTTATGCCTTATGGTGAGGCTTTGTCCCTCCGTCCATCTGTCACACTCAATTATTTCCGTAACTATTCTTTAATAATTACTGAAATAATCGAATTCTAGTTCTAGTCCTGAAGTGAATAAAGCGCCAAAAACAAAGTTAGGTTGCGGTTTGGCAACAAAAGTACCTATGTGTAAATTATACTCGTAAATTCATGAACAAAAGTGATTCTTTTGACGTTTTAACGCGAGTCCGACTTGCACATGGCCGGTTTTATTATTAATTATTTATTATTAGTATTTCTTAATCAGCGACATGTGAGACTATCACACTACGCCTTCAAAAATTAATTTTGTATGAAAAAATTTTTGACCTATATGAGCCACTTCGGACGTTATCATTATTCAGACAAGAAACTCGAGAGCGTAAGTTAATGTACTAATGGCGCCATCTAGTATCGCGTTCTGACAACCTCGCCAATGAGAATATAAATTATAAATAACTAACGGTTCACTTTACTAAGACCTCGCAAGACCTAAGCAATCTCCAACTTAGGCACAGAAAGTAAAAATATTTTTAGATGCATATAGTGATAAACACTTATGGCTCCACAGAAGACCAGCACTTTGCATGTTGGCCCTCCCACAGGCCACATGCTTATTAAACGCTGAGAGGATACCATTTTGGGACCACATAATATGCACATTTTATATTTAGTTTTTTTTTTCTTTAAACTACTCTTGTTGTTGTTGTTTTAGCATGTTTATTGTTTTGTATTTTTTTTTTGGTATGTTATGCTGTTATGGTCCCAAATGAACTTGATTGATTTTTTTCTTTTCTATCTTACTTAGGCAATACGCCTCCAAAAATTAATTTTGTATGAAAAATTTTTGAATTCTCAACCACTTCGGATGGTATTATTCCTTCAGACAAGAAACTCGAGAGCGTAAGTTAATGTACTAATGGCGCCATCTAGTATCGCGTTTTGACAACCCTGCCAATGAGAATATTATAAATTATTATAAATAACTAACGGTTCACTTTACTAAGACCTCGCAAGACCTTTCAGATTCAAGATTCAAGATTTCAATCTCCAACTTAGGCACAGAAAATAGAAATATTTTTAGATGCATATAGTGCCAAAAACTTATTGACCTGGTGAGGGTGTCGCTTTTAACGATTGTGGTGGTGATGTTTTGCGCATCACTTCTTATTTCTTTAGTCATTATTTATGCAGATAAAACTATAAAACGAAAATAATAATACAACTCACTGTGACAACGAACATACAGACTGATAAATAATCAAACAAATCAACATCGACGTAGTTCCAACTTTGGCCTAGTAAACTTAGGGTAGCTGGAAGAAATCTCTTCTTTATACATATTATAGTTATAAGCTATCCTATGCATTTATGTTTATTTGTCTGTTTTCTTATATTATGTTGTTGGTGCATAAATAATAAAAAAAAAATATATAAATAAATAAACGCTGAGTGGATACCATTTTGGGACCACATGCACATTTTTTGTTGTTTTTATCATGTTTTGCATTTTTTTATACGAGTATGTTATGCCCTTGGTCCCTAATAAACTCGTTTTCTTTCTTTCTTTTCTTACTTCTAACTTAGGCTATGTGCCTCCAAAAATTAATTTTGTATGAAAAATTTTTGAACTCTTAACCACTTCAGACGGTATTATTCCTTCAGACAAGAAACTCGAGAGCGTAAGTTAATGTACTAATGGCGCCATCTAGTATCGCGTTGTGACAACCTCGCCAACGAGGTCAAACACCAACTGAAAATCAAACAAATCAACATCGACGTATAATAAATAGATCCAATTTTGGCCACCGCGTCAGAAAATTTTGTGGCACTAGTCTATATCCTATACCTTAAACGAGCAATTCTTGTATATATATATATTTCTATATAATCTGAATCTCGGAAACGGCTCGAACGATTTTCATAAAATTTAGTATACAAGGGGTTTTGGGGACGATACATCGATCTAGCTAAGATTCATTTTTAGAAAATGTCGTATTTACCAAAAAAAATATGACTCCTGACATCTATTGGCGGATAGTAGTAATACTATTTTTAAAGGCTCACAGTAAAGGTATGCCGGCAAAATTCAAATTTTATTGAGTTTTTCGCCATTGCGAGTTGCGACAGTAAAATTGTGGACATAGAAGTATCATCTTCACAATTGTTTATAAATACAAAAATCTTTCCTTGAAATTGTTTTGTAAAGTTTAGTATACCTACGTTTATGGTCCCAAATAAACTCGTTTTCTGTTTTTCTTACTTAGGCAGTACTAGTATAGTATTATATTATCTGTGCTTAGGCTATATGCCTCCAAAAATTATTTTTGTATTTTGTATTTTTGTATGTAGGTATAGCGGGATCCTATACTATTGACTAGGCAGGCAAGAAGCTCGAGAGCGTAAGTTAATATACTAATACCGCCATCTCGTATAGCGTTCTGACAACCTAGCCAACGATAATATAAATAACACAGATTACTAATAAATAATTAGAGTTTTAAAATAACTAGCGATTCTAAGACCTCGCTAGGCCTCTTCTTAGCAATCTCCAATCTTAGGTTATAGAAAATATACCTACATATTTTTAGATACATATAGATGCCAGTAACTTATCAGGTCGGTGATGTTTGATCTTTCGTGCATCACTTCTTATTGCTTTACTCATTATTAATTGTTGTCATAGCAGATAAAACTATAAAACAAAAATAATAATACGTCACTGTAAAAACGTACAGATTGAAAATAAAAAAATTAACTATGACGTAGTTCCAATTTTGGCCACCGGGTCAGAAAATTTTTTGGCACCTTAAGGTACATGATATCTTGGATAAACACATAGGCTAATATTTCTACAGGATATTTCTACAGGATTTTAATATTTCTACAGGATCAGGATACCAAGACACGCATGCCCATGGAAATTTTTTTTCCACTTAGGATATAGGTACCTATACTCTGTAAAATGTATCAACGCTGTACAAAGTGGCGCCCCCAGTTACTTTTTTCCCAGACAGGCTTTAACGGCGCAGAAGCCGTATTTTGAATGAAGTTTATTAATTAAAAACTATAAAGGCAAAAACGTCATGTATTTTGGGTCTTTATTCTAAAATCGCTTAGAAGCAGAAACACGGTTGGATAAAATTTCTCGTTCTCCCAAAAGTTGCTCCAAAATCACAGTTTTCCTAATTTTTATCGGAAACTTCATTGGATGTAATTGTAATTTTTGTTATAATGTGTCAGTAATAATAATGTTCAAAAACGCTTAGAAACAGATTTTCGATAACTGGCTTAGTTTTTGAGTAATTAGGTAAAAGGTCGTTTTTCCGTTATAACTTATATTCTTCCGCGACGCTGCATGTCGCACCTACCAACGTACCTATCCGTGAGAATGAGTAAGACAAAAATAAATTCAATGAATCCTCCTAAATGGAAATACTTGACAAACATTGAATAACATTGATGGCGTGCGAGTTTATCCAATCCAGCGCGGAGCCATTGGTAATACAAACTCGGCAGTGAAATTAAGTTTGTTTAGGACATTACGGGCATGTCTTGTATCAGAATTTCAAACTAGTTTGAGTGCTTTGCTTAGGTACTACTTCGAGTACATAAACATAATATAATATTATGGTAAATGTACTTAACAATAAACAGTGTAATAATTATGGAATGGAAGCAGGCGTTATTTTGCGGAAATCCATAATTAGCAGGACAGACTAGTTTGTTTTGCTATAAAGCGTTCTTTGTTGTTTAAATCCATTTAATATCAATATTAGTTATATTAATATGGAAATTGGAAGACGACATTAGGAGGCAAGGAGATTTAAATAAAATCCTAAAAAAGTAGGTATCAAAACTATTTATTAAAAATTGTAACGCTCTATAAAATTCTTTCACAAAACAACTTTTTTATTAGTGTACAATTTAGTCATAATATCTAATAGACTTTACGCGCCTACATTACCAAACGCAGTGAAGGCCGTACAGTAATTTACATTAAAAACCTGTACCAATAAAGAATCTTATCTAAAATGGCTGCCCTAATTAAAATCGCAAGTAGGGTAAAGTTGATTTTTAAATTCATTCTTGAAACTAGATAAAATTATGATAAAACTAATTGAATAGATCAAATAACAAAAAATGTATAAAGTTGTTAAATAAACCTATTTCTAATTAGACACACAGATAAGTGAAGGCGAATGGTGTACCGCCATTTTAGGTTCGTTTCTTTATTGGCACAGATTATACATATTAGATTATCACAGTGCGATATACCAGAAGCTAGGCATGAAGGCAAACAGAAGAAAGGTTTCGTCAAGTTTTATAATTAGGAATGCTAAGAAAAATAAATTCAATATCATCCACATTTGCGGAACTTCCACAAATGCTGCGATTTTGCGGATACGATGCGCTAAGGTCGTTAAGCTGGTTGCAATATCTCGCTGCACGTAGGGCAATAAAATGGGAAAACAGACCGCCTGTTGCGCTCTCAGTCGCACTTACCAGTTTTACCATTTAATTGCACCGCAAGCAGCGAGCTACAGCGACAAGTATGCTTAGTCGGAGCTAGGGATGTAGCAGATATTTAATCGATCATAAATACGGAATTCACAATCGCATTTCCGCAACGGTGGATGTGAAAAATTCCGCATCCGCAACATTCATAATCAAAATGATGGGCACTCAGAATTCAGAAAATTCGCGCGATACATTTATGTGCGACCAGTTTTTTGCTATTATATTTATTAGTTAGGCTAAGTTATTATAATTTTAATTTTAATTGGTGTTTTCGTTACACTGATTTGATATATTTTAGCGGTACATTATGAATTACGGTCGTTTTAAAGTTTGTTCGGTTTCTAAGTAAGTTCTAATATGATATCATATGACTTATACTACTGTTGTATATAGTGACGTCAATGTCATAAACTAAATTTCTTAATTTGGAGTCATTTTGCACTTAATCCTGTAAATCTCGTTAAGTCACGTGTTAGTAAACAGAGTGACATGGCCCAAAGTAAGGACATAATATAACCGTTATGAAATAGTCATACGCGCACCTATATTGTTTTTTTTTTGATTTGATAAGAACTAGATCACTTATATTTTTCTCGATAACTATTTAAAATGTGTTACACGATACATCACTATTGTAAGACCTTAAAACGACCGTCATAGCTTACCGCTAGTTTACTTAATATTATCTACATTAAATTATTGTATTAAAATAGTACAACGACACAATATTATTGCTACCATGTGGACAAATGTGTAATAGAAATTAAATCATTATAATTACTATGATTAGAATTGATAATAATTACAATGAAAAGCTTTAAGCAGTCTTCAGTTGATTAATTAGAAGGTAACTTTAATAAAATATTTAGAACCTAATTAATCCTACAAAAACAAAAGCAAAGAAAATAGCTATAATATAAACTCTTTCAAACTTTTAATAACTCTTGAATAAAATTAATTCATAAACTTACACATTTTACAGATCTTTTAAAATCATTTTGATTTATGCAATATACGAATAAAAAAATACATATCACACTACTTTGATTTGCCTACACACACGAATTAACAAAGTTACCATAGATAAAATAAAATCTAGATTTAGTATCTCTCAAATGGACGTGAGCCATAATTTTAGTTATAGTAGTGTTATCATCTCGCTGCAGACTCGGCCATCAATCATTCGAGTGTTTTGCTTTTGTTGTTCACTAAAAGCAACAGTGAAATACAAAAGCGAAACACTCGGATGATTTATGACCGAGTCTGCAGCGACATTATAACACTACTATAGTCACAATTGTCACAATCAAACTCTACGCCCCTTATTCATAAACGTAATATAGCGGTGGAAATCTCTGTTTTGTCTTTTTCATTCCAATATCAAATCACTGATGACAAACAAACGAAGACGAAACAGATTATAACTATTCCACCACTATTGAATGTTTATGTATAAGGGAGTTAAACTGTCATTCGCCTAAACTATAGTTCTTTGACTATATTTCAAAAATAGAACATCGAAAAGCCTTTGTAGAAAGTACTACCTAATTTAGGAATTGTTACATGAATTTTCTACAATGTGTTGATGACAATAAAAATATTAAAAAAAAACTTGAATACCTAGAGCTAACTGAAAAATCACTTGTGCTTTTAGAGAAAGAAAATTTTTAATAAAATCTTTCCAGTATTCAATAATTACTATTAAAAATTTTTCAATTACTTCAAAAGGGTACGGAAGCCAATACTGACAGTTATAGATATTTCAATCTACGATGACTCGCCCCCACTCTGTTAAAATCCATACGAATCGAATGAAGCAAGCGATTCTGGGCGGGAGGGGGGGGGCGCGTCTTCGTGGATTGAAATATTTATACTGAATCTACGCACAGTCAACGCTGGCTCACTCACCATCGAGAGATACATCACTTGCGATTATTTTCTAGCTAGCACTTCTCAAGTGACACGCGTCAGTCTTCCTCCTGCCAGCCCTCGCCTAGTTGCGGGCCTCGCACGTGATCTCACAGGTCGACCTGAGCTCCAGGAAGAATGGTCCTTCCTGAGCCGGATAAAACGTTGACGGCGTCAGTATGTACTTGCCGGCCGGTAGGTTGCGTAGTTCCAATACCACGAAGCCAGACCTGTAAAAATTACACCAATACTTTTTTTATTCTGTATAGGTTTACGCTTGACCACGATCGCACCAGATGGGAAGTGACATTGTGGCAGAAGATGGAGCGCTTTTGAAATTGAATACATTTGAAAACCGACTCGGACACGCATTGTCACGACTTACTTTTACTCGACCTTGTTACTTATAAGGTCCAGAAGACTCTCTGAGAAAAGGCGTAGTGACACTTGGAACGTCCAGTAACTCAACTACCCCTATCTGGTACTGCTTGGTTCCCTTAAGCTGCTGTGCTACCAAGTGGCTCAAGCTACGACAGGTACTATAGAACCACTTACCTATAAGGTTCAGAAGGCTCTCTGAGAAAAGCCGTAGTGACACTTGGAGCGCCCAGTAACTTGACTGCCCCTATCTGGTACAGCTTGGTCCTCTTAAGCTGCAACATCAATTGGCTCGAGCTGTGCGATCAAGCTGCGACAGGTACTAGAACCTCTTACCTATAAGCCCCAGAAGACTCTCTGACAAAAGGCGCAGTGACACTCGGATCGTCCAGCGACTCGACCCTGGCGTCTACGCCTATCTGGTACTGCTTGGGCCCCTTGAGCTGCGCGACCAGGTGGCACGGAGAGCGCGACTCAGACACCGTCACCGTATACTTTGATAGGTACTAGAAACCCTTACCTATAAGCCCCAGAAGACTCTCTGACAAAAGGCGCAGTGACACTCGGATCGTCCAGCGACTCGACCCTGGCGTCTACGCCTATCTGGTACTGCTTGGGCCCCTTGAGCTGCGCGACCAGGTGGCACGGAGAGCGCGACTCAGACACCGTCACCGTATACTTTGATAGGTACTAGAAACCCTTACCTATAAGCCCCAGAAGACTCTCTGACAAAAGGCGCAGTGACACTCGGATCGTCCAGCGACTCGACCCTGGCGTCTACGCCTATCTGGTACTGCTTGGGCCCCTTGAGCTGCGCGACCAGGTGGCACGGAGAGCGCGACTCAGACACCGTCACCGTATACTTTGATAGGTACTAGAAACCCTTACCTATAAGCCCCAGAAGACTCTCTGACAAAAGGCGCAGTGACACTCGGATCGTCCAGCGACTCGACCCTGGCGTCTACGCCTATCTGGTACTGCTTGGGCCCCTTCAGCTGCGCGACCAGGTTGCACGGGGAGCGCGACTCGGGCACCGTCACCATGTACTTCGGGTTATTTTGGTACGTCTGACGGTGGTTCTCGCAACCGCCCGCCGACACGCCCGACCATTCGCCTCTTATCTATTGATGGTGAAATATACCGTTACAACATTAAAGAAGCTATAGCAATTAAGTACACATAATGTTTTTCATGTCTTAAGTCGAATTTCGTATTGTCTTTAAGTTCCACACAATCCTTGTAAAACTTTACGAACCCACTGAACTTAAAATCACGCTTACTTGAAGCACTTACAGGACAATTTGCCGTGGCGAAAAATCGTATGGTGCGACAAGTCTAGAACCAGAAAGAGACAAACGTAAAGTATTCTCTCTCTGGTGCCTCCCTCGCTGTTTTAATTCAATGCTCTTTTAATGACTTTCAGTTGTGCCAAGCGGGTACAAATTTCTTCGCCAGTGTCGTGTAATCAGAAGAGGCACAAAGGAGATTGTACGGTAAATATCTGTTTTATGTGTGAAAAATCAAATAGACAATTATACATAGATTTATAATATGTCGTCGCGCGCGCTCCCACTAGATAGAGCCCTAGATAGAACAACGACAGCTCCCTGAGTGCGGCAATATTTTTTCTAGTGTGAGTGTGTCAATTTAAAATTTGTATGGTGTGCGGATGCTAGTGCGCGTGAAAATTTGTGAAGCGACGGCTCGGGTTTGCCAATATGGGCAAAGTATTTTTTGCCGCACTTTTGAAGTCGAGCGCTCCGTCTTGGACCTCTATGCGTATAGGATTCGATAGATAGTGCAACGTAGTATGTTGATATTTTGACGTGATAACGTTTAATAAATTGACGAACACCAGCAACGCACATGAAAAATAGTAACGTTCCGCGTAACGTTCCACCTGAGCCTGTGCGTGCAAGCGAGAGCGCGCAACAAGCGATAGAGAGGCCAATTATGACGTTATTACGTAATTCTATCGTCCGTAAACCGACTTTCCAGACAACCAATTTTTTTTACTCACCGTTTTCGTGTACGGATACGGCTCAATCTTGGCCATCGCGAACGGGCACGTCGCGTACGCGCGCAGCGTGTAGTAGATCGTACGACTCTTCTCGTACTGCGACACCACTAGCGTGTACTTGTCAGCGCTGTTGTCCGTCACTATGAGCTTGCAGATGTAGTGCGGGCTGTTGATGCGTACGCCGTCGATGAATGGAGGCGGGTCATCTAGAAGGAAAACACATATTTTGAGCCTAAAAGCAGAGTTCTTAAGACACTTTTTCGCTTGAACGTGCAGCGTGAACTGCGGGTTCTCTATAACACACATACGTACACGGGTAGTACACTCTGCGGCCGTTCTTGTACACGAGCACAGTGATGTACTCATTGTTGTCTCGGAAGTCGTCTATCTGCGTGATGTGTCTGGTGAGCAGCAGCCACACCGCTCCCTTGCCCTGCACGTGCAGCGTGAACTGCGGGTTCTCTATAACACACATACGTACACGGGTAGTACACTCTGCGGCCGTTCTTGTACACGAGCACAGTGATGTACTCATTGTTGTCTCGGAAGTCGTCTATCTGCGTGATGTGTCTGGTGAGCAGCAGCCACACCGCTCCCTTGCCCTGCACGTGCAGCGTGAACTGCGGGTTCTCTATAACACACATACGTACACGGGTAGTACACTCTGCGGCCGTTCTTGTACACGAGCACAGTGATGTACTCATTGTTGTCTCGGAAGTCGTCTATCTGCGTGATGTGTCTGGTGAGCAGCAGCCACACCGCTCCCTTGCCCTGCACGTGCAGCGTGAACTGCGGGTTCTCTATAACACACATACGTACACGGGTAGTACACTCTGCGGCCGTTCTTGTACACGAGCACAGTGATGTACTCATTGTTGTCTCGGAAGTCGTCTATCTGCGTGATGTGTCTGGTGAGCAGCAGCCACACCGCTCCCTTGCCCTGCACGTGCAGCGTGAACTGCGGGTTCTCTATAACACACATACGTACACGGGTAGTACACTCTGCGGCCGTTCTTGTACACGAGCACAGTGATGTACTCATTGTTGTCTCGGAAGTCGTCTATCTGCGTGATGTGTCTGGTGAGCAGCAGCCACACCGCTCCCTTGCCCTGCACGTGCAGCGTGAACTGCGGGTTCTCTATAACACACATACGCACACGGGTAGTACACTCTGCGGCCGTTCTTGTACACGAGCACAGTGATGTACTCATTGTTGTCTCGGAAGTCGTCTATCTGCGTGATGTGTCTGGTGAGCAGCAGCCACACCGCTCCCTTGCCCTGCACGTGCAGCGTGAACTGCGGGTTCTCTATAACACACATACGTACACGGGTAGTACACTCTGCGGCCGTTCTTGTACACGAGCACAGTGATGTACTCATTGTTGTCTCGGAAGTCGTCTATCTGCGTGATGTGTCTGGTGAGCAGCAGCCACACCGCTCCCTTGCCCTGCACGTGCAGCGTGAACTGCGGGTTCTCTATAACACACATACGTACACGGGTAGTACACTCTGCGGCCGTACTTGTACACGAGCACAGTGATGTACTCATTGTTGTCTCGGAAGTCGTCTATCTGCGTGATGTGTCTGGTGAGCAGCAGCCACACCGCTCCCTTGCCCTGCACGTGCAGCGTGAACTGCGGGTTCTCTATAACACACATACGTACACGGGTAGTACACTCTGCGGCCGTTCTTGTACACGAGCACAGTGATGTACTCATTGTTGTCTCGGAAGTCGTCTATCTGCGTGATGTGTCTGGTGAGCAGCAGCCACACCGCTCCCTTGCCCTGCACGTGCAGCGTGAACTGCGGGTTCTCTATAACACACATACGTACACGGGTAGTACACTCTGCGGCCGTTCTTGTACACGAGCACAGTGATGTACTCATTGTTGTCTCGGAAGTCGTCTATCTGCGTGATGTGTCTGGTGAGCAGCAGCCACACCGCTCCCTTGCCCTGCACGTGCAGCGTGAACTGCGGGTTCTCTATAACACACATACGTACACGGGTAGTACACTCTGCGGCCGTTCTTGTACACGAGCACAGTGATGTACTCATTGTTGTCTCGGAAGTCGTCTATCTGCGTGATGTGTCTGGTGAGCAGCAGCCACACCGCTCCCTTGCCCTGCACGTGCAGCGTGAACTGCGGGTTCTCTATAACACACATACGTACACGGGTAGTACACTCTGCGGCCGTTCTTGTACACGAGCACAGTGATGTACTCATTGTTGTCTCGGAAGTCGTCTATCTGCGTGATGTGTCTGGTGAGCAGCAGCCACACCGCTCCCTTGCCCTGCACGTGCAGCGTGAACTGCGGGTTCTCTATAACACACATACGTACACGGGTAGTACACTCTGCGGCCGTTCTTGTACACGAGCACAGTGATGTACTCATTGTTGTCTCGGAAGTCGTCTATCTGCGTGATGTGTCTGGTGAGCAGCAGCCACACCGCTCCCTTGCCCTGCACGTGCAGCGTGAACTGCGGGTTCTCTATAACACACATACGTACACGGGTAGTACACTCTGCGGCCGTTCTTGTACACGAGCACAGTGATGTACTCATTGTTGTCTCGGAAGTCGTCTATCTGCGTGATGTGTCTGGTGAGCAGCAGCCACACCGCTCCCTTGCCCTGCACGTGCAGCGTGAACTGCGGGTTCTCTATAACACACATACGTACACGGGTAGTACACTCTGCGGCCGTTCTTGTACACGAGCACAGTGATGTACTCATTGTTGTCTCGGAAGTCGTCTATCTGCGTGATGTGTCTGGTGAGCAGCAGCCACACCGCTCCCTTGCCCTGCACGTGCAGCGTGAACTGCGGGTTATCTATAACACACATACGTACACGGGTAGTACACTCTGCGGCCGTTCTTGTACACGAGCACAGTGATGTACTCATTGTTGTCTCGGAAGTCGTCTATCTGCGTGATGTGTCTGGTGAGCAGCAGCCACACCGCTCCCTTGCCCTGCACGTGCAGCGTGAACTGCGGGTTCTCTATAACACACATACGTACACGGGTAGTACACTCTGCGGCCGTTCTTGTACACGAGCACAGTGATGTACTCATTGTTGTCTCGGAAGTCGTCTATCTGCGTGATGTGTCTGGTGAGCAGCAGCCACACCGCTCCCTTGCCCTGCACGTGCAGCGTGAACTGCGGGTTCTCTATAACACACATACGTACACGGGTAGTACACTCTGCGGCCGTTCTTGTACACGAGCACAGTGATGTACTCATTGTTGTCTCGGAAGTCGTCTATCTGCGTGATGTGTCTGGTGAGCAGCAGCCACACCGCTCCCTTGCCCTGCACGTGCAGCGTGAACTGCGGGTTCTCTATAACACACATACGTACACGGGTAGTACACTCTGCGGCCGTTCTTGTACACGAGCACAGTGATGTACTCATTGTTGTCTCGGAAGTCGTCTATCTGCGTGATGTGTCTGGTGAGCAGCAGCCACACCGCTCCCTTGCCCTGCACGTGCAGCGTGAACTGCGGGTTCTCTATAACACACATACGTACACGGGTAGTACACTCTGCGGCCGTTCTTGTACACGAGCACAGTGATGTACTCATTGTTGTCTCGGAAGTCGTCTATCTGCGTGATGTGTCTGGTGAGCAGCAGCCACACCGCTCCCTTGCCCTGCACGTGCAGCGTGAACTGCGGGTTCTCTATAACACACATACGTACACGGGTAGTACACTCTGCGGCCGTTCTTGTACACGAGCACAGTGATGTACTCATTGTTGTCTCGGAAGTCGTCTATCTGCGTGATGTGTCTGGTGAGCAGCAGCCACACCGCTCCCTTGCCCTGCACGTGCAGCGTGAACTGCGGGTTCTCTATAACACACATACGTACACGGGTAGTACACTCTGCGGCCGTTCTTGTACACGAGCACAGTGATGTACTCATTGTTGTCTCGGAAGTCGTCTATCTGCGTGATGTGTCTGGTGAGCAGCAGCCACACCGCTCCCTTGCCCTGCACGTGCAGCGTGAACTGCGGGTTCTCGCCGACGTTGTACGCGTCCTTTACCGGCCCGTTGCCCGCGTCCCATTTTCTATCAACAACAGACAATATAGTGTTGAATAGTGTGTAAAAATGAGCATCGCCATTTTTGGTTTGTTTCTTCACAGTACAAATATGTTTTGTTTATATACGTCGCGATTACTCACTGGTGTATGCAATACGTGTACTTGAACAGCTCGGGGTTCCAGTTGAGGTAGAACACGTCGAAGAAGTTGAGGATGCTCGCGTAGTCGATCCAGAACACGCCGTTGTCGTACTGCGCCGCGCTGTCGGGGTCGTAGTTGAGCGCGGCGCGCAGCTCGCGCGTCCAGTGCCGCGTGTCCAGCTCGCTGTAGCTGCCGCGCCAGCGCAGGTGCGACCACGGGTTCTTGAGCTTCAGCAGCTTCACGCCCTGCGAGGGAACGTAGCGGCTTTAAATGACTTTATAGGCCGTTTACGTATGGCGGGTTCTGCTTCTATGAGTGACAGAGCACATATTCTCATGGTCAGGGGACTCGTAAGTATATGGTGGCTTAAATTTTAAATTGAGGCCAGCACGTTACTTCTTCTTCTTTTGCTGATTGCTTTTTAGCCCCCGGTGACACGTTGACGCAGCCATTTACACCTCCCAGACAATTTTTGTTGCTACCAGGAACAGCAGCAATTTCAGCACCTCGCCTCGCTGCAGCCCGGTGCGGTGGTGTGATGGAGCTACTCACGTTAGCGAGTCGCACGTCGAGCACGGCGTAGGCGTGCGTGGCCACGAGCCCGGTGCGCTCCGCGGCCGCGTCGTCCAGGTCGCCGGTGGCCACGGTGGCCAGCACCTCGCCTCGCTGCAGCCCGGTGCGGTGGTGTGACGGAGCTACTCACGTTAGCGAGTCGCACGTCGAGCACGGCGTAGGCGTGCGTGGCCACGAGCCCGGTGCGCTCCGCGGCCGCGTCGTCCAGGTCGCCGGTGGCCACGGTGGCCAGCACCTCGCCTCGCTGCAGCCCGGTGCGGTGGTGTGACGGAGCTACTCACGTTAGCGAGTCGCACGTCGAGCACGGCGTAGGCGTGCGTGGCCACGAGCCCGGTGCGCTCCGCGGCCGCGTCGTCCAGGTCGCCGGTGGCCACGGTGGCCAGCACCTCGCCTCGCTGCAGCCCGGTGCGGTGGTGTGACGGAGCTACTCACGTTAGCGAGTCGCACGTCGAGCACGGCGTAGGCGTGCGTGGCCACGAGCCCGGTGCGCTCCGCGGCCGCGTCGTCCAGGTCGCCGGTGGCCACGGTGGCCAGCACCTCGCCTCGCTGCAGCCCGGTGCGGTGGTGTGACGGAGCTACTCACGTTAGCGAGTCGCACGTCGAGCACGGCGTAGGCGTGCGTGGCCACGAGCCCGGTGCGCTCCGCGGCCGCGTCGTCCAGGTCGCCGGTGGCCACGGTGGCCAGCACCTCGCCTCGCTGCAGCCCGGTGCGGTGGTGTGACGGAGCTACTCACGTTAGCGAGTCGCACGTCGAGCACGGCGTAGGCGTGCGTGGCCACGAGCCCGGTGCGCTCCGCGGCCGCGTCGTCCAGGTCGCCGGTGGCCACGGTGGCCAGCACCTCGCCTCGCTGCAGCCCGGTGCGGTGGTGTGACGGAGCTACTCACGTTAGCGAGTCGCACGTCGAGCACGGCGTAGGCGTGCGTGGCCACGAGCCCGGTGCGCTCCGCGGCCGCGTCGTCCAGGTCGCCGGTGGCCACGGTGGCCAGCACCTCGCCTCGCTGCAGCCCGGTGCGGTGGTGTGACGGAGCTACTCACGTTAGCGAGTCGCACGTCGAGCACGGCGTAGGCGTGCGTGGCCACGAGCCCGGTGCGCTCCGCGGCCGCGTCGTCCAGGTCGCCGGTGGCCACGGTGGCCAGCACCTCGCCTCGCTGCAGCCCGGTGCGGTGGTGTGACGGAGCTACTCACGTTAGCGAGTCGCACGTCGAGCACGGCGTAGGCGTGCGTGGCCACGAGCCCGGTGCGCTCCGCGGCCGCGTCGTCCAGGTCGCCGGTGGCCACGGTGGCCAGCACCTCGCCTCGCTGCAGCCCGGTGCGGTGGTGTGACGGAGCTACTCACGTTAGCGAGTCGCACGTCGAGCACGGCGTAGGCGTGCGTGGCCACGAGCCCGGTGCGCTCCGCGGCCGCGTCGTCCAGGTCGCCGGTGGCCACGGTGGCCAGCACCTCGCCTCGCTGCAGCCCGGTGCGGTGGTGTGACGGAGCTACTCACGTTAGCGAGTCGCACGTCGAGCACGGCGTAGGCGTGCGTGGCCACGAGCCCGGTGCGCTCCGCGGCCGCGTCGTCCAGGTCGCCGGTGGCCACGGTGGCCAGCACCTCGCCTCGCTGCAGCCCGGTGCGGTGGTGTGACGGAGCTACTCACGTTAGCGAGTCGCACGTCGAGCACGGCGTAGGCGTGCGTGGCCACGAGCCCGGTGCGCTCCGCGGCCGCGTCGTCCAGGTCGCCGGTGGCCACGGTGGCCAGCACCTCGCCTCGCTGCAGCCCGGTGCGGTGGTGTGACGGAGCTACTCACGTTAGCGAGTCGCACGTCGAGCACGGCGTAGGCGTGCGTGGCCACGAGCCCGGTGCGCTCCGCGGCCGCGTCGTCCAGGTCGCCGGTGGCCACGGTGGCCAGCACCTCGCCTCGCTGCAGCCCGGTGCGGTGGTGTGACGGAGCTACTCACGTTAGCGAGTCGCACGTCGAGCACGGCGTAGGCGTGCGTGGCCACGAGCCCGGTGCGCTCCGCGGCCGCGTCGTCCAGGTCGCCGGTGGCCACGGTGGCCAGCACCTCGCCTCGCTGCAGCCCGGTGCGGTGGTGTGACGGAGCTACTCACGTTAGCGAGTCGCACGTCGAGCACGGCGTAGGCGTGCGTGGCCACGAGCCCGGTGCGCTCCGCGGCCGCGTCGTCCAGGTCGCCGGTGGCCACGGTGGCCAGCACCTCGCCTCGCTGCAGCCCGGTGCGGTGGTGTGACGGAGCTACTCACGTTAGCGAGTCGCACGTCGAGCACGGCGTAGGCGTGCGTGGCCACGAGCCCGGTGCGCTCCGCGGCCGCGTCGTCCAGGTCGCCGGTGGCCACGGTGGCCAGCACCTCGCCTCGCTGCAGCCCGGTGCGGTGGTGTGACGGAGCTACTCACGTTAGCGAGTCGCACGTCGAGCACGGCGTAGGCGTGCGTGGCCACGAGCCCGGTGCGCTCCGCGGCCGCGTCGTCCAGGTCGCCGGTGGCCACGGTGGCCAGCACCTCGCCTCGCTGCAGCCCGGTGCGGTGGTGTGACGGAGCTACTCACGTTAGCGAGTCGCACGTCGAGCACGGCGTAGGCGTGCGTGGCCACGAGCCCGGTGCGCTCCGCGGCCGCGTCGTCCAGGTCGCCGGTGGCCACGGTGGCCAGCACCTCGCCTCGCTGCAGCCCGGTGCGGTGGTGTGACGGAGCTACTCACGTTAGCGAGTCGCACGTCGAGCACGGCGTAGGCGTGCGTGGCCACGAGCCCGGTGCGCTCCGCGGCCGCGTCGTCCAGGTCGCCGGTGGCCACGGTGGCCAGCACCTCGCCTCGCTGCAGCCCGGTGCGGTGGTGTGACGGAGCTACTCACGTTAGCGAGTCGCACGTCGAGCACGGCGTAGGCGTGCGTGGCCACGAGCCCGGTGCGCTCCGCGGCCGCGTCGTCCAGGTCGCCGGTGGCCACGGTGGCCAGCACCTCGCCTCGCTGCAGCCCGGTGCGGTGGTGTGACGGAGCTACTCACGTTAGCGAGTCGCACGTCGAGCACGGCGTAGGCGTGCGTGGCCACGAGCCCGGTGCGCTCCGCGGCCGCGTCGTCCAGGTCGCCGGTGGCCACGGTGGCCAGCACCTCGCCTCGCTGCAGCCCGGTGCGGTGGTGTGACGGAGCTACTCACGTTAGCGAGTCGCACGTCGAGCACGGCGTAGGCGTGCGTGGCCACGAGCCCGGTGCGCTCCGCGGCCGCGTCGTCCAGGTCGCCGGTGGCCACGGTGGCCAGCACCTCGCCTCGCTGCAGCCCGGTGCGGTGGTGTGACGGAGCTACTCACGTTAGCGAGTCGCACGTCGAGCACGGCGTAGGCGTGCGTGGCCACGAGCCCGGTGCGCTCCGCGGCCGCGTCGTCCAGGTCGCCGGTGGCCACGGTGGCCAGCACCTCGCCTCGCTTCAGCCCGGTGCGGTGGTGTGACGGAGCTACTCACGTTAGCGAGTCGCACGTCGAGCACGGCGTAGGCGTGCGTGGCCACGAGCCCGGTGCGCTCCGCGGCCGCGTCGTCCAGGTCGCCGGTGGCCACGGTGGCCAGCACTTCGCCTCGCTCCATTCTGGTGCGGATGGTTTCGTAGAGCGCATCTGCGTTGAAGTCAGCTTCGCCGCGGCGGATCGCACAGCGCTCGGGGATCCAGCCAGTTAGAGCATGCAGATCTATGTTCTATTGAATTAAATTTAATCATGTTACGGTAACTCAGGTAAAGTGTTAGGCCAGAAAATGAATTTATTGATATTGATTACTATATAGATATTTGCAAATAAAGATTTTTTTCTAAAACTACAAGCAAGGCTTACCTGCCAATGAGGCACTACTATTGTAGATGGACTACACTTACACTATTAGAGCCGGGGAAATCATAACCGCCCATAACCTTCATGTATGCCTTCTCAAGCAATGACACCCAGAACTCGTTCTTATTGCTTGAATAAGAGCAGAGCAGCCTGCCGTACTTGCTGTAGGGGAGGCGGTCGTCGATTATGACCTAAAAAAAGAAAACAAGTTGGTAAATGTCAAGTCTATAAAATAGACCTAGATGTTTAACTGAGAAGTTGCTTCAACAGACATGTAACTGTAAAACGTGGTGCTTTTTTAAGCATTTTCTCGTGAAGGGTTACGTTTAATCATAGATCAAAAGATCATAGTTAACGTTACATCGTGATTACATGGAAAGTCGGTTGATGCAAGTAGCAACTAAGGATCCATTAATACTGTTTTTGAACAAAAACCGTCTTTTCCAACGGTATCGCGCAGAGGTCTAGGCGAAAGAAAATGTATCTTTTGCGTGACGAAAATCCCGTCACAAAAATCATCAAAAATATAGAATGAGTCTCTCATCAGAATAGGCACAAATGCAATCACACATAGAGTTTTGGTATGAAGAGTTCTTCATACCAAAACTCTATGTGCATTTGCGTTAGCGCGAGCTAACTGAAGGCTACCCTTCAAGTGTTCCACAACACTGACGCCTTTTTTGACGTGACAACGTCTTATAATTCGATAGAGCCGGCTGAACGCACGAAAAAACATGACTCATGCGGCGTTACCTCGCTCTGAGGGGTTCCATAAAAGGCTTGAAGTGCAAGCGAGACCGCGGAACGAGCGACAAAGAAGCACAATCGTGACGTTGTCACGTCGTTTAACTATCGTCAGTAAACCGACTTTACAGACAGCCAATTTTTTTTACTAGTGGTCGCCCGTGGCTCCGCCCGCATGAATGTTGGTTTTTCAATAATCCCACGGAGACCATGAAATTTTTCCGGAATAAAAAGTAGCCTATGTCTAATCCAGGGTTTAACCTATCTTTATCCTGAATTTCAGCAAAATCGGTTCAGCAATTGCGGCGTGAACCACACACAAACATTTGCATTTATAATATTATGATATTAACCTTAACCTTACCTTTCTCCTAACGCCGTTAAGGTGTAGCTTAACCATGTACTTCCCGAAGGGGTTGTAGACGGGCTGCTTGCTCTTGTTCTTGGGGTAGATGATGGAGGTGATGATCTTCTTGTTGAACCGCCGCTCGTACAGTGCGCTCACCGCGAGCGACGCCACGAACGAACAGTCCGATACTACCTGGAAACAATGTTTTTTTTTTATACTATATAGGCTAGCGCTTGACTGTGATCACACCTGATGGAAAGTGATGATACAGTCTAAGGTGGAACGCGCTTGCCTAGAAGATGCCTATTCACTCTTGATTTGAAGGCACCAAGTTGTAAGTGGCAGGAAAGACACTGCCTGGGAGTGTATTCCAGGCCTTTGCAGTGTGTATCAGGAACGAGGAACAAACCGCTTCGTACGCGTCATTGGTACGTCGACTATGTATGGGTGGAAGCCTTTACGATACCTTGCCGTTCTATGGTAGAAAGGTGACGGGGGAACCAAATTAAAAAGTTCCATGTTTTGTTACCAAAGATTTAAATCGCTAAATGAGCCTACATTACACATCGAAAACGTCCGCAAACATGCTGAGTGAATGATCTCAGCGTATTGAATGGAAGCAGGCGTTATTTTGCGGAAATCCATAATTATAAATAAATAAAATAAAAATAGCCTTTATTTCTCCGATCAACACCAGCAGTTTACAAATTATAAATACATTTATCGGGCTGTCCTTGGACATAGGCCTCCTCTAGATTTTGCCATTTTTTCCTATCCAATGTCCATCTGCGCCATCCCCTCTGCAAGTCATCTTCCCATCTGATTCTTGGTCGTCCTCTTGTTCTCTTACCGTCCCTAGGGTACCAGAACATAACCTGTTTGGTCCATTTTTCTTTTGGAGATCTGACTATGTGTCCAATCCAACGCCATTATAGTCTCTTAATCTTCTTTGACACATCTGTCACACCCGTGATCTTTCTAATTTTTGTCAATCTCCACTTGTCTTTCAATTTAATGTGCAGCATGCTTCTCTCTATCCCCTGTTGGTAAACTTTTAGTTTTTGGCAGTGTGCCTTTGTCAGGCCCCACGTTTGGCATCCATAAGTAAGTATTGGCAGGATGCAAGTGTTGAATACTTTGCGCTTAGTTGCCATTGGAATGTCTTTGTTCTTTAATATTTCTTTCAGAGACCAATAGCGATTCCAGGTGTTATTTACTCGCCTTTGCAGTTCTTTGTCCATCTGCAAGTCAGGTGCAATAATTTGACCTAAGTAGATGTATTCATTCACATACTCTATGGCCTGGTTGTTAACATGAATAGTTTGTTGATGTCTGTTGGTCATGACCTTTGTTTTGGTGGTGTTCATTGTCAGACCTGCTTTTTGGCTCTCTATTGCTAGTTGTTCAAGCATTTCTTGTAGAGTAACTGGATCCTCGGCAAACAATACTTAGCAGGAAATCCATAATTAGCAGGACAGATTAATTTGTTTTGCTATAATCCGCTACTTGAAAAGATTCTGTATGGTACAATATGCAGGAACACTGCCCACATGAAACACCACACACAATTTTCCAACACTTTCTTTGACGCACGTTTCGTCCCGACACCGGGACATCCTCAGGAGATATTGAGAGATGTTGATGTGAGAGAAAAAAAAATTGTTCTAAGTATTTATACTCTTAAAATTGTCAATACTCACAGTCTGTTTAATACTGAAGCAGTCTACATGATCGCCGACAATCATCTTGGGGTCACTGGAAACCTCGTGCGGTCGCACCCAGCTGTCAAACTCTTTCTGTTGCTTCTCTGATAACTTCAGCTCACTCGCTCTGTCCTCAAATGGCAGGGCATATTGGAACTTCTCTGATAGGTCTATGTCCATGAACGGCAGGAAACAGTTGTTGTTAATGTTGGATGTTGTGCGTAACACCTCCTTTTCTTCTTCTGTATAAACCTGAACACCAGTCACTTTTAAATGGACACTTTGCTCTCTTTGAAGCTGTGCTCTGCTTGGGGAAACTGCTGTGAAAATAATCATGGTTGTAGACTGTGGGAAATGTGAAATCATAATTTACGATAAATAAATTAAATTAGTAGAATCTCGATTCTAGATCAAATTAAAGCAGGAATATTGCCGACCAAATGGCGTAGCGGTAGCAAACCTGCCGTCTACGTCCGTCAATATATTGTATTAATATGTATGTATATTTATCAAGTATGTACCCATAAAACTAGCTTACACTTACTTTGGGGCTAGATTGAGATATGTGTAATGTCCTGATATATATTCTGTATAATAAAAAATAGACTATAGTCAAAATATGAGAACACTATATATTACAACATAAGTCTATTTACCTGGTGGTCTAGAGTTGTTAAGGGACAATGCGCTTAATTTTTTTATGCCTTTTATCTCCTCTGCTCTGTCCAACGCCTGAGCTGCCAAGCTGGTTAACTTAGTTTTTATATCCGGGTTGGTAACTTTCTACAAAAGTAATAGCTATGCTAATTTGATTATGCATAAACAATGTAAATATCAAAAAAAAAAATCAAATAATAGTAGTTTATTAAATGGTTGCATAGTGGGGGTATTAAAACACAAATGTGAGTTTAAAAAATGAGCCATAGGTGAGTTTTTAGTAGCGATTTATTCAAACCATAAAATCTTGGTAACATTTGAGACAGCGACCCAAAGTCCAAACCGTTTTGTCGTGGAAAAAATATTATCTTGCAATATTTTTATGTAAACAACAATGTAATGTATTTAACAATGTTTTAATATTTTTTTATATTATAGATGTCTGCGAATAAACTAGATTAATATTGACACATTTCGATTAAATAATAATTAGAATTTTAAGCTATGAACATAGATAATAGTAGGTTATGAAATGGATGCATTATGGGTGTATATACTCGTAATTAACACGAGTGTGAGTTTTTTTGACAGTATCACACAAGTATTTTAATACCTAATTATTATTATTAAGAGTTTCATACACTACTTTATCCAAGTACACTCATTATGTCTTAAGATGCAAACCATAAAATCTTGATAACATTTGTCATAAATCTTTCAATTTGTTGGTAAAAGATTGTAGGTTATTTTTGTTGCAATTTCTGAATAATTCGAATTTTTAGCAATGTGCGGAGAAATAATAAATTTTACTTACACCACTAACAGCCAACTCTACAGCCTGCGTGTATAGCTGCACCGCCTGGTCTTTGCAGCCGGCCTCATCAGCCTTCAAGGCCTCTTGCATCAGGAAGTAGCATTTCTGCATCACTCGCACACTCTCCTCTTGTTGGGACTTCTCTGTGAAATCAAAGAAACAGATAGTACCTACTTTGTAAAATTTATGACCTTCAAGCAAAGGAAAAATAAGTCCCAAAGTTATGTAAGTAAACAATGTTAAAGTTTAGTTTAGCCAACTAGATACAGTCAAAAAGAGCCAGTTAATATTAAAAATAAAACTTAAAAGACAACAGCAATAATGCATGGAAGACTAATGGGTGCAATTCCCCTTTAAAAAGGCAGGACTGTCATAATAAAGGCTCACAAAGCACTTGCACACAGTATAATATATTCTAATGTAATTTAACCTGTGAGTGAACTCACTTATCTATCTCGTCGTCATATCTTGTCTTATTAGAATTAAAACACAAAAGAAATACCATCAGACTTACAGGGGATTCCCCTTTAGAGGCAGACTCCCTATGATAAATGTTCATAAAACATGTTGCACATGAGATTAAACAGGTGAAGCTTTAAATCGAGTCGCCTTCATTCAAAGCCGAGCTTTTAAGAGGGTTAAAGCAAAAGAGTGAACACTAAATAGTCACCTCAAGCTATCACAAGGATGAAGGCCTTCGCAGAAGTTAATTGTCAGAAATAACTTATAATACAAGAGCGAGCGAAGCAAGTTCGGTACTTGAGGGCACCTCGACTCGGATAAAAGAAATAATGCACATCAAACTTATAGGGGATTCCCCCTTACACGAGGCATGGCATCCCATGATAAATGTATCACAACAGTTTTCATGTGAGATTAAACTTTTTAAGTTTTTTGGGTCCGTCTTAGGATCATAATCACAGCACTATATACATTATACATACCAGCTTAAACTGCATTGTATACTAAAAACCATTATGAAAAACCTATGACTCATCACTACATGAAACACCAAATAACTTAAAAAATTGGTCTACTATAAGCCTGTACCTTTTTGTTCTTGCAGAAAGGTGGCTCTCTCCATATACTCTTTAACCTTTTGTCGTAAATCTGCTTGCCTCTCTGGAGAAACATGACCGCAAACTCTGTCTAGCATCCTGGCTGCGGTTCTGTAGCATTCCACCGCCTTTTCCACCTGGCCAGCTTGATCGAACGACACAGCTAAGGACGCTGCCTCAGTGGCGTTCGCTAAATCACTCATATTACCTAATTAATTGTTCCTTCACATTTAAAATAAACATAAACAAAATTCTTAACAAGGAATATACTACTCTCTAACGAGATCATAACGTAGCGCTGTGGTTGTCTATGCGCGGGAGTACCTACTGACAATAATGACATTTGATAATAATTGTTTGATTGACATCACACGGCACACCACAGATGTTCTTGAAATTTGATAAAAAATAAAATCTGACAATCGTAATCGGTAATAGAATATGACACTTACAGTGTTAATCATTGTTGTCTATGGTTTATTATACCAGTTGATGGATAGATTCATGAAAAATCGTTGGAAGTATATTTAGGCCTTTGGCCAAAGAAAAAAGATACATCTGAAACAGATCCAAGTCGTATTTTTGATTTTTAGGCTTCCATACCATTTGGGTAAAAATGGTACCCTCATGGCGAGATTTTCTTCGTCCGTCCGTCCGTCTGTCACACTCGATTATTTCAGTAAGTATTAAAGTTATCGAACTGGAAATAGTAATAGTGTTCCAACGTGATTGCAATCTTAAAAAAAATAAAATCGTTTTTATTTTAAAAAGGGCATAAAATCAGGTTGATGAAAATATTTCAAAGTAAGCTAACACTATTGAGCGGAGTATCATGTGCTAATATGAAAAAGCGACATTGAGTGTGGTATCACAAATATACCTCTAAAAATAAAATTAGGTTTGTAGTTTGTAATCAAAAGTTGGTACCTTGATAATTATGGTTTATGAACCAAAGTGAAACTTATATGATTTATAAGTTTCACTTCTTTTTTTGTATGGAAAACTCGGTGCGTGAGTTTGACTTGCACTTTTTTTATAATCTATGAATATGATTTTCATTGTCATTATCAACTGTCAATTGCTATAATATGTCAAGTGCTGTCATCTGTATGTTGTCATTGTCAAAAGCACCTACTGGATTTGGAAATAGGAATTTGGAAGTCTATTTTATTTTATTAAAATTACAATAGGAATGCGAATAGTTTTAATTGGACTTTTATTTCCCACTCGTATAAAATAGTTTTCATTCAGTTAGAAATCTTTTTACTTATTACTGTGCAGTGCTTCCGTGAACAATAAAAAATAAATATTTACCATAAAAAATGTCATCGGAAATTCTAACTTCTTCAGGGACGGAAATTCGCGAGAATTTGGTGATTATCTTTATTAATGTCATTGTTTCCTTAGATTATTAAAGCTCAAATTGAAATTCACCAGGCTAGATGGCCCAAAAGGATCTTCGATCAGTGTATTCCTTTTAAATGGAGATACACATTTGTTTGAATATTAATTAGAAAACAAAAATATTATCCTTATACCTTGCATAAATACTGTTTGAGTGACCTTAAAAGAGCAAATTGGATCATATCCTTTCCTTCGTGCTTTAAAGAGCACA
Organism: Coenonympha arcania; assembly: GCA_036785405.1. NCBI lineage: Eukaryota > Metazoa > Arthropoda > Insecta > Lepidoptera > Nymphalidae > Coenonympha > Coenonympha arcania. Next base: position 2,494,611 of record CM072067.1, read on the forward strand.
TGATGTGGTCGGTCGGTATCTGATAGTGGATAATTGCTGAATTTTCGACGTCCTACTATAAATTGGAGTTTGTACCTAAGCGCGCCAACACACAAAAAAATTGTAGGTCAATATCTCTCTTTTACTATCAGATGGATACCTATTATTAATATGATAAATATGAAAGTTTGTTACTCAATCATACCACAACTTCTAAACAACTTTGGCTGAAAATAGGAGTGGCGAAATTAACCCTCGATTATCTTTTTATCTAATCATAGTCCATTGTGGTGGACATATTTGTAAAAACTCCAATTTCATCCCGCCCGTGGTCCTAAAAATTGATGCAAAGGTTCCTTTTATTTTACACAGAAGTGAACAACAGATAAGAAAGAATTTTGGATAAGATCTATGAATGCTGTAGCAAATATCTAAGCTTTCAGCAAACAATGGCTATTGTGTCGCAGAAGTAATCTTTGTATATTGTAATATGTAGAATTTTTAGAAATAGAATTTGATGGCAAATTATTATATTTTGTTATCTTATCAAATAATGTTGCAAATTGTTTCCTATCTTTATAACACTCATGATTGTGAGGTAGACTGATACTGCAGTTCAGCCTAATGGTTGTTGGCTATTGCCAATAAATAATCTCTATTTATAATTTTACATACTAGAGATACAGTATCTGGGTCAATCGTTTTTTTTTTGTAATAAGACATTTACTAAAAATAATCTTAGCTTGATCAATTCATCGCTCCAGAAACTTCTTGTAAGTATACTAAATTTCATGAAAATCATTAGAGCCTTTTCTGAGATTCAACTTTTATATTGCATACAAGAATTGCTCGTTTAAAGGTAAGATAAGTATGTATACCTGTAATTTGGGCCAATGTGAAAGAATAAACATTTTTTATTTTGATACAAAATTGACATAAATACAAGTACAGATTATGACACATTGTTATCTAAGAAAGGCGAAATGGAAATTGCCCCCCAGGATGCTCTGAGACATCTGTGAACAATATAGTGTTACACATACCAATAGAAAAAAAAACCGGCCAAGTGCGAGTCGGACTCGCGCACCGAGGGTTCCGTACTCAAGAAGTACTGAAGCAAAACAATCAGGCATACTAATGTAGATGTAACACGACCAAAACTGTAACGACCAAAGATGTAAAACAGTAATAATTACCTTTGTTTATGAACCGCAAAACTAACTTTGTAGAGGTTTATTGTTAATATCAAAAAAACTATGCTAGTTAGAGCATTGGCTATAGTTTTCCTGTAAAATATACGTAAATTCCTATTGACCATAATTATTTGAGATTTTTCGATTGGTAAACTCCGGAGATAAGGGGGGGGGAACGGTATTTTTTTAGACATTTTCCCCGATAAATCAAAAACTATCATGACTAAAAATAATTAAAAATCGGTTTTGGAATGTACAAAGTAAACCCTTTCATATGATACCCCACACAGTACAGTTATCTCACTTTTAAATTTCAACCCTCCGATTTTCCCCCCTTTTTAAATAAGAACAAAAATAATTTCCATTTTTTTTTTTATTCCAGTGTCATTGGGCCACTAATATACACAACTATTCCAAATTTCATATCGATAGCTCTTGTAGTTACTGAAATAATCGAGTGTGACGGACAGACAGACAGAGGGACAGACAGACGGAGAAAGTCGCACCATAAGGGTTCCATTTTACCATTTTGGTACGGAACCCTAACAATATACACCAAATTGAGAACCTCCTTTTCTGAAGTTGGTTAAGCCATTTAAGTTTTACTTTTATCTCACTGTAGCCAGTAATCCAGATTTATCATTTCTCATTCACCTTTAATTTTGATAATAACAAATCAAGTCACTCTTCAATCCAGTTTGAAACAATTCGCTTATCAACAGGTATTTATTATATAATTGACCTTGTAAGTTGTCAAATTCATTGAACTCCTGATACTATCAGATACAGTGTTGCATGAAATCACTATGTGAGAGATTACTATAAAATTTTCAATCTGAAATAAATTACCTTTGGCAAAAAACATGCTAAATCACATTTTTTTTAGAGCAGAGCAACAATGAAAATTGTTGCAAAACCAGGAAAAATTAGTCTTTTTTGAGAGCTTCCGTTGCGTGCACTACTTTAACTATAAAAGTTAAGTAAGAATTATGTGTAAAGGATATGGCGCCTTTAAAAGTTTTAAAATAGTCCACAACACCACACCATCTGTTAAGGTTGACTCATTATAATGAGATATGTAAAAACCGAAGTTCATGGGGGCGAACCTGCTGTATTATGAACCTGCTGAACAGCTAGTATTATAGATATGTATTATTCATTGTGTAAATCGCTCCTCTCAGGTTACCTAAAATACAGACTACTGAGCTTCAAGCAGCGTATAGATATATTTCACAGCACAGCATAGCATACTTGATTGGTTACACTTATACCCTAACCCAGTTTTAAAGTCAGGACGACACATTTTGTAAAGCCAAAGAAAGTCTTCAGATTATCTTTTTTTTGATGACTAAACACTCCAGTAAATTAGTAATTTAATATTAATCACTCTGATAGTCGGTTTATTATGTCAAGGAAACTCAAAACACGTTAACTAAATTATGCAAGTCATTTCAACATATGAATAAGTTATTGCCATTTTTTTCTTTTTGTTCTTGTTGTTACTATAATACACAAATAATATTATAGCAGTGTAGCCGTTTATAATGCTAAGATTCTCTATTGATACCTCTGACGTTTCCAGGTTGTGGGTTTGTGTGAGCTCTGCCAAATGATAGCCCTCCCTTCACCTGACTTCTGTATTGGCTATATAAACTGTATTGTCTACCTGTCTGTCTGTTATTCTGTATTGTCGACCCATGTCATTCTGTTGTAATGTCAAATCATATGATCTTTCAAATTCTTGAGCAGTTTCCTTCTTAAATAACATCAATCAATTTCATTGAAAAAAAGGGGGGAATATAGTCAAATAAACAGTAGTCAGGACCGAAGATCCAAAGTGCTCACCAGGTCAAATACGAACATCTTATTTGATCTTACCCTCCAACTTTGCCTCCAACGCAGTTTAAAGCTGACTGCTAGTTTCAGGTGACGACAGCTATCAAGTTCCTATCAAACCCCAGCGTGCAGCGATGTACGATGGAGAGCAAGGAACGGTTCCTGCGCAGCAAGGGCCTGACTGACGCAGAGATACGCCGGGCCATTGAGACATGCGGGGAGGCGATGGATGTGCCGTCCCTCGCGTCCGAGCTGATGATGTTCAGCCACTCCAGAAGATCCTGGTTCAGAGAGAGGATCTTACCGCTTATAGTTTACGGTGGATTTATTTATGGCTGCTATTGGTTTTATAAGGTTAGTGAAATACTTTAGTTTATATGGCATTTGTCTAAGGCGTCAATGGCAGGGGTAAAGTTAGTAGTTACACGGACAATATGTTAGGTTAGGAATTACTTATTGATTCCATGTCGTTTAAGATCCTGCTAGTAATAATGCACTGCTGGTTGATATTTCTACAATGACCATTATACCTTTTTAACCGACTTCAAGAAAAAGGAGGAGGTTCTCAATTCGTCGGAATCTTTTTTTTGTACATACAGAGTAGACAGTTGGCAATGTGTTCAAACTTTGCTGCTCATTCTTTGGTGAATACGAAAAGACACCTGATGTTTCTAATGATGGGAATGCAATGATTTGCGACTTTTTATTACATGGCATATTGAACTTGATAGCAATTGTATAAGATACCAACTAAATAGGTGCCATAAAAGGTAGCGCGTCTTCAAGAGAATCCTCGCGCATTCTCAAGAATTAACAATTGACATAAAGATCATTATGCTACTTAACAAAAAGACGCTTCCATTTCATTCCGCCGCGATATAAATTGACCTAATATAGTGAAAGAATATTATATATTCATCCTTTATCTTTGTGTACCTCATCATAGATTCAATACGTCTTTTTCAGAACTGCCTCCGACACCTCCTATTCGTGGAACCTCCAAAGCGCAAGTCGTCAGTAGAGTGCATGGAGGAAGTGAGGAAGTCATTAGATGTGATGAACGCGAGCATATCGTCCCTGCGCAGCGACATGCAGACGTGCGTCAAACAGAGCGCGCTGAGAGCGCAGTTGGACAACTTGAAGGACGAAATCGCATCGGTTAAAGGAATACTGCTCAACAGGTCAGTGGCGAGAAAAACCATTGAACTCGCGACACTGTTACCGTAACAGGTCCCGACTCCCGATACCAAGTGAAAACTTCGTAAAGCGCGTTGGTATTTTTTTTATTTGGAAAAAATCCATTGAACTCGTGACACTTACCGTTTATTATTATTATTATAGCTTTATTTCCCATACAAATTGCAATTTATAAAATACTAGCTTTTGCCCGCGGCTTCGCTCGCGTTAAATTACATTTTTCACAAATCCCGAGAAAACCCCGAATTTCCTTAATGACCTTTATACCTACATTAAAGAAAGTTAGTCAAAGCAATCTACCTATAACTGTATTTTATAGCTGGATGTGAAAAATTAGGGTTTTTCAACCGACTTCATTCAAAATGTATGTTTTAAGGAATGTAGTTCCCCTCGTGAAATTTAGTTTTTCACATATCCCGCGTTGAACGTGAATTTTCTAAGACAAAAAGTATCTTATGTGTACATCCAGGACATAGGCTATCTCCCTTCCAAATATCAACCAAATCGTTTGGGTATTTGCGGAATCAAGAAGTATTTCTCCCGCGTGCATTTCGTTTTTCACAATTCCCGCAGAAACCATAGCTCTTGCAAGATAAAAGTAGCCTATGTGGTAATTCCAGGATATCGTCGAATTCCCCTGAAAACTTCAGCTAAATCGTTTCAGCAGTTGCGGCTGGCCGATATGGTAATTTGATAATTCTAGGATATTATCTATCTCCGTTCCAAATTACATGCAAATCGTTTCAGCAGTTGCGACGTGCCTATGTGGTAGTTTGGTAATTCCAGGATATTGTCTATCTACATTCTAAATTTCAGCCAAATCGTTTCACCAGTTGAAAGAAAGAAAACCTTTTTCCATAAGAAAGTGCCACATGTAACAAAACAATATACCTTAGAGACACCTTAAGTACTAAAACGATGCCTGAAGCTTCCCCCACTCGGGCAACAAAAACCAATAATTGCCCAAGTGACGGAAGCACCAGACACCGCCTGTCACATGTGGCACAGCCCGGAAAAAGGCCCCAACTCAGCATGGTGCTGTGTGCCCCATATAAGCTTGGGAGCACACAGCGCTAATTTTCAGTCGGAGCCTTGCGGTGCGCCTATGTGGTAATTCCAAGATATTGTCTATTTTTATTTTTATTTCATGATATCTTTTGAATGGAATGTCCGATTACAATAATTCAAAAAGTAATCATCAGGTATTGAGACAGTCTTGAATATTAAATTATTTATTTGGATAAAAATTTATAAATGGCATGGATAACACGGTCTGAGTTTGATCGGCATTTCTATCAATTTGTTAAATGTAAAAAAGTAGTTATAGTGACGTAACTACAATAGTTAGACACATGGTCTCGCGAAGTTTTTTGTAGATATTGATATATTCTATAATATTGTCGAACATTTTTTTGTCCTATCATTAATACTCTTCGCAGCGTATGCGATGAAAGACATTTTATGGGTAATTTTTTTACACCTTCGGGTGGTTTTAATAGGAATTTCTAAAGATTTCTATAGTAATCTAGTACTAAATATAGCCTATGTTACTCAGTGATAATGTAGCTTTCTAATGAAAAAAGAATTATTAAAATCGGTCCAGTACTTTTTGAGTTTATTCGTTACATACAAAAATCCAAAAATACAAATCTTTCCTCTTTATAATATTAGTGTAGATGTAGATTAGCTATATGTACAAGTATTAAGAAATTTTGTTTTCTTGGTTTTTTTTGTATGGTCCCCAGCTGTGGGTAAAAGCCTCCTCCATTCTTTGCCAGTTTTATACTCAACCAATCTCGTCCTGCAACGTCTATGATGTCATCAGCCCATTTTTTTCTCTGTCTTCCTTTTTTCCTTTTGCCTACGGGCCCTTGCCATTTTGATATTACATACGTCCATCTTTTGTCTTTGTATCGAGCTATCTGTCCCGCCCATTTCCACTTTTGTTGAAGAGCATCTGTTATGTTTGTTTTCTTTCGAATATCTATGTTTCTTATTTTCTGAATTCTTCTCAGCTTCAGTAGCTCAGTGTATATGTTGGCAGGACAGGATTACCGTTACCGTTACCATATGAAAACTTACTTAAACGTGTTGGGCATTTTTTGAGATTGGAAAAAACATTAAACTCGCGACACTTTCCGTTACCAAGTGAAAACTTCTTAAAGCGCGTTGGAATTTTTTATTGGAAAAAATCATTGAACTCGCGACACTTACCGTTACCGTTACCATATGAAAACTTATTTAGGCGCGTTGGTCATTTTTGAAAATGGAAACACTATTGAACTCGCGACACTGTTTCCGTTACCAAGTGAAAACCTTAAAGCGCGTTGGGTATTTTTTGTGATTGGAAAAAAACCATTGAACTCGCGACACTGTTTCCGTTACCAAGTGAAAGGCGCGTTGGTCATTTTTCAGACGGGAAAACCATTGAATTCGCAACACTGTTACCGTTATCGTTGAACTCGTGACACCTATAGACCTAATATAGTAGTATCTGCATTGTAGTGTAGTCGGCCACAAGATTAAAAAAATACACACGTAATTGTTAGTTTTAATTTCTGGTGACACTCCCAGAATGCCATTATTTTTTTCATTTCTAGACGGTCTTTAAAAATTTTACCAAGTACGGTACAAATACTTAAATGAATTATTTGTCTTACGGCAGTTCCGTTATCCTTTTTATGAGAGCATCTCACAGAAAATTCAGCCGTTTTATTTTTATACCCTTGATTTCTCTAGAAACCAGTTCCCCGCTCTCAAAACGCGCACGGAGCCGCCGTCCATCCCCGCGTGGCAGCGCCAGTCCGAGGCGGCGAGCTCCACGGAGCCGGCCGACGACAAGACGAAGCCGCACCGGAGCCGCAGCCAGCGCTCCGAGTCGGGCGGCTCCAACTCCAGCGAGGGGGAGCAGGCCACCAAGAACAGCGACAGCAGTTTGGAGATCATGTAAGACAAGGTTTTTTGAAGTTTTTGACAACCTCCCTGACTAGAATTTTATAACGACGACAAGAAGCCGCACCGGAGCCGCAGCCAGCGCTCCTAATCGGGCGGCTCCAACTCCAGCGAGGGGGAGCAGGCCACCAAGAGCAGCGACAGCAGTTTGGAGATCATGTAAGACAAGGTTTTATGAAGTTTTTGACAACCTCCCTGGCGCTTTAGAACGACGACAAGAAGCCGCACCGGAGCCGCAGCCAGCGCTCCGAGTCGGGCGGTTCCAACTCCAGCGAGGGGGAGCAGGCCACCAAGAACAGCGACAGCAGTTTGGAGATCATGTAAGACAAGGTTTTTTAAAGTTTTTGACAACCTCCCTGGCGCTTTAGAACGACGACAAGAAGCCCCACCGGAGCCGCAGCCAGCGCTCCGAGTCGGGCGGTTCCAACTCCAGCGAGGGGGAGCAGGCCACCAAGAACAGCGACAGCAGTTTGGAGATCATGTAAGACAAGGTTTTTTAAAGTTTTTGACAACCTCCCTGGCGCTTTAGAACGACGACAAGAAGCCCCACCGGAGCCGCAGCCAGCGCTCCGAGTCGGGCGGCTCCAACTCCAGCGAGGGCGAGCAGGCCACCAAGAACAGCGACAGCAGTTTGGAGATCGTGTAAGACAAGGTTTTTGAAGTTTTTGACAACCTCCCTGGCTCTTTAGAATTTCATAATTTCTAATTTCATTCAGCAGAACTGTATATTCTCTCTAAGAATAAATAGTTAAATTAAAAAAAAACGTGTGGCACTCGGAGACTGCCGCGGTAAAGCTATTGCATAACTGTTTTTATCAACTTATGCAATTATAATTATACAACCAATGCCACCTAGAGACGAATTGCTGAACTAAAGAGACAAGCATGATATTTCAAAAAGCGACCGGAGGAACCGGTCGACGCGTTGCGCACGAGCGCCTGCTACCCGCCGATTGAAATCCGCGCGGAATTCCTTCACGTTTTTCGTCGTAAAAACGTATAGAATCCACACAATACTGCCTAAGCCCTCACTAACACCTGTAGGTGCGGAACTGTGTCCCCGCTCGCGGGCGCCTCGCTGGGTCTCCCGTCAGGGTCTCGCCTGGTGTGGTTGCACGCGCCGAGGGGACTTCAGCCCGTACCTACATTCAGGGAAGCAGTGACATAGCCACCGATATGTCCGACGACAGGGAACAACCTCCCTTACAACAACGCCGGAGAAGACAGGGTACTCGGACTGGTATCCCACAATCCACCTCTCGCCGGGATAATGCATCGACCTTACCGCGGACTGAGTTAGTTCGATCTCGGTCGCGAGTTCGCGTCAAACAAGTGGCGCAACCCACCGAGACCGTCACACCTCGTGAGAACGCTGGCGCAGACTTCGCAGCCGGTGTAACTGAGCTTACACCTGGCGCAGAAACAGCGAAGCGTCCTCGGCCCGAGGACTCCTCGCCGGATTCACCGGCACAAACAGACGAGAGACGCCCGCCAATGAAATATCAGGCGCTTCCGTCCCCGCCATCGCCGCAGACGCCGCCATCGTCGTCGCAACAACCACCAACACCACGGCCGCCACCATATGCGATGCCTCCGCCTACGCAACCGCTGCTGGAATCAAGATCACAGCCGCCGCAGTCGCTGATGCCGCCACTGGCACCGCAAATGCAATCGCTGCTGCTATCGATACCGCCGCTGCAGCCTACACCAGTTTCCCCGTTGCCGCGACCACCATCATCCAATGACTGTGAAGCCGGGGCAACCGCACTCTCTACGTCGCCGACGCCCAAAACCACGCACTCCACAAGCTCGTTAGCTCCGAGTAGCCCGGCGCACTCCCTTACTGTCGAGCCTAGCGCAACCACGCCGCTGCCACCATCGCCGTCCCTGCAGCCGTCCGCGCACTCCACGGCGCACTGCGAGTTTGCTACCTGGCCGAAAGATTCGACTAGCTACGCAGGACTTGCATCGCCTACCCATCGAGGCATACACATGGATGTGTCTGACCCGCAGCCTAGCACATCTTATGCTACAGTCGCTGCTTTGTCACAGCCCGCACGCCATACACCGCCACCGGCCCCCACGCCCATCATATCATCCGCTGCCTCCGCCGCCGCCGCTGCTGTTGCCGTCACCGCTACTGGTGCCACCGTGACAGCACCACGCAAGTACCCGCCCTTGGTGGTCGAATGCCTCCCAAATTGGATGAGACATTTCGAGAACTTAAGACGGGTATTAGGTCACGCTCCCAGCGCCCGCCCACTGGGCAGAGGTGTGCGTTTTCTACCCCAGACTGAAGAGGAGTTCCGGGCTGTACAACGGTACCTCACCGAGGAAGCAGAACGAGATAAGGCGATCTCGTTTTATTGCTACAGCATAGACTCAGAACGTCCCACCAAGGTAGCCATTCGCGGGCTCCCCTACGAGACTCCAGTTGAAGAGGTGGTTGCGGCTCTCCAACGCCTGGGGTTTCCGGCTGAGTCCGCGCGGGCGCTGCCGCCAGCCAAGGGCAAACACGGCTGCCTATACTTTGTACAGCTGGCCCATATGTCGCAGGAGCTGTTGGCGGCACTCTACGCAACGACTGAGATTCTGTGCATGCCGGGTGTCACTGTGGAGGCATGGCGAGGCGGAAGCCGGCCACCCCAGTGTCACCGCTGCCAGCTTGTCGGGCACGCGTCCACCAACTGCCACCGACCGACCAGGTGCATAAGGTGCGCTGGAGAACACCTGGTGCGCAATTGTCCCCGGCCTCGCACAGACGCACCAACGTGCGCCAACTGCGGCCAGGGGCACGCCGCCAACGATCATCGGTGCCCTTACCTCAGACGGGAAGCCAGGAAACGGGGCATCAACGTCCAACCCCCCCGCCCCCGCGCACCGCCAACGCCCACTGGAGGCGCCGAGCCACGCACCGCGAGGCTCACAACCGCCGCCATTGGCGCCGCTTCAACACCCACGCCTGGAGTTTCTCAGGCGCAAGGCGCTCCCCAGACGCAACGAGCGGTCGCGCTGCAGACTGTGGACGCAACTACGACCCTCGCGCCGCCAGCTAACCCGCCTACCGAACGCGGCCGGGCTACGAGGTCGGGCCGAAGGAAGAACAGAAAAGCTGCCCGCTTACCTCGCTCTGTGCCTACCGCAGCCTCCACGCCTCATTCGCGGGGCCCATCTCACGTGCCGGATGGAGAACAATTCCAGCCACAAACTGATATGCCCACCTGTGTGATCGCACGGATGACTGCGCCGGTCCAAATATCTGATCAGGCGCCTGCTCAAACAATAGCTCTGGCACCTGCCCAAACACCAGCTCAGGCGTCCGCACAATCACCGATTTTGACGCCTACCCAAACGCCGGCTCCGGCGCCCGCCCTAATACCAATTCAGGCGCCCGCCCAAGCACCAGCTCAGGCATCCGCCCAAATACCCGTACGGGCGCCCGCCCATACGTCAACTCAGGTGCCGCAAGTAGCGCTCACAAAACCGCCCCGCCCACTTGCACCACCCGCCCGCCTGCCTGAACGTGCAGCAATACGGGTACCCGCCCAAGCTTTCTTCTCGGAGGATGCCCGGGTGCCCGCCCGGACCGCCGCGCGTCAGCATACACCAACAACCGCTCAGCCCACCAACGTCGCTCCTCCCCATAACATCCAGGGGGAAGGACAGAGCAGCCCGGACGCTATGGCCTTAGTCCGGGCTGTGCTGGAAGCGGTGATGGCCAGCCTGGCGGCGTACCTACAGGGCCAGGGGCTAATGCCGGCGATCGCGGCCGGGATGGCCGTGCTCACACGCGCCCTCACACACTGAGGGTGCTTTACTGGAACCCGGGTGGCATTAGAGGACACGTCCGGGAGCTAACCACACTCGCCCAGTCGCAGGATGTCCACATTATCCTCCTGGGTGAGACTAAGCTCACGGACAACGTGGAGCTCCGAGTCCCCAACTTCTTCGTGTACCGGCGCGACGAGGTCTCGCCCCGGGGCTACGCCTACAGGGGTACGGCCGCCCTGGTGCGGCGGGACCTAGTGCACGAGGAGCTGGAGCACGCACCTTACACGTCTCTTCGTACGCAGGGAGTACGTGTCCAAAGTGGAGACCAGGAGCTCAACATCTATGCCGCCTATAAACCACCAGCGAGCGACTTCTGCAGCACTGATGTCCTGACCCTCCTCGAGTGGCAAGGCCCCACACTAGTCGTGGGTGACCTTAACGCGAAGCACCAAGCCTGGGGCTCGCGGGTCAACAACACGACTGGAAGGCAGCTGCACGAGGACAGCGAGCGCCATGGATACGGAGTTGTGGGTCCGAGCGCGCCGACCCACGTCCCGTCCAATCCACACCATCAGCCCGATGTTTTGGACATCGTGCTGCATCACAGAATAGACCACCCTATCAGTGTCGAGGTAATATATGACCTCGACACGGAACACCTGCCAATACTTGTCACGCTGAACCTCCAGCGCGACTTCACCATACCACGCACTCCCAGAACAAGAACAAACTGGGAGAAGTACTCAATCGCGCTGTCGGAGCTCGAGCTCGCGGGTCCCATTTACACCTCTACTGATGTGGACAGGACCGCCGAGAAGATAACGGCAGCTATCAAACAAGCGAAAACTAACGCTACCACCGAACTGCCTCACGCTGGCCGACGGGACCTGCTACCGAGCTCGCTCCGGGACATGCTACAGAGGAAGCGCGCCCTACGAAAACTATGGGCGCGTACTCGCTGTCCGAGGGTCAAGCGTGACCTCAACCGTCTTGCACAGGAGGTATCGCAAGCACTCGACGCCTGCGAGGATCTGGACTGGGAACGGACCATCGACGAGGCGTCTGAGTCCGAGACCTCGCTGTACCACCTGTGCAAGACCCTCACCGGAACGACCACACCCGTCTACCCACTACTAAACAGCGAGGGTAGGCGAAGATACTCCGCCAGCGAACGCGCAGAGATAATGGCGGAGTATATGCAAGGCCAATTTACTCCCAACTCACCGGCTACAGATGCCACGACCACCAGACACCACGCGGCGATCCACCAACAGGTGGAAGAGTTCCTGTCGGCCCCAACACCTCCACTCCGGGGAGAAGATTTTATCTCCCCGTCTGAGCTGAGGAAGGCCGTCTTCCGACTCCCCAAACGGAAGGCGCCAGGTCCCGACGGGATACCGATCGCCGCAATTCAGCAGCTGCCTAGGAGAGCCCTCATAGCACTAACGAGGCTCTTCAATGGGATACTCCGCACCGGCCACTTCCCGGAGTCCTGGAAACAGGGGAAGGTGATCACCCTCCCCAAGCCAGGCAAGGACCGCCGCCTGCCAGGAAGTTACCGTCCCATCACCCTCTTGTCGCACCTCGCAAAGCTGTTTGAGCGTCTGTTGCTGCGAAGACTCGCCCCCCACATCCAACTGCGTGATGAGCAGTTCGGGTTTCGCAGCAACCACTCAACGACGCTCCAGCTGGCAAGAGGTCTACACCACATCGCCAGTGAGAAGAACAAGGGCCACTGCACGGTTGGGGTCTTCCTAGATATCGAGAAGGCTTTTGACCGTGTGTGGCACACCGGACTCCTGGCGAAGCTCCTACCAACTACCTTGCCACCCGCGATCGTGCGGCTGGTGGCATCATTCCTGGAAGGCCGGTCCTTCTACGTTTCCATGGAGGGCGCTGACTCCCAGCCGCGTCCAATACGTGCCGGAGTACCTCAAGGCAGCTGCCTATCGCCGTGCCTATATGCAGTCTACACAAACGACATCCCCACCCTTACTGGCCACCTGCGCGAGGGTGAGGATGACGTGCTGTTGTCGCTGTACGCCGACGACAGTGCGTACCTCGCGTCGTCACACCACCAGATCGTCTCCGTCAACCGCATGCAGCGTTTGCTGGACCTGCTGCCGGAGTGGCTGGACAGATGGAGGATGGCCGTCAACGTGGGCAAAACGGCCGCCATCATGTTTGGCAGGTGGAAACCGCTGCGTCAGCTGCGTCTCCGAGGACAGGACCTACAGTGGCAGACTTCGGTGTGCTACCTGGGGTGCCGCATCGACCGGAACCTAAGCATGGTACTCACGGTAAATCACGCCGTGAACCAGGCGAAGGCTGCCGTGTCGATGCTGAGCCAGGTCCTAGCCTCCAGCCTAACACCGAAGACCAAGCTCCGCATCTACGGGGCGTATATCCGTTCTCGTCTGACGTATGCGGCACCTGCTTGGTATGCCCTATGTTCAGCCACCCAGACGCGCCGGCTGCAGGTACAACAAAACAAGTGCTTGCGCCTGATTGTAGGAGCCCCGAGGTACGTCAGGAATGACGTGATACACCGGGACACCAGGACGCCCACCGTGGAGGAATTTGTCCGCACCCTCGCACAACGCCTGTTCGCTCGCGCGGACTACGGGCCGTGCGCGCATCTCCACGGGATCGCACCACTCCTCGATCGACCACCAAACGGGCGTCCGCTACCTCGCGAGCTCCTGCGGTCTCCGTCCCCCGCGCGATTGCGCGTAGACGGCGATGGAGACGATGATGACGACGCGAGGTTCACTCAACTGGACCCCGACATCCCCGCGCAGGGCAGCGACATGACCGCTGACCGCGCGGGGTCACCAGCTAATCAAGACCCACAGGCCACAAGCCAGGACGGCGAGGCCTTAGCCCCTTACCGGGGCTAGAAGAACGACACCGGGGGCGCGCTGCGCCTCCGCGACACATCGCCCGGGTAAGGAGGCAAGCCTCGAGGCCCGTACCCCCGAAGAGACTCGTTCCCTTCGGAGAAGACCACGCTGAGGATTTCAAAAAGTCATTAAAAGTTCTGCTATTCATAGATAGATGGCAAAACTAAAAAGTATCACCGCTGTGCCGGTCGGAGTGGGGGGTGTTAGGTTATTTTCGTTACGGAATTTCTGGATTCGGTCTCCACGCTCAAAGCCCGCGATAGAAGCTATAAAAATTTAAGTGGGCCTCTACAACAAACGTGATTTTTTGCTCGTTTTTGACTTTGGTGGGCCTAGACTTAGTATTTTGATTGGATTTGGTATTGATGGTACGGAACCGCCGGTGCGCGAGCCCGACTCGCACTTGACCAATTATTATCACTTATTTATTGGTAATCACTTATTTATTTGTTATTTTTTCAGAACATGAAAGTGCTCTCTTCAAAACAAAACTCGGACTCTGGTGTATATTAGTAAGTTGTTGATGATATTATATTACGGTTGTTTAATGATTTATTTTTCTAGTTAATATTAGGGTTAAAGTTAAATCATGCGTTAATAAATAAATTAATATTAACTTGCCGTAATTAACTGTTTTAATTGTTTCTATGATTAAGTAAACCGGCTTACGCTTGACAGCTTTTAGATTAATAGACAAAATGAAATGACAGTAATTTTGAAATTCAGCTAAAACGTCGCTAAAACTCACAGAAAACTTTTTTTCGTTGCAATTACAGTTTGACTATTAAAATTTTTTGTGTGTGACTCAAATTGTCAAATGTCTTAAGAGTCCATACCCTAATGTAAAGCCTGGTAAGGTTCTTCCATATTATTTTTAATAAATAACTTTTAAGAATTGATGTACATACTGCATACAGTGACAGATATTATTATATTATAAATTCTATATAATATTATGATGGATCTATTATGTGTTAGTTTCACAAAATATATTGCAATATCTTATGTACTCTCCAGTACCTACTAAGTAACCACACTGATCTTCAAAAACGTTTCATGTATATTTCACTTTGCCACCGGAGCATCATTGAGAGATATTGACTCGACAAAGTGTTTTAAAGTATTTTCGATTACCGGATTTACACATTGTAATCCCCGAATCTTCTAGTTTGGAAAATTTGGCTTTATACGAACCTATCAAATACATATGTATTTGTTGCTTTAATCTTCATTTGAAATTGTAATTGGATTGTTTTTTTTTTATTCTAATACTTACCTAATATTATGGAAATTTATAGGTGTGAAATGTAAATATGAATTATTTTAGAGTTAGAGGTTGTAACAAAGCAAGTACAACATTCCGAAATTGTAATTTGTATGTAAGTATTAGTTTGAATCAACTGTGGGTGATAAATAAACCAATGATAACAAATATTTAACTGTTTTATTGTGCTCTCTTTTTCGGCATCTGACGGCGAATTATTTTTTTATTAAAAAAAAAGAAAGCAGAGATATATTTTTTCCTGGAGTGGTCAAGAGCTGGTCAATCTTCTGTTGCCAGGTAATTTTTGAATTTCGTATATGGCCTTCCTGTGGAGCCTGGAGGGCGGAGGCCTCTTTTCCATTAAAAAGAAACGGGTGCTAAGGTTGTAGTTTCTCTATGGGCTTATCACAAACATACCACAGGAAACTATTTATTTTTAAGAAACTCAAGTAAGTATGTATCAAAAATGAACTTATCCTCGTGATAATGTCACATTTTTTCAAAAATGTATAATACTGACAATTGTAACTTTACACCCTCCGTAACTCTGAAACCGTACGCAATTTAACATAAAGTCCGTCCAAAGAGACGAGATAATAAATGTAAACAATTGCCGCCCATTTACTCGTAGCGATGACAGAACAAACAAAATAAAGTCTATCTCTTTCTATCTTGTTTGTTTGCTATCCTGCCGCACGGCTCACGGATACAATGCTCGAGGTCAAACGAGGCTAAAGAAGGGATTGAAAACATTTGGATTTGTAGTTTTTTAATCTGTTTCATTCCGTGTCCTAAAGCGCAATTATTGTTATCTGTTACTGTTATGTGTTACTGGTTTTATAATTATAGTTATTTGTTGTATTGGTTGTTGTTTATGTTATTTGTGGCTGTTAAGTATATTTATTTGGCTATTATGGAACCTCAGCCAAGTACTTAAAAGGAACCCCCACTGATTTTAATTCTCCAAAGAAAAAACGCCCAAAGAGATCAAATCTGAGGAGATCCGTAGGAAAACCAAAGTCACCGACATCGCTCGGCGAGTTGCAAAACTGAAGTGGAAATGGGTGGAGCACATAGTTCTAAGAGCTGATGGTCGTTGGGGTCGCAAGGTGCTGGAGTGCCGACCCCGCACCGGGAAGCGCAGTGCTAACATACCTCCCACTAGGTGGACCGACATGGAGGAGACCTTTCTTTCTTTTAGTTTAGTGCCAATTGGACGAAGTTTCGAGTGGCTTTTGTTTGAGCAACTCACCACTATCTTCAATACCCTGGCCGTGCTCCTCACCCGTCTTCGAAATCCTCAATGATCAGCTCTCTCCATATTTTAGCTCCGAATGAATTTTGTTCCTCTATACTAAACCATCGGTGAAAAAAAAAATCATACTAACTTTTACAGGAGAGGTGATCAGTGAGTGAGTCAGTCAGTCAGTCAGTGAATCAACACGAGCAGCTATATATTATGTAGTAATTATATAAGATTTAATACTTCTTAAATAGTAATTTTCGAAATATAAATTTATTTTACATTTTACAAATTACTGTAAGTAAAAAAAGGTTACAAAACCCTGCACAAGCGAATGACCTGGCAGTAGGTTTGTTTACATTTATTATCTCGTCTCTTTGGACGGACTTTAGATTACTTTTGTTTTTGACACACGCACTAAATTGCATAGTTTTTAAATATTTAAGAAAAACTGAAAGAACAGAACTTTTTCCCCTCTCCCCACAAAACCCGACGCTGTCAGGGGTGAAACTTTTTACCAAACATATGTGGACTGCATAGAACAATCTGGCATTGCAATATAATATTTTTACTTTGGATGTCCGGGTTCGGTCGTTTTTTGAACTAATTGCACCGTACTAGGTGTATGCGATTTTGACAGAGTGGGCGCATCTTTGGGAATTGGAATACGTATCTCCTAACGATTCTACACAGCATCGCGCCGAAACGCTAAATCGCTTGGCGGTGCGTCTTTGGTGGTAGGGTGGTAGTTAGCCACGGCCGAAGGCTCCGGCCCGGAGCCTCCCAGACTAGACTTGACAATTTTTGAATTACAAAATTCTAGTGGTCCATGGCGGGAATCGAACCCGCAACCTCTCACTCGAATCCTAATTCAGTGCCGCGCATTATGATTCGAGTGTCATAGCTGTGATTACCCGCTTCATCCAGAATACATTTTTAGACTGTACACAAAAATACAATAAAACCAGTATCTATACATTTTATCAGATTTATTTACAAAAATACATCACAAAGTATAATATATTGAGCTTAAGTCCTGTATAACGATAGAACACCTCCGCTCCAACAGTTTTGAAAATGAGATCAACAATACATAAAGACCTTATTATAATCATTGTAGAAGGTAGGTACTTACATGTAAGATAAATACTTACGGACATCAATACATAATTCAATTGCCACATCATTTGATTATTAAAAAATATTGAACCATTTTTTTTAAAAGTAACGAGCTTTTTGTTGGTTCTTTTCAGTCAACTGGACTCTCTGGCAAGCAATCAACTTTGTGTGAATCATATCTACATAGTATTACGTGATAAAATATTATTTAAAATTTTGAATTATGCATAACAAAATGACGAGGCATAACAACATTATACAATTTTATTTTGTTAATGATTATTCCGTTTTTTGCAAAATCTCTCGAAACTAACCAAAATTGGCAGGAAAATTCTGGCGATTCTATCAATACTTAGATCTAAAAGAACATTTATGTGATAAAGGGCTGATTTTTCAATCGCCAAACTATCTGAGGAATTGCATATGCCAAACCATCTGGCAATTGAGAAAATAACAAAATTGGCAGACACTCCAGTCTCTAAAAATTTACTATCCCTTTCACTAAACTGTAGGGTTGGAAAAGGATAGCACTATTAGAAATAGTTCAATCCCTTTCCAATCATAAAATAGTGAAAGGGATAATGATTTTTAGACGCGTTAAATTTAGAAAACATAATACCAATGTTTCACTTAGAAAAGGCAGATATTTCTTAGCAAATCAATTTAGATTTAGAGATACTACAAAACTGATTTAATGAATGAAAACACCAAAATGGAAGTTCCTATGGCACTAAACGGTGATAGAATGATATTATTTTGATAAATTATATCTACACACAATTAATTAATACATTATTCAAACTATTATTATTTTTATTACATTACTCAATTTGATATTTAATACTTAAAATTATAGAAAAGTAGAAATTTGAATAAAAAATAATAAGCAAAGTGTAGACTATTTTTGCTTCTAGAACCCTTAAAAATAGAGCAACAGGACAGTAGTAAACAGGACTTGTTCTTTTGTTTATTTTAATTTTTTACTGATACTAAAAAGTATAACTGTACTTATCTAGTCTGTAAGGATTCGGACTTCAATACATAATTGTATGGACTATATTAAGTGGATGCACTATATAAAAATACAATTAAATTAAACAGGATAACACTTTCAATATAACATTAAAAGCACCAGGCTCGCGAATATGCTCGATTTTTTCCATATACTGCCAACAACACTGCAGTGTAGTCTACATTTTTTTTTGGTAACCATATCTTCGAAATTACAAATCGTAAATGAATACTCTTTTCCAATTAATATGTTCAGATATTTTAACATTGATAGTCTCACGTATGTGTGCCTCGGCTCTACCTAGGCCCACATGAACACGCCAGCAATGACGCTTTTGCTGGTCGCAGCAGTAAAGTACTATTTCTGTCATAATCTCGTTTTAAAAAGAGGTATCGATAAATGCATTTTATTAGAACTTAATCGCGGCGATTACCAAATAGCCAAAAATGTAAACCAAATTCTTGTAGTGTTCGTTGGCAATAGATGATTTTTTCTTATCATAAGACAACATAATAAATAATAAGATGAAACTCAAGACACAAACTTGTTTAAAAACACCCTCACTGGCATGTCTAAAATAATACATATTATTTTCGTTTTGTACCATTTTTTTTAAATAGTGCTTCACCTGCACTTATGTAGTTCCAGCACTAAGTAATTTTAGATTGAAAAATTTAGTTTCATAAAGAAAAGAATAGGTAGTATTATTTAAGACCTGCGAAATGCCAGTTCAGTCATTTAAAGAACCGAGCAGGGGAAACTGAAAGAGGTTTAAATATTTTCGCATAGATGATTTCGTATCTAACTTAATCTTTTGGTGCCAAAATGAGACGATTTTCACCTCACCTCGAAACACAATCTCGAAACTTTAATCTCTAGGGATTGCAAGGCATAAATCATAATTAATTCTGCATTAATATCTCGTTTCAATGATAGCAGATCTAAAATTATTAGCAGATAAAAAACTAAAAATAATAAGTTGAAAAGTTAGCTAAATCTTTTTTTTATTACAATTTAGTGACGTTTTGATTTTATGATTACTAAACGATTTAATCATAATAGGTATATCGAAATGAATATGTTTCTGAATGTACTACTTGTGTAAAAATTCAAGATGGCACCGACGGCAATAATTAATTGCTAATAATATTCAAACCCCTTTATATTGTTATCCTAACATTTAAACTGAGTGTGGCCAAGTCTTCAACCTCTTTTACAATATATAAGTAGTACACATTATTATCCAACATGCTAATATACCAAACCACCTATTCATAAATGAAAACAAAAAACTAACTAATAGTGTGTGATACAAAATACCAATGGTAAATTAACTTAAAACTAAAGGGTTTTAAGGATTACTGCTATCCAGACAGCGAAAATCTGTGTACTGCTATATATCCCTTTTGTTTTTGTAGCAGTCTCCGATAGGCTTGCGCTTGACGACAATCATGCCTGATGGAAAGCAATGATGAGGTCTAGGATGGAGCGCGCTTGCCTAGAAAATGCCTATTCACTCTTCTCTTGAAGGCACCTAGATTGTACTTGGCTGGAAACACGGAGGCTGGAAGGGCGTTCCACACCTTAGCGGTTCGTATCAGAAACGTGGAGGAAAAACGTTTCGTGCGAGTTTGTTCGACGTCAACCACATAAGGATGCCACCAATAACCAATAAGGTGTACAGGTTTCCAATATATGGCGCAACTGCGTACGTACGTACGTGATACCTACTTAAAACCTTAAAACTGAATTGAAGATAAACAGAATAAGAAGTAATACTATCTGTTTAGTCAGACTAAATGCTAAAATACTTATTTAAAAAGAGTTTCGTAGCTGCCTTTTGTATAAAGAAGTAGTTATTAGTCACATAATTTTAGGTCATTACTAGAGACACCAAATGTTATCTCTAAACTAACTTGACACATTCAAAGATAATACTTGCCTTCCTTTTTAAGAATGTTTTGACTGAAAAGGATATTCTATGCTTATTTCTAGACCTGGCAATTTAGGTTAGAATTTTTGCATATAATTTTTAGTAGGATTAGTTATATATACGCTTTTTCATCTTTAATTGAATAAAGAGTAAAAAATATAAATAAGATTATTAAATACTGTCAGAAAGTTAGGCATTTGTTTTATTCTAAAACTAAAATAATACAAAATCACAAAGAACAAGTATTATGGTCAGTAATGGTCAAATACCTGTTCAAAAAGATTTAATACTGCAAAAAAAACGTAATACTAGAGTATGGATTTCACATTCTAATAAACATCGCATAAAGTGGGTTGGTATATCAATATGCATCAACTTGACGAATATATCAACTGGATAGAATTATTATAACAACGATTTTATGTACATACTATATTTGTATAAGTTACTGTAAAAGATAGAAAGCTGAGCATCCCATGATTTTCCAGTATGAGTTACGACCTAATGATAATTTCTAACTTAGTAAAACTTTGTGATAATGGTGCCAAATCTGTTGTGCAAAATCTCTCAACAAATTTGACGCGTAAAAATAATGCTATCCTATTCAAAAAAGATAGCAATATTTTCAACAATTTCTTGGCTCGGGACAAATCTTCGAGGAAGCACTTCCCTTTCTCCGTTCTCATGGTTTGTTTTTTTGGTAACAAATTCTTGGAGAGATACGCGATCAGTTTGTTCCAGTCCTCGAGTAGGAAGAATACTTTATCGTGTTTTGTGTTGATGGGTATTGGTCTGTTGTAGAGTTCGAAGAAAACATTCATGGTGCCAATTCTGTTGAGCAAAATCTCTGAACTAATTTGACGCGTAAAAATAGTGCTATCCTATTCAAAAAAGATAGCACTATTTTTAGACGCTTCAAATAAGTTTAGTTTAGAGATTTCGCACAACAGAAATGGGAGCACTATTTTGACTTGACAAGAAAAAAATATAAAAATATTGGCCTTGTCAAACGTTTACAGTAACTTACACATAAAACAATACAATTACGTGTTTCCCAATATTGAAGCATTCTGTGTAATATTAGTATAGAAAAATATATATAAACACCCATCAAAAGAGTTTTGAGTTACAAAGAATACTTTAATATACAACGTATGGATAAAAGTAGACAACACTTACTTATTTCAATACATTATACACACCAGGTGTAACAATAATAGAATTTGCCTTAACCCCAATCTTTCACAAAATCACCATTGTCTCTGGCCAATTATGGGTTAGCAGGCTTCACACACCTTTAGAAATTTTAAATCATGCACTATCACTGTCATAAATGTCAGAATTGTATAATATACTTACACTCCAATACCTTGTTGCTCTGACGACTGTCACACAAACTTAGCACTGCTAGAAAGACATGACAGAAGTTATATAGTATCTTCACCGTCATACATTTGATATGAAAGGAAGGTCTTTACTTCTTCCAAGTATTATACTCCAACTCTTCTCTCACTAGCGATCATTAGCTTCCGCATTATTTCCCAGTGTATAACCAACATTTTTCTTTCACACATTTAAAAATACACTCAACATTTTAACACCAATAATTACATATTTTTTAACATTGTTTAGAAATTATAGACACCAAATTGTTCGCATTTCAAGACTACAAAAGAGATCCAATTTTGAAAGTTTCTAAAAAACAGATAATAATCATTTTTTAACCTAATGCTATACGTTCCACAATTTGACTGAGTCGGTTACTTTTCAATTACAATTAGTAAAAGAAATTAATGCCATTTCTTGATTACTCAGTTCATATTGCAAGTAGCAAAGCATATCAACAACCAATACTATTGGCAAACATGAATGCTCCAATACAAAACCACTTTCATCTCACATCTTCATCTACTTCTTCTCATTAGCATCAAAGCTTTGAATGCTGTGTCATGAAATCTGTCTTACTAATGATTTTCTTCATTGAAAAACAATCGAGAAGAACTTTCGAATCTTCTTTTCCCAAAGAGATAAATGTTTTTTCTCCTTAGCTTTTTAATTTCAAGAAGGAATAGTTACAATACTGTATAAATCAGCCAAAATAGCCGATCCAACAATTGCCCAACACTTACAACAGTACTTTTTTCTCAACAAAATTGTTTTTCTCGCACCGGACTATAACATCATCCTTCCTTCCGTTCAACAGTTTCTTGGCTCGGGATAAATCTTCAAGGAAACACTTCCCTTTCTCCGTTCTCATGATTTGTTTTTTCGGTAACAAATTCTTGGAGAGATACGCGATCAGTTTGTTCCAGTCCTTGAGTAGGAAGAATACTTTATCGTGTTTTGTCTCGATGGGTATAGGTCCGTTGGAGTGTTCGAAGAAAACGTTCATGATATCTTTCTGGCATCGAGAGGCTCGGACTGCTTTGAGTAGGGAGAGAAGCAGGATGTCTACATTGGTGTGTACGGTGATAGGTTTGTCGTATATGTTGTTGTATAGGTTGGTGTTCTCTGCGGGGCCCACTATGTACATCACGTGGGAGGCTAGTCTGATGACGTCCTCCGCCCAGTAGTACGGGTCCCCGTGGCTCGTGGAGGAGATGTCCCCGTCGTACATGACGTCGATGCCGTATTCGCTGCGCAGGTAGGTCACGAAGGAGGCGACGCACTCCGCGTGCAAGCGGTTGGCGGGCGAGTATATTACTAACACTTTCGTCGGTGGAGGGATTTCTGGAAAAGAATTGGTTTTTAATGGCAATTATTGTGTGGTAAGAATACAAAGGTTGTTGGTTAAAAATAGCCCATCAAATGCAAATTTAATTTTGTTTTTTTTTGGAAATAGTGCATGAATTACTCTTCCTCTGAATATGATCTCAGCAACATATTTTTAATAGAAACTGCTCAAAATTTCCCAGTCACTGCATATTGGTTTTCACATGAACATTTTGAAGCTATCGTGAATTAATATTATAATCTAAGTAAGGATTTTTGAGGAGAGATTGCCAGTTAAACTTTGCGACGCGTATTAAATAGCTTGTAGGACCGATGGACATTGGATCCGATCCATTTCAGGCGGGCAGAGCTACTGGAAACCTGTAAGCTGCTCACCTTGTCCATACTCAGTGCACCAGTACCGCCGGATGACTCTGAGCACGATGTAGTACGCGAACAGAGTCGCCACAACCAAAGCAGTGATGCTGGCGATGCATATGTTGAGAGTCTGGTGGGCTTGCACACCTGCAAAGTACATCAATGTTAAACTGACCCTATTAAAATTTTGTCAAGGTAACTTTTCAGTAGGTACTTAAATTTTGGTGTATGCAGTAGACACGTTATTAAAATCAATTAAGAATTTAATATTCTGATTAAAATGTTTTTATTGAAACTAAGGTTCTTTTCGAAGGGTATCGGCGAGATAAAATGGAAAATGGATGCGTGTCCAAAATCACGTGATGAAAAAATCTACAAATCTGAGTTTCTCTTGTCTAGTCAACAAAATGGGCACGCATGCAATCACGTATTGTATATTTAATATTAAACTCATCAGCGCGAGCTAACTGAAGATAGCGCCATCTATCAAGCAATGTGTTAAATCACACATGAAAAATATAAAACTGTTTTTTTTAGGTGTCATCCCAAACTTTACTTACATCTTATTTTATGTTTATAAATCAAACGCAGTTGATACTCACTAATGACAATTTTGGGGCTTTTCACAAACTGGCACTTAACTTGGCCACTGCTACACATCTCGTGCATCGGAGTCACAATGAAGTAGTAGGAACCAGCTTTGATGGGCCAACTGTAATCGTACGTCACTTCCTCAGTGTGGTTCTGCAGCTTGATGGTGGTGTTCTTCACAGCCTCGTCGCAGTTTGTGCCTTTGTCGCACTCCTTCATGATGCTTATCTTATAAGCGGTGATCTTTAGTTGTGCAGGCGGCGGCATTACGTGCAACCTCATGGAACTCGTCAAGTTTTCGATGTACACGAACGGTTTCCAATCCTTTTCGGTAATTGTTGGGCCTGTAACGATTTTCATTTAACTTTCTTATTATTATGCACAGGTGAGCGTGTGGATTGATTTCCACAACTTGCTTATCCCTTGTCAACATCACAAATTAATATCTGTACAAACTTTTAGCTTTCTACGATGAGGGGTTTACCCTAGGTGATGATGATTTTCCAGCCAGTGATTTTCTTATACAATTTAATTAGGAATGTTAAATGTTTTAGGATTTAAAATTTGTTACTCTTACATGCCTCAACTACTGGATCTATTTGATGAAATAAAATGCTTATACTATGTGAATGCCTTTTACTAGGTGAATTTTTGAGATACTTAAAAAAAAAGCTGGATGTAGGCCACCAAAACAAACATCATCTGTGTTGTCAACAAATAAAACAAACAAAAAACATTCATTTTTGTTCACTCACTCAACATTTGTGCAGATGGTATATTGAAGTAATACTGTCCCCTGTTCACAATAGAGTCATCGGTGGCCTCAAAGTCCAGTATATGGCTTTGTCCGTTGTAATTGCCATCTGTGAGAGACCAGTAGCAATCATAGTAGAGAACAGACTGGTCATTGATAGTCACTTCATTGGATATCACGATGTTTCTGCAGTGGCTCTCTACGCTCTTGTGGTTTTGGAAGCGGAATTTCATTGCTGGAATAATTAAATTAGTGCAATTTAAAAAATATGAACATGTGAGGCCTCATCCAGAAAGAAGTTGCCTTGCATGTATTGAATGTGACATGTGAAAGGTTTTGAATATGAGTTTTGTTCAAATGTATGTACAAACCATCAAATATTATGTGAGTGCCACAGCCAAGATACAAGCCATATTGGAACTTTGTAATTTATAAATTGACTAAGGTCTAGTCTGGTCTTCCGCTGCGGCTACGTACCACCCTACCAGCGAAGACGCACCACCAAACATTTTGGTATGATGCTGTGTAGTTTGGCATTAGCTTCTAAGTTAGTATGATAACATCTTTAATTACCAGCATATGTGAAAAAATTCAAGCACTAACTTGTAGAGTATAAAAGAAGGTGATGTAATGAGCTGAGGGTGTTAAACTTACTTTTCCATTTAATGTTGCTGAACGTAATATTGAGTACAGTATAATTGACAGAGTAGTAGGAGCTGTTCTCCTTATGCACTGGCAAGATATAGGGCTTCAACTGAACCCCTCCAATGTGCGAGTTTGAGGACATGGGCCCAAAGTTGTCAATACAGTCAGCACTGTTGGGCGGGATGTACTCTACTTTGCATGAATTGACATCAGAATGACCAGCACCAAGGATCTGTGAGAGAAAGAAATTTACCTCCGTTAAGGCTCTACGCAAAGCTGCACGCAGAATACAAGTTTTATTTAGTGTTTTGCGGTTCGTATTCTAATAACTCATTGCAAGCTTACCACAGTATATTAAAATAAAAAAAACTTGAGAGGTGTCAAGGGACACCCGGATGGAATAAAGTACATCTGGATTGCTTTCTACAAGAGAGAGAGAGAGAGACAGACAGAGAAACATGCGCACGCTGCACAACTTACAATAACTTAGTATAGCAAAAAGTGTGGTTACAACTTTTCGTCTTAATTTTCTTCTGTCTAGCCCCCTTTCGCAACGCGCGATAAGGAACTTCATAAGAATGTATTCTTTACATGTCTACATAAAAATTTTACTTGAAAGTCTCCAGTAACGGAAGTTAGTCTAAGAATTGTTTACTCAATTCAAACTCAATACTCAGAGTTGATTCTTAAAATGGACACTGTCAAGCAACAGTTTTTACGTGTGGAAATGATATTGCCATTCTGCAATTTTACTGTTTTAAGCCTACAAACAAGTTATAATTTTATTAGCTCAAATACTTATTTGCATTGTGCAGAATGACCCTTAAGTTAAGACTCTAATGCTGTTTGATTGTATACAAATATTCAGCTAGGTCCTCTAGTTCAGGGTGTTACTGGTGTTCAATGATACGGTCGCTACTAGCTTGAAGAAACTATTTTGTATTGAGGTAGAGAAAAGTCTATACTTACTTCATACGAGTGGAAAATATAAAAACTGAATTTCTTACACAAGTAACATAATTATTTACAGAGGTCGTCGCAATACCATTTCTAAATTCTAACTTCGGGTGATCTCAAGGTTGAATACAAATCAATACTTGAACTTTTTTAATGTGATTTCTACGATTGAACTTCAGTTGAATATTATCAATATATTACCTGCGTCGTACAGCTGCGTGTCACCTTCGTATTGTTCTCACACAACTGATAATGTCCAGAAACATATTGAAACACGAAAACAAAAAGAAAAATAATCAATCGCAGCCCCATCGTGTCCTCTTTATCGGTGCACCTTAAAGGCGTGTTTGGTAAGAAAACATTTTAAATGGATAAACAGAAGCACTATTACATAATTAATGCCGGGTGCAGTCTGGTCAATCACTATTTTCGGAGATACAACAAAACAACACAACACAACAAAAGTCAAAACTGTTTACAGCTCGTCAACCTTGTCAACCATTTTGAAACAAAAACAATATGGCGAACCATCTGTGATTTGAAGCACAGATGAAAAATGTTTGCTGATTTGTTCTCTATGGTTGGCTGTTATAGATAATGTATATTGTTAGTCTGTGATATTGGTTGCTATGACAACTTGTTGTTTATTTATAATGTGTGTCAAGTAAAAATATAAAAGGTAGAATACTTTTCTTGTTCAAATGTGTTATATTATTTATCTACCTAATTACTCGCTAAAAGCTGGACTGGTGTGCTCTAAATTCACTGCAGCATTGCTCTGCTACTGTCTCTATATACTAAAGGTTATGGGCTTTACGTGAAAAAATAAAAAATGAGTCACCACGTACACATTGAGCAATTGAAGCGAGATAACTATGATACGTGGCGAATACATGCCAAGGCATTATTATCGAAACTTGGCCTATGGAATTATGTTTCCGATCAAATTAAAAAGCCTGAACATGACGGTGATGAATTTAAAAATTATATTGAAAAAGAAAATCTTGCATTGTCTGAACTACTATTAATAATATCACCAGGCGAGTTAAAGCAAGTGAAAAATTGTAAAACTAGTAATGAAATCTGGAATACGCTGGAAAATATATATTACAGCAAAGGTCCTGCTAGAAAAGCAACTCTCTTAAAAGAATTGATACTGAGAAAAATGAAAGATGAGGACAATATAGTTGATCACTTAAACAAATTTATGGATATTGTCGACAAATTAGCAGACATGGGCATAGACATAAATAAAGATCTATTAAGTATTATGATGCTCTATAGCTTGTCGCAATCATTTGAAAATTTTAGGATTGCTATTGAATCAAGAGATGATTTACCAGATCCAGAAAATTTAAAAATAAAAATTATTGAAGAAGCGGAAGCAAGAAGAAATATCGCCAGTACAAGTGAACAGAACTCTGAGCAAGAGGCGCTATATGGGAGACAGCGAAATCAAAATAAGAAATTTGTGATTGAATGTTTTAAATGCAAGAAGAAAGGGCATAAGGCTGACAAATGCTGGTCAAAAGGGTCAAAAGTGAGTCAAGGTAAGAAAACAAATAATTCCAACCTATATTGCTCTGAAGAAACATGTCTAAATACTAATGATAATAAAGAAAAAGCAAAAAATTGGTGTCTAGATAGCAGATGTACGTCACATATGACATTTGAATTAGAAAGATTCAGCAATCTAGAAAAAGAGGACATGAAGTCTATAAAATTAGCTTCAGAAAATTGCACTGCAAACATTGAAGGACATGGTCCAGTGAAACTGAACATTGTAAAAAGACCCAATTTGCAACTGACCGATGCATTATATGTACCGTCACTAACTACAAACTTAATGTCAGTAGGTAAAATGACGGACAAAGGCGCGACAGTCTTATTTAAGAAAAACAATGCAACTGTTATGCGAAATGGTGAATTATTGCTTAAAGCTGAGAGAAATACAGATGGTTTATACTATATTACAGAAAACTTAGAAGAAAAAGCAAATTTAAGTCAATACAGCCTAATGCAGAAATGGCATAGAAAATTAGGACATCTTAATGAAGGGCAAATGCAAATAGCACTTAATAAGAAAAATATGCAAGGCTTAGAATTTAATAAAAATGAGTCAGTAAGAGACTGCGAGGTCTGTGCTAAAGGCAATGCAACAAGAATTACATTTGAAAATGCTAAAAATGAGCAAAAGACAAATGAACGATTAGAAATTGTGCATACAGATGTATGTGGTCCCATGAGGCAACCATCGATAGGGGGTTCTAAATATTTTATTACATTTACGGATGATTATTCTAGATATACTAGAGTATATATGATGAAAACTAAAGATGAAGTCCTATCAAAATTTAAGGAATTTCAGAAAGAGGCTGAACGATTTACTAAGCAAAAGATAGTTTGTTTGCAAAGTGACAATGGGACTGAATATATTAATAGTAAATTTGATAATTACTTAAAAGAATGCGGAATCAAAAGGAGGCTATCAGCACCGTATACACCACAGCAAAATGGTTTATCAGAGAGAAAGAATAGAACCTTACTTGATAAGGCAAGATGCATGCTAATTGATGCTAATTTAAAGGAAGAATTTTGGGCTGAAGCAATCAACACTGCAAACTATTTAGCTAACCGTAGTCCATGTAGCAGTATTGATAATACAACACCATTCGAGAAATGGGTACAAAGGATTCCATCAGTAAGGCATTTACATATTTTTGGATCGAAGGCATTCGTTTTAAGAAAAGGAAAGAAAAATGGAAAGTTTGAAGCCAGAGCGACACCTGGAATTTTTGTTGGATATTCGGAAAATCATAAGGCATATCGAATTTTTAATCCAAAAACAAGGATGATGATAATTAGCAGAGATGTTAAAGTAATAGATAAAATGTACTATGAAAAAGAAATAAACGAAGAACAAAAACAGGATGATATCAATAAAAATGAAATTGAATTAATATTATCACCTGAAAATAAATGTTCAGAAAATTATGAAGACTTGGAAAGTCATGAATTTAATGAATTGGAACAGGAATCAAACGTTGATGAAATGTTTGTCGATGCAAATACAGAATCAGATGAAATGAATAATGAAATTTTAAATAATGAAGAAGAAACGTCCATTTCCGGTAATGAAAAGCGTCAAAGGAAGCTACCTGTATGGCAGAAAGATTATGAAATGGATGTAGAACAATCGTTTCTCTGTGAAATAGATGAAAATAGTAATGAATGGGAAGATTCAATAAAAAGTGAGATTGAATCCCATCTCAAAAACAATACATGGAAGGTCGTAAACAAGAATGAAAGTAGAAATCTGATAGATAGTAAGATGGTTTTAAAATATAAATACAATGCAAAGGGTGAAATAGATAGAAGAAAAGCGAGATTAGTAGCGCGAGGTTTTAATCAAAAAGAAGGTATTGATTATACAGAAACATTTGCACCTGTTGCGAAAATGAGTACGATAAGACTACTCATTGCATATGCGATTGAAAAAGACATGAAATTATCCCAACTAGATGTGTGTACTGCTTTTTTGAACGGCGACATAGAAGAAAAAATTTATATGAAGATGCCGAAAAATTTGGTTAAATATTTAAACATTATAATAAAAGAAGGAAAAGATAAAGACATAGTAAGAAAAGCCAAAGAAATGCTACATGATGTAAATAAATACAAAAATAATGGGATATGTCAACTAAATAAAGCGATATATGGATTGAAACAAGCAGGTCGACAATGGTTTTTAAAATTGCATGAAAAATTAATGGAAATTGGCTTTAAGAACTCCACAGCGGATCCCTGTTTGTATATATTAGAAAAAGATGGAGAAAAAGTATTAGCTAACATTTACGTAGACGATTTAATACTGGCTTATAAGTCAGAAAATTTATTAAAAGAAGTCAAAAATAAATTGCAGGAGGCATTTGAAATAAGAGATATGGGTTCACTCCATCATTGCCTGGGCATACAATTCACCCATGTAGGGGGAGAAATGATGTTGTCGCAGGCGAATTATATTGAAAACTTGATAAATAAGTTTAACATGGGCGAATGTAAGCCGGTTTCAACACCAATGGAAACGGGTTTAAAATTACAGAAAGAACAGAATATAGAAGAGATGAATGAAATCCCATATCAGGCTTTAATAGGTTCTTTGATGTATCTGGCAGTAGCAACACGTCCAGACATCATGTTTACAGTAAGTTATCTAAGCCAATACAATACCTGCTATGGAAAAACACATTGGCAAGCTGCAAAAAGGGTTATTCGTTACCTAAAAGGTACGAAGAATGTAAGCATCAAATATAAGAAAAACGGGATGGCATTAGTAGGTATGGCTGACGCTGACTGGGCGGCATGTACAATTGATCGCCGGTCATACACCGGATACATTTTTAAATATGGAGGAGGCTTGGTCAGTTATGCCACCAAAAAACAAAGATGCGTAGCATTATCAACCGCTGAAGCGGAGTATATGTCATTAAGTGAAGCAGCTAAAGAAGCGTTACATTTAAAGCAGTTATTGGAAGATATTGGAGAACCTGAACAAATAGTTCAAATATACAATGATAATTTGGCTGCGCAAAAATTAGCAAGCAACCTAATGACTGGCAAGAGGTCAAAGCATATAAGTATAAAAGAGCATTTTATTAGAGAATGTGTTCAAAATAAGAAAATTAGAATCTCTTATAAAAGCACTGAACACATGGAAGCAGACCTTCTTACCAAAGCACTACCTCTACCAAGACTATCGAAATTACTGAAGATGGTAGGGTTGATCACTCCGACTTGAGCAGATCCCAAGGTCGTAGTGAGGGGGAGTGTTATAGATAATGTATATTGTTAGTCTGTGATATTGGTTGCTATGACAACTTGTTGTTTATTTATAATGTGTGTCAAGTAAAAATATAAAAGGTAGAATACTTTTCTTGTTCAAATGTGTTATATTATTTATCTACCTAATTACTCGCTAAAAGCTGGACTGGTGTGCTCTAAATTCACTGCAGCATTGCTCTGCTACTCTCTCTATATACTAAATTGGCGCACTGCACTCTGCAAAACTGCGCAGCGCCCGCCACGGGCAAATTCTAAATTCTTGTACCTACCTATCACATTAATTGCAGTAGCTTGGCTTTTCGTAGTTTTTAACTAATAAGACATTGCTTGTAGGCTTATCATGGTAGAATAAAGAATTGTATATGTGAAGGCAGTATTCTACCTTATAGCATTACATACCTAAGTATTCAGAATAATGATGCTCATGCCTGAGGCTCATGCATTATTCTGATTTCTGTCGTATGATATTGCAATTCAAAATTATTGTCTGGTGAACTTGACGCACTGCATTTGTCATGGGCATATTATTGCCCATCGCCCCATGCGTATCATATAACAAGAGTTAACATGTATTGTCTGCCTGAACCGATTTGCCATGATATTTGGGATGGAGATTGGATTAGGTACCTACTTATGTCTTATGGTATACTCAATTATAACATTTAAATACTTCATTGAAACATGATTTCACAAAGGCTACAGTCCGATTCCGAAAAACCGGAGGAGCCGCAGACAACAGCCGAGTAGTGTAGCTACCTACTTTTAATTTCATCCGCAACTTGAATACTAAAACAAAAATAAAATTAAAATCATATTATGTATACTTATTTAATTTATTCACATTTTATACATTGCCTCGTTTTACGGTTTTACTACAATAAATCTCACTTTAGGTACTTAGGCTATTAATTAATACTTATTAGTTGGGTGACCTAGCTTTGCTCGGTAGTATTACAGCTACTTACCAATAGATGGCAGCAGGAGTTTACTGTACTAGTTATACTTTATCGCCAATAGATGTCAGGTATAGATTTATATATTTTTTTTGGTAAATACGACATTTTCTAAAAATGAATCCTAGCTAGATCAATTTATCGCCCCCAAAACCCCTTGTATACTAAATTTCATGAAAATCGTTCGAGCCGTTTCCGAGATTCAGATTATATAGAAATATAAATATATACAAGATTTGCTCGTTTAAAGGTATAATATAATATGTACCTAATATTATAATGTAAGAACTTAAATAATATAATTACAATTTTTTTTTTATATTATAGTATACCTATTACTTTTCAATATACTCTATGCCTCTAGTGCTTACAGCATATAAAAGAAATAAACGGTACATGTATTGAGATTCTTGTTTTTTTTTGGAAAAGTCAAAAAGATGTTGGTTTTACATAAATATTATATATCCTTGGTGTCAAACGAAATGTTTGGCCTAAGTACTTACACCAATTATGAAACATCATTATACCTAGTAGTCCGGGAGCCAGGTACTTTTTCGGTCAATTATTTCCTCCCGAGCGAAACTTCGTAAATTGCTTAAGGGACTCATGCTATGAATACTCGTGACCGTCAGCTGCGACTCCGTTGGTGGGATGGGCCGTGGCAGCCTCCCACGCACGCAGAAAAAAAAATTTTTTTCAGTCATTTCCTCTCATTTGAAAATTTATCAAAGTATAGTTTAAATGTAGTATTTTGAAAGAAAAAAATAGTCAGCTGACCATAACATGGTGGATTATACGTCAGCTGGCTCCTTGAACATGAAAAAAAAATTTTTTTCCAATGATTTCCTCTCAACTAAAAATTTACCTGGTGATCGTTTATATGCTACTATGAATGAAAATTAATGTCAGCTGGCTGTATCTCAGTGGAAAGTTTGTCAGCTGGTACATTGAAAGGTGTAACGCAACAGCATCTATTACCTACTGAAACTTATCAGCTGACGGCTTTTCTCTTGGCTTACAGCTAGCTGATTTTTTTTATTATTTACTAGAGTATTTTAACAATTCTCTGATAAATTTTCGTCCGGGAGGAAATAATATTTCTTAATTTATTTGGCAGTATGTTTGATTTGAGAGTTGTGATAACAAATATGAAGTTTAATATTGGAGGAAATGTTGGTATAAGTAAATTAATTATTGAATAATTTATTGTAGCTTATTTTTTCAATTAATAAACTTTTACTTCAATTAATTGATCAAAAAAACAATGAAAATTAATCATGTTCATTCTCGCTTTGGCTTGAGTCACTTTCATCTCTCACTGATTCACTGTCAGAGTTATAGTTATGTCTTCATCATCATCATCTGTGAAAAAATGAAAAGAAAAATCATTTCCGCATGTATAGTAAAACATGATCATATGAAAAAATAAAAATATAAAAAAGTAAAATTAAAATTAAAAAATAAAATTGATACCTTTTTCAGGCTGAATGGTTATCTCCTCAATCAATGTTGGTAACTGAACCCCAGAAAACCAATCAAATTCAAATCGGTTGTCTATTTCTACCCAACCATAGTCTGTGGGTTCTTCAATTGTTGGAATTAGGTTAGCGTGAGACCAAATTTGCGCAATGTAACACGCCCTTAAAAATTGTTTGTTCAGTTCTGACTCGCATGGTGGTAGAGAAGACGCGTCAATACCTTTTTTAGGCAACTGAAATTTATCATTGCTGTCCAAAAATTTGTTAGTTTTTTGCAATGCAACCCTAGCGTCGTTAATTTCTTGTAACCGATTAAGACCATACATTTGACAAATAAACTCTTGCATTTTGCGAAATAACTCATCCCTGTTCATCGATGGCTCTGACATTTTTACGAAACACTCCGTAAAAGCTTCAGATTTTACATCCAGTCCAGACATTATCGTGAATGGACGCTTCTTGCCTTTTCTAAAAAATGCAGGATTATAATCACATCCTGTAAATGCATGGAATGCTGAAAGTGCTGCGCTCAAATCCGATCCCAAAGTTTCATAAAGGTGAGTGACATTGATGAACCTCACATGTTTGCGTTACACATTTCAAGGTACCAGCTGACAAACTTTCCACTGAGATACAGCCAGCTGACATTAATTTTCATTCATAGTAGCATATAAACGATCACCAGGTAAATTTTTAGTTGAGAGGAAATCATTGAAAAAAAAATTTTTTTTTTCATGTTCAAGGAGCCAGCTGACGTATAATCCACCATGTTATGCTCAGCTGACTGTTTTTTTCTTTCAAAATACTACATAAACTATACTCTGATAAATTTTCAAATGAGAGGAAATGACTGAAAAAAAATTTTTTTTCTGCATGCGTGGGAGGCTGCCACGGCCCATCCCACCAACGGAGTCGCAGCTGACGGTCACGAGTATTCATAGCATAAGTCCCTTAAGCAATTTACGAAGTTTCGCTCGGGAGGAAATAATTGACCGAAAATGTACCTGGCTCCCGGACCATAGGTACTTAGTTATTTACAAAATAACATGGATGAACGCAGATCTCTTTTAAATGTACCTACCTTTACTTAAGTACTTGTTTTTTAGCCGTATATTTGTTCTGATTAATTATTATATTGGTGCACTTCTCAAACTGTAGTAGATTAGCTTTACTAGCTTTTGCCCGCGACTCCGAACGCGTTAAATTCGATTTTTTAATCCCGAGAAAATATTGAATTTTCTTTTCAATGACCTTTACACCTACTTTCAGGAAAGATTGTCAAAGTAATCTACCTATAGATGTACCTAGCTATAGATTACTGTTGAAAATTAGGGTTTTTTAAATATCCCATGGGACCTATGGATTTTCCCGGGATAAAAAGTAGCCTACGTTTTAATCCAGGTTATAAGCTATCTATGTTCCAAATTTCAGCCAAATCGGTTCAGTAGTTGCGGCGTGAAGGAGTAACAAACAAACACACTTACTTTACACACATACACACACACACACACACACACACACACACTTTCGCCTTGCAAAATTAAACGAGTTGCAAAATTAACCCCTACCTAGGTACTTTATAGATCAACCAGAGTGGAGAGTGGAGACGCTTGGTGCAACAACCCACAAATCCGAGGAAAATAGAAGGGCGTGCCAGCTTAATAATTAACAGCCTATAACTAAATATTATTACGTACAACTAACTAGTGTTGCGATAAGTACTTACCTAACCTTTTAATAATTTCAAGTCCGCACTGAGCTTGTACTTTCAGTACGAAGAAGGATGCATAGGTACTTAAGCTATATCAGGGCGCATCAACGAAGTCGTGAATGCTTCGGGAATTCAGTCACCTTCGCCGAAATCGGCAAAGAAAATACTTTAAGAATTATTTGGACGAGTCTGTTTTCTCCGCACCATCTATCCGTACATCCGATAACGTATTTTTGACCAGCCTTAGATTCTCAATGAAAAGCATCCCTTTCTGCGTCCTCATAATTTGCTTCTCAGGCAACATATTTCTAGACAAATACGCTATCAGTTTCTGCCAGTCTTTTATTAAATAAAAGGTTCTGTAATACTTCGTTTCTACAGGTACATCGCCGTCCGAATGTTCGAAGACAACGTTTATGATATCTTTTGGCTGTATCGGACTGACTTTATTGAGGAATAACAGGAGAGTTTTATCAGTGTTGTGGTAGACACTGTTGGGCGTCTGGTCCGTTGTTTTTGGCCCCACCATGTACATAATGATCGATGCTTCTCTGACGGCTTGTTCGGCCCAGTAGAAGGGATCGCCGTGTGCTGTATTCGGTATGTCCAGATCGTAGGTAATATCGATGCCGCATTCCAAGCGAAGATATTCGACGCACGATTTGACGCATTCAGCGTGGATGTGGTTGGCTGATGGGTAGATTACCAGCACTTTGGGCGGTTCTGCGGTTTCTGGAAAGACATATTACTTTGCATAATATTTATTTGGGCTTTTTTATTTGGGATTTTTGGCCGATGCCAAAAGGGATGTCTTATCGAAAACGCGGAAAAATTTTCTTGTGGTATCATATTCAGGAGTTTAATTCCCAGACTTCTAAGCTGAGGCCTGAACTACGACCAACCACTGCGAACTTGGTTCCGTATTTATCTGTATACCATTAAAATCTACAGAGTCAGTTTGGTAGTTGTAACATGCAGAAGGAAGAAGATATTTAGAGACTTAGGTACCTGACAGACGACGATGGCAATAATGGCGATAGATGCAGTACGCCGCTCCAATCATTACCATCGCTACTCCGAAGATCGCGACGCAATACAGCGTTGCATTGACTGGCACATCTAAATCATGTGAAAAATAAAATATCAATTTATAATAAATTATCAATTTATTTAAAGCAAAAATAGCAATCAAAAAAGCTCTTTTTAACCGACTTCAAAAAAAGGAGGAGGTTCTCAATTCGTCGGAATCTTTTTTTTTTTTTTTTTTTTTTTTTTTTTTTTTATGTATGTTCCCCGATTACTCGAAGATGCGTGGACCAATTTCGAAAATTTTTTTTTGTTTGATAGGGTATAGTTCACAGATGGTCCCATTGTCTTCAAGTCAGGATCTGATGATGGGATCCTGGAGAAATCGAGGGAACTCTTCAAATTTTACAGGCACACTTGAAGTGATTTGGGTATTGTTTGAAAGAGTAATTTTTTCCAGGTAGTCTTATGGTCATCACGTCGGGATCTGATGATGGGATGTTGGTAAAATCGAGGGAACTCTTCAAATTTTGCTAGTATACTTGAAGCGATTTAGGTATTTTTTATAGTTACGATTGCATTTCCTTGCAGTCATCAAGTAATGACTGTATTCATCAAGTCAGGATCTAATGATAGGATCTTGGAGAAATTGAGGGAACTCTTCAGACTTTAGAAGCATACTTCAAGCGATGTGGGCATTTTTTCCAATGCCTTGCGCATTAGTTGTTTTCCACTAAAAAGTATAAAATAAAATGGAAAATTCTTTCCAAAAAACCAACTTCAAATGCCACTACAAAGAATGAAATAATTTTTAATGTACACCAATTCGAAGTCGGGCAATGTTTCGTTCATTCAATAATAGTCCTTGGTATTGTCGATAATTTTGTCGTTTCTTTGCACATCAAGTTTTATAATAAGAAGGACTATTAATGATTGAACAAAACATTGCCCGACTTCGAATTGGTGTACATTAAAAATTATTTCATTCTTTGTAGTGGCATTTGAAGTTGGTTTTTTGGAAAGAATTTTCCATTTTATTTTATGTGTGAACTGGCAAACTGGCTCTTTTTTACGATGTTGAAGGCAATTTGTTTAAAGAACTGATCATCAAATCCTTACAGTAAAAATATGTAACGGAAAATTAGGGTTTTATGAACAATCGGTATTGAGAAGAAAATGAATTTTCTCAAACCCTGTTTCAGAAAAAAAATCCCAAAAAGCATCTAATTTTGTCATACTTTGAAAATTGTCTGTAAAACGGCACAAGCTATTTAATTAATTCTTGCTCACAAAAAAAGTACATAAAAATTACAACAACTTTGATTGACAGTTTTATTTTTAGGCCTTCTAACAATCGTGTAAAAAGTAATAATTTCTCCAAAATTTAAGTAAATCAGTGTGAACGCGGCTGCTCTGTCCGCCTGTAAACTATCATTCCGAAACAGAACAATGCTAACACAAAACATGGTTAGGGTAGGCCTTATTCTTTTTCATAAATATGAACCACCCGAATCTGAATTGATTCACTTACTTAGAACAACATGTGGGCTTTCCACGGTCTGGCAGTCACTGTCTTTTGCGGCACATTCATCGTGTATAGTAGTAACTAAAAAATAATATGATCCATCTTCATTTGGTGTGAAATCATAAGTGATTTCTTCCATACTCTTCTGGCCTATCACAGTAGCATTTTCCACAACATCGTGTGGACAATCTTCACAATACTTCATCACTTGTACTTTGTATGTGAAGTTCAAAGAAGACAGCGGTGGTACTAAGCGTAGTTGCATCGAAGTTGACAGGTTTTCTACGTAGATGAACGGTTTCCAATCCGTCTGATTTGCGATTGGTTCTGTAAAGAAAGAAAACAATCATTAGATACTGAAAAATGGAAGAAATAAAAGGGAAAAACGAGGTCAGGTCGTAGTTAAAATAAAAGTGAAATGGAACTTGAAAGAGGTAGCAAAGGATAATAATCAATCGCTATCTGTTCAGAAATGAAACACAGGATTTTACATGCCCCACCCTATCTGGACATTACATACATTACTGGATATTGTCCAGAGTAATAGTTTGTTGACACATAAAAATTCGTCTAAATCGGTTCAGTCATTTTCAGCGAGACACGGCGACTGAGTTTTCATGTGAGCGTCAGCGAAATTTCAAATTTTAAGCGAATAGACTATACATAAGTACTGTACTTACCTATGTTTTACTGAAAATCGAAGAAGATTTTTACTTTTACCGGAGTATTATATGGTCAACGCTCCGTCAACGCACCTACAATGTGTGTGTGTCGTGCATTGTGTCGTCGTGTCAAGCGGCACGTCGTCGTCGCCATCTTATATCATAACTATGGCCTATATGGGCTATGAATCATGTCCATGATGTCCAATTTGGAATACCATAAGCATTGGCTGTGTAAACACTCTGATCTGTGGTATCAGGGATCTAATTTCGTAAGAAATGCGTATTCATCGTTATCGTAATCGTTTGCAGATTCTACTCACCTATTGGCTGACGTAAATCAGGGAACCAATCAGCGGGCAGAATTTGGAAAAGGTTTCGATAGCGATGAGTTCGTTATAATTCTTACACAATCCAGGGACAGGTAGGTATTATAAATACAACTTAGTTCTACAACTACGCCCTCCTGTCATTCAAGTGCCAATATAGCCTTGTGGCACTGTACTTACTTAATACTTGAGCTGATGGTATGTTAAATAGAAACTGCCTTTGATCCACAGCATCACCATCAGTAGCCTCGACGTCCAACACATGGATTGAACCACGGTAATCCCCGTTAGTCAGCGCCAGAAAGCAGTCGTATTTTAACTTAGATCCATCATCTATCGTCGTATTTTCTGATATCAACAAGTTTGTGCATTTCCGTCTTGTTGTACTTTTTATTCTTAATTTCAATTCTGAAAATGAAGAGGTCTTAGGTTAGATTAATCTTATCTTCAAATTAGAGGTCAATAACTCAATAGATAACCTACATTATGCGGCTTGAGTTTTATTTTTACTTATTACTAGTTATGACATTCTCGTAACGTTTTCACACACTTATAGTGATGTGAAATAAGAAAAAGAAAAAATATTAACATTGTAAAATAAACTTTACGTCTAATGGCTTAGAGTGTAAAATTGAATGTATTTCATCGCTTTTAGTAATCACAGTCTGTCGACCAACATGGCGTTTTGAACTAAAAGTCCGTTCAAACTAACGAGATACCAGACGTAAACAAAAGCCGGTCATTTATTCGTAGCGACGACGAAACAAACAAAATATGTCTATCTCTTTCTATCTCGTTTGTTTGCTATCTTCCGCACCGCTCACGGCTTTCGCGCTCAAGGTCAAAGGAAGCGACGGCATGGATCGTAAACTTTGGAAGGCCATTTGATTTTGTAGATAATATTTATTTTACTTAATTCCGTGTCCTGAAGCCCTCGGAGTGATACATAAATTTCGTTCGTTCTCTGTACTTACGATTATTTTCTGTTATTATTTTCGTTCAATATTGTTATCTGTTACAGGTTTATAGTTATAAGTGTTATTTACTTATTACAAAGATCTTTAATTAACTTTGACTGACGTTTGCTGCCTAGTCGTATATAAAATTATTTATTTTTTATATATTTATTTATGTATTTTATTTGTCTTGAGCTGTGACACAATTACACATACTTTTTTAAGGGTTCCGTATGAAAATATAAAAAAGAACCGATAATAATATGAAACGTCGGACGACGTTTACAACTTGGATTACATTATTCAAGTTTAAGTAAAGATGCTTACATAATTAATTTTGGAATTTATTGTAGCCTATGACCCTCCACGATAGCGTAGCTTTCTATTGGTGAAATAATTTTCAAAATCGGTTCAGTAGATCCAGAGATTATCCTTTACAACGCAATCTCACAAACATTACCTCTTTATAATATATTTGAAAAATTAGTGTGAGTAAAAAAGGTTACGCAACCCTGCATATGATATGCTAATGACCTAGCCGTCGGTTTGTATACGTCTGGAATCGCGTCTCGTTGATCTATGTCAATAGCATTAAAATTAATTTTTCTGTGTTCGCAAAAAATGTTTTGATTTCAATATCGTCTGCTTATATACTTAACTACGTAAACGGCATCACGTACAATGCGTAACGTGAATAGACCCCTGGCCCGAAAATACCTCCTTGTTTGATCGCAATATTGTTCAGCGTAAATAATATTGTCGTAAGTACAATAAGTTTATAATCATAGTTTGGGGAAAATAATATTCCTTTATTTGCAATAATTACTTAGGTATAGTATAAACCGTCCAGCGGTATAATAAATAACAAAAAAATTTCCTGTTTCATACTTATCGCAGTTGTTCTGAATACGAGCCCAAACGCAAAATATTTTATCTATAGAATTTTGACACACGTTATTAATAATAACGTGTGTCTCGTAATAACAATAACTTATTATTATTACGAGACGACCGATTAGCGCAGTCGGTAGTGGTCCTGCCTTATGCGTCAACGGCCGTGGGTTTGATTCCCACAACTGGAAATGCTTGTGTGAAGAGCATGAATGTTTTCTAGTGCTTGGGTGTTTTTCTATATACATATTTCATAAATGCCCATTTATTTAAATATCTTGTACCTGTAACACATGCTATCGCTTACTTTGGGCACAGTAAACCTAATGTATACTTACCATAATAGTACCTTGCAGTACAGAAGATTCATTCCGCAAAATGCATCTTCACTTATGTACCAAGTTACCATCAGGGCTCGTATTCTGTAAAATTGACATTTCCAGTGATACTTAATCACTGTTGTCTATGTATTTAAATCACATTACCGCTTTATCAAGTGAAAAGAAAATGATGTTTTGTGGTATACCTTTCAATGGATAAACAATAAATGTAAAAGCTCGTTGAAGGTCACTGAGTGATTATCACTGGGATACGGAATAGCCCCCCAGGTGAGATCGCAGTCTAGAAGACTATAACTAAAAATTAAAAAAAAAAAATTGTACCAACTTACTCTTCCACTTTATGTCCCTGAACACGATGTTGGGTACAACAGGGTCCGTGGTTAAATCTGGGCATTCCAAATGTAAGAGGAACGGCTTGATGCTGATATGGCCGAGACGGGTGTTCGCCGCCGCGGGTCCTGTGCTGAAGCCATCTATGCAGTTTGAACTGTCGGATGGAACATATTCTACGCCACAACCTGCCGCATTCTCGGAGTTTTGGTCACCCCATATCTGTAAAGGGATAAACATAATTTTAGTCACCCCATATCTGAAAAGGGATAAACATAGTTTTGGTCACCCCATTCTGTAAAGGGATAACACCCCATATCTGTAAAGGGATATACATAGTTTCGGGCACCCCATATCTGAAAAGGGATAAACATAGTTTCTGTCACCCCATATCTGAAAAGGGATAAACATAGTTTTGATCACCCCATATCTGAAAAGGGATAAACAAAAAATAGTTTCAGTCAACCCATATCTGAAAAGGGATAAACATAGTTTTGGTCACCCCATATCTGAAAAGGGATAAACAAAACATAGTTTCAGTCAACCCATATCTGAAAAGGGATACACATAGTTTCGGTCACCCCATATCTGAAAAGGGATAAACATAGTTTCGGTCACCCCATATCTGAAAAGGGATAAACGTAGTTTCGGTCACCCCATATCTGAATAGGGATAAACATAGTTTTGGTCACCCCATATCTGAAAAGGGATACACTTAGTTTCGGTTACCCAATATCTGAAAAGGGATAAACAAAAAATAGTTTCAGTCAACCCATATCTGAAAAGGGATACACATAAGTTCGGTTACCCCATATCTGAAAAGGGATAAACATAGTTTTGGTCACCCCATATCGGCAAAGGGATCAACATAGTTTCGGTCACCCCATATCTGAAAACGGATAAACATAGTTTTGGTCACCCCATATCTGTAAACGGATAAACATAGTTTTGGTCACCCCATATCTGTAAACGAACAAACATAAATAGTTTTGGTCACCCCATATCGGTAGGGGCAAACATTGTTAACCAAGTACTTCATTCCTAATCTCAATGTCTTTTTTAGGGTTCCGTAATCCGTAGATGCCCAAAGGAGAGTCTCGTGCGATAGAAGTGGAAAATATTATCGATTGCGGCTCACCATGTCGCAACTATGTACTAACTTTGTATTGCCCTTTACTTACCTAATCACAGCATAAATAATCGCCGTGAGAGGCGGCCTTTCGAAAATTTTAGAAAGATGGTAGGTAGGTAATTTATTGTTTATTTGTATTAATATTACAATGTAATTTTGTCTGTATTTAAGGAAATTTGCGTGTTATTCTCGGAATCGAATCCAATTTCCTCGTTGTGTATGCGAAATTTGCAGAATTTAGATAAGTAAGTAGGTACGTAACCTATAGACATTCCTAAAGTTCACAGACGTATCAAATAAACCAAAGCATTCAATATAGGTAACTATGTCTATATTAGCGCCAGGGTCTTGGGCACTATGCCAATAAATCAGTTGGATGGTGTGGTGTACATATTTTGTAAATATGGATTTTGGAATTAGGGAAGATTTTTCAATGGCCAGATAAGCTATCTGAGGGATAAATTTGAAACATATGCCATACAAAATCTGTCAAAACGTCAAAGAATCTGGCTATTGGCTCCACGCCCTGCCATCCATCCAGGGATCTCGGCACTCTTCTCGAAAATGAAACTTTCCGTGTAGGACTCAGGTTGGGTGCACCACTGTGCCACGAGCACAGGTGTCCGTGTAGAAAAGAGGTAGACAAGTTTGGAATTCACGGACTCTCTTGCCACAGGAGCGCCGGTAGGCTTTTTCGGCATGGTTCCCTCAATGATGTTATAAAAAGAGCTCTTGCCACCATTGATATTCCTGCTCTATTGGAGCCAGCAGGAATTAGTCGTGATGATGGCAAGAGACCTGATGGATTGACGCTGGTTCCCTGGGAACGGGGTCGGGCGCTGATGTGGGATGCAACATGCGTTGACACAGTGGCTTCGATTCATATCAGGGAAACAGAATCAAAGCCGGGAGCCGCAGCTGAAACTGCTGAATCAGGTAAGCGTCGCAAATATGCCTCTCTATTAGAGAGTTACATATTTGTCCCGTTTGCCGTGAAGACCCTGGGGCCATGGAGTCATAGTGCCAAAAAATTCATTCGAGAGCTTTCATCGCGTTTAATAACCTCAACTGGTGACAGAAGGGCTGGCTCATTTTTTGCGCAACGTATCAGCCTAGCTGTTCAACGCGGAAATGCAGCCAGTATTCTTGCCACCTGCATTCCACGCGGGCAAGACTTGTATAGTAATTAGAATAAGCTAGTGATAAGTTTTATTGTAAATAAACCATCGTATTCATAAAAAAAAGGTACAATTCCGGTTTAAACGTCATATTTATTCGTTAGATAACGTTTATCTGGCGATTGAAAAATCGCCCCCAAATCATGTTTGTTTAGTTTAGATTTATTTTAAGTCCCTTATATAAAGTAATAATATAATATTTTACTATGTCTATCTCTATCGAAAATCAGTTAGGTATTATCATAAAAATAAATCAAAATATATTAATTTGTATGTGCAGGATACAGTTAACGGACACAATTATTATACGTATAATTACCTTATTAATTACTTTATTTACTTGTAGATGCACAACTGTTTCTTAGAATTTAGGCCCACTTGCGCCAACCTGGGTTAGTGTGTTAACTCAGAGTTAACATGC
Source organism: Coenonympha arcania (assembly GCA_036785405.1). Lineage (NCBI taxonomy): Eukaryota > Metazoa > Arthropoda > Insecta > Lepidoptera > Nymphalidae > Coenonympha > Coenonympha arcania. The sequence continues at coordinate 2,538,825 of CM072067.1, forward strand.
TAACCCAGAGTAAGTTGTCAAAATTGGCCAAAGAGAGACGTTCACTCTAAGGTTAAAAATGTAAATATTTAATTTGCCATTTCGCGCAAGTGGGCGTTAATGTCCTATACCTTTAGCTAATATAAGATAAACTTTGTACCTACCTACATTAGGTACATTCGGGGCCATAACTTAGGCCAGATTTATTCCAGGTAATCAAAATTCTCGGGAAATGGTAAACTATTTATGTTTATCCTAGTTTTTATGGTTTTCTCATTATATGACCATTAAAACCTTACTCTGTATCAAATTTTAGCTCTCTGAGTTTATGGGAAGTACTAGTTCTATTTTGATGATCATGAATGAGTGAGTGTCATAAATGAAAAACTTTGCTTTTGCTTAACTTCGGAACTAAATGACTCTACAGACTTGAAATTTTGGGTTAAAGTATGTGATTATAGTCTACTGGATGACGAAAATTTCTGCGTTCTGGTCTTATCCAGAGGATCTCAAATAGGGGCCTGAAAATGCGGCGAAGTGGTTCCAGTAAAGGATGGTACGGCAGTTTGCTTAGCACTCGACTTGGCGGGAGCACAGCCGTGACCCCCGATTAAAAGTACTTTCAAACATTTAAAAATTCATTCTGAAGCAGAAACACGATTGCATAAATCGGTAGAATGTTCTCCCACAAATTGCTCCACAGTGTGAGTTTTCCTAATTTTTATCGGAACCTACTACTATGTAATTATTGTACTTAATTTTTGTTTTGACGTGTCGGTAATAATAATATCCAAAAACGCTACTAGCTAAGTAAACGTATTTTTGGTAACTGACTTAGCTTTTTTTAGTAATTAGGTAAAACGTCGTTTTTCTGTTATATTCTTCCGCGACGCTGCATGTCGCACCCACCAAGGTATTCTAAGAGAGTGAGAAGGACCAAAAAATAAAATCAGTACCTATATCAGTGTAAGTAGACAGTTGTTGACTGTCACCTGTGGGCTAAGTGTTCCTTAGCGATTGGACTATGTGAAATAAAGACATTTTGATTATGTTACATTATAGGTATTAGTTTTCTTTACGTAAAAGTCCCGCTACTTGCCGCATATCGCCAAATGGCGTGCTCTCGGTGATTACATGCCACACCCATTTTTACGAACTACTCATTAAATCTGAAATTCGTTTTCTTCAATATAAAGCCTTAAGGGGATTTATTGAATTTTTTTGTCTTTCTCACTCTCACGGAGATTTGGTAGGTGCGACATGCAGTGTCGCGGAAGAATATAACAGAAAAACGACCTTTTACCTAATTACTCAAAAACTAAGCTGGTTATCAAAAATCTGTTTCTTAGCGTTTTTGGTTATTATTATTACCGACATTTTATAACAAAAATTACAATTACATCCAATGTAGTGTCCGATAAAAACTAGAAAAACTGAGATTTTGGGGCAACTTCTGGGAGAACTTTCTATCGAGAAAATTTTATCCAATCGTGTTTCTGCCTCTTAGCGATTTTAGATTAAAGACCCAAAGAAAGGAATTGTCTTTATAATTTTTGCATAAAACATCATTCAAAATCGCTTAAATACGGCTTCTACACCGTTAATAAAAATAACTAACCTTAACTGAGCACGGTGGGTGCAACTTAGTTGGAGGCGCCTCACAGAGTTGAAAGTGTTCGCTATAACTGGATGACCGAGTTAATAACAAATAATAAACTATAAAAAAAACCGACAAACTCTTTTCCATTTTCACTCAGAGATCAGCTTATAAGTAGGTATCGTAATTCTAATAATATAATTTAATCACGAAATTATCATTGTTTTAAAGCTATAAATGTCACGCATGAACATATTATTTGATACTACATATGTATCGTATTTTATACGAAAATTTTATAAGAATTAAAAATGACAGCTACTTATAATTAAAAACACAAACAAACTATAATATTATCATCACAGTAAAAGATGTTGCTTGTTCAACAACACATGCCATACTGATTACGTATGATACTAAACTCTGTACTTTATAACAAACGAAATATTGTAAAATCTTTACGAATCATTTTTTGCATTAGTTTCCTTATCGTGACTCACTGGAATCCTTTTTCCAGTGAATACGAGCAGATGCGTTTGTGACTTACGTAAGTCGAAGTTCACACATACAAACTCCTCTACTTCAACCAACGGTTAGCTCTGGCAAGGTAGTGGTAATGCTCCTGTGGTAACAGGTTCAATTCCATTGAAATTGGAAATATTATATGTACTAGGTATATTCTGCTACTTTTTCCTGTTTAAAATCTTGCTAGAAAAAAATAGATACAACGATGGACAAATTGTAACAGGATTATCACATTAGTACTAGGGTTGTGGCGGATATCTTTCACCACTGGCAACTTTGCCATACAATCTTCAAAACGTTCCCCACAATTTCCCTCACGCGGGAATTTCAAATGTAGGAGCTGGCGTCCCGCTAGGTTCTTGGCGTCTATGCCGGCGCCAAACACCAGAGTACCTTCTCACGTCTCACACGAGACACTAGCGTGACGCCTAAGCTCCCAATTCGTTAAGCTGTGTAACTTGTATTACAACATTAATTGGGATTAAATATTCATTCGCGCTAAACAGTATTTTATTAGGATCAACCCAAATCCTCAACTGGTGAATCCTAAATTGGTGACCCCGACGTGATCTGAACACGCAACCCAATTTAGGATTTACCAGTTGAGGATTTGGGTTGATCCTAATAAAATACTGTTTAGCGCGAATGAATATTTAATCCCAATTAATGTTGTAATACAAGTTACACAGCTTAACGAATTGGGAGCTTAGGCGTCACGCTAGTGTCTCGTGTGAGACGTGAGATGGTACTGTTGTTTGGCGCCGGCATAGACGCCAAGAACCTAGCGGGACGCCAGCTCCTACATTTGAAATTCCCGCGTGAGGGAAATTGTGGGGAACGTTTTGAAGATTGTATGGCTAAGTTGCCAGTGGTGAAAGATATCCGCCACAGGAGCTGGCGTCCCGCTAGGTTCTTGGCGTCTATGCCGGCGCCAAACACCAGAGTACCATCTCACGTCTCACACGAGACACACTAGCGCAACGCCTTAGCTCCCAATTCTGTAAGCTTTGTAACTCGTATTACAACATTACTTGGGATTAAATATTCTTTCGCGCTAAACAGTATATTATTAGGATCAACCCAAATCCTCAACTGGTGAATCCTAAGTTGGTGACCCCGAACGGTTTTAGTGCTCGCGAATTTAAATTAGTGTAATTATTTTTAATTCGCGCCTAATTCAGTGAGCGTCTTTTATGTTCCTGAGTGACGGAGAACCCAACAATACATCTTCGTCAGACAATCGCAACCAGCGGAGCCATCATAGCGTATCAGGTATTTGGTACTCGTACCTGTACGCACCTCAACGGACATCAACCCGCGCAACACCTGGGGCTGGCTGCAAATCGGCCGCCCATTAGCACAGCAGCGACGGGCATTCCAGTTTCTCCGCAACAGTGCTCTAGTGTTCAGCCTAAATAATATTAAATTCAGTGCATAAATCAAAAATTAAATAATTATAAAAAGTTTAACTTCTAACCAAAGTGCCGGAAAGTGTGCGTCTATCCAAAAAAATCGGTCGCCCATTGTCTTAAGGGTCGCCGCAAACCCTTCGCAGGTATAGAGACGTTAGTGAAACCCGCCGAACGCTCAATTTGTAAGTCTTTTAATTTTTTGTTAAATACTTTCGCTTTCATTTGTGCCGTACATTTTAAGTTGTTGTTTATTTCTTTAGATGAGTATTTTTAATATTAACCAACCGAGTAGCAACGGCTAACTAGATAAATTTTGTTTTATTTTAGAACTTTTAGCCTCTTTTACTTTCTTCTATTATACTCATATATATTAAATTAACATGGCGGAAGCTACGAGTAGCTCGATTGAAGAGCAAATCCAACTCAATATAACTCAAATGATTAAATTAATGACATCAATAAATAATAAACTTAACCAGCGTGAACGGTCTAGGTCTCAGTCTAGACCTATATCCGTACAATCCAAAAATGGTGACAAACCAGAACTGTGCTGGTATCATAGAAAGTACGGCCAAAAGTCTACAAAATGCACACGGCCATGTTCCTGGACCGCCCCGGTTTCGGAAAACTCGCAGGCCAGTCAGTAACGGCGACTTCTGACTGCGCTTACATTGGTCGCCGCCTTTTTGTCACAGACAGGAACTCCAAGTGGCAGTACCTCCTGGATACAGGCTCAGACCTCTGTTGTCTCCCCAAGAAGCTCCTCAGCAAGGATCAAAAAGTTTCCAATTATGAACTATCCGCCGCTAATGGCTCAACCATAAAAACTTACGGCAGTCGCACGGTGAATCTAGACTTAGGGCTACGCCGTGATTTTCGATGGAATTTTGTCGTCGCCGACGTCGACACAGCCATCATCGGTGCTGATTTCTTGGCCTACTATAACCTCTTACCTGATTGTCGCAATCGCGTGCTACGGTGCGGTGTGACTGGACTAACTGTTCCAGCCTCTGTCTCCAATTTCAGTCAACCAAGCATTAAAACAATCATGACTAACGAGGATTCGCCGTTTCATAAGATTCTTGCTACATTTCCATCAATTACGAAGCCTCCGGGAATAAATCGAGAAGTGAAACACAACACTGTTCACTTCATCAAAACTACCGATGGTCCTCCGGTCGTATCGCGCCCCCGCCGACTCGCTCCTGACAAGCTGCAGATTGCTCAAAAAGAATTCGCCAACATGGTGCAAGCTGGCACTGCACGCCCTTCTAAGAGTCCATGGTCATCACCGCTACACCTTGCGCCTAAAAAAGACTCAACATGGCGTCCTTGCGGTGACTATAGAGCGCTTAATGCCCGAACCATCTCTGATTGCTATCCAGTACGTCATATAGGGGATTTCGGACACAACCTGGCCGGATCCACTATATTCAGTACACTGGATTTAGTAAAAGCCTATCAACAAATTCCGATAGCACCAGCCGACGTTTGCAAAACGGCTATCATCACTCCTTTCGGCTTGTTCGAATTCCCGTATATGACTTTCGGGTTACGCAATGCCGGATAAACCTTCCAGCGCTTCATAGACGAAATCGTCCGAGGGCTGGACTTCTGTTTTCCCTATGTGGATGACATATTAATTTTTTCTAAAACTCCCGAGCAACATGCCGACCACTTGCGCACTATTTTTCAAAGGCTAGCTAACTACGGTGTAGTAGTGAACCCTAACAAATGCGTATTAGGAGCAGCAGAGGTTACATTCCTCGGGTATCACGTGAGTAAAGATGGAATCCGCCCTCCAAACGAGAAAATCCAGGCTTTACTCGATTTTCCCCTACCCAAGACTGCACAAGGCTTAAGAAGATTTCTCGGTATGATCAACTATTACCGACAATTCATACCCAATGCTGCCGACGCACAGGCACCATTGATAAATTTTCTTACAGCCACCGGTCTCAAGGGACAAAAACAAATGCCATGGACTCCAGAACTGGAGCAAACTTTCTACACGTGTAGAGACTCCCTCTCCAAAGCAACCAGACTGGCACATCCTGTACAATGTGCCCGTTTGGGCTTATTCACGGACGCCTCCAGCACTCAGATCGGCGCAGCTCTCCAACAATGGACGGATGAAGGTTGGCAACCTCTCGCCTTCTTCAGCAAAAAGCTAACTGCATCACAGTCCCAGTGGCCTGCATACTATAGAGAGCTACTGGCAGTTTACTCAGCAGTACACCATTTCCGTCACCTCTTGGAAGCGCAAAATACAACCATTTACACCGACCATAAGCCTCTTTTATACGCTTTTAAACAGCGCAGGGAAAAACTACCACCTGCGCAACTTAATCAGTTGACGTTCATTTCCCAGTTTACAACTGACATCAGGCACGTCAAAGGCAGCGAAAATGTGGTCGCGGACACTATGTCTCGCATTGAAGCCGTTTCACTAAATCCTGACTTCGTTTCCCTGGCTCAAGCCCAGGATACGGACGATGAACTAAAATCGGTTCTAAACGATTCTTCATTAAAGTTAGAAGCAACGAAATTACCAGGTACAGATATCACCATCATGTGTGACGTTTCCACTGGTAAGCCTCGGCCTTATCTTCCCATCCAGCACCACCGACCAGCGTTCGATCGACTGCATAACCTCAGTCATCCAGGGGCTCGCGCAACTACGCGACTGCTCACCGATCGATACGTCTGGCCGGGCATCAAAAAGGATTGTCGCACCTGGTCGCGCGAATGCCTTTCATGTCAAAGGAGTAAGGTAACACGCCATGTCTCCGCTCCACTAGGCAACTTTTCCGCACCATCAGCGAGATTCCAACACGTGCACCTGGATATTATAGGTCCAATGGCTACATCAAACGGATATTCATACTGTCTTACAGCAATCGACCGTTTCACCAGATGGCCTGAGGTATGGCCTATGACTTCCATAACTGCTGAAGAGGTAGCTGATACGTTCATACAGGGCTGGATATCACGCTTTGGCGTGCCAGTCACTGTCACAACAGACCGTGGCCGTCAGTTCGAATCACACTTATTTGAACGACTGATGAACATTGGCGCCACGAAACGCATACGAACTACCAGCTATCATCCTCAAGCGAACGGCATGGTTGAGAGATTTCACCGGCAACTGAAGGCCGCCCTGATGTGCCATAACGACACGTGGCACCGCGCCTTACCCCTAGTACTGCTCGGAATTCGCTCAGCCCTCAAAGAGGACTTAAACTGTTCTGCAGCCGAATTAGTATATGGAGAACCATTACGGTTACCTGGAGAATTCCTGGTACCTAATATCTCCAACGAAAATATTAGTACACATGACTTGTTACAAGATTTAAGAGCTAAAATGTCAGATCTTCGGCCCACCCCTGCATCTCGTCACTCCCAACCCTCGACGTTCGTCTTTAAGGAGTTGACGAACTCGTCACATGTCATGCTGCGCGACGACACCGTTCGACGGCCGTTGCAGCCGCCATATACCGGTCCATATAAAGTGCTAGCGCGTGATGATAAAACATTTTCCATTGACATGGGGGGCAAGAAGGTTACCGTAAGTATTGACCGCGTCAAACCGGCATTCATTACATCAAAACACGACACTGATCCCGCTGCACCATTAGGCACACAACCACAAGCCGTAACTGATTCTGGACAACCAACTGTCCCAAACCAGAATATACCGCAGCCTGTTACTACTCGGTCAGGTCGTACTGTTAGATTTAAGCAAATTTTAGATTTATAATTTAGTTTTACTCCTATGTATAATTTACTTAGGATAGAACCATTTTACATTACATATATTAAGCCATTTTACCAAAGTTTACACCAAAGCTAATTGTAATTTTTACCTTTTTTTTTAATACATGTATATGTATACATATTATAATGATCTATTTTTAATCAAAACTTGTTTTACATACTTTACTCTTATGTTATTGTACAAACATTATATTTTATTTTTAACAATGCTTTTTTATATACAATTTTACACCTAATTTTGTCAAAAATTGTTATCTAACTTTGTGGTATAGCATCGTATTTGTATATTAATTTGTATTCCTTATTTCTTAATCGATATTCTGTATTTTTTATCATTCTAAGTCAATTAATTGTTTCATTGACTTTTCATTCTCCGTAGGGGGGTGGTTGTGGCGGATATCTTTCACCACTGGCAACTTAGCCATACAATCTTCAAAACGTTCCCCACAATTTCCCTCACGCGGGAATTTCAAATGTAGGAGCTGGCGTCCCGCTAGGTTCTTGGCGTCTATGCCGGCGCCAAACAACAGTACCATCTCACGTCTCACACGAGACACTAGCGTGACGCCTAAGCTCCCAATTCGTTAAGCTGTGTAACTTGTATTACAACATTAATTGGGATTAAATATTCATTCGCGCTAAACAGTATTTTATTAGGATCAACCCAAATCCTCAACTGGTGAATCCTAAACACTACATAACCCGAAATTCAATCAATCTGAAAGTAGTTTATCCGGAATCCATACCTCTCCTGACCTACCTCATATTGACGCCTCCCTGGCGCAGTGGCGGCGCGCTCGGATTCGAGTGGGAGGTCGCGGGTTCGATTTCCGCCACAAGCCACTTTGAAATTTTAGGTATCATTTCTAAATTGGCTCAGGTCTGGTCTGGTGGGAGGCTTTGGCTGTAGCTAGTTACCAGTTTACCACCCTACTAGCAAAGACGCACCGCCAAGCGATTTAGCGTTCCGGTGCGATGCTTGTAGAGACCGTTGGGATAAATTTACTTACCCTTCCAAGTCAAGTACTAACTTGTATAGAATAGAAAAAAAAAAGTAAATTGTTACTACCTAGGTAAACTCGATGTTGAGGAGACAATTGACTCTTCCTTTTACTTGATCATATTGATTTCTGTTTTTGCATCTCAACAGTATACTTACCTACTTAGTAGGTACTATTTTTAAAATCATCCCGATAAGGTACCTACTCCACTCTTTCTCATCTCATATCTCAACTGCAGTACGAGTCGTCGGCCGCGTAAGTTATATTTTATAGCGATATCGAGCTGGCATTGAATAGTCCTCTTCTGTCGACAGGGGCAAATTGACGATAACGGATAACCTCGTTAATATAAATATAATATATTATTTTATATAAACAAGCATCACGTCATATCATACCGCCTGACCACGGGAAAACTCGCCGCAACATAAATCGCCGCAACATAAATCGCCGCAACATCACGTCGCGCGAAAATACACAATGGTGCTTATTCTGTTGTGCAAAATCTCTGAACTGAAATGACACGTCTAAATATAGTGTCATCCTTATCAAAATGCACCCCGTGGAAAAGGATACCTAAACAAATTTTAATCATGTCAAAGTTTAGTTCAGAGTTTTTGCACAACAGAATTGGCACCACTTATAATTACCTAAGTAAATGCAAATATAGGTACAAATATATACTGTACCTACTTCAAGATTGAGTGATTTTTTTTAAAAAACTAACCTAACCTTATTTAAAAAACTATGCTAGTGATTTCTATACATTACCAACACATCGCATGCTCCTATATGTCTAGAACCAAATAAGTAATTAGGAATAACTTTCTAATTTACACTGATTAGCGATTTCCAATAAACTTTGGTACAGCCACTAAGTAATACCTAGGTACGAGTAACATTACGCCCCCAAAAGTACAACGTGCGGGTTACTTCCCATAATTAGGAGAAAGCCATAAGTAGGGGATGATGTATAGATGCATGAAAAAATATCATAAAAAGTTTAGCTCACAATATCCTCAAGGGAACTCAAAAATTATAAGTGACATCCCTAAAACCAGCTCATTCAATATGAATGAACTGGGTACTACAATGAAAAGTGTATTACGCTTTGTTGGCATCACACTTAGGGTTGCTAAAAATATTGTTTCTAAATTAAATACTTAATAAGTTTTGTATTGAAAATAAAACAAAATAATTGGGTCTTTTTATCTCCATTATTGTGTTTCAAGGATCAAGTAAAAAGGTTAGTTGCCGGCAGACTATACGAATTAACCCACACCTTGTATAAGTGGCTAAACTTTCGCGTCGTGTAACTTGTCGCTTATCGCGATGGCTAAGCGGCCCGACGAACGAAGGAGGACCGTCTGAAACACGCGGCGGCTTTCGCCTAGACCTTACTCGTGGCTAGGCCGTCAGATGCGTTTATATAATGTACTCTGTGGTCAGATGGCTACATTTAGGTCCCTGAAACAATATTGTTTTCCTCCTACCCAGAATAATGATTCTGCTATCGTCGAATGGGATGGAATTTCTTTATTTTCCCGGGATATGAAGTAGGTATCTTATGATTAGATCCAGTCTCCGGATGTAATAAGCAACGCGCTACTTTATTTATTATGGTGTTCTGTCTGTGAATACCTTTACTATTTTAGTATTGGTGGGCAGCGGGCTTATAACATTTAATAGGTGCATATTTAGTTACAAACTTGCAACAATGCCTCGTTCAAGTTCGATAATAATTATTAATATGGATCGTCTGACGATCAGGTTCACGTTAGCGAGTTTTATTACATCCCAATCTAGGACTACATTAGGCAACGGGCAACGGTGAGTAGTACGCGATGAGTGTGGCCCCCATGTATATATGTATTATCTATGGCCCCAGCCCAACCCAAAAGTGGCCGTTGGTCAGGTAGAATCGCTACAACACTATAATATGCTTAGGTACCTACTTAGGTAGGTATTCGAGCGAAGGCTATGTCCAATAATGTACGTACTATGGCCAATGTTGTTAAATTGGCGCCAAAGGACCAAATAATAAAAACAGCAACGCCCTAACAGGGTCTCATGTAGGTACCTATAATAATAGAAAGAACCAAATATTGTTCATGAAAGCTGAAATAAATGAAATGAAATGATACAACGCTCCATAGGTATACCTATAATATCGGAAGGTATCCTTCGGGATCGGAATTTGGGAGTCCGGACTCGGGACCATAGACCACAAAATCGGGACACTTATTTTATAATCTGTGCTTATAACCTTGAATCCAGTTCCAGCCATCATCGTCCGAGCAGCCATCCCTCAGCTATCCACTTTGTCGTTGGTTGATGCGTTCCCACGAGGTTCCCACTTCCCATAACTTCTATAATCAATGGTTGGTTTTAATTATTCAATGGTTGCCATTGTAGGATACTTACTTTTGATTAATTTTAAAATACTTCAAATACTTGTTTTGTTATATTAATAAATGAGGTATTCATATTAGTAAATCAATCAATCAATATAAATAAAGTATTTGTGTAATTTATGTACTGCGAATCGGAACGCAGAATATAGACTCACAGATAGATGTCTCCAGTCAGCACTATTGTCATCTGAGGTAGAGGTGGGCGATTATGAGATATACTAATGAAATCATTCGATTATGCAGATGTCTCGAGATATCTCGATTATTAGTCACAACTAGTAACTAATATTATAAGTAATATTACTATAGTAGTAGTAATATTACTATATACTTATACTATTACTATTAGTAGTTACCTACAAATAGTAACTAATAATAGTAGTAGTACTTTACAGAATGAGCGAGACACGATGATGGTCGACTGGCGCAGCCGCGCGTGATTTTGATTTTTGATTTTGGAGCCATAGGTGGAGAGAAAACACTATACTCGGACTTTCAATTCAATGCAGTAAAATGATGTTTCAAACTGCCATTTATTGAATTATCAATTAATTAAAAATATATGTAATTAAGATAAGTATTTCACCATGATTATTACTTTGCTTAGAAAGTCACTCTCACGTTACAATATTTTCAGGTAGGTATTTACTATTTAAAATAAATAGGAGAATTATCGGAATACGAAACGTCATTTTACTGCATTTAATTAAAGATTAAAATATAGGTTACACATCATTAAGTATTTAACATTAGTAACTAACGTCATTCGATTATAAAAATAAATTAGTTACTAATTTCATAATCGATTATGAAAATTAGTAGTTTAGAACCATTCGATTATACTAATCATTCATAATCGCCCACCTCTGATCTGAGGTCTGTGTCAATGTTAAAATGACGTTTGATATTTGCGAGTTGACATTACTGGAAAATATCATGTGAGGGTTCCCAGCTTATGACTTTTCCCTCCTTTACGGCGTCAATAGGTAAATATTTTTTTGAGTTTAGTAATCATATTTTTAAGTTTTGTAATATTATTTAGCATCTATGGTTTTTGTATTAAAGTACGTAAATATCTATCAAAATTTGTCGCTATTTAAAATTCGGATTTGCTCTTTATTCTTATTTTGTCGGAGTAAAATATTGGTATGGGTATCCTAGAATATGTAATAGGTGGACCATCATTCATTTAAATAAAACAAAAAAAAATTTCAATATACCAAATAAATGCCATTAAACTTTAACTTAACGTACTGTATAGTTACCATACTTTTTGAAGGTACAATTCAGCTGCTGTGTTGACTTTTAGTCAACACAGCAGCTGAATTGAATGAATTGTACCTGCTGAATAGGTACCATAAAAGATTAGTAGACAAATCTTTTTATAAAAAGAATGCTATGAGAGGATGCTGAAAATGACTTGCATGTGGAATAAGCATGCTAGTTTCCAGCATTTGCTACTAAGTAGCTTGTGTGCGAAGTGTCTGGTAGTAATGATTACTCTACATGCTTACTCTACTTGCATATCTTGAGCATGTTTTTTGATATAATTATCAATTTTAGGGGTTTATAAGTTCAGTTACATATGGGCTATGGTCCTTATTTAAGGGTAAATAGTTCCTGCCTCTTGCAGCTAGCAACATTAACTCAAGCGTCATGGCAGCGAGTAGGTATCAAGACAAATTTTAATATTTTGTTTATTTGAAAAATAAATACATTCGAATCGAAAATGAATTAATTTAGTGATGTAAAATAAAAATGCCGTCTGGAATTTCTAATATCCATAACACAGAAGACGCCGGTTGACTTAGACATGACTGTAAGTACAGTTTAAATGGTTTGATCTCGCTATCTGTAAAATAATAATATTTTATGTGTGAACCGGCAATAACATCCAGCGTCCCGTATCTATTTCCTTCAGATAATAGTTCACTTCATTATCTCGTTAATTAAATGGGCTGTTTCAACTTAGTTATTCGTTAAAACCTACCACAGTTAATATTAAAACAAGTTGTATTTCTAATGGGTGTAAAAGGTGCGAATTTTTTTAACGCAGTTTCAAATCGCGTATTATGATTTTCTTTAGTGAAAAGAAAGCCAGAGAGTACCTGCAATAAACAGAACAATATTCTTTCGTACCTACTTATACTAAAAAAGAAAGGCATAAAAAGTTGTAAGTTTTTAATTTTTATTGTGTCTAGTGTGTTCAAAGTAGGATTAATTTTATACATAACTTTCAAAAAGATGTAAGAGTATGTTAAACAGCAATATTTTCTTAGCATTGTTATTTTTTTCTCAAAGTAATCAATTTGCAAAAATTAAATTGGTTTGGCCAATAAAAGGCAATTAATAAAGTCACTAAATCTTTGACTTAGTGCATTTTGCGAACGGCCAAAAGGCTGTATAATTTTAATTGACCATTTTGCACATTTCACTAATGATTGTAAAAGATTTATAAAAGTAATCAATAGCAGTTAAACCTACAAAAAAAAAATAAGGGTAAGGGTTTTGAAATCGGCCACATTGAATATTTCGTATAACAAGAGTTTTAAACCTCTTAAAAGCTTGATAGCCATATTCGTCGGAACGTAATAGTTGCCAAGAAATAAATTTTTTAAATTTAAAAATTTCGAGGTTATTTTTACTATGAAAGGGCTGGTCGACGGAGCCCCGCTTCGCGGGGCTCCTACTTTCTGGGTGGTCATAAAAGAAAATAACCACTCAGAAGGAAGGAAAGAATCCTCTTCGTCACCTATCCGTTATCCGAGTCGGGGTGCCCTAAGTCCCGAACTCGCTTCGCTCGAATTTTCAGTAATAATTTTTTCTTAAAATTTTCGTCTAATTTAAGTGATAATACGGAAAGTTAGAGACAGTATAAAAGGTTATTTGTGATAAAACTTTGGTGAAAATGTGAATAGATTGTCCGGAAATTCCATTTCGAATAATTGTGGCTCGATTCAAAGCCTCACCCAAAATAAGTACTAATATTTATTTGATATGCAAGGTACCTAGGCTATTTGGACCTAAAGTCGAAGTAAAATGAAAACACATAATTTAAAAATCTCAGGGCTGATTTTCCAATCGCCAGATAAACGTTAACTAAGGAATAAATAAGACGATTTGACAGATTTTGTATGGCATATGTTTCAAATTTATTCCTCAGATAGTTTATCTGGCGATTGAAAAATTGGACCTAAATAATGAAGTAGATAGATAGATAGATAGAAAATTTGTAATATAAAAAAAATAAAAATAGAAATATAGAATTAATTGATTGGAAAATAATAATATATTCAAATAAAATGATTGAAATGCTTTATATTCTTTTCTTATAGGTAATAATGACATAAAATGAACAGCATTCCTGTTGATTTAAGGAGGGGTTGGCAAAAATTTAAAATAAATATGAACAAAGATAAACAAATGATTTTAGTTACCTCGGGCGCCAGCCAACCACCCTGGAGGAAGCCGTGCCGGATAGAGAGAGAGTCGACAGTCCATTAGGCCTTTAATCTCAAGGCGGGCGTTGCTGTTTGCTTTTAAGATAATCTAAATATAGAAATTGTATGGAGAATAAATAAATATTCAAATATGAAATTTACCAAATTTATTATTTACGATTCCACATTTCTTTACTCTTGCCTTATGTTAGGTTATATTAATTATATTACAGTACAAAAAGTTACTTAATTTATAAGGTTGAAATAAGCCGCATAACAATTTACTTAAAGTTTATAAAATAACCTAAAAGGTTGCACACACGGCTAAGTTTATATTTTAGGATGATAACGGAATGTCCGAGCCTATGTTGGAGCTATCACCTAAATGTTCGTATCACTCACCACGACTATTCACTGGTATCCTGGCTTGTGTGTGTGAAACAAGGTTCAAAGTTCAAAGGTCATCGTTGGGACGCTGCATCGCAGCTGGACCACCAAACAGCTAGGGCATCACGCAGCTCAGTCCATAATCGAAGTAAAGCGATGTCAGGCTATATAAACCTTACGATCTTGCGTATGCGTAGTTTAAGATTGATAGGTTAGACCAAAAACGTGTCCAACGAAAACGCATGGAAATCGTGTGGAAAACAAATCCATATGGAAATAAAACGTAATCCATAAGGGAATGACTAATCCATAAGGGATTGGCTGTAACAATAGAAAAAATGATTTTAATTTGGCGTCCACATGGCAAGACACGTGAAGAGAACCAAAGGTTAATGCACTTACCGCAATGGCGCCGTTTTATATATTGTTAAACATTTTGGCAATCTGCCTGAATATTATTATTATATTTATTATTATTTGCGACATAATATGGCATAAAATAAAAAATTCTCAAGACGGCATTTGCACGCCTGCGAAAGTCGGTAGAAAAGTGAAACGTCAAACTGGATCACAGACTACGTAAAACTTCCCGAATTCCGCGACCACAGCATGGCAGTACACTCTACCAAAGATTCAATAACTCGAAAGTCGAAAATATTGTTAGTAGAAAGAGAAAAAAAAATATGCCTTGTTCGCATGTGACGTGAGATAAAAAAAACACGTTACATTTTTCCCCTTCCTAAGAAAAAAAAGAAAAAATAATTTTTTTCTTTGCCCAAAATAATTACACAAGGCAAAAGCAAGGAATATTAAATTTACAACAACAAAGAATTTAGAGCCAAAAGTAAATTATTGAAATAGATTGATAAGCAATCTAACAAAACAAAGTTTCTATACTAAGGTTGCATAGTTTGGTATACAACTGACCAGACCACTAGGCACCAACGCCGTGAAATGGTAAACCAAACTAGCGAAGAAGAGAAGAAAACTTTTGAAGAGTGGGTGATTAGGGTTGGTATACAACTGATCAAGCCACTAAGCATTAACGCCGTGAAGTGATAAACCAACCTAACACAACACTAAGCCAAAATAAAAGAATCTAGAGTTAGTATGCAACCGTTCAAAGCACTGAGGCACCTTCGCCGCGCATTGACGAACTAACCTAGCTAAAGATTTTTTGGAATGGTATGCAACCGAACAAAGCACTGAGGCACCCTCGCCGCGCAGTGTCGAACCACCCAAAATGATGCACTACAAAAGAGCGACATCGAAATCATCGTCCTGCCTAAGCAAAGACCTAGCCTACTTGCCCACATGTGTGCGACAAAGCCAAAGATGAATTATATATAATGCTTGTCCGCATGTGCGAGACAAAGCACAAAATATTTACAATAGATACCTGTTCACATGTGTGAAACAAGGCACTAAATATTTACAAAACATGATACCTGTCCACATGTGTGAAACAAGGCACAAAAGGTACTCGTTCACATGTGTGAAACGAAGCACAAAAATATTTACAAATGATACAAAATTTACAACTACTTGCCCTATAAAGCAGACACAAGCAGGAGGTTATGGAGCATGTGCATACCATGAACCCACATATGGTCTATACATATGTACAAGGAAAATTAAAAGACAACAAACTTGTCTCTAAACAAAATATACAATATATACAATTTGGTAATGTGGAGCATGTGCTTAACCACAACCCAAAAAATTGAATAGGATTGACAAAAGCCAAGAATCCTATGCAAAATAATATTATTAGTCCTTATTGCATTGGTATCTGTTAGGTTCTTTTCAGGTGAAAGTTGAAAGTTTAATTTTATTTAAATTTTAAGAATATCTTTTATATGGTATCTACCGGTACTATTTTTTGCTAAATCTTTTAATATATATACATTATCTGAAATTTTCTTTATGATTTTACATTTTACAAATCTAGGAGCTAATTTAGCTGAAAAGAACGAAGCAGCATTGGATTGCACAAAGTTGCGCCTCCAAACTATGTCTCCAACACAATAAGAAATGCCTTTTCTACCGAGATTATAATAATTAGCATTTCGCTTATATGATTTAGCCAAATTACTAACTGTTTTATTAAAAATATTATTTAAAGTAAGGAGTGCGTCCGAATAATCTGAACGACTACCAATGATTAACTCCGAAGGGTCAGAGATTAAATTAAATTTATGTAGGGATCCATCGAGAAAAACTTCCCTCCCAAACATTAGAAAATTAGGTGTGTATCCTGTTACTAAATTAATTGTGCCATTAATAGCTGCTTGAACATGGGGTAAATACTTAGACCACGTTCTATGATCGCTCTCAACATAACAAGCTAAACAAGTCTCAATAGTTTTGTTATAGCGTTCAACTGGATTATTCTGGGGGGTGTATAAAGTGTTGTAAAATATTTTTGGAATTTTATATCCTTCAACAAAATGTCTAAAAGCTTTGGACGTCATCTGAACAGCATTATCTAGAATCAAAATTTTAGGGACACCGAATTTTAGAAATACCTCTTTTTGTAATAAATTGGTTATAGTTTTAGTAGTTGCTTTACGCAAAGGTAAGATCCAACAAAATTTAGAAAATACATCTACTATGGTAAGAATGTAAACATACCCTGAATAAGACCTAGGTAAGGGACCTACAATATCAAGAGACAACATTATCATAGGGCGATCTACTAATTTAGGGTTAGACATAAAGCCTAAAGGAGCTGAAGTGGAATGTTTATATGCTTTACACTTGTCGCATCTATTTATATAATCCTTAACATCTTTAAACATTTTGGGCCAAAAATAATGCATTCGCAATTTTTCTATAGTTTTATGTATACCAAAATGGACAGAATTTATATCATCATGATTATTTCTAATAGTTTCTAAAGTATTTTCTCTAGGGATTACTATTTTCCAAGCTAAATTTTGATTTAAGAGAGTTTTAGGTTTAACATATTTATATAAGGTATCATTTTCTACTTTATAAGTTTTAAACTTAGAAGGATGTTTTTGACATTCTACAAAAATTTTTGCATACCAAGGATCATGGATATCCTCAGGGCATGAAACAATTTCAGAGATTTCTATACGAGATAAGGCATCAGGAACTGTATGACTACTACCTTTTTTATGAATAATATTAAATTTATACTGTGACAAACGAGTAGACCATCTAGCCAACCTACCAGAGGGGTTAGTTAAGTTCATCAACCATTTCAAACTAGCATGATCGGTGACTACGGTAAATTCAGTGCCTTCTATATAGGGTCTAAAATGTTCAACGGACAACAAAACACTTAAAAGTTCCCTTTCGGTAACGCTGTAATTTTTTTCATTTTTGGACAATAATTTAGAAAAATAAGCAATAGGATGGGGTTTTCCAGAATCATCATCTTGCATGAGTACACTTCCTATAGCAAATCCGCTTGAATCACAATGTATAGAAAAAGATTTTTCAAAATTGGGGCATTGTAATACTGGTGCAGTAATTAAAGCGTTCTTTAAGTAATTAAAAGATTGCTCAGCATCATCATTCCATTCAAATTTAGTTTTTATATTCCTTTTTCCATGAGTTAATCTAGTCAACGGTGCAACATAATGAGAGAAATTTTGAATAAATCGACGGTAATAGGAACACATACCAATAAAGCTTCTAACATTTTTAATAGACTTAGGTCGAGGATAATTTTTAATAACTTCTAATTTATCAGGATCAGTATGTAAACCATCTTTATCAACAACATACCCTAGATATTTTAATTTTTCTTTACAAAATTCAGATTTACTTAAGTTAATTGTGAGTCCAGAATCTTTTAATCTTTGATAAACTTTATCCAAAAGAGCTAAATGACTTTCAAAATCTTTTGAAACTAAGATAATATCATCTAAGTAACAGAACAGGTTGTTATCAAATTCTGGTCCAAATAAACGATCAGAAAGTCTTTGTAATTCAGCGGGTGCATTTGTTACACCAAATGGCATCCTCACGAATTCAAATAGACCACGACCTGGGACTACAAACGCTGTCTTTTCCCTAGAAGATTCTTCTAACATTATTTGATAAAAAGCCTTAGAGAGATCTATAGAACTAAGAAATTTAGCATCCCTAAGGTTTACTAATATTCTAGATATGTAGGGTAAGGGGTAAGAATCTCTAATAGTAACTGAATTTAATTTTCTTGAATCCAAACAAACTCTGAGACTACCATCTTTTTTAGTCACCATAACCAACGGACTACTCCATGGAGATCTCGAGGGTTGAATAATACCTTCTGCCAACATTTTATCAATTTCTGAATTTAAAGCTTTCAACTTAGCAGGGCTTAATGAATAATAACGTTGTTTAATGGGTTCACCAATGGTTACAATTTTATGTTGAACTAAATCTGTTTTTCCTAAACCTTTTTTTTCATAAGAAATATTTTCAAAAGATTGAACTATCTTGTTTAATTTAAGTTTCTCATCAGAAGATAAACTTGATGCCGGTATAATAGATGAAATTTCAAAAGGATAATTGTTTTCAATAGAATTAATAATAGAAACTTCTTTTTTTAATTTCGACAAAATGTCAAAGGTAATCCAAAAATCTATGCCAAGAATGACATCACTAGTAAACGAAGGAATGACTGCGAACTTACACTGTCTAATTCTTTTAGCACATCTAATAGGCAACTCCATACAACCAATTACTTTTTGATGCTTTCCATCAGCTGTAGCAGCAGAGAACGATGAAGGTGACATATCAAATCCCATTTTTTGAAACAATAAGTGAGAATTATTCCCAAGGACACTTATCTGAGCGCCGCTGTCAAGCAAACCTAAAAATTCACGACCTTTCACGAAGAATGCCATGTAAGGACGGTTATCAGAATCTTTAAATTGCAATAATGAAGCTATCTGAGATATTAAATTGAGATTATTATTATTTATTGATAAATTATTGCTAAAATATTCAAGATTACTATCAGTCGTCGTGTACCTATCGTTTTCAGGAGAAAATCGGTCACGGCGACACCTAATTAGTTTTTTGGCTTATTTTCTGGAACAGAAACGGCCTTTTTAGGTAGATTACATTTAGGGCAATCCTTAGTGGTAACATCAGGGTATTTACACTGGAAACACAGCTTTCCGGGGTAAACGGGGCAATTCAGAAAAATGTGATCATTACCATTACATTTTCTGCAAGAAATTTTCTGATTTTCAAAAACTTTACTATTAATTCTTTTATTGCTGCCAGAGGGTGTACTAATTTCTTTTTTTGTACTTGTAGAGGGAGAAGAACTATCATGCAAAGATTTAAAATTGTTTTTGTAAGACTCAATTTCCTTACTTAGTTGAATCAACTCGTTTAGGGACAAAATTCCACGCCCGATCAGATGGTAGGAAAATTGGGGCAGCATGTTATGTTTGGCAATATCTAATAGGGTGGACTCTAATAAGGGGTTTGGTAATTTAGCCGACATGTCCATCAATTCAACTATAAAGTCTGACAAGCTTTCAGATGTTTTTTGTCTGCGAGTCCTGATCTGATATTCTAATTGATAATTAAAATCCCTGGGGGTGAAGTGGTCTAGAAATTCGATCTTAAAATGTGACCAATTTGTTAGATAAATCCTTCTAGCACGAAACCATTTAAGAGCAATATCTGTCAACAACACAGGTAATGCTAAGAAGCATTGTTCATCAGTGAATCCTTTCGCTGGCTTCAATTCTTCCAGACGGGTTAGAAATTCCAACGGGCAAGTCTTTCCATTAAATGTTACATTAAGCTTAGAAAAGTCAAAACGTTTGTTTACATAATAGTTACTTATAGTCTGATTCGACAGAGTCTGATTCGACAGGTTAGTATGATCAGCCTTAGAGGTATTCGGTGTGGCCTGATCCAGAATGATCATGTCATCCGGGTCTATCTGTATGGACACATCCTTATTTTTATCATCCATTTTTACCAATATTATATACTATACAACCCTAGAACAAACCAAGCTTAGCTAGTATAAAAGAGAACTTAATAGGCTATGTTAAGATAGTATGTTAAGATAAAAATCTTAATATCTAATACAATTTAACTTACATATTATATTATAATGTAACAGGATTACAAAACACCTTAAAATTACAATATTATATTATAAAAAGAACAAGACAAGAAAGAGGAAACAAAATATTTATTCTCCAATACTATTATGAACAATAAGGTTTAATTACCTATGCAATATGTAAGACAAACAGGTACAAAGCAATCATGTTATGACAATCAGGTCATGACAATCAGGTTATGACAATCAAGTCTAAAACAATCAAGTTATGACAATCAGGTTATGACAATCAAGTCCCTGTTCAACGGGCTGCCAATTGTAATATATAAAAAAATAAAAATAGAAATATAGAATTAATTGATTGGAAAATAATAATATATTCAAATAAAATGATTGAAATGCTTTATATTCTTTTCTTATAGGTAATAATGACATAAAATGAACAGCATTCCTGTTGATTTAAGGAGGGGTTGGCAAAAATTTAAAATAAATATGAACAAAGATAAACAAATGATTTTAGTTACCTCGGGCGCCAGCCAACCACCCTGGAGGAAGCCGTGCCGGATAGAGAGAGAGTCGACAGTCCATTAGGCCTTTAATCTCAAGGCGGGCGTTGCTGTTTGCTTTTAAGATAATCTAAATATAGAAATTGTATGGAGAATAAATAAATATTCAAATATGAAATTTACCAAATTTATTATTTACGATTCCACATTTCTTTACTCTTGCCTTATGTTAGGTTATATTAATTATATTACAGTACAAAAAGTTACTTAATTTATAAGGTTGAAATAAGCCGCATAACAATTTACTTAAAGTTTATAAAATAACCTAAAAGGTTGCACACACGGCTAAGTTTATATTTTAGGATGATAACGGAATGTCCGAGCCTATGTTGGAGCTATCACCTAAATGTTCGTATCACTCACCACGACTATTCACTGGTATCCTGGCTTGTGTGTGTGAAACAAGGTTCAAAGTTCAAAGGTCATCGTTGGGACGCTGCATCGCAGCTGGACCACCAAACAGCTAGGGCATCACGCAGCTCAGTCCATAATCGAAGTAAAGCGATGTCAGGCTATATAAACCTTACGATCTTGCGTATGCGTAGTTTAAGATTGATAGGTTAGACCAAAAACGTGTCCAACGAAAACGCATGGAAATCGTGTGGAAAACAAATCCATATGGAAATAAAACGTAATCCATAAGGGAATGACTAATCCATAAGGGATTGGCTGTAACAATAGAAAAAATGATTTTAATTTGGCGTCCACATGGCAAGACACGTGAAGAGAACCAAAGGTTAATGCACTTACCGCAATGGCGCCGTTTTATATATTGTTAAACATTTTGGCAATCTGCCTGAATATTATTATTATATTTATTATTATTTGCGACATAATATCGCATAAAATAAAAAATTCTCAAGACGGCATTTGCACGCCTGCGAAAGTCGGTAGAAAAGTGAAACGTCAAACTGGATCACAGACTACGTAAAACTTCCCGAATTCCGCGACCACAGCATGGCAGTACACTCTACCAAAGATTCAATAACTCGAAAGTCGAAAATATTGTTAGTAGAAAGAGAAAAAAAAATATGCCTTGTTCGCATGTGACGTGAGATAAAAAAAACACGTTACAAATTCTTTATTGTACACCAATAAAACATGAGAAAACAATGTACATATGGCGGCATATGTACATATGTATGTATGGAAGTAGATACAATCTTGTTGAGAACACTGCACTCATAAAGATGACAACACTAACTAACATGTAAACAAAACAAATAAACAAAACCAAAAACCCTCACTGTGTCTAAAACAATAAACAATTTGTTTGTAAACACAAAAAAAAAAAAACCTTAAGCTGAATGCACATTGCTCAGGATGATGTTCACCTTGTAACTTATACTTAACTACAATTAATCAATAATTACAAATTCTAATAAAAATGATTGGTGAATGATTAATATTAAGCCACACTTCTCGCCTGCTAACTCAGTAGTGACTTAACAATTTAATCTTCTAACAGCCACACTCAAAGGGACTTCAATTAAATTCAATTATCCTTTAAATTCTTATAATTTTCAGATGTCAGATTCTTATTTTTCAGATGTCAGACCTATCATGGGGCTTAATAATAATTACTTTAATTTACATCTCTAAGTTAGTAAACTAAATGACTTTAATGGTGGCAATTCTATGATAATAAAATCTCTAGACTAATTTAAAACATCTAAAAATAGTGTCTATGGAGAGCATTTTGTAAAGGATAGTACTATTTTTAGACACATCTAATTAGTTTAAAGATTTCGCACAACAAAATTATCAACATTTACTGATGATGTACAAGCCTAGAAGTATGTATTTTTGCACAGGAGTTGGAATTTCTTATTCTATACCAGTAATTATTTGAAAGAGTTACAAGGATTTTATAGGCAAGAGTGCAACAATGTAGACCTCATCACTACTTGTTCTTTCCATGAGATGACAATTACGTTGTTAAGAATAAGTCAAGTAAAGAAGTGCAGATTTCTTTAACAAAATGTCAATTGAGGTAAAATTTCCTCATTGAATATGTCATGCTGCACCGTGCGATATATCCTGTGTAGTGAGATATGCGATCAGCTTATCAAAACAAATTGTTTGTTTGTTGTTGTGGACTTTAAAATAATTTCTTTGTAATTCTGTACTGATACTTCCAATAACATTTCTGTGCGGTGGTGGTCGGCACATCAGTCTGTCTTACCGTGTATATCGTTTAAAATATGACCTATGTCTTTAAGGTTCATCCAATGTCAACTTTTTAGAAAATTATAAATGCGAAAAATCCACGTGTGTGTGTTCACTAATAGAGTTATAAGCCTATAAATTATACGCTATACGATATCAACAAATTAATAAATAAAAACCGGTCAAGTTAAAAAAAGCTGTGAAAAAAAATTATTATATAAAATAACCTTCCATATAAATAAAATAAAAATGTTTTATTTCAGACATAGTCCATATTACAATTGTATTTTTTTTATACTATATAAAATAACCAGTAAATAAAACCTTCAAATTCTGAGTGACTTTATTCCTACCTTGATTTAAGGATAGCAGTGAACCGGCCAAATCTTAGTTGTATTTTGGCAGTATGGAACCCTCGGAGCCTCAGCTCGGAGCAAAATTCTGACTCAACTTGACAAGTTATTTAAAAATGGTAAACTTGATATTTATTGACGTAAGTATGGAGGCGGCTAGGCTCAATGTTATGTTAAAAGTTTAGAATTTCCGTGCGATATCGATTAGGTATTTGCTAAGGAAAACCCATAAAGAAATACGCAAGATTTACTATAGATATTTAAATTAAATGATTATTATTACTCATACAGTACAGTTTCATTTTTTATATTTATTAATATATATATATAGCTACTCGTGCTGATTCACTGACTCATTGATCACCTCTCCTGAACAATTTTGTATGAAAAATTTTTTTTTTACTATGCGTTTCGTATACAAGAGCAAAATTCATTCGGAGGAAAAATACGGAGAGAGCTGATGATTGAGGATTTCGAAGACGGGTGAAGAGCACAGCCAGGGTATTGAAGATAAGTGGGAGGTGCTCGACCAAATGTCATTTGAAACGTCATCCAATTGGCAGTGAGCTGAAAAAAATTTCAAAATGGCGGATTCAAAATGGCCGCCAAACGAATTTCGCCAATATCTCGAAGAGTATAAAAGATGGAAGAACGGTTTCTTGACAAGAAGTAGTCAGGACCCGAAGGTCTATTTGATGGATAGAAAAAAAATTCAAAATGGCGGAATTTATTTTTTTGCCATAGAAAATGTATGGCGAATATTGAAGAGGCTAAAAGTTGGACGGCAAATAGGGGGGATGACAGCACGCGGGCCACATGTGGCCCGGGCCACATGTGGCCCGCGCCTCCACGCGCCCTACTAGTTTATGTATATAATAATGACGTTACGAAAACACTCCTAAAATATATTGCTCTAGATATAAATAAAAAAATTAATTTCGCGTTAGCGATTGTAGAGACAAAATTCATATGAAAGAGAATCGATAATATGTAACATGGTTGTAGGGGCAGCCAAGTCCTAGAACTGGGTTCACACGATCATGATACTGTGGACATCCGCACATTGAACTGCTGCGTCAATAAATTGGTAACAGTAAAACTGTCTACTAATGTTTTTGTTTGTATGTACTAGATATTGCGATAAACGAGGCCTAATTTCAGGCCGTTCAATAAAGTCAATTGATTGTCATTGAACCATTTTAGCCTAATAATAACAAATATGCACCATAAATCATATTATCCTTAAAATATAACAGTTGGCTACTTGCGCTCGATTACTCAGCTGTGTCTTCAAAGTGTTAGTGTTGTAAACGGTTGCGTATATATATAATTGTAAAACAGTAAGTTTCGTATGAGATCCGAGACTTTGTCATTGTCTATGGCCTAAGAAAGCTCAAAATCACTCAGCGGGCGATGGAGAGAGATGCTCGGAGTATCTCTATGTGATCAAATCAGGAGTGAGGAGATCCGTAGACGAACCAGAGTCATCGGCCTAGCTCAACGTATCGCGAACATGAAGTGGCAAATCTTGTAGACCCGACGGACGTTGGGGACCCAAGGTGCTTGAATACCCCATACCCCCATACGGGAAAGCGCTGTATTGGCAGACCTTCGAGCAGATCGCCGAAAGTCGCGGGAAGTCACTGAATACAAGTAGCGCAGGACCGTGTAGGCTGGAAATCTTTGCAGGAAGCCTTTGTCCAGCAGTGGACGTCTGTTGTCCATCGCGTCGCGTCGGCTGGAACGAACGAAGTTTCAACTGTTGTGGAGTTCCTTCGCGTGAAGACAATCCTAGAGATATCAAAAGTTCTGGCAATTCAAACATCCGGACAAGAGAAGTTAAAAAAAAGATTCCGATTTTTGAAGTCGGTTAAAAATTTAAGCTAATATTTTTTAAATGTTAGTCCTCGTTTAAATGCAAAATGCACAAAGGATTGGACACGGACCTTCGCCGCGTATTTTAAACGGTTTTTAAATATGTGTAACACAATGTTAAAGCATCTATATTATAATACGTAGTTTACAAATAATTGTCCAACAAAAGATAAAACTCTCATAACTTCAATTGTAGCCGCATCCGTTCCGCTCTCCATAGTGGGCAAGTTGAGCCTATAGATAGACCCAGACACCCAGGAATAGAGAATTTAATAGAAGGAGCCTCTTTGTCATCGACTAAGCCAATGGACATCCACTGCTTTACATAATATTATAAGGCTAAAGTAATTATGGAAACCACCTTTATTAATGTAGTCTGAGGGAAACCACCACTTATGAAACCACATCATAAGGTCATTTGCATCGTGATCTTCACTATACTTATGATGAATCCTACTGAGATTAACTAGCCATATTAATTCTGTACACATCACTACAAAAAATAATCACGTTTCCTATTTTACAATTTCAGTGGCTACCAAAAATTGCATATCCCAGAGCATCAACAAAAAAATTGCGTACTTCCACCGGACCACTGTCTCTTCAGCTTTGTGAACGTTGGTTCTATGGATATTCTCGCATCTGATTTAATCCTAACATAATTTTCACATAAATTGTAGTATGGAATTAAAATTAAGGTGATAAAATACCTACTTACTATATTATTATGACAAATCTTTAGGTTTATCGTTGAACATCTGATGCGATGGCGTTATACTCGTGCCGCCGTCTACTGATTTCGATGTTCTAAGATAGATCTACGCTAAAGTGGGAAAAAATATACTTACTATAAATGCAGATAACATATTATGTACAATATAATTAGGTACAGTGCAATATTATCGACGCCCCAGAGTTCAGACGGTTTAAACGTTGCGCGTACGCGTACTGTGTCGCGATAAAAAATATTTTCGATAAAACAAAAATCAATAAAAATATTTCGTGAACGCTTCGCTGAAAAAATTAAAAAAAAGGAACGTTAAAAATAGTCTTGCCGAAATAAAATTTAATTAGAAGTTTTTTTTTTATAAAACAAATATTACTGTACTTAATTTTGATTAAATTTTTTTTTGTGAAAAATGTTAAGTGCTTATAGTAAAATGTTTCTTTTTGGTTTAAAAAAATTAAGTGAACACACCACGTTCGCGGGAAAATAATTGAAAAGTTCCATCGCTCTATATTTATTGTTGTGGGCTTTTTTGTACATTTTTTTTTCTTGTAAAACTTTGGCTATGTACACCCCTGTGCAGGAGGGCAGGGTGATGGGACGCCGCTTTGTGCTAACCCTGGTGATTGGAATATCCGCCGGTTTTAGTTTTGCGTACATACTATTAACATCGTCCGGATTCCCTCGCGAAGTAGCCTGGTCTACGTACAGGTAACTTTATAATTATTACGTAATAGCATGGCATGCGCTCAAACTGAGCTTGCATGATTATAATTAAGTAGAGGTGCGTGAGTCGACTGCCAAGCTTGGGTATATAGACCAGGGTCGATAAAATTTTTGAAACCAAAAAAATTATAGGGGGGTTTGAGGGTAAAAAATGGTTTTCCTTGATTTTAGGCAAAACTACAAGTCCTATGGAAAAAAGTTAAATGGCAAAGTTGTAGGTAATAAAAAGATCTACAACTTGTGTATTTGCAATTTTTTCACATAACCTCAAAATTTAGGTGAAATATTCAAAAAACCAAGTTTTTGGTTTTCACTTTTTATTATTTTCAAAGGCTTCTACCCTGGTCTAATAATATACCTATCTTGTATGCTTGTTTTGTGTTGTACGTGTTGTAAAGCTTTTCAGTCATTTAACATTAAGGGGATTTATTGAATTTATTTTTGTCTTTCTCACTCTCACGGATACGTAGGTAGGTGCAATATGCAGCGTCGCGGAGGAATATAACAGAAAAACGACCTTTTACCTAATTACTCAAAAACCAAGCCAGTTATCAAAAATCTGTTTCGATATCATTATTACCGACATGTTAAAACAAAATTACAATTTCGTCCATTGTAGTTTCCGATAAAAATGAGAAAAACTGAGATTTTGGAGCAACTTTTGGGAGAACTTTCTATCGAGAAAATTTTATTCAATAGTGTTTCTTTTTCTAAGAGATTTTAGATTAAATACCCAAAATACATGACGTTTAAATTTTAAAGTAATTGTCTTTATAGTTTAAAAATAAAACTGCATTCAAAATCGCTTAATATATACGGCTTCGACGCCGTTAAGGAGGATGTATACCACCCGGGCGCGAAAATTCAAATTTTATTTAGTTTTTCGCTAATATTGGGATAATCATACATAGTAGGATTATGACAATGAGTTTTGCGGGCACAACATTTATGCATCTACATGTTTTTAATAAAAAAATCTGCTCAACAATCCTACGCATTTAGTTCATATTGGTTCCCGATAGCTCAAAATCTGGGAAAATGCCAACATGAGGTGAATGCGGATTTTCGGGCAAAGTTTTTATTAAAAACACGTAGAATCTAGATATATAAATATTAGGTATGCTCGCAAAACTCATTGCCATAAACATACAATCTGTATTTAGCGTAATATTTGCGAAAAACTATACATATGTATAAAATTTGAATTTCGCGGGCTAGTAGGGCCGATACACCTTAAGGCACGTTTCAATTTTTTTCCCCTTTTTTAAGATAAGTTAGAGTACATGACCCATTTTTACATGTATTAGCCAGCTAGCGTTGTTCTGCCCTTTGAATTTGATCGTACATTGTATGTATGTGTAAAAAAATCCTGTCTTGACTTCTAAACTAAATAAAAGAAGAAATCATTTTGTTGCCTTTTCCATTAAAAGATAAAGTTTGATTAACGACTCTCGTATTCATAGATTTCTAAGTATACGTAATTTTTATTGCATTTTCAATATTTGAGAATTTTCTTTTCCGCTTTTGCAAAATAATTATTTAAGTAACTAGTACCTAACAGCTAACTACATAATATTTTGTTATATAAAAGAAACAATATTTTTGAGAAGGTACCTACCTAGTTATCATTTTTGAATAATTTCATTCGTTACATAATCAATAGGTAAGTGTTTTTTAATGGGGATTTAAGTGTACCTTACATCTAAAGTCAACACCAATAAAATTTTGTCTTAGTCATTACAAACATCAAAACCACGAAAAAATAATAAGCGATTTAAAACGAGACTATCAGGTAAACATTAAACTCTAACCTTAATTAAATTGATTTTATTTGTTTTACCATTAGAATCATCATATGCCTAAAGCTTAGGCCATTAATGGTTTAAGGCCTGAAGGGAAGAGTAGAATATTGAGGATCTAAAACTACTAAGTTATTAAATATCTAGTTTTGGCTTGTTAAAACTAGGCGTAGTTTGACTAAAAGTTTGTGTTTTACCTGTTTGTAAAATATGTAATTGATTTTAATTTTTAATTCTTATTATTTAGCTGTGAGATTTTCTGACGATATTCCAATAAAAACTATCATATATAAGTAATTAGTAGATCTAAAGATTATAATTTAGATTGACTATTTTGTATGTTATATAAATTGTAGTGAATACAATTTATCACTTAATTTACAATTCAAATCTATGTCTTAACTGTATTTATATGTTATACTTATTTAGATAATTAACTGAATGAAATCGGGACTAGGATCTCTACTTACGATTACAATTTACTAGTAGATATTTGGGACGATATTATTTCGGTCAAAGATGCTTTCGATTAACAAACAAAATAGCACGTTGATTTTAATCAAATGATTATGATTTATTTACAAGGAATTATAAAGGCTATATTATTACTATTATTAAATCATTGAAGACATGTTATCCGGTAGACGCCCTTGTATTAGCGCCTGTAGGCATTCGGCGAGTATAGGCGATTACCCTGGGACCGGATACTATT
Organism: Coenonympha arcania; assembly: GCA_036785405.1. Lineage (NCBI taxonomy): Eukaryota > Metazoa > Arthropoda > Insecta > Lepidoptera > Nymphalidae > Coenonympha > Coenonympha arcania. Next base: position 2,568,336 of record CM072067.1, read on the forward strand.
ATAGAAACCTAGCGCTACAGTCCTACAGAGATTCAATATGCAAACTGATTTAAATAAATAGAGACTCTAGAAACGCTGACACAATAAAATAAAATGCAATTCAGTTCGTTATTAATCTAAATTCAAAAAACGCTACAGGGGTCCTAATAAAACCGCTGAGCGGTCGGCGCTTAGTAACTAAGTAGTATAGTGGGAGTGAAACCCCCCTGGCACAGGCACAATGGTGTTGCCATTAATCGTCTATAATCGCCAGTAATCAGGACATTGCAGTTCTTGGGCCACGCATCAAAAGGCGAATGTGCGCGTCCTGGTACTGGGGCACGATTATGTAGACGCTTGCACGACAATCGTGGCGATTACCGCCAACAACAGACATTAAATATGCACGTGACCATCATCGCCGCTAGTCAAGAGGAGTCATTGGGAATCAATACTCGAAATTAAAGTCTTATTTGGTTTGTTAGACTTAAAGCTTCAGTTTTAGGCTTAGCTGTTTCAAGCGTTGGCTTTGCACGGATAGACGTAGAAACTACGTTTCTGCTACAACTACCGCTAGATATATGTGATTTTGTTTGACGTGATATTATAAATGAGTTTTTTATATGGCACATTTATTCGGGGCTTAGAATGCGGGAGACCAGAGGTCTTTGCCATAGACATTTAAAAAATGACGAATTCGATGAAACTTAAAAATTGGAGGCTCGGTTCTCGTTCGTTGAGGTATTGTCCTGCCTACTTTTATTACTCCTAGCATCACCACGAACTCTAAGCTTTGATGAAATGGTAAAAGGAATTGTTCGTCTCTTTTAAACGTCTGTGGCTTATATATTTAAAAAAAGACGTGTGGCACTCGGAGACTGCCGCGGCAAAGCTATTGCATAGCTGTTTTTATCAACTTATGCAATTATAATTATATAACCAATGCCACCTAGAGACGAGTTGCTGAACTAAAGAGACAAGCATGATATTTCAAAAAGTCATTAAAAGTTCTGCTATTCATCGATAGATGGCAAAACTAAAAAGTATCACCGCTGTGCCGGTCGGAGTGGGGGGTGTTAGGTTATTTTCGTTACGGAATTTCTGGATTCGGCCTCCACGCTCAAGGCCCGCGATAGAAGCTATGCAATAGCTTAAAAATTTAGTCAAATATTTGCAGTGTCTCCTACATAACCTGAGGGAAATCATGAAAGATGCTTCAGTTTTTGTTCAGCGAATTCAGGTCAGCCTTTTTTAAACGTCCATGGCAAGGATTTTTTTCATGTTTTAAGGGCAAAGGATTGCTTAGTAATATTTTCGATATATTCAGGGACTCCGCCAGAGACTTGGAGAAGCATCCAATAGTAAGCGTTCAAGATCATGGTAGCGAAGAGCCAGCGCACAAGAATGAGGACAGGTCGGTCGCTGACGAGCTGGCGAGAAGAGTCAGGGTGCTGTGCTGGGTCATGACGCAGCCCAGCAACCACAAGAAGAAAGCCCAGCACGTCAAGGCCACTTGGGGGAAGAGGTGCAACAAACTTCTGTTTATGAGCACCGCTGAGGGTAGGTCTCAATTATTTTTACAATACTAGTATATTCAAACAGGAGCTCACGAAGCAATTGGATATTTACACTACTTATGAATTTGATAAAAAATATTATGTACTTTTACTTTCGAATTTCATAAAAGTATTACTTTATTACAAAATAAAAATAAAAATAATGACGTACACTGAAAAACATATTAAAATCCAACAAAGATTTTCAAAGCTACCGCCATTTTAATTTTGAAATGAGTCTTCTATCCCTTTCTCGCGAAATGAAAATTTGTATGAAGCGGCACGGTGTGACGTCACAATTCCATGTCGCATATCTCAGTCTAATCAGAAATATTTAAAAGCTTACAAATTTTTCTTATTTGTTCGATTTAATTAGTATTTTCAGTTTCCATCATTATTTTTAACCTGGTTTATAATAAAGTAATAAAAAAATACGATTCAACTACCCAATTATGGTAGTTATATCAAGCTCGTAAGGTATATTGAATAGAAGTATAGCGTGGAAAATTTATTCGTAACGAGATCATAATTTGCGATGTCTTGTAATCGCAAACATGAAATATTTATTAAACACCGTGTTACATTTAAATTGACTGCTTATCTAACTGCAGATAATCATCCCACGTTCAAAGACGTTGGTCAAAATAAATACTTTTCTACTAATAAAATTTCCAACTGTGTCTACAAATACACTATGTCGAGTCAACGTCTCAAGATGATGTTACGGTGTCGGGGCGAAATGAACGATACAGAGATTTACCTGTCGGTACAAATTTTGTATATTTGTATCCCACCAAAAACATTCTGTAAAAACTAGCCAAGTCTCGATGAAGCTGCTTGTTTATCTCTAAAAAGTAATGAAATCTAGACAAAGTCATGCCAAGTCTAAGGTTCCTTACTGCGATTTCTTTTTTATTAAAGTTAATGTTGTGCGACTTGGCCGTTGAAGGGTACACAAGGGTACAAACTGTGGCAGTGGCAATTTCCCATCGTCAATGGGTAGCGGTTCTGGCGACAGATTGGTGCAATGGTGTCATGGAGCACCTGGTTTTGTACTGTACCCTTGTACATGGTACAAACTGTGGCAGTGGTAATTTTCCATCGTCAATGGGTAGCGGTTCTGGCGACAGATTGGTGCAATGGTGTCATGGAGCACCTGGTTTTGTACCCTTGTGTATACCCTTCAACGGCCAAGTCACACAACATTAACTTTAATAAAAAAGAAATCGCAGTAAGGAACCTTAGACTTGGCATGACTTTGTCTAGATTTCATTACTTTTTAGAGATAAACAAGCAGCTTCATCGAGACTTGGCTAGTTTTTACAGAATGTTTTTGGTGGGATTTCACTTCTTTTTGTAGAAACGTGTGCTTATTGATTTATTTTATTAGATTTTCTTATTTGACATAGTTTTTTTTCTTTTGACCTCATACTCCAGCTACAAATTTCAAAACAAACTTGTCATAGGTGCTGACGTGACACCCAAGTGACATTAATTTTATGTTTACTTAGCAACGCCAATAAATAAATTTATTAATTTTATTTTTATTTTGAAAATACTCGATGATCCTAATTTTCCGCATATAAGTTGTCGACTCGGATCACGTAATTTTTTACGCTCTTTCATTTGATGTGCAATTTGTTTGATTCCACCATACACCGGTACGTCCTTAGATTTGGTTGGGCTCTTGTGTTTTCTAATCAGGGTCACCAGGTACTCCAGGTCTTCGATTATCCTAGTTTTTATAGTTTTCCCTTTATGTGGCCATAAAACCCTAACTCTGTACCAAATTTCAGCTCTCTGAGTTTATGGGAAGTACTAGTTCTATTTTGATGATCATGAGTGAGTGAGTTACATAAATGCGAAACTTTGCTTTCGCTTATCTTCGGAACTAAATGACCTACAGTCTTGAAATTTTGGGATTTAAATATGTAATTGCAGCTTACTGGATGACGAAAATTTCAGCGTTCTGGTCTTATCCAGAGGTTTTCAAATAGGGGCCTGAAAATGCGGCGAAATGGTTCCAGTAAAGGATGGTACGGCAGTGTTTGCTTCGCGCTCGACTTGGCGGGGGCACTGCCGTGCCCCCTGATTGAACATGACCCTTCCTCGGCAGTCGGAGTTAAGCTATAGACACGTTGGTTCTATTGTTTATAGATAAGTCCCTGCCGGCGGTGAAGCTGCCCGTGTCGGAGGGGAGGGACTACCTGTGGGCGAAGACGAAGGCGGCCTTCCGCTACGTGTACGAGCACCACCGCCGGGACGCGGACTGGTTCCTCAAGGCCGATGACGACACGTGAGTCCCTCACTTGTTACTGCCCGTGTCGGAGGGGAGGGACTACCTGGGGGCGAAGACGAAGGCGGCCTTCCGCTACGTGTACGAGCACCACCGCCGGGACGCGGACTGGTTCCTCAAGGCCTATGACGACACGTGAGTCCCTCACTTGTTACTGCCCGTGTCGGAGGGGAGGGACTACCTGGGGGCGAAGACGAAGGCGGCCTTCCGCTACGTGTACGAGCACCACCGCCGGGACGCGGACTGGTTCCTCAAGGCCGATGACGACACGTGAGTCCCTCACTTGTTACTGCCCGTGTCGGAGGGGAGGGACTCCCTGGGGGCGAAGACGAAGGCGGCCTTCCGCTACGTGTACGAGCACCACCGCCGGGACGCGGACTGGTTCCTCAAGGCCGATGACGACACGTGAGTCCCTCACTTGTTACTGCCCGTGACGGAGGGGAGGGACTACCTGGGGCGAAGACGAAGGCGGTCTTCCGCTACGTGTACGAGCACCACCGCCGGGACGCGGACTGGTTCCTCAAGGCCGATGACGACACGTGAGTCCCTCACTTGTTACTGCCCGTATCGGAGGGGAGGGACTACCTGTGGGCGAAGACGAAGGCGGCCTTCCGCTACGTGTACGAGCACCACCGCCGGGACGCGGACTGGTTCCTCAAGGCCGATGACGACACGTGAGTCCCTCACTTCTTGTTTAAAACACTTAACACATCACGCTGGCCAAATACGGATTAGCGGGCATCGCGCACCCTTTGAAAAATTTTGGTGAACACTTAGACATGCATGTTTCACCACCATCCTTCACCGTCAAGCACGTGACGTTTAGTTTCCACAAACGTACACAACTCTAAAAACACACGTGCCGGGATTCGAACCCCCAACCTCCTGAAGAGTGGAAAAGTTCGGAGCTTATGAAATACTAACTCTTTATTTTATAACGTTTCAGGTATGTGATTGTAGAGAATCTTAGATACATGCTCTCGGAATACGACAGCAAGGATCCCATATATTTCGGATGTCGCTTCAAACCATTCACCCCGCAGGTAAATCCCTTTTGAATAAAGGTTATTACGTTTGTGTGTTTGCGTGTGCGTGCGTGCATGCGTGCGTGGGTGCGTGCGTGTGAGCATGGGTGCGTGCGTGTGTGCATGCGTGCGTGCTTAGCTTGAAATGAAAAATTGACGATTTAAGGCCTTTCAAAGTTGCTGTTCTGGTCTGGATAGGTTACGAGATTTTGAACCTCTATTAGTGAACGATGAAGCAGTGGAAGAAGTTAAATTTTTTGAGAAAGTTTTACATTGTTGGCCCGTGCAACTCCAGGGCTACATGAGCGGCGGCGCGGGCTACGTGCTGAGCCGCGAGGCGCTCGACCGGTTCGTGAACAAGGGGCTGCCCTCGCCGCACCTCTGCAAAGCCAGCGACCACGGCGCTGAGGACGCTGAGATGGGTAATCTATCATTATATTTGCCCGTGTAACTCCAGGGTTACATGAACGACGGCGTAGGTTACGTGCTGAGTCGCGCTCGACCGGTTCGTGAATCAGGGGCTGCCTGATAGCAGGATTATGGCAGTGGAAAGAAAAATGCAGAGTAAACTTTGAATTACATTATATTGAATGGGAGCACGAAATTAATAAGGGCAGGGCGACGTGTACAGAGATGTATGCTGTTCGCAGTTTCGGCGGCAAAGAGATCAAGAAACTTCGTTTGAAGCTCAGACCAATAATCCCATAGACACAAGGCTAAAATAAAACAAAGTAAACGTATATCTTATTCAAGTTTCTAAATAGTATTAGTATTAGTGTGAGTGAGACAAAAATCAGATGTCAGTTTTCATTTTTTTTGACATGTCACAAGGTCCAAATATTTTGCAACCATTTGCAACCTTTTAGTACTGCCAATTTTAAAAGTATTCGCGTTTCTGGTCGAATTACCTCAGTCGTCGTATATATTTAATTTTGTCTCATAATATTTGTTGATGTTTCGTGAGAAGTGCTGAAAAAATTAATTAGATTTTCTTGTGAAAAAATGTGAAAAAATTGAGATTTGTATATAAATTTAAGTATAATGTGAGATGATTAAAAATGTCTTGTTCGGTAGAGGGTTGCAAAACACGTATCTCACAGAAAGAAAACGGAAATAAATCAGTTGGATTGCATCGGTAAGTTTTAAGCTATTTTTTTCATATTATAGAAGTAAGTATTTTGCTCAGAAAAATGTAAAGAAGAAGCGCAATTTAGTAAACGTCCGGGTAAACACCCAATTACAAGATGGTTTACGGTAATTAAAATATTTTTTAAATATTTCGGAAAACGCAATTTTAGGTTATTAGTGTTGTGAAATTTCACTATATCGATAGTGTCAATATATCTGTAATTAGAATAAATAAATACTCTTTAGATTTCCTAAGGATGAAGATTTGAGGACGAAATTTTTTAAACTTTCGTGTACGAACATTTTTTAATAGTTGTTGTTTGTTATAGGAAACACCATCACCAAACCCCAGAGAGGTGTTGAACAATATGGCTGAGCCAAATATTTTGAAAAGAAAACTTTCGTGTACATGTGGCACTTATACTGAAGATGAGTCTTATAAAAGAATACAAATATTAGAAAAAAAGTAGAATATTTTAAAAATGTTTCGAAACGCCGCCTTAAGAAAATCAATACCCTCACAAAAAGAGTAACGCGACTGAATGAAAAATATATGGCAAAACAACGTTTGAGGCGTCAACTAGTCGTCGTAATATATAACATTGTCGTGTCAGTGTTTGTAACCAAACCCCTTTGAAACTGGTTGAGCGATTTCTCTGAAGTTTTTTGTGTACATTCTTTAGATGTAAGTATAGGTTGTAAGCAATTTTTTATATTTCAAATGGCAAAACAATGTTAGCTCAGTCAGATTTATTATTATAATAAACTATTTTAAAAATAAAATGAAGTTTTTTTTCATATCCAGTACCTAATAAAAAGTCTATGTCGAAGTCTCTTCAGAAGTTATGATGGTTTGTAGTAGGCAGTAGTGTAAAAATCTCATAACCCAAAATTTTGGGTTACGCTATGGTTATGCTACAATTTTTAATTTATCCGCGAATCACGCGATGTTTCTTCCGGTTAATTAATAGTGGCTTTTGCTAGCCAAGAATAGTGTCACTTCCTCTTGCTGAAGAAACTAACAATGGTTGGGTAAACAATATTTTACCTTTTATATCTATATATATAAAAGAGAGTTACCATTTATTATATATCATTATTATTATTTATTTATTTATACCTTTAAACGAGCAATTTTTTGTATAGGTATATATATATATTTCTATATAATCTGAATCTCGAAAACGGCTCGAACGATTTTCATGAAATTTAGTATACGGGGGGTTTTGAGGGCGATAAATTGATCTAGCTAGGATTCATTTTTAGAAAATGTATTTACCAAAAAAAATGACGAGCAAAGTTCAGTCACCTAACTAGTTAATGTTAATCGTCGAATCTAATCGACTCCAGCTCATCACTAACATAATCGAACCTTGTGACAACCTACTAATTTTCGAAAGAGGCATTATGGAATTGTCTCTTTTTAGCAACCTACCAAGCACATAAGTAAAAAGAGTACAAAAATAGTGCATGTCGTTGCTATTTTAACTGTGCATCTATGGGATCATTCATCTGAGGTTTGAAGGCCCGCATTGACACATTGACAGACAAAGCTTTATTAACGTCAATGTCAAGTATAATGTACCAACTATACGTACAGAGTTAAACTGTCACTGCTGTGTAATGATTTGTTTACACTTTCCAACACTGGCCCTTAAACAAAGCATTTACAATGTAATTACTCAATTGTATTACATGCTACATAAAGCCTACATACTTATGCCCTTCAATACAAGCAAAACTTAAGTACACAGCTTAGAGTTAAGACCTAGTTCACTTACAAATTTTTCAGTCTTGAACTTTGTTAAAGGCTTAGTTAGGATATCAGCTACCATATCATCAGTACATACATAGCACAATTTAATAATACCTTTATTTACATTTTCTCGAATAAAATGATGCCGGACATCTATGTGTTTAGTTCTCGCATGAAACATTGGATTACAACACAACTTCTGCGCTGACTGACTATCATTATAAATTGATATTTTACATTCAATTCCTAAACATTCATACAAAAATGTTCTTATGAATAACGCCTCCTTACATGCATCCGACAGTGCCATGTATTCTGCTTCTGTGCTCGAAAGAGCAACAGTCTTCTGTTTGCGGCTTTGCCAAGAGACTGTTGATCCTCCGAGCTTAAAAACAAAGCCTGTATAGGACCTTCGGTCTACCTCATTTGACGCCCAGTCGGCGTCAACAAAAGCATTTATTTCTGTGTTAGTTTTACTAAATGTGAGGCAATAGTTAATAGTACCTTTTAAGTATCGAAGCACTCGCTTTGCTGCCTTCCAATGAGTTTCACTAAAACAGTCATTGAATTGGCTTAAAATACTTACAGCATTAGCTATATCAGGCCTAGTACAAACAACAATATACATTAAACAACCTATTAATTCTCTAAAAGGTAAGTTATCCGGTTTACTATCACATTTAATTAATTTTAAACCTGTTTCCATAGGAGTGCTAGCTGGTTTACAATCAGACATATTAAAACGCTCTAACACCCTACCTATGTAATCTGATTGATCTAAAGTAAATACCCCATTTTGTTTACATAATCTCATGCCAAGAATCTGATGAGCTGGCCCTAGATCCTTCATCTCGAATTGAGTCTTAAGATGCTGCTTGATCTTAGGTTTTTCTTTCTTGTTATTAGTGAACAAAATGATATCATCTACATACAGAGCTATAATAGTCACTGTACCATCATCATGATTCTTTATAAATACACAGGGCTCTGAAGAAAATTTTCTAAATTTCATTTTATCTATTAAAACAGAATTAATTTTCTCATACCAACTTTTAGACGCTTGTTTTAGTCCATAGATGGCCTTATTTAAGCGATAGACCATGTGAGGATTCTCTTTACTTTTGAAACCTTCCGGTTGCTCCATATAGATAGTTTCTTTAAGGTCACCGTTAAGAAAAGCTGTCTTAACGTCAAGATGATCTATATCCATATTTTTCTCAGCAGCCAAAGCAAGCAAAATTCTAAGAGTTGAGTACCTTACAACGGGCGAAAATGTTTCAAAATAATTCACACCATATTTCTGTGTATAGCCCTTAGCAACTAATCTCGCCTTATATCTCAAAACTTCTCCATCCAATCCTCTTTTTCGTTTAAAGACCCATTTACATTTCACAGGCTTCTGACCCTTGGGTAGTTCACACAAGGTCCAGCAGTTGTTATCAACAAAGGATTTATACTCATCTGACATTGCATTTCTCCATTTCTCGGAGTCTTTACTCTGCAACGCCTCTTTCGCAGTCTCTGGTTCACCATCGAAACAGCTCTCACTGGCTAGGCACGTAGACTGCAACGCCAGGCTAGTTTCGTAGCAGGATCCCTCAGAGTCGCACTGCTCCATTGTTGTTTCACCTGGAATGTAAGTTTCATCACGCGGATCATCTGATTCTATACTGTCGCTAGAAACAGGGCTTCTCTGTACACGTCGCCTTGACCTTATAGTAACCCCATCAGATCCCGCATTACTGGGGCTCCCCGTTGCATCATGTGGGATTACAGGTTGACTAGTGTGTACAGACTCATTTGAAGACGGAGAATTTAAACTGATTTCAACAGTCTGAGGCGGTTGCTGTATGGTGGAATTATAAAATTCAGTCTCGAGGAATGTTACATTCCGAGCTTTTATGCAGACTTTAGGATTAGTGGGATCTATTAATCTGTATCCTTTTGTCTCCTCACAATAGCCTACAAAAATATATTTTTCACATTTTGCATCAAATTTTTGTCTCTTTTCTGCAAGTGCATAAGCTAAACAGCCAAATGTTCTAAGGTGAGTCATATTTACCTTTTTATTTGACCACTTGCTCTCAGGAACTGTGTCCCTTACCGCCTTGGTAGGCGATCTGTTCTTGAGATAGACAGCAGTGTTCACTGCCTCCGCCCAGAAGCGCTGATCCAGCCCGGCATCGAGAAGCATACACCTTGCTTTCTCTACGATGGTCCGGTTGGCACGCTCTGCAACTCCATTCTGTTGCGGCGAGTGAGGCACTGTGGTCTGGTGGCGAATCCCGTACTTCTTCAAGAAGTCCTGTAAATTTTTATTAATATATTCGCCGCCATTGTCACTGCGAAGAACCTTAATTTGCTTTCCTGTCTGTTTCTCAACAAGAGCCTTGTATTCCCTAAACTTATCAAAAAATTGATCTTTTGATCTAAGGAAATATATATAAGTTTTTCTGCTATAGTCATCTATAAATGTGAGAAAGTACCTACATCCACTTAAAGATGGCTTAGACATTGGCCCGCACAGGTCAGTATGAACCAAACCTAATATATCTTTAGCCCTATTGAAAGATTTCTTCGGAAAAGGTAGCCTGGCTTGTTTTCCCTGTATACAAGGTACACATGATTTGAAATTTGAGTTATCATAATCAATGCCAACAGCCATACCTTTCAGCAAATCCATACTTCGCCTGTTGAGATGTCCCAGCCTCCTATGCCACATCACTTGTGACTCACTGGACTGCGATGCCAGCACAGCTTGCTCCGTAGCTGTGCACGTGGACGGGCTAGCGCTACTCTGCTTACTCAAAGGCAAAACACATGGTTTATCTATAATGTAAACCCCGTTAACTTGTTTAGCCACTGCGACAACCTGATCCCCGTCAAACACCTTACATACATTTTTATCAAAAACTACTGTAAAGCCTTTCCTAGTCATAGCACTAACCGATAGTAAGTTAACAGTTAGCTCAGGAACATACAAAACTTCACTTATAGTCCTTAAGGTGTTTTGTAGAGAAATCTTCACACTTCCTCTACCCGATGCCAACAATTTTTCACCGTTAGCAACTTTTATCTCTACGGCGGCCTCGTCTTTGTAATTATGCAATATTTTGAGATTATTTGTCAAATTATGAGTCGCACCCGAGTCCACACAGAACACTTCATTGCCTAGATTCACCGACATTGCACAAAAAAAGGATTTGTCCTTTTTCTCTCTAGGTTTCACTTTCACAACACAAGAACTAGATTTATGATTTAGCTGTTTGCATTTAAAGCACCGAATTGTCTTTTTAGGTTTACTCACTGCAAGAGCTTCAGCCTTAGTGTCATTTTCCAGTCTCCGTTGATACTCCTGAGTCAGCCTCGACCTCACAGTGTCCGTAGTGAGCTTCTCCGTTGAGTTCTCCAACGTCATGATAAGCGGGTCATAGTCGCTTGAGAGCCCGCTGAGCATGATTACTGCAAGGAAGTCATCCTCCAGGCCTGCACCTATGTCGTGAAGCTGTTGACCTACATCTGTTATTTTGTTCAGATATGACTGCATGTCGTCGAAGGCCGCTAGCTTAAGCGCGAACAATGTGCGTAGTAGACCTAGCCGCCTCGTGAGTCCTTTGCCCTCGTATGCTCGCTCCAAACTGTCCCATGCTTCGTAAGCTGTCTTTGCAGTTCTAATATGTGTTAAAACACTAGGGTGAACTAAAAGACAAATGCGCGCAAGCGCCTTACGTTGCGTTTTGTCGTCCGGTCCTTTCCTTTGTTCTACGGCGTCCCATAGATCCTCGTGGATCAGCAGCATGCGCACTAGAAATTTCCACGTGCTGTAGTCCTCCGTACCTTTTAGCTTCTCGACGGTCACTCGGCAATCCGGGGCAGCCATGCTATCGATCGAGGATGCTCGACGGGTGCCGCGTGCCACGCGGTGTGAAGGTTATCTCGGGGACAAAGCAAAACGGTAAACTCGCGCAGTGGAAGCGTGCTGGGCCCATAACCTGATAGCAGGATTATGGCAGTGGAAAGAAAAATGCAGAGTAAACTTTGAATTACATTATATTGAATGGGAGCACGAAATTAATAAGGGCAGGGCGACGTGTACAGAGATGTATGCTGTTCGCAGTTTCGGCGGCAAAGAGATCAAGAAACTTCGTTTGAAGGCCCGCATTGACACATTGACAGACAAAGCTTTATTAACGTCAATGTCAAGTATAATGTACCAACTATACGTACAGAGTTAAACTGTCACTGCTGTGTAATGATTTGTTTACACTTTCCAACACTGCCCTGGTCCTCGCGAGACGACGACAAACGTATCGTCCGCCTCTTCTAGTAGTGGAATATAGTCCGTCGCGTCGTCGCACCGGAGGACACCGACATCGCAGCACATCACCATCCCCCGCCTCCGCCGCTCATCACCATTCCCTGCCTCCGCCGCTCATCACCATCCCCCGCCCCCGCCGCACATCACCATCCCCTCCCCCGCCGCACATCACCATCCCCCGCCCCCGCCGCTCATCACCATCCCCCGCCTCCGCCGCACATCACCATCCCCGCCCCCGCCGCACATCACCATCCCCTCACCCGCCGCACATCACCATCCCCCGCCCCCGCCGCACATCACCATCCCCCGCCTCCGCCGCACATCACCATCCCCCGCCTGCGCCGCACATCACCATCCCCGCCCCCGCCGCACATCACCATCCCCTCCCCCGCCGCACATCACCATCCCCCGCCTCCGCCGCTCATCACCATTCCCCGCCTCCGCCGCTCATCACCATCCCCCGCCCCCGCCGCACATCACCATCCCCTCCCCCGCCACACATCACCATCCCCCGCCCCCGCCGCTCATCACCATCCCCCGCCTCCGCCGCACATCACCATCCCCGCCCCCGCCGCACATCACCATCCCCTCCCCCGCCGCACATCACTATCCCCCGCCCCCGCCGCTCATCACCATCCCCCGCCTCCGCCGCACATCACCATCCCCGCCCCCGCCGCACATCACCATCCCCGCCCCCGCCGCACATCACCATCCCCCGCCCCCGCCGCTCATCACCATCCCCCGCCTCCGCCGCACATCACCATCCCCGCCCCCGCCGCACATCACCATCCCCGCCCCCGCCGCACATCACCTTCCCCTGCCCCCGCCGCTCATCACCATCCCCCGCCTCCGCCGCACATCACCATCCCCGCCCCCGCTGCACATCACCATCCCCGCCCCCGCCGCACATCACCATCCCCGCCCCCGCCGCACATCACCATCCCCGCCCCCGCCGCACATCACCATCCCCCACCTCTGCCGCACACGACGTATAGAAAACGACGTTGCGACGACGCATCATAACGCAACGCTGTGATGAGGCATTGAGCTAGTATGATTACAAGCAATTCACTATCACTCCTAAGCATTTCCTTCACGATATTATTGATGCTATTGATGATTATGTCTCCACAGGTATCTGCCTGCAGCACATCGGCGTGAAGGCGATGGACTCGCGCGACTCGCAGCGCCGCGGCCGCTTCTTCCCGTTCGTGCCTAAGGACCACCTGTTCCCCAACAAGGACGGCGGGTTCTGGTACTGGCAGTACATCTACTACCCCACTAACGAGGTAAACTTACCACGCAACCCCTTTTATAACACGTTCTCTGCTACTTTTTTCGAACTTTCCCCTTATACGTTACAAGCATAGAGGTCCATTGTTATATTTGACGACCTCCAGGGGAAAAATATCTGTGTTACTTGTCTCTTTCCTGATTCTATCATCAGCATTTTTGGCGCCCGCACGTAGCGAAAGTCTCGGACAGGGTTATTTTGACCCCATATACCTGTGAATGTGACCCCGACGCAAAAACGACGACGTGTTAAGCATAAACCGATTTAGTTTTTTTATATTTGAAAGGTGAAATTGGAAGTTGGTCTTACGTGGCCGCCGCCACAAAATGGCGGATTGTGTATTTTTCACAACTCCCTCAATATCAAATGTAAGGCTTGACTGGTAGAATACTACACTATGATAAATTACGAACCTAAGATGGCTGCTACTACAAAATGGCGACTTTTTTGTGTTAGTTTTTTAATTTTTAATTTGTTTGTCAGGGTCTCGACTGCTGCTCGGACCACGCGGTGTCGTTCCACTACGTGAACGCGGAGCAGATGTACGTGCTGGACTACCTCATCTACCACCTGCGGCCCTACGGCATCCGCTACGGCGCAGACCCGCTGCCGCCTTCCAACACCACCTCCGTAGCTGACATGCGATAACGCTACTACTGCTATAACAAAACACGCGGTGTCGTTCCACTACGTGAACGCGGAGCAGATGTACGTGCTGGACTACCTCATCTACCACCTGCGGCCCTACGGCATCCGCTACGGCGCAGACCCGCTGCCGCCTTCCAACACCACCTCCGTAGCTGACATGCGATAACGCTACTACTGCTATAACAAAACACGCGGTGTCGTTCCACTACGTGAACGCGGAGCAGATGTACGTGCTGGACTACCTCATCTACCACCTGCGGCCCTACGGCATCCGCTACGGCGCAGACCCGCTGCCGCCTTCCAACACCACCTCCGTAGCTGACATGCGATAACGCTACTACTGCTATAACAAAACACGCGGTGTCGTTCCACTACGTGAACGCGGAGCAGATGTACGTGCTGGACTACCTCATCTACCACCTGCGGCCCTACGGCATCCGCTACGGCGCAAACCCGCTGCCGCCTTCCAACACCACCTCCGTAGCTGACATGCGATAACGCTACTACTGCTATAACAAAACACGCGGTGTCGTTCCACTACGTGAACGCGGAGCAGATGTACGTGCTGGACTACCTCATCTACCACCTGCGGCCCTACGGCATCCGCTACGGCGCAGACCCGCTGCCGCCTTCCAACACCACCTCCGTAGCTGACATGCGATAACGCTACTACTGCTATAACAAAACACGCGGTGTCGTTCCACTACGTGAACGCGGAGCAGATGTACGTGCTGGACTACCTCATCTACCACCTGCGGCCCTACGGCATCCGCTACGGCGCAGACCCGCTGCCGCCTTCCAACACCACCTCCGTAGCTGACATGCGATAACGCTACTACTGCTATAACAAAACACGCGGTGTCGTTCCACTACGTGAACGCGGAGCAGATGTACGTGCTGGACTACCTCATCTACCACCTGCGGCCCTACGGCATCCGCTACGGCGCAAACCCGCTGCCGCCTTCCAACACCACCTCCGTAGCTGACATGCGATAACGCTACTACTGCTATAACAAAACACGCGGTGTCGTTCCACTACGTGAACGCGGAGCAGATATACGTGCTGGACTACCTCATCTACCACCTGCGGCCCTACGGCATCCGCTACGGCGCAGACCCGCTGCCGCCTTCCAACACCACCTCCGTAGCTGACATGCGATAACGCTACTACTGCTATAACAAAACACGCGGTGTCGTTCCACTACGTGAACGCGGAGCAGATGTACGTGCTGGACTACCTCATCTACCACCTGCGGCCCTACGGCATCCGCTACGGCGCAGACCCGCTGCCGCCTTCCAACACCACCTCCGTAGCTGACATGCGATAACGCTACTACTGCTATAACAAAACACGCGGTGTCGTTCCACTACGTGAACGCGGAGCAGATGTACGTGCTGGACTACCTCATCTACCACCTGCGGCCCTACGGCATCCGCTACGGCGCAGACCCGCTGCCGCCTTCCAACACCACCTCCGTAGCTGACATGCGATAACGCTACTACTGCTATAACAAAACACGCGGTGTCGTTCCACTACGTGAACGCGGAGCAGATGTACGTGCTGGACTACCTCATCTACCACCTGCGGCCCTACGGCATCCGCTACGGCGCAGACCCGCTGCCGCCTTCCAACACCACCTCCGTAGCTGACATGCGATAACGCTACTACTGCTATAACAAAACACGCGGTGTCGTTCCACTACGTGAACGCGGAGCAGATGTACGTGCTGGACTACCTCATCTACCACCTGCGGCCCTACGGCATCCGCTACGGCGCAAACCCGCTGCCGCCTTCCAACACCACCTCCGTAGCTGACATGCGATAACGCTACTACTGCTATAACAAAACACGCGGTGTCGTTCCACTACGTGAACGCGGAGCAGATGTACGTGCTGGACTACCTCATCTACCACCTGCGGCCCTACGGCATCCGCTACGGCGCAGACCCGCTGCCGCCTTCCAACACCACCTCCGTAGCTGACATGCGATAACGCTACTACTGCTATAACAAAACACGCGGTGTCGTTCCACTACGTGAACGCGGAGCAGATGTACGTGCTGGACTACCTCATCTACCACCTGCGGCCCTACGGCATCCGCTACGGCGCAGACCCGCTGCCGCCTTCCAACACCACCTCCGTAGCTGACATGCGATAACGCTACTACTGCTATAACAAAACACGCGGTGTCGTTCCACTACGTGAACGCGGAGCAGATGTACGTGCTGGACTACCTCATCTACCACCTGCGGCCCTACGGCATCCGCTACGGCGCAGACCCGCTGCCGCCTTCCAACACCACCTCCGTAGCTGACATGCGATAACGCTACTACTGCTATAACAAAACACGCGGTGTCGTTCCACTACGTGAACGCGGAGCAGATGTACGTGCTGGACTACCTCATCTACCACCTGCGGCCCTACGGCATCCGCTACGGCGCAGACCCGCTGCCGCCTTCCAACACCACCTCCGTAGCTGACATGCGATAACGCTACTACTGCTATAACAAAACACGCGGTGTCGTTCCACTACGTGAACGCGGAGCAGATGTACGTGCTGGACTACCTCATCTACCACCTGCGGCCCTACGGCATCCGCTACGGCGCAGACCCGCTGCCGCCTTCCAACACCACCTCCGTAGCTGACATGCGATAACGCTACTACTGCTATAACAAAACACGCGGTGTCGTTCCACTACGTGAACGCGGAGCAGATGTACGTGCTGGACTACCTCATCTACCACCTGCGGCCCTACGGCATCCGCTACGGCGCAGACCCGCTGCCGCCTTCCAACACCACCTCCGTAGCTGACATGCGATAACGCTACTACTGCTATAACAAAACACGCGGTGTCGTTCCACTACGTGAACGCGGAGCAGATGTACGTGCTGGACTACCTCATCTACCACCTGCGGCCCTACGGCATCCGCTACGGCGCAAACCCGCTGCCGCCTTCCAACACCACCTCCGTAGCTGACATGCGATAACGCTACTACTGCTATAACAAAACACGCGGTGTCGTTCCACTACGTGAACGCGGAGCAGATGTACGTGCTGGACTACCTCATCTACCACCTGCGGCCCTACGGCATCCGCTACGGCGCAGACCCGCTGCCGCCTTCCAACACCACCTCCGTAGCTGACATGCGATAACGCTACTACTGCTATAACAAAACACGCGGTGTCGTTCCACTACGTGAACGCGGAGCAGATGTACGTGCTGGACTACCTCATCTACCACCTGCGGCCCTACGGCATCCGCTACGGCGCAGACCCGCTGCCGCCTTCCAACACCACCTCCGTAGCTGACATGCGATAACGCTACTACTGCTATAACAAAACACGCGGTGTCGTTCCACTACGTGAACGCGGAGCAGATGTACGTGCTGGACTACCTCATCTACCACCTGCGGCCCTACGGCATCCGCTACGGCGCAAACCCGCTGCCGCCTTCCAACACCACCTCCGTAGCTGACATGCGATAACGCTACTACTGCTATAACAAAACACGCGGTGTCGTTCCACTACGTGAACGCGGAGCAGATATACGTGCTGGACTACCTCATCTACCACCTGCGGCCCTACGGCATCCGCTACGGCGCAGACCCGCTGCCGCCTTCCAACACCACCTCCGTAGCTGACATGCGATAACGCTACTACTGCTATAACAAAACACGCGGTGTCGTTCCACTACGTGAACGCGGAGCAGATGTACGTGCTGGACTACCTCATCTACCACCTGCGGCCCTACGGCATCCGCTACGGCGCAGACCCGCTGCCGCCTTCCAACACCACCTCCGTAGCTGACATGCGATAACGCTACTACTGCTAAAACAAAAACAAAACGCTCTTTTTCCCCTATTCGGTAATTCCCACATAGGGATTGACACAAAGCGACATATTTTTGCTGCACCCAATGGAAAGCGAACATTGTTAAGGGGTCATTCATAAATTACGTCACACGAATTTTATGATTTTTTGCCCCTCCTGTCATTTTCGCAACAGGTCATATTTGTGGGACTCCACCTCCCTAGAGTGACTTCACATATTTTGCAAATTTACATTTAGAAATTATTGCAATAAAAATAGGCGCAACACGTTTGACGGCATTTATCAAAGGGCGCCTAGTCTATCGGCGCGTTACTAATAGAGTGTTCGACAAAATAATTGGAATTTACACAGATATAGATATTTCAATCCACGATGATGCGCCCCACTCCGTTAAACTCCATACGAATCGAATGAAACGTAAGCGATTTTGACAGAGTGGGGTGCGACCTTTTGGATTGAAATATCTATAGCTTTCTTGTGAATGTCTTAGGAAACTAAGTATCTATAGCTATACTTTATTATAGCAAACTTACTTGAAAGCGGGTATGAAACGGGAATAGGAAAAAATATGGAATTATCACCAATTCTGCGGGCAATACTAGTATACTTAAGTACTATAATAACGGCATTTTTTCATCGATAATGTAAACTGTTAGATATTTGATATTATGATTGCATCTTATTAGATGGTAGAGTTTGAGATTTCCCTGAGCTGTACAAACTAGTCATTCACCAAAAAACTAAGTAGATGGCCTAAGAAGCTGAATATGATACTGAATACTAGCAACTACCTGCTAAGGTTAGGTTAAGAATGGTGCTAATTCTGTTGTACAAAACCTCTAAACTAAATTAAAATAGTAGTGCTATCCTTTTCAAACTGTTTTAAATTAGTTTAGTGATTTTGCACAACAGAATCGACCACAATTTTTGTGTTCCTTTTCTTTCACAAGCCTTTTCCAAGTAGTAGTTATTAAAGAAAAGAAGAGAAGAGGAAGATGTATATAGGCGTACAGGTATAATAGAAAACTTCAGTTCATGCATTTAATGTTGACTCAACAACTGTTGAGAATATAATAATATCTTTTAATTAAAAATGTGTTAGTTTTTTAATTAAAAATGTGTTCTTTCTTTAATTCTTATAGTTAAAAGAATAGTCTATTGTAGATTTAATTATATTTAAAAGATGATCGTCATATGTCAGATTTCTTTTTTCATATAAATAGTTCTGGGGCCTGAGCCATATAATATTTATATTGCTATGCCATATGTGAAATGGAATAGAATAAAATTCAAAAAATCTATTAAAAATATTTGTAAATTGACACATCACGTGATCAATTTAACGATAATTCTCATATACCTATATTTTTATTGCGTTCTTTTTTATTTCACACATGGAATTGCAATGTGATGTCTTATGGGCTATGGCTAAGGCAGCTGGTACTTTTATAAACTACATTCCTATTAATTATACATTATATTTTTTCTGGTAATTTATTATTTAATTCCGACATTGGCATTTTGTAAAGACATGTATGTAAATTAAAAAAGACAAGCAATTCGATTAATTTTGTGAGCATTAGATTAATGTTTTAGACTTGTAGACTAAACTAATATATCGTTTATTTATAAGTAGTAAGAAACTAGTCGTTAGGTTCATAAAAGTAACACCAAAGAATCCTAGTTTTAAAGCTTTGCACGATTTAGTTTTGTGTATAGTTAGTAAATAAATACATATTAACTGTACACTAAATCAAGTCCATTTTCATACAAATTGTATGCATTTTTTTCACTTAGCAACAGATTAGATTTGTGTAGTAATAAAAATTGGGTAGAATTTTTCAAAATTTACTTATTAAGATGTATCCTGCATAATTACTCAGAAGCAGTTACCATATTAAAAAAAAAATTCTTCTATCAAAATTTTTTACTTGTTACTTCAAGTCTCTGTTCAATAATAATCTCAATAATTAATAAATAATAATTAAAAATTGTGTATAGATAGGTATTTCAAAATAATATTTGTACATGTAGGCAATATGTAGATTGGTAAATAAGTAATTTGTAAGTTTTTTTTTAATTTCAGTATATGTATACAGGGTTATTTTAAAAATACCAAATCGCTCTCGGCCCGTAGTTCTGTATTAATTTATTTCATACAAAAAAATGTTATTTCTGTAAAGTGACATTACGCTGTTGCGGTTTCGCGCCGCGACTTCGCGCACCGGCCGCCGCGTCGCGCGCCGCGCCCTTGTTACATTACAGAGTAAGAGCAAGTAGAGCATCCTGTAAAACATTGAATATTTGATATTTCTCAAAATATCGGGTTAAAAAAAAGTCTTAGAATAAAAGTTGTTAGTTTTAATGTAAACAACTACAGGCCGAGAGAGATTTGGTATTTTTAAAATAACCATGTATAGGTTTGACACACAATAATAAGGTATTTCAGTTTTCACTCAAATCAAAATATTTATAAATTCTAAATAGGGTATGTAACTTCGTATTTCAATACGTTATTATTTATATCCTAGCTTACAGTAAAGTAATAAAAATACCAGTAAAATAGAAATAATAATCTTTGATTAATTATTTATGCTATATGCATAATTGTATACGTTATCATATATATAAGCCATAATAATATATTGTTATTAGTTTTTAAGAATAATTACCAAATTAGATTCTAGTATTACCTATACTCATATGAAGAACTGAATAAGGGCGCCTGTCCACCAGACAGGTGCTTCGTTGCCATGCTATATGTTTTGTGGCAAACGGTAATAAGAATTGCTTGATTTTTATACGATTTTCCATGAAGCTTTTGGTGAGTTTAAAACAAACGTAGCATATAGCAACGTAGAACATGTCTGGTGGGCTAGCACCCTTAAAATAAGTGTTAGCTTCTCACTTCGTGCTAAGGCTATGTAAAGTGTGCGGGCGGAATTCCAGTAGAATATGCATTATTCCATTCGTTATTTTGAATGGTTTGGAAGATATTTTATAATTTGATACAAATATGAGAGTTCCTTTGTAATTTATTGACCTAAGTAATAATTTTAACTTTATTGCGATTTTAATCATATGTTTTTAACCCTGGGTTTCTCATATACCTACTCTGTTTTGTTTATTTTTTTTGACATATAGGAACATAAATGGCCCTGGTGTGTGCTATAGCCACCGATATATAGGGTTATTCCTTGCTCTGTGGCTATAGCTGCCTCATGTGTCAAAAAGAAAAATAATAGACCATGATATCAGTCTGTTAGTCAGCGACATTATCTTTGCGATATGCTAAAAATACGCTCGTCCATTGACAGTCGTATGCGGGCGGCGGTAGTATGAAGTGGGAGGGGAAGTCATCGGCAAAGTTTCTGCGAACGGGTTATACATCGCAGATATTATCTGTAATCGGTACGTGCATTTCCGGGGATTCCCAGCGGTATTTATCGTGATTTGATATTTTAATTTGCTCAATTTATATAACTTATTTATGAAAATTATTTTAATTATTGCATTTATTTGTCGTCTTGAAATAAAAACATTTTCACTTTACTTGTCTTTTTTTATTAATTACGTCAACCCCGTTTCAAGGTGTCTAAACTCCGTTTACAGCGCACTTTTGGGGTCGAGTTTCTTCTTAGAATGTTCAGGGGGCCTACTACCTTGTTTTGACATTTTCATACAAGGTCAGTATGAAAATTTTAAAACAATATTACAATAATATTACTGCCGAATGACAGTTTGCAGGGGGACGGAGCAGCCGCGTTCACACTTTGCGAAATTATTACTTTACACGATTGTTAGAAGGCCTAAAAATAAAACTCTCAATCAAAGTTATTGTAATTTTTATGGACTTTTTTGTGGTGCAATAATTCATTAAAAAGCTTGCGCCGTTTTGCAGATAATTTTGAAAGTATGACAAAATTAGATGCATTTTGGGATTTTTTTTCTGCAAGAGGGTTTGAGAAAATTCATTTTCTTGTCAATAACGATTGTTCATTAAACCCTTGTTTTCCGTTACATATTTTTTCTGTAAGGATTCGATGATCAGTTATTTAAATAATTTGACATAAACATCATAAAAAAAAGATTCCGACGAATTGAGAACCTCCTCCTTTTTTTTAAGGTCGTTTAAAAAAGAGCCAGATTGTCATATCTTCAAGCTTTAAGAGTTTGGTCATAGTCTAACCACGATATTCTGACCTTTTGGAGGTGTTATCAAGTTCTAGGATTCTACCTACCTACCTATTAGTAGAGGATAGAGATAAAGGAAATACTTATAAAGGTATGAGAGAAAAGAAAGTACTTAGGCATTGTTTTATACATGATTTTATTAAAGTTAAAGTCAAAAAGTAAATACAAGAGTCATGTACTTAGGTGCCAAAAATTGTTACGAAAAGAATAACACAAAAAAATTAAGCTAGTTTTGTGATCGTGTGTTGTGACTATGAATTTGTGATAAATATAACAAAAAGTCTTATACTACTGTTCACGTGGATTACACATGGCCACTACAATTTAATATAACTAAGATATACAATAAGACATGGTAAGTTTATGGCAGTAAAATTGCGGAAATGGCAATCGCCACAAGTTTTTATAAAACTGGTTGCTTATAAGTGTCCATTAAGGAATGAGTCTTGCGGCCGCACTCAGAGACGTCACATAACTAAATAAACATTAAATTCCATTCATTTGTCAACGGAATCATATGGGCTTAATGATAATTAAAGTTAAGTGATGTCTCTGAGTGCGGCCGTTGAGTATGTAGCGCGTTTGAAATGAGTAATGTGACGTCGATACATACCTACTTGCCTTGCAATTTTGCTGTTATAAGCTTAAAAATAACGGAAAACCAAAAATTATATGAATTTGTTTAATTGGGTATTTGACTCCAAATTTTTTGTTAAGTACTTTATTATAAACTGGGATAAAAACAATGACGTACCTAAACTGAAAAACTAATTAAATGGATCACTTATCAAAAAAGTTATACACATTTAAAAATTTCTGATTAGACAGAGGTAGCGAGTAGCGACATTGAATTGTGACGTCACACCTTACTAATGACATATAGCTTATTGCGGCTTTATACGAATTTTCGTTTTGCGAGTAAGGGATAGAAGTTCCTCCCACTCCAAAACTAAAATGCCTGTAACTTAGTAGGTAAATTTTTGATGGATTTTAATATTTTTTTTTCAGAATCCGTTATTATTTTTATCCTAGTTTATAGTAAAGTAATAATTTTTAACAATTTCAATAGTAGCGAAATACCCAATTTGAACATAATTAAACCTTAAAACACGAATGTGCGGGAAACATAAAAAAAAAAACTAAGGCGGTTGAGTGACGTCGCTCTAACGGAAATACCTTCTTAATTAATGCTCGACCAGAAAAAAAAACCTATATAAAGTCCGGTCGCGGAATAGAAAGAATTTCGTACATTAACCTGTTACTACCTGTCTCTGTCACTCCCGCGTCAAAATAATGCGGTCACGCTCGCACAGGACGGCGGTCATTGCATTGTGTGACGCGGGAGTGACAGAGACAGGTAGTAACAGGTTAATGTACGAAATTCTTCGTGCTCCGCGACCGGACTTTAGTAGTGTTATTATCTCGCTGCAAACTCGGCCATAAATCATTCGAGTGTTTCGCTTTTGTTGTTCACTAAAATACAAAAACAGCAGTGAAGCTCAGCAGTGAAATACAAAAGCGAAACACTCGGATGATTTATGACCGAGTCTGCAGCGAGATAATAACACTACTATAGTAGTGTTATTATCTCATAATGTGCATATGCACAACTCAACAAAGAACAAAAGCGAAACACTCGGATGATTTATGACCGAGTCTGCAGCGAGATAATAACACTACTATAGTAGTGTTATTATCTCATAATGTGCATATGCACAACTCAACAAAGAACAAAAGCGAAACACTCGAATGATTTATGACCGAGTCTGCAGCGAGATAATAACACTACTATAGTCGTACAGTACACGGCAAACTTCTTGGGTATATGACGTTGATTGCGGACAAGCGAATTTTTAATCCTTTTGGTGGTAAGTGCGGGGCACTTCATGCCATAGAGTATATTGAATATAGATGCTCAAGAAGTTTGCCGGCACCTGTCACATGGCATACTTTTCTGTGGTCGAGATAGATAGTTGATCCGCGTCGCTGACACACTGCAGTCGGCGGATCCACTGTCTGGGAAAAACTTAAACCAAATCGACCAATAAACTAATTTATTAATCATATTTCTATAAACTAAAAGTCTTATTTAATAATTTTATTATAATAAAGTACGTTGCTCGTAGATTGCTTATCTTTCGAAACTGAACCTATTTTCAAATTCTTTCGTTTTCTGAAAAATGTACTACACCATATCCTATTATACCTTTAAACGAGCAATTCTTGTATATATGTATATATATTTCTATTTAATCTGAATCTCGGAAACGGCTCGAACAATTTTCATGAAATTTAGTACACAAGGGGTTTTGGGGGCGATAAATTCATCTAGTATAATTCATGTCGTTTTTACCAAAAAAAAAAATATAAATCAATACCTGACATCTATTGGCGATAAAGTAAAATTATTACAGTAAACTCCTGCTGCCATCTATTGTGAGTAGCTGTAATACTACCGAGCAAAGCTCGGTCACCAGTAATAGAAAAAAAAAATTGATATTAGAATATTTACGCACACAAATAGATATTAAATTTGAATTCATATTAGAAAAAAAAATTGTTCAGTTTGAAGACATTTTTTCAAGCAATATGCAACAGACAACTTCTAAGTTATAAGTTATAAATACGAATGTTTGTTTGTCCCTCCCGTAACCAGTTAGTAACAAGTGTTTACGTTAGTAGGCCGAAACCTGATTAAGTTACATAAATTACAAATGTC
The DNA here is from genome assembly GCA_036785405.1 of Coenonympha arcania. NCBI lineage: Eukaryota > Metazoa > Arthropoda > Insecta > Lepidoptera > Nymphalidae > Coenonympha > Coenonympha arcania. The sequence continues at coordinate 2,593,081 of CM072067.1, forward strand.
AGTTATAAAGTAATATAACTATGATTATATCAACCTTCGTATGAACTACAATAATTAAGTACACAATTTATTTCTAAAGTTAAAAAACAAAATACCTATAAATATTTTAGTATTAATGTAACTGTGAAAGAACTCAGTAACAAAGGATTATTTGGTACTGAAAAAGTACCTTTTATTTGCATTTTGGTACTTAAAAATTCAATCCTGCGGGGCTAGACAAAGTCACAGTCGTTTGGCGTTAACGCAAGTCGACAAAAATGTATGGACAAAACAAATGACTGTGAACCACGATAATAATGTACTAAACACGCTGTTTTTGATAATTGACTACGACAACTTGAACGCTCGCTGGTGTTCTCGCGGACCTTGTAGATAACTTTAGCGTACTTCGCTTGACAATTGACAGCCGACAGTGTCAAACACAGCGTGTTTAGTACTATTATTATCGTGGTTTTTCTACAGTCATTTGTTTTGTCCATACATTTTTGTCGACTAGCGTTAACGCCAAACGACTGTGACTTTGTCTAGCCCCGCAGTTGCGTGGTCAACTTGCAGGGCTAAGATGTGCGCGTAGAGACCATAGAGATATCTCATTCTACTGTTGTCGCTCTCTTTCTCTTTCTGATCCATATTGATAGACAGAGAAAAGAGAACGACAAAAGAAGAGAGAATTATCAATACGAGAAGAAGACATTTGAAGGCTTTTATCAAACTAAATGATCACTCTGGAATAAATGTACAACACTAATCTATATTTAGTATTAAACTAACCTAATTATTAGTTAAACAAATATTTTCAGCATATATAAATAAAGGTTAATTTATTACTATCAAAGGTTTCTTAATTCAGATCGGTTAACATAAAAGTTTTCTTATAAACCAACTAAAAGTTTAATAATCTTCTTGACAAACGTGATCTCACACTACCAAAAGAACCGTAGAGATTATTGTTTATGTATTGATGCTATTTAGTAATTTACGTCTTGCGGTAGTGTGAGATGAACTTAATAATTACGTTGGGTGTGAAGTTTTGTGTCACTGGAAATAGTTGCGCTTTTTCCTTGAAATCCTGCAAAAAAGAAATTTATATTGATTAAAAAAACTATTACTAAACCTTTCCAAGTTACTACAATAGTACCTTCTGATGCATAGTCACTTAATATCATTGGGATTGCAGTCAAGCACTAATTTGTCCGATCTTGTTATGAACTTGAATGTAATAGTCCTTGTTATGAGATCCGCAAAAGAACCAAAATGACCGACATAGTTGTCTACGTGTCGCAAAACTGAAGTGACAATGGGCGGGGCATCCGAACAATTTACGTAAACCTTTGCACAAGCAAACAGTAGCGCCATCTGTAAAAACTCTATAGGTGGCTGCTGAGCGATCTACAGCGTGGGCTTACTGTTGGTGGCAAAACAAGCATTTTTGGCACCGATAAACTGGCGACTTTTTTTGCGTCGTCCGCCCTGTCAAGGGTTACAGGTCTATTGGTTGGACACATAGCTCATAGGAGCGATGGACAATGGGGACCGAAGATCTGGAATGACGGCCACGCACCGGGAAGCTCAGTGTCGGTAGACCCTCCACCAGGTGGACGGACGACATAAAGAAGGTCGCGGGGAGTCGCTGTCGGTTATATCAGGAGGCCTATGTCCAACAGTGGACGTTCATTTGCTAAAACGACAACGACAAGGAATAACTTATAGTGCGTAATATCACTATGTATCACTTGATATCAGGTGGACGCCCGCGTCTCGTGAAAAGTTTGACGACCGAATGGCGTAGTGGTAGCGAACCTGCCGTCTGCGTCGGAGGTCGTAGGTTCGATTCCCACTACTGGTAAATTTTTGTGTGATGAGCATGAATGTTTTTCAGTGACCGGGTATTTCATTATATTTATGTATAAAAAATAATATGTATATACTAGCTGACCCGGCAAACGTTGTTTTGCCACATACATTTTTTCTCACTTAGGGACATCAAAACAGATAACAACTCGCTTCAAGACCCAGTGATCATACACTGAAAATTTCATAACAATCGGTCGAGCCGTTTCGGAGGAGTTTGGTAACAAAGAATGGCGAGAGAATTTTATATATTAGAGAAGATTATATTATCAGTTATTTTTAGGGCTATGTTAGGAGTTTCCCTGAGGGATAGAATCCGAAATGAGGAGATCCGCAGGAGAACCAAGGTCACTGACATAGCCCAAACCATTAGCAAGCTGAAGTGGCAGTGGGCAGGTCACGCGTGTCGCAGGGGCGATGGCTAGTGGAGCCGAAAAGTGGAGCTGGAGTGGAGACCGCGTACAAGTAAGCGTAGCGTGGGGCGTCCTCCAGCTCGTTGGACCGACGACATTAAGCGGGTGGCGGGAAGCGGCTGGATGAGGAAGGCTGAGGACAGGGTGTGGTGACGCTCACTTGGGAAGGCCTATGTTCAACAGTGGACGTCCGCAGGCTGAAATGATGATGATGGATATTATCAGTTATCACAAGCCATACCCATAACACAAGCTAACGCTTACTTTGGGTCTACATTCCGATGTGTGCAATGTCCTAATATAAAAAAAAAAAACAATACAATGCAACTCACGGGGTGTCGACTGGTGAAAAGAAGAAGCCCCGGGGGCGCGCGGCGGGCGGCGAGGCGGGGTCGGCGGGGCACGCCCACTGCGACCAGTACTCGCTCTGCAGGCGCAGCAGTAGCTGCATCACCTGCGACACACCTGCTGTTACACCGACAACCAAGCGCTCGTTCGACGACCATGTCGCGTCGGGGTGAAGTGTAGCTCAGTGGACCTCAACTTAAACCTGGGTCAGGCCAGTCTCACTTATCACGTGACCGTCCCGGCTACAAGTAGGGGTCCGGACCTCAATATTTCAGATGGTTGCCGCTCGCGGGCCGAGTTGCACGGGCTAGTTCTGTACGGTCTACTTTACGCGCCGTCTGATTACGGCAGCTCTAGTACGTCGTAAGAGATAAAGTTAGGCGATAGAAAGAGACCCGGGACCACCGCAGGGGTCTCATATAGAAAGAATGTATCTTTCTTTTTTCTTCAGCAATGCATTGTAAACTGAATTTTTTTAGTTGCAGACCAAAAAGGCTGATTGTAGGAATTTTTAACCTCTCACACCTCATAAATTATACCAGTGATGATTTATCGTCAGTGATTACAGATATTTAAAATCCACGACGGTGCGCCCCACTCTGTCAAATTTCATACGAATCGAACAAAACATAAGCGATTTTGATAGAGTGGGGCGCGCCATCGTGGAAATATCTATAAAGATCGCTATACAATTCATGCCACACGTTGTGAGCTTCGAAGAAGACAACTGCTGCACACAGGTTGACAATTGACATGCCTCATCCCTATCTTACCATGGTGGGTAGTAGTTCTTGGCTACGAAGTTCACTTGACAGGCGATGTGCTTAAGCTAAACATATTGATTGGCCACGGTGGGGCCAATGTTAGTCAAAAGTTCTTGGCGACCAACTTACTATGGGTGTTGTAACGATTGAACTTACATTAAACATCTTAATAGCGGCAGTATAGGTCTTTATGGCCTGCTTGGCCATTAGAACTTGACCACGTTACTCAATGATCTTCAAAAGTTCATTTGCTTAACTAATGTTTTACTCACATTGAACATCTTGGCAGTGGCGGTGTACATCTCGGCGGCCTGCTTAGCCATGCCGAACCCGACAATGGTGGGGCCGAAGATCTTCGCCAAGTTGTCGATGCCCATTTCACACTCTGGACTCTCCGCTACCCTGCGAAAGAAGTATAGAGGTTTATTAATTATTCCACAGAGTAGCCGCGTACAGAGGTGCTACTCACTTCTGCAGATGCAGCAGGAGGAAGGCAGGGTGAATCAGGGTGTCTCTGTTGGGCTGCGGCAGCTCGCTGACAGCCTGCACTATGGCGGCAGTAGCATCGGTCGGCTCGCACAGAGTAGCCGCGTACAGAGGTGCTACTCACTTCTGCAGATGCAGCAGGAGGAAGGCCAGGGTGTCTCTGTTGGGCTGCGGCAGCTCGCTGACAGCCTGCACTATGGCGGCAGTAGCGTCGGTCGGCTCGCACAGAGTAGCCGCGTACAGAGGTGCTACTCACTTCTGCAGATGCAGCAGGAGGAAGGCCAGGGTGTCTCTGTTGGGCTGCGGCAGCTCGCTGACAGCCTGCACTATGGCGGCAGTAGCGTCGGTCGGCTCGCACAGAGTAGCCGCGTACAGAGGTGCTACTCACTTCTGCAGATGCAGCAGGAGGAAGGCCAGGGTGTCTCTGTTGGGCTGCGGCAGCTCGCTGACAGCCTGCACTATGGCGGCAGTAGCGTCGGTCGGCTCGCACAGAGTAGCCGCGTACAGAGGTGCTACTCACTTCTGCAGATGCAGCAGGAGGAAGGCCAGGGTGTCTCTGTTGGGCTGCGGCAGCTCGCTGACAGCCTGCACTATGGCGGCAGTAGCGTCGGTCGGCTCGCACAGAGTAGCCGCGTGCATGAAGTCGCTCCACAGAGCATGAGTGATCAGGGGCTCCCGGAGACAACGCAGGAAGTCCTTGATGCAGCCGCATATCACGTGGATGTCTTCGTTGGAGAGTTGCGGGGACCCGCAGCCGCGTAGGAAGCGCTCCTGAAAACAAGTAAAAAAATTGTATCATACAAATAAATGCCTTTGCAGATAGCGGTCGAACTCAAATGTTTAATATTTAGGGTCTTGACATACAGTTTTCCTTTTTATTTTGGTTGATCTATGTGTGCTCCCAAGAAAACATGGGAGCACACAGCACCATGCTGAGTTGGGGCCCATTTCTGGGTTGTGCAACACATGACAAGCGGTGTCTGGTGCTTCCGTCACTTGGCCAATAATCTGGTATTTGTTGCCCAGGTGGTGAAAACTTCAGTCATCGTTTTTGTACATAAGTGGTAGCACATTGTTTTATGTGTGACATAATGTTACGAAATAAAAATAATTTTTATTTCTTTTATATCATATTTACATTACATGGACTACGCTATCTTGTTATACACTGTTGTGTTGTATTAAACCCACAATATAAAGTCATTCCTTGCTCTGTGTTTAAACCGCCTGTGATCACCTTGAGCCGCTAAATCTTGCAGGAACCAACCAGGTCACGACATCGTGAGTTGGCACTTGTTCAGAGCAAAGTTCGCATTAAAAAGGTCTCTGCCTATAGCAGAGAACAACTGAGTGCGATACATTAAAAAAAAAAAAAAAAACCTTGAGCCGCTTGACCTCCTTGTCGACGGCGCAGACGCGGTAGATGCCCTTCTCGGTGAGGCCGCGCTTCTCCACCTCGTTGATGCAGTGCACCAGCAGCGCGGGCACCATCGGCGGCGTGGTCGGCGCGAAGTCCGCTATCACTCCCTCCTGCTTCAATAAACGGTATTACACCGCCATCACCTTGAGCCGTTTGACCTCCTTGTCGACGGCGCAGACGCGGTAGATGCCCTTCTCGGTGAGGCCGCGCTTCTCCACCTCGTTGATGCAGTGCACCAGCAGCGCGGGCACCATCGGCGGCGTGGTCGGCGCGAAGTCCGCTATCACTCCCTCCTGCTTCAATAAACGGTATTACACCGCCATCACCTTGAGCCGCTTGACCTCCTTGTCGACGGCGCAGACGCGGTAGATGCCCTTCTCGGTGAGGCCGCGCTTCTCCACCTCGTTGATGCAGTGCACCAGCAGCGCGGGCACCATCGGCGGCGTGGTCGGCGCGAAGTCCGCTATCACTCCCTCCTGCTTCAATAAACGGTATTACACCGCCATCACCTTGAGCCGTTTGACCTCCTTGTCGACGGCGCAGACGCGGTAGATGCCCTTCTCGGTGAGGCCGCGCTTCTCCACCTCGTTGATGCAGTGCACCAGCAGCGCGGGCACCATCGGCGGCGTGGTCGGCGCGAAGTCCGCTATCACTCCCTCCTGCTTCAATAAAAAAATTGGTTGTCTGTAAAGTCGGTTTACGGACGATAGATTTACGTGATAACGTCATAATCATAATCGTAATCGTTATCATAATCGTAATCCTAATCATAATCGTTATCGTAATCATAATCATAATCGTTATCGTAACCGTAACCATAATCATAATCATTATTTTATGTAATTCTTATCGTGCCTCTCTTTCGCTTGTTGCGCGCTCTCGCTTGCACGCACAAGCTCAGGTAACGTTACGTAACGTTACGCGGAACGGTACACTTTTCCATGAGTGCTGCTGGTGTTCATCAATTTATTAAACGTTATCGCGTCAAAATGTAATGGCTGAGCGTTACATTATCTAAACTAACATTACCACAATCTGTAGGAAAATTTCCCTATAGGAGCGTCGCGGAGGTTCATGAAAATTTTTCACCATCATCAGGGGCCATCCAAAAATTACGTCACACGTAACGGGGGAGGGAGGGGGTCGACGAAGTGTGAAATTGAGTGATAAGGTGGGAGGAAGAGGTCACATTTCAAATTCTGTAATAATATTCTCGGTAAGTATTAATATTAAAACACGAACTTTATTAATTTTCGATAACTTCAAAAACATTTACAATTATATATGTGTAATGACCGTTACGCGCCGACCGCTGTTTGATAAATGCCGCCAAACGCATTGCGCCTATTTATTGCAATATTTTCTATTGATATTTTCCAAAATATGTGACGTCACGCTATGGAGGGGGGTCCCAAGTCGGTTTACGGACGATAGAGATTAACATGATAACGTCATAATCATTATTTTATGTTTGTATGATTATGATTATGATTTTTTTTTATTTAAAAAAAAATATAATCAATCATTATCATAGTCATAATCACTATTTCATGTAATTTTTATCGTGCCTCTCAATCGCTTGTTGCGCGCTCTCGCTGGCACGCACAGGCTCAGGTGGAACATTACGCGGAACGTTACTATTTTTCATGAGTGCTGTTGGTGTTCATCAATTTATTAAACGTTATCACGTCAACAAAGTATTGGAATTGAATCAGCTGGATACGGGATTGCATATATCCATGGTCATTATCTTTTAGTTACCTTGGTGGCGTGCAGTTTCCCGGGCGGCACGCACGGCAGCGGCAGCAGCGCGCGGCACTCGGGGTGCGCCTGCGCGCGGCAGTTCTCGCACTTCACGCCCACCTTCGCGAAGTTTATACTGCAATGAGTAACGAGACACATTTATCGTCGTCTATCGTCGGTGATAATCGCCATGACCATCTTGTACGCATCTATATAATCGAGACAAACGTTCAGCGTCGTCGGTGAATGAATCATCCGGGCACGCAGTACACCTGTTTACGCGAGAGTAGCTCACGCGCACGACGTTCGCTCTCTCTCTAACCCGCGGAAGCCCTCATCCGCGCGTCTCGCTCACGCTTTGGTTACGGCGAGTTTTTTGTATCGAATCGTGCGCTCCCGCTCCAACTCGCGGAAACGCCAATCTTCCTATCCCGCTCGCGCATCGGTCGCCGAGATTTTTTGTTTGCATTGAATAGTGCGCTCCCTCGCTAACCCGCAGAGGCGCTTATCTGCGTGTCCCGCTCACGCCTCGGTTACGAGAGTTTTTTTTTGTGCCTGCAATGACGCGGCGATTACGGGGCGCGCACAGTACGAATCGGAGTCAGCTAGCAACAGCCGTGCGTGCGGCTGGGTTTTTTGCGGCGCCCTTTTGCCCCGGCGGTTTGTACCCCAAGAAACGTGCGTTTTGGGACCGCGTCAATTCTTATAGACAGTTTTTTGTGGGGGCGCGACCTTTTGTGCGTATTCGTGAACTCATCTTGTGGACCCAGTCTGCTGTCGACCGACAAACTTAGCGGTTCCCCGCGCGTGGCTGACGTAATTTTGATCACGTGTCGTCTTTGAAACGCGTAGTCGCGAGACGTAAATTACTACGTTTGAGCCACGTTTATATTTGCGCGGGTGTGTAGTCATGGAATATTTGCGCAACGGGACGTCCGTTTTTTGAGGCGCCTGAGTTGTTTTTTCGCGCCGCGGTTTTGTTTGCCCAGACCTGATTGTTTTGGGACCGCCTCGCCCTGCACTGTGATATCGCTGGGTTTTTGGACATTGCACGCGTGTTTGTGACATTGTGTAGTTGTTGTGCCGGCCTTTGTGAGTTCGCTACGCTCGCCGGATCTACCTAGTAACACGCGTGCCCAGCTGCGTTTAGCGGCGATAAAGTTCGCGGTAGTTAAGTAATTGTGGACCGCGCTGTCATTGACCGCTGACCTTGTGTGTCGTGAACCACGTACTTTATTTTATTCGCTTGAGTGTTTGTGGGAGTTGAAGCCAGCCTGAACGTTCGACATATTTTGACCGTCGCGTTCATTGTTGCGGGTTGCGACCCACTGTGCTGCTGCATTGAGCACTCCACTCATAGGAGGCGAATGAACGATTGGAGCTGTGTTCGTGTTTGACGTGTCTGGGAGCTGATTGGTGCAGAGGACCTACGGTTGCAAGCCCCACACACACACCTACACACCCCTTTACACTTTCACGTCACATACTGTCCCACATCCACTACAGGGAGCGTCGCATCGAGTATCGTCGCATGCATCAACCAGGTTAGTGGCCTTCTATTTTCCTTGTCTATGTCGAAGGCTGTCGCTGCCCGAGTTGACGATTGCCGTAGTAGTGCTAGTAAAAGCCGCCTGTTATTTCCACTGATCGGCTAGTGAGACTCGGATATTACTATCCGACTCGGATTGGATACCGTCATCCGTACTGATCACTGTAGTCTCACTAGTCGGTCCCCCCTCGACCTGTCCGGGCTCGTTCCTCTATGGGCCCGGGAACTCAGCCCTCGTCTGGACAGGCAAGGGGCCGTAACAACACCTGCTGCGATCATAATATTATGCTCCTAAAATCGCGAAGTTCTCAATCGCCCATAATTGCTGACGAGTATACACGATGATTGGCGCCTATAGGGAGTTAAGCCCCAGTGCACTACCGTGTAATCGTCTCAACTCGCCGACTATGTAGAGTAGTGTAAGGTAATGGCAGTGTTAACTCACGTCTTGCCGCACGGGCCGCACGTCTCCCGCTTGTAGAAGTTCTTGGCGACGAAGTTGTGCTGGCGCGGGCGCACGCGCGGCGAGCCCCCGTACGCGGCCGACACCACCGACGGCGTGCGCTGCGGCGGCGGGTAATGGCAGTGTTAACTCACGTCTTGCCGCACGGGCCGCACGTCTCCCGCTTGTAGAAGTTCTTGGCGACGAAGTTGTGCTGGCGCGGGCGCACGCGCGGCGAGCCCCCGTACGCGGCCGACACCACCGACGGCGTGCGCTGCGGCGGCGGGTAATGGCAGTGTTAACTCACGTCTTGCCGCACGGGCCGCACGTCTCCCGCTTGTAGAAGTTCTTGGCGACGAAGTTGTGCTGGCGCGGGCGCACGCGCGGCGAGCCCCCGTACGCGGCCGACACCACCGACGCGACGGCGTGCGCTGCGGCGGCGGGTAATGGCAGTGTTAACTCACGTCTTGCCGCACGGGCCGCACGTCTCCCGCTTGTAGAAGTTCTTGGCGACGAAGTTGTGCTGGCGCGGGCGCACGCGCGGCGAGCCCCCGTACGCGGCCGACACCACCGACGGCGTGCGCTGCGGCGGCGGGTAATGGCAGTGTTAACTCACGTCTTGCCGCACGGGCCGCACGTCTCCCGCTTGTAGAAGTTCTTGGCGACGAAGTTGTGCTGGCGCGGGCGCACGCGCGGCGAGCCCCCGTACGCGGCCGACACCACCGACGGCGTGCGCTGCGGCGGCGGGTAATGGCAGTGTTAACTCACGTCTTGCCGCACGGGCCGCACGTCTCCCGCTTGTAGAAGTTCTTGGCGACGAAGTTGTGCTGGCGCGGGCGCACGCGCGGCGAGCCCCCGTACGCGGCCGACACCACCGACGGCGTGCGCTGCGGCGGCGGGTAATGGCAGTGTTAACTCACGTCTTGCCGCACGGGCCGCACGTCTCCCGCTTGTAGAAGTTCTTGGCGACGAAGTTGTGCTGGCGCGGGCGCACGCGCGGCGAGCCCCCGTACGCGGCCGACACCACCGACGGCGTGCGCTGCGGCGGCGGGTAATGGCAGTGTTAACTCACGTCTTGCCGCACGGGCCGCACGTCTCCCGCTTGTAGAAGTTCTTGGCGACGAAGTTGTGCTGGCGCGGGCGCACGCGCGGCGAGCCCCCGTACGCGGCCGACACCACCGACGGCGTGCGCTGCGGCGGCGGGTAATGGCAGTGTTAACTCACGTCTTGCCGCACGGGCCGCACGTCTCCCGCTTGTAGAAGTTCTTGGCGACGAAGTTGTGATGGCGCGGGCGCACGCGCGGCGAGCCCCCGTACGCGGCCGACACCACCGACGGCGTGCGCTGCGGCGGCGGGTAATGGCAGTGTTAACTCACGTCTTGCCGCACGGGCCGCACGTCTCCCGCTTGTAGAAGTTCTTGGCGACGAAGTTGTGCTGGCGCGGGCGCACGCGCGGCGAGCCCCCGTACGCGGCCGACACCACCGACGGCGTGCGCTGCGGCGGCGGGTAATGGCAGTGTTAACTCACGTCTTGCCGCACGGGCCGCACGTCTCCCGCTTGTAGAAGTTCTTGGCGACGAAGTTGTGCTGGCGCGGGCGCACGCGCGGCGAGCCCCCGTACGCGGCCGACACCACCGACGGCGTGCGCTGCGGCGGCGGGTAATGGCAGTGTTAACTCACGTCTTGCCGCACGGGCCGCACGTCTCCCGCTTGTAGAAGTTCTTGGCGACGAAGTTGTGCTGGCGCGGGCGCACGCGCGGCGAGCCCCCGTACGCGGCCGACACCACCGACGCGACGGCGTGCGCTGCGGCGGCGGGTAATGGCAGTGTTAACTCACGTCTTGCCGCACGGGCCGCACGTCTCCCGCTTGTAGAAGTTCTTGGCGACGAAGTTGTGCTGGCGCGGGCGCACGCGCGGCGAGCCCCCGTACGCGGCCGACACCACCGACGGCGTGCGCTGCGGCGGCGGGTAATGGCAGTGTTAACTCACGTCTTGCCGCACGGGCCGCACGTCTCCCGCTTGTAGAAGTTCTTGGCGACGAAGTTGTGCTGGCGCGGGCGCACGCGCGGCGAGCCCCCGTACGCGGCCGACACCACCGACGGCGTGCGCTGCGGCGGCGGGTAATGGCAGTGTTAACTCACGTCTTGCCGCACGGGCCGCACGTCTCCCGCTTGTAGAAGTTCTTGGCGACGAAGTTGTGCTGGCGCGGGCGCACGCGCGGCGAGCCCCCGTACGCGGCCGACACCACCGACGGCGTGCGCTGCGGCAGCGGGTAATGGCAGTGTTAACTAACGTCTTGCCGCACGGGCCGCACGTCTCCCGCTTGTAGAAGTTCTTGGCGACGAAGTTGTGCTGGCGCGGGCGCACGCGCGGCGAGCCCCCGTACGCGGCCGACACCACCGACGGCGTGCGCTGCGGCGGCGGGTAATGGCAGTGTTAACTCACGTCTTGCCGCACGGGCCGCACGTCTCCCGCTTGTAGAAGTTCTTGGCGACGAAGTTGTGCTGGCGCGGGCGCACGCGCGGCGAGCCCCCGTACGCGGCCGACACCACCGACGGCGTGCGCTGCGGCGGCGGGTAATGGCAGTGTTAACTCACGTCTTGCCGCACGGGCCGCACGTCTCCCGCTTGTAGAAGTTCTTGGCGACGAAGTTGTGCTGGCGCGGGCGCACGCGCGGCGAGCCCCCGTACGCGGCCGACACCACCGACGGCGTGCGCTGCGGCGGCGGGTAATGGCAGTGTTAACTCACGTCTTGCCGCACGGGCCGCACGTCTCCCGCTTGTAGAAGTTCTTGGCGACGAAGTTGTGCTGGCGCGGGCGCACGCGCGGCGAGCCCCCGTACGCGGCCGACACCACCGACGGCGTGCGCTGCGGCGGCGGGTAATGGCAGTGTTAACTCACGTCTTGCCGCACGGGCCGCACGTCTCCCGCTTGTAGAAGTTCTTGGCGACGAAGTTGTGCTGGCGCGGGCGCACGCGCGGCGAGCCCCCGTACGCGGCCGACACCACCGACGGCGTGCGCTGCGGCGGCGGGTAATGGCAGTGTTAACTCACGTCTTGCCGCACGGGCCGCACGTCTCCCGCTTGTAGAAGTTCTTGGCGACGAAGTTGTGCTGGCGCGGGCGCACGCGCGGCGAGCCCCCGTACGCGGCCGACACCACCGACGGCGTGCGCTGCGGCGGCGGGTAATGGCAGTGTTAACTCACGTCTTGCCGCACGGGCCGCACGTCTCCCGCTTGTAGAAGTTCTTGGCGACGAAGTTGTGCTGGCGCGGGCGCACGCGCGGCGAGCCCCCGTACGCGGCCGACACCACCGACGGCGTGCGCTGCGGCGGCGGGTAATGGCAGTGTTAACTCACGTCTTGCCGCACGGGCCGCACGTCTCCCGCTTGTAGAAGTTCTTGGCGACGAAGTTGTGCTGGCGCGGGCGCACGCGCGGCGAGCCCCCGTACGCGGCCGACACCACCGACGGCGTGCGCTGCGGCGGCGGGTAATGGCAGTGTTAACTCACGTCTTGCCGCACGGGCCGCACGTCTCCCGCTTGTAGAAGTTCTTGGCGACGAAGTTGTGCTGGCGCGGGCGCACGCGCGGCGAGCCCCCGTACGCGGCCGACACCACCGACGGCGTGCGCTGCGGCGGCGGGTAATGGCAGTGTTAACTCACGTCTTGCCGCACGGGCCGCACGTCTCCCGCTTGTAGAAGTTCTTGGCGACGAAGTTGTGCTGGCGCGGGCGCACGCGCGGCGAGCCCCCGTACGCGGCCGACACCACCGACGGCGTGCGCTGCGGCGGGGCACGCGGCGTGTCCGACGCGCTCTCCGACTCTGGATAAATGATAAATAATCAATTGAAAACCTAATCCGTCTGTATAGTGAGCAATGCAATGCATTCAATCACGAAAACAAACATGTCTGCACTTCAGGGACACACAGAACGCAAACCAACCCGCCCAAATCTTCCCGCTATACCCATATTTGTTTGCGGGAGTTCGCGCACGCGTGGCATAAAAGGCGAAGCGGCTTGGAGTGACACAGAGAATTTATGCGGCGGACAGCGACGGCGCGAGGCGAGTCCGTCATCGTATCGTCCTGCCCCAGAATGGGGAGAGTGAGCCCATAGGGACAAGGAGCGAGAGGAAACAACTTGTAGGGAGTCAAGAAGGCGCCCCGGGAACACGCGCCAAGAGCAAGTACCGAACGGGCGCCATCCCGCGTTTCGGCCCCCATAACCGCGAAGTTGATTAGGCCTTGGGTGGTGGAGGGTTGTCCCTATACCCATATTTTGCTACTGCGGCCCAATCGCCTCATGTTCAGGGTGGACTTGAAGCTTGGCGATTATTATATCTATCGCCTGAAACGTGCTGACGTTCTTAATAGTATTTAACGGCCGCGAAGCCGCCCTCGTCTGCGACAGCCTTTAGTGAAATCCATCTCACCTGCTTACAGATACAAATCAGAAAAAAAAAACACGTTTCTCTATATCTCTCTCTGAAGGGTACTGGTTGCAGCGAATTCTCACAGTATGTGCATACCAGTGATGGGCGGCGCGGAGGGCACGGCGCGCGCGGGTTCGGCGCGCGGCGACGGGGACTTGCGCGCCGGGGGACCCTCGTCGCTGCTCTCTGATATCGGTTGCTGCAACAACCACGCACATTCATCACAACTTTACCATTATTACGTACTGCTTAACACGCACAGCATATGAAGGTAGTGTTATAATAGTTAAGGCCCTACATAGATTTTATTGTTCTCCTCACTGTTTTGAATACGTTGGTGATTTTGACAGATAATACTGACATATACTAGTTCTACACCAACGGCGAGCTTTTTGCAAGTGTTTTCTACAAGGGTTTTTGAAGTGTTGGCTATGTAAGAGAATTTATTTACTATTTATTACATATACTTCAGAAATTCCGCAACAAGGGATGTCCACTTGTCATGGAATGGATCCTGCTGTGGGTTATCGTTCAAAATCGTGTTGAAGGATGCCAGTGCACGCGGTATGGGTGCCATCTTGCAACAGTGTGACAATATGGAACCGCGAATAATTTTTGCTATCTTGGGCGCAGGTTAGAGGCTTTTGGGACGAGGAAGAGATATATTTTCTTTATGGTAAAAGATAGCTTTCAACACAGAACACTAAATATTACCAGAAGGTCCACTCCGCACGATTATTTAAATAAATAGCGACTCTAGCGTTGACACAAAAAGTGTAATTCTGTTCGCAATAGCGCCTGGCCCCGCCCTCAAAATCGACACGCAACAAACGCAATGTTGTGGTCCCTTTCTATCGCCTTACTTTATCTCTTACGACGTACTAGGGCTGCCGTAGTCAGACGGCGCATAAAATAGACCGTACAGAACTAGCGCGTGCAACTTGGCCCGCGAGCGGCAACCATCTGAAATATTGAGGTCCGGACCGGTACTTGTAGCCGGGACAGCCACGTGATAAGTGAGACTGGCCTGCTTTCAGGAGGAAAGCGGAAAATTGCGGTTTCAGTTTTATTAAGATACTAAATTGATAATTACAAGTTGACTCACAAAGTTCTGCGGCGGTTTGAGATCGTGCGTGGTGGGCGCGCGCTCCAGCGTCAGCGTGGTGGTAGCCGTGGCCAGCACTTTGCCACCCTGCAGTTCCACTGTCTGAAAAACATGAACAATCACAATAGTACATTTCAATATAAGTGCGGAATGTTCGTCATTTCTTTACGAGTCCCGGTTTGTTGACCCAAGCCGAAAGCGCGGGTCATCAAACCGGGACTCGTATAGTGACGAGTAGACTCGTATAGGGACGAGTAGAAATGACAATTCCGCACGTGCATTGAACGACGTTTTTTAATACATTCGCGAAAAAAATATTGGTTTTACGCGTTTGCCGCGTTTACTGCGTTTGCTCCGTGTTTGGGTGCCGTGTTCGTGTTCATGCGCTCCTGGTGCGCCCGCTCCGGTGCCGCGTAGGAGGAAAACAAAAAAACACGAGTGCGGAAAAGAATAACTTTGCGCACGCTAAACACACATGGAAATGTCAACTTTTTGAGCAAATGTATTAAAAAAGCGATGTAAGATGTCCTCAGCAACTCTTTTTCTTTTTATTGTGTCCGAATTCTTATTGGAAGACTGTTTACACGTAATGCTACTTGCTAATGCGCGCGGCTTCACCCTCATGAATTTCTGTTTTCACATGATCCGATAGAGTGAGTAAACCTTAAAAATTTCACAAGTGGCGTCGACTTTTTATACGATTTTTAAGTAACTTTAACAGGTTACGCAGCACACACAGCAAAAGCTCTCAAAAAATAACCCGTTTATGCAACATTTCTCATTGACGTTCCTAGGTTTACGTTTCCTAGGACGTTTATAGGTTTTATTGGCCTTCTTCGAAATCTATCCAACAGAACATGAATTTTTCAATTCGGACCATTATTTTCTGAGATAAGCGCGTTCCAACAAACAAACAAACAAAATCAGCTTTATAATATTAGTATAGATATGCCTGTCATTTCCCTGCGCTATCTTCTTAGAGGTCTCAATTTCAAACATTAGTTTTTCAAAGATGAAGGAGATGATGGAATGTCTTTAAGATTGTTTAGTATAGTAGTGTTATTATCTCGCTGCAGACTCGGTCATAAATCATTCGAGTGTTTCGCTTTTGTTGTTTTTTGCAATGCACAACTCAACAAACAACAACAAAAGCGAAACACTCGAATGATTTATGACCGAGTCTGCAGCGAGATAATAACACTACTATAAATCACAAATGTACCTTGGTAGCAGAAGAGTTAGTGGACGAGCGCCTTTTCTTGCTGGAGGGAGGCTTCTCTCTCTGGTTCCACTGGCCGCGCTGCACCCACGAGCGCCGAGTTGATGCCAACGAAATATCGAGATCATCCTCTGAACGGGAGTACGACATCTCCGATAATAGGGTGCCTGGAAATGGGCATTTCTTTATAGTAAACTAATATAGAAAATTGTGTCTGATAAATGATACTCCTGCCCCTGTGACTTAAAGCAACCCAGGGCTTTGTATTACTATGTCACCCTACACATGAGTATCCTGATTTCAGTGGTACATAAAATATGATTTTTAATACATTTGTTCAAATAGTTGACTTTTCCATGTATGTTTAGCGTTGCGTAAAGTTCTTCTTTTTCAACAAAAGTTGTTAGTGTTAATGTAAACAACTACAGGCCGAGAGTGATTTGGTATTTTTTGTATAACTCTGTTTAACAAGAAGATATAAATTCAAAAGCATAATTTCTAAAGTTCATTCTTACCAGTGGAGTTCATTTCAGGCACTCCAGTTAGTTTGGCATCGTGCTGTGCTGTGCCGTTCAGGAAGGCGAGCTTCTGCAGTGTCTCATTGTTCAACTTGGCACGGTTGTCATTGAACAGCAAATCCCTGGCCATATCCAGAAGTTTACTCTGTAACGAAATAACAATAGCCGTCTCAGATAGACGGTACCACCAGTTCATTCACAAGAACCAAGTTGTCCCCACGCGGCCCACTATTACAAGTTTGGTGTAGTGAATTGAATTTTTCCCATCTGAAAAATGTCTGATAGAAAACAAAGACGACAATCAAAAATGCATTTTCTTTGGTGGCATCACATTGTACTTGGCTGAAAACACAGTAGTAGGAAGGTTTTTGCATACATTGACAGTTTGTTACAGAAACATGGAAAATAATTCTGTACTACCACATATACTACCACTTATGCCACCACTGTTGTCCTATCTCTGTCCCTATCTGTTATGATGGTATTGAATGGAAGCAGGCGTTACGTTGTGGAAATTCATAATTAGTAGGACAGAGTAATTTGTTTTGATATAACCCGCTAGTTGAAAAGATTTTGTATGGCACAATATGCAGGAATGCTGCCCACATGAAACATCACACACAATTTTCCAACACTTTTTTGACATACGTTTCATCTCAACACTGGGGCATCCTCAGGAGATGTTTACTTCAGTAATGCAGAATCGTATGTATGAATTATCATTCTGAATTCACAGTGTTCTTGCATATTGTACCATACAAAATCTTTTCAAGTAGTGGATTATAGCAAAACAAATTATTCTGTTCTACTGTAATGATGGTGTTGTCAATTTGTCATA
This sequence comes from Coenonympha arcania, assembly GCA_036785405.1. Taxonomy (NCBI): domain Eukaryota; kingdom Metazoa; phylum Arthropoda; class Insecta; order Lepidoptera; family Nymphalidae; genus Coenonympha; species Coenonympha arcania. The sequence continues at coordinate 2,610,209 of CM072067.1, forward strand.
TTGTAATTTGTATTTTAACAGCCAAAACTAATAAACCTATCTATCCATATGCCTGGCTTTGTGATATAGAAATTTGAAATAATATAATATGGTGCTAACATCCCATCTCTGGTAAAGTAAATCTAGATAGATAGGCCTATTAATTACGGCAGTAAGAAAACACCTTACCAGATCATTATATTTCTTCAAGATAATGTTCCTCTCCCGCTTCTCTCCGTCTAACAGTTTGCGGACGTGGGCAAACTTGCCCTCCCACTTGGCCATGGTCTTGAGAGCCTCATCCAGCTCCCCTTGCAGCCGGATGTTCTCCGCTTCTGCTGCTGCCCACTGCGAGCGGACCCATTCCATCTGCTTCACAAACGCTAGGAAACCTGGACAATACACATTATTATTCAGTATGTTTTAGTGCAATAAAGGAGTAGTAGTATTCTGAACACTGACTTACATTATTATTTAGTTCACTATACAAAATTCATGACAACTTTCATAAAACCAACAGAAAGACTAACAGACATTTAGCATAAAGTAAGTATGTATTACAACAATAAAATTAGGTTTATTTCCATCCAAAGGTAAGCAACCAATACAGTAACTACTGTTAAATTTTTTTTAGATAAAGTTAGAAGTGAACAAAGTGAATGTAGGTATGTATTTGTGCACTCTTTCTACTGAAAAAAGCGGTAGATAAACAAAAAGTAGGCGTCTCCTTTAAATATCGCCAACAATGAATACAATGTAATCTGAATACGAATGTGATGTTATTTACGGATAAACTCACTTTCTTCTGCTGCTCCATCGTTCAAAACGTTATTCAAACGATTTATATCATCGAATTGAGCTACGTTCGAGAGGACTAGGCCTTCGCACGAATCTAGACTTTCGGTACTCATTATTATCATATTATATGTGCAGGCACTAATTTATTAACGTAGTCACATAGAAACACACTGCACTCGTACTTAAAGTACTAAATTAGCTCTATTTATTACGGAAAAAACTTATATCGAATTGAGCATTTTGATGGCAAAAAAATTTGATTAACGACCACCACCTGCGATCTCACGCCTCACAGATTCACTATTGCAAATGCAAACGTCACAATTTCCTATGTCACTTGTCAGTGACAAACAAGACGACCAATGGTGTGCGTTGAACATGTAAGAGTTGCATTCAATTTAACCTTTTTTTTGGATTACACATTTCTTTCGATTAGTAAAATAGATTATAAAACTGTGCAAATATGATCACATTTGATACCCTGATACAGTTTTAGTACTTATATTATTCTTTTTTGTTGTGGTGAGACCTTGTGGCTACATTCAGAATAGTAATTAAATTAAAGAATGACAGTGACATAATCGAGAGGATGTCGTGTTTCTGACAAGTGTCAAAGCGTCAAATTCAATTTCAAAAGCGCGATGATGTTCGGCTGAGGACGGCTACTCGTTCGTTCGGGCCGCGTATTTCAGCGATTTATTGCGGGATAATAATTATTTCCGACTCCACCGGGGTTTGATCGCGGGCGTTTCACCATGGCGGACGAGGAGAATAACTGTGATGACGGTGGTGGTGATCCCAAAGGAGGTATGCGGTTGCGAGGCCGTAAAGGTGCTCTGAAGAAGAAGAATGTTTACCTGGTGAAAGACCACAAGTTTATGCCGAGGTTCTTCAAGCAGCCGACCTTCTGTTCCCACTGCAAGGACTTTATATGGTAAGCTATAGATTTATGGCCTTTTCTTACAACAATACTTAAATACATTGCAGATTTGATGGGTATTATAAATAGTTAATGTTTACAAAGGTGCGTCGGCTAAGCGCGGTTTCCTTAATGAATAATATGATAAGCCGGACCCGCTATGGTGTGTTAGCACGATAAATTTATCCGCAATCCTTTTCCGATTGCACAGAATACATTATTTAATAACTTGCTGTGCTTATTAGTCTTTCATAACAATAAAAGTTTGTCTGTATTTGTACATCCAGTTTAATTGCTGTAATAATTATGTCACCACTATCAAAACCTAACAGTCCTATTGCATTATAGTAACAATATCATTTGCATAGTAATATTTCAACAGTTATAAACATTTAGTAAGAGAAGTAGTTAGGAAAAATCTGTTTAATAAAATGTTAATCTTAAAACCAATAAGATTTTTTTAATTGCAGTAATTCTTGTACAAAATAATTAAGAACAAGTCAAATTTAAATGTCTAGTCGATGTTACAAAGTTCTAAATGTTTCTAGTTCTATTAAAACAATATATAAATTTGTAAATAATATCTATAAAAGTACATCAAAGTACCTACATTGTGTACAATTGGTTGATAAGTATAAGTTTGTTCCAATATCAATATTGATTGTACAAGCAGGAAAAATCTTGTGATATCTATGATGCTTCTAAATTCCAACAAAAAATGTCCAATAGGATGTCACAGATAATTTTAGTTTGATGACACACAAAAACTGTAAATCTCTGTTGTAGTCAGTCCCGTTTTTTTTTTAATCTTTTGATGTTATTTTGCCGCTTACATTTCAATTTTTATGAAAAAATTAGTCAATATTGTGAGTATTTAGAATAATAGTTTTAGTATTTAGAAAAATATTTTCAGCTCATGTAAGATACAAAAATGATAAAAATGATATTTTTTCAGTTTCTACCCATATAAAAATTGTACTAAGCAAAATGACATCAAGATTTGAATCAGAATTTATCCAACAACTTCTACTAACCCCGTCTACCATGTTAGGCTTGTATTTAATAATGTTGTTTCCTACCATTTACCAGTTTTCCATCCTTGTTTATTTTTCTTAATAAATGTTAAAAGACCAACAACCTATCTTTCTTTTTTCCCTTATTCCTGCAATATATTCCTATCCTGTGTATTTAATCTCCTTGAAAGGTCAATTAGCTGTCTCATGACTAACAACTGTGAGAGATGGACTTGGGTCTTACTTAGAGCTTTAGATGCATTCCTCAGCTGGTGGACTAAAGCATCTATTAAAATCTTAGGTATTACTATTTTCATTCGTTTATTTTCTCGTTGACGAATGAAACAGATATAGCAATAGCGAGGGGCCAAAAAGTAACCACTTAACCTTTATCTCTCTCTGGTCCCTCACTATTGCTATATGTGTTTCATGTGATGTCATGTGTCAAAGAGAAAATAAAGGAATGGTAAGAGTATAGTTGATCCAAACTCTCTAGGAGGTAAGACGAGGGGATATGAGTATGATAGTGTAGTTGGTGCCTTGGACTCTTCTTGTCTTAACTCCGTTCTTTGGGCACAGTCTAAAGATGCAAGGTGAGAAGTGAACATAATATCAGTTGTTTAATTGAATATGTGGTAAGCAAAACTTGTTTAATTTGTTTGGAGAGAGGTACCTACCTCATTAGAATGGAGCTGGCATAAAGTGTTAATAACTAAGACTCCTTCACTCTCCAATGCATAAAGGCTCCCCCACACAGGCGCGTTATTATCGGTCGATAATATCGCAAGCGTTATCGCGATATCTGTTTTCAGTACATTTTGTATTAAGATGGTCATGTAGTTACACACTGCTGCCATAATACCGCCGCAATGGAAGTAGGAGTAATTATCGCAATAACGCATGCGATATTATCGACCGATAATGACGCGCCTGTGTGGGAGAGCCTTAAGAATATGCATAGTCATATCCAGTGGAGATCCATTCTGAAATAAGCTGAGTAGAATCGCAGAAACTCACTAAGAATTCAATAACTTTTTATGGTCCAACTCAGGATGCAAACCGGCGGTCCTCTTAATCTACAACCGTATACCATTTTAGATCAACAGTAATTATTAAATTATTAGATTAAAAATTCTATTGATTTTTCAAATCATACTAATTTGTTGGCACACCAATTACACTTGACGACAGCCTCGACAACTTAGGCTGTTACGATCTATGATAAAATAACTACGAAACCGGCATTACGTTATAAATAACCCATATTGCAAAGATACCAGTACGTAATTCGTACATCGGGGTTTTGTAAGAAAATCTCTTAAGCTGAAATCAATTCAGCGACCTTAGCACAACAACACTAATCCTATAAGCGGACCCTGACCCAGTGGAGTGGTCGCTCTTTACTATACGTTGGACCGCTAACCTACAGCCTATAGCGTAACAAATCGCTTTTTAACGAGCGGCAGAAATCGAACTGAATATGGTTATGAATAGATACATAGTGGTGGATGCGAAAATTGTGAGTTTTAAAGACATAAAGTGAAACTTTTATTGTATCGTCCCACACAATATGTCGAATGTCGCATTTATTTGGTACTTGAATGATATTTTTTTTCTTACAAACTTTTATTGTCACAACTAGTAAATAGTTGCGTCAAAAGATGGCGCTGTTAGAACTACTTACTTCCATCGAGATGTGTTTTTATTATTATTCACTGAATGCCTACAAACCGAAAAAAGTTTCACTTGTATAGTGATTTCATAAAAGCACATTTCCTGTTTTCGGACGCGGTCGTCCGAAGTGGGAAGGGTATTCAGCGGCAAAGATTCTGCGAACGGGTAGTAGCTATAGGTAGTTCAATCCAAAAAGACGCGTCATATTCCTTCACAATCGCTTGTGTTTCATGCGATTCGTTAGGAGTTAGGAAGGAGAGAGGTGAGTCTTCGTGTATTGAACTACCAATAGCTACTAGCCAGAAAGTCTTTGAGTGGAGACCACGTACAAGTAATCGTAATGTGGGACGACCCACAGCTCGTTGGACTGATATGGCGCGGGTGGCCGGAAGCGGCTGGATGAGGAAGGCTGAGGACAGGGTGTGGTGGCGCGCGATTGGGAAGGCCTATGTCCAACAGTGGACGTCCGCAGGCTGAAATGATGATGATGATGTTTTTTAGAAAATGAGTCAATGTAATTACCTGTTAGGTGATTATAATCACGTGGTGGGCGATCAAGGACTTGGCGTCGTTTTTTAATAGCGACATAAAAACCGGCTGGACCGCTCACAATGCTCCACCGGAATTACCGATTTGAGTGTCCGAGTTGTTGACTGAATCGTCCAATTTCCACTCGTCCATCGTCTCAACTGCTAGTGTACTAGATTGGTATGTTAGACAATAAATCTTCGCCTGACAAAACCATAAAACTTTAATCAAGCTTGCTTTTGTGTTGTTACTTCTTAGAACTGTATTTATTTTGGACGCTTACATGTGGTAACCATTTAATGCATTCCTTTTGTTCATGTCGTGGCCAGATCTTAGAATTAATCATTTTATGATATGGCCGACCATATTACGACCTTTTATGAAGTGGTTAGTTTTGTGATGGGCCAGGACGGGGTCAGCAACGTTATGAAATGATTTTGAGATCCATGACACATAAATTGCATACCTAGGTACTAATCGCAGCCTTTTTTAACCCGAGATAATTAATGGACCCCACGGGACGATCACTTTGTCAACAGGATACCCAAGGCCAATCCCTCAGGGGATTCCCGTGAACATGATGATGTAGGTAAGTGTGTAATTACAGATTGCCAGATGGTCACTATTACCTACTTACAATAGTTAATTATTCTAAGCATCTAGCGAAGTAAAAGAGGCACGAGACTCTACCCATATAGCATTTTGCGATACGTTAAAAATATGGAAATGGAACGAAATTCTAAACATTTATGAAAATGACCGCTACATTTTTTTGAATTTCTTTCGAAACCTGTGTAAAAGCAATCTTAAATAAACCCATGGATGGGGACATTTGTCTACACTTAAGAAAAAAAATCGAACTTCAAAGACGATCTTTTTGTCGAGATCCGAAACTAATTGCACGTCTACGCTTCCGCTCAGTGGTCTATTTTTGCAAACTGCATGCACGATCCCCGTGTCACAATGATATTCGCTATTCTACTTCTTTCCCCCTCGTTGGATCTTCAATAAAAATTTCATGCGTTGGAATTATGCTTGAGTTGAGGCTCGAGTCAAAATTGTCAATTTCCGACGTAACATAAAAGTGTCACGTGTTCAATTATTGATTAGATAATTGCCATCATATTATTTGGCATTTCATAATCTAGTTTTTGTCTCAAAAATATTTGAAAATATGTGTATAACTTTCTCATTAGAAAGGTTCTTGTAAAGGCTTATATTACTCACTTATGTGGAAGCTCTATGCAGATGCAAGATATTTGCTAAGTTTCTTAACACAAACTTATAACAATGACATATTTAGAAAATTAATAACATTTACTAAAAAGTGTCTCAAAAAAAAACACGATTTTCCTAGATTTTCATTCAAAAACCATAAACCGAAAAGTGTCATTTTTAGGAACTGCGGTATTTTTACAACGGCTAAATGCAGGGCTATTGGATCAACTGATAGGAATAAGAGGATTAAGGGTCGTCCTCTGCTAATTACAGATTAAAAAAAATTATGATTAATTTTCGGTGTCTCGGTCGAAAGACGGCTCTTGTTGGCAGCCTCCTGAAATGATCGCCAAACACCATTTGGCGCTGTCTGAAGCCAGTGACTTCCCGCGACTTTTTATGGCTTCGTTCGTCCATCATTTATGATGAGGGTCAGGATTCTTCATCAGAAGAGAAAGATCTTTCTTCACAAGTCCACCTGGTAAAGAATCTGCCAGCACTGTGGTTTCCGATGCGCCATTCTTTGGTTATAGTGTGAATAAAAATAATTATGGTGACGATATATATATAATAGTGAAAAATAAATATTTGGGTTTTCCCAAATATTCATTAGAAATACTTTTATATAAATAAATTACTTTTATAACGGGCTAAAAAGAGGAACGCTTCCAAAGATTATAGATATTTCAATCCACGATGAAGCACCCCACTCTGTCAAACTCCAAGCGAATCGAATGAAACAAGCGATTTTGACAGAGTGGGGCGCGTCTTCTTGGATTGAAGTATCTATATTTAGATTTATTATACAGTAAATATAGGTATGTTACGCAATTGCGATATTAGGTAGTTGTCTTTGAAACGATTCCATGACGTATCGAGTTAATTATTTTGAGTTTAATCACGTAAGACTTCGTGCGATTAATTTATGTTTACAGTTTACACGAAGACTGGTGCCCTATTTCAATTGACAGCGAGGTAGGTAAATTACACTGGATACAGACGACGGTATTAGCATTGTAATTCAAAATTCTCTCTCAAAAGCTATAGGTAGGTAATGGAAATTAACTATTAATACCCGAAGATTACTTACCAAAGAAAATTGTTTCTCGAAAAAGTCTTTAGAATGTACCTACTGCTAGTCAATTAAGGTTTCTAATTTTACAGAAGAGCTTTTGTCTTCAAATACCTAATATAATTTTTTCTTGCTACTATACGGTTTCGTAATTTATTCAATAGATAAAACAAAAGTATTCATTGCTACAGATCTTTTGGTAGGTAATATTCATTTTCGCACGACTCAACTGATGAACTCTCTCAAGTAATTCCAATTCCAAGGAAATACTACTATACCCGTTAATTGTTTTTTTTTTGTACTCATTAAAAGTTAGTATTCGACAGCAAAATCTGACGGTAAGTGAAGATCCAGCCGAGAATGTTAACGTACCAACTTATTTACACGATATATCGGTAGAGTTTGTCATTTCATTAGTGCCTGTAATTTAGGCCTACGTGAAAGAATATAATATTTTGATTTTGGTCCTCCTAATTTCACGAGATCCTGCTAATTAACTGGACCAGAAATTTCGGGAACCATCGCATCTAGCACCGGAGCCCTTAAGACCATTCGTGCGTTGGAATTATGCTTGAGTCAAAATTGACAATTTTCGACGTAACATAAAACGTGCGCCACACGGTCACCAACAAGCCCGTATGCAGGGGTGACATTGCAGATTTCTGCCGTGTAGCCAGCGTTTCTGCAATGTTGGCCGATTTGACATTCAACAACCTTGGTCAGGAGTCTTGCTCTGCCGACAGTGGTCGGAGAGCGCGGTTGCCAACCGTGTAGCCGCGCGTTCCAACCAACCTCAAAGACAGTCGCGCTCTGTCTAGCGATGAGCGAGCACGTTTACTGCGCCGCCTCCACAGAGTACTTTATTATATGCTTTTGTATATTATATTTTTTATTGTATCCTTTTTTTCTATGAATGGTCGAACCATTTCCACCAACTCGTCAAAAGTGTCTTTCTCCATCCTTAAAAAATTATATAAATCATCAAAATCCAATAATCCTATCAGTGAATCAGTTAGTCTGTAGTAGTCGTTCTTTTAGCCATCGCTTCATCCAAATCTTCTTAGGCTTTTTTTCTTTATCTACAGCACACAAGAGTGCCAGCGAAACACCAACTTTTTGAATTTTTGATAACATGGGAGCCATATCTACTCGTCGTGCTCCTACCGCAGTTGTAAACACACTGAAGTTTGCAGCCGTGTAGCCGCAACGCGCGACGGCAGTACCAACCGGCCCTCCAACCAGGTCACCTCTGCATACGGGCTTGTTGGCAACCATGTGGCGCAGGCTTAAGAGTGTCATGTGTTCAATTATTGATTAGATAATTGCTATCATATTATTTGGCATTTCATAATCTAGTTTTTGTCTCAAAAATATTTGAAAATATGTGTATAACTTTCTCATTAGAAAGTTTAAGGTAAAGACTAATTACTCACTTAGCGGTGGAAGCTCTATTTTGATGCAAGATATTTGCCATGTTTCATAACACAAAGTTGTAACAATGACATATTTAGAAAATTAATAACATTTACTAAAAAATGTCTCAAATAAAACACGATTTTCCTAGATTTTCATTCAAAAACCATAAACCTAAAAGTGACTTTTTTAGCATTTTTCGATAAATTAAACGTATTATTTTAGGATTAAATCCAAGATATTTTGTTATTTCTGAATTATAGTAATTTAATTAATATTCAATGTCACTGGTTATTTACTATTTTAATAAGTTGTATATTTATTTTACTATAATTTTTTTTGTACCTAATACCATTTTCCGCGCAAAATTTCGTCTGTGGGGACAAATTCCTATTTTGTATGGACCGAAACGCTAGGCACGCCGCGCTGCATGAACGCTCTTTACAGAAGGGACTCCCAACACAGATAACATAATTCTTACACTTTTCTCTGCACTGACCTCCATAATACAAGTACGCTGGACTGCAGACTGTCAACGTAAAAATGAAGACGCTTGATTTTCGCCATTTTGGCGCTGATTGTTGCGTTAGCTGGCGTGGTGAGCGTCCATGGAACTAAAATGGCATTCAAAACTATGGTCATTTACAAATTGTCTTCATTGATCTGAGCAAATTTCAGTTACAAATGCAAATTTTAGTACCGTAGAATTTCGAGGCGCGCTTCAAATCGGCACAAAAAAGTTATTATTGTCAATTGTATATAGAATATTTAGTCCAGCGTGCTTGTATCGTAGAGGCTAAGAAGTCAGTGGTTATCTGACTCTCCCATAGGACAAGGTAGAGGTTTGCTCTGCCAGTCCACGGAAGCACTCGACAGTCTCAACTAAACACATCTCAGTCAGTTACTAGGTAATAGGGTAGAGTAATTTCTAGAGCAATTCGAAATTCGAATCATAAATCAACAAAATAAATACCGTGGTGGCTGTTACTTATTCACCTATTCTAACACACAAATATGCAGATATCGTTCCTTTAAACAGTTAATCGACGTGTTTCGTCATAACTGTCATTGATTGATAGATCCACTGAAAAGCATCGTCATTGCAACTCCATTAAAAAACATTAAACTGTACAGTGTACTGTGTTATGTGTACGGTAGATATTCACTTACGCATGTTTACATTTCTGTAACAATGACGAGATGATTAAAACGTTTTAGTTTAGCCATTTAAAGAGGTAATATTATAGCGACCGACTTGGGCACTAAGTATGCCCATAAATGATCTGTTGGACGGTTTATATTGTACTTTGTATTTAAATATTATAATTATATTACATAATGTTTATTTTTTTCATTAATATTTGTTTGACATTCAATGAAGCACACAGAATAAAGGCATAAAATATTTTTCCAGGACGATTTTTTACATCGGTTCTAGTTACGGTAGGTAGATGCGAGTTTCGTTTTACTTCACCAAAGTCCCTTAAGGATTATTTAATATGATAACATTTAAGCCCTAAAGCTAATGAGTACCTACTTATAACATAATGATTTTCACTGAAACTAATATAAAAACTTATATATCTAAGAATGTGTTTATAATCCTTGTTTTTTTGATGATACTGCACTAAAACCAAAGACACGAGTAACCTGTTTGGCAAAACCTGCTTTTTCAGAATAGCTTCTTTCACTAGAAACTATTCTCGCATATAATGGTAAAACCTAATCATACTTCGTACTTATATGGGATTGATATAAATCAATGTGAACATGTTACTCGTTGGAAGGGCCGAGTAGCTCTAGACATCAATCACTAGACCAGTCAACTTGTTAGAATCGATTAACCATTTCTAACGTAATCCCATGACGCTGAAGTAATAGACAATAAGTACGGTATTTTACTCAATTTTCTTATTAGGTACTTTATCTTTGGGACTTAAACGATGACGTAATTTGAAGAAGTTACAAGCATAATATGAATTATCGGAGTGGGTAGATGTCTGATGTACCTTTATTTTTATTATTTCAAAATGAAAATTGGTAGGCAGCCACTATATGGCGTTACAATACAATGACGTCACGTTCGTCTGTAGCTATCTCTGTCTAATCGGAAATATGAAAATACTATAGTAGTGTTATTATCTCGCTGCAGACTCGGCCATAAATCATTCGAGTGTTTCGCTTTTGTTGTTCACTAAAATACAATAGCAGCAGTGAAGCTCAGCAGTGAAATACAAAAGCGAAACACTCGGATGATTTATGACCGAGTCTGCAGCGAGATAATAATACTACTATACTTAGTAACTTTTTAACCGATTTCGAAAAACAAAAGAAGGAGGAGGTTCTCAATTTGGTCGCTATGTTTTTTATCGTTATTGATATTTTGTTACTTGTTTCTCTATTGAATAGTTTTAAAATATCATAAATCAATGTTTTGAAATGAGTAAAATACCCTATTCTCGCAGGATTGACAAATTCAAATGAATTCAAATTGACTGGCTCGTGAATTACAAATAGATGTTGTTTTAGACGTCTAGACTTTCCATTTATGGTTAGGAGCATGATGTTATCGTTATCGCTGCTAAGTTTTAACCGCAGATCAGAAAAGTTAGTTTATATACAGTGGTCTTAACATTTATTTCAGCTACGGAGTTAAGTAGATTCACGATCTAAAATAACAATTCAATATGCTGTTCTAACTCTGAAATTCGGGTTAGTTAACTCTATAGCTAAGAGAAAAAGAGATTCAATCCCTTGAGCTCTCAAATTAACCAGGTTTGCCTGTAGTACCTTACGGTACGGAAAATTCACTCCGCAAAATGATTTCAATAAATATCGACTTCTAGCACTAACAGTGAGACAATAAAGTGCAATTCAGTTTGCAACAGAGCCTTGTGTCTACGACTTTATTAACCTAAATGTTGCTCTCTTTCTCTCGCGTTACTTTATCCCTCCTATATCTCTTTTCGGGGTCATAAAACCGCTGGGCGGTCGGCGGTATGCACTCGTAGACTATATCTACAGAGCCAGTGAAGCTCCCCTGCTTTGAACGAGAGGAAGTCAGAAGTTTTTCCGGGATTCCGAACTTCCACCTGGCGAGGCGTTTCTGAACAAAGCGCCTTGTATATATGACTTTATTAACCTAAACGTTACATGCTCTCTTTTTGTCGTGTTACTTCATCTCCCCCCTCGTTTCGGGATCCTGATAAAACCGCTGGGCGGTCGGCGATATGGACTTATAGACTGTATCTACAATGCCAGTGAAGCTCCCTTGGCTTGAACGAGAGGAAGTCAGAGGTTTTTCCGCGAGATTCCGAACCCCGACCTTTTGAAACGGCTCTGAAGACAGGCAGAAGTCTGCACCAATGAGTTCTCACTGTATTGTATTTAAATTGTATTTACACGAATGCGTGCTAACTGCTGACTGCTGAAGCTGAAAATAAATTGGATCCCCGCCGCGTCGCAGGTACTCGTATATCATTATTTTTCTCTAATATTTTACAATTTCGTTGACAGCCCCGCGCCGCCATTGTTGGAGCAATTTATCTCTAGAGCGCCGACACTCGGCTAGACTCGGTACACTCGCCGCGACACGGGACATCGCTTCTAAAATGTTTAAGTGAAATACGGACAGACTTGGACAAATGGATCAATTTGTCTTTTCGTTTGTCGACGATGCAGATGTTGGGTCCTTCAGATAGCTTCTGGGCAATAAAGGCAATGTGGCGACCAGCGGCTGTAGCCATATGTCCCCTTTCGAACGAAATTCAAAAATGGATGGCGGCAGGGTCACTTGACCAATTAGCGTCAAAATGACGGTAGTCTGCATGCATGTTTTGAATTTTGTTCCATTTATATTCCACGTGTAGTATATCTATCGCTATAATTGTCACTTGGCTTGTCAATTGGCAGTTGACAGAAGGTGGCCTCAAAATCATCACCGAACCTTTAAATCGGAATCTGTTGAGACATCGAGTTTTCCCGATTTAGCGATTGATTTATTACACATTGATAGAAGATGTATAACATATTTTCTGGAATGCTAGTTGGCGATGCTGGGGTATTCCGACGTTGAAGATCGATATGGGGTTAGGGAGCGACCCTTTCTCATAAAATGTGTGTCCTAAATCCCAATGCGTCTCTATAGAGTCACGCATATTTTGTCAGTAAAGAAAATAATACCTTATGTTGTTTACTAGCGGTGAATTTTAGTTTTTCACAAATACTGCGGGAACCTTGAATTTTTCCGGGATAAAAAGTAGTCTTTGTTTTAATCCAGGTACAATAGGTACAATCTGGGTCAAACGGTTTCAGAGGAGTTTTGTTACAAACACTGACACGAGAATATTTTGTGTAATGTGTACACATTTGGATAAATTAATAGCACAATAGCAGCTCTTGGTGTCTGGTATGAAAGGAAACGAGGAAAACGAAAAAAAATCTGCAATATGTTCTGCAGAAAATATAATTTATTATTATTGCTTGCGTTAAGGAAAATGGCAGAACTCTAGATAAAATGAAACAAATATTTTTTTTTGTTTTTTTTTTTTGCTTACATTCGTTTGAATGACTAACTTGTATAACCACATCTAGACTAAAATTCCGTGGTATAGGTATCTACTTGATCTTGTACTTGTATCTCTTGTACTAGTAGTAGTTTTTTTATATACTACTAGCTGACCCGGCAAATGTTGTTTTGCCATATAAATTTTTTTCTCACTCAGGGACGTAAAATATTGATAACAACCTGCTCCCAGACCCAGAGATCATACACTGAAAATTCTATAACAATCGGTCCAGCCGTTTCGGAGGAGTTTGGTAACAAAGAAAAGCGAAAGAGAATTTTATATATTAGAAGAAAGAAGATTGTGAGGCTGTTGCCAGAGTGCCAACACGGCTTGCTTTGAGAATAGCTAGAAAAAAAACAGCTACAACTTTCAAGAATATCAAACCTATATTATGTATTCTGTACTATAGATGGCAAGACATGTTGAAACCCTGACTTCTCTGTTATCTTTATAGTTTATTTTATACCTAACACATGTATGCAAATAAATTGTTTGATAGATTTGATTTGAAGCGTCTTCAATGATTTGCTTAGGTCTTTAGGACGATAATAGACGTACGAAAACAATTTATTAGTAAAGTAGCAAAATGCAAACCGTTAAAACTATAAGGCACCCTTTTAGATATTTAAAATATTTAAAAATAAATTAATCAGTATTCACATATCAGTTAATTTAATCATTTCACTGTTCTATATTACAATGTTTACCTTCCCCGATCAAATCAAAACGTCTCAGAACTTGCAAATCTTACCTTTGTGAGCCGGAGGCGGCACATTAAATATTAACGGCCCATTATCCCGGTTTTTAGCGACTACGCCACTTTTCAAACCAATTCAAAATCATGAAAAAATAGTTTTTTTTCCACTGTTAAAAATAAATATTAAAGATACATGCCTTATCTCTTTAATGTACTCATGAAAACACGATAAGTTAAACTTGCCTCGATCATAAAAATTTTTGAAAACAGGTCGTTTTTGTTCATTTTTCTAATGGCATTTCCAAAGCTTCAGACCAAATTTCATAAAAATTATACGTAAAGTAAGCTCATTGTATTACCTATTTATTGGAAAGACAGATTTTAAATAAAAAATTTGCTGCAAAATTTCGCCTAACAGAAGTCATAAAATGATCTAACGCATCTAATAAGCGATGTACTTCAGTGGCTCACGAGCCTCTATACGAGAAGGACCTGCGCAAGTTTTCACGACTCACGCTCCTTTCGCGCTAAAATTATTTATTTTTTAATTATTTGTAAATAAATTCTCTTACTACATTTAGTAATAAAATTAAAATATGGTAAGTGTTTCTTGAGTTTTTCAAAATACCTAGCCCTCAAAAGCTCCAAAGAAAATCTGACACGAACTAAGAAAATTAGGTAGGTAGAGTAAATTCCACCACGTGCAAATACCATCACGCGTAACCACAGTTTATACCTATATACAGTCAGTAAGGGAGACGAGATTTTTTTGTTTGGCTAAACTGAGTTTCTCATGAATACATGATATTATAATATCCTCTCGACTTTATTTTGGACATGGCGGTCAATAGAAATTTAAAAACTGCGTGGGAGATATTTCTTGAACTTCCAACCCCTAGATTGGTTCCTACTAAATAGAAATACCACTCTGTCCTTACCTACCTACTAATAAGTTTTTAGAAAAATACAAATATAATAATATTAAGGAGCACAAACCCGCGGAACCCGAGACCTTTCAAAATTTCAAAATGGCGGATTCAAAATGGCCGCCAAACGAATTTCGTCGGTATCTCGGAAAGTATAAAAGATGGAAGAACGGTTTCTTGACAAGAGGTGACCAAGACCCGAAGGTCTATTTGATGGATAGAAAAAAATTTCAAAATGGCGGAATTAGTTTTTTCCATAGATAAGTATGGGAATATTTAAGAGGTCAGCGATGATTCTTTTATAGGCTGGAAGACAACCCGCGGCCTACTAGTACATTTATATATTCACTGACTCATTGATCACCTCTCCTGAGCAATTTTGTATGAAACAGAATTTTTTGACGTATACTGTCATGTACAAGCCAAATGTCATTTGAAACGTCATCCAATTGGCAGTGAGCTGAAAAAATTTCAAAATTGCGGATTCAAAATGGCCGCCAAACGAATCTCGCCAATATCTCGAAGAGTATAAAAGATGTAAGAACGATTTCTTGACAAGAAGTGATCAGGACCCAAAGGTCTATTCAAAGGACAGAAAAAAATTCAAAATGGCGGAATTTATTTTTTTCATAAAAAATGTATGGGGAATGTTGAGACTTACGTTGTAAGGCAAATAGCGGGGGAAGACAGCACGCGGGCCACATGTGGCCCGCGCCCCTATGCGCCCTACTAGTCAATAACTATAACTATTAATATATATATAGCTGGTCGTGCTGATTCACTGACTCATTGATCACCTCTCCTGAAAAATTTTGTATGAAAAAAAATTTTTTGACGTATACTGTCATAAACAATGGAAAAATTCATTAAGAACAAAAATATGGAGAGAGCTGATGATTGAGGATTTCGGAGACGGGTGAAGAGCACGGCCAAGGTATCGAAGATAGGTGGGGGGTGCTCGACCAAATGTCATTCGAAACGTCATCAAACGTCGTCAAAAAAAATCAAAATGGCGGATTAAAAATGGCCGCCATTTGAATTTCGTCGATATTTCGGAAAGTATAAAAAATGGAAGAACGGTTTCTTGACAAGAGTTTATTATGATCCGAAGGTCTATACGATGGATAGAAAAAAAAATTCAAAATGGCGGACTTTATTTTTTTCATAGAAAATGTATGACGAATGTTGAAGAGACTAAAGGTTGAAAGGCAAATAGGGGGAAGAGAGCACGCGGGCCACATGTGGCCCGCGCCTCCACGCGCCCTACTAGTATAATATATATAGTTACTCGGGCTGATTCACTGACTGACTAACTCATTGATCACCTCTCCTGAACAATTTTGTATGAAAAAAAAAAATTTTAATATCCATTTCGTATATAAGGGAAAAATTCATTCGGAGAAAAAATACGGAGAGAGATGATGAGATGAGGATTTCAAAGACAGGTGAAGAGCACAGCCAGGGTATCAAAGATAGGTGGGGGGTGCTCGACCAAATGTCATTCGAAACGTCATCCAATTGGCAGTGAGCTGGAAAAAATTTCAAAATGGCGGATTCAAAATGGCCGCCGTTCGAATTTTGTCGATATTTCGGAAAGTATAAAAGATGGAAGAACGGTTTCTTGGAAAGAAGTGATCAGGACCCGAAGGTGTATTGGATGGATAGGAAAAAAATTCAAAATGGCGGAATATTTTTTTTCATAGAAAATGTGTGGGGAATTTTGAAGAGATTTTTTATGGGCGGGAAGACAGCACGCGGGCCACATGTGGCCCGCGCCACCACGCATCCAACTAGTATATATATATAGCTGCTTGTGCTGATTCACTGACTGACTGATTGATCACCTCGACAGTCTTCAGAACCCTGAATCATCATCTCATTTCATATGTTTTCGCTGAGAATCCTCCAAAAAACCACATCAAAGTACTACATGTTGCACAACTTTTCAATAGTCTCTTCAATATTCCCTATACATTTTCTATGGAAAAATAAATTCCGCAATTTTTAATTTTTTTCTATCCATCGAATAGACCTTCGAGTCCTGATCACTTCTTGTCAAGAAACCGTTCTTCCATCTTTTATACTTTCCGAGATACCGACGAAATTCATATGGCGGGCATTTTGAATCGCGCCATTTTTAATTTTTTTTCAGCTCACTGCCAACTGAATGACGTGTCAAATGACATTTGGTCTAGCACCCCCCACCTATCTGCAATACTCTTGGCTGTGCTCTTTACCCGTCTTTGAAATTCTCAATCATCAGCTCTTTCCGTATTCCCTCTGAATGAATTTTTCCCTTAAATACGAAACAGTACTTGAAAAAAAAAAAATTTTTCATACAAAATTGTTCAGGAGAGGTGATCAATCAGTGAGTGAGTCAGTGAATCAGCACAAGCAGCTATATAGGTACTGACCGTTTAAATCTTTCCTAGACTACGACTAGTATTTAAAAAACAAAATCAGCTAAATCGGTCCAGCCGTTCTTGAGTTTTAGCGAGACAAACATACAGAAATAACTGATTTATATAAAATATACCTGTGTTGAGATATCGATTACCATAAAAAAATCAAAATATAGGTAAAAACGCAACTTCCAACATATATTTCGTGAAGCGAATTATAATGTAAATAGTCCAACTGTAACAGTTCAACTGTGACGCAAATATTTATGATATAGGGTCACGGAGTTCATTTGAACTGCGCGACTTACGGCAATGATCGGTAGGTATCGTAGCGCGGGGTCTGAGCGAGCGATAAATGCCTAAAGTGCTGGGATATAGTCGCCTTAACGGCTGGTTTTACTTTACTGCCATAATTCAAATATATAGACGGTAAAATCTAGTTATTATAGATTATAACATATCTCGCATTATCATCCGTACACCGTACACGGGAGAAATAAATATTTGAGGAAGCCATGAGGTCGTGGTCAAATTGTCCAAAGAAATTTTTAATTGGTCTCCCCAGGTAGGTATGTTGATTGTTGTCTTCTCTCTACATTCCCATTTATCCTCAGAGGGCAGGTTGAAACTGCATTTTTGTTTAAATTGTGCGGCATTGTGTAAGGCTAGGGAACGAGAACGAATATTTGTGGAGGCATTCCTCAAATTCCGTTGCAACATTAGGAACGCGGAAAATTTGTCCGCTCACGTCCTTCCGAGGCGAAATTTCCGCTTCTATTTGCCGAGCGGAGAAATTCCTGACCATTCAGCACAATTTGCCAAATCTGGATAAGCGTTCGGGAAAGCTGTTAATCTGCGTAATCTGGGTTGGCAAATAGAAAAGCCGATAATAATCTGTTAAAGCTTGGGTCACTAAAGTACTTAGAAGGGAAGATCGCTCGGATTTTTCGAGAACATTCTAGGACTGTTGACAAAAAGCTTAAGGATTATGTCTATCTTAAATCCCTATCTTTAAACATTAGATAATATGAATTGTCCTTTTGAGGTTTCATAAATATTTAAATCACGTTACCGTATAATGACTTAATGGTCATGTTTTCAAATTCGCATGCGAAATGAGAAGATAGAGATATCGAAGGACATAACTTTACATAGGCAGTGAACGTGACTCTATATGTATGTTGTATATTATGCTAAAATTATAATAGGCAATTATCTTTTAAGTACTTACGTGATTTTTTTACTAACTTTAAATTCTATATTTGATTGCAATCTTGACCTGACGGTAAGTGATGAGTTAATGATGTAGCCGAAGATATTATCGTACTGTCATGGAAGTAGTAAGTCGTTCCTTATGGTTTCTAAACACACGTACGCTAAGGCTACACGTAAGCATGGCGGTGAGGTTTGTCGGTGGAGTTGTGACCAGCCACGGCCGAAGACTCCCACCAGATTAAACATGAAATGGTTTGATATTTTTGATTTCCATCATAGATGTACATATGACGAAAGTATAGTTTGATTTCGATGCTTATCAAGTTATCGGTAACATCGAATACTGTTAAGCTGTCAAGTCAGTGTTGGACGCCTATTTATACGTGGTTATCGTATCGTTGTCTCGATGATTGGTTCTTCGTATTCTTTCGTTACTCGATTCAATGTTGCTTCGACTATCAGATTGAACTGTCAGATTTATTATTACTAATGTTCACTAGATTAATTATGCCTTCGTTTCCGCCTGCGCTGGTTCCGATTTTTCACATATCCCGTGGGAGCCATGGATTTACAAGATTACTCGATCGTGCCGTAACTACTGAACCAATTTAGCTAAAGTAATGGACATAGATTATATCAGTCTATTAACATAATAGGCATGCGTTGTATCCCAGAAAGCATGAAAAAAATTACATACTGTCTATACCAAAATATAGTTCAGACGTAAATTAAGTAAATATGATTTGTGGTTTCAATATAAATTTCAATAATTAGGTACGTATATCATTAGTTAACTCGTGTCTACAGCCGGGAAACCATAATAGTAAGTTTATTAATTACAGACTTCAAAGATGATTCATTGCCCATAATGCGGGTTACTAATTAAATTGTTATCACAGGTGTTATAAGCCTATCTCATAGTTAATAATAATTCCTTACGTATTTCAAATTCTTGCTATACCTACTTAATAAATCAATGTTCAGGAAATTAATTTACATATATTGCGTTTGCGTGTGCGATAAACAATAAGATACAAATGCACGAAATTCGAAAAGTTTTGCGTACCGGTGTCGGTTCCAACTTCTACCAAGTGATTTATGTGTGATGCTCTGTAGAAACCGTTAGGGGTCACTTACCCCTTCCAAGTAGATACGATAACATTTTCGGCTGCATCGTCACTACTACCATCAGGTGAAGTCGCAGTCAAGTACCAAGTCAAGTCAAGTACAAGTATCAGATGAGACTTGTAGTTAGTGTGGAAAAAATTGTCTTCAATTGCGTTGACTTTCTGAGGTTCGAACTTCGAGCCCCCTCAATTAAGGCTGTTTGTCCACCTGACTGACATCTGACAGTCGACGTGTCGGTCCGATGTAGCGCCATATCTTCTTCTTCGTCGTTGCCTCATGACTGAGGGTCGTGACCGGCTACGAGCCCAACTTCTTGATCAAGGCTCGCCAGGTGGTGCGGTCTTGAGCCTTGAGAAAAGAGCCTTGGATGTTGACGCCGGTGGCCTTGCAGATGCTGTCTATCCACCGGGTTGGCGCTCTGCCCCTACTTCGCTTGCCCTCCATGCGACCAGACATAATTAGCCGCTCGATGCAGTCGGGTTTCTTCCTGGCCAGATGGCCGAAGAAAGAGAGCTGCTTGCGGGCGCAGATGGTAGATAGACGGGTCTGTATTTTCAGCTCATCCAATATCGACGCGTTTGTGCGATGCGCAGTCCATGAGATACCCAACATTTTGCGCCAGCACCACATTTCGAACGCGTCAATCCTGGAGAGGATCCGAGACTTAAGGGTCCAAGTTTCAGAAGCGTATAGAAATATGGAGAAAATTAGTGTTCGCATTAGTTTCACCTTGGTAGTGCGATAGATGTTTCGATTCTTCCATAATTTCTGAAGTCGCTTGACTGCTACTTTGGCCATTTGTGCCCTCCTTACAACTTCCTTCTCGCAATCGCCGGAGGCAGTTATAAGTGACCCCAAGTAGACAAATTCGTGAACCGTGGTCAAGTCGCACAATATGTTTGTTCTTTGAATTGTGTCTGCTCTGTCGATAAACATGAGGTTGGTTTTGCTGCCATTAATGACCAAACCATAGAGGGCGCTCACCTTTTCTACTCTTACCAGAAGCTCAGCTAATTGTTCCTCATTGGCACCTATGATGGTAGTGTCATCCGCAAAGCGAAGATTGCTAATACGCTGACCACCTACTTTAACGCCTCCCTCCCAGTTCTCCAGTACGCTGCGCATTATATGTTCCCCAATGAGGTTAAAAATTTGAGGGGAGAGTATGCAGCCCTGTCTCACACCACGCTCTGCTTTAAACGGTAGGGAGAGGTTGTCATCGAGCCGAACTCTAGAGATGCCGTCTAAGTAAAGATTTTGGACACGAAAAATGAGGTGATCAGGGACGCCCATCTCCGTCATGACTTCAAACATCTTGGTCCAGTCGACACAGTCGAATGCTTTGGCATAGTCGATAAAACAGAGGGCCATAGGTACATTGTACTCTCTACACTTCTCTATCAGTTGCCTTAGATTCAAAATTTGCTCACGGGTACCCTTCCCCTTAACAAATCCGGCCTGTTCTTCAGCTATTTGGACACGGATGTAATTTTCCAAACGCGTATTTAGTATGTGTAGAAGCACTTTGCTAGCGTGCGAAATGAGAGATATAGTCCGGTAGTTCTCGCACTTTAAGGTGGACCCTTTTTTATGAAGTGGGATGACGACTGATTCTGTCCAGTCACACGGCCATTGACCAGTTCGCCACACTTTCTGGCAAATTGAGTGCATGATTTTAGTGCCTTCTTTGCCCATATTTTTGAGCATTTGCGCGGATACTCCGTCTCCACCGACGGCTTTAATTTTCAATCTTGAAATAGCCATCTCTACTTCACGGATCAGAATATCCGGCTCATATACTGCGTAGTCCAGTCTTGTTCCTATGTGCTCTCTACAAGTCCTATATAGGTTTTTGCAATAGCTCCTCCATCTATCAAGCACTAGATCTTTCTCAATAATCCGTTTGCCATTCACATCTTCTATGGACCAGCTTTCTGGTTTGAAATCCTTAGTCAGCAGCTTTATCTTTTGAAACATGTCCCTTGTGTGCAAGGTGTTGGCATTTCAAATTCAAATTCAAATTCAAATTCAAATTCAAATGACTTTATTGTTAACATTATTGCTAGACATAAAAAATTATACATAGGTAGAAATAATAACAAGGAACAATACATTTGCATTACAACTACTTTAAAACTAGCAATAAACAATAGGTCACAAACTCAGCAATGTCAGGCATAGGCAACAATGCCCAACGCTGATTTTCAGTTTGCGCCTTTCTTTCTCTCTATATCACTGCACATACAGTCAATGTAGTTGTTCCTATCTCTTCTGGTGAGTCGTTGAACATCAGAGTTAAGTTGCCAGTACCGCTGCTTATCCAAGTCAGAAGCAATTCCTTTCATCTTGAGGGATCTTCTCTCCTCAATAACATCCCAAGTGTCTGCAGATATCCAATCCGACTTAAGGTTTTTAATGCAAACAGCACTGTTGATCTCCTTAGCTGACTCCAGCAGGACTGTTTTAAGGTTAACCCAGGTTGCTTCAGCTGAGTCGAAAGGATCCTGCTTCCCCGAACTCACTCTTGCTTGAACAAGCTCTCCATATAAGCACTCAGTTCCCCTCAGCAGACTTATACCCCTCGACTTGTTTCTTTTTAAAACTTTCAGGCGCACTTTGAAATGGCCTGCAAGCAGTTGGTGATCAGTGCCGCAGTCTGCACCAGGTCGCGTCTTGACCGATGATATCGCAGATCTCCACCTTTTGCCAATCATAACATAGTCAATTTGGTTGCGGTGACCAGTGGGTGACTGCCAAGTGTATAGCCTACGTGGATGCTGTTGAAACCACGAGTTCATAATACAGAGGCCCTGTTCTGCACAGAATTCTAAGAGCATACAACCCCGATCATTTCTTTCGCCTAAGCCATATTTGCCCACCACTTCCCGCATGTGGTCATCATTCAGAGTACTTCCTATTTTGGCATTGAAGTCGCCCAATAACACAGTGACTTCTTTAGATGGAATTGCTTGGTATGTTCGTTCTAAATCACTGTAGAATTGTGATATTTCCTCTTCCGTAGAGCTAGATGTTGGTGCATAAACTTGAACAAAGTGAATGGGATGTGGATGGGCTGCTAGTTTCAGCGTTATTATTCTATCACTAATGGTATCATAACCCATAATGTTCTTCCCCAGTTTCTTTGCAATGAGAAAGCCCACCCCAGAGAAGCTGTTATCAGGATGACCCGAGTTAATCGACATTATTCCACTTTCTGTTACGAAATGCCCACTGTGCTTCAGTTGTGTTTCACTAAGTCCCAGTATGTCCAGGCTGTATCTCTCCATCTCTCTCCCGATTGTTTCCGCCTTCCCCGGTTGCATCATGCCACGCACATTCCAGGTGCCAAATTTTAGTAGTTGTTTGCTGGAATTGAGTTTGTCTGTAGATGGTGGAGTTTTTCCCACAGTAGCCCAGTTTCTGCAAGGAGCCTGCGGACACACTCTCTTACAGCCGGTAGCCAATTTCACACCAGTAGACCCGGATCCAACCTGGCGCCGGTGGTCAGCCGGGTGGCATGACGTAACATCTTTCCTTGTTTTGTTGCTGCTCATAGTGGGTTTTCTTAGGAAAAAATAGTAGCGGTAGTTTCCTATTCCTTTCCGCACCAGTATTTTAGAGGGTATTTCAGTGGTCCTCGAGGTTTCTGCAAACCTTGTTGGTCTGGATATCTGCGTCGCCTGACATTCGACATAGCTGCTCGTTTAGCACCACCCGGGGGGCACGTATAGGGTGGGTCTGTTAGGACAGATGGTAATCCTATGGACGCGAGCAGCACCACCCCCCATATGCACTTACCTAAATATTCATCTGTCCATATCACGTTTGACAATCGATATATAACCGATGAAACTTATAATAAGTTTGGCAGTGTGCTAGATCTCGTAAGTACCGTGGATTATTCCGTGATAAGAAATAACCTGTTCAATCCAGGTTAGTGGTTACGACTATAAACTCGCACATTCCAAATTTTCGCTTAATCGGTTCAGTAATCAGTACTTATTTGAGTAACATACAATAAATAAACAAACTCATATTTATAATACTATAAGGACTTAGCGAATACAGTATTAGCATAGTGGACTAAGGATGACGATGATTAAAGTCATTGCCGCTAAAGCTCAAGTTCCGAATTCAAGATGAATGGAAACAAAAATACACACGGCAAAGCTGAAGGCCGTCGGACTGCCAAATCCATATTTGATGAGTGCCTTCGTCAAAATAGCTATATAATATTCAGCAGCCTGGACCCGAGCGCCCGCGGCAGTGACTGACCTCACCCGGGTAAGGGTGCGTTTCTACTGACTCCCAAAGTAAGAACAGAGCGGAAAAAGCCTAGAAATTAACAAAATATTCGTCGAAATCCATTACGGTTCCGCTATGGTAAGGGTGC
This sequence comes from Coenonympha arcania, assembly GCA_036785405.1. NCBI lineage: Eukaryota > Metazoa > Arthropoda > Insecta > Lepidoptera > Nymphalidae > Coenonympha > Coenonympha arcania. The sequence goes on from CM072067.1 coordinate 2,634,152, forward strand.
ATTTCTTCTGAGTCCCAAATTTAGAACGGAGCGGAAAAAGCCCAGGCATTGACCAATAATATTCGTCGAAATTCATTACGCTTCCGCTATGGTAAGAGTGCATCTGAGTCCCAAAGTTAGAACGGAGCGGAAAAAGCCTAGGTATTGACCAATAATATTCGTCGAAATCTATTTCGGCTCTGCTATAGTAAGGGTTAAAGTTTCTTCTGAGGCCCAAAGTTAGATCGGAGCGGAAAAGCCTAGGCATTAACAAATAATATTCGTCGATATCCATTACGGCTCCGCTTTGGTAAGCCGCAAGGGTGCATTTCTTCTGAGTCCCAAAGTTAGAACGGAGCGGAAAAAGCATAGGCATTGACAAATAATATTTGTCGAAATCCATTACGGCTCCGCTATGGTAAGGGTGCGTTTCTTCTGAGGCCCAAAGTTAGAACGGAGCGGAGAAATCCTAGGTATTGACCAATAATATTCGTCGAAATCCATTACGGCTCCGCTATGGTAAGGGTGCGTTTCTTCTGACGCTCAAAGTTAGAACGGAGCGGAAAAAGCCTAGGCATTGACAAATAATATTTGTCGAAATCCATTACGGTTCCGATATGGTAAGGGTGCATTTCTTCTGAGTCCCAAAGTTAGAACGGAGTGGAAAAAGCCTAGGCATTGACAGATATTATTCGTCGAAATCCATTACGGCTCCGCTATGGTAAAAAGTAGTTATAAGTAGACAAATTATTTCAAACTGGCCCGTACCAGGAATCAAACCCGGGACCTCCTCGTCAAATCAAACAAATATGTTCGTCAAAACTTCCTCTGATTACATATTACTATACTAGCTGACCCGGCAAACTTCGTTTTGCCTGTTATTTTTTTCTCATAATATTAATAATACAATAATAATAATTTTATTTATTTATTAATAGGTACAACTGTAACGGGTCACGTTCCGTACATTGAAGATATTTCGAAATTTTTTGTTGCAGAGCACTCTTTATTCGATACTGAAGGCAAAACTGTAATTTGTTTAATTTTTGTCTGTTTGTCTCTCTATTTCACGGCCACGCATCACGGCTAATCCGCTGGATGGATTAAAATGAGACTTGGCATGATGTGAGTTTATATACCGAAGTAGGACATAGGATACTTTTTATTCCGAAATTCAGCATGGTTTCCCTGGAAGACGACATCAAAGTCAAAATGTGTATGTATTAAGTTATAATTCATTAACTCGCCTTGTGGTGTGGTGGGGCCTTGCAGGCCCCGCCATCCTCTTCGTCACCTATCCGTTATCCGAGTCGAGGTGCCCCAAGTCCCGAGCTCGCTTCGCTCGCTCTACATCCTAAGTCTTCAATCTTTCCCTTACCCTTTTTAAGGCTCGGCCGACGGGCCCCGCTTTGCGGGGCTCCTATTTCTGGGTGGTCATAAAAGAAAATAACCACTCAGAAGGATTGAATAATTGTTTTTTTGAAAAGCTCGAAAACAGTGCGCTACCTCGTAATGCGAATAGTATTGTTATAATCAAGGACCAAACCTCTACCAAATACAACACCTTTCTCCCCCGAACTCCTGCCAAAGGAAAGTAAATCCAACCCTGATTTACCAAGTTTCATCAGTACTAACAAATATCTGTAAGAAGTTTGGTGAATCGGCTTTAAACAACTCCAAACAATTGCGCTAAATCGTTAGTCGGTTGCATTTATGTTCAGCTGAAAGAAGCCTCGGTACCCATCTCGCAGAAAGCTTCGAAGCCCTGATTCTGATTTTCGATCAACGGCCCCGAGTATGAAATCCCAAATATTTCCGACCTTATTCTCAGTACTCGAAGCTGATGGCCGTCCAGCTCGTGGGTCATCAATTCTTCTGACCATTTTTTAACGATTGTATATACGCTGGAGCAGGTCCTAATTTGTCAATCTGTTTCAGCGTTAACCCTTTCTTGAACAAATAAATACTTGGCATCGACGTAGGTAATGTTCGATATTCTCCGAAACCACAATCGGTATTATAACATTATTTGCATAATATCAAATAAATTAAATAGACCAAAGAGGTCAGACATCATACTCCGGCTACAAATTTCGAAACAAACTTGTCAGAGGTGCTGACGTGACAGCAATGAAATGTTTACATAGCAACGCCATTAAATCAATTTATTAATTTTACTTTCAATTAGAAAATACTCGATAATCCTAAGTCTCCACGTATAAGTCCTCGACTCGGATCGATTATTTTTTTACGCTCTTTCATTTGATGTGCGATTCGTTCGATTCCACCATACACCGGTACCGCCCTTGGTTTTTGTATGGGAAAATTATATCGGCCAGGGCCAGGGTTCTTCAGCATTTTGGGACATCAAATATAGATAACAACCCGCTCCCCGACCCAGAGATCACACCCCGAAAGTTTCACAACGATCGATCCAGCAGTTTAGGAGGAGTTTGGCTACAAAGAAAATCGAGAGAATTTAAATTTATCCCCTCTCCTAAGGGAACCATGCTGAATTTCGGGATAAAAAGTATCCTATGTCCTTCCTCGTAGTATGAACTCAAGTCATACCAAGTTTCATTGGAATTCATTCAGTAGTTTCGGCGTGATGCGCGGCCGTGATACAGAAAGACAGACAGACAGACAGACAGACAAAAATTAAAAAAAATACAGTTTTGGGTTCAGAACCGATTTTAGAGTGCCCTCGAAAAAAAATTTTCAAAATATCTTTAATGTACAGAATTTGACCTGTTACAGATTTATTATAAGTATAGATTACTATAGTTTTAATGCTTATAGTAATCTAGTTCGATTAGATTGGGTTTCAAAAATTATTTTTGGACCCAACCTAACTTTAAATCCATGACCTAGTATAGTATTATATTGGTGCTTATTCTGTTGTACAAAATCTCTAACTTAAAATTGGCGAGTTTAAGTTTAGACTCGCCAATTTTAGTTTTTCTAAACTCATGACTCATTCGGCAGTCACGTCGAACTAAATATGGAGATGATTTGGAGTCTCCAAAAACTCGCTAAACCTGACGTTTGTGTTGAATAGTAAGTGCTGCCATTTATGATAGCAAAAACTCCACAAACGTTGTTATTTATTTTCCCCAATTGTAATAAAAATATTTTTTGCGAAATATATGGAAATTAGTTACGTAAAATACAAAGGTAATAGTTTAATTGATTTATTTTGGTCCAATCACCTTAAGAAATTCCGAAAGTTGATATTATGTTTAATTCATCGTCTGATTTGTCTATGTCCAAGCATAGACAAACAAGCAATTATCATTTGTCTATTAGTCTATGCTCATGTTATGGTTGGTCACTTGCTAGAGAGTATAGTGTTCTGTGGTCATAAAAGACCGTTTTGAATTTGACGTTCGAGTTTTGTGACCTTTAGTATCACTTATTTTAAATATTCAAGAAAACAATGACAGAGCACCGGAAAAGGGCAAATAAAAAAATTTTCTAAATTTTATCTCTGTCATCTCAAATGGATTCGAGACATCCCTGATTGACTCCAGCCTTATCCTTTCTTGATAGTTTCTGAAATAAGTTCAATAAACACAGATAAGCATAGCTTAAGTACCTACTTTGTTACTTATCTCGACGCAGCGAACCGTGATCCCTATGACACTGACAGCTAATGTCACCATATAACATTGTAGTGGCGTCACCATTAAATCGGGATCATATTGGGGGCGTCTAAAAATGCCATTTATAAATTTTACGTAGCTTTATACCATTAGTAAAGATATTCCGTTGATATTTTTAACAATTCTTAACATTTACAAGAAGTTATGTCAATCTGAATTTATGTTTACGTCCTGCAAAACTTAAGTCGTGTGACGTTTATCGACTAGGGCGGCAAGTATCGATAAAAAAATGTCGGTAATGGAAACGAGTGCAAAATTTTTCAGACAAAATAAATAAATGGGGAGCATTCATTTTCATGATAAAATATATACATACTTATATAGCAAAAACGTGTTTATCGGGTTAAGCATTATTGGAAAATAACAAGGTTGGAAACTTTCGTTTTACTTACCTACTTAATCTATGCCAAAAATCTTAAATTAATACAACAACAACAAAATGGACATTAAAAATGCACATTGTAATATTTTTTAAAACATGTTTACCAACGTGGCTTAAGGCCACGCCTTTGTCTAAAAAAAAATTATCGACACGACCAAAGACACGACCCATCACTAAACGAACTGTCATAAGGATCATGGTTCGCCGCGTGGAGAATAGTTGGATTAATTTTAGTGTCTCTTTTTGCCTTATGGAGACTACAAACATTTCTTCACCTACGAGAATAGTGCTTATTTACCTTAGAATAAGATAAAGAATATTATAAAATTACTTACCTTTCGCTGGAATCAATCACAGCCGCAACAACGAATTCTTCCATTTTAAGGTTATCCCTATGATGTTAAATTACAATAAATACAAGCAAATCACCACATTTTTCGCACTCAAATCTTAATATGAAGCCAACGAAAAATAATATTAATAATTTACTCTAAGAGAAAACCAAGATATAATTAAAATATTTCGTGTATTTGTCTATATGCAAGTGTTAGGCAGACACCTTAAATTTAATCGACACCTCCCGAGGTCCTCTCTTATTTTAAGGAATTTTAGATTGAAATCTCTTAATTTAAACATATTATAACGCGTACAACGGAATAGCTTTTGTTCTCTAAAATCTAAATTGAATAGTTTAGCGCTGTCAAAATAAATTTTAAGATTAGAGCTGTCATTTAGGGGTGTAACAGAATGTCACATCTCTCTAAGTCTTATTTTGGCGATTTTTAGCGATTTTTAGTTTAGAGATTGGCAACAGAATAAGCACCATTATCTGTGTCCATGACCAAGCGTTATCCAAAATGTTAGCGCCCACGCGTTCCGATGTTACCTACTTAAAGTCTCATTAAAATTCATATTCGCTGTAAATAAAGTGCGGTCTCAGCAAGAGTTTGGGTCGCTTGCTAATGACATTTTAAGTGATCCTGAATCCTGATTCCACGATATTCCACATCGGACAAGCACGTGAAAGTTATCTCACGGATTTTATCGAGTGTCAATCGACAATATTACGTAGCCCTACTTTATACTTACTACTTTTCGAATTATTTATTTAAAATAGTCATAATATAGTCATTGGGCTTGTATAAAATAGTCATATAGTCATTAGAGTTTTAAATCAAATTTGTTTGTTGCAGTCTAGAGTTTAAAATTTGTCGATTTCGCACTTGTTTATTCATAACATTAATTGCAGACATTTTTTTTTGATAAAAATAAAATGTGATAAATAAGGCACTGTCAGGCCACAGTATAAACCAATATGTTTGTGCTCTCGAGCACTGAAATAACTTAACTGGTTGCTTTTAATGGTGGAAATTTGAATAAGGCTACGAAAGCGACAAAATATGTGAATTTCTTAAGAAATTACGTTAAATAAAGTATCGGATTCTTTACCATCCGGCATTCTTAGTATCACGATATACTTAACATGATTTCTATACAAAATAGATTGTACTTGAACTCAATTTAATCGAGCCCTACGTGAAATGATTTCTTGCCACCTGTGCTAGGGTCGCAGGTAGGCATGTGACCTCGTGAGAATCCATTTTTCATTTCCCCAGATGATGCGGCTGTTCGTTTGGCGGATGCTTGATAACTCTTTACGGATATTGAAGCGTAAGCTCAATTTTGAAACTGGGCATGACTTTCAGAGCAAAAATGGACCGATTAGGAAAAAATTCAAAACAAATTCAATTTTTCTATCATCATCCTGTAATGTGCATCTGTCTACTATTCTTAAATTGCCAATTATTTGGTACATCTTAATAATGTTTGTATACTACAGGATTGTTGTAGACTAGCAAACGCCCAGGACTGTGCTCATTTTCTGATTCATTTACAATGTTACAATAACAATAGTTATTGTAATGCTCAAGTGCTGTTGGCGGAACCCATAATAAATACAAATAAATCCCTTTTTATGTCCCACTTCTAGGCAAGGCTTCCCTTTTTTGGCCTCGGCGCAGGTTTGGCCATTATTCATTTAGCACAGTTGGGCATCGTTATTTGTTGTCCCCAGACTCGGCCATCTTGGTTTCTGCTGTTCATCAAATAGACTTTCAGGTCTTAATCACGGTATACAAAAAAAAAAAAAACACTTTTACATCACACTTTCCGAGATAGAAACTTAGAAACCTATGATATTTGTATCTTGAATTTGATGATGTTCCAACATCATGAAATTCCGCCATCTTGAATCCACCATTTTGGATTTATTTCAGCCTTTTTTGATATCCTGAGCTTGCTCCACAAACATCTTTCGAACCCTCGATCATCATCATCAGTTAGTAATATTTTGTATTCTGTAAGATAACTAAACAGTGATGTCTTCCAGTAGGTACATATATAACACAAAGCGCTTGTAATAGCAAATAGTCGGATGTTGTGGTCGCTGTGTCTGTGCTGCGGTAAGGTGGCGCAGCGTTAGTTCTCTGCGGCCGTAGAATTTAGGTAATAGATATTCATAGAATTTCTACCTCTACCGTAGTAATCTGTGCTCTACCGTTATACATTTAAAACTAACTGCTTATCCTCGGCTCCGTCCGGCTCGTGCATTGAACGACGTTTTTTAATACATTTGCGAAAAAAAATATTAGTTTTACGTGCTCCGTGTTTGCATGCCGTGTTCGTGTTCATGCGCTCCTGGTGCGCCCGCTCCGGTGCCGCGTAGAAGGAAAACACAAAAGCACTAGTGCGGAAAAGAATAACTTTGCGCACGCTAAACATACATGGAAATGTCAACTTTTTGAGCAAATGTATTAAAAATGACATTTTGTGGTGCATATTATTCAAGTGCGCTAAGCAAAGATGTCTTCAATTTACCGTTTTACACCCCAATATGACGTATAGGTGCGGTTAAGAGAGCTAATGTTATGTCTCACTATCTGAGAGCTCACTCTGAATACGTTTTTTAATGTTCTTCTTTATTTTTTCAGGTAAGTCGACTTTCACTGAACCTGACTGAATTTAATGCAGAGATAGAAAACATAGGTACGTTTATAGATTATGCAAATAAATTTTAATTTAAATTTTCAAATAAATTCGCCACTGAAATATAGATTATTTTACATTATACTTTCCGCGTTAATTTGGGTGTTTCATTGGTGATTTGAGTACGAAACCTTAATATTTTCCTATTAGTACGTTTTGTTGCGATATCGAAGCATCATTGTTGACTCGACAAAGTAAGTGTGTAAAGAAAAAACACTAGAGCTCATTAACGCGGAGATTTATAGTAATAGACACTTCAATTAAATATTTGAAGAGCGTTATGCCTATTGATAAATAAAGAAAATTGTATAGGTAGAAATTTTCAATGAATGAACAAACACCTCGGACAATGGCGACGGGAGACAATGAACGTGTCCTCACTCATGTCACCGCTGAACAGATCTCTTGAATAGATGTCTCTTTCACTGAGATCACCGCTCGCCTCTGAAATGAATAAATGGATAATATTTTATAATACATTTACTCAAAAAGTAAACCATTCAACGTGTATTTAGTGTGCGGAAAATTGTACGTTTCTGCACTTATGCTTCTTGTTTTCTCTTGCATATAACATCCAAATCTCTTGAATAGATGTCTCGCTCTCTGAGATCACCGCTCGCCACTGAAATGAATAAATGGAAAATATTTTATAATACATTTACTCAAAAAGTAAACCATTCAACGTGTATTTAGTGTGCGGAAAATTATACGTTTCTGCACTTATGCTTCTTGTTTTCTCTTGCATATAACATCCAAATCTCTTGAATAGACGTCTCTCTCTGAGATCACCGCTCGCCACTGAAATGAATAAATGGAAAATATTTATAATAATTTACTCAAAAAGTAAACCATTCAACGTGTATTTAGTGTGCGGAAAATTATACGTTTCTGCACTTTTGCTTCTTGTTTTCTCTTGCGTATAACATCTAAATTCTTGAAAGAGGTTTTCGTTAAAACTGATGCGGCCACCGAAGCGTATCGAGGCAGCGGAGGCGAGAAATGGAGAAATATGAACCAATATGATTGCACAAAATCAGAGGAGCGGAGATTTTGTGCAATCCTATTGGTTATTATTTCCCCGTTTCTCGGCTCCGCTGCCTCGCTCCCCTTCGGTGGATTGGCAGCCTTATACTGCCATTCCCGCAGTTTTAATGTCATAAAGACTCTTTCGTTGTATTTACAAATTGTGATAACCAAATAAAATTTTAATTTTGCGGGTAGAGGCGTTTATAACGTGAGGACTACGGAATCCTAAAATTGAATAAATTTAGAACATGGCCATAGAGATTCAAAGTCAAAGCTTAATAAATGTGTAGGTAGGGTTTTTGACTTTGATCCCAGGTTTCAGTACAAAAGATGTAAATCTCAAGTTGAACTGGGTCCGGCGGCATGTGCGGCTGAGTGGATAATAACATTTACCCCTTTCCTTTACCCCTTACCCCCGTTGCCCCCGGGCTAGGGTAAGGGGTAGGGGGAATCCGATTATGAAACAGGTGTATCTAATGCTAACTGCCGAAAACAATAAACTTGGTTTACGTACGGTTGTCCAACTTTTTGTACAATTCATTTGAATATAGCAAGTAAAGGCTAAAATTATTTTGTCCAATTCATTTGAATATAACAAGTGAAGGCTAAAATTATTTTGGCAAAATCCGGTAAAACGTAATCTGTGGTAAAAGCATGGTAAATCCTTATAGTAAAACATGCAGACAGGGTGCAGATCCTGCCAACATCAACATGTTAACAAACGCGTTTCGCCCCGACAGCGGACCATCCTCACGCGATGTTGAATGTGGATTTGCGTAGTAGCGAAATTTTAATTGCGAAGTTCTGCAAATTGACCTCTCCTTAAACTGAAAATTTAAGAATTAAAACCTTGGATGAACAAAGTTTACGTAAAATGTTCGGATGGGCTTATCCTCATACATATCGGTGGCTACAGTATTGATAATAATGTCTATGTGACCACTATGAAATTATCCAATTTATATCAAACTCATACTGAGCTCATCGTGAATTAAATGCAGTATCAAGATCGGAGTCGATGTCACGCAATTTTCGCTTGTAATCTTCCTTGTCAACACTCCACGAGTCCACACCAATAGCGAACTGTGTTTGTGAACAACAAATATTATTGATCAGCAACTTCAAAGCTAACAGATTAAGAGCTGTCAATAGGTTGTTGAATTTTTTTTTATAATTGATAGGCTTGCGCTTGACTACAATCAAGTCTGATGAACAGAAATGATGAGGTCTAGGATGGAGCGCGTTTGCCTAGAAAATGCCTTTTTACTTTTCTCTTGAAGGCACCCAGATTGTACTTGGCTGGGAACACGGAAGCTGGAAGGGTGTTCGTATCAGAAACGTAGAAGTAAAACGTTTCGTTCGAGTACACTGGACATCAACCACATAAGGATGCCACTTTTCTCGATGTCTCGCGTATTTCTGCTTAATGTTAACGAAACTGGGCCTCATGCTCGGCTTGTCAGTTTAGTTCAGTTTAGAAGTATTGCACAGCGGAATTGGCACCAATACGAGCCAAATCATAATTAGCGCGCGTATAAAATGTGATTGTGTCCCAATAAATTCCTCCAAGGCCAGTGATTGCCCAAGTGCGTCAGTGACGCAGGCCATGCGTTTTATTGCTTCTCTCCCATGTTTGATGCACTACACCGACGACATACCCGCTAGATTCTTTAACGGCGTAAAAGCCGTATTTAAGTGATTTTGAATGAAGTTTTACGTAAAAACTATAAAGACAATTACTTTCAAATTTAAACGTCATGTATTTTGGGTCTTTAATCTAAAATCGCTTAGAAGCTGAAACACGATTGGATAAAATTTTCTTGATAGAAAGTTCTCCCAAAAGTTGCTCCAAAATCTCAGTTTTCCTGTTTTTTTATCGGAAACTAAAATGGATGTAATTGTACTTTTAGTTTTATGGTTTTTGATTTTTGATAACTGGCTTAATTTTTGAGTAATTAGGTCAAAGGTCGTTTTTCTGTTATATTCTTCCGCGACGTTGCATGTCGCACCTACCAATGCATCCATGAGAGTTAGAAAGAAAAAGAATTCAATAAATCCCCTTAAAGCGCATCTAGACAGTCGGCCAGTGTGACAATTACAGTAGTGGTGTTTGACTCGTTGTCGACTCGTCAGCGGTAATCTTCTACAATCGTCAGTAACCGTGAATGATGAACTAATTCAAAGAGCTTACTGTCCTCGTACTTCTCGATTTCAGTAATGCTTTTAATTCGGTAGACTTTGATGTAATGTTGGCTATTCTCCACTGTCTCAATATTTCATCCTCTGAGGTTAATTGGTTTCATTCTTATCTTCATGGTCGCCGTCAGAGGATTAGCACTGACGAGGTAACGTCAGATTGGGCTGATCTTACTGCCGGCGTACCTCAAGGCGGTGTTCTGTCTCCGTTACTTTTCTCCATTTTTATAAATGAAATCTCCAAAGTTATATCTTCTCACTACCATCTCTATGCAGACGATTTGCAGCTTTATAGGCACGCAGCAGTATCTGACCTTGCCACTGCAGTGGATGCAATGAATCGTGACCTTGCTCAGATACTGGAATGGGCGGACAATTTTGGCCTGCTAGTAAATCCCACAAAATCCCAGGCTCTCATAATAGGTAGCAGCAGAATGCGTTGCAAGGTTAAGTTTAAGGATTTACCCAGCTTAATCTATAACGGTACACGTATACCCTTTTCTGACAAAGCAAAAAACCTGGGGCTTATTATCGATAGTAACCTCTCATGGTCGGCTCACATTAATGAAGTGAGCAGACGATTGCACTTTTCCCTCCATTCCTTACGAAGACTGCAGAATTTCTTGCCTTTGAGAACTAAAATATTGCTAGCTCATTCTCTTCTCCTTCCTCTTATCGATTATGCTGACGTTTGCTACTTGGATGCAACAGAGGAGCTACTCGATAAATTAGAACGACTCCAGAATTTGTGCATCCGTTTTATTTTCGGACTGCGCAAATTCGATCACATCTCAGAATTCCGTTGTCAATTGAAGTGGCTCCGTATTCGCTTTCGCCGGAATGTTCATATTCTTACAATGCTCTTCAAAATTTTAAAATCGTCATCCCCTGTCTACTTGCGTGAGCGTTTTCAGGTCGCTCTTCCCCGAGCCAGACCAACGCGATCCTGTATTGCAGTGAAAGCTCTGGAGGTGCCCTCGTATAACACCAGCTTCTACTCTAAATCATTTGCAGTGCTTGCAGCGCGACTGTGGAACTCGCTCCCAAGCCATATTCTCTGTGACAATCCTTCTATTAGTACATTCAAGGCTAGACTGAAACAGCATTATCTCTCGATCCAGGATTAATAATATTTAATTTTGGTATATCAATGTATATGTTATATATATGTATTTATTTAGTTATGTATTTATATATATATTTATTATACGTATTTTTTTATATATTATGTATTTCATTTTTATCACTAGTTATTTATATTGTTTATATATGTATATATATATATATATCTTATATTTTATCAATAGTAATATACAATTTTCAGTACCTACTCAGCATTTCCAAACTTTATTTTTCCCACATTCAAGGGCTCCTGGAAGAAATCTCTCCAGTAGAGATAAGCTGTCCTTTGTGCACGTCTTTTCTTTGTATAATTATTTTTAGTTAAGTTTCTGGTACATAAATAAATAAATAAATGATCGGGAACTTCGCGGCTTTTGCGGTAATCCACTTACCTTGCCTTCGAAGGCCCATAGTTTCATATGAAGCAAGCTTCGAAAGAATAAGAAAATAATTAGTTAAAATCGGCAATGTGTCATCCCTTGTTCGAAGCTTGCTTCGTATGAAATTATGGGGCTTCGAAAAATTAGTTTGAAACTGTAACGTTTCAGAATAAATGGCGCTGGTTCTGCCTAAGGACCTCAATATTACGAATCTGAACTTCATCGCAGAGGGATATGGCTCGTATAGCTCGGTGGTTAGAGCACCCAGCCGCAGCCGGGACGCGGGTTCAAACCCCGTTGCGAGTGAAATTTAGGAACCATAATTAGCATGACAGATTAATTTGTTTTGCTATAATCCCCTACTTGAAAAGAATCTGAATGATCCAATATGCAGAAATTCTTCTATCACTTTCTTCGACGCACGTTTCGTCCCAACACCGGGACATCCTCAGGAGATATTGACTTCACAATGCGAAATCGCAATGTACGATTTGGCATTGTGAGGTCATCATCTCGCAGTAGCGGATTAAAGCAAAACAAATGAATCTGTCCTGTTTATTTTTTTTCAGGCGTCTATTGGTTGTATGGTCGCTGACTGCAGATGATCGGTGACAATAATAGATTGTTATTAGTTTATTTATAGAGGCGGCTCCTTTGTGACCGATATTGAATATGACGGCTGGCCTTATAAAACAAACCTCAGATGTGATGAAGGTAAACAAACATACCATTATTTGAAGTTACGACGTTTGCCGTAACTTGAAGGGTTAATTAATTAATCGACTTATTACTTACTTCATATTATATTATTTGTAATTTTTCTCCTTTTCTTTATTTTGAGTGTTTGCTTGTTTTTAATTGCCAATGTTGTGCTCACTATATAGATATAGGTACATGTAAGTGAAAGAGTATGTTTTTTTAAAAAATACGTTGTAAAACATGTAATACGTGTATATTGTTTGTGTTCTAAGTAAATAAATAAATAAAGGGTTTTGAAGGGTGAACTTTATCCATACAAATTACAATACTAAAACAATTAGTGTAAACATTTAAAGACCTCTTTGGTACCTTTGGCGCGCGCTCGAATTCAAGTTAGAAGTCGCGGGTTCGATTCCCGCCACGGGCCACTTTATAAATTTACTAGGTAGCTATTGCCAGCGGCTTCGCCAGCGTAAATTTTGGTTTTTACATATCCCGTTATAGTAATTCAACCTTAAAAGATAGGTTAAGATTGAAGATCAATACCGCCATACATGATTTTTACGTAACTTAAACCGTTTACGCTGCAGATCATGCAACGGAAGCTCTCGAAAAGGAACAATTTCTCCCGTTTTTCATTGATACTTTTCATTGATATTCTGCTTCTATTGGTAATAGCACGTAATAGCGTGATTTTATATAGCCTATAGAGCCTGAAATGTGTTTTTAAACTTTGAAATCTGAAACATGACAAGGAGATAACTGCGTCAGAAAATCTCAAAGTCAAAATCAAAAATAATTTGTTACATATTATAGGCCTAAATTACATGCACTTATGCCAAGTCATATCAGTTTTTAATGTCTCTATAATGGTAATAACCTATACCTTATCAAAGGTAATAACTTACTAGGTATAACTTACTTAATTTCACAACTTAGTTTCTTTGACATATAATTAAGTCTCAAAGATTTAATTGCGAATTCGTCAACCGTTTTCCTCTAAAAGTTAAGTATAAAAGTTCTCTTGAAGAACAAAACTTCAGAAAGGAGTACCATTAATTTAAAGTTGCCAAGTCTTGCCCGCTACGAAATAAAAATATTTGTCTTTATCAATCGAGGGAAACTTTCTGTTTGGGAGACTCGAATTCGCGGAAAATAAATTTCTTAATTCAATAAACAACTTACCGTAGGTTCCTACTCGGTATTTCAGTTCCAACCCCAAGTTCGGTAGAGTTTGTAAAGGTATTGTCACATTCAACACGTTTTGATAGCTGCTTATATATCTTTTTTTATATCTTCAATTCCATTATTTTACTCAAACTGTCGTAGTAAAACTGAACAACTAACAACATTAGTATGGTTTTTTACTCATACAATTTTACATAGTTGATTGCTCGCGCAAAAGCTGTAACTTCTTGATGCGTTGGTTTCGGTCTGAAGGCAGCTCCAACAGCATCCTAAAGAAGATTGTATGAATGAATGCTTGTTGACTATAAAAATATGCGAAACAATATTGTATATCAATTGAAATAGAAACTAAAAGATTTATTCGGTGTAATTTTTCTACCGTAAAACAATAAGGTATGTGTTTCGATTTGCACTTTAAAAGACACTAAGCCGATGTGATATAGCCGGGATAATGTAATTAATATAGCCGGGATGATAATGCCCAGTATTCATGTAATGTTCCTAGTAAGAACTGATGTCTCAGCGTGATGAGCGCAGTGCAGTGTGTTGTGATATTGTTAAATCGTGAGACGCACTGCATCTGACATGAATAGGCGTAAAACTCCTATCTTTCGCGTCTTAACATTTTTTAATTTAAAAAAGTTTAGTACTAATATAATAGGTACGTTAAAGATGTTACAAATATATAAGCCTTTTCTGATGCTGAAAATAAAAATCAATTTCAGACATTCGCTACCGCATACACCAGAAAACCTCATCGCGTCCCCCGCCTTCCGTCTGGGCGAACGTTTATTTGTACTATAACAAATCTAATTTTCGCTGTTCCGTTCAGCTGCATCTATCTCAGTTACGGACCTCGGCCCGTCAATGCTGCGCTAATTCGATTTCAACACGGATCTCCGATTCATTTTCGCGCTGATCGGCCGACCCACTGAGTGAACGGATTTCAATTTAATACCGTTAAGGGGATTTATTGAATTTATTTTTATCTTTCTCACTCTCACGGAGATTTGGTAGGTGCGACATGCAGCGTCGCGGAAGAATATAGCAGAAAAACGACGTTTTACCTAATTACTCAAAAACTAAGCCAGTTATCAAAAATCTGTTCTAAGCGTTTTAGGATATTATTATTACCGATATATTAAAACAAAAATTACAATTACATCCATTGTAGTTTCCGATAAAATATAGAAAAACTGAGATTTTGGAGCAACTTTTGGGAGAACTTTCTATCGAAAAAAATTTATCCAATCGTGTTTCTGCTTCTAAGCGATTTTAGATTAAAGACCCAAAATACATGACGTGTATATTTGAAAGTAATTGTCTTTATAGTTTTTGCATAAAACTTCATTCAAAATCACCTAACATCAACTATCATACGGCTTGTAGGCCGTTAATGACTTTCGGATATTCAGCGATGTTTTGTAGCTGTTTGAAATTTTCGCTACAACGCGAAACAATAATAAAAAAATAATTAAAAATAGATAAATTTTCTAGTATAAATATTGGTTTGGGAGTGAAGACTTTTTTTTAAGAAATTTCCCCTTCTTTTGTAATCTTTTTTTTCATTTTTAAAATCTTAATTAGTTTTGAGATATTTGAAAAAAACTGAACCTCTTTTCTTGTTTTAGTTACTTGATTGTGAATTGCTTTTACAATTTTCGCAAGCTTCATTTTTTGAAAAATCATCTTAATGCCATTTCGAAACGAATAGCACCTCAATTATAATTTTCGTAAACTGTTAAAAACCTTGGACAATTGTGAACTAGACTAAAACTGAGTCATTTACAACTATTTTAAATTAAGTGTTTGGTTTTTTTTTAATTTCGTGGCACTTTCATATAACACATGGTATGATTATCTTAATTTTTTTATTTAAAAAAGGAAGGCAAACCGATTTTCCTTCATTTTTAATTCAAACAAATCAAAACTCTTTCAACAGAGCTTAGCAATTCAATCAAACATTCCATTACTATAAATCCTAAAAAAGTATCTCATACGAACAAATACCAAACATTTGGTGAATGTTCAATATCCAAAAGCCCAGCGTGTTTACGCAGCGTCGATAAATAATATCTTGTTTATTTTGATACCGCGTTTTGAGAGCTATGCCAATAGAATTAAAAAAACAATCGTTGAAACAAAAAATGAATAAATATGAGATAGCGCGCTTTCACACGAAACTAAATTTGTAAACCCCAAAGCACAAGAATGTCAAATATCAAATAATATTTATACAAAGTTCTGAATAAATACCAAGTTTGTATAGAAAAATAGTACATTTCCCAGTTTTTGACCCGAACCAAAGGGACAACAACAATAGGGACGAGCGAAAATGACTATTCCGCACGCGCATTGAGCAACGTATTTTAATATTGCAAAAAATGTAACTACTTAATTGAAAACCTCCTTCGTTGATTTGGATCCACATCCAGGGGGAATAAAGCTCTAGTGCGGAAAATAATAACTTTCCACACGCTAAACACATGCCATATGTGTTTAACGTGTGCAAGTGTAAATTTTTGAGCAAATGTATTTATAATAATATTTCATGTTAGGCGTTAGTACAGGATCATTTATTCATGACTTACAAAATTTTTGGAATCAATATATTCCTTTATGAATGCGTATCTAAAAAGCACTCCACTTATGAAAGGATATGAAGAAAGGGCAGCGTAGAAACGATTCGGAGATATTTCCAGTGCTCATTATGAAATAGGGCCTCATCCCTCGGGCTACTTCGGATTGGCTGGGTTTTGATAAAGAGCATACGTATAATATTGTTCCGGCTTTTGTTATCTTGGAAAATAAATGATTACGGTTAAATCTGTTTTACACAAGATTATAAATTGACTTTATTAAGCTTCTTGGCACAAATCGCAAGTAAAACACACATACGAATACATATCTATTTGACGTTAGAAGTGTAATTAAAATTAAAATTTGTTTTTTCCCATACATTAATAATAGATCGTCGCTCACGCTCTGACTAGATAGAGCACAACCTAACAACGACATCTCCGTGAGTGCGGCAACTTTTTCATGTAGTGTAAGTGTGTCAATTTGAAATTTGTATGGTGCGCGGATGCTAGTGTGCGTGAAAAATCGTGAAGCGGCGGCTCGGGTATGCGAATTTTGACAGAGTATTTATTGCCGCACTTTTGAAGTCGCGTGCGTCCTCTTGGATCTCTATGATATTTTCATTACTTGTGCTAAAAAACCTAAAAATTTTTATCGTGGCAAAAATCAAGTTAGGTTTAATAATAATTGGAATACGCACATTTTTTTATGTTTTATAAGAAGCTATTTGTCTAGAAGCAATGATGTGACAAATCACTTATATTATGTAAAGCCTTATAAAGGTTTTTGTATGAATAGCGAAAAATATTCTTTGTTAAAAGACTTTCACAAGCTCTTCTGAATAAAGCAAACCTGGTCTACGATTATTCAAACTTATTTTTGTAGATAGTGAGACGTCTAGCAAAATAAGTATTCACTCTTGCTAACGCTTAGTTTCCAAATATTTACATATTTTATGTTAGCGTTTCTTATTACAGACATCGGTTATTATCGGACGGTACGGTTCCCTAAACTCAGAAGGGTTTGAATACAACTTTCTACTATTATATTTGGGTTGTGATTTATTCATAATGGGCCATCTGCTATTCTGAAAATCGTAAAAACCGTTTTTGTCTTGAATTTATGTTGATTGTGATCCATAAATAATTGTACGCAATAAACCTTTAGATTTCTTTTTTTGATATAAGTAACGTCATTTATTAAAAGGTATTTTAGTAAATTCTTAACTTAGTAGCGAGGGATCTGAGAGAGACAAACATAGAAAAAAGATAAAGTTATTCCTTGGTCTGTGGTTATATAATTGTCTCATGTATCAAAAAGAAAATAAACGAATGGACTGAGTTACAGTTTTTACTTGTTACACTGATGAGTTTTTTTTACCTTACATTAAATGTAGCATGAGTCGTAGCGCTACGAGAGTTCGTAGCTCTACAGCATTTTCGTAGCGTAAACATAGGTTGGAATATTATTTGTGTGAATCAGTGCGTATTAAAATTTCATGCAGCTCACGTCTATGTCAGCGCGTGCCTTTCACTTTCGTAATTGTAATGATTTTGCGAGTAGGCCCTTTGTAAAAGCATAGGCCCTTGCCATACACAGACCACACGTGTTTCTCAAGGTCCTAACAACTAACTCCTATAAACTTAATGATAACTTGGTAGCCAATGTTTATGAGACTATTTTTTAATTTTTAAACGCTATTATCTCTTTTCTAACAATCCTCTTTTTTGTGATCAGAAAAAGAGAGTACAAAACATGATAATGCGAAGAATTCGACTCGAAAAAAAAAACTGAAAACAATTCAGTTTTTTTTTAAATAATATGGCGAAATCGGAATTCGAATTTTTTGAAACAACTTTTCCTAACCTTGCTTGACCTGCATATTTTTGTGTGAAATTTTAAAAGATGTTCCATATCAAAAACTAAATCTGTCCGCGAAATCCAAAGTTTTCGTTTTATGTTTATGTAATTTGTACTCTAGTTAGACATAATAGTCTTATGGCAATTGTGGGAATGGCAGTACTAATTATCATCTTTACAATATTATGTTTATATCAAAATCTTTACTTAAGAATGTCCATTGTAGGAAATTAGTCCAACCTATCGAGTTTGAAATGAGTAATTCGCAAATCTCGGACTAATTCCGTTAGCTGAGCAAAGATTTTTATATAAACAGATTTTTATATGATACTGGCATTTCTGCAATTTGACTGCCATAATCCTATTATATCTTATTAGCTTACAAATAGCAAAAAATTGAATTTCGCGGGCACACTCGTTTAAAGCAAAAAAAAGTAACTATAGTAGTGTTATTATCTCGCTGCAGACTCGGTCATAAATCATTCGAGTGTTTCGCTTTTGTTGTTCTTTGTTGAGTTGTGCATTACTGCAGAACAACAAAAGCGAAACACTCGAATGATTTATCACCGAGTCTGCAGCGAGATAGGTAATAACACTACTATACTAATATGACTGCATGGAACAATATATATTGAGAACGGATTGGTAAAATCCCTACAAAAATAAAAATCTCTCTACACACTTTACAATAATCTCGTATCGAATAATGTAAACAGTTACGCTTGCCAGTGTTTTATCAACTACCCTCGGGTGTATATTTAGGTGTATACTCAGTCCTCCTTTGTTTTAGAACAAAGCACAATTGAGGCACTTCTAAGCTCCACTTATCCTTTACGCATTCGATGTTATGTTAAGCAAATTCACAGATGTGCCTTTAACCCTTTTAAGATGTACTATGGCTTTTATTGCGGTTAAGTTGCAATGGTGTTACCGCCAAATTCAAATTTTATATGATTTTGCGCAATTTTTAAGCTAACAAAACATTATTTTTATTTTTTTTTAACTATGTAGGCTAGCGCTTAACTATATGATCACAACCGATGGAAGTGATGATACAGTCTTAGGTTGAACGTGCTTGCCTAGGAAATGCCTATTCTCTCTTGATTTATGAAGGCGCCCTGGAGGAAAGACTGCCTGGGAGGGAATTCCAGGCCTTTGCAGTGCGTATCAGGAACGAGGAATCAAACCGTTTCATACGCGTCTTTGGTACGTCGACTATATATGGGTAGAAGGTTTGAAGCCTTTTCGATGTCTTGCCGTTTTATGGTAAAAAGGTGGCGGGAGATTGGAGAACCAAATTAAATAGTTCTGGAGCACACTTTCCGAAATATATCATAAGCTTATGACAGTTATTTGAAATTGCTTTTGCATCGTTTTCGAATGACGAAATTCAAAATATGTTTAAGAAGATCACGTGACAAATTCACCGATCATTTTCATACATTTTTGAATTTTACCTTATATGTGTCGCTTAGTTTGCCTTATAGGTCAGTACATATCAATGGGAGTTATTTAGCAAATATATCTATAAAACTAAGTTTTACTGTAATTTTTTCAAGATATGCTACGTCTAGGAGCAAATAAAATATTCACGTGGGTTCTTAACAACACTAAATGTAACAATAACAATATTATTGAATGGAAACAGGCGTTATTTTGCGGAAATCCATAATTAGCAGGACAGATTAATTTGTTTTTCTATAATCCGCTACTTGAAAATATTCTGTATGGTACAATAAGCAGGAACACTGCCCACATGAAACAGCACACACAATTTTGCAACACTATCTTCGACGCACGTTTCGTCCCGACACCGGGACATCCTCAGGAGATGTTGACTTCTCAATGCGAAATCGTAGAGATCTCTACCATATTGTACCATACTGAATTATTTCAAGTAGCGGATTATAGCAAAACAAATTAATCTGTCCTGATAACTATATTAAATTATCGCCTGTGGCCATCAGACCGTTGTATGTCTACATTGTATACAATGTCGTTTATCTAATGCGAAGCACGTGCATTGCATACATTGCAGCCGAGTGAATAATTTGCAGCAGGAAATATAGCTACACTGCTAAGTGCTAACTAACACTCTAACATCTAACAGATATTTTAAGAAAAAAGATGTGAGTGTCCTGGAACATTCGGTAGGTACAAACAAAGTTAAAAATACCAAAGTTAATCGAAATAAAAAGTTATCGGTATAAACAAAGTTAATTTTAATAAGTTAAAGTTAAGTTAATATTAATAGTAGAAGAAGATAAGAATAGGTTTATCTAAGACAAAAAAAATATGTTTCTTTCGCCGAGCCTCCTGCGGGCTCCCGTCCGAAAAGAAACTTTGTTTCAAAAAATATTGGGCAATATTCTATAATGGTTATTCAGAGTTTATGGTTGGAAAGTGTTATGTTTGTATACTCATTGCTCATTTAATAATTTGAGATCGTAAGCGTTTGTGTATTACTTCAATGTCAATCATTTTTGTTGTAGGTATACCTAGTCGGTGGCGCATGCATATTTCTACTCTTTATTGTCACTATAAATGCGCTCAATTTCTTTCGAGTGTCTACCAACTATTGCATTGTTGCCATATTATAGCAAGTGCCGAGTTTCTTGCCAGTTCTTCTCGGTGCAAACCTGCTTACCGAACCTGGCGGTAGAGTTTTGACTTTTTTTTGAAGAGCCTATTATTTAGGCCTATGTGAAAATAAATATTTTCATTTTCATTGCAAAATTTTAAATCTACCGGACAATTAGATTATACGTAGGTTAAATTCGAATTATTACTCTGAGATGTGTTTAGGTATAATGTTAGAATAATAGCGTGTCTTACTGCGCTACGAAACAAAACAGTTAATCATTCCTCACGAGTTAGCAGCCACTGTAGCTGAGTGTCCGCACGATGTGTCGCAACTTGCTACTTTGAACTACAATATAACAATATCACGTAAAGGCGTTCCACAGACTAAAGCGGGTCGCGTTGCGTTGCGAAGTTTTAGTCGCGGCACTGCCGAGGACAATTTCACCGTAAAAAAATTCAAAACATTCCGTTATAATATTGTTTGATAAGATTACGGTTTTTCGGATTTAACCTAACCTAACGTAACCTAGAACGTAAAGAAAATGTAAATTTTTATTGTAAAATTATTATAAGCTTACATTACGTGTAGGTAAGTTAGGGACCTCAATAATTTCTACTTTTTGCTGTAATCGGAATATCACATTAGCATCAAATAATAATGACCATGGATGTATGAAATCCCGTTTCAAGCTGAATCTAATCCAAACTTAATTTTTTTATAGACTACGCTTCTACAATTATTACTTTTTTAATTAACATCCGGATTTTAAAGTCATACGCAAATAAACAAGTTGTACTTCTTAATAAAATCCATTTGACAGGCTATGTAAACGCAAACGTTTATTAATCCGTTGTTTTTTACCCACGACGGAACGGAGTACGGGTATATGCGTTTAGGGTGAGAGACCGTTTGTACATTACTCTATTAAAAAGATTTTATGTTTGTTTGTATGTTAAATTGTTCACAAAAACCAATAATGCAAAAATATTTTTGTTTGTTTGTTTGTTTGTGTGTTCGTTTGTGCACATCGATGTTCCCATTTATTTCAAGAACGGCTTGACCGATTTAGATGCAGTTTTCTGTATAATGTTCGGTGTTCAGCGGCAATGGTTCTTAGATAGTTGTTACGAACATCGATCACCAGGGGGCGCCATAAAATACATTTATATTGCAAACGAATGTTCCCATTTATTTCAAAAACGGCTTGACCGATTTAGATGCAGTTTCCTGCATAATGTTTGGTATTCATTGGCGATGGTTCTTTGATAGTTGTTACGAACATCGATCACCAGGGGGCGCCATAAAAAACATTTACAGAGCAAACGAATGTTCTCAATTATTTCAAAAACGACTGAACCGATTTGGATACAGTTTTGTATAAAATATTAGTGAGTCATTGGCAATGGATCGTAGATAATTGTTCCTGTGATTGAACAGCAGGGGGCGCCACAATAAACGTCTCTTTATGACTTGGAAGGGATGATGCCTTCAAACGCTGCTAGAGGAGCTAATGGCTAGTTTGAAGATTAATTTTCATTTTTAATAATAATATAATTTAAATTACATTAATATATTAATCGAAAAACTATAAAACAAGTGGAAAATTAAAAAATTTCAAAACACCCACGACTTTTGCAGACTTGTAATTGAAAAAGGATTAAATAATTTTTTTGAAACTCCCCGACTAAAGGAAAGAAAGAACTAAGAACCTATCAGTATAATTACAAATCCAAGAAAATCCGTCGGAGCTGCCATTGCTATTTTCGTTTCCAATATCAATTAATGTAATTAGTAAGTAATGATAAACTGCCGGTATATAAGATGTATCAAGAAATTGAATTAGTCATCAACTGGTAAACAGCACCATCAACACCGTCATAGGCAAAACACAGCAGCTCCGGCGGATTTTCTTGGATTTGTAATTATACTGATAGGTTCTTAGTTCTTTCTTTCCTTTAGTCGGGGAGTTTCAAAAAAATTATTTAATCCTTTTTCAATTACAAGTCTGCAAAAGTCGTGGGTGTTTTGAAATTTTTTAATTTTCCACTTGTTAAAACCTTCAATATCTATACTTCGACAGGTGTAGTTGCAGGCAGGCAGGTCGATTCTATTCCATTCTGAAGAAATTATAATTTTAGATTTTCTTTCGTGACGGGATTTTCGTTACGGAATAAATCCATTTTCTTTTGCCTTGCCTTTGGGCGGTACCGCCCGAAAAGAATCTTTGTTCAATAAATAATTTATCAATTAGAAAATCTAGAAGTGGATAAAAAGTCTGTCGACTGTGGGAGCCCTTGTAACGCGACAGTGAAATGTAGTGGAAGCGTATTGTAACAAAGCAAAGAAGTGGGTTATTTATGATAAGTGCGGTCCGACCTTTCCAGCTCGTAACATTCTAGACGCGGGGTCGGGAGCGGAACTAACACGTGCTAAGTTGCTAACACTTACAGAGTATTGAATATACTCGTGGCGAATTACTTTTGTGCGCTTCCCTTTTCTTGTTTCGTAATGGTGACTCGTATGAAAGTTTGTCCATAATAACTTACAAGTTACAACGTATTTACGCCCCCTTATTATGTATCTCGCAACACGTAGCCTCCCATCTATGAGTCTGTAGCACTAACGCTGTATTGGTGCTCGACTGGTCTCATTTAGATCATGACTGCAATCTGATTAGACCACCGATAGCGCCAGACTTAATTCAATTGTATCACCCCATTTCCAAATAGTATAGGCAGTTTAATAGACTAGTTACCAGTATTATAAAGGTCAAAGTTTGTAAAGAATAATTTATCAATTAGAAAATCTAGAAGTGGATAAAAAGTCTGCCGACTGTGGGAGCCCTTGTAACGCGACAGTGAAATGTAGTGGAAGCGTATTGTAACAAAGCAAAGAAGTGGGTTATTTATGATAAGTGCGGTCCGACCTTTCCAGCTCGTAACATTCTAGACGCGGGTCGGGAGCGGAACTAACACGTGCTAAGTTGCTAACACTTACAGAGTATTGAATATACTCGTGGCGAATTACTTTTGTGCGCTTCCCTTTTCTTGTTTCGTAATGGTGACTCGTATGAAAGTTTGTCCATAATAACTTACAAGTTACAACGTATTTACGCCCCCTTATTATGTATCTCGCAACACGTAGCCTCCCATCTATGAGTCTGTAGCACTAACGCTGTATTGGTGCTCGACTGGTCTCATTTAGATCATGACTGCAATCTGATTAGACCACCGATAGCGCCAGACTTAATTCAATTGTATCACCCCATTTCCAAATAGTATAGGCAGTTTAATAGACTAGTTACCAGTATTATAAAGGTCAAAGTTTGTAAAGAATAATTTATCAATTAGAAAATCTAGAAGTGGATAAAAAGTCTGCCGACTGTGGGAGCCCTTGTAACGCGACAGTGAAATGTAGTGGAAGCGTATTGTAACAAAGCAAAGAAGTGGGTTATTTATGATAAGTGCGGTCCGACCTTTCCAGCTCGTAACATTCTAGACGCGGGTCGGGAGCGGAACTAACACGTGCTAAGTTGCTAACACTTACAGAGTATTGAATATACTCGTGGCGAATTACTTTTGTGCGCTTCCCTTTTCTTGTTTCGTAATGGTGACTCGTATGAAAGTTTGTCCATAATAACTTACAAGTTACAACGTATTTACGCCCCCTTATTATGTATCTCGCAACACGTAGCCTCCCATCTATGAGTCTGTAGCACTAACGCTGTATTGGTGCTCGACTGGTCTCATTTAGATCATGACTGCAATCTGATTAGACCACCGATAGCGCCAGACTTAATTCAATTGTATCACCCCATTTCCAAATAGTATAGGCAGTTTAATAGACTAGTTACCAGTATTATAAAGGTCAAAGTTTGTAAAGAATAATTTATCAATTAGAAAATCTAGAAGTGGATAAAAAGTCTGCCGACTGTGGGAGCCCTTGTAACGCGACAGTGAAATGTAGTGGAAGCGTATTGTAACAAAGCAAAGAAGTGGGTTATTTATGATAAGTGCGGTCCGACCTTTCCAGCTCGTAACATTCTAGACGCGGGTCGGGAGCGGAACTAACACGTGCTAAGTTGCTAACACTTACAGAGTATTGAATATACTCGTGGCGAATTACTTTTGTGCTCTTCCCTTATCTTGTGTCGTAATGGTGATTTGTATGAAAGTTTGTCCATCAAAGCTGATAACGTTTTAACGCCCCCTTATTACCTATGTATCTCGCAACAGACGTATATGTAGATATTTCAATCCACGATGACGCGCCTCACTCTGTCAAACTCCATACGAATCGAATGAAACATAAGCGATTTTGACAAAGTGGGGCGCGTCTTCGACTTTGTGGATTGAAATATCTATACCCTAAATCTAGCGATAATCGCTGTCAAACTTCTCTTGTTAATATTTGAAGATATAAAATGTCTTTATTAAACAGAAATGGTTTGACATATTATGATAATAATTTTCTAGCAGTCTCCACACCAGGGAGCCTAGGGATCGTGATATTATGTTTCAAAGGTGACGTTTGACAGCAACAATCACGAGATTTAGACACGACTGTCGCAGACCAGGGCCTCAAGTCTGCTATGACAATTGTATCTCGATTGTACAATAATTCCACCATTATTACCGATTTTAGCGATTTTGGTAGTCTGCTAGGTCGATCGTTTAATAATTGCGTAAAAATTACCCGACTGACCTACAATTTACAATCAATGGAACTTTTGCTAGTCTGTTACATAATGTCATCTCAATTGTCGATTAATTTCGTAGTTTATGCTAATGGCAATACGGATTACGACCCAACTATAATTCAATTAAGTGTCAATTGAGATCCAATTTTAAGTTTAGTGGACTAGGTTATTTCGGAACTATTATAATTGCATTACAGTTGAATCGTAGCTTATGTTAAATTAGCAGACTTGGGGCCGTTGTGAGATTTTTACGTAATAAGGGGGCAGATGCTCTAGTTATCGGTTATCCACATTCCTGCACCGTACGGATATCGGATCAGTTTAGTAAGCAAAATGGAGATGATATCGGTGATCATAGGCACTTTAAAATGTAGCTTTTTTCTGTAGAGCAAATCTGATCGACGCCATATTGGTCCGATCTAGCGACACAGTTGTCGGCTGCTAGACGTCGTGAGGATAGACACCTATTTAAATGCATAGGGTGTCACATCGAACCGATATCACTCGCTAAAGAAGGTAAAGGTTTTGCACGTTTCTACTCGATCTTAGGTTCCTTAGCCGCTATAAAAAATTTCTTCTAGAATAAGTATGATTTATATGAGTAATTTCTGACGAATGAATAGGCATTTCCCCGCGTCCTATCATTAGTCAAAAAACGTTTGACAACTAACATACTACTTCTAACTTTTTTTATCCTGAATAGGCTTGCGCTTGACGACAATCATGACTGGTAGAAAGCAATAAAGAGGTCTAGGTTGGAGGTCGCTCGTACCATGCCTCGCCTTTACCTCTATACCCTCCCTTACTGCGCGTTGACAAGTGTAGAAACCCAGACGATAGTTTTATCCAGACCCAGAATTATTCTAATAATTGTTTATGGTTAGAGCGATCGGAAATGTCAAAGTTGCGATATCTCTCATACATTTTTGAATTTCGTTCGAAATGGATGCTGATTGGGAGTCTGATCGTCAGTCGTAGAAAGTGACTCTACGATTTCGCATTGTGAAGTCTACATTTCCTAAAGATGCCCCGGTGTCGGACAAAACGTGCGACAAAGAAAGGGTTATGAAAATGAAAATGAAAATGAAAAATCTTTATTTTCACATAGGCCCAATTAATAGGCTCTTATGAAAAGTCAAAACTCTACCGCCAGGTTCGGAAAGCAGGTTTGCACCGAGAAGAACTGGCAAGAAACTCGGCACTTGCTCTTTTAAAAAAAATGTCATTATATACAATTTCTTAAATAATATCAATAATTATTACATAATTTTTAAGATATCTCGTGAAGAGATGGAAATGTATCCCTATCATTCCAACAATTTTTGTTAGTTAGAAAAATTGTTCATGCGAGCGGTGTTCCTGCATATTTGATCATACAGATTTTAGTTTGGGGAGTAGATTAATTGAATTCTTAACTGTACGCTCGACTGTATCGCTAAAATGTAAGTCATATGAAATAACAGTCTCTTTTTGTGTATCTATGAGCAGACTGCTAATTAAATAGGTAGGTGTTCGGATTAAAGCCTCCCATATATGAGTCTGTAGCACTAACGCTGTATTAGCGCTCGACTGGTCTCATTTAGATCATGACTGCAATCTGATTAATCTGATTAGTCCACCGATAGCTATTGTATCACCTCATTTCCAAATAGTACAGGCAGTTTATTTCACTAGTTACTATACTAGTTATTATAGGTGAAAGTTTGTAAAAAAGAATGACTAAAAGTGGTACCAAGTTTTCTCATGGACCAAAACCAAAATATTCTAGGAAAATAAAATAGTGTTTTTTCAGAACCATTGGCATTATGAATTTGTTCTTCATATCCGGAATTTAATTTTGCATACAAAAAGTAACTTTTTTTGCAATGCACATTTCCTGTCATACAGATTTTATTAAGAAGACTTGTTTAGTTGCGTATAACTTTGAAATTCGGATGTTAATTTAAAAAAATTGGTTGTCTGTAAAGTCGGTTTACGGACGATAGATTTACGTGATAACGTCGTAATTGGCCTCTCTATCGTTTGTTTTATCGTGCCTCTCTATCGCTTGTTGCGCGCTCTCGCTTGCACGCACAGGCTCAGGTGGAACGTTACTCGGAACGTTACTATTTTTCATGTGCGTTGCTGGTGTTCATCAATTTATTAACCGTTATCACGTCAAAAGTAATAATTGTAGGAGTTCATGTGAAGAGTGGAGCGTAGACTAAAATAAAAAATAAAAAAGTTTGGATTTGATTCAGCTTGATACGGGATTCCATACATCCATGGTATTGATATTCCATCATGCTAAAACAACTTAACCGATTCGCCTGAAATGTGTGATGGGGATAGGTTGGATGCTGATAACATGTATTAACACATACCCACTTACACATAAATGTGAAATAAAGATGGGATACTTTTTTGTTTTGTCTTTCTTCTTCATTGTCAAATTACTGATGACAGAGAAAGACAAAACAGACATCTGTCATCACTATACCACTGTTCATTTTTTAGGCAGTCAAGCTCTTTGTCTCTGAAAAATTCATGATACCCAAAGGTTGTGAAAAACCGAAATACATGCGGGCGGAACCGCTAACTGCTAATCAGTAATGAAAATGAAAAACTTTATTTTCCACATAAGGTTAAATAATAGGCTCTTGTGACAAGTCAAAACTCTACCGCCAGGTTCGGAAGGAAGGCTTGTACCGAGAATAGCTGACAAGAAATTCGTCACTTACTCTTTTCAAAAATGTCATACAACAAGTTCTTATAAAGTATGAAAAATTATTACGTATTTTCAAGATATCTCGTGAGGAGATGGAGGCATATTCCTTAACAATCCTTGTCATTTAAAAATTCTTCAATGGTATAGTAACCCTGGTTAAATAATAGTAATTCTACTCTCGCATACATCATATGCCTCACTCCCATGAACGTAATTGATACGACCTAACAGCAAACTGTCCAAAACAATTTTAACCAAGCAATTAACGCTAAGCATTTCAAAACGCTACAAGGCGTGTTCAGTAATATTATCAGGCGGTTCTGTCAATGGTCGGTAGTAGGGATGTTATGGATATATAATTTCGGATCCGGATATTGGTAAAAAATAATATCGGTTTCGGTTACGGTTGTGGATATTAAATTATTTCGGATTATCCGATAGTTTCGGTTACGGATATGGATATCCATAACAACAATTATTTACTATAAACTTATAAAGTATATCCCGTACGAATTAGCTGTGCACCTCGCGCTGTGACGTTATTAGGTAGCGGGAGAGGTGTCGCATTCCAGCGGAGTGCACAGTTAATTCGTACGAGTGTAAATAGTATTTAGTTAGACTCCGCCCTATCCGAAATTTTCCAAAACTTTCATTACGGATTCGGTTACGGTTACGGATATTTTTTTATTTCGGATATCCGATAGTTTCGGTTACGGATATGGATATCCATAACAACACTATAGTCGGTAGCGGTCACATGGCCCGCTAATGGGCGCAATTGGACTCGTGTTATTGTCAACTCGTTCCAATTAGAACGGCCGAGGCATTGCATATCGAATGAAAACCGTGTCCGTATGAAGAAACGAGTGTGTGACTAATCAGTTTTTTTTAACTAACGACAAATCGCCATTAGATTGAATGGAAGCGCGTTTGGGAGTGCAATATACCGCGCTTGTTTTGGCAGAGTTGTCCTAAAAATTTAACGAAACCCAGCACATCTCTATTTAAGTAGGTACCTAATTTCTAGATATGGAGTAGATATATTTTCGGTGATAATTTGCCCACCAAGTATTCGTAAGCGCAAGGATAATTGTAACAATTACTAAAATAAATAAAAAATTAATAAAAAGTTTTTCTTATCTTTAAATAACATAATATTAAAATTACAGACATTATAAAATACTTTGAAATTTTTATAAAAAAAAGAACGCGTATTGCACATAGTTAGCATTGTCGAAAATGTCTGGCAATAAAAAAAGTATGTCAGGTAGACATATTTAAAAACAAAAAATTAAAAATTACGCCTTCTAAAATGATTATAAAATCCAGGATTATTACCTGGACAGGTAGGATGCGCACTGATGAACGCAACCGCTACCAACAGCCAGATAGCCCAGAATCTAACCGAAAGGGCAAGAAAGACGACATATCACGAAATCAGCTGACCTAAAATTCTTTCTCGAAAACGTTGCTAGCTCCTATACCATTTGTCATTTAAACGATCATACTGGCACGCGTGATTGCACTTAATCGATTAATCATACGTCAAAATTTCTTTCATCATTTTCGAAAAGAGCTGATACTCTTACACTGCTGGACCGATATTTACCAAACAGCTAAAACCACCGCAAGGAAACTGGCTTTCAAATGAAAAAAACAGCATCGAAATCGGTCCATCCGTTTGAGAGTTGATGCCACAGACAGACAGACAGATATCGACGCCAGACTTAGGGCGGACGGCGTGAAAAAATGTCGCCAGTTTATCAGTGCCAATAAATCCACAGTAAGACCACGCTGTAGTTCGCTCAGCCGCCACCCATAGAATTTTGTCATATGGCGCTACTGTTTGCTTGTAAGAAAAAGGTTTACGTAAATTGTTCGGATGCCCATATCCTAAGTTTTCTTATCAGAGGTCGGGGGTAAAAAAATAAAACCCATTTACGCCTTACGACTTTAATTAATCTTCAAAATAGCTGTCTCATCCACTGGGTTTCTGTCAGTCACATACCCTTTTTCTCCTTCGTTCATCCAGGTAGGAGTTTTCACGTTCTAAACAGGAAATGTTTTCCAATGTCACCCCATTTCCGACAATTTCCGAGGCGGAAGTGACCATTAGTGAAATGAATACTTAAATCAATATTTAGCGACAGCTTTTCTGGCCGGTGCCGTCCAAATAAAGTTTGGTGCCTATTAACACTGGTGTTAAATAAAATAGGAGTGCCATCCCTAATTAACTTTTTAGCCGCCTTTTTTTGGGTCCTCAGCTTAGGATCTTTTTTGTACTTTATAAAAGTGATATTTTCAATCGACTTCAAAAAAGGAGGAGTTTCTCAATTCAACTGTATTTTTTTATGTTTGTTTCCTCACAACTTTCGATTGAGTCAACCGATTTTGATGATTATTTTTTTATTTGAAAGCTGATGCTTCCTGTGTGATCCCAATTTGCTCCAGTTCTGACAGTAGTATCTATGAGAATACCATAGATGTTTTTCTTATTTATTTTCAATTATTTTTTTTTTAATTTTTAATTTCTTTTAAAAGTACAACATGTATGGTTTTCTTTGTGTCAAAAAAATCATTATAGTTTGCAGTAAGTAGCAACTACAAACAACAAAGAATGACTATTCAGCTAAAAAAAGATGTTTTGCAACATTCCTATATGCCGAAGATTCGGCATTTGAACCGAATGTCGTACTTTGGCTCAATCCACAGAAATTCGGTCAAGTGGGATGTTGAACGAATTTTGGCCCATTCCTACAGAAAATATGTGCCACGCCCGTTGTTATAGCAACACATTGCGCTATTTTTGTGACGAAAGGGAAATTAGTGGTAAGCCACGTTAATAAAATGTTGAACAAAGGTGCCTGTGTCGAGCTCCGTCGTCTAAAGCCGCTAAATCATTCGACTCTCACAACCACTAGTATGGCAAGACTTTGGGATTAACATTTGAGCTCTGGAATAAGCGCGTACAAAGCTTTTTGTCGAGGCTCTAAGAGTTTACGGTTTTATGCTTTTGTGTGACAGTTTAAAATTAGACACAAGTATTCACTTATACATACATATTTCTCTTTTTAAGTAACTATTAAATAGTGCGACTCTCACTTACCCGGTTTTTTTTTTTTTTTAAATTTACAGTAAAACCTATAGCTAACTTATTCTAATTAGGTACTGTACAAGTCTTGCCAGTGTGCCAAAGAATACATGCTGCATTTCGGCGCTTGCATTTAACAGTCTATATTATCGTTATAATTTTATTATTGCTGGTTGATTTTAATGGTGAAAGATTAAAGACTTAACTGCCTCCTAATAATAAGACGGTATAAATAAATCATCAGTTTTCTTAATTGCTTCCCAAACTCAATAATTTGGATTTTAGTCCGTATAGCAGTAATATTATGACAATGTTTCAATCATGATCTCACATGACAATGTTTATGAGGACCCTGAAGTAATTTCTAATAAAAAGTTTATCCCTGGATCCTAAATAAGAGTTGTTAGTAGATATTCAAAGTTTACTTGCTGGCTTCGATTAACCAAATCCACCAGGGTTGACATGTAAGCCCGTTTCATTTTAACCCTTCATTCATTTTTATTGAACTGCATGTTCCTTTACCCTGCAATAAGATTTAATGTTGCAGAAATCTCTTTCATACCCAGTCGCGCGTGCAAACCAAAGCGAACTCTATCGGAAGGTTACAAGTATTAAAATTCCGTGAAAAGTGTCGGAGAAATCTCTTTGAAAATCCTCTAATGAACCCAAAATGAACCTTTTTATATGTAGCTATAAGTAGTAAAATTCAGTGGCTGTAATAACAGTTTGGCGCGGTGGCAGACGATTCCCATTATTATTACTTAGTGCATCGCTGTAACGCTTTTATGACTCGTTTTGGTATTTGAGGGATGCTTGGTCGTTTAAAATTACTGCCATTAAAGGTGCTATTGGATTTTGAGACCCTATGCATTAGACGGCTTTAAAGGTCTGTCTGTCGGTATTTTAAAGAATAAATTTCGGAGAGTGTGCTCAGGAACTATTTAATTTGGTTCGTCACGTTTTTACCATAGAACGGCAAGGCATCGAAAAGGCTTCCACTCATACAAAGTCGACGTACCAAAGACGGTTACGAAGCGGTTTGATTCCTCGTTCCTCATACGCACTGCATAGGCCTGTCGAATCATTTTCCATACGAACTAAATTGTATATTCTGTCAAAAGTTTATATAAGCCAAATAGTTCTTCCAACAGAGTCAAGTTTGAATAAGTTAGTATAAATGTTATTGGAGCTTAGCAACTGGTCTTGGAAACTTAGAATTGAAACTTTGGTATTGATGTTGTCAACTTTTGCAAGTTCGTGGATTTCCAGAAATCTATTCATTAAAGTGAATGATATTTCAGTTTATCGTTAAAAGATGGTTGATAGGGAATTTGGGCGTCTTAGAACTGTCTCAGAGCTAGAATGACAGATGGCAGATAGACAAAAGATAACCTGGGTAAAAAATACATACATTATACCATTTTTTTATAGACATAAAATGCCTTACGCATACCCCTTCGTCATAGGAAACGGAAGGGATTATGTAGGGCATGCACCCACTAAAAAGTATGGCACGGCGGACCTGTTGGCGGGAGTACGGGATTCGCTGTCATATTCACCGCGCCCCCGCCAGGTACATACCATGAAAATTCCGGCTGAATAGGTAGAAACGCAATGCAGCAGCTTTTGCAGTTTAGCATTAACTTCGATGTATTTCTGGGTTTTCTTTGAAGGGCATTGTTGCCAGTTTCACTGTACTAGACACAGTGAGACTTATAATCTGATGTCGCCAGTACACGCAGTGCAATGCAACGTAGATATAGCATTGCAATGCACCACATATGAAATGGGCAAGCATATTAATTAACACTGAGAAAACCGTTTTGATCGTCTGTAATTCTTTTTAGTGTCCAACCATGAAACTTTGGTTTCGGTTTTCGGCCTTGCTCTCAGTTTCGGCCAAAACCAAAATCTAAACTAAGGCCCAAACTGCCCGAAACCAAAACCAGACTTTCGAATTTAATTAAAAAAGTTTGTTTGCGTTGAGCTTTAAAAATAAAAATGTTGAATTTTGACGAGGCGTAAGTCTCTGCTAAAAGTCTTTATTTGACCCGTCTTTTCTTTCAATAACTGTCCTGTTTTAATGAAGGGACCTCCATTTCAGGCTCGTTCGTCTCGATTACTAATTGTTCTCGAGTTACAGTAAACTTTGGTTAAGAGTTAGGACGGAACCATTGTGTTCGCCCTTCGGCCGGCAACGGGGAGTGAAATGAATAAGGGTCCGCACAAATTGAGTGTCAGATTAATCGCTAACTAACGGATCCCTGATGACGGCGTCTTTATCGGCCTGCACGTTTAGCGACGACGAGAGCTCGACGAATTCAGTTTTACAAGTTCACACCTAATCCTTCTGGGTCCTTCTGGATCGCGCAGGGGGCTTATCCAAAAAAGTATATATTTTTTGCGTCACGAAAATTCCGTCAGGAAGAAAATTACGAAAATCTTCGAAAATCTAGAATGAAAGCTTCTCTTACTTAGTAAACAGAATGGGCACGCATATTACTGGTTGAATCACACATCAAAATATAAAATGGAGTTTTGTTTTACGTGTTATTCCAAGTTTTGTTTTTTTTCCAAGTGTTCGACGACACTCGCGTCTTTTACATTGAATAGGGTAAATGTGGGATAGTTGCCGCACTTTTTGAAATAGGCAAATAAATTATAGAATATGAGTTTTCTTAACAATTACATGATTTTGATGTGTTGTGTACTTATTAATGAAATAAATAATTAAAGTAATTTAACATTAGTAGTTGTATTTTTTTTGGTACAATAAAAAAAAGAAAGTTTTATAATCGAGGATAGATGCCTAAAGTGTGGGTTAGATGCCATAATGATGATTTGGCTTGTGGGATAGATGCCCTATGCATATTATAAAAGATTATTTTGGATTTATTTATCAATTATTTTTTTTGTAGTTTCATTAAGAATTATTTTAATATACAAAGTACCTAAAGTAAGTTTCGTAGTATCTTGTTTTACGAATCGTCTTTTCAGTGTCCTGGCAGGAATTCCATAACGACGAGCTGATATTTCATTCAAGCCACAAGTACTTATTTCTTCAAAAGCTTCTCGTAGCGCATCTTTCGTCCATTCGCCCCGAGGGCTTGCCCCTACTTTGCGCACGTACTTGCGAGGCATATCTACAATAAAAAAATCGATTAAAGTTTAATAAGGGATATATACCTCTAAAGGCATCTATACTCACAAAAAATGAGGCATCTATCCTTTTTCGTGGGGATAGACGCCGCTCAAAATATTGAAGTAAATATGTTAAAACATACACAAATACTAAACAAATTCTCTTATTTGATACATCTACACTTATTTAAAACAAAAATATTGACACTTACCTCATAAAATCAAAAGTTTTGAGCGCATCAAAATTTGAGATGCACCAAATTCAAGAATTAATTGCCGCAAAAAATATTCGTTGTCTCACAACTCGCGAGACGTCCGTTCCAGTTAAGTGCGTGGCACTGACTGAAGGACGGGTGAGGGTAGGGTAACATTAAAACAAAACACAACGGGTCTAATGTTTATATCTGTCGCTACGTGTTTAGTGAGGCAACTATCCCACTGAGGCGTCTATCCCACATTTACCCTATAGGATAACATACACATCCTATTACGTATATTTAAATGAGAAAGTTTGTTTATTTCGCTATTTTAGTGCCTATCATAGTATTATTTAAAAAAATGCGAAATACCAATTTAAATTGAATTTGGCAGATAAAAGCGTTTAGTTAATCTTAAAGGCTAGTAGCACAAAAACAATCTTAAAAGACCGTCTCAAATTTTCATCTACATTGCCAAATATTTGCCAAATTAATTGCAAGATATTTGCCATCTTGAAAAACTATACGGTCATTAGAGAAATGGGCTTTTTACACAAAAACTTTACTTGATGTTATTATTTTATGAGTAAAAAGCGTTTCTTTAGGACCGATATTAAATTCCACGCGGGCAAAATCTACCTGCTGCTAACAAAACAGCTGCAGCCTTAGTTCAACCGGAGTTTACTAACTTCAAGACTTCAACAATACCTTTAAGGAACTTCCCCCGCTAACGAATAAAGCCACATCTGACTTATTAAAACTTCTCGACCCAACGAACTCCTTTGGTTTTGCTAAGCCATGTTGATTAATCTTGTAAACCTGTATCTTAACTATCAAAACTTAAGGCGGTTCATACGTTAGTATTATGCTTGAGTCAAAATTGTCAATTTTCGACGTAGCTTAAGAGTGTCATGTGTTCAATTGTTCAATTATTGATTAGATAATTGCCATCATATTATTTGGCATTTCATAATCTAGTTTTTGTCTCAAAAATATTTGAAAATATGTGTATAACTTTTTCATTAGAAAGTTTAAGGTAAAGGCTAATTACTCACTTAGCGGTGGAAGCTCTATTTTGATGCAAGATATTTGCCATGTTTCATAACACAAACTTATAACAATGACATATTTAGAAAATTAATAACATTTACTAAAAAATGTCTCAAAAAAAAAACACGATTTTCCTAGATTTTCATAACCATAAACCGAAAAGTGCCATTTTTAGCATTTTTCGATAAATTAAACGCATTATTTTAGGATAAAATCCAAGATATTTTGTTATTTCTGAATTATAGTAATTTAATTCAATTAATATTCAATGTCACTGGTTATTTACTATTTTAATAAGTTGTATATTTATTTTACTATAAAATTTTTTGTAATACCATTTTCCGCGCAAAATTGCGTCAGCGGGAACGGAATTCCTTTTTTGTATGGAGCGACACGCGATTCACACCGTGCCGCATAAACGCTCTTAAGGGTCGGTACTACTTTCAATTGCTTAAGGCGGTTCATGCGTTAGTATTATGCTTGAGTCAAAATTTACGATTTCCGAAGGAACATAAAATAGTTATGTGTTCAATTATAGATTTGATAATTGAATTTATATTATTTGGCATTTCATAATCTAAAACTTGTCTCAAAAATATTTTTAAATATGTGAATAACTTTCTCACTAGAACAGTTTTTGTATAGGCTGTTTGCTAAAATAGCGGTCGACGCTCTACGCAGATGCAAGATATTTGCCATGTTTCTTAACACAAACATATAACAATGACATATTTAGAAAATTAATAACATTTACTAAAAAGTGTCTCAAAAAAAAACCACGATTTTTCTAGATTTTCATTCAAAAACCATAAACCAAAAAGTGCCATTTTTAGCATTTTTCGATAAATTAAACGTATTATTTTAGCATAAAATCCAAGATATTTTGTTATTTCTGAATTATAGTAATGTAACTCAATTAATATTCAATGTCACTGGTTATTTACTATTTTAATAAGTTGTATATTTATTTTACTATAATTTTTTTTGTAATGCCATAATCGACGCAAAATTGCGTCAGTGCGATCGAAATTCCTTTTTTGTATGGAGCGAAGCGCGATTCAAACCGTGCCGCATGAACCCTCTTAACAGATTCCTCTGGTTGTAACGGAATATATTATTATTCTCTCGCGCACGGGCGTCACCCACTACTACTACCCAAGTACCCACGACCCTTTTTAGGGTTCCGTACCAAAATGGTAAAATGGAACCCTTATGGTGCGACTTTCTCCGTCTGTCTGTCTGTCTGTCTGTCCGTCACACTCGATTATTTCAGTAACTACCGGAGCTATCGATATGAAATTTGGAATAGTTGTGTATATTAGTGGCCCAATGACACTGGAATAAAAAAAAAAGGAAATTACTTTTGTTCTTATTTAAAAAGGGGGGAAAGTCGGAGGGTTGAAATTTAAAAGTGAGATAACTGTACTGTGTGGGGTATCATATGAAAGGGTTTACTTTGTACATTCTAAAACCGATTTTTAATTATTTTTAGTCATGATAGTTTTTGATTTATCGGGGAAAATGTCTAAAAAAATACCGTTCCCCCCCCCTTATCTCCGGAGTTTACCAAGCGAAAAATCTCAAATAATTATGGTCAATAGGAATTTACGTATATTTTACAGGAAAACTATAGCCAATGCTCTAACTAGCATAGTTTTTTTGATATTAACAATAAACCTCTACAAACAAAGTTAGTTTTGCGGTTCATTAACAAAGGTAATTATTACCGTTTTACATCTTTGGTCGTTACAGTTTTGGTCGTGTTACATCTACATTAGTACGAACGAATCTTAAAAGTACCTAGCTATAACTACCTAAGCTTATTTAATGTAGTACGGAACCCTCGGTGCGCGAGTTCAACTCGCAGTTGGCCGGTTTTTTCTTATCTGTAATTACATAATCTCAATATACCCCTATTCTCTAATGTGAACGGGGTTCTAATTTCTCACCTACCTAGACCCGTTACATGGTTTATCAACTATACTGGACGTTATTGTTTATCTTATAATATGTGAAAACCGGCCAAGTATGTGTCTGGCCGAAATATTTCCAGACAACTTTTGCTGATCGCTGATTGGCTGGTACAGCAATTTCAATTTATCCCTTAGAAATGTCAAAACAATGCTCAAATTTCCAAGCATGTTTGAGAAAAACACTATTTTTCGACGCCCACGATATTTTGGAAAGGCCCATCCAATGCTTTTTTGCAATTCCCTCCCGCAAATTGTAAGTGTAACCATATTAACTATTTATTATAAGTAATATCGAAATAGGTTCAGTAGTTTTCATGATACTTAACTTTTAATCTTTTATTTGTTTTAACTTGTTCGGATTTATTGTTTCAGTAGATTCAGACATAAGGTAAAAATGTGAAGATTCCGAATTTTGAAACATCTCTTGTTCAGCGGCATGTGGCTAGTGTGATGGCACTTCTAGACTATCGGCGATGATCGTTTACGTGCATTATCGTCTGTCTTCGCGTCGAAACAAGTGGCATCGTTGGCTGGCCATTGGTGAATGATTTGTTTATCAGTGCACTCACACACGCGCATTCCATTTGATGTGTTCCCCAAGAACCGTCAATTCTCTTAACCTCCACGGTCATTTATGATTATATGCGGGGTTAAGATGAGCAACCAAAACTTGCAGAAGTTGTCTTCTGCGAGCTATTCCTTCTTTGTTTAGTAGCTTGCGTGGCTGTTTACATTGCTTTCAAAAGTCAATTTCTGCAAGTTTTGTTGCTAATCTAAACCTCGCTATAGACTATCGTTGACGACTACAGCGAGTAAAACACCATCGTGCCTGCCTGTAATCGTCTACACTCGCCGACTATGTTTTTTTTTTGTCTTGTGGAAATCTTGCAATCAGTCTGTAGACTATGAGCAGATGTGTTGCATGAAATTGGCGGTACAGCAAGATGACTTCCGGCTATCTAATATATGCCGTCTTTTCAGTCTTCGAATCACTTCTGGCATTGTAAGCTGTACAGCTAGGTGGTTCGGATGGCTGGTTAGCCTACACTTGTAGTTGGAAATGTAGCCGACTATGTAGAGGCGCTTTAAACCTTAGGCGATCTGCTGACGTCAGCGAGTACGCGAATAACCCAGCTAACAGCAGCCCGCTTTGATGCGGCCCACTGGGTCGGAAGATACCCTATTACGGGCCGGGGAAAAAACAGGCGAGTTTTATTACACTACTGTTGTGATGTGGACAATGGATCGCTGATCTCCAGTTGGATTTTTTTTAATTATTGATAGGTAGGTACAATCAGTCTGATGAATGATCTGTCTCCCAGTTCTGCAGATGAACAGAAATGAGGTCTATGAGGGAGCGCGCTGCTAGAAAATGCCTATTCACCAAGATTAGTACGTAAGTAGTACTTGGCTGGTAACACAAAAGCTGGAAAGGTGTTCCACACCTTAGCGGTTCGTAGCAGAAACGTGGAAGAAAAATGTTTCGTTGAAAGACGGTACTGTACGATTTCTTTGTTGACAAACTAATGGCTCGTAGTCTATATATAACCCGTTCGCAGAAGCATTGCCGATGCCTTCCTCTCCAACTTCATACTACCACGATCCGCATTCTTCTGCTAACAGACGAGGAGTTAGTAGTATTAAGTGGGAGGGTAAGTTTTGGACGAACAGAGTGGAGATCCGAAACCTATCTCCAAAAATATGGTCTTATTATGGTGACGATTATTTGCAATTCGTTATTGGTAAGTATTTCGAAAAAAAAACAGTTATCCGAATAATACAATAATTTAAATGGAAGAAATTTGAATGAAGCATAATATTTCCATAAGAAAACTTAAGAAGTCGTAACGTAAAGAAGCTACTTTGTCTTAGGTGGCTTCTTTAAACGCAAAAAAATACAAAGCCCCAATCTTCGCAATACGACATCCATTTATTTATTCATTATTCATTTTGGGGTTTCTATAACTCATTTGAAACGCGAATAATAATACATTGTTTTTCTATTGAATGGAAGCAGGCGTTATTTTGCGGAAAATCTATAATAGCAGGAGAGAATAATTTGTTTTGCTATAATCCACTACTTGAAAAGAATCTGTAAGATCCAATATACAGGAACACTGCAATATAAAACACCGCATACAATTCTTACAACAGTTTCTTCGACGCACGTTTCGTCCCGACACCGGGACATCACCTGACTCAAGAGATGTTGACTTGGATGCGGAATCGATCTCTATTGTCGGGACGTATACGTGAACGTGTGTATATATGAAAAAAATAATAATTGTGTCATCTATAATATAACGTAGCGAGATGACGATGCAGAAGCCAGAAGGCCCATTTACCTACTACTACTACTACTACTACCACCATACAAGTTGAGTAATATTTGGTCTACTGGATCAACGAGGCCTGGAATACCCTCCCAGGCACTGTCTTTCCTGCCACTTACAACCCAGGCGCCTTCAAATCAAGAGTGAATAGGCATCTCCTAGGCAAGCGTAGTATCACATCACTTTTCATCAGGAGTCAAGCGCTATATACTTAGTTAAAAAAAAACGACCAAAACATACAAAAAAAATTGGTTGTCTGTAAAGTCGGTTTACTGACGATAGTTGAACGTGACAACTTTCGCTTGCACTTCAAGCCTTACATAGAACGCCTCAGAGCGAGGTAATGCGAGCGAAATAACGCCGGTAACGCCGGATGAGTCATGTTTTTTTGACGTGACAACGTCTTATAAATCGATTGAGCCGGTTGCACGCACAAAAAACGTTGTCACGTCAAAATCATGGTTGTTATAATATGGGAGTGTCATTTAATCTTAATTTATTTTTTAGTATTTGCTGTTAAAACGGCAACGGAAATATATCATCTGTGAAAATTTTAAGTGTATAACTATCACGGTTCAAGAGATAAAGCCTGGTGGCAGACGGACGAACGGACGGTGAAGTCTCAGTAATAGTGTCCCTATTGTTTTTTACGCTTTGGGTACGGAGCACTAAATATTTTGATTGTGGGGGGATTCCCAAGTAGAGCTCGTTCTACAAGATCCCCGAGCCGCTAGCCGTACCAATATCAATTTAGAGAAATAAAACGGCTATGTGTTTCACTTCCTCGTTTGTCGTGTCAGTTTATGGACGCAGTTTATCGCGTACCGTTTGCAGCCTCCGCCGAAGTTATATTGCCTTTTTATCGCGAAACATTCCCTCGGACGGGGACAAATTGTGATCGATGGAGGTTTTTCACTTGCCGGCATCAATCGACGAGCTTGGGGAGCGTAAACTTTACATACAGAAAACGTTTTAGTTTGCTATTCGTCTACTATATAAAAATAAGTCGGGTTTTCTTCCTGATGCTATAACTCCAGAACGCACGAACCGATTTCCACGGTTTTGCATTCGTTGGAAAGGTCTCGGGCTCCGTGAGGTTTATAGCAAAGAAAATTCAGGAAAAATTTCAACAGAAAAGCAGGAAAATCTTTTAGCGGAAAAGCCATCTGGTGGCGAAACGGAGTTCGTCGGGTTTGCTAGTATCATATAAAAAACGTGTTGGTAGGATCTTTATTTATACCCAACCTAAAATAGCAGCGATACTTGATAGACCAGTAGTTCAGATGTGTCTTCCAATAATCAAAATAATAGTTATCTGTTATGCAAGGCCGCAAAGTTTTAGGCCGAGTGGAGTCCTGAGCGTATCGAGGCATTCAAAGACATCAGACACGAGACTAGTGAGTTTCTTAGGCACTTTTGTAGCCTAGGAAGAGCCTAGGAAATATAAAAGCATTTCCCGCCCACATATTGGGCATTAAAGATCTCTTTTCCGAGCGGGTGAGATGAAAATAGAATAGCGTCATACCTACTTGTAATTACAGTTACTTTCAACATTAACATATTAACGATAAGTACATTTATTACTTAGCCGAAAATCTTATGAGAGATATTTGAGAGGACGCGAATTCCCCAAAATAATAATATAATTAATCGGCGAAATCGAATTGAACATAAATTTTTTGAAATTTATCTCCAAAGGTACTCATTAAGTATATCATCAATAAATGGGATTACAAAAAAACTAAGGATGATTGAAATAAGTCCAAAAATAACCCTTTGGTGATAATAAAAATGGCTGTTGTTTAAATTACCCTTTTTTGCCGCCTCAGAAGTGTAAATATTATTCAACCGTTATTAAGGGGATTTATTGTATTTATTTTTGTCTTTCTCACTCTCACGGAGATTTGGTAGGTGCGACATGCAGCGTCGCGGAAGAATATAACAGAAAAACGACCTTTTACCTAATAGGCTATTTGACAACAATGAAAATATACCTGAAATTGTGGTAAATCTCACTAATAACTACGTAAATAAGCATATCTCACTTTATTTTAATCAAATATATGTATATTTTTCATCAAAATAAGAGTTTAATAATGTTATAATTTTTGATATTTTACCTGTGACAGGAACGCCCTGTGATTGGTTGCAACTCTGGTGACGTCACACTCGAAAATTTGCGGGAAAACAACAGCTTTTTGTACTGATTTTTCTGAGTGTTTTGTTTGGCGGGCGTTTTATTTTATCTTTTAGCTATTTAAACAGTAATTTTCTGGTTAACTTTATAACTAAACATACTAAGGAAATAAATAATTAATTATTTCAAATCGCAGAATGGAATCAAATTTTGTGCGAGCTGATAATAGCAACCTACCTAAGGTAGATGCTTTTATGGTTGCACTTTACTTTAAGAATAATGCTGATTATTATGGCGCGGAACTGAAAAACATAAAAACAGCAATGTAAGTACCTACCGCGTCGAACATATTAGTCCTTCCTTTATTTATTATAATAATTAATCATTTTCTCATTTTAGTTTATGTTGACAAATACTCAGGAAGTTCATGGGAGTTCGGTTTATCATGGCATTTTCTTTTGTTTTACAGTTCTGCAAGGGAATCAGTATAATATAATATATAATCAAGATACAGTATCAAATAGCCGACTTCTGCGATCCTCTTGACAATAAAATTTAGTTGGCACAGCCTCTTCTGTCAAAAGTATCTTCTGGCTCAAGCCCATTTTGTACTTCATGTAGTTAATAGTGTCTTTTTTCAACTGCAATTTAACAGCACCGATATTAGCAAGTGAAGAC
Organism: Coenonympha arcania; assembly: GCA_036785405.1. Lineage (NCBI taxonomy): Eukaryota > Metazoa > Arthropoda > Insecta > Lepidoptera > Nymphalidae > Coenonympha > Coenonympha arcania. The sequence goes on from CM072067.1 coordinate 2,676,861, forward strand.
ATACCTATTATGTTCCAATAAACATAATAAACTTGAGATAATAAACTTAAGAGATAACAGCTATGAATATATTATATTAGGTAGTTAAAATACACAAAGAGACTCTAAATGCTAGACCCATATTACCTAAATTAGGGTTAGTTTTAGATGTTAGGTTATATGTATAACTTATTTTTTAATAAGAACCGATATTATATTTAGCTTGAATATTAAATTAAAAGGTAATTATTAGGTAGGTACTTACATCAAAGTGATCTTCACACATAAAACATTTGAATGCGATAAAAAGGCCTTTGGATCTCTTCGAGCTAACTGTATCCATTTTTTTCGCCTTTTATCTGGTACAGACACATACACTTTTTAAGGGCAATTTATGGAGGTATTTGTACATAATGGTACTACACAGCATTTGTACACCATTCTTTCTGTTAAAATATATTAATTTTTATTAAATTTAAAGAAAAGCGAAGAAATTCAACTAAACTGTAGGGTACTGTAGTGCGTTTGACAATGTGTGACGTCACGAGTCAGATGACAAGCGCCATTACAAAATTGGCGTTTTTGGCGCGGTTTTGAAAATTGAAACTTTAAAAGTGGTTTTTAAAGGGAATTACATTAAATTTCCGCGAAATATCAATGTAATGTGCTTAATAGGTAGTAATAAATTCTTTAAAATCATTTTCAAAATTTAGTCAAATAGCCTATTACTCAAAAACTAATCTGGTTATCAAAAATTTGTTTCTTTGGATAATTTTATTACCGACACTTTAAAACAAAAATTACAATTACATCCAATGTAGTGTCCGATAAAAACTCGAAAAACTGAGATTTTGGACCAACTTTTGGGAGAACTTTCTATCGAGAAAATTTTATCCAATCGTGTTTCTGCTTCTTAGCGATTTTAGATTAAAGACCCATAATACATGACGTGTAAATTTGAAAGTAATTGTCTTTATAGTTTTTGCATAAAACTTCATTCAAAATCGCTTCTACACCGTTAACATCGGTAAGTAGTTAAGTGTGCCAACCACTTATGCTGGAGCACGACCACGGCTCGGTGGTTCACAGATGCATTTAACTCCTTAGGGCGGCGATCTGCATTCATTATTAAACTTTGTATTGCCGTAGCGTTCGTATCACTCATCGATATTATGACTTGTTTGCGTAATTTCTCTACACTGTCCTTTATAAATTCGTATAACTCTCGTTGAAGGGAAAAACCAGCAGCCTAATCATATGAATTAGGTATATGCGATCGTCGTAAACCTGTCGATCCATTCCATATCTCATCATCATCATCATCATCATATCAGCCTGCGGACGTCCACTGTTGAACATAGGCCTTCCCAAGTAATTGGGGGGTATGGGGGTGCACCTCCATCTTCGCACCCCAATCGACAACCTCACCTGCCCGTGGTCCCCCTGCTGATTAACGAACGAGGCATTGTCGACCGATGAACGGCGGTATAACCGTTCCGAAAAACTAGACCTGAATAAGAAGGCCGTTGTCGGGCAGCAGCGACACCGCGCGACAGAAGGTATAGTACTGCGATGACCAACCCGCTTGCCCAGCGTGGTCATTATGGGCAAACACTCCCAAATTCCATATCTATATGGAACGAAATTCAAAAAAACACTGATCAATTTGTCGATCGGATACTGCGTTAAAAGAATCTGGAAATAAGTTCAAGAATAAATTCAGAAAAACCTCTAGCATGTAAATTGCGGAGTGTTAAAATTATGCATAAAACCAAAAGCACTCAGGTATTCTGCGAACTTTTGCGAAATAATTATTGATCTTTTAAATATGTTAATCATGGAGTTTAAGCAAAGCTTCCATCCTCACGTGCGGTCTAGCCACACATAATTAATCTATCATCTTAAGACATGGTTCACAAGGTTCTGCAGACAACTCGGGCTTAGGGCTATATAGGGACTCTGAATGTAGCTTATTGTTAACTAAGTTTTTTTTTACCACTCCTAAGTGGGTAAAATGGGGATTAGAGGTTTATATGAAAATCCTATATTTTTGAAGTTAGATTTATGAAAATCGGAATTCGGATTTTTGATTTAAACAATAAAGACATTTTCACGCCGTTAGTACTGCACCGAATTTGCTGGGGATGGAGATAGTACTTATATGTCTTTAATTAAAACAAGATTACTCTTTTCCTATTCCGGATTGGTTCGCGTGCGAATAGTGAAAAACTAAAATGTACACGGGTGAAGCCGCGGGTATTGCTAGCATGTCATATAGCTCAGGCCTCTCGATCTTGTCAGAAATCGAACCAGGGATCTTTAGTTACTCTGCCAATTTAGAAGCTAAGAAAACTGACTATAGGTCCTATACTACACTGTCCTAGTGATGTATCAGGTTGTTTCCAACATAAAATTAATAATTATGTTATCACGTAAAACTATTAATTTAACTTAATGTAATAATTATGAAGACCCTCAAAAAAGTTGAATACAACCTCGTGTTACCTGTCAGGGGTTTATGAAGCGTGAAATTCGCATTTTCGGGACCGGGGGTCGAGAGTATGACCCCTACGTAATGCGCCTTTTCATTTATGCTGGCGTTTCTATTAAACCCGAATTGTAACACAAGGTAACGGTTATGTGTTCATCAGTATATATAATTGTATATATATTTGTTGCACATTTTCCCCTGCTGAAGCTAGTTGGCTCAATGTGGGCCGAATATTAATGGCCCTTATGTATGAGCCAATAAATATTAATATAGTAACCACTATAGGACGTGACAAATTAAGAACTCAAAGTTCATGGAATCAATCGAAAGAAAGGGACAATGTGGTTTGCCAGTTGATTTAGTATACGTCCTGTTCTCAGACCTACCGAATTAGCACAAAAATATCATTAAAGTCGGTCAAGCCGAAGGGGTGTTGTTACAAACATTGCAAAACTGGAATTTTGTACATAAAAAGTAGTCTTTTTAAATAGGATCGAGGTTTATCAGGTTTTTAGTTGTTTACGCCGTTTAGGTTCTCAATTTTAATGACTGGTGACGTGCAGTTACCGTGCCTTGATGTAATCTTTTAAAGAATATACTAATTACCACAGTTTCAAGTTTAACATCACTGGTGTATCTTTTAATTATTTAAATCATACAAAACCTGATTATTCGTCACAGACTATAACAAGCCGTAGAAGGCACTGAGTGACTACCTAAGTAGGCGTGGACCGCATTAAACGGATCGCGACACGGCTTCCGAAGCCGTACCCGAAGATCGGCCCTAATTCGAGCCCTATTTATTTACTTATTGTGTCAACTGTCAACTGCCGGCGATCTTTTGATGACGTCATTGTTCTCCTAAGCCATACGAGTACCTACTTCATAGGTCTTCAAACGTAGTAAGAGAAATGTAAGTTTTCCTTTCTCAGTACGAGTATGAATTGGTTCTTAATATAAACACATAATATATTTTTAACATATGAAAGAAAATTACACCACCTCGTAAGTGGTTTGGACTTAGGTTTAAAAGTCCCTACTTCGATTTCCGGTTCTACCAAAGAAAAAACCTATTCCCTACTGCTACCTCTCGATTTTTTTAGGTACTTACTAATCATATTATTTCGAACTATCTACTGCTGATTGCCTTTGCTGTGATAGAAACATGTAGTGGTCAATCGCCTATACTTTGTGACACTAAAATAAATACAGGGCAACGGTGGCTTCCCGAGGACCTAGTACAAGATATAAAATTGGTTCTGTAAAGTCGGTTTACTGACGATAGTTGAACGTGACAACGTCACGATTGTGCTTCTTTGTCGCTCGTTCCGCGCTCTCGCTTGCACTTCAAGCCTTACATGGAACGCCTCAGAGCGAGGTAACGCGAGCGAGGTAACGCCGGTAACGCCGGTTGAGTCATGTTTTTGACGTGACAACGTCTTATAAATCGATAGAGCCGGTTGCACGCACGAAAAAACATGACTCATCCGGCGTTACCTCGCTCATGCGGCGTTACCGGCGTTACCTCGCGAGCGCGGAACGAGCGACAAAAAAGACGTTGTCACGTTCAACTATCGTCAGTAAACCGACTTTACAGGCAACCAATTTTTTTGACGTGACAACGTCTTATAATTCGATAGAGCCGGTTGCACGCACGAAAAAACATGACTCATCCGGCGTTACCTCGCTCATGCGGCGTTACCGGCGTTACCTCGCGAGCGCGGAACGAGCGACAAAGAAGACGTTGTCACGTTCAACTATCGTCAGTAAACCGACTTTACAGGCAACCAATTTTTTTTGTGCGTGCAGCCGGCTCTATCGATTTATAAGACGTTGTCACGTCAATAAATGATTAAGAATTCGATAAGGTTACATTGTACCTATATCAAAAGTCAAAACCAAATCGAAAAACCCGAAAATCACCAACTTGTACTAACGCCACAGCAACTTATACAATCCCCACTGTACCGAATTATGAAGTGTGCTGTACTTAAGCTGAAGTTTCCTTGAGGGGGCACGATATTCCAAAGCGCTTCAATTAATTCCCTGTGCACTCCGGAGCGTTATTAAATACTGTACCGTACTAAGATCCTAGGGTACACGTCTCGGTAGATTAATAGGAGGAATGAAACAGGTGCCGGCGGGATGATTAAAGAGTGCGCGTCTGCGAGGTCAAAGTTAATTAAGATTTTGAGAATACCAGGAGATCAGTAGGTAAGTGTGTTCTGTTAGCACTATCTTATGTTATTCGGACATATTTGACGTCGCGGCGATGAGGCAAGCAGGGTCAATTTACGCCGCAGCGGAATGGAATGGAAGACACTTTTTTACATAGCATAATAAACTTTAAGTCAATTCTATAAAATATAAACTATTCTCGGCGCAGCGAACCGTGATCCCTATGACACTGACAGCTAATGTCACCATATAACATTGTAGTGGCGTCACCATTAAATCGGGATCATATTGGGGGCGTCTAAAAATGCCATTTATAAATTTTACTTAGCTTTATACCATTAGTAATGATATTCCGTTGATATTTTTAACAATTCTTAACATTCACAAGAAGTTATGTCAATCTGAATTTATGTTTACGTCCTGCAAAACTTACGTCGTGTGACGTTTATCGACTAGGGCGGCAAGTATCGATAAAAAAATGTAGGTAATGGAAACGAGTGCACAATTTTTCAGACAAAATAAATAAATGGGGAACATTCATTTTCATGATAAAATTTATACTTATGTAGCAAAAAATTGGTTGCCTGTAAAGTCGGTTTACTGACGATAGTTGAACGTGACAACGTCTTCCTTGTCGCTCGTTCCACGCTCGCGAGGTAACGCCGGTAACGCCGCATGAGCGAGGTAACGCTGGTAACGCCGGATGAGTCATGTTTTTTCGTGCGTGCAACCGGCTCTATTGATTTATAAGACGTTGTCACGTCAAAAACGTGTTTACCGGGCTAAGCATTATTAGAAAATAACAAGGTTGGAAACTTTCGTTTTACTTACCTACTTAATCTATGCCAAAAATCTTAAATTAATACAACAACAACAAAATGGACATTAAAAATGCACATTGTAATATTTTTTAAAACATGTTTATCAACGTGGCTTAAGTGCAAGCCACGCCTTTGTCTAAAAAAAAAAATTATCGACACGACTAAAGACACGACCCATCACTAAACGAACTGTCATAGGGATCATGGTTCGCCGCGCGGAGAATAAAGAGGGGTCAAAAAAGGTCGCGCGTTCGCGGACTTCTCGCGCATTCTCAAGTTTTTTTTGTATGTTATACAATTGTCATTTTTCACAAGGCAATTTCATTATGCTATGTAAAAAAAAATCGCTTCCATTCCATTTCGCCGCGGTGTAAATTGACCTTTTAAAAAGCTCATTTTGCGGCTCTAGCCATATGTCCCATCAATGCATTTAGAGTTCCATACCAAAATGGTTATTAGAACCTTTATGGTGAGACTTTCTCCGTTCATCCGTCCGTCCCACTTGACATGGATTTGAAACAGTAGTGTTAGTTGCAAACTGTCGAAAAAAACCTTTCCCTCTGAAGTCACAGAAAACATCAAATTCACTCTCAACTGTGGAATAGAAATGGGATAGTTTAAATAATCTGTTTTGTCTTTTTCCTTCGAATGTAAAATTATACCTTTGGCCGAGAAGGACAGGGAGCGTTATGTTAAACACTGTTCCCGTAGATATTAAGATCCTTGGGGCTGCAGACATTAGGTACGGGCGTCTCGGGAGATTAATTGGACAGAATGAACCGGCTGCCATATTATTAAAAAGTTCATGTGCAAAAGGTTAAACTTAATTAACTTTTTGTAAATACTGTTTATTCTTATTACATAAACTCGAAGATCCCCTCTGACCTTTTAGAGTTACGAGCGTTTGTTAAAACTAATACCACTTGATTAACGGTGAAGGAAAATATCGTAAAGCAAGACATGGCAACCCGGAATTGTCCACAAAAGTAACTACTTGAACAATGCAAAAAATACACAAAAATATATGTATGTATATGCAGAGAGAAAAATTACATTAATGTCGGTTACGGCAACAAAGCGAAAGTGTCGGTTACAGTAAAGAGTTTAATATAGTACTTCAAAAATTAAAATAAACCACTTCACCATAACGTCCTCAAAAGTGTGCGAAACTTGCCAACTCGTACCACGTTGCTATGGCCGAACCTGTAGATTGATTTTATTCTACGTCGTTGATGATTATTGCAGCAAAGTCCTAACTTATAAAGGACGACCTCCCTGGCGCAGTGGCGCGCTTGGAAGGTTGCTGGTTCGATTCCCACCACTGGGCCTCTTTATTTATAATTTTTAAATCGACTCAGGTAGGCGCTCCACCTAACGCGTTGGCTTACATTTCGTAAAGTGAAATGGTTAAATAGGTAATGGCATTACGTTTATTATTTAAGCGTACGATTTTGAAACCAAAACATTTTTTGCGAACACTGAAAAATTTATTTTACGTTTGTTGACATAGAACATCAAATTCAATGCAGTTCAAAACGCAACATGGTTGAGAATCGTGAAATTAAATGCATTTTGCGCGTTAAGGTTGAAGGATTGTATTTCCTATGTTGAAATACAGCCAAATTTGCACTCTAAAGTAATAGACCTAAAGTTATTTTTTAAGTGAAAGTCAGAAAATAAAATAATTATGTCATTCAAAATGGTAATGAGGCCTTTATATTGGGGCGTCAAATAATTTATTGGAATAGAACTTTTTTTGCAGGAGCCACTTTAGCCCGTACTTAAACTTTACTTGTTTGATGTCTCTGATGTTTCTCGGTAGTGCATTAAGTATTAATTTGTAGCAAATAAAAAATGAAAAAAATTTCCTCCTGTTGGCTAGGGGCTGATTTTTCAATCGCTATATTTAACGTTAACTGAGGAATAAATATGGCGTTTTGACAGCTTTTGTATGGTATATGTTTCAAATTTATTCCTAAGATAGTCTATCTGGCGATTGAAAAATCGGCCCTGTACTTTACCAGTTACAAAAGGGCTGAAAGCGAGAGTCACGGAATGCTTGTAATTCTCAGCGGATGCTAATGAAGCCCGTTCATTATTTATTCACGTGTTGTCGGGGACGCCAATTTGTCATTCGGCTCATTACTTGTATTTATGTTATTCCGAATTCTTTGTAAAGGTGAGAGTGGCTTTTGAGAGGAATAAAGCCAGGGGTGCAGAAAAAAATCTAAATATAGGTAGGTACTTTTCATAATATAGCCCTTGGTCATAAGCACTTATGATGAGTCATAATATCTTTATAATGGTGATAACTGATAACTATTTCACGACTTACAACTAAGTTAACGAGGGTTTGCTAGCGGATTTCAAAGTTATAGGCAAATAAACAAGTTAAATCTGTATGACAGGACGAAATTAGCATTGAAAAGAAAGTAACTTTTTGTATGCAAAATTAAATCCGGATATCGGAAACAAAGTCCTAGTTGTACTATTTTATTTTCCGGGAATACTTTGATTTTGGTTTATGAGAAAACTTGATACCACCGTTGGTAACCAATTCTTCTTTGTAATACGTATCCTCTTTAAATATAAATAATCAATTCTGTACAAGCGTCATATGATTTAATGTTCATAACTTTATATGTCACAAGTTTGTTTGCACACAATATTCTCTATTTACATTTTATGGTAAATTATTATAACCAACTACGTTACAGCGTGCGTCATTGCATTATTTACATTTGTATTTTTCACCGCCTTTATATCGACTTTGTGATATATACTCCAAATAAATATTTGTTGACTTTCGCAATACGAGTACCTACCTACCTATAAAGGTAAACCGCTATGAACTTGACCCTCTTGATGGTCTGCGGGAAGCGGGGCGAGTGATGCGATTGGCTATAACGATACGTCAGCGCTGACGGCGGACAGTGACAGACTTGCTGATTGGTTGAGCGGCTCCCGCCCCGCGTCCCGCAGACCATCTGAAGGGTCAGGTTTATAGCGGTTTACCTTAAGTATAGTTTCTATAATGTTGGAAGTATAAAGTTTTTTTTGCAAAGATGCTCAAAATAGTACACATACAATATAAAAAGCAGAAATATTCCATATTGGAAGAAGAGCTTTTTATTCCAACAGCTACATTTCTCTAAAACAAACACACTTGCCATTCGTTGCAAACAAAGCGATCGCAATCAATTGGGACAAAGTAAGAACCAAGAAACCTTGTTTTTTTCTAAATTTAGCTTCAGATGAGAGCAAATCCGTCGAGTGCCTCTCAAGCTCTTGTTTAAGCAGTCCTTGACCAGGGTCAAACTTTAAAGACGAGTACTTTTATGATCTCGAAAGACTTGCTTACAATACCTACTTTGAACTAGAACTTTTCGAATAGAGAAAGGTGATAGGACTTTTTGCCTATATTAACATAATTTCTGATTCGTGATGAAGTCACGCAAATAATTTATCGAAAGAAACTGTCATTCCCATAAGTTTTTTTATGCGTTTTGTTCAATTTTAGCATATGGCTTAGGCCGCTGATGCATGTCAGGATGACGAAAGCGATGCAGTTCGTCGTATTACATGAGAAAGCTATAAGATTTTCTTAGGGCGTTAACATCAAGCGTATCACTAAAGGCAAACGTCTTATTCGTCTCATTATTCTTTGCTTAAAAAAAGCCGGCCAAGTGCGAGTTAGACTCGCGCACGAAGGGTTCCGTATCCGTACCTTCTTTACGAAAAACTTCCGAAAAACTTCTTTACGCAGCAACTACTGAAACGATTTTGCTGAAATTTGGAATGGAGATAGGGGATGTCCTGGAATCACTACATTACCAAAAAGACACTCCGCAGCTGGTGAGATGATTTGGCTGAAATTTGGAATGGAGGTAGATGATAGCCTAGAATTACTACATTTAAGTTAAATATTGAATGGAAGCAGGCGTTATTTTGCGGAAATCCATAATTAGCAGGACAGATTAATTTGATCGTATTGTACGATACAGAATCTTTTCAAATAGCGGATTACAGCAAAACAAATTAATCTGTCCTACATTTAAGTTACTTTTTATCTCGGAAAAGCCATGGTTTTTGGGAGATAAAAAGTAACTGTGGATTTATGAAAAATCGAATTTAACGCGGGAGGAGCCGCGGCCAAAAGCTAGTTATCTATATAACGTAGCGAGATGATGATGCAGACGCCAGAACGCTCAATTATACCGTCCTGCTACTAATATAAATACAATTAGAGTAATATTGGGTGTTCAGAAACGAGCAAAGAATCACGTTTGTTATGTGGGAGCCCCCTTTAATCTTTATTATATTCTATTTTTTTGTATTTCTTGATATAGCAGCAATGGAAATACATCATCTCTGAAAATTTTAAGTGGCAGACGGACAGACAACGAAGTCCTAGTACTTACTAGGTTCCCGTTTTACTCATACAATGGATACAGAACTCTAAAAATAATTCAGTTATTTCTGAAACTAACCCGAATAATAGTCAGCTAAATACGGCGACCGAGAGCGTCAGTCATCAAAACTTTGTTTGCGCAACATTGTTAATTAAACCTCACAGTCAATTTACAGTGCGGATAGTACGTACCATATTATATTATGTATCATATATGCATGTAGTCACTGAGTGTAAATGAAGCCTAGAGTGTGTAACTTCTGTTTAATATAGCGATTGTTTCGGGCTGTTACAAAGTTATACGTCTTCGTCGCGGGACGTTTTACGCCTGGTACTCAAACAAGTAGTTTTAGTTTGTTCGTTTTATGAAAATATTTTGCGCGAAAAATGTAGGTACATGCACAAAATTGGCATGGGACTTCCCGAATATTATGTAGGGACCTCTCGTTTGGGGTATCATGCCTCATATAATATAGGTAGATAAAGTTTGCTCGTAAGTACCTAAATTCTACCTGCATGATAGTTGTATAGTCACGGACTGAATAAATAGTCACGGTTTGTAGAAGTTCCCTTAACAGAGCACGTAAATTATCATTTTAAAAGTATTTTTAAATACAAGCTTTTACTCTGTTTATGAATTCTTCACAGCACCAAACTCTGCTTACCATCTAGCACCACCATCTAGCACCAAAGTACTCTTCAAGACAGATCAAATGGGTCCAAATTCGATGTGGTGATTTCCTATGGCTATCTTCCCGTTCCATCATATCAGTGATCATAATTATTTTGCATTGTATCCGATCTACACATGCATACAAAATTTCCGGTAATGTAATCAAATTTTACTTGCAAGATTTCATTATAGACAAACAAGCAAACATTGGGGCAGATGAAACTTAATAACAGCTTTTAGAAACAGGAAGCACCGTGCGTTCTGTTATGTACGCTTTGAAATACTGCTTTGGGGTGAAGGGAAACGTCCCTAGTATGGAAACCTACATGCCTGAGAGTTCATGACAATGTACTCAAAGCACTTTGCCAATGTGATGGGCTTTGGTCAAACCCTTTTCTTTACGATAGGAGATTTGTGCCCCGCTGTGGGATATAAAAAGGCATTGAAACTTAATAGTGAGTGCATTAAGATCTAAATTGCTAATCAACAGGTAATCCAATCACAACCAAGTCTTAAAGTTTTACGACCGTTTTCAGTAGGTATCCATATTATCTACTTGGTTTTTCCACCCTGCATATTAAAATTGATTCTTAAGGTGTACTCCCCAAAATCCGGAATAATGTATCAACACATTTCCCCAAACCTGTTGATGATGCAAATACATCCCGTCACGGCGCAGCCTCGCTCCCTCGTCCGCGCGATTAATTCAGCTGCTAAGTTATTCAATGTGCGAAGGTCTGGTGGAATAATAAAGAGTTTCTCGTACTAGCTCCGAGTTTGGCTGCCAATACACCGGAGCGGAGCGAGGCAGCGGAGCGGAGAAACGGAGAAATATAACCAATAGGATTGCACAAATCAGAGAAGCGGAGATTTTGTGCCATCCTATTTCACAAAATCTCCGCACAAAATATCAAATACGATTACGATAGATATACGTGTACGAGAGTTTAGCGTATAATAGTAAGTCTATAGGCTGAAGCAGTTAACTTTAATTTCTATGAAACGTTACTTAAAGTTTTAAAAGCATCTACTGAGTTACAAAGGTAATCATTAAATTAACTGCTAGGTACTATGATTTTAGGGAGATTACATTAAATTTCTAGAATTTGCAATAGTCTGCCTAGGATAGAACTTGGTCATAATTTATTTGCAGTTTATAATGGCCCAACTTTTTAATTGCACTTGGCTGGCTGCCGAATCTTCACAAAAGTAATTATGTGTTTAGTTCGGATTACTGATAACTGTTCTAAAGTGTGAAACGAAAATAAAATTTCATGAAATTTCAATGATTTAAAAAGAAAGGCTTTTGAGATGACAAACTACGAGTCGAGATTTCAATCGCTGGATTAAAAAATATCTGGATAAAGTTCTCAGAAGGTTTAAAAAAATCTTTTTTTTATAGGTTTGCGCTTGACTACAACCATATCTGATGTACAGAATTAATGCGATCTAGGATGGAGCGCGCTTGCCCATAGAAAATGCCGATTCACTTTTCTCTTGAAGGCACCCAGATTGTACTTGGCTGGGAACACGGAAGCTGGAAGGATGTTCCCACCTTAGCGGTTCGTTTGAGAACCGTGGAAGAAAAACGTTTCGTTGGAGTACGGACGGTGAAGGTACAAGGTTGTGAAGTTTTTGAGCACAGTCCAAAATATATCCGTAAAAAACTTTAAACAGGCAACACTACGTCGATGTTCTAAACAGTGTTGCCCGTGTTAGTGATTCCTTTTAGGCGATGGACGTTCACTGCTGAATATAGCCCTCCTGAATGGTCCTTGGGTTCAGTGACTCCCAACGACTCCATCACCTTAGGTCAATTCGCGCCCCCCAATGCCCTGCTCAACGCCACTCCAGCTTTGAGATGCTGAGCTATGAGTATGTCGGTGACTAAGGTTCATCTTTGGGTATCCACATCTATCTATACTTATAATAAATCTGTAACAGGTCAAATTCTGTACATTAAAGATATTGTGAAATTTTTTTTTCGAGGGCACTCTAAAATCGGTTCTGAACCCAAAACTGTATTTTTTTTCATTTTTGTCTGTCTGTCTGTCTGTCTGTCTGTCTGTCTTTCTGTATCACGGCCGCGCATCACGCCGAAACTACTGAATGAATTCCAATGAAACTTGGTATGACTTGAGTTCATACTACGAGGAAGGACATAGGATACTTTTTATCCCGAAATTCAGCATGGTTCCCTTAGGAGAGGGGATAAAAGTTAAAATGTATACTGAGTTGTAAATCATTAACGCGTGGTCCGATTTCATTCATTCTTTTTTTGTTAGAAAGGGGATACATTAAAGATTGTTCTGTAAATATTTCAAAGTCATCGGTTTTGTAGTTTAGAAAAAATAGTCATAATAACCCTAAGTATTTGTCCAAATAGCTTGAAACACGGAATATGCAGAAAACTTTGAACGTACGGCTCTTCTTAAGCTGGCGTACCCTGTTGTGAATATTAGACCCTTCCAAAGGAATGCCAAATGACCATTATACACAGTACGGACGTCCAAAATAAGTGATGCTGAACATTGATATATATGTTAACTCAATGATGCTGAAGGGTTAATATTCCCCACAAAGCAAATTATAACTCAAGAACGGCTTTACCGATATGGTTGAAAATTGGTAAGGAGGTAGCTTAGAGCCAGGAAACGGCTATAGGATACATTTGATGTCCCTAAAAGCAGAGGAACGATTGCACTGGCTGATTTAATTTTCCCATACAAATACCTAAGGTCGTACAGCTGTATGGTGGAATCAAACGAATCGCACATAAAATGAAAGAGCGTAAAAAAATACTCGATCCGAGTCGACGACTTATATGTGGCGAATTAGGATTATCGAGTATTTTCAAAATAAAAATAAAATTAATAAATTGATTTAATGGCGTTGCTAAGTAAACATTTCATTGCTGTCAAATTTTTTCACGTTTTTTTTTAATAATTATTATACGTCAGGTTTTTCCATAGATTAACTGTAGTGTAAGGTCCGACCTCTTTGGTCTATTTAATTTATTAGCCCAAAGTTTATTTGATATGCAAATAACATAAGATGCGATCAGTCCGATTGTAGGTTTCGGAGAAAATCGAACATTACGTCGATGTATTTGTTCAAGAAAGGGTTAACGCTGAAACATATTAATAAAGTAGAATCTCTCCATCGTATACAATCGTTCAATAAAAAAATACAAGATCAGAGAAGCTAAACATATGGCATTGCTCCAATGCCATATGTTTAGCTTCTCTGATCTTCAGTGCGTCAATTCTTCTGGTCTTTTTTAACGATTGTAGACGATGGAGAGATTCTACTTTATTAATTTGTTTCATTGATACTGGGGGCCGTTGAGATAGCTGAAATCATAGGTATATCATATCAAAAAACTCGAAATCTATCTATACTTATAATAAATCTGTAACAGGTCAAATTCTGTACATTAAAGATATTTTGAAAATTTTTTTTCGAGGGCACTCTAAAATCGGTTCTGAACCCAAAACTGTATTTATTTTCATTTTTGTCTGTCTGTCTGTCTGTCTGTCTGTCTGTCTGTCTTTCTGTATCACGGCCGCGCATCACGCCGAAACTACTGAATGAATTCCAATGAAACTTGGTATGTCTTGAGTTCATACTACGAGTAAGGACATAGGATACTTTTTATCCCGAAATTCAGCATGGTTCCCTTAGGAGAGGGGATAAAAGTTAAAATGTATACTGAGTTGTAAATCATTAACGCGTGGTCCGATTTCATTCATTCTTTTTTTGTTAGAAAGGGGATACATTAAAGATTGTTCTGTAAATATTTCAAAGTCATCGGTTTTGTAGTTCAGAAAAAATAGACATAATAACCCTCAGTATTTGTCCAAATAGCTTGAAACACGGAATATGCAGAAAACTTTGATATAAACAAAATAAACAGAATCAAACGAATCGCACATAAAATGAAAGAGCGTAAAAAAATACTCGAGCCGAGTCGACGACTTATATGTGGAGAATTATGATTATCGAGTATTTTCAAAATAAAAATAAAATTAATAAATTGATTTAATGGCGTTGCTAAGTAAACATTTCATTGCTGTCAAATTTTTTCACGTTTTTTTTAATAATTATTATACGTCAGGTTTTTCCATAGATTTACTATAGTGTAAGGTCCGACCTCTTTGGTCTATTTAATTTATTAGCCCAAAGTTTATTTGATATGCAAATAACTTAAGATGCGATCAGTCCGATTGTAGGTTTCGGAGAAAATCGAACATTACGTCGATGTATTTCTTCAAGAAAGGGTTAACGCTGAAACAGATTAATAAAGTAGAATCTGTCCATCGTATACAATCGTTAAAAAATGGTCAGAAGAATTGACGCACTGAAGATCAGAGAAGCGAAACATATGGCATTGCTTCAATGCCATATGTTTAGCTTCTCTGATCTTCAGTGCGTCAATTCTTCTGACCATTTTTTAACGATTGTAGACGATGGAGAGATTCTACTTTATTAATTTGTTTCATTGATACTGGGGGCCGTTGAGATAGCTGAAATCATAGGTAAGTATATCATATCAAAAAACTCGAAATATTATTATATATAATTGTCACAATGAATTGGTTCTTCGCAGAAAGCTTAATAAGTGAGACATAATTAATAAGGCAAAACAACGTTTGCCGGGTCAGCTAGTTTCTAATATGATCGCTTAGAGATATTCCTATAGATCTCTCGTTCGCTCGCTTCAAGGTTTTCTTCCATTCTTTACTTAATTCCTTTATTATATTTTTCTTTCCAGCTTTCAAGTCATTAAACACATATTTAAATCTCCCATTAAATAAAATATCTCAAGCTGGCTAACAGATACAATGTAGCTGTTACCTTATTCATGTGATATATCATTGTATCCGTCTCTCACTTCATTTGATTTTCTATCTTTTTGTTCGAATCTAATTTAATTTCATCAGCAAGATGTCAAAGAATTTTACGGATCATATTTATTTTTATTAAAATATCACAAGAAGACCTCTACATATCCTTTATATCGGTATATTTTCTGTCATTCCTTTTGTTCTCTCAAAAGGTTCTTTCTATTTGTTCGAAAAATCTAATTTCATTTCGTCAATGTAACATCAAAGATGTGTTCCTAAATATTCTCCAAATCAAACATAACTAGATATTATATCTGCTAAAAAACATAATATATTATTTATTCGCACTCCGTTTGTTCAATCAATTTGTTCTCTCTTTACAGTACAGTGAATCAAACAAGATACCTTAAGGGTATTTATTGAATTTATTTTTGTCTTTCTCACTCTCACGGAGATTTGGTAGGTGCGACATGCAGCGTCGCGGAAGAATATAGCAGAAAAACGACGTTTTACCTAATTACTCAAAAACTAAGCCAGTTATCAAAAATCTGTTCTAAGTGTTTTAGGATATTATTATTACCGATACATTAAAACAAAAATTACAATTACATCCATTGTAGTTTCCGATAAAACATAGAAAAACTGAGATTTTGGAGCAACTTTTGGGAGAACTTTCTATCGAGAAAATTTAATCCAATCGTGTTTCTGCTTCTAAGCGATTTTAGATTAAAGACCCAAAATACATGGGGGGGGGGCACAGGCATTCACGTTACGTTTTCACACTGAGTGAAGTGAATCAACAAATAAAATAAAAACTTAACACTGAAAAATTAACGAATCGCCTACCAGGTCTGACTGGTTGATCATTGCACAATGCAATGTCCTCCCAAAACATAAGTTCAACAAGAACCTAAGATTCTTGGAATGATAGGGATATGCTTCCATTTCCTCACAAGATATCGTAAAAATCGTGTAACTTTAATACTATTAAAAAATTCTGAGCTTCTTGTGTTCTTCGCGGTGAAAACCTGCTTTTCGAACTTGGCACTACAGTTTTGACTTTTCATAAGAGCCTGGATTTAAAACAGATTGTCATTTTCATATAACCACCATTATGTTCCATCTGGTATCAGATGTCGGTAAATCTTCGTGGTGGCGTGTAACGAAAATAAAATAAAAATTTGAACAAATAAATATGTCCACGCGGATAACATATTAGCCGACGACGCAGTTCCCGACTCCCGGCGCATTCCATTACAAATTAAATTAGATTTTCCCAACAAATAGAGACAACAAATGGACTGAGAGAACAATGAAATGATGTATCGGATTTGAAAAGGGCAATAGATCCTGACAACAGCTTTATTCTACGTGTAAATGAAGATGTTTTACTATTATAATGTCAAGGAAGAGTTTGTTTGAATGTGCCTATGTTTGTATGTATGTTTGTAAATTTCTTCATTACTTCGTATCTTTCAAACGCCTGCATGGATTTTGACTGTTAAAGTTTTTTTAGATTCGTCCCAAAACCCCAAGTACCCTTAAATAGGTTTTTTGGGAAAATATGGAAGTGGCGGTTTTTGGGCGCTATATTGTAAAAACATTAACCAAACCTGTCGAGTAGGGTATCAAAATGAAGGAAACAAAATATATGTTTTAATTTAATTATTTCGGTCTTTTAGTGCTTAGTTTATAATGCCACTTTATTCCTAAGTTGTTTTTCGTCCAGAAATTATTACAGAAGATTTAGTTTTTTTTTCTCTCTCATGCATTTGCCTGTACCAAGGTGGACGGCTTGAAAAATGTCGCCAGTTTATCCATGCCTATAATACCAACAGTAACGCCACGTTGTAGTTCGCTCAGCAGTCACCTATAGAATTTTGACAGACGGCGCTACTGTTTGCTTGTGCGAGAAAGGTTCACGTAAATTGTTCGAATACTTAGAGTTTTCTTATCAGAGCCTGTACCGCAGATCAGAGAAAAACCACAGATCAGAAAAGAATGTATGTATGAATGAATAATAAAAAAATAAAACATCCAGCGCATCAATAAGTAGGTGCTTGTACGCCTACTAAAGCGTCATTTAATTCGAACGGTCGCAAAACAATTAAAACTTTAAAAGTGAGCTAGTTTCACTGTACAAACAATTGAGTTATTGGTGTGTGCTCACAACTCGGCGCGATAATAATTAAGAGCTATGAAAATAAACCGGCTCAGTAAAAATACATTGTTAACGTGGATACATTTGTTACGATTTCCACAGAAGCCGTTTGACTACGCGAACTAAATTAACACTATTGTTGATTTTTAGGGCTCTGAGGCCAAATGGATAATTGAATCTTTAATTTTATGTGTAAAGAAAACTGGGAACTTACACGTTTTTAAGTGTCCTGCCTGTACGCAGTTAGCTTAGATGTTAAATACCTACAATTATTTCTGTGAGAAAAGTTTTTTAAGCATAATGATCATGGATTTATGCAATCCTACGGGATTTAAATCGAAACTTTATTTTTTTGTAGACTACGGTCTCCACATTAACTTCTACAATTATTTTAAACAACTTCCAGATTCCAAAGTTGTAGGCAAATAAACAAGTTGTACTTCAAAATAAAATTTGTATGACAGGAAATGAAAGTAACTTTTTGTATGCAAAATTAAATTTCGGATATGAAAAACAAATTCCTAGTTCCAGTGATTTTTAAAAAACATTATTTTATTTTTCTAAAATCATGGTTCATGAGAAAACTGGATATCACCTTTAGTCATTTTTCTTTTAGATAAAGATGATGGATATTTAGCTGCAACACAATCCTGTGTCCATGTCCTCGGAAATTGTTATCCTCAGTTCTTAAATCTCCTCCCACGATGGAAGTATCAAAACTATTCGCTCCATGCACTAATAGGATTCAGTCTACGTCAATTTATTAAGGCATTAATGCTCCTATATTGATTTGCCACGTACACAGTGGGGAAATTGATTCGCTCTGTTATAAATCATCATGGCGGATGGCCTTCGCGTCGCTGGTGATTTATTGAAGATGATTATGAACGAGGCTCCCATTCAAGTCACTGTCACGAACAGCAGTGTAGCGGATAACGATTCAATCGCTGGTTATCGTCTCAACCTCTTTTTATATTCCACTGGCGTTTAATTTCAGGAATAGGCCAGCAGCGGGTTCTCTGGCTTTGCACACCTTTAAGAAATCATGGTGAATATTCAGGACTTCATCCTAACGATGTTTCCTTTCACTGTTCGTAACTTTCGATGCTTACTTTCCTAAAACGCACATCATCAGAACATGTTATCTCAATAAAATGTATTTGTGCGGGCTTGAAGAATATTTTTGTAAAGGTCTTTGTGGTGGCCTCAATGCTTCGAAGAGGCTTTCTTTTATCGTATTTTTGTCAACTTGCCAATCATCGGATAAGCGAACATCTCAAACTCCATATAAATTCCTGAATGCCTAAGTACATGTTCTTGTCGTATTCAACGAGCATATTTCCTCAATTCCTTGCTCCATTCACATTCAAATTGGTACCCACGTCTGTCGCTGTTAGCAATTGCTACCTCTCTCGTTCGCCTCTAAATTGACCTCACTATATCGTACCTGTACCGTACTCATATTCAAGTCGTATGTTTACTCGTACTTTTAGGTTTAATGACTGACTAACATACTTATTATCTGATCGGGCTGGCCATAGAGCTGTTATGACGTGAAAATATTATTTTACGAAAACCTTTAAATGAGAAAATACTGAAGTCGCGAGCGAAGCCGCGGGCGTTTTCTTGGGTAAAGTAAAAGTAGCCTAATGCGAGGCAGATTATCGCACCGAGAATTTCGTACATTCCGCCAAGAATTTGTAGCTACAAGTTAGGACATAATGTTATTATAGTCAAAGAATTTTCGGCCGTTAGTAGCTGTATTTTTTACATTTTTTGGTGTAGTAATACTTAGTGAAAATCTATAAAATTGTAGGCCGCTGAAAAATGGACGGACTGCGAAAGCTTAGCCTAGGGTCTCGTGTAGGCATAATTTGAGTACGGATTCCTAAGAAGCTCAGAAAAAGATCTGCCTACCTTTTTTAGTATATTTCTATTATATTTTCTCTGAAATACTCACTTCAACATATAATATTTATGTGCCTTCATTTTTGGAACACTCGTGTAAAAACAGTGGCGATAATGAATGAAAATAAAATGAATTGAGTGAAAATAAAAGCGTACGAGACCTTTAGAGAGCGCGTGCCAATTTACATGAGAGTGGAAATAAAAAAAATATCATTGAACAAGAAGGAACACTGAATGGATGGAATGTGATCGCGTTCATTGGGAACAAAGGCTCCTGGGAATCGAT
Organism: Coenonympha arcania; assembly: GCA_036785405.1. Lineage (NCBI taxonomy): Eukaryota > Metazoa > Arthropoda > Insecta > Lepidoptera > Nymphalidae > Coenonympha > Coenonympha arcania. The sequence continues at coordinate 2,696,616 of CM072067.1, forward strand.
TACTTTCTCTGACAATGGGCAGGCGGGTAATAGCCTATAGTGATCTCAGGCTACGTGTTGTCTGTGCTGAACAAACTTTTGATTTTCTCAAGCTTTATGTTAGCTTCCATAAGCCGCATGGAACACGAAATAACACCAAATGAATGCAATGTGGTCGCGTTCAGTGGGAACACAGGCTCCTGGGAATCGATTACTTTCTCTGACAATGGGCAGGCAGGTAATAAGCGTATAGTGATCTCAGGCTACGTGTTGTCTGTGTTCAACAAACTTTTGATTTTCTCAAGCTTTATAAATATAAGCCTCACTAAGCCGCATGAAACACGAAGGAACATTGAATGAATAGAATGTGATCGCGTTCATTGGGAACAAAGGCTCCTGGGAATCGATTACTTTCTCTGACAATGGGTAGGCGGGTAATAAGCCTATAGTGATCTCAGGCTACGTGTTGTCTGTGTTCAACAAAATTTTGATTTTCCCAATCTTTATATTAGCTTCACTATGTTGCGTGGAATAAGAAATACCGAATGAATGTAATGTGATTACTTTAAATGGGAACAAAGGCTTCAGGGTAACGATAACACACAGGTATTTGATAAGCCCCTAGTATTCTGGACATTAAGACTCATCAATATATCCTGTGGCGCTACAACCCCTTGTGGGCCCTGGCTTCCTCCACAAAATTCCTTAACTTGTAGCGGTCCTTCGACTCACTACGCCAGTTGGTATATATTATTTACCTATACTCCTTAGGTATTCCTCCACGCTGCCAGTCAAACCTTTTTTTGGTCTGCTTTTTAGTCCAAATACCGATTCGCAGGAAAAATCGTGTATCCTTTTTCATTCGCCGTAGTCATTGAGTTAAAAGCGGTTCAATAGTTTCTTCTGTGTAGGAGATCACAACCAGTTGATTTTCTGCTTATGACGAGTGGTTAGCCTAACCACAAACCCTCCTCATTTATCCGGGCTTGGACCGGCTATGTTGTGGTCAAGACATCTAAGAGCAGATCTGTATATGATAGTGGATATGTCCAGTAGCACAAGGGACCTTATTCTGTATCTCAGTGATGATCATTCAGTGACCTTCAACGAGCTCATTTGACATACATATTTTTTTATCCATTGCTATTTCGCCACAAAGTTTTACTTTATAAAGCAGCAATATATAACGAACCATAGACAACAGTGATCATCACTGCAAGTGTCAATTTTACAGTGGGCCCTGGCGGTACAAAAGGCTTCAGGCCTGCCTTTCTAGCTATTTGGTTCATCAATACACGTGAATCAAATTAAAAAGTGATAATGTTATCCTAACTTTAAATGCATCCGCTTCTTCTATTGGGGCTTGGAACCCTAAAAAAAGGATAAAGATTATGTTACTTTCGTTGAAGCAACGTCGGCCTTGGAGCGGGGCCTGTTAGAACTTGGAGTCGCTTTAAAGTTTGAACATCTCACTCGTAAATCATCTTAACTGGAAGTTGACTCGAAGTCAGTAACTCAATACGAGATCGTCAAAGTTTTAACAAGCGCACGCTTCTACCGCGTTGCAACAACAGATGTAATGAATCTCTTGTAATAGTTTCGTTTTTAAGACACTTAGAAATTGTTTTTTGTAAAAAATACTGTTACAATTTTTAAACCCTTGGAAATGAGTGTATATTCCGGTTCTCACAAGATGCTAATATACTTAATTTAAAACCATTATTTTTGAAACAAAGTGCTGAATTTCTTGCCCGTTCTGCTTGATGCATACAGCTTTCCCAACGTGGCGGAAGAATCTCAAAAATGCCAAGCGCCTAAAGAAGCTTTTCATTCAAGGTTACATAACATAACAGGCGTGTGGCAACGCCGTTGCGAGTTTAATGGTTTTTCCGATCTCAAAAATGCCCAATGCGCCTAAAGAAGTTTACATAGTTTACACTTAAAAAGATGGATCTGTTGCTACAGCAACAAACCTTTATATATTATCAGCAGGGTTTAAAATGTTCTGAATATTCTGTTATGAATTTCAACACATATTCGTAGCACACAGTACGTGTACGTTTGCGTTGAAATTCAATTATCAAAAAATTCTCGTTAAAATATTTTTTTTTCTCGTTTATTTTTTTGAAACCGGCGCGGCATAGTGTTCTAAAAATACAATATGAATTTCACTATCTCAAAGTGAAATAAAATAGAGTTTTTACGTACATATTCAGATTTTTTTTATATCCGAGTACCTCGTACACGCAACCCCCAAATAGGGGCGGAAACCCGGCACGTTTACTTAAACTTTCATCATACCAAAGTGTCTTTGCATAAATATTCTCTATTATATAAAATTCTCGTGTCAATTTTTGTCATCCAAATCATCCAAAGCGGCTCGACCGATTGTTATGAAATTTTCAGTGTTTGTTCACTAAGTCTGAGAGCAGGTTGTTATCTGTTTTTTTTATATCCTTAACGGCAAAACAATATTTGCCGGGTCAGCGAGTACACATATGAGAACGTAATACTTCAAGAAATAACTACACGTAATATTCATAGAATCCAATCTCACCCGACCGGGGATGTGTCTATGCATGCAAATACACTGAGCGTAGCATTTCTGTTATATTTCCCTTATAAAAATGACAATTCAGTTTTATTCGCTGTGTTTGCTGCTTTGAGAATATAAAATTTGCTTTGTCCGAAGGTAAACTTATTACGTGAGGAATAGCCTTTTGTTCAACATATCGCTTTTAGTCTCAACTTGTAGTCAACAGACTATACGAGCAGTATAGTCTGTTATATTAGTGAATGGATGCTTTTTCAACTAAGTTAGAGCATGCAGCACGTGCGCTCTTATCTGCCATTTGGTTGAAGGGGGCAATTACTGATGAGGCTTCTCACGAAAATTCTACCAATGAAGTTGGCGATACTTTGGCAAATGGTTGGTTCTTCGTGGTAATAACATGTAAGTTAAAAATAATAAAATAATATTATTATAATAGTGTTGATTTTCGTCATCCAAAAAATGAAATTTCCTTCGCATAACCTTCTACGCGATAACGTCCGAAAAGAAACTAGTAGTTTCAAAGGAAAACTAAGTCACCCTCAGACCTGAGGTGATACTTTTGGTAAATCTGCTGTCTCCAAGTTTTTGAATTATATTATTCGTAATTCTACTGAGTGGCAGTGAACAGAATAAGGGGGTAACAAAAGCAAGAAGAGCTAAGACGAAAGCTATCTTTTCAAGCTTTTAAATTACTTCATAAACTCTCGCCGATCTGTTATGCCTTTATGAAATTGAATTATATTACTTGTAATTCGAGGTTTACTCGTAATAACGGTAGGGGTAGGTACAAGGGGTAACAAAAGTAAAGGGAGCGAAGACGAATGCTCCCTTGGGCCGCTTTTAAGCTTACGACCTTGACCTTAGCTACCGTGTTCTTTACTAAAGCAGGTCTGTACTGACGAACAAAGAACAGTTTCAAATAATAATAAAAATCTTTAGATAATTGCTGTGACATCTCTGAGTCCCGTAAGCAGCTGTATTAGACGATTATTATAATCTAGCTTTCTTTTTTACAACAAACTTCCAAACGATATTAAAGAAAGTAAATCAATGTTTTCTTTCAAAAAAAGATTAAAATTTTTCTTGCAAGGCAATACATCGTTGTGAGTCGCTTCCATTTGCCATTGATCTGTGTTCCTGCTAAAGTCAGATCGCAATGTTTTCTATAGTGATGCGTGATAACTGGAACTACCCACTTTAAAAAATTGTTAAATGCGTACTGTACCTAGTAGTTAATAACTGAAAACTGTGTATAATGTATAATGTTTTTGTTTTAAAAGTTTAAGTTCAGCATGCTCAGTGTTTATGAAACTAAGATAAGTTTATTGTGTTTTCTCAAATAAGCGAATTTATTTGTAATTCTTTTGAGAAAATAAAGATCTTTCTAGCAGCGAAAGATATTTTAAAATCGGTTAATTGCTAAACCTTCATTTACTTTATATCTTAGATTACCTTAAAATTATACCTCCTCGTACCTAAAATTATTGCAGAATATGTAGATGTTGCCAGCGCTTTGTCTTGCCTGAAAGTTTATGCTAAATTCCTTATTATTTTATTTTTATCATTATTTGCCTTGAAATAAGCATCAAAGGCAAATCTTATGTGAGCAGCTTGATTTTTTTATAGTAATCTTCAGACGCATGCTCTGATCCACATTATTTTAGGTTGTGACCTAAGATCAATACTTAATGGTAATCAATACTTAAATGGTTTATTGCAAGACACCGAGAGAAGTGGCATCCTTATGTGGTAGATGTCCAGCGAACTCGAACAAAAGGTTTTTCTTCCACGTTTCTGATACGAACCGCTAAGATGTGGAACACCCTTCCAGCTTCTGTGTTCCCAGCCAAGTACAACCGGGGTGCCTTCAAGAAAAGAGTGAATAGGCGTTTTGTATGCAAGCGCCCTCCATCCTAGGCCTCATCATTTCAAACATGATTATAGTCAAGCGTAGGCCTATCCACAGTTAAAAAAAAATTGGTTGTCTGTAAAGTCGGTTTACTGACGATAGTTGAACGTGACAACTCTCGCTTGCACTTCAAGCCTTACATGGAACGCCTCAGAGCGAGGTAACGGCCAATGAGTCATGTTTTTTTGTGCGTGCAGCCGGCTCTATCGAATTATAAGACGTTGTCACGTCAAAAAATCTACGTTTCTATTGAACAACCTTTTTTTGTAGATAGCAAGCCTTGACGACAATCATGCCTGATAGAAAGCAATGATGAGGTCTAGGTTGGAACGCGCTTGCCTAGAAAATGCCTATTTACTCTTTTTTGAAGGCAAAATATCTTTGATATCGATTGATCCCGAAACAATCTTTTTCGCAGTTTTTATCTCAACAATACAGCCCTTTGGTTGTACCAAAACGTTCCCTGATATTAAATAGGCTGGCACGGGTGTTTCTTTATGGGGTACTGCCAAAAATGGGCGTTCATTACACAAGCAGTATAAACCTTTAGCCCTTCTTATTTAAAGTTCACAATCGGGTGAATTATTTTCGCTTATGTATAAGTCATTGTATTTGGAACGTGGATTATAATAATCATTATCCTTGGGTCGGATTCCAGTATTACGGAGTACGGCTGGCCGCAACGGAATCGTTTTTATTGTTTTCATGAAAAATTTAACTGGTAAATTTCAGAATTTAGACTTTAAGATACAATAAGAAAAATCGTGAAATAATCACCCATATTTTGGGTAGTCGCACAAAATGCTCTTAGAGATCTCATATAACAAAACGACTTACGATAGAGAAACAAAAAGGTCCGACTAGATGTCAAATAAATTACATCATTCGGGCAGGTCGTATTTTACCGTACACATGCCCATTGGACTACCTTCTGTGATGGATGGATGTACGAGTATATTTTATGACCTATCGGAGAGATAACAATGACATACTAGATACGAAAGGTAAATTAATAAAAGTATTCTAAGAACCAGCTTACGCACCTAAACTTAAACCACGGAATACAATAATAAGTACCTAAAGGTACGGAAGGTTTACTCTGCAAGATGATTTAAAGAAATAACGTCCCTAGCGCTGACACAAAAAAGTGCAATTCAGTTTGCAACAGCGCCTGGCACCGCCTACGCTATGCACCTAAAGTTGTGCTCTTTGTGTCGCGTAACTTTATCTCCTTCGACGTACTAGGGCTGCCTCGTAAACGGGCGCACGCAGCGCGTGAAATAAACCGTACAAGAAATAACGCGTGCAACTTAGCCGGCGCGCGGCGGCCCTCTGAAATTAGTACGTCGAGACGGGTACCTGTAGTTTCTTCGATCACGTGATAATTGATCCTGGTTTGACTGTGCGCATGTTTTTTGCAGCAAGCTCGTTTATTGGTAAAGTGAAAATAGCCTGCCGGCGGAACTTTTGAACCCTTTTTGCTGCCCCTTAAATAGGGTAGACCCTCACAGCAAGGGGCTCTCACTTTCACCCACGGAACGGAAACTTTAGACCACTTTTTGTCCGAAACACTTCAGACATCTATGCATGGCATTATGTTAAACTGACCACAGTATCGCTTTGGGAAACTTACGGATTTTTTTAACCATGAATGAAAATGAAATGAAAATAAAGTCTGACAGCTAAATTTCGTTATTTGTAAGCTAAACAGTATTCATGCATTACTTTAACTTGAAGTGTAAGTTTAGAAAATAAGTTAGAGACTCGTCAATTTTGTAAGTTATTCTCATCAAATATTTTAATGAGATGATACTGCCATACCCGAATATTTTTGTCATAAGCCTACTATGCGTTATTTGCTCACAAATTGCGGAAAACCAAATAAAATTTTAATTTGGTAGGTAGACCCGTTTTCGCCGTAACAGAACAAATTCATATGAAAACTTCGCTTTTTACCTGGGATGAAATTCTTGCCAAACGCGTGGCGCCTAACTTTTGCTTTTTCTGTCGACAGAACTGTCAGAAAGTAATAAGAACAAGTATGTTGCTTATTACTTGCCTCAAAATAAAGCTGAAAAAAAGTTACTCTCCATGTTTTATACACATTTCGCTCCAGCATTCGGCCCCTGAAAATTTTTGTATCCAGTTGGTTTTCGTAGCTTCATAATTAATTGTCAAACGCAATTATGAAACATTATTCAGCTTCATTTTAGCTTATTAAATTAATAAGCTATAATAAAAATTGATATTGGTACAACAATCTCACTCGATTCCTGTAAAATAAGTAGAACTGGCTTTTCATGCGGCAGTAAAGTGCTAAAAGATTCTGATGAAAGAGAGGCATATAGGAAATATTTAAATGAACATAGCATAGAAGTAGAGCTTGAAAATGAAGATACTGTACAGAACTACTACGATAAATTGGAGAACTACATAAAAAATGGCTTAAAAACATCAAAAAGAACTAACAATGTAACCCGCAGAAACATTATGTCGGTAGAGACAAAAAGTCTGATAAACAAACGTCTGGAACTCCAAAATGAACAACCCAGAACACCAGATATAAGAAAAGAATTGTCAGCAATTTACAGGAAAATAAATAAGAGCATAAAACAAGACTATAAAAACTTCAGATATTCTGCCATCGAAAAATCACTTCTAGAGAAACGCGGTATGAAGCGAGCAAAAAGAGAACTTACGATGTACAAGACTTGGATACCGAGCTTGCAGAATAAACAAACCACATCTACCAATAGAAAAGATATTCTAGAGACAGCATCAAAATTCTATAAAGATCTCTATGACAGTAAAAACGGACGTATGTCTCAATCAGGATACAACACAAAAAATGCTGACCAATCTACAAGCGAGGACTGGAACGAACTAGAAATATTGAATGCAATCAAACGCCTGAAGGATGAAAAAAGTACTGGCCCAGACGGCATACCAAATGAAGCCATAAAATACGCAGCGGATCTCTTAGTAAGCCCACTTCATAACTTATTCAACTTAATAAAATCTAAAGAGACAGTTCCTCAACAATGGGTGGAATCACATATTACTCTACTATACAAAAAAGGTGACCCCAAAAATGTGCAAAATTACCGCCCAATAAGTTTGATGTGCTGTCTGTACAAACTTTTTTCTTCCTGCCTGCTAGGGAAAATTAGTAATCAAATTGACTCTAAGCAGCCAATAGAACAAGCTGGTTTCCGCAAAGGATTTTCTACAATGGACCATATACAAACAGTAGAACAAATAATTGAAAAATACAAGGAAAAAAGAGCTGTCCTATATGTAGCATTTATCGACTACAAAAAGGCATTCGATACAATTTTCCACAACTGCATATGGGACGCCCTCAAAGACTGTGACGTTAATTATAATTATATAAATATAATCAAGGACATTTATAATAGAAGTAGAAGCAGAGTTAAATTAGAAACAATAGGACCCCCATTCGAAATAAAAAGAGGCGTAAAACAAGGTGACCCTCTTTCTCCGAAATTATTTATAGCAGTATTGGAATCAATATTTAAAACCTTACATTGGAAAAATTTAGGCATCAAAGTAAAAGGATGCTCACTAACACACTTAAGATTCGCAGATGACCTGGTTCTATTTGCTGAAAATAGTAAAGACATGCAATACATGATATCAACTTTACAACTAGCAAGCTTAAAGTTTGGATTGGAAATGAATGAAGAAAAAACAAAACTTATGACAAACGCCCAGCCATACCCCATTTATGTAGAAAACAACACCTTAGAGTATGTGGAGAGATATATATATCTGGGGAAACAAATCTCGTTTAAACCAAATTGTAATGCAGAAGAGATAGATAACCAAATTGTAATGCAGAAGAGATAGACGAATAACTATGGCCTGGAATAGATACTGGTCACTTAAAGAAGTTTTTAAAAGTCGACTGCCAATCAACCTAAAGAAAATAGCTATGGATTCTTGTGTACTTCCATGCCTTACATACGGCGCACAAACATGGATTTTTACCAAAGATATAAAAAATAAAATAAAAGTGTGCCAAAGAGCTATGGAACGGAGTCTCTTAAATATCAGGAAAATTCAAAAAATAAAAGCTTCAAATATAAGAGCAGAAACAAATATGATAGATTTCCTAAAACACGCTCTTTCATTGAAATGGAAATGGGCTGGACATGTAGTAAGACTTCAGGACAACCGATGGACCAAAAAAATCACCATGTGGGCTGGACCCCAAGGTAAAAGGAGGCGCGGTAGACCAAACTCAAGATGGGCAGATGATATCAAATTGATTGCTGGAGAAAATTGGAAGGAGTCAGCAAACACAAGGAAAACCTGGTCAGTTTTGGAGGAGGCCTTCACCCGAGAGGGTTTCTCATCTTCACAACAAAATGCGTGTTAACATACTTAAAACGCAGTAAGATATTGTTTGACTAGAAATACAACATAGTATTAATATTAATTTTAATGTTATAAAAATAATTATTATAAACAGTTAATACATGCAATTTATATTTATAATTACTTATTTGACTAGAAATACAACATATTACTAATATTAATTTTAATGTTATCTAATAAGAATAATTAAAAACAGTTATTACATGCAATTTATATTTATAATTATAAGACTAGTTTTAATATGAAAATAATAATGTAATGTAGATGAGGATAATAAAAAGGCTTATTTATTTATTTATTTATTTATTGGTACAAGGCCAAGCGCAAGATTGGTACAATTCCGGGCCGTCTCCTTTTCCTTTGACCTAGGGTCACATTTCATTCCCGCCCTTTTGACCCAACTATTAACTATAACTATAAATTGAGTATTTAATTTCGAGGACAAACTTGTCCGTTTAATATTAATTCATCAGTGGCTAACGTCCCATTTCTGAGCCAATTTTACCACATGAATGCCACCGAATGGCCGCTCTGATGAACGTCTCAATGAATAGCGTTCTGGACTATTCACATACACGCGCGCCACTGAAGTCTGTTGGATATCAATTATGAACATAGTTGGGCGTTAGATCGCCCTGAAGCGTACCCTAATTAGGTGTGGTCCGTATTCGGTTCATTCGGTATGCTATTCGTATATTGGACAAAGGAAGTTGAATAGGCCATAAATCAAGATTAATAAACCCTTTACCCTATTGCCAGATAAAATGAAAATCAAATGATTTATTTATTTCATATAGGCCTTACGTTGGGTCTTATGAATATTCAGTAAAATATAATTATTATTATTGATAACTATTTTACCACCTAAAACTAAGTTTACGAAGGTTCAAACCCGCCCTGTACGATATACTTGATGTTTCCCGCTACTTCTTACGCATCCAGTGGGAACCATTTGTTATCATATACTGATAAAAGTTTGTTAGTCGGGTATAAACACATACCATTTGTCTCGGGTATAAATTAGCTTACTATTGATAAAGTTTAGTTTTTTGAATCATGAGGATAATTCTTCGTTCACATTTTTCTCAATCAATTACGATGAAGAATCGGGGTAACTTCCTTTTCTATAAAAAAAGACCTTATATGTTGTGAAATCGTACGATTTAGAAGTAAATGGTAGCTTAGCTTATAGGCTAATGTTAATATTATTTATCTATTGGATATATACCTAGTATGAATAGCCTACGAGTTACGACACCATTACCGGAGTGCTAGATCGCTTGACAAAATTTCGCTGCTGGTAGATAAGTACTAAGTTAGATAACATTACAGAAACAATAAATGCCTTAAAAATTGGTTGTCTGTAAAGTCGATTTACGGACGATAGATTTACGTTATAACGTCATAATTGGCCTCTTTATCGTTTGTTTTATCGTGCCTCTCTATCGCTTGTTGCGCGCTCTCGCTTGCACGCACAGGCTCAGTTGGAACGTTACGCGGAACGTTACTATTTTTCATGTGCGTTGCTGGTGTTCATCAATTTATTAAACGTAATCACGTCAAAAGAACATTTTGATAAAATCAAAACTTGCCAAAACTTGCCTCTTCCCCCTCAATCATCGTACGGTCACATATAGGAGAATTGGGTAGTTCCACATATTCGAGTAACAAAAACGTCCTCCGCTTTATCAAGCGAAGATCCTGATCACGTATTCAAAGCAAGAACACATCCCCAGTATGTTTTATTCAAATCAAATCCAAAACGGACTGTGCGTTATCTCACGCAGAAAGGTTCCAATTAATTCGTAAAAAGTTATAACTCAATTAAAAGTGCCGAAATTGAAATTCAGTTTTTTCACCGGCTCAACTTTGCTCGCCGCGGCTTTTGAAACTTCTCGCATTATACTTTTTACTTAAACTTGTTCTCTTATTTGCAGGTAAGCCCTGATGTAAATTAAGATGGCGATTATGTAAGGATCTGTTCTAATCCAGGTTGGTGTTGGTATAAGTTATAAGCGAAGAAAAATCAAGAATTTTCTAACCTTTTTACATCCCGTTTTCGCGTTTCGAATTCATTTTGAACCTAAGGCACTGGATATATTACTGTTGACCTTGTTACTTTGTTTTACCGTTTGCGTTTTGCGGTGTACTACACAATTTCGAATTGCGAAGTCAACTTCTCCTGAGGATGTCTTGGTGTCGGAAGGAAACGTGCGTCGAGTATCGTAAGAGTTGTGTATAATTTTGCGGGCGGTGCTTGGCTTGTTACTGCATGATACTTACATCCTCTTTTCAGGGAACCGATTATAACAAGAAAAGGACATTGTCATAATTCGCCTACGAATCAACATTCGTTTGACATATATAGTAATTCTTATCATATTTTAAATTCTTTACTTCAAATACAAGAATTCCACGGACACTTCAGAATAATTAAAAATAATTAATAAGATTCTTCATTGATTTCTCTACTTTTCCGCATAGATTTACGTCGTCACTTCCGTTTATCGAACAAAATCCAATAATCGCTTTCAGTGCTTGATCCCAAGGATGTAATAACACCTCAAGTAGCTTAAAGCGCTAAGTACAACACGTTAAAGCGCTGGTCAGGAGCTAAGATTAAAAAAACAGAGTAGGACAAATACAACATTGCGAGCGAGAAACAAATACAGCTTATCTTAGCGTTCGAGTGAGATGGAACATCATCGTATTTGTTTTCTTTAAGGCCTATCCGCACTCGCACGCGAATCACGGCGCGAATCGCGACGCGAAGCGCGGCGCGAATTGGAGCAAGAACTGCCAACAGTCCACACTCGCAGAGGTTCGCGCCGGGCTCACAGTATAGTTCGCGCTCCTTGACGCGTATGCACGTCAAGCATTTAATATTTAATCTTCCAATTTTTCTCAATCAATCAACATAAATAGTTTATGTGTAGTCGGTTTGGCAGTCAAACCACTACAGCAGCTGCGGGGGCTACTTTGCGCTTTGGCAATCTCTATCTTTCAATCGTAGTCTTTATTAAAAAATCAAAACACAACCGTCCGTGTCATATTGAGCGACTGAGCTGCCCGCGAATGTAGAGTCTTGTCCTGTTCGCGTCGCGCTTCGCGCCTGCGAGCCCTTTGTCGCGGGACAAAAAACCGACAATTTTCGGGGAACACAGCGCGAACGAGCCGCGAAGCCGCGAAGTATATGTGAATCGGATCTACACTCATGTTCGCGGGTGCTTCGCGCCTTCGCGCGCGGTTCGCGCGCGAGTGTGTAGACGGCTTTAAAGTCTATGTTGTAGGTATTCTGTGCAATTGTCTTTTGTAAAGTCTATGAACAGAGATAGAACAATCAAAGAGGGGTAAAATATAACCTCAAAATCGAAAAGATTTTTGTTAATAAATAAATTCTCAGAAGTGTCCCTTGTTTTATTCTGCTTTCAGGGATATGAAGAGGTCATTTTGAACCCATTAATCACTATTTTATGACTGTTGGTTCTTAGGCGAACTTTGTATGGGAGCTGTTCAATGTCCTTTATAAGCTATAGTTTTGCGGATTCTTAACTATTCGACCGTACTCAACTTAGTGATCCAAAGGTCACGCTCACGAGGGTTCCGTTCCATTATCTATATAACGTAGCGATATGATGATGCAGAAGCCAGAACTACACTATATACAAGTAGAGTGGCCATGGGTGGTGGAGGGCTTTCCCTATACAAGTAATATTAGGAGTTCTGGATCATCGACCAAAAATTAGTAAAAAATCACGTTTGTTGTATTGGGGATAGAGCCTTATAGTGACAGATGGGCGAAAGGACGGACGGCGAAGTCTCAGTAATAAGGCCCCGTTTTCACCCTTTGGGTACGGAACCTTAAAAACCACCTTGTGTTTTGTACATAATTTTATATGATTAATTGTTTCTATCGTTACCGTTGGAAGAATTTTGTCATTATAACTTGGGTACTGCAATGCCCGCGGGAGCCGCAGGGCGGGCGGAGGGCGGCGGAGGGCGGCTTTTACGATAATTAATACGCGGCGCAGCGCTAGCCACAGCGCTCGGTCACGGCTTTCCACTTGTGTGCTCCTCTTTGTTTAATGTTTTAATACACTCACTAATAGCCCGTTGGTTCAGAACTTCAGACCTATATCTCCCGTCCTGGGATCGGGGTCAGTCGGTTTCAAATGGTGAAAAGACCAATATGAGACCAATATGACGACCGAATGGCGTAGTGGTAGCGAACTTGCCGTCTGCGTCGGAGGTCGTGGGTTCGATTCTCACTACTGGTAAATGTTTGTGTGATGAGCATGAATATTTTCCAGTGTCTGGGTGTTTTTCAATATATTATATTTATGTATATTAGTATGTATGTACCTATATAATCAGTCATCTAGTACCCAAAACACAAGCTATCGCTTACTTTAGGGCTAGATTGCGATGTGTCAAATGTCCCATATATATTTTTATATTTATATTTATTTATTTATTTATATGAGACCCCAAATAGTATCTCCTAAACTACCGACGTGCTGGGGCCCATATTCTGTAAAATTGACACTTGCAGTGATACTCACTGTTGTCTATGTTTCGTTATACATTGCTTCTTTATTAAGTGAAACGAAAATAAGATTTGGTGGCACCTTTTCAATGGATAAAAAATATTTATCAAATGAGGTCGTTGAACATCACGGAGTGATCACCACTGAGATACAGAATAAGGGTCCCGGTGTTCTAATAATCCGGATAGATCACGCTTGGACTTTTCGTTTTGTTTATTTGGAACGCTATGGCCAAAAGCTGTGTTCAGTTTGTATACTCTTGCGTCATAAACGAAAATCTGCAACAACAGATTAAACCATACGACAACATCGTAAACGGCAAGTTAATTTTATCCCGCGTTCACAAGTATCAATAAAAATCCGGTGAGCACAGTCTACACAGTAGGCCCAGCATAAGAACGTACGTAGGCGAATAAGAAGAAGCGATACGTAGGCGAATTATATCGCCTCACGTAGCTTTGACAGCGGTAATTATTACATAATATATTCTTTCCTCTAGAACTACTTGTATTCTCAGAATGACATAGTTTACATGACTGACTATATATTCAACTAAAACAGTGATTTGTGTTCAATCCAAATTATATGCAAGCTAAAAAGTTATCAAAAGCAACCCACATTATATCCAAAAGGAAGACAGCAATGCCTTCCTTCCAATCTTATGACAACCAAACTTATCCTTTAGTTATAGAATATGAAAGATGTACAGGGATAGGATCAATAATATTGTAATTCTATGACGCAAAATGGCTATAAAATAGTAAGTGTTATCGTTGATATTATGGTAAAAGTCATTGCTGTACAAAGTTGACATTGAGAAGTTTATTGGGATATAGCTAGTCCTGTTATGCTAGTCTTGTTGTCGGCAACATTTATCGGTTGCCATATTTGTAAACTTAAACACACCATAAAGTAGAGCGCTAAATGTTTGAGCGCCGTGAGAATCGATCACAGCGATTACTGCCAATAAACGTGCCATTTACGCCTTGTACGGTTGTACCGAAATATTGCCGTTTTATATTGACAAACAGTAATCATCAGCATTCATCGGAGCTTTATTAGGAGACGTTGACTAGAGGAAAAACTGTTGCAAAATATTTTAACTTTTAAACTGTTCGTTGAACGATGCGTTCTTAAATGAAAACTATTTTATATATATTGTATGGTAGTTGTTAAACTGATCCCAGATTGCGAAGTTAAATAATTTTGTTGTTTATTAAATTGTATTTTTGGTGTAGGTACTCAGGTCATATTTGAAATTAACTGTCTTTATTTTGGAAATTCTTGATTGTTTATTCGATAACGGTGAAAACACATTAATTGTACAGTTATATATTTTCACAGTAAATCATAATTAAAAAGTTTTGTAGCCCTGGGTAAATATACATGTAATTGAATATTCATGTCGTATATAATTATGTAGGTCAGAGGTCTTGTACTAAACCATGATTATAAAAAGAACAAGTACTCGTAAGTTAAAAAAATGTAAAAGTTCTTTCTAAGTCTACTTACGCCCCTAATATTACAACCTTTCATAACGAAATTTTATCAATTATATTTTAAAGATATATTGAAATGAAGAAATATCTAATAAATATTTTGCATAGATTTATAAATAGGTCGTCTACGCTCCGTAATTTGCATTCCTTAAAACTGCTAATTAGCTTCGCTAGCAATATTATTAAACTGCAGATCGTAGATAATACAGAAGGCCCTTGTTAATACAACTGAAAACTGCTGGCTCGGAGCAATTTAACGAGGCAATATAATCGTTGTAAAGCCTTCCCTTGCTCCACGGAACACTCTGACCCTGGGTATTTGTTCCCGTAATTGGGTCACCTGAAGCCGCTTCGATCCAGCGAAATGTGAAGTGATCCTAAATGAAGTGTCTGCAAATGTTTGAATGTGTATAGTTGGCATTTAGGGAATTCATCACCATTAGTTGATTCCTTCCTTAAAGCCCTTCCTTTCTTCCTTACTGTATGTCTGCTTCTGGTCATAGAAGGCCCTTGTTAATACAACTAAAAACTACTGGCTCGGAGCAATTTAACGAGGCAATATAATCGTTGTAAAGCCTTCCCTTGCTCCACGGAACACTCTGACCCTGGGTATTTGTTCCCGTAATTGCAAAAAAATTAACTCTACGTAAAAATGCAATCATCTCTTATTTATACATTCACACACTCAGACTCACAAACTCATACACACACACACACAAACACACACACACCCGAACACACACACACTCACACGGTTATTAACGTGACGACGACGACGACGACGACGATTAAGTAGGTAGATGTGACTTAGAAACTATGTGCTTGTGCTCTTTTTATGGTATATCTTCCGAGGGAGAGGGCTGGCTATCCTTAACACAGATCCATAAAAATCTAGCTAGGATAGTCAGTTCTTGATCTTACTTCATGATTTTAAGTTATACAATGAGCACCTACTAAATAATGTAAAAGATCAAGCGTATATTATTGTAAAAATTTGATGGTGAAAAATAAAGGATTTATTTATTTAATTGGGTCACCTGGAGCCGTTTCGATCCAGCGAAATGTGAAGTGATCCTAAAATGAAGTGTCTGCAAATGTTTGAATGTGTATAGTTAGCATTTAGGGAATTCATCACCATTAGTTTGTTCCTTCCTTTCAGCCGTGTTCGTCCTTACTGTACATCTGCTTCTGGTCATAACTACGCTATCACCCTAAACAAATGCGCATAGGGGAGAAGTACAGAAAGTTTTTTTTATTCTGTATAGGCTAGCGCTTGACGGTGATCATACCTGATGGAAAGTGATGGTACAGACTAAGGTGGAACGCGCTTGTCTAGAAGATGCCTATTCACTCTTGATTTGAAGGCGCCCGGATTGTAAGTGGCAGGAAAGACACTACCTGGGAGGGTATTCCAGGCCTTTGCAGTGCGTATCAAGAACGAGGAATCAAACCGCTTCGTACGCGTCTTTCGTATCGTTCGCTTAAGTTGGTCTTTGCATTCGTAAATGGAGTAGCTGAATGCCGCTTCCAACTCGATTCGTCATCTATACATTGATAATTACTAAAGTTAAATATAAAACCAAACAAGAACGTCTGCAATTCCACACAATACCAGTCAAATCACCCAATTGCTCCAATTATTATTATTATTCTACGCCCGTAAATTCCATTACGGCACTGTCAAGATTCTCGAATTCTGTTGACGTAATAAATACATAACAATTATGAAAATTGTACAGGCGACTAACTCAGTTGTCAGCCCCTATAAGGATAGTACAGTAAGTTTAGTACAGGTTTTTATACGAATTTCGAGTCGGCTCGCGTCGCACAAACGAATCTAATTTCTTCATACATTTACGGCCTTTGGAAAGTCGCGTCGCTGACTTGCATCTGTCAATAGATAGATAGCTAGCGCCATCTATTGACATCTATCGACATCTATTGACATCTATCGACTCGAAATTCGTATTAAAACCTGTACCTAAGTACTAACCCCTCTGTACTAACCCTATAAGGGCTGACAATTCAGTTAGTCGCCTGTACAATGCGAGTGGACTCGAAATTCGTATAAAACCTGCACTAACCCCTCTGGTTTTGGTACAAAGGAGACGTTTCATCAATGTATGGGCCCTGGGCCAGGTCTATGTACGGTATACTTGGGTATAGCCCAGATCACAATAAACAGTTTTTACCTAACTATTTTCCTTAAAAATGGCTTTTTTCGGTGTACAAAACAAATATTTCTGCTCATAATTGCAACACTTAGCAAAGATTCATCATGGCGGTAACATGTCTTTCATTGTGAATTGACATTGACGTTTCCCCATTTTTTTTTTAATAACTGGCTTTACGGCTCTGGGTTCCAGCCCTTCTGAGCCTGACGTTTCCCCATATCCGCAACAACCATAGATTTTTCAGATCATAGATATTTATATAGATTCGATATGTGGATATTAAATCTGACTCTGAGCATCTGATTCGGATACGATACTCAAAAAAAGCGATACGACCCAGTCCTACACAATGAGCAATGACAATGATATTCTGACAGAAGTCATCACAATGACAATTGACATTGAAGTGACAAGCTGTCAGTTTACGTCAAATCCTTGGTCTCAGGTCAAATCATACGACGCCAGCGAGACGCCATATTGAAAATCGATCATAATAATGAAAAGAAAAATATTTTTGTACACCTAAACTATTCGTTATAAGTAACTAAATAATTATATTTTTCCCGAGAACAACAGATTTTTCTTAATTTTTTAAGGTACTGTACAAGACCTAGCCCAATTTGAAACGTCTCCTTTCAAATCGACTCGCTTCGCACAAACGAAGCGAATTCCTCCGTACACTTACAGCCGGCGCCATCTATGGATGGCTGCATGTCAGCGGCTTCGTATGTCCGAAGCGAATCGACGCGTTTGTTCAAAAACCTGTACTTACCCTGCTGTTATATTTATATTTAAAATACACATCCCTTTAGATATCGCGGCGGCTGGTTGTTCTACCAATTTTATTAGATTAACCCAAATTGTTATATACTGTACTTCTCTTTAGTCCTTTGGAAGAATAATAGGAAATAAGACTATTTCCTCTTAAAGTAAATAGGCCTTTGGAAAGTAGACACTTTCCAAAGGCCTATTTACTTTAAGATGTTATTAGAAAATAAATTTTGTATTGATGAATGGTTAAAAAAAGCCTCTGTACGTATTTAATGATAATGTCCTTCAGACTGTTCATTATTTTTCCACAGGCGCGGGTCATGTACGTGCACAAACGCAGCTGCACTCTCTATTCCTCTCTCCCTCGTAATCTGATAGGACGACGGCCGGAGAGAATTCAGGCGTAGGATCCACGGCTCAACGTGCTCTCCGAGGCATTGGGGTGAAACACCGCCAATTTCCAAACTTCGGGCTAGTACCTACTTTTTATTATTTTTGTTTCGAAAGAGAGTTGTGTGGTCTTAATTCGGAGTTCGGTTCGTCACTAGTTATTATTTATTTCGTAATAGAGTTCCGATCACGGTAAGCCTGTTCGTTTGACCCGTCAGCCGATGAATTCATAATTGGGTCATCCGTGTGGTTGACCTCAATTGTAGTGTGGAATTAGTGATAGGTAACAGCGTTCATAGTAATCCTGGGTATATGATAAAACTAGTGATTAAATAAAAGAAACCCACTGAGTTTGTTGTGGGCTTCTTTTCAGATCAGGGCGCGTTAGAACCTTCGTAAACTTAGTTTTAAGGTGGTTTTAAGTCGTTAAATAGTTATCACTATTTAATAGCTAGGTATATAAGTGTTTCATGACTATTCATAAGTGCTTGTAAAACGAGCCTGAATGAAATAAATCATTTGAATTTGAATTTGATTTAGTCTTATGTACTGCCACATATTCTTCATGCTGGGAAGCGCAGTGTTGGCAGACCTCCTACTAGGTGGACGGAAGATATCAAAAAGTCGCGGGAAGTCGCTTACTTCAGTTTTAATATTTCAATGTTACGCCAGCACAAAATCGTGATATTTGAGTATAAATTAGTCTTGCTGTGGACGTTTATCGGCTGAAATAAGGACGATGACGACGACAGTTCTTCTCGCTAGTCGCGGAGTTAGTTTTCTGTAGTCCTTGGTATCTTAACTAACCCAGTGTCGGCGTCGTCTGCAACTCCCAGCTAAATGCCGTTAAAAACGGGAACTTTCGAGACAAAAAAATTTCATACCTACCTACCTTTATTCTGCCAAGGTCTACTATGTTATGTCTGTTTCTTTAAGGTTCAGGTTACGCATGAGTCGGGCTATTTCCAGTGTCTTACAAGCGTTGGCACTTACACACACTATACACAAATTCTTATCGATTACCAACTTTATTAAGGTGCAGGCTTTACCCTTGTCAACATAAACATACTTCTCTGATTTGTGGCTTTCCCGCTGATAGATTTTATTAGCGCTCCTGAATGGTCCATTACTGGAGTACACCTACCTAGAGTATGAAACTAGAGTTGTCGGAGATTACACCAGCGAAGTTATTCTTGTAAATAAAATTACACATCGCCCAAATATTGCCGGTAACCATAGCAACGTAACCATCACAGCCAATCGGTGCCTACGCTGCACAACCCATGCAACCATTTACTAATTAGCGCCTATCCAAGCACAAGCATTAAGATGTAACTTCGCCGATGTTATAAGTAGGTAATTTTACAGAATCGCACGACAGAAGGACGTTTCACGTAACGTTTTCACACACTGAGCGATGTGAACCTAGAAATTAAAAAGTAACACTGAAAAGTTACTACCATTAGCTTTAGCAATTAGTTTAGACTGTCAATTTGAATGTATTTTAAGATAGGAAATACAATCCTTCAACCTTATCGCGCAAAGTAAATTGAATTTCACGATTATATACCATCTTACATTCAGTTTTACACTCTATGTCCATAGTCGTAGAATTAATTGTTCAGTGTTCGCAAAAAACCTTCTAGTTTCAATATCATCTGCTTATATCGTTACGTATAAATGCCAAGCTTTTTTAAATATTTAACTTCACGAAATGTAGCTTACGTATTACGGGAATCACCTACCAGGAGACCATATCCATGGTGGAATTTCAACTGATGAGCTGACGACGCTATCCACCGAAATCAGCCTTGGACGAATATTTAAATTCAGATTTCAGATGGAAACTTTCAAGGAAAATTGCCTCTTGAATTGAGGATGGGGGGTGTAGATTAGATAGATAAGATCAGATGGATAGCTCACGAAACTTTACACTTCACGATTGAGCTCGTTTAGAAAAAAGCTGATAAAACGAAGCTTATTGAAAATCTAAAAGTATATTTATCCAGGCAAAATCTAGTATTGAATAAACAAAATGTAATGATTACTTCAATCAAAATCAGATTAAAATTAACCGCAGAGCCGAACGATTTGTCGAACACTGATTAATATTTCGATTTGTGTCAATAAATTTCTATTTATCCAGTTATCTACTTGTGTTTATAGCACTTTTGTTATGTCTCTATATTGCCCTAAAAAGAAAGGAAGTAAATGCGGTTTCCTACAGATATTCAGGCGTGAGTTAGTTTATAATCATTCGTATATCTTCCAGGCATTCTTTTCCAAAAAAGTAATGTATTTAATAAAAAAATATATATAAGTACTATGTCGCCTTCCATATCAAGTATACAGTAGTTTAATATTCAATATACCTTAGAAACGTTCTTAGAAACCACCATTATGCATGCAACGGCTTTTTTTATCCGTCTAATAGTTATACGCTATCAAATCTAGTTTATTGCTCCTTATATCAAGTCAATGTCTTATGTCGATTAAATTTAATGTCTAGGGCCCAAGAGAATTACTTATGTCTTATGGCAGAGCGGCTATTACGGATATTATATCGATGATAATTTTTTTTTAAAGTCTCATACGTTTTTTTCTAGGGAAACAAGTGTAATTTGAATGTAGTAAACATATTTTAATGTATGTTGAATTTACTGAGCGGAACTTAATTCTCAAGTAAAATCTTATTGACTGAAATTTCATAGTCATACTGCATTTATTTAGATTACAATGTTAACTTAGGTTCTGCTATTTGATTCTAATGCAAAACCTTTTACAATTAGATTGTCTATAAATAAGACAACCAACCTCCACCGTGAATGAGAAATGGACAACCAGAGTGTGGCGTATGTATAAAGGCCTACTTGCGTTCTA
This sequence comes from Coenonympha arcania, assembly GCA_036785405.1. Classification (NCBI taxonomy): domain Eukaryota; kingdom Metazoa; phylum Arthropoda; class Insecta; order Lepidoptera; family Nymphalidae; genus Coenonympha; species Coenonympha arcania. Next base: position 2,717,720 of record CM072067.1, read on the forward strand.
TTTGTTTCATAAACTTGGACAATTCTAGGTGCTGTATAAAAAACTACAATGAAACAATAAAATAAAGGATAAATTAATAAAAACAGCTACATACTTTAAAACTCGACGTAGCGAGTTTTCTCTCATCTGTTACTTAGATAACTTTTGAATAACTAGGATCTTTTTTGCCGACTGCAATAACCCAATAAAGCAATAACTGTCGTTCAGGTGCAGGTATTGAGGTCAGATGCTTGAATAGTGATAAGTGGAATTCGTATGTCTCAACGATTTTACGCGCTACATTTTTTTGCATTAAGGCATTAATTAGCTGTCTTTTAGTTGCCTCGTTCGTCGAGGAGTAAGTATATTTGACTACTAATTAGTTCGATTCCCGGAGAATATAAACAGGACTAAAATTTCACGTTTGTGGTAGAAATATTTATTTAGTTCCGTAGTCCGTACCCAAAAGGCAAAAACGGGACCCAATTACTTAGACTTTGCTGTCCGTCCGTCACCAGGCTTTATCTCTTGAACCGTCATAGATTTGAAATTTTCACAGATTTCACAGATTTCAGAGAGTTTGGGAGCTCCCTTAAACATTTAAATTATTCTATTTTTTAGTATTTGTTGTTATAGCGGCGGCGGCGTGGCTTTAAGAGACGTCTGTTAAATAATCAAAATATATGTGAAGTTGTGCTTTTGTGCTTTTCTAAACCATAACTTTTTTGTTCCCAGACTATTTATATACGGTTCAATTTCATCCCGGTGAATGTATCATGTGTTTTACACTTGTGTATCCAGTTTTATTTGAGAGTCGAGAGTTCTAGACACTCGGAGAGAGCCTCTTCTCCTTCAGCCGTGTTAGGAATGAGCAAAAACGCCCTTTGTTTTAAATAACGACTATTGCCTCTGTGGAAATTGTCTGCAGTGACTCTCATAAGAACCTTACAAGTCGAGTCTTAGATTTCTTCTTTTTTAGGGTTCCGTACCAAAATGGTAAAATGGAACCCTTATGGTGCGACTTTCTCCGTCTGTCTGTCTGTCCGTCTGTCTGTCCGTCACACTCGATTATTTCAGTAACTACCGGAGCTATCGATATGAAATTTGGAACAGTTGTGTATATTAGTGGCCCAATGACACTGGAATAAAAAAAATGGAAATTATTTTTGTTCTTATTTAAAAAGGGGGGAAAATAGGAGGGTTGAAATTTAAAAGTGAGATAACTGTACTGTGTGGGGTATCATATTAAAGGGTTTACTTTGTAAATTCTAAAACCGATTTTTTATTATTTTTAGTCATGATAGTTTTTGATTTATCGGGGAAAATGTCTAAAAAAATACCGTTCCCCCCCCCCCCCCCCCCTTATCTCCGGAGTTTACCAATCGAAAAATCTCAAATAATTATGGTCAATAGGAATTTACGTATATTTTACAGGAAAACTATAGCCAATGCTCTAACTAGCATAGTTTTTTGATATTAACAATAAACCTCTACAAACAAAGTTAGTTTTGCGGTTCATTAACAAAGGTAATTATTATCGTTTTACATCTTTGGTCGTTACAGTTTTGGTCGTGTTACATCTACATTAGTATGCCTGATTGTTTTGCTTCAGTACTTCTTGAGTACGGAACCCTCGGTGCGCGAGTCCGACTCGCACTTGGCCGGTTTTTTTTTCGTTGTTATGTATGCTGTTATGGCTCCTCTTTTATGGATAATAATTTTATAGAAATTAATTGTAATGTAATAAATAACTTTTGTCAAACCTTCAGGCTTTTAAATTAAAATTAAGTGAGTAAAAAAAATAGTAAATCGTTCAAGTCTTATAATTCTGTTTGGGTATTTGAGTGATGAGGAGAAGAAATGTGTGCCTCATTTCCTTCAACCGAGTAAAGAATGATCAAAAACGCGTTTTGCTTTATTTATATTCATAACTAGCAAACGCCCGCGGCTTCGCTCACGTTAACTTCTGAGTTATGCTTTACTATGGTGGTTTAATTTCCAAAATTCCTGCATTACACACCATTTTGCCCACAAAATTTTCTCTTGCTTCCTGGTAATAGTCACATATTGATTTTGAAAAATTCGATCGTCACAAAAAAGTTAAATATTGTAACGTATTGAAACAACAGATCCCGATAGCAGACTGGTTTATTGCTACTTTTCTATGACTACCTACAACTATACACATCATCATCCTCCTCTAATTCACAAATACTTAAACATTAGAAACTTACTAACTAACTAAATAATTAAACTATAGAAATTTACTAAATAGTATGTTTTAGGTATAAGACACACGATAAGAAATTAGGTATAACTAGAGCTATTGGTACTTATGGCATATTTTACAATTTTATATTTTTCCTCGTTGTTTTATTTTTTGAACACATTGTAGTGCCGCTTCCCGACGCGGGCGCATATTTTCTTCGTTTTGAATATTAGGTACATTTTGAGGAACATTACGAAAGCTATCCTCGACCTGTGCACCGTCCTCAATATCAGCTCGACAGTCCTCCCATTGTTCAGTCTCCTGAGCGTCGCTATTATTTGAGTTACGAGCGTCTTCGGTCTCGCCTTTAACCGGAGACACCAGCGCTAAAGAGTGACGAGACTTACGTTTGTTTGTGACTATTTGATCAATATGACGTTTCTGTATACGACCATCCTTAGCTTGTACGACGTAAGTCACCGGACTTTTACGTTCTACTACCTCACCTTCGACCCATTTCGAACTATTCCTCGCATAATCGCGTAACAAGACCGCGTCCCCAGGGCGCACCTCGCGCAGCGCGTGCGGCGGCGCAGCGCGCTCCGCTGCCGCCTGCTGCGCGGCGCGAACGCGCTCGGCCGCGTCGGGCCGCAGCAGGTCGAGGCGCCCGCGCAGCCGCCGCCCGAACATGGCCACCGCCGGCTCCCGCCCCGTGGTGCTGTGCTCCGTATTGCGATACGTAAAAAGGAATCTGCTCAGCGCTGTTAAATCGTCTACTTTTTCGATAACGGCTTTCTTCAACACCCGCTTGATTGTACGCACTGCGTTTTCGGCGGCACCGTTACTGCTCGGATGGTACGGAGCTATCAGAGTGTGCTTGATACCGTTCTTTTCTAAATACGACCCGAACTCGGCCGAGGAAAAAGGCGGCCCGCCGTCGCTTATGATCATCTTCGGCAGCCCGAATCTGGAGAACGTATGTCTCAAACGACCGATCACATTGGTAGCCGTTATACTCGTAAGCTTTTCAACTTCGATCCACTTCGAATGTGCGTCTACGATTACTAGGTAGTACGCGTTATTAAATGGCCCTAAGAAATCAACGTTCAACCGAGCCCACGGCTCCGCGGGCCACGGCCACGAGTGCAGCGGCGCGGCGGGCGGCGCGGCGCGCTGCGATACGCACGCCGCGCACTGCGCCGACACGCGCTCGATGTCCGCGTCCAAGCCCTCCCAGAAAACATAATTGCGCGCGATCTGCTTCATTTTAACTATCCCCGGATGTCCGTCGTGTATTTCTCTCAATACCATCTCGCGTAGTGCTTTCGGAACTATCACCCTATAACCCCAAATTAAACAACCTTGATCTATATGAATGTTGTCTTTTCTAATAAAATACGGTTTTTCATCTTCAGTCACTACTTTACTCGGCCAACCGAACATAACGTAACCATAAATTTTACTCAGTAAAGGATCCTTCGCGATTTCAGATTTAACTTCTTTGAAACTGACCGGAAAATTTTCTTGAATAAAACTTAAGTAGCTGCATTTTTTAGCCTCGCTCCTACCTCGGCCGCCAGTCGAGTTCAGTGGAAGCCGTGAGAGCGCATCGGCCTGACAATTTGCTGCGGACCTGACAAATTCCATTTCAAAATCGTAAGCACTGAGTTTTATCGCGTATCTTTGTAACCGACTGGCCGCGGTCAACGGAATTCCCCGTTTTTCACCAAATATGTAACTGAGAGCGCGGTGATCACTACGGAGAATGAAATGTCGCCCGTATAAATATTGGTGATGTTTCGTTACACCGAATACGATAGCGAGTGCCTCTTTATCGACTTGGGAAAAAGAAGATTCGCTAGACGAAAGAGTTCTGGAGGCACAGCACACCAAACGCTCCACGCCGTCTTCGTATCGCTGCAAAAGCGCTGAACCTAAGCCGTAGCCACTACTGTCGACTGCTAATATCAGCGGGAGGCTCGGGTCGTAATGCGCCAGCACCGGGGAACTGCTCAGCACCTTTTTAATTCTATTAAATGCCTTCGAACAGTTTTCATCCCATTTCCATTTAACATTTTTCTTCAAAAGATTATACATGGGTTTCAAAATATCACTCATATTGATACAGAATTTTGAGTAAAAGTTTACTAAACCCATAAAGCTTCTCAACTGCGTTACATTCGTGGGAGGCGGTGCGGCAACTATCGCTTCGATTTTCTTATCATCAGTATGCAATCCGTGTTTATCTATTTTATATCCCAAGTATGTAACGCTGTCTTTAAAAAATTGACATTTTGACCAATTGATTCTGAGACCGTTCTCTTTTAATCGCTGCAATACCGCTCTTAAGTTACTTAAATGGGTACTTTTGTCTTTCCCCGTGACGCAAATATCATCTGCAAACACGGCCGTTGAGGGCAACCCGCTCAAGGTTTCTTCCATAATCTTCTGAAAATTTTCAGGGATACATTTAATTCCGAAAGGAACACGCCTATATACAAAAGTACCTATGTGAGTCGTGATTGCCGTCATCGGTTGTGAATCTTTTTCTAAAACACACTGTTGAAAAGCATTAGACAGGTCGAGTTTCGTGTACTGCTCGCCCCCGCGCAGGGCGGCGAACAGCTCCTCGATGCGCGGCAGCGGGTAGTGAAAGTCTTTGAGAATCGGGTTTATAGTGATTTTATAATCGCCACAGATGCGAATCGACCCGTTAGACTTGACGACAGGTACTATAGGAGTTCCGTAGTCCGATCGGTCGACTTTATAAATAACTCCTTCCCGCTGCAAGCGATCGAGCTCGCGCTCGACTGGTTCGCGAAGTGCAAGCGGCAGCGAACGGGCCTTCACGAACACGGGCGTACTGTCTTTTAAATGTAAACGAATTCGCGACTTAAACGTGCCGAGCCCCTCCGCGAACACTTCGGGAAATTCCTCCTTTAAAATATTTTCACTACACACACGAGTATTATAACATTGTATGACGGATAGTTTTAGTTCTTTTAGCCAAATTCGACCCATGAGAGGCGGGCCCCCATTCTCGATTACGTACAATTTTAATGAATTTGCCGATTTAGATCCACAGGCGACATTAACCAAAATATACCCCATAGTCTGAATGATGTCACCGGTATAAGATTTTAAAATTAAAGACTTCTTTTCCATATGATATTTACTAAAAAATTTGTCATGATACGATTTAGATATTGCCGAAATCCTGCTGCCGGTGTCAATCTCAAACTTGTGGTCTATATTATCTATTTTTAAATTCGCGTAATAGGGGCCATCATCTCCGCCGCTTATCATATTAAAAAAATGGCAATCACTATCACTGTCTGTATCAGAGTTATTAAAATAGATCTGACCTTTCTTTTGTTGCCTCGTACCGACACTCGCATCACTTTTGCTTTTCACCTGTTCACAAACACTTTTTAAATGGCCTTTTACACCACAAAAATCACAAGAATAATATTTATATCTGCACCGGCCCGGATGTACCCGGCCGCACGCATCACAAGTCCGTCGCGCGCCGCCGCCGCTCACGCCGCTCGACCCCGCGCTCGCGCCGCTCGGCCCCGCCGAGCCGCCCGCGCCGCGCCCGCTCGCCGGCCGCGCGCCACGCACCGCGCCTACCCGGTGTAACCCGTCGTCACCCTGTGCGCCTGCCGTGGGGGTCTGCACGCTCGGGGCGCTCGTCGCGCACGCCGTGGACGCATGCCGTTCCGCCGCCTCGAGCGCGAGGGCGAGCTCGACTGCACGCCGATAGTCGATATTCTTTTCGGCAAAAAGCCTCGAACGCATCTCGTCGCTGATGAGTCCCGACACGAACTGATCTCGCAGATTCACCTCGAGTTGAGTTCCGAAACAGCAAGTCTTAGCGAGATGTTTTAAGTTTTGTAGGTAAACTTTGATGCATTCGCCATGTTGTTGCTTTCTTTGCCGAAAGATATGCCGCTCTGCTATCTCCGATCTCTCCGGTTCCAAGTGATCTTTCACCACCTTCACCAGCTGTTCGAACGTTTTGTCTTCGGGTTGCACGGGTGAACACAAGTCACACATCAACGCGTAACAATCTGCGCCGACGAGAGTGACCAGCGTGGCCACGTGTAGGTTAGGTTCGATGTTATTTAGCGCGATAAACTGTTTAACGCGCCGCACGTACGCGTCCCAATCCTGTGTCCCGACATTAAAACTTTCCACTTTACCGAGTGGCATTATTATTTTTTTGTATTCAACTCGAATTAATATTTTATTTAAGAACTCGTCGCCAATGTAACGTATTGAAACAACAGATCCCGATAGCAGACTGGTTTATTGCTACTTTTCTATGACTACCTACAACTATACACATCAAATATGGTGGCCATTTTTAGGGTTCCGTACCCAAAGGGTAAAAGCTCTTACTAAGACTCCACCGTCCGTTCGTCCATCCGGCCGTGGTTGCTTGCTACCATGGTAAGACATATAAGTACAAAATTGTGGCCAATTCTTTTCAATTTTTACCAAAAATTCCTTTTCTATGCTCGCTGCGATAATCAGATATCAATTTTGAAAACAATCGGCCCAGTAACAAAAAAGTTCAAAATGGCGGCCACTTTTTTAAATTTTGACCACAAATTCCTTCTCTATGCTTGCTGCCATAGTCAAATATCGATTTTCAAAGCAATCGGCCCAGTAACAAAAAATTTCAAAATGGCGGCCACTTTTTTAAATTTTGACCACAAATTCCTTCTCTATGCTTGCTGCCATAGTCAAATATCGATTTTAAAAGCAATCGGCCCAGTAACAAAAAAGTTCAAAATGGCGGCCACTTTTTTTAAATTTTGACCAAAAATTCCTTCTCTATGCTTGCTGCCATAGTCAAATATCGATTTTCAAAGCAATCGGCCCAGTAACAAAAAAGTTCAAAATGGCGGCCACTTTTTTAAATTTTGACCACAAATTCCTTCTCTATGCTTGCTGCCATAGTCAAATATCGATTTTCAAAGCAATCGGCCCAGTAACAAAAAAGTTCAAAATGGCGGCCACTTTTTTTAAATTTTGACCACAAATTCCTTCTCTATGCTTGCTGCCATAGTCAAATATCGATTTTCAAAGCAATCGGCCCAGAAACAAAAAAGTTCAAAATGGCGGCCACTTTTTTTAAATTTTGACCACAAATTCCTTCTCTGTGCTTGCTGCCATAGTCAAATATCGATTTTCAAAGCAATCGGCCCAGTAACAAAAAAGTTGAAAATGGCGGCCACTTTTTTAAATTTTGACCACAAATTCCTTCTTTATGCTTGCTGCCATAGTCAAATATCGATTTTCAAAGCAATCGGCCCGGTAACAAAAAAGTTCAAAATGGCGGCCTATTTTTTAAATTTTGACCACAAACTCTTTCTCTATGCTTGCTGCCACTGTAAAATATCGATTTTCAAAGCAATCGGCTCAGTAACAAAAACGTTCAAAATGGCGGCCACTTTTTTAAATTTTGACCACAAATTCCTTCTCTATGCTTGCTGCCATAGTCAAATATCGATTTTCAAAGCAATCGGCCCAGTAACAAAAAAGTTCAAAATGGCGGCCACTTTCTTAAATTTTGACCACAAATTCCTTCTCTATGCTTGCTGCCATAGTCAAATATCGATTTTCAAAGCAATCGGCCCAGTAACAAAAAAGTTCAAAATGGCGGCCACTTTTTTTAAATTTTGACCACAAATTCCTTCTCTATGCTTGCTGCCATAGTCAAATATCGATTTTCAAAGCAATCGGCCCAGTAACAAAAAAGTTCAAAATGGCGGCCACTTTTTTAAATTTTGACCACAAATTCCTTCTTTATGCTTGCTGCCATAGTCAAATATCGATTTTCAAAGCAATCGGCCCAGTAACAAAAAAGTTCAAAATGGCGGCCTATTTTTTAAATTTTGACCACAAACTTTCTCTATGCTTGCTGCCACTGTAAAATATCGATTTTCAAAGCAATCGGCTCAGTAACAAAAAAGTTCAAAATGGCGGCCTATTTTTTAAATTTTGACCACAAACTCTTTCTCTGTGCTTGCTGCCACTGTAAAATATCGATTTTCAAAGCAATCGGCCCAGTAACAAAAAAGTTCAAAATGGCGGCCACTTTTTTAAATTTTGACCACAAATTCCTTCTCTATGCTTGCTGCCATAGTCAAATATCGATTTTCAAAGCAATCGGCCCAGTAACAAAAAAGTTCAAAATGGCGGCTACTTTTTTAAATTTTGACCACAAATTCCTTCTCTATGCTTGCTGCCATAGTCAAATATCGATTTTCAAAGCAATCAGCCCAGTTACTAAAAAGTTCAAAATGGCGGCCACTTTTTTAAATATTGACCACAAATTCCTTCTCTATGCTTGCTGCCATAGTTAAATATCGATTTTCAAAGCAATCGGCCCAGTAACAAAAAAGTTCAAAATGGCGGCCTATTTTTTAAATTTTGACCACAAATTCCGTCTCTATGCTTTCTGCCATAGTCAAATATCGATTTTCAAAGCAATCGGCCCAGTAACAAAAAAGTTCAAAATGGCGGCCAAAAAATTCAAAATTTTTCCTCCTCAAAATTTGAATCTCGAAAATCCCTTTCTGAATACGAATTCATGATATACCTAATACCAACCTAGGTACCAAATTTCAGATCTCTACGACTTTTAATTTCGCTGGAATCCCTGGAACAACGCAAAAATTACACTTTTGTATGGGAAAATCCCTTAAAAGTAGGATTTTTATCCCTTCCAATTTGAATTTCTGGAATCCCCGTCTTAGTACGAATTCATGACCTAATATCAACCTAGGTACCAAATTTCAGATCTCTACGATTTGTAGTTTTCCGGGAATCCCTGGAACAACGAAATAAATTTCACTTTTGTATGGAGAAATCCCTAAAACCAACGGTTTTTACCCCTTAAAATTTGAATTTCTGGAATTCCCGTCTTAGTACGAATTCATGACCTAATATCTACTTAGTTACCAATTTTCAGATCCCTACGACTTGTAGCTTTTCGGGAATTCCTGGAACAACGAAAAATATTTCACTTTTGTATGGGGAAATCCAAAAAACCAACGGTTTTTACCCCTTACAATTTGAATTTCTGAAATCCCCGTCTTAGTACGAATTCATGACCTAATATCAACCTAGGTACCAAATTTCAGATCTCTACGACTTGTAGCTTTTCGGGAATTCCTGGAACAACGAAAAAAATTTTACTTTTGTATGGGGAAATCCAAAAAACCAACGGTTTTTACCCCTTACAATTTGAATTTCTGGAATCCCCGTCTTAGTACGAATTCATGACCTAATATCTACCTAGGTACCAAATTTCAGATCCCTACGACTTGTAGCTTTTCGGGAATTCCTGGAACAACGAAAAAAATTTCACTTTTGTATGGGGAAATCCAAAAAACCAACGGTTTTTACCCCTTAAAGTTTGAATTTCTGGAATCCCCGTCTTAGTACGAATTCATGACCTAATATCTACCTAGGTACCAAATTTCAGATCCCTACGACTTGTAGCTTTTCGGGAATTCCTGGAACAACGAAAAAAATTTCACTTTTGTATGGGGAAATCCAAAAAACCAACGGTTTTTACCCCTTAAAGTTTGAATTTCTGGAATCCCCGTCTTAGTACGAATTCATGACCTAATATCTACCTAGGTACCAAATTTCAGATCTCTACGACCTATAGTTTTGGCGGAATCCTTGGAACAACCAAAATCACCAAAATGCCTCATTCTTTTATATATATAGATTACTAATCATTACATATCATAATTACTATAATAATTATGTAATTCGCTTTAAAAAAAAATATATAGTTTAAATTGAATGCATTTTTCGTCACCTTTAAAATTCTTTTTGTGACCCCAATACAGAAAATTCATGAGAAACTTTATTTCTACTTCGCTATAAATTCAAAAGAAATTGCCAATTTCTAGTCAAAGACAATTCCTCTGGCTTTGAGAGAGAACGAACCGTGAGCAAATGTTTATGTAGGAAATAAATAGGTACCTGTACCAACGGAAACATTGTTGCAAGTTGAGATATACTGTAGTTTCTTTACTGGCAGTTTTATAAAATAAAATGTAGGTGGTTTTGTAATAGATGAAACGAATGTAAACGCCAAGCTATATAGATGCGAGTGTCTGTTCTTTTGAATCTATCTCACTAAAAAACTAAATAGTCATCTTTAAGATGACCTCAACGTTAGCTTTACATTTAATTTTGCATTAATTTATATAAATCCGTATTCTATAAGTGAAATATTTAGTCATGTAGAAGCTTCTTTCTTATGAGCTTCCATTTTTAGCTTACATTATGTTTATAAATAATAGTTATTGATATACATTGAACATATTTAACTGAAGAAAAAGAATCAATTGTTGTAATGTCCTTTTTGAACAAAGCACTAAAATAACAATTTAAAAATTTTTCACTCAAGGTTATTCAAATGAAAGACGAGAAAGATAAAACATATATTACCAGAATCAGGGGGCACGGGAGTGCCCCCGCCAAGTCGAGCGCGAAGCAAACACTGCCGTACCATCCTTTACTGGAACCATTTCGCCGCATTTTCAGGCCCCTATTTGAGAACCTCTGGATAAGACCAGAACGCTGAAATTTTCGTCATCCAGTAAGCTGCAATCACATGCTTAAATCCCAAAATTTCAAGTCTGTAGGTCATTTAGTTCCGAAGTTAAGCGAAAGCAAAGTTTCGCATTTATGTAACTCACTCACTCATGATCATCAAAATAGAACTAGTACTTCCCATAAACTCAGAGAGCTGAAATTTGGTACAGAGTTAGGGTTTAATGGCCACATAAAGGGAAAACTATAAAAACTAGGATAATCGAAGATCTGGAGTACCTGGTGACCCTGATTAGAAAACACAAGAGCCCAATCAAATCTAAGGGCGTACCGGTGTATGGTGGAATCAAACAAATTGCACATCAAATGAAAGAGCGTAAAAAATTACGCGATCTGAGTCGACAACTTATATGCGGAGAATTAGGATCATCGAGTATTTTCAAAATAAAATTAAATTAATAAATTAATTTAATGGCGTTGCTAAGTAAACATTTCATTGCTGTCACTTGGGTGTCACGTCAGCACCTATGACAAGTTTGTTTCGAAATTTGCAGCTGGAGTATGAGGTCCGACCTCTTTGGTCTATTTAATTTATTAGCCCAATCAGTATAGAAGTCTGCCATTGTAGGTCCTGTCATCGGAGGCGTAGCTGACGCAGCGGTTTCCACCTGCCGAAAATGATGGCGGCCGTCTTGCCCACGTTGACGGCCATCCTTTATTTGTCCAGCCACTCCGGCAGCAGGTCCAGTACACGCTGCATGCGGTTGACGGAGACGATTTGGTGATGTGACGACGCGAGGTACGCGCTGTCGTCGGCGTACAGCAACGTATAATGCATTCAGCAGTGTGGTCTTCTCCGAAGGGAACGAGTCTCTTCGGGGGTACGGGCCTCGAGGCTACCTCGAGGTATAATGCAATTGGACTAAGAGTGGCGGTGATACCCGCACATGTCTCTAGATAGCGCTGACTGTATTTTAAAACGCGCTTACGTTTGTTTTTCCGATAACCTTATATTATGGTGAAGTGGCAACCGGCCGCGACATTCTTCTGCTGCGCTTGAAAACTTTTGCTAGGGATTAGGAGGGATTATGTGCATTTCGTTGATTGCGCTTATTATTTCGTGAGGTTTGCTAAGGTTAATTAGCCGGTTGTTATTATAAAAATTCGAAGATTTGAATAGGTTAGGTTAGGTTAGGTTTAATGATTAGTGACGGATTACTGATTATTACTTAATTATTAGATTTAGGGCCGATTTTACTTTTTGAGGAATAAATTTGAAACATATTATGCCATACAAAATCTGTCATAACGTCATATTTATACTATCGGTATTTCTGATTTGTTTTCCATATACTAAAGGACGTTGAGTATTATAATTGCAACAACGTTGGGTCACTATTTCTTAAAACTATTCCAGATTTTAACTCGATAGCTTGACTAATACTTGTTACTGAAATATTCGAGTGTGACAGACGGAGGGACGGACGGACGGAGAAAGTCTCACCATAAGGGTTCCAATTTTACCATTTTGCTATGGAATCCTAAAAATCTACTCCTGAAAAGAAAAAAACTGTGTCAAATAAGAAAATCCTCTAAAATAAATCAATATGCACACGTTTCTACAAAAAGAAGTGAAATCCCACCAAAAACATTCTGTAAAAACTAGCCAAGTCTCGATGAAGCTGCTTGTTTATCTCTAAAAAGTAATGAAATCTAGACAAAGTCGTACCAAGTCTAAGGTTCCTTACTGCGATTTCTTTATTATTATAGTTAATGTTGTGTGACTTGGCCGTTGAAAGGTACACAAGGATACAAACTGTGGTAGTGGCAATTTTCCATCATCAATGGGTAGCGGCTCTGGCGACAGATTGGTGCAATGGTGTCATGGAGCACCTGGTTTTGTACCCTTGTGTACCCTTCAACGGCCAAGTCACACAACATTAACTATAATAATAAAGAAATCGCAGTAAGGAACCTTAGACTTGGTACGACTTTGTCTAGATTTCATTACTTTTTAGAGATAAACAAGCAGCTTCATCGAGACTTGGCTAGTTTTTACAGAATGTTTTTGGTGGGATTTTGTTGACAATTACAGTAATAGTACAATATTATAGCATTCCACCGTGCGGTCCAAGAGGCCGCACGAGACTTAACATATTAATCACTTGAAATTTCTTCCATAGTGAACTTAAGATTATTCAAATAAAAGACAAGAAAGATAAAACATTTATTACCAGAATTTGGTTGACAATTATAATATATAGTACAATATTATTTAGTAATATTAATATTATATAGTTACAGTAATTGTACAATATTACAGCATTCCACCATAGAGGTCCAAGAGGCCACACGAGACTTAACATATTAATCACTTGAAATTTCTTCCATAGTGAACTTAAGATTATTCAAATAAAAGACAAGAAAGATAAAACATTTATTACCAGAATTTGGTTGACAATTATAATATATAGTACAATATTATTTAGTAATATTAATATTATATAGTTACAGTAATTGTACAATATTACAGCATTCCACCATAGAGATCCAAGAGGCCACACGAGACTTAACATATTAATCACTTGAAATTTCTTCCATAGTGAACTTAAGATTATTATTCAAATAAAAGACAAGAAAGATAAAACATATATTACCAGAATTTTGTTGACAATTATAATATAGTACAATATTATACAGTAATATTAATATTATATAGTTACAGTAATAGTACAATATTATAGCATTCCACCATAGAGGTCTAAGAGGCCGCACGCGATTCCAAAAGTGCGGCAATAAATTCTCTGTCAAAGTTCGCATACCCGAGCCGTCGTCGCTACACAATTTTTCACGCACACTAGCATCTGCGCACGTTGTTAGGTTAGGCTCTATCTAGTCGGAGCGCGAGCGACAATTTATTGTATATTGTCATCAACTCATCAATTGTACATGGTTTGACGCAGCACTCATCTGCAACTTGCCTCTTCCGCCTGTACTCTAAGCTGTGAGCACTGCTGGTCTCTCTCCTCGGCCATATCAGCTCCAAACTGCCGCCCAGACCTCTTGATCAGGTTTCCTTCGCGGTAGAAGTCCAGTGCTGTAGCCAAGCGTCTCCCGTAGTACGTTGATTGGGATGTCACTAATGACAAAGGTCCTGTTGAAGAGAGGATTGATTATTATTTATCAAAGATGGTATTCACTGTTCACGCTCGATTGAGAGGCTGAGACTTCGCTGTCCGTCCGTCTGTTACCAGGCTATCTCTTGAACCATGACAGTTACACACTTGAAATTTTCACAGATGATGTACCTATTTCTGTTGCCGCTATCACAAGAAATACAAAGAAGATGAAAGGGGGGTTCCCATACAACAAACGTGATTTTTTGCGTCATCATCTTGCTATGTTATGTATAATAATGTTATACGGAACACTTCATGCGCGAGTTCCAATCGCACTTGGCTGATTATTTAATTCCTTTGGACCAAATTAGTTTGAGTTCGATTTAATTTTTTTGTGTTACGAAAAAAAAGGAAGTCGGGGAAAGAAAAAGACACTACTAGAACATACTAAAGAAAGAACATACTAAAGACTCAAGTGCTTACCTAAGCACCCTGCTCAGCAGGAGGAATATCTGGGTGGTGTGTAAGACTTGAGGGTTGAAGACGCAATGTGCTGAAACCGCGGACTTCAGCGGCTTTTATATCCAGTTTAATTAATATTCATAAGTCGTGTGCTTTCAGGTGTGTTAATGGGCCTCCAATCGGCTATAATCGTGATGGCATAAGGGTGAACGTTTTACCATAATAATTATTGTTGCTGTATTCAAACCGTACACCTTTATGTGGGAGGACAGAAACTATATGACGTGCGGTCGGGAATGAGTTGATATTGTTTTGAGAAAAGTTTAAGTGATATGATCGATACGATTTGGATGTCCTATTTTAGTTTGCTTCTCGTATAAAAAACGGCCCTCTAATTCAAGATTCGATATTCAATTACTTTATTTTAGCACGTATAACGAGTCAATAACAATATACGACTTTATATCGAGCACTTATAACAAGTCGAGTTGATTATAATTTTTCAATGGTTATTTTTATGTTATTCTCTTTGATGATGTACTTCAACAGAAGTTTGATGAGAGTTCAATTCGATTTTTTCTTGTTCAAATTTAAACAACTACCTTATAGGTATTAGAGTATAATAGACACGATCAATCAAGTAGGCGGGTCACTTGATGTTAAGCGATCACCGCCGCCCATGGATATTTGAAGCACCAAAGGAGCTGCAAAACCAGTAGGTACCCGGCTCTTAAAGAGTTCTTGAATATTTTATTATTTTAAAATTTCTTTATTCACTTCTTAAATAACCAATGTTAATATTTTGAAGGAACGCTTCTGGTAGCTAATTACATAATTATTTTATGAATAGAAGAATAAAACAAATTTTAATGTGTCTGGGTTAGTTAAATTTAAATATAATTTATACCTACATGTTGATAATTACGTAACGTCACGACATTATTTTGAAATGTTAATATTTTGGCACGAAGCTCTCTTTTGATGTCGTGAGAAAGGCCAAGGTTACAACCACTTCGTATCCACTTGGTGACTCTTTTGTCGTGTACGAAAAGAACAAAGGTACTAAAGGTTTAACATTAATGTAACTAAGGTAGCCAACTTGTCTCCCACATGAAGTCTGCTTTTACCTATCCACATAGAATGTTTTAACAAATTTTTGACGACCTCCCTGGCGCAGTGGCGGCGCGCTCGGATTCGAGTGGAAAGTCCCGGGTTCAATTCCTGCCACGGGCCACTTTGGAATTTTATAATTTCGAATTTCATCCATCAGGTGAGATCGCAGTGAAGTACTTGAAGAATTTATCTGTCAGACCATGCGTCCGAAACTCCTTAAAGGTTTCTTTAAAATGATAATATGATTTCTAGGCATACTTTAAAGCTCAGGCGCTTCTGGGCTTGGCTAGGCAACCTAGTTCTGGCAAGACGGCTTTGTTGAAGTTCAAACCAAGCAAACAAACAAAGAAGAATTTTGGCTTTTGAGTAAGATAGAAGAATGATCGAAGGTGCAAGGTGGTATCAAGTTTTCTCATTTACAAAAACCAAAATGTTTTAGGAAAACAAAACAGTGTTTTGAAAAACCATTGGCACTATGAATTTGATTTTTCATATCCGGTATATAATTTTGTGTACAAAAGAGTAACTTTCTTTTCAATGCACATTTCCTGTCATACAGATTGTATTAAGAACTACAACTTGTTTATTTGCGTATACTCGTACATTTGGAATCAGGGTGTTAATTAAAGAGACAAATATTTTATGCAATTATCTTGCAATATTTTCATAAGTAAACGGTGTTATAATGAATATATATTTTTTATTATTATAGATGTATGTGAATAAAGTAGGTCAATATGTGACACCTTTTGATTTCATAATTCGATTTCAAGCAATGGGCGTAGATAACATTATACAACGTGTAACAAAAAGTTGAAATAATATTGAAGGGATGTAACCTTTTTTTTTTTTTTGTCGCTGGGAAATGCGTTTACGCATCCCGTCCGTAGACTGAGCGGGTCAAAACCGCGCAGTCTCCGGCCGGGTATGTGGGATTCGCTGACTGAGTCAGAATACCCACTAAAACCCAGCGGAGCCGCCTGCGTCCCAGATGGGGCACCAAAGGATCGCGAAAGCATGCACTTTGACGCCCCGACGCGCTCACCGTACCACTGGTCACTGGCTTCTACGGGGGTTGCAGAAGGTGCGCATATCGGCGCCTCCTTCTGCCTGGTCTTCTTCTGCGGAGCGGGAGAGCATCAGCCGCCTAGTGAAGGGATGTACCCTTAAGTGGTACTTGATAACGAATCACCCTGTAAAAATGTTAAAAAGAAATAAGCATATTTATTTTTCCATGATGTATGGAAAAATAATATACGCGTTTCCATTTTTCCATATATTATGGAAAAATAAATATGCTCTTCAATTCTGGTTCAATATCATTCTGGTTCAATATTATTTCAACTTTTCGTTACACTTATATGTAATGAATAGACATACATACATAATATTATTCATATCGTTGATGTAATGACATCATCCACGTTACAAAGTAGATTAATAACAGCGGTAAGCAAAACACGAGGCCTAAATTAATGGGGATGTGATCACACCCCGCCGTCACGGCTAATCTTATTATGCTAAAGCCATGCCATGTTTATGTATTACTTGTTAGTGTACTGCCTTAAAGAATTCCGTACCAAAATAGCAAAAATTGACTTCGTTACTGTGTCTTTTTTTTTATTCTATACAAGTTAGTACTTTACTAATAATAATAATAATAATAATAGGCCGTGTGGCAACGGCAGAGTAGAATATTGCCACCCCATCTCTTACCCGTGGGTGTCGTAAGAGGCGACTAAGGGATGGGAGAACCATTTAAAGTCTTTAAGCCAGATGATCACGGAGTTTCTACTTTGTGTTCGCCTGGCTTATGGTTCTCCCAAGTAAGCGAGCTGGCTTAACTAAAACAGCCTCCCCGGGGACTTGAGTGGACCCCGGGTGATGTAATCACCACTCACCCCCCCCCCCCCCCCCTTTTTATGATGGAAAACACTAACAGGAATGCGCT
This sequence comes from Coenonympha arcania, assembly GCA_036785405.1. NCBI lineage: Eukaryota > Metazoa > Arthropoda > Insecta > Lepidoptera > Nymphalidae > Coenonympha > Coenonympha arcania. Next base: position 2,735,142 of record CM072067.1, read on the forward strand.
TATAGGGTCGCTGCCTGGGGGGCGCCAGGGCGCGTCTGGGGCTGGCGCTGGACGTGACAGCATGCGGTCCGCCAGCCACATCAACAGCCGGCCGGCACTACCATCTAGCCGGCCGGCAATTCCATCATCCCCACCAGATGGCTTGGCTCTGACAGGGTCCTCTAGGGCCCAATCTTCGGAGCCCGCCGCTGGTGGTGTACGCCGCATGAGATGGTCGAGAGCCATGAACGAAAACGTCATGCGAGCGTACTTCAGGGCTACAGGGGGGGAAACCGGACGGACTGGCTACCGAGCGGCAATGTACCGTGAGTTTCTGCTGCTTGAGCCGCAACTAACTGTCACGGAGCAAAACCTGGCAGATCGGGCTCGGTACATTATGCGCTCCAACATCTTCAGCGCTGCCGAGCTCGAACGATTACGACGTGAGGCTGTTCCCGACGTGACAACCTCAACCGCGCCGCAAATCGTGTCTCCTGCGCCACCTAGCCGCGAAGAGACCGAGACCGAGACTGTGTCTCAAGATTTGCCCGTGGAGGGGGACACTGAGGGAACAGTCGCCCTGGATATAGAGCGGATGAGAGGGATTTTAGAAGAGACGATTGCTGAAATCCGAAATGCTCCTCTGGAGCATCGTCCGCGGCTCTCCCGGCTTTCGCTAAATGTAGCGACGCGGGATGTCATTGAGGCCATTAACCAAATGCTGCCGCAACATCTAGAGAGCAGCACTGGTCTGGATGATACGGCTTCTATTCTCTTCGGTGCAGCCTTGGCCGTCCATCGTTTTATTGGCATCAAAGCCAAGAAACCTGGACGGTGTGCCGCTAGACCCAGTGCAGAACCTGCCTGGAAGAAGAGAATAGAACGACGTATCGCCCTCGCCAGAGGCCTCATTGGCAGACTGCAAAGCTTCAGGTCGGGCAACACGAGGCCAAGGATTGTGCGCTCCGTTAGAATAGCTTTTAACGGGCTGGGGGTTCGCCTAGACCAGCCCGACATAGCTCAAAAACTAACGGAGCGCATCGACGACCTGAAGCAAAAAATCGCTGCATGGGGGAACCGCATTCGGCGGTACTCGGAAAGAGTTGAGCGATTTCAGCAAAATCGCCTCTTCGTGAGTGATCAGAAAAGGTTCTACAAAAAGCTGGAGTGCCCAGCGGTCTGCTCCACCCCTCAGCGACCAGACACGGCTGACCTAGTTGCTTTCTGGCGCAGTGTCTGGTCGACAGAGGTGGAGCATGAAGAGGGCCCTTGGATTGCGGCGGTAGAGGAAGCATGTGCCTCGATAGAGCCGATGAACCCGGTTGCCATCTCCGCGGAGGATGTAGCTGGTGCGGTGAGGCGGGCCCCGAACTGGAAAAGTCCGGGGCCTGACGGACTGCATCACTACTGGCTAAAGGGTTTCTCGGCTTGCCATGCGACCTTGGCTCGACAATTCCAAGACGCTCTTGAGCAAAGGGCGCTCCCAAACCTTTTCACCACCGGGATCACTCACTTAGCTCCAAAGACCACAGATACCGCTGACCCGTCTAAGTACCGCCCCATTACGTGTCTTACTACCATCTATAAGACACTTACATCTGTTCTGAGCTCCAAAATTACCCGTCATGTTGACAGACACGGGATCATGTCTGGGGCTCAGAACGGGTGTAGGGGTGGTAGTCGCGGTACTAAGGAGCTCCTTCTCATCGACTCCGTCGCAGGCCATTTGGTCAAACGCAGCCGCCGGAACTTTTTCGCCGCCTGGATTGACTATAAAAAGGCGTTCGACTCGGTGCCTCATTCATGGCTCCTGAGGGTCCTCGAGCTGTATAAAGTTGATAGTGCAGTTCGAGACTTCCTCGGAGAATGTATGGGGCAATGGAGCACGATCCTTTGTCTCCATGGCGAGCGGCTGGCGGCTGCGGATGACCGAATCAGGATAAGGCGGGGTATCTTTCAGGGCGATTGTTTGAGTCCACTTTGGTTTTGCCTGGCTCTGAACCCCCTTAGCACATTGCTGGAGGGTTCCGGGACAGGCTTTCAGTTTCGGAGAGGGGGGCCGAAGGTACCTCACCTTCTCTACATGGATGACCTCAAGCTGATGGCACCCAGCGCTTCCCGTCTGCAGGAATTGTTGAACATAACCACTGAGTTCAGCAATTCCATCAGAATGGAGCTTGGGGTGGACAAGTGTGCGGTCCTGCATGTGGAGAGGGGACAGGTCGCTCGCTCGGCCGAGATCAGTCTCGAGCCTTCGAACATCAAGACCCTCTCCGGGGCTGAATCGTACCGGTATCTGGGCATGTCACAATCTTTAGGGATTCAGGAGGCGGACGTGAAACAGTCAGTTTGCGAGGTCTTTTTTAGGCGCCTGGCAAAGATCTGTAAGAGTTATTTGTCGGGTGCCAATAAAGTCCGAGCCTATAACGGCTGGGTCATGCCCGTCCTCATGTACACCTTTGGCGTGCTCAGATGGACTCAAACCGAGCTAGATGCCCTGGATAGGAAAGTCCGCACAACTATGACTACCCATCGTATGCACCACCCGAAGTCTTCTGTGATGAGGCTGTATGTCCCCCGGAAGTGTGGTGGTCGAGGCATGCTCAACGTCAAGACCATGCACAACCGGGAGATATCCAGCCTCAGAACTTACTTTAGGGCCAAAATGGAGTCTCCGGTGCATCGGGAAGTCATAGAATGTGATAAAGGACTGACCCCCCTATCTTTGGCCAACGCCGAGTGGCAGGGACCGGGTGTGCTTAGCACCTCTGACCGGGAGTCCGTATGGAAGGAGAAGGAGCTGCACGGACGCTTTTTTAAGGCTCTTCATGAGCCCCACGTGGATGGAAAAGCGTCCGTGCAGTGGCTGCGTTTCGGTGACCTCTTTGGGGAAACCGAGGGTTTTGTCTGTGCAATACAAGATCAGGTGGTTAAGACGCGGAACTACCGAAAGTACATTCTGAAGGATGGCACTCAGGACATTTGCCGAGCTTGTCGCCATCCCGGTGAGTCACTCAGACATGTGCTTTCGGGGTGTTCTGCGCTTGCCAACACTGAGTATTTGCACAGGCACAACCAAGCAGCCAAAATCCTACACCAAGAGCTTGCTCTGAAGTACGGACTCTTGGATGAGAGGGTGGCCTATTATAGGTACACGCCGGTTCCTGTCCTCGAGCGCGGCGGCGTCCGGCTCTATTGGGACCGGTCAATCATCACGGACAGGACTATCTTGGCTAACAAGCCTGATATCGTGGTGATGGACCGGGCACAGTCGCGGGTGTTTTTAGTGGACATCACGATCCCGTATGACGAGAACCTCGTGAGAGCTGAGACGGAGAAAAAACGAAAGTATCTGGATCTCGCTCACGAGGTTTCCGCCATGTGGCGCGTGGAGTCCACTGAAATCATACCAATCGTGATATCTGCCAACGGTTTAATACCAGTCAGCCTCGCTCACCATCTGCGGCGACTGGGTTTCCGTGGCAGTTCACTTGCGGCCAAGATGCAGAGGGCGGTGGTGCTCGACTCGGCTAGGATAGTCCGTCGGTTTCTTAGCCTGTCGCCCTGACCCCCGGCCGTTTGGTCTCCCCTGCCGGGGTGTAGTCCTCCGCTCGGCACATATATGTATGTATGTAGCGTTTATGTATGTTTATTTAAATTTTGCGTATTTAAGTAAGTTTATTGTATGTCTTTGGTTTATATATATATTTATCGTGTGCCGGGTGTGAGAGTTAGATTAAATACGATAATAATATTACTTTATTAAAGGTAAAACACCCAATTGTACAAAGTTGCAAATAAATAATCATAGAACACTGATAAAAAGAATCTACAATTAAATACTTAAAACTTAACTAGTAAATATACTTACATCTAACTGAAATGGTCAAAAGACTCATTTCAGATGTCAAGGATACGGGTTGGAACTACTTTCTATTTTTGGCCTGATGAACAGACAGCCAATAGTCAAAGATCTGACTGGGCATCCCCTCGCACACGACCCTGAGTATAGCATTGTTAGAACTGCGAAGCCTTTCCCAAAAGGACGCTATGCGAGCTCTCACAATGCCATAGAAATCGGCCACCCTCGACTCAGCAAACATGGTGGAAGCACTGCAATAGCGTGGCAAGCCCATAAGGGCGCGGAAGGCGTTATTGTACTGCACACGTATTGCAGTGTATGATTTTCTCAGAAAGTTAGTCCATAGCTGGCACGTATAAAAGCATTGGCAGTAGGCATTAAAAAGAGTAATTTTAACTTCCTTACTGCACTTGCTGAATCTACGTGCCAGCATGTTACACCGAATCGAGAGAGCCCGTCTTTCTCTCTCGATGTCGTTGTCGTCTTTGAGATGCTCAGTCAGGATGTGCCCGAGGTACTTAAATTGCTGCACAACCCGAACTGCTTTGCCATTTAGCGTGATTTCTGGGAACCTTTCCGGACCTTTGCCTGACCTAAAGACTAGCATCTCTGTCTTGTCTAAATTATATTTTAGACCATGCACATTGGCATAATGCTCACACACAGAGAGCAGAGTTCTGAGTCCTTTAATAGAGGGACTGAGAAGCACCATGTCATCAGCGTAGCTAATACTGTTTATACAAACTCCGTCGATATGGCATCCGACATTTGTGTCTCTCAGTTCCTCTATTAATTTATTTACATACATATTAAATAAGTCCGGCGAGGTAATCCCACCCTGGCGTACACCGCAATCTAATTTGTAACAATTAGAAGTCGCGTCGCCCCACTTCACAGTATTTGTTTGGTTTCCGTACCAGTACCTCAGCAGACCCACGACCTCGTTGGGGACCTGAGACCGGTATAATTTCTCCCAGAGAATATCATAATTAACTAGGTCGAAAGCCCGACTCAGATCAAGAAAACACGCATACACGGAGGTGTCACGACTGGTGTAGTATTTTACTGTGTGTTTTAAACTGAGAATTGCTAAGTCTGTCGAGAGACCGGGACGAAAACCAAACTGCGCGTCTTCAATAACTACATTCTTAAGCAGTTCGGGCTGCAGCAGGCGTTCCAGAACCTTGCCTAGGACTGTGTCCAAAGAAATAGGACGGTAATTACCTGCCGACCCCAAGTCTCCCGTTTTATTTTTGACGATAGGCACGACTATGGTCTTCATCAAATTTTGGGGCAGGTAGGAATATTTAATGCAAAGGTTAAATAGACTGCAAAGCTTTTCGTGTAAAGGCCTACCCCCGTATAAAACGTGTTCAATACTTAGTTCGTCATAGCCGGGACTTTTTCCTCTATCCATGTTTTTAACGACTTTTGTCACCTCATCGGTGACAAATTGTACTATGCTAGGATTGGGGCCGGCTGGTGAACCGTCGTCGGTCCTATGCCTACTACTTTTCATTTGTGTTTCCACGGGTAGTGGTTGCACTTTAAACCTATCTGCAAACATATTGGCTATCTGTTCATGACTCTGCAAGCCGCCCACTGATATAGGTACACTCTGTTTACCATTAAATGCCTTGGTTTCTTTCCAAAATTTCATAAAATTTTTCTGTTTTCGATGCATAGCCAAAATATCTAATTTAATAGATTCTTCATTTCGCTGGCACCACTTTAACTTATTTTTGAATTTTTTACGCGAACTAATCATATTATCAAATAATGTACCAGTGGACGGCTTGCCCGCCAATACCCAGGTCTCAAAGTCAAGTCTATAAATGCTATGACTTTGTTGAACATGATGGTTCCAGCCTGTTACCTGTTTGTGCTTACTTTTTACAGTCTGGCACCTTTTCGACGTGCGTTTCGCACCTAACTGCATAATGTCAATAATATTATTATACAAATTATCAATAAATAAATAATGACGGTCTAAATTATTACAACTATTACTATCACAGTTTTTACAAATCAGGTGTTCATTTAGTTTATCTAGCCTATTCTTACAATAAGAAAAATATGCATCGATTTGGGTGGCATCTCTAACGCCCCAGCGAATACCCGTTTTGGCAGCGACACTTTTATTCGTTGTTACGCCCTCTGTTTTTACCGTATTACACACTACGCGTAGAGGAAAGTGATCGGACCATGAGACATCATACATGATGTCTACGCTCGTCACTGTTTCCCACGCTGCCTGAGTGGTGAGGCAGTGATCTAGCCACCGGCGGCTGCCGTGGGCTTCGCTTATAAAAGTAAACGTGTCAGAATTAATGCCCAGCTTCGTAATATCCGCACACATCCACTCCTGCTCGTCACAAAATTCCTTAAGCTCTTTCCCGAAACGGGCATTCGGATGATTCTAATTTGGAAGGGGTAGGTAAAATTACCCCAACGGTTTCTACAAGCATCGCACCGGAACGCTAAATCGCTTGGCGGTGAGTCTTTGCTGGAAGGGTGGTAACTAGCCACGGCCAAAGCCTCCCACCAGACCAGACTTGAGCCAATAAAAAAATATAAAATTCCAAAGTGGCCAATGGCGGGAATCGAACCCGCATACATAAGTTCTCCTTTTATGTCGATAGCTTTAATAGATACTGAAATAACCTACTGTAAAAATGAAAACGCAAATCTTTTTTTTTCACATAGACCTAGGTATAAGCTCTTATGAAAAGTCAAAAATGACGGATGGACGCACGGAAAGACAGATGAAGGCTCACGTTAATATAAGTTCTATTTCAAATTAAATAAATATATATCAGGACATTACGCAATCTATAGCCCCAAAGTAAGCGATAGCTTGTGTTATGGGTACTAGATAACTGATAAATATATATACATACTAATATACTTAAATATTATATATTGAAAAACACCCAGACACTGGAAAACATTAATGCTCATCACACAAACATTTACCATGTACCTCCGACGCAGACGGCAGGTTCGCTGCCGCTACGCCATTCGGTCGTCATTGTTTAAGTCTAGTCGTAATTGTATATTCCTAAGGGCCGATTTTTCAATCGCCAGATATACTTCTGAGGAATAAATTTGAAACATGGCATACAAAATCTGTCAAAACGTCATATTTTAATGTTTATCTGGCGATTGAAAAATCGGCCCTAAAAATAGTAGTAACATTACAATAGTAACATTATTAGTGGAGTACTGTATAAGTCTTCACGCTTCTTGATATGTCGTATCTTTGAATAACTTGGTTGATGTCAATCAAATAGCGAACTTTCAGTAGCTTTTATAGGGAATTTTCAGGTAAATAATGTCTTGTTATTCTCCAGTTCAGTCAAATGTAATTAATGAGAAATGAAGGTGAAATGCGTAGGTGTATCTTATGAGTCATGACGTGTGTCCCAAAGAGTAAACGTTTTCACTTGAATGATTATTTTGTACTGGTTCATGAATAATCTGTAGCGCGAGAATAGCTCACATTATTATTAACGTTTCTTGTTAACGCAGTTTTTCTTCTAGGACTTTCATGCCCTTGGTTGGTATATGGACTTTCTTTTCATGGACATATTATGTCTCCAGATGTAGCGCCTGAAGCCTCGGGATATGGGCATCCGAACAATTTACGTAAACCTTACAAGCCAACCGTAAAAGCAAGCAGTAGCGCCATCTGTCAAAATTCTATAGGTTACTGCTGAGCGAACTACAGCGTGGCCTTACTGTTGGTGGCAAAGCAAGCATTTTTAGCACTGATAAATGCGACATTTTTAACGCCCTCCGCCTTTTCCAGGTTACCTACATGTCTATTCAAATGACGCTATATATTTTTTTCTTGTATGAAGAAGGTTGACGTAAAATATTCCGATAGACTTCCTCAGGTCTCAAGTTCATATCGGTGCCACTTTCCTACTTCCAAATTAATCAGTGTCTGAGGTTGTGTGGAAGAGATCGCTATAAGTAGTGTTATTATCTCGCTGCAGACTCGGTCATAAATCATTCACTCGAATGATTTATGACTGAGTCTCGCTGCAGAGTCGGTCATAAATCATTCGAGTGTTTCGCTTTCGTTGTTCTGCAGTAATGCACAACTCAACAAAGAACAACAAAAGCGAAACACTGGAATGATTTATGACCGAGTCTGCAGCGAGATAATAACACTACTATAGTTAGCGATATCCACCTCATTGTTACCTCTATCTTTTTTTTATTTCTACTTTAACTTTTGTGAATTGTTTCTTGGATGCACAATAAAAGTACCTACATGTACATACTCGTACATACATATCGACATTTTTTAGCTGTAGGTATGCTACCTGCTTTATTCAACTCTTAATAACCCTTTCATATCAATCAACCCTTTCAGCCGAAAGCTAATCGTTAAATGGCTTACGACGATCATGAAATATAAATCACAGGCAGTCGCTTTGAATTTCCGCTCAAAAGACGCAACAAGCCTTTCATAAAGCGGTTTGCCTTTAGATCAGCCAGATTGATTTTTAATTAGCTAAAATTTCAGTTGATTTTGTTATTTTTATTGACTTTTTTATTTATATTGACGACTGAATGGCGTAGCGGTAGCGTACCTGCCGTCTGCGTCGGAGGTCGTGGCTTCGATTCCCACTACTAGTAAATGTTGGTGTGATGAGCATGATTCTTTTCCAGTGTCTGGGTGATTTTCAATATATTTTATCAATATATTACTTTTATGATAAAACTTACCGTTTTGCTGAAAATCGCGAAAACCTCATTTTTTTGACCATGAATAAAAAAAATTCCATACACGAGAATGATAGGGAACTTTTAAACATTGTTTATAATTATGTTTTGAACATTTTACTGATTTTCAGCTTGTTGGGATTTTATGTAACTTCGAATGTCTTAATGGACCGGACTAATTAGTAGATAATAATCAATAAAAATCAGCTAAATAGGATACAATTTCTGGTGTAGAGAAATGTCAAAAAACCAAGTAATATTTTTTCTGATATTAATGGAATTATAGGTACTATAGAAACATGAATGGGTTATAGAAAAAAAATATTAAAATGCCATTGATTACATTTTATTTATAATTGGAATGATTACATAGGGACTTACAAGTTCCAATAGGTTATATATAAGGTTTACAATTTTATGCTACTAAATACTACACTCTACTGACACTACTAACAAAATCTACTGCTCTACATACTGCATATAAATTTTGTACACTTATTTTCTAACTGTTATAGACATTTATATAAATAAATTGACGTTAAATACAATTTAAAAATTCGAGTAAATTCGTTTTTCAAAGATTATTTCGATTATATAACACAGCCACTTGATGAAATATTCATAAAACCTCTATTTAGTCGGCATAATGTCCAATAATTCGAACACCTTTCACAAACCTTATAAACGCTAGCAAGCATTCGGACGAAATCAACAAAATCGAAGCCATATGTAGTTGGATAAATACAGTGACAAAACAAGGAAGAGATTAATCTCCGCAGTATGTCATCAGTTCATTCGTAGTACAGGCTTTATGGCAACACTCGGAGACCACGTTCTGCCTTTTATCCATATTCAAACCACGCGCTTTCTGAGGAGGAATCCAAGGCCATCCATATTCGACATCATTCTGGGCTACCATCGAACGTTTGATCAAGTTGCCATTGCAAACGTAATCCAGAGCGATCGCCAATTCCCTTCCACAGTAATTTCTCCGCGGCAGTTCCGATTCCGATTCCGATTTAACTAGCGTTAAAACCGAGAGGAATATAACGATTAATACAACTGGGTGACACTTCATCTTGACGGGTAATGTTGCCATCTCGAGCGTTGGTGTAGTTGTGTTGAGAAAACCTTGATTGCAAAGGCATTTATAGGTGAAACTTTCATGAATATTCAGAGATGTTTTCAAGCTCTGAGTTGGAACTAATGCGATCAGATGCGACCGTAGTGGGTGTTCTAAACATCTAACGCTATATTTGACACCTGACAGGTGATAGGTAAGGTTCAATTTATAGGTGAATATGTATGAGACTTTGAGAGAGTCCTGGAGATCGCAACCATGGAATTTTCTCTTACGCATTAATTAATAGCCCAAAGGAGGATGGCGTTAAACTATTTGCAAATTGAGCACATTTCTATCTCGATATAAAGGGTAACAACATTGGTTTATTTAGCTAGTTTCCTAAATATTTACTTAGAAAGAAATGCAGTAAACGTAGTAATTTAATGTATAGAGGTAAAAAATCAATTATTTTCTATTTCATTGTTAAAGATAAGTATTTGAAAAACATAAGTTATTTAAGACACTAAATAGGTACCTCATAAAGGACCAGACAAATAACATTTCTCGTTAATCGCGAGTATATAAGCAGAACATTATTAGCTCATAGTAAACACTACATTACGGTTTCATTACATAATGTTACCTACCCATGACGCAAAGATAGCTTTGTGATTATAGTGCAATTAATGGGGGGGTCCTTGGTTTAAGTCCGTCAATGTTCCGACTTTTTGGTGTCATGTGCGTTTGCAATAAGAAAAACAAATGAGTAACCGCATGCCTAAATTATCGATATGCAAGTGTATAAAACTTGCCGATACGTCCTTGTCTAGTTTGATGGGCTTTCTTTTCATATCTGTATCAAAAACATAAAAAAAACAATACACATTTTGGAGAGCTTCTTTGCTGAAAATGTTTTCTCTATTTAGATAGTCACAAGAGACAAGATAAATTAAATAGATACAAGAAAAAGATAAAACAGAAGACTCGAAAGATGTGTAGAAACGTTATCTCAAGCAGAATCCAGCCATGTTAGCATGTCGCGACCTTAATACGTCAAGTTTAAAAGAGTTGGCACCTCGCCAGATACAAGCATTGTATTTATCAATGGCCCATTCAACGCGGGTTGTCTACTATTGCCATGCTATCTGTACATGTTCGTTTGTCAACCTCTTTTTTATGTCCTCTCAAAATTAAGAGAGTATGCAGCAAGATGGAGAGAACTCAGCTTTTAGTAGTACCTCAACGTAATGGATCTGTTAGGGTCAATTTACGCCGCGGCGGAAAAGAATGAAAGCGGTTTTTTTTCTACATAGCATAATGAACTTTATTATAATTATGTAAGATACAAACTAAATAGGAGCCAAAACAGGTCATGCGTCTTCCGGGGAATTATCGTATATTCTCAAGAATTATTAACCCTCGCCATTTTTCCATCGCACTGCAAGGCACCGGGCGGGCTTTCGTCCCTATGTCGTGGCTATACCACCAGTACGCACAAAGCGATTCGCTTCTTCATTCTTAGTACGCATGGCTAAGGTTTGGAATGCTCTGCCGAAATATCTGTTTCTCGCATCTTACGACCTGAGTACCTTTAAAAAAAGAGTGAACAGGAATCTTCTAGGTAAGCGCGCTCCATCTTCGACCACATCGTCACTTCTCATCAGGTGAGATTGTGGTCATGCGTAAACCTATATTGAATAAAATAAAAAAAATAAAAATTGTATCAAAAATTGACACAAAAGTTCTATGTTCAAAAATATGCTATGTAAAAAAGTCGCTTCCATTCCATTCCACCGCGGTGTAAATTGACCCTTAGTGTAATAATTATAATTAAAGGGGCATCTACTTTAAATTACATACATACTATTTTACAGTGGCGCAGTCTACAGGATAATAAAGTCGGTACGATCCAAAGAAGAACAAGAAGTACTGACGCAACTCGAGACACATTACAATTATTAATTTAAGATAACGCTGGTTTAACTGTCCAACGTTGATAAAGGTTCACAGACATTTTGTGACACACGTTTGTGAAATGAAATTATATATTTTTGTTACATTGTGCTAAAATATGGTAGTGGGTGAATGAAAGTGAAAATATTTTGCACATATGCCTTAATATAAGCTTTTATGAAAATTTAAATCTCTACCGCCAGGTTCGGAAGGCAGGACATATTACAGTGTGTGTGCGCAAACACAGGTGCACTCTCTATTCCCTCTCTCTCATAATCCGATGGGACGACAGCTCCGCCAAGAAATCTAGAGTTCCGACGTGATGGTGTATTATAGCGTAACCGTTTGGGGTTGCTTACCCCTTCCACCATAACACGATAACATCTTCGACTGCATCGTCACTTACCATCAGCTAATACCGTAGTCAACTACTAACTTGTAAAGTGTAAAAGCAGGCCTATACAGTTCAAAGGAAAAACAAAGGGTAACATACTTAATTTAGGTTCAATAATATACGTTAATTAATTAAAAAACCAACTTCAACTCTCATCAAACTACTATTGAATAATATCCTTTCCAATTAAAAATTTAAGACTTATATGATTTTCCCATGGATACCATTATCAAAACTGGACTAAATTGAAATGGGACCACACGGTAAGCGTCAGTTTTCTGATGAAAAAAGAATCATCAAAATCGATTGATCTACCATTAAAAGGTTATGAGGTAACAAAGCATCAAAAAAACATACAGTCGAAATGAGAACCTCCTCCTTTTTTGAAGTCGGTTGAAAAGTAGAGTCATGACTGCTATATCGCACAGTTCAAGAATTATTTTACGTATTCCAATCCATAATTAGCAGGACAGATTAAATTGTTTTGCTATAATCCGCTACTTGAAAAGAATCTGTGTATGGTCCAATATGCAGGTATACCGCCCACATGAAACACCACATCTTCGACGCACGTTTCGTCCCGACACCAGGATATCCTCAGGAGATGTTGGCTTCACAATGTGAAATCGTAAAACTGCGGTATTATTATTTATGTTTTATTATTAAGGTTTTTAGGATGTTAAAATAGGTCGTTAGTAGGTACATGAATTACAGTATTTGTGTGAATAGGTAGAAAATACGTCATCAAGAAACTAAGTGAATGAATCTTTGATTATCCCAATGTAACTGGAGCACTGCCAATGGTTATTAAACTTGACGGATTCAGGTCACAACTCTCTTACTATGTTGGAGCTATTGAAAACTGGATTCGCTACTTTGTTACTGCTAGGTTTACAGTTGTATAAATAATTTATAGCTAATATTTTTAGGTTCGTAATTACAAACTTTAATTGCGTTATAACATATAGTGAAAGACCAATAAGACTTACGTAAGCTATAAAACATTCCTAAACATCTCCCGTTAAACTGAAAAAGTGCTGCTACCACTGCTTAGCAGTGGTAGCAGCACTTTTTCAGTTTCAGAACTCAGGATATGGGCATCCGAATGGTTTACGTAAACCTTCTTCGTACAAGCAAACAGTATCTGCCTAAATTTTAAAGGTGGCCGCTGAGCAAACTACGGCGTGGCTTTACTGTTGGTGGGAAAACAAGGAATTTTTGGCACCGAAAAACTGGCGACATTTTTTCGCTCCGTCCGCCCTATCCCGGGTATATGTCTATTGCTGCTACAATAGCACTTTGCTGCTACAATAACACTATTACCTTGGACGTGACGGACCGCAAGTAAAAGTGTAGCCAGTTTACTTGTGCCAAAGATGTAAGTATGCTTTGACACCGACAGCGTCAGTAGTTAGCCGACAGAAGTATTGTCTATAGACCATGGTCCTCACCACACATCACTATCTTATCAATAGTCTGCAAGCACGTTTCAATGGATGGTTTCAGCAATATTGTATCGTGTTAGTGGGAATTTTTCACAGACGGCTTTACTATTTTCTTGTATGAAGAAGGTTTGCGTGAAATACTCTGATGAGCTTGCGATGAAGGGTCCTTATCTGTGGCTGCTACTGATAAATTATGTGGGGACTAATTGCGTAAGAAAAACGTAATGTGTCGTCACTTTGACGTTGACTATAAATCCAGGTAATCAGGTAGCAGGTTGAACCAATCAAGGGGCAGATTTTACCGATTATAACTCCGATGAACACGTTTTTTTTAATCAGGGGTCTGATAAACGATTCTAGTCGTTTAGCTGGGTTATGGTAAGAATGAAAGAATTTTAACATCTAGATCTAAAAAAATACTCTTGTGTTGGATAGTCTATTTTGTCGAGTAAGTTAATGGCTATATAAGATCACACTATAACCAACAGGAGTGGAGCATCAATGAAAAATGTTACAAAATTGGAGAGCTTCCGTAGCATGCATTGGTAAAAGATACGCAATGCAAATATTATCATGTATGACGTAATTTTTCCACTTTCAAAGTTCTAAAAAAGTACGCGACATCATATGTCTATTTTTCATGGTTGACTCTTTTTTTGTGGGACTGGTGTGTTTTTTTTTATCCCAAAAAAAATTTACAATGATATATAGATTGTCCCTGATGACAATCCCAAATGTACATGGGCGTAGCCGCGGGTTGGGATACACAAGAATAAGTTAAAAAATTTAGCACTACCAAATTATTAATTGTCTTCTCATTTTAATTCCACCACTATAAAACATTTGAGACGTCGTCGGTCGTCTATGTTAACACCTCTTAAGTTTTCCAATTATAAACCTGAATATCTTATAACCCACGTTTATCACACATGCAAAATCCCTGCGTCACAGCCACACGTCCTACGCATCCGAATATTAATGTCAATTTTGAGTATAAAAGCCTGAAAACTCAGCATAAATTTACAGTTCAACACCAGGATTCTATAAGGAAACAAGAGATTCACTTATATCCCATACACATAATTTAGAGTACGATGAAGACGCAAACATTACTCATGCTCTTCGCATTCTCTGGAATCCTGGTACTTGTCAGCTCCCAGATTCAGTATACTTCGTACGATCGGGACCAGGGTCAATTCTACTGTGGAAGAAGGTTGGCCTCAGCGTTGGCCTTTGTTTGCAATGGGAACTTGATGAAGAGATCTGGTCTTCCACGTGATATTGGTGCCGATGGACCATGGATTTCACACCACCAAGCTCTTAGTTTAAGGAGCAAGCGGCAAGTGGTCTCCGAGTGCTGCGAAAAACGTTGCACAGAAAGCGAGCTTATGACGTATTGTGCGTAATTGTGTTCCACGATGATCTTTGTTATATTATTCAAGTTAGTATATGGTGGTGCTTTGAATAAATAAATTTAATTAAATTACATTATTCTACCATTAATAATAACCATGTAAAATAGGAATAAATTGTGTAATCATTATCTTAACTGCTTTTATTTATTTATCTTTCTCACAATACGAATTAGTGTGAATTCGGTTTTTAAGAAATTTTCATTTCCCGAAGTTCAAGTTTTACAGTGAATATTTATTCAAAATATAATTTATGAATTTTCTTGAATAAATATTTTATTCAAAATTGGTTCAGTTGTTACGATGATCGTTAGGGAGAACGAATTCGAGTTATTTTAGTTACAAATAACTTTAATTCATATAGGTAATGTTACTTGGAGGTCAATTTATATTTCAAAATCGTAGACTCACACATTTATTTTATAATACGTTTAACAATTGAGATATTCTTGTGATTAAATTAACTTACCTGTTTCCAAATTCCATCTCAATAGCTTTTAAACGGTCTACCATTCACAACTCATTGTCTGTAACTTAAAACAATTGAAAGTATTTTCTCTTCGCCAAGAAAAATACACTTGACTGCAGGTGTTGTTTCAAAGGCGATTAAGGGTAAGTAATGCAGCAGTTACTCCGCATTTACCCGGGTAAGAATTGTGGTGAGGGCGGCCATTTGTCAGGGGTAACTAGATGCAATATCCTGTAACAGGGGTAATAAATAGATATTACCCACTCCTTTACCTGGCCTCTTTGTGGCGCTTAGTAGAAGGTATTTTTTTCTTTGTGTGAATAAGTATTTGTTTGTTTTGTTTTATACACTACAGTACTTGACTAATTATTAATAACTTAAAGTAGGGTAAGCAACTCCTACAGTTGCCACACAGCATCGCACCGGAACGCTTAATCGCTTGGCCGTGCGCCTTTGCTAGTAGGTTGTTAACAATGGGTTGGTTGGTTGGGCACCGGGCTAGATGGGAAAAATCTCATCTGGCTCGTTATGCACCGTGCTATCATTGGCCGGGCCAAATGGGATTTTTCTTACAAAAATTTTCTATTTGCCCCGGTGACTTTGAAAACAGGTAACAGACACGCTCGTTCAACCAATCCGTAACCAACAACTCGCATGTGAGCCAATTTAGATATTCTAATATTCCCAAATAACCCGGGCCGGGAATCGAACCGTCCGCCTTCAATCTATCGTTCTTTTGGTGCGTTTGACACGTACCGACGTAACAGATCTTTATCGCCCCTAAAGCGAGTATGTAGTTGCCCTAGCAATCAACAGGATTAATTAAAAATAAATTTAAAAACCCGACGGCAAAAATATAGTAAGTATAATATTGATTCTTTAATAATGACTCATATTTAAGGCCAAAATGCTATTTTGAACTTTTTTTAAAAAAACCCTAAGAACACTTGGGTATTAGAGATGAATCTAACGGACCCCCTAACTATCAAAATCCAATCAGTCGTTTGAAAAATACAAGGTTTGAAACAAACATACAAGATACGCGGAAAACACCTGCAGTCGGGTAATAAACACGTATTCGCGTATGAGATACATGGCGTATATTATTAAATTGATAAGAACTTCGTCGCAGCCATAGAACAGTATTAAATACGTCACTCGCTCAGTATTACAGCGGGGAGCTTTACGAGCCTTTGCGAAACCGCTTGACACGACACGTCAAAGAGCATAGTGTAATATATGAAATACACTTCACTTTACGACGCCTTTTGCGATGGCACAGTGACATTTATTTGTATAACTAAAATCCGACCAAACATGTAACTTAAGTCGGAAGGTTCTAATACCGGGCGCGAAAATTCAAATTTTATTTACTTTTTCGCTAGTAGATAGAATGGCAATGAGTTTTGCGGGCACAACTTTTATGCATCTAGGTACATGTTTTTAATAAAAACTCTCCTCAACAATACTTGCACAAAATTATCTTTCGGGAACCAATATGAGGTGAGTGGGAATTTTCGACCAAAGTTACTAGCAAAGTAAAGAACGAGTAGGGCCGAAACACCTTAAGAGTGAATATGTTATCATGTAGTACTGTTTTTGCAAAGTTCGCCTGGATAAGTCTTACGCTGGGTCATCTAATTTGCCGTGAAGCAGTAGTTGTGAAGCGTTAATATTTCAGATTGAAGGGCATTGTAGCTGCAGAAACTACATCTCTTTCCATTCATTTATTTTCTCTTTAGCACATGAGATAGATATAGCAATAGCCAGGATTGGAATGAGTATAATAAGACTTACAACTGTCTCAAGATTATGAACGTAGTAAAATGCGTAGTATGCCATGTAAAATCCTGCACTGGGGTGGTATGTCTGTTGGATCCCATGTTATTCACCTCGCAGGATCGTATACAGCCTGCCAGAAATCCTCTACAGAGTGTCATGTCGTGTACATCCATCACTTACGCAGTTGTTTTGTTAGGGTTCCGTACCCGAAGGGTAAAAAAGGAACCCTATTACGAAGACTTCGCTGTGCGTCTGTCCGTCTGTCTGGTACCAGGCTGTATCTCTTGAACCGTGATAGCTACAGACTTGAAATTTTCACAGATGATGTATTTCTGATGTATGTCTATATCAACAAATATTGAAAAATAGAACAACTCTCCCATACAACAAACGTGATTTTTTTGCTTGTTTTTGCTCGATATTAATAACATTTAAAGGTAGATGCTTCAAATGTTCACAGAATATTTAGTTATATATTTGCTTTAAAAATAAAGTATCTAAGCATAATATTCAAGGGGGGCTTGTAACTACCCTATACCTACCTATGTTCATGAAAAAGAACCGCTCTTGACTCTTGATACGTAAGAACAATACAAACATGTAGCTTGGCAAACTATCTGAGTAACGAGGGTAATAACCCGAAACAATACAAAGATAAATAATCAAACTTAGCTAAAGTCATAATTTGACCACTTGTTCGTGTATAGGAGCAGAGCGTGTTCGTGTATCGGAAAATTCTAATGACCTATGGAAATGGGCTTAATCGATAAGGTAAACGAAGTATTATCGCATGGCAATATTCATTCAATAATGTAGAGATACATGGTTTTCACCATATGCGCGCAGTCGATCAAGATCGCCGCGCGACATATATAAGGGGACGCGGGTCGCCGAGAGCGTCTGTGTCCGAGATGGTATTGGAGCGAAAGACATAAAGACTTCTGATGGCTTGTGCGTCATGTTGGTGGTCATGACGAATCTTATGAATAATAAATATGAATATTAGCAGAGTCTAGTAAGGACCCTTCTAAGATGGCTAACACAGCGAATGCCCGTACTATGGTACTATGGGAAGACGTCCTAAGTGGCGCATATTGTCTGTATGACGTCGAGTGTATTTGATGCGTCGCAGCTGGCTGTTGCACTATAAGTTAATACGGTAGGCTGCGCCTTCAGGCCTCGATGTTTGCAGATTGTCTCTTGGTCTCTAGTATGCGTAACACCACGCTTAAGGTGCTGATCTCTTATCCTCACCGGGATAAGAATATAACACAATAAATCTGGGGCGGTACAACCGTTAGGGGCGCTCTTGTAAGAGAGTGCCTCACCTTATCACATAGGTGTAACCTCCACCTTAATGAGGCTAGTTATCTCATATCCTTACGGGGATGTGAACATAGGTGAAAACCGCCACCTTAATGCGGCCGGACTTACATCTCTTATGAGATGTGGGGGAGAGCTCACCCTTCGGGGCGCCTTCGGGTTCTGGGCGGATGCGGGAGCTCACCATCCTGGGCGAGTGCGGGGCCTTGGATCATCTTTTTCATAAAGATGCCACTATCGAACGCTTACCGAACGCAGTGCTAGGTGTATGGAGGCATATAGTCGAAGTACGCCGGGCTGTTAGTAGGGTCTATTCGAACACTTACCGAACGCAGTGCTTGGAGTATGGAGGCTTATAATAGTTGAAGTACGCCGGGCTGCTAGTAGGGCCATACATAATAACCTTATTATGAAGCAAGAACCTGTTATAAGGATCAGACATTGCGTCTGGTCCTATTTTTATCACTTAATAAATTATGGTCTTGGGTTTGGCAGTAGCCGGGTCCAGGACCTATTTTTATCACTTGATAAATTATGATGGCTTTGGGACTAGTGGACTCATGACTTCTGACGCTCTAAAAGGATTTGGGATACTACTATGAACGCAACGTATAAAAGGGTCCTACCATTAAATAATCACGTGCCAACCTGAGAAAGATCAATATTTTGATGAATTAAGGAAGTATAGGGTATTTTATAAGTAGGACCTAGTTGAAACAGTTACAGGCTCCCATACAACAAACGTGATTTTTTGCTTGTTTTTGAATTTACTGGGCAGGGGTGTTAAGATTACTTTAATGCTATTGAGATTTGGTCTTGATGGTACGGAACCCTCAGTGCGCTTGCCCGACTCGAACTTGACCAATTTTTTTCTTTTCGTGTGGCAAAATTACACGATTTTACACCGAGACGCTTTACGATCCTCTGCGAAATCGTTCGGCGTACGCGTGTCGAACGAACCAACTCGTTTTATTACCAGACTGCCAAGGAAGGGTTATATTTTCACACAAGTGACTTGTGGATTATTGAAATTTGTTTAGGTTTATATATTTGTGTTAGTAAATGAAAAGAAACCCGGCGGAAAGCGAGTTGAATTCACGAACTGAGGGTCCCTAACCTACTACTACAGAAGAAGTCTGAAGTTAAAAAAAGAATCACTGTTCCTATCGAACTGCAAAACTAACTTTTTAACACATTTGCTCAAAAAGTTGTCATTTCCATGTATGTTTAGCGTGCGCAAAGTTATTCTTTTACGCACTAGTACTTTTTTGTTTTCCTCCTGCATAGGTGGATATAACCACAGAATACCATTATAACCACAGAATATCAAATGCATGGAGGTTTTAAAAAAAAAGTTTTATATGCAAAATTATTGCTCGAAATGAATATTTTACAGCTTAAATCTATTAATAAATGAATTAAATTTAAAATAAATTAATTCCTATAATATATACGTAGAGTATAAATTAATAACATAATTAAAATTAAATAAAATTTCGATAAATTATGGCCATTGATGCTCATTTCACAAGAGACATTACCCTACCAAAAAAAAAGTCTTGTCCCTAAAAAAAAAAAAACTTGCTCGCGCCATTTTTACAATTCTTTACGATTGAAATGTGATAAAATGAGTTCAAATAGTTATTGTGATATGTGATGAATATAATATGGAATTACCACCGCCAGAAATATATGACAAAGCTAAAATTGCCGCTGAGTCGCTTTTACCGGGAAAATCTAAAGAAAAATATGTACATGTGTACGAGCAATTTATGGATTGGAAGAGCAAAAATAAAGTGAACTCGTTGTCGGAGAATGTTATATTGGTTTATTTTTTGGAATTATCCAATAAATATCAGCCATCTACGTTATGGTGTTAAAATACATTAAATTTGCCGGCCAACACGTTTAACACTAGAAAGACGGAAAAATCAACTTACCAAGAAAGACGGCGAGCGGTCATGTGACCCCCTTGCTTTATAAATAATTTTAAATGATGAAATGTCCCAAAAACAACAACAACTAATCAAATCAAATATTAAAACAACAATTTGACTCATGATTATTATGTTTGTATGCACTCTAACTCATACCTTTACTAAAAAATATGACAAATTAAAGTTTTTTTGGTTTGAATGATTGCACTGGCTGCACACAGGTTTTTTACAAAGTTATGTCGCAATCTTTGTTTGATTTGTTGTTGCTACCATAAGGGAAGCTCTGGCTCCTTTCTTGATGTCGTCCGTCCACCTGGCACCGACAGTAGACGACTCCATTGGCGTCTGTACTTTTGCCGCCGAGGCCTGCTTTCCTTTCTTCCTACGTAGGTCTTTTTGTGACTTCTTGATATAAAACCGATGCATTTATAGCAGCCAAGTCCAATACTATGTTATAAAAATGGGTCAAGGGCGAGTTGGACCCAAGCACAAAGGGTTCCGTACCAGTATCTACCTACACGGCAAAAAATTACGTTTGTTGTATGGAAACCCCCCTCAAGGACTTATTTTATTCTGTTTTTGGTATTTGTTATTATAGCAGCAATAGAAATACATCATCTGTGAAAATTTCAACTGTCTTACTATCATAGTTCAAGAGATACAGCCTGGTGATGGATGACCAGACGGACGGCGGAGTCTTAGTATTAGGATTTCGTTTTTTGGGCCCCTTTGGGTACGGAACCCTAAAGACTTGTGCATCTTTGACAATGTGCATCTTTGGAATGCTGTTTAGACACTTTATTTTGGCCCATTGGTCAACAACATCAACCCAAGATTGAGGAGACTCAAGCATTTGACTAAGTAAGTCGAGGCATAGTATCAAATCTGAATAACACTGATAATTTGACAAAAGATGCCTAAACAAGAAACAAAGTACAATATAATATTATTATGGTGTTCATTACATCTCACAATAAATTTAATTTATTATTACAACTAATAAAAATATTATGATCCGTCCGCTTTGGATATAGGTTTACTCTAACAAATTTGAACTATTTTAATAAAAGTCACGAGAGGATATGTCAAAATAACCAATAGTTTTGTAGTTATAGAACCCAGAATTCCAAAAACGGTCATATGACCCCCGCCCGTCTTTCTAGTGTTAAAGTTACTTTAAAGAATTGTTCCAATTGTAATGTCAATTATTATATGTCCCATAATAATTAAACTATTTTTCAATGATTTTTCGTTTTATTTATTCGCAAATGTATTAAAAAACGTCGTTCGATGCACGTGCGGAATTGTCATTTCACTCGTCCTTATAGTTGACCCGCGCCTTCGGCTTGGATCAACAACCCGGGACTCGTAAAGAAATGACATACTTTCCGCACTTGTATCGAAATGTACTATTGTTTGTGGAGGTTTATTATTTATGAATGTGTAATGTAACGTCCAAGCAAGCTCAAGTAGCAATGGGCAGGTCACGATTGCCGTAGGGGCCATTGGAGCCGTAAAGTCTACGTAGGTAAAGGTAAGCATAGTGTGAGGCGACTTCTAGTCCGTTGGACTGACGACATAAAGTGACGACAAGACGACGGCAGGAAGCGGCTGGATGAGGAAATCTGAGGACAAGATGTGGTGGCGCGCGCTCTGGTCGCGCAACGCGTCCAACAGTGGACGTCCGCAGGCTGAGATGACTAAGATGAGATAATGATGAGGGGGGGACAGTTCACTTGATGTTAAGTGATATGCCTGCCCATGTATAATTCAGGCTACACTCACGAACTTCACAGCGCTCATCACCCTAAAGTATCAGTTGTTGTGATCACTTATCAGTTTCAAGTCAATATCTGTACAATTTCCTGAGAAAAACGTATGTGATAGACTATATTATAGTGCACAAACGTAAATACAGTTGTTACAGTGCACAATTGCAAACGATTACTTATCTGACAGAGTAGGCATAATCTCCGTAGCATAGAGCTACGAGGTGCTACGAAATGTGCTACGAAAACCGTTTATGATTTTGTATGTCTAGGAACTTAACGTCTTTGTGTGTTTACGAAGTTTGTATGTCTTTGTATGTTGTAAAGAAGGTGTGGTCGAGTTGCGATTGTGCAAATCAATCGATTGCATAACTTAATAAAAAAGCCCAAGGCGGTTAAATGTATGATGTTTTTTGTTATTTTTGATATTTCTGCGATCAGTCCTTTGACTATTAGCAGATTGGATGCGTGACTGTGGCATGGGAGAAGGTCAGTCCATTAAAATTTGACGACCGAATGGCGTAGGGGCAGCGAACCTGCCGTCTGCGTCGTAGGTCGTGGGTTCGATTCCCACTACTGCTAAATGTTTGAGTGATGAGCATGAATGTTTTCCAGCATCTGGGTGTTTTTCAATATATTATATTTATGTATATTAATGTGTATATATTTATCAGTAATTTCGTATCCATAACACAAGCTATCGCTTACTTTGGGGCTAGATTGCGATGTGTGTAATGTCATGATGAAACAAACAAACTTTTATTGGACAAACAAAATGTTACAATTTTTAAACACTCCCTGACTCCCAAACTAGGCAGAATGTATATATAATATTATATATAGATACTAGCTGACCCGGTAAACGTTGTTTTGCCATATAAAGTTTTTTCTCACTTAGGGACATAAAAATAGATAACAGCCTGCTTCCAGACCTAACACTGAAAATTTTATAACAATCGGTCCAGCCGTTTCGGAGGAGTTTGGTAACAAAGAAAAGCGAGAGAATTTTATATTATATATTAGAGATTTATATTTATTTAGTGAAACTTTAATAAACAATGATACCATTTTAAACTTTCAACCAATCACTGTAATAGACGTGAACTTTGCACATACTTCAGGTCCAAAGTTCGGCACGTGCGAGTAAAAGGGTAAAGGTAATTTAATGTAGACAGGGGTATTTGCAACGCAAATTACCTGCAAGTTATTGCAGCCAGCCCCGTCACGGCAGCGGAACACGTAAGCCTTTCGTTTTAAAGTTCATGACACCACGCGTCGTACGTGGAATTTACTTTCTTTAAGCTTACAGCGCTAGACATAACTGCATGGTAATGGGTTTTAGGGCTGCCACAGGTTTCTGCATTTTCTGGTTTAAGAAATTTATTGTCTCGTAAAAAGTATACAATACTCACTTAAACGAAACTTAAGGCTATAAATAATATAACATTAAAGTATTATAAGCGTTTGCTCGTACATCGGTACACACTACGACACTAGTATAACATTATAATATTACATATATTATATATATATTAGCCTATAATTACATTAAAACGCAGTCATTATAATTATTAGTAAAACTGCGGGTAGGCTTGTAGAAACTACACAAAAACTATACCAACGCGTGACCGCGCGCAATGACGTAGTATACTGATTTTACTTGTGGCAAACGTGTGGTTTCAGGAAAATGGAAACAGGACTGCCTCTGCAGACTGGCAAGCCTGCCATAAAGCCCGTTAGTGCGACAGAGATCGCAATAAGCGGTCTGTTTCCCTTATTCATTACCTCACAGGCGGCGACTGTTTGCTACAGGTATAAAATTTGTTCGTAACGTTACAAACGCAATCACATAACGAAGTTACTTTGGGGTTAGGTTAGATTGTGATATGCATTAAAAAAATGAGAAGGGTCGTGGTGACGGCAAGACAGCTGTATAGGCGCAAAATTGAAGTCAGCCATATTGGCCTACTCCTCTTGGATTAGGATAATATAGCTAGGGGTAGATCATCGAACAATCAAATTATACCTTTTTTACCCACGACGGAACGGAGTACGGGTATATGCGTTTAGGGTGAGAGACCGTTTGTACATTACTTTATTAATGAGATGTTATGTTTGTTTGTATGTTAAATTGTTCACAAAAACCAATAATGCAAAAATATTTTTGTTTGTTTGTTTGTTGGTTTGTTTGTTTGTGTGTGCACATCAATGTTCCCATTTATTTCAAAAACGGCTTGACCGATTTAGATGCGGTTTTCTGTATAATGTTTGGTGTTCAGCGGCAATGGTTCTTAGATAGTTGTTACGAACATCGATCACCAGGGGGCGCCATAAAATACATTTATATTGTAAACGAATGTTCCCATTTATTTCAAAAATGGCTTGACCGATTTAGATGCAGTTTTCTGTATAATGTTTGGTATTCATTGGCGATGGTTCTTAGATAGTTGTAACAAACATCGATCACCAGGGGGCGCCATAAAAAACATTTACAGTGCAAACGAATGTTCTCAATTATTACAAAAACGACTGAACCGATATGGATACAGTTTTGTATAAAATATTAGTGAGTCATTGGCAATGGTTCGTAGATAATTGTTCTTGTGATTGAACAGCAGGGGGCGCCACAATAAACGTCTCTTTATGGCTTGGAAGGGATGATGCCTTCAAACGCTGCTAGAGGAGCTAATGGCTAGTTTGAAGATTAATTTTCATTTTTTAATAATAATATAATTTAAATTACATTAGTATATTAATCGGAAAACTATAAAACAAGTGGAAAATTAAAAAATTTTAAAACACCCACGACTTTTGCAGACTTGTACCTAAGTAATTGAAAAAGGATTAAGTAATTTTTTTGAAACTCCCCGACTAAAGGAAAGTAAGAACTAAGAACCTATCAGTATAATTACAAATCAAAGAAAATCCGACGGAGCTGCTATTGCTATTTTCATTTCCAATATCAATTAATGTAATTAGTAAGTATTGATAAACTGCCGGTATATGAGAAGTATCAAGAAATTGAATTAGTCATCAACTGGTAAACAGCACCATCAACACCGTCATAGGCAAAACACAGCAGCTCCGGCGGATTTTCTTGGATTTGTAATTATATTGATAGGTTCTTAGTTCTTACTTTCCTTTAGTCGGGGAGTTTCAAAAAAATTACTTAATCCTTTTTCAATTACTTAGGTACAAGTCTGCAAAAGTCGTGGGTGTTTTAAAATTTTTTAATTTTCCACTTGTATATAATTAGTGTTGATGCGAGATGCAGACATACGTGATTATGATAAATGATTCACTTAATTACTCCCTGACTGTCACTCTCCCGGCACAAAAAACTTTTTACTTAGAAAGCTGAAATTTTATATACGTGTATCCTCCATAATGTAGGCAAAGGTACGTGGTCTATAGGTTGTATACGTGATTCACTTTCCTCATTAAATAAACAAAATAAAAAAACTACAGTACCTACCTGAGTCTCGGAGATTAAAATAAACAAAGTTGGTATTTAGAGTTATTGCGAAAGCATTCTAAAACTTTTGCAAGTGGCAGCCCTAGCTAGGGCGCCTATAAAAGCTGGGGAAATACCTTCCTATGACCCATTATAGACCAGATTTTCAACGGAAAATGAAGAACCTCCTCGCTTTTCTGCTGCTAACGTTTACCGTAGCCATGGCCTCTCAGAAGCAAGGTCAGATCTACTGCGGGAGGCGGCTCGCCTCAGTGCTGGCTTATATCTGTGACAGCAACTTCAACAAGAGGTCCCAAGAACGGAGCATCGGTACCCTACAGGATCACTTGTCCAAGGAAAGGATCGTCGGTACCCAATCGCAAGATCACATTTTCGAGCAACGGATCAGTGGACCCCAATCACAAGATTACATTTTCCAGCAGCTGAACACTGGGCCCCAATCACAGGATCACATTTTCCAGCAGCTGAACACTAGGCCCCAATCACAGAATCACATTTTCCAGCACCGGATCACAGGACCCCAATCGCAGGATCACATTTTCCAGCAAAAGATCACTGGACCCCAATCGCAGGATCACATTTTCCAGCAGCTGAACACTGGGCCCCAATCACAGGATCACATTTTCCAGCAACGGATCACTAGACCCCAATCACAGGATCACATTTTCCAGCAACAGATCACTGGACCCCAATCACAGGAAAATATGTTCAGCTTAAGATTGCCTTGGATCGGATCGTATGGGCCTATTAGTTTTGAGAGAACGAGGAACAAAAGGCAGGTGGTTTCGGAGTGTTGTGACAAACCTTGTACTGTGGATGAACTGTTGTCTTACTGTGGAAATTAGTGCTGTTTAGTAAGTTCTTTGTGACGTAGTAATAAGTTAATACGTTTCCAATATTTTTTATTTGCCAACAGCCCTGTAGTAGTATTGTACCACTGCCAGACTGTATTTAACCCGCTGTAAGTTAAATATTGTAACCTGATCCTGTTATTTCAAAAGGGAAAAAGAACATTTGACCGTTGTTAACGGCCTACAAGCCGTATTTAGGTGATTTTGAATGAAGTTTTATACAAAAACTATAAAGAAAATTACTTTCAAATTTACACGTCATGTATTTTGGGTCTTCAATCTAAAATCGCTAAGAAGCAGAAACACGATTGGATAAAATTTTCTCGATAGAAAGTTCTCCCAAAAGTTGCTCCAAAATCTCAGTTTTTCTATATTTTATCGGAAACTACAATGGATGTAATTATAATTTTTGTTTTAATGTATCGGTAATAATAATATCCTAAAACGCTTAGAACGGATTTTTGATAACCAGCTTAGTTTTTGAGTAATTAGGTAAAACGTCGTTTTTATGCTATATTCTTCCGCGACGCTGCATGTCGCACCTACCAAATCTCCGTGAGAGTGAGGAAGACAAAAATAAATTCAATCAATCCCCTTAATTGCTCGGTAAGGAAATTTCAATTTTATTTAGATTTTCGAACGATTTCAAAAACAGGCTTTTTTATTTCTATTTTCTTTATGTTTGTTAGTTCAGAACTTTCGACTGGCAAGATTTTGATGATTCTTTTTTTTAAAGCTAGTGCTTCCCGATGGACCCATTTCAATTTGATCCAATTCTGACAATGGCATCCATGAGAAAACTATATGAGTGTTTTGCATTAAGTATGTGTGTGAAAAATGGATGAAAAACTCATTATCATGCAAACCGATTTTGATGATGCTTTTGTATTGGGAAGGATGTACTTATAAATAGTTTCATGAGAGTTGAAGTCGGGTTTTTTGTTCATTTATTAACGTTTAGTTCATTATTAAAAACAAAAAAAGCTCGTAATTTACCGGGTTGCTATAAGCAATGAGGGATTGTTTTGAAGTTTGATCACCGATTTCTTCATGATTTTTTTTAATAGAATTAACCGTAGATGTGATGGATGGATATGCCAGAGGTAAAATTACTGTAAAGGCTTGCGCGTACTAATCAATAAGGCCCTCATGAAGTGGGCGATAGTACATAATATAAAGACATGTACGAAAGTGATGTTGAGTTGATTTTTGCTATATAGTATGATGCGCACGCCCTTATCCGCAAAAGTCATAAAAGCTATATAATCGCGAATGTGTATTGAATAAATACTGTACCAGCTGTTAGGTTTTATTAGACATGACTGCTAAATCACCGTCACTCTTATTTGCAAATGTATAAATTAATCAAGACATTCATATTTTTATTAATTTGTCAACATTAAGTATCTAGAGTTAAAGCCTTTACTTGATTATAATTTGTTAATTTGACTTCCGTTGACGACGTCAACCAATGATAGCGATAGAAGCGTCGACCAATCACAGCCTACCTGTCGCTGGGGCATTCGGGAGGGGGCTCGGGAGCCGGTGGTGGTTGTTGTAAGATTAAATAAAAGGCGAGGATATATCAAGAATTGGGTAATCTAGTATTAAGCGGTATATTGGAAGGATATAAAAATTGTGTAAAAGTAATGTAACAAATGTGCTGAAAGTGAATAAATGTTACGAGTATATCGAGAGGAAGGCTATGTTTTTATTACGCGGGAACCTGACCCAATAGGTCAGAAGTGGGATTATCGAGAAAATATATTATTTTCTTGTCACGCCCACTGGATGAAAGAAAACGTACGTATCGTTGAAAATTTACGCATGATCTATTTTTCTTATGTTGACAATTTTTTTTTTTACTTTGATTGAGTACATTTAACTGCTATTTACTATGAATAATCAGACAATATTATTCTTTTTCTTGCTGTCAGAGAGAATATTTTTTTTATTTATTACCAAAACCCCTAAGTATGGCAGTGCATTGCTGTAATCGTACTGATCATTCAGTTTAAGATTGTGAAAGTACGGTAGTATCACAAAATTAAGATCCGCTTGAGTTTTTTCTTTTTAGATCGATATGGTCAAATATTTTAGTGATTTTTCTCGAAAGGCAAACAAAGAAAATAAACAGATGTTGATGGTACCCTCGTTTTGAAAAACAAATCAAATTTTCCTGATTTTATTCTCTAAGTAATAATACAAATATCGTAGTAGTATATTTGCTCAAGATTTATTTATTCTGTTCCGGAATAGATGATTAATTTTTGTTGGCATTAGAAGGACAAAGTTGAATAACGTTTTCGTAATTTTATTTTGAACGGTCTGAAGGCTTAAACTTTAGGAACTGCTTTTAGCAGCAGTAATAATGCCGTACAGCAATCCGAAAAAAAAAAAAGAGAAAACAAGGTTGATTTCGCTTTATTTACATCAGATTTCATTGTACTTAATTTGGTTATTAATTCGAGGTATTTCTCTTCAGTGGATTCATTTATCTGGGCAGTTATACAGTAATTTAGTAATTGGAATATGTGATGGGATATTTTTGTTCATTGCTTTAAAAAAAAAATAATGTAGCGTACAAACAGTCAGTAAATCGTATAGGCAAAAAAGAGCCCGATAATCAAACGACATAACCCCATCGAATTTAGGCTCGTCTGCCTAGTCTTGAAGAGTACCTACGTTAGTAAGGGTCTGGTATTGGAAAGAAATTATCTTATTTTTAAAATGGATGTTGATATATTTTTAACTATTACTCGTTTTGGCTATAAGACTCTTAAATTTTATAATTACGAAATACATTAGGGTCACAAATTATAATGGTATTGGGTAATAATAATACAGAATCAAGTATGATTGCGACATAGTTACTGTTATTATCTCTTTATTGACATTGTGCAGTAAATGAGGACAAATAATAATTTCTAATTTTCGAGATTAAAGTGAAGACAATGCGCCCGGTCGCCCTTTGGAGTGCAATGCGAGGGTACTACGTCAAAAATATGATACTAATGTATAGTTCGGCGGGTGCACACGTTATCCTCGGGCCGCGGTCGGAGGGAAGAATGTGTTGTGTGAGGGAAGGGGGTAATGGAACAGTTCATACGATCCGTATCTTTGGTACCAGTTATCTCTTAGAAATTCAAATGGAAAAGGATTAAGGTGCAGTTTACTGCTGATATAGAATTTCTCATAAAAGTTGGAGAATAAATTCAAGTACCTCCGGAAATTTTATTAGTCTATTTATGCAAAATTTACAAACCATGTCATCCTAAACCAAGGTCATTCAAGTATAGGTATGTCCTGACTGAACGATAAGAAAGGGGTGAAACCAAACTCTTCTCTGAAGGACTTAACTTAAGAAAATTTTAAAGTTTATGAAATAAACACACAATTACATAAAATTTCATGACTGACTTTGATGCCAAAGAAAAATCAAAGCAAAATAAAGGAGAATATGTCATCGGAAAATTTGGAGAAAGAAAAGGGTGCTGCTGACTCTAATGGGAATCTTGTCAAGGTTGGTCATTACTTTGGTCGTTAAGAAATGAAACTAAAGTTAAATATGTGGCTTGTTGCATTAGAAAACTTAAATGGACGTGGGCAAGTCATCAGATGAGAAGCAACAAAGGCAAATGGACCAAGAATGTGACAGAATGGTGTCCGAGACAAAACAAAGGAGAAAAGGTAGGCAGCGTCGCAGATGCGAGGACGAGATTCGCAAAACAGCAGGGATCACTTGGGGGAGAATAATATTCAACAGAAATGTATGGCAAGCGCTTGGGGAGGTCGTTGCGGGAAAAATAAATAAATAAATATTATATTTAGGATTATATATATATATTATATTTATAATATATTTAGAAAATAGATGAATTACTCATGTTTGGAAGGTTGTTGAATAAAAGCTAATGGCTTGTTATAAATTGATATATCAACGAAATTCCAGATCCATCTCCGCAAAGTACCAGGCGCTTAGCAACTTGAAGGAGATTTACTCGAACTTGTAGACCAGACGTAGCGATAGAAGCTGTTTCCGTAGCATTCGTAGCGGCCTACGCTACGCGAGATAAATAAGCGAGACGGAGGATGGGCGTTGATTCTTACAGGAAACTCCTTTTACTTTCTGTAGTCCTATTATTTTGAGTTAATTAAAATCGTCTAAGTATACTTTATTTAAAATTTAAAATAAAATTGGGGCACGTCAACTCGCTATCGAGGTCCAGCGGGAAGAGGAGAATACTCCTCCTGAGGAGCAGTATGTTTTTGGGTCATAATGTACATAACCTTACTGAAGTAAGCAAATCAGCGAGGATATCGGAAAAGATGGGAGAATTAAAAGACTGCAAATACTAGGAAAGCATATTGAAAATATAGGTGTTAAGAATGCAATTAAGGAATTGAAAGAAGTACACAATGAGGAACCTGAACCAAAGATAATCCCATGTGAAAAGTTACGGATATAGGCAAAATACCTAAATAGTGGAAAACATCGCATATTATCCTTATTTAAAAAAAAAAAAAAAAAGGAAAAAAGAAGGACGAAAAGAAGACATTTGATAGTGATTACCACGGACCAATATGGAAGAGTCTAGTCTTGCATAACAGGGAACAACCTTCAAAATATATCAGAATTATCAAGAACATCTAATTAAATAACGAGGTTAGGATATAACGGGAAACCTTAAAGAAAGGTTCAACGTAGTCTTAACCATGCCTATACTGGTCAGTGAAGAAGATCATGACATCTAACAAGCTAAGGAGGAAAACTTCACAAAGAAAAGCTTGAACGCTGCCGGAGAGCCATGGAAAGAGGCATGACTGATGTAAATAAACAAAACAACTGGTGTACAACCATATCCCACTGGCACCCCAGAGATGAAAAGCACAGTAGACGACGTCGACAGGTGAAATGGGCAGATGGTCTGAAACATCATGGCTGGAATCTATTGGAAGAGTGTTGCGATGAGGCAGATCTCAACGGAAAATGCTGGAGGAGGCATATGTCAGGAGACGCATTGAAATGCGAGATATTTTCTGACGAATTTCTTAATTCAGGATAAAGGGGCTTTATTATCGTTTACTATTATATCTATGCAATTGTGGCCTTATCGTAAAAAAAATTTCTAATGCTGTACAAATACTGTATTAATTGGAGAAGTTCATCTGATATCCTTAAACGCAATTTAGCAGTTCTTATATATTTATATATATAATCTGAACCTCGAAAATGGTTCCAACTGATTTCATGAAATTTAGTACGGGGACGATAAATCCATCTAGCAAGGGTTCATTTTTTTTAAAATGTAGTTAACCAAAATAAAAATTAAAGTATTACTCCAGCGGGGTAGGCATGGGTAAGGGCTGGCCTTACAAGTAGGTACGTCATACTATCTAAGTTTAGTTTGTGATGTTAGTCTGCTCTTACGATTTGGGATTGGGCTAAGGGCACCTATATAATTATCGGCGGGAACACCAATGACTGCCAGTAGTTGTATTGACTAGCATTGATTTATTTTTATTATTATCATTAATTATCATTTGGATGGTTACGAATCACTTAAACGATAGCTGTTAGGACTTCGTGATCCCAAGTAAAGGTCAGGGTTTAAAAGATAGCCGGTAAAAGGTAGCGTTGGTAACGTTAAGGTAGAATGGAATTCTGAGTGTTTTAATGTAACGGTAATGGTTAATAAGGTTTTTATTAAAGGTAATTTTGAGGTGAGCTGTCAACATCTCTTTATATCGACACAGTTCATTCCTAAAATTATAATAATCTTATTTAGTAATTTTGTTTTCTTATTTAATCGACATTTTACCTTCAAACGGTTAAATAGTGTGGCTTTTGTGGCTTGATGATTGATTTAAAAAAAAAAAAAAAAAAAAAAACTCGTGTAAGGTTATGTTATCATTTTACTGACGGCCTCGGGCCGTCATGGAACTTTTGGCACGTTCAATGCACTGACATACGCTTACAACCTTAAGAGGGTAGGTCATGGGTGTGCTAAGTCCAGTTTAGTTTAGTATTAAAGTAACGCTGAGGTAGCAGACAGAACAATTCAATATTTCAATGTTATGTCAAATAATTTTGAAGGTTCTTAATGAGGGAATTAGTATGCATTAAAAAAAAAAAAAAACATTGGTCGTCTGTAAAGTGTGTTTACGGACGATATATTTACGTGATAACGTCATCATCGTGCCTTTCTATCGCTTGTTGTCTCGCTTGCGCGCACAGGCTCAGGTGGAACGTTACGCGGAACGTTACTATTTTTCATGTGTGTTGCTGGTGTTCATCAATTTATAAAACGTTATCACGTCAAAATTGGCTTCTGTTTTGGATTCGTTAAGCTTTTGTTTCCACTTAGTAAGAAATTAATACTTGGTAATAATTATGATTTGGATACCGTATGGGAAGAAAATAGTAACTAAAAGTGTTATAAAATGAAATAGGTTTGGGGGTATTACTCTCAAAAGGGACACTAATGTTGTGATGTCTAAATGTCATGGTATTAAGCTGGTATCTGTCAGTTTCAGGAAAGCAGGCAATGGAAGGAAACCCTAGGTAAAGGGTGTAATCAAATTGAGGAAAACCCTAGGTAAAGGGTCTACTCAAAAGGAAAAAAAAACCCTAGGTAAAGGGTCTTCTTAAAGGGAGGAAACCCGAGGTAAAGGGTCTAATGGAATTGAGGAAACCCTAGGTAAAGGGTCTACTCAAAGGGAAACCCTAGGTAAAGGGTCTAATGGAATTGAGGAAACCCTAGGAAAAGGGTCTACTCAAAGGGAAACCCTAGGTAAAGGGTCTAATCATTTTGAGGAAACCCTTGGCCGGTGGTGGCCAAGGGTCTACTCTAAGGAAAATTCTAGGTAACGGTTCTAACAAAAGGAAAGGATAAATCTGATCAGGACGAGGGTGTAACATGTTGAAGGCAAGGATATGCATAAGGTGATGTGAACATGAAACTGGAAAAGACTTTTAAGTTTTAAAGTTGCGGAGTATTCTCACTCAATTTTGTAGCTAAATGTAGAATAAGATAGTTTTAAGATAGCTTTAGTACCTAACAGAATAAGTGTTATAATATTCTTATTAATTTGAGGGATAGTGATCATGGATGTGTGGATCCCGTATCAGGCTGAATCAAATCCAAAACTTTATTTTTGTGGACTGCGGTCTCCCAAATTAACTTCTACAACTGTTACTTTTTTTTAATAACATCAGGATTCTGGGATTATGGGCAAGCAGGCAGGTCGTACTTCTTATTAACGGCCTACAAGCCGTATTTAGGTGATTTTGAATGAAGTTTTATGCAAAAACTATAAAGACAATTACTTTCAAATTTACACGTCATGTATTTTGGGTCTTTAATCTAGAATCGCTTAGAAGCAAATAAAATAAAATAAGCATATAAAATAAAATAAGATAAAATTTTCTCGATGGAAGGTTCTCCCAAGGGTTGCTCCGAAATCTCAGTTTTTCTATGTTTTATCGGAAACTACAATGGATGTAATTGTAATTTTTGTTTTGATGTATCGGTAATAATAATATCCTAAAACGCTTAGAACAGATTTTTGATAGCTGGCTTAGTTTTTGAGTAATTGGGTAAAACGTCGTTTTTCCGCTGTATTCTTCCGCGACGCTGCATGTCGCACCTACCAGATCTCCGTGAGAGTGAGAAGGACAAAAATAAATTCAATAAATCCCCGTTAACGTGGATTACTTGTGCCTATGGTTCTTAAAAAAATTGGTTGCCTGTAAAGTCGGTTTACTGACGATAGTTGAACGTGACAACGTCTTCTTTGTCGCTCGTTCCGCGCTCGCGAGGTAACGCCGGTAACGCCGCATGAGCGA
This sequence comes from Coenonympha arcania, assembly GCA_036785405.1. Lineage (NCBI taxonomy): Eukaryota > Metazoa > Arthropoda > Insecta > Lepidoptera > Nymphalidae > Coenonympha > Coenonympha arcania. Next base: position 2,769,442 of record CM072067.1, read on the forward strand.
GGTAACGCCGGATGAGTCATGTTTTTTCGTGCGTGCAACCGGCTCTGTCGATTTATAAGACGTTGTCACGTCAAAAAAAAAAAATTGGTTGCCTGTAAAGTCGGTTTACTGACGATAGTTGAACGTGACAACGTTTTCTTTGTCGCTCGTTCCGCGCTCGCGAGGTAACGCTGGTAACGCCGCATGAGCGAGGTAACGCCGGTAACGCCGGATGAGTCATGTTTTTTCGTGCGTGCAACCGGCTCTATCGATTTATAAAACGTTGTCACGTCAAAAAAGAGACACTATTTTGTTTTCCTGGAATGTTTTGGTTTTGGGTAATGAGAGGATTTGGTGCCGCCTTTGTTTTTTTTAATTGATAAAATGTATGTATAACAACTATTCGTTATATTTAGAAAACATTATAAATTATTTTGTTATAAGATGTATGTATGTAGGTGTAAAGTAATATTACTTTGAGAATAATTAATTATGTTACAATTTATTATATTATATATTTATTATGTTTGTATGTAGGTGTAAAGTAATATTACTTTGAGAATAATTTATTACTTGTGAGTTAAAATGTTTTTAGTTGGATAATGAGTTAGGAGTAATTGTTTAGACAGAAATTATAATTTAATCGTTCAAATCAATGATGTAATTAATAATAAATTTATATAAAAGCGATGGGACTCGCTTAGGGTCGGATGGCCGAGCTGTTAGGTTTTATTAGACATGACTGCTAAATCACCGTCACTCTTATTTGCAAATGTATAAATTAATCAAGACATTCATATTTTTATTAATTTGTCAACATTAAGTATCTAGAGTTAAAGCCTTTACTTGATTATAATTTGTTAATTTGACTTCCGTTGACGACGTCAACCAATGATAGCGATAGAAGCGTCGACCAATCACAGCCTACCTGTCGCTGGGGCATTCGGGAGGGGGCTCGGGAGCCGGTGGTGGTTGTTGTAAGATTAAATAAAAGGCGAGGATATATCAAGAATTGGGTAATCTAGTATTAAGCGGTATATTGGAAGGATATAAAAATTGTGTAAAAGTAATGTAACAAATGTGCTGAAAGTGAATAAATGTTACGAGTATATCGAGAGGAAGGCTATGTTTTTATTACGCGGGAACCTGACCCAATACTACACTGTTGTTTATTTTTTTCATAATGATTATTCTTCTATAGTGATCTCCTATACTTAGAAATCCCACTCCCAGGCAGTGTCTTTCCTGCCACTTACAACCCGGGTGTCTTCAAATCAACAGTGAATAGGAATCTTCTAGGCAAGCGCGTTCCACCTTAGACTGTATCACCACTTTCCATCAGGTGTGATCACTGTTAAGCGCTAGCCTATATAGTATAAAAAAATGTTTTTTTAGTATTCAACTAAGAAATTTTAAAAACCTCCTCGACTTCAGCATATTGTTATGTCAACAAATTAATTATTGTTCATTTTAACTGGTAAGAGGAATTTGATAAATACAGACCGTTGGTAGTAGTTCTCTTTTAGTCTCTAAATTTAGCGCATCTAAAAATATACTATCCCCATTTTTTAGAAACAGTTCAATCCCTTTTCAACCGAACCGTATTAGGAAAATGTATACTTAGTAGTCTTTTGGACGCGCTAAATTTAAAGACTTTTAATGTTTAATAGAATCGGTGATTATGGACTAACAGATTTGAAAACCTTTAGCTGCCTGGTTGCCTGGAGGTCTCTACAAACTTTCCTTTTTTCTATTTTGTTCTTTGTAATTTATTTTGTGTTTGTTGCTATGAAGATAATATAATCTATCTACCAAAAATAAATGTCAATTATTTACCTACTTACCTTTAAGTAGATGATGACGACTGAATCCTGAGGCTTTTATTTGAGGGAGACTTTATTTCGGGATCGACGGTAATGAAGAGTTTACGCACCTTCATTACGCGCGGCTCGTAAAATATGCATTACCTGCCATCCCCGTTCGCATGACATAATATAACTAAAGCCGCCTGAAATTGTTATTGCTTTATTACGATGAATCTTATATGTTTCGTGAATACACTAGAGGGCGCCCGCGGCATCGCTTGCGTGTCATTTGGTGTATCCCCTTATGGTTTGAATTTATTGATCAGCTTTTGTTTAATAGCCACTTCGAACGTATTGAGGGATACGTTCAATATACTCTTTCCATTAGATTATTTTCTCACATGAAATCACATAAAACAGATATAGCAATGGCGAGGGACCAGAGAGAGACAAAGGTAAAGTGGTCTCTTTCTGGTCCCTCGCTATTGCTATATCTGTTTCATATGTCAAAGGGAACATAAACGAATGGAAATAGTATAACGTGCATCCACGCTCATATCTTAGATAAAAATCTAACATATTATGATGTCAAAATGTGTCACATATTGACCTACTTTGTACACATACAATATTAAAAAAGTCTCACCGTAAGAGATCTATTTTTAACATTTTGGTATGGAACCCTAAAAATTATTATAACATTGTTATACTATAAAAATTTTACAAGATTAAATTGCATATTTTTTTTCCATTACGAAATACACTGGACTCTGAGTTCCTGTCTTTTTATGTGGGGTCACTGCCGTAAGTAGCTATGTGGACTTTACAGAACACATTTAGGTGGTGTCATGGCTGACAGTTATAGTTGGACAGTTATACCTATGTCTAGCAGTAATACCTACTGAAGAAAATTTAAGTCCACCTGAAAAGTCAGAAATTGAAACAGACACAATCCAAAATCTTTTACCAACAGAACAACCAATATTTTATGGTTTGGATTTTAAGATAATATTATGAGCGTAGATAAATTACTGTATGAAACTTTACATAACTAGATATTATTACTCTCCATTATGTAACCGTTTCATAAACCACTGTTATTATACGGAAACCTATTACTATATAAAAAGATGCTTGTGCTGATTCACTCATTGATCACCTCTCCTGAACAATTTTGTATGAAAAATAGTATGTTTTTTTTCAAGTATCATTTCGTATAGGAAAAAGGAAAAATACGGAGAGAGCTGACGATTGAGGATTTCGGAGCCGAGTGAAGAACACAGCCAGGGTGTTGAAGATAGATGGGGGGTGCTCGACCAAATGTCATTCGAAACGTCATCCAGTTGCCAGCGAGCTGAAAAAAAAACTTCAAAATGGCGGATTCAAAATGGCCGCCAAATGAATTTCGCCGGTATCTCGAAAAGTAGGTAGGTACTTTTATATGTTCAAAGACAGCCCTACTAGTATACTATAAAGTGTGTATCCATTGCGCACATTGATACGACTAAGTGAAGCAAGAGGCATGGCGAGAGAGAATTCCCGTTCATTCAGTAATGAGCAGCTAAGTGCCATTTAAGAGCCTCACTCCATCAGCAGACTATTTCCCGCGGGAATCCCTTCGATCCGCATTTACAGAATAAGGAAGTCGCCAATGGCGTAATGATTCGGGAAATGTTTTCGCCACTTCCCTAATGAGGGTGTCATTGTTGTATTATTTAGGAGAGGGTTTGATTACCTAGGTCATATAGGTAGGATGGATGCTAGGATCAGGCATGATTGTCGTCAAGCGCAAGCCTACCTTCAATAAAAAAAAATAAAAGGTTCTAGATGTAGTCAAACGGATAGTTAGGAGATATAGAAATTCCCAGTAACTGTGATATCTAAGAGGAATCACAAAATAATTATTTCCAGAGGGGCTAGTACAGGTTTTTTACGAATTTCGAGTCGACTCGCATCGCACAAACGAATCGAATTCCTCCATACATTTACAGCCAGCGCCATCTATTGACACTGGTGCTACCCAATCGGGCAGACTCTGTAAGTAAAATCGGACACAACGCCCGGGTAAGGAGGCATCGTTCCCTACGGAGAAGACCACACAGCAATTAGTAAAATCCCACTACTTTCAGCCATAGCCATTAGACTTATCGATGATCGTCGCGTACACAGGAGATCGTTCATATAGAGCGAAATTAAATAAATTGGTATGAGAATGACATTTCTGATCGCTAAATTGATCACGTGACTTCTGCGCAGAAAACTGTCATTCCCATATTATTTTTTGTTCCCATTTCATTCCATTTAAACGATATTAAGCTTTCTATGACGCAAATACGCTACGGCTATAGCTATACGGCCGCTGGCGGTAGGATTAGTATTTAGCAGTAATGTTCATTGTATAACATTTTCAGTAAATTAATGAGTTTTCTTTTATTTCAGGTACGTCAACACAACATGAAAGAAAATATTCATAAGGTAAAATAAATAAGTATTAAAACGTTTTTTCTTCATTATGTATTTATCGGTAGGTACTAGAAGTTTCCACCTTTTTGCCCTCGGTTATTTTTGTATCAAAATGTAAGGAAATGCAAAAATTTAAGATATTTTCTGTTTTTATCTCTAATCATGGAAATCTGCAAAACATTGCATCATGATTGCAGATTTCCATGATTGCTCTGAAATAATATCTCTACTAAGATTATATTCGTTTTGAAAGTAATGACCCTTGAAAAATCTCTACAGATATTCAAACTTAAACTATCATTTGGTTACCATGTAGCGCCTAAGTACTCGTCAAGACGGATCAAAAGAGTCCATACTCGATGGGATTGCGTCGTTTCGGGTCCCATGCCATGTCATAATAGTTTTATTACATTGTCATTCGATTACCACACGCATGCAAAATTCCAGCCCAGTCGGTAACCGGGAGTAGGTCAAATTTAACTTGCAAGATTGGATTACAGAAAAACGAACAAACATAGGGACAGGTAAAACTAAATAAAAGCATTTATGGCTGATTTTTCAGTCGCCAAATAATCGTTATCTAAGGAATAAATATGACGTTTTGACAGATTTTGTATGGCAAGTTTATTCCTCAGGTGGTTTATCTGGCAATTGAAAGATCAGATTCAAATAAAAAGAACGCATAAAAAGAACACCCTTAACAATGCAGATTCTCAAATTATTTATTCATGCACACATGTTTTAAAGTGCGTGCAAGGTTATCTTTTCAAGTATTAATTCTTCGTAATTATGAGTAACATGATCAGAGCTCTTTTCTAAAGAAGGTAATTTAAAAAAGCCCGTTGAATGTGTAATTACATTATGTAACGATATTTTAATTTATTAAAGGAATTAGCTCTTTAAGAGTTCATACAGGGCATAACTACGTATCTACTGAATTTAAATAAACTGCGCCAATTTTTTTTTAGAGATCTATTTGAAATAACAAGACTGGACTACAAATCACAAGCTCTTAAGTGCAAATTTCAGAACTCGGCAACGATGTTCAAACTTTACACACGTATAGATATTTCAATCCTTAAAGACGCGCCCCACTCAAAATCAGAAGCAAAATCGCTTAAGTTTCATTTGATTCGCATGGAGTTTGACAGAGTGGGGCGCGTCATCGTGGATTGAATTATCCATACTTATTTGAAGATTTCACTCAATAAAAAATATTAAATTCCATTTAAAAACAAGCTTTTATACACATAAATTGTATGTGTGCATGCATGGAGTTCATTATAAATGATCTTGAGTGTTCCGCCATTTTGGATTTAGAATGACGTCACACAACTAACCAAACCCCGCAAACTTACTGCAGGTATATTAAAATACTCCGTCAAAAGGAGTAATTAGGTTAAAGGACATTTGAATACATTCCAGCATTCAACAAGCATTAATATTTCAATTAACCTCCGTTGAATATAGCAAAGCTCCGGCTCAGCGATTCTCGTATTGAATTGGAGCGCATACAACCCACAAATACACTGCAGTGGTATTAAAATATACCCTCGAAAGCATTGGAGAATACATTTCAGCATTCAATTAGTGACTGTACTTTTAAATAAATAACTTCTGTGTATATGTCTATGGTGTGCGTGTGCATTCGTGTGTGCGTATGTGTGTGTGTACGTGTGTATTTGTGTTTGTATGTGGGGAATTGAGATGAATAAAGAAATAAATTTTATTTATTCACAAACATACACGAATCGATACAAAAATAAAAATAATAGGATACACATAGATAAACCACAATTTCACATATATTTTGATTAACAATTGTTTGTTTGAAGGCGCTAATCTCAGGAACTGAACTCTCCTAATTTAAATTATTTTTGTGTCGAATTGAAAAGTTTTTTTTTGTCACTTTTGTGATAGTCCATTTATCGAGGAAGGCAATAAATAACATCGCACTATGACCAGTAGTAACAAATCATCAATGAAAAACGTTGCAAAAACGGGAAAAATTATTCCGTTTGGAAAGCATTCGTTACACATAGATAAACCACAATTTCACATATATTTTGATTAACAATTGTTTGTTTGAAGGCGCTAATCTCAGGAACTGAACTCTCCTAATTTAAATTATTTTTGTGTCGAATTGAAACGTTTTTTTTTGTCACTTTTGTGATAGTCCATTTATCGAGGAAGGCAATAAATAACATCACACTATGACCAGTAGTAACAAATCATCAATGAAAAACGTTGCGAAAACGGGAAAAATTATTCCGTTTGAAAAGCATTCGTTGCGTACGCTGCGCAAACGGTTTCATTTATTTTCTTCCTTAAATGTTCTAAAAAAAAGTCCGTGACACCACATGTACACGATGACTTTAAAGGTTTACTATCATTATAACGAGATATGTAGAAGAAACACTAACTTGTAACAAATAAGATATCGTGAAAAACGTCACAAATCTACTGCAGTTCCAAATATACGTGTATCGTCGTAAGTATCAGATTGAATACATTTCAGCATTCAATTAGCCATTTCAATTTATCCTCAGTGAATACAGCACCGATTCTGTTGAGTGATTCTCATATTGAACGAGTGAACTGAACTACTTGTAGTAATTGGGGCGTATAAAGTAACTCGCGAGTCCATTGTATCGTCGTCGTATTCAAATATCCGAGTCTCCGAGATCTTCGAGTTAATTTGGGTGGATTTTCTTTTCTAAAATCTGTCTATAGGCTGTGAGTTGTGACCCTAATAATTTCTGAATACATTAACACAATTGCTTCAAACCCAGCAATTATTATGTAAAGTGATGGTCATAAGCCTATATAATTTTGTTTTATTTAAATAACTAGCTGACCTGGCAAACGTTGTTTTGTCATTTAAATTGAAAAAATACGTCCTATTCGCAGACGTAGCGAATAAGTATACACAAAAAAATCATTGATGCCCTTTCGGAGTAGTTTTTACAAAAATTGTGACACGGGAATTTATATAGGTTTTAGATTTTTTGAGGTGGGCGCTTTCTCAAAAGGTTTTTCCTTTTCCATAGTCCTAACTTACAGGCTTATGAAATTACAGACTGTACCGCCGCATTCGGAAAGTTGTTTTTGCACCGAGAAGAACGGATAAATAACGAATAAACGAACGAACGAATAACGAATAAAGAACGAACGGATAAACTTGCCACTTGCCCTTTTAAAAAAATAATCGGTTTACAATTTTCTTTAATCATAATTCTCAGTAAGTATATAAAAGAATATTGGGAGCAGACGGCAGCTTACACAACCTATACTACTTTTATGAATTCATTTATTGTTATGAACTTAGAAAACATGTCATCCAGACATATGCTTCTATAGCAAATGGTAGCAAATGACCAGAAGTCCTCAGTCCAAGCATTAATTACGTTTAGTATTCGGTGCCTCAAGTGATAACTTGAGCTAACCCACTCGTCGGCCGTTTTCCCGTATAAATGTACACAAAGGCAGCAACAGTCAGCCATTGTAGCGTGTTCTCGTTACAGAGGTCCCCGTGGACGCAACCTACTGGTTAGTTAAATAAATAACTGTTCTACCGTCACTGTGAAAGCGTCCTAAACTGAAAAAATTCGTTATTGTTATGGCTTAAATTTCTTATCCACGTAATTTGTATTTCGCTTGGATTTTATGTGTTTTAATACGAAATCAAAAAAATTGGTTGTCTGTAAAGTCGGTTTACGGACGATAGATTTACGTGATAACGTCATAATCTCTATCTCATTTCATTTCATTTCTCTATTGTTTGTTTTATCGTGCCTCTGTATCGCTTGTTGCGCGCTCTCGCTTTCACGCACAGGCTCATGTGGAACGTTACGCGGAACGTTACGCGGAACGGTACGCGGAACGTTACTATTTTTGACGTGACAACGTCTTATAAATCGATAGAGCCGGCTGCACGCACAAAAAAACATGACTCATGCGGCGTTACCTCGCTCGCGTTACCTCGCTCTGAGGCGTTCGATGTAAGGCTTGAAGTGCAAGCGAGAGTTGTCACGTTCTACTATCGTCAGTAAACCGACTTTACAGACAACCAATTTTTTCATGAGTGCCGCTGGTTATTAAACGTTATCACTTCAAAATTAAAATAAAAGGATGATGCATGAGTATCGTGGAATATTCGGTTGAAACGAACTTTCGCTAGATGGATTACCGGACGCGGACTACCGCTCGATAGGTGGCGCTAAACCGAGCCAGCTCACGCTGACGACTTTGGTATCAAATTATACAGCTAATGGCATACTTATATTGGAGGAGACTTTGTACGTGGATACAATAAACGATTTTCGAAAGATGTAACTAATGACTATGGAATTTTCTTCGTGTCGGGATCAAAAAAAAACATTTTTACGCCTAGCCCTTTGCGTTGTACCGTCCGAAAAGGAACTTTCGTTCTAAAAAGCCTTTGACATTTTCTAGATCTTCAATTAATATTCATAGACGAACAACCAGTCAAGCGTGAACCGGATTCCCACATGGAGCGTTCCGTAACATTGATCTTTAGCAAAAGTTTGTTCTTTCATTTTTAAGGTTCGCACCCAAAGAGTAAAAACGTAATAGGGTCAAATTTTTTACCCTTTGGGCACGAAACTCTTAAAAAACAAAACAGAGTACCTACTACCACCGCTGTAGAACCCGGTTTTTTTTTGTAGCAACATGCATAGAAATCACCTTACTCGATGGATTTTGGAATGAGGTCGCTGTATCTATGTTTATTTTATTTTATTTTATTTATGGTAGACATAACAGATTGTTACAAAAAAAAGTCAAAAATTATACAAGAATCACATAAGTTCTGTGGAACAATCCTTAAGCATGTGCACACATTGAATTTATATAAAAACAGTGCACTTTTAAAACTAATAAACAATACGAATAAAGACACAAACAAAAAAAAACATAGCAAAGAAGTTAACAAGGAGTGTAAAATGTTAATAAAAGAAATTGATATTTTTTATGAATTGAATTTGTGAATCTGTCTCCCTTCCACGATAAATCTTATGGTATGGAGACAAATTCATGAAGACGTTTTTTAAATATATATAATTTACTGATGAAAATGTATAATATGTTGTGGTAGATTTTTTAATTTTCCGAGTTAGGCCACTTGTTTCGGCGTGCGCAATTTCGCCATGTGTTGGTTTAGGTCAGTTCTGTTCGGCAGCCGGCCGGGCTCACCTGTTGCGCGCGCACATCGACCGCCCCCCGCTATGTGGGTCGCTACCTCCTGCTCTCTACTGCTACCCGGTAGTCCCGGTGTACGGTACCCGGCTCAGCGCTATTGATATCAAATGCGTTGTTTTTTTTTTTAATTCAATTAATATTTCGCCATGTTGGCTGTACATTGCCTATGATGGACAATGGCGATAAATATCTGCTATACTAATGATGTAGGACTGCAAGACGCCGAGAGCGGTGGCATCCTTATGTGGTTGACGTCCAACAAAGCCCCCTATCCAGCCTCCGTGTTTCCAGCCAAGTACAATCTAGGTGCCTCAAAGAGAAGAGTGAATAGGCATTTTCTAGGCAAGCGCGCTCCAACCTGGTTCTCATGTCTTTCTATCATAGGACTGCAAGACGCCAAAAGCGGTGGCATCCTTATATAGTTGACGTCCAACAAACCCCCCTTCCAGCCTCCGTGTTTCCAGCCAACTACAATCTAGGTGCCTTCAAAAGAAGTGTGAATAGGCATTTACTAGGCAAGCGCGCTCCAACCTAGACCTCATCATTGCTTTCCATCAGGCATGAATGTCGTCAAGCGCAAGCCTATCAATAAAAAAAAACATTATTTTATTCCAGCTTCTATTTATCTATGAGGAGAGCGAATGCGAAACCACAATCTATTTGTTCTTTTTCCGCTGTTTAACTATAAAGTGAGTTGTGTAAACAGTTCTCGAGTTTCCCGTAAGTGTTCCTCACGTATGCACGCTTCAAAAGTTCTTTTGTACTTTGATTGGTGTGTAGAAGTTAAATAAGCTCGGTCAAAAGCAGGCACGTAATAATATTATCTCCTGACTTTCTCAAAGGGAGTAAAGTTTGACAGTTCGTGCCATGAGTAGCTTGCGATATTACTTACTTTCCGTAATGTACCTTTTGAGGTTTCCGTACCTCAAAAGAAAAAACGGAACCCTACAATAACTTTGTTTTCCGTCCGTCTGTCTGAATGTCTGTTACGACCCTTTATTTCAGTAACTATTGAAGATATCGACATGAAATTTGGAACAGTTGAAGGTAATAATGGCCTGACGTCCTTGAAATTATTAAAAATTGAAAAGTGTTTTTATTTTATAACGATTTTTATTTTTATAAATAAAAAAGGGGGAAAACCAGAGCCTCAAGTCTAATATGACAATTGTATCTCAATAGTCACTTAATTGCTCCTTTATTGTTTTAAATTACCTATAATTTACCGATTTTACTAGTCTACTATTTCAGTCGTAAGTCAATGGCGCCATAATCGTGCAATCGTGATCTTTTATTTACAACTTCATGGAACATTCGCTATAGTCTGTTACTTAACGACAAGTGAAGTTTTGTAGACGAGGTCATTTTGGAACTATGATAATAGCATTATAATTAGATCGGAGCTAACTGTCAAAAAATGTTAAATTAGCAGTCTTGGGGCCCGGGTCTAAATTTCGACAATTTAAAAATGAGATACACATGGAATTAATAAGTGCTTCGTATACTTATTAATTCCATGAGATAACACTATTGAGTGGTGTATCAAAGAACCTTTTGATTTACTGGGCAAAATGCCGAAAAATTACCGTCGCCAAAAGTTTCGTTGGCTGGACGGAATGAGGCAGGATGCAAAAGCTGTAAGAATAAAAATTGGAAAACGAACGCAATGGAGGAATCTTTTGGAACAGGCCCCGGCCCACAAAGGACTGTAGCGCCGTTGACGGTTTTTTTTGTGTTATGGGTGCTAGATGACTGATAAATACACATACATACTAATATACATGAATATAATATATTGAAAAACACCGAGACACTGGAAAACATTCATGCTCATCACGCAAACATTTACCAGTAGCGGGAATCGAACCCACGACCTCCGGCGCAGACGGCAGGTTCGCTACCACTACGCCATTCGGTCGTTTCACCGCAATCTAGAGCTGAACTAAACGAAATATATACTATACTCTCGTACGAACTAGCGTAGTGAATATAAGCATAAGCCTATAAGGTCTCATACAGGTGACTGCGGTTTTGAGGAACTATTTCTATTTTTAAAAGCGAGTACAAATAAAAAGAGCGGGCGGTGTGCGCGCTAAAGAGAGCGAGATCAGTTAGAAATGGCGCACTGAAAATGAACTGTTGACCTACATACGCTAAAGCCTCGCTTTCCGTATCCCGACATTGGTTAAACAAAGCTCTATGTTAAAATTTCAGGTAGCTTCGGTCGTGGTCAGTTGCAAGGTTCCTCTAGCTAATAGCCCTACACTCTGTATTATTACTATTGATAAGTGATTCATCCCAGAAGCCGTCTCCATAATATAACGTATTTCGATTAGATTTGCTCAAATGGAAAGAAATTAAAAAAAATGTATGAAAATGACAGTTACGTTAATTAAAATAATCGGCCAAGTACGTGTCAGGCTCGCGCATGTAGGGTTTTTTTTTATTTGAAAATTCGGTATCCCCTTTCATAGAAAGAGATCTTTCCTATGCGCATGTAGGGTTCCCTACCATTATCGTTAAGTACAAGTCGAGCTCGTGCACTGAGGGTTCCGTACCTACTATTAAATAAGACCAATTCCAACCAAAACACCTCCAACAAATTCATAACCAGCAAAAAATCAAGTTTGTTGTTTGGGAGCCTTTAAATATGTGTTTTATTAACCGACTTCAAAAAAGGTGGAGGTTCTCAATTCGTCGGTATTTTTTTTTATGTATGTTTCCCGATTACTCGAAGATGCGTGGACCAATTTAGAAAATTCTTTATTTTAATTGTAATATTTATTTTTATTGTAAAAATATTAAAATCTTTGATTGCTTGTAGCGTTTGTGTTGATCACATGGTTCATCGCAAATATTTCATATGCCTACGGCTACTAGTAAAGTCAGAAATCAAACGCTATGTATTCCTAAGAATTATTGTTTCCACTTTAATTGTGGAACATCAGGGCCATTGTGTTATTTTAGAAATATAATATTAATCATCTGTGCGTCGAAGAAAGTGTTGGAGGAATTGTGTGTGGTGTTTCATGTAGGCGGTGTTTCTACATATTGAACCGTACATATTCTTTTTACTAAAATAATATGTGTCAGCTGACAGCAAAGATCGTGCAGTAACTGCAAAAATCTTCACTGCAGCGAGAAAATCGCCGGCTGGTTCATTCGTTTCATTCTCCGTGAAACGAGTCACGGATTAGACGGCTGAGTGAATCTAATGAGCGCCCACAATAGAGGGAATTTCCTTACTCAACGTAAAATCGAACAGACGCAGAGAACTCTACAATTTCGCGTTGTAAAGTCAACATATCCTGAGGATGTCCCGGTGTCGGGACGAAACGTGCATCGAAGAAAGTGTTGGAGGAATTGTGTCTGGTGTTTCATGTGTGCGGTGTTCCTACATATTGAACCGTACATATTCTTTTCACTAAAATAATATTTGTCAGCTGTCAGCAAAGATCGTGCAGTAACTGAAAAAATCTCCACTGCAGCGAGAAAATCGCCGGCTGGTTCATTCGTTTCATTCTCCGTGAAACGAGTCACGGATTAGACGGCTGAGTGAATCTAATGAGCGCCCACAATAGAGGGAATTTCCTTACTCAACGTAAAATCGAACAGACGCAGAGAACTCTACAATTTCGCGTTGTAAAGTCAACATATCCTAAGGATGTCCCGATTTCGGGACGAAACGTGCGTCGAAGAAAGTGTTGGAGAAATTGTGTGTGGTGTTTCATGTGGGCGGTGTTCCTACATGTTGAACCGTACATATTCTTTTCACTAAAATAATATTTGTCAGCTGTCAGCAAAGATCGTGCAGTAACTGCAAAAATCTCAACTGCAGCGAGAAAATCGCCGGCTGGTTCATTCGTTTCATTCTCCGTGAAATGAGTCACAGATTAGACGGCTGAGTGAATCTAATGAGCGCCCACAATAGAGGGCAGGAGGGAAGGCACGCCGCGCTCCCGTTCACTGGTCGTTTGTCAGCCCAACTTACAACTTTTCCTTATTCAACGTAAAATCGAACAGACGCAGAGAACTCTACAATTTCGCGTTGTAAAGTCAACATATCCTGAGGATGTCCCGGTGTCGGGACGAAACGTGCATCGAAGAAAGTGTTGGAGGAATTGTGTCTGGTGTTTCATGTGTGCGGTGTTCCTACATATTGAACCGTACATATTCTTTTCACTAAAATAATATTTGTCAGCTGTCAGCAAAGATCGTGCAGTAACTGAAAAAATCTCCACTGCAGCGAGAAAATCGCCGGCTGGTTCATTCGTTTCATTCTCCGTGAAACGAGTCACGGATTAGACGGCTGAGTGAATCTAATGAGCGCCCACAATAGGAGGAGGGAAGGCACGCCGCGCTCCCGTTCACTGGTCGTTTGTCAGCCCAACTTACAACTTTTCCCTATTCTACGTCGAAACGAACAGTTTCATCCGCAGCGTAGCAATCACACAGATCGAAAGCGCGTTCAAAACGCAGACGTTTGACGTATGGCTTTGTCTATCATCTAGTGACTTAGCGCGATGCAAATAGGTAGGTGTTCTCAAAATTGCTATCTATGACCTTATAGAGAGTGTTGCTAGTTGTAGTAATAATGTTGTTTTTTTGACGTGATAACGTTTAATAAATTGATGAACACCAGCAACGCACATGAAAAATAGTAACGTTCCGCGTAACTTCCCACCTGAGCCTGTGCGTGCAAGCTAGAGCGCGCAACAAGCGATAGAGAGGCACGATAAAACAAACGAGGCCAATTATGACTTTATCACGTAAATCAATCGTCCGTAAATCGACTTTACAGACAACCAATTTTTTTAATAATTTGAGAGTTCTAAATTCTGAATCATCATCTCGCTACGTTATAAAGATAATGGTAAAGAAACCTTCGTGTGCGCGTCCGACTCGCACTTGGCCGATTATTATCATACATGATACATAGACACCTGTTGACATGTTATGTAAGTGCTATAAGAATAATCTACTTCGCACGTTCCGTATTGTGTTTAAGTTTTCAGTCAGTTTCCGAACTGTACGTGAACTCAGCAGTGGTTTTGAAACAGTTCACAAGTTTTTCGCATTGAAATCACGCTTTTGAAGTTTGATTGGTCTGTGAAAGTTTAATAGGCGCTTGGTCAGGGCGGGGGCGGGGGCGGGCGGCCCAGGGCGGCGTCTGCTGTCGACAGCGAGATTAAACTGCGGGTGTGCCGGTAACGCCGTGCTGCTGAGAGACATGCTTTTGACGTGACAACGTCTTATAAATCGATAGAGCCGGCTGCACGCACAAAAAATTGGTTGCCTGTAAAGTCGGTTTACTGACGATAGTTGAACGTGACAACTCTCGCTTGCACTTCAAGCCTTACATGGAATGCCTCAGAACGAGGTAACGCGAGCGAGGTAACGCCGCATGAGCGAGGTAACGCCGGATGAGTCATGTTTTTTTTGTGCGTGCAGCCGGCTCTATCGATTTATAAGACGTTGTCACGTCAAAAATTGGTTGCCTGTAAAGTCGGTTTACTGACGATAGTTGAACGTGACAACGTCTTCATTGTCGCTCGTTCCGCGCTCGCGAGGTAACACCGGTAACGCCGCATGAGCGAGGTAACGCCGGATGAGTCATGTTTTTTCGTGCGTGCAACCGGCTCTATCGATTTATAAGACGTTGTCACGTCAAAAAACATGACTCATCCGGCGTTACCTCGCTCATGCGGCGTTACCTCGCTCGCGTTACCTCGCTCTGAGGCGTTCCATGTAAGGCTTGAAGTGCAAGCGAGAGTTGTCACGTTCAACTATCGTCAGTAAACCGACTTTACAGACAACCAATTTTTTTTTAATTATTACTAGCTTTTGCCTTGATTCCGCCCGCGCGAAATTCGGGTTATCATCAATCTTGCGGGAATTATGGAATTTCATGAGATAAAAGCCGTTAGCAATATGACTTATCTACTATCGTTTCAAATATCTGCCGATTGCTCATTTCATGATATGACAAACGTAGATATTAAGCCATATGACTGCTGGTAATATGTGATAATGATGATGACTGGTTAATCTTTAGTACCTTACGTTCCCTTTTGAACAAAGTTCTATACGAGTACCAATTCTTTATTTATAGGTACTTATCGTTTCTAATATCGTTTTGAACAGTAAAACATTCTTAATAGAACGAATTTATATAAACTTTATTAATTATGCAAAACTTGAAATTCGAATCGAATGATAACTGTGGAATATTTTGACGGACTAAACTGAAGCCTGGAGATGAATTAATGAAAATAAGTTATTCCGAACTTCATTAAAATTAATGTCTGCGAAAGTAAAACTTGCTTGTTTGTGTTCTGTTTTGTTTGATTTTAAATACTTTATTACGACTTAAAATAGCTGTGTCTATACATAAGTCTTTCAAAAACTTTCTCTCTATGTATACTTTTCGCCTCAACATTGAAGCATGATTAAGATTCTTGTAACATTGCGGACTATCGCATGATGGCTCCTCTTGACTGGCGGTGATGATTGTCATGTGTATAATCGTCTGTCGTCGGATACTCACACATGCGTATTCCCTTTGATGAGTGCTCCAAAGACCGCGAAATCCACGATTGTCCACGATCACTGACGATTTTAGATAATAATCAACGATGATACTACTACGAGTCAAATGGTAGACCCCACTACACTATCGGGCCTGCGTATAATCGTCTATTTCTGCCGACTACGTAGAGGACTTTCGGTAGAAATTCCGCATAGTTACTTGCCTCAAATTACTATTTTATATTTAACTAGCAAACCCGGCGAACACCGTTTCGCCACCAGATGGCTTCGTTGAAATTTTTCCTGAATTTTCTTTGCTATAAACCTCACGGAGCCCGAGACCTTTCCAACGAATGCAAAACCGGGGAAATCGGTTCGTGCGTTCTGGAGTTATAGCGTCAGGGAGGAAAACCCGACTTATTTTTATATAGTAGATAATTTTAATGTCGTAACGTGGATTCGTTGTTCAAATTGATGATTGATTTTAAAACTCAAAGCATGATACCAACAAACGAAAAAACAAACCAACTTCAGATTTTATAAAATACGTACAACCATACACATTCAATCATTTTATTTAGTTCATCGAGCAAAACTTTATTCACATATTTTTTGCGAGCCTGTATCGTGTTTCTGGAAAAAGACTAGCTGAAATTCCGCTTCCCAGCGTCCTCACAACAAAAGCTTACCTATGTTGATCAAAAAGCAAAAAATATATATAGGCATGTCTATGTAGTTTACGTGTAACCGAATACAAAAAAAACAATATGTTAGCCCAGTATCTAGGATGAGAGCTGACTACTCTTTGATTTAACGATATTTCACAATTCTTTTGTGTTTATCAATATCATACGTTTGCAAATTTTGCTTACCACCAAACTACTGTAAATGTACTGGATATGTCTGTAAAATTTTTTTAGAAATAAGGAAGCCTTTGCCTTCTCGCTGAATTAGGACGCCTACTACGCTGCTGGCTTCAAAAAAAAAAAGAGAAAATTCCTTCACCTTTAAAGCAAATGATAGTGTTAAGTAGTTATAGATTAAATCAGTAGAAATATATTTTGAAATCATGATTATATTCCAAAGCGAATTTCAATTATTATTATTTTTTTTGCACATACTAGGTGGGGCCTACTAAGTGCAAAAAAAGTCAAAGTTTATTAATATATAGGTATAAAGAAATAATATATATATCAGGACGTTACACATCGAAATCTATCTCCAAAGTAAGCGATAGCTTGTGTTATGGGTATACATATACATAAATATAATGTATTGAAAAACATCCAGACACTGAAAAACATTCAAATTTAAATTTTTTTTTTCTTTTTTTAATATTATGTTTTAAATATTCATACACCACAATATGGTAGAAAATTGTACGTACATTCTTATGAATAAATTTATTTTATTTTATTTTATTTTTATTTATTTATTTCATGCTCATCACACAAACATTTACCAGTAGTGGGAATCGAACCCACGACCTACAGACGTACAGACGCAGGTTCGTTGCCGCTACGACATTCGGTCGTCAAACGTTAACTCTTGTTTGATAAAAACTATATTCAACCCCGCTGTTTGGGGCGGGTAGACCTTAGAGCAGAAACTTTATCACCCTTTGAGAATGCCGGGCAAAATTATATTTCAAATTATTATTCCTAACACGTTCTGGGCGGTTGTAGTTTCAAATTATGTTAATAGGTTAAATATACCTATGTTTTGTAGCCCCGGGTTGCTCTTCGACTATTATATAGGTCGTGAAGTAGGCCAGGGTCCGGGTACAATGGAAACGTAGGCAGATTTAGATAAGAGTAAATCAAAGGGTCATAATGTAGGTACCTACAGCTGTGAGCTTTTATGTTCTGGGGTACGATGAAAAATCAGATTTCCATTGATTCATGTAAAGGTAAGTCCGCAAACCCAAACTTGTGGGGGATAATTATTATATCTGGGGACACGGTAGTGTCCCCGCCAGACGAGTCAAGCGAAGCGCGAGGGCACTACCTATATTTTCTCGAAATGTTTCGCCGTATTTTCAAACCCTTATAACTTAGGCCAGAATTATTCCAGATAATCAAAATTCTCGGGAAATGATGTCGCCGGTGAACTTATTACAAATCAAAAATTTATTCACTTTTCAGTACTCTGTAAGTTTTGTTAAATCAAAATTTGAAATCAGGAAAATGATTTTGGTGGGATAAATTTTTCACTTCACGCCCATGTGACGGTAGCCAAACGGCCAAGACATTATTGTTACTAAAGTGTAGAGTTTGTGAAGTTAGAGCTTGTATTTAAGGGTGTATAAAGTCAGAAGTCTTGCCCTACAAGAGATCTGATAACTTTTTGACAGTGTGAGCCATATGCTCGTCTGGCAACCTTTACATGAAAATGTTTTTGTTGGGATTATGTAATTACTAGCTAAAAAATATGATGGAACCTTAATTATAAAATACTAAAGAGCATTATGGCGGAAATCGAACCCGCGACCTCTCACTAATCTGAACGCGCCACTACACCAGGGAGGTAGTCGGTAGGTTGGCTACACGTGTTTCTAGCCACAAATCGATCAGTGACCACATCGCATGGCTATACGCGACAGGTGTGAACTATGCGCCATTTGTAACATTGATATTACAATCCACTGTGGAATTCTATTGAAATGCGATCGCACTACAGTTATACATCGAACTGATAACACAATAGTTTGTATTCTCGCAAACTTTGCCGTACTATAATGGTAGTGTTATTATCTCGCTGCAGACTCGGTCATAAATCATTCGAGTGTTTCGCTTTTGTTGTTCTTTGTTCACCGATTATGACCGAGTCTGCAGCGAGATAATAATACTACTATAAACTCATGCTTCCTCTACCCATATACAGAGTCACCTCTGACTTCAATCCTCTGATAAGAAAACTCAGGATATAGGCATCCGAACAATTTACCTAACTTTTTTCGTACAACCAAACAGTAGCGCTCTGCTAAAATTCTCCGGTGGCTGCTGAGCGAACTACAGCGAGGCCTTACTGTTGATATTATTGGCACCGATAAACTAGCGACGTTTTTTCACTCCGTCCGGCCTGTTCAGGGTATATTATGTCTATTATTCAATCACCTTGATGTAACCAAAATCTAAAGCGAGGTTTAGTTTAGCAACAAAACTAGCAGAAGTTGACTTCTGAAAGCTATGAAATAAAGAAATAGCTCGCAGTAGTCAACTTCTGCATGTTTTATTGCTAATTTAAACCTCCTTTTATGATGAAGCAGAAAAATGGTCACAGGAGCTCACTTAAAACATGTGTCTTGGATACCTATATTTTTCATTTCAACATTTTCTCAATTTTCTAAAGTGAAAAAGGTACATAGAAATCAGATTTCTTTAAAAAGGTTATAGGTACAATATGCGGACGCTATCTTTTTACGACATTCAAACAAATTCTCTATTCGTAAAATAAACATAAAATGTGAACTCGGAAGAATGTGGACTTATTTTCCACAAGATATAAAAGAGAAGAACGGGAATTTATTTCTACAGAGAGAAAGTATGCTCGGTGGAAAGATTTAAGTCGGTGTAAACCATCGACAACTTACCGCATAGAACCTTCCGGCTAACAAATGAAAGTGGAATATCGGTGGAATAGTTATACTCTCTTTTATCCTTCTCTGTCATCGATCATTTGGCATTTGAAGGAAAAGGACAAAAGTGTAATTATTCCACCTCTATTCCACGTTTATTTGTTATGGGGTTAATGTTTTGTTTATGTTTTACTTGTTGAATCGAATTAATAGGCTATGTTTTATTATAGCGCTTTCCAGTTGGCCCTTCGAAGGTGTTTGCGAATTCGGGTAAAACACTATTGAAGACTAACTGAATAATGTGTTTTACTTTGTTATGCTCTACTAAATCGTACAAGTACCTATGACATCTCACAGTTCGTCAAATACCTCAAATTTTTACTCGATTGACGAAGTATTATATTATACTAACTGAGGTACCTATATTATATTTTTGGGAGAATGTGGTAGCATTTGATGCTGTTGGTATTATAAGTTTTTTTTGAGATAAAATGACGGACTGAGACTGAAAAGTCGCAGGTTCTATTTCCAACCGATGCGGCATTGTCATACATACCTACTCCTTAGTCCAATTCCCTGTAAAATTCATGAATTGACTACGCAATATTAAAATATAAATAAACATGTACCTATACAGGAACAGGTAGCTGTTCATAGTAGTCTAGAGTGAGTGTATTGTCAATGGAATAAATAAATCTTTTGTATCTGAGACTGGAGTGGACTGCGCGGGTAGGTATTGATTTAGCTGCATTCCGTATTCCCTTTGTGACTAGGTCTACATGCTTTCGACATCTACTAACCCTCCTTTATGTTTGGACACCGATAAGAAACCTCAGGATATAGGCATTCGAACGATTTAAGTAAACCTTTTTCGTACAAGCAAACAGTAACGCCATCTGTCAGAATTCTATAGGTGGCTGATGAGCGAACTACAGCTTGGCCTTACTGTTGGTGGCAAAATAAGCATTTTTGGCACCGATAAACTGGAGATATATTTTCGTACCGTCCGCCTTGTCCAGGGTACAAGGCCACGGGTCTACTCTCAGAATGAGTTTAGCCATAACCAACCACTGCCTAATTGCGGGTTCGCGGGCTTCGCACACCCTTGACGACATTTTGGTAAACTTGAAGACTTGCATGTTTTCCTTCACCGCAAAATTTTCCAAAACATCAGAGGTGCGTGACCGGGATTCGAGCTAACGACCCTCTGATGAATGGCAGAGATCTCTACACCGATAGCGATTGTGAAAGTTGGCGCCGTTCTAACCCTGCACTATAGACTTATTAAGATATAGGCGACGAATTAGCCTCAGAATTTAAGAAATGCGATGTAAATAAATCAACAATAGATTAAGACGAGATATTTCTTCCGGCTCGACGCTGTGTAGCAACGTATAGAGATAAATTTAATTACCCTTTCCAAGTTAGTGCGATAACATCTTCGGCCGCATCATCCCTTACCATCAGGTGTGAAGTGAGATCATAGTCAAGTACTAACTTGAAGCGTGTAAAAAAAACAAGATTTTTCACCAAAAATAAGAAGGGCTATATGAAAATAGAAGAAAGTATTGATTCACAAACTGCATTTCTTATTCAAAGTGCCTTGAAGCAGCGGCGTTTCCTACAAACATATTGAATTAGCTATAAACTCAATCTATAGGTGTTGTGAAATTTTCAAACTATCTTTTATAGATACCTACTCGAGTTATACCTAGCCTTTCTTATTTTTCCAATGGTCTTTTTCTCGTAAGCTTGTTGTACGGCTTACAACCTGTAGTCTATCCATAAAAGTCTCCACAGGTATGAACGTTACATTGGGGGAAGGCGCTGCATTGAAGCGCCATTGCTGGTGCCTTGCATTGCTGGTCTTTGCTTAAAGACGTTAGGTTCAGCAATAGAAGAGCAATGCATACAGTCTAAAATGACGAGCTCCACCTTCTTTGATAAAAGTGAGATAATAGTGAATTGAAAATGAAAATCCTTATTTTCCACCTAGCTTAAAGTCAAAACTGACTTTCACGTTCAGCAAGCAGTTTTTCACCGAGAAGAACTGGCGAGAAACGCGGCACTTTCAACACATCAGAGTGTAATAACACGCTTGAATATTTACCGAGATAAATTAGCACGTCATATTCAGCTGAGGCCGCCACAATAAAATATAAGCTGTGTACATTATAAATCAAACGCTTGCAGTTTGTTCAGACCGCGTAAATTATAGCCCAAAACACGTCATTTAGCGGAATATCTTCAAATATGTGTGTCTGTGCCCACTGATGAATTCTCACGGTTTTAGTACCGCATGTATTGTGTATTATATTTCGTTTTTACAAAAAACTTAAACCCCAGCAATGTTCCCCCTACCACAGCGTTGGTCTGCAACCCTTCTGACGAAATCTAATATTCGCTTAGATATTTCGTCTTCTGGCTAACGCAATTGAGACAAGTGATGAAACAACGATGATTTTTTTGTCGGTAATAATAATTTCCAAAAATGCTGCGAAATGCATATTTGATAATAGTTATTTAGTTAGGCTTAGTTTTTTAGTAATTAGGTAAAATTCTCTTGCAATGCTGCCTATCGCACCCACCAATGTATTTGTTTTTCATTTCTAATTATATTGTTAATGTTCCTATTTTTCTGTGAAAATTTTAAGCGTCTACCTAATGCCGATGGATGGACGAACGGACAGACGGAGTCTTTATATAAGGTCCCGCTGGCAGGTTTTTGGTACGGAATTTTCAAAAGGTGTGTAAAATAGTGACAACGGAAACGCGCCTTCTGAGACGCGCTGTAGCAATCCGCTCGCTTGGCAACGTGTGCAGCCCTAAATCTGATTCCCTTGGGTGTGTATCGAATTTATTAAAACCCGGTGTGGCTCCCGGCAGCTCCCGGCAACACCCGGCGTACCCTCCGCGACACACCACAAGGAAAAGTGATTTTACAATAATTAATTTAACATTGACCGGGGCAAGTGTGACAAACTTAAGTCTTTTCCCTGACTAGGGTATTTTTTAATCAATTTTTAATAATGAAAATTTTTTATTTATGCTCTGAAATAAAATATATTATGCAGATTGTATATAAATTCCTTGTCTAGAATTATTTAAAAATATTAAAAAAAAACAAGCTTTTACACGGCAATTTATGCATATTATTCACAAACCCTTTCATTTGATACCCTTGTGTGTTCCTCCATATGTGATTGAGAATGACGTCACACAGCTAACCATATATCGTTATCCAAACTAAACGTGTACATATTAAATACAAAATTTAAGCTCAATCTTTTGAAGACATCTGCTTAAAAATTGATTTGCAAGATTCCAACTAAACAGACAAATATACCTACATTAAAATTTAAATGCGCTAAGAACAATAAATTAAACTCATCTTATAAAACTTTTGCTATCAATTTGTTACGTCGTTACACAATTTATATGATATAATAAATCTAGTAGTTTTTTTTGATTAACAATAAACCGCTACAATTGCGATTGACTATATTTATCGTTTGTCGTCCCTGGTTTGTAGTCGGACTCGCACTTGGGTAATTTTTTATTCATATATTTACCGAAACCTCGAACGCTACCTCGATCAACGCTCCATTATTAACGCTACACAATGTAATAATACGAGTATAATCACCCGTTTATATGAGAAGTGGCGAAATTATGACACTTCGGACTGGACGCGCGCCAACGCGATCGCATTCGCGCGATATTAATATTAGCCATACTATTTTCATGCGATATTTATGATATTTATGATCAGGTAAATAACCTTAAGCTGTGATAGCCCAGTGGTTGACGTTTCGCTCCTTCCTAATCGAGAGTCAAGGGTTCGAATCCTACGCACACACCTCAGATATTTTTGAATTAAGCGCGTTTGTCGCAGTTAAGACATATGCCTTGGTGCAAAGCTGGGTGCAAGGGTGCGTATGGTAGGACTTGTGCCGTTCTGTGGTGTCCCCTATAAGCTAACTTAAGTGTAGCGACACACCTGCCGCATGTTCGGTTCGTAAGCTCGCGATGTTTTATTAACTTACGACATGTACTGAATTTCTGATTCGATCGCCGTAGCGTTGTACCTTCCGCTGGGCGATTACTTGAGATAGAATCATGGAATGCATTCAATGTATTTTGCATAGTAAAAGACACATCACGCGACGACTATACTCCTCCTCGTCCTCGTTCCTGATACGCACTGCAAAGGCCTGGAATACCCTCCCAGGCAGTGTCTTTCCTGCCACTTACAACCCGGGTGACTTCAAATCAAGAGTGAATAGGCATCTTCTAGGCAAGCGCGTTCCACCTTAGACTGTATCATCACTTTCCATCAGGTGTGATCACAGTCAAGCGCTAGCCTATATAGTATAAAAAAAAAATACTACCGAAAGCGAACTAATCGGCGCGGCGTCCCGTCCGAGTGTTCGGCGCGTTTGCTTTGGTATCCAACCGACTACGACGGCCGATAACTTAGTTACTGAAGTGCAGGTGCTGTACTTTCAGCCTAGTCTTTGCACTAAGTTCACCCTGTCAACCTGTTGCGGTCTGAAGACGAACATCAGATGGAACAGCATTGTAGGCTTATTAGAGCCTTGAACAAGACGAAGCAGTTGCGCTGGGTAGGAAAATACTTAGAACTATAACCAGGGCACTGACGGGGCATTGTGATCTTTGGTCAAGTGCGAGTCGGACTCGCGCACGAAGGATTCCGTACTATGATCTATATAAAGTAGCGAGATGTTGAGGCAGAAGCCAATTGCCTACAGTTACACTAGTAGTAATTGGCTATTCTTGATCACCAACCAAAATTAAGCAAAAAATCACGTTTGTAGTATGGGAGGCCCCTTACATATACATTTTTGTATTTGTTGTTATATCGGTAACAGAAATGCATAATAACTGTGATAACTTCAGCGTTCTTATACCATCACGGTTCAAGAGATACAGCCTGGCGACAGACGGACGGATGGCGAAGTCTCAGTAATAGCGTCCCGTTTTTACCTTTTGAGTACGGAACCCTAAAAAAGAGAAAAACTTTACTTTCACATCTAATTCCAAAGGCCCATAATTCCGAATGGAGCGCTTTGAACGAGAGAATGGAACCTCGCTATTTATTATTTAGGTAGCACTTCTCACATTTCGCGACTCACTTCATTTCAATTTTATACGTACTCCAAGTTCATAAAAATACAGGGTTGTCAAAATTTATATTTCGGAAAAAAACAGACACAAATGAAATAAAGAGTAGACGAATAGAATCATAAAACCGTTCTTTAAAATAATCATTAATCTAAAAAGTAACTTATACCCTCCCGCCTCCTTCCCTTAAGTCACTACCCCAACCTTCTTCCTAATTTACTTCATAAAATCTGTTGTCGGCAACATCAAACAAACAATATTTGTAATATGAGTACAATTTATTTTTATGTCCGTAGCGCGTACTATAGTATTAAATATATTTAATCAGTATTCACTTCAAAGTAATTTCCCAGTCTTTCTTCATAAGTACGAGTACCTTTTCCCTGAAAAAACAAACGTAAATAGAAAATATTTTTATACTAACTAGTATTTTTTCCCGTAGGCAGAAATATGCAAATTAACATGAAATATTTCGTGGACGATTCAAGGAAAATCCTGCGGAAGCGGTAGAAATGGGAAGGTAAATATAAAAATGTATCACGGGTACATACCATTAGAATACACCATTAGAATTTTAACAATTTTAGTGTACTTTTTATATTTCGGCCCGGTAGGTTGGTAACTAGCCGAAGCCGAAGCCTCCCACCGGAACAGCGCCCTTATATCCTGTCACTCGCTCATTCTATATTAAAATTGAACTAAATTAAAGAAAAAATCGAATGGCTTATCTGAACTGATCACTTGACTTATCGAAAGCAACTTTTATTCTCATTATAACATGCAGTTATGGAATTGTTCGACAAGATTATATTATGTATTGACAGTCGTGGTTAAGTTATAGTTAGTAGTCGTAGTTAAGGCTAAGCCAATTTCGAATTGTACAGAAATAATAAAATTCCATACTGAAAAGTGACACGTGTCGGGAATCGAATCCGGGTCCTCCCGCTCACATCCGAGTGCGCGCCAATTAGAGTTCCTCACAAAATTAGGGGGTTTCCGTAAGCTTTAAGGTAAAATTGATCTAAGTGTGTGGAATGGAACGTAGCTTTAGACAAGCGTCTATGGGGTTAGTACAGGCTTTTGGACAACTTTCAAATCGGCTCGCGAGTCGCTTCGAATAAACGATTTTAGAAATCTTCAATAGATGCCGATAGATGGCGTAACCAGCGTAACAGCAGACACTCACGGAGTTTTCGACGAGCGTTCTATAAATACGTTCTATAAATAGAAATCGTCAGTTTCGGGACCCTCAGGGATCCGCGTGGAAGACCACACGTTCGGACCACAAGCAGTTCCCAAGCATAACACCTGCTTGCTTAGAAATTTCCCTATTACCTCCAATAACGGCAAAGTGGTGACTCCGACTTGATTCGAAGTGAGTCTATTTATTTATTTATTTGAAAAGTAATCAACAGCGTTACATTACATTTTTTACAATTATAAGTAGTTGAAGAATAAGGCCAAAAAGATTACGCGAACATACTTCTAAGAGTAACATAATAAAAAAGGTTTTTAAAATTGGTTTGTAACATTTGACAAGCCCATAACTAAGTACTAAATTACTAACATAAGTTACAAACATTTTACATAAAGGATAGGATACACCTGTGCAAACGTATAGTTGTAAGCGTGTGATGTATTTGTACTCAAAATTTGTACAAAAAACCTGTACTAATTTCCCTGTTCCCTTCAATAAGGTAGAAACCCCGACGTGATTCGAAGCGAGTCGACTCGAAATTTATACAAAAACTTGTACTAATCCTTCTGTACTAACTCTACTGTACAGAGATGAAAGACGTGTAGTTAGTGCTGCCTTCGTGGAATGAAGTTAGTGCTGCCTTCGTGGAATGAAACGTAGCCCGCGGCGTGGCCGTGAAACTTTGCGTGTGTTCACTGTTTACGACCATAATGGGGATTGTTTGTGAAGTGTAGATAGTTCGCGGGTTTAACGCAATAATAGCGGTGTGTTCCGCTGTTTAAATATTAATTGTTTTAAGTACTCGAGTTTAAGTTGAAATTCGACCGATTTTATTTATTTATATTTCAGAGAGTCCTAAATGAGTCCATACATTATCTACTCGGTATGTGCAAATGCGGAGCCTTGCTATAATTTGGTTTTGATATCGCCATAAGATAACGCGTCCCGAAATTATTTCGTTGATAAATAGCACAAGAGTAATAAATACTTGAGATGGTATTATAAGCCCTCTCTCTTTCTTTCTCCCTCTCTCTGTCTATTCCTCTCTCTCTCGCTGCCTCCCTCTCTCTCTCTCTGATCTCTGTATTATAAAAGAAAGACATGTCTATCAGAACATTTCGCTGTCTGCATACTGGGTTTGTTAGCATAGATAACAACATAGGGAATCTTTTATGACCAGCAATTTCTATTTCTACAATGGCGGGGCTATAGCTAATGACAATGAATTAAAAAAATTTGCACCGTAAGAATTAGTTAATTATCAACTTTAATGAAAGTTATATAAAAGGACATCTGTTAGTTAATGTATATACCTATTGTTAAAGTACCTTTGTTTATTATTCTTTTTTATATCATTTGCAAAATTCTTAAAACTACTTCTTGTTACCTTTTGTTACCTCCTCCTGTTTTGAACTCGTTTGAAAAAATTGGTTGCCTGTAAAGTCGGTTTACTGACGATAGTTGAACGTGACAACGTCTTCTTTGTCACTCGTTCCGTGCTCGCGAAGTAACGCCGGTAACGCCGCATGAGCGAGGTAACGCCGGATGAGTCATGTTTTTTCGTGCGTGCAACCGGCTCTATCGATTTTTATAACACGTTGTCACGTCAAAAGGAACGTTGTGTAAAGCTACGGTGCCTGTACAAGTGTCTGAGGCATACAAAGGCTCGTCGCTGACATCACACGCCGGATGTTCAGACTAGAGATAAAATCACCACTGCGATGGTGACGTCGCAGCCTAGCTTTCAAGCCGTGTTCTCTAGCCTACAACGCACAGTTAGAACCCGTTCACACAGTTATGTATTGCACGTTTCTAGGGTTCCGTACCCTTAGGGTAAAAATGGGACCCTATTACTAAGACTTCACCGTCCATCTGTCACCAGGCTGTATCTCTAGAACCTCTAGAACCGTGATAGTTTGACATTTGAAGTTTTAACAGACGATGTATTTATGTTTCCGTATCTCTAGAACCTCTAGAACAGACGATGTGTTTCTGTTGCCGCTATAACAACAAACACAAAAAAATTACTACTTTGACCAATTTTTTTCTAGGATAATCTTTATCGAATACTTAATGGCGAATACATTAACCATAGAATCGTTCACACGTCGCGTTATTTTGCAGTATCGTACTAATACTTGTCGTACGCATAGATTGAATTTTTTTTTATTATTATATGTATATAAGTTAGTACTTGACTGCGATCTCACCTGATGGTAAGTGATGATGCAGCCTAAGATGTTATCGTACTAACTTAGAAGGGCAAGTAAATTTACCCCAACGGTTTCTACAAGCATCGCACCGGAACGCTAAATTGCTTGGCGGTGCGTTTTTGCTGGTAGGGTGGTAACTAACCACGGCAGAAGCCTCCCACCAGACCAGACGTAAGCCAATTTAGAAATAATAAAATTCCAAAGTGGCCCGTGGCGGGAATCGAACCCGCGACCTCCCACTCGAATCCGAGTGCGCCGCCACTGCGCCAGGGAAGTCGTCAAAATTCCGTAGTCAACAGTATCTGCGTGATTTTTATACACTGAAACCAACGCGAAAAAAGACGCGAGCACGAACTAGAGTTTTAATAAAGCATTGTCTAAGAAAAGCTTAACAAAATGAGGTGCAATTTTCTTGAATGGTAGATTTATGTTCGTCGTAATATTAAATGAGAGGGGCTGGCGCGGCGCCAACCGTGACTCTGTGTACCTATATAACCTACCTGCTGTTTCTTAGGATATACATAATATATCACAAATATCCACAGGTTTGTTACGGTCATTACGATTACGGATTTTACGGATTGTATAGTATTACACTATGTGCTACGTGCAGTCGGGAGCGGAACTTCAGTCTGATCACTACTCAACAACACACACACACACACATACACACACACACACATACATACACACACACCACACACATTAAATGTAGAATAAGAAATCATTAAGTAAGGAAGAGCGAGATCCTCAAATACAGATCTTGAAACCTAAATGAAAGTCTGCATTGCGTTTTTTAAACAGTTAATAATGAATACAATTTCTATTTTCCATTTTCATTTAAATTTTCATTTCATTTTCTTTTAAACGGATCACGATCAATCCGGATTTCAAAGTTATAGAAATAAAAAAGTTGTACTTCTCTATAAAACCTATATGAAATGTTCATTGAAAAGAAAACAACTTTTTGTATGCAAAATTAAATTCCGAATATACAAAAAAAAATCCTGGTGCCGCCAATGTTCCAAATCAATATTTTATTTACCTACAATATTTTGCTTTTGGCTCATGTGAAAACTTGGTTATTCTATTTTCAGCTCTCTTTTGCCCAACTTCAACTAAAATACTATAAATGAATAAATAAATAAATAAGCCATTTATTCCCAAAAAAAAATTAACATTATTGATTACATTATATAAATTCAATCGCAATTATAATTATAAACAATCCAGATTTATTATTACATTAATAAATAAAATAATTATATATAAGTCTAACAAAAACATTATTAAAGGTTTATTATTATTAATTTATTTTATTTACTTAAAAAACTATACCAACGGTAAAATCCCCACGAAATCGCACAATGCGCAATCAAAAGTGGCCAAAACTCCAAACTTTACGAGGTTTCTACCTCGTCGTACTTCATGAATGTGCAAAAATTCTGAAGAGCATTTAAGTTATTCAAACACTCAGCATGGAAAATTGACTGAGTTGTCTCTAACAATGGAGTACGCGACGACAGAATACCTACTTCACGATTTTGTTTTTTATTTATAAGCTTTATTTAGTTTCATCTGTCATGATGTTCGTTTATTTTTATTTATTTGTTTGTTTGTAATCTAATCTTGCCAGTTCGAGACAAGATTTGAGAAGATTCGAGATAAATTTTGCATGCATGTGTTAATCGGATGACAATGCAAAATTATTATGACATGGAGCTGATGTGATGATGTAGCTCGAGTATGGGCCATAGGAACTCAGTGAATCGACATAACCGCATCGAGTTTGGGCTCGTTTGATTTGTCTGGACGAGTACTTTGGTGCTATATAAAGGGCATGGTGATGAGAAGAATACGAATACGGATTAAACATCTAAAACTTTTCTTTATTTAATTTTTTTTAATGATACTATTGGTTTCTAAGAGCACTGTCTTTTGGACACGTTTTTGTACATATTTTCGAAACGAAGTTTCTTTTCAGACGGTACAGCAGAACTAGGCGAAATAAAATGTATTTTTCCATCACGAAAATCCCGACATGATGAAAGTCCACAAAAATTGCATAATCTAAAGCAGGGGTGTCAAACTGATTTTAATACAATGAAGGGCGTGTTAGCGGGCCAGAGTCAAGTCGAAAAACTAAAACACATTCTTAATTGTTAAAACTATACACAACACAACACAAACTATTATTTTTACATAATAATATGAATAGGATAATAGGATCTCTGCACCCTTCCATGTAGAGCTAAGAATTTATTTATAAAGTCTGTTCTTTTTAATATAACACGTTTTAAATTAGCTCATCCGAATGCATTAACCTCGACCATGTTCAACCCTAGAGCAATATACCTAGCATAATGCATTCTTTCACGATACACGTGTGACAAAAATGGTATTATGCTAAGTGTATTACTACATACATTATGGAAGTGTTTTTAAGCTAACTACGCTCAGTAGATTAAGGAAAATTTAGAACAACCTAAGGTCAACCCGAACTTAATTCGGAAAAGCAAAGCGGTACTTCGTTAACTCGGTGGTCCGTAGCCCTAGTCAAGTCAATTCTATTTCTACAATAGACACGGCTTTTCAAAATTGAGAATCGAGAAATGGGCTTCAAACTTGGGGCTCTCAGAAGTGAAAGAAAGTGAAGTAATATCAAATCTATATCGCTAGATCGATGAGACCGGAAATGTGTAAAACCTCTAGATACTACATAGATCTGATTTACGTAAAGAGGGCCGGGATAATAAGGGTCTTTCGTCGCAGGTCAAAATTTCTAAATCCACTTCAAATCGCTGAGCAAGTGACAAGTTTTTCCACAATGTGCCAATAGAAAAAAGCTTTAAACTATTTTGTCGATAAGATGTCGATATAAGGTGTGACATAATCATGACATTTTTGGCGTCTTGTGCTCGGTCAGTGCTGACCGTTCACGTCGCCTCGTACAATATTGCTAATGGGATTTTACGAACATTGCATTTTCTATTGTGGCGTCATATAAAACTGCGTTAGGACTGGCAAAAAAAGATAACGGTTATCCTATTTAATATATTACCACTGTGAAAGTTATTAATTTTTCAATATTCGATACACCTTCAGGCTTCACGCTAGTAATACGTACCTACTAAGTACTAATGAAACAATTATCTAGAAGTAATATTGACAGCTTATAATTCTATACTTTTATACTTGCGAATTTAAACAACCTTTTCACTTATTACTTACTAAACTACCTTATTATTATAGCATAATGTATGTTACTAATTGTTGCCAGCGATTCCGTGGCACGTGTTTCTAAGTTGTAGCGTGATTGAAGCACATTATTTTTTGTACGGGCGTATATTCTTTGTCGTAAACGTATTGAATAGTTGAAAGCGCGGGGAGTAATTTGTGAAAGATCCAAATTCACGCGAATGGGGCCACAGGCAACAGCTAGCTATATCCAAGTAAGACAAATTCACTGACAGATATATTCTGAATGTCTACTTTAACGGCCTACAAGCCGTATTTAGGTGATTTTGAAGGAAGTTTTATGCAAAAACTATAAATGTTATTGTAATTTTTGTTTTAATGTATCGGTAATAATAATATCCTAAAACGCTTAGAACAGATTTTTGATAACTGGCTTAGTTTTTGAGTTTATTGTGTGAATTAGGTAAAACGTCGTTTTTCTGCTATATTCTTCCGCGACGCTGCATGTCGCACCTACCAAATCTCCGTGAGAGTGAGAAAGACAAAAATAAATTCAATAAATCCCCTTAACAAAATTCAGTGAGGTTAGTACCGGTTTTTGTACGAATTTCGAGTCGACTCGCATCGCACAAACGAATCAATCGAATTTCTTCATACATTTACATCCAGCGCCATCTATTGACAGCCAAGTGTCCATAGATGGCGCTGGCTGTAAATGTATGGAGGAATTCGATTCGATTGTGCGATGCTAGTCGACTCGAAATTCGTACAAAACGTGTACTAACGCCTCAGATGTCGCCACGAAATAAATTCCGTATTCGTGGGATCTCATTAGCATTGGCAATATTGTCGGGGCGTGCGCGTCGCGGTCACAGCCACACTTCGCCGAGCGGGTGACTGAATTTATTCATTCCATCTTATTTATGTGATGTACGAACTCCAAGATTGGCAGTTTTATTGGGGAACTCGCTATTGGGGCAAAATGAGGACTAACATTGGTGCTACAAAAAAAGTATACGGTATTTTATAGGTATTCCTTTTTCAACGGAATAAACGGTATTTCATCACACCCACATACACACAGACCTATACCCATGTTATATCTAAATTTTGCTTTAGTGGCTTAACCTGGAATCCTTGATTATTTGTAATTTTAAGTCAGGGACAGAGTCACCTAGGCAGCAGAGACCATCCGTTTATTAAGTTGTTTGTAAGTTACTTTATGTATTCTTGTTGCCACGATAAAAAAAATGTTAAGTATTACACTTCAAAGAAAAATTGTTATTACACTTCAAAGCACAATATCTTTGCACAATAACTTGCTTTTATTTTCAATCTGCAACATGGAGTAGCAACGCTAGGGAGTGGGTGAAATTTTTTTCGAACTCTTGACACATGTGGTTCACTTGGTGTTCAACCGAGAAGCCCTGGGTTCGATTCTCATCATGCGCCGGAATAGGTATATACTTAAATCCATTTAATAATCTCTAAATTGGCTCTGGTCTAGTCTGTTGGTAGTCTTCGGTGGCGGGTGATTATTAGGTATCCCACTCGTAGATATGTAACAACAAGTGTGCCGGTGCGATGCTTTGTAGTAATTGAAAGGGTACTTTTAAGTGGTTATGGCATAATCTGCCGCATCTTTATTGGCGAAATTGAAGCTCGTTTTTTAAGTTTGTCTAGAATGTGGATTGGCGGGTTTCACACACCTTTGATAATATTATCGTGGACTCTTGGCATGCAAATTTCCTCACGAGTGTTTTTCAATTAAACTTAAAA
This sequence comes from Coenonympha arcania, assembly GCA_036785405.1. Taxonomy (NCBI): domain Eukaryota; kingdom Metazoa; phylum Arthropoda; class Insecta; order Lepidoptera; family Nymphalidae; genus Coenonympha; species Coenonympha arcania. Next base: position 2,802,547 of record CM072067.1, read on the forward strand.
AATCCTTTTCGTTTGAAATGTCGCAATACGAGTGGCAACCCTAAAGCAGGGCTGGAATTGCATTAGCTATATTAATGCAATTTTCAAGATTACCTTCGCTCGCGCAGGCATTAGAAAATACACACGAGGTTCTCCGTTGAAAGGCTCTCGGGTTTAATAACATATTTAATCCCTAGAGAGAAAATAATTCAGCTTTTCAACTTTAGGTAAGTAATTTTGTGAATGATTTTAGTATAATCAACTACTTATTTTTATGCTTGGTAACGGGATTCAAATGATATTGAATATTGATTCTGTTATATATAATACGTCATCATCAATCCAAATCAGTTCATTTCATATGCAATAATAGGTCTTACAATACGTGGATATTAAACGTTGCGAAAGGGGGCTAGACGGAAAAAATTAAGACGAAAAGTTGTACGACACTTTTTGCTATAGAAAGCTATTATAAGCCGTGCGGCGTGCGCATGTTTCTTTGTCTGTCTCTCTTTCTCACTCTTATAGAAAGCAAGCCAGATATACTTCGTTCCATCCGGGTGTCTCTTGACACCTCTCAAGCTTTTTCGATGTTTACATCGAAAAAGCTTTAAACCCACAGAAAACAGTCAATATAAAGTCATTCCTTGCTCTGTGCTTCCACCCCTACATACACAGAAAACAAAAGACACAAATATAAAGTCATTCCTTGCTCTGTGCCTACATAATATAGACGTACCAAAGACACGTACGAAGCGGTTTTATTCCTCGTCTCTGATACGCACTGTAAAGGTCTGGAATACACTCCCAGGCACTGTCTTTCCCAACTCCTACAACTTGGGCGCCTTCAAATCAAGATGAATAGGTGCATTTCCTAGGCAAGCGCGTTCCACCTTCAACTGTATCATCACTTTTCATCAAGTTTGATCACAGTCAAGCGCTAGACCCTATTGTTAAAAAAAATTGGTTTCCTGTAAAGTCGGTTTACTGACGATAGTTGAACGTGACAACGTCACGGTTGTGCTTCTTTGTCGCTCGTTCCGCGCTCTCGCTTGCACTTCAAGCCTTACATGGAACGCCTCAGAGCGAGGTAACGCCGCATGAGCGAGGTAACGCCGCATGAGTCATGTTTTTTTGTGCGTGCAGCCGGCTCTATCGAATAATAAGACGTTGTCACGTCAAAAATGTTGTTCGGGTGACAGCTGTCAAGTGGCTCAGTTTTGGTATACTTAGTAGAAACTATAAAAAATGTGGATTATTCCGGGATGGATAAATGAACACTACGAGGCTACTTTTTGGCTGTTGTTCATCCAGATTATAAACTATTTATATTCCAAAGGGTAACCAAACATCAAATAATATCAACTTTCACATTTAGAATATTAATAAATAGGGCACTGTTCTTGTTCGGAATTCGACAAGAAAAGGGCATCGGTAAATAAGCCTTAAACGTAACCAAAATGTGCGAGGGTGTACTAATATCAATTTACTTTGTATTGAATCAATTTCGTGGAAAAGGGTGGAGGATATACTCGCGTGGGAAGCGCGCCCACGGCTCGAGACAGGCTATGAATACAGCTGAATACTAAATTAAATTAATTAATTTGTTGGAATGTAAGATGATGTTAATCTAAATTAATCACCCTGTAACCACACCAATATATTATATGCGACGCGAGAACACTCAGTAGAAACAAAGTTAGGATAACACGTAAAACAAAAACCGTTTGCATATATTCATGTGTAATTTCACACATCGCTCGAAAGATGGCGCTGTAGTCAGTTAGCTTGCGCTAACGAGTTCGTCATACAAAACCACTATACGTGATTGCATGCGTGCCTATTCTGTCGACTAGTAGGGACAACCCTCCACCACCCATGGCCCAATCAACTTCTCGGTTATGGGGGCCGAAACGCGGGAGGGCGCCCGTTCGGTACTTGCTCTCTGTCGACTAGTAAGATAAATTTTCATTCTAGATTTTCGTAGATTTTCTTCGTGTCGGGATTGTCGTCACGCAAAAAAACCATTTTCTTTTCGCCTAGCCCCAGCACGATACCGTCCGAAAAGAAACTTTGTGTCAAGACGCATATTTGATCGTATTTTCGTAGATTTTCTTGATGACGGGATTTTCGTGACGGAAAAATACATTTTCTTTTCGTTCATTAAACTTTATTTATTTCAATAATCTCAATGACTTCAGTTTTTAGGATTCCGTATTTCAAATGAGAAAAATAAAAATGTTGTTATTGTTATAGTGCGATACTATAACAATAACAACATTTGTTACTATGTTGCGTTTGCAATATTAAATTATAGTTTTATCTTGTTACAGGGGCTTCGGGAAACAGGGCTTCCAGTGCCAAGGCGAGTGAAATTTTATACTTACTCTATACCTTAAATAAACACAGTTTTTTTAACAGATAAAGTATTGAGAAATTTTAACTTTAGGACCATAGCACGAGCGACGGCGTTTATAAATCTATGTTTAGGACATACAGGGAAACTGTTTGAAACCCATGGCTTGACACTTTTTTTTTTTAAATTGAAGATAGGCTTGCGCTTGACGACAATCATGCCTGATGGAAAGCAATGATGAGATCTAGGATGGAGCGCGCTTGCCTAGAAAATGCCTATTCACTCTTCTCTTGAAGGCACCTAGATTGTACTTGGCTGGAAACACGGAGGCTGGAAGGGCGTTCCACACCTTAGCGGTTCGTATCAGAAACGTGGAGGAAAAACGTTTCGTGCGAGTTTGTTGGACGTCAACCACATAAGGATGCCACACACACACTCTTGGCTGTCCTAGGAACTCAGTGGTTATTCTGTTGCAGTATGCAGCTTCGTGGTGCACAAGAGATGTCACGAGTACGTCACATTCACGTGTCCCGGCGCAGACAAAGGGGCCGACTCCGACGTTAGTACACTATACTTTATTATCTTTAAAAAAAAAACTTCGCAATCGTTTGTATGAATATTTGCGTCCGCGATAATTCCTAACATGGATTGGATTCAGATGAGGTCTTCGATCTTCGACTACATAAAATCTTTAAGAAGATTTTAGTATACCAAAATATTCCTAGGAACAAAAGTAAATGAACAAATATTGGGTTTGGTAGTTGACTGAAATTAAAGTATTGATTTTTTTCATTTATTTTAATTGACAAATGAACCAAACAAATGAATAGATAGTTATTAACTGATAAAATGAATGTATAAAAAAACTCAATCAATCGATCAAATGACAAAAAGTTTAAGCATTTTAATATTTCTGATTCGTGATACTTATTAGCTCTATACAAATTTGCGTTTCGCGAGAAAGGTCAGAAGACCCCTATTCGAAAAGTTAAAGTACCTATGACTTCGTATTTCTTTGCTTATTTTTTTTATGGACATAGCAATGTTTATTCTATTTTATAAAAAAAGTCATTAGACTTTGAGTCAACTACCCCGTTACCTTTAACGTGAAATCCATTTTAATATCTCATCAGCAGAAAGTAGAAAATTAAACCTTGGTGTAAATAAAAAGGGCGTCCTAATTTAGCACTCCAGACTAAATGATCCTAATGTTTTCTTAGAAATGAGGCGAACAAAATTAAACTGTTCTTTTATGTAGGCGTACAATGCGCAATTTTAATTAAAGCTCTGTGCCTGGGATTTACAATCTGTATCATATAGCCTGAAGACTAAAGATTCAGTTAACTCTCAGAAAAGTGTTTGCCAAAACAACATGCACATTGCAATCTAATACTGTACATATTAAATCTCTTTAAGGAATTAAAACACTTTGATACCAAATCGGAAAGGAAAAACTTTCTTTAATCAGCGTTTGTTAAAAATAATTAACAAAGTTTTTCTTGATACAAAAATTGATACTTCTTCGAGACTTTTTTAATTGATCAAACTTTACAAAGTTTTCCAATTGTTTCTATAGAAATGTGAGATGTCGGTATTCCTTAAGGTTTAAAAGAATATAATACAACATCTTTATCTTCATGTTCACAACTTATTGAAACTAAAACTCACGTTACGTATTTACCATTCATATTTCCAACGGAAGAAGTAAAAGCCAAATTTATAGGTAGTTCAATCCACGAAGACACTCTTTCCCAACCAATTAAAAACAATATTGCTATGCTGCTTACTTCTGTAAAATACCGTGAAATGGAAAGCGATTGTCAAAGAGTGGGGCGCGCCTTCGTGCATTAAACTATCTATACATCAAATATCTTGTCTTGAATTGTCTCTGAACTATTTCGCAATTCCTTAGCACTACATAATTAGAATTTTTCTGAAATACTATACAGTGGCACTTCAGAAAATTTTCAAACATAATCTGGCTTTTGTGGCACTTCTAAAAAGGTAATGGAGTCTGCTTATGAAGGGAGATCATTGGAGGAACTTCCAGCACTTTATTTATAATCTGTAGTTTGTATGTACCTATACGTACTTAAGTAGTTCACTTCAAAATCACAATTTTTAAAAACCAGGATACCCGTACGCGGCACAACTTCAAAAACTACACATATTCGTCGCCAACCTTCTGCGACCACTGTGGGTCGCTACTGTACGGTCTAATCCACCAGGGCCTCAAATGTCAAGGTACAACGAGCTTCGGCCTTCAGGACTACGCCTTTTCTCTAACGCTTATTAATTAATTACTCTGTTTTAACTTATTTTCAGCTTGGTGATCGCTTTTAACGTATGCTAGTTCTTTTAATCATACTCTTACTTGCTAACTTCACTCCGCAACTTCTCGAGTAAGTTGTGAATGAAGTTAGCTGTAAGATTTGTTTGGATTTTAAAACTGTAAGATAACGCTAACTTCTAATTTAACTTTTTGCAGCTTGGATCGTTTTATTGTGTTTTTACTAATATACTTATGCTTTTTTTCTTCAACTTGTTCTAGCATTTTTGTGGCTTCAAGATTTAAATTCTTGCTTTTTTAAAATTGTTTATTTTCTCTATTTTCCAGCTTGCCTATATACTCGGGCTACAAATAAATTAATACGAATTCAGTTACGAATAAATACGCGATTTTCAAAAGGAGAGACAGAATGTTTCATTAAAATCTAAACCATTGTTAACTGCTTTGTAAAGGGTCGCAGGGATTTGCCTCGTCTACAACTTTACTTTTACTTCTGTCCTTTACGTCTTTCTGAAATGATGTTAACTTTGCAATTTGAGCCGTTCCTGCTCCGCGGATTCCAGCCTAAATCCGGGGTATTATGAGATCTCCTTTGCTATGGCGTCCATTTTGCCATATTATCTTTAAGTCACAAATTAATAATGAACAAACATTTGGTTTATCCTAAGGCCGCGTACGCCCCCCACAAATGGAACAAATGGACGTTTATTACCCCGACATTTTGCGACCACTGTGGCGCAATGCTGCACGGGCTAGCTCAGCAGGGATATAAGTGCGGAGGTACAGAATGGGAGAAAACATAGCTCCTCGAGTAACCCCTTAGAGGCAACTATACTGGATTGCTGATCCGCGGGATTGAAAATACTGTATGCTGTCCTACATAGATTGCATAATGCTGACCACACCAATGGGCACGCGTCGTTTGAATTTCCTGAAAAAAATAACCATAGAAACCATGGTATGTTTCCGTTACATGCTTATCCATAAAATATGCTTGATCCAAAAAATAGATTCCAAATCATTTCGGTAATGGAGAAATGTACATGTGAAATACGAGACACTACAAATTAGTTTTGGTGATAAATATTTGGCTGTTTTGATATTATTCACATAAAATTCTGTAATTTTAGGTGAATTCTTCAGTCAATACGCGTTCTGACGCAAGATGTCTACTTATAAAAAATACTGAAAATCTTTTGAGAAGCAAGATATAAGAATAGACTTCACAAAAGCTTGTTTTTACAAGTATACCCAATGCAAAGTTTTTTTTTGTGCGAAATTGATCCTTAGTGATTCATGGATTGAAGTACCTTTTGATTGAATAAAAAATTCCGCTCGGCGCGTGCCTGATGCATCTGTGAGGTCATTTCCAAACGTAAAGATTGTTCGTATATACGATCCATTAACGAAAAGTGCAAAAAATGCAAGTCCCCATACACTAATCAGATAAATCGGTAAAGTTTATACCAATTGAAAAACGCCAAACCAATTTAGAATCGGATTTAGAAAAGCCCGACGGAACCTGCACGGAAACGAATTAATGGGTATAGCGGATCCAGACTTGATCCTGTTTCAATATTGAATTAGTCTAGCCGTTCGAAGTCGCTTTAGGCTGGTTGCACTTTGGCTTTGACTCTCGAAATATCACAGATGCCACAAACACTCGAGTTTAGCTACATACCTAGACTGTTGAAGTGAATTGCTCAGATGACATTCCAATATTCGGTTGATAATCTCCAACACTACACAATTGCTGATTGCTCAAGAAACAATCACAGCGTACTGGCGATATTGTGGGACCCTTGCGCCAGCAGTGTAATTTTTTAGCTCTAAGTAAACTAGTAGCAGCCCTAAGTAAGCCTACTAGGGCTAAGATAAGTGCCACGAGAAAATTTTGTCGACTTCTTTTCTCTATCTACCTTAATTGTTTATCGATTAGATAGAGAATCAAAATATTGACGGTCTGATGAAGACTAGTAAAATTCTGTTTAGGTTCTATTTTACTCAGTTGATGTTTTTTTGGCACAGAATGCGGACATAATATGTCTCTGTGATGTTAGCCACTATGCAACCAGCCTTACTGAATATAATTAGTTTTGCTTTGCTAGCTCTTTGAATTTCTTGCTTGTTCTGCTTTTATTTACAATCCGTTCATATAAATGTTTGCTTTCCCTTGTACTAATGGATAAGAGAGCACGAACAATTTTGAGGCGGTGTTTAATCTGCAGAAATCTCTCTTCAAAAGTTCTCTTATAGACTTATTTTGGCTTTATTGAGCTTATGAGACCAGTCAATTATTGGTACTTGAGTGTGAACGTGTTTAATTTGATGTAACTAGCCTTGTTTCAAGAAAAAACCAAGCAAAGGCTTGGAAAGTAGCTCTCCGATCAAAAGATACTATGTACCAATAATGTTGTTAGCGCCGAGTCTCTTGACGATTCTTCTCGGTAACTGACTTAACCTTCGAATGTTTTGATTTAAGATATACATATCATCGACGGACTCAGCGAACCCAAACGCTATGTTAGACATATGTTGAACTGCGAACATATAGGCGTATGTTAGACCTATATCTAAATACAGCCTTATGTTCGTATGTGAAGAAATTTAAAATAGAATTTGTAAAGCTTTGTTTTACACCCCCTCAAAATTGTTTCCAGCCGTCTCGACTCCAAGCTGTTTTGTGCATGAATTGATATTTACTGAATCCGTTAGCTAATAACAGTTTTTGTTACGTAGCATCTTGTTATAAAAGTTTTAATTAGTCGAGTTTTGTCTGACGAAGTTTCCCGGCACTCTTTTGTTTTGTGTTGTAGTCTGTAACTTTTATAGTTCGTTAACTTTTATTTGTGTTTCACTTTTTAAGTGGCTTTTAAAAGCTTTTATTTATTTATTTATACAGAAAGTCTCTTATAACTGCGAAGGTATGTAATTAAATTTTTTTAAAATTAAAAACATCAGCAAAAAGGTATGTATCTACCGCAAATTACTGCTAATAAAAAAGTTTCTTAGTATTTGTAGATTTACAAGTATTAAATTAAGAAATATATTCGTATTTAAATAATTTCCATCGAAAGACTGTACTGTCTTGAAAGTACTTTTTGGAAATCAACGTCTTACTACATACCTCTGTTTGTTTTAAATAATAATAATCTATCGTAGTACGCACTCAAATTGTTGATGGTATTCATAATATACAATATGCTTATTAATTTCGAAAAAATACTTAGAGATACATTTTTTACCGGCCCTGAGACTCGTCCAAGAATCTCGCCTTTGAGTTAAATTTAAGGTGTGGTCAAACAGCGGACGGGGCGCGATTTGAGACCATAATACAGTCAACCCTGGTTAAGTGAGAGCTCAAGAGACCAAGATCCCTTTTTCTGTTATAGAAGTTTCTCAGTAACCTGAGTTTCAGAATTAGGAGGGCAAAATGACGGGACCTGGCATTTACTCTCATTAATAGAGTTTTCTCCCTTAACCAGTTCTCACTTACTCGGGTTCAACTGCAGTGGTCCAAACAGCACAGTTGGTATTGGAACATTGATGTGTTGCAGCATGCGATATGAACGTGCACAAGCGCTGCGAAGAGTCTGTGCCCAACCTCTGCGGCTGCGACCACACCGAGCGGCGCGGGCGCATCCAGCTCTCCGTCTCCTGCCACGGGAACAAGCTTACCGTTGAAGGTACCACGGGAAACCATTCCACATACAGGTGCCGGCAAACTTCTTGAGCATGAAGTGACGTAGTGGGGGCATCGGGCAAGTTAGCGCACGCGACTATCCGCCGACGCGCCCCGCATTTACCACCAAAAGGATCTCAAACTAGCTTTTGCGCAATCAAGGTCATATACCCTAGAAGTTTGCCGTGTACTGTACATAACTATAGAATAGGTACGTGATCACTCTGCAAATCCTTAAAGTAAATAACGACTCCAGCTACCACGCATTGTGCAATTCTTTTCGCATTTGAGTCCATTACTTTATTAACCAAAGATCGATTTAAATCGTTGTTATTAACCTACAACCGCATTAGCGTACAGAAAGTTCACTCCCGAAAATGATTTAAAATGACTCTAGCGCTCACACAATAAAGATGAATTCGATTTTTCGCGAGAGCTGTTGATTTAAAAAAGTAAGTAGCCTATGCTTTAATATAGGATATATTCTATCTCCATTCCAAATTTCATCCAAATCAGTTCAGTAGTTGCGGCGTGAAGGAGTAACAAACATACACACACACACGTACGCACAAACTTTCGCCTTCATAATAAGAATAAGTATGATGTTAACTTGGAGCTTTGAACAATTCCAGTAAAACAGGGTCGCAATCTGATCCCCATGGACCCGAACGGTCTGTCCGATCCCTACGTGAAGCTAAAACTGATACCTGACACGGATGGCGTCAAGAAAAAAACGAAGACTATCAAAAGCTGCCTCAACCCCGAGTGGAACGAGACCATCACCTTCGAGCTCAAGCCCGAGGATAAGGATCGGAGACTTCTCCTGGAAGTAAGCTCAAGAATTCATTTTTTGTTCAACTGGATTTTTTGGTATAAATTTGCTTTTTGGACTGTACAGCGGAGCGGGCTAGACGAAAATGGATTTTTCTATCACGAAAATTCAGACATGATGAAAATCTAGGTTCGAAAATCCCACAGTGTAAACTAATTCACACGTTAGTTTAGTTAAAAATCTCGTTTATTGTGTCCACATAATATGATATTGATATCAATGACAATAATTATGTTGCCAATCGCAGGTTAGGTTGGCATTTGATATGGGGAAAGACCATTGAACTCGTACTCGAGACCTTTCTTTGAGATGGGAAAAAACTATTCTCGACACTTTTATCATAACTGGACACCTCTATTTGAGTTATCAGTTCTGTTGGTACTCCTGGAGTGCCACGTCCCTCGTTTTCTCTTCTTTTAGCACTCCCGAAGTGACACGTCTTTCTTTTTTACCTGATGTTGGTATTCCCAGGTGTGGGATTGGGATCGCACCTCTCGCAACGACTTCATGGGCTCGCTGTCGTTCGGTATCTCCGAGGTGATGAAGGCGCCAGCGGAGGGCTGGTTCAAACTCCTCACGCAGGAGGAAGGGGACTACTACAATGTTCCCGTGCCCGAAGAAGGCGCTGACCTGGCTCAGCTGAAGAACCAGATGAAAGCCACCAGCGTGGGAGCGAGGCAGGCTGCGAGGCCGCCTGACAGAGAAGTTCCTCACAACATGGCAGCGGCAGACGTTATCAGGGCATCTGACTTCAACTTTGTCATGGTGCTGGGCAAAGGATCTTTCGGGAAGGTACGCTTACAGACTTCAATTTTATTACTTGCATATATCTATAGAAATTCAGTGCCCTATAACAATTTTCAGGTACGGCGTCATTCTATCGCATTTTTCAACATTTTTTTACGGTTATTATACAAAAGCTGCCAAAACAAATCCCATTAGTAAAAAAAAGGTTAAGAAAGCCCTTATATAGGCCCTGATACGCATTTCCATGTCTAGTGCTGTGCGTCCAATAGTTTTGCATTGCAATTTGATACGGCACACTGCACTGCGCTCATCATCCGCAGACATCAGTTCTTGTCGAGTAATCACGTCGGCGAACAGTGCCCCTCAAACCGAAACAAAGCTTCACGGTTGAATAACTGACACTGCGGTCAGGTTCGCAAGAAGAGTCCTACCGCCAGAAAAAAATATTGCTATGAAGCAGTAATTGCGAAGTTTTAAACGTGTTTCGGTTTGAAGGACACTAAAAGCCTGCGAAATAAATACAGAGCGCAGGTAAGCGCGCGAATAACATCGCAGTGCAAACCCCTGGGACCAAACTTTTGACCATTATGTACGTTCTTTGTGAGCATTTATAGATGCAGTGTTGGATGATGATTACAGGTAATGCTCGCGGAGAGGCGCGGCACGGACGAGCTGTACGCCATCAAGATCCTGAAGAAGGACATCATCATCCAGGACGACGACGTGGAGTGCACCATGGTGGAGAAGAGAGTGCTGGCGCTCAGTAGCAAGCCGCCCTTCCTGGTACAGCTGCACTCCTGCTTCCAGACCATGGTGAGACTGCGTTACACTTGATCATCACCCAGCACGACGACGTGGAGTGCACCATGGTGGACAAGAGGGTGCTGGCGCTCAACAGCAAGCCGCCCTTCCTGGTGCAGCTACACTCCTGCTTCCAGACTATGGTGAGCCTGTGTTACACTTGATCATCAAACAGGGCGACGACGTGGAGTGCACCACGATAGAGAAGAAGGTGCTGGCGCTCAGTAGCAAGCCAAGCCACCCTTCCTAGTGTATTAATAATTATTAGTAATAGTAGACTGTTAAAACGTCAACAGACAACAAATAAATCTTTGCTCAAAAGTTCCCATACACTTATTCATAGGTAATGTCTAAAATTAACTATCCCATTTTTGAAAGCTGATGGAAAAGAAATCTCTGTTTTCAGGATCGGCTTTACTTCGTGATGGAATACGTGAACGGCGGAGATCTGATGTTCCAAATCCAGCAGTGCGGAAAGTTCAAGGAGCCGGTTGCAGTGTAAGTTCATCATAATCATCACACTTATCCTATACCTTTAAACGAGCAATTCTTGTATATATATATATATATGTATATATATTTCTATATAATCTGAATCTCGGAAACGGCTCGAACGATTTTCATGAAATTTAGTATACAAGGGGTTTTGGGGGCGTTAAATTGATCTAGCTAGGATTCATTTTAAGAAAATGTCGTATTTACCAAAAAAAATATTAAATCTATACCTGACATCTATTGGCGCTAAAGTAAAACTATTACAGTAAACTCCTGCTGCCATCTATTGGTAAGTAGCTTTAATACTACCGAGCAAAGCTCGGTCACTCAACTAGTAATATTTTAAAGGCACAATTTGATTGATTGATTGTGTGTGTGTAACTCCTTTCTGCCACAACAACTACAATGCTTTGGAGATCCGTAAATTTTATTTTTTCAGAGCAGTTTTTATAACCCGGCTGTTTTTATGAACTGGCTGTTTCTATGACCCGGCTGTTTTAATGAAGTGGCTAATTTGTTTTTCCTTAAGAGGCTTTTTATCTTGTAGCTGGTTTTTAGCTATTTAATTTTAATCAGCTAATCCTTAATTCCAGTTTCTACGCCTCCGAGATAGCGATCGGGCTGTTCTTCCTGCACTCCCGCGGCATTATCTACCGGGACTTGAAATTGGACAACGTGCTCTTAGACCAGGACGGGCACATCAAGATCGCTGACTTCGGCATGTGCAAGGAAGGGATCACTGGAGACAAAACCACCAAGACGTTCTGCGGGACACCGGACTACATCGCGCCGGAGATCATCCTGTACCAGCCGTATGGCAAGTCGGTGGACTGGTGGGCGTACGGCGTGCTCCTGTACGAAATGCTGGTCGGACAACCGCCGTTCGATGGAGAAGACGAGGAAGAACTGTTCGCTGCGATCACGGATAACAGCGTTTCGTATCCGAAGACGCTTAGCAAGGTGAATATTTTCTTTGTACTAATCAAACATCAAGTATAATGGTGGTAAGTGGTGGTTCCCAAAAAATGCATATTAACTGTTCTTGAAACAAAAAATATTCTTTTTCCTCAAATTCAGGCAAATCATCATTTTTAAGGCAAAGTTTGAATAGCGAACCATTCCCGTTTGCAGTGCAAGCGACTTCCTCAAATTCAGGCAAATCATCATTTTTAAGGCAAAGTTTGAATAGCGAACCATTCCCGTTTGCAGTGCAAGCGACTTCCTCAAATTCAGGCAAATCATCATTTTTAAGGCAAAGCTTGACTAGCGAACCATTCCCGTTTGCAGTGCAAGTGACTTCCTCAAATTCAGGCAAATCATCATTTTTAAGGCAAAGCTTGACTAGCGAACCATTCCCGTCTGCAGTGCAAGCGACTTCCTCAAATTCAGGCAAATCATCATTTTTAAGGCAAAGCTTGACTAGCGAACCATTCCCATTTGCAGTGCAAGCGACTTCCTCAAATTCAGGCAAATCATCATTTTTAAGGCAAAGTTTGAATAGCGAACCATTCCCGTTTGCAGTGCAAGCGACTTCCTCAAATTCAGGCAAATCATCATTTTTAAGGCAAAGCTTGACTAGCGAACCATTCCCGTTTGCAGTGCAAGCGACTTCCTCAAATTAACACCTGATGCCGTAACGCTATTGCGTTGTTGTAGGAAGCGAAAGACGCGTGCAAGTCGTTCCTCACGAAGAACCCGCAGAAGCGTCTGGGCTGCGCGCCGCGCGGCGAGGAGGACGTGCGCACGCACCCGTTCTTCCGCCGCATCGACTGGGCGCGCGTCGAGGCGCGAGACGTGCAGCCGCCCTTCAAACCCAAGATCGTGAGTTGACAATTCTCTCATTTATATCGAACTAGCTTTTGCCCGCGGCTCCGCCCGCGTTAAATTCGAGAAAAAATTGAATTTCCTTTTCAATGACCTTTACACCTACTTTCAGGAAAGATTGTCAAAGTAATCTACAGTTAGCGAACGAGTTGAATGCAGAGCTCAGGAATGCGCTAGTGCTGCGACCTAATCATGTTTATAATAAGTAATAAATATGTCGATCAATGTTTTAAGTTTATAATTTTACACCAGGTTAACATAACGAAAATAAACAAGATTATGATTTTTATACATTTTTAATAATTATTACACACATCGAAATCAAATAAAAAAAAGTTAAAATTTAATCATCAGATTCAGATATAACAGATGTGGTTGAATCGATGTCACTATCCTCACCGTCGCTGACCTCAATTATGAATCGGTCTATGTCAGTCTCAGTCATTATTAAATAAAAATTATTTAAAACAAAAAGAATAACACGGGGCTAGAACTCAAGTATTAACGCGTTGCACGGTAAGCGTACGCGGTACGATGACGACAATCGACAGCACAACACTAGACTGAGGAGCGATGAGACGAGGCGTGCGGACGGCGGGGGGAGATGCCCCCGCTCTTTACCTCAGGCCCCGACTCAACTCGTACGCGAACTGTACTTATAGCTGTAGCTATAGATTACTGTTGAAAATTAGGGTTTTTTAAATATCCCATGGAACTATGGATTTTCCCGGGATAAAAAGTAGCCTATGTTTTAATCCGGATTATAAGCTATCTATGTTCCGAATTTCAGCCAAATCGGTTCAGTACTTAGTTGCGGCGTGAAGGAGTAACAAACATACACACTTACACACACACACACTTACACGCAAACTTTCGCCTTTATAATATTAGTGTGATAGTGTGATGGAAGCAGGCGTTATGTTGCAGAAATTCATAACTATCAGGACGGATTAAATTGTTTTGCTATAATATAATCCGCTACTTGAAAGGAATTTGTATGGTCCAATATGCAGGAACACCGCCCACATAAAACACAACACACAATTCATAACGATTCCTTTTCTTTAAGCGCCTCTCGACTGTCATGTGGTTCCATATTTTCAGATTCAGAATAATATCCTTTTTTTCATATATGCCTGCCTCACAAGGCGCTTATGACGAGTCATTTGATAACAATATCTCTAGAGACCACTCTAGAGATATTGTTAAACCACCTATTTATCGAAAGGCTTTTCTTGTCGGGTGTCATATACTCAAAACGAGTATTTCCTTCCAGAAACACCGCAAAGACGTGTCCAACTTCGACAAGCAGTTCACCCAGGAGAAGACGGAGCTGACGCCCACGGACAAGCTGTTCATGATGAACCTCGACCAGACGGAGTTCATGGGCTTCTCCTTCCTCAACCCGGAGTACGTGCAGCACGTCTGAACTGGCAGGTGACGCGACCTTCTTATACACAACTGTACATTCATATCTGACGACCCTTGTTAGGGCTTCATCTCGACAACCTTCCTGGCGTAGAGGCGCGCGCACGGAATCGAATGAGAGGTCGCGGGTTCGATTCCCGTCATAGGCCATTTTGGAATTTTATAATTTCGAAATTAGCTCAGGTCTGGTCTGGTGGGAGGCTTCGGCCGTGAGTAGTTACCACCCTACCAACAAAGACGCACCGCCAAGTGTTTAAGCGTTTTGGTGTGATGCTGTGGTGTTAGGGGTGAATTTACTTACCCCTTCCAAGTTTGTTAGCTCGACTTAGAATCTATGCATTGAAAAGAAAGGTTGTACATAAAATTACATTTCGGATTGGAGAAACAGATTTCGAGTGCTAATGATCCTCAAAAATACCGTTTTATTTTCCTTGAATATTTTGGTTTTGAATCATGAGAAAAATTTATACCACCTTTGGTCCACAGATCTATCTTTGGTCATTCTTCTTTTTGGATGTCGAAAGGCCGCCATTTTGGGTCAAATTAACTGCCGCATAATAAATAATATTTAACATTTTTTCCTTCTCAATTGCAGGTGCACCTCTCTGCATCATTTGAAGTTAACTCAGCGCTGTCGTAACGGTGGCCTCTGAAACTCATCTGTCGACTGTCTCTGTCACTCTTACGGCATCGTCGTCTCGCTGTCTCACTCATCGTTTACATCGTTTGGACATCCTAGCCTTGTTTCCCGAAGAGCGGAGGAGTTTCTTTATTCCATGGTAATTGGTATATTGGGGAGGATTAATTGCTCATAATAGGACGCGTGAAAATCTTCTTGGTCACTGTGCGAAAGCGATGCAACGTAATAATGCAAGAAAAGCGCTTGTTTCTTCTCGCTCGAACAGAGCCTAAGATGATTTGGGAAGACAAGATTATTTTTATGGAGATATTAATTTCACCAGAGTATTATTCGAGTATTTTTTATCCATCCAATAAATACGACATGACTTTGTTGTAATCTATTGTTTCGAGAATGCAATATTATAAATTATAGTGTTGACATCTCAACGAATTTTCAAAAGCAATAACGTGATGGCACCAGTTATGGACAAGGCACCAGTGATGGACACTTTTACCTTTTTAAGCATATAATAAGAACTATAAAAATATTTTACCATTTTCAACACTCAAATCATAAAGAATAGACATTTGTCTGTCATATAGACAAATGACATTGGTTTCGGCCATTTAGTTTCAAAATGGCAAGGTGAACAATATTTCGTGTGCAATATTTTTGGATTGAAGAAGTTTTCTTAACCAAATCGCTAAGAAGGTAAGTGAATGTTTTGATCTATGGGTGCTTGTTTCTGATTAAAACAAAAATTTGCAATGATCATATACGTAAGTTATGAAATTTAAAACCTACTTGTGAAGACGTTGAAAGTGACATAGAATTATTTTTAAGTTTGAGAGGGGTGTCCATTACTGGATCATTCATAACATCAAAATCCAGTCATGGACATATGTCGATTCTTATCATTTTAGGTATATTTAAAGTTTTATAAGTAAGTTGCAACTTTGAAGTTTCCTGCAACTATACATCTTTACAAAAATTATCACAAACGACTCCTTCCAGTTATGGACATAGTTCATAAATGGGTGTCCATAATTAGGTCTTACTTGTACATGACTGGGTGTCCATAACTGGATATTATTTGTTTAGATGGCACCCAAGAAGATATTTACACCGGAACAGATGGATGGAACGGAACTGTTGCGGCTGTGCTATCCCAAGGAGCATCTGTGAATTCTGCAGCGAAGAGATTTAATTTTCCTCGAATCACACGGTATAATAAAGTTTCCGGAAAAAGCCCATTAGTATGTAGTATGAGACCTACCACCATTTTAACATCTACAGAAGAGGAGTTATTGGTTAAATGGGTAATTGCTATGGCGTTCACTATTAGTATTGCGCAATCGAGTATAAACCCGAACAGGGATGGGTGCACTCCTTATAAAAATACACCTAAGCAATGTTTTGGGCTTAAATGTCCCTTCACCAATTAAAAAGTGTTTGTTTTGGCCGGAAGACCTTAGCAAGAAGAAAAACATTAGAAATAAAGATAAAGTGCCTTCTGCTGTTACAAACCAAGCTTGGCAAAGATACCGCCAGAATACAGAGTAAGAAAAAAGAAAACTTTTAAAAGAAAAAGAATTGAGACCTAAGCAGAGGCTTGAAAAAAAATTGGAGAAACTAGAGATCGAAAAGGAAAAAAAGAATAAAACTAGCATTAAAAAGAAAAAGGTGCAAGACAGCTCTTCTGAAGATACAGATGTGGAAATTCCATACACTGAAAGTGATGATAGTGAATACAATGTTCAAATGGATACAGAAGACTTGACTATAGATGAATTTGTGTCTGAAAATAAACCAGAAAATAACTTACAAAATAAAAGAAAAAGAACGAAAGACAGCGAATCTGACAGCGCATTACCTCCGGCAAAACTAAAGACCAAAATTAGCATATTTTATGCTATTTTTGGTCTATCTATATATAATCTAGGAAAGGGATGTTATATGTCATTATTATGTATGAAGGTGAATATTTCCCAGGGATGATCGAAAATACGGACAGAGGACAATACGAAGTTAGCACCATGACATTATCTACCGGAAACACTTTTAGATGGCGGGAAAGACCAGACAAAATTTGGTATCCAACTAGGGATGTCATTGAAATAATTAAACCTGTTAAACTTAATAATAGAGGCTTTCACAAAGTAAGTGACTGAATTTCATAGTCATAATAATCATCTACTTCGTGTCTATGTTTGTATAAGTATTAAAAAAAGATTTTAAATTGATAAACATAATTAGTTAGGTAGGTTTATCCTGAGAGTTGTGAGCTCTTAATTGTTAGATATGATTAAATATAAACTAACGATAATACTGAGAGTTGTGAGCTCTTAATTGTTAGATATGATTAAATATAAACTAACGATAATACTGTATACTTATTTGTAGGGTTTACCAAATACACGGGTCAAAAAATATTAAGGATTTTCTTTGTTTGCCCTATCTATTAGGTATGATAATATGATTTTGAAAGTTTAATGTCTAGAGCACCTGTCGAATCCTGTTTCTTTGATATAGATCGATACGAGAAGAATTATAATATCTTCCAAAATGTGTCCATCACTGGTTGTCCATTACTGGATTTCGACTGTCCATTTTAGGGATTTTGCAGATATTTTGTTGAATATTTTTAGTATATTTCTATTTTTAATCCCATGCATATATTTCTAGTTTTTAGAAGTTAATAAGAACCTCTTATTATCTGACAATATCATTTGTAACTCGCAACCCTAAGATTCAATAAATTAAAAAATATATAGCCCAACGTGGTTTACCCTGCGCTTAACCCTGTCCATAACTGGTGCCACCACGTTACTATGAATCTAAAATTCTCGTTGTAGACACTTTTAGTGTATTTATTGTTAATCTGTGACTATGTATAATTTGTTGATGTACCGATTTTAAGTGGTAACACAGACTTTTAAATTTATGAAACTTTTTATAGACCACTATTGAAACAGAAAAAAAGATTCAATAAACTTCCATTTTCAAAAAACTTCTTCCAATTTCTTACAACTTTTATAACCAACCTATCTTTTGTAGCCAATCTTTAATAATGTAAACTTAATAGTGATCTTGGGGCCACTTGATAAAATAGTGAATGTCTTAGTGTGTACTAATGCACTCACACATCTAAATACATAATCGTGTAAAATAACCTGTTCATGTTGTGCTAATTTCCTCCTTATGACTTTGAATTAAGATCCATTTTAGATAGGATTATATGTTTATTTGTGTGATATTTCGATATAATTTTCATTTACATATCAGTGCTATTTGTAACTAGAGGTAATAATTCGTGTCGTGAGGATGACACGTTTGAGTGTTTTAATAATAAATTTCGAGCTTCATTACTAGCACGGATCAAATTGCAATCGCACTATATCGAATATCAAGATTTTTAGGTTGGCAACATTCTTATACATTTTACCAATGGGTGGTAAAATACTTTTTGGAAATGACAATTGATAACTTTTCATGACCTCGGTTTAAGTAGAATCTCCCAAGAGATGAATCAGAAACTTAGTTTTATATTAGTTTATTATTAGTTAATTAAATATGACATTAATTTTTGGGATTTTAAGTTTTAATTCGCGAATACGGCTGTTCCATGGCTGTCATTAAGTTTTCATTGTCTATGGTTATTATTTAAGTTTGTGTTGTGTTCACGCATTTAAAATAATATAATCTGTTGGCTGTAGTTGAGTTGTATGATGTATAATAATTTTAATGTTTGTTGAAGTGTGCGTAAAATTATTTAGTTGTGTGCGTGAATATTTGTATGTACTCGTATGCGTGTGTGTGTTTTTTTTGTTCTTTTTGTTAAAAGTTGCGATGTTGTTACACGATGTAAACATTTTTTTGTTTGGAGAATATCCATAACATAGTTGACTCATATTTATGCATTTTTTAAATATAGAAATTTCATGACAAAAAAAAAACTAAAAACAAATAATATTTGTTTATGCCAAAGTCTTATACCATAAGAGCCATCTTATAATTTTGGATTTTTTGCATAATACACACTATAGTTATTTATATCGTGTAATATCATCGCAAGCTCAGCTGTTGACTAAATAATCATGTACTAAATAAATAAATAAATGATAGCCTTACTAACTTTATTTAAAAATAAATAAACTAAAAATAAATTTAATTAAAAAAAAATGTGTACCTACTCTTGCTAGATAATAAATGTGAATTTAAAAAGAAATGAAGCTGTCGATTCTAAATTGAAAGTAATAAAATGACATTTTAGGTGTTTTTAATTTTAAAGTGTTCTTTAAATTTTTTTCACATCACCATTTTGGGGCATTGTAATCTTAAAATGGTGGTTTTAAAAAAAATAGGCCGTTAACTTAGCCGATTGTAGATATTTCGGTAAAACGGTATTTTATATCATTATATATTAATATGAATAAATAATTTAATTAATTTTCATTTATTAGGCTTAGTAAATAGGATAGGTATAGACGTGCTGATTCATTTTTGCAAGTGTATTAGTTCTTTTATTTAAAAAAACTTTCATATTATGATAAATTACCGAATAAGCCGAAGAAGACTTATTCTTATATTAATTATAAGTTTTATTTTTATTATTTTTAGAGACAAAAACTAAAAAGCTTAAAAGTATTTAAGCGAAAACCATACCATGGTATGCCTTTCAACCATAAATCTAATAAAAATAATAAATAATTTTATTTATTATTATCGAAGCAAACAACTTTTATACATATATTTTAAAAAATAATGAAGTATAAAGGTACCAATACGGTATTATACTTAATTATTTTATTGTTTTTTTTTGTAAACTGGGTAAAAAATAATGACATACAATGGAAATAAAATGCTTATGCGACAAGGAAATCCAAAATTACAAGCATTTGAATTTTTCTTCTTTTCCTTTTTCGCAAAATAAAATTTGTATAGAGTTCACCACGAGTTCGTCGGATAGTGACGTCACTATCCGATCCGATATCTCTATCGAATCTACGGGGCTAAACAAAATAACAGTCGTTTGGCGTTAACGACACAAGACAAAAATGTATGGACAAAACAAGTGACTGTAGAAAAACCACGTGACCGAATAGAGGAAAACACGCTGTGTTTGAAAATCGACTACGACAATTTGAACGCTCCCTGGCGTTCTCGCAGACCTTGTAGATAACTTTAGCGTACTTCGCATGACAATTGACAATCGACAGTGAACAACGCTAAGCATAAAGTAGATTCTGCTTTCATTTGTCACGTGGTTTGTCCATACATTTTTAACTACTGTCGTGAACGCTAAACGACTGTTACTTTGTCTAGCCCCGCAGGATTTTATATATTACTAGCAAACGCCCGCGGCTTCGCTCACGTTGATCTTCTGCTTTACTCCCTCAGGCGTTAAGTTTCCAAAATTCTTGTATTAACCGTCATTTAATTTAATTTTGACCACTAAATATTTCCTAATGGTTGCTGGTTATAGTCAGACGTCGATTTTCAAAGCAATCGGCCCAGTAACAAAAAAGTTCAAAATGGCAGCCAAAAAGTTCATCATTTTTTTATCTTGACCGCGAATTCCTTCTCTACGCTTGCTGCGATAGTCAGATATCGATTTTCAAAGCAATCGGCCCAGTAACAAATAAGTTCAAAATGGCGGCCAAAAAGGTCAAAATTTTTAAATTTTCACCACAAATTCCTTCTCTATGCTTGGTGCCATAGTCAGATATCGTTTTTCAAAGCAATCGGCCCAGTAACAAAAAAAACCTGTCAAGTGCGAGTCGGACTCGCGCACTGAGGGTTCCGTACTACAACCGGAGGAATAAAACCATAAAAACCATTTTTCGTATCTAACCGCAAAACTAACTTTGTTTTTAGAGGTTTTATTGTAAATATCAAAAAACTACTTATTAGATCCCGTACAAACCACTTTTCGGTGGAAGTTTGCATGGTAATGTACATCATGTATTTTTAGGGTTCCGTAGCCGAATGGAAAAAAATGGAACCCTTATAAATTCGTCATGTCTGTCTGTCCGTCTGTCCGTCTGTCCGTCCGTATGTGACAGCCACTTTTTTCCGAAACTATAAGAGCTATACTGTTGAAACTTGGTAAGTAGATGTATTCTGTGAACCGCATTAAGGTTTTCACACAAAATTTTAAAAAAAGTAATAAATTTTGGGGTGCCCCATACTTAGAACTGAAACTCAAAAATTTTTTTTTCATCAAACCCATATGTGTGGGGTATCTATGGATAGGTCTTCAAAAATGATACTAAAGGTTTCTAATATCATTTTTTTCTAAAATGAATAGCTTGCGCGAGAGACACTTCCAAAGTGGTAAAATGTGTGTGTCCCCCCCTGTAACTTCTAAAATAAGAGTATGGGTTTGATGAAAAAAAATTTTTGAGTTTCAGTTCTAAGTATGGGGCACCCCCAAAATTTATAACTTTTTTTTAAATTTTGTGTGAAAACCTTAATGCGGTTCACAGAATACATCCACTTACCAAGTTTCAACAGTATAGCTCTTATAGTTTCGGAAAAAAGTGGCTGTGACATACGGACGGACAGACGGACAGACGGACAGACGGACAGACGGACAGACGGACAGACGGACAGACAGACATGACGAATTTATAAGGGTTCCGTTTTTTGCCATTCGGCTACGGAACCCTAAAAAGTTCAAAATTGCAGCCAAAAAGTTCATAATTTTTTTTTATTTTGACCACAAATTCCTTCTCTATGCTTGCTGCGATAGTCAGATATCAATTTTCAAAGCAATCGGCCCAGTTAAAAAAAAGTTCAAAATGGCGGCCAAAAAGTTCATCATTTTTTAATTTTGACCACAAATTCCTTCTCTATGCTTGCTGCCATAGTCAGACGTCGATTTTTAAAGCAATCGGCCCAGTAACAAAAAAGTTCATAATGGCGGCCACTTTTTTAATTCTGACCACGAATTCCTTCTCTATGCTCGCTGCCATAGTCAGACGTCGATTTTCAAAGCGATTGGCCCACTGACAAAAAAATTCAAAATGGCGGCCACTTTTTAATTCTGACCACAAATTCCTTCTCTATGCTTGCTGCCATAGTCAGACGTCGATTTTCAAAGCAATCGGCCCACTGACAAAAAAATTCAAAATGGCAGCCACTTTTTTTTAATTCTGACCACGAATTCCTTCTCTATGCTCGCTGCCATAGTCAGACGTCGATTTTCAAAGCGATCGGCCCACTGACAAAAAAATTCAAAATGGCGGCCACTTTTTAATTCTGACCACAAATTCCTTCTCTATGCTTGCTGCCATTGTCAAATATCGATTTTTAAAGCAATCGGCCCAATAACAAAAAAGTTCAAAATGGCGGCCACTTTTTTAATTCTGACCACGAATTCCTTCTCTATGCTCGCTGCCATAGTCAGACGTCGATTTTCAAAGCGATCGGCCCACTGACAAAAAAATTCAAAATGGCGGCCACTTTTTAATTCTGACCACAAATTCCTTCTCTATGCTTGCTGCCATAGTCAGACGTCGATTTTCAAAGCAATCGGCCCACTGACAAAAAAATTCAAAATGGCAGCCACTTTTTTTTAATTCTGACCACGAATTCCTTCTCTATGCTCTCTGCCATAGTCAGACGTCGATTTTCAAAGCGATCGGCCCACTGACAAAAAAATTCAAAATGGCGGCCACTTTTTAATTCTGACCACAAATTCCTTCTCTATGCTTGCTGCCATAGTCAGACGTCGATTTTCAAAGCAATCGGCCCACTGACAAAAAAATTCAAAATGGCGGCCACTTTTTTTAAATTTTGACCACAAATTCCTTCTCTATGCTTGCTGCCATAGTCAAAATATATCGATTTTCGAAGCAATCAGTCCAGTAACAAAAAAGTTCAAAATGGCGGCCACTTTTTTAAATTTTGACCACAAATTCCTTCTGTAAGGCTGCTATAGTCAAATATCGATTTTCAAAGCAATCGGTCCAGTAACAAATAAGTTCAAAATGGCGGCCACTTTTTTAAATTTTGACCACAAATTCCTTTTCTATGCTTACTGTCATATTCAAATATCGATTTTCAAAGCAATCGGTCCAGTAACAAAAAATTTCAAAATGGCGGCCACTTTTTTTTAAATTTTGATCACAAATTCCTTCTCTATGCCAGCTGCCATAGTCAAATATCGATTTTCACAGCAATCGGTCCAGTAACAAAAAAGTTCAAAATGGCGGCCACTTTTTTTAAATTTGACCAAAAATTCCTTCTCTGTGCTTGCTGCCATAGTCAAATATCGATTTTTAAAGCAATCGGTCCAGTAACAAAAAAGTTCAAAATGGCGGCCACTTTTTTAAATTTTGACCACAAATTCCTTCTCTATGCTTGCTGCCATAGTCAGATATCGATTTCCAAAGCAATCGGCCCAGTAACAAAAAAGTTCAAAATGGCGGCTACTTTTTAAAATTTTGACCACAAATTCCTTCTCTATGCTTGCTGGCATAGTCAAATATCGCTTTTCAAAGCAATCGACCTATTTACAAAAAAGTTCAAAATGGCGGCCACTTTTTTAATTTTGGCAACAAATTCCTTCTCTATGCTTGCTGCCATAGTCAAAAGTCGATTTTCAAAGCAATCGGCCCAGTAACAAAAAAGTTCAAAATGGCGGCCAAAAAGTTCAAACCTTTTCCTCCTCAAAATTTGGATCTCGAAAATCCCCTTCTGAATACGAATTCATGATATAACACCAACCTAGGTACTAAATTTCAGATCTCTGCGACTTGTAGCTTTTCTCGAATTCCTGGAACAACGAAAAAAATTTCCCTTTTGTATGGGGAAATCCATAAAACCAACGGTTTTTACCCCTTAAAATTTGAATTTCTGGAATCCCCGTCTTAGTACGAATTCATGACCTAATATCAACCTAGGTACCAAATTTCAGATCTCTACGACTTGTAGCTTTTCGGGAATTCCTGGAACAACGAAAAAAAATTCACTTTTGTATGGGGAAATCCAAAAAACCAACGGTTTTTACCCCTTAAAATTTGAATTTCTGGAATTCCCGTCTTAGTACGAATTCATGACCTAATATCTACCTAGGTACCAAATTTCAGATCCCTACGACTTGTAGCTTTTCAGGAATTCCTGGAACAACGAAAAAAATTTCACTTTTGTATGGAGAAATCCAAAAAACCAACGGTTTTTACCCCTTAAAATTTGAATTTCTGGAATCCCCGTCTTAGTACGAATTCATGACCTAATATCAACCTAGGTACCAAATTTCAGATCTCTACGACTTGTAGCTTTTCGGGAATTCCTGGAACAACGAAAAAAATTTCACTTTTGTATGGAGAAATCCAAAAAACCAACGGTTTTTACCCCTTAAAATTTGAATTTCTGGAATCCCCGTCTTAGTACGAATTCATGACCTAATATCTACCTAGGTACCAAATTTCAGATCCCTACGACTTGTAGCTTTTCGGGAATTCCTGGAACAACGAAAAAAAATTCACTTTTGTATGGGGAAATCCAAAAAACCAACGGTTTTTACCCCTTAAAATTTGAATTTCTGGAATTCCCGTCTTAGTACGAATTCATGACCTAATATCTACCTAGGTACCAAATTTCATATCCCTACGACTTGTAGCTTTTCGGGAATTCCTGGAACAACGAAAAAAATTTCACTTTTGTATGGGGAAATCCAAAAAACCAACGGTTTTTACCCCTTAAAATTTGAATTTCTGGAATCCCCGTCTTAGTACGAATTCATGACCTAATATCTACTTAAGTACCAAATTTCAGATCTCTACGACCTATAGTTTTGGCGGAATCCTTGGAACAACCAAAATCACCAAAATGCCTCATTCTTTTATATATATAGATAACTTTTTCGTGATTTGCTTGAATTCATTTGTTTTTCAAAATTTTGAATATTATTTCAAAAACGATATATAATCAATATTTTGGTTTGCCTAAAATACCTTACTGTGCTTTGCCGCAGTCGGGGATAACGTTTCTTATGAATATTCTATAATTTTTATTTTTGTAATTTTTGTTGGACGCAGTGAATTTGAGTCAGCACAGTAATAATTTAAGTTCAGCTGGAGAGGGAGTCAAGTAGAGCGCATCGGCGCTTCCCACGCCCGGCAACCAATGCCATTATAAACACACGTTTTTTTTTTAATTGTATATGCGGAGTATGTGCACGGTACCTTTTTCATACAAACACTATTTTGGTAGTTAATTGCACTAAATATTAGCAGGACAGATTAATTTGTTTCGCTGTAATCCGCTACTTGAAAAGATTCTGTATGGTACAATATGCAGGAACACTGCCCACATGAAACACCACACACAATTTTCCAACACTTTCTTCGACGCACGTTTCGTCCCGAACCGGGACATCCTCAGGAGATGTTGACTTCACAATGCGAAATCGTAGAGTGACTCTCGTGTCAGCAACGCGTTCTTATATACCCGTTCTAATTACTCATCCCACTGTTCGCCCCACTCACTTCGGCTAAAGATCCTTTATTATTTCCAGTTGGTTTTTAATTTTTATATGTATCTCAAAATTTGACACGGAATTTTGGAATAGGTACATATTTTTCATGTTTAGCTAATGACGTCACAATGATCGTCCAATATGGCGGACGTATCAAGATGATGGAATAGTAATTTTTCTTGCACTCCCATTATTGAGTATCGAACGAAAGAACTTGCTAAAAATAATTATAAACTGACCTATTACATAGGTACTTAAAAATTTTTTTCAAAGTTATTTCTTTGAAAATATGGTAAAGAAACCAGCTAAGAAGTTGTCTTGAAATTGAAACTTTGTGACGATCATAAATTGAGTTTTTCTGTAATTCATCACAAATTGCCTCCTTAAATTAAATAAAACGTGTGTTCAAAATGCTTGCGTGCCGTCCCACCACCCTTAGTATCCATTAAAAACACTTTTAATTAAATAATTTACATATTAACTAAAAATACAAATTTAATTTTATTTATTTATTTATTACAAGTACTTGACCGCAGTCTCATTTGATGATAAAGATGCATCCGAACATGTTATCTACAAACTTGGATTCCTAGAAGGTATGAACCTTGAACAAGCCCTTAACGGTTGCTACACAGCATCGTAATGGAACCCTGGATTGAAATAATAATGGAAACAATGGAAAGGGCAATAGCAATGGAAAGGGATATCAATGACGCTATCCTTTTCAACAAGTACCGTTATGAAAATAAAAGTTGACTTAGACGCGCTATTTTTTTTACTGTACGCAACTTTAATTCTTAATTAAAAGTGTTTTCAATTAACCTCTACCCAGCTTAACACTAGCTTATATAGACATTCTAGGCTAGGTTTCAAACTTTAAATCACCAAGTATTAAAGAAAATTGCGACACTACAGTTTATTTAGTTCCTATAAGAGTTCGATTAAATACACGATTTTGAAATCGCTTACATTTATCGTAGATTAAATCGGTTCACAGCGCACAAGCTATGCTATAATATGGTATGGAAAGCTAATAGTTGTGACTAATATAATCGAGCTTATAAATACGGGCAATAAATAATTAATCAAGAGCTTGTATAATATAAAATAATTAATAAAAATAACTCATTACAGGATCTAGCTCCAAACTTATGATTGTAATTCCTATCTCTTATTGATGAAAACTTATCTCTATACTAAATTGACACGTCAAAAATAGCGCTATCCTTTTCATATTTCTCAGAAATAGAAGATAACATTATTTTCATATTTTTAATAAAAGAATAAATAAGTCACTACAGATACAGTAATCTTTAAAGAATAGCATTGGTCGGAGTTAGGGGTTCGATCATTAATCTTCGCACATGCGATATATCTCACATCGTATAGCTTGTGTGCTGTGTGTTAAGCCTTACTCCAAGTAGATATTAAAATAATGAATAGTGATTATCTTTTTATCTCGTTATAATTGAGATTTGGCGAAGGCCACTGTATTCTAAACACCAATTCTGATAGTATGAGTACCATTAAGCATGAAGCACGCAGAAAGGCTGGCCGAGGGTGTACCGGGGCAAAGCGGGATTCTTCAATGTACGTGACAGCTACACTGTATAAGCCAAATACGCTAGTATGATAATGTAATGTATGCCTAGGGGTTTTTATCCCAAAATAAATTTCTTAGTTTTGACCAATCTACGCAGAATCTCATGTGCAAAATGTCATGCTTCTTTACCCACCGGTTTGATAGTAGCAGGTAGACTCTGTGAAGCATGACAAACTGCAATAAAACTGGGCCTACGCCTTATGCGTGGCATGTAAATTATTTATTTACATTAATAAATCCTTGTAAAATCGTGAGAGAATATTTTTATTCGCACATTTATCCCCGAAACGTTCCCAGTCCGCTCTCGCTTCTCTCTGTGTGTTTTACACTTAATGGATAAATAGTTATAAATTAATGGTAGGAATTTGAATTTTTCAACTGGTATCGTGTACTTTGTAGTGTTGCTAGCTTACGCCTTTAGACACTTCGCACTGACTTGGTCAGATTTAGACGATGGATGAAAGTTTATAAAACTTGTAGCTTATATAACCATTAATATATACTAAGATCTCATATGTATATAGCGTAAACATGCAGTTATTAATCTTGTTTAAATCATTTAAATCAATAAATTATAAGCTTCACTTTATACATATTATTGAAGTTCATATGGCCATTTTAGTTTTTACTTTTGAACCTTAAAACCAACATAGAATTCATGTTAAAATTATTTCATGAGATCGCCCACGCCCATATATTTTAATTTCATTTGTTTTTACATAAGTATTACACAATCTTGTTAAATATTTTTTAATTATTGTTTTCTCAGAAAATTATGAATCTTATTAAGCATAAGTATTGTTATGAATATTAGTATTTCTTTGTAAAAAGGGTACGTACCTGTTAGGTTTTATTAGACATGACTGCTGAATCACCATCACTTTTATTTGCAAATTTATAAATTAGCCAGGACATTCATATTTTATTAATTGTCAACATTGGGTAACAGGAATTGAAGCGTTTACTTAATTTTAATTTGTGAGTTTGACTTCCGTTCACGACGTCAACCAATGATAGCGATGCAAACGTCGACCAATCACGGCGCCTGGCGCTAAGGGGGAAAAATGGTGGTGGTTGTTGTAAGATTAAATAAAAGGCGAGGGTGTATCAGGAATTGGGTAATCTAGTATTAACCGATATATTGGAAGGATATCAAAATTGTGTAACAAAGGTGCTGGAAGTGAATAAGTTGTTGCGAGTATATCAAGTGGAAGGCTATGTGTTATTACGCGGGAATCTGACCTAATAGTACCATATATTAAAATATTTTGCATGACATTTCTGCTACTTAGCGGATCTATTTTTGACAACATTTTAGCAGTGTTGCCTATTTAATTATAAACATATTTTATCGTTTGTTTAAAAAACCTACTCCTCTAATAATATCATTATTAGATCGCTGCTTTCAAGTAATTTAAGTAATCAAGTTCTGTTTTTTTAAGTTATTATAATTATGCGACAAAACTATATGTAATAATTATTTAGAGGTGAATATTTTACCCAGCACTCATTTGTATAGGGAAAAAATTGCATTTTTGCCCCAAAAATATATAAGAAGGTATTGAAACATAAATAACACAAATAAAAATATGCCATACTTTCCTATTCTTCCAATTTTGTATTTGTTTGCAATGAGGGTACAAATCCTTGTGAATAGGTATTACAAAGAAAACTTTCGTAATATAGGCCTAAATCATCAACCCTTAGTATATAAGCCCGTAGGTAGGTGTTACAGGATATAGTTATAAAATACTCTTTGACTAAATATTTTATTATATTATTGTAATTTCTTACAAATTAGTAGCAATTTTATTGTATGCAAAACTAAAATATCATAGATAAATACTATGATAGCCGATGGTTTAAGTGTTATGGCATACTTAATGGTGTTTATCCTAGTTCAAAGGCTCTTAAACTTTACCATGTCTAAAAATAGTACTATCCCTCTCACAACGGCAACCGCGAAAAGAGATAGCACTACTTCTAAGACCATTGCGATGCTTGTGAATGGGATAGTACTATTTTTAGACGCACCACAATGAAATTATTATACCTACATATACACACTATTTTGTGTGTATATGTAGGTATACCTACTGTGCCATCTTTTAAAATTAATTTCATTGCAACCGGTAATTTTTTTTTGCTCAAAAGGGTTTTGGCCCTTGTTCTCAGTGATAAATCTTTGCCTTTGACGACCTCATTTGACATATTATATTTTTTTATCCGTTGAAGGTTCGCTTCAAAATTTTACTTACGTTTCACTTAATAGTACATCAGCAATGTAAAGTCCTTTTCATGAAAGAAGTTCCCCAGACGCAGCGCTGTACTCGTGTGACATTGGCATTTTTTGGCAACTTTTGGCATTGCAAACAATCTTTAAAATGCACTAAGCTAGTTAAAAACTCACAAAAATCTACCACAACAACAAACGAACTTGTTAACATCGACGAACGACAATATGAACGACCTGTCAGATTTATTTCCAAAAATCCCCGCGGGACTTCTTTCATGAAAAGGACTTTACCAACATATGTAAGACAACAGCGATCACTGCAAGTTTTGTAAAGTAGCGTTTACACAATGGCGTATGCTGGCCCACTGCAGGCCATCGCCATTGTGTACACGGGGAAATGGTATGCAATGGCGGACAATGGTCGACGATGGCGCGCGATCGGGAAGTTGTCGGTTTTTGGCGCACACTTCAAAGGAATCGTGGCGTTGCGTGGTCTGTAGTGTTCACACAATGGCCCATTGCTCAGTTCGCCACCGACCGCTGAACAGTGTATTCTTTTGTTGCGACTACTTCCAACAAAATTAAATTACTAAATTCAAATTAATAATTATTAAATTGTTGATAAATTCGAATTATCGGATTCTCCTGATGGTTCTGCAAGCATTTCGCTCAGCAGATTGTTCATGGTTTGCCTAAAAATGATAAAAAATTACTTAGTCATGTATGTAAGGAGCATGCCACGGGTGTGCCCGCGAAATTCAAATTTTTTGTGGTTTTCGCAATTTTTAAGCTAATAAGACATAGTAGGCTCATGGCAGTCAAATTGCGGGAATTCCAGTAGTCTTCACGTGTTTATTTATATAAAAATCTCTGCTTGTAACTAGCATACAAAATGCAGAAAACCACGAAAATTTTGAATTTCGCGCGCAGAGTCGTTGATTTCGCCTTAAACTACTTCCACGTCCATCGCAAGTGCCTCACCGGGCAGCAATGAGTCATGCGCCATTGTATGTGCAATGTGATATAATACAATATAATATAATATAATACAATACCTAAGTGATCGTGGCCTACATTTGTGCGTGGCCTGCAGTGGGCCAGCATACGCCATTGTGTAAATGCGGCTTAAAACTGACAGTTCTACAAAATAATTGGACATTCATCGTTAGCTCACCAGGGCCCATATTCTGTAAAATTGAAATTTCCAGTAAAACTTACTATTGTCCATGGTTCGTTATACATTGCCGCTTTATTAGTGAAACGAAAGTAAGATTTTGTAGCGAACCTTCAATGGTTAAAAAGAATATGTCAAATGAGGTCGTCGTCGCTCGTCGAAGGTCACTGAGTGATCATCACTGAGATACGGAATTGGGACAAAGTTTTGTATACAATAGAATTGAACGTCATTGAAGATATTTCCGCAGTTGATGCACGTCGCCTGTGCCAAATTGTAAATATTTTTCCTAATTTAAATTAAATGTCATCCATTTTTTAGAGTTTTTTAAATGTATCCTACATTTTCGACATATCACTGGTGGGAAAAACATCGTCATTCTAATTGTTTTACATATCTCTTACGGAATATTATTATGTTTAATTTTTGTGGTGAATTTGCTTGAAATAATAGTCTGCAAATGATAAATTGTCTTTGATACGTTTATTAATCAAACTTTAAATGCACTTGTATAACAATTTGCTTTTGCATTTCAAACAACCACCTATCACCACAATTTATAACCCACTGGCAAGTAGTACACGTGGTACTATTTTTACGAGAGAAATAACCGTTTCCTGACATTTTATTCCAAAAGTACCCACAACAGCGTGAATATGAAAACAAATTTAACTAAACTAAACTAAATAAAGCATATCTTTGATCAATTTATTTGCTGTAAAATATTTATTTACGTTACATATTTATTCGCTATGGCAATAATATTAATGTAAAGGATTATATTAATAATTAACCTTATACCTACTAGCTAATCGCTTAATGAACTAAATGTACTCACGTAACTATCTCTGTGATATGATCATCCTTTCACCCCAGCACGTGCCACGGGGAAAAGTTTCGCGCCATTTTATCCACAGATAACTTAT
The DNA here is from genome assembly GCA_036785405.1 of Coenonympha arcania. Lineage (NCBI taxonomy): Eukaryota > Metazoa > Arthropoda > Insecta > Lepidoptera > Nymphalidae > Coenonympha > Coenonympha arcania. Next base: position 2,834,028 of record CM072067.1, read on the forward strand.
TCCCCACAGATAAAATATAATCGATTATAATGTCAAAGATAACTTGTGCCAAAGGGTTTTATAATTACATTTTATTATACCTTGTATTCCCACTTTAACTATACTTACTAATCCTTTCCCTTTAATGTATAAAAACATATCTTAAAATCTTTTTATTTTGTGCCATACGCGAAACTTTTCTACCAAACTTTTTTTATCTTTGTAAGCACACTACTCAACAGCGCTTTATTTTTACCTGTCTCGTCGCCTTTCACTAATTTTTAAAACAAAAATATTATCAAGTTTTAAATTAAATAACTTTGTAAGGGATTGGACGCGAAAATTTTGTATGGGTGCACTCACATAAAAATTTATTGTGAGATCTGTCACTCACTTTGGTCACATTTCGCAGCTGTCCACAACAAATAATTGTGAAAAGGATGTCACTATTTTGAGATTAATTACAAGAACATTGTATATACGAGTATCTTAGTTTAGCGCCTTTAAAAATCAAGTTTATATTTTTCGACGCGCTAAATTTAGAGATTCTTAAACTATGCCAATTTACTTTAGTGATTTTTTAAAAAAGAAACGACACTGCACGGCCAAATTAGAACGAACTTTAAGGAAACGTCAAAAATTTTCGCGCCCAATCTTAAAATTTTGAGATTTTATTGCATATAAATTATTATTAAAATATTAATAGTGTAGTGACAGAATTTCGATTTGTAGTCTACATTTGCCATAAAGTCGGCCATTTTTGAGGTTTCGTGGTGTTGTTTCGGTGGAGTTCCAACTACTTACCGCGTCATAGAATATGTGGTTTTTCTCAAATGTGATCGTGGATTGTACTCAATAATAATATAAATTTCTAATCCATTAGATAAGTTTGTTTTATTTCGTTCAATCTACTTGATGATTACAGTTTGATGTCCTTTTCCCCTTTCAATACTTGGCTGAGCATTTGATTGCAGAGTGCGGCGTACGGATTCAGTTCAACAACCTGGAAAAAGTAAAAATTAAATAGTCCATTGAAATATGACATTTTTTAGGCCTTACCTTGCGTTTTTTAAAGGACGCAATTTTATTTTTTTGATGTTTAGTGGTCAGTGTAAAGCTAAAACCAAGTTTGTGGGGCAGCCTGGTCCATCGAAAAGACAGGACGGAGTAGTTCTAATTTAGAAAATCACCGTGGATTATGCCTATTGGGGGATACCACGTAAAAAAAACGCGCCTCCAGACTACGTCGTGGGTGGTGGGGAAAAGAGTCAATAATTAATTATTAATAAATTGCAAAATACTACTAAGTAATAATACTACACACAAAAAAATAAAATTGCGTCGTCTAAAAAACGCCCCAAATGTAACTTTTCAATGGACTAAAAGGACTACGACTCGAGGTTCGTACTAGACTGATGAAGTGATAGTTCCGAAGAGATTCTGAAGGATAGGAATAAGTAATTACAATATTTTAAAACCTGAATAAAATAAAATATTTTTTTTCCTTAATTGTGTGAAAATAACAAACATTAAAAATCGCAGTTAAAATAATTTTGTCAATTTTTTTACCTAGTGCTTGACTGCGATCTCACTCGATGGTAATATAAGATAGTGGTCTTTTTTCATACAAACGTTCTCGTCTGTTTTCTTTCTGTTTTAAGAACTTGCAGCAATGATTTTTTACAGAAAATAATACCTACGTTAATTACTTAACAAAAAAACCGACTTCAACTCTCATCAAACTACTGTTGAATACATCCTTTCCAAGTAAAAATTTAAAACTTGTAAGGTTTTCTCATGGATAACATTGTCAGAACTGGACTAAATTGAATTCGGACCAAGCGCCAAAATTTAGGTATACGGATGACGGTTTTTTTTGTTGTAGTCAACTTGAGAACCTTTTTTAAAGTCGATTAAAAGTCTACTGTTTAGTAAACTTTTATACTGATCGCAAGCGATTTACTCTTATGAGGAGTTCCGTTCCGTATCTTCGAAGATATTCATGAGATCTTTACCAAATTGAAATGGGACCACCTCTAAAGTATGCTCTACCAAACACAAAAAGAATCATCAAAATCGGATTAGAATTGACGGAGAAATCGCGTAACAAACATACAAAAAAAAAAAAACATACAGTCGAATTGAGAACCTCCTCCTTTTTTTTGAAGTCGGTTAATTAAATAAGTATCAATGTCTTCTATGTTTTCGTTTTTGATAATACATTATCTTTAGCCTTACAAAATGCTCAAAATTGCCTATTTAGACCAGCGGGTCTAAACACTAGCACTAAGGCTTCTAGTGCTTAAAGATAATGCATTATCAAAAACGAAAACATAGAAGACATTGATATTTAATTTTCTGTAAAAAATCATTGCTCCAAGTTCATAAACCAGAAAGAAAACAGACGAGAACGTTTGTATGGAAAAAAGACCACTATCGTTTCATCTTAACTAAGTTATGACGCAGCCAACGATAATATCCCATCAGCCAAGTGATGTTATCATACCAACTTTGAAGGGGTAAGGGATATTCTTGTTACCTGCTTTGAAGGGGTAAGGGATATTCTTGTTACCTGCTTTTTCGCAAACCCACTGCCTAGTTTGGCGGCCTGCGCGAAGGCGGCGCGGGCGTCGTCGTCCGCGCCTCTCCTGCGCAACAGAACCCCGCGTTGGCACAGCGCCAGAGCGCGCGCGCGGCTGCCTTTGCCTTCTGTCAGTTGCAGCACGCGCTCGAGATCCTTCATCGCGTCTGAAATATGGAATATCAGGTGATTATTATATATATATGGGACATTTTACACATCGCAATCTAGCCCCAAAGTAAGCGATAGCTTGTGTTATGGGTACTAGATGACTGATAAATATACATACATACTAATATACATAAATATAATGTATTGAAAAACACCCAGACACTGGAAAACGTTCATGCTAATCACACAAACATTTACCAGTAGTGGGAATCGAACCCACGACCTCCGACGCAGACGGCAGGTTCGCTACCACTACGCCATTCGGTCGTCGTATTGAATGTAAGCAGGCGTAATTTTGCGGAAATCCATTATTAGCAAGACAGATTTAAATTGTTGTTTCGTCCCGACACCGAGACATTCTCAAGAGATGTTGATGAGGATTGAAACGTGTGCCGAAGAAATTGCTGAAAGAATTTTGTGGTGTTCCATATTGTGGGGAGCGTTCCTGAATTTGGAGCATACAGATTCTTCTCAAGTAGCGGATTACGGAACCCTCGATGCACGAGTCCGACTCGTACTTGACAATTTTTTTTGCGATAATTCCCATACATTTTTAGAATTTCATACAAAAGGGATGTCAAAAATATCTTAAAAACGCGTGGAAAAGTAGGTATGGCTAAAGCAGCAGCTCTCAATTCTTCAGTCTGAAAGCTCTTGTACCATCGTCCCTGTTCATGAGTCTATACAACTGGGCGCGGTCGTTGTAGCCCGCCGCTCGCTCGGGTGCTAGCTCCACGCCTCTGTTCAGCAAGTGCAACGCCTCGTCGTACCGGCCCGCTTCGGCCGCCTGCACTCCTTGCAGACAGAGAGCCCTGCTTTGCTGCTCCGCTTCTGAGGTGTCTGAAAATAATTTAAGGACAAAACGCGGTTGGTCAAAGCTTGCTTAGTTCTTTTCTCTTATCTTCTGCTTACCTATGCTTGATGCGAGCTCTCAGGTTCGGTTCCCGGTAGAGACTGATTCAGCACGGGATTTTGAAACTCTTGCTCGTCTAAAGAGAATTCGGCTGCCGCTAGTTACTCTACCTGCTGCCTGCAAGTGCAGTGGCACCTGTGTCGACTTGCCACTTAGCGCTCAGATTATTTTTTAGCAAAGGATAGAATTCCTGTCTGGTCTGGCTGACTTTGGTCGCTCTACCAGATACCTAAACGTTCCGGTGCGATGCCGTGTAGCAACCATTAGGGTGTTTTCCCCAAATTAATACAATTACCAACTTGCATGTTCAGCTGCATCGCCTGACGCCGAAATTATTTATTTCATATAGGCCAAATTATTTATTTCCTGGGCCTAGAAACTTACAGGCTCCTCTTATGAATAGTCAGTAAAATATGGTTTTACCTACTTAGTGATAACTATTTCACGACTTGAAAACTGAGTTACCTAGGTATCAATATAACAATGAGAAATTACAGTAAAAGTAGAGCCACAAACCTTTTATTAAGAAAAAGTAAATATTGCATCTAACTATGAATAAACTTACCTTGATCATCATCCACAAAGGTGTCACCATCATCGGCGACGTCTCCAATCGTCGCCGTAGGGTCGAAGATACTTCTCAAAACTGCGCGATCTCTTTCGTTGAGATTTTCCAAACCTGCCATTTTTACCGCAAACTTGGATTCTTTTTTATAGAGATTATTATATTTCTTTGATCCAAAACACGAGTTTACGCTACCACTTGAATACGAATAAGCAATATGGAACTGGTTGTTTATTATTATTTACCTTAATTATACGGTAGGTAGGTTTCCAACAAGTATGCAAATCTTAGAACGAGTTCAATCAAAAAGTTATAGTTTATCATTGGCTATACTTATATTATGTTGTTGCGCAAAAAAATTTTTATCTTAATGTTGATCAAGATATGATAAATATGTTTATTTTAATATTTTTTATCGAGGATCTTCTTTTGCTCTCAATGCATTCCTAATCAGCTCTTCTAATAATTGTAAGATGCATGTTGAAATTTGGTAAGGCATTGTTCCACCAAAATACGATGAAAAAGAAGCTGGTTCGGGCGAAGGTAGGAAAAAGGAAAGCTGACCTTTCTTTCACGTCCAGGTACATCCACTGTCCAGGTATTAGACACAGCACTTTCACCAGCACTTAGGTTTTTATTTATAATGAGTCCTTGCGTTGTTTTGAAATTCCTCGTGGAAAAGTTGGTTATTTAGCGGAGGCGCGGCGACGGGCGCTCAGTTTTACTTGACGCGGTTTGATTGATTGCGAGCGACCTCTGTCGTCGGCTTCTGGCGGCTCACTCCGATAATTCACGAATCGCGAATAGGTATGCGGGTTTGGTGCGCAGGCGCACTGAATGAATAGCGGTCAGAGGGAGAAAGGAATGTAAGGAACGTAAGGTAGCGGAATAATTATGTAGTTATGAATTCTTTATCATCCATTTCCCCCCTCCTTGCGAAGATCTACTTTCGCAAAAGTAGAGTTAGAAAATATTAGTAAAATAAATATAGATATTTGGATATAGCGGGTACATAAAACTGTTAGTAAACCTAACTTAGTATGTTAGTTAGCTAAAAAAGTAAACAAAATATGAATAATATTAAAATAAACTAATTAGAAGGCAAAGGACAAAATATGTATGCTCTCTAATTATGAACTCCAAGTCTCCTATTTAAGGTTCTATATATAGGGACTGCGTAATCCACCCCGGTAGACAACAATGCTTTACTTAGCTCGACTCTACATGCTGGCAAATCAGACATAAGTGGAAAGGTAGGCTTGGGCTTTCGCCTGAGACAAGCTTTGCACTTATGAATGCGGTGACGTACCACACGGCGAGCGGATAATATCCAATATTTTTGACGCAAAATTGAAATTAATATTTGAGGACCAGCATGTAAAGTAAGGTTGCGGTGGTAATGATCGATTAGGAGATCAATAATATGCCCCTTACTTGGAAGCAAAATTGGGTGTTTATGACTGTATTCCAAAGAAGAGTATGATAGCCGTTCACCTACTCGGAGAATGTCGTCATTCATGAATGGAAAAAGTTTTTGTAATTTTGAAGAAACCTTTCTGTTATTTTTAATATTATCAATGTCCTCTTTAAAAGCTGTATTCTGAATCGCACGAATTATGGTATTTTCAGCTGCGTTGATATCTTCGGCAGTTATAACATCGTTGCGTGGAAGCTTTTTCATAAATCGCAGGACATAAACAGTGGCTCTGACGAATTTATTCCAACTAGAGCATTTAGATCCAAGTGTAATAATAGGATCTTCCTCCTGAGTTAGGATGACATGGGCGTGAGTATTGGTTTTCTCCTCAGGTAAGGCGGATTTATCGGAAGGCTTAAATTTTTGAATGGGCCATTGCTCCATTGGTAAGGAAGCCCAAGATGGACCATTGAACCATAAATCGCAAGAAAGAAGCTGCGAAGGTAACAGTCCGCGTGAAATACAGTCAGCGGGATTGTCAACACCAGGGATATGGTAGAGACAATCAGGGTCCACAAGGTTTTGGAACTGTGCGATCCGATTCGCTACATACGTTTGGAATCGGTGCGGTGAGGCAGAGAGCCAACATAGAGCTACTGTAGAGTCGGAAAATACGAAAATGTTATCGATGGGATAACGCAATGATAATGTATCATATACGTTGCGGACTAGTTTTGCAAGCAAAACCAATGCATTAAGCTCCAGTCTAGCCAAAGTGACAGGCTTAGACGGAGATGAAACTCGAGATTTAGAGCATATTAACGTTACAATCGGTTGTTCATTTTCATTAGTGACGTAAGTGTACAAACAACAACCGAATGCTTTTTCGCTTGCGTCAGCGAAAGCGAGAAGCGACATTTTAGACGACCGTTCCACACCAATGTGTCTCGGAAATCTAAACTCAGAAAGTAGAGTCAGTTCGGACATAAATTTTTTCCACGTCTCTACGATGTGAGATGGGGGCGTTTCATCCCAACCGATTTTTAGAAGCCAAAGCTCTGTCATAATCAACTTCGCGAATAGAATTATCGGGCCAACGAGGCCCAAAACGTGGGCGGTGGTCGAGAGGATCGCTCTTTTCGTATAAGCTTCAGGCGATTTCTCAACTTTAAAGCTAAATTCATCAGAAGCGGGTAACCAGTGAAGACCTAGGATCTTAAGCGTGTCGTCAGTTTCAAAAGAAATAGATTCAGCTTGGCGGTGTGACTTAGGGATGTTCTCGAGTAACTCTACTGAATTACTCGTCCACTTGACTAGGTCGAATCCACCGGACTTGAAGAGATGTATAAGCTCCTGAGCAATTCTTGCTGCGTCACCTACAGTTGACGCAGAAGAAGCTAAGTCGTCCATGTAAACATCTCGTTCGACAATTTCAGCTGCGAGCGGCCATTTAGCTTTCTCTTGCTTAGCTACCTCTCGTAGAGTACGTAGCGCTAAGAAGGGCGAAGAGCGTAATCCAAATGTAACCCTGTTGAACTCATAGATGTCCAACGGATCATCGGATGAAAATCTATACAGGATTCGTTGATATTTGCGGTGCGGAGGGTGCACTTCGATGCACAGATACATTTGCCGTACATCGGCGAAAAAGGCGATTTTGAAGAGGCGGACATTTAATAAAATGTTGAAGATCTCAGCTTGAAGATTTTGACCTGTGTGGAGGATGTCATTGAGCGAGACAGAATTGTCCGTCTCCATCGAAGCGTCCAGGACGATTCTGAGCTTTGTCGTTTGTTTATCATCCCGAAGTATCGGCCTGTGCGGTAAGAAGAATCCTGGAGAATAGCATTCATCGGGAGATACCTTAGAGATAATACCTTTAGCTAAATAGTCCTGAATGACTTCATTGTATTTAACTCTTAAGTCAGGTGCTCTATCAAATTTCTTTTCGAGCATAAGGTATCTCCGTTTGGCTGCAATGTAAGAGTTACCAAGATTTTCAGGACTCTCCTTAAAGGGCAGATCCACGGCAAAAGTTCCATCAATGTTTCGAGTGGTTGTAGAGACGTAAATGTTCTCACACTCCTGTTCTTCTGGACTTAAATATTGTTTAGATGGTATCTCTTCAACTTTCCAAAACTTTTCTATGAGGTTATCAAGTGGATCACGAGTAAAAGCGCAAAAAGCTGAAGAGTGCGGAAGCTGAGAGAGCACTGGAGCATGGCCTAGAATCACATATCCCAGCGAAGTCTCGATAGCGGACGGCAGATTATCGTTACCTGCGATTCTATTGAACAGTAAAATCTCACAGTAGAGTTGGACACCAATTAGTAAATCTATATTCCCCGGTTCAGCAAAGTCATCATCAGCAAGAGGAATGTCTTTAATTGAGCTATGAAGAGCAGAAATGTCGACTCTTTGATCAGGAAGCTGAGATGTGATTTGCTCCACTACAAGCGGGTGAATAGAGTACTCTTTGGTGTCGTCAAAACGCGATTTAAATTTAAAGTTTGAAATTCCGATTATCTTTTGCGAGGCTCCACCGATTCCCTGCACTTCAGAGAAGCGGTTTTGCGTGTTGACAGGTAGCGATAATCGTTTGCAACAGGCTAAAGAGATGTAATCACACTGCGAGCCAGGATCAACCAAGGCGCGCAAGAAGTGAGTGCGGTTATATTTATCAATAATTTTAATTTTAGCGGTACCTAACAAGGTTGTGGTAGCGGCGTGATCATGAGATTCACGAGAAATCGAGCATAGAGATGCCGATTGCGGTGCGGATGAGTCTAGACAAGACTCTACATTTCTAACCTCTGAGGGTAGAGTAGCGGAAATAGCGGGGTGCGGAAAATTAAAGCGGTGCGGTGCGGAAGAGCCATTAGTAGACTCGATATTCCTACCATTAAAAGGTAGGCTCTCTACTGCTGTCCTCAGAGAGGTAGAGTCAGTAGTAGATTCTGCATTTCCACATTTAGAAAGCAGAGTAGCGGGAATAGCGGTAAAAGAAGCGGTAGTAGAGTTGACTCTACAATTCTCAACATCAGATGGCTGAGTAGGTTTAGTCTCTACCTTTTTATCAATACGGGGAACCGTACCGGCATTAGTGGACTGTATTTGCGGAGTGGGTAAGTCAACATCAGACTCTACATTTATTTCTTTAGAAGGTGGCGTCGTGGTAGAGTCAACAACATAAGTTGTAGGCGAACTGACCACGAAGCTGCAATTAGCTTTCGTAGGTTTAGAGAAGCATAACAGTGAATGATGACGTAGTGAGCACCTAGAGCAGTTGTGCTGAGAAGCGCATAGAGATAGAGACCTGTGCCGACTGCTGAGGCAGTTTGTACAGTAAAAATGCTTTTTTACAACATCAAATCGTTCCTTAGGGGTTAGTTTCATGAATTTAGCGCATTTATAAAAATGATCGTGCTTATCTTCATTACATAAGGCACATTTTTCACTAGTTTGATTTGAGGTATAGTTGCCCTCGGTACTGACGAAAGATTTAGTTAAAAGTTTAGCAGGCGAATGTTTAAAGTTAGTTTTACTAGCAGATTGAGAGGCTGACGATTTAGAATTAATACCTCTAGATAATATTCTACTCTGTTCCTTAACGAACTGAATGAGTTGGCCGTATGAAGGTATTTTTTCATTACGATAAGTTATTTCAAATAGCTTTACGGTTTCAGAATCTAACTTCTGATTAGCAATGTGCAAGAAAATATAATCAGTTAGATCACTAAGTTTTAATTGCTTAAGAGCCTCGACTGCGGAGTTAAAATTATTTAAAAATGATTCGAGGCCTGAAGCACTGTTGTTACCTAAAGCCTTAAAATTTAATATTTGATTCAAATATGAGCTGGCTAAGAAGCGGGGATCGTCATATTTTTGAATTAAATTATTCCAAATAATATTATAGTTTTCCGGAGTGGTAGGTAAGCCGGCACAAATCAAAGCAGCTTGACCTTTTAATTTACTCACAAGATAGAAAACCTTCTCATTATCTGAAATATTAGGGTTATCGTGGATAAGGCTTTTGAACTGACAATAAAACCGTGACCAATCGTTACTATTTCCATGGAATTCTAAAAGTTCGAGAGGTGCTAATCGAGATTTAACCGTTGGAAAACTATTTAATTTTTCACTTTCTGCGGTAGAATGCTTCTTCTCTGCAGCATCTAAAACCTGCTTAACTGCGCTGGACATCTCTTCGAAGACTGTCCAAGCTTGATAAGAAACTGGCATTGATGGTTTTAATTTTATTTGTAATTTAATAAACGCATCTAAAGTCTGTTCAAATTTAGAACATAACGCTTCTAAATTAGACGTTTGCAATTTCAAAGTCGACAACTTGTGTTCATCGCCGTCTACTTTCATCGCGAGGTCATAAATAGTTTGCATTCGAGTGAACAAAGCATCCCGTTTTGCTTGCAATATTACAAACTGATTTTCATCGTCAGATTTAATAGGTACTTCTGCCTTACTCATTTTGACAATTAATTACTAAATACTACAGTTAAAAAATTAATAAAACAGAAAGCACAATTATTAAGTTAATATGAAAAATAATTAACGGCGTAAGAACCGAAATTTAATAATAAATAGGTTGCGGTTATAATATAATGTGTACGGAATCCTATTTTAATTACGCGGTATATATTTACTAGCTAGGTATTCAACCAGTTACGCAGTGAAATAACTATATCTAAGTATTCTAAAAACCCCTAATAAATTGCGCGGTAAAAGCGATCACTAACCGTCACTTAATTATTGTAACGTTAAAAGTGGGTAGATTGATATAAGTCGCGCCGCGCGCGCGCCGCTGCGAGACAATGGAATATTCCTTTGTACTATAGGTACGCAATATAGGTATGAATCCAGGGAGATTACGGCACTAAATGAGTAGGTATGCGGATTAAATAACAATATACCGAAATATTAAGTGCGGGAAATGACGAATATATAATATACTTAATATCTCAAGTATGTACCTACACACTTAAATGACTTAATCCCTAGAAAATAGCGGATATAAGATACGTATATGTACATAAATAAACTTATAATACGTACTTATAAATAAGTTATACATATAAAATAATTTATTATACGTATAATATAGAAATAAACTGATATAATATAATGCGAAATTTAACCCACGCAAGGAGGAGCGGCCTGGTTATTTACGTAGTTACAAAATTAACCTGGCAGAAATACCAGATTAACGCGGTACGAAATGACTAAAACAATGCGGCTCGAAGTGGCCAAAAACAATGGTAAGGCATTGTTCCACCAAAATACGATGAAAAAGAAGCTGGTTCGGGCGAAGGTAGGAAAAAGGAAAGCTGACCTTTCTTTCACGTCCAGGTACATCCACTGTCCAGGTATTAGACACAGCACTTTCACCAGCACTTAGGTTTTTATTTATAATGAGTCCTTGCGTTGTTTTGAAATTCCTCGTGGAAAAGTTGGTTATTTAGCGGAGGCGCGGCGACGGGCGCTCAGTTTTACTTGACGCGGTTTGATTGATTGCGAGCGACCTCTGTCGTCGGCTTCTGGCGGCTCACTCCGATAATTCGCGAATCGCGAATAGGTATGCGGGTTTGGTGCGCAGGCGCACTGAATGAATAGCGGTCAGAGGGAGAAAGGAATGTAAGGAACGTAAGGTAGCGGAATAATTATGTAGTTATGAATTCTTTATCATCCAAAATTATTATACCTAACTACCTAGTATTGAAAATTATTTTTTTATTTATTAGGTTAAAAGTAAAACACTTGTATAATTTATAATCATCGTGCAAATTGTAAAAATTCGGCTTCAGCACACAAAGGGTTTTTATTTTATTTAGAGAGATGTTAAAGTATTTTTGGGAATTAGTACATAAAAAGGCGTTTTTTAACAATTTTTTAATATTATTTCGATTAAAATATAAATCCATACACTAAAATACTTATTACATATAGTTAATAATGAAGAGAGTACTGATATGACGCATTGTAAAAACTTTAAACGTAAAATAATATAATGACAATTTAATAAGCCCAAGCCGTAAAATATCTTAGGCCCTTACTTAAATAAAGTTCTTTGTCACAATATTGGCTACACCTTGGAAAAAGGTGAAACAAATAAATTACTTACTTACATTGGTGACGATTGTGTTTTAGTCTCTAAATTTAGCGCGTCTAAAAAATTTCTAACCCTTTGACTACGATAATTTTGGTAGAGGTGGTGTTTGGATGCTAGTGCTTTCAGACGCGCTAAATTTTAGAGATTTTGTAAAAATTGCGAATGCGGGATTGACTAAAACCTGCCACTCATTAACGCGGTTCAATACGATGCTGAGTAGCAAGTATCAACGTATTAGGAGTGGTAGTTCGGCAACATTAGCCCGCCAAATTCACATTAAGTATATTTAGTTTTGCTCAAATACTATAGACTAACTACACATTGTACGTTTATGGCAACGAATTTTGCAAAAAATAATAGTATCTGTAATGTCCACGTATTTACTACGGACTTCAAATACTTTGCACGCAATTAAGTAATGACTAAGACAGGTGTCGTCCCGTCGACGGTTGTGTAACGACTGACTCTCTACGCATAGGAGTTACCTTATATATATATACATATATATATATATACATATATATATATATATATATATATATACATCCAGGAACACTTTTGGCGTCATGCACGTTGTGCATCATTATGACGTCCCCCTGTTCGGCTTACTTTTTTCCCCATCTCTCTGCGAATATTGCTTAATTTAATGATATCCTAGTCAGTGGGGTATTTCATTTTCTTTTAGCTTTATTATCCGCAATATTCTTCTTTCAGTCATGCCCAAGCATTTTTGAACCCCGATTCATGTTGATAACTTCTTGGCTTCCTAGATATATTATTCAAGGTTTATCTAACGTGCCAACTTTTTTGCGTCCTTTGGGTTTTGTGCGTAGATGCGACGTTGCCAGTTTGAGGTACCTATTTGACGATACAAATTATTATTATCCTAAACTATACGTACTTAATAACGTTACCTATAAACCGTACCATGTTACTTGTACCTACCTACTTTACGATACAAATTATTATAAATGTTGTGATGTCATTTCGTCTAAGATCCCGCAGTGCCTGAAGACTAAGGTCTTCGAACAGTGTGTGTTGCCAGTAATGTCATACGGATCCGAGACATGGTCATTGACTATGGGCCTCATAAGGTGGTTCAGAGTCACTCAGCGGGTGATGGAGAGAGCTATGCTCGGAGTATCTATACGTGATCAATTACAGGTTGAAAATCATTGCAGGAGGCCTTTGTCCAGCAGTGGACATCCTTCGGCTGAAACGAACCTTTTAAAACATCTTGGTGATAATATTATGTGGACGTCTATATGCGACGTCGAATAGGTATATCGCTTAAACGGACGGTATTCTCTTTCTACGATCGCTAACGCTTCGAGAACTAACGGCTAGCTCTATACGTCTAGGAGATCCAGTAGTAGTCTTCGAAGTATACCTCCAGGTCACTTCACCAAGTCAAGTGGAAAGGTCTCTTCATAACTAACAAAACGAGCCCAAACTCGACACGGCTAGCTCTATACGTCTAGGAGATCCAGAAGTAGTCTTCGAAGTATACCTTCAGGTCACTCCATCCAGTCAAGTGGAAAGGTCTCTTCATAACTAACAAAACGAGCCCAAACTCGACACGGCTAGCTCTATACGTCTAGGAGATCCAGTAGAGGTCTTCGAAGTATACCTTCAGGTCACTCCACCAAGTCAAGTGGAAAGGTCTCTTCATAACTAACAAAACGAGCCCAAACTCGACACGGCTAGCTCTATACGTCTAGGAGATCCAGTAGTAGTCTTCAAAGTATACCTTCAGGTCACTCCACCCAGTCAAGTGGAAAGGTCTCTTCATAACTAACAAAACGAGCCCAAACTCGACACGGCTAGCTCTATACGTCTAGGAGATCCAGAAGTAGTCTTCGAAGTATACCTTCAGGTCACTCCATCAAGTCAAGTGGAAAGGTCTCTTCATAACTAACAAAACGAGCCAAAACTCCACACGGCTAGCTCTATACGTCTAGGAGATCCAGTAGTAGTCTTCGAAGTATACCTCCAGGTCATTTTACCAAGTCAAGTGGAAATGTCTTTTCATAACTAACAAAACGAGCCCAAACTCGACACGGCTAGCTCTATACGTCTAGGAGATCCAGAAGTAGTCTTCGAAGTATACCTTCAGGTCACTCCATCAAGTCAAGTGGAAAGATCTCTTCATAACTAACAAAACGAGCCAAAACTCCACACGGCTAGCTCTATACGTCTAGGAGATCCAGTAGTAGTCTTCGAAGTATACCTCCAGGTCATTTCACCAAGTCAAGTGGAAAGGTCTTTTCATAACTAACAAAACGAGCCCAAACTCCACACGGCTAGCTCTATACGTCTAGGAGATCCAGTAGTAGTCTTCGAAGTATACCTTTAGGTCACTCCACCCAGTCAAGTGGAAAAGTCTCTTCATAACTAACAAAACGAGCCCAAACTCGACACGGCTAGCTCTATACGTCTAGGAGATCCAGTAGTAGTCTTCGAAGTTTACCTTCAGGTCACTCCACCCAGTCAAGTAGAAAGGTCTCTTCATAACTAACAAAACGAGCCCAAACTCGACACGGCTAGCTCTATACGTCCAGGAGATCCAGAAGTAGTCTTCGAAGTATACCTTCAGGTCACTCCATCAAGTCAAGTGGAAAGGTCTCTTCATAACTAACAAAACGAGCCAAAACTCCACACGGCTAGCTCTATACGTCTAGGAGATCCAGTAGTAGTATTCGAAGTATACCTCCAGGTCATTTTACCAAGTCAAGTGGAAATGTCTTTTCATAACTAACAAAACGAGCCCAAACTCGACACGGCTAGCTCTATACGTCTAGGAGATCCAGAAGTAGTCTTCGAAGTATACCTTCAGGTCACTCCACCAAGTCAAGTAGAAAGGTCTCTTCATAACTAACAAAACGAGCCCAAACTCGACACGGCTAGCTCTATACGTCCAGGAGATCCAGAAGTAGTCTTCGAAGTATACCTTCAGGTCACTCCATCAAGTCAAGTGGAAAGGTCTCTTCATAACTAACAAAACGAGCCAAAACTCCACACGGCTAGCTCTATACGTCTAGGAGATCCAGTAGTAGTATTCGAAGTATACCTCCAGGTCATTTTACCAAGTCAAGTGGAAATGTCTTTTCATAACTAACAAAACGAGCCCAAACTCGACACGACTAGCTCTATACGTCTAGGAGATCCAGAAGTAGTCTTCGAAGTATACCTTCAGGTCACTCCACCAAGTCAAGTAGAAAGGTCTCTTCATAACTAACAAAACGAGCCCAAACTCGACACGGCTAGCTCTATACGTCCAGGAGATCCAGAAGTAGTCTTCGAAGTATACCTTCAGGTCACTCCATCAAGTCAAGTGGAAAGGTCTCTTCATAACTAACAAAACGAGCCAAAACTCCACACGGCTAGCTCTATACGTCTAGGAGATCCAGTAGTAGTCTTCGAAGTATACCTCCAGGTCATTTTACCAAGTCAAGTGGAAATGTCTTTTCATAACTAACAAAACGAGCCCAAACTCGACACGGCTAGCTCTATACGTCTAGGAGATCCAGAAGTAGTCTTCGAAGTATACCTTCAGGTCACTCCACCAAGTCAAGTAGAAAGGTCCTTTCATAACTAACAAAACGAGCCCATACTCGACACGGCTAGCTCTATACGTCTAGGAGATCCAGAAGTAGTCTTCGAAGTATACCTTCAGGTCACTCCACCAAGTCAAGTGGAAAGGTCTCTTCATAACTAACAACACGAGCCCAAACTCCACACGGCTAGCTCTATACGTCTAGGAGATCTAGTAGAGGTCTTCGAAGTATACCTTCAGGTCACTCCACCCAGTCAAGTGGAAAGGTCTCTTCATAACTAACAAAACGAGCCCAAACTCGACACGGCTAGCTCTATACGTCTAGGAGATCCAGAAGTAGTCTTCGAAGTATACCTTCAGGTCACTCCACCAAGTCAAGTGGAAAGGTCCTTTCATAAGTAACAAAACGAGCCCATACTCGACACGGCTAGCTCTATACGTCTAGGAGATCCAGAAGTAGTCTTCGAAGTATACCTTCAGGTCACTCCACCAAGTCAAGTGGAAAGGTCTCTTCATAACTAACAAAACGAGCCCAAACTCGACACGGCTAGCTCTATACGTCTAGGAGATCCAGTAGTAGTCTTCGAAGTATACCTCCAGGACACTTCACCAAGTCAAGTGGAAAGGTCTTTTCATAACTATCAAAACGAGCCCAAATTCGACACGGCTAGCTCTATACGTCTAGGAGATCCAGTAGTAGTCTTCGCAGTATACCTTCAGGTCACTCCACCAAGTCAAGTGGAAAGATCTTTTCATAACTATCAAAACGAGCCCAAACTCTACACGGCTAGCTCTATACGTCTAGGAGATCCAGTTGTAGTCATCGAAGTATACCTTCAGGTCACTCCACCAAGTCAAGTGGAAAGGTCTTTTCATAACTATCAAAACGAGCCCAAACTCGATACGGCTAGCTCTATACGTCTAGGAGATCCAGTAGATGTCTTCGTAGTATACCTTCAGGTCACTCCACCAAGTCAAGTGGAAAGGTCTTTTCATAACTATCAAAACGAGCCCAAACTCGATACGGCTAGCTCTATAGGTCTAGGAGATCCAGTAGATGTCTTCGTAGTATACCTTCAGGTCATTCCACCAAGTCAAGTGGTAATATCTTCTCATAACTAACAAAACTATATATTTTATGAGAAACTACCTACTTAGTGCAAAATAAATTTTGATATTCAAAAATATCATCATCATAATCATCACTAGGTACTAGGCAGGTAGTTAGGTACTTTAATTGTCTTCATTCAAGCCAGGTGCCATGTAGGTAATGCGCACCTCGTCTTTTGTCCCACTCTTTTAGGGTTCCATACCAAAATATGCTCAGGCTATCCACCCAGAGTGGTCAACCACATCAGTGAAGGAAAAGAGAAATAAGATATTCCGGGCACGATCTTTAAAGTAGGTACATCCTTACATCAATATAATATAGGTACTTATATTTTAGAGGAAAATTAAAATCAACAAAGTAAATTAAGTAACTAGTAGGTTTTATCCTCCAAAATCAAATTTAGGTTTGCGGTTCGTTAAAAATGTGATTCTTAACGTTTTAGGTACTTCTTTTGAAGTATGAAACCAGCGTGCAAGTCTGTAGCTATCACGGTTCTAGAGATACAGCCTGTTGACAGACGGACGGACGGACGGACAGACGGACAGCGAAGTCTCAGTAATAGGGTTCCTTTTTTACCCTTTGGGTACGGAACCCTATAAATGAGTAAAATCTATGTTTGGGTAATATCGGTCGAGCAGTGTAAGTAAGAGTATCAGATCTTTTCCAAAATTATGTAAGACATTTTTCACAACTTCCTCTATATGGGTATCAAATGAAAAGCTTGAGTAGTAGAATACTATCACACAGGCGAATTTTTGTGTGTATGTGTGTGATCGAGCGAGCGCCGAATAATACGTCACGCGTACGTGTTCAACAATGATAATATACGTTTCCAAATGATAGAATTTAGCACTGGTCAGTTGGGCACTGGCAGTCCAAGGTGCCTACAAGAAATCAAGAAAGCTGGCAACGTCGCACACGGAAGCCAAAAAAGCGACACATTGAGGTATACGACTCTACAAATATACGCGCTGCAGCAGCGCCACGCCTCTGTTGAGAATTTGTCGGGAACTTTTCAGAATACTTTTGCAGTCATGGGATCGACAATTTGGCTACCATCGATTTTCATACTACAGTCTCTTAGAACCACAAGGACGCAAGTGCAAGCATAAAACAAAGTGGCGTCCGGTATGCGGACGTCAAAAGGCGGTGGACGCCACTTTGAATGCACTTTTTTCTTCAGCGGGTGTCAGATTGCTTGCGGGATAAATATATATATATATATATATATATATATATATATAAACACAAAACTTTTATCATGGATGTCTAACTGTTACTTGCGCTATTTATCATTACCTTCAATATGTAATTACCTACTCTAGTTGCAAAAACTAGTTAATATTTGAATTTGGCGGGATAAGTGTATCCACCTAAAATCCCTTCTGGCAGTGCATTTCCATCATCACTTAACGTTAGATGAGATCTCAAACAAACTTGTGATTCAAAAAAAAATATAAATAATTACGGTAAGTTCAATGTGAATACATGAATGCTTACACCCTATGGAGTTATAACGTCACTTAAAAGACACCCTCAAGAATGTGGTATATTCAATTAATTATCATTAAACTCCAATGTGTAATCAACCTAGCATTGTTATTTAATAGGAACTGTTATAATTAATAATGTAACTTTGGCAACTACCAACCAATAAGCGCATTTGTTAACTTTCTATTATAATGCTAGGTTCGGTTTTGATAACTTATGACTTTGGTTTTAATGATGCTTAATTAAAAAAGAAACATCTCTTGAGGCTGTCGAAACATGTAAAAATATATCCAATATGCAGTAGTCAAATTATGATAAAATAAACTATGTATATGTACAAAAATACTAAGTATGTATTTGACCCATTTCATATTAAGCTCTTAACTTCCAATTTGAATATACAAATCCTGAAAGATTGAAATATATTTACATAAGTCTTGATGTTTATATGTCCATCAATAGATTTCATAACTTGTGTAATAAAACCCTATATTTTGTGATTTTGTTACATTTTGTTATAGAAATATTAGATGCTTGTGTTGCAACGCGACTTTACCGTGTGTGTCGATTTGATGAAATAAAAAGACTATTCAATATTTACAGACAAGGTCACTTGAAGGTTTCGAGAAGACTTAATTCTTTGTTATGTAAAAACCTTACAAACATAGTACAGTGTTTATTTATGTTTGTTTATTTCTCTTTCAAAAGTCAAACTGGACAGATGGAGACAAGGCATTGATTAACTACAAGTAATGAGTTCATCAAATATTTTGGACAAAGGAATTCAGGGGCCAACATCTATCTCTTATAGCAGTATTATTGTTTTCATACAATGTCAGTATGAAAATTTTAAATAATTTACAATAATACTGCCTTAAGAGATGGTGGTATGGTCCCAGGTCTGCAAAGATGACAATTCCCTGGCAAAGTTGACTCCGTAAACTTGCCTTGATTAGCTAAATAAATAACGCTCAATTTATAAAATAAAATAAAGTATGTCAAACAAATGTGATGAATTTATGACCAATTTCGCTAGCAGCTTACACGAGACATAACTAAATTTTAATTATCATCAAGTCCTTATACAATTTCTGATAACAGTTGTATGGGATTTAATGATAATAATTTATTCAAGTATGTCTCCGAGAAACTGTTTAAACTTTGTCCACCCTAAAATATACTTTAATTGCAACACAAACAAAACAAGTGAGAAATTAAACCTATATGCTACTATGAAATAATAATAGTTTAACATATTATATACAAGTAGTATTAAAAGTACTAATCTTAAGCCTATATATAATCTACATTTTATACACATAGAAAAAACTTGTAAAAAGTTATTTTACAACAACATAAATGTCATTTAGCACATTTCTGACTGAGGGTATGAGGTAAAAATATACAGGGGTTTGGGTACAGCAAATGTTTTCCATATTTGTACATATTATTACAAAATCACAAGTATTCAGTTTTTAGAGAAAGACTCCCCCATACATACAAAATACTAATATTATTTGCAATTTTGGAATATTGTCATCATGCCAAATAAAAAAATAAGTAAGTAATCATAAATAATAAGTAATTTGGATTAAAATTGTGATCTTAAATGCATTTATTTTTTAAATATACACAATATACATCTAGAACTAAATGTAAATGATTTTACCTCTTAAACAATATAATATTTGCTTTCATTTTGTTCTAAATGTATTTTCAAAACACTATATATTTAAGAACCCAGATACTATGTGCAAATAAATCTTAAAATATTGCAGTTGTAAATGAAAACCCTATTTTATATTTACCTCAAGCCCTCATCAATATTTGGGAGTGACCAATTCAATCTCATAATTTGTTAACACTATCTAAAGTTTATGTAATAAATTACTTTTAGATATAATAATTATTATTTGTTCCCATGAAGTGAGCACTCATAGACGATCCCAACTAGCACAAAGGCTGACACACACATGATTAGAAGTACACTCGGCAATTTTTTTTTTGTTGTGATCCATAATACAAAAGAATATAATATGGCACTACATGACAAAAATCACCCAAAATCTCTTTTTCTATGTACAGTCAAAGTCAAGACAACGTCCAAGCCTGTTGGGTGGGGGTTGACTGTAGCAGGGGGCGCGCGTTTAGACTAGTAGCATGGTACTAGTTTTTTTTTTACTCTATACAAGTTAGTACTTGACTGCGATCTCACGTGATGGTAAGTGATGATGCAGCCTAAGATGTTATCGAACTACCTTGGAAGGGTAAGTAAATTTAGCCCAACTGTTTCTACAAGCATTGCATCGGAAGGCTTAATCCAAAGCCTCTCACCAGACCAGACCTGAACCAATTTAGAAATTATAAAATTGTGAGCTGTGGCGGGAATGGAACCCGCGACCTCCCACTCGAATACGAGCGTGCCGCCACTGCGCCAGGGTAGTCGTCGAAAGTTTGACCGAGTAGGCCGTGGGTTCGATCTCAGCCATGGACCACTTTGGAATTTAATAATTTTTACATTGACTGAGCTGCCTGAGCAAGTGACGAATAGTGTAACGTCACGACGTATAGTAATGGAACAAAATTCAAATAATGTATGGGAACTATCACTATTTTGACTCAGCTGAGCATTACTGATAACTGAAGTTCATTACATTATTTGAAATATGAATTTTGTTCAATTTCTATTGAAGCGACGCGGCGTAACGCTATTTATCACTTGACTCATGCAGGCTGTTATGCAATTGCCTAATTGGTGTAAAAATAACGTATTCATCGTTATCGAAATCGTAAATCGGAGGAGCAGAATTTGCATAATATGATAACAATGAGTACGTTTTTCTTACATAATCACATCCCAGTGTATGTAGAATGCGCATACGTAGAGATGTCTCTCTACTTTTGCCGCTCTCTTTTCTCGGTCTAATGTCTATCAATATGGATCAGAAAGAGAGAAAAGAGAGCGACAAAAGTAGAGAAACATCACTACGCGCGCATCTCTGATCTGGTGGGAAGCTGCAGCTACACTAGCAAGTTACCACCCTTACAGTATGGGCCGGTTTTAGCATACTGGTGTGATGCTGCATACAAACCTATCGATTGAGTCGCTTTCAACGTAATTTACAATCAACTAAGATTGCAATTTAGTAAACTTGTAAAAAACTTACATTTTGCCTCCATATTGGAGCATCATAAGATTTCGACTTGATATTTATTTGTAAATCTAGCGGTCTTTCTCAGTTGTAAATTAGTCTTTGTCTCAACATTTTGTTGTTTTCTAATGATGCTCCAGTGTTGAAGTGAAACATGACTGCATAGAAAAAGTTATAAGATTTGTGCTGTACTGTAACATCATATACATCCGATGTTGTTGAGTATGTTATCATTTTGAAGTTGATACTTTGTACTTCATGAAGTTAACTTTTAACACTTTCTTCAGTGAAATCAACTTATTTCGTTGAATTTTCACTTGTAGCTAGTTGGGATCTAATTCATGATTTCTCATTAAATTTATATCTGGTATAAGTCAAGCACTTTATACTTGTTTCTTGGCAACCTCTGAACACAGTTCACGATTAACAGGACCGAAAACAGAGAAAACAGAGAAATCGTGAAGAAAAGTCCTTCATCATAAATGTGACAACATTGGATGGACAATAACAACGAATATAACTATATTCCTGTAACGCTACCTCCTTAAAAAGCCTTTGGTGCCATCTGGACCTCTTGGGGTTCGTATCACGAGGACTCCTGGAGGAGGAGGTGAGGGAAATACAACTGCCGAAGTTGTCCCCGGTGGTAGCCTCGCAAGAACCTTTCTCTCTTTGCCTTTGGTATTGTTTTCATTTGAGTTTTTCGTTTTGACTGTACTCTGGGTATCGTTGATATTGTTGGCTTGCAATTTGTCTTGTAACCGACTGAGGCTAGAAATTAAATGATTGATTTTTAGTAAAATTTAAAAATATTAATACAGTTGGGTACTTGAACTTCAAAACAAAGTCTTCACTTTTTACAAACTTGTATGTTTCATAGGGAAAAACTGTTACAGAGAAGAGGTATACACCTCCCAATATTTCATTATGTAAGAATCCACAAATCATACACATCTTATCAACTTCAGCAAACAGTTCCCCAATAAGGACTCATTAGACTTCGTTAGCAATCGTAGCAATCAGGAAGCCAGCATCTTCCTAATTTAATTATAATACAAGGCTTTTTGTAGCAATATTTTTCCTGCTAATATTAAGAACATGAAAGGGTGTACATAATTATCTTTTGTCTTACTTAAGTTCATTCAACTTTGACCAGAAATTAAAATAAGTATAGTCCTATTATTTAACTGATAAGTTTAGGTAACTGTAATACCGTTGTAGTTATCCTAGTTTGACATAGTCTAAATAGGCTGGTTACACTTACTTGTCATCAATAACGTCTTCGGGGCTCCGCGCTTCGCCGAGTATCCGCAGTCGGGCTTCCTCGTACTCTTTTTGCCTTTGTTCCAAGGTTTTGACCGGCCGCGCTCGGTTCTCTCCGTTGAGCTGCCCGCTCGCTAGCGAGCTGGGGCGCTTCAGAATACGAATAGCTGGCTCGGGCATCACGCACTGGGACCCAATACACGCGCTCTCTTCCACAATTACGTTCGTAACCTTGCAAGGCTTGCAACCTTTTAGACTTGTCACAGACGGCACACTGGACATCAGCTCGATCTTTCGGTCCAACTGAAACAATGACTCACATTATTACACACTGCACCATACATGGATCGACCGAAACGAATGTCCTGAAAAGGTTTTCACTGATAAAACTTACGCCAATTTCGTCCATATCCTCCCAACTTTCACATACGTCAACTTCATCTTGTGCCGCCATCTTGCCGTTTGTGTTCATCACTCATAGATTATAGAGTTTGACAGCTGGCTGCTTTACTACCTTTTTTCAATGTTGCTGTTGCTCAAAAGTTGATTTACTACCTATTTTTTAGGAAATAAAATTAGTGAAGATTAACAAAACAATGAATTCTAAAATCAATACAATGCAAGATTAATTTTGAAGGAAACAGGAAAAATATGAATGTCTTTCTTTCCACTTAAATGGACATTTTTGTTACCGGTTTATAGGGCTCATTTATGGTGAGCTATTTCTCTTCTTCTTTGTTCGTTTATTGGCTTGATTGCTCTGTGGTTGTACCAACATTTCTCATTATTAAAAAATAATCTGTGATTGTGTCACTGACCATGTGACTTTTGTTGTGACGTCAATGTCAAATCATAAATTCATAACCATAAAACAAGAATGTTACATGCACAGACCTACTACACTGTTATTTTTGTAAACTTCTTAGTCAGGATCGCTACGAAAAAATAATTATTAATTACCAACGCTTTGTTTGATAATATGTAGATGTACTCAAAAACCTGTTCCTGTAACATACCTGTAAGTAATTTTAGTTTCCATTGTAAGGCATAGAAAATGATCCAGTTTGAGGTTAGCTTAGTTCAAATGTAAGTTTTTGTTCGTAGGTACGCAATGGACGTGAGCTCGAGGTTTTCGTCAGCCCTAGCCGGGTTGACGTCTATCGATCCTGACTCCATACAGTTTCTTATGTTTAGTGATCAAGAAATTCGAAAACTCAGTGTGACGAAGATTACTAACACCACGTCTTTCGATTCGATGGGCAACCCTACAGTGGGAGGTCTCTACGATCCTGCCCTAGGACCTATAAGAGATCGCAACGATTTCTGTGTCACCTGTTCCAATGCACTCCTGCACTGTCCAGGACATTTTGGGCACATTGAACTCCCACTTACTGTCGCTAACCCATTATTCATAAAGAATATTTACACACTATTCCGAATAACTTGTTTAAAATGCTTCAAAATACAGATGGATGATAGAATAAAGTTTATATTGAAACTGCAACTCGAATTGATTGATGCAGGGTACATAACTGCAGCATTAGATTTGGAAAACTTTATAGGCGATGTAAAAGACTACAAAACCGATACTTCACCAGAAAAACCAAATAAAGTTATCAGGAAATATCAAAAACTCCTGAAAAAACATGACTTTCTCAATGAGAGATTTCAGAATAAAAATACAGATAAACTACGGGCAAAGATAATTAACAATTATTTTAAAGCAATCAATACATCAAAAGTATGCCTGTATTGCAAGAGCAAGCTTATCAAAGTTACAACATCTGATAACAAAATCATGTATAATATGAGTTCAGAAGGAGGAGGAGGAGGTAAAGGTATAAAAATTTTGATGCCCGATGATCTAAAACGTTTTTGCAAATCTATAGAAGAAAATGACGAAGACATCCTAACACACTGCTTCCCTGTACTCAAGTATGCAAATGTCAAGCCAGTTACAGATTTATTTTTCATGCAGCTGGTCCCAGTTTTACCACCCTGTGTGAGACCTTGTAATGTTTTACAAGGAGAGTTAGTGGAACACCCACAAACTCATGTGTACAAAGGAATTATGAATGCTGCATATGCCGCTAGAGCAGTGCTTCAAGTTCTCAAGGCCCCAGATCTGCAGAAGGCCATTGACGGTCTTGAGCAGCGCCCTCGGCAAGCTTATGAGAGTATTCAAGGGAAGTCTCCTGCAGAAAAATTGCATGTAGTCTGGCAAGATTTACAGAAACAAATAAATCAAGTACTCAGCAGCGATGGTCAAGACAGCCAAGGTTTAAAGCAGATCCTTGAAAAGAAAACGGGTGTTATTAGAATGAACATGATGGGAAAAAGAGTCAACTTTGCTGCAAGATCTGTTATCACACCTGACCCCAATGTCGATATTGATGAAATAGGCATCCCAGATGCATTCGCTACAAAACTAACCTACCCAACTCCAGTCACTGAATGGAATGTAGATGAATTAAGGAAAATGGTAATAAATGGGCCCAACAAGCATCCTGGAGCAGAGAAATTAGAAATCAAGAATGGAAGAGTAATCAGAATTCCCCCTGATTCTCTTCAGAAAAGAAAATCTCTTGCCAAAAAGCTTCTTACTCCTGATGAATTTAAAAATTCAGGCCTGAAAATAGTTCATCGACATTTGATAAATGGTGATGTACTAATCTTAAATCGTCAACCTTCACTGCACAAACCAAGTATGATGGCACATAGAGCAAGAATACTTAAAGGAGAGAAAACTCTGAGATTACATTACGCCAACTGTAAATCATATAACGCTGATTTTGATGGTGACGAAATGAATGCCCATTTTCCTCAAAATGAAATTGCAAGAAGTGAAGCATATAATATCATGTCTGTAAGAAAACAATATCTAGTGCCAAAAGATGGCACTCCTCTCAGTGGCTTAATTCAAGATCACGTGATATCTGGTGTGAGAATGTCTTTGAGAGGCACCTTCTTTTCCAAAGCTGATTACCAACAGCTAGTTCTTCAAGCATTGTCTAACCACAGAGGAGAAATTAAATTGCTTCCTCCAACGATTTTAAAACCAGTCACGCTTTGGTCGGGTAAACAAGTTTTATCCACCATCATAATCAATATTATTCCTAAAGGGAAACCTTATTTATCCTTAAACGGCAAGGCAAAAATTAATGCAAAGGCATGGCAGAAAGAACCACCAAGACCATGGGCAGCTGGTGGTCCAGAATTCACAGATCAAACCACCATGACTGAGGCGGAAGTGATTATAAGGAAAGGTGAACTTTTATGTGGCGTGCTGGATAAAACTCACTATGGAGCAACACCTTATGGTTTGGTTCACTGCATGTACGAGTTATATGGCGGAGACAGTTCAGCTGCATTGTTAAGCGCATTTTCAAAAGTTTTCACATTTTACCTGCAATGGTTTGGCTTTACTCTTGGTGTCAAGGATATCTTGGTTGTAGAAGAGGCTAATAAAAAACGTGACGAATTAATTTCCTTAGTTCGTGCAGCGGGTAGAGTTGCAGCTATCAAAGCTACTGAACTCCCAGCTGATACAGATGACAATAAAATAAAAGACACCATAGGAGAAATGTTGATCAAAGACCAGAAATTCCGTGCGAACCTAGACAGACAGTATAAAAATATGCTGGATTCCTACACTAACGACATTAACACTGTTTGTCTCACCAAAGGACTGTTGGAAAAGTTTCCATCAAACAATTTACAACTAATGGTACAATCGGGAGCAAAGGGTTCCACTGTAAATACCATGCAAATTTCCTGTTTGTTGGGGCAAATTGAACTTGAAGGCAAAAGACCGCCTTTAATGATATCTGGAAGGTCTCTACCGAGTTTTCCTCCATACGATATGTCTCCGAGAGCAGGCGGCTTTATTGACGGTCGCTTTATGACTGGAATTCAGCCTCAAGAATTTTTCTTCCATTGTATGGCTGGTAGAGAAGGTCTTATCGATACCGCTGTGAAAACAAGTCGCTCAGGTTATTTGCAAAGATGCTTAATCAAACACTTGGAAGGATTGAATGTGGCCTATGATCACACAGTTAGAGACGCAGACAGCAGTGTAATTCAATTTGCTTATGGAGAGGACGGATTAGATGTGCTCAAATGCCAGTTCCTCAGGAAAGATCAGCTTCGATTTTTAGACGTCAATTCGAATGCCGTGATTTCGAAATCTGTTATAAAGAAGCTGAAAGAAGATGCCGATGCAAAAGCTATTACGAAAGCTCAGAAATCATTAAAGAAATGGAAAAAGAAACATGGAAGCCCATTCGATAAAGTTCGAACCAGTGGCTTCGCCCAGTTCTCAGCCATTGCCAAAAGAGATATCGTTCTCGATGATTTGCCAACTGATCAAACTCGAGATCCGTTTTATTGGGAGCTAGAAAAAATATGGCGATCTTTAGATGAAGAGGAAAGACAGCAGTATGTTAGAAAACAATGCCCGGATCCGATCCCTTGCAAAAATTCTCCCGAGTACAAATATGGAACCATAAATGAGCGATTGGATGATTTCATTCAAAATTACTTGAAAAATCGCAAAGAAAGCAGTTACAGCGAATATTCAGAGAAGGATAAGTTCGTTGAAGTGATGAATGCGAAGTATTTAGAGTCGTTAGCAGCGCCGGGTGAGCCTGTCGGGTTGTTGGCTGCTCAGTCGATAGGCGAGCCTTCCACTCAAATGACACTGAATACTTTTCACTTTGCCGGTAGAGGTGACATGAACGTCACTTTGGGTATACCTCGTTTACGTGAAATCTTAATGACCGCATCGGCGAAATTGAAAACACCGAACATGGATATACCGTTTCTACCGAACATACCAGATTTGAACAAAAAGGCTGAAAGGTTACGCCAGAAAATGAACAGAGTGACGGTGTCCGATGTCCTAGAAAAGATCGATGTCCAATGCGAGATCGTCACGAAACCAGATAGACAGCTCAGGACTACGATGCGTTTTGCATTTTTACCATACTCCCAATACAAAACTCAGTACGCAGTGAAGCCTCCGCAGATTATTAAGCACATGCAGGGTAAATTCTTCACTGAAATGTTTGCGGTTATCCGAAGGCAGGCTAAGGCGACTTGTGGAGTTTTGTGGGCGGCGGAAAAGGAAAAGAAGCGTCGCGCGGCGTCTGATGATGATGAAGGGGACGAAGATTTCACTCCTGAGGCACCTGAACGCGCCGCCGCTGATCCGGACGATGACAGTTCGGATGATGAAGGACCTAATGATGACGATGACAATACTGATGTAAGTACTTATGGACTTTTATTTGTATTGTTGTCTGATTTCCTGCGGTTTATGCGATGTAATGTGATTTGAAACATACATATTTAAAATCAAACCAGTTGTATCTAATATTTCCAAAAATATTTGATTACCAGGAAAGTTCAGTGAGCATCATGAAAACAAAAGTGGGCATTCTAATTATTTATTATTATAATTATTTAAATAAATATTTTATTCTATTCTAACAGCTTAGTAACAGATTTTGAAAACTTTCGTTCCAAAATATATTCTTTTGTGAATTCTAAAAGACGTTAACAAGTATCACGTTAAGATCCTTTTCGTCAGTTTGATTATTTAAAAATTACTTACAAATATCCTCGGTGTGAATGGCAAAAATTTAATCTTCCAGGTAAAGACGCGCAAAAAACGCTCCGAGGAACAAGAATACGAAGACCCTGAATCCGGAGAAGAGGAGAAATCCGACGACGAAGAAATGCAGGACGAACAATTGGGGAAAGAAAACGACGACGACGTAATGGAAATAACGGAAGACGAAGTTTCCGATAAAGCCAACAAAACGATGAACGAAGTTGTGGAAAACATTAGCAGTGCCACAAATTACACATTTGACACCAAAAACCATAGATGGTGTGAATTAACTGTCCTTTTCCCTATCTCATTTTTGAGGGTAGACCTCACTCAAGCTTTGCGTGACGCTGCCATTAGGTCAGTTATTTACGAGATCAAAAACATTAAACGCGCGATAACTAATAAAGAAAAGGACGTCCTGTACTTAAAGACCGAAGGGATCAACATAGTGCAGATGTCCAAATACACGAATTTACTGGATTTAAACAAACTTTACAGCAACGACATACACGCGATCGCAAACACGTATGGCATAGAAGCAGCGAATAAAGTTATTATAAAAGAAATACAGAACGTGTTTAACGTTTACGGCATCACAGTGGACCCGAGACATTTGACGTTGGTGGCTGATTACATGACATACAACGGGATATTCGAGCCAATGAGTAGAAAGGGCATGGAGGCATCGACTTCGCCGCTGCAACAGATGTCTTTTGAATCGTCGCTCATATTTTTGAAGGAAGCCGTGCTGAACTCTAAGAAGGACTTCATACGATCAGCATCCAGCTGCCTGATGCTAGGCCAGCCTTGCAGAAGTGGTACTGGTGCGTTTAGCTTACAGCATTACAGCAAAGAATTGAATTAAAATGGACAATTAAGTAAATAAATTATGTAACGTAATTGAATAAGAATAAAGAAGTAATACAGATCATCAGCGCGTACTAACTCTAAACAGACTCTACATATTGAATCATGTAAGTATAAATATATTATGTAATAAAACAAATAAGTAAAATAAACTTTTTTCATTATATCATCGAATTTCAGTTCAATGTGGCCTACTGAATGAAACGGAAGAATGTGAAATAAAACAATCAAGTAAATTAAAAACTTCATTGTATTTCTCTAAAACTTTATAAGTAGAGTATACAGTTAAATAGAATTTCGGGCATTTATTATCACTTTTCTTCTTTATTGAACAATTAATGTCAATGTTTTCTTGGTGATAGCTTTTGGCTTGAGGTTGCCACACACAACAATTCGATTTATATTTCAATAAATTTTCATTTGATAAAACGTTATATTCAATAAAATACCATTACACACAAATAAATACCTTATAACATTCACAGAATAAATACGTTTTACAATAAGATTATTATAGATTCTTTATATTTACTTCTCGCTCGCACTATACAAAGCAAGAGAGATAAGCAAATACAATGAGTGTTCCATTTTATTTTAAAACAAGTAAATCGATTTCTGATTTGAAATTCTTTTAATACTTTTACCAGTAGCATTTTAATAATTAATAATAGATAATATAGTAGGTACTTGATTAAAAAAATACTTGAGGTAAGCATGTGGCAAGACTGGCACAAAAGAGATGGTTGAAACATGCAACTATCTCTATATTAAATTTCAAAGTCATTTTGTCAAACTTGCATCGTTGAGTTACAGCAATTATTACACTTACCATAATAATTAGTTTAGCTGAAATCCTAGAGCTACACTCTTTTTTCAAAAGATTTAGTAACTGCTACAAACCGTCCCGCACCAGAGATCCTTAAAACATAGGAAGTCCTTAAAACCACTCTGAATAATCGTAAAAAAAATAAGTAAAGCCCATTCTCTCATAAACTGTATGTCTTTATCTTTGTCGTATGGAAACGAAAAGAAACTAGATAGCTAAGAAAGATACAGAGTATAGAGCTACCAGACCTGTCTGAGAGATAGAAAATCAATCATTGATCAAGCCTCGGTAATTAGGTATTATACTGTTGCATTATAAATGTTTTAGGAGGTATTAAATTTTTTCTGTTCATGGTTTCTTTATTTGTGCCTAATAGTATATAGTATTAATTATTTTGTGTGTAATATTTGTACAAAACGGCTTAAAACTACTTAAAAATATAACAGAATGATCACATTAGCTCTGGGCGCACACCGTCGTTCGACGTCGTGTAGGGCCGATTTTTCAATAGCCAGATAAGCTATTTGAGGAATAAATTTGATAAATATACTATACAAAAGCTATCAAAATATCATATTTATTCCTCAATTAACATTTATCTGGCGATTGAAAAATCGGCCCTAAATAAACTAAATCCATAAATACGGAAATTATCTTATATTTTTTTCTCCATCGATTTATATAAATAGATAGTCTTCAATCAGACCGGTACCTTTTGTTTTTTTATATACGTTACTCAACAAATTGTTTGTATGCTCTTATTAAGTCATATTTTCGAATGTAAATATACTTAATATTCTTTTGGCTAACTGTGAATATTTAGTGATCTTTTTTCGTTTATAATTATACCCTATTTATATAAATCGATGATTTTTACTGCTTAACAGCCACCGTAGCTACGGCTTCTTAATATCTAAGAAATTCACTCATTATTTCATTGTTTGGCTATTGAAAAATTATAAAATTGATAAAGTTGTCAAAGTCCTTTGTACTTTGATTTTTTTAATGTTTTATTTAAGCTACATTTTTTGTCTTGCTGTCGTATTCGATTATTTATTCGATTCGCTAAATTCACTATTCGAGTTCCTATCTGCAAAATTGAACTAACAAGTCAAAATGTGTTATTTAGTAACTTTTTATTAGAACCTGTTATATTTGTACCGATGCGAGGTTTACTAAAGTCAGTAGTCACTGGCTAGGACGGTAACATTTTTTTTTATTAAAAAAATTCTTGGACCCATCGTCACTTACACCTTTCATGCGTCTCTACTATTCAATTCTCAATCTATAAAATTATGAACAATACTTGTATGGTACCTAAATATTTAATAAATAAATAGCATGTTAAAATATAATAAAACGAAGACGAATTCCAAGTTGTATTAAGCCCCATTTACATAAAGAGAGTTACAAGACTTTTTTGGTGAAAAATCCATTATACCTCTATTAAATAGATTATCCCATCTCGATGTTCAGTTACTCAAAAGTCTACTTTAAAATCAAAACTCGCCTGCGAATCAATGTTTTTAAGATATGATAACTATCTTCATGTAAACAAGGTTTTACACAAGATTCTATCACAGCCTTGTTGATGTGCGTTTGTTATCTTTTTTAAATAAAAAAGGACCAAAAATGAAAAGTGGAAGGTCTATTCGCTTTTAGCTCTGCAAATTTAATTTGCAGCTTGACATTTTCTATCTTCATTGCACAGAAAACTATATGAAATCGTCCAGAATCTTTCAAAAAAATTAATTACATGTGCACACTAAAGTTTCACCTACTATTTTCATAACTTGGAATTCATAATCGTAATCTCGCTCGAAGCAAACACAACCTTAACCTGTGCCTTAACTAGAGAATTAATGGTTAACATTACATCATCTAGAATATTCAATTATAAAATGCTTTCAATAGATTTGTACTAACTATAATTATATTGATAAGCCGTCCATTATGAATTTTCGTATTTCATCATACGGGGTTTTTTTGGATTCATAACTGAACTGTTTTTTAAAGAAGTATCCTAATAGGATTGACAATATTTTTAAGCATATTTTATTTTATAATTACTGGCTATATTATAGCTGGCTACATTATAGCCTTTTAGAGGCTATTTTTATGTTCTACCCTACAGACCTAGGAAACAAAATATGGATTGGCCCCGTTTACAAAATTAGCGTGACTATTTTTAATCTGTCAAGTGGCGTATAAGATGGCGTCACCTAGTGTAGTAAGTAACTTAGTTCACGAACATTTGACAACAAATCTTGGCGCTCATCATGGCGCCGCATGTCACGCAAGGCTAGGCTACAATGAATGAATAGGCCATCTCCATAGTTTTGTTCTAACTGTGGTTCTACCTATTTTGGTGTTGCCAGTTACAAACGAGTGTTGCCAGTTGTGTGTGCTGAGCGTATTTTAAACGTGCTATTGCGCGGTTTCCGCTGTGTTCTGATTGGCGGCCTTCTTCTCTAACTTGGTCGCCTTCTTGGCGGCTGCCTTTTTCGCTATCGCCTCGTCTTCTGCTGGGTTATCCCACTCCTGCCGCCTGCCCGAGCCGAAGATGTTGTAGAAAGTCGCGCAGAATATGTACACGCAAGCTGCTATGTAGAAGACTATCCTCCATTGGGCTTGCGTGGGCTAGAAAAATATAAAAAAAGTTTTTTTTTATACAAAAAAGTTTTATAAAATCCTCTGCAGAATTCGACGCTATCGACATGCCAGCTATACGTACATAGCGATGTTTCAGTAGCGTTGCGAATCTGCATATTTTTTTTTACATTAATAAACGCGGAAGCTTGTGTTATATACCTATGCTTAATATTAACTTATAAGTATAATGCATATGTATCTAATGAGTATAATGCATACGAAGAAACACACCCAGATATCGGAAAACGTCTAAGTTCATTGTATAAACATTTTCCAGTTGTGGGATTCAAACCCACGACCGCCGACGCAGAGCGCAGGAGTTCTTAATAGCAAACTTTGCTGAAAATAGTATCATACTATCGTAACTCATAAGTAACGTCTTCAGGAATAACTACGAGTAGGTGTAGCAGTTCAGCTGCCTGAGCCAAGTGACAATTATAGCGTACGTCGCGACGAATAGAAATTGTAGAGAAATTAAAAAAATGTATGCGATTTATCGCCATTTTGACACTTAGTGACGCTCAGCTGAACGTCACTAAACTTAAGTTCGCAATAGACATGTAGCTTGGACAACGCTGACGGCGCGAAAAAATGTCGCCAGTTTATCGGTGCCAAAAATGTATGTTTTGCCACCGATAATTACAGCGTGGCCGATTGTAAGGCCACGCTGTAGTTCGCTCTGCAGCCTCCTATAGAATTTTGGCAGATGGCCTGGGGATGATGGATGGGGATGTTTGCTTGTACGAAAAATGTTCACGTAAATCGTTCGGATGCCTGAGGTTTTTTATCGGTGCAGCTATGACATTCTCGTAACGTTTTCACAAACTCAGTGATGTGATACAAGAAAAAGAAAAAATATTAACACTGAAAAATGAACTTTACATCTTTTATTGGCTTTGCATCTTTTATTGGCTTTATTGAGAGTGTAAAATTGAATGTATTTACAACAATTGAACATCATAGGAAATACAATGCTCAAGTTTGACGCGCTTAAGTAATTTCAATCTCGGAACTGTCGACCAATATAGCGTTTTGAACTACATTCAATTTTACGCTCTATGTCAATTGTATTAAAATTAATTTTTCAGTGTTCGCAAAAAATGTTTTGAATTCAATATCGTCTACTTATGTACGTAAATACCATCACCTTTTTAAACATATCACATCACGAAATGTAGCCGACACGTAACGTGAATAGCCCCCCAGTTCGCATACATTTTTTGAATTTTGTTCCATTTGTATGCGTCGCGACGTAACGCTACTTGTCACATGGCTCAGGGGGCAGTTCCGTGTGTGGATGCTCACCTTGCCCTCGATGATGTACCCGGCGACGATGGGTGCGAGCAGGCCCGTCAGGTTGGCGAGGCAATTGGTGAACGCCATCAGGATGCCGGCGAACCGCGGAGAGATGTCCAAGTGATTCACCTGCCAAATTGTTGTATAATGTATTAATACATTGGATTAGATGTCAGAAATAAGAAAGTATTAAAAAGAAACGTCTTCTAATGAACTAATGCCGACCATACTCTATTCTTCCATACCATCCAAGGGGCTGCGTCATGCTTCAGGAAGGATGGTGTATCGTATAAGGCTTAAGTATGCTCTGTCGAAGTGAAAAACTAGACTAGAGTGTTGTCATGAGGAATCGATGGCTACAGGCGGCGCGAGATAGTGATTCTGGCGATCTTTTTCGTCTATGGTTGATACGACGACTATCCAGGATCTGTGCGCTTGCCAGCAAGGGGTACTGACCTTGAAGCCGGAGTAGATGCCGCCGTTGAGGCCGACGCCGATGGCGAGCACCGCGACAGTCGCGGCGGGGTTGCAGCCCGTGTGCGCCGCGATGAACAGCCCTATCGCCGGGCCGTATTCACCTGGGAGGACAAACGGTATTTAGATACTCTACCTACTTATCATTTTTGTGTCTGTCTTGACAAATAACCACCAAAACCTTTGGTCATGTTGAAAGTACGGAGTGAAAACAAATATATACGCGTAAATGCATTACTTTGCACGCCGTCTCCATTTCAAGGCTTTCCGGCTCCTTAACATCGCCCCTACAAGCATGACCTGACCACTGCCACTTCAGCTTTTGGGGACCTTGGTTCTCCTGCAGATCTCTATTCAAATTTTATCCTCCAAGGAAACTCCTAACATAGGCCTCTCCTTTGAGCAACTGGGCGACTTTGAATTTGTGGATCAGGCCGTTTATCAATTCCAGATCAAGATAAGTTAGTTAACGAAGTAAGAACAAGAGTCAATTGTTTGAGCACGCATACCGATGCTGTTGATGATCTTCCGGACTTGCGTGTGGTTGAAGCGTCCGCTGGACAGCATCCAGTCTGCCACCACGGATATGAACATGGAGAACAGCCACATGCACAGATAGGGGAGGGCGGAAACGAAGCCATTCTGTAACAAACATATTTATTAGTACCTACCGATTACTTATAGATAATAATTCAATCCACGAAGACGCGCCCCACCATTTTATAATTGTTTGTTTGATGAAATATTTCAGAATATTTTATGCACGAGGTATAATTCTTTTACCGAGCAGTTGTTCTGTTGTTCCTAGCTAGCTACTGTTGGACTGAATGACGTGATAAAAGAACATGGTTGTGGCGTCCGGCGACCGGGAGCCGGGACCAAGAAAGATAAAGCTTAGTGCGAATATTCCGTACCGGAAAAGGTATCATTTGGTTTACTTAAAACAGAGAAAGCCTTTAATACTTATGTTTTCTTGGACAGTCATTACAGCAAGCGTTTAACGGTTTTCTAAACAGCCCCGTTTTAGATTTGTATAAGATTTTAAAAATCAAATCGTACGCTTTATGCAGTGGACAAAGTAACGGGCGCATTGTTGTTATATAGATAACTATATGATTTGTGGTCTAATTGAGTGTCGGCGCATATGCAGTTACGTAGTGATTCAAAGGTCAATTGGCCATTCAGCCTCTTGACCCCTGACAGTCAGGATGATTAATTATACTGAAACCGTCAACTAAACTGGTTCAGATTATAGCTAGGTTTAAATGTTTTACTTTCCGTAGTTCTTAGTGAACCTTTGGCTAATTATATGTAACCAGTTACCGGGACTAATTCTAAGTTACGTGAAAACTTATACTACCCGTTCGCAGAAGCTTTGCTAGTGAGTACCCCTCCTACTTAAGACTACCGCGTCCCGCGCTCGTCTTCTGATAGCACTGACCAGACGAATGTGACACAATGTCGTCTTTTATAGTGTAAGGGGTATTCATTGGCAAAGCTATTGCGAACAGGTTAAAAGTTAGTCTTATTTAGGTTAGGTCAGGTTAGGACCTGGGACCTTGGGGCTAACCCTGACCTAAATCCCTAAAAGTGGCTAATGTTGGGTCAGCCAGAAGCGAGCCCAACGAGCCTCCGGTGCGTTCGTATGCCATCCCAAAGGCTTCCCACATGAGCGCTGAGGATGTCCACCGAGGAGGTGTTACTGGATAAAAATCCCACATAATCCAAACTACTTACAGATTGGATATCTCAATGTAATAAAAAAGGTCTGGTTAGGATATTAGGATAAAGAGGCACTTTCATCATAACATCTTGATCTTTTCAAGACTATTGATGCTCTAACAATGAAATAAATATTTGAGGAGATTATTAGCTACCGATAACGCTTTGTCAACTTTAGGCCAATTTTAACAATTTCTTGTAGTACCATGAGCTACGATAAACTTACATCCTTGATGGAGAAATGCAGCACTTGTCGCATGAAGGTGGGCAGCTCCGTCATGAGGGTCTCGTAGCCGTAGTTCTGCCCCATGTGCGCCAACATGATCGCCCAGAACGGCATCGACAGCAGGATCTTGCTCCACGGGATGGGCGGCGACTGTTGGAGGAGGAAAACTAATTAAACTATATTTTTTTTTTATAATTGATAGGCTTGCGCTTGACTACAATCAAGTCTGATGAACAGAAATGATGAGGTCTAGGATGGAGCGCCCTTGCCTAGAAAATGCCTATTCACTCTTCTCTTGAAGGCACCCAGATTGTATTTGGCTGGGAACACGGAAGCTGGAAGGGTGTTCCACACCTTAGCGGTTCGTATCAGAAACGTAGAAGAAAAGCGTTTCGTCCGAGTACGCTGGACATCAACCACATAAGGATATGCCACTACTCTCGACGTCTTGCGGTTCTATGGTAGAAAGGTGAAGGAGGCACAAGGTTGTGGAGTTCTTGAGCACACTCTCCAAAATATATCCTGGAAAGGATATAATTTTGGGACTTTATTTAATACAAAAGAGTTATGAGTTGAGGAGACGCCCGCCCTTGTCTCCTTATCATGCGTCTTGGCTGAGGACACAACATCGTCTTTCATTTCCATCCACGAACCTGCAGGAAAAACGAGGGACCGCCATCACTGCGCCCTCCTTATGTCCCTCTAACGAGTGAACAAAATTTAGAGTTGTAAGGCGACGACTTTGCGTTCCAATATCATAATATAACCCACTGCCCTGCGCTCTTCATACTGAGACATTAGTTATTCAGTTCCAGTAATTTCCTCGGAGTACCCTTCGAACCGAAATATAATGGCATATTATTGCTTCACGGTGCAGTAACGGACACTGAGGAGAGTCGTACCACCAGAAGACTTATATAGCAGCAGTGGGATTTTCAGCCTAGAGTTATAAGACGTTACAGAAGATATATTTTTAGGATTTCGTATAAAAATCGAACCCGGATGGTGCGATAACGATATCGCTTTTCCGTCCCTCTATCTGTATTGTTAAAATCACTCACGCTAGATCCAGCGGCGCCCCACAGCGAGCTGAGGATGTACTTCTTCTCGTTCTCCTTGATGCGCGGGCACTGCTCCGGGTCCTCGGACACGAAGAACAGGAAGCCCAGGCACCACACGGTTCCGATCAGCCCGAACACGTAGAAGATGGACGGCCAGCCGCCAGAGAACCCGTACTCAGAGAGGAGACCGGAGAGTGGCATGGAGATCACTGTGCCGAACTGCGCGCCTGCGAACCATCAGCTTACTTGAGGATTGATAGTCTTAGGACCAATTTACCATTAATTGACAGTGACACCTGCCCCTAGATTGTGTAAGGAAAACTCATTCATCGTTATCGGTTACAACTTCTGCCCGCTGATTGGTTCCCTGATTGGTTCAGCCAATCGGGAACCAGAATTTGCTGACGATTACGACAACGTGGAATACGTTTATCTAGTTATTTACGTTTAGTGCAAATTGGATTGCGCATAATATTCGATTTTCAAAAAGGAGAGCTAGAGCTAGTAAATAACGTATACTGTTAAAAGTTTCCTAATTAATCGATGAACATTAGAAAACTACACATTTGAAATATCTAAGTACCTGTTCGAACCAATATCCGCAATGAAAACAAGAATACAAGCCATCCGAAAAATCTTTTTAGGGTTTTTAACGCTGACTTTATGCCTATGCTATGTAGTCAATAAGGTGGGTTTTGAGAAATGAGGCGATTATGGAATCACGAATTCACAGCCATAGTAATTGAATGTTCAAGTAATTTGATTTTGAAATTTCAACACCCTGGTTTTCCCCTCTTTTCATTTTCATTTTTCATAAATAGTAAAGGTCTCCTTATAACTTTTTTTATGAAGTAATCTATAGAAGTTATATCATGCCCTTGTTGTTGGTAAGTAGCTCTTATTAGATATCCACAGGATCTTAGAGTGACTTGGATCAGTCTTTAGTTCAGCCATAAGACTTTACTTTTCTCAGGAGTATTTTTTTTTATTTTATTGAAGATAGGCTTGCGCTTGACGACAATCATGCCTGATAGAAAGCAATGATGAGGTCTAGGATGGAGCGCGCTTGCCTAGAAAATGCTTATTCACTCTTCTCTTGAAGGCACCTAGATTGTACTTGGCTGGAAACACGGAGACGACCTCCCTGGCGCAGTGGCGGCGCGCTCGGATTCGAGGGGGAGGTCGCGGGTTCGATTCCCGCCACGGGCCACTTTGGGATTTTATGATTTCTAAATTGGCTCAGGTCTGGTCTGGTGGGAGGCTTCCGCCGTGACTAGTTACCACCCTACCAGCAAAGACGCACCGCCAAGCGATTTGGCGTTCCGGTGCGATGCTGTGTAGAAACCGTTGGGTGTAAATTTACTTACCCTTCCAAGTTAGTACGATAACATCTTAGAGTGCATCATCACTTACCATCAGGTGAGATCGCAGCCAAGTACTATCTTGTATAGAATAGAATAGAATAGAGGCTGGAAGGCTGGAAGGGGGAGTAATATTTACCGGCATATACAGCTGCCCCCATCCGACTCCTCTCGTTGGGCGGTATCCACTTGGCCAGCATGGCGTGCGAGCACGGCACGATGGGGCCCTCCCCCAGGCCCTGGATGAACCGCACGAGGATCAGCCAGCCGTAGCCCGCCTCCGCCGCCACGGGCACCAGCAGCCCGAACACTGAGTTGATCAACATGCCCACCCCCAGGAACAACCGAGCACCGTACCTGGTCAACAGAGAAGCCAATTTTATGATATAAGTAATATAAAGTTATAGGCATTTTAAGTTTTGAGGTTGTGGTCTTACGTCCCTTTCTCTCAAAACCAAAATTTGTATAGATATTTCAATCCACGACGTCGCGCCCCACTCTGTCAAAATCGCTTATGTTTCTTTCGATTCGAGTTTGACAGGGTGGGGAGCGTCGTCGTGGAT
The DNA here is from genome assembly GCA_036785405.1 of Coenonympha arcania. Lineage (NCBI taxonomy): Eukaryota > Metazoa > Arthropoda > Insecta > Lepidoptera > Nymphalidae > Coenonympha > Coenonympha arcania. Next base: position 2,873,013 of record CM072067.1, read on the forward strand.
TGAAATATCTGTATAGCGCTATTATGGCATGACCATACTTTGACGTCATAGTTTCATACAAATTTCTCTGTCTAAACAGAAATATTAAAATGCTTATAACATATTTGCTATTTGATCGATTTAATCAGTATTTTAGTCATTTAATTTGAAAATAAGTAATTCCAATTTCGAAATCAAATGAAACAAAACAATATTTTGATTTCAGTCGAAATGGGTAGCAATTGTCTGTTAAGTTTTTTCCTGCCATGTACCTACAAACCTGGAGGACTGAAAGAAATTGTTATTTGATAAGTTATTCCTGCCATTTACAACTTAATTGACCAAGACAATCAGGAAAGAATAGATAAGTAGGTACTTTCAAAGAAGCGCACTATAAACTTTCCATCCGGCATGATTGTCGTCAATCAACAATCGTAAGGGGCAAAAAATACTTACAGCCTCCGTTAGAATAAATGAAAACCGTAATAAGATCTCCATTCGCTAAAGCCTAAAACTAGTCCTACTTGGTCCCCGTATACATGAATTGTCTGATATCTAGGACTTAAGTACCAAAATTAAAAACAGTATTTCACCATGTGCAAAGCAGTCCATAATGACATGTATGTCAACAGTCTGGTATGGTGTTTTACGATACACTGTTTTCGCTGTTGACTATCACAAATGCAAATTTTATGTCCGGTCGTAAAATATCAGATGGTTTTATTACCACATTAGGTATAAGTAGACCTCATAAACGTAAGTACATAGCGAATAAAGTAAATGGACCACCATCTACCAGACAAACCCCAAGAAAATAAAAAAAGATAATTATGTAAATTGTTTATCTCAAAATTTGAAGGCCAAAATTGATACTAGCGGAATTCGCGAGTAGTGTACTAACTAAAAGGTCTCTGGAAAATTACGGTTTAAGACAGTTGATCATCAAGATGGTTGGTTTCATCAAGAACTTCAATTAGATGAAACTAACAGGCTAATTATTACAAAATTCACTAGGTGTTCGGGTATTCTAGTTACTCTACAAAGATCCTTAGAAGTCTCTACGGAAATCAGAAATTGTGCTTTAGACTTTTCGCAATAAGTTAAAAAAAGGAACCAACCTTTTGGAAAGAATTCCGAATGGAATTTGCGTGATGACGTATCCGTAGAAGAAGGATGATAAGATGTAGCCTTGTAGCGTTGAACTCCATACAAACTTGCCGTCTTGTGTTGATGCCACCTGAAAAAGTCACAATTCAGTCAACCACCGTCTCCTTTCGTAACAATTTTCCCCTACTCGAATACAATCTAAGCAGAACTAGAGTAACATCCCAAAAGCATATACCGACTAATGGGAAAACAATTTGGAGGAGTAATAGCATGGGCCCCAGTATTGTAGAATGGTAAATCAGCACCAGCACAATCAGCAGTAATAAGTGTCTTGACCAAAAATGAAAAAATCTTTGGAATTTTTAAATTGCTGCAGGAGAACTGCTCGTGACATTTACTTATGCAATTTTTACAGCACGGCTTTGTGATAGAAGAGGTATCGATATTACACGGGTCAAAAATTCTTTTTTTCTAAATGCCTTTTAAAATTGTAATCAAAAGTCCTGGGATGCTCTGCTTGAGACATGGGCAGGCGTACCACCTGAGCTAATGTAAACTTATTGCTCTTCTTCGCAGTCTTTCATATGAAAAAGTTTAACAAAAATAAAAACCGACTTCAAATAAAAAATGGAAAATTCTTTTCAAAAAACCAACTTCAAATGCCACTACAAAGAATGAAATAATTTTTAATGTACACCACTTCGAAGTCGGGCAATGTTTCGTTCAATCACTAATAGTCCTTCGTAATAAAACAACTTGATGTGCGAAGACAATTATCGACAATACGAAGAACAATTAGTGATTGAACGAAACATTGCCCGACTTCGAATTGGTGTACATTAAAAATTATTTCATTCTTTGTAGTGGCATTTGAAGTTGGTTTTTTGAAAAGAATTTTCCATTTTTTATTTGAAGTCGGTTTTTATTTTTGTTAAACTTTTATTTTATTTTTTGATTTTTAGTGGTCTGAAGTTCACTATTTTTTTTTTAATATGGGTAGACCTACTAATCGTGCTGCTCATGTGAGACAGGGCCGTTTAAATGAAACGCACAAAGTCAGGGACAAACTACCTTCTTGCGTGGTAACTGGTATAAATCGCACCTAGATATTGATGAATAGCAATAGTAAGTTGATTTTAAAGTTGTAGAAGAATATTTTTTGTTAATTTTTTATTTTTATTTTAAGTGGTCTGAAGTTCACTATTTTTTCAATATGGGTAGACCTAATAGTAAACGGGCTGCTCTACCAAATCAACGTAGTGGATGAGTAGTGACATAATAATATGTAAGAACACCACCAGAGAACGTAATTCCCAAAGACGTAAATAGCTGTGGTGGTTTTCTGCCATCGATAAAAACCTGTCAAGTGCGAGTCGGACTCGCGCACTGAGGGTTCCGTACTACAACCGGAGGAATAAAACCATAAAAACCACTTTTCTTATCGAACCGCAAAACTAACTTTGTTTTTAGAGGTTTATTGTAAATATCAAAAAAACTACTTATTAGATCTCGTTCAAACCAATTTTCGGTGGAAGTTTGCATGGTAATGTACATCATATATTTTTTTTAGTTTTATCATACTCTTATTTTAGAAGTTACAGGGGGGGGGGGGGGACACACATTTTACCACTTTGGAAGTGTCACTCGCGCAAGCTATTCATTTTAGAAAAAAATGATATTAGAAACCTTAGTATCATTTTTGAAGACCTATCCATAGATACCCCACACATATGGGTTTGATGAAAAAAAAATTTTCGAGTTTTAGTTCTAAGTATGGGCACCCCCAAAATTTATTACTTTTTTTTAAATTTTGTGTGAAAACCTTAATGCGGTTCACAGAATACATCTACTTACCAAGTTTCAACAGTATAGCTCTTATAGTTTCGGAAAAAAGTGGCTGTGACATACGGACGGACAGACGGACAGACGGACAGACGGACAGACGGACAGACAGACATGACGAATTTATAAGGGTTCCGTTTTTTGCCATTCGGCTACGGAACCCTAAAAATTGGCGTCGAATCCCGCGTGATTTTAAGACGCAACATCGTTGTTTCAGAAGGACTAGGAGCTATGGGTATAATAAAAAAATCAAATGGCCGGCTTTGAGGAGAGATCAATAAGAGGATGGAGAGCTACCAGAAGCCGTGTATGTCAAATTTGATGATGAATCTATTGGGCTTAGGCTAAAAGATAGTGATGGATGCATACCCATACCTCCATCTAGTACTACTTACGTTTCAGGCATTAAGAGGCTACGGAGATGTGGAGCGCCGAATGCTGCTTCTTATATTAAGCTAGGCGGTTACAGTCCATAAACTTCAAGGCACCACCCTTGAGAGGGCTGTAATCGACCTTGGCAAAAAAACATTGCTAAGGGCCAAAAATATGTTGCCCTTAGTAGAGTTAAAAGTTTGGAAGGCATAGTCTTATCAGATTTGGACGCCAACAAATTATTAAATAGACCACATGACGAAAGATCATAACTAGACTTCGAAATCTGTCTTCCGACAATGAAGGTCACATGTAATTATTGATTAAACATATAACGGATCAGCATTTAGTGACGTCACGCATGTTACACTCATGTTGCAATGCAACAACGAACGTAAGCGCATTGAAATTTGATTACAGATACCTAGTTACAATTTCTGCCACAGGTCGCATCCTTACTGTAAGCCGTTCAGGAGGCCCGCTCCATTGATCATCATCATATTCGGTTACGGCAGTTATTTGACCACTTGACCATAACGACGTTATGGTAGGGAAATATCTGGATAGCCAATAAAAGAATCAGCTGAATATGAATAATTTGCTCCTAAGAATTGAAGAGTTCCGTTATTTTATCATAGATCCCATTATCAGAACCTAATCAAGTTTTCACCAAACCATCCTTGAAGTACATTCTTCCAAATAAAACAATAATCATCGAAATCGGTTGGCGTGATATTGAGTTATTCATCTATTTGTCGCGCAAGTACTTAATGAAAATTTAATACTTATATGGTTTTCTCATGGATACCATTATCAGAACTGGATAAAATTAAAATGGGACCACATGGGAAGCGTCAGCTTTATAATAAAAAAAGAATCATCAAAATCGATTCGTCCAGTCAAAAGTTATGAGGTAACAAACATAGAAAAAAAAAAACATACGCGTCGAATTGAGAACCTCCTCCTTTTTTTGAAGTCGGTTAAAAAGGATGATAATAACAATAGCATCTCCGTGATAGGCAACAGTAACTCAAGTGTCCGCATTACTTACATCGATCCAAGTTGCTGCACACGGTGCCCACCAGCAGCGCGGTTTCGTTGACCATCGCCACGACCTGACATGTTGGTCTGCATGCTGTAGGCGTTGGCGATGCCCAGGAACAGCATGAACGTGCGATAGTACTCGCGTGTCCGCATTACTCACAGAAGTAGCATTAGGATCCACGTTGCCGCACTCGGTGTCCAGCGCCTCCTTGTCCACTGGCAGCGCTGTGTGGTTGACCATCACCACGATCGCGACGGACATATTCAATCGCATGACGTAGGCGTTGGCCATGTTCAGGCACAGCATGAACGTGCAATAGTTCTCGCGTGTCCGCATTACTCACAGAAGTAGCATTAGGATCCACGTTGCCGCACTCGGTGTCCAGCGCCTCCTTGTCCACTGGCAGCGCTGTGTGGTTGACCATCACCACGATCGCGACGGACATGTTCGTCCGCATGACGTAGGCGTTGGCCATGCCCAGGCTCGCCATGAACGCTCAATAGCAACCCAAGTGCCCGCATTACTCACAGAAGTAGCATTATAGGATCCACGTTGCCGCACTCGGTGTCCAGCGCCTCTTTGTACACTGGCAGCGCTGTGTGGTTGACCATCGCCACAATCGCGACGGACACGATCGTCCGCATGACGTAGGCGTTGGCCATGCCCAGGCCCGGCATGAACGTGCAATAGCAACCCAAGTGCCCGCATTACTCACATAAGTAGCATTAGGATCCACGTTGTCGCACTCGGTGTCCAGCGCCTCCTTGTCCACCGGCAGCGCTGTGTGGTTGACTATCGCCACGATCGCGACGGACTTGTTGGTCCGCATGACGTAGGCGTTGGCCATGCCCAGGCACAGCATGAACGTGCAAAAGTAACTCGCGTGTCCGTATTACTCACAGAAGTAGCATTAGGATCCACGTTGCCGCACTCGGTGTCCAGCGCCTCCTTGTCCACCGGCAGCGCTGTGTGGTTGACCATCGCCACGATCGCGACGGACATGTTCGTCCGCATGACGTAGGCGTTGGCCATGCCCAGGAACAGCATGAACGTCACCCAGTGACGCATGCCCAGCCCACCTGGGAAGGGAGAGAAGGACTTGTTAAATACGAGTAATTAATAAAAACGGTATTTAGATAATATTTACGACAGTTATTCATGAATAATCCAGCACATAGGTCAGTACTATCTTATTATTACTGATGTTATAGTGGCGAATTTGCAAGTGAGTAAATGTTATTGTATTATATATGTTTATTCCTTCGCATTAACTACTGAACCGAATTGGATGTTGAATGAAGATAGATTATAATATATCCTGGGTTCCTTTTATCCCGGAAAATCCATGGTTCCCGCAGGATTCTCGTCCGTTCGGGATATCAAGCTGAATAGTTTTAGATTACGGAATAAACAACAACCACAAGAATTACATTTTTTTAAGCGACTCCACTAAGAAGTCGGCTCCAAAAAAAGAGCTATCGAATAACAGGTAGTTAATTATATGTATCCTAGTATTTTTCAAAAAGAAACTCTTGTGCAGTGTGCGGTAGCGGATCTAGGCGCATCCCTTCTTTTTACTAAAATGGGGGTTTACGTGCAATCCTATGACGTCAATGGAATGATGTTTTCGTATATAATCGCATTAGTCTGAGGGTAAAAATAGAATATCTCCCTAATCACTGTTCACCGGCCAAAACGTCAATTACCACGTGTTCTGCTATAAACATAACGTAATAGGTATTACAAAATTGTCTATGTAAATAAATACTAATAAATTGCTAGCATTTTTCACGCACAGGATATTTTCGATGACAACTCAAGCGCAGCGTTATTGGCATCAAACTTGTAACAAGCAAAGAATTTTTTTTCCTACTAATCCTACTAATATTATAAACGCGAAAGTTTGTATGAGTATGGATGGATGAATGGATCTTTGTTACTCTTTCACGGCGCAACTACTGAACCGATTTGGCTATAATTTGAAACATAGATAGTTATAACCCGGATTAACACATAGGCTACTTTTTATCCCGAAAAAATCCATCGTTCCCACGCGATCAGCGAAATCCCGACATTCACGCGGGAGGAACTGCGGGCAAATATATTAATTATACTGCAAAGCTGTAAGCACGGTATAGGCAGGTACTTATGAAACATAAAATGTCTATCAGCAAACATAATAAAGTAAGCATGATCGTCCATCAATCATGCAATAATCATAAAAATAAAACATCTCTCGTATTGCGGTTTCGTCGCTCAAAAACGAAAACCGCGAAATGTGAGTGGGAAATAATTACATATGTTTACAACGCACGACAAACAAAATATATTATAAAGTACTTAAGTATAGAGAATGGGATTTTTTATAGAATTCATTCGAGAAAGGCGCAAACTAAAAATCAGCGTTGGGCATTGTTGCCAATGCCTGACATTGGTGCTTATTCTGTTGCCAATCTCTAAACTAAAAATCGCTAAAAATCGCCAAAATAAGACTTATAGAGATGTGACATTCTGTTACACCCCTAAATGACAGCTCTAATCTAAAATATAATTTGACAGCGCTAAACTATTCAATTTAGATTTTAGAGAACAAAAGCTATTCCGTTGTACTCGATATATGTTTAAATTAAGAGATTTCAATCTAAAATTCTTTAAAATAAGAGAGGACCTCGGGAGGTGCCGATTAAATTTAAGGTGTCTGCCTAACACTTGCATAAAGACAAATACACGAAATATTTTAATTATATCTTGGTTTTCTCTTAGAGTAAATTATGAATATTATTTTTCGTGTGCGAAAAACGTGGTGATTTGCTTGTATTTATTGTAATATAATCATCTTAATGGGATAACCTTAAAATGGAAGAATTCGCTGTTGCGGCTGTGATTGATTCCAACGAAAGGTAATTTTATAATATTCTTTAACTTATTCTAAGGTAAATAAGCACTATTCTCGTAGGTAAAAAAATTTTTGTAGTCTCCTTAAGGCAAAAAGAGACACTAAAATTAATCCAACTAAGTAACAAAGTAGGTACTTAAGCTATGCTTATCTGTGTTTATTGAACTTATTTCAGAAACTATCAAGAAAGGATAAGGCTGAAGTCAATCAGGGATGTCTCGAATCCATTTGAGATGACAGAGATAAAATTTAGAAAACTTTTTCGATTGCCCAAGTCTGGAGCGCGTTATTTAATTGATGTGCTGGATGATCCTCGGTTAGATGAAGGATTGATCATGATCAGTGCTCAACGCCGCCCAGAACTCCACTACGTCTTGCCGGGCTGTATTCTCTATGTAGAAGAAATTAATGTAAATGACCATGGGTAGACTGTACATTTACAATTATATTCCATTTATATCTAGGTATACTAATATTATAAAGCTGAAGAGTTTGTTAGTTTGTCTGTTTGAACACACTAATCTCAGGAACATCTGGTCTGATTTGAAAAGTTTTTGCACTGTTAGATAGCCCATTTACTGAGGAAGGCTGTAGGCTTATTTTTTAAACCACCAGTGGGCACGATATATGTATGGCAAAACAACGATTGTCAAGTCAGTTGGTAATGTTATAAAATATGAAAGTTGTGAGTTTAGATGTTTGTTACTCTTTCATGCTACAATTGATTTGGAAGTTTGGAACTTTGAAAATGAAATGTGGAAGATAGATAGCATATACATTTATATTTACACGGACTTGTAGGACTTACCCCTCGCTATTTCTATATTAGCATGGAGCTTCTCCACGAGAAGCTCCTGTTGTTTTTTATTAGCCCTTTTCCGGCGCTCTGTATTCATTATGTACTTTCTTGATGTAATCACGGTGACTCAGAATCCGTATTCTGAGCACGGTGCTAGGCAAATCGAAAAAAGTGTAGGTAAAAAGTTAAAAGGTTACAAAACTCCCGCCAAAACGGTCAGAACAGTGACCTGTGACCACAGAACACTATACTCTCTAGCAAGTGACCAACCAATTCATGAGCATAGACTAATAGACAAATGATAATTGCTTGTTTGTCTATGCTTGGACATAGACAAATCAGACGATAAATTAAACATATATCAACTTTCGGAATTTCTTAGGGTGATTGGACCAAAATAAATCAATAATTATACTATTACCTTTGTATTTTACGTAACTAATTTCCATACATTTCGCAAAAAATATTTTTATTACAATTGGGGAAAATAAAAAACAACGTTTGTGGAGTTTTTGCTATTATAAATGGCAGCACTTACTATTCAACCCAAACGTCAGGTTTAGCGAGTCTTTGGAGACTCCAAATCATCTCCATATTTAGTTCGACGTGACTGCCGAATGCGTCATGAGTTTAGAAAAACTAAAATTGGCGAGTCTAAACTTAAACTCGCCAATTTTAAGTTAGAGATTTTGTACAACAGAATAAGCACCATTGCTGAGTTTGTGACCTATTGTTTATTGCTAGTTTTAAAGTAGTTGTAATGCAAATGTATTGTTCCTTGTTATTATTTCTGCCTATGTATAATTTTTTATGTCTAGCAATAATGTTAACAATAAAGTCATTTGAATTTGAATTTGAATTTGAATTTGAATTTTTTCCTTGATTGGGTTTTTAATATATTCTGGATTCTATTGGCAATTGGCATATCCTGGTTTAAAGCCAAGCGACGTCGTTAATTGTGATACGCTAATTGGCTACCACCTATCACTGCTTTTAAATCAAGGAAACCAATGGTGTGAAAACCTGCATGATTGAGAGGTCCACATAATGTCTCGAAGATGACGCCAAGCCAGAAATGGCGTGCGTGGTGGGCCAAATCTCTCTTTAGATAAGACCCGTGACAGGTACCTAGAGCTTAGAAGGCACCACAGGTATAACTACCCGTTCGCAAAAGTTTTGCCGATGAGTTCCTTCCCCCCACTTCAGACGACCGCGTCCCGCGCTTGTCTATCGGTACGACGAGCCAGATGAGCGCGGAACGCGGTCGTCTGGCTACACATACAACTTAGTCAACGTACCAAAGACGCGTACGAAGCGGTTTGATTCCTCGTTCCTGATACGCACTGCAAAGGCCTGGAATACCCTCCCAGGCGCATCACCTGTCCCCTGATGTCTTTTCCATCACTTGGCGTCACAACTTGGGCGCCTTCAAATCAAGAGAATGATGACTTTACATCAGGTGTGATCACAGTCAAGCGCTAGCCTATATAGTAAAAAAAAATAACTTTTCGTGTCGTTGTCGTGTCGTAGCTGTGCAACCAAAACAGTCCCCACCGCGTAGGCAGAGGACAGACTTCATCCACCAAAATAAAATAAAAATATCATCCACGTGTGACGTTAAAAAGCGCGTGCTCGACGGAATTCGCGGAACGGGTGAAACGCCGTCTGCGCATAGTGGCGTGGACTGTAGACTGTGGAACCGATCGATGAAACGATTCAGCACTTTTTAATGTTGTGTATTTCTTGAAGGGCTACCAAACAGTCAAGTAAGGATAATCAACCATAGAAACTGAGTGTCAGAGGGAGAGAGTTCGAAGATAGGAAACTAAAAAAAATCGATCGTAATTCGTAGACTGCAGTCCACGATTTAATTTTTTATCGTTATAGGTCTTAGGTATCACTACGAAAACATTTTGTCAAGTTTAAAAAAATCTGTCAAGTGCGAGTCGGACTCGCGCACTGAGGGTTCCGTACTACAACCGGAGGAATAAAACCATAAAAACCACTTTTCTTATCGAACCGCAAAACTAACTTTGTTTTTAGAGGTTTATTGTAAATATCAAAAAAACTACTTATTAGATCTCGTTCAAACCAATTTTCGGTGGAAGTTTGCATAGTAATGTACATCATATATTTTTTTTAGTTTTATCATACTCTTATTTTAGAAGTTACAGGGGGGGGGGGACACACATTTTACCACTTTGGAAGTGTCTCTCGCGCAAACTATTCATTTTAGAAAAAAATGATATTAGAAACCTTAGTATCATTTTTGAAGACCTATCCATAGATACCCCACACATATGGGTTTGATGAAAAAAAAAATTTTGAGTTTCAGTTCTAAGTATGGGGCACCCCCAAAATTTATTACTTTTTTTTAAATTTTGTGTGAAAACCTTAATGCGGTTCACAGAATACATCTACTTACCAAGTTTCAACAGTATAGCTCTTATAGTTTCGGAAAAAAGTGGCTGTGACATACGGACGGACAGACGGACAGACGGACAGACGGACAGACAGACATGACGAATTTATAAGGGTTCCGTTTTTTGCCATTCGGCTACGGAACCCTAAAAAATAACTGGTTTCGGCCCAAGTAACCGCGAAATTAAACTCCGGTTCGTCGCACATCATTAAAAAAATGTGATATTATAATTTGAAAGATTTTTCATGCATAAGTGCTTCTTCAGACGCAGAGTGAGGCAAAATAGCCAATTTTCCGGCAAAATCCTTTTATATAATTTTTCGGAACTAAATAAAATTTTCGCGCCCGGAAGATACCCATTCATCTATTGACTATTTTTACCATTTTGCGCGACATTTACCTACTTACAAATTATTAATCCTATACCTTTAAACGAGCAATTCTTGTATATATATATATTTCTATATAATCTGAATCTCGGAAACGGCTCGAACGATTTTCATGAAATTACGTATACAGGGGGTTTTGGGGGCGATAAATCGATCTAGCTAGGATTCACTTTTAGAAAATGTCGAATTTACCAAAAAAAATATGAACCCTGCTGCCATCTATTGGCAACCGAGCAAAGCTCGGTCACCCAGATATTGTGTATAAAGAGCGCTAAGAGTCAGTATAATGATGCCCTTGTAAAATAATTATATGCAAATGAATTACAATTAATTTATGATAAAACATGTTCAAGAAAGAGTCATGTTCTGTTCGAGAGTAATACACAGGTAAGTACGTGGAAATACAATAAAAAATATAATTGGCTGTTGCTAAGCACTCGACTCCACTGAAGCCTGTGTAACGCGCTCCGAGAATTGAAACTCGACGGCTTCTCGTTAACTGTTCCGACAGCCTTAGTAATCGTCTAATTAAAAATGAACGTCCCTCCACTACATTATTTGTTAGCGTAAACACGTGAAGAGCCCTTCATTTTAAACCTATAATTTTTAAACCTAATGAGAAGAAGAACTTAATAATAACATTCTCCATTCCCATTTAACTAATAACTAAAATGAACCTAGATTTTACCTCTATGTGAGGTGCACAGGGTTTAAAAGCTATGACTACCGACCCGGCTATTTCCATACACAGGGTGTGTATGTTGTGTACGTAGATTTTACTAATATGAACATTGAACATTGATATATTATTATTATAACTCAATGATATGAACCTATAATTACTAGTATTACTACCTACATTTTACCTCTATGTTAGGTACACAGGGTTTACTATGACTGCCGACTCGGCTATTTCCATACACAGGTTGTGTATGTTGTGTACGTAGATTTTACTAATATGAACATTGAACATTGATATATTATAACTCAATTATATGAACCTATACTTACTAGTATTACTACCTACATTTTACCTCTATGTTAGGTACACAGGGTTTACTATGACTGCCGACTCGGCTATTTCCATACACAGGTTGTGTATGTTGTGTACGTAGATTTTACTAATATGAACATTGAACATTGATATATTATAACTCAATTATATGAACCTATACTTACTAGTATTACTATCTACATTTTACCTCTATATTAGGTACACAGGGTTTACTATGACTACCGACTCGGCTATTTCCATACACAGGGTGTGTATGTTGTGTGCGTAGATTTTACTAATATGAACATTGAACATTATATATATTATAACTCAATGATATTAACCTATACTTACTGTTACTAGTATTACCTACATTTTACCTCTATGTTAGAGGTACACAGGGTTTACTATGACTACCGACTCGGCTATTTCCATATACAGGGTGTGTGTGTTGTGTACGTACAATAATATTGCCACGAATACGCTAGGGAGCCACCCTCGGTCACCACGCCTTTTGTGGCTGTCCTTGAGGCTATGATGTCAATTGTTAACACGCAGTAGCCAGTATGATAGCAATTTCCGGTAATTTCCAGTTTACTATTCGAACATGACCTGCGCCAATCCATTGACTAGGTAATCAATAGAGTTAGACCTTTCAATTGGGGATAATACTAATTAGTCATAAACCGAGATATAAATTATACAGATAATTAAAATTGAAATTGTGTATTAAGTAAGTGATAACTGATAAGAAATCTTTCGATGTATGATTAGGTAGAATCTCGGTTATCCAAATCAAGTAAAATCAAAAACATATTCCAAGAGAATGAGAAGGTTTGTTATCTATACCTGTGTCTATACATAAATGCAAAAAAAATGCAGAACTAAGTAGGTATACGAAAAAAGACGCAATGACGTTGAAACTAATTCACATTAATTGACCGATAATTACTGATACCTCATGTTGCAAGGTTGGGGAGACGTCAGTTTCCTCATGGCCAATTTGTTACAAAAATAATATTTTCTATAAGTTTAAACCTACTAATGTTATAAAGCTGAAGAGTTTGTTTGTTTGAACGCGCTAATCTCTGAAATTACTGGTACGAGTTGGGGAATTATTTTTGTGTTGGATAGGCCGATATTATATTATTTAAAGCATGACGCTATGGCCAATAGGAGCGGAGCATCGATGAAAATTGTTGGAAAAACGGGAAAATTTATTCCTTTTGGAGAGCTTCTGTAGAGTCACGTAAAATCATGTATGAAAGGATTGTTATTTGTTCTACCTATTTATTTATATTTATATTTATAGCTAACATAGTTTCATACGCGGCTTCATGAATATAGTTGTATGGTGAACCAAAATTCATGCGGGTGAAGCCGCGGGCAACAGCTAATCTTATAATACTTAAATCTTGTTTTTGAGTCACCAAATAAGTACCTACCATCGCTATCACTAAAATTTCTCTTTATAATATGTAAAAGTGAAGTGAGTTCAACTGTAATTTTATAATGAGTAAAACTAAAACATTGTAATTTACGTCTACAAATAGTTCAACTTATTAGGTTTCTGCCTACGCAGTATAGGTATATGGAGATAACTAAGCACAGCCTTATCAACTTACACGGTTTTTTTATCTGCGCTTCGATTCACGAGATACGCAAATTGAATTGAAGCCTTGGAAGCAAGGAATCTATATATAACTAAAAAAAATTTCAGACATGTTTTCCAAAAATAAATATGCATGGTCATTGTGGAAGTACATTTTGAATTTTTCGGTTATATTCCTTTCGCCAGTCTAATTATAAGATAGAAAAAGAATTTGGACGTTTTACAGATGTAGCCAAAACCTTATCTTTGCACTAAATTTCAGGCGGTAGATATCTTAAAACCTGTTTAATATGATAAGTAGGTAAACATTAGTCATGAAAATGAGAACACTAATATGTTTTTTTTTTCTCTTCGCCCATGACTATTATCATTTTGCCTCTGTTTATTCAAATATTCGTATAATCTCTACATTAGATAAGATACCGCGACTTGTTTTGGGCTGAATACCTAGGGTGGATACATAGTTATATACTTTACAAAATAAATTCAAAATTCTATTGATTTATTTCATACAGGACTAACTTACAGGCACTTATGAACAGTCAATAACTAATAGAATACCTATTGTAACTCAAAATCTATGTTTTCTTTGTCTATTTTCAGGATTCCATACCAAAATGGTAGAAATGGAACACTTATTTTAATATAATATACAAAATTCTCGTGTCAAAGTGGTAACAAAACCCCTCCGAATCGTCTTGACCGTTTTTTTTTGAATTTTTTGTGTATATTCAGCAGATCTGAGAATAGGACGTAAACTATTTTTCGTAGCCCTAAGTGGGAAATAATAATTTACCTATATATGGCAAAAAAAATGTTTGCCTGGTCAGATACTCATAATTACAATTATTGTGTGATTTAATATTTTTCCTCCTCATTTCCGGTTTCAATTGAAATAATGAGTATCCGTAATTGTATTATCTCCATAAAAAATCCAAATAAGCGTTTTCGGAAGCACTTAATCTATCTAATACAGCTAGATAGCTGCTACAGATATAACTACAATCAGTCAAGGTCCAAGGACATCTAGATCGCACCGGATAGCTACCTATTCCGTATTGTGTTCGACCACAGAACCGTGGCGATTGTTTTTGCAGATGAGCGCCATTTTTCAAAGCCTCTGACAGTTCTCCACAATGGTCGCTGAAGGCTGATAATTTGAAGTTTTCCAGTGTGATGCGTTTTTTCACATTAACTTTAAGTAATTTCCTCACCTGGGGGGCTATTCACGTATCGCCGACGCGTTCTACATTTCGTGAAGTGAAATGTTTAAAAAGGTCCTTGGCATTTACGTAGCAATAGACATGTACCCTGACATGACAGGGCGGACGGCGCGAAAAGATGACGCCAGTTTAACGGTGCCAAAAATGCTTGTTTTGCCACCAACAGTGAGGCCACGTTTTAGTTCGCTCAGCAGCCACCTATAGAATATTGACAGATGACGCTACTGTTTGCTAAATACGAAAAAAGGCTTACGTAAAACGTTCGGATGCCCATCTCCTGAGGTTACTTATCAGTGATGAAGTCTGTTAATTTCAACTTTTCCAGTGTGATCGTTTTTTTTACAACTTTTACTACTTTACTCACCTTGGAGGCTATATTCACATTCACGTAACGCGTCGGCTACATTTCGTGAAGTGAACGTATTTAAACACTTATGCAGACGATATTGAAATAAACATAGAGCGTAAAACTTAATGTGGTTCAAAACGCAACATGGTCGACAATCGTTTAAATAAATTTACTTTCCGTGATATGATATGATTAAGAATATTTCGTACCTATTTTGAAATACAGTCAATGTTACATAGATTTAAAGTTAGGTAGTAAAGATAGTCACGTTGCTTACGTAGTAAAGCGTCGGTGAGTACTGAGTCAACCCTGTTCATATCACTGATTAATTTTATTAAAACCTGTGATAATGGACAACTTGCGTCAACTCTAGTTTCGTGTTGAGATAGTTTCTAGGGTTCGTTTAGATGTATATGTCTGGGTTGGTAATAAAGGAAAGAAGTAGCCAAGATACAAAGACATAGGGTTGTCCGAGACTAAGTATAGTCTAGGAGACGCTGGGTTCACTGGGATTTTAATTTAAACAGCGTGTCTTATGCATATAAGCAGAAAAGATTTATTACTTTACTTGCCATATTGAAAACAAAACATCCCACTTGTGTGGTAAGTGATTCATGCATCGTCCCTTTCTGAGGTGTCAGAAGTCGCCCTAACTTAGGGTATTTAATTAATCATATAGACATCCACCCTGGACAGGGTGGACGGCGCGAATAAATGTCGCGTTTATCGGTGCCAAAAATGCTTGTTATGCCACCAACAGTAAGGCCACGCTGTAGTTCGCTCAGCAGCCATCAATAGAATTTTGACAGATGACGCTACTGGTTGATTGTACGAAAAAGGTTTACGTCCGTATTATTCCTATTTCTGTGCTTTACGTAAATCGTTCGGATGCCCATATCCTGAGGTTTCTTATCAGTGGTATTAATTCACACCTTTAAGGCTCACCTCAAAGGTGAGCCCTGAAATTCACTTCTGAGCATTATTTTGACAACCTTCTTGGAGATAAATCGAAATCGCTGTACCTACCAGCAAGAAGCGGCTGGCAAAAATTGTATGAAAATCCACAATTATCTGTCGTGGTTTAGCGGCCGAATAAGTTACATACTAAATTCATATCTGTCGTGTAATTTAAACATGTAAATTATCAAAGATTTTATTTAAATTTCGAAGTAGCTTGCAAAATGCAAATAGAAACCTATTTATTGAAAAAAAAAACAAATGAAAACGTTGACTCGGAAAACACTATTGTTATTAATTATTGTTGTTCGTGATTGACTTTGAAAGTTTCTGCCTAGGTACTAATTTCCGGGCATTGTTTGAGAAAAGTACTATACAAGCCTTCGCCACAACTAGGCATTGGTGGACTTACGTAAGTGAGCCTCGGCTCCGCCTTCACACGTTTGTCCGTCAATGTCTCTTTTGCTGGCCGCTGCAGTTTTATACTATTTTTTTGGTTTTCGCAGTTTGTAAACTACTTATAATAAATTGTAGGCATGCGGGAATGACTGTGTTATTTTTTACACTAAACAAGTTAGTACTTCACTGCGATCTCACCTGATGGTAAGTGATGATGCAGCCTAAGATGTTAGCGTACTAACTTGGGAGGTTAAGTTTTACCCCAACGGTTTCTACAAGCATCGCACCGGAATGCTAACTTCATACGTTTAGAAATTAGTCGGAGTATCGTGAGTTCCTTATAATACTAATTTCTAAAATCTAAGGAATCAACTTTTTTAAGGAAGTAACTTCCTATAGCGTATAGATAGTGATAGATATTAATACCTGTAATGTCCGGTATCTGATACATTAGATTTTCATACTCATTGACCGAGTTTTCTTTTTAAACATATTTTGAAATCAATTAACAATATTATCTGATGTTATTGGTGGTCTAGATTAAATTGCAGTTTATGTCTATTACCCACTGACCTTTATTACTAAGTAATTAAATCTTGCTTGCCTTGCTTTTTACTTTTAATCTCTCCTTCTATTTTCTCTAATATTAGTACTTATAGTTTTGTTTCTCTATGTATAATAAAATAAAATAAAATAAAATAAAAAAGCCTTTTATTCCCAAATCCTTATAGCTAGTTTACAGTAATGAATGTTGTTAGTTTGGTTATTTGTTTCTTAGATTCGTTCTTAGATGCTAAGTTGTTAGAGTGGATAAAATTAGTGCCTATAGTTATGTTACAAGTCATTTTAAGTTTTGATGCTTACATTCCAATTAATTTTATACTATAATATTTGAAGAGAAAGTTACATCATAGTAAGCAATTTGTTCCTATATTAGATGTTTAAATATAGTTACGTCGAAATATTTTTAGCTATAATGTTACATTTGTTGTTTGTCTTACTTTCTTATTCTTTTTTGGGATATGGGCCCCTTCTCGGGTAAAGGCCTCCTCCAGCCTCTTCCACTTCTCCCTATCCTTTCCCAGTTTCATCCAGTCTTTTCCCGCTGTGTGTATGATGTCATCAGTCCATCGCTTGTATGGCCTTCCGACAACCCTTTTGCCTTCTGGTCCTTTCCATTTTGCAGTTTGGATCGTCCACCTTTTATCTGAGTATCGTGATATGTGACCCGCCCATTGCCATTTCAATGTCAGAGCTTGTTTTAACGCGTCATTTACTTTGGTTTTTTGTCTTATTTTTTGTTTCTTACTTTGTGTATTTTCTTTATTTTCAGTATGCTCCTTTCTATTGCTGTTTGAGTAGTTCTGATTCTTTGTTTTACTTTATTTGTAAATAAGTGTTGACGTATTTGTTAATAATTGAGGGCGCCTCTGTGCCAATGTTGACATTACGAGCTGTGTTTTTAAATTCGTTTTAAAGTGCTAAAGTCTGCAAATCACGTTAAAAACTATCTGCAAGTACTACGAATACGACGTTTCATTACATCAATTGGAGACAGTGCTGAAAAATACCTATAAAAGGCAATAAAGTGCAAAACAGTTAGTGCTGAAAAAACGGTGAAAAATCATTCAAAATATGAACTGAAACAAAAACAAAGTGGAGTAACATAACTTAACAGTGCGAATGGTGCTCAAATTGAACAGTGTCAGTTTATAAAAGTGAATTAATCCACAAAACAATTGATTCATTAGATTCAAAATTTTGCATATCATTCAATAAATGCAACTTACGCCATCTACACAAACTCATAAGTACTTTTTCGCCACCGCCATCTCGTATCACCTGTTGGAACTAATTGGGAAACACGACTAGACCCAATACCTGAATTCCAATAGTCCCAATAGAGGGCAGTATAAGTAATTTTACAATGGAACTCAACGAAATAAAACTTTTGCTTCAAGGAATGCAGAAGGACATTGATTCAAAATTTACAGCACTGGAATCGCAAATATTAAAAAACGAAGGAAAAATAACATCTACAGTTAACACACACATGAACGAAAAATTCGAAGGTTTGTACAGAGATCTGCATGAAATACGCACATGCCTGGATAATCAGGAAAAGCGATTGTACTACCTAGAAAAATCAAGCGTTGAAAGAAATTTAGTTTTCTTTGGATTAAACGAAAACGAAAATTCGTATAACGACCTTGAAGACAACATACTGAACATAATTAACCAAAAAATGGAAGTCCCTACCCAGGCTTTAGAAATTCAGGTTGTAAAAAGGATTGGCAAGAAGGGAACCAAACCTCGCCCTGTTTCAGTTACATTCACGACTCTAGGATCAAAAATTAATATCTTAAAGCACAAAAAACGCCTACAGGGCTCTGGGATCCATATTACACCCGAATTCCCGGCAGCCATTCTCGAAAAGAGAAGATCATTAAAAGAACAATTAAAGGTGGAACTAGAGAAAGGAAATGTGGCTTACATCAAATATGACAAACTGGTTATAAAAGAAAAGAGGCCCACTAACACTAACACACACAAAAAAAGACCTTTGTCAGCCTCTCCAAACCAGCCGCTAACGACAACAGAGAGAGAGAATGCAAACGACTCTACTTCAACACAAACCTGTAAAGTAAACCAAGCAGCCAAAAAACATAGAGCTTATAAAAACTCTATGTACGCCTATGTAAAACACTCGTCAGAAGTATGATCCGCGGAGGCCCCCCCAGTCACTGAAAGCAATAACAAACACACAAAAAATACTACATTTTACCGCTCCCAAGCCGATTGGTCATCGTGGGAGTCTGCAGACCAAAACCCTCCAGAGAAACAACTCTCCTCCTTCTCCTTAAAAACGGAAAATAAGTCAAACTCAAACAGACTCTACATCGCTACTTACAACGTACGCAGCATCTCCTCACCTAAACGGCTTCTAGAGTTAGATGTTGCAATAAAGAATATTAAATACGATGTGATTGGACTATCTGAAGTTAAACGACTAGGTAACTCAATAGAGGAATATGAAAATTTTATATTATATTACATTGGACTGACACCTGGCTTACATGGAGTCGGCTTCATAGTCAAAAGGTATTTAAAGGATTATATCATAAGCTTCAAAGGATTATCAGAAAGGGTAGCTATACTAGACCTCGAAATCGAGGATTTTAAAGTATCTATTATTCAAGTCTACGCACCGACTGAAGCAGCAAACAACGACGACATATCAGATTTCTACAAAACTATTAATAAAGCTTTATCTATGGCTTCAAAAAATATCTTATTAATAGGGGATTTCAATGCTAAAATAGGGAAAGCCAAACCAGGAGAAAGCCTCATAATGAATAAATACGGTTATGGCACCAGGAACTCTAGAGGGGAAACCCTAATAGAGTTTGCATATGAAAACAACCTACCCATTTTGAACACCTTCTTCAAAAAGAAAGTGAAACGTAAATGGACTTGGAGATCTCCAGATAATGCTACCAGAAACGAAATTGATTTCATCCTATCCAATTTAAAAAATAGTATTTCCAATATAGAAGTAATTGACCTACCATTCTCTTCAGACCACAGGCTCGTAAGAGCAACTATAAGACTTCAGAAGCCTAAAAAGTCAAGAAGGAACTTTAGCATTCAAACAAAAAGTTTACTAAAGCGAAGCGAAGAAGTGACTAAATATATAGAACATCTTAGTACCTTCAATACTATGCTATTAGAGAGTCATGACTATACTATTCAAGAATTTTACGACAAAATAGTCTTCGCTATCGACTCAAGTCAGAAGCGAGCACATATACCATCCACTCAACTAAAGAACGAAATTATACAAGCTCGCACATTGAGATTGCTTAAGAGAAAATACGAGCTTCAAAAGACAAAGCCAAAAACGAGGACTATGAGAAACGAGCTAAGCGCTCTATATAAGCTTACCAGCAAATATTTAAAAACTGATTACGCAGAACATAGACAAAAAACTATAGAAAAACACTTAATTAATACCGGGAGCATAAAAAAAGCTCATAAAGAACTTAAGACATTCAATACCTGGATACACAGCTTACAGAACTCTACTCATACCCTACACAACCGACAGGATATTCTCAGATTGGCTACGACTTTTTACAAAAACTTATACAGCGGAAACGACGAAAACATCAACGTGAATTTAAACGACGACACAGAACCGTATGATAAAGTAGAGTCATGCTATGTAGAGCCGCACCAGATCGAAGAGCAATGCTGCTACAGTGCCGATACGCATAGGAACAAATCAATTCCTTTTGACGAGATTGAAGTCTTAAGCGCGATAAACCGATTAAAAACGGATAAAAGTCCAGGTCCGGACAAGGTAACAAATGACGCAATCAAACTGGCTAGACTCTATATTACAACACCTTTGACTAAACTATTTAATCAAATAGTACAATCAGGCATCGCTCCTAAACAATGGTCTGAGTCTACAATCATTCTTTTGTACAAAAAAGGGAATCCGCATAACATTGGGAATTACCGCCCAATTAGTTTATTACCATGCCTTTACAAGCTTTTCGCCTCAATCCTGGAAAAAAGGATAAAAGAAATCATAGAGTCTACGCAGCCAATCGTACAAGCGGGCTTTAGGTCTGGTTACTCTACAATTGACAATATTCAAGCTGTCGAATTCTTGATTGAAAAATTCCAAGAGTTCCGAAAACCTCTTTACATAGCTTTTATTGATTACCAAAAAGCCTTTGACAGCTTAAGATACGAAGCGATATGGAAGGCTCTACGAGATCTTAATATAGACCAAGATTATATTAGAATCCTGAAATATATCTACATGAACAGTACTAGCAGGATCCGGCTAGAAACTTTAGGTTCACCATTCCCCATAAAACGGGGAGTAAAACAGGGAGATCCTTTATCCCCGAAAATTTTCATAGCGGTTCTAGAGTCAATTCTAAAAACGTTACAATGGGAAAGACAAGGCATTTATGTCCAAGGTAAATATTTAAACCATCTTAGATTCGCTGACGACATAGCCGTATTTGCCGAAAACAGCATTCAAATGCAGAATATGATGGACTCACTGTGTAAAGCAAGCAGAAAAGTAGGCCTTGAAATAAATTTTAACAAAACCAAGATAATAACTAACCATTCAGAAACTCCAATTATAATAGAAAACACACAGATAGAGTATGTTAAGCATTACATATATCTAGGAAAACAAATATCATTCCAAAAAAATAATAACGAAGAAGAAATAGCAAGAAGAATAAAAATTTCATGGAACAAGTTCTGGAGTATGAAGGAGGTTTTAAAGAGCAAAATGTCTATGAAACTTAAAAGTAAAATAATGAACTCTTGCATACTTCCTACTTTGACATATGGTTGCCAAACCTGGAAGTTCACTAACAAAGCGAAAGGTTTGATAAGGAGTTGCCAGAGAGCGATGGAACGTAGTATCACAAATGTAAGAAAAATCCACAAAATAAGACACTCTCACATAAGACAGCAGACCAAAGTAACCGACGCCCTATCTTATGCTTTCAATTCCAAATGGAAGTGGGCCGGCCATGTCGCTAGACTCAATGACGAACGCTGGACATTAAGACTGATGAAATGGCCAGGCCCAAAAGGCACAAGGGCAAAAGGAAGACCTTATAGTCGGTGGGAGGACGACATCAAAAAAGGTGTAGGAACTAACTGGATTACGATAGCCAAGGACAGACAGCGCTGGAAGTCTCTGGGGGAGGCCTTAACCCGCGAGGGGTTTTCCGACGATTAGTGTTTAAATTTTATTTTTTTAACTTTTTGATTTAAATTCTACTTTAATTTAACACTAGATTGTAAGATGTAGAAGTATGAATTATTGTAACCTTATTTTCGGAAAAATAAAAGGCTTTTTTATTTTTATTTTATTTTTATTTTTATTTTATTTATTTGTAAATACCCAAGTTTGGCATCCATAGAGTAAGCATGGTAAGAGACAGGTATCGAACACTATCTTCTTCAAGTTTAAACTGTAATTCCCTTTTAGAATTTCTTTAAGTCCCCAAAACTTTTTCCAAGTTAAATTTATTCTTCTTTCTACTTCTTCTTCATTGTTTGACTTCTTGAATGAAACTTGTTTCCCTAAATATATGTAACTGTCAACATAATCTATATTATTCCCGTTTAGCGCAATTGGTATTTTGTGGCTGTTGGTCATTATTTTCGTTTTTGTTCCATTCATTTCCAAGCCTATTTTTGAACTTTCCTGATCTAGTGAGTGGACCATTTCCTCTAGTTCTTGAGGTGTTTCAGAAAGTAGGACGATATCGTCTGCGAATTTCAGATGGTTAAGATAGGTACCAAAGACCTTAATACCTTTTCGTGTCCAGTTTAAGTTGCGGAATATGTTTTCTAAAACCGCGATGAAAATTTTTGGTGACAGAGGGTCACCTTGTCTGACTCCTCTTCCTATTTTGATTGGATCACCCCTTGTTTCGAGTTTGACTGTACTAATTATCTTATTGATTAGTGTTTTCCACACTTAGGAAATAATTCCTATAAATTTAAATTCGAAT
The DNA here is from genome assembly GCA_036785405.1 of Coenonympha arcania. Taxonomy (NCBI): domain Eukaryota; kingdom Metazoa; phylum Arthropoda; class Insecta; order Lepidoptera; family Nymphalidae; genus Coenonympha; species Coenonympha arcania. The sequence continues at coordinate 2,895,961 of CM072067.1, forward strand.
CAAAATTTTTCACTCGCAGCGGGATTCGAACCCGCGTCTCCCATCTCTCGCGGCTGGGTGCTCTAACCGCTGAGCCATGCGAGCCTTGTCCCCCTGCGATGAAATTCTTGATTCGTATTATTCGGTCCTTAGGCAGGACTAGCGCCATCACTAGTGAAACGTAACAGTTTCCAACTAATTTCGAAGGCTCATAATTTCATATGAAGCAAACTTCGAACAAGAGATGACACATTGCCGTTTTAACTAATTATCTTATTGATTAGTGTTTTCCACACTTAGGAAATAATTCCTATAAATTTAAATTCGAATCAAAATTTTTCACTCGCAGCGGGATTCGAACCCGCGTCTCCCATCTCTCGCGGCTGGGTGCTCTAACCGCTGAGCCATGCGAGCCTTGTCCCCCTGCGATGAAATTCTTGATTCGTATTATTCGGTCCTTAGGCAGGACTAGCGCCATCACTAGTGAAACGTAACAGTTTCCAACTAATTTCGAAGGCTCATAATTTCATATGAAGCAAACTTCGAACAAGAGATGACACATTGCCGTTTTAACTAATTATCTTATTGATTAGTGTTTTCCACACTTAGGAAATAATTCCTATAAATTTAAATTCGAATCAAAATTTTTCACTCGCAGCGGGATTCGAACCCGCGTCTCCCATCTCTCGCGGCTGGGTGCTCTAACCGCTGAGCCATGCGAGCCTTGTCCCCCTGCGATGAAATTCTTGATTCGTATTATTCGGTCCTTAGGCAGGACTAGCGCCATCACTAGTGAAACGTAACAGTTTCACTAGTGATAGTTATTTCCTAAGTGTGGAAAACACTAATCAATAAGATAATTAGTTAAAACGGCAATGTGTCATCTCTTGTTCGAAGTTTGCTTCATATGAAATTATGAGCCTTCGAAATTAGTTGGAAACTGTTACGTTTCACTAGTGATGGCGCTAGTCCTGCCTAAGGACCGAATAATACGAATCAAGAATTTCATCGCAGGGGGACAAGGCTCGCATGGCTCAGCGGTTAGAGCACCCAGCCGCGAGAGATGGGAGACGCGGGTTCGAATCCCGCTGCGAGTGAAAAATTTTGATTCGAATTTAAATTTATAGGAATTATTTCCTAAGTGTGGAAAACACTAATCAATAAGATAATTAGTTAAAACGGCAATGTGTCATCTCTTGTTCGAAGTTTGCTTCATATGAAATTATGAGCCTTCGAAATTAGTTGGAAACTGTTACGTTTCACTAGTGATGGCGCTAGTCCTGCCTAAGGACCGAATAATACGAATCAAGAATTTCATCGCAGGGGGACAAGGCTCGCATGGCTCAGCGGTTAGAGCACCCAGCCGCGAGAGATGGGAGACGCGGGTTCGAATCCCGCTGCGAGTGAAAAATTTTGATTCGAATTTAAATTTGTAGGAATTATTTCCTAAGTGTGGAAAACACTAATCAATAAGATAATTAGTTAAAACGGCAATGTGTCATCTCTTGTTCGAAGTTTGCTTCATATGAAATTATGAGCCTTCGAAATTAGTTGGAAACTGTTACGTTTCACTAGTGATGGCGCTAGTCCTGCCTAAGGACCGAATAATACGAATCAAGAATTTCATCGCAGGGGGACAAGGCTCGCATGGCTCAGCGGTTAGAGCACCCAGCCGCGAGAGATGGGAGACGCGGGTTCGAATCCCGCTGCGAGTGAAAAATTTTGATTCGAATTTAAATTGACTGTACTAGTGCTATTTTCGTATATGTTTTTCAAGATGTTAATGTATTTTTGTTCTACATTAGATAATTTTAGTGCTTTCCAGATTGATTTATGGCTAATACTGTCAAAAGCTTTGCTGTAGTCAATAAAGCATAAATACAGAGGTCTGTTGAACTCCCTATACTTTTCGATAACCTGTTCTAGCGTCTGGATGTGATCAGTGGTGCTGAAACTTGACCGGAAGCCTGCCTGTTCAACTGTTTGAAATTCGTCAATTTTCTGGTTTATTCTTTTTAATATTATAGACGCAAATAGTTTGTATATACTAGCTAATAAGCTGATTGGCCTGTAATTACCGATATCTAGTGGGTCGCCCTTTTTATATAGCAATATTATATCTGATGTGCACCACTGTGATGGTACAGTTTCTGTATCTAGTACCATGTTGAACAGGTGTGTTAGATGGTTCAGTAATGTAGGTGCACCTAGTTTTAATAATTCGTTAGTTATTCCATCGGGTCCTGGTGATTTATCAGTCTTCAGATGTTTTATGTGTTCGTATATTTCTATTTCGTCTATTGGTTTGATTAATTTTGAAAGATTTTCTACGATTGGTGGCTCACATATATTATTATCTTCTTCCTTTTCTTTGTACAGCTCCGTATAGAACTTCGTTGCGTGGTCTACGATATCATTTCTTGTTTTTGTTTCTTCCGTTTGCCGTTTTAGTTTTTGTATCCATGTTTTGTGGGACTTTAATTGTTTAAATGCTTTTTTGGTGCTTCTGAATTTATTAAGGTTTGTTGTAATAACAACTTTTCTGTGTTTCCTATAATCATCACGAATTGATTTGTTGGTTTTTTTAAATAGTTCACTCAGCTCTTTCCTCATATTTCTGTCTTTGTTTTTTGTTAGAATTAATTCTGTTCGTTTTTTTATTAGATGTTCTGTGGCTGTGCTAATTATTTTATGCCCTTTCATTCGAGTGTCGGTCTTAATTTTTGAGCTACTCTTGATGGCCTCCACTATTTGGTTGTAGTACATTTGGACATTTGTTGTTAGTATTTTGTCTCCAATTTCTAATTTTAGATGGTTCGTGAAGTGTTTAATTTCATCTTCTGATTTTGGTATTGTGGATTGAGATTTGAAGGCTTTTCTACTCTTTTTTGGTTGGTTCAACAGGAAGGTTGCTCTTAGTAGTCTATGATCAGAGGCAAATTTTATGCTGTTTAAAACTTCGACGTTAGTTACTAGTTTCGGGTTATTGGTCATTATGAAATCAATCTCGTTCTTAGTTTTCTGGTCTGGTGATATCCATGTCCATTTCCTACTTACTCTTTTCTTAAAAAATGTATTCATGATTGATAATTTGTGTTCTCGTGCATAATCTATTAGTCGTTCTCCTCTTTCATTTCGTTCGCCGAAACCGTAAATACCCATGATAAGGCTTTCTTCCTTTTTTGGGAATCCTATTCTTGCATTAAAGTCGCCCATTATGATCATTTTCGTGCCTGCTGGCACAGATGAGTGTGCCTTTGAAATATCAGTGTAGAATTTTTGAATTTCTTCTTCTTTTGATTTTTCTGTGGGTGGGTGTGGGTGGTTTCGTCAAATTTGAGCTGAAGTAGGGCAACCCTCTCCGAGATTCCAATAAAGTTGGCTATATTTGATTTGTAGCTTTTCTTTATTAAGAACCCCACTCCGTGTAACCCCTTAGTTTCTCCAATACAGCATAGGATGTAATCGTTGTACTCTTCGATTTTGCAACCCATCTTTTTCACTTCTGATAGTCCCAATATGTCAAAATTCACATTTTCTAAGGCATGGGTTAGTTCTAAATATCTTTCTATAGATGACAAGGATCTCACATTATATGTGCAGATTTTTAGGGATTTTTCATGAAACTTATGTGTAGATCTGGCATTCCTAGGTGGAGGGTGTTGGTCTAATTTCCCACGAGGACCAGTCGGCTTGGGAAATGTTTGGGTTTTGCTCAGTTCTGGTTTTTTTGATTCCCTGTTTTGGTGGCTGATGGCTGTTTGCTATAATTTTGGATCTAATGGAGGTTTGCTTGAAGAAGAAAAGGAGCTGCTTCTCCCTCTCATTATATCAAATGCGTTTGTTCTATTTGTTTTTGATGTTTGTGATGCGAGGTGTTGCTTGCGGGGCTGGACCGTAGCTTCTGGTGACGTTGAAGAGGTTCTTTTACGTTTGTCTATACCCCGACCCCCTTCTTTGATTATCAATTTGTCATATTTTATAATTGCGAAGTTTCCCTTTTTTCTTTCCTCTACGAGTTGTTCTTGCAGTTCTTTTCTCTTTACGAGAACCTCTTTTGGGAAATCTTCTGCGATATTAATGTCTTTGAGTTTCTTCTTCTGTCTCATTATATCATTTTTCTTCCACTCGTTTACGAAGGATATCATTACTGGTCGGGCTTTCTCGTTCTTGCTGTCTTTTTTGCCAATTCGACGGACCGCGTTTATGTCTCTATCCTCCAGACAAATATTTAAATCGGTTTTTATTTTCTCTGTTGTTACTTTTAGTAGATCGGTGGTAGATTGTTCGGTTTCTTTTAGTCCGTAAATAATAATATTGTTTGCTCTATTGTTTTTTTCTAAATAAGCTACTTTCTCTTTTAAGCATTCATTCTCCAGCTTCAATTTCTCTATTTCTTGTGTGAAGGGTACTAGTTTCTGATCAATTTGTGAAATAATTTCTTTAGTTTGATTTGACATTTCAATTTTCATTTGGTTGAATAATGCTTGTAGTTCAGCCATGTTGGTTTGACAGTGTTATTTGTGGTATTCTAGCACTATTCTCTTAATGTTAATATTCTGGATGATCTATATTTAAGAGGAATAGGAAGTTGTGGAAAGCCCGGAGGTGGCCTTCACTCAGTTGTAGTGTAAACTGGGTTTGGCTATAGCTTCAGGATTCTTTATTTTAAACATATAAACAATTATATTTAGCAAATTTAGCAAATAGTCTATTCTGTTCAACTTTAGTTAGTTTACGTCATAAACTACTAAGTGGATACACTCAATTTATTAATATTTCAATAGTAAGGTAAGTACATAGGTATGATAATCAAATAATTATAATAATAAATTGTAGTGGTATAATAATAATTTAATAATAATAATAATTTGTAGATTTTATATTTAAATATTGGCTAGTATTATTTATTTATGATGTCAGTTCATTTAGTCGTCTCGTTCATAGATTTCAAGCCTTAAAAACACTCAATTAATTAATTTACTCAACTAATTTTGTCGCAACAATCCACTTAAGAATAAAAACAATCAACAACAACAATCATGTTTCTAGCTGTTCGTTATGTCCATTAAAGTCTATGAGAGAGTAAGTTACATCCAGTTAAGTATGTCTATATTTGGTCTCAATTCAATAATCACAGCAATTTATTATGTTATGTTCTAGCTAATACTAAATCCAAGTCAAAACCAAACTAAGTCATATGCAATTAAAAGTAAATCTAGTAAGTATCTATTATAAATATTGAATGTCTTGGTATAATTATTCTATGTTGCATTCAGATACCTATTGTATATATGTAGATAGGCAAGACTCTTTGTTCGATATTTAAACATTCTATTTTCCTATGTAAGTAGTGGTTGTCCTGCCTGATTACATTTATTGAGCAAGTACTTAGTTTGTTGCAGTTTCCTTATTCTATTATATTGATTTAGTGCAAGTAAAGGTACACTGGTTCAACACTCTAACCAAGTACTAACCCAATTAGTCAAATTAGGGATTGAAATTAATCTTAGTTACAGATCTTTATATTCCAGTAATCAGAAGCTCAAAGTACTAATTAGCTTAAGTTATTATTAACAATCATTATCCTAAGCCAAGGTGCATCAACCGTAAGCTTTATCACTTTCAATAGATATTGTTCTTTCCTGCACGGGTCACTGCACATAACATCTATTGCTAGTAAACAGCAGATTGGTTAAGTAGTAGGTAGTTGTAGATATCTATTTTATATCAAATGTCTGTCTTATATAAATATTTTTTATTTAGGTACTGGGTTCATATTTGATTGGGTATTTCTTTATAATAAAAACATATTAACTTTTTGTAGTTTTATTTTACTTCCATTTTTCACTTAAGCACACAGAGCAGAAGTGACAACACAGAGTGGTATATACACACAGGCATAGACATAAAAGTTTAACCAAAGACTACAACTTAATAATACAGACTATTCCTAATAAAGATATTAACACCCCCCTTCAATGACCAGTTAAGATTTTAAACAAATAAATTGGTCATTGCAATATACATTACAAAGTTTTCTTATTTTGTAAATAACAACTTAAAAAGCAAATTCACATATCTATTCATAATCTACTTAAATAACATTTAAATTATTAGTAAAATAAACATGTTTTAATACACATAAAGGTTTTGTTAAGACATCAGATACATTTTTATCAGTTGGTACATAATCAATACAAATATTATAATTTTTAACAGAATCTTTTATGAAATGATATTTTATATCAATATGCTTAGTTCGCTTACTATTCTCATTACAATTGATCATCTTTATAGTACTCTGATTGTCAATGAGCAAATAAGTTTTAATTTCCATTGTATAGAAGTTAGTAAGAATACCTTTTAAATATAGTAGCTCAGCTGTTGTCAACGAGGCAGCAACATATTCTGCTTCAGCCGATGAGAGTGAAACTGTAGGTTGTTTCTTTGAGAACCATGAGATTAAATTATTACAGTAAAATATAGCACATCCACTTACGCTTTTTCGGTTTTCTTTGTCGCTTGCCCAATCCGCATCGCAATATGCTTTCAGTTCCTTAGTCTCTTCTGATTTGGTATATGTAAGAGATTTATGCATAGTATGTTTTAAATATCTAAGAACACGTTTACCTGCTTTCCATAGCTGTGATGTTGGTCTATCAAGATACTTACTCAGATATGAAGTTGCAAAAGTAATATCCGGCCTTGAAGTAGTTGATAAATAAGTAAGGCTACCTATGAGCTCTCTATATGGTACGTCAATTATTTCTTCATCTTCTGATATTGATATTAACTCTTTCTCCATTGGTGTTTGAACTCCTTTACAATCTTCCATACCGAATTTACTCAAGATCTTTTGAATTAATTTTTCTTGTTTAATTTTAATTGAATTTCCTTCTCTGTGTATTTCCATTCCTAAGTATTCTTTTACTTCACCTAAATGTTTTGTATTAAATTCCCTTTTAAGTTTCTCTATTATAGTTTTTCCAGAACCCAGTACTAAAAGTTGTAAGTTTCTCCGTTGTAATAAAGACAAAAATCATATTTGGATTGTTTAAAACCATTTTCTAAGAAGAATTTATGTATTCTTTCATTCCAGCATCGTGGTGCTTCTTTCAGACCATATAATGCTTTCTTTAATTTCAAAACTTTTCCTTTTTCAGGTGTTATCCCTTTTGGATATTTTAAGTATATGTCTTTATCTAAAGTTCCGTTTAAAAATGCAGTTGGTACATCTAATTGTTGTAAGACTTTACCTTCTTGTACTGAAATACTCAATAAAAGTCTAACTGTCGCAAGTCTGGCTACTGGTGCATATACATTATAAACATTTTCTTCTTGAAAACCCTTTGCTACAATTCTTGCTTTCTTAGTTCCATCTATTTTCTCTTTGAAAACCCATTTAGAATCTATGGCTTTCTGGCCTTTTGGCAAATCAGCTGCTTCCCATGTATTTAACTTTTCATGTGCATTTATTTCATTTTCTATAGCAGTTTTCCATTCATCATTTTGTACAGCATCCTCGTAGCTTAACATATCTGTTTCAAGTATAGTATTCAAACAATATGCAATATTACTTTCCATATTTTCAAAATTTTCTTCATAGTCCTTCAGATACGCTGGTTTCTTTATATTTCTTTTAGGTCTTGAACTCGCATTTTCTGTAACAACATGATCATCTTCACCTGTATTTTCTTCCTCTTTTTCTTCTTCATTTCCATCTGCGCTTTCTTTTTCTTCTGTTTTATTTTCACTTGTTTCATTCTCTTCATGTAAATAAAAATATCTATTTTCTTCAGTTTCTTTCATAGTCGGTTTATAAATAATATCAGATTCATCAAATCTAACATCACGTGATACAATAATCTCATTTGTTTCAGAATTCCATAAGCGATATCCATTTTGACCATATCCGACCATACGTGCCTCCGTTGCCCTTTCATCATACTTACCTTGTCTGGGAAGTATAACTGCCCAACATTTTGATCCAAAACATTTTAGTTTACTTAAGTCTGTTTTACCTCTGAATATTTCTTCAGGTGTTTTAAAATTGATACTTGCAGAGGGACATCGGTTTAGTTGGTACGCAGAACACAATATGGCTTCTGTCCATAAGTGTCTCGGTAATTTTGTCTCAATTAGTTGAGTACGTGCTTTATTATACAGTGTTCTGTTCATTCTCTCCGCTACTCCGTTACTCTGTGGAGAGTACGGTGTTGTATATTCTATTCTTATTCCTTTATTGTTACAAAATGATTCAAAACTCTTATTTTTCAACTCAGTTCCATTATCACATCTTATTCTGCTGACTTTGACTTCTTTTTCATTCTCCAATCTTCTTATATAATTTATTAACTTTTCAGTAGCTTCACTCTTGCTTCTTAACAAATTGACAACTAAAAAATGAGAATAATCATCAATAATTACTTGATAATATAACTCACCATGTATTCCTTCTGTTCTCGTAGGTCCTGAGATGTCAGTGTGCAGCAATTCACCTATGCGATGTGATCTTGGTTGTTGTACCGGTTTAAACGGGAGTCTCGTAGCTTTACCTAGCATGCATGGTTCACAAATTTTTTTACTTACCGGAAGCTGCAATATATTCAAGCCGTGTCTGTTTACATGACCTAATCTCCTGTGCCACAAATTGTTATCTGTCGAGCAATGTAAAGATGCAATATTTTGAGAATCAATAGTTGTATCTAAAATAAAAAGATTTCCTTTACGTTTACCAGTTACAACAACATTAGAATTATTTCTAGCAATTATTACTGTATCATTACAAAATTTTACTGTATTATATCTTAATATTTTTTGTACTGACAACAAATTCAATGATAAATTTTTGACAATCAGTGCTTCAAAAATTATTTTGTGCCCGTTACTTATTAATTTTATAGTACCCTTTTTGTTTGATGTAATAAAATCACCATTTGCTACAAAAATTCTGATTTCCTTATCTAAGGTTATTATATTGTCCATAAAACGACTGTAATTCTCTTGTACTAGATGCTCAGTACAACCTGAATCGATCACAAACTGGATTTTACACTTGTCATTACTTGAGTTATCACATACCACGTTACACTGTTGACTGTCTGCATAAAATAGAAAACTTTCACTTGTTTCAGTGTATTGCGCTCGTTCGACACGATTATTCGCTGCTGGGAAGTTTTGACGTCCTCCCCGTCCTCTTCTTAGGGGTCGCCTTGATATATATCCTCTACCTCTATTTGTGTATCTCCCATATGATGATGCTTGGTTGTTACTATAGCAGTTAATTGCTTTATGCCCACTTTTGTTGCATTTATGGCAGATAAGAAAGGCATTTTCCTCTGTATTGTCATTTTTAGAGGTTATTTTTAATTCCTCATCCAAGAGCCTCGTTGTCACATATTCAAAATTCAGGTCACTTTTATTTAGTGTTTCTATAGCTGTTATTACAGTATCATATTTTGCTGGCAAACCTATTAGCAAGTATGTTATTTTGTCCAGCTCATTGATTTTCTCTTCATTAATTTCAAGCTCTTCAATAATTTGATTAAATTTTTGGAAATAAGTTTCAAGTTTTTCAGTGTCATTGCACTTTACGCTTAGTAGCTGACGCCGCAAATATAGTTTTGATATTAGAGATTTTCTTTGAAATGAATTTTTTAACTTTTCTATCATGCGTTTGCTAGTCGTACACTCCTTTATGAGACTAAGATGGGTGTCGCTAAGACACGAGATAATAATGTTTTTAGCTATCGCGTCATTTTTAGATTCTTTCGTATCCACTTCCGACTCGATACAGTGAAGCACCCCTTTTTCTTCAAGAGCTGCCTTTAATCGGAAAAACCAATTATTAAAATTGTCCGCCTTTAAATTAGTGAGTTGACTCACGTTTCTGCATGACGCCATTTTTCCTTTGTTCGATAGCCGAACTCACGGGATTGCGGGAACCGGAGAATTCTTCTTTCGTTAATTTCACCAACACGTAATTTTATGTAGAACGCCCATAACCTTTTATTTAGGTACTGGGTTCATATTTGATTGGGTATTTCTTTATAATAAAAACATATTAACTTTTTGTAGTTTTATTTTACTTCCATTTTTCACTTAAGCACACAGAGCAGAAGTGACAACACAGAGTGGTATATACACACAGGCATAGACATAAAAGTTTAACCAAAGACTACAACTTAATAATACAGACTATTCCTAATAAAGATATTAACAATATTAGTATTGAGCAGAAATCACTTAGTCCCGCACTTTATGTAGTAAGAAGGTGCTTGTATACATACTTCAAATCGATGCAGACGTGGATGGAGATATTAGAGCTGACGCCGTACGTGGTTTGTGGGTTACTGGGCAACCACCTGGTTTTATTTTTGATTCTGGGTGATGTCCTTGTTTGACCTCGGTAGACGTATTCTGAGATTTGATTTAGAGACTTGTCATTTCAGATTATGGCTTCCCTTGAACGTCAGGCAGCTTGATACGGTGTGATGAGAGATTATTACTCAGGTTTTATTTAACTTTCGCCTTCAGGTTTAGCACTTTGGTTCGTTTTTATTTTGAATCACTGGTTTTGATTTTTGAATAAGTCCGTTACTTCCGTTTGTCCAATAATGTTTTTAAATGTCCCTTTCACTCTCTTCTTGCGATGAACATTTTTGCTTAATAGTTTTTAGTAAATTGAGTACATTTTGTCTGTATTTTAACCAGTTTTAGAGTAGTTTTACTCCCGTTATTGTGTGGATTGACAGCCGTTAGGGCCGAAACTATTTTCGGAATTTTTAAGTTTATTTACGCGTTTCTTGCTTGGATAACTTCGGTACACATTAATCTCACTATCAAATAACCAATATAACGTAGGAGAGTCACTTTTTAACGATTTTACATAGTTTTAAGCAATTATTTTACGGAGCACTTATTTCTTTGACAGCTGCCCAGTGTTTCTCTATGTATAGCGTAGTTAAAATGCACATAGGTTGATTTAAGTTAAATGAAAATCACTCGATATCGCGTTATCACTGCTACTTTTCAATGCGTCGTCACGCGACATCGAGTGATGTCATAATTTTTTGTTCGGGCCGGCGGGCATTAGGGACATGGGCCATGGACCCACGAAATGTATTTCTCAATGTTAGGTTTTCATAGTTATAAATAAATTACCTCTTTGTATTTTGTGGATTCAAAAACCATCTCTATCCAATGTTTTGTGCAAATAAATAGTTTAACATGCGGCAATCACGTGGAAAAAGAAAACAAGAAATAAGAACCAAGCAGTGTGTACTCGTAATGTACCTATGTATGTAACGTAGGTCTTACGCCAACTACCTAATTATTGTTAATTCCCGGAATTTCACAATACGGAAAATGATCATCAAACACGTGTTTATCTACCTACTCTACCTAAATACATAGCATAGGTACATAGTATGGTTGTACTTAAAATAGGTGTGATTTTTGTTTTTTAACCGAAGCGCGTGGTTAAATTAGTTATCGATTTCTTAATACGTATTCCAAAACATAAAAATAATTATATTTTCGTCCTTTTGAATAAAACCTTCATAAGCTACTTCATAAGCTAATTGATCTATTAAGTAGGTACTACTTTAACCTATTTAATTACCTTTTAAAAACGATACTAATATCTTGCCTATTAAACTAAGAAAGTGTCGAAGCAATTTCTAAGTTATTCATAGTCAAACCACGTGATTTCGGCAAATCCAGTCCTCTAACGTATGAAAATATATTAATTGTAGTCTCGTCTTCCTAAAGTAAACTCTAACTTACTCGTAGATTACGATATTCGATTAGTGATGTTCTTAATTTTGACTCCCTGTTGACTTATTGGATTCTATAAAACATGGTAACATTTCTACTAAGTTTGTGTATAGATTTATATCTAGCTTAGTGAGCTTTTGCCTTGTAATTAAGCCGGCAAACCAAGCCTCAACTCACGTAGATTACTGGGACTTAAGTACAATCTTCACGGCATCGATCCTGGCAAACTCTAATCTATGTTCAATAGTGGTGTTCCCCAATGACTCACCGTCGTACTTTTTGGGCCTCTGGTCCTCCAGTCCAGGCTGCTCCCAAACCAACACATGGGCGCTGCGATTCGATACCATCTCGACGTTTGAGTTATTGCAGGAAAAACAATTAACAGAACACAGAAGAAAACGCGTGTAACTTTAAAACTATAAGAGTAAAACTAGCTTAATTTATGTGACGCTGGTGGTAGAACCAACATTGTGATGGTGGTTCGACATCGCGGGGTTGGTACGTGCTCTATTGGGTTCGGAATAGGAGTGACTGAGTGAGTGAGGACTGAGGAGGTGGAGACGACCCGCGAGTCGTAAATATACACGGAGGAGCGAGGGCTGAGGTTCGCGGGGGGACTCGGCACGGTTGTGTAGCAAAACTGAATAAATGTTAATTTAAAACTAGCGGACGCCAAGCCAACCGAATAACGTCTGTAATGGAAAGTTTACTTTATTTACATAAAGCTATTATTTTTTCGGAAATGACAGAAAAAGTTTGCACAGTAACAGGGCTACGTGAATTTACCAAATTAATGGCATTCACCACCAAGTAGCATGTGAGAGAAACAACACAAACATACAAACATGATGTGTTACTGAAAAGACTGAAAAGCATTACATATCTTGCCTCTCTTACGTTCTGTTCGCTTTTCACTTTAATTTTGCCTAAAAAAGTGAGGATTGCATTTTGATCTGATACTTGTAAATAAAATTCAAATTTTCACGCTCGCTTCAATAACCCTTTTTTTTCTAAAGGGTCTTGTAAAATTATGTGACTCTCCGGAGCGTTTGAGTATTGCTACGACGCTAAATACGTTAAAAAATGAATAAATCAACCTTAGGCAAAGTGAGATTTGTCTCTACATTCAACAAGTGAAGAGTTCAGTTACGTGGTTTTGCCAGTCCAGCGTGGCGAGCACGCGGCCGGCGCGTGCGGTGACGTCACTCGGCGTCAGTTTTTACTGAACGCTGAAAAGTGATTAGGACGAATAGGAAATATTACCGCTACATTTCTTGCCGAATCGCGCCATGCCGGCGTGTACAGTTTTTTGCTGCCTATTCCTCGGCAGTCGGCAAACACGTGACCCCCTAATTTAACCTCTTAGGGGTTGAATTTTCTCTTAGAACTCCTTTCTAAACGCATACCTACGTAATGAAAAATATCTTTATTTTCAGCTCAATCACTTTTTCCTTTTATACATAAGTATTAGAATTCAAATTAGAATAGGATTTATAGTATAATGGGTTAGGAGTAGGTACCTAGCTTGTATAATAAAAAAAAAACCTGTCAAGTGCGAGTCGGACTCGCGCACTGAGGGTTCCGTACTACAACCGGAGGAATAAAACCATAAAAACCACTTTTCTTATCGAACCGCAAAACTAACTTTGTTTTTAGAGGTTTAATGTAAATATCAAAAAAACTACTTATTAGATCTCGTTCAAACCAATTATCGGTGGAAGTTTGCATGGTAATCTACATCATATATTTTTTTTAGTTTTATCATACTCTTATTTTAGAAGTTACAGGGGGGGGGACACACATTTTACCACTTTGGAAGTGTCTCTCGCGCAAGCTATTCATTTTAGAAAAAAATGATATTAGAAACCTTAGTATCATTTTTGAAGACCTATCCATAGATACCCCACACATATGGGTTTGATGAAAAAAAAATTTTGAGTTTCAGTTCTAAGTATGGGGCACCCCCAAAATTTATTACTTTTTTTAAAATTTTGTATGAAAACCTTAATGCGGTTCACATAATACATCTACTTACCAAGTTTCAACAGTATAGCTCTTATAGTTTCGGAAAAAAGTGGCTGTGACATACGGACGGACAGACGGACAGACAGACATGACGAATTTATAAGGGTTCCGTTTTTTGCCATTCGGCTACGGAACCCTAAAAATGACTAAGCACTGTCGTTCCGTACTATCAAGACCAAAAAATAATTGTATTAGAGTAACTAAACCCGCCACATTTCAAAACGAGTAAAAAAACAAGTTTGTTGTATGGAAACCCCCATATATCTATATTATCCCAGTAAAAATCCCCATCTACCTATTTTTTTTTGTATTTGTTGTTATAGCGGCAAGTCTAATACATCATCTGTGAAAATTTCTATCAAGGTTCATAAGACAGGCTTGTGGCAGACGGACGGACATCGGAGTGGGTCCCGTTTTACCTCTTGGGTACGGGACCCTAAAAAACTAATTTGCGATAAAGTACGCATGATAACAGCAAAGCTCATCATATTGTTATCGTAAATCGTTGACCTTATTTCACACTATTTCAGGCGATGTCGTAAATATATTATTAAAGCCTGTAATGTTGTTGCGTATTTACATAATATTATGTCACTGGATAAAGCTTTCTTACGTAGTTCATACTTAGATACAGTAGACATAGTAACTGTACTCAATTTTATTGCCAATTAATTTCCTTCGCGGTTCATTTTATGCCAGACTGTGACGTTTTGATTAATTGCCTAATTGCGTATAAAATCTTATTAATAATTAAAACAAATTAGTAAGTAATGATGAAGTAATTACTATCGAAACTCGGGGCATAGGTTTCGTCGTCGATTATCTTTGAGCAGCGTGGGGGTTGATCACTAATAATTCTCCGTGTCACGTTTATAATTTGGCGTAATTATGGAATATTATGGATTTTAGACGATAATTTTAAGCAAAATGCTGCGTCGTTCATCAACGGTAATCATTTTTGTTCCACCGTATGTCAACAGAGTCTCAACACGTCACTCTGTTGTTGAGGCGATCACTCGATATCGCGTGTTTGTTACGTCATTTTGGCCAGATCACCCGGGATCCGTAGGTGGTCAATAAAAGAACATGGAGGTGGAAATTTGTATGAATTACTTAGTCACAGGAATTAGTTTACATTTGAGTTCCTCACACTCACAGAATAGATGAGAGTTGCAGCTCCAATGTAGAGACCGGAGAGATAGCCGATCTCAGGTTTTATATAATACTAGCTGACCCGGCCACGCGTTGCTGTGGCAAAAGTTTTTGTTATATTAATAAATTAAAATTGCGACTATAATTTGAGATTTAAACTATCCTATCTCTCAAGTTGGACCAAATGACAGATATTCACAAAGTTTGAACTAAATCGGTTCAGTAGTTTAGGAGTCCATCGCGGACAAACATCGTGACACGAGATTTATATATTATATAGCTGACCCGGCCACGCGTTGCTGTGGCTAAAGTTTTTGTTATATTAATAAATTAAAATTGCGACTATAATTTGAGATTTAAACTATCCTATCTCTCAAGTTGGATCGAACTGCACATGGTGTGCGAATTTTATTATAATCGGTTAAGTGGTTTAGGAGTCCATTGAGGACAAACATTGTGACACGAGATTTATATATATTAAGATATTAAGATAAGATAAGTAGGTACCTAATAGTGCCTTATCTAGGTACTTGTTGTCGTGTATAACATCAATTTCTACGTCAAAACAGCAGTCAAAAATTTCAAAAATGCAAGTTGGTATAGAATGGTACTCGGTACTAGGTGTGTTAGGTACATATATCATATTAGCTAAATATCAACTAAACGTATTGAACGTGAAAATAACTAGGTACATTTTCTTTTCAAAAAATTTCAAAAAAGTATAAGTATAAATAGTATAACGGGGAATAAAAAGGGGATGAAAACGTAGAGGCCGTTTAGATTACGTCGGGGGAAACAGCTTTTTGTGACCAACCTAATACCTATTGTACTACATTGTACAAACCCTCTCAATTAAAAAGATCAACGCGTGCGCTGTTAATCACTGACGAGCCTCCTATTCACGCACTTATGACGTCAGAAAATGGTGATAAAACAAGGCCGCTCGTGCGTCTCGTGTCTACGAAGTGCGATGAAATCATCATGAAAATGAGTTTTTCGTGGACTACTCGCGCCATCTGTATTTGAGGTTGTCAATCGCCAATACATGTTAGTGGCTCCATCTAGTAACACTTTTATGAATTTGTTAAGAACAACGAGGTAGTTAATCAACTTTTGTATAGGTGGCGTTGAAAGAAAAGTTTTATCTGATTTTCCACCATTTTCATTTTATTTATTAACCGACTTCAAAAAAAGGAGGAGGTTCTCAATTCGTCGGAATCTTTTTTTAGAGATCGCATTCGTAGCATTTGAATAAACAACTGAAATAATTAAATAATATATTGAACGTCTGGTTTTATCGATTTCAATAAGGCTTATAGGTACGTGTATTCCTTTGCGGTGACCAACTGGAACTCTCGGCTAGCATGGAAGCGGGGAAAGGATAAAATATCCCTTCCTCCAATTTTATCCTCCTATAATATTTTATCATCATGAGTGTGAACTTATACCTAGATGAAGATAATAAGTATCCCCGTTTATAAAATGGGGTATTTTTTGAGACTTCTCCTTTCCTCTATTGACGAACTTTATAGAGCGCCTAAGGTGGCAGCGCGTCTGCTGTCGCTAGGTTTGAGAATCGTAGTGTAAGTACATAGTTTCACGATTGACTTGATGTTTGGATGATGATCATGATGGATGAGTGATCATCATTAACGGCACAAAGGAATCGCAGTGGGAGTTCTCAATGCAGGGTACAGTCGGGTAGGTGTGGGCGCTGGGCCCGGCACAATGGCCGGCATCCGGCGGCGACTACGCAGGTCTTTATCCAATCTGCGCCTATCACGTTACGGGCTGTGACCTAGCTTTTTGAATTTGCTTACTTTAGTTATGTCCTGCTATGATTCATAACTCTCTAGTCACAGTACACATCGATTCCGTTTCTACGATTGCTAGCGCTTCGAAAACCAAAAAAATTTTGGAAAGGCATAGGTAATACCTAGTATAGATATTTCAATCCACGATGTCGCGCCCACTCTGTCAAACTCCATGGGAAACGAATGAAACATAAGCGATTTTGACAGAGTGGGGCGCGTCTTCATGGATTGAAAAATCTATATAAATTAGGGGCTTAATTGCTACAGTTCCGATTCAGTTTCCGTGATAAAAAGTAGACTGTTGATCGTAATTTTTGTCAAGCGTAGCACAAACAAACGCTTCCTCGCTTTTAAGTATAACAAAAACAGCTTGTAAGTAAATTAAGAGAATACTTGTAAGTTGTAAGTTGTAGGTACCTACCTAGTAGAAGTTTCATCTTAACTTTTAACAAAGGGGATCATGAGACAGTCTGCCCAATAGCAGATACTTAGGGCAAAAAATATAGATATAGGTAGGTACTTATTTTAGATAATTATCCTACTTTAGACAATGTCCAATTTATTCTTATCGAAACGTGGATTACATACCTAAGTAAAACTATTTTGCGGTGCTTTTTTTGAATCCGCCAAAATCGTGGGAAAACGCTTATTCATTTTAATTAGGTACCTAATTCTAATTACATTAAATAAATACAAGTTTAATACTCTAATAAATCTTGCAATATTGAATATAAGACGTTTAAAATTCAGTCGTAAACTGTAGCTGCATTAGTCATTCTCGTCTCACAGATGTTCAGAACAATAGGTAACAGGAACACCTAGGTAGTATGTAAGTATGTACTCATAAAATATAGGTACCTAGGTAGGTACGTACAAATACGACCCACTTTATGACTTACGAGTCATTCCTACACAGTTATTCGAGCACATCACGGGCCACGGCACATAATTATAGTGTTAAATTCAAAGCATAATAAAAAGAGGTTTCATGTGCAAAAAATAATTTAAAATATAATTAGTAGGTACTTCGGTACTTACCTATAATAGGTAGATAGAGGTGCATACTACAGAAGTTTGGTTTACTGTTGTAACTGCTGTAATGGATACTATACCGTATAATGTTATTATGTAATTAAATAAATAAATGTGTATGTACAATATCAGCACATACTAGGTAGGTACATATTGTTTCTCTATATAGGTACCTACATTCGGAAAAATATGTCTACGTCACAGTTCCTGTACCAAGACACAGTTAGCATAGGTAATTTTATCTTAGGATAAAATTACCTATGCTAACTGTCTCAAAAACCCTTTTTAGACAATCGATATATAGCTGCATATATCAAGTTTTTATATACGACGTACCTATATATCAAGTCTTTAATTAATAATCTTTTTAGGGTTCCGTAGCCGAATGGCAAAAAACGGAACCCTTATAAATTCGTCATGTCTGTCTGTCCGTCTGTCCGTCTGTCCGTCTGTCCGTCCGTATGTCACAGCCACTTTTTTCCGAAACTATAAGAGCTATACTGTTGTATTCCGTGAACCGCATTAAGGTTTTCACACAAAATTTAAAAAAGTAATAAATTTTGGGGGTGCCCCATACTTAGAACTGAAACTCAAAATTTTTTTTTCATCAAACCCATATGTGTGGGGTATCTATGGATAGGTCTTCAAAAATGATACTAAGGTTTCTAATATCATTTTTTTCTAAAATGAATAGCTTGCGCGAGAGACACTTCCAAAGTGGTAAAATGTGTGTCCCCCCCCCTGTAACTTCTAAAATAAGAGTATGATAAAACAAAAACTAATTTGCATGGTAATGTACTATGATGTACATTACCATGCAAACTTCCACCGAAAATTGGTTTGAACGAGATCTAATAAGTAGTTTTTTGATATTTACAATAAAACCTCTAAAAACAATGTTAGTTTTGCGGTTCGATAAGAAAAGTGGTTTTTATGGTTTTATTCCTCCGGTTGTAGTACGGAACCCTCAGTGCGCGAGTCCGACTCGCACTTGACAGGTTTTTTTCGTTTTTGGTAAATTAATTGGTTTTATGATAATTACCTAGTATGTATTCTATACGTTACGCAAAAAAAAGATTAGTAAAGAATTAATAAACATACAAAGTATGCTGAGTTTACGGTCAATTTAACACTATTAGGCCTTTTTTTCCGACTTCAAAAAAGGAGGTTTATAATTCGTCCGAATCTTTTTTATGTAAAAAAATTAAGTATAGGTAGGTAGGTACATACCTATATCATATTATGTACCTACCTACCTACTTGCTTATGTAACATCGTGATGACTGATGATAGATGTATTTATGTAAATTAAACGTGCGAAGTAAATAAGCATTTTCGACGGCATAATGGTCGGTTTATTATAATGTCGTTAATCGTTATGTTTATTATAATGTCTTTTTTATGAATAGAAACCATAGATATATTATAATACTAAGGATGACGGGTCAGCGCTAAAAAGTGTCCGAACTGAAAAGGGAGACAATCGCACTATAGCTAGTTGCAAGTAAAATAAGGCTGTTAATGGTTTAAGACATAAATTACAATGTTTTAGTTGCTTTATAAAAAAACACATACCCTCGTTTATATATAGGTTTTTAACCGACTTCAAAAAAAGGAGGATGTTCTCAATTCGTCGGATTTTTTTTTCTCGGGACACTTTTTTCGTAAATTTTGTATTACACCCGGGGTCCTTAGATAGTAAGTCAATGATAGAGACGAAATTAGTTAAGTGCGACTTGGGCTCGCGCACTGATGGTTCCGTACTATCAAGACCAATTCTCAATACCTGGCTCCTCTGCCAGCCAAATTCAAAAATTCGGCCGAGTAAGAGTTAGACTAGCGCACGAAGTATTTATTCCTTACCATTATTAGACGCGGCAAAAATATCACGTTTCTTGTATGAGAGCCCCCTTAAATATTTTTTTAGTATTTATTTTTAAAGTTATATGTTATAACTAAATATTCTGTGAATGTTTCAAGCGTCCACCTGTTGTCATAATCAATATCGAGCTAAAAGTAGGAAAAAGATCACTTTTATTGTACAATAAACTATGATTATTATACATATACCTAATTAAAACGATCCTACGATAAACTATTTCCTTGACGATTTAACATAATACTTAAACAAATAAGTAATTTATTATTTCAATAAGCATTGTGCAAACAATTATTATTTGAATAAGCGCCGCATTGTGATTTGTGTGTCCCAAACCTCACAGCGCCGACAAAAGCCTTGCCAAAAGAAAGGTCAGGCTTTGTCGATCCTTCGTCATGCAATCCAGAGCATGCGAGAGAATATCTTATTGACACCTCACGGCGACGAGACGAGACCGACACGACAATAAAAATTCTAAAACAGATAAAAAACTGACTTCAAATGCCACTGTAAAGAGTTAAATAATTTTTATTGTACCTACACCAATTCGAATTCGGGCGACTGTCTTAAATATCCCCGTTTCTTCGCGCACCGAGTATAGTTACCTAGATAACAGGCATTTGACAATCCAGCTATATCAAATAAATATAAAATGAAGTCGGTTAAAAACACGGTCTTATATAAATAATTCCTTTTCATCTCACCCGCTTGGAAAGGAGATTTTTAATGCCCAAAATGCGGGCGGGAAATGCTATTATATTCCCTAGGGCGAGAAAGTAGTATGAAAATCCTTTCCCGCCCTAGGGCGAGAAAGTAGTATGAAAATCCTTTCCCGCCTTAGGGCCGCAAAGCATTTCTAAATTCGAACATGACGTAATCTCGTATTGCGTCTATAATAATGTCTAATGGTGGCACCACACATGGCTATTTGTATTTGTGATTGGATGATCGCGTATTTGCCAAAATTTTCGACCTCATGGAGCCAAATATGTTATTGGCTGTATTTGCCAAACAGGCAAATATGGCAATAATTTTGGCAAATATACTCTCCACACATGGAAGTTATTTGACAAATATAGAAAATAGGCAAATACAAATAGCCATGTGTGGTGCCACCATTAAACTGAAGACTTCTTTTTTTTTTAATAATGTCAGTCGGTCAGTAACGAGGTTCAACCTTTGAGTTTGTATAGGTGTACATTACTTTTTGTTTTTACATTTTCTTAGAATATCAATAAAAATAATAACTCCTATTTTTTATTTTTTATTAATTATAAAGGAAATCTAATTAAATCCATGGTATTTATTTATTGTTTATCTAATTATTGTTATTTTTTTTAATCTTCTATTATCGTTGGTTCTTAGAAATTGATATTTCTGAACGCATCCAAAATACAAGTAGAAAAAAAAGTTACTCATTTTTTTTCTAATCGTGATAAATAATAATATTTTGTTTTTATTCATTACTGTTTTGTAATAAGATGAGTGATGATTTAAGGTGGATTTAATTAAGTGAGTGAAGTTATTGCAGAGTATTACTCAAGACAACATCTTACATACTAGCAATGCTGATCCAAGTGTTCTTCTAGTAATTTTCCTCGCTGTGGTGAGATGAAAAATTTTGTGTTAAGTACGGCCGCAAATTTTTTTGGGTCTCGTGTCCTTTGAATGCCTCGCTATGCTCAGGATTCTATTCTTTGAACCCCTCGCTGCGCTCAGGGTTCAACCCTAGAATCCTTCGCCGCTCAGCATTCAAATTTGACACTCGGCCCAAAAATCCATTTTGCGCCCTTGCATAACAAATAACTATTTCATCTCACCCGCTCGGAAAAGAGATCTATAATGCCCAAAATGTGGGCGGGAAATGCTATTATATTCCCTAGGGCCCAAAAGAATCTTCATTTCTCCCTAGGGCGAGAAAGTAGTATGAAAATCCCAGAAAATCCTTTCTCGCCCTAGGGCTGCAAAGCATTTCTAAATTCGAACATGACGTAATCTCGTATGATGTCCAGCTGAAGTCTTCTTTTTTTTTAATAACGCATACGGTCAGTAGTACGAAGTTCAACCTTAGAGTTTGTATAGATACATTACTTTATTTGTTTTTACATTTTCTTAGAATATCAATAAAATTAATAACTCCTACTTAGTTTTATTAATTATAAAGGAAATCAAATTAAATCCATGATATTTACTTATTGTGTAATTATTGTAATTTTTTTATCTTCTATTATCGTTGGTTCTTAGAAATTGGTATAATTTCTGAACGCATCCAAAAGTACAAAAAAAAGTTTCTCAATTTTTTTTCTAATCGTGGTAAATGTTAATAATATCTTGTTTTTATTCATTATGTTTTGTTATAACATGAGTGATGATTTAAGGTGGATTTAATTAAGTGAGTGAGAATATTACTAAAGACAACATCTAACATACTCGCAAATGGATTTTTGGGTCTCGTGTCCTTTGAATGCTTCGCTATGCTCAGGATTCTATTCTTTGAACCCTAGAATCCTTCGCCGCTCAGCATTCAAATTTGACACTCGGCCCAAATATCCATTTTGCGGCCTTGCTTAACAAATAACTATTTTTATCTACGCTCATTGCTTAAAGTTCGAATTATGAAATCGAAATGTGTCAAATAATTACCTACTTTATTCACAGACTTCTATAATTATTAAAAAGTTATTCATAATAACATCGCTCTACTATGGAAATATTTAAAGAAAGTTGTATAAAATCCATAACGATACACGGCTCTGGACTCCTGTATTTGTATCTGGGGTAATATTTTTATGTAATATTTTTTTAATTGGATCCACAGACAACATATAGTTGGTAGTCATTGCCGAGAGTATGGATGGGCCATGATTGACCATAGACAACAACACAATTTTACACGTTAAACACGTTCCGCGTAACGTTCCACCTGGGCCTGTGATTACGGTTACGATTATGACTACGATTACGATTACGATTACGATAACGATTTTTTTTGTTACTTAGTCAAAACTTTGCGCTGAAAAATGTCTAGCAGTGAAACCTACTAAAGAAAATTTCACTCCACCTGACATCTTAGTAGTTGCAATGATTTACGACAAACGTTAGCAAGATTTTATGATTTGGATTTATGATAATAATATGAGCGTAGATAAAGTAGTGTATGAAACTCTACATAATTAGGTATTAAAACACTCGTGTGATACTATTAAAAAACTCGCCTGCGGCTCGTTTTTTAAACTCACACTCGTGTTTTAATACCCCCCATTATGTAACCGTTACATAAACTACTATTTTTAATTAATGGGCACACCAAATGTAGATACTTTTAAAATACAAGGTCGTCAATTATAAACTGCATCTTTACGGCGTTTACCTTGAATTCACTGGATGGCTTAAAACTGCGTGAAGCCATTTTAATGTGACGGTAGCACAAGACCTGTGTGTCTTGTATTTTTTTTTTGTAATTCAGTTCAGCGGGGCTAGACAAAGTCACAGTCGTTTGGCGTTAGCGCTAGTCGACAAAAATGTATGGGACAAAACAAATAACTGTAGAAAAACCACGATAATAATTACTTAACACGCTGTGTTTGATACTGTCGGCTGTCAATTGTCGAAGTACGCTAAAGTTATCTACAAGGTCCGCGAGAACGCCAGCGAGCGTTCAAGTTGTCGTAGTTAATTATCAAAAACAGCGTGTTTAGTACTATTATTATCGTGGTTTTTCTACCGTCATTTGTTTTGTCCATACATTTTTGTCGACTAGCGTTATCGCCAAACGACTGTGACTTTGTCTAGCCCCGCAGTATTCAAATCAGTGTCACGAACGCGCTCTATGACTTCAAAAATATTTACAATAAACCCTTCACTATTTTTGTTTGGTTTATTTATTATGCAGTTGCCTGCAATTAAATCTGAAGAAAATTAAATCTGCGATTAGACTAATAAATTGAAGGTAACTAAATGCAACTCTTACTACCAAATAAACTTAAATAAACAAACATCTATTCGTCCTTCTAACAAGTAGGTAAGAAGATAGTTCCCTCTTTAGCTCTCTGTCTCTCCCTCTTCATTTTACTTATATTTGTTCGGGTGAAATTTTTCAACTGAATTTTGATTTTATCTTTAACCGATTGAGATATTATTTTGTATGCAGTTTAGATAACATGTGACGTCATTCTAAATGCAACATGGCAGAACAACCAATCGCGTAGGTACTGATTAATTATAATTTTTAACACACTCCCATTTAACATCGGTATAAAATAAAACGGTTTCACAGATAAAATTAAAGGTCGTATAAAAATTTGTTCCTAAAACTATTTTGAATAACTAATAAATAATAGGTACGTTTCACAACTTTAATAGAATATTCATTGTGATAGAGACTCAAAATAAATCTAAACTTATAACATACACGATTAAAAAATAATAAATTATAATATTTACAATGCACACAAATGGTAATGCACACTATACCTACCTACCTACATAAATTACAAAAACAGGAAATCAAAGCTCGATGTGATTATTAACCGACTTCAAAAAAAGGAGGAGGTTAACAATTCGTCGGGATCTTTATAGCCTTAGGATTTTAGAAACAAAATTGCCTTCGTAGTTTCCTTAGCGCATGAAAGATTTATTGACTGAATCTGAATTCTGAATTACAAATATTTCTTCAATAGAATTTATAAGATATCGATATCTCGGAGGCATTCAAAGATTTATTGACTCCAGCCAGTCAGACAATAACCATTAGAAAGTAATAGGGAGAAAGCTTACAACAATTAGCATCTAGATGTTTAGTGTCTAGATCTGAAGCTAATACCTACCCGGTTTCCCGTTGGAAAATAATGCACCTATAGTAATCTGTGCCTATAGTTAATTATCAAAATCGATTAACTTCATTGCCTTGATTACAGTACCTAGACACAAAAATCGCAAGAGATCCATACCTACGCAATGCATTCTTCATCTATATTCTTGCTGAAATTAGAGTATCTATGACTTCAAATTACTTAGATACTTTTCTATTTTATTTATTATCATTCTATTCGATAGTATTTATTTTATAAAATAATAGTATGATCTACTTACTGCAGAAAACTGTCGCATATTCAGTTTTTTTTAATGACTCAACATAATGTTCTGCAATTTAATAAAAGTAAAATTACAAATTTTAAAAACCCCCGACACAAAAAAATAAAATATAAAAAGTAACAAATAATATTTTAAACCTATTATAATAATTATTATCGTCACAATATAATATTAAGTACGTTATAATATTTTTTAACTCAAGCGTCGTCGCATCGTCGGGGGACATAATTATGGACACGTCAAACTTATAACACCCCTTTTGCGTCTCTCTAACGGTCCCCCGACGATGCGACGACGCTTGAGTTAAAAAATATTTGAACGTACTTAATATTATATTGTGACGATAATAATTATTATAATAGGTTTAAAATATTATTTGTTACTTTTTATATTTTATTTTTTGTGTCGGGGGTTTTTAAAATTTGTAATTTTACTTTTATTTTGTCCTTTTTAAAGTAGGTAATAAGGTATTAAATATAGGGAAGGTATTAATAGTGATAAGTAAGTAACTTAGTTATTTACTAAGTATAATATTAGTTTTCATTTACTAGATTAACTTTTACCTTCCTACTCGTAAGTCTAGGTTAAATATTAAGTAGGTATTTGTTTTTTGCATTAGTTTAAGCAATTTATGTATGCCTATGGGAACGATAGGACATATGGAAGGTAGTCAGATCCCCTCATCAAATAAGTATTAAAGAGCTGATGATCTTCAAACGGCAAATCAGGACATGGTTACCTTACCATATACTTTCAATATCATTGAAGTAACACTGTACCAAATTTCGAATCGATAGGATATATTGAAGGTAGTCAGATCCCCTCATCAACTATTAAAGAGCTGATCTTCTTCAAACGGCTGATCAGGTCATGATTACCTTACCATATACTTTCAATATCATTAAAGTAACACTGTACCAAATTTCGAATCGATAGGATATATGGAAGGTAGTCAGATCCCCTCATCAACTATTGAAGAGCTGATGATCTTCAAACGGCAAATCAGGTCATGGTTACCTTACCATATACTTTCAATATCATTGAAGTAACACTGTACCAAATTTCGAATCGATAGGATATATGGAAGGTAGTCAGATCCCCTCATCAACTATTAAAGAGCTGATGATCTTCAAACGGCAAATCAGGTCATGGTTACCTTACCATATACTTTCAATGTCATTGAAGCTACACGGTACCAAATTTCGAATCGATCGGACATAAAGAAGTTAGTCAGATCCCCTCATCAACTAGAAAATAGGTGATAATCTTCAAACGGCTGAACAGATTTTCATGAAACATGGCTAAGAACACTCGGGATAAAATTATCTATGACACAAAATAAACTTCATGAAAATCGGTCTATCCGTTAGGGAGCTACGATACCACAGACAGAAACACAGATACACACATACACAGACACGTTAAACTTATAACACCCCTTTGCGTCGGGGGTTAAAAAAAAGATGCTTCGAGTTCATGGGAATATAAATGTTTTCTCGTAATACAATATGATTATGTTTATCACATACGAATTGACGATTTACGTATTTTCCTTCATTCTCTGTGAGTCCTTGCTTCTCGCTTTAACATTGTAGGTAGGTCAACACTCAACAGGAAGTGAAAATTCGCATCCAAAAAATTGTTATACTAACAAAATCATCAATATGGTCGTTATGTATACATTTAATATTTTAATTAAGTAAATAAATATAACAGGAGTCAGGGCATTACTCACATCGCAATCTAGTTCCGAAGCAAGCGATAGCTTGTGTTATGGGCACTAGAATACTGATAAATTTACATAATATTAATATACATAAATATAATAAGTATATTGAAAAACAATCAGACACTAGAAAACATTCATGCTCATCACATAAATATTTTTCAGTAGTGGGAATCGAACGATGACCCACGATCTCCGACGCAGACAGCACAAGATCGCTACCGCTACGCCATTGGGCCGTTTAAATTAGTAAGCCGTTTTAATTAAGTAATTTTATGTGTAGGTTTTTAATTTCTTCACAACTCCAAAATACTTTACTGATATAAGTTAACATTTTGTAATGTTGGTAAGGGGATGTTGGTATGGTGTGGAATAAAAGTTGGGTTATGGTTGACCGGACACTGAGTCAATTTAGAGCGTATGAACCTTTGAG
The DNA here is from genome assembly GCA_036785405.1 of Coenonympha arcania. NCBI lineage: Eukaryota > Metazoa > Arthropoda > Insecta > Lepidoptera > Nymphalidae > Coenonympha > Coenonympha arcania. Next base: position 2,922,876 of record CM072067.1, read on the forward strand.
TCAAGGACCGTTCGGCGATATCACTCAGAGTCCCTCACGCTTCGTGATCGTCAAGGATAGGCATTAAATTAGACAACAAGCAGCAAAGTACAAAGTACATAATTATATTTAAGATCATTGAAATTGGTTAGTTTTTACATTAGGTTTACTTAATTAGCTACGAGTTTAAGTACTAGGTCAAGCGCAATCGAATCTTTTCCGAAAGTTCATGTTGGCTTCAAAGGGACAAGGGTATTGCCTGAGGGGCGTAAAAAGGGGAAACCACTTCCCTGTGCTCTCCGCAGGTCGAGTCCGCTTGCGCCGTGTTGTAGGGCTCGAGGAGGCGGCGCGCCGGCGGGCCAGCTACGCTGAGATGGCGCCACGTGCTGGGTCCCACCGGCGTGATGTCAGCTGCCAGCAACACGCCTGCCGAAGGTGCGGGCGTTCTGCGGCGCGCCCAAGGTGTAGTAGCTCGGCTCTTGGCGTGGCCAAAGGTGGTGATGCTTTGTAGTCGGATTGGAGACTCGTTTTTAGAAGAGGGTCCACTTTAGCACTTTATTCGCGCACATGACACTTCCGAGCACTGACTCGATATAATGTTAGGCTCTTTACTTAGGCTAGAGTATCGGATCGCGTTGCGTGACCGTCACAAGACGATTTTTCGCCGGCGCATGGCGGCGTTAGTCGCGCCACGCTGGCGTATTTCCAACCGAATATATTAAGTATTTCCCCAGGGAGTCGGTTCCTGGGGCGTTAAAACGCGGTCGCGAAGCGAACCTCGTGAGGAAAGGGACCTTCCGGCTTCAGCCGGAGGGGCTGAAGGCCGTTCACGTCATCGTGAACAAAAAAATTAAAAGAAAAACTCAGGAGCGCATGAGTGCGTCTCGAGAGGCTTCACCCGACTGCTCGAGTGTTGCTACCCTCGCTTTCTTGTGCGGGCTCGCCATAGACAAGATTTGGCGAAGATGTAGTGTGCAACACTACAATACCCCCTTTTTCGGCAAAAGAGATAGCCGGGCTATCTCACAGGCCTCCCACTTCAAAGGAAGAGTCGTTGCTCTACAAAGAGGAAATGGGTTAGGGGTAGGGTGTATGTAAGAGTCCAAGTGTGCATGTGGGCGTCTATAGGCTAAGTGTGAGTTAGATTAAATTTGTTAGTATTAATTTTAGCTTTAGTTTTAAATATCCTATGTAATTATCTTAACTATATTCAACTGTTCCTTTTGTGCTGATCCACTCATATTTTCATAATTGATAGTTTAGTTTGCCTAAAGTGACCCGGGTTTGAATTTAGAATAAAAACCTTTTGTACTTCTCTTTCTTACATCATACCTAACATACTTGATAAGTTGTAAATAGTTGAGGTACCTCATAAGACTTATAGAATTCTAGTTCTGAGATTAGTGTTTGTGGTTAGTGAACTGAGGAGAAAAAAAAACTTATTTTCTATTTTAATTTGATAACTATCTTGTTTATTGTAAATGTTGTATTTTATTATCGTTTAGGGTAGTATGTATTTACTATATATGTATTTTGTTTTAAATATAATCATAATTTTTATTTTGTGTTACTTGAGTATTATTAATTAGTATATGTAATTTTAAGTGCTGAAAAGGTGATGTTCTATTTATGTTCATCCTTCTCATAGAGTGTGCTTTAAAAGTGTTAGTGTGTTTATATACCTAACCATTTACATATGTACATTATTTATATATGTGTTTTTTTTTTTTTTTTTGTTAAAGGAAGAAATTCCTAATAAATTGGTAATGGCAAAAACTTTGTTTTAATTTTTCCCAGGAGAGTATCTATAATTTTGTCGTAAGTAGGGTTTTGTCTATATACTAGCTTAGGTGTAGTAATATAGTTTGTTAAAAAAATTGTGAAATTTAGTGTTAAGAAAGAATGTATTTCAATGGTACATTCTGGGTTTGATATAATGAAAATTAAGAACTAAATCAAATGTTTTGATGTAGTTTTATGTTTGTAGGTTTGACATGTTGTGTTTAAGAAAATTTAATTATGTCCCCGTAGTGTGGTAGTTGTTTTGTTTGCTAAAGGTCAATGGAGTGTGGCTTGGGACTGCAATTATGTCGGATGATTTTTCCATTTTGAGATAATTTTCTTGAAAAGGGTAACAATATATCAGGGGTTGTTAGGGTTAGCGGTTATAATTAAGTAATAAATTACTTTACCTTAAGTGTTGGGGGCTTATGACGGTCTCGCGACGTTACACTCGTAAACACACATTTATATTACGTAATATTATGCGTAGGCGCGGGTTATGTCACTGTTCCGATGTGTCTATTATAATTATTGTGTTAAGTGAGTTGTTTTTAAGTTTGTAAATACTGCTGTTCGAGATTTGTTTACGATTCGACTGTCAATTTCAAATGATAGAAGACAAGTTGACGTTTTGATGCGTCAAGTGTCAAATTAAGAGAAAAAAGTTGTGTCACAGATTGGCGTATTAAACGTCAATGTATCATAGATCATCGGTAGACAATAACCAAAAATGACATAAGCGAGGCCGACACTGAATACTGATAAGATCTGTGGCAATCATAGACAACGCGTTGCTAGTTCACAAAGACATTTCAAAAACATAGTTATAAACAGCACAGATTAGGCACAGTTTATACTGAACGAATGTAGACAATATAGAGTGTTTATATTCAATGTTACCAACCTTGACAATCACGCGAGTGAGTTGAGTGACTGATTATTCTCTTTCGTTCGGGCGCCATATTGTAATGTTGGTAAGGGGATGTTGGTATGGTGTGGAATAAAAGTTGGGTTATGGTTGACCGGACACTGAGTCAATTTAGAGCGTATGAACCTTTGAGTCAAGGACCGTTCGGCGATATCACTCAGAGTCCCTCACGCTTCGTGATCGTCAAGGATAGGCATTAAATTAGACAACAAGCAGCAAAGTACAAAGTACATAATTATATTTAAGATCATTGAAATTGGTTAGTTTTTACATTAGGTTTACTTAATTAGCTACGAGTTTAAGTACTAGGTCAAGCGCAATCGAATCTTTTCCGAAAGTTCATGTTGGCTTCAAAGGGACAAGGGTATTGCCTGAGGGGCGTAAAAAGGGGAAACCACTTCCCTGTGCTCTCCGCAGGTCGAGTCCGCTTGCGCCGTGTTGTAGGGCTCGAGGAGGCGGCGCGCCGGCGGGCCAGCTACGCTGAGATGGCGCCACGTGCTGGGTCCCACCGGCGTGATGTCAGCTGCCAGCAACACGCCTGCCGAAGGTGCGGGCGTTCTGCGGCGCGCCCAAGGTGTAGTAGCTCGGCTCTTGGCGTGGCCAAAGGTGGTGATGCTTTGTAGTCGGATTGGAGACTCGTTTTTAGAAGAGGGTCCACTTTAGCACTTTATTCGCGCACATGACACTTCCGAGCACTGACTCGATATAATGTTAGGCTCTTTACTTAGGCTAGAGTATCGGATCGCGTTGCGTGACCGTCACAAGACGATTTTTCGCCGGCGCATGGCGGCGTTAGTCGCGCCACGCTGGCGTATTTCCAACCGAATATATTAAGTATTTCCCCAGGGAGTCGGTTCCTGGGGCGTTAAAACGCGGTCGCGAAGCGAACCTCGTGAGGAAAGGGACCTTCCGGCTTCAGCCGGAGGGGCTGAAGGCCGTTCACGTCATCGTGAACAAAAAAATTAAAAGAAAAACTCAGGAGCGCATGAGTGCGTCTCGAAAGGCTTCACCCGACTGCTCGAGTGTTGCTACCCTCGCTTTCTTGTGCGGGCTCGCCATAGACAAGATTTGGCGAAGATGTAGTGTGCAACACTACAATTTGATTCTTCATTCATAAATATATTAACAAAAATATATACCTAAAGGTTTTTTTATGTATATTTTACGTATCAGATAATTAATACTGTACAATTAACTTCGGACTTCTAACTTAATTACAAGTTATTAAATTAACGATTGCTAGGTTTTCGTCACGCTCAGGCACGGTCTAGGCTAGGTCGTCTTGCGAGTTTTTGCGTCAAATTCTGTCACGCAGCGGGCAGACAGCAAAAACTAGTGTAAACAACGCTAAATGGATGAGGTGACACGGTTTTTGTAGTCTTTTTTGTGTTATCTAGGTTACATTATTCATATTAATATACCTTTTCAAAACGCATTTTTCATTTTAATATACCTTTTCATAGTGTGCGTCCTATTTACTGAACCAGGTTTCCTAGATCCGTTATGAGTAGGTACAATGCGGTCTACACTGGAGCGCATTTCTTGGATGTCTTCGACTAAAGCCCAATTGCACTTTTTCCTCTGAAAACTGAATTTATTTTTGTCTTTGTCACTCTCACGGATGCGTTGGTAGGTGCGACATGCAGCGTCGTGGAATAATATAGCAGAATAACGACCTTTTACCTAATTACTCAAAAACTAAGCCAGTTTTCAAAAATCTGTGTTTGCGTTTTTGGATATTATTATTACCGACACATTACAACAAAAATAACAATTACATCCATTGTAGTTTCCGATAAAAAATAGCAGATTTTAGAGCAACTTTCTATAGAGAAAATTTTATTCAATCATGTTTCTGCTTCTAAGCGATTTTAGATTAAAGACCCGAAATACGTAACGTTTAAATTTAAAAGTAATTGTCTTTATAATTTTTCAATAAAATTTCATTCAAAATCGCTTAAATACGGCTTCTACGCCCGTTAAATCATAGCCGATGCACTAAACATATTATAGTCAAGTTTATTTGAGTCAGTAACAATATGAACATTTAGCATTTAAATAAGTACTCGTAAGTTCCGGATTAGTAATCCGTTACCGAACTTCCTAAAGGTCACCAGGTGAATAAACTTTTATTAAAGCTGTTGTTATTTCCATGACGTAGCGTCTAGCATAGATGAAAAACAAGATAGTTTATTTTTTATATTATTGATAATGATGCCAAAAATACTAGCTACTACAGCTAGAGTGATTCTTTGCGCGAAACCGAGACAGCTGTCACCAGATGAGGCTTTTAATCACGGGGAAATGTCTTGAAGAAATTTAGATAGATATTTTTAGAGTTTTGCTACAACGTCCACAGTTCTTAAAAAAATTGAAGTAGGTGACTAAACAAATTAATGATTTCCTTGGATTATTTAAATTATTATTTCAGAAATAAGGAAACAAAATATATAAAGTAACCGGAAATAAACTGTACAAGGCAGATGACAAATAGATTCTGCAGATAAAAGATTTTCAAGAGCGACCCTAACTAGAGGTCAAGGTAAAGGAGAGAGGAAGAATATATCGACGAGTAGGTATATTATGTTTCGACAACCGTAAGAGCTGAATTTGAAGGTGTTTTTGAAGGTTTTGTTTTATTTGAAAATAAAAAAATAAAGATTACGACGAATTGAGAACCTCCTCCTTTTTTTTTAAGTCAGTTAAAAATAAGGACCAAGGTCGATACAAGGAATTGGGCTTCAGCCGAATCTATAAGTTTCATGGGGGCAAATGCCTGAATTTTATAGAGGCAAAAGTTTTAAGGTTCTTACTACAGAATATGTAACTTATGATTATGCAAGTTAGCAAAATCTATATTTTAAAAATTATAATTCACTTAGATTAGGCAAAATAATATGGTCCTCGTATGTGTATGTACCAAGTAGGTAGGTACATACACATATGAGGACCTAGGTTTTTATTAATAACCTTAATTGGACAAGTATAACAACTAAAGCCTTATCACACAAGGAAGTTAAGTACATTGTCGTGTCGTAAAAAATTAAACAGATACTTACTCGTATGTCTAGAGACCTATCTAGACATCCGAGTATTTAATTAGATAGTTTTAGTTTATTTTGTATGTTTGTTATTAAATATGTGTCAACAAAGTTATCACTAATTGAAGGCCAAAACTTTATAAACTATCATCGTCAAGAATCAACATAAAAAAAGGTTTTGGCGAATTCGAACAGCTCATTTTAGGAGTATAATGTAGTCATTAATTTCGGCACTGTCCTTTCGGTGGTATAAATGTTATCCATCATATTTATTAAAGTGGATTGAGAGCTTTGACATTTTTTTTTCAATGTTCTTTTAAAAAGTACGTTCTTTATTGTTTATTATTATAAAGCGTTTTACAAGTATGGTTCAACCTCAGTTGAACAAATTAAGATGTTACTTACCTATATTTTTTTAATTTTATAAAAGTCAGCCCAATGATATTACATATATAAAATAAAAAGATATCATTGAGTCAGCCTCTTACCTTATGCACCATAGGTTTGTTTTGGCTTGGATGGCTTGGTACTTACCAGAAAAATAAAAATACTAGTTAACTCTTATCAATTTATCTAATTAGGTATATTAAAAAAAGGAAGCTCTCAAAACAAATAAAATGCGCGAAAGCTACAAATTACGTAACAGCCTTGTCGAAGTGGCCATTATATAAAAAAATATTGTAAAACCTCGCACAAAAACCATGGAAGAAGTTATGACCTTCACCGGTCACTGGTTTTATAATGTAAGCCATTTATTTCCTAAAAAAATCGGATTTGTGGTAGATAGCAAGCAAAACATATTAATCTTAAAAACAAATAGTAGGACCAAAGTTCTTTTTCAACCCCTAACATATAAAGAAGGGTTTTTAGGGTTCCATACCACAAAATCCATAAAAACTTTATTTTTAATTTTTAGAAGTTTTTATTTGTTACATAAGGCACCTATACAACGTGTAACTAAAAGTCGAAATAATATTATTTAATTTTTCCATATTGTATGAAAAAATGGATATGCTTATTCCTATTTAATATTTTTACAGGGTGATTCGTTATCACGTACACTTATGTACCCTTCAATATTATTTCAACTTTTCGGTACACCATGTAGATATTTTCAATCTACGACGGCGCGCCCCACTCTGTCAAACTCCATACTTATCGAATAAAACAAAAGAGATTTTGACAGAGTGGGCGCAGCGTCGTAGATTGAAATATCTTTTTCATCACTCATACACGGAAAGTAGGTCTGAAGTTGCCTGAGAAGCGGGTTGAAAGTAATACTTTGCAGCCCTAGGGAGAATCGTTTTCAACTGACAGCTGCCAAATAATTAAAAAAAACTAGTTGTCACATTTTTATTGGAGTTCAAATGAAACACGACATACCCGAGTGCATCCATAGACAAGAAGAAAGATAGACTTTATTTATAAAGTAAAGACAACTGATTCATAGGCATTCATAGACAATCATAGACAATACTTGACTATTAAAAAGCTAAATGCATAGCCCGCCGGCTAGGCCAAAGAAAAAAAAAGGCGGGAAAGTGGCAAGCGGCAATCCGATCTTCATTTGTTTTTCGAGTTGTAGAGTTTTGTTTAGGCTTCTGTTTAACAGTGATTTTTATTGACACAATTATTCAATTTTCTTTAGCTAATTTCTATTTTTATTTTGACTTTCCTTATATTCGTAATGAAAAGCACAGTGTTTACCTCGGGATAAAGACTTATTTAGTCCCTCGAACTATAGGCCCCCTCGCTACGCTCGGGCGCCAAACTCCGTCTCGGGACTAAATAAGTTACTTTCATCCCTAGGGTAACAATGTACTATAGGTACATACCTATATTATACCATTTATGTAATAGGTAGGTATTATTTTTTGGTAAACATTTTTTGTGTTGTATTTACCAAATCGTCAGAACTACTTACATACTATTTTTTATGAAAGGAGAAATACTTTTTTTTCTTGTGTGAGTGTAACAATTTGAAATGTGTATACTTAGTGTGCCGATGCTAGTGTGCGTGAAAAATTGTATAGCGACGGCTCGGGTTTGCCAATTTGGGCAAAGTGTTTTTTGCCGCTCTTTTGAAGTCGAGGGCTCCCTCTTGGACCTCTATGTTGGTTACATTTTGTTTAGTACACTCGTGCGATGCCGGGGCGGACAGCCAGTCTTATTTTAGCTATACAAAGTTATTATCCTATCTATTGAGTCATTTATCTCAGACACACTAATTGAATTGCTAATGCGGTTCACTCGCTGATGTAATTGATTACCCACAACTTCTACAACGTTCAAATCCGCATAATTTTATAGTGAAAAAAAACTAGCAGCTGTCCAGTTCAATGGATTCTAATTTTATCGTACCGAGAATTGGATTGAAAAACATTTGGGTACTTGAATAGATTTGGATGGCTATTTATATATGAAAACCCTGACATTCTCTTTTTTGAGGATCAACATTTTGTATTTTTCCTATGACAATTGATTTTATGTAGCTGATACAATACAAACACTTATGTCCTTTGGTAAATCGATCGAGACATTTTAGAGTTTTAGCGACGACGGTTGATTTTTATTAGGTACCTACATGTTTAGAAGCCTTTTTGCCTAGTTTTATATATTTTGGACCAACTCCGAACTTAAAACCTTAAAAGTTATTGTTTGCGCATAGGCCCAACCCACTCAAAGGAAAACATGAAAGTTCAAAATACTACCATTACGGGAAAGCCGGAATCAAACCTAACACCGAAATCCGTAATAAATTATGCTATAGAGACTGACCAGGATTTTGCGCCTCTATGATGTCCAATTGATCACGATCTCATCGTACCTATAGTAGTCTGCAATGCCATAATATTTTACTGAATTTATAAGAACAACTACTAAATTATGATTATTTTTATTTTTAATATGTATTTGTATAGGCTATAAGCGCTTGACTGTTGTTCACAGTCACACCTAAGGGCCCTCGCCCACGGCGACTTTTTGTAGCGATACAGTAGCGATGCTGTCGCGCATCCGCATCGATACAGTCGCGAAGCGGTGGCTAGCTGTGTGCCCTTCCTTGCCCACGGTTTCAGATTCAGTTGCGATGCCAAACGCTTTCCTCTGTTCTTCCCCCGATGTCGTCCGACACGGTCGCGCGTTTGCATCGATACAGTCACGGTGCAGTTGCAAATGCGACTAACATGCGTTAGTAGTGATGCTGTCGTGCGTTAAGTAAACGCGCGACAGCATCGCTACAAAAAGTCGTCGTGGGCGAGGGCCCTAATGGAAAGCGATGATACAGTGTGATAGACTGGAGCGCGCCTATTGATTTGAAGCCACCTAAGTTGCCGGGAGGATATACGCTATACCAGACCTTTGCGATTTATATAAACCACATAAAGCTATACTTAATCGTACGGTAATAACTGAACCAGTAAGTATAATATTTATAGAGAATAACCAACAGTGCCGGCTAAAACCTACAAATGTGGACCAAATTAGAAAACAAAATGAATGAAATCTTAAACGAACAAACCTGACCAGCTTAACAATTATCATATTGACACGGACAAATAATTTTCCTGTTAGAAAGGCGTGAAGCGTCGTATCAGGAAGGTCATCCCATCATGTTTGTTACCTAAAGTGTAAGGCAAGTTTGTCCACATGTCCGGATGTCCTAAATTTTAACCGTGTTGTAATTTTCCTTGATAATGATGCATCACGCTATGATTATGACAAGCTATAGTTGTAAGGGAAATCATTGTGAGGAAACCTACATACCTTCTCCATAATGTTCTCAAGAGTGTGTGAAGCTTGGCCTAAGCTTTTGTACAAATTTCCGGATGTCCTCAATTTTAGCTGTGTTGTAATTTTCCTTGATGCTTCACGTTATGATTATGACAAACTAGTTGTAATGAAACCATTGTGAGGTAACCTACATGCCTTCTCTATAATGTTCTCAAGAGTGTGTAAAGCTTAGGCCAATTTGTCCATATGTCCGGATGTCCTCATATACTAAATGGTCAGAAAACGCATAATACCTACGTTACCTACGTAGTTACTTGTTTACATCGGCTACTATCTTTTATATCTCCATTTAGTTTGGCTTCGGTGACTAAATTCACCGTACTCTGATTATTACGCCAATGATATGCATGACCTGTGATTTACATCTCCTTTGTAATGCGGTATTCCGGTGAACGGAAGTGAGACACTGCTTTATTGCTCCACTTGATGGCGACAATCTTGTTTATCAAACAAGGCTTACTCACCCCTGAGCTGTTCCAATTCAATTCTTCTCACGTTTTTGTGTGAATAAATTGTCTTCCTTGTTGTGTAAACTTCCACTAAGTTCAGTTGGTTCGACTAAACTTTTTTTTTTTGTAAGATCGGTAGGTAAAAACAATTAAACACCTAAATTATTCGATCAAAAATACTGTTTTCCCCGTTTCATGTCCGGTGAGTGGTGACCCAACTTAACAGAAGCGTGGCTGTTAAATATGATTGTTTGATGCTTGTGTAGATATTTTCCCTTTTACTTAGGTACAGGATGTGTGTATTAAATACACAGTCATTTAAATTATCGTGCCCTTGACCGGTTCATCAAGCAATACACCAATATCTATGCTATTTTGAAAATAGCAAATTATTTCATCTGTCTAAAAGGGAGACTACTTGTTGTTGTTGTGTTGGTACAATGTTTAACTAACAAATCAGAGGCCTAATGATTAGTGAAATCCGGTCAAATATCAGCTTGTAAACGGCTAAAAGCTTGCTTGCTTATATAAGCAATTTTAGTGACTTGTAGTTGAAAACTATAAATACAAATAAGTACTTTTAAATTGAAACGTCATGAATTGTTTGATTCTAACTTCGCCCTGAAGCATGGATAAAATTTTCTCAATGAAAAGTTGTCCCAAAACTTTCTCAAAAATCTCCATTTTATTCAAATTTTTATCGGACGCTACAATGAATGTTATTGTTGTTTTTGTTTTTTGGGTCGGTAATTATACTATCCTAAAGCGCTCATAATGGATTTTTGATAAGCGGCTTAGTTTTTTAATAGTAATTTGGCAAAACGACGTTTTTCTAATAAGTAGGTAGGTATATTCTTCCGCAACGCTGCCTGTCGTATCCAACAACGTAGACGTACTTACATACCTAATTTATTAGAATGAAAAAGATAAAAGTAAAATCAGTGTAGCACCCACTAGGACATATTAAAGTGTGCTCTCAAGTATTTTGTTTGGTAATGTATTTTACCCCGATTTCATTGTATTTTAGCCTTCAAATTGTGTGTTACCTTCTTCAAATACACGTAACTATGTACTTATTACATTTATAGTACGTCTAATTAGGTACCTACTTATAAGCAATTTTATCGGTACAGGTTTAAAATAAATACAATAGAAAACTGAAAGGTGGGTAATGGACACATTTTACGGCGCAGCGCGATAATGATTACCTTTATTGTAAGTATTAGTTAGGTATACCTACATAGATAAGTACATAATTTCTATTTTAGCATAAGTATACTCGATTAACTACTTAGTAAGGATGTTCTTATTAAAAGCTAAAAACTTTCTACCTTAACTAACTCCTAATCAACCAACAACAATAATGAACAATATGTGAACTGGATAGAAGGAACAATCTGGCATTGCAATAACACTTTCACTTTGGATATCCGGGTTTAAGTCTAATTGCATCGTATAGGTAGTGTTTTCAAAACATTGACGACTACTCAAGAGAGGAGTTTCCTCGAATCGTCCTCGTCCTCGCAATGACCCTGCCAAGTGTCAACCACTTGACCTGCCCACTGCCGGCCACGAACAGCTAAAGTGAATCTCAGGTGAATCAGACATATTCGCCTGTTCAAAGTCACGCTTCCGAGTCATTGATGCATTGATGTAATAATCTCAAAACATTACCTCAATGTTTCAATTTCACATAATCCTAAATTACAGGCTCTTAGGAAGAGTCAGTTAGGTATTTATTAATGATAAGTCTCAATAGTGATAACTATATCACGTCTGAAAATCAAGTTTACGAAGCACAATACCAATTACCATACCTGATTTCTATATTATGTGGTTTGAGACCACGCACCGTATAAACGTCGCAACGTCGGTAGGCAACCGACAAGTTGATCTGATTTTTTTTTGTTATGGGAGGAGTAAAAATCCTCATAGGATACCTACTGGTAACGCCCGACTCCATTGGGAATGGTGCCCAATGACCTACGGACTAAAAAACCTCCTCCCTACCGCCGAACGATCTACCGGGAACCGCTGTCACATTACTTCCGGTAGAAAGCTGTCTTCAGGCCTTAGCTATTTTGCCTCTCCCAGGTGTCCTGAATCCGTCGCTTCATAATGGCTCGCATCATCTCTGCATACTTATCCCATTTCGATGCATTCGCGAGCATTCGCGGGATGAGATTCGTCGCCGTTACGCAACCTGCGCCGTTTGTCGAGTGTTTTCTAAAATGGGGCATTCGAAGATAGCATGTTCAGGAGTATCTTTTTCCCTGCAGTATGAGCATTCCTCCTCATCTATCTTGCAGGTAGGTGTTAAAGTTGATCTGGGGGCCTACCTACCACCAACGCTTAAAGTAATATTATTGTAATATTGTTTTAAAATTTTCATACTGACATTGTATGAAAATGTCAAAACAATATTACAATTGGTGGTAGGCCCCCTGATGACAATGGATTTATGCAGATGCTAATTCTGTTGAGCAAAATCACTAAATTTTACGCGTTTTAAAATAGTGCTAACCTTTTCCATAGGGAGCATTTTGAAAAGGATATCACTATTTCAAGATGCTTGAATTTAATTTAGTTTAGAGATTTGGAGAATTTGAGCATAGGTATAAGTATAACCCTAACAACGCAAGTCATGCTTATGAGGAGGTCTATGTTCAACAATGGATAAAAGAATGCGCCTGAAGAAGAAGACCTTAGAAACAGGCGGAGAATTCGAAATCTAAAGTAGTTTTATAGAATATCCTTGTACAGAATAGGTTTGCTCTTACTGCTATACTGTCAACGGCTGATAGCGATAAGCAAACGTGTTTAATTGCAAAAAATAAATTGCGAAAACTCTATCCTTTTGCAAAGTGCAATATGCATACATTTTTAATGTATAGTCGAATACCTTGTACATGTAGTGCCAAAAAAAAGTATGACGTTGATTAAACGACCGCAAAAAAGGAGCAAAAAAGTGATTTCAACTTGACATGGAAAGTTCCGTATACCTACAACCACAGACTACCATAATAGTGGTACCTACTTCTTACAATGATGCGTGCCCGGTACCCGACTCAGGTTTGGGTAGTTTTTATTGGAAGTTTTACTTTTACTGCCTTGGTTTATAAGCTTCAGATCATCGAGACGAGAGCAAGGTCTTTGTTAATTACGCCAATTGGGAAGGAACCCTAATATATTTGAAAGGGTGTCTGTAAGTGGAAGATTTTCGATGCAGCTGAACGTTTCTCAACCGGTGTTATTGCTAAAGGTTACTAGATATATTATTTATCGAGCTTTGTGCCTAGCCACGATATTTTGTTAATAGAGCTCCTGCGGTTTTTGTCTCATGTTTAAATAAGTATTTATATGTAGGTAAGGTTATAATATAAAATAACTCATGTATGAGAATAGCATTTATGAGTATTCTTTAAATATTCATGAAGGCTGTGTTTATTTACAAACTTTCTTACCTTTATATACCTGTAATGTTAAGTTCTAACTACCAACCTATATTTATTTATAACCTTTATTTATTAAATGCAACGCCCTTTCAGAGACCCTATTCGGTATAGTTATCTCACTTTAGAATTTCACTTTCCGATTTTCTCCCTTTTCAAATGAAAACAATTTTAAATTTTGTTTTTTGTTACAATGACGTTGGACCACTTTTATGTGCAACTGTTCCAAACTTGTCGATAGCTTTTAAGGGATAGGTTCCATGTTTACCGGTTTGGTACGTAACTCTAAAAACGGCGTAATCTCAGTTCAATTTTTGAGATGCGCAAATTATTATCGAGTTGAACGACCCTACATACCTATTACAATAAACAGGTTTAAGCAAGTACGTACATGTTATAAAGAATATGTACTATAAGTATAGTGCAAGTTTCACCATAATGACTACAATTTTGACAGAAACCATCATTTTGTCATCAGTTGGGATTTTTTTGCTCTTCGAGCGATCTGGACTGAGAGCCTGAGGTTACATTTGCCGTTTAGGAAACGGCAATGGATACGTTTCCAAAAATGTGTTTATAAATTACCTAATGTTAGAATTATCATTTTACACATTTCTATAATTTTCACAGATTTCCAGTAACATACTAGTACCTATACTTAAATTTAGTATGTACTAGAAAAAAAGTAGTTTTTAGTAAATCGCTCTTATATTGGTAGGGAAATTTTAATTGTCATTGAAAAAGTGTGCCTACTAATAATTTGGACATAAGTACCTAGGTACGCAAAATTGTTTGTGTTTGCTTCTGCAGGGATAATTCTTAGCTGCTGCCTGTTATACAAAGAGATAAGGGATCATTTTGGATACCTACATTATTTAGTGGATGATGGTCTTGTTCAATAGATTTTGCTTATAAGTAATATTACATTAAATATTACATTCTTAGTGGTTTAGCCCGGCTAGTACAGTTTACAGGTGCGGTATTAGTGCTAGGCCAGAAAATAAATCTAAGTCGTCACGTAAGCGTTGCCGACATTTACTATCTTTTAGCACGTGATGTCCAATCACAGATTTTATGTATAATATTTATATATTGTTTTACGGAAACGTAAAAGGCATGGTACCTATACTAGTTCAGGTCAATTTGTTTTGTCCCGGGAGCTAAAACTTCACGGCCAATATGCGTCTTTGTTTATAATGCTCGTTTTATTTATTTATCTTATCATAGTTCCTTTTAAAAAATTATGAGAATGATAGTTGTTTTCGATAATTTGTTAGGTACTATTCGGATTATGTGGTAACGTCAAATTGCGATTTGCGCCTTAATAAATCATGTATTCATAACATAAATATGAAAATATTGTGGTTGATTCTGTTGTGCAAAATCTCTAAACTAAACTAATTTAAATTAGTGATATCCTTTTCAAACTGCTCCCGATAGAAAAGGATGGCACTATTTTAAATTAGTTTAGTTCAGAGTTTTTACACAATACAATCGACCACATAGTATTATTTTCTTTAAAACCCTTACAGAAGACAGGAAGGAAAATGCAAAATCATAGTTGCTGATTCTTTTTTAACGAAGCCACAAAGTAGATAAATGGTTTTGTATTAGGAACATATGTTTGGTATTTACTATTCAGTATAACATAAGTATTAAGTACGATAATAGCTTCACACATTACCTTTAACAATGACGAGAGATGGCTCATGCTGACGGAAATGTCCGTGACACATGAATATTTAACATGAAGGAAAGAATGGAGATGAATCCAGTGCGATCGTTTAATCCCTTTGTTTGTATGCGGCATTATACTATAGTTTATTCTGTATTCTGAGACTATATCTTAGTTATCTTTGAAACTACGCCAAATGTAAATACTTTATCGTTGGTTGTAGCTTATATACTGCCTACAGACACATACTATGTTGAAGATATAATTGAATGGAAACCATTATACTTCCGATTACTTTTAAAATGAATACGATACTCTTACATAACAAACAGATTTTGCCTTTAGGTATGGCCTATCTACATCGTCGATCGATACAAAACCTGTGGATTTCTTATTCAATAACTACATGGAACCAAATTCGAGTAGAACAGCTGTTGTCTTTGATATGTCACGTGATGTAGCCCATCGGATATGTAATCTCCATCATGTTGGAGAGTTATCCAGTAGGGATGTACATTGTATACGGTACTGATATTCGGTATTCCCATGTACTTATTCGGATTGCCCACCTTTACTTAAAAGGTAAGCAATCTGAATAAGTTTTCCACTTCATGTGAACTCGCCATCCTCACATAAACTACTTGAGTTTAAGAGGATGGCCAGTATATCTTGATAAAATATATGTTTTTTTTTGGAATGTCTTTGAACAATAAATTAAAAAAAAAAAAAAAAAAACTTGACTCGCAGATAAGCACCTAGGCTATAATATGCGTAGTTATCTATTTAACAATAGATAGATAGCCTATTTAAGCAAAAGATTGAGTAGTATTTAGTAGATAAGGTTTAGGGTAGGTCCGGACTGTGGTCTAAAGTTTGAGCCCCATGCAAGGATTTTTTTAAACTTGTGCATATGATAGGGACGATGTGTATGCATGTGCAAGGGCGAAAATGTAGACTGTAGAGGAAGACCGAAGAAGAGATGAATGGATTTCGTGAAAAAAGATTATATATTATGCGTGTGAAAGGAGTGGATTGCGAGTTCTATAGCGATAGGAGCGAATGGAAGAATAAGTTTTGTGCCGACCTCGCATATCATAGATGAAGTGTAAGGTATTGTGAAGGATTAGGGCCCGTCTTCGTGGATTGAATATAATATGAAAGTCTAGATTTAGCTAAGTTGGTTAGTCGGCCAATTCGCGGACATCAGATGAGAAAGGTAAATAAAAATAAGGTCACATAACTTTACTTTAAATATTCTAATTGGAAACTACTTGGATTACACGAAAATACCTAGATACTTGGATTTTATCTTACCATCTACCAGATGCATGCAGACAAATATACCTACTAACTTGCAGTGTATAAAAAGTGTATTATAAAAGGAAAACATACTTTCAAAGTCTCTAACCTAGCTTAAAAAATCTAACCTAGCCTAGTTATCCTTTTTTCCTTTGTAAAATAAACAGACTGTCATGTTATTTCGGAGTTCGAACCCACTTTTAGAAAAGTTTCATTCGATTTTATCAATTCCGAGATGTGATGATAGGTATTATCGATAACAGACCGATAAGGATAAACAACCCTATCTATGTCGCAGAAGATGTTTGAAATCTTTGATATTTATCTAGCCTGTCAATGACTGAACTACTCTATACACTAAAGTACAATGATTGAAAATTACCTAAGTACCAGAATTTACGTTACAAGATTTTCCATTGGTTTCTAATCTTTGCACTCTTAGCTGTGCTCTTAGCATTCTAATAAGTTTTAAAATCTTTTAACAACTGAAACTTTTTAACATCCCTTGTAAGTAGAAACTGCCTCGTTAGTTCTAATTTAAGTGTGTCGCTTTTCGGGGACGTGGTTTTGATTTAGCTACTTACGTGCTAAAAAAAGTACACTTATCTTGAGTTTTTTGTTTTTAATAAACAATATTTAAAGACTTTCTACTTTTAAATATAGAGACTTTAAAACCGAATCACCACCAATCACCATTCCAACCTCATACTTTCACAGTGATGAGGATTTAAATAGTGGCAATCGACTGGTCCCATAGCTTGAGAACCGACGGACGTTGGGGACCCAAAGCGACCTCTGACTATATGATGGATACAAGTAGCGCAGGAAGGAGACCATTGCAGGAAGCCTTTGTCCAGCAGTGTATGTCCATCGGCTAAAACGAACGGACAACCAGCATTCAAATATGCATAAATTACTAGATCAAATCCATGCACGTCAACCACCGATTACTAACCTCAGGATATGGGCGATCCGAACGATTTACGTAAACCTTTTTCATATACAAGCAAACAGTAGACCAACTGTCAAATTCTATAGATGGCCGCTGAGCGAATTACAGCGTGGCCTTATACTGTTGGTATTATTGGCACCTGTGATTGGCACCGATAAACCGGCGACATTTTTTCGCGCGGTCCGCACTGTCCAGGGTAGATGTCAATTACGTCAACCCTTACTTGGCCAGCGTGGTGGGCTATGGCCAATAAACGCTCTCATTCTTTGAGAACTGCGCCTAGCTCTGGGACACAAAGGGTTGAGACAACGATGAGACCAATACAAATGCAACCATACAATCACAAGCGGATTGTTGGCTGACCTCGGATCAGATGGACATACATAAAAGTCGCGGGGAGGCGCTGGATACAAGTGGTGCAGGAACGTTAGGTTAGTATTTATGTATTCCGTGGTGTGGGCTGGAAATCATTACAGGAGGCGTTCGTCCAGCAGTGGACGTCCATCGGCTGAAACGAAGGAACGGACGAATCACTAGACAGAATAAGTGAGATAGATGAGATAGGTAGGTATACAGCTATATTATCATCTTAGATTTAAACTAAAGCAATTCTGACCTACGCTGAGCCTTTATAGCTCTCAAGAGTGCTGAGATAACACCGTTTCAAGTTTAAAAACACGATTGCAACATGCTCAGTACCTACGCAGAATCTAGATCTGTAGTTGAGATAAACAGAACATTTACGTAGCAATTCTTTGCAATGCAGCGATATGACGACAATTCGTTTCCTATATCAGTTCTCAGAACCTATTAAAATAGTTGAATGCACCTGGTCCTTGGCTATACTTCTAGGATAGTAAAAATATATTAAGTATGAACTCTGCAAAAATCTAAATAAAATCTGCACAGCCCAAAAGGCTCGTCTTATCGTGTACACAGTAGTTTAAATAGCAAGACAAATGTGTCAAGGTGAAAAGGGTGGGAGCAATCGAATCAGCATCCATCCAAAAATGTCCTTATGACGTTTCACTTAACTCTTGTCTCTTGTGCAATCAATATTACTGCCTGGTGGGCCCAGCGAAAGAGCCCAGCGATCGAACACATCCGGTTCAATTTTAGTGCCCTTCAAAGAAAATTCCAGCAAAAAACTTTGGTATCTAGTCTAAGGTCACTTAAATAAAAATTTTTGATATTTTGATTATTGAGGCAAGTAACTAGTAAAGGCCCAAATAACCAAAACTCCGGCACGTGGAATAGGTAGGCTATACAGGAAGTCATCTGGAGTAGGTAGGCGTAGGTGCTTAGGAGCACAACATATTCTATGTACCGTAACAGGGCACACAGGTACAGCTACGAGTAACCGACACAAACACGTGCCGCGCCGTGTCACAATTCAAATAATGCACATGAACGGAGCCCATGCGTATGCGCAACTCGCTGTAGGGTTGACAACTTTTCAATGAATAAAAATTATTGCCTCTGTTGCGAAAACTTTCTAAACTAAACTAATTTGACTGCTATTCTTTTCTTAAAAATAGAGAATTTTAAAAATGAAACCTAAACTAATTTTAGACGCATCAAATTAGTTCAGTTTAGAGATTTGGCACAACAGATTGGCACCATTGCAATTAGTAAAGGTATTTAATCGAAAATCGCTGGGATGATTTGTCTTTCTATGTTCGTAAGTCGTCAAAAAATAACTATATGTAAAATTGGCAAAGTTATTCGTATGTTAAAATCCATTAACCGTTAAGGTTTGACTAAACTGCCTAAAATACAAAGGTACTGATACCTAATATGCTCGATAAATAATCATTACCCTTCATTTAAATTTGAGTATTATAAAGATTGCGTATTCATCCCAATCGTTATCGTTAACAAATTCTGCCCGCTGATTGGCTGGAAATAATGTAAACAGCGGATTCGGCCAATCAGTGGGCAGAATAGGTTTTTAGGTAGGATACGGTTGAATATGTTTTTCTTACGCAGTTGCCCCCCATAACTTTGGGAAAAAAATCATATTACAACTACGACTTAAGAGTTGTCCCTAAACGTTTAAGCATTACGGGTTATTTTCGGTATTTTTTTATTAATTTCTCATAGGTTGCAACCCTAGCTTACCTAATACTTACTGCATACATAACATTGAGAGTAAACGACGTATAAATTCTATCAACAAAATCATATGACTGGAACAACTCTAATTCGCGACTAAGTCAAATAATGTGAATCATATTAATACAGTTCTTAGTAGACTTGGTTACTTACAAAACTAGGTACACAACTAAAGGAGTTTTACACTCGTGACGGGCGGCTTAATAAAATTCCTTCAGCGTACGGATATTTTATAGCTCATCCCGGTCAGAAGATCCGATAAGATGATCCGATCCCTCGATCATCTTAAAAAATTTCTGACTCCGACTTTTACAAGGTCCATAAACATGCGTCCTATATTAATTAAACTTTAAACTTAGGTAAGCATACATTATGCATGATATAAGATGAGCTTGAGACTGAATAAAATAACGCGACAATACAAGCAAGTTTTTTGTTGCGGTTACCGAAATATTATCTCAAACTTAATTTTTTTTTTAATAAATATGTTTTGTTATAATATATAGATTACGATTCCTGTTTGTGGTCAGTTACCTCTATTGTATGTTTAGGTAATCGGGCTTTATTTTTAGTCGATTCAGTGAAGGGGATGCGGGGCCGAATTTTTAATATTTGGGGTCTGATTATGCAAAGGAAATGTGTTGGACAAAATCATATAATACTCGCTGTTTAGGCAGATAAATCTTTTTTCCTACGCTACGATATACAGGGTTATATAAAAAATACCAGAAATCTCTCGACACTTAAATGATATCATTAAAAGTAACAACTTTTGTTCTACAACTTTTATTTTAACTCGATATTTTGAGAAATATCATTAATTCAATATTTTGCACACATTCTTTCTTTGTAAGTACTCTGTAGTCTGCATGTAATATCGGCAACGCCGCGCGTGGTCACTGATCCGTGATTCGTCCTCCCCGCCTCGCACGCTGCACCCCTTCGTCGTTAGGCTAAGCGCACACTGCGAAAAATAATCGCATGTGATTAATATTCGCAAGTGCGATGCGAATTTGTCAATATTTTGTGTTATATGGAAAAATACTTGAGTCCCGCGCACTGCGGAAATAGTCGCAAGCGCAACTCTCTCATGTGACATGATTGCTCCCTGTCTTTCGTGGTGCGAAAATAAATCGTGGGTTTTTTACACACTACAAGTTAGTACTTGACTGCGATCTCACCTGATGGTAAGTGATTATGCAGCCGAAGATGTTAGCGTACTTACTTGGAAGGGGTAAGTATAACCCACTCCTTACGGTTTCTACACAGCATCGCGCCGGAACGCTAAATCGCTTGGCGGTGCCTCTTTGCTGGTAGGGTGGTAACTAGCCACGGCCCAAGCCTCCCACCAGTCCAGTTCTAAGAAAAATTAGAAATTATAAAGTTCCAAAGAGGCCTGAGGCGGGAATCGAACCCGCGACTTCCCACTCGAATCCGAGCGCGCGCGCCACTGCGCCAGGAAGATCGACAAAAAATCGACAAAGGTTTGGTGCGCGTAGGTATAATATTCGGATTGCGATTAAGTTTCGCATTGAACATGCGGAAAAAAATCGCATCGCAGTGTGCGCTTAGCTTTAATCTTTCGCCAGTTATTGTGAGTATTGTGCATCTTTATCTTTCTCATTAGCACCGCCTATGTCTTAACCAGTCGCAGCGGTTTGGCAACAGGGACAGTCATAATCGCTGATTATGACTATGTGTATTTCGTTTCACAGTGTAATGTCACGTTACAGAAATAACATAATTTATTAAATTTTTGTATGACACAAATTAATACGAAATTTTGGAAAGTTGTAGAACAAAAGTTGTTACTTTTAATGATATCATTTAAGTGTCGAGAGATTTCTGGTATTTTTTATATAACCCTGTATATATATCGATTAGCCTACGCTTTATTTACCGTAAGTTTATACTGACGAAACACATTATTGAAAACTCTATTTTCTATACGTCTTTAGTCTTTACATTGACATGACTAAAAAATGAAAAAAGAGTTTTCAACATGTTTCACGTTTATGTTCCGTTAGTGGAAACGCACCGTTATACAATCAGTATTCGTCCCTTTGATTCCATCCTTACCTTTGCGTTTTTATGTTACTGTTGGCCTATAAACCTGAGCCCAGACTTGTGCGTCGCCTGGCAAATTACACTAACGCTTTTTTTGGCCAGTCAGAACTAAAAATACGGAGGTACCAACGCATCCTTATGTTGAGTAGAACCCCACTACAGTACCCAAAATTACATGAGTATTTCAAATAAGTCCAGAGTTCACTAACTTCGTAACGTGGCCGTAAAGTCAGTACCTATTGGGTCAACAGCCTTGCTTTATAATTTTGTAGCACGCGCCTATTTATATTAATTTCTTAATTAGCTTGAAGTAAAAACTATACCTTAAACATTGACCGAGCCATGTCCAAATTAACGTATGCGTCTCTGTGAGTAAATTTTACAGGTGCTCTTATGCGTCTGTCATGTGTCGGTTCATCTGTCAGATCCTTATAACTTCTAAATTAAAGTGAACTCCACGAAGGTATACAAGCAGCCGCAACTGAGACTGCTGAAGACGATTCTTATAATTAATAATTATATTCTTCGCATGCTTCGACGACGCTTCGCAAGTATGCCTGTTTATTAGAGAGTTACATATTTGCACCATTTGCCGTAGATACCCTGGGGCCTTAGAGTCGTAGTGCCAAAAAATTCCTCAGAGGACCTCAGGGATTCCTCATCCGCTGACAGAAGGGCTGGCTCAACGAATCAACCTAGCTGCCGCAGAAATTCAGCCAGTATTCTTGGCACCATTCCACGCGGGCAACGATAATAATATAGTAATTTAAATAGGTACCTAAGTAATGTTTCATTGTAAAATTTTCAATCGTCCTTTTCTAATATACAAAAATCTGCCGAACTTCTCCAAAACGGCACGACCGATTGTTATGAACGTTTGCCGGGTCAGTTAGTTATGAAATAAAATCATAAAATTGCGGAAATGGCCGTTACCACATGTGGCACAGTGCCACCTAGACAGTTTCTAGTACTTACACCTTGTATTATTACAGTACTTAGTTAGAAGTGCCTACTCGTTTTGCTGGTGAGTCACAACTCATAATCGGTGGCAGGATGGAACGCTTATCGCTGCTAGTTATA
This sequence comes from Coenonympha arcania, assembly GCA_036785405.1. Lineage (NCBI taxonomy): Eukaryota > Metazoa > Arthropoda > Insecta > Lepidoptera > Nymphalidae > Coenonympha > Coenonympha arcania. Next base: position 2,945,487 of record CM072067.1, read on the forward strand.
ATTAATTTCTTGTAGCAAACCTGTAATGGCACGGTTTGACGATTCCGTAACTTTAATCACCGATTGTCTTTGACGGACTTGCAGAGTATAGGTAGACCTAAATACTCGTGGTGCTTACGTATTAGGTACCACTTGTATTGATGTATTTATTACCTAAGTGGCGACTGACAAGCATACAACTGTTGGCTAACAGATAATAAAATGGCAATAGGTGCAAAGCAATAATGATAGTTATTCGTCATCTTTGGGTGCAGTTAAATACAAAATGGACAATGAATTTCAAGGGATTCTAACACAGAACCGCAAGACGCCGAGGGCAATGGTATCCTCATACGTGGTTCATCCAGCGAACTCTATTGGAATGTTTTTCTTACACGTTTCTGAATTCTGTTACGAACCGCTAAGGTGTAGGATATCCTTTTAGCTTTTTTTGTTCCCAGCCAAGTACTTATAATTTGTGTGCCTTCAAGAGTAAGTTAAAATGCATTGTCTAATATGCAAGCGTGCTCCACTTAGAAACATGGGATATTCCGGGATGAGTACAAACACTATTATTTATCTAATTTATTATTTAAAAAAAGTTTATATATGTTTGTTGTCAGGTCAGAACTACTAAACCGATTTGGCTGAAATTTGAAATACAGATAGCTCTTTCATACTGTTACCGCGGGATTTTGTGAAAATATAATTTTGAATAGGTAAGTAGAGTGCTAGGCTCCATTAGGCATTTTTAAATGAGGCTGAACGGCCCATTATCCCGGTTTTTAGCGACTACGCCACTTTTCAAACCAATTCAAAATCATGAAAAAATAGTTTTTTTTCACTGTTAAAAATAAATATTAAAGATACATGCCTTATCTCTTTAATGTACTCATGAAAACACGATAAGTTAAACTTGCCTCGATCATAAAAATTTTTGAAAACAGGTCGTTTTTGTTCATTTTTCTAATGGCATTTCCAAAGCTTCAGACCAAATTTCATAAAAATTATACGTAAAGTAAGCTCATTGTATTACCTATTTATTGGAAAGACAGATTTTAAATGAAAAAATTGCTGCAAAATTTCGCCTAACAGAAGTCATAAAATGATCTAACGCATCGAATAAGCGATGTACTTCAGTGGCTCACGAGCCTCTATACGAGAAGGACCTGCGCAAGTTTTCACGACTCACGCTCCTTTCGCGCTAAAATTATTTATTTTTTAATTATTTGTAAATAAATTCTCTTACTACATTTAGTAATAAAATTAAAATATGGTAAGTGTTTCTTGAGTTTTCCAAAATACCTAGCCCTCAAAAGCTCCAAAGAAAATCTGATACGAACTAAGAAAATTAGGTAGGTAGAGTAAATTCCACCACGTGCAAATACCATCACGCGTAACCACAGTTTATACCTATATACAGTCAGTAAAGGAGACGGGATTTTTTTTGTTTGGCTAAACTGAGTTTCTCATGAATACATGATATTATAATATCCTCTCGACTTTATTTTGGACATGGCAGTCAATAGAAATTTAAAAACTGCGTGGGAGATATTTCTGAATTTGCAACCCCTAGATTGGTTCCTACTAAATAGAAATACCTCACCAACCTACTAATAAGTTTTTAGAAAAATACAAATATAATAATATTAAGGAGCACAAACCCGCGGAACCCGAGACCTTTCAAAATTTCAAAATGGCGGATTCAAAATGGCCGCCAAACGAATTTCGTCGGTATCTCGGAAAGTATAAAAGATGGAAGAACGGTTTCTTGACAAGAGGTGATCAAGACCCGAAGGTCTATTTGATGGATAGAAAAAAATTTCAAAATGGCGGAATTTGTTTTTTCCATAGATAAGTATGGGAATATTTAAGAGGTCAGCGATGATTCTTTTATAGGCTGGAAGACAACCCGCGGCCTACTAGTACATTTATATATTCACTGACTCATTGATCACCTCTCCTGAGCAATTTTGTATGAAACAAAATTTTTTGACGTATACTGTCAAGTACAAGCCAAATGTCATTTGAAACGTCATCCAATTGGCAATGAGCTGAAAAATTTTCAAAATTGCGGATTCAAAATGGCCGCCAAACGAATCTCGCCAATATCTCGAAGAGTATAAAAGATGGAAGAACGATTTCTTGACAAGAAGTGATCGGGACCCAAAGGTCTATTCAAAGGACAGAAAAAAATTCAAAATGGCGGAATTTATTTTTTTCATAAAAAATGTATGGGGAATGTTGAGACTTACGTTGTAAGGCAAATAGCGGGGGAAGACAGCACGCGGGCCACATGTGGCCCGCGCCCCCATGCGCCCTACTAGTCAATTACTATAACTATTAATATTTATATAGCTGGTCGTGCTGATTCACTGACTCATTGATCACCTCTCCTGAACAATTTTGTATGAAAAAAAATTTTTTGACGTATACTGTCATATACAATGGAAAAATTCATTAAGAACAAAAATATGGAGAGAGCTGATGATTGAGGATTTCGGAAGCGGGTGAAGAGCACGGCCAAGGTATCGAAGATAGGTGGGGGGTGCTCGACCAAATGTCATTCGAAACGTCATCAAACGTCGTCAAAAAAAATCAAAATGGCCGCCATTTGAATTTCGTCGATATTTCGGAAAGTATAAAAGATCGAAGAACGGTTTCGTGACAAGAGTTTATTATGATCCGAAGGTCTATACGATGGATAGAAAAAAAATTCAAAATGGCGGACTTTATTTTTTTCAAAGAAAATGTATGACGAATGTTGAAGAGACTAAAGGTTGAAAAGCAAATAGGGGGAAGAGAGCACGCGGGCCACATGTAGCCCGCGCCTCCACGCGCCCTACTAGTTAATATATATATATATATATATATATATATATATATATATATATATAATATATAGTTACTCGGGCTGATTCACTGACTGACTCACTCATTGATCACCTCTCCTGAACAATTTTGTATGAAAAAAAAAATTTTTAATATCCATTTCGTATATAAGGGAAAAATTCATTCGGAGAAAAAATACGGAGAGAGATGATGAGTGAGGATTTCGAAGACAGGTGAAGAGCACAGCCAGGGTATCAAAGGTAGGTGGGGGGTGCTCGACCAAATGTCATTTGAAACGTCATCCAATTGGCAGTGAGCTGGAAAAAATTTCAAAATGGCGGATTCAAAATGGCCGCCGTTCGAATTTTGTCGATATCTCGGAAAGTATAAAAGATGGAAGAACGGTTTCTTGGAAAGAAGCGATCAGGAGCCAAAGGTGTATTGGATGGATAGGAAAAAAATTCAAAATGGCGGAATTATTTTTTTTCATAGAAAATGTGTGGGGAATTTTGAAGGGATTTTTTATGGGTGGGAAGACAGCACGCGGGCCACATGTGGCCCGCGCCCCCACGCATCCAACTAGTATATATATATAGCTGCTTGTGCTGATTCACTGACTGACTGATTGATCGCCTCGACAGTCTTCAGAACCCTGAATCATCATCTCATTTCATATGTTTTCTGTGAGAATCCTCCAAAAAACCGCATCAAAGTACTACATGTTGCACAACTTTTCAATAGTCTCTTCAATATTCCTTAGACATTTTCTATGGAAAAATAAATTCCGCAATTTTTAATTTTTTTCTATCCATCGAATAGACCTTCAAGTCCTGATCACTTCTTGTCAAGAAACCGTTCTTTCTTCCATCTTTTATACTTTCCGAGATACCGACGAAATTCATATGGCGGGCATTTTGAATCGTGCCATTTTTAATTTTTTTCAGCTCACTGCCAACTGAATGACGTTTCAAATGACATTTGGTCTAGCACCCCCCACCTATCTGCAATACTCTTGGCTGTGCTCTTTACCCGTCTTCGAAATTCTCAATCATCAGCTCTCTCCGTATTCCCTCTGAATGAATTTTTCCCTTAAATACGAAACAGTACTTGAAAAAAAAAATTTTTTTATACAAAATTGTTCAGGAGAGGTGGATCAATCAGTGAGTTAGTCAGTGAATCAGCACAAGCAGCTATATAGGTACTCACCGTTCAAATCATTCCTAGACTACGACTAGTATTTAAAAAACAAAATCAGCTAAATCGGTCCAGCCGTTCTTGACTTTTAGCGAGACAAACATACAGCAATAACTGATTTATATAAAATATACCTCTGTTGAGATATCGATTACCATAAAAAACTCAAAATATAGGTAAAAACGCAACTTCCAACATATATTTCGTGAAGCGAATTATAATGTAAATAGTCCAACTGTAACAGTTCAACTGTGACGCAAATATTTATGATATAGGGTCACGGTCCACGGAGTTCATTAGAACTGCGCGACTTACGGCAATGATCGGTAGGTATCGTAGCGCGGGGTCTGAGCGAGCGATAAATGCCTAAAGTGCTGGGATATAGTCGCCTGAATATTGAATATTTTAGATCTTATTTATTTAATAATCTCAAGTTGTGGACCGTGGTACTTACCTAGAAGTAAGTACCACAATAAGCATATTTATATCGTTTTTTATAATATATAAGTTAAGAAGTCATTATTTCAATAGAAACAGTCGCCTCAATACCTATTGTGTTTTTGCACATGTGGCCGTGTTTGAGAGCTAAGCGGTCCGTGACAAACAAACACACGAGGAGATGACTCACCGCTGATTTGCATACGTCTCACTATTAACTAAATATTTAGACATGGTTATGTTAGCGTTATGCTCACTGTGCAGAAAAGTTATTGGCATAAAACTAATGTAGTTATTAATGGTTATTTATGCTGAGGTCAGTAATTAATGCAGGCAATATTTATTACTTCTGTGGAATTTGTAGTGGTATTAACTTAAAGTATAAGGTATAGGTACCTATTTGATGCTTCGTCAGGTCTGAAATAAGGAGTGGCGATGAAAATTATTCCATGAAAACATAGGCATCCATGGGACGCTTTATCTTACTTACTTATCTATTACTAATTCTAAAGTTCGCACAGACATTTAATACAGACAAGATTTAATTGTTTTTAGGGTTCCATGCCAAAATTTAAAATCTTTACGGTGAGAGAGAGTTGAGACTGTCCGTCCGGTCGTCCGTCCATCACATTCAATTTGTTATTAGGTACTTGCCGAAAAACGTTAAGATGCACCTATATAAATAAATTATTGGAACAATGCCCATATGGATATTTTAATAAATGCCCAAATCAAACACTTATCCACAACCTATTACACAACCGGTACACTATACCTTCTTTATATGCCATACACAATCACAAACAAACTTATTTCTCGGAATGAGTTACTCACAGGTATGCCCAATGAAAATATTTGACACCAAAAAACGTAACTTGGTCACATAAAGGTGCGGTCAAATTGCGAGAGTCGAGAGCATACGTCCTATATTGCAACTACCTAGTGTCAGTCGTCATAGCTCATCGGTAAAGGATGATAGGGACAACCCTCCACCACCCATGGCCCAATCAACCTCGCGGTTATGGGGGCCGAACGCGGGAGGGCGCCCGTTCGGTACTTGCTCTTGGCGTGTTCCCGGGACGCCTTCTTGACTCCCTACAAGTGGATCGGTAAAGGATGGTCAAAAATTCGAGATGTCGTCGGTTCTATTCCCTGCAATTTCCACGCACGGGAAAACTAGAGATTCCTATTGCTTACGCGCTTCGCCGTCACGCCGAGAGAAGTGGCATTGTTATGTGGTTGATATCCAGCGTACTCGAACGAAACGTTTTTCTTCCACGTTTCTGATACGAGCCGCTAAGGTGTAGAACTCCCTTCCAGCTTCCGTGTTCCCAACCCAGCATAATCTGGGTGCCTTCAAACTAAGAGAGAATTGGCATTTTCTAGGCAAGCGCGCTCTATCTTAGACCTCATCATTACTGTCCATTAGACATGGTTGTAGTCAAGCGCTAGCCTATCAATTGTACAAAAATCTGTAACCTAAACTAATTTGACGCTTATATAAACTATTTTTAAAGCCTCTTTGATAGGAAGCATTATGTTGTATAATTTAGAAATGTTGTACAACAGAATTGGCACCAGTAGGTACCTCCTAGTTTTAGATGCGCTAAAATTAAAATTGATTGCAACCAGTGCCTGCGCCTGCGCTAGCACTGGACTAAGTTTCTACCAGCAGCTAAGTTTCTAGGTGATAATTTATTCGAATCTGATGCGGATACAAGTACTGAATAATTATCATAATTAAGTCCGAGTAGATACTTAAGTGTGTGCAAGTAAAGCGTAATCCAAGGCATCCATGAAATCGAAATAAAACACGTAAAGTTAGGCAACGAGATCCATTGCATCGAAGTTGCGAGAGAATTCACGATCCCTAAAAGGCCGTGGAGGTCAGTAATTAGAATACGGCAATCACGGTACGGCATCTATTTTTTTTATAGGTAGCAAGGCTATAATTATGAGTGAAGTTTAATCTACGAAGGAAAATTAAAAAACACTGTTGCATTTAGCATTTCAAAGTTTAAAAGTCAAAACTATCATAAAAAAAAAATAAAAAAGTTTTTTTTCTCTAAATACCTCTCAAGTTTACTTATAAAAGGCACACGATTAACATTTTTCACCCGTGACTTCGTCGTAGCCTACGTTTTGATAACAATCTTTATAAACACTTTCATTCTCATACTTTTCCGAATTTCGTTCCATTTTAGCGATCAACACCTTCCTGTGGCGACCGCAAATATATGGCAGGCTTTCTCAAACTTTTGGTCTCACATACCCCCATCAAAGTTTCCAGGCATCAGCGAACCCCCAACACTCTCGACCCCAAAACATTATCTATTTATGTAAGTATACATATAATTACATATATAAAAATCTTGTCGCGGTGTTTGTTTTCGCACTCCTCCGAAAATCTTGTCGCGGCCCCCCCCCCCCCCCCCCCCCTCCCTATCATCGAACTGCAAATTCCTAGGGGTTCGCGAATACCACTTAGAGTAACCCATAGCTATACGGTTGCAGTGAATCAATCCCTTTTATCCTTTAAGGCGGCCCTTCCCGGACCATCCAAGTACAACGAATACGTGGTTTACAGGCTTGCTGTTTCGTCTAACGGAATCCTAGAAAAAAAATAATAATAAAAAAAATCCCATTTAAAATACATGATAATTCTTTCTTTTTTAAAAAAAGGGAACCGCCTTCAAAAAACCAACCCACTGAAAAGCAAAAAAATAATTTTCTAATAAATCTGGGTTTACTTACCTACCTACTTAGTTTTTGAAATCGGTGCCATTAGCCATACTCAAAATGAATTGCGAATTTTGATTTGGCACCGACTTCATAAACTAAGTAGGCAGATAAGTAAACCCAGATTTATTAGAAAATTATTTTTTTGCTTTTCAGTGGGTTGGTTTTTTGAAGGCGGTTCCCTTTTTTTAAAAAAGAAAGAATTATCATGTATTTTAAATGGGATTTTTTTTATTATTATTTTTTATTTCATACTTTTTAGTGATAAGTAGGTTTTGGGCTAATTAATACTACCTTATCAATTTATTCTAGTGATAGGTTTTTTAGTGATAATTATTCTTACCACTAAAAACATATCCTATCTTATGTAATACTGACTTTGACGTATCTACTATTATATATTTTAATATGCTGTATGCCTAATGACGAGGAATGTTGTTTCGCGATAGATCAAATAGATCGGTCCAGCCAAACGTGAGATAATCACGGACAAACCTAAATACCAATATAGGGGTTAAAGAGAGAACCTCTTTTTTTGAAGTCGGTCAATTAAAAACATATTTTTTAGTCAACTTGAGAATCACTATCTCTTTTGATTTGAAGTCTGTTAAAATCTACACTGTAAACTAATTATACCGATCGCAAGCGATTTTCCGTTGAGGAGTTCCGCTCTCCATCTCCGAAGATATTCATTAGATCTCAACCAAATTGAAATGAGTCTACCTGTGATGTATGGCCTACCTATTGAAAAAAGAATCATCAAAATCGGTTTCGCCGAACTCGAGATAATCGCGAACAAATTTAAATAAAAATATATCTATCAAACTAAGAACCTCTTGTTTTTTTAAGTCGGTTAATATACTAAAACCTTCTCCAGAATGTAACAAACACTTTCCCGAAAACCGCATCAAAATCGGTTAAGCCAAACGCGAAATAATCGCGGACAAACATACATACATACATACATACAAACATACATACAAACATACGGGTCGAATACAGAACCTCCTTTTTTTTTTGAAGTCGGTTAAAAAGGCTCATTCCGAAAAAAACGAGATAACGCCTGTATCGTCAATCGCGCGTTCAAGAAAAAAAAATAGCGCGGCAATTTCATGAAACTTGTTCCCGGAAACACGTGATTTTGAAAAAGCCTTACAAGTATGTGTAAATAATGTTTGTTATTTCGAATCTTTATTAGTTGTACGAGGTTTCTATACAGTTGTTTTTTTTACTTTTACAATATATGAGCTAAGCGAAACGACCAAAGTTTATGAAAAATTTCAGCAAGAATGCAGATTTTTGGAGGCTGGTACTTAATTTATTGCTTATTAGATATAGTGTGCCAGGTACCTACTTGTTAAAAATATTTCAAGAAAAGTTTGTTAAAACGTCATAATCGCGTAAGAGCGTTTGTATGAAACACTCTACCGGGAAGGCCGCTCTTAAGGGGATTTATTGAATTTATTTTTGTCTTTCTCACTCTCACGGAGATTTGGTAGGTGCGACATGCAGCGTCGCGGAAGAATATAGCAGAAAAACGACGTTTTACCTAATTACTCAAAAACTAAGCCAGTTATCAAAAATCTGTTCTAAGCGTTTTACGATATTATTATTACCGATACATTAAAACAAAAATTACAATTACATCCATTGTAGTTTCCGATAAAACATAGAAAAACTGAGATTTTGGAGCAACTTTTGGGAGAACTTTCTATCGAGAAAATTTTATCCAATCGTGTTTCTGCTTCTAAGCAATTTTAGATTAAAAACCCAAAATACATGACGTAAATTTGAAAGTAATTGTCTTTATAGTTTTTGCATAAAACTTCATTCAAAATTACCTAAATACGGCTTGTAGGCCGTTAAGGTCCGAAAAGGGTTGACCGCACGATCCAATCACACGTACCCATTTGTCTTTAGCAAACAAATTGAGTAAGTAATCGAAATCCTTGACATGAATTTTCATAATACTCGTAATAAGTATATTTGAAAATAAACTAATAATTCGTGTACTGGGGTGACATTTCGTAACGTTAATTGTTATCGAATCAGTTGTTATTTGTTAATAAGTAACTAGTTATTATTTGTAATTGCATTTCGCAAGACGCCACTATACACGTAGGTAAGTGAATCAGCACTTACAATAAATCAACATTGTTTTTACATACAGTGTTATGCCGTTGAAGTTGAAGTAGTGTTATCGGAAATCCCATGAGACTTATTCAATGAGACAAAGAATTATTTTGCTATATTTAAACTATGATATCAGATGAATTTATATGATTAAAACTTAAAAAAAGCATAGGTATCGACCACAAAAAAATTCCGCATTTTTTTTTCAAAGGTAATGCTAAACTAACACTTAGGTATAGGCTTAGGCTAGGTCATATCAACGCGATTATTTCCGTCCACGGACCATTAGAACAGGTTCGTAGACTATAATTATGCAAAGTCTAATAATTTTGGAAATAGATTTTCCATAAATTGAAAAAAAGTGTAAATTGTATTTGTAAATTAAACTTTAAATAACCTCAGTATAAGGACGGGTAAAAATAAAAAACAAGGTGTTCCAAGATAAGCGTACAATAGGGTTGCCACCCGTCCAAGATTTCCCTGGTGGCCTAGTTTAGTGGGCATCCGGGGAGCGTCCGGGCGGGACTTCATTTGTAGTTCACCGATATGAACCTGGAACCTGAGGATGAGCGCAACGGAACACTTTACGACAACAATACCTGTGCTGTATGTACCTGTGGAAATTCGCGTGCGGACTAATAAAAATTTGTATAGTGATCTGTGGCGTTCACAGACAATACTGCGGTTGACTTACAAGTTACAACTGACGCTGTTGGTGACAAAACAATCATTTTTGACACCAGTAAACTGGCGACATTTTTTCGCGCAGTGTGCCGGGTCCTGTGTATATGTCTATTAGTCCGGGTTAAACATTTTCCTTTTTAACTGTTTTATTACACTGACGATGTATTAGAAAAACCTGCTGAAATTTCCGGGTGCTCGGCTCTAAAATCCGGGGTTTTCACGCGTTGTCTAGGTTGCCAAATTTTAGAGATGGCAACCCTATCGTACAACGTCAGAACGTGTGAAGAAAATCTATTACGTTTACGGACCCGTACTACTATATACGAAGGTACTTACATAGTTTTCATTTCATTTACTTTATATAAGATCTAAACGTAACAATCTATTGTTGGTTTAAATGAGATTTTTACATTTAACTACCTAGGCATGTACCTACATTGTTGAACTACCGAGCAGTGTCGAAATATTATGTTAGGTGCGTAACTTTACATAACATTAAACGTAATGCAATAAACTATTATTATCGTTTTTTATCATTCACGTTTAAAATTTATTGCCTTTACACTTACAGTTCTTACTGGAAACGCCTTTCGAAATATGTGATTGTATTCCATAAGCGCTGTCTTACATTTTTTGTTGTTCTAACAGGACATTCTATTTTTCACAATTTCTGAGGTGCATTGGATGATTTGAAAATAGTGGTAAATGGTGGTGGTCCTTTGAAAATGGATCATTTTCAGACTGTTTTAATTTGATTAGATTTTATAGAACAATATTTTAATTCCTAGATTTTTTTTACACCGGACATTAAACACATAAACTATGATGTCTGCATATCCTAACAAATTTTAAAAGATTCTTACTTTTAACGATACCTAGGACCTATAAGTTGTACCTCATGTTTGACCTTATTTTTTATTTGTAGCATGCATGTTTAATATGTTGCTTGCAAATACTTCAATTACGGTAGCAACCGATTCATAATATTATAATGACTAAATTACTTATTTCCTTCATTGTCAAATTAGTTACATTTTTGTTTTAATCACCGCAACAAACAAAACAAACGTGCTCTAGGAAAATCTGATTAAGCTGTTTATTCTAGCGAAAGTGAGTCAAACAGCAATGTTGACCACCCATTGTAGAACAATCGATGGTGATAACTGATAAGCGTTGGTTATGGTTTTACAATTTTTCACACAAGGCGTTTAAATATTATTAAGAATAACTATGTAAAATATTTGTTTGAGTTACAAAATACAACTGGTAACTGAAGCAACGTATATTATAACTTATAAGACCATGGTTTTTGATCAAAAATTAAGGCCCCACTACACGGACCACGATTTATATGGAGTTTAATTTTTTTAATTTAGAATAAAGTATTTAAACCTTTCGTAGTATATTATAAAACCAAAAATATATATACTAAAGATTTACATGTGTTTGTGTGTCTATGTATCGTATAGTAGCTTAGTTTCTTCAGAAGTGATCCAAGCTGAGAATGGAGACCAGTTATGGAGTGGAGACCTACCTGTTCTATAGAACATTGGCTTTTATCCTGGAAAATCCCGTGAAATTGATGGTAAACCGAATACCGAATCAAGCTAGTAAGTATGAGCTATTGTTATGATTTATGATTTTTATGAACAAAGGTTTTCAAATGCTTAGATTACGCTAGTACCTAATTTATCTAATCTGTGCCTTAGGTACGAACCGCAAACAAAGAATCGTCCAAACTTATTTCGTAACGAATTTGATTTGTTGAAAATAGGGGTTCAATTTACCCACTTTGCACCAGAAAATTTGGGGATGCAAAGTGAGTAAATTGCACCCCTATTTTCCTATAGGTACCTACACGTGGAGTACCTAGTTCATTCTGAATACCTATAAATCCTCAATAATGAGGGGTGTCCACTGTCCGGCAAAACTGGCTGGACTGTCCGGTTATTAGGTTTGGCGATCTGGCAACCCTAGCAACGTGCCTGGATGTCGGGACGGAAGGAGAAAGTATTAAATGACATAAAATGAAACAAGTAGGTATGCAAATATGTGCAGTTGTTAAAAGGAAATATAAAGTCAACTTCGACGTTCCTCAGGTTTACCATAACGACGTATTGTCATTTGTCAGTATTGTTTTAAAAATTGAAAATCAACATTAAACAGTGGAAACAGTGGCGAATAGCGGCGGCTAACGGCATGTAAACAGAAGTTTATTGCCATATTGTTATCACTTGATGATGCAACTGTTTTCTTTGTCTGCTTGTAGTTGTATCTAGTTACTTAGAACAAGTACGTACTCTTTAAGTTGGTTTTAACGAGGAAAACAATGATCAATTTTTTTTTTGTATTTGTTTGGGTCCCGGTCCACAAGAACTTTAGGTACCTACCTATTCTCAATTGGATTATTGTAGCTACTTACAATATCTAGTGGTAATGGCAAAAAAAAACAAAATATTACCCATGGCACTACACAATATACTTACAACTTACAAGTGCAAAATACATTATACAAAAACAGATAAAAGTGCGAAATTTATCACCAAGACCAAAGTCTTACTTATCGCACTAAATTAGTTCAAGTAAAAATTAATTCTTCGAAGTTAAAAAAAACAATACCGAAGTTACCTAAAACAAATGATTATAAACAAACTAACTAATGATTTTAAACACTTGTACTTAATAGGTATACCTACTTGTGCCAGTATAGATAAGTACTTACTAGGTATGATTAATTCTAAACAATACAAAATATACAAGCAAATATTACTGAAATAATACGAAATCGGAAATCCATGTAAAATTTTGTTAAGTAAGCAAAATTCATTTATGTTATTTTAGGTTCATCTTTCATTCATCTCAATTTACGGGCTTTTATAAAACATCATGAAAAATCCTCTTCCTATTGAACAAAAACATAATAGGTATAATTTGTTTTAAGTAGCTACTTCAAAACACCAAGATATTATTAGATACCTACCATTATCTATTATCATTAGATTTAATCTTACGGTTTTGATGTTCATTGGGATTACCGTTTTGTAATAACGCTTTTTAGCCACAATTTTTTAGAGGTGCTTTAGCACAAAAAGCCTTTTGGAATTTTATAATTATGTAGGTAGACATAATGAGCGTTAACGTATCATACATAACAGCCAACAGGATCCCCGTCCCTAAGTAGAGTTCGTAATCATGAAATCGTAGGTTTTAACGTATACAAACAAAGTAGATATATTAGATTATTAAGTGTCAATCTGAGGGAATTTCTGTTTATGATAAATCCGTAAGGTAAGGTATATTTTACTAGGGCTAAAAATTAAAAAAAATGTTTACTTTCAAGGCAGTTGGCTACAAAAATCCACCTATACTTAGGTACTAAGCCAACGATTGCTATAGCAAGTAGCAACTTCCGGTTTCTTCAAAATCCCGTGGGGGAGGAAAATGAGGATTTCTTGGTATAAAAACTAGCACATATAGGTATGTATATTTATAGGTTTTCTACTCTACAAATTTTGGCCAATTTTATTCAGAAAATATGGCGTAATTGGTAAACAAACCTAGGATTAATTTACACTGTTAATGAATCAAGAAATAAAATAACATAATGTGGCATGGCAGGTATTTAAGCTAATTACTGTAGTGGTCAAAGTATATCATTGGACAAATATGATTTTAATGACGTTTAAAGGGGTTTGCCAATTAGGACAATACACATAAAAGCCGATGGGTTTGCTCTTGCTTTCTATACACTCATTAGAATAGGTTCTCTTTGAAACAAGAACACGTCCTAAGGTTGAGTGGGACATAATTTGAGTGAACTGAGGATATAATTCTCATTTACAAAAAATATATATTTTTCTTAGTAGTGCAATGAAGCTAATTAAAAATAGAACTGTTGTAAAAATAACGCATAATAATTGTTTAGTAGAACAATTGTTATACTTATATTCAATAAAATTATATAATACTCTATTGCTCTGAAATACTTAACAAAAAGTACAAAGTTTTCCGTTATTTTTACGACATAAAGACAAAAATATCACTATACGTTTGAGTGTGTTTAGTGATTAGGTACCTACCTACTGGTTAAAAGAGACGTCCAAGATTACTCAGGTAAATCCGGGATTAGGAGCTATCGGGAAAAATAATATATTTAAACTTAAATGACCAAAGTTTTATGAAAAACATATGTACCTAGATGCTTTTTTCTGAATTTTAAAACTCACTGCCATAAGAAAAACGCTGAATTTAATTAACCTACTATTTTCGAAAAAATAAATTAAATTTGAATTTTCGCGGCCAGGTGAATCGAAACACCTTATATCGATGACGATTAGTGATTACTTATTATTTTGTAGCTATTGAAGATGATATTTCAATGGATTCAACACGCGACTAGATTTTGTAACATGGTAATAAAGTTAATAGACATAATTAATGTTTTATAACGAATAAGCGTTTTTATTTACATTTTATACTAATTTAAATTATAATTAAATTCGAGTTGAGTTATAAATTAATAATTTATAGTTGCGCGTAGGTATGTGTTTTAAATATTTCGAACGCGATCTTTAATTTTATAAATGCACCAAAAACAAAACATTAACACAAAAAAAAATCCATATACCTAAATCACAAGAATCTAATAAAGTTGTTAAAGAAGAATGATCAAAGGTGGTATAATCAAGTTTTTAGGAAATTAAATTGGTGTTTTTAAGAACCATTTCCACAAGGAATTTGTTTTTCATATCCGGAGTTCAATTTTGCATTCTATTTTCTTTTCAATGCACATTTCCTGTCATACAGATTTTATCGAGAAGCGCAACTTGCTTAATGCTTAAGTATAGGTAACTTTAAAATCCGAGTGTTAATTAAAATAAAAATAAAAAATAATAAAATAAAGTTAATGTGGAGACCGCAGTCTATGAAAATTAATGAAGTTTGGATTTGAATCAGCTTGGTACAGGATTATCCTTCAGTGTTATCAACATAGGATGTCATTCCATCGGAGAAAATTTGACAAATAAGTAGGTACCTACCTAGGTATATTATGATTGTGATTAAACCAACGCATGTTGGCGACAAAACATTGAAGCCCTTTCCTTTGTATCTCCCTCAAGAGTTAAGTTACTGGAATCGGGTAAGTGCATTGAACTGTTTTGGTACTACAGAAAGCCCTAAAAGCAACAGAAAAAGAAGGAGAAACCATCAAGGGGTTTCTCCTACCTACATACTCAATGAACCCTTTATTTAAAAAAATAAGCGACGTTCAACAATCGGGTCAAAAATCGAAAAGTACTTACGTGGTACAGTGTCATCAACGTCATCCATAATCGCCAGTTTGCTGGGCCGCTTATCGTCTTCGCTTTTCAGACCCATGATCACAGATGCAGTTCAAAAGGTTTATAAACAAAAAAAACTTGTCTATCACTTAGCACAGATTACTCCTGGCCTATATTTTTAATGTGTATTTTGCAGGGTGCAGATTAATTGGCTGATTATTTTTTTTTATTTTTTTGCGTCAAATTACGTTTTCAGGTAGGTACGGAATGTTTCGCGCGTCAAATCGTCATGGCGGCTAACCGCACGCTCGGCCGGTAAGTTCGTTGCGACTGTCACAGTGCTATAGGGTAACCTTGTTTTAAAGGCACGCTAGCTGTTGCACGATAACCGCAGGTGCGGAGATCAGAGAAATTGACGCACGTTGGATAACAATCCTGAGACAGATATGTCAGCCTTATCAATATAAGTATCGCCATCAAGATTAAAAATCGCTGTTTTGTGTTCTCAAATCAAACTTGCGAGCGTGAAACTCCTTTCTTTGCGAGTTCAACCGCGTGATTTATTTTATTGCAAAACTCAAGAAAGCAACTAATTTTCCCCGCACAACAATTTCCATTTCCCTCAGTATGAGAGGTACCTACCTACTGTACTTATAATGTTACCTTCAGGTTCTAAGGTAGATATGGTGCTAAATGAAAATGAAAAAATAGCTTACGTCCTGCTCTCAGACCTACCGAACACACAGAGAAAATTTCATAACAATCGGTCGAGCTGTTTCCAAGGAGTTTGGTAACAAAAATGGGCACGAGAATTTAAGAGAAGCTATTAAATAAAAATTAATTATTTAGGTAAGTATAGAATTTTTTATGATTGTGACGGCGTATGATGCGACCTTAGCACTCATAAAAATTGCAGTCTGAATATAAATAGTTGATATTGTTATTGAACTAAATAATTTGCAACTATACATATTATATTACTAGATTATGTCCGCGGCCTTGCACGCGTGAATTTTGGTTTTCAAGAAATCCCGCGGAATCGTGGAACTTTCCGGGATAGTAAGTGTTCCGTCCTCATTCCCGCTTCCTTTCCCAATCTTTATAGTCATTCAGTCTACAAGCAATAGCTGTAGATTACTATGGGAAATTTCGATTTCATCAGAATCCGCGGTTGCCTTAGGTTTTTCCGGGATAAAAGGTAAGTAGCACAGTCATAAGGTATCTACAATTCCTGGAGCTACATCGATTTACTGTAGTGGTTGGTGGTCGATCCTCACGAACTTTTATAATACACATTAAATAGGAACATGAAAAAAACATGAATTACAATTTACAAGCATAGGATGAAGGACTAGGTACCTACCTTCAGCTTGTATTCAAGTATAAATACTCGTAAAAAACCAATTTCTGAACTTCATTCCTTTTTTGAAGAATTTTTAAAAAGCTCGGCATCCTGTTTATGGATTCAGGCACCCGCTACACAGCTTGACGCTATGGCATGTGTATTCTGTGATTTCTGTGGCTACGGAGGGTAATGCTGCTTTTCCACCAGAGATGTGCTATGCCGATGTATGACCGTCTCCACTGATGCTAAATTTAGCGAGGCTGTGCTATAAACAGCCTCGCTGTAACTGTGGAAAGGGGTTAACCGTACATTAGTACTCGTTAGCATAAGTGAAGCATCATTGGCAAGGAACGAACATGGCAACACCAAAAATTAAACGAAAAACTTAGCGAAAAACAAAATTTGAATTTTCGCGCCGTAGCTTCGTTGAGCTTGTTACCACTATGAGGAGGATGCCGACACTGAATAAATAAAAAGGGAAGTCCTGACTTATCCTCACCTAGCCAAAACTCTAAGAGTCTAGATCATTGAAATGCACAAAAGTCTCGTCGTCGTCGTCGTCGTTTCAGCCGATGGACGTCCACTGCTGGACATAGGCCTCCTGAAATGACCGCCAAACACCACGATCTTGCGCCGCCTGGCGCCAGCGACTCCCCGCGACCCTCTTAACGTCGTCCGTCCACCTGGTGGGGGGTCGACCGACACTGCGCTTTCCGGTGCGTGGCCGCCATTCCAGCACCTTGGGTCCCCAACGTCCATCGGTCCTGCGAGCTATGTGCCCCGCCCATTGCCACTTCAGCTTTGCGACACGTTGAGCTATGTCGGTTACTTTGGTTCTTTTGCGGATCTCCTCATTTCTGATTCGATCGCGCAAAGATACTCCAAGCATAGCTCTCTCCATCGTCTCACAAAAGTCTCATTTTAATGCAAATACTTTTCTAAATTCCCCAGGGATGACCCACTGAACTAGAGGCGGGTGAGATACCTAACAGCCAACAGGTATGCAACTTTGCAATAGAGAAGGACTAGCGTGCGACTGACTGCAACTGTAGGTACCTAAGTATACTATGCAGATGACAGCTGTGACTTGCACAATGCTGAACTTAGGTAAATAATGTACTCTGTATGCCACGTTGAGCAATGAAAATCATTGGTGGAGAAATTGATATCCAAAGACACATCCATAGCAACATAGCATAGCTCAACTCTGGTGGGAAAGCAGCAGGCAGAGTAACTTTACGAGCTGCCTAATTTGGGAGTTCGGGAGCGCCGCGAGACGCGACGGTGACCGCTTGCGAACAGGTTTTCTATTGTTTTTCGGTGTTTTCGGCTTGTCTCGTGTGATGTACAATCTCAGGTTTAAAATATAAATTAAATTATTTACGGATCCTTTTTTTGTTACCCGCAACATTGTCCCGTTGATTACGAACATAGAGTACCTACATTGATTACGAATTAAGTAAATTTAAAAAAGTTTTAGGTACAGAAAATAATAGATCTTTCCGTGGTCTGTGATTACCGCTATAAGACCAGGGGTGTTATTCTCGAAAAAATAAAATTGTACAGCGGCCAACCATCGACGGTAACCATAGCAACGCAGCCATCAGCAGCCAATTGTCGCCTTGGCTGCATAACTGACGGAAGAATTAATCAATCAGCGCATAGCTGTTAGCTCGTCGCTGCTATAAGTATTTTTGCAGAATAGCACAGCAGTATAATGGGTATTATCTTATTTACCCAAGTTACATAGTTACTCTGCTTTTCACTTAGATTGCGAGGCAATTATATGTAGCAAAATAATAATTTGTAACAACAAAACTTCAGAGGCAAAATAGATCTATTCGAATTTTGATTTCCCTAGGGTTCCTATTGGAAACAAACTGAACAGCGGATACTTGTTACGTGTTACGTCCAGGTCTATGATCAGTTATAAAGTTTAAAGCGTAAAAATTTCAGTCAATCCAATCATAACAAATACCTACTCGTACCTAGGTAGGTATTGCCCATAGACGGCTAACAAACTTCCTATAGTCTTAGGTAAGGTATCATAATTTGGTAAGGTATCAAGTAAAGGAAATGTGTTTATTATTCACCAGTAAGTACATACAATATACTTACTGTAGCCGTGTAACTAAGTGAAGTCTACTGTCCCGTCATGTATGGCGTAGATACCTATAGCCTAAAGTATAAGATACAACCTATTCAAAGTTCAGTCGCGTTATCAACAAGTGTTTAACAGTTTATGTTCTATTAAACTCTGGATTATCTGAACAGGCGCATCTCATCGTAAAGGCTATCAGCGCTATCAGCGTTGGAGATGGTGTAGGTATAAAATATCAACTGCTGGGTTTGTTTGGCGAAGGCTTGCCGGCTTTGGTGTGCAATACGCTTTATCAAGGGGGTGTTATCGACTTTGATTGCTGTTATTATAGTTACTTACATTGTATTAATACGTTTGATGGGCTTCTTTAATTAATCACTTATTAATAATTAGGGACTATAATTATTTAACTTAATATATAAAATTCTTCTGTCACAGTGTTTGTGACCGATCTCCGAAAGGCTTGGTTGATTTTTATGAAGCTTTTTGTCTACATTTAGGAGGACGTTTTATACACCTGTAATATGACAGGCAAAACAACGTTTGCCCGGTCAGCATTCCCCTCATACAATATGAGATCCTTATTTGTAGCGATAAGATGTCCTTGTGCAATGTGCATGTCCTCTCTATGTTTGTGTCTCTATGTATCTTTATTTATATGTACAGAATATATAAATAAATATGGAATAGGGCTTATGCACAATTATGCACAATATCTCATCCTTTTTATAATTTTTGTGGGTGTTTTTTGTTGAAATTAACCACCGTTGTCAAAATGAAAAAAATTATCTGTCTGTCCACCTCTTATGGTCCTTTTTATGATCGATATTTTCAATTAAGTAGGTACCTATGCAATCTCAGGTGTATAATGTTTTTACATACATTTGCATGTTATTGCTTATTTATACTACAGCTTGGCGACGGAACTCCATCCATCTTTGTACCTACTCTAAGAAACTTTGTTTTTAGGTATTAGAATAAAAATCAATAAAAAACAGCACTTATTAGGTACTACGCTACACTTATCACAAGATTAAAAAAATAAGTAGGTTTATGTAGGTAGGTAGTTTAATTTCAATAACCGTATAGCCGACTGCAGCCTAGCCGTCGCGTTCAAGTTTAACTAAACGACATTTTGATTTTTCAATTTTAATTGTACAATATTATACAACGTGTTCAGGACGAATACGAAGAACTTCGAGGTATTGAACAGACCACTTATAGGAATCGAACCACATAAAGAATAATTTTTAAATAAAATAAAAAAAGAAAATTCAGTTTTCATACAAAGTAATTCAATTATTTCCAACTATCCATGTTACACACACCTTTATGTAAAAACTGGCATCGTCGCATTTTAAAACAGAACATATGAATAATTCTAATTTTACTGTCAATGAGCGCTGTTTTTTTTCATTAGTAAAATCCTTAGCGGTGTTCGTAGGATCAGCAAAAACTATTTCCGAAGCTTCTGATAATAATTAATAAATCTTACTTAAGTATTAAAATTGTTTGTTACTTTTGCGATTACAGACAAGTTGCTTTGTTAAAATTGAAATGACTGTCTGGTTTCGTTCGAAACAATCGACAGTTATGGTAACTGCTTAACTATGTACTTACTTTCAACGAGAGTCTACTACGCCTCTACGTCGACGTGATAAAGAAGGATGTTACACGTTCGATTCCTGGCTGGGCAGATCAAGATTTTCTTAATAGTTTTAGGTCGCTGGTTATTTATAAATTATTGCACCGAACTGAAACTTGCGAGCAGGACGGAGGTCAAGTCACAAGTAAGATTTTAAAAGAGTAAATGAACAACGAAAACAATGGATCTCGGTAGATACAACAAAGGAGATTGACCGAAAATGGGCTATATTGCGTCACTCTGCGTCTGAAGCACGTATGCATGAAAAATCTTCTTTGAAATTATAATATTACATGTATTTTTTTTAATGATGTGCGAACCGGGGTTTAAAAGTATTATAAAAATAAAAGTAATTAAACGTTTCGACACAAGCGGAAACGCCATAATAGAGTCTGGAAACGTCACAGCCGCTACCACTCGGCGAATGATACCAGTTTTTTATAAACCCACTTTTTAAGGGAAAACTAGGATACAATAATACAGGAAATAGATCGAATAATAAAAACCGAAACAAGGCAAGCTTTTTACACACAACTGGTTAAATATCATTTTATATAAACATATTAATAATATGTTCCGTTTGCCTCCTATTAAAAACTGCACAATGATAAAAAACTTCAACTTATTTTCGTAGCTGTTTATTGAATAGTACGGAATGCTGCATGCATTTTGATGGCGATCACTGAGCCCACAGATCTCTATCTCTGGATTTCTGACTGTCAACGTAAAAATGAAGTATTAAAATGAATAACACCCGGATTTGCCTTTTAGAATTTTAATTCGAGAATCATCAATGACATCACATGACACTTCTTCCCGCTAGTCGCGTGCACCACAGAGCCGACAGAGTGTGTCTCGACAGGCCGGCAGCGCCTCAGATCGAGGGAGGCGCCACCGCTCGCGCCGGCCGACCACTGCCGACTGCAGCAGAGGCGCCCCCAGTCCCATTGCGGCAACGCGGCGCGTCACAGAAGACTTGATTGTTGCATAACCTAGCATGAGCGTCTATGAAACTAAAATAAAACGACATTCAAAACGACCACCACTATTAACAAATATCAATTTAGTACCGTACACGTTCGGAGGTGGCGCTTCAAATCGGTACAAAAAGGAACTGTCAGATGTATAGAATAATTAATCCAGAGATAGAGCTCAGTGACTGATCTCTATTCCATGGATCGATGATTGTCAAAGTAAAAATGATTTTCGCCATTCTGGCGCTGATGGTTACGTACCTAACCTGGCGCGACCGTCCATGGAACTTAAATAAAATGACATTCAAAACGACGGTCACTACCGACAAATGTCAATTTAGTACCACGGACGTTCGAGGGTGGCGCTTCAAATCGGTACAAATAGGAACTGTCAGATAAATAGAACTGTATAGAATGATTAATCATTAGAATAGAGATCAGATCAGTGATCTATACAGATTAGAACTGCACCACCTGTTCAAATTATTTTCATAGGTGTATATTGAAAAGTAAGGAATGCTTCACCAAACATTTTAATTGCGACAAACAATAGCACTTGCAACACCACAGAGTACATCACATTTATTGTGTTGTTTGATATTTTCATGTGCAGCTAATCGTGACAAAATCCTACATGGCTTAAACCCTATTCATTAGTTTATTTAAAATTATTAATTATTAATTATAATACATTCCATTACACCTTTCCTATTTCCATTACACCTTTGACTCGTAATTATTGAAACGATTCTAATGTTATCTGCCACGGCGGCGCTACCGTCGAAACTAGGGTAAAACCAAACTCGTAAGTAGAAACACTGGTTTAAATGTCATCAAGACATCAACTCGTGTCTCGATAATTGTCTATGTCGATAATCGTCAGTTGTATCTAATCGCAAAACCATTGGAAAAGTAATTCACATAGAAAACCCAGTGTTTTATTAACTTATTTTCTGGACGGTGATTAATGTGATCAGTGTTGTCGCTTGCTTAGTTTCACTCCGACTAAAGCGATCCTCTGTGAAAACTAACAAGTGTTTGTGCGTGTTGACTGTTGAGAAATGGACTCCTATTTTACGCAATAATTTAAATGAGATATAGACTCTCTAATACGCAATAACAATGTCGTCAGCGTCGTCTCGAGGAGTTAGCCAGCTAGTACATTCTCTGGATGGATTATCGCATTCAGCACTTAATGTATTGAACTCCTGGATCACACCGCGTTCAGTAAGTATTATTTAATGATCAAACGAACTTGCAAAGTGAAGTTCGATCATAATTATATGAATTCGCTTCATTTGAAGATAATTTTTATTATTATCGACAAAGTAGTAACTTCTATTGTACAGGCACATTTCGCGCGTTTAGAATTAAGTCACTCAATTGATTTTTGTTTTCCTGTGGGGTGTGGGGCAACCCCATATATACTACCGCCGCTGCAGCCGTCGTCATTATTTTAGAGAACACAAAATTTTCTAATGAGGGTAGGGAGGGAGGGTGTTTATATCTTCAAATGAAGCGAATTCATATAATTATGATCGAACTTCACTTTGCAAGTTCGTTTGATCATTAATTATATTTCATTTCGCTTCATTTTTCAGATAATTTTTATTATTATCGACAAAGTAGATGTTTAGAGACGAAAATTTTGTGAAGGTAAGTAGTAAAACACAATAATTATATTATTGTGTTTATCATGCCAAATCAACGTTTATTTACAGAATAAACCTTACACAACGTCTCTAAGGTACATATGAATTTATTTTTTAATCTTAATCAATCCTCAGTTCAATAAATTGCATTACCTCCTAATATTTTATCAATCGTACTTAGTTAATTGGCTATTAAATTAGTGCACGAGTATATGATATATATCACATATTATGTTTGCGAGCGGTTAGTCTAGCCAGCTGTATTTCTTATAATATCTAACGATATGGCGCGTGCTGTGCGCGCCGACCGTCGGCACATCCACGCCGTTTTCGCTCAACCTTTAACCATCTGCTGATGGTTTGAGGAGATGCCGGGTTGTGTGGCTATTATATGCATTGAAATTAGCGGATTGACGATAGACAGCCTAATTTTCTTCGTGACGATGAAAATCTTGTATGGCGCTAGCACGGCAAATTGATCTATTTTCTTCAAAATAGGGTTAAAATAGACTGTTCGTTCGCGCCCTGCGGCCGATGTCTGATATCTCTATTATAACACCCGAGGGGCCGATAAGTTTGCACTCGATGTGCTTTAAAGAGTGCAAGTAAAATAACTAATTATTTGGTCTTTTTTTTTTTTTTTTTTTTTTAACTTAAGGTCCCAATTGGGTGTTCGATTGGCAAATAAATTTAATACGACCTCTGGATCCCCAGTAAATAAATATTTTGGTTTTGATGGTCTTAACTTATAGGCACTTTTAAGTAAGCGTTATATTTGATCGATACTAGATAATTCACTACCGAAAATAAGCGATAACGTGGAGCGGTGACTATTTAAAGATACATACGCAGCTCCATTATTAAATTGTTCCGTGAGAAAAAATTACAATGGATGAAGCTGAGAATTCGCAAGGTCTATGGTTATTGATACGACAGAACAGCCACCATAATTTCTATGTATCGCAGTGTATTTTTGGACAAGGATGCCATAATTAACCTTTATGCCATTACTGGGTCTTATTGTAAACTTCTTCAAAACTTGTTGTGAACTTTAGGATAAGTTTCTTCTCGGGACGGTGATAAGTCCAGGAATTCCTATTCCAGTATTGAAATTACGGGTAGCAAATATAATTTTGGATTGAACCATGTTCATTAACAAGGGCAACCAAGGCTGTGTTGGCCAATAGGAAAAAACTAAGATATCCTCGGCTTCATCATTTAAAATTTTTGTAAACATTTTAAAACCAGTGAAAAAGGTGGAAATGTATAAAAAAACTATTGATATCTAGCATAATGAAGATGCCTCTACTGTAAGAGAATCAGGATCTTGTCTCAAAGATACGTAAGTTTTACATTTGGCAGTAGTGCGAGAAGCGAAAAGGTCAATTGTTGCTTCTCCGAATGCTGACGTCACTAGCTGGTACTTAACAACTTTTATGATAGTTCCCATTATAATAAATCAGAATTTTCTCCATGAGATTCGCGGTCGGCTTCTACATTGTCTTTTCTGTTTATAAATATATTACGATACAAAGATACCAAATATTTTTCGTTCCTCGCACCATTGGCAAATGGATCTTGTTAATTCAGTTAGGTGAGGAAACTGAATTCCTCCCATCCGATCTATATTGCTGATTGCGGTTGTGTTATCAACGCGTTCTAGGATGTTAATTTTAGACCTCTTGCGAGCAATGGTTTAAGACAGAGGAAAAACCCGCCAACAGCTCTAAATAGTTTACATGAAAATTACTTTCATATGCGGTCCACCCGGCGTTGGCACGCTTGTTCTGCTCAGTCCTATTTGGGTTCTCTAGGTCAAAATAAACTGTAATAGATGAGGTAAGAATGTCCGCCGATCACCACTGTAAGATGGTAGAATATCATTCATAGGTTTTAATGTTTCGTAGCAACTTTGGTGTATGAGCCAAAATTTTTTGTCTCCCAAGTCTTTTGGTACATAATCCACCATATCTTACATCAGGAGAGGCCGATGTAAGAGTACCTATTAAATAGGCAAAGTTTCTAATAGTGTAAACTGGCAGGCGAGAAAACTTGTCTATTAAAAAAATTTTTCTCATGGAAGTGAAATCCTCATATCCACAGAGTTGTAAATGAAACCCAAAAACTTACGCCTCTGCCAGGAATGTAAACAACTTTTATCATAATTAATTATGGAACCTAAACGTATTGTTTACATTTCTAAGACATTCTTCGAAGGTGATCCCAATACATAAAAAATCATAATAGATTAAAAACCACAATATCTTAAATAGCAAAGCTACTTTTTCATTACTTTTGTTTTTAAATGTGAATCGTAAATATTTACGATGAGAGGTTGATATAGGGACGAGTAAGTAGGCTTTTACGTTTAAAGTTGTCACAAAGCCGTTCCTTGGTATCATTTTGGGTTGGATTGGATTTCTATGGTCTTCAATCCTAAAATGAGAATTAGATACAAATTTATTTAACTGTTTGTAGTTTAGAATAAAATCTATAATCGCCATTTCGTTTTCGAGCTACGAAAATATTCGATATTAAATGAGCTTTACGGTGTTTACATTTTCTAATAGTAGCCGACTTTCAAAATTTTGCAATAGCTTTCGACTTGGCGAATGAACTGTATGCGGTAACCTTTACGAATCCCATCTAAAACAACGGGGATTTTCGGCCTACTAAGCCGACAGGAATAATAGTGTTGTAGCCTGCCGCTGGTGTCCATCGTCTTTGAAGACGACGTGTGAGTCGGCGGCGTTCGCGCCGCTGTTCGTTGGTAATGTGTATACTGCATCCGATACGATCCACCTCGCGCCCCCCCCCCCTGTTTGATGACTGGTAACAAGAAGGGCCAGATCATTTTCCTCGATATCGAGGGCGAGAGGTCTTATCGAGACCGAATTTTTCTGTCCCTATTTAATTTGGCTTCCTTGCCTCTCAATCTCTTTAGAAGCTTTGATTTTTCCGGCAATGTATTCCTAAATAATGTTTTTTCTTTCTTCTATATAGTGGGAATTTGTGAGTAAGTTGCAGCCATGCGACAATATTTTTATTGCTTGTACTTTGTCATACATAGCTCTGTTTATAGCTGTGATTCCTAAACCAAGCTGCCTTGCCTGGAGCTTTATATCACGAGTCCTTGGGGTATCCCCGATAGCAACAGATATTTTTGGATTAAGCCTTTAATATCTCTTAATAGGTTACAATAATCCGGGACAGCGAATTCCTTCAATAGCTTTTTTATTCTGGGTTTGAGTTCGGTAAATGCGTCTTGTGCCGTATCTACGGGAACAAGAGTCGATGGCAATGGCGCCTGTGGCGGCGATGGTATGCGTGACATCGAACGCTGTTTTTAATTGAATTATTGCGACTCATTTTCTGATAAAAGAAAGCAATCGGGTTATCACCCAAAGGTTTTTGATACCATCAAGAGGTAAAGTGTGTAACGTCATGCTAAACCATCGTGTTAACCCGCAGTTAACCACCAGGAAAGCATAAAAAAGCTAGGCCCGTGACCATATTGACAAGTGTAAAGTAATTACTATGCATCACACAACTCCATCGTGTTAACCCGCAGTTAACCACCAGGACAGCATAAAGACACTAGGCCCGTGACAATATTCACAAGTGTTTGTTCATTCATTACTTTGATCACTAATTACTATGCATCACGCAAATCCATCGTGTTAACCCGCAGTTAACCGCCAGGAAAGCATAAAGATGCTAGGCCCGTGACAATATTCACACGTGATCGTTCCTGCTTTGATCACTGATTACTATGCATCACGCAAATCCATCGTGTTAACCCGCAGTTAACCACCAGGACATCATAAAGACGCTAGGCCCGTGACAATATTCACAAGTGTTTGTTCACTACTTTGATCACTAAATACTGTGCATCACGCAAATCCATTGTGTTAACCCGCAGTTAACCACCAGGACAGCATAAAGACGCTAGGACCGTGACAATATTCACAAGTGTTTGTTCACTACTTTGATCACTAATTACTATGCATCACGCAAATCCATCGTGTTAACCCGCAGATAACCGCCAGGAAAGCATAAAGATGCTAGGCCCGTGACAATATTCACACGTGATCGTTCCCTCTTTGATCACTGATTACTATGCATTACGCAAATCCATCGTGTTAACCCGCAGCTAACCACCAGGACGTCATAAAGATGCTAGGCCCGTGACAATGTTCACAAGTGTTTGTTCACTACTTTGATCACTAATTACTATGCATCAAGTAAATCCATCGTGTTAACCCGCGGTTAACCACCAGGAAAGCATAAAGACGCTAGGTCTGTGAGTATGTACTGTGCAACATTTTCTTTGGTTCAATAATAAATAAATTGAAAATTGAAATTGTATGTAGACTGGATGTACTTTGGCGTCACATTTACTAAAAAAAAGTCATGTAAATCCATCGTGGTAACCCGCAATTACCCGCTAGGAATTTGGTTAA
Organism: Coenonympha arcania; assembly: GCA_036785405.1. Classification (NCBI taxonomy): domain Eukaryota; kingdom Metazoa; phylum Arthropoda; class Insecta; order Lepidoptera; family Nymphalidae; genus Coenonympha; species Coenonympha arcania. Next base: position 2,972,948 of record CM072067.1, read on the forward strand.
TTACAATATCACACTCACAAGGATTATCACTATTACGTGGTAAAAATACACAGTAACACTTACCCGTATTCTTATCCGATGAACACTTCACTATATGCTTTTTACTAAGTTTTTATTTTATTTTTTTCTTTATAATAATTTATTTTAATGGCAGCGCCAACGTGCGCGCGGTGCCTCGCACAATAAAAGAATGACGACGGCTGCAGCGGCGGTAGTATATATGGGGTTGCCCCACACCCCACAGGAAAACAAAAATCAATTGAGTGACTTAATTCTAAACGCGCGAAATGTGCCTGTACAATAGAAGTTACTACTTTGTCGATAATAATAAAAATTATCTGAAAAATGAAGCGAAATGAAATATAAGTACTATTATATACCTAACACAGGCATATTTAATTCCTTCTGCTAACTTAACGCATTGTAGTGTCAGGCCCCTGACACTCAGTACAAATAACAGGCCTAAACACCTACACTACTACTAGAACGCTGGCCCTACTCGCATACGCTTTCCATTTCTATGTGTGAGTAATGTCATTGTAGCCCGTAGGGCTGACAAAACTCGACCTGTATGTGACAATGCGACTGATGCACAATGCCTGCTGTAAAACATTTCATTTAAACTAACAAGAATAGTAGTTAAGTTATGGCTGCTAAATGGACAAAATATAATAAAATGATACATTAAGCTTTTATGCTCTTGGTGAACGGGGCCGTTTCTCACATAACAATAAATCATTGCGTATTATATATATACACAATGATTTATGAGAACTCATGTTTTGCAGCCATAGAAGAAGGTGGACCAGATGTAACATTTCATGAGACTACATCTCAGCTCGAGCTTTAATTTAGAATTGCATAAGGTCTTCTAGGAAGTGTATTCCAACTGGATGCTTATTTAAATTCAAACATTTTGTTGCAGATAACAGATGGAGGCATCTTATGTGATGCATGCTTTACATTGATTCCTCGTACAATTTCTGAAGACCAGACCACACCTATACCAGACTTTGGACATCACAAGTTTGCTTTGGTTGTTAGACAATTATGTACATACCTATATAATAAACAATTTAAATCACCTTACCGCTTTTTTTATCAAGTACGTACCTACCTAAGTATTCCTTCATAACAGAAAATTCCTCCTCGAGACTTAGCCAATGATAGCTTGGACCTTGGAATCTGTTCTTGATGCTGCCAGCAGATAGGCCATTTATTTAGGTAGATACCTACCTATCTACCTCCCTATAACCATAGTATATTGCAGAACACAATTATATTTTTCTTTATATAAATTGTTTCTCAAACTATATTTGTTTGTTTATCGAGCAGTTAAGTAGCTAAGCAAGGAATTGGAATATTAACTATTTTCTCTCTTAAGGTTCTGCCAACGTTAGCTTGGAGCCTGAGAACCTCTTTTTGATGTTAGCAGGCCACAGGTTTATACCTATATTTTAAAACACTACCTACTGTTTAAAAATAAATAGGTAAACCGTATTTTTATCAAGTACCTCGATACTACTGAGGTAGGCACCTATCTTGTTTTATAGTACTAACGTAATATATGTGTAGGTAGGCCCTAGGAATAATTAAGTATATCTATATGCATCATCCAGGGTTCCACGGTAATAACGAGGTCGCTTTAAATAAAATAATCACTATGAGCAACTTATAGTGCGCGAGAACTACTAACCTAACCTCAAAATACCTAAAAAATAGAAAATTAGATTACTACGAATTCCCGGTTTATATCTCACTGATTATTTTTTTTACATAATATTGGGAATATTTCTAATGTTTTACCGATGATTTCGTTAAGACGCAAGTATAGCCCATTTTTCATACAAGAAAAGGCATTGTCCTTTAAAGTGAAATTAGCCCTATTTTCGAACCAATATTTAATATTTTTTTTTGCTAACAGTCCTCGATTACTAGCAGTCGCGCCTGTGTGCGTGCGTTATTTATTGCCTACAAGCGAGGGTTGTCACAATAAGGAATTAATGAAAATTTAAAAAATATTTGTTAGGTCTTACATATTTTACCAACGATTCGTATCGTTTTAAAGATTGGGTAAAGTAAAGTGACTGTCACCTTACTTTACCCATGAATTTAAAAATGATGAATGTGGAAGAAAAGAAAAGTCAGGACCAATAGTAGCAAATAAAATAAAAGGATAAATGATTATTGCCTCTCCGTAAAAAAGGGCGACGTATGGTGTTTATTAAAGTACATTAAATGTCCATCTCTAAGCATAAGCCTATCTTAATGAAAATGTAATGGTTATCACTTCATTAATAAAGCGCATCAATCAAGTAAGGTAAGAAAAACATAGGTATTCATCGTTATCGTAATCATTAGTGAATTCTGCCCCCCGATTGGCAGACGTAAATCAGGGAACCAATCAGTGAGCAGATTTAGTAACGATAACGATGAAAAGCTTTTTCTTACACAATCAATCTTTAATTGCGATCAAGTTGAAAATTGGCAATTCGGCTCAACGCTTAGCACGACTTCCTTCTCAATTCTCGAGGAGACAAGCCAACAGTTCCCCACGCTAGCCTCAAGTGAATTGGCAGATTGCACATAACTCGAGAATTCCTCACGATGATTTTCAGCTAAAACATGACATAACTCAATAAGTATAACTAATAAAACGCGTATTCAGTGACAAAGCTATGGCTAACTTTAGAACAAAACTGACGAATGTAAGTTGGGACAAAATAATAATGCAAAACAACAACGCCAATAAAAACTACAATAACTTTATCGGCCAACTAACACTTATCCTTGACATATGCATTCCAAAGCGACGAATAATGATTAAAGCAGAGACTAAAACCTACTTAACCACCGGGCTGAAAAAGTCATGCCAACACAAACGCATACTCAAAGTAATGGCTAAAGAGACCAATAATAACATACTAAAAAAACACCACAAGACCTACGGAAAACTACTAAAAAGATGCATTAAACAATCTAAGAAAATTGATAATGCGAGGAAAATGCGTGATTCAAAAAACAAAACGAAGACCATGTGGCAAATAATAAAGGACATCACGGACAAAACCAAACAGACGGACTCAAAAAATATAACACTCCTGACAAAATCGGGCTGCTTAGTTCAGGAACCGCGAGAGGTCGCAAATGTATTTAATGAATATTTTGTGTCAGTTGGCAAAACGTCATCCACTTATAACTCAAACCCGATGCATGCGCGTAATCCGCACCCGCGATCTCTAACTAACTCGCTGTTCCTTGAGCCAGCAACCGAGAAGGAAGTTCATACCATAATTCGCAACCTAGAAAAGAAACGCAGCTACGGCGCAGACGACATTCCACCGACGTTAATTAAATACTGTATCAATGAATTAACCCCCCCGTTGACATTTTTAATAAATCAGTCCTTTGACGAAGGCTACTGCCCCGACAAACTTAAAATTGCAAAAATAAGACCCATACTTAAAAAAGGCGGAAAACCTAACGATCCTAGTAGCTATCGACCTATCGCTCTTTTGCCAGCGCTATCTAAAATTTTCGAAAAAACTTTGACAAACAGAATATACAGATTTCTAGAAAAATATAACATCTTAAATGAGACTCAATACGGCTTTAGGAAAAACCGCTCAACGACTCTAGCCGTCTTTAAATACATGCAAGAAATCCTTAACTGCCTAGAGGAAAAAAAGTACGGTGTCGGACTACTGCTGGACATGACCAAGGCATACGACAAAGTCTCACATACAGTACTGCTGAACAAAATTTACGATTCAGGTATACGAGGAAACGCCCACCGATGGCTGAAATCATACTTAAAAGACCGACAGCAATTCGTTCAAATACGATATCGCGACGAACAGACCAATGCAATGAGTGATTTTGATTCGGACATACGTGTTTCAAATTGGTCTATACCACAAGGAAGCGTCCTTGGATGCATCCTCTTTTTAATATATATTAACGACCTACCTAACCACATAGACTCACACTCGACATGTGTAATGTTTGCGGATGACGTGTCCATACTATGCAAGTGCCAAAACGAGACCGATTGCGAAAACCACATCTTAGAAAACTTAACAAAAATTCAAACTTATCTTAATTCCAATAACCTAGAGATGAACCCTAATAAAACAAAGCTTATACAATTCCGGCCATATCAGAAACAACCACTTAATCTTAAACCGCTCGGAAATGTCACAAAAATAAAAGAGGTCGCAGACTTTTCTCTTCTCGGCCTGACAATTGATGTTCACCTAAATTGGAAGAGCCACATTCATAACTTAAGTGTAAAGCTTTCGCGGTTTGTGTATGCTCTCAGTATCCTGAAAGCAAACACAAACTACGAAACTGCACTCTCTGCATATTACGCGTACGCATACTCCTGGCTTAGGTATGGGATTATCCTCTGGGGCGGTAGTACCAACGCAGAGGATATCTTCATCCTACAGAAGAAATGCATCCGCATATTAGTAAATATAAAACCACGCGAGAGTTGCAGACCCCATTTCTTGAACAAAAAAATTCTTACCTTACCGTCCATTTATATAATGGAGACGGCTTTGTTTGTAAGGAAACACCTCTTTTTGTATAAAACTGCAGGGAATGCAACAAAAAACGAACGAAGTGCGCGTCGGAAAAATAAACTCATTTATCCCAGCTGCAAACTTAAAATGACTAGCAGTGGCCCATTACACCGAACAATAAATATTTATAATAAAATCCCAAATTATATTACAGACGAAACAAACAATACTACTTTTAAGAAGAAACTTAAGCAATGGCTCGTATATAACTGTTTTTATGACATCGATGAGTTACTGCAGGCCCAAAAGTAATACTCCTTACATCTAGACCTCAATAGCACGAATTATGTTTTATTAACATGGACTACAAATTTATCTTATGCTATTCTCGTAATTTCTGACTATTATCTATTAATTAATATAATTTGCACTGATTTAAATTTGTGACAGTACTGTAACCAACTTTGATCGACTTAAATTTTAGGAATACATAATTATTATCTTGACATTTTAATCTTTACTCTACTGCTTGTTGTATTGACTAATTATTATTATTTGACCTCCTTGAATTGAATTATACTTGCTGTCGTGTACTTTCGTTGACTAATTATTATATATTTTAATTTCATATTACTAATTTTATATTTAGAAAATAATTAGTTAAATTGTAAAATTTGCTTGCATAAAATAAATTGTAAAATTGTTGTAATGTATAATTGTTATATTAATATTGTTAGCAACGCCCTGACAGGGCCACATGTTAATGTTAAAATACTGTAACATGTAAGCTAATCTACAAATAAACAATAAACAATAAAAATATAAAAATATAAAGTAATCACTCATTTTATTAATATCTACCTATTAATAACATACTATCGTATGCATGTACATTGTAAATAAAATAAAAACGTCAAATTCACATCTACTTTAAAGTGTACAGCCCTGACAATGCTGGCCTGTGGCACACGTAAAGTTGCTTCAACAAAAGATAAGGAAACAATTAGTATATCGATCGCAGTTTAAATAAGGGATACTCATACCTGAGAGAAAGAGAAACCCGAACTTAACAAAAAAACTTCAGGAGCTTAAGCACTTGTGGTGCGCTTTTTTATAATTTTTAACAATATCGACAATCGATACTGAGAATCTTACTAATGGAATTAATTGTTTACCTAATTACTCAATGTAATTTACGAGCTTGGTTTAGCCGATTCGAATAGCAAAGAAGGGATTTAAATAAAAGTAGATAAGTAAGGTATTACGAACCATAAAAGCGAAATAAATAGGTAGGAACTTGCAGACCTACATTTACGCAGTCAAAAATATCGGAATTGTATTATTACGTGACTTGTGTTTGTTTGTATTTTCGAGTAAGGTAAGTACGCGGCAGTATGTAAGCTTGAGTGATTTTAAAACAATTTAGCTTACTTTGGTATTCCTACCTTTTACGACTACCTACTAGCAGTGCAAGGTACGTAATGATTTCATTTTCAATGATTAAGTTTAAAATTAATGATTTTCAATATCGCCAAAATGTAAAACATTAAAATCTAAGGAATAAATTTATGTTTTATCGTACGCGGTAAGACTTTATCGATGCCGACAAGATAGCTTCTACTGGCTCATCACTAGTCACACCGTAGTGATAGTAATTTTGAATGATTTAAGTTTGGCAACGTCGCAAAAATAAGAGTGCGGCATATGGGGCACAATTTTGGATCTATTTACAAAAGAAAAATTATTTTCTCCGAAAATATCAATTTTAGAACTGTTGTTCCTTAGCCATTTTCGATTACTTTTTGATAAGGAACCTAACCCTAGAGTTGTTCGTATTGGTCCTGAACACGTTGTAGGTATATGCAACCTTGTTTGTCCACTAGGTATACTTGATTCGCGTCCAGCGCGAATCCAGTCCAGTCTTTTCACGTGGATTTTCCAAAAAAAAAAAAGATTGGCACTCCTGGAGTGCCGACAGGTGCTCCCCATCTCAAAAAGGCCAGAAGCGCCTTTAAGGGTGCGTTTACGGACATTGCAGTTTTCGTGGAGTTTTCGGTACATATTGTGACTAGAATAAACAAAATATAATGGAACTAAAAATAACAACACAAAGATTGGTCTTTTATCTACAATTCGTGGTAGAAAAATTGGTTAAAAATCTTTACTTTTAGTACTATAAAAATAGTTTAAATCATCTCTTCTCACAAAATTGGCGATTTAGGAGTGAGTTTCGGTACATTTTTCTGTAAAAACATACCGATTTTATGTCTTTTAAAAATATCAACTGACAGTAGATATGTTCATCTATACACGGTGGTAGAAAAAATAACAAAAAAAAGACAAACAGTAAATGAAAAAAAATGAAGTTCGCGTGCATTGTTTTCACATATTTTGCTTACAAGCGTAAATCTTAAAGAGGTTACAATAAGGGTTATTTTATTTTACTCGGTCACAGGTTTCTACTATTTCAAAATTCAAATATCAATCAGTCAGCCTTTGGCTGCCTTCGCGAGTGGGACTGCACGTCGTTTGCGAGCAGTTGCTGATTGAAAAACATCGCTGTACATACACGGATATTTGGCAATAACTATCTTGATACTTTACGTAATACTGTCCTGACATATTTTTGAAAAGGTAAGCACCTACAGTACCTACAATATTATATTTTATTATAATTAGCTAGAATTGAGTTTATTTATTTTATTCCATTTATTTTATTTGTTCCCCAAGCGTACTAGTGACCTGGAGGTATACTTAGAAGACTACTACTGGTAACTGGATCTCCTAGACGTATAGAGCTAGCCGTCTCGAGTTTGGGCTCGTTTTGTTAGCTATGAAAAGACCTTTCCACTTGACTTGGTGGAGTGACCTGAAGGTATACTTCGAAGACTACTACTGGATCTCCTAGACGTATAGAGCTAGCCGTGCCGAGTTTGGGCTCGTTTTGTAAGTTATGAAAAGACCTTTCCACTTGACTTGGTGGAGTGACCTGAAGGTATACTTCGAAGACTACTACTGGATCTCCTAGACGTATAGAGCTAGCCGTGTCGAGTTTGGGCTCGTTTTGTTAGTTATGACAAGACCTTTCCACTTGACTTGGTTGAGTGACCTGAAGGTATACTTCGAAGACTACTACTGGATCTCCTAGACGTATAGAGCTAGCCGTGCCGAGTTTGGGCTCGTTTTGTTAGTTATGACAAGACCTTTCCACTTGACTTGGTTGAGTGACCTGAAGGTATACTTCGAAGACTACTACTGGATCTCCTAAACGTATAGAGCTAGCCTCTAGCTAGCTGAATGATTAATGACCGAGTCTGCAGCGAGATAATTACACTACTATAGTAGTGCAGCCTCCGTGTGCAACATATGCGGGGAGGTGAGAGGCTGCCAACTATAGTAGTGTTATTATCTCGCTGCAGACTCGGTCATAAATCATTCGAGTGTCTCGCTCACCGACATCGTGCCGGCCGACGAGCGCAGCCGCGTGTGCAACATATGAGGGAGGTAAGAGGCTGCCAACTATAGTAGTGTTATAATCTCGCTGCAGACTCGGTCATAAATCATTCGAGTGTCTCGCTCACCGACATCGTGCCGGCCGACGAGCGCAGCCGCGTGTGCAACATATGAGGGGAGGTAAGAGGCTGCCAACTATAGTAGTGTTATTATCTCGCTGCAGACTCGATCATAAATCATTCGAGTGTCTCGCTCACCGACATCGTGCCGGCCGACGAGCGCAGCCGCGTGTCCAACATATGCGGGGAGGTGAGAGGCTGCCAACTATAGTAGTGTTATTATCTCGCTGCAGACTCGGTCATAAATCATTCGAGTGTCTCGCTCACCGACATCGTGCCGGCCGACGAGCGCAGCCGCGTGTGTAACATATGCGGGGAGGTGAGAGGCTGCCAACTATAGTAGTGTTATTATCTCGCTGCAGACTCGGTCATAAATCATTCGAGTGTCTCGCTCACCGACATCGTGCCGGCCGACGAGCGCGCCTCTCACCTCCCCGCATATGTTGCACACGCGGCTGCACTCGAATGATTTATGACCGAGTCTGCAGCGAGATAATAACGCTACTATAGTGGTGCAGCCTCTCACCTCCCCGCATATGTTGCATACGCGGCTGCGCTCGTCGGCCGGCACGATGTCGGTGAGCGAGACACTCGAATGATTTATGACCGAGTCTGCAGCGAGATAATAACACAACTATAGTTGGCAGCCTCTCACCTCCCCGCATATGTTGCACACGCGGCTGCGCTCGTCGGCCGGCACGATGTCGGTGAGCGAGACACTCGAATGATTTATGACCGAGTCTGCAGCGAGATAATAACACTACTATAGTTGGCAGCCTCTTACCTCCCCTCATATGTTGCACACGCGGCTGCGCTCGTCGGCCGGCACGATGTCGGTGAGCGAGACACTCGAATGATTTATGACCGAGTCTGCAGCGAGATAATAACACTACTATAGTTGGCAGCCTCTCACCTCCCCGCATATGTTGCACACGCGGCTGCGCTCGTCGGCCGGCACGATGTCGGTGAGCGAGACACTCGAATGATTTATGACCGAGTCTGCAGCGAGATAATAACACTACTATAGTTGGCAGCCTCTCAACTCCCCGCATATGTTACACACGCGGCTGCGCTCGTCGGCCGGCACGATGTCGGTGAGCGAGACACTCGAATGATTTATGACCGAGTCTGCAGCGAGATAATAACACTACTATAGTTGGCAGCCTCTCACCTCCCCGCATATGTTGCACACGCGGCTGCGCTCGTCGGCCGGCACGATGTCGGTGAGCGAGACACTCGAATGATTTATGACCGAGTCTGCAGCGAGATAATAACACTACTATAGTTGGCAGCCTCTCACCTCCCCGCATATGTTGTACACGTGGCTGCGCTCGTCGGCCGGTACGATGTCGGTGAGCGAGACACACGAATGATTTATGACCGAGTCTGCAGCGAGATAATAAATAAGCTTAGAAAGAAGTTATTTCGTTATAATAAAATACCTAAATGACAAAATATAAAATTTTATCTCAAAGTATCAAAATCGCGTTGATTCACTCATTTCAAGGCACCTTTGTGTGAGTGTAGGCCGTGCGTATGTATTTAGTCCGATTTGATACCTATCTATTTTGGGAGCACGTCCTTAAGTACCTATGTAAGAAAACTTTTTAAGGGCCACAAGCTAGGAGATGCTCTCATACATTTTTCACTTGAATTAATCTTGAAAAATATACATTTGTTGTTAAATTTATTGATATTTACGATTTACTTAGGACTTTTTATACCCGCGATTTAAATATCAGGCGAATATTTACTTTAGTTAAAGAATAATACGGCATTTAAAAAACGCCAAATTTACACATGTGTGCGTATCTAAGTACACATACCTTCACCTTGTGTTACTAGCGACATCTATTATAACTACCTAAAACAACTACGTGTCTGACATATTATTTTTGAAGTTGGACAACGCCATCATGATAGATGGCGTTGTATAGATACATGATAAAAATACTTCGCTGGCGCGGCTGTTTACATCCGAATTACATGGTAGGTACCTACTCGAATTTGTTGAGTTCATAAAAATTCTATTTTTCGCAATTATTTAACTAATCCAACGAAGTAGGCTTATGGAATTCACTTTGCGAAAATAAGAGTAGGTAGGTACCTACTAAAATCTTCACAGTTTAATATTTTATGTAAAACTAGATGACCCGGCAAACGTTGTTTTGCCATATAATTCTTGACGTGACAACGTCTTATAAATCGATAGAGCCGGCTGCACGCACAAAAAAACATGACTCATCCGGCGTTACTGGCGTTACCTCGCTCGCGTTACCTCGCTCTGAGGCGTTCCATGTAAGGCTTGAAGTGCAAGCGAGAGTTGTCACGTTCAACTATCGTCAGTAAACCGACTTTACAGACAACCAATTTTTTTTTCTCACTTATAACAATCGGTCCAGCCGTTTCGGAGGAGTTTGGTAATAAAGAAAAGCGAGAAAATTTTATATATTAGAAGAAAAAGATGTTTAAGTACTTGAAAATGTCCAGTTTAGAAATGTAGTTCGAATATCAACCAATTTGTGAATTGCGAACTCACGTCAAACTCGGCAAACTTTTTTATATAAACCTGTGAAGATGATATTGTTTTTTGACGTGACAACGTCTTATAAATCGAAAGAGCCGGTTGCACGCACGAAAAAACATGACTCATCCGGCGTTACCGGCGTTACCTCGCTCATGCGGCGTTACCTCGCGAGCGCGGAACGAGCGACAAAGAAGACGTTGTCACGTTCAACTATCGTCAGTAAACCGACTTTACAGGCAACCAATTTTTTCGCAAAATGGATGCCATGAGCCTAATTCATTGTACCTACTAGTTAAATATTTGCGAAAACAAAATAAAATTTGAATTTCGCGGGCCGACCTCCGTTTTTTTTACACACTACAAGTAAGTACGTGACTGTGATCTCATCTAATGGTAAGTGACGATGCAGCTGCAGATGTTATCGTACTACCTTGGAAGAGGTAAGCAACCCCTAGCGGTTTCTACACAGCACACACCGGAACGGTAAATCGCTTGGCGGTGCGTCTTTGCTGGTAGGGTGGTGACTAGCCACGGCCGAAGCCTCCCACCAGACCAGACCTGAGCCAAATAAGAAATTATAAAATTGAAAATTCCAAAGTGGCCCGTGGTGGGAATCGAACCCGCGACCTCCCATTCAATCCAGGCGCGCGTCACTGCGCTATAGTAGTGTTATTATCTCGCTGCAGACTCGGTCATAAATCATTCGAGTGTTTCGCTTTTGTTGTTCTTTGTTGAGTTGTGCATTACTGCAGAACAGCAAAAGCGAAACACTCGAATGATTTATGACCGAGTCTGCAGCGAGATAATAACATTACTATAGGAGGTCGTTGTGGCTATGAGTGTCGTTTCGGAGAGTGTAGGAGTTCGGGACCAGCAATAGGCTAATAGATAATTGCGAGACTTGCGAGACTCTTGCTGCAAGACCAAGACCAAGACCAAGACTCGGAGTGCAAGACCAAGACCAAGACCAAGACCACATATACTAGCGCAAGACCAAGACCAAGACTGGCTGAGTCTCGTCTTGTTCTTGCATTTGGGCAACACTTATATTTACCGCGGCAGTCTCCGAGTGCCACAGGTCTTTCTTTTTACTGATATTTTTATACCTAATCATTTTTCATTTTGTGCTAATAAAACAGTCGGGAAGGAGTTTGGCGAGCATATAAAAAGATGGAGCCGAGCATTATATCATTATATAATATTGACACCTCGGGGTAGAAAGGTCGTATAAACCATTTTACCGAAAATGAGTTATGAATGCAGTTTTATTCAAAATTTCCCGCTCTATCGATTTGTCTTTGTGACGCTTTCAAATTCGCAAAATAACGGGTTATACGACCCAGATGACTTCAAAGTTTGAACACAGTTTTTGTGGAATTTATGATGTAAGAACCAAAAAAACTATTATTGCTATAACTATTTGGAGTAATACCATATTAATTTAGAAGTTCAGGGTGTAAAAGACAGTAGATTTGAGCCAAGTATGGTGTAATACCTAAGTAACAAAATGCGCTTGGTTGTAAAAACCAATGATAATTACAATTTAGTTTTTACACCCTGAACTCAAATTGATCAACTGACGATAAAGTATCTACACCCATTCGGAATACATTCGTGAAGTGCAAATTGGCTTTTGCATCCCTAAACAAATAACTTGAAACGAAATTACGTTCGAAAAAATACATTTTAAGAAGATGTAGGTACATCGTCGGCGACTCGTCATACTAATTTTTTACGTTATTATAAAATAATATACTTTTTTTTACAATAATAACGGGCCTCCCATTCCATTTTTTATCAACGTCATAGATTAGAGTAATGCAGATAATAGTTAAAGAATTTAGTTTTAATTTTTGTTTTCTCAAGAGGTCAAGTGGTGTGGTTCAATGAGAACAGATAGTGAATTGACGCCGGTGCGCCCCATTCATTCAAAATCGCTTATGTTTTATTCGATTCGCATGGAGTTTGACAGAGTGGGGCGCGTCATTGTAGATTGAAATATCTATACATGGTTTATACACCTTTTGCTTTCAATTGATTTTTTGTTTTGATGATATTAAGGGCTTATACGACGTAGTTTACTATTTCTCAAGGCTTCTACTTCCAAATCACTTTCTTCCTTTTTTATAATATTCAGATGAATAAATTCAAATAATTTAGTTGGAATCTACGGGGACCGTCACTAGAATCCTTCCAATCTCTTTCCCAGCACACTGACTCCTATTAGTAAAGGTTATTTTACATTAACCAACATAATAAAAAGGCAACCAACGTTGACCAACATTAACAACGTAATATAATCGTAAGAAAAAACAATTAATACAAAAATGTTTCGGAAACAACTTGAAGATAAAGGTGAAAGGTACAAAAACAGAGAAGAAGACTCAGAACTATAAAGAACTATGGGACAAAATCCTTGTGAGCCGAACAAAGGGGTCTTACAAAATTTAATAACAATCTATTTACAATTTCTACTGGATAAATACTGCCTTGTAAATTGTACTCAGAAATTTTTACTGTACAGTTAGTCGCATTTTAAAGAATGCAAGGCCAAAAATGACTCAAGGATAGGCAATATCCCTGCCAAATATTCTTCCGATGATAAAGAATACGTAAAGATGTTGATTGAAAAGCTACCTGCGCATTTCCTCAGGAACTCAAAAACGTTATATTTGTGTAGAATTTAAGAAACTTAAGAACCAGAAACAGTGTGAGAGTAATGAAAAATGACTCAAGGATAGGCAATGTCCCTGCCAAATATTCTTCCGATGATAAAGAATACGTAAAGATGTTGATTGAAAAGCTACCTGCGCACTTCCTCGGGAACTCAAAAACGTTATCATTTGTGTAGAATTTAAGAAACTTAAGAACCAGAAACAGTGTAAGAGTAATGGTAATGATGATCAGATGTAACGTGTTCGAGAATCGGTTTTTACATGATATTATTCAACAATGAATAGAATATCAGTTTTCCTAAGCCAAGGAAAGATATATTTCTTTTGTGTACAATGAGAATATGAATGAAATGAAACAGAAAACTAACATACTTATTTAGTTTCTAGTAACAATTCATCAGCTGATAACATATTGTTATCAGCTGATGAATTGTTACTAGAAACATCCCATCGACTCTCCAACAAACAAGACAGACAAACTCCCATCGACGTAGAGTTTTGTATTTGACAACAAGAAACAATTTACGAGAAAGGATTTCCCGAATTTTCTTCGTCTCGGGATTTTCGTCCCCAGCGATGTACCGTCCGAAAACACACTTTCATTTCAGAAAAATCCAACATATCAGGATTGTAAAGTTTTTAAAAACAAGTACAAATTAAGTATTCTGTATGTGAAGAGGTACTAGAAGAAACAATCAATATTTATGAAGAATCTATAAAAAGGAAAAAGGGAAAAGGATGAGTACGAATTCACGATAACTGATAAATTCACAAAAATGGAAATAGCGAGCATTTGGTAAATTATTACTAAAGTTGAATGACCATCAGTTCCCTATTTCAACTGCAAAATACAATGATTTGATACGTTTATGTGATGAATAAATCATACTTAAACCATATCAAGATGAATTTTTGAATTTACCCTAATAAACGAAGACGATGAAGATGACCGAGGTGAAAATTAATATAGAAATAAAGTGCTGTCAAAGTTTTATATTTTTGTTAATTTCCAACATAAGAAGATGATGCTCTGATCAGCGTTAATGATAATAATTACTGATTAACGTTGTGTTTTACGTCTTCTTAAGTATTTTGTACTTTTTTTACTTTGGGCAAACGAAGAGATCCATAGCTACCCGTGTGCTAAATATAAAAACGGTTAGGAATAATGAACCTCAGAAGTCAGAAGTCATCGATCGCGGAGAATCTTCTGCAACCAGGTGTAGTACCTGGATTGAGCCCCATGGTTTTATCCACAGACCGTCACTTTATACCTAGGCTCTAGCTTCTAGAAATTCAAAAACACTGGAATTTCAATCGTGAAGACGGGTTTAAATTAGCCAATACGTGGAATACGATTGTAGAACTGTACAAACCGAAGCAAAGTCGCAATAAAGCAAGGGTGAAAAATGACGTTGTTAGTGTGTGTTTGCGTGACAACTCGCGAAATGAAGTCAAAAAGATCTAGGAGGAGGGTAGACCGATACGGTCTATGCAATTAGAACGAAATATTGGCAAAATATTATGTATTTACAAATAATCGTGGTATGTACTCGTAAAAATCGTTAAATTATGTCTTCAAACCACGAGGAAAGCCTTAAATCACTTTGTACTTTGCTTTAAGTAAATTGATAATGTAAAAAAATACTTAAATAGTAATTTTGATTTATTAACTGGTTAAAAATTGTAATAAGTTCATATGTAGGTACCTGTAGGTACTTAGGTTAAATGGATTTTATCACTCAAGTTTATATTAAGTTATGTAAATTAAAGTAAAGTTATCATAGTTACGACTCTCAACGTCCAGAAGGTACCTATTGATTTTACGACTCTCTCTATTTTATGTTAATGGTTTTTTAGCACAATAACAACGACTTATATCTAGTTACAACTCATTACAATGTCACAACTGAAATAATTAGGGGGTGTATGAACCAAGTTTCAAAAAATTATTGGTCGTAAATCCAAGCTAACTTCTAAACTAAGAGATTGAGAATAAAATAAGGTTAGCCATTGCAAAAAACATATAGAATTAATAAAATATCGCTTAATAGGGTCAATATACCTATAAAAACAAAAAAGTTATTTGCCAAAAAGTTTTAAAAATTTTCTTTTTTGCTCGTCCTGAAAAGTAGGGTTTTGGTTTTTACGACCTTTCTACCCCGAGGTAGCAATATTATATACTAGCAGATACCCGCGGCTTCGCCCGCGTAAATTTTAGTTTTCCCTATTCTCACGGGAACCATCGATTTTCCGGAATAAAAAGTAACCTTTGTGTTAATTTATAGCGAAATCTATCTCCATTTTAACTTTCAGTCAAAAATTTCAATAGTTGCAGCGTGAATGAGTATTTCTCCCGCTGGAATAGTGAAAAACAAATATTCACGCGGGAGAAATAACCATTGATTTTAATCCAGAATATAATCTATCTCTATTCCAAATCAGTTCAGTAATATTACGGCATGAAGGCATATTATCTATCACTATTATTATGGAAACCATGAAATTTTCCGGGATGAAAATTTAGCCTATGTATTAATCCAGGATAAAATCTATCTCCTTTCCGAATTTCAGTCATATCAGTTCAGTAAGTGCAGCGTCAAGTAGTATTTTTCGCGCGTGAATATCAATTTTTCAGTTTTCCCGCGAAAACCATGGATTTTTCCGGGTAAGTAGAAAGTAGCCTTTTTATTAACCCAGGATATCATCTATCTCCATTCCAAATTTCAGCCAAATCGGTCTTGTACTTGCAGCGTGAAGATTTTTTTCCGCGTGAATTTCAGTTTTTAACTAATCCCACGGGAACCATGGATTTTCCCGGGATGAAAAGTAGCTTATGTGCTAATCCAAGATGCAATTTATCTCAATTCCAAATTTGAGCCAAATCGGTTCAGTAGTTTTGGCGTGAAGGAGTATTGAAGCATGGTAAAATACGAACTTTGGAGCCCCGTTTCACCCCTTTAGGGGGGAATTTTGAAAAATCCTTTCTTAGTGCACCCCTAGACCTCATAAGGAACCTGTGTGCCAAATTTGAAGTCTCTAGACCCAGCGGTTTGGGCTGTGCGTTGATATGTCAGTGAATGAGTGAATGAGTCAGTCAGTGAGGTCAGTATCTTCTTTTATATATTTAGATTATGAGCCGAGTAAAGAAAGTAGCAAAATATGTGAGGTACAATATCAAGTATCTACCTAAAGAGGACCTAGTTAGATTATGGCACAGATAATATAATACTATACTAGATTATGGTAATATTTATGTGCTAAAATTGAACTACCGCACCACGTTATACGCGCACACGCGCGTTTTCTATTTTCAACTCTATTGCGTACGGGTAATGTTGTGTATTAGACTAAATATTTTTTGTACATATTGTAATACAGATTTTCGACTTTCGAGTGACGGTTAAAATTTATTGCCTATCCCGAGTCTGATGATAAACGTCGTAACTGTTATGTGTTTAGCAATCAAAATTAAGCCTTACCTGCTTCACTTTAAGGTTTATAATAACCCGAAGTTTTTGCTAGTATAAACCTTTTTCTAAAAGAAATCCGTGTTGTGGGTAAATGCAACCATTTTTACGTTGATTTTTAGGGTTCCGTAGCCGAATGGCAAAAAACGGAACCCTTATAAATTCGTCATGTCTGTCTGTCCGTCTGTCCGTCTGTCCGTCCGTATGTCACAGCCACTTTTTTCCGAAACTATAAGAGCTATACTGTTGAAACTTGGTAAGTAGATGTATTCTGTGAACCGCATTAAGGTTTTCACACAAATTTTTAAAAAAGTAATAAATTTTGGGGGTACTGTAATACTGTAATAATACTTAGAACTGAAACTCAAAAAATTTTTTTTCATCAAACCCATATGTGTGGGGTATCTATGGATAGGTCTTCAAAAATGATACTAAGGTTTCTTATATCATTTTTTTCTAAAATGAATAGCTTGCGCGAGAGACACTTCCAAAGTGGTAAAATGTGTGTCCCCCCCCCCTGTAACTTCTAAAATAAGAGTACAGTACGCGCGGCGAGAGTTTGGCTTTGACCTTCGGGTGGAGGGGATAACTGCGCATGGGTACCCATATTCTGATTGGTTGATACCCAATTTCTGATTTCTCTGATTGGTTGATACCCAATTTCTGATTTCTGCGCAATAACGGTCAAAGCCAAACTTTCGCCGCGCGTACTGTATGATAAAACTAAAAAAAATATATGATGTACATTACCATGCAAACTTCCACCGAAAATTGGTTTGAACGAGATCTAATAAGTAGTTTTTTGATATTTACAATAAAACCTCTAAAACAAAGTTAGTTTTGCGGTTCGATAAGAAAAGTGGTTTTTATGGTTTTATTCCTCCGGTTGAAGTACGGAACCCTCAGTGCGCGAGTCCGACTCGCACTTGACAGGTTTTTTTTTCTTCAGCGGGTGTCAGATTGCTTGCGGGATAAATATATATATGTATATATAAGTATATATACTATATATACTTAATATACATAAACTAGCTGACCCGGCAAACGTTGAATTGCCATTAGGAATATAAAAAAAACATAACATCCTGCTCTCAGACCTACCGATCATACACTGCAAACTTCATAACAACCGGTCGAGCCGTTTCGGAGGAGTTTGGTAACAAAATTGGCGAGAGAATTTTAAATATTAGAGAATATAATATTATACATATAATACCTATACTGAAAAACACCCAGACACCGGAAAATATTCCTCCTTATCACACAAACCTTTACCAATAGTGGGAATCGAGCCCACGACCGACTTACGTCGCAACGGCAGGTTCGCTACCGCTACGCGATTCGGTCGTCAAAATAATAGATATCAATATTATAGTATAAGTAGATAGGTATAAACATTTCAATCCACGACGACGCGCCCCACTCCGACAAACTTCATAGGAATCGAATGAAACATTAGCTATTTTCACAAAATGGGGCGCGTCTTCGTGGAGTAAAATGTCTATAGGTAGGTAATTACTTGTTAGATACTTAGTAACAAGGTAGTAGGTGCATAGAGTTACAGTAGTACTGTAATGATTTACCTACTCTATGAGCTCCTTGGTTCGATCCCTGGGTCGGGCAATAACTAGTTTTTTTTTTGTTTTTTATCAAGAAAATTTTAGTACCAGCTCGGAGTTGATTGATCTCTCTCCGAAAATCTGATATTGTGGACTATAAATGATATCTCTGAGTATTGATATACGCCATCTATGTCCTTTTTTACGCTAACAATTGGTAGAAAACGTAAGAACCACAGATCCTGGATTGAAACCATAGCGTCTATGTGTGGGTGCTCGTCGTGTCCCTACGCTGATAGAGATGACAGATTTTTATATTTGAACTAGATAACGAAATGGTTACGTTTTAGTTTAAAATAATGATGTGATAAAATAAAAGGCAACGTTGTACTTCCGCAAAACACATATTATTAAAAATAGTTCATTACGATTGGAGTAAATGATTAAAAACTGTAACTATCTTAAATAGCGCCATCTAGCGGCAATCCTTCCTCGGATAAACCGTTGCATTCACGTTAATATGAAAATTTTCATACATACCTACCCTGTCCTGGCAATTTTCTGGGAGCTGTTTAGGGTGGCATATATACATGCATTTACATATTAGCTATTTGAATATACCTACTTAGATCATTGAGTTTATAATGTACTGTACATGACTTAGGTAGGTACCTACTTGATATACTTACTAAGTACAATCTATCTAGGAGGCGTGGCAGTCAGATTACCTTACTTATGCCTACTCAAGTATTTGTTCGTCATAACGGGATTTTCTGTTGCGTTATCTCTTGTCAGGTTTGCGAACAGCATGCGGAGCTCATGCCGTGCTGCATGACACTCATGAGTCGGGGGCGTGCTGAAATGCGGCTCTCTGATTGGCTGGAAAAGATTCCGCTCGTCATAATCATCACAGGCCTTCGTGTCTAGAAGGATTAGTTTTATCGTATTTTGAAGTGCTCTCGAGTCTAGAGTTATGTAGCAATGTGGAGATGAGCAGCGTAGTGCTTTTATTAGTCTGCGGTGAGCGTCACCAGAAGGATTAGTTTTTTGTACAAATTTCGAGTCGACTCGCTTCGCACAATCAAATCGAATTCCTCCATACATTTACACTACAGTAAGCGCCATCTATGAACTATTTATTGATAGCATGTCAGCGGCTGTTCTGGCGCTAGCTGTAGGTATACCTACCTAATAATAATCGAATCGAATCGATACTAACACTTCTGCACTATTCCTACGGATATCTCCAGATAATTAAAAAAAATTGGTTGCCTGTAAAGTCGGTTTACTGACGATAGTTGAACGTGACAACGTCTTCTTTGTCGCTCGTTCCGCGCTCGCGAGGTAACGCCGCATGAGCGAGGTAACGCCGGTAACGCCGGATGAGTCATGTTTTTTCGTGCGTGCAACCGGCTCTATCGATTTATAAGGCGTTGTCACGTCAAAAAAAGTAATCTAAAAAGCATTTTTGGTAGGTACCCATAAATCTTGTTCGACCACGCTCGGTGCTTACTCGTTTGCGAAATGGAAAAGCCTGACAAAATCCGGAAAGCCAGACACCGTTTGTTTTATCCGGACACGCAATCAGAAAGCCAAACTATGTCCGACTTTATCCGGACTCCTGGCAACGCTACGCGACAGGATTGCGACATGAGTAGGTAAATCTCCTGATCGTTGCTGCAGCAAATCAGCAGCTCTATGCATGTCCCATCTCGACAGGTCTCGCGAGGGATGACCTATAAACCTATGGCGCGAAGGTTATGTGATCAATTTAACAATCACATTTTAATAATAATTTCCATACGTTTTTGAATTTCGTACTTATCATTTCTATCTATTGGCATTTTGCACCACGCTATATCGCAAAATGCCGTAGGGCTAGAGATGCAGTTTTTATTAGAGTACAGAGAACTTATCTGTCGGAAAACATAGTATCCTAAAAGTGACGATTGACAGCAATGATCGCGAGAATCCACCCTGTCGCAATCCTGTCGCAATTATGACGGGGCAACACACACACATCCGGGTCGTCCACGCGGACCCTTGCGGGTCCCGGGGTAACTGATCGGGGCGAAGGCCCCCTACAGTAGTATCGGCGCCGCCTGCAACTACAGGCGGGGCACTTGGTGGGACCATTGCTGGTCCGTGGTGTCTAGTCCGTGGACTCCGCCGCGCTGCGATTCGAGCCCGCGGAATCGCGAGCGATCAGCGAGCGCAGCGGAGTGAGAGTAAATCCGGTGGTGCTTGCAACCCGCCGCTCAGCGAGGTCGTGCCCGCCAGTGATGTTCCGGAGGGCGCCCGTCAGCCAGCGGCGAGGAAGCGGTGTAGGTAGATCTATGCCGACGTCAGGTCACGTGGCAAACCCCTGATATCCGGCGGCCGCCGATGGTATGGCGCGATGTCCCGCAGGTGCTGGGACCGCGCTCCGTCGGCGCGCGCGAACATAGAGGTGCTCAGGCGGCGAACGTGGTCGTCGAGGCTCTCCATGCGCAGGTCCCTGGAGATGACCTGGTTCCGTACGAAGCGTGGCGCTCCGGAGATGGTGCGGAGCGCGAGCGACTGCTGCGCCCGCAGCGACTTGCGGCCCGGCTCGCTGACCAGCGCGAACCAGGCTGGGGCCGCGTAGGTGAGTCGCGTGCGGACGTATGCCTTGTACAGGCACAGCTTCGCACGGAGAGGCAGGTGGGATGCCAGCACGGGGCGTAGGAGGCCTCGCATGGCGCGCGACTGCGCTACCACGTTCTTCACGTGGGGTCGCATCGAGAGCTTCCTGTCGATGGTCACGCCGAGGTATTTAGCCGTCGGGGTCCATTCGACAGGTTCTCCCAAGAGCGACACCCGGGGCGGCAGGGTGACGGTCCGCCCGATGGAGATCGCCTGAGTCTTCGCCACGTTGACCTTCAGTCTCCAGTCCTTCAGCCATGTGGGAAGTGCGTCCAGTGCACGCTGCATCTTGATGGCTGCGTGTGGGGCGTTCAGCGAGGTGGTGATGAATGCAGCGTCGTCGGCGTACAGCGCCAGCATGGCGCCGCCGACCACTGGGATGTCGTCCGTGTATCTGCTGTAGCAGACGGGCGACAGGCAGCTTCCCTGAGGCACGCCGGCACGGATGGGTCGTTCCGTGGACAGCACGTTTTCAACCGCCACTTGAAAACGTCTGTCTTGCAGGAAGGTGGCCACAGTCTTAACTACTCGACGTGGAGTAGTAGACGTGGACAGCTTGTAGACCAGGCCGGCATGCCAGACGCGATCAAACGCCTTCTCCATGTCCAGGAATACCGCAACAGAATGCTCCCGCTTATTATAAGCGGCAGCGAGGTGGTGCAGTACTCTCGTGACTTGGAGCGTGGTGGAGTGTTCGGCACGGAAGCCGAACTGCTCGTCGCGTGGCTGAAGGTGGGGCGGGGTATGACGGGGCGGCTTTTCTTAGGCTTTTTAAAATTGAGTAAGTTGTTTAATATTTTATGGTAAATAAACGTTTTGTTCAACTAGGTAATTAGTTTTCCATTGCAAATTACAATAGCAGTTTACTGTTAGGTATGATTGCAATAATTATTGAAATTAGTAGGTAATGAATATTTAAAGAAGAGTGAATTACCTACCTATTCAATTTTATTGTTGTTTCATTAGAATTTAAGAACCGGGTAGTTAGACGCAATATTTGTGCGGAACCCTGAAATTAAGGCTTTTACCCAAATAGGTAGTAAGTACCTAGTAGGTACCTACCCGGGTAAACTGATTTCAACATTATCGGAGGTCTCTAAACTGAAAAGCTGGCTTTTCAGTTTAGACCTCCGATAATGTTGAAAAGGCGTACCTATTGCGTTGTCTTGGCTCTTGTGTCTTGGATAAATTACCTTTGTGTACTATGACATAAAACTTAAAACCCGAGGAAATTATTTTAGC
Source organism: Coenonympha arcania (assembly GCA_036785405.1). NCBI lineage: Eukaryota > Metazoa > Arthropoda > Insecta > Lepidoptera > Nymphalidae > Coenonympha > Coenonympha arcania. The sequence goes on from CM072067.1 coordinate 2,995,183, forward strand.
GATCTCCCTGAGTGGCGCGCGTTCGGATTTGACTGTCGAGGTCGCGGGTTCGATTCCTGCCACGAGCCTCTTACTCTTTCTAAGTTAATACGATAACATCTGCGACTGCTTCGTCACTCACCATCAAGTGAGTTCGCAGTCAAGTAGTAACTTACAAAGAGTGAAAAAAAATGGGTAAGGAGATACTGAACCCAAGAACTTAACAGTGATAAAATTTAAATATAATTTATCAGAGAAACCATGAAGGTATGACATGACAGGATATTACAGTGAATTGTGACTCACAAAGATATCTTACTTTGTAAATAATTGTTTTAAAAATTGCACGCGGTATGTTTACTGAGCGTTTCGTTTGTGCAAACAAAGATTATAGCGACAACTTTATTTGTTTTAGGATTTGCGCGACGCGCCGCCGCAGCAAAGCGTTATGTGGTGCCTGCACCAGAGGTCCTGAACCTCACATGAGTAGATATAACCCGTTCGCAGAAGTTTTGCCGATGGCTTCCCTCCCACTACATACGACCGCAAGCCGCGCTCGTCCGTAGCGTCCGTAGCGTAGGGTGAACGCTCCTAAGCTCGCCCCCCCCCCCCAAAGCGTTATGTGGTGCCTGCACCAGAGGTCCTGAACCTCACATAAGTAGATACAACCCGTTCGCAGAAGTTTTGCCGATGGCTTCCCTCCCACTTCATACGACCGCAAGCCGCGCTCGTCCGTAGCGTCCGTAGCGTAGGTCGTAATTGTGAAGCGGGAGGAGAAGTCATCGGCAAAGCTTCTGCGAACGGTTAGTAGGTACAGATGGGCAAAATTGAAATTATGATTGACGATTTTCCTATGTAATCGCACTGATGTTCTTCCACCGTTCTTCTTATAAGGAAACAGTAGGTAGCCACGCGAGTCTCTTCGCCAAAAATTTTAAGAAATACTCTTTGTAGGTACGTCAAAACATTAATAATTATAAGCAACGTATAAGTAACCGTCCAATTAGAAATGGCGGACACAAGTTAGTTGTAGTACCTACCTACCACACCGTTTGCGTAAAGTACAGGTTGAGTGTACGCTTCTACAATATGATCCCGAAGACTGTTTTGGTCCAATACACAGGTTTAAAATCACTGTCAAAAAACATCTAATAAATCCCCCGATACTATATTGAAGAATTTTTCAATGACAAGAATTCTTGGAATGATATAGGGGTATATTTCCATCTCCTTACGAGATATCTTAAAAATTATGTAAGCAATAATTTTTGATATTATTAAAGAAATTGTATATAGCTACTGATATTTTTTTGAAAAGAGCAAGTGCCGAGTTTTTTGCCAGTTGCCGGTGCAAACCTGCTTTCCGAACCTGACGGTAGAGTTTTGACTTTTCATAAGAGCCTATTAATTGATATTTACTATGTATGTTATAATTTATGTACGTATTTGTATTTACTATGTAATATGCATTATTTTACTAAGTATGTATTTTTTTTTTTTTTTTTTTATTATTATATATATATATGTAATTATGTAGTACTTATATATATTATATATAAATATATATATTAATAAACTAAATATTATACATGATATTATTATTAACTCTCATCATCTTTTTATCATTTTGCACTAACCCACTTTACTCCTTTGTATCTCTCACCAAAAAGAAAAGGTTGTCTGGAAGAGATTGCCTATGGCAATAAGACCGCCTTTTGCGCATTATGTTTTGTATGATTTCTTGTTTGTTATGTCTTCCTTTCTTGTAATGTGCAATAAAGTATTATTTCATTTCATTTCATTTCATTAATTGGTAGGCCCTATTGAAAATAAAGATTTTTCATAATTCTTTTTTTCGTTCCCATTGTAAAATGTGTGTGATTTCTACTATATGTGATTAGGAATACTATAATTATGTGATTACGAAGTTTACCCTTTTATCATTCTGAAAATACAAAAGAGCGAGACATTGAGTACATACGCACTAGACTCCTAAGTCCTAGTAGGTAAGTATGTAAATGAACGAGTGTTTTTTGTTTGACATCAAGTCTATTTCCAAACAACACTTCTATAAGTACCTCTGACTGTAGGTACCTACCTCTGCGCGACGCAACGTCGCAGCTTGGTGACTGTTATACACAACTTATGCCACAGAACAACCAATATTCGTGCTAAAGCCACGCTGTGATTAGGTACATGGACTGGGGGCTATTAGGACTGCAGAAATTTACTACTCAACCTTAGTATAGTAGGTACCTAACAAAATTTTGCCAAAACTAAATTACTTACCTATTGCAAACACTTGATTTTCGCGAAAATGTCGAGAATCAAGTGTCTTCATTTTTACGTTGACAGTCTGCAGTACAACGTACCTACCTACTTGTATTAAAGAGTTCAGTGCATACAGCTATAGTAGTGTCATTATCTCGCTGCAGACTCGGTCATAAATCATTCGAGTGCTTCGCTTTTGTTGTTCTGCAGTAATGCACAACTCAACAAAGAACAACAAAAGGGAAACACTCGAATGATTTATGACCGAGTCTGCAGCGAGATAATAACACTAATACGTTTCTAAGTGTTATGGTTCTATTGCGACACCACTTGTAGGAACTACGAACCAGTGACAGCCCCGCTCCGAAAGGAAAGTGCAGCATATAATGTGTTGGTAAACCTATGTTCCACCGGGTACCTAGAGAATCATGGATCGTGGATCGGAATCCATTCAGGAGGTTTACTTATGCCCAGCCGTGGACATCTATCGGCTGAGAAGACGACAACGAAGTATGGTAACATAGTAGGTACATAGTAACATACCCGTTCGCAGAAGCTTTGCCGATGGTAGGGTTATATAGGCGTCTACCCGTTACCGGTATGTACCTTTTCTTAATTCTCTGTCATTTGCTACAATGTTACAAGTAGGTATTCTTCACGTTTTCTTGATAAGATAGCATTGTCTTCTTGTCTATAGTTTGTTTGCCGATTATCTCGATCATTGATAGCTATCACTTGATAATTCTCATCTGAAGTAGGTATCTACCTATCTTTGACGATTCCAGGAAGCCTTTCTAAAAATAAACAGAAAGACTAATTAAATACAGGTCTGAACATCGGTACAAGTTCTAAATAGATTTAGGGCGAAAAATCCTCCAATAGTCCTCAAATCCATGTTTAGGAACAAGTTAAAACAGAGCCTCCGCCCTCCAAAGAGACTTGTGTCTGCCTAATATCTTCCAATAATGTAGAACGTAAAAGTTGTACTAATTTTAGCAATATAATTGCTGGTGTAAATGCGAATGTAATTACGCAATAATGGCAATTCACATTCCAATCCGCACAATCCGTGTAATGAGCAATCCTTAATAGTATAGGATCCCGATATACAACGACCTTCACCGAGATGCTTATTTGATGAAACATATTTTATATGTAATTTTGTATATCAATAAGTATATCGCATATGGGTTGTCAAACAAATTTCAGTCCAGGATATGATTAATTAATAATTAAAAAAAAATTTTTTTTTCAACATTTCACCGGTTTGATTATTAGACAAATTCTATACCAATCGAAAGTCTGAAGCCCATAGAATATGAAAACGTTGGGTTGTTTATTCTTTTCCGGTCACAACTCTCTGGTAGCCAGGTATAAACAGGTGCATCGATTCAGCATTTTGCACCGGTCTGATTATTGAATTAAAATTAAATGAAAATAAAGATTATCTCGCCGAGATAGAAGTAGAGTTGAGTCACATTAACTGGCACATTCTAGGGTTGTCGGAAGTCCGAAGAGAGGGGGAGGACACGATAACTCTGGAGTCGGGCAATATGCTCTACTATAGACAAGACGAGCAGGCATCCCAAGGCGGCGTAGGATTTCTGGTCAATAAAGTCCTTACTAATAACATTGTCGAGGTCAGTAGTGTGTCGGCGAGGGTGGCATATATTATACTCAAACTAAGCCAGAGATACTCTCTGAAGGTAGTGCAAGTCTATGCACCCACGTCAGCACACTCTGATGAAGAGGTTGAGGCCTTATATGAAGACATTGCGAAGGCTATGGAGAAGACCACCAAAACCCATTTCGTCGTTGTAATGGGGGACTTCAACGCCAAGGTGGGAGTGCAAGAATATGGGGAGTCGAAAGTGGGACCTCACGGTTTTGGGACCAGGAATCACAGGGGCCAAATGCTCGTCAATTTCTTGGAGCAGAAAGGGCTCTTTCTGATGAATTCATTCTATAAGAAGAAGCCCTCTAGAAAGTGGACATGGCGTAGCCCCGATAATGTGACGAGAAATGAGATTGACTTTATTATGACGGATCGCAGGTGCATATTCCAAGATGTTTCTGTGATCAATAGGTTTTCTACCGGAAGTGATCACAGACTTGTGAGAGGCATCTTAAATATGGATCTTCGGATAGAAAGAAACCGTCTGATGAAGTCAACTTTAAGAACAAAACTGTCTCAAAACCCGATCTCAGAGAGGTTCCAGATAGAATTGAGAAACCGATTCGAAGCACTCGAAACCACCCTGGACATTGACCAGAAGTTCGAAAATTTCGTTGATGTCGTTCGGGAAGTGGGTCGGAAATATTGCCAACCAGGGAAAAAACGGGTATCTAAGATCTCCAAGGATACCCAGGATTTAATGGAGAAGAGACGGGAGACCTCTTCGGCTTCGCAAGAATGGCAAATACTGAACAAACGCGTTAAGAAGCGGATAAGATTTGACCTCCGGCGCTCCAACACACGCGATATTGAAAAGGCGATTGAGCAGAACCGAGGCTCAAAAGTGTTCGCTAAGCAAATTGGGAGGAGCCACCTTACGAGGTTGAAAACGGTCGACGGTAATACGGTCACCTCACAATCAGAGGTTTTAAAGGAGATCGAACGCTTCTACAGCCAGTTGTACTCTTCCCACGCTCCCAAGCCGACCCAGATCACGAACGACAAACGAGCCACTTTAACGCGCCACTACACCGAGGACATTCCAGAGATTGACATCGGCGAGTTGCGAATAGCCCTCGAACAACTCAACAACAACAAGGCGCCGGGTGATGACGGCATTACATCAGAGCTCCTGCGTGCGGGAGGAACTCCGATTTTGGCAGAGCTAAGGGAGCTATTTAATGACGTCATCATGAACGGAACTACGCCAAAGGCATGGAGCAACAGTGTGGTGATCCTTTTCTTTAAGAAGGGTGACAAAGACCTTTTAAAGAACTATAGGCCGATTTCACTGTTGAGTCATGTCTATAAGTTGTTTTCGAGGGTCCTTACAAATCGCCTTACCCGAAGACTTGACGAGTTTCAACCTCCTGAGCAGGCCGGGTTTCGAAAAGGCTACAGCACCGTGGACCACATCCACACCTTGAGGCAGATTATACAGAAGACCAAAGAGTATAATCTGCCACTGTGCCTTGGATTTGTGGACTACGAGAAAGCCTTCGACTCCATCGAAACTTGGGCTGTTCTAGAGTCTCTGCACAGGTGTCAGGTCGATTGGCGGTATATCGAGGTGCTGAGATGTATTTACAACTCCGCGTCAATGACCGTCCAAGTACAGTCCCAGCGCACAAATGCTATCGATTTGCGCTAAGGTGTTAGACAGGGGGATGTAATATCCCCAAAGCTGTTTAACAGTGCACTAGAGGACCTCTTCAAAACACTGGACTGGAAAGGGCGTGGTCTTAATATCAATGGCGAATACATCTCACACCTACGGTTCGCTGACGACGTGGTTATCTTGGCGGAAACTCCCCAAGACCTTGAGGATATGCTTAACAGCCTTAGTCGTTCTTCCAGACGGGTCGGCCTCGGGATGAATGTTGACAAAACTAAAGTTATGTTTAATCAACACGTCATCTCGAGGCCGGTGTTAGTCGATAATGTTGGCATCGAAATTGTTTCTCAGTACAACTACCTTGGTCAGATCATTCAATTAGGAAGAAACAACTTCGATGAAGAAGCCAACAGAAGAATACGGCTGGGCTGGGCGGCTTTTGGGAAACTCAGCCAGGTCTTTTCTTCGTCAATCCCTCAATGCCTGAAAACAAAGGTATTCAACCAGTGCGTCCTGCCTGTCCTCACCTATGGCGCTGAGACGTGGACACTGACAAATGGCCTGATACACAAATTTAAAGTCGCCCAGCGTGCTATGGAGAGGGCTATGTTAGGAGTTTCCCTGAAGGATAAAATCAGAAATGAGGAGATCCGCAGGAGAACCAAAGTCACCGATATAGCCCGAGCCATTAGCAAGCTAAAGTGGCAGTGGGCAGGTCACGCTTGTCGCAGGGGCGATGGCCGTTGGAGCCGCAAAGTCCTTGAGTGGAGACCGCGTACGAGTAAGCGTAGTGTAGGACGACCCCCAGCTCGTTGGACTGATGATATAAAGCGGGTGGCGGGAAGCGGCTGGATGAGGAAGGCTGAGGACAGGGTGTGGTGGCGCGCGCTTGGGAAGGCCTATGTCCAACAGTGGACGTCCGCAGGCTGAGATGATGATGATGATGATGATGAAAGATTATTTCATTCTGAACACGATGGTATAAAGCTGCCTGCGAAAAATCAGTCCAGAATTCCGGTTGTCGAATTTTGAAAAGTGAAATATAGTCCATTGAAATGTTACATTTTTTAGGCCTAACCTTGCGTTTTTTAGAGGACGCCATTTTTGATGTGTAGTGGGGGTCAGTGTAAAGCTAAAACCAAGTTTGTGGGGTCGCCACCCTTGTCCACCACGGCCGCCATCTTGATAATAGGGGTTGAAATGGTTTTTACGATATATTTCTTTAACTATTTGTTTGATAAAAAAAATTGTTAACATTTTTTGTTACAAATTAAATTCTCTACAACTTTGGTCCAGTAACTTTTGGTCCAGTAACTATAAATAAAAAAGTTATAATTGAAAATATTCAGAAATTCGAGATTTTTTTTATATAACTTTTTTTTAATCATTTTACGAAAAAATCATATCAGACCATTTTTGTAGATCGTTTTTTGAGGAACAACTTTTATTCACAACATTTTTTCATTAAGTCAATAGCTAAGGTTTTACAGCGCTCTGAAGTGAGTACTATTTTTCAGTACTATTAACTATACGTATATTATACGTGTACGTACTAATAATGTGTCATCAGTTGTTTTTTTTAATCACAAATTTTGCAATATTATCAATATTATTAATAATAATTACTTATTGACTTTTCCACTCCATTACAGGATTTTACATTTATTGATTTTTAAAATTATTTTAAATCTGATGGCCGTTACCGAGAATCCAGTTCAGGTAGAAAATACCCAAGTGACCATGAGGGAACAAGGACAGGTGCCTGCTATTTATATTAATAATATTGCAAAATTTGTGATTAAAAAAAATATAATAACAAAAAAAAAACAACTGATGACACATTATTAGTACGTACACGTATAATATACGTATAGTTAAGAGTACTGAAAAATAGTACTCACTTCGGAGCGCTGTAAAACCTTCCCCTCAGCTGCGCACTCGCCTTAATAAGGCGACTGCGCAGTCTCGGCTAAAGTGCGCACAAGCCTTTTTAAGGCTCCTGCGCACTCACGGTCGGACCTTGAGCTTTGTAGCTTATTTAAAAATATCTATCTTTTACTAAGTCCTTGTGGTGGGTCATGTCCATACAGTTTATATATTCAAGGGACTGAACACAGAAGCTCTTTGTTCTCAATGCCAAGGACCAATTTAGAAAAAAATGTTTACATGAGGCCCACTTGAAGTTGGTGGTTTTTGTACCTAGTCTAAAACAAGTATTGTGAGAATATAATCTATGAAGACGTATTATGTTTCTTTGGTTTATTATTCATAATGTAACAGAGTATAAATAAAACATGTTCGGTGGTTTTAATAAGATGTAGTAAATAAAATAGTATCATAAATTATACATTTATTTTTATTTTTTTTTCATTTATTTTTTTTAATTTTTCTTATTGTATTAATGAAGCTCAAATTCACAGGAATAAAGGTCTATTTAATAAAGATTAAGAATTTGCTTAAACATATACAACAACCTGAATAGAAACTGTTTAATATGAAATATAAACGCGCGTGGCCTTGACAAAAACCCGTAAGTGCGCACTCGCCTTATTAAGGCTGCGCACTTAGCGGGGTATCTGTCAAATTGGCATGCGCACTTGAGTGGTGAAAAAATGTTGTGAATAAAAGTTGTTCCTCATAAAACAATCTACAAAAATGGTCTGATATAATTTTTTCGTAAAATGATTATAAAAAAGTTATATCAAAAAAAAATCTCGAATTTCTGAACATTTTCACTTATAACTTTTTTATTTATAGTTACTGGACCAAAAATTACTGGACCAAAGTTGTAGAGAATTTAATTTGTAACAAAAAATGTTAACAATTTTTTTTTATCAAACAAATAGTTTAAGAGATATATCGTAAAAACCATTTCAACCCCTATTTTCAAGATGGCGGCCGTGGTGGACAAGGGTGGCGACCCCACAAACTTGGTTTTAGCTTTACACTGACCCCCACTACACATAAAAAATGGCGTCCTCTATAAAACGCAAGGTTAGGCCTAAAAATGTAACATTTCAATGGACTATATTTCACTTTTCAAAATTCGACAACCGGAATTCTGGACTGATTTTTCGCAGGCAGCTTTATACCATCGTGTTCAGAATGAAATAATCTTTATTTTCATTTAATTTTAATTCAATAATCAGACCGGTGCAAAATGCTGAATCGATGCACCTGTTTATACCTGGCTACCAGAGAGTTGTGACCGGAAAAGAATAAACAACCCAACGTTTTCATATTCTAAGGGCTTCAGACTTTCGATTGGTATAGAATTTGTCTAATAATCAAACCGGTGAAATGTTGAAAAAAAAAATTTTTTTAAATTATTAATTAATCATATCCTGGACTGAAATTTGTTTGACAACCCATATGCAATATGCTTATTGATATACTAAATTACATATAAAATATGTTTCATCAAATAAGCATCTCGGTGAAGGTCGTTGTATATCGGGATCTTAGGCTATAACGTTAATTTTTTGAAAATCACGCGCGTAAAGAAAGGCGCACAAATGCATAGACACAAATGTCACAGACATTGACTTGCAAACGTTACCGTGGGTTTCCACTGACGCAAAAACATGTTCTAAACTGTGTTTTCTGTCAATGTATTGAACCGTGTTTCCATTGTCACACAACTTGTTGAAGACAAACTTGTTTGGCATTTCCTAGCCTCGACAATGTTCAGAAAAAATGTACTGTTCAAAATGTTTTCAACAAATCTTGCAACATCTCATGTGAATTGTTTAGATACAAAAAGAAAAAAACTGCAGCTAATTATTGTATTCAATATAATGGGCATTTACACCTTTTTTTGAAAACTGTTTTAAATTAATCCTGTGATCGTAATAAACCAATAGAATTTTTATTTCAATTTTTCAAAACCAATAAAAGCCTTAAAAACGATTTTATAATTACGATTTTTAATTTTCGCGCGGAAACGGCTCGTGACGTCACTCCGTTAGTAACCAATACGACTGTTAAAGACCGTCACAAGAAGCCGATACCACAAATACAACCGTCACAAAAAGCCAAGTTGTGCTTATTGCTATAACATAAACTCTAGCCGAACCGAAATAAAATAACACTATCATTTAATTTGTCCATTCGCTACCAAACCATCATGCCAGAAAAATTTAACCATAGACTAGAGCTAGACAATCAACAGTAGTATAACCACAGATTAATGATACTGTATCTTGAGTAAAACCAAAGAGTAAAACAAATGTCAAACGTCGGATGGTCATGTTCAGAATCCAGTAATAAAATCTTTAAAGTGGACTGAAAAGAAAAAAATTAGATTTGTAGCAGACTAATGTTAATATTTTAATGAATTTTCTTATAATTTACGTAAACACATTTTACACATATTGCTAGCGAGTTGGTTCAGTCAGATGTAAGGTCAGATGACTAAGTATTAAAATTTAAAACTTACACTTCTGAACGAACACATAATCTATTTTATCTTAAGCGCAATCATAGATTGAACACAGACTTCTAACAGTACAAGAAACACTTATTGATTTAAAAGCTCCAAGTTTCGTGATCTGTGGCTCCAATACATTGGAAACAGGAAAAAAATAAAAATATTACAACTGTTAGAGCCCTGCAAAAGACGAAGTATAAAATGAGTTCTAAAGTTTATCATTGGTGTCTTGTGCCTGAATGCAAAAATACAAGTGTAAAAACGCCACAAACCTTAAACATGCATTTTTATATTTTTTCTTACATGATGTAAAATACCCTATTGTGGTCTGTGATGTACTCTGTGGCGATAATACCCTTGTAGAATCAAAAAAACACAGAGAACAATCTAGTTTGTGTAATATCCATAGAGTAATTTGTATATGTGTACCACAGACCACAAAACTACATGTGTACTGTCACGGTACTGTCGGTGTGACGTCACGTTATGGTGGATGGCGTTTTTGGACAGATAAAAAAAGACGATTTTTAAAATGGAATTATAAAATTCACATTGCAATTTTATGAATAAATAGTGACGTTTCCCGTTTACTTTTTTCAAAATCTATCTTAAACATGCATTTTTATATTTTTTCTTACATGATGTAAAATACCCTATTTAACAATTTTAAAAAATAAATTATTTTAAATATAATTAATATAAATTATATATTAATTATTTTAAATATATTATAATATAATTAAAATAATTTATAATTATTTTTAGTAAATACATTATTTTAAATATAAGTAATAATTTTCTTTTCAACTGTTCCTACATCCATGCTCATTTCATGCCAACTGTGATAGAGCATCACGTCTCTAGCCGGTTTTTATACTCCACACTTTTAATATTCCACTAGCATGGATGTCCCTGCATAAGTTTAGTTTATTGAACTACATGTTTACCGAAAAGTGTACGAGACACAAAAACCAAGTTTACAACAAGTGCAAAACACAAACAAACAACAATGTGAACGCTAAGCGAGACAAATCTATAGACAAACATGTACGATGTACAAGTTTTTAGTCAGTGGAAACACAAGCGGCAACAAATCTTGAAATCTATCAAATAATTTATACAGTTTTAAGCAGTGGAAACGTAAAATCAACAAAACAAGTTTGCGACAAGTTTAATATGACAAGTTTAAAAACATTACATGTTACATGTTTTTTGGTGGAAACCTACGGTTACTGGACCTGCCTACATGTTTTGCCGACAAGCCCTCACGACAAGCCATAGTATTAGTTATCTATGGTGAGGCCGACATTTGCCAAACATTTGGTCCAATGTCAAAGACAAGGATAATATCAGATCTGTGGATCTGTGGTTACTTGTCTATGATTGTTGATGAGCGAACGCAAAACGTCAATACTCTTTAGTCTATGCATTCTTTTCTTCCTTCCTCAGACCAATAATCCCACAAAACCTTCCTTCTCTGCTGGGGTTGTCTATGCTTCAAAACTCCAAAATTCCACAGTGAGAATTCTTTCGTTCTGGCGACGCCGCCATTTTGCATTGCTTAAACGTTTTGCGTCGCCCTCGCCACAATTGTAGTTATTAGAATAAAAGTAATTGTATCTAAATCTTATAAAAAAATAAAACTGTGATAGTTAGGAATTAAATTAGTTTTATTGTAGAGTAGTATTGTTGGTAGTCTTTAGTAAATTTGTGTTTATACTAGGTTGAAAATGGGCAGGAAGAAGAAGAAGGCGTCCAAACCGTGGTGTTGGTATCCTTTTGAAACGTTAAAACCCATTGCGACACTTGTCTCCGCGGCCTTCGATTGCTACCAAAATATTTCGTGTTACTGTTTCTCGGTAATTTCCTTAGCGCACGATTCAGGTACTGCAACAGGGAGTTCGACGACGAGAAAATTCTGATTCAGCATCAGAAAGCGAAGCATTTCAAATGCCACATCTGCCACAAGAAATTGTACACAGGCCCCGGCCTGTCGATACACTGTATGCAGGTAGGTTGCCCTATTTCTTGGCAGCGGCCGCGCCCGCCCACGCGATCACTGCAGTATTTTTTTAACTCGCCAGTCTTACGTTTATAGGTTGAGATATTTTGGCACGTCTGCGCGCCATATTGCGCGACTATAATAGTAGAACGTAAATAGCTATCCTTATATTCGATTCGCCGTTCGCGATGTACTCATTCACGCCGTTTTTTCAGGTCCACAAAGAAGCCATCGACAAAGTTCCCAACTCCTTACCCAATAGGTCCAATATAGAGATAGAGATATATGGAATGGAAGGTATACCCCCCGAGGATGTGAAGGAGCATGAGAAACAAAAGACAGGTATAAAAACATTTCTTTACGGACTTTGGCTGTTTTTGGATCATAAAGTATGTACAATCATGTTTTATCTTGAATTTCTTTATGCTTGGGACACTTGTAGCCATAGATGTAACTTGATGTGTAGCGTTAGTGTTCCCACAAGGTAGGTTTGTTGAAAGTATATTCCTGTGCAAATTATACCCATCGTCAATCCTTTAGGTGGGGGGAAAGGTTCAGACAGTGAGGATGAAGAGCCCGCTGCTAAGAAAAAAGCTACTCCTGCATTGGTAAGACACTTTCTTTACCTTACGTTGTTATACACCAGAGCAATAATTGGATTACAGGCTAAACTGGGAGCAGTGAGTCATTGCAATGAGTTTGTATCCATTTTTATACTTGTTACTATTTTGTACATAAAATTAAATTCTTTTTATATTATAAAATATAAATTCAAACTTATGCTGTCAGAAAATGTTGCCCAACCAATTTTTCAATTAACTGATAAAACATTTGTGTTATAGGACATATCAGACTTGTTACTGTAAGTTCAAATAAATTTCTATGATTTGGATTTTTTTGTGCATTAACTTTAACATTTTATGTTCATTAACACAATGCAACTTTTATAAGTATACCACTTTTACTGCACTTATAGTCGCCACTGATTTGGTTAAGTATTATTTTCGTATATTGGAAGGATAATAAATTTTGATTTCTCTTAACTTTAGAATCAAGTATGTGCATTTGATAAGCTGTAATAAAGAATTACAGTCAATTGTGTAATAACAGAATGACATTCTAATTGGCTTAAATATCTGGATACTGTAAAAATTATATTGTATACATTTACATTTCATTGCTCTGATAATATATTAACAAACTGAATGAAGTGTTGAAAACAGTTTCAATTAGCATGGAAATATATTTTGAGAATGCACTGTTTAGGTCTGGAATACCCTTCTGGCCTCAGCTTTCCCTATCACCTACAACTTGGGTGCCTTCGAAAGATGAGTGAATAGGTATCTAGGCGAGAGCACTCTGCCCTTCTTGATCTTCTTCTTTTATAATATAAATAGGATAGATTATTCTCCGCGCGGCGAACCATGAATCATGATCCCTATGACAGTTCGTTTAGTGATGGGTCATGTCTTTGGTCGTGTCGATATTTTTTTTTTTTTTTAGACAAAGGCGTGGCGTTACAATGTGCATTTTTAATGTCCATTTTGTTGTTGTTGTATTAATTTAAGATTTTTGGCATAGATTAAGTAGGTAAGTAAAACGAAAGTTTCCAACCTTGTTATTTTCTAATAATGATTAACCCGGTAAACACGTTTTTGCTATATAACTATATATTTTATCATGAAAATGAATGCTCCCCATTTATTTATTTTGTCTCAAAAATTGTGCACTCGTTTCCATTACCGACATTTTTTTTATCGACACTTGCCGCCCTAGTCGATAAACGTTACTCGACGTAAGTTTTGCAGGACGTAAACATAAATTCAGATTGACATAACTTCTTGTAAATGTTAAGAATTGTTAAAAATATCAACGGAATATCATTACTAATGGTATAAAGCTACGTAAAATTTATAAATGGCATTTTTAGACGCCCCCATATGATCCCGATTTAATGGTGACGCCACTACAATGTTATATGGTGACATTAGCTGTCAGTGTCATAGGGATCACGGTTCGCTGCGCCGATAGTAATATAAAGGAGGAAACAGTATCAGAAGTGGGATCAAAATGTTTGTTATTTAAAATATTCTGCCCAAACATTTTTTCTAACAACTTCAAACTATAACAAAGTTTTCAACTGCACATACAAATAAAATATCAAGTTATCAGTGATATTTTCTCAGTACTCAAACTCATATGGCTCTGTATTCAAACAAGTTGGTTGTTAAGGCAGTCTAAATACATCTGTCACTGTGTTGTCAAGCTGGGAGCTGGGCCGTCAACAGTGTCTCCGGGCATTCTCCCGACTCCCATGGGTCCCGTGCCCCCTGGCATGTACCCTGGACACATGCAGATGAATCCCATGATGCAGCACTTTATGCAGGCACCTAGGTGAGTACAGTACCTGTGATACAAACCTTTCATAATAATTATTATCAAAAATAGGAAAAAACATGAGGGTAGGATCAAAGTTTAAACATTTGTGTTATCATATTTTGTTACTTCAGACTGGTTTAAGCAATCATGTCACCAAAATATGATTACTTTTTTGATGTTTTTGTCATTAAGATTATAATGATTGGGAATTACAATTTTGGTCTACCTATCTACACCGCCGCGGAAAGGAATAGAAGCGAATTTTTGAAACGAAATTGTACATTGCATAATGAACTTTGGCAATTGTTCAATATACAAATTAAATAGGGGCAAAAAACGGTCGCGCGTCTTCCGGGGGATTCTTGCGCATTCTCGAGAATTCCCCTAGCTACGCGCGCCTTCCGGGGGATTCTTGCGCATTCTCGAGAATTCCCCTAGCTACTCTCGACTCGCATCTGTGGAATCTGCGGGAAGTGGCGCAAACAGGGATGGTTTGGTCACGGCAGTGCAGGACCAAGCGTTTACGAAACCATTCCGCTGGAATACTCGAGGATTCCAGCGCCTTCCCGCGTCATGCGGCAAAATCGACGCTTCCAATCCATTCCGCTGAAGTGTAAATTGACCCTTAATCATTAATTGGGATAAAATTTTGACAACATCTGTCAGTGCCATCAATTACTAGTTCAATTACTACAAAGCAGGTAGATTGAAATAAGATAGTGTTGGTTGATGTTGACATGTGTGATTTGCTCACAGAATGATGATGCCCGGGATGAGGCCCCTGTTCCCCGCAGCGAGCGTGCCTTCTTCCACGCCCAACAAACCTACCTTCCCAGCTTATAGGTGAGATTACTACAAGGTTCCATACCCATAATATTATGTTTAAAATGAGATACCAATATTGAGATCCCCCTCCCCTATCTCGCGAAGTTTACCAATCCAAAAATCTGACATTATGTTACTAGAATAAAAAATGGAAAATTCTTTTCAAAAAACCAACTTCAAATGCCACTACAAAGAATGAAATAATTTTTAATGTACACCACTTCGAAGTCGGGCAATGTTTCGTTCAATCACTAATAGTCCTTCGTAATAAAACAACTTGATGTGCGAAGACAATTATCGACAATACGAAGAACAATTAGTGATTGAACGAAACATTGCCCGACTTCGAATTGGTGTACATTAAAAATTATTTCATTCTTTGTAGTGGCATTTGAAGTTGGTTTTTTGAAAAGAATTTTCCATTTTTTATTTGAAGTCGGTTTTTATTTTTGTTAAACTTTTATTTTATTTTTTGATTTTTAGTGGTCTGAAGTTCACTATTTTTTTTTTAATATGGGTAGACCTACTAATCGTGCTGCTCATGTGAGACAGGGCCGTTTAAATGAAACGCACAAAGTCAGGGACAAACTACCTTCTTGCGTGGTAACTGGTATAAATCGCACCTAGATATTGATGAATAGCAATAGTAAGTTGATTTTAAAGTTGTAGAAGAATATTTTTTGTTAATTTTTTATTTTTATTTTAAGTGGTCTGAAGTTCACTATTTTTTCAATATGGGTAGACCTAATAGTAAACGGGCTGCTCTACCAAATCAACGTAGTGGATGAGTAGTGACATAATAATATGTAAGAACACCACCAGAGAACGTAATTCCCAAAGACGTAAATAGCTGTGGTGGTTTTCTGCCATCGATAAAAACCTGTCAAGTGCGAGTCGGACTCGCGCACTGAGGGTTCCGTACTACAACCGGAGGAATAAAACCATAAAAACCACTTTTCTTATCGAACCGCAAAACTAACTTTCTTTTTAGAGGTTTATTGTAAATATCAAAAAAACTACTTATTAGATCTCGTTCAAACCAATTTTCGGTGGAAGTTTGCATGGTAATGTACATCATATATTTTTTTTAGTTTTATCATACTCTTATTTTAGAAGTTACAGGGGGGGGGGGGACGACACACATTTTACCACTTTGGAAGTGTCACTCGCGCAAGCTATTCATTTTAGAAAAAAATGATATTAGAAACCTTAGTATCATTTTTGAAGACCTATCCATAGATACCCCACACATATGGGTTTGATGAAAAAAAAATTTTCGAGTTTTAGTTCTAAGTATGGGCACCCCCAAAATTTATTACTTTTTTTTAAATTTTGTGTGAAAACCTTAATGCGGTTCACAGAATACATCTACTTACCAAGTTTCAACAGTATAGCTCTTATAGTTTCGGAAAAAAGTGGCTGTGACATACGGACGGACAGACGGACAGACGGACAGACGGACAGACGGACAGACAGACATGACGAATTTATAAGGGTTCCGTTTTTTGCCATTCGGCTACGGAACCCTAAAAATTGGCGTCGAATCCCGCGTGATTTTAAGACGCAACATCGTTGTTTCAGAAGGACTAGGAGCTATGGGTATAATAAAAAAATCAAATGGCCGGCTTTGAGGAGAGATCAATAAGAGGATGGAGAGCTACCAGAAGCCGTGTATGTCAAATTTGATGATGAATCTATTGGGCTTAGGCTAAAAGATAGTGATGGATGCATACCCATACCTCCATCTAGTACTACTTACGTTTCAGGCATTAAGAGGCTACGGAGATGTGGAGCGCCGAATGCTGCTTCTTATATTAAGCTAGGCGGTTACAGTCCATAAACTTCAAGGCACCACCCTTGAGAGGGCTGTAATCGACCTTGGCAAAAAAACATTGCTAAGGGCCAAAAATATGTTGCCCTTAGTAGAGTTAAAAGTTTGGAAGGCATAGTCTTATCAGATTTGGACGCCAACAAATTATTAAATAGACCACATGACGAAAGATCATAACTAGACTTCGAAATCTGTCTTCCGACAATGAAGGTCACATGTAATTATTGATTAAACATATAACGGATCAGCATTTAGTGACGTCACGCATGTTACACTCATGTTGCAATGCAACAACGAACGTAAGCGCATTGAAATTTGATTACAGATACCTAGTTACAATTTCTGCCACAGGTCGCATCCTTACTGTAAGCCGTTCAGGAGGCCCGCTCCATTGATCATCATCATATTCGGTTACGGCAGTTATTTGACCACTTGACCATAACGACGTTATGGTAGGGAAATATCTGGATAGCCAATAAAAGAATCAGCTGAATATGAATAATTTGCTCCTAAGAATTGAAGAGTTCCGTTATTTTATCATAGATCCCATTATCAGAACCTAATCAAGTTTTCACCAAACCATCCTTGAAGTACATTCTTCCAAATAAAACAATAATCATCGAAATCGGTTGGCGTGATATTGAGTTATTCATCTATTTGTCGCGCAAGTACTTAATGAAAATTTAATACTTATATGGTTTTCTCATGGATACCATTATCAGAACTGGATAAAATTAAAATGGGACCACATGGGAAGCGTCAGCTTTATAATAAAAAAAGAATCATCAAAATCGATTCGTCCAGTCAAAAGTTATGAGGTAACAAACATAGAAAAAAAAAAACATACGCGTCGAATTGAGAACCTCCTCCTTTTTTTGAAGTCGGTTAAAAATAAAATCCATTTTACTTTTTTGGTATTAACAATTAACATCTAAAAAACAAAGTTAAGTTTGCGGTTTGGTAAGACAAGCAATTCTTATGGTTTTACTTTTACTATAGTAGTACCGAACCCTCGGTGCGCGAGTGCGACTCGCACTTGGCCGGTTTTATTTCATTTTGGCCAACCTTATTTACCAATGGATCTGCCATATTTGTAGCCTTTATTTATTTAAATGAACTTTTCCAAAGCAATGCAACGATAAGCGCGCCGCCGACCACGTCGTCCGCGTCGACGTCAGAGCTGAAGGAGAACGGTGACGTGAAGCCGCCCGCCGCCAACGCCTGCCCGCTCGTCACGGCCACCGGCGCGGGCTCCAAGATCATACACCCCCCCGAGGACGTGTCTCTGGAGGAGATCCGGTGAGAAACTCCCTATTTAAAATTTAATTTAATAATATATTCCTTACTAAAATCTAGTATAGTGTTATATTATCTGTGCTAAAATTATAAATTTAAAAATTGATAAATCGTCTGATATTATTCGTATACTCTCGTTTCGTGGACTCTTCGTATGTGGAAATTTTCCACAAGATAAGTGTTAATACAAAATGTTTGTAATGGTTGTTGACGAGGAACGCCACGCTTATTTATTTCGCCTCAGTGTTATGTCCTTTAAAGTAGTGTTATTATCGCTTTTGTTGTTCTTTGTTGAGTTGTGCATAAGATTTGTGCTTATGCACAACTAAACAAAGAACAACAAAAGCGAAACACTCGAATGATTTATGACCGAGTCTGCAGCGAGATAATAACACTGCTATAGAATCTTGTTGTGGGGCAAAACTGCTGATGTGAAAACTATCTTTGTAATTGTACAGAAGTTATTCCACCCAGAAAAAGCTGGTAGAGTTTGACACATTTCATAGGAGCCTATTGTATTGTACTTGCAGGGCTCGGAATTCGAAGTACAGACCGAAGCCAAAGCCGGATGCGCCTGCGCCGTCGCCCGCGCCCGCCATGATCACGCCCAGCACCAGCCAGGCTGAGGTATGCATCTCATTCACCTCTGCACACGTGTTCTGTAACTCGATGCCCATCAGAGAATAATAGTCATTGGCATATATTATTTACTACTCAAACTCAAAAAACAACTCAACTGAAAATCAGCGCTGTGTGCTTCCGTGCGTATAAGTATGAGGCACATAGCACCATGCTGAGTTGAGGCCTATTTCTGGGTGCACCACACACGACAAGCGGTGTCTGGTGCTTCCGTCCCTTGGGTAATATTATTGGTTTCAATTGCCCAGGTGGGGGAAGCTTCAGGCATCGTTCTAGTACATAAGTGTGTACGTTGTGTGGTGTGTGGCATACTACGGAATAAATACTTTCTTTCTTTCTTACTAGCTTTTGCCCGCGGCTCCGCCCGCGTTAAATTCGATTTTTTACTAATCCCGAGAAAAAATTGAATTTCCTTTTCAATGACCTTTACACATACTTTCAGGAAAGATTGTCAAAGTGATCTACCTATAGCTGTAGCTATAGATTACTGTTGAGAATTAGGGTTTTTTAAATATCCCATGGGAACTATGGATTTTCCTGGGATAAAAGTAGCCTATGTTTTAGTCCAGGTTATAAGCTATCTATGATCCAAATTTCAGCCAAATCGGTTCAGTAGTTACACACAAACTCGCTTTTATAATATTAGTGTGATCCATTGAGGGTTTGCCATGAAATAATTTTCGTAGCAAACCTTCAATGTATAAAAATATATATGGCAGTGTAGGCACTGAGTTACAGAATACGTAGGTGTGTTGATTATGTACAATAAGCCATAGTATAGCTACGGAGTCTATCTCTGATGTGAATTTTTACCATCCTATTGAAAGGAACAGAATCATTTGATGTGGGCTAATTTAGGATTTTATATAATTGTTGCTAAACTGATAAACTGCCTAGTTTGTATGACTAAAAAACAATAAAAGTAAGGTGAATTAATTCAAGTCTGGTCTGGATGGGTTATGTAAGTATGCTGGAATTTAGGAATTATGGAATTTATCAGCAAATACTACTATAGGGTTTATATAAGTTCCTAGTTAGTGTGTTTCCATTGTTAACTTCAACAACAAAGAAGTGCAGATAATTGAAAAGAAATACACGTTTTGTGGAAGTATGATGTCACTAATTGTGATCAAATGATATAATTGTATGCTTCTGTACAATGGTCTCAAGGTTAGGTTGGAAGTACATATATATATAGTGCTATAGTGCTTGACAATAAAGATTTAATTCACAGCACATATTTAATGTAGTGTAGTGAGTTGTTTAGTTAAACCATGGTATCTCTATATATAATCAGAGAGACTGGAAGAATTTAGACAATGCATTATGTAGGGGCAGTAAAACTAGCCACGTGACTTAGAGATTTTGTTTATACAATCTGCAAAGTCTTAGAAAACGAAAACTGTATGGGAATGACATATCTTTAACAGTCGTCGAACCATGTAATCAAGTTTACTCTACGACACTCTGATACATTTCCTTTTATTCTAAAGCGTTAAATCATTAAGACTCTCAGGCTATTGGGTTTCAGGTACGCTATTGAATTTAATACATTGTACTTGACATCAACTCACTCCTTGAATCTAAAAGCAAACTAAACGCAACCATAACGATATAGAGTAAAATTGAAAAAATAAAATTGCCTATCTTCTTAACAATGTCAGTGGTTTTTGGACTACATTCAATTGTGATAGACGACCGAATGGCGTAGTGATAGCGAACCTGCCGTCTGCGTCGGAGGTCGTGGGTTCGATTCCCACAACTGGTAAATGTTTATGAAATGAGCATGAATGTTTTCCAGTGTCTGGGTGTTTTTTCAATATATTAGTATGTATATATATTTATCAGTTATCTAGTACCCATAACACAAGCTATCGCTTACTTCGGGGCTAGATTACGATGTGTGTAATGTACTATTATGGTAGGGTTGGCTTAGGGTGTGTTAGGATTACGTTAGCAGTAGGTAGTGTCGTGTTTCCGCGCGCCCACTGATGCTCGTGGCCCTATAATGCAGCAGGCGGTGATGTACGCGCAGGTGGCCGCGCACATGTCGGCGGCGGTGGCGGCCGCGCGCCACCAGCACCACCAGCAGCAGCAGCAGGCGGCGGCGCACGCGCAGGCGGCCGCCATGCGCCGGCCCATGATGCCGGGCATGGTGCTGCCGCAGATGCGCGTGGGCGTGCCCGTGTCCGTGCCGCCCGTCATGGGCATGCTGCCCGTCATGCCGCAGTTCAACCTCGTGCGCCCGCTGCAGCCCGGTCAGTACGCTCTCCACCGCTGACCGCGCACGCACACACGCACACGCACACACGCGAGGGGCTCGCTAACCGTCGACTGTGCCCTTTGGCATTTGCAGGTCTGAAATTACTACCTGAATACAAGATACTCACAAGTAATTGGTCAAGTGCGAGTTGGGCTCGCGCACTGCGGTTTCCGTTCTATCAAGACCCAATTCTCCTTAGTATTTGTTGAAGTTAACAAGGATAGGGACTCCTTAACGAAAAAAAGTAAACATACACATAAACAGCAGGGACAATAGGAGTACAAAAATATATGTCGGTTTGTGAAGTAAAACAAAATAAGAAAACTGTGATTTCAGTAATAAAATTTCAAAACATCCGCGTAATTCATTCTAATTCATAAAAGTGTGTTAGTATATTATTTCGTAACTGCAAGTGCTCTGCGATTTAAAGATAAAACTCTGGTGAGATCTTTAAAACATATCGGTATTAAACGTGGACAGGGGGGGTTTAGCTATTTAAAATGAGCCAAAAAAACTCCTTTAATGGGAGCCCTTAAATACTTATTTTATTCTATTTTTAAAATTTGTTGTTACAAAATTATAGCAGCAACAGAAATACATTATCTGTTAAAATTTCAAGTGTCTAACCATCATGGTTCAAGAGTAGTTAAGCAGTTATAGACGTCCACTGCTGGATCCACCGTCCGCGTCATAACGCGTCAGCCTAAAGAACCCATCGGTTTTACATCAGATAAGGCCTCTTCCACTTCATGGGCACGTGGCGATGTTAATCCGTTGGGCTTTTGTCAATGTGACTCCACGTTTCTACATTGATACCAAACACATTGCAGATGAGAGAAAACTTCTCAAACAACTGTGAATGCAAAAATCAAATGAGATGTATGTAATATCACTTATTCAAATACCCTCATACTTTTTTAAACTCATACTTCTGATAAAATTCAAATATCATTTAAATAACTTCCCATCAAATACCAGGTAATTTCAAACCAAATCACTTGCCAAATGGAATATCCAAAAATTATTGAAAATCAAATGACCAAATCAAGACGGTTAGCGAATTCCTACGAATACGAATTGAAAAAAGACAAAAACATACCATTTTTATAGGGAGTTAGGAAGTATTTGTTAGGATAAAATAAGGTCTAGGTTTCAAATATAAGAATAATAAAATTATAGGTTCCTAGTGATACTGCATTTATAAGATACAAGATTTATCTAATAAAACATATTCTTTAGTATTTTCAAGTAAATTTTATTAAAATCTAAATTGTGATTTCGATGTTAACTCTGTATGAATCAATGTTCAATCAAGCAATTATAATAATTGGGCCAAAATAACTATGTAATTTTGAATTCTGTCATGATGAATTTTAAGGATTTGTGAATTGGCACTTTCAATATTTAAAAGCTAGATTAATTATTTTTTATATCGAATCCTTTGTATTTGTAATACTTTTTTTATCCAATTCAATTAATATTAGAGGAAGCATTTATTTACTTTATGTAGTCGGCGTTTCGGTTAGCTGTTAGGTAATGCGAGAGTTGTTCGCCGCGTCACCTCACCTGTGTACACACACAACAGCTATTGTAACACGACGGGGGGGATGGAGTGATACTATGCATTGACGACAAATAAACTCGTACCACTTCGTGTAATCTTGTTTCTGTTTTCCACGACAGCTCCGACCGAGAGTGTTCGTATATTTGACATATTATGATGAGTAAGACGAAGGATCGTTGCGCGCCGAGCGTTCGGTTAGCGAGTCGTAAGCTCGGCGCTCGGCGCTCGCCGTGGCCGCGCGGTGGGTGCACTTTGTTGATCCCGGAGGAGGCGCCGCCTTGTATTAACACCCCTCGAACGATCAATAACGCTTCTCCCCTCACTCTAACCCACTAACCGCACCGGCGCGCGGTCGCCGCAGGTGCGTCGCGAGCGGTAACGCACTGGACTCGCTTCATGTATCACTGTAGCGCTCTGGCTCTGGCTCGTTCTGTCTCTCGTGTAGTGTCGTGTCGAGGTGGTTCGGTCACGGGTGGGTACACATGTTATATTTACGTACAGTAGTTTGTCGCTTTGAGATGTGCATGAGTCGAGGAGCGGCGCACGGAACGTGCATGAGCGGATGCGATCAGACGATCAATCACATCGCCGATTACTTTCCGAGTGTGATTTTTTCATGTGAACTATCGATCCTACCTCCTGTGTTCCTCGCTTGAGCGCGCCGCGCGCGCCCCGCCGTCCGCCGCGACCGCGTCTGCGTCTGCGGACCCGACCTCGGCGTCCTCGAGTGTGAAGTATTTATGTACTAATTAGAGTTCAATTATTTAAATCACCTATATTTATTTACGTATTTTGATAATTAGTAACTTTTAGTATGATCATCACGCGAAATTTGTGTAACTTCAGTCGTTGACGCGTACTGTTCGCCTTCATGTTCAAGTTACTTTTGATATTATGTCGGTTACGGTTTCGCGTGACGCTGCTTGACACTCGAGGCGGGGCGGGCGGGGCGGGGTGGTGCGGGGCGGTGCGGCGCGCTCTGGGCCGCGGGCGCTCGGCGGCGACAGGCGACGACAGTCACGCGCGCGCGCGTTGGACCGCGGGTCCCCTGTCGCCCGCCGCGCTCGCGCTCACCCCGAGTCGTGCGCAGGGATGCTGCTGCCGGGCGGGATGGGCGGCATGGGCGGCATGGTGCCGATGGGCATGTTCCCGGGCGGCATGGGCGGCGTGATGATGCAGCCGCGCTTCCGGTAGCTGCGCGGGCGCCGGCTCGCGGTCAGGTAAGCGCGGGGCCCGGGCCGGCAGTTCCCTGCGAGGCAGGCGAGGGCGCGCGCCGTCACAACTTGCGTTGTTGGATTGGCGGCCCCCGCTCCGCGGCGCGACGTGTGATGACGACCACGAGTTCGTGTATATTACTATTCATATTATAATTATTGCCTTGAAATTTTTTCTTAAGCGTTTCCACGTGAAAGTTGTGACGTTTGCCTATTCTTTGTAGAATTTTGACCGTTTTACTCAATAAATGCTCTCGACCTGAATGTTGCTTTTTATTGTTAGCCGGCCGGCTAATTGTCGTTACACGTAAGTCTGCACCTTACTCTGCGGTTCCCAATATTCTATCTATCCATGGTTTACCCTTCTAGAGATAGTTTGAAATAACTTGTATAGAGCTTACATCACATTGATATCTTCGGTAGGCCAAATCATAGATAGATAGTTTATTGGGAACCGTCTTTAGCCTCCTAGCGCTTCCATCAATCCGTCGTCTGCTACATCACACTATACTCAAGAATGAGATATTGTACAACACTAAAGACATGTCGTCGATGACGGATCTTAGTATATTTTTATGTACTTACATGTAAGGTATATTATAATATTATTTGAAACTAGATTTTACCAGTGTCACTTGGTTTTTTTTTTTACTTAATAATAAAACTCCACAATATTTAATAGTGTCGTATATTTGTTACGATAAAATGTTTCGATTGTATACATAACACATATTATAATACATATTACAATATATCTACCCGCTAGAGGTTCCGATGCCGGTACCAAAACCAGAAAGTAACAGGATTAGTGTATTCTAAACAACTAGTATCACCATCAAACCAACGACAACCGAAGTAAACATCCACAGTAAAAAAAATGTACAACAAATGCTGCGTTAAACCTTATAAGTATGAACAACTTAATTAAATCCTAGATAAAAAATTGTAACTTGTTATAATATGGTTTTATGATAATACTTTCTAATGAATACTTGTAAGTATATCGCTCGGAAAATGCAGTATTTCGGCTAGGCAATTTTATTACATTTATGGCGCTATTTTGGTCTGAATATTACCGACACAAATTATCTATAATTATTATTTTGTTATATAAAACTACAAAATTTGAGCGCTTCCAAGATCACAATACAACATAGAATAATACACTTCCACGACTACGGTTTACATTCACTAAGTAGTCCTAAATAATATTATTGCCCGTAAAACGCGGCTAAACTTAACAATCTTTGTCGATATGTACTGTTGACTGAGCGCAAAGTTGGTGGACAAGTAGGGATGCCTTCATCTAAAATCTGTGAACGTGACAATGAAAAAGAGAAGAGAAGCCTTAGCAGTATGACTCATTATGGGGTAAGTGATATAAAATTGATAGTAAGTATGGTCAGTATAAAACCTCGTGTTCAGATAAGCTTCTCAATGATTATGCACCGCATAGCTAAGAAAATCTTTCAATCGGCTGAAGGAAAGCAGACCATATTGATAACAAAAGGATAATGATGTATGGAAAACCGTACCGAGCTGAATCAAATCCGGATTTTCTTTTTTATTGAGTATGGTCTCCACATTAACTGCTACAGCAATTATCATTTTTTAATTAACATCCGGATTTCTCAACAAAAGTATGATAGGAAATGTGCATCAAAAAGAAAGTAACTTTTTATGCGCAAAATTAAATTCCTGATATGGAAAACAAATTCCTAGTGCAAATGGTTTTTAAAAAACAGTATTTTGCTTTTGGTTCATGAGAAAACTTAATACCTTCTTTAACCCTTAATAAGGCAAGGGGATATAATTTCCCACCAAGGCTTCTTTTGAAAAATATTTAATTTTACATGACGTTTAACCTTTAAATGAGCGCAAGTATACTTAGCAGCTTCTCGGTTAATTTAAAATTTCTAAACTGGCAATACATTTGGTAATAATGTCATCTTGTGGATGTTATGTCAATGTCAAAATGACATGACGTGAAAGTAGTTACCGCCGACGGTTATTTTTCGGAGACCTTGAAGAAAAATATTCAAATAGTTCAACAAAGATTTCTGTAAGTAGAATATGTTTTATATTTCGTATAAATAGATTATTCCAGCAGTGTTTCGTATAGTTTTCATATGGATACTAGCGATTTTTACCAGTAAAAAGTTCAAATTACAAAGTGGGAAATAATTTCCCTTTGCACGATTGCACCTGCACTTAGACACGTAACTAAAATACATTTGTCAGTCCCAACTCCTCCTAATCAAATTTTATGTTTATGGCTGTTTTTGTGAATGACATATTCATAATTTGTATATTTACCTACAGGTTTTATAGACCATGAATAGGAAAAATAAGAGAATTCTTAGCAAGGCGGAGATAGAAGCCATCGTGGACAACCTGTCTGATTTACTAATAAAGATATGATTATATTACTACTAATTATTATTACTAATTTTATTATTACTAATTCTATTATTATTGATTTATTACTAATAAAGATATGATTATTACTAATAAAGATATGATTCCATATTCGTCATTTTTTCATTTATCAAAATAAAAAAATATTAATTATTTCTAAAAAATAAATTATAACAACCGAAGCCAGGAAGAAACACTTGTATTAGAATAACAACGAAAGTACAGTAAATGTATCTTACCTTACCGGGCAAGGGGTATTATTTTCCCACTTCGACCAAAAGTGTACAAACAGAATCGGGCAAGGGGAATTAATTTCCCACCGAAAAAAAGGGGGTTTCCATGTCCCCCCCCTTATTAAAATATATTTTTTTGAAATCAGTGGTATCAATATACTCTAAATTAACCTTCAATTTTGTAGTTACTTTCACACAGGCTTGCGCCTTATTAAGGGTTAAACAATTGTCATTATTAGACTGAGCTTTTTCTCTAAAATGCAAATTAAGGTTCCAGGCTCCAGCAACCCTGACATCTTTAGCTATTTACTTATCAGCAGGCGTAAAATAACACTACAATTGAAACGTAAATCGCAAAAGATAGACTCGCATTTTTTAACTGTGCAACTTGACGAGGCTCCGCAGTAGGTACAAAAAGACTAGTAGTAAATCTTCTATAAACATTCCATATTGTACGTGTAAAATGTATCAATAGATGATTTTATTTGCAATGACTTATTCGGGTGAAGAATATAAAACTATCAAAATTTTGCAGCAGCTTCAGACTTTGAAATGTGCTTGCTGTTTACAATTAGGGTACTTGGTAGGAAAAATTATTTTATGATAAAAACCAATTGATACTAAATACACGAGAATTAGCAATGATTCATGACTACGATACTGTTATGCTTAATTTAAGAAATTATCTAACCTACAATATTAAATATGAACGACAACAATTGGAACTTAAGTCTATGGCACCATATAAGTAGAGTTGGTAAGTATGCAAATAGAACCAGACAAAAAATTACTTTCGGTTCAGGTCATTTAACTTAGGTATATTAGAAAGGTCATCTACACTAATATTATAAAGAGGTAAATGTATTATGTAGGGCGGCTAGTCTTAGGGAGCAAATAGAAATCGAAGGAAGAGGAGAAAATAAATAATAATAGGAAAGTAAGCGTGATTTGTGTATTGTGGCTAAAAGAGCATCAAAGCAATCATATAGACTGAAATTTAGAAACAGTGATAGAAAATAGAAAAAACTGGGAGTCGCCACAAATAATTTCACAATAAAACTCAGAAGCCGCAAGAAACGCAGAAGAACTTAGTTTTTTTGTTGGTTTAGTGGTAGAATAACGGGGAACTCTATAATGTGCAGAAAAAATATATTTTGGATCATTTTAGAAGTTATTTCAAGTCAAACAATCCGGCGTATTAAATAGGAGTTAGCTTCAAACCTGCATGTTAACTAGGTAGGTAAGTACAACTAAGTATGTACGGCCAGCGAGAGATTACGTCCCTGACTGACTGGCATTGAGACTGCGCGCTATGAATTATTATGATAGAATTGTGTATACGTAACTTTCTAATATTGAACAGAATTACATCATCGTAAATAATAATTACCTATTTGTTAATATGTTTTTAGCACAGCAACTAATACTAACCATTTAAAGGTAATCGAACTGTTTAGGAATCTCAGCTGCCGCTCTATAGGAACCTACCTTATCATTTTTATGAAATTGAGAATAAGTATTTGGCTCAATTTCATTGATTTCAGCTACTATTACTATTGGTTATCTACAGATATGCCAAAAAGCTATGCTGTTGACTGTGTTAGACCAACGTTGAATCTTAATTGTTGAAAGAACTGCCTTTGACAACAGTACACTTCAAAAATCCAAGATTTTCATCGCTTCTTTATAAACAAAAAAAAGGCTATAACTATGTATTTGATTTTAGCAAGTAAGTATCTCGGCAAGATCTCGGTAGCTATATATGAATGGTATGTCTGTAGATGATGATAATATATTTATCATATTATTATTATTTACTATAAAATACGAATACAAAATCTGAAACAGTCGAATATTTACTCTAATTTATCTGGGGAGGAGCTAATATTTCTAAATACTTCGAAAGAAGGCGAAGTGGATCGCATGAGATCCGGACAAGGCGTGTTGGTCCGCGTCATGCTCTCGAACCGCTCTCTCATGGCGGCCACGTGGCCCGCCATCACGCTGTTCCTATCGTCTCTTTCCTTATCGGAATCATCGGTTTGGGCTCTATCTTGGAAGTCCACATCTGACAGTAGACTCACTTCCGACGACGCGGTGTAGTACATTTCACTCATTGGCTCGCACTGAACAGTTTCTACGTCCGATGCAGCGGCTTCTATTTCTTCAGTCCATCTCTCCGTACCGACGCTTCTAGAAACTTCGATGTTCGGTTTGGGTACCACAGATTTCGCAGAATCGATCGGATCGCTCCACCTCTCCGACTTGTGAGTTTTAACCTTCTCGAATATCGATTCGGACGTCCTTTCACTCAAATTGTCCTTATACACGTCTGTACTCATCGGTCCCGGTTCACCTGCCACTTGTTCGGAAGCTAATGCCTCTGGTTCGACTACCTTATCACTTAACCTAATTATTTTACACGTCTCAAATATTAGTGGTACATGTTCAGTTATCGCTTCTGGAGCGGACTCGAGGGGTTCTACAAAAGAATAATTCGTTGCTTCCACTTCATGCGGCACCGGTGTAACTACTTCAAGTTCTGGAGCTGAAACAACTGGTTCCATATAACTCCATTTTTCCTCGACATACGTTTCTACACTATCAACTACAACCTCGTTCGGATCAACGATTTCGGCACTAACCTCAACATCTTCACAGTCTTCGTATTCGTCATATGAAGTCTTCATCGTTTCGCACAGTTTGTTGATCGCGTCAACTACGTCCCTGAGGTCGCTGACGTCGTCTTCTGGCATGGATACTTGTTCGATGGGAAGCAGAGACGGGTCTTGTTCTTGCACTCGGCCGGCTGTCGGTTTGACGTCGTCCAGTGCAGTTGTCGGCGGTGCGCTGTCGTCGGTCGGCAGTGCAGGCGGTTGGTGCTTGGCGGCGGCGATGGTGCTGGCGGGGCCGAGCAGCGCGTGCGCCACGGAGAGCAGCGCGTGCGCGGGGTGCGCGATGTGCGCGAGGTGGCGCGCGGCGGCGAGGGGCGCGGGGGGAGGCGCGGGCGCCCCCCGCGCTCGCTAGCACGCGCTCGACGTGCCCGACCAGCCCGCCAGCGGCAGGCGCAGCGGCGGCGCCGGAGCGGGGGCCTTGTTCGCTATTGTGACACGAAGTAAATATCGATCATTTTGTGTGTTTTCGACTTTGCTAAATCTCTACTCATTAGACAGATCGGAAAATTTTGAAAGAGTAGCATCATCGACTTTATAAAGAAGCATCCATTATTTTTGTATGTCATCCATGACCAGTCTATTTTTAGTCCAGTCAAAGGTACTAATTAGGTTTGTACTTTCATTTCAACATTGTATGTCCTAAGTAGGGTTTCTAACATCTTAGTCGGGCAAATAACCCAGCTATAAATGGGGAGGAATTGTGGAATGTGGATGAAATTATTTGGCTCATATAATATGTAAATATCATGATTTTATTTTGCAAGTTAATTAGCTTTTGGCAATCAGTGTTTTTACAATGTAACGTGCATCATGAAAGTTAATCAAAACTAAGTACTTATTCCGCTGCAGAACTAGCTATAGCTCTTTCCGTGACGATGATTGTGACCAGAGACGTGCAAAGGAACAACGCTAGTGAACCGATCAATAAGTCCCAGTTTCCAGGCATAGCTTCTTTACCCCTTAACAATGAAGTGTGTGAAATAACACACTTTCTTTCCACAGCATCCCCTCTAGGTGTGGGCCATACCCCATGAACGATGAATGACCTTACTTTATGAAAGCCTAATAATTACAAGAAAACATTTTGAAAAAAAATATATAGGTACTCATGGAAAGCAGTATATCGAGACTGAGTAATTAAAATATAAAGTCCGGCCACAAAATGCGTAGGTACATAATTTGTCGTTAAATGCATGTGAGTTCTTTTGCATGCATTTACCAACAAAGTTGGGCTTTGGGTACTTTATAAAAACCAGTCGTATGATTTCGCGCACACATGCTATTGAATGAAGCAATACAAAATGAACGAAGTTATAATGACATGCTCAAATGGTTCATGCTACAAGTATCATTATATAAACTTACCCGTACACCATGCAGACATCTGGTCTATGCCTCAAATGCACTATGCCAGATGGCAGATAACCAAATTGTGGAAAATTGATCATTACAAAAAAAGGTCTAAATTATCTCAAGTAATAAATACACTAAATTATATTTTTCGAGTTAAAAACTACCAATGCAAAAGTAACAAAATTCTAAAATACATATATTATAACTAGGTAATATGACTTTTTACTTTTTGTTCGATTTATCTGTAATGTCTTATATTTTGTAAGTCATAAATAAACTACAAAATGCAGAAATAAATATAACAAGTAGGACTATTATTTTCTATAATATTATGTTGGATTGATATGTAACTAATCATGCAAAATTATAATTCCTTAATCCTAACTCCTCAGTTATAGCCAGAAGGGCGTATTCGTAAATCATATTTTCTAAATCAATAGAGTGATAGAAGAAAGTATGTCTGTCTATCATTTTTAGGGAATCTATAGTGACTCTCCAAAAAAACAAAAAGCCCCTTATCACATATTTGGATGCTTATGATTTTCAGCTTTCTGCAAAAAAAAGAAGCTTTCTGCAAAAAAGCAACTCCCAAAACACTAATATTATTTCTCCAAAGCATATGACGTCACACATCAAAGCGACCACAACACAATATGTTAGGTACTTATACAAAAATGAAAATGTTTGACAACGCTTCGATATTTACCATTTTTATTGTTCCAAAAATAATAATCATTAATTAATATAAATAATATTAAGCATCATACATTATTGTATCACAAATACCAGTTGCATTGATCAATGCATAAAGCTTTGCACGAATTTCTTGACTGTTTAAAGTATACATTTTATATTCGACAAATATAATACCGCAATAATTTTAGACAGTCAAGCAATTTAGAGCAAATCGATGATTAAAAATTTTAATGTAAACGAAAACAAAATTATTTTATTTTCTCAAGCAGGTTCGTGGTTACAAAACACCTTGCAATAATGGCACCTCACTAAATTAAAAGAATCATCACAACAGGATTTTTCAACTACATATAAACATTTCAAAATAGGCGAGATCTGCCTCATACTTAAACGCTTCTTTGAGAGCACCTCAAAGATTATAAAATATAGGTGTCTCTTCAAGTCTTAGAGGCGTTTACAGTATGAGGGAAATCTACGTGCAATGGCTTTTGGCGCAAATTATACGTATCAAGTAAGAAATAGTGTAAAAAATACAATAATAAAAAAGACGTGTGGCACTCGGAGACTGCCGCGGTAAAGCATAGCTGTTTTTATCAACTTATGCAATTATAATTATACAACCAATGCCACCTAGAGACGAGTTGCTGAACTAAAGAGACAAGCGTGATATTTCAAAAAGTCATTAAATGTTTTGTTATTCATCGATAGATGGCAAAACTAAAAATTGTTAGGTTATTTTCGTTACGGAATTTCTGGATTCGGTCTCCACGCTCAAGGCCCGCGATAGAAGCTATGCAATAGCTTAAAAAATGCTATCAATATACGGTTGTACACAAAACATACATGACAAAACTAAAAGTTCTCAAAATCCGGTGTAATTATTAGGATAATTTTGTGTACAATCGAGGTAGCATTTTCTTTATTATCGTAAATAATGTGTCAGTCAAAACTACTGTTCTAAAGTGTAAAAGGGGATTTCAGGCATGTGTTCGAAAATACTACAATTAATAAAGATTGAATTTTTCTGTCTTAAAAACCCTCAAGCATAACATAATTTGGTTAAAACTTGACTGTGTCTTTCGATACGTATAACTGACACCCCAAGCTAATTGGAAGGGTTAATACACCAATATTTTAAAATATAATTTACTACTAACAAATATATGATTAGTATAATGACTCTCACAATAAAAATATATATTACACCAAACACATTAAGTAGTAACGTTTTAAAATGTTGTCCTTACAAATTAACTAATAATTAGATAATAATATTTTGGTCTTACGTGACTCAAGTTGAATGCTTGAAAATGTTTATGAACATTCCCATGATATTTTTATACCAAAATGAAAAACGTGTGATCATGTATGTGAATGATTGATGGTAAAACACACATTGCCATTTATATATAAAAAAAGATTTCTCATTCTTTATAACAGTCTTATACAAAACTTCAAATGCAATTGTTTTACGTTAAGGAGTTTGATCTCTCTTGAAAATATATTGAATACTTACACAATATATTCTGTACTAAATAGAACCAAGTAAACTAAAATAAAAGGAAAGTGAGCAATACATAAATACTAAAAGATTAGATAGTAGTTATTCTATCCAAACTACTATTTTTATAGTCGAGACATTCATGGATAAAACTCGTTCTATGTAGAGGAACTTCTATTAATCTTATATACCATTTTCTTCAAATATAATACGTATTTTTTACGTTAGCAACTTCTAACCTATGACGTTATTAATAGAAGGTCCCTCTCACGCTTTATAAAGATCAAGCCAATGTCGGCGCCATCTTGACTTCTATTATCTTCAATAACAAAATGGCGGAGGACACGAGTTTTACTAAATATAGAATTTAAAGATCACACATGCATATGTTCATGCATCATAACAGTAAATATATGTTAAACAAAATAATATGTCCCAATTTGTATCCCGAAAATCTAGGTATAAATATTTTACCTAATAACTAATATTATGCATTTATTTTTGACTTGTACCATCACACTTATTTATACTCGTACTTTGTCCATATGTACAACTACATAACATGTATACTGTTTATAACTAATCACTAAGAGCAAAGATTATGTGCGTTTCGCTCTTAAACTCTTTATAATTAAATATACTTATGATATTTTTATAACTTAGCATCAAATATTTGTTAATCTCCATTGTCTAAACTCTAAACCATTGTCCAGTGAGAAAATAATCTCAGACATTCGCCTTTTTGTAATTTGAAATGGCAGTCATTTGGTTGGTTGTCGGAACTAAATTATATTAAATTAAATTAGTACTTTATTTTCCCATAGAAAAAAGTGAAGAATTTAATACAAAATTGAAACCTAATGATTTAATATTAGTTATTTCTAAAATAACGAAAACTTTGCTCTACATTATACTGCCAAAACCTCTAATAATGACTTTATTAATATACTATATAATTTACCCAACAAAAAAAACTATAAAGAAATTTCGAAAACTCCACAAGCAAGCTTAAAATTTTAACAATTTTTTTTATCAGCCCGAGTGGGCCCACGAGTGAATACTCAATAGTGCTAATTCAGTTGAATTAAAAACTCAGCTCTAAGTTTAAAACTCGATTATTTGGTCATGAAACACTTTAGTTAAGAATTTGTATACAACGAAATTAGCGCTATAGGTATACCGCTATAAACTTGACCCTCCTGATGGTCTGCGGGATGCGGGGCGGGTGATGCGATTGGCTAAAATTATACGGCAGCGCTGTCAGCGGACAGTGACAGACTTGCCGATTGGTTGAGCGGCTCCCGCCCCCGCGTCCCGCAGATCAGGAGGGTCAAGTTTAAAGCCTCCCCCACACAGGCGCGTTATTATTGCGCGATAATATCTGTTTTCAGTATATTTTGTATTAGGATGGTCATGTAGTTACACACTGCTGCGATAATAACGCCGCAATGGAAGTATATCGGTCGATATTATCGCAAGCGTTATTGCGTTATCTGTTTTCAGTACATTTTGTATAAGGATGATCAAGTAGTTACACACTGCTGCGATAATAACGCGCCTGTGTGGGGCGACGCGCGTTATTATCGCGCGATAAAAACGCAGCTGTGTGCAAGGAATCGGGACGCATTATCGCAATAACGCTTGCGACATCATCGCGCGATAATAACGCGCCTGTGTGGGGGAGGCTTAAAGCGGTTACGTCTCGTATGTGCTGTAACTACTCTCTACGTCTGCGAGTTTGCATCACGCATACTTACCAGCGACAGTGGTACTGCTGTAGCCTTTCGCGATGCGCAGGAAGGGGTCGGGCGGCGGGAAGCTGGTGGCCGGGTTGAACAGCTCCGCGAACCGGGCCTCCAGGTCGGCGGGGCGCATGGAGGAGCCCCGCACGGGGGGCGCCGGCGCGGGCGCCTCGTCCGACGAGTGCTCATGTCTGTTGTTCTGCGGAGTGCCGGGAAATACTATGATACAAACCTCACCAAATAGCTGTTCGTTGAGGGTGTTTGTCAGCCCAAGATTCGATTGACACCATTAAGTATGAATTTTAAATGTCTATTATGAAAAGACATATACCCTGGACAGGTCGGACGGCGCGAAAAAGTCGCCAGTTTATCTGTGCTAAAAATGCTTATTTTGGCACAAACATTAAAGTCACGCTGTGGTTCGCTCAGCAGCCACCTACAGAATTCTGACAAATGGCGCTACTGTTTGCTTGTACGAAAAAGGTGTACGTAAATCGTTAGGATGCCCATATCTTTAGGTTTCTTGTCGGTGCTACTATGCCTTTATGATGTACGATGGTTGATGAAGGCTTAGTCTAAAATTGACAAATAGAATTTACGCTTATTAGTAAAGAAATTTAACGATTTCAAAATTAGTAATATGTTTCGGTATCACTGATCCACAAGATATTGAATTTTAACATTCGGACACTTCTATTTAGAATTCCCACTTTGGATTATCCCGTTCCAGTCCGCTAATCTCTTCATTGAAACTCTGTCGACCCTGAATTAGTAAAGTTCGTCTGGAGATATCACTACGCTGATGCAGCAGGTTTTCAGAGGTAGTGCCGATTCCCTATTTGTCTTTTCATTCTTAGGTAATTTGAGTAATTTATTCCTGAATTATCTCGTCCATTGAGCGAAACGAAATTAAACAGAATGTCGGCAATAAATAGAAAAAGACCACCGGTGAAGACTAATGACGACACCAATTACTTTTTGAGGGTGTGTGTGAGGGTGAAGCTATCGGTAATGTGCTGAAGTGCTCGTTAGTAGATAGGTAGATACTCACTTGTAATCGGAAGTGCGGCGGCGGCGGCGGGGGCTGCGCGAGGGAGGCGGCGCGTGCGGGGGGCGGCGGCGGAGCACCCGGCGGCGGCGGCGGGCACACGCCCGGGGGGCGAAGTCCCCGCGATGCTCGGAGAGTACCTGTGCAACATGATGCTTATTTCCATTCTGTGAAACTAGTTTAGGCAGTGACATGCAAATGCATGATAACTATAAGGAAGAAAGGTTTGTTCAATGCAATTTTCTGTAAGTACGACTTGGTTAATTGACTATGAATGCTACAAACGGAGGTGCATGGAAGCGTCTCTTCTAATAATATACGTTAAATAAATAATTAACAAAAAAACCGACTTCAAATCTCATCAAACTACTGTTGAATACATCCTTTCCAATTAAAAATTTAAGACATATTATGATTTTGTCATGGATACCATTATCAGAACTGGACTAAATTGAAACGGGGGACCACACGGGAAGCGTCAGCTTTCTAATGAAAAGAATTATCAAAATCGATTCACCCAGTCAAACTCAAAAGTTATGAGGTAACAAACATAAAAAACATAATATAGTCCAATATCTTCCTCCTTTTTTGAAGTCGGTTGAAAACAAGGTTCTATTTGACTCATTTATGAAGCAAGGTGAGTAAGTAAAACATGGTAGTACCAAAATGTGAAGCGGGATTCTTCGTGGCGACGACAGGTGGCGCGCACGGTGGCGGCGGCCGCGAGCCCGGGGCGCCGGCGGGAGAGGGCGGCGACACCGGCGGCGATCTGTACCAAAAGCGTTGTTAAAGTGTTACAACTATTTAGGGAATTACAATAAAATACATAACTTAAAGGGAGTAAAGCTAATGCGTCAATACTACAAACAGATCAAGTTCAAAATATTTATTTTTAATACATTTGCTCAAAAAGTTGACATTTCCATGTGTGTTTAGCGTGCGCAAAGTTATTCTTTTCCGCACTAGTGCTTTTGTATTTTCCTCCTGCGCGGCACCGGAGCGGGCGTACCAGGAGCGCATGAACACGAACACGGCATGCAAACACGGAGCAGGCAAAAACCAATATTTTTTTTCGCAAATGTATTAAAAAACGTCGTTCAATGCACGTGCGGAATTGTCATTTTTACTCGTCCTTATAGTTGACCCTCACCTTAGGCTTGGGTCAACAAACCGGGACTCGTAAAGAAATGACAAACTTTCCGCACTTATATTGAAATGTACTATTTTTCACTAACGCCTTAGGCTTATGCAATAATGGACACATATTGAGCGGTATTTAAAACGGAAGCAGGAAGCTTTCCCGTTTGAACCCTAAAAGGTAGCGTCTTACCTGGGCATCCTCATGCTCTGCGCTCGGGCCGCGAGTTTGCCGTTGACGATGAGCTTCTTGGGCGGGGGCGAAGGCCTGTCGGGTGCGGGGGACGCGGTGGGCGGCTTGGGCGCCAGGTTCGGCTTGCCGTGGCTCACTCGAGGCCGCTCCGTGAGGTCCGACGTGGACAGCGACGCCGCCGGCGCGGGGGTGGAGGGCGCGGACGACAGTGACGTCATGGAACCACCTGAAACGAAAGCGCAAAGCGTTGAAGTCGTGATATCACCTCGTTTACTGATTGTATCAGTGTAGCTGTTCTGAAAAATTGATTCATAATTGTCTACAGTCTGACAATTTAGGCTCTTTTGGCAGTTGAATGACACTGACAGGAGGGCGTAGTTGTAAAAAAAATCATAATCATTATTTTATGTAATTTTTATCGTGCCTCTCTATCGTCTATCTTGTTGCGCGCTCTCGCTTGCACTCACAGGATCAGGTTGAACGTTACGCGGAACGGTACGCGGAACGTTACTATTTTTCATGAGTGCTGCTGGTGTTCATCAATTTATTAAACGTTATCACGTCTATAGAACAAGGCAGTCAGTGAGTCAGCGAATTACTTTTCCTCAATTCAGTTAATAATGAGTCAAAACAACGCAAAACACTTGCAACATACGTATATGCTGAGCGGAATATCAAACAGTGTCACAAGATTTTGGCCACGCACCGAGATAACCTTGTCCACCGATAAAAAAGAGCTCGACCGATGCCAATCTGTTTAATAGTTTTTTGACGTGATAACGTTTAATAAATTGATGAACACCCGCAACGCACATGAAAAATAGTAACGTGCCGCGTAACGTTCCACCTGAGCCTGTGCGTGCAAGCGAGAGCGCGCAACAAGCCATAGAGAGGCACGATAAAACAAACGATAGAGAGGCCAATTATGTCGCTATCACGTAAATCTATCGTCCGTAAACCGACTTTACAGACAGCCAATTTTTTTTAATTGTTGATAGTCTTGCGCTTGACTACTATCATGTCTGAGGGACAGCAATGATGAGGTGTAGAATGGAGCGCGCTTGCCTAGATAATGCATATTCACTTTTCTCTTGAAGGCATCCAGATTGTACTTGGCTGGGAAGACGGAAGCTGGAAGGGTGTTCCACACCAGCGGTTCGTATGAAAAACGTGGAAGAAAAAACGTTTCATCCGATGACACATTTGTTTTCTGTCAACTAATATCCATTAATGAAAAACCACTAAACCATAAGTTACGCATACCTATCTTCAGCGCATAGTCTTTACAATGCAGGGATTTTTCTAGCGTTTCGTCGGTTTTTTTAAATTCAATATAGGCTTATGCTTGACCACAATCTCTCCCGATGGACAGTGACGATGTGGTTGGAGATGGAGCGCGCTTACCTAGTATAGATGCCTATTCACTCTTTTTTTAAAGATAACCACGTTGTAAGATGAGGGAAATATTAGGGGATGAGGGGAATGATTTCGGGAGAGCATTCCAAACCTTAGCTATGCGTACTAAAAATGAAGAAGCGAACTTGCGACGATGCTCGAGACTATGAAGCTACGCCACAAGCGGCGAGTCTTCGACAATGAGTCTCCTAGCCCGACGATCTACAGCACTAAGGCTGCCAGCTGGTATTTGGCAGAACCATCGAAGAGGTGGCTGCAGTACTCCATACAAGACCAAACTTGCACCTGGTACAGAGTGGTCAGTTGTTGTGGAGTGAAGTACCGCTTGACTATATTAACGACGGTTTCTTGACGGCAGTCATGGCTAATTCCACGACTGCCAAAAAAAGGAGTGTAATGTTTTTAGGGTTCATGTATGTATGTGAGTTTCTTTATTCCACGGCCGAATTGATTTGGACATTTGGGGTATCGTTGGAATCCTTAGATTATTCCGAATAACATAGGCTATATTTTATTGGAAAAAGTCGTATTAGCACAGGGCAGTCGTGTTTTTAATTATTAACTTATTCATTTGAATGGAACACACCCAAGGAAGCCTGCGAGCCGGAGTGCAGGGAGCTCCTGTTCCGCTGCAGCGTGGTCGCGACGTGCGGCTGCAGCGCCTGCTCCGAGCACTGCTGCAGCGTGCTGATGCGCTCCGTGATCGAGCCCGTCGTCAGCACCGAGTCTGATGAACTCTGGAAACATCAAAATGATCGTTTAAAAAAGAAAATACTACAACGTGGATCGATCATTTTAGAAAGTTCTGCTATTGGTCAGGAACATTCAGTGGTTAGTTTTAGTTTGATACTCATAAATTGATGGACTTCTAACAGTGAGTCTAGAAACGTGAAACTTCCACAGAAGTTAGTTTCAACGCCTTGTTTCATTAATCCCATCAATTTAGTACTCGTATTACTTACTAGCAGACGTCCGCAGCTTCGCCCGCGTCTAATGTATTATGCATATAAAGATAAACCTTTCTTTTGAATTCTATCTATCTAACCTTCGTTTTGAATTCTATCTATTAAATAAAACCGCATCAAAATCATAAATAGGGAGAGACAGCGGGAAGCGATTTTGTTTTTACTATGTAGTGATTACTAGTAAATTTTTTTTTTAATTTACCATAAAATCTGAAGTTTGTTATAGGTTACCATAATATGAACGTATGAAGAGAACCAGAAAAAACTTCGGTAATTTCTCGTGGTAAACAATCATGATTATTTAATTGTGGTGGTGGCCATTCACATTCCGTCTTATATCTATATAAGGATTGTTTAAACATTGAAATTTTACTGCATATGTTATACGACTTGTGCCATGACAATTGGAAAGAAAATATTAACCAGTTTTACGCCTAATACATAGAAATCCAGTGAGTCTGCGTGATTAATTTGCTATACTACATTATGTAGCCATCATCTCCAACCGTTGAATCATTTCATTCATAAATAAAATGGTAAGCTATCGTGTCGTATCATAGTAAAAATAAGTAAGACTGTTAACAAAAAATAAAATAATGAAGTCATTCCCAAGAAATCACATATCACACACCGCTATTGCCTATTACGTAGACGAAAAACCTTGATTTTCCTTGAATCATGTGCATAATATAAAATGTAGTTGATATATTTCCGCAATTCTATTAAAACAAGTGTAGTACCTTTAAAATTGACGCAAAGAGTACGATACGGTAAGTGGTAACGTCTTCAAATTCAAGAAACACGCCACGAGCATAGATAGCGGACCACATCGTGGATTCCCTCTGATTCATCCTATTTACCAATAGGTCTTTGTCAGAAGAACTACTGCTAGTGGTAGGCGATTTACGAAACGCGTCGGCTACATTTGTGAAGTGAAATATTTAAAAAGTTTTACGTACATATAAGCGAAATTGAACCAGACGAAATTGACACCCAAAAATTTTTTGCGAACACTGATGGCGTTGTTGGGCTATTCACGTAAAGTTTTCACACACTCAGTGATGTGAAACAAGAAATAAATTAAAAAAGTAGCACTGAGAAAATAACTTTATGTGTATTGGTTTAGACTTTGGAGTGTAAAATTGAATGTACTTCAACATACGAAATATAGTGCCTCAAGCTTATCGTGCAACGTAAATTTAATTTGACGATTGTCGACAATGTTGCGTTTTGAACAACATTCAATTATACGCTTTATGTCAATACTCGTAAAATTAATTTTTCAGTGTAGCCGACTCGTTACGTGAATAGCCCCCCCAGTTCATTATAGAGTGCGTTTGATTATGTTCTTATACATAGGTGGTCATTAAAATCAATATTGATTTAATTGACCCTTGATCGTGTCGCACGCGTTTCGCGGTCACATGAATAAGCGTCATTGATATGAGTCACTGTGATGACTCAAAATGATCACTTGTTATGAGGTTCACAGAGAAAAGTTAAGGACATACGCTTTGTGCGGTAAAGTGATTCATAAACAATAGCGGGGCAGCATCAGCGGTAATAATGGGGACCCTTGGTGGTGCAGTCGTATCCGGGATGTGTGAGGATTCACTGACTTTATTTTTGTCCTTCTCACTCTTACGAATACATTGGTGGGTGCGACATGCAGCGTTGCGGAAGAATACTGAAGTATCCTGTTCTTAATTTTCCGCAGTGGCGTCCGTTACCTCGCGAGCAGTTGCTTTCCAACAGGCATGATTGTCGTCAAGTGCAAGCCTATCTAGAATATTAAAAAATAGCCTGGTAGCGTTCGTGATAGAAGATTGAAATCATCATCATCATCATCATCATCTCAGCCTGCGGACGTCCACTGTTGGACATAGGCCTTCCCAAGCGCGCGCCACCACACCCTGTCCTCAGCCTTCCTCATCCAGCCGCTTCCCGCCACCCGCTTTATATCATCAGTCCAACGAGCTGGGGGTCGTCCTACACTACGCTTACTCGTACGCGGTCTCCACTCAAGGACTTTGCGGCTCCAACGGCCATCGCCCCTGCGACAAGCGTGACCTGCCCACTGCCACTTTAGCTTGCTAATGGCTCGGGCTATGTCGGTGACTTTGGTTCTCCTGCGGATCTCCTCATTTCTGATTTTATCCTTCAGGGAAACTCCTAACATAGCCCTCTCCATAGCACGCTGGGCGACTTTAAATTTGTGACTTTTGATTGAAATACTTAATCTTAATTGAGAGTCATTAAAGAAAGTGGAACATGGTCGACTATTAAGTCAGTTAGTATTTTATCTAAATTGGTATAACCCTCCAAGACACTGAATTAGGTTGCGTTACGGTTTTTATTGTTTTGCTGATATAGGAAAATTAATTTATGAACGGAATATGGCTGTTTTAGATTGATACAATTTACTTATGTTCAAAGTCCGTAGCCTACCGGCAACAACGCCTAATTATTTAAGATCAGGAGTGTGATTCTCGAAAATATAAAATCACATTACATCGGCCAACCATTGCCATTAACCATAGCAATGCAGCCATCGCCAGCCAATTGGCACCTTGGCTGTAATAGCTGCATAGACGTAAGCTCGTCGCTGCTATAAGTAATTTTGCAGAAGCAAGGGACTATTCCACACAAACATCACAATAATTCACGTGTGGCAACTGGCAGTAAACATAATAATAAATTCATAACATACGACCCCTCCAATTTGCTCAAAAGAAAACTTATCCTCATACCAGGGTTGCCGACTTGTTTTGTCCAGTACTTGGCAATGCTATTCTGCAAATGAGTTGGCAAGCGTTCACAGGCAGACCACGCCTTACAATCATTTGTATTGTTAATAGTATGTGTAATCGTATTTTATTATAGGGACTCTTAAAAATCGTTGAGTCAGCTAGTGCATAATAATCCTTGCGGTTAGGTTCACCTGCGGAATGACCATTGAACAAATTATCATTAATGTGCATCAAACTCGAATATAACCTAAGATTTTCATCAAATTGGCTTTTGTACCTAATTTTATTAGATATGGATTCAGAAGTCAGAGCACATGAGTGTTCTTCAGCAAAATCTTGAATTTAAGCGGCGTATTGGTTCAATATCAGATTATATCGTCGTTTAGTTATAATCACACAAAGCCACGTTATTTTGCCCAGGCGCGTAAACTGTCTGTTTCTTAAATTTCATATTGCAAAGAACTTGAGACGCGAACGAAAAAGTAAATCGAATAACAATTTCCTATAAATTATATTTCCTTCCTATCATTTTATTCCGATCTCGATTTGTTATTGCGTTTCAATTTATAACTACACTTCAGATTTCCTCGCAAGATTTATACATCCGCACTCCGAAGGTTTGAGTTTTTTAATATACTGTATTTATTACTCTTTCAATTATTATCATGATGTTGAATACCTCCAATATAAATTCAATTAAATAAATCTAGAAAGCTAACCGTTTTGCGGTTGTACGGGACATTTTACGATTGTGTATGCTTTTAATAATTAAGCAAAGATAAGTTATGCATTAAGGAAATCACCTCTTACTTTCTACCTTTCAAAACAAATAGAAATATTCAACTTGCGAATAAAGATATAGATGCTATTAAGTTATCATAGACGTTTAATGATCGCAAAATAGAAAAAATACAGATTTTACAAAACCTCGACCTGCACAATTCACCATTTTGTGGTGGCGGCCACCTTGGGTTTGAAAATTAGTATGTTCATATTTTGATATTTACCCATATTACGGGAGTTACTGTAAAAATGCTGGTCCGATATAGCTCAGAACCACCTCAGCAAGAAAACTGGCTTTCAAATAAAAAACCTGTCAAGTGCGAGTCGGACTCGCGCACTGAGGGTTCCGTACTACAACCGGAGGAATAAAACCATAAAAACCACTTTTCTTATCGAACCGCAAAACTAACTTTGTTTTTAGAGGTTTAATGTAAATATAAAAAAAAACTACTTATTAGATCTCGTTCAAACCAATTATCGGTGGAAGTTTGCATGGTAATGTACATCATATATTTTTTTTAGTTTTATCATACTCTTATTTTAGAAGTTACAGGGGGGGGGACACACATTTTAGCACTTTGGAAGTGTCTCTCGCGCAAGCTATTCATTTTAGAAAAAAAATGATATAAGAAACCTTAGTATCATTTGTGAAGACCTATCCATAGATACCCCACACATATGGGTTTGATGAAAAAAAAATTTTTGACTTTCAGTTCTAAGTATGGGGCACCCCCAAAATTTATTACTTTTTTTAAAATTTTGTATAAAAACCTTAATGCGGTTCACATAATACATCTACTTACCAAGTTTCAACAGTATAGCTCTTATAGTTTCGGAAAAAAGTGGCTGTGACATACGGACGGACAGACGGACAGACGGACAGACGGACAGACGGACAGACGGACAGACAGACATGACGAATTTATAAGGGTTCCGTTTTTTGCCATTCGGCTACGGAACCCTAAAAAAACCGCATCGAAATCGATCCTAATGTTTGACAGCTACGATGCCACTAGCTGATACGATACGATATCGACATACAATTTATAACACCCTTCTATTTGTGTCGGAGGTTAAAATGTACTTTTAAAACAAGTACCCGCTCCGATACGACAGATTTGAAAGTGCTTAGATCAACTTTCGAGCAGACGAACGTGCGTAGTCCTCACTGCTTAAAGTCTACCGAGCTAAAGTTTTTGTATCAAGATGGAACGTAACGTACGGCGTTCGCCCGAGGCTGCCATAATATAAACGCAGTCTAGTCTAGACAAACGCACGGAAACTTGGAAACTGGTAGAGGCAGACGACCGGGCGACAGCTCGCAGCGCAGCACTCACATATTCTTTTGTGAATCGATACTCAGTATATAGAGTTCTAACTACCGCTTCATGTCTGAAGAAAAGCAGACTCGTACCTCCTCCAACCTGGAGATTGGTGATCGGTCGATTATACCAGCCTAATACAGTCAAACTTGGTGAAGAGAGAGCTCAAGGGACCGAGATCTCTTTTTCTCCTATAGAGGTTTCTCACTTAACCGAGTTTCAGAGTTAGAAGGACAAAATGACGGGCCCTGGTAAACTCACTAATAGAGTTTTCTCGCCTACCAAGTATTCACTTACTCAGGTTTTACTGTAGTAGTATTTGATGGTAAGTACATATCAGTACAAATCTTTTATTCGAATAATAAAGAATATAAGAGGTTTGGAAAAATCGCAAGAAAAAAAACGCAGGAAAAGTAATCCACTCGTTAGCAGGAACTAACAAGAAGGAAACCTTCGTAGGGATATCAATTACATGTAGGGTTGCAAGCCCTTACCGCGCCAGATTCTATGAGAAAACAATATCAAATTACTCATTACATCCTGTAGGTAC
This sequence comes from Coenonympha arcania, assembly GCA_036785405.1. Classification (NCBI taxonomy): domain Eukaryota; kingdom Metazoa; phylum Arthropoda; class Insecta; order Lepidoptera; family Nymphalidae; genus Coenonympha; species Coenonympha arcania. The sequence continues at coordinate 3,039,947 of CM072067.1, forward strand.
ACTGATATTTTAAAAAATACCAAAAAATAGTATTTAAAACAATCAATTTAAGTAGTTCTGGGGTTTCGGCCCAAGTAACCTGGAAGATACTAATTTTATTTAGTTTTTGGCAAATGTTAGGCTAATTAGTAATTAGACATCGTGGTAAGTGATAGTACTTCCCGAAAGATTATTTTCTGCATTTTCCCAGATTTGGAGCTATCGGGAACATGTATAAATGAGAGAGATGCAGAAACGATATGCCCGCAAAACTCATTGTTTTCAACCAACTCAACCTACGATGTATTGATGTAATCCAGTATTTGCGAAAAATAAATAAAATTTGCTTTATTCCTCGGTAGTAAAAATAAATCATGAACTATGTTACTTCAATCAAAGTAAAAACCGATATAAAGTACAATTTTATTGGAGAACAAGTGGAAAATTAAAAAATTTTAAAACACCCACGACTTTTGCAGACTTGTAATTGGAAAAGGATTAAATAATTTTTTTGAAACTCCCCGACTGAAGGAAAGTAAGAACTAAGAACCTATCAGTATACTTACAAATCCAAGAAAATCCGCCGGAGCTGCTGTGTTTTGCCTAGTGTTGATGGTGCTGTTTACCAGTTGATGACTAATTCAATTTCTTTATACTTCTCATATACCGGCAGTTTATCAATACTTACTAATTACATTAATTGATATTGGAAATATTGGAAACGAAAATAGCAATGGCAGCTCCGACGGATTTTCTTGGATTTGTAATTATACTGATAGGTTCTTAGTTCTTACTTTCCTTCAGTCGGGGAGTTTCAAAAAAAATATTTAATCATTTTCCAATTACAAGTCTGCAAAAGTCGTGGGTGTTTTAAAATTTTTTAATTTTCCACTTGTTTTATAGTTTTTCGATTAATATATTAATGTAATTTAAATTATATTATTATTAAAAAATGAAAATTAATCTTCAAACTAGCCATTAGCTCCTCTAGCAGCGTTTGAAGGCATCATCCCTTGCAACTCATAAAGAGACGTTTATTGTGGCGCCCCCTGCTGTTCAATCACAAGAACAATTATCTACGAACCATTGCCAATGACTCACTAATATTTTATACAAAACTGTATCTAAATAGGTTCAGTCGTTTTTGTAATAATTGAGAACATTCGTTTGCACTGTAAATGTTTTTTATGGCGCCCCCTGGTGATCGATGTTCGTAACAACTATCTAAGAACCATCGCCAATGAATACCAAACATTATACAGAAAACTGCATTTAAATCGGTCTAGCCGTTTTTGAAATAAATGGGAACATTCGTTTGCAATATAAATGTATTTTATGGCGCCCCCTGGTGATCGATGTTCGTAACAACTATCTAAGAACCATTGCCGCTGAACATCAAACATTATACAGAAAACCGCATCTAAATCGGTCAAGCCGTTTTTGAAATAAATGGGAACATTGATATGCACACACAAACAAACAAACAAACAAACAAACAAACAAAAATATTTTTGCATTATTGGTTTTTGTGAACAATTTAACATATAAACAAACATAAAATATTTTTAATAGAGTAATGTACAAACGGTCTCTCACCCTAAACGCATATACCCGTACTCCGTTCCGTCGTGGGTAAAAAAAAACAAAAACATAGCTTCTAAATCTAATTGATATTCGCGGCCAAACTAATAGACCTTGTGACTAATCTTTAAAAGGCGAGGCGCTAGATTTTTATGTGCTTAAGAATACCACAGCATGCTATTAAGTAATCGCTGACTAAACGCCATCAACATCATGACCAACGCATGGTAAAATGATTAACTTGAATACATATTTATGTGAATAAATCTTAGAGCACCTATCTACCTATACAATACTAATATAACATAGGTAGGTCTTAATATATGTATAGACACCCATGATGTTAATCCTTTAAGCATATTGGTTGTCACTCGTACAGACTCGACTTCTCAACCGACTTCAAAAAAAGGAGGAGGTTCTCAATTCGACTGTGTTTTTTATGTTTGTAACCTCATAACTTTTGATAATTTTGATGATTCTTTTTTATTAGAAAGCTGACGCTTCCCGTGTTGTCCCATTTCAATTTAGTCCAGTTCTGACAATGGTATCCATGAGAAAACCATATAACTAATTAATTTTTAATTGGAAAGAATGTAATCAAGAGTATAGTTTGATGAGAGTTAAAGTCGGTTTTTTTTTGTTAATTAATTAACGTATAATATGATTCACATCAGCTAAATCGAATTAGTAGAGATTCTGTTCACGAAATAGACGGAGACCGAGGAAGAAATTTTGAAATTTCTACGTGATCATCCAAAAAAAACTGCCTAACTATTATAGTATCCGAAAGACTCCATTTATCCAAAAAAAAAAAAAGACGCACCTTCATCACGTCGCGTAGGTCTCTAAAGTATATATTTAGTACAAATCACCACAACACATTACGCCTATTTACGTGACCCAGAACAAATGTTTACGATTTCCAAAAGCGGACTAAACATTCAACGAACTACATTTTGGTTAGATGCAGATGGTTCGTTTGATCCCAGGCTTAATATATTTTTTTGTTTATCGGAAAAGAATATCCCGCTCCTGCTTAGCCTAGATCATATTATTGTGGCATTTGGAAAACCCTTCCTTATCTCTTGTTTGCATCATAAACCGAACCTATGTAAAATGTGTCCAACATTTCCAAGACGAGATTTTGTATGTAATCCAAGAGTTTGACTAGGCGATGCATCGCGATGATAAGGTGAGTGAAGTCATGCCTATTCCTTTTATATAATAGGTACCATAGAGATCTTTGTACGAGTAAATACAAGCCTCAATAATGGTTAAAATTTAATTAAATATCTCATTTTTCGGAGAGGTAATTTCAGCACAGGAGCAAATGTAGCTTAAGTTTATTTAGAGGATTTAAATATGTCAAAACAATAAAATAACAAAGATATATCTTAGAGGCGCACGAGATGAATGCCTAGCTTGAACATGTATTTTATGTAGAATGTGAGTAGCCGATTGCATTCAACTGGCGCATCGACAATACGCATGAAGATTTCATTTAATTCATTAAACGAAGAAATGCGAATTATGACATGAATGAGCATCAATCTTGGATTAACTGGTAAAGCACCAGAGGTCGAACAAGCAATAAGAGTACAAAGCACAAGATTACATGCATATCTTAAGTACAGAACAATTCTGTAACGATGTATTTCAAGTAACTCGGCAGCGAAGTGAGGTGATCGAGTTAGAATTGTAGTGAATAGTCCTACTAAGTGCTGATACTTTGAAGTGCGTATTTCATTATCTCATTCACACTTTATCAGGACTGTTTTATCTGCGACCTTCGATTGAAAAATCAATTGGTTCATGTTTACAGAATTGCTATTGTCTTATAGCGATCTCAAATATTATGTTTCATTAAATTGAGATTTCTTTCTTCAACGAGATTCGAGGTAGATATTATGAGATCAATAAAAACATGCTCTGATTTGAACAGACGGCTATGCGCTAGCTCCACCACGCCTTTTCACACACATTTTTTTGTACATAGAAGGTTTATCAATCTTATTTTCATTATTTATAAAACAGCAATGTATAACAAAGATAAACAAGAGCGCTTAGTGGCTTTTGATCGTAGGGTTAGCGTATAACCCCCAATAAATCCGTAGATAAGAATAACCAATAAATAATCTTTCTTGCAAAAGCTTGGTTTACGAAAGAACAATTTTACTCGTATGCTCGTCGCGCATAGAAGCTCCAATTTGAAAACGGATGGAGTAACATCCTCGAGGGTAAAATTAACAAACAACACGTCTCCATTCCACTTGTGTCCTGCTTTTGCAGCTGGAGAAAATAATTTTATACCCCGTCAGAGGATAAAGCGGGAGTTTCATTGAGGGCTTTATAGTCTAGACTCTAGTAGAGCAGTAGAGAGAGAGGTCGGATTAACATAAGATAATTTCGTGGAGTGTGCTCGGGAGCTATTTGATCTGGTTCTTCCCTCACCATTTTTCTACAACACCACAAGGCACCGGGCGGGATTTCAGCCCTATGTCGTCAATATACCACCAGCTCGCTTCTTTTTTCCTAATACGCATGTCTAGGTTTTATAATGCTCTCCCGAAATATGACTGTGTTTCTTTAAAAAATGGGTGAATAGGCATCTTATAGTGCGCTCCATTTTCAAGCACATCATCACTTTCCATCAGGTGTACACAAGCGTAAGTTGAATAAAAAAAAGATAAAATTGGCTGGTGAGAATGTATAACAGTCACTTTAAAATCTAGTACATCTGCAGGTACTCATTGTGGTGACTAGTTAGCGTCAACACCAACAGTCATACGGCTCAAAACACCAAGGGCGCACGAAGCAGTCAGTTGAGCTCCCCACTTGACAATCAGAGGTCTAGCGTTGCTCGGTCTCTCTATTGTTCTATTGTCTATCCTTATTAGAAAAACTAACGCAACAAAAAGATGAAATATTATGGTGTAAGTCATCGCAGTTGAGTGTTTATTTGTAAACTTTATTCTTACTCACAGATGGAGTGATATAATACTAATAGTTTCAGATACTTTTGAGATGTACAGTAATTTTATCTAGAGCCTGTCAAATGCTTCGAACGATCAAAGATTTTAAGACAAAGATACAGAGTACAGTTTCAAGAGATTTATTATGAATATTTTTGAACGAAATTGATGACATATTTTTAATGTATGATATTTTATGGTTACTCCAAGACTGGTTCAAGTTTCAATTGGTGATTACTTTTCAGGATGCGACCGTTTGACCCTGTGTCGCAATAATGTATATTGCTACTCAGATATCACCCTTTTTATTTAGCACATCATGTCTGTTGAAATATTTGGCAAAATATTAAATTTCTACTCTACATAATTTATTTTTTACAATTATTATTACCCAGTCAATCTATATATATAAAAGAATGAGGTATTTTGGTTGTTCCACGGATTCCGCCAAAACTATAGGTCGTAGAGATCTGAAATTTGGTACTTAGGTAGATATTAGGTCATGAATTCGTACTAAGACGGGGATTCCAGAAATTCCATGTTAAAGGGGTAAAAATCATATATTTAAGGGTATTTCCCATACAAAAGTAAAATTTTTTCGTTGTTCCAGGCATTCCAGAAAAACTAAAAGTCGTAGAGATCTGAAATTTGGTATCTAGGTAGATATTAGGTCATGAATTCGTACTAAGACGGGGATTCCAGAAATTCCATGTTTAAGGGGTAGAAATAGTACATTAAAGGGATTTCTCCATACAAAATTGTAATTTTTTCGTTGTTCCAGGCATTCCAGAAAAACTAAAAGTCGAAGAGATCTGAAATTTGGTATCTAGGTAGATATTAGGTCATGAATTCGTACTAAGACGGGGATTCCAGAAATTCCATGTTTAAGGGGTAAAAATCATACATTTAAGGGTATTTCCCATACAAAAGTAAAATTTTTTCGTTGTTCCAGGAATTCCCGAAAAACTAAAAGTCGTAGAGATCTCAAATTTGGTACCTACGAAGATATTAGGTCATGAATTCGTACTAAGACGGGGATTCCAGAAATTCCATGTTTAAGGGGTAGAAATAGTACATTAAAGGGATTTCTCCATACAAAATTGTAATTTTTTTTGTTGTTCCAGGAATTCCCGAAAAACTACAAGTCGTAGAGATCTGAAATTTGGTACCTACATTGACATTAGGTCATGAATTCGTACTAAGACGGGGATTCCAGAAATTCAAATTGGAAGGGATAAAAATCCTACTTTTAAGGGATTTTCCCATACAAAAGTGTAATTTTTGCGTTGTTCCAGGGATTCCAGCGAAATTAAAAGTCGTAGAGATCTGAAATTTGGTACCTAGGTTGGTATTAGGTATATCATGAATTCGTATTCAGAAAGGGATTTTCGAGATTCAAATTTTGAGGAGGAAAATTTTGAATTTTTTGGCCGCCATTTTGAACTTTTTTGTTACTGGGCCGATTGCTTTAAAAATCGATGTTTGACTATGGCAGCAAGCATAGAGAAGGAATTTGTGGTCAATATTTAAAAAAGTAGCCGCCATTTTGAACTTTTTTGTTACTGGGCCGATTGCTTTGAAAATCGATATTTTACAGTGGCAGCAAGCATAGAGAAAGAGTTTGTGGTCAAAATTTAAAAAATAGGCCGCCATTTTGAACTTTTTTGTTACTGGGCCGATTGCTTTGAAAATCGATATTTGACTATGGCAGCAAGCATAAAGAAGGAATTTGTGGTCAAAATTTAAAAAAGTGGCCGCCATTTTGAACTTTTTTGTTACTGGGCCGATTGCTTTGAAAATCGATATTTGACTATGGCAGCAAGCATAGAGTAGGAATTTGTGGTCAAAATTTAAAAAAGTGGCCGCCATTTTGAACTTTTTTGTTACTGGGCCGATTGCTTTGAAAATCGATATTTGACTATGGCAGCAAGCATAGAGAAGGAATTTGTGGTCAAAATTTAAAAAAGTGGCCGCCATTTTGTACTTTTTTGTTACTGTGCCGATTGCTTTGAAAATCGATATTTGACTATGGCAGCAAGCATAGAGAAGGAATTTGTGGTCAAAATTAAAAAAAATAGCTGCCATTTTGAACTTTTTTGTTACTGGGCAGATTGCTTTGAAAATCGATATTTGACTATGGCAGCAAGCATAGAGAAGGAATTTGTGGTCAAAATTAAAAAAAAATAGCTGCCATTTTGAACTTTTTTGTTACTGGGCCGATTGTTTTCAAAATTGATATCTGATTATCGCAGCGAGCATAGAAAAGGAATTTTTGGTAAAAATTTAAAAGAATTGGCCACAATTTTGTACTTATATGTCTTACCTTGGTAGCAAGCAACCACGGCCGGATGGACGAACGGACGGTGGAGTCTTAGTAAGAGCTTTTACCCTTTGGGTACGGAACCCTAAAAATGGCCACCATATTTAACTTTTTGGTGACGATCGAATTTTTCAAAATCAATATGTGAAGCAAGAGAAAATTTTGTAGGCAAAATGGTGTGTAATGCAGAAATTTTGGAAATTAAACCACCATAGTAAAGCATAACTCAGAAGTTAACGTGAGCGCAGCCGCGGGCGTTTGCTAGTTAGGTATATGATATCTGCCTCTGATATTGATGAAATGACACAAACGTGTTTTTGTTTTCTTTGGGACATTGAACCGATTAGGACCGGACTTTCAGAGACAGGTATAGGGGATCACGGGATCTACAAAGAGTGATCTAGAATAAGATTTTTTACTACGAAATATCTACGGTGCTCGCGTATTCTGAAAACGAAATCAACTTTGATATGTTTCACATTATGGTAAAACAAAGTTAAAAGAATCGAAATAAGGAATCGTAATTACGTTGTCGTGATAAGTTGATAATTGTAACTACGATAAACAAGCAGTAGTTAGTAGGTGCATGATGTGATATTTTAGTTTCAATTTCAAAAATAATACCTTAAATCTCTTTGTTTCTTTAACCGTGCACAACGCTGTAACTAAGTCGGTTTTAAAAAGTTATGTCACTGAGAGTTCCAGATAGATACAGCCAGATATCGTAGATGGACATGTGCATAGAAAAACAAACGGTTCTTTTGAAAAAAAAAAATCAACCATAAGTGTTGAAGTAAAGTCAGTCCCTTCAACGCGTCTATGGGTAGTTTCCAAGTCGTTCCAGATAATTTGAAACACTTTTCCGAGCTTGTGCTAGATAAATGGCAGGAGTCGAGGGTGCCGTTAACCTCTGGATGACCTACAGGTTACCCAAACCCCTCCTGACCCTTCCCCACACTTCTGAATACTGAAACGGTTATTACTCGCAATTAAACTTTCAGCACACCTGTTAAATGTTGTTTTGACATTTTGCTTGTTTGGAAGATCATCAAATTATCAGACTAGGTAATTAATATTCTACCAAACTTGAGTGTTAAAGGTGGGCCAGTATTCCGGGCGTTTGTGTTTGTAACGTAAATTTTATATACATTGTTAAAAATATTTACTACCTACTTAACATTATTTGTTTAATTTTGAGCTTGCATTATTCTGGCTTCTGGGTCAGTTCCAAATGGGCCTATGATTTTTGTAAATTGTGACCAGACGAAAAAAATTAGTTCTATAACCGTCTTATGATGAAACTATTTGAATTACGATTTATCCCACCATATCTGCAAAATTTTGGTATTGTTTCGATGTATTTCTAAATAAATGTGTAGCAGCGAGTGAGTTCCCTTTAGCTTGGAAAAGTGCTCATGTCCTACCACTGCCGAAATAACCTGTCAAGTGCGAGTCAGACTCGCGCACTGAGGGTTCCGTACTACAACCGGAGGAATAAAACCATAAAAACCACTTTTCTTATCGAACCGCAAAACTAACTTTGTTTTTAGAGGTTTTATTGTAAATATAAAAAAAACTACTTATTAGATCTCGTTCAAACCAATTATCGGTGGAAGTTTGCATGGTAATGTACATCATATATTTTTTTTTAGTTTTATCATACTCTTATTTTAGAAGTTACAGGGGGGGGGACACACATTTTACCACTTTGGAAGGATCTCTCGCGCAAGCTATTCATTTTAGAAAAAAATGATATTAGAAACCTTAGTATCATTTTCGAAGACCTATCCATAGATACCCCACACATAAGGGTTTGATGAAAAAAAAATTTTTGAGTTTCAGTTCTAAGTATGGGGCACCCCCAAAATTTATTACATTTTTTTAAATTTTGTGTGAAAACCTTAATGCGGTTCACAGAATACATCTACTTACCAAGTTTCAACAGTATAGCTCTTATAGTTTCGGAAAAAAGTGGCTGTGACATACGGACGGACAGACGGACAGACGGACAGACGGACAGACAGACATGACGAATTTATAAGGGTTCCGTTTTTTGCCATTCGGCTACGGAACCCTAAAAAGCTAACCCTGTTTCCTTCTCTGACTTCCGACCTATTTCTATCTTGCCTTTCCTGTCCAAAGTTCTTGAAAAGTTAATTCACCATCAGCTGAACCTTTTCCTTAACAGAAACAACTTGTTTAATCCTTTTCAATCCGGCTTTCGTCCTGGACATAGTACTGTCACTGCTTTGATCAAAGTGACTGATGACATCCGGCTTGGCATGGACAATAAACAGCTAACCATTATGACCTTATTGGATTTCAGCAACGCTTTTAATACTGTCGATTTTGACATCCTACTTGGCCAGCTGCGTTCTCTCAACATATCTCCAGCAGTTATTGACTTGTTTCGTAGTTACCTTCAGGGTCGCCGGCAACGCATTCGCGCTGATGATACTTATTCATCATGGTGCGATATTGCTGCTGGCGTTCCTCAGGGAGGCGTGTTGTCACCATTACTCTTTACTATTTTCATTAATTCAATCTCTCAAAACCTTTCTTCTCTCTATCATATGTATGCAGACGATGTCCAGATTTATGTGCAATCAACTTTGAAGAATCTTCCGGCAGCTATTGCTAAAATGAATGACGACTTGGATAAAATCCTTGTGTGGAGTAAAACATTTGGCCTCAGTGTCAACTGTCAACCCAAGAAAATCTCAAGCGATTATCATTGGCAGTCGGAGACAGATGTGTAAAGTTGACAGATTATCCTTACCGCCTATTTTATTTGATAACATTGTGATTCCTTACTGTGATGATGTTAAAAACTTGGGAATTTATTTAGATAGTACACTCAGCTGGACTAGACATGTTAGCGAAATCAGCAGGAGAGTGTTTGCGGCTTTGGGTTCGTTGCGTCGCCTTCGAAATTTTCTTCCAATTCCTACCAAAATTATGCTCGCACAGACCTTACTCCTCCCTATTTTTAACCGACTTCAAAAAAAGGAGGAGGTTCTCAATTCGTCGGAATCTTTTTTTTTAGATTATGCTGACGCAAGCATTATTGACTTAACCGAAGACCAATTGAATAAGCTTGAGAGACTTCAAAATGCAATGATTCGGTTCATATTTGGGTTACGTAAATATGACCACATCTCACATTTTCGTTCTCGTCTTAATTGGTTACCCATTCGACTTCGCCGGAATATGCACATCCTTTCTGTTCTGTACTGTGTTCTTTTTCATCCTTCTGCGCCCCCATACTTAAAAGAAAAGTTCAACTTCGTGGGATAGCCTGACGAGGTACTTCGTTCTGCAAGAAAACTAACTCTAAGGGTGCCCACACATAGTTCGACTTTCTTTGGTAAGTCTTTTACTGTAAAGGCCATAAAGCTCTGGAACGTCCTTCCGCTTGATATCAGGGAGGCCAATTCTGTTAACATCTTCAAGAAACGTTTAAAGGATCACTTTTTGTCTCAACTTCCTGGAGTCAGTGGCAGCTGATCTCTATGTTACTAATATTATATATGTTATATTTTGTCACTCATTAAGTATTTTTGTAAGTATTTATTTTAATTTGAAACATTTATTATTCTATATGAGAGTTTTGTAATTATTTATTGGAATTTATTATATACATATATATTTATATATTATATTATTATGTATTATGATTATGTAAATATATTATATATATACATACGTATTTATGTATTATTTCTATTATATATTATTATATTTATGTGATATTTTCTTCAGTTTTAATTGTTTTTATTGTACCACCTACCTCATTATATTCCAATCACCGCTTCATACCCCGATGGTTGCCTGGAAGAGATCGCTGTGTAGCGATAAGGCCGCCATATGTACATTAGTATAACTTTTGTGTATTTATCAATGTTTTCTCATGTTTTATTGGTGTACAATAAAGAATTTTCTATCTATCTATTTCCTTGAAAACAAAACTACGTTTGAATTAAAGCTTAGGTTTACGAGACTCTTAAAGGCCATTAAAATCTAAAGCAGATTAACAGACTATTCTTAAAGAATCGCCCACACACGATCTCGTAAAGGCAAAAATAAACCCGGCGTGTGATAACTCCTCGTAAGTATCGGTCGATTTGGTAACTTCGATTTAAATATATTCGAAACCTCGCCACCGCGGTGCAATCCTTTTTTCGCAACACGTACGTATATTGTACGTATAGTTCACACGTAGCTTTTATACGGTGTACATATAAATTAATAAATTATAATCGATATCATGTAGTCGATGATTTTGGTAAGTAGAATTTTTATGTACAATGTACATACTTATAATATTATAGTTTCTCATACTATGCATGCAATTTTATTATAAGTATTATGTATACTAGCTGACCCTGCAAACGTTGTTTTGCCATATAAATTGTTTCTTACTCAGGGACATGAAAAATAGATAACAACCTGCTCCCAGACCCAGTGATCATATACTGAAAATTTCATAACAATTGGTCGAGCCGTTTCGGAGGAGTTTGGTAGCAAAGATTAGCGAGAGAATTTTATATTTGAAAATTGTTATAAAAACATGCAGGTAAAACTTATTATATTATTTATTTCAGAAATGATATGAATATCTACGACATTAACATTGATAGTATATCTCAAAAATGTATTAATCCTTGATGAGTACAAACTACCAGTAGGTAGCTATCAAAGTTTGAGGCCTCTGATTTTATTACAAATACAAATAAACAAATTAAATTCCTGATATCCAGCTGGTAACTAATACATAATAAGGGTTTCTACTGCTGTAATGTACTTGTGGGGAAATCATGGACAAGAGTAGCTCAACACAGCAAGAAATGTGTGCTTATGGGGAGACCTACATCCAACAATGGATAAACAAAGGCTCCTAAAGAAGGAGAATACTCAATTTAGCCTTATTACAATTCTAAATAGTTTTTATAGAAACGGAAGCAACGGTAAGTATTAAGAATTTGGAAAGAGTCTTTGTCATGACTATCAGTCCATAGTAGAGATGTTACGGACTTCCGGCTTAAACTTTTGTGTGATTTTACACCGCTTGTTCTGGCTTTGGTTTTGATTTATTTGAAACAGATATACCAGAGGTCAAACATGCAATTAAGTGTTTTTAAGTGTAATTAAGTGAACACCAAAATAGCCGAGTAAAGGCCATATGTTATCAGTGTGGTCTGTATTTTGGGACTGTATGTTTTCAAAGTGATTTAAAGAACAGAATAATAATAATACGGTTTCATGTATTAAATTATTAATTTGTCTGGTCGTGCCTTAACATAGTTTCTCATTTGTCCCCCACTCTGGTTCCAATTTTGTTTTTCAAATCTCAGATTTGGCCTCCAGTTCTGATAAAACCACTTCAGTAACATCCCTAGTTCACAGCATAAAAATCTATTAATACTCACCAAAGGCATCACAGCTTTTTGTACAGGTGGTTCCGGAGGAGGCCCTCTCGCCTTTGCCTCACTAGGCTGCCGCCTCACCATGGGTCTGGAAGGAGCTTCTCTGGGTGACTCTCTCGGGGACTCCCTGGAGCTTTCCCTGGATGCTAGAGCTTCAGATATAGCGGCCACAATGTTCCCACCGGTAGGAGTGGGTCTCGTTTTCTCTGGTGACCTCAGTGTTTGATGAGCTTGTGTTTGTTGTGCCGGTGGAAACCGCGGAGCATCCATTTTGATTTGGCCATTGGGAGTTGTGCCTATTGAAGGAAATTCAATTAAAACAAATTTTCTGAGCATATTTATACAAAAAGATCCCTCATATCCTTTGATTTACCCTGTGCACCTACCAGGTCAAATTGCAATATTCTAAGACGACAATAATTGGAAAAGGCAATTTCTTAAATTTTAAAATGAAATATATTGCTAACTTGAAATTTGTGTGCTATAAATTTAAATACGAATCAAAATTTTTCACACGCAGCGGGATTTGAACCCGAGTCCCCCAGCTCACGCGGCTGGGTGCTCTTACCACTGAGCTATACGAGTCATATCTCCCTGCGGTGAAATTTTCGATTTGTATTATTGGGTCCTCAGGCAGGACTAGCGTCATCTATTGTGAAACGTAACAGTTTCAAACTAATTTCGAAGGCTCATAATTGCATATGAAGCAAGCTTCGAACGAGAGATGACACATTGCCGTTTTAACTAATTATCTTTTTGAATAGTGTTTTACACACTTAGGAAATAATTCCTATAAATTTAAATACGAATCAAAATTTTTCACTCGCAGCGGGATTTGAACCCGCGTAGTGAAATTTTGATTTGTATTTAAATTTATAGGAATTATTTCCTAAGTGTGTAAAACACTATTCAAAAAGATAATTTGTGTGCATTTATAACTCCGTGCATTTGAATAGATGAATTAACACTTGTTAGACTGCTTTTAATACATGAACAAAGTTACATGCTAGTATTTTAGGTGTTAAAAAATAACTTAGCTTTTTAGGTTGCAGCTTAGAATATCCTATCTTTTGCAAACATTTGTTCATAAATCTGTATGGTATAAAAGTATGTACTATGTTATTTGTAATAGGAATTCATAGAAAGAAATCAATATTGTATTGATAAATAAATACAAGGTATTGATAATGCTTGATAATGAAATGTTCTGTTAAGCGATAAGTCTAAAATTTATCTTTATGGAAAGTATAATTATTATTGTATTTGACTACTAGACTATAGTATTGAGTATACTCCAAAATGATTATTTTAAGATACAAATACTGAATACAGTATTAAACCAAGTACTCCAACTTAAATATCAAAAGAATCTCAAATACTTGCTGACTATGCTGAGCCAGATGTTTATCAGATCAGATAAAAGCAATGCCAACAAGTAAAAAATGAACTAAATAAATTCTATCTCACCAGCCAATTTCCCAGTCGGCCTTAACTTGGGCATGCCTCCCGCAAATAGTCCTCCCAAGCCAGGCATAGCCCCTGCACCACCATTTGGCACAGGGGCTGCATTCCTGACTCCATTCCCTACTGATGAACCACTGTTGGACACATTAGACACCTTCCCCGGAATATAAGGTCCACTTTTGTCCACTGTAACTGTCTTCTTTAACTTTGCGCCTTGTCTTATGGAGCTCAGAAGGGCGTTTCTATCGTTGGGCGAGCCACCACCTTTGGAAGCACCGAAGACAGGAGGAGGAGGAGGCCCGGGCGGCGGCGGCGGGCCTGGAGGCGGCGGAGGTCTGGGCGGCGCCATGTCTCGACACTGAATACCACAAAATTACACACAACACACCATAAGCTTTCCGAGTTCGACTGGCGACCGAGTGTTCACAAGTCACAACTCTCGGCGATACTGACGCGTGATAAAAACATTCAATAGACAATACGTCACTCCGCACCGACCCATGCTAATTTACATAAAACACTAAAGCCTTGCCCCAAAAGATTAATCATTGTAGGAAGTACGTAGGCACTAGAAATTGTTTTTGACTCGTATCACCTCATTTTTATTACACATTGAATAAGTTTCAAGGAACATGTCTGCACACAATCGGCTATACGCTCGTTTACGACTATTGGGATATAGTGCTGATTGAGCGGCTAGTTCTTTTCACTTTTCCAAGGCGCTAGGTATCATCTAAATTGTTGAATGAAAAAATATTGGTGAAGAAAATTCATCAAATTCAGAAATTGCAACATGGCCGACACCAGCTGTCAGTGGCTGTCATTGATATGTGACCAGTCGAAAAAATGATATTTAAATGGTAGTTTTTTTTACGAAACAAAATATTTCCCTTCGCACAAGCTTTGCTGATGATTAAATTATATATGTATCCCATACCCGTACATACCACTTCTCCCGTTCGAGAAGACGAGGATGACCACGACTCACGCTCGTCTGGCTCGTTGTATACATATACTGACCACAGAGGTAATGCGGTGGTAACACAGTGTGGTCTGTGGTAGGTATATTAACATTAACTTCCAATCTCAGCCTGCATTAAATATTGTAGTACATCAACCAGAATCTCATTCAACCATAGATTATAAGATTAAAAGCATTCAACCGTATCATCTCAGTTATCAACGCACTTCAACGGAATATCTCATAGCCAAGCAGCTGTTGCTCTCGTTAGGTAGTGATCTACATAGTATAGTATAGACACAGATAATATAATACTATGTATAGAGTAAGTTCTGACCCTCCTCTGACCACTATAATATGTATAATCATAAGAAACGTTGTGTGGAGGCGACACACTACAGTGTGTTTATACCTAATCCAAGATTTTTACAAAAACAAATTTAAAAAAAAGATTGGAGAAATGATTGGAAAACGTTTCCCGGTTATGTTTCTGTCTGGAGGCGAATTAAGATTATCCAAAATACATATTATTTTAATTGGAAGTCTTTATACTTTTTAACCTTTAGTTTTAAACTAAAAATCTATAACTATAAAAGGCTTTGTCCTGAGTGACTGACTGACAGACAAGCTACAGCCCAAACGGCTGAACGTAGTGACTTGAAAATTTCAGGGAAGATTCTTTGTGAACCCAAACCGCTCGCTAAGAAAGGATTTTTTGAAATTCTACCCCTAAGGGGGTTAAATAAGGTATTTAGGTTTGTATGAAAGTCCTTCATTTTCCAAGTTAGATTCATGAAAATTGGAATATAGACTTCTTAATAAAAATAAGAGAATGGGTGTCTGAGGGATTTTAAAAATTTCACCCCTAACTCTCTTAAAAGGGGGTTGAAACTAGAAAACGCTTGGTCCCGGCTGGCTGGCTTCTGGACAAGCTACTGCCCAAACGGTTGAACGTAGAAACATGAAATTTTCAGGGAATATTTTCTTAACACCCTAGATGTGTACTAAGAAAGGATTTTATGAAATTCTACCGCTAAGGGTGTTAAATAAGGAATTTTATTTTACATATATGGGAATCCGTCAATTTTCAAGTTATGTTCATTAAAATCGGTAAGTAGGATTTTGGATAAAAATAACAAAGTTCCTCGATTTTTTAATTCCCCCCCTACTAACGAGACTACCTCCTAGGGGGGTGAAATGGGGGTCCAAAGATATTACGAAGAAATGCTCCTTCACGCCGCAGTTACTGATCGGAACTGGCTGAAATTTGAACAAGAGTTAAATTATATTCTGGATTAATAAATAGACTACTTTTTATCCCACAAAAATCTATGGTTCCCGCGAAATTAGTAAAAAATAGAAATACGCGCGGGGGAAGTACTCCTTCACGTCGCAATTTCTGTATCGATTTGTCTGAAATTTGAGATTGAGGTAGATTATATCCCGGTTTAATACATAGGCTACTTTTTATCCCGAAAAACCCATGATTTCCGCGGGATGTGTGAAAAACCAAAATTCCTGCGGGAGAAAAACTCCCTTACGCTGCAACTACTGAAACGATTAGGCTAAAATTTGAATTAGAGGTCCATTATATAATGATCTAGCACTTAGGTTACTTTTTATCTCGGAAAATTACGCGGTTTTGCGGGATATTTGAAAAATCGAATTCCACGCCAGATTAAAATCGTTCACGCCGTAATTACTGAACCGACTTGACTTAAATTTGGAAGGACAAAGATTATATCCTGGACTAATGAATAGGCTACTTTTTATCCCGAAAAAATCAATGGTTTCCGCGAGATGTGTGAAAAATCAAAATTCACGCGGGAGAAATAATCTTTTACGCCGTAACTACTAAAGCGATTTGACGAAAATTTGGATCCTAGGTAAATTATGTAATGATTTAGAACTAAGGTTACTTTTCATCCCGAAAAAATCCATGGTTTAACGGGATTTTTTAAAAATCGATTTCCACGCAGGAGAAAAATCCTTTACGCTGCGATTACTGAACCGACTTGGCTGAAATTTGGAATGGAGATAGATTACATCGTGCATTAATACATAGGCTACTTTTATCCCGGATATATCCATAGATTCCGAGAAATATGTGAAAAACCGTAATTTTCGCGGTAGAAATACCTTTATGCTGTAACTACAGAAATGATTTAGTAATATGGAGAGAAGATAGACGATATCCTGGATTATTATACAGCTTATCTTTTATTCCGGAAAATCCGTGTTTACCGCAAATTTGTGTAAAAACGAAGTTCACGCGAGGGAAGTACTACTCCTCCACGCCATAACTACTGAACCGATTATGGCTGGAAATTTAAGTGGTGAAAGATTCTTACTTGGATTAATACAAAGACTACTTTTTGTCCCGGAATGATTGGCTGAAATTTGGAATGGAGATAGATGATATCCCATAATTACCACATAAGCTACTTTCTAGAAAGTAAGTATAAAGGCTAAGGTTGATAAGGAAATTTAGGATTTTAAAAAATCTGAATCTCTGGGTTTGTGAAAAATCGAAATTACCGCGGGCAAAGCCGCGCGCAAAAGCTAGTAACTTATATATCCCTAAACGGTTAACCCCTTCTGCAACTAAAAATAGCATAGTGCGTCCTTAAAGCACCTTAAGGGGATTTATTGAATTTATTTTTGTCTTTCTCACTCTCACGGAGATTTGGTAGGTGCGACATGCAGCGTCGCGGAAGAATATAGCAGAAAAACGACGTTTTACCTAATTACTCAAAAACTAAGCCAGTTATCAAAAATCTGTTCTAAGCGTTTTAGGATATTTTTTATTACCGATACATTAAAACAAAAATTACAATTACATCCATTGTAGTTTCCGATAAAATATAGAAAAACTGAGATTTTGGAGCAACTTTTGGGAGAACTTTCTATCGAGAAAATTTTATCCAATCGTGTTTCTGCTTCTTAGTGATTTTAGATTAAAGACCCAAAATACATAACGTGCAAATTTGAAAGTAATTGTTTTCATAGTTTTTGCATAAAACTTCATTCAAAATCACCTAAATACGGCTTGTAGGCCGTTAAGCTTTGATTTACTTTTTATCGATTATGCCTTTGCATTATCTTTAACAATACAAATAAATACATAGTGAATACTGTTAGAGAAATTTTATTAAGATAAGGGTAATAAATAAAACTTTTCAAACACGAGCGTTCTTTAAAGATTTAAAGAACAAACGAACTATAAGTTTTAATGCACAGAACTGGCAGCTACTGAACCAATATCATCATAATTGTATTTCATTAAATTTGAATCATAGCTCGCTTCACTTGCTCCTTGAACAAGGCTTGCAGCTTCCAAATCAGCATGTTCTGCTGCAGCACGTTCTTCAGAGATTCTTATTTCTCGTTCAACTTGTAACTCCTCTTTTTCTTTCATGCGTTTTTCTTTTAGTTCAATATTTTCTCTGTATTTTATTAGACGTGCTGATAAATATTTTATAGGATCAGCTGGTTGATGAACAATGACGTCTGCAATACATTCACGAAGTGCTTTACCTACAGTTTTCTTAAGATACTTAAACTCTTCAGTAACATTCACATCATCCGGACAAAGCTTGAATATATCTAAGTGACTTCGAATACGAACTAGATTTCCTAGGCCATCATTTTCATATTCACTAGTAGAATCTACCTCTCGATAAATATGCTTTCCTTCAGAGTTTACATAATATCTACCATAATTGTCATAATAATATGTAAAACCCTCTCGTTGCTCCTTTACTTTTAACAAAATACCAGAGCTATCCATCATATATTCACTGGCAGCATCATGAGCTTTGTAAACTCTCTGTCGCGTTTTAGGATCCAAAAAATATCTTCCGCATTCGTCGTAGAAATATATGTGGTCTGCGTCATCAGAGAGCGGAACAAGTTCATTTTTTTCATTTGGCTGATACAGTGTCTCATCGTCAGGTAATTTATAAATTTTCCGACTATGTTGATCGATGTAATAAGTACCGAGAACATCAGTAAACTCCTCTCTCCCATCTGCTGCACTAAGTATGGAAATAATGGACTTGTGACTGTGCTCTCCAAAAATTGCTAAATCCCATACATTACACAATTGAGTCACTAAACGATCACGTTCTAGTGGTAGCAAAGTATGATTAAATATTCTTAATTTATAAAAATCTTTGCAAGTGCATACGTTCCCTTCTTCCAAGTTTTCCTGAGGTAGATCATACGTTTCTGAAAACTGCTTTAGGGTGATTTTCGAATTATTTACAAAATCAAGTCGATCCTCAAAATACTTTTTCATATTCTGTATATCCATTACAGCTGCGGAAGTTGGTTCGGCACCCAGAGTTTCAATCTTATCCTCCAATATCTTAATTTTTTCAATAAGTATTTTTATTTCTAAATCATGTTTTGCAATGGCTCGTACCGTTGTGCCTAAATTAACTGCCAATTGCTTAAAATTTTCTAAAGATGATCCTTGACCATCAGGACACATAGAATTGTTCATGTCACTGATAATCTGTTGTAAAACCCTACTTAAGTCTTCTGGAAGATGAACCAAATTACTGCTTATATATTTTGTTAAATGTAGTACAAACTCATCATATATCATATCAACCCAAGAAAGAAGTTCATCGATTTCATCTCTTACTTTTATTTTGAATTCGTCATCAGTATCGAAATTCCTAAAACATTTCAATTTCTTCAAGAGTATTTCAGCTATATCTTTGTGCATTTCTTCTATTATTTCAATATCAGCTAAAATATAAGCTTGCCTTTCATTTGAAAATTTTGGTTTATATTTTAGCATATATCTCTGGTAATATTTTAAGCGACTGCATAAGGCATCTAGTGTGTAAGTTATAGCTTCGTATATTTCTTCTCGAGAAAGTACGGGCAAAGTATTTGAAAAATTTTGTAATTCTTTTATCGCGTGTAGCCATTGTAAATGAAAATCAACAATTATGTCTATAATTAGATTTTTTGATCCTTCTTCAAGTGCTCTTCGCATGGAACACATGGAATTAAATATAGTATCGGAGAAATCTTTTTTAGTCAAAAATATAACTGGAACTTCGTAAAAATATTTTACTACCTTGGATATATCAAAAAGGAAATCTATATAAGATTTGTTACTCAAAATTGGTTCAATAGTAGACTCTCCAGCCATTGCTGCTATAAAAGTTATCTTTGCTTGATTATTATAATGATCCTTTTTAAGGGTTTCTCGTTTGCGTATTGCACGTCCTAGCACTTAGTTGCCTTGAAATAAAAACAATTAAATGGCTAAATGCTATTCAGGTGATTTGATATATAATAAATATCACATAAAGTTATTCCTTGCTCTGTGTATAATATTCTTTTGTTATTTCAGTGACAGGAAAAATACCATTTTTATTTGATTCATTTCTTTTTTTTTTGAAATCTAAATTTATTAGAACTTTTTAGACATTTTTGTAGCTACAAATCTAAAAAAGTTGGAAGAAAACATTATTTATCTCCACCTCTTCCACAGTTTATTTCTCTGCTCTGTGGTAGAAAGTAAGGTAGAAAATATGTTTAATTCCAGCAGAAACGGTACCTTTTGACGTTCTCTGTAATGTCAACACCGTACGCGTCTACGATTTGTTTCCGAAAAGGTCGTCGATGACTTTGCGATTAAACAAAATTACAAAGGAAAGTGTAGCTGTTTGTGTAATTTTATATCAAGTTATTTAAATAGTAAATATATACACAATGGCCGGAGCAATGTTGTTCGAGAGATCACGCGTTTCGTCGTCGGGCAGAGACGAAGACGTCCGCATGACTGATAAAATGGTTAGCACAGGCGAACTACCCGAAGATGACGAGGAGAACATCAGGAAGAAAGAGCAAGGCATCCTAAACCTCGGCGAGAAGTACAAGAAAGAAGGCAAGGCGAAGGAACTGGCGGAATTGATCAAAGCGACGAGGCCGTTCCTCAGTCTGATAAGCAAGGCTAAAGCGGCCAAGTTGGTGCGCTCCCTCGTCGACTTCTTCCTGGATTTGGAAGCCGGCATCGGCATAGAGGTGCAGCTGTGCAAAGAGTGTATAGAATGGGCGAAAGAAGAACGTCGCACATTTCTGAGACAGTCCCTGGAGGCGCGACTCGTCGCTCTCTACTTCGACACGGGTATGTACACAGAGGCTCTCGACCTCGCCACAGCACTTTTAAAAGAACTGAAGAAGCTAGATGATAAAAACTTGCTTGTCGAAGTGCTTCTTTTAGAGAGCAAAACTTACCATGCCCTTAGCAATTTACCCAAGGCGCGGGCATCGCTGACGTCAGCGAGGACCACAGCGAACGCGATCTATTGTCCTCCCAAGATGCAGGCTGCCCTCGATCTACAATCGGGCATTCTCCACGCCGCTGATGAGAGAGATTTCAAAACTGCTTACTCATACTTCTATGAAGCTTTCGAAGGCTACGATGGAGCAGACAGCCCTAAAGCCTTAACTGCTCTGAAATACATGTTGCTATCCAAAATCATGCTCAACCAGGCGGAGGAGGTAAATACTGTGTGCAGTAGTAAAACTGCCCTAAAGTATGCCGGCAAGGAGCTGGAAGCGATGCGCGCCGTGGCCACTGCCTCGCACAAAAGATCCCTGGCAGATTTCCAGTCAGCATTAAAAACATACAAAAGGGAGCTAGAAGAGGATGCTGTGGTTAGAGCTCACCTTGGTGCTCTATATGACACTATGTTGGAACAGAACTTATGTCGCATCGTGGAACCCTATATGCGCGTCCAAGTCGATCACGTAGCAAAGTGTATCCGCCTCCCTGTTGTGCAGGTAGAGAAGAAGTTATCTCAAATGATTCTTGACAAAAAACTCAACGGGATCCTGGATCAGGGAGAAGGAGTGCTGATTGTATTTGACGAGTCACCCCTGGAGAAAACTTATGAGACTGTCTTAGAAACCATCCACCACATGAGCAAGGTAGTTGACACTCTCTATCAGAAAGCTAAAAAACTCTCATAGGCCCATGTAAATTGTTGTAGCATTAAAACTATATAATATATATATCAAATAACCTTAAAACGTTTCAGTTGAAGTAATTTGTAAATTAATGCTATTTTCTAAATAAATTTCCAAGTTTCACTAACAAAATCACCACATACTTAAATATTTAAGAAACAAATATTTAAGAAGCTTAATAATATGTTTGGAATAAATATAACATAGAATTTATATACATAACAGATAAAGTAACTATTGCCTTTTTTTGTGTATTAAATCCTGAAAACTTACTTATTTGATATCAATTGTAATATTAAATAATGTTTTAATTTCATTTTTACTTTCTTTTTTTTTTAGCATAAGCTAGTGAAAAATTGTAATATTCCGTTTTATTGAGGATTAAAGTGTTCTCTGAAGATTCTTGTTTGCTTGAAACACCCACCCAACGTTTTAAACGTTTTAAACTACATTTATCCAATGCAAGTCATTTTATTTTGAGAGTTGACTCTGTTGGAAGTTGGCACTTACTACCAAATACAAATATTGTGTGAATCATTGAGTACAGTGCACTCATGAATAAAGGTTGACCTTAAGTCAACCTATGTTATGTATTGTACAACAGTATTTTAGTTTGGATACCTTGTCAATAAGCTTCTTTTAAAAGAGGTACAAGAGGTAAACTTAGATTGTCCACCCTGTTCCAAGACAGGTTGATAGTTAGGTGTAAGTTCAAACTCCATTTTCCAGCAGGGCTATTGTCCTAAAGGTAAACTACTAAGTCAACACTGGACTCACACACAATGACACAACACAAACCGTACTTGTTTTAGTTTTCCAATCAATCTGTATACCTAATTAATTTTGGCCAACTTAAAATTGGTCACCTGTTCTGAGGAATAGGCATGGGTCATTACTGTATTGTACAGTCTCAACTAGGCCATGTCTCCCACTTTGCCTTTTTATCAATATTCTACTAGTGCAATTATCTTTTTCTAGAATCTAGTAAAAACTAGTTGTCATATGTTAACCCAATATGGATGGCATATTAAAAACAGAGTATGTATCTACTATTTGCTGGTCTTAAGGATTAATAACAGGGTTTTACCCTGAACATCAAACATGGTGTGATCTTGAAACTGGTTTGCTTTACATTAATACTTTTAAATAAAACAAGAGTTCTATTAAAATGTTTTTATTTATAAAAGAATGTATGAAAGGTTTTACAAAAGTTTTTTTATTAATTAATTACTAAACATTACAAATCATAAAAATAGGTCTTATTATTTACAACAATTAGAATTATTATTAGTAATAATTTGTACTCTCATTTATTTATTATTAGTAAAAATAATAAATACAAGTATTGAATAAATTGAATAATTGAGGTATTTAAAATTGGTTCAATTGGGCAACATTTGAAAGAAACTTAAGATAAGTTGACACATGTGGATATGGGACACGTAAATTCGTACTACCGGTTGGCACGCACGCAGCGCAGGGCACTGCAGATTTTGTAAATTATGGAACATCCTTGGCTACGAACGCTGCAGGCACGTGCGATGCCAAGATGCCAGATGCAGCTGCTTTGTGTGGACGCGAATGGTCTCACTACATTATTTAGGAATACATCTCCTCTATGCAAGTCGCAGCTTGCGACGGGCGCCTATGTCTGCCTCAACTGCCCTGCCCTGCAAATTTGTCTGTCCTGCAGGGCTAGACAAAGTAACAGTCGTTTAGCGTTCCCGACAGTAGATAAAAACGTATGGACAAAACAAGTGACTGTAGAATAACCACGTGACCGAATAGAGGAAAACACGCTGTGTTTGAAAATCGACTACGACTATTTGAACGCTCCCTGGCGTTCTCGCAGACCTTGTAGATAACTTTAGCGTACTTCGCATGACAATTGTCAGTCGACACTGAACAACGCTAAGCATAAAGTAGATTTTGCTTTCATTTGTTTTCATTCGTCACGTGGTTTGTCCATACATATTTATCTACTGTCGTGAACGCTAAACGACTGTTACTTTGTCTAGCCCCGCTGTGCTCCGTTACCCGAGTATCAGTACACTCTTAGCCTTAATCGTGCATCAAACAGCGTTGTTCCTCCTGTTGAACTCCTCGGTGTCGTCGGGCACGTCCCAGCGCGGGTACCAGAAGCCGTCGGGCGTCTTGGGGCGCGCGGGGTTGTGGCGGCCGCGGTGCTTGGAGCACTCGTCCATCAGCTGCGCGAGCATCGCCGGGTCGTCCTTGTACAGCTCGTCGTAGAACTGGCGGCGAGAGTTTCACAAAGATAAGCTGATAGTTATAATATACAAAACCGACTTCAACTCTCATCAAAGTTCAAACTACTGTTGAATACATCCTATTCAATTAAAAATTAAGACTTATATAGTTTTCTCATAGATACCATTATCAGAACTAGACGAAATTGAAATGGGACCACACAGGAAGCTTTCTAATAATAAAAAAAGAATCATCAAAATCGATGCATCCAGTCAAGAGTTATAAGGTAACAAACATGAAAAAACTAACAGTCGAATTGAGAACCTCCTCCTTTTTTTAAGTTAGTAGAAAAAAGGTAAGCTCATGGTCATCGGACACTAAATATTTCATAAATATAGTGTCCCTAAAATTGGTCCAAGCGTCTTGCGACCCAAGAGTTGGCGCTTATTTAGCTTAAAGGCTAATTAAATCATGGTTTAATCATTTTTTTTTAATCATTTGATGATTAGTTATTTGGTTGTTTAGTTAGTCTGTGCTTAGTAAAAGATTATAGAAGACGACGAACTTATTAATATATATATAGCTGCTTGTGCTGATTCACTCACTCACTGACTGATTGATCACCTCTCCTGAACAATTTTGTATGAAAAAATTTTTTTTCACTATGCGTTTCGTATAGAAGAAAAAAATTCATTCGGAGGAAAAATACGGAGAGAGCTGATGATTGAGGATTTCGAAGACGGGTGAAGAGCACGGGGAGGGTATCGAAGATAGGTGGAGGGTGCTCGACCAAATGTCATTCGAAATGTCATCCAATTGGCAGTGAGCTGAAAAAAATTTCAAAATGGCGGATTCAAAATGGCCGCCGTTCGAATTTTGTCGATATCTCGGAAAGTATAAAAGATGGAAGAACGGTTTCTTGGAAAGAAGTGATCAGGACCCAAAGGTCTATAGGATGGATAGGAAAAAAATTCAAAATGGCGGAATTTATTTTTTCATAGAAAATGTATGGGGAATGTTGAAGGGACCAAAGTTGTAAGGCAAATAGGGGGGAAGACAGCACGCGGGCCACGTGTGGCCCGCGCCACCACGCGCCCTACTAGTTAATATATATATAGCTGCTTGTGCTGATTCACTCACTCACTGACTGATTGATCACCTCTCCTGAACAATTTTGTATGAAACAATTTTTTTTCAATGACCATTCCGTATAGAAGGGAAAAATTCATTAAGAACAAAAATATGGAGAGAGCTGATGATTGAGGATTTCGGAGACGGGTGAAGAGCACGGCAAGGGTATCGCAGATAGGTGGGGGGTGCTCGACCAAATGTCATTCGACACGTCATCCAATTGGCTGTGAGCTGAAAAAATTTTCAAAATGGCGGATTCAAAATGGCCGCCATTCGAATTTCGTCGATATCTCGGAAAGTATAAAAGATGGAAGAACGGTTTCTTGACAAGAAGTGATCAGGACCCGAAGGTCTATTCGGTGGAAAGAAAAAAAATTCAAAATGGCGGAATTTATTTTTTTATACAAAATGAAAGGAGATTTTTAAAGGGATTTTTTATAGGCGGGAAGACAGCACGCGGGCCACATGTGGCCCGCGCCCCACGCGCCCTACTAGTTAATATATATATAGCTACTCGTGCTGATTCACTGATTGACTGACTGACTCACTCATTGATCACCTCTCCTGAACAATTTTGTATGAAAAAAATTTTTTTTAATGCCCATTTCGTATATTAGGGAAAAATTCATTCGGAACAAAAATACGGAGAGAGCTGATGAGTGAGGATTTCGGAGACAGGTGAAGAGCACAGCCAGGGTATCAAAGATAGGTGGGGGCTGCTCGACCAAATGTCATTCGAAATGTCATCCAATTGGCAGTGAGCTGAAAAAAAATTCAAAATGGCGGATTCAAAATGGCCGCCATTCGAATTTCGTCGATATCTCGGAAAGTATAAAAGATGGAAGAACGGTTTCTTGACAAGAAGTGATCAGGACCCGAGAGTCTATACGATAGATAGAAAAAAAATTCAAAATGGCGGACTTTATTTTTTTTCATAGAAAATGTATGACGAATGTTGAAGAGACTGTTGAAAAGTTGTGAAACATGTAGTACTTTATGATGTGGTGTTTTGGAGGACTACAAAAGAAAAATATGGAATGAGATTATGATTAAGGGTTTTGAAGATTGTCGAGGAGCACGGGCAAGGTATTATAGTTAGGTGGGGACTGCTCAAACAAAAAACACTCGAAACCTCATGCAATTGGCAGTGAGCCCAAAAAAAAATCCAAAATGGCGGATTCAAGATGGCCGCTATACACATTTCGTGTTGTTCTATCTCGGAAATTATAAAAGATAAGAGCGTGGTTTCTTAGCAAGAGGTGATCAGGATCTCAAGGTTTACGGGATGAATGGAAAAAAATTCGAAGTGGCAGAATTTATTTTTCGATGGAAAATGTACATGCCACAATAAGTAGGGAACTATGCAAGTCATTGACGCAGTTCTACGGAGAACCGCCAGAGAAAAATATAAGAAGAGATGATGATCTAGGATTTGGATGATGATTGAGGAGGACGGTCGTGGTTTTAAAGATAGTTAAGGGCTGCTCGAACAAAAATACGCTGAACCTCATCCGATGAGGTTCAGCGGTATTTTTTGTTGGAACAGCCCTTAACTATCTCTAAAACCATGACCGTGCTCCTAGGTAATTTTTTCAGCCCACTGCGAATCGGATTCCAATGATTGGCGATGGAGATGACGGCGATAGTTTCATGGGCGGGAAGACAGCACGCGGGCCACATGTGGCCCGCGCACCCACGCGCCCTACTAGTTATAATTATACTATATATAGCTCAATTACCACTCACTGACTGACTGACTGATTGATACAATTGTTCTCCCAGAAGGAGACTGAAAACGATAAAATGATGTATGGGGGATGTGTTCGGGTGGGGGATTCGAGTATGGGAAAAATCTGACATTTCCGTAAAACAAGATGGCGGCTGACGTGATTTCTGTAACTTTTTTCTATTCCGACCGATTTGGTTCAAACTCGCAACTATTGTAGATATTAGTAAACGATTAATAGAAAAAATGGAAAATTTTGGAAAAACAAGATGGCGGCCGAGATTTTCGCAAAATTGTCTCCTGTAAAATTTTGTATGAAAAATTTTTTTTTCACAAACGCTTTCGTAAAGAGGAGAACTATTTCTTTCGGGGACAGTATGGAGAGAGCTGATGATTGAGGATCTTGGAGACGGGTGAAGAGCACGCTAAAGGTATTGGAGATAGGTGGGGGGTGCTCGACCAAATGTCATTTGAAACCTCGTCCAATTACCAATGAGCTGAAAAAAAATTCAAAATGGCGGAAAAAACATGGCCGCCATACAAATTTTGTTGGTCTATATCTCGGAGGGTATGACAGTTGGAAAAGTGGTTTCATAGCAAAAGATGATCGAAATGGGGATATCTATTTAGTGACAAGAAAAAAAATTCAAAATGGCGGAATATTTTTTTCATAAAAAATGTATGGAAGAGACCTAGAAAGAGACGGAAAACGATAATATGATGTTTATGGGATGTGTTTGGGTACGGGATTCGAGTAGGGGGAAAATATAACATTTCCGAAAAACAAGATGGCGGCCGACGTGATTTCTGTAACTTTTTTGTTTTCCAATCAATTTCGTTCAAACTCGCAAGGAATGTAGGACTTGGTAAACGATTAACAGAAAATGTGGAAAAATTTGGGGAAACAAAATGGCGGCCGATATTTTCGCAAAATTCTCTCCTGTAAAATTTTGTATGAATAAATTTTTTTTCACAGACATTTTCGTAAAGAGTAAAATAATTTCTTTCAGGGATAGAATGGAGAGAGCTGATGATTGAGGATTTCGGAGACAGGTGAAGAGCACGGCTAGGGTATTGAAGATAGGTGGGGGGTGCTCGACCATATGTCATTCGAAACCTTGTGCAATTGCCAATGCGCTGAAAAAAAATTCAAAATGGCGAAAAAAAGATGGCCGCCATACAAATTTCGTCGATGTCTATCTCAGAATGTATGAATGATAGAAAAGTAGTTTCTTAGCAAAACATGATCTGGACGATGAGGTCTATTTATTGAAAAGAAAAAAAATTAAAAATGGCGGATTTTTTTTTCATACTAAATTGTATGGCGATTGGGTACCTACCTACTAATTTTTGCTAAATCCGAATATGAGCGACCACGTAAATTGCTACAAGCAGTTACGCGGTCCGCTTTAGCGGGCCGCGCCCCCACGCGAAAAACTAGTTATAATATATATAGCTCGATTACCACTCACTCACTGACTGATTGACATAATTGTTCTCCCAGAAGGAGACTGAAAACGATATAATGATGTATGGGGGATATGTTCGGGTGGGGGATTCGAGTATGGGAAAAATCTGACATTTCCCAAAAACAAGATGGCGGCCGACGTGATTTCTGTAACTTTTTTGTATTCCAACCGATTTCGTTCAAACTCGCAACGATTGTAGATATTAGTAAACGATTAATAGAAAAAATGGAAAATTTTGGAAAAACAAGATGGCGGCCGAGATTTTCGCAAAATTTTCTCCTGTAAAATTTTGTAAGAAAAAATTTTTTTCCGCAAAATCTTTCGTAAAGAGGAGAACTATTTCTTTCGGGGACAATATGGAGAGAGCTGATGATTGAGGATCTTGGAGACGGGTGAAGAGCACGCTGAAGGTATTGGAGATAGGTGGGGGGTGCTCGACCAAATGTCATTTGAAACCTCGTCCAATTACCAATGAGCTGAAAAAAAATTCAAAATGGCGGAAAAAACATGGCCGCCATACAAATTTTGTTGGTCTCTATCTCGGAGGGTATGACAGTTGGAAAAGTGGTTTCATAGCAAAAGATGATCGAAATGGGGATATCTATTTAGTGACAAGAAAAAAAAATCAAAATGGCGGAATTTTTTATTCATAAAAAATGTATGGCGATTGGGTACCTACCTACTAATTTTTGCTAAATCCGAGTATGAGCGACCACGTAAATTGCTACAAGCAGTTACGCGGTCCGCTTTAGCGGGCCGCGCCTCCACGCGAAAAACTAGTTATAATATATATAGCTCGATTACCACTGACTGACTCACTCACTGACATATACAATTGTTCTCCCAGAAGGAGACTGAAAACGATATAATGATGTATGAGGGATGTGTTCGGGTGCGGGATTCGAGTATGGGAAAAATCTGACATTTCCAAAAAACAAGATGGCGGCCGATGTGATTTCTGTAATTTTTTTGTATTCCGACCGATTTGGTTTAAACTCCCAACGATTGTAGATATTAGTAAACGATTAATAGAAAAAATGGAAAATTTTGGAAAAACAAGATGGCGGCCGAGATTTTCGCAAAATTTTCTCCTGTAAAATTTTGTATGAAAAATTTTTTTTTCACAAACCCTTTCGTAAAGAGGAGAACTATTTCTTTCGGGGACAGTATGGAGAGAGCTGATGATTGAGGATCTTGGAGACGGGTGAAGAGCACGCTAAAGGTATTGGAGATAGGTGGGGGGTGCTCGACCAAATGTCATTTGAAACCTCGTCCAATTACCAATGAGCTGAAAAAAAATTCAAAATGGCGGAAAAAACATAGCCGCCATACCAATTTTGTTGGTCTCTATCTCGGAGGGTAAGACAGTTGGAAAAGTGGTTTCATAGCAAAAGATGATCAAAATGGGGATATCTATTTAGTGACAAGAAAAAAAATTCAAAATGGCGGATTTTTTTTTCATAAAAAATGTATGGAAGAGACCTGGAAGGAGACGGAAAACGATATTATGATGTTTATGTGATGTGTTTGGGTACGAGATTCGAGTAGGGGGAAAATATAACATTTCCGAAAAACAAGATGGCGGCCGACGTGATTTCTGTAACTTTTTTGTATTCCGACCGATTTAGTTCAAACTCGCAACGATTGTAGATATTAGTAAACGAATAATAGAAAAAATGGAAAATTTTGGAAAAACAAGATGGCGGCCGAGATTTTCGCAAAATTTTCTCCTGTAAAATTTTGTATGAAAAAATTATTTTTCACAAACACTTTCGTAAAGAGGAGAACTATTTCTTTCGGGGACAGTATGGAAAGAGCTGATGATTGAGGATCTTGGAGACGAGTGAAGAGCACGCTAAAAGTATTGGAGATAGGTGGGGGGTGCTCGACCAAATGTCATTTGAAACCTTGTCCAATTACCAATGAGCTGAAAAAAAATTCAAAATGGCGGAAAAAACATGGCCGCCATACAAATTTTGTTGGTCTCTATCTCGGAGGGTATGACAGTTGAAAAAGTGGTTTCATAGCAAAAGATGATCGAAATGGGGATATCTATTTAGTGACAAGAAAAAAAAATCAAAATGGCGGATTTTTTTTTTCATACTAAATTGTATGGCGATTGGGTACCTACCTACTAATTTTTGCTAAATCCGAGTATGAGCGACCACGTAAATTGCTACAAGCAGTTACGCGGTCCGCTTTAGCGGGCCGCGCCCCCACGCGAAAAACTAGTTATACTATATATAGCTCGATTACCACTGACTCACTGACTGACTCATTGACATAATTGTTCTCCCAGAAGGAGACTGAAAACGATATAATGATGTATGGAGGATGTGTTCGGGTGCGGGAATCGAGTAGGGAAAAATTATGACATTTCAGAAAAACAAGATGGCGGCCGACGTGATTTCTGTAACTTTTTTGTTTTCCGACCGATTTCGTTCAAACTCGTAACGATTGTAGATATTAATAAACGATTAATAGAAAAAATGGAAAATTTTGGAAAAACAAGATGGCGGTCGAGATTTTCGCAAAACTTTCTCCTGTAAAATTTTGTATGAAAAATTTTTTTTTCACAAACACTTTCGTAAAGAGGACAACTATTTCTTTCGGGGACAGTATGGAGAGAGCTGATGATTGAGGATCTTGGAGACGGGTGAAGAGCACGCTAAAGGTATTGGAGATAGGTGGGGGGTGCTCGACCAAATGTCATTTGAAACCTCGTCCAATTACCAATGAGCTGAAAAAAAATTCAAAATGGCGGAAAAAACATGGCCGCCATACAAATTTTGTTGGTCTCTATCTCGGAGGGTATGACAGTTGGAAAAGTGGTTTCATAGCAAAAGATGATCGAAATGGGGATATCTATTTAGTGACAAGAAAAAAAATTCAAAATGGCGGAATTTTTTTTTCATACTAAATTGTATGGCGATTGGGTACCTACCTACTAATTTTTGCTAAATCCGAGTATGAGCGACCACGTAAATTGCTACAAGCAGTTACGCGGTCCGCTTTAGCGGGCCGCGCCCCCACGCGAAAAACTAGTTATACTATATATAGCTCGATTACCACTCACTGACTGACTGACTCATTGACATAATTGTTCTCCCAGAAGGAGTCTGAAAACGATATAATGATGTATGGGGGATGTGTTTGGGTGTGGGAGTCGAGTAGGAAAAAATTATGACATTTCAGAAAAACAAGATGGCGGCCGACGTGATTTCTGTAACTTTTTTGTTTTCCGACCGATTTCGTTCAAACTCGCAACGGTTTTAGATATTAGTAAACGATTAATAGAAAAAATGGAAAAATTTGGAAAAACAAGATGGCGGCCGAGATTTTCGCAAAATTTTCTCCTGTAAAATTTTGTATGAAAAATTTTTTTTTCACAAACACTTTCGTAAAGAGGATAACTATTTCTTTCGGGGACAGTATGGAGAGAGCTGATGGTTGAGGATCTTGGAGACGGGTGAAGAGCACGCTAAAGGTATTGGAGATAGGTGGGGGGTGCTCGACCAAATGTAATTTGAAACCTCGTCCAATTACCAATGAGCTGAAAAAAAATTCAAAATGGCGGAAAAAACATGGCCGCCATACAAATTTTGTTGGTCTCTATCGCGGAGGGTATGACAGTTGGAAAAGTGGTTTCATAGCAAAAGATGATCGAAATTGGGATATCTAATTAGTGACAAGAAAAAAAATTCAAAATGGCGGAATTTTTTTTTCATAAAAAATGTATGGAGAAACCTAGAAGGAGACGGAAAACGATAATATGATGTTTATGGGATGTGTTTGGGTACGGGATTCGAGTAGGGGGATAATATAACATTTCCGAAAAACAAGATGGCGGCCGACGTGATTTCTGTAACTTTTTTGTTTTTCAATCAAATTCGTTCAAACTCGCAAGGAATGTAGGACTTCGTAAACGATTAACAGAAAATGTGGAAAATTTTGGGAAAACAAAATGGCGGCCGATATTTTTGCAAAATTCTCTCCTGTAAAATTTTGTATGAAAAAATTTTTTTTCACAAACATTTTCGTAAAGAGGAGAACTATTCCTTTCGGGGACAGTATGGAGAGAGCTAATGATTGAGGATTTCGGAGACGCGTGAAGAGCCCGCTTCAGGTGTAAAAGATAGGTGGAAAGTGCTAGACCAAATGTCATTCAAAACCTCGTCCAAATACCAATGAGCCGAAAAAAAATTCAAAATGGCGGAAAAAACATGGCCGCCATACAAATTTTGTTGGTCTCTATCTCGGAGGGTATGACAGTTGGAAAAGTGGTTTCAAAGCAAAAGATGATCGAAATGGGGATATCTATTTAGTGACAAGAAAAAAAAATCAAAATGGCGGAATTTTTTTTTGATACTAAATTGTATGGCGATTGGGTACCTACCTACTAATTATTCCTAAATCCGAGTATGAGCGACCACGTAAATTGCTACAAGCAGTTACGCGGTCCGCTTTAGCGGGCCGCGCCCCCACGCGAAAAACTAGTATAATATATATAGCTCGATTACCACTCACTGACTCACTGACTCATTGACATAATTGTTCTCCCAGAAGGAGACTGAAAACGATATAATGATGTATGGAGGATGTGTTCGAGTGCGGGATTCGAGTAGGGAAAAATTATGACATTTCAGAAAAACAAGATGGCGGCCGACGTGATTTCTGTAACTTTTTTGTTTTCCGACCGATTTCGTTCAAACTCGCAACGATTGTAGGTTTTAGTAAACGATTAATAGAAAAAATGGAAAATTTTGGAAAAACAAGATGGCGGCCGAGATTTTCGCAAAATTTTCTCCTGTAAAATTTTGTATGAAAAAAATTTTTTTCACAAACACTTTCGTAAAGAGGAGAACTATTTCTTTCGGGGACAGTATGGAGAGAGCTGATGATTGAGGATCTTGGAGACGGGTGAAGAGCACGCTAAAGGTATTGGAGATGGGTGGGGGGTGCTCGACCAAATGTCATTTGAAACCTCGTCCAATTACCAATGAGCTGAAAAAAAATTCAAAATGGCGGAAAAAACATGGCCGCCATACAAATTTTGTTGGTCTCTATCTCGGAGGGTATGACAGTTGAAAAAGTGGTTTCATAGCAAAAGATGATCGAAATGGGGATATCTATTTAGTGACAAGAAAAAAAATTCAAAATGGCGGAATTTTTTTTTCATACTAAATTGTATGGCGATTGGGTACCTACCTACAAATTTTTGCTAAATCCGAGTATGAGCGACCACGTAAATTGCAACAAGCAGTTACGCGGTCCGCTTTAGCGGGCCGCGCCTCCACGCGAAAAACTAGTTATTATATTATTATACTATATATAGCTCGATTACCACTCACTGACTCACTGACTCACTCACTCATTGACATAATTGTTCTCCCAGAAGGAGACTGAAAACGATATAATGATGTATGGGGGATGTGTTCGGGTGGGGGATTCGAGTATGGGAAAAATCTGACATTTCCGAAAAACAAGATGGCGGCCGACGTGATTTCTGTAACTTTTTTGTTTTCTGACCGATTTCGTTCAAACTCGCAACGATTGTAGATAATAGTAAACGATTAATAAAAAAAATGGAAAATTTTGGAAAAACAAGATGGCGGCCGAGATTTTCGCAAAATTTTCTCCTGTAAAATTTTGTATGAAAAATTTTTTTTTCACAAACACTTTCGTAAAGAGGACAACTATTTCTTTCGGGGACAGTATGGAGAGAGCTGATGATTGAGGATCTTGGAGACGGGTGAAGAGCACGCTTAAGGTATTGGAGATAGGTGGGGGGTGCTCGACCAAATGTCATTTGAAACCTCGTCCAATTACCAATGAGCTGAAAAAAAAATCAAAATGGCGGAAAAAACATGGCCGCCATACAAATTTCGTTGGTCTCTATCTCGGAGGGTATGACAGTTGGAAAAGTGGTTTCATGGCAAAAGATGATCGAAATGGGGATATCTATTTAGTGACAAGAAAAAAAATTCAAAATGGGGGAATTTTTTTTTCATACTAAATTGTATGGCGATTGGGTACCTACCTACTAATTTTTGCTAAATCCGAGTATGAGCGACCACGTAAATTGCTACAAGCAGTTACGCGGTCCGCTTTAGCGGGCCGCGCCCCCACGCGAAAATTATAATATATATAGCTCGATTACCACTGACTCACTGACTCATTGACATAATTGTTCTCCCAGAAGGAGTCCGAAAACGATATAATGATGTATGGGGGATGTGTTCGGGTGCGGGATTCGAGTAGGGAAAAATTATGACATTTCAGAAAAACAAGATGGCGGCCGACGTGATTTCTGTAACTTTTTTGTTTTCCGACCGATTACGTTCAAACTCGCAACGATTGTAGATATTTGTAAACGATTAATAGAAAAAATGGAAAATTATGGAAAAACAAGATGGCGGCCGAGATTTTCGCAAAATTTTCTCCTGTAAAATTTTGTATGAAAAAATTTTTTTTCACAAACACTTTCGTAAAGAGGACAACTATTTCTTTCGATGACAGTATGGAGAGAGCTGATGATTGAGGATCTTGGAGACGGGGGAAGAGCACGCTAAAGGTATTGGAGATAGGTGGGGGGTGCTCGACCAAATGTCATTTGAAACCTCGTCCAATTACCAATGAGCTGAAAAAAAATTCAAAATGGCGGAAAAAACATGGCCGCCATACAAATTTTGTTGGTCTCTATCTCGGAGGGTATGACAGTTGGAAAAGTGGTTTCATAGCAAAAGATGATCGAAATGGGGATATCTATTTAGTGACAAGAAAAAAAATTCAAAATGGCGGATTTTTTTTTTCATAAAAAATGTATGGCGATTGGGTACCTACCTACAAATTTTTGCTAAATCCGAGTATGAGCGACCACGTAAATTGCTACAAGCAGTCACGCGGTCCGCTTTAGCGGGCCGCGCCCCCACGCGAAAAACTAGTTATAATATATATAGCTCGATTACCACTCACTGACTCATTGACATAATTGTTCTCCCAGAAGAAGACGGAAAACGATAATATGATGTATGGAGGATGTGTTCGGGTGCGGGATTCGAGTAGGGAAAAATTATGACATTTCAGAAAAACAAGATGGCGGCCGACGTGATTTCTGTAACTTTTTTGTTTTCCGACCGATTTCGTTCAAACTCGCAACGATTGTAGATATTAGTAAACGATTAATAGAAAAAATGGAAAATTTTGGAAAAACAAGATGGCGGCCGAGATTTTCGCAAAATTTTCTCCTGTAAAATTTTGTATGAAAAATTTTTTTTCCACAAACACTTTCGTAAAGAGGAGAACTATTTCTTTCGGGGACAGTATGGAGAGAGCTGATGATTGAGGATCTTGGAGACGGGTGAAGAGCACGCTAAAGGTATTCGAGATAGGTGGGGGGGTGCTCGACCAAATGTCATTTGAAACCTCGTCCAATTACCAATGAGCTGAAAAAAAATTCAAAATGGCGGAAAAAACATGGCCGCCATACAAATTTTGTTGGTCTCTGTCTCGGAGGGTATGACTGTTGGAAAAGTGGTTTCATTGCAAAAGATGATCGAAATGGAGATATCTTTTTAGTGACAAGAAAAAAAATTCAAAATGGCGGATTTTTTTTTCATACTAAATTGTATGGCGACTGGGTACCTACCTACTAATTTTTGCTAAATCCGAGTATGAGCGACCACGTAAATTGCTACAAGCAGTTACGCGGTCCGCTTTAGCGGGCCGCGCCCCCACGCGAAAAACTAGTTATTATACTATATATAGCTCGATTACCACTGACTCACTCACTCACTGACTGACATATACAATTGTTCTCCCAGAAGGAGACTGAAAACGATATAATGATGTATGGGGGATGTGTTTGGGTGGGGGATTCGAGTATGGGAAAAATCTGACATTTCCAAAAAACAAGATGGCGGCCGACGTGATTTCTGTAACTTTTTTGTATTCCGACCGATTTCGTTAAAACTTGCAAGCATTTTAAAAGTTGGTAAACGATTTACAAAAAAAATGGAAAATTTTGGAAAAACAAGATGGCGGCCGAGATTTTCGCAAAATTTTCTCCTGTAAAATTTTGTATGAAAAATTTTTTTTTCACAAACACTTTCGTAAAGAAGACAACTATTTCTTTCGGGGACAGTATGGAGAGAGCTGATGATTGAGGATCTTGGAGACGGGTGAAGAGCACGCTAAAGGTATTGGAGATAGGTGGGGGGTGCTCGACCAAATGTCATTTGAAACCTCGTCCAATTACCAATGAGCTGAAAAAAAATTCAAAATGGCGGAAAAAACATGGCCGCCATACAAATTTTGTTGGTCTCTATCTCGGAGGGTATGACAGTTGGAAAAGTGGTTTCATAGCAAAAGATGATCGAAATGGGGATATCTATTTAGTGACAAGAAAAAAAATTCAAAATGGCGGAATTTTTTTTTCATAAAAAATGTATGGCAGAGACCTAGAAGGAGACGGAAAACGATAATATGATGTTCATGGGATGTGTTTGGGTACGGGATTCGAGTAGGGAGAAAATATAACATTTCCGAAAAACGTGCGGCCGACGTGATTTATGTAACTTTTTTGTTTTTTGACCGATTTCGTTCAAACTCGCAAAGATTGTAGATATTAGTAAACAATTAATAGAAAAAATTAAAAATTTTAGAAAAACAAGATGGCGGCCGAGATTTTCGCAAAATTTTCTCCTGTAAAATTTTGTATGAAAAATTTTTTTTTCTCAAACACTTTCGTAAAGAGGAGAACTATTTCTTTCGGGGACAGTATGGAGAGAGCTGATGATTGAGGATTTCGGAGACGCGTGAAGAGCCCGCTTCAGGTGTAAAAGATAGGTGGGGAGTGCTCGACCAAATGTCATTCAAAACCTCGTGCAATTGCCAATGCGCTGAAAAAAAATTCAAAATGGCGAAAAAAAGATGGCCGCCATACAAAGTTCGTGGGTGTCTATCTCAGAAAATATAAAAGATAGAAAAGTGGTTTCTTAGCAACAGATGATCAGGAAGAAGAGTTCTATTTATTGAAGAGAAAAAAAATTCAAAATGGCGGAACATTTTTTTTTTTCATACTAAATTGTATGGCGATTGGGTACCTACTATAAGAAAATCCAAAGTTTTTGCTAAATCCGAGTATGAGCGACCACGTAAATTGCTACAAGCAGTTACACGGTCCGCTTTAGCGGGCCGCGCCGCCACGCGAAAAACTATTTATAATATATATAGCTCGATTACCACTGACTGACTCACTCACTGACATATACAATTGTTCTCCCAGAAGGAGACTGAAAACGATATAATGATGTATGGGGGATGTGTTCGGGTGGGGGATTAGAGTATGGGAAAAATCTGACATTTCCGAAAAACAAGATGGCGGCTGACGTGATTTCTGTAACTTTTTTGTTTTCCGACCGATTTCGTTCAAACTCGCAACGATTGTAGATATTAGTAAACGATTAATAGAAAAAATGGAAAATTTTGGAAAAACAAGATGGCGGCCGAGATTTTCGCAAAATTTTCTCCTGTAAAATTTTGTATGAAAAAATTTTTTTTCACAAACACTTTCGTAAAGAGGAGAACTATTTCTTTCGGGGACAGTATGGAGAGAGCTGATGATTGAGGATCTTGGAGACGGGTGAAGAGCACGCTAAAGGTATTGGAGATAGGTGGGGGGTGCTCGACCAAATGTCATTTGAAACCTCGTCCAATTACCAATGAGCTGAAAAAAAATTCAAAATGGCGGAAAAAACATGGCCGCCATACAAATTTTGTTGGTCTCTATCTCGGAGGGTATGACAGTTGGAAAAGTGGTTTCATAGCAAAAGATGATCGAAATGGGGATATCTATTTAGTGACAAGAAAAAAAATTCAAAATGGCGGATTTTTTTTTTCATAAAAAATGTATGGAAGAGACCTAGAAGGAGCCGGAAAACGATAATATGATGTTTATGGGATGTGTTTGGGTACGGAATTCGAGTAGGGGGAAAATATAACATTTCCGAAAAACAAGATGGCGGCCGACGTGATTTCTGTAACTTTTTTGTTTTCCAATCAATTTCGTTCAAACTCCCAAGGAATGTAGGACTTGGTAAACAATTAACAGAAAATGTGGAAAAATTTGGGAAAACAAAATGGCGGCCGATATTTTCGCAAAATTCTCTCCTGTAAAATTTTGTATGAAAAAATTTTTTTTTTAAAAACACTTTCGTAAAAAGGAGAACTATTTCTTTCGGAGTCAGTATGGACAGAGCTGATGATTGAGGATTTCGGAGACGGGAGAAGGGCTCAGCCAGGGTATCGAAGATAGGTTGAGGGTGCTAGACCAAATGTCATTCGAAATCTTGTGCAATTGCCAATGCGCTGAAAAAAATTTCAAAATTGCGAAAAAAAGATGGCCGCCATACAAATTTCGTCGATGTCTATCTCAGAATGTATGAACGATAGAAAAGTGGTTTCTTAGCAAAACATGATCTGGACGAAGAGGTTTATTTACTGAAAAGAAAAAAATTCAAAATGGCGGAACATTTTTTTTCATACTAAATTGTATATCGATTGGGTATAAACAAATTTTTGCTAAATCCGAGTATGAGCGACCACGTAAATTGCTACAAGCAGTTACGCGGTCCGCTTTAGCGGGCCGCGCCCCCACGCGAAAAACTAGTTATTTTATAATATATATAGCTCGATTACCACTGACTGACTCACTCATTGACATAATCGTTCTCCCAGAAGGAGACTGAAAACGATATAATGATGTATGAAGGATGTGTTCGGGTGCGGGATTCGAGTAGGGAAAAATTATGACATTTCAGAAAAACAAGATGGCGGCCGACGTGATTTCTGTAACTTTTTTGTTTTCCGACCGATTTCGTTCAAACTCGCAACGATTGTAGATATTAGTAAACGATTAATAGAAAAAATAGAAAATTTTGGAAAAACAAGATGGCGGCCGAGATTTTCGCAAAATTTTCTCCTGTAAAATTTTGTATGAAAAATTTTTTTTTCACAAACACTTTCGTAAAAAGGAAAACTATTTCTTTCGGGAACAGTATGGAGAGAGCTGATGATTGAGGATCTTGGAGACGGGTGAAGAGCACTCTAAAGGTATTGGAGATAGGTGGGGGGTGCTCGACCAAATGTCATTTGAAACCTCGTCCAATTACCAATGAGCTGAAAAAAAATTCAAAATGGCGGAAAAAACATGGCCGCCATACAAATTTTGTTGGTCTCTATCTCGGAGGGTATGACAGTTGGAAAAGTGGTTTCATAGCAAAAGATGATCGAAATGGGGATATCTATTTAGTGACAAGAAAAAAAATTCAAAATGGCGGAATTTTTTTTCATACTAAATTGTATGGCGATTGGGTACCTACCTACTAATTTTTGCTAAATCCGAGTATGAGCGACCACGTTAATTGCTACAAGCAGTTACACGGTCCGCTTTAGCGGGCCGCGCCTCCACGCGAAAAACTAGTTACAATATATATAGCTGCTTGTGCTGATTGGCCACTGACTGACTCATTGATCACCTCTCCTGAACAATTTTGTATGAAAAAATTTTTTTTGACGTATACTGTCATATAGAAGGGAAAAAATCATTAAGAACAAAAATATGGAGAGAGCTGATGAGTGAGGATTTCGGAGACAGGTGAAGAGCACGGCCAGGGTATTGAAGATAGGTGGGGGGTGCTCGACCAAATGTCATTTGAAACGTCATCCAATTGGCAGTGAGCTGAAAAAAATTTCAAAATGGCGGATTCAAAATGGCCGCCATTCGAATTTCGTCTGTATCTCGGAAAGTATAAAAGATGGAAGAACCGTTTCTTGACAAGAGTTGATCAGGATCCGAAGGTCTATTCGATGGATGGAAAAAAAATTCAAAATGGCGGAATTTATTTTTTCATAGAAAATGTATCGCGAATGTTGAAGAGACTAAAAGTTGAAATGCAAATAGGGGGGCAGACAGCACGCGGGCCACATGTGGCCCGCGCACCCACGCACCCTACTAGTTTTTAATACACTTGCTTAAAATATAGACTTTTCCATATTTGTGTGTTGCGTGCGGATATTTATTGTTTTCCGCACTAGTTCTTTTTTGTTTTCTTCTTGGATTGTCTACTGATTAATTACTGAGCCGACCCAGGCATTGAACCGAGGACATCGTGTTCTGCATTTGAGCTTACCCACCACTATATCAGTGAAGCAGTTATCAGGCAAGTAAAGTCCGGTCGCGGAATAGGAAGAATTTCGTACATTAACCTGTTACTACCTGTCTCTGTCTCTCCCGCGTCAAAATAATGCGTCACGTTCGCACAGGACGGCGGTAATTGCATCTGTGCGCGCGTGACGCATTATTTTGACGCGGGACGCGGGACGCGAGACTTTAGTAAGTAGAGCTCGTAATACTCACGATCCTGCACTGGTCGCAGCTCCAGCCGGGCAGGGCACGTTTCTCAGCTTTCTTACGCACTGTGGGCTCTTTGAATACGGGGTCCATAGGTGCTTTCACCCTACATAACAAGAATAGGATGAATTAAAAACTATGCTACAACTTCAATAAACTAGTTTGGTTGTTGCCCACGAGAATTTCGGTTTCTTATAAACCTTATGGGAAACATGTATTTTTTCGCAAAATAAAGTAGTCTAAGGATAATAAAAATATCAGCTAAATCAGTTCAGGGGTCAGAGCTATAACGTAACTGACTGGCTGACTTGCTCTGACTGGCAGACTCGCTCACTACTTTTTTTTCGATTTTTTTACGATACTGAACTCGGAAGGGCGTTAATTTACGATATTTTTTTCTAATAAATATTTAAAAGGCTTGAATAGGGGAAAGACGGCTAATTACGCGTAACACGTATGACTACTGAAATATGCACTGTCAATGAAGGGGGGCTATCGCCAAGCAACCTCCACGAGTGCCCGAGTGCTACGGTGCCTCTCTGTAGCGCACGGGCCGGTGCTCCCTGGTAACGTCGGTTAATAACCGACGGCGAATAGCTTGGCCCGGCGGATAGGTGACGTTTCTTCGCGTGTCCCTCTGGGCCCCAGCAGAGGGCACAGTGTCGAAACGTCTACACCTACCCCGGAGGAGGAAGAAAACCTCATTAAAAAATTACAGGCGGGGGCGGAAACGCCCACAAGTCCCTTCGGGGCACTACGAGGAAGACAACCTCGTAAAAAATCACCGAAGTGGGCGGGAACGCTCGTCGAGAGGGACAATTACTGTGGCACATCCCTCTCGCAGGAGACGCACCGGTTGCTGGAGGACGAACACCTTTCTTCGGCTTCCGGGTGCGCCGGCCTGCGGGTGACGGACGTAAGGGGCTATGGCGTCCGTTACCCGAACTACATCAACAGGCCGAGGAGGTGGCGCGCCTTGTTCAGGACGCGCCTCCCAGGAGGAGCCGGCGGCTCAGCGTGCCGGCAGCAGCGACGGGACCTGCCGCTCAGGTGGCGGGTCGGGGCCTGGCGGGAGCGCGGTGAATACGCAAGTGAGGTCCGTCGTGGCAAGGGACAGGTTTTAGTGGGTGCAAGCCCCACATAACCCCTCCGTTTCCCCTGACGGAGGGGTATGCGTTAGGCATTTCCTGTCCAAAAAAGTACCAAAATATGCAGTACCGCTTTAAAATCTAATATATATAAATCTCGTGTCACAAGTTCAAACTTCGTGAATATCTGTCATTTGGTCCAACTTAAAAGATAGGATAGTTTTTATCCCACGTGGACGAAGTCGCGGGCATCAGCTAGTGGAATTATATGTATTTGAATATGTAAACACGCAAATGCATACAATCCGAATTCTAGTGATTACCTATGACATGGGTGTTTTAATGTTGGCAATAATTTCAGAATCTTTTATAGAGAATTTAAAGCATGGGTGTAGATAAAATAGGCATAATACATACATAAATTGTTAAATTGGTCTTTGCCTATATTAAAAATTATATGGTTTATAGGGTAGTATTGTCTATCTGTCTTTCAATACATAAGTCACCACTTACAATTGTAAGTTGCCACTTAAAATCCGGGCGCCTTCAAATAAAGAGTGAACAGGCATCTCCTAGGCAAGCGCGTAGCAGCTTAGACTGTATCATCACTTTCCATCAGGTGTGACAGTCAATCGCTTGCCTATAATATAGTATCAAAAAAAAGTGCTTGAGCACAGATGCAGCAAATGTAAATTACCTTTTAACATTGTCCTCGTTTGTTTTCGCCTCTTTACTAGGGCCTGGCTCCTTTTGCAGTATGGATATGCTTTCATCATTGTGATTATCTTTCATGTTGACTATATTAACATTCTCAGCTAACGGACGTTTGCTCGGACTGAAAGACACAAATGTGCGTATAGATCAAGCGTATAAATGGAGCTAACTTCCTGCAATAACAAGTGATAAACTTGACAGAACTTACACCGACTTTAACACAATACAAGTTAGTAATTGACTTCAGTCTCACTTGGTAGTAAGTGATGCATCATCATCAAGATGTTATCAATCTTACTTGGAAGGGGTAAGTAAATAAGCCCTAATTCTAAACCACATGTCGGTATCGTACGCAACGGACGCAACGCATTTGCCGATGGTGACATTATTAAGGCGATCCGTACGATGCGGATCAGTGGACGCACTAATATGATTTTCCATACAAAGAATACTACGACCCGTAAAATGCGTACGATGCCGACATGTGGACGCTTAACTTAAGGGTCGCTACTCATGCATCGAGCTTATTCGAGTGAGAACTAGCCGCGACCGCAGTCTCTGAAGACTTGAGCCTATTTAAAATTTCCGGGGTTCATACCAGGAAACAAACCTGCAACCTTCCCGCTCAAATCCGAGAGCATACTACGCCAGCGGTGGAGAAAATATAATCATAAATATTATAACATTGGAGTACCAAGATCCTATCCCTAACAGGTAACAGCTGCTGCACCTAACATCAGCTAACTACATTAATTGCCAAGCAATCGATATGGCGTGATCGCGATACTTTCCTATTTGACCCATCACGCGATATCGAGTGGTGACATGATGAGGTACTTTTTGGTCCATGGCATATTTAGATGGCCGTAGCGTAAACGCCCAAAGACTTGATATTTTTGGAACGAAGTTCCTTACGCGCGTTCCGAAAGGGGGCTAGACGGAAAAAATTAAGGCGAAAAGTTGTAACGACACTTTTTGCTATAGTAAGCTATTGTAAGTCGTGCGGCGTGCGCATGTTGCTCTGTCCGTCTCTTTCTTTCTCTCTTATAGAAAGCAATATACTTCGATCGATCCGGGTGTCCCTTGACACCTCTCAACTTTTTTTGTTGGTAAAAAACGTTTTAAGAAGCTATACAGTAATGTTACCTGCACGTAAGTTTACTGTTCCTAGCATCTACTTTCCTCACATGGTGCAACAGGGATATGCTCTCATCACCATAATGTGTCTCGTCAGCCATTACTTCCGTTTTCATTGGTGACTTACATCTGAAATTTAACGAATTATTATTTCACTTTACACCTATTTACCCCCGTTTTCCCCTTGATGGTCTGCGGGACGCG
This sequence comes from Coenonympha arcania, assembly GCA_036785405.1. Taxonomy (NCBI): domain Eukaryota; kingdom Metazoa; phylum Arthropoda; class Insecta; order Lepidoptera; family Nymphalidae; genus Coenonympha; species Coenonympha arcania. The sequence continues at coordinate 3,083,735 of CM072067.1, forward strand.
GGGCGGGTGATTAGATTGGCTATAACGACACATCAGCGCTGTCGGCGGACAGCGACAGATTTGCTGATTGGTTGAGCGTCTCCCGCCCCGCGTCCCGCAGACCATCAGGAGGGTCAAGGTTATAGCGGTTTAATAGCGGTAACCTATAATGTTTTTTGTCCAAAATTTTTTGTCTTCTTGGACTACTTTTTCACTCTACCCCTATTTACTACCTTTTACGATAACTGCCCACCACATTGACAAGCATCATACCCCCTTAGGGAATAACATGGAAGATTTTTTTATCCTCTACAAGAATAGACATAATATACTACTCTGGGCAGGGCGGATGGCGAGAAAAAATGTAGCCAGTTTATCGGTGCCAAAAATGCTAGTTTTGTCACCAGCAGTAAGGCCGCGACGTAGTTCGCTCAGCAGTCACCAATAGAATTTTGACAGATGGCGCTACTTTTTGCTTGTACTAAAAGGAAATCGTTCGGTTGCTCATATCCTCAGGTTTCTTATCGATGGTAAATAATGATGCAGCCGATGATGTTATCGTACCAACTTAGAACCTTAACGGTTTCTATACAGCATCGCGCTGGAACAATAATTTATCGCTAAGCGGTGTGTCATTGCTGGTAGGGTGGTAGCTAGACACGGCCGAAGTCTCTTACCAGACCAGACCTCAGCCAATTTATAAAATTACAAAATTCTATAAAATTGATAAGTTCCATAGTTATTTGTCACACATATTGTGACGAATGAAAGAAAAATATAATCGTAGAGTCTACGATTTCGCATTGTGAAGTCAACATCTACTGAGGATGTCCCGGTGTCGGGACGAAACGTGCGTCGAAGAAAGTGTTGAAAATTGTGTGTGGTGTTTCATGTGGGCAGTGTTCCTGCATATTGTACCATAGAGAATCTCTTCAAGTAGCGGATTATAGCAAAACAAATTAATCTGTCCTGCGTACACAAAAGATACTAAAGAGAGTATACAAAAACTTAATAAATAAGTACTTACCTACTAGAAAATTGGTTCGAAGGATTATTTGAATGATTTTGTGCCCTTTTTTGATTAACTACAACCTGCTGATCAATATTCCGATCGCTAGTTTCCTCTTCCGTTTTAAATTTTGTGATGATTGGCTTCTTGAACTTCGTTGGGCTGTCCTTAGCTATGGACTTACTAGACCAGGGTAGAAGCCTTTAAAAATAATAAAAAGTGAAAAAAAATAATAGTAGGATGGAACCCATTAGAAAAGGAGGAGAATATTATAAAAATTAAAGGAAAAATAATTTACGGGCGATGTGAGGTCGGGAAGGGGGTGGGGGTGAGTTTTTAAGGGTACACACAGGCGCGTTATTATCGGTAGATAATCGCATGCGTTATTGCGATAATGCGTTCCGATTCCTTGCACACAGCTGCGTCTTACTTCCGTTGCGGCGTTATTATCGCAGCAGTGTGTAACTACTTGATAATCCTAATACTAAAAGTTCTAAAAACAGATATCGCAATAACGCTTGCGATAGTATCGACCGATAATAACGCGCCTGTGTGGGGGAGCCTTATGGAGATAGCTATTTTTCGACAGGTTTTGGTCATGTGGATCAGATATATAGCTAACTCTAACATCATGGAGCAGTTAAAGTACTTACAGTGGTGGGAATGGAACTGGTCCACTGGTGGGCGACGGCAATATAGTCTCATCGTTATCTATAAGTTCTTTCTTCACGTTGCACTACAAAAATAGGAAAAAGTTTTAAGTATGGCACTGAAGAAAGTTGACAACAGCGATACGTAATCTTAAAATGACCAAGTTATAAACACACAAAACTTTTTTGACACTTTGTTGTCCATTTGTCCAGTGAGTAATCTTTCCGCCAAATTTTTCTCAAATTAACAGCAATCATTTTGAAATGAATACCAAATCCAAGGTAGGTATATGTTTTATGTATGAAAATTAAAATTCACAAAGGTTTTGTGGATCCAGGAGTAAGTTTATGTAAAACCTGTACTGTAAGGTTTAGCGGCCTAGAAGCAGTATTTTAGCGATTTTGTATGAAGTTTTATGCAAAAACTATAAAGACAATTACTTTCAAATTTACACGTCATGTATTTTGGGTCTTTAATCTAAAATCGCTTAGAAGCAGAAACACGATTGGATAAAATTTTCTCGATAGAAAGTTCTCCCAAAAGTTGCTCCAAAAACTCAGTTTTTCTATATTTTATCGGAAACTACAATGGATGTAATTGTAATTATTGTTTTAAATGTATCGGTAATAATAATATCCTAGAACGCTTAGAACAGATTTTTGATAACTGGCTTAGTTTTTGAGTAATTAGGTAAAACGTCGTTTTTCTGCTATATTCTTCCGCGACGCATGTCGCACCTTCCAAATCTCCGTGAGAGTGAGAAAGACAAAAATAAATTCAAAAAATCCCCTTAAGTTATAGGTTTTAAGGCGTATTGTAATTATGTATCTATATATCGCTTACTTTGGGGCTAGATTGCGAGGTGTAAAATGTCCCGTATATATTTATTTATTTATTTATTTATTTATATGCATGAATAATGTCAAAAGCTAGAAGCATGGTCTTAAATCATAAGAAATGGAAAACATTCGTAAGTTAGATGTCTTACAGTTATATTGTTTGTAGACATTCCAACTTTTTACAGAATTTAGGTATTTGTAGTCACAGTATGGCCACGATAATAACAAAATACTTACATTACAGGTCAAATATAACTTTTATGCTCTTTTTGGTACGGAACTAGACTCGCGCTAAACCGGTTTCTTGTTCAACTCGATACAGGTTACGGGTAAATAGTTATAATTTTATACAACCATTAGCAAGCTGAAGTGGCGGTGGGCAGGTCACGCATGTCGCAGGGGCGGTGGCCGGTGGGGCCAAAAAGTCCTGGAGTGGAGAAAGACTACAAGCAAGCGTAGTGTGGGGCGCCCTCTAGCTCGCTGGAGCGACGACATTAAGCGGGTGGCGGGAAGCGGCTGGATGAGGAAGGCTGACGACAGGGGGACTGATGGCGCTCGCTTGCGAAGGCCTATGTTTAACAGTGGACGTCCGCAGGCTGATATGATGATGATAATAATGAATTTTATACACACCTGAATATTATTATTTTCATTATGAGAGCTCCCTCCACTGTTCTCTGGCGAGCAAGTGAGGTCGACCACATTGCAGCTCTTCGCTTTGAGGTAGTTGAGTCTGGCCTGCCGCAGTCTACTGGGAGACTTGTTGGGCGTGGAAGGAAAGACCAGTTTGATTGTCTTGTTCTCAGAGGTTGGCCTGTAGTAAAGAAACACACAAATCACATCAGTGCGTGAATTAAAATAGTTTGATTTGGAGCTGCTCCATTTTTTGATGTGGATTCAATCTTTTAATGGCGCAGGTTTGCACTGAAGGTAAAGGATAATGACCATGGAAGTATGGAATTCCGCACCAAGATGATTCTAATCCAAACATTACTTTTTTAATTAACATCCGGATTTCAAAGTTATAGGCAAATAAACAAGTACTTCTCAATAATATCTGTATGACAGCAAATGTGCATTGAATAGAAAATAACTTTTTGTATGCAAAATTAAATTCGGATATGAAAAACAAATTCCTACTGGTTTGGTTTGGTTTCATGAGAAAACTTAATAGCACCTTAGGATATCCCTCTTTAGCGTTAGCTGATACATTGGTGGAAACCGGGCTTTATGCCATATTTAATTATTTGGGATATAAAATCCCTAACAAAGAAATGACACAAAAAGTTCGTGGGAGTTTTCTTACAGTTTGACAAGAAAATTTTATATATTACTAGAGAAAATAATATACAAATTGTAAGATTCTAAAGAGGCCCGTGACGGGAATAAAACCCGCGACCTCCCACTCGAATCCGAACACGCTTCAACTGCGCTAGGGAAATTACAAACAAAAATTTTCAAGTAATCTAAGTAAATAACCATTATAAATCCTCACCATGAGCTAGAACATTTCTTCTTGTCTTTTAAACTCAAATTGGATTTTGGTTTTCTACTCTGAAATATTGGACTTCTCTGGCCTGTTGGAGTGCCTTCAATTTCTGACACAGACTCATCGTTAACTTCTACATCCTCTATTTTGTTTTTGGAACTTCTAGAAGGCGTTTCTTCTTTTTTTTCATTGGTATTTGGAGGTTCACAGTAAGGGTTGTGTTCTTTTTGTGGGGAGACACTTTTCGGTGGTGTCAATATGATTGGTTCTCCATACATTTCTATGAATATTGCTTCCATTAAACTGAAGTCTTTTGTTTGAGCGACCATCTTTAAAGTAGAACCTGCAAAATATGATTATATCAATTTTTATACCAGCAATGCAACAAAACTCTGAATCACTTGGTGCATCTTAAAAGATGCCAAATGGATGGTTCCAGCCATGATCTAAGAATTAAGTAATTATGAAATTCTAAAATGGCCCGAGGCAGGAATCAAATCTGGGGTTTCTGTTTAAATGTGAGGTCATCAAGTACTTCTTTACTCTACTTTTCTTTGCCATGAACTCTAAAGCTCAGGGCAATGAAAGAGAAGTAGGAACTTAGACTAATTTGTTTTGGAAAATTGTGTGTGGTGTTTCATGTGGGCAGTGTTCCTGCATATTGTACTATACAGAATCTTTTCAAACAGATTATAGCAAAACAAATTAGACTTTCCTACTAATTATGGATTTCCTCAATATAACACCTGCTTCCATTCAATAAAGAAAGAGAAATTGTTGTCTTTCTAAGTTGGAACTTAGCAAACTTGCCAAACTTTCTAAGTTGGAATGTGGATTTAAGGCGGTTGATGATGGTTTAACAGTTTAATATGTATAGCTTACCCAAAGATTTTAAAATCTGCTCCTTAGATGCTATTGTCTTCTTAAGATCATCACAGCTCTTACATGTTTGACTGAAAGTTTAAAGTTTTACTTATATTAAAAAATTATTGTAAATAATACTATTTAGGTTTATGTACAGAATCTTAAAAATAGTTTAACATGAATGACGACGACCGAATGGCGTAGCGGTAGAGAACCTGCCGTCTGCGTCGGAGGTCGTGGGTTCAATTCCCACTACTGGTAAATGTTTGTGTGATGAGCATGAATGTTTTCCAGTGTCTGGGTGTTTTTCAATATATTGTATTTATGTATATTAGTATGTATGTATAATGATCAGTTATCGAGTACCCATAACACAAGCTATCGCTTACTTTGGGGCTAGTTGTGATGTGTTAAATGTCCCGTATAAAAAAAATGTCCCGTATGTCTAAATTGAATTGTCTCTTGAAAAATGATTCTCTTGAAAAAGGATTTACTATTTTAAGATGCAAAAAAATGATTTAGAGATAATCTTAACCTGAATAGGCACCATCTTATGTAAAACATAACAAAACATGATCATTGAAATCTTTTGACCTAAAAAAGAGCAGGTATCTGGGTAAATTTTACACAAACAATAATGTTCATCACACTAAGGTTCAAGGTTTAAGGTTAAGGTTAAGGTTGTGAAAATCAACCCATAACCCTTGATGCAGAAGGCAGGAACATTGCCAACTGTGCCAATCAGTCATCAACATTAAACAAGAATTGATACTTTCTTTTACCCTTACCTGAGGTTTCTGGAATTTAAAAATTTTAATTCCTAAGTAACTACAAAATTTTAATAAATATTGACTCATAGTAATTAATTAATTAGTAATCAGTTAATAACTAATTGATAATAGTAAATGATCATCTAATTCACACCAGGTTTGGGTCTAATGATGCCTTCAACCCACAAAATGTGACAAAACATTTGTAGTTTGGCAAGTCACTAATTAGTTATTGAATTAAAAAAACTGGTCAAATAGGTACTAATCCGCCTCGCGCACCGAGGGTCCCATACTAGAGAAACGATAAGAATCACTTTTATAAGATAATTTAAGACAAGGAATATAATATACATACTTTTCTAATTTTTCCTTCTGTTCATGAAATATTTTTCTATAGTTCCTATTCTCTAAGTGTAGCTGCTCGAACTCCAATACTAAGTCTGAAATAAAATTGCAAATGGTTAATAATTAACAAAGAGAAATTGGCGCCCAACCATCCAGGCAATATTAAAAACTCACCTCTGAAGTTGACCACTGCTTTAGTTAAAGTTTCTTCCACAGCAGTAACTTTAGGAAATGCTTCGATAAAAGCACTAATGCTTTTTTGAGATGTCCCCATTATTATTTTCTAAAACTTTCCTCTAATCCAAATTCCAAACATCAATGAACCTCGTCAGAGACCCTCGTCGGTATTTTAAAGTCTAGGTATCTATCTATATCTTGAAGCTTAATATCTAACTACGTTCTTATTTTATTAATTCGCCACACGACAGAGAAAATGGTTTAAATTTCAGTCTTCACTCTTCATCAATCTTGCTTTCAGCAAAAGGCAAAACCAAATCAAAACAAAAAGCCAAAAAGCTAAACTTCAAAAGTCAAAACCACAGAATACATATACTCTCTGTCAAAACTGTAGTCTGTGGTCAGAGACTTGATCAAAACCACAGATCCCTTTTTTTTCTTTGGCTTTACACAGATAAGCCAATGTAACATCATTGGTTGAACCAAAGATATTATACACTAACAAGATTGAGTACCTACTAACCATTCTTGATATGCTAAATTGATACATATTGTTTTTTCCTAGAGGAGCTTATTCTTACAAGCAGTAGCTAGCTAAAAGCTATCCTGAGCGAGACGGATAGATTTGGTCGTCGTGTCCTTGTCTGACATCTTGCCATCTCAACTAAATATTGGGTTTGGTAGAAACGGTAGACTTTTTTATTTTTGTTTGTTTTTCCTGTGTTTTTCACAGACCACAGCATTGTTGTTTATGCTTCCAGTTCCTGTTCTAGTTTAAGCTAGTGTCAGAGAGTATTTGTATTCTGTGGTTCAAGCTGTCATCATCTTAATATCTATGGCTGTCATAGACAGTTTTGTGGTCTGTGGTCATAGTTACACTATAGGTAGGTATACTGCGTTCAGCGTTATTTTGCCTCTGACAGCTGTTTCTGTTAGGTTGGCATTACCCGCCATTCTTGCTGACAAGTACCTTTAACACAGTGTGAAGCTCCTTGCGTTTTTCTTAATTTTTTTTGATTTTAAACGTGTTAATCATGCCAAAAAGGATTCAAAGTAGCGGCAGAAAAATTGTATCCTCAGTTCGTAATTTTTGTGAACGGGAAAAAGCTAATGGAGGACCAATAATCCCATTTGAACATGTTCGTCAACGTGTAGCCGCCATGACTGGTAAGTAAATTAGTGTTACCTGCTATTAATAGTTTCCCGTTATTAGGGATCGAAAGTTATTTGTTTTGCTAATAGATTATTGTTTGTATGTAGGCACGATGTTTTAATTGTAATACATTCCCTACATAGGTATATGTATAATAATAATTATATTTGTTTTAAAAACATAGATGGAAAGAGACCGGACGGCATGTCATTGATGCCATGGAAGATGGGTAGGCCTTTGGTGTGGGACGCAACTTGTGTGGACACCCTTGCGCCTTCTCATCTTCCTAGCACGATGGGTTGTGCGGGCGCCGCTGCTGCATCAGCGGAGACTCTCAAGCGGCGCAAATACAGTAATCTCGTTGGAGATTACGTATTTGAACCGTTTGGAGTCGAGACGCTGGGTCCGTGGGGTCCAAGTACGCGCTTCTTTTTCAGAGAAATTTCAAAGCGCTTAATCGACGCCTCTCGTGACCAGAGGGCTGGCCTATTTTTAGGTCAGAGGATAAGCATTGCCATCCAGCGTGGCAATGCCGCCAGCCTTCTGGGCACTTTTCCAGTTGACACCGATTCGGAGGAATACTTTGACGCTTAAAATTCCTTCTTTTTGTGTCACCTCTTTTCTAGAATTAGTTTATATATATTAGTTAAGATTTTATTTTAAGTTTTATACATATATAATGTTACCGATATTATTATGAATAATTAAATGAACTATAGAATCGCCTGTTAAAACATAGTATTTGATTCTTATTGTATATACTAGCTGCGCCCTGCGGTTTCACCCGCGCCAGTCCCGATCGATTTTTTTTCTTTAATACAAACCTTTGTTACATTATGTATTATTTAATAACAAGATTAATAAAAAAAATGTACAATATGCATGTTATTAATGTAATGTTTTGTATTTCAGGCGTTTCTGAGAGAACTGTCACCACTATTACCAAGGAGTGTGAGGTTGCTGCTTCCACGTCTAAGAAAATATGTACTCCCAGGAAAAAACGCTGCCAATCGAATAAAATTCAGTTAGATGATTTTGAACTATGTGCAATCAGAACTAAAATACATCAAATGTACGTAGTCAGAAAGGAGTTGCCTACTTTGGGCAAGCTTTTGGCTGAATTAAAAATTGATATTAACTTCAATGGAGGTCGTACCACACTATGGAAAATAATTCGGCAAATTGGATTTAGATTTGAAAAATGTGGTTCTAAAAGAAAAATTTTAATGGAACGATATGACATTGTAGCCTGGAGGTACAGATACTTAAATATTTTAAGACAAAATCGAAATGAAGGCCGACCTATCGTATATCTCGATGAAACTTATATACACGCTTCATATTCTGTCAACAAATGTTGGCAGATGGAAAATGAACAAGGTGTTTTAAAAAGCGATTCAGTTGGTGCACGCTGGATCATCGTTCATGCAGGTGGCGAAATGGGGTTTATTCCAAATGCACAATTAATATTTAAATCGCAGTCGAAATCAGGAGATTACCATGATGACATGAACAGGACGAATTTCATGAAATGGTTAGAAGACAAACTCATCCCCAATTTACCGCCCAATAGTTTGATTGTTATGGATAATGCGCCCTATCACACTGTAAAGGTGAACAAGGCACCAACAATGAGCTCTACCAAAACTGATATGCAAAATTGGATCACAAATAAGGGGTTATCTTATCTTCCTACTATGGTGAAAGCTCAATTATACGAAATTATAAAAGAGCATAAAGAAGCTCCAAAATATGAAGCTGATCAACTTCTTGAAGCGCATGGACACAAAGTGGCTAGGTTACCACCATACCACTGCGAACTTAATCCTATAGAATTTATGTGGAGCCTGTTGAAAAGGCGTGTAGCTGCTAAAAATGTTGGACAGGAAGCAGACAAGATACTACAATTAACAGAAGAAGCGTTCCAATCGATCACTGCAGAAGACTGGCAGAAGCAGTGTCAACATGTGTGCCATATTGAACAACAGTTTATTAAAACAGATGGAATTATAGACTCTGAAATCAACAAATTTATTATAGAATTAAATGACGAGTCTGATACAGAATCGGACAGCAGCAGTTCCGACGATTCACGTTCATCAGCAGACAGTGACGAACCACTAGCGACCCGCTTGGATCACTCTTATTCAAAATAAATAAAAACTATAAAAATGTTGTTTTAATTTAGTCATATATTACCTATGTATATAGTTAGATAATTGCAAACTTGAGGTACATAATACTAATTCAAATACCTATCCTAATTATTTTAAAGTATCGGCGCCGCGCCGGCGCCCTGCAGTTTTACCCGCATAAGTCCTGAGCCCGTACCTATGAATATTGGGATAAAAATATACCCACAAACCAAATCCAAAGATTACAAACTTAAATTCTAACATCCAAACTTTGAGAAATTTAACTATGAAAATATTTCGCAGTTTCATACCGGGTATCTTACAAACCTTAAGCGGCAACACAGAGCTCAGGTTAGCCAATATGACAGCCAGAGGCAAAATAACGCTGAGCGCACTGTAGGTACCATAGAGCTATAATGGTAGGTACCTACTCTATAGCAGAGACATTATATTTTATAGAGTTAAAATATCTTTGTTGACACGGGCCTCAGAAGAAGAAGAAGAAGTCATTGACACAGAACACAAAACGTCGTTGACAGCACAGACCACAAAGCAGTGACAGTCATTGACTCTGCTGTCTTGGTCTGTGGATATACTCTGTCTCTGAGCTCTGTCTACGTTGATCTTGTTGATACTTGATTGCAAATTGATTGTTGTACTTATAGCTCTATGGTGTTCCGTTTTCTCCACCGGCCTCAGAAGAAAAAGAAGAAGTCATTGACACAGAATACAAAACGTCATTGACAGCACAGACCACAAAGCAGTGACAGTCATTGACTCTGCTGTCTTGGTCTGTGGTCATTGATTGCAAATTGATTGTTCGTGTTCCGTTTTCGGTCTTCATGTACATTTTTAAATTAATAATACGATATATTTTAAAGCGTATTCAATTTTACTAACTGAGAAAGTGTAACACTAAAATTATCGCTGTTTGGTGAGCGCTAGAGTGACTGTGAAAATTAAGGTATCAATCAATTCTTACACTCTAAAAACTACTGAACACTAATCACTGACGTGTAAAACTTGATTGGTTTGTTTGCAAATTGAAATTATTCGCATGCCGCGGTGGCATGGATCTGCCAGTGATTTATTTATTTTCTTTTGGTTTCTATAGCAACACATTTTTTCAGAGATACTGTTTTTAATTTTTTTAACTCCTCTAGGGTCTACTCGCCGCAATAATGTCGCTGACTAAGAGGAAACGTTCTGACGACAAGGAAGAACTCCTTGAAAATGGATACCCTTCAGACAATAGCCGTAGTAATATAAAAGGGGATGAAATTAATATAGCAGTGTTGTTGTTTTTATATACACTTCAAGGTATTCCGTTGGGTCTGGCGGGGGCTATCCCAATGTTGTTACAAAACCGAGGCATTACATATACTCAGCAGGTAATAGATTTTTTACAACCCTCTCTACATTGTTAGTATCTCTGCAGAAGAAGAATATAGCCGCATGTAGTAGCTGGCTTCTGGATCTCTAATTACATAAAAAATTATTACAAATAGTGCCAAGTGCCGTCCACTGTTGTGAACTCTATGGGCATGCCCACAACCCTAATAGACTTGTGGTATCATACACACAACCTTAGTTTTCCTGTAAAATATATGTTAACCATATAATTTAAGCACAAAGACTATACAATATATTATATTATTAGAACAGTAAATACAATACTTAACTAATATAATATAATCTAGCTTTTAATATATATACAATATATATTGATTTTATTCTAATCTATAAAATTTTATGTCATGTCATATTGTTTTAATAAAACTCCGAAACGGCTAGACCAATTTTTATAAAAACTGGTGGCTCAGCAAGTTAAATAAATAACACGAATTGTGCGTGATTTGGAACGCAGGGAGCTCATAATTTTAGTTTAAACATTTGTGTGGACCAGGGGATTGATTGCGTAAGAAAAACATATTCATCGTTATCATTATCGTTGGCGAATACTGCCACCAAATTGGTTAGCGTAAAGCAGGGAACCATTCAGCGGGCAGTATTTCTAAACGATTACAATGGTGATGAATAAGTTTTTCTTACGCAATGTAGGGGCTGAATGGGTGTTTGAAACAATTAACAATAATAACTAACAATAATTTTTTTTTTCCAGGCAGAGTTTAGTTTTGTGAATTGGCCCTTTAGTGTAAAATTGCTGTGGGCCCCAATAGTGGATGCCTTGTTTTGGCCTAAGTTTGGCCGACGGAAGACGTGGTTAGTCCCAGTCCAATATCTGATTGGAATTGTCATGATCATTATGTCAAACAGTGTGCAAGATTGGCTTGGTTCGGAATCTGAGCCACCATCTATGATGATTCTTACTATGTCCTTTCTGATGCTCAATTTTTTGGCTGCCACTCAAGACATCGCTGTGGATGGATGGGCTTTGACTATGCTAAAAAGGTATATATTAATTGCACTCAATTACGTTTTCAATAAAAAATTGTTTATAAATTGTTATAGACAAGCAAGATTTCACTTGATGTTAAATGACATGCCTGCCCATGTCAAATGAGTTGCGTCCCAGAACTTTGGATTGCAATGAGTAATGACACTGCACTGTCATCATCCTGGGAAATCAGTTCTTAATACTCATATTACCTAGTAATTATGTTGGCTTGCAGTTTCCTTCAAACTGATGCACATTAAATATGGCAACACACCTGCAGAATATTCTGCCATTTAAATTTTAAAGTTCAATAAGCTTGCAATGTTTTTTGAGTTACTTATATTACGCATTATGTTCAGCATGATTCATACATTCAGCAGCTGGATGTTCCGCTGGTGAGGTGCGGCACTAATGCTTTACAGCTTTAGAGTGACTAGCACTACTGAGGCACTTGCCTGGACGAATTCCTCAAGGGTTGAATACCATTGAAATTAAAATAGATTCACATACAACTGTTATTTTAGGTTTAATGCCAATTTTCATATTTGTTTCAGATGTAATGTTGGGCATGCATCCACATGCAACACAGTGGGACAAACAGCTGGTTTCTTCCTAGGATATGTGCTATTTTTAGCTCTCGAATCTCCATATTTTTGTAACAAATACTTAAGGGTTGTCCCAGAAGATACAGGACTTGTGACTTTGTCTAGTTTCCTGTTATTCTGGGGTTGGGTGTTTATAGGCACGACTACTATAATTGCAATATTCAAGCATGAAGCCAATGACACTGTTCACTCCAGTGAGAGTCAAGTGAAGGGGATGAAGGACATTGTGAATGCGTACAAGCAGCTCTACACTATTGTGAAGCTTCCAGCTGTGCGGACATTGGCTTTGGTGCTGTTTACTGCTAAGGTGATTTTCGATTTTGTGTTTCTACAACTAAAATATGGGCATGTGGAAGCAGTTTGATACAGATGACTAGCATGAGGTAGAATGAGTAAACAGTTTCCGTGAAACAAGGTAAAATCTTTGCATATTATTTATTTAAAAAATTAATTACATTAAGGGTATCTGTTTAGTGGAAACAGATTAGCAAGCAGAAGTGGCAGAGGGCAGCTCATATTGTTTGCGTGCTATAGTTACCTACTATATAAAAAATATCATATTGCTCTCTGCTTGTAGTTGTTTACATTAAAACAACTAACAACTTTTATTGTACAACTTTTTTTTTCTTAATATTTTGTGAAATGCCAAATATTCAATATTGAACAGACATACTCTGTAATGTAAAGCTACGTTTACACAATGGCGTATGCTGGCCCACTGCAGGCCATCGCACAACTGTAGGCCACGATCACTTGGTGTGTACACAATGGCGCATGGCTCATTGCTGCCCGGTGAGGCACTTGCGATGGACGTGGAAGTAGTTTAAGGCGAAATCAACGACTCTGCGCGCGAAATTCAAAATTTTCGTGGTTTTTTGCAATTTGTATGCTAGTTACAAGCAGAGATTTTTAAATAAATAAACACGTGAAGACGACTGGAATTCCCGCAATTTGACTGCCATGAGCCTACTATGTCTTATTACCTTAAAAATTGCGAAAACCACAAAAAATTTGAATTTCGCGGGCACACCCGTGGCATGCTCCTTACGTACATGACCAAGTAATTTTTTATCATTTTTAGGCAAACCATGAACAATCTGCTGAGCGAAATGCTTGCAGAACCATCAGGAGAATTCGATAATTCGAATTTATCAATAATTTAATAATTATTAATTTGAATTTAGTAATTTAATTTTGGTGGAAGTAGTCGCAACAAAAGAATACACTGTTCAGCGGTCGGTGGCGAACTGAGCAATGGGCCATTGTGTGAACACTACAGACCACGCAACGCCACGATTCCTTTGAAGTGTGCGCCAAAAACCGACAACTTCCCGATCGCGCGCCATCGTCGACCATTGCCCGCCATTGCATACCATTTCCCCGTGTACACAATGGCGATGGCCTGCAGTGGGCCAGCATACGCCATTGTGTAAACGCTACTTAACATCAGCTGGTGGCAAAAGTGGCGACGCGCGAACTCGTGCTGATTTGCGTGTCCGCAATTTATCTTCGTCTTTATCCGCCATTTTCCGCGTATTTCCTAACTGCTCGCAGCGGTTCAGCAACTGGGACACTAGATTGTGGCGACTGTTTCGCTGATCACATGTATTTGGTTTCACAGTGTAATGTCACTTTACAGAAATAACATGATTTATGAAAAATTTTGTTAGAAATAAATTATTAATACTGACTTTTGAAAAGTCATTGGTACTAATTCGGTTGTACAAAATCTCTAAACTAATATAATTTAAAATAGTGCTATCCTTTTCTAATTGCTGCCAATGGAAAAGGATAGCACTATTTTAAATTAGTTTAGTTTAGAGATTTTGCACAACAGAACAAAAGATAGTTTTAATGTAAACAACTAATCCAAGTATAGGCCGAGAGCGATTTGGTATTTTTTATGTGACCCCTATATTGGTATATCTCTAATTTCAGATTGGTTTTTGTGCCAGTGACGCAGTCTCGGGCTTGAAACTTGTGGAGGCGGGGGTCCCGCGTGAAGACTTGGCACTCCTCGCAGTGCCTTTAGTGCCTGTTCAAATTATCATGCCTGTTGTAAGTAGAACTTAACATGATAATTATAATTTTATAAAATAGTGACTTACCGTTTCAGTGTTAGCTAAACAATCTGTTAATTTTCGGGCACAGTTTTTTTCGCCAATATTTCATGAATATTCAGTTATTGGCCGAAACTTTGGCTCCATCGAAACTCTGTAATTTAATCTAGCATAATTTTAGGTAAGGCATGGTAACACACGTACAAAATATCAAAGTAATATTTGCACTGGATTATTTAGTTAAGACATATAGTACCACACGTACAAAATATCAAAGTATTATTTGCACTGGAATATTTAGTTAAGACATATTATAGTAACACACGTACAAAATATCAAAGTAATATTAATTAATCTAATTATACATCGTAGACTTATGGCATTGAGTTTTGCGGACACAATATTAATGCATCTTTATTTTTTTTTAATAAAAACTCAACAATACCCATTTACTTCGTATTGGTTCCCATAGCTCGAAATTTGGGAAACTGCAAAAAATTATCTTTCAGGAACCAATATGAGGTCAGTGGGAATTTTCGAGCAAAGTTTTATATAAAAACATGTACAGTCAAACCTGATAGTGAGGGCTCAAGGGATCATGGTCTCTTTTTCTCTTATAGAGGTTTCCGAGTTTCAGAGTTGAGAGGGCGATATGACGGGACCTGCCAAATACTTTCACTAATAGACTTTTCTCGCTTACCCAGTTCTCACTTAGCATGGTTCGACTGTAGATGCATAACTACTATGCCTGCAAAATGAATTACCATAAACCTACAATGTGTAATAGTCTAATATTTGCGAAAAACACATTAAGGGGATTTATTGAATTTATTTTTGTCTTTCTCGCTCTCACGGATACGTGGTAGGTGCGACATGCAGCGTCGCGGAAGAATATAACAGAAAAACGACCTTTTACCTAATTACTCAAAAACTAAGCCAGTTATCAAAAATCTGTTCTTAGCGTTTTAGGATATTATTATTACCGATACATTAAAACAAAAATTACAATTACATCCATAGTAGTTTCCGATAAAACATAGAAAAACTGAGATTTTGGAGCAACTTTTAGGGGAACTTTCTATCGAGAAAATTTTATCCAATCATGTTTCTGCATCTAAGCGATTTTAGATTAAAGACCCAAAATACATGACGTCTAAATTTGAAAGTAATTGTCTTTATAGTTTTTGCATAAAACTTCATTCAAAATCACCTAAATACGGCTTGTAGGCCGTTAAAGATCTCTTTTCCGAGCGGATGAGATGAAAAAGTAGGTATTTCCTGTCTATATCTCTATTAGTCTTTGTGTTTAGGTTTAGTTATGGCCTGTAATTGACCTGTAATAGAAATTGACTTGTTTTAGTTTAGTTATGGAGCACACAATTAGCATGATACGAAAATTTGTTTATGAAAAAAATATATATATCCAACGTGTAAACGAAAAGTTTAAATAATATTGAAGAGTACTTACCTAAGTGTACTTGACAACTAATCACTCTGTAAAGATATAAAAAATAGAGCATATTTATTTTTCCATATATAAATACATATGGAATGCTTATTACCCACGACGGAACGGAGTACGGGTATATGCGTTTAGGGTGAGAGACCGTTTGTACATTACTCTATTAAAAAGATTTTATGTTTGTTTGTTTGTTAAATTGTTCACAAAAACCAATAATGCAAAAATATTTTTGTTTGCTTGTTTGTTTGTTTGTTTGTTTGTTTGTGTGTTCGTTTGTGCACATCGATGTTCCCATTTATTTCAAGAACGGCTTGACCGATTAAGATGCAGTTTTCTGTATAATGTTTGGTGTTCAGCGGCAATGGTTCTTAGATAGTTGTTACGAACATCGATCACCAGGGGGCGCCATAAAGTACATTTATATTGCAAACGAATGTTCCCATTTATTTCAAAAACGGCTTGACCGATTTAGATGTTGTTTCCTGTATAATGTTTGGTATTCGTTGGCAATGGTTCTTTGATAGTTGTTTCGAACATCGACCACCAGGGGGCGCCATAAAAAACATTTACAGAGCAAACAAATGTTCTCAATTATTACAAAACGACTGAACCGATTTGGATACAGTTTTGTATAAAATATTAGTAAGTCATTGGCAATGGTTCGTAGATAATTGTTCTTGTGATTGAACAGCAGGGGGCGCCACAATAAACGTCTCTTTATGACTTGGAATGGATGATGCCTTCAAACGCTGCTAGAGGAGCTAAAGTCTAGTTTGAAGATTAATTTACATTTTTTAATAATAATATAATTTTTTACATTTTTTAATAATAATATAATTTAAATTACATTAATATATTAATCGAAAAACTATAAAACAAGTGGAAAATTAAAAAATTTCAAAACACCCACGACTTTTGCAGACTTTTAATTGAAAAAGGATTAAATAATTTTTTTGAAACTCCCCGACTAAAGGAAAGTAAGAACTAAGAACCTATCAGTATAATTACAAATCCAAGAAAATCCGTCGGAGCTGCCATTGCTATTTTCGTTTCCAATATCAATTAATGTAATTAGTAAGTAATGATAAACTGCCGGTATATAAGAAGTATCAAGAAATTGAATTAGTCATCAACTGGTAAACAGCACCATCAACACCGCCATAGGCAAAACACAGCAGCTCCGGCGGATTTTCTTGGATTTGTAATTATACTGATAGGTTCTTAGTTCTTACTTTCCTTTAGTCGGGGAGTTTCAAAAAAATTATTTAATCCTTTTTCAATTACAAGTCTGCAAAAGTCGTGGGTGTTTTGAAATTTTTTAATTTTCCACTTGTATCTATTTAATATTTTATATCTATTTAATGTACCCTTGAATAATATTTCAACTTTTCGTTACAAGTTGTATATTTTATCATTTAACTGCTTGTGTTATAGATCCTCGCCAAACACACGACAGGCCCGGCGCCTCTCTCGTTGTGGCTGCGCGCGTTCCCGTTGAGGCTGCTAGTGGGGCCGCTGTCGGCCGCGCTCGTTGCTCTCACCCCCACCCTGCTGGGAGACGCCGGCCCCTCCTACTCCTACCTCTTCATCCTTATGACACTCTATGTCATCCATCAGGTATTATTGTTGAAGCAAAGTTTCTTTTTGGGCAGTATCGTGAAGGGCCTCTATGCCAAATTATCTATGCCAAAAAAATGAATTTTTTGCGTGAAGAAAATCCCGCCACAATGAATCTTCGAACATCTAGAATGAAAGTTTCTCTTGCTAAAGCGTCTGTTTAAAAAAGAGTTATACAGACGCTCAATCTTGATGTGCTTGTCGTCTTTACCTCATAATCTGAGAATTATGTCGAGAAATTTCCTTAATCCTGACAACCCTGTATTGAAGTACTGGCTTGCCGTACATCGCGACAGGAACAAAAAATAGAACCAACCCCGTTGGGGTCAATTTCTAGTTAATTATTTTAGCGTAAGTAATGTACGTTATTATTAATTTATTATATTTAGCATGTACCTATGTATTCTAGGTTAATTTTATTTAATTTTTCATTTTTATATTTTGATGGGTTTTTATCACCTGAAATAAATAAATATTATTATTAATCTGCCGGGTCAAAAATAAAATTTTCAAACCGCCAGATTAACAAAACTCCTCGACATAATTGTCAGATTATGGGGTCAGGACGACAAGCACATCAAGACGAAGCGACCTACGGGTCTGAACCTTCCACCAGACCAGACCTAACTTAGTGAACAGTGGTGTTTCAATTCCAGACTTGCTTGTACTGCATGTTCGTGGCGGTGATGGCGTTCTTCGCGAAGGTGTCGGATCCAACGGTGGGCGGCACGTACATGACGCTGCTCAACACCGTGTCCAACCTCGGCACCAACTGGCCCAACACGCTGGCGCTGTGGGCCATCGACCACCTCACCTACAGGACGTGCAGCGCGCCCGACCTCAGCGACAACACGTGCGCGTCGCAGCTAGAAACAGAGGTCAGCGCAGGACAACTAGTTGTTTAAGTTTCTATTTGGAGGGTACTTCGGAAAATAGATTTTTTGCGTGACGAAAATCGCGTCACGAAAGTTTCTCTTTCTATTCAACGGAATTAACACGCATGCAATCACGTATACAAATTTGGTATTGAACTCGTTAGCGCGAACTAACTGAAGACAGCGTCACCTGTCGAGCGACGGGTGAAGTCACATATTATGATAATTTATAATGGAGTTTTGTGTTAGTTTAATAATTCCAAACTTTGTTTCTACCGAGTGTTCGACGACACTCTCGTCTTATTTTGTGAACGCGAGCAAACGAGCAACCGGGGCACTTGACGCAAAGCGATCATTGCGCACATGGACATTTGTTTGGAAAAACCATTGAACTCGTTACTGCGACCGACTGTGTGTGCCAAGTCTTTTTTGGGTGAATGTAGCTAAAGATAAACAAAATGTTCTTCTCTGCAGGTTTGCAAAGCAAGCGGAGGCACATGCGACGTGCGAATCGACGGTTTCTACATAGAGACGGCGCTCTGCCTCGTCATCGGCTTCACGTGGCTGCAGTGGGGCCGCAAGACCATCCAGCGGCTGCAACGACTGCCCGCCTCCGCCTGGCAGATCGGCCGCCACAGATAAGACTGCATATTCCTATTATATTATGTATTATATTGTCTAGTAGAATTTCGAAGTAACTTCCCTGAGGTAACCAACTTCACTGTTAAGTCGTGAGAGGTTCTCTCAAAATCACGTTGATTTTGTCGGCGTTGGTCCGACCAGGGGACTGATTGTGTAAGAAAAACGTATTCATCGTTATCGTAATTGTTATCAAATTTCTGCCCCCCGATTGGTTGACGTAAAGCAGGGAACCTATTAGCGGGCAGAAACGTAAACGATAACGATACATACAATAGAGGCTGATGTTACAGTTTTTTAGTTGAAATTTTAAATCTCTCAAAGTTATTCTCTTTTGAATTCTAGCAGAATATCGCATTGAATATGCATAAGTTTTTTTTTATTTTTTTTATTTCACAATAAATTGAATCTGTATAAGATAATAATATTCGGATGTTCGAATTCGGATGTTTTGGTGGCGAATGTCAATTTCAGACTTGAATACGATATACGCCAACCGACTAATGCGGCTCTTAGCTGATCGGACATAGACTACTAAAAGGGTTTTGTACAATAATTTTATTATTTATTGAAGATACCTTATAAGTAGCAAAATTCATTAACATATTATCATGAGATATATCTTTAGACATTCGATTGTGAAATCGAGCATTAACGTTTTAAAATATGTATGTATAACCGCGTGAAGAAATAAATACAATATGCGATAAAAGTCTAATATTTAAGTGTTTCCAGAAAGTTGCAAGTAAAATGGCATCTATCTCTGACTAAAAACTGTACTAAAACAGATAAATTATTGAGGGCACAAATTATAAAACGTGAAAGCATAAATATTTCATCCATCACTTTTAGAATCCCATACTTGTTTGTTGGTTATATTTTATTGTTAAAAAAAGCTGTGATTCGATTTATTATTCAATTATTATTCAATTTATATAATATGTAAATGTAAATAAAAATATACTATGTATATTTGGATTGACGGTGAATATTTATTATAAATTTAAAATAAGCAATTTACAGTGAAAACATAAAATTAAAAGAAATTAAATTTCTTTCTCTCAACTTTTCTTAACACTAATCGATTTTATAACTATACATTACAAGAAGTAGACAACTTCATAATAGGTGTATATTTACTAGCTGACCCGGCAAACATTGTTTTGCCATTAGAGATAAAAAAAATAGCTTACGACCTACTCTCAGACCTATCGAACACACGCAGAAAATTTCATAACAATCGGCCGAGCCGTCGCGGAGAAGTTTGGTAACAAACAACAATTTTCTTTCTTGAAAAAGAACAGAATCTTTATGAATGATATTTGTGATAGTTTAATTAATAAATTATTTGTTTACGTTATAATTTTATCGTTTAGTATTACATGATATTATCTCCAATTAAAAGTACAAATGACCATTTGTTATTATGTTGATTTAAAAGCTGTAGCCATAGTATTTCTTAACGGCTTAGAAGCCGTGTTTAAGCGATTTCGAATGAAGTTTCATTTAAAAACTATAAAGGCAATTACTTTCAAATTTAAACGTCATGTATTTCGGGTCTTTAATCTAAAATTAAAATCGCTTAGAAGCAGAAACACGATTGGATAATTTTTTCTCGATATAAAGTTCTCCCAAAAGTTGCTCCAAAATCTGTTTTTATAATTTTTATCGGAAACTACAATGCATGTAATTTTTGTTTTAATATGTCGCTAATAGTAATATCCAAAAACGCTTAGAAACAGATTTTTGATAACTGGCTTAGTTTTTGAGTAATTAGGTAAAAGGTTGTTTTTCTGTTATATTCTTTCGCGACGCTGCATGTCGCACCTACCAACGTATCCGTGAGAGTGAGAAAGACAAAAATAAACTCAATAAATCCCCATAAATGCAAAAAGTTACTTTCTTTTCAATGTACATTTCCTGTCATACAGAATGTATTGAGAAGTAAGTACAATTTGTTTATTTGCCTATAACTTTGAATCCGGATGTTTATTAAATAAAAAAATTGTAGGTGTTAATGTGGAGACCATAGCCTTAAAAAATAAAGTTTGGATTGAATTATCTTAGTACAGGATTCCATACATGCATGGTCATTACCCTTTACTTTTAATATTGAATATTAGGTACTTTCTACATATATATAATATGTATAATGTATATGTATATTAGGCAATTGAAAAACAAAATATTTTGTGTAATTTCTTTATATATACACATCAACATTTCTTAAAATATACAGTTTACACTTATATAACAATAAATTTGACAACATTTTTATGCGATTAGATAACACTTCATTTTGGTTAAACTTAATTCATAAGATGACAACATTCCTATTATAATGTGTAAATGCTCAAGTTTATGGATAAAATTATTTTATAATATAACCCATATATTGTATTTAGTACATAATAAAATCTTTTCTCGTATTTTAATACATTTTCTTGTATTCACGAGCAAATACTTTTTTACAGATATGTTTCCAAAACGTAGCTATGAAAAAATACATACTTAAACAAAACATAAATATTCGTAAAGGGTGTAAATTTATTGGCTTTGAAAAACATTTTGATAAGTGATCACTCAAAAATGGATACAAATAATGATTGGTAATTTTATCTTTTGGATAAAAAACAAAATAATGATAAATTAATGCCGAGTTGCACGAAACAAAATCAAAAAGTTAAGTGGTGCTCAAACTATTTTTTGCAATCAATGTCAAAAATGTATGAAATTTTGACATTTCTCGCGATTAAATTAGTTCAAGTACTTAGCACTTAAATTTTTAAATTTATTTCGTGCAATTCGGGATAAAATATATTATTTAAAAAATGTGCGTGTCTCACATGCAATTTTTTTTATGTGCGTGCAAAAAAACTAGCAACTAAGCAATACGTTCTTGTCAATTGGCCTACATCAATGAATGTAAGTAATTGATCACTTTACTACTAAGTATGATATTTAAAATTAGGTTAATTTTATGCAAATATTGTGAAATATTGAATGTTGTTAATTTATATTACATTATGTATTATTTTTTGTGCACTGTCTTCAAACAGTTTGTGCAAGATTTTGTTTAAATAAATTAAATTTTAAATCTAACTAACGCTTTTTAATTATAAATTTTCCGAAATAATCTCTAGGTTAGTCTCAAATGAACACAAGCTTCACAAAAATAATTAATACTATATTTACGACAAACTACAGAAATAATAAAAACCTAAATTAATTTTTTTATTTTATTACTTTATCATATTTCGTAACTCTTTAAAGTGATATTTAACACATCGTTAAATCAATAAAATCATGTAGTCTTGTAAGGGTTGGTGTGCATTTCCAATACCCTTAAAAATCGAAAATCCTGCAAATAATTCGCGATAGATATGTAGTTTCAAGGCAGGAAATATTATCCGTCATTTGCAAATCACTATCCAACGATGGCCTAGGCTTTAACACAAAAGAAGCGCAAAAATTTCTACAAAAAACTATTTCTACCTAAATATTAATATTACACTATCAATAGCTCAAAGTATCTACAGAGTAAACTCTATTTAGCGAACATTATACAAAAATATCTGGGTGACCGAGCTTTGCTCGGTTGCCAATAGATGGCAGCAGGGTTCATATTTTTTTTGGTAAATTCGACATTTTCTAAAAGTGATTCCTAGCTAGATCGATTTATCGCCCCCAAAACCCCCTGTATACTAAATTTCACGAAAATCGTTCGAGCCGTTTCCGAGATTCAGATTATATAGAAATATATATATATATATACATATATACAAGAATTGCTCGTTTAAAGGTATAGGATACATTGAAAAACTCTCTAAAACGTAGTCTTAATTAGTGAGTGGGGCGAACAATAGGATGAGTAATTAGAAAGGGTATATAAGAACGCGTTGCTGACACGAGAGTCACTCTACGATTTCGCATTGTGAAGTCAACATCTCCTGAGGATGTCCCGGTTCGGGACGAAACGTGCGTCGAAGAAAGTGTTGGAAAATTGTGTGTGGTGTTTCATGTGGGCAGTGTTCCTGCATATTGTACCATACAGAATCTTTTCAAGTAGCGGATTACAGCAAAACAAATTAATCTGTCCTGTCTTAATTTCTGTTAGTTTACACTTGACATCATCAGATACACATACATTTAATACTACAAATACATAAATCCAAAAATGCAGCCACTGGAAATTCGCATAGAGTTTACTCTGTACACTAAATGCAGTTTCAATGAGGGCTAATGTTGACGCTATTAAAATAAAAGTATAAGAGATCTTTCTTTGAGCCTGAATTTAAAATATACTCTTTGCAGCTTGCGTTATTGCGCATTCATGATTATTGTGTCTTTGGTACTGACGAAACAGAGTTTTCAACGTGTTTCATGTTTTTGTTTCATCTTTATACACATGTATGTGGTCATTAGAGATGAAGAAACTAAAATAGCACTTTGCGCCAACTGAATTTTTCTCCGTCACAGAGCAAAAAGGCTGATTGTACTACTCGTGCGAGATACGTTGAGAGTGAGACCTGCATGGAATGCGGACTCGTCGCTAGCTCCCCTGCACTTTTCCAATGGCGCCCGCATAGCACTATGACGCCACGCGCTCCTGGTCTCAACTAATCGCGCACGATTAAAACTAGCCCCCATTGAGAAATTAGCCCCGGTAATTTAAAATCACGGTTCCCGGCGCGCGAGCTCGTCGTCGCATATGATGGGCCGGCGGTCGTCGGGCTGGGAGCCGCGCGCCAGGCGACCCACGCGCCGCGCCAGCGAGCTGGTCTTGTCCACCGCGCCCCAGCTGTGCGCCGCGCCGCTGCCGGAGCGCGACAGCAGCCCCGCCACGCCCTCGCCCAGCTTGCTGTGGTGGATCCCGTACAGGAAGTACAGGAGGAATCCTGGAAAACCGAAACGGAACCCTTAATAATTCAGATTATTTTTTATTCGTACAAAATAATTTGCTGATTCAGACTGGCCTCAGCAGTATTAGAAGGATTTGATTATTTTGACTCTATAATATACAAATCGCTTACCATTGTTTATTATAGAGTCCGAACACTGATCTCTATTCTCTGGATCAAATCTATACAATTGACAGTTTATTTTATGTGCCAATTTGAAGCGCCCCTTTAGTTCCATGAACGCTCACACAAGGTTACGCAACAATCAGCGCCAAAATGACAAAATCATGTGTCTTTATTTTTAGATTAACAGTCTGAGATCCAGCGTACTAACTAGTAGAGTAGAGATCAGTGAATCTGAATCATTCCTTTGCCTTCCAATTCCAAATTCAAAAATGGTTCCAATGATGAGTTATTCAGCAGACCAAGATCACGAAAACGCTAAAGTTCGTCGATTCGATAGACTAACATACCAAATATTTTACCGATAGTGCTTATGCAAGAGCATAACCGCACCAATCTCATCATGAGTGGGGAATGGGATGAATAAATGCTCGTGAGGCGAATATTAGCAGGTACTCTTACGAGGCTCTACTTACAGCCAAAGACGTCCAGATAAGTCTGAAGAAATGCTCGTGAGGCGAATATTAGTAGGAACTCTTACGAGGCTCTACTTACAGCCAAAGACGTCCAGATAAGTCTGAAGAAATGCTCGTGAGGCGAATTTTAGTATGTACTCTTATAGGTGAACCGCTATATACCTACTTGACCCTCCTGATGGTCTGCGGGACGCAGAGCGGGTGATGCGATTGGCTATAATGATACGGCAGCGTTGTCAGCAGCTGATTGCTTGAGGCCGGAGGGTCAAGTTTATAGCGGTTTACTTAAACGAGGCTCTACTTAGAGCCAAACACGTCCAGATAAGTCCACCTAATCCGTACTCCGAACATCGCTTACCGATCGTCATCCAAATAGCGAAGCGCGCCCACGTGAGCGCGTTGAGGTTGACCATGAGCTCCACGTTGAGCATGACGCTGGCGGCCGGCAGCAGCGGCACCCAGGGCACGCGGAACGGCAGGCGCATCGGGCTCTGCTGGTGCGCCCATATTATCACCAAACCTGAACATGATACAAATCATAAGTTTTAATTTAAATAAGTCTTCGCCATCCATTTTAGAATTTCTGTACCATTATTCCTTTTAAAAATATGTGGTGCCTCTATTATGTGGAACATTAAAGATCTTGGGAACATCATGGCATAAGACGGGAAAGGGTCTGGCGTTACTAGTCTCTCTTATCCCCAAAGCCTCGCCCATAAGTAAAATATAGATCTACCTATATGCCTTTATTTCGTAAGGCTTTTATTGGCCATATCAAAGGTGTTATCCTCTATGTGTATTCGGTAATTTTATTGAGATTATTTGGTTAAATTTATGTTAACGAACTTGGGAAACGTTTGTGTTCAGAAATCTTATTCCAATCAAGTAGATATCAATAAACTTTTAGCTGTCTTGGTTATCAAGATTTCAAATGACACAAAAGTCTGTAATATATATCACTGTATACTTACACGCAACGATTATAAATGTGAGGATGAAGTCAGGCAACAGCGCCCAGAGACCAGCATGTTCCGCCAAGAAGTGGTTGTGTGCGCACAGAGATGCTGCAGCCGCTGTGAACGTGTAGACGCAGCTGGATACAGCGCTGCCAGGCGCTCGCCCACCAGCCAGCGGTTCCAACCATGCGTACTGTGGTCGAAGTCTTCCCACAGTGAGGGCTTCGAACATCTGGGAATAGATTTAATAAGGAGGATCAAGAAGTACTCTTAAGGCAATCGTCCCACCGTTGTCGCCGCACCGATTAGCTATCGACTAACAAGTTTTAGAATACGTCTTCAAGGTGATCAAAAATTCAGGATGCTCAAAAAGAAGATCGCGCGAAGTAAACGGCGCATAATATATGAATCCAGCGGTCACCGGAACGTTTCGTTGCCCGTAACTTTTGCTTTTAGCAAACCTTGTTACTCGGATAAATGGTGGAACAAGGACCGGATGCTAATCATTTTGTGTACCCAAACCATATCTTCTAAAAGCCAAAAAATATTACCTCCGAGGAAGAAGATCCGGCGTCAGTTCCTGGTGTGCCAGTAGCAGAACTGTCCTCTCTGTCGATCGGCGAATCTATCTGGGGTGGACCGAATCCCTTTTCTTCCGGTGGCGCAGGCCGATACCGCAATATAATGACGGCAGCACTCACAATCGTATAAGCCAACAATGTCCCGATGGACATAAACTCCACCAGCTTTTCTAAATCGAATAAGAGAGCAATCAACGCTGATGAAAAACCAGATATGATAAGATTTGATATAGGTATTTGAGATTTGGTGCTCATATCGCTCAAGAAACCGAACAAGAGACCATCTGCTGACATGGCGTATAAACAACGGGGCAATGAGAATAAGGAGCCTAATAGAGTTGTCGTCATTCCGCAAACCGCCCCAACAGCAACTGCGTATTTGGCCCAATCTGCGTGCACAGCGCCCAGAGCAGCGGGCAAAGCGGCATCCGGATTTATGCTTTTATACGGTACCATTAGAGTCAAGGCTATCGCTACTAGAATGTAACCAAACGCTACCATGGCCATGGACAATATCGTTGCGATTGGGATGGACCGAGAAGGATCCTTCGCTTCTTCGCTGGATGCGGATATACTGTCAAAACCAACGAAGGCATAAAAACAGGTTGCTGCGCCAGCTAATACTCCACTGAAACCGTACGGCATGAAACCACCGTTCTTCTCCGACCAGTTATTGAAGTCTGCGTAATAAAACCCTAGGAAAATTACTAAAGAGATCACGGCAAGATTGAGGATCGTGAGGCCATTATTGATATAGGCAGAAGTTTTGACACCCACAGCCAGAATAAGAGATGCCACAATGCATATAAGAAAAGCTAGTACGTCCGGATATTTGCTGAGGAGCGTTTCGTGTAACTCGCCAGTGACTGAGATCGTGGCATTGCTGATTGCGCCGTCCAACATAGCGTCCAAATAGCCTGACCATGCTCTAGCAACTGAAGCAGCTCCTGGAATTAAAATTTATTTCATAGTTTATTTGTTCTTTGGATTGAGCAGTCGGTTAAAAAATATGGACTTAAGTTACCTATCATATATTCCAGCACGATATTCCAGCCAATTATGAACGCCCAGAATTCACCAATACTGACATAGGTGTAGGCATAGGCGCTGCCAGCGCGCGGTATCCTTGTACCGAATTCAGCATAGCACAGTGCAGCCAGAGTAGACGTGATGCCGGCAAGTAAGAAGCTCAGAGCAGTTGCTGGACCGGCCATATTATGCGCTACTGCTCCCGTCAGAACGTATATGCCAGCACCGACCATATGACCCACGCCTAAAATAATTCAGAGTTTAAAAACTTCTGCATACTTAATAGGCACAGAAAACATTTCAAAAATTGTATGATACTTAGGTACTTACTATAATGATGTTCATAGCATAATAGAAAGCAAGAAGAAAAACGATGGGGTTTCTACTCAGATGTGATTTTATAAAAAAAAGCATGCGAAGAATCTAAATTAATTAGCAAAATGGAACAAATGAAAGCAAGGGAGTTGAAAGGTCATGCCGAAAAGGGAGTGGATGGAGAAACTACTCTACTACACTTAATAGGTCTTAAAAGTTAAGTAAAGGGACTCGTAAAATATAAGATAGAAACAGGTCTACTAAGTCCTGTCTCTTTAATAAGTTAATATATTGACTTACCTAGTAAAGTTATATCAAAAGTAGTTAGGCATCGGTTCAGCGGAGTATCCAAGCAGTCACCATAAAGGGGTTTACGCCTGTTCATTTTGTGGCAAAATCCTGAGAGGACATGGCCCAGGATTTTATGCCTAGCTCCTGGCATGTTTGCTACAAAAATTACGAACTTTAACATTCATTCGTAATACTACTTAAATAGTTAACCTTTTGGGAACTTTGTATAAATCAATTCAAGATCACATTTTAACGTAGGTAAGGAATATGCAATAAGTTAACACCATATCAAAATATTACCAAACACTTATTTTAACATATGTAAGCACCTATTAGATCATTTTTTTGTAATTATCTACACACGGAATTTACCTCTTTATCCAGTAGCCAGCTGACGATATTTGCAATGTCTCGGAGACAGGCACTGAAAAAGTCGGCGCGCGCATCCAATCGATTTTTCAGGGACGATGAAGCCATTATTTTTATATTCGTTATAATATGTAATGCATTCTGAAAATACTTCAGTGTTTTTTATTTGCCCGTATTACGTTGTACCTAATGGTGATTGCTATTCAAGGGCAATAAAATGTTTAACGCTTTTTTCATACTTTCTGAAAAAACTACTTTGAATTAATGTTTTTTCAGTGTCAATACCAGATTTTTTATTGACATTTTATCTATAAGTATCGCCTGTCTAATAAAATATATTTCGTATTAAAAAGAAAGTAGGTAGGTAGAGGTAAATTATGTTATATGTATACCTACCAGCTACCTACTTACTTTGTATACGTAAAGAAAGTAGGTAGAGTAGGGTACTTCTACTTTACTTGTGGTACGGTTACTACTTACTACCCCTTGTACTTGTTAGAGCACGATTTAAAAAAAACACATTCCTAAGTATGTATGCCATAACTAAGTATGCCGTGCTTTACTGTACCTACCTGTTGCTTATTGCTGTGGCTACTGCCGAGTGCCGACCCAGATCTCCGACCTAATGAGTTTGTGAAAATAGTTCAAGCACGGGGCCACCATCTCATACATCGAAAATTGTAGTACTAGAGTATGTTCATAGAGGGCATTAGGGGTAGCCATTTGAATGAAATTATTAATTAGCGTCAGCTCACTAGCGACAAGCGATAATAATTTGAACTACATTGCAAGATGTGGTACGATACGGTCAGCTAGGCACATCAGCGCCAATAGATGGCGTTTATTTTGTAATTAGATAATTTTATTTTGTTTATGAATGAAAATGTGCACGAAGGTTTCAGAGTTAGTACGGGTTGGCGGGCTTCACACACCCCTATCATTCCAATATTTTAGTTAGTGGCGTAGAAACCGATTTCGTTTAAACTCGCAACGATTGTAGATATAAGTAAACGATTAATAGAGAAAATGGAAAATTTTGGAAAAACAAGATGGCGGCCTTTGGATTGGATTTGGAAAAACAAGATCAAAAACTACTACTATAGGCAAATAAAAGAAAGTATATTTATTTATCATAATCATCATCCTCGCAATAGCGGTGGAATAGGTATACCTACCACCTGTATAATAGGTAGTCCGTTTTGTCTTTGTTTGTCAACACTAATTTGACATTCGAAGGAAAAAGAACAAACAGAGTATAACTATTTCACAGCTATTTCACATTTATGAATAAGGGGGTTAGTATAATACTGCGATATAGTTCATGTTTTCAAAAGAATTTTTCCCTAATTTCTTCCGAAAATTCATACAGTTGGCAATACCTGACCAACGCAACGCAAACGTCGAAAACAAAGTTTTAATTTTGTATCAAATGCATACAACGAAGAGCGGCAACATCGCTTGCTGTCTTATTTTATCAGCGAACTGGCAACGCAGCATTTACTTACACGCAATCCAGCTGATTCGCCATCTATTAGCATTTTCATAACTGCAACTATTGCCAAAGCAACGTCATCTATTGGGGTTCGATCAAACTGCGTAGAGCAGCGCCACCTATTTTTAAACTTATTATCTGCTATGAAGCTACTCGCAGTAACAGCGCCATTATTTCCAGTTTTATCCGTCGGGTGGCCCACCCGAAGAAATTAAGCTTGTCGCATTTCTTTCTTCGTGATGGGGTATCTGTACTAGTATAGTATTATATTATCTGTGGTTCAAGTTATCATCACTCTAAGGCGCTCTGCCCACTGGAGACGCGTCCCGCCGCGGTGCGCGGAGCGACAGATAACGCGCGCGGTGACGGAGGCGCAGATCTGCCTTACTTAGCGGTGTAATCTGCTCCCCCGCGCGGTGATGCTGATTGCGACGGCCTCGCGCTAAATAAACTCGTATGTTCACTGTGTTGTCGATCGACGTGGAGAATGGACGAATTTATTCAATTTCAAGATGTTGCAGTTATATTGTCATTTTAAGGATTTTGTATACAAGAATTAAAAGACACTGCGTCCATAGAAGATTTTCGACAGTATCAAATCACGCCCGGGACTGCGGAGCCGGTGTGTCATACCCCGCGGCACGCCCCGCGCTCCCGCGCAGATTGGCAGAAACTGCGCGCGACCGCCTTCCCGCGCGTTTTCGCGTCGCCAGTGTGTTGTGCTAGGCGTGATTTCTATACAAATTGACATACTTGCATACAAAGTAAAATCTGCCATCCCGCGCTACGCGACGGGGCGCGGTGCAGTGGGCAGAGCGCCTTATAAATATTACCTATTCCGCTTTAGGAACTAAGTATCTAGTCATCACTAATACTATAAAGGCGAAAGGTTGTTGTGCTTCTTTACGTCGCAACTATTGAATAACTGAACCTATTTGGTTTGAATTTCCGTCGTCGGGTTCTCCTTCCACGCGGGCGCTTGTAGGTCCCGGAGTCGAGGCGATGGCCCCTTTAGTGGTCTCGACTCTCGACGCCGCCTTCAACTATAGGCGGGGCACTGGGTGTGGCCATTTCTTGTCCGTGGTGTCATCATCGGTGACTCCACGCGCTGCGATACGAGCTCGCGGCAGGCTGGAATTTGGAATAGATAACTTTTATCTCGGAGAATGGGGGGGAGGGGAAACGTGCCCCCGTGCCGCCTCTAAACCGCCTATGCTCGTTCGTGATCGCGCCTATTGTACCTACTATCTACAGATACAGACCGCAGACTCGCCAATGCCTTCTCCATGTATCTAAACCAGTAGGTACTAGGTAGGTACACTCGAGCCTTTTATTCACGGAGGTCCAAGTTTCGTGTTGAGGTACCACTGACTTTTCTTATCAGTGCAGGGCGCGTTCGAACCCTAGTTTTAAGTCGACTTGTAGTTATCACCATACATATGCGACAAATATACCTATTGAAGTTTAACAAGCCTGTAGGTATGTTAGGCCTATGAGAAATAAACATATTTTGACTTTGACTTTGCTTGTTCGCAACTACGTATATTATGTAGGTATATCGATTTGTGACAATTATATTATTGCTTGCATTTAGTGATGATCACTGAGGATGCACAACACCCTCCAGGTGGGCGATCCACGTAACGTTGTCACACACTGAGTGATGTGAATCAAGAAATATACCTAATAAGATATGAACACTGGTAAATTAATTATAGTCTCAAAGTGAATGTATTTTTAAATAGAAAATACAATCTTTCGACCTTATCGCGCGAAGTAAATTTATTTCACGATTCTCGCCCATGTTGCGTTTTGGATTACATTCTTAAAATAGGAAGTACAATCCTTTAACCTTATCGCGCAAAGTAAATTTCATTTCACGATTCTGGACCATGTTGCGTTTTGGACTAAGTACTTTTAATTTTAAGCTCTATGTCAATAGAAATATATTTTTTCTGTGCTCGCAAAAAATGTTTTTGGTTTCAATATCGTCTGCTTATACATATGTATATAGGCACGATTTAGTGTTTAGTGATGTAGGTCATATAAGGTACGTAGATGCCACCACCTTTTTAGGGTTCCGTAGCCGAATGGCAAAAAACGGAACCCTTATAAATTCGTCATGTCTGTCTGTCCGTCCGTATGTCACAGCCACTTTTTTCCGAAACTATATAAGAGCTATACTGTTGAAACTTGGTAAGTAGATGTATTCTGTAAACCGCATTAAGGTTTTCACACAAAATTAAAAAAAAAGTAATAAATTTTGGGGGTGCCCCATACTTAGAACTGAAACTCAAAAATTTTTTTTTTCATCAAACCCATATGTGTGGGATATCTATGAATAGATCTTCAAAAATGATACTAAGGTTTCTAATATCATTTTTTTTCTAAAATGAATAGCTGCGCGAGAGACACTTCCAAAGTGGTAAAATATTTGTCCCCCCCCCCTGTAACTTCTAAAATAAGAGTATGATAAAACTAAAAAAAATATATGATGTACATTACCATGCAAACTTCCACCGAAAATTGGTTTGAACGAGATCTAGTGAGTAGTTTTTTTAATACGTGTTGAATTGATATTCAACAAGTCTAATATTTTGTTTAACTTTGATGACGACAGATGGCGTTGCACGTCCGACTCGCACTTGTCCGGTTTTTAAATTCTATGGGCAGGGGTGTTTAGTTTACTTTAAACGTACTATTGAGAATGAGTCTTGATAGTACGGAACCCTCAGTGCTCGAGCCCGACTCGCACTTGACCAATTTTTTAAACATTCACTTCACAAAATGTAGCTGGCGTGTTACGGATTATGTAATTATTAACAGGGACTCAAAATAAATCTAAACTTAAAATACATGATTAAAAAATAATAAATTATAATATTTACAAAATACACCATCCAACTGATCATTTATGGGCATAGTGCCCAAGGCGCTGGCGCTGTTTCCTCTTTGTATGGCTAAACTTAGCCGATGAGCTAAATAAGCGCCAGCTCTCGGGTCATCAGACGCTTGGACCAATTTTTGGGATATTTAATTTTTGTGTTACGTGATCCCTGCTTTGCTATAAGAATACGAGTAGGAATCTAACATCAAAGTCCAAGCAAGAAAACAAGGTGCAATATATTTCCAAACAATTTTAATGTTATTCTACACTAGCCACTGTTTAATTGTGTACAAACATAAACAAATACCATTTTATTTTACATAAATAATAATTATAAACAGATACGCTAATTAAGAAACAACCTCTTATCTGTAACAATCTATAATTTCTATATTGCATGTGTGATCTATCTATTGTGATTTGTGGAGTTAAGGAGACATCTGTATTGCGTGGGTTGAATTATCTTCTTGCTGAATGCTAAAATGATAGAGATCGCAGCCTATTTTTGGGCTTATGATAACTATGGTTAGACTAGGTAATATTTATCTACACGAACCTGTAATCTAACTTTTCTGGTAAGTAACATCTACATTTTTATTCATAGTTACTGTGTATATAAAATTGAGAAATTGTTTGGCCTGAGTTTTATTACATTATACTGAACGAGTAGGTTTTTCAATTGACTCTGTGCGTCCGTTTTATAAAACCTATCTAAAAGATAATTTTAAGAAATTAAATTGTTATACCTAGATACCTATATATTTTTTATTTTTGTTACAGACGGAAGTGACCCAGCAAGGCGAAATTCCTAAACATATTATTATCATACATATAATACATTACAAAAAATAATGACACAAAATATGTAGGTAGGTAAGTATGTTAAAAGATACTTTGTACAAAGAACTTATTTTGCTGGAATCTCTGTCGTAGTAAATAATTTATTTGAATGCATTTCGCATCTCACTCAGGTACAACCTTTAATAATATCGCGGCTACAAGCCTGAATTTCCAGTATTACCTAATTAATTTTACCCTTAATTTTCAGTAGACAAGAAAATTAATAAGTTTTATTCAAAGTTGCACATGCCTCATGAGACGCACATGTCTAGAGACACGTGCAAATAATTTCAATTAAAGAGATCAATTGAATAAAAACTTGTTAAGTTTCTTTTTGTCTCCTGAAAAGCAGGGGTAATTGCGTATACGCCCCTCTGGCTTGAAGCCCGCGATATATTGCTTTCTTTCTATACGCCCTATATTAAAAAAAATGTACTTTTAAAGGGTCACTACAGGTTCGGGACCAACCACCAATAACACCTTGGTAGTTAGAGTCGAAATCATCGTGTTAAATGATCTTCAAAACACTTTGTTCGTGAGTGACGTACGTATTGACTAGCTTTTATTCCAAAGGTTTTTAGAAACTTAATTCGTGATGGAGTACAAATGTGCCCCTCTTCTACCAAAGATGGTTTATGTAATCTTTTAGAAAAAGAAAGTAAATAAATATTGTCATATTTAGTAATGATTAAAATAATTTAGAAACTATAAAATCGAGATAAAGTGAAAGGATTGGACATTTTGTTATCCATATAGATTTGGCATTCATGTGAATTTTGGAGGTAGAATTTCTTTATTTATGGCACTTGATATGGAGTGTTGACTGTTGAGTAAAGGAGTATAAGGTACAGTCCGCGAGACGTAAGCTGAGCTTTGCATTTGTGTGAGTGTACATAGATAGTGTAGGTGTAACATTGGCCTAAAGCGCGGCGCGTCCTTTGCTTTTGTAGAAACCGGTTTTTACTGCTTTTTGACAATCGGCCTGAGGCGCGGTGCTTCCATCGCACTCTACTTTTACAGCCTGGCCACGGGAAATTCGCCGATGCGAATATTCGCGCGGTGCGAACGGCGAAGCGTCTAGCGACTGAAATAAACGCATAGCAATGTACTAATCAAGCCACGCGCAACGGCGACCGGCGAAGCGACCGGCGAAATGTACCGAGCGAACCGCGCCGGCGACTTGCGGCGCGGCGGGCGAACGAAACAAAGGCATGAATAAGTACGGCGCGAGCCACGGAGTTGAGCGGTAGTCGCGGCGAATAGTGCAGTGAACAAACGAGTTTAGTTGTTTTCGCCGCGAAAAATGAACGCCGAGACTTTTATTGCTGAAATACTAGCTAGACCAGCTATTTGGAAGTCTGGCCATCCACAGCACAAGTTTAAACATGTAGTGAAGAGTATGTAGGAAGAATATTCATAAGTATATAATCAAGGGTTTCAATACTCATTCTGGTATACTCAACAAATTTTTCTGGATATATTCTGTATTTCTCATACTTCTTGTGGAACTCTTCATCTATACTCCGATTCTTATTCAAATCATGTATTTCACAATCTCTTCCAAATATTAGGTCTTGAAATATTGAGATAATTTCGATAAAGACATTTTGCTGTCGGACTTCCTTACTGGTCGCGGCGGCGAACGTGACTGTCCGTGGCCTGCAAACGGCGCCGCGCGAATGGTCGCCTCGCCACACGCTTCGACGTTCGCACCGCCGATCCCCGTGGCCAGGCCGTTAGTGATCACTCACACAAATGCAAAGCTCAGCTTACGCCTCGCGGACTGTATCCATGTTCAAGAATGTGCATCCCTAAACTAAGATCTCGCAACCTACCCGTGTCCAAAAACAACGACTTCTAAAATCTCTCTGAAATCGTATTTTTTGAGTAAAAATTAAATAATTAATACCCTCCACATACCACAAAATAAACAAATATTTGAGCTCCCCCCATTTGTTTCTACGACCGCTTTGAGCTATCAATATACATACCTATATTATAAATGGTGGATTTGAAGTAATTCTGATCAGTAATGTAGAATCTATAAGGCTCTAACGGACAGTCAGGCGGATAAAAGCAAATCTCTCTACTCAGTAAGGTATTTCCATGCTTTAAGTAGGTACGCACTAAAAGCATGGATCTATTTTTAGGGTTCCATACCCAAAATGGCACCGATTGCCAACCTGTTATCCGATGTCAATTTTATAGCTGCTTCATAAATTAGGTAGACTAAGTATATATAGAATTTACCAGTTCTTTAATTAAAAGCTAGACCCCAGTCAATAATATAGAGACCGAATTCTGGCAATCGCCTAAGAATTTTTACTCTTATGTACAGTAAAAACATGCGACAATTTGTGGCAACATTTAACTCATCACAAGATCTTATCCTAATTTGCACTATATTTTATCCTGCAACCCTATCTCGGTAATTTTTTACCCAAGATTTTTAAATACAATTTTCTGAAAAGACTAAATGTTTTCAGTAACACCATAAACTTTTTCTGATCTTCTTAGGTATAAATAATACGAAAGTTAAAATACCTTATACTTAATACATAAATAATTTGTAGTTCCCACATTCTTTGCAACACAACAAAATTATCAATATATTATTAAAAATACATATAAAATATAATTATTAATATTTAGATAATACAATTATTATTTTAATACACAACGTGTAGCGTAGAAATAAGAATATTTATTTTTCCATAATGTATGGAAAATTGGATATACTTATTTCTATTTAATATTTTTACAGGGTGATTCCATATCAAGTACACATAAGTACTTACCCTTCAACATTATTTCAACTTTTCGTTACACGTTGTATATTTCGAGGCATAGCTCATCAAGCGATATTGCCTTTAAGTAGTAAAGTTAATTTAAGCGAAATAAAAATCTTTTATTATATCATCTGCCTAAAAAGAAGCAGCATAACATTAATAATAATATAATTAATTCTTTGAATTTCGGTCGATTAACTTTACTCATTAAATGCGATTTTGCCCAAATTGTTGAGAAAATGTAAACTTAAATAGTTAGGTACACGTCTTAGTAAGAAGCAGATTTAAGTCAGAAGATTTTAAGTAAATGTTAACAAATGGGCGGATAGAATGGACGAAATTTACTAGGTTTATAGGTTTAGAGATAGATAGAGCATTTTGGTAAGCAAAATGAATATAAATAGTTTAATAAATGAATGCTGCAAAAAAAACGATATAATAAAATAGACGATTTTAAGCTAAAAATGATATGTTCAGGATTTCAGTCTTTAGAGAATGACATTGCTTGTTAACACTGAAAGATACAAAACTATTTTACGTGTATTTTAATTAAGAAAATCCGGCCAAATGCGAGTAAGACTCGCGGTTGGCTTTATAGAGCTATTGTAAGGATAATGTCAGTAGTTTTGAGAGGACACCAAAAAGTATATCCAGAATATTGTCGGATTATGTCGATTTGCATTAAAAGAGATGATGAGACATGCAAGTCAGAACTCGGTTTAAAATAGTTTTGTGGTTCATTGAGTGCATTATTTATTATTATTATTAGCAGTTAATAATTTCAATATATACATATATGTACCTACTTATATCTTTATGATGTATGTCAGAGTACTTGAAATTGTAACAGTTATTTGTGCGTTTGTAGTAATTCATTTTAATTCTTATATTATGTACTAGCTGGGCCCGCGGACTCCGTTCTGCGTTTGAAATATTTTTTCCCGGCCCGTTTGTCCCGCGTAATACTTCAGGTTAATCGGGATAAATAAATAAAAAATACAATTTCGTACGTCAACATCCGTTTACGTAGGGAGCCGACCCGCCTATACATAATATAGCCACGCAACGGCCGGGGCGGCGCGCACCTCACATTTTTATTTTGCTAATATCTTTGAAGCTATTTGTTTAAACTGTATAGAGTAAAGGGCAAACATATTCTACATAAACATATTTATAAAGATATAAATGAATACCTACCATGTTGTCTAAATAGCTTCACAAAAATTATTACCTATTTTTTAATCCACACTTTTAACAGTAAAAGCAGTTATTGTGAGTTATCCGAGAGATAGGTATATGCTATCGCGGACTTTTTTACAGATTTTCATTCGTTCTTTAATATTGCAGTACATTGTTTTGTTCTATCCTCAATAGTTTCCGCAGCGCACGCGATGAAAGCAATTTATTTTACAACTTAGATTACATTATTCAAGTTTAAGTAAAGATGCGTAATTAATTTTGGAAATTATTATAGGCTATGACACTCCACAATAACGTAGCTTCTATTGGTGAAATAATGTAGAAAATTGGTTCCGTGGATCTAGAGATTACCCCTAACGTCACAAACTCACAAACGTTACCTCTTTATAATATTAGTAGGTATAGATAATAGACTAGTAGGGCGCGTGGAGGCGCGGGCCACATGTGGCCCGCGTGCTGTCTTCCCGCCCATAAGAAATCCCTTCAAAGTTCGCCATACATTTTCTATGGAAAAAAAATAAAATCCGCCATTTTGAATTTTTTTTCTATCCATCAAATAAACCTTCGAGTCCTGATCACATCTTGTCAAGAAACCGTTCTTCCATCGTTTATAGTTTCCGAGATATCGCCGAAATTCGAATGGCGGCCATTTTGAATCCGCCATTTTGAAAATTTTTTCAGCTCATTGCCAATTGGATGACGTTTCAAATGACATTTGGTCGAGCACCCCCCACCTATCTGCAATACCCTTGGCTGTGCTCTTCACTCGTCTCCGAAATCCTCAATCATCAGCTCTCTCCGTATTTTTCCTCCGAATGAATTTTTCCCTAATATACGAAATGGTAATTTAAAAAAAAAATTTTTCATATAAAATTGTTCAGGAGAGGTGATTAATCAGTGAGTGGCCAATCAGCACGAGTAGCTATATATATATTAACTAGTAGGGCGCGTGGGGGCGCGGGCCACATGTGGCCCGCGTGCTGTCTTCCCGCCTATAAAAAAATCTCTTTAAAATTCCCCTTTCATTTTCTATGAAAAAAAAAAATTCCGCCATTTTGAATTTTTTTCCTTTCCATCCAATAGACCTTTGTGTCCTGATTACTTCTTGTCGAGAAACCGTTCTTCCATCTTTTATACTTACCGAGATATCGACGAAATTCGAATGGCGGCCATTTTGAATCCGCCATTTTGAAATTTTTTTCAGCTTACTGCCAATTGCATGACGTTTCAAATGACATTTGGTCGAGCACCCCCCACCTATCTTCAATACCCTTGGCTGTGCTCTTCACCCGTCTTCGAAATCCTCAATCATCAGCTCTCTCCATATTTTTGTTCTTAATGATTTTTTCCCTTCTATACGGAATGGTTATTGAAAAAAATTTTTTTCATATAAAATTGTTCAGGAGAGGTGATCAATGAGTCAGTGGCCAATCAGCACGAGTAGCTATATATATAGTAACTAGTAGGTTGCGTGGGGGCGCGGGCCACATGTGGCCCGCGTGCTGTCTTCCCGCCCATTAAAAATCCCTTCAAAATTCCCCATACATTTTCTATGAAAAAAATAAAGTCCGCCATTTTGATTTTTTTTTCTATCCATCGTATAGACCTTAAGATCCTGATCAACTCTTGTCAAGAAACCGTTCTTCCATCTTTTATACTTTCCGAGATATCGACGAAATTCGAATGGCGGCCATTTTGAATCCGCCATTTTGAATTTTTTTTCAGCTCACTGCCAATTGGATGACGTTTCAAATGACATTTGGTCAAGCACCCCCCACCTATCTTCGATACCCTGGCCGTGCTCTTCACCCGTCTCCGATATCCTCACTCATCAGTCATCAGCTCTCTCCGTATTTTTCCTCTGAATGAATTTTTTTCTTCTATACGACCTCATTCACGAAAAAAAAATTTTTCATACAAAATTGTTCAGGAGAGGTGATCAATGAGTGAGTCAGTCAGTCAATCAGTGAATCAGCACGAGTAGCTATATATATATTAATAATATAGATTTAGGAAAAACATCTTTTTATTTATTTATATGTAGATTCGTTTTTATTATGGTCCCCAGTCAAAAACTATTGCAAATGTTTATAATTATTCAGTTAATATTTGATGAAAAATAATTATTTAACACACAACGACACGAGTATTAAACTGGTGTTTAGA
This sequence comes from Coenonympha arcania, assembly GCA_036785405.1. NCBI lineage: Eukaryota > Metazoa > Arthropoda > Insecta > Lepidoptera > Nymphalidae > Coenonympha > Coenonympha arcania. The sequence continues at coordinate 3,123,217 of CM072067.1, forward strand.
ATATGGTGTTTCGAATATAAACACCAGTTACATTCGTTACATACATTATATACATTCTATCGTTCATAAAAGGTAAAAATAAAGGTAAATCATAAAAGGTACTCTAAACGTTGGTTGATACGGGTATAGGTAATTCTCTCATATGTGGTAGGTATTTTATTGAGTATAGATAGTAGGCAGAGACTTCTTAAAAAATCATTTAAAACGGGGAGATGTTTACAAAGCAGCGTTGTGGTTGAAAAGTGTGTTATTTCTTTCACATTTTCTATTCGATATAGAAATAGGTCAAGATAAAATACCCAGAATGGGTCGAGCGGCACATCTATAATCGGCGTTAGGTTTTAAAATCCCCGTGTGAAAGTGGTTATTTCATATTTGATTTCGTTCTAAGCACGGCTTAATATCAGACAATGGATGAAACTGTATATAAAATGCAAAAATGAACTCTACAACCTATTTTCCATGCTATTCCTATATGTATATTTGTGATCATAGTATACACTAAATCAAAAAACTAAATATAGGCGACGACCTCACAAAAAACTACTCTTCGCTTTATCATAATAATTGGGCATATTACACTACTTTTAAATTTGATAAAAATTATTACTTTATTATAAACAAGGATAAAAATAATGACGTACACTGAAAAAAATATTAAAAAGAATTACAAAGTTCTAGAAGAATTACAAGCATTTTAATTTTGAAGTGGGAGTATCTTCTATCCCTTTTTCGTCAAACGTTTGTATATTATGAAGTCGCACGAAGCTGCTATGGCATTATTAAGGTGTGCCGTCACAATTCAATGTAGCTATCTCTGTCTGATCAGAAATATTTAAATTCTTATAACTTTTTTGTTATTTGATCGAGTCAATTAGTTTTTTCAGTTTACGTCATTATTTTTATCCTAGTTTATAATAAAGTAATATAAAAATTGGATTCAAATACCCAATTGTCTTGTGACTACAGTGTGTTCTGGGTATTGCCTATGTCCGTGCATACATATAAACGACACTTAGTAAACAAGACCCTATTAACATTATCTATATCATGTTTAAAATTACCACAACTACCCCATCATGTATAATTGTACAGCTACTTTAATAACCACGAATACTGAGAAATTCATCTTATTGTGTAGGTACTATAGCTATTGCTCACAGGTAAGTACGTATTAGATGTGGTAAAAAGTATAATTTATGAGATGCCAATGGTGTAAAAACCAACTTTGCAGCTTCGAAAGACAACCCCATTATTTAATAACGGCACAAAACTTTTTTTCAGGTTTTTCGATCACCACACATTTAGCACAAGTCTTTTGAAGATGCGAACTTGGTTTAACGTTATTGGTATCAAATATAATGCTGCAACATCTCAAATATTTAACCGGGAACGATTCATTACGATCTAATTTCATAATATATGAATTCGTGAACTGCGTGTATAAATAGAAAATATTTTTTTTAATTTACTGTCGCACAATTTAATTCGCATGTGATGTGGATCATAAGAAATACTAATAATTATTAATACAATAAATAAATATCTCTAAATAATACTAAACACTTAAATCACCATAAAGCTGTTAATAAAATAAAGAATCATTATGGAATCATTTCGCCACTTATTCACACTAATACATAATACAGTTCCCTACTGGTACCATTATTTAAAACATCTAAAATTATTTATTTTTATTATTTTAATAAAATAACATACTCTTAAGTACATTCCGACCCTCATTTAGCCGTTAATAAATGCATAAAACTTAATTATTAAATTCAATAAATATTATTTAGCATTTTAGCATTTATTGTTAATTTATGTATTAATTTTATATTCTATATTAATTAATAACTAAGCATTTTACTTTCAACGCAATAATTGAAAATACATAGTCACTCAAAATAGGCATAAAAAGTAAAAAATATGTATGGCAAAATACCAAAAAATTAAACAGGTAAAAATATATAAAAATATTGAATACAAATACAGTAGGAACTAAGAGCAGAGCAGAAAAAATGTTTATATAGTTGTACTGCTATTTGTGAAGTATTTTGGATCAGTTTAGGAACTTCAGCGCCTAGACGAAATTAAAGTATAAAAGTAATAGAGAGCAATTGTTAAGAATATTTGTTTCTTTATATAACAAATCTATGATATAATAAAGACTTATAAGAACAATCTTAAAACTATTTATATCATCATTCATCATACTCAAGAAAGAGAATAAAAAAATATTTTAATTTTTAATACATAGACATACTCTGTTTTAATCTTATGATTTCTATTAATTAATAACTGTCCAGAATACTTTTGTAGTCAAAATATATTATTATGAATAATAAATAACTAATATGTGTCACAAACATGTTATATAAGTTACTTTATTTATAAAAAAAATATTGTTTTCCAAAAAGAAGTTGAAAAAATATGTCTGGACACTTATCAAAAAAAACTCCTGAATATTTTATACCCTAATACTTAAATGAAACAACACAGTTGTTACAAAATTGTACTCCACAGTACCTACAAGATACTATTCTTTTTTATGGGATCTCATATTTCACACTTGTATTTTTTACGTGTACATCTCCATAGCCCCATGATAAAATTCCAACTTCATCAATTTTAGCACCTTAAAAATTATCTTAAAGTTCAACAATATGATATCACATTTAAATTGCACTCATCCAGAAAAAACAGTTGCCAACAGGACAAGTTATGTTCATAAAAAAGTTGAATAATAATAATATTAAACTGTTTTAAAAAACTTGTCTTTTATTTAATTTACCATTATCCTCCAGTTCCATTAAAATATTGAGCATGTTTTGTGTACGGAGCTGCAATGTGGTAAGGAGGGGGCTGCCCCCTTCTGTACATTGTTTCTGACAGTCCGCTAGGACTGTGCCGATGACTTACCACACTTGGAGTATTGGACGAGGCAGGTATAGCATCATATATATCGTACATATTTTGACTAGGGATAGACGGTATATGAGTAAAGCTTCCATCATCTGATATCAGAGGTGTGTTTGTCATGCGGTATGGGTTAGTTGCGTTTGTGTGACCAGTTGGCGAATACAGTTCTGGTGATTGAGAGGGAATATATGTTGGACTTGCAGTTGACATGTCGTAAAGATTGCAATGAGGAGATGACGTTTGATGTATTGCTGGTGCATAGTGGCGGGCGTCCATATTAGCAGGAGCATACATGTTATTATAACATAAATTTGGCATGGTTGTAGAACTAACTATTTGGCTTACTGTGCTCACTCTTGGACTTGGCATATCCCGTACAGCATGAGGATGATAGTTGAAAACATCATATTTTCTTTGTGCATATATTTTTTCTGTACCGGTAGGGTACGTTTCACTACTATATGTCTCACACTGATATTTGGCATCTTCATGGCACATCATGTCTTTTCTAGGATAAACAGGTTCAAAGGTAGGCACGTGGTCCATTCTGCATCTTACACTATAAGGATTTTCATGATAAGGGGGTGCTAAAACAGTGTCATCATTAGGATGTCTCTCTTGGGAGCTCACACTCAATCTCTGTATCTGGCAACCTTCCTCAGCGCAATTCCGATAAACATGGTCATTCGGTACTGGATAATTCTTTTCATCCATTGCATGAACTCTATAATTATTTGATGGTACAGAGTTGCCAGGTCTTGTATCCTGTCTTGGAGAATACCTTTCCTTCTCTTTCACCATGTAATGTGATGATGCTAATCCACATGAGTCCACATTTTCACTTTTGTACATTTCAGTGTCAGTATTACTGTCAACATACAGAGCATGATCAACACTTTTATAGGTTTTGTCCTGTTCGTAATTAAGATCTAAAGGTTTGTCATAAGTGTTTTCAACTGGTAGATTATCATATACTGAAGTTGTCATAGAATCTTGCTGGGCACCATCAACGTTATCATTGCAAGTATTGCCACTATCTACTTTGTTGTCTGATGCAAATCTTTGCTGCAGAGTGGGAGTTATTTTTGCAGCTTTTATGTGAACTGCATTTTGCATAGGTGGAGCCACGTCCTGCGTATCTTTGTGAATGTTCCTTGCATGTTTGGCCATAGCTCTCAGTTCTTTGGGGTATGGAGTGGGAGCTCTGCGTAACTGGCCTGGCTTTTCAATGGTTTTCGTGGCAGGTTTCATATCAACAAAACTAATATGACGTGGTGCACTATGTGCTTCTGTGTTTTCTGGCTTCACATCATCTGACTTAATCTCAATGGGAGTCAAAGGCACTTGGGGAAAGAGGAAACAAGTCAAGACTTGTTCATAAGTATTAGGATCTACTTCAGAATGCATAGGCACTAAAGGTTTGCTTTGATTTTCAGATAGCCAGAGGGCAACCAAATTATCACAATTCAACAGTGACTGAGGGAGACAGCTCAATGAATTCCTCACTAAGTTCAGAACTCTCAAAGAGGTCAAATGCCCAATTTCCGGTGGAACTTTTGTTAGCTTGTTCGATCTAAGTGATAGCACTGATAGTTTTATACAACTACCAATTTCTGGTGGGATTACTCGTAACATGTTTTCATCAACATTAAGATATTTCAGCTTTCTTAACAGTCCAATGGATGATGGTATTTTATCTATATAATTACACATCAACATCAGTTCTTCCAAGTTTTTTAATTGGCCTATACTCTCCGGTATAGAATACAGCCTGTTGTTATCCAACTTGAGGGCTGTCAAGTTGCTGAGCTGACCGATGCTGTCTGGGAGCTGTGTTAAACAATTTATTGACAAGGTGAGATCTTCCAGTCTAGTACAATAACCGATTTCCGGTGCTAGCTCTTCTATCATATTATTGCTTGCTTCTAAATGTATAAGGTTTTCAAGAGGTTTTATTATTGAGGGAATACATGTAAAACTGTTGCTATCGATCCACAACTCCTTTAACTTTAAAAATCTTCCGATGACTTCAGGAAACTGTTGAAACTCATTTTGTCCTATATCTAACCTAAGAAGTTCAGTGGACCGAGACAGAGATTTAGGTAGAATCATCAAATAATTATCCCTCAACTCAAGAATATGCAAGTTTGCCAAACGACCAAAGTTTCCAGGCAGATACTCGAGGTATGTGTCATTGAGATACAAATCTTGCAGAGCGATGAGGTTTGTGATGCCTTCAGGTAGTTTTTCTAATGGATTCACACTAACATCTAAGAACATTAAATTCTTAAGTGATTTCATGTTATCTGGTATGGATGCTAGGGTGTTTCTACTGATGTTCAAGTGCTGCAGGTTTACCAATGATGAGATGGCTGCAGGGATAGCCTGAAGCTCGTTTTCACTAAGATCTAAATATTTCAAGCCGTGACACATGAACAGCTGCCGCGGCAGCTCAGTAATGCGATTGCTCTGACACAGGAGCTTTTCTAAGGTTCTCTCATAGACGAAAACTTCCGTTGGCACATCCGTTAGTGAATGATGGGAATAATCTAGCTCCACTATGTCTTCCACAGCAGGTCTCACACAGCACAGGAAATCGAATGGCATTTTGGTGCTGTAACACTATCAGTCGCCCGACAAACACTAAACAGCTTCGCGAAACACGCGCATCAGGCATCGTCTGTAGTTAATAAGCTCAACATCGTAGAAGTTGCTAAATGTCTTTAGGACTTTATTTCATGTATTACGTATATGGTCACTACAAAACTAATTTTTATATTCAAATACAATACTGAATGAATCACGTAAATTCATTACTGATTTCACGTTTGACGTCACACACACACAAACCCATTTTGAATTTTCACACAGATTACTCTGTCACGATTTGACTTTGACATAATATTATATTGTCTATACCTACTCTACAATTGTAAATGCTGTGTAAATATCTGAGGTAAATGTCATAGATTTATTACGATCTATGGTAAATGTCGATCTGAGTGTCTGATGTATCCATAGAACAATAACTAAGGAAGTTAGAAATCTGTTGTTCTAAATAGTGTTAGTAGTCTATGGGTTCAATGTGACATATGGAGTATAAGTGTGGTCTGTGATATGAAGCACAGACCATATTCAATGTACTCTATGCACAGACCTGTGGCACCAGATATGAGTGTATAATCTATGGCACAGACAGTTGTTACTTGTTTTGCTTTTGATTTGATTTGAATGTTTTGAATTTTGAAAATGTTGATGAGAAATATTATTAAATAAGCTAAAATACCACCAAAATGGTTTATAAAACATTCCATAAAGGAAAATATTTTATAACTTTTAAGAGAGGGTATGAAGAATCCAAGAAGGATTTAACGTTAGCAGTGGAGAAACTTTTTGAGAACGATAGTTTGGTCGGTTCAGTTCTCTGCATCTATTTATTATTTGACTTGTTTGTTAAGTTTAAGTAAAATGTATGTGGAAATTTACAGAGAATAACGCTAGCAGACGACGAGGACCCAACGTTTTTGTGCAGAATTACTTTGACGCGATGCGACTATGAGGATCTGAAGAAGCAACAGGGACTGCTGATAGACTTTGATAACTTTCCCGCACAAGTTGTTCGACTGTTGCAGCAATGTTCTTCAAATAACATGTGAGATACAAACAACATTTTTATTTCTATTCTCAATCTATTGATAGTACAGTGCCACAAACTTATCTGGCCTGGTGAGGCTGTTGCTGTCGGCGTCAAATTCTGTTTCATTGGAACTGCCCAAATACAGCTGTGTTTAGTTCTAATTTTGGTCACCGGGTCAGATCAGTTTGTGGCACTAAAACTTCCAAGGTAGTATGATAATATCTTAGGCTTTACTTACCATCAGGTGAGATCGCAGTCGCCTCACCTGATATAGTATCACTTGTATAGAGAAAAAAAAAATTGAGTATAACCCATTTGCAGCAGCTTTGCAGATATATAGTTATTTCTTCCCACATGGTGTACACAGATTGCAGACTTCAAACCAGAGGGGGATGTCTGTGAGACATATGCAAACTTTCAGTTAAAGAGATGCATTGAATTGTAACTTATTGAGATTTTTTTTGTCTTCTGAGAAGTAAAGCTATTATATCACACCCCTTTCTGAGAAGTAAAGCTATTATATCACACCCCTCTGGTTTGAAGCCTGCGATGTGTAGGCTCAAAGAAAAATTTAATATCTTACACTTTTTTCTCTTGTACTGTACGTATTTATTTTTCATGTAGGTTTTTGATTGTGCATCAAGTGAGTCCTGTGCAGTACAACTTTGAAGTAGTAGAACACAATGAATTTAGACGTCTTGTACATTTGTCTTTAAAAACGGGACCTGCTTGCGACAGTGATGTGAAACAGCACATGGCGGAAACTATTGGGGAACTAAAAGTAAGTGTGTAAATAAAATAAACTCATACTACACAATCCTAACTGAGTTCTATACTTAGTAACCACAGTACAATAGAAATAAGAAGTTCCAAAATTTTCTCTCAAACATTTTATGCAGACCCTGGAACCTCCTCAATTATTCCAAAGCCAGTAGTTTTTAATATCTATAATTCCAATTCTGTTGTACAAATTCTCTAATGTAAGTTCACCTGACACATCTAAAAATCTTTAAAAACGGGACCTGCTTGCGACAGTGATGTGAAACAGCACATGGCGGAAACTATTGGGGAACTAAAAGTAAGTGTGTAAATAAAATAAACTCATACTACACAATCCTAACTAAGTTCTATACTTAGTAACCACAGTACAATAGAAATAAGAAGTTCCAAAATTTTCTCTCAAACATTTTATGCAGACCCTGGAACCTCCTCAATTATTCCAAAGCCAGTATTTTTTAATATCTATAATTCCAATTCTGTTGTACAAATTCTCTAATGTAAGTTAACCTGACACATCTAAAAATAGTGTTATCATTTTTGATGGGGAGCATTTTGAAAAGGATAGCACAATAGCACTAGTTTTACATGTATCAGATTTTAGTTTAGTTTAGAAATTTTGTACAACAGAATTGGCAAAGTTAAAATTCTTTTGTTTAACTGCCCTGTTCTACACTTACAAAATTACCCATTTGCATAACCATTGTGTGTTTATTTGTAAAGTCTCATTTGCACATCTTAACTACTTTGTTCTATGTTTCTGCTATCTGTATTACTCTTTTTTTCTCTTATGAAGAGTTTTTTCTTTAATAGAAAATGCTAGCAGCACTAAAAAGTTCAGCCTCAAGCAACGAAATGATGTGGCATGACAAATGCCTGAAGATGGAAGCCAGGATCCACGACTTGACTCTCACCGTGTCCAAAATGGAAGAAGAGAAACTGAAACATGAGAAGGAGTTTCAAGACGCTTTAAAAATAGAAAAAGAGCGTTTAGCGCAGGTAGGGAAACAGTCCCTTTATGTCTACAGGAACTATTTGTCTTTTTACGCAAAAATTAGCTATTCAGAAATGTAGAGATGTCAAATTTCATTGATGGGTAAAACTGATTCTATAATTTGTTTTGTTGATGTTTACAGGAAAAATTACAACTGCAAAAGAGTGCAGAAATGAACACAAACAACCTGCTTGCAAAGTCTCAGGAGCAGTTAAACAGAAAGGACAGGGAGATTGAGGAATTAATGCACAATAATAAACAGTTACGAGACAGTATTACACAGTTGGAATATCAAATTAGGTAATCTTACACTGAGTACTCTCAACCCTAGGCCCTGTAGTGGTATCCCGGTACTAGGAAAAGATACTCAATATCAACAGAATCAGGTTTAGTCGCCGGCTTTGAGTTGAAGACTTACAAATAATATAATTCATTTTAAATGTTTTGTATCTCGTCAAATGATGAACTCTAACTGTGACATCATACAGTGTCTTTTAAACAATGTAGCTACAAAGTAATTGCTAACAAGTTTACTAAAAAAACAATGTCGAAGTGTCTCTGTTTTGCTGGCATAGTGACACTGAGCCAAAAAAGTCTTTTGCTGTTTACAATTTGAAGCTTGAAATGCATGCTATGAATCTGTATATTAAATGAATTTTTTGCTAATTCTTTTATCACTAAAGTGTATTTATTCTGTACATGAAAAAATGATCTCTCACCAGAGCGAAAGAAATGTAGCACAATGAATTAAAGTGAATTTAATTATGAAAAATTTAAATATATTTTTCAATGATTCTTTTTTGTAGTTTCTGTATGTATACATTTTCAGTGATAAAGCGCAAAGAACAAATCTATTAGAAAATGAAGTCCAAAAGACTCATATTGAAGTGGCCACACTAAAAGCCAAAAACACAACGTTGGAAAGAGATCTTTTAGAGAAGGACAAACAAATCCAGCAGCTGAGTTCAAAATGTTCATATTTAGAAAAAGTATGTATATTTTAATTTTTGTTCATTAAGCATGTGATCTCCGGTAAAAAGGTGTGGATGGACTATTTGGAGGAAATAGTCCAGTGGCAAAATAGAATCAATGGATTTCAGTCTGTTTCTTATATGTTGGCAGAATAAGCAAAATATTGAAAAAAAGGATGTTAATGATAGTTTACCATTACCATAAATGTTTTTAGACCTTTTTCGTCAAATATCTATTAATTATTGTTAATAGATTCTATTTTCTTACCACTCCACCAAGAAATATTCAATTTTTAATTTTCATAAATTATTTTAGGCTTCCAAAGAAAACTCGGATACAATTAAGGATTTGAATGATAATATAGAAACACTCAAAATGGAAAAGGTGGGTATGACTTTTTTTTAATTTTGTTCATAATATATTTCAATGTATACTTAGTTCTTGCATATTTTATAGACAAATTCATATCAAACTAAGATAACCGACCCTCCTAGATCCTTGCTTTTAACTTGTATACAAAGTAACCTTTGTACTATATCAGCTTACTAAATTCAAAAGATATTATCGTGCTAACTTGGAAAATAAGTGTAACAGTATTTAAAGGTATCTACACAGAATTGCGCCGAACCGCTTAATGTCTTGGCGGTGCGTCTTTACTGTTAGGGTGGTAACTAACCTTGGTTGAAGCCTCTCACCAGACAAAATGTTTATGAGTCAGTCAAATTTTTTTTGTATTACATATATACATTTAACATTGTATTTCAGGCGAGCCTAGAGAGGCGGTTGGCTTTGAGCGAGTCGCTGGCAAACAAAAACACTGAAGCAGCGCAATCCACCACCGAACAATTGCTCAAAGCAAACCAGATTATTTCCAAACAGAGCAATGAACTCATTGAAATGAAAGAGAAGGTTGGATTTAAAAATAGCAATTATTATTTCTTGCATAATATTGAATAGGAATTCAAAGTTGCTTATTTTTTTAAATAACACATGCACACTTATTTTTTCTTAATTAACTTCGATCTAGTTGTTGACGTTTAGCAAAACTAGCTAACAGAAATTAATTTTTATAATAATTCTAGCTCATGCGGCAAACATTGTTATAACCTATTCTCAGGCCCATCAAATGTACACAAAAAATTTCATAAAAATCGGAGGAGTTTGTTTATAAATACTGTGGCATTGACACAGATTAGAAGAGAAGAGTAAGATGAGTATTGTGCATGCTTATTTTGATTAGTTGTGTTAGTTTATGAGTCAAGTCCTTCCATGATACTTTGGTGTTGGGGCGAAAAGCACATAGAGAAAAAATATTAGATTTTCATGGAGCAGTAAGGATCAGTCCGATATCGCAGGGTATTTACTCGTAGTATAGTATTATATTATTATTATGTACTCTGATAAGAATCCTCAGGATATGGGTATCCAAATCATTTACGTAAACCTTTTTCGTACAAGCAAATAGTACAAGCAACAGCGGCATCTGCCAAATTCTATGGGTGGCCGCTGAGCGAACTACAACGTGACCTTACTGTTGGTGGCAAAACAAGCATTTTTGGCACCGATAAACTGGCGACAATTTTTCGCGCCGTCCGCCCTGTCCAGGGTATATGTTTATTATTATGTAATATATTACAGCCTATACTTTCTTACAGTTGCTATGCAGAACTGCTATAGCGTTAGAGCAGGAGAAGGTCATCGAACGCAACACCAAAGAAATAGAGGAGCTGAAATCAAAAATAGACGTCACAAAAGATTGCATGGAGAAACTGCGGGGCGAACTAGAGGCGCTCAAGGAGAAATATGAAAGCAACGAACAAGCGCTCAGGGACCGCGACGAAACCATTAAAAATAATAACATGGGTAAGCAGAAAAGGTTATTTTCGAAAGTTTCACACCTTACGAGATGATGGACGAGTTCTTAATGACATTTATGACTGAAAAACATAAATGTCATTAGAAAATAATTTAGTACTTCTGAGAGTACTTCTTTCCGCTCATATGCCATTTTTTTAAGCTAGTCAATTACGACAATTCTTGACCCAGATCCCAACTTCAAATTTTATTTAGTCCTTTGCAAATTGTAACATTAAATAAGAAAATTAATCCGACAATATTATAATGTATTTCAGTAATTCAATGGCTTCACAAGAAAATGGATGAAAATGGCGCCGCGAACGACCATAACATGGAGAACAGATGCAGAACAGGCCTGCAATCGGCGACGAGTTCCACGCCTTACTTCTTGGGGAAGAACGTGCAAAACGACTCCACCCAAGATACCGACGAGACCATTAACTTCTATGCCACTTCAAAATTGTACGTATTTCACGAACTTTAAAACATAGGTCTGGTCTGGTGGAAGCCTTCGACCATGGCTAGTTACCAACCTACCAGCAAAGACGCACCGCCAAGCGATTTAGCCTTCCGGTGCGATGCTTCTAGAAACCGTTGGGGTAAATTAACTCACCCTTCCAAGTTAGTATCTTAGGCTGCATCATCACTTATCATCAGGTGAGATCGCAGTTAAGTACTAACTTGTATAAAGTAAAAAAAAAGGTAGAAGTTTGGGTGCAACTGTCTATACATAGTGGATTGATTTCCAAGTACGACGCATATACGCATACATAATATATACTAATTCCAAACTATAAAATGACGGACCATCAAAACATACCACGGTGTCGGTTACGGTAACAGTGACGCGAGTTCAATGTTTTTTCCCCATCGCAAAATGACTTCCATTAGATTTTTACATTTTGTTTTATAGTTTAACATATTTTTTAAAAAAATTCAATATTCCAGATCAAGTATAGAAGAAAGCCCGCAACTTTCAATCCCTAGTAAGAAGGGGTTGGATCCAAAGTACCTCAAACCTGTCTCTGATGAAAATCTAACACGCAAAAAAGGTAATAGCAGTGACTTATTTAACTAAGGGCCGATTTTTCAATCGCCAGATAATCGTTAACTAAGGAATTAATATGACGTTTCGACAGATTTTGTATTGGCATATATTATATCAAATTTATTCCTCAGATAGTTTATCTGGCAATTGAAAAATCCCTAAATACGTTATTACGTTATTACAAAAAATCTTTTAAACAAATCTGTTTCATATAAGTTATCAAAGTTATAAAAGTAACTTTTATAACTTATGATAACTTATTTGAAACAGATTTGTTTAAAGGTATGTCTAAGGGCGCCTTCAAATTTGCCGCAAAGTGCCGCGCGGTTTTTTTACTCGTCACTTCCCCTCATTTTTGTGCAAGTTATTTAAAGTAGATATGACTTGAATTTAAAATGGATTAATCGAACAGAATAAAGTTTCATTTGATAGATAAATAATCCACAGATTTTGTATAACATATATTTCAAATTTATTCCTCAAATAGTTTATCTGGCGATTGAAAAATCAGCCCTAAATATGTTATTAATTATTTACAAAAAATCTTTTAAACAAATCTGTTTCATATAAGTTATCAAAGTTATTTTTTAGTGTTGTGTGTTCCTTACACATCTATGGCAGCCATAATTATTATATCCTCCCCATCCCACATTGTTTCTCTCATACGCACCACTTTGCATGATATTGCACAAACACAAAGAGTAAGGGTTTCTTTATTGGTGCATGGGTTTTATAGGTTTAAGTAAGTATAAAATCACAATATTATAAGTCTTAAGAACTTTTATTTTTGTCTCTTTACAGACACATTAAGGACTTCATCAGCAAATACACAAAGTAAGGGAAAAGAAAACAAGGTGACTGAATTGCCGAAAGTTGATTATAGAGAAAAGAAATCCTCCTCCAGACCTACAACATATCGCGCGACTCCCGTTTCTGCATATTTCCCGTGAATCATAAACCCTTATTTTATAATAATGGATCTAAAATATTCGCTTTGTATGTATTGTAGACTTTCAGAAGTGTGTAAATAAATTTGTTGAATTATTTAAGCTTTTTATTGTTGTAAACTCGAAACGAACGACCTCGTTTCTACAGAAAAACTACACCCTTCTAAACGTCAATATGCTAAATCGCCTCTGGGAACGCTCTTGATGATCTTGAATTAGGCTACCCAAGTTATTTCGTTGCCTAAACCTTTGATTAACTTTCTATTACGATCTATGGCCTAAACCTCAAACCAGCTGTGCGGACACCTTGGATGAAGTATTACACCTAATCGTCCAAGGCGGACACCGTGATATTACTTTACTCTATGACACCCACAGAATACGTAAACTCTCTGACTCCGTTCCAGGTGGGCCGAAAAAACAAAAGTACCTACATAGTTGAAATTGGCCTTTTTTGTCTTGGTCCTTGTTCTAGACTAGCTGTTTGGTCTGTGGTTTTAGCTGATGTGTTTGTCCTTGTTCTAGAACTCAGTGCAGCCAACATAATAATGCTGAGGTTTCAGCTTTCAGGATACGTTCGAACTCGATGTTCAGAACCATGGAATGGAATTAATCTCAGAATTAATGCTAGGTATGGTTCAGAAGTTCAGAACATAGGTTATAAATCGTGATACCCTAAATAACAAAGGTTAGGAGTTGACCATAAAACTAATCATAGATAATAGATACTTTTATAAAGATATTTTCATTTTTTACGAGTTTTTTACCCTTCTCTGTGGGAACCAAATAGCTTCTGTGTTTCCCGCCGCCCGGCATATTGTTATTGACAGATGAGTCAGAATTCAAAGATTTTTAGAAGATCGAAATTAGGAAAAACTTTGTTTTTGTGTGAAACAGGCAATATTAATCGGGAAAAACAGAAATCAAGCATTAAATTTACAGCAAGATAAAATTCTAAACAGTTGTTCGTTAAAGATGTGGAACGGTAAGCTTAAAATGGAATCGTGATCTTGATACAAAAGTACTCAAACACAACTTACGACGTTATAATTAATTTAACGAATTATTTTAGATCAATCTGTTTCCGGCGGTGGATTTTTCAACACCCAAAATCAATTTGGTAATGTTAACACTCCAAACCAGGCCCAAAAATCGGTATGCTATTTTTCAATGATATCGTAGTAGTTATTCCTGTTTGAACTAAGTACTGTGTTCTTATATTTATAATTTATTTAGGGTAAAAGGAACACTCGAACAGCTCCCATCGTGGTAAAACAGGCACTGCACTGCGGAGATGATGGAGTAAAGATTTGGGGGACAGAAATTCAAATTGTTTCAATAGTAGCCAGAATAAGGAATATAAGAGTGCAAAGCACCAAAATAACATACACCATTCAAGATATTACAGGGAGAATGAGAGCAGTTCTGTGGTTGGATATGGAAGCCATGGATGAAGATGTAAGACAAGTTACATTTTCTTTAGTATTAATCTCAATAGTCCAGTTATGCATTAGTAATTTAGCTACAAACTAGTAAATGCTCTTAATGCACTCCTTTTGATGTAGGATTTTTTATGTACCTTGAGAAACATACACCTTAAGATGAGTCATAAGGTTAGATTTTCCACAATGATTCAATGCTGGATGGTGCACAAGCTCAGGTACGCAATAGAGCTAAGGGATTATTGCACTAAAGCACTTCTTCATAAAGTTTAGCCTCATATAAAGAACTATCTCTGGGTTGGAGCACCTCAATTCTTGCCTAATGATCTAGGGTCACCAAGTTTTCTGAGGCTATGATCTTTTGAATTTGCACATATGATGTCAAACCAGAAAATGTGTAATATATTTTTTAATTTCAGGATAAGTCTGCCCCAAAAGTGCAAGTTAATGATTACATACAGGTTTATGGAAACGTGAAAACCAATAAAGGTACAAAAGTTCTAATGGTTTTCAAAATCATGCCAATAACAGATGTAAACGCTATTACATTTCACTATCTACAATGTATCAACAACAAGCTGAAGATGGAAGCTGAGTCTAAAAAGGTATAGTAAAATAATAATTGGCAAAAGCCAAATAATAATTGGTAAAAAAAATATTTTAGATTATATTAAGATGTAGATATTATGATGTAGAGACTATTATGACAGAACTGAAATGTTTGTGCGTGTATCCCACAGTAATTTTTTAACAGAACTGATTTTGATGTATATAGTTTATTAGAATGTCTAGCGTATCCTTTACTTTAGAGGATTTGGTAACTGTAAATAAAACTTAAAAATAACTTTGACAGACTGGTTCAGTTGGTAGTGGTCCTATCCTCTGTGGCAGGGGTTTTGGGTTCATTTCCCACAACTAGAAAATGTTTGTGTGATACGCAGGAGTATTTATCACTGTCGGGGTGATTTTCTATACATATTATATTACAAGTATTTTTGTATATTATTCATATTTCTCAGTTCTTTAGTACCCATAACACAAGCTATAGCTTACTTTGGCTTTGGCTAGAATGCAACTATGATCCAAAAAAAAACTGCCCTGTAGCCCTTCCCTATTGCTGTCAAAACAGTCTTCAAAGCATGCCTTAGGTGTTTTGGTAATTGGTTAGTAAATTGATATAGTATTGTTAAATTAGTATGCAGGTGTGTTCCTTTGTAAAAATTTTAATTGTGCGGGTCACTTTGTAAGCATACCTTGAACTTTGCAGGAAAAGACAGAAACAAACACAACATTCACTGGTGGTATGCCTGCCAACTCGATGGTTGGTATGAATGACAACACCTCTGTAAATGGACTGAATCCCAGACAGATGATGGTCTACAGCCTCATCAAAGCTTCCACCTTAGAACAGGGTATCAGCAAACAGGACATGTACGCTAGTCTCAAAGACAAGATGTCTCATGTGGAATTTGAGTAAGTATTTAGTCTTTTCAATATTGAATCAAAGCAGATGTTATTTTGTGGAAATACATAATTGCTATAATCCGCTACTTGATAAGATCCTGTATGGTACAATAGGCAGGAACACCACCCACATGAAACACACAATCCTTCCAACACTTTCTTCGACGCATGTTTCGTCCCAACGCCAGGACATCCTCAGGATATGTTGACTTCACAATGCGAAATCGTAGTGTTACTCTGCAATTTCGCATTGTGAAGTCAGTAGTGAAGTTTCAGTTTCAAGTAGCAGATTATAGCAAAACAAATTAAATTGTCCTGTTTAGTTGTTTCATCTTTCTGGTGACACAAATGTCCATCTGAAAGAACAAGCTCTGATTTTCCCAATCTTCCTCCGTGGGGTGGAAACATGGACGATCCTCGCCGTTTTTGGTTACAAATATTATGTTTCAGTATGACACTTTACAGTACTTTATACAAAATGAGGGCAAAATGAGGGCAAAATAAGTATTAGCTATTCCAAATTTCACCCACATTGGTTCGTAATGAAGGCACAACAGACATCCAAATTTTAAAGTTGTATGTACAGTAAAGTACTAACACCAACCATATTTAAAAAGCATTTAGGATTTTAAAGTGCACATGAATGTAATGTTTGACCTTGGTAATGATATCAACATTGTTGACAAAATAATATGTCCAATTACTCTCCTCTTATTTTGTAAACAATAATAAATATCATGATAATATTTTTATCTCGAAACTAGCTGATCTGGCAATCGTTATTTTGACATTAGGGATATAAAAAAAGCTTACAAGTGCCTCTCAGACCTACCAAACATACATAGAAAAATTCATAACAATCGGCCAAGTCGTTTCGGAGGGTAACAAATATGAGACATGAGATTAAATTATTATTAGAGATATGAAATTACGATGAACTTAGTTGAATGAACTTTTTATTCAATATTTTGTCATTATGAGGACACTTATTTATGATACGAGGACACTTATTTTATGACGACATCCCTGGTGCAGTGGCGGCGCGCTCGGATTCGAGTGGGAGGTCGCGGGTTCGATTCCCGCCACGGGCCACTTTGGAATTTTACAATTTCTAAATTGGCTCTGGTCTGGTCTGGTGGGAGACTTCGGCCGTGGCTAGTTACCACCCTACCAGCAAAGACGCACCGCCAAGCGATTTAGCGTTCCGGTGCGATGCTGTGTAGGAACCGTTGGGGTAAATTTACTTACCCTTCCAAGTTAGTACTATAACATCTTAGGCTGCATCATCACTTACCATCAGGTGAGATTGCAGTCAAGTACTAACTTGTATGCAGTAAAAAAAATATTGACAACATAAAATATAATTAATTTGTATAATATAAATATTATTTTCCTATTTTACTTTGTTTTAGAAACACCCTGGAATGGATGTGTGGAGAGGGACACATATATTCAACTATTGATGAAGAACATTTCCGAGCCACAGATGCATAATGGATATCTAAGTTTTCACTCATAAAAGTGTACATATTATGTGGTGGCAAGGACACCTGGGGGCTAAGTGATGTAGACTGGAGCCCCAGAATCATATTATGTTGATACCTCTTTGAATGAAAATTTTCAGTCTTGGAGACTGTTGTGCCTTTTGCCTAATATTTGCTTTGTATCATGTTAAATAAACACTTGTCTTTTACATTTTGGCTCTTATTTATTATAAAAAAATATTACATAAAATAATATGATAGTATATACAACTTGTTTCAAGTACAGTCTCACCCAGTATGGAAATATTACTTAAGAGTTAATATAAAATATATAAATTATCCACGTATTTTGAAATTAAATTCAAACTACAAATAAAAAAATATAAATAAACATTATTTTCAAATTCTAAATGCATGAACATTATATTTAAATCAGTATCTTTCTTTGTTTTATATTAATGACTTCCACATTAAAAAAAATAGTGTTTCAGTACATCACAAGTTATTATGTACTTGTAAATATTATGTTTTTGATCTAAAGTTCATCCCGGACAGCTTTGTTTTTCTTATCAGGATTCTTTCCAAGGTATGTTTGGCTTTCTAACTGAACATCCTTCAGTTCATCTTGTTCTAGTAAGTATTCTTTAGCCTCCCAAGCTTGTGCCCCATCCTTGAACATGAATATTGCTCTGTCATCGTCTATTAGATACCTGTAAAAATAAAGTAATTAAGTAGCTGTGGCAAACACATGTATTAAAAAATATTTGAGACTTCTACTAAAATATTCTATCAATATATTGAAGCTGGCCAAAACATTTCTTAAAGTACACAATATACCAAAAACATGGTAAAAATTAAAATTATTGATCAAATTTATACAATCTAATCAAACTCAATAGTGTTGGTAAGAACACTAATAATAAGAACTCCCAATAGAGGAACTCTTTCAAAATCAATTTTACATATTCTGAGGGTCCTAAAATACTTATTTTGAAAGAAAAAAGCATATTCTTGAAAAGAAACAACAGACCTTTCAGCTTGTATATGATTACTCCAAAGGGCTGTTTGCCATATCTTAGTCAACTCTTCTGCACGAGTCCTTGAAGGTTTGTTAGCAACAGTTACAAACATCATCAGCGTTTGGCCCTTTTTAGTTGCTTGTAATAGTGCCTCTGGATTTGATGTATCAAGCTTACTAAAATCAACTGTGGGAGGCTTCCGCATGTATTCCGGCTGCTCATCTTCTGGCAGAGGCTCCTCATCTTCTTCCCACTGATCAAAGAGTCTGCAAATATTTTGTTTTTAAAGAGCAAATCTTATACCTGTAAGTCCAGAACTCTAAAAAATATTTGAATATTTCAACTTTTAAATTTTGCGGCGCTTGCGTTTGAATTGCAGGGCCCATGGTCATTGGATACTAAAAAATTCGCAAATATGGTATCCGAAAAATTGCTCCAAACAAATGATGACCCGAGAGCTGGCGCTTTTTTAGCTTAACGGCTAAGTTTTTTAGCCATACAAAGAGGTAATAGCCCCAGCGTCTTGGGCACTATGCCCATAAATAATCAGTTGGACGGTGAATGTATTTTGAAAATAATAAGATTGACAATTTTAGTTTTTTCATTTCCTATTATTAGTTTATTTATATAAATTTGAACATAAATATTGTTCTAATTATGTATTCTGTCCCTGGTATAGATATTTGAATGCATACTTGTTCGGACTTCGAAGACACGCTTAAATTCATTCACCAGCAAGAATCCAAGAATGAAATACTATGAAATGTTTTGAAAACGCACTAAATCTAGTACATACAACAATAATTTACCGTTCCATATCAGCATCACTGAAGTCCCGAATATCTTTTTTAGCCCATTCCGGCTTTTCTTCTTTACTATACTTCTTGCTAAAAATGCCACTTATGCAAAGTAAAACTACAAAAAAATTTAACTTTGCCATTTATCTCTAACCTAACTGAACGTTGAACTTGATATACAATGGAATTGGATGGCGGTTGGCACCAAAGATCACACAGCAGTGGCACGATACATAGAGACTAGAGTAGGTTGGTAGTAATTATTTTTATTTTTTTTAATTTCAATTTATCACCGTAAATTTACACCATTTTTATTTTATTCACAGACCACACATCATTTTTTTTACAAAATACCTACCACAGAACGCACAGAACTGTTCTGTTACCATTCGTCGCTTTCGGGACAGGCAAAGATCGAAGACCATACAGCCACCATTCAGCACAAATTCGTGTTGAATTTTCTGTGATAGGTATATTTATAACATTAGGGGATATATAATCAAGATTCATCTGAATTGCATCTCAATTACTTAATCTTAGTTTTATTAATAGAGCGCCTCCATAGTTCTGTTATCTCTATGAGAATCTCAGAATGAGAATACAAGAAGTAGTTTGTCAAATGATGTGACCTCTCGTTAGAGAGTATATGTATTCTGTGGATGTGACAGTTGACACTGACATCTCTGACTGCTGTCTAATATGTCATCACTACATCAGTTGTCTTTGTGGCGGGTATAGCTTTGGTTGTGTATTAGGATTCAATTTTATTTGATCCTGATCCTGAAACCAATTTAACTGCAACGTGTGTTCAATAAATATATGACAAATAACTAACTGCATTTGCATTTTAAAAAGGCGGTTTTTAAACGTCGTGTGTAATGTAATGTTTGTCGGCTTTTGAAGTTCGATACGGTTAAGTTGTCTAGTGGTGCTGGTGGTGTTAGCTGTTGAATTCTGTAGGGTAAAAATGGACCAGAGTAGCATTACCCCGAACACATCGAACCAGCAGCTGGTGATTAACGGGGACAATGATTCGGCGACGACGCTACTACACGAGAAGCAGTCTCGCAGACGAGACACTTTGAGCGATGTCACCTTCAAGGAATACATGACTGTCGGCATACTGTGTTTCGTCAACCTCATCAACTATATGGACAGGTTCACCCTGGCTGGTAAGTTATTGTATTATTTTATGTTTACAAGTGTTGTGTAAAGAGTGTACTGAGGACTATCTGTAGATTATTTATACAGAATTGGATTGTATGAATATTCATGTAGGTACCTATTTAAGTATGTTTTATTCGGTCGCGTTGACTTCGGTTTTCCAAAATCTCCCTTTTTTACCACTTGTAAATAGTTGTCAACAGATAGTTCAGCACGGGCCATATGTATGTTGTCAGATCAGATTGCAGTTATATACTAACTTGCAACATGTAATGAAAGTAGGTTATATATAATTTTTTAATTTCTTAATTTATGGTGAAATTTACACAGCAGTTAGCTGTAAAATTCAAAATTCATTCAGTATTTTGTATAGATCCACTTGTTTCTCCCTACACCTTCTCAAACTATCTATTAGTGGGATAAGATAACAATACCTAATTAGTTTCTAATTGGAATGATCAACTTATACAAGTCCTATTAGTGCGTTATTTACTTTGTGAGGTAAATTGTCTTTTCTCTATTGTTATCCTCTTACATTTAAATTCAAAATTCAATTTCACTTAGGCCTAACTTACAGACACTTATATAGAGTCCGTAAATTTTCTCTAGCTTTGCTGTTGTCAGTATAGCTCTCTCAATTTGTTTCTGACAGTTGCTCTCTCCACCTTTCAACTTTTCTTCAATAAAGAATTACCAAAGGTTTGTTACTACCTTTGGTCATTCTTTATTGAAGAAAAGATTTCTCATGAACCAAAAACCAATGGAAAAATAAATGGCGTTTTTTAAGATCCATTGGTGCTAGGAATTTGTTTTTCAACATATGTGGAATTTAATTTTGCATACCTACAAAAAGTTCTTTTCAATGCACATTTCCTGTCATACAGATTTGACTGAGACGTAAACTTGTTTATTTGCCTATAACTTTGAAATCCAGGTGACAGTAGCCTATGAAACATGAAGTTTGGATTTGAATCAGCTTAGTATAGGGTTTCATCAATGACATAGGACGAGAAATATGTGTCTTATGTTGAAGCCAAAAATTTGCCAAATATGGTGTTGCACGTCGTTACAGTCCACAACATTTCAGTACTACTGACATCACATAGTGCTGTCGGTCGCTTACAATTTTCCCCTGTAACATGACATAATATGACATTTAAAGTAGAGTACTTGTTTTTGATTCACCTGCTTGGTATAATATTCAAAAATATCAAGATGGTCCCATTAAAAAGATTGTGTGGTTTATAGATATTTCAATCCACGTAGACACACCTCACTCTGTCAAAATTTCTTATGTTTCATTTGATTCGTATGGAGTTTGACAGAGTGGGGCTTGTCATCGTGGATTTAAATATCTATACTTTTACTGTTGCCGGGTTTGTTGTTTGGTCACACTGTGTGACTTTCCAATCACATTTATTATGACAGATGACACACAGTATGTCATCTCAATTGTCCCGCAGTAAGACATCTCTCAATAGGCAAATGTATAAACAGCAACTTCTATGCTTTAGATGACATTTGTGGAGAATTTTGTGTAGCAAGTAGTTTTGGACAGTAACTGTGCATGCATATTAATGAGATAACAAGATAATACATAGTAAGTTCAAATTAGGAAAATGAAGATGTGGAGCAACTTTTGGGAGGACTTTCTATCGAGAATTTTTTTCCAATTGTCTTACTGCTTCACAGCTACTTGAATAGATTTAAGACCCAAAATACATTACGTTTAAATGTGAAAAATATTTGTCTTTATATAGTTTTTAAACTGCTAATTACCTGATTTCATTAAACAATTTGAGCAATTTCGTAATTAGGTCACATCATACTTAAACCTCATTACATCATGCTTACACTATTTCTCAACTCCCTAATCCCTCTGTCGTGTTAAAGTAGCTTAATAAACTAGTGGGATTATACAGATTACCTAGTTATGGCTCACCACCTTATCTAATGATCTGACGTAATTACTCTCGTAAAGGAATAAACTTACGAAATGTTTGCTAGCTTTTTTATATGTAATGAAAATATGGGTCTGGGCCCTGGATGAATCATAAACTAAAAAGAGCTGATGTTTTCAAAAGGATTTAAAACACTGTCGCCGCATACTTAAAGCACTTTAAACGCCCCTAATAACTATAAGGTACGTTTTATCATTTACTAAAAAGTACTTAAAGTTACCCTGTACCATCGGTAGCACAGTCAGGCCACGTTTACTTATCACGTGATCTAAAAACTACAGGTAGCCGTCTCGACGTGCTAATTTCTTATTTCAGACTGCCGCCGCGCGCCGGCTAGGTTGCACGCGTTAGTTCTTGTACGGTCTATTTCACGCTATGCGTGCGTTCCATTACTAGGCAGCCTTAGTACGTCGAAAGAGATAAAGTTACGCGATAGAAAGAGACCGCAACCATAGATGCATAGCGGAGGCGGAGCCAGACGCTATTGCGAACTGAATTGCACTTTTTTGTGTCAGCGCTAGTGTCACTATTTCTTTAAATCATCTTGCGGGGTGAACCTTCTGTACCGTTAGGTACTATTTAAAAAGTACTTAAAGTTACCCTGTACCATCGGTAGCACAGTCAGGCCACGTTTACTTATCACGTGATCTAAAAACTACAGGTAGCCGTCTCGACGTCCTAATTTCTTATTTCAGACTGCCGCCGCGCGCCGGCTAGGTTGCACGCGTTAGTTCTTGTACGGTCTATTTCACGCTATGCGTGCGTTCCATTACTAGGCAGCCTTAGTACGTCGAAAGAGATAAAGTTACGCGATAGAAATAGACCGCAACCATAGATGCATAGCGGAGGCGGAGCCAGACGCTATTGCGAACTGAATTGCACTTTTTTGTGTCAGCGCTAGTGTCGCTATTTCTTTAAATCATCTTGCGGGGTGAACCTTCTGTACCGTTAGGTACTATTTAAAAAGTACTTAAAGTTACCCTGTACCATCGGTAGCACAGTCAGGCCACGTTTACTTATCACGTGATCTAAAAACTACAGGTAGCCGTCTCGACGTGCTAATTTCTTATTTCAGACTGCCGCCGCGCGCCGGCTAGGTTGCACGCGTTAGTTCTTGTACGGTCTATTTCACGCTATGCGTGGGTTCCATTACTAGGCAGCCTTAGTACGTCGAAAGAGATAAAGTTACGCGATAGAAAGAGACCGCAACCATAGATGCATAGCGGAGGCGGAGCCAGACGCTATTGCGAACTGAATTGCACTTTTTTGTGTCAGCGCTAGTGTCGCTATTTCTTTAAATCATCTTGCGGGGTGAACCTTCTGTACCGTTAGGTACTATTTAAAAAGTACTTAAAGTTACCCTGTACCATCGGTAGCACAGTCAGGCCACGTTTACTTATCACGTGATCTAAAAACTACAGGTAGCCGTCTCGACGTGCTAATTTCTTATTTCAGACTGCCGCCGCGCGCCGGCTAGGTTGCACGCGTTAGTTCTTGTACAGTCTATTTCACGCTATGCGTGCGTTCCATTACTAGGCAGCCTTAGTACGTCGAAAGAGATAAAGTTACGCGATAGAAAGAGACCGCAACCATAGATGCATAGCGGAGGCGGAGCCAGACGCTATTGCGAACTGAATTGCACTTTTTTGTGTCAGCGCTAGTGTCGCTATTTCTTTAAATCATCTTGCGGGGTGAACCTTCTGTACCGTTAGGTACTATTATATTATGTATTCCGTGGCATAGTTAGCATTTAAGCTCGTAGCCGTCTATAGGAAAATGATTTCTAGATAATATGATAAAGTAAATAAACCAGTAAGCTGATTGAGTTTCTGAAATAAAATCTAGTTTCTGATACAAAATGTTTGTTTCAGAAACACATAGTTTTTGTTATGTGCTTGCAATGTGGAGCACTGAAAAGCAATGAAATTTCAGAAACTGTGTATCTGAAATGTATCTCGGTGAATATGTGGCTTTATTGTAACAACTACCAACTACCAAGTAGTATCAAGTTTTCAAACCGGATCACGTGTGATGCGGGTACTTCAATGACACCGACTGTACTGTACAGGTAAATTAATGTTTGTAAATTCGCGAATGCTCAACCAAAAACACACCTCTATATGTCGTGAAAGATGGCATAAAACTTTACAAGAACATCCGATAAAACGAGTTCGAAAATGTTCGATATCAACTGCCTATATTTTCCATTTTGGTTTTCTGAATATTTCTGATATAAAAAAAGATTCCGACGAATTCCTCCTTCTTTTATTGAAGTCGTTTAAAAAGCTTATGTCCATTAAAAGTACCTATAAGCTATATCCATGAGGCAAGTCGGTTTAGTAGTCGTGGTGTAAAAGTAACAAATATTCAGATATCCATACTTTCACAATATAATATAGGTATAGGTATTTTATAATAGGTTCCGTACTTACATAAATTAGCGAGATG
Source organism: Coenonympha arcania (assembly GCA_036785405.1). Lineage (NCBI taxonomy): Eukaryota > Metazoa > Arthropoda > Insecta > Lepidoptera > Nymphalidae > Coenonympha > Coenonympha arcania. Next base: position 3,148,150 of record CM072067.1, read on the forward strand.
ACGATGTAGATCTGCTGGATCGACGACCAGAAACGAGCAAATACGTTTGTTTAACGTTGTATACGTTTGTTTGTTTAATAACGTTTGTTGTTTTGTTGTATGGGAGCCCCCTTTAATCTTCATTTTATTTTATTTTATATTTGTTGTCATAGCGGCAACGGAAATACATCATCTTTGGAAATTTCAAGTGCGTGAATGTCACGGTTCAAGAGATATAGCCAGACGGACGGATGACTGACGGACGGACGGACCGCAATGTCTCAGTAATAGGGTCCTGTTTTTTACCCTTTTGGGTACGGAACCCTAAAAACCATTTAAAATCTCTGGAATTACGAGCACGCAATTACTATAATGGCGTGCTCCTAATTCCTGGATTTCCAGGGACAATAACTAATCGACTATTAGACACCTTTTACATATTGAAAGGACCACACTGTACCTTCGGTGAAAGGGAGGCCCACGCACGTGATTCGACACTGGGGATTAGTTCCCAGGATACGTGACGTGAGACGAGGACCCTCCATGGGTGTTCCAAATGTTACGATTATTTAAATCGTTTGAAATATTCATTTGTGTGACTTGTGAGTACATGGAAATTGTTTTGTAATTTATACTTACTGACGAAACCATGTATTACCCTTTAGGCACGGAACCCTAAAAGTGATGGATAGATTAAAAAATTGGTCACAATTGGAAATCCGGCATTCGACTTCGGAAAATTCAGAAGGTTCACTTTTTCGGCGTATAAGCGTTGTATGAGTAATACTTGCTTGGCAGTTAAAGAAAACATAGTAAGTTTCATGTTTTCTTTATTGCAGAGAGTTCTCCATATTGTTCTTAAAGCTATCTGAAGCTTATGTAACCCTCATTACTAAGGCTAAAGTTAGCTAAGTTTTTAGATTGCGGTTGAGAATAAAAACATCTGAAAGCGGCCAAAGTTTTGGACACAGTTCCTCAATAATAGAGAGGGGAACCTTATATTTGACGGCGTATTTATATTAAAAATACTATGAAGTAATTATCAACACGTTTTTGGATGATATATTTACTACTGTTCAATGTCCATATACTTGAAACGAAAGAGGGGAGCCGTGTTTAAAGTGATAAGCAAATACGTGATGCTGGATCGTTTGATTGCACAGAGGCTGATCGCCAATATTTGCATAGGGCGGATGATTTCCCCGGGGCACCATCAACACTGTTTACACTTGACACACCACTGCGGTGGAGAGTGGAGACGGCACTTGAATTACTGTTATCTAGATTGGAATCTTGAATGTGAAATTAGTAGATGCAGCTGTATTAGGGTGGCAACTGACAGGTTGATCGAATACACATGTTTGTTTTTGTAACAACTAGCTTTTGCCTGAGACTCCGTCTGCGTTTAATTTGGATTTTCACCAATCGCGTGAGAACCTTGGATTTTTTCTTCGATTAATAATTTTAAAGGTTAATCCAGGGTATAAAAAATGAAAAAAAAATTCGATATCAAACCTATGAATTCGGTATACGCTATTTCAATTCCAAATTTCAGCCAAATCGGGTCAGTACTCAGTAGATTCGTTGCAAAGGAGAAACAAACATTTTGAAAAGAGCCGAGTTTCTTGACGGATCTTCTCGGTGCAAACCCGCTTTCTATACTTGGCGTTATAAAGTTTTGACTTTTCATAAAACCTTGTAAGTCAGGCCTATATGTGAAAAATAAAGATTTTCATTGTCACGCCGTATCTATGTCTGACTTTTCAATGGTTGCTTACTTCGATTACAGTTTATCTTAAAAGCATTCTTTCCTAAAGATATTAAAACACAAAAGTGAAATGTTTCAATAATGAGAAGTTACCAGTTACCTGTACTTAAGTGGAAAAATGTTAATTGTAGCGCGGCAGAAATGATAATAATTGATAACAATAGAGCAGCAATGGGCGTAGATAATGCAATTGTTTACTATTGTCCTACAATCAGTCTCTTGTCGTGAATCATGGCGATATGCAGCATAGGTCAAGGACTGTGAATCACTTGTTACATCACCAACTCATGCGAGACGAAACCATGTTACTTAGCTTATGATATGGGCTTCAATAACCTAGTTTTGAGTATTAACTAACATACTTCGTCAGCAAATATTCAAAACTCTCGTTTCAGCCGACGGACGTCCACTGCTGGACAAAGGCCTCCTGCAATGCTTTCCAGCCCGCACGGTCCTGCGCCATTTGTATCCAGCGCCTTCCCGCGACTCTTAACGTCGTCAGTCCAGAGCCAGACCTCCGACCAGATGGACTGACGACAATATTCAAAACTAACAGGACATTAATTTTATTTGATGTAATCCGCTAATTGAAAAGATTCTGTATGGTCCAATATGCAGGAAAGGAACACCGCCCACGTGAAACACCACATACAATTCTTCCAACACTTTCTTCGACGCACGTTTCGCCGCGACACCGGGACACTGTCAGATGTTATCTACACAATGCGAAACCGTAGAGTGTAGACGAATCTGTGATTTCGCATTGTGAAGTCAACATTTCCTGAGGATGTCTCGGTGTCAGGAATTGAAGACAGTGCAGAAAGAATTGTGTGTGGTGTTTCATGTGGGTGGTGTTCCTGCATATTGTACCATCAGAATCTTTTCAAGTAGCGGACTACTGCAGCTAATGAAATTAATCTGTTCTGCTCACCATTCAATCTGTTCTGTTCACCATTCAATATTTAAAACTGCCTATGTTGAAAAGTATGTAACTCAATGCTTCAAGGTTTTTAGATGACTAACTATATTATACTTTTAAAGTTTTACCTTCCATGTAGGATACCGTGTAAGTAACTTGAGAAGAGCTGACTTAGATTTCCGGCTACAAAAAAGGGTTATGCTTCAGCGTTTTGAAGGTACTCGAATTACGTTATTCTGTTGATTGAAATATAGAATTCGTTCTGACATAATTTAGTTATAATTAAAAACTTTTTGTGGTTGGTTGTAATAGTGGATAGAAATGGACATCCGAAACGCTGCATCATGCGTCTCTCTGGGGTCTGGGGCGTGACTTTTATTTTTAAAACTATTTCGTTGTTTCGATCACGTCACATCATATTTCAATTTTATCTTGAATGGGTATATCTATGAATGTCGTCTAAGTCGACGTCTATTGATGTGATGAGTAAAGAATGATGCTCCGGTGTTCGGACGAAACGTGGAAAAAACGATTTTTTGAAAGAATTGTGTCATACAGAGAGTTGTTTTGCAGCTACCAGCAGCAGTGTTTCCTCAAATTATAACATGGGGTTTTCCAATATGTAGATAAACAAACGGTAAAGCATTAAAACTCCCGGGTGCTGATAATTAAGGACTATGGGTGGCGATGGTCACTTAAGAAGATCGTTTAGCTATATAATAAGTTTTCATACAATAAACGATAACGTTTTCCTACCCGTAAATGTAGTCCGACTTTCATAATTTTTAGAAATCTTGCAGATTTCATTTTTAAGAAAAATTGCTTATCTAAAAGTCATTAGCGGCTGAAAATCAATGTTTTTTGTACCTAAAAACGTCCTCGAGTATTTAATTTTTTTTTTAATTTAACTAAACTAAAATGCAAGAAAAAAAACGGGGGGGGGGGTAAAAACGTTATCACACGAAGCAATATTTCAGGAGTAAAATGTAGGCCTAGCTGTGGACTTGCAACTCTCTCTATATGCGCATAGATTTTTTTGGGGTTCCGTACTCGAAGGGTCCGTCCGTCCGTCCGTCATTTTCCGTGACATTTTCACAGATGATGTATTTTTGTTGCCGCTATAACAGCAGATACTAAAAAATAGAATAAATATACTTTGATACTACACTCTCTTCGATACTCTTTACATCAAGTGTCCTCGCGTATGGTATATTATACAAAATTGTGGATAGCCGGCGATCTGCGAAAACAAATAAACTGGATTTTTGTCTGCATTGCAGATCTAGCTAGGACGCGAGTCATATCCACCTGACCTTGGCCTTGGTTTTGTTTGTTGGCTTTGATCGAAATTTTTGTAGAATAAAATTGTTATTGTGCACTGAATACATACTTATTAATATTATTTTACTGTGGCCCTATATACCAGCTAAGTTTAATCTTAGGTACAGTCAAATGTCCGTATTGAATTTCCTTATTGTATTGTTGACAAATAGTGTAACATTTATATGAATGGATGCAGGTATTTGCACACGTTTTAACCTTTAAACTATGGATATATGGATATCTGAAGTTGATCGAACTTCATTACATCCGAGCTCAGATGACAATTTTAGTGCACAAATCCTTAGACCTTGTACCGTTTTCTAAAGATTTAACTATTGTACCACCTTTTACAGTTACTTTGATTGTGATTAAATTAAATGGAATTATATTTACGCAATTTTCCATAAACATTTTATTTCCTATGTTTTATGTTTCCACAACGTGTTGATTCTGTAGGTACAAAGTACAAAACTACTCCTAGGTAATTAATTTTAATAATTTATTCTAATTATTAATATATATATATAGCTACTCGTGCTGATTCACTCACTCATTGATCACCTCTCCTGAACAATTTTGTATGAAAAAAAATTTTTTGACGTATGCTGTCATATAGAAAGGAAAAAATCATTAAGAACAAAAATATGGAGAGAGCTGATGATTGAGGATTTCGGAGACGGATGAAGAGCACAGCCAGGGTATTAAAGATAGGTGAGGGGTGCTCGACCAAATGTTATTTGAAACGTCATCCAATTGGCAGTGAGCTGAAAAAAATTTCAAAATGGCGGATTCAAAATGGCCGCCGTTCGAATTTTGTCGATATCTCGGAAAGTATAAAAGATGGAAGAACGGTTTCTCGACATGAAGTGATCAGGACCCAAAGGTCTATTCGATGGATAGAAAAAAAAATCAAAATGGCGGAATTTATTTTTCCATAGAAAATGTATGGAAGGGGATCGTTGAAGAGACTTAAAGTTGGAAGGCAAATATGGTGGAAGACAGCACGCGGGCCACATGTGGCCCGCGCCCCCACGCGCCCTACTAGTTAATATATATATAGCTACTCGTGCTGATTGGGTCATTGATCACCTCTCCTGAACAATTTTGTATGAAAAAATTTTTTTTCAAGGATGATGTCGTATAGAGGGGAAAAATTCATGAAGAGGAAAAATACGGAGAGAGCTGATGATTGAGGATTTCGAAGACGGGTGAAGAGCACGGCCAGGGTATCGAAGATAGATGGGGGGTGCTCGACCAAATGTCATTTGAAACGTCATCCAATTGGCAGTGAGTTGAAAAAAATTTCAAAATGGCGGATTCAAAATGGCCGCCAAACGAATTTCGTCGATATCTCGGAAAGTATAAAAGACGGAAGAACGGTTTCTTGACAAGAAGTGATCAGGGCCCAAAGGTCTATTCGATGGATAGAAAAAAAAATCAAAATGGCGGAATTTATTTTTCCATAGAAAATGTATGGAAGGGGATCGTTGAAGAGACTTAAAGTTGGAAGGCAAATATGGTGGAAGACAGCACGCGGGCCACATGTGGCCCGCGCCCCCACGCACCCTACTAGTTATTACTATATATATAGCTACTTGTGCTGATTCACTCACTCACTGACTGATTGATCACCTCTCCTGAACAATTTTGTATGAAAAATTTTTTTTTCAATAACCATTTCGTATAGAAGGGAAAAAATGATTAAGAACAAAAATATGGAGAGAGCTGATGATTGAGGATTTCGAAGATGAGTGAAGAGCACAGCCAAGGGTATTGCAGATAGGTGGAGGGTGCTCGACCAAATGTCATTCGAAACGTCATCCGATTGGCAGTGAGCTGAAAAAATTTCAAAATGGCGGATTCAAAATGGCCGCCGTTCGAATTTTGTCGATATCTCGGAAAGTATAAAAGATGGAAGAACGGTTTCTTGACAAGAAATGATCAGAACCCGAAGGTCTATTCGATGGAAAGAAAAAAAAATTCAAAATGGCGGAATTTATTTTTTCATACAAAATGAAAGGGGATTTTTAAAGGGATTTTTTTTATAGGCGGGAAGACAGCACGCGGGCCACACGTGGCCCGCGCCCCCACGCGCCCTACTAGTTAATATATATATAGCTACTCGTGCTGATTCACTGACTCACTGATTGATCACCTCTCCTGAACAATTTTGTATGAAAAATTTTTTTTCCAATTACCATTTCGTATATAAGGGAAAAATTCATTCGGAGGAAAAATACGGAGAGAACTGATGATTGAGGATTTCGGAGACGGGTGAAGAGCACAGCCAGGGTATCGAAGATAGGTGGGGGGTGCTCGACCAAATGTCATTTGAAACGTCATCCAATTGGCAATGAGCTAAAAAAAATTTCAAAATGGCGGATTCAAAATGGCCGCCAAAAGAATTTCGCCGATATCTCGGAAAGTATAAAAGATGAAAGAACGGTTTCTTGACAAGAAGTGATCAGGACCCAAAGGTCTATTCGATGGACAGAAAAAAAATTCAAAATGGCGGAATTTATTTTTTCATAGAAAAATGTATGGCGAATGTTGATTGTTGAAAAGACTAAAAGTTGTAAGGCAAATAGGGGGGAGACAGCACGCGCGCCACATGTGGCCCGCGCACCCACGCGCCCTACTAGTTTATAAAAAATAAATGTTTGCAAGCAATAAATGTATTGCTTGCAAACAGTAAATTCCTAACTTTATATTTTATAATTACTTAATTTAGAATGTTTAGTTTAAAAATTAATTTAATAGTTATTGTAAAATAAATAACTGGTAAGTTAGTTAAATATTCAGTTAAATCACATCAGATATCTACCATTAGGTTAGTATATTGTAGGATTTCCCTTTAACGAGGGTAGGGAAACCTTACTATTTGGCACCTTCTGAAATAAAAAAAAGTATCGATCAAAATTATTATTCTTCATTAAAGCAACTATGATTAATCGTCATAAATATTGAACCCGTAATGTATTTTCATTTGTGAAAGCAATAAAAAACTTCTGGTTTGGAACTATTATATTGTGTGATCAAAGGGGACCCCGCTGTTACCGTTTTGTTAAATTTTTATGGGGGTGCGGGTGTGTATAGAACAGTGTACACATCGTTTAATAAAATGAAATATGTGAATGCTCCGTCGCGTCGGTGAATCCCGTACCCAGCGAGGGGTTAAAAATGTATTAAGGTATTGATTAGAAACATTTTGTATGGTTGTTTATGAAGTTTAGTTTGGTGAATGGTCTTTTTGAGCTGTTCGCGCACTTTAAAGATGATAATAAAATTTTCTCTACCATTTCGCATTGTGAACTCAGCATCTCCTGAGGATGCCCCGGTGTCAGGACGAAATATGCGGCGAAGAAAGTGTTGGAAGAATTGTGTGTTTCATGTGGGCGGGTGTTCCTGCATATTATACCATACAGAATCTTTTCAAGTAGCGGATTATAGCAAAATAAATTAATCTGTCCTGCTGATTATGGATTTCCGCGAAATAACGGCTGTTTCCATACAATAATAAAATTTTCATTACGATTTTAAGTTTTACTTACTTTATGGATCGAGACATCATCAAACTTTTCTCCAAATACTTGATAGTACGTAAAGAGCTCAAAGTTTGTAAAATAATCACAAAGCAAGGACCTCAGCAACCTATAAGCAATAGTTATATATGCATTAGATAGAAAATTGCAGATCTGCCATAAGCCTCGGGTACTTCACTGCTTTTGTTCAAAAGTTACACGTATATTAAAAACTCCAAAGTGGTAAATTGTAGTTCCTAAGGACTAACTTACTAAGGCCGGCCGGTGCGGTATTCTTGTTTATTGATCAACATAACTTTTAACGGCTCACCACGCGGCTTTCGCAAGCTATAACAATGATAGCTGTGTTCTAAACAGTTCATTAAAGAATATCGTAAAATCTATTGAGGCGGCACTGTATTCGCCGAAAGCGCCTTGCTCATCGTCGTAAAAGTTGCGCAAGTTTATCGCCACGTTTACTAGCGTGTAGGTAGGTGTTAAAGATGATAGGCCTACCGCAAAGCCTTGCGGTGGTCGGGCGGCGTGGCAGCGGCTATTCCAGATAATGACTACCTGAAAATGAAACACCGCACGGTCGACACTCGCCAGTGTTCGTGATATTTTCTTCGTGTAGTACCAAACCAAACCTATAAAATCCACGAGAGTTGAGCAGCTTGGAGCAGGCAGATCGAATTGTATCAAGTGAAGAATCGTCAAAACGAACATGATTTTTGTAAACTTAATTACTTATTGAATGGAAGCAGGCGTTATTTTGCGTAAATCTAAAATTAGCAGATCAGATTTAAAATTTGTTTTGCTATAATCCGCTGCTTGATATGTTTGGTCCCTTTTTTTTGTTCTGTGTTTGGTCCAATATGCAGGAACACCGCCCACATGAAACACTACATAATTCTTCCAACACTATCTTCGACGCACGTTTCGTCCCGACACTGGGACATCCTCAGGAGATGTTGACTTCACAATGCGAAATCGTAGAGACTTACGATTTCGTAAATTAATCTGTCCTCCCACACTTAAGTTATCGTTTCCTCTAATGTGTGACAAGAAAAAGTTCGGGTGTTTGAACATGTGGTTACGTCATTACCAATTATAACCAATTATTTCGCAATTATAACCAATTTAGTTGAAATGAGGCAAGCAGATAATCAACACATACAAATGGAGATAGCTTTTAAACCAAGAATTATAACATAATTCCACGTAGACCAAGATACGGTCAAAAGCTAGTACGGAACCCTAAAAAAAACAGACAATGCTGAGGATATCTATGAGTTCCCACACGCAGTCTATTACTCTCCGATTGATATCGAACCATAATTAAGATAATATAAACTCGAAACTACTTGTACAGTTGAAACAGAATAGATAATAAGGCCCACACACTCGATACAAATGCGCCTTGATGTATGAAGCAAAGGCGATAAAAGACTCGGATAAAAACCAAAAAAAGACACGACAGTTACGATGTTAATACTAAAGAATAAAGATGAAGAATTTCGATAAAGGATCACCGGAACGATGCACGTATGGGGTCCTGTGTACGTAAATCTTTTATTAACACGACCAGTCAGACCGGTCCTTGTGGTAAACTTGTTTATGAATTAGATAATACACGCTGTATCAGAGTTATTTATGGTTTCGGGGACGTCTGTCAGGAAGCTTTCCTTTTTATCTACTTCGTTGTAACTACGCTAACCATTCGTAAACATCGTTCCTAGTGCACTTGAACGCTTGAACGTTGTTTTATCTCTATGACTGTAGACAAGTGTGACTCTACAATATGGTTTTTAAATTATCGTACCTATTTGAACTCCTCCGCACTTCCAATTTCTTTTGGTTATATGCGTTTGTGGAATATCACTTGCATAATGCTGCAGGTAATATCGTAAGAAAACCTGTATTCTTAAAAGTTCACCAGAAGTTCGTGTGCGAAATTGATTATCTTGTATTTGCCAGCATCTGACCAAACCCTTCAAAGAAACCTGTGTCCAGTAATTGGGCATTAAAAGGGATTGAAACGATTTTAACTCTATCACGCGTTGTCTAAAATCATTCTAGCATTCATTCTAATAGCGGCACAGTCAACAAATTATAAAGATATGGTCACATACAATTAAAACATCATAACTTTCTAAGTTATACCGCTTTGTTGGTAAGAGTGGACCATGTTAATTGCCCATACGGTTGGGTATGTGTAATTCGTCTTTGCAATAAAACAATTGCATTATCATTTATCACAATACAGGTTTTCCGTGGCCCACTCTTTAATTGGGTTTCTCTTTTTCTCTCGGAGAATGTATTTTGTATCTGTGGAAGTATTTACTTTGTGAATAACGATTAGGTTAGGTTAGGTGGCTTGTTTTTTTTTATTGAACTTTATATGCAACTAAAAAAGGGACAAAGGATGATTACGCATTTCGGTAAATTCTTGGCCAATTTGGGGCATCTGATTTTTGGCACATTGACTCCCTCTCATCTTGTCATGACAATTCTTTGGCGGCCGCTAGTGTTTCTTCTAGGAGTAATGAAAGCGACGCGACGTACGAGTAGCTTTGTAAATTTTGTTCAACGTGGCGTTAACGCACCTCATGAAAAACGCAGCGCATGGGCGTATTTGAGCGATTTTGGGTGGCCTTTAGAAAATTGGAGATTTTGGAGCAATTTTTGGAAGATCGCCCTATCGAGAAAATTTTTTCCAATTATGTTTCTGCTTCACAGCGATTTTAGATTGTCTTCCTTGATCCGAGGGCCCAAAATACATATCGTTTCAATTTGAAAGTAATTGTCTAGTTAATTGCAGGTCACTAATATACGCGGTTAATCACTAATATCACAAAGCTTAGCGAGGATGTCACGTATGGAAAAAATACATATTATGTGGCGCTTATTCAATACAATGCGAATACATAATATTACGAGGTATATTAGAACATAGTTTATACGGTCCATTAGATATTTTGGTTCTTTTTCACGGTTCTGTGAATTTGCTTCTCCCAGATGGCTAAACACTAGATATTAGAAACGTGCATAATGTAAGTATTTTACATTTTGTAAGTAGTCATAATAATAGGTACAAATAGGAGAAAATATAAATTATTGTGTATCTGCATCACGCAAAAATCTTAATTAAAACACGAAAAATTGAAAATGTTTCTAATTTTTCACAGAATGTGTGATTTGTATCTATGTGGCTTATTAATTAACACAATATACCTACTTGTGACTAAAAATTGTAACTTATTGTCGCTGAACACGTAAAATCTCTTCTGAGGAAATTAATTTGTAATTTATTCTTCAACAAAAATTACCTACTCGTAACACAGGTACCTACTTGTGTGTACTCTTAATATTAAAAGTACATAATATAGTACCTACTTGATAAGAACTTGTTTTTGAGTTCATTGTTACTTATAATGTACTCTTTAATTATCGTAAGCTAATTATGTATTTTTCTTGTACATCTTCAGTATACAGTATGTATTTCATTACAAGTACATAAATATGCAACTACAGAGATATAAGGTCTACATACTATATTGTTATTTAGTTTCGTTTATATGTATGTAGTCTGTATGACAAAGCTACGCGTTCACCTCATAACTTCATATTAAACCGACGTAACTTTGATTTTGCAGGAGCTTCTTCAATGACAGAGGTCGTTGATAGTGATATGATTAAATGCAGCTGCACTTCAGACTTCAGACTGCTCTTGAGCACTGGTTCGCACTACAGAGCTTATTTATTAATACATATAACGTAAATACAAAATTATAAAGGCGAAGGTTTGCATGTGTGTATGTCTCGGTTTTTTTAGGGTTCTAACTTCCATACAAAATGGTAAAAATGGAACCCTTATGGTGAGACTTTCTCCGTCCGTCCGTCCGTCCGTCTGTCACACTCGATTATTTCAGTAACTATTAAAGCTATATCGAGTTGAAATTTGGAATAGTTTTAGGAAATAGTGACCCAAAGTCGTTGCAATCATAAACATTTGAAAATCATTTTTATTTTTATCTAAAAGGGGAGGAAAAACGAGCAGTCGGGGCACCTGAAGTTAAGCAATCACAGCCGCCCATGGACATTAGCAGCACCACGGGGAATAGCAAATGCTTTGTTGTTTATCCGCCCCTTGAATGTCCCCATGTTATGAGTTTTGAAGGTACACTGCTGCTGGTGGCTGGATCCATAAGTGTGTTTGTTACTCCTTAACGCCGCAATCACTTAAGTGATTTTGCTTAAATATAAATTTAATAACACGTAAGCCGAGAAATCTACGCTTTCCGTTTAACTAAAGTCGAAACTGCAGTTGGAATTGACCATAATTATTATCTTCTTATTTATTGCTATTATAAAAGTGTTAGGTTCCGTCCGGTGCTCCCCCTGCGTGGATGGAGGTTTTAAATTAATTAATTTCCGCGGAAAAACCTCGCTTTATGGGTGTAAGGCTGGTTGTTCACCATAGATGTGCTAGCTATGCTAATTTGTATATCCGACGCAGCAATAGCCTCGCTTGATTTTATACATTATCAAATGAAAATCAAACAATTCTATAGTGTCTTTTGACACAAAACACAGCATTGCAACGTAGTACATCTCTGGTGGTGGTGGAAAAGCACCGTAAAAAAGGCGATTGATTTTCATTATACATATAGATTAATTTATACATTTTTACATACTCTATTACTACAATATGAGCAAAATTTTCCACTTTTGCTGTACCTAATATTTTTTTGTTTCTTGAGTAATATTCCACATTGGGTGCCAGTAGATAGTAGGTATTAGTAAATATGTTTTGAATGTTATATGTTGCTTCTTGGCGCTATAAATATTGAATAGATTTAGCTGTTTGGAATATTCGTAGCGTACTGGATAATTATTATAATAGATTACATTTTAATTTTTATCCTGGAAAATCCACGGTTCCAGTGCGATTTGTAAAAGTATCAAAATAGAATCTGGCGAAGCTGCAATTAAATCATAGACTAACTTATAACGGTAAGAAGTGAGTCATACCAGCTACCTATGTAATCTTTATAATAATGTGATCTAGTTAATAGTTAGCATCAAATATCTAATCAAAGTTATCGTGTTCGGGCTTTACCTTTCAACATACTAGTTGCAATAACGTTGACCGTACGCTGGACTCACGGTTAGTGATAAGCGATAATAATATTAATAACATAAAACACTTGTATCAATTGGAGTGGTCGTAAAATCCCGCAGTAATTGTACCTGCACGCATGCGGCATGGGAACGAGAGCGGGCTCTGTTCTATAATTTTGTTGCACTTGGATGCATCAAAGAAAAGGTTGATGCACTTTGGCTCACCTAAACCTAATGTTCTCAATTAATTACGTTCATAGCAGCGATGTCTCAGTGGCTGTGGACTCTGCGTCCTATATTATGAGGGTTCGTAGTTCGAATACCAGCCTGTGTAGGTGTTATAACTTACAAGCTGTTGCTCCCGGATATTTATTGCAGTATACCTAATATGAAGAATTTTTGTATGATTTTATTTTATACCTGATACTAGACAAAATACTCGTCACAGGTACAGTTATACCAAAAAGATGATCTCATCTTTTATTAATAAATACGATGAACTATGGGGTATTAAACTTTTATTCAGTTATTTGCGAGCTTTGAAAACAAGTGTCCACAACGAAATCAAAGATTTAAAGTCATTGAGCCTATAGCTCAGCTCTGTGTACTGTCAAAGAAATATTATGTCCTTCAATTATATATTTAAGTATGTATTACCTATTAGGTTTATAGTTTAAAATGAAACGTGTGAAGTGTTTCAACTTATTTGTAAGTAACCTGATATAATATGTCACAGATTGCATCATATCATTAATCGGAATTTATATTATGGTTAGTGGTTTTCAAGAAATGAAGTGCATAGGTAAGCCTTTATCGACACATATACTTGCCAATATTCATACAAGTTGAGTTCCACGAAATTCTCGTGTTTGAGTTGAGGCAGTAATAAGTAGAATACAGTTATTATTTTGCCGAGAGAAAGTATTGAAGAATAGTTTGGAAGCTCATTGCTGAATAAAAACAACGCTAGGAAAAACAACATCGAGAAAAGTCCTCTATGGATCGTTCCATAATCCATAATATAATATTATGTAGATCATTTTTCCATCTATGTAATCTTTGAAGTTTTGGGATCTACTTTTAAGAGCAGCCTTCCCGGTAGATTTTTTCATACAAACGCTCGTACGCGATTAAGACGTTTTAACAAAATTTTCTTGAAATATTTTTAACAATTAGGTACCTTGCACACTATATCTAGGTTTGTATACAAGCAGAAATTAAAAATGATCAGCAACAAATTCATTACCAGCCTCCAAAAATCTGCATTCTTGCTGAAGTTTTACATAATGGTCATTGGTCATAATGGTCTTAATGTAATTTTACATTATGGTCGTTTCGCTCTGCTTATAATATATTGTAAAAGTAAAAAAAAAAACAACTGTATAGAAACCTCGTACAACTAATGGAGATTAGAAATAAAAAACATTATTTACACATACTTGTAAGGCTTTTTCGAAATCACGTATTTCCTGGAACAAGTTTCATGAAATTGCCGCGCTATTTTTGTTTTCCTGAATGCCCGACCGACGACACAGGCGTTATCAAATTTTCGCAGTGAGTATTTTTCTAGAATTGCGTTAGATCATACAACAAAGTACTTGGATGGTCCGGGAAGGGCCTCCTTAAGTCAGATAAATACGATGTATCGTATTATATTTCAAAATCCTAAATTCTACTCAGCAATTTTTTCGTTAATTATCGTAATGTAGATTTTTTTGTTAAGTGCTTAGTCCTGGATTGGATTTTATAATTTTTTGGGCCGCAGCTGGTAGCCGGATGGATGCTTACTTGAAGCCATGTTTCCTGTGTCCTGCCGTTATTTGCTGCTAAAGTCGTGTGTCGTATTGAAAACCGGATCGACTTTGTTTTTATCTCTCAATGTTCATCAGGTGCCAAACATACTACTAATTTTAGGACGGAATGATAGTATGCGATCTTTAGTTACGCCGTACGAAATATACTGCATTCTTTGGATACTACAGACGGCTATGTCTATTATTTCTTTAGACTTTACAGTTACACTATCGTTCGTTCGTTCGTTTCAGCCGACGGACGTCCACTGCTAGACAAAGGCCTCCTGCAATGCTTTCCAGCCCGCACGGTCCTGCGCCACTTGTATCCAGCGCCTTCCAGATGAACTGACGACATTAAAAGAGTCGCGTCTTTTAATGTCGTCAGTCCATCTGGTCGGAGGTCTGCCAACACGGCGCTTTCCCGTGCGGGGTCGCCATTCCAGCACTTACTACAACACTATTTACACTATTATATTTTCTATTTAGCGTTAAACTTTTTGAACATTTTGCCGATTGCCTCAAGCACACTCAAATAATATCATGTACAAATTACTTACCTTTTTTCTTTCTTTGAGACATATTCTTTTCATGTCTCATTTAATTTACTTTAAATAAAATTGATTATCTGTTGTCAAAAAAATTACACAGTTAATTATACCAACCAATTTTTATTTCAGAGTTAGCAGGATAAAGAGTTGTTAAATTCGAAACGTTTCGATTTGCACAATATTTTTCCTATTGAGGTATTGCTTCCGTATATGATTATTTTTAGCACGAAGTGTTTGCTCGAAAAGAAAACTCCTGATCATTAAAATATAATAATGATCCACGAACTACCACTTTATCCCCAAAGTCATGGCTTGTGACCTCACTTGAAACAGAAGTGATAATCACATCGTTAGCTTGCTGGAACTATAAACATAAAGTAACTAGTTACAAACATTTTAATATGTATCTACGGAAGCAGTTTTAAGTGGACTATAAAAAGTAAACAACCAACTTTAAACAATTTCTGGCCTCGTCCAAAGTTCCTTCGTCTTATTTATTTATTAAACAGCATTGTATTGACGGATCAAAATATTAATAATACAAACTTAATTGTAATAATAGTTAGAAGTTATTTGTCCACACTGCATATAAATTCCACCTTTCCTCCATTTGGAATCTATTCCGCCTATTTTCCTAGCAAAAAAATTGTTGATTTGATGATGTGATGACGGTGTCGGTCGGTGGGATAAAGATTAACAGCAAGTTATAAACAAAGCAAGTTAACGAACGAAGTTTTTCATCTGTTTCTTTTTGGAAGAAATTTGTAATCTACGACAAGCCTTCTTTATTATTTTGCCTTGCCGTCTTTATGACTATATTTAGGTTAAAATTTTATTAACCTCCATTGATGTGATACTACTCCGGAGATAATTAATCTTTATGTCTATGTTTCAGTTCAGAATGTAGAAATTGAGAGAAATTGAGAGAAAAATCCAACCGTGTTAACGATCGCGATGTTTGTTTCTATGTATAATGTGTGTTTATGCAAATTTTACTCATTAATATGTATCAATTGCGCTGTCTGCATTTATAGGTTAAAGTTTACTAATAAATTATGGATTTTCGGATTTCGTGATAAAAAATTGATGAATTCACTGAAAATTTTCCTTCGAGTCATTGACAAAGTCACGCTTCTGAAACCGTTTAAGAATTGAATAATTCATTAACTTACTAAGTGCAATTCATGATCATTATTATGAAATACAAGCTGACCAGGAAAACGATGGTTTGCTATTTATAGAGGTAATGTAAAATAGTTTACGACCTATTTTCAGAAATTCAGACCTACCGAACGTAGACGTAGAGTAATTTCATAAGAATCGGTCGAGCCGTTTCGGAGGAGTTTGATTACAAACACTGTGACAAGAGAATTTTATATAGGACTAGCAAACGCCCGCGGCTTCGCTCACGTTGATCTTCTGCTTGACTCCCTCAGGCGTTAAGTTTCCAAAATTCTTGTATTAACTAATTTATGCTTGCTGGTTATAGTCAGACGTCGACTTTCAAAGCAATCGGCCCAGTAACAAAAAAGTTCAAAATGGCGGCCAAAAAGATCAAAATTTTTAAATTTTGACCACAAATTCCTTCTCTATGCTTGCTACCATAGTCAGATATCGTTTTTCAAAGCAATCGGCCCCGTAACAAAAAAGTTCAAAATGGCGGCCAAAAAGTTCAATTTTTTTTAATTTTGGCCACAAATTCCTTCTCTATGCTAGCTGCAATAATCAGATATCGATTTTCAAAGCAATCGACCCACTAACAGAAAAGTTCAAAATGGCGGCCAAAAAGTTCATACTTCTTTAATTTTGACCACAAATTCCTTCTCTATGCTTGCTGCCATAGTCAGACGTCGATTTTCAAAGCAATCAGCCCAGTAATAAAAAAGTTCAAAATGGCGGGCAAAAAGTTCATATTTTTTTAATTTTGACCACAAATTCCTTCTCTATGCTTGCTCCCATAGTCAGACGTCGATTTTCAAAGCAATCGGCCCAGTAACAAAAAAGTTCAAAATGGCGGGATAAAAGTTCATATTTTTATAATTTTGACCACAAATTGCTTCTCTATGCTTGCTGCCATAGTCAGACGTCGATTTTCAAAGCAATCGGCCCAGTAACAAAAAAGTTCAAAATGGCGGCCACTTTTTTAATTCTGACCACAAATTCCTTCTCTATGCTTGCTGCCATAGTCAAATATCGATTTTTAAAGCAATCGGCCCAGTAACAAAAGAGTTCAAAATGGCGGCCATTTTTTAATTCTGACCATAAATTCCTTCTCTATGCTTGCTGCCATAGTCAGACGTCGATTTTCAAAGCAATCGGCCCACTGACAAAAAAATTCAAAATGGCGGCCACTTTTTAAATTTTTTACCACAAATTCCTTCTCTAAGCTAGCTGCCATAGTCAAATATCGATTTTCAAAGCAATTGGTCCAGTAACAAAAAAGTTCAAAATGGCGGCCACTTTTTTAAATTTTGACCACAAATTCCTTCTCTATGCCAGCTGCCATAGTCAAATATCGATTTTCAAAGCAATCGGTCCAGTAACAAAAAAGTTCAAAATGGCGGCCACTTTTTTAAATTTTGACCACAAATTCCTTTTCTATGCTTGCTGTCATAGTCAAATATCGATTTTCAAAGCAATCGGTCCAGTAACAAAAAAGTTCAAAATGGCGGCCACTTTTTTAAATTTAGACAACAAATTCCTTCTCTATGCCAGCTGCCATAGTCAAATATCGATTTCCAAAGCAATCAGCCCAGTAACAAAAAAGTTCAAAATGGCGGCCATTTTTTTTAATTTTGGCAACAAATTCCTTCTCTATGCTTGCTGCCATAGTCAAAAGTCGATTTTCGAAGCAATCGACCCAGTAACAAAAAAGTTCAAAATGGCGGCCAAAAAGTTCAAAATTTTTCCTCCTCGAAATTTGGATTTCGAAAATCCCTCTCTGAATATGAATTCATGATATAATACCAACCTATGTACCAAATTTCAGATCTCTACGACTTGTAGCTTTTCGGGAATTCCTGGAATAACGAAAAAAATTACACTTTTGTATGGAGAAATCCATGAAACCAACGGTTTTCACCCCTTAAAATTTGAATTTCTGGAATCCCCGTCTTAGTACGAATTCATGACCTAATATCAACCTAGGTACTAAATTTCAGATCTCTACGACTTGTAGCTTTTCGGGAATTCCTGGAACAACGAAAAAAATTTCACTTTTGTATGAGGAAATCCATAAAACCAACGGTTTTTATCCCTTAAAATTTGAATTTCTGGAATCCCCGTCTTAGTACGAATTCATGACCTAATATCTACCTAGTTACCAAATTTCAGATCCCTACAACTTGTAGCTTTTCGGGAATTCCTGGAACAACGAAAAAAATTTCACTTTTGTATGGGGAAATCCAAAAAACCAACGGTTTTTACCCCTTAAAATTTGAATTTCTGGAATCCCCGTCTTAGTACAAATTCATGACCTAATATCAACCTAGGTACCAAATTTCAGATCTCTACGACTTGTAGCTTTTCAGGAATTCCTGGAACAACGAAAAAAATTTCACTTTTGTATGGGGAAATCCATAAAACCAACGGTTTTTACTCCTTAAAATTTGAATTTCTGGAATCCCCGTCTTAGTACGAATTCATGACCTAATATCTACCTAGTTACCAAATTTCAGATCCCTACGACTTGTAGCTTTTCGGGAATTCCTGGAACAACGAAAAAAATTTCACTTTTGTATGGGGAAATCCAAAATACCAACGGTTTTCACCCCTTAAAATTTGAATTTCTGGAATCCCCGTCTTAGTACGAATTCATGACCTAATATCAACCTAGGTACCAAATTTCAGATCCCTACGACTTTTAGCTTTTCGGGAATTCCTGGAACAACGAAAAAAAATTCACTTTTGTATGGGGAAATCCAAAAAACCAACGGTTTTTACCCCTTAAAATTTGAATTTCTGGAATCCCCGTCTTAGTACGAATTCATGACCTAATATCTACCTAGGTACCAAATTTCAGATCTCTACGACCTATAGTTTTGGCGGAATCCGTGGAACAACCAAAATGCCTCATTCTTTTATATATATAGATTAGAGATATTTCTTAAGATACTGTACCTACTTGTACTTTATCATTATTAAACATAATGAGCTGGACACGTGCATTATTGTAATAGATGGAACACTAGATTATGTTAACAATTACTATATCTGTGTGTTAACACGTAGCCTTAACCTGATTCAACTAAAAATAACTATTTTATCTCAAGTTAATTTCACAAGAGCAAGAAGGTTCTCAATTCACTACAAAAAAGACGTATTTTCTCCTCGATAATCCTAATACTTTAAGAGCAAAGTTAATTTTTTTTTGAGTTTGAGAGAAGAGTTTGTAGTTAATAAAAAAAAATGTCGGATGCAACTTTGAACGTGGTTTCATAATCTTTTAAGTAAATGATATATTGAAATATTATTTAAAGGTCGCAACCGCAAGTAAGAACTTTTCAGATTCCGAGACAGCCGAGAAACTCTTTACAAGCTTAACTAAATTATAAGTAAGTAAGTACCTACCTAAGTAAGTACCTTTTATTTTTATTTATTTTATTTTAGTTTTTTTTTTGGGCTGAGTCCTTCATATGTTGCATGAAAACAGCTCTCATTTACACCTAACTAACAAAATTAAATGCTTGAATGACCAGTGTCCTCTAGCAGATTTCTTCATATCCGGCTACATTGCACATTCAAGTTTTTAATTACTACTCTTAACAATAGCTAAAAATATTTTATAATACTGAAGATACGAGCAGTTTTAAAGAAGCGCAAAACTCACATGACTTTTTACACAGTTTTCAGTTAATCTCGTGTTTGTCTAATAATAAAGCTATAGTAACGAAAACAACATCCCTGGCCTGTATTCTAATTGCTTGCTTTTCTTCAGTGACAATTATGTAAGTAAGTGTTATAAATAACTAAATATTTCGTCACATTGACCGAGTGAACATTTCGTCGCCGTTACAATAAGTCAGTACGCTGGGTCGACGCTGCTTCGCGCCACGAATCCGCGGTCGCGATTGGTCGGAAAAGGTGGCGTGATTCTATGGGCGGGTGACGGGTGTGCGTGTGTTCGCTTCAGGTGACGGTGCTGCCCTCGTGAGTGTTGTTTGCGGGCGCAAGGTGACGTAGATATCACGTAGTGTCACGCCACCGCCGCTGACGTTCATCCACCCAAACGACATGAAGGTCATTGAATGCCGAAAGATTAAGGATCGACGCGAGTCATCACAGAGTTAGCGGAAAGCGTGGTTATTACCTTTTATTGTTTTTGCTGGTATTCGCTATTCAGTCTATTGAGTCGCAAGGTCAGGGTTAGTCTAGTCTAGTCATCAATTATTTTTATCATCGTAATTATTATAGTTCCACTGCAAATACTTATGTAGGTATTGTTTTTATAGACTTGATGACCACATTAACTAAACTAGCAAAATGGGTGTTTTTTGCTTAGGTGTAATTTGATCAGTAAATTGAAAAGAGAATTTATGATAACACTCAATAATATAATAGTAGGTAGGTACTTAAGTGCATTTAGCTGAGGCTATTTTAAAACAAGAGTATAAAAAAAGAGAATTGAAAGAAAAGGAAATGAAAGTCACAATTCAGATAGAGATCGCAAAGATAATTAAATTATAGGAATTAGAGGGACTGGTTAAAGTACCTTATAGTACGACTATGTAGTCAAAGAGAAGTAAAAGAAAGTCTATGGAAAAAAAAGAATTCAATTGCCCAACAGTCGCTCGGGCCTCGCTGGTTTTTCATAGAGGCCAATCACCGTTAGATTTATCGTGGCGTTAGTAGTTTCGACTAAAAAATACAATGTAAAGAAAGCCAACGATAGAAGCTTGCACTTTGCTTTCATGAGTGTAATCAACAATTTAGAGATAACTTTCTAACGGTACTTAGATGCGGCACGATGTTGCTTGCAAGTGAAGGCTTGCACTTCCTACAGTTATACTCTTTCAGCCTCTATAATGATTTTGGGTTTCGGTTTATTTTTTGTGGTTATAACTAGTTTTCCTGCTTCTGCTCAGTAATCGAATATGCATTGTTCAAGCGTACATAACGATGTTGTGCCATCTTTGTGAAGTTTGGCGGTCAACGAATATAATATAGTCAAAACCGAGTAAGTGAGAAATGGGTAAGCGAGAACTCTATTAATGAGAGTATTTGCCAGGTCCCGTCTTTTTGCCCTTGTAACTCTGGAACTCGGTTAAGTGAGAAACCACTATCAGAGATCTCGCTCCCTTGAGTATCCACTTTAACCCGGTTTGACTGTATTTATTCGTCCCGAAAACCAAAAGGACTTCTTTACTAATGTATACTCTTTATTACGATAACGATGCTTGGGTCAGGAAGGTGCATTCACTTTGTTTTGACTATGTCTAGATATGTTCACATCGAACCATAATTAATCTTAATGAGGCTATTAATTACATTATGTAAACGATAACAATGATAAATTCTAAAAATATGCCCGTTTATTAATAAAACTATCAACACTGTTTATCACAACATGGTTGGAATCTTTATTCGAAAGTTGGGGAAAGAAACAACTGTGAAGTCTGATGAAGTTATGAGTGACAATCAAAACTTTAAGGCTACATT
Source organism: Coenonympha arcania (assembly GCA_036785405.1). NCBI lineage: Eukaryota > Metazoa > Arthropoda > Insecta > Lepidoptera > Nymphalidae > Coenonympha > Coenonympha arcania. Next base: position 3,169,782 of record CM072067.1, read on the forward strand.
TTGGTTATCAAAAAATAACTTGATGAAAATTTTATTTGAATCCTGCCTCTGTGAAGAAACTTTGGTACAAGATCCTGGATTAATAGATTGCTCTTAGTCTTGTCTTTTCTTTGTAACCCTTTTTGTCAGTTGCTTTGGATATCAAAAACACCAATAACCAAAAAAAAATGTTTTTTGAAATGAAGCGATTTTCTATTAACCTTTTGTTGGGTCGTCATAAAAGCTTCCAAATAACAAAACTTCTGATATAATATTTGTTCATGTAGAAGAGAGGGGACGTAAAAACTAAAAATAACAATACGATACAGAAGGGACCAAAAACTAAAAGCGATTGATTTATGGACGTGTCCAAATGAATTCATTCATATGAAAATGTAGCTATAGACTAGGATTTATAATAGTTTATCATGTTTTGCTTGGTATTTAATAGAGATTTGATATATTATAATATGAGCATCCATAATCTATAAGAGTCTATAAGAGTAACTTAGTCGGTTTACGCCTTTAAATGTCTTACTGAGTGAGTACCGTTTAATTATGTTACACATTGACCACAGACATAGACAACAGAATATAAATTCATGATGCTATTAAAACTCACACTGTTTTGTGCTACCTTAAGGGTCAAAGTTTTCTATATTTAGATGGTTATTTCCGTCCGTAACTATGGCCGTTTTGGTGTAGCAATAGCTATATCAAATAGATTTTTACGCAACGAATCTTGTACAACCTTCTTAATATTTATGTTACACGGTTGTTGGTACTTATAAAACAATCACTTTAATGTAAGCAATAATATTGAATTGTAGTTATAAGTAGTACGGTACGATTTAGTTAACTTTACCTGTACCTGCAATGTGTATAGATTCTAATGTTATCGGTCAGTTACGTTTATTGTGCAAACTTCAAGCCACTCCTCTATCCGTTTAACGTTATTTAATCAGTTCCTTGCCAAAATATTCTCACCTAAATATAGCAGCTCATGGACATCCTTATTAACTACTGGGTCTGTGTTATTATGAACCCAAATTTTATTTTTAAGCAAATTTGGTAGGTATAAACTATTGAAGTTAATATTCATGTATGCAATAGAATCATTACCAAGCGTTAGGTATAATTATGTAGTTACTAATAGCTAGTCTGGTAAGAGATGAAATAGGCAAGGCAATACATATTGACGAGTCAAACCTAATTGTATCTGGTAATAAATTATAAAATTGATAATACCCAGTAATCATGGTTAATATAAGGTTAAGTTAATTCTACGACGTTCACTAATAGAGCTTGTATCTCTTGAATCTACATTAATCAATCCAGCTACATGCATGGGAAAGACTGGTAAATTGCCAATGCAAAATATTTTCTAGACAGTGCACAAATATTTTAAATTTAGCAGTAGTGTTTAAACTAAACTTATGTTATAAGCTATTAATTGTTATGCTCCACTATCATGTTATTGCTCTTGTGTACAGCTGCCATCGGCTCCCTCCCGTTTAATTTCATCTGATTTATGTACTTATTTCAGAGAATCAGTGTTTTTTTACTTTTTTAGCAATCACTAGAGCGTAAAAATGTGCATTAAGATAGTCTTATCGGCAATGGGTTTTATCACTTGGTATCGACTTTATGTTATTTCAGTCGAGTACATAATACCTACGCTTTCGATAACATGTACCGATGGGTGTTTGGGCTTACTGATTTTAACTCATGTGCCAAATAATTTTTAATGTTAATCAATATTCTGTGATTGAGTTTCACTTCCCGATACTGTTAAGTCTCAGTGTTAACTGGTTTTATTGCAACAAGCGGTAGACGCAAAAACTTAAAAGACTCGCTTCAACCGACTGTAATAATTCCCGTCTTGGCTGTTAATTTTTCCAGTTAGTTGTTGCTCTTGATTTCGTACGCGTGAACTTTTTTTATTTATTTAATATAAAATTCGAAATTTAAATAAATTCAATTTATCGGTTATAAGCAGTTTCGTTGGAGTTGTATATATTATTATTATAATTATGTACTTACTTTAAATTTCAAATTGTATATTACTTTTCAGCCTAATTTTAAAGGCACAATATAGTTTCAGCAATTGAAATACCTAGTCGTGTTTTCATAGTAGAGACTTCATAATGTTATGAAATAACCCATGCATGTTATGTATTATGTAGAATGTATGTTATGTCTAGATATTATATTAAATGAATATTAAAACTTGGAAACGAATTACGTAACCTTACAAAGGTATTCGCGGCAATCATACCAAGTTACCAACAGTTCCAAGAGTCGGTAATGAAAAAAGAGAAACAATATGTGAAACCATGTTCCGGTTTTGTTCGTTTATTGGCGAGTAGCCACTCACCCTCGCAAGGTTATTATCACAATCAATATTGCTAACTAATAGTTATTTATATGAATGCGTAAACACCTTGAAAATTTCGATTTGGCCTTTCGTTATGTTTACGGGGAGTAATTTTAATTTATGAACCCAAACTCCTATGTTATTAGGTATTATTGAATTATCTTCGTGAATTTTATTATTTACTCGTACGCGTATATTAATACTATACAGTTTAGATTTCAGACTTGTTTAAGGTGAAACAGATAAAGTACATTGTAGCTTGCAGTTTGCACCTATTAGGTAAGTGCAGGTTAAACTTATGACTCATTCTTGACCTTCTGACCTTGTCTGCCATAAGCATAACGAGTAGACTTGACATGATGAAAAAAATCTCAGCTGACAAGATAGTCTGTCATGTCATGTCATGATCATTCCGCTAATCTTAGCGGAATGATACTGCAGTGTACTCTATTCATCCGCCTCTGCTTCGCTAAAGCAATCCCAATTCCCGTAGGAATTCAAAATAAAAATTCCTTCTTAATTCCGTAAAAGGAAACTGCGAAATTGCAGTATTTTTTTTATTAACTCCGAGGAGTTAATGACTCTATAACTGCATCAGTTCAGTAAGACCAAAGGTTTGGGCTGAAAAGTCCGTGTCTTTTTCATTTGACCGACTTCAAAACAATCAGTTTATTAATTAATTATTGGAACTGCAAGTTCATTTACATTCCAATACTTTTCAAATATGGTTGAAAATTGAAATATGAGCCAAAAAGGTCGCGTGTCTTCCGGGGAATTCTCGCACATGCTCGGGACTTATTAATTTTATATTTTACACAATTTCATTATGCCATGTAAAAAAAAGTCGCTTCCATTCCATTCCGCAGCGGTGTAAATTGACCCTAAGTGTATATGAGAAATTAAAATTTATTTTTCTGCAAAGCGTTGCGTTATCAGGAAGCGCAAGACTCAAGTCAAGTACTGTTTTATTACTTTTGAGTACATCGGGCCCCGGTAGAGATGCACTTGAGTAGGTACGAGGAAGAGAACAGATGTCTTTACTTAACGAATTCCGATGTGTGCTCGAGAAGGCACTTGAATAAATTAGGTATGCTGCAGCTGATGTTGATGAACGTTTCGTGATTCGTCGTTTCTATTTCACGTGAGAAATTGATTGTTTGATTTAGATTAAAACGTTTCCTACTAGGTACCTACCTGGTACATGCCGAATGATGGTATTCTCTATAATATGGTAGGTTTATTCAGCTCATTTCTATCAAATTTCATATCTAACGCTTTGATATATTCCTTCACTTTGATTTTGATTTATGATTTCATATCTATCGCTTTGATTTATGATTTTATCGGCCGATAATCCATTATATCCCACTGAATTTAGTATGAAGTTGGTTAGAATTTGAGAGAACCTTAGAAAAGATTATGTTATCAGTAAGGCTATCACGACTCATAACGAGATTGCATAACTAGGTACACTTTACCACTCCAAAAATTCTATAGTAACTAACTAACTAGCGATCCTCATGAAACTTCGGTGTGTAAGTAATGGAATGTATTTCCCCCACGGAGTTGAAATATTTCTGTTGTCCATGAAAATTCCTTTCACAGTGTAAGGCAACCGAAGTTCTTACATATTTTTTCTTAAGTTTTGTTTTGGTGAGCTTTTTAGCTTTAGGAGTTATATAAGTTCGCTACATTGAACCTGAAAATCCTTGCATATTTACCTTATTTTTATATTAGGTATACATTCTATCGCATAGGTATTTGTTTAATTGATTATATTGTGATTGACCGTTTCTACACAGCACGGCCAGGTTTCCACCAAAGCGGAGCTGTGTTTAAATAAACAATCGGATTTCGTCATTTCGACATCTCCGAAACAAAGGGACGCTCCGCTTTGGTGGAAACCGGGCCTAAAGCAGTGATAAGAAAGGCTGTTCTAAACTCAAGCTGTTTGCCGGACAAATTGTAATTGAAGTACTCCCAGAAGGTCAATATGGAATCCCTTAGGTTCAAACTTCAAGTGGAAGCCCAGAGTTGGCTGTAATGAGTGTAATAGAGTCCTGCGAGGCATTAAAGAATAATTCAGAATCCCTTGAGTGACCATAAAATGCCGTAAAGTTTTATAATAATCCTGACAAAATTAACCATGCCGATACACGGTAACGCGTGGGCGGTCTCTAATATCCTAATATAATCTTAACAGGCGGATGTCTGCGTGCACCGTGCAGTCGAACTATTTAACTAACTAAACGCTTCCTGTCCCGCAGGCGTGCTCGACGACGTAAAAACAGAGTTCCAAATCGGGGACGATGAGGCCGGCCTGCTGCAGACGGTGTTTGTCATCGCTTACATGGTGTTTGCGCCCATCTTCGGGTACCTGGGCGACCGCTACTCCAGGCGGCTCATAATGGCGTTTGGGGTCGCGCTGTGGAGTATAACAACATTCGCCGGTTCACACATTTATGTGAGTATCTCTCTCACTCTCTCCAGTGCTCCTTCGTTGTTGAGGATCGTGGTCCTGTGGTTGTAACCCCGCGCGGATTCTTCCGCCGGGTACTGTCGGAGGCCAGCCGTGCAACTTGCATTTGAAGACTCTCAGTTGGGAGTATCATTTATTCATACCAGGGAGACAGAATCTAGGCCGGGAGCCGAGTTTAGTAACAAAAATTGCCACGCGAATTCTGAATTTCATATATGAGAGAATAGGCGATAGAACATATAGTGTGTTTCATGGGGTTTCTTAACTTAATCAGCCTTAAGACGTCCACTGCTGGACATAGACCTTTCCGACAGCGCTCCACCACACGCGGCTGCTGCAGCTGCAGCTACCAGCGACCTTTTTCAAGTCGTCGGTCCAGCGGGCAGAAGGTCGTCCTATGCTGCGCTTTCTCCTCGGGTTCCTAGCAGAAGCTAACTAATTCACGTTTTATGTTTCAGTCATTTTCGGCTTTCGCGTTCTTCCGCGGGCTGGTCGGCATCGGCGAGGCGTCGTACTCCACCATCGCGCCGACGATCATCAGCGACCTCTTCGTCGGCAACGTCCGCTCGAAGATGCTCGCCTTCTTCTACTTCGCTATACCCGTCGGGAGGTGAGAACCCTTTACCGCTGACCTCTCACTTTTTTTATAGGTAACGCGAGCAAACGAGCGGGCGGGTCACCCGATGTAAAAAGCGATCACCGCCACCCATAGACATTTGCAGCACCAGAGGAACTGTAAATGCGTTGCCGGCTCTTAGGAGATTTGTTTATTCGCCCCTTGAACGCCCCACTGGATGCAGCACAGGCCTCTTCCCTTCCAAGAGATTAAATAAGATTCCCTCCCCTTCCTTCTTCTTTTTTGTGATGTATGCATAAACGATGTATATATTCACGATGTAAATTAGTAAGTTGCATGAATCTCGATGTATGATGCAGTGTGTTGCTAACACCTCGTCCGGGTATATTATATTGTTACAAATTTTAAAATGTTAATGGATTACATCCTCGTTAGCAGCTATATACATGACAGGTGCTTCATCTTTTTAAACAGATCATTTTAAAATAAAATTTTAAAGTTACATGTGAATCCCCGATTTAATAGTTGGTTCCACTATTTTTATTAAAATGGACCTCTTATTTGTAGAACGGACCTTGGGGGTCGATATAGAAAACTTTGGGTAGGTATCACTTTAATTGAGAACTTTTAGACACACCACGTTCCTCCTGAGCTGCGATACTGAGGTTATCGATATTCTTAACCATTAAAGCTTATAGTAACAGTTGTGCAACGTGCATGCTTGGGATTTGAACCTCAGACCTCCCAGACGACCCCGAGGCATTAACTGTCATGCATAGTATATCATGCACGTAATAAACATATCTAAATTGACAAGACTTGCAGATGATTAATTAATGCTCTAATTTGCGGTTACTGATTGATTAACGAGCTATCGATAATATCACACCTATACTCGTTTGATAGATTGTGTTGATTGATGCTAACTGCAGTCAGATCGGTATACCTGTGTCTTTATACGCTGTCCCTAGATCTTATTATCGCAACTTTTACTTTGTTACACCGCTTTCTATGCCACATTGGTGAATGTTGGTTCCAACTTCGAAGTAAAGACACATGTCTTCAGTTTTTATACGACCTGCACAGCTACCAATAGCCTGACATGTGCTAAATCACTTTCTTTTTATTTCGTTTCATAAGTCATAACTTTTACTTCAATCGATGCTGTTTACGCCACTCGCCTGCAATAGATAGTGACTTGTCTTAAAAGGGGCCAAAGTGAAGTTCTGTTCTTCAAGGGCGTTCTTTTGGATGCTGAGCGTAGTGAGGAATTCAATATACAATGCTCGAGAACAAATATTTTGGAACCGAGTGACACATGCTATTTTTCATCGACTACCTATGAGTATGAAAACTAAGAGTCCCTACCTACCTACCAATTCGTAGTGCGTGTGATAATATTAACTAACTAAAACTAATACTTACTTAACTGGTGTTAAGCAACATGACATTTTTAACATAAATGCAATTATAATTAAACCTCTCTATAAATTCAGCTCTCTCTTCGCATCGCTACAACTCAACTTACCTATGTTTTCATTTGAAGTTAAAGCCCACATACTTGCTATTTATTATTTGGTACCTCCTGACACAGGTATTTAAAAGGAAGTAAGCCTATCAATAACTTAGGTACCTACTTAACATTGCATGATTATAGAAATATAATTTTATATTTAAGTATCTACCTTATAAGATAAATATTGTGTCATGTGAGAATTATGAATAAATATTACAAAAAAAATACATTTATTATGTTATAGTGATGATAGAGCTATAGCCGTACTCGTGGCAATGGGAATATAAAACGCGGAAAGGAGGCGGATAAACTATTATAAATAAATTGGAAAATCCACAGAATGGTACGATCATAGCGCGAGTAGTATTACAAGATAAGGATACCACATTAATAATATAATTGGGCATATTGTGGTGTGCGATTCAACACTGAATGTACTTACACGTTAATTATTATTCTTGCAATCACAATATTAATATTGGGTTTTTGACGTCATAACGTTTAATAAACTGATGAACGCACGCAACGCACATGAAAAATAGTAACATTCCGCGTAACGTTCCACCTGAGCTTGTGCGTGCAAGCGAGAGCGCGCAACAAGCGATAGAGAGGCACGATAAAACAAACGATAGAGAGGTCAATTATGACGTTATCACGTAAATCTATCGTCCGTAAACCGATTTTACAGACAACCAAATTTTTAAAATATCTCCTCATTTTAGTGTGCATTTTTTTTTACTCAATACAAGTTAGTCGGTTTTTTTAAACAAGTTAGTATTTGACTGCCATCTCACCTGATGGTAAGTGACGATGCAGCCTAAGATGTTATAGTACTAACTTGGAAGGGTAAGTAAATTTACCCCAACGGTTTCTACAAGCATCGCACCGGAACGCTAAATCGCTTGACGGTGCGTCTTTGATGGTAGGTTAGGTAACTAGCCACGGCCGAAGCCTTCCAGACCAGACCAGACCTGAGCCAATTTAGAAATTATAAAATTCCAAAGTGGCCCGTGGCGGAAATCGAATCCGCGACCTCCCACTGGAATCCGAGCGCGCCGCCACTGCGCCAGGGAGGTCGCCAGCAGTTCATGAATTTTAATCGAATTGGAAATCAATGTGTATTATAAAATAATGTTAATCAGTTTAACCTTAAACTTATACATAATTATAAAGAAACATTAATTATGTACTAATGCAGACTCGATGAATCGTCTCTTTTACAAAATACTTGTACCTGGTTAAATCATGACTTACACATTTTTGTACAGCAAACCGGTTTATAATATGCATTTTGCACACGCTCTTAAATTATTTAGCATATTTTCAGCAATTGGTCTAAAATCAGAAGATATTTTTTTGCTGTTTAATGTACAGCACAAATAACTGAACACATTGAAAAAAAAACTTAATTATATACAATTTACAGGCAGTTAAAAAAATCTCACGACTATATTGCTTAGTTTTAGGAACAAGAGAAGAAACAAATTGAAATGTTAAATCATCATAACTTTAAGTTATTATGGATATTTGATAAGACTGTTTAATTCTGAAGTCGATATAGTACATTTAAATATAAGTGCGGAAAGTTTCCGTTACGTGCATTGAACGGCGTTTTTAATACATTTGCGAAAATATATATTGTAAAATCAATATATTTTTTCGTGTTTGCCTGCTCCGTGTGACGTGCTTGTGTTGCGTGCGAGTCATGGTGCGCCCGCTCCAGTGCCGCGCAGGAGGAAAACAAAAAAGCACTAGTGCGGAAAAAAAAAACTTTCCGCACGCAAAACAGACACGAAAATGTCTACTTTTTGAGCAAATGTATTAAAAAATAATTTATGTACTACCATGCATATTTCCTGTTTGTTTATTATGTCTAATATCTGTCTCATCTCAGTGCATCACTGATCAGTCTTTTATAGTATTTATATCGTGATTGCAGTTTATCTACAATGAATGTGGCTCCATTCAAAAGCGATCAGCAATGTTGCATTATACGCTCGTCACTCGATACGTAGTGTATTACATCACACTACTATTGACGGAAGCTTCTTCTACTATGAGTGCGTAATTGACTCAATACTAGAAGATGCTGACGTCATGTAATGACGAGCTTCACAATAATTATAGAACAGTGAACAAACGATCCTGTTATGAAACTTGATTCATTGTGTAAATTAAACCAATTCTTCTAATAATAAGACTCAGGTTATACTGAACTACCTACTAGGTAGAGCTACCTATCGCCACTGCACTGCACTGCCGTCACGTGGCCTCTATTCTACCCCCTTAGAAGTTGAGTTTTCAAAAATCCCTTCTGTGTATCTACGTTACAATCTGTGTGAAATTTGTATACCAAACAGCCGCATCTGTCGAGTGGCCCGAGTTATGCATTGATAGATCAGTCTAGTCAGTCAGCCATTTATATACCTACAGATTCTAAAAATACTACCTATTTTTATAACCTTTCCATTTCCTCCCCATATAATCAGGGCAAGTCCCCATAATATGATGTAGGCAAGGCAAGTGATCTTATTGCCGAGGTGGGGGAAGCTTCTGGCATAGTTTTAGTCAGTATAGTTTTTGTAATCTGTGGAATCACTTAATTTTCTTTCAAAGTACCACAATACCCTACGAATCTGTGACTTTCGGTTTTGAAATGCTCCTTATCCGTTGAGCTGTTGTGGGGCTGAACATTGAACAAGGCTTATAGTGTTCAAATACTACTGTACAGTATGCTTACTATTTTTTTTAGTCTCAATATTTGATTGAGACACCATTTTTCTCCTTCGCAGTTTCCCCGGAGACTTTTTTGGCTTGATGCTGTTTTATTACGATACTAATATTAATAAAGGAGGGACAAAACAGTCTCTTCAGCCATGAGTGTTGTGTTTTATATTCTTCTTATAGAATTCAACAACTCGTTTATGTCCTTATTTTGGCTGTTAAAATAATATTATGCTTCGTGCTTACTATTAGCTGATCTGTGCCTGTACTAAAGTGTGCTGTTTCAATTTCCAGCGGTTTCGGCTACATCGTGGGTTCAGTGGTGGGTGGGGCGGCTCACAACTGGCGCTGGGGTCTGCGGGTGACGCCCTTCCTGGGCGCCGCGGCCGTGGCGCTCATCCTCTGGGTCATGGAGGACCCCGAGCGCGGCCAGGCCGAGGAGAGCCAGATGAAACCCACTTCGTATATGGAGGATTTGAAATCACTTGTGAGGAAGTAAGTTATTACTCAGTATCATATATAACTAGTTAGAAACAAATGTGTTGACTAATCCTTTTGGAGGTTTTGATCTTTGCTTCACACTTGTGCATAAGTTCACACAGATGACGTTTAAGGGTATCGCTAATATGGAATATTGACTATATTGAGTTCTGTGTATCGAATTGCCAAAATGATTGGATTGATTTATACTAGTGAACAGAAATATTGGTGGAAAGATTAAGAGTGTTGAGAAGAGTATTAACATCACTTACATGACACGCTTTTCGATACATACATCACTATTTGATTTAGTTCTGACTTAACAAGTAGGTTATTGTGTGGCGCCCGCCTGGTGCTGTAACCGGCTTTATTCTAATCAATACTTCAGTATTTATAATCTTAATACTACACTGCACCCTTCAGTGTTTGTATGAAATGTGTGATGCAGAACACGGCAGCGAGCTCCTGCCTTTAAAATTACATAATCATTTCAAGTAGATAAGGTAGACCCCTCGAGTTCAGGGATTCTCTGTTTTCATGAATCAATTGCACTTCTATACCCAATATGTAATAAGTAAAATGTATTGTGGCTGCCGATGGCGACGAGACCCGCTACTCAGGTGACCTGGCGGAAGCGCAATGAATACGAAAGTGAATTCGATACTCCTGCCAGTCGGCTCGACATGGAAACAGACAGTTTTTAGCGGGTGCACACCCCTCTTGAGTCTTGACCCCACCGTTTGCCCAGACCACGGAACACTAAATAGTACAAGTACAGAAGGCTTACACCGCACGAGGATTTAAAGAAATAGCGACTCTAGCGCTAACACAAAAAGTGCAATTCAGTTCGCAATAGCGCCTGACCCCGCCCTCAAAATCGACACGCAACAAACGCAATGTTGTGGTCTCTTTCTATCGCCTAACTTTATCTCTTACGACGTACTAGGGCTGCCGTATGCCGTAGTCAGACGGCGCGTAAAATATACCGTACAGAACTAGCGCGTGCAACTCGGCCCGCGAGCGGCAACCATCTGAAATATTGGCATCCGGACCCTACTTGTAGCCGGGATGGCCACGTGATAAGTGAGACTGGCCTGCCCAGGCAGGGATATGTGTTAGACATTTTCGGTCTATAAAGAAACGCAAGTAACCGTATGGGTGATGCGTTTTCCAGTCCGTCGTTCATGCTGTCGACGCTGGCGTTCACGTGCGTGGCGTTCGTGACGGGCGCGCTGGCGTGGTGGGGGCCGCAGTTCATCTTCCTCGGCCTCACGCTGCAGCCCGGCGTCAACATCACGCAGGAGAGGTGAGCGCACAAGCAGTGTTTATATATATAAATAAATAAATAAATATAAATATATACGGTACATTTTACACATCGCAATCTAGCCCCAAAGTAAGTGATAGCATGTGTTATGGTTACCTACTCGATAACTGATAAATATGCATACATACTAATATACATAAATATAATAATATATTGAAAAACACCCAGACACTGGAAAACATTCATGCTCATCACACAAACATTGACCAGTAGTGGGAATCGAACCCACGACCTCCGGCGCAGACGGCAGGTTCGCTACCATTACGCCATCGGTCGTCATATACACGCAATTAGTCAACACGAAATACTTTTTTTTTACTTTGTACAAGTTGGTACTTGACTGCCAACTCACCTGATGATAAGTGATGATGCAGCCGATGTTATCGTACTAACTTGTCATAATATGTGTAACTTCTAATAATGATTGATTACCATGATCTTCCATTTAACAACGGACGCGAGTAGCTATGATATGGGAGTAATGCTCTAGCAGCTCTACCTCCAGAACTGTAATATATTACGTTACTATTGAAAGGGAGCTTAGGTGGTATGGATATTGAATCGTTTCCGTTCGAATCGGGTACAAAAGTAGTTCCATACTGCGCCGGTATTCCCATTGAAATAACTTCATTTCAACAACACGAGACTTGATCTGGGAAACTCATTTTCGACTAAACGTCTCTGTCTACTGTCAATTTTTTAATATGGATTTTGTTTTACTAAATATGCATGTTTCTAGTGTTGTATGATTTCGTCAATTCCATTTGATACAACGTCTGGTTTAGGTGAATAAGTCACATACTTGTGTTTAATTAAATGTAAAAACAACAAATTTCATACTACAGATTGGAAATGCATTTAAATTTAGGTTTAAACATTAATACATAAATGTTATCATTGGTAAGATGTAATACCTTATGATGAGAGATGTCCGGTCAACATTATTTTGTCGTTGAGAAGTTCTCAGTACTGGCTCAAGTTGTCTCAGCCGTTGGACGTCCATTGCTGGACATAGGCCACTTGAAGTGATCGCCACTACTTTGGTTCGTGGTTACCAATCCAGCGATGTGGGTCCAACGTCCATCGGTCCCCAGAACTCATATGCTGAGAACGATGAGAGCGTGTTAGTGACGGTGTGTTGGGCGGCACTCGTCCAGCGTCTCGTACAAGTTCGGGCTGGTGGGCATGGCGGCGGGCGCGCTGGGCGTGCCGCTGGGCTCGGCGCTGGCGCAGCGGCTGCGGCGGAGCCTGCCCGACTGCGACCCCGTCATCTGCGGCATGGCGCTGCTGGCGTCCGCGCCGCTGGTGTTCCTCGCGCTGGCCACCGTGCACCGCGCCGGCAACCTCGCCTACTTCCTCGTGTTCCTCGGCATGCTCACCTGCAACCTCACCTGGTCCATCGTGGCGGACATCGTGCTGGTGAGCGGCGTCCGCTCCGATGAGAAGGCTACCGACACCCGCCCTCGGCTCGCGCGCCGCACGGGAAACGACCCCCAAACCCTATATTATGACAGTTCATCTGGAATGACGCTTGACGAATTGTACCTCGTACCCAGACACCCCTGTAATCAGAGATGGGCGAAACGTTTTAGATTAATGTTTTACGGTTACGATTACAATTTGATTGGTAATATTAATCAAAAAAGAATCCATCGGTCATCGAATGTGATTACTATTTTGATTAATTTCGTCAGTCTGTTTCTTTGATTTGGGATTACGAGCAGTAGTCCGTTAGTCATTAATCATGACTACATTTACCCATCTCTGCGTGCAACAAAACCATCCCACATGTTATGCGTGTTCATCTGGAATGACGCTTCATTGTACTTGTCCCCAAAGGCCCTACCACCAAGGCTTATAGCAGTATTATTTCAATATTGTTTTGATATTTTCATACAATGTCAGTATGAAAATTTTAAAACAACGTTACAATAACACTGCTATAAGCCTTGGTGGTAGGGCCCGAGATCCCAGACATCCCTGTAACCAGCTTGAATCATACTTAACACGTATCGAGGGCTATCGAGAGCATGCCGAATCATTCGATATTTATAATAATTTTATGGTTGCTCCCACCCGCTTAAGATTTGCATAGAACCTATTCAGAAACGTGTAGTTTTAAGTATAATAATTAGTTTAAGTAGTATTTAATTTGAAAATGTACCAATGGACAACTATCAACTGTAAAAATATAATACGACTTCTACTTATGTTTGTATTTTGTGATTTAAGAGGATTCTCCAAAAATATAAGTAAGATTTATACCTTTTCAATAAATACAACTCAATCAAAAACCAAATCTTAATGGGTCGGTTTTCCATAAATATGCGGTGATTAGAAACAGACTAACAGTACTGCAACTAAATATTGCATTGACAACTGTCTGGGTCTTGTTTAAACTTAATTGCATAGCTTATCGAAAAGTTTAATAACAAATCGATTATCGACCTAGTGTCTCCTTCATAAACTTACTGGGGCAAAAGGTTCCTAATAAAATCTAAAAATTGATGACAAAATATAGACTTCATAGACCTACTGGGACAAATGTGACCCAATAAAATGGTGGTAATAGACCGCAGTTTACGGTTGACGGTTGTCCACGAGTGTCCGTCGGGTCGCTCGTGACTGACGGAGGGCGGTGTATTGCACGAAGGGTGTCGTTGATCTTCGGCGCGCTGACGATGGCGTCGGGCATGCTGGGCGTGCCGCTGGGCGCGTGGCTGGGCGCCACGCTGGTGAAGCGCTGGGGCCGCGCGCACGCCGTCATCTGCGGCGTGGGGCTGCTGCTGTCCACGCCCGCCATGGCGCTGGCCATGCTGCTCACGGACAACGACCCGTACGCGCCGTTCGTGCTCATGTTCTTCGGCGAGCTGGCCCTCAATCTCAACTGGGCGCTCGTCGCCGATATGTCGCTGGTACGTACCCCTACCCGGTACGGTGTGCCAGATATGGTGGTACGGGAGCTAGAAACGTTAGAAAAGTAAGAGTTTTAGGTGAGCTGATTTTGTGATATGTCGTCCTTCTTGCACTTTCGGTTAGAGTTTGTGCTATCTGGCTGGCGGTAGCGGTTGCGTTCATTAGTAAAAATAAAAAAAAATCCTTCTAAAATGTTTTTAAAATCCAGGATTATTACCTTGACAAGTAGGATGCGCACTAATGAACGCAACCGCTACCGCCAGCCAGACAGCCCAGACTCTAACCGAAAGTGCAAGAAAGACGACATATCTTGTGATATGTCGTCTTTCTTCATCAGCTCACCTAAAATTCTTTCTCGAAAACGTTGCTGGCTCCTATACTATGGCCATTCCATCGCGGCTAATGTTTAACAATAACGATCGCGATCGGTCGCGATTGCAGATTGCCGAAATAAATGAAAAAGCAATCGTGCTTTTTAAATACGAACATGATTGCTTTTTTATTTTCTTCTGATTTACGTTGTATGTTCACATGTCACGATCAAAATAATAATTTAATTTGATCTTAACAACCATTGGTCATACAATGTGATTACTTTCTTGATAGGTTCTTGATGATAAAACGTGCAACGGACGTGCAATTGTAAACAAAAATATTGTTTTGTCCATCTCTGGCTTGTACGGTAGTTGGTTGCCCGTGATGCTTTTTGGAATTTTCTTTGACGATGCTTTTTGGACAAGTATAATGTAGAACTGTAGGAGTTGAAATATTAGATGAATGTTTTAATCATTTTTGAAATTATCCCCGAGTTTATTATAACAAATTAAAAAAAAAAGGTACTTTAATTAACTAATTAATCGCTAGACTTCGTACATTTTTTGTCATTTCTTGTGATTATGTTTCAAGATTGTGGTTCAAGTATTAATTTTTGAATTTGTTTTGCAAAACTCAGGGGTAAATCAATAAAACTTTCATAATAAGATATCAAATAGACATTCAACTAAATATTATTATATCATAATAAATAAATAATATATTTTTGTACCTAAATCGGCATGCATATTTTAAAAATTATTATTTAAGTCATCAAAATATTCTATGTAAGCATCACAAAGAAAAATCCTGAAACAGCTATGTAGTACTTAATAGTCATAGACTTTGACTACTGAGTACTAGTTATAATGGACATTGGTGTTTGCATTTTTGTTAGAGTGAATGCTTTTTGTTGTTGTTATATTTTTAAGTGCATGAGTTCAATTGTAATTTTGTATTTATTTATAAGGATATTATTATTTATTAGTTTAATTTAGTATTACAAGAATAATTTTGTGTTCATAAAAAAAAGATTCTGACGAATTGAAAACATCCTTCTTTTTTGAAGTCGGTCAAAAATGATATCCTAATAATTAAATATGTCATTTATACTTCATTTATTTATAAATATCAATCCATGATAACGCGCCCCACTCTGTTAAACTGCATACGAATCGAATGAAACATAAGCGATTTTGACAGAGTGGGGTGCGTCTTGAAATGTCTATATCTCCTAGCATGATAGCTAAATCCTTGCTTTGCGCATGCCATTGAAATCAGTCGTTCATTATTACACATCTAATAATATAGCCTTGAGGGAGGGTGTATAAGGTTCCCGTAGCCTTCTCATTGGAATTTCTTTATTTAGAATTAATTAATATTACATACTTCACATAGACTGGTTTCAAAATTATTTTTGCCAAACAGCGACATCTATTATCTGATGTTGATATTACGACGCTTTCTAACTGTAGCTTGCCGCGTAGTGTTCAGATTTTTACATAGATAGCGTTAGTGTCCTCTTTGTTTCATTCAAATAAAATTAGTAATTGCGAAATTATTGATATTGTGAGAAAAACGATTTCAGTTTTAATTAATAATTGAAATAAACTATTTACTGATTAGTATAAAACATTATGTAAATGTAATGCTTTTTAGCCTTGGTATTAATAAGTGTTAATAGAATTGCTTTTTATATTGATATGAATATTAAATGTAATAGTATAATATATTTTATAATACGTTGTTTGTATTGTTTCACAGTACGTGGTCATACCGCCTAGAAGGTCGACAGCAGAAGCATTCCAGATCCTGATCTCGCACATGTTTGGGGACGCTGGAAGTCCTTACTTAGTAGGAGTGGTCAGTATTTTGATTAAAATTTTACACAGTCATACTCATATTTATAATATAACTAGCTGACCCGGCAAACGTTGTTTTGCCATTAGATATACCAGCTATAAAAATAGATAACCTGCCCCCAGACCCAGAGATCATACACTGAAAGTTTAATAACGATCGGTCTAGCCGTTTCGGAGCAGTTTGGTAACAAAGAAAAGCAGAGATTTTTATATATTAAACTAGCTGACCCGGCAAACGTTGTGTTGCTGTTAAGGATATAAAAATTTTTGGTTCAGCACATTTATTGACCAATTGAGTGAGAAAATAATAAAAATACTTTTCAAAAAACCGACTTGAAATGCCACTACAAAGATTGAATTAATTTACTATGTACACCAATTCAAAGTCGGAGGAATTTAAAATTGTGCTTTCTGATAGCAAATGCACAAGTCACTGTAAAAAATACCCGAAGTGTTTTTATAACATCTGAAGAGTTCCCTCGACTTCTCCAGAATTCCATCATCAGATCCTGATCTGATTATCATGGGACTATCTGGGAAGTATAAGTACCCTTTCAAAGAAAAAAATAATTTTTCGAATCGGTCCAGGGCGTCTTCGATTAGTCGGGAAACATACATAAAAATATTCCAACGAATTGAAGACTTTTTTGGAGTCGGTTCATACAGATTCGTATTCGCGGATATATTTAATGATCAAACGAACTTGCAAAGTGAAGTTCGATCATAATTATATGAATTCGCTTCATTTGAAGATAGTTTTTATTATTATCGACAAAGTAGTAACTTCTATTGTACAGGCACATTTCGCACGTTTAGAATTAAGTCACTCAATTGATTTTTGTTTTCCTGTGGGGTGTGGGGCAACCCCATATATACTACCGCCGCTGCAGCCGTCGTCATTATTTTAGAGAACACAAAATTTTCTAATGAGGGTTGGGAGGGAGGGTGTTTATATCTTCAAATGAAGCGAATTCATATAATTATGATCGAACTTCACTTTGCAAGTTCGTTTGATCATTAATTATATTTCATTTCGCTTCATTTTTCAGATAGTTTTTATTATTATCGACAAAGTAGATGTTTAGAGACGAAAATTTTGTGAAGGTAAGTAGTAAAACACAATAATTATATTATTGTGTTTATCATGCCAAATCAACGTTTGTTTACAGAATAAACCTTACACAACTTCTCTAAGGTACATATGAATTTATTTTTTAATCTTAATCAATCCTCAGTTCAATAAATTGCATTACCTCCTAATATTTTATCAATCGTACTTGGTTAATTGGCTATTAAATTAGTGCACGAGTATATGATATATATCACATATTATGTTTGCGAGCGGTTAGTCTAGCCAGCTGTATTTCTTATAATATCTAACGATATGGCGCGTGCTGTGCGCGCCGACCGTCGGCACATCCACGCCGTTTTCGCTCAACCTTTAACCATCTGCTGATGGTTTGAGGAGATGCCGGGTTGTGTGGCTATTATATGCATTGAAATTAGCGGATTGACGATAGACAGCCTAATTTTCTTCGTGACGATGAAAATCTTGTATGGCGGTAGCACGGCAAATTGATCTATTTTCTTCAAAATAGGGTTAAAATAGACTGTTCGTTCGCGCCCTGCGGCCGATGTCTGATATCTCTATTATAACACCCGAGGGGCCGATAAGTTTGCACTCGATGTGCTTTAAAGAGTGCAAGTAAAATAACTAATTATTTGGTCATTTTTTTTTTTTTTTTTTTTAACTTAAGGTCTCAATTGGGTGTTCGATTGGCAAATAAATTTAATACGACCTCTGGATCCCCAGTAAATAAATATTTTGGTTTTGATGGTCTTAACTTATAGGTACTTTTAAGTAAGCGTTATATTTGATCGATACTAGATAATTCACTACCGAAAATAAGCGATAACGTGGAGCGGTGACTATTTAAAGATCCATACGCAGCTCCATTATTAAATTGTTCCGTGAGAAAAAATTACAATGGATGAAGCTGAGAATTCGCAAGGTCTATGGTTATTGATACGACAGAACAGCCACCATAATTTCTATGTATCGCAGTGTATTTTTGGATAAGGATGCCATAATTAACCTTTATGCCATTCCTGGGTCTTATTGTAAACTTCTTCAAAACTTGTTGTGAACTTTAGGATAAGTTTCTTCTCGGGACGGTGATAAGTCCAGGAATTCCTATTCCAGTATTGAAATTACGGGTAGCAAATATAATTTTGGATTGAACCATGTTCATTAACAAGGGCAACCAAGGCTGTGTTGGCCAATAGGAAAAAACTAAGATATCCTCGGCTTCATCATTTAAAATTTTTTGTAAACATTTTAAAACCAGTGAAAAAGGTGGAAATGTATAAAAAAAAAAACTATTTGATATCTAGCATAATGAAGATGCATCTACTGTAAGACAATCAGGATCTTGTCTCAAAGATACGTAAGTTTTACATTTGGCAGTAGTGCGAGAAGCGAAAAGGTCAATTGTTGCTTCTCCGAATGCTGACGTCACTAGCTGGTACTTAACAACTTTTATGATAGTTCCCATTATAATAAATCAGAATTTTCTCCATGAGATTCGCGGTCGGCTTCTACATTGTCTTTTCTGTTTATAAATATATTACGATACAAAGATACCAAATATTTTTCGTTCCTCGCCCCATTGGCAAATGGATCTTGTTAATTCACTTAGGTGAGGAAACTGAATTCCTCCCATCCGATCTATATTGCTGATTGCGGTTGTGTTATCAACGCGTTCTAGGATGTTAATTTTAGACCTCTTGCGAGCAATGGTTTAAGACAGAGGAAAACCCGTCAACAGCTCTAAATAGTTTATATGAAAATTACTTTCATATGCGGTCCACCCGGCGTTGGCACGCTTGTTCTGCTCAGTCCTATTTGGGTTCTCTAGGTCAAAATAAACTGTAAGATGGTAGAATATCATTCATAGGTTTTAATGTTTCGTAGCAACTTTGGTGTATGAGCCAAATTTTTTGGTTCCCACGTCTTTTGGTACATAATTCACCATATCTTACATCAGGACAGGCCGATGTAAGAGTACCTATTAAATAGGCAAAGTTTCTAATAGTGCAAACTGGCAGGCGAGAAAACTTTTCTATTAAAAAAAATTTGTTAAATTTTTCTCATGGAAGTGAAATCCTCATATCCACAGAGTTGTAAATGAAACCCAAAAACTTACGCCTCTGCCAGGAATGTAAACAACTTTTATCATAATTAATTATGGAACCTAAACGTATTGTTTACATTTCTAAGACGTTCTTCGAAGGTGATCCCAATACATAAAAAGTCATAATAGATTAAAAACCACAATATCTTAAATAGCAAAGCTACTTTTTCATTACTTTTGTTTTTAAATGTGAATCGTAAATATTTACGATGAGAGGTTGATATAGGGACGAGTAAGTAGGCTTTTACGTTTAAAGTTGTCACAAAGCCGATCCTTGGTATCATTTTGGGTTGGATTGGATTTCTATGGTCTTCAATCCTAAATTTATTTAACTGTTTGTAGTTTAGAATAAAATCTATAATCGCCATTTCGTTTTCGAGCTACGAAAATGTTCGGTATAAAATGAGCTTTACGGTGTTTACATTTTCTAATAGTAGCCGACTTTCAAAATTTTGCAATAGCTTTCGACTTGGCGAATGAACTGTATGCGGTAACTTTTACGAATCCCATCTAAAACAACGGGGATTTTCGGCCTACTAGGCCGACAGGAATAATAGTGTTGTAGCCTGCCGCTGGTGTCCATCGTCTTTGAAGACGACTTGTGAGTCGGCGGCGTTCGCGCCGCTGTTCGTTGGTAATGTGTATACTGCATCCGATACGATCCACCTCGCGCCCCCCCCCTGTTTGATGACTGGTAACAAGAAGGGCCAGATCATTTTCCTCGATATCGAGGGCGAGAGGTCTTATCGAGACCGAATTTTTCTGTCCCTATTTAATTTGGCTTCCTTGCCTCTCAATCTCTTTAGAAGCTTTGATTTTTCGGCAATGTATTCCTAAATAATGTTTTTTCTTTCTTCTATATAGTGGGAATTTGTGAGTAAGTTGCAGCCATGCGACAATATTTTTATTGCTTGTACTTTGTCATACATAGCTCTGTTTATAGCTGTGATTCCTAAACCAAGCTGCCTTGCCTGGAGCTTTATATCACGAGTCCTTGGGGTATCCCCGATAGCAACAGATATTTTTGGATTAAGCCTTTAATATCTTTTAATAGGTTACAATAATCCGGGACAGCGAATTCCTTCAATAGCTTTTTTATTCTGGGTTTGAGTTCGGTAAATGCGTCTTGTGCCGTATCTACGGGAACAAGAGTCGATGGCAATGGCGCCTGTGGCGGCGATATGCGTGACATCGAACGCTGTTTGTAATTGAATTATTGCGACTCATTTTCTGATAAAAGAAAGCAATCGGGTTATCACCCAAAGGTTTTTGATACCATCAAGAGGTAAAGTGTGTAACGTCATGCTAAACCATCGTGTTAACCCGCAGTTAACCACCAGGAAAGCATAAAAAAAGCTAGGCCCGTGACCATATTGACAAGTGTAAAGTAATAACTATGCATCACGCAACTCCATCGTGTTAACCCGCAGTTAACCACCAGGACAGCATAAAGACGCTAGGCCCGTGACAATATTCACAAGTGTTTGTTCATTCATTACTTTGATCACTAATTACTATGCATCACGCAAATCCATCGTGTTAACCCGCAGTTAACCGCCAGGAAAGCATAAGGATGCTAGGCCCGTGACAATATTCACACGTGATCGTTCCTGCTTTGATCACTGATTACTATGCATCACGCAAATCCATCGTGTTAACCCGCAGTTAACCACCAGGACATCATAAAGACGCTAGGCCCGTGACAATATTCACAAGTGTTTGTTCACTACTTTGATCACTAAATACTGTGCATCACGCAAATCCATTGTGTTAACCCGCAGTTAACCACCAGGACAGCATAAAGACGCTAGGACCGTGACAATATTCACAAGTGTTTGTTCACTACTTTGATCACTAATTACTATGCATCACGCAAATCCGTCGTGTTAACCCGCAGTTAACCGCCAGGAAAGCATAAAGATGCTAGGCCCGTGACAATATTCACACGTGATCGTTCCTGCTTTGATCACTGATTACTATGCATTACGCAAATCCATCGTGTTAACCCGCAGTTAACCACCAGGACGTCATAAAGATGCTAGGCCCGTGACAATGTTCACAAGTGTTTGTTCACTACTTTGATCACTAATTACTATGCATCAAGTAAATCCGTCGTGTTAACCCGCGGTTAACCACCAGGAAAGCATAAAGACGCTAGGTCTGTGAGTATGTACTGTGCAATCTTTTCATTGGTTCAATCATAAATAAATTGAAAATTGAAATTGTATGTAGACTGGATGTACTTTGGCGTCATATTTACAAAAAAAAGTCATGTAAATCCATCGTGGTAACCCGCAATTACCCGCTAGGAATTTGGTTAATTACAATATCACACTCACAAGAATTATCACTATTACGTGGTAAAAATACACAGTAACACTTACCCGTATTCTTATCCGATGAACACTTCACTATATGCTTTATTTTATTTTTATTTTAATGGCAGCGCCAGCGTGCGCGCGGTGCCTCGCACAATAAAAGAATGGCGACGGCTGCAGCGGCGGTAGTATATATGGGGTTGCCCCACACCCCACAGGAAAACAAAAATCAATTGAGTGACTTAATTCTAAACGTGCGAAATGTGCCTGTACAATAGAAGTTACTACTTTGTCGATAATAATAAAAACTATCTGAAAAATGAAGCGAAATGAAATATAAATCTTTGACAATCCGGCACATTACTACTATTTATTTAAATCATGATGGTGTCCTGAGGCAGGCCAGTCTCACGTGACCGTCCCGGCTACAAGTACGGGTCCGGACCCACGATATTTCAGATGGTTGCCGCTCGCGGGCCGAGTTGCACGCGCTAGTTCTGTACGGTCTATTTTACGCGCCATCTGATTACGGCAGCCCTAGTACGTCGTAAGAGATAAAGTTAGGCGATAGAAAGAGACCACAACATTGCGTTTATTGCGTGTCGATTTTGAGGGCGGGGCCAGGCGCTATTGCGAACTGAATTGCACTTTTTGTGTCAGCGCTAGAGTCGCTATTTCTTTAAATTATCGTGCGGAGTGGACCTTCTGGTACTATTTAGTGTTCTGTGCCTGTGCTGCAGATATCGGAGAGCCTGAAGCGCTCGCTGTCGCCGGGCGAGGCGGCGAGCACGAGCGTGCAGTTCCGCGCGCTGCAGTACGCGCTGTTCGTGACGTGCTTCGTGGAGGTGCTCGGCGGGGTGTTCTTCCTGCTCACGGCGCTCTACATCGTCAAGGACAAGCTGAAAGTCGATAGGGCTATCGCGGGTTAGTAGTATTTTTTTTAGGGTCAGTTGCTTACATTATAACCCGCTTATAATTCTCGCAAATTGCTAATGCACACAACCGTCTTATTAGACACTTTTTAAGCACGATTTGTAAGATAAATTAATTATTGACTCTTCAAAGAGTTTAAAGGCCTCTCCACATTCCCGCGTGAATCGCGCGTGGTATAGTACGATTCACGAAAGATGACCACAAATGGCGGGCCTATTTTAGGTCTCTTTGGACTTATGTAACTAATATTATGGTTTTATTTATTTTAAGTAATATATATGGTCTTATTTAACTAATATTAAAATATTATTTTGGCTTAAGTCTTTTCTTCATGAGTGTACATGAAGAAAAGACCCGCCATTTGTGGTCATCTTTCGTGAATCGTACTATACTGCGAATCACCGCTACGTTCTCGGCTTTTTCCCCGATGAGGCCTATGTCTGCTATTTCTCCTACTAGTTTCGCTAGTGTGTGTGGAGACCTGTCAAAATGATAAACTATTTTTTTGACGTGATAACGTTTTATAAATTGATGAAACCGCAACACACATGAAAAATAGTAACGTTCC
Organism: Coenonympha arcania; assembly: GCA_036785405.1. Taxonomy (NCBI): domain Eukaryota; kingdom Metazoa; phylum Arthropoda; class Insecta; order Lepidoptera; family Nymphalidae; genus Coenonympha; species Coenonympha arcania. The sequence continues at coordinate 3,193,344 of CM072067.1, forward strand.
ACCTGAGCCTGTGCGTGCAATCGAGAGCGCGCAACAAGCGATAGAGAGGCACAATAATGACGTTATCAGGTAAATCTATCGTCCGTAAACCGACTTTACAGACAACCAATTTTTTTTTATATAGAAATCCTTTCAAAAAAGACAAATATTCTTTTTTTTTTTTAAAGACAAGGATTTCTATATAAGCGGGTCTACACGCAAAGTGGCTCTGCCCAATCTAGAACTCAGATTTGACCTCATTAATGTCGGTTTTTTGCTCCGCGACAAGGGTTCCCGTCGCGCGACCACGAATCGCGCCGGAATGTGGAGAGGCCTTAAGAAAGTCTAATGGGATGTTAATGAGACATAGCTTCCAGGGCTATAGCAATATGGGAGAGTTATATTATAGTTAGCTAACTGTATCGCTATAGTTTTCTGCGTATCTTTATCTTCGTGCGAGTATATATTTTGAATAAAGACTCGAATTTAAACTTGCGTTTAAACTCGAATGTAAACGACTTGCGTCAGTTTTACCACTTAGGGCCTTTCCTGTATAGACACTTTAACAGAATAGCCAACATTAATAAACTTAACAGGCATGGACTTAAAAAGTTCCTTAAAGAAATATTGCCTGACCATAATTATGAGGATACAGAAAAATTGTTGAGACATATTTTATAACATATTATATTGCTCACACACAAACACACAATCACACGCACACACACACACACACACACACACATGCACACACGCACACACACACACACAAATACACACGCACACGCTCACACACGCATACACACGCACTCATACACCCACACATGTAATCCATGAAATACGTAAATGCTGCATGCAATGCTATTGTTGTTAATTTTGTACTTACTCTTCATACTATTTGATCTTTCATTTTGTAAAGCGCTAAACTTAACCAAAAAAAAAAAAGATTTAATTGTAAAATTTTAGTTGTTAGCCTAAGTATTAATAATAATTTGATATGTTTTCAACTTATGGGAAGGCACTGGCCCCTAAGACACGGGCTTTCCTAGTTTAGGGGTCAGGAGTCCAAAGAAGATTGTATATGGAGTTTTTCAAATAAACGCTTTATTTATTTATTTATTTATTTATTTAAAATAGCGCTGTGAGTATATCACTGTTGTTTTCTATACTTTCTATACTCGAACATAAATAAGTTCACCCAAGCTTACACGCTAACTGCACTAATGGTATACCTGTAGAAAACTATTGAAAAAAAGTCAATTTTCTGTTGTATTGTTTCATTGTACCTGTTTTTCAAAATCTAAAAGAAGTCGCAATTTCTCAAAAATTTCTGCAGCTACATTGGTTAAGGTTCAAGATGCCTATATTTACTGTCTATAACATCCATATTTTCTAATAACAACTTAAACGCATGAAATTTCTTATTATTTATATCTTATTTATTCTGTTGCAGCTTTTGACACGTTTGAATTGCTATAAGTAGCTGTATGTATTATCTGTGGTGTAGTTTTGTAATTAATATTTGCAGTGTGCTTTCAATACCTACTTCACATTGTTTCAGTTGCTTCCAAAATAATTTAGACTCAAGGTGAGTGTAGCTGTAGACGGTAGTGTTACTAACATAAAATAACTAGCAAACGGCTTTCCCGCTAAAAAGATTTTCCCGCTTTTCTGTTGAAATTTTTCCTGAATTTTCTTTGCTATAAACCTCACGGAGCCCGAGACCTTTCCAACGAATGCAAAACCGTGGAAATCGGTTCGTGCGTTCTGGAGTTATAGCGTCAGGAAGGAAAACCCGACTTATTTTTATATGTATAGTAGATAAAACTCATAAAAAAATCGAAAAACTTTCGAAATTCTTTCATACGTAATAAATCCTAAATTTAAACAAAAAAGGAAAGTAATTCTTTGAAAATACCATTATTTTGTTGGGGAAAATATAGGCTTTGCCATATTGCGCCTTCAAATTTTTTTAAACTAACACAATATATTTTTGAAGTGCTTCGATTTTCTTAATGAAAGTAGTAAAAACGATGTTCTGACGTATCTGGTTTTGCATGAGCTAACATTTTAAATACTAATCTACCTATTTTTTTATTGTTGTTAGTTTATATTATAATCTATCGCAATATGCATGTACATCAATGTCTATAACAACATGTAAGTAGTTTGTACACTTTGAACCACCATACAATAATAACAATATAAAATACTTCTATGTATGGAAATGAAACGATTTCGGTTCATAACAAATCCCGAAGAGGTTGTGAATTTTGAGATAAATTGTAATCCAAGATTTAAAGTTTAAACAGTGAACAGAAAAGCATAAGGTAATTGCCGGTGTTGGAGGCAATAGGGAAATTTCCCTCCAGGCAGGTGTTATGCCTGGGGATCGCTTGTGATCCGAGCATATGACGTCACAACTTATATATTTATAGAACGCCCGTCGAAAACTTCGTCAGCGTATGCCTTGCGATCTTCGCCAATTAGGACAACGCCTAACGTCCCGTAGGACTGGTTACGCCATCTATTGCCAGCTATCAAAAACTACAGCTATTTTATTATGTAGGTTTGCAGGCATTCTAAAGTATAACATTAACATTAGCGTCTGGTTTGTCAACAGAGGCCGAAGCGCAGAGCGCGGAGCCGTCACACAGCAGCGCACAAGAAGAGATCACGGGCGGCGAATAGTGACGTCACAACTGTATTACCTGTCAGTCCTACCGATTACATCGCTTGCACCTCGCCAATGTATGCAACGCAGCTCGCCAATGTATGCGACGCAGCTCGCCAATGTATGCGACGCACCTCGCCAATGTATGCGACGCAGTTCGCCAATGTATGTGACGCAGCTCGCCAATGTATGCGACGGACCTCGCCAATATATGCGACGCTGCTCATCGTTCCGTGTCCGTGTTAGCTGCTACCAGCTGTAGAACTACGTCATTAGTAACGTGACGTCACCGATGCGGGTGCTAGAGATGTACTATACGAGATCGGTGAGGGGTCTCTCGCCGTCGATCGAGTCGGATCATTGAGTCGAATAATGAAATATTTGTTTCACTCGCAGTGGTCTGTTGTAGAAATAGTGTCATGGCCAGAATGTTAGGTACTCTTGAGCAGTCGCTATGATTAAAAATAAGCTTAATTATGCTAAAGCTAAAATTATTTGTATGGAAATTCATATAAATACAGTAATTTGATTTAACGCCATTTCCATGTGATGCTTACAGAGTAACTAATGTGCGTACATTTATTAAAAATATAGAACATTGAATTGAATATTTTAATGAAACTTGTTGGTTTTAATGATGAAAATTGTGTTTCAAGAGCATTTTGGTATTCGTTTATATGACCAACGTCAACATTTATGATTTAAACAAAAAATAAAAGTAAATATCATTTTTTTTGTTAAAATACTATAAAAATCAGCTAGATTTTAGTTCAAATGAATGTAGTTCCTTGAAATCGTGTAAAGTTATATTACTAATGTCTCGGGCCAACATTCTGGTTATGTCAGTATTATGCGACACAACGATCGTGAATTAATTTATAAAGAAGACTGATTCGTAAATGCACAGCACTTGATCAAAGATATTGTATAGTATGATGCGCGAGTGAGATAGTTATATAGATAATTTAACTGTTAGGGTAACGTTAACTAGGCATCACACTGAACTGGCTAGGGTTAAGACATGATGTGCCTAACAAGAACACAGATCCAGTCTTTGTGCATTTAGATTATTGAACTGTTTATTAACTTTACTTGTAGCTTGGCAAAAATGACTTGAAATTTTCTGATATTAGTTACACCCAATACATTTTTTGAAATCTAAAAATTTTTTAAAAAATCGTCAGTGGCATCTCCATTTTTCTACTCTTTTTTGCCCAACTATACTCTTGCACTAATTACTATATTTATTTCTAAGAATGTTGTTTTATCCCGCATACAACAATCTGTGAACCGAGTTGAGAACTCTAAAAGTAGTTCTATGCAATATTCTAATGTATTAAATAAGTATTTTCATTTAAAACCAATAGCAATAGACTCACGTATGTGTGGCCCCGGCCCACATTTACACGTTCGTCCATCAATAACTCTTTTGCTGGCCGCTGCAGTAATGTAGTATTTCTCAAACATGTTTGGAAATTTGTGCAAAATTTTGACTATCTTTCTCGAACATTCAATGTGCGACTTGCTTGTCGTTGTTTAAAAGTTTAGGATTTTGTATAGGTCGCACAGCGAAAGTTGAGGCGAACACGGCACTCACACTAACGTAATATTTGCATACAAGGCGTTTCATTTTTGTAAGATGTAAGACAGGGGACGTCAGTTCAAATTCAGTCATAATTACATTAGATCTGTCTTTTTTACGTATTTTGTGTCAATAGGTACAAATAACAAGTATTTTATAATAAGTAATATATAAATCTAACGTTGTATTGTAAAAGCAAAATCACAATCAAAGCAAAATAATAACTCAATTTCTATTTTAATAAAAAAGTGAAAAATACCCTAAGAAAATTCCAATAATATAAGCGCAAATTAATTTTGTAATAATTTATGTGGGTATACTTAGTTTTCATACAACACTCTGTATCATTCTCATTCAAATGTCAAAAACACTAGCTATCTCGCTCTTGCTAATTATAACTGATTTGTGCAAGCGGGACCACTGCAAGACGTCAGCGCATCGAGCGTGTACAGATACATAACTTTTGCTTGTGTTGTTCGCCTCAACTCTCGCTGTGCGACCTATACAAGAACATAACATAACATAGAAACTAGACGAGAAACAATAAAACTGTTTTTGCATAAAATAAAGCTCACGACAAAAATATCAATGAGAATTTTGACCTATGTCGACCTTAAGCAAGCCCACATTCGACATATTATTGTGGCACGTCACTATAATCAATCAATCAATCAATCAAAATATATTTATTTCACATAGGCCTAACTTACAAGGCACTTGTAAAACGTCAACAATATTTGTTACATAATATTATGTACGGTGATAATTACTACAAGTCGACTTAAAACTAAGTTTACGAGGGTTCCAACGCGCCCTGCACTGAGAAGAAGCCCACAACAAACTCAGCCGGGTTTTGTTTTCGGTTATCACCACTTCACAAATTTGCTCTTTAAAACTAATTGAGCTAGTAATTATAATACAGCAGTTCATTCACTCCCAAGGATTTGATTCATGTAAATAATCCTTAATACTATAGTAAGCTAAAACTATTTCCATTCGTTTATTTTCTCTGTGACACATGAAATCACATGAAACAGATATAGCAATAGCGACGGACCAGAGAGATATAGGTAAAGTTGTTCCTTTCTGGTCCATCGCTATTGCTATATCTGTTTCATGTGTCAAAGAGAAAATAAACAAATGGAAATAGTATAATTTGTTTTTAACAAATATGCTAGACATGTTTTGTTGTTTCAGCCACTGAAATATAAACATCTTGGCAATCTTCGTCTTCTTTACAGAACTATTTCAGACTACTTTTTATCCCAGGATAAAGAACGGCCACAGGCGAAGTCGCGGGGAATAGCTAGTATTAGATGACATTACCTCAAAGCACTTGTCACACAAGATTTATTAATTTATTCTGATTGTTTTTCATTTGTAAATCATTATTTAATTTTCGATTAATTGTGTAGTGTTTTGATCTATTTAATTTTTATGTAAACGCAAATATGAATGGAAAGTTACTTAAAGTGTGGTCTTTGGTATTATCTGATGTAGATATATTCATACAGTTTAACAATACTTGCCTTAGAAAAGCTTTTCAAACGTTTGTAAATATTGTTATAGTTTTTATTTTCACAATGTTCCTGCCTCCAATATTATTGTTAAATCGCAATATTTAAAACAACCTCATGTCTACTACACATGAGAATGTTTGAAATAATAATTAATAGAACTTGAATATATAAGACCATGAGTCATGAACATTAACTTCGTATTTTGAAAATAAAATCACGTAGTTTGTCAATTATAGAAAGGTTTTTGTTTGCCAGTTAAACTGTATAGAATATCAATCAAGACTGAATTGTTTGTTTAAAAATAACCTAATTATTATAAATAGAGAATTGTTTGTAAATATCGTGTAAAGTATGGAATTGAATCAAATACATAATTTATTTTTTATAAAGAGGTTTTATTGTATCAAAATTACCCCAAAACAAGCACATGTAAGTAACATGATAACAATGGGATTCGGTGGGCGCGAGGCGAATTTTTTATCATTAAAATTGTACTTAATTTACATCAATAAAAAAGTGACATCGAATTAACATTATATCTGCAATTATTATAATAATAGTAATTAAAATCACTTCACATTTGGAAAAGTACATCAATCACAACCTAAAAGGCATCATGCCCTAAATTACAATAATATTCGAAAATTGCAGTTATTTTCCATTGACGAAATATAAAACGTTGAAAACTCTATTTTCTACGTCTTTGAAAACTCACTGAGGTAATAAAACAGTCAAATCAATAACAATTAAAATCAACAACTTATACAGTAGTATCATCACACTGGAAGTGCACGAGTACTTAATATGAATTACTTGTATTACAGTAAATTAAAAATTAAAATCAATAAATCAAAAGATGCTCTGTTTACTCAGACACAAAACCTTCACACTTCACAGACAGCGGAAATATTTAAAATAAGAATAAAAACAAAGGTCATGCATGCTCTTGGAAGCACGAGGGTTAATTGAAAATAATCGCTTATTTTTAGGCATTTCCTAAAAAAAAAATACGTAATAATGCCTAACTCTCTTTTTCCTTCCATAATACCTAAGGCCGGTAGTATGTGTAGGTAGTTAGGTAATATTGGAATGGTGAATTGAGTTCAAAAAAATAATACTTAAGACCTGTCATTTTAGGATCGCAACCAGTGTCTTACTGGTTGCGATTGCCACAGCAGCCATTGGCAAATATACAGTTCACATTGACAGAGCAGCCATTGGCATAAATACAGTTCACATTCACATAAATCAGTCTTACCCAAATAATTTTGAGGGTATTATAACAAAAAGTTAAACTTTACAATATATCTAAGAAAAAGCCAGTTAACGGCAGCCCTCATGATCACTACACTCTTTCCATTCCTTTATTTTCTCTTTGGAACATAAAACCACATGAAACAGATATAGCAATAGCGAGGGACCAGAGAGAGATAAAGGTAAAATGGTCTGGTCCTATTCTCTATCTATTGCTATATCTGTTTCATGTGTAAATGAGAAAATAAACGAAAAGAGTATATATTAAGAATGATATTAATTTCGTGACATGAACTCATTTTTTTTTAGCAATGGTTTTGTTTGTTGATATCTGAGATTTAATGATAGTTAGAAGTAGGTAACCTATCTGAGGGCGGCCGTTGAATCGACTTACTAACATAATATCACTAGAGATACCGTGTTTCCACACAAGTCAGTAGCATCACGAGGTGCCTGCCCGAGATTTGAACCTGCGATCCTTCCATAGGAATCTAATCTCTCAGTCAAGGCTCCACTAACACTAACAGTATAAGAATATAAAAAAAGCATGAAAATCTACTTTTTCATTTGTATGTTCAAATATACTTTAATAAAGGCGGAAATGATTTGCAACCTCATTTGAACTTCTAGATTTTTTTTTGTTATCTGAGGTAGTTAAAAATCTAAGACTAGTAATTACATATAAAAATACTGAAAATTTATGGCACTTGAATCAATAATTTATATGCTTTCATCATACATCAATAGTTGTCGGTTCACGCATTCATTTTAGCAAACAAAATATGGAAGAAAATATATGAATCATAAAAAATATACTTTGTCATTTTTCCATTAAACATTTGAGTAGCGTCTTACCAATCCTTATTTTTTTGCTACACATTGCAAGACTATTAGGATGATAACAAAACCTTCGAACCAATTCAAAGACTATAAAATCTCGATATATACCAGGGAAGATGTAAGACAACAATTACGGGTAAAAACCAAAATATGAACGCCATAACATGTCAATATAAACAACACATAATAAAAATGTTAAGGATCACATCAAGTCATCTCACTAGTCATTTATCTTGTATCAGTGGGCTGATTCTGCATCGTTCAGTTTTTTACTAATAATCCTAACTGTTTTAACTAAGAAAACGGAGGTAAAAATCCTATTTTTGTATTCTTTCTTGCAGGGTATGTTGACATGATACCACAACAACCTGGGTTGGTAACCGGTCTCCGTTGTCAACTACCCAGTGAGAGTTGCTAACTAACAAACTGAACGATACAGAATCAGCCACTGGTCACATTTTATGCTCAATAAAAAATTTAATCTACGCTTCTTGCGAGCAGTAGCTATCAGTCGCGCTCGAATCCCCATTTTTCTGAACCGATGGATACACAGCGATGCGGAATTTCTTCGGGATCGGTTCGCATGAGCTGAAACTATCGCTCAAGGCTCGTTTGTTGTTCGCGATGGTCTTCAACAAGGTGACTGGCCCACCGTTGTTGTTCTCTTCGTCAGAATTACTGGATGATATTGTTGGGCTGTAATTGCCCTGCGTCAGTAAACTCTCCAGTCTTAGATTGACATCGTTGTCCTGAAAATGTAGAAAAATAGTAATGTAGATCATGTGGCAGGTAAACTTAGTTCGTTGACATCCAAGCTAGTTTATTGCGCCGACTTCCATAGTATTATGTCATGTGGAATATTGTTATGGGGTATAGCTGCTGATATCTAAACTTTAAAATTTTTAAATTACCTTTTTTTAGGAATACAAACTGAAAATATGCGAATCTCTCTTCGTAAAAAATTAGGTAGCATGTCAATTTTTTTGACTTACTCTTTCTGAGTCAAAATATTAAACTTTTTAAGAAGCAATTTATAAAACTTTTATAGTAAACTTTTTAAGAAGTCAATTTATGATTTTTTACTCTTTCTGAGTCAAAATATTAACTTTATAAGCCGCAAATAGACATAAGTAATCAATCACATTGTTTAATAATTGAGTACAAAAAAAATAATAAAAAAAATCCCATTTAAAACACATGATAATTCTATTTCTTTTTTAAAAAAGGGAACCGCCTTCAAAAAACCAACCCACTGAAAAGCAAAAAAATAATTTTCTAATAAATCTGGGTATACTTACCGACCTACTTAGTTTTTGAAGTCGGTGCCAAATCAAAATTCGCAATTCATTTTGAGTATGGCTAATGGTGGTTTGTATGTATGTACATACATACATAAATACATTCAAACATACGGGTCGAATACAGAACCTCCTTTTTTTTTGAAGTCGGTTAACAAGACTGGTGGGGTTGATTGTTTATTTTGGATTTACCTACGCCATGAGGGGTTTCACTGACATACAAAGGCTACAAGTACATACCGCTGAACGCCCAGCGGTTTTAAAAAAGACCCCTGTAGCAAGGAAAGGGAGGAGTTGATAAAGTAACAAAAAAAAGCAAAAGCACCACGTTTAGGTTAATAAATTTGTAGGTATAAGGTGCTGTTGCGAACTGATAAATTTATTAAGTCAGTCGCTAGTTACTTAAATCATTTTGCAGAGCGAATCTTCTGTACCGTAAGGTAAGGTATAAATGAAGGTACTATTATGTATTCTACGGAATACGCCTCAACACATATTACCTGCATCCAGCAATGGTTGAGGATCTGGTCGAGCGTGATCCTCCTGGCGGCGTTGACGGTGAGCATCCTCTTCATGAGCATCTTGGCCTGCAGGCTCACGCCCTGCCAGTGCGCCGGCGACATGTAGTAGTTGCCGCTGAGGATCTGGTCCTGCAGCGACATGTCCTTGTAGTAGTCCGCGGAGAACGGCACGTAGCCCACCAGGCTGCCAATACAAGCAATGTGCTAACTCGATTTTGTGAGTTACTCACGTCAAACTCGATGCTCAAATTTCGCGAAATGGACACTGGTTACGAAGTTACTGGTTACTGGTGGCCAAGTTTTGGTGAAAACATGTGAAGATGATGGGCTCTCAATTGTACTGTCATAAGCCTTATTAGGAGCCTAAGCTTCAAGCCTTTTGGAGGGCAGATATGTTTAGTTGGCTTTATAATAATAAAGTGTATTTGTTCTAAAAAATTACAATTTTCCTGAAATCACCGACCCCTAGATTGTGTAAGAAAAACGTATTCATCGCTATCGTAATCGTTTACAAATTCTGCCTGCTGACTTATAACATGGGTTCATTGACATTGGGTCCATGACTTACGACAGCAATACTATAGATAAGAAACAATATTAGATGCTATAATATAGAACATCAAATCACACAGTTTACGGTAATCTTAAAACATTTTAGACAATCTACTTGTATAATGTATATGTATGAATGTCTTTAAAACAAATCATATGAGTCAAATTGGAGATGTTTTCTAGAAACTATTGAAGAGTTAGAAATATAAGGATCCAGCTTACCAAACAAAGAATATGACTCCCAAGCTCCAGACGTCCACTTCGGGGCCGTAGCTCCTGTGGCCGTTGGCGCGCAGCACCTCGGGCGCCACGTACAGCGGGGTGCCGCACATGGTCTTCATGAAGCTATCCTCTCGGATGAACTTGCTCAGCCCGAAGTCGGTGATTTTCACCAGCGTGTCCTCCTCTTCACTCACCAGTAGCACGTTATCAGGCTGAAATACCAAGTTTTCAGCAGATGGACAGACACCCGCAAATCAATATTTGTGGATCACCAATAAGATCCTTACAAAAGTTGGACATAGGCCAGCTATAAGGATTTCCAATCTGCATGATTTTGTGCTGCTTGGATGCTGCAACTCTATGTTCTCATTATCACAGTCACAGTCTAAGTTGGTGATCTGTCAACACTGTTTCTTTTATTTGAGTTATAAAAATTGCAAGGCGCGTAAGTCTTGTTGAAAATCGATTGAATATTTTTCTCATTTATGAATAGGTATTATGTACCTATGCAGATTGATGAACACAATATAATTTTCTGTCTGATTTTGCTTTAGATAGAAAAATTACTGAGCAAATTGATGATGTGTACGAATAGCGAGTGCTATCCAGTTTGCATCTTCTAAGTTCAAACTTCAAAATATCCTTATTTCACATAGGCCTAACATATATGCTCTTATAAAAGGTCAATACGATATATTCGATAAATGTATATGATAATAACTATGTCAACTTAAAACTAAGTTTATGATTGTTCTAATGCTTCCTGCACTGAGAAGAAGCCCAAAACAAACTCAGTTGGGTTTTGTTTTTTGTTACCACCATTTTACAATAGCTCTTAAAAACTAATAAGCTAGTTTAATCTGAAATCACTTAGCGAGTTATTCATTATTTGTTGTTTGTAAGGTCATTATTTGTTATGAATAAAACTCACTTTGAGATCTCTGTGAGTGATGCCCTGGGAGTGAAGGTATTTGACCGCCAGCACCATCTGCTTGAACAGGAACCGCGTGTGGCGCTCCGACAGGCGCGCGCGCTTGTGGATCCGATGGAACAGCTCGCCGCCCTGCATGTACTCCATCACGATGTACATGGCGTCGCGGGAGTCTATCACGTCCTCGGTCGAGATTATACACGGCTGAAAATTGCAAATAACTATTTTAATTTCAATTTATTTCAAGGCAATACATCATCAATCAATCAGTCACTTATTTAATCTTTTCGTCTTCTAATAGATACACAACTTACAGAAGAATTTATACTGACAGGAGAATTTTACAAATTCTGTTTGTGTCAGTGTCTTACAAATCTCTTCTGAAATGTTTGACCTATTGCTATGAAATTCTGTATATTGTGTGTATTATCAGTAGGTCTGAGAATCGGGAGTAACTATTTTTCATACCCCTAAGTGAGTAGGTAACCCTAGATGCCAATCATCAATTTGTCGGGCAATACATCTTTGATTGAGTCAACTTGTATAATGTATAAAACATTATGTCGATTAAGAATTTTTATCTCTTATTATGAATGAAAAACTAATACTAACATGTTTCAAGGCCTTCATAATTTTCACTTCATTCATAATTTTGACTGGATCATTCAAATGATTTATCTGTCCATTTGTCAGCCTGCTTTTCTTTATAATTTTCATAGCATACTTGGTACATTTGACCTGTAGTCAATAACAACAAGAAGAACCATTATTTACAGAGGAACAAGATTACTCATTTATTATTATTAATAAAAACAATAATTTAGTAATTTTGTTCCTCTGTAATTATTACTATTATACTATTTCCATTTCTTTATTTTTTCTTTGACATATGAAACCACATGAAACAGATATAGCAATAACAAGGGACCAGAGAGATAAAGGTAAAGTGGTCTCTTTTTGCTCCCACACTATTACTATATCTGTTTCATGTGTCAAATAGAAAATAAATGAATGGAAAGAGTATAATAAAAAGAACGACCTCCACCAACTACTGCATGGCCCAATGTCCAACAACAGATTACTGAGGCACAGAATTAAAAAGGATAAAAAAATAATAATAAAAAGAAAAAAAAGATACAGACTTTGTCATAAACAAGCTTTACAGTGCCGCATGCACCTTGTCCCAAGACCCTGGAAATGTAATACTTCTGCGACACAATCTCAGGTACATCTTGTTGTTCATTTTTCAAGAGGTCTTTAAACAAAAATACTGAAAAATAAAGTCAAATAAAAAAAAAATAAAAAAGATAAGCAAGAAAAATAAATCACCTCTCTAGTTCAAGAAATAATATGAATCAATAGGTACAATAGTTAAAAATTTTCATAGTTTTTGCAATCAATTCACTACTAAGCCATGGGTATAGTGAGTAAAGAAAATAAAATACCATACTGATTAGTGATTACATACTTTTAACAATTTCATGAGTCACAGATATTACATCATTGTCATCCAGAACTCGGCTGTTGCCTTTCCCAATCTTAACGCCGTTCACAAATGTGCCATTATAAGACAAATCTTTAATGATGGCAGGGTTGAGAGGCTCGCTACAATGTAAAAAGAAATATTAGCCTTTTATTTAAAGTATATATAAAATAATTGTCTTTATGGTCTTTCTGTAAAGTTCAAAGTTTATTGAAGGTAAATATTTATGATACTACATTAGTAATAATGTTTTTTAAAATTACATCAGCTGGTGGTAAAAGTCGTTCCACAGATGGATAGCGTAATAGATCATAAAAGTAAAGTAAAAAAGTAAAATATGCTTTATTGTACACCAAAACAAAAACAATAGACATATAGCAAGTACAGCATGTACAATAGGCGGCCTTATCGCTAAAATAACGATAAGGCCGCCTATTAGGATAAGGCGATAAGGCATAATAGATCATCATTTCATTCTGAGATGCAACCTTAGTAGTGGTCCCTCAAGAGTATAGACATGGCATTTTTATTACTATGGACAGTTGATAATCATAGGAAAGGATGAGGAAATATGATGTTATTCTTGTGTACTTACTTTAAGTCTCTTGTAATTAAAAATTGTTGTTTGCTAACACTTTTAATAATGTCTTCTTTTATTAGATGTTTTTTCATAACAAACGTACAACTTGGAGCCCTTCCCAGAGTAAATTCAGGTTTAATAAGATCTGAAAGTAGGCAATATTTGAGTTCCATGCATAGATATTTTATTAGGTACTTTGGTGTTTAGCAGTTATTGTGATGGATTGTTTAAATAATTTATATGTTTTAGAATGTTATTCATCAAGTTTAAATATTTTTGATGAACACACTCGTAAGATAAACGCTTTTCTACGATAAACAACGAAGGTAGGTAACTTTACAATTTTTTGTTAGTAATTCTGCGTACTATTTTTATTCGTAATACTTACCATAGTATTCAGGAGTTTGTTGCCCGGTACTCCGCCAACAATGTTTTCCGGCTATGGAATAAAGCCTTCCCCAAATATTCGGGATTGGAATCGATGGTGCGGTCGGCTGACTCCAGTCAACCTGGGAGTTCTGGGTTTGCGTTTGGGTACCGTTCTCCTCGTCACCCATTTTTGTTTACATCGAATTATATAATTGAGATTAAACAAGCCTCTAAATCTAAGTTTACAGAAACGAAAAAAAATGCGGACAAAGCTGTGTAAAATTTCTTCCGCACTACGGCGGTTTTTTTGAATGACAAGTAGGTATTTTCAAATGACATTTTTATAATTTGAATTTGACACTTAATATAACACTGACACCAGTGTGACCTCAGAGTGTGACCCTGAGGCACAGAAGTAACAAAACTAGGGAGACGCCCATTCATTCTTATAGTTTTGCATGACATGCGGCGCCATGATGAGCGCCTAGATTTGTGCCACTTAAGTGCCACTTGACAGATTAAAAATAGTCATGCTAATTTTGTAGACAGGGCATGCCCATATTTGTTTCTGTGCCCTGAGGTGTGACCGTTCATTTCTAAACTACAATAGCCTTCAGCGCCAAAATTTGTTGTCAAAAGCTCTGTATTAGAGTTCTTCTTCTTTTTGAGGAATTGGCTCCGCGCGTTGAGCGATTGAGCCATTGTCGAATTTTTGTTATTTTCTTTCTTTCTTTTTTTTTTTATTAATAAAACGAGGAAACTTGTTTATAAATTTAAACCAAAATTTTGAAATATACAACGGAATTTAGAAAAGGATCAGAAAAGGATATAATGGAATAAAGATAAAAAATATAATGGAATACTTATTTAAGACTTATACTACATATTTACAACTTAATATCATTTAATAGAATGAATGAAGAAAACAGTTTATATACACAGGATATATCGGAGGACAAGAGGATGTCAACAGAAGTAGGAAGTGGTATATTACACTGAATAAGACCCTGGTAAAATGGATCCCGGTTATATTTTGGGCAAGATAAAAATATATGATTCAGGTCACCCACCTCACCACACTCGCACAAATCACTGTTCACAATACGAAATCTAGCCAGATGAACTGGAGAGCAAACGTGGCCCAGACGCATACGCGTCAAGATACACGTCACTCTCCTGCTCAACTTCAAACTTGAGAACCATGGCTTCGATGGAATAGAGCTTTGAATCCTAGCAAATTTTTTGCCTTTTGATTGGCTGGAAATCGACCAAGTCACTCTCCAAGATTCTTGAAGTGAATTCTTTGGCAATGTACACAAATCATGGGCATCATTGCAATAGTATGCCATATCTCCGCATAAAATAGCCTCATTGGCAAGCTGATCAGCGCGTTCATTTCCCGAAATGCCGGAGTGACCTGGTACCCAGGAAAACACCACTGTATAGCCTTTTTCATTACATGTAACTAGTAGGTTTCTAATTTTAATAATAACATGGTTGATCTGACCAGACTTAGATTTGAATGGGAACCTAGATAAAGCTTGCAGAGCACTCATAGAGTCAGTAAATATAACGGATTTCTTAAGTTTAGCAAGAAGAATATATTCAACAGATTTAAACAGGCCAAGACATTCTCCAGTAAATACAGATGATTCAGGCGGAAGTTTTGTTTTCTGGACAATATTATACTGGAAATGGAAAACTCCCACTCCAACTATGCCATCTGATGAATGTTTCGAAGCATCACTATATATATAATGAAAATCCAAAAATTCATTTGCTTTTAATATGTTTACATACCGAGGAGCTTCCAATTGATTTCTTGGAATATCTGGATTGATCCTAACATCCGGAATGATTGTCAGTGCCTTATATTTAGAATTAAACGTTGGGTAACAATATGTACTATACATCGGCGCTTGTATGGAGCAAAATATTCGATAACTCTTCATAAGACGGGGCGGTGATTTATGGGACCAGTAAGAACGGGTGTCTATACATTCCGAAAGAAGATGAAGTTTATCACGAAGAGGATGATGAGAAAATTGCATAGCTTTGAATAGATACCTATCAGATAAATATTGACGTCTTAAACGTAAAGGTGGTTCAACGCACTCTATTTGCATAGCATTGATAGGGCTAGATTTCATAGCTCCAAGGATGATCCTTAAAGCTTTGGCTTGCACGCAATCTAATTTGCTAAGAGCAATGGCACTACAGGGCTCTATAATAAAAGTAGCATAATCTAGTAAGCTACGGATGAGAGCGTTATAAATAAGACGCAAACAAAAAGAGTGGGCACCCCACCAGACGCCGGTTAAACACCTCATCATATTTAATTTTTTTTCACATTTATTAACAATATATTCACAATGAGGTATTCCAGTAAGTTTTGAATCTAGAACTACTCCTAAAAATTTAACTTCAGACTTTACAGGTATAGGTTTATCCCTGTAAAGTACATTGAAATCCGGAATCCTTCTTCGTCTAGAGAATACAACCACAGTGCTTTTACTAACAGACAATTCTAGTCCATTTACATCTAACCAGTCATTTAGCTTATTAAGAGTATTAGATAAGCGGTTATTAGCATTTTCTATAGAATTGTCTAAGTTGTATATAAGCAGATCATCAGCATATTGCAGAATATTTATATCTGAGTTTAAGGATGTTTCTAAATCATAGGTATAAACGTTGTACAGTAATGGACTAAGGACTGACCCCTGGGGCAAGCCTCTCCATACTAGCCTTGATAGTTGAGTACCATTGTTTAGGTCTAATTTAATACATCTTTCAGAAAGCATATTGATGATAAACGTAATCAATAATTGTGGTACATGTAAATCATGTAATTTTTTATGTAATACTGAGATCAGCACATTATCATACGCTGAGCTAATATCAAGAAAAGCCGCAATAACCGACTTATTTTTTGAGAAAGCTAACCGAATGTCCAAAGTAAGAATACTTATATTGTCTATGGTGCTACGGCCCCTTCTGAATCCCAACTGATTAGCTGTCAAAATATTATTATTTTCAACGAAAAATTCTAACCTGTTTTTAACAAGATGCTATTTTGGCAAGAACAGATGATAAGGCTATTGGACGAAAAGAAGAAACATCAGAAGCTGGTTTGTTTGGTTTTAATATGGGAATTACGTCTTGGGCTTTCCAAGAAGAAGGTATATTTCCAGACAACATGATAGCATTTAAAATATTCAAGTAATAGTTCAAGGTAGAGTCACTGCAGTTTATCATGAAAGAGTATGTGATGCCGTCTTCGCCTGGTGATGAGTCTTTTACATAAGAGAGTACTCCTTTTAGTTCAGACAAAGAAAAAGGGGCATTAAGGTCTGTATAGCTACAGGCTATAGAGAAGGGAATACAACACTGGGTATTTATGAAATTGGGAGCAGATGAAGGAGCCAACTTATCCATAAATTGGTCAGCTAGCTCAATAGGTAATGTACTTGATGAAGATGAACAGAAAGCTGATTTAAATCTTCTAATATTTTTCCAAACTATCGATGGGCATATATCTGGATTCAAGGACTCACAAAATCGTCTCCAACCCTCGAATTTTTTCTTTTTAAGTAGCTTGCGAGTGGAATGCGCTGTTTGGGTATAAATTTCAAAATTCTCTGTAGTCATCATGGAACAATACCTTTTCTCTGCCTCCTTCCGCTGCTTTATAGCTTTAGTGCACTCACTATCCCACCAGGGAGGAAATGGTATTTTACTAGATCTATTGCCTTTTAATGGAAATAAAGCGTTAGCGGCATCAATCAAGACTTTAGTAAACTCATCGGCACATACTGTTTCATTACCACTGTTAGCAATAGGAAGGCTAGATAGTTTTTTTTCCACATAATGTTTAAATGTACTCCAGTCATCTGGCAATTTATGTTTTAATCTAGGTTTGTGTTGTAGGTTACGAGGAGGGCAGGATATCGTTAATGAAAGAAGAATTGGAATATGATCACTGCCAAAAGAATTATCAAGTACACTCCAGGATATCAGAGATGCCAGACTTGGGGAGCAAAGGGACAAGTCAGGAGCACTAAGAATTTCAGTGGGACCAGTACGTCGAGTTGGAGTGCCGTTCTTCAATATACATACATTTTGATAGTCTAATATATCTGCCATCATTTCACCATAACAATTAGTGCTAACACTACCCCATGATCGATTTTGGCAGTTAAAGTCCCCAAGTACTAAAAATGGGCTAGGCAAGGTAGTAAGCAACTGACTAAATTCATTGTATAAGGAAGAAGAAGGATGAGGTATATACACAGAAATTATACAAATTTTATTTACTATTACAGCAATGGCATTAATACCATCACTGAGGGGAGGGAGTGAAATAATCTTATGTGAGAAGGCTTTATTAATGAGTATGGCCACTCCACCATACCCATCATGTCTATCACTTCTCACAGTAACGAAACCAGAGATCCTGAAGGAAAACTCTGGTTTTAACCATGTCTCAGAGAGACACATAGCCATGGGCTTATATTTATTTAATAAGTAAATAATGTCAGTTTTTTTGCTTATTGCACTTCTACAATTCCATTGAAGTATGTTGTGATCCATACTTAAAAAAATTGTTTAAAGCTGTCAATAATGATTCGGCGGCGTTGGACGGTGAAGAGCTATCGCTCGGAAATAGATTACTGGTATTTGAAAGTAATTTAATAAGTTCCAAAATTAATTGACCTATAGATTGTTGAGGTATTGTCGTATTTGATTTATGTTTTAGTACATTTCCATTAGGTGTTTGAGAATTATTATTATTGTATTCCTTTATAATTTCGTCATGTATGGTGCGGTCGTAACCTCCAGTTTGTTTTGGGGGTACACGGCGCTGAATATACACTGTTTTTTTTTGAGAATTTGTATTGGGCGAAGATGGTCTTGTTAGTGTAATATTTTTATTTTCGAACTGAGGCGACGAAGCTGCAACATCGGTATAAGGTTTTGAAGAAGGGGGATGGATTTTGGCTGCCTCTGCGTAAGATATACAGCTCTGGGCCATAGAAATTTTAATTTTTTGTTGTCTCAAGAACTCGGGACAAAGTTTGCTAGTGGCAAAGTGGCGACCAGTGCAATGGAGACAATAAGCATTTTCCAAGATAATGTTACAAGTGTCTGAGACATGTTCGTCCCCGCATTTAAAACAACGAGGCTTTGACCTGCACTGCAATTTAGTATGACCAAATTTGCAGCAGTTGTAGCACTGTATAGTTGGAAATATGTACAATTCAACAGGGAGCGCTGTATAGCACATGTAAACTCTTTTTGGTAATATTTGACCATCGAACGTCAATACAACCATGTTGGTATTAATAAATAAACTAGTACCATCATCTTTCGGTGTTTTTCTTTTAATACGCCTAACCTTTATAATTTTTCCACAACCCATAGGAACAGTAATGTTTTCCTGAATCTCGTCCTCAGACCAGTCTTGGGGTACACCCTTTACAATACCTACTCTTGTGACAATAAAACTAGGTATGAAAACCTTGTATGAGAGATTAGCAATTAGTGGGTTATCTGTGAACAAATTAGCATCTTCGTAGTTGGTAAATGCCATAGAAACTCTATTTCTGCCAATACGTTTTAAGCTACCATTAACTATATTATTGATATTATATTTTTTTAAATCTTTACCAAATTGAATAGGATGCAGCGTAACAGGATCATTCGGAGATGTGGTTATCCTTTGAATGTGAACAGTGAACGGCCCTGAATCTGTGCTTACATATTTCCTTACTAACTGCGGTTGTGAGGGGCCTGCACCAGTGGGTTGTGTAGCGGAGACACTATTATTGAAAGGAGGGACATGAGTTTCAACAGGCACAGTTTTTTCGCCTTGAGCATTATTCACAACAGGGACCAACTTCTCGTCTGAATCGTCACATTGGCATTCATGAGTAATCTGTTTACCGTTCCTACTTCTACTTCTCTTTGTTTTGCAAATTCGGCACCTTTTTTGTGGTTTGACTCTTTTCCGTTCTGAGAGAGGAATAAGACCATCCTCAGTGTCCATCGATGAGTCGTCAATAACTACATTATAAGCTACAGGACTAGGAGGGCCAGTGTCTGGCCCTGGACCCCCCAGTCCGGGGTTATCCGGGGGTGGGTCAACCCCCGGGCCCATAGTAGAAAACTATACGCTTACCAGTTAAGTAGTACCTTCTTCTTCTTTTTGAGGAATTGGCTCCGCGCGTTGAGCGATTGAGCCATTGTCAAATTTTTGTTATTTTCTTTCTTTTTTTTTTTTTTTTTTGATTAATAAAACGAGGAAACTTGTTTATAAATTTAAACCAAAATTTTGAAATATACAACGGAATTTAGAAAAGGATCAGAAAAGGATATAATGGAATAAAGATAAAAAATATAATGGAATACTTATTTAAGACTTATACTACATATTTACAACTTAATATCATTTAATAGAATGAATGAAGAAAACAGTTTATATACACAGGATATATCGGAGGACAAGAGGATGTCAACAGAAGTAGGAAGTGGTATATTACACTGAATAAGACCCTGGTAAAATGGATCCCGGTTATATTTTGGGCAAGATAAAAATATATGATTCAGGTCACCCACCTCACCACACTCGCACAAATCACTGTTCACAATACGAAATCTAGCCAGATGAACTGGAGAGCAAACGTGGCCCAGACGCATACGCGTCAAGATACACGTCACTCTCCTGCTCAACTTCAAACTTGAGAACCATGGCTTCGATGGAATAGAGCTTTGAATCCTAGCAAATTTTTTGCCTTTTGATTGGCTGGAAATCGACCAAGTCACTCTCCAAGATTCTTGAAGTGAATTCTTTGGCAATGTACACAAATCATGGGCATCATTGCAATAGTATGCCATATCTCCGCATAAAATAGCCTCATTGGCAAGCTGATCAGCGCGTTCATTTCCCGAAATGCCGGAGTGACCTGGTACCCAGGAAAACACCACTGTATAGCCTTTTTCATTACATGTAACTAGTAGGTTTCTAATTTTAATAATAACATGGTTGATCTGACCAGACTTAGATTTGAATGGGAACCTAGATAAAGCTTGCAGAGCACTCATAGAGTCAGTAAATATAACGGATTTCTTAAGTTTAGCAAGAAGAATATATTCAACAGATTTAAACAGGCCAAGACATTCTCCAGTAAATACAGATGATTCAGGCGGAAGTTTTGTTTTCTGGACAATATTATACTGGAAATGGAAAACTCCCACTCCAACTATGCCATCTGATGAATGTTTCGAAGCATCACTATATATATAATGAAAATCCAAAAATTCATTTGCTTTTAATATGTTTACATACCGAGGAGCTTCCAATTGATTTCTTGGAATATCTGGATTGATCCTAACATCCGGAATGATTGTCAGTGCCTTATATTTAGAATTAAACGTTGGGTAACAATATGTACTATACATCGGCGCTTGTATGGAGCAAAATATTCGATAACTCTTCATAAGACGGGGCGGTGATTTATGGGACCAGTAAGAACGGGTGTCTATACATTCCGAAAGAAGATGAAGTTTATCACGAAGAGGATGATGAGAAAATTGCATAGCTTTGAATAGATACCTATCAGATAAATATTGACGTCTTAAACGTAAAGGTGGTTCAACGCACTCTATTTGCATAGCATTGATAGGGCTAGATTTCATAGCTCCAAGGATGATCCTTAAAGCTTTGGCTTGCACGCAATCTAATTTGCTAAGAGCAATGGCACTACAGGGCTCTATAATAAAAGTAGCATAATCTAGTAAGCTACGGATGAGAGCGTTATAAATAAGACGCAAACAAAAAGAGTGGGCACCCCACCAGACGCCGGTTAAACACCTCATCATATTTAATTTTTTTTCACATTTATTAACAATATATTCACAATGAGGTATTCCAGTAAGTTTTGAATCTAGAACTACTCCTAAAAATTTAACTTCAGACTTTACAGGTATAGGTTTATCCCTGTAAAGTACATTGAAATCCGGAATCCTTCTTCGTCTAGAGAATACAACCACAGTGCTTTTACTAACAGACAATTCTAGTCCATTTACATCTAACCAGTCATTTAGCTTATTAAGAGTATTAGATAAGCGGTTATTAGCATTTTCTATAGAATTGTCTAAGTTGTATATAAGCAGATCATCAGCATATTGCAGAATATTTATATCTGAGTTTAAGGATGTTTCTAAATCATAGGTATAAACGTTGTACAGTAATGGACTAAGGACTGACCCCTGGGGCAAGCCTCTCCATACTAGCCTTGATAGTTGAGTACCATTGTTTAGGTCTAATTTAATACATCTTTCAGAAAGCATATTGATGATAAACGTAATCAATAATTGTGGTACATGTAAATCATGTAATTTTTTATGTAATACTGAGATCAGCACATTATCATACGCTGAGCTAATATCAAGAAAAGCCGCAATAACCGACTTATTTTTTGAGAAAGCTAACCGAATGTCCAAAGTAAGAATACTTATATTGTCTATGGTGCTACGGCCCCTTCTGAATCCCAACTGATTAGCTGTCAAAATATTATTATTTTCAACGAAAAATTCTAACCTGTTTTTAACAAGATGCTATTTTGGCAAGAACAGATGATAAGGCTATTGGACGAAAAGAAGAAACATCAGAAGCTGGTTTGTTTGGTTTTAATATGGGAATTACGTCTTGGGCTTTCCAAGAAGAAGGTATATTTCCAGACAACATGATAGCATTTAAAATATTCAAGTAATAGTTCAAGGTAGAGTCACTGCAGTTTATCATGAAAGAGTATGTGATGCCGTCTTCGCCTGGTGATGAGTCTTTTACATAAGAGAGTACTCCTTTTAGTTCAGACAAAGAAAAAGGGGCATTAAGGTCTGTATAGCTACAGGCTATAGAGAAGGGAATACAACACTGGGTATTTATGAAATTGGGAGCAGATGAAGGAGCCAACTTATCCATAAATTGGTCAGCTAGCTCAATAGGTAATGTACTTGATGAAGATGAACAGAAAGCTGATTTAAATCTTCTAATATTTTTCCAAACTATCGATGGGCATATATCTGGATTCAAGGACTCACAAAATCGTCTCCAACCCTCGAATTTTTTCTTTTTAAGTAGCTTGCGAGTGGAATGCGCTGTTTGGGTATAAATTTCAAAATTCTCTGTAGTCATCATGGAACAATACCTTTTCTCTGCCTCCTTCCGCTGCTTTATAGCTTTAGTGCACTCACTATCCCACCAGGGAGGAAATGGTATTTTACTAGATCTATTGCCTTTTAATGGAAATAAAGCGTTAGCGGCATCAATCAAGACTTTAGTAAACTCATCGGCACATACTGTTTCATTACCACTGTTAGCAATAGGAAGGCTAGATAGTTTTTTTTCCACATAATGTTTAAATGTACTCCAGTCATCTGGCAATTTATGTTTTAATCTAGGTTTGTGTTGTAGGTTACGAGGAGGGCAGGATATCGTTAATGAAAGAAGAATTGGAATATGATCACTGCCAAAAGAATTATCAAGTACACTCCAGGATATCAGAGATGCCAGACTTGGGGAGCAAAGGGACAAGTCAGGAGCACTAAGAATTTCAGTGGGACCAGTACGTCGAGTTGGAGTGCCGTTCTTCAATATACATACATTTTGATAGTCTAATATATCTGCCATCATTTCACCATAACAATTAGTGCTAACACTACCCCATGATCGATTTTGGCAGTTAAAGTCCCCAAGTACTAAAAATGGGCTAGGCAAGGTAGTAAGCAACTGACTAAATTCATTGTATAAGGAAGAAGAAGGATGAGGTATATACACAGAAATTATACAAATTTTATTTACTATTACAGCAATGGCATTAATACCATCACTGAGGGGAGGGAGTGAAATAATCTTATGTGAGAAGGCTTTATTAATGAGTATGGCCACTCCACCATACCCATCATGTCTATCACTTCTCACAGTAACGAAACCAGAGATCCTGAAGGAAAACTCTGGTTTTAACCATGTCTCAGAGAGACACATAGCCATGGGCTTATATTTATTTAATAAGTAAATAATGTCAGTTTTTTTGCTTATTGCACTTCTACAATTCCATTGAAGTATGTTGTGATCCATACTTAAAAAAATTGTTTAAAGCTGTCAATAATGATTCGGCGGCGTTGGACGGTGAAGAGCTATCGCTCGGAAATAGATTACTGGTATTTGAAAGTAATTTAATAAGTTCCAAAATTAATTGACCTATAGATTGTTGAGGTATTGTCGTATTTGATTTATGTTTTAGTACATTTCCATTAGGTGTTTGAGAATTATTATTATTGTATTCCTTTATAATTTCGTCATGTATGGTGCGGTCGTAACCTCCAGTTTGTTTTGGGGGTACACGGCGCTGAATATACACTGTTTTTTTTTGAGAATTTGTATTGGGCGAAGATGGTCTTGTTAGTGTAATATTTTTATTTTCGAACTGAGGCGACGAAGCTGCAACATCGGTATAAGGTTTTGAAGAAGGGGGATGGATT
Source organism: Coenonympha arcania (assembly GCA_036785405.1). Lineage (NCBI taxonomy): Eukaryota > Metazoa > Arthropoda > Insecta > Lepidoptera > Nymphalidae > Coenonympha > Coenonympha arcania. Next base: position 3,217,694 of record CM072067.1, read on the forward strand.
TTGGCTGCCTCTGCGTAAGATATACAGCTCTGGGCCATAGAAATTTTAATTTTTTGTTGTCTCAAGAACTCGGGACAAAGTTTGCTAGTGGCAAAGTGGCGACCAGTGCAATGGAGACAATAAGCATTTTCCAAGATAATGTTACAAGTGTCTGAGACATGTTCGTCCCCGCATTTAAAACAACGAGGCTTTGACCTGCACTGCAATTTAGTATGACCAAATTTGCAGCAGTTGTAGCACTGTATAGTTGGAAATATGTACAATTCAACAGGGAGCGCTGTATAGCACATGTAAACTCTTTTTGGTAATATTTGACCATCGAACGTCAATACAACCATGTTGGTATTAATAAATAAACTAGTACCATCATCTTTCGGTGTTTTTCTTTTAATACGCCTAACCTTTATAATTTTTCCACAACCCATAGGAACAGTAATGTTTTCCTGAATCTCGTCCTCAGACCAGTCTTGGGGTACACCCTTTACAATACCTACTCTTGTGACAATAAAACTAGGTATGAAAACCTTGTATGAGAGATTAGCAATTAGTGGGTTATCTGTGAACAAATTAGCATCTTCGTAGTTGGTAAATGCCATAGAAACTCTATTTCTGCCAATACGTTTTAAGCTACCATTAACTATATTATTGATATTATATTTTTTTAAATCTTTACCAAATTGAATAGGATGCAGCGTAACAGGATCATTCGGAGATGTGGTTATCCTTTGAATGTGAACAGTGAACGGCCCTGAATCTGTGCTTACATATTTCCTTACTAACTGCGGTTGTGAGGGGCCTGCACCAGTGGGTTGTGTAGCGGAGACACTATTATTGAAAGGAGGGACATGAGTTTCAACAGGCACAGTTTTTTCGCCTTGAGCATTATTCACAACAGGGACCAACTTCTCGTCTGAATCGTCACATTGGCATTCATGAGTAATCTGTTTACCGTTCCTACTTCTACTTCTCTTTGTTTTGCAAATTCGGCACCTTTTTTGTGGTTTGACTCTTTTCCGTTCTGAGAGAGGAATAAGACCATCCTCAGTGTCCATCGATGAGTCGTCAATAACTACATTATAAGCTACAGGACTAGGAGGGCCAGTGTCTGGCCCTGGACCCCCCAGTCCGGGGTTATCCGGGGGTGGGTCAACCCCCGGGCCCATAGTAGAAAACTATACGCTTACCAGTTAAGTAGTACCTTCTTCTTCTTTTTGAGGAATTGGCTCCGCGCGTTGAGCGATTGAGCCATTGTCAAATTTTTGTTATTTTCTTTCTTTTTTTTTTTTTTTTTTGATTAATAAAACGAGGAAACTTGTTTATAAATTTAAACCAAAATTTTGAAATATACAACGGAATTTAGAAAAGGATCAGAAAAGGATATAATGGAATAAAGATAAAAAATATAATGGAATACTTATTTAAGACTTATACTACATATTTACAACTTAATATCATTTAATAGAATGAATGAAGAAAACAGTTTATATACACAGGATATATCGGAGGACAAGAGGATGTCAACAGAAGTAGGAAGTGGTATATTACACTGAATAAGACCCTGGTAAAATGGATCCCGGTTATATTTTGGGCAAGATAAAAATATATGATTCAGGTCACCCACCTCACCACACTCGCACAAATCACTGTTCACAATACGAAATCTAGCCAGATGAACTGGAGAGCAAACGTGGCCCAGACGCATACGCGTCAAGATACACGTCACTCTCCTGCTCAACTTCAAACTTGAGAACCATGGCTTCGATGGAATAGAGCTTTGAATCCTAGCAAATTTTTTGCCTTTTGACTGGCTGGAAATCGACCAAGTCACTCTCCAAGATTCTTGAAGTGAATTCTTTGGCAATGTACACAAATCATGGGCATCATTGCAATAGTCTGCCATATCTCCGCATAAAATAGCCTCATTGGCAAGCTGATCAGCGCGTTCATTTCCCGAAATGCCGGAGTGACCTGGTACCCAGGAAAACACCACTGTATAGCCTTTTTCATTACATGTAACTAGTAGGTTTCTGATTTTAATAATAACATGGTTGATCTGACCAGACTTAGATTTGAATGGGAACCTAGATAAAGCTTGCAGAGCACTCATAGAGTCAGTAAATATAACGGATTTCTTAAGTTTAGCAAGAAGAATATATTCAACAGATTTAAACAGGCCAAGACATTCTCCAGTAAATACAGATGATTCAGGCGGAAGTTTTGTTTTCTGGACAATATTATACTGGAAATGGAAAACTCCCACTCCAACTATGCCATCTGATGAATGTTTCGAAGCATCACTATATATATAATGAAAATCCAAAAATTCATTTGCTTTTAATATGTTCACATACCGAGGAGCTTCCAATTGATTTCTTGGAATATCTGGATTGATCCTAACATCCGGAATGATTGTCAGTGCCTTATATTTAGAATTAAACGTTGGGTAACAATATGTACTATACATCGGCGCTTGTATGGAGCAAAATATTCGATAACTCTTGATAAGACGGGGCGGTGATTTATGGGACCAGTAAGAACAGGTGTCTATACATTCCGAAAGAAGATGAAGTTTATCACGAAGAGGATGATGAGAAAATTGCATAGCTTTGAATAGATACCTATCAGATAAATATTGACGTCTTAAACGTAAAGGTGGTTCAACGCACTCTATTTGCATAGCATTGATAGGGCTAGATTTCATAGCTCCAAGGATGATCCTTAAAGCTTTGGCTTGCACGCAATCTAATTTGCTAAGAGCAATGGCACTACAGGGCTCTATAATAAAAGTAGCATAATCTAGTAAGCTACGGATGAGAGCGTTATAAATAAGACGCAAACAAAAAGAGTGGGCACCCCACCAGACGCCGGTTAAACACCTCATCATATTTAAATTTTTTCCACATTTATTTACAATATATTCACAATGAGGTATTCCAGTAAGTTTTGAATCTAGAACTACTCCTAAAAATTTAACTTCAGACTTTACAGGTATAGGTTTATCCCTGTAAAGTACATTGAAATCCGGAATCCTTCTTCGTCTAGAGAATACAACCACAGTGCTTTTACTAACAGACAATTCTAGTCCATTTACATCTAACCAGTCATTTAGCTTATTAAGAGTATTAGATAAGCGGTTATTAGCATTTTCTATAGAATTGTCTAAGTTGTATATAAGCAGATCATCAGCATATTGCAGAATATTTATATCTGAGTTTAAGGATGTTTCTAAATCATAGGTATAAACGTTGTACAGTAATGGACTAAGGACTGACCCCTGGGGCAAGCCTCTCCATACTAGCCTTGATAGTTGAGTACCATTGTTTAGGTCTAATTTAATACATCTTTCAGAAAGCATATTGATGATAAACGTAATCAATAATTGTGGTACATGTAAATCATGTAATTTTTTATGTAATACTGAGATCAGCACATTATCATACGCTGAGCTAATATCAAGAAAAGCCGCAATAACCGACTTATTTTTTGAGAAAGCTAACCGAATGTCCAAAGTAAGAATACTTATATTGTCTATGGTGCTACGGCCCCTTCTGAATCCCAACTGATTAGCTGTCAAAATATTATTATTTTCAACGAAAAATTCTAACCTGTTTTTAACAAGATGCTCAGCTATTTTGGCAAGAACAGATGATAAGGCTATTGGACGAAAAGAAGAAACATCAGAAGCTGGTTTGTTTGGTTTTAATATGGGAATTACGTCTTGGGCTTTCCAAGAAGAAGGTATATTTCCAGACAACATGATAGCATTTAAAATACTCAAGTAATAGTTCAAGGTAGAGTCACTGCAGTTTATCATGAAAGAGTATGTGATGCCGTCTTCGCCTGGTGATGAGTCTTTTACATAAGAGAGTACTCCTTTTAGTTCAGACAAAGAAAAAGGGGCATTAAGGTCTGTATAGCTACAGGCTATAGAGAAGGGAATACAACACTGGGTATTTATGAAATTGGGAGCAGATGAAGGAGCCAACTTATCCATAAATTGGTCAGCTAGCTCAATAGGTAATGTACTTGATGAAGATGAACAGAAAGCTGATTTAAATCTTCTAATATTTTTCCAAACTATCGATGGGCATATATCTGGATTCAAGGACTCACAAAATCGTCTCCAACCCTCGAATTTTTTCTTTTTAAGTAGCTTGCGAGTGGAATGCGCTGTTTGGGTATAAATTTCAAAATTCTCTGTAGTCATCATGGAACAATACCTTTTCTCTGCCTCCTTCCGCTGCTTTATAGCTTTAGTGCACTCACTATCCCACCAGGGAGGAAATGGTATTTTACTAGATCCATTGCCTTTTAATGGAAATAAAGCGTTAGCGGCATCAATCAAGACTTTAGTAAACTCATCGGCACATACTGTTTCATTACCACTGTTAGCAACAGGAAGGCTAGATAGTTTTTTTTCCACATAATGTTTAAATGTACTCCAGTCATCTGGCAATTTATGTTTTAATCTAGGTTTGTGTTGAAGGTTACGAGGAGGGCAGGATATCGGTAATGAAAGAAGAATTGGAATATGATCACTGCCAAAAGAATTATCAAGTACACTCCAGGATATCAGAGATGCCAGACTTGGGGAGCAAAGGGACAAGTCAGGAGCACTAAGAATTTCAGTGGGACCAGTACGTCGAGTTGGAGTGCCGTTGTTCAATATACATACATTTTGATAGTCTAATATATCTGCCATCATTTCACCATAACAATTAGTGCTAACACTACCCCATGATCGATTTTGGCAGTTAAAGTCCCCAAGTACTAAAAATGGGCTAGGCAAGGTAGTAAGCAACTGACTAAATTCATTGTATAAGGAAGAAGAAGAATGAGGTATATATACAGAAATTATACAAATTTTATTTACTATTACAGCAATGGCATTAATACCATCACTGAGGGGAGGGAGTGAAATAATCTTATGTGAGAAGGCTTTATTAATGAGTATGGCCACTCCACCATACCCATCATGTCTATCACTTCTCACAGTAACGAAACCAGAGATCCTGAAGGAAAACTCTGGTTTTAACCATGTCTCAGAGAGACACATAGCCATAGGCTTATATTTATTTAATAAGTAAATAATATCAGTTTTTTTGCTTATTGCACTTCTACAATTCCATTGAAGTATGTTGTGATCCATACTTAAAAAAATTGTTTAAAGCTGTCAATAATGATTCGGCGGCGTTGGACGGTGAAGAGCTATCGCTCGGAAATAGATTACTGGTATTTGAAAGTAATTTAATAAGTTCCAAAATTAATTGACCTATAGATTGTTGAGGTATTGTCGTATTTGATTTATGTTTTAGTACATTTCCATTAGGTGTTTGAGAATTATTATTATTGTATTCCTTTATAATTTCGTCATGTATGGTGCGGTCGTAACCTCCAGTTTGTTTTGGGGGTACACGGCGCTGAATATACACTGTTTTTTTTTGAGAATTTGTATTGGGCGAAGATGGTCTTGTTAGTGTAATATTTTTATTTTCGAACTGAGGCGACGAAGCTGCAACATCGGTATAAGGTTTTGAAGAAGGGGGATGGATTTTGGCTGCCTCTGCGTAAGATATACAGCTCTGGGCCATAGAAATTTTAATTTTTTGTTGTCTCAAGAACTCGGGACAAAGTTTGCTAGTGGCAAAGTGGCGACCAGTGCAATGGAGACAATAAGCATTTTCCAAGATAATGTTACAAGTGTCTGAGACATGTTCGTCCCCGCATTTAAAACAACGAGGCTTTGACCTGCACTGCAATTTAGTATGACCAAATTTGCAGCAGTTGTAGCACTGTATAGTTGGAAATATGTACAATTCAACAGGGAGCGCTGTATAGCACATGTAAACTCTTTTTGGTAATATTTGACCATCGAACGTCAATACAACCATGTTGGTATTAATAAATAAACTAGTACCATCATCTTTCGGTGTTTTTCTTTTAATACGCCTAACCTTTATAATTTTTCCACAACCCATAGGAACAGTAATGTTTTCCTGAATCTCGTCCTCAGACCAGTCTTGGGGTACACCCTTTACAATACCTACTCTTGTGACAATAAAACTAGGTATGAAAACCTTGTATGAGAGATTAGCAATTAGTGGGTTATCTGTGAACAAATTAGCATCTTCGTAGTTGGTAAATGCCATAGAAACTCTATTTCTGCCAATACGTTTTAAGCTACCATTAACTATATTATTGATATTATATTTTTTTAAATCTTTACCAAATTGAATAGGATGCAGCGTAACAGGATCATTCGGAGATGTGGTTATCCTTTGAACGTGAACAGTGAACGGCCCTGAATCTGTGCTTACATATTTCCTTACTAACTGCGGTTGTGAGGGACCTGCACCAGTGGGTTGTGTAGCAGAGACACTATTATTGAAAGGAGGGACATGAGTTTCAACAGGCACAGTTTTTTCGCCTTGAGCATTATTCACAACAGGGACCAACTTCTCGTCTGAATCGTCACATTGGCATTCATGAGTAATCTGTTTACCGTTCCTACTTCTACTTCTCTTTGTTTTGCAAATTCGGCACCTTTTTTGTGGTTTGACTCTTTTCCGTTCTGAGAGAGGAATAAGACCATCCTCAGTGTCCATCGATGAGTCGTCAATAACTACATTATAAGCTACAGGACTAGGAGGGCCAGTGTCTGGCCCTGGACCCCCCAGTCCGGGGTTATCCGGGGGTGGGTCAACCCCCGGGCCCATAGTAGAAAACTATACGCTTACCAGTTAAGTAGTACCTATATACACTATATATATATGAAATATCAATAAAAATATGTAAAAACTATTCACTAAGTACTATTTTACACAAAAAAACCTCCACTGATCCACTTTATAAAACAATTAAAATCAATAAACCAAAAAACACGTCCACCAAATCAGAAGTTTCCCGCGCTTTTTTCCTGTATTAGAGTTATTACCATATGACACCATCTTATTGACAGATTAAAAATAGTCACGATAATGTTGTAGACGGGACAGTCCATATTGTTTCCTAAGTCATTGCCGTTTAATCCACAGAGCAATAACCATAGCTAGGAAAGAACATTTAAATAAATGGAATTATTGTTCTTTTCCATTTATTTAGCTGATTACTGGATTACTACAGAAACTAGAAAGGCAATAGGAACTTACTCTTGTCAATATAAACTTATTCTCAACTTATTCCTTGGTCTGTGAACTTACTTCTCTGATCTGTGGATATCATTGAGGAGGATGCTCTGTGATATAGGATATTGATAAATTCGTTTTGGACGTGTTTTGGAAGACGCCATTTTTTTGGTTACACAGACGAGAGTAGAGAGTAGAGACATATGATCCTATTTGTGCGCATGCCATCAAATAGGATCCTAGAACTATGATTATAGACAAATCTACATATTACACTGTCATATGTTCCTCATATAAAAATGACTCACATTTCTATGATCCTATATATATGATAGTGTAATATCGGCCTTAGACAACAGTATGTAAAATACCTACTTATTCATTCCATGTATAGATTATACCTAGAGTAATCTGTGGGAAATTCGAAAATCGAAACAGTCGGAATTCGAAAAAAAGAAATGGCGGGAATGAGTTTTCTTATCAAGTCATCAGTGGCGGGGAAATGAGGAGATAGGTATAGATAAAAGTCATTCCTTGCTCTGTGGATATTTCAATCCACGCACGGTTCCCAACTTAGAGGTTTTCCCCCTAAATTTAGGGGGTAAATAAGTAAGATGGGATTTTTTAGGGACATTATATTTTGAGGGTTTTTTTTTGGGATTTTTTTCAATCTAACGGCATCATGTATTTTAATTGTTGACCAATATGATTCTTCGCTAAGGAGTTGAAGTAACAAATGGCACCATAGACTTAAAGTCCAGCGTCCACATAGGCGCGCCGAGTCGAGCCCAATCAAAATATCTATTGAAAGCGATTTTCTGCGAATCGATTTCGCTCGACTAAGGGTGAGTTGCCCGACGCGCGGTTATGGTTAAGTTATGGTCAAGGTAAGGTTTTGACGTCCGAAACAAACAAAATGCAACCGATTTTGTTTGCTTCGGACGTCAAATTCAACTTTAACCTTAACTTGACCATAACCGCGCGTCGGGCAACTCACCCTAAGCGCGCCAAGTGAACGCTTGGCCTAAGACGCCGGACGTGATATATTATAACTACTCTGTGGTGACTGGTGGTTACGTTGTCTATGTATGATTTTAAAAAGTGAAAATGAACTTATATATTTTGAAGTAATGCTTCAAATATAAGTTTATTTTCATCTGGTTCTCATATAAAAAATAAAAAATATCACAAAATTTTGTTTTTTTATTTATTATTGTTATTTTATTGATTAAAACTTTTAGGGGGATTTTAAAGTAATTGTTGTGATTTTAGGGGTTTTTGACTTAGCTTTAGGGGGATATATTTTTGAGAGTTGGTAACACTGAATCCACGATGACGCGCCCCACTCTGTCAAACTCCATACGAATCTACTATCTCCATACTAAAGCTTGGGCGTATAAAAGATCAACCTAAACTAGCAGGTGGCACTCATAACGCAAGGCATCATTGATGATATTTCGCAATACGTCATTGATATATTACAATGATGATAATTAATTTTGTTTTAACCTGTGGTTTTAACATTTTAGTTTTTATTTTTTATTTTAGATATTAAGTAGTTTTTAATTTAGATATAATAAATAAATTACATCCATGATGATAATTACTTTACTAAATTTATCTCCGCAACGTCATCGTTTCTCGTTTGTCATGGGCGGACCCACACTGGAGTGACTGGTCGCGACCGGCGACATAGACCTCATGAAATGGATGACAAAATGACTTCGCGCCGCTCTCAGCGCCGCTTGAAGTACTTTGAAATTGAATCCAGCGGTATTTTTTTATTAATTTCATCTGTCCACAGTGTCTTTTGCAAATTTTGTAATCCCCAGGTCAGTAATACGTAGGTATAATGTCCATTGTATGACATCACTAAGTTCTACCCCAGTGCGCTGCGATATATTCCAGCACCTTGGGTCACCAAAGCGAAGTCCAAAATCTATATCATGCCAATGCCATTTCAACTTTGCAGGGCTTGGAGTTGTAACAGTTTCAAATTATAAGATGATATTATTATCCGTGATCTGGCGAATCTCATTCGATTCCTAGTTTCTCAGTCGATCGTATATTTTGAACATGGCTTAACATTTTCACGCACAGATTTTTTTACTATTAACGAATATAATAACCACAAAGTGGTTATTATATTCGATAATAGTATTTAATTACTAGATATGGGACCCCCGCGGCTTAACTTAAGAGCCCTTATGAGAATTGAGGAGCCCTTTACGAGTTTACAATTTTTTTTTAATTGTGGATGGTTACGTAATGATAACATAGCATATATGTTTTGTACAGTGCTGTATGTATATATCACTCGATAGGTAGTCGTTAGGCAGGAACAGTCGATACCATTTGTTAGTGGAAGTTCGATTGCTAACTTTTAATTAACGGAGCGGTCACATGTCCTTCGCTATAATATCCGATGTCACGTGTTGAATGTTCCTCGAACAAAACGGATTTCCGAAGTATCGAGAAAATAGGTTGTCAGCTTGAAAAATAGAAATGCATGTTCTTTTCAAGGTAAGAATAACTTACCTACCTAGATAGGTACTTATGCTTTACAATAATATTACTGTTAATTGTATAGTTAGGTACGATTATAAATTTCCTAGCTAAATGTATAAAGGCACTCGCGTGAATAGCGACTAGGTAATTAACCAATTAATTTAGAGTAAATTTCGTGAATATGTAATGAGAAATACTGTGCAATCAATAGGTTAAAGTGCCTATACTGAAGCGTCTGTCAGTTTATATTTGATACAGTGTAAACCTGCTTCGCGTAGGTAAATTATGCGCAACTCTGACAGCAGTAGCTCCCATACAACAAACGTGATTTTTTTTTGCTTATTTTTGCTTGATGTTGATAACAGGTAGACGCAAAATATTCCTAGAATATTTAGTTATATGTATATTTATTTACTTTAAAAATAAATAGTTAAATTAAATAAATAAAAAATAAGGGGGCCGCTCCCTAGCGACAGTTGCCCCCTACCGACGATTATTAATTCCAATGTCTTGTCTATTCAAATTCAACAGGATGCGATGTCGAAATACTTTGATTAATAATTAGAATTTCTAACACTACGTAGCTTAAATACTTGATTGCCATTGGACTTTAGAAGGTTTTACCTATCTAGAAAAAAAAAACGGTTCTTGCGGCATTTTGAACACCGAAATCGCGGGTAGAAATTAGAATCTATCTACGAGTATATGTATCATCACTACATAGTATAAAACAAAGTCGCCTTTTCTGTCCCTATATCCCTATGTGCGCTTAAATCTTTTAAACTACGCAACGGATTTTGATGCGGTTTTTTCCAATAGATAGAGTGATTCAAGAGGAAGGTTTATATGTATAATACATGCATCATATACTAAGGCAACATTTCTAATTTTAGAGGTTTCTAACGTGATGTCGTAAATTAACCTATTTAGCAAAAACGCTGCCTAAACCCTACGAGTTAGATCAAATTAATGTACTACAGTATTGTACACCATAAAAAGGTCTACAAAAAAGTCCGCGATGGTATATGTTTATATTTTAGGGATAACCCACATTAACCATTTTTATTGTTTACTTTTTTCGTGAAAAAATTGCTTATTTACGAAGCTATTTTAAGCAATACGGCATTAATCCTTATCGAATTAAGTACCTTAAATACAGTGTGCAATTAATATAGATCAATATGGTTCCTTACAGCATGTAAATTAAACAAATATTTTCGGAGATATTACAAATTTAAAATTTGCGTTTGCGGCGGGCGGTACCGGTCGGACGGACGTTGCAGGCGATTTGAGTGTTGACTGTTTTTCACATGGCCAACTGTATATGTCGCTCTTTCAAGAGTAACCTCAAGAGAAAACATGTTTGTATTGTATAATGACAAGAAAGCTGTGAACGTTGTGTATAAAGACATCCTGTAATATATTAATTGTTATAAAAATAAAAAAATACCTAGATAAAAATGTAAAAAGTAAATAAGTAAAAATGTGTAATGTAATAAAAATTGTATGAATTTAGATATTCCAAAGATAGCAGGAAATCTTCATAGTAAGTATAGCAAAAGAGGAATTGTTTTACTCCAAATTTAATGCGTGCAGGCCAATTGAATGAATCAAAAATACTGGATCGATTTTAATCATGTTTTCATTGAGTGACATAGGCATATATTATATTTTATGCCCGTGCAAAGTCGGAGCGGGCCGCTATGTTTTTATATACAACGTTCATAGATTTTCTGTAGTGTATTTAATTTAGTATCAGCATTGCACCCGTGCGAAGCCGGGGCGGGTCGCTAGTTATGAATAAATGGAAAAGTCCTGACATTCATTCATTTACAGTCCCACTCACTGACTGATCATCGCCCAGAAACCTTAGGATATAGACAGCTAAAATTTTGCACAGAAGGACCCTTTCTCATCATTGCAGGGTTTTGCCCAATAGGCGACCACGACCACATCTTCATGCTTCGGCAAGTTATACAAAAAACCGAGGAATATAACTTGCCACTATGCCTAGCGTTTGTGGACTATGAGAAAGCCTTCGATTCGGTGGAGACGTGGGCCGTGTTGAGGTCGTTGCAGAGATGCCGAATTGACTATCGATACATCGAAGTGCTGAAGTGCTTGTACGAAAGCGCCACCATGTCAGTCCGTATCCAAGATCAGACTACGAGACCGATTCAATTGCAGCGAGGTGTGCGACAGGGAGATGTAATCTCCCCGAAGCTGTTTACCGCTGCATTGGAAGACGTCTTTAAGCTTCTGAATTGGAACGGATATGGCATCAACGTCAATGGCGAGTACATCACTCACCTTCGGTTTGCCGATAATATCGTAGTCATAGCACAGACTCTGGAAGACCTCAACACGATGCTCAATGACCTCAGCAGAGTCTCGCAACAGGTGGGCCTTAAAATGAACATGAGCAAGACGAAAATCATGTCCAACTCTCACGTTCCGCTCCACCCAGTAGTGGTTGAGAACTCTGCACTCGAAATTGTGGACGAATACATATACCTGGGACATACGGTCCAGCTAGGTAGGTCCGATTTCGAGAAAGAGGTGAACCGCCGAATCCAGCTCGGTTGGGCAGCGTTCGGGAAGCTTCGCGATGTCTTCTCGTCCAATATCCCTCAGTGCCTGAAGACTAAGGTCTTCGAACAGTGCGTGTCACCACTTACCAGTGATTTCATATGGATCCGAGACTTGGTCTTTTACTATGGGCCTCATAAGAAGGCTCAGAGTCACTCAGCGAGCGATGGAGAGAGCTATGCTCGGAGTTTCTCTGCGTGATCAAATCAGGAATGAGGAGATCCGTAGACGAACCAGAGTCACCGACATAGCTCAACGTATCGCGAAGCTGAAGTGGCAATGGGCGGGGCACATAGCTCGTAGAACCGACGGACGTTGGGGACCCAAAGTGCTGGACTGGCGACCCCGCACGGGAAAGCGCAGTGTTGGCAGACCTCCGACCAGGTGGAGTGACGACATTAAAAGAGTCGCGGGAAGGCGCTGGATACAGATGGCGCAGGACCGTGTGGGCTGGAAAGCATTGCAGGAGGCCTTTGTGCAGCAGTGGACGTCCGTCGGCTGAAACGAACGAACGGACCCTTTCTATGTAGATAAGGGCTAAGCAAGGATCAGCCGAGCAAAATAGTCGCGGGTCAACGAGACTAAATTATTTTCCGGCGCCACTCCCCGCTGTGGAAGTCGGGCTCACGTTCAATTAAGTTATTTACATCGAATCGTATCTGTCCTCGCTTACCTTTCACATTTATTTGTGCATGAATAAAATCTGGCACGTGTATTACAAATATGTTTTAGGGTTCCGTACCAACAAGAGTAAAATGGAACCCTGACCCTTAGGGTTTGAAGAGATAAATACCACAGATAAGGGAAACATTATTTTATTTCTTCTTAAATGTCACTTTGACGTAACGAGAAAGACATAAATAACCTGCCATGTTAGTGGCAGTAGAGATAAAGACATAAGTCGAGAAAATGAGAAGAGATCTCGGAGCAATTAATAAATCCAGCCTAGTGCGAGTGTAGCTCACACACCGATGGTTCCGTAATAAATAAGATTTGTAAAATTTTGAAATAAGGACTTTTTCAAAAAAAATTTTCAAATCATGATTGTATACAACAAAATAAATAAAATTTCCCCTTTTTTAATTATTAAAGTAAAAAAATAGATGTTATGATTGATTGATGAGCTAGTAATTACAGATAAATTATACAACCGCTCAAAATTCCATGTCGATAAATAAATATAATATCTAGCCTCAAAGTACCTGAACGATTGCTTGTGTTATAGTACTAGATAACTGATAAATATATGTTAATTGCTCCGAGGAAGAGATAGATATCTCTATGTGCGCATGCTAGGCCTGCTGGAGTAGGTGAGACTTTTTTCCGTCTGTCGGTCACACTCGATTATTTCCGTGACTATTACAGCTTCGACGACCGAATGGTGTAGCGGTAGCGAACCTGCCATCTGCGTCGGAGGTCGTGGGTTCGATTCCCACTACTGGCAAATGTTAGTGTGATGAGCATGCATATTTTCCAGTGTCTGGGTATTTTTTATACATCAAAATAAATAAAATTTCCCCTTTTTTAATTATTAAAGTTAATAATTAATAAAATAAATAATTAAAAAAATCAAAAAACCCGACTGCAAAAATGTCAACTGAAATGCAATAACTTAAAAGACTGAAACAAGGCGGACAACGAAAACAAAATTATAATAAACTTAAAACGATGCAATTTTTACTTCATTTTAACAAACAACATTATGAGCTGATAGCTTTAGTTAAATTTTCGCATTCAATTTAAAAATAAAGAAGGCGGGACCTATTTTTGCAAATTATAAAGAAAATTAATAGGTCCCGCCTGCTTTATTTTTAAATTGAATGCGAAAATTTAACTAAAGCTATCAGCTCATAATGTTGTTTGTTAAAATGAAGTAAAAATTGCATCGTTTTAAGTTTATTATAATTTTGTTTTCGTTGTCCGCCTTGTTTCAGTCTTTTAAGTTATTGCATTTCAGTTGACATTTTTGCAGTCGGGTTTTTTGATTTTTTTAATTATTTATTTTATTTCAGGCTTTTTAGTTGCCACACTTTACGAGCGAAACCTAAGCACTTTTATCTACACAATGTGAAAGACGTAAAGTGGGTATATTTGGTTATATATTATATTATGTCGGTTCAAGTAAGTCAGTCACTTGGAAGAAGTAAAAGTTGTAAACAGTGTCGTCAAACGCATACCTGGATTTTATCCCGGAAATATATAAGCTGTAACATTTCATAGGTGTAGTTTGTGTACGTTTAGGGCTCAGGCGTATCTAACTCACGTCGCTTTAAGCGGATCATTCGGGAAAAACTGAGATTACAAATAGAAATAGAAAAAAAGCTTTATTTCACATAGGCCTAGCTTACAGGCACTTATGAAAGGAAAATATCATTTATATTATTTAATATAAAACGATATGGTGATAACTATTATTCGACTTGATGTTAAAATAATTGTTTAATGATTATATTAAATTATGTTTTCGATTTATGCTATGATATACCAAGTAAAAATGCACAATATAAAGTACGACACACACTTGGTCAATACAAGAATAACGCTATCAAAAACTACAAAATATGTTACCATTTTGAACGCATTGATCGACTGTTTATAATTCCAAATTAATTCAAAACATATGACTTATATATATTTTTGTAATCTCCTTGTAATTCCCTTCATTTTGATACCCTACTCGATAGGTTTGGTTAAAATTATTTTAAAAATGACTGACAATTTTAGGCCCAAAATCCGCCATTTTGTTTTTTATTTTCAAAAACCTATCTAAGAACACTTGGGTTAATGAGACGAATCTAACGATACCATTAACGTCAAAATCCATGCAGCCGTTTGGAAGATACGTGGTTATAAAGAAATTTACATACATACATACATACATACAAGATACGCGCGAAAAACATAACCCTTCTTGCAGTCGGGTAAAAAAGGGGATCAAAATAAATAAAATTTCCCCTTTTTTAATTATTAAAGTTAATAATTAAAAAAGGGGAAATTTTATTAATTTTGATGTATACAATCATGATTTGAAAAAAATGTTGAAAAAAGTCCTTATTTCAAAATTTTACAAATCTTATTTATTACCGAACCATCGGTGTGTGAGCTACACTCGCACTAGGCTGGATTTATTTTTTTCATAAAGGCCTTGTGTATTTCAATTAACCCTTGTGGTCCTGTGGGTGGAATTCGAAATTATTAATAAAATAAATAATTAAAAAAATCAAAAAACCCGACTGCAAAAATGTCAACTGAAATGCAATAACTTAAAAGACTGAAACAAGGCGGACAACGAAAACAAAATTATAATAAACTTAAAACGATGCAATTTTTACTTCATTTTAACAAACAACATTATGAGCTGATAGCTTTAGTTAAATTTTCGCATTCAATTTAAAAATAAAGAAGGCGGGACCTATTTTTGCAAATTATAAAGAAAATTAATAGGTCCCGCCTGCTTTATTTTTAAATTGAATGCGAAAATTTAACTAAAGCTATCAGCTCATAATGTTGTTTGTTAAAATGAAGTAAAAATTGCATCGTTTTAAGTTTATTATAATTTTGTTTTCGTTGTCCGCCTTGTTTCAGTCTTTTAAGTTATTGCATTTCAGTTGACATTTTTGCAGTCGGGTTTTTTGATTTTTTTAATTATTTATTTTATTTCAGGCTTTTTAGTTGCCACACTTTACGAGCGAAACCTAAGCACTTTTATCTACACAATGTGAAAGACGTAAAGTGGGTATATTTGGTTATATATTATATTATGTCGGTTCAAGTAAGTCAGTCACTTGGAAGAAGTAAAAGTTGTAAACAGTGTCGTCAAACGCATACCTGGATTTTATCCCGGAAATATATAAGCTGTAACATTTCATAGGTGTAGTTTGTGTACGTTTAGGGCTCAGGCGTATCTAACTCACGTCGCTTTAAGCGGATCATTCGGGAAAAACTGAGATTACAAATAGAAATAGAAAAAAAGCTTTATTTCACATAGGCCTAGCTTACAGGCACTTATGAAAGGAAAATATCATTTATATTATTTAATATAAAACGATATGGTGATAACTATTATTCGACTTGATGTTAAAATAATTGTTTAATGATTATATTAAATTATGTTTTCGATTTATGCTATGATATACCAAGTAAAAATGCACAATATAAAGTACGACACACACTTGGTCAATACAAGAATAACGCTATCAAAAACTACAAAATATGTTACCATTTTGAACGCATTGATCGACTGTTTATAATTCCAAATTAATTCAAAACATATGACTTATATATATTTTTGTAATCTCCTTGTAATTCCCTTCATTTTGATACCCTACTCGATAGGTTTGGTTAAAATTATTTTAAAAATGACTGACAATTTTAGGCCCAAAATCCGCCATTTTGTTTTTTATTTTCAAAAACCTATCTAAGAACACTTGGGTTAATGAGACGAATCTAACGATACCATTAACGTCAAAATCCATGCAGCCGTTTGGAAGATACGTGGTTATAAAGAAATTTACATACATACATACATACATACAAGATACGCGCGAAAAACATAACCCTTCTTGCAGTCGGGTAAAAAATGAGGGACAGCCACATGAAAGCAAGAACACTTTTCAAAGGCGAGCGGGCATTATGTTTCAAATCATTTTTCACTAGGTGTTGCCCGCAACTTCGTCTGCTCTTTGCGGAATTAGCTTTTCCTGAAGTTTTCCAAGAAAATTCTAGTCAAAATTTGGCCAGACAGTAACAACTGCCACAAAAAATTGGTCACTTGAGAGTTCGCTCCTATCACGACCAATTTGTTGTATGGCCCCTTGAATTTTTTTATTCTGTTTTTTTTTTAATTTGTTGTTAAAGTGGCAACAGAATATATCATCTGTAAAAATTTCAAATGTCTAACTAATCAGTTTATGAGAAACAAGCCTGGTGACCTACCGTTATACTCACATAAATCTCATTCTCTGATCTATGGTTTCACCAAACCATAAACCTATGAGATATCAAATAAATAGGTGCAGTCGTTCTGAAGTTGCAGTCACATTCTTTTTTTGATTTTTATTCGTATAGAAGTATGTAGCCGTAGATTTCAGGACAGATTTCTGGCACACGCCAGATTGGTATTTTGTAATTTCTAAAGGTTGGTTGCGTACTCTGCCGACAAAGTGAAGCACCAAGCGATTTAGCGTTTAGGTACGATGCTGTAACACACGGTGGTTACACAGCATCGTACCAACAAGTTAGTATTATAACATCTTATGATACATCATGTAAGGTAGTCTTAGTTTAGGTAGTCTAGCTCAGAAACAACTTTACTACGTTTTTCTTTCGGTCATTTACCTTTAAGTACATCAGCATTTCTCTACAAATATATTTGTTTTATAACTAGGTATAAGCTATTTTAATCGGGCACCTTTTTAAATTATTTCAGAGTTCATCGTGTTACGTTTTATACACCAAACTTAATGTTATTATTAAAGATAAAGTAAACAAAGGGTTTAAAGTGAGGGAACGAGTGAAGTTGGGTACGAACAATTAAAAAAAAAAAAAAGTAGGTTATGGGACTAGAATGGTAGCTTAAAAAGATAAGTCAGAAAAACATTTATGTCAGTTGAAATTAATGAAATCATTTTAGGGTTTAACAAAACGTAATATTTTTTTAGGCCAAAGAAACACAAACATTTTCGACATCAAAAAATTGTAAAATGTGTGTATTTTAAGTAATAATAATAGGTAATTCAAATAAAAAATTAAATTCAATATTCGATTCCCATGTATGATAATGTAAACTAAATGAATCAATTTGTAATACCTACGTAATACACGGTCTTTTTATGCAATAGACGTCTAGCTATATTAAACTTACTCGTAAGTAAAATAAGTTCTAGTAGGTTTTGAATAGGTAGGGCTCGCATCCAATAACATGTAGGTAATAATGCTAGGAAGCCGGATATAATGAGAAAGATTTGATTAAATTGTAGTTGCTCCAATACACTCATGTAAATTGTATACCCCAGTATGAGTATGTACCTCCTGATGAGAAAATTGCATGTTTAGCTTGAGACGTATTTACACGTGCTTGGAGTTTTAATAGCAATCTACATTTTTAGCGTTCCGTACCCAAATGGTAAAACGGGGCCCTATTGGCTCCGCTCCCCTGTCTGTTTGTATGTTCGTCTATCTGTCTATTGGACCATTTGACACCAGGCTGTATCTCATAAACCGTTTTATATAGACGGGACCATCCGTGCGCGACCCCGACTCGCATTTGTCCATTTTTTTGCACACAATAAGTTAGTAATACTTGACTAAAATCTAACCTGATGGTAAGAGTAAGACGGCGCAGCCGAAGCTATAATATCGTACTAACTTGTATCACTAAAGAACCCCGAACTGTTTCTACACAGCATCGCGCCGGAACCTAAATCGCTAGGGCGGTGCGTCTTTGCTGCTAGGATAGTAACTAGCCAAGGCCGAGACCTCTTACCAAACGGTGCGCCACATTAGAAATCATAAAATTCTAAAGTGACCCGTGGTGGGAATTGAACCCGCGACCACCCACTCGGACCCGAGCGTGCGCCACTGCACTAGGGAGGTCGTCAAACCTAACTGTCTAGGCATATATTTTTTACGTATTCCTCTAGCCAGCCTCTTCAAACGGCTAAACAGATTTTCATGAAACATGACTAAGAACACTCGGGATAATCAACACTTAACTAAATGAAAATCGGTTCATCCGTTTGGGAGCTACCATTCCACAGACGGATTCACAGATACACAGACACGATCAACTTGTAACACACCTCTATTTTGCGTCGAGGGTTAAAAAAAAGTTGAGGCGAATTTTACCAAATCAGACTATCTACCTTCAATACCTTCAGTACTTTTACTCAATTCTCATTTGCAATCAGCCTTTACTCAATATACTCGTAGGTATTTTTGTAGGGTTGCGGAAATAAACAATATTATTATTTATTTTTCGTGAACCCATGGGAAATAATAAATAACAGGTTGGAGAGGGTCTTTCTCAATGGCTACTCCATACTCGAGCCTCCAACTTTTTGATAGGCGAGGTATCGATTTTATCATCATACTTAAACAATTTATTAATATATTATGCTAACTACATTTTACTTTTTTATATTGTTCGGGCGGATGCGTAGGTGAGGAAGGGCATCACACCAAACACTTAATAAAGTGTTTGGTGTGATGCGGTGGGTGTATTTTGGGTGCTCCTATTTTAGATTTAGATTATATATATTAGTTAAGATTTTATTTTAAGTTTTATACATATAATATTACGTATTTAATAAATTAGATATTATTCATTTGAAAAAAAAAGTTGAAACTTGTATTTGAATTGGATAGGTTACAGAGTAAGATTTTATAGACGTGAGAGCGCATTGCCTAGGCGCTGCCGTGATTCGCCAATAGCCATATTAGCATTAGTACACTCGGGGTTCACACACTGCACGAACAATCGCACGGTATTGGCCCGTGACGCCTGTCTCTGTCACACGCACCGGGCACACCATACGTCACAGCGTCGCGAACAATATTTTACTTAATAATGATCAGCAGATTTTTAGTTTCGATTTTTAGTCCGAGGAGTTTTCTCGAAAATACGAGATTAGGTACCGCAATGTTAGATTCTCTTGTTTCATCTCGAACATAGTATTTTGTCAGATATGTTCTTACATAAAAAAAAATCTAAAAAGCTCATGGCTCCCCATCCAGAGTCCTGACCCACTATAGGAAGGCGGCTGGAGATTATTTGTCACGGGCAAATTATTATAGTTATTTGTTCTGCAAGGCCGCAAAGTAAGTGTTTGGGCCGAGTTGTCTAGTATGAATACTGTTCAGTTTTCCCTCCTATTGCTTTATCTACTCTCTGCCCCTTGATTCTGCAAAAATACTTGTAGCAGCGGCGAACTAACATCTATATAAAGCTGATTGGTTAATGCTTGCGTCATGGTCCTATATCGGATCTCGGATCGGTTCAGATCTTCTACTATCAGTTATGCAGCCAAGGTGATAATTGGCTGCTGATGACAGCGGTGCTATGGTTACCTTTGATGGTTGGCCGATGTACAATTTTATATTTTTGAGAATCACACCCTTAAGTCGAGATAAAAATTTCCCGTGGAAAAAATGAACAAAATGACCCCCTTGCCTTTTTTTGCGGAGGACATTTTTATCTCCTGCCCATACTGAGAGCAGACGCCAGACAGACGTAGAAGTGTTAATCCGCAACTTGCATGGATGCAGAAAAATCGTCTGGGCAGCGTTTTTGGTTGGGGCTTACTGACATTGATGATTTTAGGTAGAATATGTCTTTAATAAAACATAACTGCTTAGACAAACATTTAGTTTATTCATTGACTAGATGTGTACATTAAATAACTTTGTATTAAATAACATTTATTAATTTTGGTAATTATAAATTATTATATTATTTTTCTACCAGAGTAAAAGAAAATTCATTTTTAGGAGTTTTATGGTATAAGAATAAACTTAATTTGTAGTGTCTATAAGTTTTTTTTAATTCAAAATATCGTTCGTCGATAACAAAACATACATAATTATGTCTATTATGTAAAAATATTTTTTTTTACAAAAATGATTAATCTAAAAATACATGTCTTATTTTATAATTTTCGACTAAACAGGTTTAGAAATAGATAGAGACGGTAGAGAATGTGTGTTATTCAATAGGTAGGAGATATTATATAGGTATTTCTAGCAGTAACATTTATTAGCAAATTGAACTAGTTAGAAGATAAAATTGACGGCTTCTGTACGCCTTAACATGTATTTTTTATAAGTACTTTAAATATATCTTAGGTATGTAGATTATTTTAAAATATAATTGTAAAAGATTTGACTAGATGTTTATAACAACAATATTATTTAATTCAATTGTTCTCCTTTTAACTTACTTAATTTTAGGAAATTTAAAGACTAGCGAAAATCTACGTGTTTCTCATTATTTGGCACTGTAAATATATAAAATACAATTAATCAACGAGCATTAAAATCTTTCAATAACATGTCTACGGTGTTTAATCAGAATTGTCGTGGTTAGATATCGTATACCTATGCTTCATAGCAATATCGGAAAACTACTTCTGAAATCAATCGCATCTTTTTGCTTGCAGGGCAAAATTTATTAAAAATCCACTGTAGAGAAAGATTTTTTATTTATATTTTCAGCATGTATGTCAAGAATTGACCCAAAGCTATAAAAAAACGAACGCAAGATTCTTCTCATCCCAATGAAAAGAAAATTCACAGAAATTTCAGAAAATTGAAAAAAAAAATTAGTAGGTAAGTACTTAGGCAAGTGTAGTTGCGTGGTAATTGACTATATATTTCCCCTTTTAATTTCTTTAAATAGTGGTGATACTCTGTTTTGTCTATGTTTGTCTACAGTAATTTGTCATTCGTAGGAAAGAGAATAACTATTTCACGTTTATGAATAAGAGGGTTAATATTTATTATCAGTACCATTTGAATTGAAGTGAGATCCACATAGACATACGCCAGTCTTTAATCAAAGTTTATTTACATCGTATCAAGTGGTCTGTACGTCCAAAGCGCGAGTCCTTCGCAGCGAACATGAAGTAACAATGCTCTAAAGGAATGTACGTGTGATCGTGCCGGTTCACTTGCGGAAGCAGGAGATGGGGTTGAAGTAGCACTGGCGGAAGCGCACCTGGCGCTTGTCCGCGCGCCACTGCCGAGCGAGCCGCCCGTCCATGGTGCGCAGCCCCCAGCCGCGGGGCTCCGCTTGCGGCCACGAGCGACCCACGCGCGCGCCCATGGAATATCTGTAGCAGCGAACGGGTAAATTAAGAGCGACTCAAAATAAATCTAAACTTAACATACATGATTAAAAAATAATAAATTATAATATTTACAAAATATATACACCATCCAACTGATCATTTATGGGCATAGTGCCCAAGACGCTGGCGCTGTTTCCTCTTTGTATGGCTAAACTTAGCCGTTAAGCTAAATAAGCGCCAGCTCTCGGGTCACCAGACGCTTGGACCAATTTTTGGGATACTATATTGATGATTTTTTTAGTATCTGATGACAATGGGCCCAGCGTTTCAAACGCAAGCGCCGCAAATCGTAGTCCTTACAAATGACTGAGTATTTGCGGCGCTTAAGCGTTTGTAATTAAGAGCCGAGATCGTTTTTGAAACAAACTTTCTTTTCAGACGGTATCGCACAAGGGGCTGAGCAAAAGAAAACGGATTTTTCGCATGACGAAAATCTACGAAAATTTAGAATGAAAATGTGTTATTCATTATCGGTTATATATATTTAAACATCTTATCAATATCATGTTAATATTCCAGAGCTTTCCCTCTCTTTAGTTTTAAACCAACTTCTAAGTAATGAAACTGGATTTTTTTAAATTGTAGATATTTGACTTCGAAAGGAAAGTTCCAGTACCTATCAAGACTTCATGTATATAGCGATACAAATGATTTGCGGTATAAATAACGTATACCTAAATGATTTCAAGATTCGGGGCAAGTCTAGATTGCAGACCAAAGAAATAAAAAAACTATCGTAGGTACATTATTATTTTAACCATTGGTTACCGATTAAATGGAATCGCCGTTACAATCCAAAACGTGAATATAAATTTTACAAAAGCTTTTACAAATTTTACAAATTCTTGTTCACCTATGTATAAAAACATACATAGTTAGGTGGGCAAGAATGTGTAATCTTATTTAATAATTCACGTATAATTAAGGCCTAATTAGTATGTATGTAAGTACACAAAAGTTTATTTAGGGTCTGCACGCAGTTTAAACTTACACATAATACTCTAACATCTGAACACACTTCTTCTGTAACTTGATAATGTAATAAGTACCTACTTAAGGTTTTGGAATTTGGTTCCTAAAGTAAACAGTGCTCTGAGTTGTTTGTTTATATGAAACAACTAAGACGTAGCAACTAAGAATAGATTTGACTATAGTTTGACAGAGAAGTGTGAAAACTGAACAGAAAATTAGATACGTAATTACAAAGGAGCATTTATTAACCCTAAAAGCAATTCAAAGGAATATTAATACTCTAACATCTGAACACACTTCTTCTGTAACTTGATAATGTAATAAGTACCTACTTAAGGTTTTGGTTCCTAAAGTAAACAGTGCTCTGAGTTGTTTGTTTATATGTAAAGACGTAGCAACTAAGAATAGATTTGACTATAGTTTGACAGAGAAGTGCGAAAACTGAGCTGAAAATTAGATACGTAATAATTATAAAGGAGCATTTATTAACCCTACAAGCAATTCAAAGGAATATTTACTAAGTAGTAAACAGTAGATCTCTCAGAAGACAACGTCATAGATACTAAACTACGCTAGGTAAGATAATAATCAAGATCATATTTCACCCTAATAAATTAAACGTTGAAATCACAAAGCTACGTCGCTAACAGACGTTGAGTTCAACAAGAGAGCTGGTTTGATAATGTGACTTGTGAGTGCCGATTTGAGACATGAGAACTAAATGATTAAATAAAAAGTAGCTACTTATCTCAAAGAAGTTAAACTTACTTCACATACAAGTGCATAATATATAGGAAACTACTGAACCAACTTTTATGAATCTTTCACTGTTCCACAAAATATAAGCCAATAAAAGGTAAAAAGATTTGTTTCATGAATATGAATTGCAGTCTATATAGCAAAACAACGTTTGCCGGGTCAGTTAGTGTTACAATTAACGGTTTAGAAGGCGTATTTAAGCGACTCTTAGTGACGTGCTGCAGTTTAAAACTATAAAGACAATTATTATCAAACTAGCTTTTGCCCGCGGCTTCGCCCGCGTGAATTTCGGGCTGTTACAAATACCGTGGGAGCCAACGATTTTCTGGGATAAAAAGTAGCATACGGGATAGACAAACAGTCAACTACTACAACAACTAAAAGAAACATCGGATTAGTTGTTTTACTGCTCTTTCCGCTTCCGTCCTTAATCAATATAGGTTCAACTACGGGGCTCAATGTATCTACCCATTTTCACATTTACAGCATTACTATCCCATATCACATTGCTCATCTAAAACATAATATATTCATAACGAATTTTTGATAACTGGCTTAGTTTTTTAGTAATGCGGTAAAACGTCGTTTTACTGATATATTCTTCCGCAACGCTGCATACCAACCTATTCTTACCTAAGCTAACCTGGAGTTCTTGCAATTTCAGCAGCTGTGTACCCATTTTCACATTTATCGTATTACTTTCCCATATCCCTTGTCAACTAAAACAAAAATTTTCAGTAGCAAAACAGTTATTAGTTTAAAACCTATGTTATATGGGTACCCGTTTTCACAAATATAATATTTTTAACCTGTATCTCGTTGACTCATCTAAACTCATCTATCTCAACTAAAACAAAAAAACTTATAGTGAAACAATGGTAAGTCAGAATTTATATAGGTATTTAATATTACAGTTACAATATTACTAACCCAAAATCCCATTGCTCAACTAAAACACACAATGTAAATAGAAACCTATTTAGGTACCCATTTTCACATTTATAGCATTATAATCCCATATCCCATTTTTCAAATAAAACACACATTGTTAATAGCGAATAAGTTGTAAGTTTAGGGTCTGTATTGGTACCCATTTTCTCAGTTATAATGTTATTAACCCATAACCCATTGCAAACACACATTGTTAAAAGCGTACAGTGCTAAGTTCAGAACCTATATGGTGCCCATTATCACAGCTGTAGTGATCAGTAGTAGTAGTATCAGATCTGTAGTATCATTAGCTTTTGCCCACCGCCCTGCCTGTGTCAAATTCGCTTTTTAACAAATCCTGAGGGAAACATAAATTTCCCGTCCCCATTCAATATTACAACCTTATACCTACTTTCAAAGATGTTTGCTTTAGCTACGTACCTATAGATGTAGCTATAGATTGCTGTAAAAATTTCCCACGGGAACTATGGAATTTCCCGGAATAAAAAGTAGCCTATGTGTTAATCCGGGTTATAAGCTATCTATGTTCCAAATTTCAGCCAAATCGGTTCAGTAGTAGCGGCGGGAAAGCGGAACAAACATACAAACAAAGTCACTTTCCCATTTATAATATTAGTAAGTAAGGATAAGGATTTAAACGTCATGTAATATATTTTTAGTCTTGCTGTGAAGCAAAAACACGATTGGATAAAATTATCTCGATAGAAAGCTCTTCTGAAAGTTACTCGAAAATTTCAAATTTTCTAATTTTTATCGGAAACTGCAATGGATGTAATTGTAATTTTTGTTTTAATGTGTCAGTAACAATAATATCTATCAAAAAACGCTTAGAAACAGATTTTTAATAACTGGCTTATTTCTTAAGTTTGTAACGAATTTGGTTGCACCGATTAGGTATGCTATATGCGAAGATCTGGAACTGTTTTCCTTGCAGAACCTTTCGTACTTGGATCAGAAGGCCGGGACGACTGAGTGCACACGACGAGCCGAAACTCGATAAGTGGAGTTGCCTGAACCCAAGAGATAAATGAAAGTGACTTTGATGGCCGAATTATTTATTAATTAATTGTCCCCAAAATTAACCAATCGCGCGCGCTTTCATTCGGTAGGCCGCCAAGCAACTGACTTTACCTCGAACTGCAGTCTTGCTCGTTGTCGCACACAAATATAATGATACAATGCTTTCACTCACGCTCTGACACACTACAATGTACCTACAAGTTATTAAGTAAAACGTCGTTTTTCTGTTATATATTTTTCCGCAACGCTGCATGCTCCCATCAACGTGTTCGCGATAAAAGGTCGAGAAAAACATAAATAAATTTAAAATATCTTCTTAAAATAGTCTTACCTGTCATCAGCATCGAGCTGCAGCAGCAGCTTGCGCAGCGCGGCGCTGTTGAGCGCCTCCCACGGCACGGAGAGGTCGGCCCCGTCCTCAGGCCGCCCCACCAGCGCGTTCTCTGAATGCTCCTCGTCCGACTCCTGTAGGGTCAGTACAGGATTTTGTACAACTTTCACGTCGACTCGCTACGAATAAACGGAACGGATACCTTCATACATCCAGAACCCCAAGCGGAAACATTGTGAACTAAGCTTTCGGCGGTTGTGCACTTAAGACGCCTGATCGTTGGAGCTCCGAGGTACGTCAGAAATGACGTCATTCATCGGGACACCCGGACGCCCACCGTGGTCTCAGTTTGTCCGCACTCTTGCGCGAAGTCTTGTTCGCTCGCGCGGACAACGGGCCATACGAACACCTCCACGGGATCACACCACATTAAAATCGACCAACGGGGCGTCTGCTATCTCGCGAGTCGCGGTCTCCGTACCCTGCGCCTGCGCGCAGGCAATGAAGGAGACGAAGACGACGACGCGGGGTTTATTGACTTGGACACCATTACTCCTGCGCAGGGCGGTGACTCGATCGCTCACCACGCGGAGCCACCAGACCCACCACACTTTCAGTCCAAGAAGGCGAGGCCTTAGTCCCATACCGGGGCTTAAATAACAACACCGGGGAGCCCGGCTCCCCCGCGACACAACGCCCGGGTTAGGAGAAGACCACGCATTCCACTTAGGGCGCAGGCTGTAGGTACATATATGGAGTAATCCGTTTCGTTTATTAGCAGCGAGACCGAAGGCGACTCGAAAGACCTGTAATAATCCTACTGATTTTAATGATAATTAATTGCAAGAATTCCAGTTAATTAAGCAGAACAATTGAACTTCTTTTGAGAAAAGCTAAGTAGTAATGCCGTTTGTAAATGTGGCGACTCTACAAAGAGTCTACTTCGGCGCGACATAATATTTCGCACCGGCATTGGGAATTGAAAATTTTTTCCTGGTCTTCTAAGAATTAATTTATTATCTGGCCATCACTGTTTCGCCCCGGAGCGTGCCTCAATTTGTAGTCAATATTTATCTAAAGAAATTTAATTGTAAGGGGGATTTCTCTCTGAATAAAGAAAAAAGTTCTCTGACTTATTTGTTTCTGTAACGTTAGGCTCCTGTAGCCGAGACCAAAGCGAGTCAATTTTATTATCAAGTCTCCAGAGTGTACAAACTACACATAGCGGAGTCGTGATTCAATTTTGATTAAGGCAACACTACACGGTAGCAAAGTTAATCAGTTTTCCTAGTTTGCTTCTGACTTTGTTTGTTTTTATTACATTTTAATTATAGACTAATCTCACCTGAAAGTAACGGACTCGATTAAAATTCAAAATTTTACTATTTCACATAGGCTTAACTTACAGCCACTCAATATTTGTGATATAAATATGTATAATATGTTAATAACAAAGTCGACTCAAAACGTTTACGAGGGTACCAATGCCTTGCACAGAGAAGCCCATTTACTTTTTTGTTATCACCATTTTACAAGGGGTCTTAAACCTAAGTAAGTTAATGCTGATTAATTGGATGCCAAAGCCTAAGGTGGTAGGTTAATGCTCAATTTCACCGACAAGCCCTATAGCAGGGACACCTAAGCACTTAATTAGGAGTTGCTGTAAGTGAAAACTGTCACCTATGAGCATAGGTGTACCCTAAAATGTAGCGATTGTTGGTGAAAATGAACATAAGTCCGTTCTTATTCTTATTTTATGTAAGTGTCAAAGTTACCATGGGTGCTGCAGTGGCTGTCATCATCAGCACAGTGGCTGTAAGTGAAAACTGCCACCTATGAGCTTAGGTGTATCTACCTTAAAATGTAGCGATTGTTGGTGAAAATGAACATGAGTCCGTTCTTATTCTTATTTTATGTAAGTGTCAAAGTTACCATGGATGCTGCACTGGCTGTCATCATCAGCACAGTGGCTGTAAGTGAAAACTGTCACCTATGAGCTTAGGTGTATCTACCTTAAAATGTAGCGATTGTTGGTAAAAACAAGCATGAGTCCGTTCTTATTCTTATTTTATGTAAGTGTCAAAGTTACCATGGATGCTGCACTGGCTGTCATCATCAGCACAGTGGCTGTAAGTGAAAACTGTCACCTATGAGCTTAGGTGTATCTACCTTAAAATGTAGCGATTGTTGGTGAAAATGAACATGAGTCCGTTCTTATTCTTATTTTATGTAAGTGTCAAAGTTACCATGGATGCTGCACTGGCTGTCATCATCAGCACAGTGGCTGTAAGTGAAAACTGTCACCTATGAGCTTAGGTGTATCTACCTTAAAATGTAGCGATTGTTGGTGAAAATGAACATGAGTCCGTTCTTATTCTTATTTTATGTAAGTGTCAAAGTTACCATGGATGCTGCACTGGCTGTCATCATCAGCACAGTGGCTGTAAGTGAAAACTGTCACCTATGAGCTTAGGTGTATCTACCTTAAAATGTAGCGATTGTTGGTGAAAATGAACATGAGTCCGTTCTTATTCTTATTTTGTGTAAGTGTCAAAGTTACCATGGATGCTGCAGTGGCTGTCATCATCAGCACAGTGGCTGTAAGTGAAAACTGTCACCTATGAGCTTAGGTGTATCTACCTTAAAATGTAGCGATTGTTGGTGAAAATGAACATGAGTCCGTTCTTATTCTTATTTTATGTAAGTGTCAAAGTTACCATGGATGCTGCACTGGCTGTCATCATCAGCACAGTGGCTGTAAGTGAAAACTGTCACCTATGAGCTTAGGTGTATCTACGTTAAAATGTAGCGATTGTTGGTGAAAATGAACATGAGTCCGTTCTTATTCTTATTTTGTGTAAG
Source organism: Coenonympha arcania (assembly GCA_036785405.1). Taxonomy (NCBI): domain Eukaryota; kingdom Metazoa; phylum Arthropoda; class Insecta; order Lepidoptera; family Nymphalidae; genus Coenonympha; species Coenonympha arcania. Next base: position 3,246,655 of record CM072067.1, read on the forward strand.
TGTCAAAGTTACCATGGATGCTGCAGTGGCTGTCATCATCAGCACAGTGGCTGTAAGCGAAAACTGTCACCTATGAGCTTAGGTGTACCTTAAAATAGAGCGATTGTTGGTAAAAACGAGCATAAGTCTGTTCTTATTCTTATTTTATGGAGCGTTCTATTTTATGGTGTAAAAGTTACCATGGGCGCTGCAGTGGCTGTCATCATCAGAACAGTTCCTGTAAGTGAAAACTGTCACCTATGAGCTTAGGTGTACCTTAAAATGTAACGATTGTTGGTAAAAACGAGCATAAGTCTGTTCTTATTCTTATTTTATGGAGCGTTCTATCTTATGGTGTAAAAGTTACCATGGGTGCTGCAGTGGCTGTCATCATCAGCACAGCCAGGGTGCCGAGGACAATCACCAGGTTGCTGCTATGTGCGCTCGCGTTCATCCTGCCTGTGAATCTGCTGGCAAATTAAATAAAAAATCGGTCAGGTTGCAGATAGCAGGTACGAGTAATTCGGCAATATTAGATGAGGAATCACATATATATTTAGTTCCTATGACATATAAATTATGAAAATTTTTTGAGCCGGGAAGTGAATTATAAGCCATTTACCTACTTGCCGTAGTCACCCCGTGGCGAATTTCATACGAATTCAACGATTTTCATGTTTATTATAGATACAGAAGGTTTTGGAGGCGATAAATCGTTCTTTAAAAATTGTTATATTTACAAAAAAAATACCGGTCACCCAGATATTTTAATTTTTAATAATAATATCAGATATTTTTCAGTGATACAAAAAACAGGGACGATGCGTATTACCTTCCCCCTATAATTTTTATTGAAACCCATTAAAACATATATATTTTAGATCCCTATTGTGCTAATGTTTACTATAAAAGAACCGTGTCGCTGTAATGAAGACCATTAGTTACAGCATCATAAATCATCCAGTAACAACACACATTTTTAGTTGCTCACATTAAATAGGTAAAATGTCAAACTATGACATTGTTCAGGCGTACGCTGACCTAAGATTATTTAAAACATACCTACTCGTATGTAACATTTTCAAGGTTTCAACCACCTATTAGGATAAAACAAGGAGCTTAAAACAATAAAGTTTTAAATTTAAAATTTGTATTAAAATCTTTGGTTTATCTTGCATAGAGACTTCAAAATTATCCGAAAGATCCTATACAAATGGGATCTTAATAGACCCAAAACGTTTTACTTGCCCCAGTTTCACCATGATTTAGTTACGCATTTATTGTATGAGTAAACCTTTATCTTGAAAACCTCATAATATTAACATCTGCCAAAAAGAGACAATATTTACCTTACTAAATTCTTGGTGAATTTGGGGTTTTTCTTTGTTTTTAACCTGTAGGTACAGTCATGTCAATAAGCAATAATATATTGTTACATTTTAAACGCCAAAGTCCCTTATTTAAGTATAATAGGAGTATCCTCCAACTTGGAGGTCCACCGGGGATTCTTATCAAGACTCGCGGAGGACCCACGGGCTCGGAGTCACCTTGACAAATAATTGGATACATGAGATGCTATTTATCAACGACCCCTTTATCACCAAGGCAACCTACTACAGCCGTTTTTTTTTTTTTGTGCAATACTATAAATGGGTCTCCTCATATGAGGGGTTCTGTGGACCTCACCACGCTAGTGAGTGTTGGCAGGCTACACACACCTCAAAGATGGAGTTTACCCTCAGGTATGAACTGTCGTTCACCGTTAAGTATACATATTTCCATCCACGATAACGATGACATTGATACGAATCGAATAAAACTTAAGCGAGTTTGACAGAGTGGGGCGCGTCTACGTGAATTGAAATATCCATACATAAGTGATGTTTAGTTTCCATAAATACACTTAAATCTGAAACCCCAGCAACTGTACATGGAATCTCTCTTGGCAACCCAAGGGAAAGTAATAATGACTCTATTAGATATACAATGAGGTTTAAAAATGACCTATAAATAACTAGAACTCAGGGAAAAGCAATAGATATTGTAATCGAGGATAGAAGTCGACGGCTGCATTAATATGCAAAGGTATTGAAGCCGCAGCGATGGGTCGGGAAAACTAATAATACCTTCCGCACCGGCAAATGTCTCGACTCTCGATCACGATGCACGTATTTTGTGCAGGCGGAGGCTGTTAGCTAACGCGATTTTTTTCCAAATTTAATATCGCAAGTAGATTGGGAAAAACTTCCCACCGATGGTAACAATAGCAACCGTTTACGCACGAATAAATGACTCGACATATTTGGGTGAATATTTATTTTTTTAATATTTCGATTTAAATTTGATTTTATCAATACGAATCTTACCTGCTTTACAAAGGCTTTTTTAAATTCTAAGATTCAGTTTTGATATTGAAATTAGTCTTTTATAAGCTTTTTTTTACGTTAATTTTAGCTACCCAAATCGGCATCAATGTTAAGTTTAAGATAGATCCAAAGAAAAATTGCAACTTACTACTAGGGGCATGTTTTATTTAAAAAAAAACTGTGAACCAAAGCCTCCACCGAAAGAAACGTAGGTAGCTGGTTTCACGCGTATTGATGACAAAACATTTTGGTATGATGGCATACAGCTCTTAGGGTTTATCGGAGTTTTATACAAATTGTATGCAAGCCACTCTCTCCTTGGTTTGCATTGGCTGTGTAATATGAAAGAGCAAGCCATAATGTATGATTACTTTTACTGCAAACTCGTTTCAACCAAGGCACCTAGGTGATATATTACTTATATTCGCGCCTCGAAAAATATCTAATAAGATGCACATATAATTTGTTACGTGATAGGTAACAAGATTTTTTGTTGAAATTGGATTTTGTAGAATGTAGATTAAGGGTACGGGAATATCACGATAACATATTCTACATATAAGCGTTTCTAAATACGACATTAGTGATGATTACGATTTTTATACGATGCAATGTCATGGTCACGTACAATGTACATCATATATCTTTTATAGCGATAAGGTGATTGACTAAAGTGATTAACTGGCTGACTAATCTACTAAAGCACAGCTAGTCTAACCACTTGACGATTTGGGCTGAGCATTATAAGGTCAGATATCAACAGATAATAAAAAAGCCTGAGTCAAACGACTCAACGACTCAAAAACTCAAAACTAAACACTCTACGATTTCGCATTGTGAAGTCAACATCTCCTGAGGATGTCCCGGTGTCGGGACGAAAGGTACGTCGAAGAAAGTGTTGGAAAATTGTGTGTGGTGTTTCATGTGGGCAGTGTTCCTGCATATTGTACCATACATAATCTTTTCAAGTAGCGGATTATAGCAAAACAAATTAATCTGTCCTGCTAAAACACCTTGTCAATATAAACTTAATTCTCTGATCTGTGTAAAAAGCTGATCCCTGTTGCATATTTATTGCTAATATTTAGATTCTAGAGCTTTTTGTAAGCCTTGGTGGTAGAGAATTAAATAATAAAGAGACTCACAAATAACATTTATTGGAAGTTAATCTTGCCACTAAGGCTATTATCACTACAACGTTGCATTTTATGGTTAACAATATGGGTAGTAAAAGAAAAGTAGTCGTTTACTTTCTTTTTAATGCCTAATAAAGATATTTTAACTGTATAAACCTAATGCTAGTAGAACTATCAAATTGCAAATACATTAATTTTAAAACCGAAATTATCGTTAAGCTCCAAACAAACAGTATTGAGTGCTTATTACTAAATGTTTCTGTGTTGTGAACCAATTGGCTGTGGAATAGATAACTCCAAAGTTCCTGCGAGATTTTTGAAAACACTGAAATCCACCCAGGTTAAACCCAACGGATTAAGCCCCAGAAATATAAATTTATATATATAAATAAAATATTCTTTTTGTCATTTTAATAGATACACAGATAGCGTTCAAAAATATAACCCTCCCGTAGCTGAATAAAAAGTGCCTTCTTGAATTTTTAATTCATGTACATGTGTTCGTATGCACACTTAATGAAAACCAATATAGAGCACTTAAGTTCTGTTTAACTAAGTGTACTCCACGATATGCGTAAAGCTCTTGCGGTGTACCCCGTCGCCCGCTCGCTTAATGCTGTTTAAAAACTCAGTTTTATCAAACTTAAGTTATTTCAACTTGAAAGCTTATTATGAATTATGCTGCCGTGGTTTACCTCGAATAAAGTAACTTTAAATCCTCCTTGTAACTAAATGTGTACAAATTAATTAGTGTTATTTAATTAATCCATATTATTTGGATTTAAAATCTTTAAAGGTTTTTTAAAAAACGTAGATATTACAATTTCACACGGCAAAAAAGTTTAAATAAATAGCTGAAGCCCGCGGCTTCACTAAGGTAACCCGCTTTTAAGGTAACAAAAATACTTTCTAAGTAGCAAAGTGGTAGCAAATAATAAAACTACAAATTCACAACGTTATTTTTTTTTAATTTACTTGGGCTAAAATACTAGTTCTTGATGATTTTCATAATTTCCACGTGACATTTAATTGAGTTCACTTAGAAGCTTGATGTCAATTTCAAGTTTGACATTCTTGAGAGAAAGCAAAATGGTGTCTAATAGACGGACAGATATATAACAAAGTGGTTAACTATCGGCTTCATGGTAAATACTTTCATATGTTTTTCTGAAGACGAAAGAAAGTAACTAAATGTTTCAACATTTACTCCCAAAAAATTAAATATTTTATGAATCTGTACAAATAAGCTCTAAGCTATAGAACTGTATAAATTACCTTCGGTAAACTCAATTATTGGAAGTGTTTATTGTAATAAATTTAAAAGGAATAATTAATATAAAAGGGTAATAATAAATTAATAGAATAATAAAAGAAATAATTGGTTTCTTTGACTAAAGTTCAAAAGCTTTCACTTCGAAGAATTAGGGTGTCGTCAATCAGTTAAATAAAACCAGCCAAGTGCGTTTCGGGCCACGAGCTGAGTATGGTTCCGTAGTTGCCATATGCATCAAAAAGTTATAATGCATTTGTTCGGTACACATTTTCTATGGAATTCATACAAATTTTTACTGTTCCAAGTACATCATATACGTTTGTCAACTATTACTCGTTAAATTATGAAGCCTCCATAGTCATAATAGTTTTCCTTTTTACTTAGTTATATGCTACTATATTCAAAAACAACTATTAACTAGTAACAAGCAACTATTTAGCTGGCAGGGGGGAGGGACACTCGAAAAAACTTAATTAACACAAAGTTTAAAATTTAATTTCGCATTCGGAGCCCTAAATCGAAAAATGGTATTCCACAATATTTTTGAAAAATCTGTGGCGGCTGCGACACATCTTATTAACGAGATCTATGATGATATATGAGGAAAAAAATTATCTCCACTTTAAAATATATACCAAGAAAAACGTTTTTTAAAATAGGTCACCCATATTATTCCATGCCAAATTACAACTTACTAGTAACTGTTTCCTGTTTAAGAAAAATGTAATGCATGAAATAAATGTGAGTACTGTAGTAAAGCTGATAATGCTCGTTATAAAAAGTCCTTTAAAAATAATTTTACTAAGAATACCATAAAATTTTCTCGGGATTAACTTAAAAACCGTAAAGTTACTATATGAAGTTTTAAGTAAGAATTTAAATTATCTCAACATTACTGAATTCAAAACTTGCTATTTATGCAATAAATTGTGTACTTTTAAACACTTAATTAATTAGTTTAAAGTTACTAGCATAAAAAAGCGGAAAAGTTCGCCTGATTTTTAAAATAGCTTTATCTTACCTTTTATCGCTTCGTATTTGCAAAACGTCGTAGTAACTGCCAACTGTCAAGCGCTCAAAGGCTGTCGTGTGTTGATGGCTTTTGAAGGCAAATGAGAGCCTGAGAGGAAGCCGCTCGGTTATATACGCGTAGCGGCGTAGCAGCGTAGCCTGCGTAGGTGAGCGTAGAGTAGCTACGTGAAGCTACGATAGTAGACTACGTTGCTTTGGTACAAGTAATTAATCTGTTCCGGTCCGGTTTATGCAAACGTTGGTTTTTAATTTAAAAAAAAAGAGTTTGAATCAGACTTTCAATGATTAATTGATTGATTAAATTTATTATGCTTTTAATGAAATAACTGTTAGAGTTTCTGCATTAAGTATTTTATAAGATACAAAGATTTTAATGTTGAGTGCTCACAATTAATATAATTGCAACGACATGAAAATAATTTTACCTTAGAAGATAAATGGTTGAAACTTCACAAATAAACCTTTCTTTTATCTTGTTTGTAAATTCTATAAAATTATGCAATACAATTTTGAACTTGCTTTTTCACTTGCGTAGATTTCAATGTTTTACAAGTATCAGTAGAACTGTTTTGGGATGAAAATTTGATCCATAATGTAAAAATTTATTCACATCAAACTTCAATCAATTTAAGTTAAATTTTTTAAACAAATATTCAAAACTTTACATTCATTTTATTAAGATTATTGTTTATTTTATTTATTTATTTATTTACTTAGAACACAAACAATATACACGTATTACATGTTATACAACATATTTTTTAAACAAACTCTTTCACTTACATGTATTTTTCACTTACATGTATTACATGTATTTATTGTTGTTACATGATTGATTGTTGGTGGCAGGGTTATGTGGCAAGCTGCCACCTTTTACACTGAGTTGTTCGTAATAAATTCAAAAATTTAAATGATAGCTACCTAATTTATTTTGATCTGATACGAACCGCTAAGGTGTGGAACACCCTTCCGGCTTCCGTGTTCCCAGCCAAATACAATCTGGGTGCCTTCAAGAGAAGAGTGTATAGGCATTTTCTAGGCAAGCGCGCTCCATCCTAGACCTCATCATTTCTGTTCATCAGACTTGATTGTGGTCAAGCGCAAACCTTTCAATTATAAAAAAAAAATAAGACTCCATGCAATTTTTCACACATTTTGTGATTAAATTAGTTCAAGTACCGCGAAAACTTGTTGAATTCGTTTTGAACAACTGAGGTAGGTATTTGTCATGGTGAAACGGACAATTCAAGCAGACCTGAAGCCACAGTTTACTACCAGTTTTAATAACGGCATCGTGTATATTGCAGCGCAAGTAAATAGGCAATTTTCCTATCAGTAGGCGGATATGAAACAGTAGCTCATTGCGTGCGTTCATAAATTCCAATTTTTCACTATTAGAGTCGACAGAGAGTTAGGTATTCGCGTAGGATTAAAAAGCACGTGTATGATGGGCTTTGGCGGGAAGTCACGTTTGTTATCGTATAAGCCTGGCCGGTGGATAGAGATTAAATTGCACGAAAACGTTACTAATTGCACAGAATAAAATTCTATACGAAATTGTGCCTACTTTTTTTTAATGTTACATTTAAAATAAGCTCTATTTAATAGTACATTTCAATATAAGTGCGGAAAGTTTGTCATTTCTTTACGAGTCCCGGTTTGTTGACCCAAGCCGAAGGCGAGGGTCAACTATAAGGACGAGTAAAAATGACAATTCCGCACGTGCATTGAACGACGTTTTTTAATACATTTGCGAAAAAAATATTGGTTTTTGCCTGCTCCGTGTTTGCATGCCGTGTTCGTGTTCATGCGCTCCTGGTACGCCCGCTCCAGTGCCGCGTAGGAGGCAAACACAAAAGCATAGGAGGAAAACACAAAAGCACTAGTGCGGAAAAGAATAACTTTGCGCACGCTAAACATACATGGAAATGTCAACTTTTTGAGCAAATGTATTAAAAAAACGGTTTAAAACTGCTGTTTGTTACAAGCTTTTATTTAAATTGCAATGTATGTATGTAGCAATATTTATTCGGGTGGAATCTTCAAGTCAGTTATAATTGAGCTATTTTTTATACACGTTTAGTTTGGCTGACAATGCATTGTAAGCTTCAAGTATTATTTCTGTTAATATTAATTAACGATTAACTTACTTTAACTGAGAGATGTATAAAATATCGTAAACATAAATTTATAGCGAGCAGATGAATAAATAAAAAGTTTGTAGTAACCTCACAGTAAAATTATAAAAGCTTTAGTTTTCACACTTTTCTTGAATAACGAGCTAGTTTATCTTAATTAAGCATAAGATTTTCTGCTCTTCTGCTTAATAAATAATACTTTTATTATTAGTTAGTCATATTTCATATGATGCGGTTGTATACTAAAAAAAGTTTCTGGTATAATTTATTTCATTTAATTACTTGTATAGTTTGACTTTTCGAAGATGTATGAGATTGTGACACCTATAGATCAGCATTGAACGAAAGCCCTGCAACATGCGTACCTGAGAGTTCTCCATAAGTTTATCAAAGGTGTGTGAAGCCTGCTAGTCGGTGCTTGGCCTGTGGTGCCCAAACCTTTCCCAGTTTTATTCTGACATTAGTGACTCATACCCAGTTGTTGAAACAATTTGAAGCAGCCCGTTTAAGTTATATTTATTTAACTGTTGAAGTTGTAAGCTTTGTTACAACATAGTATACTTTTTTATAACATATTATCATGTAGTTTCGTGTAAAAATATTTGACATTAATTTGGTTTTTTTTTCTGTAAAAAAGTTCCTATAACGTTGTATATCCTCATACGCCTTTGTTTCAAGTAACTATATATTATTTGGAGTACAGAACGGATCTAGTATTATCGGCTTATTACTTACCGTTATTACTTACCGTTTAATATTATGTCCACAGATTATGTCATATGTAAGTGTTCAATCCGCGAACTCATTTTGCAGCGGAACTGTATCTAATATGCATTTCACGGAATGTCGGGCGGGTAGTAATTCAGGCTTTGCACAGTTGGCGGCTTCGGACCACGGACGAAGTAATTAAACATCAGTAATTAGCGCCCGCTGGCAACAAGTGATCTTATTGTACCCAAATGCCCTTCAAGCGGAATTCGCAGAAGAATTTAAATATTCCGCCGCAAAACAGTTATTGTTTCGGTTCTAAGAGCACTGTAGCTGGAGAAATCGCTTGGCATAATAAGACTTGTTATCAATGATTACTGATGACGAGCGTTCAGTGCGTCATATGACACTGCAGTGCTTATTCCTGCGACGCACTGAACATGGGCACTGGGCAGGCATATCTCAACAACAGGCAACATCAGGTGACCAATAACTAGAGCCATGATACCTAATCTCTTCTAGTTCAACGATTGCTGTTAGACCGTAATTAAAAAATGTATGAGAATAATAATTGTTATCTAAAAATCACATGATAAATTTGACGATCGGATATAGTACTTTCATACATTATTATTCGTCACCTTTCCCCAAAATCAAAATACTTAATTTTTACGTAGGACTTAAATACAGGCTTTTATGAAATGTCAAACTCTACCGCCACGTTCGGAAAGCCGTATTGCACCGAGAAGAACGAGTAAGAAATTCGGCACTTGCTCTTTAAAAAAATTATGATTGTGTTCTTCGGTTGAAGGTTCTAGCTCGCTTCGAGGTAGCTAGCTAGATTGCAAACGGCGTTAAACCATTGAAGGAGCCATCGCCCCACACAATTACCCTGGGACTCCAAAAATAGTCCGCGTGGCGTCTCCCAAGGGTACCCTACCTAAAGAAATACTTGACTACAATCTCACCTAATGGTAAGTGACGATGTAGTAAGCCGATGCAGATGTTATCGTACTGACTTCGAGGAGGTATAACCCTTAACGGTTAAATCATACTCATGTAACAGCACCAAGACGATAACTGATGGTCAATAAATATTGGCCCCCATTGGTTGGGATTAAACTAGCAACCCTTCGGTTTTAATCTGCTTTGTAATTTTCAAACTATTGGAGTTTGAATATTTAAAAATTTATACCTTCTTTTAACATAATTTCCATCGCTTTAGTGAGATCTTGATGTAAATTTTATTGATTGTTACAGAATAACTCCCTCAGGCTTATTCAGGCTCGATTAAGGTGTAGGGTTTCAATGGAAAAATTAAAATTTCATTGTACACATTCCGTTTTACATAATTTAATTAAATTCATAATTAAACGAAAACTCTCCATCACTGTAGGCGCATTTTAAAAATAACACTCAATTAAAATATGGTGAAGCAAGTAAAAGTGTTTAATTTTTATGTATTTCAAATGAACCTGGGAACGCTGTTTACATAATTTTTTCAAAATTGTAATAATGTTGAAAGAGAAGCGAAAAAAATGGCAGCGTTATTACCATTCTAAAGAGATAACGCGAACCAATGATAAAACAATCATTCATGATAATATTGATGGAGGTGGCTTAAAAATCAATTCAGGGTATAAATGGTGAGCAATGATTACTTTTTCCCGTGTAAACAGCCGCGATAAAACGACCAATGAGGGTTACTATATAAATAATCATGTGATATTGGCGAGTACGTTATAAAAGCACTTTGTAATTATCTAGAAAGTTTATAGTTAGGTGTTATTAAAAACTTTAATTATTATTCGTCTTGTTTATTATATTTACCAATTACCTGTGCATATTTTATCCCATTTACTCGTATGAATGAGAAGTCTCTTCTTAGAATGAGAGAGATTTTGATCATAGCCATCACGATGCAGGCCAATTGCGGGTTGGCGGGCTTCGCATACCATTTAAGAACATGATGGTGAACTCTGTGGCATGCAGGTTTCCCAAAGAATTTAAAAAAAGTCTGAAATAAAAAAAATCACTCCTTTTGTAAGGTGTCTCGCACTTGGCCGAAACAGACAACAAAAAGTTTTTTTTTAAAATTCACTCCATTTGTATCTTTTTAGCTTAACGCAAAATTCCATATGACTAGAGATGCCTGACCCTGACGACAGGAAGAGATTTGACTGTAATTGTTTTCTTGCCTTCAATTTCTATTTGTATTTCTAGTCTAAAATGAAACGATAATGACATTGAGTACATATAAGGTCTCGTTAAAATTATTTCAAAATCTGTGTTGCTCACAAATCGTTTACTGTAAGTACGTCTTTTTAGAGAAGATGTGAAGTTAATACTTGCTGTCAAGATTTTGAATCATCTTCTACTTTATATGCATGGGATTCGGGAAAATCATATTACGACGTTAAGGAGAGTATTATTCTCATATCAATTTATGAATCAATTTGTTTTTGTCAAAATATCTCTTTGAAAATATTATGACAGACATTCAGACCGCGTGGTCTGAAGTAATTAATCATATATGCAATAGAAATAACGCTAAATAAGAAAGAAAAAAAGAACGCGTTGCTCCATGTGATTGATACAATATAATTGTAACCAACACAAAGAACGTCTTTTGCATATAAATGGTTATTTATATGAAAATTAAAAATTTGATTTTTTAATGAAAAATAATAATCGCACCTTTTTTTTTTTTTTTTTTTTCAATAGATGCACAATAATGTTTCTTATAAACTAATATCCCGCCAAACTGATTAACAGTTTTTTGGCGAGTTAGCGCTCTTATTCCTAACCTTATCAAACTACGCATCTACTTCTTAGCTAACTAACTACTTTTACAATTTAACTTATATATAAAAAATAATATATACACACTTATGATTATTTAAATGCACAATGACTCGTTGGAGTACTGTATAAAAAGTTCTAATGGCAAAATATATGATACATAGTTATTAAAAGTATGTATCATATATTGCTGTAATTTTAGTCTTTGAAGAAATCCTTAAGCAGGTGTTCCCTTGCCGACTTCTCTTAGCCACTCAATTTTATTGTAGATTTTTGGCACACAGTATTCATTTAATCTTTTCCCATAATAGTTACTGATTCTTGGTAACATGAACCTTACCTTTCTACAGCTTCTAACATTATCCCTTAACTTAATATGGTTTTTAAATAAGTTAGTATAATAATTTTCTTTTGCTATAAGATAGTCTACTTTACATTTTATTGGTAATATTTTCAAGTCCTGAAGTATTTTTTCATAATTATTTTTGTAAATTTTCTTCTTTTTTTTGCCAACTATAATTTTCCCTAATCTAATTTGAATTTTATATATTTCATTAAGGTAGTAAAAGTTCTCCCATTTTGACTCCAACAAAAATAACATTTTGACCTCTTTTTGACTCCAACAAAAATAACTAATTGTGTAGCGATGAAGAAAAACTTTCGTAAAGTATTTCAGGGCGTGGGAAGTCCTGTTGACTTTTGGGCTGAAAACGAAACTAGAATGAAAAAAATTCAACTATTTATTTACTTTTTAACTTCCGTTACTTATGCGTTTAATAGCATCAATTTCGCTTGAGCCAATAAAATTTAACACTAACAGTTACATACGGCTACCGCAATAATTTATAATGGATGCCTGAGTGCTTTTAAAGGGAAGCAAGCTATAAAATAACATATTTACCTACCCATTATATGCCGTAGTGTTTGAGGATATAGCAGGATTATTTTGATTTACTGATATTTGTAGAGAAAAACGATAGTTATTTATTATTTTATGGTTGTGTTCGTAGGGCCAACGCTAATCTGCGTTGCTGCTGATTCACTAAGCCTAATAACAATAATATACTTAATCAGGACGACGGAGTTTGTACGAGATCCATGATTGGTTTTCCGTTAGCAGTATGTAAGAATACGAGTGATTTGAAAAGGATCCACCTAACTTTCAATTTGTGTAGTAGACATGTTTTCCGCTATTCAAAGGAAAGATCACGTCGATATTATGTATGTATACAACGTAGTGATTTAAGGGAAAAGGTGAGGAAACTAATAGGTAATGCTATCCCGTATGATTGCTTATAGTTGGTACGATTATGTATATAGAAGTAACGCGTCAAACCATCATTGCCACGTTACGCTTGCGATTCCTGGAGTCCAAACAAACTCACTTTTGTATTACATGGATTTATCCTTTTGTGTAAATTTGAAAAGTTAACTATAAAGTATTAGTTATTACTACCACTATGAATAGAAAACAAACAATGTATACAAAATACATTGTTTGTTTTCTTAGTGACGTAATTTCTTGAAAGTCTGATGACCTAATATTACTTATTAACACTATCAAACTCTAGCGATACTAATAAAATGCTTGTAATATAGAAATCTAACTGCGAAAATTATAATTGATTTTCATTAAAATGACGTTTTAAAACCTATAAACAAGAGCTTGTGTTTATTTAACTCAATAGGTAGGTAACTCATTTTTTTGTGATAAGATATCCTTGTGCACCCTTTCTATGTTTATATTGACTCTTAATGTTCCTCATGTAGAGATAATAACCCGGCCTTGAAGGGAGAAAATAGCGTCATCCATTGGACATCATTTTTATAAGGAGCTCATTATGGTAAAATAAGTTTTAGTTAGTTATATCCTGTGATCATTTGCTTTTTTTCATTTTCGTTGATCTACAATTATTATTTATTTATTTATTATGGGTATATTAACATTTTAATAATTATAACATGTGTAGATTTGACAAGGTTATGATTAAGCGATTTAGCGTTTCATTGCGATGCTGTGTAGCAACTCCTCGTAATCCTTGAAACCCTTCCAAGTTAGTATTATTAGTTCCTTAACGGTATTAGTGCTTGATTGAAGTTTTCGAATACATTGCGATAAACCTAGAGAACAGCATTAAAATTTAAAAGCTTGATTTTTTCCGCCCGAGCGAGCAGAGCGGCTTATCTACTTGTAACTGACGTGAGAATAAAATCCTTTTTTGATAAAAAGGATCTCGAAGTACTCGTGCCGATTCAACCCGCCACCGGTAAGCTAAGCTTAACTCAAAATATATATACTGTAAACAGCAAATAAATGCAGACAGATTAACATAATATTGTTACGAGTATTTGCTTTATGATAGAACCATATTATAAACCACACGACAATTATATTACTATATTCCTTGCTCATTAAAAACGCACTATAATGATGTAGGTATGATAAAGTTTACGGTATAATCTACTGTCTATATCAGTGTCTCTCCCAAATCAATTAAGTTGTTATGGCGTGAAGAAATCACAAAAAGTACTCATTTATTTATTTATTGGATCCACCAACAACACTCGAGCACAACAACAACATTAATTAGCTTAAAATATGCGTATAATGAATACATACTACTATAGCCCGAGCATTAACGACTAGCAGACACAGAAGCTTCATAAATTATTATGAAAGAAAAAAAACAGTTAATAGATCAACCAAACTAATCCAAACTTTGACATTTATTTATTAGGATTGTTTGGTAATCACTAATTTAATAGGAATATTTTCACAAGGGACTCATAGGCAATTAAGCAGTGAAGGTCATTCGATGATGTTTAATTTATAAATTGAAGTAACGCAGGGCAATATAAGTTTAAACCAAATATAATTCCCACAGGTCTCCGTCAAATCACCACGAATGATTAAAAGACGTAAACAGTACTTTATGTATGTATATTGGATTATATATATATATATATATATATGTATTATATTGTATAATATGCAAACCTATATATAAGGATTAGTATCATAGGATACTATATTACCTTTAACGGCGTAGAAGCCGCATTTAAGCGATTTTGAATGAAGTTTTATTTAAAAACTATAAAGACAATCTTCAATTCAAGTGTTTCAAATATAAACGTCATGTATTTTGGGTCTTTAATCTAAAATCGCTTAGAAGCAGAAACACGATTGGATAAAATTTTCTCGATACAAAGTTCTCCCAAAAGTTGCTCCAAAATCTCAGTTTTTCTAGTTTTTATCGGAAACTACAATGGATGTAATTGTAATTTTTGTTATAATGTATCGGTAATTGTAATCGTAAAACGCTTAGAAACAGATTTTTGATAACTGGCTTAGTTTTTGAGTAATTAGGTAAAAGGCTGTTTTTCTGTTATATTCTTCCGCGACGCTGCATGTCGCACTCGCACCTACCATCGTATCCGTGAGAGGGAGAAAGACAAAAATAAATTCAATAAATCCCCTTAATCTGTGATTAGTATCCTGAAAGATTGAACAAATTCTGAGGTACAAATGAACAAAAATGTTAATTCACGTTGACTCAAATGTAACTCTCAATAATAATCAGTATCAAAAATATTCTGATGAATTGAGAACCTCCTTTTTTGAAGTCAATTAAAAAATATATAATAAATAAAATATTTAAGCCACATACATCGTAGAAGCACAGATAATATATGGTAGAAGGTAGGACTTTCCTCGTGACCAAAGAGAATAGTTTGTTTTCCCTGCATAAATGCGTAAAAGTAGTACAAGCAAGCTATGTAACATAATTTAATGAAACAAAAGTTGTGTACGAAGGTAAGGCGTAATTATTAGTATATGAAGAAATAAAACAGTAAAATTACTTCTTAACATCATACTAAATCAATTTGATTGCCTCACTCAGCGGAAAATGGTTGCTTTATTGGTTACGCCAGAAGGAGCTCAGGATCAAACACTCCACCTACTACCAATTAAGGATTAATTTGTGCTAGAATATAGCTTCTAACTGCCTACTGTAAGAAAAGTATAACTATTTTTACGAAAGCTAATTTAAAAAATAATTAATTAATAATTAATTTAATGCGTCCGAAATCATAAGATTTTGTAGAATTATTCTGCTTCCTATTATATGTTATATAGATATTTCATTCCACGATGACGCGCCCCACTCTGTCAAACTCCATACGAATCAAATGAAACTTTAAGCTATTTTTACAGAGTGGGGAAATATCTATACTACTCGTAGTCTCGTGAATATAAACTGCTAATTCGTCCGTGTGGATTTTGTTTTTATAAATAAATCTCCGATTTTACGAACCGTGGATTTTTTCGTAACGATATAAACACTTTGATGAGTTGTCCAGATTTAAATTAATAATACGTTGAACTAAAGGATTAATAAACTCCTACTTTACAACACTTTGTTGATTTTTCCTGGACCGTCAAAACTTAAATTAATTTTATTACGTCTTGCTTTAATTAATAAATTGAAATAAAATCCCCATTTGTTGAAAGGTGAAAACGTACAATGTATGTAACGTGAGATCAAGAGCTTTCCTAATTAAAAACTTTAGCAGAAAGTGGGCGAAGTTGGCGTCAGGTAGGTACTGACATTCAAAGTAGTGTACTTTCACAAAACGAATGGGAAGACTCACTTAAAACAATATAATCTTACTGGACTGCATTCAAATACGCCTTGTTACTTATTTTTTTGTAATTTTTTCCACCTTGTACGTTTTCTTCCACAATTAACAATTTGCTTTATGATATTATATTTTATTCTAAAGTAGAAAATAACAATAAAAGAGAAAATAACCCTGAATATGGAATTTAAACACGTGAAGTTCAATAAATTAATTCCTCGTGCAAGCTGACAAGTGATACACGCGTGGATAAGTAATGTTTTAGCCTGCAGCCAACCAGCGCAGGTGTGGAGTCACATTGTATTAGATTTCCTTATTAATCCAGATATACTATTCAGACGTTGTGAATATCTCTTGATTTCTATATACAACCGCCTGACCTGGTAAAAGTTGTTTTGCTATATAAACTATTTTTTACTTAGGAGTCATACTCCTAAGTAAAAAATACTCCTAAGTAAATGCTTACGCACTTTTCTTGTGCATACCGAATAATACACAAAATAATAATAATTCTTAAAAAGTTAGCCGAACTGTAGTTGACTATGTTCAAATATTCGGTTTGTTGTAACCACTGTTTGTTGTACCCCTGATAGAGATTATGAAATCAAACTTTTGTCATTATAGTCTTTGTAATTATCATCACTACGTCCCATTGCTGGGACACAGGTATTTCTCATATGAGAAAGGATTGTAGTTTTTACCCTTCAGTGCACTGATCCAATAGAGTTATTTTTAAATCCTGAACATTGCTTGTTCATAATGTTTACAGAAATTTCACAAATTACTTTGATTAATTACCTAGTTCGGTCACAAAGTGCGTCGTGAACCGCTGGAATTTTGTCGGCGGGGTCTTTATTAGAGTTGCCACGAATAGTGATTTAGCCGAATACCGAATACCGAATGTTCGGCAATGCTATCGGCCGAAGCGCCGAATATTCGGCCGCCGAACATTCGGCATTAAGTACATGCTTGTCGATGATGATGAATCTAGTAGTACTGATGAAGATTCTTCTCCACTTCATAAGAAAAGAAACTTGAATGAAAATGATAAGACATTTGAAATACACGACAGTTTCTGGAACTGTTTTGAGGAAGTCGCTACTGCTAATATTATGCGAAATAGTAATAATGAGGAGAACATGGAGAAGAATACTGTGGCAAATGAGATAGATTTTTATTTGAAAACTACTCGCCTAGATAGGAAAGCTAATGCTTACAAGTAGTGGTCAGCAAATGAAAAGCAATACTCAAACCTTTCAAAATTTGCTAAAGTTTATCTTTCTTCTCCCGGGAGTACTTACAGCCTGTATGGTGAGAGGTTGTTTTCTGAAGCTGGTATCATTTACGATGAAAATCGCAATCGTTTGCTACCATCAAATGCTGAAAAGCTTGTTTTTATCCATCACAACTTACCGCTGATTAATTTTACTTATTAAAATATTGTAATTTGGTAATAAATACAAATCTTGAGTAATATCATGTGTCTTTTTTGTCCACAATTTGGTATTCGGTATTCGGCCGAATAATTAGTACTATTCGGCCGAATACCGAATACCAAAAAAAGTGGCCGAATAGGCCGAATACCGAATAGTAGCCGAATATTCGTGGCATCTCTAGTCTTTATACGCCGACGATTAACTGTCATTATCCTTAATTCCAGCCGAGTAACAACAAGTAAAAGACATTATCGGATAACTTACAGAAATGTTACTGAACTAGGTCTGCAGAATCGGGACACGAAAACGGTATTTGAGGATTGTAATAGCAAGAAATATACATAGTACTTAATACTTTCAATAAAATCAGTAATTAAAACATCTAGGTTTATTTACGGCACACAAGTTTCAACTCAGAATGATAAGGGATAGCCCATTTTGCTCGCCAAATGCAGGTTGGCTACTGACACCTTTGAGAACTTTATGGAGAAGTTTCCTTTGAGCGCATAAAAAGTGATACGTATTTAGTTTCCACAAAACGTTAAGTCAGAGGTATGCCTGCGAATCGAGCCCATATACGTTGGCAGACGATTGAATTACGGGGCTCTCTTTTTTAATTTGCTTTGTATTTTATAAATCAAATCCAAAACGCATTTAAGTATATATTGGGGCTATATTATTCTTTGACAATGAAAAGAAAGGTTACCAAAGTGAAATATGCCTGCTGTTATGTTTTAGCAGGAAATACTGATTGAGCCATGAAATCGTTATCGTTATCGACAGCAAATTCTCCCACTGATTGGCTGAAAAGTAAATGTAAGCAACGAATTCAGCCAATCAGCGGGCACAGCATGTTGCCCATTACGATTACGACCACAGAGCAAGTGATAACTTTATACGTGACTAGCTTTTGCGCGCGGCTTTGCCCGCGTTAATTTCGATTTTTCACTAACCCAGAGGTTCAGATTTTTTAAAAAACCTGAATTTCCTTATCAAACTTAATCTTTATACCTACTTTCAAGAAAGTAGCTGACGGTATCCCTCGCGTGAACTTCGCTTTTACATAAATTTTGCGGTAAACACGGAATTTCCAGAATAAAAGATAAGCTATCCAGGATATCGTTTATCTTAACTCCAAATTTCAACTAAATCATTTGTGTAGTTTCAGCATAAAGGTATTTCTACCGCGAAAATTACGGTTTTTCACATATTTCTCGGAATCCATGGATATTTCCGGGATAAAAAGTAGTAGTATGTACTAATACACGATGTAATCTATCTCCATTCCAAATTTTAGCCAAGTCGGTTCAGTAATCGCAGCGTAAAGGATTTTTCTCCTGCGTGGAAATCGATTTTTCGAAAATCCCGTAAAACTATGGATTTTTCCGGGATGAAAAGTAACCTTAGTTCTAAATCATTACATAATTTACCTCTCATCCAAATTTTTGTCAAATCGTTTCAGTAGTTACGGCGTAAAAGGGTTTTCCTCCCGCGTGAATTTTGGTTTTTCATATATACCGCGAAAACCATGGATTTTTTCAGAATAAAAAGTAGCCTATGTATTAAACCGGGATATAATCTACCTCTATTCCAAATTTCAGTCAAGTCGGTTTAGTGATTGCAGCGTAAACGATTTTACTCCGGCGTGGAATTCGACTTTTCAAATATCCCGCAAAAACCATGTAATTTTCCGGGATAAAAAGTAACCTAAGTGCTAGATCATTATCTAATCTGCCTCTAATCCAAATTTCATCCTGATCGTTTCAGTAGTTGCGGCGTAAAGAAGTTTTTCTTCCGCAGGAATTTTGGTTTTTCACACATCCCGCAGAAACCATGGATTTTTTCGGGATAATAATTAGCCTATGTATTAAACCGGGATATAATCTACCTCTATTCTAAATTTTAGACTAATCGATTTAGAAATTGGGACGTGAAGGAGCATTTCACCCGCGCGTATTTCTATTTTTGACAAATTTCGCGGGAACCATAGATTTTTGTGGGATAAAAAGTAGTCTATTCATTAAACCAGAATATGATTTAACTTTTTTTGAAATTTCAGCCAATTCCGATCAGTAACTGCGGCGTGAAGGAGCATTTCTTCGTAATAACTTTGGACCCCCGTTTCACCCCCCTAGGAGGTAGTCTCATAAGCAGGGATGGAATTAAAAAATCGAGGAACTTTGTTATTTTTATGCAAAAGCCTACTTACCGATTTTAATGAACACAATTAAAATCCGTCAATTGAAAATTGACGGATTTCCATATATGTAAAATAAAATTCCTTATTAAACACCCTTAGCGGTAGAATTTCAACTAGCAAGGACAACTACCGTTGAACTCTAATTATACTGATTATGTCATCATGTCATGTCATGTCATGTCATATAAGAAATTAATATAATATATAGTGGCATAAAGGTACTGTAACGAATTATGAGAAATAAAAATTTTTATTTTTTAAAAATTTTTTTTTTTACATCTAGGGTGTTAAAAGAATATTCCCTGAAAATTTAATGTTCCTACGTTCAACCGTTTGGGCAGTAGCTTGTCCAAAAGCCACCCAGCCGGGATCAAGCGTTTTCTAGTTTCAACCCCCTTTTTAGAGTGTTAGGGGTGAAATTTTCAAATTCCCTCGGACACCCATTCTCTTATTTTTATTCGAAAGTCTATATACCAATTTTCATGAATCTAACTTGAAAAATGAGAGACTTTCATGCAAACCTAAATCCCTTATTTAACCCCCTTAGGGGTAGAATTTCAAAAAACCCTTTCTTAACGAGCGGTTTGGGGTCACAAAGAATCTTCCCTGAAAATTTCAAGTTCTTACGTTCAGCCGTTTGGGCTGTAGCTTGTCTGTCAGTCAGTCACTCAGGACAAAGCCTTTTATAGTTATAGATTACGACTATTTTCTCTCATAATCAAGCCCCAGGGGGGCTAGTACAAGATACAATAATGCTAACAATTTGATAGAGATATATATACATACGCTTTCGTTCCGAAATCGAATCGAGATTCGAGTCGAAACTTATCCAACCACTTGTACTATAACCGCATCATAATCTTATGTTGTGAAATATTATGTACTCCTATATTGAAAACAATTTTTTTTATCTTCAAATATATAAATTTTGTTACCAAACTCCTCCGAAGCCGCTCGACCAATTGCTATCAAATTTTCTTGTGTTATATGTTCGGTGGGTCTGAGAGTAGGTCTTAAGCTAATTTTTATAGCCCTAATGGCAAAACAGCGTTTGCTGGGTCAGCTAGTATTATTAGTATCATAACGATAATGGGTATTAAAGGAACTGTACATTTCCCTGATTTCGTTATTGTAACCTAGTTCATGGGATCTGAAAAAGACGTATTTCTGAAAAGCCATTTCTACCTCATTTTTTCAGCATTGAAAACCATTGTTCTCTGACGTGTGTTGGAGATAAGTGGACACAGCATTGTGATCAGGCAGCACTGCACCTCTCGATTCTGAGCCCTCTTTTGTTGTTCATTCACATAAAACGTTAAACACCTCTATGAGAATACTCTTACTATTGACAATTTTATCGCGTTTGCTAGATTTTATGCTTCATTCGATTGTGACGATGTGTTGAAACCTAGTGTAAAAAATTATTAAAAATTAAGGCTGTATGTGTTTTGTGTAGTTGCGAGTGGAAGGTCGCGGGTTCGATTCCCGCCACGGGCCACTTTGGAATTTTATAATTTCTAAATTGGCTCAGGTCTGGTCTGGTGGGAGGCTTTGGCCGTGGCTAGTTACCACCCTACCAGCAAAGTCGCACCGCCAAGCGATTTAGCGTTCCGTTGCTATGCTTGTAGAAACCGTTGGGGTAAATTTACTTACCCTTCCAAGTTAGTACGATAACATCTTAAGCATCATCACTTACCATCAAGTGAGATCGCAGTCAAGTACTAACTTGTATAGAGTAAAAAAAAGTTTTTTGGCTATTTCTTGTTATGCGATATATAGTGTAACGGTACCCTTATTAAAAAATATTATATTTAAACTAATATAATATATTGTATATCATAGTGCTGACTGTTTATTTTTTAATTTCATTTTAATTTAATATGTTACAAGAATAATACTTAAACTAATAATTTCTGTAAAGTCATGTTTTAAACTAGTGTTGTATGAAATATCAATTAGTAGGCTTGCATATAATAGAAAATAACACCATTGACCGACCAAATTTGACAATAATATCCTTATTTTGTGTAGGTAGGTAGTGTACTAATTGTCTAATTTGAAAATTTTGTTCAGTTTTGAAAATTTTGTTTAGTTTAGCCTAATTTTAGCTAATTTATGAAAACTACGACCTTTGACATTTTGAAAGCTTCTCTGATAGAGCTGGCACTCGCGTGGATTAAGGCGTAAAGTCCCAGATTCGATTCACAGCACTTGCTATACGAGACGAGTTAAGTTAGAATTGTGTAATTTTCTGGTATGGTATACTTTTAAAGGCTTTCATACGAGGCCGACGTGTAGCGACCAAGATTTGTAGCGTCGCGATACTGTGTAGCAATCGTTAGTCAGTGCGTCACCATCTTTGGTTTCATCTGTAATTTAGCATCAGGTGCTGTAGGAGAAGCTTTTCTACGAGCAAAAAAGGTCGATGGTTTTGAGATTATAATGCGTTTGTCAGTGGCCCTCTTGACATTCGGGTTTTCACTAATTCAAACGTTTTATCAAATCAAATATACAGCGTAGTACGAACTACGAACACAAAGAGGTTTATATTAATTTAAAATACAACGAAAAATATAGAATGTTTTAGTCATCAAAAGTACGCCTATGTGTTAATTAACACGTTCACTGCGCCATCATTTTCAAAAAACTTTCAGCTGGTGCTTTGGAGACCTAAAAGATCTCGAAATTAACCTACCCTTTGGTGCGTTTGAGACCTTATCAGTCTCCTAAAAATACAGTTTTGAAAATAATTTATATCTTCCAAAAAACCAATGACATAATATTTTGAAGTTTTTGTGGGTCAAGAGAGGCTATTGCTCTACATTTTGCTAGGTTCGCACGCAGTTATGACATTAGAATGAACTACAAATACCAAAAAAAAATTAGGTATCGATTGTATCTCTTACCGCAATCGAAGATAGTTCAATATATGTAGTAAAGTAGTGATGGGAATAAAATAATATCTCTATAGTCGGTGTAGTATTTCGTCATCAATAATCTGGTATTATTGTTACTACTCTTTGGACTGGATATCGTACTCTGAAGCACACTAAATTGTTTTCCAGTACATGGGCTGATATATATATTTTCATTATTTAGCTGCGTGTGCTCCAACGTAGAAAGGTTCATCTTTTTCTTTTTAGGTACGTTAAATATTTCATAATCAGAATCACTGTCACTATATGCCAATGGGGGGCAAATTTGAACATTTTCCAAAATTGATATTTTACTGGACGATGCAGCAGTATAATCCGGCGTTGAGTTATCGTTTTTAGAACTCTCACCAAAATAAATAGACTTTTTCTCTTTAGAATTACTCATTGTTTATTAACAATAATCAACACACTTTAAAATACAATTACGTAGTGATATTTTCGAACCATGCGCGCGACCTCCCACGTCGATGCCACAGTCGATGCTAGGCATAGAGTATATTGAATATAGGGGTGATGCTAGGACAACACTAAATCGAGTCACGCGGCGCCCGCGTCGCCCACCCTCCCTCTCTTGCGTCTACGAGGCGTACGATGTCACGAGTACCGACAGGTCTCCTAACGCAAGGAATGGAAATAATTATACTACTGTGCGTTAGGGACCTAATCCATCTCTATATTTTTTTTTTTTATGTCCTTGAATTCACCTTTAAATAGGAAGCAAATATGTATATTTGTCTTGCTCATACTTAAAGAACTTTACACGTTAGAGCCTCCCGCAAGGAGTGAAACAACACGATTATAGTCAACGCACAATACAAAAGCCCTGCAAGAGATCTGATAGATCTCGTAATGCAACGAATATGTTAATCCAAGATATTCTCTATATTCTTTCTTAGCCAAATCGGTTCAGTCGAATCGGCGTAAAAAGCAATAAACCTTCGATAGGTAAGTATAATATGATTCACGTAGCGCCACCTATCAAGAAGTTTTGGTTTTGCAACAGCTGAAATGGGTTCTTACCTGTACACAGGTTTGTGTTAGAGTCTGGAAAAGAACCCTAAGTATATTATGTATTGTATTCATAATGATGGACGTGCTTCGTGTAACAAAATGCACTCGATCCTAGATCTGTATTCTGTAATAATTAATTTACGTACATGTTGCGCAAATCCAATTTATAAGCAGTATCCTACGAGAGGTTATTATCTGATTATTCAAACAATAACCAAGTTTCAAAATAAACAAACCCCAACATAACAAGTCTACGGACAACTGTATAATTTATACTTATTAATGTAAAGTTTGATTGATGTTTTCAATGGCAACAAGCTGTATAATAATTATCGTTTTTACCCACGACGGAACGGAGTACGGGTATATGCGTTTAGGGTGAGAGACCGTTTGTACATTACTCTATTAAAAAGATTTTATGTTTGTTTGTATGTTAAATTGTTCACAAAAACCAATAATGCAAAAATATTTTTGTTTGTTTGTTTGTTGGTTTGTTTGTTTGTGTGTGCACATCAATGTTTTCATTTATTTCAAAAACGGCTTGACCGATTTAGATGCGGTTTTCTGTATAATGTTTGGTGTTCAGCGGCAATGCTTCTTAGATAGTTGTTACGAACATCGATCACCAGGGGGCGCCATAAAATACATTTATATTGCAAACGAATGTTCCCATTTATTTCAAAAACGGCTTGACCGATTTAGATGCACTTTCCTGTATAATGTTTGGTATTCATTGGCGATGGTTCTTAGATAGTTATTACGAACATCGATCACCAGGGGGCGCCATAAAAAACATTTACAGTGCAAACGAATGTTCTCAATTATTACAAAAACGACTGGAAAGATTTGGACACAGTTTTGTATAAAATATTAGTGAGTCATTGGCAATGGTTCGTAGATAATTAATTGTTCTTGTGATTGAACAGCAGGGGGCGCCACAATAAACGTCTCTTTATGACTTGGAAGGGATGATGCCTTTAAACGCTGCTTGAGGAGCTAATGGCTAGTTTGAAGATTAATTTTCATTTTTTAATAATAATATAATTTAAATTACATTAATATATTAATCGAAAAACTATAAAACAAATGGAAAATTAAAAAATTTTAAAACACCCACGACTTTTGCAGACTTGTAATTGAAAAGGGATTAAATAATTTTTTTGAAACTCCCCGACTAAAGGAAAGTAAGAACTAAGAACCTATCAGTATAATTACAAATCCAAGAAAATCCGTCGGAGCTGCCATTGCTATTTTCGTTTCCAATATCAATTAATGTAATTAGTAAGTATTGATAAACTGCCGGTATATGAGAAGTATCAAGAAATTGAATTAGTCATCAACTGGTAAACAGCACCATCAACACCGTCATAGGCAAAACACAGCAGCTCCGGCGGATTTTCTTAGATTTGTAATTATACTGATAGGTTCTTAGTTCTTACTTTTCTTTAGTCGGGGAGTTTCAAAAAAATTATTTAATCCTTTTTCAATTACAAGTCTGCAAAAGTCGTGGGTGTTTTAAAATTTTTTAATTTTCCACTTGTTGCTTATTATTATTATGCGACACAAAACGTTTATCGAATGCGTGTTAGCATTAGGTTGCGTTTATTTTCAAGTTGCAATTGATGCAAGGTTTTATAATTCGTACCTAATTGTGTAAGGTTAGGTATTATCTTAATATGTATTTTTTTGAATACCTAACGATTTGGAGTGTGTTACAGTGTCCTGCACACCGCTGCCGCGGTGTTCATTTTTCAATAGTGTTGTCCAATTGCGATTTCAGATTTGCGTTGCGAGAACCTGCGTTCGATTCTCGGTACGGGTCAGTTTGGGATTCTCTCATTTCTAAAGTGGCTCAGGTCTGTCGGCTGAGGCTGGTTACTTTCCTATCGTCATGGATGTATCGCTAAGTGTTTTAACCCTAGATTACTAAACTATCGTAAAAATTACGACGAAAAAATAGCAATTTCTAGAAAAAATAACGTTCGCGTGGTTCATAACTCCCTGAACCTTCCGCTTCAGTGTACCTTCCCAATTACTTCATCCAGGGTACCCCGTACAGCCGTTATTATTAGGTGTCATTTGATTATCAAGTAACAGCAAGATTGTCCTAAAATTTATGAAAGTTTAGTAGGGAAAACGTTTACTAACTTTTGCATACAATGTAAAACCTATACGTAAGGCGCATGATATGAATTATATGAATTTTGTTTTGATTGTATGGAATGAAAAGAAATTGTATTTTTATCACTATGCAATCATTTGAACCTAAAGCATGTACCTAACTGCAATTTATAAAATATTTCAATTTTATAATTGATAAATTTATTTTGTTTTACATTTGTCGCAATTTATACGAATGTTTTGTAACATCGTGACTCGCAGGATAGTTTAGTAATCTAGGGTTAATATGCATATATTCTTTAAAAAGCAGGTTCTAGTATAAAAGTCATAAACCAGAAAACGTTTATTGTATAAGTCTTAGAAATCACATTATAATATGGTAAAGGAGAAATATACACACTAATAAGAACCAATACGTTTAAAATGCGTTAGCTTATAGCCAAGTAGAAATATTGATTTGATGATGAACAGTTGAAAGAGATATAAATTAAATAAAGTATAATAGACGTATTTGGTGAAGCTTCTCGTGTTAGAAGCACGTCACAGCGTTGAAGTAGCATCGCAGTACGCGCCCTCTACCGCCCTGACCGCGTCTTTGCAGACCCGTCTGAAATGAAATAAATACTGAATTATAAAAAACTACGTAGCAGCAACGTGGACACTTACAGTATGCTTTGTCTACAAGTCTGAAATCGCTCTGCATGCTAGGTAAAGTAGAAGGCTATGGTTGTTTCTGTGGGTCATTCTTAGGAGAAACGAAACAACGGACAAGCAGTAGGCAGGCCATATTTATCGCAGAACCGACGACGGTAGGGGCAGACTTGTTCAACGATGAAAGAAACATCGTGGGGTACCCTGCACGCCTTTGAGTTGACAATGTTCTCAACGGTGTGAGAAACTTGTGCCAAACAACTAACGTGTTGAGTTATGGCCAAACTTTCCTCAGAGGAATGGGAAGTCTGAGAAGGAGTCGAGACAAACGCTCGACTAGACGATTAGACGACCACGCTCCTAGATTGTGTAAGTAAAACTTATTAATGAACGACCGTAATCGTTTACAAATTCTGCCCGCTGATTGGTTCCCTGATATACGTAAGACAATCGGGGGGCAGAATAAGTGCCAAAGCCGCCACGGTATCCCATACTACGGGGGCTAAACGAGCGCCCTTTGGATTCAGTCACCTCATCTTGATCTCATTCAGAAATAATGTATGCTCGGTGGTGTCGCAGTAACGGCTGCGGGCTGTAGTAGAGAAATTGACTCCGTTTTAAAGATTCCGTACCAAATGATAAAATGAAACCCCCGTACCTCTAGCCATATTGCATTTTGCAATATTCTAAAAAGATAGAATTAAATTGGTAAATTAATTATATAAATTGGTCACGGGACCGCCGCGCCTTACATATTTTTATACATCTCTTTCCAATATGAAAAAATCTCGTGCCAATTTTTGGTACTTAACTCCTCGACGGTTCGACCGATTGCTATGAAATTTTCAGTGTATGTTTGGTAGGTCTGGGAGTAGGTCGTAAGCAATTTTTTATATCCCTAATGGCAAAAGAACTTTTGTCGAGACAGCTTGATTTGTATATATTTTTTGAATTTCGTTCAATCTTGAAATTCATATGGCTAGATCCGCTAGTCTGTCTTTCCGTTTGTTAGTCACAGCCAATGATTGGGACTGACCATGTCGTTGGTGTCGATGCTGGGTAGCCGCAAGGGCGCCGCCCTGGGCCCGTCGCGCTCGGCGTCGAGGCGCAGGCTCGCGTTCTCGTCGTGCAGCGCCTTCTGCAGCGCGATCAGCAGCCGGTCCAGCACCAGCGCGGCTCTCTTCTGCGGCAGGATCACTTGCTGGTGGATGATATAAAAAAATCTATTAAGGGGATTTATTGAATTTATTTTTGTCTTTCTCACTCTCACGGAGATTTGGTAGGTGCGACATGCAGCGTCGCGGAAGAATATAGCAGAAATACGACGTTTTACATAATTACTCAAAAACTAAGCCAGTTCTCAAAAATCTGTTCTAAGCGTTTTAGGATATTATTATTACCGATACATTATAACAAAAAATACAATTACATCCATTGTAGTTTCCGATAAAATATAGAAAAACTGAGATTTTGGAGCAACTTTTGGGAGAACTTTCTATCGAGAAAATTTTATCCAATCGTGTTTCTGCTTCTAAGCGATTTTAGATTAAAGACCATTAAAGACAAGAGATTTACATGACGTGTAAATTTGAAAGTAATTGTCTTTATAGTTTTTGCATAAAACTTCATTCAAAATCGCTTAAATACTGCTTCTAGGCCGTTAACTTCTATCCGCTACTTACATTCCTTTCGCTTGCGCGCAAAACCCGCATTCGCGATTGAGTGAGTCGCCAAAAGCCGTCGAGAGAAGTCGGTCGCCGTGAATCTAACCGCCGTCAATCGAACTGCGCGCACGCCGCGAAAATAGCAAACTTTCCACGTGGAATTATAAATCAACGCAAGGACTCATTCTCAGTAAAAAATTGGTTGTCTGTAAAGTCGGTTTACTGACGATAGTTGAACGTGACAACGTCACGATTGTGCTACTTTGTCGCTCGTTCCGCGCTCTCGCTTGCACTTCAAGCCTTACATGGAACGCCTCAGAGCGAGGTAACGCCGCATGAGTCATGTTTTTTCGTGCGTACAGCCGGCTCTATCGAATTATAAGACGTTGTCACGTCAAAAACCTAAGTGCTGGTGTCAGTGCCGTGTTAAATCTGAACACCTGGACGTGCAAAGGTCAGTTTTCCCTTCCTTCCTTCGCCTGAACCATCTCTTTTATCGTACTTTGGTGGAACAATAGAACTTACCAGGAACTTACCAGCTGGAAATACCGATACAGCAGCGTTAGCAAGCTTTCGAGTTGACTCGCTTCGAATAAACATCTGTCGAACCCATCACAAGTCAGTAAACAATGGACGTATACACAGGACCCGTCGGACCACGGGAGAAAATATCGCCAGTTTACTGGTGTCAAAAATGTTTGATTCGACACCAACAGTGTCAGTTGTAAGCCGACCGCAGTATTGTCTATGGACCGCGGTCCACAGATCACTTTACTTGTTATTGGTCCGCACGCGAGTCTCCACAGGGACGATTTCCGCCACGTTGCGGCGTATTAGCGGACATTTTGACAAATGGCGCTACTTTTTTCTTGTATGCAAAAGTTTGTCGGTGCAGTAAGCACAGTAAAATAGGTACATGTACAGCCAGCATCGCAAGCAGAAACATTGTGGACTAAGCTTGGGGTGCTGGCTGTACATGCATAGGGAAATTCGTTCCGTTTATTCGAAGCGAGCCGACTCGCAAAAGCCTGTACTAACCCTATCGACACATTCTTGTATTATAATAATAGACAGTTATTATATTAGGGATATTATTGTGCCTTCCGTAAATAAAATTAGGAGTATCTAAGTAATATGCAATAGTAGCTATTAATGTCCGTGAGCTATAATTTAAAGTACGCACTTACTTCGCCGATGCAATAAGTATAAGGATTTGTATTATAATATAGGCTTAATAATAATCTTCGTACTTCATAATTGAAAAGTAGAATAATTTTTGAATTTTGGCCAGCTAGGCAACAGGTGAAATTAAAAGCCTTTCTATGCAGTTTTGCGCTGACAAACAATTTGTTGTATATTTATACATTTTTCTGAAAGATTCTGATCTGTGGGAGAGATTTTAAATGTACTTAAGTGAAATCGCCAATCGCCATAAAAAGCCATTTCATGATACATCGTCAGCTTAAAAGCTTTTTAATTTAGGTATTTACGGGGCGCATAAAAACTTTCCATGGTATGCGATGTTTTGTCAGATTACATTATTATTACGTATTTATTAAACATCTTACCTAAATATGTGTATGTATAAGAAGAAATATTCCTTTTGACTATGGGTATGGGTTATGGGTGCACTAAGAATGGATTTATCAAAGTTCACCCTCTGAGGGGGTGAAACGGGGGTCGAATATATTTTTCCAAATTTAAATACTCCTCCACAGTAACTGAAAAGATTTAGCTGAAACTTGGTATGAAATTGAAATTCTTGCGGGAGCAGGCTGGGCCTCTGCTATAGTTTTTGTATTATTATTATAACATTTTGTTCATGGACCTAAATATTATGTTTTGTCCAATATAATTCTAACAATGATATTGAAATCAATAAGACGCAATGCTTATTCAAATATGTTTATCATTAAACTTCTGCTGTCTGTCTATCCGTCTGTATGGTAGCGGATAGATAGATAGATAGAGAAACAGTTTATTGCAAACCACAGAATAAAAAAAATCAAAACACAAACTTAGGAGTACAATTTGGCGGCCTATTACTAAGAGGTAGACAAGTGAAATTTCACAGTATGTATAAAAGTAATCTATTGCCGCTTTAACAACATTAATATAAATTAAATTTAAAGAAACACAAAACTCGATTTTTTTGGCATTTCTGCTTTATCTACACACTCAACGGGTTCTGTACCTTTACAGGTATCTGTAACATAATAAAAGTAGAGAACCCGTCATGTGCGAAAACAACTTTCACTTGGCCGGCTTTTTCGCTAATTTTTTTAGTTAAGTTTTAAATACGAAAAAGTTTTCCAGAGGCTTTCCACCGTGGTGAGAAACAAAGTTATTTTCTTACAACGCCAAATGGTTCGCATAATCATTCAGCTTGTAAATAATGTGCGACCGTGACTAACTAATTTAATGTTAAACACTTTCCACCTCAGTGCATCTGTCGAGACGGACGATTAATCATAACTTTATGTAGGCTTTTAAAACTAAAATATGCTCCTTTTGTTTATTCAGACTTATAAAGTTCTATTTTAAGAAAAACTCAACGGTTCGGACAGTGGTTAAAAGTTAAATAAATACTACAGTGAATCAATCTGAGATTTTTTCCAATCGGTTCATGGAAGGTATTTCAATATTTTTTTATCGTACCTACAATCTTAAGTTTTATATTTCTTAAGTTTTTTTCATAGACCCACCTTCCTTACCTTTTATCTACCTTATTATAACTGCTACTGCTCTTTGTTTTAAATCTTCTCTCTCTTTTTAGGGTTCCGTACTCAAAGGATAATACTGGACCTACTAAGACTGTGTCCGCCCGTAGGTCTGTCTGTCACCAGGCTGTATTGCATGAATCGTGATACACTAGAATCTCAATTAACCGAATCATTAATAAAATCAGGGGTATTCCGTATAATCGAAAATCTGGATTTGACATCCAATTATCGTGAAGAATAAATCCGGATAATCGAATGTCTGGATAATCGAGATACGAGTAAAACTTGTCCTTGCTGGGAATCGCACCCCTACCGCTCAAATCAGCGCTTGCCAGTTGTACGTATGTAAGCCAGTCGTCAAGATGTGACTAAGTCTACCAGTAAAAGCTGTATACCTCAGGTAAAACTCTCCTTTCCGCATCAAGAGAGTAGTAATCTTCATCGGTTAGGCCGGTAGGGCTGCCGTCGAGCGAGGGCGCGGCGAGGGCTGCAGTCAGGGTCATCACTAGTATTGGCACCGTGTGCAACATAGTGAGGGCATGAGATCACCACCTGGAATGAGATATCACCAAGGTTATATGACCAGGCAATTTCAAGGCTTTCACCCCTAAAAAGTTGACGTACCAAAGACACGTACGAAGTGGTTTGATTCCTCGATCTTGATACGCACTGCAAAGATCTGGAATACACTCCCAAGCATTGTCTTTCCCTACTCCTACAACCTGGACGCCTTCAAATCAAGAGTGAGTAGGCATTTCCTAGACAAGAGCGTTCCACCTTAGACTATCATCACTTTCCATCAGGTGTAATCACAGTCAAGCGCCAGCCTTTATTATTAAAAAGAAAAGAACTCGAAAATAAAATTGTAGATACATCAGCCAACTATCGCAGGTAACCATAGCAACGCAACCATCAGCAGCCAATTGGCGCCTTGCCTGCGTAATCGATGCAAGCATTGACCAATCCGTGCCTACACGACTTGACCGCTGCAAACATACACCAATCAGCATTCAGCAGCATAGTTGTAACCTCGTCGATGCTAAGTATATATATTTTTACAGAATCACGCAACTGGATTTTAAAATAAATCATCCTTAGTTACTTTTCGGTGGAAGACATTTTTGCCCACTCAGTGTCAGATGTTCTACCGTGAAGCAGTAATGGCATTTAATTGCATTAATGAATTTTAGTTTAAAAGACACTGTAGCTGGTGAAATAACAGGCAGGCAGTCTTGGGATAACGAGCGCAGTTCCTCAAAGGGATCTTCTATTTCGAAACTTTCATTACAAGACCTATTCACTGGTTTTATAAATTATTTCACTTCAATCAATTCGATCTGTACAGAGATAAATTTTAAGCATCCCATCGTCCAAAACCAAATTCAGATCTATCACTTGTGTCACTCCTTTTTCTTATTTTCCACATCTATTATATGTTGAAACTTTAATTAGCTTTAAGACTAGGCTGTTAGTTAATAGCCGTAAGTTTTCCAGTACTTAATTAAAAATTTAGCTCAATATCAATCTTAATTATGAAACTCTATGAATTGAGTTCCATGGTGATCACTTATCATCAGTTACACCAGATATATTGTTTACTCTCAATTAGGTACAAAAAACAAAGAAGCTTTGAAAATAAATCGAAAGCTTCATGTTGCATTACATGAAAATTAAAATCCCCTTAACCTATATCGATGTCAATTTCATACTGTTATGGAAAAATTAAATAAAATTCGATACTTAAACGATATTATATCAGCGGTATAGAGGATCTTAAGGTAAAGCCGCGTCATACAGTTCGTGACACGTGGATTACATGTGACACACTCATTTCTTGAGGATCATCTGGTTTATTGTACACATGTTTTTGTTTTTACGAAAACAATAAAATTTAATTATCCGTACAGTCTGTCTGTGACTAACCTTTAGTTGTTTCGAAACAAAATTAATTATGTGGTAGGTACCAATTGAATCCCAAAACCTCATATTTTTTTTAAGTTTCGTGTGCTTCCAAACCAAACCATTTTAAAGCGTATAGTACAACCTAATTTTTTAAAATTTGTTTCAAACAACTCACGAGTCAGTAATTTAAAAGTTATCAATGGATTGTGGTTGAATACGAAGTCCCAGATTTGTTCACATCATTGTTTCTTATTATAAAATTATGTATATGTCTTTAGTTAAATACACTAACAATCTAAAATACACTAAAATTGTTCGTATCGTTCAAGTTTACATTATTGCAATCCTTTGTTATAATTTTGAAATTTTAGATGGCTAGGAATAAATCCACGCGGACAAAGCCATGGGAATAACCTAGTAAAATTGTAAATGCTAAATAAAAATTTGAAGGCAATGAACAGTCAAGAAAATACCTAAATAAAGAAATAAATAATTCCTTCTAATGTGTGCTCATTGCAGCGTAGCTCTACTCTACGGCGTAGGCGTTCGTAGTCTGTCGTAGCATCTCAGGCGCTGAGTGTAAATGAATCAATTTTAAAGTATGTTTTAAAAAGCAAGTATTGCTTTTTTTCAGCAATATCGTTATTTACAACAAGAATAAAGATTTTAAAGCTTTAAGAAATGACAAAGATTCTACGAACTCTCATCTTAAGTAATTTATTGCAGTATTATAAGTTTATGGAGTCCTGCATTGTCACAGCGAACGATATCGATTTTATTTTTCAAAAACCCAGTTTTTTTATTTGCTTTGTCATAAAACATTACGATTAAAAAATAAAATTTCGCCTTTTTTGCGTCCCTGACATAATTCTTAAAGTTGAAATCTTGTTAACTACCAATAAATAAGCCGAGAAAATAATAATAATAACATGCAAAGGAAATTTTAGTAAAAAATTTAGATTCCTTATAATAAAAATTAAGATTAAATAAATTTTAACAGTATTCAAAATTAAAAATAAATCTCATAGTTTATTGCGAGCAATAAATAATAAATGGTATTTGCGAAACAATTGAGTACTTATAAAAACACTAATAAATAAAAAAAATAAGGTGCAGTAGATATTAGTAAAAATAAAAGTTATTTGTTCACTTTTTAACTTAACAAAACATAGAAATTACATTCTTATTAGTAATTAATACATTATTTAAGTATGTAGGAGTAAGTATATAAGTACTAGTTGACCAGGCAAAAATAGCTTACGAACTACTCTCGACAGACCTACCGAACATCCACAGAAAATTTCATAACAATCGGTCGAGCCGCTTCGGAAGATTTTGGTAACAAAAATTGGCACGATAATTTTATATATTAGAAAGAAATAAAATATACTTACAATCAGAAAAATACACAAAAGTTAATCAATCGAACTAATAAAAAAAAATTCCGACCACGAGACCGACACAAAGTAAAAGTTTATTTATTGTTTGGCAACAAGCGTCGAGTTAGCCGCGGCGACAAGTTATAAGGGTGTCGCGCGCCGCCCTAGCCTTTATAAGGCGGGAAGGACATGCCTACTTACTGCACTTTTGCTCTGTACGGGTCAGCATTAATATGGTGTAAGAGCTGGTAGTAGAAAAACAAATACAAGCAAATAATTAAAAAATGAAAAAACACGACTGCCCTTTGGTCAAACGACTTTTCCAAAAATATATAGCCTATGTTACTCGAAACGATGTAAGGATTTTAACGATACTCCATATGTCCAAATCTGTTCAGTCGTTCAGAAGTTATGATGGAATAAAGAAACTCACATACATACATACATTAACCCTAAAAACATTATTACACTCTTTTTTTTGAACAGCTCGTGTAATAATACAACGCTTCAAAAATGAAGACACGCTTTATTCTTGGATGATTGGGTATTTTTGAGTACAATTTTATAATTACTTTAATAAATATAAACTCGGATAAAAATAATGACGTAAACTGAAAAAAGACTAAATAACAAAAAGGCTATGAGTATTTAAATATTTCTAACTAGACAGAGATAGTGATATTGAATTGTGACGTCACACCTTGCTAATGCCATTGCGACTTCATACAAATTTTCGTTTGCGAGAAAGGGATAGAAGATATGTAACTTGAATTATAATTTGTTGTCTAATACCCAATTAAATACTCTTATGTACGTCTGCAGCGCTGAAAACATACTATGCTCTTTTATTAAAAATGTTTCAATAAAACTTAGCATTGAGTTTTATTACATGCTCTAATTATGTACCTACTGTACTTGATGTTCGTATGGTATGATGCTAAGAATACTTCCAATGAGAAAATAAATAAATGGAAATATGTATTTCTGTTACATATTTTGTAAACTATGATCGTAGTGTGTGCTACTTCAAGCATCAAAAAGCTGTCATTCTTTGCCCACTGGTTCTGCGGCTATAATAGTTTTATAGTTTCTCAGGCAGTGGACATTGTTTTAAAAGCCAACAATGCGTTGATCCTTTCCGTCCTCGACTCTGTTGTTGTTCAGAGTGCTGCTTGTACGTACGCCTTGAGATGCAGTTTAATTTTCGAATTTTATTTTATCACTCCTACGAAAGCTCTATCTAAACAAAGCAACCTCGTCTAAAACTTTCCTATCTGATTTTATTTCAAAATGAATGAATAGATTTTTTTAATTATTGAACTTTGACTACCGAATGGCGTAGCGGTAGCGAACCTGTCGTCTTCGTCGGAGGTCGTGGGTTCGATTCCCACTACTGGTAAATATTTTTGTGATGAGCATGAATGTTTTCCAGTGTCTGGGTGTTTTCATGTTTATAAAATATTATGTAAGATAACCAGTTATCTAGTAGCGTTAGTTTTTAGTTAGTTAGTTAATTCTAGTTCTTCATATTTTTTGATTATAAATCTTTCCACTTATTTTAACATTCGATTAATTTTAAAATCTTCTAAAAAAATTAAAAAGGCATAATATTTTATATTATATGTGTCCTGAAACCCATATTCATTGATTAAGCTCCAATCATGGCTTTATATCAATAGGTCCAATCAAGCAGAAATCAAGTGTGTATTATATACGCATTTTGTACTCAATACAGATACTCAAAATAATTGTGTATCGTATGACACAGCAGGTAGCAATAAAGTGCCCTGTGTATACCAACTTACCAATGTTATGAAAAGCTTATGATCATAGACATTTTATTGCTAGTGTTTTACAACATGCGTAGGTAATTATTTTCATAAAGTCGTTCTACTTTTACTAGATAAGTGGAATGCGGTGTCGTATGATCGTACCTAATAATTTCTGGCGTAGCAAATGGGATTTAAAGCGATTCACACTTAGATGAAGCTAATTAATAATATTTTTGATTTAGTTAACCTTACTTAACTTTGTAATAATTTTTTAAGGTTTAGATATTACGTTGATATTAATGGGACTGGAGAGACAATATGAAAGACATGTACAATTTTAATCATAAAATTTATATTGATACACATGCAACAAACCATACTCTAAAGTTTTAAAATACTTTAGAAATTGACTGATTTAATTTAGAAATTGATTGACATCATAGACTTATCTTAGCAAGTTACCACTAAGAATGGGTAATTACTTATGTTAAGATCGTAAGAAATATGTTTTTTAAGTACTTAGTTGAATTTTTCTCCGACCATTCAATCTGATTATTTTTCAATAAACTTTCAAAAATATTTATAAAAACATTTAAACATTTTAAAAATATTATATAAAGAAAATAATTCACTTAGTAGGTAGTAGTTGTGGAGATTTAAGGGCCCAAGTCACCGGTGGTTAGGGCTCCATAATAAAGCATACTTGCTAATTTGGGCGGCGCGGCGTCACTCGTCAGTATTTCAGTCAGGGGGGTGCATAGCTGTATATCTACACATTATAAATAAAATAAAATATAGCCTGAAAATATATTTAATTGCTGATTTGTATGGTATTAGGTATAAATAAAAAACAAATAAAATTTTAAGTAGTATTATTATGCACTTTGGTTTCCAATGAGACCTAAAATAGGTATTTTTTCCGTCTTTTCTTTCTTGCCAGGGTGCCCTTGCACCCTGTTGCCGGTGCCCATGCCTGCTCACAATGCTTGCCGTGAGGACTAATGCCTTCTTTATATCTGTAACCTTAATCCAACAGCCGAGCGAAAGGTTCTTGAGATTTTGTGTTAGTGTTGTCTGCTATAATAATATTATGACCGTTAACTGCACGATAGTATGGCGACAGTTTAACTCGCAGTATGTAAAACTGTTGCTGGTGTAAATTTGTAGGGTGGTATCTGAGCTATGGCATCCGCTGCCCGAACTCCATCAACAGGCCGAGGAGGTGGCATGCCCTGTTCAGGACGCGCCTCCTAGGAGGAGTCGGCGGTGGTCAGGCTGCCGGCAGCAGCGACTTGACCTGCCGCTCGGGAAATCCCGTACTCCCGCCAACGAGGTCCGTCGTGGCAAGGGACAGGTTTTTATGGTTGCAAGCCCCACATAACCCCTCCGTTTCCCCTGATGGAGGGGTATGCGTTAGGCATTTCCTGTCGTTAAAAAAAGAGGTGGTATCTGAAAAATTGATTTATGATAATTTCACGAAGTGAGATGTTTAAAACACCTGTCTACGTAATAGCAAAATAAGTAGGTACATAATAATAATAATCTATTCAGCAATAATAAAATTGATCCTTTAAATCCTTAAAGGACCGCTATCACGAGCTATCTCGCAATTAGGGAAAAGCGTGTGAACTAACGAATAGCATTTGCATATGCTGTTTATTTAGAGAAGGTTTGAATGGTCTACTTAGCAAGTTAGCATGTCCTAGGAAGTAGGAGGTATTTCTTACTATTGTTTACTGACCATATCTAGCTAATAAGAAAATTGACAGTTAATTAAGCGGCGTGTTTGTGTAATAATATTATAATTCTACCACCTATATGGCTGAGAAATTAGAACACTGTGGTGAACCGTCAGCCACAGTAGTCTGCAAGTTTTTTCATGATGTTTTACCTCGCCGCTGATCATATGATAGATACTTAAAGTTTCCGCAAACCACATAACTCTAAAATGTTCTTCTTTTATTAGATTGCACCTTATAGATTTTTAAACGTCGTCGCTCGCGATGTTGCACCTATTGCTAGCATAAGCTTTTGAGTTATAGCTGGTAATAATAGACACACATACATGATACACTGGACGCGACGAACCGCGCGAAAAAATTTCGCCAGTGAATTTGTTCGGATCACAGAGCAAGGAATGACTTTTATATGTGGTTTGGATTAGTAAGGACACTATTTACTTAGTTCGTTCAGCCATCTATAGAATTTTGACAGATGGCGCTATTGTTTCCTTGTATGAAAAAGGTTTACGTAAAACGTTCCGATGGCATCATCGTGGAATATACTTACATCATCCGGTGCTTTGTAATATGTAGGTATATGTCACTGGCAATCTGGAATATAATTTTTGGAGAGCGAATAAATGAAAATATAATAATGGACATAATAATAACCCAAAGTCCAAACTTTCCAAAGCACTGAATAAAGAGATTTAGTGTAGTAGGAGATTATTGCATTTATCAAACATTTGAGATGTAGTTTGCGTAACTACCTACCTTGAGTAACTGTAAGGCCATATTTTATTTCCGCACGAGGTTTTCAACCTTCGACAAAATATTATTCGGGATTGTGGCCTTCGCTGACCCTCTTGGGTTCCCTCATAAACCTATTTTGATTTACGACTTACACAGTTCACTGTATTATATACAGAAAACTAGACACGTCATAATTAAACAAAAGATGAAACAAAATGTGGTATCCAGATACTTTATAAAATATACTTAATAGATAGGTATACCTATCTACTAATTACTTGCTCTATGCTATTTAATATGTACCTATTCAAAGAATTGAAGTAGATACCTTGGTATCGTTAAAATGTAGAGGTGACGAATCTTCCTTTCACATTGGGTTGATACAAAATCAACTCATGATAGTCCATGCCCATGCAGGTTAATACCTATATTTTACCGATGTGATGACGCGGCCCCTGCCTAAATTGAGTGATTCTATAGCAATTGTTGTCCTTTGTCGACTTTACAAAGAGTGAAAACCCTTGAAAAAGGGGTTGAACTGGGTGATGCTGAGTGAGTGAGTGAGTGATTGAATGAATCAAAATATTATTTTTTATGAATTATGGTGAATAACGTCGGGATAAAGTCGGGACGATGCCTAGTTGGAAGAAAATCGTAATTTGAGGAGCTGTGTTGTAACAAACATAACATAAGTACTCGTAGCAGTTGGGGTAATCATTCTTATAATACAACGTTGAGTGGGCGCCGAGCTATAAGCCTCTCGCTGTGCGACACGGCCGGCACATTAGCGGCCTGTGTCGCGGTTGTAGCGACGACTGCGACCTCTTCTAACGCCGTGCTTCATTTATAGGTACGAACATTAAACTTTATTGACGTGACAACGTCTTATAAATCGATAGAGCCGGTTGCACGCACGAAAAAACATGACTCATCCGGCGTTACCTCGATCATGCGGCGTTACCGGCGTTACCTCGCGAGCGCGGAAAGAGCGACAATGAAGACGTTGTCACGTTCAACTATCGTCAGTAAACCGACTTTACAGGCAACTAATTTTTGACGTGACAACGTCTTATAAATCGATAGAGCCGGTTGCACGCTTGAAAAAACATGACTCATCCGGCGTTACCGGCGTTACCTCGCTCATGCGGCGTTACCTCGCGAGCGCGGCACGAGCGACATAGAAGACGTTGTCACGTTCAACTATCGTCAGTAACCCGACTTTACAGGCAACCAATTTTTTTGACGTGACAACGTCTTATAAATCGATAGAGCCGGTTGCACGCACGAAAAAACATGACTCATCCGG
Organism: Coenonympha arcania; assembly: GCA_036785405.1. Taxonomy (NCBI): domain Eukaryota; kingdom Metazoa; phylum Arthropoda; class Insecta; order Lepidoptera; family Nymphalidae; genus Coenonympha; species Coenonympha arcania. The sequence goes on from CM072067.1 coordinate 3,286,305, forward strand.
CGTTACCTCGCTCATGCGGCGTTACCGGCGTTACCTCGCGAGCGCGGAACGAGCGACAAAGAAGACGTTGTCACGTTCAACTATCGTCAGTAAACCGACTTTACAGGCAACCAATTTTTTTTAATGCTAGTTTAACTACTAGGTACCTACTCTCGCGTCATAAAATCATGATGAATTATAAATAAGTTGAAAATCATTCGTTCCGACTCATTCAGTTATTTGTACATCATCGCCACTAGCTCAAATGAATGTCCCTCTAAAGTTGAAATTTTGCATAAGTACCTAATATGTAATGTACTTTATTGTACGTAAGGGTTCAAAAAATCCTAGGAGTCACCCAAGCGGTGCAGGGGTGGGTCAGCTAGCAAGTGATTCTATAATATTATTTTATTTTTTACAAAATATTATAAAATCAACAAAAAAAATTACATTTGTGGCAAAAACACAACGAATCGAATCTTCAATAGACCGGATGTGACGTACTTACCTACATGTTTGAAACACGTTACTGGATCGGTACCTACCTACCTAAGGTGTTCGTACGTTTGTTTGCTCTATATTCAAATTGCAACGCAGAAATGGGTTGAAGTGTTTACAATAGGTAATATTAATATCATATTAATAAAGTCGAAAATGGAAAATAAGCGAGATACACTCGTAGCTTGTATATTATACCTATCTACTCGTAGTTGGCTACGCCATCGAATGTACAAAGTGTTAACTACTAAGTTATACCCTGTTTTATTAAAAAAAAACCGGCCAAGTGCGAGTCGGACTCGCGCACCGAGGGTTCCGTACTCAAGAAGTACTGGAGCAAAACAATCAGGCAATAACACGACCGAAACTGTAACGACCAAAGATGTAAAACGGTAATAATTACCTTTGTTAATGAACCGCAAAACTAACTCTGTTTGTAGAGGTTTATTGTTAATATCAAAAAAACTATGCTAGTTAGAGCATTGGCTATAGTTTTCCTGTAAAATATACGTAAATTCCTATTGACCATAATTATTTGAGATTTTTCGATTGGTAAATTCCGGAGATAAGGGGGGGGGAACGGTATTTTTTTAGACATTTTCCCCGATAAATCAAAAACTATCATGACTAAAAATAATTAAAAATCGGTTTTAGAATGTACAAAGTAAACCCTTTCATATGATACCCCACACAGTACAGTTATCTCACTTTTAAATTTCAACCCTCCGATTTTCCCCCCTTTTTAAATAAGAACAAAAATAATTTCCATTTTTTTTTATTTCAGTGTCATTGGGCCACTAATATACATAACTACTCCAAATTTTATATCGATAGCTCCGGTAGTTACTGAAATAATCGAGTGTGACGGACAGACGGACAGACAGACGGAGAAAGTCGCACCATAAGGGTTCCATTTTACCATTTTGGTACGGAACCCTAAAAAGACAAGTGTCGTGGGACAGTCGGTAGAAACAAAGTTTGGAACTTTGGAATAACACCTAAAACAAAACTCCATTTTAAATTGTTATTTGAGATTTCACCCATTGCTCGATAGATGGCGCTGTCTTTAGTTATCTTAATAGCAAATCATTAGTACGTAATTGCATAGGTAAGTGCCCATTCCGTAGATTAGTAACAGAAACTTTCATTCTAGATTTTCGATTTTTCTTCGTGACGGGATTTTCGTCACTCGAAAAATCCATTTTCTTTCCATTTTCTCCTGCGTGATACCGTCCGAAAAGAAACTTGGTTTCAAAAGCATTTAAATAGATATCTATTTAAATGCTTTTGAAACCAAGTTTCTTTTCAAGTTTTCCTAAAAGCAATAAAAACTTATAATAATTCACTTTATTAAGCAAGGATACCTCCAACATTTTGCCAATAATTAATTCTTGGCTAAAGATTTTTTAGTGTGATATCATAAATCCACACTGAACGTATTATATGAATGAGGCTTTTAGGCTTTTTAAAACCTTCATCACAAAAAAAAACACAATCTTTTTGAAATTGAAATTGCTTTTTTCAAGATGGTCCATATTTTTTTAAAAGTTTTAACGACATGTTAACAAAAAAAAACTTTTTGTGGATGCCTAACTTGGCAACATCGCGTCATGCGTAAATTATTATCTATGACCAGCATGCCAGCCATCAGTGTGATGTTTGTGGCAGATTTCTGACATTTGGGCAGATATGGCTCCTAAAAATTTTAACTCTGGCAGAATTAGCATTGGAATTAGCTGACGATTTAAGAAAGTGTGGCAGATATTTCAAAGAAATCGTTATTATTTTCAAAATACAAAGAGAAAACTCATGATTTTTACGTATATTAAATACCTATTTAGGATACCTAAACATAATATATTTTCACGTATCTTCTTTATTTGAGATATTTATAAAGGCCACTTAGCTCCAATTTATGCATAAATTTGAGCTGAGTGGCAAAATTAGGCGAATTTGGTAAGATGGCATATTTTTAGCATTTTCAGGAATCGAGATGGCAGATTTTTTTGCCAGTGTCGGGTAGATTCACAATTTTTGAAACGGTCACACTTGACTGAATGCCATTTCAAAAATCAAAATGGCGCAAATGTTCTTTTTGTTTATCTGTGGATGAAGTGCGGCTTGAAAATTAAAATCTAGATTTTTTGTTTTCATTTAAAGTGGGAACATTGCTTGTTATATAAATAATTATGTGGGTTGTTTCTCTCAAGTATTCAATTCTGGATTAATTTGTGTAAAACATTGCTATTTGTAATATCTTCAATTGCAGGGCTCGTAACAAATCTCCGTCGGTGCCTTCAGACAAGGATAAAAAGAAACCCAAGGACAAAAAGAAAAAGGGAGACTCAGGATCCAGCAGTAGTGACAGCAGTGGCAGGTAAATAATATGTTCGTAAACAAAATATAACAGTTAATACCATCTTAGAGGTTATGGCGTTTAGGCGGCTTTTTAGACGCCCTAAGAGCTAGAGTATGCACTCGTTGTTCGCGGTGTAATAAAATTTGTAAACAGGCCCTCCGTAACGCGAAGGTACGACAGAGATCGCAACAAGCGTTGGTTCCCGTTTTTATTGCTTCACTGTTACATTCAACTTAGAATCAGCATACCACTTTATGTGGTCATTCAACATCTAATATTTGCTCATCTCTTTAGCTACGCTCTTGTCAGAGCAGTTCTCAGTCACAAGCGTGACAATCCATCTCCATTCTTCCTGAACAGCTGCTTTTTGGGAACACACAATGCGTGTTATGGGAAGTCCACTTGATCCGTCCATCTCATAGGCGATATGCCGCAACGTCCGGTTCCTTCATTTTGCTATTTTCTCACATTACAAACAGTGAAAATCGCAATGTGGTCAGACATTTTAGTTACAAATCTGGACACCCTACATTATTGAGATGACTGTATGAAAACCTTCTGTTCAATGATTCTTCTGTATGAAGTTAGCAATAAAGAATTTTTAAATTTGACAAAAAATATGTAATTTTTGAGCAAATTGATTAGCTTCAGCAAATCAATTTGGTATCAGATGAATACCATTAAATCTTGTTAAATTGTATTGAAATATAAATAATCTAATGCCAAATCAGACTAAGTACTTTATAATTAATCATGTGACTGCCTGCGCTTGGCCACACATGGAGTGAAATGTAAAAAGACAGACTAGCTGGACACTGTTTAAATTGGCCGGACATGCAATCCAAAAGCCTAACTGTGTCCGGCTTTATCCAGATGCCTGGCAATGCTATGTATAACTGTATGCATTGCTAGTGTTGCCCACAGCATTACTTGCTTGAAATTAGTGTCTCGCCAATCTCACAGGGATATTTATTTATTTATTTATTTATTTTAAATTTTCTGTAAATAAAAAGTCCTGATATATCCTGGATTAATACACAGACATTAATCCAGGATACATCAGGATTAATGTTTTTTTTTTGTGATAAAAAGTAGTCGCATATATACAACATGCAGGTTACTTGCCATAATTAGCCAAAAGCTTTAAATAGGGGACCATATATAGATGCATGAAAAAATATCACAAAAAGTCTAGCTTATGTCCTGAGGGAACTATGGGGAGTTCAAAAATGTGCTTTTAATTTTAAGCGACATCCCCAAAAACAGCTCATTCAATATAAATGAACTGGGAATATACACTTTACACTTTTTTTATACTACATAGGCTAGTGCTTGACTGTGATCACACCTGATGGAAAGTGATGATACAGTCTAAGGTGGAACGCGCTTGCCTAGAAGATGCCTATTCACTCTTGATTTGAAGGCACCCGGGTTGTAAGTGGCAGGAAAGACACCGCCTGAGAGTGTATTCCAGGTCTTTGCACTGCGTATCAGGAACGACGAATCAAATCGCTTCGTACGCGTCTTTGTTGCCATCACAGTTAGGGTTGCAAAAATATTTTTTCTAAATTAAATAATAAGTTTTATATTGAAAATAAAACAAAATAATTGGGGCTTCTTATTAATGATAATTTATAATGATTCTTATTAATTCTTTATTCATTAATGTGTTTCTAGGATCAACTAAAAAGGTTAGCTGCTGGCACATATTGTATTAACCCACACCTTGTATTAGTTCAGAAGTTGTAACGTTAAAGAGAAATAAATATACACAAACATAATTTTTTGTTAATATTAGTGTGATGTAATATTTCCAGTTCGTCGGAGAGCAGCTCGTCGCGGTCGTCGTCGCGCTCGTCGTCGAGCAGCTCGGGCAGCTCGTCGCGCTCGTCCAGCAGCTCCAGCTCCTCCAGTAGCAGCAGCAGCAACCAAGACCGATCCAGGCCCAAGAAGAAGTAAGTACCTTCTTATCTTCTTATCTCCCTGATTGCGGCTTCAGCGGGGCTAGACAAAGTCACAAGCGTTTGGCGTTAACGCTAGTCGACAAAACAAATGACTGTAGAAAAACCACGATAATAATTACTAAACACGCTGTGTTTGATACTGTCGGCCGTCAATTGTCAAGCGAAGTACGCTAAAGTTATCTACAGGGTCCGCGAGAACGCCAGCGAGCGTTCAAGTTAGCGTAGGTAATTATTCAAACACAGCGTGTTTAGTAATTATTATTGTCGTGGTTTTTCTACAGTCACGTGGTTTGTCCCATACATTTTTGTCGACTAGCGTTAACGCCAAACGCTTGTGACTTTGTCTAGGCCCGCAGGTCTCCATGGTCCCTGGTGTCACGTTGACCGTCCCCGATCTATTGTGACGCCGCCATCTACAGATCCCAGCCAATTATTGTCGCTGCCAGGAACAGCAGCAACTTCTTGGCTGAAAGAAGCTTAGCATCAATTGGGTCGAGTATGAATTTCCCCAGAAGATTGCTGCGCTTGTGCATTAGTGCTGGGCAGGAACAGATCATGTGCATCGGCGTTTCCGCCGCCTCATTGCAGAGTCTGCACATGTCTGTATCTCTCAATTTCAGGTTGTTCATGTGTCGATTTAATGTAAGTACCTCACTCCATAGCCTTTCACCTTTTTGTAAGTAAAAAAACTGGACTGGCATTGTTGTTAATAAGGAAGGAAGCAAATCCCTATAATTTCTTTTTGAAATTATATTTTAATTTGCTTCTATCTCCTCAGGAGAGACCATAAAATGTCATGAAAATTATGTTATAATTTTCATAATATGTAAGTAAATCTGTATACAATGACATTTTATAAAAAGAGCAAGTGCTAAGTTTATTTAAAACCTGATTTCCGAACTTAGGTGTTCAATATTGCTCCAATATTCCTATTTTATGTGTTGCGATTAGATCAGCATGCATGTAAAGTTTACCGATTAATGTTTTTGAAATATAAGTTTTTCTTATTTTAGGACCTCCCCACACAAAAGCCCAATCAAGGACCGGCGTGAGCCTGACAGAGAGAAAATAAGAGACAGGTCACCCTTAGGAGATAAAAAGAAACTGTCAGCACCCTCCACTAATGATAAGGCAAAGAGCAAGGACAAACATGAAAGGTATTCAAAATCATTACACACTTGATGTCATTATTTTACATCAATCAACTTTGCTACCTTACACCTGACTCTTTAAGAGTAGAAGATTTTGAATATTGAATGGAGCAGGCGTTATTTTGCGGAAATCCAGAATTAACAATCTATCCTGGTAGAAGATTTTGATATTAATCTGTCTAGGTTCCATGAGGTACCTCTATTGTGGAAAATTTATATTTATTAAAGAAAAAAGAAAGTTTCATGAACAAATATATCAGTTCATTACCCATGGCATGTTACAACCTATCTCTGAAGTAAGCGATAGATTGTGTTATGGGTACAAGAGAACTGATAAATCTATTTTAATATACATAAGTATTTACAATTTATATAGAAAAAAACCTGGACATGGAAACTTTTCTGAAACTGAATCTGTATAAACATTTTCCGAATTCCAGTTGTGGTAATCAAATCCATGACTGAAATTTTTTGATGGTCATTGTGTTATGTAACATAGGAATTACACATGACATAGGTAATTAATTTATAATGAAAACAACTGTGGGACAACTTTTACAACTAAGGTTTTGACGTGATAACGTTTAATAAATTGATGAACAGCAGCAACGCACATGAACAATAGTAACGTTCCGCGTAACGTTCCACCTGAGCCTGTACGTGCAAGTGAGAGCGCGCAACAAGCGATAGAGAGGCACGATAAAACAAACGATAGAGAGGCCAATAATTATGACGTCACGTAAATCTATCGTCCGTAAACCGACTTTACAGACAACTAATTTTTTTTATTATGCTAAGAGAAACCCCATGATCAGTAGTGAGCTAGTTATTATCGTGATACTGAATGATTGGTAACCATTGTTTCACAGGTCGCCAGGTCGCAAGAAGCGCGAACGCTCGCCGCCGCCGCGCCCCACCCGCATCCACATCGGGCGGCTCACGCTGAACGTTACGCGCGACCACGTGCACGAGATCTTCTCCACGTACGGCGCGGTCAAGAGCGTGGAGTTCCCCACCGACCGGCTGCACCCGCACAGCGGCCGCGGCTACGCCTACGTCGAGTTCAGCAGCCCCGACGAAGCCGAGAACGCCATGAAGCACATGGACGGAGGTCTGCCTTTTAAATATAAGCTCTTAAGGGGATTTATTGAATTTATTTTTGTCTTTCTCACTCTCATGGATACGATGGTAGGTGCGACATGCAGCGTCGCGGAAGAATACAACAGAAAAACGTAACTTTTACCTAATTACTCAAAAACTAAGCTAGTTATCAAAATCTATTTCTAGCGTTTTTGGATATTATTATTACCGACACTTTAAAACAAAAATTACAATTACATTCAATGTAGTGTCGGATAAAAACTAGAAAAACTGAGATTTTGGAGCAACTTTTGGGAGAACTTTCTATTGAGAAAATTTTATCCAATCGTGTTTCTGCTTCTTAGCGATTTTAGATTAAAGACCCAAAATATCCGCGCCCAGATGGTAGGTACCCATGTTTCTTAAATATGATGTGATACGGTCTAAAATTGAATAGAAGGTACAGTAACCCTGATTTACTACATGATGTTTGTAACGTTGCGTAGGACAAATCGACGGGCAGGAGATCACCGCAGCGCCGGTGCTGGTGCCGTCGCGCCCGCGCCGCCCCTCGCCGCGCGCCCCGCCGCGACACCCGCCCATGCGCCGACACTCGCCGCCGAGGTATCGCACTAGTGCTTATTCTCTCTTAGACACTTTATCGCGTCTTATAACAGTACTATACCTTTAAGACAGCCTAGACCTTATAGAAAAGGATTCCTAAAGACTAGCCACAACCAGCACCATTGTATGTAACTAAAGCACGGTCGCGGAACACGAAGAATTTCGTACATTAACCTGTTACTATCTGTCTCTGTCACTCCCGTGTCAAAATAATGCGGTCACGCTCGCACAGATGCAATGACCCCGTCCTGTGCGAGCGTGACCGTACTTTAGTAGTTACTAACTACCAGAATATGCGTTTCGCTTTTGTACAAATTCGTCCGTCCGTCTGTATTTCTTACAACTAGGCTTAACAGCCTAACTAGGTAAGTAGGTTATCGTATTCAGAGGACCCGCTAGCTGTAGTCTTCATATAAAAAGCGGTAACGATACCGATACCGATTTTCATAGTTTTTAAAAATGTTGCAGATGCAATGAAGAATTATGATCAAATTTATTTTTTAAGAAATATTGCTTTTCTTGAAAGTTATTAATGTCTAAATATCCATATTTTTGGCCTAAAAACTTTCTCAAGTATTTATATATTTTTATTATAATATTTTTAAATTTAACTATACTAGAATACTTAAAAATAAAACGTTTAAGCCTAGATAAAGGTGTACCAAATCTAATTAGACTGAAATTGCCCAATTCGGTAAATACCTAGCCTCTATACGAGCATAGATATCTTTTTTGGAAATACCTATGTACTCGTGTCGTGTTCCGACTAGAGATGTTCAAAAGCGTGATTTTCTCGTCACTGTGACTGTCGTTCCTGTTACAAAAAAATCACAGTGAAAAATCACCGTGACTTTGTCACTTAAGTGATTTAGTGAAGTCTCAGAATACAGAGTGAAGTATGCCGTGCCGTGCTTTTTGTTCGGCTGACGTTTTTATTTGTACCGCTGTCCGCTAATAGTGAGATAGTTGATTTCAAACAACCTTTATTTTATTTATTTATTTTATTTTGCATGTACCAGATAATTGTGTTACATAGTATGATAAATCGAGTATACATAGGAACTTCACACTTTTTACAGGCTTGGGACTGTCACACAATCCGTAAAGATTTATTTACTTTTTAATAACATAAAACAATATTACGTACTTAATTTCCGCGAACCAACGCGGACGCGCAAACGATTAACGAATAACTATTAAATATTATTGTTTACAAACTTTCCAAAGTAAATAGTGTGCTGTGTGTACCTATGTAAGTGAACGGGACAGCAATAGGGAATCAATAGCTGTCACTGTCGCACTCGTAATTCGTATTCACAAATCACAACCCGCTCGGTTAACTTCGTTTCGTGTCGTCGTGACTACTCGTGACTCTGACTTGTGACTTGTGAATCGTGTATTTACTCTATGGAGTGAACTCTATGAAGTGAACGAGTAAATGTATTATAAAACCGTGACTTTGTCACATTGATATTTTATAAAAAGTCACAGTGATCAATCCAGGAGAGAGATATCAACGTTTTTTTGGTCGTGACGTGATTTATCACCCATCTCTAGTTCCGACACTAGAAGACGTACATTTTAATAGTACATCAATATAAGTGCGGAAAGTTTGTCATTTCTTTACGAGTCCCGGTTTGTTGACCCAAACCAAAGGCGAGGGTCATCTATAAGGACGAGTAAAAATGACAATTCCGCACGTGCATTGAACGACGTTTTTTAATACATTTGCGAAAAAAAAATATTGGTTTTACGTGATTGCCTGTTCCGTGTTTGCATGCCGTGTTCGTGTTCATGCGCTCCTGGTGCGCCCGCTCCGGTGCCGCGTAGGAGGAAAACACAAAAGCACTAGTGCGGAAAAGAATAACTTAGCGCACGCTAAACACATATGGAAATGTCAACTTTTTGAGCGAATGTATTAAAAAACACTTTTTTTAACCCATTTTTATTGTCAGGTATCGTCGGCGCAGCCCGCCGCCGCGTCGCCGCTCGCCGCCGCGCCGCCGCCGCTCTCGCTCCCGCTCCCCGCGCGCCGCGCCGCGCCGCCGCCGCTCCAGGTCCTCCTCCTCTTCCTCCCGGTAGACCGCACCCACCGCACACACACACAAACATGCACCATACACTCACACACTCATACCCACTCACTACTCACATCCTCATAAAGACTTCATGTTTTTACTAAAGTATAAAAAATGCTACACCCGCTCCACTGAAAAGTTTCGTCACCAAAACGCGTTAAAATACTTGCTAATTTACTTGGTTGAGATTTTAGTTGCTTTTCTTCAGTGAATATAGGATGTAAATGTACGTAACGGCTTATTGGGTGAGTGAAATCCTATTGTTTTCTGACCACCGAGTGCCACTTAGACGCTTAGACACTTATGACGGGATTGAACTCTGTTTCGTCTATGAAATTTCCGAAATAGAAAATAGGATAAGCAGTCCTATTTGATCTAACATGTATAGGATGGCGTGGGGGATTAATATTTTAAAATCATAAAAATAATTCAAACAGAGAGTAGGTTTAAACTTACTCAAAAATTCCCTTGCAGAAACATTTTAAGTATATCTAAAAAGATGCTAAAGTACATCTTCAGCATCGCTTCAGATGCTTCAAATGTACCAATTTCACACAACTAAGCAATATTCACATGGAAAAATAACACATTTTGTTTCACTTCACATAACACATTCCAGATTCTTCAGGTGAGTACCAGAATACATTATACACTGCCCATTTTTAACCCTTAGTAACTAGGTAGAGGGCCACGGCGGGTAAGTATGACTAATTCATGATAATATTACAACTAGGAACTTTGACTTTGTGCATTAATAAACAAATTTCTTATTATAAAAGCTTGCAAAACGGAAACTGACCAGAGTGAGTGATCAGTGCGAAAGAACTACGTAAAAGTTGACAGAAAAGTGCAGTGCCGATGTAATTTAGGATTTTATCATGTAACATCAAATGAACTTGTTAATAAATATCATAAATTGACGGATTCTATTTTATTTGGTTCCCAGATCCAAAGATCCTGTGTCCCAAAAGAGAAAAACATCTTTGATAAGTTCTCTAGAAAAACCCTAAGAATAATACTATGTTATTTGATAGGCTTTTTCAATAAAAAAAACTTTGTGTTTAATATGGATTTGTTTTATTTTATACATGCTAACAAAACAGGCTTATGAATACAACTAAAAAGTACTGCAATAAATATTATTGTTATTCAAGTTTGATTACCGATAATTTTACAATAGGTTATGTAATCTGTCACAAGAACTTTTCCTTTATACAAATAATTCGGTTCCAACAGAGGCAACTCTTGAAGGGATCTGAAATAACAAGATAGGTTTTTTTAATTTTTTCCAATATAAAAATTCTCGAGCCAATTTTTGTTACCCAGCTCCTCCAAAACGGCTCGACCGATTGTTATGAAATTTTCTGTGTATGTTCGGTAGGTCTGAGCAAAACAACGTTTGCCGGGTCAGCTAGTAATATTATAAAACACGTCTATTATAAAAAAATTACGTGTTCCCGTGTTTGCAACAGAACTAAAATGGCTTGACCGATTGCTATGAAATTTTTCGTGTATATTCGGTAGGTTTTTATAAATAATATATATATATATATATATATATATATTTATAGTGTATTATAAATTTATTATTTATTTATAGTGTATTATAAAGTTGAACGGTGCGTTTGTCTGTTTGAACACGCTAATCTCGGGAACTACTGGACCAAATTGGAAAATTATTTTTGTGTTGGATAGTCCATTAATCGAAGTCCTATTGAGGGAACAAAAACATTACTAACGGATATTGAACCTTCATATTCTTTGGACCTCTAACTGGATTCCAGGCGGAGACGGGTGATTTGTTAGACAACATTAGTCCCGCTACCGCCGTGTACAGACCATATTCTTGGCAAAGTTTCTCCTGAAAAATGAAATCTTTTAAGTTTAAGCGATGTCTAATTTTAACATGGATAACAAGTAGATAAGATGGTACGTTTACTACGCCGTTGGTAAGCGGGCAATGCTCGGTATTTCGCTCATCGACCGTGTGCCATGTACATGAAATAACGGCACTGACTTGTATTGTTTTGAAGGTCCCATCTAAGTGGAAATCGGCAGGGCCTGTATGTAGGACTTCAGAAGACAGGCGGACCCACTTGCTACTAGAATGGAGACCACGCACTGGTCGCAGACACGTCGGCACAAACTCGTGTCTGACGGCATTGCTAAACTCTTGGGAAATTGGTGAGATGGACGAAACCTCAGACTGTCAACACAAAAATGAAGACACTGGATTTTCGCCATTTTGGCGCTAATTGTTGCGTAATCTGGCGTGAGCGTCCAGGGAACTAAAATAAAATGACATTTAAAACAACGGTAAATGTCAATTTTAACACCGTGCCGTGGACCTTGACGGGGGCGCTTAAAACGGCACAAAAAAGGAACTCAATTGTATGGAATAGTTCGCTGATTTCCATTCTATGGATTAATCTGACATTCCTTTTTTGTGCCGATTTGAAGCGCCACCCTCGAACGTCCACTTTACTAAATTGACATTTGTTGTTAGTGAGTAGTGACCGCCGTTTTGAATGCCATTTTATTTTATGTAGTTTCATAGACGCTCACGCCAGGTTAAGCGACAATCAGCGCCAAAACTGCGAAAATCAAGTTTCTTAATTTTTACGTTGACAGTCAGCGATCCATAGAATAGAGATCAGTGGAAGTTTTTCCAGCGTTATAATAGAGGTCGTGGTTAAACTACTGAAAGCTAATTCCTTACTCTCCATTCAGCAAGCATGTAGTCCCCGTCGCTAAGCGCTGCTGCGGCTTTGTTGGCGTCGTAGGCGCAAGAGAAATGCGGCAAATAGTTTTCATGCAGGAAGTTAATGAACGATGACGGGTGACTCAAAAACTGTTCTATTATATCCGTAGGACTGTGGCTAAGGGATTTTTGTCCGTCATTACTTGTTATTTCTACAAGAAATAAAAAATGTAATTAATGTATCATGCCGAAAGTCGTCAGAATAATCAATTTTAGAGTTTTTTTTTAAATAATTGATAGGCTTGCGCTTGACTACAATCAAGTCTGATGAACAGAAATGATGAGGTCTAGGATGGAGCGTGCTTGCCTAGAAAATGCCTATTCACTCTTGAAGGCACCCAGATTGTATTTGGCTGGGAACACGGAAGCTGGAAGGGTTAGCGGTTCGTATCAGAAACGTAAAAGAAAAACGTTTCGTGCGAGTACGCTGGACATCAACCACATATTATAGTTAAATCGCATTGCACGACCGGGGCCACCAAATGCAAATTGCAATTATTGTAAACCAAAAATGTAGTTTCATGGCAGTCGTGGGTAAACATTCCACATTGTATGTTTAATCGGAAAATTGAGTGACTCTTGAGCCTCGAGCCTCAGATTATTTTTTCTAAAAGGTTACGAAAACTAAACAGTTTGGCGGACTTACCTTTGGGATTCAATACTCTTCCAACACCGTGCAAAATGCTAACTGTTTGATCTTTTCCTAGAGACATGAATTTGTTTTGAGTATTCTTTTTCTTCCTTGCCCTTTTTTCTTTAACTTCTTTTTCTATTATTACGCTGGTTTCTAAGTTACTGCTCGAACCTAAATGAAAATATAAAGGAAAAATATACCAAATCACGTGGTACACTCTAGTAGAAGGTGAAATGAAGAAATGAAATAGAATTGGAGTAGTTCTTGTAATTGAAAAAGGATAAATTATATATTTTTTAAATCGTTGACTCCTTGGCTAGTTGACGACTGTCCTAGGCGTCTCAAAAGAAAGAGCATTCTCGACGTGGACGAGCAAACCCAGGCAAAATAAGAGTATCATCTCCTGATGAGGGACGACCAACCAAAACATTGAAAACAACAAATTTGCTCATAGCCCGTATCGTAAATTACATGGACAAAAACAATCGTTGACTGAAAGAAAGTAAAAAATTATCAATATTTATGATAATACAAACCTACGAAAACCTATGAGTTGGAGGTTCTCAACATTTTCGGATAATTCTTGGAACAAAACAAGACTCATTTTCATAGTCCCATCATGTTTCATGACTCATCACTAATGGGAATTGGAAACCACCAATATTTCTTAAATTATGACGTTTATAACTCTTAGAAACAACTTTGGGGTCTCCCTTACCTTTTAAACATGCGAAATGTAAATTCAAAATGGCAGATCTGACGTCACCCCCAGACGAGTTGACCACAGACTCAATGACGTCAGCAGTGGGAATGTTATATGTGGCGGTATATTTCTTGCTGATTATATCAGATGCCCTTTTCAGAGCCGCTTTAAGACCTGTTGCTGATACACTATTGAACCTGGAAAGGATAATGTTTTAGTGGTTATTATTAGTTATATTTACTATAACTTCCTCAGATCATTTGAGTGATCTGAGATAGTCACAAAGATTACTTATATTTGTCGTAGCTATGATTTAATTTGCTTTAGCTGATTTGGCCGGAAAGTGGAGTTTTAGAAAATTATAAGAGAATGATTAAATTATAAGAGAATGGTCACGCACTTTGGTCCTAATAAATCGATAAATGAAGTTATTTTTTTATTCAAAACCACATATTTTTAAGGCAAAAACCACAATTAGAGTTAGTGCAATGCACAAGTTTGTGTTTTTGTGGCATGTAAGGATTGTTTCTTGTTTTTGTGGCAACTAAAATAATTTCATAGCTACAGTGAAACATTGTAAAAGAGTTTGTATGCCTGAGTTTTCCATAATCTTCTCAAGTGTATGAGGCCTGCCAACCTGCATTTGGTCAGTGCGCCTCAAGAAATTCATGTCATACAGTCGGTCATAAAAAGGGGTTCATATATGTACGAGATATGTAGCCATTTGGCCAGTTAGCAAATAAACCCTTGTAAAATCAAGATCTGAATAAGGGGTTGTGAAGACTTACATTATATGATGAATACCAAACTGCTCCTTCAAGCTCGGTGAGAAAAGGTGGAGTGCTGTGTTTTTGTTGTCTGTGTGTGATTCAGAACAAATGAACACTATCGGCGACTTTGCCCTCAGTTTATACTGCCTGAAAAAATATTTCTATATTATTATGAAATTCTCATATCATAGTATTTGTAACTAAACTCTGAAACGGCTTGACAACATAAATAACAAAAGACAAAAAAAATATGCAAAATCAATTTTTTGTCTACATTTGGTAGGTCTGAGAATAGGTGGTAAGCTATTTTTTCATACCCCTTTAGGTGTGGCTAATGTGACCATTTTTTTTCATGGAAAAGCTTTCACTTCACACTTCACTACACTTTGGAACACTACACTTCACTTCACTTTGCACTTTCAGAATATATGCAGTTTTTATAAATAAAAAGTATTTAAAAACAGGAAATGTCGTTTTATGAAATCACTATGCAAATGAAACTTTTAGGAAGTAATTATAACAGCGCTAGCACCTCTTGACGCAACAGTTTATTGGAATAGAATAATACTTACTGCAGAACATCAGTGAACTCCGATGGTGTTCTTATGAAGACATTAGGGAAGTCTTCCACCAGGACCAACTTGTGACTGTTGTTGTCCAGCAGTGATGTGAAATTTGCTGAGTTGATGAGAAATTCTAGGAACTTTTTTGACTGTGGTACCTTGAACTCAAAATCTCCTGAAATTATTAAGTAAAGTACATGAAGAAATATAGTAAAAATGAGTCTTAAAGAAGATTTTATTAGTCTAAGGGCCGATTTTTCAATTGCCTGATAAATAAAGGAATAAATAATTATGACGTTTTGACAGATTTTGTATATGTTTGTTTGCATATGTTTGAAATGTATTCTTTAGATAGTCTATCTGGCGATTGAAAAATCGGCCCTGAATAAACAAAAAAACGAAGCAAAACAAATAAAGCCAAAGAAAAACGAAGTAGCCAGAGACGGGGCTACTACACTACTGCAGCATTACTACTTCTTACTTTACTTTATTATGTGAAATGTACTTTATGAGATGGTGGTACAGCCCCTAAGAGCTCTCCATAATAGTGACAAAGGTGTGTGAATTCTGACAGTCCACACACCTAAACGTTGTGGTGAGCTGTAGTTTATTAGTGGCTGACAGTAGGCTAACATTGGATTTTTATGATTATGATGAATTTAAAAAACTGTTCATTTCGCTATTTGCCTTTACAAAGTTGCAACAACAAAAACCATAATTTTAAAACAAATTATTATTACCAAATTCAGTAGGGTACTCAATATCCAGAGGTGTAATCCACTCTGTGATTTTTATTTCATGCTTAGCAGCTAAAGTTCTTATAGTAGCAGTTTTTCCGCAACCCACCGGACCAGACAATAACAACATGTCATTATTGCTGTTTACACAAGCTGTCTTCAACCACTCCTCTGTTTCTTGAACTTTTTTAGCATGAACTGCCAAGTCTTCCACGTTAACAGGATCAAAGTTTTTCATCCAGTTTTTATCACTGATGTTTGGGAGTGTGCCATTAGACAAAGATGCTGATGGTTCCTGTAATTCAATTATAAATTAAAGTTTTAAAAAAGGGTTTTGTTATTTTTAGTCCTAGACTAACAAAGGTGTTTTTCCAGAGTTTATATGTTTCTTTGTCATTAAGTAAAGTAGTGCCAACAGATTTCAAAAAGAACACTGACATGAGTAAATGCTTCATTTACATGATTAGGTATGGTCGAGGTCAATAGTGCATACATAGCAAATAGCATAGGCTTAAATGTTTATCATTAACTGTTTAACAATGACAAAGTAGGTTTAAAATATTTTTATATAATGCATGTAAAGCATCTTTTTAGCAAATTCTATATCGACCTTTGACCCGTGGTATATGGCTAAGCTGAAACGACATAGGTACAAATATACATTCATCTGAAATATTGTCTTCATATAAGTTAGGGGAGTGAAAAATGCCAATGCTAATATCCAATATTGGATAAGTTCATTAATAAAATGAGCACTTTTGATTTATTTTGTGTTAAGACATTTTATTAGAGTGAATGGCAAAAATGAACGAAAAATGGATCATCTATTTCAAAATTAGACCAGTCACAGGACTGATGGACCAAATTATTCAATTGTGTTTTGTAAAGTACCTGCGTAATTAAGCTACCTAACTTTAAAATTAAGCAAGGCTTTAAAATTACCGTTCTTACCTCTTGTTTAGCTTTTTGGTTCTTGGGAGGATCTTTTTTTGCTTTCTTTGGATGTGGGCTGTCTTCAAACTCAAATAGAGGCTTGAACCATTTTTTTTCCTGCCAAGCAAAGTTGATAATAATTGGAGTGAACATAAGTTACAGTAAGCAAAAATAAACTAATAAAACTTTACTTTCTGAAGATTAGGCATTTTCAAAGTTGTCGAGAGAAGAAAGCAGGTTGTAGCAAAGCTTAGGATACGAATAAGGAAAGCTAGCAGGTTTCATCAGATTTATTTGCAATACAAGTCGCAGTTCGCACTCTCTGAGTCTCTATTTGCGTTTCTAGTTTTCAATTTCAAACAATGTTGAATGTTTTCATTTTCAATTTCTTCACTTCAATTTAAATTTTGTTCTGTTCTGTTAATCCATTCGTCCCTTTCAGGACAGGCAAAGGTCGGAGACTATACAGCCTATTCGTTCGTGTGTATTTTCTTAAATTTTGTTTCAAATTGTAAGCACAGACCACAACCTACTCCATACCTACTCTATGGCACAGACCACAAAACAAAGTTCAAACCAAAATATTGTCAGTTGAAACCACAGAGTCTTAGCTAGAACTAAGCTAAGACAACTATGCCCACGGAGCATAGACAGCTAATCACACAGATTACTATAAAAGTATAAAACCAATGCTGCCAACAGTTCGACGGCAAAAGGTCAACAAATGAGTTCGTTCAATGAATACTTACCATGGAATTAACAAGTAGTCTATGACACTTACTATTTTTTTTTTTGAAAAAATTTCTTACAATATTTCTAGAATTTTACGATCATGCTTTTCGTACCAACGACTCCGAAAGACGGATCCTTGTTTATCTGATCTGAGCATAGAGGTATTAAATAGATCTGAGGACGAATCCATAGATTGATTTGCCAATTTGTCATAATGACATTGACATTTCGGTTATTTGACTTTTTCGCACTGTGTAGGTACTAGGTAGTGCTTTTAGTTACGTAAATTAATTTTTATTTTCTCGTAAAAATAAGTTGTACAGTCAATAAATACAGCTGATGTGCTAAATTTTGTAAGTAAAATATGTAGTTGATACGGTTTGCCACAGTACTTGCAAAGTGCGTAGTAAGGTTATTATTAGTTTCTACGTATTACATTGCAGGTGAAAATGCAGGCGATCAAGGCTCTCGGGGCTGCGGCTCCCTCCACCGTTCTTTCGGTAGTGAAGAAAGGAGCGTTTGCACCCATGGTAGAGCAAATACGCCAAACGCATTTGCCAGCGCCCGACCCCAATGTGAGAAGACCGTATTCCCCTTTCCAAGAGACTAGTAACATGGCTGAATACGCCGTGGCTCGGCTGGACGATCTGTTGAACTGGGGCAGGAAGGGCTCGATGTGGCCCATGACATTCGGTTTAGCTTGCTGTGCTGTAGAGATGATGCACATTGCTGCTCCTCGTTATGACATGGACAGGTAAAGTACATTTCTTAGGTAAAGTTTTCAAAAGATGAGTGTGGTATTATGAAGTGGTGCCATAGAGATTTATCTGCTATGGTGGAGGAAAGCAAACAATAATTTGTTCATTGATTATATTGGAACCCATAATTTTTAAAGTGGAATCTTAAATACGGTCCTGAGCTAAATATATATGATATTGCACAGATTTGCAACTTATATCTGGTAGCTTATTGGATAGTGGATAACTATCTGGTGTCCAGCTGGATTGTTAAAGTTGGTCTGGTAGGTCAGATGATGGATAGTTGCTGGATATCTGTGTTAACTCTAGTAATAATTACATAAACATTCAGTTTCATTTCTCACATGATATATAATCCCCATCATGCATTTAATTATTTCAGATATGGCGTAGTATTCAGAGCTTCACCTCGACAGTCCGATGTGATGATTGTTGCTGGAACCTTAACTAATAAAATGGCACCTGCTCTGAGGAAGGTGTACGATCAAATGCCTGATCCCAGATGGGTCATCTCCATGGGCAGTTGTGCTAATGGTGGCGGCTACTATCACTATTCTTATTCTGTTGTAAGGTAAGAAACAATCACTGTAGAGAAAGGCAAGAAAGAATATCATCATATTTAGAGAAAGAATATCAATATATTTAGAGAGATTTGTACTAGGCTAGATAGTTGATTACTCCTTTCCACCAATTTGCAATCGTAAGACTGTATGTGTTTTTAGCTTAAAAATTATGAAAAACCAAATAAAATTCGAGTACGGCAGGCAGATTCATCAATGGATGGATTTGAATATGTATTTTAATTAACAAATGCTGTGCTCCCTTTGATATTCTACCCTGATGTAATTGTACAGTGTGGGTGAAACCTGAGATAAACAGTCAGGACTTTTAGCTTATGCAGCAGTCTATGACCAGTTGAATCCTATGGAAACTATAAGCCATTTCAGCCATAGGCCTTTGTCACCACAGCTTGGGTCACAGAATATGAGAAATGGTGCTGAAAGTAGCAATATATACATTTACCTTGTATCCACTTTAAAGATTATTCACATTTTCTGTTACGTCCCAGTGAAGACTATAAAAAAAATTGTAGTATTTTACTTAAATGAAGTAGTTTATTACTATTTGCTAAACTTTGTTAGCCAGATTCTCTTAAGGCGTTTCGGCCATACTAGCCTGCAAAATTCAAATTTTATTCAGTTTTTTGCAAATATTAGACTAACCACACATTGTAGATTTATAACAATGAGTTTTGCGTGCATAATATTTATGCATCTACATGTTTTTAATGTAAGCTTTGCTTGTGAATTCCCATTCATCTCACATTGGTTCTGAAAGATAATTTTTTTCAGTTTTCTAGATTTACAGCTATCAGGAACCAATATTTAAACTAAATGCGTACTTTTGTATAATTACCACGCTTTTACCGAAAAACTAAATTAAATTGAATTTTCGCGCCCGGATGGTACCCATCCCCCTTAAGATCTTACTTTTGACAAGAAAGGAAAAAATTATTTGCTATAATCCGCCAACAGAAAAAATTCTGTATGGTCAAACATGCAGGTACGAGTACAAGCTAAGCACCGCTTACCTTCCTACCAAAGCATGAAAGCCAAGTTATCCAGCAAGCAATGCCACCACCACCACTCACATGCACCACCACACAATTTTGGTTGGGTCTCTCATAGTGATACTTATCATTATTTACAGAGGTTGTGATCGCATTGTGCCTGTCGACATTTACGTGCCCGGATGCCCGCCCACTGCTGAAGCATTGCTATACGGAGTACTTCAACTACAGAAGAAAGTCAAAAGAATGAAAACAGTCCAGATTTGGTACAGAAAGTAAAAGAAAACGACATGAAGCAAGATTATTAAGATATAAATGATATTGTTATTTATTTTCATTTCAGTAACATGATCAAGTAGAAGAAAGTTGTACACTTGTGATATTGATTTCAAATCATAATATAGCAATATGTCATTTTCAGTGTTATTTCAAAATAGAGTTAGAACAGGCTAACTTTGTATTATTTATTGGATTTCCTGCTAGTTCTAAGATGTTATCATTACAAATTAATGAACCCACGAAATAAACAATGGGCATTTACACCTTTTTTTGAAAACTGTTTTAAATTAATCCTGTGATCGTAATAAACCAATAGAATTTTTATTTCAATTTTTCAAAACCAATAAAAGCCTTAAAAACGATTTTATAATTACGATTTTTAATTTTCGCGCGGAAACGGCTCGTGACGTCACTCCGTTAGTAACCATAGACTAGAGCTAGACAATCAACAGTAGTATAACCACAGATTAATGATACTGTATCTTGAGTAAAACCAAAGAGTAAAACAAATGTCAAACGTCGGATCGGATGGTCATGTTCAGAATCCAGTAATAAAATCTTTAAAGTGGACTGAAAAGAAAAAAATTAGATTTGTAGCAGACTAATGTTAATATTTTAATGAATTTTCTTATAATTTACGTAAAAACATTTTACACATATTGCTAGCAAGTTGGTTCAGTCAGATGTAAGGTCAGATGACTAAGTATTAAAATTTAAAACTTACACTTCTGAACGAACACATAATCTATTTTATCTTTAGCGCAATCATAGATCGAACACAGACTTCTAACAGTACAAGAAACACTTGTTGATTAAAAGCTCCAAGTTTCGTGATATGTAAAAAAATAAAAATATTACAACTGTTAGAGCCCTGCAAAAGACGAAGTATAAAATGAGTTCTAAAGTTTATCATTGGTGTCTTGTGCCTGAATGCAAAAATACAAGTGTAAAAACGCCACAAACCTTAAACATGCATTTTTATATTTTTTCTTACATGATCATGATGTAAAATACCCTATTGTGGTCGGTGATGTACTCTGTGGCGATAATCTAGGTTGTGTAATATCCATAGAGTAATTTGTATATGTGTACCACAGACCACAAAACTAGATGTGTACTGTCACGGTACTGTCGGTGTGACGTCACGTTATGGTGGATGGCGTTTTTGGACAGATAAAAAAAGACGATTTTTAAAATGGAATTATAAAATTCACATTGCAATTTTATGAATAAATAGTGACGTTTCCCGTTTACTTTTTTCAAAATCTATCTTAAACATGCATTTTTATATTTTTTCTTACATGATGTAAAATACCCTATTAGAAATCATAAATGTGAATATTTGTTATTATTGATAACTTGATAAGTATGAGAAGAAATTTAGTAGTTTCAATAGGCAATTCCAAGTCTTGATTTATTCCCCTTTCCAACTGCCAATCTGGGTTGTGTATCACCAAAAGTCAAAACCATATTATTTGATTTGTAGTCTTGGCCTAGGTACTTATAGAACTGTCTAGCTATTACAGCTTACAAGATAGTGATTATATACAATTCTCTCAATTTTGTGCAATACTTGGACTGTTCTCTTTGCTTGTGTGTTCAAAAAGAAATTGGAAAAAAGGCAAGGTTAATGAATTATAGCTCCAGAAAGGTAATATCAGCTGCAGCCTGTACTGTAGCTAAAAGCCAATCGAGCAATCAAAAGAAATGACAAAAAATTATGGGGGTGACAACATCCATCAACCTCTTTTTGAGAACCCCAATATATTTCGGAATGAGAGGGATATGGCCAAAACCGTCTTCGCTAAGTGCTTGTGCTATTGAGGCATGGAATCGTAACAATTAAAAATGGTGCCTGTATCCTAATTTCAGTAGGGGTAGCTGGGTAGGTATGCCGTATGTTATATACTGACATTCAACTCGCGCGTTGATTATTATTTACAAAATAAGTGTAGCAGCCTAGTTTAGTCAAAGAATGGTTGGTTTACCAGCGTTTTTAAGGCTCGGTTGCTTGACTTGACTTTAACCGAAACGTTATAGTTAAACTAGCTGACCCGGCAAACGTTTTGCCATATAATTTTTTTTCACTTGGGGACAAAAAATAGATAACCTGCTCCCAGACCTAGAAATCATACACTAAAAATTTCATAACAATCGGTCCAGCCGTTTCGGAGGAGTTTGGTAACAAATAAAAGCGAGAGAATTTTATCCTGACTCTTGTGTTTTAAATAAGGGTTAGACCGCCATATTTAACTATAACGTTTCGGTCAAAGTAAAGTCAAGCAACCGAGCCTTAGTAATATTTAGTGCATTCAGTGGTTTTTGATGGCCCTCCTGGTCTGAAAAGGCCTGGGTTAAGGTGATGCACCTCTTCCAACTAAGCGCAATTAAATCATTAGCTGCATAAGCAATCAGCAAAATTGCAGAGAAGTGCGGCCTTATAAATACAATAAAATATAATATTTACGGAAATGTCTGGTAGGAATATCAAGAAAAGTCATGTTGGTATAAAAATCAAAAGTTTTAATGGTATTTTCTGAATCGCACCAAGCTTTCATTTACTTTTAGTATACAGAATGATTTTTGTATAAACTATAATACACTTCTGAGTTGCTCGTCATGAAATCAGAGAACACAATCAACTACAATGTGCCTTAAAACAGGTTTTAATATTCATAATTTCAATTTTGTCTGACTTAATGTCTATTCATGCTAGATTTTATCGGCACATCAGGTTCACTGAGACAAAACAAACATATCATTTGACGAAAGCGTTGTTAGCTAAACAACATTGCTTGACAAACTATTTATGAAATTAAGTTAGGAAGTACATAACATGATTTTAATTATTACATTATCTAGCTTCAAATACACTACTCTGAAGTCAGACAAAATGTATCTCACAATATAATAATATCACATATTTTAAATGCATTAAGAAGAAATGTCAACCACTATTATTACAAAACAATGTAGTTCGAATCTACTCAATAAAGAGACATAAATAAATAAATAATCCTGCACTGGTACAATTGAAAAACCATTATGAGATTTTTTAACGGAAGTGTAAATTAAACCTCCGATACAATAATAATTTATGGGTTTTTTCTTTCGTATGACGTTAAATAAACCGATTCTATATTTTAACACTAATTTACAACTAATATTTACATTTTATTTATAGGTATATATATAAATATGTATAATTATATCGATAGCGATTCCGATGATCCTATCCTTCACATCATTCATTCGGCGTTTTAATGTATAATTAACTAATTATGGTCACAATAACAACTCGATAGATATTTTCATGTAAATAAACAAGCAGTGTACAGGCGTACGCGGTGCGGCGGCGGCCGCGCTCCGTCCGTCGCAATATATTGCACAGAACACGCGCGTGCGAGCCGGACGCGGCCACGGCCCGCAGGCGACGATACAATAAATAATTCTCTAACCGATATACACGCAGCTAACCGTTCACTATGTACACGCGGCGTGCGGCCGCTATCATCGCGGCTCCTCCTTCTTGAGCAGGTCGAGCGGCGCGAGCGGCGCGAGCGGGGCCAGCGGCGCGTGCCCCAGCGGCGGCAGCGGCGCGCCCGGCAGCGAGCGGTGCAGCAGCGGGCTGGACTTGAGCTGCTGGTGCGCGTACGCGTTCAGCATCTTGGCGCGGTCCTCCTCCGCGCGGATCGCCGCCTCCACGAACGGCGCGAACCGCATGTGCTGCAGCGGGTCGAAGCGGTACGGGTCCCAGTGCGGCGCGTAGGCGGGCAGCGCCTGCGGCGGCCGCGGCGGCTCCTTGCGCTCCTCCTTGGGCGGCTCCGGCGCGCCGTTGCGCAGCGGCGAGCGCGTGCGCGCGCGCTCCAGCTCGCGCTCGCGCTGTTCGCGCAGCTTGCGGCGCTCGCGCTCCTCGCGGTCGCGCCGCTCGCGCTCCTCGCGCTCCCGCCGCGCGCGCTCGCGCTCCTCGTGCTCGCGGCGCACCTCGGCCGCGGCGGACACGGGCGGGCGCACGCCGCGCCACGCGTCGTGCAGCGCGCCCGCGTGCATGGGCGCGTGGTGCATGCCGTGCAGCGACGACGACAGCGCCAGCTCGCGCCCGTAGGCGGACAGGCCGAAGGGCGAGGGCGCGCCCGGGTAGCCGCCGCCGTAGCGCGCGAAGGGCGACACGCCCGCCACGCCCAGGTGGCGGTCGGCGGGCGCGGGCAGCGGCGCGGGCGCCAGCGCGGGGCGCGCGGGGTAGCGCACGAGGCCGAGCGGCGCGTGGTGCAGGTAGGGCGCGGGCGGCAGCTCGTAGGGCGAGCGGTAGGCGGGCGGCGGCGGCGCGGGCGCGGGGAAGGCGCGCAGCTTGTCCTTGTCGGCGGAGACGGCCGCGCCGCCGCTCTTCTCCTTCTGTTGGTGGTTGTAGATCTCCCACGCGATCCGGACGTGCATCGCGTTCCACTTGCCGGTTTTCTGCGAGATATAATTTTCAATCAGTCGCTTATCCTATGCGGTCAGGTCGCGGAAGAAACGAGTCAGAAACGTCAGCATGCAGTGCAAGCGATGAAGTGCGAAAGGAGACCTACCGCTGCGGCGGGGCGAGGTGGTGGTTTAGCGGCGGAGTCGCTCGCGGCCGACACTACGGGCTGTTAACATGAGGCGATGCAAGGTTAATGATGACAGCAAATAAGGAATGAAGCACCGAACTAAACGAGATCTCTATGAGATAGTAATTAAGAACTGAGCTTTTGTTACACAATAGGTATTCTAGGGTCCCATAAAAGGTTAAATAGTTACAAAGAATTAAATAAAAATTAGCGATTGACCAAAACCATGAGATGAAAAAACTTAAATATGAATAAATAATGAATACAACGGCTACTGAATATATAAGAACTCTACTTCATTGAGTATGAAAATGAGAACAATAGATTTGAATGACGCGGCTACCTTGGGCGCGTAGGCGGTGAGCGGCGCGGGCGGGTGGTAGGGCGCGGCGGGGTGCAGCAGGCTGGACGAGTACGGGTAGCCGAGGCTGAGCCCGCTGCGGTACAGCGACGACATCTTCCCCACATCTTTGAACTGGAACCGAGCGCAGTGTTGCTACATTAATTACACACACGAAAACTTAACGTCTTAAATGAAAATGAGGCTACCTAACTTGAGGTTACTAAAACTTCGCCTTTATCACCATACATGTTTGCCAGGAGTATAGGTTGATGCTCAGAAAAGCATGGGTTTTGACAGATGGACACTGGGCAGCCTTAAAATTTCTCATGAAAACATAATGGAAAACTTTCTTCAGTTTTGCTACAAAAATTGAGCACTGTGCTCCTATAACTTGAATTAAAAAATAAAAGTATAATTGGATTAAAAAAAAGAAACTCATTTTAGAAGATTGGTTACGCGCAAATGTTGCTGCGCCTTATTCCGGCGCGATGGTGTGTAGAAAGTAGAAACCGTTAGGAGCGAGTTGGTACGATAACTTCGGCTGCATCACTAACTATCACATGAGAACGCAGTCAAGTATTAACTTGTAGAGGATAAAAAAGACTTGAGTTTAGAATAATACCTAAAACGAAAGTCTATTTCATGATTTCATCATGTGTGATTTCATCGCCCGATAGATGACATTGTCTTCAGTTAGCTCGCGTAACGACTTCAACACCATATACGTGATTGCAAGCGTGTCCATTCTAGATTTTATAAACTAGAAACTTTCATCCTAGATTTTCGTAGATTATATCTTCGTGAGATTTTCGTCACGCAAAAAATATATTTTTTACTACATTTGCTCAAAAAGTTGACATTTCCATGCGTGTTTCGCGTGCGCAAAGTTATTCTTTTACGCACTAGTGCTTTTGTGTTCCTCCTACGCGGCACCGGAGCGGGCGTACCAGGAGCGCATGAACACGAGCACGGCATGCAAACACGGAGTAGGCAAACACGTAAAACCAATATTTTTTTTTTCGCAAATGTATTAAAAAACGTCGTTCGATGCACGTGCGGAATAGTCATTTCTACTCGTCTCTATAGTTGACCCGCGCCTTTGGCTTGGGTCAATAACCCGAGACTCGTAAAGAAATGACAAGCTTTCCGCACTTATATTGAAATGTTCTATTTCTTCAGCCTAGCCCCCTTCGATACCCTACGAAAAGAAACTTAGTTTCAAAGACTCACCAGCGGCGCGTGCGGCACCAGCAGCTGGTGCGGGTGGTGCGGCGCGTGGGGCGCGTGGGGCGCGTGGGGCGCGGGCGGCGCGTGGGGCGCGTGGGGCGCGTGCGGCGCGTGCGTGGCGGGCGGGTGCTGGTGCACGTGCGTGTGCTGGTGCTGGTGGTGGTGCAGCTCCGTGCGCACGCCCACCGCGCCCGCCGCCGCCAGGAACCGGCTGTCCAGCTCGCGCCGCAGCAGGTCGGCGCCGGGGCCTGCGGAGCGACAGTCAAACAAGTGTTCACTCTTGTGCCCACAAAACAAGTTGGCGGGGAACATACGAAGACCGGGGCTAGACAAAGTCACAAGCGTTTGGCGTTAACGCTAGTCGACAAAAATGTATGGACAAAACAAATGACGGTAGAAAAGCCACGATAATAATTACTAAACACGCTGTGTTTGATACTGTCGGCTGTCAATTGTCAAGCGAAGTACGCTTAAGTTATCTACAGGGTCCGCAAGAACGCCAGCGAGCGTTCAAGTAAGCGTAGTTAATTATTCAAACACAGCATGTTTAGTAAATTATTATCGAGGTTTTTCTACAGTCATTTGTTTTGTCCATAAATTTTTGTCGACTAGCGTTAACGCCAAACGCTTGTGACTTTGTCTAGCCCCGCTGACGTTGTTGTGAAACATTGTTGCTAAATAAGAACTTCATAAGGAGGCTCAATGTCAAATGTTGTCGCCGAATGGCGTAGGGGTAGCGAACCTGCGTCTGCGCCGGAGGTCGTGGGTTCGATTCCCACTACTGGTAAATTTTAATGTGATGAGCATGAATGTTTTCCAGTGTCTGGGTGTTTTTCAATATATTATATTTATGTATATTAGTATGTATGTATATTTATCAGTTATCTAGTACCCATAACACAAGCTATCGCTTACTTTGAGGCTAGATTGCGATGTGTGTAATGTCCTGATATTTATTTATTATTATTATTTAATCATTAATGTCACATGGACTATGGAGATAGTCAGTGGGAACATGTCTTCATAAAAAATCAAGAAAAAGAAATTCATAGAATAATTCTACGCTTCGCGATGTTCGCGTCCACGTTCTAATGTGACTGGAGCCTGTTAGTTACGTCTATGTGAAGGATTACCTTTAAATTTTTTTTTATGCGCTAGTACCTACTCATCGACAAAATAGAGAATCATACATGCTGGCTGAAAATGTAACAACCATTCCTATGAGTATTTTGTGCAAATTCAACAACCAAATCTGCCATACCGACAGAAAACTGCTACAATAGGTCACCTTGTGGAAGGTGTTGGAATGTCGCGGAAGGGCGACGCTACTCACTGGTTTGGAAGAGCGACTCCGCGGAGAAGGGGTTGGGGTTAGGCGGCGGCAGCGGCGCGCCGAACAGCGGCGGCGCGGGCGCGAAGCCCCGCTCCGCGCCAGTGGGCCTGCTGGAAGATAAACACACTGTGAGTAGGACAGTTCATTTGTTTTGCTATAATTTAAAAGATTCTGTATGGTACAATATGCAGGAACACTGCTCACACCACACACAATTTTCCAACACTTTCTTCGACGTACGTTCTTCGTGGAGATGTTTACGATTTCCCATTGTGAAGTCAACATCTCCTAAAGATGTCCCGGTGTCAGAGGACGAAGTGTACGTCGAAGAAAGTGTTGGAAAGTTGTGTGTCAATCATCGCGGAAACCCTTGGGACTAGAAAGCTGAAATTTTGCAAACACGTAGATGTTCTCTTTATAATGTGGACAAGGGAAAAGCAAGCAGCAGCGAAGTGTCAATTCCAGCGGCTATACTCACGTTACCCCCCAGTGCGCGGGCGGCTTGGCACTGGAGCTGATGCTGGGCACGGTGGGCACGGGCGCCAGCGAGTGCGCGAGGTGCGGCGCGGCCGGCGTGGGCGCCGTGGGCGTCGGCGCCGCCAGCCCCGCCAGCCCGCCCAGCGCGCTCAGCCCCGTCGACAGCGGGCCCAGCGTGCTGCCTACGCCCAACGTCGGCACCGGACCCTGGAAAATGTAACATGCCCTGTTGAAACGTACTACATGGCCCAACGGAATTGCAAACAGAAGGAACTGGTTTGGTCTGGACCCTAGAAAACATTATTACAACATAGCCACGGCGAACCGTGCGAAAAAATGTCACCAGTTTACTGATGTCACAAATGTTTGTTTTGAAGGCAGCAGTAACGACTACAGGTAGTTAGCTCAGCAGCCACCTATAGGATTTTGGCAGATGGCGCTACTGTTTGCTTGTATGAGAAGATTTATGTAAAACGTTCACATGGCCGCATCCTCAGATTCATATCAATGATAAGCATCGTTATCTGACAGCTGCTAACAGCCGCTATTGTTTTTTACATGAGTGTGAAAAGTTTACTGACGAGCCGTGATTATTGGATTACAATTATTGTGGTTCGACTTACTGGCAAAGGTGCAGGCAGCGGACCGGCGAGCGGCGCGACGAGCGGCGCAGCGAGCGGCGCGGCGAGCGGCGCGGTGAGCGCGGAGGAGACGGCGGCCACGGCGCCCGTGCCGCCCGACGCGGGCGTGCTCCGAGACAGACTGCTGATGTTGCTGCTGGAACAAGCGTCTACAAGTGTTATACGGGAGAGCCTACACCGTCACTGAACACATTAGAATATCATTTACTTAAAAATTGTGGAAGTTGGAAATTGGAATACAGTCGTGTTTTTACGGACTGGAAATTCGAAATGGTATCAACAACCACAATTTGTAATAATAATAATTCTTATTTCTTTAAAACAAAATATTTAATGCCATAGAACCACCAACCATAAAGTTGATATATGACACTCATTATAGCAGTGATGAGCCCATTGATTTATATGGTGCCTTCTAAGGTTAATGGGCACGCTTCTCTGAGTCATGTGCGTTTGTGTAAATGAAACACTTGTAATGGAGGACTCAATCAGCACTTGGCTAGCGTAGTGAGCAATAACCAAACTCCTCTACTTAAGAAAGAAGAAGTTTTGATCGGTTGCAATATTTTCAAGGATGGTTCACAATACATAGGATTTAGGAATCAATCAAAAAAAATCTGACTACCGAATGGCGTGGTGGTAGCGAACCTGCCGTCTGCGCCGGAGGTCGTGGGTTCGATTCCCACTACTGGTAAATGTTTGTGTGATGAGCATGAATATTTTCCAGTGTCTGGGTGTTTTTCAATATATTATATTTATGTATGTCAATCATATTATCAGTCATCTAGTAGGTACCACACAAGCTAGATTAAAAAAAAAAACTGGCATATATACATACACATGACATATATGACATACTGTTAACAAGATTAGCAAGTAGCCAAGAACAATGAAAATGCTCAATCGCAGACAACTGGACACTGGGATTAGATTGATAATTTCATGGCTTCCTCGCGAGAACTAAGCGGATTGGATGTACTCTTTGAAGATTACAACATACAACCTTTTTAATATAACGTGTGTGGTTTAAATGTGTAATAGGTAGGGAAAATGGAAATGTACTCCGTAAAGGTTTCTTGCCATTCAAAAGTTTGTTCAAAATTTTTCAGAGTTATATGAGGTATTTGCCATATTTTGGTTTACTATTAGAAGTATGTGAAAGAATTTGAAAACCAGGTATTTGTGAAGATGAAAACTAATATTGATAGTTTTGTCAATCGAAACTAATATAGATATTTCAATCCACGACAGCGTGCCCCACTATGTCAAACTCCATATAAATCGATTGAAACATAAGCGATTATGACAGAGTTGGTCGCGACGTCGTGCATTGAATGAAATATCTATAACTGTTATCAAATGATCGGACACGTGCATTGTGTATTATAGTAGTGCTATTATCTCGCTGCAGACTCGGTCATAAATCATTCGAGTGTTTCGCTTTTGTTGTTCTGCAGTAATGCACTACTGAACAAAGAACAGCAAAAGCGAAACACTAGAATGATTTATGACCGAGTCTGCAGCGAGACACTGCACTACTATAACGTAAGCGCGACAGCTTATTTTATTGGGGCAGCACAAAAAATTGGTTGTCTGTAAAGTCGGTTTACTGACGATAGTTGACCGTGACAACGTCTTCTTTGTCGCTCGTTCCGCGCTCGCGAGGTAACGCCGGTAACGCCGCATGAGCGAGGTAACGCCGGATGAGTCATGTTTTTTCGTGCGTGCAACCAGCTCTATCGAATTATAAGACGTTGTCACGTCAAAAGAAGAAAATGAAAGTGAAGTGAACGTTACCTGAAGCTCTCCCGCTCCCTGCTGGGGCTGTGACCGCGCGGCGAGTAGGAGAGCGGACCCGCCGCGCCCAGCGAGCCCGGCGTGTGCGGCCGCACGCTCTTCGGCGTCTTGGGCGCCACCAGCGGGGACGCCGCCAGGCTGCTCCGCTGGAAAATTACATCATCTCGAATTTATGTCCAGAATAACATGCATAATTGTTTTGCTGGGTGAGATTTCTTCGAGCGGCTCTCGAAGGAGGCTTTTGTGGCTTTTGGTTGGACTCGACTGTTGGCGTAGACCCCTAGGCACTAGCCTAGTTTTATGTTTGTGACATCATAATCCATCTTTTACTGTCAGCATTGAATTTATGCGTATTTGATGCTTTGGTACATCGAATTATTTGAACAAAACCTATTCAACATTATGCTTAGTAATAATAAAACATGTAGAAGTAGATAAAGTCGGTACTAACCGCATCGGCAGTATTTCTCGGCGACGCGGCAGACGGCGGCAGGTACGGACTGTGTTGGAGCGTAGGAGCGTACGGAGCGTACAAGGTGGGATAGGAGCCGCCCGAGTACACGGCAGGGGGAGGGTAGCCGTTCGTCGCCATCCCGGAACTGACGATGGCGCTTTCGGACCGCGCCGGCGACTCGCTCGCCGACACCGGCGGCTGCCTGGAATCCACCGTCGGCGGCAGTATCGAGTGACTGTTCACGCTGCTGCTGCTCGACGCCGGAGTGAGCACCGTCGGAGCGCTCGAGATCGGCGCGGGGTCTATGCTCATGGGCTGGTGTAACGACACCGGCGGCGCTAGCGGCGCCGAGTGGGGAGGCAGACTGAGCCCTGGATGCTTTATGGTCGGTGTGAAGCTCGACATTGTACTCGTGGTCGTGGTGCTCGATAAATGCGGCGAGCTGGTGTGGTTGGGAGTCGACGTCGCCAGGGGGTTGGAGCCGCTCATCGGAATATTCGCGTGGCTCATGATGCTGTGGCTACTGAGCGGGTGGCTGAAATGCAACGCGGCCGGCGAGTTCGACGTGGATGGAGGCAAGTGGTTTGCGGATATGTGGTTCGCCACGCTGAAGGCCGTGTGGTGCGAGGGTCGACTCGCGTACATCGGCATCGGCACCGGCTGCGCGGAATGTTTCTGTAAACTCGACTGACCCGGATAGGGTATCGAATGCGTCGCGCTGTGAATACTGGAACTCATACTCGAGTTTACGTGACTAGACCCGATAGACGGGGGCCGGTAGGGGCGGGAGATCGGGGCCGCCGGCGACGCCGGTCGCCCGGAAGGCGTTTGACTCGGAAGACTGGTGGGCGCGGACGCGGGCGGGGTCTGCGGCGGGGCGCTCTGCGGCACGCCGTTGGACGCGACGCGGCCGGGGAACGAGGTAGGAGCGGCGGGGTGGACCTGCGCCTGCGCCGGCGACGGGTTCCGCACGTCGTGGCCGGGCGTCACGGGGTGGGGCTGCGGGTGCGGCGCGCGGCTCGGGAGACTAGGGTGCGCGGGCGGCGTCGGCGTCGCCGGGTGCGGGCGCGGCGCCGGGTGGTGCGCGTGCAGGTCGAGCGGCGCGTGCGGCGGCTCCGGCGGCGGCTCGGTCCGCGTCTCGTGGTTGGTGTGGCGGTGGTCGGGCAGCGCGGCGGCGTGCGCCCGGTAGGCGGTGTGCGAGGGGAAGAGCGGCGAGGGCGCGGGGGGCGCGGGCGGCGCGGGCGTGGGGCTGTCGGCGGCGGCGCGCGCGCCCGGCTGCAGCTTGTTGTTGCTGGCCGGGCGCTCGGGCGTGTCGGGCCCGGCGGCGCCGACGGGCCGCGCGGGGACCTGCGTGGCGGCCTGGCCGTCGAGCGCGGGGATGTGCGCGCCGCTGCTGCGGTGCGGCGTGTCGGCGCGGAAGGGCGGCGGCGGCAGCGCGGGCGGCGGCAGCGCGGCGGGCGCGGGCGAGGGCGCGGGCTGCGGCAGCGGCGCGGGCGCGGGGCTGGCGCTGCCGCCGACGGGCGCGCGCGACAACGCCAGCGCGCCGCCGCTGCCGCCGCGCGCCACCAGCTCGTTCTTGGCGCCGCCGCCGCCGCCCGCCGCTGTCACCCGGAACAGAGTCCCGGCGTCCGATGCCTGCAACAGAAATAAAATTGTTTTTCGCAACCTTTGATGCTCAGCGAGAGAGTGTAATCTTGGATATAATATGTCACACAATATGTGAACTAAATTAATTCAATTTATGAACTAAAATTGATTCTTCTTTTAATTTCTTATTTCGAATCTGTAGTAAGGGTCTGTAGTAAACCATTATACATGTATAATTTAAGTACCAGTTGAAATGATATAGGTATAAACGTGGGTAAATCTTACATCGTCCATCGATGCATCGTGGTATCTAGGGGACGCATTTCTGCTATTTTCTGGACTCGCCTGTAACAAAGAAAAATGAAATTTATTTTATTTGAAACATTTTTGCTTAAATCCTTACATGATAATTATTTTATGGAACAACTGGTTTTGCTCGCGGCTTTGCCCGCGCGTTTTACACAATTTATATCAAACACAGATAACGAAGCATTTTACACCCTAGCGGTGCGTAACAGGTAAATGTGTAGAGCGTGTACGTTTAACAAGATCTTTATTTGAATACATCCATTGTTGAGATAATGTTTGTGCATCTTTGACACCATCTCATTTGTTCAGATGGTATATGTGAGGTCTGAGGAGTATCTACGCTAGGCGGCAGGTGACACAATGCAGGCATTAATATTCAAAGTTATATTCATGTACACCTATTGTTCTTGTCTAATACACAATATCCGCTTGTCGAGCCGTGTTCCTCGAGAGCTGTATCATAAGACACGACTACATTCAAATCTCGTATGCAATATGGCACAGCACTGGAAGAATATATTATCATCGACGATTGACGTGCGTAGTTTTATGACAATGGCTTAATGTTTCCTAACATTGTTATCGATCTTATCAGGGGACCATTATAAATTAATAAAAATGTGCTCACATGGTTGAATTAAAACATTGGCGCATTATGGATAACAAGTTAAAAAAAATCTTATTCCATCGTCATGATATAACGCACTGCATAGGGCTCCTCATCCTAGACCTTAAAGCTTCGTCATCCCGAGACAGTAAACAGTTGTTAAGTCTGATTAGAGTCTGTAATTCCTCCAGTAACTGTTTTAATACCAGCAATATTTTTTACAGTACGAAAAATTCGAATGTTTTGTCGGAAAACGTCGAAAGCCCAAAAATAAATTTATTTGTGAAACAAAAAAGGCAATGTCGGAATGTCGGCAAAATTGATTACTTTCGCTGTAGGCGAGAACGGAATGGTATTGAAAGGATTACCATTTATCATATTATGTATCATGAAGTTATGTACCAATTGTATAAATATGAAACGGTTACAATAATTTAAATTGATAACGAGTGACTGATACGTAAACAACATTAATTCAGAAAGCTAAACGTTCAAGATCGTTTAAAGTGAAGGCTTAAATAGAAAGTGGAACGAGCCAACGTTAGCACAGACTTAAAAGAAAGGACTTTAAGATCTAGTCCGCAATAAGTGCGTTCTGCTTCTGAATCAATATTGATGAGACAATATAATCAATGGCTTGTTTGGTAGGGTGTCGCTTAGTAGTATTATTTCAGTCCTAGGTGCGAATCCCTGGCACGAAGCTCTAACTTTTAGAGTCACGGACTCCCAAAAAGGCAAACTTCTCGAGAATGCCTTCACGCAAATCTGAATCAGAATGTTGAATAGGTTAAAATAGTATTTATAAATTTGAGATGATGATGATAACTGACATTTACTATCGACCTCCCTCACTAATGAACCTGGAATATTCTGTTTGTCATCTTTCTTCGAATGTCTAATTATTTGATGATAGAGTAGGTTAACTATTCCACTGATAAGACTTATTTTTAGGCAAAAGTTTACGGGTGTTAAGTCCCTTAAAATATGCCTGAGGGTTATCCCAAAAAGCCTTAGCTTAGCTCCTCAGAAACAGCTGTTATAAGGAATTGGCCAGCGTGCTAATTCCTATTACAGGTAGGTATTATTCCTTCTTATTCTAAGCGCTGATGTTCTCAGCGTATAGACTGTAGTGAACCGGCACTATATATAATGGTGAAACGACGGCGACGAGATAAAAAGTTTTAATTACTCTGTTAACTGCAACGAGTTTACTGAAAATGCTGCCGGCAATAACTTGGTTTAATAATAATTTACTGCTTAAACATTTTGGGATATATTATTAACACAGCGGCCAGCTCAATGGCGGTATTTAAGGGGGAATGAAATGTAATTATCGCGAGACATTTACGATCCAGTCGAGAATATGGCTCAATAAAGTTATTTACGTACCGTATCCGATGTGTGGATGCTGTGAACTTTAGTATTCTCCCAAAAAAATGTTATAGAATTTTTTGTACCTTTTCCCCCTCTACGTTCTGTTTCGTAAGAAACTAATAAAAGACTATCTTTTTTATTACATTAAATTATTCCGACAAACTTTTGTTTGATAGCTAGTTGATAAACCTTTGTAATGTGCGCAGGTATTCTAAGTTTCCCCTAAGTAAGTCCCTACATTTTATCATCCAAAACAATTATTCTTATTCTACTTCTCTAATTTGCTCGTTTCATCGTTGAATTGTTATTATTGAATCATTTTGATGGTAGTCAATAGTAAATAGGAGTTTCATCGTGTATACGAGTGGCGGGAAGAGATGGTCAATCGATCGCGAGGATGGAACAAATCGTTTTGGAAGCGTTCCGGCAATTGAATGTTTGCTCTTATCCGGGTTGCCAAATCGCAGGAATTTCCGGAACCGTTTCGTTCAACCTTCATTACAGGCAATACAATTCGTTTTAGATGACATTAGATACTTATGGTCCATGCTTATAGTTTCATTCAATTTGATCTAGATATATACTATCAAACAAAAAATGGGTTTTATTACAATTTGATCTATTATGGTTTTGCAACGCAGTCACCATGAATGGTATCTTACAGAAATTTAAAAACAAGAAATTATGGTTATTCAAAATAATTGATTTTAATAAGTGGGTATTTTTTGCACAGTTTGAAATTTGAAAAAGAAATGGTTATTCAAAATAATTGATTTAAATAAGTGGGTATTTTTTGCAGTGTTAGTGTGTATGAGTCATGAGAGAGCTAGTAAAAACATTTTTTTGTATCCAGATTTTTTATTATAATATGGTAAGACTCTTTTTTTACTGAAAAAGCTTAGGTAATATTAGTGCAAGTGTTAGTGGAGGTCTGCCCACCAAATCCAAATTTTTGTTAGTTTTTTTTTAATTTGTGGGCAAATAACGCACTGTAGGCTTATGACAAAAGTGGCTGCTGGACTGGTCAAATGACACAATCGAATAGGCAATTTTTTTTTCTATACGATCACGATTCAAGTTTTAAACAACCAAATAACGTAATCGTATGTATCCAATCCTGAATAGCCTTTATTTTGTTTGTGTCGAACCGGTAAGTGTGGGATCTGGCGACCCTAAACGGGGGTGGTATGACCGTGCGCCGGCCGGGCAACAATGGAGTGATAAATCACGTATGGGGCGCGCGTGCCCGCGTCCGGCCGCCGCAGCCGCCATCTCCGCGACGCGGCGCATCAAAGGAGCCGCCGGCCGCGCGTCTGCGCTCGCCCTTTGTAATAGACACCCGCCTCTCACTTGAACGACGACATGATATGCAAATAAGCGCCTTTTAAAATGCAAATCGTGTATCATTATGCAGGTATTATTAAGTCGATAATCTATATATATAAAAGAATGAGGCATTTTGGTTGTTCCACGGATTCCGCCAAAACCGCCGGTCGTAGAGATCTGAAATTTGGTACCTAGGTAGATATAAGGTCATAAATTCGTACTAAGACGGGGATTCCAGAAATTCAAATTTTAAGGGGTAAAAACCGTTGGTTTTTTGGATTTCCCCATACAAAAGTGAAATTTTTTTCGTTGTTCCAGGAATTCCCGAAAAGCTACAAGTAGCAGGGATCTGAAATTTGGTACCTAGGTTGATATTAGGTCATGAATTCGTACTAAGACGGGGATTCCAGAAATTCAAATTTTAAGGGGTAAAAACCGTTGGTTTTTTGGATTTCCCCATACAAAAGTGAAATTTTTTCGTTGTTCCAGGAATTCCCGAAAAGCTACAAGTCGTAGGGATCTGAAATTTGGTACCTAGGTTGATATTAGGTCATGAATTCGTACTAAGACGGGGATTCCAGAAATTCCATGTTTAAGGGGTAAAAACCGTTGGTTTTCGGGTTTTCTCCATACAAAAGTGTAATTTTTTTCGTTGTTCCAGGGATTCCCGAAAAACTACAAGTCGTAGAGATCTGAAATTTGATACATAGGTTGATATTAGGTCATGAATTCGTACTAAGACGGGGATTCCAGAAATTCCATGTTTAAGGGGTGAAAACCGTTGGTTTTCGGGATTTCTCCATACAAAAGTGTAATTTTTTTCGTTGTTCCAGGGATTCCCGAAAAAATACAAGTCGTAGAGATCTGAAATTTGGTACATATGTTGATATTAGGTCATGAATTCGTACTAAGACGGGGATTCCAGAAATTCAAATTTTAAGGGGTAAAAACTGTTGGTTTTAGGGATTTCCCAATACAAAAGTGACATTTTTTCGATTCCGACAAAACTTTGATTCGTACTAATCAGGGTAGGTACCTAGGTTGTTGAATTTGTACTGCGACGGGATATTCGAATTTCAAATTTAACTTCTTTGATTTTCTCTCAACAGCAAGCGTAGAAAAGGAATCTGTGGTCAAAATTTAAAAAATTGGCCGACATTTTGAACTTTTTTGTTACTGGGCCGAATGATTTGAAAATTAATATGGGACTATAGAAGCAAGCATAGAGATGGAATTTGTGGTCAAAATTGAAAAAAGTGGCCGCAATTTTGAACTTTTTTGTTACGGGGCCGAATGATTTGAAAATCAATATGTGACTAAAGAAGCAAGCATAAAAAAGGAATTTGTGGTCAAAATTGAAAAAAATGGCCGCCATTTTGAACTTCTTTGTTATTGGACCGAATTCTTTCAAAATGGATATCTGATCATTGCATCAAGCATAGAATAAGAATCTGAGGTCAAAATTTAAAAAATTGGCCGCCATTTTGAACTTTTTTGTTATTAGACCGAATTCTTTAAAAATGGATATCTGACCATTGCATCAAGCATAGAATAAGAATATGAGGTCAAAATTTAAAAATTGGCCGCCATTTTGAACTTTTTTGTTATTGGACCGAATTCTTTCAAAATGGATATCTGACCATTGCATCAAGCATAGAATAAGAATATGAGGTCAAAATTTAAAAAATTGGCCGCCATTTTGAACTTTTTTGTTATTGGACCGAATTCTTTCAAAATGGATATCTGACCATTGCATCAAGCATAGGAATCTGAGGTCAAAATTTAAAAAATTGGCCGCCATTTTGAACTTTTTTGTTATTGGACCGAATTCTTTCAAAATGAATATCTGACCATTGCAGCAAGCACAGAAAAAGAATATGTAGTCAAAAACTAAAAAATTGGCTGCCATTTTGAACTTTTTTGTTACTGGGCCGAATGATTTGAAAATTAATATGGGACTATAGAAGCAAGCATAGAGATGGAATTTGTGGTCAAAATGGAAAAAAATGGCCGCCATTTTGAACTTTATTGTTACTGGGCCGAGTGATTTGAAAATCAATATGTGACTATAGAAGCAGGTATAGAGAAGGAATTTGTGGTCAAAATTGAAAAAAATGGCCGCAATTTTGAACTTTTTTGTTACTGGGCCGAATGATTTGAAAATCAATATGTGACTAAAGAAGCAAGCATAGAAAAGAAATTTGTAGTCAAAATTGAAAAAAATGGCCGCCATTTTGAACTTTTTTGTTATTGGACCGAATTCTTTCAAAATGGATATCTGACCATTGCATCAAGCATAGAATAAGAATATGAGGTCAAATTTTAAAAAATTGGCCGCCATTTTGAACTTTTTTGTTATTGGACCGAATTCTTTCAAAATGGATATCTGACCATTGCATCAAGCATAGAATAAGAATCTGAGGTCAAAATTTAAAAAATTGGCCGCCATTTTGAACTTTTTTGTTATTGGACCGAATTCTTTCAAAATGGATATCTGACCATTGCAACAAGCACAGAAAAAGAATATGTAGTCTAAAATTAAAAAATTGGCCGCCATTTTGAACTTTTTTGTTACTGGGCAGAATGATTTGAAAATCAATATGGGACTATAGAAGCAAGCATAGAGATGGAATTTGTGGTCAAAATTGAAAAAAATGGCCGCCATTTTGATCTTTTTTGTTACTGGGGCGATTGTTTTGAAAATCTATATCTGACTATCGCAGCAAGCATAGAGAAGGAATTTGTGGTCAAAATTTAAAGAAGTGGCCGCCATTTTGATTTTTTTGGTTACTTGGCCGATTGCTTTGAAAATCGATATTTGACTATTATCAGCAAGGTAGTGAAAAATTTTGTGGTCCTAATCAAAATAAATGGCGACGACAGGAATTTTGGAAATTAAACGCTTGAGGGAGTTAAGCAGAAGTTCAACGTGAGCGAAGCCGCGGGCGTTTGCTAGTAAACTCATATAATTAAGATACAATACAGCAACGGCAAGCTGAATGTATAATGTAAATTTTGCTTTGGTATAAAATACAACCTGTTATTATGCTTAATTCCCATGTAAAAAAAGAACTATTATAAATCTACCAATCTAATGCCGACATTATTTAGTAGCTATAAAATTGTATTGTCATTAGTAGTGGCCTTATGCTTCTAAGCTATAAGACTAATATAATATGTATATTAATGTTAGAGATTTGGGCAATGTACACCTAATACTTAACGAGATCGTAAATGTCGGTTTGTTTGTGTGTAGAGATTGTATAATCCCTAGAAATACATACTATGTTATACCTGGAAATACTCAATATTATATATGACATGATTTACATTTTTCAATGAGTACCTAGATACTAGGTACTTATCATACTCATAGAGCTTAGTAAGAATTAGATACAGGAACTTTTTTTTTCAATGAAATCCGTGGGAGAACCGGGGCAACGCCAAAAATTGTCAAACTGTAATCATGATTGCTGTTCTTATAAATTTCGTAATGAGTAGGCACTAAATAGTAAGACGATGATGAGTTTTGATTACATTTTTCACAACTAAAAATAAAATGTTTATTCTATTTTATTAATTAGGTCTATGTCGGTTAGTTATAGTTTACAATTTCGCAAGTCGAGCAAAGAACTTAGTAAGTAGTGGTTACCTTAAAATGGATTTACAATTTACATACCCTTAGAATGTATGTATTGCAAATTTTGAATGTAATTATTTTAAGATACATGTAAACCTGCTGGTTAAACCAAATAAATAAAATAAAACTATGACAACTAGTAGAGTAGGCAGAGAATTATAGAGATAACTTTTCTTATTAGTAGGCCCCCAAATTACAATAAAAACATTAGAAGCCGTAACATAATATTAATCACTTTCTATTGACCTTTTGCATGTCGAGGCAATTAAATGTCAAGTGATAACGCATTTACTGTAATTGCTCAAAACGGTTCCTGTTAAAGCTTCATTATCGAATTCATTAGTCAAAGTTACGATATAAAAGGTTGGAGGTAATTTTCTCGTCGACCCAAAAGTATTATAATAACGAATATATTTCTTTATCTTGTATCATTTTGTCAAGAGGAAAATACGTAGGTATAATTTGTTGAAAAAATATTATAGGCCACGGCTGTTTGCCAAAAGTCTCAAACTTTTATCTCTCTCACAAATGTATTTAGTAACGTTTAAACATATATTATTATGTCTTAAAATAAATACGCACATAAACCTCTACATTTCACGCCTACATATTTTTCATTTCTCAACTGCTTTCATCTAGCACGGAATGTTTATATCATTCCAGTTCACAGGGCCCGATGAATGATAATTTTGTCGTAATATGTTATCGTGGTTGTATGTTATTCTTTTCAGTTATGAATGTTGGCCACTTGTCAAGACGGCTTAGCATTAAAATAGATAATCACAGAGATATTAGCGCGATGAGCGATGTCGTGTCGACAACTAATAACACAGTCCCGCCGACCGACCGAGGAAAACCCGAGTTTAAATACACCAGCAATAAAAATAAACGGCCCCATTAGTTACCGCTGTCAAAAAAGAAAAAAAAAATACTCTGGAAAATTAACTCCGCTGACTAGTGACTGTTCACTAAAAATGCAGAACAACTTGCTCGTTTTAAATATACGGTCAAGCGCGAGTCCGTATCGCACACGAAGGGTTCCGTATCAATATAACGTACCTACCGAGATGATGTTTCAGAAAGCCCATTTACCTACTACTACTGTCTGTCTACATACCTGGGGGCCTACCACCAACGCTTAAAGTAATATTATTGTAATATTGTTTGAAAGTTTTCATACTGACATTGTATGAAAATGTCAAAACAATATTACAATAATATTACTTTGAGCGTTGGTGGTAGGCCCCCTGTCATAGATTGTAATATTATGACAGGTATGAACTAAGATTTAATGAAATGTCGCTAATCATGGATA
The DNA here is from genome assembly GCA_036785405.1 of Coenonympha arcania. Classification (NCBI taxonomy): domain Eukaryota; kingdom Metazoa; phylum Arthropoda; class Insecta; order Lepidoptera; family Nymphalidae; genus Coenonympha; species Coenonympha arcania. The sequence continues at coordinate 3,327,497 of CM072067.1, forward strand.
AAAAGGGTAGTAGAATAAAGGCTATTTTTATTTTCATTTTTTATTTTATTACTGTCTACAAGTAGTAGGTAAATGTGGATCTACTGGATCTACGACCAAAAAATCACATTTTTGTATGGGAGCCCCCTCTAATCTTCATTTTTTTTAGTATTTGATGTTAAAGCGGCAAGAGAAAAATATCAACTGTGAAAATTTCAAGTATGCAATTATTACGGTTCAAGAGATTACAGCCTGATAACAGACGGACGGACGGAAGGACGGCGAAGTCTCAGTAATAGGGTCTTTTTACCCTTTGGGTACGGAACCCTAAAGAGCTCTTAATAAAATAACACTAAATGAAAACGCGATCAAGCGCGAGTTGTAATAGATTAATTTCGAATCTGAAATTCATTACACAAATTGGTTTGCGGTTTCGTAAAATGGCTTTGAATTTATCAGCGAAGAGGGATTTTTAATAACGAATTATTGAATAAATGTTGAAGTTTCTGGAAAGTCGGGCCGCGAATTGTGGAGAGAGAAATGAGAAAAATACTACATTATAGCGTCTCGCTCCTCATTCGCAATTCTAATACTTTCGCAAACTTTTAATAGGATATATCTCAACAAGAATTTTGACTCGTCGAAGTTCAAACAACGGCCCGCCATAGCGGCCTACGGGCGACTTTCTAATAATATTCTGTCATTATAATTCCTAACATTTATTGAATTAAATTGAATTCTTAGAAACCGGTCAAACTAGGCCATTAAAATCATAATAACACAGTTTTTATGTATTCAATAAATAATTGAATTCATTTTATAGATAACATTATGTAGAAGTTTAGTATATTAGACACCTGTTTAAAAAATCATGTTTAAAACGATGTCAATCTCTAAACGCAACTTAACATAAAACCGGCCAAGTGAGAATCGAACTAGCGCTCAAGACGGTTCAGTATGAGACTTAAAATCTTAAAACGCTCATAAACAAAGAAAATTATTATAGGTAGTACCTATATATACCTATTCTTAGGTATGAAAGACCATGACGATTTTATTGCCCAACACAGACTGCCAACTGCTATAATACGAATAGAAGATTTCTTAGATATAAAATAAGTAAGTAGTAAAAAGGCACTAATAATAATATGAATCACATAGCAAACTTTATGAATATTTAACACGAGAATTGTTCATTCGTGACACAGTTTAAAGATATTTTAGGATCTTAACAATTTGTGCTCGTGATTTGAATTTAATATTTATACGATAACTGCTAATATAATTTTCTTCTACATACGTAACTAACTAACTACGCTGGTATGACTATTGACTATATATTGCGCACCAGTTGAATACAGTCGTCCCCTGCACACAAGCTGCATGCTGTAGCTCTGCATTCAACTCGCCCGCCAAGTTTTCAAATGCACCTATCTCGTAAGATATCAATTACCAAAGATATTAAATTTAACAAGGCAATACCAATGAATAGAATTTACGTTAGTCCTGCACGCATACAGGATGCTTTAACAGGTTTTCGTTTGTCAATTTGTTGTCTCTTTTTAGGTAAATGCGAGTTACCTCACTTTATGCTTGATTTTTCTTTTTGAATCAATATAGAGGATGAGTGAAAGACAAAAACCCCTATAGATCCAAGAGAGATATAAACCTAAGTACTAACACCAACTCAAAAACTTGTTAAATATTTCTACAAGAACGAAACCTGAGTATTTTTAAACAAGCTATTCAATTTTAATACTACTGAGTTTTACAAATTATTTCAAATTTATAAATAAACGAGGTTAAGTAGAGTCATTCAGTAAATTTAACTGGCATTGCTGAATTTAAAAATATGAGACAGAATGGGCAAGGTTTTTCTAAGAGCGAAAAACGCTAAAAACTAGAGCATTTTGCAATTATATTTTGATAAAAAATTATGATACGACAAGTTTCAATTAGCAAGATATAACACACACACTTACTTTACCTGCACAGTTTTTGAAGTAATATGTACCTACCTTAAATTTATTCAAGTTGGTCGTATGAATAAAGCAAATATACCAATTTATGCTCATATATTTAAGTGTTTACTCACTAATAAATTAACAAAGAAAAACCTAAATATAAAGTCACTTGCATATTATAGTATTGACTTTATCTTTATTTCGTTACAAACATGCCGAGCTGCTGGATTAATAATAATAAATGTCACGTATTTATTATGATAAAAAAATCCCACGCTACCAATTATGAATTAAATTACAGCTATAATTATAACAAAACTACTATAATAATGTATTTATTAATTGATGTTAAAATTCTCCTTTCACACATTTCCTAAATATGCCAGGAATTCCTATACATTTCCTAGGAATTGTATACAATTCCTGGTTTTATGGGAAATAAGTTGATGCAAGGTAACTACAGCAGATGTGAGTAAATAATTACTTATAAATATACTGAACAAACTAATTATTCTTGGTTGTGACCTTAAGGTTGAGTTTTTAAGATAAAAGTACGAGCCTGAGAGTTTATTGATTGGTAGTGCCCGGCGGAGAGATGATACCTGCGAGATCTTCATACGTACGAATAGCACGCGCTGGCTTCCCTTCATGTTTCCTGACGAAAATAGTTCCCTGTGAGCACCAGCAGTGCGCGAAACCCAGTTGTTTGGATTTCGTACGTGCTTCTCGAAAAAGCTCACGGTTTTGTTTTGTCAAACGTTCATTGTAAAAAACTTTTTGAGAGGGGCCGGGAATATCGATGTCAGCGCTATTTACGTTTTTTCTTGTTTTTGCGGCTTTAATGATCTCGTCACGTTTAGCCTTACGAAGAAGGCGAACTACCACTGGTCTAGGAAATTTACTCTTGTCGGCAGCGGCGACGGCAGGTTTGCTGCGAGGTCCTACGCGCATCACCCAGTCTATATCCTGGTCGTCCAGCTCGACACCTATTTTTCGAGCTGCCAGTAGGGTAATATGATGGAGATTTTCATTGCTGATTTCTGGTATGCCGGACAGCTCGAGCTCGTTACTTAGGTGGTTTTGAGCCTGCGTGTTCAGTTCCTTTTGCAGGTCTTTTACCGTGGCTTTTAGTATATTCGTTTGTTGCTCGCAGTCCTCCAACTTCGTGATCCGACCGTCATTTCTCGCCACTGCAGACCCTAGCTCATCCAGTCTCTTCTCACAGCAGGATAGTGACGATATTGCATTCTCGAGCTGTTTTTTCAACGATGAGATTTCTTGGGTTAGCAGACGGACTTCGCTTACGAGTTCTTTGACATCAGCCATCGTAACGTTATCCGCAATGGTGTCGGATTTTTTGCGGAGCGTAATATCTTCCGTAGACCTAATGGGCGTGGAGCTGTTGTCTCCTCCTCGTCTATGTGAGGCACAGCAATCAGGGCACTTCCAGGTGGCTTTCTTTTCACTAGACATTCCCGCCAGGTTTATGCATAAGCAGCAGAATTGTTTTTCGCAAGTGGCTGATGAGCACTTAATTTTATTTAATTCCTTTGCGGATTTCAAACATCCATGACACTTCATTTTATAGTAAGGTGTCACCTATTTACTTAATTGTCGAGAAACAGAATCACGGAGTTTACAAAAATTCACTCAGTTTAATTACACTTTGATAAGGCGATACAAGTGATTCACCACGGTGCGGATTAAGCGAGGATGATCCTTGCGTCGCACACGTAACCGCGATAGTCGCTTGTACTGATCACTGCACAGTGCACACAGTCACGCACTTACCGGCTGATTCGTTTTCACACCAGTTTTTGTTTTACTTATTACTTTGAATTTTCGGTTTACTATTAAGTAATTTATTATGAATCAGTTTGAAAACACAATAGTTTACACTATGACACCCTTTTATAGCACAATAATGAGGTAATTAGTACTTTGAAAGTTGTTTTGTAACGAAGATTAACAAGTAGATGTTTACCGTTAGACCGAATACTCCACTAAAGTGGAAGGAATGGAAAAATGACTAGAGATTCGTAATCGTGTTGTTGAATGTTTTATGTCTATGGGATCTCTACAAATACTATAATAATTATTATCAACTATTTGCAACATGTTAAAAATAAAAACTCAAATATAGATGTTAAAAATAGGCTTACAGGCGTCTTACAGGTATGAGCTGTTAATGAAAAGTAACATTATTTTTCAAGTAACATTATTTGGCAAGTTATTTTTTCTTGGCTAATAGGACATAGCATAGCAAAACGGTAAATTACAAAAAAAATTGGTTGCCTGTAAGTCGGTTTACTGACGATAGATGAACGTGACAACGTCTTCTTTGTCGCTCGTTCCGCGCTCGCGAGGTAACGCCGGTAACGCCGCATGAGCGAGGTAACGCCGGATGAGTCATGTTTTTTCGTGCGTGCAACCGGCTCTATCGATTTATAAGACGTTGTCACGTCAAAAATACAGATTAATATACATTTTTATAAAATCATAGAGTAAAATGTAAATGTGTTGAAATATTATAAAGTCTATCGTGTAAAATATTAATAAATAATTAATTAATTAAACGCAGGACGGCGACATGGTTAGATATAATCTTGGGTGAATTATAAATAATTTATTATTGCGTGTTGGTAGTAAATTTGAATTTAATAGTCGGGCAATAGAAAGTATAATTATGTAGTTACCGGAGCTATAACATTTGACCGCATTCGAACGTAATGGCTGTACGGAGCTAAAAGCGAACCACGTTGTTTCGGTTATCGTGACTAAGCGCAATAACATTTCTATTAGTTTTTCAATGTGAACATATAATTTATTATTGTGTTTTATAATTATGTCGCAATGAGTATTTCCATGGCGGCTATAACAGGAAACTTGTAGTCTTAAACAAGTTTAACAGCGTTTGTTCGTTGGCGAGTTTGACATTACTTTCCTTGTAGTAAGTAGGTACGAAAAAATAATAAGCCCAAGGCTAGTAACTATTATATTAATCTGGGGCCAAGGTTTTAGTTGTACAAAATCGCGCGTCACGCGTCATGAGGGGTTTATACAGTATGAACGATAAATGTTACGTACGTAAAAGGCTCTAAAATATTGTCAGACAAAAGAAAACAGAGGAAAAAAATTGGTTGTCTGTAAAGTCGGTTTACTGACGATATAGTTGAACGTGACAACTCTCGCTTGCACTTCAAGCCTTACATGGAACGCCTCAGAGCGAGGTAACGGCAGCGAGGTAACGGCACATGAGTGAGGTTTTTTTTGCGTGCAGCCGGCTCTATCGATTTATAAGACGTTGTCACGTCAAAAAGTAGATCACGTTTTTGACATTTGACTAAGGGATTAGGGAACCCCAAAAACTGTACTATTTTAAATATCGTTAGTATTAACAACTTAACACTGAGCAAAGGTGGCCAACTGACAATAAATCGGCATTGAAGTTTTTGTGAAACAATCTGCGAAGCGAAATGCACAAAATGAACAAAAACCTCACAAACATGCATAGGTACCTATGACATGAGGTGTTTTAAAACACAGTGTTTTTCATTTTGAATGAACGTGTATTTTTTGTCGCGCCCGTGCAAAAAGCGTACCAATAGCTTTGTTTTTATTTGAACGCTAAAAAAATATGTAGAGCTCTTTTATTATTTTATACACGACATCGCTTCTCTGTCCTTTTAAACGAAACTTGAAATATGTATGCGACCAACAACGCTGCGAAAAAATAAAGAGTGACAAGTGATTTATAAGATAGTTTGAATTGGAATCTGTCCAATTTGCATCTATGTGGAAGAAGATTGTTTGGAAATCGCGTACATTTCAAAAGCAGTGTGCCAACATATTTATTGATGTCGCAATGGATTGCTAATGTGAACAAAGTTTTATCATATTACATTATACTTTCAGTGTTCTTTTTATGTTCCTCTTGAATAATTTTAATGTAAAAAAATAATCTGGTATACCTCAGGTACAGTTTCATCTTTGGCTGGTGATCGTTTTGAGTGCTCTTTTTCCGTCTTCACAGCAGCGGCGCTGGGTATTTCGTTTTTATGACTTGTCACCTTGCCATTAATTTCGGCTTTCTGTTTGCCTTTTCTCTTGCCTTCTTTCTTCCTACCGCCTTCAGCATTGCCTTTATGTGAATCCTTGATCCTCACTATGGTGACTTTTCGAAAACTTTTCCAACAAAAATATTCAGTTCACGCACTCTCAACAACACAAATATCACCTTAAGAAATCACTCATTTAACGTACACTTATCACGCTTCATGTGAGCGCATTAAAGTTAAAACGAAACACTAGAACTTTGCGCGTTAATTGGTTTAACACAAAACTCGAGTTATTTGTTGTAGCCACTTTTCACAAAACAATTAAAATCCGTCCGATATCACTGCAATCCTTGTAGCACTGTAATCCATAGACGTCGTTCCGGGGGCTGGGAGGCATCTGTCAGTGCACAAAAATAACAATAGATCGCCGTGCGAGCGGAGACAAAGACGTCGATAGTGCACAACGACACGATACACGAACGTGTGGTCGGCCCGCTGGCCGGGGCGAGAGTGCGGCCGCGGCTCGGAGGAAATCGCGCGGCCGCCACACGCTCGACGCTCCGCTCGCTCGCCGCCGCGCGCCCCGCTCCTCGCGCACGCGCTGCCCGCCCAACGAAGCTCCGTCCGTGGAGCATTTCCCGATACAATGCACATACGGCAGAAGTAGGGCATGCACCGGGTATTTCCGGTTCTTAAAATCCCGGGAAACCCCGGGTAGTCATATTCAGAACCGGTTCTGAATATGACTACCCGGTTCTCCCGGTCCTTTAAAAAAATCCAACTATTACGTATTTTGTCGTCCCGTAAAACAAAGTAATTGTAAACGGTAATTGACTGTAAGATCGCAGACTGGAACTGCAGCTATTTTTTGGATTCCTCTTAATTACACAGTTTGACTCATCAAATTGGTATAGATTCAAAGTTATTTCACTCTTTGTAGTGGCATTTTAATTCGCTTTTTTGGAAAGAATTTTCTACTTTATGTTTACTACAAATCGTAATAGGATGTAATAGCATGTATTTTGTAGGAATATTAAAAAAAATGCTTTTAATTAAAATAATAAAACTTTTTTACCAAGAACCGGGAAATCCCGGGTACCCGGTTCTTTAACCGGGGTTTAGAACCGGGAATTTAAAATTAAGAACCGGAACCGGTTCTGCATGCCCTAGGCAGAAGCCAATACATGCACCGGCTTTTCGCTTTCGGTGAAATAAATTTTCGCTTCAATATACTGAATTTCTTTGTCCTTCTCAATCTTAGGAATACGTCGATGGGTGCAAGTGCAACATGTACAGCGTCGCGGAAAAAGCCAGAATATAACAGAAAAAGCTGGTTATCAGAAATCGATTTCTGAGCATTTTAGGATATTATTATTACAGACACATTCAAACAAAAATTACATTTTTGCTATATTTTTGTAATTTTAATCGGTAATTATAAATATTTAAAAATTAGAAAGAAAACAGAGATTTTAGCGCAACTTTCGCAGGGAGAACTTGCTGTCGAGAATATTTTATTTAGTCATATAATTTTTAGCGCATTTTGATTAAAGACCCAAAAAACATGACTAATGACTATTAAATTTGAAAGTGACATACAATATATTATTTTCTCTTTATTTCTTGCACATGCACCATACGTTATTAGGGCTAGATTAATAACAAATGCTCTGATTGAACTGCATTAAACTTTATTACCATGAGATGGGAGCAGTAAATTTGGCATAGGAAAATTTATTTACGTTAGGCGCTTCCACAAGGAGTTTTACGAGCATCATAAATACGGATATTGTCAGTTAACCGTAGGCAACGAAATACGTTGTTTGCGTTCACATAAAGGTAATGTAGTACCCGTTCAAATAAAGGTCGGAATTCGGCGCCGTACACACGTCACACTCACACGCAGGATAGTTTGTCAACAGAAATTGAGACAAACGACCGCGACACACAACACGCGGTAGCTCGAGGGTCAGACGCTGCTACTGAATCATTAATCTCGACAAATAACCGCTACCATATTGTATAGAAGTACCGACCCATTTAAATCTAGGTCTTCAAGATTTAAGAAATTGGATGTTTTTTGTGGGACATAAGTTGAGCAGGTAAATTAGATTTATCTACGAAACTATTTTTTACGCAAGGGTTTCTTTATATTGAAGACAATTCAGAAATAAAGTCGCCTCGTTTTGTAACAATATTGTATCAAATAGAAAACCATTCCGACATAAATCGTTTGTCGTATGAAATGTAAGAAAAACTCGTAGACATGCCACAACGGCTTAAAAGCTTTATGGAATCGTTTTTTTTTGTATTAAACACACATACACATTCGTGTTCTGCTAAACGTATATTAAAATGCACGATGAAAAAGTAGAGATGAATGTCCTACCTTCAGAGCGGGGCTGTCTGGCGCGGTTGCATTTTTTCCTTGCGACTTGTCAAACACATTTTAAATTTTAAAACGTGAAGTGGAGAAATCTCGATCCTCATGAATTACAATGAAACGCGAACGGTATAAATTATTCACACAATGGCTCAATTGTCGAAAGACGCAATAAAGAAGCTCCCTTCAGAAAATATTAATTTCCAATAAATTATCCGAAAGAGAAAAAAGCGGATATAAAAGGCGGCCCTCGTTTCTCTTATCTTGGGGGAAACGTTTGAGTTGGAGAGAATCTTCGCTTCCGGTGCAAAGTTATTGAATTGTTTTCTAATGGCTATAAGCTTATTTGGCGTCACAAAAGAATATCTTTAGATATAAAGACCCTCGTATATTATCAAAGTGAATAGACGTAATAAATTATAGAGTTTTAATTTATGTAATCCTATTGTGATTGGAGATACGAAACAAATGGCGTGTCGTGTCAGAAACACCGATCCCAAACCCGGTCTAAAACCCAAATGAAAATGGTTTAATGTATTTATTTTGCCGATCTTAAAAAAACGTATATACTCAGGGTACGGTAAGTATTATGAGAAATGATGTCTATAAACTTTTCAAAATATAATTTACTCAATAATACGTGAAGGGGGCTCAAAAATAAAATCAGAGTTAGGTATCACCACTAATCTAATCTCCATATGAACTGGAAAGTTATTTATCAACCACATCTATTATAATGTTTAACATTCCGCAGCCAGCATAATATAATAGTAGTTTATGTAACGGTTACATAATGGGGGGTATTAAAATACGAGTGTGAGTTTAAAAAACGAGCCGCAGGCGAGTTTTTTAATAGTATCACACGAGTGTTTTAATACCTAATTATGTAGAGTTTCATACACTACTTTATCTACGCTCATATTATTATCATAAATCCAAATCATAAAATCTTGCTAACTTTTGTCGTAAATCATTGCAACTACTAAGATGTCAGGTGGAGTGAAATTTTGTTTAGTAGGTTTCACTACTAGACATTTTTCAGCGCAAAGTTTTGACTAAGTAACAAAAAAAATTAGTTGTCTGTAAAGTCGGTTTACGGACGATAGATTTACGAGATAACGTCATAATCGTCATCGTAATCGTTGTCTTAATCGTAATCGTAGTCGTAATCGTAATCGTAATCATAATCATAATCATAATCACAGGCCCACGTGGAACGTTACGCGGAACGTTAGACATTGTGTTGTTGTCTATGGTCAATCATGGCCCATCTATACTCTCGGCAATGACTACCAACTATATGTTGTCTGTGGATTCACTTAAAAAAATATTACATAAAAAATATTACCTACCCCAGATAATAATTGTAAGCGTTAACCGTTGTATTGCCGATAGCGGTACTGTAATCAATTCCTTCAAAACCCCAGATACAAATACAGGAGTCCAGAGCCGTGTGTCGTTATGGATATTAAACAACTTTCTTTAAATATTTCCATAGTAGAGCGATGTTATTATGAATAACTTTTTAATAATTATAGAAGTCTGTGAATAAAGTAGGTAATTATTTGACACATTTCGATTTTATAATTCGAACTTTAAGCAATGAGCGTAGATAAAATATATTAGCTATATTTAAATGGCAATCAATTAATAATATTATGACTTGATTATCGCAAACGAGACGGCTGGGAATATTTGCTGAACGGATTATGTTCGTATTAATTACCTACCGGGAATTTCAGAATAAACAATGTCGTCGCTTTCGATTAAATAAATGTAGAATAAACCTATTTTATTGTGGTGTGTGTGTGTGTGTGTGCGCGTGTAATACTAACAAATTAATAAATAAAACCACGCTGGCGAGACCGCAGTGAAAACACAATTAAAAGCTTTATGAAATTATTGAGTTGAGCGTATCAAATTACACCAACGCGTATATCCGTAAAAGGATTAAAGGCAACAAAACCGACTGCGTTAAAACTAGTCGTGTACCTGTATAATTAAAGTGCATACGGAATTATTATTATCGCATGCACGATCCGAAGGGCCGTGTTAATATTTTAACACCAATTAAGCCTTACTTAACGCGATGTGGATTGCTTCCGGCATTGATTACGTAGATTGGTATCGCTCGGGCACCTTCGCCCTGTTAATTGTGAAATAAAAATGCTTATCGATTTGATTTAACAGTTAATGTTTGGGACGCTCAGCTTCTAGTCTAGTGGATTATTTTAATTTTAAATGCCTGCAAGTTTTGCCCGTTCTTTGAGAAAACATAATAATTTGTTGTTACCATGCTTTTACGCAAAATAATATCTTTAAATCCTTGTCTTTTTGTTTGTCAATTAAAGCAATATGCTTTTTTAAGAATTTTAATAAAATTAAAATCGTACTTACAGGCATTAATTACATCTTCGAGCAAAGCATGACACGAGACAACAACACAAATATAAATCTTAATTCAGATTGTTTTCCAAAGTAACTGATTTTATAAGACAAAATAATATAGAAAGTTAGATTGAACGCGGTCTTCCCAACTCTTTTGGCCTCATCTCAATGCCTGTGAAATGCTTTAAAGCCTTGAGGCGTGCCAATTATTTGTACAAACAATTTACTAACTTGTAAATTAGTGTCCTCGATTGAGGAGGTATTAGTTAGGTGTGTAACGGCATGATTTGTTAACCGCACGCTTGCGGACTGACAAAAGTAATTAACACTTACGATACACTAGAGCACCGCTCACGGCACCGACCCTCCTCGGCCCGATCTAATAAGGGAGAGGGCCCGTGATAACGATCGGAGCCGTTTCAGCAACCATTAAATCCTGCCCCTTTTTACTCGTTTTATACACACATTAATGTTCATTAAATTTTTTATCTTAAAAATTTATTAAAATTGTCTCACTTGTATCTTTAACTGATAAGTCAATGTAAATATATAATCAAGAAACTAGCTTTAATTTATGACTTTTAGCGAATACCTACCTACATACATCTTCGAAACTTGTACATCACCAGAAACCTTTTTTTGTGATCTACGAAAATATTTTTGTCAAAACAGTTTTCGTATTCCACGCAAAATAATATAATACTCGTAATATATTTTCAGTTATTTCTTTCCTTTCTTCAAATTCAATCGAATAAAACACAACAATAATATGAATATATTATTAATATGAATGAAAGCGGACACGAAAAGCTTTTGTTTTACTCAATACGGCTATTGTGGATATGGATCTATGACGGATAATAATTATGTTGGGTAAACCGTGAGCAACGTAAACAGGGGAGCAGCGGGAATGGGGGGAAAACCGGGAGTCAAATAACGACCGCAGGATTTATTTCGAACCTCATTCAATTTGCGGCGAGCGTATTGTTAAATTATATTTTCGCATCGGACACATTTCACGAGCGCGCGTGATTTTATGTTTTTAACATTTAATTAAACCCCACCAATGGAATTTCACGCTGTATAAAATATTCAATTCGTTTATCGAAATCTCGTATAGGGTCGTCGTATGCAAGTTTTGGTCAAACCATAGACAAATACACAGGACCCAGCAAAGTCAGTTTACTGGTCTCAAAAGTGTTTGTTTTGACACCAACGGCCTCAGTATAGTGAGCTGACCGCAGCATTGTCTATGGACCTCGGTCTACTGCAATGATCACTATGCTATACTTTGGTTTCCACAGCCACGGCCACGGTTCTCGCCATATTATATCAGCGGGAATTTCGGCAGATGGCGAAACTTTTTTCTTGTATGAAAAAGGTTTACGTAAAATGTTCAGCAGGGCTAGACAATGTCACTTAAGCGTTTGGCGTTAACGCTAGTCGCTAGTCGACAAAAATGTATGGACAAAACAAATGACTGTAGAAAAACCACGACATTAATTAACTAAACACGCTGTGTTTGATACTGTCGGCTGTCAATTGTCAAGCGAAGTACGCTAAAGTTATCTACAAGGTTCGCGAGAACGCCAGCGAGCGTTGAAGTTAGCGTAGTTAATTATTCAAACACAGTGTGTTTAGTTAATTAATGTCGTGGTTTTTCTACAGTCATTTGTTTTGTCCATACATTTTTGTCGACTAGCGACTAGCGTTAACGCCAAACGCTTAAGTGACATTGTCTAGCCCTGCAGATGGGCAACACACATTGTAAGTACCCTGGACAGGGCGGACAGCGCGAAAAAATGTCGCCAGTTTATCAATGCCAAAAATGCTTGTTTTGCCACCAACGTAAGGCCACGCTGTAGTTCGCTCAGCAGCCACCTATACCTAGAATTTTGACAGATGTCGCTTATACGAAAAAGGTTTACGTAAATCGTTCGGATGCCCATATCCTGAGGTTTCTTATCGGTGTGATGGGCTCATTCGTAGGTTCATATCGGCGGGTTAAACAGAGAAAGCGCGACGCGGAAAATATGCGCCTTCAAAATGTATGAGGACATTCCCCGAGGCGACGGCGGCGGGGAGGCGTCACGAGACATATTAATGAACGTGTGACTCGCGTTCGCGCTTTTAGAATTATAATGAGCCACAAGTTTAAAAGCGACGTCGGAATATAAATCGCGAACTGTCCAACTCGACAATCGGAACAAAAATCCGCTACAACAAAAGTGGAGAGAGAAGTTCATAGACAAATATTTGCGGGATCTACACAACAATGGCGCGAGCACGCGAAATGGTGGTAGTTTTAAATTCAAAAACCTTTGTGAAGCGGCGCAGTGCTCGCTTAGCGCACTGCACTGAGAAGTCGCAATCAGGATTTGTGACAAAGAACCCGAGGAGGGGCGGAAACACGGGGAGCGTCGACGATACAAAGAGATGCTTACCTTTGGATTTATACCGAGCTATCTTTCAACAAGTTATATCGCAAAGTAATGCTAAGAATATCGGATAAATAAGATTGTATTTCCCCTTTCTTATATCAATGTTTTTCTTTTATAAGCACTGAAAATTTAATTGAATTCAGTAAACGCGTATGTTGAAAATTATTCATAAATAAATAATAATGCAACGCAACGACTAGTTAAAAACACATTGCTGTTAAACCTTATCCGTCAACGTATAAAAGTTTATTCTGTGCTTAAACGAAAGAATATCACTCGACTGTGGCGATTATTTAAATGATAGTCTCTTCAAACGGCTTAATCTACATAAAACACGAACATTAAAATAATATTTAGTGATAGAGGGAGACAGGGAAGCGGGGAGCCGGGAGATGCGGCAGCCGGCGATGCAGCGAGAGGTGACATAAAATTTTCAACGACTGCGTCAAGTATCTGCCGACATTATCTAACCGTTTGCAAGTGCTCCACCGCATCTCATATCTTTTGAATAAAAATTCTCAAGTGTAATATTGTTCCCGCTAGCTTATGCGGGCACCGCTTCTAACAGATCGTTTATAGATACGACGTAAACATAACGTTTTATGATTTAACAACGCAGCACGGGAAATCTTAAATAACAACAACGAGGATATTGCAACTCTGAAGCTTCATAAAATATGAAAGTCGCAACAACAATAAAAAGCGAGCGTAACAAGCTGACAATTTAATGCCGTAAAATTGTAATTTCCTCACGGCTCGTAAAAAAGTAAAAAGAGAGGATATAATGGGCGCAAAAAGAGCGAGCGAGCGTAAATGTACGTATAGCGACGAACGAAACACGAGCGGCGAGACAAATAGAAGGCCAAAAAGGGGAAGGGGCGGTCACTGACAATCTCATTACAGATATGAATACATAATGAGTTAGCATTAAGCCTCTCCGGTGCAGGAGCGCCGCCGGGGCGCCTTTGTTGCCGCTGTATACTGCGCTGGGATTACGAGCGCCGCAAGCCTAATTTATTCAACTAATCGAGCTTACCTCGTTTGCCGTAAATTAATTAACTTTAGGTCAAGTTGTGCAGGTGATACTCACAGCACAGTGTCTGCTACAAAATATTAATTATAGTATTAATGTAGAACGTTATTTTTAACCCGGAGGGTTGTTTTAACTGTGTCTGTGGCACCGTAGCACGTTAGTAACTGTTATAACTAATCTGCTAGGAACTTTGTAACTTTTATTTAAAATATCGCCTGGAATCTATAGGATAACCAGGCTCTTCATCAACTTATAGCAGAGGTAAAAGCATAAGTTCCTAGGATCCTTGGGATTAAGACTTGTTAAAGTAAAAGTATTGAATTGGTTTTTTAAATGATGTTGATGATGATGTACATTTTTTAGCAACGCCCTAACAGGGCCTCACGTTAGTGCTGTTTCTTGAAATGAAAGCTATACTTAAATAAATAAATAAAATGAATTTAAAAAAACATGGGAACAAAAACATAATCTGAATGAACAAGTTTTTAACGATTGTTTGAAATTTTGCAAAGTAAAAGTTTATACCAAAACTCTCGGGCAGAACTTAACAACTTTTGTTACCAAACACGTGTTTAATGAACACTTAAAGCAGCTCTTACTTGACTACAGCAGTCTATTAATACCAATGCATTATATTCATAACGGTCACGCTTGTTAAAATAATGTGACACGCAAAGTGAGCGCGCGACGACAGCCAGATGGACGAGTTCAAATCCCCAGAACGCGTGCCAAAGTTGCCAAGTCAACTGACCTGTTTATACCGCCCGGTGCACTTGACAGCGTCAATCAAACCACGCCCGATGACGCTTCCGACTCGCCCGACTATCCAAATGATTAAGATTGAATCAATTATGTGCGGACTCGATAAAATGAATCATTTATAACGACGATACATTGACAAGACTGACTCGATAGATAATTGATTAAAAAGCACTCTATATCTATTAAAAATCTGAATAGACTATTCATTATTATTTGCGCTAACAAGTCATCCATGTGCCGAATTCCTTGTCGTTTTGAGATATATCTATCCTGGCTTATGGTAGTTAAGTGACTGATAAGAGTTAAATACAGCTCTTGGTAACTACGTCTTTTTTATATACGTTGGTAACTACGTATATTTTTATATTACGTATTAGCATAATTTAAGAATTGATCTAATTCTTTCAAAGAATGTAAAGTTTACAAAGCCTGTAGAAGAAGTGATTTTATATAGTTAGGAACAGAGCAAACCTTTTGACTTTTAACATTACAGCAGCAACACCTAGATATTATCCGCGTTGCAGGTCACGCAAACAGGTAGCGGGGTTAACTTCGTGCTATTTCGTTAACAAAGCGCCGCTGCATAAGAGCTTCTGGTCAAAGAGAATGAGAATTTCGACGCGCGCTTTGTCCCCGAAATTGAATTGAATGTCATATGGAACACATTCCGTATGCTCAAAGGGAGAGTAATTGCGAACTGGCAGCTCCATTTAGAATGAATTCGTACAAATCTGGCGTTGAGAGGCAAAGAGAGGAGGCGGCATAGCGATGTGACGTGTGCGAGCTGTGAGCATCGCTCTCCGGTCGCAGTCGCGTCGCAAATCGCGCGACCATCCACTCGTGAGACTCATCGCGCTGCGCGACTTGGTCGTTTGCCAGCCGCTCTGTTTTATCGCTCCACCAAACTATTTGATATGCAGCCGTTGTTTACATTTAACGACACAGAAAAATCTAAACATATTTCCTTTTAAATTGAGATGAACAGCCAAACTACTGTGAGAGTCAATTTTCCGCTGGTATATTCTGTGAATAAGTACGATAGTAAAAGCATAAATCTTGAGTGTAAGAGTATACATTTTTGATACCTGTTCGGTGTTAACATGAACTTAATAACTTTGAAAGAAGATACGTTAAAACTTGGAGAAACATTACGAATCATTGTTTAATGTGCTTCAGATTCCCTAATAAAATTACAACGCCGTATAAAGGGCACAACAAACCAAAAGAGATAAAGAGAGTACGTAATAAAAACAGTTCAATTTTAGGGGTATTTTGTCGAGGTTATATCCATAAAGTGAACGTAGCGGGGGTGGGGCTGGGGTTGCTCCCGCCTCCCGCGCCTCCCCCTCGGCGCTCGCGAAGTAATGAATAAACTCGCTAAACACAATTTCACGATGAGAGTAATCGGCTCTCTCTTTAACACTACAGAAGTGATTTTCTGTTAGTGTTAAACTCTTAAAATGAACCAAATAAAAGCTTAAAAAAACATATGTTACGGAATATATTTTACAGTTTTTAATTAATCTTATTCGAGTAACAGATTTGTGTATATGATGGAACGTGGTTTAACCACCTGAAACAAAATTTTCTGATAGTACAGACAGTTGCGGTTCGACAATATCATAGCATTGGTTGGCTTAAAACGTTTATAAAACCGCAGATTTTATAGCAACTCGACGTTTAAGAGGCTGTTTGTTTAGAACTAACTAAATAAGCTTGTTGCACTATCTCTGCCATTAAATTAAACTTAAAGTAACACTATTTCGTACTCGACGAGAGTTGACCAAATAAATTGTAAGTTAATAATGCTGATAAATAAACAGAGAATACTTATCTCGTAATATACAATTCGAATTTATCTGATAACTTGTGATCAGCTTTATGACTGCTTTCTCTTCTCTTGTGTCACTCATAAATCATAATATTTTCCGGTCTTTCTCTTGTCGATAAATATCATATCGAGTAGGTACAAACGCAAACAAACATGTGTATAAAAGCGTAGAAAGTATTTTTCGAATTCGCATTAATACAAATGCGATTGTAAAAGTATTTTTAGTACCGATTCGTTTATCTTTAAAAAGGTTATCACGGCACAGAAAATCTCGAAAAATATCCGGACGTGAAAACTTGAACATTCTGCAATACATGAGAACGGTAAAGCGCTGTAGAACAAAGGTATTAAAGCGAATTTTCGAGCTCGTTCTTGTGGAATATACATATAGAGAAAAGCGACGCAATGGCTCCGCTAACTCATTTTGTTTGTTCTCTCTGTATAAAAATGTAGTTTGTTTCGGGGCGGTCGTTGAGGGTCGAGGCGCTGCTGAATTTGGTTTATTTTATTGCGGTCGTAAAGGGTAACTTGAGCCGCATAATCAAATTAGTTAGGTACCTATTCTAATTTTAACATGGTTTTATGTTTTTACAAAAGTTACCCAGCATAATATTATCACCTACGTATTCATTTAGGTTAATAAAAGGTATAATTTAGGGCGGGTAATTAACACAAGCGGAATTAAATGGATGGCTTTCAATAGCGCCAGATAACTGTCAGTGTTGACCAATAAATATGTTCATAATAATGTATAATATAAAGACTCTTTATGCGCAGTATTACAGGCTACAGTAAACAAATCGCTTCGGGGAGAACACCCGCTGTTGAGTCTCTAGTTTTAAAATAAATTTACATAGTAACGTGAGCTGAAAATAAAGAGGGAGAACTAAGCGAAACGGCGAAGAGCAATGAGGCGATGCATAAAGTCGCTCCGAGACAAAGTATAAAACAACAAAGTGGTCGACGCATCTAGCTCGGCGGCATAAAGAGGGGAATAATCCGACAACGTACGCCAAAGTGCCGGGAACAGTGCTTTAGGATACACATAAAATAATGATCTGTCTTCTCGAGCAATATTCGCCCGTAATTTATGGCATAACAAAACAGTCGCTTTTGAAACTTGCAACAAAAACATATCGTTGGTCTTATAATGATACGACTGTTATACGAGTACAAGCTAGAGACTAATTGATAACAGGTAGCGGCAAATTACTCTAAACGGTGTAGAAGCAATGCTGAGGTGTGCATTGGGCGTGAATTGCGATCGAGATGTGAAACGATAACAGCTATATGTGGGCAGTTAGCAATTGATAACAGTAGATGTTTATCTTGTAGATTAGATATACGACATTATAAAAACTGCACGATGTGCAAAAAAAGTTCAAATTAGATCATCGCATTTACATAAATTATGTTATGAGCGTATGAGATCGTGACTTATAAATATGTAGTTTACCTTTACGTAGACGTGATTTGTATGGATAGAGGATAATGAATAGTGATGCGCGACGAAAAAAAAAACGTGTCTACATAATTGATCCACGGTGGCAGGCGAGTTGTAAGAAATCGCATGCGATTTAGCAGTGACGGGGGCCCGGTTAATAAGATAAACATGAGGCGAGGACAAAAAGCGCTTTAATGAGATCGGGAGAATGTCCACTGGTGGTATTACAAGAGCCCGCGAGAGGCGGGTCGGACCGGTCCACATCATTCCAACGACCATTGCGAGTAGTTTCATTTTAATCTCTTCAACGTGTTTTGAATTCTAATCGAATTAGAGCGAACGATAAATAGCCTACGCGATAAACATTATGATTAATTGCATTTAATTACAGCTTAAAGTTATTTTTTAAATATACAATAACAGCATGTTTATTTACAAAATATTAAAGATAAGAAATAAGTGTTATGATTAATTAACGTAATGATGTAATCTTGACGGAAGAGAATACCATATCCTATTTATTCCTGACCAATACCTGAGGCTAAAAAATTTGAACACTGACTGGATAGACAGGGAATTTAAACATGTTAGCCATTAACTCATCACTCAGTGTCAAATGAGCAATGTGTGATATGATTCTTTGGAATAATTCTGGACTATATCTTTATTTAGCAGAAGCTTTGTGCAGGTAACGACGCAAGAGCAACCAATGGAAGCCAATTAAAATCCAGGCAAAGACGTGTTATTGTCACGGCAGCATTTGCGGTCCCGTCGCCCACATATTGACTTGCCTATCGTTTCGGATGTCATGTTATAAATCACAGGCGATTACACTGTTTTTGACGGATTTTTGTACCAACTTTCTTTAAATCTAATGACAAGAAAATAGTTTTCCGCTGCTTCCAAAAAAGTGCGTATTGTTACGATTAACGACAAGGGAATGCTCTTTTTTATGATGATTTCATAATTATTCGGGTTATTAGCGTTGAGGGTTATTTTATTATTATTATTAATAAGATGAGTATGTTTAAACATATCACATTAAAGTTCGTACAGATATGATACATAAGATAAAACAGATTAAAAGTAATAAGTATAGTCGAGAAAAATTCGTGTTTCTTTTGACAGCGAAATGACAAACCCACTGCCGTCGGAGGCGCGATTAACGTCTGTTGTGACAACAACACTGTCAATGTATCTGTCACAATGACATTTACGCGGCTCATGTATATTTATAAATTATATACTATTCGACTCATTTTCGAATATATTAAACGCAGCGCGCCGCTGAAACCAATTTAAAATATTTTATTTATTTAAACAATTTTCTTTCCATCACAATCAGAAGTCTGTTTAAACGTAATGTTTGCAATCTAGACGGCGAAATTGAAACGCTTTTGTGTTCAACAGAATAAACGCTTGTTACTAGTCCATTAAGCTAAGCGTCTAAAGGCAAAATGTAAGTATCATTCTCGACGGGATCGAGCAATTAATCCTAAAACCACAAGCCCGGGAGAATCCGTCCCGCTTATAACACGGCGGGAGTCAGAGCGGGTTGGGAAGACATTCAAGGTATATTTAAACACCTGTCAACCCCCTTATCTCACTTCTACACAGATCGTCTAACTTAGATTACTTTATAATAATTTCGTTCGTGGAATTTCGCCCCAGACAGAGTATATAAATTGGTGTTTGTCACGAGTTGGCTAAATATTAATGGACTATAACAGTACAATTTATAGGTTGCTTGAGTGGACCGCTTTGTCAAGTTGTTTTCTAGAGATTTGTCTTTGAATATCGCCGCTACCGAAGTTTAGTTACGACGATTTGCCAAATTGCCGTATTTAATAACTGGTGGCGGTAAAACTTTCGTCAAAGATTGATGTTTGCCTTAGTTTCTTTTTTCACAGACAATCTTGTTAGACTAAATGCAAGCCTTAATACAGTGCCAGCCTTAAATTTTATTACATACTTACAGATTTTCAACACGGACTTAAACAGATTAATAAGTAACGAGTTCATTTCATAAATAATAATGAGGAGAGAAACAAAGTGATCATCTCTTGAAAATGAAAACAAAGAAATCAGCGATCCGGCCCCGAGCAAAAGTAATTAATTAAGGTGGAAACAATCGCGAACAACTTTGCACTCATCTCGAAAACAATGGAATACAAAATACCTTCCCAAATGTATAGGGTGCTGAAGGAAGTACCTTTTCGTAGGCTAACCATCATATTATGGGACTATCATAATAAAGCAGAGCAAAATGTGTGAATTTGGGATGATATTTACTTTTATTTCTTACCAATAAAAAATAAAATTTTCTTGTAGCTCCATCTTAAATAGATAGAAATTACACATTATGAAAACAATATTTTCAGCCAGTTTTTTACTATACGCTATCGTTTCATTACAAATGCGCATATGGACTGTCATTGTAACTTCGTTCTTTTCTTTTTAAATAATAATAATTTGGGGTCAATATTAAATATTGATGCAATTGCTAGGCGATCGTCTCACGTATGATGAAAATGATCACAATTTGCGGCACCCCTTATAAACTCAATTATTTTAATAGCATCTCAAGAAGCCCCGCAGAATGTCGGTATAACGTAAATAGGACTATCCCAGTCAACGGGGATACATTATGGGCAGCCTATTGCAAATTGTTTGGGCTAGAATAAATTAGGAGCGAAATGCGAATCGCGGCGAGCCCTCCCGTGTCCGTATTTAAAGCATTACGATGAACTTTGTGGTGGGATAATTGCGGACCGTAATCGCTCGCTTGCCGATGTGAGAATGACTATTCAGCTTTTCCGAGTACTTTACGTGCTTAGTGTTAGTGATAATATTGAAACCTTCTCTACTGTAGCACTCTCAACTAAAGTTCAAATTATGTTGGCATTTTAACCACTAAATTGTCCACTGCCTCGTGCTGCAACTGCTGAAACGAATTGGCTGAGATTTTGAATGGAGATTAGGGATATACCCTGAATTATCTAAGAAAAAGTAATTCTCGCGGGATTCGTAGAAACCTCCAAACGGCGCAAATGTGAAGAATTACATAATTGACGTTTTTGCATACCGTACCTACTTTTATTTATAAGCCTATCTCAAAATATTGCAACCATTTTCGTTTCAAATTTAAACTATGTGTAGCAAAGCCGTTTCCTGCACATAAAGTGACACAAAGAGGTTCGTCAAAGGAGCGCAATTATCCGCAGCGGGCAGGGCCAGTGTTAGCTGACGCCAGAGGTCGAGATATCTCGCCAGATCATCAGCTCAGTCGGCGTTTTGCGATTCCGTTTGTCGCCGAGCTCAGTGGGGTTAGTACAGGTTTTTGTACGAATTTCTAGTCGACTCGCATCGCACAAACGAATCGAATTCCTCCATACATTTACAGCCAGCGCCATCTATTGACAGCCACATATTAGCCACTGTCCACAGATAGCGCTGGCTTTAAATGGAGGAATTCGATTCGTTTGTGCCATGCGAGCCGATTCGAAATTCGTACAAAAACCTGTACTAACCCCTTTGAGCTTCGCCGGGCTGCGCGAGCTCTCTCTAATACGAGTAAACGCATGTCAACGTGCTTTGACTACAAACAGCCTTTAGCCGCAGCTGCAATCCGCTGGCTTACATCTGAAACATGCACTGCGTCTGTGCGATGCGGTGCTGTTGTTAATTCATTGACTATTCAATGCTGCGGGATGTTAATAACAGTATTAAACACTAGGCGTTAGTCCTTGGCTTTGCTCTGCTTATAACGGCTTTCGCATTAACTCGAGATCAAGTTTGAACGAGACCTTAAATTCTTTAATTCGATTGCAAATTAAATTTTTTCGATATTATGCAGAATAAATTAACAGGCATTCTACAGGCATTCTAGTTATAGTACTTATAATATGGTATTTAATTACTTATGATATTTTTTAAATGAATAAAAAGAAATATTACTAAAAGACTTTTGTGGCTCACTTGGGAAGGCCAGGTAATAATAATCATGAAGTTTTAATAGTCTTAGAACTTAGAAAAACATGAAGTCAATTAATTAACAAAAAAATAAAACGTTTAGTTCAAGTAATTCATTTTCAACATTTAAAACTATTGCTACAGTGCCTTTTCTATTTACCTGTGCGAGTCAGATTTCCTGACTTAACCAGGTATCTACTTTTTACCCGCTTAACTATTTTACGGTCAGTTAAGTCCAACAGTACCCAATTATAATTACGAAACCTAGAAAAACCACGTCTGAAGTCTGAAGCTGAACAAAAAAAGGCGAGTCAAAACGTTAGCAAGTTAGGTCTTACTCGTGTCAAACTGGTTAGCACGACGATAATACGGATCCCCGAAGTTTGCGAGCGGGTAAGCCGGTGGAACGCGAAGTAGCGAGGAGTGAGTCGGGGTGGAAAGACTTGTTATTACACCCTCTCACCTACGCAAGGGGTTTCTGCTTAGAGCCGCGCTGTCGCACAAGATTAAGACGCTCCTCGCTTTGCTGTTAACGCTTCGGCTTTTAGACACTGAATAGCTTCGAGTGAGCTCCTTTTTAGGGTTCCGTAACCGAATGGCAAAAAACGGAACCCTTATAAATTCGTCATGTCTGTCTGTCCGTCTGTCCGTCCGTATGTCACAGCCACTTTTTTCCGAAACTATAAGAGCTATACTGTTGAAACTTGGCACTATTTGCCAAGTTTCAACAGTATAGCTCTTATAGTTTCGGAAAAAAGTGGCTGTGACATACGGACGGACAGACGGACAGACGGACAGACGGACAGACGGACAGACAGACATGACGAATTTATAAGGGTTCCGTTTTTTGCCATTCGGCTACGGAACCCTAACTATGTGTTTATACAATCAATCACGTCGGGCACGTACGTTACTACAAATGCTACGTGATCCCGTGCTTACTATATATATATATAAAAAATATCAAAATGTCTGTCGGTATGGAAAGTATTTTGGCTTTACCATAACGCTAAAGTACTTCCCCCTTTGAGAAAAATGACAACATAATATAATGAATAAGTCTAAAATTACAACATTATACCTTACTCTTGTAACTAGCGACTTACTATTTCACGCGGGCAGGACTGGTACAGTGTTATTTGTTTTCAAAATATCTTTATTGTCACAAATGAATAATAAATACGATTTAATCTCGAGTACTACTCAACACTTACATTTCATGCAGGATTACGAGTATATACCTTTTCAGAACTTACTGGTACAGTAATTAGTTTGAGCTAGACAAGTTTTATAGTAACATTTTCAGTGGCAAAAATTTGATAAAAATCATAATCCTTACACGTTGGCTTAATTTTCGGCCACTGGCAAATGCTGTTTTGAACTGAAAACAACGAGCAATGTATTCTGTGAACCGCATTAAGGTTTTCACACAAAATTTAAAAAAAAGTAATAAATTTTGGGGGTGCCCCATACTTAGAACTGAAACTCAAAAAATTTTTTTTCATCAAACCCATATGTGTGGGGTATTTATATGGATAGGGCTTCAAAAATGATACTAAGGTTTCTAATATCATTTTTTTCTAAAATGAATAGGTTGCGCGAGAGACACTTCCAAAGTGGTAAAATGTGTGTCCCCCCCCCTGTAACTTCTAAAATAAGAGTATGATAAAACTAAAAAAAATATGTGATGTAGATTACCATGCAAACTTCCACCGATAATTGGTTTGAACGAGATCTAATAAGTAGTTTTTTTGATATTTACATTAAACCTCTAAAAACAAAGTTAGTTTTGCGGTTCGATAAGAAAAGTGGTTTTTATGGTTTTATTCCTCCGGTTGTAGTACGGAACCCTCAGTGCGCGAGTCCGACTCGCACTTGACAGGTTTTTCTGTGAGCACACTTTGATATGATAAAAAACGCGTATTTTCCTACTTTGAATACCTAAGTAGATATTAAGGAGAGAAACTGATATCGAGTTACTCGAGTCAAACTTAAATTAATTCATTTTGTAACAAGAACGTCGAGCAACGTTTTAAAAGACTTTCTCTCTCTCTAAGCCGAAACAGATTAATGGAGATACCCCGGCATTGAATTCTTAGCGCTCTAAATCAATTTGTTTCGCCACTTCGGTTATAAATAAAAGTGCCGAGGAGAAGCCAGATAAGACGGAAAGAAAATAAGTTTAACAGAGACGGGAGAGAGCATTATCATTGGCCGGTCGCGGGGAACAAAGAAAATGGTGGAGAGCGAACGTACGACAGTACTTTATAGGCGCGTAAATATGTTTTATATCCTTCCACTGTCTGTTATACACTGGCGCGCCGCCCCCTCCCGCCCCTCCACGCGCCCTCCCAGCCACCCCCGCCCGGAGGGTTGCCTCGCTCTCGGAAATGCCGAGCTTTAATAAAACATATATTTTTCCGAGCGAGGAAAATACTGGGGAAACTCGCAATTTGTTCTTTCACTTTATGCTCGTTTACAAGACAAAAGTGGAACATTTCAGAAACATTATGTTAATCACGCAGTTATGTATATTGTGTGTACATGGTTTCGTTGTAATACGCGTTTATTTGACGTACGAGTATCGCGATGTGAGATTAAGGAGCGGGTTCGCGGAGTAGGTGCGAGGAGTCGTAACTCGTAAAATCTTGATGGCCGTCGTGTGAGGTTTGCGTGGCCGTGCAACAATGTGGCCGGTAGCGGCAGTGCGAGATAGCGCCGCGATGACCCTTATCTCGCGTCGCATGCGGTTCGCAGTGTGGTGGATTTATTGCCGCTCCGCTCGACGGCAAGCCGCAGAATCACCCCCGACTTTAACGCTAATTATAACACGCCCTCGCTACTTTACTTTATTGCTTGTTCTACACACTACTCCGACGAATAATTATTCCTCCACCTTTGTTCCATTAAGAGCTTTTTGATACATAACTCAATTAAAATTGCGAAGTGTTTTATATTGTTCACAAAAGAAAACGTAATTGCTTTTGAAGAAACGAATTATGTATTGTTGTCCAAGAAAAACAAAGAATTGTGTTGGAAATAAAATTCGTATTTGGATTTCGCAGTAATGATAAATTACTTTTATTTAATCGCCTATTACAAAGAGTTTTAAACGGCGGTCGTGCGAGAGCTGTATGAAAAAGATCCGAGTGAGCTGAAGTGAGCTGAAACCGCAAGCCTCCGCCGCCGCTAGGCTATAAAATATTACAGTAAATGAAAGAAGCTCTTTCAATTAACCCAGCCAGGTTTGCGTAAGGTAAATCCTGGCAAGAGACGCCCGCTGCAGCAGCGACGGAGAATATTTCTTTCGAAGCGATCTCTCTTTAAATTTGCCGGGTTATTTTATTTACACTTTAATTCCTGACTAAAATAAGCGGAAATATTTTCATGACATAAAATACGAGTACCTACCACAAAGTTTTTTTAATTACACTGAATGAAATGTCTTTTGAAAGTATTTTTTTATTATTTCGCTTCTAAATCGGATCATTTAATTATTCATATCTTGTGCTGAGCTTTAGCAGTGCAGTGAGCCTTGTGATTAATTCCTTAGTTGAGACAAAGGTTTTCTGTTCACAGAAGCGGGTAAAGTTGGTGCCGTCATTTCGCTATGGTGATTATTAAGTCACCCGAAATTCTCCGTGCTTATTCCCTAGTGTTCAACACATTTTCCCTTGGTATGTACCTACGTAGCCGAATAAGAATACATCAGCACCACAACGTGTAGCATATGAAAGGGGGATTGATGGCGGCGGTCTATCGCTATTCATGTTCTGGTTAATGCCCCAGATTGTGCTCACCTCGTGCCGCCCGCGCTAATCGACTAGAAGTGATATGTACCTGATTCATGATTCAGTGAGCGAAAGGGCATTGTATGTTTTCGTATTTTATGAAAAGCAGCTTTTTTATGCTCTCTTACCCAGTTAGATACTAACTAGGTGTAAACGTAGAATAGTCAAATTCTGTTTTGTCTTTATTTGTCAGTTGTCAGTAATTTGGACATTCCAAGGACAAAAACAGAACAGAGTTTAAACTATTCCGTGTTTATTATTAAGAGCGAAACCAACTTGTGTAGATATCAACCTAATAATTTAATTTTAATATTTATAATCACTACAGATTTTCATCAAATGACACGCACGCGATCTAACGAAGTGGAATGCTCTTAACTTTATCAAAATTGGTTTCACCGTTGCCGTTGTTAAGATAAATCACAGAAAAACGAAAACCTTAGAACCTGTTGTTCAGTTGTTTCAATTTTGTAGACAACTCAAATTTCAATTTTTATTCATTCAATTCCGTTGTTAAACGATTTAACAAGTCTATGAAAAATATTTACAGTGATCTGAGTTTAAAGGTATATTTACTTTGAACAAGCCAAGTCCGAACTGAAGTAGAGTTATGGAACCAATTTATTTCAAACGGCTACTTCATCGTATCTTGAACACTTTCTTGCACCGTACAAATAACCAAGTGAGAACACGTTCCGTATCTAAGTTTAAAGCTCCATCTAATTTAAAGCGCACAAACCACACACTACATAGCAACCTAAAAACTCTCGACAAAACAATTTACAGAGCTAAATTGTTCTCATACCAACGCCGCCGGTCAAAAAGCTTTTGTTGTACAAACAATTTAATTAATACTACATTTGTAACGATATCGATCTTCTAATTGATATCACTCATGTTTAAGTTCTTATTTCGGCTACATTGTAACATTTTTTATCTTAGTTAATAAATCATACCTGTTCGTCCGTTCGAACTGGCCCTGGCAAACCTTTGCCGAACGGAATTTAAAATGTGATTTTTAAATTAGCATCAATAAATCAGAGCAATACATTTTATGTCAAGCACACAAATTGTGCAAATAAACGTAAATAATTTGTTATCTATTATGGCCATAAGCTATAAAAATAATGTGTCAACCAAACTAGACCGTTTATAAAAATGTAATAATACCATTTTGCTCTGTTTTTGCGGAGGTTATACTAAATTGAATTATGATCAAACTTGTATCACGGGAAACAGATAGATATTTATCGGAGCCAAATCAAAAGGAAATACAACAAATAGCTCTTAATAAACTTGTTTTGATTTTGACCTGAATTGTTCAAATATTTCCTTTAGACATTAAGACATGCTGTTTGTAATCGAGTTTTCTCTATCGGATTTTGTAACAATTTCATAATGCGTTCAAATAAAAATTGTCAAATGAAGTAGTCATTTGACAATATTAACAAATATGATGCAATTTCACTTGATTGTTCATTATTTAGTACTAATACATAATATTACGATTTGTGATGTTTGAAATCTTTTGTGGTTTGGAATCCCTCTTAATATTATTTTATCAACGGTGTTTTAACCGACTTCAAAAAAAGGAGGAGGTTCTCAATTCGTCGGAATCTTTTTTGTTTAAACTAATCTCCTCCAAAAGGGCTCGACCTATTTTTAATGGAAATTTTCCGAGTATATTCGATAGTTCTAAGAACTCTGTCTGAGAAAGAGTACCTATGTCGTAAGCAATTTTTTATAACCTTAGTAACAAAACAAAGTTTGCCGGGTCCGCTAGTTTTAATATAACATAGTGAACTAGTATAGGTACCGAGATAAATTCTGGCTGTATCTATCAACAAGTCTGCGAATCGGACAAGACAAAGTTGTGGCCGAGATTAAATTCACTCCACCGTCGAGCTATTAGTTATAACTTCGGATAAGTTACGCGGGCGGAGGCCGGAGCGCGACGACTATTTCCTTGTTATCCCTGTTTCTATTAAAGCAGTATCAAGTTAACTGCGTGGGCAAACTCTGACATTTACCGTGTTTAGAAAATATCTCCTCCGAACGGACCTGTTTGAAGGGAGTCTGTTTATTATTTTAACCTATGTGTGACGGCATATTAGATTTAAAAACTCGTAGCGAAGGTTAAGAATGATTTGTAAGTTTAGAGGGCTAGAGGATAATTTCAATTGAGTATGCTCGTTAGTTCTGGCTCTTGGAGTAAAGGGCTAAAGATGGATCTACAGATAGGTAAACGTTTTCTTGCAATACCAGATTTATTTGCTTCATAACCATATTGGTTATTTTTTTTTAAATAACCTATCGTTGACCGTTTGTCGTTTATCGTTTTGATGTACTCGTTTGAGTACATCAATAAAGTTGTTTTAAAATCAGTGTCTTATGTTTAGCAAAATAATTCAAAGTAACGATAGTTATAGTCATAGGTCTTAGGTTATGGCACTTGCCTGCCCTTATATAGGTATATCCTAAAATAAATGTCTAACGAAGTGGAGGTAGATAATAACATTGCATTGTTCCTTGCACGGATAGATCGCAAATTCCCAGTGGACTGTTTGCTAGACGGGCGTTCATTACAAGTTGCCGAGTCTCATCTGCTAAGCTAATAACCAAGCCAACTCTCAGCGCAGCTAGTTTGTTCTAGCAATTTACAACAGCTATGAGTTAGAGTGGTACATATACATCTCAAGCACTAGGGAATGAGAATTAATACAATGTTGAGTAGATCAGTAGAAGTTGTCAGTGAAATAATCGCGAGCATTTAAGTCTTACTATGGTTGCAAAATCAACAAAATGACGAAACAGAACTGTCCCACGCCTATATGATATGAAGAATTTATTACCACAACATTTTGATTAACCGAAAGATACTTAATATCTTTCACGATCATTCATATTCCCAATATGGCATGAGACATTAATGAAAAATGTAAATGTTATTGGCGAATAAAGCAATAAACACATTGCCAAACGCCACACATTCACGCATTCATGGTCGTCCGTTCACAATTCACACGTATCTTTGTCATCGTAATAAACGCAAACTCCATTCTAGACCACACGCTAAACCGTATGACACGAGGCTGGTCTGAGGGATTAGTACAAGTTCTTTTTACGAATTTCGAGTCGACTCTCATCGCACATACGAATCGATTTCCTCCATACATTTACAGCCAGTGCCCTTTATGGACAGTCGCTGACATTCGGCTGTCAATATATGGCGCTGGCTGTAAATGAACGGAGGAATTCGATTCGTTTGTGCGATGCGAGTAGACACGAAATTCGTACAAAAACCTGTACTAACCCCACTGGGCCGTGGTTATGGCAAGTCAAATAAATTAATGTTGAGCTCAAACTGACGTTTGCAACGGAACCTGGAAAGCGTCTACGTAATTACCCAAACGCGAACGGATTTGCATATCAAAGTGGGGGCATAATTGAAGCCGGGAGTGTAAATAGCCCGAGCTGAATCGGATCGAGTTAGTGGCGCACTCCAGTTGAGTGTAGCCGCACTATAAACGCTGCCTCGGCCTCGCCTGGGACTCATCGCGCGGACCGACACAAGAACCGACCACTTTAAAATAAGATTACCGGATAAAAGGAAACATCTCAGTTATGAGGGTTTGGAAAGTATTCAGCTCCTTCCTGTAATAGCTGACCGAGATTTATGTTACAGGCTATTATCCCCCAACAAAATGATTTTATAATATCTGTGCTGTAACGAGATCAATAAAATAAATAATTTGTTGTTTATTTTTACAACCATTTATGGTTCTAACAATTCGTGCTGGTATTTAGATAAGGTTTTTTAAAAAAAAAGAAAAGGAAATCGGTACTTTTAATGCAGATTGCAGGCTTGTACTTTTACTGGTAGATCATACATAAAGTTGTTACAAAACTATATGGATTTATACTCGTATTTTAATGCAGGCTTGTACTTTAACTGCTAGATTATACATAAAGTTGTTACAAAACTGTACGGATTTGTACTATTATTAATATTAGCATTTTATACACTATAGTAAGGCTAAGGCGACACATATTTTATTCATTTTTGTATTCGAGGCATAAGTATAAGCCGTAACGTCGTTTGGTCACGAGGAGATTATATATTAGTTCGTGACCGTTTCGACGATATATCACTTTGTAAGAATTGTTTTAAGACGAAGCTATAGATCAGATTCTTTGCATGCGGCATTATCTGCAACTTGTAAAAGGCTGTTGCCATAAATCCTCCTACTTTACGAGACACACGCGCACATGCAACGTTTTTATAGTTCCTTCGTATATCAAGCTCTAACACGCTATTAGGTTTTTTGCCATTTTATTTCCCTACAATTTTGATACATTGAGATAACATATTACCTAAATATTGGTCTCTATAATCAGTCTCAAAGCTATACCATCTCCGTAGTCATTCATACTGAGACTGACAGTAAAATAACTACAAATTCTCAAGACAATCTCACGAAGGATGTGTTTGCTCGGAGCTAGTAAGAATCGTATTTAGGTAGCAGAGTTTCGCTAATACAATTTATCTCGTTGATTTATGTGAAAGCTCTCTTACACTCCGGCCCTGAACAACTCGAGGCCAAAGCGATTCTACTACAGTGAACCTCTCCCGGGATAATTAAATTAATCGACACGGTCACAACACTGAAGCCGACACTGATTTTCTCCTTTGATATCCATTTACCGGCATTATTGTGCCACTTTACTTTCCATTATATTATTATCTATCTTTAGTTACTTCCGATGGTTATTGAGTGTGTTATAATGTTATGATAATGAATAATAATTATATTAACCGATATAATATGGCACTTATATCGTGATAGAGCAATGGAAATGTTCCCAGAATAAAGGCTCGTAAAAAATGTAGCAAACGCTTGACAGACCGCGCTCTGTTCCAAACTAAAGAGACAGAAGATGAAAATTTCATAATACTGGTAGGAAGTCTTATAAAACGAAAACTCATTTTGGCAGATGATAGTATTGATATACAACTAGGGCATGAATACCGGGATCCCGAGATCTCGAAATCCCGGGATCTCGGTCGATATTTCGAGATTCAAAAACCGGTATTGACTAGGCGCAATACCGAAATCCCGGTATTGAAAAAAAAATACTTTTAACTTGCGAAAACGAATAAAAGAGAGGCGTCTTTTAGTGGCGGGCGTACTTCATTACCTTACTGACGTTGCGAACTTTTATAAAATGCCAGAAGATGAAACATTTCCAAATTTTTATGACTTGGAAGGGAAATTCTCAGTTTTAATGTTATTTCTACTTGTGTTAGGGATTGTATTTGTTTTAACTAGTCTCAAACATTAAATTTGGTGACGAGGGTCTGATGATGCAACATGGGCCTGATTAGCGATGCTTAATAATGGTAATTGGCAAATAAATCGAGTTTAGTCTCATTTGATTTGGTTAAATTATTCTAACACATTAGGCTTGGTGGCGAGGATTAATGAATGAATGTGGCGTATTTACGCTAGGGGCAAGAGGGCCATGGCCCAGGGCATCAGCCTCATAAAGGCGGCGCTAGAGGCACCTAGCTCAGCTTTTTTTACTTTATTAAGAGAAATTATCTGTTTAATGTGTTATCTTTCTAGTACACAAGGTGTTAGGGATTCGTATGTTTAACTAGGCTCCAATAATAAATTTGGTGACATGGGTCAGATGATGCCTTCAGACGCTGCTTAGAGGAGCTAATGGCTAGTTTGAAGATTAATTTTCATTTTTTAATAATAATATCATTTAAATTAAGTACATTAATATAGTAATCGAAAAACTATAAAACAAGTGGAAAATTAAAAATTTTTAAAACACCCACGACTTTTGCAGACTTGTAATTGAAAAAGGATTAAATAATTTTTTTTTTAGATCCCCGACTAAAGGAAAGTAAGAACTAAGAACCTATCAGTATAATTACAAATCCAAGAAAATCCGTCGGAGCTGCAATTGCTATTTTCGTTTCCAATATCAATTAATGAAATTAGTAAGCATTGATAAACTGCCGGTATATGAGAAGTATCAAGAAATTGAATTAGTCATCAACTGGTAAACAGCACCATCAACACCGTCACAGGCAACGTCAACAGCAGCTCCGGTGGATTTTCTTGGATTTGTAATTATACTAATCAGGTTCTTAGTTCTTACTTTCCTTTAGTCGGGGATTTAAAAAAAAAATATTTAATCCTGTTTCAATTACAAGTCTGCAAAAGTCATGGGTGTTTTAAAAAAAAAAATTTTTTAATTTTCCACTTGTTAAACAGTATTAAAAGAATATATCTGTTGATTTCGAAAAATAAGACTGAGAAAAAGTTATATGAAAATGTAGATGATTTAAAATGAACGTTAACTTAATTTTATCGATTGTTAGTGTTTTTAATTAAGATTTTAAGTAAATACATGATTGAAAATCATTAAAAACGTGTTTTTATTGAAAAATATTTAAGTACAAATTGAGAACATCAATACCGGTATTAATACCGGGATCCCGGTATTGAAGTCCAATATCGAAACCAATACCGGGATTGAAAAAATTCCGAGATTTGCATGCCCTATATACAACTATTTGGCAGTTTAAAAAGTGTTTAGCTATATAATACTTGAACCAATTTTATAGTGGTTTAGCATAATCTTTTTACTATCAGTGAGTATTCATTCTTGCAATCGATGTTCGTACTTCGTATTGTAAAAGTCATTGCATCGCTATAAGTTACCGCATTATATGATAACGATAAAAGTGCATAAGTAGGTATTTATGCCATTTTATTGATGAAGCTCAGCGATTATTTCAATAAGATTGTCATTTACGTTATCTTGTACCTACGGTTTTTGTACTTGGGTGTAAATTATTACCGATAACGTATCTGTGTTGTAATTAATTACGGTAGGGTAAGGTGGGGTTCAGTGTTACAAAAAAAATAAACTAGACTATAATGACAAAAATATTGTTTTAATCAGCTAGTTTTTGGCAGGGAAATAAACTTTAACAATCTCTCTTTAATTAAAATAACTCAAACATTAACATTATTAGTAAGTACTTAATTTTAATTGCATTTTAATTAAATCAGCCGATTGTAACACTGAGCCCCATATCTGGGGTAGTCTGTTACAGGATAAGGGGCACAATGTTACAACATAAAACAATACAAAACTAACAAAATGAAAAGAAGTGTTTAACTTCCAATAAATATTAAACTTCTTTATAATATTTTTTGGGAAAGTATAGACATCTGTCTGACGCTTGGTTTTTCTTTCTGCGACATTAACAAGTGGAAGCACAATTTTAATATCCTCTAACGATACCGTTGCCATATCCGGTTCAATAGGAAAATAGAAATGATTGTCAACTTTTTTGTGACACTTTCTTTTTCTTTCCTTTTCTTCCTCTTACGATTTCGCACCATTTTCTTTTAATACCTTGAAATCAAATATAACAAAAACATTATTGTAATTGGGCTGACTTACAGTGTCACACAGTGCCCCGTAACACAGTGCCCCAGAGAGGCAAACCAAATAAAAAAATATGAATCCGTATTTTAGATTATGTTTACAACAAACTAATTTACGGTAACATGTAGCTAAATAAACATTAAATAAAGGAAAACTACCATCACTTACCTAAATACAATAAGTCCAGAAGGAAATTAAAAACTATGAAACTATTTTTTCGTCGTTTATGCACTTATAAACCTTTTTTGTTTGTTATTGTTTAAGCGCGGTGCAAACTGTGGCGAAGACAACTGTTTAAACATGGCTGCTTATGAGTTTGACAAACGTGTATACCAACATCATAAAACTAAAAGACAGAGACGTAGATAATTGCATTGTAACAGTGTACCCCGCGTAACACTGTGCCCCACCTTACCCTACGTCAAGACGGATAATCGAAAATTAATCTGACTATATTATTATTCATGTATCTTCAGATAGACGTTTGTATAGTACTACTAAAGCAATTTCTTAACAATTTAACATTACACTACAGATAGCACTTAACAATTTTAATCTTACTAAAGCAATTTCTTAACAATTTAACATTACACTACAGATATCACTTAACAATTTAAATCTTTTGTTCAAATAAATATTTAGATATGAATATAAATTGATAACGGCTTTCAAGTATTAAAATTAACATTTTATAAGTCGACGTTGTAATATCTAAATCCGTTATTATACGAGTAACTCCATCAAAAAAGTTACAAGGACAAATTACGTAAACTGTTAAATTTCAAACATAACGAAATGGCTTTATCCCGGACTTAAACTTCATGATGAATACCAAAGTAGGTCATAAGAATAACTCATAATAATATTTCCGTAAAGTTTAAAAAAGTCGAGTGGAAACCTATTATTTAACCAGAGTTCTCGAATCAAAATTGTTTCGCGAGAAACTTACTTCAATAAAAATTCCGAGAATACTCACGCTGCAGCAGAACTTCGTGTCAACAGTTTTTATGTTGAAAGCTGGTTATTTGAGTTTTTAAGTGAGATTGCGATATACATTTTCATTCCTGCTTCGGGCATTGATTCTAAAAACCACACTTGGAAAGAATTTACCTCGGATTTAGTAATAACAGAAGCACTTCTATAGGTGTATTTGGTTCCAGTACCTTTTATCCACGCCGTCGAGTCGATATTGGGTGGATTTTTATGGGAACGGTCAGGCACAATTGGATTAAAAGGGACGCGATCGAGGCGAAATTGCCGCGTGCGAACAATGCCATCAATCTAAGCGTCGGGATTTGAATGGTTCACGTGATAATTCGACTCGTATGTCTTTGTTGCAAAAAAAAGTGTACCTACTGCCATTTTAACTACGATAATATGTAACTTTTTTAAAGCTCAGTCGACGTGCAAATTGCGGAGTGCGTGAATTTATGGACATCGTAGCAGAGCATCACAATCAGACTTAAAGAATGCCTCTGAACAATGTTATCACTCTGAAGCGTTCGGAATTTGAATTGGCTATAAGTACGCACTTCAATCACATAACTATGTTAAATAATGAAGTACCTATTTGTAGATACAAGTTTATGCACATAATAAGGACAGTAATGATAAAATGTACGCTTAACATTAATAATACTTCTAACCCTCTTTCAGTCAAGTTCACAGATATTGCTCTAAGTGCTTTTACGTCGATAAATTATAATAAAGTACGACTAGTTTATTTAAAGGAAGCAAATCGATCACAAGATTTTATTGAGTGGGTCTTACTGAAGCTGAAGTTCACATTAAGTAAAATAATCTTATAACGAAGAACTTGAGAGGCATTAGCAAACGGCAGAATCGGCAAAGGGTATTACTACCTAAAAACATTATAATATTTATCAAACGCAATCGACACAAGGGAGCGATATTGCGGAGTCGCTTCTTACAGAGCAGTGGTGCGGTTAGACGTAAATAGATTAAGAGAGACGTTTGAGCTGGGATGAAAATGTCACTTGAGATTCTATCGGCCATGAAACCTCTGAGATTTGAATTGCTACTTAGGTAATTGCACTTCTGTGCCTAGACTCAATTGAAGAAACATACGTCTTATAGAAATCTGTAAAATATTTTTGTACGAGTACCTACGTTAGCCATGTACAAGTAGATTATAGCTAAAGCGATGGCCGCAATATTTTTTTTTATACGGGACATTTTACACGTCGCAATCTAGCCCCAAAGTAAGCGATAGCTTGTGTTATGGGTGCTAGATGACTGATAAATATACATACATACTAATATACATGAATATAATATATTGAAAAACACCCAGACACTGGAAAACATTCATGCTCATCACACAAACATTTACCAGTAGTAGGAATCAAACCCACGACCTCCGGCGCAGACGGCAGGTTCGCTACCGCTACGCCATTCGGTCGTCAATATTATAAGAGTACTATCTGACACGGCAAACATTGTTTTGCCATTAGGGATATAAAAATAGATAACAACCCGCTCTCAGAGCCAGTGATCATACCCTGAAAATTTCATACCGTATCGTACCAAAATGGTAAAAATGGAACCCTTATGGTGAGACTTTCTCCGTCTGTCACAATCAATTATTTGTTATTAATAGTTTCCTTATCAGCTTACCGCTTTCACTAAGACGACACTAGACTCAAATTGTGAAAACATCGATATTGGAACTTAAATGGAAAGAAAATTTACATTTTCCGCATCAAATATAATTGCTGAGTTATGAGGTTTAATTACATGCTTCAATTGTAACAACTGTGTGCCCAGCTGTTGGACATTACAGGCTAGTGCTTGGTGATTATTTCAAGAGTTTAGTTAAACCAATTAATTGGAATGTAATAGTAAAAACGGCCGTTTTCAAACAATGTTTTCCTTTTGCCTTTAGAACCTTCCACATTCAAGGTAATTTGGTATTACTTTCCGATTAAAAGATTCTCATTGGTAGGGTTATTAATTGTTTTCATGCCTTTTAATGAGGGTAATTATCATTAATTGATATTCAATGCGGTTTTTCACACACTTTTTTAATCGATGATCTGTTTGCGCATGACTTCTATTTGACTTTAATTATGTGATGATGCACAATAATAACCGACACTAATTATGTAGTACATCGCATACAAGGGCATTTAGCGATAAAAAATAAAAATTACTATCATGGACTATGGATTAATTATAACGCGTCAAACGTATAACAAAAAATGCCCATAAGAAATCTATAGAAACTAGAAAGCCATGGATATACTGTAGTATTTTTAAAAATAACGGTTAAATATGCATTGCATAGAGGTCAATGATAAATAATTTGGCTAGAAGTTTACAGCGTGGTAAACTTTTTTTAACTCACTAAGATCACTAAAAGTTGGTACCTACCTAACTGCAATGTCATATAATTTTGCAGTTGAAGTTGTTAACATAACTTAACTAAGAAGTTAACTACATTGCCTCGCAGAACGCCTGTATTAGGTACAACAGCACAAGACTAGAACTGACCCAATTTAGAAAAAACAATTTAGACCGTGCCAAGTAATCGAACCCTGAGCCTTTCGCTTAAATCCGACAGCAGGCAAGCTAAACGCTAATGGAGGTCGTCAGAACCCAAAAATGTTTACAAAGCTTATTCACCGCGTCATAAGATTTAGGAGCACGGTTGCAATGAGGCATACGTCCATAATTGGATTAAAGAGGGAGGCGGGCGCGCTTCAGTCGCAATTACAAAGGGTTCGTTATTAAAGCCCACGTTTCAAAACAATACCTTAAATGTTCTGTTTCGTATTTTAATAGCCCAGTACGTACTAATTTGATTGCTTTATGTAGCTACAATACTTTGATTATATCCTTAAACTCGCATGTCGAGGACAGTTCTTACGATTGATTCAAGAAATAAAAAGCTGTCATACGTATGAAAAAAAAAACAACTCCCAAAAGGTTAAAAAAGAGCTCTATGGATAATTTAAACGATTTGAATAATTGGTTCAGCTCTTTACTGCTGGAAATAACGCGTACAAAAATCCACAGGCTATATTTGCACGTTCGGTCCAACCTAATGAACATCGTTGAATGAACGTTTTTTCGAGAGCATTTCGTTGGACACTAATAAATTCTTGCAAACCTGCGCACCATTTGGGTTTTGTTTTTTCAGGAACCCATTAAACACGGCCTGAATTCACCGGGCGCTGAGTAATTTTGTAGCGACGTTCGCAAAAACATATTTCACGGCAATGAATGAAATGGAAACGTGCAGGGTTTTCAGTCATATAGAAGCGGACGCAAAAGGCGAGTAATATAACGTACTTAATTACTGGCACTTCGCAACTGCGCCAATCTTGTAATTACGGAATAGAGCGTTGCGCGTACAGAGTAATCAGCACCCTTTGCCGCGTCGACAGTCGACACGGCAAAGCGCTCCCTACCCTGCGCCATACTCAACCGCTTTTAGCTCGCATTTCACAACCTGTTGACGAGTTAGTTAAAGCTCTAACGCTGCACAGCGAGCACAAAGCGGGCACTTACCAAGACTCTGTGACTGCCATTGACTTGTTACCAATTAACTTACAATTATATGTATTAAATTCAAATATTAACACTGCGCTCCTAGCGCGCAGATTTAAGTCTTAGGTAGGTTGACCCTACACACTTATAAAAATCTTTCATATTAATTATAGCAAAGATTAAAAAAAATGCGTTTTCATTCAATTAACGCCACACGTGCTTAAAATCAAGTTTGAGATGTGATTCGATTACAATCATCATTTTGCTACTTAACGCTGTTTTATTTGCACATTATGTACACGTGACATTTATCGCAAATTGATATGAGTATTACTTTCTTTGTTGTGTTGACAAGCAAATTGTTTAAAAAAATTGGTTGTCTGTAAAGTCGGTTTACTGACGATAGTTGAACGTGACAACGTCTTCTTTGTCGCTCGTTCCGCGCTCGCGAGGTAACGCCGGTAACGCCGCATGAGCGAGGTAACGCCGGTAACGCCGGATGAGTCATGTTTTTTCGTGCGTGCAACCGGCTCTATCGAATTATAAGACGTTGTCACGTCAAAAAATTCTTTCCAAAAAACCAACTTCAAATGCCACTACAAAGAATGAAATAATTTTTAATGTACACCAATTCGAAGTCGGGCAATGTTTTGTTCAATCATTAATAGTCCTTCTTATTATAAAACTTGATGTGCAAAGAAACGACAAATTTATCGACAATACGAAGGACTTTTAGTGAATGAACGAAACATTGCCCGACTTCGAATTGGTGTACATTAAAAATTATTTCATTCTTTGTAGTGGCATTTGAAGTTGGTTTTTTGGAAAGAATTTTCCATTTTATTTTATACTTTTTAGTGGAAAACAACTTATGCGCAAGGCAATGGAAAAAATGCCCACATCGCTTGAAGAATGCTTCTAAAATCTGAAGAGTTCCCTCAATTTCTCCAAGATCCCATCATCAGATCCTGACTTGATGAATACAGTCATTACTTGATGACTGCAAGGAAATGCAATAGTAAATATAAAAGATATCTAAATCGCTTCAAGTATACTAGCAAAATTTGAAGAGTTCTCTCGATATTACCAAGATCCCATCATCAGATCCCGACCTGATGACGATAAGACTACCTGGAAAAAATTACTCTTTCAAACAATACCCAAATCACTTCAAGTGTGCTTATAAAATTTGAAGAGTTCCCTCGATTTCTCCAGGATCCCATCATCAGATCCTGATTTGATGACAATGGGACCATCTGTGAACTATACCCTTTCAAACAAAAAAAGAATTTTTGAAATTGGTCCACGCATCTTCGAGTAATCGGGGAACATACATAAAAAAAAAAAATAAAAAAAAAAAAAGATTCCGACGAATTGAGAACCTCCTCCTTTTTTTTGAAGTCGGTTAAAAAAAAAAGATTCCGACGAATTGAGAACCTCCTCCTTTTTTTTGAAGTCGGTTAAAAATAAGTTCAACATACATAACAATGCAGCTATTTAAAATTTCAAACGCATGTTATCGGCCTCTGGAATATTGTTAGTAATGAGCTGTTTTAGCCCCATCTATAACTCCCAAACATTTAACCTCCGTTTACTTATTCGTGTACCTGTATAGTACCTGTAGAAACTAGTCTTTAGAAGTAGTGCTCTCATAGATTTAGGGATAGTAGGTCTACATATTTTAGACATGCTAAATTTAAAAATTCTGAAACAGAACCCCTACCATTGTAATACTAGTGCCAATTCAAAATGCTCGCCATGGAAAAGAATATCACTATTTTTAGACGCGTCAAATTAATTTAGTTTAGACATTTAGCACAACAGAATTGGCACCACTGTCCCTTGGAGATTTGCTAAAAAGAATGATTAACTAAACCTGATTGCTCAGTGTAATTGGGGCTAAGTAGACTTAGAATGTTCTTGACAAAAATTCAATTAGAAGATTGGATGGAAACTAAAACAATTTGTGTACAGGTGCCCGAAGCGTCTCCTCCCCTGAGATTAATCACTGTGTCGTTCGTGTAATAAACCGGCGAACGAGCAACTTCGCCGCTTACATTACACGGACATTTATTTCCGACGCTGTTTCAACTTTTCCAGTTCCGCGGACGAGTTTAGAAGGCTTTAATTAATTTTCGCGTATCTGTAGCACAGTCGAGCTCGAACAGTGTTCTTAAGGGGATTTATTGAATTTATTTTTGTCTTTCTCACTCTCACGGAGATTTGGTAGGTGCGACATGCAGCGTCGCGGAAGAATATAGCAGAAAAACGACGTTTTACCTAATTACTCAAAAACTAAGCCAGTTATCAAAAATCTGTTGTAAGCGTTTTAGGATATTATTATTACCGATACATTAAAACAAAAATTACAATTACATCCATTGTAGTTTCCGATAAAATATAGAAAGACTGAGATTTTGAAGCAACTTTTGGGAGAACTTTCTATCGAGAAAATTTTATCCAATCGTGTTTCTGCTTCTAAGCGATTTTAGATTAAAGACCCAAAATACATGACGTGTAAATTTGAAAGTAATTGTCTTTATAGTTTTTGCATAAAACTTCATTCAAAACCACCTAAATACGGCTTGTAGGCCGTTAGTGATAGGGGAGTAAATTATTATTATAGCACTTGCCTTATCGTCGTCGCCTTCACTATCACACTGTAAAAAGAAAAAAAAAAACAATTAGCAATATTAAATACACAAATTAACATGCATTACCAAACCTAGGTATTCTGTACATGGCGATTTTTGGACTCATTATCGTATTTTTATTTAAAGAATATTGTAAATTCAACAACGAACAAATACGCAACGTATCAACTTTTAATTTATTTTGATAGAGACAGAATTATTCGGAAGTTTAACGATCTTTTTAAATGTGGGAGAATGCAGTGTGAAAAAATGTCAGGCGTGTTAACAAAAATCGTCATGTTCACAATTCCAAATCGTTAATCAAAGCAAAACATGCGCGTGTACATTACTAATTTAACTATCAATTTGTAACGTGTTCATGAGTCATATTATCATATATCAACATTAATTACTCGTCATCCGCGGCGGGATTAAGCGACGCCTACCTCTGTGTGATAATAATCAATGTCTACTCATTTGCATATTCCAGTACACCTAGTGATACATTATCATAGAATTAACAATCCAAATTATTATCATTGGAGTGAGAATATTAATATTTAGACTAATGATATTACAAATCAATTCAGAGTCCGTGCACAATGATGGATTTTATTAATATTTACGAGTACAATAATTAATTTGAATGTTAACGTTACGGAATTAGTTTCAAAATTCGAAAATTGATTGAATTGACATCATCACCAGTAAATATGGTGTGTTATGTACATTGTATTTCACAGTTTTTATAAAATTTTAATAGGTATGTTAATTTAATTGTTTTATAAACCAATGTTTTGTTTAGGTACTATGTATTAATGTTAGAAACATGAAGTATCAATAACTTTTAACGTATTTTATTTATTTTTATTTACGTACAAATAACAATATTTCATTGGTGGCGATGAAGTGATTTCGAGCGAATGGGTAGTTTTTCCGCACCACCCCATATTAATAAAATGAAAAATTCAAAACCTGTGAGTGTAGATTTAACCATTGTTAGACCCGAATGTGAATGGCTAACGCCCTCCCTCTTAAAAAAAATTATCATTAAATTCTATTGTGTCACGTACGAGTATATTTCTAGTATGTCAAACTAACATTTTGAAAAAAATAAACAAATGCGGTTACTAAACCATCTAAGATTCATGTATGTTGACTTCGAAATTCAAATGTACCTACTGTGATTTAATGATAATTAAATTAAGAAATTCTGAAGGTTGTTAGTATAACTGATGATCACTGATCGATGATGAGGACGAATTGGCAAACTATACTCGTAGAAATAGATTTACTACCGACACTCCTTTTGTAACTGATATTTTGTATGAACAGGTAAAAAACATTTAAAAAGAAGTTTTAGTAATTAAATCTGGATGCAGATCCTCTTATGTGATATGTCTAATTAGTCTAGCTAAATTAAAATTTAAAGCAATTTTAATTATATTAAATCTCTCAGATATAAAATTCTCCTGTCTCGTGTTCGTTACCAAACTCCTCCGAAACGGTTCGACTGAACGTCATGAAATTTTCTGTGTATATTCGGAAGGTCTGAGCTGAGAGAAGGTCGTAAGCTATTTTTTATAATATCACTAATGGCAAAACAACGTTTGCCGGGTCAGCTAGTTATTTGTATATATTTATTCAAGATAATAAAATGCAATAATTATAATTTCCATCCCTGTACATAAGAAGTAAATCATTGGAAATACAATAGAGCTGATCAGAACCGCCTAACATACTTTATCTTACTTGTTTTATTCACGATTTATCACGATATAAAAACGAAGTATTAATATACACGGCATCTCATAAATATTTCATGTACGTAGAGCTTAACGAAATAAGACTTTTATTATAGCCGAGACCGACAAATAAATTGTACAATATTTACAAAGCGCTCGCCGAGGGAAACAACGGGGATCAGACTCCGATATTACAATTTCAAATAAATACGAGGGCCATGAAGTATTCAGGGCGCAGGTAGAGTTATACAGTACGGTACGACACCACCTCGGCAAATCTCGTGATTTAGGTGCTATACGCGGCGAATATCGAACAGAGGGGTTAGTACCTACAGGTTTTTGTACGAATTTTGAGTCGACTCGCATCGCACAAACGAATCGAATTTCACCATACATTTACAACCAGCAGCGTGGTCTTCTCCGAAGGGAACGAGTCTCTTCGGGGGTACGGGCCTCGAGGCTTGCCTCCTTACCCGGGCGATGTGTCGCGGAGGCGCAGCGCGCCCCCGGTGTCGTTCTTCTAGCCCCGGTAAGGGGCTAAGGCCTCGCCGTCCTGGCTTGTGGCCTGTGGGTCTTGATTAGCTGGTGACCCCGCGCGGTCAGCGGTCATGTCGCTGCGCTGCGCGGGGATGTCGGGGTCCAGTTGAGTGAACCTCGCGTCGTCATCATCGTCTCCATCGCCGTCTACGCGCAATCGCGCGGGGGACGGAGACCGCAGGAGCTCGCGAGGTAGCGGACGCCCGTTTGGTGGTCGATCGAGGGCCATCTATTGGCAGCCGCATATCAGTGACTGTCCATAGATGGCGTTAGCTGTTAATGTATGGAGGAATTCGATTCGTTTGTGCGATGCGAATCGACTCGAAATTCGTACAAAAACCTGTACTAGCCCCCCAGGCCCTAGGTGTCGCGTGATCGGGGTAAATTTGCACACAGTCATCGAAAATTATTGCTTTCACCTTTGTACAACTCTTTTAATGGTTTTCACGGTTTGTTTTATAGCAGCTGCCGTCTCGAAGAATTCCGCTATATCTATACGGTTAAGTGAAAAATACCAAAACACTCTTGGCCTATAAATCCTTTCATTAAAACCTAAAAATTTTGTTATGAAACTTTTCAAAATTTCAGTTTCATTCTAATATAAAATAATTTGATATCTCTAATGTGACACTATCCTGTACAAAATACTTATATGCGAGTGCAGGGTAAGTGACCTTTCACTTAGACAGGGCCACAGAATACTATAAAATCATAGAACAAAAGTTGTTATTTTTAATGTTAGGGACTATGGCCCGAGAGGTTTCTGGTATGTTTTTTATTTAACCCCGTATAGATGCCTACTACCTAGACGTTCGAGCCCTTGGGGTTCAACCTTACCTAACTACGAGTAAATTCGCTGAATCGATTAATCTTGGCGATCCATCGCGCGACGTCCTCAACTGTATGGAAACATAACCAAAGGCACATCACGTGGTACATTATATTTCCATAGTTTAGCTTGCGCGTCGCGTGCCAAAAATTTTCCCATAACCAGGCCTGTATTTATGTACATAATTTCAAAGAGATCTTTTGAAATCGTACAAAAAAGTCCCAAGTAAGTACCTACATTATAAATCAAACTACCAATAAAAACTAGGTTAGGAATACTCATTTTTTTACCAATGGAAAAAATAATAAGGGTATTAAACACCATGCCCGAAATACAGTGCACTATATAGGTTAAACAAGCGAAGTGATCAAGCGCGAGATGTGATAACAGATGCGTGAAGAAAGTGTTTACAAGACAAGGAAAACAGTAGGTATACTCACGATATAGCCTTTTCCGGAACTACAGCGGCTACTGGCCTGTTGGGAGAACAAGAAAGCGAAGATGTGAGTGGGTTGGAATGTCTAAGGAAAACTTATCTTAGCCGCTCTTACACAAAACTGTACACATACATTATCCAATTTCCAACAGGACATCTAGTTTTAAGCGAAAAACCGCTTCGTAGGTTTTTAGATTTGAGTCATGTAACATTTTTTTTTACTGTAAAACGTAGCGAACGCAACAGAAGAACACTATTAGGAAAATAATTAAAAAAATAAAATCACAACATCGGGAGAATAATTTCATCATGCACCCTAACTTGATTTACAATTTTGGGGGTCAGAGACAGATTGCGAAACGGGATGAATGATAAATAGCGAGCCCTACGTAGGTCCATCCAAACGTGTTTTCCGAAAGTGTACTTGTGTAACATAGACACGAATAAAGCAATTAGCCTATCATCGTTGGACGAAAACTAGTTAACAAAAATAAGGAGAATTGAATTGTAAGCAGTATTTAATACGTACATCGCTAAGTCTGTCGCGAGAGGAATCGGGGTCCCGGGGCGCCACAGAGCTGCCCGTGAGTCTTTCTGATGCCCGTCCACTATCATCCGACGTACCAGCGTCTTGAAGCAGCGTTATACCCTGCAGAAGAGTATATCTGTATAATCTGACGGA
The DNA here is from genome assembly GCA_036785405.1 of Coenonympha arcania. Taxonomy (NCBI): domain Eukaryota; kingdom Metazoa; phylum Arthropoda; class Insecta; order Lepidoptera; family Nymphalidae; genus Coenonympha; species Coenonympha arcania. The sequence continues at coordinate 3,372,393 of CM072067.1, forward strand.
CATAAAACACAACATAATGCCGTCTATATTTTCATTGCTCTTAGCGTTTACAAAGTCGCCATTGTTGGGGGAAAACGTATGATTATATCCTTATGAAATGGAATTGATGAGGGTATTACGAAAGCGGAGCCCTTCTAAACAGCATAACATTATAAGAAAACCGGAATATATACGAAAATTTGATAAGACAGGGATGCGAGCAGAAATGGGCCTACCCATAACGTAACGCGGGACTTAACAATAAAAAGAGCATTCCATTTATCACGTTGCGCGTCTATTTCACGGGAGGGTTCGAGAGACGAAGCAGGGGGGAAACAAATCTGCCCAGCGATGAGCGCTCGACGGGACGGATAAAAGAAAATAAAACGACTAACTCTCTGTAAATGGATAACTCTCCGACCGCCCTCGCTCAGTGAACTTTCATGTTTTTATTACTTAGGATAAGTTAGTCCGCAATTTGATTTCGCATTCCGCTCTCCTTTTTCATCTATGTTCTTAATTTTTCAAACGAAATTGTTAAACTACATTGACAAAGCTCGGTTCGGATCCAAAAAAATGTTCACAAAAAAAAAAACAATTTGTAGGTACAGTTTATAGTACAACAATGTCAGGTATTTTTTTCTCACAGACCAGTGTTTTTTGAAACGCAAATATTTATAGAAATACAAAAAAATAACACCCAAGTTTTTACTTTTCATCGAACACAGAATCAATTACTGGCGGCTGGTTTTTATAAATTACCTACGTAGGTTTCGAGAGCAATTGTACTTCATAATTCATTGTGCTGCGAATTTCCCAAAATAAATACGTGCAGATATTTTTGCGCGGAATTCAATTCAATGAAATATCATCTCGCGTATTCAAAGGGCAAAAGAAGGAGCTTTATTACTGTCGTTTTGAATAGGTCGCTAAGATCATAATAATATTGTAAAAAAATGGAATGTGTTCTGCTCCCCTAAAACAAGCAATAATAAAGACACACGCAAGCGATTACGGCCCTGTTTTGTTGTGAAGGGATTCCTCGGATCTTTTACATAGATAAACGATTCGAATGGAGTGGTATACGTGTTAAGTTAATCCGTGTTGTGTTACTAGTAAGAACCTACTAATCCGGGATGGATCGTGTGGCGCGCTCCGACCGGTATTCACCGCGTAATTACTTTCCCTCATTATGTTCCGCTGCAATTTATTTTGAAGCCACTGTCCGCGATAATTTATATCGCAAACTGCGAGATAATATTAAAGACCCCTCCAAAGAATAACAATCTGTCTGACTTGCCAATCTTGCTCATTTTAATAGTAGGTATTATGGTAATTGCGTACTAAAGCCAACAACTACACTTTGGTTTATTAATTAATAAGTCCATTGAAAAGTTACATTTGGGGTTGCGTTTTTTAGAGGACGCAATTTTATTTTTTTGATGTGTAGGGGGGGTCAGTGTAAAGCTAAAACCAAGTTTGTGAGGTCGCCACCCTTGTCCCACGGCCGCCATCTTGAAAATAGGGGTTGAAATGGTTTTTACGATATATCTCTACTATTTGTTTGATAAAAAAAATTGTTTACATTTTTTGTTGCAAATTAAATTCTCTACAACTTTAGTTCAGTAACTTTTTGTCGTAAAACTATAAATAAAAAAGTTATAAGTGAAAATGTAAAGAAGTTGAGCGACAACTTCAAAACAATATTATTAGCTATTCTTACAATAAGAGAGGTTAGGAATAATAATAATAATAGCAGGCAGCTGTTCTTTTGTTCCCTCATGGTCACTTGGGTATTTTCTACCTGAATAGGATTCTCGGTAACGGCCTTCAGATTTAAAATTATTTTAAAAATCAATAATTGTAAAATCCTGTAAGGGAGTGGAAAAGTCAATAATGAATTATTAATGATATTGCAAAATTTGTAATTCAAAAAAAATTATAATAACAAAAAAATAAAAAAAAACAACTGATGACACATTATTTGTACGTACACGTATAATATAGGTATAGTTAGAGTACTGAAAAATAGTACTCACTTCGGAGCGCTGTAAAACCTTAGCTATTGACTTAATGAAAAAATGTTGTGAAGAAAAGTTGTTCCTCAAAAAACGATCTACAAAAATGGTCTGATATCAGTTTTTCGTAAAATGATTAAAAAAAAGTTATATAAAAAAAATTCTCGAATTTTTGAACATTTTCAATTATAACTTTTTTTATTTATAGTTCTACGACAAAAAGTTATTGGACCAAAGTTGTAGAGAATTTAATTTGTAACAAAAAATGTAAACAATTTTTTTTTATCAAACAAATACTTTAAGAGATATATCGTAAGAACCATTTCAACCCCTATTTTCAAGATGGCGGCCGTGGGACAAGGGTGGCGACCCCACAAACTTGGTTTTAGCTTTACCCTGACCCCCACTACACATCAAAAAAATAAAATTGCGTCCTCTAAAAAATGCAAGGTTAGGCCTAAAAAATGTAACATTTCAATGGACTAAATATTTGTCACAAGATTCGAAATCTGTTACGTTTAACTAACTATAATTAAAGATAATTAAAAAATAATAATAAACGTCTCAGCGAGCAGTCGTAAATAAAAGAAATTACAAGTTTTGTTGGACAGAAATCGCAAATCAAAGCGACCAGTATGTCGTCTTTAATTGCGTCCGAGCAAGATTTGACCGGATGACAAACAGCCGATACCGAAGCCAAAACCCAAACGAATACATACGTAAAACACAGCAAAGACGGACCAAATGACGAACCAAAGGTATTGGGCCGAAAAAACAATTGAATACGTGAAACACAACAAAGTTAGACCTGTGAATTAAACGGCCACTTTGTTTACGATGTTCCACGACGGTAAGTTTTAGTGGGGGTGGCTGGCACTGGGCACAGAATCAGTTTATAAATGGCATCCCGTTTGGTTCGGTAGCGCGGGCGGGTGGCAGGAGGCCGGGCCAGACCGACGACACGACCGCTAATTGAAACAACGACCGACGAACATTACTTATTCATGAGAACTCCATATGGCGGCGAAACGTGACCAAAGCGATAAATCATTCAATTACATTTTTTTCGGGAATACCTACTGTCCTATTGTGATCGTTTTTGGCAACTATACTTTACGTTGCGGTGTTTGAGAGTCCAAGACCTTACTCAATAGATTTTCTAGATAATATTCTTCGTTACTTAACCATAATCCGACCATTCATTAAAAAACAGCAACGCCCTAACAGGGTCTCATGTATGACCATTTATTATTAAGAATAAAATAATTGTACATGAAAAATATAAATGAAATGAAATAATTAATTAGTGATGAATTCCCCTATTATTAAACGTAGGTACACTCTTTGAATAAGGAAATGCATAGTGTCGGGGGTGTAGATTTAAGCTTAGCTTGACCTATGTTGTACTTATGTGTAAATGGGTTTGGATTTTATCATTTTAGAACTCAGCAGTAAAAGGACTGCCTTTTACTGTTGAATTCTAGTCTTATGGAAGAATGAAATCTGCTTATATCTTAAAAGGAAAAAGAAATATCTCAACAACACATGCAAAACATAGTGGGTTCTTAAAGTTGCAGATAAGTAACAGTTGCGTAAGAATTTAAGTGAAGTGTAGACTGTAGTGTGCAATCATACCGAGTATCATACATAAATTTCTCAACGAGTATTTAAAGTTCAAAAGTGCAAACAGGATATGCCGCATACGGTATTACGTAAGTTTTTAACACGTAGTTCTGTTTTACATTGTGTTTTTTATTTACGTCACGCTTTAGCAATAATTTCTTAAGAGCCATTTAAATGTGCTGGCGTATATTTTATTGCCTGCATGTCTAACGATAATATCTTTACTAGGCGTCGTGTGTAAAATATTAAAATGTATCGCGGAATACCTTCTAGTCCGTTAAGTGAACCAACTAATGAAGGAAGATAACGAATACAAGTTTCTTACATATTTTAACATTCATGCTAAACATTTAAATTAGGTATATTTAGGATTACAAAACGGTTGTTTTCATGCTTCATAGGTATAACCTCGGCTCCAAATATGATCTCGTTTAAAACTGGTGGTCACACCGGTTGATAGAAATTCGACCGTAATTCCATGAATAAAATCTTATCGCCAGTAACACACTGTGAGTAAGTCGTAACCTATTTTTTTATATTCCTAATGGTAAAGCAACGTTTGCCGAGTCAGCTAATATACGATAAATATGAATTTACATATTTAGCTTTCTGACGTCGAAGTGTTCGAGTCGAACCTCTGACCTTTGGAATTACAGTCCGCATCTTTACCGAGGCCTTGCAACAGTCAGTCACGATACGCGATCCAACTACTGAATACAACATTAGCGAGCGCCGCCACCACAAAGCAATGGAAATGTTAATTCAATCACAGTTCCATTAGTTCGGCTTTCCGCAGTGTAATATTAATCTCGGTCTGTCGCAAAATTCCATTTAGTGCCGCCGCGAGCGCCGCCGGCACAGCCCTGATTGATCCAACGTGATGTGATGCAGGATTCAGCCATGCCTTGAATAACTTCGTTGGGAGTTCACGGGAATCCGCTAGTTTTATACGGCTCAATTGTCGGTGACAATATCGATCACCTTGCATGATTTATTACCGCTGAAAGCGCTCGATGGCGTTGCTTTTCAATTATTTTAGCTTGCCGGGTTAATTCGACGCCGTATCGTGATCAAAATTGGTATTACAATAAAATGGTAAACCCTAGTAGTAGCGAACGGCAGGCGCGGCCTGCTCGCGCCCCCGGCACAGCCCATGATTGATCCAACGTGATGTGATGCAGGATTCAGCCATGCCTTGAATAACTTCGTTGGAAGTTCACGGGAATCCGCTAGTTTTATACGGGCTACAGCTCAATTGTGAATTGGCGACGAAATCGATCACCTTGCATGATTTATTACTGTTGACAGCGTTCGATGGCGTTGCTTTTAAAATATTTTAACTTGCCGAGTTAATTCGACCCTTGATCAAAATTGGCAGTAAAATAAAATGGCAAACCCTATAGTAGATTTCTAAGTAGTGAGTAAATTTGAAAGTATAAGCGTAAATATGGGCGGGGACATATTTGATTTACATTTTTGTAATAATATATGTAGATGGGACATCCTGAAAGTTCACAAAGTGCTACTCAACTGGACAGCAAAAACCAACACATTTCTGTGCATTGTGAGAGTATTGTTAGGCTTTTAGGGACTTGAGGGTTTCCATAAACGAAAAGCTTCGCTTAGCATCCCTGTACCTACCACCAATTTCCTACACACTGCGCACTCTCTATTACATCTCTCTCAATAGCTCCGACACGATCGGCGAGAGATCAGGCCCAGAACCAACGGCTTAAAGTACCTACTCTCCGAGGCACAGGGGTGGAAATACGCCAATTTCCAAACTCCGGGCTAGTACCTATACTAACTCTAGTTCCATTACGCTGGCCGAGGTGAGGCGAGTGCGAGAGGTTTTTTTTTTTATAATTGATAGGCTTGCGCTTGACTACAATAAAGTCTGATGAACAGAAATGATGAGGTCTAGGATGGAGCGCGCTTGCCTAGAAAATGCCTATTCACTCTTCTCTTTAAGGCACCCAGATTGTATTTGGCTGGGAACACGGTAGCTGGAAGGTTCGCCTCGCTCAGCCAGCGTGTGGAACTAAAGTAAGAATTTCCTGATAAAAACCCCATTACTAAATTTTATTGGCCCGACCCATGACATCGACCAGTCGAACATGCTCACCACTAGACATCAAAGCAGGCATCAAATTAACATCATCGCACGGACGTGATCGCGTGTAATTTAATAATCACATTTCACCTACGGCGGCTTCAGCGCGACAAGTGCCCGCCACCCGGTATCGCTGACAACCTCCAACAAGGGAGTGACGTGCCGCGACATAAATAAATTATGCAACGTGCCACTTTAGCGGCACCGCACCTCGCCACCTCTGCGGCGCACGGTGCCAGTTGCCGCACCACGCGCCCCCCCACCGGCAGCCTCTCCCGACGCTAGAGCACCTCCGCTTACAACCTCTACATTATAATGACAGCTGACGTTATAAGTTGTACCTTTTTACACGACTGCCCAAAAAAAGGAGTGTAATGTTTTTAGGGTTCATGTATGTATGTATGTATGTATGTATGTATGTATGTATGTATGTATGTATGTGAGTTTCTTTATTCCACCATAACTTTTGAATGGCTGAACCGATTTGGACAAATGGGGTATCGTTAGAATCCTTACATTATTCCGGGTAACATAGGCTATATTTTTTTTGGAAAAAAATAATATGGCGACCGTGATGCGCCAATTTCAAAAGTGGAAATCAAAATGTTTTCTTCAATTATCACAATATGGGTATCAAAATGAAGGTATTAGAGAGTAGTAACCGAATATGTATATATTTAAACTAAAAAGTATAAAATAAAAATAAATAATTAAAAAATTAAAAAACACGACTGCCCTGTTTTAAAACGAACTAAAAAGTAAAAAACAAGTTATTTTAGTTCATCTGCATATTGACAAAGGGAAAAGTGGTCAAATTTCTCAATAAACTCATATTATGGCAGTCGGGGTACCGTTCTGAGGAACACCTTCTATTCTAAGAGGTCCCCCGACTGCCATAATATGAGTTTATTGAGAAATTTGACCACTTTTCCCTTTGTCAATATGCAGATGAACTAAAATAACTTGTTTTTTACTTTTTAGTTCGTTTTAAAACAGGGCAGTCGTGTTTTTTAATTTTTTAATTATTTATTTTTATTTGATAAATTGTAACGACATTTACGAGTGGCTCGAGTCGGTTACGAATAAATATTTGGATACATTTTTTTAACTGAGGCATAATTTATATTCAAAAAATTGTTCACTGTATTTATCAGCCGCTTAAACTTTTTGTTATTATTTAAAAAAAAACCCTTCAGGAATTTTGATCGAATACATTACGAGCAAGTGTGATGAAACAAAGTTTTATTTATTGATAAAACTCACGATATTACTAAATCGAAATAATCGGTGACGGAGTCGCAGGCAACAGGTATACTTAAACTTAATTGAACACATATTGTATTACATTTGTTAATAATATTAGCCTTTCACTTTATTACTTCTAAGTAGTTTATAGTCAACAACAACTTAACTATCGTCACCGTAAAAACAACAATGGCTATAAAATTGTGTGATAAAAATAAATATTTTCCTTTCCAGCGCAGACGGTAAACGCGATGCGCTCCTTACTCTCCAGATAAGGGAAATCGAGGGCGACGCAAGCAAACTGCAATATCAGCCTGGGCGGGGAATAATAAAAATGAACCGGCCAAGTCGGACTCGCACACCAAGGGTTCCGTATCATCCTAAGGCACCGAACGAATACCCGTACCGGTACAGAATACCCAAACACGTTTAAGTAAATAGCGGCTCTCGCTCACACTTCAGCGCCTTGATTCCGCAAAAATACAGCAGCGACGAGCTAACATCTATGCGCTGATTGGTTAATACTTGTGTCAGCTATGCAGCCAAGACGACAATTGGCTGTTGATGGCTGCATTGCTATAGCCATGCATGTCGATGGTTGGTCGATGTACAATTTTATTAACCTATACACATCGCCTCTCTTTCTATCGCGTAACTCTAACCTTTTCGGCACACTGCTGACGTTTGGGTAGCCCGTCGATGGGTCTGGCCTGCCTAGGTTTGAAGAAATAAAGCATTTAACCCCAAAAATCTTTTGCTGCATGTAACGCACAGACAAAACAAACGAGCAGGCCTTAACAAATACATGTAATGCTACAGTGTCTAGGCGATGCGTAGAGGGTTAGATACGTAGAAATATTTTGAAAGAATTGTGTGAAATTCATACCTATTGCGCACTACAGTTAAAAAAACCGTGCCTACTCCTTAAACCATATTCCGCAAAGTAAACATCTGCTTTAATCTAGTATATAAACCAATTATTATCGTCACACATTTATAGCGTCACAAAACGTTTATCACATCACATTTCTTGTATGGCGACTGTTACTTAATTGATGTTGTTTAATTTATTGTTTTAGCGAAAAACAATCCCGTTTACATCCCTTGGGTATACCTACGGAACCCCAAAAACAATTCGGAAGCCGCCGTCTGTGGCGACTCGCCAGCGACAACACAATAAGGATACGCCTCTGTCGAAAGCAATCAACTCGTGTTCACTTCACCGCAACCAATTTTATATACAAGTACATTTGCGCTTTTTGCAGTTTATAGCCATTGCTTTGGGTTTAATTTATTTGTCGAACGTGTGGTTTTTATAACGTTCTTGATTGACGCTCATTTGTTTAATGCGGCATTTAGTTGAATACGAAATGAAAAAAATTTGTAAGCCTGGATTAAACATATGATGAAAAGAAGAAATATTTGTAATATAGAGGAAAATAAGGAGCTATATAATCGAAATAACGCGATAATAAATACTATCGAATTTTGAACGATTATTTCATTTCATCTTTCATTTTCAATCAGACTGCATAACTGAAAAAATAACAGTTTAAAATAAAAATTTCAAGGCTAGAATATTCGACTCGTTTAACTGAATTAAAATTATCTTTAAAGTCATAATAAAAGAGCCGAGGTTGAAATTGAAATTAAAATTTCCCCCAAATAACAAGATCGGCAATTTCATTTCCCGAATTGATAGCATCACACAATTATTCTAGCGGGGTATATTTTATTTGAATCTGATTCGAGTTTTATGCGGATTTGCGAAAAATAAATCCAGTTCTCGTTTTTACTTTTCGCCGTCGTATATTTTATACGTCCGATACCATATCGTTCTGGTAAAATATTTGTTTTGTGCTATAAAATATCGCGTATCTAGATAAAATGGTATTCTAAAAATGTAACGTTAATCTATATTGAAAAACGTAAAAACGTAGTTGTATTGAAATAACTTTTCAATTTTCATATAGATGGAATGTTATTCTATCGATCATTTGCAGTCTACGGCCTACGCTAATAATTATATTGAGGCATAAGTTTTTTTTTCAGATATCTTGTAATATGACTCGTCATAAGTGCCTATGAGCTATAGGGCTATATTAAATAAAGTACCTATATTTAAGACAGCGGAGACAAAATATTTGACCATACAACCATTGCATACCGTACATCTGCACAAATAAAACCAACACTTCGGTTCGCAAATCCAATAGGAATTGAAAAACATAGTTACAGAATAAAAGAATAGTTATGATTTTTCCAGTAAGTAGTCGTGTAAAGATTTTATAAAACCAGAGACAAACCCGAAGGCGTTACATAATGATGCACTACAATGCAAGAACAAGAACAAGAAGCTGTATTATATTTCAAAGCAAATCGAATTTATCAAGAGCTATTAGCCAACACCACGACGCGACGCGCGACGCTTTGCGGTAAGCTGAGGCGGTAAGTACACAAAGTTGTATCTCCTTGCTACATCTGTTTGTTGGTTCAGTCTGCTAATTTAAAGCTTATAGCACTCTGTATTGTTAACTGTGATATATTAGCCGATTTGTATCTAAAACTCCACTAATATATTAGAGAGGCAGTTCGTTTGTTTGTATGCAGGTGCGGAAAGTTGGATCTAAAGAAATGAATATTTTTTGATAATATAAACTAAAGCATTCTTGTGCAACACTGTAATTTATTTCGAGAAAAGAAACCGTCTCCGCATAATGCGTCAACTGTAAAGTCGCGGTAAGCAACACAAGTATAATTATAACAAACAGCAAGTAGGTATAATATAATCTTCTTTTCTCTAAAATATAAAATTCTCGAGTAAATTTTTGATACCAAACTCCTCCGAAACGGATCGACCGATTGTTATGGATTTTTCTGTGTATGTTCGGTAGGTCTGGGTATGTCGTTTTTTTATTATATCATTAATGGCAAAAGAACGGTTGCCGGGTCAGCTAGTTTTAAAATAAATATATATATATATATATAATTCTCTGTTTGTCTCTCGTGTCCAAACTCCTCAGAAATGGCTCGATCGACTGTTATGAAATTTTCTGTATGTAGGGTTGGTCTGATAATAGGTCGTAAGCTATTTTTTTTATATCCCTAATGCCAAAACAACGATTGCTGCGTCAGCTAGTTAAATATAAATAATTGTTAGCTATTTGGATACCCCCAATTTCGTACACGTGTAAGTTTATTTTCCCGTATAAAAATATCCCAGATCACGCCTTGCGAAATCATTTGGAATTGTACTAAGAGATCAGAGAATTCTTTGAAATGTTATATTCTGGAGGTCGGAAAATAAAATTACAAAGGTTTTCCTTTCTCTTTATACCTATTCGTGTGTTCAAACCTAGAAATCTGATCCAATATGATTTATCTTTTAAGCATAAGTATAATTATGTGAAAAGGTCTCTACGTAGGGTCAATCAAGTCAAGATTTTAAAGATTTTCGGGGTAATTATCTACTACATACATTTAATCCAAACTTTGCTCAGTGAGAATAAACACTATCGACACACTGATATAAGAACTTCAGAATAGAAATGCATATAATGTAATAAAACGCATACCTACTCGTATAACAATGTGAAGTTGGTCTCTAAAGTATTAACAAGTGCCACAAAAAATACTATTTACTTAAAATTTGGCTGCTCTTTCCAGGCTTCGGAATAAATTATTCTTTCCCCGGCAGAGCAAGATTTTCCGCTTTACTCGAACAACAGCGCAAGCGGTGGGAGGCAAATTGGATGGGATTGCGACATATCTTGGCTGGCGGCGAACCGACGAAATGTGGGGGTAAACTGCTCACATTCCGCCAGCTACTCCACCGGCGTAAGGAGAACCGAGAACCTATTTAGAGCTTATGTATACAAGGATACTTACAACGGGAAAATCGCTAGAGTATTAGCAAAATTGTTGGCTTTATTGAGATAAAAAGAAACTCGAATAAACGTGAGTAAATATTTGTAAAAAAAGGCAAACACAACATAAAATATTTATAAGAGTATCTAGCCTTCTATTACTAGCTAGATCGTAGTACATAGTAAAGTAACCATTTGGCAATGGTACTTTATAAAAAGGAAAAAAATGGGTCTCCTCTCATATTATATGAGCAGGGTCTTCCAGCATAAGGATATGACGGAGAAGTAAAGAATGTTAAATGAAAGAACTAAGAATGTTAGTGATGCTAGCCTGGGTCTAGAGCCTGGATCTATGACTAAGTCTTAACCTATCACTGGCCTAGAATACGATTTTATTAAGACAATTTGAGTCACAGAGCATTATAGCGCAGCAGACGTTAGAAAGTTATATCAGTCCCCTGTTGTGCATATAGCATCGGCATTTTATTTTAATATCGTGTCGACTGCACGCCTCTCGCTTTCGACTATCCACATTTTACCCCATCCTAGCCTTCCTTTATCCACTGCAATATTCAAGCGCATTGTGATTCACAAGCTTCCATCTTGCATTCTCGCTGCAATAAAATATTCACACAAAAACAACTTCTTCATTTTAATCCAGCCCTGGGTGCAGATGAATAGAAATTCCGCGCTATGTAAAATTAATGGAGTAATTCCGTGCTATGTACACACTCTCACTACGATATATGATAACAGGTCAATAGCTCTGTTTAATGGTTCGTTTACGGTTAATTAGAAGCAATAAACATTTCACCCTTATTGGTTTAGCACCTAGTTATGGGCAGGAGATGGAGCGAGACGCGTTGACAAGTTTGTTCGCAGTTTACGTACGTTGCATTCGCCGTGAAAGCAAAGGCCGGAAGAAGCATGCCGATGGCATACCGATTTAGACTGACTGCATTTAGCTGTGTGAGATCACCCGATACATTAAACGCAGACGTTTATATGTATACAACGAGTGAGAAAAAAAACAATGTTTTATTAACGTGGGCTACGTTCGTGATTCGGGCAATTGAATCATACCTGCCTACACATATAAAGTGCGTTTTCGGTTAGCTGTCAAAGGAATTTTATGCAACGATTGTCGCTAGCCAAAAAAACTGGAAATTTAAAGCATCTGTATTCTGTTAAATTGCCACTTCCAGTGGTAATCATTGCTGTTTATGGTTCGTTATACATTAAATATGATAATATATGGTTGAATCAAAAATAAATGTCAAAAAAGCTTGTTGAAGGTCACAGAGTTATTTTATCACTGAGATACATAAGGGCCCAGGATATTATTATTAAGAATGAATACCAGGAAAACTAGATAACGAGGGACTTAAAATAGAGATAATCTTACGGATAACGCCAAAAAAGTAAGCACAATGTGTAACGGTAAACGTCCTTTTGACCGCTCAGATCGCGACCCCAATTTAATTTCCCCAGAAGGGGACTGATAAATCTATTTCTACGCCATGAAAAATTAATGAATCGCGAAAATTGCATAACCAAGCTGCGAAGTTTTAGTAATCTGAACGATTTTATTGTATTCTAAAATATTAATCATGTTATTAGTTATTTTGACATAGTAACTACATAATTATTATTTGTAAGGTGATTGAGGTTCCTACCATTTTACTTACAATATACTAATTTTATTCTTCGCCGCAATACAAAAGAGACGTGAGTGACGTGTAACAATCGGTAGAGATAAAAGTTGGAATAACACACCTAAAACAAAACTCAGTTTTATATTTTCATTAATTGTGACTTCACCCATTGCTCGATAGATGGCGCTCTCTTCGGTTATAACAAATCTCTGTACTCATAGCATGTGTGCCCATTCCGTTGAGTACCTACCTACTTAAGAGAAACTTGCATTCACGAATTCCGAACATTTTCGTAGATTTTATTCGTAACGGGATTTTCGTCACACAAAAATCCATTTTCTTTCGCTTAGCCCCCAGCGCGATTCGTCCGAAAAGAAACTTTGTGTTTCAAGTTTTTGAGCAGCTTCTTAGCTTCAGCTTCATGACAGTGTTACTTACGTGCGAATTGACATTGCTGGCGGTGTGGTTGCGGGTGGGGTCGCCTGCAAGCGCAGCCAACGGCAGTCGGGGCTTGGTGGACAGCGCGATGGTGCGGGGAGAGGAAGCGCATTTCACGGCAGCCTGCAAACAAGTTAAAAAGGATATAGTTTTGCCCGTCTGTCTCTCTGTACCTACGACCTAAATTTTTTTTTCTAAAAGGCTCTGAATGTGTTGAAAACGGGCTCAACTATTGTGCGAATTTTGTGAAATTAATATACCTACAGTGTTATTATCTCGCTGCAGACTCGGTCATAAATCATTCGAGTGTTTCGCATTTGTTGTTCTGCACAACTCAACAAAGAACAACAAAAGCGAAACACTCGAATGATGTATGACCGAGTCTGCAGCGAGATAATAACACTACTATAACTAAATATCTTTGATTACTAATATAAAACTAAATATCTTTGCTTTTTTATATTTGATGTGTAGGTTAAAAATTGTTAGGTAAACGCGTCGAAAAAACAAATTGTACCTACTAAAATAATTGTATAGGTATAAAATATTTGCTGTACAGCAAAAAATAATTGCGCAGGTAAGTAGGTACTAAATGGAACAAGAATAACAACATTACATATAAAATGGAAAATTCTTTCCAAAAAACCAACTTCAAATGCCACTACAAAGAATGAAATAATTTTTTATGTACACCAATTCGAAGTTGGGCAATGTTTTGTTCAATCATTAATAGTCCTTCTTATTATAAAACATGATGTGCAAAGAAACGACAAAATTATCGACAATACGATGGACTATTATTGAATGAACGAAACATTGCCCGACTTCGAATTGGTGTACATAAAAAATTATTTCATTCTTTGTAGTGGCATTTGAAGTTGGTTTTTTGGAAAGAATTTTCCATTTTATTTTATACTTTTTAGTGGAAAACAACTAATGCGCAAGGCATTGGAAAAAATGCCCACATCGCCTGAATTATATGCTTCTAAAATCTGAAGAGTTCTCTCAATTTCTCCAAGATCCCATCATCAGATCCTGACTTGATGAATACAGTCATTACTTGATGACTGCAAGGAAATGCAATAGTAACTATAAAAAATACCTCAATCGCTTCAAGTATACTAGCAAAATTTGAAGAGTTCCCTCGATTTTACCAAGATTCCATCATCAGATCCTGACCTAATGACCATAAGACTACCTGGAAAAAATTACTCTTTCAAACAATACCCAAATCACTTCAAGTGTGCTTATAAAATTTGAAGAGTTCCCTCGATTTCTCCAGGATCCCATCATCAGATCCTGACTTGATGACTATGGGACCATCTGTGAACTATACCCTATCAAACAAAAAAAGAATTTTCGAAATTGGTCCACGCATCTTCGAGTAATCGGGGAACATACATAAAAAAAAATAAAAAAAAAAAAAAAAAAAGATTCCGACGAATTGAGAACCTCCTCCTTTTTTTGAAGTCGGTTAAAAATAAAACGGTCTAATTAAACTCAAGATCGACGAGAAAAATCTATTAAGCGTAATTAAATGTAATTAACAAAGTGATGAAAGTCAATTATGTTATCGTTAGCACCATTATTTAAATAATTGCTGCCACGTTTAAGTATAATAATAATAATAGGCTTTTAGATTAAAGCCTTTTAAATCTATAGGTACAGACGTAGAAGCAGGTGGTTGTTATTAAATGTTTTTCCTGTTTTTGTTATAATCAAACCTACCTAATACTTTAATATACCCAGTTAAATATCACGCCTATCGTAATTCATTATTAATTTATTATCATTTAAGCTTCTTACACTTCTAATCCAGGTTTATAGGGAGTTGTCTACTGCGCTAATTTAAAGAATGAATGTGCCGGGTCACTTGCACCCACTAATGCAGTTGTGGGTTTATTTCTTCACGTATTGATGGGCATATAGATAGCTATTATAAATGAAGACATCCAATCAGAAAGTATTTTTGAAAATTCGACCTCTAAGGCCATAGATATAATTAATTAATACTATAAAGGATGACCTGTTAGCGCTAAAAAGTGTCTGAACCGAAAGAGAGATAAAACGCCTAATTTTTAATACTTGCAACTAAAATAGTAAAATTAGGCTGTATAATAATGGTTTAAGACATAAAAAATCATGTCTTAAACCATTATTATACAGCCTAATTTTACTATTTTAGTTGCAAGGTTTTCTCGGGTCACTTTTTCGTGAATTTTGTATTACACCCGGGGTCCTTAGATGTCTAAGGCGGTAAAATAGAGGTCGCACGTGCAAAGCCGTAGGCGCCTTCAAATTAATAATTATTATTTATTAGGGTAAGCTCCCAAGGAAACAGCGGCACCGCTTGTAGGTACCAATGATTGTACAAGACAAATCAGATTTTATTGACAAATGGCCGGATACAATTAACACTTCATATTTCAATAAATAATCTGTTTCTCTACGGTTTGGATGTTCTGCTTCGGTTCAGTGAATCTGCGTTCAATTAACTACCTATTAACTAAAAAGTTAAAGATAGTTATTTATTTTTTGTGTTTGTAAATAGGTACCTATCGGATTTGTTACAACCCACGGGGCTAGTAAAAGCTAGTGTAAATGGTAGAGTCATCTCTACTATTTACACTATAATTTATATCCCGCTATCGGGTAAAATCCTGGAAAATGAAAAGAATAATTCGTTGCGGCGCGTTTCTGTCCAAGGGTTTGGATAACAAACAATTACTTTTATCATCTAGAACAGTGGCCATTGTCGTTAAACTGGATAAAGTAAATAAATGTAAGTCATAATTATTATTTGTTTGTATGGATAACATTAATTGTATTAAATATCAATTAATATAAATTAATAATTACCGTATCATACAAGTAAATGCCGCAAAACTAATAAATATTGTTAGGTAGTCGCCCCAGAGGCACGGTAAAACGGAAAACGCGTGCGAATACAACGTTACAGTGGCCATTGTCATCACACTCGTGGGTCGTAAACACAAATGACATCTCAATGGTGTGGTCGTAAGCGAGAATAAATAAGCTGTTTACGTAACGTATACAATTAGCGAAGTTTTAATTACAAATTAGTTTCAGTAAATGAAACAATTTACTACTTAGGTATTATACTTTATTCGACGACCGGCTGGCGCAGTTCGTAGTGGTTCTGCCTTGTGTCTTTGGGGTCGTGGGTTCGAATTTCTCTGCTAGTATTAATTAATACTAATTTATTGTAATAAACACTAGCTCAACCCACCCCTGCTTCGACCCCGAGAGAATTAGGAATCCTTTCACTAAGGAAAATCTCTATTATATAAAGGACCTCTGTACAAAATTGCAGTTTTCTTTGTAGTCCAAATGGTTTAGACTGGGGCACATCACACTTATCAGTGATAGAGTGAGTGAGAACTTTCCTTTTTACAGTATACTCGTAAATATTGTTAAACAAAATCATTATTATTATTTTTAAACTGTTTAAACAAATCATATTTAAACAAAATGACCTGTAAAAGTCTACCTTCAAAAAAAACATTAATTCCATGTTTATATTTTTATACCTACTTAATTCAGCGTTTATAAGTTATAAACATTACAGTAAAACATTAAAAATTAATAAATGTAATTAAAAGTCTACCTTAAAACATAATCAACAAACAAGTTTTATATAACTTCGATAAATATACCCGTCGCAAAACGAAAGGAGAACATTGTACAATTTATGAGCATAGAAAAATACAACATAAAATGTGAAACATAGAAGAATAATAAAATTCAAATGAAACTATTCTCTTTGATACACTATTTCTAAGAAAAATAAACATCAAACC
The DNA here is from genome assembly GCA_036785405.1 of Coenonympha arcania. Lineage (NCBI taxonomy): Eukaryota > Metazoa > Arthropoda > Insecta > Lepidoptera > Nymphalidae > Coenonympha > Coenonympha arcania. Next base: position 3,389,151 of record CM072067.1, read on the forward strand.
TTTTAATGAGTGTTTAATAAGTAAAAGAAGTCCCTCCCGATTAAGTACATAAAATAGAAAATTAATTAAAGGTACATTTTGTGGCAACAAGTCTTAAAACTAAGTAAATTAATTATTAAAGATGCCTAACAGAATAATAATATTCACTTAGTAAAGCAAATTATCTATGACATAAATCGTCTTTCTCACGAGTTGCTATCGTCTGCGAATATTCTGCGAATTCGTAATGTTTTTTATAAGGCTGAAAATGATTGTACTCGTGTATTTATATAAATTGCCGTGGAAGCCACTAAAATGTCGAACGAATCGTGTCCTCAACACAAACCTGCAGATATTTATTACTTAGTAACAAGAAGTTCTTTGTCGTAGGATTGCATTGATTTATCGTTCAAAAATATCAATTCGCCGCCTTTGCCTGGTGAGACGATATTATGGGCATGATAAAACTTTTGGAACATACCTAGATTGTATTAGTTAGATCAGATAACTTCAACAATATAATGGATCTTAAAAGAATCATCAACATTTGCTTTAGTAACATTTTTGCAATTAGTCTATTGGGGTGTGCAACTAAGCATAATATAATGTCCGAAACAGGGACTTGTTAATTCAATCAGTAGCTAGCAAGTAACAAAATTCATACCACTTTTAAACTTAACCCACAATTACTTTGTCAGGAGTCGAGCATATAATGGCATGTTCACAAGACTGAGTCCAGTAATTAAAATCGGTCAATAACTCAGTGGGGCGCTTGAAATGGAAGCCGACCTTAATATTTTATTTTCATTGGTGTCCACTGGGGCGATAACTAAAAAGGTATTGTTTTAAGAACATTTTAGAAACTTACGTCGAATTAAAACATTACAAAAGGAAGAGTTCCTGAGAGAGAGAATTGAAGGAAGTTAACTGGCCTTTGTTATGTAAACCAGATGAGAGGAGCTTTTCTCTTAAAAGTTTCACACATTAGTACCTTATCACAAATTAATTCCTTTTGTATTCAAGTTAAAAGAAATCTTATTTAATGCACCACGCCTATTACGACTACCTATGCTACCTTCCGGGAATCATCTACTTATAGTTACGTGGTCCGTATATTATACGTTACTTAAATTAATTAAGTAAATCATTATAGTAAATTCATTTACTTAATTGATATAATCAAAGAACCTTCTGTATTTTTTGCATACTTGATGTTGTATAATTTACACTTATTTAAATGTTATAATAGTCCATGCATGTTGGAGTTGTAAAAATATAATAGTTGAACAAAACAAAGTGGAAATTACACCGGAAACATGCTAAGTAAATAGAATTAAAACGCGTAGGCACAATAAGTTTCCTTACAGACTTTTAATTTATATGCTTTGAAGTTAATCTGTTGCCAGTTGATAAAAGCCTATTCGCTCTAATGATTACAGCCATTCGTCGACAGCGGTCGTTTACCGTAATTACCTCAGCGGCAACAAGATGTGACAACTCCGATACTAATATTGTTAAGACATAAGTAACCTCCTAATGAACTGTTAAGACCAATTTATAAAATAACCATTAGTCCATAATCTGACAAGATCAAAAACAAGCGTGAGAAACAGAGAACGTTAAAATTAATTATCATTTAAACTACAATGTCTGTAATCTAATGACTAAACTTTATCGTAATCTTGTTAAGTTTGTGTCTAACGCTAACCCTAATCTACTAAGGGCGGGTATTCGTCAGGCGGTTAAGGATAAGATTACAGTAACATAAATATTCAATTTATTACAGACAAACAATAACAGAAGTGTGTATAATTTGACATTTCTCGGTACAATAGGCATGTATTATGTTCTTGATATTTAAGTTAAAAAGATGTAAATTAACTCTTCTTATTATTTTTGTGCTTATCTCTTTAAAGGAACGACAGACTTATACGAGTGAGAATTTTGGTATTAAACAATGCATAATTATGTAAAAAGTTAACCTCAAATTCCTGTCAGTTTTGAACTCATTATACACAACATATACATATACGCCACGTATGGTACATATTTCGAGTAAATCTAAACCCATGTAGCTGTATTTGCAAACCACCAACGCATGTGTTACAATACAATAACATGACTAGGAGTACATAGGTAATTGATTGTTTAAATATTATAATCTTTGGTGCACCTAAATACCTATGTTTTTTAATCTGGGTCAGCGATGTCGGCTTCACATAATTGCATTCGGTTTTTAATCTCGTGGCAGCCGCGGGGCCGAGCGCTCAATTTGCCAAGCTGTTTAATTACCAGCGACACGGTGGGTCATTAATTAAGTCATCAGACAAGCGGGCGTCGACTAGCACGCCGGATTAGATGAACTGCATGGTAATGAACGATTACCGCCTGGCCTGGGAAATCACTACGGTAATCTATATGGGTGACTGAATGATTGATTTATCAATGTACAGCTCAAATCACTGCATGGATCCGATTGAAGTTTGGCACACAGCTAAGTATTAATCTGTAGGCATCCGCTAAGAAGGATTTTTGACTACCTAAAGATGGTAAAATAAGGGCCACATGGAAACTAGCGACACGTCGAGCGACTCGATAGAAATCTCAAGCAAGCGATCGAGAGCGGGAGGGCGACAGCCAGCAATGCGATCGGCGATTTTTCCAAACGAATCGCGAAAGCTTCGGGCGATTGAAACAATTTAGGCTCAACGGAGTTGCGGCGATTGTGCCACGACTACTTATTTATTTTTGTTCATGACCAAAGAAATTATGGTCATCGAGACATTAAAATGGTGGTCATCAAACTATTAAAAAATCTAGCCAACCACAAAAAACGGGACTTGGGAAGAAATGAAGATGAAACCATCTACTGAACTTAGATCTATTTTTCGTGTGGCCTTACATGAGGCCTTAATTACTCCAGCGATCCGTAAAAATTCTAAATTTTGCGTATATTCCATGCTAGCCCGCTGCGCTGATGCAGTTATGGCTATTAAGGCAAAGCAAGATTTCCTAATTAAAAAACTTGAACGTGACTTTTTAATCGTCGTCGCCCGTTGACCCCGCCGGTCGCACCGATAGGTTCCCGTGGCCAGGCCGTATAGGATACTGAATGATAGGTAATCAACTTATCAAGAGAAAACGGCTCTTCCACGTGCTACATAAGCTAAAAGATTATCATGGTATTAGCCTTATCAAACAATAGCTATTCAAGTCCAAAATTAGTAGAATTAAGATAAACTTACTTATCTATTTCCTTTGTAAAAAAAAATAACAAAAAAGGAATAAATTTAACAAAAGAAACCACTGACGTCGGACACAGTGTGTTATTTGAAAACAATTATGAAAGCCCAGCTGGAAGCTATTGAATTCATATAAAATGGCAGTAGCAAAAAACCGATTGCAAAAAAAATGTTAAAAGAAGTGTACTATTTATACTTGTTCAATACACAGCGATAAAGCCAGGCTATTTCAAGATATTTTCTAAAACAATATTTTTTCAGTAAACAGAGGGTTTTTTCACGTTTTACGGAACGGTATGTAAATATTGTTTTATGATTTTTATGCGATATCAAATAATATATTATCAAAAACCGATCAGCCGAAGAATGCTTCAGTAGTAAAGTGCGAATTACTGATGCCATTCCTGTTGAAAACCTTATACTTTTTGCACTCCCAACTTCCTAGGTGAGAGAAACGAGAAAAAGACATCTCTGCATTTTCTTTAAAATAAGATGCTAGAGCTCGAAAACTTTCTACAGCTCTACCGATGTTGAGAAATTTATTTTGTGTGTAGCTTAAATTCACAATTCAGACAGGATAACAATAACGGTTGGGTCAGCCAAGCCAAGTCGAAATATATTCTGAGTGTAAACACTGTAATAAATTTTAATTGTTTTATGACGCCGTATTTAACTTCACAAGGAAACAATTAAGGGGAGAGCTTTAATCGGAACATTTTGTAAACGGTCTCTCAGCTGCGACATCGACAGTCGCGTGTTGCCGTCGATTACGTCGCCACCTCGCGCCGCCCGGCCGAGCGGGCGCGTGGGCGGAAGAACCCTATTTCAACTATTACCCTTGTAAACATTGTAGTGATACAATCTACTAGACACTTATTATTTCTGTCTCGAACTCGTTTACGATGCTCGCGCGGCTCTGTAATAGAATTTTAAAAGGCACGATACGGAAAATTCTTTGTGAGATTCCCCGCATCGGCAAGATACTCTGAGAATATACACTTTATTATCAAGCTCTCGATGTTTGACGGGACCGGCGTAAACAATTTACATCGACGCGTGCCAAATTTAATTTTATACGGTTTGAAATGCGATTTGAAACTCGTAACCGCGCCCACAATTATTATACAGGCTAGTTGAAATTTCAAAAGATAAAATTAACATTTAAAAGCGAATTGTTTGATACAAAAACTACGAACGTTTAAATTCATACACAATACAATATTTGTTTTAGAGAGCATATCGATTAATTTACAATAGATTTCATCGGAGTAGAGTAATTTTAAACATTGGGCAAATAGCTCTCGCTTTCGGCGTTACAACAATAAAATCAATAATACATACTCAAATAATAACTTTTTTGTACTAATGAAATTCAAGTTTGTTAAGCATTCAGTTTAATTCCCAAAAAATTGCTCCAAAGTATCAATTTTTTATTTAAGTAGTAACTATAATAGATGTATAAAATATTGCTTTTAATATTATATGTATTTTTTTTTATTTGTGTCGGTTGCAACAATTTTTAAAAACGCTCAGATTTTGATTGATAACTGGCTTAGTTTTTTTTTGTAATTAGTTATGGGATCTATTCCGTCGTTTTTCTGTGATATTGTCCCGCAATGCCGCCTGTCGCACCCACCAACGTATCCGTAAGAGCGAGGAGGACAAAAACGAAAACCGTGTAAGACCCTAAATAAGTCCTTCAGTGCTGATGCGATGTTATCGGTATAACGCGGCTTTTTATTAGTTTTTACCTAATTGTGGTTCGGTTTGACGATGTCGTTGCGATTGTGAAACGGGGTCGTGATTAACATTCTCGGAAACTAGCGGAGTTAATTCCTGTGCGGCCGTAAGGCGAACTTCGCAACTTGAATATTGATTGAATTGAATTACTTGCTGACTTCCACTTAACAGTGGTTTTAGTGGTTAATTTGTAATTAGAACTACTAACGGATTTGGAAAAAAGAGAAAGTATTCTCTGTATTGTTTATGTTAGGTACTTGCAAGTATTTGAATTGATTATTTTAGTATTTATAGTCTCAACAGCTCAATGGTAAAAATACTTGTAGTAAACTTGATATATATAATAATATTTGGTACAATTAAGGTACGTGCTAATCCAGAAAATCACTGTTAAAGATGGTGGCCAATAACAAAATCACATTATATACCTAGCTACGAATAGTTATCAGTAGTATAATGTAGATACGGAGGTTTCTTTATTGCTTAACGATTTTTAATGGACGTAACATTAAAATGCATTACCACACTGAAACGAGTCGTAAAATCCCATGCCGTAGACGTGGAAATTAATAGACACATTCATCGTCCCGTAGTTAGTTAAGTGTGTTTCCGGGTGATCAATCAACGGAGATTTATTTGTGTTGTCACCAAATCGAAAGGGTAAAGTGGTCGACCGCGCCGCATTCGGCATTCCCTCACTTCCCACTAAGTTAAACGTCGACATGTCAACATTTACTTTGCCCTGAGCCTGACGTGACGTATGCTAGTCAACAATGGCAGTATATTACAAAATGTTTATATAATGTCGCGCAGTGAACGCTAATGTGTGCTAATACCCACTTCACGCTGGATAATCGATGAACAAACATTACCTACCAGTTGATTTCTACACAATTTTCAAACAATGTGATTAGCTAGCTGCTTAGCGTATTCTCGGTGTTAACAAGTATCAAGGTCTGATAATTATATTAATAGTTCTCTTAACTACATTTTTGGGCTTTCGACCTAAATGAATGTTGATTGTTTCAAGTCCTGCCTAGCGTTTATTGATAGATAAGTAAATATTATTATCTACTGCAAGGATTATATTTTTCGGATCAAAGTAAAAACTTACTTATTATTCATAGCACTTTTTGCATCTTAAATATACATATTATTTTGTGCCCCTAATAAACAAATTTAATTCAGCATCACAATTTTAAATTACATTGTTGTATTTAATATGTACTTAAACTACCTATTAAGTAAGTAGATTTTTTAATGAATTTAGACGTAAATAAGCAAGTTATATTGTAACTTCCTTTAACTTTAAAACTAATATACCTATCGAACTTGGAAGTTAAAACATAATATTCGTAGTGCAAACAAGGATTAAACCTAACACTATACGGATTTCAAGCTATTAAAAATAAACTAAAAGCAAATTCATCATGTTTACACTCTAAGTATTTACATTTGCGGCAAATGTAATGCTATAAAAACAATGATTGCTACGTATTACAGTATAATAGCACCGTGCACTTAGAGAAGCTAATTTTATTAGTGGTACGTGCCACACACCGGCGTTTATGTTTACGTTACAAATAACGCTTTCTCACTCCCAGCTAAACACGATAACATAGCGTTTCTGAGGAGAGAATGAGTTTTACATTTTGTTACGAGTGGTTTACAAAGATTGTTTGAGAAAAGTTAAGTTGATAAGGTTTGTTATTTGATACGGTACGCTGCACGAATATAACAGAAACCTGCTTGCTACTTACCTTTGATATGATGTCTTATTATTATATAAGAGAAGAAACTGACTGACTCACTGACATTAACGCAAAGTCGAAACCGCTAGGTCTAGCCATCTCCAAAAATAGGTCCCTTATGAGATTTAGGGGCGCCCTAAAAAAAGATTTTTCAAAACTCTGCGGGGGTGAGACGGGGGTTCAAAGTTTGTATTTTACCTTTAGGTTAATTCTTTTTCACGTCGTGGTTCTGGTTACTAAATCAATTTGGTTGGATTGGAGATAATCATATCCTTGGTTAGCCTACTTTTTATCCTGAAAAAACCTTTGTTTTCCGCGGGCGTCTGGCATAGTTGGTTATAACATTATTAATCTAGATTAAAATTTTTACAACCATCGGATATGTTTGCTATCTGAAACGAAATTTCAATTATTGGAATAACGACGTTTTTTCGCACACGCCCTAAACTGGCAGATAACGTTCATTTGCATAAAGTCCGACTTATTGTACACCATTTTATTTTAAGTGATTGTGAAATTAAGTACAAGAATCTTCAAAATATATTAAGAATAATCTGACAATTCAATTATTAGGTAGATGTGCCACACAAATTATGTCCATCATTATAATTTACAATTAAGAGTGGGTAACTAAAAGATAGATGTTATTGTTTTATTCAGCTTGACTAAAACAATAAAAGAAATTAGCATCAAAATAGTCATCATCAAGTGTTTTTAAGGATCACAAATTACACCCAGTAGCTTAAATGGCGCGTGAATATACTCTTGTTCTGCTTCAAACATACATTTACATAGTTATTGCTAAGTAAAACGACTCGTGAATTCAAAATTTAAGCACTTAACGTACGAGCGGACAAAACTTTCCCCTATTCGACGAGAACAAAGCAATTTTTCTTCAAATTTTGTGCATTAAATTGCGCTGTACCCTCGTATGGGTTTCTCCTAAGTATTGTAGACGTAGGTACCAAAGTACAATGGTTTGTATAAATATTACCAACTTAACGGGCGACGAACATAACATAAGCACTTCGACTTTCAAATAATCTTGCCATTTGTATCAGACTAATTTAATTGGTATTCGAACAATTAACTGAACAATTACACTGGCATTAATTTGTGGGCAGCAATTTATTCATCAAGGTTTCATAGTTGTTATAACAACGCTCTGACGACTTAACTGAACGATGCATTACCTATGAAAATATCGTATTGCGAAATGATAATATACCTGACGGTTTTAACTTAAGTAGTAACTACTAAAAGTATTTTCCTTTAAGGTCAGATGATGTAAATAAAGCCCGTCAACGTTAACGATTCAATATAACAATATTACTTACTCGCCTTCAATTCAAAAGGAATTTTAAATCGCTGTTGACAAACGAGCGGCGTAAAACTCGAAGAGGTAGCGCGAGAGGTAATAAAAACGGAAGAAAGCGGTTTAAACTTTTCCCAGGTAAGTATTTATGTCACGGCGCGCTAACATTAAGCTCCGGGGAATACTAGAAGGGGATGGGTCAGAGGGGTGCCTCGCTGCGCCGAGACTCGACCGTGCTTCGAGTCCGTACCATGCCCTCGTGGCTCGTCTTCTAAAGCGACAGATATTGATTTTGTACGAGCATGCTAATACTCGGACCTAGCGTGCAGTTGTTACGCGTCTCAATACCGCAGCAGCTTTCACAGGTATTACCCGAACACTAGCTTCAGCCTGGGGCATCTCTGTCGGGGAGTCGCTTTAACGGCTCGAGTGCGGCGCTCGGCGACAGCGTTAGATATTCTCGCTAAAAGCGCTGCGAATGTTTGAAAAAAAAAGAGTGCTTTTAAAGCGACGCTAACAGATTTTTAGCGCCTCACTACTTTTACAAATTCAGCGTGTAGCGTTTTAAACAACTCCCCAACGCTTCGTTACAAAAGCTATTATGAGGAAATGTACAGTGAAGTAGATTTGAGGAAAAAAGCGCAATTTAATTTCAAAATTTTTCCGATGCCATATTGTACCTAGTTTCTAAAAAGCTTGTCAACTCGAAGATAATTTATTTGGGGGCCGCTTTACTTTCTCCTGCCAAATTGAATCTCTTTCGCGCGCTTATCAGATTTGGATCCTGTCAAACTTTTCAAAGATATTGCTTCCTTACATTTAATAGTCTTGTGATGAGTTTAAATTGAAGTTGCAATTTATTTCTGGGTGAAATTATGTTAACTCTACTTCATATACCTACCTACTATATCTATGTACAATTAGAGGACACTCGAGGCTTTACTAACGTGACCCCATATTATCCTTTTATTTATTACAAAAATTCTTTTTTAGCAGAGAGATGCTGCTACTAGATTACTAGCTGCACTTTGATAAATCAGTCAGTCACCTCTTAGTTTTATAATTTATATGTATCTCCGAAACGGCTTGACTGTTTTTTGACGTGACAACGTCTTATAAATCGAAAGAGCCGGTTGCACGCACGAAAAAACATGACTCATCCGGCGTTACCTCGCTCATGCGGCGTTACCGGCGTTACCTCGCGAGCGCGGAACGAGCGACAAAGAAGACGTTGTCACGTTCAACTATCGTCAGTAAACCGACTTTACAGGCAACCAATTTTTTTTAATGATTTTTTTGTCTACATTTGGTAGGTCTGAGGTCGTAAGCTATGTTTCATACCTCTATATGGCAAAACAACGTTATACTAATACGCATACAAATTAGTATCCTTAATAAATCTTTACGGCCCAGAAATTCCAGACCTCCGAGAGTCCAGCAGGTATTTTAAATAAGTCATATGAATATCCTGTTATAAAAGCTACATTTCTAAGTCATTAGAGCTCTACGTGGACTCAGACGCCACTAAACATGGAATCCTAACATTATGTAGATGGTATTTAAAATTAACGTGAGCTCCGATGGCGTGCTGTGAAGAGAGTAAGTCGCGACAGAATGTGACTATTAAATATTTGTTTATTTAACGGGTAGAGGTACCTCTAACTCGTAATTTTTAATACCTTCCTTCGAAACTGGACACGGCGGAGCGTATCGTGGGAAAATAATAATTAGTCTCGTACTAGCTCCCTGTAATACCGCATCGGGCGTCGGATGACACGGTCACGCTCGTATAACTTTAATCTTTATTTCACCACCGCTTTCCACGGCTATTGCAGGTGCAGCTTTACAAAATGACACGTGTGATAACACTGGACACAGTAGTTAAATGACTTTGTAGGTTTTATATTACTGTAGGTATACATGTTACGCTCAAAGACCGAAAACGCTCATTCAGCCAAAAATCAGTTCACAACACATTGTGGAGATGAAAACTGCAAAAATCGTGTTATGGTTCTGTGACGCTTTGTGGCTATAAATAAATCTCATATAGTAATTCGTGTCGAATGCAAGCTTTGCATTGGGTAAATAAATGAATGTTTGTGGGTTTTAACGTTTTATAAGCGTTTTCAATCTCGAGCGTTACATAAAAACGTTACTGACTGACCGATCTTAGATGCACTGCTTAAATTACTGGACGCATCAGACTAGATTTTGGCATATAGATAGCTATCTAGGCGTATCATCACGCTAAGGATTTTTTTAAATTCATTCCTTAGGAGCGAGAAAATAGGAAATTACGTTTGCGAAGCCGCGGGCGTTGGTTATAGTGTCAGATAAAATAAAGTTAAGTATTTGTGTCAACCAATATAAGGGACTCGAGAGTGTGAGAGCCAACCCTTTATTAAATGTTTTCTATTACTTCCACGTTGGTGAGTGTAAATGAGACATACACTAGATTTTTTTGCGTGTTATCAAGATTACGTGATAACTAATACTTATTGTTATCTTGATAATCACATATTAATAAATAAAAAATCAATAAATCATGTTATGAAAGAAGACTACATAATAATTATTATATTAAGCTGTCATATACTTTCAACGTTTATCATCCACAATAAATATAACATACCTAGTAAATATATATATATATATATTATATTATTATGTACAATTCATATTATGATGAACGCATTAGTCATTTATCATAAAAAACATCACTGCCAATAATGGTTTAAATAATATGATCAGCTGATGATTAAAGTTTGAAAAATATGAAAAAAAGACATTCGCAAATTTATAGCCAATACACATAATTATAGAAAAAAAAACACGAAGCAACAACAGGTAGGTAGGTAGATAAGGTATGTCGGCGATTCGTTCTGCATTTTTTTTTGTTTCACTTCGTATTATTAGGAAGAGAAACCTCATATTTATTAGCCATATGTCGGCGCGTTGGCGTAATTTCAACAGGAACCCGTTTCCCGTAGCGAAATTAGCTTACCAGCCCATTGTGAGCAGAAATTGCATAAACGTTGCACACTGCATGTGGTGAATTAAATAGGAGCCAAGGAACCTGTTTGGGTCTATAACACGAGCGGCTGCGACGAGGCACAAATGGCACGCCTGTCGTCGTAATTTAGAACGATAGCGCGAAATGTTGTTTTATTGCGCGTATACAAGAGTTGAGCATGCGAGACTGCAGCTTTAACATATCGTTTAGAGGACGCTGGTACTAAACGAGCGAAAGTCACTTAAGACCAAATTAACACTTAGTGGGAGACAGTGGGTGTCCCGTCGGTGTGAACGTCCCGATATTTATTAAAACCTGAGTTTAAAACAAAACTAAATACCCCGCGCGGGACAGTCTCAGTCCCTCTTTTCTGGGATATACATAAATTACAGACTTGTTTGAAAATTTCAACTTGAAATGCCATATTTTTCTAATGAGTAAAGACTTTTTTGATCTTCAATAGAATTCAGAAGACCAATAAGACTTAAATATTTAGCGATAGAGTAAGTCTGATTTAAAATATATATTTTTTATTAAAATACATTTTCTATGGCTATTTTCGATATCTATTGTCACGTAAACGTAATTTGAAAATAATTTAATAAAAAAATAATAAATTATTAACTTTTGATCACATATGTTTTACTATGCCCCGCTTTCAAGGAAATAATCCCGCTTTTTTCACTCAAAAAGTCCCAAAATCCCAACTTGACGAAAAAAAAATTGGCAACGCTGGTGCCCTTAGAGTAAGGACTTCGGTCTGTGGTCGCCGCGAGCGGGCGCGCGCTCCACCGCCCCCGTCAGCTGCTTGCTTCTATCCAATAACCTATTCTAGTTGCAAGAAGCACCAAACATACCTCATAAACACCTACATGCTCTCTACACTAACAAGGGTTTCAGCTTTCCTAATTTACATTACAAATATCACTACCAAGGGTTCATTCAATAGGTCAATGCACTTCCGAGACGAACGTCTGAGGCGATTACATTGCGAGTTTTTTTGTTATTTAATGTTACTTAATTGGAATATCCACATAAAATCCCACCCAGATTTTTATTAACCTTATGTTTAAATACTTTAGGTTTTGCAGGTCTACAAGACCAATATTGTAAGTACTAAAATTATATGGACTTAATTGGCTGTAAAATATTCATATAGACTCGTCAATCGTTATTGACGTTCACTGATAATGTTCACATTAATGTCTGTAAATAATGACTTGAAGACATTATGTAAATATAAACAGCGCTATTCAGTTCAGGTAAAGTAATTACTATCGAGTAATGGGTACGAAACGTACAAGTTCTATTGTTGTTGGTTCGTGCACTGTGCAGTAGTCATTTTAGATCGAGCGGGTAATATACTCGTAGCCTTACCTCGAGATCCTCGTAGGTGCGAAATGCCATTATGGCGAAACCATCGATGATGTCTTCCTCCCCCAGGGGCTCCCTCGACTTCTTCCGCCTGGCCGGAGGACGAGGCGGCTTCTCTCTCGCCGGAGACTCGTCCTCGCCGCTGTCCCCATCCTTAACTTTACTCTCTCGCTGTGCTTGCATGCGCTGGGCCCGCTCCCTTCGCCTGTTTCTCTGATTGCGCTGCTTCACTTCGTTTTCCATCGTTCGCACATTATTCGAAACGACACCCGACCACCGTGCTTCACTACACTAAAGTCCGCACTGCACTTTTATTACACATGGTAAACCTTTGTTTCTATGCCGAGCGAATCGACAAAATACAGAACTTGCACACAGAAAAAGACACTGGCCGTTTCCAATGGCGGACCGTACACCGTTGCCGCATTGCAAGTAAAATGGCCGCGTAGCACTCGACGGGCTGTCGTCTTTCACTTTTACGTAAACGGAGGCATCATTATACTTAAACTAAGGTACGCTACGATATAAATTAACAAGAACTAATACAATTAAATGTTAAATTAGTTTTATACATTATTCTCTGTGTTGAGAATCAGTCAATAGTCAATACAATGAAAGGTGTTGCACGACGCCAACGCTGCGTCGCGGCCGCGATGGTGAACTAAAGCAGCGCTGCCAACATGAAAACACATACACTCTGCGATATTGGGCGTCATTGGCAATGTGGCGCTCCGTTTTACTCTTCGCACATATGACTCTTTCTCTCTCACTCCCATAAAATTATGATTGCATTGCTGACCTATTTAATTGCAAAGTAGCAAGTAAAAATGGACGTTGTGCATTATATTACTGAGAATATTATACAAACACAACTTGTTAATCCCATTTCATATAATGTAAATAAATATTTTTCAATAAAGAAAATGCTTTGTCAAAAAAAGAAAATATTTTGTGGGTTGGGCGAATGAATCTTTGTTTATGTCACTAGTTTCATAAAAACCAGTACAGGGTGCGCTAGTAGTACCTACCTACACGTTGAAAATCGTAGCTTTCGATTCGAGATTTACGCGGTGAAGTTAGCTGTGAACTTTGCGCATGGTGGTCTGTCAATTTGTCATTTTTATAATTCGGCCGCGTTCAAAATAATATTTTTAATGTACAAACGTGATCGTTTTAAAATAAAATATATATTATATTATACTGCGTTGGATGGAATGACTAAAATCTTATTGATAGAATGTTCAATGTATATCAAAATACTTATATCTTGTTTGTTTTAGGGTACATATATATACTAGCAAACGCCCGCGGCTTCGCTCACGTTGAACTTCTGAGTTCCGCTTTACTCTCTCGACAGGCTTTTAATTTCCAAAATTCCTGGCTTAACCGCCATTTTGAACACAAAATGTTTCTCTTGCTTGCTGATTTTGAAAAGCTTCGATATAGTGGCCATTTTTTTTAGTGTTCCGTACCCAAAGGATAAAACAGGACCCTCTTACTAAGACTCCGCCTTCCGTTCGTCCATCCGGCCGTGCTTGCTTGCTACCATGGTCAGACATATTAATAAGTTCAAAATTGTAACCACTTTTTTTAATTGCGGCGACTTTTTTTATTCTGACCGCATATTCCTCCTCTATGCTTGCTGCCGTAGTCAGATATCGATTTTCAAAGCAATCGGCCCAGTAACAAACAAGTTCAAAATGGCAGCAACTTTTTTTAATTTTGACCACAAATTCCTTCTCTATGCTTGCTGCCATAGTCAAATATCGATTTTCAAAGCAACGCGGAGGACGGAGGAAACGGTTAAACTGTTCCCATAGCCAATGGCCAATACGCACTTTGTTCCTGAAGACTGAAGATATGGTAAACTACCAAGTGTCTTAATCGTAGATGAAAAGTGGTTTAAAAATTCGAGAAGAATTTCGCGGGTTTATAACGATTCGTTGCAGCCGACGGACGTCCACTGCTGGACAAAGGCCTCTTGCAATGCTTTCCAGCCCGCACGGTCCTGCGCCATTTGTATCCAACGGACTCTTTTAATGTCGTCAGTCCATCTGGTCGGAGGTCTGCCAACACGGCGCTTTCCCGTGCGGGGTTGCCATTTCACTTTGGGTCCCCATTAACGTCCGTCTGTTCTACGAGCTATGTGCCCCGCCCATTGCCGCTTCAGCTTCGCGATACGTAGAGCTATGTCGGTTACTCTGGTTCGTCTACGGATCTTCTCATTTCAGATTTGATCACGCAGTGAAAATCCGAGCATAGCTCTCTCCATCGCTCGCTGAGTGACTTATGAGGCCCATAGTAAAAGACCAAGTCAAATCCAATATCAAGTCAAATATGGGGGGTACTGGGGGCGCACTTCCATCTTTGCGCCCCAATCGTCAACCTCACCTGCCCGCGGTCCCCCTGCTGATCAACGGACGAGGCGATGACGACCGGCGAGTGGCGGTATAACCATTCCGGACTGGCTGTGCTGGAAGTGCGAACAGACCGGTGTCGAGCAGCAGCGACACCGGTGCGACCAGCATAGCCCTGCGGGCGACCTACCCGTCTGCCCAGCGTGGTCGCCTATTGGGCAAACCCCTGTAATTAGACAGCCGAAACCACGGCCCCCAGTCCCTGGCAGCCCCGCTAGCCCCGGCTCTGACAGCGGTACGGGTAACGGCGGGGCAGGGGGTACTAACAATCTCCAGCAGAGATTCCGCTTATAACGATTATACTTAGACCTGTAATAATTATTGTAGTTCTAAGGTCCTTTTTCTGAAAGACCAGTTTCAACTTGGATTCGACACCACACTTGATGTTTCATTGTAAAAAAGTTTGGGTAGGTACCTACTAGTATTCGTCTAGTTTGTTAGGTAGGTATGACATAAATCTTTGTAATTTATGGGTTTTTAATGTGTTCATATCTTGTTTAGATAATACGCATTGACGGCCATAGATTGTATATTAATTTTAAACGCAAGCGAACTATGAATAATTTATGACGTCAAAACAATGATTACTGATGTGTGCAAAGCTTTAGTCGTCCGACGCATAATTTAATTTAGTCGTGTGCGTGTTATCAAGCGGTAAACTCGTTCCAGTTTTGGTGAAGATAAGTTAGTATAAAACAAATCTTTAGTTATCATTAGCATTGATTATGTTGTTATAATAACTTGTTTATTATTTGTTGTGAGTATTATTTATTATTGTTGAATAGAACTTAATATAGTCAGTAGTTATTTTCGTTTGTAAATACTAAATCATTTTGCTTTCCGCTACTTCGTACTCGGGCTACATCATTTCCGTGTTGAACTTGAAGGTTTTGAATTCTAGTCCGGGTTAAGGTGGTGGATGCGTATCACCCGGGCGCGAAAATTCAAATTTTATTTAGTTTTTCGCAAATAGTGGGCTAATTATGTATGGTAAGCTTTTAGACATGACTTTTGTGAGTATAACGTTTATGCATCTACATGTTTTTATAGGCAATTTCGTCAACAATACTCATGTACTTCATATTGCCTTACGATAGCTCCAAATCTGGGAAACTGCAGAAAATAATCATTCGGAAACCAATATGGGTGGAAAGGAAATTTATGAGCAAAGTTTTTATTAAAAAACATGTAGACGCATAAACGTAATGCTTGCAAAATTCATTGCCATAAGCCTACGATGTATAATTAGCCTACTATTAGCGAAAATCTAAATAAAATTTGAAAATCGCGAGTTACCAGGGCCGAAACCCCTTAATTGGGGATTTTATAATTTCTACGGTTCAGATCTGGTAGGAATGTTTCGATTTTTGACAAAGGTTCTCTACCAGCAAAGATGTATCTACCTACGTCGATGTAGCGTTGCGGTACGATGCTGTGTAGCAACTAGCAACTGTGAGGCTGTATACCACTTATATTATCTAGCTAGGTATAGATGACACGCCCCACTCTGTCAAACTCCATACGAATTGAATCAAATAAGCGATTTTGACGAGACGAAACAGGGGGGGGGGGGGAGTCTTCGTGAGTTGAAAAATCTATGCCTACCTACTTGTAAATTGTACCTACTTGAGTATAAATAATAATAATAGTTTAAAAAACTAAAAAAAACACGCAGAATTAATTAATCCTGGCGAATCTAATTAAGATAATTGGATATTTTAATCGAATTATTGCATTGTCATCGGTCTTTGACAGGTGTGCAAAGTTTGAATTAAATCTGATCGTTCAAAGTAGGACAAAATCGAGCTCAAATGAGTCGGTTACAAACATACAAACATACAGGTGAAGCTAATAAAAGCGTGTTAAAAAAAATATCATTTTAGTGATTTTATAGCAGCAAGTTACAATTATAGTGCCCAAGTTAGAGCTTGTAAAAAATCCGTTACGCTCGACCGGGCCACTTCTGTTTTTTATTCTCTTTAATTTTTGTTCAGCCTTAATGCCGCGTGTACACGAAGGGGTGGTGAGCTAGTAGATTGGTTTGAGCCTTTATATTTCATTTTTTTCCTTTATGGTGGCGTCCAAACATACGGCTCCCCTATCGCATGGAGGAATTGATTTAGGTACAGGGGTTCGCGCGAATCGGTTTTTAAAACGCGGATTATCATATTTCATTGGTTGGAGAAATTGGAAAATCACTTATTGCTACACACGGTTTGCGTATTGGTAAGAATATTTTCATTGAAAAACAAAACGAAAGTTAATTTATTTTTTTTCCTTTGACAAACACGATTTAAAAATCTGTTATACCTGTAACTTACGAAAGATTTTAGTTTCAGAACTAAAAAATCCAATTTTAAGGGATTAATTTTTTCCATATTTTAATTTTATCACATCGGCGCTCTATGTGATTTTTTTTTACTTGTATCGTTTTGACTTTTGACTTGTTTCGCAGCTGATTCGGGGCATTATAATAAGATGGGTCGTGGGTTACTGTCAACGTAAGCGCTCGTTTAAGTACGTAAGGTGTATGGTTTTGTTACATGTGGCATTTTCTTGTGAAATAAAGTTTTTTTCTTTCTTTCTTTCTCTACGTAGATTTTTTTAATTTCGTTCAGTTTTAATTTTTGAACCATAAAAGTGCAAGAACTGACCATGCGATCATAATTGCAAGCTTATTAGGCATGCTCATTGCTCAATGATTAAATTAATCAATGAGCGTGCTGCTGTCAACGCACCTCCGCGCTCTACGTAGATTGTTTTAGGTACCTTGTTACAGTTTTGTATTTTAACTTGTAACAGCTTAGCTTAATCATGAAAGCCACGAAGATGAACCAAGCAGTGAGCCTTTTAGGCATCAACTGTCAACGTAACCGATCTACGTAGATATTTACAAATTCACCTTTCAAATTATATTTTTTGCCTCGTTAGATATAGTTTTATTTTTGCATTGTTACAGTTTCATTTTGCCTTGCTACAATTTTATTTTGCCTTGTTACAGTTTTATTTTGCCTTGTTACAGTACTACTTGAACCATGAACGCCAAGCAGCTGAACCGAGCTATCATAGCCGTGAGCTTGGCAGGCGTGCTCGTGTCGACTTACGCGTTGTACGTGGAACTGCTCGCGGAGTTGAGGCCAGGGTATAAGGCAATGTGTGACATCGGCGAGCATGCCAGCTGCTCTAAGGTCCTCACCTCCAAGTGAGTATATTATGTACCTAAAAACTTTATTACTACAGGGAATCTTATGTACGAAAATACGCCTGTTTTTCGATTTTTGATGCGGTAAATTCACTTTGGTAAAATCTTAACGAAAAAAAATATCAACATCAAGAAAAAATCGGTCAAGTGCGAGTTAGTCTCGCACATCGCGGGTCCCACTCTATCTAAGTACAAACACACACACTACCTAAGTAAGAGTTACATTACATACTAAAAAGTATCTACTTAAAAGATTAAGTATCACTTTTGTTAACGAACCGCAAAATTAACTTTGTTTTTAGAGGTTTATTGCTAGTACCAACCAAAAGAGAGATACTACTTAGAGAGTTGATTTTATTTTTCCTGTAAAATATACATACTTAAATAAAAATTACGCACGGACGGAAGTACGGAGGAAGCCTTTACCATTTTTAGCCATATTGGTATAATGGAAGTAAAGGAATAACCTCTGTTGTCTAACAGGACCATAGATATGGAACAGGACCCATCTGCTATTGTGCCTACTGCCATTGCTTTGTGTTTTACTTAAGTCAGTCCAATCGTGCTTAAGGTTGCTTTCTGACATCAAATTAAAGTGAACAGGAATCAAGCTATCTTACTTTCCTATTTAAGTGGTTTTTCTTTTGTCAACTTTTGCTCCAAAAAGTTCGTCAATAAGTTTGCAACAAAGATTAATAAATAGAGTGACAGTAAAAAATATCGTTATTGTATTTTGTGTTGCAGGTACGCGAAGGGCCTGGGCCTCGTACCGGAGGACTCTCCCTTCAAAGTGCCGAACTGTGTGTACGGGATTATGTTCTACTGCATTATTATATATTTGAGTAAGTCCGCTTTTTCCATAGTTTTTTTTTTGTAATGTTTTTTGTTAAGCTCTTTTAAGGTTTTGCAAAATTTTAGTAAAGATCTCCGTGTTACAAATTATTGTTAAAAATATAAAGAAAATTCACCTTAAACATGTCTCCCTGTCGAACAATCTAAAATAATGACTATAATAAATAGAAATTGGCCTTATAAACTATACCTTTGTAGGTAAGTTAAGTACCTCCTTTTTTACTATTTCTTCTTACATGAGCTTAGATGTTTTAAAACTGATGTCAATTAAGTTGATTGAATTAAAGATATTTAAGAAAATTATTTAAAAATGTGATATCTTATATTTTGAATTCTATGCATTTTTGTGATTGATTTATTAACAAAATTACTGATAAGTAGTAATACCAACGAAATCAATTAGAAATTCTTTCGCCTATAGAGCGCTACAATAGCCTTGGCTAATATAGCAATTTTTATACAGTGAGAGCATATTATGGTTCCCACAAAATATCTACGGAGTCCCGGAAAACAGCTAGTATAACATTTCTGATAGGTATCAGTGACCCAATACGTGACGTTAAAGTAAACATTCGTTCCTATAATAAGTATCAAATTAAACAGCCACTACATTTTTGAGCGTCGTTCGACTAATCATATTTCCAGTAGCGCTATAAAACCAGTGATTAATCGACATAATCATAGTATGTGAACGGCCACCATGTATGTCCGTTTGTGTAATTGGTCTCAATAACTTAATACGTCGAGGTATCCACGAAACCAGATACAAACCGCTTTCTTGTTGCCCTCATGTTTTATTAATGGCGCATGGGTGCAGCCTGTAATGCCATCTGCCGTGCTGAATACCCATTGCGGGTTTAATTAATGCATAAGTGGTTGATATAAGAAGTAAAGTTATTTTTTTTTGTCTAATTGCTAGTTAGTACTTGCCTCACATGATGTGCGTGGTGGTTAGCTGACAATGCAGTAAGCCTTAGGTACCACAACCGCTCATTACCGGGTGGTAGGACCAGTGTCAAATATTCCGCCGTAAAGCATTCAAGTATCTACTGATTTGTAGAGTTTAAAGAATGCTTAATTTTGAGATGGACTGAGCACATAGGCAGGCGAACTCTTAATACTTACGCTTTTACAAGTAGCTTGTTCAAGCAAGGAATGACGTGAAGGGCAATATAGCTTTACCATGTTATTAAACTTCTTGGATGCGCATAGAGTTTTTATCACAGCATCGCATTGTAATGAAAATTATGTGCCTTGTCACTTTGTACTCTTTTGTCGATAACCATCAGTTGACGCGAAAAACTTACAAATCCCATCAAACCAGATGAGATACTTAATTTAGAAATTATAGATTTTCATACAAGGTACACAGTACTTGAATCTATAATAGAATAGGTAGGTACATATTAAATATATTCATGAGCAATATCTGCCTGACCTTTTACTATTTACTCTCAAAGCGAAAACCATAAAGGTTTAAAGACGATGTTATTTGAGATCATAATCAATTCAGGCGGTTTCAGTGATGCGTGAACAAAATGTTAATCTCCAAGATTTTCAGCACGTGTAGGTAAGATCCGCGTTTAATCGTGGTTTAATCATGATCATTTAAACTCACAACCCCTTTTATAGGATCACTCTCATCTCAGATCTACTCTCTCCTGTCAGGTACGGATTTCCTCATAATGGTTAGGCTGTTAGAAGGCTCCACAATTTTCCTTTACAACTAACAAAGGCTTTTACTTAGCAGGAGAGATTAATTTGTTTTGCTATAATCCGCTACATGAAGAGATTCTGTATGGTAGGTACAATATGCAGGAACACTGCCCACATGAAACACCACACACAATTTTCCAACACTTTCTTCGACGCACGTTTCGCCCCTACACCGGGACATCGTCAGGAGATGTTGACTTCACAATGTGAAATCGTAGAAATTTCTTCTTAGTTTTTTTCTCTAAAATAACGCCTGCGTCCATTCAATATTTAAAGGCTGTACTTTCCACGAACGTACTAATAATTGGCTCTATAAATATGGTTTCATTTCAAAGGTTCATGTATGGGATTCAAACTCCTTAAAATAAAAATATCCTTTGCTACTTAGGCAGAGGTCTGGACTACTGGACACTTACTGCTTAGTATAACTAATACTGTGCAAAAGTTAACAGTTCTATGGGAAACCTTCATGCTATTTAAACTCGGCTCAAACCCGTTTGGCGTGCAATTCTAAAATGTAAATCGCAAATCGTGCTTCGCGACTAAGTACAGTACACAGCCGCTACGGGGAAATATTACGAAAGCCGGCTTCCTGCTTATTTGGTATCTGAGGAGCTGCGATTCTGTGAATAACCGTTATCGTAAATGGCTGTCATTTTGAGATGCCTCGAGTTTTAGTTACTGAGGCCAAGTTGTTGACTGTATAGTGGCTATTCAAACCTCAGAGGACTGCAGTGGCTTATAGCGTGCTATACCACTATTAACTGTCTTCATTGCCAGAGTCTCAGACTTGTAACAAACTAAAGTTCTCCTCGCAACAGTTCGGGGATTCTTAAAAGAGTTAGAGAATATTTAAACACAATGAAAACAACTTGCACTCCTTTTGCGCTCCTTTTTCGTATTACTTTGACTGCCAAAATCTCAGACGTCTGATAACGAAAGTATACAGGTAACTAGTCCTCTCGAGACAAACGTACCTATACTAGCATGAGCAAAGTCATAGGTACAGCCGAGCGGGATGTAGCTAAATAAAATCAGTCAAGCGTTGACTTGTATTCAATAAAACATGATAAAGCTTTAAAGCTTAGTATTTTTCTACTGACAATATGATATTTTGCTCATCTCGTCTCGAATCTGGGACAGATATTATATCCGATATCGATATCCGTTTAGAAGGCGTCGCGTCGTCAGATTTTCCGCGTTTTGTGATTTGATAAAGTACTTGTTGGTGATTTATATATTGTTTTGAAATATTTGCTCTTTTCACTCTTATAGAAATGTTTGTTTATTTTGGTGCTATAGTTTAGTAAGAGAACTAGGATGGCTTCGGATTATGAGCCAGACTTCTGAAACTAAACCTCTCGAGTCTTGGCATTTACTAGTTAGTATTAGGTACTTACACTGAAAATAAAAATGAAGATCTTTATTATTCACATACCTAAGCCTAATTACTAGGCGCTTATGAACTCTACCGCCAAGTTCGAAAAGCAGTTTTCCACTGAGAAGAAGGGGCAAGAAACTCTTTTCAAAAGTGCCATTATATATCTACCACTTTTTTTTTACATAAATAGGTATTCAGTACGATAGTCGATTACAAATTATAGTCCGGCAAAAAAGTCATGAAATTAATTCACGGAAACAATAATTTTTCTCTGCCTGATATGACCAATTAAAAAGTATTTTTTTTTTTTTTTACCCACAGGAAATGCCTGACGCATACCCCTCCGTCAGGGGACACGGAGGGGTTATGTGGGGCTTGCACCCACTAAAACCTGTGCTTTGCCACGACGGACCTCGTTGGCGGGAGTACGGGATTCACTTGCGTATTCACCGCGCTCCCGCCAGGCCTCGACCCGCCACCGAAGCGGCAGGTCCCGCCGCTGCTGCCGGCAGCCTGGCCGCTGCCGACCCTCCTGGGAGGCGCGTCCCGAACAGGTCGCGCCACCACCTCGGCCTGTCGGTGGAATTCGGGTGACGGACGCCAGAACCCCTTACGTACGTCACCCACAGGCCGGCACCGGTCGCCGAAGGAAGGTGTTCGCACCCCAGCAACCGGCGCGTCTCCTGCGAGAGGGATGTGCCGCCGTAAATATCCCTCTCGACGGGCGTTTCCGCCCACTTCGGTGATTTTTTTACGAGGTTGTCTTCCTCGTAGTGCCCCGAAGGGACTTGTAGGCGTTTCCGCCCCCGCCTGTAATTTTTTAATGAGGTTTTCTTCCTCCTCCGGGGTTGGTGCGTTTTGACACTGTGCCCTCTGCTGGGACTCAGAGGGACACGCGAAGAAACGTCACCTATCCGCCGGGCCAAGCTATTCGCCGTCGGTTATCAACCGACGTTACCAGGGAGCACCGGCCCGTGCGCTACAGAGGGGCACCGTAGCACTCGGGCACTCGTGGAGGTTGCTTGGCGGAGCCCCCCAATTAAAAAGTATGTAAATACAGAATATTTAAAACAATTATTAGTTTAATTTTTGATCACTTGACTATCCACTAAAAATGTACTTTACTCTGACTTTTTAATTATTTTCAACTCTTTTTTTATTTCATGACTTTTTTGACAGATTATATACATGATTTTAATGATACTAATCGTGAGGACAGGGAAGCTTATACCAATGATTCCAAGACTCTTTCTTTCTTCCTTGCCTTTTCCCACTCTATGTGGGGTCGGCACCTATCGCCTCGGGGGTACGTACGCCCTAGCCCTATCAGAACCTCCTTTTATTTTGTAAGACATGTTGTTGGGTTTTGGCAGTATTTTATGACCGGCCGCCTGCCTGACGTCAACCCTCCTTGGGAATGCTATTGTTTAGTAGGCATTGACTTCTATAGGTAGTAGTATAATGCGCGATGATCCCTTAGTCGCCTTTTACGACACCCACGGGCAGAGATGGGGTGGCAATATTCTAATCTGCCGTTGCCACACGGCCTAGCCACGGATTCCAAGACTAATTGTCATTAAAAAAAATTCGGTTGGACTTATCACCTGGATATACCCTGATTTGCTAGATATTTTTTGACAGTAACCTACTAACCTACTCTAAACCTGTGCAAAGAAAACTAAGAATACCGACCACAATTTGCTTACTTGTACAGTACAAGTACCCTTCATCTATGGTATAGTACAATTCACGAAAGATGACCACAAATGGCGGGCCTATTTTAGGTCTCTTTGGACTTTATCTAACTAATATTATGGTCTTATTTATTTTAACTAATATATATGGTCTTATTTAACTAATATTAAAATATTATTTTGGCTTAAGTCTTTTCTTCATGAGTGTACATGAAGAAAAGACCCGCCATTTGTGGTCATCTTTCGTGAATCGTAGTATATCTAGTAATACAAGTATGGTAGTAATAGTAAAAGCCATTTCGCGTAATTCGCTCATAATGGTGTATCGTGTATCATGGCCCCATGCCATAAGGTTGTGGGAAAATATCGCGAAAGTCGTTTCGCGCCTATTTGATATTCCATTGAGCCATTTTGATGGAAGTAACGGTTGTAGTGGTAATAATAATCTATGGAATTGATACTTTATAATATTTTGTTACCTACATGTTAAGTTTGTAGCTTTCTCATTTCTTATGGTAGGTAAGTACGTACTGGTTACTTATGATTAAATATTATGATAACTATGAGTCAATTCAATTAAAATGTTACGTTTTGTCTACATACTTACATCAGATACCCGAGGAAGCTGTTAGGTCTAAAATATGGATATTTAGACGCTAAGTAATAACTTTTAAGATCAGCAATATTTCTTAAAATTAAAACATACGAGAATTCAATACGTTACTTTCGTACGTTCTTCATTGTATCTGCAACATTTCTATAAATTATGAAAATCGGACTACATTAACGGGTAGGACAACATACATCTAGACGATCCTCTTAAATGGTTTAGGTAAGTATAGAAAGATAAAGGTACCTAAATAACCAATTATCCCAATCAACTTATCACGTTTCAAATGTTTAGGTTTTTTTCTTTTTTTTTACTCTATACAAGTTACTACTTTACTGCGATCACACCTGATAGTAAGTGATGATGCAGCCTATGATGTTATCGTACTAACTTGGAAGGGTAAGTTAATTTACCCCAACAGTTTCTACAAGCATCGCACCGGAACGCTAAATCGCTTGGCGGTGCGTCTTTGCTGGTAGGGTGGTAACTAGCCACGGCCGAAGCTCTTACCAGACCAGACCTGAGCCAATTTAGAAATTATAAATTTCCAAAGTGGCCCGTGGCGGGAATCGAACCCGCGACCTCCTACTCGAATCCGAGCGCGCCGCCACTGCGCCAGGGAGGTCGTAGGTATAAATATCTAACGATTTTCCTATCAGCGTGGGAAAGCTAACACGTGAATAGGACTTACGTATTATAAACATGGGGTGGGGATGGTATTTCGCGAGAGATCACGTCACTATACCATTTGTGACGCATGTTGGAAAATATTATGAAAAATTTGTAATCCGCCATACTTTGATACCGTAGACTTTCCCCATACATCCTCAGCACCAGTTCAGTATATTCATCTGGACACGTCAAGGTACTGTATATTTTCAAAACTATCCAAAATTTTGGTCTAGTGGGAGAATTCGGCTGTGGCTAGTTACCACACTACCAGCAAGGCGCACCGGCAAGCGATTTTAAGCGTGTAGAAACCATTAGGGGTGAATTTATTTCCTACCCCTTCCAAGTTAGTAGATACAATAACATCATCACTTACCATTAGGTGAGATCGCAGTCATATACTAATTTGTAGATGATACAACATAAATCTTACATTGCTCATTTTCGCCTTAGTTTGATCTAACTCTTTAATCATTCATGCAACCTACCTACTCATCCGCCGGTATGTCCGTAGTTATACCTACTATAGGTACGTATAATTATTCAAATAAGATTTCCAAGAAAACCATCATAACCTATTATTAAAAAGCGAAACCCCAAGCATAAAATAATTGCAGGTTATTGTTATAAGTAAAGCGTGGAGGTTGGAACGGTGCCAAGAATGTTCCCTGCATTTCCGCGCTGAATCGCTTACTTGATTCTTTGCAGGCACAAAAACTGATCCGGACAACTTCTCACCTCTGTTCTGACCCGTACAAGCAATTAAACGAGGTTTTATGTCGCTAGATTTTTTGCACTGCTCGTACCGCGGTCGGGCCCCATACCTACTATCAATTACAACCGGCCGGCACTACTTAGTACTTATATATTATCTTTTAGAGAGCTTGTAAAGTTGTACCTTCTTGTACATGGGTGGTCTTCTGCATGGGGAATGAACCCCAGGGGGGTAAGGGCCTCGAGGCTTGCCTCATTACCCAGGCGTTGCGGAGGGCGCGGGGGAGCCGCGCTCAAACAGTGTTGTTCTTTTAGCCCCGGTAAGGGGCTAATGTCTCGCCTTCTTGGCTTGTGGCCTGATAGTGTGGTGTGTTTGGTGGTCAGCGATAATGTCGCTGCCCTGCGCGGGGTTGATAGGGTCCGACTGTATAAACTCCGCGTCATCGCCTTCGTCTCCTTCATTGTCCGCGTGCAAGCGCTCAGGGGACGGAGACCGCAAGAGCCTGCGAGGTAGCAGACGCCCCGTTGGTGGTTGATCTTGATGTGATGTGATCCCGTGGAGGGGTTCGTATGGCCCGTTGCGGCCGCACGAACTGTGGTACTTGTACATTAGTGTCCACACAGACCACTGACCACAATCACAAAATGTCACCACCGGCATATTTCCTGTAGTTTTCATACATTTAATATGGACTCGCCGCATACGGTAGCGGTGCGGCGGTGGCCGTCACACGCTACATATCGGCGCTGCTCACTTCTTGTGGCCCGCACCGCCCACTAAGCGTCTGATTTATACATATAGGACATTAACTTATGCAGATACGACATAGTTTTTTATAACAAAGAATGATGAGACGAGCAAGACGTTCACGCTTGACGTAATACGCATGCTCATGCCATGTGCACTGCGTCTCACGACTTTGCATTACAGTATCTCATAAAAATAAATGGTCAAGTGCGACTCGGGCTTGCGCACTCAGGGTTCCGTACCACCAAGACCAATTTCTACCAAAACACCTCTCACTCTGCCCATCAAATTCAAAAACTTTTTTATTTTATTTGTTTTCAAACTTACAATAAAAATAGAATAGAACTAGGTACCTACATCATCTGTGAAAATTTCAAGTGTTTAACGATCACGATTCAAGAGGCACAGGCTGGTGACAGACGGACGGACGGACAGCGAAGTTTTAGTAATAGGGTCCCGTTTTTACCTTTTGGGTTCGGAACTCTAAAAAAGAAATTTTCGCGGACGAAACCGCGGTCAAAACCTTAGTAATAATATTACAAAACGAATAAGTACCTATCTAGTTGAAGTAGAAGTAAATAAATCAGGACGTAAATAGGTAATGGATTGCTTAAGCGGCTGATTTGTGGAGTAAGTAGTTGTCTAGATTACATCGAACTCTGTTTGCGAGTTAATTAGTTAATTAACTCTGTTAAGTTACCGTTTAATTTAGCACGCTATTCATTAAAAGTTTATGCAGTAGGTTGTAGGTACTTGAGTTGTATAGTAACAATTTATGGGCACCCCCAGGTCCAAGTATGTCAAGTAAGTAATAGGTACGACAAATAATTATCTCTACATGATACGGACAAATAAAAATGAAATTACAATCGAGTACGTGTTAAGAGGGAAAGATACAATTTAGTGATATTGTTTAAATAGCAATTTTAAGTTAAGGCGACCCTTCCCGGGCCATCCAAGTACAACGAATACGTAGTCTACAGGCTTGCTGTTTCGTGTAACGCAATCCTAGAAAAAGACTCATTGCGAAAAAAAACGAGATAACGCCTGTGTCGTCAATCGCGCGTTCAGGAAAAAAAATAGCGCGGCAATTTCATGAAACTTGTTCCCGGAAATACGTGATTTAAAAAAAGTCTTACAAGTACGTGTAAATAATGTTTGTTATTTCGAATCTTTATTAGTTGTACGAGGTTTTTATAGAGTTGTTTTTTTTTACTTTAACAATATATGAGCTGAGCGAAACGACCAAAGTTTATGTAAAATTTCAGCAAGAATGCAGATTTTTGGAGGCTGGTACTGAATTTGTTGCCAATAATTTTTTTTTTTTTCTATACAAACTTAGATATAGTGTGCAAGGTACCTATTTTTTTAAAATATTTCAAGAAAAGTTTGTTCAAAATTTCATAATCGCGTACGAGCGTTTGTATGAAAAAATCTACCGGGAACTCTACGGCTATACAACTATCCAAGTAGGTAGTACACAACAAACATATTATTGTATTGAATGTCGACCGATCCATTTAGACTACCAACAAAACCGAAATACAATGGGCCATACGTAAAATAATCCAACCATTTACGACCGTGTCCAGGGTTGGCATTAACAATTTAGCGCTGCAATAAATGCTCACGCGAACCCTCGGTGATGTAAGTATTCAAAATACGTTTCATTAGTTTAAAATCGTGCTGCGGTTTCGACTTTCGGGAAACGTAACGCAAACTGCATTAATTGACAATTTATATTAGCATAATCTGATAATGGTGCCCGCGGAAATGTATTAACGTTATGTTGGCGCTGTTACTGGTGGAATTATTTCATCATCAACCCCCTTGCATGTCCCACTAGCCACTACCGGGTACGGGTCTCCTCTCAAGAGGGGTTTGGCCTGTAAGAGGGGTTTGGCCTGTAAGAGGGGTTTTGCATACCTTTGAGAACATCATGGCGAACTCTTTAATGCCTGAGAGTTCGCCATGGCTTCCTCACAATGTTTTCCATCACCGCGAAACAAGTGTTAGCATCTACTTACTCCGAAAAGTCAGAGCTCGGGATTCGAACCAATGAGCTATCATTGCGATTGTTTCAATGATTTAAAAATGGCTCTTTCTTATTTGTAAGCTTTGTTAAATTCGAATTTAAGATCGTCTAGCTCTAGTACCTAAAGTAGCTAATTATAGAAATATATATTAAATCTACTAGCTGTTGCCCGCGAATTCATCCGTATCACACTCTGAGAAGAAAAGTCGGGATATGAGCGTCCGAACGATTTACGCAAATCTTTTCCGTACAAACAAACAGTGGCACCAGCACCACCTGTCGAAATTCTATAGGTAGCTACTGAGCGAGCTACAGCGTGGCGTTAATGTTGGTGGCAAAACAAGCATTTTTGGCACCGATAAACTGGTGTCATTTTTTCGCGTCGTCCGCCCTGTCCCAACAGTTGATTTCTGCTTTATTTTTACCAAAAAATGCATTTAGCTTCACTCGCAGAACTTTCGCCTCGTAACCTTGAACACTATAGTTAGAAATAAGAAACCAGCAATTTGTGCTCAAAAGTTTTGAAAAAAAAACTCATTGATAAAAACTTCTAAACTATATTTTTTTTGGGAGCAGGAATGTGGGAATTTTACTCTCGCTGCAGAGGGACAAGAATGAGAAAGAAAATAGTTAAAGTCATAGCTTAGCACGCTGGCTAATTGCAGGTTTCACATGCATTTGAGAACATTATGACGAACTCATACATGCTGGTTTCAGTTTGGTATTTTTCAATATTTAGTTGGCCTAAATGCATGTAGGTAACAATAATTACTACACTACTATGAGAGTAAAATCCGAAAATTCATGGATGAACGGTTTTAGTTTAGAACCTCGATACCTGCTCGTGAGAGGCCGCCAGCTAAGTTTTAATAACTTAAGTTTTATGAAAATATTTTTTTTGTTTCCAGCTACATTCGACAATGTGGGGATAGTGCGACTCCAGCTCGGTCTTTCTGCGGCGTCTCTCCTCACCTGTGTGTACCTGGCCTATCTGCTGATCTTCGTGCTACGAGACTTTTGCGCTGTTTGCGTTACCACTTACATTCTTAATATCGCTAATACATTCCTGTTGAACAAAAAACATTCCCTTTTAGCTGAAAAAACGAAGAAGCTTAAATAAAATGTTTGTAAAAAAAACTATAGTTGCGCCATCTGTTATCGAGTGGCTAAACTAATACTAAATAAAACACGACATCTAGTGTCGAATAGCAAAATTTTGTTTTGAAATGACGCCAATAGATGGCACTGTATTCTGATAGAAGTACCTTGTAACAAACCATATTATTTTTATTAAAACCGTGACTGAATTTTATTATTTTATTTATTAAATTATATATATATATATATATATATATATATATAAGTTGATATAATATCTACTAAATCTACTATCTATACTATCTATAAAAGAAAAAGTCTATCATTGGATCTTTTTTCTTCAAATATTTTAAATACGAATAACAAGGGTTGATAACATTATTAACTTTCGCAAGTTTTTATTATTACCTGGGTGCCACCGAAACTAACGTAACCCTACCACCGAACCTTTTACCCAGCAGTAGACTCTACGATTTCGCATTCTGAAGTCATCATCTCCTGAGGATGTTTCGGCGTCTCGAAGAAAGTAGGTACTGGAAGAATAATTGTGTGTGATGTTTCCTGTGGGCAATGTAGGTATCTACATATTGGACCAAACAGATTCTTTTCAAGTGGTAGGATTATAGCCTGTTACTATTTGGAAGGTCATCTGCTATTAATACCTACTACCACAGAATACCGTTATAGTACCTGCTACCTAGGAATATTATCACATTTTTTATGGTCGGAATGTTAAAATAACTAATAGTTTTAAGTAGGTAAGTAAATAGCTACGAATTGGGGTTACGAGTTAAATCCTTCGCTATTTATTTCCTGTCTTATCAATTTGTCGTAATCGCTGACTGTGGACTGTAGACTGCGACGATAAACAAAAACGTCGGCTATTATCCCTTTAGTGACACACAGGTTTCCTTGTTAAGTTTTATGCGTTGTGGTTGCGAACGTGTTCTCCATATCGGCGCGATGACGCGACTTCGCTCGATCCTTTTCTGATTAACGATTGTGAAGTGTGCCTAATACTTAGTCATGTTCCTGGGGAGTTCATGATAACTCCGGACGTCCACTGTCAAACGTAGGTTCTTCAAGCAGGCGCCACCACAGTCCATACTCCTTCTTTCCTTGGCTTTTCTCAACCAGCCCGTTTCCTTTATCCACTTTACGTCGTCGGTTCAACAAGCTAGAGAGCGGCCCCACATTACACCACATCAACCATCGCTTCTACGACAAGCATAATTATTGTGCCAAAATCGGGACGTCTGGCAACGCTGTTCGGTATCCTGTTTTTATATTATTTTCTTCTTCTATACTATATAAAAATAAGTCGGGTTTTCCTTCCTGACGCTATAACTCCAGAACGCACGAACCGATTTCCTCGGTTTTGCATTCGTTGGAAAGGTCTCGGGCTCCGTGAGGTTTATAGCAAAGAAAATTCAGGAAAACTTAAAAAAAATTCTTCTTCTTTTAATCACCAAACGAAATGTTACATAAAACGAAGGCAACTGGTGAAACGGAGTTCGCCGGGTTTGCTAGTTCGGTATACCTAAATGTGAAAGTTTTAAAGTACTTATAATGTCGAAAGTCATCAATCCACAACTACTGAACAGATTTGGCTGAAAATTGGAATGTAAAATAGATAAGCTACCAAATTATTTAAGACTACTTTTTATCCCGGAAAATTTCATAACTATAGCGGGACTATAAAAAAAATAAGCAATTTAAAGAAAAAAGGAACGGAAATAGAAACTGGTACTATCTACTACATATACTTACAGGAATTTATTAGGCAATAAATACTTACAGGAATTTATTAGGCAATCAAAATAGTGGAATATACCTAATAGATGCAAATAAAACGTAAGTATGTATGGGTATAAACAAGTGGGACCGTTTTTACTACATACCTACCTACTTAGGTAGGAACATCTTTTGGCCATACTCATATCATTCAACTTAAACTTGAGGTGTGGGAGAGTAGCACAATGTGTTTCTGCGGTGTTCAGTTAAGACTGTTCAGACGTGCGATTTGAAAACAGAGAGAGAACTGAGAACATTGAGGAAACCAGGAATGTACATTGTCGTTGGATGTTAGAACTGAGAGCTTGTGATTTGTGGTTGATGACGTAATTCCAACAACTATAAAAGCTTATGGAATGACAGAGGTTTCAACAATAAAATCTTCCACTGTGTACCTATAGCTGATTCAGGGTTATTTCTCTTCGAATAAATTACCACGGTAGGTATAGTAGGCGGTGTCTAAGTTGAACCATGAATGAGGGTGTCGTGAGGGAAAGCTATAATCTAGATTCTAGAAGAACCCATAATATAATCTACTCGCATGGTTGAATATTTTTTTTTACTATATAGGCTAGCGCTTGACTGAAATCACACCTGATGTAAAGTGATGATACAGTCAGTAAATGAACAGATAAATTGAACCTACTAAGAAGTTATCTAGTTAGTAGTTACCTAGCACATCAGTAAAAACGAATTACAAACTAAATATTTTTTTTTATTTAATTATATGATACAACTTACAAATACAATTTACAAACCGATTGAATCTACTAGAACTTGGATATGTAGAAGAGCGTAAAGTTCCGTAGTTCCACGAAAACTACTTAAATATGCCAATACCTACGTAAATTAACTTATTCATATAAATAAAAACGAAGGATTATTAGTTACTTGCATTGCATAATTTTTATAATAATTAAATAGTAGGTCTCATTGAGTCGATAACCGACACCGGATACATTTTTGTAAATCGTAAGTATACATAAATAATATCAAAGAACTCTTAATATTGAAGTTTATATTTCGTTAAAACTGCCAATGAATGAGTCAGGGTTATGAAATGGTAGCTTTTTATAACTTAAAACTTAAAAGCACCCACCGCTCTCTGCTACCTCGTTTATTATATTGTGAGAGCCATGTTCTGACTACATCGGAGTCCGTTTATGGTGCTACGCCTATTGCCTTACAACCAGCGTCCTTACTAACAACTTAATAGGTGTAATCAAGATTTACGCGCGCATTGTTGTCCGAGCTTATACTACGACACATTAGGAACTGATTGCTTAATTAATGGGGCTGGAAATAAGCAAAGGTTGCACTTTGATAAGATTAGCACAATTTATTATAGATAAAGTTAGATAGAGCTTGAAATTTTATATTAAGCGCAAAATTTTATTTGAATTTGATACACTGTAGGTTTTATTTATGTATAATTTTTCGTTGCTGATCCATAGATTTGAGTTCTATGATAACTTCAACTTGAATAAATGAATCGGATCGGAATTATTTGCAGATTTTTGCGTTTTTATATTATCTATGCTAACCGTAAGTTTAGATTTATCTACCAATAGCCTAATTAATGTACATGCATCTACTATGCCATGGATATACGTGTGATATCAGTTACAATATCGTAAAACTCCTATACTTAGGTAAGTACCTATGATTTGCTTTCTAGAGTCAAAATTTCCTGAGGAATATTCAATGTCGGAGTGGCTTGAGCGTAAATTGTCTGTGGCTGTGTGCTTGCTCGGCATTCATGGGTGGTTGGAAAAGAGCGCAAAATGATATGTATAAATTAAGTAGGTAGATAGGAAAATATGTATACCTACCTAATATGACTTTCTAGTCTACTTATATACCTAAATAATTTTATCGTTATTAAAACCAAATCAAATAGTTTATTTTGAAGGTTAGATTTTTTTATTCATTTGCAATAATAACAATATTAAAGTCAGGTTACCTATTATCGAATTGGTACCTACCTTAGTGTGTGGGCGATTTAAATTACTAACCGGGCCGGGCCTTTTCTGGAAGTCGGTGACCTTATGAAATAAGAACTTATAGCCAAATTTTATTACTATGTTATTAACAGATTGTAGTATGAATAACATTAAAAATATATTGTTATCGGATTATAAGAATCACATTTTGAAATATCTTTATCGTTAACTAAATTGCTATCTATACCTAAGTAGGGATTGTGATTTGCTACAACATCGTTTTTGTCTTTTGACTCTGACTAACTTCATCGGAAGTTAAGGTCGTAGACGGTTTTTATTTTTTTCGAATACGTTGGGTGTGACAGGAAGAATAATACAACAGCGGGAGGATATATGACAGAAAAATAACGTTTCACCCAATTGCTGAATACTAAATACAAAAAGCGTTTTCGGAATTCATTACTTCAGACCAAAATTAGAAAAAAAACATAATAAAGATCCCAAATACACTACGTTTATATTTGAAAGTAGTTTTATTTATAGCACGTCACAAAAATCGCTTAAATAACCGTTTATAAGTAATCCGTTAACAAACTAAACAAGAAAGAAAATATTATTATCAAGTGGCTAACATGCAAAATAAAAACTACACAATTGAAGTAGGGAGCTAAAGGATCAAAGTAGGTATTATCATTATATTATGTTATACACATTACACGCCACATTTTTTGTTTTTTTAGTTTACATACCTCAATGAATGAATTCCTCATTTCTGCTGGTAAAGTATACCGGTCAGTTTACTCTGTCGCTCCTAAATTATGATCGTAGAGTTCATTGAAGCGATCGCACGCGTGCGTTCGTAATTAGGCGTATCTGATGACTCTAACATCATTATTGTCATAATTGTTGCATTATTTTAGACTTCAGACCATTACGTGCGCCGAAGAACAGGAAAGCAATGATTATGCACGGCTATTACGTTATTACGTGTATTGCCAGAAAAAAGGTAAACACTTGATGGTTGTTCAAGTTTTATTGCCTGTGCGTGAATCGTTGCCCACTACGACGCACCGGCCAAGTGCCCATAGGTAACCGTAGGTACTAGATAACTGATAATTTATATACATATAATGTATTGAAAAACACCCAGACACTAATATCCAAAAGCGCTCAGAATGATTTTTTGATAACAGGCTTAATTTTTTAGTGCTTAGTTAGACACATGTTTCATCCCGACACCGGAGACAGTATCCTCAGATGATGTCCTGACAATTAAAATTTATTGTACAGTGGGTATATACCTATATTGCATGCACTTGAACGCAGTAAACTGCTGTTAACTTAATAAACTGACTGTTTGCGTTAAAAAGGTGAAGTAAATAAGTTAGGTTATTCTAAATTCGATTAAAGTGCAAACGAGTATTCAAAGATAAGTAGTTAGATTGATATACTGATGGAGATATTTTTCCAAAGCCATAAATGTAAGCCACTCCTGCAAAACGGCAATTAACTGATACGAGTAGGGTAGCCATTTAGGTACTTACCTTATAAGTTATACCTATGTCTGAATTTGATTTCAACTCAATTTCTATACTTTTTTTTCTATAAGTAACAAAAAATATATCTGAAAAAAAAAATAGATATTTAAGTATATTCTAGTTTTATTCTTATTACAATAAATCTGCAATAAATGTCTGTGCAATGGCCGCGAAACGGCCCTTACCAATAGAGGATTTTTGTAAAAGTTATTTTTGTATAACGGTATGGGCTTCTTCACAAGATTTTCTATTTCGAAAATATTGATAATTATAGTCATCTTTCATTCTAAATTATTCTAATAATAATTCCTGGTGAATTTTTATTTTATGGCAACGATATTCTTGAATGAAAGTCTTAAGGTATCTAATAAAAGCAACAGATTTTGGACTGAATTTCAACAAATCTTTCTTATGGGTGTCAACAAATATATATTTTTAATCGCGCAAATAATCTATGATACTAGAGCTAAGAGAGGCATTGGTAGATCGCGTTAACTTGACCCTAAAAGAAGTGTCTGAGTGGGGTGACGCTAATCTAGTCAAGTATAACGCTACCAAAACGCAAGCGTGCTTATTCACCGCAAAAAAGGGCCCCTTCACCTTGGCTCCCACTTTTCAAAATGTATCCGTTCCGATTAGCGATCATATCGACCTCCTGGGTATTAACATCTCACCCAATCTCAATTTTGAGAAATGCATTGAGGAAAAGGCAAAAACAGCCGCCAAAAAACTTGGCATCTTGAACAAGGTTAAGCGGTACTTCAAGCCCGAACAGCTTTTGACGCTGTATGAAGCTCAAGTTCGTTCCGGCATGGAGTACTGCAGTCACCTATGGGATGGATCTGCCAAATACCAGCTCGATGCATTGGACTCGGTTGATCGCCGCGCACGCAGAATAATCGGCAAGGAATCGCTAACACGGGCGAAACTGCTCGGTTTAGAACACCGACGCAGTGTTGCCTGTTTAGCGGTTTTTTACAGGATATATTTTGGAGAGTGTGCTCAAGAAGTAAGAACTCCACAACCTTGTGCCTCCTTCACCTTTCCACCATAGAACCGCGAGTCGTCGAGAGAAGTGGCATCCTTACGTGGTTGATGTCCAGCGTACTCGGACGAAACGCTTTTCTTCTACGTTTCTGATACGAACCGCTAAGGTGTGGAACACCCTTCCAGCTTCCGTGTTCCCAGCCAAATACAATCTGGGTGCCTTCAAGAGAAGAGTGAATAGGCATTTTCTAGGCAGGCGCGCTCCATCCTGGACCTCATCATTTCTGTTCATCAGACTTGATTGTAGTCAAGCGCAATTTAAAAAAAAATAATGTCCTGGCTTAGTCCATTAATACACGGTTTTCCTTTTCAGGCGTAATTGAAGTAAGTGTTATGAAATCGACGATAATATTCATGTAGAGCGGCGCCTACGC
The DNA here is from genome assembly GCA_036785405.1 of Coenonympha arcania. NCBI lineage: Eukaryota > Metazoa > Arthropoda > Insecta > Lepidoptera > Nymphalidae > Coenonympha > Coenonympha arcania. The sequence continues at coordinate 3,425,397 of CM072067.1, forward strand.
CTTATTTGTATGCATCTGGGACTACGAAGTTAACTGCCAGGAAGCCTGTCCACCCACTGGCTGTGCTTTGCGAACCTTAAAAGCCCTTAAATTTACTACTGGATGACTACCTAATGCAGAAAGTGTTGGTTTTACAAATAATGGATTTTTTAAATAGGTACTTAAACTAATCCTCTGCGTAGGCTACCCAAATAAATAAAAAAAGAAAATCCTAAGTCCTAAAATTTCTAAGTCAGTTTAAGTTTTGAAGGAGATACAAGCACATAAAAGCAGCAACATTACAGGCACAACTTATTCCAGCTTCATCTTCAGAATCTAACACAAACGAAGTGTCCAATTTCTCCAGAAATTGCAATGCAACGCAAAACGTAACATAAATCCCATACACCTTCAATGTACATAATTAATTTAACTAATTTTTATATAAATTTGTTTTTGATCCTAAATAAAATATGATGTTAATTTCTTGCAAATACACTAAATTCCTAACCCATGTTTAGAATATTAACAAAGAAAAACGACATAAAGTGCGAAACCTGTATAAGAAACCAGCAAAACGAGATTGGAAGTTTAGTTGTGACGTTAAGCGATGATATCATGAGGTCTTTTGCATAAATTCGACGTCTGCGTAGTAAATAAGTAAAACAACACATAAAAGACAATTGTAGATTTCGATAAAATTAAAAAATTGAGATTTTGGTGCAATATTAATATTTGACGACCGAATGGCGTAGCGGTAGCGAACCTGCCGTCTGCGTCGGAGGTCGTGGGTTTGATTGCCACTACTAGTAAATGTTTGTGTGGAGCATGAATGTTTACCAGTGTCTGGGTATTTTTCAATATTTTATGTTTATGTATATTAATATGTATGTATATTTATCAGTTATCTAGTACCTATAACACAAGCTATCGCTTACTTTGGGCACTTTGGGGCTAGACTGCGATGGGTGTAAATGTGTAATGTCCTGAAAAAAAAAATTAATAAAAAAAAAAAATTGAGAAAACGAGAAATCTCGAGATTGTTTTTCCAATCGTGTTTCTGCTTCGAAGAGAACCCAATATAAATGACGTTTTAATCTTAAAGTAAATGTCTCCATAGTTCTTAATCTGCAGGTCATTAAAAATCGCTTAAATGTAGTTTTAGCCCGTTAATACGTACGAGGTATGGATTGCGGTTGATTGAAAAAAAAACTTTATCACAATATTCCGTATATTAACACTAGGTCGCACTTGCGGTATTCCGAGGCTGTGATATATTTTATCTATAGAGCCTGTTAATGGTAAGGTTGCGTCCACGCGCGTTGATCCTCGAGGCCCCCACTCCAGCGCACGCGCAGGTTTCCGCGCTTGTCACGCCGTATTGCTCTGTCGCGAACGCGCGTCTTCGACCGATCACTCGCCGTAATTTTCCGAATCGATTTATCGACTTTTCTAAATGAAAAGTCGAAGTGAAGTGTCCGATTAAAATACCCAAGTGTACATTGTGCAGTGTTGGAGTGAACTTTACCAAATATTTTACGACTTTAATCAAGGTTTTGTACAAATCTGTGTAGCTTACGTTTCAGTGGCCTTTCTGTAAACAAGTGTAATTCTCATTCAGTGGCCAACACGTGTTCGGCTTTTATTGATAACAGGTATGTTGTTCTCTGCTCGACATATTTTATATCTGTGATGATTTTAACGATCTCTATTATACAAACTTCTCATATTTTATTCATTTCATAGATTTTTATTCCTTTCGCTAAGCATTGATTACTAATTTTGTCATTAATATTTAAATAAAACGCACAGGCGTTATATTGCAATAAGTTTAATTCGATATGAATACATTAGAAATGTTTAAATATTCACTGAGATTTATTTTTTATTAGATAAATTTCAAAAAATCTGACAGGAATCTTGCGTAAATATCGCGGCTAATTATTATGTTACTGATTAGTAAATTAGTAATTGATAGCTGTGAGAAATATCTTTGGGTGATATACTTATCCATTAACCTTAATTGGATACAATATTGAGTGTAACATTATAACCCATTTTGAAAACTAAAGTGGCACTAAACCAATAATAAGCAGTTTTGCGTTATGTATTATTATTAAAAACAGTAACATTATTCTGCTACGAGACTCTTCAATAAATAATTCTTGTTTTCTCTATTTTTTCATCGTCGATTTGCACGATGTTAAAGTTATTAAAGGTGTGGTCAAAAGTCGTCATCAACTAACAGATTAGGTACATACATAAACACATGTCCTTTTAAGGTCTTTTCCGTTACAGTAAGTTGTCAAGATTAGCAATGACATAACGCTTCGATGTTTTATACAAAGCAAACGAAGTCAGAGCTGATAATATGCGGTATGCAAATACGCAAAGTTAATGTTTATTCATTGATGAACATTAGTTGTGATCTGATGCTGTGTTTGTTTGATTAATTGTGACTCACTAACGGGCTACGGAGAGGGCTAAGTTAAGAGTTTCCCTGAGTGCTAAAATCCGAAATAAGGAGATCAGCAGGAACCGCAACCTTGGTTCCACCATTGACATACATTGGAATTTGGACCATTGACATAGTCCTCGCAAGAGAAGTGGCAGTGGGCAGATCACGCGTGACAGACAGACAGACAGACAGACGGACAACAAAGTAGTCTTATAAGGGTTAAATTTTTTTTTCTTTTGAGGTACGGAACCTTAAAAATGACAAATAAATGTCAAATTTCAAATTGAATGTAGGTACTGATTTTACAGAAAAGATGGAAATGCTTATATGATGGGATTTTCGAGGATTCAGTTCACGTCGTGATATTCGCGCCGAAAAAAAGCCCCCCCTAGCCCCTTCCGCCGCACCGTCCAAAAAGGAACTTTGTTCAAAAAATGCTTAGAGAGTATTTAAATAAAAAAATATATTAAAAGAATAAAAAACTGTTTAAAACTTTATCCAATCAACATCGCCCTTAGTAAACTTATTAGGTAAATTTACCTTCCTAAATTAAGAAACATCATTTTCCTTTAACGTCTAATGCAAGGACCCCTTCCATAACTAAACGTAATTTTAACATATTTGTTTAGTTTTTTATCTGACTACTTAATTACCATCTCTACTTATAGATTTGTTATCAAGTCATTTTATGTTTTAATTAAGAACTGAGGTATTTCAGGCATAGCATGGTATTCTAGTATCATGATTTTTTTTGGTAGCTTTTTAATATAGGTACACTGGACGCGGCGAAGCCAGCGAAAAATGTTGTCATTTTATTGGCGTCAAAAATGTTTGTTGTGACGCCCAGCAGCAAGGACATCATGTAGTTCGCTCAACAGCCATCTAATAAACATTATAGGATTTTGGGAGATGGCGCTATTGTTTGTGAAAATGGTTAACGTAAAGCGTTTGTATGGCCACATCCTCAGATTCATATCGGTGATTAAGTTACGAATTTGATTATTATTATCTAAGTAACTTTAATACCGACGAGGTTTATTACACAAGTGCAATAAACCAGTTTTATTATTGAGACCATAAATAATCGAGCGTCTAAGTAATGTGTGGCAATTTAGTCTATAGCACTAGATTAGGACGGGATCTCGTATAAGTATCTAAAGCTTTTTTCCTGCTCGGTAGTCGGAATTCATTATAAAACTGTTTGTTTTGTGTTGTATTTGTTGTTATTGAGTTGTCTTTGTGTCATATTTTCCTCATAATTAAAATATTATTATTTTTAACATCGTTTTTTTATTTTTATTTAATTCAAACCTAACCTAATTTGGTTTTCTACATATACCTACCGTTATAATGACTCCGCTTTTTTGTAGAACACTCAAAGGAGAATAATTTCGTCATAGATACATGATTTTTGCATACCTATAACCGTTAGCCTTACTCCTTAGATATTTTTTTCCCGTGTTTGCAACATTTTTCATTTAGCTCAAAGCGTGATGATATATCATGTATAGCCCATGCATAGCCTTTTTCGATAAATGGACTATTTAACACAAACATATTTTTTCAGTTCGGACCAGTGGTTCCTGAGAATAGCGCGTTCAAACAAACAAACTCTTCAGCTTCATAATAGTATATAAGAACTATAGTAGGTATAAATAGGTCTAACGGTTAGGTTAGACTCTAACCTATTCAGTATCACCAGTATTATAATTGAAAATATATCAAAATTCCTAATTCTGAGCCAGCACAGGTTTGTTCTGTTCTCATCAAGCCAATCACGAATGCAATACCAGGCATTATGATATTACGGTGTACAAAATAGGCGCAGAAATTCTTTTGTTTAACTTTAAGGTTAATGATAGAGCTTTTATAATAATAAGCTTTGTTGTTTTCGTCCTAAATGTAGGTCCATAATTTTTAGGGCAATTAGGTTGTCGATTTGGTGGTTTACCGAAACCGCAGTAGAGGCTAGACTAATTTAAAAAATATATAATAATCTAAGGGCAACCATTTCACCTTTACCGTTGCAGTTATAGGTTTCTGGTTCCAATAGTTATTCGAAATATTTACAGAAGGCATCATGAAATATTATAAACATGTCCAAGTTCTACAGTTTTAAATAAAAAATGGAATGACAGTTGTCTTCGATAAGTCGACCTATATGACGATCGCATATGCCATTTCTATATATATTTTTTGTATTTCGTTCCTTATAGTTATGGAATTAGCAATTGACAGGTTTCTATGATGATCATCATAGATTTATAGGTCGTCGCTCGCGCTGGACCTCTGTGATGATCATATCGATGAATAAATAATTACTATTGCTAAGGCGCCAATCCAATATTTCGATAACTTTGCCTAAGCCGAATTGTTATTGCTGTAGCAATCCACCGCTGGGTTAGAGCGATGGATTGAGTTAATAAACACCGACGCTACTACCAATGTAGAGTAGACATAGATTTAAACGACTGGAATGTTATGCTACGGTCACACGCGCGCCGTGCAGCCTGGCGGGCTGCCTGGCGAGCTGCGCGGCATGCAGCCCGTCCCGGGCCGGCGGACATTCAAGCTGTTCACACGCACGCCGTCGTGTCAGTCAGTGCCAGAATGGCGAGCAGCGAGGATATCGGTGTTGTTGCTGCCATATCCTTTGCTGAGCCTTTGGCTTAACTTATTTAATTGTCTCTTTTGACCATTCCGCCATGTTGTAATCTCCGATCGTAGCGACTTTCTTAGCAACGTTGAATGAAGATCCACTCGTCGCGAAAGTGCGGGAGAGACTGACTGCCATCTGACTGCCCGCGCGCGTGTAAACAGTCACCGGACGCCCACACATTCATCCTTTGAACTTTGCCAAAAAACCGACACTTGCCCGATTCGCGACATTCACGTTCACAGGCGCGTTCACGGGCTCGGGCGTACCGTTTACACGCTCGTGAATGTGAATGTGCACGTTGAATGTAGAGTTGAACGCGCGCGTGTGACCGTAGCATTACATATAATGATGACACGATGTAAAACCAAAAAAAAACGATTCGGTTCAAGATAGACGACAATCACCGAGAATGATAAAGACGAATTGTTTATTCACTAAATTATGGACTTAAAAAATCTATAAATGACAGTTTGTCAGCCGGAGTGAATACTTACCGCTCCAATCGTCTCGTGGCAAAAAACCAGACAAGAAGTATGATGCAGGGGCGTTATTATATTAGATTGTAAAATAATGACAGCTGTTGTTTGTCATTGTAGCGCAGCGCCTACGCATCGCGAGCGATTGGTTTCAAGTTTAATGTTATTGTTTACTGCGTAGATATACCTACTGGATGGATGCATGGAGAGCAATGATCTCTGAATTTATCAGTATTACAAAGAGAAAAGTTTGTAAGCGTATGTGTGTGTGTGTGTGTGTGTTTTTGTTTGTTACTACTCCTCCTGCACACCGTAACTTGTAAACAGAAGTTCTAAGTTAGCTGAAATTATAAAATGACACAAAACTACAAAGGTTTATCCTGCGTGGATTGACATCGACGAAAAGGCTACTTTTTATCTCGGGAAAATCCACGGTTCCTGAAGGATTGGTGTAAAACCGAAGTTAGTAGACGGTTATTTTTTGCGTTTAGGTAATATTTGGTGTGTGGAATGTATTTCTATGTATAATGTATATGGCATCAACGTAAACATCAATTTTAATTTAAGCAATAGTGGGGATACCAATATTTCCTTAAGTTAAATTCAGTTATAGTTGTAACTTGTATGCCATGTATTTAGTCAGCATCCGTTTTAAAAAAATTTTATCCTTTTAATACTGAATAATGATCAATCTTGTTCTTTGTCTTGTAGAACGTATTTAAATGATATATTGTAATAATTCACGTTCTTACATTGTTTAGTTTTTTTGCGAATTAGTAATTAGCACTGGCTTTAAAAAACTTGTACAAATTTAAGAATCCTCGATAGAAGGTCCTCGATAGAGATATTCGTCTTTTTGTTATTTTTACTGGCCAAAACTGGACAAGAGTTTTCAAAGAATGAGAGGAACTGTAGCACAGGGGCACAGCCCACAACGAGGGCCTTTAATACACGCCACGAGGCTTCACACACATTTGAGAACATTATGGAGAATTATCAGATATGAAGCCCACGGTGATTTCCTTCACCGGCAAATATTTTATTCACGAAAACGCACATAAATCCGAAATATTGGAGGTGCATCGCTTAGAATTCGAACCTTGCACCCCAAATATGAGGACGAGGCGTTAACCAATAAGCTATTACCACTTGATTTTCTTTAGTATTAAATAAGAACTTTTTTGATGATCACAACTCTAGAGTCTTGACCATTGGTCGTGACCTTAGCTTAGTTTTTGTTATATCACTACTCAAGCGCAAATTACGACAATTTTATTGCTATTAAGTAAATAAAGTGGTTTATTTGATGTTTTTACAGTACCTAGTTCCTTTTTGCTACAAAGTTTTTCATATTTACGTATCATTTGAAAATGAAAATGTAGGTACGAAACATTTGTAAGAAGAACTAACCATGCACCAAACCATGCCATGACTATTATATTACATTTTATTTTATGAGTAAAGGTCACTAAAGCTACGCAAAATTGTGACATGGGTTTTATGAGTGAAGCCAAGCAAAATGGCGCAGGTTCAAAACCAAACCACTTTAGAGGCAGGTAGTTTAATTCTTAATCTGTTGACGTAAAAACCAATATGGCTAGTCAAGTGACCAAGTATATTTTAAGTTGAATTCACGTCACGTGGGCTGGCAAAAGTCCAGCAGTCAGCACGTACTTAGACAGACGAGGTTACGGCTCGACCCTACGAACGGACCCGTATTTTGCGAATACGGCCTTACGCTGTCGTTCGGAATTCGGAAGCGAAGTCATTGATTTCCAACTTTGTATCTGTTGTTTATGGCAACACGAGGCAGTCGGGTTATGGGCTCATTTACTTTAATGCCTTTGTAAAAACATGCGGTTAATTACTTACTCGTATTTTTTTCGTTGAAGATTGTAATTAGAGACGTAAAAGGTGTTCAGACTTTAACATTATTTATGTAGTAGCTGCCGCAGTAAACGTTGTTTTGCTATTTATGGGGTATGGAAAATAGCTTACGACCTATGTTCACTCAGACAAAAAATCATAAAAATCGGTCAAGGCTTTTCAGGCTTTTTAGAGATTGGGCAGAATAGAATCTGATTGAATAATATAAATTACCTACTTTGAATGAATAAATACGTTCTGTAGTTTTGAGTTATGGTTAATACGCTTATTTAATGCTCTAGTTTATTAATTAATTGTAATTTAATGATTTGCAATAATAGGACTAAGTTCTAGAATAGCATTATTAACTACATTGGTTAATATAACTACTATTAGCACAGAATACAATTGTTATTAGTCACAAGGAGAACGTCGGTCGTTCTGTTTACAAACACAAAAACCCCAAAAAGGCGCCGAGACTAAATAAATGTTTGAGGAAACATCCCAAAACTACAATTGGCTTATCTAATTCACACGTCTTTAGCTGTCATTTATTTATGCTGATGCCGAGCAATACAACTCGACGACTGAATTCTAAACATTGCTAGATTATTATGACATTATATTACAGAAATAATTATTATTAGTCACAAGGGGAACGTCGATCTGTTTACAAAAAGTAAAAACCAAAACCCCAAAAAGGCGCCGAGACTAAAAAAATGTTTGAGGAAACGTCCCAAGAGTACAAAATGGCTTATCTAATTCACACGTCCTTAGCTGTCATTTATTTATGCTGATGCCCCCAACCGGTGTCCTTACAACTTGGTCAAAGCCAAGTTTCGCACGGGTGATTTATTTTCCTCATTTGAGTTGTGTCGTCATGAAACCAACAGTGACCTTTGATAATAATTGAGTATGTAACTTCTCATACTTCCTTTAAATTTTAACTTAATGAAACCAACCTGAACACATTTACTACTAAAGTGTTCAACAATACTCTCTCGTCCCTACCTCAATTTGTTTTTTCGTTTCTAAAGATCATAGTCCAGGTGTTAAGGCCTCGCCCATTGCCCATTGCACTTCTGATTATGACCATTAATTTTGTAGAGGAAAATTGAATGCTTTTAGAGATTTGGGATCCCTAAATAACTACTGTCAACTAGGTTATCTCTATTCATGCCTCAGCAACTTTAGATCTATTGCTATCAATTTTACAATCAATAAGAGTAACCATAGAATTCAAGTAGACACTCTCTGTTAATTTTCTACTCTTCTTCGTCATTCCTTATCACTGCGGGTCGGTGGTCATCTCATGGTCGCTGGTCGTGAAGATGTGACCATCGTTATGTCAGCTAAGTGAATGAGGCTGGTGGTTGGCTTCTTTGGTGAGGTAGTTTCGCGGGTGTTATTTAAAGGTATTGGGTATGCGCTTAGACTATTGCTTTCTTTGCTCGTCGTTCGATTCTTTAAAAAACATTCAATTTGCTGTCTGATTTTGGATACCCTAAGATACTATTAAGAACTACTTCTAATATACATAATATGTGGTACCTGCAGAAAAAAAACATTCGGTATCATTGTCCTAAGCATGCAAAAAGTAGCAACGTCAGTCAAAATAACAACTTAGGTATGGCTAGCGTAAAAAATGCAAAAAATCCACCCAACATCCTCTAACGCACAATTTCAAAGAAAGAAATATGATTAATGTGTTGGCGTCAAGTCATACCTGTCTTAGATACGCCTGCTACTCACTGAGTCGTAGCTATCAAGTAACTAGTCCGCCTACTGGACGTGTGTATGACTGTATCTGATACCAACTCAAAAATAACCGGCACGAGAAAAAATGTAAGCAGAACAAGAAAAGGTACCTACTCCAGATAAACCTGCCAACAGATTAAAACTATTTTAAACTTGTCTTAAATTTGACAACGTTCTCAGAAGACTAACGGAAGCGTATGGCGTGCGAAAATTCCAGCATTGGACTTATTTGATAACTTTACTTATTACTTACTTTTTAGAAGTTAAGATCGTAGTGAACTATAGATCTTTAAATCCATGATGACGCGCCTCACTTTATCAAAACCTTTACGAATCGAATGAAACAAGCGATTTTAACAGAGTGGGGCGCATCTTCGTGGATTGAAATATCTATAGTTACCTAAGCTTCCGATTTGACTGATAGCTGCCTAGGTACCTATACAGTTTTGGATATTCGCTGTTTCACTTGCATAACACCTTTTTAACATACACTAACGTTGCTTAGATTGTTGCTTAGGGAGAGAGAGAAGTTTTTCTCACGAATCCTACACCAAATTAACATGACCTCTGTGCAAATATCGACCTTGTAACTCGTTGTTAAAAGCCAAACCTGTGAGTGCTACTCAGGGACCTTTTGTATCTGGTTAAGTGATAAAAATAGACGTATGAATAGATACGACACGACTAACAAGTTGTCAAAATGTTTACGTAATTGTGTTGTAATTTAAACATACCTAGCTATTTATCCTATTTGTAAGTGTTGCAATATGAAAAATCCAACATTTAGGACAAAATTAGGACATTAAAACGGAAATGGGCCGGCGATACGATGAAAGGGAAGGAAAACTGGAGCAAATTCATACAGAAGGGCAAAATGACGGCGCCAGGCAAATACTCTCACTAATAGAGTTTTCACCTACTCAGGTTTGACTGTATTACACTTTGGCAACCACGTTTGGCAAAAAAAGCAACGACGACAACGAACCAGGTGGGATGATGAAATTGTAAAGATAGCTGGAAGACCGTGGACGAGGTTGGCAAGGGAAAGAGAACTGTGGAAAAGATAAGAGAAGGCTTTTGCCAAAGGGCAAGCTGACACATGCTGATATTGTTCTGTTATTAATTTGTAAGGACTTTAATCATTTTAATTTTTGATTAAACAAATGTATTTTCCTGTATGTGGAAAATGTTGTTTTTGTGACAGTGTCTGAATAAACTCGAAGTTTTTATTACTGTAAATCGTTTTATTATTAGTGGCATATCGCGAATTCATTCGTGTAGACTGTAGAGTCCCTTTTTCAGGGTAAAAGGTAAGAAACCTTAAGTTGCTCGTTGTTTGAAATCAAACCCTGGACCTCCGGTATCAACAGCGTCAAAACTTATTAAAATTAATCGACCATGAAAATAAAGCGATAAGCATGTCTTCAGTGTATGTTGCTAACGAAAATAAACAAGTACTTAAAAGATGTTTGAGAATTGGTATGTTTAATTCATTCATGAGCTTTTGTAATAAGGTTATCAAATACTTATGCTATGTAAGTATTGTCATGTCAGTCACAATGTCTTTTATTTATGTTTATTAAGATAATACATTTGCCTTAATAAAGCCCATAAATATTGATTCCGCCACTCCCATTGTACGGTCGAACTCTCATAAATTATTTATATCCTAAAATCTGATATGGACGAGTTTGGCAAGATTTCGCAAACAGATTGGACACTTGAATCGGGATAGTATGGCATACGTAATTATGGGCGTTTTGTGTGATTTATTGTCAAATGTACAATTTACCTTTTGCATCAGACATTCTTGAAAATCTTTTCGGAAATAAGTACATTGAACGCATTATAATTATGGCGAACTTATAATTTCTGTGTGATATTCATGAATTGAAGGATATCTAAAAAACAAATAATTGTGGTTACTTTTGAAAAGGTAATTCTGCAAATTCTACCACACGATATCTACTTAGGCTTTAAGTTTGTATGCTGATTCAGACGAATCTACTGAATAAATGCCACAAAAAATTCGTCGGTAAATAGTAAATGCGCTTGCACATGCTCTTATTAATAAAGATCTGTACTCACAAAAGGTAACAATATATAATTGATATTTCATAAATATGCATGAAAACATTATCTGTTCGCGAAATCGCTACTGCCTGATAGCCTTCACGGACGATTTGTTCATTCAATCGTACGATTATTTACACAGTTTAAGATGAGAGGATACTTAATAACTTGCGTATTGCAATAGCTAAAGAACAGCTCCCACGCATATTTAATACAGCAGGCGCAATATTATACCCGTTTTTAACTGCAAATAATTTGAGCTTGACTAAAAAGATAAACTCACCTAATATTAGGTACTCTACACTTTTCATCAAATTAGGTAACTCACCCCGTCTCATGTAAGTAGAAATAATTAGAAATACATTATACACATGTGATCGTTATTCAAAAATCTTTTAGCTTGGACGAATAAAGTCATAGAGGAATTTCTATTGTCACTATTAAATTTGTTTTATCAAATCTCAATAGACCGGGAATGTCAATTTTATTAAGAAAAATTATCTTAAATATTGAATGGCAACAGGCGTTATTTTGCGGACATCCATAATTAGCAGGACAGATTAAATATTGAATGGAAGCAGGCGTTATTTTGCGGAAATCCATAATTAGCAGGACAGATTAATTTGTTTTGCTGTAATCCGCTACTTGAAAAGATTCTGTATGGTACAATATGCAGGAACACTGCCCACATGAAACACCACACACAATTTTCCAACACTTTCTTCGACGCACGTTTCGTCCCGAACCGGGACATCCTCAGGAGATGTTGTGAAGTCAACATCTCCTGAGGATGTCCCGGTTCGGGACGAAACGTGCGTCGAAGAAAGTGTTGGAAAATTGTGTGTGGTGTTTCATGTGGGCAGTGTTCCTGCATATTGTACCATACAGAATCTTTTCAAGTAGCGGATTACAGCAAAACAAATTAATCTGTCCTGCTAATCCAGGACAGATTAATTAGGTTTGCTATAATCCGCTACTTGAAAAGACACAATACAATACAATATGCAGGAACACTGCCCACATGAAACACCACACACAATTTTTCAACACTTTCGCACGTTTCGTCCCGACACTGGGACATCCTCAGGAGATGTTGACTTCACAATGCGAAATCGTAGAGCTCTACGAAATCTTACATAATATATTGACGTAAGTTCATATCTGCGTGATATCTGTCTAATAAATTGTAAGAGGTCATAAGGGTCTTGAATTCTGAGCAAGTATGTTTCTGTGCTACTAAGATGCCTCAGCGCCTTTCGATTTTTCTTTTTATTGCTTTATAGTACTCCTACTTGACATCGTTGAGATTTCTTATTGAAAATGCTCACTAGTCACTTATTGTACCTACTCGCATTTTAGTTGAATAATAGTTTGTGTAGAAATCTCAATCCACGAAGACGTACCCCACTCTGTCAAAATCGCTCATGTTGTATTCGATTCGTATGAAGTTTGACAAAATGGGGTGCGTCATCAAACATCGTGGATTGAAATATTTATACCTACATCTAGAAAACAACGTTTCACATGATTTAGAAAGCTTACCTTTATTAACTGTGGTGGAGAAAAAAAAATGAAACAATGTAGGTCAGCAAAATAAGGTTCTATTTGATGGAGCCAAGAAAGCACGCGTATGGCAAGTTTCCTTTCCAGTAAGTGCGGAGGCCAGGTTGACTCATCGCTCCCAAAAGCTTATATATGGCGACACCTGCTGTGTTTAGTGTTGCTTGATAAATTTTTCATACTTTTGAGAAAAGTTGATCATTGGTTTTGTAGGAGTAAAAGTGTCTATGCTGGGTTAAATGAACGATAGGGAAAGTATAGAAAATAATGCCACTTGATATAAGTACATAAATGTACAGCCTTTTTTTTACTCTATACAAGTTAGCACTTGACTGCGATCTCACCTGATGGTAAGTGATGATGCAGCCTAAGGTGTTATCGTACTACATGAATTTAAGAATGAAATAGATTTTATTTCTTCTAATCTGAACTCATTATGAGCCCATATATTAGAATTAAGACTTCCGTGAGTGGACATAATAATACTAGAACAACGGCTTCAACTCACTCTCACTTGGTCTGGATCGCCCCAGATCTGGGCGATCCAGACCAAGTGAGAGTGAGTTGAAGCCGTTGTTCTAGCCCATATATTACTATGCAATAATGCAACTTATACTTATGTCATGTGATTATCGCATTTTCAGTTGAGACTGGATGAATCGCAGTTGTGTGATCCAAAACTTGTAATCTTTTTTGGGACGCGATTCAGAAGAGTGTTAGTCACTAATCAAAATATAATCTAAAAGGCAAACTTAATACAAAACATAGAGTAACACATTATCAAAATACGATTGACCCATACATAGTCGACGTACCAAAGACGCGTACGAAGCGGTTTGATTCCTCGTAAGCACTGCAAAAGCCTTGAATACGTTTCCAGGCACTGTCTTTCCTGACACTTACAACCCGGGCGCCTTCAAATCAAGAGTGAATAGGCATTTCCTATGCAAGTGCGTTCCACCTTAGACTGTATCATCACTTTCCATCAGGTGTCATCGCAGTAAAGCGTTAGCCTATATGTATAGTTTAACAAAAAGAATAGGTACAACTAATGATGGACTGTAATGTAAGTATGTACAAGCACATAGCTGCAATTATATGTTAGGTAAACATATCATTTGTCTTTAGTCATAAACCATAATAATTATTGGCCATTACTGATAAACCTAAGTCCTTTTACTGCTTGGAAGTACACATGCATCATACTCGTTGTAATGAGGAAGCGACAATACTGCGCCGATGTCAAAGGTCAGCTTTCCTTGCGGCTGTTATGACGAGAAACATGACATATCATTGCGACTGTCTTGTCGAAAGATCAATTATGTTATGATGGATAGAAATAACCGGCAGTCCTGTACGGCAAGAGATGAATGAATGAATGAATACTTTATTGCACATTACAAGAAAGAAAAACATAACAAACAAGAAATCATACAAAAACATAATGCGCAAAAGGCGGTCTTATTGCCATAGGCAATCTCTTCCAGACAACCTTTTCTTTTTGGTGAGAGATACAAAGGAGTTAAGTGGGTTAGTGCAAAATGATAAAATGATGATGAGAGTTAATAATAATATCATGTTTAATATTAGAGATTTAGTTTTCTGGTGCGAAGCTTGGTGGATTATGAACTAAATTATGCCAAATTGGTTTTATTTGGCAATTTGTAATCTAATAAGACATATTATGGCTTGTGGCAGTTAAATTGCGGGAATGGCAAATCATCTTCACAAAGAGTCGATTTTAGGAAATTAGTTTCAGTATCAATTTTGACGTGAGTTTGTTACTCACTTCAAACTTAATATGTACTCGGATTAATTAAGTAAAGGAAAGCAAGCTAAGTTAATATGTACTCGGATTAATTAAGTAAAGGAAAGCAAGCTAAGGTTAGTAGGTTTAGCAAAGGTAAGTAGGTTTCGATATAGACCATTAAAAGTTCTAACGTTGAAATAACCAAGATAGGGACACTAAGAAAAAGCTGGATGATGAAGATGATGATTTCATGATTTTTTTAAAGTTTAATAACCAAGTTTTTTAATAACCTATTTTTTATTTTATACCTGTTAGATTTCGATCCTCACTCCTCACAAATTTGTTGCATTTGAATTATACAGTACGAATGATCTCATCTCACCCCGATAAAATAAAATTGTAACGATTTCGCGAGTCTTAAAGATGTGAATCGCTATTGTGATACTTTCAAAATAAACATTCTCAAAGTCAGCGAATTTTGTAAAGGTAGAGAAAGCTATACCGACAAATCGCCTTAATTTGGCAGACGCGCTCCATATGAAAACCACAAAAAAGAAAACACACCATTTGTACTTACTTATTTTATACCTTTGCTTTGTATGATCGACGTTGTTGCCAAAAATATTTCTTCTCCCACCCACGCTAACAGCTACTTCGTATTATAATAATAATAATGATGTTAGGCGTATATGCTTGGATCTAATCAATTGTATTTTGACGCGTCAAATATGGTGTGTTGCTTTGGTGTTGGTGTAATAAGAATTTATGCTGTGACGCATAATTATATTGTTAAATTAATAATTTATTCCTGCCTTTGTTTGATAGTTGATGATGATCATTGTATCGTGTCATTATCACCATGAATGAGATAACGTAGCGAAATGAATTCTATCACACTTTTGTGATAACTGCACTAAAGTAAGAGAATAGGACCTTATCCCACTGAAAAAAAATTCATTTAAAATGTTTTCAAGACAATATACACGACAAACACGTCATATTGTACCACATATCGTTCGCATTGTCAAAAAGTACATGAATTTAGATACGCCCTATCTCTAGAAGCCCTAACTTCAGAAGCTCTACAGTAATTGTACGGCGTACTCGAAATATATACCTTCGCCTATAGTTGTTACGAGAACTATTTAGACTATTGTATACAATAGAAAGGTTATGAAAAAATCATAATTGATTTACTTTACACCCACGTGCCGGTATAATACAGATATTATTGAATAACCGAATTCCTTGCAAACTAGGCCAAGTGCGATGTAAATTAGACAGTAACTGAAAAGTAAGTGGGTGAGTTGTATGGTGATGGTGGTGGTATTAGATTAGTACCTATTAGTATTTACTAACACGTAGATACCTAGCATTAGTATAGACACTAATACTAGATACGTATTGGTATCTAAATAATCTTATTACATACGTATTGACATCGTGTTTCGGATTGTAAGAAAGTCCAGCTGTTGCCCGCGGCTCCGTCCGCTTGAAGAATTTACTGACATAAAAAGAACCTATCTAAATTCATTCCAAATTACAGTCAAATCGGTTTTGTAGTTTTGTCAAGAAAATTGGTTGCCTGTAAAGTCGGTTTACTGACGATAGTTGAACGTTACAACGTCTTCTTTGTCACTCGTTCCGCGCTCGCGAGGTAACGCCGGTAACGCCACATGAGCGAGGTAACGCCGGATGAGTCATGTTTTTTCGTGCGTGCAACCGGCTCTATCGATTTATAAGACGTTGTCACGTCAAAAAGTAAAGAATGTACTCACACATAAAATTTTTCGCATTTATACATACATAGTTTGCAATCCTAGTTTATACCATAATCACTCTACTGTATATCATAGATTATGCATTTCATCGGCGATAGTAGTCTCTACGAAATCAATTTTAAATATATGATCATATATCATCATTTTAAATATATGATCATTATATACAATTTTATATATAATTACCCACGACGGAACGGAGTACGGGTATATGAGTTTAGGGTGAGAGACCGTTTGTACATTACTCTATTAAAAAGATTTTATGTTTGTTTGTATGTTAAATTGTTCACAAAAACCAATAATGCAAAAATATTTTTGTTTGTTTGTTTGTTTGTTTGTTTGTTTGTTTGTTTGTTTGTTTGTTTGTTTGTGCACATCAATGTTCCCATTTATTTCAAAAACGGCTTGACCGATTTAGATGCGGTTTTCTGTATAATGTTTGGTGTTCAGCGGCAATGGTTCTTAGATAGTTGTTACGAACATCGATCACCAGGGGGCGCCATAAAATACATTTATATTACAAACGAATGTTCCCATTTATTTCAAAAACGGCTTGACCGATTTAGATGCAGTTTTCTGTATAATGTTTGGTATTCATTGGCGATGGTTCTTAGATAGTTGTTACGAACATCGATCACCAGGGGGCGCCATAAAAAACATTTACAATGCAAACGAATGTTCTCAATTATTACAAAAACGACTGGACCGATTTGGATACAGTTTTATATAAAATATTAGTGAGTCATTGGCAATGGTTCGTAGATAATTGTTCTTGTGATTGAACAGCAGGGGGCGCCACAATAAACGTCTCTTTATGACTTGGAAGGGATGATGCCTTCAAACGCTGCTAGAGGAGCTAATGGCTAGTTTGAAGATTAATTTTCATTTTTTAATAATAATATAATTTAAATTACATTAATATATTAATCGAAAAACTATAAAACAAGTGGAAAATTAAAAAAATTTAAAACACCCACGACTTTTGCAGACTTGTAATTGAAAAAGGATTAAATAAGTTTTTTGAAACTCCCCGACTAAAGGAAAGTAAGAACTAAGAACCTATCAGTATAATTACAAATCCAAGAAAATCCGTCGGAGCTGCCATTGCTATTTTCGTTTCCAATATCAATTAATGTAATTAGTAAGTATTGATAAACTGCCGGTATATGAGAAGTATAAAGAAATTGAATTAGTCATCAACTGGTAAACAGCACCATCAACACTAGGCAAAACACAGCAGCTCCGGCGGATTTTCTTGGATTTGTAATTATACTGATAGGTTCTTAGTTCTTACTTTCCTTTAGTCGGGGAGTTTCAAAAAACTTATTTAATCCTTTTTCAATTACAAGTCTGCAAAAGTCGTGGGTGTTTTAAATTTTTTTAATTTTCCACTTGTGATCGGTGCATACATAATTGACGTATTTGATGACAGGTTTGAGTTTGATCATATGATTATGTTTAGCTGAGAACGTAGAAATTAAGTCCCCAAACAAGTTTCAAAGTAGGTACCAATAAGTGTCCGAGCTTAGACACATATTCATCAGTAACTAGTTTAGGAATGAACATTTATCTTAAGAAAGATGAAAGTTTTATTGGAATTGCCTTTACTACTAGGTATTCTAGAAATATTATACTAGGTATTCTTGATTATAATTAATGCTGAAAAACTTTAATCTGTACTTACTCGTTTTAAATTTGTAGAGATAAACTTGAGACTGTGGGTAGGTACAATTATGTTTTGTTAATGAAATGCGAGTATCAAAAATTCATTTTAATTACGACCAAAATTATGAAATAGGTAGCTCTTATTCTAAATATAATATTATCGTATTAGTTGTCATCGCTAAAGTCCACATTGTGTCAGAGCAGGTTAGCTGCAAGTCTTGAGTAGGTATGTCGTTACACTCAAGTTGATATTTGCACAGTCGTTACGTGACTCCACGACTCGGCACAAGGTCATCTGTACATCACAACACGACGAAATCTGTTTACATTTCACCGTAACTACACCTAAGTATTCGTTTAAGAATGTTAAGTTGTTATGGGTCGTTTCATTATGTGGATTGTAAATAAATGGGGAACTCACTGATAAGAAAACTCAGGATGTGAGTACAAGCAGTAGCGCCAACTATCGAAATTCTATTCCTACGTGGCTGCTGCGCAAACAGCGTGGCCTTGGGGTGGCAAAAAGCATTTTTGATATCGATAAACAAGCGAAATTTTTGGGCACCATCCGCGCTGTCCAGGCTGTATGTCTATTGGGGAATTACAGTTTGTTACTCAAGATAATGTCATACCTGGAAACTTGCGCTAAGGGTCGCTACACACGGGCCACTCGGGACAGCCACAAACAAAGGTAAACAAAGGTAGCTGAAGCGCGAGAAATCCACCTAATGCCGGTGGTCCACACTTGCTGTCGGTGACTGATTTTTTGACTGATTACGTGAATCGAGCGAGTAGCTTTAGTGGTTGGTGCGGGCCACAAGAAGGTTGCAACGACGATTTGTAGCATGTGGCTCTCTCCTAGTATAGAGCCTTTCGTGTACGGTTGTGGCTTATTGGTGAACTACGAGTATCGTGGTTTCAAACAGCCAAAAATATCAAGAGGGCGCCACGGATCAAACCACTTATAATATTAGTTAGTCGAACTCTTTACACATTATTACTATTTGTTACAGGTAGCCCGTGATGCGCTGAAATGCCCAGCACAGCGATCTACCAGGACTCCAAATCCTTGACCCCTACGGGTCCTACCTCGTATGAAGAGGCATTGGCTACGGTAGGTTTATTTTTTGCTCTTTAGAGTTTTTAAGGGTAATAAATCTCAGGTACTTTTTTATTTTATTTATGCGCAGCTATAAAGCTATTATCAGTTTATGAAGCGCTTCCGCGAAGTTTTTAATTCGTTTGATAGTTCAAAATTAGATGTATATTTTGATTGAGTTTTTAATACGGAAATCGCTGAATTATAAAATGGTCTTTAGCTAGGTATGTGGGATCATAATAAAGAATGTTTGATAAATGAAGAGATATATGAAAGGCACTGGAGCTTTGGAAAAAACATAGGTTACTTTTTATCACGGAAAAATCCATAACTCCCAAGGGATTTTTAAAAAACCCGAACAGTAATCTAAAGCGACAGCTATAGGTAGACAGGTTTAGCAAATTAGAGTATAGGGAGCAGAATCTGGAATGGGAAATTCACATTTCCATCACAACTCATCAAAACCCAAATTTCACGCAAACGGAGTCGCGGGCAAAAGCTAGTTAATATAGCATAGATCGGAGAAGTGAATATAATATATTGCGAACATAGTACATACGTCATCTACTCGCAGGCTAGAATAAATCAGTTGTCCATTATGTAACCACAGTATTCGAAGGTTAGCTGCCAATATACCAGCGACCTCAATGGTCAGTGTCGATTAAGAACTACAGGATGCGTCGCACACAAGCCCATTGAACCATAAAATTATCTCGTGCCAAATATCTCTATTCGCCGTGAGCAGATTAAAATGGATGCTGGCACCAATTGTACCGATAAAGTTAAGTATAAGCAGGTTTATTTATAATAAAAAAAAAATATCAAAAAAAATTGGATTGAACGTCGTAACAATATTTTCTTGAAATGCTCGTTGGACTTGCTTAATATTTAATGATTTTTTTCGTTTAAGAGAGCTTTTAGCCTGCAGACATTTATCAGACTTTTTGAAGTTTTCAAAGTTCCTCCTCTAAATGATATCACGCTAAAATATAGGTTGACCACTTTCCGGCTTTTTCCCACTTTGTCTGATTGTGGGAATCTTTCGAAGATATACACAAAATCCGAACGACTCAAATAGTAGAGCCACACAGTAGAGCCTAGACGCCAATGTTTCTAGGAGTGGCGACATGGGTTTGATAATATTGCAATTTGCAGTCAATAAAGCTTTTAATAAAATAAATTGTAAGGAGAATTTAGAAGGTCATTGATTAAAAAGGTTATAGGGCCATATCGCAGACAAGCAAAAACTGTAGTCCGCGTTTATTTTTAAGGCAATTAATGTTTATGGTATTGACGCGACCGACGGCCGATGTTGATGGGTTGTTGTAAATAGCACGGCTTCACAAAAACGTGCTTTATTGGAATTCATTTATTGCAATTGATTGAGCGTTGCGGACCTACCTCAGAGACGGTTTTATATTAGTTGCTGATTTTATTTATTCTTGTTCTCTACAATCTTACGTTGGTTGCGAAAGGCAGCATTGCGGAAAAATATCACAGAAAACTAACATTTTACTAATTAACACTACAGTACACGCGCCTCTAAAACGTACATTAGTGCTCGCGCGGTAACTTTTGGTAAAACATTATATCGAGATTTTGTTTTCCAATCATGTATCTGCCTTATTGGCAATCAATCAATCCAATCGTGTTTCTCTCCCATTGTTGAATGGGAGCCTCCTTAAATATACATATACCTTTTTATTTTATTTTGTTTTTAGATATAGCGGCAACAGAAATGATCGTACATCATCTGTGAAAATGTTGTCTAACCACGTGTAACTATCACACTTTAAAAGATACAGTCTGGTGACAAAGGGACAAACGGACGGCGAACTCCTAGTAATTGGGTCCCTTTTTTACCCTTTCGGTACGGAACCCTAAAAGTTAAAAAACGAACCAATAAAATTATAACCATCCGTTATTGTGTTAAGTTATAAACCGAATAGATGTAATAGATAAACACGTCAGATTATTATCGATTTATAATTGCAATATGTAGTAATTTAGTGTTCGAACGCAGACATTTTGTAATAAATTTCAGGATTTACGAAAGATTTCCGTTATTGGCAAAAGTCGTGGGATTTTTATTGATAGTTGCTCAACGTGCAATAATAGCCGTCCGTGTAATGTGTGTAGACAACTTTTACGTCCGCTTTACACCTTCTTTGCAATAGGGTACCACGGAATACATAATAATGCCACAGTTTGAGACTTATTCATTGTGACAACTTACTGACTCAGATAATTTAGGTCTAATTAAAGAAGGGATGTTTATTTAATTAATTTTTGTATTACCAACGCTATATTATTACCTCTCTCTTTGCTAGAAGGGTGGTAACTAGCCACGGCCGAAGCCTCCAACCCACCTCCAACCAGACCAGACCTGAGCCAATTTAGAAATTATAAAATTTCAAAGTGGCCCGTGGCGGGAACCGAACCCGCGACCTCCCACTCGAATCCGAGCGCCCGCCACTGCGCCAGGGAGGTGGTCAAAGGATATGGGCATCCGAACGATTTACTTAAACCTTTACTACGTAGCAAATAGTAGCGCCATCTGTCAAAATTCAATGGGTGAGCGAACTACAAGCATTTTTCCCACCGGTAAACCGGCGACATTTTTTCACGCGGGTCGCCCTGTCCAGGGTAGATGTCAATTATCTACTCATAAGGCTTATAGAAAGTAGTATTAAACCTTACGAGTGACAACCGTCGAATTTTTCTCGGCCCGCGGCAGCCTTTCCACGGATCAAAGTAAGCGGATTGCCCCATTGTGTAAATGGAAAATGTCCATAACAAGGCGAGCGGACGTGTACTACAATCCAGCTGCATACAATAGCTAGTAGTTCGTTGCAGTTCTCAGCTTCAAACGCTCGGCCTCGCGGTTTTATTATTAAACTAAACAGTTTTAATAAAACACCGTTCGAGTTTACGTGCGAAGTTCGTGTGTCGTATGTGCTAGTGTCAATATTGTGCGGTTGAAAAGTGTTCGTGTCGAAATTAAAGGTGCTACGAGTATTTTTCGTATGCCGATGAAATCAATTAGTTTCACGATCATAATATTTGTTTTCTTTAATGGTTATCGTATATTATAGTGCCTAGTCGTCAGTATAAATTGAGAAACAATTGAGAAACGAATGTGTTTGCGTGATTGAATAAAATCGAGTGTGTTAACGAGGGCCTTGACTATTTTAGTACTCGTATTTTTATAACTGACTCGGTCTATTGGTAGCTCGATTGCTCGACTGAAGATCACAATGTTCTGAGTTTGATCCCCGGGATGGGTCATTAAAATACCAGCCCTGAGTTGTGAAATTGGCGATGCAACTCCGTGCCTCGGAGAGCACGTCAAGCGGTCCAGCCTGTACCTTCTCTTTTCGGTCATTTCGAGCTACCCTCACATCAGTCTTTGACAGCTCACTGTCAATAGAGAGTGTCATCTGTTTTTGCGCACACGCTTTGCACTATATTCCATGATTCCATCCCACGTATAGATATTTCAATCCACGAAGACGCGCCCCACTCTGACAAAATCGTTTATGTTTCATTCGATTCGTATGGAGTTTGACAAAGTGGGGCGCGTCATCGTGGATTGAAATATCTATACCTACTATGTAAATCCCTGTGGAGATTAACCAACAAGACCAAAATCAGTCTGCGGTGCTAGGATGTACACATAGATTTTGAAGAATTCTGTCTACTTTTGTCTTTCTAATCCATATACATCGACAGAGAAAAGAGAACGACAAAAGTAGGTAGCTGCAAGATAGGCTGACGAGCATTATTATTAGTAGGTACCTACATGTATTTTTTTTATATTAATGCCAGCGTAGTATTACGCAGTAACGCTATAGTATTCTCACGATACGTCTACGTCGGCAATCATTAACTCAGTGTTATCAGTCACGGAATTAGTCAACGACACAAATTAATGGCTCTACGTTCGGTACAATTGAAATAGACGACAATATAAAATGTAGGGTACAGACTACCAACAGTACAAGTTGCATCAGAACGTGTTTGAGTAAATTACTAAGCTTCAAAGTTATTAATCGCTGCTCCAAAATAATGTATCAAAATTACTATTCAGGATTAATGACTCAAAATTAATACTTATAAAGAAGTGAACTGCAATGCAATTATACAGGGTGTTGCGCACGAGAGGCACTATTGTTTTTGTAACAAATTCAGAAGTCTTAAAGATAGGCATCGAGGAGTTTTAGTGGGTAAAGATCCCTCATGTCTCAAGCGTTCCACACGGTATCTCATAAGCAGATGTCCCCCGTAACAAAAAAGGTACCTATAAGCCCTTTATCAATGACCCTCCGAAATAGCTAGTTAGTGTATTAACGCAAGAGATGCAGTGAGTGAATGGATATTAAGAGGTATGGGATCACTCATTACAAACACCGTGGACTCTTTGTTCCAGAAAATAAGAAATAGTTTTGAAATTTTATAAGGCCTCAAGTAACTTTTCACTGGGTGGTCTCTAACAAGCTCTTCTTAAACAGACGTCATAATAGGCCCTTCATCAATGACCCTTTGAAATAGCTAGTTAGTGTATTAACGCAAGACAGGCAGTGAGTGAATGGATATTATAAGATCACTCTTAACAAACACCATGGACTCCTTGATCCAGAAACTTTGTCTCAAGTAACTTTTCAGTGGGTGGTCTCTAACACGCTTCTTCTTAAACAGACGTCATAATAGGCTTAAATTGCACAAAGAACTTAGTAATCACATGCAATATGAAATCAATAAAAAGCAAATCAATTGATTGTCTGATGAAATCATTATCAATACAATTCGTTAAGCTGTTACTGCGCATTGGTCTCACGTAAGTATCTCCAATCTCCATTAAGCAATTCCATTCATAGTCAACTAGCTACTTAGTACCGGGCACCTGATTACTAGAACTATGTTCGGTGTTGCCAATTATACTATGAAAACTTCATAGATTTGAAAACCATATGATAGTTCAGTAGATAAAATAACTTAGGAAAATGCGCGGAAAGTTATCATTTAAATAAAATTTATTGTTTATACTAAGAAATGATTTGCCTGCTCATTATCCGATATATTATATATATGTTGCCTGTATCAAAATAATGTATCGATTGTGATGTTGTCATACCAAAAAAAAGATAATGAAATTAATACAATTGAGTCACGTGAGTTCCATTCTAAATCTAAAATCATACAAGAAAAACATTATATTTTTCCTAGTATAAAATCATAAGCAACAAACTAAAAAACAAACGATCACATCATTAAAATTCATTTGAAGTAGGCATATAGCAAAATGCATAAACACCCATTTACGTATTAAATTATTTTTATTACCAACAAAACGTTACAATTTACGATGGTAAATTGGAACGTGTATTTTAAACGGTAAGTTTGTAGATAGATGTGTCCCTTGACCTTTAAATCTACATAACGGCCAAACCCGTACATTTTAAATTACCCCGCATTTAGGGTAAATAGCTTCGGCATAGTGACTATTTAAATCTATAGTTGATAAGATAATACGTTGTTCCATTGGAAGACACGGCACTTAATTATAAAAAAGTTTTTACAACTTAGGTAATGTAACTGTTTCAACTAGGTCCTACTTATAAAATACCCTATACTTCCTTAATTCATCAAAATATTGATCTTTCTCAAGTTGGCACGTGATTATTTAACGGTAGGACCCTTTTATACGTTGTGTTCATAGTAGTATCCCAAATTCTTTTAGAGCGTCAGAAGTCATGAGTCCACTAGTCCCAAAGCCATCATAATTTATCAAGTGATAAAAATAGGTCCTGGACCCGGCTACTGCCAAACCCAAGACCATAATTTATTAAGTGATAAAAATAGGACCAGACGCAATGTCTGATCTATAAGGAACAGGTTCTTGCTTCATAATAAGGTTATTATGTATGGCCCTACTAGCAGCCCGGCGTACTCCAACTATTATAAGCCTCCATACTCCAAGCACTGCGTTCGGTAAGTGTTCGAATAGACCCTACTAACAGCCCGGCGTACTTCGACTATATGCCTCCATACACCTAGCACTGCGTTCGGTAAGCGTTCGATAGTGGCATCTTTATGAAAAAGATGATCCAGAGCCCCGCACTCGCCCAGGATGGTGAGCTCCCGCATCCGCCCCGATCCAAAGGCGCCCCGAAGGGTGAGCTCTCCCCCCTCATCTCTGGGGCGGTTTTCACCTATGTTCACATCCCCGTAAGGATATGAGATAAAGAGCCTCATTAAGGTGGAGGTTACACCTATGTGATAAGGTGGGGCACTCTCTTACAAGAGCGCCCCTAACGGTTGTACCGCCCCAGATATGTGTTATATTCTTATCCCGGTGAGGATAAGAGATCAGCACCTTAAGCGTGGTGTTACGCATACTAGAGACCAAGAGACATTCTGCAAACATCGAGGCCTGAAGGCGCAGCCTACCGTATTAACTTATAGTGCAACAGCCAGCTGCGACACATCAATACACTCGGCGTCATACAGACAAGATGCGCCACTTAGGACGTCTTCCCATAGTACCATAGTACGGGCATTCGCTGTGTTAGCCATCTTAGAAGGGTCTTACTAGACTCTGCTAATATTCATATTTATTATTCATAAGATTCGTCATGACCACCAACATGACGCTCTAGCCATCAGAAGTCTTTATGTCTTTCGCTCCAATACCATCTCGGACTAAGGCGCTCTCGGCGACCCGTGTCCACTCATATATGTCGCGCGGCGATCTTGATCGACTGCGCGCATATGGTGAAAACCATGTATCTCTATATCATGGAATGTATATTGCCATGCGATAGTACTCCGTTTACCTTATCGATTAAGCCCATTTCCATAGGTCATTAGAATTTTCCAATACATGAACACGCTCTGCTCCTATACACGAACAAGTGGTCAAATTATGACTTTGTCTAAGTTTGATTATTTATCTTTGTATTGCTTCGGGTTATCACCCTCCTTACTCAGATAGTTTGCCAAGCTATATGTTTGTATTGTTCTTACGTATCAAGAGTCAAGAGCGGTTCTTTTTCATGAACATAGGTAGGTATAGGGTAGTTACAGTAAGCTGCTCCACTTAACTCTTATGTCCTTTAACTCTTCTTTTTAATTGTTTAGATAAAGACATAATATTAAAAAAAAATTTAGCTCTCTAGGCACAAATTACGAATACAAAGGTAAAATCCCGTACGTATTGAAACCAGTAGAAATATGCGAATAATCGAATATATTAAGCGGAAGTCTATTAGGTATTATTAAATATAATCTAAGATCTACTTACCTACTGTCGAGTATGGATTAGAATAGAAATTAGAATACTAAGTAAACCCTGGCTTAACATTGAAAAATATGCTAGGAAATCGATACTTGAAATACCTAATATCTTTAGGTAATTTCAGTTCCAAGATTCAAGGTTGTAAACTTGGGTTGCAACTTGCAAGTAAAAATTAAAAAAAAAATATTCATATTAACTGTTTGTAAAGACAGGTACCAGCTATGTCGTGAAAATATAAGTTACTTAATAAAAAGTTAATAAAGCATTAGTAAATAAAAAGAAAACCCTATTCAGACTTTTCATGGAGATACCTTCTTGTATTTGATATATCTTTATAGAAACACCTAAGGCCTTACAATGCAAATGAACTTACAATATTTTAAGAGTGGCCCGTTCACCTTGTTACTTCGTGGGAGCGCTATTTTATGTAAATTCCACAATCTGCGTTAACTGCCGCATTTCTAAATTGTGTAGGCATTTAGCACTTTGCTGCTACATTAAAACGCTTTCTTCAATGGCCCTTTCAAAATAATTACTAAGTACCTACACGATAGTCTTGCTGGGAAGGCGAAGAAAAAATCTGTCTCATTAAGGATAGATTGCTATGTTCAGTGTCTAAATTATTAAAAAAGTGAAAATACTTAAAGAAATTCCCGTGAAAGTCACAGTACCACCACCTAACTTACAAGAACAGCGTGGTCTTTACGCCCATAGGTTATAGGAACTGAATACACTGTTATTTTGCCTAGAGGCAATCCGTTTCCTATCATTTTAGGCCTGGTTGCATCAACTTTTGATGAACATGCAACCTGTAAACATGGTGCTACTGAAAATGATTTTAACGTTGCATCAAATTTTGATGAACATGCAACCTGTAAACATGGTGCTACTGAAAATGATTTTAACGTTGCATCAACTTTTGATGAACATGCAACCTGTAAACATGGTGCTACTGAAAATGATTTTAACGTTGCATCAAATTTTGATGAAAATGCAGCCTGTAAACATGGTGCTACTGAAAATGATTTTAACGTTGCATCAACTTTTAATGAACAAGCAACCTGTAAACACGGTGCTGCTGAAAATGATTTTAACGTTGCATAAACTTTTATTGAACATGCAACCTTTAAACATGGTGCTACTGAAAATGGTTTTAACGTTGCATCAACTTTTCACGAACATAAACGTAACTGTTAAACACGGTGCTACAAAAATAGATTTTAACGTATATAAAAACCAAACGTTTGAAACAGCTGGATCCACGTTTTTAATTTAAAATTATTGCAAGGACTAAAAAGGATTGGAAATGAAAATCGAGAAGCGCCAATCGAGTCAATGTCTTTTTAATAACCAAGGTCGTAATTTAATACTGACATGCATCTCAATTATTTATTCTCAAAATATTTTCGTTAATACGTAACACGAGCCTGCGGTGTAATCTATCCGACTTTTTTTTTAACTGCCAGTCAATCAAATAATAAATGATTTGAGTTTTAAACATAATATGGTCGTATCCAAATTCGGGTTGTATTTAATTTCTATGTATACAATATGTGTATAAGAAAATGAAAAGTATAACCAGACGTCGGAAATCAATGTAAAGCTTCAATTTTGGTATTTTTTAAAATCAATAAAGATCTCGTGTACAGTTCCTAGTTGATGCAAAAACTAATATTTATCCTCAAAGATGCTTTTACAAATAAATATATCCAAATGAATTTTTGAATTCTGATAAAGTTGACGCTGCCGCTAAATCGGTGAATAAAGGCAGGCGAGAATCCTGATTGCAGTTTAATTATAATCATGTAGAATTGCATAAGAATTAAATACAGTTATTCCGCCGCCACGCGTTGCCTTGAAGCTGAGATCGCTTTACAACTGACTCACAAGTCACAGACATGTGACTTGAGTCCAATCATGCGCAGCTATCAAAAATAAAAACAATAAAATTGATAATTATATTGAAAATCCATAAAAAGTAAAAGGGTAAGTAAGGATTAATTTAATTAAATTAAGTAATTATTCATGCAACGAAAATAAGCGCTGTTTTAACGGAGGACATCATTCGACATGCAATGATTAAAAGCTAAGCGTTCTCAAAATTCTCTCTCTGCCTCAAAATTGGAGGATGGGGTTCCGAATATCAGCTCTCGGACTTTCGGAGTTATTCGCGTTAGTGGTAACTAAATAATAAATATTATTTAAAGCCTAGAATATTCACCATAAGGTTAGTCAGCCAATCTATATTTGACTAGCATAGTGGGCTATTTGCAAAATTTTCTCATTCTGAAAAGAGACTTGTCATGTCTATTTTATTATATTTTTTAGCATTTGTTGTTATAGCGGCTACAGAAATACATCATCTGTCAAAATTTCAAGTCTGTAGCTATCACGGTTCGAGAGATAAAGCCTGGTGGCAGACGGACGGACGGAAGAACAGCGAAGTGTTAGTAATAGGTTCCCGTTTTTAACCTTTGGGTACGGAAACCCAAAAAGGAGGAAAAAATCAGGTTTGTTGTATGGGACAACGTGAATGATTTAGTTCATTTTACTTTTGATTGAATAATTAATATACTCGACACTCGTACACTTGCGTTAGGTAGTCTAGTAAAACATGAATTTTCACTTCAATAAATTCCTAAAAAAAATATTTATGATGTACGGAGTAATTAGTTGTGATTCATAGATATAAAGAAATAACAATATAAACAAGTGAAGGCTAACTGGCCAGGCACGCCGGGGTATGCGATGTCATTAAACAATCGGGCTGAATAAGGAATATGCATACATTTACATTACTTTGCATAAAATAACATAAACAGATGTTTTTCTGCATACAAAGCTAATACACCGCGAAATACTGGTGCACAGTTTATAATGTTATTTATGCACAAAAAACAATAAGATACGTTTAAATAGGTACGAGTGTCTTTTTTTTTTGGTAAAATTTGTATGTTAAATGATTTTTGATCTTAAGCTTTTACAAAGATTTTATAAAGATAACTTTTAATACAGGAGATGCCTTTATCAGTAGCTTATATCGTGTCGTAGCAGTGCTATGATTACTATATTTCATGCGATATTTCAAGTAAATAAATGGCTTTCACGTAAAAACGGTTCAATCGAATGAATCGTTTAATAATAACAGATTTGCATAGTATAATAATAACATGCTGATTTGCTGGAGTTATCGTTTGGCCGATCAATTGATTACGTAGAATAAAGAAAACCGCGAAATTTTGCACACAACGTAATCTTCTACGCGTTAGCCTCTACTAAAGCAAAAATAGTTACGTTAGATAATTAGTAGATTGATTCGTAGCCCTTCCGCTAAAGCTCGTCTCTGATGTTACCAGGTTCGTAGTCCTTCCGCAAAAGTTCACTCCCGATGTTACCAGGTTCATAGTACTTCCGCAAAAGTTCGTCTACGATGTTATCAGATTCGTAGCCTTTCCGCAAAAGCTTGTCA
Source organism: Coenonympha arcania (assembly GCA_036785405.1). Lineage (NCBI taxonomy): Eukaryota > Metazoa > Arthropoda > Insecta > Lepidoptera > Nymphalidae > Coenonympha > Coenonympha arcania. The sequence continues at coordinate 3,455,287 of CM072067.1, forward strand.
CCGATCCTACAAGGTTCGTAGCCCTTCCGCAAAAGTTAAGCTCCGATACTACTAGGTCCCGGTGGTACATACGGCCGGCCTTTGACCGTAGGCATTGGTAGTATCGACTATAATAAATATATAAAATGTACTCATACATAGAATAACCACATGATGACTTTGCGGTCATCCTCAGCTATCACTAACTTCCTGAGTAAGGTCCGGACTCAGGGTGAATCTTCAAGTACGATATAATGATCATGTTTGTGGGTTTCGTTTTTCCACATTTACTATATAAAATATCATTGATATTTACTCTTTGTTATCACTACATAGTATAAAACAAAGTCGCCTTTTCTGTCCCTATATCCCTATGTGCGCTTAAATCTTTAAAACTACGCAACGGATTTTGATGCGGTTTTTTCCAATAAATAGAGTGATTCAAGAGGAAGGTTTATATGTATAATACATGCATCATATACTAAGGCAACATTGCTAATTTTAGAGGTTTCTAACGTGATGTCGTAAATTAACCTATTTTTTTGGGCTTATTTGGCAATTTAGCAAAAACGCTGCCTAAACCCTACGAGTTAGATCAAATTAATGTACTACAGTATTGTACACCATAAAAAGGTCTACAAAAAGTCCGCGATGGTATATGTTTATATTTTAGGGATAACCCACATTAACCATTTTTATTGTTTACTTTTTACGTGAAAAAATGGCTTATTTACGAAGCTATTTTAAGCAATACGGCATTAATCCTTATCGAATTAAGTACCTTAAATACAGTGTGCAATTAATATAGATCAATATGGTTCCTTACAGCATGTAAATTAAACAAATATTTTCGGAGATATTACAAATTTAAAATTTGCGTTTGCGGCGGGCGGTACCGGTCGGACGGACGTTGCAGGCTTAGATTTGAGCGTTGACTGTTTTTTACATGGCCAACTGTACTTATGTCGCTCTTTCAAGAGTAACCTCAAGAGAAAACATGTTTGTATTGTCTAATGACAAGAAAGCTGTGAACGTTGTGTATAAAGACATCCTGTAATATATTAATTGTTGTAAAAATAAAATAAATACCTAGGTAAAAATGTAAAAAGTAAATAAGTAAAAATGTGTAATGTAATAAAAATTGTATGAATTTAGATATTCCAAAGATAGCAGGAAATCTTCATAGTAAGTATAGGGAATGAGGAATTGTTTTACTCCAAATTTAATGCGTGCAGGCCAAGGGCAGTAATGAATGAATCAAAAATACTGGATCGATTTTAATCATATTTTCATTGAGTGACATAGGCATATATATTTTATGCCCGTGCAAAGTCGGAGCGGGCCGCTATGTTTTTATATACAACGTTCATAGTTTTTCTGTAGTGTATTTAATTTAGTATCAGCATTGCACCCGTGCGAAGCCGGGGCGGGTCGCTAGTAACTGTATAATAATATCATTAACATTGTTAGCTACAAAAGGCCATCACAAATATTCAGCATTACTTAAAAAATATGCATAAAAACTGAGTTCAGAGCGTGCTTGTTAGCTGATAAGGTTTATGAAAAACAAGTAGGTACATTAGACTGTGATGTTGTACATACCTGTATTATGTACATTTTACATACATACCGATGCAAATGTACTAACTGGAAAATTATGTTGCAACTCCCTTTTATGGCCCAGTCAATGATGAAGGGTTTGTCCATAGCTCCCGAGCACTAAACCAATAGTCTTTGGTCTCAGCCCGCCACGCTGATTATGTGGATTGTAGCCATAGCGACATAAATACTCGTATAAAACGCAGATCATGCTCCAGTAAGAAAACATTATCAAATCGAGACGTATTACTAAAGTATTTAGGGCAATAAGGAAAATGGTTGCTTTAATTGAGTGACACACATTAATTATTAGTTTCAATAATGCAGGCCATGTTATAAGTATGCATAGTAAATTGAATAAGCTATTAAGTACATACGTATCAAGCTTAGATATCAAGCTATTTCAATAACAACAGATTCCATTAGAAGAATTAATTAACAACCCACATGAATACTATATACCACGCGTCCTGCATTTGAGAGTAATTTGTTTGATATCTATAACTTACTCATGTTCCAACGTCACATTCTAGTAGGTAGGTGCCTAAAGCACCAAGTATAAGAACATAAGTAGAAAAGTACATACACTTACCTCCTTAAGAATTTTTGGAGTCTTAATGGAAACAACATCAACAAGTTTGTGTTATGAAACATGGCAAATATCTTGCATCAAAATAGAGCTTCCACCGCTAAGTGAGTAATTAGCCTTTACCTTAAACTTTCTAATGAGAAAGTTATACACCTATTTTCAAATAGTTTTGAGACAAAAACTAGATTATGAAATGCCAAATAATATGATGGCAAATATCTAATCAATAATTGAACACATGGCACTCTTATGTTACGTCGAAAATTGACAATTTTGACTCAAGCATAATACTAACGCATGAACAGTCTTAATCAAAAACCGCGCGTTACTTTGTTATGTATTTTTATTTATCTTTCAGTGGTCGTCATAATTTTTATTCGATTTTATTTTTCAACACTTAAATTCATTTAGTTAAACAACCAATTATATAAAATTATGTGCTGCCTTTTGATAGCATATTTTCACCTAACTCTATCTAAGGAATCTGAAAAAGCTCTATCCTTGCTGTGATTGCCGGGGCTGCTATTCTAACGTCTTCCGTATGACCAGAAACATTTTAGCCTTGATTCATCTTCCCGGAGTTCGTTACATAAGAATTATTCCAACGACTTTCTGCCCCAGTATCTCAACAACGTAGCGAGAGTGTAACTTCTTAATGAGTGATAAATATTTGCGTGTCTGCAGTCTGACCGGATTTTGGCGCTTCCGCTGTACAACTTCTTGGAGACCGCATTTTTGTGACTTGTCATTATAATGCGATATAATTGACTCACAACTAAAATAAGACTTTATGATTCTTATTTGTTATGTAATAGTCCTGAGGGTTTACAGTCACGAATTTCCAACTTATCTTAGTCCGTTTGCGGCATCTTAATATCACTTTAGCAGAGGAGTAAAAAATATATTTGTGTGGATAGACAACAATATATCGTATGCTTCAGTTAATTTAATTTGAGGGGCTCGGTCAAATCGAAGCAAATATGATCGAGCCCCTCAAATTTCGAGAGGAGCTCTTTGCCTACCACCAGGACTAGCAATATCTTAGCTGATAATGTAAAATAATGAATGATTTAATTAGTGATGAGCCCAAATTAAAACAGACTTATAAAATCCCTTGATTTTAACGCGTAAAATAAGACTTATTGGGCCCCATAAAGTGGTAGTAATAATCTATTATGTCACTCCGACGTCGAACGTCCTTGCGGGAAGCGTCAGGTGGGTAGGGGCCGATGGGCCACTTTACTAAACTCTCGCTTTTAAACGTTTGTAACAGGTGTGATTGCGTTTGTTATAGCTTGTTGCGCAATGTAGGTTGGTTTTGTTTTGATTTCATCAAGCTTGCGAGGCTTTTCGCTGCTTTTGTGTGGTCTTTATTTTAATTAATTCGTTAACTCATCTATTATTATATCATTTCATCGTCGAAATTCATTGTGTTGTGGGTCAGATATGCAGTGGAGGCCAACAATACTCTCGTTTTTAAATGGTTGTTTATATTTTTGCCTGGGCTTGTTAAAATAGATTACTTTTGTTTAGATTTCGTCAGTCCAGAGGGATTTGTTTATGACTTTAATTAAGTCGTTAAATAATCTATTATATCACTTGTCCGCGTCGTGTAACGTCCTTGCGATAAGGGTCAGGTGGGCAGTGACCGGTCGACGGTCACCGGTTGCTGAATGCTGATCCACTTTATCTCTTATACGATTGCTACAAGCTACAGGTGTGACTGCCTTGTACTTTGTAGATTTTTTTCCTTAAATCTGAACAAGCGTGAGAAATTTTCAATCGACTTCAAAAAAGGAGGAGGTTCTCAATTCGACTGTATATTTTTTTTGTTTGTTACCTCATAATTTTTGACTGGGTGAATCGATTTTGATGATTCTTTTTTTATTAGAAAGCTGGCGCTTCCTGTGTGGTCTCATTTCAATTTAGTCCAGTTCTGAACTTCTGATAGTGGTATCCATGAGAAAACCATATAAGTCTTAAATTTTGAATTGGAAAGGATGTATTTAACAGTAGTTTGATGAGAGTTGAAGTCGGTTTTTTTGTTAATCAATTAACGTATTTTATACACGATTGTTATAAGTTACAGATGTGCTTGCCTTGTTCGTTTCATGTTTATTTTCCTCAAATCTCAACAAGTTTGAGATATTTTTTGGTGCCTTTATTACTTACTTAGCATACCTACTTACGTAAATGAAGTCGTTAACTAATTTATTATATCACTTCGTCGCCAAACGTCCTTGCGGTAAGGGTCAGGTGTGTAAGTGGTCAGTGACCGGTCGACGGTCGTCGGTCGGTACTCGGTGGCCACATTACAATACTCTCGCTTTTAAACGCCTATTACGGGTGTGCCTGAGTTCGTTACGCAATGTAGGTTGGTTTTGTTTAGATTCCATCAAGCCTGGAGGGTCTTAGCTTTTGTGTTGGTTAGCATTACACGCCGTAAGCCGTTCCTTTTTAAATACGCCTCAAGCTTGCACGAACACGGGGTCTAACCAAACCTACGACCTTTTCTTTTCAGTTCCCTTTACTGCATTATGGCAAATTATCAACTGGTATGGTTTTCTTATATCACACTTCACACTAATATTATAAAGGCGAAAGTTTGTGTGTAAGTGTGTGTGTGTGTGTGTGTGTGTGTGTAAGTGTGTATGTTTGTTACTCCTTCACGCCGCAACTACTGAAACGATTTGGCTGAAATTTGGAACATAGATAGCTTATAACCCGGATTAAAACATAGGCTACTTTTTGTCCCGCGAAAATCCATAGTTCCCATGGGATATTAAAAAAACCCTAATTTTCAACAGTAATCTATAGCTACAGCTATAGGTAGATTACTTTGACAATCTGTTCTGAAAGTAGGTGTATCACACTTATCACACTATAATATTATAAAGGCGAAAGTTTGTGTGTAAGTGTGTATGTTTGTTACTCCCTCACTTCGCAACTACTGAACCGATTTGGCTGAAATTTGGAACATAGATAGCTTATAACCCGGATTAAAACATAGGCTACTTTTTGTCCCGCGAAAATCCATAGTTCCCATGGGATATTTAAAAACCCTAATTTTCAACAGTAATCTATAGCTACAGCTATAGGTAAATTACTTTGACAATCTGTCCTGAAAGTAGGTGTAAAGGTCATTGAAAAGGAAATTCAATTTTTTCTCAAGATTAGTAAAAAATCGAATTTAACGCGGGCGGAGCCGCGGGCAAAAGCTAGTGAGAAATATTGATAAGGTTTTAAAGAAAACATATTGTTCTTCATGTTCATGATTTTAATCAAAAATCCCAAACTTACAATAATGTATTAAACTATGAGGCTGTATCAGCCATTATCACCACAGAGGTTAATTAGTTGTCTCTCTAGTCTGATCTGCTATCTTACAATTCCTTTACAGTAGATAGAAGTTTCTATATTGTTCCAAATTTTACACAATAGTATGACTTAACTTATGGATTCCTGTATACTACTAATGATTACCCTTCAAACTTTTCGATTAACCTTTTTTGTCAAGGTCAATGTGCATACCTTATTTAGCTTCTTATGTCTACAATTTCGGCAATCTAGCTCCATATTTGGTTTGACCTTTCAAAACAAGTGCCTATAAATGAGCTTATTACAACACCAATCGTTGCATTAGAAAAAAAGGTGCATTCAACTGCTGTTCGCATCAGTTGATTTGAAATTCATTGAGTTAATTAAACAGGATGTTTCTATATCAAATAATTATGTTAGTAATACTATAAAAGAAGTACTTTTCATAATAGATGATATCACTGAGAATAACTGTGTTAACCAACGTAGCTCAAGTCTCAACAGTCAACATGTTGCAAAGCTGAATTGGCAATGGGTATGGCAGTAAGGGCTCAAAGATCGTGGTGATGCGCGTTTGTGGTCCAAGGTGCTGAAATTAGCACCGCCCTTTCTGAAGCACAGCAGATGCAAATCCTTTGTTAGATTGACTGACGAAGTTGATAGTCAAGGGGAGCTACTAGCTCTAAGCGATGTCAATCCATCTATATTATCAGAGATCTTTTTAAAATTACAATGTGTAACCCCCCTAGCAAGATGAAATGAAAAATGAAAATTTATTTATTATTAGCTGGGTTACAATTAAATTATGCAATGCAGAGACCTCCATTTAGGTATACCAAAAACCTGTATTTGGAGGAGCAAAGGCAGGGTATAAAGAATTATAGAATAAAATAATTTATTTTTAACGGCTAAATCACAGCAAAAGAGGATAGGAGGAGTCTTAATGTTCATTTTAATCACGAGGACATTACCTCTACCATCTCAGCACCTATGCTCAGAGAGTCGATAAAGCTGTAGACGAGAAAAACATTTTAACTTCCTTCAATGGAGAAATAGAAACCTTTCCCTTGCTAAGGGGGATGCAGATGAATAAAATTTACACTGTTAAGCATATTTATAAACGTGTTTTCAGGAGGTTTTAGAATTTGATTTTAATGTGTATTACTTGATATTTCTTTGAGAGTTCATATTTCGTGCGTAATCTGCTAATTATTTAAGCCTTGGACTTCTTTCCAAGGCCTATTCTAAGACTAACACGCTTACTCATACAATTAATTTACCGATATGTACGTAGTAGGTGTTAATAATTGCGAAATCGATTTTAAAGCTCTTTGTTACCAAAAACTTATTGAGCAACGTTGGAAAGCGTAGGTGTAATTAAGTAGCTAGATGTTAAATGGTCGCACCCGATCGATCGGTTGAAATTTTTTGAGACCTTTTGGGAGAATGCATAGCATTAAGAAGTGTATCGGTTTGAAAGGCAATAGGCATAATGAGACACATGAGAAATAAATGTCACGTGCAGTGCGTCTATTGAATGCAACGCAAAGTCCTAGGATGCACTGCATCTAACTTCTTGACTTGACGTTGCGATTCGATAAATGGAATGGAAAAAGAACGAAATTAAAAAAAAAACTATGTATAAGAATTCGCAGAAGCCATGTGATTGTTTGATTTTTTTTTGGATTTTGTTCTATCTTCATTGATGTATCGTATAATGCAATATGTCATAATATTATGGTTATAGTTAGAGCTAGTGATATGCAAAGTTTACTGTCATCGTATTTTGTTTTCTCAACTCATAACTCATAAACTACATTGTACCTATGTACTTGTTGAGGTACCTAGTCCAATTAGACAATCTCTACGTAATATGATAACTGTTCTGAGTTGTGACGAAAATACGCCTTATTTCAATTTTCAATACATCAAAACCAACGTTTTGCTGTCAAATTCAATCACTATGCATGTGAGGTGAACCGTATCTATTACCATTTACAACCATCATACCCTAAAGGTACGTTCAAAATGCTTTACGCCAAAATACATCGTATTTCAGGAGTCTATGCTACGTAATCGTTTGAAAATAAGCGATGGTTATGCGCTTACAGTGGACGTGATTTAATCTTTCGGCTAAAACTCATTGTTTCAAAGTCATGCCTTCGTTATTGATTCCCATACTGGCCGTAAGCTATGAGGGGTTGAAGGCTCTTTGTACAATAGAGCATGTTACATATTAATTACACATGTCCATACATTGTAATAAGCTGTTTCATCTGATATTTCTGTGTAAGTAGTACCCACTTAGATACTGTTTTCAGTCAACGAAAAAAATCTGCCAAATGCGAGTCAGACTCGCAATATGTCGATTGCTTTAATATAGTGACTGACGAACGGACAGACAGACAGCTGCAGTCGTACTACAAGGGTACAACTTTTACACTTTTTGTATGGAACACTGCAGTTTCCGATACTAAAAATGAACTAACGAATAAACAAGCAATCATAGTGCGATTTATTGGTCTGGTTAGAAATAAAACAGTTCGCGGAATGCATATTTTAACAAATAACCGGATGCGCTGGTCGTGCAGTGAGGATAAGATTAATTTGATCCAATAACGAACCTTGTAGCTACTTGTAATTAACTATTGTAGGTTGTAGGTACGTTGTGTGCATTGGAAGTTCGGAACAAATACAAAACTTACTTCAGGTTCAGACCAAAAAAAGAGGACAACTTGGTTGTGGTATGGTTTCCTTTATCCCTAAAACGAAATACGGTTATGTGATGTAAACAGCAACGTCAACAATCAACCAGTATACGCTCATGAAGCGATACTAATATAATATAACGCTGCTATAACAGGTAGGCTAGGTAGGTAGACCAACTGTTTGTCGTCCAAGCAATGGTCCAAGCGATCCACGCGGACGATCCATCCCGCCTATGGGTGGTTAGGAATTTTATAATTTAGATGACATTGGCAATTTATACTTATTATTGAAGGCAATAATATGTAAAGAGTGAACTTGTAACTACATAAAAATGGAAGACGAGCCCGTTCTTTTTGAACAGACTCTAATAGTTACCTCTAGCGTTCGACATCTTGATAGATAGGTATCGGTCAGTTTCAAAGACCTTAGCGAGTAGTGAGGTGCAAAAACTGTTAACGCGTTCAATTGGGGCCGTGACCCAATTGTCGGGAACAATGCGTATCGCTGCACCGAGCACCGTGCACGTGTACGTATAACAATCGCGATGTGTCAGCTTCGGCCGTCGAGTATGCGTTGAGCTGCGGTGTGACCACCTGACCACTGCAAGGGCGCTGCTGTAGTCGTATTGAGTTTAGGACGCCTGCAGCCGTAGCCATGTTATGATATAATATAGTGTTTCTATATAGAATGGAATTAAATTAAAAAAAAGGCAAGTAGACCGGGCACTGGATAGAGTTGAGTTTGCAAAATTTGAGGACCGCGTTCAGTGAATGCTTTTGAACTCAGAAAAGCATGCAGATTTATGATTCTGAAGACATGTAAAGAGTGAAACTTGCAACTCCATAAAAAAGGGAAATAAAGTATCTAAATAAGCTCAGCTGAGCACTAAATCCCCAAAATTCATTTTTGAACAGACTATAAATTACCTTTAGCGTTCGATATCTTGATAGATAGGTAACAGTCGTAGTGAGGTGCAAAAACTGTTAACGTGTTCAATTGGTACCGTGACCCACTTGCCGGGAACAATGCGTATCGCTGCACCGAGCACCGTGCACATAACAATCGCGATGTGTCAGCTTCGGCCATCGAGAATGCGTTGAGCTGCGGTGTGACCAGTGACCACCTGACCACTGCAAGGGCGCTGCTGTAGTCGTATTGAGTTCAGGACGCCTGTAGCCGTAGCCATAATATTGTGTTTCTATGTAGAATGGAATGAAATTCAAAAAAGGCAAGTAGACCGGGCGTTGGATGGAGTTGAGTTTGCAAAATTTGAGGACGGCATTCAGTGAATGCTTTTGAACTCAGAAAAGCATGCAGATTTATGATTCTGAAGACATGTAAAGAGTGAAACTTGCAACTCCATAAAAAGGGAAATAAAGTAGATATCTAAATAAGCTCAGCTGAGCACTAAATCCCCAAAATTCATTTTTGAACAGACTATAAGTTACTTTAGCGTTCGACATCTTGATAGATAGGTAACGGTCGTAGCGAGGTGCAAAAACTGTTAACGTGTTCAATTGGAGCCGTGACCCAATTGCCGGGAACAATGCGTATCGCTGCACCGAGCACCGTGCACATAACAATCGCGATGTGTCAGCTTCGGCCGTCGAGAATGCGTTGAGCTGTGATGTGACCACCTGACCACTGCAAGAGCGCTGTTGCCTGCCGTAGTCGTATTGAGCTTAGGACGCCTGCAGCCGTATGACATCTTGTGTTTTGTGTTTATGTCACCGATATAGGCATCCCAACGATTTACGTATATCTACCTGTTTCGTACAAGCACACAGTAGCGCCATCTGTCAAAATTCTATAGGTGACTGTTGAGTGAACTACAGCGTGACATTAGCTGGAAGAAATCTCTTCTTTATATAGAGATAAGCTATCCTATGCATTTATTCAGTCAGCTTCGGTCGTCGAGAATGCGTTGAACTGCGGTGTGACCACCTGACCACTGCAAGGGCGCTACCGCCTGCCGTAGTCGTATTGAGCTTAGGACACTTGCAGACGTATGACATATTGTGTGTCTAAGAATGGAACGATATTTAAAAAAAGGCATGAGAATTAACGCAAAAAAAAAAAAAAAAAAGATTCCGACGAATTGAGAACCTCTCAATTCGTCGGAAGTCGGTTAATGAATTACATCAAGTAATCAATTGACGTTAGCAGACTCATTGTCCGTCGGACCGCGCGAAAAAATGTCGCCAGTTTACTGGTGTCCAAAGAAGTTTATTTTGCCACCAAAGGCCGTAGTAAGCCGACCGCGTATATGGACAGCTATCCAAGCCACAGATCACTTCACTATGTTATTAGTTCGCACGCGTGTTTCCACAGTGACAGTTTTTTTCCATATTGTCGGGTTTTTTTCAGATAGGTAGTTCCCTAGATTTTTTTTCTCGTATGAAGAAAGTTTACGGTAAATTGTTCAGATGGTCCATGTGAACCTAAGAACACAAAACTTAAGATGATAATGATTTTTATTTTTTTGTTATTTTAATAAACTCTAGGTAGGTATTTTGGAAGTTTTAAGAACTAGTTATTTTTTCTGTCTCTTCTTTCCTGCCAATGCACTCCCTTGCGCCCTGCTGCCGGCGCCTATGGCGGTGGCGAACTCAGGTGGCGACGGTCGTTAAATCCTCGTGAAATCATTAACTTGTCAAATTGACGACGCGGTGTTTACTGTTTAGTATGAAGCGAGCTGCCCGGCCATCGCCGTCGTGCGAGCCCACCGGATACCGGCGCTACGTGGAATACTCATCGCGACGTGAGGACAGGGATGCCTTATACGCTTACAAACTGAAAAATATTTGATTTAAGTAGGTAGGATTTGTTCGCATTCGGATGGGAAAAACCAATGAACTCGCCCTGTTACCGTAATCGACACCTCTGTTTGTGTTTTCACTTATGTCGGCGCTCCCGAATTGCCACGTTTCTTTATATAATTCGGACCTATGTCGTGGATTTTTCGGGGATAAAAAGGAAACAGATTTGTTTATCCATAAAATATCATAGATTACATAGAGTAGGTACCTACCTACATAAGCTATCTACATCATTCCAGGTATTAGGCAGACATTTTGCGTATAAAATCGATCGCACAAACTATGACATCCAGTAACAAACATAAAAAATACCTACATAGAATTACACAAGCATTCAAACTTTTGATACTTAAGTAATTTAAAAAGAGAAAAGCTAAGTGGACAGAACATCTTAGGATTTTTCAGTGAAAACTTGCAAAACCCACGCTTTGGTTAATTTCTTTACACTATTTTTATAATTCATTACAAATACCTAATACTTAACTGAAAATTTTAGCCTACCTTGGTAGTAGTAGTAAATAATATTCGTATTTAATAAATTGGAAAACTGAATGCTGACAACCCTGTAGGGACACGACAGAGTGCCAAAAGAAAATTATAATCCACGTGCCCTGCTAATTGTATTGCAGTTTACCTTTAGTTTTAGTCAGTCAATGATAAGTTAGGCGTTAGAGCGCGCGAATCATAATTTATTATCGTGATTAAGTATTTATTTGCCTTAAACCTACATTGTGTTTTATATTTTGCCAATTATTTATTTGGAAGTTGCCTACCTATTTAGCCAAGTTAGGGCTAAGTTAGGGGATTTATAAACAATTTTCTGCAATATTTTATAGGGTTTAAGACATTTTAGTGATAAAATGTGTTTAAATAGACATCAACGGACAAAGTGATCAAGGTGTTTCTCAGTTTTTATGTATTTCAATGGTGACAGTATTTACGTTGAGTGAGCATGGCGCCATCAAGCGACGGCCGCGAATACTTTTACAGTACACCTCCAAGTCGCCGGAGCGTGCCGGCACTAGTTTTAAAAGCTTCAGCTACTCGGTAAGAGATGGCGGTAATAGATAATAATATGCCAGAAAATTATTCGAAAGATTGTATGCCTTTTGATAGAGCTCTCAAACAATGTTTTAAATGTGTGTAGGTATATAGGGTTTATATGCATTTCCCGGACATTATAAGTCAGATTGTGGCCATTATTATTAATTTTATTGGATTACATTTACTAAGACTGCGAAAATGCTAGTTTTATGAAAATCAGATTGTTTCAAAAATTTAATTTATCCGACGTGTTTTTAACTTGCAGCATTTTAATTAGGGTTATCACTAAAATTGATTTATTACTTTGACATTCCAAAAAATTCTTTTTTTTTCTCTAATACTTTATCTTGTTTTTTCACAGGCCGAGCCGGGAGAAACGATAGCTACAACCAAAGAAGGTAATAAAATTAAAATCTTATAAACTTCTTAATAAAATTGAAAAAAAGTGAAAATTCTATATATTTCACAGAAATTTTCACATAGGTCTAATTTACAGCCTCGAAAACTCTACAACCAAGTTAACTTTAAATCATTTTTTTAGGGTTCCGTACCAAAATGGTAAAATGGAACCCTTATGGTGCGACTTTCTCCGTCTGTCTGTCCGTCTGTCTGTCTGTCCGTCACACTCGATTATTTCAGTAACTACCGGAGCTATCGATATGAAATTTGGAATAGTTATATTAGTGGCCCAATGACACTGGAATAAAAAAAAATGGAAATTATTTTTGTTCTTATTTAAAAAGGGGGGAAAATCGGAGGGTTGAAATTTAAAAGTGAGATAACTGTACTGTGTGGGGTATCATATGAAAGGGTTTACTTTGTACATTCTAAAACCGATTTTTAATTATTTTTAGTCATGATAGTTTTTGATTTATCGGGGAAAATGTCTTAAAAAATACCGTTCCCCCCCCCTTATCTCCGGAGTTTACCAATCGAAAAATCTCAAATAATTATGGTCAATAGGAATTTACGTATATTTTACAGGAAAACTATAGCCAATGCTCTAACTAGCATAGTTTTTTTGATATTAACAATAAACCTCCACAAACAAAGTTAGTTTTGCGGTTCATTAACAAAGGTAATTATTACCGTTTTACATCTTTGGTCGTTACAGTTTTGGTCGTGTTACATCTACAGTAGTACGAACGAATCTTAAAAGTACCTACCTAGCTATAACTGCCTAAGCTTATTTTGCTTCAGTACTTCTTGAGTACGGAACCCTCGGTGCGCGAGTCCGACTCGCACTTGGCTGGTTTTTTTTTATAATTATAAGCACAATGCAAGCGTGTGTTCGGGATTCGAACCCTCGGACCCCGTGATCTGGGCCCTATTCATCAAACATTACAAGTTTACAAGCTCATAAGCTACAAGTTAAACAAAAAATTCACAAGTTCTTGTAAATTACGTTCATCAAATAATTTCACGTAACTTGTAGATTTTAGACACTTGTATTTTTTATTTACAAGTGCGTACCTAATAATGAGACGTATAGTCCGTCAAAAAAGTCTTGAAATTAATTCTCGGACGTAATAATTTTTCCCCAGAATATTGCAAAGATATAATTTTGATTATTTAATTAAAATGTATCTATTTTATTTTGATTTCCACCTTTTTTGTTTCACGTCTTTTTTCACAGACTATGCATAAATATTAGTGATTATTTTTTATATCTTGTTTTTAATAAAAAAAAATGTCTTTGGGCAATGACAAGGCGGATTTTCCCGCCATAATTATTTGACTTAGTTAGTGGAATACTTATAGTCCGAAAGAAACCGCGAAAATGTTAATAACATATAAATATTACATGTCTACCCCTATGTAGGCTACAAGTGAAGAGTGCGCGAAGACTCTCCAACTTTTTTGCTACAAGTTACTAGCTACAAGCAACGGTGGCATTTTTGATGAACAAAACTACAAATACACGTGTGAAAAAGCACTTGTATTACAAGTGATATAACTTGTAGCTTGTAATTTACACGTGTAGTTTTGATGAACGCACGTTTGTAAAAATGCAGAAATTTACAAGAGAATCGCTTGTAATACAAGGCTTGTAACTTTTGATGAATAGGGCCCTGATCTAATGGGCTTTACAAATAAATTACCTAATAAAAGCTTGTTATTTAAAATTTTTTTTTACAATAAGGGCTTATTCCCATATTTCCAGAGGAATGGGTGACTCGCAAGACGAGCGAGGTGACGACCACGCGGCAGATCGCCACGCACGTCAAGCGCGAGCTGGTGCTGGAGGACGGCCGCATCCTCAAGGACTCCGGCCCCAAGATATCCACCTCCGTCAACGAGGACACGCACACCACCAACTACCAGCAAACTGAGGTACCTACTTACGACGTGCTTACGTACGGCAATGGGGGGATCAGAGGAATGGGTGACTCGCAAGACGAGCGAGGTGACGACCACGCGGCAGATCGCCACGCACGTCAAGCGCGAGCTGGTGCTGGAGGACGGCCGCATCCTCAAGGACTCCGGCCCCAAGATATCCACCTCCGTCAACGAGGACACGCACACCACCAACTACCAGCAAACTGAGGTACCTACTTACGACGTGCTTACGTACGGCAATGGGGGGATCAGAGGAATGGGTGACTCGCAAGACGAGCGAGGTGACGACCACGCGGCAGATCGCCACGCACGTCAAGCGCGAGCTGGTGCTGGAGGACGGCCGCATCCTCAAGGACTCCGGCCCCAAGATATCCACCTCCGTCAACGAGGACACGCACACCACCAACTACCAGCAAACTGAGGTACCTACTTACGACGTGCTAGCGTACGGCAATGAGGGGGATCAGAGGAATGGGTGACCCGCAAGACGAGCGAGGTGACGACCACGCGGCAGATCGCCACGCACGTCAAGCGCGAGCTGGTGCTGGAGGACGGCCGCATCCTCAAGGACTCCGGCCCCAAGATATCCACCTCCGTCAACGAGGACACGCACACCACCAACTACCAGCAAACTGAGGTACCTACTTACGACGTGCTTACGTACGGCAATGGGGGGATCAGAGGAATGGGTGACTCGCAAGACGAGCGAGGTGACGACCACGCGGCAGATCGCCACGCACGTCAAGCGCGAGCTGGTGCTGGAGGACGGCCGCATCCTCAAGGACTCCGGCCCCAAGATATCCACCTCCGTCAACGAGGACACGCACACCACCAACTACCAGCAAACTGAGGTACCTACTTACGACGTGCTTACGTACGGCAATGGGGGGATCAGAGGAATGGGTGACTCGCAAGACGAGCGAGGTGACGACCACGCGGCAGATCGCCACGCACGTCAAGCGCGAGCTGGTGCTGGAGGACGGCCGCATCCTCAAGGACTCCGGCCCCAAGATATCCACCTCCGTCAACGAGGACACGCACACCACCAACTACCAGCAAACTGAGGTACCTACTTACGACGTGCTAGCGTACGGCAATGAGGGGGATCAGAGGAATGGGTGACCCGCAAGACGAGCGAGGTGACGACCACGCGGCAGATCGCCACGCACGTCAAGCGCGAGCTGGTGCTGGAGGACGGCCGCATCCTCAAGGACTCCGGCCCCAAGATATCCACCTCCGTCAACGAGGACACGCACACCACCAACTACCAGCAAACTGAGGTACCTACTTACGACGTGCTTACGTACGGCAATGGGGGGATCAGAGGAATGGGTGACTCGCAAGACGAGCGAGGTGACGACCACGCGGCAGATCGCCACGCACGTCAAGCGCGAGCTGGTGCTGGAGGACGGCCGCATCCTCAAGGACTCCGGCCCCAAGATATCCACCTCCGTCAACGAGGACACGCACACCACCAACTACCAGCAAACTGAGGTACCTACTTACGACGTGCTAGCGTACGGCAATGAGGGGGATCAGAGGAATGGGTGACCCGCAAGACGAGCGAGGTGACGACCACGCGGCAGATCGCCACGCACGTCAAGCGCGAGCTGGTGCTGGAGGACGGCCGCATCCTCAAGGACTCCGGCCCCAAGATATCCACCTCCGTCAACGAGGACACGCACACCACCAAC
The DNA here is from genome assembly GCA_036785405.1 of Coenonympha arcania. Classification (NCBI taxonomy): domain Eukaryota; kingdom Metazoa; phylum Arthropoda; class Insecta; order Lepidoptera; family Nymphalidae; genus Coenonympha; species Coenonympha arcania. The sequence continues at coordinate 3,471,378 of CM072067.1, forward strand.
TACCAGCAAACTGAGGTACCTACTTACGACGTGCTAGCGTACGGCAATGGGGGGATCAGAGGAATGGGTGACTCGCAAGACGAGCGAGGTGACGACCACGCGGCAGATCGCCACGCACGTCAAGCGCGAGCTGGTGCTGGAGGACGGCCGCATCCTCAAGGACTCCGGCCCCAAGATATCCACCTCCGTCAACGAGGACACGCACACCACCAACTACCAGCAAACTGAGGTACCTACTTACGACGTGCTTACGTACGGCAATGGGGGGATCAGAGGAATGGGTGACTCGCAAGACGAGCGAGGTGACGACCACGCGGCAGATCGCCACGCACGTCAAGCGCGAGCTGGTGCTGGAGGACGGCCGCATCCTCAAGGACTCCGGCCCCAAGATATCCACCTCCGTCAACGAGGACACGCACACCACCAACTACCAGCAAACTGAGGTACCTACTTACGACGTGCTTACGTACGGCAATGGGGGGATCAGAGGAATGGGTGACTCGCAAGACGAGCGAGGTGACGACCACGCGGCAGATCGCCACGCACGTCAAGCGCGAGCTGGTGCTGGAGGACGGCCGCATCCTCAAGGACTCCGGCCCCAAGATATCCACCTCCGTCAACGAGGACACGCACACCACCAACTACCAGCAAACTGAGGTACCTACTTACGACGTGCTAGCGTACGGCAATGAGGGGGATCAGAGGAATGGGTGACCCGCAAGACGAGCGAGGTGACGACCACGCGGCAGATCGCCACGCACGTCAAGCGCGAGCTGGTGCTGGAGGACGGCCGCATCCTCAAGGACTCCGGCCCCAAGATATCCACCTCCGTCAACGAGGACACGCACACCACCAACTACCAGCAAACTGAGGTACCTACTTACGACGCGCTTACGTACGGCAATGGGGGGATCAGAGGAATGGGTGACTCGCAAGACGAGCGAGCTGAGGTACCAGCTTCCTGTGAAACTGGAGGAAACGTGGGAGGAATCCGGGGTTATCGAGGGAATCGATTAGAGAAAGAAAACACTGAAAAGTTACAGGATTAAATTATTAAATACCAAAATGCTCTGGGTCCATGTTTGTTTCTTAACGTACACATTAGAGAAATCGAATTATTTTGTAAGAATGAAAGTAGGTAGAAAGAATTCTTAAAAAAACTCTCATAAAGAGATTTTTTATGGATGCAAGCAGGCGAGTCATTTTTTTGGATGACTGATGAACTTTGTTTTTACAGCACAGAGTACCTGAAGATGAAAAGGGGAAGACTGAGGCTGAGATCGAAGGACGTGGCCCTGTACATATAGAAGGTACATAATAAATATTACAATGGTTATAAAAACTTCTTAAAAACTTTTCTTGATGATACCTGTCAGTGCTGTGTTTTACTACCAATATTTACGTGGTTGCATTCCGTAGGATATGCATTGGATCCTGGTTCTAGCGTATACCTTACTTCTACATTCACAGTACCAAAAGTGTCGTTGTCTACAAGCTAAACGAAGAAGTCATTAATAAAATAAAGGGTACCTGTATGGAAAACACCGCAGTGACAGATACACTGCCTACGGCATTAATTGAATTACCAGACTTAAGCCGGCGAAATTAGAGGGCATATGATATTTCTTATTATGATGACAAGCGCATTGCAGTGCGTCGTATGATATTGCAATGCAAAGTTCTCGGATGCACTGCATCTGACGTGAGCAGTTGTGTTACTAAACAACAGTTGAAGTCTAGCTATCATTTTTGACGTGATAACGTCTTATAACTTGATGAACACCAGCAACACTCATGAAAACTAGTAACGTTCCGCGTAACGTTCCACCTGAGCCTCTGCGTGCAAGCGAGAGCGCGCAACAAGCGATAGAGAGGCACGATAAAAATTACATAAAATAATGATTAAGATTATGACTATGATTATGATTATGATTATCATAATGATTATGATTATGACGTTATCACGTAAATCTATCGTCCGTAAATCTATCGTCCGTAAACCGACTTTACAGACAACCAATTTTTTTTACTACAAGAATAAATCCTTCTCAGAATTACAAGATGTCCCGGACGGTGTCATCGCTCCCGCCGGCGCCAAGGTGCTGGTGTCGTCGTGCGTGGTCGCGAACCCTGACGGCAAGGTGCGCGAGAGCGTAGATCGCCGTGTCCTCACCCGGAATGTCACGGACAGGGTCCGGGAGACCGAGGAGCGGATACACCGGGGGGATACGACCCATGAGGTTAGTTTTTTTTTATTATTGATAGGCTTGCGCTTGACTACAATCATGACTGATGGACACAAATGATGAGGTCTATACTTATAGTAGTGTTATTATCTCGCTGCATACTCGGTCATAAATCATTCGAGGGTTTCGCTTTTGTTGTTCTGCAGTAATGCACAACTCAACAAAGAAAAAAGCATGTTTTAAAATGTGCCTACGTTAACAATAAGAATTGTAATATTATCAAAGTCTCAATAAGAATTGTTATATCATTGTTTTAAGCGTACCTACATTGTTACTATTATTCATAATAAGTATGACTACTACTCATAAAATTATTTGTTTTGATATGTAGATACTTTTTCGGCAATGTTTTGTCTATTACCTGTATTTCATTTGTATTATACTTATAAGTTAATTGACTGTTATTGCCAGAATAAAATAAAATAAAATAAAGAACAACAAAAGCGAAACACTCGAATAATTTATGACCGAGTCTGCAGCGAGATAATAACACTACTATAGGATGGAGCGCCCTCACCTAGAAAGTGCCTATTCACTCTTCTCGTGCAGGCACCCAGATTATACTTGGCTGGGAACACAGAATCTGGAGGGTTGTTGCACACCTTAGCGGTGACACAAAATGCAGGAAAAATGTACCCAGACGGCGTCATCCTTGTGAAAAGGGTTATATTGACCCATCATGCCAATCCTAACGGATTAAATTATTATCGTGTCTTGATAACGACCATTGTCATCTGGAGGGATATCCGTTAATTTTCTTTCCAAATCCAGGCTTCTACTGGATTTTTTTACAGCAGCACCTAATATGTACGTTGTTTTTGCAACGGAAGCAATATGCTAGTATCTAGTAAGTTAAAGACCAAAGTGCTTTTAATTCTGATAAGCATGAAGTGGTATTTAAAACGCCCCTTTTCAAGTAAATAAAGTAAACATAAAAAAACATAAAGTACTTACGATGTAAATTATTATCAAAGAGTCGTACGTCTTGGTCTAATAGAAGTAATAGTAATGGTTAAGATTGTAAAATATTTTTAAGACACATACTTAAAATGTTTTATGGTAATAGAAGTGCCCACGAGAGACAAAAAAACTAGGCAGTTCGTCTAGTCAGAACAAGTTATGCCATTAAAATCGCTACTATATCACTTAAAAATATTTGCCGTCAAAGTTGACGCAATTTACGAAGCTTTCGGCCCTGCGGGAATGATGTGATGTGTGTCTGGCGTAGACTCACGATTGTCTTGTCGAACGAGAGTTGAAGGTAGGTATAATAAGTAGGTAGGTTAAATAAACTAAAGTAAAAATGTTTTATTTCAAACATACTTAGTCCATATTATTGGTGTTACATTTTTACATAAAAGAATAATTAAAATAAAAGTTATGTAAAATAATAAAATTAAAAGAGAAATCGTTATAAAGTACAAATTTGAATATTATTATATTTTGAAAAATTTCGAAGGCATTGAAGTGACAAACATTTAAGATTCATTATTATAATATTGGTACTATTATTATTCAGTTGCTTTACGCATCATGGCATAAAAATCGTCAACCCAGTTCATCGCAAACATTTCTGACGCGCTACTCTTCCACGGCAGCCCTAGCAGAGCTCTGTAAGCGTTGTTGTTTTGCACTCTGAGAGTGTCAAATGAGGCTTTGGTGTAATTGTACCGGAGTCAGGCCAGTTTCATTTATCACGTGGCCGTCCCGGCTACAAGTACGGGTCCGGACCTCAATATTTCAGATGGTTGCCGCTCGCGGACCGAGTTGCACGCGCTAGTTCTGTACGGTCTATTTTACGCGCCGTCTGACTACGGCAGCCCTAGGACGTCGTAAGAGATAAAGTTAGGCGATAGAAAGAGACCACAACATTGCGTTTGTTGCGTTTCGATTTTGAGGGCGGGGCCAGGCGCTATTGCGAACTGAATTGCACTTTTTGTGTCAGCGCTAGAGTCGCTATTTCTTTAAATAATCGTGCGGAGTTGACCTTCTGGTACTATTTAGTGTTCTGTGCCGGAGCTGCGAGGTGTAAAACGCCCGGGCTTTGAAAAGAGTAATCTCACTTGCATGTTACTTTTGGCTGCCAAAGACCATCTTTCTTTGTGTAGATCCTCATTATCTTTCATGGTAGGTATCAGTTAATACATGACCTAGATTAAATTTAGAAACATTTTTAGCGCAGACGCACAGTGTGGGCAGTACGTTTTAATAATATTGCGTAATGTCTTGACTGTAGTCTGCGCCGCTCGTTATCTCGCGAGAAGACATGTTGATAGGGTGTCAAGGATCGATTCCATTCAGAGCATGCGGTATCGTGTACCCACTAATGGAGCCCTGGGAACTGAATTGTGGACTCCACGCAACTTGTCCTGATCCTGGGTATTTAGCGATAACACGTTTTGCCTATTGACAGATTTAATATGTGATGGCTGAAGCATTTGAAATCAATGTGCTATCTAACTATTTACTTTGCGCAGACGGTTGAAAAGTTTTTGCAATTACTGCCTGGTTTGTTTATTTATTAATTATCTCCCTTGTGACGGGCTCCGGATGATCAAGTGGAAATTTCGGAAAATCCCTTCTTATTCCTGTAGTCATAAGTAATAAAGAAAACACTGGGTACTCAGACTACGTGACTGGGTAGAGCTTTCTAAGCCAAAGAATTTGGGCGTGATGATGACTCAGTGAATGAATGGATGAATGAGTTAAGGCTTTTCTTTTTATTAATATAGGTTTAAGCTACATATTATTAAATTGCAAACTCTTTCTAGAGCAAGAACTAGGGGGTTGCCGGTGTGGATCTGCTTAATTTCGTCATAGACAATAGAAATCCTTTCAGTAGGCTGATTCTGCATCGTTCAGTTTGTTAGCTAGCAACTCTCACTGGGTTGTTAACTAACAAAACGGAGGCAAAATTCCTATTTTTTTGCATCCTTTTTGCACAAGTTCCCAACCTAAATTGGTATTGTATCATGATAACATACAACGCTAGGTGGTAACTTGTGCAAAAAGAATACAAAGAAGTTTTTTTGCTTCCTTTTTTTTATTTATTAACCCTGCGAGGGTTACTAAATCAGATCACTTCAAACACATGTGGTTACTAACTAACAAACTAACGGTACCTGTAGCCTACTGAAATCTGCAGTCGTACTCATAGATATATTATAAGATCCACGCATGCTTAGGATTAGATTAAATTAAATGTAGAAACACTTAAGTATGTTTAATGGACGTTTAACATCCTTATGATCTTTCGCGGGTCGTGCAGTTCCTTACTCATATCGGAGGTCATCTGAAGCTTTTGAAGGCAAACCTGTTGCTATGATAAGGGCGACCGCATACCAGATCCGAGTTGTAAAGACCTGCTAGAGCAAACAATGAACGATCTAATCTAAACTGTGGTATAAATTTAGTGGTATCATGATTTAAATGGAGCTCATTTAAATATGTAAATAATACGAATGTTTGAGCTTTTTGGCAAGCTGTTTTGAGCTAATGCTTTAGTGCTAGTGCCTGTGTTAAAAGAGGCTTACTAGGCAATACCACCCTGTGATAGAAGCGATCGTGCGTTTGTGGAAAAAATTCCATAGAAAGCAAAACATCGTGAGGAAACCGGCCTGCTTGAAAGTTATCATCATCATAATATTATGCTCTTAAAAGGACCTGCTAATTCGCACTTAGCCAGAATAACTGTCTGTTATGGCCAAACTCCTCTCTGTCTGAAAGAAAACTTTGTCCAATTGTGGGCCAAAGACAGAAATCTTCATACAGATATCAATTCGGTACTACTACATAATATTTAATTTTACAAAAATGTTATTAATTTGTTTGGTAAGGGCAGCCCTGGGGATCTGGGTGGTGGGGACAAAAACGTATAAGAATATAAGAAAAAGGCGCTACATAGTAGAGGAGACCGAATGACGGAAGGACGGATAGAGGGGCAGCACTAACTTACTAAGTACTATTATGATATTCCGTGATCCGGTCTGTATAGTACCTACCTCCTATTCTTACGAAAAAAGGTAAAGGGACCCAAGAAGAAGGCTTGAGATTTATTTGCAATATAATAAATCTGATTAAGCGTCGAATGCGTTGAATATGGAATTATTATTTTCATAATTTACAACCTTAACATAAATAAATATCTCTGGTTTAAATCTAAAAAGGCGTTTTAATTTGTAAGGCATTGGCGCCGCTTGTCGGGATTTTTATTAGTTAAAAAAACATCAGCATCGTTTTACTACTGTACCTACCTACTTGCACTGTTTCTTGTTACTAAAGGTGATTGCCAATCAATATATTCACCTATTATCATAAGTTAAAAAAAAGTTAGATACGCTATTTTGACTCCGAGATAAAGAGATTATTACAACTAAGCTATAACATAAAATCTAATCGTATTTGATGTTCTTAATTGATAGCTAAATTTCTATTTAAAAGTTTTTAAAAATTTTGAAGTGAACGCCAAAATAATGTTATATGGGCAAGACTTGTATACTTAGTAATTAGAATAAGCTAGTGATAAGTTTAATTGTAACATTTATAAAAGAAATAGATCTTTGCTATTAATAACATCGCTTGTGGCGACTTTGTAGTATTAAAATTAAATAATGTTATTGCCATAAATTCATTTTCGAAGAGATAAAAAAAATGGCTTTGGGCCGGATCGAGTTTCAGAGGTAAGGGATACGCATAAAATGGAGCAGCGTTTATTCAGATGAGCGTCCACATAAATCGATGGGATTTTGAAATTATAATTTGCACGGAGATAGATCGCCGCGGGCGCCGCGTCCACGCCGCGCCGCTGACTGGCGAACTGCAAACTGCCGCCCGCAACCGTGAAGGGCCTTCATTGCTTAAAAATGTTTACACCTTCAATAAAATAAAAATTAAAGATATGTTATATCACCACTATAGTATTTGCGCTGTATAGATAATCCACGATGACGTGCCCCACTCTGTCAAACTCCATACGAATCGAATGTAGTGGGACGTGTCTTCGTGGATTGAAATATCTATACAGCGCAAATACTGGTGAAGGTGTGATAGCCCATTGGTAAAACTTCTCTCGTCAGGGGTTCACAGTTCGAATTCTTTTCGGAATTATGGGAGTTTTTGGGAACTTATCACATGCTTAACATCCGTCCACTAATATTCAAATTGTGTTTAGTTTTTCGAAGAAAAGTAGGTTTATTCATTTCCATAAGCCTACGTAGTAAGTAATTATTTGATAAAAACTAAATAAAATTTGAATTTTGGCACGTGAGATAACATCTTGAGAAAACTTGCGTGTCCAAGAGTTCCCCATAATTTCCTCAAAAGTGTGTGATACCTGCCAACCGGCACTTTGTTAGTGTGATAGGCTAAGTATGTCCTAAAAAATAGTTGAGAATTGAAACGACTTTTTGGCGATACCGATCGTGATTCGTGTTCAATTATAAATCTAAATAGCACAGCACTAGCTCCAATATCACAGACGGATGCAAATTATTTAGATTTGTATACTTATATTGCAAAAAACATAAAAATTTAGAAACGTGAAGTGTGTACCAATAACAGGTTCATATATTAGAGTTAGAACGCTAAAAGCAGTTCTGTTTGCGTAGCAGGCCGTTTAGTGACCTCAACATCAACGATACAATCGCAGTGCACCTGTGTAGATTATTACTTAAAGCCAAAGCTGAAAACTTGCTTTTGTTTACAGAACAATCTGGTAGATTGTTATCTAATGTGAAATCAAAATATTTGAACATATCAGTAATTAGGTAACAACTAACAAGACAATGTTAATAATAAATCTGCTGTTCATTTTTGTGAGTATATTATATCTATTATTATGAAACCCAAGTAGTAAGTATCCTTAATACCTTAATTATTTATTGATTATACTTGAAGTCATGCAAAGTTTTATCTGTTTAAATTAATAAATTATCATAATAATATTTTTTCTCGTCAGTGAACTGTAGAGCTTCAGAACACTTAATTCTTACTAAATTATATACTTAATTCAGCACAACAATTAATATTGTAGATTTTTTTATTCTCATACAGGACTGGCAATTAACAAAAAGGTAAACCATATTCGTTCAGTGAAATAATTATTTATTCATAACGTAACATAACAAGGCAATAATATACTTTTATTAATAATGTGTAACAATAATAAGTGTGAATGCAATAAGTAGAGCTTTACATTAATTGAATGCAGTTATGTAAGAAAAGCGTGTCTTGTCAGTATTTAGTTATTGGTATTACGTACTCTAAACGTAACTAGATACTTAGATACTTGTTATGGGTCAATTGGATTTGAACGTGTTATGTTCAATATAAGTATGTTGCAAAAATTATTTTACTATTATATAGAATCTGATTAGGTATTATTTTTGTAATTATATAACACTAAACGGGCTAAGAAGGTCATTTAAGCGATTTGTAAATTGAAATGATTGACATTACAAGTGGAAAATTAAAAAATTTTAAAACACCCACGACTTTTGCAGACTTGTAATTGAAAAAGGATTAAATATTTTTTTTGAAACTCCCCGTCTAAAGGAAAGTAAGAACTAAGAAACTATCAGTAAAATTACAAATCTAAGAAAATCCGCCGGAGCTGCTGTGTTTTGCCTATGACGGTGTTGATGGTGCTGTTTACCAGTTGATGACTAATTCAATTTCTTGATACTTCTCATATACCGGCAGTTTATCAATCCTTACTAATTACATTATTTGATATTGGAAACGAAAATAGCAATGGCAGCTCCGACGGATTTTCTTGGATTTGTAATTATACTGATAGGTTCTTAGTTCTTACTTTCCTTTAGTCGGGGAGTTTCAAAAAAATTATTTAATCCTTTTTCAATTACAAGTCTGCAAAAGTCGTGGGTGTTTTAAAATTTTTTAATTTTCCACTTGTTTTATAGTTTTTCGATTAATATATTAATGTAATTTAAATTATATTAAAAAATTAAAATTAATCTTCAAACTAGCCATTAGCTCCTCTAGCAGCGTTTGAAGGCATCATCCCTTCCAAGTCATAAAGAGATGTTTATTGTGGCGCCCCCTGCTGTTCAATCACAAGATCTACGAACCATTGCCAATGACTCACTAATATTTTATACAAAACTGTATCCAAATCGGTTCAGTCGTTTTTGTAATAATTGAGAACATTCGTTTGCACTGTAAACGTTTTTTATGGCGCCCCCTGGTGATCGATGTTCGTAACAACTATCTAAGAACCATCGCCAATAAATACCTAACATTATACAAAAAACTGAATCTAAATCGGTCAAGCCGTTTTTGAAATAAATGGGAACATTCGTTTGCAATATAAATGTATTTTATGGCGCCCCCTGGTGATCGATGTTCGTAACAACTATCTAAGAACCATTGCCGCTGAACACCAAGCATTATACAGAAAACCGCATCTAAATCGGTCAAGCCGTTTCTGAAATTAATGGGAACATTGATGTGCACACACAAACAAACAAACAAACAAACAAAAATATTTTTGCATTAATGGTTTTTGTGAACAATTTAGCATACAAACAAACATAACATCTCAATAATAAAGTAATGTACAAACGGTCTCTCACCCTAAACGCATATACCCGTACTCCGTTCCGTCGTGGGTAAAAAACTATAAAAACAATTCTTCAAAATTATAACGCTATGTATTTGGGTCTTTAATCTGCTACGTGGCAGAAACACGATTGGAATAAAGTTTTCCCAAAAGTTGCTCCAAATTTAAAAAAAGAGTTTTTATAATCGAAAACTAAAATGGATTTTTATGCATTTTTTTTAATTTGGTAACTGGCTGGTTCTTTACTAATTAGGTAAAATGTCGTTTTCTGTGATATTGTTTACGCACCTGCCTGTCGCACTCATCAACGTATTCGTAAGAGCAAGAAAGAAAAATGTTTGACTGGCTAGAAAAACCTCAATGGCAGGGCATAGTATTTTGTTTGCAAAAATAATTTAGTTGCAAATGAGTTCGTAATCGTGGTATCATCCATCGATCCACGGAACGTAAACGTTTATAGGAATGGAGGTAAAAAACATCGAATAGTAATAAGCGCAGATTTGCTAGGCAATTTGAAATAGCTTTCCAACTTTTATATTCCCATAGACAGGCGTGAAGATAAATGTCAAAAAAAAAAAACTGCAAAACAACTTAAATCCCCTTTGAGTGTTCCCTGCATTGCAATATTTTTGCAAACAACGCGCAAACTTTTAAAGTTTTGCAATATTTTTTTGATTTTGACTAGGTGGCTTGGCATGCTTAAATTTTGGTACTTGTTTCTTTGCCTTAGACATTTCCGGAATAAAAATAATCTACGGATGTATTAGAATAGGTCAGCGTGTATATAGGATTACTACAAGGTACTATAAAAATTTGGAATGGCCTAGTTATTGATACAAATATATTATAAACGTTCAGATTTATAATATCAAGCTGACTCGCCTAACTTTGTTTCGCTATTCAAAATATTTCTCATTTTGGGGGCATGAAAAAGTTTGCGTCCAAATAAATATAAACAGATCGTCGAAGAATTAGAATTATGTGAAACCTGATTATTCCTAGACTCACTGGCGGTCGAGAATCCACGTCAAGCGGATTCGGAGAAGTTTTGTTACAAACACCTTGACATGATTTTTTTTACGTTAGAAGACAAGACTATTGTCTACCCATACGACGAAATTAAAGCTCGTTTATTATACATGCTGTAGATAAATATCGAAAAAAGAAAAAAAGCCGCGCATTATTCAGTTGATAATGTTATATGGTACAAGACGCCGATGTCATTCGCTAGTTACGATTATAATGCTAGATGAGCATGCGCATCGTCCGGTGTAATAATTTAAGAATTCCAGATACAATCTACAAGGCACGTCGTACAGGAATCCCTGTGATCAGGCCAGATTCGCTCCCAGATAGCTTGAACAAGGTGATGTTGGGAAAAATTATCCCATCCTCCGTGTTCTTCGGTAAACTGTAAAACGTTCAACTAGTTTGCAGTTCGCACAGTTTTTTATTAAACAAATAACATCTTGATCTTTATATTCGCATTTTTATTGAAAACTAACTAGCAGGTCAGATTAATTTGTTTTGCTATAATCCGCTACTTGAAAAAATTCTGTATGGTGCAATATGCAGGAACACTGCCCACATGAAACATCACACACAATTTTCCAACATATTCTTCGACGCACGTTTCGTCCCGACATCGGGACATCCTCAAGAGATGTTGACGTCACAACGCGAAATCGTAGAGTTCAATCGTAATCGCATTGTGAAGTCAAATTTCCGCAAAATAACGCCTGCTTCCATTCAATATTTGAAAACTAACTGTTTTGATGCCGTCTTCCATGGAAACCATGATCTTTAGGAGTAAAATCATGCCAAGTTTCATTTTAATCCATCCAGCGGATTAGCCATGATGCGCGGCCGTGGTACAAACAGACAGATAGACAAAAATAAAACAATTTACAGTTTTGACTTCAGCATCGATTAAAGAGTGACCTCCAACAAACAAATTCAAAATATCTTCAATGTACTGAATTCAACCTGTTACAGTTTTATTTTAATTTATAAGTATAGATGGAGATTTTGAAAGCAACATTTGGGAAAACTTTCTATTGAGAATTTTTTTCCAAGCGTGCTTCTTTCTGCTTCTGAGCAAATTTAAAGATCCAAAATACATGACGTTTTTTGCCTTTATAGTTTTTAACCTGCAGGCCATTATAAGTTTAGTTCGTTAAAATATTACTAACGATTCTTCAGAACACAGAGGCCTTATTAAGCCTTTACTATCTCATAATAATATTATTCGCGTACACTAGGATTGAACAGCGAAATAAAAAATAGTTTCTTCTAATATCTAAAGTTCTCGTGTCACTGTGTTAGTAGCAAAAGTCCTCCAAAACGGCTTGACCGATTCTAATGATTTTTTGTATAATATTCGGTAGGTCTGAGAAAAGCACGTAAACTTTTTTCATACACCTCAGATATGGAATAATTTATATGGCATAAAAATGTTTATAATTAAATATACCTATCTAGGTTTATATCGAGGCATGTCACTGGCTATTTCTTGAAACTCATGAATACATGGTTTTATTAAAGTGTTCGTTCTTAACAAGATGCATTAATTTTAAAGGATTCTTAGAAACTTGTCTCTATCCGAAACCAAAAGACAAAACTTTTTGTAGATGAATTCACAGGAAAAGTCTAGTATTTGCATATAAATATTCATGAGATGTTAAAATATGTCTATGTGTAAGTTTATGTGAGTTAAGATTGATTTTATTGTATAGGTACCATTTGCATAAATGCAGTCAGAGGTGTTTCGCAGACGCTTATAACAGAGATTACTGGACATAATAAAGTCTGCTGCACTTTCTACAATGTTGTAAGCAAAGTCTGTAGGTAATTATTAATAATATGTTTAGATCTGAAAGGTTGATAAAGATAACAGTTTATAAAACACAAATCTATTTATCTTTTATGAGTAATCAGATATTTATGGTGGAAATATGGCCAAGTGCATTTAAATCTATTAGCTGACTAGCTTTTATTTGTGGCTCAGCTTGCGTATGGATTTTGCCGACACTAAAAATGTACGAAATGGTTTGTCACTAAGAATTCGCCAAACAAGTAACCCTTTACAGTTTTATCCACTCATGGGCACAGAGGTGGAGCTGAAATCCCATGTGGATAAAATAAAACTACTGTCATCCTGCCAGTGGACAATTTAATTTTATCTCCTGTCTTTGGATATCGCGGGATATTTTTTTATACCTTGCCCGCGCTAGGGGCAGTAAGTGACAGCCGTGATTGACCGATTCACACATAGTGTCAACCGTACGGACAACCGGACTGATTCACGTGTGGGGCAGTTTGTACCCCGGTATAGTCTATGGTCTATGGGGTAACTAATACCCCACGTTTGAAAGGATGAGATGCTTCTATGCTTTTCCGTTCATTATTTGCAATGCACAAAGCTTGATATAATTTATGTTAGTGTCTTCAGAGACCACTGTATGTAAATGGGATATTGAATTTTGTGACATCTAACCTTTGAGTCGATTGTATCATCCTGATTTAAAGCCAGTTATCTAATACGCGATTTGAATGGCCGAGCGAGCGTGTAATGTACCATATTTTATAAATCATTAAAATATTATTTATTGCATAGTAGACGGATATTTTGTTCACTGCTTGCTCTATGAACTAAGGTTTTGTCAGCTTCTGCTAATCGGTGTACCAAACTTGAACACATTTTTGCGTGTAACGAATAAGTTTCATTACGTTCTACGTTTCTACCTCTAATTAAGATCAGAGTTTTTTTGATTATGAGCCAACATTGCCGCAGCTTATTAAAGAGTTCATTAAACTCTGTATAATCTCGTCAGTTTATGGAGTTTTGAAACCGGTCTCAAATTATGAAGACGATGTTTTTGCGCTAGGGGAAATCTTTCTCAAATCGTTAATTAATGATTAACGCACATAAAATTACCCATAAGATGAATTAATATGTAATAACTTTAATTTTAATTATGTAGCTATACTTACGTAATTATATCTTCTCTTAGATTGCTTGCTGCTTGCGTGAAATTATAGTTGGTTTCATGTGTACTCCAACCTCATGGGAACCATGGATTTTTCTGGGATAAATAGTTGTGTCAATACAGAGTGAGTATAATTCATCTCAATTTCGAATTTCAGTCTAATTACTTACGTAATTGCGGTGTGAATGAGTAAAAAACATGTTTTTTGACTGAAACTGTAACGTATGTTTGTAATTTATGTTGTAACCTGCTAACTTAAGAGCAGAATAATTATTATCTTAAAAGATGAAAGATATACTTTCGTAGATCCCCTTGCCTATTAATTATTAAGATTCGATCAAGCAGTGGGATTCCATTATAAATACCACCCATGAGTTGTCACAGTCAATTAAAATGTCGGCGTCAAAAGATTTTTCCCACTTTTTGCTGCCTTTCAGTAAATACAATGCAACTTTCTTGCACAGAGTCAGTTCTCATCGAAGAAACGACGCGACGGCAGATATTACGTCGATTCAAAACAAAAATAAAAAAAGATGAATTGCCGATTCGCGTGAGTGAAGTAATTGAGCCGGTATTCAAACGGCCGATGACGGATTCAACGTTCCAAGTTATTTATTTAAAAATAAAAACCGGCCAAGTGCGAGTCGGACTCGCGCATTGAGGGTTCCGTTCAAGGCCAGTTCTCAATAGTATTAAAGTAAATTAAACACCCCTGCCCATCAATTTCAAAAACGAGCAAAAGATCACGTTAATTGTTGTATGGGAGCAGCGGCATAGAAGTATAGCGTAAGTATAGCGGCAACAGAAATACATTATATGTGAAAATTTCCAGTGTCAAGCTATCACGGTTCAAGAGATACAGCCTGGTGACAGACGGAAGGACAGCAAAGTCTTAGTAATAGGGTCCCGTTTTTACCCTTTGGGTACGGAACCCTAAAAACTAAACTTATAGTATAAGGCCTGAGTTATCGTTTCCAACTTGTCTCGATAGAAAGCGTTTTCAACACTTGACAACTATTGCAGGTACAAAACTTCTTGGCACAAAAATATTTGCAATGAATGATTAAATTTTTTGCGGATCTAAGCCTCTTTATACCGTACAAAAGAAGAGAGAAAGTAAACAAATCAAACGCAGCAATATATTTTTATTGACAGATTGTTTAATTAAATTAGACAAAGTCGTTTTGAAATTAAAAGTGTGAAGAAATTCGTACTGTAACTTTCTAAGCACTGTGATACATTCATGTCGCTCTGTAATAAGCGTAAGATATTCTACAATAAGTTCAAAGAAGCTACTCCCAGTTGGTTATCTTATAAGTATAACTTATGACAAATGTATAATATCGTCGGCGGCATCTTGAGTTGCAAGTTGCAACTAAGCAAATTCTAAGTTGATTTAGTATTATGGCGGTTAAGCTTTCGACAATATAACTAATACTTACTTTTAGTGAAGCTGATTTTATATACTCGTATCTATTTACTTGCTTGTACCTAAGGGATGTATGGAGAATTAAAAGTTGCAATTGTTTAGTCTCGATTTCGTATGAATTTTAGAAGGCCATAAATTTATTTAGTGCAATAAGTAATTTAATATTGTTTTATAATTATATTTGGTACATATACTGTTCCAGGCGAAATCAAAGACAAATTTGATAAGTTTTTATTGATGCCCTTCTAGGAATGGAAATAATGTTTGTGTTATAACAAAATCACAAATAAACAAAACGAAAAAAACTTGTTTATTGGGCCTTTGCCCTGTGGCAATATAAAACCCATTACATAACTACGCAGACTGATTTCCGGTCGTTATAAAATTGATTCATACTAGGTATCTGATGTCTGCGATTTTACTTGAGAAAAAATAAAAATGTCTCGTTTTTTTTTTAATGAATTTATTCTATTCCACACTCAACGCGAAAAAGTAAAAGGCTAGTCGAAAACGAAATTTTTAAAGACAGTTTTTTATCTGGAGCAATACACCGAATCTACAAACATGCATTTTCTTTTTCTCTTTGCCAATATTCAGCATGGACATTTGCAGCCGGGCGTTTGCGTGTTTCACTTATACTTCGAGTTAATGATACACGAAATTTCGTTGTAGCCAGGCAATTTGCGAGGGAGTCGGGCCTTTTTGTGGGCAGAATCTCTGATTATATTTACCTATCGTCTGGCCTCTGGGATATTCCGGCTCATTTCGAAATAATTGGTTTATTATGTTAGGCCTGTGTTGTAAGTAGGTGTGCCTCGTAAAGGTTACATTGACTCCCCAGTATGATTAAGCGGATTGCGAATTCCAGTTACGAAATATTGTGGTATGGTACCTATATTAGTTCTGATAATGATCAAAGATAAAGGATTATTTCGTAACCTTTAAGCTGCAACTATATGGATAGCCTTGAAAGGTACTCCAGTATCATGAGAATTTTATTTAAATTTAACTTAACGATTTTATTCGTAGTAATCCGTTTCAGCCGTTTTCCTTCTGCAATGCTTTCCAGCCCGCACGGTCCTGCGCCATTTGTATCCAGCGCCTTCCCGCGACTCTTTTTATGTCGTCAGTCCATCTGGTCGGAGGTCTGCCGACACTGCGCTTTCCCGTGCGGGGTCGCCATTCCAGCACTTTGGGTCCCCAACGTCCGTCGGTTTTACGAGCTATGTGCCCCGCCCATTGCCACTTCAGCTCCGCGATACGTTGAGCTATGTCGGTGACTCTGGTTCGTCTACGGATATCCTCATTTCTGATTTGATCACGCAGAGAAACTCCGAGCATAGCTCTCAATAATCTTCGTAGTAATGGCGTGTTAAAAATGTTTGTTCTGACACCAACATCATAAGTTGTACCTAAGCCACAAGCCGACCCTAGTATTGTCTATGGAATGCGGTCCACGCCACAGATCCCTATATACTTGTCATTAGTCCGCACGCGAGTTTCTACAGGGACGATTTCCGCCACATTGTGGCGTATTAGTGGAAATTTTGACAAATGGCGCTACTTTTTTGTTGTATGAAGTTGACGTAAAACATTCCAGAGGGTTCACCCTCAGGTAGATATTAGTGATTTTCCCTCAGGCGATTGGGCAGAAACTGTACTAAAAATTCTGATGCGTTAGTGAATCAGTCTCTTTAATTTATCGCCGAAATGTTTCAAATAGCGTATCTTCTAGTTAAATTTAACACTTATTAACTCACTGGTTTCCAGTTCGCAGTTTCTCACACCCACGCTTATCGCAAAGTAAAATACGATCTTAGGCCGGGCCTAAATCTCTCTACAGTATCACTCGATGGCTTGATAGATACGCGTGATTACTTCGGTTATTTACTGTACATGTAATTGATTCTTTTATGTTTATCTGAACAACTGTATCGTGTTTTTTATTCGTATTTAAAAGTACGCAGTCATTGAAACTGCGCAAAGTTTTAATTAAAACAAAAAGTTTTAGATTTCGTTTTTAAATGTTTTGCGGTATGCGTTTTGGAATTGTTTTTGGGCATTATATTTTAATATTATCATCAGAAGATTTCATCCTTACTAAGCATATTTTTGTATTTATCTTAGCTCCAACTTTAGAAAAGCCAGCTTGAACTAGAGATTAAAGACACCAATCGATTAGATTTTTTTTAATATTATTAAAAAAATTCTCTTTTACGTTTAAGTATGTATTTTTAGGGTTGCGTACCCAAAGGGTAAAAACGGGACCCTATTACCTACTAAGACTTCGCTGTCCGTCCGTCCGTCCCTCTGTCACCAGGCTGTATCTCTTGAACCGTGATACCTAGAGCAAGACACCAGAAATTTTCACAGGTGATGTATTTCTGTTGCCAACTACAACAAATACTAAAAAAAAATTGGTTGTCTGTAAGTCGGTTTACTGACGATAGTTGAACGTGACAACTCTCGCTTGCCCTTCAAGCCTTACATGGAACGCCTCAGAGCGAGGTAACGGCATCCTCAGAGCGAGGTAACGGCAAATGAGTCATGTTTTTTTGTGCGTGCAGCCGGCTCTATCGATTTATAAGACGTTGTCACGTCAATAGAATAAAATAAATAGTCTGTCCCATACAACAAACTTTTTGCTCGTTTTTGAATTTGGTGGGCACTGGGGTGATTACTGTTTGGTCTCGATAGTACGGAACCCTCAGTGCGCGAGCCCGACTCGCACTTGACTAATTTTATATTACTTTATCTGTCACTAGCTGACCTACCGATGATTTGCTCATAGTATAAATATCCCTTACTCATTCCTTGTCTTTATTAACATTTTAGCTACCAAAGGTTTGAGCTAAGCTATACATGATACATTTTATTGATATAGATTTTATCATTCTCAATGCTTGTATGTACTCCAATTGAGTAAACAATTAAGTGGAGTAGACAATATGACAATGGCCGACCCCGATGCGCCGTGGAAACTGTCACGCCGCTTTCCTTTGACGGCGCGCTGCCTTTCTTGTTATTACTTACATCCGCACATTCTGACGTATGAATAGTTTGAATTATAGGGAAGTGTAGCGCTGAAGGAAGGCAGTTAGGAAGCTTCTTAGAAGTTCTTAAATGGAGCATAGATCATTTTATAGAACACTAGCTGATCCGTCAAACGTTGTTTTGCCATTAAGAGCGTTCATGCGGCACGGTGTGAATCGCGTTTCGCTCCATACAAAAAAGAAATTCGTTGGCGCTGACGCAATTTTGCGTCGATTATGGTATTACAAAAAAAAAATAGTAAAATAAATATACAACTTATTAAAATAGTAAATAACCAGTGACATTGAATATTAATTGAAATAAATTACTATAATTCAGAAATAACAAAATATCTTGGATTTTATCCTAAAATAATACGTTTAATTTATCGAAAAATGCTAAAAATGGCACTTTTCGGTTTATGGTTTTTGAATGAAAATCTAGGAAAATCGTGTTTTTTTGAGACACTTTTTAGTAAATGTTATTAATTTTCTAAATATGTCATTGTTATAAGTTTGTGTTAAGAAACATGGCAAATATCTTGCATTTGCGTAGAGCGTCGACCGCTATTTTAGCAAACAACCTATACAAAAACTGTTCTAGTGAGAAAGTTATACACATATTTTAAAATATTTTTGAGACAAGTTCTAGATTATGAAATGCCAAATAATATGAATTCAATTATCTAATCTATAATTGAACACATAACTATTTTATGTTCCTTCGGAAATCGTAAATTTTGACTCAAGCATATTATACTAACGCATGAACCGTTTTAAGGGATATGAAAAATAGCTTACGACCTACTCTCAGATGTACCGAACATAAACAGAAAGTTTCATAAATAAATAAATAAGTATCTAAATAAATAAATAAATAGTATCTTTTAGTCTAGAACCGAGAACAATATCTATTAAGTGTAGCGTTACACACAAGATTAAATTTTAATTCCTTTAGGTGAATCCTTTTCGATATTTTTTAACTTACAAAGATAACTATTGCTTAAAAATTCAATTAGTTAAAATGTTACAAAAGTATTTAATACTTAACACACTTTTTTTTAAAGATAAAATTTATCTTATTAGGTTATTTTTAAGTCATTAAGTTGTTATATGTTTTATTCAACTTAAGCTAATTGATTACTTAATTCAGGCTTAATACAGTTTTACAGCTAACACTCTAAGATAATGTGTATTAAAAATTAAATATTACGTAGGTCTGTCGTAATGTGATGCATTACCGAAATTGCTAAAGATGATATTATTTCCGAAATATCATCATTATAAGATGTACAAATTTCTTAAGACCAATAAAAAAGATTTAATTGGCATTGAAACAGGTTTTGTTGCTCTATGTAAAGCCACGTATAGACTACGCCAGCGAGCAAAAATCCTAGTTTTGAGACCATTTTTCAAAGACATATCGTCGGTGGCAGTCTAGTATTTAATCACTCCAGCTTGGAAGAGTAATAACCCTCGGGGAAACAATTATGTTAATAAGTTTGTGTTCTATACTGCCGATAGAGTGAAGCAAAAATGTAGGGCTCTTCGTGAGCCCTACATTTTTGCTTCACTTTTTGCACTTGTCACTCGTATCCGTCACCATCGTCAGCATCAGATCAGCCTGCGGAAGTCCACTGTTGGACATAGGCCTTCCCAAGCGAGTACCAACACACTCTATCCTCAGCCTTAGGACATCTAGGCTCTAGCCACTTCTCACTACTCGCTTTATGTCTTTACTTGTATGGAGTCAAGAAAGCGCCCCGGGAACACACCAAGAGCTACCGAACGAGCGTCCTTCTGCGATTCGTCCCCCTAAACCAGGAGGTTGATTGGGTCATGGATAGTGGAGTGTTGTCCCCTACCAGCTTTATGTCGTCGCGTCGCATCAGGCCAACAGTTGGAGCTTACTTGTATGCGGTCTCCATGAAATTATGTATAATGTAAACCAATTATCAAGAATTCAAGTGCATTATCGTAAGTCACTCGTGAAAGACGGTGTCGACTTTGTATCACAGCTTCCAAAATTTTTATAAGGTTGATGACACCAACGATTAGATAAGAATTTGTTACCATTCATTGCAGCTTTGGATATAGCGGTAATGGAATTACGGCTTTATTTTGAACTTTTGTAAAGTTTATAATTCTCTGACTAGTTATTTTTCCAAAAACCAAAATAAAAGAATTGGCAAAATAAACATGATAAAGTTAAACAACACTATTAATCCATAACTGGAAAACTATTGAACCGATTTTAATGCAATTTGCACAGGTTGTTAAGTTGTTAGATACATACCTAAACCAAAAGAGCACACAGAATCGTCATGCAATAATTCAACGGAAATGTAACTTTGTTTAATGTTATTACCAAGGTATAGTAAAATAAGCGGATATTGCATAAAAATTCCTTCGAGAAAATGCATTATTGAAAACAACAATGCTTGCTCGCAGAAACATTTACTATCCTCGTTCTATTTCGATTTCACCTTGAACCGTTACTCATTTAAAGCCATTTTAAAGCAGTTAAACTCGCGACTATAAAAACTGAAATCTCTCTCTGACCATACATTAACACATTTAATCATTCGCCGCCTTTGTAAAGACGAAGCTCGCAATTGATACAATCATAGCAGAAAGTGAACGATTCTTAATAAACGATACACAGTTTGTAATGCTCTATCAAAAACAGCGTAAGTCAATAAAGTTACTTTTTGTGCATAATATTTTCAAACAAGTGACAAATGAAGTGAGTGGAGCGAAGTATCAAACATGGCGTCAAGGCATTTTTTTTATCTTTATTTTTGTATAATTTTTACGTGTTTAAAGGACAACTAAGAGCTTTTATTCACGTAGGTATTAACGGTCAAGCTTAAATTTACCCGTTTTCGAATGGATTGAATTTGTAGTTCATACATAAGCAATTGGTCTTTGATACTATAATAAATAATTAATTAATTGACACAAGCCTTCATATCAGCCAAAATAGACTCACGATCTCAGCTGGATAATGCTGAGGCTTTATGCAATCTTACTCATATTTGGAAAATTATTATCACGAATAAAGTTCTAGTATCACGACTGTGGTCTGTATTGTAATTGTTAAACAGAAAACTATCTTTGATATCTACGAATAATGGATTAATACAGATCCCGATATGATATTACTTAGTGGAAGTATTATGGTAACGTAAACCTCACAAAACTTAAAAAAAAATCTTGACAAAATAATTGCTATATTGATTTCTTCAAGTCCATTTGGCCTGCAAAGGATGCAGTGTACTGAAAATATTTGAAAGTTGTGTTTCGTATTTTTAAAGAGTAACATATAATAAACCGATATTACGGAGTTATACCAAAATAATTTTATTAGTAGGCGCTTCATAATGGCTAGCAACAAATATCTCTATCTGTGACTTAGGTTACTTTAGTTCTTGTTTGAACGATCTGGAACTTTTTATCTGGACCTTAAGCCCGGCGGTGAATTAAATAAAGTGCTTTTTCTAAATATAAACGCTATCTCGACAGACCATTGGCATATGCGTCTACGTCCCTCTTTGCCGTTTTTGCACATTTATTTTTTCGACGATATTTTATAATTAAGGCTGCGAATTTGTTGTCTGAGTTTTACTAAGAAACGGTGTGTTCTTTTTTAAGCTTATCGTGATGATGTCGCAAACTACAAGCCTAGGCACAGAAGTGATTTTCACTATCAATAAGTATGTTAAGTAACATGCGAGAATTTAATTATAGCTCGGTACTTTAACTACATTATAGAAATTGTTATGATTACTTGTATAGTTCGCAACACAATTATTAATATTTTATGATATTAGAATTTAATACCGTACATTCGGGACGTGAAATTCGCATTATTTATCTTCTACAAAATATGAGTCAAATTTATATTGAAAGTTATATTGAACATGCTTTACACATGATTGTGATGTATGTGTAAATACTTTGATTTAAGCGTGAAAATTATACTAAGCATACCTCGTGTTTAGTGAGATTACCATTTGGAACTACAAAGCCCAAGAGTTCACCATTGTGTCTGATATCTATGATTAGCACAAATTCTCTTCAACTTAACCTTTGCGCGTCGGTAAAATGAAAAGCGTGTTTCAATTTCTAATTGTGAGCATTAATTATACGGAATTGAGTACTCCCACGGCACGGCATGCTCATGCTACCAGGGGAACTGCAAATGCGGAAGAATAAGAGAGAATACATATTTCATGCGACTAAATAACTTCTTTCTACTAAAAAGATCGATGCCTTTATGAACGGATAAATGCTACATTTTTAAAGTCCAAAAGCTGTTTTTGAATTATTCTGGACACTCTTTGTTAGAAGTGTTTGAAGTTGAAGTGTTCTTATTATGAAGATTATTTGCCCTTGAACTTATAACTACAACACACAGCTTCATCCAAAGCTAGCTTGTAAGACCTCCGCTTACTTGTAATTAAAGACAAAAGTCCTCTTGCACTGGTTGATAAAATTGTACCGTGTTCGAAGTATAAAGATCACAGCTTCATCCAAAGCTAGCTTGTAAGACCTCCACTTACTTGTAATTAAAGACAAAAGTCCTCTTGCACTGGTTGTACCGTGTTCGAAGTATAAAGATAATGCATTAAAAAAAGATTATATTTATCCGTTATCAAAGCTTTACAGGAGATAGTGTAGACTGTAGCGATCTCAAGGTGCACTGTGCAGTCATAGTTGAGACGGCCGAGGAGGCGCCCGTCTCATAACATTCGAAGTTCCGAAAGCGTGCATTAAACGGTTTCAGGCTGAAATAAACACAGTACAATTGATACTAACAAAAATGATATGTGAACTGTGATTACTAAGTGATACATAAAAATCATATAACTGTGTGATAAACTGTAATAAAACCATAAAGGAATAAAACAGGTGAGAGAATTTAAAAATTGATACTCGGTCATTCATCTTTATATGAAAGTTACAGATCGTTACAGAAATATTCTGGTGAAGGTAATGGTGAGGATTTAATTAATTATTGTAATAATATTGAAGTACACTGTGTAAAGATTCTGAACAGGAGATCCATTAAATTAATCGTTATGTAAAATAATTTAATTATACGGGCTTAAAAGTTTTCATATTCAGTAGGTATTAAATTTTTCGACTTAAGCCTATCTCTACTTTGAGGATTCTTTTTTGAAGAAGAAGGAAGGAAAAAGGAAAAGAGGAGGATGTTCGCATATTAAATATGGGTACAGACTAGTATCTAATTTAATATTAAAGATGTGTATAATAGTGATAAGTGTATAGTCACCTACAAGTATTATATTTAGTCGTTAAGAAAATTTCGTCTGTTACGAAACCTGAACTTTGGATAAAGTTAAAATATTCATCGACACGCTAAATTAGACATGCATTTTAACTTTAAGTATCGAATGTCTGTAATTGGTATTAACGTTGTTTCTGCGACCAGTTAATTACCATCGACGCAAAGTTCGGTTTGAAAGCGAACCAAGCTCTCAGGAATCTCAAAGCTCGTCTGACCGGCCTGGGGCTGCGATGCCGCCATCTTTTCTTGGACCCTCCAACCTGTTTCAGGTCTGCACATTCTAGCCAAAAAACTCAAGCGAACAGTAACTTAATACACATAAAATATGGAGGCTTATTGTAGTCTGGCTCACTCGAAAACTTTTATGATTGGCAGGCATTGTGTGTATTTACACTGCAATATTTTGAAAAGCTTAATCATTCGTTGCATATGAAAATCATTGAACGTTAACGAACCATGCAGTCTCATGTATTCGTGAAGATTTTCAGGATTACTACTAGTATACTATGTCCATATAACACTAAGTATAGTACCTTGTTATGTACTATACTAATTGACCAAGCGAAACGAGTTCTTAGATTTAACTTTGGGTGGGCATAATAGCAGTTTTATAACAAAGGACGCCATGGATGAGTGGCATGGGATAGATGGTATTAAAGCTTTTTTTCACCAGCTAAATTATCAAAAAATTTACACAGAACTAATGAAATTTCTTGAATCTGCTTATTACTTTTTTTGATCTCTCTAACTCGGTATCTACTGTATCCTGTTTCGAGTTAATAATTTCAGTAACGCTGAACGTAACTCTAAAGGTTTCACTCTTTTGCTGTTGTAAAATCCGGTATAACTTTAATATTACGAGAGGTTGAATAAAAGTTGAGAGCTCAAGGCGTCTGGTCACAAATTACGAGTATTTAAATTAAACAGGCTTGTTTTAGTAATGGCAAAAAGAAATACGCTTAGGTAGACAGTAACATAATTATTCTGTTTTCGGTTGAAATGTCATCGCGTGACTCATTTGTCTTATTGTAGTCTAATGTCATGTGTAAGGTGTGGTTAGGTCAGCCGAAGGCTCACGAAGGTTGATGATAGAGTCGTGTTTTGTTAATTATTCAGATTTTATTCTTATTTTTCCCACTGCAATTCTTCCCAATAGCATTTTTAATAGATTGACGTAAAATAGTTCATTACTTAAATATTGCCAAGTAGACAATTGTATATGCTAATATAAAATGATTGGTCAAGTGCGAGTCGGGCTCGCGCACTGAAGGTTCCGTACTATCAAGTCCAATTCCAATTAAAACACCTCTGCCCACCAAATTAAAAACGAGTAAAAAATCACTTTTGTTGTATGGGAGGGGGGAGACCCCTTTGAATCTTTATTTTAATTGACCTATTCATTTTTAATTTTTAAACGGACAGACAGACGGACCTCGAAGTCTTAGTAATAGGGTCCCGTTTTATACCCTTACGGAAAGGTACGGAGTCATAAAAATCGAATAATTTATATCAAACTGAATTTTTTATTCCATCCTTAAGATTTTCATGTAAATATTCCTAGGAAGGAGCTGTTTGATATTTTGTTTTATTGAGTCAATTTACACAAAAAAATATAATACTGGTTGGCTGGTTGGATAATAAATCGATTATTATTTGATAATTACTTTTTAAATGTTCATAGCAACAGTTGTAAAGCATTTTAATTCTTTCTATGGTGTTTATTATAATTGTTTTGGACTAGTTGATGCACATCCATTCTCGCCGATGGACACTTGGTTTGAAGAGAAATCTATTCATTTCATAGTTAACAATTTAATTGCACTTCCTATAATTATAATGTTACGAAATACAATAATAACAATATTATGTATACACATTGTTAGGAAGTTGTTAAATATAAAAATCGAATTATTAAAATTTGACACGTAACACGTCTAAATAGTTAAATTATACATCGTTGTTTTTTACCTCCTGCACGACTTTATTATAATTCTGATCTTCATATTTCGTTAGATAAATCTATTCTAGGTATTCTGTTTCCTTGCTGTTCTTTTCATTTGCGTTTTTGTTTCTAAATTTACTAACTTTCCGTGTGTTTAGTTATTTTGTTCATTTGTAAAACAACCTTGATTGACTTTCAATTTATTGCCATAGCTATTTGCTTCTAATTTCACCGTGTGCTTTTTTGTTGGTTTTAGATCTTGTACATTTTTATTTATATAGAACAATACGTTATCATCAATAACAATTATTTATTCCTCGGCGGCTTTAATTTCTCTGCGGGGCGGTGCAGGGCGTAATTCATCGGATAATTACGCAGTTTAGTAGCGAGTGACAGGAGCGCGATGGTATCGCGTTTGATGAATCGGCTCCCCTTGCACCGACGACTAGCTTATTGATGCGTTGACTTGCGCGTGATTACCCTTCATACGTACCACCATCTGATCATCGTTCGATAAATCAATCACTTTAAAAAAAGTTTCGGAAAGATCGATATTTGCAATTTGTAATTCAGTTGTAGAAAATGGTTGCCATTCACTTTTAGAGACTCTATTTCAGCGTGACTAAAAAACTGTGACTGTCAAAGGGAAATTAATGTTATTAATTTAAAATTAAGAATAATGCTACTCCTTTTCACGGATACCGTAAAGACAAGCTAAATTTAGAGACTCTTAAAAGTTAAAACCAACTCTACCAACGTTAGGTGGTACATTTGTTGGAACGTAATAAAAAACTTACAGAACAGTAAGAGAAAAAAAGTGTTAAAAAATGTTCAAACGGCGTGAAATATAAGAGTTACATAAAACATGAAATCTGTGAATATTGACGTTAAAGTGACATAAACGTGGATTCATTAAATGCTTGTTAAAACTGTTGGAGCAGAAAATAACACGTGTTGTGATGTTGAACGACTATCTATTTTTTAACAACTCTTTTTTAACAGTTAAGTTGTTTTGATACCTAGTTTTGGTAAAATTAATTGATAATTCTCTTAACTTATATTATGTTAATAAATCTAATTTTAAATATTATTGATTTACTTTCTTTTCAATGCTGCTTCTTCCTTTAATTTATGTTTACACTTTTTTATGATATTTATGATAAGAGTACCTACTTTTTATACTAATTCATTGTTTGATAGAGCAACGTTAATTTGTTAAGAATAACACAATATCTAGATCTTCATCTTCGTATTTTATTGAAAGTTTATTTTTAACTACGCACTAATAATTACAATATTCGAAAAGGACTTAGTGTCAGCTATAAGCACCACAAAAGTGTTAGTTATCGCTGTACTATCTCATAATTCCCTTCCAGTAATAGCAATTGAACCAGAACGTATATCACCTTGTATACCACGTACGCTGCCTCACCTTTCACTCAGTTTTGTCAAAACTCGATTCAAATAGAAAATGCGAAGTGATAATGACCGCCCAGTGATGTAGCATGACCGCTGACATTGCGTAATTCAGCCAAACGTGGAGCATTGTCTGCCACTTGTAACACTTCACTTCACTCGAATTCACCTGCTACCGATTTTACGGACCGACTCGAATTATGGGTTCTAACTAATCTATAAAGAGTCGATTAAAGAATAGTCATTCCTTCTTTGTCACGTTTAATATTGTGATTTTTTATCCGTGTCTTTCGCGTTTCGTTATTGTCAAATTTTCATTTTGTCAGTATTGGCTTCTAAGAAAACTGTTTGGGATCTAATTTAAAATTGGAAATCCGTATATTTTATCGTGATGATTATATTTCTTTTTGCCAAATTCCTTACCTGCAATATTATGATGTGTAGTTTCACGTCTAACAGGATGTGAACGGACATTATAAGAAACGTGAACCACCGCCAGGTTGGTGTCTGACTACAAATGACATCTGTACGCTCAACATAAATTCTAATATTAATATTATTCAAATTAAGTTTGATTAGATCAATGTACGTGTAGGCATGCGCTTACACTTTATTTAAAACTTTCTAAGAATTAAGAGCATTGTTTTTTACACTCACAAACGAAAAGAAATTGAATATTATTTCTTGTTATTATTTTCATCCTAATATTTATTTATGTACTCTGTATTATTATATACTAATACAGAGTATATATTATTATAAATATTCTATATATAATATTTAAACGCCTCTTTCTCAAACGCCTTGTATAGTCGCGGAATGAAAAGGTTCGTCACCTTAGTGTCAATTTTCGCTCTCAAAACAACCGACTAGTGCAAACAAATCAATTTGAAAATTAACGAACCTTTTCATTCCGTGACTGTATTTAAAAAAACACGAAAGATTGCTTTTAGATATAATGAATGATGTATAATTATAAAAATCATAGTATAACTGTTATTTCCTTATATAGAAGACATTACTTAATTATTTAGAATCTATCCGGTTAATGATGCTTGTAATGTTAAATAGACAAAATGGAATGCTCAAAATAAAAATGCAAGATAAAATTATTTAGACGGCCTTGAGTGGCCCTGGTCAACGACCAGAGAAAGGTGTGCCTAGTCGCTGTTATGTAAAGTTTTAACTCTTAATTTATAATCTCTGTCATACATCATAGAAACTTATGGCGAAATTGAACGTTTAACTTTCATTACTCGATAGATCGTATTAATTTTGTTAATACGAGTTCTCAATGTTGAGGTCTGACTTTTATTGATAACTAAAAACTTGGTATGCGCTTGACCAATGTCTCAATTAACAGTTTGGCACTAACTGACGATACTGTCCAAGATTGCAACAGAAATGGCACAACCTCTTTTTCTGCTTGCAGATTGCTCTCAATTCTTATGTCAGTGGTAGAACTACAAGTGCTCTACAATGGTTCAAGTATTGTAATCAAGATGAATAATTTGAATGTAATACAAGGCGTTGTATAAGTTCGACTCATTCGAATTGAATCTAATTCATCTGTCAGTCTTCAATTATTTCACCTGTCACTGGCCCACGTGTTGTCACTGATGTGTCAACGCGTGAAAGTATGCAGATCATATCGGCGTGGGCAAGAGGCGTGTGATGGCAGATAGGAGTTAGGACTAGTTGATCTGGTTATGTAATGGGTTCTTCAAATTGTAGATCGGGTGATAAGTTAGTGTCGAAAAAAGGCTTAAAGGTGATTTATGTTACGATTCTTATAATTTCAACTACACGTTCTATGTTTAGAGGACCTCCCAAGTTTACATTATAGATAGATACCCAGAGCTTAGGATCCTTTTCCCATTTCATTAGTTTCAGCCGATGAGGTACATTATCTAGATTTCCGTTGACCCACTTAGTTGAGTCTGCCAACATTGCACTTTCTGGTCATTGTTTTAGTTTTTGGCATTGACAGGACAAATATGCGGTCTGGTTTTTAATGGATTAGCTTTGTGTCAACAGCGTATTAGGAACCATTGATAGCATATTGTTTCAGCCCCCTGCTTCTCATTAGAAGACCGGGTTTTTGAATCCATGTCCCAATCTCTAGTTGGAGTTATGTGCGTCAAAAAATGAAACATTACTTGCTTAGTGGTAAAAGAAAACATCGTCAGGAACAAACGAAGACAAGGCGAAAGTTTGCAAGTGTATGTTTAAGTGTGTTTGTTTGTTATTCCGTCGCGCCGCAACTGCTCATCCGATTTGGCTGAAATTTGAAACGGAGATGGATTACGTCCTGGATTAACACATAGGCTACTTTTTGTCCCGAAAAAGATTTCCGAAGATTTGTACAAAAACCGAAATTCACGCGGGCAGAGCAAAGAGCGTCTGTTTTTCATCAATATGTTCTCGAAGCCCGCTAACTCGCACTTGGCCAAAATAGTGGGCTATTGCCAAACCCCTTGAGACCCTTGTCCGGGAGTGGAACATAACAAAGGGTTGGAGAGAGAAATAACGTATTAGTCGCATGTCAGTAGTTTTTGGGATACACTTTACCCGTTTCATAAATTATAATATAATTCTATTATTTTTGAATAAATTATGTGTTTTCAGCACCAGCAGCTGTATAAAATCCGGATTTTTAACTTTATATTTTTCAATGTTTGTTTAGATCATGTATCGGGATAGAACTCAACCTATTTTTTAGCAAGTGGGATGTGTACTGTGTACTATGCGTTACGCAATATCCCAGTTCGGCAAATAGAAACACTTCGTTGTTTTCTTGTTACAAACATTTCGGTTGCTAATTGGAATAGGTACGCAAACTGAAGAACGGTCTGAGTGAAAGTCCATTGCGTAACCGATTTTGAG
The DNA here is from genome assembly GCA_036785405.1 of Coenonympha arcania. Lineage (NCBI taxonomy): Eukaryota > Metazoa > Arthropoda > Insecta > Lepidoptera > Nymphalidae > Coenonympha > Coenonympha arcania. The sequence goes on from CM072067.1 coordinate 3,501,211, forward strand.
TACGAACTAATCATACGTAAAGTAACCGGTCGTTTGTATTAAAAGTTATTAACTGTTTATCGAATGCTTTTAGAGAATGAATCTGAAATACTTATATGTTGATGGGATTTAATAACAGTTGTCTGTTACTGTAATCAAAATAAGCGTTTTCTTATCATGGTGATCGTTATATTTGCAATTACACTATTTGATTGGTTTTGAATTTTAACTTGATGTTATGATTCATACTCATGACTGATACAAAACAAAATTGTTCTTTCTTGTATAAATGCAACAGATTCTTAAACTATTCTGCATAATTATATCTTTATACCTAAGCTATATCTTTATTCATAATACACTTTTATATTCTTGTGAATTTGCATTCATTTTTATTAAACCACTGAGCTGATAAGGTTTATATTATTATCTTTTTATAATTATTATTTTTTATTGATTCATCTCGCGGAAACTGCTAGTTTTTTAGATAGGGTTGTACGCTTTCTGTAATAAGCTTTCAACTAAATTACCGATTACATAACACAAACAACCGTACCTCTCAATTAATGAATTTCATTAAAATTACATCTGTTTATATCCAATAAATATAAAATTTTATTTGAGCGTTGTCAGTGGCAAATCCTATATTCAATTGTCTGGTTCTAGTTAAAGGAGCTCCAACATAAAAACATGGCTGCAAACGCATGCAAGAACATAATTTTGATAACCAGTTTTATATACCTGATTGAGGCTGATAAAGTAATAACAACTTGCATCTACAATGCGTGGCGCCGACAGACGTGTGTTATTGACCCGTCATCAACCGTAAAGTTAACTGTAGTCAAACGTTTAATTCGTAAGTCTTTGTGTTACGCACACGTATCATATTAACAAATAGACACTTTTAATTGGCTGATATTACGACTAGCGGTATCTCGATGTGAAAATCTAAAAGATAACTTACGAGTAGGTTTTTTTCTATAAAAGTAGGTGGATTTAGAAACGGTTGAACGGAAACAATTAATTTACATGTAAAACTTGTTTATTGAAACAAAATGTGGAATTAGATTTTATTATATTTTTTGGGTATAATTTTTATAAATAATGATTGCATCTGTCAAGGATTTAACGACGAATTTGAATAAACGTTACTAAAGCAACGGTTATGATTTTATATCGTGTCCGGGTAATAGCCTATTTTTTTGGCATGTGTTACATAATAAAATTACATATTTAAATTTTATCTAAATATTTAATAACTTTAATTACAGATGTCCGGTTAATTATTATCTTTAATCAAAAAATATTCCTTTGACAGTATAACGTTTGACCGAATTTAAATTAACCTAGCTGTGTTTGTGAGAAGTCAATATTTTCTGAAAACTTAAAAAAATATATGAAATAAAGGGTTCTCTTGCCAATTCATTTCAGCAGTCATTTTGATGGTTTATCAGTTGGCTTGGGCAATTGCATGTTTTAATTTTGAATATAATTATTATTTTGAACGTGCAATATTTAACTGCAATTAATGAATTGTGCTTATGTATTGGAAATGACAGCTACTTAATTAGCCACCCAGTGAAATATATAAATTAAGAACATGCCTTTAATATAAAAAATGTTTACCAAATGGAATATTTTATCAAGTTTGTAAAGCTTGTTTTGTAAAAATGATAGTACACCTTCTGTACGCACTTTGTAGCGAGTTAAGCAATGAGGAAGCGTTGAGCCGTCGCGCCTGCCGCCCGCCCTTCTCGTCCGCTATAGGGCTGCCCGCAGGCGTTGCAATTTAGGGCTGCGAGAAAATTACTTTAACAGCGAATTGTTAAAGAAAAACGTAATTTCTTATAATGATTGGCGTGGCTAGTTACCACCCTACCAGCAAAGACGCACCGCCAAGCGATTTAGCGTCCCGGTGCGATGCTTGTAGAAACCGTTGGGGTAAATTTAGTTACCCTTCCAAGTTAGTACGATGACATCTTAGGCTGCATCATTACTTACCATCAGGTGAGATCGCAGTCAAGTACTAACTTGTATAGAGTAAAAAAAAAGATCATGACAGATTTCAGAAAAAATTCTGGCTCTTGATTTACTGATATTATGTGAATTCAGCCATTCAGTGGCAGGAGTTGTTTATAATTAGGTACTATGTTTTTCATCATACCTATCTGAACAAGAACATCAGCTGCAGAGGATGACAAGTATCAGTTAATTAAATTTTTTAAGGCAGTCTGAGGTTTATTTCTATATTTCTGTTTTGTTCTTTATTATCAAAAAAACCATTGATAAGGTTTATACCGATATCGATTATATCCAGGGATTAACAATGTCGGTGGCACTGCAATCACAGGACTGGACTTTGCCGGGCCCTATTTACTAGTTACTTATCATATTTAATTTATTACTGTTACTACCTTCTAGGTCTGTTAAAAAATAACAACAAAATTATAGACTTCATATTTTTCTAGACTCCATGTCATTTCAGCTACAATAAGTTATAGATACTTCAATCCACGATGACGGACCCCACTCTGACAAACTCCATACGAATCGAATGAAACTTTAGCGATTTTGACAGAGTAGGGCGCGTCGTCGTTAATTGAAATATCTATAATCAGTAAATAACAAGCTTGTTTGCGGTACAGCCCTATTCTCACGAATAGTGTTGCACGCTCAATGGCCTTGCGACTCGCAAGTATGTGCCATCCGACCTTTGTTTATGGGCTTGGCTGATTTGGGGTTAATTGGACTTTTCCCCGCGCAATTACTGCTATGTTATCTTACCTTTACGCGATTATTCCAGAGATTATTAATAATAATAGACGCTGCAGTAATTCGTGATTTTATGAGGTATCTAGTAACCTGATACCTTTCTTTACTTCATAAAATCGATACTCAATTATTAATGTTTTTTATATAAAAATAATGAAGCTAAAATTATTATAATAATTATTATTCAACTCATATAATATTATGTGTGTAATTTAATATTGATGGATTTGCTTGTGGTAAGAAAAATTGTTTTGATATCTATTCTAACAAATTACTTCTTGGATAGACAGCTTTCTTTGTCCGACGTTATAGGCCATTCAAGCTAAATCATTGCTCCAAGTGAAGCCCTTAAGTGCACTCAACTCCTTGTGATTATATACCATCAGCGAAGTTGTTTATAGGCCTCAGTCCATTGGTATAATTTCTCGGAAGAATTGCTGCTAAATTAATGTTCTAACTACTAACTAGCTAGGGTTTCTATGTAGTCTTTTATAAAATGGTTCGTAAATCGCGCTTCTATAACTACTATCTATCAGTTTCTATTGTAACCTTAAGGCTTTCTTTGATTATAATATACCTACTTCTGAGTATAGGTATCCTTACAGAATGACTAGGGTTTGACTATAGTCTACCGTCACCGCGTTGACCAACCGTGGGTTGTCAACGCGGTGACGGTACGCGATGTAGGTTTCATACACCATTGAGGATAAAAACAGATCCTTTAGGTTTGCAGAATTCCTAACGGTGTTATTCTACGATCAATGATCCATGCTTGGAATTCAAACCTCGAACTCCCGATTAGGTGGCTGGTGTTTGGACTATTGGACTATACCTAACCACTGTATTGAAGATGTTGATAGTATAGCACTGCTGTAGCACTGTCGTAGCAGCTTCTTTTGACTTTTTTCCAACCTTGTTCATTTGCAAGCAACATAAGATCACGAATTCGAATTTCCTCTACTTATTACGGAAAGCTGTGATGTTATTTAAAAAGCTTATCATGTAAATAATAAATGAACTTTAATAAAAACCTTTATGCACATTAAATTAAAATGATAAATAAAGAAATTAATAATTGCAACAAAATTAAGGAAGTTACATGTATGATGTTGTATATTAAAATTAAATTATAGGAACTCATACAAAAATTGCATTAACTCTGCACATGAAAACTTTTCAAAATGAAACGGATACTGTAACTCAATTTAATGTTATTTCCTACACTTGTGCGGAAATGCAATTATTATGAACACTGACGGGGTAATCGGATTGCGTAGTGAAGGTATTAATGGTACAAAATACGGGGTTCGCTTGTATATTATTTGCTTTCTATACGTTTATAGGGTTGTATTACAGGCTTAAAACTATACGGAGAAAGTGCGAGGAAAACATCGAAAGTCGGCTTAAAATTCATTACTCACAGATGTCTGTGAGTTGTGGAAAGGTCAAACAGATGGAAGGTGTTATAATATAGCTCATTAGTCATAACCAACTCATAAGAGAAACGTAAAATAAATAAATAAATATTAAATCATAAATAAAATAGTAGATGAAGTTGAGTTTATAAAATAGAATAAATGTTGTAAATTATAATAAGTAATTAGTAATGAAAAAACAGGTTAAAGCGACCCCTATATTTTCTTTCCAATGCGCAAATAAAATATATGTATACATTTTTAAACGTTATTATTGTAGTGTGACGAGTATCCATCACGAGGATGACTTTAGTTCAACCCCATTACAAATAAACGTAGAGTAGAGGTGGAATAGTTACTTATACTCTGTTTTGTCTTTTTCCTGCGAATGCCAATTGATTGATGACTATTCCGTCTCTATTCCACATTTATTTGTTAGGCGGTTATACTATTTCCCATAGGTACGCAATAAACAAATAGGTACCATTTGTTTATTTTCTCTTTGACATATGAAATCACATGAAACTGATAAAGCAATAGCGAGGGACCAGATAGAGATGAAGGTAAAGTGGTCTCTTTCTGGTACCTCGCTATTGATATATGTGTTTCATGCGTCAAAGAGAAAATAAACGAATGGATATAGTATAGGGTGTGAACCTCTGGGCTCTGTGCGTTATATAACAGCGTGTTTATGCAAGCCAATATTTTATTACTATAGTGTAACATTAGGAATGTAACACTAGAAATGAGAATGAGTGAAGCGCGTGCGGTCACCCAGTGGAAAATTGCCCATTTGCGACGAGAGAGATGCGATGAGTGATCTCTGATGTTGGCGCTAGGTGTTTACACGCTTCGGTTGCCGTGTAATCAGATACGTTTTTACGGGAATTCATTTGCGTAATGAGCTTGTTTTGTTTATAACGCTTGTAATTGTCTTTCCTCATCTTATCTTCTAATATAAGAAAAACCTCGTGTCACAGTATTTGTAAGTTGTAACTAAACTCCTCCGAAACGGCTTCACCGATTTTTATGAAGATTTTTGTCTACATTCGGTATGTCTGAAAATACGTCGTAAAGCGTAAGATATTTTTCATAATTAAATAAAATTAGTGTATAACAAATGGATGAATATGAAGAAATTATTTGGCCTCCATTTTACCACGTCTTGGCTTATAAACCTGAATTTTTATCTTTTGAGAGCATTAAGTACATGTTAGGTAAATAATTTTATGACAGGCGTAAACTGAAAAGTTTATTCACTGTTAATTACTTTCTTGGAATGTAATAAATTCTTGTGGTAACAAAATGACCAGCCACAGTAATATTCTGATTGAGGAATAGAGTTTTTGAAGTTAAGGTTTGTAGAGTTAAGGTGTGTATTAGAAAATTGGTTCTTCATGAGATATTATGAGAATTTTTGACGAACTGAAAAATATAATATGATTTCGTCTTGGCCACATTTTACAAGAAAATATTTTAGGTGGGAAGAACTGCATGTTGCATGTATAATGTATATGATTGTAGAATTTGTCAATGACATTCGCATGAATCGAGCCATCGATATTCCTCACATGTTACATGCGCTTGCATTCCCATGTTTAATGTTTGCGCGAAGTGCTCTCGAGGTTGGTGCCCTCCATTGTGCACCTATCTAATGTGATGTCGCATAATTAGCTACTGTAACCGACTTCGAATGCCACGAGAAAGAGTTGAGTTTGGCACCAACTTGAAGTCAGGTTATTTTTCAAACCATGCCAGTCTCCGATAGTCTATGCTGAAGAAACAACATTACGTTGACGTCGCGCAAGTTTTTACTTCTCATAAGAGTCTATTATTATTTAGGCCTATGTAAAAAATAAAGGTTTTGTGGCATTTGAAAGAAAATAGAGTTTTTGCGTGAGGAAAATCCCGTCACGCAGAAAACTAAGATCTTCGAAAATGTAGTGTGAAAAAACTTTAACAGACTGCCATATCAACTGGCCCCTAATAATTATTGTTGTAATTCTTAGCACAAAATGCTGTGAAAATATTTTAAGGAAATCGATGGAAAAACACAGTTCCCGAGGGACGCGGACTTTGTTCCGGGTAACAGCTAGTTTCAGAGAAATCGTACATTCATACCTTTAATGCAAAACCTTATATATGCGTGCATTTGTGTCGGAAGGAAAGAATAATAAACACGAATGATTTCCTTGTGAACTCCCCCACTAATTAGACCATTTTATTTGCATATACTTTCTTTGTGCATGCAGATTTCTAAAGACCCGATCGCTTCTAAACTTGCTATAGTATAACATGTATTAGAAAGTTAGGATTTTTACAAAAAAAAAATTATACGGTAAACAGTTGTGATTTTTTTTAGGTACCAGTCTTTTATCAAGTTGGTACGTTAGTTACAAGTAGGTATTACACTTGGAACACAATAAAGGTTACGTGTTGAATGTCAATAAATACAGACGGTATGTTACCAGTCACAGTTAGGTACTACTTGGCTTTATTGAATTGATTTGATGCCATAAAAATACCGATGTCATTACTCACTGTACGATATTGTTTGCCATGGTTTTAAATCAAGTTGAAATTGGATTTCAGGGTATATCGTGTAACCACAAGGAAACTAATAAATTCGAGCAACATTTACTGCAATACTTAAAAATAGCCCCGATAATATCTGTTGTTCTATCTATTCTAGCCCATTCTAGCTATAATATTTTTCCGTTAAAAATTTTAGCTAAATCTATAGAGGAGCTTACCATGAAGAAGTAACAAACTGTATACATATTCGTTTATATTTGTTTTATTGGCCATACTTTTGCCAACTGCTTGCCATTTGAAAGCAACTAAGTTGTCTTGAATCTTAAAAGGTAGGTATATGTTTATAACTTCGTTTGTATATTATATTTACACACTACAGTTGACCATATCAGCATAATTTAGCCGTTAATATTAGATTTGTGTGGTTGACAGTGAAAAAATAAGAAACATTATTCTTACCAAAAATAAATTCTACTTTCTAAATATTCTGCGATAACTAGCACATGCGGTTACCGGTTTTAAATCGCATAAGTAAGTACGGTTTTTAATACAAACATATACATAATTTATTTAATTTCTGTGAAAAATTTACAAAATATAGATAGAGGAAGAGTTGTGGCCAAAATAGCCCGAAATTCAATTCGTTTGAATTTTCGCGGCCTGATGTAACCCATCCACCAAGATATAATATTTATTCCATTACCAAGATACTACTTATTTGTTTATGTCAGCAAGTTTTTTTTTTGTTTACTAATTGCTGCTCTACTAATCAAGCACAAATTAAAAAATACATTTCAAATATCAGTCAAATCAGAAAAAAACATTCGAACATACAAACTCACAAACATACGATTGTATATTTAAAAATACTAGCTGTTGCTCGCGGCTCCACCCTCGTGAACTTCGGTTTTTCATAAACAGTGGGATCCGTGGGAATAATTGATTTTCCCGGGGTAAAAAGTAGGTGAAACGTGGACACTAACAAGTGGCCTGATCCTCAAATTCAAGGTCGCTCAGCGTGCTATGGAGAGGGCTATGTTAGGGGTTTCCCTGCGTGATAGAATCAGAAATGAGGAGATCCGCAGGAGAATCAAAGTCACCGACATAGCCAAAACCATTAGCAAGCTGAAGTGGCAATGGGCAGGTCATGCTTGTCACAGGGGCGATGGCCGTTGGAGCCGGAAAGTCCAGGAGTGGAGACCGCGTACGAGTAAGCGTAGTGTGGGGCGACCTCCAGCCCGCTGGACCGACGATATAAAGCGGGTGGCGGGAAGCGGCTGGATGAGGAAGGCGGAGGACAGAGTGTGGTGGCGCGCGCTTGGGAAGGCCTATGTTCAACAGTGGACGTCCGCAGGCTGAGATGATGATGATGATGATAATGATGAAAAAGTAGGTACTTAGTCTTTGTTACTCTCCGCACTATCATGAACTATGTCTAAGCAAAAAATCACTTTGATCCGTTACTCCGTTGTGGCGTGATAGATGGTCAAACAAACAAACTAACTAACAAAGTAAAATTTAAATAGGTGTATGTATATATATTAGTATGGATTCAACAGCATTAACTTCCGCAAAATACCACTTGCGTTAACAAAATCCAAAACCGCTTTAGAATGTTGTTCGCAATTGCGCGCCTGTGGAATTCGTTCTCAATATCTTTACGCCTTATGGGATTCGTAATATCGCCCACAATGAAATTTAATTATAAAATGTTATTATGCGAAACTGCGTTTAATAACGGGGTTCAATATTGCACGGCTCAGTTAACGGGAACTTGAACGCAATTGTGCTTCCTTCAATACAGTTAAGTTGTGTGCATACGCATAATATCTATTCAGAAACTACCAGCCTATCTCTTGTTCATTGATTTCTATTTCACACTCAAACGTAAATTATTACTCTTGCTAAGATTGAAGATATTATATATTTGTGAAAAATCGTCTTAGATATATCGAAGTAGCATGGAGCATCTTAGGGATCGTATCCCGTTCTTTTTTTAAGGAAAAAGGCTTATACTCAGTACCCAAGAGTGGAATATTTACTAGCACAGTACAGCCAACAAATGGACACGTGTTTCCTATAAGAATGGCCATTCGTTAAGTGCGGGTCACAGATTTGTGGTGCGGGTTGACAGGCTTCGAAAACCTTGAGAACAATAATGGAGTAATGTCAGGAATGAGGATTTCTTTACGATGTTTTCTGTTGCAACAGCAAGTACTATTTAACACATAACTACGCAAATCAGTGGTGCGATGGCTATTTCATTAAACTAGGAATCAACTATTATAATATATACCAATAATTATTATTTCATAATTTATTATTTTCATTAATTTCATGATTAATATTTTTGTTTTCCTATTATTGGAACTGAAATGAATAGAATACTATACCGTTTTATGCCTTTAATTTTTTGACATTACAATTTCCACATAGTATTTTTATTGTTGACATTAATGCAAATCACATCCAAGCCATGCGTCTGTTTACGAGTTTGCAGAACTTTCTATTATTTTACGTCCAGTCATAGTTTATGAAGTATACTTGGCAATACTTGGCAACGGCTTGTTTCAAATGTACTTAAACGTAGTAAACGGGTCAATTGCCTTAAAAAAACTTATGCATCGCTATTGTAATCGTAAGCAAATTCTGTTCACTGATTGGCCACATCTCTTGTTCTCATGGATGCAGCTAATCAGATAGCAGATTATGTTTATGATTACGATGACGATGAATACGTTTCTCGTACACAATCTAGGGACGGTTCATTAACAGAATGACCACAATTTCCTGCGCATATCATGTTTTAATTTCTGAGTTAAAAAATCGAGTAATAATAAGCAAATTAAAGCATAGCCGTACACCATTTTCCCGAAGACAATTAAGAAATGTTTGACCCCACTGCATTCTAGGTACGTATTTATTTCACTGATTACTTAAATATTATATTTATAAATCTTATCAACAACTAATCGAATAACAAAAAATTAAATTGTAGGTTGATTAGAAAATATTTCACTGTGATAATATATTATTGTTTTTATAGATACTTAGTCTACAGGAATCGTTTAGCTAGAATTATTTTATCTCTGGAGTCTTATCCATTTTCCATCAAGATGTCCTCTTTTCCACACCTGTTCCTACTTAAAGTTTAGTTAGGCGATAAAAATCACTCAATTTGGTCACGCTCATTGTTTTACAACATGGTACATAGGTACTTGCCTTCCGACTAATTTCGTGGAACAAGTTGGTCCCGCGACATCTCTTGAATCCTTAAATATTATAGCAGTCAGCTAAACAATGCTTGAATCAACAACTACTTGCTAAGCCTATCAAAATTCGTAGCCATAGATAAAAATCAGAATTTATATAGATTTGCTTTTTGGAATCAAAACGATAAAATTTGCTAGCTTTCCTTGAAGTTGTAGGCTACTGCTTAGGCTATAATAGGTACCTAATAAGCTATAAAAAGGGGTTGACTATAAAAATAGGAGACCGCCTCTGTACATACTGGTGGGCTCCCTTGTGATCCGTCGTTTGCGTAGTAAGACGATGTAATGCAAAGAAAACAGTGTGCCCACAGCCTAAGTTTCTATTATCGTCCTTACCAATTAGCAAATGCCCACAGTTTTCAATCTCATTTAATTCAAGCCATAACTGGAGCATAAGTCAATGGTTATTTATGTTCACAAAATTCATCAATTTAAATATTTGATAGACACCACAATTCCCAATTAACTAATAAATTGGAAGTTGGAAGGTCAGTAGCACAAATCATTATTAATTATCATATCGATTTGATTTTTATAATACAAACGCATAATCATTTGCGTGACATTGTTTAGTACATGTTGGTATTCAGGCTACGTTTTCATATAATTTTATTGGTAGGTACTAAGTATCAATTTTGGTCACGATTGGTTAACTGACGAAGAATGTGCAATCACCTACCTAGCAGTAAATTATTGGAACTCATTCGGCTATTTCCTTTGAGGCGATTGTAAACTCTTATGATGTGATTGGTTGTCGAGTAAAACTGATTATTACTGGTTAAAACTTCGCAAGAAAGATTCAGCTTCTGCTACCTAACTGGAGGTCTAAAAGGAAAAAAAAAATTGTTTGGTTGTTCAAATTTAAGTTAGGTACTTGCAAACTATTACTGCTACTACTATATGAAGAAAAGTAATTGCTATAAGTATTGCCACCAAGCTTGGGTTAAACTGTGCATGTAACATGCAGTTTCAGGGGTTGAAATTGTTTCTCACTTAGTTGTATGTAAATCAGTTTAGTCTTATTCTTAGACCTACCAAATGCAGACCAAAATAAATTATGAAAACGGTCAAGCCGTTTCGGAGGAGTTTTTTTACAAACCATGCAGTGCAGTGATGCCAGAGTTTTGTACATTAGAATGTGGTCAGTGTATTATAATGTGTTCAATAATGTTGATTGTATAATTATGACGTTTTATAACTAATTGAATAAGTGAACTTTACGTAACATAAAATACACGTATTAATACTATTAACTGCAGTTTCAAGTTACATAATAACCCTAGGTGGGAAAGGTTAAGAGCGTCATGACTTTTTACATCTCATATAAAGTATTCGAGACGCCATACCTCATTTGCTCGTCTATTGTGCGCTTCATATCATAGAAATCTACCTCGACATAATCTCATTATACTCATGTTGTATCGTTTCTATTATAATTAAATTTTATTTTTCTTATGTCATCCAAACGTCTATTAATGAAGTTACATAATACATTACTTAAACAAACGGGTAATTTAATATTTACGAATATTTATGTTAACAAATGTAGGTACTGGTCCAACCAAGTGGTCAATACTGGATTAGTTCCAAAATAGTTTTGTGGTTAAAATTTTAAATTATAGAACTCATAAGTCAGCTTTAGAAGTTTTCTAATCTAAGAGCACAAAAATTATTATTACATACCTATACTACTACAATTTTATTCACAACCAGTATTTTCCATTACGTACCATTGAGATTGTATATTTCCATTTCTCGTAGCTTTGTAAAAAATTTAGAGGTATCAAACCAATTGGAAAACATATCGCAGGGATAACGTTAGTTTCTTTTAAGCTAGAAAAATACTGTTTAAAATGATACCAGTTGATTACCTAATATAATGACGAATGTTCAGATGTTCAGAACTCTACAAGTCTAGTATTAACAAAGACCGTGAAAACTAGTGAAAATATTAATTATGAAATTAGTATTGACTAAGCTAGCTTAGTAATTTTAGTATAGGATTAATGTATCCGTTTATACTTGAATGTGTGACGATGACAGTAACACAAGCGGCGAATTAAGTCTGACTCAATTTCGCAAAGAGGTAGACAATCGGCATCTATTTGTAAATCTAAAGACATATTTCATTTCATGGTAGTATCTGTCTATCTTTTCATTTAGTCAGTATCTTTACAATAACTTTCGCGGACATCTCTGACAACTGGTCTGCCTTGCTCGATCAAGTAATTTCTACTGCACTTATTGGGCTTGGATGATATCCCAGCGTTTTCTTTCCTGTGAAACTTATCTAGGTTACCGAGTTTGATTTCTCTCGATGAAATTGCACGTTTTGAATAACTATCGACTTGTATAGGGCGCGGCGTAACTCGATTCAGCCGGATAGCTATTATTTCAAGTTTTACAAGTCTTTATTTATACCACTGCTATAGCAAATCGTAATGAGGTAACTAGTGGTCATCTTGTTATGTGTTACTGTTTATAGACCTTTGAGTAATTAATGTAATAAGTTTTGTGTCATTTTAAACAGACTTACAAAAAAGACGGTAGATGTAATCGGTTCTATAAATGTTCAAAGTTGTAGAAAGTTCATCGGTGTACACCGTACAATGTACATCTAGAACTTCTTTTTTTACATTAAAAGGGTTTGGCATTTTCAAAGGTTCATCAATTTTCTGAATAACAACGCCCATCGAAATCTCAACTCTTATCGTTCAGCCAAATTAAATGAGTTGTAAAAAAATTGCTTTACACATAACTACTGTGTCAGTATGCATGTATAAGAAAAATATATATTCTATGAATAGGTGCTAAATTATAGAAATAGTAGGTCGCAAGTCACTGTTAAATATAATACGCTGTAAAAGTTAAAATGTCATTGGACTCATAGAAACGATGCTTCTCGATTTTGTCATGCGCAGGGACCCAGGAAGAAGCAATGGCTACATGACAATATCAGTACCCGACATTATTATACAATTATTTTAAAGTTCAAACAGCTATGTTACCTAATAAGAAGAGAGGCTCATACCGAGATAATCGTAATTTACGGCCTTCGGAAGTGTCTTCAAACATTTGAAATATAATAGAGGCGAAAATAGCCCAAGTTTGGTCCCAAGTCTTGTACGCTTTTCAAGATTTGCGATAGAACCTCAATTTTGCAATGTCCATTGCGAAATTGTCCTTTTATTTACAATGCCGGTATATTTATTGAAACATGTTTTAATTTAAATGTAAAAATACCCATTCGTTAATTAAGTAAAAAAAATAGAGGAATCAAATATCACTAGCTTTAACTAAGTGACCATATAATATGCTACAAAACTATCAGCTATTGAACGTTAATTAGGAAAATGTAATATTAAATTCTCTCTAATATTACATTTACAGAATCTACCTAATACGGCCTTTTTATAAAAGACGCTAACGAGTGACTATTGGAGTTAATGAACTGTAATTTCAGACTCTCAGAGTTTATAGAATATTTAGTAAATACTAACTGTCGCAATTTTTTACGCGTCCTAAGTTAGAAAATAATACTTTGGTAGAGCTGTTTAGCTATCATAGTGAAAGCATTTTTATAGTAGTTTGACTAGATCCAAACACACAAACAAACCAACATTTTTTCTCTTTATTACTTATTGCTTATGACTTAGTACTTATTGGTTTACATAAGTTTAAATACTTATGCAAGTGTCGCTTTAAATTACTATTATGATTAGTGACATAAGAGTGTTTACAATACATACGATTGTACTATTGATAAAATCGAAATAGGTTTGCGTGGCATACTGTAATTACTTTTATTGTACCTTCATTGATTCATGACCTGCTTAATGTTAGATACAGGAATTTTTTGAAAACATTAAATAATCAATTTTATTTTGTGAAAAGGAAATAAATAATATATTTAGAAAGTTATAGGTGCGAGTAAAAGCAACAACGCAAAAGAAGTATTGCTCCAACACAATTTTTTAAACACCAGTAATTCAATCATTCATATCATTACCAATAATAATCATAAAAATATCAAGTACAGCATCGGCTTTCTCATGAATTTTCCATTTTTCAGGGCAACGTTTCCTTAAAAGTTAACTAAAAACTTCAAGGCGTTTTTGAGTTAGTGCACGCCAAAGTTTAGAACATTTATAATTTAAACATTATGCTCTGTGTGGTTCTCTTAGAAAGGGCGTAAGGAATGAATTTCTCAAGGCCGAAATGCAGGTTGGCTAGCTTGTGGGCCCAACCACAGTCACAAGAAAACATTGCTTAACAATATTCCCAGGTATTTCGTGCCGGCAGTGTTAGGCAATGATAAATATTAATTTTATACCAGTGCAAGTACCAAACACCGATACTTTACAGTGATTAAACGGTGCAGATGTTTTAGAATACCGTACTAAATTGTGAATGAGAACCGTTGAAGCGTAACATTACTTATTGTATTCTAGGGAGTATACCGCAGCTAACAATAAAGCCTGTTAATTTGCCATTGATAAATACCTAATGGTTAAATATCCGAAGATTTATTAAATATTAACAGAAACAGACTACTATAATTTTTAACCTGCTTTAAACGCACGAAAATATCAGTCAACCCTAGTGTATGTTATGTTAAAATTGGAATTATGTACGGAAGCAAAGTAGATTTTTGGGCGAAGTGTTTTTGACAAACAATTATTTTTAACTCGAGCTTAAAGTTTCATTCTTTGGTTCATGAATTTTCGGATGTTCTTTGAAAAGTTAGATTACACATGTCTATTGATTACGTTGACAAAATATTATACTTTTTAAATTTTATAGCCTTTTATTTCCAATAATATAAAATATACGGAACATTGCAACTCTTAGCTATTTTAAAATGAAACAGGTAGTGGAAAGGTCAGACAACTGGCCTCTCAAGGCTGGCGCACAATTGTTATACCTACTCGTAGGTACATACTAATACTCTCCCTTGTTCCGTTACTGTTAGTATTCCGTTACTGTGGCTGAAAAACAGTATTTTGTTTGTTGAATTCATAAAGAGAATTTTAAAGCTACCTATTTATTTAAATTCATAGTGTGTGAAAAAATGATGTGTGGACGATCTTCGTCATTCATTTGATTGTTGAGCAGTTTGAGTTCATCAGATCTGCATTCATTGTGTGAAGTCAGAGCTATGGTGGACGACATTTGCTACAGAAATAGGTATGTTGAGACATTATTATTTTGGCTTCGAAGCAGGGTACATGACCATTAACCCCAAAGCAGAATTCTTAGAACTTATCTTCAATGTTACACCGATTACGATTTTCATTCAAACAAAGTGAAACGTTACACATTCCATCGCATTTTTACCTCCATAACACTTAGTATTTGCACGAAGTTATTTTTTTAAGCACTTGAAGATGCACATAGACGATTAAAATCATAGCGTAAACTTTTCATTATAATTACAGATTATAACTTGTAAGTGGTTACTGAAGGTCGTTGTATCGAAGGGAGATTGTTCAGGTTATGTTCCAATAAGCAGCTTAGCCAATAATACTTCGCTAATAAGTATTATATGTATTTCAATGTATCATGTTTATATCTTGGTAATATGCGCTTGTAGGAAATCGTGTAGGGTTTAATATAACTTGAGTACTCTTGTTATGTTTAATGAAGCAAAGAAACATAAATGAAGTAAATGAAAATGCTGGGAAACTGAAAACGATTTTCTAGGAATAGTTTAATGGATTTCTAGACATAAGACATCTGTTGGACACATCTTATCATGTATGTATGATATAAAATTCTTGTGTCTCAGTGTTGGTAACCAAACTCCTCCAAAATGGCTTGACCGATTTTTATGGATTTTTTTGATTTCTGAGAATAGGTTGTTTTCTATGTTTGATGCCCCTATGGCAAAACAATGTTTGCCCGGTCAGCCAGTTAGAATTTATAAATCAAAATGTACCCACAGAATACCAAACCATCCGCACATGAAAATAAACACAGCGATTAATTTTCTGCCTTTATGGAGTGATATTAATGTAATAATACGAATAGAAACCCATACGTGCCACACGTTCGAACGCGAATAGGTAGGTGTACTTACAATTAATGGGTATGAAGCTACGGAATATTGCAAAATTAGTCCTAACAAATGGCTCCCGGTTTCATAGTACACCATTAAGGGAGAGAGGTATAAATGAGGCGTTCGTTTATCTAACGACTGGTCCGCGACCCACGCATAAGATAGCGTCTGGAATTTCATTCATGGTTAGTACGTACTGAGGAGTATAGCATCGCGTGCGTATAATTGTGCAATTTAAAATAAGCCTATTTGAATTGATCGTACCAAGAATACTGGGTAATTTAGAGGATCTATAATTTTAAATGAATATTGTTTAAACTTTCATAATAGAGTACTCGGTAAGGGTAAATAAGTTGGGCTATTATTGAAAGTTGATAGTAAGGAAGTTTCATGAGAAGAGATGGAGGAAGGACCTGTGTATCAGGTGTTTATTTTATCATAAAATCCTATTATATTAATATTATAAATGTGTATGTTTGTGTGTTTTGATGTTTGTTACCCAATCACAACCTGCTGCTGAACTAAATTAGCTGAAAAAAACTGGATTAACGTAGGTAACTTGGCTTTGCATATTATTAACTTTTATTCCTAATCATACTTAGTTGTTGTGGATTTTTTGGATAATACTTTTTGCTTGACCAACAATAAGTAAATTGCTATAAAGCAAACTTCCTTGCAAGGCCGGGATGGATTGAAGGTTGGGAAAGGGAGTGGGAACAGGACAGGGAAATCCATGAATCCCGCGGGATTCACGCGCGCGAGCCATGGGGAAAACCTAGTCTATGTATTCAAATATGTAATTACGTACCTACACCCACAACTGTAAGTATCTAACAACTCATATATTTATCTACGAAGCATACAAATTACACACAATTGATGTGACCCCAGCTATCTAATGGATCACACTGTCGCAGCCTCACGGGCTTTCTAGCGACATCTGCCCAGATGAAACACCAGATAAAATTTTCCTGGGAATTCAGCAATTATTCTAAGTCTAGCTTTTCGTCTCGCCGTATAAATTGCCTTGGAGAGACTCGTTCTACGAGTTTAATAACGTTGACTTGTTTAGCGTGTTGCATGTTCGAAACTTCCCAATCGATGCTCATTAATTTTATTTTTGAAATGTCGTGATAGCATGTTCTTATTTGAATATCGCACGATTTCACTAGGTATATTATATTATGCTGAATGTTCCCAAATCATTATGTCGATATCTTTTTTAGGTATAAATGAGGCGTTCGTTTATCTAACGACTGGTCCGCGACCCACGCATAAGATAGCGTCTGGAATTTCATTCATGGTTAGTACGTACTGAGGAGTATAGCATCGCGTGCGTATAATTGTGCAATTTAAAATAAGCCTATTTGAATTGATCGTACCAAGAATACTGGGTAATTTAGAGGATCTATAATTTTAAATGAATATTGTTTAAACTTTCATAATAGAGTACTCGGTAAGGGTAAATAAGTTGGGCTATTATTGAAAGTTGATAGTAAGGAAGTTTCATGAGAAGAGATGGAGGAAGGACCTGTGTATCAGGTGTTTATTTTATCATAAAATCCTATTATATTAATATTATAAATGTGTATGTTTGTGTGTTTTGATGTTTGTTACCCAATCACAACCTGCTGCTGAACTAAATTAGCTGAAAAAAACTGGATTAACGTAGGTAACTTGGCTTTGCATATTATTAACTTTTATTCCTAATCATACTTAGTTGTTGTGGATTTTTTGGATAATACTTTTTGCTTGACCAACAATAAGTAAATTGCTATAAAGCAAACTTCCTTGCAAGGCCGGGATGGATTGAAGGTTGGGAAAGGGAGTGGGAACAGGACAGGGAAATCCATGAATCCCGCGGGATTCACGCGCGCGAGCCATGGGGAAAACCTAGTCTATGTATTCAAATATGTAATTACGTACCTACACCCACAACTGTAAGTATCTAACAACTCATATATTTATCTACGAAGCATACAAATTACACACAATTGATGTGACCCCAGCTATCTAATGGATCACACTGTCGCAGCCTCACGGGCTTTCTAGCGACATCTGCCCAGATGAAACACCAGATAAAATTTTCCTGGGAATTCAGCAATTATTCTAAGTCTAGCTTTTCGTCTCGCCGTATAAATTGCCTTGGAGAGACTCGTTCTACGAGTTTAATAACGTTGACTTGTTTAGCGTGTTGCATGTTCGAAACTTCCCAATCGATGCTCATTAATTTTATTTTTGAAATGTCGTGATAGCATGTTCTTATTTGAATATCGCACGATTTCACTAGGTATATTATATTATGCTGAATGTTCCCAAATCATTATGTCGATATCTTTTTTAGGGTTCCATACCCGAAGGGTAAAAACAGGACCCTAATACCGCAACTATAAAACTTCGCAGTCCGTTAAAGAGGACTTCAACAAACGTGTTTTTTTGCTTGTTTTTGCTCGATATTGATAACGGTGACAGATAGGCACTAGAGGTGCATTGTTGCTCATCCTTGCATAGATAATTGCCAACAGCTTAACACATTTGAACACTGGTTTAACTGTTTTAACTAAAAGTACATAAAACATACGTATATTAAATGCTCGGTTGGAGAGTGCACGAAAATCCACTTAGTAGCTGCCTAGTGCCTTTGGCAAACAACACTTACTTACTTGACAAAGCTACTAGGATTAGCTCGAGCAAAAACAACTAGACATTTTGCTTGTAGCTAGAGCTTGTTTTATTAAGTTGTGTGTTACACGCCCATACATTGAGAACTTTGCCTTTCGATTTTCGTCAGGGCGTTTCCGCAGATTTTTCTGGGGCAAAATTCCGGTCTCGGCCACCGATATGAACCTCAAGATGAGCCCTGCATCTGAACATATTATGCAAACCTTCTTCATACAAGAAAAAAGTAATGCAATCTATCAAAATTCCCGCTTAATACGCCACAACATATAAGTGGCAACTGTCCCTGTGCAACTGTGGAAACCCGTGTGCGGACTAGTAGTATAATTAACAGTGATATGTAGCGTGTCCATAGTGTTGTACATACTGCGGTCGGTTACCTACTGACACCCTTGGTGTCAAAACAAACATTATTGACACCAGTAAACTGGCGACATTTTGCCACGCGGTCCGCCGGGTCTGTTGTGTCTGCGAAATTTATAAAACGAATTTGCGGGCAAAAACTAGTTTTTCATAGTCGCGAGAGTAATCTGTAATTGATACCTACAATAATCTTTACTGTCACGTTGCTATTCTAACATTGTAGTAATACCAGACAATAAACACAAAATTATGACTGAATCAGATTATATTGGATTGTATTTTCACGTCGACTTATCTCAGTATCTTGCGAAATCCTTATGAATAGGGACAATTATTATTATTCAAACAGTATCGCATTCTGTAGCTTCAGATATAAATTAGTTGGAGTAATAGGCATTGAATATTGTCTGCTTCAATCAGTTTCAATTTACATTCCGAAGATTACAATCTTGGATCGCTATACAGTTTATTCGTAGGTGTTGATCTAATCTATTGCTAGAATCACGTTAATATTATAAAGACGAAAGTTTATAAATGGGTATGTGTGTCTGTACTGAAACTTTTGGCTTTACAAACTACTTACTTGGCTAACACAAATAGAGTAGATACTTTAACCCTGGATTAACACATAAATGCTACTTTAATAAAGGAAAAATCCATGGATTGGACCCACAGATTATATTGGACCGGACGGAGCCGCGAGCTAAGGCTAGTACAATATATTCAAGACTATCTATGTTTTGCTAAGCCCACGTGAAGTAATTTTTTTCGAATCCAATAGAAACTGTGGATTTTTCTGACATAAACCGTAGTTTGATGCTATACAAGTACTTAGAGTTCTACGGAGAGATACACTAATTTTTTACAGTTATTATAGCCTATCTTTACCTATTTTCTAACCCGAAAATTACCATTTTAGTAAAAAAGCATGTATACAATATACCTACATCTACTCATGGACTGATAAATCAGTAAATATGGGATTTTATTTCTATTTAAGTTAAGGGGGAATATTATAAAAAATCAACAATATTTCAACAATTTTGATCGAATATTTACCAGAAAGGCCACAAATTCGAAGCTAAATAATTCTTTAAAATACATGCGCGTGCACAGTATGACAACCGGTTCAGTGGCATACTATGTCATTACTTTTACTTCTATAAAAAGTTATTTATAGAAAAATATTGGTTTTAAGAGCCAGTTCTTTGTAATCCGCTCCGCGGATATTCGATTATTTATGTGTGTGTTTCGAACTTCTAAGCAACAATTTTTAATACAACTATAACTTAATTGGGCGTGTTGATTGATAAGTAACCTTATTCTATGGTATAATTAAAACAAACAATACCCGTGAACGCATTTTGCGCGCATTGTCTTAGTTAAACAATTTGTCATAAAGTTTCACTTGACCCAGCACACACCATGGACTTTCTAAGTCTTACAATAATACAGGAAATTCATTAAATATACTCAATGTAAGGGATTTTGTCAAATTCATTAAAATATTTTTCGGAATTCAAATCAGTAAAACAAGACGTGACTATCTAGAAGTTTTAAAGTTGAACTGATTTAAAGCTAGAATTTTTTTGTTGCAACTAATAAATTTTACTTAGTAACTTAATCGTTTTTCACATCAGCTAACGGTACCTTTATCATCATCAATATAATTCGAGCCATTTCAGTTTAGTAACAATTATTCGTAATGTTAAGTTCTTTACTTACCTATACATTTAACAGCATGTATGCTGTAATGTAAGTAGGATACCGTTAAATCTAAAATAGATCAACGTCCTAACACTTATGTGGCAAGATAAAAATCACCAACTGTGTGTGTAATCTTTTGACCATCAGTTAAACTTGCCATTAGCAATTCCGCTTGCACACAAAATTATGTTCAAGTTCAATGTTTATAAGTCAACTAATAATAATAGTGTTTACGTTATAAAATAAACAAATTAGAAAAAGTGCTTAAAATCTTGGTAAAACATTGAATATTTTTAGTTTTACTAGCTGACCCGGCAAACGTTGTTTTGCCATTAGGCATTAAAAAACCTACCAAACATACACAGAAAATTTCATAATAATCGGTCGAGTCATTACGCAGGAGTTTGGTAATAAAGAACGAGAATTTTATATTATATTAGAAATAAAATAAGAAAGATAGAAATAAATACAGAAAATGTATAATGAATGAACCATGTCAAGAGAATGCTAAACCGCCCTTAAAATAAAAAAAATTCTAAGTATTTTTTTTAAACCAATTTTACCTAACGGACGTATTTTCATGAGCATTTCTAACGCCTGGGACGTTTATATTAAAAACATTTTTTATAAAGGTCTATTCGTAGGTCGCTTGTGTCGGTCTCGCCAACTCGATCTCATACAGAGGTCCGATTACGGCTGCGATGGACGAGAGACCTTATTCCAACGAAATGTTCCTTTTTGCGATGTAGCTGAAGATTAAAATCCTTAAAAAGTAAGGGCGTATGGATTTAAGGGATCCCTTAATGATCATTTCCAAGAAATAAAGACAGACAACAGACACTCGGCAAAAACGTTAATCTAATTCCACAAACCAGCTACGGCAGCTGCGTCTGTCGCAAGAATTTCTCAACTGAAACGGTGAACGCTACGGCAAATATCACTCCCGGCACGTCCCAGACTTAACATTAACAGCACAATCACGAATTTAGCCCACGAGCCACTTTATCATAGATAAGCTCCATTCAGTGTGTGCAGAGAGCATTCCTGACTCCCGTTAAGTTAGTCCTGATTAAAACATGCACGTAGGTAAGCTACAAATATGTTGCCTGAATGAACGTTATTTGTTTAGTTTTGTTTAATCACGATTGCTCTCTTATGATTTTCATAGTTTGTAACAAATGGCAGAACAAAATTAAAACTATCTACATAATTTATTAAACAGCATGATCTGACTCAGACATCCACGACCTCACACACGTTTTATAAAGATAGGATGAAACAAAATAATAAGAATAGAACCATGGCTTGGAATACGGTAATAATGGTGTGTCGTCAAAGAAATTAAGTAGCGTAAAATTACAAAGGTTATCTATTTATTAGGTTCAAGAGCAAACATGTGAACTTCATAGATATCGACAGGGAAATTGTTTTGTATATCAGTATAAATAACACGGAGGTTAGCTGCTTCGAATATTTGCTGTATTAACGCATAAGGACGTGTTACAGAGGAATCATCTTTGTGGTACTCGATTTCTTCCCAGTCAGTCACATTTTCTTTTATGAAAATGACGCCATTTTGCGTTAAAGATTTACTGCATCTTTCGAGAAAGGCAATTAAATCGTAATCGTCCAAGTGCCCAAGTACCCATTGGCACCAAATTACGTCATATTCCTTTTGCGGTGTGAAATCCTGCAGCCCGATTTGGTACAATGTACCTAATTTAGGATTGTTAGCACCGATTAACTCTTTGGCAGTGTTAATGAACTTTTCGTCTTGTTCCACTAAATCGACTGCCTTAAAATGAGGCATTAAGAGGGTAATGCTCATTCTTCCGATACCTGCTCCGCAGTCCAGTGCTAGGTTTCTCCCCGGCGGATTATTTGACGAGAGTATGTGGTTTAGGAATAATTTAGACCCATCGATGTCAATATCCGTGATGTGGCCGTAGCCACCTAGAACTCCATCTATTGTTGCTGGTACATTGGCCCAGTATTTTGCGGCGTTCTTATGAACTTCTTTCATTCCTCTAAAGTTGGCCATTGTTCCATGATTGTACCCATCTGTGCACATCAAATACCTACCAATAGTGACATTTGATTTAACCTCATTTTGACATCAATATTTATTTCAACATTTTCATAATTAAAAAAAATGAGGTTACACATTGTAAAATTAATGAATTAATGCATTTAACGATAAGTTATTGGACAGAATTATTGCTTTAACGATAATTGGGTAAAAGCAGCATTCCAAACGTGAGAGTTATTTTTGATCCACAGAACTGACCTGTGGTTTGACGATACATAGAAATTAGTTTAGAATTAATAAATAAATAATCTATAGGATGAGAAAACCAATTTCTCTTATCGGCAACTTGGCACAATATAATCTTGAATCAAGTTTATTGCTAAAATCCCAAGAGTAGATTTAAAAGTTCTCGAAGTAATCTGTAATTTGTTTATTTGCGTAGTCCCAAAATACTGTGGAGCCCCGGGAGTACTGACAGTAAAAAGCAAATTACGCTACAGGTACTTATATACAGAGGTGTCGTTAACAGTGTGGCTTTTGCCATCTCAAAAAATGCCCAACGTGCCTAAAAAAGTTTTCGCTTCAAAAACTTGTAGGTACATGGCCAGAGGTGCATGTTTTATGAAGTTACTATTTAAAGACTTACAAAGCTTCTCCATTGTTCCAGGCTCTCATTACAGCAGTAAATGAGACGCAGGAGGAGGACATCCGCGATGCTCTGAAGGTGCAGACGGAGCAGCAGCTGGCGCTGGTGCCGCGCGGGCCCACGCTCGTGAAGGACACTGTCGCATACAACACCACCGTCACCACTGATGACACGGTATGAGTTTATAATTTCTCTTGATGACATAACAGCAGTGAACGCAACGCAGGAGGAGGACATCCGCGATGCTCTCAAGGTGCAGACGGAGCAGTAGCTGGCCCTGGTGCTGCGCGGTCCCACGCTCGTGAGGGACACGGTAGGTCGCGTACAAAACCACCGTCAGCACTGATGACACGGTATGAGTTTATAATTTCTCTTGATGACATAACAGCAGTGAACGCAACGCAGGAGGAGGACATCCGCGATGCTCTCAAGGTGCAGACGGAGCAGTAGCTGGCCCTGGTGCTGCGCGGTCCCACGCTCGTGAGGGACACGGTAGGTCGCGTACAAAACCATCGTCAGCACTGATGACACGGTATGAGTTTATTATTTCTCTTGATTACATAACAGCAGTTAACGCAACGCAGGAGGACGACATCCGCGATGCTCTGAAGGTGCAAACGGAGCAGCAGCCGGTGCTGGTGCCGCGCGGGCTCACGCTCGTGAAGGACACGGTCGCGTACAACACCACCGTCACCACTGATGACACGGTATGAGTTTATTATTTCTCTTGGATTACATAACAGCAGTGAACGAGACGCAGGAGGAGGAAATCCACGATGCTCTGAAGGTGCAAACCGTAGATTTATAATAAGTCGTCCCTGGCGCTCCGACTAAATAGTGCCCTATCTAACAACAACAGCTCCGTGACAGCGGCAACTTTTTTTGTAGTGTGAGTGCGTCAATATGAAATTTGTATGGTGTGCGGATGCTAGCGTGCGTGAAAAATTGCAAAAGTATTTTTTGCCGCACTTTGTAAGTCGCGGGCTCCCTCTTCGACCTCTATGGTGCAGACAGAGTAGCAGCTGACGCTAGTGCCGCGCGGGCCCACGCTCGTGAAGGACACAGTCGCATACAACACCACTGTCACTAATGTATGTTTTTATTTCTATTGAACAAATATCTAACGGCATAGAACGAGACGCAGCAGGAGACTATTATGTGTACTTTCAGTCAAGTACTTTGTAGGAAATACTTTGTAGGAAGTTAAATTGCTTTGATTGATACTTACTCAAAGTTATCGTTCTGTTTAGAAAGAGTTGCGCGCTCTGCGGCCGGACGGGACGATTGTGACAGAGACGCGCCATACCAAGGAGCAGGAGCAACTCTGTGACGAAGAGCTGTCCAAAGACGAGGTTCGTAGCCTTATTGCTATTTATTTATTTATTCTGTACATATATAAAAACATACATAAAAACACAAACATAGAGAGGACACGCACAAGGACATCTTATCGCTACAAATGAGGAACTCTTCCAGATGCCCTGGATGTGGGAACAATTAAAACAAGAAAAGCGAAGTAGGTATGTACAGAAAACGAAAAAAATAAATAAAAAGATAAGATGCTAGATGACTTCTGCAAACTAGTAATTGAGCTAGAAGAACTTATGACCTTATTTTTTTTTTTGCAATAATTGTGTCCATCATACTGGACATCCTCTACAGATTTCGTTTTTTATGAGATCAACTCAATATTATTTGGTTCTATACTATTTTAGTCCAACTTAATTTTGATCTATAAAGAAGGGGAAAAAGGATGGCGCTTATTATAGGTATTTCAATCCGCGACGGCACGCCCCACTCCGTACGAATCGAAAAAACATAAGCGATTTTGATAGAGTGGGGCATAACGTCGTGGATTAGAATATCTATACACAGACTGTCGTAAAGCCCATAAGTGCGACAGAAATTACATCAGGCGACTTGTTTCCTTTTTATCCACTTAAAATTATAAGGGTCGTGACATACAGACGGATAACAAAAAACGGAAATCTTAAAAGGGTTCTGGTTTTCTTTTGAGTTACGGAACCCTAAAAAGAACAATCGAAACCCATGCATGGATTCCGCGGGCTTTGTAAGAACTGAAATTCACAAGTGTAAGCGAGGAAATAACTTCAAAACTTTTTCAAAAAAATTAATTCAAATCTTTTTCAATTCAAAAGTTTTTATTCCCTCAGGCCAAATCGTTAGCCAGCGACGCGAGTCTAGTAGAGGAAACTGGTGGCACAGAACGACGGAAGCGAGTGGATCTTGAAAAGTCCACTGACCTCATGGCGGGAGGATTGCGAGTTGCAACACAAGTGCACTCAAGAACACGAACTGAAGAAGGTACCTACCTACATAATACTTATTATATTATACGGATAAATAATAATTAAAAATTCTATCTAGGTTATACTAAAATGGTTTATAATGTTTGTTATAGTTGAAAAAGAAGGCCAGCCAAATATGGACGACGATTGGGAGAGTTTGTCCGTGAGAATGCGACGCCAGCGCCGCCTACGACAAAGTGGTGAGTATTGAAACTAGCGATTCTGCTACTCGATGATAGATGGCGCTACAGGAAACTTGTTCACAACGTAGTGTTACAACGTTCTAATAGATGGCGCTAATATCTTGCGTTATCAGGAAAATAATTTTCAATTTAGGGATGATAAACAGCTAATAGGTACCAATTATTTCGACATGGTTTGTATTGATTAATGCTCACGATGATTGCTCACACCAATTTATTATTATTACTGCATATTATGATTGTCACTTACCATCAGGTGAAATTGCAGCTGATTTGTAGTGTAGAAAAACACTTCTTACGTATGTAAGTACCTACCTAATATAATTGTGGACTGTGATCCTAGTAGGAATGCTATGGGTAATTATTAATAATGCCTATTAATGAATACGTCTATTTTTTCTGTGAAGGAACCTATACCTACTACCTATACTAGGTACTCAATGGACCGACGAAAGCTTTTTCAAATCGAAATAAAAACCATAATAATTTAATTATGCACGAAGATACTTTAAGTATTCAATGCCATAAGAAACCTTTTATAACATTATGTCATAATATGTAAAATACCTTTACAGAGATGCGCTCTTGCCTTGACATGGATTGCATAGAACAATAATTATTTAACGCAATTAAAGTTAAATAAGCGTTTGGTCGACATTCTTCGTCTCTTCATTTATGGGCATTTGTTGTAATGATAATGGATAAAGGTCTTAAAAGTCGTGTGATTAAGTACAAACACTAACATGGCTTTATGGATAGGCTGGTTGACCTTTCCGCATAGCTTTATTCAAGTTGAGGTTTATCAATCCATCAAGTTTCATTTTGAGGGATAAATTGCTGCAAAATAAGTAGCTCACACCTACGTTATCTAAATGTGTAGCTGTTAAATTATTTATATAGTAAATGTAATTGATAGGAGGTAGTTTATTTTAATTGTATTTTTTATGACAAAGAATCTATGATATTTTTGAGTCTTCCGATGACAAGAAGACGCCCGCGTCTTTTCTCACGTGACCTCCAATTTTCCCCGCTGCATGCTATTAAGCACACTAAGACAAAGCAATTGAACTAAGTTAGCCACTGAAAAAGAAGACAAAAATAATCAAAATGTGTTAAATATCAAAGTTATAAAAAACTGAGATTATGATGTTTATTTTACGCCGGGCCTGTGGGTCACAAAATTTTATGACCCTTTTCAAATCTTATAAAGATAGTTACAAGTTCCAACTTAAATCATTCCGCTATCTGTAAGATAAATTTTATCCCTATTCCTCCAGTGGATAAAGTGTGCGTTTATTGACTAGGCAGTCAGTCATGTCACGTTTTCCAAAGTCAAAGTCAAAATCAAAATATCTTTATTTTACAAAGGCCTAACGTCAAACTTCAATATGATAATGGAGGCCCAATAGGATTTGGACATTGAGAACCCCTCATCACTGTTCAGCAGCATTTCGTGGCAGCTTTAAGTTTGCTGCCACGAAGTGCTGGAACGACTTGCCCCCTCCCCTGCGTGACATAAAACTTTCAAAAACATTCTTTAAAACAAATCTAAGAAAGTTCTTGTTGAGTCAACAAAAGGGGGAGCTTGTTGAGTAGGCGCTCATCGTACTTCAAACTTACCTATTTTTAATTTTTAATATTTTTATTATAGTAGTAGGTATAGTAAAGTATATCCCACCAAAAACATAAATGTAAAAAAAGGAGAGCCAAGTTCAATACAAAAATTATGCTTGGCTGTCGGCTTCGCCGCAAAAAGAATGGAGATCAAAATGAGTGCCAAGTTCTATGTAAAATCGAAGTTTGTATTTATAGGAACAAAAAAATAATATGAACAATTATTAAACTCTATTTCTTGGCTTTATTGGATACCTATAACAATTGCTGTTATTCAAAAATGTGAGATCTTAAAATAGGTTAGATTTGACTTGGCCAGTTTTCATTACATCAGTCATTTTATAAAGTTATACATTTTAATTCCGATAAAAACTCGCCAAGTCAAATCTAACCTATTTTAAGATCTCACATTTTTGAATAACAGCAATTGTTATAGGTATCCAATAAAGCCAAGAAATAGAGTTTAATAATTGTTCATATTATTTTTTTGTTCCTATAAATACAAACTTCGATTTTACATAGAACTTGGCACTCATTTTGATCTCCATTCTTTTTGCGGCGAAGCCGACAGCCAAGCATAATTTTTGTATTGAACTTGGCTCTCCTTTTTTTACATTTATGTTTTTGGTGGGATATCATTACTTTTTGTAAAGAAAACTAGGCAGGTATTGAGTTTAAAGCTTTTTCTTGCGTTTCCGCTGCGTGATTTTCTTTTTTATACTATTTTTTACACTCTCTTGAATGTTAGAGATAATAGTGCGCATTGTCCATTCATTATCTGCTACCTTTTTAGTAAGCTTCCTGTTTATGCTTAAATTAGCTAAGTCCGGGCGATATAGGGATCTCAGGCGGTTATATTCTATTATAGAACTATCTTGCGCCTTAATTTGACTATAGGGTCTAGATTAATAAGGTGTACTCCGTCTAGGGTTTTAACCCTGGAGAGCGCAACGTAGGCCTGTCCTCTGCTAAATATCGAAGTGCCTATATCCAGAAGAGCGCTGTCCAGACTAAGTCCTTGTGATTTGTGGATGGTAGTAGCGTAAGCCAAGCAAATATTGAACTGTTCCCGGTGAACATATACATTATTTGATATCTGAAACTTAGTCTTGACACGTTCTAGTTCATAAGTTAAATTATTAAATTTGATAATAATTCTAGGTGCACTATTGTTTCTATCGACATCCCAGTTTATTTTCTCTATGACTACAATAGAGCCGTTCACTAGCCCTTTACTAACATTAACAACTAACGAGCTGGATTCCAAATTTCATCCTTCTAGGTCATCTGGAAGTAGGTTAGGTTTAGGTATTATATGTCAGTTTGTATGGGGACACCCCTTATTTTTTGACTTTTTTTTATTTTTTGATTTTTCCTACGTTTACACACAATTAACGAGCTGGATTCCAAATTTCATCCTTCTAGGTCATCTGGAAGTAGGTTAGGTTTAGGTACTATATGTCAGTTTGTATGGGGGACATCCCTTATTTTTTGACTTTTTTTATTTTTTGATTTTTTCCTACGTTTACACACAATTAACGAGCTGGATTCCAAATTTCATCCTTCTAGATCATCTGGAAGTAGGTTAGGTTTAGGTACTATTTTTTTTTTTAGATTTTTTCCTACGCTTACACGCAGTTACCGAGCTGGATTCCAAATTTCATCCTTCTAGGTCATCTGGAAGTAGGTTAGGTTTTTGTACTATATGTTAGTTTGTATGGGGACACCCCTTATTTTTTGACTTTTTTTTATTTTCTTATTTTTTCCTACGCTTACACATAGCAACCGAGCTGGATTCCAAATTTCATCCTTCTAGGTCATCTGGAAGTAGGTTAGGTTTTTGTACTTATATGTTAGTTTGTATGGGGACACCCCTTATTTTTTTACTTTTTTTTATTTTCTGATTTTTTCCTACGCTCACACACAATAACCAAGCTGGATTTCAAATTTCATCTTTCTAGGTCATCTGGAAGTATAGGTTAGATTTAGGTACTATATTTCAGTTTGTATGGGAACACCCCTTATTTTTTGACTTTTCTTTATTTTTTGATTTTTTCCTACGATTACACACAGTTACCCAGCTGGATTCCAAATTTCATCTTTCTAGGTCATCTGGAAGTAGGTTAGGTTTTTGTACTATATGTTAGTTTGTATGGGGACACCCCTTATTTTTTGACTTTTTTTTATTTTCTGATTTTTTCCTACGCTTACACATAGCAACCGAGCTGGATTCCAAATTTCATCCTTCTAGGTCATCTGGAAGTAGGTTAGGTTTTTGTACTTATATGTTAGTTTGTATGGGGACACCCCTTATTTTTTGACTTTTTTTTATTTTCTGATTTTTTCCTACGCTCACACACAATAACCAAGCTGGATTTCAAATTTCATCTTTCTAGGTCATCTGGAAGTATAGGTTAGATTTAGGTACTATATTTCAGTTTGTATGGGAACACCCCTTATTTTTTGACTTTTCTTTATTTTTTGATTTTTTCCTACGCTTACACACAGTCACCGAGCTGGATTCCAAATTTCATCCTTCTAGGTCATCTGGAAGTAGGTTAGGTTTTTGTACTATATGTCAGTCAGTATGAATTTTAACGACTTTTTGACCTTCATATCTTTATAACCGTTTGAGCTAGCTTCATGAAATTTGGGCTTCTATATGTCCTTATGGATATAATTAAACACACGTAGTTTTATGTGTTTACGTTAAAGAGGTTTTGAGTTATAGAAGGGTCAAAAGTGGCACCAAGTGGTTCGTGTAATATTACACTCGGCGCTGGCTAGCCAGTTCTTTTTTTTTGAACTTGTCTTGACACGCTGCCGCGTGTCTAGATAAAACTATTATTTTATTATATTATTTTTATCACTTTTTATTACGTTTACTTTATATCCATAGTTTTTTAGTCGTTTATAATATTCGTTGCCTATATCACACTAACCCACTTTAAAATATAATTTAGCATACCTATTCCGCACTAAAATTTAAGTATAATCTGGTGACACGGTAGTGTCACCGCCAGACGAGTCAAGCGAAGCGCGAGGGCACTACCTATCTTTTCTCGAAGTGTTTCGCCGTATTTTTAAACCCATAAAACTTAGGCCAGAATTATTCCAGACAATCAAAATTCTCGGGAAATGATGTCGCCGGTGAACTTATTAAACGTATAAAGGTTCAATATCATAGGTCTTATACTTTAGATTTTATTGACATCTGAAAAACCCAGATTTCGTCACTGACTGACTGACTGACTCACTGATGATCATCAAAATTCCTAGGTACTTCCTGAAGTCCTAGAAAGCTGAAATTTGGTATGTAAGCTAGAATTAGTACACAACCAACAAAAAAATTCCAAAAGTTGCAAATTTAACCCTCCAACCCCTTAAAATAGGGGATGGAAGTTTGTATGAAACTACGGCAAATATTGATGCTAGAGGTCTCAAAATTGATATAGGGACTCTTCGTAATAAACAATTAAATACGTGTTTCAGGATTTTTAGTAAATCACCCCACATCCATCAAATTAGGGGGTTGGAAGTTGGTATGGGGGGATGGAAGTTTGTATGAAACTACGGCAAATATTGATGCAAGAGGTCTCAAAATTGATATAGGGATTCTTTGTAATAAACAATTAAATACGTGTTTCAGGATTTTTAGTAAATCACCCCACATCCATCAAATTAGGGGGTTGGAAGTTCGTATGGGGTTTCCCATCCGTATATAGGTACAAACTTAATTTCATGTTCGATATCTGCTAGTATACATCTGGAAAAACACGTAATTTTTTTTTGGTAATTATAAGCACAATTCCAGTGCCCAACTGGCCAAGCGCCCAAGTGCCCAGTGCCCCGTGCCCAGTAATATCGCACGTTTCAAGCCCAAGTTCCATGCATGTCATGTTTAACAAGCCGAGTTTCACTGCATGTCGAATGACCAGGATCCAGCGCTCAATGACAAGAACCCACATTGAGCCGAGTGCCCAGTGCCCAGCTTGAGCTGTCGAACGTGCCAAGCGTCAAATCTCTCTGATTTTGAAGAGCGTTATAGCGCATAAATACCTGCTCAGTGCCCAAACGGATGCGTCAAGCCCAAGTTACATACAGGCCCCGTCCAATGAGCCCAGCTCTCAGTTCCCAGTGCCCAGGGTGAGATGAGTGCCCAAGGTCCAGTGCCCAGTACCCACAGTTAGCCGTCGGACATGCCAAGCGT
Organism: Coenonympha arcania; assembly: GCA_036785405.1. NCBI lineage: Eukaryota > Metazoa > Arthropoda > Insecta > Lepidoptera > Nymphalidae > Coenonympha > Coenonympha arcania. The sequence goes on from CM072067.1 coordinate 3,533,002, forward strand.
AAATTATATGGATTTTAACAGCGCCCCAACGTCAGTGTGCCCAGTACCATAGTGCACGCGGCAAACCCGAATTCCCGTACCGAGCTCCGCGTGTTCATTGCCCAGAGTCCAGTGCTCTGTGACCAAAATGAGTTGTCAAGCGTGTCAAGCGTCAAATTTGAATTTCAGGAGCGCGTCAGCGCCCAACGAAAATAAAGACTATAAATAAAACAATAGTTGAAAACTAATAAACATACAAATCTCACCGATACCTTCCGTAGATTTTTAATGGATAACAAGTAGTCTGTGTTAGTCCAGGATATAATCAGTCTACATTTTAAATTTCAGCCAAATCAGTTCAATGGTTGTGTTGTGATTGAGTAACAAACATCCAAACTTTGTGTTTTAATAGGTAAAATTTGAAGTTAGAAATTGAAATTTGGATCTATACATTACGTTTGATTATCGTTTTATCTTGATAAATGTAAAATTAGTTTCACTTTCGGTGGCCAAAACTATTAACTTTAAATCCACTGTAAGTTTTTTAAATTTTCAGAATATACTTCTAAGCAAAATACGTATCTACTCGTAATACAAACATAGGCTGTTGCACCTGAAGTGCAAGAAATACACGAAGAAAGAGAAAAATTAAGTTAATAAAAACATTGTTTTAAAAAACTTACAAAAAGAAATGAAATCCCAACAAAAACATTTTCATGTAAAATGTTGCCAGACGAGCATATGGCTAACCCTGTCAAAAAGTTATCAGATCTCATGTAGGGCAAGACTTCTGACTTTATACACCCTTAAATACCAGCTCTAACTTCACAAACTCTATACTTTAGTTACAATAATGTTTTGACCGTTTGGCTACCGTTACATTGGGCGTAAAATCAAAAATTTATTCACTTTTCAATACTCTGTAAGTTCTGTTAAATCAAAATTTGAAATCAGGAAAATGATTTTGGTGGAATAGATTTTTCACTTTACGCCCATGTGACGGTGGCCAAACGGCCAAGACATTATTGTAACTAAAGTATAGAGTTTGTGAAGTTAGAGCTGGTATTTAAGGGTGTATAAAGTCAGAAGTCTTGCCCTACATGAGATCTGATAACTTTTTGACAGGGTTAGCCATATGCTCGTCTGGCAACATTTTACATGAAAATGTTTTTGTTGGGATTTTTAATTTATAAGATATTATTTGGATCCACGGAAGACCAGCGCTATGACCGTGGGGCAAATCCAGGCTCCACGGTCGTAGCAAACGCTGAGTGGACTCCATTTTGGAATCACGCAATTTCACATAATATAATTATAATGTATTCTGGCGGACTATAACTGTGTTGTGATTCCGAATAAACGATTTTTCTTTCTTTCTTTCATATTTGTATATGCATGTGTATATATGGTATATATAGTTATAAATGCATATATGTATGCATGTGTATGGTGATAACTACAAGCTAAGTTTACGAGGGTTCGAACGCGTCCTGCACTGACACCATATATACCTACCATTCCCTTATGGAGATATACCATAGTCAGTTTTGATTATCTAATCTTTTGTCTAGATTGAAAGCTCACAGTGTATCAAATATAGAGTGGAATCCGATACCTGTTCACTAAAGCTAACTCGATATCACCATAAACAGTAACCCGTCGCGAATATTATTATGCTCGCATAAATTATAAATATTGCGCATACTGTCATACCATTATTGTACCTATGCTGAACTTATAAGGTAAGTAGGTATATAAAATTGTATCGGCAATTTTTAAATAGAAAAACAAAGCGGATTTTAGACGTATTTGCAAGGGAAGTTACAAGTATGGGTAGGGGATAAAACTGTTATCCCCAGATTATAATTGTTAATACTGTGAGATGGGATAAATTATTCTCTCCACCAGCTAAAGCACGGCTGAAAGGAAAAGTGTTTAGTCAAGATTTTGTTTCTTGTAATATTATGTACTCGCCACCCATGCACCAATGCTCAGAGAGGGGATAAAAAAAGAAAAGCTATTTTATCCTCTCTCCGTGGAGAAATAGTCTTAAACTCCCATGCTATATGGAGCAGGTAAACTTTTTGAGTCATTTTAATTTGCCTTCACATAATAACATGATGCGCGAAAATTTTGGTTAGGTTCTCATCCAAGACTCAAATTTTCAGCTCTTTGGCAGTTTTCCATTTACTAAAGAGAACAGTTTTCTAGATTTTTTTTAATCTCTAATACAGTAGACAATTTCGTAATAAGATAAGGACAGTCTACCCTGAATTTACAGGTTTACTGTGTTTGCCCGTAGTGCCCCGTCCATAAATTTAATGTTTGTTTAGTACCAGAAACTTGGGAATCTATGGCAATAGACTCGTAAAAATCCAAAAAAGAAATTTATTATTAAAAACACTACTACTATCTACTACTACTACTGGCACTATTTTATTACTAAAACATAATTATAATATTATTTAGATTCGTACTTCGTGTTTTTGCAGTTTATTCTATTAAAAAAATCTAATGGAACATAGGTATAAAATGGATATAATAGAGGCAAGCAAGGCATTATGCATTGTATAAATACATAATGGTAGTCTGGTTAATGGGCGGTACATATTTTGACCTTGCGCGACAATTGTAGCTTATGTACAGAACATAAATGATTGATTAGTAGCTTTGTCTTCAATGAATGACATTCTTATAATATAGGTTTATAAATAGCTATATGGTTATACCCATATTTTATGAAAACGTGTACAAGAAAGGTCAAAATAATAATATAATAACTATTGTAACAAATGAAAAACTAACATATTTTGTATCGTGAAACACCGATTTCGATGAAACTTGTCAAAAATCCTAAAACAATGTGACTCGAACCTAGAATTTAATGTTTCGCCCTAATAGAGTCTCCCTTATCCCTTGTCTACATTGTACTTGCGTGCAAAATTTCAGTTTTCGAAGGATACCTACTGGTTTTGCTGGGCGATGATGCATCACCCAATCAAGGACTTCTTTTTCAGACAAGCTGATCAGGCAAACGTTATGCCATAGAGGGGTATGAAAAAAGCTAATGACCTATTCTCAGACCTACCCCATGTAAACAAAAATGAGGTAAAAATCGGTCAAGCAGTTTCGGAAGAGTTTAGTTACACACACTGTGACACGAGAATATCTTATTAAGGCGCTTCATGCGTTAGTATTATGCTTGAGTCAAAATTTACGATTTCCGAAGGAACATAAAATAGTTATTTGTTCAATTATAGATTAGATAATTGAATTCATATTATTTGGCATTTCATAATCTAGAACTTGGCTCAAAAATATTTTAAAATATGTGTAAGTAAAACTTTCTCACTAGAACAGTTTTTGTATAGGCTGTTTGCTAAAATAGCGGTTGACGCTCTACGCAGATGCAAGATATTTGCCATGTTTCTTAACACAAACTTATAACAATGACATATTTAGAAAATTAATAACATTTACTAAAAAGTGTCTCAAAAAAAAACACGATTTTCCTAGATTTTCATTCAAAAACCATAAACCGAAAAGAGTTTTTAGCTTTTTTCGATAAATTAAACGTATTATTTTAGGATAAAATCCAAGATATTTTGTTATTTCTGAATTATAGTAATTTAATTCAATTAATATTCAATGTCACTGGTTATTTACTATTTTAATAAGTAGTATATTTATTTTACTATATTTTTTTTTGTAATAGCATTATCAGCGCAAAATTGCGTCAGCGCCAACGCAAAACCAATTTAGTATGGCAAGAAACGCGATGCGCGTTGTTTTGCATAAACGCTCTTAAGACAGATTTTATCCTAATAATGTAGAACCATGAAAATCAGTTGCGTATTATCGGAGAAATTCGTGAACATACATACATAAAAAAATAATGATAAAAATAATAAAAAAAAACATACAGCCCGAATTGATAACCTCCTCCTTCTTTTGTTTTTCGAAGTCGGTTAAAAATATATAAGTATCCACGGAAAAAGTTTCTTGTCACAAGTTTTCAAAATGGTCCGACTGTGCTGTTTAAAAGTGGTCAAACGGTGCCAGTCATCCGCCGTATATGGAGTCTCTGAGCCTACGCGGAGGCTGAGGTCACTTAACATGCCCAATTAGCCAACTTTGTGGCAAAATACGAGTACATCTTACTAGTAGTTTGTGCGATAGTCGTGTTTAGTTTGCGCTCTGCGAAAAAGCGTTTGAAAATACTTTCTTAAAAATACTTTTACTGTTGCGGGGTTAATATTTTTTTCAAATATTTTGAAGTAAGAACATTGTGTATTTTTTAAAAATATGCCATAAATGTGGTAGTGATATTAGAAGTCGTGTTGAGGTAAAAGCTAAATTTTTAACTGATCGAGAGTTTTCGTAAAAATATTATGGTATGGTATAGAGTCCTTCTATTGAGAGTGTACATAAGTATTAGGATTTCTTAGTTTCTTACATTCCGGAAACTAGGTTTCGTTAGCGTGATCAGACGACATTTTTTTTTCACCATTTAATAAGGATTTAGTGGACCTAAAATACGTCTAGCAACAATGTACAGTCACGGAATGAAATTAAAGGTTCTTTGATTTTCTAATTGATTCGTTTGCCCTGGTCAATTGCTCTGGTATTGTCGACATAATGGACTCTTGCAGTTCTAGCAAGCGAAAACCGACACTAAAGTGACGAACTTTTCATTCCGTGAATATACTTAGTGGGGAAAATGATGTGCTAATTCCTGTGTTCGGGAAAGAGGGCCGGTTCCATACATGCGTAGATCTATTGCTAAGAACGGAAATGTAAGCTGAAGTGGTTTTACCATAATTAGGTATTTTAGGTTAATCTCTTTTACGTAATTGAATCGCTTTGAAGACAGATGATGGCAACAAGTTTTAGATCAAACACATGTTTTACAACACGGTGTTGTAATGCCAATAAGTAGGTACTTGTTTGAATTTATTTGTTAGTGATCAATATAAAAACAATATTGTTGACTTAATTTTATTTTTGTCCTGAGTAAGGTACATAACAAACTTACTGTCTAGTTACTAGACAGTAAGTACCTATGTTACCTTACACCTAAACGATGTTTTCACCTACTAGACTCTAGTAGGTGAAAACATCGTTTAGGTAATAATAACTATTTAAAATACACATAAAGTTATATACGGTATTTACCTAGTGAAGCACGAAATCAGGTAAAAAGCTCTACAGACTTCGTCATAAGATGCCTGGTGACCTACAAATTAATTCATACAGCTTTGCGCGTATGAATTACCGCACTGTTTTGCGAGTTGTCGGGTTAAGTAAAATGTCTCGGTTGTTTGCATCTCGTACTGACCTTCGGCCGGTTAACCAAACTTATTGACTTATGGTTACGCCATTCCATGTGTGTGATGCGAGGTGCGGCTTCACTTCGCCGGGGAGATCGGCGCGCACGCACGTCTTCTGTGCCACTCGTATACTAAAGCGTTGCTTCTTTTCAGAACACGACAAAGAATACGCGAAACGACCCATCAACTTCGACATCGAAGAGGAGACGCGCAAGAAGGAAACGTCCAAGTGGCTCGAAAATCACTTCGGCAGCGAATCCCGCTCTTCCCACGATTCGATCGCCGAGGAGATAGCGCGGCGCCCCGAGCCAGCGTTTTACCCCAAGAAGCCCGATGACGAAGGGTACTACGGCAAAACGTCCACCGCAGTACCACCGCCACCAGTCTACGGGGATCGAGTGCTTCGCAAAACAAAGTCCTCGACACCGTCCGACGAGCGTCCGGTTGTAACGGGGAATAGAACTGACGGGTATTTCAAAGGCGTGGCTGATTGGTCGCAGCGCCGCGCCACCAAGCCGAGGATGCCCGAGCCACGGAGTTCGTCCCCATCACCGCCAGTAGTACGGTCCCCATACACGAGTAACGACCGGCTGAATGACTCCTCGCCCAAGCATGTTTACAAACGAGACTCGCCCCAAGGAAGAACGTCGCCGATCGTTCGACGCAATCCGCCTTCGCGTGACGACTCCGCCTACGTTTCGTCGTCGACCATGCACAGCCCGCCACGTGGCTCCCCGTTCAGGCCTCTAGAAACCGACAGATCGTTCCGTGAACCATCAGTAGAAGAAGATTACAGGCCACCGATCGCTCCCGAAAGGAAACGCCATTCCAAGAAAGTAATGTCCGAAGACCACCGGTACGACAGTGGATACAGAAGCTCATCTAGAAATGATAATTCGGGGCGGTCTAGAGACAGCCGCGACGAGGGTGCCGTGGAGCCTCCGCCGGACTACTCTCCTCCGAGAGATCGCAGAGGCAGCGATAGAGACAGAACACCGCCACGCAGGCGCGACAGGGAGGAGAGGAAGCAAAATCAAAAGACTCGCTTCGCGGATAGCGGCAGGCGGCCGTCTCCCGCGCGGAAATCTGTCGGGTCTGCGATCGGCAACTCTATCAGGAAGCTGGTGGGGAAGATCCGCTCCGCGTCAGCTGAGCGGAAGGCGCGCAGACGCAGCTCGCGGACGCCATCGCCGTCGCCGGAGCACTCGTCGCGCACGTACAAGCAGTACGGAGGCGAGCTGGCGCCGCCCGCCGCGCCCCCGCACCGCTACTACCTCGGCGAGGACCCTTTCGCGCCCAGCATCTACGGCCGTGAACACAAATACGAGGGCAGTGCGAGACGAGCCGCAGCTGTTGACAGCCGTGACCACCGCGAAAGGTGAGCATTGCACCTAATAATACAGTTTATTATAAGTACTTCATCCTTTATGTATATCTAATCAAGTTAATCTATCTGGTTTTAAAAACGTCATAAACGCAGATGATCGTAAAGACTTACATGGACATGATCGCTTGCTATACAATCTTATTGTTGAACGAAGCTATAAATTATAGGTTTTTAAAAAAAATGTGTTAACGAGCATTCAATTTTTATTGTGCCCACCTGCTTATTATCCTGAGACCTTAAATAGAATGTGGTCTCGCGGAGATCCACGCCGCCTCCTACACCGAGAGATAACATGCATAAAATTTAATTAATGCTTCTTGTTTTGATATTATCATAAAATTATAGACTCGTAGATTTATCGCGGTCTCAAGAGCCTCTGTTACGTCTTACTGAAGTTAATGGGTAATAAGAAGATAATAACTATTATATCTATTACATTTGTTGCGCTATTTTTGCAACGAACTTAGATGTATTCATGTACTTTGATGCGAATGTATAAATTCGGTACCAATATTTGCTGAATTTAGGAAAAGTATTATAGTTCAATATCAAATAACGCCTCGATCACGAATGATCATTAATGGGTAGGTATGTATTACTATTGCCAACAAAATGTTTTTTTTTCAATATAAAATTAATTATATATACCTAGGTATTCTGTGGGTATATGAATGAAAATACAAATACAATATTTTGCAATTTTTTTTTGTTTGATAATCTTCTTTCTGATCTTGCATCTACATGACACATTTTAACAATGCTTATGGATTCCTATATCTGTGTAATAATTTCGAATCAAATCGGTATAAAATATATGAATAACAATCAAACACTATCCTGAAAAAGATTTCAGTTTTGCAGGTCATTGAACTTCTTTTCTTGATGTAGAAACACCTGTAGTAGGTATCTCAAGGTATCTTCTACTTATGTATGATTTAACAAAAATATATATGTATAAGATATCTCACTGTTTTCTCTCTCTTCACGTTTTCGTTTACATCACTCTTTTATTTTATAAAACGGCGCTAATTTTTAGACTGTAACAAATGCTTACATACTTTGGAAGCTATACTATTCCATAGACGAAAAATTTAACCTATATAAGTAATATGGAGACAATAGTTTTACCTTGCGGTTGCATTCTTGCTATTCTAAGTGTCCATTACAATGTATAATTAGTTACAACTAGGACGTTGTTTGCAAGAATAACAAATGATTTAGATTTCTATCTCGTATTCCAAGAGCAAAAATTGCATATCATGATCTGAGTTATTAGTACCTATAAATATGCAATGGGAAATCTTATAGAAACAAATCAACATCCACTTTAAAATAATATCTACCGAAAAAAGCCTAAAGCAAAATTTGGGCGAGTCAAAATATCATAATAAATAATCTAGTGTCGCAGTAAACAATTTTTTTTAAAAACTGAAAAAAACTTTTGGAAGAATAAATTATTGTGTAGTATCTTTATGAGAAGTTGGGTTAGATATAGTAAATTCAAAGTGCTTGTTTCATGGGATTAATGAGTTCGAACAATAGGAAATTATTGAAAACATAAATCCAATAGTTGATTATAATAGTAACTAAACAAGTAAGGCAAAATTAATATTAGGTATTGTGAAAGTTTTCATCAGTTTATATAAAGTAAAAGAGGTCACCGTATTTAGAAACGTTTAGAAGTTAGACAATTAGGACTTTTACATAAAACGCGTAGGATATTACTATACTTACGCATTGTTTAATATCAGTAGAAATAGCGAAAAAGAGTTAAGTTATGTAAAAGGCCTATAGAAGAACCTTTTGTTCCTAAAATTACAAATACAGATCATGCACGCTTTCGAAGAACACCAAATGCTTATTTTGTAAATTTTTCGGAGGAGCATACTAATGAATCTATTTTGAAATTTGTTCTGAAACCGTTTGAGGACATTCATTATTGAGCGAATGTTTTATTGGGTGATTTAATGCGATTAACAGATTTGACCTTGCGGGTATACTCGCTTGGAACCAAGAAAAAATTTTCTTCTTTTTAATACCATACCTTCATGCCCAAAAAATGGAGAGCAATGTTTTCAGGATTTATTATTTATTAAGTACCAATTTAATTAAGTACCAATTAAATACGATAAAATTATATATTTCATATATTTATTTGTTTGTATCAACTATGTCCCAATTGCATAAAACCAATAAATACACCAACACAATATTATAAAATAAAAATATAAATAAATTATGTAATAAACAAAAAATAAACTAGTCAAAAACTATTATTGTTATTAAAAATTCAATTTCAAATACACAGTCTTATTTACACTCAGATGCAATTTCAGATACATCCCATTGTTGCCCAAAACTTAATTTTGCTAATTAGGTATATTGATTAGTTTGACTAATGGACGAGAATTTTAAATCCTACAAGAAATCAAAGATAGATCATAGTATTATATAAGTAGGTCTTAGTATTAGATAGCTCTACCTAAATTGAAGAAGGACAAACAGACAGACAGACGAATAACAAAGCGATCACAATATACGCGTTTGTCATTTGAGGTACCTTCAACTCTGAAATCAAATTAAATATCACATGGCAGGCGTGTCTTTTAATAGTACATAATGTCGTCGAATGTAATACTTAAATCTCAAAAGGTCGATTTTAATGAAATCTCACTTTAAATTTTGAGTAAGAAAAAGCAAGGAATAATTGTCTCTTACGAGTATATCAATCAAAACTACGCCTCAGTGATACCGCCTCGCTACTTTCCGGCATATCTTGCCATTTAATTCTGTCGCTGTCCATGGGCTTTGCCTAGTATGGACAAATAAGTGGTTTCTCGACAAAACAGCCCTTATTTAGCTTACAAACGTTGAGTCACTTATGTTTGCCGGGTGAAACAGTCTTTAATATGAACTATTTGCTAGTAATGGCGAAGTGTGATTCATTGCAAGAAAATTCTTCAACAGGTGTAGGTTTTGTTTAGCTGTCACACTATGTCGCACGATGTAAATTAGTTTAACTGAAGTAGGTATCATTGCGCATTGTAATTCACTTAGTTTCCTGGTAGTTTTTGTCGTCTCACTTGTGACTTTTGTATGATTAAATAAAGCAAAAACTTGTCACCAGTCAAACGCCAACATGCAGAAACTACTTGATTCCTATTAAATAGACAAAGGTATAATTCATCTTTGCTCCAGCGTAACTATAGAATATGTGTATGTTCAGGCCACGTATCTCGCATCAGTCAAGAAAAGCAGTCTGATTTGCTGGCATGTTAATACGCGTAAACAAAGCCCGATCGCTCGACGTGTGGGTTGAGGTTCCCCATTGAATCCAATTACGTTCTAAAACACAAGATTACATGTTTTTATGATACAAGGAGACACAATGGATGAACGTGGGCCGCCTTGTCTTGCGATCACGATGTAGTGATAAAATTCTAACGATCCGCTTTTTTCTCGCGTTCCAGGGGCCAGTTCTCGAGCACTCTCGGCCGGTTCAGTCACTCCACGAGCCGGCTGAATCCCGGCGAAGTAGACGAAGACTACACACGGAGCGCGCAGACCCTGCCGCGGAAACTTCACGAACGGAAGGAGAAGACCACCGAGAAGCCGAGCTCCAGTAAATACTGGCAGCGCCTCACGAACAACAAGCGGTCCACCAGTGCCATAAACATATCGAACAACGTCTCAACATCTCCAGAGGGTAAAGTCGTCAACGGGTATCCGCCTGGCCCCGCGAAGCCGGCGCGGACCTACAAAGGTCTCAACCGGAGCAAAAGTTTTGCTATGGGCGCACCCGAACAAGAGACACATCCACGTTACGTCACCGGCATGAGCAGAAACTATTCCACGATGTACAAATCGAACCCGCACCTCAGCAGACTCGACGAGACCCCAGAACAGTTGAAGAGTCCGGGGATAGTATCCATCATCAATCGAAGCCAGCGGGATTTAGCGGATGCTGTTTCACGAGAAACTGAACGTCGACGGGACGGGCTTTTCGGTGCGCGATATGGAAAAACTACACCATTGAGCAACGGTGATACAAACGGATACAACAAGTCTTACGATGAAACGGATAAGAAAAAGATTTTCCTCAATGGTCTGCGTGAGAGGGCGCCAGAGCTCTACCAGACTTTACACGCGGACGACGAGTCCGACGGCAGCAGGTTATCATCCAGATACAACACCCCGTCGCCGTATTATAAGGAACGGATATCTGAGGAACGTAAGATACCATTGTACAAAACTGAGTCGCTGAATAGAGAATCCAGTCCCTTCGTGTCGCGATTGGAGACGAGGATAAAAGCGCCAGTGAATCGGCGGGAGAGTAACAGCAGTGACAATTTCTCCGAAACATATCGATACACGACGCGTTCAGGCGACCCTGGACGACCGAGCGTCACCGATACCGTCGAGACTGTTAGTAAAAAAGTAATTCCATCGAGAGATGGGCGCTCCAAGGAAATAATCCAATCGAGGGAGGTCAACTCGGTGACAAAGAGCAGGGGCTACACCGAACCTATCACAAGTTCGAAGTACTATGAGAATGGGATTCGAAGTAGTCATGGCTATGAATCTAGAAATGGTATAGCACCTCTGTATTCGGAAAGAAGGAAAAGTAATTATAAAGTATCCGAAAAAGTTAGAGACTATTAAATACATAGTACTGACCGCGACTCGATTATAATAATAATTGCCATATTCTCATATAACACTAGTGTCACACAGACTGAAAAGTTGAATATTAATCGCATGTTAAGTTACTTCGTCATTAACTGCATTCGTTAACATTTTATTGTTAATTTAATGTTCATCTAAAAAGTCATATAGCTTTACTAATTTTATTTCGATATTTGTATACCAACGCGACAGAGTCATAATGGCCAATGTTTTTATCTAATTAGTGATTTAATTCCGTCCAATAAAGAATTTTGTAAACACTAAGATAGTATCTATTTTAATGAAAATTATAATGATGTATGATTTTATAATTTTGATAACACTGGAAATAATAAAAAATATTAAAAATAAGCATACGAATAATTGTATACCTAAAATTAAATAATTTGTAAATACATTAGTTTTATTTTACTTAATTGCTACGATTTTAAATGCATTTAATTTTATTGCATTTCTGAGGGCGAACATTTGTATCTGAATAATAATACTCCTTATGAAAGATGCTATAAGTACAAAACAACAAGATTTGAAATTAATTCATTATAGTTATATAGCTGTCCTATTTGGCCAAGTGTTTTTGAAATGCTGAATACAAACGGATAATGACCATGAAGTGAATACTTTGAAACTTTTATCGAATTATTTTAATTACTCTTTTACAAGAGCTGATTTTAATTATTGTTATTTCATGATATAAGATATTCTCAAGATAAGTTAGCATACAATCGCGTCCATTTAGAGATTATTATTTATGGTAGTATTGCTATCAGTCCTCCTAGTAATTCAAATTAATTAAGTAACATAGGTACTTACTTGTACATACTTACATTGAGAGCAGTAAGGACTATCTACCTAATCTACTCCGTATTAATGCACCGCTAAGAATAGAGATCTATGTAAAATCCTTTTTATTTATTTATTTAATTGCAGGCATAAACATGACTCCTTATGTCTAGGTGTTACCGACTCTCTAGGTAAAAAGAAAGGCTAAAAGGATGGTCTAATAAAGGTTTCGTTTGGTTTGGATGTTTAAGGTCTTTAGTTAACAAAAATAATATGAGCCGAATTTTCACATACACTAGGCCAACCACTGTCACTGGGCTGCAACTGGCCAAAATATCTGATAAATAATACGTACTTAAAAAATTAAGATAGGCTCCTGAGACATAAAAATAGCAACGGCGAAAGTCGACGCAAAAATTATTCAGCAACTCTAGCCATTTCATATTCCATCCTTTCCTTATACGAATGCTTTTGCATCGCTTTCGAATGGAATTCAAAAATGTATGGGTTATTCCCATATCGCTTATTTAAAAAAAACAAGGGTTCTATCACAAAAATATTCTAATGCAAAATTTTAGCCAAGTTGCAATTTTAAAGGGCATGACGTTGATGCCATAGATTATTATAAGTAGATCATCGCTCGTGGGATCTTTACCTGTTAGTTCAAGAGCCCAAGGCTGACTAACCAATCTAGCAATTATGCTGGCATTCAATACATAGTATATTTATAAACAGTACTTAAAACATCACACCTTGTCTTGTACTTTATAAAATAAGGTATGTCTGGAGGCTCCGGTCTCTCGTTCTATGTCGATTATAATAACTGAATTTAAATACATTTTTATTTTTTGTTGGAGGGCGTGGGAAGAAATGTGCAGACTTTAAGAAAAAACCTGCGATAAACATGGATTGGATTGCATATTCAATTGGGTTGTATGTGTTTCACTTTTAGTTCTTATTATTCAAAAGTTCTTAAGTTCAAAAAAAGCATGTGTTGGGGTGTCCCCGTTTTTCACAAAAGAAGCATTTACTTATCTGTTGGAGATTTTTCGATTGCGAAGAGTTAAGTATTAAACACCCTGTGCCCACTCAGTGCCGTCGTCGTGAGTCAGCGGTCCACCTTTCCGTGCTTCTTAATTTCCAGGCTTCTGCAGCGGCCACGATAACGTGGAATTACTATGTAATGCCAGGAGCGGGGACGTTGCCATTGGGGCGTTTAGGGGATTTATTGAATTTATTTTTGTCTTTCTCACTCTCACGGATATGGTAGGTGCGACATGCAGCGTCGCGGAAGAATATAACAGAAAAACCACCTTTTACCCAATTACTCCAAAACTAAGCCAGTTATTATTAAAAATCGGTTTCTAAGCGTTTTTGGATATCGTTATTACCGACACATTGAAACAAAAATTAAAATTAAATGTTTCTGCTACTAAGCGATTTAAAATTAAAGACCCAAAATAAAACGTTCAAATTTGAAAGTAATTATCTTTATAGTTTTTACGTAAAACTGCATTCAAAATCACTTAAATACGGCTTGTACGCCGTTAATAAGACGTATGTGGATAAATAATATGCAAACCACGGTGTCACGTGACACACAGATAATCCGAGTCTCAGATCTACCGATCTCCAACACAACGAAATACGAATACGAAACGACGATACGAAAATAGCAACGTTATTCAATGTAACATAATCTCAAAATGATTGTGCGGAAGCGAGGCCTGTCATTAAGTAATATGAAGTGGGTTATAATAAGCGAAACCACCTCATAGGCCAGTTTCTTTGTTAATGTTTTAGTTTGCTTGAGATGAAGACGGTTTAAATACATATCGTTGCAGCTTATTTTTATATTATAAATATCTATAAGGACTCAACATGGTGAGTGTTTGAAATTTAAGAATACGGAGACATTTATTTTTTTAATAGATACTTAGTTTATTTTGAGAAGTGGTGTGACTGTCTGCAAAAAGTCTATTTCAAGGCTAAAATGTGATTCATACCCATAAAAAATTGGATTTTATGATCCAAGTAAGTAGAATAAAATAATTATGACACGACCAAGAATTTCAGAAAGTTTTAAAATAAAGCTAGTAAAATAAAATTATGTACTGAGTGATAAGAAAATTTAATTAAACGTGAATAAACGTTGCTTAAAGAATTTTACATTTTTGCAGTTGGGATTGAAAAAAGTATTATTTTTGATATTCCTAAACCAAAATATAGAGGCATCCAACATTTTGTATGTGACACCATTTACTTCAACCTCCCATGATATGTTGCTTTCGCCAATTGGATTGGAATTAGCAAGCAGAGGACATAATGTCACTGTCATAACATCCCATAGAAAAAAAAATCCCCTGCCCAATTACCATCAAGTCATGGTAGATGATATCAAAATTTGGGAAGTGACAGGTGAGTGCTTGTCGTGAAGTAGCATTATAGAGAGTAGCTTTTATCAGAATCTATCTCGAGCTATCTATCAAAAACTATAAAAGACTTTGTCCTGAATAACTGACTGACAGACAAGCTACAGCCCAAACAGCTGAACTAAGGAACTTAAAATTTATGGGAAGATTTGTTATGAACCCTTAACGTGTGCTAGGAAAGGATTTTGTAAAATTCTACCTCGAAGGGGGTTAAGTTAGGGATTTAGGTTTGTATGAAACTCTTTATTTTCCAAGATAGATAGGTTCATGAAAATTGGTATTTAGACTACATAATATACCTACAGTATTGGAGTCCTTTTTACGTCGTCAAAAATTACAAGTCTTTATTACATTAATCCTCAAATTTACGTCATTACATTTTCAGGTGGTGGAAGACCAAATGTTTTCACCATGACTGACATTTCAGCAGAGGAATTTCACCATAAGATCTTATGGGACGGAGGATTGGCTTTTACAGAAGTTGTATTAAAATCTGCTGAAGTAAAAGAATTTTTAGATAAAGATAATAGTTTTGATTTGGTCATTTGTGAACAGTTCTTCAGTGAAGCTTTATACATGCTAGCTTTCAAGTACAATGCCCCTTTAGTACTTGTCACGACTTTTGGAAACTGCATGCGACACGACATAATCGTTCGAAATCCTTTACAACTGGCTACTGTTCTTCCTGAGTTTCTTGATGTCAAAGAACCGGGTAGCTTTTGGGGAAGACTGAGAAGTTTACAATTCACTGCTTATGAGTATATTTATTGGAGGTTTGTGTATCTAAGAAGACAAGAGCAGCTAGTGCAGAAATATATGCCGGATCTACCTGAAGAGAGGCCCAGTTTACATGAGACACAACAGAACTGTTCTTTGATGCTTATCAACAGTCACTTTTCTGTTGACCCTCCTGCTGCTCTTTTACCTAATATAATCCCGGTTGGAGGACTTCACCTTTCGCGGAGTAATACAAGTCTCCCAATGGTAAGCAAACAGTTAACAGTTAATTTGTGTTCATTCCAACCTTACCTTATAAGTGGGTTGAAAGCCAACATATTTATTTCTGTATTTTTAACAACGGAAGTAGTTTATTTTATAATCACAGACAGATTATTTTATATTACAGTTCGCCAGTCATTAAATTTAATTGAATTAATTAAATTTTTTACACTTAGTTCCATTTTTAGAGTTCCGTAGCCAAATGGCAAAAAAACGGAACCCTTATAGATTCGTCATGTCTGTCTGTCTGTCCGTATGTCACAGCCACTTTTTTCTGAAACTATAAGTACTATAATGTTGGAACTTGGTAAGTCGATGTATTCCGTGAACCGCATTAAGATTTTCACCCAAAAATAGAAAAAAACAATGAATTTTTAGGGTTCCCCATACTTGGAACTGAAATTTAAAAAAAAAAAAATTATCAAATCAATAGGTGTGGGATATCTATGGACAGGTCTTCAAAACTGATATTGAGGTTTCTAATATAATTTTTTCTAAACGGAATATTATGCGCGAGTGACACTTCCAAAGTGATAAGATATGTGTGTGTCCCCCGCCCTCTAAATTCTAAAATAAGAGAATGATAAAATTTTCTTCGTTGTTCCAGCTACTCCAGATAAACAAAAAGTCGTGAGATCTGAAATTTGGTACCTAGGTTGATATTAGGTCATGAAGGAGCACTAAGAACGAGATTTCCGAAATTTACATTTGAAGGTGTAAAAATCATACATTTAAGGGATTTTCCCATACAAAAATGAAATTTTTTTCATTGTTCCAACTACTCCGGAAAAACTAAAAGTGGTATAGATCTGGAATTTGGTACCTAGGTTGATATTAGGTCATGAAGGTGCACTAAGGACGGGATTTCTGAAATTCACATTTTAAAGTGTAAAAATCATACATTTAAGGGGGAAGGGGAGGGAGGGGAATTTGTGGTCAATTTTTTTTATTTGAGGTGTTTTGGTTGGTTTGATGGTACGGAACCCTAAGTGCGCGAGCCCGACTCGCACTTGACCAATTTTTATGAATAATAGATGTATTGATGATTTGAAACAGGCACAATTAGCTTCCGTCGTAACTGCGTCGTTAGAATAGTCTACGTCACTGTGATTATTATGCGATCAACTCAACGTCTATGAATCTGTTTATTTTTATTTATTTATTTTATCTTAAATCTAACTTTACATGATAATATTAAAAAACTAGCCGATATGCATCGATTTAACTTGGGTCATCTCTTAGGAATAAAAAAGCCTTGCCTCTGGATTTTTTGCAACATTATAATTAAGTAGAATGTCAGTGTAAAATTTCAGCTTTTTATGACCTAGGATTTGGCTGGGTGATGTTGAGTTAGTGAGTGAATGAATCAGTGAGTGGGTGAGTCGGGATTAGTGAGATTGATTTCTGAAATATTAAATCTTACTTAAATATTAAATCAATAGATTATCAACATAAACATAGTAATAAAATGATGTTAAGAGTATACCATCTACATTTATATTAATGTTGTTTATAGGACATCCAAAAACTGATGGATGAGTCAACTCATGGAGTAGTGTACATGAATTTTGGTACCAATGTCAGAAGCGCAGAACTGCCGGCACACAAAAAACAAGCATTTCTGAACGTATTCAGAAAATTAAAACAGACGGTCATCTGGAAATGGGAAGACGATAATTTTGAAGACAAACCAAATAATGTAGTGACACGAAAATGGTTACCACAAAAAGAAATTCTTGGTAAGATCAAAAAGAAAAAAAAAAAAAATCTTCTAGGTTTTACTTACTATTGCTATTTTTATGGTTCAAACATTTTATTATTATCAGAGTAATTAGCATAGATTTTGATAATATTATACCTGACATACCTAAATATTATGGCCTGTCATTATCTTGATTCTTTCCACCAATATTGTCATTGTTAATTATCACAAAATAATTGTTTGTTTTGTGCTTAGACCCCCTAGTTTTAGATATTTATAATCGAGTCGAAAGCACAGTATTTTGGATGTACTTTAGGAAAATTTTACGCTAATATTTAAACACGAAAGTTTTTATCTGTGTATATATTTTTGCAAAATTTGAAATGCAGATAAATTATAACCTGCACTATTATTTAGTACGGCAAATTCCATGGTTCCCGCAGGTTTAATGCAAACCCGAAAACGGGGCAGCGCTTCGGGTAAAAGCTAGTAAATTCGAGTAAGTTTTTGCACCATTTTAAGATATTTGATTATTAATTTCCAGCTCACCCTAACGTCAAAGTATTTATATCCCATGGAGGTTTGATAGGAACTCAAGAAGCCATATTCAATGGAGTACCGATCATCGGTGTTCCGATCTACGCAGATCAATATAACAATTTGCTGATCGCCAAACAAGCTGGATATGGACAAATTTTGCAGTACCACGACATTAGTGAAGAAAATTTCGAGAAGATGCTCATTGAGGTCATTACTGATGAAAAGTATGCCAAAATGGCTAAAGAAGTTTCGCGTAGATTCAAAGATAGACCTATGACGGCTTTGGACACTGCCATATTTTGGTTGGAGTACGTCATCAGGAACAAAGGTGCAGACTTTATGAAGAATCATGCCATTAACATGAGCTGGATTGCATATTCTATGATAGACGTATTTGCTTTCATTTTTGTTTCACTTTTAGTTCTTATATTTATTACTGTCAAAATTGTATGCGTTCTTTTGCAAGTTTCATTTTTGTATTGGATTGGTAATGAAAAATACAAAAAATCTTAAAAGTTTGCTACGTCCATTATTGCATTTTTAGGGTTACGTGCCAAAATGGTCATAATGGAACTTCCTCCGCTCGTCCGTCCTTCTGTCACACTCGATTATTTCAGTAAATATTTGCTATCGACCTGGGAACCGTTATAGGTATTAGTAGTCCAACGTCATTGCAATCATGAAAATTTGAAAATGGTTTTAATTTCTATTTAAAAAGGGGGGAAACCGCTGTGTTGAAATCTCAGAATATTATTCTTATACAGATTTTTATGCCTGATAGTTTTTGATTTATTGGCCAAACTGTCGAAAAAAATACTGTTTCTCCCCCCTTATCTCCGATGTTTATAAATAGAAAAATCTGAAATTATTATGATCGATAAAGGTTAACGTATGTTTAACAAGAAAAATAAAATCAACTCTCGAACCAGTATATTTATAGTTAGGTTTGCGGTTCGTTATCAAAAGTACTATAGTCAATATTAGTTCATTATATTTCAATGAACAAAAGTGATTTTTCTTCTTTTGTGATATGGAACTCTTTTGTTAAGGTCACTTCAACTATGTTTTCTATGTTTATGTATGTGTTTGTAATATTAAGTACCAGCTATCTAAGTCCATGGAATGAATAAACTATTATTTTTTTACGCTATATTGACCCTTATGATCACCCGATCACCCAAGCGCATTCAACACAATATGTCGACCAATCATAATGAGTGCCAGTTGCTTAGTAAATATTGAACTCTAAACACACGTTCATTACAATCATGTGACAATAATCACTATGAGATAATTAATAATATACGATTATGTAAGTTTTCAATAGTAAATATTAACGAATCCAACGGATTACGGATTACTAACGGATACAGAACTCTGCTTTACAGTGTCTTTGGATTAATGTCTAAGATCATGGTAAGTATACATATTTTTACTTGCTTACTCAGTATTTTACAATGTTCGAGTATTAGTTTTAATATCTGTTCAATAGTTTTGGGGTTTAGGTCAATCATTGACCGAGCGAAGACGGTAAATTTGTGTGGGTCCATCTGTCTACTTATCTGTCACAGTCTTATAATAAATAATCAAAAATCGCCAGGTAGATAAATAGATAAACTTTTTTTTTGTAGATACAAAAAATAAAAAAGTAAATAACAAATTACTTAGGAGTAAAATAGAAGGCAACCAATGGCGTAAAGAAAAATAAACCTGATACGTGGTTAGTGGTGCCAGATATGGTGGTGGTACTACTTCAATCAACAGAGAATTACTTAATTACGTCAATCTTCGCAATAAACTGAATGTCCCATAGCCGTAGACAAATAAAGAAATATTTGAGGCGGGGATTTTATAAAACATCCATAGAAAAAAATTTATGCCAAAATATTTTTGCTTTACATTAGATTTTGAGTGTATCTTCGAAGTTTTGCAATTCACATATGCATGCAGCTGTAACTGACGCATATTTTTTTCACAAATCCTGAATAATAAATTACAATTAGGTACTAGTAGATAACAGTCATTAATATTACAACGAAAATAATGAGCGTTGATTTACATCTCGTAATATGGCAAAGTATACGAACTCAGAGATTGTGGTTTGTTAGAATCAAGAAGTATTGTGACAAATGACATAAAATTTGTCATTAGGGCTCATCAATAGGGCTCTTAAATATGTATAAATTTAGCTTAGCATGAGTTTGTGAGTTATTATTCAAAAACATTTGAAGCAGAGCACAAAACTGTTTTTTATAAAAATCTCGAAAATACGATTTGGGAGGCTTTCAAATTCGCTATTTTAATCCCGCGTAGTTTAAAAGTCTAAGTTTGAGGAGTATTAATATGATTATACTAAAGATAAAGTGATAATTACACTTGGCCATAGAACGTATCTCTTCTGGAAAACTACGAGTATAATTTTTTTATAGAAATAATACGCCGATGAATGCACAAGCGAATTTATTTCATAACTTTAATTGCTGTCTTATTTCTGTTATAGATGCAGTTTGGACTAAATTTTATGTTTTTATTAACCTTGGGTTATGTCGAGTCGGCAAACATTTTATTCGTCATACCTTTCTCAGCTATGTCTCATTACATATTTCAAAGACCAATAGGACTGGAATTAGCTCGAAAAGGACATAATGTGACAGTTATAACCACACATTTAGAAAAAAATCCTCTGCCTAACTATCACCAAGTGCAAGTCGAGCAGAAAAAAATTTGGGAACTAATAGGTACGAAATGTTTTAGTGCACTCCTTAATCTAAATTAACCATAGATTTGAAATTATAATACACAAAATAACGTTTAATTGATTTTTTAATTGATAGCAACTTATGCTTTAACTAATCCTAAAATAACAGTTTTTCCTCTTTTTATGTAACAGAATCCTATACCTTTATACGAGCAATTCTTGTATATATATATATATATATATATATATATATATATATATATATATATAATCTGGATCTCGGAAACGGCTCACACGATTTTCATGAAATTTAGTATACAAGGGGTTTTGGGGGAGATAAATTGATCTAGCTAGGATTCATTTTCAGAAAATGTCGTATTTACGAAAAAAAAAAATATAAATTGGCGATAAAGTAAAACTATTACAGTAAACTCCTGCTGCCATCTATTGGTGAGTAGCTATAATACTATAGGATTCATTTTTAGAAAATGTCGTATTTACCAAAAATAAAAAATTGGCGATAAAGTAAAACTATTACAGTAAACTCCTGCTGCCATCTATTGGTGCGTAGCTGTAATACTACCGAGCAAAGCTCGGTCACCCAGATATTATTATATAATTATTTAAATGACCTTCGCAATTGTTTAACTGTTGTAGGAGGTGAAACACCAAACATTTTTGATATGGTTGAATTATCTGCTGAAGAATTTCATCATAAAGTTGTCTGGCCAGGTGGTCTAGCTTTTACAGAGCTAACATTAAATTCGCCTGAAGTGAAGGAGTTTTTGAAGAAAGACAATACATTTGATCTAGTTATATGTGAACAGTTTGTCCAAGAAGCTTTGTATGCACTAGCAGTTAAGTATAATGCTCCTTTAGCAATAATATCGACATTCGGAAATTGCATGAGGCATAACATTATGAACCGCAACCCTCTTCAACTAGCCACAATTCTCGCAGAATATTTGAATGTTAACGATCCTGGTAGCTTTTGGACAAGGCTGAGAAATTTGTATTTTACCAGTTATGAGTATTTGTGGTGGAGATATTGGTATCTTCCCAAACAAGAGGGTCTTGTTAAGAAATACATGCCAGAATTAGTGGGTAAATACCCAAGCCTATACGAGCTGCAGAAGAACGCATCCTTAATGCTGATTAATAGTCATTTCAGTTTTGATCCTCCTTCTGCATTATTGCCTAATATTATTGAAATCGGTGGAGTACACGTTACCCAGGATAATGAGAGTCTACCAAAAGTAAGATTTTTTTTTGTTATGAATTATAAAGCAATTTGTGAATGAATTTGAACTTCATTTTTTATCTTAGTTATTGGACATCATAAAAAGAGTAATATAATTTTAGTTTATTAGAGTTTATTATACTTTCTACGTTTATACAACTAAATAAACGAAAAGTAAACCACAATTGTATGAAAAGTTAAACTTAACAAAAAAAGAGATAATATACTTCATTAAGAAATCTTTAAATCTTTGTCATATTTTTTTATGCATGTTGTAGAAAAGAAAGAAAGAAAGATAGTAGGTAGCAGTTGATTGAAACCAAGTTAAAGACAGACAAAATGTCGGTAAAATACCATGTTTTACATTTAATCGAATTACAGGACTTGCAAAAGCTGTTAGATGAATCCAAACATGGAGTGGTTTACATGAGTTTTGGCTCCAATGTCAAAAGCGCAGAACTACCGGAACAGAAGAAGCAAGCATTTTTAAACGTTTTTAAACAACTTAAGCAGACGGTCTTGTGGAAATGGGAGAAAGATGAGTTAGAAGGTAAACCAGCGAATTTGGTGACAGGTAAATGGTTACCACAGCAGCAAATTATTGGTGAGTATATTATACAAAAATGTCTGAGAAAAAATAACGTAGACGTTAATCTTCGCAACACTTTTGCTACAGTATCAAAATAATCTTTATTGGATATTGAAAATCAACCAGATAAACAAATGCGGAAGTAATGTCTATAATTCTAACAAATTATTTCATTAAACCTTTTTAAGTTTTTATTAGTTAAACTTGACCGTAATCTCATCTGACGGTACCTTTGTGAAGATGCATCCGAAGATGTTATCGTTCTAACTTGGAAAAGTTACTCCTCTCGGTTACCATGGCTCCACCAATGGCTACTGGCTCCACCATCTTTGCCGGTAAAGTGGTAACTATACGCGGCTGAAGCCTTCCAACAGACTGGACCTAAGCCAATTTAGAAATAAATTAGTTTCAAATTGGCCTGTGCTGGAAATCATTTCACGACTTAAGAGAGATATTAAAGCTACGCGCAAACTGACTAAACTATTTTAAAATTATACTTTTTCAGCGCACCCAAACGTTAAGGTTTTTATAACTCATGGAGGCTTAATTGGCATGCAAGAGGCGATATACAACGGCGTACCGATTATTGGCGTGCCAATATTTAGCGATCAATATAATAATGTGCTCCTTGCTGAACAAACTGGTGTTGGGAAAATGATGCAATATAAAGACATAAACGAAGAAACACTAAACAAAACTCTTAACGAAGTACTTAACAACGATTTTTATTTGAAGAAAGCGAGGGAACTACAGAGAAGATGGAAAGATAGACCTATGAGCCCATTAAATACTACAATATTTTGGTTGGAATATGTTATAAGACACAAAGGTGCTGTATTCATAAAAAATCCAGCAAGAAATATGACTTGGGTTGCATACACTATGGCGGACGTTTATATTTTCATACTTGCTGTCATTATAGGGGTTATTACTTTTTCTGTCAAATTAAAAGTAATTCTAACTGGTCTAATATCTAAAGTATCTGGACCTAAGTTGAAAAATGTAGGCGTGAGAAAAAAAAAATTATAACAGAATAGTATTGTAACCAACATTAAGTCAAACAGCAGACTTGGATTTTTTAAATAAATTAATTGTAATGATACTTACTGAATATTTTATTATTGAGCTTTATCAAAAGATAGTAATTTAATAAAATAACAACTTAACGAACACGAAACTTCCATATAGAACTTCAGGTTTTCAATGTTTCACTTCAAAGTGTTGCTTTTCTTTTCCCCTGGATCTGTTAGTTTTTGTTTTAGGTCCATTTGTAATTGCACCATGTTAAGAAACCATAATATTGAGCGGTGATTGGTTAAAACCCTCTATATCTCTATCAATTGTTTAAGAATAATATTATAAATTAGATTGTTGCCGATTTTATCTATGGTTTTCAATTATCAATATGTGTTATCAAGATTCAAGATGTCTATATTTATAATACTGATTAGAGCTGTAGTACTATTAGGTCATAGGCCGTGGTCACAATGTACTGAAATTGTTTAAAAAATCAGCTATCAACAACTATTATTGACATACTAATATTATAGTCACCTGGCAGCCAATTCTCGATATATTTGTACTAGTCGTTTCCTAAAGTAAAAAAATATAATTTTATTATTTTTTCAAATTATTATGATCATCATTTTTATAATGATTTATTAAAAGTAACTTTATTATGGATTATATTGCTTTACTATTTAAAATAATATTTAACTTGCAATGTTTGTATGTTGTAGATTTTTAAACTTTTGTGTTTAGTGTTGTTTGTGTTTTTGCGTGTTGATTTGTAAATGTCCAAAAAAAATCCAACGCCACCACCACCACACCATAAAAATGTTAAGAAAAAAAATATAATTTTTTTATCGTCAACTGTAGTCTTCAAAACATGTACATTGTCCCAAACAGTTACAAAGAACTACAACTAGTAAAGTTTAAACAAAAAATCTTGTCGATTTTGAGCACATAAGTCTTTTATAGTGTTGACAAATACCTGACCTAACTGATAATAATTTCTCATAACATTTTTGTATTTTTTTTTCCTCTCTCTCTAGGACATTACTTGAAATAAAATTTTTCGTTATTTAATTTGCATTATTAAAACTTAGTTAAAATCTGTTACGGGTTTAAATCAATAAATAGCAGATTGTTGTCAACACAGATTTATTGTGAGCATCTATTCGCTAATTTAGAATGCCTAATTAAATACTAGACTTAAACCTATTAGTTAACTTCTATCATATAATAAGGAATACTATCTATTAGTTAATTTTGGACGCCAGGAGAGTTTTTTTTGTATAGTGACGGAACTCTGCCAAAACCATGAACCTCGGCTAGCTTGACGATCTCATCAGGGTTGTAAAATATATAGCATCACGTCCAAAAGGGCATTAAGCTACAACAATACAAAATTACGTTAAACGTTTTCAAAACTGCTATAGGTACAGGTTGGCACTAATACAATTCTGTGCAACTTACCCCTTTTGGAAATCCTTCACAGTTATCAATCACAAAGATTATTTAGTTTTGACCGATTTTGGCCACTGTCGTTAATCAAATAATAATTCCCATACCAAGTATTTTAACAAACAGCGTAAAACCACAACAGCACTTGCAAAATAATCGAAAAGAATTTAACATCAATTATGACCAAACAATTACAATGTGTCTCGGTCAACAGCTGATTTCGTAATGCCGAATGCCGACCGTGACCTCTTTCAATGTCATCAAATTGCATCGTAGAAACAAAATGGAAAAAAGTACGAAAGCCAAGTGAGGTTTGAACTCAGTGCTCGGTAAATTTTAGGCGAACGGTTGCGCCGCTGCGCCATTCATGCCTATGGTACATTGCGCGAAATTATGGATCAGTCAATGCAATATACTCATTATATTCCCCCAACGCAGCGAAGAAAGAAAATATATCTTACAATATATTTTATTTCTTCTCTGCACTGTCCTGCCACAATGTTTTCAAGTCTTTTGCATGCCAAACACCAATGAATTTGCCATAAACGTTATTCAAATGGAAAACGTTATCCGAAAGTTTCTTGGTTATAATTGCTTTTTCAAATTTGGGTGCTAATTTAGCCATAAATTTAGTTCCAGCATTAGATAAATACTTTGTTCTTCTCCAAACCACATCTCCCACTTTAAAGTTTGCTTCCCGGCGTTTCTCGTTATAGAATTTAGTACTTTTGTCATGTGCCTGTTGAAGCCGCAGTTCAACTTCTTTATATAGCTTTGGTCGAGACTTTAGTTTTGATACATATTCTTGCATGTCGAGCAGAATCGGGTCATCCCGGGCCAGCGATTGTATATTATCATTTTCATTGGATATTTTTAATGGAAATGATGTTTCTCGGCCAAAGAACAGAAATGACGGAGTGTATTCTGTTGTTTCATGAATTGATGTTCTTATAGCATGCGCAAATTCTTGCAAATATAAGTCCCATTCGTTATGTTTTCTGGAATTAATGTAAGAGGCTATCATAGTACCTATAACTCTGTTGACACGCTCGGTGGGATTACTCTGTGGGTGATAGTTTGGCGTGTACCAAATTTGGGTGTTATATTTCTGTGCGAGATCCCTAAATAAGTGCGAGTCAAATTGCTTTCCATTGTCACAGATTATGGCCGAAACTCGCCCAAATAATAGAAATTGTTGCTCTAAAATTTCACATATTTTATCAGCTTTACCCGTTCTCAAGGGAAACAATAATGTAAACTTACTAAATAAACAAGTAACTACCAGGAGCATTGTATTGAACCGTTTACTTTTTGGAAATGGCCCCATTAAATCCAGAGAAATGACCTGCCACGGGCCAGTTACTTTTCTATGGTGACCCATATGACCAATTGGAAGTTTTTGTGATACCTTAACTTTGGCGCATATTTCGCATCTTCCTACGTATTTCTTTACCTCATGCGACATGCCTGGCCAGTTATAGTATTGTTTTATCCTATATAAAGTTTTTCGAACCCCAAAATGACCAGATTTTGTATCATCATGGCAGTATTTAAGGATGTCGGCTCGTAAAGGTTTTGGTACTACAAGTTTCCAGTCATTGACTGGGTCAGGATATTGTTTTAAACAAATTTTCTTATACAGTAACCCGTCTTTAGTTTGCCAGTCCTGACTGGCCTCTTGTCCACTTTCTATTTTGGCTATTTTATCTCTGTACCAGTCATCTTTATGTTTATCAAGAATCTGTATATGCGTGTGACTTACATCCCTCATGGCACTAATAGATCTTGATAAGGCATCCGGTACTATATTACTTTTACCGGGTCTATGAATGATGTCAAAACTAAATTGCTGTAATTTCATAGCCCAACGTCCTAGTCTACCGTGTGGATCTTTCATGTTGTGTAATGTTTTAAGTGCACTGTGATCAGTAACGACCGTGAAATGGGTACCCTCTATGTATGGTCTGAATTTTTCAATCGCATAAACTATACTCAACAGTTCTCTTTCGGATGTTGAGTATAACTGTTCACGACTATTTAACTTTCTACTAAGGTAAGCTATCGGTTGATCAATATTATTGACTTTTTGACATAAAACGCTCCCGATTCCTTTATTAGATGCATCGCACTGGATTATGAAGCTTTTAGTGAAGTCTGGGCAAGACATGACTGGTGTGGAAGTGAGCAGCGTTTTAAGGTTTAAAAATGCTTTGTCTGCGTCTTCCGTCCACACAAACTTTTTGTTTTTCTTGCCTTTTGTCAAGTCATGAAGAGGTGCCGCTACAAGAGAAAAATTTTTAACGAACCGTCGGTACCAACTGGCAATTCCTATAAATCTTTTCAGCTCAGTAATGTTTTTAGGTCTAGGAAAGTTCATTATTGCCGAAACTTTTTCAGGATCCGTACGCAAACCCTCTTTGTCTACTATATATCCTAAAAATCGTAAACTGGATCTCGCAAATTTACATTTATCAACATTTATTGTTAATCCGGCGTCCTTCAATATGTTCATTACACGTTTTAAAATGTCTAAATGTTCCTCAAAGGTATCTGAACAGACCACAATGTCATCAAGATATGTCCATACTTTTCCTTCTAAAACATGAAATAAAATATCCATTAACCTTTGTTGAGATTGAGAAGCATTTATGAGGCCAAAAGGCATTACTTTAAACTGAAACAGACCTCTGCCAGGTACTGCAAAAGCTGTTTTTTCTTTACTTGCGTCTTCTAGTTCTATCTGCCAAAATGCCGATTTTAAATCGATTGTACTTAAGAACCTAGCATTGCGCAAATTGTCTATGATGGTGGATACTCTAGGTAGTGGATAAGTGTCTCTTTTGGTAACTTTATTGAGCTGTCTACTGTCTAGGCAAAGCCTATTACTGCCATTAGCTTTTTTTACCAACACGATTGGTGAGCACCAGGGACTATGAGAAGGTTCCACTACATCTTTTTCTAACATTTCATCTAGTTCACGTTCTATTTCTTTTCTTATGACCGGAGAAAAATTGTACTGTTTTTGATATATTGGTTTGCTGTCACCAGTGTCTATGTTATGTTTAAGGATTTTAGTTCTACCCAAGCCTGTACCTACACATTTCCTTATTTCATCAATAGTTTCCGTAAGTTTTTGTTGCTCTTCTACACTTAATTCTTCCTGACCAATTAAAGATGTGCTATTTTCGATTGAGCTAACTGCTGGTGCTTTTTCAAGCACTTTATTATTGAATTTGAATGAGATGTTAAATAAATCAAAAAAATCTTTACCTAATATTAATTTTTGCGACAAGTTAGGCATGAGTAGCATGGATACATAGTGAAACTGCCCATTAAATACGACTGGTACATCAAAACTTTCTGTTATACTGTGACTAGCGCCATCTGCCGTAGCGATGTGCATAAATTTTATTTTTTGTACCTTTACTCCGAGGTGTTTTAAAGTTTCCGCAAATTCTGTATTGACCACTGAACATGTGGCCCCCGAATCTAACAAACCATTACAAATAGAATTTAAGATGTTTATACGTATATATGGCCTATTGTCATTTTCTTTTTTAAATGTTAAGGCGGATAAACGGCCATGAGTCATGAAGTGGTTTAAAAAAACTAACCAGTCCTGCCACTCTTTACTTTTGACGTTTGGGGATGGATTTAGTTGGCAGGTTTCGGGCCATCCCCTCTGACGTTTCCCTTACAGGTGCAATCTTTAATAGTTACACCGAAACGGCCACAACGATAGCAAAATAACCGCTGTTTCGGTACGGAACATGAACGGAACAAATGACCAGTCTCACGGCAATTCCAGCATCTCATGTTATTGATTGATTTAATATTGGCATTTTTTATTTCATTCACGTCTTTTATCTCAGATACCCCTTCAACGTTTGACTTGTAAGCTAAATCTGGTTCTAAAGAATTAACATTATTTTTCGGTTCTTGAAACTTGTCACAATTGACCTTAGTTCTTTCAACTATACGCATAACATTTACTAGATCAGGTATAGATGTGAAAATATCCCTACATACAGCTCTCTGATAGTATGGTTGTAGATTTTTCACTATAATCATTAATTTTTCTGATTCCGGAATTTTCGTGGGTAGCCTATTAAATAAATTTTGCATAACCGCAATAAAAATAAGTACGGGTTCGTTTTTTCCCTGTGTCCTAGCCTTTGCCTCTGTCAATAACTCTTCTTGATAATAGGGTGACTGAAAGTTTTGTTTTAATAACAATACAAGCTCATCCCAGTTACTAATAAATTCTCTGTTCGCGCGGAACCAAATGAGAGCGTCTCCCTTGAAAAAATCAATAGCATGTCGCCATAGATCCTTATCCGTAGCATTTCTAGCATCTTGCAGTTCTTCCACCCTTTCAATAAATGCGTTGACACTAAATTTATTGTCACCATAAAAGTGCACACCCCATTGACTGATGGGTACTAATTTATGTTTACTCCCTAGTGGAACTTCGTCTACAGTGGTGGAATTCAATAATTTAGGTGGCGATGATTTTAAATTTTCAAAAGTTGCCATGTCAAAATCATCACCCGCAAAACTAATTTTCCTGTCCCCTAAATTTCGTTTCAATGTGTGACTTTGATCTGTATCTATTTTTTTTGTTAATGTTGAAGGACCTGGTAAATTGATTTGTTCCCGACCAGCTTCCTCTTCAAGTGAATTTAAAATTTTTTTACTATCTTCACCTATGGAATTTTGTAACGCCTCTATCATGTCGGGTGTTATAGCATCATCATCTACTAGGTCATCTTTACCTTCTAAATCCTTTAGAAGCGTGACTGCCTTATCTAAAAGACCGTTTTGTCTATCTTTTTCCGTTGCGTCTACGGGGCTGATAAATTTCAATCTGTTTACTATATGAAAAAGACGAGAAACCAAGCGCTTGTAAAGTTGTTTATCCGGTTTTTCATTTAATTCAGAGACATAAAGCATAATATTGTTTATTTTATGTGAACAAACATCTAATTCCACACTGGGCGATTTGAGGGACGACAGAGGTGGTTTAACTTCGTAAGTGACTTCCATTAAGCTTTCAGCCTCCAGCATTCTCTTAAGAATTTTTTTTAGAGCTGATACTAATCCTGGCTGGGTGTATCCCCGGCATGCGAGTTCAAACTCCACTTCATCTTTTAATAAAAATTGTGGGTCCATGACGAAGAAAAGATGAATTAATAGTTTGCCAAAAGAGGTAAGTACTTACACAAACTAACAATAATTACTAATATCAACAGACCACTGTTTGTTCTACTAACCTAAATGCTGCTAGTTTTACGAACAGAAAATTATATATATATAAATGACAAGAAATTTTTTTTTTACTACAGTTAGCTAGTTCTATACTAAATCTTTTTTTTTTTTTTTTAACTACAATACTACAAATACAATACTATCAAAATCTGTACTAAGTAGGTACCTACTTGTAGTAGAGAATAATCATTCAACACAATTACCATACTATCTAATTTTACAACACTAATACTAAAGACGAACCTTAAATAATATAATTTAAATATAATATCGTTGATTTATACCTAATATGCACTCAGTACCTAGGTTGTACAAGAATTATTTAATATTAACTATAAATAAGTTTGTACCTAGGTACACTAACTTTCCAGATAATATTGCGAGTTTTAAACAAGAATGTAGATTAAGTAACATGTAGTTATTGTTATATTTGAAATTACCTAATACAGCGTGATAAAAGTAAAATGCATGTTGAACACTACTATACTCTGCTGTACCTACCCACGTAATTACAATTTTATTTGTATTTACAAGGCAAGGATAAACAATAACATGCTAAATTGATCTCAACTGTATGTGCGAAATAATCCAAAATTTTGTCGGTGGGTAGGTAGCTACGATTCTTAAAGCCGGTAAGTAGTTGGTGCGCGCGAGCGCGATACGAAATACAAAGCAATCGTAACGTACCTACCTAGGTATTCTTTGTGAACGATACGAAACTGTACCTATTTGCTACAATAATTTAAAATATATTACGTTATTATGTACATAGCAATTGCTCACTTTATACCTGATTATAAACCCTTTAGTTTTAACGTTGGGCGCTATTTTGTTACGGGTTTAAATCAATAAATAGCAGATTGTTGTCAACACAGATTTATTGTGAGCATCTATTCGCTAATTTAGAATGCCTAATTAAATACTAGACTTAAACCTATTAGTTAACTTCTATCATATAATAAGGAATACTATCTATTAGTTAATTTTGGACGCCAGGAGAGTTTTTTTTGTATAGTGACGGAACTCTGCCAAAACCATGAACCTCGGCTAGCTTGACGATCTCATCAGGGTTGTAAAATATATAGCATCACGTCCAAAAGGGCATTAAGCTACAACAATACAAAATTACGTTAAACGTTTTCAAAACTGCTATAGGTACAGGTTGGCACTAATACAATTCTGTGCAACTTACCCCTTTTGGAAATCCTTCACAGTTATCAATCACAAAGATTATTTAGTTTTGACCGATTTTGGCCACTGTCGTTAATCAAATAATAATTCCCATACCAAGTATTTTAACAAACAGCGTAAAACCACAACAGCACTTGCAAAATAATCGAAAAGAATTTAACATCAATTATGACCAAACAATTACAATGTGTCTCGGTCAACAGCTGATTTCGTAATGCCGAATGCCGACCGTGACCTCTTTCAATGTCATCAAATTGCATCGTAGAAATAAAATGGAAAAAAGTACGAAAGCCAAGTGAGGTTTGAACTCAGTGCTCGGTAAATTTTAGGCGAACGGTTGCGCCGCTGCGCCATTCATGCCTATGGTACATTGCGCGAAATTATGGATCAGTCAATGCAATATACTCATTATAAATCTCATTGACGTTGATATTAAATTTTATAATTGTTCTTTTTATAAATTAATAGAATTCTGCTAATTATAATCAATAATGTATGCCTTTGATTTGAAAATATTTACACACCGTTGTCAGCAGTAGATTGTGAGGGATAATTGTATTTTATGTCATCTTGTTGTAATCCATAATACATGCAATTTTTTTGTACGTGTATATTCAGTTGAATACAAATCAATTTTTACTACAAGTACAAAGTAGATTTTTTTTGAAATGAGAAAATTGTTAGTGTTTAACCGAATTTGCGCCAATATTTAACTAGTGTGCACTAACCACAAGATTACGTCCATGTTACACCATGTTATGTAATTTGTATTGTCGAAGACATCTTATAGTGCGGCCGCGACGATTGTGTTTTTGACAGTTCAAAAATAACTTTTAAACATTAACTAAAATTAAACGTATAGGTATTGGCAAAATGTTTACAATATATTTTTTTCGGTGACAGAATATTATTATTAAACAATCCGATACAGCTATCAATTTCGGTAAATATAACTGTATTCGATATCTACACTCCATACTTACAACACAATATGCTGGATTTCTCCAAAAATATTATTATTAAATATTTTGAGAGAAATCCAAATTTAGTTAATTACTATTTGCTAATTTAAACTTTCAATAAGATATGAACGAAATAGAGGAGAAACGTTAATGCTGAGCTATGATAACAAGATAATTACCTATGATAATATTATAAGTTAGTAATCCTTTTGCCAATATTGGTCTTCCTTGCATCGTTGTGAGAACAAAGATGCCCCTTGTTTGTAGAGATGTAAGATTTAAACTTATTACAAAAAATTCAATGTAAGTAACTTATTTTGTTTGATGTATAGATATTTTAGTTTTGTTCTTTTGTAATTAATATGAGTTTATTGCCTGACAATGAAGGATTATTATTATAACTGTCAATAACGCAATATCTCGCCGGCTGTACTATTAGGGACCAACGCATGGGCACCGGCCTCTTCACAGCACAGTTAGTAGTTAGATTAGATTAACGCGTCTGATGGTCGTGTTGCGGAGTAAATTACCAGTATAAAAGCAATAGTGTACGGGAATTATGCCTCCCGTGTAAATAAGTTTTATACAAAAGAAAATTGTGTAAAAAAATTATTGGCAGTCATGTATAATTTAAATTGGATCAAAATGGTAAGTTGTTTTATTCATTTTACGATACGATGAATTAGTTATTCTAATGATCATTTTATTCTAGAGTTAATAAAATTGTTTCTGGAGTTACATGTTACTGTTTAGATATTGAATTAGAGACGGTATTTATAGCTCGCGATTTCTTCCACGTGGATTTTTTCTTTCTTTTTTTTTTTTTACTTTCACTCAAATTTTCGTCCCCAATAAAAATAATCCCTCGGACACCCATTCTCTTATTTTTATTCAGAAGTCTATATACCAATTTTCATGAATCTAACTTGAAAAATGAAGGACTTACAAACCTAAATCCCTTATTTAACCCCCTTAGGGGTAGAATTTCAAAAAATCCTTTCTTAGCGAGCGGTTTGGGTTCACAAAGAATCTTCCCTGAAATTTCCAAGTCACTACGTTCAGCCGTTTGGGCTGTAGCTTGTCTGTCAGTCAGTCACTCAGGACAAAGCCTTTTATAGTTATAGATTAACTCTACGAATTCTTGACTTTGAATTTCGTGGGAGGAAACTGACAAAAAGTTCCTAACCTGCGCACTGTTATCTCAGAAATCGATGTGCAAAGTGCCAAGCGCGAGTATAAGGGTGACCTTTCGGCTGTACTTTGATATATACTTATCAATCAGTCTGTTTTCACTATTATAGATAACTCATTATAATATTATGTCAACTCTGTTTAACTTTAGAAAGAAAAATTCAAATGAGTTATGTTTTTACAATACATAGGTATTGTAAAAACAAAAGTCAATTGAATTTTTCTAGTACTTATTTATAAATCTGTGCCCACGTAATGCTATATTTATTACAATTTTCTGTTTTTATTACAGATTGGGGCCAAGCTAATAGCGTTGTTGTTGGTAGCAAATTGTGCAGAATCAGCGAATATCTTAGTCATGTTGCCCTTTTCGGCGGTGTCTCATTACAACTTCGTATCATCTATAGGAATAGAATTAGCTCGCAGAGGACACAATGTCACTGTTGTTACTAAACACCTGGAAAAAAATCCACTGCCCAATTACCATCAGATAAAAGTATTGGACAACAATGTATGGCAAATGATTGCAGGTAAGCAAGGTTAATAATTAGGCACGGTCGTACATCAAAACTTCATACAGAATTTGCAAGCAAGATCCCTTGCATGCATGTTTGACATCTGATTGGAATAACCAAGGTTAATTAGGCACGATGTACAGTCAATATCAAAAGTTCATACATAATTAGCGAGCAAGATCCTTTGCATGCATTCGTTATTTCAAGCTGTCAGTATACAGGAGTATTACACAGACATATTTTAACCTAATGCCATCTTAGGTTGATTGACAGTACTTTATTTTTGAATTGACTCTGATTGGATGACATGATTTTCCAGGTGGCGAGGACCTGAACATCTTTGATATGGCAGCTTTATCTCCAGAAGCTTTTCATATAAAAGTTCATTGGCCAGGTGGCGTTGCCCTTACTGATCTCACTCTAAGGTCACCTGATGTAAAAGAATTTTTAAAGAAGGATAACCAATTTGACTTAGTTATATGTGAACAGTTTTATCAAGAAGCATTGTATGCTTTATCCGTAAAATACAATGCACCATTAGCCATAATATCTACATTCGGAAACTGCATGAGGCACAATATGATGACACGGAATCCGCTCCAACTAGCCACGATTTTGTCAGAATATTTGTATGTAAAGAGTCCAGGAAGTTTTTTGGGCAGATTTAGAAACTTGTATTTTTCGATGTATGATTACTTCTGGTGGAGGTATTGGTATCTCGAAAAACAAGAGGAGCTCGTTAAGAAATATTTGCCCGAGTTAGTCGGGAAGGCGCCAAGCTTGTATGACTTGCAAAAGGATACTTCTTTATACCTGATTAATAGTCACTTCAGTTACGATACTCCGCTGGCGCTATTGCCAAATATTGTGGAAATTGGTGGAGCTCATCTAACACAGAGTAATGCGAGTCTTCCAGAAGTAAGATTTATTTTTGCGTAAAGTTAAACAAATATGTAATTAATTATTAGTAAGCACGAAAGTTCAGAAATGCATAAATATGTGCAATTTATAACTGTATTTTTTTAACATTGATTTTAATATGATGTTCGTTACCATTACGTCGAATTACTGGATAATGATGTAATACTTATTTGTTTTTTTAGGCTCTACAAAAACTTTTAGACGAGTCCAAGAATGGTATAGTGTACGTGAGCTTTGGATCTAATGTTCAAAGTAAAGACTTAACCGAAGCGAAGAAGAATGCAATTATAAATGTTTTCAAGCGACTAAAACAGACTGTGTTGTGGAAATGGGAAGACGATGAATTAGATGGAAAACCAAAGAATGTGATAACGCGTAAATGGTTCCCGCAAAAAGAAATTCTTAGTAAGTATCCATCCACATAATAATTATAAAAATTAAATTAAATTATATGAAAATTTTAAGAAATGATTATTAGATCGTAGCTTATGGAAATAATTACTTTACAGGACATCCTAACATCAAAGTATTTATAGCACACGGAGGTTTATTAGGCATCCAAGAAGCAATATTTAACGGAATACCTATAGTAGGAATCCCAGTCTATGGCGATCAATA
Source organism: Coenonympha arcania (assembly GCA_036785405.1). NCBI lineage: Eukaryota > Metazoa > Arthropoda > Insecta > Lepidoptera > Nymphalidae > Coenonympha > Coenonympha arcania. The sequence continues at coordinate 3,568,499 of CM072067.1, forward strand.
TAACAACCTACTTCTAATTCAAGAAAAGGGCGCTGGAAGACTGTTGCAGTACGAAGACATTACTGAAGAAACATTCGGGGAAATTATTAATGATGTTCTAAGCAATGAGTCATACTTGGAAAAAGCCAAAGAACTTGAAAGGACATGGAAAGATAGGCCAATGAGCCCAATGGATACAGCAATGTATTGGTTGGAGTACATAATTAGAAACAATGGTGCTGAGTACATGAAGAACCCAGCAAGAAACATGAATTGGTTTGCTTACACCATGATGGATGTCTATGCTTTCATAGTAGTAATATTTATAGTAGTCGTAGCAATTCTTATGAAGTTAATAAAAGCCGTAACAAGTTTCCAATCTGCTCCTAAGCCTAAAGCAACAAAAAGTAAAAAGCGATCTTGATGGATTTAAAATAAGATACCCGAATAAGCATATGAAGTTTATGTTTATAATTAGTACGAATAGAACAAATTATTACTTAAGTGTTTCTACTAATAAACTATGAGTTTTTTGTTTATTTATTTATTTATTTAGCTTTATTGCACACACATACAGAAAAACACAGATAGAGAAACAAAAATACAACGGAACACAGTGAGGGCAAAGGCGGCCTTATTGCTGGAGCAATCTCTTCCAGGCAACCTTTCGTAAGAGGATTAGTGGAATGAAACGCGGGATGATACAATATAATAAAAAAAAAAAATAAGATATACCTATTCAATAAATAAAAATAATATTAATATGAATCCATACATATATACATACATACATACATAATACACCCATATAATACATAATTATGTACATAATATACTATTACATGTTATTTCGGTAAGTTTCACTCAGTAGCAACTTCGGTATGTAAAAATCCTAATTCACTGTCAACACTCAAAGGATAATAATATAGGATTTGCCGAGCTGCGTGGTGGCTGAATGATGCTGGTCTAATGGCAAAAGAAGAATGCAAAGGTGGTATCAAGCTTTCTAATAAACCAAAAAAAATCTAGGTAATAAAAGTTACTTTCTTTTCAATGCACATTTCCTGTCACACAGATTTTACTGCGAAGTATAACAATGTTTATTTGCCTTAAACTTTGGAATTCGGATGTGAATTAAAAGAAATTGTAGGAGTAACTGTAATGTCTACAAAAAATAAAGTTTGGTTTTAATCAGCTTGGCACGGGATTTCATACATCCAACGTCATTATACTTTGGCCTGTGCCCTGGAACAGGTACCTAAGCATCAGAATTTAGAGTGTGAGTTATCGTAAATCGAAGTGTCCATTAATTGAGCGATGGTTTAGAATGAGTTCAAATTATTTAAACAAGGAATTTCAAATTTATGTTAGAACAAGGAAAACGTCCCTTGTTAAACTCTATTGTTTCACAAATCGATGCGATTGTTTTCGAAATTTCTCGCACGCTTCATTGTTTGAAATTCGTTCGAACAAAATTTGACATTAAATTACAAAGTTGAAAATAATGAGTTTAATTGAAATTTGTTCTAACATTAATTTTGCCGCAAGTTGAGACTTCTTTGTAACTCGTTCGTTGTGAGACCTGTAACGAAGAAAAGCCATTTAAAAGTATTGAAAGCAACTTCGTATTGTAATGTTAGTTGAAATAACTTAAAATATAAAGTAGGGCAAAATACAAATGTATATATTTTTAATCTTATCATGAGATACATTTTTGGATGGCAATAAGATTTAATGATGCATAACTCCACCTATCGACAGATATAAATAATCTGATAAATATTATTGTAGACGTTTTTAGGTTCCGTAGTTATGGAATAGTTATATATTTTAGCCACGTACGTCCGTTTGTCCGTCCGTTCGGCCGTCCGTCCGACCACGGCTTAGTTCAGAGACTATTAATACTAGAATTCCATAATTTGACTTGGGTATAAATATTAATCACGCCCTCAAATTGGTAAAATAAAAAAAATAAAAAAATACCCCAATTTAACCAATGGCTGATACTGAGACCACATTATTAATACAAAATGTTTTGATGAATCAACTAGCTTTAATGATAAACTTGTACCCTGGACAGGGTGGATGGCATGAAAAATTATCGGTGCCAAAAATGCTTGCTTTGCCACCGACAATAAGGCCACGGTGTAGTTCGCTCAGCAGACACCGTACGAAAAGGTTCAGGTAAATCGCTCGGATGCCCATAACTTGAGGTTTCTTATTGGTACCTGATATGAAAGAAGACCGTTATGTGTCTTTTGACAAAAAGTACTTAGCCGCCTTCTTTCATATCAAAATTCAAATAAAATTAAATTAAATGCCGCTGTTAAATTGTAAAATTGTAGTATTTGTAAAGTTGTAAAATTACGAGTGTAAAAATAATAAAAGTTACAAAAAGAACAGCGGGGGGGGGGGACAAAGTAATAGTTGTTTAGCGTTCACGATAGTAGATAAAAATGTATGGACAAAACAAGTGACTGTAGAAAATGTATGGAGAAACCACGTGACCGAATAGAGGAACGCTTTTTTGAAAAACGACTACGACAATTTGAACGCTCCCTGGGTGTCCTCGCAGACGTTGTAGATAACTTTAGCGTACTTCGCATGACAATTGACAGCCGACAGTGAACAACGCTAAGCATAAAAGTAGATTCTGCTTTCATTTGTTTTCATTCGTCACGTGGTTTGTCAATATATTTTTATCTACTGTTGTGAACGCTAGACGACTGTTACTTTGTCTAGCCCCGCAGAACTTGCCCAGGTTTTGTCGCATTGCGTCTAGCAACTGGCAAGGAAGAGATTACTTCCATCACTAACTATTGCATTAACTTAGGAAGGTGCTTAGATTATCCGGTATTTCAGGGACCCAAACTACAAGACAATTCCATTATTGTTGCGGAGGATTCACCGGCATGTTCTAATTCAGGAATGTCAGTTCGCTTGTGTGATTTAGCAGTGAACAGTTAGCTCGGCGTTTTATTTATATTAATATTTCATTTCTTAGACGACGCGACGCTGCATTTGGAGCTAATGGAAATTTACCCTTTACAGTTCGGTTAATATTTAAAATGAAAAGTTTCTAGCTATCCTCTGAACTAGCTTTGCCCATGAATTCACTTTAGGTTTTTCACGAATCTTGCAGGAATTGTGAATTATTTCCGAGAATCATTGCCTATAAGTGTAAATCACAGAATCAACTCTTAGTAGTGTGATGAGCATGAACATGTTTTCTAGTATTTTTCAATATATGTATATATTAGTACCTATTTATCTATAACACAAGCTATCTTTATCAATAGCTCAAGTTTGAAGCTATATTTATCTATAATAACACAAGCTGTCGCTTACTTTGGGGCTAGATTGTTATGTGTGTTCAAAAAATAAAAAGAAAAAAAAACCATGAAAAAATACCACATTTCAGACTAATCAGTTAAATAGTTACAACGTGTGCACAAACATAAAAAGTTTCACCTTTTGTAATACTGGTGTAGGTAATCTTACTTATGAACACCTTCCTAGTTAGGGAACGCTAGTGTAGGTCAGGGGTTCGATTTCCCCTACAAACCAGTATGAGATTTCATAAAAATAAATTGGCTGGCCTAGTGGTAGGTTATGTCACCCTCTTATCATTTGAACCTCAAACTCCGATTAAAGATCTAAACCTCTGGGTTCACCTAACCTTATTTAGATACATAATTATTGTCCAACTTTCGGACGGAAAAAAGGTTTCCGAATAAAATGTATGCAAATCTAGCATTAGCATAATAAGAGTGGAAAATCACGGCTCCATTAAAATGTATGCTGCTGTGTGAATGGGTGTAGTGGGTGTAGGCTAAGGGCAGTTTAACAAGTAGCTAAGGTGCCATTAGGGTCTAAGGCCTCACCGTTCTCAGGCGTCGTTTGTCATGCAAATACAGAGTGAATAATTTATAGAAGACTCAGCCTCCGTATATTATGATCTTCGTAGCTGAACATTCTCCGGTAAGCGCCTGACAATTATATCTAGTGGGAAATGCTTGAATCGTATAAACGTATTGATTCTTGGTGATTGCACAAAGAGAAGATGTAGAAGTTATTTTTACACTATAACATTTTTTTTTAATTCGTGTTGCATATTCATATTTTTTTTACAGCGGACTTAAAAGAGCACGTCTCTACTCAAGAGAAGTCACCACGCTTGACCGATAAGAAACCTGAGGATATGGGCATTTGAACGATTTACATGAACCTTTTTCGTACAAGCAAACTACTATAGGTGGCTGATGAGTGAAGTACAGCGTGGCCTTACTGCTGGTGACAAAACAAGAATTTTTGGCGTTGGTAAACTGGTGATATTTTTTTCGCGCTATCCGCCCTTTCCAGGAAGGGTCTATTCCACGCTTGCAATACCATGGGCATGGGGTTCACAGTTCAAACACCTCGGAAGACTCTCTCACGCATACATGTTCTCACGATATTTACTTCAATCACAGAAAAAAGTCCTAGCGTTTGAGTCCCAGATTTCCGAGTCCCAATTAAAAGAGTAGTATTTAAAACCAATGCTATTTCATTCCTTACCGGACTTGCTTGTTGCGTCACGTGATTATTCAATTATTCACATGGAATAACGTATGGTTCGTCTCTATTTCGATCGGTCATCAACTCATCAGTTAGCAACAACGTCAACGCAAGGTCAGTCAGTTGCCCAAAATAGTTAGTAGGTAGGTACTGGGTATTGTGTACATAGCAAACGTGGTCTGCTTATAAACGAGTTATTGCCATGTGTGTGATGTAGTTGTACTATAATAATTATGGTACTATGTAGCATTGTAGGTGCTTTTTGTTGTCCCGGCGGACTTTGTTTCATCTCAGAAGTTAAAATCAATAAATCATGCCAAACGAAAAAATATCGCAAATGTCAATCTGTTATCGAGATATCCTATAAAAAACATTGCATACAAAATGAACAAAATGATTAAGGCGTTTTGGCCCTACTAGCCTGCGGAATTTAAATTTTATTCAGTTTTTTCGCAAATATTAGACTAATTTACACATTGTAGGTTTATGACAATGAGTTTTGCGAGATGCTTTTAGTAAAAACTTTGCTCAAAAATTCCCATTCACCTCATATTGGTTCCCCAAAAATTATTTTTTGCAGTTTCCCAGATTTTGAGCTATCGGGAACCAATATGAACCAAATACGTATTTATTAGATGCATAAATGTCATGCTCGCTAAACTCATTGCTGTAAGTTTACGATGTACCTATATATGATAATTAGTCCGCTATTAGCGAAAGCGAAAACCCAAATAAAATTTGAATTTTCGCGCCCGGATGGTACCCATCCCCCTTAATGACGAAAGCAAAGTTTGTGCGGCCACTGCCGATTTGTATAGTAGTGTTATTATCTCGCTGCAGACTCGGTAATAAATCATTCGAGTGTTTCGCTTTTGTTGTTCTTTGTTGAGTTGTGCATTACTGCAGAACAACAAAAGCGAAACACTCGAATGATTTATGACCGAGTCTGCAGCGAGATAATAACACTGCTATAGACCTATATCCTGCTATACATATAAAACATAATGTAAAAATGTGTAGGATGTCTCTCAGTTGTGTAGAAAAATATTTGTTTTTCTTGATCAAAATAGTCTTGTAAAAATAATTATATTTGTATCGGCGCAAATAAAACGTGTGAAGAGTTGACTAGGTATGTTGAAATTGTTAGAAGAATTCAACATTTCAAAAGTTGAAGAAGATTAGGTAGGAAAGAAAGCAAATAGGTTTTTTCTTTAATATTTATAGTGCAAAATGTGAATTAACTGTTGTGTCAGGATTACAAGCGCACTGCAGTGCATTTCATTGCAATGCTGACTGGGGTGCACTGTATGACGTGGACAGGTGTTGGTATATAATCTATCACTCAAAATATGAATGACTGGTTTTCTAACTCGTCTTTCGTCGTTAATTGTTATAAATACTTTATTAAATCTATTTAATTCAGTTAGATATTTTTATTCGTATAAGTACCTTATACGACAGAGTAAAGCTATATATCTAGTAGTACACTGGACAGAGCAAAGCTATATATCTAGTTCTTATTAGAGCAAGCCACAAAATTACCATCCAAGCGGGTCAAATCCATCCCATCCCGTTTCAGTTAAAACAGCAGGATATTTTTTAGCATAAAGGATCACGCATGTCCAATCCCTTTGCTACAAGAGCGGGATATAAATTTTTCAGTATAAAGGATCATGCATGCATGTGCAAAATGGGGCACGTCGGACTATGTGCACCACTGAGAAACGTTAGTCACGGATTACACTAACGTTTTACAAAAACACAAAAACGCTAACGTATGCTTACAATGAGAAAATGGCGGGCCTTGTTCGCATTCATACCGTGGGCTTTGCTTTGGACATAAATAAGGGGGCCCTGTCCAGTGTCCACAGACTGCACATGTCCGGCTCAATTTTTTGCTGTACTTTGCATTGTGTTGTGGTTTTTTAGACGAGAATTTCCACAGTATTCTCTATTTTTAGTGGATGGTTTACATTAGTTTTCGCAAATAGTGAGCTAATTATATCTACATCGTAGGTTTATGGCAATGCGTTTTGACTTTTGTTATATATTTAAACATTTTACTATATATTATAAGCTATATTATGTAGGTATGTATATATTAGTTAATCTTAGTTTAAATTAGTTTAGTACTGCGAACTCGCCATCCTCAACATAAACGGACAGTTTTCTAGAGGATGGCCTAGATATTATATTATTATATTGTAATTTGTTTTGGCCAATAAAATAAAAAAAAATTTACTATAAAACCTTTGCTGAATACTCATTTACTTCTTTTGGTTCCAAATAGCTCAAAATCTGGGAAACTGGACAAAATAATCTTTCGTGAACCAGAAAAAGGTGAATGGAAATTTTCACAGCAATGTTTCTTTGAAAAAAAAAATTGTAGATGTATAAATGTTATGCTCGCAAAACCCATTGCCATAACTCACAAGCTTCCACTGTCTTCTATTATTTGTAAAAGCTGAACTTGGCCGAACCACCTTTACTTGTCCTGGGATAAAACAATCATTGAGAGAGAATATAATATCTAATATCTACCTTTTTTCTATCCTGTAAGAAAAAGCTAGTTTTAGTTAGTATGCGGTATTTAATTTTTGCAATGTTTATCCGATGCCTTATTTTTTTACTACAATAGTACTTAGTAGGTACCATATAATATGGTAGGTTCAGTAGGTATTTACAGCAACTGGTGGCATAGCAGAAAATTATAACTGCGGAATTGCTTTGTAAAATATACAGAAGTAGCTGGTGTCTATAATTGTTACCAAAACTTTGTTTTTAATAAGAGCTTATGCTGAGAAACTATAGTGTATTTTTTTATTGTAGACATGCTTACGCTTGTCTTTTATCATGTCTGATGGACAGAAATGATGAGGCCTAGGATGGAGCGCGCTTGCCTAGAAAATGCCTATTCTCTTGAAGGCAGGCCTCAAGTCTGCTATGACAATTGTATCTCAAAATTTCACGTAGGTACTTAGGTAGGTACGTGACATTTTTAATTACTTGGAGATTAAAACAATCTTTACTTGACAGTACCTACTCGAGTAGATAAATATTCATTGGAATCATTGGAATCCTGGAAGATAAATGGTGGAATGATTCTATTAAATCCTTCAAACCTAATTAAAATGTAATATCTTTTTTTAATATCATTTATTTTGTATGCCGACATTTTAAGCAGATTGATCATCCATATCCATATGTATATTTATGTACAGTCAGGATCAAAAATGCATACATTGCTTAAAGGCTAAAATGGTATGCAAGTAACCGCATAATACCTTAAACACACTATTCACCTATTTCTTTGTAATATTACTTACTCTATCATATACATATATTATATGTGGACTGGCCGGATCCCTGCAAGGAATTTTGTTTACAAATTCTTCAATGCACTTCTGGACCTGACCGTACCTATGCACCATATCATATTTTGTATTTATTCATTGATTATGTTGAGAATTATGGAACAATTGTCTCGTAAAATGATGTTAGATTTTAAAGTAAAGAATTAACAGAAAATGACATTTTCTTACATTTCTTTATCAAACTGTAGTATTATCAAAGGTTGTAAGAATATAAAGGTAAATCTACCTGTAAAATTTAACTACTGGTGTTTTATCATTAGATTTCATTTAGATTGCTGTAGCCTCTACCATTATCAATGTAAAAAATAAGCATCTGTTAAATAACATTATTTTTATCAGGTTTAATAAATATACTTAAACTAACTAACGAACTCGTTGCGATAAAAAAATGTGATAAAATTGATAAAATTGGAATTAAAACGTACCGCCTTTTAGTTATGAGCTAGCAAAGTTTCAGGAACGGCGAAAATGTCAGAATTCAGATAAATACGAAGTACGAACACGTGCGCATAGCGTTATATTAGCAACAGTTTATTGCGTGAACGTAGCTACAGAAATGAGGAAAGCGAGAGTTACATCACTGTATGATAAAGTAAAGTAGTTTGTTGTTGGCTTTAGGTCACAAGTGAGGTTATATTATTGTACTAAAATATTATTGTTATCAAATATAATGACTTTATTCTTTGTGAATGTGACGTTCTAGTACTTAGTAGATGTAGATAGTGTCACCGAACATTAAACGTAGCATACGTAGGTAGAAAGATAGTGTAGAGTAATTGTAAACAAGATAATATTTGATTTGATGCTCATAAAATTAACTTGGTTAACTTTAGTATTTTGTGAAGATGGCTGTGAATATAACAAAGTTCTCTAAAGTGTGTCCAATTGTGTGTAGCATCAACAATTTCAAAGCATTATCGACATCGAAATGCTCGTACAGTGCAAAAGTGAGTTTTAACTGGGAGGACCCTCTGAATTTAGATCGTCAATTACAAGACGACGAAAAGGCAGTTCGGGACTCATTGAGGGCTTATTGTAAAGAGAAACTTATGCCGAGAGTAATAGAAGCAAATAGAAACGAAGTGTTCGATCGGGCGATTTACAAAGAAATGGGCGAGTTAGGGATTCTCGGGTGTACTATTAAGGGCTACGACTGCGCGGGTGTATCATCTGTCACTTACGGACTCATTACAAGGGAATTGGACGGAGTGGACTCCTCGTATAGATCAGCTATGAGTGTACAGAGCAGCTTAGCGATGGGCGCAATATACATGTACGGTTCCGAAGAACAAAAACAGAAGTACTTACCGAAGATGGCCAAAGGCGATCTAGTGGGTTGCTTCGGACTAACTGAACCGGACTTCGGAAGCGATGCCGGGGGTTTAGTGACGAGAGCAAAATATGACTCTAAATCAAAAACCTATATTCTCAGTGGATCGAAAACGTGGATAACCAATTCCCCTATTGCTGATGTACTCATAATCTGGGCCAAAGCTGAAGACGATAAAACGAGAGGTTTTATAGTCGACCGTTCCCAAGTTAAAAAGGGGCTGGACACGCCTCGGATCAATGGTAAATTTTCTTTGAGAGCGTCGGCAACGGGCATGATATTGCTAGACGAAGTGGTTATACCGGAGGAGAATTTATTGCCTGGCGTAGTGGGTATGAGGGGGCCGTTCGGATGTCTCAATAATGCTCGGTACGGGATCGCCTGGGGCGCTCTCGGTGCGGCCGAAACATGTTTGCGGATAGCTCGCGAGTACACATTAGATAGGAAACAATTCGGAAGACCGCTCGCCTCGAACCAGCTGATACAAAAGAAATTGGCCGACATGATCACGGAGATAAGCCTCGGTTTGAACGCTTGCCTGCGCTTAGGACGTCTGAAAGACGAGGGACAGGCGGCCCCTGAAATGATTTCTCTCCTGAAAAGGAACAACTGCGGCAAGGCCTTAGAAATTGCGAGGGTTGCGCGAGATATGCTCGGCGGTAATGGTATCTCTGATGAGTACCACGTTATACGTCACGTAATGAACTTAGAGGCGGTCAATACTTATGAAGGAACTCACGATGTTCATGCTCTTATATTGGGCAAAGCGATAACTGGAATTCAAGCATTTTATTAAATAAGCATAACGTTTGTAAATAACTTTTTTCTATCTTAACTTATATCTACCAAAATTATAATGTAAAAATAAAGTTAATTATTTTCAATTATCTTTTGTTTTTTTTTTTAAGTCATAGGTTAACATACGAAATACAATAGAAACTGCATTAAGCGGTCTGATTGTTGTCGGTAGGCTAATCGAAAATCAATCGAAAAAAAAGTCGATTTAAAAAAATCAACGATTATCAATAAATAGATATTTTCCTATAAATACGATGTTCATGCCCTTATTTACTTACATACATTATTATTAGTAGATTTTTGCTTGCATAAATTCGAGTGGTACATAATATTTGGTTCTACTGTACCTAATTATAAAATAGTTACGTGAAAATACCAATGATAAGAGTTATATAATCAATGGATAATATAGGTCTACACGAATACAAATAACAAAAATAATGGTCTAAAATTAAATTGGAGGCGCCGGGTATCGATCCCGGTACCTCTCGCATGCTAAGCGAGCGCTCTACCATCTGAGCTACGCCCCCTGGTTAACGAAAGGCTAAAATAAGAATTATGTTGTGAAGTGCTGACCGGAATTTATATCTGGCAACTTGCCCAGCAGCAAATATGCCACACCCAGTGTCAATGGTAAGCGCACACGGTGAATGGCCGCAATGCTATTATTACAAAATATTATATTTTTCGTAAATCCATATTATCTTTCACTTCACTTAAAGGCCGTAGAGGGATTTCATTTTTGTCCTCCTCACTCTTGAGAATACGTTGGTGGCTGCGACAGGCAGCAATGCGGGAGAATTTCACAGAAAAACGACGGTTTTACCTACCTAATTAAATTAAAAAACCAGCCAAGTGCGAATCGGACCCGCAGACGGAGGGTTCCGTAGCCATTATCATTAAAAAAAAGACGTGTGGCACTCGGAGACGGCCGCGGTAAAGCTACTGCAAAGCAATTTTTATCAACTTATGCAATTATTATTGCCATCTATCGATGAATAACAGAACTTTAAATTACTTTTTGAAATATCACAGTTGTCTCTTTAGTTCAGCAAACTAGAAACGAGTTGCTGAGCTAAAGAGACAAGCGTGATATTTCAAAAAGTCATTAAAAGTTCTGCTATTCATCGATAGATGGCAAAACTAAAAAGTGTTAGGTTATTTTCGTTACGGAATTTCTGGATTCGGTCTCCAGGCTCAAGGCCCGCGATAGAAGCTATGCAATAGCTTAAAAAGTCTATAAAAATCATCCAAATCTACATCGAGCAAAATAAATATAGATACGGGCTTCTGCATCACACGACGTAGCGAGATGATGATGCAGAAGTCCTAATATTACTCTACTATCAATAGGATATTGGGGTTTCTGCAAAAAATCACGTTGTTGTATGGGAGTCTCCTTTAATATTAATTTTACTCTGTTTTTGACGTGACAACGTCTTATAAATCGATAGTGCCGGTTGCACGCACGAAAAAACATGACTCATCCGGCGTTACCTCGCTCATGCGGCGTTACCGGCGTTACCTCGCGAGCGCGGAACGAGTGAAAAAGAAGACGTTGTCACGTTCAACTATCGTCAGTAAACCGACTTTACAGGCAACCAATTTTTTAGTATTCGTTGTTAGCGGCAACAGAAATACATAAAATCTGTGAAAATTTTAACTGTCTATATAACTATCACGGTTTAACAGATACAGCCTGGTGACAGACGGACAGAACTAGAAGGTCTTCGGTGTAATAGGCGTATTTTGGGTACAGCAGAACCTTAAAAATATCGGTTTTGCAGTATGTAAAATGATTTCTTGAATATAAATGATATCATATCATATATGTAACAATCAAAATATCATTCCCTGTCGCGAAAATTGCTATTCGGTACGCGATCGCGACCTTTGCATAACTCGTATTTGAGAGGTAATTGTATTTCTAATACGTTATTACTTATATTTACGAGGGTCTTAAACAAGGAAAATATTCCCTTAATACAAAACGTGTTCCCTTTAAACGCCATCATAAAATACTTACGCAATATCTAACGTTTTCTCGGGACATTATTCCTTGGAGACAATAATGACTATTTTGAAGATAATAAGGGGGAGCCGTTTCTCTCCCGGAATCACCGATAAGAGACCTCAGGATATGGGCATCCGACCGATTTACGTAAACCTTTTTCGTACAAGCAAACAGCAGCGCCATCTCTAAAAATTCGGTGTCGGCTGAGCGAACTACAGCGTGTCCTTGCTGTTGGTGGCAAAATAAGCATTTTTGGCACCGATAAACTGGCGACATTTTTCCGCGCCGTCGGCCGTATCCAGGGTATATGTCTATTTCCGGAATACAATTTTGTTTGATAGCTGAATTTTTCCTCGGTCGGGTCTGGATGCGCCGCGGTATCACGGCAACTCGGAATATTTATTTTAATAAAACGACAACAGAATACATAAAAAACACAGAGTTGTTTCGCTTTGTGTGCGCACATAGACAAAAGAAACAGTTAATTATTTTTTTGTTCCAATTTTACTTTTTAAAACGGTTCTGAAGTAAAATAATAAGTAATTTGTAGGTAATGGTGGCAAAATCTCGCTGCACTCAGTGCAATAAAATGGCAACACGGACCGCCTTTTGCGCTCTTTGTCGCACTTATAGGCTTTACGGCAATAGGACCCGTTTTGTTTGCCTATTTTATTGCTCCATGGGCAGCTATGTATTGCGACCAGTGTATAGATTTACGGATTGATACAGTTTGTTATGATATGTTTGCATCTCTGGAACAGGAGCTAAGTATGCCTTAACTCAATGGCTTTAGAAAAAATGAAAGCTATCCTTCAATATATTATTTTTCATCATGGAATTTCATAATACCTACTCTATTATTCATTAAATAATAGGACCAGTTAGCAGGCATATCTTTAATGGAAAAAAGAGAACATTATGTGCGTTTATCTCCAAACCACCCCTTGGTAAACATAAGCAAAGTGGCGTGATAACAAACAGTTTCGTCACAGATCAGAAAGAAAGAAAGAAAGAAAAAAACGTTTATTTAGGAAAATAAAGATCACCAACTAAAGTATTATTTTATGAGCGTGACAATCACCCCTACTGTTTATTGGCTCCATAATAATAATAATATGAGCTTACGGAGTTCTTCACGAGACTTATCTTCATTGTTAAAGGAAAGTGAAAGAAGAACACGTTTCCTTGTACGAAATAAGACAATTCCTTAAAAAACTGAGAAGAAAATATGTACTTATTGTCTCTACGTCCGTGACAATTACAAAAAGAAGATGACAAATCTACTACGATTACGATTACTTATAAACGTATGTAACACGACTTACGATACTTACACGACTTACGTTATACACGACTTATAAACGTATTACTGATTATTTTCCCACGAATATATTCAATGCAAAATCTAGTCAATTCCAACACAGCGAAATATTTGCTCTCTCATTAACCAGTCTGTATTGACAACGGCTGACATCCACGGCAGCGAGACGCGGATTTTACTAATTAAATACGTCTACCTATCGTGTATTGCATAGGTTTGATATTTATTTACAGGGGGCCAAAGTGAAATTTGGATTCCTGAGGACGTTAAATTCAAAGCGAAGCAAAGGATTCTAAAGTATAATCCTGTATTTCATAGTAATAGTTTGTAATTTATTTACAAGGGGCTAAAGAGTAATTTTGATTCTCTAGGACGCTAGATTCAGAGCGAAGCAAAGGATTCTAAAGTAGAATCCAAGGACTCCGTGGCAAGGAATTCAATTTACGACGCTTAAACATAGTTGGTTCTGTAGTTGCGGCATGTTTGGAGTAACACACACAAAAACATACCTACCAAATTTCACATTTCAGTAACGTATATTTTGTTAAACCTCTTATATTTATGGTAAATCTATTGAAAACACAGGTAGTATAACAAAACGAGTTGTAAAATCTTTATGTAAGACAGAGACAAAATTAAAGAGCACAAAACTGATAGGGAGAAAATTATTGCAGTTACGAAAACACGAACAACACCAGTGGAAAAGAAAATAAATCTGTCGATGATAAAATTTACATATTATTATTTTTATAATATATCAAATATCATTCTTATAAACATATTGAATTCTCTGCGTTCCTTGCGAAGGGGCGGTATAAAGCCAAAGAAAATCCAATCGATCTAGATCCTAGCATCAAAGGCTTTAATATTCAAAAACTAATAAAGGCAACACGAAACAAAGGCGGGTGCAATGATTGGATGAAACTCGCAGCGTGGTGTAATAGCTGCCAGATACAGGCACGCGCTAGCTCACACTTGTAATGAACACAAAGGACGATTTACGTAAGCTTTTTAATATAATGGAAAATAATTATACCTATACCTATAAATGGCAAAGGACTACTAACTAAATGACTGATTTTTGATGATTTGAGGCATGCAGATGAAGAGATTTCGGCTTAGAATGGTTTCAACCCCAAAACAAAGAAATTGAAAGGGTCTTATGACCAAGCTGCGGGTATGCACTTAATACAATTATTACACTAAAATAGTAACAACAAAACAATGTGTTAAGGAAGTCCTAAATAATTGTTTAAAGGTTGTTGTTGTTGGGTTGTTGTGTAGGTAACACATAATTATTTCAATTTTGAAATCGATTTGTTAAACCTAATTCCTTAATAGTTCAACCAATTTTCTTCGTTTGCCCATTGAGCTAGTATAATATTATTTATAATTGTTTCACATTATGTAAAGTATGATATATTTCATATTTAACATGCATTTGATTTCAGCATAAAATACTACACTTTGTGAAAGGTAGCCTTTTTATGATAATAATTTTATAGTTCTAACTTCTTTAAAGAATGCACCGTAAACGTCAGAAGTTGAATTTTTAATGAAAAGATTGTTAGCGCTGTAGTAAAGGACTCCAATTAAAACTATGTCTTCGTCCACTGCAGAGTGCAAGATAAAAGAGCTAAAAGAGTTGAGTGGTCGAGGAAAATTAAAGGCATCGGATAATTGCTCGTTTAGCTCTGCAAATTATTCTGTCTTGTCGATTTTAATATACCTAGTCTACCTTCTAAATTCAGGAGCTTTTCATCCAGTTTACAACGTTTATGATATTGGAAGAAGTGGAAGATTTAACTTGCATTTTTTGCGGCTCCTGTAGTTTTGAGTGAAATATGTTTTTTGTGAAGCAATGAGTATGTTTTTGCTCGGCAGAGTGTTTTTTTTTAAGACTGCAACCCACTAATTTATGAACTCTTTTTTGAAGTATAAAATACACTATTATTATAACATTTTAAGTATCGGTACGAATATTTCAATAAAAAGGAGCATGAAACGTAAAGTTCGGTAAAAAAGGATTCTCAATTACTATACTTATTCTAGACATGGGATTTCAACAAAGGAAATACAATCAACCAAAAATTTCACGACTGTCGACCATGTTGTGTTTTGGACTACATTCAATTTTACGCTCTATGTTAATAGTCGTTAAATTAATTTTTCTGCTTATATACGTAAATGCCATGACTTTTTTTAAACATTTCACTTTACGAAATGTAGCCCACGTGTTATAGGGACAACCCTCCACCACCCATGGCCCAATCAAACTCGCGGTTATGGGGGCCGAAACGCGGGTGGGCGCCCGTTCGGTACTTGCTCTTGGCGTGTTCCCGGGGCGCCTTCTTGACTCCCTACAAGTTGTTTCCTCTCGCTCCTTGTCCCTATGAACTCACTCTCCCCATTCTGGGGCAGGACGATACAGGACTCGCCGCGCCGTCGCTGTCCACAGCATAAATTCTCTGTGTCACTCCAAGCCGCTTCGCCTCATAAGCCACGCGTGCGCGAACTCCCGTAGCTATCCGAAGTTGGCCGACGAACCCACGTGATCCTGATAATAAACTGGGCCAGAATCTTCGCGAACGATCCCGTCCAGCAGCAAGCACTGGAGGTCCTCGTATAAGGAGCACTCCCACAAGACATGGTGGAGGTAGCTCACGTGTTACGTGAATAGCCCCCCTGATAGAAAATGCAGAGCGAGAATGCATTTGGCCATCACGCATTCTCGAAGATGTGCGAATCCCACTAACTCGTACTTGACTATAGTGATAGGCAACCCCTCTTATTCTGAGAATACAGCCGTGCCCAGCTGTGGGACATGGGTCATGGGTGGACTCGTAGTTCATTTTACTAATCAATTACCTACTGAATCCATTCGGCATAATAATAGGTTTAATACCAATCAGTAGCACTCACTTGTTTTCGTATGTGATCATTAATTTTAATTCGTACCAGGTTAACGAGAGTTATTCAGCTGCAAATGAAATTATGATTTCGATAGCTGTGGACCAATTTGTCATTGGAGCTAGCATGGCGTAATCAGTTTTGGTTGTGCTTTCTACAACAGCATACGTACGTGTACTAATACTGCATATTTAGTATGCTTAATTAGTGTGAACTAATCACACTTCACACTTCACATCACAATATCACACTATCACACTAATATTATAAAGGCGAAAGTTTGTGTGTAAGTGTGTGTGTGTGTGTGTGTATGTTTGTTACTCTTTCACGCCGCAACTACTGAACCGATTTGGCTGAAATTTGGAACATAGATAGCTTATAACCCGGATTAAAACATAGGCTACTTTTTATCCCGGGAAAATCAATAGTTCCCATGGGATATTTAAAAAACCCTAATTTTCAACAGTAATCTACAGCTACAGCTATATTACTTTGACAATCTTTCCTGAAAGTAGGTGTAAAGGTCATTGAAAAGGAAATTTTTTGTCGGGATTAGTAAAAAATTGAATTTAACGCGGGCGGAGCCGCGGGCAAAAGCTAGTTGAAAATATGTTTGAAAAGCTCTCGTTTATATGAATTTCATAGTGTGAATGACCCATGTACTCGTATGGTACCTATTTACCTCATTGCCAATTTTATTATGCTTACAGTACCTATATACAAACTTAACACTCACATGTAGACTTTGCAAGTCTTGAATTTCCAAACTAACCGCGAAACAGGAAGCAGTCCCCCAAGAATGGAACGTGAACAAAAAAATTAACCCTAAATTATATTTTACTCTGTCAGCGGATAAAATTAGTATCTCTACCAGCTAAAGCCAATTAGTAATATTTGTAAAATTTCTAACAAATTCTACTAGTAGGGCGCGTGCTGTGGTCCCCCCCCCCCCCCCCCCCCTATTTGTCTTCCAACTTTTAGCCTCTTCAACATTCGCCATACATATTCTATGAAAAAATAAATTCCGCCATTTTGATTTTGTTTTTTCTGTCCATCGAATAGATCTTCGGGTCCTGATCACTTCTTGTCAAGAAACCGTTCTTCCATCTTTTATAATTTCCGAGATATCGACGAAATTCGTTTGGCGGCCATTTTGAATCCGCCATTTTGAATTTTTTTTTCAGCTCACAAAATTGTTCAGGAGAGGTGATCAATGAGTGAGTCAGTCAGTCAATCAGTGAATCAGCACGAGCAGCTATATATATATTAATAAAAATGTACGGTCACAAACACTTACATTTTATTAAGTCCATGCAATCTACCGGAAAAGACTGCGTATCCAATATTCAAGGAGGTATCTACTGAAGCCAAGGACGATAGCTAATAACTTGGAATATATTAAGAGTCGTTTGAATAGAGATTCAACAGTCATTTCTAGTTGATTGGGTGGACTCAATCACCTAAAAGTATTTGAAGTTCCGTCCACGTGGAAAGTCAAAATTCCAAAGAGCAGCCATTTTCAGCTGAGAAATGAGGTCACTTAAAGTATTAATTGCTTTTCGTAGTTCATTGTGATTCACATTTGGTGGTAGATGCAAATGAATCCAAGCTGAAATGTTCCACTTTTCTAACTGTGGGGCTAGCACAACACGCTGTCCTATGAACATAATATGTCACGGCATGCTTCGTATACGCAGCGACCAATTTTTGATAATAACTCGATAAATTTGTGCGATGTGTCACTGAGTTTTTGAGTCAAACTGTTGTGTTCACTTGCACTTATATTTTTTTGGGAAATGAATCTTTGTGATATATTTCAATAGGTATAGAAAACGCATGCAAACACACTTTAGCTAATACAAAAATTGATTCAAAATAAACTTGTACAAGTTGAACTTATTTACAGTTTCATTTTGTGGATAAAACCAGAAGGGCAATCAAGAAAAAAATCTTTAGAATAGTCAACACCACGGTGTTCAGGATTTCCTATTTTTTTTCAGATCTTATTAATTTTTTTTGTTAATGTTAAATATTCCAATTTTTTTTTTTTTTGTGATTGCCCTACAGATTATGCTGAGACTGGAGTTAGTAAAGTTGGACAAAACAGAAGGCCGTATAATAACCGGTCTGGTCGCATTGTTCTGTGACATACCCGCACATTGTTCAACTCGTAAGCTCTGCTTCTGCAAAGCCTATATGTTTAAAATATGTCATCATGCTTTTAAAATATGGATAATATTCTGTCAATAATTTAAGCGATGTAGGAAGACACGGTTAAGTTCCAGTTTAAGTTAAGATTAATTATTTGCAACGTTGCAAATGTTTAGGTATTATTTGGATTTCACTCTTTCGATTCCTTTGTATATACAGCAACTGGAATATTATCAGTGAAATATACTAATAAGTTCCTGTATACGAGTTTTTGCCTGCAACTACGTATTCCATTGAAAATTATGCTAAGTTGCAATGGAATAGATCTAAGTTGTAAAGATACGTCTCAATTGCAAGAAATAATAAAATCACTCGAATTCAAATTTTCATTTTTTTAATTGAAAAATGTAAAAAAATGAAAAATTAAAAGCTTATTTTCTCCAGCTGAGAGAGATCATGAAGTATCCCAAGTGTATAAAGAGCGACTAAAGTCCTGTGACTTGTGTAATTTAATTTTATTCGAAGGGCGGAGGGTTGATTATAAATTTAATTTATGTGAGGGCTGACGACGGGCCCTGCTTGTTATTCGCGGAGCGTGCGATTTATCGACTGCTCCCAGACGCGCGGTGACATATTTGTCCATTTAACATTTTCGTCAGTAGGGTCCTGCGCTCACTATGTGCCCACATTATACATTAGGTAAAGGATAATGACCATGGATGATGAATCCTGTACTAACACTGCTCCCAGACGCGCGGTGACATATTTGTCCATTTAACATTTTCGTCAGTACGGTCCTTTGCACACTATGTACGCCAATTATGCATGAGGTAAAGGATAATGACCATGGATGATGAATCCCGTACCAAGACTGCTCCCAGACGCGCGGTGACATATTTGTCAATTTAACATTTTCGTCAGTACGGTCCTGCGCACACTATGTACCCACATTATGCATTAGGTAAAGGATAATGACCATGGATGATGAATCCCGTACCAAGACTGCTCCCAGACGCGCGGTGACATACTTGTCCATTTAACATTTTCGTCAGTACGGTCCTGTGCACACTATGTACGCCAATTATGCATTAGGTAAAGAATAATGACCAATATGGATGATAAATCCTGTACTAAGACTGCTCTCAGACGCGTGGTGACATATTTGTCCATTTAACATTTTCATCAATATACGGTTCTGTGCACACTATGTACGCACATTATGCATTAGGTAAAGGATAATGACCATGGATGATGAATACCGTACCAAGACTGCTCCCAGACGCGCAGTGACATATTTGTCCATTTAACATTTTCGTCAGTACGGTCCTGCGCACGCTATGTACCCACATTATACATTAGGTAAAGGATAATGACCATGGAAGATGAATCCCGTACCAAGACTGCTCCCAGCGCAGTGACATATTTGTCCAATTGACATTTTTGTCAATACGGTCCTGTGCACAATATGTACGCAAATTATGCATTAGGTAAAGGATAATGACCATGGATTGACCATGGATAATGAATTCCGTACCAAGACTGCTCCCAGCGCTGTGACATATTTGTCCAATTAACATTTTCGTCAATACGGTCCTGTGCACACTATGTACGCAAATAATGCATTAGGTAAAGGATAATGACCATGGATGGACCATGGATAATGAATCCCGTACCAAGACTGCTCCCAGACGCGCGGTGACATATTTTTTGTCTAGGGTTCTGTGTACACTATGTACCCACATTATGCATTAGGTAAAGAATAATGACCAATATGGATGATGAATCCCGTACCAAGACTGCTCTCAGACGCGCGGTGACATATTTTTTGTCTAGGGTTCTGTGCACACTATGTACCCACATTATGCATTAGGTAAAGAATAATGACCAATATGGATGATGGATCCCGTACCAAGACTGCTCTCAGACGCGCGGTGACATTTTTTTTGTCTAGGGTTCTGTGCACACTATGTACCCACATTATGCATTAGGTAAAGAATAATGACCAATATGGATGATGGATCCCGTACCAAGACTGCTCTCAGACGCGCGGTGACATATTTTTTGTCTAGGGTTCTGTGCACACTATGTACCCACATTATGCATTAGGTAAAGAATAACGACTATGGATGTATGGAATCCCAAACCAAGCTGATTCAAATCCAAACTTTATTTTTTATAGACAACGCTCTCCACATGGAACTTTCATCCCCGACTTATACTCCTGATTTATTCCTCCTATTTATTCACCTCATTTGTACCCCTGTTAATTATTATTTTTTATTATTCCTTAGTTACTGTTAACCAACGATCAAAAATATTTAAATAAGTTCTGCGAAAAAATGTATATAGTTAGATAGTGTGTGAACCTTTGGTGTCGTATTTGCTAACGCATTTATGTAGTATCCAAAGCCATTATGATACCCTGAGCTCTCCCTTGATTACAAACTGATTGATTGAAACCTCCGATCAGATGCGTTCACAGTCCAACTACCCACGCACCCAGACGATGGTGCAAATGTTGATTGTGGAAACCTATTATTATAGGTATATTTGTACGTCTGTATCGATGGATGTTTTCTTACTTCTTTATATCGAAACTTGAGATAGTACATTTATAACTTATATTATTATGGAAACGACTTATAGCCTGGAATATAATTTTTACCCTATTAAAACTATGTATCAAAAAAGACGAGGTTATTAAAAGAAAGAAATTTATGCGAATGAAGCCACTATGTACTAAGTAAAATTCTATAGGTACTCCCTGGTTGACCCTCCGTCAAAGGGCTCATAGCGTTGCCAATTGCCTTGCCACTGAAAGGAAATGAAAAAAAAGAAATGATGGTTATTCACATTAAATTAGCATTTACTGTTACTCTACGATTTCGCATTGTGAAATCAACATCTCCTGAGGATGTCCCGGTGTCCGGACGAAACGTGCGTCGAAGAAAGTGTTGGAAAATTTTGTGTGGTGTTTGATGTGGGCAGTGTTCCTGCATATTGTACCATACAGAAAATTTTCAAGTAGCGGATTATAGCTTAAAATATTAATCTGTCCTGGCATTTACTGTGTTTCCCCACGGTCCCATTGTTTCGACCTCAAAAGAGTCAAACATGCACTCACTATCAAGGGAGACATATTTGCGCCTTTTAGGTTTTCAGCGGATTCAGTCTATAAATAATTCAAGCCCATCTATAATCAGTTGAGTATATAGTTTTGTCTCTTGTACTAATAGGTACTGTTTTGTTGTTGTACTGTATTCGCGTCGGTATGTAGGCAAAATAAAACCAATACTGATTATGTCGTAATCATACTATACGACGAAATAGTTCGCTGTAGTGTGGACACATAAATTCATAATTCCATTTCAGGCTAATTCTTGTTGTTCGGCCTAAAATTTACGAACATTAAATCGCAATTAGTGGCGTCGTACTATCGACCGCTGTAAATACAAATACCGGTATTGGAGATGCGATGCCATCATATTAGTATTTATATGCCATATTTGAAGCCTGGCCAAAACGAAAGCCTTTCTTCCCTTACACATACACTCAATTACACTTATAATTCCGGCCAGTTGTATTGTGCACCATGCAACAGGACGTCCAAGGCGTTTGGTTTGGCCAGCCACGATGGGTCATATGACCAATTTTAGCCTGGTCGACCAATCAACTTACCACCGTGTATTATGCCACGCTAAAGGTGATTTGTACAAAGCTTCAATATATTTATTGATGTCATATTGTCATATTAAAAACTTTTGCTGGTAGAGCCTGTGACGTCAACTAACGTTATAGTTAGTTATTTATAGGAACCCCTTTACCTGCTAAATGTAAGAAGTAAATATCTGCATATAGTAGGCTTTGAACGAGGAAAATATCGGCACGCCACCTGCATGATGACGTGACATAAAGGCAGCGTGACGAAATGAGCTTTCTTATCTAGAAGCAGAAGCAGAAAGCTTGTAGATGGCGAGACCAGATGGCGTTAGTCAAACAGAAAACTGCGGTGGATTGATAGTGATTAATACAAGTTTGATTGGTGATTCTTCATGGCAACTATCCGTAAAGATAGATGGAAACAAAGATTTCACACTTCATGAAGTTACATGACATCGATTTGTCTGCAGCGAGGATCTGCAGTAGTCTAACGGCAGCGGAGAGCCACAGCTAAAAAAATTCTTGCATTTGTCTTCTCCTTGGTGATCGATCAGGACTTGCCCCATTTAAATACGATGTCGTTCCTCAAATGATACTAAAATTGAAAAAAGTCTTGCTTATTTAATATAACTTACCCGATATTATCGAATGCTTAGACTTCGGCTCGCCACCCATGCAACTGGCGATTCGCCAAAACAATGTTTTCAAACTTTTTCAACTATGCAGCCGCTGGTAATACTTGGCTGCAAAAACTTTTAACTGATGCTATCTACCGCAAGAACTTTTCAGCAAACTAAGTAGATAATTTCAACTTGTTTATGTTACGACAACGTACTCGCATGCACCTACAATAAAGTTAACATTGTGTGCGTTTTACTTACAAGTTACAATGTATATTTACTGTACTACGTAATTAGTAGTAAATGTAGTGTGGTTTCGTCTATCTAAATCAAATGGCGATGGTTTAAAGTGAAACTGAAGAAAGCAAGACAGGTTTATAGATGTTTCTTAAGATTTGTTTTTACAACTAAGAAGAACGTACTTATATGGAACTGGGTAAGTCCCAAATATCCCAGTGTTTCTTTTCTGATATTGGGGTAGATGGGAAGAAATTCTCATTGACCCCGGTAACCTTCGTATGACCGTCGGCGTCGGCAGTCATGACGTCATCTCAATCAGTGGTCGATTATCTTCACCGGGGTAGATGGAACTTTTTGAAACACTCATCACTTCCCACAAACGTCCATGCATTTTCTATTGAAGACTACAAGGCTCTTTAGGTCCCTACAGTCTGTCTTACATAGAGGCTGTAGAAAATCGAACACTTTGATCAAAATTATTTAGGAAGGATATTATGTTAAGTAGAGTTAGATAATTTTTAGATTACTGGCTTAATAGCCGTTCTTCTGGCACACTCCCAATGCTTGAAAAACTTTTCATGTATGCAACCCTCGGTGCTTATCCGTAAAACTAGTAAAAACACTCAACTAACATTATTATGTGGAATACGTATGAGCAGTAGGAGCTAGCGCCGGAGTAGATGCTAGGTAGATATATTTATACTACTTCCGCAATATACAGCAAAATATGTTTCGCTCGTTTTTGGCAATAGAAATAATTTCTCCGAAGGTTTCGTGTCTGTGAATTTCTATAGTGCTTTGTGAATATCCTCTTTTCTGCTTCACTCTGAAAATATCTCATAATACTCGTACATAAACAATATGAGAGTTAAGTAGAACTTTAAAAATTACCTAAAATATTATATATTTCTTTACTAAACACGCTTACAGTGTTTAATATTCACTGCTTCCGACACCTGTACCTAGAATATGATTTTTTTAGATAATTTCATATTCAGGGGGGGCTATTTACGTAACGTTTTTACACACCCAGTGATGTGAATCAAGAAATTAAAAAAATAATACTGGAAAATTAACTTTACGGGTATTTATTTAAAGTATAAAATTGAATGTATTTCAAATAGGAAATACAATTTTTCAACCTTATCGTGCAAAGTAAATTTAATTGCGTTTTGAACTGCCACCAATTTTACGCTTTATGTCAATAGTCATACAATTAATTTTTCATTGATTGTAAAAATGTTTTGGTTGCTTATATAAATATATTATGTGAAATTTTAAACATTTCACTTCACGAAATGTAGCCTCTGCATCGCCTAATTACCAGGTAAGAAGGATTCTTCACTTCTATGATTTTATCGCTGTTCAATTAAGCTCTAGGTAGGTAAAAAGGAAATTTCCCAATTTCAGGACGAACCCACAAAAATGTATCTTTTAATTATTAATATCACAATAGAGTATACCAACGCAAAAATATGGTAGTTATTAACATAAAGCAAGCGACCCACTGTGTACCGAGCCCTGGAGGTCGGGAGAATGGACCATTTTCTGTAAATGTATGAACTTTAAACACCGATTACCCGTGGATTTATGGTAATTGGCGTTGTTGATGTTAATGGAATTAATGTTCTACTTCCATCAGTGTGAATGACAAAATATTATGTCCTATGCTTCATATTCCGTTCTCATTATTAACTGACTATTTTTTTTTTACTCTATACAAGTTAGTACTTGACTGCGATCTCACCTGATGGTAAGTGATGATGCAGCCGAAGATGTTATCGTACTAACTTGGAAGGGTAAGTAACTTTACCCCAATGGTTTCTACCAGCATCGCACCGGAACGCTAAAATGCTTAGCGGTGCGTCTGTGCTGGTAGGGTGGTAACTAGCCACGGCCAAAGCCTCCCACCAGACCAGACTTGAGCTAATTTAAAAATTATAAAATTCCAAAGTGGCCCATGGCGTGAATCGAACCCGCGACCTCCCACTCGAATCCGAGGTCGTTGAATGACTAATTCGCATCTGTTTCTCTCGGTTGGTCCTATTCAACTTATCCCTTGTCTACATTATGACGGGAACTAATTGCAAAGTTTCAGCTTTCTAGGTCAAAGAGATTGGGCTGCAGATCGATGATGAGTCAGTGAGTGAATGAACGAACGAGTCAGGGCTTCAACTTGAGTTCTCCAACTTCAGAGTGTAAAATTTCAAACAATGTGTACGAGGTAAAAGAGGTAAACCTCAAATTAAAATTCAATTAAATTCCGGGGCAGATGGGATTTTTTCTCAAATTCTAATTAAGTTCAATTGATTTTCCCCAATGAAAACATGACTAGGAAACAAATCAGAAGCACTCAAAATTTCAGCTTTCTAGGTTTTGGGTAGGTACGATGAATCAATAGACAGCCAGTGAATGAATAAGTATGGACCTTTTAGGAGATTCACGAAAATATGTACCAACAGACACCAGTGGCGCCAGTGTCACCAGTGTATAAATCTGACTGGTGGCCAGCTGTGGTACAATAATACATGTGGTAGGATAGGTTGATAATATTGACGTATGATATTGCAACGCAAAGGCGTGACGCTTTGCATCTGACAAGGACCGGCATATCACCACATTATCCACTTCAAAACCATCGTATTCATATACAATCGCTATAAGACCTAATATAAAGGATTCAGCCAATCTAAAACTGAGTAGTCTTAGTCCCTATAGCTCCCCGTCAAGCTTTATCATAACCTTTAATTCTAAAATACCTATCACAGGATTTCAGACCTTCCCGTAGCGCTACCACAATTATATCTACCCATCTATAATTATAATAACAATCAACTATTTCAATAGCCGTTACACAGAATGTGCTATAACGGGATCATTTCGGTTATTTTATCACAAATTTCATTAAACCCCGCCGCCCGGCTTTGTTAATTATGCAGAGCAAATTATGCTCTCATGTTGGAGCGACACGATTTGCCAACTGAACACTATTCAATATTCATTGCAATAAAATTATTGCACGGTTTAATGGGGCTCATTTAGTAGTTCGAAATGCTGTGGGAGGTTTTAGTCCCCACCCTCGCTGCGGTGAACGGCTTATAGAATGTGCAAAATGTTTTATTTTTAAATGAATTACGTGTTAGTACTTGAATACAATTTAAAAGTGAAGTTTTTTTAATATGCTGCAAATTCGATCTTACCTGATGGTAAGAGATAATGCAGTTAAAGATATTATCTTATTATGTTGGAAGGGATAAGTAACTTATAATGTTTACTTCAGAGCATTGCACCAGAACGATAAATCATTGCTGATAGGGCTTTAACCATCTGCGGCCGAAGTCTCCCACCAGACAAATGCAGTCGAAGATGTTATCGTACTAACTTTTAAGGGGTATATTTAAGGGGTATAAGGGCTATATAACCCTCAGATCTAAGAAGGTCGTAATTGAGAAATTACGTAATTAGAATTTTATTCTAAACTGGTGCCGGTAATCGATTGCAGGACCGCTTGATCCAATGACGCTAACTGCATCAGGAAGGTCTTTTGATGTAAAACGAAAAGGTAACTTACTCCTACCCCGTCCAAATTAAACTTGAGTATCTTCAGGGTTGATCAGGGGTGTTATTCTCAAAAAAATAAAATTGTACAGCGGCCAACCATCGACGGTAACCATAGCAACGCAGCCATCAGCAGCCAATTGTCGCCTTGGCTGCATAACTGACGGAAGCATTAACCAGTCAGCGCATAGATGTTAGCTCGTCGTTGCTATAAGTATTTTTGCAGAATAGCACAGCTGATAGGGTTTTAAACATCCCCGGCCGAAGCCTCCCACCAGACAAATGCAGTTGAAGATGTTATCGTACTAACTTATAAGGGGTATATAACACTCAGATCTAAGAAGGACGTAATTGAGAAATTATTAAATGCTAAACTGGTGCCGGTAATCGATTGCAGGACCGCTTGATTACGCTAACTGTATCAGGACCTTTCCTTTGATGTAAAAAGAAAAGGTGACTTACTCCCATCCTGTCAAAATTAAACTAAGGGCCGATTTTTCAATCACCAAATAAACTATCTGAGGAATATAAAACATAGGTATGCCATACAAAAGCTGTCAAAACGTCATATTATTCATCAGCTGTTAACGTTTATCTGGCGATTGAAAAATCGGTCCTTAGGTCTTTCGGGTTTAGCGGTGGAGATATTGAAGTTATTAGAGTCGTAGATAGCCTAAATGTTTATCTGAAAAGCCCATCGATTTAAAATAACATTCAATATTAAAGAAAGTTCAAGAATAAACAGAAAATTCGAATTGGTCCAACGTCAAAGGTTTTCAATATTCAAGAACGTAATGAAGGAAGGTGGTGACAAAACAAAGGCTTCACAACGATTGGATGAAACAGACAGCGGTGTAATAGTTGTCAAACACAGTAGCTTTGGCGTCGGAGTTAATGAACACAGACGCGGAAAGAAGCTGGGACTTTATTAATGGAAAATATTAAAATACACGGCATCTAATTTAGAATACTTCTTGAGAGAGTAGGTACTTTGTTACTGATCATTGATATATTATCTGCAAAATAATCTTTGTTTCAAATATAAACATATTAATATAAATATTTGTTTCCTCCGAAACGGCTCATACGATTTTTATGAAATTTTCTATGTTTGGTAGGTCTGAGAGTACGTACTGTTTTACTTATCATTGATATAATATCTGTGAAATATGAAACTTTCTTTCTAATATGTAAAGTTCTCGTGCCAATTTTTGTTACCAAACTCCCCGAAACGGCAGGTTCTCAGTCGTAAGCTATTTTTATATCCCTAATGGCAAAACAACGATTGTCCGGTCAGCTAGTAATTAAATGTATGATAAATTAGTGTTTTTGAGAATAAAATATCAGTTGATTAAAAGTGAAGTGATGCATCGCGAGAGTTAGATGTCTTGAAGATTTCCATGATGTTCTCAAATGTGTGTGAATCCAGCCAGTATGGTGACTCACGGCCAAACTCTTGCCATTCTGAGAGGAGATCTCTGCTTAGAAGTAAGCCGTAAAAAATATGGCATAATAGAAATTTTATTTGCAGTAAAAAGCACCCGTTCTTCTGTGAAATAAGTCCTCGTTTTCATGCCAGGTTCTGTGCCATTGTTATCAGCATAAAGTTTGCTACTCTGCCAACGTGCTCCGGTTTTGTTACTGTACCATTATTCATTCCGCTGGGAACGCAAATGTTTTAAAAGAATATCTTCGTAAATATTGAGTTAAAGTACCACTTCCGATTTTTAAAAGAAATATTCGTACCTGTTACATAAACCCTTCTGAAGAGCATTATTAACTTTTTTTTGTAAAACTTTAAACTTTTTTTGTATAATAAATGATATTTTTTCTTGAAATTATTTTAAATGTTTAATGCACCTAGCTGTTGTGCAATGTTTTACAATACGCGTGTCAAATAGTGTTTTGGAAAAATATAGATTTGCCAAAAACTTTACGATGTATGTGTTCAACTGACCAAGTAGTTTAATGCTGAAGTTTATTAAAGTTTAATTGCTAGCAAAAATCATGTTCGAACTCCAAAATCATAGAGCCTGGTTTAGAATTTTTGAAATCATACCTCATATTATTTCGAATTGAAACAGTTATCTATTTTGATTTTCTCTGTTTTCGATTTAGTACTGAATCTATTTATGTTTTTGCTTATGAAAACGAGCAAACACATTGTGAACTAAGCTTTCGGCGGCTGTCCGTTTAGGGCGCTCGGTAAAAAAACGGGGTGATTCTCGAAAATATTGGCCAACCATCGACGGTAACCATAGCAACGCAGCCATTAGCAGCCAATTGTCGCTTTGGCTGCATAACTGCAATTAAAAGCATTAACCAATCAGCGCATAGGTGTTAGCTCGTCGCTGCTCTATGTATTTTTGAAGAATAAATGGACAGGCCAACCTAACCCTAAGCCTGTGTTGCTTTAGCCCCTTCGTAAGCGTAGCGTAATCATCGCGTATGACGAGAGCAGTACGAGCACGAACATTTTCAAATATGTCTGCAGACGAAGCGTTGTCGCAGCGAATCGTAGGAGGCGTAGTTGTCATATTGTTATACGTAGCGTCATAACATTTACGCCTTACAATTACGCCTCCTACGATTACGTTACCGATACGCTTACGCTTACGAGCCGTGTGCGAAGGGCCTAATACTTGTTTCAGCTAATTGATTAGTGCGAGCGTATGCTACCGAAACCATGCAACCATGAGGCTATGAATATCAACTCGGGCGCCCCCTAAAAATCTTTTGATACCCGATGCGGGCAATCCACTGAGTGCGCGGCGTAACCCATAAATAACGTTTAGTGCGCTGAGGAGAGGTGCTCAAATTGCTTTCACGTGATATATCCCGCAGTGCAAGTACGTTTAGCCGTATTGAATTTTTAAGCAAAGATGGCCTGCCCTGGCGCCGGCTACGCGCGATGCGGGTTTTTAGATGGGCCGTAAAATCCTTTTTAATACATTTGCTCAAAAAGTTGACATTTCCATGTGTGTTTAGCGTGCGCAAAGTTATTCTTTTCCGCACTAGTGCTTTTTTGTTTTCCTCCTGCGCGGTACCGGAGCGAGCGCACCAAGACGCGCACGAACACGAGCACGGCACGCAAACACGGAGCAGGCAAACACGTAAACCAATATTTTTTTCGCAAATGTATTAAAAAACGTCGTTCAAAGCACGTGCGGAATTGTCGTTTGTACTCGTCCCTATAGTTGACCCGCGCCCTTGGCTTGGGTCAACAACCCGGGACTCGTAAATAAATGACAAACTTTCCGCACTTATATCGAAATGTACTACAGGTCGGAAGTGTGATTTTGACGTAGATTTTCTATTTTCCTCATTATGTAGTAGAACTTTTCTATTTACAAATATAAAAATTAAGTAATCTAAAACAAAAACTTACTCTAAAGACTCATCGAAGCCGAGGCAGCGAGGCATAGTACCTATCCAAAATGCTGGCAGCGTTACGTCTTTGGATGGCCAAACTTAACTTTTGGCCACTGTAGCTGCCAGCTCTTGGATTCCCGGTAGACTCGGTTAACCTTTTCGATATTTCACCGAAAAGGCAACGAGCCTCCGGGCCCCACGGCCCCAGGGTCTCCAACTCCAAAAGGCGCAAATATAAAGCTTCCATCAAGAGCTTCATATTTACGTCTCTTGGTCTGTTCAGCAGTGGTAGCCGCCGCGACCGCCATGGAAGAGGACGCTTGAATGTGGGAATGACTTGACTTTTCTATTTATGAATGGAATGTTTGGACTTTCATCAAAAGGACCTCAATAAAATACCTGTTTCTGTGGTTGCCGTAGATTTGTAAAAAAAGGTCATTATATTTATGATCTTTTAACAGCGAATGATAAGGATTTTGAATAAAATTAGATTTTTTGCATAGATTATTTGAATTTTATACTTAATCAAAATTATCTCTTACCTACTGCGAATGGAAAATATTATTAGTTCTTATTAATTTTTAGGAAATAAATTACAACTACGAAAACTTACAGAGTAGTGTACTTAGAGCGTAGTGGACTCAGTATATTTTTTGAAATTAATACACTCCTTTTGAATGTATTATAAGACAAAAATGCAAGCTAAGTTATGAAAAACATGACGCGTAAAAGTTGGTGAAAAATGAGCAACCGGGATTTTAATATTCCCGCAGGCTTTTAGTTTAAAAACAAAGATTTTTCATTATCCTAGGTCGGGTGAAAATGAAATCCCCTTTCATACAGCTGGTATCATGGATATTGCAGTGTTATTTTCTTCAAGACACGTAGAGAACGCGCGAAGCGGCGATGGCGACTCCAATAAAGACTGCTGTTCTAATAGATTGCAGAACAAAAGAACAGTTTTTTGTGTTACAAGGGACCAAAGTGAAACTTTGTGCTCCATGGGCGTTATTTTAAAGTCAACGCGAAAAACAGGATTCTAAAGTAGAATCCTGAGTATTGCGAGAAATCGAAATATACGACGCCCGAGAACAGAATATTTCGTTCCCGAGTGAAACACACTACTTTTCATAACATCCGAACAACTTACGTAAACCTTTTTCGTACAAGCAAACAGTAGCGCCATCTGTCAAAATTTTATAGGTGGCTGGTCAGCGAACTACAACGTGGCCTTACTTACTACAGCGTGGTGGTATTATTGGCACCGATAAACTGGCGACATTTTGTCACGCCGTCCGACAATTCTTGTGGTATAATTTTCATATTGCCAGTATCACGAGTTTGCCGAAATAGAGCTTTCTTGCAGTGTAACACCTTGTATGGCGATGTATCTAGGTGTTTCAAAATATTGTTTCTTTTTTCAATCTCGAAAATGTATCCAGTTGTATTCTTTGTTATCTTTTTATTCATGCTTCTGAACGTTATTGTGAACGTGTATTCTGATGCAGTGAAGTGATTTATCAATTTTCGTGTAAAACTTTTTCTGAAAGAATTCCTTTGTGTATATCATACGTGTCTCACGAAAAGTGTTTTATTTCAAGCATGACGTGATTTCATATGAGACTATAGCTTATAGTTTGGTAAATCACTTACACATAATTGGTAATAGCATTTAGGTACCATTTCCAAAATATAAAAATGACGCAAGACTTAGCTTAGAAATCAGTTTTATGAAGTGCAACTTAGATTGAAAAAATTAAATAATAGTTCCCTTTCAAGTCTTTAAAACAGCCATAAATAATTAACGAGCAAGCTATGTTACACTTATTGCTACTAACACAGATAAGAGATAGATTAAGACATTTTGTGCTAAAATTCTTATACCCTTTTTATTAAACTTTTTAACTTAGGAGCGCAATTATTTATACTCGGTTTTATAGATTAAAAATACTGTAATTATTGGTGACGAAGAAGTTCTTATTCAGGACCAACGAAGTGACCTGAAATCTCTTGAAAGGCGGGCATTTTTCGAGGAGCAAAATGTAAATGTTTCGCCGAAGTCCCCAGTGACAGGTGTAATTTAATTTCATTCAGGGGAGGCAAGTTAATTATAAATTTAATTTATGTGAGAGCCGAAGTTAGGAGGACCTTGTTTGTATACGTGTAGCCTGTAATTTAGCGACTAGTCTTTGATTAGCAGTGATAGCTCTCTCCGTTTTATCGACTATAGTAGTGTTATTATCTCGCTGCAGACTCTGTCATAAATCATTCGAGTGTTTCGCTTTTGTTGTTCTTTGTTGAGTTGTGCATAAGACCGAGTCTGCAGCGAGATAATAACACTGCTATAGTAAACGAGGAATTAATAGTTACGGCGTCTGTATTGTTTTTAACCGACTTCAAAAAAAGGAGGAGGTTCTCAATTCGCCGGAGTCTTTTTTTTTAATAACTAGCTAGCTAACAAAGATTTAAGTGTTTGTCATCTACTAAGAATGTTCCGGTGTCGAGACGAAACATGTGTCGAAAGAGTTTTTTTTTTAAATAAATAGGTATACACGGGACATTTTACACAGCAATCTAGCCCCAAAGTAATCGATAGCTTGTGTTATGGGTACTAGATAACTGATAAATATACATACATACTAATATACATAGATTAATATATTGAAAAACACCCAGACACAGGAAAACATTCATGCTCATCACACAAACATTTACCAGTAGTGGGAATCGAACCCACGACCTCCGGCGCAGACGGCAGGTTCGCTACAATCTACGCCATTCGGTCGTCGAATTGTGTTGCATGTGAGTGATGGTGGCATCATTTGGTCGTATTTTATGTACTACATAAAAACTTTATAGGTATTTCAATCCTCAACAAGGTTAAGTGGTACTTCACGCCCGAACAGCTTCTGACGCTATATATGTGCGTTCCGGCATGGAGTACTGTAGTCACCTTTGGGATGGTTCTGCCAAGTATCAGCTCGATGCATTAGACTCGGTTGATCGCCGCGCTCTCAGAATAATCGGCAAGGAATCGCTAACGCGGGCAAAACTGCTCAGCTTACAACATCGACGCAACGTTGCCTGTTTAGCGGTTTTTTACAGGATATACTTTGGTGAGTGTGCTCAGGAACTACACAACCTTGTACCTCCTTCACCTTTCTACCATAGGACTGCAAGACGCCGAGAGCGGTGGCATCCTTATGTGGTTGACGTCCAACAAACTCGCACGAAACGTTTTTCCTCCACGTTTCTGATACGAACCGCTAAGATGTGGAACGCCCTTCCAGCCTCCGTGTTTCCAGCCAAGTACAATCTAGGTGCCTTCAAGAGAAGAGTGAATAGGCATTTTCTAGGCAAGCGCGCTCCATCCTAGACCTCATCATTGCTTTCCATTAGGCATGATTGTCGTCAAGCGCAAGCCTATCTTCAATAAAAAAAAAAAAAAACCACGATGACGCGCCCCATTCCGTCAAACGCCATGCGAATCGAATGAAACATACGCAATTTTGACAGAGTGGGGCGCGTCTTCGTGGATTGTAAATATCTATACTCTTTAGGAAAAAAAAGATTTATAGAAAAAAAACTTGAGTGAAGGTTTTTGGAAAGAATTGAATTCTGACTTGAGAAGACCTTGCAATAAACTGGATATTGTTTATAAGATTCTAGCTTATTATTATTTCAAAATAGTCTTTATCGTATTATCTAGCTACTATAGCACGGTCGCTAACCACGAAGAATTCCGTACATCGACCTGTTACTACCTGTCTCTGTCACTCCCGCGTCAAAATAATGCGTCACGCTCGCGCAGATGCCATGACCGCCGTCCTCAGAGATTTTAAACCTTTTACCTGCAAACGTAAAGTTTGTTTTTGTTTTTGTTATATTGTTTTGTTTGTTAGTTTTTAATACATTTGCTCAAAAAGATGATATTTCCGGGTATTTTTAGCGTGCGCAAAGTTATTCTTTTCCGCACCAGAGCTTTTTGATTTCCCCCTGCATGATGGATCCAAATCTATGAAGGAGGTTTTCAAGAAAAAAAGTTTTCGCTACAAAATTATTGTAAAAAATAACAGTAATGTAATTATTCTACTTTCTAACTACTATAAATACGTAAATTAAATTTAATATAAATTTATTACAATGATTTCCTTTCGTTTTCTATTTTTTTTGGAAATGTGTGGCTGCGGCTGTTATATTCAATCTGTGCTTTGAGTTCTTTTTATTGTCTATGATTCCTTGTTATTAATATTGATTTTTCAAATTCCATGCAAAACTTTTTTTCTCTTCAAATATTTCATCTAAACCGCATTAACAGAAAAATGTTTGTGACCACTGTCAGTAGGCAAAGAGGTCAATGTACTAAATTCTTCGTGGTTCGCGACCGTGCTATAGTATATAAAAACCTCTGTACAAATGCTCCCTATGGAAAAGGTTAACACTATTTAAGACACGTCAAATTAGTTTAGAGATTTTGCACCACAGAATTGGCTACATTATAAATACTATTAGAGCATCGACCAATCATTTTAATATGTTAGGCTACGTAGCACATAGTGCCGAGGCTCCCCAGCATCTACACGTGAGCAATCCTCTGAATGTAGAAAGCTTACCATAAATAACGTTTAGTGCAGGGGAGAGGTGCTCAAATTGCTTTCACGTGATATATCCGGTAGCCCCTAGTCCAAGTACGTTTAGCCATATTGAATTTTTAAGCAAAATATGCTCCACAGCAGTGCTCCTCAAACTGTGGCTTCACTTATAAATATCTAAGCAAAATGTTAAAAAAAAAAATATATTTTGCAGGTATTCAATTTAAAATAAAATATTCTCAAACAAGCTTTAAATTATACATTTCCATGATTATATTTTTAAATCTGAAGTGTGAGTGTTTTATAGATGTAAGTGTGTGTTTCTGTGTGTTTCTCTTTTTCTTTAAAATAGTTTACATGTAAATGAAAGTTTTCATTAAAAAGTATAACTGAACTAACACTTAACAGTTACAACTACCTTAACTAAAAAACTAACCATATCATGTGTGTATATCTTTCTTTCTCTAATGTATAAAAATTCTAATATCTCGTGTTTGTTACTAAACTCCTCCAAAACGGCTTGACCGATTATTATGTAATTTTCTGGGTATTTTACTTAGGTCGTAAGTTAGTATCGTAATTTTTTTATATCCCTAAACGGCAAAACAACGTTTTCCGTGTCAGCTAGTAACTTATAAAATTCTCACGGATTTATGATAAGACCAACTTCATTTGGGTGGCTACACTATTTACAGATAATAATAAATAATACAAGTAATCCACACACCCACACATACACACATTAAACATATGCGTTATAGGTATTATTTACGAAATAAATAATAATGTGTAAAACCCCTCTTGAGCGGTAACCGTACTCTACTTTAAGAAGCCCTGCTTTGAATACGTACCTACCCGATGAGGGGTGTAAGCTTTTTAAGGAGGTCGTAAAGTGTCTGCCTTAAATTGAGAAAGGTCGGGTTGAAGCTTTCTTAGCGAACTTTTTGACGACCTCCTCGAAACTGTGGCAGTTTTACGGCCTGTAAGCAATAGGCCTGATTCCCACGTGGGTCTTAGGGAAAAGTTCCTATTGAGTCAGGATAGTTCTAGGTACCATTTCCGAGTACAAGTTACGTGGTGGTGAAAGAATAAGATACGCGGTGGATACTTGTACCTACTGCCAAGTCGTTTAGTTAAAAAACGACTTTATTTCTACTAAGATCTCTTTACGTGTCAATTATTATTTATTGTTACATTTTTTTATGTAAATGTAGCAACCCTACCAGGGAACTAGGGTGCAAGCGCGGATAACTGTTTCACCTAAACCTCAGAGTTGAAACGTGTATGAAAAAGATGATAAATTTAAGGTTAAAAAAAATTTTGGGTACATTCCCCATCGGTAAGAAACCTCAGGATATGGGCACCCAAACAATTTACCTTTTTCGTACAAGCAAACATTATCTGACAAAATTCTATAGGTGGTTGCTGAGCGAACTACTGCGTGGTCTTACTGTTGGTGTCAAAACAAGTATTTTTGCCACCGATAAACTTTTTTCGCGCAGTCCGCCCTGTCCAGGGTGCATGTCTCTCACATTCCCACACATTTTAGCTTTTAATTCGATATCACTCTTAGAAATAGAATAGAAAGGTAACAGGGCTACGGGTTCTTTA
The DNA here is from genome assembly GCA_036785405.1 of Coenonympha arcania. Lineage (NCBI taxonomy): Eukaryota > Metazoa > Arthropoda > Insecta > Lepidoptera > Nymphalidae > Coenonympha > Coenonympha arcania. The sequence continues at coordinate 3,604,586 of CM072067.1, forward strand.
TCTCAATCTGAGAAGAGACGACGTGGTCAATAGTGAACTTGCGATGTAATACAATAGACTTATTTTAATGATGATAATTGTAATATTTTGGTGCTAAAAACTAAGTACACCTACATCACGTCGTTTACAACGTCTACATCTAACTGATATATAAGCTAGCTGTATAGGAGGACACTAAAACGAGTTGAACCTTGGGGAAATGACTTTTGCATCGCTTTCGGCGTAGTTAATCAATTTCAGCTCAGGTGGCTCGAGTTGGTTACATTGTAATTAATTTAATGTTTTGTACTAGAGTACTAATATCTCGACGTCTAGTTGAGAAATTATTCGTGAGTTAGCTGTTTAAATTAGTACAGCGTCGGATTGGGAATACCTTAGTCGGAAAGTTTGTATAGTTATAAAGTACGAATGTCTTATTATAAGTAAGTTGGGTGGATACGTATAGAGTTACAGATTAGTGAAAGCAGGACAGATTAATTTGTTTTGCTATAATCCGCTTCTTGAAAAGATTCTGTATGGTACAATATGCAGGAGCACTGCCCACATGAAACACCACACACAATTTCCCAACACTTTCTTCGACGTACGTTTCGTCCCGACACCGGGACATCCTCAGGAGATGTTGACTTCACAATGCGAAATCGTAGATTACGATACCATACAGAATCTTCAAGATCAAGAAGCGGATTATAGCAAAACAAATTAATCTGTCCTGCTAATTATGGATTTTCGCAAAATAACGCCTGCTTCCATTCAATAGATTAGAGAAAGATAAAAAAATCACTAAACAGTTCTCATCTGAACAAGACCCCGAATTTTCAGGCCATCGATTCAATCAGTAATCGGTGTTCAGTTTCCCATCGAATATATCAAATCAAACGGCTCAGCTAGATTTGGCTCCAGTCTAAAATACGATACTCGAAGCCTCTAATAGGATGCTAGGTTAATACTGCTCTATTATGCATCGGAACGGAGTTTAGAGCTATGCGCCATCGCAAATTTACTATTCGTACGTTGCGTCGCGATGTCGTTGATCGTTTGACATTGCACTAATGCCGGCTGAAATCTGGCTCAGCGCTTTGTTGTGCGTATTGGAGATAAATAGCAGAACCTAAAGGTGCTTTAAGATATATCAGTCAGGACATAGCGACGGGATGGACAGAGTAAGGCAGGCAGGAGGATTTTCAAAGATAAAGAAGAAGACCAGAGTTAAAAGCCGTTCCGGACTTGTTAGAACTGAAAGGTACTTTGCTTTTAAAAAACATAATATTACTTAATCATTTCGATATGGTTTATAATTTAAGGGCCGATTTTTCAATCGCCAGATAAACTATCTGAAGAAAATATGCTATAAAAATCTGTCAAAACGTCACATTTATTCCTTAGTTATTGTTTATCTGGCGATTGAAAAATCAGCCCCTAGGCAGTAAAGTATAGATTTACCTATAGACATGTCATACATGTATATTATTTTGAAGATTTTCTAAAACACTGTGATAGTCAATATTGAGTCGTAGATTTTACTATGTGTAAAGCGTCGTTAGTTTTGATACTATTAAAATAACACACTATGGCAATCATTGCGTTAGTCCATGTTTTAGCACAAATATCGTTAGCTACGGTACATTATAATTAGTTATAGGTATACTGTATGCAGTCTGCTAAACAAAAACCAAATAATATAGGTAATTAATAATTTGATGTCAGTAAGCTCTTACGACATGATGAAAAATGAACAAGTATGCAAAATTCTCTAACAGGACTCTACTGATATGTCTCGATGGACTTTCTCACCTAGATATTACTAATGGATTATCTATTTGTATTAGTTTGGCATACACATATTCTATTACACGGATAAGTGGCTTGTGGCTTAGTGCATTCTATTGTAGCGGCTTAACGGAATGATGATCATTATATACTAGTTCTGGGATATTAAACAATAATATAATATGTTATTCAACAAACACACGCATAAACTGCCACCGGAAATACCTATAAATGATTCGAGTATCATAAATAGAAAAAGAAAAACATTATAATCCAGACAAAATGTTTATTGGAATGTTTTGTACTACCTATTTCTGCTGCACTACACTTTTTTAATTAATTAATTAATTTTTAAATAACATCATTTGTAGTGTGTACACTGTACATGCTAAAATACAATTACGTCTTTTAAAGTACAAGTTTTTAAAATTATAACTTTACTTTTGTAACTTCTTATTAAGACAACTTAAAAATAAAACTCCTGCTTTTAAGAATATTATTTCTCTAAGTTAAATTATCATTAAATTTAGCTAAAACACGTTTTTTTGATAAAACAGATAAACTCGACAGTTTAACGAAAACGGCGAAATTATTCGTCGTTCCCTCCCTCGTTTGACCTTCCTTTATTTAGATTAATAATTTAGCAGGAAAATAAGACTGAAATATTTAGGATACCAGCTGTGACAAGGTTTTTCAATTTTGCCCGACCTAGGATAATGAGAAATCTTTGTTTAAAAGCTCTCTGTAATATTAAAATATTAGGTACCCCTCGAAGCTCATTTTTCATGAAATTTTACGCGTCATGATTTTCATAACGGCGCTTTGTACGTTTGAGTTTTTAAAATAACTTATATAATATAAGGGGTTACTTTAAACATTATTTTAATGAGCTTTATAGCGATTTAAGAATCTTTTCGGTTATTTATTTAAGAATCTTTTCGGTAGCATCCTGTTTTTTAATAAATTAAGTTAATTGCATATATTACTTTTCTTTGTTATTTTATTCCACATCAAAAACAATTTTTATAGAAAATCATTAATTGCTGTTTTATTTACACGCTATTTCTACTTTAATATTGTTGTCACTCATTTCTACTTTTCCCGGAAAATAAACAATTTAACCAATCCGAGTCGCAAGCAATTACTAATCTGAAATAAATTAATTAAAAAATAAATTAATTTTAAATTTAATTTATGTACTTATAGTTGTTACACTGTAAAATAATTACGTGACTGTCATTTAATACAATAATTTTGTAGGAAAAAAAAACCTGAAATTGATAATTAATTTATGAAATTTTTAGTGTAGATATAGAACCGAATTCGTTTAAAAATTCAATAAAACTGCAACAGCGTGATTTACTAAGAGCAATTTAAACACTCCGCCTCTTTACAATAAAACTTATTTATAGTGAGCGTCCTGCATTGCACAAATAATTCTATTTATTTAAAAAAAAAAGAAACAATGCGTGAGTGTCGGGGAATTCGAAAAGTCGTTCATTAGATACTAAGAAATGAGTAAAACAAATGGTGAGCAAGATAATAATAATCGGTACAAGAGGAATCTGCGCGTAGGAAAGGAGTATTTTTCTTCGATTTGTTCATCTGTCCGCCTAAATGAAGCGCCATTTGTAGATTACTATCTCGCCTCGAGATAATGGTATCTCGTTTTTGAGACTGGCTGATTTAAATTTTTCATAGATTCATTATAATATTTTTTCGTCTTTTCGTCTTCGTAAGTTACCCTGAAAAATCTTTTGTTTCAAAACTTTTATATTTAGGTATGTGTAATGCGATTACTTTTTGTTTTAACTGTGGTCGAACAGTAGATAATAATGTACAAATCAACTTATCGTTAGAACTATCAACCACTTTGCAGTAGGTACCAGAGTATCTAGAAGTAGAGGTACTATAGATATTCTGTGTTAGTAGTGAGTAGAATCTGGATCTACCAAGATAATTAGATTATGAATTAGCTTTAGATTAAGAATTACCCAGATTACTACTTCAAAAACATTTAAGTATACAAAACTTGTTCTTTTGATTGTTGAATCTTCTTACTAAATTTATCCCCTTAGGTTGCTTTAAAGTTGCTAAATAGTTTAAAAACTTAAATTCGTCAAAGAGGTTCAAAGTTTGTAATCACCCCATAGTTACGAAACTTCGGCGTGTGCATAATGTGTATAAACTAAACATTCGGAGCAACTTGTGACGAGGCACGCTTTTGGCGACCGCCCAGGGTGAACTTCCGTCGCCGCAAAGAATTCGCCTGAAACCCGCGTTCATAGGGGTTAGTACAGGTTTTTGAATGAATTTCGAGTCGACTCGCATCACACAAACGAATCGGATACCTTCTTACATTCACAGCCAGCGCCATCTGTGGGCAGTCAGTGTCATGCGGCTGCCAATAGATGGCGCTGGCTGTAAATGTATGGATGAATTCGATTCGTTTGTTCGACGCGAGTCGATGCGAAATTTATACAAAATCTGTACTAACCCTACAGTAGGCTTAGTACAGGTTTTTGTACAACTTTCGAGTTGACTTGAATTGAATTTTGTCATTAAAATGAATATTTTAATGACAAAAATAAAAACTAATATTTACTTCGACATTTTATGGGTATTGACTATATTGTAAGTATTGACATTTGTTTTTATAATGATTCGTGACATAATTCAATGACAATGATTATTATTATTATTATTCTATTATTTTATGACGAAAAGGCGTCATTGGGAAATTTTGAAAGGACCAATAAAAATATGTCATTGCGTGAGGTTTATTTTGTTTATTTTTTTAATGTCTTTTTTTCAACAAATTATCATTAGTCTGTAAGTTATATTGCATGCCATGCGGTGGAACTTGAATGTACCTATAATTTGTATGAAGACCCAACTTTTGTGACCAAGTTCGCAATAAAGAATTTTGAATTGAATTGAATTGAATTGAATCAAAGCTTTCGGCGGTAGTCCGTTTGAGGGGCGCTGGCTGTAGATGTTTGGAGAAATACGTTCCGTTTATCCGAAGCGAGTCGACTCGAAAGTTGTACAAAACCTGTACTAGCCTTACAGGATTAAAGTTCACAAATGACACCGGGGAGACTGCGATAATTCTCAGGCTAATGCCAAAGTTGGGTCTTGTTTGAAATTTTTACCGTCAGTTGGAGTTTTTTACTCCATTCTATACTTTAGTTTGTTAGCTTAGGACTTTTTAAAGTCCGTCATTTGTATTATGTTTTGTTATTTTTGTTTTAATGGAACAAATAGCCACTTGTAGCTAGCTATAGGAGCTACTCTTATGTAAGGAAAAAAAATAAAAAGAAAAGTTATGGTTTAGGTGGTACGGAATCTTTTGTGCGACTTCCATTTTTGAAGTAATGGAAAATGAAACCTAGTTCGACAGTATTCGTCTTTTGGTTAGATATTGGATTTATTTACGTGTCGTAATAAAATAAATATACCGCATATTTATCGTAGCTTCTATTGAATTAGATTTTTTAAATTTCAACTAGTAGGTACCTACTGACTTACTCGACTGCAGCCTTATCTAATGATGTGTGAAGATGCAGCCGAAGATGTTAATGTACTAACTTGGAAGGATTTAATGATCCCTATCAGTTGCTACATAGCATCGTATGGGAACGCTAAAACCAAGCGCACGCAACAGAACCACGGAAGTCATCCTAGCAGGTAGGTATTCATGCCATTGGTTGCCTGGAAGAAATCGCTATGTAGCGATAATGCCGCCAAGTGGTACTCCTAAGTTTGTGTTTTGACTTTTTCTTTTTTTTAATATTTTTAATCTGTGGTGTACAATAAAGTATTTATCTATCTATCTATCTATCTATTACCTGAAGTACATTAAAATCTCGGATAGCATGAAACTTTTTAAAAACATTTTAAAATCTCATCCCAGGTAGAGCGTATGAGTTCTGATTAATTTACAACAAGCGAAGTGCCTTGTCGTATAACAAATATCACAGGCTTCCAACAGTTCCAAGCATGTGCCGGAGTCATCTCACGTACCAGCCTCGAGTGTGGACAAACACCTAGCGGCGACGCATTTGTCAACTTCATGTACAAGGCAGTGGCTCTTGCATTACGAGCCAATTTGGACCTTCCGAGGCAACAAGCTCTTACTACAGCGGACAAATAACACGTGTTGCCTTCGCGTGGCAGTTACATCAATTTCAGCTCCCTGGAGTTGTAAGTATAACCTTTTGTTTCCTTGACAGTGTTGTAGATTATATAAAACTAGGTGACCAATCCTAAGTCTTTACTTATCCTTTATCTACATTATAAAGAGAACCCCAGTGCAAAGAACAAGGGGGATTTCCATACATCATCCTAAGTGAGAATGAATTGAAACTTTTTTGATTGGGCCTGTGATACGGTCTATGATAATAATCAGTAATTGTAGTTGTCTGTGCAAGTCTATGAAAAATATAAGATGTGAAATTTACCAAGTGTGTTTAATTTTCTCAATACAAAAATCAGTTATCGATAGAGATTTCTTTGTTACCGATAGAGAAGACAAATCAAGTAGCATTTCAGGATTACATCAGGGCACGTAAGATTTTATCGAACGGCGCGGCGGTTCAGAACTTTTTTCAAAGACATCTAAAAACCGGCGATCGTTTCACAAAAGAACTTGGCTTAAACTTTTACTTCCCGAAGCTTTAATGGTAGCTGTTACTTTTGCACAGACAAAAAATGTTTGTATATAATGCGGGGGTTTCCTTTATGATTCTTGGCTCCTTTATGTACCTACTCGTAAGTTGGTAAATAGTTTTGCTTTCTTTATACTTTTATTTTACTGCACCACTGCAATGCGAAGAAAGTTCCGCCGTTTTTAGGATTTTGTTTTAAGGAATGGAAGAAAACCGTAAGTAGTGATCGTAAGTATCTATCTAATTTCCTAATAATATAATTATCGTCTTATTCAACGTCAGAAACGCGTCTCGTGCAACTCATTTTGTTTGTTTTGGTCGTCAAATTTAACTTTAACGTTAACTTAGCTATAACGTCAGGCAAACCACTATTTATATCTGAGATTATTATGGTTAAAGTTTTTAACATGTTTCAAGTTTGTTGCCTCAATGGAAACCCACCGTAAAAGTAAAAATTTTTCTTCGAAGTATGAAGTATCTCAAGAAATTATGAAAAGGGTCATTTTGTGTGATGAATTATTCGGGAGTCAGTTCAGGCGGAAATGTTTGATTTTCGCTCTCTGAAACAACAACACTCTGATAAGTCCCTGAATTCCCACGATTGACCTTCAATAACATTGTTTCAAATACCTCATTCGAAAATCATCACAGTTAATTGGGCATACCACAAAAGGTCATAAAGTCAGATAAAGATAAATACGCTAAGATGTCATTAACCGACTTCAAAAAAAAGGAGGAGGTTCTCAATTCGTCGGAATCTTTTTTTTTTTTTTTTTTTTTTTTTTTTTTATGTATATTCCCCGATTACTCGAAGATGCGTGGACCAATTTCGTTAATTCTTTTTTTGTTTGATAGGGTATAGTTCACAGATGGTCCCATATTCATCAAGTCAGGATCTGATGATGGGATCCTGGAGAAATCGAGGGAACTCTTCAAATTTTATAAGCACACCTGAAGTGATTTGGGTAATGTTTGAAAGAGTAATTTTTTCGAGGTAGTCTTATGGTCATTAGGTCAGGATCTGATGATGGGATCTTGGTAAAATCGAGGGAACTCCTCAAATTTTGCTAGTATACTTGAAGCGATTGAGGTATTTTTTATAGTTACTATTGCATTTCCTTGCAGTCATCAAGTAATGACTGTATTCATCAAGTCAGGTCATCAAGTCTGATGATGGGATCTTGGAGAAATTGAGGGAACTCTTCAGATTTTAGAAGTATACTTCAAGCGATGTGGGAAATTTTTCCAATGCCTTGCGCACTAGTTGTTTTCCACTAAAAAGTATAAAATAAAATGGAAAACTCTTTCCAAAAAACCAACTTCAAATGCCACTACAAAGAATGAAATAATTTTTAATGTACACCAATTCGAAGTCGGGCAATGTTTCGTTCATTCAATAATAGTCCTTCGTATTGTCGATAATTTTGTCGTTTCTTTGCACATCAAGTTTTATAATAAGAAGGACTATTAATGATTGAACAAAACATTGCCCGACTTCGAATTGGTGTACATTAAAAATTATTTCATTCTTTGTAGTGGCATTTGAAGTTGGTTTTTTGGAAAGAGTTTTCCATTTTCTAATCGATATAAAGATCGATTCTATAATCGAATGCGACGATGGTGTGAACGTTTGATAAAATAAATTTCATATTTTCGAAACGCGGCGATGTCGGCCGCGATAGCGGCAATTAAAACAATTCCATCAAAACATTTTGTGTCAGGTCATTCCACCTGCCGCGCCTGCCCGCCGCCGCTCCTAATCATTTATTCATAAGAAGTCGACGCCGGACGAGCGGCCGGCGGCTCGCTGATCGGCGATCGCTGATGCCGATGTGCCGACCAGCAGCGCCTGCCGCCGGTGCTGATCAGCGGGCAATGTCTAGACATAGGTATAGTGACATCCCAGTGGCTCAGACTTTTGCCTGCTTCTCAGGAACCTTTTCGGACTAAATAACTAACGTACTTGTTACTTGTTCTGCTGTAAAGAAAAGATCGTGTGGAAACTCATGATAGTCCTCCATAATATCCTCAAAATAGCGTGGGGGCTGTCTCAGCTCTGTCATTCTGAGAGGCGATCAGTGTCCAATCGTGGGCTGTAAAAGGGGTTGAGAGTTGAGAGAGCCTTACATTTTAGAGGCGGTTATAAAAAGCGGAAACAATGTCTATTTTCATAATGAATCGATATCGGCGACAAATCGGTCACCCATAAAAATATTCGAGGTGCCTATTGAGCGCTTCGTTCATAGCGCGTGGCGTTTTTTGTCCGACATTTTATACTAATTTACAATCGCCAATTTAGCGTTTCGTATTCGTATGGTTAAATTAAATACTAGGTACTGTCTGTCGGGTTTATTTATTATTTGTTAATTTGTGTGTTTTAAATGGATTATAAAGTTACTGGCTGGTGTTTACACTTTTGTAGTAGTAGTTTTGTATAAGCATTTGTGCCGGAATCATTTATTTATTTAATTTTTCACATGAACATTATATAATTACATTATAGTACCTATATATTTCCTAAGAAATGTATTTATGAATTGAAGATAGAATTCTTATTTCATACATTTCTTAAATAAGCCAGGAATTCTATAGATTTCCTAGGACTGTACTTATACAATTCCTTGTTTTCACACATTTCCGATAACATATACAACAAACGTGATTTTTTTGCTCGTTGGTCCAGAACTCTTAATACTACTCTACTTGTATAGTAGTAGTAGGGTTTTGAGAGTTCTGGCTCTGGCATCATCTCGCTGCTAAGATAATGGTACGGAACCTTCCGTCCGACTCGCGCTTGGCCGATTTTTGCAGAATGTTTTCCTTAAACTTTAAACAAGTGATATACGTAATACCTAATTGATTTAGTTTTGTTCCCGCAGCCCTAAAAGCTTTGAAATAAAAGTGCCCTATCTGCCCTTCATAAATATAATATCTCACGTAGGTATGGTAGATCAACATTTACATTTATTTACATGACATATACTTATGTAGTTGTTAAAACATTTTTGTGCAGCATTCAAGTTGTGTAAACGCCAGTGACATTTCAAACATTAGTTAGTAGTTAACACATAAGATTGCTTGTAGGAAGTAGGAACTAATTTGACATTCGGTGTAACACAGTTATTTTACACGCGTTACGGCACTCGGCATAAGTATCAGCCAGATAACACTCAACTATGTTTAAAGCCGACTTCATATATGCATACTAAATGTAACAATAATAATAATTAATTAATCTGATATACCTACGAGCATTATAATTCTCGTGCCAATTTTTGTTACCAAACTGCTCCGAATCGGCTCGACCGATTGTTATGAAGTATTCTATGTATGTTCGGCAGGTCTGAGAGAAGGTATTTTTTTTAATCTCTAATGGCAAAACAACGTTTGCCGGGTTCTAGTAATCTATAATATTAATGCCATTAATTAAAGGTAATTTCAAAGTAGAGTATGGATATAGTGGGCTTCAATCCAGAAGGGAGTATAAGCAATACCCTTAATTTTCAGCATAAGTTCCTATTATTCAATGGATCTCTTTAACTGAAAATTTGCACGTTGCAATTTGTGAAGATCCATTGAATAAAAACTTGTTAAACTTTTTTTGTCTCCTCAAAACTTAGGGTATTGCTACGCCCTTCTGGCTTGAACCGCGAATTATTATTATTCAACTACTATTATAGAGTCGAAAGTTAGATATAAAAATAATTGTGTAGGTACGTGACGTCCGCGCAAACAACAACGTAAATTACACATTTTGACGTGATAACGTTTAATAAATTGATGAACACCAGCAGCACTCATGAAAAAGTGTACCGTTCCGCGTAACGTTACGTAACGTTACCTGAGCCTGTGCGTGCAAGCGAGAGCGCGCAACAAGCGATAGAGAGGCACGATAAAAATTACATAAAATAATGATTATGACTATGACTATGATTCTGATTCTGATTTTGATTACGATAATGATTACGATTACGATTATGATTATGACATCATGTAAATCTATCATCCGTTAACCGACTTTACAGACAACCAATTTTTTTTAAGTTTTCTTCCATTTGGGCAATCGACAGTTTTCTGTGACCTCAAGCATGTCATAATATTAAGGCTACGGCTGGTCATTGAGTGCAGTGGCCCGCACTTTTGCACCTCGCATCGCATCGCCGAAGTGTCCGCTAGTTAACACCGCAGAGAATAATGTCCGATGTAGCGCGGGCGCGGCGCTCGAGGGGGCCCGCGCGCGTACCTATTGCGAGATTTACGGCCGTGTACGCCGAGCAAATAAAATGTCGGCCAAAAGTACACGGCGCCGTGAAGGGTCGGATTAGACATTTCGCCTTTTTAACATTTCACTAAAGTCAAAGGACGGACTTTTTTTGTAGGTACAAATACACGCTCTTTAAAAGAAAAATTGTACACTCATTTTCCTCTCTCGATGTTTCATTTTTAAATTCGTAGCCACATTTTTGTGCCTGCCTACGTGATACGTCTTTATTATGCACGGCTAATTACGTACATGTGCAGTGCATATTCATGTGACTGAAGGTGGGCGTTAGTGGAAACTTTTCACTTGTTTAGCGTTGAAGAAAAACATCGTGAGGAAACCTGTATTATTGGGAGTCAGTTCACCAGTTTCACCACAATGTTCTCAAAGGTGTGCGAAGCCTACAAACCCGCACTAGGATACAGATATTTCAATCCACGACATCGCGCCCCACTCTGCCAAAATCGCAACCATAATTTATTTGGATAGTAATTAAAATAAGCCTCTACGCCCAAATATTCTTTTAGTTATCAAATAATGTGATTCACGTTTCGTGGTTTTACCTCTTCTGTAGTACGGAACACTCGGTGCGTGAATCTAACTCGCACTTGGTCTGTTTTTGGCCTAAGGTGTACAGATATATACTCTGTTAGATATGGGTATATCAGACGACAACACAGAACATCAAGCGAGGAAGAACTGCCTGAGCGGACGTAGGTTCAAAGACGTAATATTCCGAATAGGTATTTAATGTTGAACGAATCTACCCATCACTCTAATACTATAAAGGCGTTTGCATATGTTTATGCGTGATTGTATGTTATACTTGTTACTCTTTTACAATGCGGTTACTTAACCGATTGGACTGAGAGAATAGCGTTACCTACACCCTCGATTGACACACAGGATAATTTTAATCTTGGAAAAATCCATTGTTCGGTACTCCGAAATCCGAATTAGTCTGGCAAAGGGAAGCTCCATTTGCTAGGCCACTCAACAATGATTTATATAATGCAACATTAAAAAAACTAACTCAACTCTCGTCAAACTATACGCTTTCCAATAAAAAAAGAAACATCATAATCGATTCACCCAGTCGAAAGTTTTGAGGTAAAGAACAAAAAAAATATACAGTCGAATTGAGATTTATAACGGAAATGAGATTTTATAAAGGTTGATAACGGATTTTTTAGATATTCTTAGCTTATTATAAACCTAGGTTTGTATTCCTCCTTGGCATAGATTTCACGCGCTTGTATTTGTGTGGGTGTTCCGTGTTCAGGCATTGGTCACTTAACAATTTTATAATTTCTAAATTGACTCAGGTCTGGTCTCTTCTCAGGAACCAACAACGTACCGCCAAGCAATTCTAGATTTCCATATTATTTATTCCTTCCAAGTTCTTATAAGTGTAAATCTTCGGCTGCATCAATCACTTACCATCACTCATCAGACTAACTAACATCAGACTAACAGAGTACTAACTCGTAGAATGTTGAAAAACTTAGTAATTTTCTAATATTTAGTGCTACAGGATCGTTTACCCCAGTTTAACACGTGCTAACATTCGGTTACGATGTAACAACTAATTACATACAATTAATAACTTGGGTGGAATGAATGGAGTATTTTACGATGAAGTATTTTTCAAAAGCTGCCTTTCACGCCGCGGTGGCTAGGTAGGTGGGCAGGGTTGAGGTAGGTGAGGTAGGTGGTAAGGTAGTGCCGCCGACACAATGTCTTCAGTAATTATTCCAAAACGGTTATTTTAAACGCGGCTAATTAGCAGTCTCGGCTGCGAGCTGCGCGATAGATGCCTATCGGCTCTCGTCGGGTTATGAAATTCTAGATCGCCGGCCCGATTTATGTATAATTCACTTTGACTTGGAGGTTTGTAACTACCTACGGACTACCGTTATTAGGTATTATAATAGCACTTTTGGGTTACTAGTGTTCAACACAAATATTGGTTAAAATAACAGTCGTTAGCGTCTACTAGAGTCTGTAGATATTTCAATAGCCAACAGTGATTTATCACTTTTTAGGGTTCCATACCATTTTGGTAAAAATGGAAACCTTATATCTACTTCTTGAGACTTTCTTCGTATGTCTGTACCTTTACACTCGATTATTTAAATCGTCCTGAAATTTTGAATAGTTGTAGGTAATAGTGGCCCAACGTCATTGCAATCATAAAAAATCGAAAATAGTATTTATTTTTACCCACGACAGAACGGAGTACGGGTATATGCGTTTAGGGTGAGAGACCGTTTGTACATTACTCTATTAAAAATATTTTATGTTTGTAAATTGTTGACAAAAACTAATAATGCAAAAATATTTTTGTTTGTTTGTTTACAAATCCAAGAAAATCCGTCGGAGCTGCAATTGCTATTTTCGTTTCCAATATCAATTAATGAAATTAGTAGGCATTGATAAACTGCCGGTATATGAGAAGAATATCAATTGAATTAGTCATCGACTGGTAAACAGCACCATCAACACCGTCACAGGCAGGACACAGCAGCTCCGGCGGATTTTCTTGGATTTGTAATTATACTGATAGGTTCTTAGTTCTTACTTTCCTTTAGTCGGGGATTTCAAAAAAATTATTTAATCCTTTTTCAATTACAAGTCTGCAAAAGTCGTGGGTGTTTTAATTTTTTTTAATTTTCCACTCGTTATTTATAAAGGCAGGGGGTGTTGATTGATATTTCGCCAATAGGTAAATAATAATCAGTCAGTTTTTCCTTTATAAAAATCAGGGGTAGAACTATGAAAACTATATGCAGCTGTAGGCACCTATTATTATTATTAGGTACCTGTACGAGTGGATCAAGAATCAAGATTCGAGATCAATTTTTGTATCGTCATGCGCCCATTGATTCGACGCCATAGTACGACGAGTTGATGCGTCACTCGTCAGTCGCCGTTGCTATCTGACAATCTTGACAGCATGAGGTGACCAGCCATTCAAATTAGTGTCTTTGGAGCTCCTCCCCTGATGAACTTTCGACCCCGCATTTGTTTAGTGTCAGCTCCACGTCTAGTCGATCTTATTATAAAAATAACAACGCACTTGGATGAATAAGTATAATAATAATTATCTATCTACTAGATAGTTCTTGCGGAATCCGTCCAGTTAGGTACCAAGCACCGTAGTGTCAAGGGCAGTCGTTTCACTTCAAGCGCGCACGCACCTTTGACTTTTCGGAACTATGATTGTATTAACTAATTATCTTTTTGATTAGTGTTTTACACACTTAGGAAATAATTCCTATAAATTTAAATACGAATCAAAATTTTTCACTCAAATTTTGATTCGTATTTAAATTTATAGGTACGATTGTATTGGTACGTTTAGAGAAACTTAATAAGGATTACTTATGAATCTAACTAATTCATACCAACCGAGAAAATTCAAAGCGAAACTATAATACTGACATGGAAATTACCATGAAATTGTGATTTGTGTAAAACTCAGGCACCTAAGAAAATAGTTACGACCATTTTACTTATATCACCAGTTCTAAAACATGGGAAACTCATTATAGGTGTTTAGCATAGTGTAGCACTATAATAGGTATGTCCCGATGGCAATTAGCAAGGTAAAATTTTTAGTACTTGTAGTAATCGAATGTACATAGTTTGCAATCGGTGCATCGACCGTGATTAACATGACGTAGGTATGACCTACGTATTTAGCCTGTTGTAAAATGAAACCCTATAATCCGCCCTACTTTTTTGCAGAAGCCCCCCTACCTAGGTTTTAGGTTTCTGATTCATCGAGTGCCGTATTAGTATATCTAGGTACCTACACCAGTTTTTTACATGTGAAGAGTAAGAATGAATTATCAACCCAGCCAAGTATGATCTGGGTGCCTTCAAGCTTCTCTTGAATTGGCATTTTCTAGGCAAGCGGGCTCCATCCTAGATCTCATCATTTCCGTCCATCAGACATGTTGCAGTTAAGCGCAAGCCTATCAATAATAATAAAAAATGGAAAATTCTTTCCAAAAAACCAACTTCAAATGCCACTACAAAGAGTGAAATAATTTTTAATGTACACCAATCGAAGTCGGGCAATGTTTTGTTCAATCATTAATAGTCCTTCGTATTATAAAACTTTATGTGCAAAGAAACGACAAAATTATCGACAATACGAAGGACTATTAGTGAATGAACGAAACATTGCCCGACTTCGAATTGGTGTACATTAAAAATTATTTCACTCTTTGTAGTGGCATTTGAAGTTGGTTTTTTGGAAAGAATTTTCCATTTTATTTTGTCAGTCATTTTGCCAGTCATTTGATGCCAGTCGGTAACTTCGATAAGCTGATACGATTACAAATCTACCATTGAGTTTATAGGTAAGACATGTCTAATGAAAATTTCCGAGCACATTTCTTGATAACCATAAAAACACAAACTCATTAATACAAATCACAAACAATTAGAAACATAATTGTAAATAAGCCTATTGCTATATAGATAATTTTAGGCCATAATATAAGTATAATATCCTATTGAGTGAGTCTACTATTAAAGTGATAGCCAATAACAATACTTGTGATATTCACAAATATGGTGGTAAAACCTCAAGAGTTTTTGTTGGGCATAACATAAAACGCAGCGATCAAAGCACTTAGACACAAAAACCTTTTTTCATTTCAACGTAGCCGAAGCCAAAGGTAAAGTACCTACTTTAAGGTATACTTAAGTGGGTCTCGGTAAAGTTAAACCTTGAGATTTATCGTATTTATATTTCTACAATTTTCCGGTCAGTGAGTTCGGTTAAGGCCTGACGTCGGGGGAGACATTACTTGGATGTCGTAGATTTACTTCAAACTTGATGTACCTACCTACTCTTGGGAGGAATCATAAAATGGCGCACATTTTCAAACCATGGTAGTTTTCTTTGTTATCTCGAATATGAAAACAGATTACGAAAATTTGTGTTGCTATAACTCGAGTGTGGCTGGACCGATATGGTTAATTTTAAGGAAGATGGGTACCATCCGACGCGAAAATTCAAATTTTATTTAGTTTGTCGCTAATAGTGGGCTAATTATACGTTATAGGCTTATGGCAATGAGTTTTGCGTGCACAACATTTATGCATTTACATGTTTTTAATAAAAACTCTGCTCAACAATACTCATTTACTTCATATTGGTTCCCGATAGCTCGAAATCTGGGAAATTGCAAAAGAAATTCTTTCAGGAAGCGATATGAGGTGTGTGGGAATTTGCGACAAAATTCATTGCCATAAACCTACAATGTGTAGTCTAATATTTGCGAAAAACTAAATAAATTTTGAATTACGCGGGCCGGTAGGGGCCGACATTAGTGGAAGTTAACTATTAGTATAAGTAGGTAAAGTAAACGGAAACATAAATAATATAAGTGAAGGAATTGTGCAGTATGCCAGGGCCCTTCATGATAGGACAGGATATTTGTATATTAAAAAAATCGTCAATAAATCAGATGTGATTGAGTGCAGAAACGAAGTAAGTAGTTTGAGAAATGCTGCCTTTCTTTTCAAATTAGAAAATAACGATGTTCCTTCAAGCAAATAACGCTCCTTTAAAAGTGAGTGATCGAAGATTGGGTGAACATCCCTCGTTACAGGAGACTGAGAGACGTGCCGCCCGCAACGTCTTTTAATGCTACATATACATATAAAATCTATTTTCTAATATTATCTGCTTATTTTATTATTTTTGGAATTCACATTATCTGTTTTATGGGTAATACACTGGGTAATATATAATGGGTTACCATAATATCAAATGTAATTTGATATTGAACGATTTCGAGTTGGGTACCTGAATAAAATTAGTTTGAGTGACTATTTCCATCCAACGAAAATAAAATAGAGACTAATGTTAGTCTTTTTTACGCTTTTAAATTGGCTTAGGTCCGGTCTGTGGGCTGATTCTGTACCGTTGAATATGTAATTTGATAATCCAGTGACTAACAAAATTGAGGCAAAAGTCTCATTTTATCCGACCTTTTTGTTTTCACCATACACATTTTACTAGCATGTTATTTGGACATGATAGCATACCTACTCACTTGGTAACTTGGGCATATTGAATACAAAAACAAGATTTTTGCCGCCGTTAAGTCACTGGGTTATTAACTATCACATTCAACGATACAGAATCAGCCTGGCCGGCTTCGGTCGCAGCTAGTTACCATCCTACCTGCAAAAACTCACCATCAAGCGATTTAGCATTACGGTGCGATGCTGTATGGCAACCACATGGCAACTATGCTCATTCCAAGTTAGTATGGCTATGAAACTTCTACTGTAGTCAACTAACTTGTTATGAGTAAAAAAAAAGTAACTGTTAACTTTTGGAAATGCTATAGAGATGTGGAATTTTGAACATTGATTAAGTAAAACCGTAAGTCACGCAAGGGCGTAGCAAAAACGCAATTAAAACTTAGTCAATACGAACCACACATGAACGAAAGTTTATCAGTTCGCCTTTTGTCATACTGTCTGTTTTTCTGCTAAAACTCCGTGTGTTTGGAATTCAATACCACTTATTGTAATTAACCTGTCCATTACATAAACTATTTACTTGATATTATATTATATTCAAAGGATCTAAAAATATACATACTGACTTTATATTTTATTGTAATAAATAGAATTCTCGAATGTTTGTAAACTCCTACCAAAACGGCTTGACCGATTTTTATGATTTTTTTGTGTATAGGTAGGTAGGATTGAGAATAGGTCGTAAACTATTTTTCATATCCCTCAGTGAGAATTAATTTAAAAGGCAAAACGTCGTTTACCGGGTCAAATAGTTTTTTTGTATTTGACTGTTATTTTTTTTAAGTAAAGGTAATTTTTAAAGTACTATAGTGAAACAGCTTCAAATATTTTTTTAATATTAGGTAGGTATACTTATTACTTATTTTTATATAACAATATACTGTCTCTTCATGAGTGCCTGTAAATTAGGTGAAAAAAAATATTTTTCGACAGTCTAAAGTTACCCTTATGTTTACGATAAAATTAATCTTCCGAAAGTTATAATTTACAATAATATGATTATACATTCTCGCTTTCAAGGCTAACTTTCTTGAAAACACAAATTATGAAAGTCATGAACTCCATCTCAAATTTTCAGACTCTATATTTCTCAATTAAGAAATAATCACTAAGGACAACAAATAGGTACATTATATTACTTGCGGCCGCACTCAGAGACGTCACTTAACTTTAATTATCATTAAGCCCATATGATTCCGTTGACAAATGTATGGAATTTAATGTTTATTTAGTTAAGTGACGTCTCTGAGTGCGGCCGTAAAGTAGTTATGTTGCTTGTAGAATGTGCAGCTGTATATTAAGTAATTACTAAAATGTATACCAACATTAGCTGGGATACTAAATCACTTATATTTGATTCAGTAATGAAATTTATGTTAATTGTCATTAGATAAGTTAAATATTATTGTTACTACAACTGAGTCACTTCACTGAAAGCGGCAAGTTGTAAATCATATTATTAAAAAAATAACTGGCGTAATAGTGCCTTTACTGGTTACAATAACTCGCTGCACGTGGGGTAGTAAAATTAGGAAAGAGACTGCGTGTTGCATTTTCAGGAGAACTGTTGTTAGGCCTTAAAAGGGTTGAGAGTTTAAGACAGGTGTTTAAATAAGTTCTCAAGAATATTTTACTCGTATCTACTCGTGTGTTATAATAAAAGAATATCATTCCCCTAAGTGTTCATAAAATATTGAAACACCTTAGAGAGCGAGTTTCGTCTGACGACGGGATATTAAAAATTTCATATTCGCTTTCATATATTTACACGCTACTTAGAGCTTTGTAAATATGATGATATATTTTATCTAATATAGTTATGATTTACTAAATTTAATATTATAAAGGAAATGTACGAATATTTAAATGTTACTATGTTTGTTATTCATTTGAAGTCAGTTTAAGCTCAGGAATAACCTAACCTAACCTAACCTAACCATCAAGCTATTTACCGGTGTGATTCCGTGTAGCAACCCATTAGTCTCAAATTAATATTTTTTTTCTTTGGCTGCATCGTGGTACTACTAGATTGCAGTCAAGTACTAACTTATTAATATAGTTAATTGAACAATAAAAGTCAGGATTTTTTAAATAATATTATACCTACATTTTCCACTATTCAATTTCTTGACTTTTACGAACAAAATAGATTTGCCTTGAAAATCCTATTACATAAAGTGGGCAAGGTTTCAGTAAAATCTAGACTAAACAACATCAATAAATCACTAACTTGTCTGGAAAACGTCCAGGTTTGACAATTTATCTTAAGAATTTTGTTAGTACCTTTTGCCATAAGCTCTTTAAAATGGCTTAGGATGTATAAATAAAAGATAAGGTAAGAAGATAGGTAAGATGTTTTAGAAATAAACTTTTCCATTTCGTCAAGAAAGAAAATTATTTTACTTAAAATAAATATAGTCTAATCAATAAAGGAGTTGTAGAATGCATGAGAGGGGACCTAAGTGATTTCTTCTGAAACTTGTTCAGGGTACTTAGGAAGTTAACATGCTAAAAGTCCTGACGTCTCGGAGGTGAGCCGGAGTGGGGAGGGGGGGAAAAGGTACCACTTTTGGGTTTTTCACTAATATCTCAGAAACGGTGCGTCGTAGAAAAAAAAATCTTCTAATAAATTAAAGCTCATAAAATTATCTTAAACTTTAGTCTTATTCAATTTTGCCGTATTCAGTAGAAGTAAGTTTCAGAAGAAATTGCTTAGGTCCCCTCTCATGCACTCTACACCCCCTTTTAGGTTATTCATTGACTAGACTAATATTATAACCAGAGTTATTTATAAAAAAAACCTGGAGACAACATAAGTTATCTCAACATATATTTTTTTTTTTATGGATTTGAAATAATTAGTACCAATTAATTAACATGCCAGTAGGTACTTTATTAGATGAAAATAGGTCAGTTAAGCTGAAAACACATTATCGGACGCGGCTGACGGACGCGACTGACAGCCGTGACTTATAGATATCTAGCTAATGAATGTACACTGAGCTGTTCAAACTATGGGACGTAAGTCGTGGACGTAACCTTGGGCCGACCTTGAGCGTTCGGACGTCCGACAGAGATCTGGCGCGCTGGATGTTTTTATCAGCCGAAAACGTCCGCGGATGGTTACTGATGGTATGCACGGGGTGCGGGACACGTCCATTCATCAGAAGGACGCGGACTACGCGAGAGCTTGCACTTACAAACTTTATTCTCAAATAAAGTTTATACCGACGTTCATCCCTTATTATAAATGTGGATATAAAGTGTGGAATTCACCATATTCTGCCCTTTCTTTATTTAAGTCATGGACCCAAACGTTTCTTTTTATTTTCTTTCTGGGTGGACAACAAATAGCAGTTGCCGGTAATTCGAGAAAATCGTCCTCACTTTCACTACTCGACATGTTTCTTCGTGTACATTTGTACAGTTCTTTGTGGAATAAGCATTGGAACGCGTTCGCAAGTCGCGTCTCAAAAGACTGTGCACACTTCACAGTCGCGGCTGTCAGCCGCGTCCGTCAGCCGCATCCGATAATGTGTTTTCAGCTTTAAGTTCCCTTCGTGGATCCGATGCTATACATATAGGTGCATATTAAGTTATACAATATTTTACGTACCTATATGATTGCGGATCCTCGTCGTAATCAATTTATTGATACAATTTTACCATGAAAATGTAATAAGGTCGAACTCGGCAAAATCAATTTTTAGCACATTTTACCTGTTTAATAAATTTATTATTTATCGGTTTATCCATTAAATTCAATATGGCGCCTATATTAAAGCGTTTAAGCGGCCGTAAAAATCCCGGCACAGATTTATAGCATTCCGTATTACGGGAATTAATTGCCGGAATTCGAATTTGCAAAAACTCGATGGAATTTATAATTAGTACACTAAATAAAGCGGCTTTTTGAATTTGTTATTGGATTTTGAGTAGTCACCTAATTATATGCCCCTATTTCCACTATTTTTTGTTTTTATAATTTTACCGAAAGAGATTCAGAGAATTTGAAAATTATATCCATCCATAATGTACCTAATACTCCAATAGGTATAGAATGTTTTTTCATGATCACGTTTATGTATTCATCGCCAATGTTGTTTCTAGAGTCTGCAGCATTCAGAACGAAAAGATTTGAAATTACAATCACCTATACAGTTATCATAATTGAATGTTACATTGTAAATGTGCTTGTTACGAGTTTATTTACTCAATATATAGGTACTCGCAGCTATGAATAATGCAGTAAAAATAATAATGATACTCAAGCATTTACTTAAGCTTTTTTGACTTATATAGGACTAATTTTTAGGGTTCCGTACCCAAAGGGTATAAACGGGACCATATTACTAAGACTTCACTGTCCCTCCGTCTGTCCGTTCGTCACCAGGTTGTATCTCTTGAACCGTGATAGCTACTTGAACTAGACTTGAAATTTTCATTCTTTTTATAAATTGATTCTTGTAAAGCCATTCCATCCAACTGTCTGACTTGTTATAACTGTTTGACTAGTTATCTAGTAGTTTGCAAAAATGTTTCCACGCTAGGTATTATTTTTCTCTTTTTCGAACTGAAAATCTCATTTTGTTTTAAGACCTTCATAAAGCTTTATTTGAACATTATAATTATATTTAAATGACTGTTGCTCACGGCTTCAGTCACATGAATTTTAGTTTGGATATACCATGCTTTTCTTTACCGCAAGTAACTGTCCTTAAAATATGTTTAATATTTGTTTTAGTTGCTTTATTTAATTTATTATCTTGTTTAATTTATGCAAGTTCGTTTCTCGCAACAGTCTCTGAATTGATTTTTAGCTTAAAATTGGAATATAGATAGCGTGCTGGATTAACATACAGGCTGAAACTAACGTTTTTTTGGGACAAAAAATCGTTAGTTTTCGCGGGCTTTGATTAAAACCGAAACGCACGTTGGCTTTAACTTAAATAAATTAAATCAATTTAAAATTGAGATATTTTTATATCTGAACTGGTTTTCCACTATAAACCTTAGCATAGAGTTTAAGATAATCGTTTTTATTTTAGTTAATCCACGTCTTATTGAGCCGAGCTCAGGAGCATTGAATAAAATGTCGCTAAGCATTTTATATTCTTCGTTTTGCAAGTGCTGTGTTCAAGGCACTATCAAAGTGAGCATCCTTGCATCAGATTGGATTCGGCCTGCTCAAAGGATTTACAAAAATTGCATCAATTTCCTGAAAAGTTTTCCATTTTCATTTTACTGATGTTTTGTTAATACCTACTTGTGAAGGTGCTTAAGTAGGTGGGTGGTGTATTAAGTAGATTCCACTAATGATCTTGAGATCCTGGGCTTAAGTTTTTGCTCCCATGGCATTATGAGAGTGATGAATAGAGAGTGCACCTGTTGTGTTGTGTACGTTATTAGCTCCTGCGTAGATGAAATATCTCTGCAGAGTTTGACCGCTATGCCAGATCAGTTGGAGGGATGCGATCTCTGCTCCCAGCAGGGTGTCGGAGTATTTATCTCTAAGCTAAGTCTATTAGCTTAGAATTAGTCGTTACAAGTACTTGCACATGGTCGGCATCGTTTGATGTCCTTTGAGAATACCGACGCCGCAACCGACTGCACAACAAAATGAAAGCGAACGAACTATGTGTAAAAATATTCAAAAGCTGATTACAGTTGTCTTGTCTCAACACTAGTTATGTAGCATTACGTTGAGTGGAGTGTAGAGGAATGTGCAGAAGCTTACTGACCAGTACCTACGCCAGGGTTATAGGATTTACAAAACAAATGCCTGTCTTTAAGCGTTAACGGCGAACGCTATAGAATCACGCGCGCCATGTGATTCCTATACCTAATGCCCCCATTTGTCACAGATCCCAGTGATTTAAAAGGATAGGATAAGGAATGAAAACTTAAGGTTTCGTTAAATATTACGTTTTTGTTTTACTACAATTTTAGTTCAATGACTTGATTGTTTAAACTATTAGGAGACGATTAGGCAGGTACTCATTTGTGTTTCACTATTATTTTACGACAGAAGCACTTGTGGTTTAAAAATATAAGGTAAGGAATTTTAGTAGTTCAGTTTTCTTTCTTCTATCTCGTACGAGTATGTATCCAAAGTAGACATTATAAGGCGCTGTATTAAGGGGATTGATTGAATTTATTTTTGTCTTTCTCACTCTCACGGAGATTTGGTAGGTGCGACATGCAGCGTCGCGGAAGAATATAGCAGAAAAACGACGTTTTACCTAATTACTCAAAAACTAAGCTGGTTATCAAAAATCCGTTCTAAGCGTTTTAGGATATTATTATTACCGATACATTAAAACAAAAATTACAATTACATCCATTGTAGTTTCCGATAAAATATAGAAAAACTGAGATTTTGGAGCAACTTTTGGGAGAACTTTCTATCAAGAAAATTTTATCCAATCGTGTTTCTGCTTCTTAGCGATTTTAGATTAAAGACCCAAAATACATGACGTGTAAATTTGAAAGTAATTTTCTTTATAGTTTTTGCATAAAACTTCATTCAAAATCACCTAAATACGGCTTGTAGGCCGTTAACTGCAGTTAGCTCTTTCTTATCTTTTTAACTTTTATTCGTTTTCCGAGAGCTAATTAAATTTTTGAGCTACTCTATAGGGCTTCGTGGAATTTTTATACTGTGTTTTTTTTTATTCTAGCTAAACTATTGAACCTTCTACTTACAAAAACATCTCTATTGATATGCATTTATACAACGATTATTTTTATAATATAATAGTTATGTTTTTGTATCGTGAACTCTAACCAAGATTAATATAAAGAATCAAAAATAAATCTAACCTCACTTATTTATTACAGGGTGGATATCTCCACTGAGATAGCCAATCTGATTGGATTGGACTAAAACCTCCTCAGACATCCTCAGCAGTTATGTTAGAAGCCTCCGGAATCTCATACAAACGCATCGGAGGCACCCTTGTGTTGCCCGTTTGGCTCCTCTCTGACTGACCATAAATGCTCGCCACTTCTTGAGAAGATCATGGTTAGCCCTGAGATCCGGTCTATTGTCTGAGACCATCAGACCATTATCTATGGAGTCTGCGTGAGGGTTCCGATCTCTCTTGACCCTTCTCCGCAGCCACCTTCTTCGTCATAACAACCTCGCAAAAGGAGGCTGTTTCTTTCCAGTATTCTTCTCCCCTCAGCATAGTCGCAATTACTCTACAATCTAACCTTACCTAAATAGTTCGCATGCGTGTGAGCGTGAATGGTTGTGTGTATGTTTGTTACTCCTTCACGCCACAACACAACTGAACCAATGGAATGATGAATTTTGGTTTAAAATACATATTAAATGCTTCTAATGCTTTCTTTCCTCTACGAGTCAATATTAAACTGTCACCTAATGGTAACTGATGATGGAGCCAAAGATGTTATAATACTAACTGGGAAGGGGTAGCAAGGTTTTTTATTATTTAATAAGGTGAAAAATAATTAAATAACATAACTTTTCAAGTCTTTAAAAACAACATTGTATAAATATATTATTAGTTCAGAAATTTTTAATGAAGGGGGCTCAACCGAAAAAAATCCTCCAAAGCCAGTGCAGAACTACGAGACTGGAATAATGTTGGAGAGAGAAAAAGTTTACGCTTTGAACCCTAGTGCGGGTAAGTGTTTTGCATTTCGTGCCGCGCGCCCCGCATACCAATGTGTAAAAGGATTGATATTTGCACAAACTTCGCAAAAAATCTACTAAGGTACCTATTTTTAGAGCTTTTTAAAAGTTTCTCAAGCTCTAGATACTTGGCAGTCCCGAACAAACAACAAAAAACCTAACTTTTTAGGTATAAGTCTACCTAAGTAGATACCTATAGATAATAGTGAAAAAATGTACACAAACTGACAACCTTTTTATTATTAATTATTATTGGCATTGCAAAAATAATTATTCCCAAAATTATGCACAGTTAAGTAATAAAGTAAAATGTTTTTGAAATAAAATCCAAGTTCATTTTGATCACCTAGAACTATTTTC
This sequence comes from Coenonympha arcania, assembly GCA_036785405.1. Taxonomy (NCBI): domain Eukaryota; kingdom Metazoa; phylum Arthropoda; class Insecta; order Lepidoptera; family Nymphalidae; genus Coenonympha; species Coenonympha arcania. Next base: position 3,629,379 of record CM072067.1, read on the forward strand.
TTTTTAAGTACACTCAGAGGATGTCCTACAGCTATATATACCGTTCAGTTGTTATTTGTATCTGCTATCATATAATTTTTAAACAATACCTCAAAAAATCAAAAATTTAATTATAGGTAGGTATTAATTCACAGAATTTTTGCTTTCGTCTTCAAAAGGCATAAGAAAGACTTTTTCTTTACGAAATGAACTAAAAGTTTCCAAAAGTAGGTACGGGTATCAAAACTAATATTAATTTAATAATGAAAGAGCTAAAATTAGTCTGAAATTTGTCCCCACAAGGGGTTCTGTACCACAAGCTGGGTAATGTTATCCATTTTGCATATCATAGTAGCCGACTACGTGCTTGTTAACTCAAACTTTAAGTCATGCTACACATAGCTTGGGAAACACATGTACGTGTATGCGAGTATGACGCGTTACGTGTCGTATTAGTTTCACTCCGAGTTAATCCGAAACATTGTGCTATTTTTCTGGAAAAAATGGTTTTTTGCTGCTTCCTTTGCGGATATTCTCGTATAGCGTAATATCTTTTTGTGCGTTCTGAATTTTTCATAACACTTACGGTAACTACGTCATGGTAAGTAACACAGAACAAAGATAAGTCAATATAAAGTTATTCCTTGGTCTGCGGTAACTAATGTAAAGGGGATATGAGATAGCACAGAGGCAACTAACACCTCGTCATCTGATAATTATAATACTCCTTAAATGTGTATTGAAATTTATATTGTGTTATGATTCAAGATTATAGGTAGCTGGTACTATTTAAAATGGTACCTATTGTAAATTTATATTGTGATAATAATTATAATTTGAGCTTCCAATAAATCATCGTTATAATAGTTAAAATTTGCATGTATTGTATGTTTGTTACTCTTTAACGCTACTGCTACCGATTTTGGAATTGGGAAAATATATGCTCTACATCAATACTTTGACTATTTGCTTCCCGAAATTCCATGCTTCCTCGGGATTTTTGAAAAACCAAAATTCACACTGGAAAATTAACAGGCAAAAGCTAGTTTGTTCAAGAAAGATACTAAAATAATTAATTAAATATATTATTTAGAAGGTGTACAATATGCATTGCATCTGAACTCCCACAATGTTCAACTTACACCCAAGATACTTTTCAATTTAATTATTTATGTATACTTCATACTATAAAGGCACATTGCAAGGGTTTCAAATCTCATCTGATTGGAATCTTATCGATTTTCATCCCCACGTTAGATGTTATCTTCACACACATTTTCCATTGGAGAAAACATCGAATATTCACTTAAAACATTTAATGAAGGATGTTTGGGGTAGACCGTTGTCGAAATAACCACGTTCAGTGTTCACCCTACCTTCGATCACCCTTCAAAAAACTTGTTATTTGCTCTGAGGGATGCGTCCTCGTTTCAAAAATTGAATTTACAATGGCCATTATATATTTCCATTTCTTTAATAACTTATTTATGAGCCTTGTTTGTTATTGCCAATATGGCATGTTTTTGTCATTATGGCATTTTTAATGTTTTATATGTAAACCCATATGTTAACCATTATAAGAAAGCCTTAATTAAATTTATCGTGTCGGCGTTTATAATAAAACTCCTCCGAAATAGCTTGACCGAATAATAGTCCAGGCATATTAGTCTAATAAGCACGGAATGTGAGAGTGAAACCCCCTAATATTCCTAAACTATAAGTCTGAGAATATGGCGTAAACTAAATGAGAAAAAAGCTCAGTGCAGGGTGCGTTAGAACCCTCTATCACCAAATACTCATATATCACACATGCCGCATGGATCTTTTGGTTTTTACTACAAGAGCCTGTACGTTAGGCTTAGGCCTATGTGAATAAAGATAAGTAATTTGACTTTTGAATTTATAATATGGCAATGTTTGCCGGGTCAGCTAGTTAGTTCATAAAATTACCCCACCAAGGAATTAATTTGTGACGTAATCAATAATTGTCATACATTTTTTGAATTTCGTTCGCTTTCCATTCCATCCCTCAATATGTCATATGGCAAAAGCTGCTTATACCTGTATGCTCGTAATATAATACTGTTACATCCACTACAATATTCTCCACAAAGAAGATACGATGCGAATTTAATAGACATCCAGCTTTAAAAGACGTTATTGTCAGCCGGTCTACAAAATAATGAGGGGGAGGAGTACTCCTATCTCCGATCACCCTCACGTGGAAATGCAGTCGCTGAGGAGCTTCGTTATTTTTATTTATTGAAAATAACGGCTGTTAACGTGCATTCTTATTTCGTTATCACGTCAAATATACAGGGGTACGGTTTCGTTAAACAACTCCTAAGGGGAATCATAATAAATATTTAAAATGTTTGTGTATCATTTAGGAACAGCTAGATACCTAGTGTAGCTACTCCCAGACCACTTATTTTTACTATAGCTATTTCTTTATTTATAATGCTTGTTGCAGTAAAAATAAGTGGTCTGGGAAATAGGTATTTGACTAAGGGCCGATTTTCAATCGCCAGATAATCGTTAACTAAGGAATAAATATGACGTTTTGACAGATTTTGTATGGCATATGTTTCAAATTTATTCCTCCGATAGTTATCTGGCGATTGAAAAATAAACCCTAAAAATATTGATTTTGACGTGATAAAAATTAATAAATTGATGCAACACACACCACCAACGCACATGAAAAATAGTGTTGCGAACCGGGGTTCGGGATTGGAAGAACAAGTCGATGTCGTTGGATAGGTGCCTTTATTCCAAGTCCGATACCTGGCTCACAGGCCGTAGCGCCGTGACCAGCAACACAAAGACAGTCCCTGGTCCCTCTTCAGCTCCTAAGGCCGCACCGCGCGAACTTCGGTGTGCCTAGGAGCACGAGCACCACTGACTTACGAAGACTCCACCACCAGTACTACACCATAACTAGTACCATAATTCATATACTTCTTCACTCACTTCGTGTTGCTTTTGTATCGCGGACTTGATTCTATCGAACTGAATTACTTGACTGACTGTAAGATCCTGAAAACTTCCCCTTATATACTCGGCAATAATTCGAATTCCAGAACATTTCAAATTTCAAATAACTAGTTCTAAATTTAAATCATCCCTAAAACTTATTGCTCTGTGTTCATCTATTCACTGAAAGGTTTGCATCTTGTTCTAACACATCGGAATTTTCATTCTTCTCTTTCTAATTATACACTATTGCCATCTATTATCGAGTAGTCGAAAGCTCTTATCACTAAACTGTAAACTGTCAATTTCTATCATTAAGCTAGGGACACACAATCGTTTCCGACCTAGCCATAGGTCGTGACACTGCCCCCACCTAAGACATGCTCGTCCCGAGCATGAACATCACCATGTAATGGCTGGGCCATATTTCTCTTTTCATCTTTACCTTTGTCGTCATTCGATTTACCCTGTCGCACCCAGGTTGGTCTTCCTTCTTCATCTTGACTCTTGCAACGAATCGTTTACCGCTATCATTACCATGTAATACATTTCGCTTCTTCTTGTATAATGTAGATCGTCTGGCGTTGATGCAATTACGCCGTACAGCAATCGGGATACTTGCGATGTTGCTACCAGGCCGTACCTTCCTCCTCACCAAGCTTGCTGCAGCCAACCGTTTTGCGCCACCACATCTAGGGTGCACTCTCCTCTTCAGTCTGACCTCTGTAGTTGCGCTGAAGCAAAGCCCCATCTTCCCTTTTACCATGCGTGCACCAACCAATCCTCCAGCGTGACTGTAAGTATGACGCACCTCAATCTTCAACTTCAGATCACCCTTCAACTTCCTCTTAATGCTCTCCGTCATCATTCCGCGTCGTCCGCCACTCTCTTCGCCACGAATATCAACTTGCTCCTCAGTTTTCGCTACCGTCTCAATAATCTCTGACGTAGCCAACTCCAACGTCTCCAAATCTCTTGTATCTTGACAAATTATATCCTCTAATACCAGCACATGAGCCTCGGGTTCCACAAAGTTGGTTTTTGGCTTCAAACAGACCGCATCTTCAACCACTAGTCCAACAACCATCTCTACGTCACTAGTCTCCGTCTCAATGATCTCTATCGTAGCCAACTCCAACGTCTCCAAATCTGCTGAATCTTGACAAATGACATTCTCTAATACCGGCATATGAGCTTCAGGTTCCACAAAGTTGGTTTGTGGCTTCAAACAGACCGCATCTTCCACTTCCACGTCACTAGTCTCTTTCTCATAGACTTGTTTCTCGAGTGAGTCGTTACTTCTGTCAACTTCCTTCTCAACCGCTCTGTCGCATACCTCTTTCTTCTTTGGTAGTAGGCCAACCATTTCCTCATAGAAGCTTTCCAGACGTGTCTTGATTCTTTCTTCCCGGCGGCTGAATTTTTCCAAAAGCGCACGTGACTGTTCTTGCATTATAGACTCCATCCGTTGTAGCAGGGTATTCACGTCAATCACCTGCTTCACCGTGGTATCACCCTCCGAAGGTCTTGTATCGGAATTACTCCTCTCCTGCACGCGAGTCATGTCTTGATTCTCGTTCCCTGGCACCAACGACATCTTCCAATCCCACTTCTGACACCAATGTTGCGAGCCTGGGGTCGGGATTGGAAGAACAAGTCGATGTCGTTGTTTATGTGCTTTTATTCAAAGTCCGATACCTGGCTCACAGGCCGTAGCGCCGTGACCAGCAACACAAAGACAGTCCCTGGTCCCTCTTCAGCTCCTAAGGCCGCACCGCGCGAACTTCGGTGTGCCTAGGAGCACGAGCACCACTGACTTACGAAGACTCCACCACCAGTACTACACCATAACTAGTACCATAATTCATATACTTCTTCACTCACTTCGTGTTGCTTTTGTATCGCGGACTTGATTCTATCGAACTGAATTACTTGACTGACTGTAAGATCCTGAAAACTTCCCCTTATATACTCGGCAATAATTCGAATTCCAGAACATTTCAAATTTCAAATAACTAGTTCTAAATTTAAATCATCCCTAAAACTTATTGCTCTGTGTTCATCTATTCACTGAAAGGTTTGCATCTTGTTCTAACACATCGGAATTTTCATTCTTCTCTTTCTAATTATACACTATTGCCATCTATTATCGAGTAGTCGAAAGCTCTTATCACTAAACTGTAAACTGTCAATTTCTATCATTAAGCTAGGGACACACAATCGTTTCCGACCTAGCCATAGGTCGTGACAATAGTAACGTTCCGCCTAATCTCCCAGCTGAGCCTGTGCGTGCAAGCGAGAGCGCGCAACAAGCGATAGAGAGGCACGATAAAACAAACGATAGAGAGGCCAATTATGACGTTATCACGTAAATCTACCGTCCGTAAACCGACTTTACAGACAACTAATTTTTTAAATTCATTCATGAAACTAAAATTTTCAAATGGAATAAAGAATAGACGAATTAAATCCGCACAAACAATAAAAAGGCTAAGGATTTAAATGTTTCTGACTAGACAGAGATAGCCTTACTAGCATGTGAGGCGTCACATGCATAAAAATTACATACATAGTGATATAATTTATCACTTTGCGGGAAAAGGATAGAAGACCCTATTCTAAAATTTTTATGCCTGAAACTTTGTATTTTTTTGTTGAATTTTGATATTGTTTTCAATGAACGGCATTATTTTCTTCCTAGCTTGTAATTAATTTTTCTTGAATCAAATAGGTACCATATTGGAAACATATTGATTACGTTATTTATCAACCGAAAGTTACCTTGTCAAGTCGAGTTTACCAAACTTTAATACTTCTAGTTTAAAATTTATTTTCCATTTTTCTGTAAGAGATTTTGCTAGTACTATGTTTTAGATAGTTGGCGAAGTTCGTTTTTGTCAGTTTGTAATCACTTCAAACTTCAGACGGATGGCTTCGACGAAATAAAGCTTCAAGAGCTTTATCTCGGATTTTACAATTTTACGGTCAGCGAGCTCCGCTGGTACGCCATCAGGGAGCCAGGGGAGACATTCCGGGGATATCGCAGATTTACTTCAAACTTGATGCGGTCCCGAGGGGAAATCACAAAATGGCTTCACCGGAGCATCCGTCAAGCGACGTGAAAAATTTCATTTAAATTTTTACACAGTGCCGACGAGATTTTTGTATTTTCCTCCACCGTTTATAATCGTGAGTTACGTTAAAAATTTTAAAGTTTGCGGAAGCTTTGCCGATGAGTACCTTTTCTTATTGACCAGACGAGCGCGGGACGCGGTTATAGATTGTATAATTAAACATATTAGCTAGTAGTAAACCATGGGCATTTTAACAATCTCCTTTGATTGGGTGGGAGGTCGCGGGGGTGATTCCTGCCACGAGTCGCTTCAGCGTGTTATAATTCCTTTTTTGGCGTTTCTGGGAGTCTTCGGCCGTAGCTAGTTAGCACCCAACCAGCAAAGACGCACCACCAAGCGATTTAACGTTCCAGGACGCTGCTTAATAGAAACCGTTAGGGGATAAATAACTTATACCCCTTCCAAGTTAGTATGATAACATTTTCACTTACCATCAGGTGATTACCATCATCGCAATCAAATAGGTACAACTTGTAAAGTGTCAAATCTTACAGACTTAGATTGTGTTTTTGACAATTTTTTGCAGGCATTAGAAACTAAATTAAAATCCAACAAAGAAGCACTAAGTTACACACCTTGAGATGTTCAGGAATGAGGTGTTCTGTACCTACTTATTCCAGAAAATATATAATTAAAATATGAAATAATAGATAATTAATCTTCTTTCATAGCTCTGGAAAAGCAGAGAAAAGAAGTTACTAACTCGAAACTCGAACCGAAGTGATTTATGTAGATTGCAGGTACAAATTTTTCAAACATCGAGATGTTTAGAAATGAGGTGTTCTGTACCAACTTGATCCAGAAAATGTATAATCAAAAAATACGAAATAATAGGTAATTATTCTTATTTCATAGCTCTGGAAAAGCCAAGAAAAGAAGTTACTAACTCGAAAATCGAACCGAAGCGATTTATGTAGATTGCAGGTACACATTTTTCAAACATTGAGATGTTTACAAATGAGGTGTTCTGTACCAACTTGATCCAGAAAATGTATAATTAAAAAATCCGAAATAATAGGTAATTAATCTTATTTCATAGCTCTGGAAAAGCTAAGAAAAGAAGTTACTAACTCGAAACTCGAACCAAAGCGATTTATGTAGATTGTAGGTACAAATTTTTCTCAACTCAATCTTATTAGATCGATACGATCTCATCACTATTCTAAGGTCAAACGCCGGGGAGCAGAAGGGGTATAAAAGAACTTTTTATTAGGGTAAAAACTTGTAACAAGTCCCAACTTTGGCATTACCTTGTGAAATATCGCGCTCTCTTTCGTGTCATTTGTAAACTTGGAGCTTACTTAAGTTGCGTTTTTTGAATTTCTTTGTAAGAAAAATTTCATACTGGGTGTATGCTGCAAATGGAATGATTACAAATAGTTTGGTATTGTTTACAAATAGTTTGGTATTAATTAATGTAAAATATTCGAGTATCGGGTTTCACAATTTTCGGACTAATTTCATTCCGCATTTTGAAGCATTATTAGCATTGATTTTTCTGTTATGAACGTGTGAGTATTATAGGTACTACCATTCCCATAGTATTATTATCATACTTTTAAACAAATTACGAAAAACCAACTAAAATTTGCATTTGGCGGATAGACATCATTTGCACGAAGCCTTAGTTTAACAAATGCAAACCAACGTTATATAATTAAGTGTAGATCAAAGTTATATTTTATTACACCTTTCATGTAACAGACTAGATTACCTATTTCATCTGCGATGTCCAAGATGTATTATTATGAAATTAATAAGTTGATTTCATTAATATGAAAATTACTCGTACGTAAAATTGTACATCCGTATCAGGTAAACTATATTAATTTTATAATGAAAATAATTTCGTAGGTTAACTCATTTACTTTAACTTTTATCACAAGATAACATACTATCTACTATCTAGATCAACGTAGAAACTTTCAATAAAGAAAAACTATTTCTATAAGAAGTAAAAGTACTTACCAGGAGTTCGATAAGAGGATTTCTCATTATATTTTTATTACCAACTACTTGCATTTGTCGATAACTAAAAGCTGCTATTAAACAAGCAGAACTAGAGGCGAAAGTTCGAACCAACTGCTTTTATAAAAAGATCAAGGGGCTTTATGTCTTTGGAAAAACTTAAGAGCACTGTTCGTTAAAATGTTTCTTTCGTGTACTCCATACCGTATTAGAACAGCGTGAAGGCCTTAGGTGTCTTAGTATCCTAAGAAAAAGTTCTTATGTATAATTACCTAATAATAATTATCATCATCATATCAATGGTGCTACAGCCCTTTGTGGGCGGGGGCCTGTTCAAGAAGATTTCACCACCTATCCCTATCGCTAGCGCTCGTTTTCCGATTCCGTATGCCGATTATTTTTGCGTCCTGCTCAACACCATCCATGGAAGCTTTGGCCGACCCACACTTCTGCGTCCATTTGGGTGTGACACCACGAGCTTTTGAGGTGGTCTGCATTCATCCATACGTTGCACGTGTCCAGCCCACTGCAATCTCGCGATTTTTATATGCCAGACTACGTTAGGCTCACCAAAGATATTATATAACTCATGGTTATACCGAATGCGCCACATTGCCATTAACTTGCACTGTCCCGTGGATCGATCTAAGGATCCTTCTTTCCAAAACGAGAAGGGCCTCCTCGTCCTTTTTACTAATAGTCCAGCACTCACTGCCGTATGTATAAGAACAGGCCTTACAAGGCTCTTGTAAAGCGTTGTTTTGACGCGTCTTGTTATGAACCCTAATAATTATACAACGCCGTTTTCTAAAACGTCAATGTTAATACCATTTTCCTACTGTAATTGAGTAAAAACACTGGCTAATACAATATTTTCACACTATTTTATTATACGCTAATACAATATTTAACTTGTGCTTTTCTCATCTGATGATAGTGGACAAGATCAGGAGATTCAAAGATCTGAAAGAGGATTAAAATAACATTAATTTGTGTAAAAGAAATAATAAAATTTTAAGTGGGTGTGGGTAACCCACTTCAATTTTGTAAAGTTGAAATATTGTAAATTAAAGTTGTATTTAATTTGTAATAAAAAGTCTAAATTTTGATTAAAGGTTGCAACCCGTTAGGCCAAGAGTGTGAACGCAGGCAGAATAATACATGCTTAATTTGGGTATATCTTCACGTGGATGTAGATTTTTTTAAATCTTGCAGGATTCGTATTCCGCAAATCTTGCAGAATAATAAGTAGCTTATGTCCAATGTATACTTCATTTTTATGTGAAGATTTATGATAAACAAAAATGCAGTTTTTAACGTGGTGCATAATGTTGTGGAATGCGTACTGTGCTTGATTTTTCGACCATATCATCGATAGATACTTATGTTACAATCACTAATCTAAGTTCTAATTCTGAAGATTGATAGGATAATGTAACTTTGTTATTGGGGCTAAAATTCCAAGTCCCAACTTTGATATTAGTCCTTGAATTATCGTCATCTCTCTTGTGTCAATTGTGAACTTTAAAGTTGATCGCACACTGCTACCAGCCTTACCTTACAAATTTTTTTTATCAACCGCATTGCACTTTCAAGCTACGCGCTGTAACTTTATTTCTTTTCATGCTATTTTAGTTGCGTATTTTGAGTAGGCACGCGAAGTCTAATAGAATCTCTTTTAATTAAAATCCATTTAAATTCCAGTCCTCCCACTAGTTGTTTATCTGCTGAGTTGATATGATGATAATGTTGATAATGCTGCTCACAGCTCATAGTAACAGAAAAATCTATCTTGTGATGAATCGAGAAAAATTTACAAGTCTTTAAAACTTATTATTATATTAATAATTAAAATTTGCTGCGGTTCATTGTATATATTATAACCCTTGAAAGCCCCTGGCGACAGTCTGCGATCGACTTAACCCAGGCTTTGCGAATGAATTCTTTGCAGAATAAGTTTGCCCTGGGTGGTCGCCAAAAGCGTGCCTCGCCACAGAGCACATAACTTGTTCAAAATGTTTATTTTAGTTAGGTAGTTTGAGCACATGCCAATCTTTAACTATGAACGGTGGAACCATTATGAAACAAGCCTTTGTAGGTTGGGAACTTTATTTTGTGCACAGCATTATAAACTGCATATGAGCCTCGATGAATTAGTGCCTACCTATTCCATAGAAATATAAGCTCATAGAATCGCATGGGCAATAATATGTAATGGACCCTTTGATAGATCTACGATAAAAGTCATTCCTTGCTCTTTGAGTATGCCTATCTATCGGAGTGGAGTTCCTTTTGATAGATCTATAACTATCGGAAAAATAGGTAATTGTCAATTTACAGCAACTTGCTTAAAATTGACAAGTACCTATTTTACAAGAGTTTTTGATTTTGATTATTTGATTGACTGTTGATTGCTCAATGATTGCCATTCATTTGGTTCACGAAAAATTATCTTTTACAATTTCCCAGATTTGGAGCTATCGGGAATCAATATGAAGTAAATGAGGGTTTTTGAGCAGAGTTTTTAATTAAAACATGTTAGATGCATAAATGTTAGGCTCGCAAAACTCATTGCCATAATCCTACGATGTATAATTGCCCACTATTATCGAAAATCTGAATACAATTTGAATTCCACGCTCGGATGGTACCCCTTCCCTTTAACTAATGTACTTTTTTTGATGTGAACAATCAAGTTCTAAACACAAAGTCAGGTTTACGTTCCGTTATCAAAAGTAATTGTGTAGTATAGTTCAATGAACAAAAGTGATTCATAAAGTTTCACTTCTTTCGTAGTAGGTATGGAACCCTCGGTGCGCGAGTTTGACTCGCACTTGGCCGGTTTTTAACCACAGAAGATTTAAGTAGGTACTTCATAGAGTAAGTCAGAGAAAATTTAATACTTTTCTGGTGCATGTAACGCGATGTGACATCTTATTAAATTCGTATACGCCTGCCTTTTTACCCACGACGGAACGGAGTACGGGTATATGCGTTTAGGGTGAGAGACCGTTTGTACATTACTCTATTAAAAAGATTTTATGTTTGTTTGTATGTTAAATTGTTCACAAAAACCAATAATGCAAAAATATTTTTGTTTGTTTGTTTGTTTGTTTGTTTGTTTGTTTGTTTGTTTGTTTGTTTGTTTGTGTGTTCGTTTGTGCACATCGATGTTCCCATTTATTTCAAGAACGGCTTGACCGATTTAGATGCAGTTTTCTGTATAATGTTTGGTGTTCAGCGGCAATGGTTCTTAGATAGTTGTTACGAACATCGATCACCAGGGGGCGCCATAAAATACATTTATATTGCAAACGAATGTTCCCATTTATTTCAAAAACGGCTTGACCGATTTAGATGCAGTTTCCTGTATAATGTTTGGTATTCATTGGCGATGGTTCTTTGATAGTAGTTACGAACATCGATCACCAGGGGGCGCCATAAAAAACATTTACAGAGCAAACGAATGTTCTCAATTATTACAAAAACGACTGAACCGATTTGGATACAGTTTTGTACAAAATATGAGTGAGTCATTGGCAATGGTTCGTAGATAATTGTTCTTGTGATTGAACAGCAGGGGGCGCCACAATAAACGTCTCTTTATGACTTGGAAGGGATGATGCCTTCAAACGATGCTAGAGGAACTAATGGCTAGTTTGAAGATTAATTTTCATTTTTTAATAATAATTTAATTTCAATAACATTAATATTAATCGAAAAACTATAAAACAAGTGGAAAATTAAAAAATTTCAAAACACCCACGACTTTTGCAGACTTGTAATTGAAAAAGGATTAAATAATTTTTTTGAAACTCCCCGAAAGTAAAGTAAGAACTAAGAACCTATCAGTATAATTACAAATCCAAGAAAATCCGTCGGAGCTGCCATTGCTATTTTCGTTTCCAATATTAATTAATGTAATTAGTAAGTAATGATAAACTGCCGGTATATAAGAAGTATCAAGAAATTGAATTAGTCATCAACTGGTAAACAGCACCATCAACACCGTCTTAGGCAAAACACAGCAGCTCCGGCGGATTTTCTTGGATTTGTAATTATACTGATAGGTTCTTAGTTCTTACTTTCCTTTAGTCGGGGAGTTTCAAAAAAATTATTTAATCCTTTTTCAATTACAAGTCTGCAAAAGTCGTGGGTGTTTTGAAATTTTTTAATTTTCCACTTGTTTACGTTTTGAACATGCCCAAAGTTTTTGCTATAGCGTTTTCTTTGTAACATTTTCGCGGTATGAACTGTTTACTGTAGTGTGGAATGTGTACTTAGGTAGCAGCCCTGCGCCTGCCGAGCCAAGCCAACCTTATTAAATTTATAATTCCCGGTTTCGTGGCATAAAAATAATACCGGGAAAAATATTTTCTCGTAGAACAATTTTGTGTATAAAACTTTTGCCGCATAAAATAAAACTGTTGTTTGAATTAAACGAATTTCATAATGTCCTTTGAAAGTTTTAAATAACAACAAATTCTTGACAGCGGTAACTGACTGTGAAGCTTGTTCCGGTGCCGTAATGCCAACTTTGTTTCACAGCTTGACCTCATCCTACCAACTTTCCCTTTATTTTGAAGTTTGTGTTTATTGCAGCGTGGAGAGAGCCTCAAACTGTATAAGTACAGGGGCAGACTTATACCGCAAATATAACGATTTTATCCAACGCATGGGATCTAAAATAAATATTTAGCAGATTTTGATTTAATTAATGTAAACTGAAAATAATACATTTTTTATTTTCTTTGCTGGAAAATAAAAAGTCCTAGTTTGAAATTTTTGATTTTCTGAATTGGCTCGTTACGTAAGTATACCTAAATGATACTTGATGACAAAATGGCAAAGCAAATTATACTCCAGAAAAAGTCTTCTCATCTCAAAAAAAACAAATATAATAAAAATTATGTTTACGTAGAAGAACTACATAATAAGAATATTTTCTTTTAGTTATCGCCAAGGCCAAAATAACTCAGAATCCTCGAGTAACATAATATAGTTCAGAGTTTTATTAAACAAGAGATATCTAACTCTAGATAAATAGCGTTATCATCATTTGCCTAACTACAAGTACGTGGAATGAGTCCGAACGAACGAACTGATTTTATGCCTAATCAACATTAACTATCATTTTCTGAATTAGTTTCGATCAGTATCGCGCTCACCATCTGGAATTGAATACACCGTCGAATTAATCACTTTGATGTCAAATGGAATTTGATTGGTAATCAAAACTGATTACCAACGTTGATATACGTTGATTAAGCTCCTGAATTACCGCAGTATTAGTATATTTGTAAATTCAACATGTGATGTGTTGATACAAAAATAACTGGGTTCATCAACATAGTTCGCCTTTTAAAGGTATGAAAGAATCCACAAATGGGAAAAATTTGTCATACCTAAAATTCAGATGGTAAATACTTACTTGAACATTAAGTTTACTTTTTTTACAATATTGCAGTTATTTACGAGTACGGTATAAAACGAGGGCACAGTTTCAAATCATTCGAATACTCGTTGATTTCAATAGGAATAAAAGTAGGTTTTTGTTAATAGGAATAAATTAAGTATAAGAATCAATAGGCTTTCTCTTTTCTCCATTCCAGACAAATGGTTTCATTTTTTGTGCCGTGAAGGAAATTTAACATCTAAACTTTTCACTTTTATACTAGGACTAGTTGTTGCCCGCGGCACCGCCCGCGTAAAGTTCAGTTGTTTTACAAATCCCGTGGAATTCATTCATTTTTCCCGGGGTAATTAGTAAAAGTTTTCGGGTTTGACGGGCCAGTAAAGGAGTTTTTTTTCCATTCTTTTCTATCAGCTGTCAACGTACAATCCTCTTTCACACAATTCATCCATCTTTTTTTGGTCCTCTATTTACGTACTAACCAAACCCTCTTATTAAAAAAGAAAACCCACATTTAGGGTTCTCAACTCATTGTAGGGTTGAGAAGAAATTCGTCATTTTGACTCGGTAACTGTCTATCAAGACATTTAATTATTATGATGCAAGTGAATAAAATTACTAATTAATTACTCACATGTTTCATGTATACTTACAAAAACCCAGCTTTAGATTCCATGTGCTAGGATTTCGAGGGTGAATTTAACGTCCTTTTATATTTAAGAGTGCCATACAAAAGTGATCTATTCGCTAAATCTATCCTAATGGTTCCAGTTTGTTGAACCATTTTCCTGCTATCTCTGTGCTGCGCTGTAGCCATACTATGTGATAAAAGTTGATGCTCTTTTAATGTCTCTAACGATACAGGGAAATAAAATATAACAACCCTACGTAAATTTGTGGAAGCCAGAATTTTATTGTTTTCCTTTTTTTCTATTTTATATTTTAATCTGTTATAGTTATATAGCAATGTGATAAACGAACACAAGGATAGCGAAATTATAAAAATGAGGATAGAATTTTTTTATGGGATAGGAATCCTAAAACTCTGATTATTACTTCAAAGTTACTTGTGCATAGATAAATAATAATTATACGATTATTTATATCGAGAAGATATTATTATTTTAGATTAAAATTCGTGAAATTTTTGAAGTTCAATACTCTCGATATGCTCAATATCCATTACATTTCCAATCTAAAAAGAAAGATCCGTTAAAATATTCAAGCGACTCGGCAAAAGGATTAATTTAATTTCCAGATAAAACGAATAAATTAACGAATAAACGAATAAAAGAAGTCGCTGTAGGATGGTTAAATCAGTGCTTCAAGCCATTTTTTGTGAATAATAAGCTTATGCTATTACCAGGAATACTTTAAAAGAGATTCCAACGATTTCCGTTTGCAACAAACAAATACAGAGAAATAATATGTACCGCCTATTATTTCAACGGTAAAAAGGTCAACACATTCATTAAGGTAAAAATATGGTCATATAAATCCCCTTTAGTGGCGTTGTGTCGAAGTTTCGAGGCAATAAACATGGGTGCCGGTCAATAAACAATGTACTCGAACAAGAAAAGCTATTTATCGTTCTGTTAAACTGAGAGATGGCCGGAAATATTGTGAAGTGTCATACAACTCTCGACAAATACACTACTTATATTGAGTTTTAAAAGTGCACCAAACGGTACGCAGCGGAAGAAGGCCTCAAACCTTATATAAACCTAATAAACTTAAATGCTTTGGCTTCCAGCTTCATCAATTAAATAAAGTGAAGCTCGTATGTAAAAACATCCGTGTATCGATTTTGACAGGAAGGATAAAAATAAAACAATAGTACTCCTAGTAATGAGTATAATATTTAATTCTAGGGATCTGTTATTATAGGAATGGAGAAATTGATACCAATCCGTAACTATATCGATATACAAGTAATATAATATTATGTGAAAGTAGAGAGTAGAGACATCAAAGCCTCAATTCAGCGACTCATCCGGGACAAATCAAACCATTCTGACGTTCATCACGCCTGCCTACATTCCCTTTAATCTACAGATTGAGATTTGGCTGTAGATAGGTATTGGGCCTATTGTATTGTTCAAGTGAGGTTCAAGCAAAGGCAAATTAATAAGTTTATTTATAGAACGGAGAATTATAAATAAGGTATTGTTCGATTTTACTCTAGATAAATTTATGTCTTAAGTAATTTAGTAGGACTCTAGATAAATTTCTACTAGAATAAGATGTAGAAGTAGCAGATAACTGAAATAATGATTTGATAGCATAATATATTAAAGTCATAAATACTTTTAGTGGAAAATCCCGACACTCATGGTTGAGAATTCTTCAAAATGTTCGAGAAGGATTACCATATTAAAAAATCTGATGGTCTACTTGATAAATATGTCTACCTACTAGTTACTAGAATTAATGTAACAGAAAATAAGTAATATTATGTAATTGAATTTAAATATTACACAGTTCTGCAATTTAAAATAATGGTTTAGTCCTAGGTCATAAAATTGTAAATGTAAAAATCTACTTTCAATTAAATGAAGTGCGCTAACCAGCGAGCGCTAAAATTTGAAATACAAATTATTTAATCCTCCCCGTTATATACTTAAAATAATTTCTCTAAGTTAAAAGCGAAAATTTCAAATACGTCTTGAAAGAAATTGAAAGAGTCTAATTAAAACTATGTCTTGGTCCTGGAAACGGTAAGAGGTATTCTGCCTTTTACTGTAAGGACGGAAAAGCACTTTGCAATCATTTGAATTAAGGTTTTAAAATGTCTTGAATGGTGAATGGAAAAATATACGAGAAAAGGAAAAATAATAATACTATAACATCCTATTTCTTGAAGCTGTAACTCATATAAAGCTCTTCATATACATACACTACAAGCTATATATGACACCCGAATGAATTTCCAAATTATTTCCACAGAGATAAAATCAAATTACTAGGTTTATGGTGTAAGTCACAGAGGTGAATTAAAAGTCTTCGTTCAGATTGATCGTAAAATTTACGTAATTTTTTTTACTCCACGTACTTTTGCATAGTAAAAGCAGTACGCTATTTTCCAATCAAGGTAGGTTCAAGCTCAAAGGCTGTAAATAAAATAAGTCAAAATCCGATGGACGTAATAAAAATTTCAAGCCGTAGAAATTAGAGGTGAAGTTGGCTGAAGTGAGGATAATTGAAAAACCCGATCTTTCATTAAAATCTTTCGCCTCTGCCATTCGTACACATTCGTCTGGGGTACGGTAGTGAAATGTTAAACCCATTGCAATGTCTCGCTCAGGTTTCCATCTATTCTGTAATCACCAATTGGTGATTTTAGTCATGCATCAGATGAGATACATGGATATACCATCCATGAGTCAGTCAAAAATTAATAATTCTAACTTTCTTAGATGTAAGAATTGCCATAATATACCCTTGACATGGCGTACGGCGCGAAAAAATGACGCCAGTTTAAAGGTGCCAAAAATGCCTGTTTTGTCACGATGTAGTTTAGCAGCCACTTATAGAATTTCGACAGATGGCGCTACTATTTGCTTGTACGAAAAAAGTTTACGCTAAGCGTTCGGATGCCCATATATATTCTCAGGTTTTTTATCGGTGGCTGTAAGGTAAAGCTTTGTGTACTCCTTCTCAAAATGAACTAAGCATACCAAATGTTTCGAAATTTGAACTACTTACGTATTTTGCAAGATTCTTACAACGAATATGATTAAAATTTTACTTGCATGTCAAAATTCTTTTTCATTGTAATAATTATCATTCTCGAATAATTCTAAGAGAA
Organism: Coenonympha arcania; assembly: GCA_036785405.1. Lineage (NCBI taxonomy): Eukaryota > Metazoa > Arthropoda > Insecta > Lepidoptera > Nymphalidae > Coenonympha > Coenonympha arcania. Next base: position 3,646,657 of record CM072067.1, read on the forward strand.
CCACTCTCAGTCCGGCCCAGTCACGTTGGGTCACAGACTTTTTACGACTCGGCCAGAAATTGTGAACGTAGATAATGTAAGATTTGTGATTTTAAATATAATTCAAGAGTGAATTTAAAAGAAATTCTGTTATTAAATCTTTAAGTTTCAGATTTTCCATTGCAAGGTACTTACGAGTATGTAAGTCCTCGTAATACGTGTCGGGATACACTTAAGACTATGCTTAGGTCATAACTAGGTTATGCCAAAAGCACGCAGGGGATTATTATCTTTAGCCATAGCTTGACCAGGTGAAATAGCTTGCGGACTTCCTTATCAATGTAAAAAATGTATGGAAATGCCATTCGATATCAAGAAGTCTTGTAACCAACCTGTCGAACGCACACGTAGTTCCAACATTTTTTTTGTTTTTAAAGCGTAAAAGATTATAGAGATATAATCGATACATGCTAGCCATGCAGGACAGAATGAAACAGGATTGCGAAGAATACTATGCACTGCAATGCGGAAATGACCTGCAGGAGTGAAGATTCCGACCGATGAAGTAGCATGGAGTGTATTTTCTACGGTGTAGGTAGTGGCGACTGGCGTTATAGAATCTAGTAATGAGAAGCGTACTCTATAAAACGATACTAAAAATTCATTACGGAGTAACTTCAAGTAAATGCAGTATAGCATTTGTGTGACAAAACACCGCATTAAAAATGACGTCTGTATCCTTGCACGCGACACGCCATGTCTTTTAGTGCACTAAAAACTTTAATGACCCCTTAGCGTGCTTGTTACATTTAAGATCGTCTGATATAATAATTTTGTCGGAGATAGAGTGACTTGAAAAATTCTTGTTTGTTCAAGGAATAAAAAATGACTAACGAAAATTCAAGGTTGTCGTGAGATCTGAAAATACACAAATGTTGTCATTAAAAATATAATCTTTTGAAAATAAGTGAAGCGACACACCTGCTGAAAGTGGGGCGTCAAAATTTCGGTTCAATACGCTCACAAAGTTTTTTTAATTAACGTATGACACATCTACTGAATTTTGTATCTTTAACCACAAGGCCAGTTTCTTAGCATTCCGTAAACAATAATATTTTATTTGGTTTTTTTTAGATATTCCTCTAAAGGATTCCAAAGATTTTATTCACAATATTAGTCTTAACGTATAGAATCATAATATTATTTATTACAACTTAGACGGTTTGTTCGGATCATAAACTATTAATTAAAACAGTTCATAAAACTGTAACCACTATTATACATACATGCTTGGTGTTTGAATTTAAATTACGTGAAAGTTCGTGTTAACCGTGCGTTTTAGTGTCGAGGAGAACGTGATAAATATCCAGTAATGTGACTAGAGCTCAAATGTGTTTACATTAAATTAATTTAAAATCAATATATAAATACAAACTAAAATATTATACATTCAGGGTCATATATTTTTTTCGGTTTATGGTGAAACAAACTCCTCTGGCCACTAAATTTTTTTTTTAGCAATTTTTAAGCTAATAAGACAAAGTAGGCTTGAGGAAGAAAATATGCGCGAATGACATCTGCATATTATATTTATATTATTAAAAAATTTGCTTATAAGTGTCAATTAAAAAAAAATGTCCTAGTATTGAGTGAGTCTATTCTCAGAATAATTTTCTAAACGATACTTTCAAGAAAATTTTACCATAAAAATTCTTGATTCTGCCATTCCCGTACTTTACAGTTAAAGTCATAAGCTACTACGATGTAGGTACTACGATGAGTTACTATAGCTTACAAATTACGAAACACCAAATAAAATTGGTGGGCTGACCCTTGCATTCAATCTTAAATCATAAAGGATTCAACTAAGATATGTTTTTTGTATGGAAGGATACGTGCTATGGATGCGTGCTATGGATGCCTGCTATGGGCCGTCGCGAGTGGTGTAGCTATGTGCAGAGCTGAGTATCTACAGTATGCCCGCGTTTGTCGCTAAAAGTAGACATGCCATCGTGGAAGCAAAAAGGTTATTTTATATCTCGCAATGTGCGAAGAAGAACTCATGGAAGAAGATGAATTGTTGTTCATCTTTTTACTCCGACGAAGAAAACATAGATTCTGGACACATAGCTCGAGCTGCGCATCTTTCTCGAGCAGCTAATTTGCGGCGGCGCATCTTCATAGCGCATGTTCCTCGCACAGCTACATAGCTTAGTATTGGTGGAAACGGTCACATATTTTCGTAGCGTAGATTTCACATCTTCGCAGCATAGCTTCATAGCACATCTCTGGTGGAAAAGCACCCTTAGCATGGCGTTACATCCACGGTACATCATAAAAATAAAATAGCATAGTCTTTTTGAAAATGAAAAGCATCTTTCTTTTCATAAATTACAATTATTTCTAAGACATATTCACGTTGTAAATAGGGTTACGAAGCTTACATCTATTTACAGTTACACCCCGGTTATTAAAAAGTTACACAGTACAAACTTGCATAAAAGAACACTCTTTATAAGTCCTTGCATAAAAGAAATAAAAACAAGATTCTGGGTCACCTTTTAATTTACCCACTATAAAATTTATACTTACAATAAGTAATCTAGGTCACATTCATTATTCCGTTGCCTCATATTATTCTTAATGTAAAGAAAAACGATCTTTTTCAACTGTGCATAACGGAAAGGAAACTAAGTTTTTAAGATAGCATTCGTGAGTGAAATCGCGTGTTCTTTCCTAGCGTGTTAAATTAACAGTCATTACGAAATATCCCAATAACAAGGCTTCAAGTTTTACCTGCTACGGTGCTGCTAGCTATACTACGAATATGTGATTAATAATGACCGAACTCTGTTGTTACTTCGTATTTAGTTTAGTTAACATTTACACAATGTAGAGTGACTTTTGTTGACTTACGAGCAGCAGTTAATGCATCAATAATGAAGCTAGATCCCGTAAATATTCCTCGATAATTTATTTATTGTGTATCGTATTATCGCTCGCAAGGGAACTTGAACCTATGTTCAATCTATCGCAGTTGGGTGCTCTGCCAACTGAGCTAGGGGAGCAAGTATCGTGGACACGATAATTTCGATACACATTATTTTCCCCTGTGGAGGAGTGGATGTGGAGTCCCCTATTGTGAACTATTGCAGTTTCAATCCTATACCATAATATAACCTCTTTTATATTGTTGTGTGAAGCACTGTGTATTTTATGTAACAACAATTTTTCACTCGCTAATTCACTCTTGTGACCGAATTTTTGAAATCCTTGAGGCATTAAATTGTCAAAAGTCGTTCTTAGCTTATGGTTTGCTCTAATTTAAACTCCACACATCCAGGGTGTGAGAGAGATATCATTGATATTTGACATAAAAGCAGAAAGAACAGCATTATGTATCATGATCATAATTAAAATAAAACAGTGAATTCCGGCGAGTATTTATATGAAAAACCTAAGTTATCTAATAATGTTCTCAGTCAGTATTAACCCCTGCTACTTAGACTATTATTATCTAAGTTTTACGTCAATGCAAGTTTATTTTAGAGTCCATCAACTAACATCGCATCGTCGGACTTTGTTAAATATTTTCCAGTATAATTAAAGTGAAAATGGAAATGGAAAAAAAAGAAGCTTCGTCCGTTTTCAACAGTCAGTTTTTACACGCGGCTCTCATGTGATCCAGTGTCGGGAAAGGCTTTTCAGTCGAATTTATAGTCGAGGCCTCTTCCGCCCTATTGAAGAGTACACCCGAGAATTATCCGTTGATATCGGTGAAAATATACGTGTTCGTGGTCGACTATTAACGTTGATAAGTAGTTTATGGGTTTTCGTTCCGTTTCAACCTACGAACGTCCTTTGCTGCTCAGAGGCTTCCTGCAATGATCTCCAACGTACACGGTCCTGCGCTACTTGTATCTTGCAACTCCTCGCGACTATCTTTATGTCGTCAGTCCATTTGATCGGAGGACTGCCAACACTACGCTTTTCCGTGCGGGGCCCCAGTACTTCGGGTCCCAAAAGTCCGTCTGTCGGTACACGGACATCGGTACCGTAACTATGTGCGTCGCCACTTAAACTTCTTGATACCTTGAGCTATGTTGCCGACTATGGTTCGTCTACGGATGTCCTGATTTCTGATTGGACTCCGAGCATAGCTCTCTCCATCGCCAGCTGACTGACTATGAGCTATAAACTTTCTTACGAGGCCCATAGTGAATGACCATGACTCATATTTTTGATTTACCCGGAATAAAAGGAAGCCCATATCCATCTGGAATAACAAACCTCATTAGCAAGAACACTTTCAAAATTATTAAGTACGTCCAAAGTTCACTCACGTACCTACGTACGTATTCAAAAATACACAAACTTTACAAATTACTACATAACACAATCATATTATATGTATTAGTAGAGATTTCCTTGATAATATTTTTTTTTATTAAAATGCTAACTTCTACTAATCCGTTGAATAGCTCGCATCCAAACTTTCCCATTAGGATTTATAAATATTCAAAAGATTTCAATCAACAAATAAAATCAATACTGTTCCATTTCTATAACCACTCCAGTACACTTCGAACAAAAAAAAACCGGCCAAGTGCGAGTCGGACTCGCGCACCGAGGGTTCCGTACTCAAGAAGTACTGAAGCAAAACAATCAGGCATACTAATGTAGATGTAACACGACCAAAACTGTAACGACCAAAGATGTAAAACGGTAATAATTACCTTTGTTAATGAACTGCAAAACTAACTTTGTTTGTAGAGGTTTATTGTTAATATCAAAAAAACTATGCTAGTTAGAGCATTGGCTATAGTTTTCTTGTAAAATATACGTAAATTCCTATTGACCATAATTATTTGAGATTTTTCGATTGGTAAACTCCGGAGATAAGGGGGGGAAACGGTATTTTTGTAGACATTTTCCCCGATAAATCAAAAACTATCATGACTAAAAATAATTAAAAATCGGTTTTAGAATGTACAAAGTAAACCCTTTCATATGATACCCCACACAGTACAGTTATCTCACTTTTAAATTTCAACCCTCCGATTTTCCCCCTTTTTTAAATAAGAACAAAAATAATTTCCATTTTTTTTTATTCCAGTGTCATTGGGCCACTAATATACACAACTATTCCAAATTTCATATCGATAGCTCCGGTAGTTACTGAAATAATCGAGTGTGACGGACAGACAGACGGACAGACAGACGGAGAAAGTCGCACCATAAGGGTTCCATTTTATCATTTTGGTACGGAACCCTAAAAACCGCTGTGGTAAATCTGGCCGCAGTCTAGATGTCGGCTTGTCCGGGTGTCAATTAGCTAACAGGTAGGGACACGGCGGCGGTAGGTGTCAAGTGCTGGTAATTAACTTGGGGACAGTCGGCCACTACACTACCGCCCGGTGCGTAAATAGACGACTCAGGGCAATTTTCTCTGACCATCGACTTACAGGTTGAACCCAAGTTGTTGAGTTATTGATTGGTACATATCTGTGATTGGTACCACAGATTGGTACTATTATAGAACTTACTCATTTCTATAAGATTTTTAACATAACAGTATTTACTAAGCCTAATCCGTCTTGTGCTTTGAGGTGTGCTTTGTAGACCATGGGAGTCACTCTTACCTTTTAAAATGAAACTTTTATTATAATATCGTCCCAACCATGTCGAATGTCGCATAAAAGTCGGGCCGGGGCCGGATCTGTGGTTATGTGTAGCTGGAATATTAATTTTTGTCTCACCAACTTTTACTTTCACAACTTATACTTATAATTATTATACTTGTCATCAAGTAATAAACGACATGGCGTTATTATTGCTTAGTTTTACTTGCGTCGCGTATCGTGGTTTCATAAAACCACACACAATTATTTAAGTATTCATACGGATGCTATGCGAAGAAGCGATAGACCATTGGTTCAGCGCACAAGAGGTCACGGGGTTCGTAAACACAACATCCGTGTGAAAACATCGTAAGGAAACCTGCATGCCTTAAAGTTGACTACATCTGTCCTCAAAGATCTACGATGCCCGCCAACCCATGCTTGGTCAGCGTGGTGGGAAATGACCAAAATCCCACCCATTCTGAGAGGGACCTGTGCCCGAGTAGGACATAAAGGTAGACGAAGCTCATGATACTGGTGGGAAAAATTTTCCAATAGTTAAGAACTTTTTTTATATAAAATAACGCTCGTAACTCTGCGAGAAAAATAATTTTGAACCCCTTTTCACCATCCACATTCACAGCGTTCACAGAAACGTGAAAGGGGCGGGAAGCTTGCCAAATCTGGATTAGAAAAGTAAATAGATTCTGATTGCATATCGATGCTACGCTGAATAAGAATGAAAGGAATCGCCTGTTTAGCATAGATAGGCATACCAATAATATGTATGCCTTATCGAAAATGATCACATCTATATTAGAAAAAAAATATTCTGCTAAGTATTTTGTTTTACACGACTGCCCGAAAAAGGAGTGTAATGTTTTTAAGATTCATGTATTAATGTTGTAAGTTTCTTTATTCCAGCATAACTTCCAACGACTGAAATGATTTGGACATTTTATTAAGGAGTATCGTTGGACTGTGTTAGAATCCGTACAACATTCTGAGTAACATAGGCTATATTTTTTTTTAAAAGTCGTTTCACCACAGTGTAGTCGTGTTTTTTAGTTAATTTATTTATTTACTCGTTTTGAACTTAAGTGATAGATCACAAACTTGATTGAAATTTACAAAATCGTTTATTAAAATATAATTATTAAAAAAAATCATGCCTATAATATATACGATTTAACTTTAAATGCGTCGTCCTTCAGTCTCTCTTATTTATCATCAATCAATTGATAAATCTTATTAATCATTGTAAAATCTGATAAACTCGTATTTTACCAGAAAATTCATAATTAAGGAAAGGTTTTTCTATATTTTTGATTTGATGTCGGGCGCAGTCGTAAATTACACAAAAGGAAATGAGCCGACCCGCCGGAAGAGGAAAAATGCTAATAAAATTGTACCTCCCTGTTAATCTCAAACCCCGCCCTCGACACTCAATTTGCTTCAGATTTCGGACGTCTAGCTTATCAGGGGGTTTGGTGTAGGCTTTTCATTTACCGCCGTAGTGAAAGTACCTGCCTAATTATAATTATTATAACTACGAGTACAAAGTTCGCAGAACCGCCGGACGTTGAGGGAGCCAAGGAGCCAAGAATAGCGACCCTATATGGGAGAGCGCATTAGCTAACCTACAAACAGATGGGACTGGAGATATTAATAAGAGAGTCCAAAGCCGTGCATGTTAAAGATCCTAACAGGAGGCCTATGTCCAGCAGTGGACGACGGACGTCCGTCGGCTGAAACGAACGAACGAGTAACCGGCCCACGACAATTGTTGGCCATAAGTTTGTTCTCCTCCTATGTTCTAAGTAGTTTTTTCTGAATATGAAGTTATGAATATGAATATGAAGTTTCTGAATATAGAGTTCTAAGTAGTTTTTTCTGAATATTATGAAGTAGCCAACGATAGTGAAACTTTTATATTATGAGAAAAAAATAAATTGAAATCGGATCAGTAGGTAAAGCTAAAAAAAAATCTCTATATAGTACAAAAACTAGAATAACCATTTGAAAATAAGCAAAGTGGAGTCCAAAAGTGTACAAGATTTTTTTTTTAATTTTATTGTTTTAGATCTTTAATTTTAATAATAACTTACAATCAATACACGCATGATAAAAGTGAGTCGAAAGTATGAAGTATGGGCACATACGAAATTATTATTTTTGTAAATGTGTGCCTTACAGGAAATTTTGTACCAGGAATTTTCACCGTGAATTATAGACTTAAATTATAGTCCTACACCAGAGCATTGTTGCGAAGTATTTGCAAGCTGTTTTCGGTAGGTATTTTGTAATGAGTTTTTAATTGCAGCGAAATATGTTTGCACTCCGTACTTTTGTTTATTATATTCAGCTTAATATAAGAAAACAATTCAATCTCAATAATAGTAGGTAATATTAAATGTAAATAAGAATAAAAATATTTAAAAGTTTAGGTACATTTTCAATGCTAGAGATGCCAACTACTTTGCTGCTAAAGTTGTCCAGTAAAAATTAAAAATATGTAACTACGATGAAAATCTCTACGTATATTTTAATTAATCGGCAATTTCCCTTAATCTGGTGGTGTTTAAAATTTGATATTAAATATCTTGCACATTCTTTGGTGAACAAAGTTGGTGAACATTTTTTTAATAATGGAATACTTTTACAACTACTCCATACATTATTTTAATAAGTATCTACATTCTACGCATAGGCTAAGTGGCATTTTATATTAGCTTTGTTCGTTTCGCGAAGGAGTGCAGAAAAGCAAGGAGTGCAGAATTGATTTTTTAAAATATGAAACACCATGTATGCTTAATAACTTATAATAACTTTTTTCAAATATGAGTAGAATAATATAAACAAAAATTTTCATTTCAATTACGCATTATACTCACCACACAATATCTTGCTGCACGCGGGGTAGTTAAATTAGGAATCACGACAGCTGTGCCTTTTGCCCACGCAGGCTTACCGTAAAGCCCATAACTGCAACAGAGAGCAAAAAAGGCGGTCCGATTGCCAATTTTATTGCCCCACGTGCAGCAAGAATTGCCGCGAGCATAGTTATCTATCTTACGTAAATGCAGATAAAGTATGCGGTTAGTAGATTTAAACTAAGTTCCACAGGATCTTAATTCTTAAGCTACGTTCACGCTGGAACAAAATTTGCTAACTCAGACCCAGAAATCAGTGTCTTACTTGTTTCAAGTCTGGTTGCCGAACTATTAACTACGCGGGAGTTTGTAACTAAACCACTGACTACTAAACTTGTAAACTAATGCATCACTACTTACTTGCTAACTAGTTTATCTTTCCTTTACATTTTTTTCTCTTCCACTTTATAAAGGTCTGTCAACAGTTCTCTAGTTAAGTAGGTGGGCAATGCTTTTATTTCTTCTCCTGAAAGTCCAATGACTAAAATCTAAAGAAAAAGTACAAAAAATTTAATTTTTAATTTCCATTCTTCTCTGCAAACCCCTTTCGTTTCATATCCACATCCTGGGAATATATAAAAAATCAATCTGTAATTTTGGGCAGTACGCCATATTGAATTTAGAATAAATACTTAGCTAATAATGCATATTCATCCAAGTTACCTAAGCATGTAAACAAAATTTTATATCGATCTATTGTAGATAACTGCGCAAAAACTTGCAATAGTTTTGATTTGAGCATGTACCTAAATACCAATATTTGTTTGTTTAACTCATTACATTATGTAACTAATGCTACCTATATCAGTTACTGTTTAAGCAAATTGTGTGGTTCATGCATTCGAGCTTGCTTCACTGCGGTAGGTATCAGGTAGTACGTAGGTGTGGCTGGACATGTTTGAGTCAATTATCGGGATTTCACACTTACTATTCCCCTAGCCCTAGTCCTTATTCTACCTAATTGACAGAGTGAGGGTTTGACATCGGAGCCTCAGGGGATTTATTCCTTAGATTCTTAATTTTTATGGCTCTGAAGATAGATGTGAAAATGAATCTTTATTTTTTCGTCATGACCTCCGCTTGATTGTACGTGTGCCATTTTAGTCAGAATCTTTTACTGATATAGTTTTATTATAGTGCATTAGCGAAAACTAAACCACTACAATCGTTTTAGTACGTAAGTACTTTATGTTTTGTTACATGTGGCATAATTATGCCTAATAACTATAAGAAATATATGGTTTTTTCGTTCTTTCTTTTCTTTCTTTATTTCTTTCCTTCTACAATACATAATCTAGTTAAACCAGTTCAGCGTATATGTACGTATCTCTCTTCATGTCCCCATTAGTAACTGTAGGTGAAGAAAAAAATGGTCCCACTTTTTAAGTTTTTTTTTTATGGAGATCAAAAAGGTCAAATTTTGTATGGTGATCCCTAATAAAAATAAGTAGGTTTTTTGCATTCATCTATTGTGTTACAACTATTATGTGACTTAGAGACTGAAAATAATAATGAATATGGTGTGGAAAATAGACGGATGTAAAATATAGGATTCATTATTAACGTTGATGGAACTGGTAATTAATAGGATTTTCGAAATTTTATAAATAAAAATATACCATTTATCCTCGCTATTCATTAAAACTCAAAACACGTCTGTCAAAGAGCATTATAACGTTGAAATAATTTAATCTCATAATGTTCTTTACAAAGAATTTCTCCCTTTCCTTAAAAGGCCCTTAGCAAATGCAATACATTAGCATTAGCGGTCTCTTTAGCCTATTCCAATTCTATAAGCAAATGAAAGAATGGGTCCCCTAAGACCCGACGAACACGGTCCGGGTCGACGTTAATAGACACATTGATAAATCAGCCCACGCCTCCTCAGTGGGCCGCGGCGCAAATGTAAAGAAAAACCACCGATATTAACCCCAAGATGAGCCCATGAGAAGTTTTGCGCAAAATGTTCAACATTTTGCGCAAAACTTCTTCATACAAGAATTAACGTATGTTAATTGATTAACTAAAAAAAAACGACTTTAACTCTCATCCAACTACTGTTGAATACATCATTTCCAATTAAAAATTTAAGACTTATATTATTGGTTTTCTCTTGGATACCATTGTCAGAACAGGACTAAATTGAAATGGGACCACACGGGATGTGTCAGGTTTCTAATATAAAAAGAAGCATCAAGATTTATTACTATTTCTGTGATCAAGATCGATTCACCCAGTCAAAAGTTATGAGGTAACAAAAAAACATACAGTCGAATTGAGATATTGAGAACCTCCTCCTTTTTTGAAGTCGGTTGAATAATAATGCCATCTGTCAAAAATTCCGCTAATACTCCACAATATGGCGGAAACTGTCCCTGTGGAAACCCGCGTGCGGAGTACAAAATAGTAATCTGTAGCGTGGATCGCTGTCCGTAGACAATAGTGCAGTCGGAAACCTACTGACGCCGTTGGTGTCAAAACAAACATTTTTGACATCAATACACTGGCGACATTTTGCTACGCGGTCCACCGGGTCCTGTGTATATGTCTATAGAAAACTTTAATATAATAAAGCTATGGTTTTCTATGTCATCTTTTCGATCTAATGTCCCTTACAAGACCAATCTGATTTAATGATTTGGAAGTTAAATTGCTACAGTGGTTGTAAATACCTAGTGCACATTTATGGCTCCGTGTAGCAAGCGTTAGGTACAGTCGCGGAACGAAAAGGTTCGTCAATTTTCAAATTGATTCGTTCAACGTATCACGAGCACATATTACGTTTTGAAACTATGTTACAGAATAGACTCGAGTTAGAGAAAATAAAGTTTAACTGTTAGTTAGTAAAGTTCAAAATTGTTCAGATCAAGGTAGTTTGACTATTTATCTTGTCAACAAGATTATTATGGATAAACTGCAACCTTCTTGTTAATTCAACCTGACATTATTATTTCTGTTAAAACCTCAGAACTATTGTCAATCGGTCAATGTCATAACTTCAAAATATCATAATTTCTCCTAAATAACTAAGGTTTTAATGAGGTTTTAATGTTTTGGTAACACATTGACGGGATAGAAAAAACAAGCAAAACCTTATTCGATAGCAAACGTCATATTATTTATTCAAATGTTAGCAGCGCTGTTTCTTGCACTGGAATGTTGGCATAATGGACTCTTGCAGTACTAGAGTACTAGTGCAAACGAATATCGACACTAAGGTGACGAACCTTTTCATTCCGCGACTGTACATCTTACAAACAGATAAAATCTTTCACCTTTATTAGAGTGATTAATAAGTATCGGACAGCTTATATTAGTAAAATAATAGAATAGAATAGAATAGAATAGAATAGAATAGAATAGAATAGAATAGAATAGAATAGAATAGAATAGAATAGAATATTATTTATTTCGGACAACAAAAATCGATTTTTTGTTAGTTACAGCTTACATTAAACATACTACAATGTTAGTACTTACCTAAGTTAGTAACAATATAAAACTTATATATCTATGTTAGTATCTTATAACTAGCATGGATTTAGTCCTCTGATGAAGAATATTCATCAGGGGACTATCCATTTTTTCTACAATCATGCGCAGGATGCCGTTGTTGCTTCCACGGATCCTACTAAGGAGCGAGGCGGTTTTCTTACGCCAGATGGCGTCGAAGCCATCTGTTCGCGCCTCTGCGAACATCGCCGACGCACTACAGAACCGTGGTCGCCGCAGCAGCACCCTGAACGCATTATTGTACTGGATCCGCAGGGTATTGTAAGCCCTCTGCGTATACCGGAACCACAAGCTCGCCGTGTATAGGGATGTACAGTACGCTTTGATAAAAGTGACCTTCACAGCGTCTGTACACCGGGCAAACCTGCGGGCCAGCATATTCGCTCGGACTGACAACGCCCTGCGTTCCCTTTCCATGTCAGAGTCATCCACCAGGTCCTCAGTGACCAGGTGCCCAAGGTATTTGAACTTGTATACTCTTTGAAGGGCTACCCCGTTAATAATGAGTGTAGGACCAAAATTTGTTTTTGTTTGGTATAGCTTTTATTTGGTTTCTTTGTTGTTTTCCGTACTACCAGCACTGTTACCACGGGCAGTCACCACCTTTGGCACCACCCCAAAGCGGTCCAGCTAGGACAGCTGATTAATTTGCGATACTTATTAAACATATTAATTTATTTATTTGTTACTTCTTCACGCCACAAATGCCAACCAATTTATCTATTTGTAATGTAGATTTAGCCCTGGACTAACGTATACAGGCTTCTTTTTATCCTTGAAAAACGCACGGAGAAAGACCAAGGCAGTATTAAATTAATACAAGTTCTTATAACTTGGAGTTAGTGGTAGATTTAAGGTTGGCTTAATATCGTCTAACCCGCAGTAGGTCATTTTCACACCTGCCGACCCACATTGAAGTAGCCAGGTGGGTTAAATGTGTCTCTCTCTCTCTGTCTCTACAGAAGGTCTCCACATGACACTAGGATGGTAATGACAGTTGTGGTAACACTTTAAATGGACGAAAATTCATGTTAAAAATTCAACATTCTGCGCAAATGATGAACCGGCAGGCACAAGCGCGAAATTGGGCCATTATTAAATCTATTTTCGTGCAGCCGACGGCAGTTAATGTTTCAAGCTTATTAAGGGGAAATTTTGTAATGACTTTTAATACTCGTACAACGACATGCTATGGTAGAACACGCGATCTGGGTCGCAATAATAAAGTTTCTTAGCAGATTTTGATATAATATGTACCTAGTTATTTCTAGTGGTTCATTGTTTATTTTCTAGTGGTTGTTGTTGATCTTCATTTTTGGCAAGCTCTTCAGATTTTTTTGACAAGCTGTTCGATCTCAGTTCATTTCCCAATGCGATCCTAATGTCATGAAAGTGTGAAAAGCCTGCTGGATAACACTTGGCCAGAATGGTAGCCATTGGCCAAACCCATCTTATTTTGAAACCTGAGTGGAAGAAGATTGTCAAAATAATGCTCAAAATTTCCAAGCTTGTTTGATGAAAAAATCTGTTACAAAAAATTTATGAATGTAGTAGTAGGTATTCATTGTAATTTCCGATAAAATTAAAAAAAAAATGAGAAAATTTCTTTTAATCGTGTTTCTGCTTCTGAGCGAATTTTAGAATTAAAAACCCAAAATACATGACGTTTAAAGAAAGGGTGTTTTCAGGACACTATAAATCGCTTAAATGACCGTTTAGCCTGTTAATAGGCGCAACGCAGGTCTAGTAATTCAAGTAGGTAGGTACCAGTGTTCCATAGTTTTTGCTGTACGATAAATGGCTCTTCTTGTTCAAGAACGTTGTTTACTGGCCACTCCTTGTGTGGATAGTTGTATAAGAACAACAGCCAAGCTGCTCGGGAGATTTATTAGCACTTTATGTTATCTTGGTAAATATTTGGCTTCTCCACCTTTAAGCACAATGTTAATTGGCTGTTACACAATACGTTACTTGAAGACTGAAGACATCAGCGTGGTACTAAAACGATTTATTATGACTTTATTTGAACCTCTTTAGCTTTACTCATTCATGATATAAAAGTACATTAAGTACTGTCTACTAATACCTACGAAAATGAATTGCAGTTCATTTTGTCTTGCTATAACTATGAATTAAAAATGTAAGAAACCCCCTCCGCTTTTCATTTTAAGATAATACTGACACGCAATCACTAAATCGAGTAATCATTCGCCAAAAATTCCTTACATAATTTTGGAAAAGAGTTCATATTCTTACATTGTTAACACCGATATTTACCAAACTTAGCTAAAAACCAAAGCAAAGACTTTCACATTAAAAAAACCTCATAAAAATCGGTCCATCCATTTGAAATCTACGATGCCACAGCCAAACACATACACAGACAGACATCCTAGTCAAAATTATAACACCCTCCTTTTTGCGTTTGAGGGTAAAAACTCGAGAATGGCTGGTAATCTTACTAATAATTTTTATCTTAAAATATTTGTGGAAGTTTTAAACGCTGTGTCTTGAAATATTAAGTAAAGAAAAACACTAAAAACGAAAATTTAATTTTCTTATACAAAATATTCCTAAGTGTATTAGGTGGTCAGAAAAAGTGTATTTAAATCCATATACATTCTACGATAAATAAATCAATATTAATTTGAATACTTAGTTGTCGCAGTTCGTCTGTCTGTAAGTCTTCTAGCGAGTTAATAAATTTAAAAATTTAATTAGTTTTTTGGAAACAAAATAATTAAACGTTTCATCTGTGTTGGAACGTTAATTTCAGCGAAAAGCTTTTCAGCGTTTCTGTCTACGTTTTTTACCTCTTACCAGTTTTTCGACGTGGACATAGATTTAATTGGACGTTTCTCGCTATTCACGAGAACTTTAGCATTAAGGAATGGCATTATGGTTTATCCCGAAGCGATGGTAAGAGACCAGACGGTATGACGCTCGTTCCATGGAAGTTGGGTAGGTCGCTTGTTTGGGATGCGACTTGTGTAGATACATTGGCTGCATCCCATATTCAGGCGACCTGCTCCAAGGCAGGTGCGGCGGCGGCCAGCGCTGAACGGGCCAAGAGGGGCAAATATGAAGCTCTCGATGGAAGCTTCATATTTGTGCCTTTTGGAGTTGAGACTCTGGGGCCGTGGGGCCCCGGTGCTCGTTCCCTTTTTGATGACATTTCAAAAAGGGTGATTGAGTCTACCGGGGATCCAAGAGCTGGCAGCTACCTTGGCCAAAAAATAAGTTTGGCTATCCAAAGGGGCAATGCTGCCAGCATTTTGGGTTCAATGCCTCGCTGCCTTGGCTTCGATGAGGCTTTAGCTTAAATTTTTATAATCTTTTACTGTAATATTTATAATTATAATCTTTTCTGAATAAAAATAAAATAAAATAAATTTATTCATAAGAATGTAGGTACAATTTAGGTCTTACACTAAGATTTATGGTCCTTATACATTCTACCATATTGTGGTGTATGAATATTTAAGGAATTGAATTTTACATCATCTTGAAAAGAACAGGCGTTGTTTTTGTAAATTTCCCTGAAAATATATATATTTATTACAATTTTCTGTAATAGCTACACTGGTTTTTTAACCTTTCGTTGATTTACTTTAGGGTTTGTTCAAGTGTGTCTGACCTTCTGGCTGATACAAATAACTTCTTAAATTGTAAACAGATTAAAATACCTTCTTAAAATTAATAATGTGAGAATTCAGAAATTCAGAATTTCTTGTGGGATGAACCAGAAAAGTTAATGAAATCTGCATCTCACACTAGAGAAACCATGGACCAGTGTAGTGGATAAGCCTAAATTTATTTCTGCTAACAGGAGTCCTGAGGCCAACTTTAGGTTTATTTAACTACATAACCTTGACTGTGATAACACCTGATGGAAAATAATGATACATTTTAAGGTGAAACGTGCCTGTGTAGGAAATGCCTATTCACTATTGATTTCAAGGCGCCCAAGTTGTGGGAGTTGGGAAAGACAGTGCCTGGGAGTGTATTTCAATCCTTTGCAGTGCGTATCAGGAATGAGGAATCAAACCACTTGGTACGTGTTTTTGGTACCTACGTTAACTATGTAGGGGTTGCCCTGGGTGCCTTTACGACGCATGATGTCTTGTAGTCTATGGTAAATAAAAGAGACGGATTAACCTTATCACGATGTTCAAGGCTTTGACATTTTTGTTGACCAGTCAGGTTACCGACGAGCACGGCGATTTTTCAATAATTTGCAGTGGAAAAGTTAGCTATAATCTTCCAAACATTTTTTCTTAATCTCCTTAATGTTTACCTCATCTCTAACCACCTGCACTTCATTGATGACGCTAATCCACCTACAATCAACTCAATCAATGTGATCAATCAACCGCGGAAGCGATCATACAAGCGGATACGAATTTCTGCGGTTTGTATCACGACCAAAATGATATAGAGTTGCGTCAAATGAAACCATAGGATATTATAGATGATGTTTTGATTAACAGACAGGATTAATTATGTCACCTAAATCAATAGCGATAATGATTGCGTATGAAACTGTTTGCTTTTAATTAGACCGTCGAGATACGCCGCTCGATTTAGGGCTTAGGATAATTATATTTTAGCAGCTACGCTTTGTTCAAGTGCTTTCAGTTTCCCGTAGAGTGCAAGTTATTTAATATTAGTACACACTATTTTTTACGTCTAACTTATAAAGTCGTAGTTATATAGAGGGGTCATGTAAAGAAGACCTGAACTTTAGAAATCTCTACTAAAAAGCTTCATACACAATCTAAAACAATATATCTTTTTATCCGGCGAAACTGAAAGATATAATATGAACCCTGGACAAAAGTTAGAACCTTATATTTATAATATTTATTATTTTCCTATTTAAAATGTTTGTGTGATTATGATGAAAGTTTTCCAGTGTCTTGGTGTTTTTCTTTAGGTATATTATAAGTACTAGTAGGGCGCGTGAGGGCGCGGGCCACATGTGGCCCGCGGGCTGTCTTCCCCCCTATTTGCCTTACAACTTTTAGTCTTTTCAACAATCAACATTCGCCATACATTTTTCTATGGAAAAAAAATCCGCCATTTTGAATTTTTTCTATCAATCGTATAGACCTTCGGATCCTGATCAACTCTTGTCAAGAAACCGTTCTTCCATCATTTATACTTTCCGAGATATCGACAAAATTCGAATGGCGGCCATTTTGAATCCGCCATTTTGAATATTTTTTCAGCTCACTGCCAATTGGATGACGTTTTGAATGACATTTGGTCGAGCACCCCCCACCTATCTTTGATACCCTGGCTGTGCTCTTCACCCATCTCCGAAATCCTCACTCATCAGCTCTCTCCGTATTTTTCCTCCGAATGAATTTTTTTCTTTTATACGACACCATCCTTGAAAAAAATTTTTTTCATACAAAATTTTTCAGGAGAGGTGATCAATCAGTCAGTGAGTCAGTGGCCAATCAGCACAAGTAGCTATATATATAGTAACTAGTAGGGCGCGTGGGGGCGCGGGCCACATGTGGCCCGCGTGCTGTCTTCCCGCCTATAAAAAACCCTTTAAAATTCCCCTTACATTTTCTATGAAAAAAAATTAAAGTCCGCCATTTTGAATTTTTTTTCTATCCATCGTATAGACCTTCGGATCCTGATCAACTCTTGTCAAGAAACCGTTCTTCCATCTTTTATACTTTCCGAGATATCGACGAAATTCAAATGGCGGCCATTTTGAATTCGCCATTTTGAATTTTTTTTCAGCTCACTGCCAATTGGATGACGTTTCGAATGACATTTGGTCGAGCACCCTCCACCTATCTGCGATACTCTTGGCTGTGCTCTTCACTCGTCTTCGAAATCCTCAATCATCAGCTCTCTCCGTATTTTTCCTCCGAATGAATTTTTTCCTTATATACGAAATGGTCATTGAAAAAAAAATTTTCATACAAAATTGTTCAGGAGAGGTGATCAATCAGTCAGTGAATCAGCACAAGCAGCTATATATATATTAACTAGTAGGGTGCGTGGCGGCGCGGGCCACATGTGGCCCGCGTGCTGTCTTCCCGCCCATAAAAAATCCCTTCAACATTCTCCACACATTTTCTATGGAAAAATAAATTCCGCCATTTTGAATTTTTTTTCTGTCCATCCAATAGACCTTCGCGTCCTGATCAATTCTTGTCGAGAAACCGTACTTCCATCTTTTATACTTTCCGAGATATCGACGAAATTCGAATGGCGGCCATTTTGAATCCGCCATTTTGAATTTTTTTTCAACTCACTGCCAATTGGATGACGTCTCGAATGACATTTGGTCGAGCACCCCCCACCTATCTTTGATACCCTGGCTGTGCTCTTCACCTGTCTCCGAAATCCTCACTCATCAGCTCTCTCCGTATTTTTCCTCCGAATGATTTTTTTTCTTTTATACGACCCCATCCTTGAAAAAAATTTTTTTCATACAAAATTGTTCAGGAGAGGTGATCAATGAGTGAGTCAGTCAGTCAGTGAATCAGCACGAGTAGCTATATATTAGGTCCTTACATATGAAATTGGCGTTTTGTATGGGAGGAACATAAAATCAATTTTTTTTTAATATAATATATATATTTAATCAAAGTATGTACCATTGCTATCTATGCACTTTTGCCACCTTATAGGTAGTTCATTGATCCCTTTACTAAAAAAGCCTTTCGGACAGGAATCAATAAAATCTTTGAAAGCGCTTTGGACTGCCTCATCGGAGTTAAATTTTTTCCCTTGTAAGAAGTTATCCAAATTTCGATAAAAATGGTAATCTGTTGGAGCAAGGTCCGGGGAGTAAGGTGGATGTCTTAGGCATTCCAATTGAAGCTCCTCTAATTTCGTAGCCGTCTGTTGTGCAGTGTGTGGTCTAGCGTTGTCCTGAAGTAGCAGTGGCCTAGAACGATTGACCAGCCTCGGTTGTTTAGCAGCTAGCTTTTCCATCATGGATTGCAGTTGCTGACAATAGATATCCGCCGTAATCGTCTGGCCAGATTTAAGAAAGCTGTAGTGAACGACGCCGGCGCTAGTCCACCAAACGCTCACAAGTAATTTTTTTTGAGTCAATTTTCGTTTGGGGCAGGATTTGGCTGGTTCGCCAGGGTTCAACCATTGCGATGAGCGTTTCCGATTATCATACAGGATCCATTTTTCATCACAGGTAATGATTCGATTTAAAATCCCTTCATTACTGTGCCGGTTGAGTAATGTAACACAGCAGTCTACGCGCGTTTGTCGGTTTGCTGCACTCAATTCATGAGGTACCCACCTTTCAAGCTTTTTCACCTTCCCAATTTGCTTCAAGTGAACTAAAACAGTTTTATCACTAGCACCGCAGCCTGCAGCTAGCTCAGACGTGGTTTGCGATGGATCCGCTTCCACAATAACCTTCAATTCTTCATTGTCAACTTTGGTCTCCGGCCGTCCACGGGGCTTGTTCTGCAGGTCGAAATTTCCAGAACGAAAACGTTGGAACCAAAAACGCACTGTGTTTTCTTTTGCGACACCCTCGCCGTACACATCATTAATCCTTCGAGCCGTTTCTGCAGCACTGGTGCCACGATGGAACTCGTACTCGTAAATAACGCGATATTTCAAGTTTTCCATTTTGTAAACAGAGTGGCGCAAATAAAAAACCAAAAGAGAAAAAAACAAATGAATAACGATTTTCAAAACACAAAAGCATGAGTAAATAGCTGTATAAATTTGAAATTTTAATTTCTAACCAAAGAAGAGATATTTGAGATCAAAGTGGCCAGTACGACAAAACGCCAATTTCATATGTAAGGACCTAATATATAGTAATGTGCCTATGTATGTTAATCAGTTTTAGATCCATAACACAATCTAGATATCTCTTTCTCTTATTCTAAATGTAGAATGCGTCGTGTGTATTATCCTGAATAAAAAAAACACAAAGCTCATTATACTTTCGAGGCCCAGAGAAATCATCGACTACAACTTTGGGATCTCTTTTGCTCACGTAAATTCTAGAGGAAAGGTATTCCGTGACGTAGCAGATTGACTTGTGATTGGTCTATTTAAAATGCGGGCACTGTTAGGGACTTTTGAGTTTGTTTTGGCTTTGATGTGAAAAGTTTGACTATTCGACCTAATCGAGCAGACCTAACGAGTAAAGTCCGGCACGAGTGTTGCTACTTGATTAGTACTTGTTTCTCACTAAATTGTTCAGAGTTATGATGGCTTTATTAATATCTCATGCAATCAAGACACTTCGCCAAAACTAACTTAGTTATGAACATAGGCAGCTGCTTAGATGACACCGTTGGAATAGAATTTATGGATTAGCGGCAAGCTAGTATATTTAGGCACGGTTGCTTGACTTGACCGCCATATTTAACTATAACGTTTCGGTAAGAAACGTTACAGTTAAATATGGCGCGGTCTGACCTAGCCCCTACATTGTGTAACAAAAACGTATTCATCGTAATCGTAATCGGTAACCAATTTTGCCCGCTCATTGGTTCGCTGGTTTACGTCAGCCAATCGGGGTCTAGAATTCGCAAACGATTACGATCACGATAAATACGTTTTTCTTACGCAATCAGATTTCTTATTTCGAAAGGCATAAGGGTCAGGCCGCCATATTTAACTATAACGTTTCGGTTAAAGTCAAGTCAAGCAATCGGACCTAAGTGAGTTTATTAACATCGCCAGGATTTAAAAGGAAATTAGTATTGAGGAATCCGTGCTTTCATTACTAAGAAAAACACATAATCTATAGTATTGATGAAAGTGTATGCAGGACTTTACCGATAATCGCAATAAAAGGCTGTGAAAAAAGAGAAGATTGGTGTAACGCCATCAAGAGTTCATTGCTATAAGGAACTTTTGAGTCAAGAGCTATAGGGGCTTTAAACTTTTGGATACGATAAGAAAAAGAAGAATATATATACAAAGGAAAATAAAAATATCAGAAACCTCTCGGACCCTAGTTCCTGACATTAAAACTAACAACTTTTGTTCTATGACTTTCTTTGTAATTTGATATTTTGTACAATATCAAATGAACAACATTTTTCATAAATGTGCGTACTATGGTATTCTCTAGCCTAGGTACTCTTGCATTGAAAGTCACTCATTTACCCTGCGCTCGCATGCATTTTGTACAGAATAATGACATTTGAAATATTGAATTATTTTGTATGTATAAAATTTAATACTGAATTTTGAAAAGTTGTAGGTTTTAATGAAAGGAACTACAGGCCGATAATGTTTTGGTATTTTTTATTTAACTTTTTATATTTTTCAATTATTTCATAGATTAATTAATTGGGTAAATGTGTCGAATTAAAAGTCCCGCGCTTTAAGTTTTATTATAAGACCGCCAAAGGTGCAAAGTCGTTAATTACATACATAGTACGACTTATTTGATAATAATTTATAACAGGTATATTACTAGATACTATTATTATTTACTAGACTAATTAGTACATCATATTAGATTAACGCACGTTGCTCGATGATGCGTATTGCTGGAGGGATTATTGGAAATATGATATAGGTA
Organism: Coenonympha arcania; assembly: GCA_036785405.1. NCBI lineage: Eukaryota > Metazoa > Arthropoda > Insecta > Lepidoptera > Nymphalidae > Coenonympha > Coenonympha arcania. The sequence goes on from CM072067.1 coordinate 3,668,253, forward strand.
AGTAACTGTATGTTACGAGTAATATACCTATGACAAATAGAGTACTTACGGCTATAGGAAACGATTTCCCGAAAAATAATTACTTTTTTAGGGTTCCGTACCCAAAGGGTAAAAACGGGACTCTGTTACCTCAGTGTTAAAAGATTCTACTACGATATCTTTAAACTGTGCTATTACTGAGACTTCGCCGTCCGTGCGTTCGTCTGTCCGTCTGTCACCAGGCTCTATCTCTTGAACCGTTTTAAAAACAAATACTAAAAAATATATTAAAATAAAGATTAAATCAATGATTTTAAATTGTACAGAAATAACTATACTTACAAATCAAAATGTAGATAGATAGATAGAAAATTCTTTATTGTACACCAATAAAACATGAGAAAACATTGATAAATACACAAAAGTTATACTAATGTACATATGGCGGCCTTATCGCTACACAGCGATCTCTTCCAGGCAACCATCGGGGTATGAAGCGGTGATTGGATTATAATGAGGTAGGTGGTACAATAAAAACAATTAAAACTGAAGAAAATATCACATAACACTATATAAATAAATACGTATGTATATATATATATTTACATAATCATAATAATAATATAATATATAAATATATATGTATATAATAAATTCTAATAAATAATTACAAAACCCTCAAATAGAATAATAAATGTTTCAAAATAAAATAAATACTTACAAAAATACTTAATGAGTGACAAAATATAACATATATAATATAAGTAACATAGAGATCAGCTGCCACTGACTCCAGGAAGTTGAGACAAATAGTGATCCTTTAAACGCTTCTTGAAGATATTAACAGAATTGGCCTCCCTGATATCAAGCGGAAGGACGTTCCAGAGCTTTATGGCCTTTACCGTAAAAGACTTACCAAAGAAAGTCGAACTATGTGTGGGCATCCTTAGAGTTAGTTTTCTTGCAGAACGAAGTACCTCGTCAGGCTGTCCCACGAAGTTGAACTTTTCTTTTAAGTATGGGGGCGCAGAAGGATAAAAAAGAACAAAGTACAGAACAGTAAAAATGTAGTTGTCCGAATGAAAATGTGTATGATATAAATTGTCATTTTTGTTTTTCGACATCGAGCATTGAACGAAAAATGTGGTTTGATTAGTTTATCCCTAAAAGTATAGGTAGGTACGTCTACATAAAAAAAATGGTCAAATGCGAGTCGGGTTCGCGCACTGAGGGTGTTGTACCAAATTCAAAAACAACCAAAAATTACGTTTGCTGTATGGGAGGCCCCTTGCATATTTATTTTATTCTATTTTTTTTGTATTTTTTGTTATAACGTCAACAGAAATACATCATGCGTGAAAATTTCAAGTCTGTAGCTATCACGATTCCAGCGCCACAGCTTGGTGACGGATGGATGGACGGACGGACAGCGAAGTCTTAGTAATAGGGTCCCGTTTTTACCCTTTAGGTACGGAACCCTAAAAATCACAGTGGAAAATCCGAGTTTGGATCTAATCGCGGTGCAGCTGGAGGCTTGTCCGTGAATCAATAAGCCTAACAGGCAGTGGATGACGGCAGTTGTCAAGAGCTAGTAATTAACTTTCGAAAATCCTCCACATGCGGGGTCTGGATAGTCATCGCGTACTAACGTACAGGTATAGAACACCACTCATGGAAAGTGGTTTCCTGACTAACAAGGAGTATAAATTATGTCTAGACTCAAAAACAAAAACTTGATAATTTTTATTCTAATAGGTTTAAATGATGAAAATTAATTTATATACTGAACTAGCAAACGCCCGCGGCTTCGCTCACGTTGAACTTCTGCTTTACTCCCTCAAGCGTTTAATTTTCAAAATTTCTGTCGTCGCCATTTATTTTGATTATGATCACAATTTTTCACTACCTTGCTGATAATAGTCAAATATCGATTTTCAAATCATTCGGCCCAGTAACAAAAAAGTTCAAAATGGCGGCCATTTTTTTCAATTTTGACCACAAATTCCTTCTCTATGCCTGATTCTATAGTCAGATATTGATTTTCAAATAATTCGGCCCAGTAACAAAAAAGTTCAAAATGGCGCCCTTTTTTTTCAATTTTGACCACAAATTCCATCTCTATGCCTGCTTCTATAGTCCCACATTGATTTTCAAATCATTCGGCCCAGTAACAAAGAAGTTAAAAATGGCGGCCATTTTTTTCAATTTTAACCACAAAATCTTTCTCTATGCTTGCTTTTATAGTCCCATATTGATTTTCAAATCATTCGGCCCAGTAACAAAAAAGTTCAAAATGGCGGCCATTTTTTTCAATTTTGACCACAAATTCCTTCTCTATGCCTGCTTCTATAGTCACATATTGATTTTCAAATCATTCGGCCCAGTAACAAAAAAGTTCAAAATGGCGGCCATTTTTTTCAATTTTGACTACAAAATCCTTCTCTTTGCTTGCTTTAACAGTCACATATTGATTTTCAAATCATTCGGCCCAGTAACAAAAAAGTTCAAAATGGCGGCCAATTTTTTAAGTTTTGACTACATTTTTTTTTCTATGCTTGCTGCAATGGTCAGATCTCCATTTTGAAAGGATTCGGTCCAATAAAAAAAAGTTCAAAATAGCGGCCTTTTTTTTAAATCTTGACCTCAGATTCTTATTCTATGCTTGATGCAATGGTCAGATATCCATTTTGAAAGAATTCGGTCCAATAACAAAAAAGTTCAAAATGGCGGCCATTTTTGTCAATTTTGACCACAAATTCTTTTTCTATGCTGGCTTTTATAGTCACATATTGATTTTCAAATCATTCGGCCCAGTAACAAAAATGTTCAAAATGGCGGCCATTTTTTTCAATTTTGACCACAAATTCCTTCTCTATGCCTGCTTCTATAGTCACATATTGATTTTCAAATCATTCGGCCCAGTAACAAAAAAGTTCAAAATGGCGGCCATTTTTTTCAATTTTGACCACAAAATCCTTCTCTATGCTTGCTTTAATAGTCACATATTGATTTTCAAATCATTCGGCCCAGCAACAAAAAAGTTCAAAATGGCGGCCATTTTTTCAATTTTGACCACAAATTCCATCTCTATGCTTGCTTTTATAGTCCCATATTGATTTTCAAATCATTCGGCCCAGTAACAAAAAAGTTCAAAATGGCGGCCATTTTTTTCAATTTTGACCACAAAATCCTTCTCTTTGCTTGCTTTAACAGTCACATATTGATTTTCAAATCATTCGGCCCAGTAACAAAAAAGTTCAAAATGGCGGCCACTTTTAAAAGTTTTGACTACATTTTCTTTTTCTGTGCTTGCTGCAATGGTCAGATCTCCATTTTGAAAGGATTCGGTCCAATAACAAAAAAGTTCAAAATGGCGGCCAATTTTTTAAATTTTGACCTCAGATTCTTATTCTATGCTTGATGCAATGGTCAGATATCCATTTTGAAAGAATTCGGTCCAATAACAAAAAAGTTCAAAATGGCGGCCATTTTTGTCAATTTTGACCACAAATTCCTTTTCTATGCTGGCTTCTATAGTTACATATTGATTTTCAAATCATTTGGCCCAGTAACAAAAAAGTTCAAAATGGCGGCTATTTTTTTTCAATTTTGACCACAAATTCCTTCTCTACGCCTGCTTCTATAGTCACTTATTGATTTTCAAATCATTCGGCCCAGTAACAAAAAAGTTCAAAATGGCGGCCATTTTTTTCAATTTTGACCACAAATTCCTTCTCTATGCCTGCTTCTATAGTCCCATATTGATTTTCAAATCATTCGGTCCAGTAACAAAAAAGTTCAAAATGGCGGCCATTTTTTTCAACTTTGACCACAAAATCCTTCTCTATGCTTGCTTTAATAGTCACATATTGATTTTCAAATCATTCGGCCCAGCAACAAAAAAATTCAAAATGGCGGCCAATTTTTTAAATTTTGACCTTTGATTCTTATTCTATGCTTGATGCAATAGTCGGATATTAATTTTGAAAGATATCGGTCCAATAACGAAAAAGTTCAAAATGGCGGCCAATTTTTTATTTGACCTCAGATTCTTTTTCTATGTTCGCTGCAACGGTCGGATATTAATTTTGAAAGAATTCGGTCCAATAACGAAAAAGTTAAAAATGGTGGCAAATTTTTTAAATTTTGACCTCAGATTCTTTTTCTATGCTCGCTGCAACGGTCGGATATTAATTTTGAAAGAATTCGGTCCAATAACGAAAAAGTTCAATATGGCGGCCAATTTTTTAAATTTTGACCTCAGATTCTTTTTCTATGTTCGCTGCAACGGTCGGATATTAATTTTGAAAGAATTCGCTGCAATAACGAAAAAGTTCAAAATGGCGGCCAATTTTTTAATTTTTGACTACGTATTCTTTTTCTATGCTTGCTGCAATGGTCAGATATCCATTTTGAAAGAATTCGGTCCAATAACGAAAAAGTTCAAAATGGCGGCCATTTTTTTGAATATTGAGTACATATTCTTTTTCTATGCTCGCTGCAACGGTTGGATATTAATTTTGAAATAAATCGGTCCAATAACGAAAAAGTTTAAAATGGCGTCCAATTAGTTAAATTTTGACCACAGATTCCTTTTCTAGGTTTGCCGTCATATGAGAAAAAGAATGAAAAAATTTATTCCAAAATCAAAGAAGTTCGCAATTGTTCCCATCCTTAAATTTGAAATTCGAATATCCCCGTCGCAGTACAAATTCAACAACCTAGGTACCCTGATTAGTACGAATCAAAATTTTGTCGGAATCGAAAAAATTACACTTTTGTATGGAGAAATCCCTAAAACCAACGGTTTTTACCCCTTAAACATGGAATTTCTGGAATCCCCGTCTTAGTACGAATTCATGACCTAATATCTACCTAGGTACCAAATTTGAGATATCTACGACTTTTAGTTTTTCGGGAATCCCTGGAACAACGAAAACATTTACACTTTTGTATGGAGAAATCCCGAAAACCAACGGTTTTTACCCCTTAAACATGGAATTTCTGGAATCCCCGTCTTAGTACGAATTCATGATCTAATATCTACCTATGTACCAAATTTGAGATATCTACGACTTTTAGTTTTTCGGGAATCCCTGGAACAACGAAAAAATTTACACTTTTGTATGGAGAAATCCCGAAAACCAACGGTTTTTACCCCTTAAACATGGAATTTCTGGAATCCCCGTCTTAGTACGAATTCATGACCTAATATCTACCTAGGTACCAAATTTGAGATATCTACGACTTTTAGTTTTTCGGGAATCCCTGGAACAACGAAAAAATTTACACTTTTGTATGGAGAAATCCCGAAAACCAACGGTTTTTACCCCTTAAACATGGAATTTCTGGAATCCCCGTCTTAGTACGAATTCATGACCTAATATCTACCTAGGTATCAAATTTTAGACCTCTACGACTTGTAGTTTTTCGGGAATCTCTGGAACAACGAAAAAAATTACACTTTTGTATGGAGAAATCCCTAAAACCAACGGTTTTTACCCCTTAAAATTTGAATTTCTGGAATCCCCGTCTTAGTACGAATTCATGACCTAATATCTACCTAGGTACCAAATTACAGATCCCTACCACTTGTAGCTTTTCGGGAATTCCTGGAACAACGAAAAAAATTTCACTTTTGTATGGGGAAATCCAAAAAACCAACGGTTTTTACCCCTTAAAATTTGAATTTCTGGAATCCCCGTCTTAGTACGAATTCATGACCTAATATCTACCTAGGTACCAAATTTCAGATCTCTACGACCTATAGTTTTGGCGGAATCCGTGGAACAACCAAAATGCCTCACTCTTTATTATACTATATATAGCTCGATTACCACTCACTCACTCACTGACTCACTCATTGACATAATTGTTCTCCCAGAAGGAGTCTGAAAACGATATAATGATGTATGGAGGATGTGTTCGGGTGCGGGATTCGAGTAGGGAAAAATTATGACATTTCAGAAAAACAAGATGGCGGCCGACGTGATTTCTGTAACTTTTTTGTTTTCCGACCGATTTCGTTCAAACTCGCAACGATTTTAGATATTAGTAAACGATTAATAGAAAAAATGGAAAATTTTGAAAAATCAAGATGGCCGCCGAGATTTTCGCAAAATTTTCTCCTGTAAAATTTTGTATGAAAAAATTTTTTTTCACAAACACTTTCGTAAAGAGGAGAACTAATTCTTTCGGGGACAGTATGGAGAGAGCTGATGATTGAGGATCTTGGAGACGGGTGAAGAGCACGCTAAAGGTATTGGAGATAGGTGGGGGGTGCTCGACCAAATGTCATTTGAAACCTCGTCCAATTACCAACGAGCTGAAAAAAAATTCAAAATGGCGGAAAAAACATGGCCGCCATACAAATTTTGTTGGTCTCTATCTCGGAGGGTATGACAGTTGGAAAAGTGGTTTCATAGCAAAAGATGATCGAAATGGGGATATCTATTTAGTGACAAGAAAAAAAATTCAAAATGGCGGAATTTTTTTTTCATAAAAAATGTATGGCAGAGACCTAGAAGGAGACGGAAAACGATAATATGATGTATGGGGGATGTGTTCGGGTGCCAGATTCGAGTAGGGAAAAATTATGACATTTCAGAAAAACAAGATGGCGGCCGACGTGATTTCTGTAACTTTTTTGTTTTCCGATCGATTTCGTTCAAACTCGCAACGATTGTAGATATTAGTAAACGATTAATAGAAAAAATGGAAAATTTTGGAAAAACAAGATGGCCGCCGAGATTTTCGCAAAATTTTCTCCTGTAAAATTTTGTATGAAAATTTTTTTTTTTACAAACACTTTCGTAAAGAGGAGAACTATTTCTTTCGGGGACAGTATGGAAAGATCTGATGATTGAGGATTTCGGAGACGGGTGAAGGGCTCAGCCAGGGTATCGAAGATAGGTGGGGGGTGCTCGACCGAATGTCATTCGAAATCTCGTGCAATTGCCAATGCGCTGAAAAAAATTTCAAAATGGCGAAAAAAAGATGGCCGCCATACAAATTTCGTCGATGTCTATCTCAGAATGTATGTACGATAGAAAAGTGGTTTCTTAGCAAGAGATGATCAGGACCAAGAGTTGTATTTATTGAAAAGAACAAAAATTCAAAATGGCGAAAAATTTTTTTTCATACTACATTGTATGGCGATTGAGTCCCTACCTACTAATTTTTGCTAAATCCGAGTATGAGCGACCACGTAAATTGCTACAAGCAGTTACGCGGTCCGCTTTAGCGGGCCGCGCCCCCACGCGAAAAACTAGTTAATATATATATAGCTGCTTGTGCTGATTCACTCATTGATCACCTCTCCTGAACAATTTTGTATGAAAAATTTTTTTTTCAAGTATGATGTCGTATAGAGGGGAAAAATTCATGAAGAGGAAAAATACGGAGAGAGCTGATGATTGAGGATTTCGGAGACGGGTGAAGAGCACAGCAAAGGGTATTGCAGATAGGTGGGGGGTGCTCGACCAAATGTCATTCGAAACGTCATCCAATTGGCAGTGAGCTGAAAAAAATTTCAAAATGGCGGATTCAAAATGGCCGCCAAACGAATTTCGCCGTTATCTCGGAAAGTATAAAACATGGAAGAACGATTTCTTGACAAGAGTTGATCAGGATCCAAAGGTCTATACGATAGATAGAAAAAAAAATCAAAATGGCGGACTTTAATTTTTTTCATAGAAAATGTATGACGAATGTTGAAGAGACTATTGAAAAGTTGTGAAACATGTAGTGCTTTGATGCGGTTTTTTGGAGGACTCTCAGAGAAAAATATGGAATGAGATGATGATTGAGGGTTTTGAAGACTGTCGAGGAGCACGGGCAAGGTATTATAGATAGGTGGGGACTGCTCAAACAAAAAATACTCGGAACCTCATGCAATTGGCAGTTAGCTGAAAAAAAATCCAAAATGGCGGATTCAAGATGGCCGCCATACAAAGTTCGTGTTGCTCTATCTCGGAAAGTATAAAAGATAAGAGAGTGGTTTCTTAGCAAGAGGTGATCAGGATCTCAAGGTTTACGGGATGAATGGAAACAAATTCGAAGTGACGGAATTTATTTTTCGATGGAAAATGTACATGCCACAATAAGTAGGGAACTATGCAAGTCATTGACGCAGTTCTACGGAGAACTGCCAGAGAAAAATATGAGAAAAGATGATGATCTAGGATTGGGATGATGATTGAGGAGCACGGTCGTGGTTTTAAAGATAGTTAAGGGCTGCTCGAACAAAAATACGCTGAACCTCATCCGATGAGGTTCAGCGGTATTTTTTGTTCGAACAGCCCTTAACTATCTTTAAAACCATGAACGTGCTACTAGGTAATTTTTTCAGCCCACTGCCAATCGGATTCCAATTGGCGATGGAGATGACGGCGATACTTTTATGGGCGGGAAGACTGCACGCGGGCCACATGTGGCCCGCGCACTCACGCGCCCTACTAGTTTATATATATAGATGATTGCTGTTGCCTGCGGCTCCACCCAAAAACGAAATTCGTTTTGTTTTTTCACAAATTCCCTGGGAACCATTAACTTTACCGGGATAAAGAGGACTAGGCCTTTATCATTTCCTTCAAATGATAAAGGCCTAGTCCTCTTTAAACAAACACACAGACCAATAAATTCACATTTAAATTTATAAATTTGTATGGATGTTGATGATATACACCGTATACAACTCTGTGAAACCTTTAAATTTAAATATGAATCAAAATTTTTCACTCGCAGCGGGATCCGTGAAACCTTATAAAAACTTATTTGTTAAAAGTAGTTAATATAAAAAATTTTGATGAACTATTTCAAACTATATGAATTCAGTCCAACCATTTTTGAAATAAATGGGAACATTACTTTGTGTTGCGCACACAAAGTAATGTTATGTTAAAGTAATGTAAACAAACAAACAAATGGTCTCTGATTCTAAACGCATAACCGTCCTTCGTTTTGTCGTGGGTAAAAAGATATTCAAAGCATTATTGGCGTTGTTTTCGTATAGCTGTCGCCAGTCGGCAGCACTATATTGCTGACTTATTATTGTAAAATTTTGTAATGACTGCTAATGCTAAATAAACGACACGCCACTATAGAACACGCGACGAAAGTCACGAATAAGTATAAGAAGTGAAGTACCTTTTGATATTCGTAATTGCAAATTCTTTTTACTGGGTTAAGTCTCTTGGAGGTGTAAAAATAGAAGAATCCATATCACCGCAATCAAAACCTAAGTAACTTACGCAAAATTTACGAGTAGGTAAGTCGTTAATTTCACAGCTCGCAGAGCAAAACCTATAAGCAAAATAAATGTGTGCTTTGGTGATTACTAGATTCAAGATTTTGCCTCAGAGAGCACGTTAAGCCGTCGATCCTGCGTCTGATCTCTCTCGGGTCAGGTCAAAGCTGTCGTCCTATCGCTTTATGAGTGTGCATCTGTACACTGTAATATCTCCCTTGCAGATGGAAAATGTCGGCAGAGATTGACCACTGTGGCCGGATTGATCTGAAGGACTCATGTCGTTTATTTATTTAATATCCATAGAGGTCCAAGAGGGAGCCCTCGACTTTAAAAGTGCGGCAAAAAATACTATGCCCAAATTGGCAAACCCGAGCCGTCGCTACACAATTTTTCACGCACACCGCATCCGCGCACCATACAAATTTCAAATTGACACACTCACACTACAAGAAAAAGTTGCCGCACTCACGGAGCTGTCGTTGTTAGATAGGGCTCTATCTAGCCGGAGCGCGAGCGATAAATGTAAGAAAATATATTTCTAATATATAAAATTTTCTCTCCTCTAAAATTACCAATCTCCTTCGAAAAGGCTCCACCGATTGTTATGAATTAATTTCTTGGATATTCAGTAGGTCGGAGAGTAGGACGTGGTAAGCTATTTTTCACATAGTCCTGTATGCCAAAATAACATTTGCCGGGTCAGCTAGTAGTTTTGTAAGGAACTTCCAAAAAGCACATCAGCTGATTCAATAGATCTTTGAAAATTATTTGTAGAGCAAAAGAAAGAAAAATGCTCGCATGTTATGTACATACCTTGTTAAATCTTTCAAAATACGGAGCGTCTTTATCCCTTTCTTGTTGTGTTGTAACCATTTTTCACGGCTTCGTTGAGCCAGCTCGGTACAGGTGCCGGCAAACTTCTTGAGCATAAAGTGACGTAATGGGGAAAAATTAGCGCACGCGACTCTCTGCCGACGCGCCTGGCACTTACCACCAAAAAGATCTAAAATTCGCTTGTGTGCAAATCAAGGTCATATACCCAAGAAGTTTGCCGTGTACTGTACTAAGAGTGTCGCTGACGTGGACTATCCCTCCATTTCTTAGACGGTTTAATAAATCAGTTAAAATGCAACTTCCCCTTCGCATTTCTCCATTGGGGATCTTTTTGATGAGTGCGTTTGAAAAGCTGACATCCCGTCATTTTTGGGGTGGTTTTATCGGTATAAGAATATTCAAGTGTTTTGTAAGATGCTTAAAATTTTTTTTTTGATTTTCCGAAAATTACATATTATAACTAGCTTACGCGGCAAACGTCAGTTATCCATATCGGACCTATTCACAGACGTACCAAATATCGACACGAATTGCATAGAAAACGGTCAAGCCGTTACAGAGAATTTGGTTAAAAACATTGTGAGCTCAAGACTTTTATACCTACATATATAATGGCATAATTTTTGGATCCGAAAATAGTCCTTTATACCATTTGCGCTTAATAAGGTTCCTAAACGTGACTTGTTAAAACTTTCTTTTGTGCTTTTTTTATTTTGAGGATAAATTGTGCACCAGGTCGTTACCTTCATACAATTTTCTCCTAGATAACATGAGAGTTTCTAATAAATTACTGAGAAGTTTTTCTCAGAATATTTTGAATTGAAATTGAATTTTTATGAAACTTTCGTACAGGATTTAGGTGAATCGCCTCATCTTCATGTACCATAACAATATTATATAACGTATGATCTAATACATATTCAGTGGAAATCCAACGTACCTACGGTATTAGAGGGTTAATTCAACACTAATTTTTCACATGAGATCCGATAAATTAATTAAGAGATCAAACACGACAAACGACTTTATCCGAATATTGCATAAAGAAAATTGGTTCACTGCAATTTCGGTAAAGCACGATTCGGCTGGCGTTGCGAGTAAGCCGAAGGGCGACTTTTGATTGAGAAGCGAAGAGCCTAGAATGTTCTATGTTATTTTTGGGTAGCTGAAACTATTTTAGACGGGAGACAATATTTTGTTTGTGGTGTGTTGTGTGTGGTGGAAGATAAAGGTTTTTAAAGGGAAAGAATGAGATCATCTGGCTAATAGGTAAATGAGAATTCGCCACTCTATCGTTGCCAAAAATGCTTGTTTTGCCACCAATAGTAAGACCACGCTGTATTTCGCTCATCAGCTATCTATAGAATTTTGAAAAATTATTTTCTGGAAGGCACTACTGATTGCTTGTTCGAAAAAGGTTTACCTAAATCGTTCGGATGCCCATATCAGAAATTTTCATCCAGACAATGTCAACAAGGTCGCCTACAAGTATCTACCTGCTAAAATTTTCCCGAACAAGTTTAATAAATAAGGCAAGTACATTCTTATCTTTCTAAGAATTTATTTCTGCTATTTTATTAAAACTTGACGACGGAAAATTTCTGAGTAATTTTGAACTTGGTATAAATTGTTATTTAGATTTTACTACAAGCAGTCAAGCAGTACATAATACACAGGGTCTAAATATTATATTAATATTATCATTCGTTCATACTAAATACTTAAACATGAATTTGAATACCATTTTGTAATGCCGTTTCCCGGATAGAATAGAGGTTGAAATTAGTAAGAAACATTTTTGGTCCCAAAACAAATAGGAAGACAATGTTGAAAATAAAAATCGGGCAATTATTAACTCAGTGGGTAATAATTTTATAGTAGAGGGCGCTTGCGGGACTTTTATTTAAACCTCTTTAGGAGTTGAGTTAAAAAAAAACTTTACAGATGACTAAGTCGTAACCTCAGTCGTAACAGTATGCTTTCCGATCGATCCGTTCATCCTAGTGACAGCTGTACGTTAAATAGATCATTCACTCAATCAGTCAGTCAATCAGTCAGTCACTTTCGTATTTTCTTTTCCGTTACTGTATGGACTTGTATTTTGTGGTTTAAATACATAATTTTATAATTTTACACGGGTACAGGATCACGCCCTGCTGGAACCAGGGTCTACATGCAATTAGGTCGAAATAGGTGTAATATCCATCCTAAAAAATCGTGTTATATACCCGTGTAAAATTATAAAATAATGGGCTTGTATTTTGTCTTGCAAAATTCTAAAATCTACTAATAGGTTTTGAATTAGCAACGCCTTTAATGGCAGTAACTTAGGACCGTGATGTGGGATTGTTTAGATTTACATTCTTGAATTGTTTAAACATCCAAGGGCACATAAATTGAATATCAATTTCAAGATGATAGATATTAGATACCGACATAGGATGATAGGCAGACTGGCAATCAAGTGATTCTATAAGAATTTCGTTTTTGAGTTGAGGTATTGAACCCTAAATATCATGAAAAATTGCATGTGTACTGCAAGTATTAAAGCGTGACACTGCTTTCAGTATAGGCCTACATTGTAACACTGCCAAGCTTACACCAAAGAAGAATGTATCATAAACAAAGTGCCGAGGCGAAGGCAAACAACTTAAGCCTCTCTTAATAGAATTTTGACGCGATCTCACCTTACGGGGAGCGGTAAAGATACTTCACGCCGCTTATTACGGGAGGAAAATCTCGGGTTTTCGTCGGACAATATAGAAAAAGTACTACGAAAATATTTTAGGTAACAAGTTGAGAAGGAATGAGTATCCTCAAATATTCTTAATCCTTATCATTATTGGGACATAACGCGACCATACAATTATGATGAATTTTTTTACAAAAATTCGCTCAACAAATTAATACAACTTTGTAGTCTTGGCTCCTAAGCTCCGAAAAATAATAAAAAAGTCGAAGATAAACGAAAATAATAACTTACAGGCTAAGTACCTACTTTGAACAGAATATGCCTACAATTTTCGGCTGTCATGATTTTAAAACCTGTCCCTGACTTAGTATCATATAGGCAGCTCTAGTCATATGACATTTTGCGATACGATAGACGGAATGCAAAAGGAACGAAACTAAAAAAAAGTATGAAAATGATAGCTAAATTGATCACGTGACTTTCGCGCATTCTTATAGGTACAATTTTTGAATGTCATCGCATTTCTATCCTTTTTATCGTATCGTAATATTATTTGACTAGATCTTTCTTCTCAGTGCTTTACGACATTTCCGAAAACCTTCACTAGTACTTTAGAATTGTTCAAATCGCGACCCACCAGTACAGGATTTTCAACAAATTTCGAGTCAACTCACTATGCACAAAAATGTATGTAGAAATTCGGTTGGTTTGTGTGAAGCGTGTCGTTTCGAAATTTATACAAAAAGCTGTACTACCACTTCAGCGCGCCGGATACAATATCATGCGCTTTTTGTATGAAAGCTTACAGGTATACAATCATCTTAAGATCCCTTTATCTAACAAGCCAGCGCAGAAAAAAAATAACTCAAAAAGTTATACCATCAGACTTTCAAAATCCTGTACAGAGACAATTGATCAATTCACAAAATGAATTAGCAATCAGCACAATTAATAGCAATGTATAAGTAGGTAATCCTGTTTGTGAATCATACTCATAGCATGATCGTATACCGTTTAAATCGGATATCAAATACAAAATCACGGAATTTCGTTAATGGGAAATCATTTCCGTGGTTGATTGATCACAATGATTGTTCGATGAGCAATTACGGATTATTTTATGTTGCCACTACATTTGATTTTGTTTACCGCACTTGGAGCGTAATGATGAAATATTGCATCTATATATTCAAAATTTTATTCTGTTTTAATTCCTGATGTATCATGCAATTTAATCAACTTTATAAAATGATAACATTTTCTGGAAAAAAATAAGTAACCTTTCACTTGTGTAACCTAAGAATTACGAAAGCCGCTTTTCCCGAACACGCATTGTTTTTCAGTTTTTAAAATGATGATTATGATTGTTAAGAAAGACATTTTACATTGAAGAAGATCAGTTCAAGAAAGAAAATTAAGTCTTTAGTGAACTGGGCAGCTCGATAAACTTTTGGTTCGAACTATACATGTACATTCAAACCTGGTTAAGTGCGAGCTCAAGGGACCGAGATCTCTTTTTCTCTTATAGAGGTTTGTTAACCGAGTTTCAGAGCTAGAAGGACAATATTACGAACCGATTCTTACTCTGCGATAGCTTATTTATCGAAAACTAAAAAATGCATGGGAATCTATTCGGCAGGTTAGACACGTGACCTACGTTTTAATTTTCGAAGCTTTATTGATCAAACAAACGTAAGGTAAGGTTCAATTCAAGGAAAATGACTCACGATGATCGAAAAAAAGGAGAAAAAAGTAGACCATTTGCACGTCACATGTTTATATTCTCCCATGGGCTATTCACGTAACGCATCGGCTACATTTCGTGAAGTGAAATGTTTGAAATTATGGCATTTACGTATAGCAGATGATATAGAAATCAAAACAGTTTTGCGAACACTGAAGAATTAATTTTACAACATAGAACGTAAAATTGAATGTACTTAGTTCAAGACGCTACATGGTCGACAATCCTGAAATTAGATTTGTATTCCGCGATAAGTTTGAAAAATTGTATTTCCTATATTGAAATAACTATTATATTCAATTTTAATTTTATTTATTGATTCACATCACTTCGTGTGTGAAAACGTTACGTGAATAGCACAGGTATTTAATATTTCACTCTCGTGGTTTGGCGATAAGCGCAAATCTTAAACAAAGAGGAAATATTTGATATTCCCCCCACGAAACCAGTGTGCGTTCCTAATTACACAATCTACGTTATTATTGGCGCTTGTGTCGACCGCACAAAAGGGAAGTTTTGTCTAGACGGGCGTAATTAAAAAAATTCTACTAATCTCACCAGCCGTTTAAAAGAGCCACCGAGATAAATGGATTCTTTTAATTAAAACTGGAGCTGTTTAAAACGGTTTCATAAGATAAAGCGCGGTTTGTCCGGCGGAGGCATAAAAAAAAAAAAAAATGGGGTGAGAAATGAGGTTAATTATTATTAGTTTATTTCCCAGAAAATGTCAACCAACAATCTGATTTAAGGCAAAACTCTTGTTATTTGAACTACGAGTATACATTACCTTTACAAGGAAAAAAGAAGGTAATATATTCTTACTTTTTTCTTTCATTTAATGTTTATATTATAGTATAATTTCTACTCTTATTTTTATTTTTATCTTGCACTATCCCGCGCTTCATTCAAAAAATCCTCTTACCAAAGGTTTTTTTTATTGAAGCAAGGCTTGCGCTTGACGACAATCATGCCTGATAGAAAGCAATGATGAGGTCTAGGATGGAGCGCGCTTGCCTAGAAAAAGGTTGCCTTTAAGAGATTGCTATAGCAATAAGGCCGCCTTTACGCTCACTGTCTTCCATTATAATATTGTTTCTCGATCAGTATTTTCTGTTAAAAAATACTTCTTTGATCTCAAAGTAATATAAATACATGAATAATAAATAAATACTTCTCTGATCCGTGATAACGAGTACATTAAACCCTCTACCTACTTATCTGCATTTAAATTAGTTGACCCGGCAAACGTTGTTTTGCCATATAAATGATTTCTCACTTCGGAGTATGACAAATAGTTTCCCAGACCTACCGAATATACACAAAAAAATCATAAAAAATAATATGTTTTGTTACAATAACTCACACGAGAATTGTACATATTCTAAAAAGAAAACTTTCTTTCTTATTAAAATGGCCGTTTATATCGATTTATGTTTATAAACCTACACGTATGGAAGAAGTTATTTTTCATAAATTTGTATTGTTCTGTCAGCTTAGGTTCATTGAACTCAGTTTTTAGCGAACGTAACGGTCACCCAGTGTAAATAATGTCAAATACAGGAGAAGTGTGTGGTTTCATGTCAGTAACACACCTACTTTTACCTATAAACTCAACGAACCTATGAGAAATGGTTGCAAGTGCCACTTGAAGGGAAGAGGTCTTATCCCTTTCAAGTCTCCCCTCTGTGTACCTTATCTCAGAAAGTACTAGATTTCTTTTGTTACACCATGCGCTACCAACCTGTTTTCATAATACACTAGATAGTAGTATGCTTTTTTTTTAAATAGTAGTATGCTTTTTTTTTAAATTAACAATAAACCTCTAAAAACAAAGTTACGTTGAGTTTATCTTTAACGAAAGTGAGTCTTAAAGTTTTAATTATTTTGTAGTTTGAAACCCTCGGTGTGTGGGACTCGCCCTTGGCCAGTTTTTAGGGCTCCGTACCCAAAGGGTAAAACGGGACCCTTACTTAAAAATATATGTTTAATTAAAAATAAAACAAATATTTAAGGAGGTCTCCCATGCAAAGAACGTGATTTATTGCTCGTTTTCGTAAATTTAGTGGGCACTTGGGCACACCTTTGAGATGGTTTCGCCGACACTGATGTGACTCGCGGAAGCGCGGTGAATACGACAGTGAATCCCGTACTCCCGCCAGCGGGTCCATCGTGGAAACAGACAGTTTAGTGGGCAAGCCCCACATAACCCTTCCGTTTCCCTGGACGGAGGGGTATGCGTTTGGCATTTTCTGTCATAAAAAAGGGGTGTTTAGTTTACTTTAATACCTACCATTGAGAATGGGTCTTCATCTTACGGAAACCTCAATTCGCGAGCCCGACTTGCACTTGACCATTTTTTTATTCAACTTTTTGTTTAAAAATTGGTTCCTGACTTTTTCAATTTCACAATACATTTATTTACCTACATAGATTAATTTACACACCAATAGTAGTTTTTATACACCAGTGTCGCGTACCCTGATAATATATTAAAAGGCTTTTCATTCCGCCCTGAATTTATGGCTTCCTCTTCCGGTCTCTCGAAATCTATTACATAGCTTGCGAGGATTATTCACAGGTATCGATGAAAAATACTCGATCAGATTGAATTCCAGTTTTATTGTACAAATTCTCGATAAAAGTTATTTTTTTTAAATAAAAACCAACTCCTCAACTTTATCGTTTTTGTAATTATTATGGTACCTATCTGTTAATAATTTAACGATGTAAGAATTGAAAATATAGTATTTAATACATTAAAGTACAAGATAGGGTTTATTAAAAAAGATTAAATTTTTTTGTAAGTGGTGTTGGTGTTGTTTTTTGTCATAATATTTTTTTTTCGTATTTTTTAATATAAGTATTATCTTTCCAGTTATATTGTTATCAATTCAATGCATTTATGAGGGAAGATTGCTAAATTGTGTTAAATTAAAGTGAGCTATAAAATGATTACCTATCTAATATTTCTATATTTTATCAGCTCTACATGAGAAAAAGCAAACGCAAATCACCACAAGTATAACATGTACAAATTTTTTTTCGTTCTATTTTTCATAGCTGTAACGAAAATAAAATACATAATAACATCTTTGTTTCTCTCATTTTCGGTCGCCCGTCGTCTGCATGGACGCTGTGATCATTCATTATTCATTTTCCTTCCCTTCCACCTCACTCCCCCGCAATCATTAGCTCCCTATGTCATGTCTGCGGAGTTAAAGATAAAAGCAAAGGTAACATTATAGGGGAGATAAACAAGAGATCGGCACGTTATTTAGGTATTTAAAAAGTTGCCAGTTTTATCAAATTAGGGGAGCGAGGCGGAATGATAGCGATTTGTTGGGGGTTATTTTTGTGATGATAAAGTTTAAATGAGGATGATAAATGCTCTTCTTTATTCTGATCCTAATTGAGAAAATCTGATATTTTGGAATTTTAATTATTTTATGTTTACTGACCTTTTACGTACTTCAGCGGTAGAAGTAAGTGTTTCAATATCGTCATAATTATAATATTATCATCCTACGAACGTATCAAAACTTAGGTCAACAAAAAAACTAAATTAAGTATTAGTTAAAATTTACGATCATGTGTACCTATGATCTTGGTAACCCATGGTATAACTGTTTTCTTTGTCACTGAGATCTGTTGCCCTAAAAAGGTATGTCTGTATTTACATGCCCAATGAATGTATTTGCCTTTAATAAGTAATGTAATGTATTTACGAGTACCTACCTACTTGTTCATTATTTCACTGAGCGACCAGTATTTTGAATCATCAGTGAAATCATGTATCAGTGAAATAATGAAAAGTAAACATTTCTCCATAAAAGATAAAAGAAAAGTTTTTGATACGTGTATATTACCGTGTCTTACATACGCGTCACAAACATGGGCACTTACCGAACAAAATCTAGCAACATTAAGAACATGTCAAAACTCAATAGAGAGAAGTGTGGTTGGTGTGAAGCTGAGAGACAGGGTAAAACTTCAAAAGATCAAGGAGATAACAAAATTTAGAAAAGTAGATAAACTCATCAAAGAACAAAAATGGCGTTGGGCGGGCCATATGATCAGAGAGAACACTGAAAAATGGTCTAAAAAAGTAACAGAATGGTACCCCAGGGACAAAAAGAGGAATAGAGGGAGACAAATGAAAAGATGGGAAGATGATATTTCAGGGTTGGTGGGTAAAATGTGGACCAGACTGGCAAGGAACAGGGATAATTGGAAAAGTTTAGAGGAGGCCTATGTCGAAGGACACGCTGATCACATTCCTTTAGATTAAGTACCTAAATTAATGTTAGCAATAAATTATAAAAATTGTAGAATCAGCAATAAAGGCTATTTTTATTTTATTTTTTATTTTATTTTATTTTTATTTTATTTTATTTACCTACTTGTTAGCGAATGAATGAATATGAAACAAAAACTTTTATGATCATATTTTGTTAATATTTGTACATAAACATCAATAATCGCTTATGCCGATGACAGGTTAACTATAGGATACAATGTTTGTCTATTTAGGGCTGATTTTTCAATCGCCAGCTATACTATCTGAAAATGAAATACAAAATCTGTTAAAACGTCATATTTAATCCTTAGAATTAACGATTATCTGGCGATTAAAAAATCGGCCCTTAGAGATATTCGTATAGGAGAATAATTATTTTCACTTCTGGATAGATTTCAATTAAGATATTAATGAAATATTATTCAGGTTCATGTTTTATTAATTGATATTCTTCTGAATTATGTATCTCATAACAGACCTCGCCATATCAATCTCACTGAAGTGGTTTTCTTACAAACATCTTTATCTTATTACCTGTATGTACTCGTATAGCTATTAAGGTAAAATAAACTAAGTGATTGGCCTTCAGTCTACAGAACTTAATATTATTACAAACTTACTAAATATTTATGTGATGTAATGTTTATTCGAGAAGAATTGAGCAAAAACAAAATATCGAAGAAAAATGGACCATATATATAAAAGAAAAATGGACAATATTAAAGCAAATGGATGATTGGGCGCTTTTGATAACAATATCATATAGATACAGAAGTCAAAATCTGTGTTTGAAGTGATCTGAGGTCAAAATAGTATCTACTGTACAAATTTACATATACTCTGGACGGGGCGGTCGGTGGGAAAAAGTGTCGCCAGTTTATCGGTGCCAAAAATGCTTGTTTTGTCAACAGTAAGACCAAAGGCCACGATGTAGTTCGCCCAGCAGCCACCTATAGAATTTTGACAGATGTACTGTTTGCTTGTACGAAAAAAGTTTACGTAGATCGTTCTGATGCCCATACCCTCAGGTTTCTTATCGGTGACTGTATAATTAAAAGATTTTCTATTGAATTACTATTTTACGATAAGTGAGACGTGATGGTAAGTGACAATACAGAATTGAATAAGAACTGAAGTTAGAATATATTGATGTAGTATTAACTCGGAAAGGATATAATTGGTTACTGCAAAGTATCGTCTTTCGCTGATAGTATGGTAATCAGCCGCGGCCGAAGCCTTATACTACAAATTAATAAATAAATAAGCCTTTTATTTGCCAAAACCTTAATCATAGATTTTTTTAAATAATTAAATTAAAGAAGAATCTATTTTTTTTATAAATATATGTTTTAAATATTTTTTATGGTATGGTTTCTTGGGACACCGATTTATGGACGTAGGCTTCAGGCGTCATTTGCCACTTAGTTCTTTCTTTAGTTAAGTCTGGTCCATGTCAGGTTATCACAGAATACTTCAGCCAAATTGGGTCGTTTTATTAGATTAGGTATAATACTATCTACAGATACGACCTAAAAATAAATACTTGAACGAAAAAGAAAAATAAAAGAAAATTCAATTTACCGACAGACTATTTAAAGATTTAGTAGCTTTTTCGGTATTAGAGGAAACTTATTATCGGTATCGAAAGTTTTGTAATTTTCCAGAAATAAGACACAAAAGATAACAAGTCGGTAAATGAGATCGCTGAAAAGAAAGTAATTGGTAATATTATGTATATAATTTAACCGCAAGGATAATAATAACTCCCTGTCTCCCAACGCAATCTGTTCGGACGGGAACAGATATCGAGAAATTAATCTTACAATCATGATTCTGGGAACCTTATATTATTGTATTTTATTATAATTAGTAAATAAGTAAGTAATAAAGCCTATTAAAACCTACCTACCCTTTTTTTACACAATAAATCAGTAATTGGCCATGATCTCACTTGATGGTAAGTGACGACGTAGCTGTGGAATTCATTTTCGTATTTATCGTACGTAACTTGTAAGGAATAACTAACCACTAAAGGTAGAAACAGCATCGCGCCGGAACACAAAATTCAACTTACGCAATTGATTGACGGTACGTGCTCCCAGACCTGACATGAGCCTAATTAGAAACTAAAAAATTCTAAAGTGGCCCGTTGTGGGAATCAAACCCGCGACTTCCCGCTTGAATCCTAGTGTGCGCCACTGTGCCAGAGAGGTTTTCAATCAACTGCGCAGGAGAGACTGATTTGTCAATTTTTATAATTTTTTTTACTTTATACAAGTTAGTAGTTGACTGCGATCTCACCTGATGGTAAGTGAAGATGCAGCGAAGATGTTATCGTACTAACTTGGAAGGGTAAGTAAATTTACCCCAACGGTTTCTACAAGCATAGCACCGGAACGCTAAATCGCTTGACGGTGCGACTTTGCTGGTAGGGTGGTAACTAGCCACGGCCACAGCCACCAGACCAGACCTGAGCCAATTTAGAAATTATAAAATTCCAAAGTGGTCCGTGGCGGGAATCGAACCCGCGACCTCCCACGCGAATCCGAGCGCGCCGCCACTGCGCCAGGGAGGTCGTCAAAATGCGATAATAGGTTTTATAGGAACATAAACCCGCTTTTGCATTAATTATAACAATACCTACTACCTAGTGTGATTTTTATCCCTAGCGTAACAAGGGGTATAAAACCAAAGTATCGACGCAAGTAGTTCGTGACGGATATGGCAAATGGTTTTATCACTGCTGACTAGGGGAGTTGCACTGTACCTTTTGATGTCTTTACCGATCGTGACTGAAACGTTTAGTCGCTGAGGGCGATCGAGTGAACGTAAACGCGGTATTAGCGGCGCGATTTACGATCCTTATAGAGCCTTCCGTACTTTAGTTCTACAGGAGACCTTACGCACATTGCAACGGCATGGCAAGGGATTTCAATATTGTAGCAATGGACATTCAAGCGTTTCGTCGAGACAATTTTAAAGCATTTATATCGAATATCTATGACGACACGTTTGAAATGTCCGTTGGTAAAATCTTAAAATCCCTTGCCATACAGTGCCCAGTATGCTTAGGCCATATGACTTATCTATTCAATTTTACTAATGTTTATGGAGCGGAATTCAAAAAAACGTACGAAAGCGATAGTAGTCATCGAAAAGTCACGTTATTTTATCGATCGGATTATATCAATTCCATATTCTTTTTTATTTTTATTTCGCTCCATTAGCAATCGTAGAAATAGAATGGCTAATATAACATGGCTACAGCTGCTAAAAGTTCACAACACAGTTCGGAAAATGCGTAATACGAAAAAATAGGTTTACTTTTTCTCATTTGAGATACTGAACTCCAAAAAGTGTAAATACACTTGCGAAATATTAATTTTCTCTGGCTTAGTAAAATTAAAACTTTACTATTGGCAAACAAATTTACTGTTGCACAGCTGTGAGGATTAAGTCAAGTTGGCTAACTAGCGACCAGCGCCGTTAGTAGGTTAGTTAGCCAACTTTGGTTCAATAAGATTAGGATTTGAAATAACCAGGAAGCATGTGTCTAACGTAAATAACGAAGCAACTCAATGAAACTATGAACTAATTATAGTTCTTGGTTTTAGGGTTCAAAAAATCAAGTCTTAATCCAAATATCTTTATTTCACATAGGCCTAACTTGCAGGCACATATAAAAGGTCTATACGATAACTTTGATATTTGTATTATGGTGATAACTTATGCGTCGCGTCGACTTAAAACTAAGTTTACGAGGGTTCCAAACACGCCCGGCAATGAGTGAAATAAAAAAATAAAATAAGCATATCCATTTTTTCATACACTATGGAAAAATAAGTATGCTAATTTCTATTTAATATTTTTACAGGGTGATTCGTTGTTAAGTTACCTTTCAATATTATTTCAGCTTTTCGCTACACGCTTTATATCATCATCACCAAAATAAAAAAGTTATAACTTTTTGTAAACATTAAAACAATTATCAACAGTTGTTATAGGTCCTTGTAGTATTTGGAATGTTTTTTGTTTGGAATTAAAAAGTTTGATATAACATAAACAAAAATCCTTATGTTCAAACAAACAATTTCCAACGGTAGTTCGTACACCGGATGAGGTCAAGTTGTTTAACTAACTCCAGGGCTAAACTTCAATAAGTTTAGAGTATGCAATCCAACCAAGCGTGGTAACTACTGTACAGCTCAGCTGTTTAGTTGGGAAATATAGTCGTATCAAATCCAACCTCTTTTTGTTGTCTAACTAGCTTTTGCCCGCGGCTCCGCCCGCGTTAAATTCGATGTTTTACTAATCTTGAGAAAAAATTGAATTTCCTTTTCAATGACCTTTACACCTACTTTCAGGACAGATTGTCAAAGTAATCTACCTATAGCTGTAGCTATAGATTACTGTTGAACATTAGGGTTTTTTAAATATCCCATGGGAACTATGGATTTTCCCGGGACAAAAAGTAGCCTATGTTTTAATCCGGGTTATAAGCTATCTATGTTCCAAATTTCAGCCAAATCGGTTCAGTAGTTGCGGCGTGAAGGAGTAACAAACATACACACTTACACACACACACACACACACACACACACACACACACACACACACACACACACATACATACACACACACACACACACACTTACCCACAAACTTGCGCCTTTATAATATTAGTGTGATAGTGTGAAGTGTGATACCAGGAACTGCTGTACTGTGTTTTTGCAAAAATGCTTTTGCATGGACAAAGCTACATCTTTAGCACTGAATGGTTAAAATACTTGCATCGATCGAGCTGCGTAGGCACTGATTGGTTAATCATGCATCTTATTGGTTCATTGGTTATGCATCCAAGGCACCGATTGGCTGGTGATGGTTGCGCTGCTGTTTACCAGTAATGTTTGGGCGATGTTAAATTTTATTTGCGAGAATCGCCTCGCTGGTCTCCTTTAAGACTGAAAAGGATTTACCCTTGATTGCACCTTTCTCAAGATTCTTAGACCTTTCTCTAGTGTTAAGTATGTAGTTGCCACAAACCTTGAAAAGTCAAAAGTACACGGGTTCAAACGACGGACATCATAACCATTACTTATTGTAGTAAAAATCACTATGAATTTTATAATGAAGTAGGTATCAATTGTCATCCCTTAATCATCGTCCCAGAGCCAAGCAAAATGAAAATGAAAATGAAAATGAAAATGAAAAATCTTTATTTTCACATAGGCCCAATTAATAAGCTCTTATGAAAAGTCAAAACTCTACCGCCAGGTTCGGAAAGCAGGTTTGCACCGAGAAGAACTGGCAAGAAACTCGGCACTTGCTCTTTTCAAAAAAAAATGTCATTATATACAATTTCTTAAATTATATCAATAATTAATACATAATTTTTAAGATATCTCGTGAAGAGATGGAAATATATCCCTATCATTCCAACAATTCTTGTCATTAAAAAATTCTCCAATAGTATAGTAACCCCGACTTATTAGATGTTTTTTGACAGTGACTTTAAACTGTTCCCCCAAAATGGGTGTGCCACAGGGTTCAATTTTGGGCCCTTTTCTGTTTTTAGTGTATATAAATGATTTACCGCACCATGTAGACGGTATTTGCGAAATAGTATTGTTTGCTGATGACACTTCTCTCGTTTTTAAAACAGATAAAAGTAAAGACAATTTTGACGATGTAAATTCTGCTATTGCGCACGTATCGCACTGGTTCACAGTTAACAATTTACTTTTAAATTCAAAAAAGACTAAGTGCATTGAGTTTGCACTACCAAACCTAAGAAATATAGTTAGCAACAAAAAGGTGATTGTGAATGGAGAAATACTAAAAATGGAAAACTCTACTGTATTTCTGGGGGTGACCTTAGACAATAAATTACAATGGGGCGCTCATATTGAGACTTTGGCAGGTAAACTTAGTTCAGCTGCCTATGCTGTGAGAAAAATTAGGCAATTTACAGACATTGATACAGCCAAGCTTGTTTATTATGCCTATTTCCACAGTGTTATGTCCTATGGTATTCTATTGTGGGGCAAAGCTGCTGATATTCAAACCATATTTGTATTACAAAAGAGAGCAATTAGAGCCATATACAAAATGAAGCCACGCGAATCTCTTCGCCAAAAATTTAAAGAAATAGGTATTCTTACAGTGGCATCTCAATACATTTATAATTGCTTACTATTTGTTCGTCAAAATATTAATAATTATAAGCAACGGATAGATATAAGTAATCGTCCAATTAGAAATGGAGGACATAAGTTAGTTATAGTGCCACACCGTTTGCGTAAGGTACAGAGGTCATTTGTGGGGTTGAGTGTACGCTTCTACAATATGATTCCGAAGTCTGTTTTGGACTTACCTTTGCACAGGTTTAAAGACACTGTCAAGAAACATTTAATTAATCATGGTTACTATACCATTGAAGAATTTCTTAACGACAATGATTCTTGGAATGATAGAAATATGCTTCCATCTCCTCACGAGATATCTTAAAAATATGTTATAATTTTTCATAATCTATAAGAAATCTTGTATTATAACAATGACATTTTTGAAAAGAGCAAGTGCCGAGTTTCTTGCCAGTTCTTCTCGGTGCAAACCTGCTTTCCGAACCTGGCGGTAGAGTTTTGACTTTTCATAAGAGCCTGTTATTTAGGCCTATGTGAAAAATAAATATTTTCATTTTCATTTTCATTTTCAAACCTGTGTAAAGGTAAGTCCAAAACAGACTTCGGGATCATATTGTAGAAGCGTACACTCAACCCCACAAAGGACTTCTGTACTTTACGTAAACGGTGTGGTACTACAACTAACTTGTGTCCGCCATTTCTAATTGGACGGTTACTTACATCTATACGTTGCTTATGTTATATCAAACTTTTTAATAGCAAAGAACTGGAATAAAAAAAAGATTTTAAAATAAATTGCTAAAAGAATGAATAGGTGCTTATCAGAAAAGATTGTGAAACCAAAAGTAATTGACGAAATAATTTAACAAGATGGGACAATATCTCTTTGTCGTCTTTACCAATCAGTTTGGACTGGAACAAATATCGACAAATTTATCTTAGAAACGCAATACCTACGAGCACTTACGTCTCCTTTTATAAAAGTTTTATAGGTATGAAGGAGGATAACATATCGATACCTTATTTTTATTAAAGTTTGTACCTGCTTCCTCAAACTGATTGTAAAAGTCAACACGCACGCACACACACACACACACACATCTCACACACACATACACACACACACACACACACACATCTCACACACACATACACACACACACACACACACACACACACACACACACACACACACACACACACACACACACACACACACACACATACACATAATAATTGTTTGTCACTGGAGACATTGTATCAGGAGGGCGATGATCACTGCAACACAGTTTATACTTCTGCAGGATCATTGTTCCCATTTGCTTCTGTACCTTTTCCTAAGACTCAAATAAAGCAATTTTTATTTAAAAAAACCGAAGTTATACTGTTGTGGAACCTACTTTTCGGTAAGTCTATCCATTATTTGATGAACCGTACCTACTTATTAGTTAGTCTGGACTGTACTAGTAGCTAATTACCACTTTGTGGACATCGGCGAGGCGATTAAGCTTTCCGGAGCGATACTGTATAGCAGTAGAAACCTTTTCCAAGCTAGTAGGCTAACATCTCCAGCTGCATTCACCCTTCGAATTAACTATTCCTTATCATCTGATCATTTAAAATCAGTGACAAGGCAAGTAAAAGATGCAGTGAGTAAAATAAGATACCAAATTATTTTCACATCTCTATGCTCTATAGCACTCTATGGCGACCGAATGGTGCCTCGGTAGCAATCCTGCCATCTGCGTTGTAGGTCGTGGTTTCGATTCCCACAACTGGAAAATATTTGTATATGAATGTTTCCTTGTGTCGTGGTGTTTTAAAATGTACTGTATATATGAGGTATTATTATATTCTAGCACCAAAAACACAAGCTTTCGCTTACTTCGGGGCTAGATTTCGATGTGTGTAATGTCCTGATACATTTATTTATGTATCTCTGTGTAAACCGCTCCCAAAATGATACAGTCAAAATTAATACTAAATTAATAATAAAAATATATTGCAGTTTAAAGAGGTCTTTGGTATCCTGTTGAATCAGTTTTCCAGAACAGTTTCAATAAAGAAAACTAAATATATGTTTACTTAGCAATGTCGTAAGCAAGTGAATAAAATACTTACAACGAAAAACGCAATGTGTGAATCGGCGCGTTGCACACAACATTATACCTTAAAATTGGAAGCTTAAGGATCGAAATAGTTATTCTGAAATTATAAGTAGTTTTGTCGCCGATTCTACAATTCTTTTATTTATTTCAACATCTTGTCTGATACTTCCGGGATACAGTAGTTTGTTACGATTTATCGACAGTGTTTGATGTTTGTATTGCAGATTATAAAGATAAAACAATCGATGGGAAGCCATACTGTTTCTGAAAATTATTGCCCCATTGTTGGCTCAGCGAAAATTACGATGGTTATTTTCTTTCTATTAACTCAATAGACATATTATACCCTGGACAAGGCGGACGGCGTGGAAAAATGTCGCCAGTTTATCGGCGCCAAAAATGCTTGTTTTGCCACCAACAGTAAGGCCACGCTGTAGTTCGCTCGGCAGCCACCTATAGAATTTTGACAGATGGCGCTACTGTTTGATTGTACGAAAAAGGTTTGCATAAATCGTTCGGATGCCCATATCCTGAGGTTTCTAATCGGTGGTTAATTCGGAAATGCTGGCCTAATTGTTCGAAATATGTGCTCAAAACTCCGTTTACACTTGTTCTGTATGTACCTACATAATGAGGTTAAAACAGACTAAAATCAAAAAATGAGAACTCATAGTTGTCGCTCAGTCCATCTGTGTCTGTCTTTCTGCCACTAAAGGCTATGTTTCATATAAATAGGTTTAAAATTAAAATCTAGTTGAAGTCAAAATTAATATGAGACATGGGACAGAGGGTGGTTTGTAACTTATTATTATAACTATAAAATGGAAAACTCTTTCCAAAAAACCAACTTCAAATGCCACTACAAAGAATGAAATAATTTTTAATGTACACCAATTCGAAGTCGGGCAATGTTTTGTTCAATCATTAATAGTCCTTCTTATTATTAAACTTGATGTGCAAAGAAACGACAAAATTATCGACAATACGAAGGACTATTATTGAATGAACGAAACATTGCCCGACTTCGAATTGGTGTACATTAAAAATTATTTCATTCTTTGTAGTGGCATTTGAAGTTGGTTTTTTGGAAAGAGTTTTCCATTTTATTTTATACTTTTTAGTGGAAAACAACTAATGCGCAAGGCATTGGAAAAAATGCCCACATCGCTTGAAGTATGCTTCTAAAACCTGAAGAGTTCCCTCAATTTCTCCAAGATCCCATCATCAGACTTGATGACCTGACTTGATGAATACAGTCATTACTTGATGACTGCAAGGAAATGCAATAGTAACTATAAAAAATACCTCAATCGCTTCAAGTATACTAGCAAAATTTTAAGAGTTCCCTCGATTTTACCAAGATCCCATCATCAGATCCTGACCTAATGACCATAAGACTACCTGGAAAAAATTACTCTTTCAAACAATACCCAAATCACTTCAAGTGTGCTTATAAAATTTGAAGAGTTCCCTCGATTTCTCCAGGATCCCATCATCAGATCCTGACTTGATGAATATGGGACCATCTGTGAACTATACCCTATCAAACAAAAAAAGAATTAACGAAATTGGTCCACGCATCTTCGAGTAATCGGGGAACATACATAAAAAAAAAAAAAAATAAAAAAAAAAAAAAAAGATTCCGACGAATTGAGAACCTCCTCCTTTTTTTTGAAGTCGGTTAAAAATAAGTAAAGTTGCTTAAAATGTAAATTTTATAATGTACAAACACAAATGTAGTCTGAGTGTACAAATTGTAGAAATAAATTCGTACAAATTATAAAAATATTTCAATCCACGATGACGCGCCCCACTCTGTCAAACTCCATACGAATCGAATGAAACATAAGCGATTTCGACAGAGTGGGGCGCGTCTTCGTGTATTGAAATATCCGAAACTAAATTGGAGTCTCATATCACAAATTTTGGTCCAAAATGTCCAAAAACTAGTGATTTAGGTATTAATTACTATTTATATTATTATACTGCAGGAACATTAAACATAGGCACTACGAAAGTAGGTACCTAATATTTATACATCTTATTTATATGTCTTATCGTTAAAGGACCCACTCAGTTATAGTAAAGGATGAGTTTCTTTTATCTTAATAATTTGAGCATACACGAGTAATTCATTACCCAGGTTCATGTATTATTAATTCTTATTCATCATACTATGAATTATGGAAAACAACACGAAAATATTCGGAGTTGTTTTTCTGATAGGTAAACGGAATGGTGTTGTTAAAGGATTGATAATAATTTTTCATGACTATCGTCTTCGAGTGGTGTTTTAATAATAAAATGAATTGATATTAATGGATTAACCTAAATTACATATTTTGTAACTTGAGATTTGATAGTATTAGGTAATTCTGATTGATTGCTGATCAAATATCATTTCAATGTACACTACTCGTATAAGGCTTGATTTAAACGCTGTGATAGACAATTAGTTCCCGGCACGACCGTGGAATTATGTATTCATGGAATAGTATTAACGTGGAATGTTTGAACACAATGATGACTTGCGAAGTCACTGCCATTCGGTATAACAAAGTTTGTATAATCTAGAAAACTATGTACAACAATAATAAAAAAGTTTTTGTCAATAAAAGTTTTTGCAATGTGGTAGGATGTTTTTGCGGAATCTGTCTTCGAGGTACCAACTACCAACACAGTGTTATAAATATTTGCGCCCCACTCTGTCAAAATCGTTTATGTTTTATTCGATTAGTATGGAGTGTGACAGGGTGGGGCGCGCCGTCGTTTCTACCATGAAACGGCTGCAACATAACAAATGCTTTTCGAACGTTGTTGATTTTCTGTAAAATAAAATTGATCAAAAATAAAAATAAATAAAACCTAACTTAGTAGTAGACTCTGGCATACCATAAGTGCCTATGAGTTAGACCTATATGAAAGAAAATAAATTTGACTAGACTTTTAATTCCGACGCAGTAATTGTGGACCATTATTGTGTTATGGTTTAAGGAGCCAGCAAAATTATAGGCAACCTTAGCAAAATTACGAATTATTAAGGCTCATTGTAATCTTTTTTGGCCTTATTTGAAGATTTAAATTTGACTGTGCAACCATTTTTTGTAAACGCTGTTTGATTACAAATAAAAAAAAATATTAGACTTTTTCTGATTTATCCCGTATTTTAACAAGATGGTTTTTGTTTTAATGGTTAAAATTTCAATAAAAGAAATCTTAAATATAGCTGTATCAGTTTATTGCGGACTTTCATATCTTTTAGTGATAAAAATATGTGGTCGTTAAATCGTACTTACTTACCTACTCGTAAATCACTTTGAAGTGTGTTTGTACATAGGAGTTCTAAGAAATTATTTTATCATTATTATGCCTTCCGAATTGTGTGGTATTGCTTAATTTCATTTGTTTACGAATTCACTTTGTACTAATAAATTACTGAACCGAATAAAGGTATAGAGAAATGATAATTAAAGGCGGAATTAAGCAGAAATACATCTACTATATCTACTTAGAAACGTTTGATCTCCAACAATATATTTGATATGGTGATGTTGAAAAATGAAAAATCTTTATTTTCACATAGGCCCAATTAATAGGCTCTTATGAAAAGTCAAAACTCTACCGCCAGGTTCGGAAAGCAGGTTTGCACCGAGAAGAACTGGCAAGAAACTCGGCACTTGCTCTTTTCAAAAAAAATGTCATTATATACAATTTCATAATTAATACATAATTTTTAAGATATCTCGTGAAGAGATGGAAATATATCCCTATCATTCCAACAATTCTTGTCATAGATTTGTTGGTTGGATAGAGACCATTTGCTAATCGTACATTACATATACGGTATCTACTACCCACCTTGTGAATATGGTTTGACAGGATGGGACTGATTTTATATAGGTCACTAGTTGGCGCCACTACATGTTACATGATCGTACCACCTAAAGTGTATTCACGCAACTAGGAGATAATAGCACAAGATGTTTTTGTGCGAAGATGCATGGACCAGATTGCATGCTTTCCTTTTTGATTTCACCTGCTACCTATTCTCGAATCTGAAGAGTAGTTTGAGTAGCTCCATGGCTCCACTCTGTAGGGGTGCAAGCCTTTTCGATGCCTTGCCAATCTATGGAAAGGGTGACGGGGGAACCAAATTAAGTTCCTAAGCACACTCTTCGAAATATATTATAGAAGGATGACCTTACGACGACACTCGAGGCTTTGAAGTTTTTGGAATGTTAGTCTTATTCAGTCTGATCTCTCGGGAGTAATCCTGTGTCCAGCTGTGGGACATAAAAACGGATTGATGAAATAAACAATCCGATTTATTTACTGGTGAGATGCTAAACGTTTCCAACTATAATTACCGGATACTGGATAAAGCTCTACCAAGTGCTTTAGACCAGAAGTCTGAAAATGTTTTAAATTAAACAGATTGATAAAATAAGCTATCAGACTTATTAATTGGTGAGCTGTTAAGCGTTTTCAACAATAATAATAAGACACTGGATAAAGCTCCACCAAGTGCTAGAGGCCGGAGGTCTGAAAATGTTTTCAATTGGCTTTAAGCCCGGATATCAAGCCCAAACGTCGAGCGATCGCGATCTGGATTTATTGGGGCGAAAGCTATTTTGTATACTTAATCCGATCAGCAAGCCGTGTTATCAAGGAATATGGACGGATTAAAAACTTTCTCTTAACAATGTGTTTTTTAACTAAAATCTTAATCTTACTAGTTAAAATACTATCTCACCAGGTGGTAAGACAGGTGAAGCACCGATTCGAAGACTAGTCAACACTGCAAGAGCTATGAACGTTCTGGGAAAAATTCGGCATCATGTAAAAAGATCTTATTAACTGGATGGTCACGGGCATTAGCCAATGATCGGACTAGGGCTTATAGGCTGAAGTTTATAGTAGGTACATTGAATATTGGAATAAAAAACCTGCAGTTTACAGTACAATAAATATAAATATACCCTTACAATGAATGCACAAAGGACTCAAAAAACAGTAAAAAAAGTAAAAAATGTTACTTATACAAAGACTGTTTGCATGTTCTGTTAAGAGTAATCCTATACCATACCAAGTGGTATGAATCCCGAAGGACTATGCAGTGGTAAAGCTACTACAATCTCGTACTAGTTGCAAGGAACATATCGGTACTAACGTGTACCTAACAGTTTATCTCACGTTACCGTTTAGAATGTCAGTAAATCCGGATTAATTAATCCTCAACTCCGAAGTACGAGGAGAATTCGACCCTTCGATAATAAATCCTTACGGTGTACTCCGCAAATTACATTAGCCAAATAATGGTTCGTACATTCGTATTTCATACATATTGAGTGAATACATTTCGTCACACATTTACGTATGCGCATTTACCTTTTTAATTTGGTGAAAAGATGAGAAAATATGTATTAGACACTGACACTGACACTGACACTGACAGATCCATCATCGTGCAGTCGAAATCACTCCGACTTTTAATTCGATGCAGTAAAATGACGTTTTTAACTTAATTATACGGTAAATTAAGTTAAATAAAAATATATATGTCATCAAAGTATTTCACGTAAATATTATTTTGTTTCGTAAGTCACTTCTCTTATTTTATAATATTTTAAGTTATTTTAGTGAAATATCGGAGGATTAACGGAATTCAGTAAATCACGAAACATCATTAATTAACGGCATCGAATTCTAAGTCTGAGTATAGGTTGACTGTGTTGAAATTAAAGGGGTAAAATCAAACCATGCCTTGTAGCCGAAGATGTCCTACGAACTTGCTAGGGGTAAGTTAACTCACTCCAAATGGATTCTATATAGCATCGCGCCGAAATGTCATGTGGGAACTTTGATAAATTCTCCTTCTCCACTTTCATGAGATTCTCATCATGTGGAATAGTGATCAATTATTGCATTAATATTTTTTATTTACTGGTAGCCCATCAGACTAGCTCCTAGATTGTGTAAGAAAAACGTATTCATTGTTATCGTAATCGTTTACAAAATCTGCCCGTTGATTGGTTCCCTCATTTACGTCGGCCAAGCAGAATTTACTTACGAATTTGATAACGATGAATACGTTTTTCTTACGCAATCGAACCTCTGATCTGAACCAGTTTAGAAATTATAAAATTCTAAAGTTCTCCGCGGCTGGAATCGAACACGTGACCTCCCACTCAAATCCATGCCCGCGCCACTGCGCTAGCGAGGCGGTCCATAAAATTGTACTTTTTATTAAATGTAGCTAGTGCTAAGGAGACTCAGATTTCGCATAGTTCATGTTTATGGAGAAGGAGCGCAGAAAGCCAAAACTAATAAATTATGGTTAGTGCAAATCACTACAGTAGGTACAGCTATAGCAACAAATATGTTTTCACTAAAGTTCCATCTAACTCATCTACCACAGATTTAATTCAGCAAAATAAGTGGGTCTTCGAGTGTACTCGTACATTTGCACGTAATACCCCTTTATCATTATTATTGCTACGCGCTTCCACATTATTTTCGCATTTCCTTTGTGAGATTGCTACTCGCATAATGAGGATATAACACTGCATGTTGTTAATTTATTGTGGGCGAGATAAATACACTACAATATTATAAAATCTTTGCAGAAGATCTTTGAAAATGTAGCAATACCGCAGAAGGTTTTGAAGTAAAAATAAGTATCCAAGTATTTTTTACTTCACTTTATACAAGTTAGTACTTGACTGCGATCTCACCTGTTGGTAAGTGATGATGCAGCCTAAGATGTTAGCGTAGTAACTTGGAAGGGTTTTTTTTTTTTTTTTTTTTTTTTTTTTATAATTGATAGGCTTGCGCTTGACTACAATCAAGTCCGATGTACAGAAATGATGAGGTCTAGGATGGAGCGCGCTTGCCTAGAAAATGCCTATTCACTCTTCTCTTGAAGGCACCCAGATTGTATTTGGCTGGGAACACGGAAGCTGGAAGGGTGTTCCACACCTTAGCGGTTCGAATCAGAAACGTAGAAGAAAAGCGTTTCGTCCGAGTACGCTGGACATCAACCACATAAGGATGCCAATTCTCTCGACGTCTCGCGGTTCTATGGTAGAAAGGTGAAGGTGGCACAAGGTTGTGGAGTTCTTGAGCACACTCTCCAAAATATATCCTGTAAAAAACCGCTAAACAGGCAACACTGCGTCGGTGTTCTAAACTGAGCAGTTTCGCCCGTGTTAGCGATTCCTTGCCGATTATTCTGCGTGCGCGGCGATCAACCGAGTCCAATGCATCGAGCTGGTATTTGGCAGATCCATCCCATAGGTGACTGCAGTACTCCATGCCGGAGCGAACTTGAGCTTCATATAGCGTCAAAAGCTGTTCGGGCTTGAAGTACCGCTTAACCTTGTTCAGGATGCCAAGTTTTTTGGCCGCTGTTTTTGCCTTTTCCTCGATGCATTTCCCAAAATTGAGATTGGGTGAGATGTTAATACCCAGGAGGTCGATATGATCGCTAATCGGAACGGATACATTTTGAAAAGTGGGAGCCAAGGTGAAGGGGCTCTTTTTTGCGGTGAATAAGCACGCTTGCGTTTTGGTAGCGTTAAACTTGACTAGATTAGTGTCACCCCACTCAGACACTTCTTTTAGAGTCAAGTTAACGCGATCTACCAATGCCTCTCTTAGCTCTAGTATCTCAGCACCGCTGGCTTTTGGACTAGACATGTATCTCTCCGAAACAGTGCTGTCATCAGCGTAACCAAATAAACCTGGTTTAAGCAAATCGTTGATGTGCAGCAGGAATAATGTCGCGGATAGAACAGATCCCTGAGGTACACCGGCATTGACAGCCATTAGGTCTGAAGAGTGACCGTCAACGACCACTCGAAAAGACCGTTCTCTCAGGAAATCAGATATCCAGTTACAAAAGCCAGCGGGTATTCCATAAGCTGGGAGTTTGCTGAGTAGGCTGCCGTGCCAGACTCGGTCAAAAGCCTTAGAGATGTCGAGTGAGACGGCGAGCGCCTCACCGTATTTCTCTATGGCTTCGCCCCATGTATGCGTGGCATACACAAGAAGATCGCCAGTGCTCCGGTTGGAACGGAAGCCGTACTGACGGTCCGACAAAAGGTCATTTTCTTCAAGGTATGCTAGGAGCTTGTGATTGAGTACACGTTCCATACTTTTACAAAGGATGGACGTGATGGCAATCGGTCTATAGTTGGCCGGGTCGGCACGACAACCCTTCTTGGGCACCGGCTGCACGTTGGCAACCTTCCAAGAAAGTGGGATTCGAGCGGTGGAGAGAGAGAGGCGGAACAAGCGTGTTAGTACAGGAGACAACTCGGGAGCACAATTACGCAGGACAATTGCAGGTATGCCGTCTGGGCCACTGGCCTTGCTCACGTCTAGGTCACGAAGAGTTTTAAGGACCTCGTGCTGGTGAATGCGGATCTCCGGCATAACAGAGCCGCATGGTGTGAGGGTAGGAGGTGTAGCACTACCAGCGTCGAGACGGGAGTTTTCTGCAAACAGAGACGCCAAAAGGTTTGCTTTGTCCGTTGCAGACATTGCCAGTGATCCATCGGGCTTCTGCAGAGGCGGCAACGAAGGGCGGCAGAAATTCATTTCAACCGACTTTGCAAGGGACCAGAATGCTTTACTGCCACTGGGGTAGGTGGCTAGCTTACGCCCAAAGAGGTTGGTACGGTTGAACTGAGCCCTTTTTAATACCCTCTTGTAGGACTTGGCGGCAATGTTGAACTCTCTTTTCTTCTGCTTGACGTTCGGAGCTTTGAGAGCACGAGCATCCGCCCAGGTCACAAACGCATCTTGTTTGCGGGCTTCCGCGTCTGCACATTCGGCGTTGTACCATGGGGGAGTCTTGCCGTTAGAAGTCACGTCAGAAAATGGTATATAGTATTCCATTGCCTGACGTATAACATCCGATATGGCAGCCTCGCAGCTCGACGGGTCATTAGAAGAGAAACAAACTTGCCGCCAAGGATAAGATGCAAAGAAATGCCGCATCTCGTCCCAATCTGCTGACTTGTATCGCCACACCCTCCTCTTAACACTGGGTTCAGAGGCGGGAGGGTAGTAATTGGACACAGACTTCACCAGACAGTGATCGGACGTGCCCAAAGGTGGTGCGACTGACACGGAAAAACTGTCCGGATCATTTGTCAGCAGAAGGTCCAAACAATTGGGCGTGTGTCCGTCGACATCCGGTATCCGTGTGGCTTCCTGAACTAACTGAGAGAGATCTAACGAAAGTGCAAATTTGCGCGCCTCTCTCCCAGCGTGATCAGTTTTCTGGTATGGGAACAGCCATTCTTGATGGTGAGCATTGAAGTCCCCCAGAAATACCAGCCGAGCGGACGGATATCGGCGTTGAACAGTATCAGCCGTTTCACTGAGATAATTGAACAACCGAGTCGTCTCCTGGTCACCGCTGTGCGAACGGTAAACGCACGCATAGACGGTTTGCTCAAGACCAGTATCTACCAAGCACCACAAGACGGAGAGAGAAGATACCTCCAAATTACGGAGACGCTGGCAGCAGATGTTGTCACGAGCGTACAAACAGACCCCAGCGCGAGGTTTGAATTTATGCTCAAGCGAATACCCAGGGTACTGTAGATACGCTACGTCTGCTGGACTCACAATTTGCGTCTCCGTAAGGAAGAGCAAGTGCGGCTTAGCGGTTTAAATGCAAACCCCGTATGTTAGTGAGGTGCACCGAGAGTGAGAGGTCGTGCAGCCGCTGTGGTACCTTCTTCCTTTTCTTATTTTTCATGTTGTGTAAGAGTGAATAGTTATGGGGTAGTGGTAGTTGTACGAGGTGCTGCATTCTGGACACCGTAACCTTCGTCACATCGACGCAAATGGTAGACTCAGCTGGAGACCGCGGGGACGCCCGAACCCCCCTGGAAATCGCCACCGGGACCTCTCTCTGGTCGCCAACCAGCACCGTGGATGCCATCCCAGGATTTTTCGCTAGTTGGCGGGGCAGCCTTTCATAGATGGCTGGTCTACTACTTGGGCCCCCTACTAACTGCGGTCGGCCAGCGGCGCACCGTGCTTCGGATCCCGCTGGCCTCCAAACTGAGCCGCCCGGCGCCGAAGCCACTACGGTCAGAACCCGTCACCAAATGCAGCACAACTGTACAGACCCAATCCCCCATTGTCGGCTACTGCGAACATCGCACCGGAACACGACCCGCCGTGTGACGTGATAAAATCAGTCGCACGACAACTCATTTGGCGGCGCGGCTTTGTTCACAGGGTGGTGTATTTGCCGGCGGCCGAAGCCTACCACCATGAATAGGTTGCTCATTTAGCACCACCCAGGGGCCACGTGTAGGGTAACGAGGAATGAAACCTGCCTTTGGTGAGCCCTACGGACGTGAGCAACATTGGCCCCCAAATTGGTAAGTAAATTTATGCCAATGGTTTCTACAGTCGCGCGCGTCTTCGCTGGTTGGGTGGTAACTAGCCACGGCCGAAGCCTCGCACCAGACCAGAACTGAGCAAATTTAGAAATTATAAAATTTCAAAGTGGCCCGTGGCGGGAATCGAACCCGCGACCTTCCTCTCGAATCCGAGCGCGCAGTCACTTCGCCAGGGAGGTCGTCAAAGAAAAAAAAGTTCATGTAAAAAGTTCATCTGATACGCACTAAATATGGTCCGCAAAACCTTGCTTTCGAAAATTTCAAATACTGCAAGGGAAATAGTTCTAGGTAATGTATGTACATTGTACAGGTATTCCCGTGCTAGTGAGCAACGCAGTTAGTATTTTGAGAGTAGATACCTAATTAGAATGCAGCTTAATCCTCTACGTCTCAGCAATTTGCGGCGAAGCATGAATTTAATTATTATGTAGCGATTAATCAAAACCACTTCGCATCTCGTTACTAAACGGTATTGGCTGATTCCATACCTCTTTACCACAGATAAAATATTCTTTATTAATTTTTTTATGAAAATTATCGAAGAATTCATTCCTGCAAACCAGAACTCTAAGTTATTTCATAAAAATACAAAACTAATTATGTTTATATACGCTAAGTGAGATTTCTATTGATGTTTCAGTAAATTTCTGGTCAAGATATAATCATCAGTGACGTATTTATTCAGCCGACGACGTAGAGGAAATGTAAGCAGTATCAAAAATTATTTATTTAATTAAAAATAAGTATATAATCTGTTGAAGCAACAAAATATTTATTAAAAGCGCACTGAAATGGCTTTCCACTAAAGCTTTATAAAGTATTTCGCAATCTACAGCGTTTCTCCAATAGATGAGGTTGAAGTGCCCTCTAGCAATACCCTGCAATGCAGTTTAAGTACCTTGTTAATGGGAAGCTGGGATCCAAAATCTAATAATAAATACCTTATTATTTTATCTTACAAGTATTGTGAGTTTTTTTTTGTGAAAATGTGAACTTTTAAAGAATATTTTTTACAGTAGGTAATTGTTTTTTTATACTATATATAGGCTAGCGCTTGACTGCGATCACACCTGATGGAAAGTGATGATACAGTCTAAGGTGAAACGCGCTTGCCTAGTAGATGCCTATTCACTCTTGATTTAAAGGCACCTGGGTTGTAAGTGGCAGGAAAGACACTGCCTGGGGGGGTATTCCTGGCTTTTGCAGTGCGTATCAGGAACGAGAAATATATATTGCAAGAGGACAAAGCAAAATTTTGTTTCTTTGAACATTGAGGTGTTATCTTAGATCGTAGCAAAGTGTGGTATAGGTAGTAGGTACATAGTAGTAGGTAGATAAATATTACCTCATATTTCAAACGGACCACCCACGGATAGATTCCATTCCTTATATAGAATCATGTTATTTGAAGCCGTAACCCGAGAGCGACATACGAGCTCTCCACGGGTGGCCTATGATGTCATAAAGTATGTACCTACCGCGCCCCTCACTCCATTGTACCACTATATATACAGCTATCCATAATAAAGACTTCAGTTCAGTTCAGGTTCAGTTCAGATTTAGAGACCAATCAAGAGTGTTTTACTTATCAACCCTCGACCCTCATTACATAGCGACCCTGCCAGTTGGGGTCTAGAAGCTGCCTCATTACATGGCGACCCTGCCAGTGCGGGTCTAAAAAGGGGTCCGCACTCTGCCAGTCGGCACGCACCTCCAAAATAGCGTGCCGGCTGGACAGCAAAAAGAAGAAATAAAGAAATAGTTTAAAGAAAAAACATAGAGTGAAGAAACACTTAAAATGAAGGAAAATATTTATAAGAAGATTATCATAAATTCATTCAGAAGAATATATGAAGAAGATTATTAGAAGATATTAAATATGAAGAAGAAGATAATATTAATATATTTAATTTATTTAGAAGAATATTATGAAGATTTAAATTAAAAGAAGAGAAGAATAACTGGCAACAATAATATATTCACGGCAACAACATGCAACAGCAACAACAGTTCCAGAGGTGTCCAGGGTATTCCCGGCCCAGTTCCAGAGGAGTCCAGGGTAATCCCGGCCCAGTTCCAGAAACATCAAGAAAGAAGACATCATATTAAGAAGATCAAGATCGACGGTCAACTATGAGTCACCAGAAACAACCTTGAACCAGCACGCGCATCGCATCGTGAGCGCATCGCATCGTGACCACATCGCATCGTGACCGCATCGCTACGTGACCTCATCGCATCGTGAACTATGTAAGTGCGAAGCATAGTTAATTTACATTGCCATAAAATCTTCATAATATTACCTAATAATTATATAGTCTGCGTTTCCATTTAAGTATATTAAATAATATATATAAAAATATGTAACGTAAGGGTTCCTTTTTTACCACAAAATATTTTTTGGGGATGCTTCCAATACAAAAAGCGTTTATAAACTAAATTAAACAAACAAATAAATGAACATTATTGATTTGAGTACGAATAGATATTTTAAAATAAATTGACTATTTTAGGTACTGAAATAGTAACTAAACAATATAAAATAAATATAAATTTTCGTATCCACTTCAATACTTAATA
The DNA here is from genome assembly GCA_036785405.1 of Coenonympha arcania. Classification (NCBI taxonomy): domain Eukaryota; kingdom Metazoa; phylum Arthropoda; class Insecta; order Lepidoptera; family Nymphalidae; genus Coenonympha; species Coenonympha arcania. The sequence goes on from CM072067.1 coordinate 3,708,307, forward strand.
AATTACAAACATATAAATTATTTGCTACTTTAAATATTAAATAATAAGGTAAGACAACTTGTTTATTCAAAGTAATTGAGTAAATGATTTTATGTATAGAAACCTCGATCATTATCTACTCGAGAAGTGATAGTGAGAGAAATAGCATTAAATCAGTATTCAAGTGTCGAACTTTATTTTTAAATTAATTAAACGTGAACAAAACTTATAAAGTACGATAAAAAATTATTAAAGTCTAATCAAAAAAAAAATAGCGCAAAATAATAAATTCTAAGATGCATTCTATCTATCAAGGACATTAGAAAACGGAGAGCCGACCGACCGCCGAACGCCTCCATATACGGCGCATGTTATTAAAGATCAAATAACCAATGTGGAATGCACTCAAATATCGCAACCATAAAAGGCACGACCTATATAAGGTGACCGGTATCAATATCAATTTAAGATCGGGAATCTATTTAACCAACTAGCCTACAAAATTAATATATTTTGAGATACTTAGACTTAAAATTAAATATTTAATATTCGACTTTACTACCAAATAATGCCGCTGCAGACGCGTTATCTCGGATAGTAAAACACATAATAAAGACGCATTATCTCGTATAGTATTAACATCAAAGGAATTAGAAGGTATGAAACGACGAATAATAAACACCCGGATAAGACTTCAGACAATTGGATGGCGCCCCCAAGAGTCGTTGAAATTCTTATAAAACACAGGACTTGACATTAATTAATTGGCTAATATGCCATAAATATATACACACCTTATAATTATAGTTACTATCCCAATGTTCAGATCATGATCGAAACGAGCTTTCATCGTGATGAAATTGGTACAAAGTGGTAACAGTAAATAAATAAATAAATGTGCACAAAAATATAAAAATATAAGCGCGTAAGTTACAGTACATGCCAAATATCCAGATCATGATTGAAACGAGCTTTCATTGTGTTGGAATTGGCAAAATGTCGGCAAAATTGAGTTAAATAAATATATATTAGTATTATGCATAATACACGAAATAAAAATAAATTCGCGCTAAAGGTGTGGGATCCAATAGTAAAAGGATCAAATATTTTGAATCCATAAATAGATGGATCAATGAAGTATGTACAATGAATTATATTGTACGATTTATTATTAAATAGATCAATGTGGTAAAACCACAAATGATGGACGAAATAGTATTTCCATAAATGATTATGTCCTAAATTCCACAAGGAAAATGTGGTAAACCCGTAAATAAATGGATATAAGGGTATAATTACAAAAATAAATAAGAACAGTAGTATATAGATATATCAATTGGATAAGTGGCAAATCCATAAAAAGATAAAAAAAAGAGAGTATCAAATTAATAAATACACAAATAAATAAATAAACAAATAAATAAATAAACAAACAAATAAATAAATAATAAATAAATAAATAAAAATAACTTATTAAATTATTAACAGACCAATTTTTTTTTAGATAGGTAAATATATCACCTAATAATATATTATTTGTATAAGAGATATTTTATTATAATATGGAAGCATACCCGATACCCAGTTAACAAATAACATTTTATGAAACTGTCAATGATTATTTTTGAATAAAATTATTGAATTATTAAGGATAATAAAAAAAAAAAAGGACGCCTTACATAACACTACAAAAAGAACTTTGCTATAGATATAAATTTTAAACATATTGTCAAATAAAAATTAAAATCAAATTGAAAATGTTTCTTTAAGAAAAAGAAAATAACATTATAAAAAAAAAAAAAAGGTCAGATGAAATGTTATACTTAATCAAAAATTAGAATATTTTATTTCAATTGAATATAATGTATCATTATTATTGTTTGTAATCGAACTATATAATCAATGTTATACATAAGAATAGAACAGTATCATATTATATTTAGTGATAAAGATAAAAATTAATATACTTTACTAACCTTACTAACGATACTAACAAAAAAATAAAAAGTATATAACCACATAGTTTTGTAATAATAGAATAAATATATCATGTAATCATAGAATTAGAAGATTGTCAAACCAATGCAATCATAGAATAAGTTTTGTAATCATAGATATAAGGCAGATAAAAATTATAAAGAAAACCATAACTATGTAATAAATATAAATATTCTTATGTAATCATCATATACTAACATTCAGAACTAAACGAAATTGAATAACTGTTATTATTGTATTCAAAAAAAAAAAATGTTTTTCAAAAATTTTTTTTTAAAAAAAGGGGTGAAGATGTGGTATAGGTAGTAGGTACATAGTAGTAGGTAGATAAATATTACCTCATATTTCAAACGGACCACCCACGGATAGATTCCATTCCTTATAAAGAATCATGTTATTTGAAGCCGTAACCCGAGAGCGACATACGAGCTCTCCACGGGTGGCCTATGATGTCATAAAGTATGTACCTACCGCGCCCCTCACTCCATTGTACCACTATATATACAGCTATCCATAATAAAGACTTCAGTTCAGTTCAGGTTCAGTTCAGATTTAGAGACCAATCAAGAGTGTTTTACTTATCAACCCTCGACCCTCATTACATAGCGACCCTGCCAGTTGGGGTCTAGAAGCTGCCTCATTACAAAAGGATTCTGAAGTAGTGTCCTGAGCGTAGCGAGGTATTCAATAAACCATACCTAAAGAAAACTAACGTGAAAATTATGGAAAAGTTTTATGAAAAAAAATACACTATGATACGAACGCGGATCAATCAGAAGAGAGCATTTGACGAGTTCATTTTTTCATAAGAGATGAACATTGAATTTTGTCATCAGTATACTCTGAATTCTGAAGCCAATTTTTGTTTTTCAAATAGGCATAAAGAATAATAAATATATTTTTTTGTAGTATGAGACCAGCCTGTAAGGTAAATACTGCTCGTTAAATAAACAGAATACATAAGAAATCCTTGTAGAAATGTGAGATATTATGTATCTTCCCAACATTGTCACATACAAATTGTAGTGCCTGCACACGCAAATGTGAGGCCTTTGCGTAGTTTCGGGTAAACCGCGAAGTCTAGGCTTAGTTTACTATTTAGGTTAACTTAACTAGATGAATAATTAATTAGAATGATATATGTTTAGCATTACGCAATTTCTAGAAACAATGTTGTACTACTTTTCACGATTATTATTTGAACAAATATTATGAACCTACTTACCTACTTAAATATATGAATTAATTTATCTGACATCAACATAAAATGTTACGAAGTTTTCAAGCATTTGAAACAATCGCATCAAGTCGTCCGTAATATTTTCCTAAACACCCTCGATACTACTAACGATTTGAGGTGCATAAAAGGAAGGTCTATAAATTTCATAAATCACATCGCTATGGCTTTTGCGTCTGTTTCATCGACCGTAGCTCATGAACGTTTTATTTATTATGCTGCCATAGAGGCATCAAAGCTGTGAATCCCCATTCTGACAAATCAAATCACTTGTTATTTTCATCGCGCATTCCTTTTGCTTTGTATATGCCTATAATATAGTGAACATGTTTTTAGATGGAGCAAGTTGTCTGTATTAATTACTTTTCACAATAATTGTAAAGTACCTGTTTCTCGCTCGCAATTTTACAATATGACGGAAAATCTAAATATAATGACAGTCCCTAAGTACGATAATATATTCTACCATTCGGTAGTACCACTCTAGCCTCACGAAAAAAGGCTATTTTGCTCTCGTAAGACCAATTCTTTGAAGGATGACATTATGGTTGGTTTATTTCCCAGCTGTCGACACGTAAGGAAGAATGTATTTGTTAAATGTATCATGATAGTAAAGCTTTGGGACGTTTTCCTGTTGTTTACTTTGATGTACACGCATTCGTTTCCTTTGTCCCTTTTGTTTCAAGTTCTTTTAATGTCTATTGTATCCTTTTAATACGATACCTACTATTTTTATCATCACTAGTATGTAAATTCTAGTATCACAGTGTTTGTGACTAAACTCCTCGGAAACGACTAGACCGATTTTTATGAAATTTTTTGACCATCTTCGATAGGTCTGAGAACTATTAATAAATGGTAAGCTATTTTCATACCACTAAATGGCAAAACAAAGTTTGCCAGGTCATTTAGTGATAGATAATAATGAAATGAACGCATCAGCTCCGACGCGCAGTTGGTGTTTCCTTGAAAGAATTCTGGCTGATGAAGATATGATGGCCCTGTTCCGAGTTAGGTCGCACCAACGAGTTTCTCGTATTAAATCATATAGCTGATTGCATGCTCGCACCGGCGGATACTTTTTGTATGTGAAAACAATAAACGAGAGTTAACACTAGCGTGTCTAATTTTTTCATTTAGATTTTCATCCTGTCGGGATTTTCGTGACGGAAAAATCCATTTTCTTTCGCCTAGCCCCCTCCGCTGTGTCTCATAAGAAACTTCGTTTCAATAACTGTGACTAAACTGGTTATTTTTATGAAAATAAATACCTCGGTTCACGGTTCAATCACGGTTAAAAATCACTACAGGTGCTGGCAAACTTCTTGAACATGAAATGACGTAGTGGAGGCAAGTTAGCACACGCGACTCACTTACCACCAAAAGGATCTAAAATTCGCTTGTGTGCTATCAAGTTCATATACCCAAGAAGTTTGCCGTGTACCGTACCCTTTCCATAGGACTCGTGTGTAATATTAGAATTTTAGACGCGCTTAATTCTTGATACTGTAAAACCTCTACCGATGTTACAGTTTGCAGCTCCTTGTTAGCGCTGTTTATAATATTAAGACCCTGTCGCCTGCCAGTTTCCCAAACAATTCCCAACTTCTTATAAAGACCCCGAACCCCAGTAATTTTCTTTGTAAAACTTAAGTAGAGAACACTTGGGAAAGTTTTGGGCATTTTTACGGAATATCTTTTATTTTCCTAAATCTCCGTGGAGAATAAAATTTACGGCGTCTTTTTTCCTTGTAGCTTTTGAAGTGTGTATTTCACTAGCTTTATTGTACTCTTATAGTAGTTTATGTAACGGTTACATAATGGGGGGTATTAAAACACGAGTGTGAGTTTAAAAAACGAGCCGCAGGCGAGTTTTTTAATAGTATCACACGAGTGTTTTAATACCTAATTATGTAGAGTTTCATACACTACTTTATCTACGCTCATATTATTATCATAAATCAAAATCATAAAATCTTGCTAACGTTTGTCGTAAATCATTCACTTTGTTTCATTTTTGTTGCAACTACTAAAATGTCAGGTGGAGTTAAATTTTCTTTAGTAGGTTTCACTGCTAGACATTTTTCAGCGCAAAATTAGTAACAAAACTAGCACATTAAAATGTAAAAAATTTGTATGTATGGCACAAAAAATTCTGCAAATATGGCGCAGAACCATAGACAATAGACATTGTTGTTGTTGTCTATGGTCAATCATGGCCCATCCATACTCTCGGCAATGACTACCAACTATATGTTGTCTGTGGATTCACTTAAAAAAATATGACATAAAAAATATTACCCCAGATACAAATACAGGAATCCAGAGCCGTGTATCGTTATGGATATTAAACAACTTTCTTTAAATATTTCCATAGTAGAGCGATGTTATTATGAATAACTTTTTAATAATTATAGAAGTCTGTGAATAAAGTAGGTAATTATTTGACACATTTCGATTTCATAATTCGAACTTTAAGCAATGAGCGTAGATAAAAGATAATAGAGGTTTGAAGATTCTTCGGTAGAGGTTTGAAGCAAAAGGTATTGGTGTATAAGTTTTTGGTAAGGCAGTCGAGTCTTGGGTTAGTTTTACTTATTAACAACCCATGCCAAATATTTAACCTTTTGAACGCCATTATTTTTATTTCTTTTTTTTTTTAGACTAATTAACTTTTTCATTTTTCTTTATAGAATTTTATAATCACAGTACAATGATATGAACTACTAGGTATTATAATTATTAAGAAATTTAATAGATTTTATACAAATATTTTTTAAAAACTAGGACTTATTTACAAAAATAAAAATTAAGTAATCTAGAATAAAAACTTACTCTAGAGACTCACCGAAGCCGAGGCATTTTTATTTCTGTTCTAATTTTTGCTTTTGTTCTAAAATTAAAAGGAAGAATTTTAAATAAGACTACAATATAATTAGGACTTTTTGTTCAAAACGGTTGATGTATATAAAAAATTCTGTGTAAATTATCGATCAAGATTCAGAATTCCTATTTTTTTTAGGGCAGGCACTTGCTATTTTGACGTGGTCTGGAGGGCACGCGCACCCGTTTATGCTCTTGCGTTCAACATGCTAATATAATTAGGTACAGCAAAATTATATAAAATTTTCGTATCACAGTGTTTCTAACAAAACTGTCCAAAACGGCTTGATCGACTGTTTTTTTATGTATATGCGGAAACTCTGAGAACTAGTAGGACGTACACTATATAGTTATTTCATGCTCCTCAAGGCGAGAAATAAAATATATGGCAAAACAACATTTGCCGGGTCAGGTAGTAATTATAAATAATGTTTACTAAAGGGATGTTCTTTTGCGGATCTCCTCTTTTCTATTGAATGGAAGCAGGCGTTATTTTGCGGAAATCCATAATTAGCAGGACAGATTAATTTGTTTTGCTATAATCCGCTAGTTAAAAAGATTCTGTATGGTGCAATATGCAGGAAAACTGCCCACATGAAACACCACACACAAATTTTCCAAAACTTTCTTCGACGCACGTTTCGTCCCGACACCGGGACATCCTCAGGAGATGTTGACTTCACAATTCCAAATCGTAGAGATCTCCTCTTTTCTATTTGGATCGTACAAAGATACTCCAAGCGTTGCTCTGTCAATCGTTCGCTGAGTGACTAAAGAACCCAGAAGTTTTCCAGAGTCACCTGTAAATTCAAATGTTATCAAGAGAGGGGTTCATCAATTCCAAGAGGCTTTTCAGCTTAATGCCTTTCATATTTCTCCCAGAACACTCTCCGGGTGCCGTTCAAATAAATTACGACCATCAATAAAAATCTCAATGAGAAATCCTACGACTTATTTAATTTATATTCCATCACGGCCTTATTTAACAAATATAAACGTCATTGATATTACATTTATAGGTATTCCGAGAATTCATCCATAATTTTCTCATTTATTTTCAAAAGATAATCACTTTAAAATATATAATTCTCGTTTCAAACTGTTTGTAACGAAACTCTTCCGAAAAGCCTTTACCGTTTTTTTAGGTTCCGTACCTCAAATGAAAAAAACGAAACCCATAAGATCACTTTGTTGTCCATCTGTGTATCACGGCCATTTTACTCTAGTAACTATTTAAGATATCGACATGACATTTGGAATAGTTGTAGGTAATAATGGCCCGACATCGTTGCAATCATAAAAATTTGGGAAATCATTTTTATTTTTATTTAAAAAAGGGGGCAAAACTGGGACGTCGAAATTTCAAAATTAGATATCAATATATTAACTGGGGTATCAATTGAAAGGGCATTGTGTATTCTAAAACCAATTTCTATTCGTTTTTACGACTGATATTTTTTAAACTATTGGGCAAAATGTCGAAAAAAATACGGTTCCCTTAATTTTTTTATACTTCTGAGTGAGGAATATTTTATATGGCAAAACAACGTTGTTCGGGTCAGCTTGTTCCTAACAAAGTTTATTTATAACATTGCATGCCTACAAGTAATATTAGATCACTTTCCAGTAAAAAAAAGCGTTCTTTAAGGACAACAATTTTAAAAGGAAACATCAAAAAGCCGAGTTTACATTAAATTTAGAGGCTTTCGGTACTAAAAACTTCTTGCAATTAAAACTAACGCTGCTAAGGGCACAAGTTTAATGTAAAACAATACCTGTCACTTTATCAACTTATGAATAATAAAATTGTCCATATTTTCCATTTTCATATCGGATGGTGCTCCCTAATTCCCTGAACGCGTAAATTTTAAAAAGCCGCCATTAAACATTGAGTTTCCGCGTAAAGTATTCTACATTTTTATCAAGTTCGAAACTTCTAAGCGAGAAGAACAAGCATCTGGCGCTCTTAACTGCAAAGTACAAAGTTTATATTTTCTGAATTATTTAGTTCCTCTGTCAATTTTAACTATAAGTATTGCTATATTAGTAAAGCTTTGCATTTGAATACCATAGACGGTGAATAACTGAAAAAATTGACCTTTTTCAACTTTAGTCAATAAATTTTTATCTATGGTATATCGATGATTTTTATTCATCAACTTTACATACTGATTTCATAATAGACGAAATACCCTTGGCTTGACCAATTTTTATAAAATTATGGCGTTGACTATTTTTCATACCCCAAAGTGAAAATATAATAACGTTTGCAGGGTTAGCTAGTATATTATAATATTTTGTTTTTCCCTGTACATTTAGAAACATACTATGATGCTATTAGAATTAATTTGGTTTTGAATCTGTGCCATATCTCCGTTTTTACATTTCCTTTCCCAACTTTTTTAAAGAAAATTTCTTGTTCGTAAAATGACAAGTAAATCACAATTAAAATAAGAAAATGATAAAATATAATATAATAGTTACTAAAAATTGACAAATATTTATAATCATTGATTTATCGATAGTTCATCAACTATATATGGCGCGTTTTCGACCGGAGGCACCGGTTGACCTGAAGTGATGCTGTGACCGCGCGGTCTCCGCCCTCTATCTCGAAAACGGTTCACCGTATAAAAATTTTTTAAAACAAAATTTGTTGAGAATTTTGTATTCTACAATATTGATAATAAATATAAATAGCAAAAAACCCATAGGAAATGAGATATTTCCAAAATAAGCGCAATAAACCGACTTTTGTGACCTTTTGACCTTGAAATTTAATAGTTGCGCACACCCTACCATATGTAGGTTTTGAGACAACCTTTAGGGAGTCAATATACAAGTATTTACAGAAATACAGCTGGGTATCTCGAATTCCGAGGTGAACTTCCTATAATGACTGGACTATTATCAGTGCCCATACCATAAGTGTTAAAAATTTTGCATTTATATGCAGGTTCACAACCAAACTATATAATTAAATGAAGCAACAGGAATCCTTTACTTTGGAGAACTACATAGGATGTGTGTATCGTTTTATCTCACGGCACCATAAGGGAAGTTTCAAATCCGGATTAATTAATTCCAACTTCAATGTGCGCCAAGACTTTAGCGGGCCGATAAATAATCCTAGTGGTTTGTTTCTCCTATTGCAACTGATACCAAACAATAATACAATTAAGTACGGTTAACCTAGAGTTAGTTTACGATAATTATTTTGCTGTAATCGTCTTTGCTATACTTTGGTCCTATATTCACTGATACTAAACTCACGAACTCACTAATAAAAAGGCTGCTTAGAACTATATTAAAAATTTAAAGATGGTGACACTCGGTAGACATTGACCCGCATTCTGGTGCTGAGAATCTTGGCATATCCTTAATTTCAAGAGAACCTCTGTGCTTTCGGTATTATAGATCGAAAGATTTTGACTGGACTGTGACGAGTTAATGATTAAGTTAAACTAAAAAAGAAAATTAAACTTCCATCCTACGCCTTGCCTCAAAAAAATAGAAAGTTCTTTCTCAAAGAGTGCCCACTGAAGCGTTTTGTTAATGTGTGCACGAGACCTTACCAGTTTTGTCTGTACAACGTACGAAGTGATTAAAGGAAAACATCCCAGCTGTAGTCTTACATCCTAGTTTCGCCTCGTCACTGATAAAGTCTCAGGATATGGACATTCGAACGATTTACGTAAACCGACTACCTCCATGGCGCAGTGGCGCGCGCTCGGGTTCAATTCCCGCCACGGGCCACTTTAGAATTTAATAATTTCTAAATTGGCTTAGGTCTGGTCTGGTTCTGGATCTGGGAGGCTTCGGCCGTGGCTATAGTTACCACCCTACCAGCAAAGACGCACCGCCAAGATTTAGCGTTCCGGTGCGATGCTTGTAGAAACCGTTGGGGTAAAACTTACCCTTCCGAGTTAGTATGATAACAACTTAGGCTGCATCATCACTTACCATCAGGTGAGATTGCAGTCAAGTACATAGTATATAGATTAAAAAAATACCTTTTTCGTACTAGCAAAGAGTAGCGCCATCTGTCAAAATTGTATAGGTGGTTGCTGAGCAAACTACAGCGTGGTTTTAATGTTGGTGACAAAACCACCATTTTTGGCACCGATAGCGTCATTCTTTCGCGTCGTCCGCCCTGTCCAGTGTATATGTCTATTCCTGTTGTTTAGATATCGTCACTTGCGCGTTCACTATACATGTTTCAGAGCCGTTGGAAAACTTTTCAAAAGCTCGACTCGGAAGAGATTGCAAAATATTTCTGTCCCGCCGGTGTCGTTTGCGTAACTTTTGTGACTAAGCTTAAAATCTTCAAGTTTTTGCCGAGGCTCTTGAAAAGTTTGCACTTACAGGCTTTATATTCATATTTAAAGTCGCGTCTTTTTATATTAAAAATGAAATAGAAAGAAATATTATTTCAAAATGCTTGGCGTATTGCGCCGAAATAATTTAAATACTAGATCGTTCAATAAGTCCCGAGACTAACCTGGAAATGGCGCATATATTAAAAACTCTTTTGATTTAAAAAAAATACTGGCTATCAATACAAGAATGTGTCAAAAATGGAACAGTAAAATTATTGATTTTGAAACATTTAAGTGACGCTACAGTTGTAATTTCGATACAATGGAAAAAAACGAGTTTCGCGTGTTGATAAAACATTGTTTTTTAATGGGAAAAAATACCGTTGAAGCACAGCAATGGCTTATAAAATATTATGCAGGATCAGCTCCCTCTAAAGCAACCATTTGTCGGTTGTATGCCGACTTCAAACGCGGTCGCATGGACACCAATGATGGGGAACGCTCAGGTCGTCCAAATGAAGCAGTGACTCAACAAAATATTAACCAAGTCCTCAAAATCGTATTGGAAGATCGGAAGGTAAAAGTGCGAGAGATAGCCGAGATAGTGAAGATTTCTGCTGGTAGTGTTTTCACTATTTTACATAAAAATTTGGCCATGAAAAAGCTTTTTTCTAAGTGGGTGCCGCGTTTGCTTACAACTGATCAAAAGTAACAACGTATCAATGATTCAGAGCGATGTTTGGCGCTGATGAATCATAATAAAAAGGATTTTTTACGTCGGTATGTAACAATGGATGAAACCTGGATACACCATTTCACTCCGGAATCCAATCGGCAGGCAGCGGAGTGGAGAGCGGCTGGTGAAAGCCGCCCGAAGACTCAGAAATCGGCCGGGAAGGTTATGGCGTATATTTTGGGATGCGCATGGAATACTTTTCATCGACTACCTTGAAAAGGGGCAAAATATAAATAGTGACTATTAAATGTGCTTATTGGAGCGATTGAAGTACGAAATTGCGGATAAACGGCCTCACATGAACAAAAAAAAAGTGGTGTTTCACCAGGACAACGCGCCTTGTCACAAGTCCGTGAGAACGATGGCCAAAATTAACGAATTGGGCTTCGAATTGCTTCCTCATCCCCCTTATTCGCCAGACTTGGCCCCCAGCGATTACTGGCTGTTTGCAGACCTCAAAAAAATGCTTCAGGGTAAGAAATTTGACTCAAATAGTGAAGTTATCGCAGCAACGGAGGCTTATTTTGAAGCCAAAGACAAATCGTTCTACACACATAGGATAGAAAAGTTAGAAAAGCGTTGGAGGGACTGTATCGCTCTTGGAGGAGACTATGTTGATGAATAAAAATTAATTTTATAAAAAAGACCTTTTTTTAGTACTTAGTCTCGGGACTTATTGAACTACGTGTTAATATCTCATTAGTTAGGTGATAATAATATGTTTTTCACAAGATTATTAGGCAGGTTTTATATTTACCTGTCTGTGCAAAGGCGAAAGAAGGTTAATGATTTATGATTAATTTCAGATTGTTTTAAAAGTAAGTCTTAAAAGAGTGCAGAATTCAATGCAGTAACTTTAACTTTATTACAAAATTACTACTAATATTTAGTGTTAGCAATAACTCTCTACTACAAATATTAAAGATAAAGAATAAATAATAGCAAATATGAGTTATTGTTACTTACTTAACTTATTGAAACTATTAATACAATTATGTATATGTTTAATACTTTATAAACACTATTATAACTAATAACAATAAATCACCCATATTTAATGCGTAATTTTCGACCCTATATTATCAGGAAACGTTGACTCGACCAAGTGCACAAAATAAAAATTTATTTTGCTAGATTTTCGTGCAACACGAGAATGACTAACGAGCGAATTGAACGAATCACCAAATTGCCATCATGACAATTTGAACATTATCAAACAGTGAGAGAGGTTCTCATAAATTCTGAGAGGCCTTTTTGCCATAACGCTTTTCATATTTCTCCCAAGCACACTGCAGGCGCCGATCAAATAAATTATGACCATCAATAAAATCTCGCTGAGGAGATCCTGGAGCTTATATAATTTATATTTCTTCTGTTCTATTAAATAAAAATGATCCGTACCTAATCGAAAAAGACCTTATAATATTATAAAGATATTCTAGGATATTTTAACATTGTGCCACTACATATCTACGTTTTTTTCTCAGGAACGAGAGAACCTATATAACCTAACCTAACATGAAATTATAAGAAAATCCAAAGTATTCCTATCGCTTAGGTGGTGTTACGTCAAATTATTAAACGTTACAGCCATTTAGATCGTTAATTTTAGGTAAATTTAAAACTTATGGAGTACTTCCCGTGCTCCTTGAATTATTATGTGTATCAACCCAGAAGCAGAGTCTTGTTAACAAAAGAATGTAATTAAAATTTTCTTAAAAGATTGTAGCTAGCTATACATAGATTAACATCAACATTTTTATCATCGCAATATTCATCGCAGTGAAATATAATAGCAAGATTTAACCCAAAAGCGCACAACAATAGAATAAAAAATAGAACTAATTTAACTGTATCATCACTTTCCATCAGGTGTGATCACAGTCAAGCGCTAGCCTAAATAGTATAAAAAAAAAAAAAAACTAATGCTACAAACAGGGTCGTAAACAATGTCTCATTTGTAGTGCATGGAACCATACCATTCATTACTCGATGGTCCCGTATAAATCGGATGCCCTTAAAATTTCGCCGTGCTCAACTACAATCTACAAATTGCAGTATTCCGCCCATTCACAAACAAGAAAGCGAGCATGTAAACGCTTTATAAGCGAAGTGGGAAATGTTTTGCTCCAAAAACTCGCTGGACACAGGTGCTGCTGTACCGAATTGGAATACCTCGAAAAGGACGCCGATTTTCATTTCCCGGACAAACCGCACTCAGATTATGCATCCGACGTGACTATGGAATGACGGAATTTATTTTCCAGGAATTATGTCCCTATTTGTCACGATGATATACCTATTCGAGTATTTTATTGTTTACTAGTTGTTGCACGAGGCCCCGTCCGCATGTATTTTGGTTTTTCAAAACCCAGTCGGAATTATTAATTTTCTCGGGATGATAATGTCCTATGTCAATCCGTGTTTAAAAGTAACTACTTATTTAATGTAAAAAAATCACTTTAATCCGTTACTCTAAAACAGGAAACAAACTAGGAAACTCACATTAAAATTTGTAATTATTTATTAGTATGGATTAACCTCGTATTAACATTTCAGTAGAAAAAATATTAGATCCATTGGCATTAGATAATATTACTTACTAAGATAATCCGCAAGACGCTTGTTAAAAGTTTGAAAGGGCTTTAAAAATGTATCTCACTCACCTTTATAGTATGTAGAGCTATCGTTATCAGAGTAAATTACATACAGTTATTGTAATTAATGAACTTACAAACGGATGAAGCTTGCATATGAAGAAAGTTAAAATCTTGTTAAAAATAAATAAGTATTGATTGTTTTAAAGTTTTCTTTTCAAAAATCCATAATTTACATAAAAAGTCAGCTTCAATCCTCAGGGTCTCTTTTTCGGGTTTCCCATTTCGAGTCTGAATGAGACGATTCGACGGGTGTGGCGGACTATATAATCAGAATTTGGCGGAAAACGACTATGCCGCTCTTTTGATAGGGCCGCAAAAGGTGCCATTCCGAACTTACAATCAGGCCTGGAAACATTCGGTTAAATTATTTCCTGAAACCAGGGTTCTTACTCAAGCTTCTGTTTATATTGTGTTGCTATGGTATCGTATTATTATCATCGCAAAAGGTATATCCGAATTATATGTATAAGGTATATTATTGAGGATCTTCAAAATAAACCACAAATTGTTTCTCTGAATATACAAAGTCTTGTTTTATTTAACACTTTTCTTTACAATATTTCAACAATTATCAAGTTATGACAATTCTATCTTACCTGAAAATACAAAGAAACGGCATTTAAAGTTCACTAATATCGCGTCCTCAATTATATTCGTCGATAAGTTTTTATAACAATAAATGCACAAAATAATCATCCGACATTGAATTTCTTTATACTCGAAATAGTACAAACATCTAATAAAAAATATGGTAACATTGGCTCTATTTAAATTGTGATTTAAATTAAGAATGTTTTTTATTTTTCACTCCGTCATACCACGAGTTCTGACCCGTTTGACTGAGGTATATAACAACGATAACATAGATTGGTAGACAATGCCTAAAAATTCGCAAAGATTGGGTGGCATGTACCGAATCAGGGTACCTACTCATTTAAGAGAACGAATTTCGACAAATAAAAATCTGTAAAATAATCTCTAGAATTCTAGTAATAAAATTAACTTTTGTTAATACAAATTATTTCTTGGAAGTCTTGCGTACGTAATCCATCTCTGAAGAAATAACGAAATATTCGGAGCGCTGTCGTTTGCCGAACTTTTCGGAGTGAGCTTAAAATCTTTAAGTTTTTGTCGAGGCATTGTTAAGTTTGTACAAGCTTTGTATTTAAGAAGTTCTGTTTGTGTACCTACCTTCCTATTATATCAAAGTGTTTAATTATATTACCACGAAGTCAAACTAAATCCTAAGATTATTTGATATGATTAATATCAAACCTGATCTTTGTTTTCTATTAAAGTGTGAAGTGTCTATTAGATATGTTTTTACTTTAGTACCAAACCTTAAGTTTGTTTTGGTTTCGTTAAATAATTTTAGCATAACTTCGTTTTATTTGAACTTTGAATAGGAAGTGTGAATTTTGGAACACCCTGTACTGTTTGTATTCGTAACCGTTACATGCTGAATTATGTATAGGTTGTAATTTTCAGGACCCTATGTTTGTTTAGGATATTTCCTTGGTGGCCCAAGATTTGGCAATTTCATTAAGCGCAGCCTATGTTAATTTGCTTACATCGAAACTTAACCGTGTATCTTAATAACAGATAGATAAAAATACAGTTAAAAGCGGAGCGCGAGCGACGACCTATTATAAATCAATGGTGAAAAGTGTAGTCTCGGATCCGTCAATAGAAAGAGTAGGCATTTCCATTTCTAGCCAAGCGCGTTCTAACCTCGATGCGTTCCAATAGGTTTGATTGTTTTCAAGGAAACGCCTGTCTATAATGTATAATACCATTACCATATAATGCCAAGTATTAAAAAAACATTGGGTCTCTCTCCGACCTAGAAAACAATCTTAAAATACCCCTCTCTATTTGTGCGGAATACAGAGAATCGATAGTTCCCTAGGAAGTCAAACTTGCTTATTTATTATGCACAGGTGTACCCTATAGGATGTTTACGCCACATACCTACTCCGAGGTATCGAATAACTCATGGCCATCATGAGACCTATTCGACAGTCGACCAAACCTAGTATAATAGTGTCTTTACCTTATAATCATTTAAAGGCGAAAATAATATGTAAGTATGTATGTACGTTTTATCGCGATAAAACCTACGGTTCCCACCAAGATTCACGCGGTCGAAGCAGCACGCAAAACTTATCATAAAAACTCTAGTTTTAGCCTGTGCTTTGAAAGGAGTCTATTTCCTAAGCCCGTAAGAATAACATATTTTTCCAGAGTAAAAAGTAGGATGTGGTATCTAGGCAGGGTTACTAGCCGAAATACATACATACACATTCACTTTAACTAACTAATAGTTTCACTGATATAGTTAAAATATACATTAGCTATAACTGATGATGAGTTTTCATAAAGAAGAACCTAGTATTCATTAGAAGAGAAATACATTCAGAGGCCGAATGTTTTTCTCTTCACTCTCTTAACCTGCCACGGTCAACATGGCGTTCCATGATGTATCAAAAAAAAAAATAGTGTGCCTTAAGTTATACGGTCTTTAATTTAAAATATCGATCCCAGCAAAACCAGCCCACGTTGTATCGTATGTGTTATGTATTATTTTCGTGTGTTACAAAACCCATTTTCACGTTGATACATCGCAATCTCCAAAGCTGAAACACCTATTCCATCCACATTATTATCCGTTAAACGCCTCGCCGGATTCTTTTCCCAAGTGGTTCATCTTTCTCGCTTTGAAAAATGAAAACATATCTTGTATTCCATTTACGTTTCCGAGGTACGATCATGTACCTACCTACCTAGAGTGTAATCTTGGCTGGATTGATGCTTTTGTCATTGTAATTAGAAAATCAGACAATTCTTCTTTATACAAGGTGTGGGTGGGTTAAATCGTATAGTGTGCCGGCAGCTTACCTTTTTACTTGATCCTGGAAACACATTGGAGATAAGAAGACCCAATTTTTTTTTATGTTCAATACAAAACTTATTTTTTAATTTAGATAGCAACCCTAACTGTGATATCAACAAAGCGTAATACACTATTCATTTATTATTCCCAATTCGTTCATATTGAATGAGCTGTTTTTAGGGATTTTTATTTATTAAATATTTAATTTTTAATTAATAAACATGGGATATAAAAGTAAAAATAGTAAAACAGAGTAAGCATAAGTAGCATATATTAACTTACGAAAGTAACATAAATAAAAACCTCATCGAAATAACAAACAAAAAAGCAGCCATTGTTTAAGGATACAGATATTGTGAACATACAGTTTTGGTATAAGACAAATTAGGTTCCAGGAAAATCTAGTTTGTGCACAAACAAGACTTCTAAATGAGTAGAGAGATACGTCGCTAGAGGCGTTGTTTTCTGTTAATTAGTAACTATTGTTGCAGGCGCCGGAGCTTGTGTTCAAAAGATTGTTAAATTGCTGTGTTTGAAAATTCAATTTAGAAAACAGAATTAATAATTTCATTATTAGTAGAAATGTTTTGCTCGGGAGTTTGGAATGTTTTGTTATGGAGTGTTTCTTATTATGTACTGATGGAGTTTGAGGTGTAATTTTTGAGTTATCGGGGGAATCGATGAATGTTCAAGCAACTTTGTTATAATAAACTTTCCTGAGAGCAATAAATACCTACTGTTAATGCATATACGTAATTCGAGTAGGTTAAGAATAACTCGTAGCTGTACGTCTACGTGCATCTAAGTCTCATGTTTTAGTTCAAAACTGTAATTTTTGTCATTCAATATATTATAAAGTATATTCGTAACTCAGACATGAAAATGTATGAAAATTCCAATCTCACTTTCGTACAGTCAAAATTTACATAAAGACCTAGTTGCGGTCCTCCGGGTCTCTTTTTCCGGTTTCCAATTTTCTGTCTGAATTCTTTGTGCTAAGGGATCGTACGATGATATCGAATAGAAATAGAACCAAGAATTTTTACATTATTCCAATTGTTTTTTTTGTCGAGATGCCATCATAATTTTATTTGCATCTTTAATGTTCCTAATAAAAACACGTTTAAAAATATTATATAAGTTGTACCCAGCAAGGTTTTAGGGGCCAATGCTACCGGGGTTCTATATTGAGGAACCTTTTCACTCATTATACTCAACTAACTAAAACAGGTGCGGAACGCTAAGAATGGCTCAATTGATTTTGATGAAACTTTTACGAGTGCTTGAGAGGATCTAATGGTTGTTTATACCTGAAGAAGACAGAACAATATTGCTGGTCATCTAAGTTCTCTATGAAAATG
The DNA here is from genome assembly GCA_036785405.1 of Coenonympha arcania. Classification (NCBI taxonomy): domain Eukaryota; kingdom Metazoa; phylum Arthropoda; class Insecta; order Lepidoptera; family Nymphalidae; genus Coenonympha; species Coenonympha arcania. Next base: position 3,726,373 of record CM072067.1, read on the forward strand.
TCAATAAGACTTTTTAGTAGTTGAAACACAAAATGCGTAACTTGAGCTTATATTTCTACTGCTTCTGTTTCTCATAATAAAGCTTAAAATCGTTCAAGAATCCGGTTAGGTACTTACTCACAATTTACTATAATTGAGCGTTTTCATATTTTCGTGTTTACACATTCCATAAGGGTGAGGAAAGCTGACAGCTCACTTATTATAGTTTGATACGATCGATTTACACTGAACTAGTTCGTGTTTAATTTTCCTTGAATTCATTTGATACGGAGTTAAAAAATGCTTAATTTGGACCGAAGTACCGGCATAAGTTGCACAGATTATATTATTATCCTTTTTATATTAATAAATGAAATTGGTATGGAAAGTTAATAGACAATAAGTATTCAAATACTCAATAAAATCGGGGATAATTTGCTATAGCAAACTTCCCTAAAAGTAGGTGTTAAGGTTGGGAAAGGTCGCAAAAAACTGGCACTTTTTACTTCATAAAAGACAAATTATGCAGTGAATATGGATAGTCCAAAGTCACTGCGGGATTTGTCTTCTTTTTATACACTACACGTTAGCACTTGACTGCGGTCTCACCTGCTGGTAAGCGATGATGAAGCCTAAGATATTATTGTACTAACTTGGAAGGGAGTAAGCAACTCCTAATAGTTTCTTTGCAGCATCGCGCGGAAACGCTAAATCACTTGATAGTGCATCTTTGCTGGTCGTATGGTAAGTAGCCACAGTAAAAGCCTCCTGCCAGACCAGACTTGGGCCAATTTAGAAATTATAAAGTTCTGCAGTGGCCCGTTGCAGGAATCGAACTCGAGACCTACCACTCGAATCAATTCAACACCTTTTTACGTCGCACTGCTAGGCACTGGTCTCCTTCAGAATAAGAAGGGAGATTTCGGCATGTATTATTATGAATTTCACGCGAGAAAAATCGCGGGCAACCCCCAGCATTATTAATATTTGTTTGACGTTATCGTCGTCATCGCTACTCGCCTAGAAAACACACAAACCGGGTCTCTGGAGTCACAGCCAATAATTATTATAGTTCGTTCGTTCATAAGCCGAAGTAGGTCAAGCCTCCTTAATTTATTAGACTGCGCGCAGGTGTGGATTAGTGTGCTTTACGCTGCCCCAGGCGTTTTATAACAAATTGCTGCTCTGAGACCGATACGACAAGTAACGCTGTTTACGAGAAGTAATAAGTATGCTAGACTATGTTGAGCAATGAGCATATTGGTTAAAATAACGGATACCTTCAACCGTACCGAACGAATTCTTTCAACCTGACATTTTGATCTTGCCTGATCTTGGCCATTTGATTTTTAAGGCTCTTAATTTTACTCTCACTGTATATTCAGATACTACGTAAGACTTTAATAAAGTAGCTTTTTCATAGTGAAATAATTTTAGTAAAGCCAAATATGTATAGTCTACTACTAGTTCCTATATTATTAATAATAATCAGACTTTCATTTCATTAAAGTATACTCTGAAATGTCACTTATTAAATTAAAAGTGTTTGTCAACTAAACTCATAAAGGCATACAATAATATAAAGAATTATATTAGCGACATACAAGCCCTTGGAGGTGATACTAAATTGCTCTGAATTTACTAGCCTATGTAGTATTTATAATGTTGTTAAATGATGTTAATATAAAAAATAATACACGACTGAGTTTGTTGTGGGCTTCTTCTCGTAAACTTAGATGTAAGTCGTCAAATAGTTACCACCATTAAAGAGATATTGTAATATGACTAGTTATAAGCGCATGTCAGCTAGGCCTATATGAAATTTTTTTTTCACATTAAAAAGTACCTTTTACTTACTTTTTTTCTCAATGCATCCATTTTATTTCTCTCTCAACGTCCACTTCATTAATTTTTATCGAGCAAGAGAATCCCTCTGTAGGTCAACGACAGCCTGCAATGAATGTAGATCATTGATTTCCCGAGAGGATTGTCAAACCAGACGTGCCTTATTTAAATACTAAAGCCATCAAGGCAAATCGACTGTTCCACCTCAACCAATTTCCCTACAAAGCATAAAAATTGGCATCTATATTATTATAAGGAAAAGAGGAAACCTTGACATTCGGGATACTAGATTTGTTAATTTACTAATTTTGAAGCCTTATCTACCTTTATCTACAAGAGGTAAGCTATACAACGAATTATGTCTGCGTTTATACAGAAAATGTGCAGAAGGCTAAACTCTATAAATTACAGTCCGTTGAATTACGACCAATGATTATACAGGATATTTTTTTGGGACGAGCTGCGGAAATAAGAGCTTTTTATAAAATGTATGTATGGGCTAAGATCCGATCTCTTCATTTTTATTAGTACTCATACCTCATATTTCAGTACGGTAGCATTTTTGCTGCTCGCTATGCAGACAAGGGACAAGCAAGGATTTTTCAAAAATCCTAAAGAATCATACGTGTGAGTTAGTACAGTGTAAAAATAACACAGTGATTTCCGCAATTTTTTATCTGGGCACGCAAAAATAAATCCAACTTGAACAAGACAAAGGACAGGACGTCACACAGAAAAGCTGTGGTCTAATAAAAAGTTTTCCCGACAACCAAGAAGAGATACCTACTACTCGTATCTACTTTGTTATTTACGTTTCTCCCCTCACTATAAGCTTTCTTTTTCACTGCTAAGGAAGGTAAAGCCTTTCTTATCAGTATAACAGTCCAAACTTTTATTTTAGTTTCTGGTTTCATTACACGTAAGCCTACCTAATGCTTGTGGACGTGACACGATCTTAGGGGGTTTATTTAAGTATTAGTCAAGTTCTTTTTAAGTCGACGGCCAAAAAGGGGTGCATACATTTTGGAACAGGTGTGTACTGAGGGTGACATGGCCTATCTTATCTTAATATATATAAATCTCGTGTCACGATGTTTGTCCGGGATGGACTCCTAAACTACTGAACCGATTTAGTTCAAACTTCGTGAATATCTGTCATTTGGTCCAACTTGAGAGATAGGATAGTTTAAATCTCAAATTATAGTCGCAATTTTAATTTATTAATATAACAAAAACTTTAGCCACAGCAACGCGTGGCCGGGTCAGCTATTTACTATAAAGATTGCGATCAAACGATTTAGTCTTTAAGCGCCTCAAGTTTAGCGACTACTGGGCCGGTATATAGGGTACAGCGATAACTCTGCAAGTCTGCAAAACAATAGACCTCTTTATGTATAAACGCCTTTGCTAATCGAATGAAACAATGTTTACGTTAGATCTCAAGAACTTCATTTGATATTCATTTAAAAAAATCATTGAATAGTATTACAGACGTGATTGATGACCTCAGAAGAAAGGATTGAAATTGAATACAATATAATGAATGAAATAAAATATACATGTGGAATATATTCTTGTCTCTTCTCTATTTAGTATTATATAATACAGCTATTATAGGTCTTTATTAAAGTTTCAGTAAATATCAAAACGCCATGATTGATTACTTCTGTTTCTTATTTGTTGTATTCTATTCAAGAATAAAGTGAAAGATTCAAATTGAGAGAAGAAAGAAATATAAATATTTATTGTACAGGTGATATAAAACCGCTCGAGGATATTGGGGGATAAATTGATTGTGCAGGGTCGGTTTTCCATTTAGATATGGAAATTTTCGCGATTGTGTGCGAAAATACTTTGATTTTATCTTTTCAACAAATCTATACCTATCTATTAGTTTTATCTAGAGTTTTAGTTGTCTGGACGAAAATAAAAATACATTAATTATAGTTTCAGGAATAAGTTACTATCAGTACATTATTAACGTTTTACTTCACAGCAACAATGACTAGAGAGGGGATACTAAGCTTCGAACACCACACTCTTGATATTTTTCATTTTGTAGTCGTAATTTATCCATTATAGTCATTAAAACTTGATCGCTGCAACAGCTGTCAAAGTGACACGATTAGGGATGGGACTATGTTGAAAATATACTATTATGTGGTCTTTACAGACTTGAAAGCAAGTATCCACAGGTCATACGACTTTGCCACAGGTCATAAATACCGTTGCAAAATTTAGAACTTGATGGGCGTGATTTCGATGACAGCTGTCGCAGCGATCAAGCTAAGTTTTAAGGACTAGAGATAAATTAATTGTCACAATTTCGAAAAGCTCGGTTATGTATGCAAGTATGCAACTAAACATGTCAGTATGAGCTAGTAATTAACGTTGTCACAGTGCGTTGGTATCGCAGCAATAAACCTGAATGCCATTATTACAACGACTGATAGTGTCAATGTTGATCGATGCTGAGTTCCAATCAAATATTGACTACCCGACCTTTAGCCGGATGAAGTAGTTTGCATAATTAGCATTACGTCACTAAGCTTGCAGTTCGAAATATCCTACTTTCTAGTCCGCGTCGCAAACCTTTGCTTGTGAAAGATTTCTTGTAGCAAGAGGACTGTCTTTGCATGCTTTCAGTTTATCAATATATTAATATCTCTTGTATCACTGGCCAGTGCCTAAACGTCACTAAGCTTGCAGTTCGCAATATCCTACTTCCTAGTCCGCACCGCAAACCTTTGCTTGTGAAAGATTTCTTGTAACAATAGGACTGTCTTTGCATGCTTTCAGTTTATCAATACATCTTCATTATCTCTTAGGCCACTAAACTTACAGTTTGTATCGTCCTACTTTCTAGCTGCAAATCTTCTGCAAACCGTTTCTCGTGAAAGACTTCTTGTAGCAATAAGACTATCTTTTTATGCTAACGTCTTAAAAATCTCTTGGGTCACTAAGTTTGCAGTTTGTATCACTCTACTTTCTAATTAATGATGTTATTGATGTTAATTTTCTGATGTCTAATACTTCAAGATTATTCCATTTTAGAACGCAAACAGAATGAATAAAAAAAAATAATAAAGCCTTTATTACTGAAGAAAAGAAAATACATTAACAAAATAATTACTTATTCTAAGATTACTAATTTTTACAAATAAATATTATATTAGTTTTATTTTTTAGAGCAACAGAATGAATAACCTTATATAAATTGTTCTTTGTAATCATTTCATATTTTCAGAGAAACTATTCTCCATTACATTTTCTTAAACTACTTGGTTCTACGTCATCTTGCGCCATAAATGCAAACCAAAACTTTAGGTGCCTGGGTAATTATTTATGCTTTCAATGAAATTGAAATGAATACACTGAAGTTATTTCATAATTAGACGACTCTGAAAGTTTGTTCTCACGTCTCTTCGGATTGTCAAAATGAGCTGAACTAAACTTGTTTACCTTCACTGAGATGTATGAAACTTTGCACATACCCCGCCTAGGAGACATTCAGCTAAGAGAATAATATACAGTTGAGGAACTTAATCCTAATTCGTTTGATACAACAGCTGCAATCAGTTGTATTTGGGTATGAATAATATAATGTTTAATATTATCTGGTGCTGTTATAAAATGACGTTTTGACAGATAAGAGGTTTGTTTATAAATTCCTATACACATGTATTGACAAGTGGAAAATTAAAAAAATTTAAAACACCCACGACTTTTGCAGACTTGTAATTGAAAAAGGATTAAATAATTTTTTTGAAACTCCCCGACTAAAGGAAAGTAAGAACTAAGAACCTATCAGTATAATTACAAATCCAAGAAAATCCGCCGGAGCTGCTGTGTTTTGCCTAGTGTTGATGGTGCTGTTTACCAGTTGATGACTAATTCAATTTCTTTATAGGTATTTCTCATATACCGGCAGTTTATCATTACTTACTAATTACATTAATTAAAACGAAAATAGCAATGGCAGCTCCGACGGATTTTCTTGGAATTGTAATTATACTGATAGGTTCCTTAGTTCTTACTTTCCTTTAGTCGGGGAGTTTCAAAAAAATTATTTAATCCTTTTTCAATTACAAGTCTGCAAAAGTCGTGGGTGTTTTAAATTTTTTTAATTTTGTTTATAGTTTATATATATATGTTTGTTTTGTAGTTTTTCGATTAATATATTAATGTAATTTAAATTATATTATTATTAAAAAATAAAAATTAATCTTCAAACTAGCCATTAGCTCCTCTAGCAGCGTTTGAAGGCATCATCCCTTCCAAGTCATAAAGAGACGTTTATTGTGGCACCCCCTGCTGTTCAATCACAAGAACAATTATCTACGAACCATTGCCAATTACTCACTAATATTTTATACAAAACTGTATCCTAATCGGTTCAGTCGTTTTTGTAATAATTGAGAGCATTCGTTTGCACTGTAAATGTTTTTTATGGCGCCCCCTGGTGATCGATGTTCGTAACAACTATCTAAGAACCATCGCCAATGAATACCAAACATTATACAGAAAACTGCATCTAAATCGGTCAAGCGGTTTTTGAAATAAATGGGAACATTCGTTTGCAATATAAATGTATTTTATGGCGCCCCCTGGTGATCGATGTTCGTAACAACTATCTAAGAACCATTGCCGCTGAACACCAAACATTATACAGAAAACCGCATCTAAATCGGTCAAGCCGTTTTTGAAATAAATGGGAACATTGATGTGCACAAACAAACAAACAAACAAACAAACAAACAAACAAAAATATTTTTGCATTATTGGTTTTTGTGAACAATTTAACATACAAACAAACATAAAATCTTTTTAATAGAGTAATGTACAAACGGTCTCTCACCCTAAACTCATATACCCGTACTCCGTTCCGTCGTGGGTAAAAAGCGTGTTTTCACCATGTCAGTAACAGATTTTACTGAGTTTGGTTGACAAAAGATTTCACTAATTTTAGAAGTTATAGTGTCCCTACTCTCTACCCTAATTTGTCACTTCTAAAATTAGGGCTTTTTAACCACAGGGTCGATTTTGTGAAGGATATTAAAAATTAGGTAGTATGTACCTAATTCATTTAGACGCTTGAGAAGAAACAAGAGTTGTTATTATAAGATAACTTTTTTTACTATATAGGCTACCGCTTGACTGTTATCACATCTGATGAAAACTGATGATACTGCCTGCGCTCTAAGCGCACTTCACTCTTGATTTTCACTCTTGATTTCAAGATATCCAGCCCGATTTATACATGGTGGAAAAGACGAAGGCCGGGAGGGTATACCAGAGCTTTGCGGTGCGTATCAGAAATCAAAGTGTACGTGTCCTTAGGCTCGACCGATTGTTATGAAATATTCTGTGTATGTTCGGTAGACCTGAGAGTAGGTAAGCTATTTTTATCCCTAATGGCAAAACAACGTTTACTAAGTTGACTAGTTAATATTTGAAATCTCGTGCCAAGTTTTGTTACCAAACTCCTTCGAAACGGCTACAGACCGATTCTTTTGAAATTTTCTGTGTATGTTCGGTAGGTCTGGCAGTAGGTTGTGAGCTATTTTTTTTTAATATTCCTAATGGCAGAACAAAGTTTGCTGGGTCAGCTAGTATTCTATAGAATACTGACAGACTGACTTAACTTTATTTAGACCAGACCACCATTGTAATATTGTGCATATTGTTACCAGAATTCTCTCAGGCACAAAGCAATTTAAATTAGAAGGAACTTTGTAGTAAATTCAGCAAAACAAGCATTCCACTGCTGTTTGTATTGGTATTAAGGATGCAGTTTAGCCACATTTGCCGGCCTGCATGTTCGTAATTTAGTATGCAACAATTCGCTCGTTTTACTTTAAATAAACGGTATTTATTTAATCCTACCCCCTTCTTTCTTAACCCCCCTAAGCCCAGGCAACTAGACTTCTAACTTAGTTTTCTATAATTACTTCGAAAGCATGCCAACCTTAAACAACGTTATGGTAAAGGTTATAGGTGGCTACAAGAAATCATTAACAAAAATAAATAATAATGCATAAAAATAAATAAAAACATTTATTGCATACAAATTCGTTTAAGAATGTACAAGTAAAGCCCTTTCAAATGATACCCCATATGGTATAGTTATTTCACTTTGCAATTTTATCCCCCTGTTTTTCCCTTTTTTGATAAGGCCACTAACAACTAAATACGTATTCCAACAAGTGTATTGAGATAATCAAGTGAGATAGACGGACGGATGGAGAAAGTCTCACCGTAAGAGTTCCATTTTTACCATTTTGGTATGGAACTATAAACTGTTTAAAGGAGACATTATGTACCTAGTCTAGTAAATTCTGTGATTGAACATGTATCATAACAAATGCTACTCGTGTAGTTGGCAAGCGACCTAGTCTACGGACACACTCGACTGGCGCCTCGCGTCTTGCGACATGCCTTATCGCTGCTTCAGTTTGAGATGAAAATGTTTCTAGCTTGTAGGAGACGTGAAATTAAAGCAGTTACATTTTAGTGCGACTTCAGAATTTCAACTGTAAATATACGCTCGAATTAAATAATTTGATTTTACTTGAGGGTATAATTTTTTATTTTTAGATTAAGGGCTGATTTTTCAATCGCCAGATAAACGTTAACTAAGGAATTAAAATGACGTTTTGACAGATTTTATATGGCATATGTTTCCAATTTATTTCTCAGATAGATCTGGCGATTGAAAAAAAAAATAATTTTGAAAATTTTAAGTGGTCTTTTTGCGTGGTGAAATCCCGTCACGAATAAAATCTACGATGAAAGTTTCTCTTACTAGTCACATGCAGCAACAGCAACGGAATGGGTACGCATGCAATCACATATAGGGATTTAGTATGACGAACTCGAACTCGTGCAAGTTAACTGAAGACAGTGCCATCTATTAAGCGATGGGTGAATTCACCCATGAAAATATAAAATGGAATTATGTTTTAGGTGTTATTCTTAACTTTGTTTCTACCAAGTGTTCCACGAAACTCATATCTTTATAACGCGAGCAAGGGTCTGTTGAAAGATAAAGTTAACCACAAATACAGCAAGCGGGATTTGAATCTGCGTCCCCCAGCTATCATGACTGGGTAGTAACCAAATGTGAGATTGTAAGCTTTTTTTTAATATCATAAACTCTCAGTTATGCCAGTTTTATAACGTTTTTTTCTTCATTTTCAAGCAAGAGGTATTAAGTTGTCACAAACATGTACCTATAACTTGAAAAGTCAAAGGTTTATCTAGGGGATCGAACTTTGGAAAAGTTAGACGTCTGGAACATTAGTCTATGTCACATCACATTCATATTATAAAGACTAAAGTTTATATGTGTGTAATTGTGTAAGTTTGTGTGTGTGTGTGTGTGTGTGTGTGGTGTGTGTGTGTGTGTGTAAACGTAAATCGTACAAGCAAACAATAGCGCCATCTGTCAAAATTCTATAGGTAGCCGCTGAGCGAACTACAGCGTGGCCTTACTGTTGGTGGAAAAACTAGCATTTTTGGCACCGATATACTGGCGTCATTTTTTCGCGCCGTCCGTCCTGTCCAGGGTATGTTTCTATTCTCCTGCAGGATTTTCGAAAAACCGAAATTCACGCGGGTGCCAACCATGGGCGTCCGCTAGTTATAGATATATTATGTTGTTTTAGTTTCATTACAATGTTTAATATTATAAACAATAGAGGTAATCAACTTAAAGCTCATCATGCAGGGGCTTATAGCATTCTATTAAATTATAGCGGATGGTTGTACTTTAACTGCAAACTAAACATAGTCGTTGAATAATGCATAATATTGTATAGGAATAATAATTAGTTTTAATGTATTTATGTATAGTGTTTAAATTAATTAAAATTATCATAATGTTTGGTTTTGTTTCAGATATTTTCAGAAATTTTGCAATAACTGCAATTATTATACATTGCATTTGGTTGAATAACCATTGTACGTTCTTTTTTCTTTAAAGTTTAAAATTTTGCAAAGGTTTCATGAGTAATGAGCTTACAAACTTTTTTTTTAAAAAAAGAAGCCTTTAGAAAAATGAGTAATAAATCTTATAACAGCCAATTGTAGGATTAATTTTTCGAGGCATAAAGAGTTTGAAGTCTTTTAATTGGACTTTTTAAAACGATAGTCAATTTCTTACGAACTTCAAATAAAATATAGTAACCAAAAGCAAAATGTAGGTCAAATATTTTCTAGACATGCATTCTAGACCAGTATAGTCTGTTTAGAAGTAAATATAAATAAAAGTCTATTTTAGGACTTCACACACATCGCAGTTTAGTCCCAAAGTAAGCGTTAACTTGTGTTATGGGTAGGTACTAGATAAATGATAAATATACATAGGTATAATATTTAAAGTACATGAAAACAATGTATTGAAAAACATCCAGATACTCTAAAAAAAGTCACGCTCATCACACACACATTTTCCAGCTGTGGGAATCAAATCTACGACCTTCGACGGGAATAACCGTTCAATCCAGCGGTCGTATATTTTGTCATTCTCATATATTTTTTTTAAATTTCATTCCATTTCAGTGAATCTAATCGAACCGAATCGAAATATGTCATATTATGGCTAAGGCTGTTGAATTCATTCCTGTAGTTTACTTCAAACTTTGCAAACAGAATAAAACCTATTGTATATTACGTCCCTATTTCGATTTTTGATCTGTATACCGTCGTTCGTCACGAATTAAAATCTTTTTATTCTCACATGGCATAAGCAAAACGAATCCGAAGCAAACCTAATTAGAGCGAGGTTCATAATTTCACGGAGTCGGTATTTCACAATTGAATCTCAGAATATAGCGGCAATATTTCTGCGTTTATTGTTTAAAGTTATTCCGGACAACACCTGTCGCTAACAAACTGAGTTGGTGGCTTGAAGAATATTAAACTTCGCTGGTGCCGTAAACATTATATTAGTATTCAGGTGCTACGAGAGGGACTCGACGCATTAACCTTTAAAAAGGGGTCAACGCGTTAGAGTCCCAACCCCCAGCCCCCGATATCTTATTCTAGGCGACTGTGACGGGATTCCATTCCCAACAAAGTACTAACTTCGAATATTGATGCTGAGTTTGCTAGAAAGTTATTGAGATTTACAACTTTTAGCGACTTGTAATTGGTAGGCATTAAATTTACTTGTGAATAATTGTAATTTTTGTAATTTTAAATATACTAGCTACTTATGAGTGCAGATTTCACTTCACTCATAAACTCTTGGATCTAGTTTATGAAATATTAGGTCCTTACATATGAAATTGGCGTTTTGTCGTACTGGCCACTTTGATCTCAAATATCTCTTCTTTGGTTTGGAATTCCAATTTCAAATTTATACAGCTATTTACTCATGCTTTAGTGTTTTGAAAATCGTAATTCATTTGTTTTTTTTCTCTTTTGTTTTTTTTTTGCGCCACTCTGTTTACAAAATGGAAAACTTGAAATATCGCGTTATTTACGAGTACCAGTTTCATCGTGGCACCAGTGCTGCAGAAACGGCTCGAAGGATTAATGATGTGTACGGCGAGGGTGTCGCAATCGAAATCACAGTGCGTTTTTGGTTCCAACGTTTTCGTTCTGGAAATTTCGACCTGCAGAACAAGCCCCGTGGACGGCCGGAGACCAAAGTTGACAATGAAGAATTGAAGGTTATCGTGGAAGCGGATCCATCGCAAACCACGTCCGAGCTAGCTGCAGGCTGCGGTGTTAGTGATAAAACTGTTTTAGTTCACTTGAAGCAAATTGGGAAGGTGAAAAAGCTTGAAAGGTGGGTACCTCATGAATTGAGTGCAGCAAACCGACAAACGCGCGTAGACTGCAGTGTTACATTACTCAGCCGGCACAGTAATGAAGGGATTTTAAGTCGAATCATTACCTGTGATGAAAAATGGATCCTGTATGATAATCGGAAACGCTCATCGCAATGGTTGAACCCTGGCGAACCAGCCAAATCCTGCCCCAAACGAAAATTGACTCAAAAAAAATTACTTGTGAGCGTTTGGTGGACTAGCGCCGGCGTCGTTCACTACAGCTTTCTCAAATCTGGCCAGACGATTACGGCGGATATCTATTGTCAGCAACTGCAATCCATGATGGAAAAGCTAGCTGAAAAACAACCGAGGCTGGTCAATCGTTCTAGGCCACTGCTGCTTCAGGACAACGCTAGACCACACACTGCACAACAGACGGCTACCAAATTAGAGGAGCTTCAATTGGAATGCCTAAGACATCCACCTTACTCCCCGGAAGTTGCTCCAACAGATTACCATTTTTTTCGAAATTTGGATAACTTCTTACAAGGGAAAAAATTTAACCCCAATGAGGCAGTCCAAAGCGCTTTCAAAGATTTTATTGATTCCCGTCCGAATGGCTTTTTTAGTACAGGGATCAATGAACTACCTATAAGGTGGCAAAAGTGCATAGATAGCAATGGTACATACTTTGATTAAATATATATATTATATTTTAAAAAAATCGACTTTATGTTCCTCCCATACAAAACGCCAATTTCATATGTAAGGACCTATTAAGGTTGGTTTTTTGTCGTAGACATAGGCTTGCATTTAACGAAAAACATGCCCGATGGAAAACAGGGTTGGTGAGACCTCCGGTCTAGCTAGAAGCACGATTGACTAGAAAATGCCTATTTACTCTTAGCTTTAAAGAATCTAGATTATACTTGACTGGGAAAACAGATTAAGATATAACGGCTGACACAGTCTTGATTATAATGTCACATTATTCCGTCTTTTTTTATCAAATCAAATCAAAATATCTTTATTTCACATAGGCCTAACGTACAGGTTCTTGTAAAAGGTAAATATGACATTTGTGACTTATGAATATGAAGATAACTACAAGTCGACTTAAACCAAGTTTACGAGGGTTCAAATGCGCCCTGCGCTGAGATTATTAATTTTCAGGTCTTCTGAACATCACATTTACGAACTAGAAATCCTTTGCAAATGGCTAAAGCTCGATAGGATCGACTATCATACTAGAAGTTTGCTCAAATTGACAAAAAAGTGACAATAGGGTAGTAAGGACTACCCTTTAGGTACAAACTATCCTCGAAAAAGCAAATGCAATGCTGATTGCAGCTTAGTAAGTCCTAAACAGTAGCGGTACCTAAGATAAGCCATTCCTCCAATACTAACAAAATCAATATTTAGATTAGATATTGGAACTAGATTGGAACAGCCAAATTGGTACCTACTGCAATATCTAAATACCCGCGGCTTCGTCAGCGAGGAATTCGGGTTTTCACTTACTAATATATAATTATATTCCATGGCCCATGGGTACCATAAGTTTTTACACACTGAGTTGTGATTAAAGAAAAAAAATTAACACTGAAAAATTAACTTTACATCTATTGGTTTAGAGTGTAAAATTGAATATATTTCAACATAGAAAATACAATCGTTCAACCTTATCGCGCAATGTAAATTTAATTTCACGATTCTCGACCATGTTGCGTTTTGAACTACATTCAATTTTACGCTCTATGTTAATATTTGTTAAATTAATTTTTCAGTGTTCGCGAAAAATGTTTTGGGTTCAATATCGTCTGCTTGTATACGTAAATGCCAAGACCTTTTTAAACAATTCACTTCACGAAATTTAGTCGACACGTTAGGTGAATCGCCTACCGGGTTAAAAGTTAGTATTTTGTTAATCCGGGGTTAATCTCCATTCCAAATTTCAACCAAATTGGTTCAGTAGTAGCGGCTTGAAGTAGTTACAAGTGTAAATACACACGCATATGTTTATGAGTAACTGTGACTTTACGAAGCAGCCCCTACAAAGTACGTAACAACACAAATAACCCGACAAAGGTCTCGCTCTAATTAAGTAATTAATTCACTTAACATATTATTTTGTTCTGCCTAATTACTGACTTGGGACTTACCCTAACTTTGAGTTATTTTGTATCACTTGGAAATTAGAATGTCTGAATAATGTTGTAATGGTATTTAAAAGAACGATGAGGTTCAAAGGTGGTATTTAATATGAAAATGTAAAGAGCATTACAATGTTTTTCTTAATAAGCGATAGGTAAGTAGATATTATTTTCTTTTCAAAAATCAGCATATGATTTCAAAAGAATTATTGCATTTTATGATAAGAAATAAGTAGATAGGTAGGAAGTAGGCAAAATGTGCAGTTGTGGACAATTTGATGTACAAAATAATGTTTTCATTGCATACAATACAATAAATAGCTATCAGTTTTTGAAGAACCCTTAGGTTTTATGACTTATTTTTAAAAATTTGTTACTCAAAATATATACGAGTATATAAAATGCTGTACATTTAAATAACTACTCTGAAGTTGTAGGTATAATATGTGTTGTACAACCTCTGACTCCCAATATTTTATTAATCCTTTCGTATCAATATAAGTGCAAAGCACTACTTTATCTATAAAAGTAGAGGCATTTGCCTATCAGATGATTTATACCTTGTTAGTTTTATCCCATTCGTCCGTAACCATGTATTTTTGTGGATATAAACTAGAGTATGTGCCAATCCAGAGTACATCCATCTCAGTTCTGACTTTCAGCCAAATTGGAGAAGTTATTACAGCGTGATGGAGTAACAAACATACAGACACACACATCACACACACACACACACACACACACACGCACACACACACACACGCACACGCACACACACACACACACACACACACACAAATCTTCGTCTTTATAATACTAGTGTGATACCTGGCACGTAAATTCTCGTGCTTCACTTAAACAACAAAGTTTATTTCGGCGTCACTCGCATGCAAAACAGGCATAAGATGTTACTAACGAGTAACAATGAGGGGGTAGGGTAAATACTTTAATAGTTTGAGATGACAAAACTTTACCCACGTCTTGTAAAATTCGTCTAGCGTTGGTTCTGTAATAGCTATATTACCCGGAAAACGGAACTTGCTTGGGACCCATAATATGCTATTGTTACGGGACGTAATAATATTATCCACTATGCTCGAGTAGGTACTTAGCTTGAACAAGAATGGGATAGTAGTTTTGTTTAACGTTGCGATATCACATGGTCTTATACCAATTGCTATAAACATAATTATTTGTTTCGATACAAAGTTCAACATTAAGAAAATACCAAAATGCTTTTAGACATAGTTTACGTACTGCTTTTATTAAATGGCTATTTTTTAATATTTTTCGCAATATTCAATTATTGATATTTTTTATAGATTTAGCGGTAAAAGTTCACTGACTCTGGTCTTGCACTTTTTTCGTTACACAGAATAATGGCACGTTATATACATCGAATTATTTTGTATAAATGAATATAATGCCGAATTTTGAAGAGTCGTAGAACAAAAGTTGTTAGTTTTAAGTATAGAAACTACACGTAGATAATGTTTACAAGAAATTATATTTAATTTAATTTTCCTTGAGAAACGAATTCAGTACTGCGCCTCCGAGAAAAGCCCTTTCGTGTTATAAACAAATCACCGTTTATTTATTTTTTTGTGCAAAGTGATATTAAATATTGATCAATATTCTTTCATTGGCAGTTAAGCTCTAATATTTCAAAAGGCTTTATGTAGGAAAACCGACTACACTGCAACTGCCGACCAGAATAAAAATATTAATATATTCAGTGGTATGTGTGTTGTGTGTTAGAAAAGGTTAAGAGAAATTAAAAAACTAGTTTTGCTTTAGGTAGCGCAAAAGAAGTAAGGAAATTTTAAAAACACATTCATCTCTTTCGCTTCGCTCTTTTCAGAGGGTTCGTGATCATCACTTTTCAGTCACACGATGCGTCTCCATTCTTCCCGAACAACTGCTTTTCTTGAGCACACATGTAAAAGGACGTCCACTGCAGCCTACCTAGTATGTGTGTGTAACACACACAAGCTGACCCAACAGAATGTTGTCTTCCTCTTTCTAAACTATTCACTGGACCCACTCGAAGAAAAACTACGGAAAATCTTTCGAATCGTGTTTTAGGTTTAGCAATTTGCTTGTTTGTTGCAACTGGCTTGTTTTTATTATTAGCATAAATAAGGTGTACTATAATAGAGAGGATTAGGTAAATGTATGACATAAATTATGTCGAATAAATTAAGTTTTTGTTATGACTTCGAGTCCGATTAAACCTGATGATTTTGGAATCTGGATTAACAAGGGGACCGCCTCATAGGTTTTGAGTTTTGGAACTATATATTATTATAAATAATTTCTGCTACTTAACTATTGATTGGGTCAACTTAGAGGCAACACCATACACGTCGATCCGAATTTGATGCCTTGAAGGATAAATCAGTTGTTTAAAATGCCCGTAAAGGGCGGACAGACGGACAACAAAGTAAATCTTTATGGCCATATACAAAAAGAGTAGGTATTGGGGTTACTTTTTTGTGTTGAGGTACGGAACCCTAAAAAAATTATATTTGAACCTATCTAATATTACTTCAAAGAGGGCTCAGGTGAACTCAATGGATTTCGAAATAAACAAGCGGCAGGATATTAAAGTGGCGGGGACCGATGACAGGTGAAAAGCATCCATTATTACGATTCCTCACAAACAAAAGACACTTCCTTTATGCTTTCCCTCTTTATAAACATAATGCAGGCTAGTATATTATTTTTTATTTGAAAAAACATAATGATTATTAATAACGCTCGTAAGGAAGCGATGTTTGAGTTCCATGTTTTTTCTAAATAATTCATTCGTTTTGCTCGATATCGTTATCTTAAATAAGTCACGTGATCAACTTATCGACTGGATATGTCTCTTCCATACAAATTTTGAATTTCGTTCCATATAGTAATCGAATGAGAGATCGACAGGTTTCTAAGACGATAGCAGATATGTCACATGGCTAACGGCGCTATTTAATATGCCATTCCGCCCAATCCGCATTGAAAAATCGGTAAATTAATTTTCCCTTGCCGTGGATACCCTGTGGTCATGGAGTCAAAGTGCCAAAAAATCCTTCGAGAGCTTTCCCCGCGGTTAAAAGCCTCTGATGACAGAAGGGCTGGCTCATTTTTTGCGCAACGTATCAGCCTAGCTGTTCAGCGCCGAAATGCAGGCATTTCCTTGGCACCGTTCCATGCGGGCAAGACTTGTACAGTAATTAGAATAAGCTAGTGATAAGTTTTATTGTAACATGGCAATAAAAAACTTAATATAATTATTAATTTATACTTTCACTTTTAGTTACTATTTAGGTAAAGATCTATTTATTTCACAGCCTGCTCAACATAACATCAGATACAGAGTGTTGTTGACACTGTTTTAATTAAACTGCCCCAAAATCTATCACTTACAGTAACTTCAGGCTCGAAATATGACGTCGCGTCGCTGTCAACGGAAACATCAATCGTCTTTGACGGTGACAAGCTCCTCTCTGGAAATAATCGTTTCTCATACATCAACACAAGTACAATCTAAAGGTGGGTACTGACCAACGTTACGAGGTGTAATGTAACATTCGCATCGAGCGTGTACGTATCGAGCATGATACGCTGAGTTTAAAAATCGGCGTAACATGCTCGTCAAAACTCTGTGCTCCGTCCGCTTTCGCCGTTAGTTCACTCAAGATGGCCGACAGCGAGGACGCGTTGGTATCTTTTATTCTACTTAATTATTGTGTCATCCAAATTAAGAAGAAGAAAAAACGTTGCTGGACATCAAACTTATTTAACTATTTAATTAACCATTTGCCACTCCATGTTGAAATAAATACGAGAGGAACGACGTGTGATTACTCGTGACGCGCGTGCGCTTGGCACGACTTTGCAAGAGCGTACTGACCGAGCCGCGTAACACTCAAAGGATACGCCAAAAAACCGACAGCCGGGTGGAGCACTTAAAGCGAGCAACGAGCGGCTCGTTGCTCGCTGGTTTCCCCGTAACACGACGTACTAACTGCACGAATGCTCGCGGTGTAACACGTTACATTACGCCCCGTAACGCCGGTCAGTACCCACCTTTATTTACAAAATTCTCGTGCCAATTTTTGTTACCAAACTCCTCCAAAATGGCTACCGATTGTAATGAAACTTTCTGTGTATGTTCGTTAGGTTTAAGTTATTTTTAATAATGGGTCGTAAGCCATTTTTATACTCTAATGGCAAAACAACGTTTGCCGGGTCAGTTAGTACAAGTATAATTTACTATATATTATAAGCTGTAATATATTAGTTAATCTATTAGTTTAGTACTGCGAACTCGCCATCCTCAACATAAACGGACAGTTTTCTAGAGGATGGCCTAGATATAATTATTATTGAGTATTATAAATTGTTTTGGCCAATAAATTAAAAAAAAAATAATAATATTTTGACAACCTCCCTGGCGCAATAGCGCTGTTATTAAAGTGGAAGCCTCCGGGTTTAATGACCGTAAAAGGGCCAATTTAATAATTACAATTTCATTAAAAAAATAAGCTTATCACGCGTAAGTGTAAATATAATTGCAACTGCAAATAATAATAAAACCGGCCAAGTGCGAGTCGGACTCGCGCACCGAGGGTTCCGTACTCAAGAAGTACTGAAGCAAAACAATCAGGCATACTAATGTAGATGTAACACAACCAAAACTGTAACGACCAAAGATGTAAAACGGTAATAATTTCCTTTGTTAATGAACCGCAAAACTAACTTTGTTTGTAGAGGTTTATTGTAAATATCAAAAAAACTATGCTAGTTAGAGCATTGGCTATAGTTTTCCTGTAAAATATACGTAAATTCCTATTGACCATAATTATTTGAGATTTTTCAATTGGTAAACTCCGGAGATAAGGAGGGGGGAACGGTATTTTTTTAGACATTTTCCCCGATAAATCAAAAACTATCATGACTAAAAATAATTAAAAATTGGTTTTAGAATGTACAAAGTAAACCCTTTCATATGATACTCCACACAGTACAGTTATCTCACTTTTAAATTTCAACCCTCCGATTTTCCCCCCTTTTTAAATAAGAACAAAAATAATTTCCGTTTTTTTTTTATTCCAGTGTCATTGGGCCACTAATATACACAACTACTCCAAATTTCATATCGATAGCTCCGGTAGTTACTGAAATAATCGAGTGTGATGGACAGACAGACGGACAGACAGACGGAGAAAGTCGCACCATAAGGGTAATAATTGCACGCGTAAGTGTAAGTATAATTGGAACTTACCACTAATATGTAGGCGAAAGTTTGTATGTACCTATATTTAAGGCGCTTCATGCGTTAGTATTATGCTTGAGTCAAAATTTACGATTTCCGAAGGAACATAAAAAAGTTATGTGTTCAATTATAGATTAGATAATTGAATTCATATTATTTGGCATTTCATAATCTAGAACTTGGCTCAAAAATATTTTAAAATATGTGTATAACTTTCTCACTAGAACAGTTTTTGTATAGGCTGTTTGCTAAAATAGCGGTCGAAGCTCTACGCAGATGCAAGATATTTGCCATTTTTCTTAACAAAAACTTATAACAATGACATATATAGAAAATTAATAACATTTACTAAAAAGTGTCTCAAAAAAAAACACGATTTTCCTAGATTTCATTCAAAAACCATAAACCGAAAAGTGCCATTTTTAGCATTTTTCGATAAATTAAACGTATTATTTTAGGATAAAATCCAAGATATTTTGTTATTTCTGAATTATAGTAATTTAATTCAATTCATATTCAATGTCACTGGTTATTTATTATTTTAATAAGTTGTATATTTATTTTATTATAATTTTTTTTGTAATACCATTTTCCGCGCAAAATTGCGTCAGCGGGAACGGAATTCTTTTTTTGTATGGAGCGACATTCGATTCACGCGTAAACGTATAAAGGCTCTTAAGTGTTTAGGCTGTGGATTTGAGATTGATTTTTGAAATAAAATATAGGCCCAGAAATATCCTTGGTTCCCACGGGACTTCTGAGACTGAAAATAATGGATGAAGCAACGTATGATGGCCATTACAATATGTTCTGATTTCGACATAATATTAAAGGTGTACGCTTGTAAGTTTATTTTTGTAACCTTACCATATTCTTTATACTTACTCACTTACTTTAGTCTTACTTTGACTTAGGGAATAGTGCTCGATTCATCGATAGCGGTTTAGTAGTTTTCAAGATAGGTATGGATTGTTTAGTTTGATGCCAGTTTAACTTCAAAACTTAGTTTATTACTAGTCTTTTAAAGTTAAAACAGTTCTTTAAGTGAAATCCTCCGGCTACGACTAGTTTCCATATAATTAAGTATTCTAGTATGATGTCATAGTATAGAAAAAAATGTTAAGTGGTTTTACTTTTTACATGCACCTATAGGTAGTAAAGTGATAAAAGAGAAATTTTCAAATATTACGAGTATTAAGGGGATTTATTGAATTTATTTTTGTCTTTCTCACTGTCACGGATACGTCGGTAGGTGCGACATGCAGCGTCGCGGAAGAATGTAACAGAGAATTACTCAAAAACTAAGCCAGTTATCAAAAATCTGTTTCTAAGCGTTTTTGAATATTATTATTACCGACACTTTAAAACAAAAATTACAATTACATCCACTGTAGTTTCCGATAAAAAACAGGAAAACTGAGATTTAGGAGCAACTTTTGGGAGAAATTTCTATCGAGAAAATGTTACCCAATCGTGTTTCTGCTTCTAAACGATTTCAGATTAGAGACCCAAAATACATGACGTGTAAATTTGAAAGTAATCCTCTGTATCTTAGTTTTTAAGTAAAACTTCATTCAAAGCGCTTAAATACGGCTTTTACGCCGTTAACAGTTTCATTGTGAAGGAGTTATGAATAGAACGCGAATACCAGTTTTAAGGATCCATTCAAACAACCGCAAAACATTTCGATTCCATTTCCGATGCTTGTCACACTACCTCCATCACGAGAAGGTCGGGATGAAGGTAGGGCACTTTACAAGAGGATTCGGTAAGTATAAGTAACAGCCAAGCGTGAAAGAGCCTTTCAGATTGACACATTTAGTGCCAGCAAATTTTATTTCAATAAACACTTTCACATTATACATGCCTTATGTATTAGTTTAGATGTTTTTATTTTTGTGATTCTCAACGGTGTAATGTGGAGTGGTCAGATGCAGTGCGTCTCACGTCCGCATTGCAATGTCCTTTAACGCATTGAACTGCTCTCGTTTTCGTGAGATATAAAATTTCGAGTTTCGTTATGACCTGTTATTTCACCGGCTGTGTTTTTCAAACCGAAGCACAGAAAGTATTCACAATTACTCGAAGGTATTATTGTACTAACTTGGAAAGGGTTAATATAATTTCTAACGTCTCAGAGCATCGCACCGGAGCGCTAAATTGCTTGTAGTTACGTCGTTTGCCAGTCGGTCAGTTCATTCTATATTTGTCTAGCTAAATGAATCGCAGCTCTCTTAGATTTAATATTATTTAAAATATTTGTATTTAGAATTATTTCAGTCCATATAATCTTAAATACCTACGGGTACCAAATCTGTCTGTGTCTTTTGCATCAGGTGAGATCAAAATCAAGTACGCAAAAAGACTTAAAAGAGATTGTAATTTCATTATCTACAAGATACACTTCCCCGTTAGGTAAACAATATTTTTGCGCATCGACACAGATGCTTATCGAATTCCGCATCACGTAAAATCGATTTGAGATCTCGTGCTGGGGTCAAAAGGGATATTTATGAAGATATCTTCGATTTATGATCACCGTATATCATGGAGTTCTTATCTTGCTAACTTTTATGGTGTTTGGGGTTACGATGGGAGTATTATAACTCTTAGAAAAGGTATTTCGACCGCGTTAGAGAACAAGTAGGATGTGTACATACAGCCAATGTATTGTAGTTTTGGACAAAACTTTGGTGTGGAAAAATCTAAACATAAGGTATGTTTTTCTACCAACTACATTGTAATGTTATCATTAATCACTACAATACTGATCACAAAGGACGTATTTTTTGCTTGAAATCAAAACAGTGCAGAAAAGTTACTTCGTAGTTAAATTAATCTCGTTCTCGGTACGACTAAATCCAAAAAAAAATATAAAAAAATGAAACTACTTCAGACCATACGTAAACCTACTTATGTGTAAACATGTCACAGAAACTCAAAACACAAGTTACTCCGAGTAAAGGCTATTTATTAGTCGCATTCAGACAAGATCATTCCCGGAACAAAACGGTCCTAGCAGTGCGGCAATGCTCCCCGGCCCTTGAATTTTTCATTCCCCCGAGGCTCGGCAACTAAGCATTACCGAAATTGCTTCATATTTCTTTTCTCATCACACTGTGTGATAAGAAATAGTTCATGAGGATCAGTGTTTACCAAACGTTTAGTAGTTGTATTGTCCGACATGATAAAGCTAGTTCCTAATAATAAATGACTTTCCACATCATCCTTTCATTAGCATTTGATGTGAGGTATTGTTCTTAGGGTAGCATTCCTTTTATACATGGTGATGCTGATTTTACCTGGGCTGCGAAGCTGTCAGCCCTCTTTGCCTCAACTAATCCATCGTAGACGTGAGCACGAAGATACGTCAGTAATTTCCAGCTATCGGCAAAGGCCTCAAGGACTAGGTATTATATTAATCTGCGTACGAGGTCTGCTGTCATGTCACAAGTCGACTAGTATGGAATAGGCAGTCTTGTCATTAGGGTCTTTCCCAAAACACTTCCCAGGTCTTCAAATTGCAATGTCATACCACGTACTGCTCTGGGTTTGCACACTGAGATATGAGTTCTTAAGTCTCAACGCTCATAATGCCCTGTAAAGGCTGTAATTTTGCAGGCTAGTGTCCTTCGCACCAAATACTGCTTTAAAATACATAAGGTAAAGCACATATTGCTTCACGGTAGAATATACGACACTGCGTATCCATCTTGATGAACTCTACAAAAAAATCTCCGCAATGATAAATTTTGTTAGTAGGTTTAATCATTCCATTTTCAAAACTATTTTCATACAGGAATTTTTCTGTTACGAGATCCAGATTTCAAAGTCTGAGCGCATAAAAGTTATACGTACCGGATTGATATATTGACAACAGTTTTGGGTGGAACGTAGGAGCTCTTGGTTATTGATGAACCGTTATTTATTACCCGCGCGCACTCCACCAGATGAGAAATGTGAATAAACTTGATATATAAACAACGTGTTTTCAGATATATTTGAATCTCTTTCCGCTACGTTGCTTCTGATACCTTTATGTGAGGATTGAGTATTGGCGTCACTTTACGGATATCTGCGTCATTCCTGTGGTTTCGATCACATATCTTACCTCCTCAGGGATTTAATTATTATTTTATAATAGTTCCAGCCTGAACACTGAACAGGTCCAACTTGTGGGTTGGACGATCATAGATCAGTCAGTAAATCAATCACTTCAGTTCAGTTTTTTTATTACATACAAAAGAAAATTCCATAAATGAAACAAATATCTATTTTCACTAATAGTGAAAACAAAAAAGAAAAACAGCCAAGTGCGAGTCAGATTTGCGCACCGATAACGTATACTTTTGAATTTTGTAAATAACAATAAAAAATTGCGTAATAGACTGATTTTATTTCTTGTGTAAAAAAACATAAACTTGTATTGACTGTAATAAAATAGGTTATCAAGTGTAATAGACATACGAACCTGATGACCCAAATCGTTTTACCATTTTGGTAAAGAACCCTAAAAATCTTCTTACTGTAAAACAAACAAAAAACTAGTGTCTTAGTGGGTTTATAATAGGTACATATAAATAAAAATAAATATGTAAATTTTTCCTCTTCTTAATATTTGTGTAGATAAATAAGAGCTAGGAAATAAGATGCATCTAGGAATAGTCTTTGAATCAAACACTCACTGAGTGCTTGAAATGCACTACGGATGTTTCACTATATCACCGGAGTATCCTCAGGAGATGTTAAATCAACTACATACCTACGACTGCAAATTATATATTTTACTTTGACATCTTATATGCTAATAGAAATTTAAATCATATTTTAGTAAATTTAAAAGTGCTTTATTTATTTACACTACATTACAGAAAATGTACGCGTAGGTATGTAATTTGAGTAGTAAGATGAATTGAGATATTGAGATGTATGTAAATCGGTTTGGGTTTGCAAGTAAAAAAAAAACCGGCCAAGTGCGAGTCGGACTCGCGCACCGAGGGTTCCGTACTCAAGAAGTACTGAAGCAAAACAATCAGGCAAAAACCAATATGTTTATTTGACGACGAGTACTTGACGAGAAGAACTTGCGTTTAACCCTATAAGCATGAGGGATTTTCATTTAAAATCTTAGGCACGCATTTCGGTAAAGCCACGTTAAAACGATAATAATTACCTACCTTTGTTAATGAACCGCAAAACTAACTTTGTTTGTAGAGGTTTATTGTTAATATCAAAAAAACTATGCTAGTTAGAGAATTGGCTAAAGTTTTCCTGTAAAATATACGTAAATTCCTATTGACCATAATTATTTGAGATTTTTCGATTGGTAAACTCCGGAGATAAGGTTCCTAATAAAAATGATTAATAAATAAATATTAGATAACTGCGAGAGAGTTTGGCGAGCCAGAAATATGGTTAGAGAGGACTATTGTAAACTACGATATCCCTAGGGATTAATAGTTGTATTGTATCCTAAATTGCACCTGAAACCACTTTGAAAC
Source organism: Coenonympha arcania (assembly GCA_036785405.1). NCBI lineage: Eukaryota > Metazoa > Arthropoda > Insecta > Lepidoptera > Nymphalidae > Coenonympha > Coenonympha arcania. The sequence continues at coordinate 3,750,893 of CM072067.1, forward strand.
CTTCGCTGATCCACTAGTAAACTGTTACTGCATACTAAGTACGTAATCGTACTTCAGTTAGAGATACTACCTAGTTTATTTTGATTTCCATAACTTCCATAGCTTCGTATTTTCTAAGCCTCGAATTTCAAAAATTAAAATCTTTAGGGCTGATTTAGGTAACTGCTTATGAAGTCAGTAAATTGTTTAATAGTTATGATATAGTGAAAACGTACCATACCACAGAGAAGAAAGTTATTTGTAGGTTCATTTCAATTGCTTTACAAAGTTATTTAGGCAACTCATATCAAAATTTCATTATTTGATAACAAAATACTGTTTTCACATTTACTATAATATATTTTTATGTACAATATTTTATATAACGCGACGTGAAAGTAATGTTTTTACATAATATTTACGTATACTAACGTATATGAAGAAGGAAACCTTTGTAGATACTGAATTACTGTCACTCGGATCGCTTCCCCCGCGGGCGTTATAACATTTTTGAAATGATGTTTCCTATAGAGAGACAAAGAAATAAAAGGGAACGTCTTTCCACGTAATAATGGATGCTTTTCACCTGTCATCGTTCCCCGCTTCTCTTTAATATCTTTGTTGTTTGTTTATTTCGAAATCTATTGCAATATCACCTGAGTCTTCTTTGAAGTAGGAGTATCTATATTATACATAGATTCTATTATAACACAATCTATATATATAAAAGAATGAGGCATTTTGGTTGTTCCACGGATTCCGCCAAAACTATAGGTCGTAGAGATCTGAAATTTGGTACCTAGGTAGATATTAGCTCATGAATTCGTACTAAGACGGGGATTCCAGAAATTCCATGTTGAAGGGGTAAAAACCGTTGGTTTTCGGGATTTCTCCATACAAAAGTGTAATTTTTTTCGTTGTTCCAGGGATTCCCGAAAAACTACAAATCGTAGAGATCTGAAATTTGGTACCTGGGTTGATATTAGGTCATGAATTTGTACTAAGACGGGGATTCCAGAAATTCCATGTTTAAGGGGTAAAAACCGTTGGTTTTCGGGATTTCTCCATACAAAAGTGTAATTTTTTTCGTTGTTCCAGAGATTCCCGAAAAACTACATGTCGTAGAGATCTAAAATTTGGTACCTAGGTAGATATTAGGTCATGAATTCGTACTAAGACGGGGATTCTAGAAATTCCATGTTTAAGGGGTAAAAACCGTTGGTTTTCGGGATTTCTCCATACAAATGTGTAAATTTTTTCGTTGTTCCAGGGATTCCCGAAAAACTAAAAGTCGTAGATATCTCAAATTTGGTACCTAGGTAGATATTAGGTCATGAACTCGTACTAAGACGGGGATTCTAGAAATTCGATGTTTAAGGGGTAAAAACCGTTGGTTTTCGGGATTTCTCCATACAAAAGTGTAAATTTTTTCGTTGTTCCAGGGATTCCCGAAAAACTAAAAGTCGTAGATATCTCAAATTTGGTACCTAGGTAGATATTAGGTCATGAATTCGAACTAAGACGGGGATTCCAGAAATTCCATGTTTAAGGGGTAAAAACCGTTGGTTTTCGGGATTTCTCCATACAAAAGTGTAATTTTTTTGATTCGTACTAATCATTATACCTAGGTTGTTGAATTTGTACTGCGACGGGGATATTCGAATTTCAAATTTAAGGATGGGAACATTTGCGAACTTCTTTGATTTTGGAATAATTTTTTTCATTCTTTTTCTCATATGACAGCAAACATCGAATAGGAATCTGTGGTCAAAATTTAAAAATTGGACGCCATTATAAACTTTTTCGTTATTGGACCGATTTCTTTCAAAATTAATATCCAACCGTTGCAGCGAGCATAGAAAAAGAATATGTACCCAAAATTTAAAAAAATGGCCGCCATTTTGAACTTTTTCGTTATTGGACCGAATTCTTTCAAAATGGATATCTGACAATTGCAGCAAGCATAGAAAATGAATCTGAGGTCAAAATTTAAAAAAAATTGCCGCCATTTTGAACTTTTGCGTTAATGGACCGAATTCTTTCAAAATTAATATCCTACCATTGCACCAAGCATAAAAAAAGAATATGTAGTCAAAATTTAAAAAATTGGCCGCCATTTTGAACTTTTTCGTTATTGCAGCGAATTCTATCAAAATTAATATCCGACCATTGCATCAAACATAGAATAAGAATATATGGTCGAAATTTAAAGAATTGGCCGCCATTTAGAACTTTTTCATTATTGGACCGATATCTTTCAAAATTAATATCCGACCATTGCATCAAGCATAAAATAAGAATCAAAGGTCAAAATTTAAAAAATTGGCCGCCATTTTGAACTTTTTTGTTGCTGGGCCGAATGATTTGAAATTCAATATGTGACTATTAAAGCAAGCATAGAGAAGGATTTTGTGGTCAAAATTGAAAAAAATGGCCGCCATTTTGAACTTTTTTGTTGCTGGGCCGAATGATTTGAAATTCAATATGTGACTATTAAAGCAAGCATAGAGAAGGATTTTGTGGTCAAAATTGAAAAAAATGGCCGCCATTTTGAACTTTTTTGTTACTGGGCTGAATGATTTGAAAATCAATATGTGACTATAGAAGCAGGCATAGAGAAGGAATTTGTGGTCAAAATTGAAAAAAATGGCCGCCATTTTTAACTTTTTTGTTGCTGGGCCGAATGATTTGAAATTCAATATGTGACTATTAAAGCAAGCATAGAGAAGGATTTTGTGGTCAAAATTGAAAAAAATGGCCGCCATTTTGAACTTTTTTGTTACTGGGCTGAATGATTTGAAAATCAATATGTGACTATAGAAGCAGGCATAGAGAAGAAATTTGTGGTCAAAATTTAAAAAAATCGCCGCCATTTTGAACTTTTTTGTTATTGGACCGAATTCTTTCAAAATGGATATCTGACCATTGCATCAAGCATAGAATAAGAATCTGAGGTCAAAATTTAAAAAATTGGCCGCCATTTTGAACTTTTTTGTTATTGGACCGAATCCTTTCAAAATGGAGATCTGACCATTGCAGCAAGCATAGAAAAAGAAAATGTATACAAAAATTAAAAAATTGGCCTCCATTTTGAACTTTTTTGTTATTGGACCGATATCTTGCAAAATTAATATCCGACCATTGCATCAAGCATAGAATAAGAATCAAAGGTCAAAACTTAAAAAATTGGCCGCCATTTTGAACTTTTTTGTTACTGGGCCGAATGATTTGAAAATCAATATGTGACTGTTAAAGCAAGCATAGAGAAGGATTTTGTGGTCAAAATTGAAAAAAATGGCCGCCATTTTGAACTTTTTTGTTACTGGGCCGAATGATTTGAAAATCAATATGGGACTATAGAAGCAAGCATAGAGATGGATTCTGTGGTCAAAATTGAAAAAAATGGCCGCCATTTTGAACTTTTTTGTTACAGGGCCGAATGATTTAAAAATCAATATGTGACTATAGAATCAGGCATAGAGAAGGAATTTGTGGTCAAAATTGAAAAAAATGGCCGCCATTTTAATCTTTTTTCTTACTGGACCGAATGATTTGAAAATCAATATGTGACTATAGAAGCAAGCATAGAGATGGAATTTGTGGTCAAAATTGGAAAAAATGACCGCCATTTTGAACTTTTTGATATTAAGCCGAATGATTTGAAAATCAATATGTGCTATAGAAGCAAGCATAGAGAAGGAATTTGTAGAAAAAAGTGGCCACCATTTTGATCTTTTTTATTACTGGGGCGATTGTTTTGTAAATCGATATCTGACTATCGCAGCAAGCATAGAGAAGGAAGTTGTGGTAAAAATTTAAAGAAGTGGCCGCCATTTTGAATTTTTTGGTTACTGAGTCGATTGCTTTGAAAATCGATGTTTGACTATTATCAGCAAGGTAGTGAAAAATTGTGGTCCTAATCAAAATAAATGGCGACGACAGGAATTTTAGAAATTAAACGTTTGAGGGAGTAAAGCAAAAGTTCAACGTGAGCGAAGCCGCGGGCGTTTGCTAGTTCTGTATAAAGGCGCAACTTTCTACAAATAGCAACAATTGTTACGTATTTTAATGATGTAATATTTGTGTAGTGTACTTATTTTGAAGTTTTTGTGATAACGTTTGTTGAGTCCCCTCGACTTCGATAAGGTTAATATGTTAATTAATTCAGAAGTAGTATTCTAATTCTAGATTTTCTATTTTTCAATAGTGTACTTAGTAGTTAATGGTTATAAAGCATCTACTTATTGTTATGGTTTACTAGGTTTTTAGTATCTGCATGGTGTTTAAAACAAATATTACGTGTAATCACTTTCAATTGTACGATAAGTCAAGACCCGCATACCGATAAGCCCTTTGGTTTTGTTTTCACTTTACTTCAAGCACAAAAAACGTACGTTTATTATAGGGTACGAAGAGTCGAGTGTATGCAACAATGTATTTTTTATATTTTACATTTAATAGTACGCTATTTTGTTGCTAATCACTTGCTATGATAAGAAAAGTTTTAGTAGGAAGCTACACAAATTTTGAGGAACATATTCTTTAAAAATTAATATGTGGCACTTATTTATTTATTAATGAAAATATTATTGAATTCATATTTACCTTAGTTAAAAACCCTATCAGTAATAGTTTCAGAAATTTTACCTATTTTATTCTTATGGTTATAGCTTTTCAGCGAAGCCAACTGTAAATTCACTGTTTGCAAATTCCTAATAAATTCTTGCGTCTCTTTCGTATTATGCTGTTTTTGTGATAACGGATTTTAGACTGGAATTTTTCGATGCTTTATTGGAAAAAGCAAAATGTTTGTGAACGGTTGTTACAGACAGATTTCAGTAGTACATTTTTTATTTTATTGTGAGTTCCTTTTGAGAAATTGAATTTAGGATTTTTGCATTACTTTTGTCCGGTAGTCATATAATGTTGTTTTTATTTGTTTGCAGTGCTCTGTGTTCAATATGTGATTTGCGTGTCGAAGGAAAGAGAAAATAGACATCTGTTTCCTTTACTAGGTTATCTCCACGGCTACAAGATTGGACAAAACTTTGCGTATCATCTACCACCATTTATTTTATCGCCTGTACTGATTTTACCATCAGTGAATCAACAACAAAGTGTTAATGTACAAGACTCTAATGCAGGAGAAAACTATCAAGAAAACGGTGGAACTTTCCAGATTATATCACCTTCAAGACTTACGTTATCAGATATAACGGACGCTGAATATAGAGACCATGTAGTAGACGAAGCTGGACATAAGAAATCTTCTCATACTGACATAGCGGGAAAACCAGAATTATCAGACAAAATTAATCTACCGAATAATGACCAAGACAAATTCAGACAAGTCATAACTGTTGATGATAATAATGATGCAGATACAACTACCCTAAAAACAATCACAGAAATAGATAACGAAACTGTAACAACTATTGTAGATATTACCGATAGTGAAGTAGAAAATGTAAAAGTCACAACTCAGTCACCTGGGCTTTATCCCACTGCTGTGTATAGTAATGAAAATATAAGTAATTTATCAATAACAACAACTAGCCCACTTGCAAATTCAACATCACCAACGCCTGATCTTCAATACAATTTAACAGTACCAAATGTGGATAGTAATCACAATTTTAGTCATAAAAATAGTAGTAATTCAAGTAATGAAAATTTTAATACTAATCCCCCTGTTACTGCATCTTCATCATTTAGAGGTTATTCATACGCAAACCCATGGTACAATCCAGTAGCCGACAAGATATCAATAACGACAAGCTCCTACACAAATTACGAGGCACCTTTGCCGCTTGCTTACGATGATCGATGGCAAAGTTTCGCCTCACTTAGAAAATCTTATCCGACGTCTGATTTCCGACCTCTTGCCGGTTTATACCATGATGGATTCCTCCACAAACGTCTATTCAAAAAGACTGGATTTGTTCCGGTTAATAGTAAATACTTGTACTTTAATTTAATTAATTAAACTTGAATTTAAATGTTCAGATTAGTTAATGTGCGTTATATTTACTTATTTTTATATTCCGGTGTATAAAATTATAATAATCTCGGTGTTTTTATAGTATTATAATTATTTCGTTATGGGTAAAAGTTTTTGTCAAAGAGTATAAATAATGTCTTCCTTACAAATTATGTGATTAAAATTAGCAAACCAATATGTGATTGAAATTATCAACATTATGTTCGTAAACAATTAAATAATTAAAACTTAATTTTATTATTGTAGCACTTTCACGTTATTCATTAATTTAAGTTTACTGCAGTCATTGTTCATAGTTACAATGTCAAAATATCAAAAAATGGGGAGACCAGTTTTATCTTCATGTATCACAATGGATATGGGGAAAAGAAAAGAAGATTGCTACAATCCAACTATTTACAATGTTTCCCGCAACTGTAGTTACGTTAGAGTTCTCCAAACAAACGTGTCAGGAAAACGTTACAAAGCTATCTAGATATTGATTACACGTTATGAATGCTCGAGGTAACATAAATCCGGGAAATTGTAGTAACGGTAACCGATCAAGACACGCGGTCAGCGTGTCAAGCCAAGTACAAAGTATACAGTACTGGCAAGCGCACCGTGTGTAATTTTACACGAACCATTTGGAGCCACTTTTGACACCGTCACATCTCAAAAACTATTTGACATTAACGTATCAAATTTGCCTCATGTATTGAGACTTGCAAGATACATATATGCTCCAAATTTCATAAACACATCTCAAGTGGTTATTTAGATATTAACGTCCAAAAATCGTCATTTTTATCACTGACCTATAGATCAAAACTATAACCTAGTTCCAGATGACCTAGAAAGTTCAAATTTGGCATGCACGTAGGTAATTGCGTGAATACAAAGGAATAAATCAGAAACTGGTAAATTTTTATCATTTTACAATACTTTTTCACTTAATTGATTCTGTTAGGAACACTTAACTTATACTTAGTGCCTGCCAGTTCCAGATGACCTAGAAAGTTCAATTTGGCATACAGGTGAGTAATTACGTGAATTTAAAGGAATAAATCAGAAACTGGTAAATTTTTATCATTTTATACTTTTTCAATAAATTGATTCTATCCCTATATATGAGAACTAGCCAAGTCAGACCTGAGGCTTCAATATATAAGCCTAATTTATAAGAGGATATGATACTTTATGATGTTATAAAAAAATTTCAGGATTGACCATTGAACTTGGCACCCATTAAGATATCACTTCTTTTGTCGTTGAAGTCAACAACCAAGGCAGATATTATCATAATATTCTATGGTGTGTACTTGGCTCTACTTTCACATATTTTATGTTTTGATGGGATATAACTTCACAAATTCCTCCAAGCGCAATTGTCAGAACACTCGTAAACTCGTAACGCAATGCCTTTGTGCCCCAACTCTTTAGTGACATTGTTATATGAATCCCGTATCGTTGGCAAATGAAGAGTTTTATAGCCATGTTATGTTCCGAATATGTTATAGGGCAACTCAATTTTTGTTTATATAGAAAATAAAGATGAGACGAGACAGACGTTTGCCTGATGTAAAGTGATACGTATGGTGCGGTCATCATGCTGAGACATTTGCTGGTCTATACGTAAACACTGTGTTTTTTGTTTTTGAAATAAAACGTAAAAAATTATTAGAAAGTTTTATTTTTCTTGTAACATTCTTCATTTTTAACTTGTGTTAAAGCAAAATACTGTCACAAACGAATTTTGCCTTTCACACTCCTCAATTTCAGGTATTAATAAGTATACTAGCTTTTACAGTTATAATATTTTCAATAATCGAAGAAATAAGACTTAAATACTTTATTTCACACGTAATAACTTACACCCACGGCGTACGGCGTAATTTACACCCACTTATGAAGAGTCAGTGAATTGTTAAATAGTATTTTTTTAACTATAGAGGCTAGCGTTTGACTGTGACACCTGACCTGATGGAAAGTAATGATACAGTCTAAGGCGAAACACGCTTGCCTAGAAAATACCTATTCACTCTTGATATGACTCTTGAATTTCACGTCTAAATAAATTACAGATTTATTTTTTTAATACTTTGTTCTTCATTCATATTTCAAAATTCAAGCTCTTGTCAGGATTATTAAAATTAATATCAACACAATATGATATTCATACGTTTGTATTCTTCAGTTGGATTGGAACTTTATATACTCGTACATTGTTACAGATATCCCGAATAGCATCATAGTTTCAATTAATTTTCTTCTGTATCGTTCGAGTCAAACATGTTACCAATTCAACCTTCTTTGAAGGCTGATGCATTTTGATCCCAATGCAGGGCCCGCATACTAAAATCATGTTTACATCCTCGACAAAGTTTAATATTCTTGGAGCCACCAGTCGCTTGATAGGGACAGGTGTTGACTGGAATATCTTTAGATAATTGGATTTGGCAATAACTACTTCATCCTTAAATTAAGTTTCGTAATATTAAACTTGAGAATATTTATCTGAACACACTCGGGAAACAAAATAACTTGTCCTGAGGATACATTGAAGTTAAAGTGTCCATGGTGTACTGTGACTGGTGGTGGGATTGATTGCTTGGAGAACTTCATTTCTCACTTTAATGGAAAGAGAAGCTGGTTGCTTTTTGATGCTTGGTTTTTACCTCCCCAGTACAGTTTTTTTTTTATTTTGTGGATTGTCACACAAGTATTTATTAAAGGTGGCAGTTTGTGTTTAAGTGTGTGTATATTTGTTACTCATTTACGCCACCATTGCTCAATTTGGAACGGAGATAGTTTATACCTCAGATTAACAATTAGACTAGAAATTCATGCGGGTTCGGGCGTCCTGTAGTAGCAAAATAACTTAAATATATTGTTTATTGAATTTAACGGCTAGACCGGCCATAGTTCTAGATTCTCGGAGGCTGAAGTGGGGACCACTAGATATACACTATAAATCACATTTTTATAAAGAACAAGTTTCTCTGGGTGCAAAACTTCTTTAAAAGTATTTACGGCACTTACTTAGAGTCTAAAATTTTATAGGTACATTTATAAGCTAGGCGTGTGTGAAATTTTGATTCATTCCCGTGGTATTCACGCATCAAGTGGATTGTTAAAGGTTTGAAGCACAACACTCTCATATAAAACACGACGGGAATTCGCGTTAAGATTATGATACATGCAAATCTCATCCTCTTAATATTCAGTCTGAAAGAAATATAGGTATGTCGAAATAAGCGCCTCTTTTGCGCGTAAACGTGTGCGGTAATGAAATCCGAGCTTAGCGCCGCAGGAGGGATTATTGAGGAGGGGAAGGGGCAGTCGCTGCGATTTTTATTTTATCGCACGAACAGACGTTTTGAATTGTACTGAGATGGGATAGCATGCGTGATCCTATTTCTAAATAATATGATTGTCACAGGTGTTTCGGCCCTACTAGCCCGCGAAATTCAATTTTTTTTAATAAAAACTTTGCTCGAAAATTTCCATTCACCTCGTATGGGAACCCGATATTTTTTTGCAGTTTCAGTTTTTATATGAAGCTCAATTTGTATAATTAGCCCAATATTAGCGAAAAATTAAATAAATTTGAATTTTCGCACTCGGATGGTGTATCCACGAAGACGACTTACGGCTCGCGTGAAACATATGCGATTGTGAAGGAGTGGGACGGGAGTTTGTATAATATTTTATAAACTACCATAATATAATGAACCTGCAAACGTTGTTTTTCAGTATAAATTATTTTTCAACTAGGTATATGAAACGTCCTCGTAAACGAAACTAGGTATGAAACGTGTGAATGTTTACGTCCTCTTAATTAACAGACCTATAATCTATATACTTAAAAAAATATAAAAAGTGGCGTTTCGAAGGAGTCTTCTTGCTTACACTGTGACAGGAAAATTTTAGAATCATGCCAACTCTCATCTGAAATGTTTCATCACAAATGCAAATTGACAACATATTCGCAAAGCTCCCTTCAACCGAGACTTTGATTTACAAAAATATGCCATCAATACCAATGATAATACCAAATTCACCAACTTTTCTATGGTGGAGACCCGTCTTTACGCGTCACGCTCACCCTCAGTGTATTACATAAATGATTTATTTGCAGCGCACTCGACGTATGCCGCAGATATAGCACCTGTACCGAATTCAGATTTATGGCTCGTGACGGGCATTAGCGGGACAAATGCTGTTGTAATTCCGTCAATGTTGACGGGTTTATGTTTAGGAGAGTTCTGACCACCGATAAGAAACCCGAGAAAGCCGCAGACCTAGGAAACTAACTATATATGTGGAACGGGGGCTTACTACGAGCTCTTAAAGCAGGACAGAAATTGAACTGCACGGCATTAAGTAACTATGACATCTACATTAGCAGGCCTGCTGCAGGCTTGTTGCGTCGATGTGTCGAAAATCGTTCAACCTTTTTTTGTATGAAGTTTCTTGGAGGTTTCGTACCATGACGTGCGGCAAATCGTCTTTCAACTACCAACCTTTCAACTTTTACGATGTCATAGTACGACTCAGAAGCAGCCCTGCTTTTGAACTGGCTGGAAATTGCTCGTTTTCTCATAAGGTCATATTAAGGGTCACGAACCTGTAAAACGTGCAAAAAGGGAGTTACGGTTTTAACTATATTCAACAACTCACTTCATTATATGACACCAAAAAAAAAACTCAGATGGCTAGTGAATGAGTCTACACTAACGCCGTGGAACATTTATAAAATTATTCTTCATTTTCGAGAAAGAAATGAATGACTTTGGTCAAAAACATCTAAAACAGCCTTTTCTATTTGGACTCTACAAGCGATTTCGTTATTATATTTGAAAATATTTTTGGTTCAAACATGAGACGAAAGTATCGATAATACATTCACCGGCCTAGTTTTTTATAATTCAATCCAAAAAGCAAATAATATGAGCTCCAAATCAATCATATTTATACGCGAAAAACGCCATACATTTTTCTATGAAAAAATACCCTCCCACAAATCGCTTTATATACGAGACTTCGAGCGTGAAAAGTTCAGTGCGGTTTCAGTTCTCAAGGCGACTGCACGTCTGTTTGAAGAAGCACTTCCAGCGCTGCAGCGCTGGAAGTGCTTCGCGATCGATATTGTTTTTATGACTCTGTGAATAGCGGGGTGGGTCGTCAGTGACAGAGTTGTGTCTGCTTGTAATATATAATTATTCGTATTTTTTTCGAGCATGTAGACGAATAAGAGCTTCAATATACATTAAGATTAGCTGACCCGGCAAATGTTGTTTTGCTATATAGATTATTTAAATACAAGGGTACAAAAAAAGGTTTGCGTCCTATTCTCAGCCTTAGCGAATACATAAAAAATTTCAAAAAAATCGGGAAAAGCCGTTTAGGGGCAATTATGTTACAAACACTGTGACACAAAAATATTTTATATATTAAAAGAAGGACTAGCTGACCTTAGAAACTTTGTTTTGCCTTTTAATTTGTTTAAAGACCTACCAAATTTACACAAAAAATTGGCCAAGAAGTTTCGGAGGAGTTTTTTTACACGAGTACCTACACTTGATAATGTAAACAGATAACACCATAGAATATTTATACAATAATTCCTGATTTTAGAGAAAAAAATGCGTCACTTAGGTCAAAACATCTAATACAGCCTTTTCTAATTGAACTATGCAAGCCATTTCGTTATTATGTTTGAAAATATTCTTGGTTCAAACATGAGACGAAAGTATCGATAATACATTCACCGGCCTAGTTTTTTATAATTCAATCCAAAAAGCAAATAATATGAGCTCCAAATCAATCATATTTATACGCGAAAAACGCCATACATTTTAATATGAAACTCCCAGGCACTGTCTTTCCTGCCAGTTACAACCCGGGTGCCTTTAGATCAAGAGTGAATAGGCATCTCCTAGGCAAGCGCGTTCCACCTTAGACTGTATCATCATTTTCCATCAGGTGTGGTCACAGTCAAGCGCTAGCTTATACAGTTAAAAAAAAAACTTCATATTCGGTTCATTAAATACATCAACTGAAACCACTGCCTAGCATTTCATACAGTGTAGTGACAACAGTAATAAGAATAATAAATCATATAGAAACCCAGATCTTACAAATGAGTTAAAAATTATCGAAATTCTCATTAATAAAATAATAAGTTAACTTCACGCCTAAACGCTCACACTTTGACGCGGCATCTGCGGGCTGCAAAGTCGAACTGTCTCTGTATTAGGCCGCGAACTGCGAATGCGATAAACTAGTTTCTACGTACAATGCGTGTTTTTTGACAATTATGAGCATACTTCAAAGACTAAACGCGCGATGGACATTTAATTTGTCTGAAGTATCGAAGTTTGATTTTTCATGGTCAGGGTACTAAATTTACACCGCTTATTGTTTCTGTGTGCCTAGAAAATATCAGGATCGTAAGTTGCCTCGCTCGAGGACCGGGATCTTAAACCCCCTGGCCCCGTCTACAAAATTAGCGTGACTAATTTTAATCTGTCAAGTGGCGAATATGGCGTCCCCTAGTAGTTACTCGAAACATGAACATTTGACAACAAATCTTGGCGCACATCATGGCGCCTCATATCACGCAAGTCTAGGCTCTCCTGAACAATTTTGTATGAATTTTTTTTCACGGTTGTGGTCGTGTAGAAGAAAAAAATTCATTTGGAACAAAAATACGGAGAGAGCTGATGCTTGCGGATTTCGAAGACGAGTGAAGAGCACGGCTAGGGTATTAAAGATAAGTGGGGGGTGCTCGATCAAATGTCACTTGGAACGTCATCCAATTGGTAGCGAACTGAAAAAATTTTCAAAATGGCGGATTTAAAATGGATTCAAAACGTACGAATTTCGTCGGTATCTCGGAAAGTATAAAAGATGGAAGAATGGTTTCTTGACAAGAAGTGATCAGTGGCCTGATTCTGTATCGTTAGTTAGCAACTCGCACTGGGTTATTAACTAAGAAAACGGAGGAAAAAATCCTATTTTTGCACAAGGTACTAACTTGGGTTGCTATGGTATAGCATCAACATACCATGCAAGTTGCTAATTTGTTCAAAAATAATGCAAAAATAGGATTTTTGCCAACTGTTTCCTAGTTGATAACTCAGCGTGAGTTGCTAACTAACGATACAGAATCAGCCCACAGGACTCAAAGGTATATTGGTGTATATAAAAAAAAATTCAAAATAGCGAAATTTATTTTTCCATAGAAAATGTATGGGTAATATCGAAGAGACTAAAAGTTGGAAGGCAAATAGGGGGAAGACAGTCTCTTTATATGTAAGTAAGTAGTACATAAGTATGATTCTACGAAAGCCTTTACATGTAATTTAAATAATGTTGAACCCTCATAAACTTAGATTTAATTAAAATAGGTATCACTAATGCATAATCATATTTTACTGACTATTCATAAGAGCCAACAAGTAAGGCCAATATGAAATAAATAAATTATTTGAGCTTCATAAAAAGTTAAGGTATTCAAAGTTTTTTTTAATAAGTTAGGTTAAAAGGGTTTGTAGGAAATCGAAACATTTAAATGTATAACAACAAACATAAAACCATAAGAACAAACATGTCATTTTAAGATCCGAGACAGAATTACGTTATAATATATGGCATAATAATATTAGAATCCCATCCCCTGAGAATGGAGATTATCTTTGAATAATCTCATTGGAAGTATGAGATTTCGTTGTGCAGAGAATAAAAATAAAATCTTTATTCTTTATGAAATATTTTCATTAAAGGTATCGATATCATCTGAGAATTTGAATGTACACGCATTTTGAATTTCCATATTTGCAACTTCAATAAACACACGCAGGATTTTTATCTCATCATCGTATATTTTTCTTTGGATGGGTATAATAAGAAATGTTTGTACTTTCAAGATTGTAAAAACGTATTAAGACGCGGTGTTCATCTGCTTTCATTTGATCGATGCAGCAGTAATCCTATTAATATTATGTTACAATATAATTGAAAGTTTGTGATAGGTGTTCCGTGTTTGCTCACTCACGCCACAACTACTGGTCGTGAAATTTGGAGCTTATAATCTGGACTTACATGTAAGTTACATTTTGTTACTGAAAAAATCTATATTTCTCGCGAGATTTTGTAAATACTGAATATTCTTATAACAATCTATAGCTACAGCAGAGCTATAAGTAGGTGGCCATACAATAGCGAACTTCCTTCATTTGACGACCTCCCTGGCGCAGTGGCGGCGCGCTCGGATTCGAGTGGGAGGTCGCGGGTTCGATTCCCGCCACGGGCCACTTTGGAATTTTATAATTTCTAAATTGGCTCTGGTCTGGTCTGGTGGGAGGCTTCGGTCGTGGCTAGTTACCACCCTACCAGCAAAGACGCACCGCCAAGCGATTAAGCGTTTCGGTGCGATGCTGTGTAGAAACCGTTGGGGTAAATTTACTTACCCCCTTCCAAGTTAGTACGATAACATCTTAGGCTGCATCATCACTTACTATCAGGTGAGATCGCAGTCAAGTACTAACTTGTAAACAGAAAAAAAAATACCTATTGACTTAAGCTAAGCGAACATTATATGAAAAACTGATAATATTATGGTTGGCACAACTGTACATTACTTCAAGAAGTCAAAAGTGCGAGCCTGGGATTCGATACTCAGACCTCTGATCAGGAGACACACGGTCTGAGTCTCTGGAACTTCTTCATACTTATTATTATTCACCACTAAAACCCTTTGCTTGTCAGCATAGATTAACAGACGCCGTATTATACGAGCAAAGTTTCGCTATTGCATATTCTGTTAAATTGAACGTCTCCTCGGCGGCGTATTTGCAAAGTTTCGTACAAACATCTCAGTGGAAAGGTAAACAAGTTTAGTTCAGCTCATTTTGACACTCCAAGGAGACGTACGAAGAAACTTCTAGCGTCGTCTAATTAAGAAATAACTTCGGCCTGCTCATTTCAATTTCATTCAAAGCATAAACAGTACTGAAGTTTGGTTGCGCACCCCATTATCCAGTTAGATTTATTGTTTGAATTTGTACCATGCAACTGAAGATCTTGTAGCTTTGGAATAGAGATTATTTTACTAAAATGCAGTGGTTTACTATCCCATTACTAATGCCAAATGTCAGGCGGTAATGATTGTTATTCATCATGTTATTATTGTCGTGTATAATTTCGGAAATATTACGTTTTCATTTGTACTCTTTTTATATATTCGTAAGAAGATATCATGTCTGTGTTATCATCCCGACTCTTTTTTTTTTACTCTATACAAGTTAGTACTTGACTGCGATCTCACCTGATGTTAAGTGATGATGCAGCCTAAGATGATATCGTACTAACTTGGAAGGGAAAGTTTACACGAACGGTTTCTATAAGTCTCATTATACAATGAAAAACAATTGATAGAAAAGATCAACTTGAATAATAACTTGAGGTAAACCATGAGGTTCTTAACGGGTCTGTAATAAAACTACGAAGGCTTACACTGTAAAAGACTGTACTGTAAAATATTACACTTGTATTAAAAAATAGTTAATAAAATAACATATAGTTAATAAATTGAGTTACATATTTGTCCCGTTTGCCGTGGAGACCCTGGGGCCATGGAATCATAGTGCCAAAAATTCATTCGAGAGCTTTCCCCGCGTTTAATAACCTCAACTGGTGACAGAAGGGCTGGCTCATTTTTTGCGCAACGTATCAGCCTAGCTGTTCAACGCGGAAATGCAGCCAGTATTCCTGCCACCATTCCACGCGGGCAAGACTTGTATAGTAATTAGAATAAGATAGTGATAAGTTTTATTGTAAATAAGAAAACAATAATAAAATAACAAGCTAGTAAAAAAAAGATATGCTGAAAAAGTATTTTTATTAAAACACGAAAAGTTCAAAAATATATCGCAAGTAGAATTTGCAATCTTTACCTACAAAAGTTCTATCCACCTGTACTTACTTCAGGCATTGAAATCCTCGAAGCTTTTAGCATGATTTGTTTGAAAAAAAGGTAAAATCAAAGTACTTTAGGTATACAGACCCGAGAATTTCCATATCTAAATGGAAAACCTGCCCGACACAATCAATTTATCTCCTGATATCTTCGAACAGTTTATTCCATCTGTATACAGAACGCACTTATATTAACATTTGTTATTCTCTATTAAAAAATGTAAGAAAGTTCATTCACTTATTCGTACACAGTAATAATTACCTTGTTAGCAGACGTATGGTGTGCTTGACCTCCTCTAGGCAGAGAGTATAATGCAGCGTTTGGGAAAGAAAATTTTCATGCCTGGATATAATATGGAATGGATAAGAGATCTTAAGAAGACGATTAAGAGCTGATGACGAAGTTGTGACCAAATACTACCATGGGTGTTTCTAAAATATACACATTCTCATGATGCGATAACTTATACGTATATCATACACTCATTCTTCAACTGCATAAAAGCTGACATGACATGAATGTTGGGGTAAAAATGTGTCTAAACTCCAAAACACATCTCGTAAATCGTATCCCTGCAAGATTGCCGGGGAAAAGACTGAAACGGTTGAAGAGGGACATTTTATTTTAGAACATTATCCAGATGAAAATGCGCCAGCAGCACTAAAGTCTAAATGTTAATCTTCTATTTTACCCCAAGAGCTATTTAATTCAGTTGAACGGGCGGCCATGCGTCAAGAGTGACCCAGTGCTTCATTTCAAGCCATTAAGAGGACACTCCATTTAATGTGAATAAGCAATTGGCTCTAGAGTTTTAGTGCTCTTGCCAGGTAGTAAGTAATGAGGTTATTGCGTATATTACTACGGAAACTGTTTATGTTCTTTTTTTCTGTTTGAAATTTCAACGACCTAGTTACGATACCGTAATCAGCGCTGCTGGCTTATTAAAGTTGATAAAGTAAACGATATATAATTATTGACAATAATTTTAC
This sequence comes from Coenonympha arcania, assembly GCA_036785405.1. Lineage (NCBI taxonomy): Eukaryota > Metazoa > Arthropoda > Insecta > Lepidoptera > Nymphalidae > Coenonympha > Coenonympha arcania. Next base: position 3,767,826 of record CM072067.1, read on the forward strand.
TAGAGCGTAGAATTCTTCTTACAGAGTTCGTCCGAATATAGCTACAACTGTCGTAAAGTCAGGCCAGTCTCACTTATCACGTGACCGTCCTTGTTCCGTCCGTAGATTTGTTCTGATTTGAGAAATTTCATGCACGAGTAAGTCCACTTCTAGCAGTAGGTCCTTCGAACGTTTTCCGCAGAAATCACATTCCAAAGATACTAGTTTTATTTTCATAGGGTTACCGATAGCGAATATTTCAGTAAAGTACCCGTATTAGAACGAAACAATTCCGGCAGCCTGTTCCAATCGCTTGTTTTCATTGTAAAGAAATTTCCGTTTCAATTTCGAGAGTCCCATTTCAATTTGTGGACCGAGCGCCGGCCGTGTATCAGGGCGGGCCTAGTATTTCATTTCTGCCATTAAGACGGCACTGAAACTCCATTTTATCATGAAAAACTATTCGATATCGTAACTCCGTGACACGCGAATTTATTGCTTGTTTCGGCGCGGAACTCTCGTGTGGAGCACGCTGTAAATTGAAGTCGCGATCTATACCGTGAATGCGTATTTTTATCGCTACAACTTGTTTTTTTTTTCATCCGTCCGAAAGATTGGCGTGCCCTAGTTCAGCGTTAAACGATTACGTTTCGACGCGATGTACTAGAGTCGCAGATGGAATTTATAGCAACCTTTTAAAGGCCATCGTGTTTTTAATATTACATTCAGTTAGAGTTGGGAATTCAAGATCATGAGCTAATAGTAGACGTATACTCAGGACCCGGCGGACCGCGCGAAAAAATGTCGCCTGTTTACTGGTGTCAAAAAGTCGACCGCAGTATTGTCTATGGACCGTGGGCCACGCCACATATCACTTTATTATATTATCAATCCGCACCCGCGTTTCCTCAATAAGGGTTCTTCCATATTGTGGCGTATTAAGAGCGGGTATTAACTGAATATGTCAGTTCAAGATTTCATTTTTACAGTAGTAAATCAAGTCTCAACTGCCTGAAATAAAACACACGAATATTACATCATATTGTAGAGAAACTGTAAAAGTGAAAACATAAAAGGATAATTTTTTGTCGATAAAAAAAAATCCCGAAGTTGCGTCCAATTTTTTACAATTTTCAATTTATTATCAATGTTATACGTACTAGAGAGCCAAGGTTTAGGATTATAATTCCAATAATTATTACGAAGTGCGTATCTTATCGTTTTCTTTCTAAATAATGTATTTTAAAAGTTATTACAGTAAACTATAAATGGCGCTTATTACATTCTTATTTCGCGTAATACGCCATGCTCTTTTGTACCAGAACGATGTTTTGCGCATGACAATCAGTCACAATTGCTCCATTGAGACGAGAAGACTGTATTTCTGTGCTCCAGGCCAAAAAAATAGTTCTTTGTATCCTTAATATATAAATTATGAATTATAAATTATTGTGTGTGTATTTATAAATGATTTGGTGGCGTTAATAATATAATTGTAAATATGGGGAGCAAAAACTACGAAATAAAAGTATATTAAAGCAAAAGCCTTTCTGTCAAATATAGACCTTCACTCTTTACTTTTAAAGCACACAATTAACGAGCACTGAATTCCCTCAAGCAATGACATGTCAATGGCGGTGGGAGTAGTATATGTAAAAAAGAACGATCCCAATCAATTTTGAGAGAGGGGAATAAAGAGTGCTCCTGTATGTGCGCACTTTGTGCAACATGTTCACTATTTGGACACTTCAGTATGCAAATATTGGATATTGCATTAGATATAGCATTATTGATTTGTGCTAACATTCATAAAACTACTAAATGTTACTATGTTAATTAGTTCCTACGTAAATATAGTTCAAGAGATAATGTGCAATAATAAATTTAAAAAAAAATCAAATTTATTACGATACAATATATAAATAGGAAATATTTATAAGTAATGAATTCTGTAAGAGGGTAAAATGAATTTGTGCACAGCTAATGAAACAGACTACGCTTAAATTTATTTTTTTGGCTTTTTTTAGGGTTCCAGTGAGATGGCATAAGGCTAGCTAAATTATTTTCTCACGGGATAAACAAATACAACTCAAAATGGTTATCATAAATCAACCTCAGCCGTCAAATAAATTTCGATAACGAAATAGGAACTTTGCCTATTTAAAAACAGCCATTTAAATTTACTTTGAAACTTTCTAAAATCAAACAAAAAATTAACTAAACCCGATACACAAAGCGATAAAATACACGATTTATGTAAGTGCAATACGCATGTTGAGCCATAAAAACAAAAGAGCATAATATAACTTTTAAAACAACTTTAGACGGAAAGGCAAAGCTCATAAATCGTCTTTATGTGTGCGTTCACTAAAATATCACTTGCTTTTAACGCTAACCAGATGTTTTTCGATTTGCTAGGATCGAGTATAAAAAATTGACCATCTCTAAGGAACTTTTGGCGGCAATTATGAATATCGCCGAAGGAAGCGCAGCTGGTGGGCGTGGCCATAAGTAATGATCCTGGCTGATTATTGGCCAACGGCTAATGAACCAAACCCATTAGCTAAGACAGTTGACTTCGGGGTGTGTTCATTCTTGTTCCAGGAGAGGGGAGCTGCAACTAGCGGGGCGAGCGGGGACAGTTGGAAGGAGATTTATTCAGATTTCGGGCGCCGCGTGCGCAGGTTTCCTTCGAAATGGAATTCGCGCGTCGTAGTCTCGTGTCACTTAAATTTAGAATATCATAAATGTACAGTTTATATTTTAATTGTATAAAATTAATGAAAGAGTGTAACAGTGAGTACGCAGGCAGACCGAGGGAGATATCTGGTAATGTACTCGCTTCTTGTAATCACTTTATAAAATTAAAATTCGAGGAAAGTTCACAGCTGTAAAATTTAATAATAAAGTGTTGGATTATGATTGGGTATAATCAATCCCGATTCACGATTTCAGATCGTAATATAACCGGGGATAAATAAATATAAAGCAGAGATGACCTGTGCTAGATTAGATATTTTGTTTAGCGGGCTCTATTATTTTAATGTTGTACTTTGATTGGCATTGTATGTTTTATAACACAAAGGGTTGGGGCAGAATAAATGTTTGCGAATCCGCACGTACTGCGCGAGATAATTGCATATGTAATACCGTACTGTAGTAGGTACCGAAGAGTGTAATATAAATTGAATTAAAATTAACCGAGAATAAAACCAGCTGTGAAATTAACTCTGCCCTTGTAATTAACTACCTATAAGTTATATTTTGTGAATAATATAATATGTGTGTTGTCTCTCTCTCTCTACGTCGACGTAGGTTTTTTGTAAAATTATTATGTACCGTGGTTTTATTACAAATATGTATGTGTAGGCTAAGTAAATACTGTATATAATTGAATACCTAGCAGTTTTTCTGTTCTGGGCGCTTTGTCTTTTCTGCTGGGTTAGCTAGGGAGCAAGCGCTCGGATTTGAATTATTAACGTAATTCAAATTCTAAATAATCACCCCAGTGTCTTTCGATAAATAATAATGAAACTTGAAATATATGAATTATCAAGTCACAATTAGCTATTTCATTTCTATGACTAAGACCCTCACGTAAATTTAAGTGAATTTAAAGTGAAGGATTATATTTTCTAAATTACATGTATTTATCAATATAAATAGCCTTTATCAGAATTGCCAGTTTATTTACCTTAATAGCATTCTGGGCCTTCACATTAGAATTTCTTTATATACCTAATCTGATAATTACAGAATCTTAATAAAGATATGCCTAATAAATGAAGGTTTAACCTATTGAAGGTTTTGAATTGATTTAAAACAAATTAACTTGGATACTTATCAAGGCAGAATAACTAAAGATAATTACTAAGCAGTTTGGGGTTCCGTCGGAACCAATCAAATAACGACAACAAAGTTTTAGAGCTCTTCAAGCTTTTACCTTTATCTTTATCATATACATATAGGAGATATCCATCAACGAGCAGCGCGAGGCGAAGGAGGAGTGGTTACCTGATTCTACGGCTGAAATAAAGCAGGTAGTATTGATTGTGACTTATATGGGAACTACTATTGTATGGAGAAAAGAGGCAGGGCGGAGATAGATATTTGTTTGATTTAATTACATTTGGTTTCCAAATGTAACCTAAGGTTCTTTCATGACTGAATTGGCAAATTTTGGATAGCAGAGATGCAAGCCCCAACACACGTCCTCTCCTATTCGACCCTCGACCGGTGGTTTGGCCAAACTACAATCAAATCAATTAAATACATAATCTAAATCCATGGTACCTGGGCAAGCCTAAATGGCTATAAAATAAGTACCCCCTCTCTCGGGAAGATGCGGGAATTTGATGCTTCGTAGCATATACAGAGAGTCGAATATTGCCCAACCTGATTTTACAGGGCCAGTTTTGGTTTAGGGTTCCCTAGCTTGAGAGTTCTCTGGTTCGAAAAGTGGAATAACTTTGGACCCACCCGTACAAGCCACCTGCAGTCCCATTCTATTCGATTTATTAAAACTCATATCAAATTACTCTTGAATTTACCGAATTCGAGAGAACAACAGTGTCGCTATTTAAGACTTTGTCACGTAGTTCAACTTTGGGAATCCCTACTAATATATAAATGTGAATGTGAGTTTGTTGGTTTGTTGGTTTGTTGGTTTGTTGGTTTGCTGGTTTGTTGGTTTGTTTGTCCCTCAATCACGTCGCAGCCACGCAACGGATCGATCTGATTTTTTTGCACAGATATAGTTCAAGACCCGGAGAGTGACATAGGCTACTTTTTATCCCCGAAAACAAGCCTATTCCTGTGGGATTGCATTAAAAGTGAAATTTTTCACTGTTTCACAACATACGTATACGTAACTATACTCACTCCTCCATACACTCCATACACTCCATACACTCGAAACGGTAATCCCTACTAATATATAAATGTGAATGTGAGTTTGTTGGTTTGTTGGTTTGTTGGTTTGTTGGTTTGCTGGTTTGTTGGTTTGTTTGTCCCTCAATCACGTCGCAGCCACGCAACGGATCGATCTGATTTTTTTGCACAGATATAGTTCAAGACCCGGAGAGTGACATAGGCTACTTTTTATCCCCGAAAAACAAGCCTATTCCTGTGGGATTGCATTAAAAGTGAAATTTTTCACTGTTTCACAACATACGTATACGTAACTATACTCACTCCTCCATACACTCCATACACTCCATACACTCGAAACGGTAATAGGTTATAAATATTCAAAACTCCATAGGTATATAGCTCTCAAAACCGTAAATCTAAATATATAAAAGAAGATACTGACTCATTCATTCACTGACATATCAACGCACAGCCCAAACCGCTGGGTCTAGAGACTTCAAATTTGGCACGCAGGTTCCTTATGAGGTCTAGGGGTGCACTAAGAAAGGATTTTTCAAAATTCCTCCCCTAAAGGGGTGAAACGGGGCTCCAAAGTTCGTATTTTACCAAGCTTCAATACTCCTTAACGCCGCAACTACTGAACCGATTTGGCTCAAATTTGGAATGGCGATAAATTGCATCTTGGGTTAACACTTCAGCTACTTTTCATCCCGGGAAAATCCATGGTTCCCGTGGGATTAGTTAAAAACCGAAATTCACGCGGAAAAAAATCTTCACGCCGGAAGTACAAGACCGATTTAGCTGAAATTTGGAATGGACATAGATGATATCCTGGGTTAATAAAAAGGCTACTTTTCATCCCGGAAAAATCCATGGTTTTTGCGGGAAAACTGAAAAATTGATATTCACCCGTGAAAAATACTACTTTACGCTGCACTTACTGACCTGATATGACTGAAATTCGGAAAGGAGATAGATTTTATCCTGGATTGACACATAGCATACTTTTCATTCCGGAAAATTTCATGGTATATCAAAGGAGATACTGACTCACGCACTCACTGACATATCAACGCACAGCCCAAACCCCTGGGTCTAGAGACTTCAAATTTGGCACACAGATTCATTATGAGGTCTAGGGGTGCACTAAGAAAGGATTTTTCAAAATTCCCCCCTTAAGGGGTGAAACGGGGCTCTAAAGTTCGTATTTTACCAAGCTTCGATACTCCTTCACGCCGCAACTACTGAACCGATTTGGCTCAAATTTGGAATGGCGATAAATTGCATCTTGGGTTAACACTTCAGCTACTTTTCATCCCGGGAAAATCCATGGTTCCCGTGGGATTAGTTAAAAACCGAAATTCACGCGGAAAAAAATCTTCACGCCGGAAGTACAAGACCGATTTAGCTGAAATTTGGAATGGACATAGATGATATCCTGGGTTAATAAAAAGGCTACTTTTCATCCCGGAAAAATCCATGGTTTTTGCGGGAAAACTGAAAAATTGATATTCACCCGTGAAAAATACTACTTTACGCTGCACTTACTGACCTGATATGACTGAAATTCGGAAAGGAGATAGATTTTATCCTGGATTGACACATAGGATACTTTTTATCCCGGAAAATTTCATGGTATATCAAAGGAGATACTGACTCACGCACTCACTGACATATCAACGCACAGCCCAAACCCCTGGGTCTAGAGACTTCAAATTTGGCACACAGATTCATTATGAGGTCTAGGGGTGCACTAAGAAAGGATTTTTCAAAATTCCCCCCTTAAGGGGTGAAACGGGGCTCTAAAGTTCGTATTTTACCAAGCTTCGATACTCCTTCACGCCGCAACTACTGAACCGATTTAGCTCAAATTTGGAATGGCGATAAATTGCATCTTGGGTTAACACATAAGCTACTTTTCATCCCGGGAAAATCCATAGTTCCCGTGGGATTAGTTAAAAATTGAAATTCACGCGGAAAAAAATCTTCACGCCGCAAGTACAGGACCGATTTGGCTGAAATTTGGAATGGAGATAGATGATATCCTGGGTTAGTAAAAAGGCTACGTTTTACCCCGGAAAAATCCATGGTTTTTGCGGGAAAACTGAAAAATTGATATTCACGCGTGAAAAATACTACTTTACGCTGCACTTACTGACCTGATATGACTGAAATTCGGAAAGGAGATAGATTTTATCCTGGGTTGATACATAGGATACTTTTCATCCCGGAAAATTTCATGGTATATCAAAGAAGATACTGACTCACGCACTCACTGACATATCAACGCACAGCCCAAACCCCTGGGTCTAGAGACTTCAAATTTGGCACACAGATTCATTATAAGGTCTAGGGGTGCACTAAGAAAGGATTTTTCAAAATTCCCCCCTTAAGGGGTAAAACGGGGCTCCAAAGTTCGTATTTTACCAAGCTTCGATACTCCTTCACGCCGCAACTACTGAACCGATTTAGCTCAAATTTGGCATGGCGATAAATTGCATCTTGGGTTAACACACAAGCTACTTTTCATCCCGGGAAAATCCATGGTTCCCGTGGGATTAGTTAAAAACCGAAATTCACGCGGAAAAAAATCTTCACGCCGGAAGTACAAGACCGATTTAGCTGAAATTTGGAATGGACATAGATGATATCCTGGGTTAATAAAAAGGCTACTTTTCATCCCGGAAAAATCCATGGTTTTTGCGGGAAAACTGAAAAATTGATATTCACCCGTGAAAAATACTACTTTACGCTGCACTTACTGACCTGATATGACTGAAATTCGGAAAGGAGATAGATTTTATCCTGGATTGACACATAGGATACTTTTCATCCCGAAAAATTTCATGGTATATCAAAGGAGATACTGACTCACGCACTCACTGACATATCAACGCACAGCCCAAACCCCTGGGTCTAGAGACTTCAAATTTGGCACACAGATTCATTATGAGGTCTAGGGGTGCACTAAGAAAGGATTTTTCAAAATTCCCCCCTTAAGGGGTGAAACGGGGCTCTAAAGTTCGTATTTTACCAAGCTTCGATACTCCTTCACGCCGCAACTACTGAACCGATTTGGCTCAAATTTGGAATGGCGATAAATTGCATCTTGGGTTAACACATAAGCTACTTTTCATCCCGGGAAAATCCATAGTTCCCGTGGGATTAGTTAAAAATTGAAATTCACGCGGAAAAAAATCTTCACGCCGCAAGTACAAGACCGATTTGGCTGAAATTTGGAATGGAGATAGATGATATCCTGGGTTAGTAAAAAGGCTACGTTTTACCCCGGAAAAATCCATGGTTTTTGCGGGAAAACTGAAAAATTGATATTCACGCGTGAAAAATACTACTTTACGCTGCACTTACTGACCTGATATGACTGAAATTCGGAAAGGAGATAGATTTTATCCTGGGTTGATACATAGGATACTTTTCATCCCGGAAAATTTCATGGTATATCAAAGAAGATACTGACTCACGCACTCACTGACATATCAACGCACAGCCCAAACCCCTGGGTCTAGAGACTTCAAATTTGGCACACAGATTCATTATAAGGTCTAGGGGTGCACTAAGAAAGGATTTTTCAAAATTCCCCCCTTAAGGGGTAAAACGGGGCTCCAAAGTTCGTATTTTACCAAGCTTCGATACTCCTTCACGCCGCAACTACTGAACCGATTTAGCTCAAATTTGGCATGGCGATAAATTGCATCTTGGGTTAACACACAAGCTACTTTTCATCCCGGGAAAATCCATGGTTCCCGTGGGATTAGTTAAAAACCGAAATTCACGCGGAAAAAATCTTCACGCCGGAAGTACAAGACTGACTTAGCTGAAATTTGGAATGGACATAGATGATGTCCTGGGTTAATAAAACGGCTACTTTTCATCCCGGAAAAATCCATGGTTTTTGCGGGAAAACTGACAAAATTGATATTCACGCGCGAAAAAAACCACTTTACGCTGCACTTACTAACCTGATATGACTGAAATTCGGAAAGGAGATGGATTATATCCTGGATTAATACATAGGGTACTTTTCATCCCGGAAAATTTCATGGTATATCAAAGAAGATACTGACTCACTCACTCACTGACATATCAACGCACAGCCCAAACCGCTGGGTCTAGAGACTTCAAATTTGGCACACCGGTTCCTTATGAGGGCTAGGGGTACACTAAGAAAGGATTTTTTAAAATTCCCCCCTTAAGGGGTAACACGGGGCTCCAAAGTTCGTATTTTACCAAGCTTCAATACTCCTTCACGCCGCAACTACTGAATTGATTTGGCTCAAATTTGGAATGGTGATAAATTGCATCGTGGGTTAACACATAAGCTACTTTTCATCCCGGGAAAATCCATGGTTCCCGTGGGATTAGTTAAAAACCGAATTCACGCGGAAAAAGATCTTCATGCAGTAAGTACAAGACGGATTTGGCTGAAATTTGGAATGGAGATAGATAATATCCTGGGTTAATGAAAAAGCTACTTTTTATACCGGAAAAATCCATGTTTTTTGCGGGAAAACTGAAAAATTGATATTCACGCGCGAAAAATACTACTTTACGCTGCACTTACTAAACTGAACTGAACTGAACTGAACTAAACTGAAATTCGGAAAGGAGATAGATTTTATCCTGGATTAATACATAGGATACTTTTCATCCCGGAAAATTTCATGGTTTCCATGATAATAGTGATAGATAATATGCCTTCATGCCGTAATTACTGAACTGATTTGGAATAGAGATAGATTATATCCTGGATTAATACTAAGGCCACTTTTTATCCCGGAAAAATCCATGGTTCCTTCGGGAACAGTGAAAAACAGATATCCACGCGGGAAAAATATTTCTTCACGCTGTAATTGGTGAACTGATTTGGCTGAAAATTAGAATAGAGAAGGCTATTTTTTATCCCGGGAAAATCAATGGTTATTTCTGAATATTTGTTTTTCACTATTCCAGCGGGAGAAATACTCATTCACGCTGCAACTATTGAAAACTTTTGGCTGAAAGTTAAAATGGAGATAGATTTCGCTCTAAATTAACACAAAAGTTAGGTACTTTTTATTCCGGAAAAACCGATGGTTCCCGTGAGAATAGGGAAAACTAAAATTTACGCGGGCGAAGCCGCGGGTATCTGCTAGTTTATTATAAAGAAATCAATAGAATGCAGTGACAGGAATTGTATCGGTTGCCCAGTGAAGTGAAAGACAATTAACTGTAGTATAATAAAACTCCTTTTGCCTCGACAAAAAGTGAGTACAGCCACAGCCTCGTCTCCATACATGTGTTTTCCTATTACAAAGAAATCGAAAGTAAGTAAAAATAACAAATTCTCTTCCTAATTATTCAATCACAGCTCAATTAATCTAGACGATCGGCTCGAACCATCACACCGTACTCAAAGTGTAAAACCGGGACCTATTACGAAGACTCCGCTAAACGTCTCCGTCCATCCGTCCGTCTATCGCCAGGCTGTATTTTTTGAACCATGATAAAAAGATACTTAAAATCACAGTTAGTGTACTTAAAAAAACCACCCCTAGCTTTAACTAATCATCTTTTTGATTAGTGTTTTACACACTTAGGATACAATTCCTATAAGCAGGACAGATTGATTTGTTTTGCTATAATCCGCTACTTGAATAGATTATGTATGGTACAATATGCAGGAACACTGCCCACATGAAACACCACATACAATTTTCCAACACTTTCTACGACGCACGTTTCGTCCCGACACCAGGACATCCTCCGGAAATGTTGACTTTACGATGCGAAATTGTACACTCTATGACAGAATCTTTTCAAGTAGTGGATTATAGCAAAACAAATTAATCTGTCCTGCAAATTATGGATTTCCGCAAAATAACACCTGCTTCCATTCAATAATTCCTATTTCCTATAAATTTAAATACAAATCAAAATTTCACTCGCAGCGAGATTTGAACTCGCTTTCCCCAGCTATCGCGGCTGGGTACTCTTATCGCTGAGTAATTACTCCCCCTAGCTTTTCCCCGGCCAAAAGTGCCCATCAGACTAGGCTAATACACACCTAATAGCCCACGTCAAAATAAATGCCTGAAAACCTTATATTGCACAATGTCAATTGGTTTATTAATATAGCAAATATGTATTGTATTGTCTTCTTTTAATTTTTGATTAACCATGCATTTCTTTTATTCTACATTTTCACATAGATTGTTATGTCGTATTTCAAATTTTCATCCATTTTTTCCATTATAACAAGGCCTTAGACTCCTTGGAACATGAATATATCTGGGAAGCAATGCTTGCTTAGGTTGTTCATGGTGACCCTAACTCAACCTATCCAACAAGGTGACCCAAGTTGTTTTCAGCAGCCCTCGAAATGATCTTCAGGAACCTGGAATGGGACGATTATGAACTTAATATAAAATCCTCATTCCTAACTAATTTACGCTTCGCATATGATCTCAGCCTGTTTTCAGTGTCCCCAAAAACTATATGAAATGCAACAGCAACTATCAGACCACAGCGCGACAGCGCGCAGGGCTTCAATGAACACAATTAAAACAAAAATTATAAGAAATGCATCACACACATATAACATCAAAGTAAATAATGAGAAAATCGATTATGTGGAAGAGTATGTTTTCCTTGGACAGTTGATAGTTACAAGTAATACAGTGAAGAAAGAAATAGAAAGAAGGATAACTAATAAAATTATCAGATGTAAAAAGTAGAACTAAATTTACAGAGGCAGAAAAAGTATGTAAAAAGCTGAAATAGAAATGGATAGGTCCGACATATGCAAATGGACCAAAGGGCGACAAAACGTTTGGAAGTCGACTATAATTCATAGTACATAGATTATTGGACCTTAACAGTACTAAGTGTAAATAATAATCAATCAAGCTTTATTGCTGTTGCAATAAAGGCTTTGAACTGTCAACTATTTCTGTCAAAAACTTCAGATTAAAATTACTGCTTGTTCTAATCTGTCCAATATTTTTTATGGTTAACAAGATCAACCGCCTTAGACATGTCAAGAAATAGAACAGTTATAGAGTTTCCATTATTTAGCATTTCTAAACTTATTTTCAAGTTCAAACATGGCATTTGAGTTAGACTTATTCTTCCCAAATCCATATTGAGCATTTGTAAGTGCCGATTTTTCAATCGTCAGATCTGAGGAATAAACTTGAAATATATTATGGCATACAAAATCTGTCAAAACGTCATATTTATTTCCCAATTAACGTTTATCTGACGATTGAAAAATCATATAAGATTAAAAGAATAAATGTTCCGCAAAGTTGTTTATTCTCTTGAATAAGGTCATCTTACGATATCATCAAAAATTTGTGGTAAATTTTAAAATCCCGAAAAATGCCCTTACAATTTTCAAATAAAATTTCAAGAAATCTTTTGCCTACAACTAGGTGGTCCGAAATGCACTTAGCCGAATTTATCTCATTATCTTACCTAGTGTTCGCGGTTTTGTTGACATTACGTGGCAGTCAACGTTGCTAAATGTGACACGATCTGATTTTTTTCTAGCTTTCAGCGCCCTCTTAACGGGAATTTAGTCAGAAAGCGCTATACTATTTTCTTGTATGAAGAAGTTTTGCGGTAAAATGTTCTGATGGGCACATCCTTAGGTTCATATCGGTGGCCAACCCCCAATTGCAATTGGGGTCAAGGATTGGACGTAAAATATTCTATTCTTGCATCTTGCAATCTTGACTCTCATCTTAGAACTCATATTTTGGAACAGTGAGTACTTATATTATGAGCCTTTTGGGGTCTAAACCATGGTATACGTGATGATGCCGTGGGGACCAGAAAAGTATCCAAAGAATTTATTACGTCTAGTTGATGGAACACGTGACCAAAATGCTGACCAAAACTCAAACTCAAAATATCTTTATTTCACATAGGCCTAACGTACAGGCTCTTGTAAAACGTCAATGCGATATTTGTCGCTATGGTGATAACTATACAAGTCGACTTAAAACTAAGGTTACGAGGGTTCAAACGCGCTGAGAAGGAGCCCACAACAAACTCAGCCCGGTTTCGTTTGTCGTAAGTATTGCCAAACAACAGGCCAATGTGGCCAGTATCTTGAGAACAATTCACTTTGTCATCGACTTACTATATTTCTAAGATTATAATTAATGGCAATTTACAACTTAGGCACGCAAATACATAGTAATCTTTTTAATTTTTTGTACGGCTATAAGTTATATAAATAATTAATTAGTAATAATTATTTGCAAGCCAAAACAAGGAACATAATTAATCATATAGATTCCTATATTATTTTCGACTAGTAATCTAACAAAACAGAAAACAATACGTGCTCAGAAAATATTCCATCGCGGTAAATCAGGTAAAACCGCACAGGGTGAGGTACGTACTTGCTTACAATGTGATTGACATCCCGCCAATCAAACGGTTTGCGTTCTCGTTTCTGTCTATCACGTTTACACAAAGACCTAGGGAATAATATGGACTGGCCCCGTCTATAATTAAGCGTGACTATTACAGTCAAGTGGTGTATAAGATGGCGTCACTTAAGCTAGTAATTCGGTACATGAAATTTTGCAATCAAATCTTCGCGCCATAACAGCGCCGCATGTCATGTTAGGCTAGAATGAATGAATGGGGCGTCTCCATAGTTTTGATATGTCATAGCGTTTTTAAATTATGGTAAAACGTGGTTTGGTAAATATTTACGGCTTAGGCACAATATGGATTCCAAAAACTTTCGTAGAATTATTTGGTAAGTTCAAATTCAAAATGTTATTATATAACATTTTTATCACAGTTTGTCATTGAAAAGTTTGTGTGTGTATGACTGTCTAATGTTTGCTTCCTTTACGAGGTGAGCACGGGAAGAAATTTAAAGTTACGATAAATTATGTCTTCTACTCGAATGGAGACCAAACCGGTCGCAGAAAAGTAGACGGCAACCAACGCTTTGATCTGATGACATTTACAAACTATCGTGGACGAGAGTAGGCCAAAAACTACGCATGTCAACCTAGGATAAGCCCATCTGAACATTTTACCGTAAACTTTCTTCATACAAGAAAAAAATGGCGCTATCTGACAAAGAACCATCCCTGTGGTGTGAATAACAATATAAAAAAAACCGTCCCTGTAGAAACGCGCGTGTGATCTGTGGCGTGGATTGCGGTCCATAAACGATACTGTGGTCGGCTTACTACTGACGCCGTTGGTGTCAAAACAAACTTTTTTGACACCAATAAACTGGCGACATTTTTCCGCGCGGTCCGCCGGATCTTGAGTAGGTATATGTCTATTGACTATTCTAACAACGCAATAATAATTACGTTCTTCTCAGGAGCTCTATGTCCAACATAATATAGAAGGAGGCTCTTGAAGGAGAAAAGAGATACCCTGGATCCATTTAACCTAAAGTCCGGTCGCGGAGCACGAAGAATTTAGTACATTAACCTGTTACTACCTGTTTCTGTCACCCCCGCGTCAAAATAATGCGGTCACGCTCGCACAGGACGGGGTCATTGCATCTGTGCGAGCGTGACTGCATTATTTTGACGCGGGAGTGACCGTGCTTTAGTCAACTTCACAACAACACATAAAAATTTACACATAAAAAATCAATGGTTCCCGCGGGATTTGTGAATAACAATGAGAAAAGCAGCGGGCAACAGTTCGACGCTACTTAGTAACTAATTAAAATGAAATGAAATTATGTCATATCCGTAAAAAGTTCCACAGGTAATATTCGAAATCACCGTAAAATATTTGGAGGCTTTATTAACATCGTAAAAAGGGCCTTTATCTTAAAGCGAGGCGAAAAATTAATCTTCATATCTCGGCCATTACAAAAACTTTTAGATTTTATCTTGCTCTTTCTGAAGAAACCTTTGTTTCGCGATTATTAAATTTTTTCGGTAAAAGTTTAAGACACAAAAATACTTTTAGTAAATTGTAACTAAATTAATTGTTTCCCGCGACTTTGTATACGAAGATTATGGATTTAAACTAAAGATGAATCGTAATTAACTAAGTTTATGAGATAAAGTTATAAAATTTATTTCGTAATAACATAAATCATGGATAAACCTAATCATGCTAATATCAAAGACTAACTTTGAATTATTTTTTGCATAAAAGTCTCAAAATATTTCTATACCAACCTATGGATAAAAAGTCTTGATTAATTCACATAAGGAACGTACCCAAATCCTTAAGGGTTTAGGTACGTGAGCCTAGTACCTAGCCTAAACCCTTGTACATAAAATTACGTATACAAGGGATAAGTGAGGTGTTATTCAAAACTTAAACTGGATGACTCGAATGATGCAGGAGCAGTTTCGGTACGTTTTTTTTGCCGTTCATCGTACGTTTAAATAAATATTTAAACGTATTACTAATAATACGTAATATACGTAATATGTAAACGTTTAGTATTTTATTTTAGTTAAATTAAAAAAAATCATGGAAATATTTAGGTAAAAAATTGGATTTTTTAGTTACTAATAACTTTTAAGATAAGCAATTTTTCTTAAAAATCAAAATGTACGAGCGTACTTCTTCATTGTATCTGCAACATTTCTGAATATTTCGAAAATCGGATTACATTTACGTGTAGGAAAACGTTATCGCTTTTTGTCTGAAAACTTAAAGGTAGACGATCCTCTTAAGTTTCTGTAAGCTTCGTTGAAAAATAAATGTTCGGCACGAAAATGCTGTTTAAGATAATATTGAATAACCATGTCTTGTAAGTACAGTCGCGGAATGAAAAGGTCTTAGTCTCGATTTTCCCTTGCACTAGTACTGCGAGTGTCCATAATGTCAACATACTAAAACAATCGACTAGTGCAAACGAATCAATTTGAAAATTGACGAACCTTTTCATTCCGCGACTGTACCTACATGTCACTCTCTACTAGATGTATCTTGAAGGAGCGCTGCGCGACGTCGCACAACAA
This sequence comes from Coenonympha arcania, assembly GCA_036785405.1. NCBI lineage: Eukaryota > Metazoa > Arthropoda > Insecta > Lepidoptera > Nymphalidae > Coenonympha > Coenonympha arcania. Next base: position 3,783,653 of record CM072067.1, read on the forward strand.
GAGGCGCCGCATGAGTTCATCGTATACTCGGAGCATTGCCAACTCCAGATTCCAGTTGGGTTTGTACAGGTACGAATTTCGAGTCGACTCGCATCACACAAACGAATCGAATTCCTCCATACATTTACAGCAAGCAGCAGCGTGGTCTTCTCCGAAGGGAACGAGTCTCTTCGGGGGTACGGGCCTCGAGGCTTGCCTCCCTACCCGGGCGATGTGTCGCGGGGGAACCGCACTCCCTCGGTGTTGTTCTTTTAGCCCTGGTAAGGGGCTAAGGCCTCGCCCTTCATGGCTTGAGGCCTGCTGGTTTGAAGAGTTTGGTTGCCCCGCGCGGTCAGCGATCATGTCGCTGCCCTGCGCGATGCTGGGGTCCGGTAGCATGAACCCCGCGTCGTCGTCTTCGTCTCCGTCACTGTCAACGCGCGCGCGCACGGGGGAGGGTGACCGCAAGAGCTCGCGAGGTCCAGCCAGCGTCATCTATGGACTGTGGACAGTCTCTGACTGCTGCTGCTGTGAATAGATGGCGCTGGCTATGTTCGTTTGTGTGATGCGAGTCTCATTTGTTACAACACGCATTTACTCAAAAATGTTTACCAACTTTCATCAATAAACTTGCTACACTCCACGGGCTTCGACGAAGTCCAACAAACAATATTGGTGTTTTACAAACTTTTTATGGATAAATTTGTTTGTGAAGGAACAAAATTGCACCGAGAGAAACATTATCACTATAGTTATATATTGAGAAACGTTGTATTAAAAACAATAATAACTTTTGTAGATTGTTTTTAGTATAATTATAATATTTATAGACTTGACTTATATACTTATTACCTTAATATTCCAATTTAGTCGAAAGTGTACCTGGGTGAAAAAAATTGGTTGTCTGTAAAGTCGGTTTACTAACGATAGTTGAACGTGACAACGTCTTCTTTGTCGCTCGTTCCGCGCTCGCGAGGTTACGCCGCATGAGCGAGGTAACACCGGTAACGCCGGATGAGTCATGTTTTTTCGTGCGTGCAACCGGCTCTATCGAATTATAAGACGTTGTCACGTCAAAAATGTAACAATTGATAAAGTGATCAAACTATAGTGGGATACCCGACTTCATTCACACTGGGTTAATTATTATTATGAGTATTGTCCTTTAGCAACACGTATCAGGCAATCGATCTCGACCTCTTTTACAATCCAGCCGATGACCGTTATTGGACAACTTTTTTAACGATTACAGCCCGTGGAAGAATCTTCAATCTTCTCTCATCAGAATATAAATGTTTTGTCGTAGCCTACCACTGACTTACTGCAGAGTAGCATGATTCGCACACGTATGGAAACAACATGCGATACTTTCCATTTTCTAACGATTGTTTTACTGAGCACACCTTAAAAAAGTCAGTGTTCAGTAATTTCAAATTCCTAAACTACATACATTACGTAATGCTCTCACAAATGCTTGTGTTAAAGTCTATATAATTTTATTTATAAAACCAGTGCAAACCCATGTCAGTGTTTTTAAGCTCACATCATTTGAAAGCCATAATGGTTTCTGGCATAGATTCATATAAGGCCTGAAAATCCACTACAGTTTATATCTCTTTCCATTTTTTATTTTCCCTTTGACACATGAAACAGATATAACAATAGCGAGGGACCAGAGAGAGATATAAACGTAAAGTGGTCTCATTCTGGTCCCTCGCTATTGCTATACATATCTGTTTCATGTGTCAAAGAGAAAATAAATGGATGGAAAGAGTATAGTTACATAACGTACATCCTCACAACTCAAAAATGTCAGACATGACTCAGGCGTGCCTGAAGTTCAACCCGACCAAAGTTTAAAAGGAGAATGAACAACTGTACCTACTTAGTAACCAACATTGTATTAATGCAGTAACATACAAAAGCAACTTACAGAGAAATAACCTGTAGTTTTCTACAAAACTAAAGTTACGTTTGACTTAAGTGGAGCAACTTAATTCCGCGTAAGATGTCCTTTACAGCAAGCGAGAAGAGTGCCTAACTAGCGCGTAACTAGCGCAAGAGTTTCATGAACGACAAACAATTCCTGGCTCCTTTATAACTCGCAGAAGTTCCATGTAATAGTTACACAGAACGAAAGGCGCTTGCATCTTCATTTTAACCTTTACGGAATCGTTATGCATTTTCTCCGTAAGTTGAGTTTAGAGAGTTATATTTTAATCATGCCAGGGATATATTTTAAGATACTTAAGAGATTTTCTTTATTAAACTATGAGTATATTTCACTTATCCTGCACTGAAGTAGCGTTTACGACTTTGGCTGTATTCTAATTTTCTGTCAGAAGAGACTGATCTGAAAATAGTGTTATCATAATATAAAATTAAAAATAAATAAATAAGAAGGGCACTAGTAGTAGTGTTACTTCATATAAACTGGAATCTCTATTTTAGTATTTAAAAAATAATTATTTAATAAAAACAATTAATTTAATTAATTATTTCAGTGTATTTAATATTCTAAGTTTTTGTTTCACACATCCTTAACTTAAAGTCAATATGAATGTATGAAAGACATAATGGTGACAACTATCGGTTGACTTAAAACTATAAGAGGGTTCAAACGCCTGATGGAAACGGAGTTAAATGCGATTTTTGCAACAGTTCGAAGCTATGGCACCTACAATCCTGCATACTAAACACTTCTAAAGCAATAAATAATTATTTGCACTCCTTCAGACAAGTAAACACGTTTCACAAGGACCCCCTAACTATTTTTCACCATACAATGTGTTGAGGGAAGAAATATGACGCAATTTCGGTAATGCTTAGTTGCCGAGCCTCGGGGGAATGAAAAATTCAAGGGCCGGGGAGCGTTCCCGCACTGCTAAGAGCGTTTTGTTCCGGGAATGATCTTGCCTGAATGTGACTAATATAACCCTTACTTAGAAGTGTTCATGTGTCAGTTTCTATGACGGCTGTTATCACAAAGGAACGTAACATCTGGATCTATGAAATTATTCTAATACCTATTAGTAGGACATATTAATTTGTTTTGCTGTAATCCGCTACTTGAAAAGATTCTGTATGGTATAGTACGATTCACGAAAGATGACCACAAATGGCGGGTCTTTTCTTCATGTTCACTCACGAAGAAAAGACTTAAGCCAAAATATTACCATATATTAGTTAAATAAGACCATATATATTAGTTAAAATAAATAAGACCATAATATTAGTTAGATAAGTCCAAAGAGACCTAAAATAGGCCCGCCATTTGTGGTCATCTTTCGTGAATCGTACTATACAATATGCAGGAACACTGCCCACATGAAATACCACACACAATTTTCCAATACTTTCTTCGACGCACGTTTTGTCCCGACACCGGGACATCCTCAGGAGATGTTGACTTCACAGTGCGAAATCGTAAAGACTCTACGATTACGCCTTGTGAAGTCAACATCCACCAACCTATTCCCATTTGGCGTGGAGATCCTGAAGCTATAGAGTCGTAGTGCCAAAATTCCTTCGAGATAATATTTCCCCAATAGCCTCACCTGCGGGGCTACACAAAGTAACAGTCGTTTGGCGTTAACGCTAGTAGATAAAAATGTATGGGACAAACCACGTGACTGTAGAAAAACCACGACAGAATGGTACTTAACACGCTGTGTTTGATAATTGACTACGACAACTTGAACGCTCCCTGGCGTTCTCGCAGACCTTGTAGATAACTTTAGCAAACAGCGTATTTAGTACCATTCTGTCGTGGGTTTTCTACAGTCAAGTGGTTAGTCCCATACATTTTTGTTTACTGGCGTTAACGCCAAACGACTGTTACTTTGTCTAGCCCCGCTGGTGACAGAAGGGCTGACGCTACGAATCACTCAGTATTCTTGGTACCTATCATTCACGAGGGCAAAACTTGAACTGTAATTACAGAGTTAACGAAATTTAATTGTAGTATATTTAAAAAGAAAAAGGATTATCGGAGTATTGTAATTTTAGTATATTTAAAAAGAAGAAGGAAAGTCAGTCAATAATAATATGTAGTTACAAAAATCGTCCAGAATATTTTTTATTATAAGTATTATAGCTGAGATACATTTAAAGCATTCGAGTACAAACATAAACCCTTACTGCCATAGCCCGAGGGCTAGAGGCTCCTACATCGGATTCACGATCAACCCTCCAGCGATCATTATGACATTTCTTTGACCTTTCTTTACGAAATACCTATATGTGGTTGTAAATTCAGTTGAACTTTGTAATGCGTACTTTTCAAATTTCCATTCGTATCAAAGGCCTTTTTATACGTGGGTATAGCTGTTTCACAAAAGGTTTTCGTATAGACATAAAAGGATAAGTGAATTTTCTTCAACTGCGTGGGAACTAAAGTTTTCGTGGGTCTGTTTTACACAATAGGGGATTTTATACATATCTTATCTTATTCATCTCGAATATTGTTTGAGATATAAAAACATGAACGTGCCGTGATATTTTTAAAGTTTTCTAATATTATCTATTTAGTTTTTTTCGGAAAGTGTGGAAATTTTTTATATTTTATCAAGTAAGCAGTAAGTCAATACTTCCAAATTCACATACAAATACGTAGGTTATAAACTCATATCCTAATTAAACCTCATTTAAGATAATTTTAAAAAATGCTTTAAAGTGTTTAAATTAACAAAAGAAAACTTAACAAAAGGAAAACTCTTTCTTATCAACATTAATAAGTCTGCAAAATATTAGTTTTCTAGGTCCAAAGATTTGGGCGGTGCGTTGGTGAGTGTGTGAGCGAGTCAGTAAAACTTTTCTTTTTGTACTCGTATATAACAAGAAGAAGCCCTCAACTTCGCTTGCACCACCTATATTATTATCTGTATAGATGTTGAATTTTAAAAAATCTTTTCTTTGTGTATCTCTACCTCATACTGGCTATCCGTAAGCAAAACTTCAGCCAGATTCTTCCAGGCATTTGAACTTTGTGTTACTACTACTTATTGAGGATAACAATTTCAAAGCAACCTCGTTATTATTGCAACGTAGCGAGGTGTCCAACCAAACAAAAGACATTCGAATAGAAATAACAGAATGTTGTTGACGCAGCGCCGCGGTCCAGCTATTATTATTGATAGAAGTAATTTATTGCATCGGACGCTCTATTCTAAGAGGAATGGAAATGGAGACTCAATGAGATTACAGGCCCCGAAATTTATAGCCTTCGCCCCGGAAACTTTGACGACTATTGATTTTTTAGGAGTACGACATTCGAATGTAAGGGGAAATTTTGTACGCTCCGCTGCCGTAATGAACCGCTCTTTTTGGGATTCTGTGCCAAAAAGATTACGACTTTTTGATACACAACACTATAATAGCGTTCGTTTCTATAAGTATATAGTATACACCCGACCGTCCGTTTGGATCTAAAATTCTTAACGTGTACATTACGTTTAACATACGTTTAACAGAAATATCAATTCACGCAGGCCAGATGGATATTTAGAGGTTGTAGAGTATTTTTTTTATTTATCACAGAACACCAAATAGTACCAGAAGGTTCACTCCGCACGAAAATTTAAAGAAATAGCGACTCTAGCGCTGACACAAAAAGTGCAATTCAGTTCGCAATAGCGCCTGGCCCCGCCCTTAAAATCGACACGCAACAAACGCAATGGTTGTGGTCTCTTTCTATCGCCTAACTTTATCTCTTACGACGTACTAGGGCTGCCATAGTCAGACAGCGCGTAAAATAGACCGTACAGAATTAGCGCGTACAACTCGGCCCGCGAGCGGCAACCATCTGAAATATGGTAGTCCGAAACTCTACTTGTAGCCGGGACGGTCACGTGATAAGTGAGACTGGCCTGATAATATGTACCTAGGTATATGTTTTTAAGTGGATGTGTTTGTTACAAAAAAAATATTGCTGACTTGTTCTGATTACTGTACGTTTTCCCCGCATACGGACTACATTTTATTCTATTTTTTATTATTTTTTGTTATAGCGGTAATAGAAATACATCATCTATGAAAATTTCAAGTCCAAGCTTTTCTTTTCAAGTTTCAAGCTTTCGCGGTTCCAGATGCAGCCATGGTGACAGACGACGGACGACGAAGTATTAGTGCAGATAGGGTCCCATTTTTACCCTTTGGGTACGGAACTCTAAAAAGCTCGGTTCCGCAGTTATGGCTTGAAGGATTAACAAACACACGAACTTTCACCTTTTTAATATTAGACTAACAATTCACTCGTAGTAGATCATGAATCTTTTGGATCTTCATAATTATGAAATTTCGTGATTAATCTAACAGTTTTTGCTACATATTACGTAAATAGCTCGGTAATAAATATTTTTCCAACGGAAAAATAATAGCCACGGAAACTTTCGGTTGAGATCATAAATACACAAGCGGGGTATATTGCGTGATACTTTATTTTACTCCCTTTCAAGTGGAATCGTCCCGTCAAATTATTCCTGAATTATTCCCATCAATAACAAGACACTGTTGCTCTATGAACATTGAACAACAGTCTATCATAACACAGCTAGGAAACTGTACAGTTGTGCAAAGATCATAACGTTAGTGAGACAAATGTCAGGGGACAAATAAACGGAGTCTTTTTTTCATTCTCATTCGCTTACTTTTGTGTGTTTAAAATGTTTATTTTGCATTCAGTGGGTGGACGATTTTTTATGTTACATATTTCTGTAGGGACAATTTTCTTTATCGGGACAATAAAGCCACATTGGGCTGTACCTATAACTCTTATTTTTCTGCCTTCTAATCCGTTCTTTATCTTTTTTAAGTAAATCTTAGGAACTTTTACAAAATATGCTTACTTATTAAGTTTGTCTGAATTCACGTAAATTTAATAATATATCTTTGTAGATGCATAGACATATATTTATTTTATTGAATGAACTATAATTAAAACATATTTTAAATAAAACGGTGCTTATTCTGCTTTAGAGACTCTTAATTGAGCGCGTTTAAAATAGTAAAATATTTCAATGTGGCAAAGTACAGTGTTAAAAACCGAATAAACACCAAGATCATCCTCTAAGTCTCTAAGATAACGTTTATCGTAAGGATGGACGATTAACGGCCCAAAAGAACTGTATGATTTTGAACAGTGATACCTGTTAGTTCCAATTTTGTTCCCCAAATCTATCAAACCTTACCGACTACGAATCTAAATTATTTTGAAATACCTCGTAGGTACAGATTAATGTAGACTTCACTGATATTTGCCCCGGTGTAAGAGACAATGTTGCTGTACATTCCCGTCGATTTCGGAAACGTGTATTTTAAAAGCAGACAGATTTTCCCAGGAGATATCGAATGTTAGTGCTTTTACTGGATTGATACGCGGAATTAAATTGCTTCACGAGTGAATCTTTGTGACAAAGGATACAGGTGTTTGTTTATTTAAAAGGTTCGCTTGAAAATGTATGCGAGGTGAAACAAAATATCACCATACTTATCGAGAATATGCTTGCATTGTTATTGTTAAGGTCTAGAGCTATAAACAGGACATTTATCTACTACCTACAAAAGTTAATTCCTTACAGAACATTCTAATCATCGTTATAATATTTGTTGTGAACTTTTTTAGGTTTATTTATACGAAACCATTATTAATATCCTCCTAATAATTGGCTCCCGAGTAAAAGATGGCTGTCCATCAGGTTGGAAGCATTGCCACGCTGCAAGGCGATGCAGACTCCATAGCCTGTATACCAGGGGGGAGATTTACGTAACGTTTTCACACACTGAGTGATGTGAATCTATATATATTGTTACGTGCTGGGTTCGACGATTTGGAATAAAACACCTGCTGATCCTTGATGAGACTTTATTCAGTACTTCCAATATCCAATATCCCTGGTCTTCCTTGTAGTTCGCTTCCTCTTCGCTCTTGATCGTTTGCTTCGCCTTGTTCACCTTTCCCGTCTCTCAGTCAGACTGACTCGTCGGCGCGCGGCCCTCTTTTTATATACATCTGTGGGCTGATTCTGTATCATTAGTTAGCAACTCACACTGAGTTATCAACTAGGAAAAAGTTGGCAAAAATCCTATTTTTGCATTATTTTTGAACAAATTAGCAACTTGCATGGTATGTTGATGCTATACCATACCAACCTAAGTTAGTACCTTGTGCAAAAATAGGATTTTTCCCTCCGTTTTCTTAGTTAATAACCCAGTGTGAGTTGCTAACTAACGATACAGAATCAGGCCACAGAACGAGTCTCGAAGTTTCCACCCCTCGCTATTTATCAAAATAGTAGATCGTTCGAGAAGTCGGAATTACCAGAAACCCATTGTTTAGAGAGGTCACTGACCCCTCAAGTTGTTTACAACTTACGAGTGGTATTTCCGCAGTGCGATTATAAACCTTATGGTGCTTATCATAGGGTTCATTTGTAACAATATAAAAGAGAGTTACCACTCACTCACTCACTGACTAATCACGATATCTCAGGAAGTATAAAGCCTACAAACTTGAAATTTGAAAGGTAGGTTCTTTGTAATGGGTAGGTGTCAGCTAAGAAACTATTTTGAGAAACTACCCCTCTAAGGGGGTGAAATAGGGGTTGGAAGTTTATATGTGAAAATTTTAATATTGTTACTGTTGACTTGAAATTTGGAAAGTAGGTTCTTTCTAATGGGTAGTTGTCAGCTAAGAAACGATTTTGAGAAACTACCCCTCTAAGGGGGTGAAATAGGGGTTGGAAGTTTATATGAAAGTCCCGTGTTTTTGAAGTTAGAGACGTGAAAATCGTTATTTAGGTTATCAGCTTCAGATATTAAAAATTTGTATAAGTCGTTTTGGAAAATTCCCCTTTAAGGGTGGTAAAATAGGGTATGAAAGTTTTTATGTGAAAATTTTATTATTGTTACTGTTGACTTGAAATTTGGAAAGCATACAAGCAGCCAAAAAAGTATCAAAACCTAAAAATACACAGCTGAATAAGTTTAAGGGTAAGTAATTCTGTAATCTATTTAAGTTCTTAAATATTTACCAAGTTTAATTTCAACTTTAAAAGTCGACAATCCCGGAATAAAATCAAATTATCTCCAACGACGGAGAAGTTGGGTATTTTTTTCTCTCTTTGATCCCGTAAGTAAGAAATTAAAGACTAATTTTGCGGAAATATTTCATAAGCTACTTTTCCTTGATCATTAAAATACGGACGAATCGTAAAAGTGATTTTTGTTTTATGATTTCAGTTTAAATTGTCAGGCCCTTTTACAATTAAATATTTTAATTACTTTTTGACAGATTTTTGTACATTTATAGGATTTTTTTCACTGCTAGTTTTGCGCTTGAGTTCATAGATTTCCAAAAATATTTTATTTTCATGATTTTTTGTAATAAAGCTCATTTGAATTTCACAAGATCATGCACTTTATTTTAAGTCAACAAAAATTTATCACCATTATCTCATTGCAATATAATATTGTCATCCAACAATTATAGACGTAATAAATACTCTAGACAGGATGGACGGCGCGTAAAATGTCGCCAGTTCATCGGTGCCAAAAGTGCTCGTTTCGCCTCCAACAGTAAGGCCATGCTGTAGTTCGCTCAGCAGCCATCTATATAATTTTGACAGGTTTTGTACTGGTACTGTTTGCTTGTACGAAAAAGGTTTACGTAAATCGTTGGCATGCCCATATCCCGAATTTTCTTATCAGAGCATCCAACCCACTCTTAGCTACCGTGGTGGGCTATGGTCTATGGTTTCATGTCCCTACCATTGTGAGAGGAGACATAAAAGGGATCGAGAGAGCATTACAAAATCACAATGTAGGTAAGTATACGTAGGTACGTAAGTTGGGTCGGCCGAGGGGAAGTGGCTACCTGGAGAAGATTATCACAGGCAAAGGGGAAGGCAAGAGACTTCGATCGCAGATCCCGGTGCGTTGCGTTGGTTGAATGAAATCGTCACTGCACTCGACACGAGTTTACGATGCTCTACACGTCGCAATATGCACTACAGACCAACATGGCGCGACTGAGATGTATTCGTAAGTACCTAATTATATAAGTAAGTCAAAGTGAATATTACAATCCATTTGATGTAGATAGATTAATAGATAAACTCTTTTTTCCTCACCACAGAATAAAAGTACAAAAAAGAAACAAATACAAAATTCAAATGTACCTAAGTAAAACGTATTTGCTTCACTATCAATAAAAATTCTAAGCACAGAAATGTATATTCTGAACTTTACGGATTAAGTACATAATATTAAGTACTTACTCTTAATTAAAAAAGTGCGAGAGGCATGAAAGCGAGAACTTGTATGCAAGAGTAGTCAATAGCTAACATATAGGCTCCGATGATGTTGGAGGTATAACAAAAAAAAAAAAGTACTCTTAATTTGACATAGTGAAATTATGGTACTCAATATTACATTCAAATAAGCCTTTATGATGATTTTTTATCTGTACCTAAATTGTTTTATTGTGAGAGAATTGTTATGCATTATAATAATTATGGACAAGGTTAAAGTAAGTTCATGTTTTCTACTTATTCCGAGCGTAACTAATTCGAACAATACGGTCACAACTCTCTTGAAGGAAATGTAAGGTAGCGTGATTTGCCCCAGATCGTTTTATATTGGAATATTTCAACCTGGGTGGAAGGCGGCCATTTTATTTTCCGGGTCATAGAAGCCACGCGATCTCCATTTATTTGCATACTTCATAAATAATTGTGACAGACCTGTTATTTAATAAATATTTAAATCTTAAATTTTTTTTTGAGTTTTCGGTCTTGAAACCTCGCGATGTTTTTGCTTTCATAATTATATCATTACTTTATCATTATAATATTATCACACAATTAGGTATATAAAAACTCTCGCAAACTTAGTTTTTTAGCCGTGAAATAGTTATTATGTAAAGTCATATTTTACTGACTACTCATAAGAACATGTAATGTTAGGCCTAGGTATATGAAATAAATCACTTTGATTTGATTTCAGTTTTATCAAAAATATCTGTAAGTAGGTACAGAAACTATTATATTATATTCCTAAAGTTAAGAGTTTTACCGTTTGTAAAGGCTAAGTGGGTAAGCATTTTATATTAATAACAATACGAAAGACATTACCGCTCATTGACATATCAGTAAAAACTTTTCTCATTTATCAAAATAGGTAGGTACAACTTTTTCTAGCGACTCTAGCATGGGATTTTCTGAGATAAAAAGTACAACATATTTGGTGCTCCAGGTTTATACTTAATCTATCTTCATTTAAAATTTCAACCAAATTGATTCAATAGTGGCGACGTAAAGGAGACGCACACCAACATACATATTTTAGCGTTTCTGATATTAGTGTGGCCAGTCTGCTTTCCTGAGCTATATAGAAATGTCCACCCTCGCAATCAAAACGGCATCCGAGAAATTATTCACAAAAACCCAGGCAATAGATGATAGCTAAATATGAAACATAAAATAAATAAATAAGCCTTTTGTTTTCCATGATGGAATCATATTTTTTTTAATTAATAATTTCTGAATTTTTCCTTCAGCAGAATATAAATTTACTTTAAAAAATCCTAAGTTGAAAAGTTTTTTTATTTCAATATAACACTTTCATAAATGTTTAAGTAATGATTACTATCAAATATATATCGAAATTAATTTAATTTAATTAGCTAAGGGATTAATTATAATCTGTGATTCCAAGTATATCCGTCGAGATAAAAGGCTCATCAATGGACAAAAATAGTAATGAAATTTCCGAATCAAAATGAACTTTCCTAACACGATTTTGCGAAAATAACCTGTACCTAAATAAAGATTTTTCGTACGGAAAAATTATGAGCATCACCGAATCGCTGGAAGATCGTAAATCCCATGGCGTGTATTTTGCGTGATTGTATTTCCATTCCCCTTGGAGTGGCTCCGTCCAGTGCAATAAATTATTCCCATCAATAACACCGCATCGTTGCTGTGTCAACACAACAACACTCAATGTGTTGGTCCTATATAATGTTAGACCTTTGTCTGTTAAGGGGAATGGGTACAAACCGGGCGCGAAAATTGAAATATTATTTAGTTTTTCATTAATATTGGGTTGAATATACATCGTAGGCTCAAGGCAATGAGTTTTGCGAGCATAACATTTACGCATAGCATTAAAAACTTTGCTCAAATTAAGCATTTAGCTCTAAATATAGGAAACTGCAAAAATAATCTTTCGGGAACCAAAGAGAATGGGAATTTTAGAGCAAAGTTTTTATTAAAAAAATTTAGAAGCATAAATATCATCGTTAGTCTAATATTTACGAATAAAACACGTAAAATTTGAATTTCACGGGCTAGTAGCATATTTATTATTATTAAGTGTTGTTATTAATAGCAATATCAATGACAACTTCGAATTGGAAGCTCGGATAAACTTCTAACAAAACATTCAGTAGGAACATTGAGGTACTCGTATTTGCCGACTTCACTAAAGTGCCTCTACCTGCTACTCCGCCTCTTCGCGACGGAACCCGTGTGACGGGAATCGGAAATAGGATCGCAATGTTTCGTGGTTATTTCGATTCGAGTCTGAGTCAGAAACTGGTAACGTTTCTCCAAATTGCAAATACATCGCTGAACCGTCGTCAGTTTTTAGGGTTCCATACCAAAATGGTAAAAATCGAACCCTTATGGTGAGACTTTCTCCGTCTGTCCGTCCGTCCATCTACACGGACTGTATCTGACACGGGTATAAATAATGAACGTGCGATTAGTTTAAAAAATGCATGAAACAATGAAAAATATTTAATTTCCAAAAAAAGCTACTTGGGCCGAAACCCCATAATAAGACTAGTGGTATTTATTTTCCTAAAACAAACATATCTCCGAAAAGTCAGAGGCATGTCCGAAATCGAATCTCCGATCCCTAATAGGAGGAGGTTTAAACCAATGGACACACCGCTTCTGCTGAGTTGTCCACAATCAACATAAATCAAGAGTGAATCCAAATTCACGTCTGGCAAGGGAAAATGTTAAAATCAATGAAATGTGACAAAATTGAATCAGCAATTGCTGCACGAGACATACCCTCGACACGTGGCGAGACGAGGCGGAAATACGAATTAGGTGGCAGGAGCGATTATTTCAACGATTTTCTGCAGCCGTGGCTATACTCTATGTTATTTATTTCTATTTCTAACATTGATTTTGAATCTGAAATTTAAAATGTTTTGAAATGAATTTTCTGGACCCGTATTTATGTCACCTTATCTTTAGTTATGTTTCCACGCTTGCTTTTTTTTATTGAAGATAGGCTTGCGCTTATCGACAATCATGCGTGATGGAAAGCAATGATGAGGTTTAGGTTGGAGCGCGCTTGCCTAGAAAATGCCTATACTGCTATAGTGGCTTGCCACATTATTTTCGGAATATTTTAGCAAATACAAAATTTTATTTATCCACTTCATGGATACTTCTAATTACCATTAACTTTCCATACCATCCATATCCATATCTTTTATAGCAAAATTAGGTTTTCCCTAGGAAATTGTCTGCATCGACTTCCATTTTTTGAGTTTTTCAATGTTTGTGTTTGTGGTATGCTGAAATTTAAACTCATTCTAAATGTCTGTTTATTTGTTTATATTTAGTTGCAACGCGAATAAGTAATAAAAAACAATCAGATGTATAATATTAATAAAATCAGAAAGCAAAGGCTTATTAAATGTTACTTAAATGCAATTCTTAACGTTTTCCATTATTTAATGTCTCTTACATGAACTCTGAAAGTTTTTTATGTCCCTAATTTTCCGTGAATTTTTCACATCGTTTTTATTCGTACGGGGTTGTTGGTTAATTTAAAATTCAACTCTAACTTTAAAACCTGAGTGGATTTTTTATTTACCTTCAAAGCTTAAATAAACTGTTTATTTTGGTTTCGAAAGTTATTAAAAAGTTTTGCACTTTATGGCTATAATTTTACGCGGGTAAATGGATTTAGCCATTTGGTTTATGATAATATACTCTTTACCTTTAGGGAAAGTTATTACTTGGGTTACTAATTCAGAATATGTGAAAGTTAAACCAATAAACAGTTTGAAATGAGTCAGTGTTTTGAAATGTTTGTAGCGATTGTTATTCCTATCCCCAGATGTTGTTTGTGATAGCAACATAGCAATTAGCTATCGCAATTAGTGATGAAAGAAGTGAACTTTAAACTTTTTCTAAAGAGCTGATAGCTTATATTTAACGTTTAAGCATTTTCTACAAAAAAAACATCAATTAAATTAAATTTCGCCTTCAAAGGCTCTAATAAATAAATTAATTATTAGTTGTTGCTAAGTTGTCTGTCAATCAAATCTCGGCTCAATAATCTCATTTCAAAGGATTTAACTTAAACAAAATTACACTGCTTCTTTGAAAGTTAAATCTTTCTACCAAAATGTCAAATGTAAAATCTTTTTGATCAAATATCGACGTTATAATATGCTAACTTAATAGCCTCCTAAGAGGAATCATAGTTTTTGCTATATTTAAACTAAGTAATGCTAAATCCCAATAAAATAGGGCCACACAGTTTTTTTACAGGTAATCTGTGATTAAACACATTAGAAAAAAAATTGGTTGTCTGTAAAGTCGGTTTACGGACGATAGATTTACGTGATAACGTCATAATTGGCCTCTCTATCGTTTGTTTTATCGTGCCTCTTTATCGCTTGTTGCGCGCTCTCGCTTGCAGGCTCAGGTGGAACGTTACGCGGAACGTTACTATTTTTCATGTGCGTTGCTGGTGTTCATCAATTTATTAAACGTTATCACGTCAAAAAAACCAAGAAATATAACGTGGGCACTCCAAAATAGGAATAGATCTTGTTAGGAAAGGAATGTCAATTTCCCAAGGCTGTCGTATACCGTTCGTCCCTGCAACAAATGGATTTTATACCTTTCCGCTTACGTAACTGAGTTAAAAATTAAGTGAATAAGTAGGTAATTTCATATCAGGACAGATTAATTTGTTTTGCTATAATCCGCTACTTGAAAAGATTATGTATGGTACAATATGCAGGAACACTACCCACATGAAACACCACACACAATTTTCCAACACTTTTTTCGACGCACGTTTCGTCCCGACACCGGGACATACTCAGATACTTAGGAGATGTATATACTTCACAATGCGAAATCTTAGAGCTCTACGATTTGATTGTCGTAGAAGTATTCACGAGGATACGGCAAGCGCTCTATATTATCGTCTAGTTTTGCTTACAATCTAATTTCCTTTCAGCTGAGTTTGTTTTTTTGTAAAAAGTACTTTACAAAAGAAATCCTCTTCAGTATAATGGAACAACCGCTGCCTCGGTCTGTCAATCGCTCCTGCAACGAATGGACTCGATTCGCGAAGGCAATTTTCCCTGTGACTAGATAAGTAGGTAAGTGGGTAATTTCATGCCGCATTAATTTCTAAACAGATCATACACCACTTGACAGCCCAATCTACATTATTGTAATTGCGTTTTGTAAATTCGTGTTTTGTTAATTCACTTCTTAGTTTTGGTCTCGTCTCTCAGATTTTTAAAAGTTTTCCTAAGTTATTTAGAGTGACTAGATAATAAGGTAAGTGCGTGATTTCATGCCTCATTAATTTCTAAACGGATGATATACCACTTGACAGTCCAAATTACATTATTGTAATTGCGTTTTGTAAATTCGTGTTTTGTAAATTCACTTCTTAGGTTTTGGTCTCGTCTCTTAGATTTTTAATAGTTTTCCTAAGTTATTTAGAGTGACTAGATAAGTAGGTAAGTGCGTGATTTCATGCCTCATTAATTTCTAAACGGATGATAAACCACTTGACAGTACAAATTACATTATTGCAATTGCGTTTTGTAAATTCGTGTTTTGTAAATTCACATTCTAGTATTTGGTCACGCAGATTTTTTAATAGTTATCCTAAGTTTTTCTAAGTGGGTTGATTCTGGTTGTGTAAATCGGCAAGAATGTAATATTTTATATATTTAAATGCAAAAAAATTGTCGATCATACATATTTCATTTGCAGTCGGCTGAGGAGAAGACTCTAAAAAGTCGGCTGAGGAGAAAGCTATGACGTGAATTGAAGGAAACGATTTCTAGAAATTCCATTAGAAAATCTTAAACAATTACACTGATATGGTTTATCTGATACTCTCAACCTTTAAACAATGGCTCGATCTCTAATAGTGGACTGTTCCTTTGATTACTGTTGGGTTACTATTGTTTTGTTCACTATCTATTATCCTGCTTTCCTTTGTCTATTGTTTATCGTAGATAGCAATAATTAATTCACCTACATTTTGATGTATTTGTTTAAAATTTACTTTACGTCTTATATAAATGGAATCATACATTTTAAGAAACACTTACAATCAGCGTTACTTCAGGCATTTGCTCGATAGTTATAATTTATTAGTTTTACGTACATAAAAATCGTTAGGAAAATCTACTTTTTCTTGAAAATTTATTAGGAAGAGATCCGATATAAATTGGTAGAGCAAGCAAGATAGAAAATGAAATCGATAATTTTTAAAATAAAATATTTTCAGAACAAGGGATTTAAACTTTGCTTCCTTTCGGAAGGGCAAGAAGGTAGCGAAGTCACAAAAAAATAGCACAATGCTAAAATGGGGTGGTACAAGATGTTAGATTTAACCGCCAAGCTGTGCCTTAGACGAGGTTGATGGGAGATTAAACCAAAAACCTGTAATTATTGTAATTAATGTGGTTGTTAAGTTAGTGAAGAGCTAATAAACATTATCAAAGGTATCTAAGAACTTTCAAGAAAGTTGATCGGAAAGTGTGCACAAAGAAATAGCACAGTCTTTTTTTGAAGCTAGGAGTTGAAACAAAGAAGCGGTAAATATTATAATATATGTCAAGCTTCGCAACTGAGTAATGAATGTGCTCGCTAACTTTTCAAGTTAATGCTTTGCTGGATCACAGTGGTATGTGAAATGAGGATATTATTTAAAGTGTCCTTTGTGAAAAATTTATAAATCACACATCTGTTTTGATGCGATAGATGTTAGTTAGTTTATTAAAGGCAATAATTGAGTGCTAAACAACCCTGTGAAATTTTGGTAAAACTGAAAATAATACATAATAAAAATAATAACATTCGAAATGAGGATATTATTTTAAGTGTCCTTTGTGAAAAACTTATAAATTACATATCTGTTTTAATGGGATGTTAGTTAGTTTATTAAAGGTATTGGCAACAACTGATAAAAACCCTATGAAATTTTGTTAAAACTAAAAACAGTACATAATAAAAATAAAAACATTCGAAACTCTACAAAAATTGAACGTAATTTTGTGGATTATAAAAAAAGGCCATTAAGTTTTTTCCATGATGGATTTTCGTGGAGTAATCTCAACATAATAACAATATACATCAGAATGTTATTTGTAGGCATTACGAGATAAAAATAAAAATAAAAGTTGAAACCCGAAGATTAATTATCAATTAAAGTACTTAGTAACCCGTATAAGATATAACTTCGATCAGATTAGAATTTCGTCTTCAATTTAATGATGATGGAAAAAAACCATCGCAAGAACTCATTATAGGGAAAATTGATGTTTGTCTAAAATATCGGTTAACTTGTTTGCCGGGGTCAAAGGGCGGAATGTTTTCTCATTTTTTACGCGGAGAATATAATTTGATTTACATGAAGGGACGTCGTTGGTAGTCGATTTGCAACTTTCTCCAACTTTGGAAGTCGAACTAATTCTATATACTCGCGCTGGTTTTTGGGCAATGAACATTAACTTAAAGACCGGAAAATACTGGGTATGTACAATTTTAATAGCCTTCACTTTCTCTACGAAGATTATACCAGTATGTACTTTTCAACGTTATACTTACAATCAAAGATAATCAAAGAAAAACAATTCAATAAAATCAACTCATTATTTTGATTCAAAAATAGTTATTTGTTATGCAAGGCCGCAAAATGCATTTTTGGGCCGAGTGTCAAATTTGAATGCTGAGCGGCGAAGGATTCTAGTGTTGAACCCTGAGCGCAGCGAGGGGTTCAAAGAATAGAATCCTGAGCATAGCGAGGCATTCAAAGGACACGAGACCCAAAAGAATTTGCGGCCGTACATAACACAAAATTTTTCATCTCACCACAGCGAGGAAAATTACTAGACGAACACTTGGATCGGCATTGCTAGTATGTAAGATGTTGTCTTTAGTAATACTCTGCAATAACTTCACTCACTTAATTAAATCCACCTTAAATCATCACTCATCTTATTACAAAACAGTAATGAATAAAAACAAGATATTATTATTTATCACGATTAGAAAAAAATGAGAATTTTTTTTTCTACTTATTTTGGATGCGTTCAGAAATATCAATTTCTAAAAACCAACGATAAAAGAAGATTAAAAAAAATAACAATAATTAGAGAAATAATAAGTACATACACTAATATTATAAAGAGGAAAGATTTGTATTTTTGTATTTTTGGATTTTTGTATGTAACGAATAAACTCAAAAAGTACTGGACCGATTTTAATAATTCTTTTTTCATTAGAAAGCTACATTATCACTGAGTAACATAGGCTATATTTAGTACTAGATTACTATAGAAATCTTTAGAAATTCCTATTAAAACCAACCGAAGGTGTAAAAAAATTAGCCATAAAATGTCTTTCATCGCATACGCTGCGAACAGTATTAATGATAGGACAAAAAAATGTTCGACAATATTATAGAATATATCAATATCTACAAAAAACTTCGCGAGACCATGTGTCTAAGTATTGTAGTTACGTCACTATAACTACTTTTTTACATTTAACAAATTGATAGAAATGCCGATCAAAATCAGACCGTGTTATCCATGCCATTTATAAATTTTTATCCAAACAAATAATATAATATTCAAGACTGTCTCAATACCTGATGATTACTTTTTAAATTATTGAAATCGGACATTCCATTCAAAAGATATCATGAAATTAAAATAAAAATACGTGCCGGCGGGGGTCCCGCGGCCGGTCTGCTCGCACATGTTCCGCGGATCCCGATGATACCAGCTGATTTGCCCCTATCTTTTAAAAGGTTACAGTTCCCTTTAAAAATATCCTTTGCCCTAACAATAAATAAATCCCAGGGACAAATTCTTTCCATAGTTGGTATCGACTTAAGGAAAGAGTGCTTTTCCCACGGGCAATTGTATGTGGCACTTTCTCGAATAGGATCTCCTGAAAATCAATACGTTTTGTTGCCACCTACAAATACCACAGCCAACGTTGTGGACAGGGAGGCTTTAAAATAAGCATACAATTTTTTTCTAATTTAGTGATTCATGGTCGTTTTAATTAGCATGCTTATAACTTAAATATCTGTACCTATTCATGTCTACCCGTGCGAAGCCGGGACGGGCCGCTAGTAATTAATAAAACTAAATATAGGAGTTATTATTTTTATTGATATTCTAAGAAAATGTAAAAACAAAAAGTAATGTACCTATACAAACTCAAAGGTCGAACTTCGTTACTGACCGTATGCATTATTAAAAAAAAAGAAGTCTGACATTATTATAGACGCAATACGAGGTTACGTCATGTTCGAATTTAGAAATGCTTTGCGGCCCTAGGGCGAGAAAGGATTTCCATACTGCTTTCCCGCCCTAGGGAGGGAATGAAAATTCTTTTGGGCCCTAGGGAATATAATAGCATTTCCTGCCCGCATTTTGGGCATTAAAAATCTCCTTTCCGAGCGGGTGAGATGAAAAATAGATTTTTGCAATACTCTCACTCAGACACTACTTATAGATCGATGCATACTAGAATATGTATTAGGTTTCTACGGGCAAATAAAAAATTCCAATACAAACGGTACCACGTCTGCTATCGATAGCGGAATATTTTTCTTTGCAATCCGCTTTCCACTAATGAGGATGCTTCAACCATTAAAGCCTCCTGTAATGGGGTGCGAGACTGGCTGTAAGCCTTCCGATATAAGGTACCAATATTGATTTAAAAAAAAGTGTAAAATATTCGCAAGGTAGTATGAGTGATTTTTAAACAGGTATATTTGAAACGAGCTAAAGTTCAAAACTTAAGAAATATGACATTCTTTATCGGTTTCCAGAATTGTCTTGCATCGTAAGGCTGTGTGTCCACTGCAGTGGATGAAGCGAGCTAAAGTTCAAAACTTAAAGAAATATGACATTCTTTATCTGTTTCCAGAATTGTCTTGCATCGTAAGGCTGTGTGTCCACTGCAGACGCCACCGGGTCGTCACTGAAAATGAGATTATTTTTGTCTGAGATCAATATTGAAGTGATGGGAGTCGGCCGCGCGATGGACATTGGACACATGACCCATACACGGCCATAGTAAATGTTCGACTGCGGTGTTAGGCCGTTTGTCCACCGCAGCCGGCAGCCGTCACCGGGACACGCCGTCCGTCACTAAGAACGAAGGCAGCGTCGAAGTAACAGTAGTGCTCCTTGAGGGCCCGAAAACGGATGCGATGGAAAAATTTCCTAATGTTAGCTAAACCTTTGGCGGTACAGTTTCACCGGCATATTATTTGACTAGACTTGGCTTGAAATTTTCAGCACACAGAGAAATTATTAGTTATATCGTATTGAGCGATGGTAAAATACTGTCACAATTATCGATAAGAAACCTCAGGATATGGTCATCCGACCGATTTACGCAAACCTTTTTCGTACAAGCAAACTGTAAAAATTCTATAGGTGACTAATATAGTTCTATAGGCGTGGCCTAACTGTTGCAAAACAAGCATTTTTGGCACCGATAAACTGTCGACCGCCAGTCTTTGCGCCGTCCACCCCGTCCATGGAATAATAATAGGTCACAATACACATTTTTAGGGTTCCGTAGCCGAATGGCAAAAAACGGAACCCTTATAGATTCGTCATGTCTGTCTGTCCGTCTGTCCGTCTGTCCGTCTGTCCGTCCGTATGTCACAGCCACTTTTTTCCGAAACTATAAGAGCTATACTGTTGAAACTTGGTAAGTAGATGTATTCTGTGAACCGCATTAAGGTTTTCACACAAAATTTAAAAAAAAAGTAATAAATTTTGGGGGTACCCCATACTTAGAACTGAAACTCAAAAAATTTTTTTTCATCAAACCCATATGTGTGGGGTATCTATGGATAGGTCTTCGAAAATGATACTAAGGTTCCTCATATCATTTTTTTCTAAAATGAATAGCTTGCACGAGAGACACTTCCAAAGTGGTAAAATGTGTGTCCCCCCCCCCCCCCCCTGTAACTTCTAAAATAAGAGTATGATAAAACTAAAAAAAATACATGATGTACATTACCATGCAAACTTCCACCGAAAATTGGTTTGAACGAGATCTAATAAGTAGTTTTTTGATATTTACAATAAAACCTCTAAAAACAAAGTTAGTTTTGCGGTTCGATAAGAAAAGTGGTTTTTATGGTTTTATTCCTCCGGTTGTAGTACGGAACCCTCAGTGCGCGAGTCCGACTCGCACTTGACAGGTTTTTTAGACATGTCCAGCTTAAGCGATTCAAAAAAATATCAGTAAGAATCCCAACCTATCTAAAAATTATGTTTAGATGTTTTTGACTAGTAGAAAAAAATCACGAGCCAAGCAAGAAGTAGGTACGCTTACGCCAAGTTACTCCTGCCCATCTCAAAACTGTTCGTCCCAGGCATTGCAATGACATTGTATTGGTGCTGTTATGGTACCACTGTGGTACTTAGAACAAATAAAGTTCGCTAACACACAAACTCTTTTATTTCTCTTTGCCTTAGTAGTGTAACCAGTGATTCAGAAATCGAATACAAAGAAAGAACACGTCGTCGCGTCGTTGGTTTTCACAAAATAGGCATCCTGGGCAAGATATAAACGGGGCAATGCGTGCCTCAATCGATGGACCTTCGGAATTCTGTAGATATCTTCCTCAGATTTTTCCGCAACAACCGCCGCCGTTATTAAAATCGCCTGCAGAGATAGTTGACTATACTATACTGGAAAATAACGGCTAAGAGAATGGCGATAAAAGATGGTCTTATGGGTTTATCGGCGTAGAAGCCGTATTTAAGCGATTTTGAATGAAGTTTTATTTAAAAACTATAAAGACTATTACTTTCGAATTTAAACATCATGTATTTAAGGACTTTAATCTAAATCGCTTAGAAGCAGAAACACGATTGGATAACATTTTCTCGATAGAAAGTTCTCCCAAAAGTTGCTCCAAAATCTCAGTTTTTCTGATTTTTGTCACAAACTACAATGGATGTAATTGTAATTTTTAATTTAATGTGTCGCTTATAATAATATCGTAAAACGCTTAGAAACAGATTTTTGACAACTGGCTTAGTTTTTGAGTAAATAGGCAAATAGTCGTTTTTTCTGCTAAATTCTTCCGTGAAGCTGCATGTCACACCTACCTATGTATCCGTGAGAGTGAGAAAGACAAAAATAAATTCAATAAATCCCTTTAAGCCTCAACAGTTAAGGCCGGGCTGATATTAAATAGTTGCAGTGAACGGAAATAATAAAATTGGCCAAGTGCGAGTTGGACTCACGCACGAAGGGTCGTGTACCCATTATCTTTATCTAATATCTATAAGACGTAGCGAGATGATGACGCAGAAGCCAGAAGGTCCAATTACCTACTACTACTATAGAAGTAGAGTAATGTTGGGTCTACTGGATCATAGACCAAAAACGAGCAAAAAATCACGTTTGTTGTATGAGAGCCCTCTTAATCTTCATTTAATTCCATTTTTTAGTATTTGTTATTATAGCGGCAGCGGAAATACATCATCTCTGAAAATTTCAAGTGTAAATATCACAGTTCAACAGGTACAGCATGGCGACAAAATGACGGCGTAGTCCAGTTATATAGGGTACCGTTTTTTACCCTTTGGGTACGGAACCCTAAAAAGTATACGCCGCTACGATTACGATTTACGATTTATTCTACGAGTAAAATTTTGGCCTATTCTTTTACCATCAGGTTTATTTTGACTTTTTTAACTATCTGTCTAGTAGACTCATGTCTAGTAGTGGGTGTATAACGAGAATGAGAGTTATCTCAAATTAAATGTTAATTTATTTAGGATCTAATCAATAAATAAAATATAATAATATCCATCATGGTAAGAACGTTTTTGAGTGACTAATGTTATAACAACATAACAATAATAATTTATTGTGAATAAAGTTCTGTGTTTACTGAGCCTTATGAAATACTAAAAGTAAAGTTTATACCAAATTCAAAGAGCTTAAAATTTTTAATTGAAAATTCACCTGCTTTCCGTTATATTGTACTTACGACCTCCAAACAAAATTTCCGTTTTATTAAAGTTCAACACAATTCAAAGGGATTGAATGGAAATGTTTAAGCCTATTTCCCTACTTTATGTTTAATCAGAGTTGAGTGTGAAAGTTTTGGTAGTAAGTAATTTATGTAATTTAAGTGAGTGCAGCTTTAGCCGTTTTTGTATGACATTCTTTTCATCTTTTCATCTAATAATAAAACTCTATAGCAATAAAACAGGTTAAAAAATCATGTGTTCTGAAGGTTAACCCTTCATATCAAAAAAAATTTACACCCGTATTTTTTTTTGAGAATTCGAGACTTTTTGCCGCTCAGAAGTACTTAATAACAACAAAATAAAAATGTATTCAACGTGTTTCTGACATCCGAATCACGAACGCTTGGCTTAACTATTAAGCAATTGGAGAGTGACCCTTGAGATATTATCGGATTGCTGACTTCGGCTGTCAAAAAACCCTAGAGTATGGAGACCGTCCCTTCCTTTTATTAATATCTCGCAAGGGAACGAAAACGAGTTTTACGGTTTTCGGAGTAGGTAGGTACGTTTGTGTGAGACCATTATCTATTTAATTGGTAATTCTGGGGTAGCGAGCTTGTTAATGCTAATTTGGATGAAAAGATGAAACCTTCACCATAATATTATTGAATTCAGTGGGGTTAGTACAGGTTTTTGTACGAATTTCTAGTCCACTCGCATCGCACAAACGAATCGAATTCCTCCGTCTATTTACAGCTAACGCCATCTATGGACGCAGTCACTGACATGCGGCTGCCACTAAATGGCGCTGGCTGTAAATGTACGGAGGCATTCGATTCGTTTGTGCGAGTCGACGATGCAAGTCGACTCGAAATTCGTACGAAAACTTGTACTAACCCTTCTGTGCCTTCACCGAGGGCGTAGTACATTGGAGTGATCCACTTTACAAGCTTTTATTTAGTTTCACGTGTCCTGATGTATGTTTTTTTTTCTTGCAAGTTAAATTTGACCCACTTCCTGGTTACCAATTGAGCTGAAATTTTGCATTCATGAGTAAACCGGATGGCAATACAAAATTATTATGAGAGGGAGCTGATCTGATGATGGAACCGGAAGGTGGCTGGAATAGGAACTCGGTAGTATAATAATACTACCCCACCGAGTTTGAACTCGTTTGATCCGTTTCGACGAGTACTTTGATGCTATACGGTCTGGTGCTGAAAATAATACGGATAAAACGTATAAAAGTTTATTTTTCAAAATAAATTTGAAATGATTACTAGTTTGTTATCACAAATTTGTTTTTTGATTCTAATCTTGTGCCACAGCAAAAGAAATGCAAAGAGTGACTTCGAAACAATAAATTATGTAGAGGCGTGTTGAAGTGAAAAGTTACATTTTAGCGGAAAGACGTAAAGGGTAAAAATTGTAGAGGTAATCAAGATAATATTTAGAATTTCCAATGCCGCTATAACATGAAATTAAATTAATATGTAATTTTTCCGCGTTCTTAAATACACATAACACTTTACTTTTTGACTATTAGTGCGATCATAGTATAGTAGTTTATGTAACGGTTACATAATGGGGGGTATTAAAATACGAGTGTGAGTTTAAAAAACGAGCCGCAGGCGAGTTTTTTAATAGTATCACACGAGTGTTTTAATACCTAATTATGTAGAGTTTCATACACTACTTTATCTACGCTCATATTATTATCATAAATCCAAATCATAAAATCTTGCTAACTTTTGTCGTAAATCATTGCAACTACTAAGATGTCAGGTGGAGTGAAATTTTCTTTAGTAGGTATCACTACTAGACATTTTTCAGCGCAAAGTTTTGACTAAGTAACAAAAAAAATTAGTTGTCTGTAAAGTCGGTTTACGGACGATAGATTTACGAGATAACGTCATAATCGTAATCGTTATCGTAATCGTTATCGTAATCGTAATCGTAGTCGTAATCGTAATCATAATCATAATCACAGGCCCAGGTGGAACGTTACGCGGAACGTTAGACATTGTGTTGTTGTCTATGGTCAATCATGGCCCATCTATACTCTCGGCAATGACTACCAACTATATGTTGTCTGTGGATTCACTTAAAAAAATATTACTTAGAAAATATTACCTACCCCAGATAATAATTGTAACCGTTAACCGTTGTATTGCCGATAGCGGTACTGTAATCAATTCCTTCAAAACCCCAGATACAAATACAGGAGTCCAGAGCCGTGTATCGTTATGGATATTATACAACTTTCTTTAAATATTTCCATAGTAGAGCGATGTTATTATGAATAACTTTTTAATAATTATAGAAGTCTGTGAATAAAGTAGGTAATTATTTGACACATTTCGATTTTATAATTCGAACTTTAAGCAATGAGCGTAGATAAAATGTTTAAAAACACTAAAGTATGATAGATTTTTTTAATAATTATTTATCAGCTCCAAAAGCCATGAAAATCTGTCACAGTGTCTGACCAATATTGTTAATTAGCAGGAAATTGAATTTTACTTACCCTTTATTAATTTCAAGAGAAAGTCTTGAATTTCATACTTTTGAGTGAGCCTATTTTTATAGGTGAAGGGTAAATATTTTTTTAGTTTTATACCATAACTCACTTTCTTATGCGGCTCCGTCCATGCCAATTCGGTGTTTCACAAATTCCACTCGGACTGTGGAGTTTTTGGGATAAAAAGTGTGTATAGATCTATCTAGAAATGCTAAAAAATGCTACGTTTTATTCTGCTAAAGCAGGGGCTTAGGGGCTATAAATAAAGCGTCTAAAATAAGTATCAATGATTTCGTTTATTTACAAGATATACTTTATAATAAAATTTTGTGATTTACGCATTGTACAAAACAAAAAGGCGTATAAACTCGCTCAACCAATTTCCCGTACCGCATCATAAAGCAAGGGAACAATGCCGTTATAAATAAGCAAATGTTACGACGCCATTAGCGGGGTTTTATTTTATTTACACACCTCAAGTATTCTCAAATAGGCGTATAAAGCGTGGGAATTATCAGTCGGAAGCATCGTGGAAAATACCTATAAACAAGGATACGTTACTTTGAGTTCCTATTTACGTTCTTGCGTTGAATGATACAAAAAGGTTAAAAATACTTTTTAATATTGACACGTCTTAGTTCGTGTTTTTGTTTTGTGGAATGTTTATTGTTTATCTTTCAATTAATTAGTGGAAGAACAGATCAGTGTGATATTTTTTGCTAGTAATAAAACCTTGATAGTCTAGTTAAAATGCAGGCAGACCGCGGGCAATTGTCTTTTTATATCTACTAGGTATTTTATATTATAGAAGAAAACGTGTCACATCATACCGTTTAATCAGACGCGGTGATCCTTGACGTTGCTAGGTGGCGTCTTCTGTATCAAAAAATACTGCCCGCTTTATGGTCAGGGCTTTAATTGGAGCTGTAACCTAGGTAGGAACTGCAACCCACGCAAGAGCTGTGTTTATAGTCTCTGATTTTGCTGTACTAGGTATATGTATTCTCCGATCATATCCGAGAAAGATCATCTGTATTTGTGCACACACTTACTTGGTCTTGATAAATCTTTGAAGAGGTTATGTGCTATGGCTGTATTAATCGGGAGGACAATACGTTTATAAAAATCGTAAATATAATCAACTGGATCGCCTGGTCATAATACATCCGCCAAAGAGCACCCACTTCACAAAAAGTAGTTATGCTATGTGTGTCAAACTTTACAACAAGTTACCAAATGACTTATTACCACTAGTACCATTTAAAAATCGTATATTCACTTGGCTCCTGGATAAATGTTTCTATTCCGTGAATGACTTTCTTTATTTGTGTGATTAATTTATATGTGACATAATACAACAAATCATTATTATTTTATCGGTAGTTTATTATAGGAATTCTTCTAATTTGTAATACTTATAATCAAAATTCTATCGGGACAATAATAGACGCTTGCATGACATTATACTTTAATAATTCTATTGACATGTTTAATGTTGGATTATCAGTAAGATTTTCACTTGTCATAGTTTGATTGTAAATTTTGCATGCCAATCCTGGCTGATTGTGGCTTGGTAATGATTTTAATTTTAAGACCTACTCTGTATACCTACAATCTTGCAAATAAAAGAATAATTTATTTAAACTGAGAAGTCATTCAAGATGGCTAGACTTGTGTAATTGGCGCACTTTGCAAGAGGGCTCAATTGACAGGACAAATTGGAACGTGCTAGCCGCGCGATGGAACCACTAAATCAATTTGTTGTATGACTATGTGCCCACGAACACAAGTGTGCTTCTGCTATATTTATGGCATTCATACTAATACATAAATTGTGAGTTATTTGATTGGTTGTTTGTTTGTTCGTTCCTTCATCCATCCGTTCTTTCGGTCGTTCGTTCGTTCATCCGTCTGTCCGTCCGAGCGTTCATTCGTACATTCTTCCGTTTGTTTGTTTGTTAATTTTTTGTTTGTTTGTTTATTTAACAATCACGCTACAACGGAGCTACGGATCAACGTATTTTTTTGCACATACATAGTTGAGAGCGCAGAGAGTGACAGAGGCTATTTTTCATCCCTAAAAAAATCACTGATTTCCACGGGATTTATGAAAAACTGGAATTTACGCAGACTTAGCTTCGAGTATCAGCTAAGTAAGTAAGTAGTATATTAATACTTTTAATGAAATGAGTATGTTTTATCGCTTAGCACTTTTTCTGTATAAAAATACTTGTACAATAACGCAAAAGGCACTACCAAGTAAGGCATGCAGAACCGGTTCCGGTTCTTATTTTTGAATTCCCGGTTCTGCACCGAGCTCAGAACCGGGTACCCGGGATTTCCCGGTTCTTGGTAAAAAAAGTTTTAAAATTTTAATTAAAAGCATTATTTTTAATATTAGGTCCTTACTTATGAAATTGGCGTTTTGTCGTACTGGCCACTTTGATCACAAATATCTCTTCTTCGGTTAGAAATTCCAATTTAAATGTATACAGCTATTTACTCGTGCTTTTGTGTTTTGAAAATCGTAATTCATTTGTTTTTTCCTCTTTTGGTTTTTTTTTGCGCCACTCTGTTTACAAAATGGAAAACTTGAAATATCGCGTTATTTACAAGTACGAATTCCATCGTGGCACCAGTGCTGCAGAAACGGCTCGAAGGATTAATGATGTGTACGGTGAGGGTGTCGCAAAAGAAAACACAGTGCGTTTTTGGTTCCAACGTTTTCGTTCTGGAAATTTCGACCTGCAGAACAAGCCCCGTGGACGGCCGGAGACCAAAGTTGACAATGAAGAATTGAAGGTTATTGTGGAAGCGGATCCATCGCAAACCACGTCCGAGCTAGCTGCAGGCTGCGGTGTTAGTGATAAAACTGTTTTAGTTCACTTGAAGCAAATTGGGAAGGTGAAAAAGCTTGAAAGGTGGATACCTCATGAATTGAGTGCAGCAAACCGACAAACGCGCGTAGACTGCTGTGTTACATTACTCAACCGGCACAGTAATGAAGGGATTTCAAATCGAATCATTACCTGTGATGAAAAATGGATCCTGTATGATAATCGGAAACGCTCATCGCAATGGTTGAACCCTGGCAAACCAGCCAAATCCTGCCCCAAACGAAAATTGACTCAAAAATAATTAATTGTGAGCGTTTGGTGGACTAGCGCCGGCGTCGTTCACTAAAGCTTTCTTAAATCTGGCCAGACGATTACGGCGGATATCTATTGTCAGCAACTGCAATCCATGATGGAAAAGCTAGCTGCTAAACAACCGAGGCTGGTCAATCGTTCTAGGCCACTGCTGCTTCAGGACAACGCTAGACCACACACTGCACAACAGACGGCTACCAAATTAGAGGAGCTTCAATTGGAATGCCTAAGACATCCACCTTACTCCCCGGACCTTGCTCCAACAGATTACCATTTTTTTCGAAATTTGGATAACTTCTTACAAGGGAAAAAATTTAACTCCGATGAGGCAGTCCAAAGCGCTTTCAAAGATTTTATTGATTCCCGTCCGAATGGCTCTTTTAGTAAAGGGATCAATGAACTACCTATAAGGTGGCAAAAGTGCATAGATAGCAATGGTATATACTTTGATTAAATATATATATTATATTTAAAAAAATCGACTTTATGTTCCTCCCATACAAAACGCCAATTTCATTTGTAAGGACCTAATATTTCTACAAAAGGGGCTGTTACGATTTGTAGTAAAGATGAAATAGAAAATTATATCCAAAAAAACCGACTTCAAATGCCACTACAAAGAGTGAAATATTTTTTAATGTATACCAATTCGATGTCAGGCGATTTTTATAATATTATCGTCTTTTCTTAGCACATGGAGTAAGTATTAGGAAGGACTATGATTGTACGAAACATTCAAGTGTTCTAATAAAATTTGTCGAATTCCCTCGATTTCTCCAGGATCCCAACATCAGATCCTGACTTGATGACTATGAAACCATCTGGAAAGTATACTCTTTCAAACAAAAAAAAAATTCGATAAAATACGTAATAATTAGATTGTTTTAAAGAACCGGGAGAACCGGGAAGTCATATTCAGAACCGGTTCTTTTAACACCTTAAAAATCCCGGGTGCATGCCCTACTACCAAGTAGACTACTTATTTCGCTCGCCAGGGTGAACGGTGAAAATCGTGTTTCAAGTTTCAAGAATTCTTCACAGCGGGCTAGCCACGTCAGCACACCCGGCCACGTTCCACTCGTATTATGAACACTTTTGCACTGACATTTTTCGTTCACGGTCGTCTATTGAATTTGTGGAATGTGTAAATTCGATATAACACGGCAGGGGAATAAAACTGAGTCTCCGTTACTTTTTATTCTATTATTGTATCTGTCAAATACACGTTTACCGAGAGATATCTCCCGATTCTGGTATGGACGTAAGTACAAGAACATTTGATGTAACTGAACAATATTGTAAATGATGACTTACTTATTTCCTTTTAAGCCTGTACAATTCCTGGATAAAATGTTCTTTAATAGTAAATACTAGCAATAATTATAGACTTTACGTACTTTGTTGGCGTAAAATATTACAAATTTTGTTTTTTTCCGTGATAAAAATACATCATTAAGATATTAAGCTAAATACAATTTACAGTACCTTGCCGGTACTGTAAATGGTACCAGTATACTAGTGCTAATAACCAGGGTACTACAAATTAAAGTATGTTAGTAAAGGAGTACAAACTTTTACATTAATAACGTTATACTTATTAGTACATATATACAAACTTAAAGGGATTAAAAGGGTATAGAATATCGTATAATATCTCTGTTATTTTTAACATTGTTGTAAAGTAGATTACTGCCTTGAGTTTGTTTGTTTACGATGTTTAACAAGTTAAGTGAGATAGCACTTCGTAGTAATTTTCTCTATGAATAAATAAAGTACTTACGGAAGGAAGATAATGATAAAGTTAAAGTTCTACGTTTTCGCTAAAATCTATTTATTCAATTAATATTATAAATGTGAAATGTTGCATGTAAGCATGTTTGAACGTTTGTGTAACTGTAACTCCATCACACCATAGTATACTACTGGCACAATTGTGATTTGGACTTTAGTTTATAGAAATTTGTCTACTTTTATTTCGGAATAAATCATAGTTACTGCGGGATTTTATTTTTATAAATTTTTAATGACCTTATTTTAAGAACCAGGAAAGGATTCTTCTCACGCTATATAAAAGAAGGTATAAGTATTACCTGAGGACACCATGGAATATTTCCATAATTTCACTCATACTTTCTTTATTAATAATAAATCTGATGCTGATAATGCAGTCAGAGATGTTTGTACATACTTGGAGGCGGTTCGTAGCCTCTGACGGTTGCTAACGCAATGGAACCGTAAAAGTAAATTGATAAACCTCAGTGTTTGTATAGCCTCCGATTAAAATAACTGATAAGTAACATTACTTAATTAGACTAAACTACAAGGTTTCCTTTTTGCCATTTAGTTTCAGAACCCTAAAAAGTACTGCATTACAGCGGGTTCACTCCTATAAATAACCGAACGGCCATTGGCAAAAAGTGAATGGATTTGAAATAGAAGCTGGCTGCCTGGATGACATCAAAACTCCATCAAGAGGATGCCGCTCCGAGTTGATCTGAATTCGATGTGCGTACGGCGTTCTAGTTCACCGTTTGCGTGCACGAAAATAAAGCGGAGTAAAGCCATTCATATAACGAAAACCGTTCGCCCATAGCGATATTCGTTTTTTCTAGGTATCGGTAAATAAAATACTGAAAGGCTATATCGGTTTTTGTTTATTCTTGGAATGGGTAGTCTTTACTCCGTGTAATTTAGATATGTTTTTATATTCCGATGAAAAACAAGTTTAACAATATTGTATTTGGTCGGTGGCATGGTAGCTCCCAGGTTGGTCCCACAGTTGGTGCAATTGGGTAGTTGACTGAAATCAAAATACTAATTTTGTTTGAAACCAGAATAAAATATACAAAACGGGGAAAAACTGTTTAATCGGTGGCTTACCTAGTTACGATTTCTCAAGTGTAGAGACGGCACCAGCAGACAATAATTATTCAAACTCAAATTCAAAATTCTTTATTGCGAACTTGGTTACGAAATGTCTTCATTTCATACAATTTATGCATAGTGCATTCAAGTTCCACCACACGTAATTTACCATTACATACACACAATATACTTACAGACTAAGTATGTTTACTAAGAAAGTTATACCTTGCTCTGTGACTAAGACAAAACCACAGATTAGTACACAAGACAATAAAAATAAACCTCACGCAACGACATTTTATTTTTCCTTTCAAAATTTCCTAATGTCGCCTTTTTGTCATAAGATCATTATGAATAATCATCATCACTGAATCATGTCTTTAATAACTATCAGGTAACTTACATCGAAACTAAGATATAATATTAACTCAGCAATAGCTTCAAACAGATTACATACAATACTTAACATAAACTTATCCGTAACTGAAGGGTAAAAACGAGGAAACATATACTCTTTCCATTCGTTTATTTTATCTTTGTCAAATGAAACAGATATAGCAATAGCGAGGGACCAGAAAGAGACCACTTTACCTTTATCTCTCTCTGGTCCCTTGCTATAGCAATATCTGTTTCATGTAGTTTCATGTGTCAAAGAGAATATAAACGAATGGAAATAGTATAGTTATAATTCCTTTAATATCATGTTCTAGATAATTCTGAAGTGACCTTTCTCGTTGTAATTGTTACGAGACCAGAGTTCTTAAACTACGACTTCTGGCTAAGTTATGACGGGAGCAAGTTGCAAAGTTGAATAAAAAAAGAGAATTCCACCGCAGCTTCTTCGAACGTGACAATTTTCTTGAGTGACTTATAAATAAATATTTTATTTAAAAGGATTGTTGCGCGTTCTGCGTCCTCACGTAATTATTTATTCAGCTCAATGCTATGTTTATACTTTCAAACTTTGTTACAAATTATATATCTCTTTACCTAGATAAGACTTAGATTCGATATACAAAATAAAATACTATCGAAAAGTAATAACTATGTTGAGTTTGATAAAAAATCGGAAATGAAATAATTTATTAAATCAATAGCTTTTAGAACAATTGGAACTCTACCTTCTAAATATGTCTAACTTTTGGAGCTTATTATATGTGTATCTAAATATCACTTCATTAGCTTTGACGGAAAAAGTAGTGAATCCTGTTGGAGAGTTATATTTTGTTACAATTGTGTAAATATTTTGTTACAATTGTGTAAAATATACCAACCCCCACTAGACATCACTTGAGCTGAATGGAGACTCGAGTCGCAGGTACACTCATATTATTTTGGGAAGAGCCCTTATAATGCTATTTTAATATTATTTTTATAACCAAAAATAAATTGATTACCTTGGAACTCAAATCTATAGAAAATGATCTCTTTGTACGTCGTAATATCACTTTTCATTTACCAATTAATAACTATTGTAATAATAATAAATGCCTATCATGTTTTCTCTTTGTTCTCTACGAAAACAGTAAATAATTCTGCCGTTGCCCTAACGATCATTTACCCCCGATATATAAATACACCTGTACACGAAATCTACATCAAATACGAAGATTCAAGGGGAGTTTCGTTGATCATTACCACACCAAACCTATATTAGTTCCATTCAAGTAACTTCCCACCTATACTGTTTCATACAATGCGTATGGAATACATCAGACCGTTATAACCACTGTTTAAGGTACATTGCTGAATAAGAACCAGCTGAATTTAGTTATGATGATACAACTCGTTCAATGTAGAGCGAAATTGTTATTTAAACTTTCTCTCCAAAGTTCCTCGGATCTGATTCGAGCGTATAATGAGAAACTAAATGTTCCGAGGCATGATTATGAACGTGGTAGCAAATGAGTTTATAGCGTGATAATAATTGTTATTGGGTATCGGGGTACTAAGTTACTCAGTTGCAAATGGCACCAAATTATATCTGTCGTCTTTTGACATTATACTGCTAACAATATTCTACCACGATATAACATGTCGTAAAGAGAAACAGTTTTTCAAT
This sequence comes from Coenonympha arcania, assembly GCA_036785405.1. NCBI lineage: Eukaryota > Metazoa > Arthropoda > Insecta > Lepidoptera > Nymphalidae > Coenonympha > Coenonympha arcania. Next base: position 3,817,549 of record CM072067.1, read on the forward strand.
GTTTTTGTAACCAGCGGGGCTAGGATGTGCGCGTATAGAGAGAATTTTGGCTACTTTTGTCGATCTTTTTTCTCTTTGTAATCCATATAACATAGACGGAGAAAAGAGTTCAACAAATATAGACAAAATTATATCTATTAACGTGCACACTGCACATCGCACAAGTTGCTGGAAGTGATTCGAATCTTTTGGGCAGAGACCCAAATGGTTGGCAACAGTGTTCCCTTAAATGGTTGGGTACAAATTTCTAGCAGCAGAGAAGCCGCAAAGCTATAACATGGGGTTATTCAAGCATTTTAATAAACTTTTTAAGAGCGTTCATGCAGCGCGGTGTGCCTCGCGTTTCGCCCTATACTAAAAATGAATTCGTTGGCGCTGAAGCAATTTTGCGTCGATTATGGTATTACAAAAAAAATTATAGTAAAATAAATATATAACTTATTAAAATAGTAAATAACCAGTGACATTGAATATTAATTGAATTAAATTACTATAATTCAGAAATACCAAAATATCTTGGATTTTATCCTAAAATAATAGGTTTAATTTATCGAAAAATGCTAAAAATGACACTTTTCGCTTTATGGTTTTTGAATGAAAATCTAGGAAAATCGTATTTTTTATGAGACACTTTTTAGTAAATGTTATTAATTTTCTAAATATGTCATTGTTATAAGTTTGTATTAAGAAACATGGCAAATATCTTGCATCTGCGTAGAGCGTCGACCGCTATTTTAGCAAACAGCCTATACAAAAACTGTTCTAGTGAGAAAGTTATACACATATTTCAAAATATTTTTGAGACAAGTTCTAGATTATGAAATGCCAAATAATATGAATTCAATTATCTAATCTATAATTGAACACATAACTATTTTATGTTCCTTCGAAAATCGTAAATTTTGACTCAAGCATAATACTAACGCGTGAAGTTTGCAAATCTTGTGTTGCAAAATCTATGGGCGTGACCCACCTGTTCGTTTGCTCGCGTTCACTATACTCACATATTATTATGCTGTAAAGAAGTAATTGTAAAGTGTACCTGACATAACCACATAGAATACCTTTAAACTGTGATATTGTAACTGTCTTGCATTTTAAAGGACACTATGGCAGGTAAAATTACTTGGCATATTGAATTTTAATTTAATGAATTACCTACTGTTTTCTTAGGATGACGATCGCATTGCAGTGCTTTGTACAACACTGCAATGCAAAGTCCTGGGACGCATTGCATCTTACATGGTCAGATATCTCAGGTGAATATTTTGCTCATATCGCCATTAGTTGTAATTATAAATATCAGGTTAGGTATCTGTTATTAATTTATAACAGAGTTTTTTACCTGCTCTACTATATATCAGGACGAAACGGAAAGTTCTTTGAGTTTTGATTGTCTGAGTTTCCAGTCCATTCCTAATTTTATTTCTCAGCCATTAGACCCATGGACCTCGAATGTCGTTTTTTCTGAAAATTGTCTTCATAATCGTTTGTAGCAGGCGGTACCTATTGTGCTGCAAAATATGGCTTACATTTGGAAGTTGGAAGGTCTAAACTTTTTCCTGCATTATGGTAACGATGACAGCAATCAGACATTATGGACTTCACTGTGTTCTATTTTATTTATTATTTGTATCAATGAGAAACTTACTCATATCGTTTTTTACTAGTAATTAAGATTCTTCTTTTTACTAGTGGCCGTGTTCGAATCTACTTTTGCAACTTTGCATTTTGTCAAGCGGAGTCTTCTATTGCACTATTTAAATGGCTGCCAATTGCCATTTACAGACTTAGTAGTTGTTAGAATTTAATTTAATATATTATTGATTTTATTTGTTAAATATGGAGTTGGAGTGCTGAAAAATAAAGTTAAAATTAATTTTATTTCTTGGTGCCAATCTGCTTCCCGAATGTATCTTACATTTCAATAAGTGCACTTAAATTAGGCCTGTGTATATAGAGGGCTGGCCAAGCAACCTCCACGAGTGCCCGAGTGCTACAGTGCTCCTCTGTAGCGCACGGGCCGGTGCTCCCTGCGGCTAATAGCTTGGCCCGGTGGATAGGTGACGTTTCTTCGCGTGTCCATCTGAGCCCCAGCATAGGGCACAGTGTCGAAATGTCTACACCTACCCCGGAGGAGGAAGAAAACCTCATTATAAAATTACAGGCGGGGGCGGAAACGCCCACAAGTCCCTTCGGGGCACTACGAGGAAGACAATTAAGGGGAATACAGTTTTGAAAAGGTACTTATAAATACGGTACTATCATTTACCATAAAATCATAGTTACTTAAATCTTAATTTTTCAGTAAAATGTCATTTTTTAATTGTAAACTACCCAACAAAACAAGTAAGCTGTTTACACGAGTGCTTTTAATTAAAATCTCGGCGCATTCTCTTATAAAACATGTTAACTAGCTATAGCTTGTTCGTTTTACTGTAGGTAATGGGACAATTTCAAAGGATTTTATCGTGGTTTTATTCAATTTCATAGCATTTCGTTCGAGAGCATTGCCCTATTTATGTTCGTGAGGCCGTTGTGAACTTTGTTTTCCAGTTCCCGCTTGAATTAACTGAAGCTATATCAATCAATACAGTTTTCGGATTTTCGGCCCTAGCATTTTCAGTAGTTTGTTTTTAGTGGACTTTAGCGATGAAATATGGTTTAATTAAAAATAGGTCTCTTTTAAGAATTGATTTGTAATAACCGTAAATACAGTGGTCATAATATAGTTTTTGTCTGCTTATTTCATTCAATCATTACCCTTAATACTTAGCAGAAGTAATATGTAAGGAGATTATCAAGGTGTCATTCTGAGAGGAGACTTGAGTTTAGGAATGGGGTATAGAAAGGGGTTGATACATTAATACGTACGTAACGATAAAGGATAACGAACCTACGTATTTAGAAGTATTCCTGAGCCGTTATTATTTGTATAAATGACAGTGACAACATTAAGCCGCCCTTGCGTGTTCTTTGTATTTTACGGCTAACTAAACATATCAGAATTTATGTTGTCTACCTGTATTTTGTAACAAATCGCGAGGGGTAAAATGTTTCATCTAAGTCGTATTATGTGGGTTATATTATACAATAAATAAATAAATATATCAGGCCATTACACACATCGCAATCTAGCCCCAAAGTAAGTGATAGCTTGTGTTAGGGGTACTAGATAACGGATAAATATATATACATATTAATATTCTTAAGTATAATATAATGGAAAACACCCACACACCAGAAAGTATTCATGCTCATCACACAAACATTTACCAGTAGTGGGAATCGAACCCACGACCTCCGTTGTTGTCTATTCTCAGTGCAAAGATCAAACTTTTACTTTTGAAAAGTCGTAGAACAAAAGTTGTTAGTTTCAATGTAAACAACTACAGGCCCAGAGCGATTTGCTATTTTTATATAAGCCTGTATACTTACATATACATAAAATAGAAGTTATGACAATGTTATTCGTGTATTGAGGATATCCCAACCGGTGGACTAAACTATTCTATAATTGGAAATTGACCCCTTGAGACTTAACGGATTACGTTACTGCCGTCGGGGGCCCAAAGGACACTAAGAGTATTACGGCCATCCCTTTTTCCTTTTCATAATATCTCACATGGGGATACGAGTTTTATAGCATTCGGTGAACATTTGTGTGAAAGCATTAGCTGTCTAATTGATAATTTTGGGGTGGGAACGTTCGTAAGCACGCATTTAGTGCGGGACTGCTTATATCGTGTTTAACTCCCCGTGAAATATAAACGCTTCGAAGAAGGGCATAGGGATAAACAGCTCGTAAAATTAAAGTAGGTAGAAAAATTTGTTTTATGTGTATTTTACTGTACTCGTATTTCTCAAACTTTTGTTTAACTTGAAATGTATCTATGCAACTATGTTTGTTCGGGTTGTTTCATGCCACACAGTTTTGAAGCAGATTTCTCCAAAAATTGAGCTCATTTTTAATTGTATTTGTCACGTGCTACACAGCATCGTACTGGAACGTTGAAACGTCTTTGCTGGTAGAGTGGTAATCAACCACGACCGAAGCTTCACACCAGAAAAGACCTGAGCTAATTTAGGAATTCTAAAGTGATTCGTGACGGGAATCGAACCCGAGACCTCGTGATAGAATTCGAGCATATTACTACCAATTGTGCTAGGGAGCGTCACACCGTCGTTGAAGATAACCAGTGGAAGCCAAAGATTCCTTCCAGACCACTGAATAATTAATTAACACAAGTTGTTAATTTTAGTTTTAACAAGAATTCAAATCTCTTCCCTCAAAGTAGGTATCTATTTCGATATTTTTATAATAAAACCCTCGGAGTATTTTGATATTTTAATATAGCCCCTGTGTACACCCTAAAATTGACTTCCTGATCATAACGGCAGTTTCAGTTCTGTAAACTAGATTTCTTTAATGCCAGGAAATCCCAATATGCAAACATTGTGAACATTTTCAGAAAAAGTTTATATTTAGGACGAAAAATTCTATCAGCAAAAGGTATAGGAATACAAATACCCCTGTTTAACATTTTTGTAACAAAACATTACGTCCACTGCTCGGGCTATCGCTGGCATATCTTTGGCAACGTCAGCTTGCTCTTTGTACAAAAATGTGACCCGCGACAGTAATAGATTGCGACGCTGCGTCTCGTTGCAGTTTTATGCTGTGTTGCATTACTGTCACTCGGACACTTTAGATGGATGTTGCGAGGTATTTCACACTTTTCTTTACTACAAACTAGCTTTCTCCAGCGGTTTCACCCGCATGAATATCGGTTTTTATATATCCAGTTAATATAACTAATGAGTCAACCTTAAATCTCCTATGAATAAACAAACAAACAAACTCTTTGGCTTAATAATATTACTTCAACTACAGCATAATATGAGCAGCTACACAAACACATCAGCCTTAAATAAAGATTTTTAATCTTTGAAGGTATCGTAATATTGATTTTTATTTCGTTAGCTCAATAGATATTGCAGCAAGTTAATGTACCGAAGAACTTCGTGTAATTTTCCACAGCTGCATCGGTACAAAAAACAACGTAGAACAAAAAAGTAAAAGCTCATGTAGAATTTGCATAGAAATGGTACATCTCTACATGTATGTAGGTACATACGAATAGATACTCAGTACTGATTTACGTAACAATTAAAATTAAATTCTTACCTTCTCCTTCTAACTACTAAACGTGGAGCAGCGGTGGAATAGTTAAACTCTCTTTTTTCTTTCTTTCATTAAAATTTGAGGCTTGAAAGACAGAAACAAAATAGAGTATAACACTGCTCTCGTACGATTATCAGTTACGGGATTTTCGTCTGACATTCCTGCAGATGAAGTTCAGATTTCAGCTTTATGTAATGTGCTAAGTATGTTTGGAATACAGGTTTTTGAAAATCTGAGCTGAGGGCTTTGCTTTCAAGAGTAAACTGCGTTCGTTGCGATTAACTATCACTTGAATAGCGGTCAAGGAAAACAAGACAACTATACCTACTACCCGTTCGCAGACGCTTTGCCGATGACTTTCCTTCTCACTGCATACTACCGCGACCCGCGCTCGTCCTTTATTAGACGAATGCGGGCCTATCAGAGTTCTGATGCAGTGTGTTCTCAAATTGAAGCCTACCGATCCAAACTTGAAGTGAGCCATGCTTACTGATTTTTCACAGGAGAACCGCGTCTAGTAGTGAGCCCTTAAAAGATGATGACACAAGAATTAGGCTTCTTTGTAGGACAAGACGTGTTCTTAACAAAACATTTCTACTGTAAACAGTATAATCTGGATTTGGCAACAGTTCCACCTCTTCAAGAAGTTAAAACAAAATCGCGTTACACGTGAAATCACGAACCCAAAGACTTATCCGCTCCACGCTCGAGTTTTATCGAATTTACACATTTCAAAAATCCAATCGGGGCTTGTGAACGAAAAATGTCACAGCAAAATAGGAGTTCATAATACAAGTGGAACGTGGCCGGGCAATATGCTGACGTCACCGCCGCACAAAATACTTAAATTCGATTTTCACTGTTGCAGCGAAATATGGGGGGTTAGTACAGGTTTTTGTACGAATTTCGAGTCGACTTGCATCGCACAAACGAATCGAATACCTGCATACATTTACAGCCAGCAGCAGCGTGGTCTTCTCCGAAGGGAACGAGTCTCTTCGGGGGTACGGGCCTCGAGGCTTGCCTCCTTACCCGGGCCGATGTGTCGCGGCACCCCAGGTAGCACACCGAAGTCTGCCACTGTAGGTCCTGTCCTCGGAGACGCAGCTGACGCAGCGGTTTCCACCTGCCAAACATGATGGCGGCCGTCTTGCCCACGTTGACGGCCATCCTCCATCTGTCCAGCCACTCCGGCAGCAGGTCCAGCAAACGCTGCTTGCGGTTGACGGAGACGATCTGGCGGTGTGACGACGCGAGGTACGCACTGTCGTCGGCGTACAGCGACAACAGCACGTCATTCTCACCCTCGCACAGGTGGCCAGTAAGGGTGGGGATGTCGTTTGTGTAGACTGCATATAGGCACGGCCATAGGCAGCTGGACTGGTATTGGACGCGGCTGGGAGTCAGCGCCCTCCATGGAAACATAGAAGGCCCGGCCTTCCAGGAATGATGCCACCAGCCGCACGATCGCGGGTGGCAAGGTAGTTGGTAGGAGCTTCGCCAGGAGTCCGGTGTGCCACACACGGTCAAAAGCCTTCTCGATATCGAGGAAGACCCCAACCGTGCAGTGGCCCTTGTTCTTCTCACTGGCGATCATTTCAATTTCTCTACACATTTACAGCCAGCGCCATCTATTGACAGCAGTATTTCAGTGACTGTCCATAGATGGCGCTGGCTGTAAATGTATGCAGAAATTCGATTCGTTTGTGCGATGCGAGTGGACTCGAAATTCGTACAAAAACCTGTACTAACCCTAAAGCAGTCGACTGCAGCAGTGGTGCCGATGCCGCCCGGCGAAGCTTTTTATTGTTTCAATTTTACGTTTGCTACACGTCCTTTGTTTATTGATATATATTTTTTTCATTGTATTGTAAATTAATACGAAATCGCGTTTTTATCTGCAATATAATATTATAGGCAAAATGACACCGTGATACCGTATATACCTACGTGTGATACGTGTGCCGAATTTTTACAGCACGCTGAAATTGCTTTGTTTTTCGCGTTTTTCGCTATTAAATACTGTCGATACATCGAATTTTATTCTCTTTTTTTAATTTATTAATTTGATTGAATTGAGCGGTTGTATAAAGGTGTTATGTGACGTCCGGTGTTGAAACTGGTAATTTTCTTTCTCAAACTATTTTTTGTGGGAGAAAATCATCAAATAAACATATTAATCCATTCTGATTTTAATGTACCTATAACCTTACTACGGGTATTTTTTATCAAGTATGATTAGGATCATGCCTATAAATTCCGTCACGACCTCAATCACAATCTTGCCTCCTGTAGTTAGCAAAACATTAAGCGCCTAATACAGTTCCATGGAAATAATAAAGGTACGAATTTCATAGTAATGTTTTCTCTACATTGAGTACCACGAAATGCTTTTCTTAGCTTTTTCATGAACAGCGAGCAATGTATCTCGAACATTAACATTGTATCGTGCCGTACGCAGTGAAGGTATTCAACGTATTATAAGAAACCGTCTTGGCGTGTTACCTGTATTGAATTAATATAGGCTTTAAGCGTTAATGAACCACGAAACTCCCTCGAACGAACGTATTTGATTTAAATTACATGGGCCTGGGTAATTTGAATAAAATGAATTACTTTGAAGAAAGGTACCTACTATCTACTCGTAATCAAATTATATACTTGTGCCAAATACCTTGTTAGCATTCAGTACGTTTTTAAGTTTAAAATTATGAAGGCTTATTTGGTAATCACACAAAAGACAAATTTGAATCTCCTTTCGTAATTATAAAAAAAATCTCATATTTAGCCAAACCTCTTTCAAAATAAAAATTGGTTGCCTGTAAAGTCGGTTTACTGACGATAGTTGAACGTGACAACGTCTTCTTTGTCTCGCTTGCACTTCAAGCCTTACATGCGGCGTTACCTCGCTCTGAGGCGGAACGCCGGTAACGCCGCATGAGTCATGTTTTTTCGTGCGTGCAACCGGCTCTATCGAATTATAAGGCGTTGTCAAGTCAAAAACCTGCACAAATTAAGAGTTTGTTCCACCCGCGTCAATCTCTAGTTTAGATTTGAAAAAACAGACTTTCGCCATGTCTAACATCCTTTGCTCTAATATCAGACCTTCCTCAGCCCAAAGGTGAAAGTTTCTTCCCACAGTAATATGTGGTCCCAACCAATTTTTGCCAAGATACTGAAAATCAATTATGCATTCTTGGGACTACCTCATTCTGGTCACGGCATGGCAAGGGATTTCAAGTTTTTACCAATGGACATTCAATCGAATTCGTATAGAAATACGACATGAATTGCTATTCTTCAAATTTCGTCGCGACATGCCGCGTCATTCCGTGTCATAATTTTGAATTTATGTCGTATTTTTATGACACTATTGTCTGAATGTCCATTGGTAAAAATTTAAAATCCCTTGCCATGCCGTGACCAGAATGCGGTAGTGTACGGTCACCGTTATAAGGAAAATTGTGTCAAAGATTCTAAAAAATATTTCCCTATTCACTCTATAGGGTGTCTATATCACAAAAGTTTTGTGACCCGCAATGTATCAAACTTTGTCGGAACTTCATTTCGTGTCACTGGCTGCAGTATTTGAGGAAAGTGGGTGAAATAAATGGGACTTCTTTTTTGATAAAGTAGTTTTGGGACGATGCTGAGACGGCTTGCACGTGTGGGAACAACGTATGACCAACACTTTGTGAATAAGGCGAGAATCTTGTATTGTTCGTAAACATGAAAGTTCGAACAGTTGATAGATCTACCCAAAACTTGAACTTAGAACCTTTAACTTTAGGTACAGACTACTAAGAATGAAAAAAAAATACTGGACAAAATGGCCGATTGAAAAACACGAATTAATTTAAAAACCGCAATGAAAAACCCTACTACACTTCCCTTTCTCGTGCAAATTCATTTCTTCCACATCCAAAAGTAGGAGTTTACACAAATAATGAGAGTCATTACTGATTTTTGAAAAAGCAATTATTTCTATTGAAAAAAGATTACCAACTACATCAGTGATTGTATCAAATTTGAAATTACCCTTTGAAAAATTGGATTGTTTTAAAATTGGTTCATCTTGCTGTTCGTATTTGCAAACTATCATCTTTCCCGGAAATTCAACTTTAAATAACTGTATCACCGCTCGGAAAAATCTGTACGGAAAGTCGAATAGGTTATTAGGTCGTTTCATGTTGTTTATGTTTGTGTTAAATCGAATATGCAAAAAACTTTTTCCGATAGGTGCATTTCACGGAATAAATTTGCTTCTCTCGGTAGATTTTCCGTCGTTTTTCTCAAGGGGTTTTGTTAAAAAAATATCCGTTGCTGGAAAACGATTCTCGTTTTGTAAATAGTCGGCTTTCTTTCCTAGTTTTTCTTTTCGTATACATTATGATCGCTGATCTGCGGTGCACACATATCGAACCCAAATTAACTGCACTACCTCTTGAAGGAATTTTGTTGTCATTCAAGCAGATAGCATCTGTATACGTGTGTGTACACGTATACAGATGCTATCTGCTTGAATGACAACTGAAAATATTCGTTTTGAACCCTTTTGTGGCATAAAAGATAACATGCAAGGCAATAAAAAAATTACACAAATTGATTAATAAACACACACACACACCCGCATTTTTTGTATAAGATTATTTATACGTGAATGTATTACAAGCTCTAATAAAATATTACAGTATGTCGAAAAAACATTTTGTTTAATGAGTCAATTACTTAATTATTTCTCGGTAGCAATTGGTTGATTGGCATTGCTTCGCTTTTCCTTGTCGTCATCATGAAAGGAATTTTCGTACAAAATTGTGGTTTATTGCGTTAGAAATTTTTGGAACGAAGTTCCTTGTTGCGCGTTGTGAAAGGGGGCTAGACGGAAAAAATCATACGAAAAGTTGTAACGACACTTTTTACTATAAAAAGCCATTGTAAGCCGTGCGGCGTGCGGATGTTTCTCTGTCTGTCTCTCTCTCTCTCTTATAGAAAGCAAGCCAGATAGACTTCGTTCCATCCGGGTGTTCCTTGACACGTCTTAAGTTTTTTTAAGCATATTTCTCTTCCTAATTATTATTAACGATTAGATGTACCATCAGTATAGATCCAGCGAAAAAAAGAATCATAAAACCATTTCATTGGCAGGAGGAATTAATCAGGAGCATCAACGTATTTATTTTCAGTCTATAATAAAGCAAAAAAACCGCTCGTATTTTGTTCAATGTGGTTCGTTCGCAAGCTCTACGCGCTTACCACTCAGTTCATAAATAGCTTAATGGATGGAACGGCTCATTACCGGAGTGCAGTGCTGTTTAGAAAGACATTTTACTATTGAAACTTGGCCGCGATGCTGCGTAATTTCTATACTATTAAGCTTGCTACTTCTGATATTAAAGAAAAGTTTGAGGATCTAACTATAGTTTACCTCAATGGTCAATTGAAGATTGTTGTGTTATCAGAGATGTTTTTCAACGTTAAATAAATATTGACAACCTATAAAATAGCCGTCGCCAAAAAGCGGTAATATGGATCTGTGGGATCTCTAGTCTAGGATAATGGCGGAACGTACATCGAAGCCAAATCTTGATTTTAAGAGAACAAATTAGATTTTCTACAAGTTTTCTGTTTATCAGTAAATTTCACGCGCCACTGAGAAGTCTCAGCATGCAAGTTTCTTCATGATATTTTGCCGTAATGAAAAATGATGATTGTATCAGATAACACAATAACTCCAGATAAATAAATGACGATAAGAATTCAGGAACGAGACCCATTTCACCAAAACTTATTCATTGCTCTATATTCCGAAAGTAAAGCAAAAAAAGTGAGAATAAAGTGCTTTATTTCGCTCAATGTGATTCTTTCGCTCGCTCGCCGCTCGCTCGCACCCAATTACTAAATAGCTTAATGGATGGAACGGGCTCATTACCGCAAAGTGCAGTGCTGTTTAGAAAGACATTATCATAAAGGTGCACGCCCACTGGTTCCCAGGGTGTTAACGAATGTTGCCTCGTCGGTGAGGATCGAGCAAACATTCGTTAACTCGGTCGGTGAGAGTGGCATGTGCGGATAAATTTGTTAACTCTGGAGTGTTTGGACGTTAGGGACGAATCTCTTGATATGCCGTTTTGTCTGCAAAACTTGCGTTTATGTTGTTTTTAAACGTTTCCTTGAATAACAATTCCTTCATTCAGTTTGGAAAAGATTCTGTTTACGGCAGAAATGTAATCGAAAAGAAATATTCTTAGAGATTTCTGACATCGAACGAAGTATTTTTAAACTAAAGAAGAAAGATACAAGTTGGCATCAAGTTTTGTCGCGAATTGAAACCAAAATACCCTAGGAAAGAAATGTATTTTTGAGAACCATTGGCACTAGGAATGCGTTTTTCTAAGGAATGTAATTGTATGTACAAGAAGTTACTGTCTTTCCAATGCAAATTCCCTATCATAAAGTTGAGAAGTACAGCTTGTTTAAGTACCCATTACTTAAGTTGCTGGATTTTTATTAAAAATAAATTGTAGGAGTTAATGTGGAGAGCTTGGGTATCAACTCTATAAAAATACAAGTTGGATTTGATTCCGATTTGATGGTACGGAATTCCATACATCCTGCATGGTCATTGTCATTTGGTTACTCCGCTAAGCTTTTGAAGGTTTATGCTCTTCTTCTTTTACATTTAAGAGCGTTTATACGTTTACGCGTGAATCGCGCGTCGCTCCATACAAAAAAAGAATTCCGTTCCCGCCGACGCAATTTTGCGCGGAAAATGGTATTACAAAAAAAATTATAGTAAAATAAATATACAACTTATTAAAATAATAAATAACCAGTGACATTGAATATGAATTTAATTAAATTACTATAATTCAGAAATAACAAAATATCTTGGATTTTATCCTAAAATAATACGTTTAATTTATCGAAAAATGCTAAAAATGGCACTTTTCGGTTTATGGTTTTTGAATGAAAATCTAGGAAAATCGTGTTTTTTTTGAGACACTTTTTAGTAAATGTTATTAATTTTCTATATATGTCATTGTTATAAGTTTTTGTTAAGAAACATGGCAAACATCTTGCATCTGCGTAGAGCGTCGACCGCTATTTTAGCAAACAGCCTATACAAAAACTGTTCTAGTGAGAAAGTTATACACATATTTTAAAATATTTTTGAGACAAGTTCTAGATTATGAAATGCCAAATAATTATCTAATCTATAATTGAACACATAACTATTTTATGTTCCTTCGGAAATCGTAAATTTTGAATCAAGCATAATACTAACGCATGAAGCGCCTTAAGGGAAGACAAACATATCGATAAAATTCATACACAATTCATCCGTCCACATTAAATTAAAATTCTTTCGGGCACAGGGATCATTTCACGTTACCTTATCTAGAATTTCCAAGCAAGCCAGCATGTTAGGACAATACAGAGATATCATTTAGTGTTTCACGTTCTGTCGTCCGGGCTCTTTTAACAAAGCGAGCGCTGCATTGCTTCAAATTCCAGGAAATACAATCGGGCTGACCGTTCAGGTAATAGGGATATTTTGGTTCGCTCTCCACCCCTATGTTAGCTCCACTCGGGATCACGTAACGTTTTCACGGCGCTGCGAAATTTTAAATATATTGCTAAACATGTTCCTTCTATTTTAGAACAGAAATAAGCATTTGTTTAAAGGAAAACTTACCTTAATAGGATAAGAGGACTGCAGTTTGTTTTCTGAACTTCTTGAAATCTTTTACAGAACTGCATCATTATAATAGTTTGTATATATTTACTCAATTACAAATCATTGTTCAGCAATCTCACTCCTCGACGACGTACCACACTATAAAAATCGGTTATGTTTCATTAGATTCGTATGACAAACTGAGGCGTGTCATCGTGGACTGAAATATCTATAACGTGATGATGCATCCATGTCCCATGTATTTTATCGTAGTATAATATAGTATCGCATCAAAATACTAAAACGCTTGCCTGTACATCTTTGCCCGTAGGGTGATAACCACCTACCGCTAATCTCTCACCAGACAAGGTTACCTATACCAAATACAAAGCTTCTCTGCCAGTAATGAAGACAAAGTATAAGAAAGGTATACGAGATACCCCTGATTCGAGATGTAAGAGCGGATCAGTAATTAGTCTATACCAATGTCTACCTGAACTGAAAATGCTGTGTCGAAATTGATAAATATATACCTAAAAGTTGTTAATATTTTAACAAAAAAACTGACTTCAACTCTCATCAAACTGGACTTGAAGTACATTTTCCAAAAAAAAATAGAATCATCGGAATCAGTTCACCCAGTCGAAAGTTTTGTTGTTACCAACATAAAAAAATACAGTAGATTTGAGAACCTCCTCCTTTTTTCAAATCGGGTGAAAATGATAAATAATAACTATCATGTCGTCCATTTTTGTTAAAAAATTATTTTATTTTTCACCGAGTTCAATTCTGTTAATAAAATTACTTTGACACCTGTTGATGGATCACCAAGGAAGTGATACACTTAATGATTATTATCCACGTTTTCGAATTTTACGTAAAATAACATTTTATCACACCGACATGGGTTATGGAAATTGCATCGGAAATTGTTAAACTGAACAGATGTCGCAGTAATTTATTACCGCATCTCTTGTCGTATCGCAATGAGAAATTAAAAACGCGATTTTGAATATCTCATTCCATTGGGAATTGCTGGTTGAACTCTTTTAAATACGTGCTCATTTCAATATGGATAGGCCCACGTGAAAATAAAAAGTGCAATTTTTAAAATAGGTTTCTTCACATTGAAAAAATTCTCCTGACGATTATTATCTACGCCCGTAGCTTTGGCCGCGTGTAGTGTATTATACAATACACATAAACCCTCCTTTTTAATCAATCTATCTATCATAAGAAACCACATCAAAATCCGTTGCGTACGAGTAGTTTTAAAGAACTAAGCAGACATAGGGACAGACAGCGGGAAGCGACTATGTTGTGAAAATAGTGATTGATATACAGATGTCTAGAAAAGATTAAGGAAAACTTTCTTAAAAAGATTAAGTTTTCCTAATCTAAAGAAAAAGCTGCAACTTTGGCTTATCATGGGTACGTACCTTCAATATTACGATACTGACTAATATTGTGGGGTAATTCGGTCGACATAATTAGAGCCTTTAGAGCACAAATATACGAGCTATTTGCGGCACTAAATACCTTGACAGCTGCAAGCTACTTTTAAAAAAAAGGTAATTTTGCCATTTCCAGCACATGAACTGTGACTGTCAATCATGCCAAAGTACACTTTTAATTTTGCGCGAAAAGGAAAGAAGACTCATGCTCCAAAAGTTAAAAAGCCTTGAACATAGTATTTTTTGTTTGATCAAAATTTATTTTTTTATGGACGTAATTATAAAATAGTAATTAAAAAATTAAGTCAACTCCCCAATGCATGCCTGAATTCCGAACTAGAAGGCCTCTCTAATTAGAAGTCTGGGCTACTGGGACACTGTTTTTCAAACTTCATGAAAAATTTATGTTTCAAACCGAACGCAAATACTTTATGCACCACCAAGCGGTATACCTAGTTTAAAAAAAAATCTGAAAACAATTTGGGTATAACTACATTTGATAAAAATCACAACTTTTGTATACACCAGAATGAAAATAATGACTTACACTGAAAAAATATTAAAATATTAAAATACAACAAAGATTTACAAAACACAATCACAATCACAATCCAATTTAGCTATCTCTGTCTAATCAGAAATATTTTAATGCTAATAAGTTTTTTTGTTATTTGATCAATTTAATTAGTTTTTTCAACATTATATTTGAAGATTAATCTAGTTTTAAGAATGAATTTAAGAATTAGTATTCTGATTGGTGTGTTGTACTACCAAATTATGTTCTAATATATGTACGTGATACGTCTCTTTGTAGTTTGCATCCGTTGCAGTAACAGTAGGACGTGTCTGATGGATAGGTACAACCGTACAGTACAAGTGGCGCGCTGAATAAATTATGAGCATATTACCTTGTTGCATTTTATGACGCCTGTATGATACAGGAATGAAATGGTTATTTGGCTTGTTGGATGAACGTTGCCGCACCAAATTGTTACGCTATGTAGATCCATCCATATAGGATATATAGTACTTATTTACCACTTTGTTCTTTTGTATGCGTAATAAATAAGATACATTTATTTACATCAGAACTGCTCAACGTTTGTAACATAATGAAATCTTTATTTTTCAGGCTGTAATTGAAAGTAAAAACTCTACCGCCAAACCCGGAAAGCAGGTTTGCCTCGAGAAGAACTGACAGAAGTTGCGATACTACAAAAATGCACATATCATCGACGCAGATACATCCTGATTCCTGAGCACGGATTGGTTGATGCTTGCATCTCAGCCGGTGATTTAGGCAATAGGGACATTTCCCTTCAGGCAGGCGTGTTATGCCTGGGGCCCGCTTGTGATCCGAGCGTGTAACGTCAGAACTTCTATATATAGAACGCTTGTCGAAAGCTTCGTCAGCGTGTGCTAGGGGACTGGTTACGCCATCTATCGTCAGCTATCGAAGACCGACCACACATAGGTAAAGCCGTGTATAGGCACGGATTGGCTAATTTTTGTATCGGTTATGTGCAAGCCCCTTGATTCTGCAAAAATGCTTTAGCAACGACGAGCTTACATCTATGTGCAGATTGCTTAATACTTGCGTCAGTTAAGCAGCCAAGGCGACAATTGGCTATTTTATACTATCGAGGATCACACCGCAGGGTGGTTGTTGATGATTGCGTTGCTATGGTTATCGGAGATGTTTTAACGATGTAAAATTGTACTCCCGAGATCTGCACAGTGCTGTAAACCTTTTCGGTTTCTACACGGCATCGCAACGGCATGCTAAGCTTGGTAGTTCTTTGCCGGTAGAGTAGTAACCAACTCCCGAAGCCTCTGGCACCTCCAGCTAGATGAAGAATATAAAAAAATCTAAAACTGTGCCAGAAATCGAAACTGAGACCTCCAACTTAAATCCAACAGCTCCCGAACAGTGCTACGAAGGACGTCTCAAATAATGTCAAAACTCAATAAAGTGTAGCAGTGTACTGCAGAAAAATAAGAGTTTATTAAGAGTGCGGCGTACGGAACACTCCGAACTCGATTTTCAGTGTTTCAGCAAAATAAGCAGTCACCGCCGTGCCGCTCAGCCACGCTCTTTATTGTTTCAATTTTGTTGCAACACTTCCCTTTGTTATTATAGAGAGAGAGCCAGCGCGTGCCAGACCTTCGTTATTTTATAAAAGCTGAAAGTTTCTCTGCGTATTGTCCTCAACACTGGGAAGAATGTTTGTATGGACGTTTGTTTGGATCATGGTGGCTTTGGGAGATAACAAGTAATAAACGTGTAAAAAATCTTACGTCAAAGAATAAAGCCTAATTGTTTTTAATATTTTCTTTAGAATAGTATTAGAAATCACGCCATGCATTGCCAAACACTTAGTGTGGTGGTGGTGACAACTCCTTGCCAGACACCCTTAAACTTTTAAACTTTAAAGGCTTCTAGCAGAGGGTTGCCATGATACTAAGTGTCTGGCAATGAATGCATGGCGTGATTTCTAATACTATTCTTAAGAAAATATTTAAAAAATTAGACTTTATTCTTTGACGTAAGATTTTTTACACGTTTATTACTTGTTATCTCCCAAAGCCACCATGATCCAAACAAACGTCCAAACAAACATTCTTCCCAGTGTTGAGGACAATACGCAGAGAAACTTTCAGCTTTTATAAAATAACGAAGGTCAGGCACGCGCTGGCTCTTAGTCTATTAGTTTCGTTGGGGCTTATCGCCCTCGAGTTATCTCACTGGAGAATACATTTTATTAAAATAAGATTCATTTTATTGAAGCGCATAAAGTATAAATTATGAATTGGATAAGCTATAGTATCCTGCTGAGTTTCAGACTTTTTGAGTTGGTGTGCGTCTGTGGGTCTCATCACTTTGTTTATCATATTTTATTGTTTAATTCAGTTCTGTTCCAAGTTACATTCTATGGTCTGTCTCAAACGCCAAAACTTCCTGTTAAATTTTTACAACCATAATAACAATAGTTTGAGGTGTCGGTTACATAACGGTAAGGAGTTCAATGGCTTTTTAACCGACTTCAAAAAAAAGGAGGAGGTTCTCAATTCGTCGGAATCTTTTTTTTACCACCTCAAAAATTTCGCGCGCCTAATAAAGTTTTCACTTCCAAAATACGGAAAATGTTTTTCCAAGTGCGCTACTTATGTATTAAATTATTACACTTGATGTACACTAGTATGTAGTACCTACATGTCAGGGATTTAGTACTGGAACGGTTAAATAACTTGAAGTTCCAGCCCTGCATACCATGAATATCTCTGAAACATGACAAACAGTTTTGCAGTTGAGAAAAAAACTCTTCGCTGAAATGTTGAGCCAAATATTTGCAGCGAAGAGGAGCGGACACTATTTACAAATGGCCTTTTTAGTTTGCCGAGGAATAACTGTTGGAGCGGTCATTTTTCTCAGTAGTTTGCTCTTGTTTAATAAAACTAATAGAGATTTCCGCATATTTTATGTTTCGCAGAGGACGTAAAATTTTAAATGGACAAAATAAAAATAAATGCATGAAATATTGTTTGAAAAGTCATCTTAATCAACGCGTATATAGGTGGAGGTGTGTTGTTGTGGTGTTGTCTGTGGTCATATGATGACGATTATGGTGTTCCTTATAATACTTAGGTAGTCGCAAGCAACTTCAGAAATCTAGACACAAAAACCATCATCCGTTCTTCAGGCAGTTTGTGTGCTCGTATCAGGGTGGGAGGTCGCGGGTTCGATTGGGTTGGCGGGATCTACGGGCCACTTTGGAATTTCAGAATGACTATAAAATATCTCATGGGAAGCTTTGGCTAAAGCTAATCACCACCCTACTGCAAACGATGCAAGCGTTGCAAAGTAGCAAATGCAAAATAGTATATGACAATTCATGGAGCAAATAATTATTGGATTTTTCATAAATTATCTTAATTTTTTGGGCTTGGCATAAATGATAAATTTAGCTCGTGCTACATTTTCTTTTATTTGTACTGTTTTCTTTGTATTATCAAAAATACTTACTTACAGATAATAAGTAGGTTTAATTAAGTAAGATCTAAGTATACAAATACATATCAAACTTATAATAATTAAATTAAAAACTTTGGTAAGTACCTACGATCAAACTTTGCTCAAAATGATAGGTCTCACTTTATAACGCTATCGCATTTTTTATTTTTACGACAAAATTATTTTTTTCTAATATAAAACTTTATTCATTCTCCTGAAAGAGTGCGGTTTAACGACTTAGTTTATTGCCCGATTCCCAATTAGGCAATTCGAACTTGTGGTCGATGCTTAACTTAAATTACACTTAGAAAACAGTTTTTGCACTCAAGAAAGCCTCAAAGGAGTCGGGAATAATAAATTACCCAAATTGACTTATTCGCATCTGCTAAAATAACTTTCTTGTTTTTGTAATTTATTGGCCGTAAAGTTTACATTATGAATGCGAATTTAATGTATTTTTTCTTTGTTTATTGGAAATTTGTTTATTAAGTGTCTGTTGGATCTTTACCTGAGTAATGTTTATATACTTTAACTGCAAAACTTGACAGGTTCTGAAAAAATAATTTACTCTCATTATTCAGTGATAAACAGCTACTTTGATTCCCGAAATAAACAAAAAAAAAACATATTCCGATAAATTGGTTCCCACTGAATTTATGGAAAACCAAAATTCGCTATCGAAGGCACGTATCTAGTAATAATATAAACATGAAACTTATTTTAAACTATAAATAAACCATTTTAACTTTAAACTGTAAGCTGACTACCCCTACTTTAAACAGGGGGTTGCTCACTTTGCGGCAATGCATTATTTATTAGCGTTGATGCGTTTTACGCGTTCTGTACTGATTTATGAAGGGGTTGAATGAGAAACCAATCTAGAATAAAGTACCCCAAATCGTCATTCACATTACTTATTTATAACGTAAGTGCAATGCTGTTAGGTGTGATGCAGTATCTACGTAGCTACCTAAAAAGATTTGGTAAATTTATTTACCTAGATGTTTGAATCATTGAGGTTACTTTATCCAGAGAACTTAGAAAGGAATTTTCGTAGGGTTTTGTAGCGAGGTGAATTGTGATTGAGTGGTGATTATTATATTATAAAAGACATAAAGGTACACAGGATCCAGCGGACTGCGTGAAAAAATGTCGCCAGTCTACTGGTGCCAAAAGTGTTTGTTTTGACACCAACAGCATCAGTTGTAAGCCGACTGATCTATGAACCGCGGTCCACGCCATATATATACTTGTTATTAGCGCGCACGCGAGTTTCCACAGGGATCATCTACGTCATAATGCGCTTTATTAGCTGAAATATTGACAAATGGCGCTACATTTTTCTTGCATAAAGAAGGTTGACATAAAATGTTCCAATGGGCTCATCCTCAGGTTCATATCGGTGAATATTATGATAGTTTTTACAAAGCGATGTTTTCATAATAATTTCGAATGCTGTAAAAATCGTAATCTGTATTACTTAAATCGTGTACACTTCCATTTTGAAGTTTTACAGTGCATTTTGCCTCTAATTTTACTGCTTTTTTGCCTCTCTTTCAGTTTGAAGCTTAAAATGCTGCTACCATAGATCGTTGGCATGTTTTTACTTTTTGTATATATGGAAGACATACAGTAATAGGTATTATGCGTGAATCCGTTGGCCCATGGGACCCCCCGTTCCTATTTAAATGAAGACATAATAACGGCATTAGCTCCCATTTATAAATCAATGTAGCTAATTTAGTGAACGCACGCAATACGGGCTGGTGCTATAAATCTTCGGTAACTACCGTAAAGTAGCTCAACCGACAACGGTTAATCTGTAATCTTAATATATTGGGTTAATACACCTAGGTATTCGAGTGGATGTCTAATATCTAGTCGTATTTAATCGACTCTGCCAGTTGTTTGTTGGTTATTGTCAAGCAGTGTTTTGGTTTGAAGGGCAACGTAGACGACGTAGTCACAATTATCATAATGTCTCAGGTTAACGAGCATAGTGCAGTGCGGCGAATGAAATTCGGATTCTCCCAAGATTTTTTTTAAATCCTTTTCTTTATTCCTTTGTAAATTTTAACTTTATTCCTTTGTAAATTTTAACTTAAAAGTTCCTAAAGGTCTAAACAAAATCAGCTTTTAAGGTCCAAAGACTTAGACACTTCTACATTATGGGTAACATTATCACATAGCCATGGGTATGACTTATTTCACACTAGGTTAGTAACAGGACTAAAAGAATGATGAACCACCTAACTTAGGGAGTAGTAGTTCAAAATACAAAACATTTAATGGTGAATGGCGAATGGCTAAGTCGCTGTAAGTAATTTTTTTTCATGAGTAAATTTTTTTTAAATAAAACGTATTTTCTTCCACTCTTTTCTACAATTTTGTGATTTTAGCAGACCTTCGTTCAACGTTTCCGTAAATAGAATATTTTTAACGGGAAACATTACGCAAATTTATCATAATTAAAAGTAAACACAACAATATGTTAATTGTTCCTATGTCAATTAACAATAACGATTATTTACTCAATATTCCCTTGCGTAGCCCCAACTTGTGTACAGTCTACCTCGAATGTTGCTTCTATCTCACATGGAAACATAGCATTTATTCTGTAGGAGATAAGGTTGGAAAGTTCTCGTTGCAGGCTGTATGGTGCGTTCATTAAAATTTCTTCCGACGTGCGTGCGATAAACCTCTCAAATACCTTACCCGCCGAAAACTTCGACTTATCTCCCTCACGTAGGAGGTCGTTACGACGAAATTATGGGCCGCGGTTAAACACATGCTACATTTAGTAGAAAGTTCATGTTACGCCCGAATAACTTGTTATTAACGCAAAATGGATAATGGTACACTCGACGGCTTACGTATAATAGGATACTAAACTATGCTCGTTTTTAGTTGGCGAATTTTCCTACGGTGCGGAAAGTAGGTATCATAAACTTACAAGGTTACGTTTTCTTACACTAAGTTCTGCATACTTTTATATTTATTAAGAATTTTCTCAAACTCAAACTCAAACTCAAAATATATTTATTTCACATAGGCCTAACTTACAAGGCACTTGTAAAACGTCAATATGATATATTTTACAAATTATGTATGGTGATAACTACAAGACGACTTAAGGCGACTATATCCCAGCACTTTAGGCATTTATCGCTCACTCAGACCTACGCTTAGATACCTAGCGAACATCGCCGTGAGTCGCGCAGTTCAAATGAACTCCGTGACCCTATATCATAAATATTTGCGTCACAGTTAATTGTTACAGTTGGACTATTTACATTATAATTCACTTCACGAAATATATGTTGGAAGTTGCGTATTTAAAGATGGAAGAACGGTTTCTTGACAAGAAGTGATCAGGACTCGAAGGTCTATTCGATGGATAGAAAAAAAATTAAAAATTTCGGAATTTATTTTTCCATAGAAAATGTATGGGGAATATTGAAGAGACTATTGAAAAGTTGTGAAACATGTAGTACTTTGATGCGGTTTTTGGAGGATTCTCAGAGAAAAATATGAAATGAGATGATGATTCAGGGTTCTGAAGTCTGTCGAGGTGATCAATCAGTCAGTCAGTGAATCAACACAAGCAGCTATATATATATTGACTAGTAGGGCGCGTGGTGGCGCGGGCCACATGTGGCCCGCGTGTTGTCTTCCCCCCTATTTGCCTTAAAACTTAAGTCTCAACATTCCCCATACATTTTTTATGAAAAAAATAAATACCGCCATTTTGAATTTTTTTTCTGTCCTTTGAATAGACCTTTGGGTCCTGATTACTTCTTGTCAAGAAACCGTTCTTCCGTCTTTTATACTCTTCGAGATATTGGCGAGATTCGTTGAGTTCGTCGAGATTGGCCATTTCGAATCCGCAATTTTGAACATTTTTCAGCTCACTGCCAATTGGATGACGTTTCAAATGACATTTGGCTTGTATATGACAGTAGGTATACGTCAAAAAATTTCGTTTCATACAAAATTGTTCAGGAGAGGTGATCAATGAGTCAGTGAATCAGCACGACCAGCTATATATTAATGTACTAGTAGGTCGCGTGGATGCGCGGGCCACATGTGGCCAAACAAATTCCGCCATTTTTAATTTTTTTCTATCCATCGAATAGACTTTCGGGTCTTGATCACCTCTTGTCAAGAAACCGTTCTTCCATCTTTTATACTTTCTGAGATACCGACGAAATTCGTTTGGCGGCCATTTTGAATCCCCCATTTTGAAATTTTTTTCAGCTGACTGCCAATTGGATGACGTTTCGAATGATATTTGGTCGAGCATCCTCAATCATCAGCTCTCTCCGTATTTTTCCTCCGAATGAATTTTTTCTTATATACGACCTCATCCGTTAAAAGTTTTTTTTCATTCAAAATTGTTCAGGAGAGGTGATCAATGAGTCAGTCAGTCAGTGAATCAGCACAAGCAGCTATCAGGGGGCACGGCAGTGCCCCCGCCAAGTCGAGCGCGAAGCAAACACTGCCGTACCATCCTTTACTGGAACCATTTCGCCGCATTTTCAGGCCCCTATTTGAAAACCTCTGGATAAGACCAGAACGCTGAAATTTTCGTCATCCAGTAAGCTGCAATCACATACTTAAATCCCAAAATTTCAAGACTGTAGGTCATTTAGTTCCGAAGTTAAGCGAAAGCAAAGTTTCGCATTTATGTAACTCACTCACTCATGATCATCAAAATAGAACTAGTACTTCCCATAAACTCAGAGAGCTGAAATTTGGTACAGAGTTAGGCTTTAATGGCCACATAAAGGGAAAACTATAAAAACTAGGATAATCGAAGACCTGGAGTACCTGGTGACCCTGATTAGAAAACACAAGAGCCCAACCAAATCTAAGGACGTACAGGTGTATGGTGGAATCAAACAAATTGCACATCAAATGAAAGAGCGTAAAAAATTACGCGATCCGAGTCGACAACTTAAATGCGGAGAATTAGGATCATCGAGTATTTTCAAAATAAAAATAAAATTAATAAATTTATTTAATGGCGTTGCTAAGTAAACATTTAATTGATGTCACTTGGATGTCACGTCAGCACCTATGACAAGTTTGTTTTGAAATTTGCTATTTGTAGCTGGAGTATGAGGTCAAAAGAAAAAAACTATGTCAAATAAGAAAATCTAATAAAATAAATCAATATGCACACGTTTCTACAAAAAGAAGTGAAATCCCACCAAAAACATTCTGTAAAAACTAGCCAAGTCTCGGTGAAGCTGCTTGTTTATTTCTAAAAAGTAATGAAATCTAGACAAAGTCGTGCCAAGTCTAAGGTTCCTTACCGCGATTTCTTTATTATTATAGTTAATGTTGTGTAACTTGGCCGTTGAAGGGTACACAAGGGTACAAAACCAGGTGCTCCATGACACCATTGCACCAATCTGTCGCCAGAACCTCTACCCATTGATGATGGAAAATTGCCACTGCCACAGTTTGAATCAGCACAAGCAGCTATTATATATTAACTAGTAGGGCGCGTGGAGGCGCAGGCCACATGTGGCTCGCGTGCAGTCTTCCCCCCTATTTGCCTTCCAACTTTTAGTCTCTTCAATATTCGCCACACATTTTCTATGGAAAAAATATATTACAAAAACAATCAAAATTCATCGTAAAAAAAGACGCTTGAGCTTGGACCTGGTTGCTGCAAATCTGGTTGCAAATCAGAGGGTGTACTAGATGAACGTTTTTAAATTTTTTTTTATTATTACTTACGTTTTTAATTATTATTTTGATAGTACAAAATCGGTTACAGAGTCTCGTTGGTTTTATGGTAACTACTATCTTCGACTGCAGGTCTCGGCCGGGTTCCCCGGGTTTGTGCTCCGTAATATTATTATATTTGTATTTTTCTAAAAAGTAATTAGTAGGTAGGTGAGGTATTTCTATTTAGTAGGAACCAATATAGGGGTTGGAAGTTCAGAAATATCTCCCGCGCAGTTGGTAAATTTCTATTGACCGCCATGGCCAAAATAAAGTCGAGAGGATATTATTATATTATGTATTCATGAGAAACTCAGTATAGCCAAACAAAAAAAATCTCGTCTCCCTTACTGACTGTATATAGGTCTAAACTGTGGTTACGCGTGATGGTATTTGCACGTGGTGGAATTTACTCTACCTACCTAATTTTCTTAGTTCGTATCAGATTTTCTTTGGAGCTTTTGAGGACTAGGTATTTTGAAAAACTCAAGAAACACTTACCATATTTAAATTTTATTACTAAATGTAGCAAGAGAATTTATTTACAAATAATTAAAAAATTAAATAATTTTAGCGCGAAAGGAGCGTGAGTCGTGAAAACTTGCGCAGGTCCTTCTCGTATAGAGGCTCGTGAGCCACTGAAGTACATCGCTTATTCGATGCGTTAGATCATTTTATGACTTCTGTTAGGCGAAATTTTGCAGCAATTTTTTTATTTAAAATCTGTCTTTCCAATAAATAGGTAATACAATGAGCTTACTTTACGTATAATTTTTATGAAATTTATTCTAAAGCTTTGGAAATGCCATTAGAAAAATGAACAAAAACGACCTGTTTTCAAAAATTTTTATGATCGAGGCAAGTTTAACTTATCGTGTTTTCATGAGTACATTAAAGAGATAAGGCATGTATCTTTAATATTTATTTTTAACAGTGAAAAAAAACTATTTTTTCATGACTTTGAATTGGTTTGAAAAGTGGCGTAGTCGCTAAAAACCGGGATAATGGGCCGTTAAAACTAAGTTTACGAGGGTTCAAACGCGCCCTGCACTGAGAAGAAGCCCACAACAAACTCAGCCGGGTTTTGTTTTCGGTTATCACCACTTCACAATGCTCTTAAAAATTAGTTGAGCTAGTATAATTAAAATTAAAGCAGGTCACTCCCAAGGATTCGATTCATTTAAATAATCCTTAACACTATAGTAAGCTTTATTAACAAGCTTTCGTTTTACAACTTTTTCGTTTCTTTTCACACTTGTTATTACAAGTACACACACTTAATAATTAAGTAAACAAAACACTTCATAAACATATTTAACTCAATTTTTTCATCCTCGTCCACACTAGGTTTACACTAGGTTACAGAGCCTGTGTATTTAAACTTTCTACGTCAAAGTGAGTGAGTGAATGAATGAATAAATCAGGACTTTGATTTTTTTTAAATTATGTATAATAATCGATTGATGTCTCGACAAACATAATATACTTAGTTGTAGTGCCACAAACTTACCTGGTCCGGTGAGGGTGTTGCTGTCTACCTTGAATTCTGTTTTATAGGTATGACCCAAGTACATACAGCTGCGACGTTAGTTCCAGTTTTGGCCACCGGACTAGAAAAAATTGTAGCATTATGCCTATTCTGTGTTTGTGTTAAGTACCTATTGGGTGTTATTTTGTAATATTATTTTGTAATGCCTCATCACAAAATAATAACAGGGTCGGCCGGTTTACACGATTCCACCACACAGCGTTCGCTATGCTGTAATTAACAAAATATTACGTACCGCAATGGAATATTCATTTAACATCAGCATCAAAGAGAAATATTGCGCATTCGTTTGGACGATACGTTTAATTATGGCAATTTATGGCGGCCAATAATGGTGCAGCCATTGTTATGATTTTTGTTCGATTTGACAATAATTGCAAGCGATTTTACTCTCCAAATATATCGATTCTTTCCTTTTGTAGAGTCGACTCACGACGCGGTGTCATTACAAAGAAATATTTAATATAAGTACCTATATGTAAGGATGTGCGCGTAGAGATAATTTTATATACTTAAGTGTTTCTACTCTTTTCTCTGTCTTATGCTAATAGTCAGTTATACTGAAGCATAAAATAGTGACGTCTTAGTTCAAGATAGCAGTCTCTGTTTTATCAGTACTTTAATTTTAAATCGATTACAATTTAATTAGTGTAACTTAACTTATGTACTTAACTTACCCTGTTAAAAAAAAAAAAATAGTGTAACACCTTAATATTGATAGTATAAATGCAATCTCTATACGAGCAAACAGCATAGAAATTGAAAACTACGAGTACTAATTTGAACTAAAAAAAACTTTACTCTTTGTTCAACAACTCACGGTTAACAAAGGGATGTCAACAATAAATTTCAATCGAGAATTTCGCAATTCCAAACGTACAAGTACGCGTATACCCTTATTACGTGCAGGTGCACTTTTCGAATAGGATATGGATACAAAATTGATTGGGGCCATTTTCCATTTAGATATGGAATTTGTGAACGATATAGTAGATACTAAAATAAATATCGACAAGCCATTAATATTTATATTCCTTGACACTCGGACATGACACTTTGAATTTTTTTTAAAGATTTCTTTAGCTTTACTTTGGCAAGTAAAAAATATAGCGCAAATTACGGCTGGTTTTTGAAAAGTTAAAATTTTGTGAGGACAGGGACATAAGGTTCATAGACGAATAACTAGAGCCCTAAGAACTTTACTTAATTAATAGGCAAATCAACAAAATTAAAGGAAATGATTATTTATATTTATGAGATTAGTATCTACTTGTATGGTTATAATTTAGACATGGGATTTGTTTGAAACCCACATATTAATGTAGGCGCATGTGAAGTGTGAAACGTGCATTTTACTGTGCTTTAAAATGAAGATCATTAATATAAAGTTTAGTAAATGCTCGTAGGTATTCGTGAAGGAGTAACAGCGTTTACGTAATAGCATAAATAGAATTTAACAGCATGCATACTGCTTATCCTCGTAGCGAACCTATTTTAAATATTTCCTACATGAACTTCATCAAGGATTTATTATTAGCTCAACGAGGCAATATTTAATGAATGTCATTCGTTGTTCCCGACGTCGCTAATTCGTATTTGTCTCGTTTGATAATTAGATTATCGGCTGCCTGCAGACGGTTCTCTACCACGACGGCACGGTCGCTATAAACTGAATTATAAGATTAATTAGCTGACTCGATGGGAACAACAACGACCGACAAACACTGAGGATCTAATCTTCTTCTACGAGTAAGCGTTAACCCAATAGATAGCTTTCCAGAATGCTCTAAACCACCGAGCAATAATAAACCTCAAATATGGAGTACCGTGCTAAAATTGCCTATTTTGAGTTTATTTAGTTTTTTTTTTAAATTAGGTTTTTTTTCTTTTGAGTTTTGGCGACTTAGGGAGGTGCTAGCCTGAAGGTCGCGGGTTTGATATTACTATGGATAGTTACCACTGTACAAGCAAAGATGCACCGCCAAACGTCATAATGTTCTGGCGCGATGCTGTGTATAGAATTATTAGGGGTGAGCTTAAACACTCTTTCGAAGTTAGTACGGTAAAATCTTTGGCTGTGTCCCTTACCATTAGGTACTTTACTTAAACTGAACAGAAAAAATCTAGTCCTTTGATTGGTTTCATCCGACGCACGTCCACAGCTGAACAAAGGCCTCTTGTACTTTGTACTTTGTAACTCAAGTAGTACCTACTTGCTTGGTAACAACGGAGAGAATATTACAAGTGACATAACAAATAGTTCTTTTCTCTTTCGCCTCGTTTTAATATTCGTTCTATCATTATCAATAAGTCCCTATCTAATAATAGTACAGATGGTAGGTACTCGGTCTGAGCTGCTAACTAAATTATCAGATGGACTAATTGCAGTTTCGATCGGGACGGGCCACCGGGACAGGGAACGGCGTGGGGCTGTTACAGTTTCAAATATTCCCTCCGCTGCATTCCAAACGGTGAACTCTTGTGAGTTTTAATATTAACTGAAAACACGGTTGAATAGAATAGAATAAATAGCTTATTTCATATACACCTAGCATACAGAGGGTCTTATGACAAGTCATTTCATTTTACACTGTTTATAATGGTGTATAATGGTGATAACTATAATTGTACGACTTATTTAATACTATTATGAGGTTGTTGTTGCCTCTTGACGCTGCACTACTAAATTAATTTGGCTGGAATTTGAAATGAAGATGGATAATATCCTGTATTATATAGCACATGGGCTACATTTTATGCTGGAGAAATCTATGCTCCCCCTAGGACTCACACACAGGAATTTTACGGGAGGAGCCGCGGTCAAACGCTTGTCTGTAATATTTTGATTATAACTGAGCATTAAGGGGATTTATTAAATTTATTTTTGTCTTTCTCACTCTCACGGATACGTTGGTAGGTGCGACATACAGCGTCGCGGAAGAATATAACAGAAAAACGACCTTTTACCTAATTACTCAAAAACTACTAATTACTTGCTGACCCGGCAAACGTTCTTTTGCCATGTCATAAACGTGGAAAATCTTTCTTAAAAATCTTCTGTTTCAAAACAATAAATCGTATCCACCAAACTACATTGAAATAAAAAATAGGCAATCGAATCTGTTTAGTGTCTAACATAGAGGCTGCGGCGTCGTATACACGATCTAAATTTCCATATCTAAATGGGAAACGGCCCTACACAATCGGTTTTGTTCCCACGTTCCATTTCAAAAGCACCTGCACCCTGTACACCTACTGAGGGTACACACATTTTTCAGCTTCTGTTCGAATTGAAATTCACGATTGGAATGTATTGTTTCAATCCTTTTGCTAACGGAGCTACAGGGTGTAAAATGTGATTGAAAGACTGAACTTTTTGTCAAATACAAAGAAAGAAAGAAAGAAAAAGAAAAAACTTTATTTCGCAGAAAATTATGCCACATGTAACAAAACAATACACCTACGTACTAAAACGATGCCTGAAGATTCCCCCACTCGGGCAATAAATACCAATAATTTCCCAAGTGAGGGAAGCACCAGACACCGCCTATCACATGTGGCACAACCCGGAAAAAGGCCCCAGGCATGGTGCTGTGTGCCCCATATATAAGCATGGGAGCACACAGCGCTGATTTTCAGTCGGAGCCTTGGACTGGATGTCAATCAAGTTGATGGACAAAAAGTTTTGTCCATCAACTTGATTTAATTCTTTCAGTTTATACAAGTGTATAAACAGGCGGTAAGACTCTCCGGCCTGCGGGTGATGAATTTTAGGAGCCGTCCGCCACTCAAAATTTGACAGAGCAGGAAGGTGGCAAGCAAAAATACAGGCGCGTTTTTCAGACGGTTTCGGCAGCGGCTAGGCTGCCAACGATGATGGGACCTGCAGCTAAGGTGGCTGGTCGAGACTTAGGCGGGAGCGTGGTGAATTTGACAGTTCGTTGAAGGATCAGACAGTTTTTAGTGGGTGCAAGCCCTTCGTTTCCCCCGTCGGAGGGGTATTTCTGTCTATAAAAAAGGTGGTAAGACTTTAGTACCGGGTGGTAGGACTTTTTGCAGTATTCACCTAGATAGGTACCACCGTAGTCTCAGATATCACAATTACGATTAGCGACTTACGATTCGAATGAACTATAGCCGTCTAAATTACATGGCATTAAAACTGATAACGACGGATGCACTCCATTTGACATGATCATGTGCATCACTTAACACTACTCTTTGCTAATATATACATATGCAAATCTATATATATAAAAGAATGAGGTATTTTGGTTGTTCCACGGATTCCGCCAAAACTATAGGTCGTAGAGATCTGAAATTTGGTACTTAGGTAGATATTAGGTCATGAATTCGTACTAAGACGGGGATTCCAGAAATTCCATGTTTAAGGGGTAAAAATCATACATTTAAGGGTATTTCCCATACAAAAGTAAAATTTTTTCGTTGTTCCAGGCATTCCAGAAAAACTAAAAGTCGTAGAGATCTGAAATTTGGTATCTAGGTAGATATTAGGTCATGAATTCGTACTAAGACGGGGATTCCAGAAATTCCATGTTTAAGGGGTAGAAATAGTACATTAAAGGGATTTCTCCATACAAAATTGTAATTTTTTCGTTGTTCCAGGCATTCCAGAAAAACTAAAAGTCGTAGAGATCTGAAATTTGGTATCTAGGTAGATATTAGGTCATGAATTCGTACTAAGACGGGGATTCCAGAAATTCCATGTTTAAGGGGTAAAAATCATACATTAAAGGGTATTTCCCATACAAAAGTAAAATTTTTTCGTTGTTCTAGGAATTCCCGAAAAACTAAAAGTCGAAGAGATCTCAAATTTGGTACCTAGTAAGATATTAGGTCATGAATTCGTACTAAGACGGGGATTCCAGAAATTCCATGTTTAAGGGGTAGAAATAGTACATTAAAGGGATTTCTCCATACAAAATTGTAATTTTTTTCGTTGTTCCAGGCATTCCAGAAAAACTAAAAGTCGTAGAGATCTGAAATTTGGTATCTAGGTAGATATTAGGTCATGAATTCGTACTAAGACGGGGATTCCAGAAATTCCCTGTTTAAGGGGTAGAAATAGTACATTAAAGGGATTTCTCCATACAAAATTGTAATTTTTTTTGTTGTTCCAGGAATTCCAGAAAAACTACAAGTGGTAGAGATCTGAAAATTGGTACCTACATTGACATTAGGACATGAATTCGTACTAAGACGGGGATTCCAGAAATTCAAATTGGAAGGGATAAAAATCCTACTTTTAAGGGATTTTCCCATACAAAAGTGTAATTTTTGCGTTGTTCCAGGGATTCCAGCGAAATTAAAAGTCGTAGAGATCTGAAATTTGGTACTTAGGTTGGTATTAGGTATATCATGAATTCGTATTCAGAAAGGGATTTTCGAGATTCAAATTTTGAGGAGGAAAAATTTTGAATTTTTTGGCCGCCATTTTGAACTTTTTTGTTACTGGGCCAATTGCTTTGAAAATCGATATTTGACTATGGCAGCAAGCATAGAGACGGAATTTGTGGTCAAAATTTAAAAAATAGGCCGCCATTTTGAACTTTTTTGTAACTGGGCCGATTGCTTTGAAAATCGATATTTGACTATGGCAGCAAGCATAGAGAAGGAAATTGTGGTCAATATTTAAAAAAGTGGCCGCCATTTTGAACTTTTTAGTTACTGGGCCGATTGCTTTGAAAATCAATATTTGACTATGGCAGCAAGCATAGAGAAGGAATTTGTGGTCAAAATTTAAAAAATTGGCCGCCATTTTGAACTTTTTTGTTACTGGGCCGATTGCTTTGAAAATCGATATTTGACTATGTCAGCAAGCATAGAGACGGAATTTGTGGTCAAAATTTAAAAAAGTGGCCGCCATTTTGAACTTTTTTGTTACTGGGCTGATTGCTTTGAAAATCGATATTTGACTATGGCAGCAAGCATAGAGAAGGAATTTGTGGTCAAAATTTAAAAGTGGCCGCCATTTTGAACTTTTTTGTTACTGGGCCGATTGCTTTGAAAATCGATATTTGACTATGTCAGCAAGCATAGAGACGGAATTTGTGGTCAAAATTTAAAAAAGTGGCCGCCATTTTGAACTTTTTTGTTACTGGGCTGATTGCTTTGAAAATCGATATTTGACTATGGCAGCAAGCATAGAGAAGGAATTTGTGGTCAAAATTTAAAAGTGGCCGCCATTTTGAACTTTTTTGTTACTGGGCCGATTGCTTTGAAAATCGAAATTTGACTATGGCAGCAAGCATAGAGAAGGAATTTGTGGTCAAAATTTAAAAAAGTGGCCGCCATTTTGAACTTTTTTGTTACCGTGCCGATTGCTTTGAAAATCGATATTTGACTATGGCAGCAAGCATAGAGAAGGAATTTGTGGTCAAAATTTAAAAAAGTGGCCGCCATTTTGAACTTTTTTGTTACTGCGCCGATTGCTTTGAAAATCGATATTTGACTATGGCAGCAAGCATAGAGACGGAATTTGTGGTCAAAATTTAAAAAAGTCGCCGCCATTTTGAACTTTTTTGTTACTGGGCTGATTGCTTTGAAAATCGATATTTGACTATGGCAGCAAGCATAGAGAAGGAATTTGTGGTCAAAATTTAAAAAAGTGGCCGCCATTTTGAACTTTTTTGTTACTGGGCCGATTGCTTTGAAAATCGATATTTGACTATGGCAGCAAGCATGGAGAAGGAATTTGTGGTCAAAATTTAAAAAAGTGGCCACCATTTTGAACTTTTTTGTTACCGGACCGATTGCTTTAAAAATCGATATTTGACTATGGCAGCAAGCATAGAGAAGGAATTTGTGGTCAAAATTTAAAAAAGTGGCCGCCATTTTGAACTTTTTTGTTACTGGGCCGATTGCTTTGAAAATCGATATTTGACTATGGCAGCAAGCATAGAGAAGGAATTTGTGGTCAAAATTTAAAAAAAGTGGCCGCCATTTTGAACTTTTTTGTTACTGGGCCGATTGCTTTAAAAACCGATATCTGACTATCGCAGCAAGCATAGAGAAGGAATTTGTGCTCAAAATAAAAAAATGGCCGCCATTTTGAACTTTTTTATTACTGGGCCGATTGTATTGAAAATCGACGTCTGACTATGGCAGCAAGCATAGAGAAGGAATTTGTAGTTGAAATTAAAAAATGATGAACTTTTGCCCGCCATTTTGAACTTTTTTGGTACTGGGCCGATTGCTTTGAAAATCGACGTCTGACTATCGCAGCAAGCATAAAGAAGGAATTTGTGGTCGAAATAAAAAAATGACCGCCATTTTGAACTTTTTTTACTTGGCCGATTGCTTGGGTACGGTATGGAACCCTAAAAATGGCCACAATATTGAGCTTTTATGTGACGATCGATTTTTTCAAAATCAAAATATAACTATAACCAGCAAGCATAAGGAAATATTTAGTGATCAAAATTAAATTAAATGGCATAACAATGGTTACTACAAGAATTTTGGAAACGCCTGAGGGAGTAAAGCAGAAGTTCAACGTGAGCGAAACCGCGGGCGTTTGCTAGTAATATATATTTGCATAATGACAAAGTTTCGCTCTTAGTCAGAGCAAAAAGAAATTTACTTTAGTTTCTTTTTTATTTTCGTCTCTAAAAGAAATTTTAGTTTTTCAAATAGATACTTCTTTATACTAATTGATTTGCATATTTGTTTCAGATTACCTGAGGACGACGGTGTGGGTCATGCACTGATTAGTTTGTAATTGGAGTTAGATATATGTATTAGGTCCACACATATGAAATTGGCGTTTTGTATGGGAGGAACATAAAGTATGTACCATTAAATATATAATATATATATTTAATCAAAGTATGTACCATTGCTATCTATGCACTTTTGCCACTTTATAGGTAGTTCATTGATCCCTTTACTAAAAAAGCCATTCGGACGGGAATCAATAAAATCTTTGAAAGTGCTTTGGACTGCCTCATCGGAGTTAAATTTTTTCCCTTGTAAGAAGTTATCCAAATTTCGAAAAAAATGGTAATCTGTTGGAGCAAGGTCCGGGGAGTAAGGTGGATGTCTTAGGCATTCCAATTGAAGCTCCTCTAATTTGGTAGCCGTCTGTTGTGCAGTGTGTGGTCTAGCGTTGTCCTGAAGCAGCAGTGGCCTAGAACGATTGACCAGCCTCGGTTGTTTAGCAGCTAGCTTTTCCATCATGGATTGCAGTTGCTGACAATAGATATCCGCCGTAATCGTCTGGCCAGATTTAAGAAAGCTGTAGTGAACGACGCCGGCGCTAGTCCACCAAACGCTCACAAGTAATTTTTTTTGAGTCAATTTTCGTTTGGGGCAGGATTTGGCTGGTTCGCCAGGGTTTAACCATTGCGATGAGCGTTTCCGATTATCATACAGGATCCATTTTTCATCACAGGTAATGATTCGTTTTAAAATCCCTTCATAACTGTGCCGGTTGAGTAATGTAACACAGAAGTCTACGCGCGTTTGTCGGTTTGCTGCACTCAATTCATGAGGTACCCACCTTTCAAGCTTTTTCACCTTCCCAATTTGCTTCAAGTGAACTAAAACAGTTTTATCACTAACACCGCAGCCTGCAGCTAGCTCGGACGTGGTTTGCGATGGATCCGCTTCACAATAACCTTCAATTCTTCATTGTCAACTTTGATCTCCGGCCGTCCACGGGGCTTGTTCTGCAGGTCAAAATTTCCTGAACGAAAACGTTGGAACCAAAAACGCACTGTGTTTTCTTTTGCCACACCCTCGCTGTACACATTATTAATCCTTCGAGCCGTTTCTGCAGCACTGGTGCCACGATGGAACTCGTACTCGTAAATAACGCGATATTTCAAGTTTTCCATTTTGTAAACAGAGTGGCGCAAAAAAAAAACCAAAAGAGAAAAAAACAAATGAATTACGATTTTCAAAACACAAAAGCATGAGTAAATAGCTGTATAAATTTGAAATTGGAATTTCTAACCAAAGAAGAGATATTTGAGATCAAAGTGGCCAGTACGACAAAACGCCAATTTCATATGTAAGGACCTAATATATTTAAGTTAATTTTGTAGTGCATGCATGTTTGTTGTCCCTTTATTTAAATAAATAAAAATAAAATAAAGGTTT
This sequence comes from Coenonympha arcania, assembly GCA_036785405.1. Taxonomy (NCBI): domain Eukaryota; kingdom Metazoa; phylum Arthropoda; class Insecta; order Lepidoptera; family Nymphalidae; genus Coenonympha; species Coenonympha arcania. Next base: position 3,852,286 of record CM072067.1, read on the forward strand.
GACGGAAAAATATTTTTGCACCTAACCACCTAATTTAGTTCTTAAGAAAAACTATGATGCTTGCTTGTTTGAAAATTTTTTACATGTGTATTGAAAGTGTATTGAAAACTAAGTCGTTCATTACTTCATAGAAATAATGCAGAACTGTAGTAGGTAATTTCAACTGAAAAAAATAAACGAATTTTATTTTTAGAAATGACTTTATTATTCCTTTTATTTGGAAATTACTTACAGACTTTAAAAATTCTTAAACTATAATTTATTTACAACCATTTATTGAATACTTATGAAATAAATTTACACACATATCAAGAATCTATATGGTACATAGGGAAAATTTATTCACAATATTAAGCTATACGGTTCTTACCTACTTTTTTACAACCTATATCACATTTCATGTTATAACTAGGTTCATTACAGTTCATTTATTACCACATTTTAAATTATTAAATGTTACAAAACATCGCGATGAAGTTTCGCAAACATTATAAAATAAACGATTTACTATAATAGTATTGTGTTAAATTATTTTGTTTGTGTATCCAAATTGTAAAACTTCCTTTTACCTCCTAACCTCACACTACTATTATTACAATAATAATATTTGTATTGATTTAACTTGTATCTTAAAATTGTATTGTCAAGCATTTTATTTACATTCAGATATGTTATTTGATGTGATTACAATATTAATTACAACGTTTTAAATTAAAAATAAAATATGTAGGACCACTTTTCGGGTTGGAAGGCAAACAATAAATTATATACAGCATAATGTTTTTATTTACATAATGATTCAGATGACAGTACTACTATCTCAAATGAAATTACAGTGGACGACGTTTAAGTTGAACCCTACGCAGAGCACATTTACGGGTGACAACTAAGGTGCGGTATGAAGGCGCCGTGAGGGGAAGCGCTTAATGCGAGCGAGGCGCGAGAAGATGTCATTTTGGGTCCACTTAACTGCCGCGTACTATACAAAATATGAGTACTGACTTATACATTGTATTGGATTCATCAGAGATACGTTACGTCTAATTTAGAGATCTTATGAATGCACACCAGTCATCGGTCCACTAATACAAGGTACAAACAGATATTTCAATAATATACAGAAAGCGCTTGAGATGACACGTGCACTGTGCGTGAGCAATGTGCATAATACTGATCAAATCTGTTAGAGAGGCACTTTTGCCAATTCAGTCTTCATTACAATTATTTGAAACGTTTTTAATTATTATTATCAAGGATAAACTTATTATTAACACTACAAGTTGATTCAACCTGCCTTTGTAGCCATTTATTGTATCAGATGCTACACCGTCGTTTCTAACAAGTCAGGAGAGTGTCAACAAAAACCATCTTTCAAATCTGGATAGCCTAGATCGGGCATCGCTCTTCTAGAACCGCTACCCCTATTATTTTCAGGGCGAAGCCCCCTACCACCTCGGCCTAAACTAGCGTATCTTGTATCTGCAAGTTTGTCTCTTTGTGCTACTTCATCATAATATCTCGCATCGTTTAACCCGGCGCTATATTTCTGGCTCAAACTGTATTTGTCTATAGTTGCATATTTTTGTACTGTAGCATATTGTTGGTTGGTTTCAGGAACTCCATTGACTTTAGCATGATCGTAAGGCCTCTCTTCAGGTGGCAATGCACCGTCGAGTCTTGCTTTAAATTGCTTGTCCTTTTTTCGACGTCGTTTACACGCGCAAAGAGCAATAGCTATGGCGCATATGAGAAGGCCTACGCCAGCCGCTGCTGCTACATATGGTGGAGGTAACGACAGTTTGAAAGAACAATTGGAGTCATCTTCGTCGTAGCCGGATGGACAATGAGCGCTGCCATCACACCACAGTGTAATAGGAATACATGCATTTAACTCCGGACAGCTAAAACAAGAAATACATTATTGGTTAACAAACAATATTGGTCTTAAAATGAAGTACTGCATTTTAGTTTGTGAGAAGACTGAAGAGATCCTGGTAATTTCTAATTAGCTTAGTTACTCTACCAAAATTCATGGACTTGTAAAGTAAGGTTGTGGTGGCCGGAACTTCGGGTTTATTTAAATTATACTTACTTGAAACGGCAGTCGAGTGTGACAGAAGAGGGTAAAATACCACTATCTGGGTCATGCTCAATGCTAGGTTTCTTCATTATTTCTATCCACTTTATTGAGTAATCCGCCTGTTCGTGCTGTAAAAAGTCTATAACGTAACTTCGTGCGTGCGGTTTGAGTGAGGACTCAATCGTTGTTTGACTCGACTTCCAACCAGGAGAGTACAGTTCGACGATACTTGTAAGTTCTGGGCAGATTTCTCTATAGGAAGATGTGTCTCGCGCTTCATAAATAAACAATCGATTTGGAGTTTTACAATACGGTGAATTAGATGTTATTTCATAGCCAGGAATCTTAACGTAGAGATATCTCCCTTGCATAGGTGTCACTTCGTCCCCTCCAGGTTCAATAAGCCAGGGCCGGTGAACACAAGCGACTTCTGCTCTTACACTCTCTGATATAACATGTCTATCGCCTACGATATCAGGTGCTATAGAAGCTTCTCTCTTATCGTATAATCTGATCTCTCCACTGCTACCTCTAAGTCTTCGTTCACCCCAACCTGTGGAGCAAATACTTTCATCACCCGGTCCAGTAGGAATAAATTTATATTCTCCTTCAAAAGCGAAATCATCATAGTCTTCTGTTATATTCATCATCGTCACAGTGAAATTGACTTCTACAACAGGAGCGGTCAACGTGTGGATGTGCAAAGGTTCAGAACGATTCGTGCACAGGCAATCTCTTTGAATCGGTATTCCGTCCCAAGGATACTCGGTGATAATAATTTGTGACAATCCTTCGCCCCCTATAATCCTTTTAGCCGGCCTGTCACATTTCCAACGGCTAGTGCGGGAATCTTTATGGGTACTGCAAATTTTATTTCCGAAATACGTGTTCGTGAATGTTAGTTGGATTCTTTCGCCATGTTTTGCTTCAAATCTGTGGACAATGAGAATTGATTCAACACTTCCGTAATCAAAATCAAAACAGTTCATAATAATGTTTTAATGGCGAAGTCCGCCAACCAACATCTGGCAAGCGTCTCTCAAACACCTATCTTTGGTAGGGCTTAAACTAGACAAAATGTCCAAATGGGACATAAAAAGGGGCTATAAAAGAATTAGTATGAAACTTTACAATCATCGAAAAAAAAATTACCTCAATATACAAGTAAGGTTTTGTGCTCCACCTCGCCCGTAGTAAAATATCGCTCTTGGGGCTTGAAATCTTCCGGAATACGTGAGTGCTGATTTGAAAACCCTGTCGCAGGCCGATTGAGAGTCCACTAAAGGTTGCCCTTGCTCACTCACGTCCACAAACTCGTAGCGAAGTAGGAAAGAGACAGGATACAATGCTGAGCCTTGTCGCAATTCCTGTGGGAAAAAATCGCATTTAATTTTTTTTTATAATAAATCCTAACTTAAGAGAACATTGAGGATCCTAATTAAAAAATTTGGTACTTGTTTACTTCTAAATAATCATAACGTACAACCAGACACAAAAGCGTGGTTTTATTATGCTTATCGTTTGCTATCGACCGTACTTTTAAGATAAAGTTTAACGTAGTAGAAACTAAAGTAAAGCATGAAGGTTTGCTATTCCGGTATATTGTGAGATCAAATAAAAGAGTTATTCTGCATTTTTATTATTCGACAACTCAAAATAAATCAATAACCAAGTTCACCAGAGACACGGAACAAGATTGCGTGCAGTTGTAAAACTTCAAATATTTAGTTATGAAACTTGCGTCAGTCCTTCCGACGTTGAATATAATATTGAATAATAAAGCAGTTCTCAAGTTGTGACTTTAACAACTTGCTTAAGACCTGGTTTCCTGTATTAAGTAGGACGCTCCACTTCGCGCTCTCGGCACGAATACTAATTTTAACGAGGTTGTTTTTAGTGTGTCAGGTTACCGCACAAGAGACATGTCATGTCGCATGTCATCAAAAGGAGTGCTTCAAACCATCTTGAAACATACTAAAAGTTGAACATGCAATTTTGGATACAGCGTATCTCGCATATGTTAAACGTTTTTACATGTAGATAAATGTGATTAAAAAATATATGAGTGAAAATATTTTAACTCTAAGTAGAAATAAATTTCTCATCACACGTGTTATCGAAGACGCCTAGCAATGATACTTGATAAAGAGTTTGCTGCGCCTTTACAGGGCTTCGTGTGCACACTAACCCCGTTATTCATAAACGTGAAATTCCGGTGGAATATTTACCTATTCTCTGTTTTGTCTTTTTCCTTCAGATGTCAAATTACTGTTGACAAACAAAGACAATACAGTGTATAGTTATACATTCCACCGCTGTTGAATGTTTTCGTTATATCAGTATGAATTATCAGCTCGTGTAAATGAATGAATATATAATGCGTTATCATTTAAAAGTATTTTCAATAACAAGCATTAATTATACGTAGATGTATCCATATTTTTCTCAGCAAACTCCCCCTATTCGATACCCATATAATAAAAAGTACATTAAAAATAACTAGTCCGCCATCTTGGAAACCATGTTGGATTTAGAATCACGTCACACAAGTAACCATGCTTTGTGGTACGGGAGCTAGCAACGTTTGAAAAGTAAGAATTTTAGGAGAGCTGATTTTGTGATATGTCGTCCTTCTTGCACTTTCGGTTAGAGTCTGGGCCATCTGGCTGCCGGTAGCCGTTGCGTTCATTATTGCGCATCCTACGTCTGTCCAGGTGTTGCAGCTTACGCCTCCATAATGTTTATACCAATGTTGCACTAATAAACGCAACGGCTTCCGGCAGCCAGATAGCCCAGACTCTAACCGAAAGTGCAAGAAGGACGACATATCACAAAATCAGCTCTCCTAAAATTCTTTCTCGAAAACGTTGCTAGATCCTATACCATTGTAAGTTATCTGCACAAACGTACATTGAAAGTTAAAATAAAAGCTCATAAAATTGTTGCGAATAATAAAGTTACGCAGGCTTTAAATTTATAAAGCCTCATCAGAGTTGTTCTCGTGATGAATCTTGGTAAATTAGCACGGAAGCGCGGCACGTTTTTTATTCTCCCAGTAATAAAGTGACAGCGCTAAAGCATTCCATCACTGAGAGCGTAGAGTGCACGTGCCTCGTGCATTATTCACTGTGGCGGATGCAAGTCTACGCGTGACTTATCTCGCCTTTGCTCACTTAATGTCAGAGTGCAGAAAAATTCCTTACGCTCATAGAATGAAGACTTGAAAGGTATGCATCTTTCATCTTGCATTCTGAGGATGATAGCAAATTTTAACACAAGAGAAGTACTGTGAAATTGAAATATTATATGCTAAGTAGAAACAATTATGTAAACAAAAGGAAAATATTATGTATAGTACGATTCACGAAAGATGACCATGCGCAGAAGTCATATTTTAGGTATCTTTGGACTTATCTAACTAATATTATGGTCTTATTTATTTTAACTAATATATATGTTCTTTTTTAACTAATATTAAAATATTATTTTGGCTTAAGTCTTTTCTTCATGAGTGTACATGAAGAAAAGACCCGCCATTTGTGGTCATTTTTCGTGAATCTTACTGTACATAATTATGTTACGACTCTTTTTGCAGAATATGCCTGACTTCTCAGTGTCCACAATGTGTCAGATTGTGTACCGTGAAGAAGTAATTGAATTACTGGTGTAACTGTACAATTAAAATTGGTACTGCAATCGGCGAAATCACAGAGCTTAAGAGACTTAAAACTTATGTTCATGATAATAAGCCCTGTGCAGTGTAGTTCATGTAGTATGCACTTTATCTCACGCAGGCGTATCACAGAGTGTCTTTGTTAGGCTCGCCATTTAACGTTATTAAAAGTAAGACTCACTAACTTTAAAATTCTTGCGGTTGGTAATGTAGGTATTAAAAACCTTATACCTAAAGCAGTAGCCAATGCATGAAAAATCTTCCAACTTAAATATTTAAGTAGAATGTATATATCTGTTTTTATTGTCAGGGATTCGAGGAACCTTTAGAAGGTCAAACGTAGCCAATCTATATATAATACGAACAAGGAAGATTGGTCGAATTGATACGAAGAATAAGAAAGCTGGAAATGTTTGCCGAGATATCATTCCTTAGCAACAAATATCCCTATAACGAACGTCAGTAGTGATGAATAGGATATACTATTAAATTCATTCAGATTATTTCGTCGTTCCGTGCTGGTTTGTGAAAGATATTATCAAGACGATGAAACATCATTCTATTCTTAACCGTATTTTTTCAAATTATGAAATTTCAATATCGAATGAATGGAATTTCTGTTACAAGAATTAATTCCGAAAATTGGTGATTGAATTATAAGAATACAACAAAAATTTCTCGAAGTTAACTGATACTGATATAGAAAGGAAATTACCGAAAAACTAAAGTATACCAAGCGCCAACATTTCCTTTTAAATACAAGTTTTATTTTTACTAATCGTGAATATTTGCTAAATACTACAAAATAGATACTGATTGTTTCATGAGTATCAGAGACATTATATTGTAAAACGAATTCCGGTCAATTATTTCTACAGAAACTGATACTGGTAAATTTACCGATTCGGAAATTATGTAACATCATTACAAACAAATCCAAACCCAAAACAAAGAAGAGCTCATCACGACGCAGTCAACGCGAAAATCATTATAATAGAAAATTGGATACGATTGCGTAATATTACAGCGAGTTTAATGGTATCGAACCTCCCACGATATTCTGGTCACGTAATCGACAAAAGCCGGGAATATGTCAGCGTCGGGAACGATTTGTGGCTTGTCTCGTGCGTTGAGCTGCGGAAGCTTGGTATTATGGATCAGCAAATTTAGAAATTTTACTAAGAGAATTTCTGGAAAAGATATTGTGAAGTTTTGAAACGTGAAAAATTATAATTGGGGTATGATTTCTTTGTTTTGTGTTTAAGTGAACATCAAAGTTTACAAACATTTTTACTTTTTAATGAAGTCGGTCAACTTCATTAAAAATTAAAATGACCAACGTCTCCTGAGCATGTCCCGGTGTCGGGATGTAACCTGCATCGAAGAAAGGGTTGGAAGAATTGTGTGATTTTGTACCATACAAAATTTCAAGTAGCGGATTGTAGCAAAAAATAATCTGTTCTGCTAACCATCAATGCCTCGTGTATGTTGCCGTACATTGTAGTAGCTGCGCTGCTACAATGCACGGCATGTCAGTTTCTTTGAAGCGGCATGTTGCCTACAGTGTGTGGCGTCTGAGGCTGTTTCTTTAAAATTAGTAGTTTCCCGCCTTCTAATGAAAATTATAGGCATTTCATCCGATGATCAAGAGTTAAAGGAGTTAAAGGCCCTCCAGTAGCGAGTGGATAAAAATTATGAAAGGTGTGCTTCATTAGGGATTATTTAAGCATACGAGAAGAGAAAACTCCTGCCCATTATTAGAACATGGTCTGGTTAAAATAACAAATAATTAAGCTACTCATATATTTTGATAAATGGGCAATGATTAAATCCAAGAATAACTAACATTGAATTAAAATATGTAGGAAGGTATATCTCTCTTATCCTGATTATGTGGATGGATTTTGGAGTTTTGTGATCTACAATACCATATTTTCAAATGCAGAACACACTGACAAGAACGGCGTCATACGTTCCAACCACTTCGTATCTAATGACATCCACAGATAGTGGATGTGCGTTATATTTTCATGCCACTGCAAATGTCGTGTCGCTCCATGCATAGCTGAGCGAACCAAAATGGAGGCACAGCGTTAGCGAAGTAATGAAAAGAGCCCGAAAGACCTGCACGAAATCTAAATCCTTTGCCGCATCGTGTTTGAGCGGCGAGCCTGTTTTCAAATTCTTTTCTTGATGTTGTGATGAAACTCTCTTTGCAATGCCGTCATGTTTTTGGCATTGTATTGCAAAACTTTAAGGTTGCTTTCATACAGTAATGCCAGGCGAGAATTAACACTTAGAAATACATGTCTTCATGAATTGCATCTTATTAATATATATATAGCTCTTTCTGCTGATTCACTCACTGACTCATTGATCACCTCTCCTGAACAATTTTGTATGAAAAATTTTTTTTTCAATGACTATTTCGTATAGAAGGGAAAAATTCATTCGGAGGAAAAATACGGAGAGAGCTGATGATTGAGGATTTCGGAGACGGGTAAAGAGCACAGTCAAGAGTATTGCAGATAGGTGGGAGGTGCTCGACCAAATGTCATTTGAAACGTCATCCAATTGGCAGTGAGCTGAAAAAAATTTCAAAATGGCGGATTCAAAATGGCCGCCAAACGAATTTCACCAATATCTCGAAGAGTATAAAAGATGGAAGAACGGTTTCTTAACAAGAAGTGATCAAGATTCGAAGGTTTACTCGATGGATAGAAAAAAAAATCAAAATGGCGGAATTTATTTTTTTCCATAGAAAATGTATGGCGAATATTGAAGAGACTAAAAGTTGGAAGGCATATAAGGGGAAGACAACACGCGGGCCACATGTGGCCCGCGCCTCCACGCACCCTACTAGTTAATATATATATAGCTGCTTGTGCTGATTCACTGACTGACTGACTCATTGATCACCTCTCCTGAACAATTTTGTATGAAAAAAATTTTTTTCAAAGATGGTGTCGTATAAAGGAAAAAAAATCATTCGGAGGAAAAATACGGAGAGAGCTGATGAGTGAGGATTTCGGAGACAGGTGAAGAGCACAGCCAGGGTATCAAAGATAGGTGGGGAGTGCTCGACCAAATGTCATTCGAAATGTCATCCAATTGGCAGTGAGCTGAAAAAAAATTCAAAATGGCGGATTCAAAATGGCCGCCAAACGAAATTTGCCAATATCTCGAAGAGTATAAAAGATAGAAGAACGGTTTCTTGACAAGTGTTGATCAGGACCTGGAAGTCTACCCGATGGATAGAAAAAAAAATCAAAATGGCGAAAAATATTTTTTTCATAGAAAATGTATGGGGAATGTTGAGACTAAAGGGGGGAAGACAGCACGCGGGCCACATGTGGCCCGCGCCTCCACGCGCCCTACTAGTTAATATTTATATAGCTGCTTGTGCTGATTGGGTCATTGATCACCTCTGCTGAACAATTTTGTATGAAAAAATTTTTTTTCAAGGATGATGTCGTATAGAAGGGAAAAATTCATGAAGAGGAAAAATACGGAGAGAGCTGATGATTGAGGATTTCGGAAACAGGTGAAGAGCACAGCGAAGGCTATTGCAGATAGGTGGGGGGTGCTCGACCAAATGTCATTCGAAACGTCATCCAATTGGCAGTGAGCTGAAAAAAAAATTCAAAATGGCGGATTCAAAATGGCCGCCAAACTAATTTCGCCGTTATCTCGGAAAGTATAAAAGATGGAAGAACGGTTTCTTGACAAGAAGTGATCAGGACCCGGAGGTCTATTCGATGGATAGAAAAAAAATCAAAATGGCGGCATTTATTTTTTTCATACAAAATGTGTGGGGTATGTTGAAGGGATTTTTTATGGGCGGGAAGACAGCCCGCGGGCCACATGTGGCCCGCGCCCCCACGCACCCTACTAGTTAATATATATATAGCTACACGTGCTGATTCACTGACTCACTGATTGATCACCTCTCCTGAACAATTTTGTATGAATTTTTTTTTTTCAATGACCATTTCGTATATAAGGGAAAAATTCATTCGGAGGAAAAATACGGAGAGAGCTGATGAGTGAGGATTTCGGAGACGGGTGAAAAGCACAGCCAAGGGTATTGCAGATAGGTGGGGGGTGCTCGAACAAATGTCATTCGAGACGTCATCCAACTGCCAGTGAGCTGAAAAAAAATTCAAAATGGCGGATTCAAAATGGCCGCCAAAAGAATTTCGCCGATATCTCGGAAACTATAAAAGATGGAAGAACGGTTTCTTGACAAGAAGTGATCAGGACCCGAAAGTCTATTCAATGGATAAAAAAAAATCAAAATGGCGGAATTTATTTTTTCATAGAAAATGTATGGCGAACTTTGAAGGGATTTTTTATGAGGGGGAAGACAGCACGCGGGCCACATGTGGCCCGCGCCCCCACGCACCCTACTAGTTAATATATATATAGCTGCTTGTGCTGATTCACTCACTGATTGATCACCTCTCCTGAACAATTTTGTATGAAAAATTTTTTTTTCAATAACCTTTTCGTATATAAAAGAAAAAATCGTTCGGAGGAAAAATACGGAGAGAGCTGATGAGTGAGGATTTCGAAGACGGGTGAAGAGCACAGCCAGGGTATCGCAGATAGGTGGGGGGTGCTCGACCAAATGTCATTTGAAACGTCATCCAATTAGCAATGAGCCGAAAAAAAATTCAAAATGGCGGATTCAAAATGGCCGCCATTCGAATTTCGTCGATATCTCGGAAAGTATAAAAGATGAAAGAACGGTTTCTTGACAAGAAGTAATCAGAACCCGAAGGTCTATTCGATGGAAAGAAAAAAATTCAAAATGGCGGAATTTATTTTTTTCATAGAAAATGTATGACGAATGTTGAAGAGACTAAAAGTTGGGAGGCAAATAGGGGGGAAGACAGCACGCGGGCCACATGTGGCCCGCGCCCCCACGCGCCCTACTAGTACATAATATAGGTACCCTGGACAGGGAGGGTGGAAGGCCCAAAAAAGTCGCCAATTTACCAGTGCCAATAATGCTTGTGTTGTCACCAATAAGGCCACGAAGGAGTTCGCTCAGCAGCCACCAAATTTAGCAAGATAGCGCTACTCCTTGCTTGTATGAAAAAGCTGTACGTAAATCGTTCGGATGCCCATATCCTCGGATTTCTTATCAGTGCACGTACAAGACAATTCACATTACAGGTAATTAATATCTCTAGGATAAGGAATCTCCTTACAATACGTGAGTCTGAGATCTCGCAACCAAGGCTTCTAACGATATTGATTAAAGCTTTTAGTCATTAGCCTATTGACGGAAACAGCTATCGGAACAATATCCGTTTAGTCCACAATATTATACATTCTACATGGTGGTTATCTTGAACGAGCTCTAAATATTTTGATAGATAAGTAAGTATTGTTTCCTTTTCCGCTTTCACGATTCAGAATGAATATATACATATAGTACAGTTCGATCAGATATTTCAACCAGCATTATAGCACGTTTCTTGGCAGATGATGAGATTCGACCAGCATTAAGCACGTGTATTGGCTAACGATAAGATTCTGTTTATATAAACTTATTTTGCGAAAATATCATAAGTCGGAAAGTCCGCATCATTTGTCACAAAATTCCTTGATATTTATCCACAATATTGCGTTCAAATATTGTCACTTTCCGGTCGCGTGGAAATGTAGTTCAGATATTAAATCCGACGTCATCTCCAAGTGAGCATGTGCCAGTGATACGAGCGAGCATTAATTGTGGCGGGACACAGTTTGCCATTCGACGTGTACATGATTTATACAAAGTGCTGAAATTGCATCTTAGCTCTAACGGGTACGTAGACAAATGATACCGTCTACGCGGTATCTCCATTATATAATACGTATTTGAGTGATGAAAGGAGACGTTACTTGGCAGAATTTCATACAACATGTTACGCAATATTGTTAGTTAGTTAGTGAGCATTTTGTCCCCGTTAAGTTGAACATTATAATGCTTTCCTATTTTGGCAGATATTATTATGTTTATGTTTATTTGAAATTGAAATTGAAATTTATTTATTGATTAGAACATTTACAATTGAACACACTGACGGTATCCCTCGTGTGAACTTCGTTTTTAAATAAATTTTGCGGTAAACACGGAATTTCCAGAATAAAAGATAAGCTGTATGATAATCCAGGATATCGTTTAACTCACTTAACTCCAAATTTCAACTAAATCATTTATGTAGTTTCAGCATAAAGGTATTTCTACCGCGAAAATTACGGTTTTTCACATATTTCTCGGAATCCATGGATATTTCCGGGATAAAAAGTAGCCTATGTACTAATACACGATGTAATCTATCTCCATTCCAAATTTCAGCCAAGTCGGTTCAGTAATCGCAGCGTACAGGATTTTTCTCCTGCGTGGAAATCGATTTTTCGAAAATCCCGTAAAACTATTTCTAACGGATTTTTCCGGGATGATAACCTTAGTTCTAAATCATTACATAATTTACCTCTCATCCAAATTTTTGTCAAATCGTTTCAGTAGTTACGGCGTAAAAGGGTTTTCCTCCCGCGTGAATTTAGGTTTTTCACATATACCGCGGAAACCATGGTTTTTTTCAGAATAAAAAGTAGCCTATGTATTAAACCGAGATATAATCTACCTCTTTTCCAAATTTCAGTCAAGTCGGTTCAGTGATTGCGGCGTAAACGATTTTTCTCCGGCGTGGAATTCGACTTTTCAAATATCCCGCAAAAACCATGTAATTTTCCGGGATAAAAAGTAACCTAAGTGCTAGATCATTATCTAATCTGCCTCTAATCCAAATTTCATCCTGATCGTTTCAGTAGTTGCGGCGTAAAGAAATTTTTCTTCTGCAAGAATTTTGGTTTTTCACACATCCCGCAGAAACCATGGATTTTTTCGGGATAAAAATTAGCCTATGTATTAAACCGGGATATAATCTACCTCCATTCTAAATTTTAGACAAATCGATTAAGAAATTGCGACGTGAAGGAGCATTTCCCCCGCGCGTATTTCTATTTTTTACAAATTTCGCGGGAACCATAGATTTTTGTGGGATAAAAAGTAGTCTATTTATTAAACCAGAATATGATTTAACTCTTTTTCAAATTTCAGCCAAATCCGATCAGTAACTGTGGCGTGAAGGAGCATTTCTTCGTAATATCTTTGGACCCCCGTTTCACCCCCCTAGGAGGTAGTCTCATAAGTAGGGGTGGAATTAAAAAATCGAGGAACTTTGTTATTTTTATCCAAAAGCCTACTTACCGATTTTAATGAACACAACTTGAAAATTGACGGATTTCCATTTAAGTAAAATAAAATTCCTTATTTAACACCCTTAGCGGTTGAATTTCAAAAATTCCTTTCTTAGTACACATCTAGGGTGTTAAAAAATTACAAACGCGCGACCTACGTGCTTACAATACTGAGCGCATCAAGGACACCATAGAGCAGAACAGGGGCTCGAAAGTGTTCGCCAGGGATCTGTCTATCGGGAAGAGTCAGCTGACGCGTCTGAAGACCGATAACGGCAGTCTTATCTCCTCGAAACCTGAGATCTTGAGGGAGGTCGAAAACTTCTACGGAAGCTTGTACACCTCAGTCAAGAAGCCTGTACAAGATTTGGCTAGAGACCCTAGAACCAAACTAACCCGGCACTATACCGAAGATATTCCGGAGGTCAGCTTATACGAGATTAGAATGGCTCTCAAGCAGTTGAAGAACAACAAGGCGCCGGGAGATGACGGAATCACAGCTGAACTGCTGAAAGCGGGTGGAAAACCGATTTTGAAGGTCTTTCAGCGAATGTTCAATTCCGTCATTCACGAAGGAGTAACGCCCAAGGCGTGGAACAGGAGCGTGGTGGTTCTTTTCTTCAAGAAAGGTGACAACACTTTACTGAAGAATTACAGACCCATCTCGCTGCTGAGCCATGTCTACAAACTGTTCTCGAGGGTCATTACGAATCGTCTCGCTAATAGGTTCGACGACTTCCAGCCTCCCGAACAAGCCGGATTCCGAAAAGGCTTTAGTACCATAGACCACATTCATACGCTGCGGCAGGTTATACAGAAGACTGAAGAGTATAACCAGCCACTTTGCTTAGCGTTTGTAGACTATGAGAAGGCCTTCAATTCGGTGGAGACATGGGCTGTGTTGAGATCTCTGCAGAGATGCCGAATCGACTACCGGTATATCCAAGTGTTGAAGTGTTTGTACGAAAACGCCACTATGTCAGTCCGTATCCAAGACCAAGCTACGAGACCAGTCCAACTGCAGCGAGGAGTGCGACAGGGGGATGTCATCTCTCCAAAGCTGTTTACCGCGGCGTTGGAGGACGTCTTTAAGCTACTGGATTGGAACGGATTTGGCATCAACATCAACGGCGAGTACATCACACACTTGCGATTTGCCGACGATATAGTCGTCATGGCAGAGACCCTGGAGGATCTCAACACAATGCTCAACGACCTCGGCAGGGTTTCTCAACAGGTTGGACTCAAAATGAACATGAGCAAGACAAAGATTATGTCGAATACTCATGTTTCGCTCCAACCCGTAGTTGTTGAAAACTCTGCACTCGAAATTGTTGACGAGTACATATACCTTGGACATACAATACAATTAGGTATGTCCAATTCCGAGAAAGAGGTGAACCGCCGAATCCAACTCGGGCGGCGTTCGGGAAACTCCGCGATGTCTTCTCGTCCAACATCCCTCAGCGCCTGAAGACCAAAGTCTTCGAACAGTGCGTGTTGCCAGTGTTAACTTACGGATCAGAGACATGGTCGTTTACTATGGGCCTCATAAGAAGGTTCAGGGTCACTCAGCGAGCGATGGAGAGAGCTATGCTCGGAGTATCTTTGCGCGATCGAATCAGAAATGAGGAGATCCGCAAAAGAACCAAAGTAACCGACATAGCTCAACGTGTCGCAAAGCTGAAGTGGCAATGGGCGGGGCACATAGCTCGCAGGACCGATGGACGTTGGGGACCCAAGGTGCTGGAATGGCGGCCACGCACCGGGAAGCGCAGTGTCGGTCGACCCCCCACCAGGTGGACGGACGACATTAAGAGGGTCGCGGGGAGTCGCTGGCACCAGGCGGCGCAAGATCGTGGTATTTGGCGGTCATTTCAGGAGGCCTATGTCCAGCAGTGGACGTCCATCGGCTGAAACGACGAACGACGACGAGGGTGTTAAAAGAATATTCCCTGAAAATTTCAACCGTTTGGGCAGTAGCTTGTCCAAAAGCCAGTCAGCCGGGGCCAAGCGTTTTCTAGTTTCAACCCCCTTTTTATAGAGTTAGGCGTGAAATTTCCAAAATCCCTCGGACACCCATTCTCTTATTTTTATTCGAAAGTCTATATACCAATTTTCATGAATCTAACTTGAAAATTGAGGGACTTTCATACAAACCTAAATCCCTTATTTAACCCCCTTAGGGGTAGAATTTCAAAAAACCCTTTCTTAGCGAGCGGTTTGGGTTCACAAAGAATCTTCCCTGAAAATTTCAAGTTCTTACGTTCAGCCGTTTGGGCTGTAGCTTGTCTGTCAGTCAGTCACTCAGGACAAAGCCTTTTATAGTTATAGATTTCTCGTTTGAACCTTGAAAATGTGTAATTATAAGTTTCGTTTGTTTGTTTTATTTACGTGGTCACATCTCACACGACCGTCAGGCAATCTCCAGTCTCATTTACTGCTGGTGACGGTTATCACTAATCCTGGGTACATCCTCACCTCAAGCTAAATTATTAGTTAAAAGAGGATTTTCTTTCAGAAATTTTCCGATATGGCGAAGACTGTTAACCCATCGGTGGGGTAAGGTAGCTATCACAACAAAATAGTCATTAAATAACTTCCAAAGGATAATAAACATGGATGTTCCAAAGTTACAGCAAATAAACAAGTTGCACTCCTCGATAAAATCTGTATGATAGAAAATGTGTTTTTAAGAAAAAACTTTTTGTGTGCAAAATCAAATTCCGAATATGAAAAACAAATTCCGAGTGCCGATGGTTCTTATAAACACTATTATATTTTCCTAGAATGTTTTGGCTTTGGTTCTTGAGGAAATTGGATACCACCTTTGATCATTCTTTTTTAGATGGATATCATCATTATTACTATTTACCTGTAAGATACCGGCCTACGCCGCTGAGGCGACTAGTGCGTAATATTTAATTTTAAATTATTTCTTTTACGGACATCAGAAAAGACATCTCTGAATCTGAATCAAAATCTGACATAAAACTAAATTTAAATATTTCTGTTGATATATTATTGTGTTGTAATAAATTATTTATCTAAAGGAAAGATCAATGTACCTATTTTTGTTATCATGGACGCACTATGAAATAAATGGCTATTTATTTTATTTTATATATTTTACCTGTAAGATGGTGAGGGCTGGTCCGGTAGTGATGTAACTCTCGCTCGGCGCACATGGACGAGTTGCTCGCGTGGCGTTTGAAAGAAGTGCGTGGTCGCAAAGCCGCGGCGATTCCTCTCGACAGAATGAACCAAGAAGAGACTTTTTGTCACTCATCTCCAACTAGACAAAATAAAAACATCAGTATGAGAATGACAACATAGATAAGAATATCATTAAAATATGTTAGTTACTTTGATAATGCTAGTTTTTTACATTGTTTCACAGATTTTACTTATGGTTATTTGCCTGAGGCATTTCTGTCTAATAAAGCAACAAGGATTTCAACATCAAAAATATTTTCTAGAAAAGGTTATTCTGGTTCGTTTTTTAGAATGAGAACAACTAAATTTGAAATGTAGCACATTATTTCGTCTGACAGAGAGAAAAATCAGCAGACGGAATAATATCACGCTTGTTATTTTCATTCAAAAATAGCTGGTTTAGAAATTCGCGGAAAATATCAGCGCAATAATATTATTTTATTTTATAAACCTCCAACACAAAGACGCGTAGGGGTGTTATAAGCCTACGCTAAGATACCTTCTATGTATCTACGTATATGTTATTCAGGCTTTTTACCATATTTCTAAGGGTGATCGAGTTTTTTTAAAGCCTTAGTAAAGACCGTTCCCATTAATAAGAAAATCTGTGTAGCCATTTTAAAACTATCCAGTTTTCTAGAGGATGAAGTAATGTGAAAAAGGGCTTGATCAATGTTTCTTCACTTCGTAAGGGATACCTACGTCATAATTATGTGTCAAATTTCAGCCCAATCCATACATAAGTTTGATCTTTCGCAAGGCAGACAGTTGCTCAGTCACCTTTTTCTTGCACATGCACAGATTATTACTAAAAAATATCTGGTATGGATATTCACGAAACAGCATCACCATAATATTCTATTTCATTTTATTTATAAGCGCAATGAAAGCAACATTTCTTCCGTCCAATAAAAACGATAAGCAGTTGGTCGTTTGTAGCAGCAGTTCGCCATATTAAAACACAGTTGCAATAATGTTTCCACTAAAGAATAAAGCGTGACCTACTTCCGAAGTACACAATCTACGAGCAGGAAGTGATTTGCTCCAGCCAGGTGCACTATTTACTCGAACTATCTAGCGTGGAAACTTTTCTGATTAAAGTGCCAACAAAAAATAACTCCAGCGCAGCGCTCATCCATTCTTAAGCAAACTGGAATTCCGAATGAATGGAACGAAACACCGCACTGCAGGGGACTGGTACGTAAAGCCCAGGGTACGGATTGGTGGAAATGTGCGTGACGATTGACTCAAATTAAAAGCTACAGCTCCATATGCGTGCGTCCATCAAGATAGCATTGTAGCCTATTAGTTCAAGGCTATAATATATATATATATATATATATATAATATATATATATATATATATATATATATATATATATATATATATATATATATATATATATATATATATATATATATATATAATATATATATATTTCTATATCTGTTTAGGGAGCCGGGAGTTTGAGTCCCGAGTCATGTGCAAACTAAATATCGCCTGATTTTCGGTACAGAAGATTCACTCCGCAAAATGATCTAGCGCTGACACAATAAAGTGCAAGTCAGTTCGTAACATCACCTTATACCAACGTCGTTATTATCCTACACGTTGTGTTCTCTTTCTGTCATCTCTATCTCTTTCCGGCTCGTTTCCGGGGTCCTGATAAAACCGCTGAGCGCTTGGACCTACATCGTTATTAACCTAAACGTTGTGCTCTCTTTCTGTCGCGTTACTTTATCTCCCCTCTATCTCTTTCCGGCTCGCTACAGGGGTCCTTTTAAGCCCGACGAGCGGTCGTTCTATGGACTTGTAGCCTTTGTTCCTCCCTATAAGGGAAACATCGTGAGAAATCCTGAACGCCTAAGAGTTCATCGTAATGTTCTCAAAAGTGTGCGAAGTAAATAAATTGAAATTGAAATTGAAATTGAAATTGAAGATCACAAAGCCGCACTACTCTTTTATTCTGAAAGGAGAGCTATGTCCACTGAACTGGACAACAACAAATCTGACGAGAATTGTATACCTACTGCTTGTATATTTTTAATTTGATAAGTAGTGTCTTTATGCTGTTGTAAATTTTTAAAAGGACCATCAAAAACTTGCCTATGTACCTAGTTGCTGGTGTTATGCAATATGCATCCATGTTCACAATTTTCAGTACGGAATTCGCGTAGTAAAACGCCCGGAACTATCGTCCATGGCTATTGCTACTCGTATGTTTAGTTCCTGAGTCGGTAAGAGTACTCAGACGCATTAAAGAAAATTAATGTTCCTCTCCGCCGTCAAGTGCGGGGTAGCGGCAGTTGGCAAAGTGAAATGGCACGAATAGAGGCGAAGACGCCCGATTTTATATCGCCCCTGTATTTGTATCAACGCATTAGTCTTCCACTAGCGAAGTTTCGCCGGATAAGTTATTCCACATTTCATTATTTTAAACTTTCCATCCTGCAGTTAAGACGGGCATACTACATTTAACTTCGGGAACGGTTCTTTGAGAACTGATAACGATCTCGCAAATGGGTCTTTGGGATGATACTGTTTTTATTGCTTTGAACCAATTAATTAGATACTAATGAGGTCGTTTGTGCTAGGGGAAACCGTATAGTTGTTGGCATCCCTACCGTTGTTAGCCATTTTAACATTGATTACGAAAAACTAGCAACAGTGTATTTAAATGGTTAATTAAAAAATGTATTGTCAACACAGTTAACTGGCCACCGAAAAATTTTTGTCACTGCTAAGTGAATTTGTCATATCTGATGATCCTTTAAGAGCGTTCATGCGAAACGGCGGCTAAAAAAGGTATTCGTTGGCGTTGACGCAATTTTGCGCCTATAATGGTATTACAAAAAAATTATAGTAAAATAATTATACAACTTATTAAAATAGTAAATAACCAGTGACATTGAATATTAATTGAATTACATTACTATAATTCAAAAATAACAAAATATCTTGGATTTTATCCTAAAATAATACGTTAAATTTAACGAAAAATGCTAAAAATTACACTTTTCGGTTTATGGTTTTTGAATGAAAATCTAGGAAAATCGTGTTTTTTTAGACACTTTTTAGTAAATGTTATTAATTTTCTAAATATGTCATTGTTATAAGTTTGTGTTATGGAACATGGCAAATATCTTGCATCAAAATAGAGCTTCCACCGCTAAGTGAGTAGGTAATTAGCCTGTACCTTAAACTTTCTAATGAGAAAGTTATACTATTCATCAAATATTTTTGAGACAAAAACTAGATTATGAAATGCCAAATAATATGATGGCAATTATCTAATCAATAATTGAAGACATGACACTCTTATGTTACGTCGAAAATTGACAATTTTGACTCAAGCATAATTCCAACGCATGAATCGTCAAAAATATTTTTAGTTAAATAAGTTTTTTTGTTTTTTTTTATTAATTACTCGTTTTATATTTCTGCACAATTATTAAAGTCATCAGGCCTGTAAGTAAGGCCTATATGAAATAAAGATATTTTGACTTGAGTTTATCTCCGTTTAATAAACACGAGTTTCATAAACTTAAATGTCACAAAAAGTTTGTCCTGAAAATTCTATTTTGCGCATCTAATTCTAACACAGCCTGCGTCATCTTTGCTAGACCTGTTTAAAACGGCCGTTTGCTTCCTCGTAAGTTCTTGACTCTAGTATTATGAGTTTACCTTTCTATCTAGATCAGCATCCGGCGCAGCACCGTCCCATATAGTGAGTTGAGAAGAGCAATCTTTTTGCTGATCAAACCCCGCAGGCTCCGTCCCGACCGCGTGGTATTTGACAAACGAAACCCACACTATTTCGTTTGGACGTCCCTGCAAAGAAATTTACTTTTAGCCAAACTAGAAAATACCAATTACCTAGTACCTATACCTACATTTAGATAAAGAATATTCATTTCGCAACATCATTTAAGTTAATTGCAACTCTAGCTACGACACAATAAAGTATGTAATTCAGGTCGCAAATCTCACCTTGTCTCTCCTTCTCTATATCTTTCGACACACTAACTACATTCGGGTTATCCGTCAATGGGTTACACCACGTACTTTTTTGCTACGTGTGGAGTGCTAACCAAAGATGTTTTGAAAACAGGCAGTTGAATATTTGAAGAATAAAAAGCTCCAAAAGCCCGTGAGCTTTAGGCAATCAGGCGTTCGCCTCGCGCTTCCAATTCTCTCCTCGCTTCCTTTGACTTCGGCTGAAAAACCGATGCGATACCGATATTAACGTAGTGAAGGCGGGAAGATAGGAAAAGGAAGGATCCGTTGTAACGAAACGCATTCACAATACCTGTGGTCTCGTTTCATATCTTAAAGAATTTTATACGCTTTTGACTGCGCTGTCATCTCATGGTAAGTGACACACAGTTTCTACACATCAACCGCACCGGAACGCTTAATCGTTTAGCGGTGCGTGTTGGCTGGAAAGTGGTAAGTAGCCACGACCGAAGCCTCGCACAAGACCAGACTTGAGCTAATCTAGAAATTATAAAATTCTAAAATGGCGTCGTCAAACTTAAGCCCGATTTTTCAATAATCAGATAAACTATCTAAGGAATAAATTTGAAACATATGCCGTTTAAAATCTGTCAAAACATCTTAATATTTATTTCTTAGTTAACGATTATCTCGCCATTGAAAAATCGGCCCTTAAAAGAGTAGAGACTTATTCTTGCGATGAGATTGTAAAATTTTCATAAAGTTTATTAGCTTATCATAATTTTTATTAGCTGCTACTGTAAACTTTAAAGAAAATATCGTAGAGTAAGGCATTATAATTTAACTTTAGCTACATCATGAAATCATGAATCTACCTGAATAGTTCGTTCAAAAGCGGGGTAAATACAGCAGTGTGTGTCTTTAGAAGGACCTTTGCGCACGTCTCTATGTTCCTATTCATAGGTAACCACGACCTAAATGACTGCCTTTACATTTTCTACACCATTTTGTCCGTCTAAAGTTTAAGAGGGTAGTTTTGAATACTACCTACACAATAGTGTGTGTGTATGTGTGACTTGCTGACCCGCTGTGCTTCGCCAAAGTGATCCGGTGAGAATAAGAAAAAAACCTTTCTTATCCCTGGTCTACATAATCACGAGAATCTCTACTAGGTTTTAGAACTTGGGATGAGAAGACGTTGATTAACGTTGATTGTACCTACTCAAATCGAAAACATAGTAATAGGTACAATTTCCTGTTCTTTTTTTTTGATTTTACAAATTTTTCATGAATTTGAAATTAATTTTTAATAATTTAATCATGAAACAAAAAAAAATATATTTTTATCCAAATAATAAAGTCAAGTAGGAAAACAAACATATTCAAAACTGAAAAATCCAGTGCCGACATCCAGAAAGAAAAGAGAAAGAACTTTCTAAAGACAAGTAGGCGTTTGACAAACTTTCCACTTACTTGAAAGTAGTGCTATGGTGTCTTCACACAAGAACTATGTCGTGGTTAAAATATGACACACGGGATTTTCTACGTGAGTTCTATATTTCGATGGGTACAGAAGACAACAATAGAAAGAATTCGGTCTCAGAAAAAAGTTTAATATCCTATCGTGTAAGTAGGAAGCAAACAAATCTAATTGGGA
Source organism: Coenonympha arcania (assembly GCA_036785405.1). Lineage (NCBI taxonomy): Eukaryota > Metazoa > Arthropoda > Insecta > Lepidoptera > Nymphalidae > Coenonympha > Coenonympha arcania. Next base: position 3,874,127 of record CM072067.1, read on the forward strand.
GCCACGAGAAGGTGAAGTTTTGAGAAATTCGTTATTAATGAAATAACGTTGAAAGGATATTAATTAATAACACAGTGTTACTAACTAACCAATTGCGGTAAATTGCGTACTAAAGAAATAAGATAATATGATATATACGTATACATACATAATGTACGGACATCCTAACATACATAAATGCTTGAAAAATAAAACACTTTGGACCCACGTCCCATTCAGTATCAAAATTTTTGTGTGTATAATTGAGAAACTTCTTTGCCGTGGAATATAACCCGCACAAAATCTTAATCTTAATAATATATATAAATCTCGTGTCACGATGTTTGTCCGCGATGGACTCCTAAACTACTGAACCGATTATAATAAAATTCGCACACCATGTGCAGTTCGATCCAACTTGAGAGAAAGGATAGTTTAAATCTCAAATTATAGTCGCAATTTTAATTTATTAATATAAAAAAAACTTTAGCCACAGCAACGCGTGGCCGGGTCAGCTAGTGGTCCTATAAATCTCACAGCGCGTTTTGGCAAGAGTCAGGAAATCTATTTTAGGTATTGCAAAGTTAGTAATTTTCAGGCTAGTTGAATTGCTAATCACACTGTAACTCGTCTTTCATAATAAAGCACTTATGTAAAAATAAACTTCTTAAGAAGATTTTACGAAGAAGTTCCTAACAAGAACTAACTGGAAGAGATTGCTTTTGAAATTAAATAGAAGTTACAGTACGTTACAGAAACATGCAAAAATGATCTTCCATATTTTTTTTTATTTTCTATAAACTTAGCTTTTTCACATTTTAAAATTCACTTGAAATCTCATAATCAAAATGAAATGAATAAAATGAAGTGGGTCGCGTCTTCGTAGCGCACATACACACACACATACAAACACACACACTTACACACAAACTTTCGCCTTTATGATATTAGTGTGATAAATCACCGTTTCCACTTACTTGAAAGTAATAAACACAAGAGGTGTTCGGCGGCAAGGAATGGCGCGGGTTCCGCAGCACGCCACTCGTCTGGTCTGAAGAGCGCAACACGAATCGACAGTTCACATAAACACACACATACAAACATACACACACGCTTACACACAAGCTTTCGTCTTTATGATATTAGTGTGATAAATCACCGTTTCCACTTACTTGAAAGTAATAAACACAAGAGGTGTTCGGCGGCAGGGAATGGGGAGGGTTTCGCAGCACGCCACTCGTCTTGTTTGAAGAGCGCAACACGAATCGACAGCGCACATACACACACAAATACAAACACACACACACTTACACACAAACTTTCGTCTTTATGATATTAAGCTTTTGTCAAACAGACAGCGAACCGAAAGCGTGGAGAAGCGTTTTTATTTTGTTATGTATGGTATCGTATGAATCTAGTCACATAGAAAAGCGAAAGCGAACCGAATACGTGGCGAACCGAAAGGCGTGTCACGCCATGACAAACCTAGGGCGAGCGCGCGAAGCGAGGCGTGAGCGAGATAGTTGTATTAGCTGGCTTTGTATGCACGTCGTCAAACGGAGAGCGAACGCGAGACGCGAAGCGAAAGCGAAGCGCGACGGTTGTATTTATTTACAAAACTATTCGACACGTGGCCGCCATGAATATCGAAAAATTTATTGAGTGTGTTAAAAAAACCCTATATTGTATAATACCCGTCATAAGACTTTAAAATGCTTTAAAAAAAGCTTTAGCCAATGCTTTGACACGAGTGGCGTCCCGCGACGCTTCGCTTTCGTTCCTTTCGGTTTCGCTTCGCTTTCGGTTCGCTGTGCCTAGTTTGACGTCTCCGCTTCGGTTCGTATTCTCCATGCTTTCGGTTCGGTTCGGTTCGCACTTATGTTTGACAATAGCTTTAGTGTGATAAATCACCGTTTCCACTTACTTGAAAGTAATAAACACAAGAGGTGTTCGGCGGCAGGGAATGGCGCGGGTTTCGTAGCACGCCACTCGTCTTGTCTGAAGAGCGCAGAACGAATCGACAGCGCCCGTCCGGGCTCACGTACGAGTGGGAATCTTTGTCCACGTACAATACCTGCCGAGGATGATATTGGTAATACAAACCGCGGCGATTTGTTATGGGAAGAATTATCCTCTACGATGTGTGACAATTGGAATACCAATGAAATAAAATAAGACCACACTGCTGAGGTGTGGAACACACTTACAGCTTCCGTGTATAATATGGGTTTAATCTGGGCATTATCTCTGGCCTTCAAGAGAAGAGTAAGCAGGTATTTACTAGATAAGAGCGTTCCACCATAGACCCAATCCCTGATTAAAAAAGAGCTTTCCGCCCTAGAGCTTCACTGATTTCCATCAGTCACGAATGCGTGTAACTTTGGATCGACTTGAACAGACTTAGGTTGGTTAATTAATTAATTAATCAGGAAAAAACTGACAATGGGCACTGCCGAGTTTATGCACTAAAGACGTTTGTAATGCTGAATCTAAGAGTAAACTAAGCACCATTTATCTAGAAAATATATCTGAGCTGTCTTTCACACAGATCTGAAGTAACTGTACGAGTATGATATTGAGTTATCCAACAAAAAGTTACACATATAGTAGGTAAAGCTTTTGTTTTAAAATCGATCCAAAGATTTTTTTTCTGCATGCAAATTATCGCAAGTTAAGTTTTTAGCAAAGTAGTGTTATCCTAGATTTTATCACTTTACAATTTGCACTAAGATTTTCTGTTAATACAATTTTAGTCTCAACGGCAATATTTTTACAATAATATAGGTAGATTAGTTTTTACCTGAACTTCAAGTTCAAATCCAGGTAAGTAGCTCAAGGGAACTGGATGAAAAGGATTGTCGTATGGCGAAGTATGGAACTCCAGGAGCATATTGGGTCCTCTGCTAACTATGTCCGGTACAGCGTCACCTCCACACAGACGGACAAGTACTGGAGAGTCTCTTGTCAGACCGTCCCATACCGTTAGGTAATCTTGCACCACATTGCATTGATCCCATATCCTGAAAGAAAAACCTTTGCTATATGTACGCTAGGGATGGGCTGAGTACGCGCTTAGTACTCGGTGTAATCGGTCCTTTTTCAACCGACTTCAAAAATGGAGGAGGTTCTCAATTCGACTTTATGTTTTTTATGTTTGCTACCTCATAATTTTTGACTGGGTCAATCGATTTTGTGATTCTTTTTTTATTAGAAAGCTGACGCTTCCCGTGTGGTCCCATTTCAATTTAGTCCAGTTCTGATAACGATTCATGAGATAAGAGAACCATATAAGTCTTACATTTTTAATTGGAGAGGATGTATTCAACAGTGGTTTGATGAGAGTTGAATTACTTGGTCGACTAATTCGACTTAATGTAAGAGTAAGGTTAAAGGCACTAAAATTTGTTGCCCTTGCAATGGCCTCCATTGATACCTCATTTTTATTTATCTAGATTCGTCCACTTAATAATTATTATTTTATGAAAAGGCTGATCAATCATCAAAGTACTTACTTAAGGACCCTTTGACTTCTATCGTACTTCACTATCTGGTCTTTGATATGTATTTTGTGGCTGTTCGTTTGCCTAACCGCTAACAATACGTGTTTATCCGCCGGAATCTGAAAAAGAACTTCCGTTTATTCTTGCGTCAAGATAAAACACACTTTATGTTTTGCGTTGTACGATTGTTTATTCAACGCCTGTAGGGCCCGGGCGTCATTTATATGTAATGTTTATACATGTATGTATATTTAGGTCTGCGGCGGAGTTTGGTGTAAATTTTAAATTAAATATTAATACAAACAGCCGCACCAGCCGCACGGATGCGATGTGTGAAACGCTCGTTTTAATGTAAATTCGCGACACCCTTAACCTAGATGGTGAGGGTTTATATGTAATTCCGTTTAAAGCAAGCCCGGTTTTTAATTTCTATGTCGGAATGTTTGACGGATATAACACTTCTTTAGAAGTCCGAAAATATACACCTAAGTTATCCAAACGCGCTCTGCAAAGACGGAATTTAATTATTCCGTATTGTAGGTACTCATCATCACATAAGCCTGCAGACCTCTGCATGTATTGGACACAAGCCTTTTCCTCCACTACACCCTGTCTTCCCATTACCTGTTTTATAATATGACGTCGATCCAATGAGCTAAGTGGAACTTAGCTATCTATCCACTTCGCTTCCGACCATATCAAACGTGGTCATTTGCTGATCTCCTCATTTGATATTTTGACGTGACAACGTCTTATAAATCGATAGAGCCGGCTGCACGCACAAAAAAACATCATGTGCCGTTACCTCGTTGCCGTTACCTCGCTGCCGTTACCTACCTCGCTCTGAGGCGTTCCATGTAAGGCTTGAAGTGCAAGCGAGAGTTGTCACGTTCAACTATCGTCAGTAAACCGACTTTACAGACAACCAATTTTTAGCTTCAGGGACACTCCTAACATACACCTTTTCATAGCCCACTAATCAAAATTAAACAGCATTGAAAAATATAAACGTGTCAACTACTTACTCGTAATTGACTGTGATGTCCCCAAAATAATATCAAATGAAGTAAAACTTCATTTGATATATTTGATACTTTCTTTACGAACTCACGGAACCCGGTTTTTTATTCTGACAAAGTGAAGGATCTTCGATGGCTGTCTTTGGGTCTTTTGTAAAGCTATGCGTCTAGATGCTCCCTCTATGATAGCAGTGCACGTTTTGTGACGTCACACATTCAAAAACTTCTCGATACTTACACGGCTTATCATATTTACCTTCGTGTGTTCGATGCGGTAAGTGCACGTCGCGTTGCGTGGGTAAACGCCGGGGAAGTTGGGCGACTGGATGCGACACGCCCGAAGATCGCAGTCGTTCAGTATGCGGTCACAATATGTGCCGGCGACGCGTTCCCCTCTCCAGGCCCCGAGTGTCGCATTCCCGTACCGCAGCCTCGCCTCGCTCCGCCTTAGAAACTTGTACGCCAACTTGAAGTCGAAATTGTATCCGACGCCCTAAAAGCAAAACGACGTATTATGCGTGGGATGGGAAGGTCGCGGGAACTTAAATCATCACGCTTAATTGCTACGTCTGTCTGTGTTGCGTATTGTTAATTATATTTATGGACTTCAGAGTGTTCAAGAACTTAGTGATTAGAACTTTAGTTGTTAGTTTTAGTACGATGGGAAAGTTAAAGGAGGCGGGAACAGGTACAGGAATGGAATATTATGCTGAAATCCTCCGGGATTTGTGTAAAACCGAAATCCATGCAGGCAAAGACGCGGAAACAACTGAAAGACATGATTGTTTAAGTACTTCAAAGTAAATCTTAAAATATATAAAAGATTTATTTTTATTACAAAACCGCCGTAATACGGAAATCACCCAAATTAATCAAAATGTAATACCTAATACACACTGCGAACACTAGTTATACAGCCCAAAAGTCCCACTATTTTCGCAAATTCGCTAAGCTAATGGAGCGAACTTTTTCTTGTTAAATACGCAGCAATTAAGTTGACCCAAAATGGCGGCGGTCTACGCAGGTCTCCTTAATCGCACCTTAGTGAACTTTCAAAAATATATTTAGTGCAGGGTTCAACTTATACGCCGCCTACTATATCACTATTCGGTCCCCAACTCGGGTGTATTAACATCCATTCAAATTACACCCTCGTTGGTAATCAGCAATTTTCTCCCCTCGTTGAACAATGTAGTATTTCATTTATCTCTAGACCACTGTATACCGACAGTTGATACCGCAGAGCATTTGTATTTGAGACTACACTCAACAGATCGCAGTAACTAAGTATGTGGTCTGAGTAGGTGCTGAGATCGTCCTGGTTTCCAATACCCCGTACCCACCCTACCTACCCGCTTTACCCTTCCGCTTCGAAACTTCGAGCAACTAAAGTCGGGATTGTACCCACTCCTTCAACTGTAGGTGCTGGAAGTAATTAACGTCTATCATTCATTCCTCTATCCATCTCCTCACGAGATATCTTAAAAATATGTTATAATCTTTCATACTTTATAAAAAATCTTGTATTATAACAATGACATTTTTGAAAAGAGCAAGTGCCGAGTTTCTTGCCAGTGCTCTTCTCGGTGCAAACCTGCTTTCCGAACCTGGTGGTAGAGTTTTGACTTTTCATAAGAGCCTGTTATTTAGGCCTATGTGAAAATAAATATTTTCATTTTCATTTTCATTCACTGCTGTATAAGTGTGAGTGATAAAATACCTATTTAACACTAGAAAGACGGAAAAATCAACTTACCAAGAAAGACGGCGAGCGGTCATGTGACCCCTTGCTTTATAAATAATTTTAAATGATAAAATGTCCCAAAAACAACAAGAACTAAGCAAACCAAATATTAAAACTACAATTTGACTCATGTTAATTATGTTTGTATGCACTCCAACTCATACCTTTACTCACAAATATGATATATTAAAGATTTTTTGGTTTGAATGATTGTACTGTCTGCACAAAGGTTTTTTAGATAGGTATGTCGCAATCTTTGTTTGATTTGGTGTTGCTACCATTAGGAAAGCACTGGCTCCTTTCTTGATGTCGTCCGTCCACCTGACACTGACAGTAGACGACCATTGGCGTCTGTACTGGTACCGCCGACGCATCATCTTTGCTTTCCTTCCTTCCTTCTACTTATGTCTTTTTGTGACTTCTTGATATAAAACCGATGCATTTATAGCAGCCAAGTCTAATAATTTGTTATAAAAACTCGTCAAAGGCGAGTCGGACCCAAGCACAAAGGGTTCCGTACCAGTATATACCTAAACGGCAAAAAATACGTTTGTTGTATGGAAGCCCCCCTCAAGTATTTATTTTATTCTGTTTTAGGTATTTGTTATTATAGCAGCAATAGAAATACATCATCTTTGAAAATTTCAACTGTCTTACTATCATGGTTCAAGAGATACAGCCTGGTGACGAATGGCCAGACGGCCGGCGGAGTCCTAGTAATAGGGTTCCATTTTTTGGATCCCTTTGGGTACGGAACCCTAAAGACTTGCAATGACCATCTTTGAGATGCTGTTTTGACACTATATTTTGGCCCATTGGTCAACAACATCAACCCAACATTGAAGAGACTCTAGCATTTGACTATCTGCAGTAAGTCGAGGCATAGTATCATATCTGAAAATCACTGATAATAATTTGACAAAAGATGCCTAAACAATAAACAAAGTACAATATAATATTATTATGGTGTTCATTACATCTCACAATAAATTTAATTTATTAGTACAACTAATAAAAATATTATGATCCGTCCGCTTTGGATATAGGTTTACTCTAACAAATGCCGCATGGGTCAAATGACCACTGCAGTCTTTTAGGTAAATGTATGATTTATTTATGATGTGATGATCACATAACAATGTAAACATTTTTAAACGTAAATTTGAACTATTTTAATAAAAGTTGCGAGAGGATATTATGTCAAAATAACCAATAGTTTTCGAGTTATGGAACTCTGTATTCCAAAAAACGGTCTTATGACCCCGCCCGTCTTTCTAGTGCTAATCTCTCGAATGCTTCTGAACACCTGTGTCCCAAAAAAAGGTAGGTAGTATTTTTTTGGGGTAGGTGAAAGAAAATGGATTTTTTGCGTGACGGTAATCCTATCACGAAGATAATCTGCGAAAATGTAGAATGAATGTTTCTCTTACTAGTCAACAAAATGGGCACGCATGCAATCACGTATAGAGATTTGGTATGACGAACTTATTAGAACGAGCTAATTGAAAACAGCGCACAGCGTTATCTACCGAGCGATGAGTGAAATCAGAAATGAAATATAAAATGTCCAAACTTTGTTCCTACCGAGTGTTCCGCGACAATCACATCTTTTTTGTTTCTATGTGTCTTCCATTTCCTTGAATTATTGTATCAATTCTAATAATTATAAATTCTTTGACTAATAGAAAGCTACATATACCTTGTTGAAAATAGGGTAAATATTATCCCGGACAAAAAGCGGTTCCCAACGGACGCAAATAAAGTCTGCGAACATTTTAATGACGTCCGTCCACCTGATGGAAAGTCATTCAGTCTTATGAGCTATGTCTCCCGTACATTTCCGCAGTAGGTATACCTTTATTTAATTGTTACCTCTACCAATTTGTTAGCGCATGTTATACGGTAAAATCGTCAGCCAGTCTATAATTGTCATGTGTAATTATAAAAGCGCGTTCCGTTTACTTTTACACGTTATTTCCCCATTCATTTACATTTAGGTAAGTTTTTAAATGTTAGTTGTTATAATTTCTGCATAATTATAGGAAACATATTTACATGCTGAAATATAACGTTTTATAGAACGTAATACAAGTGTTTAATTGGTATGTATTAAAATTCTTTCTCAAAGTATCTACGGCTTGAGTTGTTTAAAAAAAATCCTAAATCGACATGTTTTTGGAATAGACAATACTTACATACAAAACTTACATAAAAAAAATATAAGATAGTCACACCTGATAGAAAATTATCTTCTAATGGAAGTCGTAATTTTAGATCTAACTGATAAATAAATACTCGTAGGTTAACTTTTACAGCTCAAAATATTTAAAATTCTCTATCACAATGACTTATCCCTACCCTTGCGTTTGTATACCGTCTCTATGAATGGTTAACCAGAATCGAATACTAAATTAATTATAATTAATGCGATATCATTTATGTAAGCTATGTACTACACAAGCATTTAGTTAACAGAATAAACAAACCAGAATCAATAACTAATCCTGCAATAACATTCGAAATCATCATTATGTCAACATAGCATGTTTGAAGAGAGATTATTTTCCATTTGCGAGGTATTATCTCCAATACATTACAATTGTACTAACTGTAAAAACAAGTCAATGAATTACAATACAGGTAACTGAATTTAACGAATCATAAGGAATATATTAAAATTTTAAAATTATAATATTTTTCAATTTCAAAATATTATGATTCGTTAAATTCAGCTACCTGAATCAGTTTAGTTAAATTGAATGCTTTGATAGGTACCTAATCATTTTATTACAAGAATTAATTTAAAAAAAATTGTTAGTATCAACTATAATTATTGATTTAGAAATTCATTACATTAAGACTAAAGAATAAGATAAAATCTACATAACATATAAAACAAAATAATGTTATATAACCACTAACTGAAACAGCGCCACTTTTATGTACCTAAGTAGGTAATTTAAAACAACTTAAAGTCTTGTCCAACTTAAAAATATATTAATAAAGTTTTCGATTTGTTTTTCTTATCGTGTGATTTCGGATTAATACTGCAGTACTTTGGTTGAAAACACCTAACATTCATGAAACCATCTAACGCCAACAAAAATTACAAATAAAATATCAGTGAAAGCGAATCACGCTGGTGTGTCACTACACTTACACGATAATCAGGAATAACACGGCGATTTAATATCATCAATCTATTGCAAAGTAAATTAGAGACATGTGGAATTCGAGGTCCGTTGCTCGCTTGGTGCACTGACTATCTCCGTAATCGTACGTTCAGTGTACGGATTGGTAACGCTGTCAGCGACACCCATGCGGCTAGTGAAGGCACGGCTCAGGGCTCCGTCCTTGGCCCGTTGCACTTTTTGTCGTATGTGAACGACATGAGAAACTGTATTCAGCATTGTACATGCTATCAATTCGCGGATGACACTTGCATCATCTTCGCTGACCGGGATCCTAATAAGATCTGTGACACATTGCAGAGGGACTTCAACACCCTGACCATGTGGTGCCACGATGCGGGTTTAGTTCTTAATGTTAAAAAAACCAAATTGATTCACATTAGATCACCATATCTAAAATTTACTCCCTTTAAAAAAATTATAGCTCACGATCATGCCTGTTTACACAGTGTTAATTTTAATTGTTGTAATTGCCCTTTCATTGAGCAAGTCGATCGATACACCTATCTCGGTCTCACTATCGACTGTAAATTCAATTGGAGTTTGCACATAGACTATGTTTGTAACAAACTAAGGCAATTTCTGGCTAATATAACTATCTTGAAACGACGGATTCCATTTAAAATCAGATTAAGGTTATATAACTCGCTTGCTCTTACTTATGTGCAATATGGTCTCAGTAGTTATGGTCGTACTTATAAAACTTACCTAAATAACATTTATAAGCTACAGTTCAGAATTTTAAAAACTATTGTATCCAGTTCCATTAAATGTAAATACGAAGGCGATGAACTAAAGCTATTTAAACATTGTAAAACGTTACCCGTTCAGGAACAGTTTAAATACACGTTGCTAAAGGAGGAGTTCTTCAATGAGAAGATACTCCGGAAAAAAGAACATCCTGTACGGACGCGAGCGATGACGGCTAACCGGCTGATCACTACGCGCGCTAACAATACGTACGGCGAGCGAACCACCGCGTACTTGGTTCCGCGTTTCATGAACGAACTACCTCCAACCCTCATACAAAAAATTGACATTAAAAACATCAAGTTGAAATTGAAAGAGCACTTTTTAACAAAGTTAGATACATGATTATATTTTGTCTCATACTTGCTTGGTTCTTTACATAATACGTTATATACCTACTGTATAATTTATTTAAGTAACTATTTACATAATCGTTGTTGATATAGGCACTGAGGACAAACCTCTGTGGTTTTTTACAGTGTCCTTTAGATTAAGTTCTTGGATTGTATGCTTTTTAGTTGATAATAAAAAAAAAAAAAAAAAAAAAAAAAAAAATATTTTAATAGCTTATCTGAAATTGGTCGGAAATTCGATCAAATGGGTGATAAAATATTCGTGATTGAAATCTTTGACGCTAAAATAATTATAAAATGATAGCCTTTATTAAAATAATATGAAAGTAATAATATTCAGTATCGTAATTGTTTTATCCAGCGGTACGGAGGGTCTCCGTAATCATCGCTTAATTAATTGATCGAAAGCTCAACCCTTGGTCCTGATAATGTGCCTGCTAAAGGGGGATAAATAATGACCGATTTAATCTCCCAGGATTTAGCTAGGTACGCGGGACGTATTATAGAGCAAAAATGTGTGAGAAAACACATGTGCACTCTATACTCCCTCACTTTTCATTATCTTAGTCAGATGGGATGACAGCTCGAAACGATTGGTGAGGGATCAGCAGCCGTATCCATACATATGACATAATATTTCGATTCAATTCGATTCGCTCAAATGGAACGAAATTCAAAAAATGTATGACATTGACAGTTGTCTGCACGAAAGTCACGTGATCAATTTAGAAAAAGAAAACGAAGAAACACTTTATTACACACAAAAATTACAAAAAGGATACACAAAGCAAAAATAAAACAACAATGCGGGCTTAATGCGGCAAAGGCGGCCTTAACGCTGCAAGCAATCTCTTCCAGGTAACCTTTTTAGCTATAGGAAAGTAGAACGGAAAATTACAAAACGAAAATTAAAGTAATTTAGTCATAGTCATTACATTTTTGAATTTCGCCATTACGGCCATCACGCTGCAAGCGCAAGACGTTTTCTCTGATGCACGGGGGTGAATCACGCCAATTTCCGATCAATAAAAATGGTAATAAAAATTCATGTCAGAAAAACTAATTAAACCCGGAAATCGAACCCAGGACCTTCCGAAACGGCAGTCTAGTTCGTTCGTCCACGGCTCAGCAAAGACGTCCTGCAATGATTTCCAGCCCGCACGGTCCTACGCCACTTGTACCCAGCGCCTCCCGCGACTTTTTTAATGTCGTTAGTCCATCTAGTCTGAGGTCTGCCCTGCCAACACTGCTCTACTACCGTGCGAGGTCGCAATTCCAGCACTTTGTGTCCCGATCCATCGGTTTAGTCTAGTATACTAACCACGAAATCAACGCGGCATTTTCAAAGGAGCAAGGGCAGCGAACCGTTAAACTCGGGCGATGTTAAAATATACGAGTCACAAGCGAAAACGTGTTTGTTACGTCATCTCGGTAAAACGTGAAGGGGTGATAATGAAGATAAATATCGCTGCTCCCTTATTAGGATTAACTTTGTGATGTGCTGACGTTGTTGATTTGTTAGTTCAGAGTTTTGGAAGTATTGATCAAACTTAGCTTCGTTAAGTCTATATGCAAATAAATATAAGCGATTATTACAGACAACACTTGCTGGCGGGTTGCTTAGCGATTGAAGTCCTCGTATAGGTGGACTTTTCAAAAATTATTAACTTCCTTTTCACCATAGAACGGCAAGGCATCGAAAAAGTTTCCTCCCATACATAGTCGACGTACCAAAGACGCGTACGAAGCGGTTTGATTGCCCGTTCTTGACACGCACTGCAAAGGCCTGGAATACCCTCTCAGGCACTGTTTTTCCTGCCACTTAAACCCGGGCGCCTTCAAATAAAGAGTGAATGGGCATCTCCTAGGCAAGAGCGTTCCACCTTACACTGTATCATCGCACACTTTACATCAGGTATGATCACAGTCAAGTGCTAGCTAGATAGTTAAAAAAGTGTCCTTATGGTAAAGTATATCATAAAAGCTAACTGTATGCTCAGGCTAATCCGTTGAGAGATATCGATATCCACAATTCGATATCGTTATTCGTTTTCGGTTACTCCTCGCAGACAGTACTGACTATATGTGTATGAATGTACTTTAGTGAACATTCTAGAATATTATACATAGTTACCAACTTTACTATTAGAGGATGAAGTTAATAATTACTAAGTAAATAACCGCATCGATTTCCAAGTTTAATTACACTTACGAGCACTCAACTTTATAATTACTGATGTTAACGCACACGAACAAAATGGACGCCAGACAAAATTATTGACTATTAATGTCTTTTATACGGTTTGAAAGTTGTTTTAAGTAAAGTAAATATGGGCATTATTGGTGTATTTGCTTGACGTTAAATGTTTTTAGATTATATGTTACTTTCTGCATATTATATTAATCTGAAAGGGTCTTTACAAATAAAAACTCAGCCTTTCTAAAATAATAGTGACGGTAGCCATTGCTATTTTCGTTTCCAATATCAATTAATGTAATTAGTAAGTATTGATAAACTGTATTTACCAAGCGACTTGGGAGGAGCCACTTAACAAAGCTGAGGACACCCGAAGGTAATACCGTTACCTCCCAATCAGAGGTTCTAGGAGAGATTGAAAGATTTTACCAGCAACTATACTCTTCTCATGCTCCAAAAGCGGCTCAGGACGCGCACGACAAACGAGCGACCCTCACCCGTCACTACACCGAGGACATTCCGGACATTGACGTAGGCGAGATGCGAATAGCCCTCGAGCAACTCAATAACAACAAGGCGCCGGGTGATGACGGCATTACATCAGAGCTACTGCGTGCAGGAGGCACTCCTATCCTGGCAGAGCTGGGAAAGCTGTTCAATGACGTCATCTTGAACGGTACTACGCCGAAGGCATGGAGCAACAGTGTGGTGATCCTTTTCTTTAAAAAGGGCGACAAGGATCTCTTAAAGAACTATAGGCCGATATCACTGTCGAGCCATGTATACAAGTTGTTTTCGAGGGTTTTGACAAATCGCCTCGCCCGAAGACTTGACGAATTCCAACCACCTGAGCAGGCTGGGTTTCGAAAAGGCTATAGCACCGTGGACCACATCCATACCTTAAGACAGATAATACAGAAGACCGAAGAGTATAATGTGCCACTCTGCCTTGGATTTGTGGACTACGAGAAAGCCTTCGACTCTATCGAAACCTGGGCTGTTATGGAGTCTCTGCAGAGGTGCCAGGTCGACTGGCGTTATATCGAGGTGTTGCGAGGTATCTACAACTCCGCCTCAATGACCGTCCAAGTACAGTCTCAGCGCACAAAACCGATTAACTTACGGAGGGGTGTTAGACAGGGGGATGTTATCTCCCCGAAACTGTTTAACAGTGCACTTGAAGACGTCTTTAAAACGCTGGACTGGAAAAGACGAGGACTAAATATTAATGGGGAATACATCTCGCACCTACGGTTCGCCGACGACGTTGTTATCTTGGCAGAGACTCCTCAGGACCTTGAGGACATGCTGAACAGCTTAAGCCTTTCTTCCAGACGGGTCGGTTTAGGGATTAACGTGGACAAAACCAAGGTCATGTTTAATCAACACGTTGTCCCGAGACAAGTGATCGTCGAAAACGTTGGTATGGAAATTGTCTCTCAATACAATTACCTTGGGCAGACCATTGCGCTAGGCAGAAATAATTTCGATGAAGAAGCCAACAGACGAATACGGCTGGGCTGGGCAGCATTCGGTAAATTGAATCAAGTCTTCTCCTCGTCAATTCCTCAATGCCTGAAAACTAAAGTTTTCAACCAGTGCGTTCTTCCCGTCCTCACGTATGGCGCGGAAACGTGGACACTCACACACGGCCTGATCCACAAATTCAAAGTCGCGCAGCGGGCCATGGAGAGGGCTATGTTAGAAGTTTCCCTGAGGGATAGAATCCGAAATGAGGAGATCCGCAGGAGAACCAAGGTCACTGACATAGCCCAAACCATTAGCAAGCTGAAGTGGCAGTGGGCAGGTCACCCGTGTCGCAGGGGCGATGGCCGGTGGAGCCGAAAAGTCCTGGAGTGGAGACCGCGTACAAGTAAGCGTAGCGTGGGGCGCCCTCCAGCTCGTTGGACCGACGACATTAAGCGGGTGGCGGGAAGCGGCTGGATGAGGAAGGCTGAGGACAGGGTGTGGTGGCGCTCACTTGGGAAGGCCTATGTTCAACAGTGGACGTCCGCAGGCTGAAATGATGATGATGATGATGATGATAAACTGCCGGTATATGAGAAGTATCAAGAAATTGAATTAGTCATCAACTGGTAAACAGCACCATCAACACCGTCATAGGCAAAACACAGCAGCTCCGGCGGATTTTCTTGGATTTGTAATTATACTGATAGGTTCTTAGTTCTTACTTTCCTTTAGTCGGGGAGTTTCAAAAAATTATTTAATCCTTTTTCAATTACAAGTCGTGGGTGTTTTAAATTTTTTTAATTTTCCACTTTGTTTATTTTTCTTGTTTCTCCGAGGGGCTCTATATCTAACTAAAAGTAAAGAAACTGAAAAAAAAAACAGACATGCATGTTAAAATGGGAATAATTTTGTATGAGGTAAGTATACTTACTTTTACCATTTTTAAAATCTTTAATATTATTATTCTATCGAATAGAAGCCTATTTTTAACCGACTTCAAAAAAAAGGAGGAGGTTCTCAATTCGTCGGAATCTTTTTTTTTTATTTTTTTTTATGTATGTTCCCGATTACTCGAAGATGCGTGGACCAATTTCAAAAATTCCTTTTTTTTTTGAAAGGGTATAGTTCACAGATGGTCCCATAGTCATCAAGTCAGGATCTGATGATGGGATCCTGGAGAAATCGAGGGAACTCTTCAAATTTTATAAGCACACTTGAAGTGATTTGGATATTGTTTGAAAGAGTAATTTTTTCCAGGTAGGCTTATGGTCATCAAGTCGGGATCTGATGATGGGATCTTGGTAAAATTGAGGGAACTCTTCAAATTTTGCTAGTATGCTTGAAGCGATTTAGGTATTTTTTATAGTTACTATTGCATTTCCTTGCAGTCATCAAGTAATGACTGTATTCATCAAGTCAGGATCTGATGATGGAATCTTGGAGAAATTGGGGGAACTCTTCAGATTTTAGAAGCATACTTCAAGCGATGTGGGCATTTTTCAATGCCTTGCGCATTAGTTGTTTTCCACTAAAAAGTATAAAATAAAATGGAAAATTCTTTCCAAAAAACCAACTTCAAATGCCACTACAAAGAATGAAATAATTTGCAATGTACACCAATTCGAAGTCGGGCAATGTTTCGTTCATTCACTAATAGTCCTTCGTAATGTCGATAATTTTGTCGTTTCTTTGCACATCAAGTTTAATAATAAGAAGGACTATTAATGATTGAACGAAACATTGCCCGACTTCGAATTGGTGTACATTGAAAATTATTTCATTCTTTGTAGTGGCATTTGAAGTTGGTTTTTTGGAAAGAATTTTCCATTTTATTTGAATTTTATTTAGGGCGATAACAAAGAATTTGACGATGACGCACTCTAAAAATATATTCCTAAAAAAATTGTACAATCAGAATGTTTGAATACAATTCGAAATGAGCACAAATAATAATCTCTACTATAGGAATCCAACGCCATACAAATCTAGTGACCCATTAAAAGCGAACCAGTGGAACTGATCTACATTTCAAACGAAGGCTTAACTAGCATTTATTAATAGACTTTAAAGTTATCACAACAATGGGAATCGAAGGTTCAGCAATTAAATTAATGAATTATTGTGAATAACAAAGGGTTGATCTACTACTAAACACGGTTACATACGAAATGGATACAATACAAAATCAACCCATATCTACTAGCGTTCTACTCTAATAAGTACGATAATGGAAGAATTAATATTCTACCACTATCGTCATGTTATGCCCATTGCCGACTTACAACAGAGTTGATAAATGAAGATAAATGTTGATAAAGTATAAGATGTTAACATTGAAAAATAATAACTGACTGCCGAGTTGCACGAAACCAATTCAAAAATTTTAGTGGTACTTAAACTAATTTAAGCGCAATCAATGTCAAAAAATGTACGTAATTTTGCCATTCCTCGCGATTGAATTTGTTTATGTATAGCACTTAAATTTTTTCGTGCAACTCGGGGTCAGTCTATCCAATCTAAGTGTCATATTGATAGAGTTAGTTTCACTGAAGTACACCGTATAGCCGTGGTATAGCCCCAAGCCGAGCCACACCACTACCCCGTGAAGTATTAAATAAACTGTAAAAAATATAATATAAGAACCACAGAGCAAGGAATGACTTTTATAAGAACTTACCTGTTGACTTAGTCTATCCAACCTAAGCGTCATATTGATAGAGTTAGTTTCACTGAAGTACACCGTATAGCCCCACGCCGAGCCACACCACTGCCCCGTGGGTGGAGAAGGGCTATTCTCCACTATTGTCATGTGCCCATTGCCCAATGCCCGTCCAGACATCCAAACCGAGGTAAAATAAGATGTAAAAAAGATAATATAAGAACTTACCTGTTGACTTAGTCTATCCAATCGAAGTGTCATATTGATAGAGTTAGTTTCACTGAAGTACACCGTATAGCCCCACGCCGAGCCACACCACTGTCCCGTAGGTGGAGAAGGGCTGTTCTCCACTATCGTCATGTGCCCGTCTGGACATCCATCAGAGGTGAAGGAGACAAACTTGCCCACTGTGAATGTGTCGAATGTTAGCTGAAACAAGAATATGTGGTTAGGGATTTTGGTGTTGTCTTTGTATAGATTTTTTTTTTAATACTATATAGGCTAGCGCTTGACTGTGATCACACCTGATGATACAGTCAAAGGTGGAACGCGCTTGCCTAGAAGATGCCTATTCACTCTTGATTTAAAGGCATCCGGGATGTAAGTGGCAGGAAAGACACTGCCAGGGACTTGTGCCATCCCACAAGTGGCTACAGTACTCCACTCCACAGTAGATGTTTTAATCCACGGCGTCGCGCCCCACTCTGTCGAAATCGCTTATGTTTCTTTCGGAGTTTGACAGAGTGAGACACGTCGTCGTGGATTGAATTATCTATACCTACTAGTTAATGATAGCTTCTTAGGACTAATTTTATTAGCGTGATTCTTAACTAGAACACAATGTGTAAGTGTGCCAAGCTATCTGTAATTAGTAATCTAATTTTACCAACTATTCTACGTTGATACACTCGAGAGGTTTTTGTCATAGCATCATTTTGAATGGAATAAATAATAAATTTTATATAATGTTTTTTTTTTTATTTCATATGGAATAAAAATATATAATTTTACGTCCATTCATGTATCCATATTGGTATTTGCCCGTATGCTCGTAGTATACTGGTTACTTTTACTTGATTACCGAAGGTGATACTTGATTTTTTAAGGTATATCAACTAAACGTATTTTAAATATTGTTTTTTTTATTTCATATGGATTAAAATA
This sequence comes from Coenonympha arcania, assembly GCA_036785405.1. NCBI lineage: Eukaryota > Metazoa > Arthropoda > Insecta > Lepidoptera > Nymphalidae > Coenonympha > Coenonympha arcania. The sequence continues at coordinate 3,892,153 of CM072067.1, forward strand.
TAAGTTTAATTCCATTCATCCATCTATATTGGTATTTGCCCGTATGCTTGTAGTATACTTGTTACTTTTGCTTGATCACCGAAGGTGATACTTCATTTTTGTAAGTAGTATCAACTAAACGTATTTTTAATGTCTGTACCTGTATTCTGAGGTCTGTACCTACTTAAGACTTTACTAATGGGGTTGTATTATGTGACGGCTTTCATAGAAATAATAAGATTTCAATATTAGATTGTTTGAAACAAATATGTTAAAAATTCTTTCCGAACAGAATTTTTTGGGCTTCAGTTGTCGGTTGACTAAAATAACAAATTAAGATTTTTTTTATAGTCATCGCGAGCAAACGAGCGTCACCTGATATTATGCGATCTCCGCCGCGCGGACATTTGCAGCACCAGAGGAACTGCAAATGCGTTCCCGGCTCTTAAGAAATTTGTTTATTCACCCTTGAATAATCCCGTGTTATAGTTTTGAGGGAGCACTGATGTGTCATTTAAACTACAAGCATGGCAAAATATTTTCATACCTGTATAATATCACCATAGCTTCCACCATTGGCGGTGAAGTTGAGATGACATACGAAAGGCAGGTGGTCCTCTCTCGGCCTCCGGACCTCTAGTTCGTATGTTCTACCAACGTCTCCCATATATGTTCTGTTGCAGGCTGGAACAAAGTACTAATATTAACAAAATGTCTAATCAGACGTCTACCGCATAACATAGAACTTTCCAACGGCGTGACGCAAGTGGAAAGTTTACATATGGCCTCTCTCCCCCTCCTGCCCTTCCTCCTTCTCCTTTGACGACCTCCCTGGCGCAGTGGCAGCGTGCTCAAATTCGAGTGGGAGGTCGCGGATTCGATTCCCGCCACGGGGCACTTTGGAATTTTATAATTTCTAAATTGGCTCTGGTCTGGTCTGGTGGGAGACTTCGGCCGTGGCTAGTTACCACCCTAGCAGCAAAGACGCACCGCCAAGCGATTTAGCGTTCCGGTACGATGCTTGTAGAAACCGTTGGGGTAAATTTATTTACCCTTTGAGATCGCAGTTAAGTACTAACTAGTATAAAGTAAAAAAAAAGCTAAGAATTATTATTCGTACGGATCGGTAACTTAAATCAGATGTAACTAATCTTAAGCTAACTTCTATATAGGTTCTGTGTTTTTTTAGAATTTGATCCACAAAAAAAATGTTTCAGAATAGAGAGGTAACTCAGAACCCGGCGGACCGGGTAAAAAGTTTTGCTTGTAGAAATAATATATTTTGCATACATGCAGTTCTTATTATAGTAGGTAAATCAATAATTCATTATACCTAGTGATACTTAAATTATTCTGCCTATTTTTCAAGACTAGTACAAGATAGAAAAATGTTAAGGTTTCGATGTCGTCATTTTCGGTTATTTCCCTCATATAGATTGTATAGTTATAATGAACCGAATTGATATTCCAATCTAAAATCTAACAACATATTGTACAGGAAACTAAACCCAGGACTTACCGCCGCGCCAAATTTACCACGCAATCATAAACTTTGACAAAATATAAGAGTGGCAATTTTCCACAGTTAACACACTCTAACAAATACGATTAGAGTAGTGAAAAGTTACGATTTATAACCATAAAACGATAAATAACGCTCAAAGCACACGATAAACATGTTGTTCAATATTTAATGTTTACTTTGTGTGAGTTTCAAACTCCATTGTGGTTTAGTTATATCGAATTTTGGAGGACGGAATGTCGACCTTGGAATTGTTAAGTTAGAACAAGTTCGTACTAAGACTAAGATCTACGTTAGCTTTTATTCATATGTGGAGAACTTCACTGAACGACAAATGTAAAGCTTATTGATAAAATCTATCACGATAATAATAATAGACATAATGGCGGGCGGCGCGAAAAAATGTCGCCAGTTTATCGGTGTCAAAAATGCTTGTTTTGCCACCAACAGTAAGGCCACGGTGTAGTTCGTTCAGCAGCCACCTATAGAATTTTGACAGATGGCGCGGCGCTACTGTTTGCTTGTACGAAAAAGGTTTATGATATAAATGCCCATACCCTGAGGTTTCTTCAGTGGTCACGATACAGAAAATATCACATGAGTATGTTAGACGCGCGAATTGATTGCCGAGCGTATGTAGCCAACTATGTATATGGGTATTTCACGAGGTCTTGGGTTCGATTCCCGGGTTATTCTAAGCCAGTACAAAATTTGCTGGCCCGACTAATTATACTAATTTTGTCAGGATATTCTGAGTTCTAGCCCGAAGTTTAGAAAATGTATTTTTTTCTTTGAGGGTTTTTCACCTCCGTGCCTCAAAGATCACGTTAAGCCATCAAAACCTCGCTGTGTATACATATGTTTTTTTTCAGTAATTTCAGTCTCTACCAAGTTTCGCACCGTAAAACTGGCAAGAAACTCGATACTTCGGAAAAAAATCATTCTAACAATTTTGTTATGAATAAAGCGACATATTAAGGTTTATGACAAAACTTTTACCTAAAACAGACTAGGTAGGCGCATTTTATTAGCACAGAACGAACGGTTTCCGCGGCATTCAAACGAACAACTAACTGGTGGGCAGCTCATATTATGTAATGCGGTTTGGGAACGCGACAGGGGGAAACAACACAATTTTCTGGTACCCGAACTATTGTTAATCCTTCCTACACGAAAATAGGGAAATGAGAAGGAAAAAGGAATTTGAATAAGCGAAGCACACAATGAATAGGCGGCCATATTTTTACAATCTTTTTAAAAATGCCTTTTGTCTGTCCTGACAGCGCATTAAGTACGGTATAAGACAAGTGTTCTCTTCGGCGGGGAACATTATTGTTCGCTTTTATGCTTTTTAGACCTTTTTTCCTATTATGGTTCTGTCATTTGCCGTTTTCGCTAGGAAAATGTTTTGCGCTGAAAATCTTTTACCCTTTGACCTACTAGCGAGATTGCGATGAGCAGTTAGGGGTGTAATTAAAATGATGTTATCTTCTACTACCTAGTCTTCCTTTCATTGTTTGCTCATTACAAACAGGGGTTTTAGAGTCGAGCGTATTTTTTTTCAAGTATAATATAAAACATTTCAAGATGGCTAGCGATTCATGTATTGCTTTGACACAATTACTCACTTCATATTTTCACCATAGATTTCACGTAGGCTTGACGTTGTAAGAATGCGCGGGGGAAGGGGAAGGAGGTGTGAGTTCACGTGTAGACTGCGTAAAGACGCGAATGCCGTTTTTTATTAAACATTTCACTTCACCAAATGAAGACGACGCGTTACGTGAATCTTAGCTTTATTTAAATAATATCATGATTTTTTCAGTTTGGTTAAGAGTTACTATAAAATATGTCACGACATCTACCTTTCATCAGAGGGTTTGAGTTAACGCACATTTTCTAGAGTTATGTGCGTTCAGGAGACTGATTTCACTTTAGAAGCTTGTGAAAGATAACATCGTGGGGAAAAACTGATAAATTAATTGTAATAACAATTCGTAAAATGTATGTATAACCCGTTCGCAGAGGCTTTGCCGATGACTTCCCCTCCCACTTCATACTACCGCGACCCGCGCTTGTCTGTTATCAGACGAATACGGGCCGCGGTAGTATAAAGTCTATTCGCTTAGAATTTGTCGTTACAAGTACATGCCCATGGTCGGCATCGTTTGATGTTTTTCAGAACACCGACGACATCAAACGACGCCGACCGTGCGCATGTACTTGTAACGAAAAATTCTAAGCGAATAGACTATACATCGCATTGTATCGTTAAAGCTCTTTATTTTTATACATCTGTATTCTGGTTTATTGTACTGCATGAAATAATAATAGTAAGTACTCAAGATAGCACAGAGCCCGCATCGAAATAAAGGGAAAACTTGAAATGCATATTAGATCCCAGATAATAGAATACTGCACTGGGTCTTTTATCGTGTGGCTTCAATATCGGTTTACAAAAGGGGATTTCCTCTTTTTGCATTGAATTTGTTCTGTGTTCATGTTGTTTTTACTTCTGTTGTAATATTTTTTTATAATAAGTAAAGTTAAACTAAACTACAACTACAACCACTACAACGTCATAATATTATGAACTTGTATCAACAAAACTCTCATGCTTGATTATAACTAATTTTAATTTTTCACTAGTTTTAGTTTTATTTTTCTGAAAATCATGCCCTCATTTATTTTTAAAGTGTCTAAGTACAAAAAAGAGAAATTATTTCATACAAAATAATTCTGATGATAAGTACTTTTTGATCAATACTTAAAGTTAATATTTGTTTAATTTTAAGCAAAACAATCATTGAAATATTGTAGGTACATCATTATATTACTGTATGGGTATATCTCTATCTATAATCTCATTGCCATCCCAGGTATTTGAGTTTACATGTAACAATTTTGGGTAGGTAAAGATCGTGTTGGGGTACCCGAATACAGGTAGGCAGGTAGTCATTTGCTACCCAAATACTCGTGTACGCTATAACTTACTAGTAACTTACTAGTAGTACGCTAAAACAAACTAGTAGTGAATAAAACAAGACTAGAGAAAATAAATAAATCATTTAAAGGCAACGGGATACGCTTTTACAACAAACTTCGTAGTGAAATATTAAATTTATCCCTCAAAAAGTTCAAAGTCGTTGTAAAACGAAAGCTTGTTAATAAAGCTTACTATAGTGTTAAGGATTATTTAAATGAATCGAATCCTTGGGAGTGACCTGCTTTAATTTTAATTATACTAGCTCAACTAGTTTTTAAGAGCATTGTGAAGTGGTGATAACCGAAAACAAAACCCGGCTGAGTTTGTTGTGGGCTTCTTCTCAGTGCAGGGCGCGTTTGAACCCTCATAAACTTAGTTTTAAGTCGTCTTGTAGTTATCACCATACATAATTTGTAAAATATATCATATTGACGTTTTACAAATGCCTTGTAAGTTAGGCCTATGTGAAATAAATATATTTTGATTTGATTTGATTTGACTTACATAACTCACCATCATACCTCTTATCAGACTTATCACACTGAAAGCTTCTATGTGTGTGAATGTGTGTGCATTCCTTCACGCCGCAACTACTGAACCAATTTGGCTGACTTATGGTACAAATGGACCAAATCCGTTTTGGTCTTGAAGAAATATTTCGAAATAAGAGTGCAAAATTGGATAACTGTATATTTGTCAAAGTACCGAATTTCAATAATCTTTTGAGTAAAAAATAATGCTGGCCATATTATGGCAGCCATACCTACACCATCGTTCTTATCCTTCAATTGGCATGACGCTGCAGACTGAATCAGTTAGAACTGTTCGTGTGCGACCGTGGCTGGACAAGTGGGCATGATAGTTCATGTTTGTCATGCCAATACATGCCTACACAAGAAGTACTATTGATCCAATCGCCAGTGTCATGTAGATTGGACGATAGGAAGGAAACACAAATGTTGTCTAAAGAAATATTGCTAGAGGCTATTGCATTGTTAGAACACGTAGCATTTTCCCTTGGAAATAAAAAAATCCGTGGGTGGATTAATATTTAGCGAAAAAATGTGCGGAGGCTCGTTTTCGGGCGGACGGGTGAATTTTTTTTTCAGCTCGCTGCACGCCGACGCAAAACAAATGGACCATTTTACCAAAGTAATGGGATACTTACACATACTTGTGCCTATACGCACGCTTAAGGGAATAAACCTTGGGAAAACTATTCACGTTTATAGCGTAGCCTTGTTTTAAAAGCATTTACCCATATCTACTTACAAAAATTAAACTTAGACAGCAAAATATATTATATCCAATGCTCATTAAAAATATGATCGAATAATTAATGACACTGTATACTATCAAGAAGAATAATTTGAGTGAAGATGTTCACAAAAACTCGTACACCAAAGTAGTGTAAACTACTTTGACAAAGGTATCCCGATGGCATTAATAAAAAAAGTTCCATTTGATTACTTTGGCTACTAGGTACTATTTAGTGTTCTGTGCTACTAGTGTCGATGACAATTTATCCCCATCTGTCCCGGTAACAAGCTTTAGGTAACGGGGCAAATGGGACTCTAACCCTGGCCTGTGCCAAGAATCAAACTCGTGACCTCTCGCATAAATATAACAACGCATCCTCTTTTCAAGGGAGGTCTCAAACCTGCCAATATTCTTATTCTATAAATATTATAGAGTCTAGTATAGTCAATCAAAAAGAACAAAATAAGTACTCAGCTTTAGTGTCCATCTTGGAGCATTATCGAGACATCGTGTTCGTGAAGCAGCCATTAAGCAGAGTTTCTCAAGATGCTGTTGTCCTCAAGAAGTTTCACTTGAGACATGAATTCTATGAAGTTGGGAAGAATAAATTGTGAACTAACAAGCGATTTTATAGCCGTCATAACAATAAGAGACTTGAGTATCTTCGACTCGACTTCGACGTTTTAGATCTTAATCTAATAATGAAAATAAGATCCGACGGTCTTATCATCACCTAGCCTAGCTTGAATCATTGGACCTAGAATGGCTGAGGGGTAACGCTAGAAACTCGTAAGTTGCAACTGACCGAGTTTTCTGCGTCAGTTCGGTTCGTAACTGACCGATTTTTTCGATACAATTTGGGATAGGATTTTCGTTGTCGTCGTCGTTGAGCTTTGCCGGTCACTTTGCGGATCTCTTAAGTTCTGAGTCGATCGCGCAAAGATACTCCAAGCATAGCATTTGGATTTGGTTTAAGTGTATTTAAATTTTGCGCGTCTAAAAATCTACTTCTTCACGATGTTATCGTGCCGTTTTGAAATGGATACTGCTATTTTAGACACTATAATATTATGTAGAGACTCTTAAACCGAATCGCTACCAATATTTCTTTAAAGTAAAGATTTAAAAAAACTTGTAGGTACTTACAAGGAATTTCAAAGTTTAAAATTGAAATCTACTTTTAATTAAACAGCTTTGAAGCAAGTTCCATCCCAATTACAAGCAACTATCAAACGTAGTAAAAAGACAATTTGTAAGATAGTTAGCTTCTGTTCAGCAGTAAACTCAAACATAAGGAGTGTAGCACTAATTATGTGCAAACTGACGTGAAACTGCTATTTGTAGGATAGTCTGACAGTATATACTACATACTCATAATAATGGTTTCCAAGTGATAATTAGATTAATGCAGATTCTTTGTCATATATAAATTCAGCACCGACCTGCTTAGGTGATTTTGGAAAGTGGTGTTATTATGAGAAATATAGCTACAGGTAAGCATGGAAATCATTATTGTAATCTTGCCAAGATGATGTTTTTAACAGCTGGTTTGAACCGATGCAAAGGTCCAAAACTGCCTTCGGGATTCTGTTATAGAAGCGTTTACTATACAAGCTTACTTTGCGCAAACAGTGCCAATATGCACTGTGACGATCCAAGTAATTAATAAAGATAACTTCACTGTATTATTTAAAGTTGCGCAAACAGTGCCAATATGCACTGTGACGATCCAAGTAATTTAGATAACTGCACTGTATTATTTAAAGGTTGCGCAAACAGTGCCAATATACACTGTGACGATCCAAGTAATTTAGATAACTGCACTGTATTATTTAAAGTTGCGCAAACAGTGCCAATATGCACTGTGACGATCCAAGTAATTAATAAAGATAACTTCACTGTATTATTTAAAGTTGCGCAAACAGTGCCAATATGCACTGTGACGATCCAAGTAATTTAGATAACTGCACTGTATTATTTAAAGGTTGCGCAAACAGTGTCAATATGCACTGTGACGATCCAAGTAATTAATAAAGATAACTTCACTGTATTATTTAAAGTAAAAGCTCAATAAAAGGTTCATTAAGTTATTTAAAACTTGTTGTCTAAAGTTGCGAATAGAAATTGTCTATTCTTAAGCGAAGTTTTTCAAGCCCCCCTAACACAAAAGCTCCCACTTGTGACAAGAGTCGTACGATAAAAGAAAGGCACGGGCTTAACTAAAGCACTGAATTCTTATTATTCTACCATTGTCTTCATATTTTATACAAAAGGCTTTTTTAACATTTTTCTAGATCTGATGAACTCAAGATCCTGTAAATTGGTTACAATTTGGGTGTTTCGATATAGCTATAACAAATTATGGTTTTCAAAAGCCCCGGGAACTATAGATTTTTTCGAAAAAAAAAGTAGCCTTTATGTTAATCCAAGTTATAAGCTATAAAACTTACGTTTAAAAATTACAGTCGAAACGGTTCAGTAGTTGCAGCGTATTGAGTAACAAACATACAAACTCACATTTATAATTTTAATGGGCTTACCTGTACGGCAAAGCAATTTTCACGTCCATTTTGCACTAGTCTCTATTTGCAACGCACCCCATTTATCATTTTCCGGGAAACATAAAAAACCCCACCAAATTACGCCAAGGATCGCGTGACAGATTACGTGCACTCTATTTCGGAAATGGCACGGCAAACTTAACACCTTATTAAACGGCGCGTGAGTTTTTTGCTAATTGCAGTTACATTTCGGCTTAACGACCACCAACGTAGCGACGATAAAAGCAAAGGCTCATTCTCACACACCGGTGTAATTAAAGGTGCTTTTATTATACGGGCATTTTGAGTGTTTAGAACGGGCGATGGATTTTGTTTGGGGATATACTTCGGATGGATTTTACTTGTTCGGCGATTCGCTTTGTTAATTTGGGCTATATTTCGCATGATGCTTTTTTGAGTGGCCATTATGAATGATTAACTAGATAATCAGCTAAGTGGCTATACTCATATTAGCTTTGGGTGATTTGTTAAAACCTGTTAGTTTCTGTGTAACTTAACCGGATCCGAAGCTTTCATTATTGTCTACCTATAACTTATGATGCAGATTATGATACTCGCAGATACTGACGGGGCATGGTCGCTTTCGGAAGAGCCTGCATGATATGTGTCTGGTCGAGAGTGTCGAGAGTGGACTGGCGGAGGAGAACCTCCACCATGTCTTGTGGGAGTGCTCCTTATACGAGGACCTCCGGTGCTTCCTGCTGGACAGGATCGTTCGCGAAGTTTCTGGCCCAGTTTATTATCAGGATCTCGTGGGTTCGGCGGCCAACTTCGGAAAGCTACGGGAGTTCGCGCACGCGTGGCATGAGAGGCGAAGCGGCTTGGAGTGACTCAGAGAATTTATGCTGCGGACAGCGACGGCGCGGCGAGTCCGTCCTTTGTATCGTCCTGCCCCAGAATGGGGAGAGTGAGCCCATAGGGACAAGGAGCGAGAAGAAACAACTTGTAGGGAGTCAAGAAGGCGCCCCGGGAACACGCCAAGAGCAAGTACCGAACGGGCGCCCTCCCGCGTTTCGGCCCCCATAACCGCGAGGTTGATTAGGCCATGGGTGGTGGAGGGTTGTCCCTATATACCTATAACTTATCTCGAAGTAAAGCATTTTGGTTCATACTTTAGCAAGCTATAGCTGTACACCGCTGGGCATGGCGATTTCGGAGTGCACGCCACCGTACACGGTCCGCCGCCTTTCTCATCCACAAGCTACCAGCGACCTTTTTAAAGTCGTTGGCCCAGCAGACAGAAGGTTCTCCTACGCTGTGCTTACTTGTTTGCAGTCTCGACTCCAGAACAAATCTACCCCAAGGGCAGTCGGTTCTGGGACAAATATGGCCCGCTCGTTGCCACTTCTAATCCGTTGGCACTTCTAATCAGTTACATTGTTCTCCTAGTTTTTTTTAATCTCTCGTTGCGTATTGTATCCCTCAGATAACCTAAATCCAGAATAGCCCTCTCCATATCACAATTCCTACTGTAAGTGTCCACGTTTCTGCTCTGTATATTATCACTGATAAGATGCAGGCGTTGAAGATCTTTGCTTTTGGGTATCGAGCATTTTGAATTTCTAAACTATAGAACATATTATTTTCAGTATTTGCAAACATGAAAAATAGTATAAAATAAAAGGAGACGAGAGAATATTTTCTTCTTTGAATATCGCACTGATTACACACCACAATGGCACAAACTCAAAGAAGTAACGCATACAAATAGATTCAAGTATCTTTATATCAAAAGTCGAGAGATAATGAAGTAACACCATCGCCTAGGGTTGTCAACCGGCAAGAAAGTATTCCAAGAATTCATGTCTGTTTTTAATTCATGATAAAATCCGTGCAAGACATCGTATATTCAATTGATTGTACTTATTTAAAATTGTTTAATTCACAACATTTTCTTATATTGAACAATTTCATAGTAAATTTGAGAATTTATTTTAAAAAAATTAACAGGAAAGTACCGGTGATTAATTCGGAGCTTAATCCGAATAAATTACCATTTATTTTTATATCACTTTAATTTCATTTATAGCTATTTTAATCCTCATCGCAATTGTTATCATAAATAAAACATGACGTTTTGTAACGTAATTATGAAAAATAAAAATCTGTGTTACAGTTCAACAAATGAAATAGAGTCCCTGTAAAGCTACGTTTTTGTAACAATAAAAGGCAAGAGCTATTGATATGTCACTTTATTGTAAAAATTGGTTGTCTGTAAAGTTGGTTTACTGACGATAGTTGAACGTGACAACGTCTTCTTTGTCGCTCGTTCCACGCTCGTGAGGTAACGCCGGTAACGCCGCATGAGCGAGGTAACGCCGCATGAGCGAGGTAACGCCGCATGAGCGAGGTAACGCCGGATGAGTCATGTTTTTTCGTGCGTGCAACCGGCTCGATCGAATTATAAGACGTTGTCACGTCAAAAGGTATCATTTTTCTTGTCAGATGGTATATCAGACAGCCCTAGTTACCACGTCTGCGTTGACGATCTCACGACGTTGTCCCCCCGAGGATGGGGACTGTGGAAACGGAGAATAATCTAGTTCTTTCAATTCCCTTTGTAAGGACATCCGCGAGATCTTTTGTGTCGGACAATTATCTTCCCCGGAGCGTAAAAACGTATTTAATAGACGACAAAGCGTCTGTACTTAATTAGGTGATAGAGATCTGTTAGTCCACTTGTGAAAAATAATGTAGAATAGTTAATGGTAGGTATAATATTTACGTTAAAAAAGTGGACGAAGATTTAAGTCTCAGAAAATCTTCACAAGGTTTCGAATAGCCATCTTCTTCTCCATAGGAGTGAAAATCATTTTTTACACTTTACATTTTTGTAATTGACTGCGATCTCACCTGATGATAAATGACTCTACTCTAGTTTCAACACAGCAGTGCGACTTTGCTAATAGGGTGGTGAGTGGTGATCTATAGCTACGACCGAAGCTTCCCATGCAACCACTGAGGCTAGTAAAAAATATAAAATTCTAAAATGACTCGTGGCGGGAATCAAACCCGCGACCTTTCAACGAATCCAAGCGTGCACCACTGCACAAGAGATTATCAAAATTATTATCAAGTCAGTTAAAGAATAAGTGGCACTTAATCTCCCCGATAGTTCTTAAGTACATGGCAACTCTGAAATGGAATTCTTAATGCCAAACCACAAACTAAGCTCCCGCGGATATTTCAATTTAAAATCGTCCTTGGTTTCATCACGGATACGCAAAATGAGCTCCATTACAATGCTCTCGTTTGATTGGATATTCTCTCCAACTCCAAGAATATTTTAAGCAAATTTGCACAGTATTATCTTAGGGATTCTGATTATGAATGTATTTAATTATAATGATCCCCATTCAGAATTACCACAGAACAATTAGTATTCCACGGGTTGATTCATTAAAAATACAGTACTAGAATTTAAAAGAATTTCAAATATCTTTAAGTTCCTTTTATGATAAGATAAGAACTTAACTGCTGAATAAATAATTCTTATATTATTCTGTTTTATAAATAGGCATATTATTTTCTCATTTCATCTATTTGTTTTTATAAGTAAAAAAATAAATTGCCCTAATCAAATTTGTTTTTAAATCTCCTGTTCGTATCCATAAGCTACATAAATGCCCAAAGCATTAGGGCACTTTGTCTTACGAAGGTTGAATGAAAGCTTCTTCATTCTCAATGAATGCATTGAAAAGCCCATTTTCTACTCTAAAGATGAAATAATTAGAACACTTATACTTACTTTACTTCTGACAGCATTTAATTGTTTCTACCTTTAGATGTTGTTATATTTATGTAAAATGTTATAGTAAATATTTGTGCTCGTAATATGTTACAAAAAATAATCTATAATCTTATCTATCTAACTATCTATATATATAAAAGAGAGTTACCACTCACTCACTCACTGACTAATCACGATATCTCAGGAAGTATAAAGCCTACAAACTTGAAATTTGAAAGGTAGGTTCTTTGTAATGGGTAGGTGTCAGCTAAGAAACGATTTTGAGAAAATACCCCTCTAAGGGGGTGAAATAGGGGTTGGAAGTTTATATGAAAGTCCCGTGTTTTTGAAGTTAGAGACGTGAAAATCGTTATTTAGGTTATCAGCTTCAGATATTAAAAATTTGTATAAGTCGTTTTGGACAATTCCCCTTTAAGGGTGGTAAAATAGGGGATGAAAGTTTTTATGTGAAAATTTTAATATTGTTACTGTTGACTTGAAATTTGGAAAGTAGGTTCTTTCTAATGGGTAGTTGTCAGTTAAGAAACGGTTTTGAGAAAATCCTTCCCTAAGGGGGTGAAATAGGGGTTGGATGTTTGTATGAAAGTCCCGTGTTTTTGAAGTTTAAAGAGTCGTGAAACTCGGCATTAGCACTGAATCTCACGCGCATGAAGAAGCCGAATTTCTCGTGGGCGATGCCGAGGTACTTTTTATCCCGGAAAAAGCGATGGTTCCCGCAGAAGTAGTGAAAAACCTAAATTCACGCAAGCGGAGCCGCGGGCAACAGCTAGTCTTCTTTATATATAAATCACGTGTCACGTTGTTTGTCCGCGATGGACTCCTAAACTACTGAACCGATTTAGTTTAAACTTCGTGAATATCTGTCATTTGGTCCAACTTAAAAGATAGAATAGTTTTTATCCCACGTGGACGAAGTCGCGGGCATCAGCTAGTTATTGTAGAAAATATGATGATGTCAAGACTCAACAGAAAAGCGACAGGCAATGGACGTTAAAAAGCGTAGAAGCGACTGTTTCTTACAATTTAAGTATATTTTTACCACGTTTCAATTTTATTAAAAATTGTATCCCAAGTGGCAGAAGCATAGTGCTTCTTAATACTCTAAAGGTACTTAAATACTCTGCCCTGATAATATGAAAGAAAACAGAAGTGCATTTTGGTGCAATGAATTCAGCTGTCTTCTTTCATATCAGGGCATTAGGTTTGTCTATCAGATTCTTACAAAATAAAAAAATATAAAAAACGTGACATGGAACACTCGTTAAAAACAAAGTTTACAAACTTTAAAAACTAAACTATATATAACTCAAAAAAAACTCCATTTTTACCCACGACGGAACGGAGTACGGGTATATGCGTTTAGGGTGAGAGACCGTTTGTACATTACTCTATTAAAAATATTTTATGTTTGATTGTATGTTAAATTGTTCACAAAAACCAATAATGCAAAAATATTTTTGTTTGTTTGTTTGTTTGTTTGTTGGTTTGTTTGTTTGTTTGTTTGTTTGTGTGTTCGTTTGTGCACATCAATGTTCCCATTTATTTCAAAGACGGCTTGACCGATTTAGATGCGGTTTTCTGTATAATGTTTGGTGTTCAGCGGCAATGGTTCTTAGATAGTTGTTACGAACATCGATCACCAGGGGGCGCCATAAAATACATTTAAATTGCAAACGAATGTTCCCATTTATTTCAAAAACGGCTTGACCGATTTAGATGCAATTTTCTGTATAATGTTTGGTATTCATTGGCGATGGTTCTTAGATAGTTGTTATGAACATCGATCACCAGGGGGCGCCATAAAAACATTTATATTGCAAACGAATGTTCCCATTTATTTCAAAAACGGCTTGACCGATTTAGATGCAGTTTTCTGTATAATGTTTGGTATTCATTGGCAATGGTTCTTAGATAGTTGTTACGAACATCGATCACCAGGGGGCGCCATAAAAAAACATTTACAGTGCAAACGAATGTTCCCAATACAGTTGTACAGTTGGATACAGTTTTGTACAAAATACTAGTGAGTCATTGCCAATGGTTTGTAGATAATAGTTCTTGTGATTGAACAGCAGAGGGCGCCACAATAAACGTATCTGTATGACTTGGAAGGGAAATTCTCTGTTTTAATATATTTCTAGTAAATTCCTTGTGTTAGTGATTGGGTTTGTTTGAACTAGTCTCAAATATTAAATTTGGTGACGAGGGTCTGACGATGCAAGATGGGGCTGATTAGCGATGCATATTAATGGTAACTAGTAAATACCTCGAATTAAGGCTCATTTGATTCGGTTAAACTATTCTAACACATTAGGCTTGGTGGCGAGGATTAATGAATGAATATGGCGCATTTACCCGGCAAGAGGGCCATGGCCCAGGGCGTCAGCCTCCGAGGGGCGGCGCCAGCCGCACCTCGCTCAGTTTTTCTTACTTTATTAGAGAAATTCCCTGTGTTTAATGTGTTATCTTTCTATTAAACACGTATTGTGTATACAGTCTAGTCAACAGGGATTCGCTAGGCCCAAACCTTTAGATGTACATAGTACATCTAACCCTAGATGTATGTACATACATCTAGGGTTAGATGATGCCTTCAGACGCTGCATAGAGGAGTTAATGGCTAGTTTGAAGATTAATTTTAATTTTTTAATAATAATATCTTTTAAATTACATTAATATATTAATCGAAAAACTATAAAACAAGTGGAAAATTAAAAAATTTTAAAACACCCACGACTTTTGCAGACTTGTAATTGAAAAAGGATTAAATAATTTTTTTTAAACTCCCCGACTAAAGGAAAGTAAGAACTAAGAACCTATCAGTATAATTACAAATCCAATAAAATCCGTCGGAGCTGCCATTGCTATTTTCGTTTCCAATATCAATTAATGAAATTAGTAAGCATTGATAAACTGCCGGTAGGTATATGAGAAGTATCAAGAAATTGAATTAGTCATCAACTGGTAAACAGCACCATCAACCGTCACAGGCAGGACACAGCAGCTCCGGCGGATTTTCTTGGATTTGTAATTATACTGATAGGTTCTTAGTTCTTACTTTCCTTTAGTCGGGGAGTTTAAAAAAAATTATTTAATCCTTTTTCAATTACAAGTCTGCAAAAGTCGTGGGTGTTTTAAAATTTTTTAATTTTCCACTTGTTATGTGAAACTGTCTTCAGTTAGCTCGCCCTAACGAGTTCGTTATATATACGAAATCTATTAAAATAAACTTTCTAGATTTTCGGAGATTTACATAGATATTCTTCGTGAGGGGGATTTTCGTCCCGCAAAAAATCCATTTTCTCTCGCCTAACCTCCTGCGAGCAAGCCTGCGAGATACCCTACGAAAAGTAACTTTCTGGACAGGGCGGACGGCGCAAAAAAATGTCGCTAGTTTATCGGTCCCAAAAATGCTTGTTTTGCCATCAACAGTAAGGCCACGCAGTACTTCGCTCCGCAATCACCTATAGAATTTTGACAGATCGCGCTACTGTTTGCTGGTACGAAAAAGGTTTACGTAAATCGTTCGGATGCCCATATCCTAAGGTTTCTTATTGTTCAAAAGAGTAAATACTATATAGAAAAAATATTGTTTAACTTACGTGTACACGATTTGGGCTCGTCGCTTTTATCGCCGCAATCGTCTTCACCGTTGCAGTACTTATCCAACGATATACATTGTCCCGTGTCACAAAGTAGTTCACTCAATCTACACGGACCGTCCGCGTCCCGTGACGCCTTCACCCTCTTCACTGGCATCACCACACCTAATTCTGAGTCCAGATTATCATTGAACTCTTCCGTCAAGTCCTGAGGGGTGCAGAGTTTCAGCGATAATAGCACTATCATGAACAATATAGTTCTGTTGTTTGATATATCGTAGAAGCTCTTTAGGTAACACATTTTTGAGTTCGAATGGTCGGTTGGTTTTTGTCACAACATGTTGTAAGCACCGCCTTTTTCCATCTGATACCTGAAACAATCAAAAACATACTGTAAGGACATATCCGGCATGAGTATGGAGACTTTTTTGTAGTTTTTGGCACATACTATAAACTTATTATTTCGTCTGTGGTGACGTCTATAGACCCTATAATACCGTCTATATGAGTGCTACGTTGGTCACGTGATATTTAGTTTCCTAAAAAACATAATATAATGTTTTAAGTATATTGTCAAAGATGCGTATTTCTAATCCACTACTCCTTGGTTAGTGGCAGAGGTAGAGACCAATGTGATATAACTGCTCTTTACTAAAATAGCTAGTAGGTGTTTATTAAACAAATATAACTAATACAATGATGTAATTTGTTTAGTAAGTACATCATAACAAACTACAACAGTATCAGTGATTGTACCCAAAAACAATTAACCATTATATTAATCCATACAAATCTCACAGCATCTGATGCTCAGTAAGCTGGGTTGCTCAAAATTCCATAATGCTGGTTGTAATGTTACTGATGGGAGGTACGAGTATAGTATAGAAATAGCATATTATACAAAGTAACAAAACTAATTTCTAGACGTTTTGGCTTGACTACAAAGATTATAAATCTTAGAAATTAGTAGTTATCTTAATCTTAGAAATTAATTACTACTTAGAACTTAATCTTATAAAATTAGTAGTTAATCTTAGAAATTGGTATAAATCTTAGAAATTAGTACTAGTAGTAGTACAAATATTATAAATCTTAGAAATTAGTCAAGGCAAAGTTTGTCTATATGTGTGTGTGTTTTTTTTCACACCCTGACGGCGGAAATTCTGAACTGATTTGGTTTGAAAGGGTTTGAATATCGATAGATAATATTGTCAATTAATACATAGACTACTCTTTACCCCAGAAAATAATAAAAAAACAGTTTCTTAGGTACTTAGAATGATATCTAAATACCGTTTGACGTATTAATACCTACAGCGCTTACACAAATGAATATTTACAATTATTTCACCATGAAAGTACTCAGTTTCTAAAGACTGAACCTTAAATTAAACGAGAACAAAGCATCTTTAAAATTATCTGGTAATAGACGAATATTTTGTCGGTTCATTGATTCGTAAATAATTTCAGACGTTGACGGGCGTTTCATGCCCTTGAATGGACCGAGACCTGTCTCATTAATGTTAATAAACTTAAGAGAGAACCTATGGAAAATTCCCATAATATTTTCCATAGATTCCATTTCATTAAATCTATTTTTTTGTTTAATGCAATCTGAGCGTTGTTCCCATGTTGTTCCCATTTCCTACAATAATTAGCAGGACAGATTAATTTGTTTTGCTATAATCCGCTACTTGAAAAGATCCTGTATGGTGCAATATGCAGGAAAACTGCCCACATGAAACACCACAAACTAATACTCTTCGAAAACACTCACTCTACGATTTCGAATTGTGAAGTCAACATCTACTGAGGGTGTCCCGGTGTCGGGACGAAACGTGCGTCGAAGTAAGTTTTGGAAAATTTGTGTGTGGTGTTTCATGTGGGCAGTTTTCCACCATACATAATCTTTTCAAGTATCGGATTATAGCAAAACAAATTAATCTGTCTTGCTAATAATGAATTTCCGCAAAATAACGCCTGCTTCCATTCAATATCCTACAATAATATTTGAAGTGTAAAATTTTGTGAGTTTGCATGTATGTTACTCCATTACGACACAAGTATTCAATCAATTTGGCTATAATTTGGAATATAAATAGGTTTGGTAGGATTTGTAGATATGCTACTTTTTTATCCAAGAAATTTAATCTCCCTCAGAACTAGCTACAGGTGGATTCTAAGCATTACGTAAACTTCCTTGGTAGATATAAAGGTTGAAAAAAACGAACGGGATTTGTGGAAACCGAAAATCAACGCGGGACAAACCTAAACACAAGGTAGTAGTAATTCCCCTTAGCTCAGCTATTCAGGCAGCAAATGATCAATCACACAAAATACCAGTAGCCACACATAAGCTTTACGACAAACATAAATCAACCCAACGAAAGCGTATATTAAATTTCTTTATCCACACACTATCAACTAGTTACAGGTGTGCAGTATTATTTATGGGCTACACATGTCGGCAAGGGCTGAACGGATTGGACTTCAGTCCTTACGGGGTCTATTATGCCACCCCCCCGGGTGTTGATGTTTGTGTAGGCATTACACGGTTTGATTTGTTCTCGTAATATGAACTGGATTTCTGTACGGGATATTTTTTTTTTTTTTTTTTTTTTTTTTTTTTTTTTTTTTTTTTTTTTTATAAATAATAATAATAAATAAATATCAGGACATTACACACATCGCAATCTAGCCCCAAAGTAAGCGATAGCTTGTGTTATGGGTACTAGATGACTGATTAATATATACATACTAATATACATAAATATAATATATTGAAAAACACCCAGACACTGGAAAACATTCATGCTCATCACACAAACATTTACCAGTAGTGGGAATCGAACCCACGACCTCCGACGCAGAGGCAGGTTCGCTACCGCTACGCCATTCGGTCGTCAAATCGTCAAAGTCGTATATTATAACGATACTACTATGCTACAAGTTTGTTTATTTGTATTTCGAAATATTCTATTGTTAATTTAATTTTTGTAGCGATTTGTAGTAGTCTACTACTTCCAAGGCTGCAATATTATCATTGTGTTATAAAAAAGATTTCGACGAATTGAGAATCTCCTCCTTTTTTTGAAGTCGGTTAAAAATTTCTTACCAGTGCCATTTGAACCCGCATCTCTCCTAGGCTATAACGGCCACATAGTCTACCACTGTGCCACAATCGCACAAACGATCACACCGCTCAGTCGACAAAATAATTAAAGTACTCTTATGTAAATAATTAAATGTAAAAGTTATCTGGTTCTAGCCAGGCCCGCAATGCAAACTAGTAAAAAAACGTTTTCGTTTCAATCTACTTTCAAAAGTATGTGTAAAGGACAGAACACACTAGAATAGTGACTCTTAACGAGAAAGCCTAGTTTTAATTACCCCTAAACCAGGTTGACTGTTGCCAGTAAAAAACCTTGCAGTTTGGAGATCCTTACATGTCCACTGTACTGGAAAGAACGGTTCGTTTTTTGTATGTGTTGACGTCTTCAATTGAACAAAAACCATTCGTTTCTCAATTAATATTAGTGCATTAATTTTAAGTTTCATAGATTGCAGCCTTTTCTATTGTGAACATAAAAAATGAAGCTCTATTATAATACTAATACTATCCCAGTGGGATACAATAACAACTTGAATTGTAAGTTATTATCATTGCACATAGCCCGGACAGCGTTCAAGATAAGTGCCGGTCAGTATTTCTCTAATAAAACCAACATGTATGCATTGGAATAGCACGGAAACCTATCCAGCCGGCCATTCTGAATGCAAACGTCAAACTATCCCGACGGTTTTACATTTCAACGTATTATCCGCGCAGCTTTTATGATAGAATTGCAAATTTAAACCCTTTGTAAGCACTTCGCATTCCGAAACACAAATTCGCTTTTACGCTAATTTGCATGTTGCCGTGTCACTGTTGCGTTGACTTCCGAAATGCACTGAAATTGCACACATGCGGTCGTTATTAATATTATATTGTGTGAACGCTATCACTCCGAATTTGTTTTGTTTTAGAATGAATAGCAGACCATTCGCTTCGCAATTTAAGTCTTGATATTTGCCATTTTTTGGTTACCAACGGCCTATCCATCTGTTTAGTCTATAAACGGGCTATAGAACCATAATATTTAGATGTAGTGCTGAAATTGTCAGACTGTGTATTAAATTTTCTGGTCTTTTTCTTTGATTGGGAATATCTTTTTTAATTTTTCTATAGCTTAAAGCATATAGCCCGAGTTATTTAAAAATAAATAATAATTCATTCGGCGATAATTTCGCCCAATGAATGTATGTGTTACAGTTTCATATGTGTATGTAAGTTTGTAACCCTTCATGCAAAAAATACTGAAAATATTTGGCTGTATTTTGGAATGTATTCCAAAATAAAGCAAAAATAAGATACGGATAATACTACTCTGCAACACATAGTTTTTGGCTCGGCAAATTCATTGTTCTCTCGGCATTTGTAGAAAACCAAAATTAACGCCGACAGAGCCGCTGACAACAACTATATACGAGTGAAACGAATACTTATATAAGAAAAAGACAAAAAAAAAATACTACCAAACATCTACCAGTCGCATCAACAGCCGTATTGTTACCAAAACAAGTCCGTAAGAGCTATTTAGCAACCAGCGCCGCATCGCCATAATTCAAAGCAAACCGACCGAGTAATCAAAAAATAATAATTCACTTTGCGAAATTCCACAAGCAACACATCCCATGGGTGCCGTTTCCCTTAAAAATGTATTCGGATTGCACTCAAAAAGCCGTATAATTTATCCTCTGATTTATCTTGTGCAGCATTGGACGTTGGCTTTAAAAGAGATAATTTGTTGGACGGAGATAAATTATTAATGAGCATAATTGATGATAATGATCGACGCTGAATTTTCGTCTCGCAAACAAAAAATTCCTGGTACAAAACGTAGTTTCCCGACCACGGAAAAAATGTCGCCGTTTCAATTCTATTTTTCTTGCCGGAAAGACAAATTGACTTGCCATTAAAAATTCGAGACCGTTAGAGTAAAAAAACGCGCGGTTCACTTAAATATTGATGTATCTCTTTTCCATGAACTAGATATTTTCAAAGCTTGAAGTATTTACCGTGAATATTTCTATCGGTTGTTCAAGGAGTGCTCTGAGGAACTGTTTGAGGTGATTCCACCTTCCACTTTCTCTGACCATACACTTCGGCGCAGAAATGCGTTCCATCCTTACTACCTGGATGGCTGGCAATCCTCGACTACCCGGTTTGCAGGATCCTTTTTTCCACGCACGTGCAAATTGTGAAACCAATTATAGATATTTCAATCCACGACGTCACGCCCCACTCTGTCAAAATTTCTTATGTTTCATTTACTTATATGGAGTTTGAAAGAATGGGGCGCGCCGTCGTGGATTAAAATATCGATACCAGCAGCAGTGCTCCCTTAAAGCTTGATCATGACATGACATGGGGTTATTCAAGGGGAGGGTAAACAAACTCCCTAGGAGCCACCAACGTGTTTGCAATTCCCCTGGTGCTGCAAATGTCCATGGGCGGCGGTGTTCGCTTAACATCAGGTAACCTGCTCGTTTGCTTGCGTTCGTTAACCTAATGTTATCTCTACAAGTATATCTGTGATAATTCCGCAAGAAAACTTTAAGCGCTATTTATGCGCGCCCGCTTCTTTCCTCACATAAGCAGTATTTTACTTTCTTAGGAGATCAGTTTGTTTTTGACTCTATACAAGTTAGTACTTGACAGCGATCTCACCTGATGATGCAGAAGATGTTATCGTATTAACTTAGAAGGGTAAGTAAATTTACCCCAACGGCTTCTACAAGCATCGCACCGGAACGCTAAATCTCTTGGCGGTGCGCCTTTGCTGGTAGGGTGGTAACAAGTTACGGCCAAAGCCTCCGACCAGACCAGACCTGAGCCAATTTAGAAATTATAAAATTCCAAAGGGGCCCGTGGCGGGAATCGAACCCGCGACCTCCCACTCGTATCCGCGCGCGCCGCCACTGCGCCAGGGAGTTCGTCAGACAGTTTTCAGAACTCATTTATTGTTGGTCATATAAAGGTAACAGCCAGAATTAATCTGAATTCATCCACTAATTTGAGCCGTGCATAGATAAATCAGTCAGTCAGTAATTTCCCTTTTCTCTTCGTAGGTATACAGAAAAGACAAATGACCGTATTTTCAAAAATAATAAGAAAAAACTGTAGTATAGCAACTGGAACATAACTCAGTCGTATTTTACAAGTACAGAACAAAAGAGAGCGAGCAACACAAGCACGTAGTTTTAAATTATGAAAAACAATACACTTCTAGGCGCAACGCCGTCGGGTAATATCCTTTGTAACATTCCGTGTACAATGAAATTGCAGGCGTTGTTCCGTATTATAATAATACTGAGTATAAAATGAAAACCCCATGCATATAGTGATTATGTTGGCCCGCATCTGTTTCGCTCATAGGGAAAATTCTGAACGTTCCACGATTTTTATTGCTATAAAGTTATTTTTATTAGAAACTTGAATATTTTACTTGTGTCCGTCGTTGTCAGTGATAGTTAGAATATATTAGTTGTGACTTACCAGTACGCTAACTTACACATTATCTATTTAAAATTTTCATGAGTTGGCTCTTATTAAAATTCCTCTAAATTTCTCAGTTAAAAAATGATGTGGCTATATCTTGTATAATTTTTATAGTTCCAATAAACATAAATGATCAATAGAATTTTATTAAAGTAATGACTAACCATTACTTTTAATAATAATGAAGTCGGTTAAAAATATATATTTTTTCATTTAAATTCCTATTCTAAGCTCCTGAAGAGAGTATGGCAGATGACGATGTACAGTTAAAATCTCTACATAAAACCATTAACTTACTATCTAAGGACCCCGGGTGTAATACAAAATTCACGGAAAAAGTGTCCCGAGAAAATCTATATATAAACGAGGGTATACGTGTATTTTTATATACAATCTAAAACTAGCTATAGTGCGATTATCTCTATTTTCTCGTTTTATCTCTCTTTCGGTTCGGACACTTTTTAGCGCTGACCCGTCATCCTTAGTATTATAATATCTATGCATAAACACATCAATTCCAAGACAAGCCAAAAAAACAGAACACTATTATGTTTTCATGTAGAAATTTCTATGTATTTCAACAGCTTTTTACCTATAAATATACGCTGATCGCATCAGCCTCATGTAAACTGATACCAACGTTACATTACAATCCTAGGAAGCCATACTCAGAATCCTAAAGTGATACAGTTTTTGCCGCTCTAGACGTCCCTCTCTCAGCGACATAATAAATTATATCCTCCTAGAGTCTTACTGCAGAGAAAACGGCCCTGTTTATTAATGTAGAGCATTATTCAAAAGCAGCCACAGATGAAACTTGGTGCCCGAACATTAAACATTCTTGAATTATATTCATTTCGCTCGTTAAAAAATAGTTGAGGGAAAACTCGACATTCATGATAGTTGCGTTTCTTTTAACGCTCGGCTTGCGATGCACAATGAAAAACTGTGTCAAACTTTTAACTTTTCGAGATACCTAGCGAAGTGAGAGGTGTCTGCTTGTTAGTTTCAATATTTTGCAAATTATTTTTAAACTTGGCATTGAACTTTTTTTTAAATTTTAATGAAAGTGAATTTTTTTTTAAATTATAAAAAGCGTGGAAATCAATTCAACTTTTTGAGTTTACCTTACTCGATCTCAGCGAAGTTTTCTTTTCTAAAATATCCTTAAAATTAATTCGCAAAAAAATGTAATGACATTTCGTCAAAAAATGGAATGAAATCCAATTTGTACAGCTACAGTAGGTATACAATGATTTTATCGTAATCTGTTTTGGGTTGTACTCGATTCGTCTTGGTAGATAAACCTCGACAAATCGATGTAATAATCTGCCCCCGGGCAAATTTGGGTCAGCAGCGGGGCTAGACAAAGTCACAAGCGTTTGGCGTTAACGCTAGTCGACAAAAATGTATGGACAAAACAAATGACTGTAGAAAAACCACGATAATAATTACTAAGCACGCTGTTTGAATAATTAACTACGCTAACTTGAACGCTCCCTGGCGTTCTCGCGGACCTTGTAGATAACTTTAGCGTACTTCGCTTGACAATTGACAGCCGACAGTTTCAAACACAGCGTGTTTAGTAATTATTATCGTGGTTTTTCTACAGTCATTTGTTTTGTCCATACATTTTTGTCGACTAGCGTTAACGCCAAACGCTTGTGACTTTGTCTAGCCCCGCAGGTTATTGTAGGCACTATCTTAGATAATTGCTGAAATAAATAACGAGTTTAAGAAACCGGAATTCTTCCGAAAATCAGGGATGTAAATGAATTTCGAGATTTGTATTAAATACGATGGGGCCGGAGTTTTTAGCTATCGCTCGGAAATAACTTTTGGAAGTAGTAATAAGTGAGATGAATAGCAAATAAAAATTTGTTTGCTCGTCAATGTGAAAATCAATCATCATGATCAATAATATTCCTCTTTTCTTTTGTTTAGATCTAGGAAAAAATCTAGAATGTAATCAGTACCAAATCATGCTAAGAACAACGATGTTTTCTTTTAACGAAAACGAGTAAATAAAATTTATGCTAACTCAGGTGGGGGGCTCGCCAAGCAACCTCCACGAGTGCCCGAGTGCTACGGTGCCCCTCTGTAGCGCACGGGCCGGTGCTCCCTGGTAACGTCGGTTGATAACCGACGGCGAATAGCTTGGCCCGGCGGATAGGTGACGTTTCTTCGCGTGTCCCTCTGAGTCCCAGCAGAGGTCACAGTGTCGAGAGGGATATTTACGGCGGCACATCCCTCTCGCAGGAGGTTGCTGGGGTGCGAACACCTTCCTTCGGCGACCGGTGCCGGCCTGCGGGTGACGACGTATGGGTTCTGGCGTCCGTCACCCGATTTCCACCGACAGGCCGAGGTGGTGGCGCGACCTGTTCGGGACGCGCCTCCCAGGAGGGTCGGCAGCGGCCAGGCTGCCGGCAGCAGCGGCGGGACCTGCCGCTTCGGTGGCGGGTCCAGGCCTGGCGGGAGCGCGGTGAATACGCAAGTGAATCCCGTACTCCCGCCAACGAGGTGCGTCGTGGCAAAGCACAGGTTTTAGTGGGTGCAAGCCCCACATAACCCCTCTGTGTCCCCTGACGGAGGGGTATGCGTCAGGCATTTCCTGTGGGTAAAAAAAAAAAATGCTAACTCAGGTACAGGTACGGCTATCTATTTTCCATTCAGTACCTAGTTTTTGATGAAAGCGTAACGAAAATCCAAACTTTTTCATTTATTAAACAAAAAAGAAACAGCCTAAGAAGAAGAGGTTCTGCCTAAGGACCTTAAATATTACGAATCTGATTTTCATCGCAGAGGGATATGGCTCGTATAGCTCAGCGGAAAAGCACCCAGCCGCGATAGCTGGGGGACACAGGTTCAAATCCCGCTGCGAGTGAAATTTTGATTCGAAATTTATAAAAAAGAAACAACTTATTTCTTTATTTCTTTAATTAATTATACATCAATACTTAATGACAAATTTCTTTCACGTTACATTCTACAAAAGGTTAATTTAAGGCATTTAAGCACTTTTGTCACAAAATCCTAGCCAAATCATGTCTGTATTCTCAACATCTAATAAAAGTTCGTAGAACAATCAGAACTAAGAAATATATTCTTCATAATAAAGGTTTCTGATTTCAATATAAAAAATATCCCTTTCTCTTTCATTTCCAATGCAATTATATCCAATATAAAATCATCATTTGTTAGAAAATAAAACAAAGCTGATATTTTTGATTTTACTTGAATCTGCTTTATAATTCGTAAAATAATAATTAAAATGTTGCGTATCGGTAACCCAAAACATGTTTTCGTTGTTAGTTATAAATCCAAACAAAAAGTTTTTAAATGAAATATGAATTGAACACTGAAAACATCTGATCGCATTTTAATTACCAAAAGTTATGTATGCACATTTTAATGGATGCAAAAACATGATACATTTTTTAAGTACACGATACCGATAACCAAATAAAAAATATATTCATCATATAATAACAATCGGCAATGGAATGAAATTATCATATTTGAATTCAGATCCCGATCTGTATTCACACATTGTAATTTATTAACGGTATCAATCTCAAAAAATGGATTGCATTTTTATGGATCTAATTTGTATTCATTGCCGTTATAAATACACGTGCGGGTTTTTTTCTGAACACACATGATATTTTTTTATACTTTTATTCTACCGAAGTGTATTTGTTTTCCATCACTCTGATGAAATACAGTACGATGAAATACACAGTTATAAAAAATATTATTCTAAACACTCAAAACAGACAATCATCGCTAAAAACATTATGTTTACATATTATATATTTAGCCACTTTTGCCTGTGAATTAGCCCAAGTTTTTACTAATCGAGGAACTGTAATATGTCCAGGATAAGAAGCAGTTTAATAATTATTAATATCAGGTTACATGTCCTTTTTAGGGTTCCGTAGCCGAATGGCAAAAAACGGAACCCTTATAAATTCGTCATGTCTGTCTGTCCGTCTGTCCGTCTGTCCGTCTGTCCGTCTGTCCGTCTGTCCGTCCGTATGTCACAGCCACTTTTTTCCGAAACTATAAGAGCTATACTGTTGAAACTTGGTAAGTAGATGTATTATGTGAACCGCATTAAGGTTTTCATACAAAATTTAAAAAAAGTAATAAATTTTGCGGGTGCCCCATACTTAGAACTGAAACTCAAAAATTTTTTTTTCATCAAACCCATATGTGTGGGGTATCTATGGATAGGTCTTTAAAAATGATACTAAGGTTTCTAATATCATTTTTTTCTAAAATGAATAGCTTGCGCGAGAGACACTTCCAAAGTGGTAAAATGTGTGTCCCCCCCCTGTAACTTCTAAAATAAGAGTATGATAAAACTAAAAAAAATATATGATGTACATTATTATGCAAACTTCCACCGAAAATTGGTTTGAACGAGTACTAATAAGTAGTTTTTGATATTTACATTAAACCTCTAAAAACAAAGTTAGTTTTGCGGTTCGATAAGAAAAGTGGTTTTTATGGTTTTATTCCTCCGGTTGTAGTACGGAACCCTCAGTGCGCGAATCCGACTCGCACTTGACAGGTTTTTTTATACATACTTCTTTAATTACTTATCATAGTCTTCTTTATATGGCTTGCAGCAATGAGGCCGAATTTGCAAATCGTTTTGTATTTTTTATTTTTTCGTTTCCAAATTTTTTTTTGCAAGTGTTTCCTTTTTTTTTAATCTACGAGTATCTTCAATAACAGCAAAATACTTTAATAAAACACGTATGTACACTACGAAATCAGAAGTCATCCATCAAGTTTGCGATGCCCGAGTATAGCTGAGGCGGTTAACTAGTACAATATAATAATATCGGGGAGTACCTAATTTTCTCTTCAGAAACTCGTCTTCCTTCGCTTTTCCAACTTATCTCGGCATCTTCATTGCCTAATCGTCTGCTCAGCCACATGATCCAAATTATATGAGCGCCGGTGAAAAATAGTCTGTCGTTATTCTTGGGAAACTTTCTCTGGCGAGCGGGCGGGAGTCATGTCTTTTATGCTACCAATTTTTCTTGCCTGTCAAAAATGTATTCGCAATTTTCATACTCTACTTATATTAACTACGTGATAATAAATGAGTCAGGAATCACGCTGACAAAATCGTTTATTTATCGGAAGCTAAATGTGATTAGCGAAAATCGATTTAGAATTTTAATGGGTAGGTACTTTAAAACGCACATCACATAACTTTCGTTTGAATAAGTTGTATTACAAAGACATATTCATATCTTACTTTAAGAAGCGTCCGCTAAGAAAGTGTAGGTAACTTAAAACATCGTATATATTCTCGGACTAATTTCTTAAAATTAAATTATTTTACTAAGCAAATATTTGTATTTAATATATAAAATTCTCCTGTCATGCAGGTATTTGTAGCAAAACTCCTCGACATATTTAAATGTTTATGTATATCTATTACGTCTGAGAATAGGATGTAAACTACTTTTTCATACCTACTCCTTAGTGAGAAAATTTGGTAAAGATGTGTTTTAGCTTATAATTACAAAAACAAAATTGGCGATTAGACCCTTTTATTGAACCGTAAAGTTCATTTTTTTAAATTAACTCGGTATCTCAAAAACAAATACTGACTTTAAACGTATGAAACAGTATGAAAAATAGGTACTGAAATAAAAAGTTATGAAAACTAATTTATTTTCCAGTCTAGACTGAGCTTCGAAAAATTAGATCTAAGTACATTTGGAAAATACTTAACTTCTATTATAGATATTATTCGAAATCTAATAACGAAGGCTAACGTAGCAAATAAATGTTATGAAGAGTTGTTAGGTTTTTATTAGGTTTACGATTCGTGTTTTCAATTTTGGATATAGGATGATATAAATGATGATGATTAGATGGAACTTTTTAAGGTGCATTCCCTGGGAAAGGGTCATCAGAAACTGAGAACTGAGAACTAAGAATAAGAAAGGTTTGGGTATCTAGCCTAGTCGACGACACTGACCAATTAGTGTGGTCTCACAATATAGACAGACATCTACCCTGGACAGGGCGGCCGGCTTGAAAAAATGACGCCAGTTTATCGTTGCCAATAATACAAACAGCAAGGCCACGCTGTAGTTCGCTCAGCAGCCAACTATAGAATTTTGACAGAAGGCGCTACTATTTGCTTGTACGAAAAAGGTTTACGTAAATTGTTCGGATGCCCATATCCTGAGTTTTCTTATCAGAGGGTCTCACGCACGAAAATTGTGGAAAACTTTTTGAGTACACACTACAAGTTGCAATCCCCCCTGATGTTAAGTGGTGAGGTAGCCGAAAATTGTACTAATTTGTAATCGGTTACTAACCCTCAATTGTTACTACACAGCATCGCACTGGAATGCTAAATCACTTTGAGGTGCTTCTTGGCCGGTAGAACATCAACCGCAGTGGAGTCAACCCAGCAAACCAGACCTGAACCAATTTAGAAATTATGAAATTACCAACTAGCCTGAGCTGGGAAAATATGTGAGGGAAGTCTGTAAAACTGAGGCATTTATCACAATTGTTCATTATCCTTCTTGTTCACCGCTCATCGAGAGGCAATCAACATCGAGAGGAAAACAAAGACCTCCCTATTTTGAGGCAAAGGTCTTATAACCTCTGGAATGTAACTATGTTCTCAACATCTTGAATCAGTGATTCACTTAACAAAACTAATAAATTCCGTATAGAAAAGAGAATAACGAATAAACCGATAAGCACGGCAACCTCAATTTTCTCAACAAACAGAAACGTTGGGCATGCCTCAATTGTTCCGAGCAGTATTGTGTGATATCGAGCATCATTGTATTTATTTTAGAGCATTTCCTTGTTCACGAAATGGCAGTTAGAATTATTTATCGGACAAACTTGTAGCGGGGCTCAGTTCTTTTTGTCAATTGTTGCCAATTTTATATCGCAATCTTATGTTCCCCTGATCTATCGAACATTATAGAAGCAGTAAAGACGTTATAGTACATAACATTTCAGTTTTCCGCACATATTTTCCTTCTGCCTCATTTATTTCCCAACAACTGTTCGTTCTTAGTTTATATTTTATGGAAATACAATGGGACCATACTTCATTTTTTTGAAGTCAGAGAAAAGAATCGACTACATAAACGACAAAATAAAAATCAAATAAAAAATTGGGCAAGTGCGAGTCGGGCTCGCGTGCTGAAGGTTCCGTACTTCAAAAGACTTATTCTCAATAGTATTATAGTAAACTAAACACCTCTGCCCGCTACATTCAAAAACGAGCAAAACATCACGTTTGTTGTATGGGAGCTGATTATGTTTTTTTAATATGTGTTGTTATATCGGCAACAGAAATATATCACTATTGTGAACATTTCAAGTGTCTTACTATCATGGTCTAGGAGTATACTACACAGCACACACACACAACCTGGTGACAGACGGGTAGACGGACAGACGGACGGCAGACTCTTAGTAATATGGTCCCTTCTTTTAGGGTTATTATATATTTATTTACAAGAATTGCTTGTTTAATATAATAAAAAAAACCTAGGGCAGCAATAATAGTGATAATTGTGACTTGAAACTACGGAACCCTACACTGCGCGTAGCACGCACTTGGCCGGTTTCTACCGTTTGGGTACGAAACCCTAAAAAGAAACTACTTACACACAACTTCACATTATAATATAAGATGTAAGTTGAACTTGTTCTCGAGAAAATCATTATTTCAACCCATTGAAAAGAAATGTCCTCCATGTACAATAGATCCCTTAATTAATTCCCCGATCGACTCTTAAGCACACTGAATAATCTGAGGGAATGGACATTCGGGTCTTATTAAAGTGAACAACCCATCTTCTTGCGGATGGGACTTATGCAAATGAGCGAAGGGTAAAGAGCTGTTGTGCTGGATTAAAGGGACCCGAATGGCTGTCTGTTTTTACTGCGTCACATGCTGTTGAGTTTCTAAACAATACAGTTAAATGAATGGACTACACATACACAGTCATGGACTTATCGGATGCTTGCTAAGCACTTATATGACAATCATCCGGACGCAGTATATACACGGTGACTTTTTTATCGTCTTACAAAAGCAAACCCGTTAAAGTACACAATGCCTACCATCCACTGTTAAAGAATAAAAAATAAATAATATTTTTTATTGCTTTATTATAAACTAGGATAAAAATAATGATGAATAGCGGATGGAATTTTAAAACTTTCTTAATCACTACAATAGGGCCTTCATGAAGCTTATTTTAAGATTTACCTATTCAATTCAATTTTGGGGTTATGGCTCACAGCTGTGCCTACTAGGCACAATACACCTCGCCAGTGTCAGAGTTGATACGGAAAGATTTACCTACTTGCTAGACACAGGAGATGTCGAATCATCGGTTGTTAACGATAAATTCAAAGCGGTTAGACCCAGCTAACATTGAGCTTAAACGAAAATACGAATAGTCTGTTCAAATAGAGTTGAGATATGTTTTACATCCGATCACGTCATCTTAGATTCTGTTACTTGACCGGTAGTGAAGGGAGCATTTAAAGACGGCAAGACACGATTGGTTGAAAGGCAGATGAAATGAAGAGATGAGACGTGAAAGAAGTTGAAAACATAGCTCAACTCTATTTGGTCAGACTATAGATAGAACTACAATACAATGTCATCCTTACTTATCCAAACACGCTAGACTACGTAGCCAGTCTGTAGACAAGTGCAAGGCTTTGTGAATAAAAACACTTCTTTGGGAGGCTGCGATTCTTTACAAACACGGCCCATTGTGATGACAGGCAGACGGGAAAAACCCTTGCATATTTCACGCATCCGCCAGACAGGACACTCTGTGAAGGCATGTACCTATATAACGCACCAGACGATAAGCACTTCTAAAAACTCCTCTAGACAGAATAATATTTTTAGAAGGATACTAAGAACAAAACGAAATTACTTGATCTCAAGGAGAAAAAAACTGCATATTATGTTAATGAACAATATTAAAAGTAAGGCTCAAAAAAGAAAAATACTGACAGAGAAAGTTCTACACAAACAAATTAAGCATTAAACTAAGGATTCAAAATGGTGGTGCTTCAGAATAAAGGACTAAGGCTTGAGCGCAGGTATTCCTTTACTATACCGATGTTATAGAACACAGAAATCTTTATTTAAAGTCGTGTTAGTTACACTATTTATAACTCAAGAACGACTTTACCGATATGGCTGAAAATTGGTGAGGAGGTAGCTCAGAGCCAGGAGTCCGTCTCCTGGCTCTAAGCTAAGCTAGCGTAGGATACTATTTATTCCGTTCGAGAGAAAAAAAAATTATATGGCAAAACAACGTTTGCCAAGAGATTAAAATAGCTAACAACATACTCGCAGACCTACCAAACATATACAGAAACTTTCATAAAATCTTTCAAGCCGTTTCGGAGGAATTGGAATATCAAGAGAAGATTAAACAAAACGAATTTAAGTAAGTACGATAACATCTACTGCTGCATAGTCACTTACAATCAGATGAGATTATAAATAAAAACAAAATAATAAATATGGAATATTTTATTTTTATTTATCCACATAAGTCGTCACCGTAAAGATGTTCCCCGCTACGAGTCTGTATATCCTGTATCTAATCTTCTTTCATATCTTTGTTTCAGAGAATCTCCCTCGGGACCATCTCACTGGCTTAAGAGCACATTATCTATGTCAATACTGAAAAAATACCAGGAAAGAAAAGATTTTCGTATCGCGTAAACCCTTAAGGAGACATTTGGGATCTATTAAGAAAGATTTTTGTCCCACGTCGAAGCAGAGACGCGGGTTGCGAAGATTAGTTATAAACTTAAACTGAGGTTTCTGGTGCGATCTGTATCAGTATCAATACTGCTAAACAACGTTTATATTGCTATACTGGTATTTCGATAAAATCATTAATTGCTAATCAATTGATGTAAATAATAATGATAGTGTTCAATCAGTGTATAAAAATTTACTTCTAAACAAAATAAATCTAAGCACAAAAACCTGTCAAGTGCGAGTCGGACTCGCGCACTGAGGGTTCCGTACTACAACCGGAGGAATAAAACCATAAAAACCACTTTTCTTATCGAACCGCAAAACTAACTTTGTTTTTGTAGTTTTTTTGATATTTACAATAAAGTAAATATCAAAAAAACTACTTATTAGATCTCGTTCAAACCAATTTTCGGTGGAAGTTTGTATGGTAATGTACATCATATATTTTTTTTAGTTTTATCATACTCTTATTTTAGAAGTTACAGGGGGGGGCGACACACATTTTACCACTTTGGAAGTGTCTCTCGCGCAAGCTATTCATTTTAGAAAAAAATGATATTAGAAACCTTAGTATCATTTTTGAAGACCTATCCTTAAATACCCCACACATATGGGTTTGATGAAAAAAAAAATTTGAGTTTCAGTTCTAAGTATGGGGCACCCCCAAAATTTATTACTTTTTTTTAAATTTTGTGTAAAAACCTTAATGCGGTACACAGAATACATCTACTTACCAAGTTTCAACAGTATAGCTCTTATAGTTTCGGAAAAAAGTGGCTGTGACATACGGACGGACAGACGGACAGACGGACAGACAGACATGACGAATTTATAAGGGTTCCGTTTTTTGCCATTCGGCTACGGAACCCTAAAAATGACCTCTTCATTACTTTCCATAAAGCATTACTGATGCCAATGATAAATGGAGCTTTCAATATCCATAGATGTTATATCGAAGTCTTAGATTTGGTACTAGTCCTAACTCTTCTTAGACTATAACTGTATACACAATAAGGCTAATATTAGAATGTTTACTAATTCAACTTTACCATATTAGAACAGATTAGAGCAGAATTTCGTTTCAATACAATCTCTCATTATTGAGATGCCAAAACGTGAACGCGGTTTGCAATGAGCACCATAAATTTCTCTGAAATACAAACTCAAACAATAACAGAGGTGAAACTATTTCGGCTAAATTCTGTATACACGGACAGCTACTTATGCTAACTTAATCCTATTTAAGCCAGTACGAAGTAAGAGCTCTAATAAGGCCACTATTTCACGTAGATAATTGGTTGGCTGGCAAACGCTGTCCAGATTAAGGGTGCGACAACATTCGCGAACACTCCTTTTAATGCCGACTTAACTGGTATATTATGTCGAGTGTTTATGTACTTGTTATTATATGCCTTACAACAGGATTATGCTAATTCTAGATATAAGAATGGTTTTGAGCTTTATTACAGTGCATTATATTAAGACGATTTTTGTTTTTTAGTCAAACAATCATGCCCTACTAATTTTGAAGGCACCTACATGCTCTTGTACTTCTGGGGATATTGGTAGGTTGAAAGTCATGGCTTAGTTTGATTGCACAAACAATTGATTATTTTAATCACTAGGTATTCATTTTAGTATACTAGGTATCATTTTAATAAATTGTTTTTAAAATATTATGTTATGTCTCAATAATTATAAATTATTTTTGGGTGATAATAATAAGCACTAGTGATAAAAATATAATTTCATTTTTAGAGTAGTCAAATAACTTACGTAGTTAAATAATAATTTTACGATAGAGGTAGATTTTAATTATTTCGGTTTTGGTAAAATTAATATCGGTTTTGGTAAAAAAATATTTGTAAATCGAAAATATGCTTTGCGCCGCACACTGCGAGTTCAAAGTTATGTAAGTTGAAATTTGAAAATTATGCTACGTCACATTCAATAATAAAGGGCCTTTGTATTGTAAAATGGCGGACGACAAAAGCCGGCTCGATATCGATGTCATCAAAATATTAAATCGTGCAATGGAAATCACATGACTTATTCAATTTTACGGCGCTGCCAGTAACTCTATTGAATGCAGAAAATGAGACCGATGGAAATACTAGACAAGTAGATAATACAGCGCCAGTGATATTTGAATTTCGAACAAATATTACCAGATATGAATAGAAGCTCGTATAACAGGACTGTGCAAATTAACAAATCTTCTCACACGTTAGTTTAAAATCGTGCTGCATAAGAAACACCGTAATGTATAGTTTCATATACAAACATTGGCTTTGT
Source organism: Coenonympha arcania (assembly GCA_036785405.1). NCBI lineage: Eukaryota > Metazoa > Arthropoda > Insecta > Lepidoptera > Nymphalidae > Coenonympha > Coenonympha arcania. The sequence continues at coordinate 3,926,521 of CM072067.1, forward strand.
GGTTTAACGTTTGCTAAGTTTTAGTTAGGTAACCGAAATTCATGGATAGTATGTTATTGGGTGCGTGAATTCTGATGTGGTAGAAATTTTTAGAGTGCTTGATCGTTCTTTTTTTGAAACATTTGAGTGTTGTCTATTGTCCACTACCCGTATCTCCACTGGTGGGAGCAACGGGACATGAATAAAGTTAGGTGGACACCTATTAGTCCCCACTACCCGTATTCATAATGATTGGGGACAGCTGGACTTGAATGAGGCCACATGTTTTATGATGCGTAAGTAAGTACTTTTTCAATTAGGTATTCTACGTCTCAGAGCCACAGCTTGAACGCTAAATCACTCGACATATAAAGCTCAAATATTAGAAAATATAGAAAAATTATAAATTAGCCCGCATCGGGAATTTAGCTCAAATTCTTGTGCTTTTTAACACGCTCTTATTAGCTTCACCTGTATGTTTGTATGTTTGTAACCGACTCCTTTGAGCTCGATTTTGTCCTACTTTGAATGATCAGATTTAATTCAAACTTTGCACACCCGTCAAAGACCGATGACAATGCAATAATTCGATTAAAATATCCAATTATCTTAATTAGATTCGCAAGGATTAATAAATTTCTTTCCGCATCCTTTGCATGCGAGTAAGAGAGATAGAGCGTGTTTTTTTTTAGTGTTTTAAACTATTATTCAAGTGAGTATTCTACGTCTCAGAGCCACAGCTTGAACACTTAATAGTTTGCAAACTGCGTAAATCAGTTTTTTTTTTCTGTTGGATAAAATTTAAAGTTCGATTCTCACCCTAATATTACCACGTATTTCTTTTTTGAGTGTAGTATTAACCACGAGTGGCCAAATTCATGCTATGTTTGCAATCTTTAAGCTGTATGTTTTCTCTTATTGCAAAATATTATTAAAATATGAGAAAACTGACACTTTTTTATTGAAAAAATCATGCCTGATGAAAAGCAATGATGAGGTCTAGGTTGGAGCGAACTTGCATAGAAAATGTCTATTCACTTACCAAAAAAAATATCTCTCCGAAAATGGTTTTAATAAAACTGAACACGAATGTTAGTTTAGTAGTCAGTGACGTAACATCCTGCGGGCTTTGTCCGTAATATTAGACACAAATTGATATTTAATTGCATTGGGCGGTAATTACGCTGCCAAAACCATGTGTGGACAGGCCGGGTACGCGCTGCGTTTAAAATTTAATAAAGTTATAACTCGAAGCCCCGATTCTATACAGTTTGATTACTGTTTTGATTACAAAAGGGCAGCCATTCAAGTTCGGAGGGGACCGAACGGTCAGTTGATCGATAACATCTCCCTGTGATAGCTCTCTTTCTACAGCTTTTGTGTTTTTACTACACCCAGATAGCCGGTGCTTTGTGTGCGTAAAAAATGTTATAAAAGTATTTGTTATTCATATTAGAATGCGATCATTACTACTTTTATATTATAACTAACTGATCTGACAAACGTTGCTTTGCCATTAGAGATATAAAGATATAGCTTACGACCTATTCTGAGATCTATTAAACATACACAGAGAATTTTATAACAATTGGTCGAGCCGTTTGGAAAAAGATAACAAACACTGACTGACACTGATCTATAAGAGAAGATATTTCAGATAAGTCTAATCTAGTCTTTGGTTGAAAATTTTGGTGTATCATATGAGATCTAACTAATCAAAATCTATAGATTTCTCAGGAACAGGGTATATCAGGGGATACAGTTTGATGTTTGTCCTTATATCTTTACTTTTGTACACCCAAATGAAACAACATAAAGCACCTTAAATAATTTGATCACAATGGTTCAAAACTATCCCCATGGAAAAAGATGGACTACTTTTGGTCGCGGTAAATTAGTTTAGTTTAAAGATTTTGCACAGCAGAATTGACATTAATTTTCACGTAATACAAACGAGCGTTTCTAGGAAACCACACCAGATATTTAATATATTTCTATGTTTTTAATAGAACTATTATACCTACTCAGGTTGTATTCATAAATCTTAGGTGTAAACTCAGCCTAACTCCGTTTTTAGTCCAACAGATAGTTTCATCAGAGTATGACGAGGCGAGTTCTATCCGCAGAGATTAAAGCCAGAATAGACGTGATATTTTGGAGTTTATACTAGGTGCGGCCGCTTGTCTTTATGTCGACTTTCATGAACGTCGGCGGACATTTTGAATGTCGATGATGAGACATAAAGAATTTAATATTAGAAATTTTTGAAAAAACTGACTCCACTGGTGACCAAATGGCTGATCCGTGGGTGGACCTTAGAGCCATCATATTGTCAGTCTGGCCATACGAAGGCGTAACGCAGCCAGCAACCAGCATTCTAGGTAGGTACTGCCTGTACTCTATTCTGCCTTGTTACAGTCCTATTGATTGTAGTTTTTTTTTTATTTAATTGTGTTATTTTTTTTAACAAAATTTCTTTTTGTCGGGTATTGAACAGACTAGGCAATAGAAAAAGGATTTTATGCGTGCAGAAATGGGCACGTTTGCAATCATGTATATAGATTAAGTATTAAACTTGTTAGCGCGAGCTGACTGAAGACAGCACCATCTATCGAGCAATGGCTAAAATAACACATGAAAATATGAAATGGAATTTTGTTTTAGGTTTTATTGCGAACTTTGTGTACCACCAAAGTGGCAAAAATGGAATGGTGAGAATTTGTCCGTCCCTCTGTCTGTCACACTCGATTATTATTAATTGTTGAGATTTATTAGTGCATTTTATTTCAGATTTTATGTGTAAAATTTTAGAAAATTGTTAGATAAGATTTTAAGTACCGCTTACCTAACCTACCTTAGTTACGTTAACTTACCTTGAACTATAAAAGTACCATATTAGAATTATGTGTATTACACATCTTGTAGATCGTTCCAGCTATTGCTGAATGGACGGGAATGGCAAGGACTAATTGTTACAAGCTTCTGATTGATCCGATTAGCGTGCTATAGCGCCATACAGAGTCGATGGATAAGCTAGTATTATTATCGGAAACAGTTAGAGTGCGTATTAATGGAGGAATAAGAACACAGAATCTACACTTGTTTGGAGTTTTACGATTACAAACAAAAAATACTTTTTTAGCAACATATCCATGAATAATTGCGAATAATCCTAGTTGCATTTTCAAACAGCCAAAGCTATATCGTTGTCCAAAAAAATGTGCCCGCCTAAAAAATTAGTCAGCCGTTTTGTGACCCCCGAAGAAATGTCTCAGAGAATTTTTTGCTGCCAGAATGGTTAAGCTCCTTGAACTAACTTTAACAGACACGCCTACTATCGTTAAATACAATGGTCTGATCCTTATTTATTAAGACAGCTCGTATCGCCGTATTTGACTATTCCCTGCCGCCAAGTTAGAAAAGCACGTTTGCACCGATACGAACTGGCAAGAAACTCAGCACTGTAATATCGTATCTTTGACGTTGTCCCAAGTACTAAGTCGATGTCGCTTGGACAACGTGACAATCGTCCGCACTTGCGGTGAAAAAAGAGATGACACGATTCTATGCCTTTGTTTACAACAGAAAAGAGTGATCGTTGTCGTGTCGTTGTATGTAAAGTGTAATGTAAACATTAACAATTTATACACGTTGATCACTACACAGAAGTAGAAACAGTAACATTCACAGCGTGACCCATTGTTTATTGGGAGGGTAAAATTATAACAGACCCAAAAATAGTTAACATATTTTACGAGGCCGACATCTGTGGCGTGGACTGTGGTCCATATATAATACTCCGATCGTTTTACTACTGCCTCTGTTGGTGTCAAAACAAACAATTTTGACACCAATAAACGCGTTATTTAGTCGCACGGTGTGTCGCGTCCTGTGCATATATCTATTATTTATACACGATGAGCACGATACAGAAATACAAACAGTCACAGTCCCAGCATGACCCATTGTTTATTGGGAAATTAAAATTATAACAGACCCAAAAATAGTTAACATTTACGAGGCCGTCATGCTGTAGCCATAAAGCCGTGTCTGTAATATCGTATCTGTATGCAAATCTCGGCGCGCCGGCCGCGTCATACGCTTTAATTGCGCCACTGATGGCTAAGTAGTGATCTGTGGCGTGGACTGTGGTCCATATATAATACTCCGATCGTTTTACTACTGCCTCTGTTGGTGTCAAAACAAACAATTTTGACACCAATAAACGCGTTATTTAGTCGCACGGTGTGTCGCGTCCTGTGCATATATCTATTATTTATACACGATGAGCACGATACAGAAATACAAACAGTCACAGTCCCAGCATGACCCATTGTTTATTGGGAAATTAAAATTATAACAGACCCAAAAATAGTTAACATTTACGAGGCCGTCATGCTGTAGCCATAAAGCCGTGTCTGTAATATCGTATCTGTATGCAAATCTCGGCGCGCCGGCCGCGTCATACGCTTTAATTGCGCCACTGATGGCTAAGTAGTGATCTGTGGCGTGGACTACGGTCCATATATAATACTCCGATCGTTTTACTACTGCCTCCGTTAGTGTCAAAACAAACAATTTTGAAACCAATAAACGCGTTATTTAGTCGCACGGTGTGCCGCGTCCTGTGCATATATCTATTATTTATACACGACGAGCACGATACAGAAATACAAACAGTCACAGTCCCAGCATGACCCATTGTTTATTGGGAAGTTAAAATTATAACGGACCCAAAAATAGTTAACATTTACGAGGCCGACATGCTGTAGCCATAAAGCCGTGTACAGTAATATCGTATCTGTATGCAAATCTCGGCGCGCCGGCCGCGTCATACGCTTTAATTGCGCCACTGATGTCTAAGTAGTGCTGTGGCGTGGACCGCGGTTCATGTATAATACTGCGATCAGTTTCATACTACCACCGTTGGTGTCAAAACAAACAATTTTGGCACCAATAAACGCGTTATTTAGTCGCACGGTGTGCCGCGTCCTGTGCATATATCTATTATTTATACACTATGAGCACGATACAGAAATACAAACAGTCACAGTCCCAGCATGACCCATTGTTTATTGGGAAGTTAAAATTATAACGGACCCAAAAATAGTTAACATTTACGAGGCCGACATGCTGTAGCCATAAAGCCGTGTACAGTAATATCGTATCTGTATGCAAATCTCGGCGCGCCGGCCGCGTCATACGCTTTAATTGCGCCACTGATGTCTAAGTAGTGCTGTGGCGTGGACCGCGGTTCATGTATAATACTGCGATCAGTTTCATACTACCACCGTTGGTGTTAAAACAAACAATTTTGGCACCAATAAACGCGGTATTTAGTCGCACGGTGTGCCGCGTGCTGTGCATATATCTATTATTTATACACGATGAGCACGATACAGAAATACAAACAGTCACAGTCCCAGCATGACCCATTGTTTATTGGATGGTTAAAATTATAACAAACCCAAAATAGTTAACATTTACGAGGCCGACATGCTGTAGCCATAAAGCCGTGTACAGTAATATCGTATCTGTATGCAAATCTCGGCGCGCCGGCCGCGTCATACGCTTTAATTGCGCCACTGATGGCTATTCCGGCCCCGGAACCGGAAAGTCGAATTATACCTTTATTAATAACCCACGATTCCTACCTGCATTGGTAATTTTTATTGTTATACTCGAATTGTATAATTGGCTGCGACTTTTAATACGTAACTCACAAAACACTAATTAAATTCACGACTCTACCACAGATAATATAATACTATACTAGTAACTCTACCATAAAAAATCTTTGTCCGAATGTGTTTCGAGTATTTCATGATTTTCATTTTTATTATGTTCCAAAATAAAAGAATATTATACCTACCCATATTCTAAATAAAAACCTTTATAGTCTTGCCATTTATATTCTTATTATTTCTTTCTTTATTTTTCACATTTTCAGTGAAAATCTTTTTCCAATCATGTATCGAATATGTCAACCCATAACATGTTCAAACTCAGAAGATTACCCTCAAGAAAAAGGCAAAATTATATTGTAAGTAGGTACATTCTTATCATCGAGCTACAGTACTAAATATCTGATTTATAAGTAGCCTTACAGTATCATACTAATCTATATATATAAAAGAGTGAGGCATTTTGGTTGTTCCACGGATTCCGTCTAAACTATAGGTCGTAGAGATCTGAAATTTGGTACCTAGGTAGGTATTAGGTCATGAATTCGTACTAAGACGGGAATTCCAGAAATTCCATGTTTAAGGGGTAAAAACCGTTGGTTTTAGGGATTTCTCCATACAAAAGTGTAATTTTTTTCGTTGTTCCAGAGATTCCCGAAAAACTACAAGTCGTAGAGATCTAAAATTTGGTACCTAGGTAGATATTAGGTCATGAATTCGTACTAAGACGGGGATTCTAGATATTCCATGTTTAAGGGGTAAAAACCGTTGGTTTTCGGGATTTCTCCATACAAAAGTGTAAATTTTTTCGTTGTTCCAGGGATCCCCGAAAAACTAAAGGTCGTAGATATCTCAAATTTGGTACCTAGGTAGATATTAGGTCATGAATTCGTACTAAGACGGGGATTCTAGAAATTCCATGTTTAAGGGGTAAAAACCGTTGGTTTTCGGGATTTCTCCATACAAAAGTGTAAATTTTTTCGTTGTTCCAGGGATTCCCGAAAAACTAAAAGTCGTAGATATCTCAAATTTGGTACCTAGGTAGATATTAGGTCATGAATTCGTACTAAGACGGGGATTCCAGAAATTCCATGTTTAAGGGGTAAAAACCGTTGGTTTTCGGGATTTCTCCATACAAAAGTGTAAATTTTTTCGTTGTTCCAGGGATTCCCGAAAAACTAAAGGTCGTAGATATCTCAAATTTGGTACCTAGGTAGATATTAGGTCATGAATTCGTACTAAGACGGGGATTCTAGAAATTCCATGTTAAAGGGGTAAAAACCGTTGGTTTTCGGGATTTCTCCATACAAAAGTGTAAATTTTTTCGTTGTTCCAGGGATTCCCGAAAAACTAAAAGTCGTAGATATCTCTAATTTGGTACCTAGGTAGATATTAGGTCATGAATTCGTACTAAGATGGGGATTCCAGAAATTCCATGTTGAAGGGGTAAAAACCGTTGGTTTTCGGGATTTCTCCATACAAAAGTGTAAATTTTTTCGTTGTTCCAGGGATTCCCGAAAAACTAAAAGTCGTAGATATCTCAAATTTGGTACCTAGGTAGATATTAGGTCATGAATTCATACTAAGACGGGGATTCCAGAAGTTCCATGTTTAAGGGGTAAAAACCGTTGGTTTTCGGGATTTCTCCATACAAAAGTGTAAATTTTTTCGTTGTTCCAGGGATTCCCGAAAAACTTAAAGTCGTAGATATCTCAAATTTGGTACGTAGGTAGATATTAGGTCATGAATTCGTACTAAGACGGGGATTCCAGAAATTCCATGTTTAAGGGGTAAAAACCGTTGGTTTTAGGGATTTCTCCATACAAAAGTGCAATTTTTTTGATTCGTACTAATCAGGGTACCTAGGTTGTTGAATTTGTACTTCGACGGGGATATTCGAATTTCAAATTTAAGGATGGGAACATTTGCGAACTTCTTTGATTTTGGAATAAATTTTTTCATTCTTTTTCTCATATGACAGCAAACGTCGAATAGGAATCTGTGGTCAAAATTTAAAAAATTGGACGCCATTTTAAACTTTTTCGTTATTGGACCGATTTCTTTCAAAGTTAATATCCAACCGTTGCAGCGAGCATAGAAAAAGAATATGTACTCAAAATTTAAAAAAATGGCCGCCATTTTGAACTTTTTCGTTATTGGACCGAATTCTTTCAAAATGGATATCTCACAATTGCAGCAAGCATAGAAAATGAATCTGAGGTCAAAATTTAAAAAATATTCCGCCATTTTGAACTTTTGCGTTAATGGACCGAATTCTTTCAAAATTAATATCCGACCATTGCACCAAGCATAAAAAAAGAATATGTAGTCAAAATTTAAAAAATTGGCCGCCATTTTGAACTTTTTCGTTATTGCAGCGAATTCTATCAAAATTAATATCCGACCATTGCATCAATCATAGAATAAGAATATATGGTCAAAATTTAAAAAATTGGCCACCATTTTGAACTTTTTCGTTATTGGACCGAATTCTTTTAAAATTAATATCCGACCATTGCAGCAAGCATAGAAAAAGAATATGTAGTCTTAATTTAAAAAATTGGCCGCCATTTTGAACTTTTTCGTTATTGGACCGAATTCTTTCAAAATTAATATCCGACCGTTGCAGCGAGCATAGAAAAAGAATCTGAGGTCAAAATTTAAAAAATTTGCCACCATTTTGAACTTTTTCATTATTGGACCGAATTCTTTCAAAATTAATATCCGACCGTTGCAGCGAACATAGAAAAAGAATCTGAGGTCAATTAAAGAATTGGCCGCCATTTAGAACTTTTTCATTATTGGACCGATATCTTTTAAAATTAATATCCGACCATTGCATCAAGCATAGAATAAGAATCAAAGGTCAAAATTTAAAAAATTGGCCGCCATTTTGAACTTTTTTGTTGATGGGCCGAATGATTTGAAAATCAATATGTGACTATTAAAGCAAGCATAGAGAAGGATTTTGTGGTCAAAATTGAAAAAAATGGCCGCCATTTTTAACTTTTTTGTTACTGGGCCGAATGATTTGAAAATCAATATGTGACTATAGAAGCAGGCATAGAGAAGGAATTTGTGGTCAAAATTGAAAAAAATGGCCGCCATTTTGAACTTTTTTGTTACTGGGCCGAATGATTTGAAAATCAATATGTGACTATAGAAGCAGGCATAGAGAAGGAATTTGTGGTCAAAATTGAAAAAAATGGCCGCCATTCTGAACTTTTTCGTTATTGGACCGAATTTTTTCAAAATGGATATCTGACCATTGCATCAAGCATAGAATAAGAATCTGAGGTCAAAATTTTAAAAAATTGGCCGCCATTTTGAACTTTTTTGTTATTGGACCGAATCCTTTCAAAATAGAGATCTGACCATTGCAGCAAGCATAGAAAAAGAAAATGTAGACAAAAATTAAAAAATTGGCCTCCATTTTGAACTTTTTTGTTATTGGACCGATATCTTTCAAAATTAATATCCGACCATTGCATCAAGCATAGAATAAGAATCAAAAGTCAAAACTTAAAAAATTGGCCGCCATTTTGAACTTTTTTGTTACTGGGCCGAATGATTTGAAAATCAATATGGGACTATAGAAGCTAGCATAGAGATGGAATTTGTGGTCAAAATTGAAAAAAAAGGGCGCCATTTTGAACTTTTTTGTTACTGGGCCGAATGATTTTTGAACTTTTTGATACTAAGCCGAATGATTTGAAAATCAATATGTGACTATAGAAGCAAGCATAGAGAAGGAATTTGTAGAAAAAAGTGGCCACCATTTTGATCTTTTTTATTACTGGGGCGATTGTTTTGTAAATCGATATCTGACTATCGCAGCAAACATAGAGAAGGAAGTTGTGGTAAAAATTTAAAGAAGTGGCCGCCATTTTGATTTATTTGGTTACTGAGTCGATTGCTTTGAAAATCGATATTTGACTATTATCAGCAAGGTAGTGAAAAATTGTGGTCCTAATCAAAATAAATGGCGACGACAGGAATTTTGGAAATTAAACGCTTGAGGTAGTAAAGCAAAAGTTCAACGTGAGCGAAGCCGCGGGCGTTTGCTAGTTGTATATAATATTTTTTTCAGTGTGCGTTTCGCTCGGATACCTACGCATCCTTTAAAGATGTTGATTCGACAAAGCGTATTTCTGAAGAGGACTATGTTAACAAAGGGTATCATTTAAGCTATCACCAATTTAATTAGTTTTGTGTTTCTTAAATAATAGGGTTTGTCCTCAAAATAGTAGATCTGTCACCAAAATGTAGTCACCAAACAATGCAAAATCAGTTCCACAATAAATCACCTAAAATCCTGAGATATAAGGTCTAGTACCAAATAAATGTTTTTGTATGTATTATAATAGGTGTGTCCTAATAAGTATTTAAGCAAACTAATTTAAAAAGATCACCAATAAATCATATTATGTTTATTATTTTTTTAATTTTTTGAGGTTATGTGTTAACTTTATTTAAGAATTTACGACTATAGCCTAAGAAAAAGTGGGGGATCTAGGAAAACTCTTAGCTGTCACCCTCTTCCCCTCCAAGAGCATGTCGACGGAGCCCCGCTTCGCGGGGCTCCTATTTCTGGGTGGTCAAAAAAGGAAAATAACCTTAACCTATTTACCTATAGGTGCACATGGGACCTAGGAAAACTCCTTAGCCGTCACCCTCTTCCCCTCCAAGAGCATGTCGACGGAGTCGCAGTCAGGGATCGATAATCGATTTATTTGGTGACAGATCTACCATTCTGAGCACAGAGCTATTATTTAAGTACAAAACTGTTATTATAAGAACGCAGTTTATATTCATGTAATGCAATATAATTTTATTGGTTATCGATCTCTTATATTTTACACATATATTAACATTAATTTGATAATTCATACCTGGGAACAATTTTTGTTTATCTGAGAACGAAAATATTTCGTGGCGATACATCTATTTATTAGGTGATACAACTTGATGACAAATATAAATTTTGGTGATAGAAAATATAGTTCCCGTTAACAAATGCTTTTATTTACCTAATAAGTGAAAATAAAACCTACCTACCTTAATCAGAAAATATTCCAAACATTTTTTATTTGGTGTTACATTTTTGTACAACGCATATAAATTATTATCTATGAATTTTTTTCAGATTAAGTATGGAGGAATTAATGACTAAATTTATTAATGAGTCAGTAAACTGGGTCACAACTGAGTGAAGATCATTCACTTATACTTAAGACCAATTATATAATTTACAAAGTGCTCCACAATAATAATTTTCTATCGCTCTTTTATCGCCTTTATGTAAAAAAAAATCAACAAAAATCTGATATGAAAAAAAAAATTGAAACTCAAATAATAATTTGATCAGCAAGAACTGAGACTCAATTTCACGTGAAAATATTTTTGTAACTCATTTTATCCAAATTTTCGTGGCCAAGAAAGCAAAATATAGGTCTCGAAATTGTTTTACGTTTCGGGATATATTCGGCCTCCAGGCATATTTGAAGTCTCATAAACATTCCTCGGGCTATATAAAAATTCATAAGGGCATTTTACCTTTCCAGGTATGCTCGCTAAAATGTTAGAGGGGAATTTTCTGCTCAAACATATCAATTTATCCCAAATGATGTTTGTAAAACGCTGCTAGGAATGAAAATAGAAATTACTCCATCTTTTAAGATAGATATTCGTTACTCGTTATAGGTAAACCGCTACAATTACTGAATCGATTTGACTGTACCTTAGATTAACTATGTGTTAGCTACTTTTTATCCCAAAAAAGGCCAAGGTTCTCGGTCGCAATTAGCATTCATCGGTCAGTAATTACTTGCGATTTGGCTACCAAAAAAAAATCCACTGCAGTTTCAGTAGAATTTGTAAAAGAGTTTACTCAGGTAAAGCCGTGGTTGAAACCTAATTTATGTGACAATGCCTAATCACATTTCAAAATGCAATAATTTATAAACTTTTTAATTTATTTAGTGTCATGGTGGACACCATAAACTAATTAACTATTAAAAACATTGAAAATTTTAGAATAACCTTTAGTGCAATCAAAGTGGTCGGTTGATGGACATGGGAAGAATAACAAAACTATTAAATAAAAACTAAAAAATCCTTCCTACCGTCACCTGCCATCTTGCAATGAAATTACTGCATTTCCAAATTTCATTTGAAATGGATAAAAATAATAAAGCACCAGCGTTGAAGTTTTGTGTCCACTTCCATAATACTGGCTTGACGAGAGAGTTTGCTTCTTTTTATTAACTTTACAACTTCAGTTTTATTTCTGGCGGAGCCGTAACAATATTCGATAAAACAATATTTTCCCGGATCGCGTTTATTCTTTGAACGAGCGTTTGTAAAATGGTATCTTCAAAATTCGATTCAATTTCCTGCTGAGCAATTTTAAAGCGATGCAGGCTTGCGAGCTCTAACACGATCGAATGGTGGTGTAAGTATAAAATCTGTTTTACTATCAATTTTGTGACTACTGAAATTAATGTAACCGTTTTTTTAACTTAATGAGACACTAGAAAAATGCATCAGATTTCAGTAGTCTAATGAGTTTTTGTCTCAAACTTGATAAGTATGATTATAATTTGTAAAATTGTTCATGTTTACACTACACATTATATAGAACGACACGACAACGATTACTCTTATTTTGTCGTACCAGGACCGTTCAAGCTTTCAGTACAGCAAGCAAGAAGTTGTCCAGTAGGGTTTGTACAGTAGGGTTTGTACAAGTTGTTGGTTTGTTGAATTCGCATATTAATTCTTTTTCGCCACACTGTCTATATGCGGGGAGTATCCGAAAGCGTTTCACGATATCGTATTCTGCTCTGAAGCTCGTTGCTTACAGGTACCCTCATAAAAAAAACTAGCTTCTAAGTACACGCATAGCTTACATATGGATGGATGTATACATAGGTATTGTGTAAACTGCAAACACTCGACACCAAAGCACAGTATAGTACGTTTGATATCGACTAACATGGTCTTTGTATGCTATGACATCTCTTCCACAATGGAGTATCGCTCCAAGCTGCACAATAACTCCACTCGGTCGAGGTATCGCTTGTTTTACAAACGTCGATATTGGAGCCACTGCGCGTATGACAAAAATACTATATCAACTCTCAAAAGAATTCAATTTTTCTAAGCTATGAAGTGTGATGCACTTAATGACGTTCCGTTTCACTGTGAGTTTACGAGAAAATCTTAGTAGTGACAACTCAAGTATAGACAATAAAGAATGCAGTATGTCGTGAAACAAAACATTCTTTTGTTTCGTTTGTTACGAAGAAATTTATAAAAATTAGTCAATCAAAAAATTGCTAATTTTTATTTAATAAGTGCTTCGGATCAGATAAGAATTTTTATAAATGATGGTGGGTTTCTTTTTCAGAATATATGAAATGAAATCTGGTTCAGTTTTGTTTGTTTCGGAAAAACCTTTATGAAAATGTGTTGTGTAGTAGATACTTATCCCTACATAGACTAGGTATGTGTGTATGATTTGAATGCGAATGAACACTTTTTTGGTACTTCAGTCAAGCGCAAATAAGTAAAACCTGAACAATGGGAAGAAAAGACTGTTTTACATATTGCACTCTTTCCTAACACTACCTAAAAATGCCAGTAAAAATTTCTCAATGAGGGTATGTTGTGAAAATTCCACCCACAACGCAGTTGCACCCTACACTGAACAATGACAATACAACAGTCAATCGGAGTATTGCTTGTTCTACAAACAACGACATTCGAACTGAGAGCCTTTTTGGCAACACATGCCAGACCTACGTCATAGAAAGAAAGAAAGACAAAAAAAAAACCGGCCAAGTGCGAGTCGGACTCGCGCACCGAGGGTTCCGTACTCAAGAAGTACTGAAGCAAAACAATCAGGCATACTAATGTAGATGTAACACGACCAAAACTGTAACGACCAAAGATGTAAAACAGTAATAATTACCTTTGTTTATGAACCGCAAAACTAACTTTGTTTGTAGAGGTTTATTGTTAATATCAAAAAAACTGTGCTAGTTAGAGCATTGGCTATAGTTTTCCTGTAAAATATACGTAAATTCCTATTGACCATAATTATTTGAGATTTTTCGATTGGTAAACTCCGGAGATAAGGGGGGGGGGAACGGTATTTTTTTAGACATTTTCCCCGATAAATCAAAAACTATCATGACTAAAAATAATTAAAAATCGGTTTTAGAATGTACAAAGTAAACCCTTTCATATGATACCCCATACAGTACAGTTATCTCACTTTTAAATTTCAACCCTCCGATTTTCCCCCCTTTTTAAATAAGAACAAAAATAATTTCCATTTTTTTTTATTCCATTGTCATTGGGCCACTTATATACACAACTATTCCAAATTTCATATCGATAGCTCCGGTAGTTACTGAAATAATCGAGTGTGACGGACAGACAGACAGACGGACAGACGGACAGACAGACGGAGAAAGTCGCACCATAAGGGTTCCATTTTACCATTTTGGTACGGAACCCTAAAAAGATTAGGATTTCTCAGGGATTTCTCAGTAGAGGCTTGCTGAGCAATTCTTGTATATATATATATATATATATATATATATACTATTCCAGAAAAATCCACAGTTCCTAGATGTATCCACGACCTTAGTAGACATTCACGTCAGTCTTCACTTTCGAGGTTCGTTATCGAATTTTGTATTACACTCAGTGATGTGAAGGATCCGGTATCGACCTCCAATACAATGCAGCGCCGAACAATACAAAGTTTCACATGCATTGTGAAACTTCACACATACGCTGCCATGTGACTGCCGTTGTCAAAGAGTTATTTGAGGACCAAGTTGATTGAAAGCTAAGACCCTATGTTGTACAATGCCTAGTGGGTTCTAGATTTTACTAGCTACATGATGTAGCTAAACATCGCTTTAATATTAGAAAGCTGCACAATAGACCCGTATGTCTGGCATTGCTGATTGGCATCATAATAGAGAATTACATGCTAAGAATCGTAGGACGATCTTGGAGGTCCGATACTTCGCCGCAAGCATTGGAATTGCACTTAGGGTTTAAATTCCGTCTTAAATATGTTATTGTTCTTATTCTTAATTTCTTGCCCATAGAGTTTCAGCTTCCTACGTCAGAAATCTTAATATATATAAATCTCGTGTCACAATGTTTATCCGCGATGGACTCCTAAACTACCGAACCGATTTAGTTCAAACTTCGTGAATATCTGTCATTTGGTCCAACTTAAAAGATAGAATAGTTTTTATCCCACGACGATTTGGACGAAGTCGCGGGCATCAGCTAGTTATTTATAAATTACAAAATGCCAGAATAAGTAGGGGACATACTCGAAGCTTCAGACAAAATAAAATAATTACGCTTAAGCAACGTTGCTGATGTTCAGAGTTTACTAAAAGTTTGAAGCAACCTATACCATAACTTGGTTGTAACTTAAGTTGCGCGTAATCGCGTTTCCTAGAAGTACCTACTTAACGGCCTACAAGCCGTGTTTAGGTGATTTTGAATGAAGTTTTATGCAAAAACTATAAAGAAGATTACTTTCAAATTTACACGTCATGTATTTTGGGTCTTTAATCTAAAATCGCTAAAAAGCAGAAACACGATTAGATAAAATTTTCTCGATAGAAAGTTCTCCCAAAAGTTGCTCCAAAATCTCAGTTTTTCTATATTTTATCGGAAACTACAATGGATGTAATTGTATTTTGTTTTAATGTATCGGTAATAATAATATCCTAAAACGCTTAGAACGGATTTTTGATAACTGGCTTAGTTTTTGAGTAATTAGGTAAAACGTCGTTTTTCTGCTATATTCTTCCGCGACGCTGCATGTCGCACCTACCAAATCTCCGTGAGAGTGAGAAAGACAAAAATAAAATCAATCAATCCCCTTAACAAAGACTTACTCAATTACAAATTATGTAGAAGCGACATTAGAAGCGTATCCCAAAATACTGAAATACGTTTTATCGTTGTTTTAACGTAAAGCTTAAAAACAAATTTTAATAGATATAACTCTACTTTAGTATTAATTTCATCCCCAATTGCACTGCCTTAAATTTTAGAGATTCCTACAGATGATATTAATCTTATTTTAAAATCTGTCAATCGTTAAAGCTCACTGACGTCTATAAAATACAAGTCTTTGACGACCGAATGGCTTAGCGGCAGCAAACCTGCCGTCTGTGTCGGAGGTCGTGGGTTCGATTCTCACTACTGGTAAATGTTTGTGTGATGAGCATGGATGTTTTCCAGTGCCTGGGTGTTTTTCAATAAATTTTTTTTAAGTATGTTAGTGTGTATTATTTATCAGTTATCTAGTACCCATAACACAAGCTTTTGCTTACTTTGGGGCTAGATTGCGATGTGTGTAATGTCCTGATATAAATTTATATTTATTTAAAAAAATTAATAGATATAACTCTACTGTGTTAATTTCATCCCCAATTGCACTCCCTTAAATTAATTAATTTTAGAGATTCCTACAGATGATATTAATCTTGTTTTAAAATCCGTCATTCGTTAAAGCTCAACGACGTCTATAATACAAGTACGCTGGACTACAGACTGTCAACGTAACAAGTGGAAAATTAAAAAATTTTAAAACACCCACGACTTTTGCAGACTTGTAATTGAAAAAGAATTAAATAATTCTTTTGAAACTCCCCGACTAAAGGAAAGTAAGAACTAAGAACCTATCAGTATAATTACAAATCCAAGAAAATCCGCCGGAGCTGCTGTGTTTTGCCTATGACGGTGTTGATGGTGCTGTTTACCAGTTGATGACTAATTCAATTTCTTGATACTTCTCATATACTGGCAGTTTATCAATACTTACTAATTACATTAATTGATATTGAAAACGAAAATAGCAATGGCAGCTCCGACGGATTTTCTTGGATTTGTAATTATACTGATAGGTTCTTAGTTCTTACTTTCCTTTAGTCGGGGAGTTTCAAAAGAATTATTTAATTCTTTTTCAATTACAAGTCTGCAAAAGTCGTGGGTGTTTTAAAATTTTTTAATTTTCCACTTGTTTTATAGTTTTTCGATTAATATATTAATTTAATTTAAATTATATTATTATGAAAAAATGAAAATTAATCTTCAAACTAGCCATTAGCTCCTCTAGCAGCGTTTGAAGGCATCATCCCTTCCAAGTCATAAAGAGACGTTTATTGTGGCGCCCCCTGCTGTTCAATCACAAGAACAATTATCTATGAACGATTGCCAATGACTCACTAATATTTTATACAAAACTGTATCCAAATCGGTTCAGTCGTTTTTGTAATAATTGAGAACATTCGTTTGCACTGTAAATGTTTTTCATGGCGCCCCCTGGTGATCGATGTTCGTAACAACTATCAAAAAACTATCGCCAATGAATACCAAACATTATACAGGAAACTGCATTTAAATCGGTCAAGCCGTTTTTGAAATAAATGGGAACATTCGTTTGCAATATAAATGTATTTTATGGCGCCCCCTGGTGATCGATTTTCGTAACAACTATCTAAGAACCATTGCCGCTGGACACCAAACATTATACAGAAAACTGCATCTAAATCGGTCAAGCCGTTTTTGAAATAAATGGGAACATCGATGTGCACAAACGAACACACAAACAAACAAACAAACAAACAAACAAACAAAAATATTTTTGCATTATTGGTTTTTGTGAACAATTTAACATACAAACAAACATAAAGTCTTTTTAATAGAGTAATGTACAAACGGTCTCTCACCCTAAACGCATATACCCGTACTCCGTTCCGTCGTGGGTAAAATTGTGAACAATTTAACATACAAACAAACATAAAATCTTTTTAATAGAGTAATGTACAAACGGTCTCTCACCCTAAACGCATATACCCGTACTCCGTTCCGTCGTGGGTAAAAATGAAGACACTTGATTTTCGCCATTTTGGCGCTGATTGTTGCGTAACCATAAGCGAGAGCGTCCATGGAACTTAAAAAAAAATCATTCACAAAGACGGTAATTTCCAAATTTCAATTATAAATGTCAATTTTAGTAACGGGACCTTCGAGGGAGACGCTTCAAATCGGCACAAAAAAGGGACTGTCAATTGATGATGATGATACAATTATCATCATCATCAACAACGGCGCTACAGCCCTTTGTGGGCGGGGGCCTGCTCCAAAAGATTCCTCCATCGGTCTCTGTCCCTTGCATTCGTTTCCCATTTTTTTATTCCCACGGCTTTTACATCCTGCTTCACTCCGTCCAGCCAACGAAGCTTTGGCCGACCAACATTTCGACGGCCGTCTGGGTGTGAGATCAGTAGTTTTTTTGGTGGCCTCTGGTCACTCATGCGTTGTACATGTCCAGCCCACTGCAATCTTGCGATCTTTATGTGCTGGACAATGTTTGGCTCACCAAAGATATCGTACAATTCGTGGTTGTAACGGATACGCCACAGACCGTCCACCTCTACCGCACCAAATATGGTCCGCAATACCTTCCTTTTGAATATTGCGAGGGCTTCTTCGTCTTTTTTACTTATGGTCCAGCACTCACTACCATAAGCTAATATTGGTCTTATAAGTGTTAATTGTATATGGTATATATAATCCAGCGTAATTGACTACTTGTATACCTAATAGAAGGTCATTGCAGTTTATGCTAAAGGACGTACCAAAAAATAAATAAAAACGCTCGAAAATGAAAATGAAAATGAAAATGAAAAATCTTTATTTTCACATAGGCCCAATTAATTATAGGCTCTTATGAAAAGTAAAAACTCTACCGCCAGGTTCGGAAAGCAGGTTTGCACCGAGAAGAACTGGCAAGAAACTCGGCACTTGCTCTTTTCAAAAAAAATGACATTATATACAATTTCTTAAATAATATCAATAATTAATACATAATTTTTAAGATATCTCGTGAAGAGATGGAAATATATCCCTATCATTCCAACAATTCTTGTCATTGAAAAATTCTTCAATAGTATAGTAACCCCGACTTATTAGATGTTTTTTGACAGTGACTTTAAACCTGTGTAAAGGTAAGTCCAAAACAGACTTCGGGATCATATTGTAGAAGCGTACACTCAACCCCACAAAGGACTTCTGTACTTTACGTAAACGGTGTGGTACTACAACTAACTTGTGTCCGCCATTTCTAATTGGACGGTTACTTACATCTATACGTTGCTTATAATTATTAATGTTTTGACGTACAAAGAGTAAGCAATTATAAATATATTGAGATGCCACTGTAAGAACACCTATTTCTTTAAATTTTTTGCGAAGAGATTCGCGTGGCTTCATTTTGTATATAGATCTAATTGCTCTCTTTTGCAATACAAATATAGTTTGAATCTCAGCAGCTTTGCCCCATAATAGAATACCATAGGACATAACACTGTGGAAATAGGCATAATAGACAAGCCTGGCTGTATCAATGTCTGTTAACTGCCTAATTTTTCTCACAGCATAGGCAGCTGAACTAAGTTTACCTGCCAGAGTCTCAATATGAGCGCCCCATTGTAGTTTATCGTCTAAGGTTACCCCCAGAAATACTGTAGAGTTTTCCATTTTTAGTGTTTCACCATTCACAATCACCTTTTTGTTGGTAGCTAGGTTTTTTACGTTTGGTAGTGCGAACTCAATACACTTAGTCTTTTTTGAGTTTAAAAGTAAATTGTTAACAGTAAACCAATGCGATACATGCGCGATAGCATAATTTACGTCGTCAAAGTTGTCTTTACCTCTATCAGTTTTAAAAACCAAAGAAGTGTCATCAGCAAACAATACTATCTCGCAAATACCGTTTACATGGTGCGGCAAATCATTTATGGTACACTAAAAATAGAAAAGGGCCCAATATTGAACCCTGTGGCACACCCAATATGGGGGAACAACCCTGCGACTTTATGTCATTTATGCATACCTTTTGTGTTCGATCACTTAGATAAGAGGCAACGAAATCAAGAGCTCTGTCTTTGATGCCGTAATGGCTAAGTTTAAATAGTAGTGTCTGATGTTCAACGCAATCAAAAGCCTTGGACAGGTCACAGAAGACTCCAATGGCATTCTGAGACTGTTCCCAGGCATCATAGATATGGCTTAAAGGCTTGGCACCTGCATCAGTTGTATTCCTACCCTTAGTAAAACCATACTGTTCGGAGTGAAGAATTTTGTTAGAATTAAAATGACTAAGGAGTTGGTCAAGAATGATTTTTTCAAATATCTTACTCAGAGTTGGTAAGATTGAAATAGGTCTATAGTTATTGAGGTCCTGTTTATCCCCAGATTTAAATAGTGGTATAAGTTTACTACGCTTCATTAAATTTGGAAAAATTCCTAGGTCGATACATTGGTTAAATAATACAGCCATATAAGGGGCCATTGCCCCATTGAGTCAATTATGTTAAAAACTACTTGCACAGACATTCCCCAAAGGTCACCAGTTCTTTTAATTTTTATCAGGCGGGAGGTTTTTTTAATGTCTGCTGCAGTGACATGTTCAAATTTAAATAAGGCAGAGCACTCTTTTACGTTTTCTCTTAAAAGTTTTTGAGCTGTTGTTGGCGATGACTTTAGAGAATCCGTTAACAAAACAGGAACATTTTGAAAATAGTTTTCAAAGGTATTCGCGACCTCAAAATCGGATGTTATTTTATTACCATTTGCAACTATTTCAATCTTCGGGTTGCGCGATTTGGTTTTTCCTGCTTCCCTGTTGACTATATTCCATGTGGTTCTTATCTTGTTATCGGATTGAGTAATTTTTTCTTTAATATGCAGTGATTTAGCTTGAATACACACATTTTTGAAAATTTTTGAATAATTTATTGTCTTTCTTCATATAGCTCATATAAGTCAAAAGAAAAGCCAGTAACCTTTCGGCAGCCGGGTAAAAAATATAAATTAGTAACATGGCATAAAACAGCACAAGTACGGCTTGGCTCGGCTACCCTCTGATTACATCGGGGCCCATGCGGGATAGTTTGTTTACGGCCGTACTGCGACCGCTATAAAAGACTCCACCCGAACTACCGTGCCGACCTGCCTACAGTACATCAATGTAGGTATGTAGTTTGGCTCTATTACAACTGGTACAAATTGACCGGGTAAGAAATGCTTGTTAAGCTCTGTAGTTATCTGAGGTTCTTAGCCAAATGATATGAACCTGATGATGGACTAATGGGAACATTTTACGTCAACCTTCTTCATACAAGAAAGTAAAAAAGTAGCGCTATTTCTCAAAATTTTCGCTAATACGGTGCATCATGCCGGAAATCGTCCCTGTAGAAACTTGCGTGCGGACTAATAACAAATATGATGATCTGTGGCGTGGAACGCGGTTCATAGAAATACTGCGTTCAGCTTACAACGCACGCTGTTGGTGTCAAAACAAACATTTTTGACACCAGTAAACTGGCGACATTTTCTCACGCGATCTGCCGGGTCCTGTGTACTATTCCCAGATGGCAAAAACTAAATACATATATTTTCTTACCGAATTCCTAAGTCTACGAATCATGCAAAATCATCGCACGTCGGATTTTTTATTTCCTGATAGAAAAACCCAATAGGAACTATATTTTAAAGGCCAGAACCGAGAATCGGACCCAGGGTCTAGTGATTTGCAGTCGAAGATGCTCACCACTAGACCAACGAGGCATATTTGCAACTATTTCAATCTTCGGGTTGCGCGATTTGGTTTTTCCTGCTTCCCTGTTGACTATATTCCATGTGGTTCTTATCTTGTTATCGGATTGAGTAATTTTTTCTTTAATATGCAGTGATTTAGCTTGAATACACACATTTTTGAAATTTTTTAAATTGTCTTTCTTCATATAGCTCATATAAGTCAAAAGAAAAGCCAGTAACCTTTCGGCAGCCGGGTAAAAAATATAAATTAGTAACATGGCATAAAACAGCACAAGTACGGCTTGGCTCGGCTACCCTCTGATTACATCGGGGCCCATGCGGGATAGTTTGTTTACGGCCGTACTGCGACCGCTATAAAAGACTCCACCCGAACTACCGTGCCGACCTGCCTACAGTACATCAATGTAGGTATGTAGTTTGGCTCTATTACAACTGGTACAAATTGACCGGGTAAGAAATGCTTGTTAAGCTCTGTAGTTATCTGAGGTTCTTAGCCAAATGATATGAACCTGATGATGGACTAATGGGAACATTTTACGTCAACCTTCTTCATACAAGAAAGTAAAAAAGTAGCGCTATTTCTCAAAATTTTCGCTAATACGGTGCATCATGCCGGAAATCGTCCCTGTAGAAACTTGCGTGCGGACTAATAACAAATATGATGATCTGTGGCGTGGAACGCGGTTCATAGAAATACTGCGTTCAGCTTACAACGCACGCTGTTGGTGTCAAAACAAACATTTTTGACACCAGTAAACTGGCGACATTTTCTCACGCGATCTGCCGGGTCCTGTGTACTATTCCCAGATGGCAAAAACTAAATACATATATTTTCTTACCGAATTCCTAAGTCTACGAATCATGCAAAATCATCGCATGTCGGATTTTTTATTTCCTGATAGAAAAACCCAATAGGAACTATATTTTAAAGGCCAGAACCGAGAATCGGACCCAGGGTCTAGTGATTTGCAGTCGAAGATGCTCACCACTAGACCAACGAGGCATTCATAAATAACAATACTGCATCTACGAATATACCCCAAATCTGAGGAGAACGCTTTCAGAAGCTTGTCATTTTCAAGAGCTTTCACCTCAGATCACTCAAGCTTTCACACACGCTGTAGGTACAAAGACTATTTTACATAGTGCCGACCGCTCAGCGGGTTTTTTCAGGGCCCCTGTATCGAGCCAGAACGAGATAGAGGGTAGACAAAGTATCGCGACAGAAAGAGAGCACAGCGTTTATGTTAATAACGACGTAGGTATAAAGCGCTGTTGCGAACTGAATTGCACTTTATTATCTCAGCACTAGAGTCGCTATTTATTTAAATCATGGTGCTAAGTAAATCTTCTGTACCGCGTAAGGTACTATCATGGCATTCTGAGCCAGCGTGTGGATACAGTAAGATGAGATCACTCCAAGCATGTTTGTTTATACGTACACACTAAACAGTACGGTACTACACAAATAAACAGTTATTTGTACTCCGTAGAAGTAACTGTTGCAATGCAATGTTCTTCGTCTCCCCGTAGAAATACAAGGCGTGTTTTAGTTTAACTATACATATTTGCTACTGTCAATACAAGGTTCACAATTCACATGTTATTTGTTAGGGATACGATACATACGCTTGATTGTGTTCATGTATAAATGAAATCTTATTTATTTAAACGAGCAATTCTTGTACGAGTATATAAATACCTACTCATATAACTTTATTTTGCAGATCTCGAAAACGGCTCTTACGATTTTTATGAAAATTTTCTAAATAAGATATGGTGTATTTTTCTCAGTTAACCTATTAATTTAGTTTGAATATCAGTAGCCTTACCTCACAGTATACCATAGGATATAACTATATATATAATTTCCACAGAAATCAAAGATATTATTCTGTATAAAAAAGAGGTAGACATCGCACATACGCACGGTATTTATTGGCAACAAATTACCCTAATTAGAGTAATTTTCGTTTAGTCCGCGAGCAACGGAGACTGAGGTTACGCGTGTCAGCGCGCAAGAGAACTGGACGTCGCTTAGTATGAACTTTAGGTATCTTCGGATCCGAGGTGGAAGTAGGCATAATAAACAAGCTTGGCTGTATCAATCTTTAAATTGCCTAATTTTTCTTACAGCATAGGCAGCTGAACTAAGTTTAACTGCCAGAGTCTCAACATGAGCGCCCCATTTTAGTGAATGTCTTAGGGTGCTAAGATACCTAGGCACTTCAGACTTTGGCAAAATATCTTTACTTCTGAACATACGTCATTACAATCTTTGTTGTTATTGCCCCCTATAAAGACATTATTATAATAATATTTAATACAGTAGGCGTCTTTCATATTCATCTGCTTTCCCAAAATACCGAATAAAATTTAATAGGTAAAAACGAACTTGTTCCGTAAAATGTGAACCATTTTTGATATTCCGAAAATAGTAAAACGAAAATAACAAAAGCCGGATCATACTCTCAACTGTAATATTGGACGTAAAAATATAAAACGGGGAAAACTTTTTACACGAACATCCTCACCTGAGCATTTTTTACTGCGAATTTCCGTAAAATTAATATTACAGGCCTCGGGCAGCGGAAATTTCAATTTCATAGATCTCGTTTGGCAATTAAAGTGGAAAAAAGTGATTCATTTATCAATTGTTCGAGTTGTTGCCAAGCTTTTACACTTATCGCGGTTCAGGCTTCAAGCCAAAATGTTCCTTAAACCTCAGCTGTATTTTTATTGGTGAAATACTTACTGCAATAATGTTAGTTACTTTAATGTTTATGTTTTACTTTGTATCTTGCCAACGCCATTATTATTAACCAAAATCTCTAATATAAAAAATTCTCGTATCCACAGTGTTTGTAATTTAGTTACAATCACTGATATGATTACGAACACTGATGGGGAGAATTTTTGCTTCGGAACGGCTTGACCGACTTTATGAATTTTTTTGCCTACGTTCGGTATGTCTGAGAATAGGGCGTTAGTTTTTTTATATCCTTACTAGCTGAACCGGCAAACGTCGTTTTGTTAAAAAATAGTTAACGCTCTATTCTCTGACCTACCGAATGTAGATAGAAAGTTTCATAAAAATCGGTCAAGCCTTTCCGGAAAAGTTTAGTTGCAAAAAGTGGCAAGAGAATATTTTTATAAATTGGAGATATGGCAAAACAACGTTTGGCGCGTCATCTAGTAACAACGATATAATACAAAACTACTCTGAAAATTTTCAGACGATTTCTATTGAAATCCTAAGCCTTTATGACTCAACACTCAATAATATTCTTTAAACCACTAAAATATAACGAAGAGTTTATCTCAGCTAGAGGAGTTTTTCAAAGCCTTTTAGAGTGAGAACCCTATTAACGAAGCCCCTTTGTGCGCCCATACAGGCGCAGTGTCATTAAAAATAAATAGATATATCCAGCCTTTTCTTCCAAATTGAGAGCTGGGCGTGTGTCGAAAAGCCTCAGTTTCGCTTAGCTGAGCAGTTTTAATGAAATTAAAAATAAACGAAGAAGGCGAAGGCTTAAGAAATCAGTTTCTTGAAAATCTCGCTATGTAGGGACCTAAGTATTGAATACTAGTGAGTTTGAATTATATACCGCCCGCGAGAATTTGGTTTTCACAAATCCCTTACAAATTCTGTTTTTCTTTTTCGGGACAAAAGTTACCTAGGTATGTATAAAATTAATCCAGGGTACAATCTATCTCTATTCAAAATTTCAGCTAAATCGGTTCAGTAGTTTTAGCTTGAAGGAGTAACAAACATATTCTCATATACACACACACACGCATTTATATGAGTACAAACTTTCGCCTTTATAATATTAGTATAATATTATAAACGACATAGACGAAGACAGCCTCAGTTTCTTGAATCTCGAAAATCTGATTACAGGAATAATAATATGTACAATTGACGATTTTATAAAATATACAAATAACATAAAAAACAAAGTATATCTTACTTATAAAATATACAAATATACTAAAATATCTTATCTTAGTATGTTATAAAAGAAAAAGGCGTGGGCCTCAGGTTCTTGAAAATGTGATTGAAGGAGTCTGATAGACATAGTATAAATACAAGTAACCGCTGCAATAACAAAGTGATCTTTTCTAATTAGTAAACGGCGTGTAATCTAGGTTCACATTCATCAGTGACACAGCGTAACCACGGATAACTACTAGGCATGAGAAAGGCTATAAATTTCCAGTCTCTAAGTCAGTAATGGTTTCCCTTATTCCCTACTAACTAAGGCAGTGAAAATTATTGGATATTCAAAAATACGTTATAGGTTTGTATCTTTGCGCTGCTGAAAGAAACCTTTTTTCGATAGAAAATAATGAAAAATAAAAAAATCTAAATTAAGACTACACTCCATACTCTACGCAAATACTTAAGGGTGATCCATACAAACACCTATTATTATATTTTGCAGTAATATCAATATAAATTTTTATCTTCATTATCTATGCTTTAAATGATAAATTACTAATTATATTTGTATTGAAAGTTATGACCCTGTACAAACCTCTATTAGTGTAAGATCTATTACGGTAAATATAGGCGTAATACGTTTGTATGGAGAAGCGAGGAAACTAAGGAGGAGAATTGGTACTTATAGGTTAAGTTATTAGTTAAATTTGTATTAAAATCTCTTTACAAAATGTGTCAAGCTGAATAAATGATTATTTATTTATTTATTTAAGAGAAAACTAAAAAAACACGTATTCGAACTTGTAGAAAATACACTTGTCAAGTCAAGATCATCTCCTAGGATACTCGAATCAGATCGAAAAGTTTACAGATTTTACTAAAATATTTCTATGAATTTTCACAGCCGGAACCGGGACGTCAGCGACAACGAGTTTATATTTTCTGACTTAGATCAGGGTGACGTGACGGGCGCACGGTGGACACAGGGCCATAGTGCACTACCCGTTTGCAGAAGCTTTGCCGATCACTTCCCCTCCTACTTCATACTACCACAGGTCACACTCATCCGTTATTAGACAAATGCGGGTCGTTTATATGTATTGCTTTACTTTGACGCCACTGGATATCTTTGCGCTTTGCGTCCCGATGGCCGCTGCAGTAAACTAACGGCTTTATACGTTTCTCAGATTCATCTGATGTTGATACCTATATGTAGTTCATACATTAATTTTTTGAGGGTTTGAGCTTACCCGAAGCTATAAACGTTCGATTTTCAGGTCAGTAAATAGTATTAGATTTTTATAATTCCTTGTATCAGCTCGGAGTTTGGAAATTGGTAATGTTTCACCCTCCGAGAGCAAATAAATTAAACCAGTCCTGCCTCTAATCTCTCGTTAGTCTTGACAGAGTTGTAGTCCAAAATAAAAAGTTAGGTAATGGAGAGTGCAAATATTTGCGCGCAAATATTACCCCACCCCCTAATACCCACAAATTTTCTGCATGATATCTCCCAGGCACATGATTTACCTCTGCAGAGATTGACAGTAGCCGAATGCGGTTCGAAGTTAGTGTCTAAACCATCCATCCTTCTTGGTGTAATATCATAGAGAGATTATAGTGTAACTTAAGGCTTTAAGAAGGCCGAATGACAGTATACAGGGAGACGGAGCAGCCGCGTTCACACTGATTTACTAAAATTTGGGGGAAATTATTACTTTACACGATTGTTAGAAAGTCTAAAAATAAAACTGTCAATTGTCTGACAACTGTCAAAGTTGTTGTAATTTTTAAGTACTGTTTTGTGTGCAAGAATTAATTCAAAAGTCAAAAGACAAAATATATTTATTTCACATAGGCCTAACTTACAAGGCACTTGTAAAACGTCAACAATATTTGTTACATACCTATATTAAATAGCTTGTGC
Organism: Coenonympha arcania; assembly: GCA_036785405.1. Classification (NCBI taxonomy): domain Eukaryota; kingdom Metazoa; phylum Arthropoda; class Insecta; order Lepidoptera; family Nymphalidae; genus Coenonympha; species Coenonympha arcania. Next base: position 3,953,729 of record CM072067.1, read on the forward strand.
CGTTTAACAGACAATTTTCAAAGTATGACAAAATTAGATGCTTTTTGGGAATTTTTTTTCTGAAACAGGGGTTGAGAAAATTCATTTTCTTGTCAATACCGATTGTTCATAAAACCCTAATTTTCCGTTACATATTTTTTCTGTAAGGATTCGATGATCAGTTCTTTAAACAAAATGCCTTACATCGTAAAAAAGAGCCAGTTTGCCAGCTTTTAAGCCTTAACGCCTTCTCAAATGCAGGTTTTTTTACTCTATACAAGTTAGAACTTGACTGCGATCTCGCCTGATGGTAAGTGATGATGCAGCCTAAGATGTTATCGTACTAACTTGGAAGGGTAAGTAAATTTACCCCAACGGTTACTACAAGCATCGAACCGGAAAGCTTAAATCGCTTGGCGGTGCGTCTTTGCTTGTAGGGTGGTAACTAGCCACGGCCGAAGCCTCCCACCACAGACAGGTCGAGCTTTTATTTGCTCACATGAAACTAAATTACTTAATAACAACACACCTGTGTTCAAACGACACGTAACTACGAATACGTTTTGCAAAATTACCTACTGGAAAATAAATTGAGGTCATATCAGCCAATCGTCCACTGTAATTGCAGACTTCGATGGAATCGTAAATAATTAAACGTTTTCACGGATTCCACTTTGGTAAAACAAATCAAATATACATAATTATAATTTATGTTATGTTGCGTATGCATTACACAAATTGCGGTCAGTGGTGGTTGGATTAATATATTATTTCTGTAATAAATTATATGGAATTAAGTAAATATTTTAACATACGGCATCATACATAATTACAAAGTAAGATATTTAAATCAAATATCATACTCGATAAATACTAGATAAATATAACAAAGAAACAAGAATAATTTACAAAACCCAAAGAAAAATGTTGCCAGAATACATAGGATAGTGAGAACATTGTTTAAAAGTTTATAACGCAAATATTAAAAAAAAAAACTGATTTTTGAATTAATAAATAAATTAAATATTCAATTAATTTGAGTATTCAATTAATTTTGTTGATTATTTGAAAGTAGATTTAATTTAAAAAGCTCAATTAAAAGTAAACGATCGGGAGAAGGCTGCCATTATCTATGTAAAAAATACTTGAATTACTGAAATTTAATAATATTTAATGAAATCAAAAGAAATGTCACAAAAAATTCTAACAATATAAAAAAATTACCTTATCGTCGTAATAAAACATCTAATTCCATGATTCGACGGTCAATCGTCCATTCTTTCTAGCGTTTCACTCACTACAACGTCACTCGATATATAATTCATCATACACAATACTATACTTTAATTAGTCTACAGTAAAATAAATGAAACAGTCCAATCGACACACATTTCACATCATTACCGTATTTATGTCCGAAATTATTACGTAAACGCGCGGTAAGATTTGCGATAAAAGCATTTTGAGGGGACAAAGGACATCCTTGCCTACCATATTGTCCATTACACAACGACGCTTTTGTAAAGGACACGGGTGTACATTGGAGAAAAAATAAACGAAACTGCTTTCGCCGTTATCCCCTATTGTCCGAATGTAGGCTGGCAACACAGACACTACACCGTAGACGTCGTAGCTGCGCTACGGCCGGATCGCCACTGGCGGGGGCTACGAGCACCCGGATTTTGCACTCACACATCTACACCAATTACAAGCACTGCTACGAATCAACGCACACACACAACTAAGAGCTCTACAGGATCCCCGTAAGAGAAAGCGGGAAAGTAACATTTTTGAGCCTGTAAATGTTACACAGTAGCACACATATACACTAACACAGACACAAATAAAAGTATACGGGCCGATTTAAACTTGTAATCCCTAACGATGATTTGAATTTAAAGGATTCGGCTAATCTTGAAACAGTGAAACAAGTATGAAAAGTACGCTCCCGACAAATGGAATTTTTATTCTGCATTTCAACAACTCGAAACATTAAGCAATATTTTACGTTGATTATGTTAGATCGATACCAATACAAAGTTTCACTAGTTTTATGCTTACGTGAGTAAGTCGTTAGTAAAATTAATTCAGTGGTGTACTTATATAAACTAGCGGACGCCCGCGGCTTCGGATTTTCACTTATCTGTGTATCCAAGATACAATCTATCTCCATCCCAAATTTCATCCAAATCGATGCAGAAGTTACGGCTTGAAGGTGTAATAAACATACACACACACAACCTTTGCGTTAATAATAATGTAAGTGTGATAAAAAGTCAAAATTCATTCATTTGACGACCAGTTCGCGCAGCTGCAGACGGCATGACCACTACATGCCGTCTGCGTCAGAGGTCGTGGGTTCGATTATCTAAACTCAAAATGTTTGCGTGATGAGCATGAAGGTTTCTACAGGACTGCCCAAAAAAAGAGGCTATCGTTTTTAGGGTTCATGTATGTATGTATGTATGTGAGTTTCTTTATTTCACCATTACTTTTGAACGACTGGTGGTCAGATTTGAACGTATCGTTGGAAGCCGTACACCATTTCGAGTAACATAGGCTTTTGGAAAATGTCGTTTAACCACAGGGTAGTCGTATTTTTGACGTGACAACGTCTTATAAAGCGACAGAGCCGGCTGCACGCACAAAAAACATGACTCATCCGGCGTTACCTCGCTCATGCAGCGTTACCTCGCTAGCGTTACCTCGCTCTGAGGCGTTCCATGTAAGGCTTGAAGTGCAAGCGAGAGTTGTCACGTTCAACTATCGTCAGTAAACCGACTTTACAGACAACCAATTTTTTTTTATTATTTACTTGTTTATTATAGTCTGTTTTTCATCCATTATTGCGTCGTTTATTTAATTATGTAGCCTATGAAGAAACACGAGTAAGTGAGCAAGTAACTTAATAAAATAGAAGAATAAATAATGATGAAACAATATTGAAATATCCCGAAATATATTATTATATTATTTGAAAACTAATTTTGCACATCCCCAACCAAGCTAATCGACACCAACCACCAACACCAGTTGATTGACACGGAAATTTGGCAAGATTTTCCCCCACGGCTGGAGGTTTAGCATAAGCTGATTATCTCGCGGATTTAATTGACACGGAAGCACGATAAACTGGCAGAATATAGTGCACCGTATTTTTGTTATTATTCACTACAAGAAGTCAAGTATATTTATCCATAAAAGTTAAGATCTTAGAACTTAATAAGTTAAAATATATACACCATACAACTGATGAATGTAGCCAATTTTAGACACAATATAACGTATTTATAAACTGATTGATTGTAATAGTAAGGTACAATCTCACCAAATAGTAAGGTACTCTTGATGTAATAGCACTTGAAATAAGTAGAGACCCTACCATTTACTTCACCGCTTTACACTTTAATACATAATTGATATCGTCTCTCTTTGTCGAATAGGATAACACAGACAGTAGACTTTATATTATATAGAGACTTTTAAAATACTTCTTTCACAGCTGTACCAGTCAACACTGTAACTTGTAAGTACATACTCATACATCCATTGAATTTTCTTATGTTTTCATACCTTTGCTTAGGGTCTTATGAAAGTTTACAAGATGGGCGATAGCATGCACGACAAAGCGTTCTTATGCTTGGCTTGTCGCCATTCAATCACCCTTTTTATCAAGTAACCGACACACTGCATTGTCAAAGTTCCCTCGGAGAAAATTTCAGATATTAAAGTTGACTGAAACTTTTCAATGAAGATGTCGCAATTAATTTTCGATAAAATTTAGCTCGTTAACGTTGAAAATTACGGACTCCGAGACGCCTAATTGAAATGTACGAAGTTTTTTCATTAAGGTTCGACAGACGTGCAAATATATTGTGCCGGTGTAAAACTTAGTTATCTACCTAAATCTTTGTTCTTAATTATGTAAGTACAATTAATTAAAAACAATCTATATAGGTAGGTATATTGTCAAAAGATGAGTTAGAGAGAGGTAAAACGAATGATTGCGTTGTCTAGGCTTAAAATTTTTGCATCTCCAAGGAACCTTTTAATCTTTTACCTTGCATTCCTGCGAAAAAATCTCAGACATTCCTGAGAAAAAGTGATAAATACGTATAGGCGAACAAAAGGCGTTTCCCAACATTTAAAAAAAGGCATATTTAAAAGTTCAGTTTAGTAACCAAAAATATTTAGTGAGTAAACGATATCTTAAACTAGGTTTTGCCCGCGGCATCTCCCGTATGAATTTCAGTTTTCACATCCCATTATAAAGAGTGAACCTTAAAAGATGGGCATGTGGTAAAGCGGACTTCTGTTTAGAACCTATAGCGAAAAACTATTCCGTCATACACATTTTTGCAGAACTTTAATTGTTTACGCAACACACGCAACGGAAACTCTCCAAAAGGAACACTTTTTCTCGTTTTTGCAACATTTTTCATTGAAGCTCCTCTTTTATTCGTCATAGCGTGAACCTTCTTCAGTATCCAACACAAAAATATTTTTTTTTTAATTCGGACTCGGATTCGGAATTTTTAATTCGGATTCGGAATTTTTAATTCGGATTCGGAATTTTTAGTTCCTGAGATTAGCGTTCGCATTCAAACAAACAAACAAACTCTTCAGCATTATAATATTACTATAGAGTATAGATATTAGTACATTGGTATTAGTTTAGATTTAATTCACCAAAATCAACCACAAGTAAATAGTGACAAAGATAGTTGTTTACGAACTGAAGATCGAATTTCCATATCAAATTCGGCAAACGCCTGAGGTAAATCTGAATACAATTAGCGAAACCCTCCCAATACAATTGAACGTGTAACAAAGTGGTTGTATACAGAGACCTCTCAAACCCCCGATCATGTATTATGTACAATAATTGTACCCTGCGGATCATTATAACGGTAGCTAGGCACGAGGTATCGTAGAATGTATAGACAATCACGAAAATTAAATTGATGCCGAAATCTGCGACAAAATACACGCCGGTTGATTGTTAAATTTAAATTAACCTCGGGAAATGAATATTATACGTACTCTAGCATATAAATTGAAGGAGGCAAACAGTGAAAACAACCTTTAAACTTTGAGCAATTAGAATATTAATGGATTCATTGAATTTAAATAAATACTCGGCTGAGCTTGATAAGAGATGTTTTCAGTACAGCTTGCGTTAAAATCCATGTAAGTTATTTTATACTAGCTGATGCCCGCGACTTCGTCCACGTGGGATAAAAACTATTCTATCTTTTAAGTTGGACCAAATGACAGATATTCACGAAGTTTGAACTAAATCGGTTCAGTAGTTTAGGAGTCCATCGCGGACAAACAACGTGCCACGTGATTTATATATATTAAGAAGATTTTAGAAACGCGTGCGTCCCTCAATTTTGCATTCCAATATCATACGATGCCCAGCCTGCACTCATCTCACCCTAAAACATGATTTCTTGTCTAATTTTTCTAGAAATCACGTCAGATTAAAGTACTCTTCAAAATTCAGTATAAATACATTACTGCTAAACGGACAGTGCTGTGATGCCTGTACAAACTCAGCAAGAAGTCCTACTACCATAGCATTATCCGATAGTAGCATTATCCGATGGGAGTTCTACTAAACTGCATGACTACTCGATCTATTCACCGTTCGTCTTGGCCATTAGCGGGCGATCATTCTTTTTTCGCTTCACTTACCGGTCTTGCAGCAAAGACGGCGGGAGACTGTTCACATTGTTGACGAAGTCTCCAACACATAACATATCGTATCTTCCGACACCCGGAATTCCCTGACGATTACGTCACGTCACTATAACCATAAAGTTGCCACGGTTTTAATGAAATCAGAAGAAAGTATTTTTAAGAGGGAATATAGAATAACAAAAATAGATTTGCAGGCAGAATTTTTTATAGCACAAACGTATGGATTGGTAATTAATCCGACTTCACTGAATTAATGACAAAACTACTGAACCGAGTTCGATGAAACTCGCTCTTTTCCCAAGTTAAAGTTAATGTACTTTAATAAAAAAAAGAATGTAACAATGTGATCAATACTTCCAGAGATACATATTATGATAAAACCTATTAGGAGTTAGGACTTCCAAAAGATATAGAAACAAAATTAAAATGTTTTATTTAATTAAAATGTTGTCTCCAATGGTTTCAAGTAAATGCCTTCCAGACTGACATAATGGGTTTTTTTTCTGAGTTTACCTGTTACTATTCTAGACACTATTAATTTAGCTTGTAATTTTGTACACATGTGCTCGTATCTGGTACATTTTAATATGTTTATGATTACAGTGATCGCTGTGTGCGTGAATGACTGATACTGTACTGTAACTGTAGAGTCCTGTGTTGTAGTGGTGCCTTTATTGGCATTGCATGGAAGGCGCATGGATGGGTCATGGATGAGGCATGGATGGCGCATGGTTGGTTTTTTTTTTATTTAATGTTCAAAACATACCAAAAACATATATACAATAATATATATCTTGCCATCCTCTTAAACTCTAAGGAGTTTATATGAGGTGTCTTGGCGTAGTGAGTAGCCGCTAGAGAAGCGAGAAGAGATCGCAATTCACACGCTTGACAGCACTTGATGGCTTTTGCTTTTCGTCTTTAAATATTGCTTATTAATGTCTTTGTTACCGTCACTTGTTTAGGCAGGCTTTTTCTCTCTAGACTGCTCTCTCGTAGTAGACTTAATTTTACTTTACAAAATTTAATTTAAATTGATATAGCGACCTAATGGTCTCAGAATTGACTTAACCAGATGATTGACATCCATAGTTACCCCTTGTACAAGCTAGACATTAATAAATAAAGTTTCGTCTGAATTCTATTTATAAAACTTTATTTTCTTATTCGCTCGACCATATTATGCCATTAAAAGTCCGAGAAGCGATCGGTCGATGAAAGTCGGCGGAGGCATAAAGGCAGCTTAGGATATTGCGGCGATCAGACCCTTTGAGACTTTCCACGGGCGGAAATTTAATTTAATCGCATTTTCTCCTTTACTAAACGACCACCGATGCGCTGGTATTCCTTTTCGAACGGACTTTGCAGTGCACGTTGTTAGACGAATCTTGATATACTTGGAATAAGTAGATAAAACTACGTATAATATTGTACTGGCATAAACACTGGTAGCGTCTTATATGTATAGAGTCTCTAAATTTAGTGTGTCCAAAAGTATGCTAACCCTTTCACAACGGAGCACAATGTGAAAAGGGAAATAGTGCTAGCACCTTCCAATCGTACCGTTATGATGAATATTTTTAATAAACTCAAGTAAAGTGGAATTACAGAAAGCAAAAATGGTCGAATACAATATATCGAACAAAAATATGTATAATTTATTAACGGAAAACGTTTGAATCCTGCAGCTACTGGACAGCTGAATAAAGACTCTTAAATATTATTGCTGTCCAAGTTATCTGAGTCAACTACAGCAAAACTTGCTGCTTCTTGGTTTCTTGCGCAGCGTGATATAATAAATCTTTTCCGCTGTCATTGATACTTCGTTGCAAGATAAGTCACAAGATACAACTCAAGCTAATAAATACTATACAATTGTTATGACTACATTCAGCCGAGTCCACCAAACAATTAATCATGGTTAAGTTTGTAATTCTCGTTTTTGAAAATCGACTATTACGTAATTTACTAAAAAGGCATTAACCAAATTACGGTAGAATTTAAGTAACAGAGACTAAGTAACAGGGAACAGGAGACTAAAGCCTTAATTTATTTATAGGTATGTTGCTCAGAAAATATTTAGCTAATCAATGTATCATTCTCTGTCTCATCAGAAATCTTATTTTGAAAGCAGAATACAAAGCGATGCGCTTGATTGTATTGTGAAGTCAATATCTCCTGAGGATGTCCCGGTGCCATGGCAAAATGTGCGTCAAGTATCGTAAGAGTTTTATGTATTGGATGTAGATGGTGGATGCATTACTTGATTGGGAACTTGCTTTCGTGCTTAAGTGGGAGGGCGGTGGTGCTTATAGTTACTTGTTGCATGTTGCAAAAACATGAATTTATTTTCAGATAGCGGATTATAGCATGATAATTTAATTTTTCTAGCTAAACCTTAATGGTTTATATTATTCGGATAGAAACAGCAAATATTTGCAATAAATTGAATTGAATTTTAACATTTTTAACGTAAGAAAAAAAGGTCTGAAATACTGGGCTATCTATGCTACGGGATTAAGCATGGTATATAATAAAATTCTTCCAAGATTCCCAATTATGTAATCTTGTTAAAAAAAAAGGACAAAGCCACTTTACAATGAATTAATTGAAACGAAGACGATGAGAACTGTATTAATTAAAATCCTTGATTTCGGTCTATCTTCGGTCTGAAGATTTTGAAGTGGTCACAAAGATCGCCTTTTTAATTAAAGTTACTTGGATTGAATAAATAATACTTGACCTTACGATTCTTCACAAAAGGCTGTCGGTAACAATTTTGGTGTAATTATTGTTCTTTAACGAAATACGTAGGTCATCTTTCATGCCTCTTGAACTCTTTAATTAAATAGATATAAATATATACGGGACATTTTACAGATCGCAATCTAGCCCCATAGTTAGCGATAGCTTGTGTTATGGGTACTAGATAACTGATAAATTTACATACATACTAATATACATAAATATAATATACTGAAAAACACCCAGACACTGGAAAACATTCATGCTCATCACACAAACATTTACCAGTAGTGTGAATCGAACCCACGACCTCCGGCGCAGACGGCAGGTTCGCTACCACTACGCCATTCGGTTGTTTAGTATATTTAATGAAATCAAGCTATCGCCAGCTGCTAGATAAAAAAAAAACTGAGCTGAGCTGTAAAGGCTTTAAAAAGTCATATTCTTTGGTATAGCCATTGAAAATAAGAGGCTCACATTTAGATATCCTATGGTACCTATTGTCATTTCTTGCTACTATTTTTAAGACTTTGAATTGCGCTTCAAAGAATAAACCTTAATGTCCAAAGCAATAAAATTTACTCCAGAACTAAAATTATTCTGGAATATTCTGAGCAGTTGTGATGCGAGTTACTCAAATTTTATGTTTCACACTCATTGCTCTACTCTACGTATTTTTGCGAGAATTTGAGCAAATTTTTATTTCACTCATAACTATTTAAAACTTGCATAAATAATAATTTAAATGAAATACGCTTTTTAGTCCGTAATAAATAAATTATATTAAATTCTTCATATATACCTATGTGTGTTCGTATTTAGGATTTTGTTACAAGGGAAACATTTGGGAAATCACCTAGAATACTATAGGTACATTGCAAGCATAATAATTATATCAAAACTTTTATGGTCCGGTGGCCAATACTGGAACTAATACACGGCGGTACTCGGGGCGATGCCAATGAAACAGAATTCGACGCAGAAAGCGACACCCTCACCAGACTAAACAAGTTTGTATGTTGTACTATAAAAACTTTTGTTCACAGACAAAAAACCAGCCAAGGGCGAGTCGGATTCGCGCACCGAGGGTTCCATACTGTATAAGAAGTAAAACGTTAAAAGAATAACTTTTGTTTAATAATTGATGAACCAAATTTAAGTTTCTAACGCGATGCTATATAGAAACCATTAGAGGTGTGTATACTTACCTCTTCCGAGTTAGTACGACATCATCTTCGGTTGTATCATCTCTTACCACCAGATAAGATCGCAGTCAAGTAATGTAGAGTATAAAATGAAATCTAATTACGAGCATATATTTTAGATAAAAGCTATTTTTATGGCGTCGACGTTACTAATTTTAAAGTGAAAATTGTATTTGCAATGCAAATGCCACTTCCCGGTGCGAGCGAGAAGTATTACTTGAATTACTGTAAAATCGATTACAAACATTTAAAACAATTGGGCATTCTGTGAATTATACCTTCTGTTATGTATTGGAAATAAATTCATGTCTTTCTATCAATAATGTAGTTACGTCTACCATTGAAAATATGCCTAGTGAAAGGATCTTTAACTCGGCTCTTTAGTTATACTGATGACACTGATTGGTTTGCGTTCAGCGGCTCCACGTGATTCACTAAATGTCGTTAGCCCACCTGATAGGCGGTCTACGCACTGCTGTTGTTATTATAAGTATCCTTCCTGCTAAAAGCCCTATAATACTATCTACGTCATCAAATGAGAAATGAAGAGATTCGTGACGAAGCACTAAAACTATAAAAAAGTGTAAAAAATATATCTACACTCAAAAAGTAAAAAGGTATAAATTTTAGAATAATACTTCTAACAAATAGTGTTGTCCGTTTTCACCATGTTGTTTGTGAAAAAATATCGCTTGGTTTTTTAGGCGGTATTTAGTTCAGTTTCTATGTAGTTTTAACCCTACATTCGATATTCTGAAGCTTATTTTTACATATCCTTTGTTTAATAGAGTAGTCCATTTTATTATTAAAGGTGATACAAAACCGCAAAACAACGTCTTTAATAGATGTATCCACATTGCTATAGAGTCGAGCCAGAAATCGCTGCTTCCCAAAATATACACAGGCTTTAGATTAAATACGGATATGCCGATTCGGTAAACGATAGACCAGACAAAGATATGTGCTGTGTATATTTTACATGACAGTTAAACCTAGCTCTTAAATTGCGGTCTATCTATGACACAGAACTGTATGTACCTATAAAGGAGATTGACCGAAAATGGGCTATATTGCGTCACTCTGCGTCTGAAGCACGTATGCATGAAAAATCTTCTTTCAAATTATAATATTACATGTATTTTTTTTAATGATGTGCGAACCGGGGTTTAAAAGTATTATAAAAATAAAAGTAATTAAACGTTTCGACACAAGCGGAACCGCCATAATAGAGTCTGGAAACGTCACAGCCACTACCACTCGGCGAATGATACCAGTTTTTTATAAACCCACTTTTTAAGGGAAAACTAGGATACAATAATACAGGAAATAGATCGAATAATAAAAACCGAAACAAGGCAAGCTTTTTGCACACAAATATCAATTTAGTACCGTACACGTTCGGGGGTGGCGCTTCAAATCGGTACAAAAAAGGAACTGTCAGATGTATAGAATAATTAATCCAGAGATAGAGCTCAGTGACTGATCTCTATTCCATGGATCGATGATTGTCAAAGTAAAAATGATTTTTACCATTCTGGCGCTGATGGTTACGTACCTAACCTGGCGCGACCGTCCATGGAACTAAAATAAAATGACATTCGAAACGACGGTCACTACCGACAAATGTCAATTTAGTACCACGGACGTTCGAGGGTGGCGCTTCAAATCGGTACAAATAGGAACTGTCAGATAAATAGAACTGTATAGAATGATTAATCATTAGAATAGAGATCAGATCAGTGATCTATACAGATTAGAACTGCACCACCTGTTCAAATAATTATTTTTATAGCTGTATATTGAAAAGTAAGGAATGCTTCACCAAACATTTTAATTGCGACAAACAATAGCACTTGCAACACCACAGAGTACATCACATTTATTGTGTTGTTTGATATTTTCATGTGCAGCTAATCGTGACAAAATCCTACATGGCTTAAACCCTATTCATTAGTTTATTTAAAATTATTAATTATAATACTGTTTTAGTGTACAATAAAGCATATTTTACTTTTACTTTTTACTTTAATACTGTAACCTATTTCCATTACACCTTTGATTCGTAATTATTGAAACGATTCTAATGTTATCTGCCACGGCGGCGCCACCGTCGAAACTAGGGTAAAACCAAACTCGTAAGTAGAAACACTGGTTTAAATGTCATCAAGACATCAACTCGTGTCTCGATTGTCTATGTCGCCAAAGAAACTACAAGATTAAAAAAAATCATTCAGATGAATCATACATATTTATGATTAATTATTATTGTTTTAAACGATTGAACAGGCTATGCCTATATAATACATAACACAGAAAATACACACGAATGAATAGGCTGTATGGTCTCCGACCTTTGCCTGTCCCGAAAGGGACGAATGGATTAACAGAACAGAACTGTCTATGTCGATAATCGTCACTTCGTATCTAATCGCAAAACCATTGGAAAAGTAATTTACATGGAAAACTTGGAAAACCCAGTGTTTTATTAACTTATTTTCTGGACGGTGATTAATGTGATCAGTGTTGTCGCTTGCTTTGTTTCACTCCGACTAAAGCGATCCTCTGTGAAAACTAACAAGTGTTTGTGCGTGTTGACTGTAGAGAAATGGACTCCTATTCTACGCAATAATCTAAATGAGATATAGACTCTAATACGCAATAACAATGTCGTCAGCGTCGTCTCGAGGAGTTAGGCCTGGCAGTGTATCACGCCGGTGCATTAACTGAACCAGCCAGTACATTCTCTGGATGAATTATCACATTCAGCACTTAATGTATTGAACTCCTGGATCGCACCGCGTTCAGTAAGTATTGTGTACTATTATATACCTAACACAGGCATATTTAATTCCTTCTGCTAACTTAACTCATTGTAGTGTCAGGCCCCTGACACTCAGTACAACAGGCCTAAACACCTACACTACTACTAGAACGCTGGCCCTACTCGCATACGCTTTCCATTTCTATGTGTGAGTAATGTCATTGTAGCCCGTAGGGCTGACAAAACTCGACCTGTATGTGACAATGCGACTGATGCACGATGCCTTGGTTACAACTGGCAGCCTGCTGTAAAACATTTCATTTAAACTAACAAGAATAATTGGTAGTTAAGTTATGGCTGCTAAATGGACAAAATATAATAAAACATTACCTACATTTTGATACATTAAGCTTTTATGCTCTTGGTGAACGGGCCGTTTCTCACATACTTAACAAAAAATCATTGTGTATTATATATACACAATGATTTATGAGAACTCATGTTTTGCAGCCATAGAAGAAGGTGGACCAGATGTAACATTTCATGAGACTACATCTCAGCTCGAGCTTTAATTTAGAATTGCATAAGGTCTTCTAGGAAGTGTATTCCAACTGGATGCTTATTTAAATTCAAACATTTTGTTGCAGATAACAGATGGAGGCATCTTATGTGATGCATACTTTACATTGATTCCTCGTACAACTTCTGAAGACCAGACCACACCTATACCAGACTTTGGACATCACAAGTTTGCTTTGGTTGATAGACAATTATGTACATAACCATACAATAAACAATTTAAATCACCTAACCGCTTTTTTTATCAAGTACGTACCTACCTAAGTATTCCTTTATAACAGAAAATTCCTCCTTCTCGAGACTTAGCCAATGATAGCTTGGACCTTGGAATCTGTTCTTGATGCTGCCAGCAGATAGGCCATTTATTTAGGTAGGTACCTACCTATCTACCTCCCTATAACCATAGTATATTGCAGAACACAATTATATTTTTCTTTATATAAATTGTATCTCAAACTATATTTGTTTGTTTATCAAGCAGTTAAGTACCTAAATAAGTAGCTAAGCAAGGAGTTGGAATATTAACTATTTTCTCTCTTAAGGTTCTGCCAACGTTAGCTTGGAGCCTGGGAACCTCTTTTTGATGTTAGCAGGCCACAGGTTTATACCTATATTTTAAAACAGTACCTACTGTTTAAAAATAAATAGGTAAACCGTATTTTTATCAAGTACCTCGATACTACTGAGGTAGGCACCTATCTTGTTTTATAGTACTAACGTAATATATGTGTAGGTAGGCCCTAGGAATAATTAAGTATATCTATATGCATCATCCAGGGTTCCACGGTAATAACGAGGTCGCTTTAAATAAAATAATCACTATGGGCAACTTATAGTGCGCGAGAACTACTGACCTAACCTCAAAATACCTAAAAGAAAGAAAATTAGATTACTACGAATTCCCGGTTTATATCTCACTGATTTTTTTTTACATATTATTGGGAATATTTCTAATGTTTTACCGATGATTTCATTAAGACGCAAGTATAGCCCATTTTTCATACAAGAAAAGGCATTGTCCTTTAAATACGAATCAAAATTTTTCACTCGCAGCGGGGTTTGAACCCGCGTCTCCCATCTCTCGTGGCTGGGTGCTCTGACCGCTGTGTATGTACCTACTTAGACATACCTACTTACAATTTAAGTTTTATGGCAAACTTTGTTTTACCACAATATACATTATTTATTATTTCTTTTATTATTAGCAATTCATTATACACATGTGTATACATATATGTATGTATTATATATATATATATATATATATATTTCTGTAATAGTTTTGTATAATTATTTATTACAAAGTATGTGTTTATGTATTATTTTCTTTAATTTTAAATGTTTTTTTGTACTATCTACCTCATAATTATCCAATAGTCGCTTCAAACTGCTGGTTGCCTGGAAGACATCGCTGTGTAGCGATAAGGCCGCCATACTTGTACATTAATTTAGGTGTTTCGTATTATTAATTTTTTTTTGGTTGTCTGGTGTACAATAAAATAATTTTCTATCTATCTTTCTATTTCTCACTTAGGTCTCAGATCTAACGAATATATGCAAAAATGCGCCGATACGTCTTTGCGGTAACAAGCTGCGACCGCAGCCTCCCACCGGACCAGACCTGAGACAATTTAGAAATTATAAAATCCCTAAGTGGCCCGTACCAGGAATCGAACCCAAGACCTTCCACTCAGAGCCCGGTGTTAGCTGAGCCAGGGATATTGCACATATTATAATAACTGAAAGCATTTCATAGCTAGCTGAACGCAATTACTATTGTTAAAACGAGCCAATCCAAATCCCCGAATGAGACGAAGGCAATCGTGGTATTGTATTAATTAAAATGCTTAATTTTGCCCTTCGAACAATTTGTTCTCTCACAGTGAGTGCCATTTTAATTAAAGTCACTCATCCCGAATAATGTTCGTTTCTGAAAAACTTTCGATGGGACCCCTTTTATCCTTAATTTACTTCTCAAGTTCTTCTTAGTCCTTGTGATTATCTCGGTATACCTACAAAAAGAACAATTGTTTGTGCTAGTTTCCAGCATAAGTATAGACCATTTATTTAATAGTTTTAATGTTTTTTTTTTTTATTTATTTAATTAAGGATTTGCCAGTTCTGCCCAAAAATATATAGTCATTATAATTGCATAAAAATAGTTAAATGCTAACATTAATAGTTTTAATGTTAGCATTTAACTATTTTTATGCAATTATAATGACTATATATTTTTGGGCAGAACTGGCAAATCCTTAATTAAATAAAAAATACTATGATATATTATTTACTAGCAGACACCCGCGGCCCGCTCTGCCCGCGTGAATTTCGGCTTTTCACAAATTCGCGGGAACCGTAGATTTTGCTGGGATAAAAATTAATCTATGTTTTAATCCAGGTCATAAGCTATCTTTGTTCCAAATTTCACTCAAATTGGTTCAGTAGTTGCAGCATGAAGGAGTAATAAACATACACACACACACTCACACAGACACACACAAACTTTCGTCTTTATAATATTAGTGTGATTTTGTATCACTACGAGTATTTTATATAGTTAATTTACATGCAACGACCTTTTCGCCCGTACTAAACCCATTTAATAATAAACAATATACATCCCCTGTAACTTACCAACGAACCTATAAGATTTCAATTAAGTATAAGTCGGAAACTCTTTTACCACACGACCTCGTAGTAACTTGAAGCTGCTGGTCCATTGACCTAAAGCAAGGAAGCAGAACGGAGCGAGAAAGTGCTACAGCAGTGTTACGGAAGCGGATCGTAATCCGTATTCTTCGGCGGAACGGAGAAAGGCATGCAAAAAAACACTTTCTTTTGGTAATTTCCAATCCGTTTCCACAAGATCCATGTAAACTGATAAGGTGAGTGGAGCGATTTTTAGAAGAAACACAAAGTTACAAGTTTATATTATTTGTTCAGTTCAATTAGTTTTAGATAACTTTATTTGTTTTTTATTCATAGTTTTTGATTTATATTATAATACCCATCTAGGTCAATATTTTCATGACTCCGCTACTCATTCCTAAACTCTATACCCATGAACACACAGCCTATAAGCGAGTCCCTCGCCCCAGATTTGTGATAAAAGAGGTAGTCTACTAATGAAGCGATAGGGAAACTTCAATATAAACGAGAGGTCGATCTTGATGGTTTATTGAAGAAATCATTGTTTCCTACCTCTTCGTACGCGTAGGATACGTTGTTTATTCTTTACGTATACCAGCTTTTTCTTGCCGGCTTTGTCTGATTTCTTAGATTGATTGCGTAGAGCCGTCCTGTTAATTCTACCCTTAGGTAAAATAATATATTTTAGTACTAGTTCTTATACTTTAGTATAAGAACTAGTACTAGATGATTTTCAATTTTACTTCGCAGCCTCCCGAAGTGTTTATTTGATTTATAATAATTATAATTTCCAAGTAACATGCAATCTATTTAGGATGAACTGTAGATAATACCTACTAAGAAGAGCTTTGTTTGACAGAAATATTTTCTGAATCAATGCCTGCGCTGCAATATTGCTCCTAAATATAATCTGTTCTAATATATATAATTCTCGCGTCACAGTGTTGGTAACAAAACTCCTCCCAAAAGAGCTTTGCAGATTTTTAATATTTTTTATTCGATAGATCTGAGAATAGAACATTAACTATTTTTCATATTCTTGAGTGAGAAATAATTAAAAAACAACGTTTGTGAAATCAACTAGTTTTGAACATTTATTTACATTTCTTTATACCAACGAGTGTCTGTGTAATTAAAAAGATATTTCATTTAATCAAATCCTATCTTTTTTAATAGGCTTCTAAATTCTGAGGATACTTTCTAATATATAAAATTCTCTCGCCAATCTTTATTACCAAATTCCTCCGAAACGGCTCGACCGATTCTTATGAAATTTTTAGTGTATGATCACTGGGTCTGAGAGCAGGTTTATCCCTAATGGCAAAAAGTTTGCTGGGTCAGCTAGTAGAACGTATAAAACACTAAACAACGGAGCGAAAACTGCTTGAATAAATAGAAATTCCTAGCGAAATAAATAATTGGTGTAATAAATGTAGGTACGGCGAAGTGCTCTACACAACTCAGTGCGCTCAGAGAGACGCAGCATAAGGAGCCTTTGATACGGTTTTGTGAGTCAAGAGTCAAGACTCATCTAATAGGGTGCGCTGGCTGTCCGTTGTTCCCAAACGAATGCCAGCGAGATCCATGGACGGTCGTTTAGCAAAAGAGAAATGCAATTTAATCAAATTTCCGCCAATAGAAAATTTCAAGGAACCCCGAGCTTTGCTATCAGGTTGAGCAAGTTTTCTACTACACGCTGAGCATTTTAATAACTTCTGAAAAACAGTTGGACAGTTCCCTACTAACAATAAATTTTACTTGTAAGTACTTTTTTTGTAAGCTGTGTGTGCGAGTTTGTTTAGAACACCACCAAAAAATATTACATTACAATACAGATAATTTTTGGGGCCACCCTTATGGCAAATCATAGAGTAATATGTGGCAAATAGCAATGAACAAGATATAAACCAGGGCTTGCGTCGCAACCATTCTGCCAAAATCGATGGCTAGGCTTAGTTTCACGTCACTAAAGCAATTCAGGGATTTACATCAAATAACTTAGCGTCTTAGGAAAATGCAGACATTTTGATCAACATTTTCGATAAAAAAAATTGACATTCTAACATGTCCCAAGATTTGATCATAGCCTCTGTAATAGATATACATACATACAACTTTTTATTTATGTATTTTATTCAGTAGGAGGATGACAAACTGCTGATTTTTGGACCGAAATCCAAAACCGACTTGAGAATCGAACCCGTAATAAGTAATAACACCAGATTTCCAACAACTCTATAACTTGGTCTAATACATAGATACGAAACTAATTGTGAAAAACTATTTATTTTTTCATTTTTTAGTTATTGTAACCCCCATTTGTATTTTATTAAAGTTGGAAACATCGTAGGTATTCATATAACTATCAAACGGCTATTGCACAGTGAAAAACACTACAGAAATAGTTTTGCAAATAGAAATCAAAGGCTTTCATACAGTTCGAAGCGACACCGGGCAGGTGGCAATTATTGTAAAAGGGGACGTTGGCAGTCCTATAGCTACTACTATACAAACCTATTGGTTGTATTTACAGGTATATTTTTGCAAGAGAGTCACTAAAGTAAGTGTTAAAAAGAGACAAAGAAAATAATTTCAAAACAATGGAGAATGGTAACATCAGAATAAGAAAGCAGAAGACTTAAAAGAGAAAAATTAAAAAAAACTTAACAAACAATAAAACAAACAAGTTTTATACACATAATACCCACCGAATATATAATACCTATTTCTGTTAATACTACTGTTCATCTAGAAAAGTTCGCAAAAATCTCCACATGCTTATCTCAAATTCATAAACACACTAATAATAATACATTGTTTAAAGTTTAGTTTTAAAAGCAATTTAAATTCTAACCCTTTTTCAAATGAACATGAAATAATGGTGGAATAGGTACGGTCTCATTTGTCTTTCTCTATCATCAGTAATTTTATATTCGATAAAGATAAAGCTAATTACATCTTTTTCGATGCTATTCCAAGTTTAAAATCTATCTCAAAATAACACAAATTTGAGTCGCTTAGTACGGATGCATTCAACGTAGAACCTAAAGGCGTTATTAAAAAACATTTGACATTGCCTATCAACGGCGGAAAGCTCAAGAAAATATAGCATTCTAAACAGTAATCAAAGCCTATTCCATCGTTCCAACTTGTTTCAAAGCTACAGAACGCAGTTAGCAATTATCTTAAAAGGGTACGTTGGAAAATGCCCTTTCGAACGCTTGAGAATAATATTCTATTGTTTTCATAGATCATCAGATTGTTTCGAAACAGCCCGGGGGAATGAAATATTTGAACGGAATTATTGGTAGATTAATTGTTTATTAAGTGAAATTAATTTAAATGGAATATCGATAGGTACCTACTAAACTGATAACTGGTCTGGTAATGACTTTGATGCACACCGGAAATGACTCTGCTAATAGTAGTTGCTGACTGTCCTTGTCTCTCATTTGTAGGCAATCAATATACATGCCTACCTAACTATTTTCAATTGATTTGTACCTACATGGTCATGGTCTCATACCCTTTTAATGGGTATTAATAATGGCTGTCCCTTTTAGAATGAGAGGTGTTTTGTTCTGCTGGTCACTTGAGGGATGTCGGGCTTAGCACACAATGTAGGTTCACTCACAATGTTTTTCTTTATAAACCTCAGAGTTTTTTGTCAGGGATTTGAACCCCTGATCTTCTGAGAGGTATGAATTGCATAAAAAAAGAATCAGTACCGACCTCCAATTCAAAAATAGAATTGGGGTTCGAATTCCAAGCATTTAATGAAGCTATATACATTTCCGTCAATCACATATTGTGAGGAAACAATTTATAGAAATAATTGATGTGGAAGATCGATACTTAACTAATAACTACTCTAGTAATGACGCTATCGCACGCCGGAAATGACTCTGCAAATACAAATGGCTGACCATCCTGTGTCTCAGCTATAGGCTATTTATTACCTAATAATATAATGATTTACTTATTATTATTTAGGTCTTATATTGACAAAATATGATAAGTTTAAAAGCTTAAAGCACACTATACGCTGCCTGCTAAAAAAGAGTTTTTTTGCCAATTGTTAAGCAATAAAACATCTTAAATAAACCAATTCAAGATGTTTTCATTGCTAAATTATAACATTTGAATTTGATGGTGCCTGCGGTATCTGATATTTGGTCTCTAAAGTACAAACAATCAAATCCACTAAAATATATTTTAACTTATAAATAGGTAGAACTCGTTGTTTTGACAGACTTTACTTCTCAATACTTGTCAAGATTTAACTTTCGCTTGTAATTAATTTTGTTCAAGAGTTTAAGGTGTACGGTTGCTTTGTACCTACGGCCTACGCTTTAGCTTTGTTTACTTTATAATTATTATTTATTTACCTTAAATTTACACAATTACTACAGTGTACTTTAATTATTGTTAATGTATTTTATTTCATTATTATTTTGTTTGTGTACTTAAGTTACTTATTTGCTTACACAATTGAAAGCAATTACAAAATCCTGACCTCATTTTAAAATCGTGATTTTTGTCGGGAAAACACAATTATAACTTGTAGATTTTCTATTTATCACAATTCATTACACTCCAATTTCCTCGTGCCTTAAACAAAAACTCGAGATACAAAAGAAAGAATCTTAGATGGATTCTTAAAACTTTTTCATACCATTAGGCGGAGTCATTTCAGGAAGTGAATCGACTGACACCGAGTTTGCCCCTTCCATTAACAAAGCAGAAATAGCTTCGAGGCGAACGCCGATAAATCAAAATCGAAAATTTGTATCGTTTTGTTCTCATTTCCTTTTCTAAGCTCACCTATACTATGTCTGTAGGGAAATATTCTGATTTTACATGTTTGAATAAGTGTTTCTTTTAACATTTATAATTATGTACATGATAAAATTGACCAGATGAAACCTAAATGTGGCTTGTCTGTCTGAGGCAATGAGGTGACATATCTCAGGTCTAGGCTACAAAAAAAAATACAGTAAGGAAGTAATATGGTTGGTATACTCTTACTGGAGCTATTTTCTATTGCATAGTTATTTTCTTCACAGTCGCTAATTATGATGATGGTAAGGTTTGTATAAATTAAACTTTTTTAATGGCTCTTTTGGTACAGCAGTAAGTCCAAAGTTCATCTAGGGCTGACTTCCACTATTCCTATATTGTCAACTACATTATCTCTTGTACATGAAATTTTGCTTAATTTGGCAACCTGGAAGAACACTTACGACATCAAATACACTCGAAGTTGGGAACAAGTTCGTAATAAGAGGCGTAAGGTGGAACATCAAAGAGAAATGTGAGCGAAATTCCTCACTCAAGTTTCAGATCATTATAATACGCGCTGGTGACCTCCTGAGGAGTCACTCTGGAGGTAGGCCAAACACAATCAATTATAATATTTTAAGAGCTCTCACCTAGATGTCGCTGTATAGATAAAGGTAAATTATTCAGACGGAATTTTTTAGATGGGCATCGTGCTCTCCTTAGCTATTTTTTATATTATTTTGAATAAAGACTTTATTTTTATGATTTAATTCGTGACTGAGGGCTTATTTTCAGGTCAGAGAATCAATATTGCTATCCAAGTTAGCAATGCTGCCAGCTTTCGTGGCATCTTTCCGTTTGACACCGATTCGGAAGAACACAGGCCTGTATTCTTATTTAATTTAAGTTATACTAGCTGACCCGGCAAACTTCGTTTTGCCTGTTATTTTTTTCTCATAATATTAATAAAACAATAATAATAATTTTATTTATTTAATAATAGGTACAACTGTAACGGGTCACGTTCCGTACATTGAAGATATTTCGAATTTTTTGTTGCACAGCACTCTTTAGTCGATACTGAAGCCAAAACTGTAATTTGTTTAATTTTTGTCTGTTTGTCTGTCTGTCTCTCTATTTCACGGCCACGCATCACGGCTAATCCGCTGGATGGATTAAAATGAGACTTGGCATGATGTGAGTTTATATACCGAAGTAGGACATAGGATACTTTTTATTCCGAAATTCAGCATGGTTTCCTTGGAAGACGACATCAAAGTCAAAATGTGTATGTATTAAGTTATAATTCATTAGCTCGCGGTCAGATTTCATTCATTCTTTTTTGTTCGAAAGGAGGGACTTCATAGATTGTCTCTGAAATATTTAGTTTATCAGTTTTGTAGTTCAGAAATTACAGACATACAAACCCTCAGTGTAAGTCAAACCGTATAGCCAAGTCATGCCGCGATATTACTTATAGCGCCATCTCTAAAATAAATGTGGTACCTTCTTGAAAGTAATTTTTTCTCGCATTACCGAATTTTAGTTATGTCATGGTGTATCTATCTATCGTTGCCTCACTTTGTTTCGAGATGGCACCTGAGGTTTTCACTTCTGTCAACATTTAATTGAACGCGGCCGAAGCCTCTCGCTGCATCAAATATAATTGAATTTCATCTCAACCCCACAATAGCTGGGTCAGGGTTTTCTCTCAGAATAAGAGAGGTTTGTTTAGTAAGTACTTAGATGAAGACCAAAAAAGAAATGGATGGATCGTATGGAAGAGTATTGCACGTTGACAGCAGATAGGAGAGAATGAGAAGACTCCATGGTAAAAATTTAAAAATCCTTTGGCAGGAGTAGCGGGACGGGAAGGGGGAAGGGAGGGAGAGGAAGTGTCCCCTAACCCCGATACCACTCCCTGAAAAGGTATTGCACCATTCTTGAGCAAATTTAAAAAGATGAAATAATTGAAATGACGATGATGGAGTCGCTTCGTCGCGGAGAGAAGCGAAAGGGGAAGGGGTGGGAAGAAAAAAAAATGGGATTTTTCCCCCCTCCCAAGCTAAAACTTTCGACACGTAGTAGTTTTTAAGAAATATTTTTTTTTGTTTTGAATTCAATTTTGCTGTTATAATTACTGAAATACATGTTTTGGAATGGGAATTGTAGCCTCAAGAAGAAGTAAAGGAGTTAGGAAAACCCTTTATCCATCACCATCTACCCCTCACCCCCCCCCCTAAGGGTCAGTCGACAGAGCTTTAAAATCTTGAGGTTAAGACTCTTTTTTAGCCTTCAGTCTTCCAGCCCCGCCATCCTCTTCGTCACCTATCCGTTATCCGAGTCGAGGTGCCCCAAGTCCCGAGCTCGCTTCGCTCGCTCTACATCCTAAGTCTTCAGTCTTTCCCTTACCCTTTTTAAGGCTCGGTCGACGGGCCCCGCTTCGCGGGGCTTCTATTTCTGGGTGGTCATAAAAGAAAATAACCACTCAGAAGGCCCCGCCATCCTCTTCGTCACCTATCCGTTAAGTCGAGGTGCCCCAAGTCCCGAGCTCGCTTCGCTCGCTCTACATCCTAAGTGGTTTGTGTCAAAAATTGAATCTGTAATACTACAAATAACATATTTAAAAAGTTCTGTGGCCTATTTTTTTTGTCGGTACAACAAAATATATGTGTGGTGTTCCATCTCGTCCTACTGTATTTCCTAAAAATCATCGAAAAAAGACCTCCCGATTTGTACTGACCGCCACATAGATTGAATAATTGTTTTTTTGAAAAGCTCGAAAACAGTGCGTTACCTCGTAATGCGAATAGTATTGTTATAATCAGGGACCAAACCTATACCAAATACAACACCTTTCTCCCCCGAACTCCTGCCAAAGGAAAGTAAATCCAACCCTGATTTACCAAGTTTTATCAGTACTAACAAATATCTGTAAGAAGTTTGGTGAATCGGCTTTAAACAACTCCAAACAATTGCGCTAAATCGTTAGTCGGTTGCATTTATGTTCAGCTGAAAGAAGCCTCGGTACCCATCTCGCAGAAAGCTTCGAAGCCCTGATTCTGATTTTCGATCAACGGCCCCGAGTATGAAATCCCAAATATTTCCGACGTTATTCTCAGTATAGTACGATTCACGAAAGATGACCACAAATGGCGGGCCTATTTTAGGTCTCTTTGGACTTATCTAACTAATATTATGGTGTTATTTATTTTAACTAATATATATGGTCTTATTTAACTAATATATGGTAATTATTTTGGCTTAAGTCTTTTCTTCATGAGTGTACATGAAGAAAAGACCCGCCATTTGTGGTCATCTTTCGTGAATCGTACTATACTCGAAGCTGATGGCCGTCCAGCTCGTGGGTCATCAATTCTTCTGACCATTTTTTAACGATTGTATATACGCTGGAGCAGGTCCTAATTTGTCAATCTGTTTCAGCGTTAACCCTTTCTTGAACAAATAAAAACTTGGCATCGACGTAGGTAATGTTCGATATTCTCCGAAACCACAATAGGTATTATAACGTTATTTGCATATCAAATAAATTAAATAGACCAAAGAGGTCGGACATCATACTCCGGCTACAAATTTCGGAACAAACCTGTCAGAGGTGCTGACGTGACAGCAATGAAATGTTTACTTAGCAACGCCATTAAATCAATTTATTAATTTTATTTTTATTTCGAAAATACTCGATAATCCTAAGTCTCCACATATAAGTCCTCGACTCGGATCGATTATTTTTTTACGCTCTTTCATTTGATGTGCGATTCGTTCAATTCCACCGTACACCGGTACCGCCCTTGGTTTTTGTATGGGAAAATTTAATCGGCCAGGGCCAGGGTTCTTTCAGCATTTTGGGACATCAAATATAGATAACAACCCGGTCCCGCACCCAGAGATCATTCCCTGAAAATTTCATAACGATCGGTCCAGCCGTCTCTGAGGAGTTTGGTTACAAAGAAACAGTATACATTTTAACTTTTATCCCCTCTCCTAAGGGAACCATGCTGAATTTCGGGATAAAAAGTATCCTATGTCCTTCCTCGTAGTATGAACTCAAGTCATACCAAGTTTCATTGGAATTCATTCAGTAGTTTCGGCGTGATGCGCGGCCGTGATACAGAAAGACAGACAGACAGACAGACAGACAGACAGACAAAAATGAAAAAAAATACAGTTTTGGATTCAGAACCGATTTTAGAGTGCCCTCGAAAAAAAATTTTCAAAATATCTTTAATGTACAGAATTTGACCTGTTACAGATTTATTATAAGTATAGATTTATAAATTAAATAAGAATACAGGCCAGTAATTTAAGTTAATATTATTATTTTTAGACCCTTTTTAGGGTTCCGTAGCCGAATGGCAAAAAACGGAACCCTTATAAATTCGACATGTCTGTCTGTCCGTCTGTCCGTCTGTCCGTCCGTATGTCACAGCCACTTTTTTCCGAAACTATAAGAGCTATACTGTTGAAACTTGGTAAGTAGATGTATTCTGTGAACCGCATTAAGGTTTTCACACAAAATTTTAAAAAAAGTAATAAATTTTGGGGGTGTAAAATTTTTTTTCATCAAACCCATATGTGTACCTATCTATGGATAGGTCTTCAAAAATGATACTAAGGTTTCTAATATCATTTTTTTCTAAAATGAATAGCTTGCTCGAGAGACACTTCCAAAGTGGTAAAATGTGTGTCCACCCCCCCTGTAACTTCTAAAATAAGAGTATGATAAAACTAAAAAAAATATATGATGTACATTACCATGCAAACTTCCACCGAAAATTGGTTTGAACGAGATCTAATAAGTAGTTTTTTGATATTTACAATAAAACCTCTAAAAACAAAGTTAGTTTTGCGGTTCGATAAGAAAAGTGGTTTTTATGGTTTTTTTTCCTCCGGTTGAAGTACGGAACCCTCAGTGCGCGAGTCCGACTCGCACTTGACAGGTTATTTCATTATACATTTAGATTTAACTGTACCTAGCATAGTTTTTAGAAGAATTTGGCGTATAATAATAATTTTTATTGTATAATTGTAAATCAAATTATTATATGATTTAATTACAAATGTATAGTTTCCAGATTTTCCCCTGTATCGAAGCAGACGTTAGTGATAGTTGACGGCTAAATTTCATAGCTCTAAGTCAACTGAAATTTTTGATTCCCTTGATAGTGTCTATACGTTTCTTGCGGCATAAACGGCAGATTTTTCATGTTGACATAAAAGTTTAATTACAGCTTCATGGGACTGTATGTAAACCAAAGTATATAGTTTTAATTTCAACTCGATACATCTATTCCATGCCTTCCCAAAATAATGGGTTTTGATTTAGCGTAGCGTATTTCGTCATTGGTTTTGACCGACAGACCGACGGCTAACAAAGTGGTCCTATAAAGATTTCGTTTTTCTTTTCTGAGGTATGGAACCCTTAAAACCTAGCCTAGCAGCAGAAGCAGAAAAAGCGTCGGTCTGTCACGTTCAAGTTGTAACTTGTTGGGGCTTCCCGCGCGGCTAAATATCAATGACAGCGGGAAAGATATATTATGCCCCGCAAGAAACGGCGAAGCAACTCCCGGATCCCGCTGCAGTTGGCTCACCGATAACTTTGCCCAAGTTATTTAAGAGCTTTTAATCTGTCCGGTGTCAGTGCAAACGCTTTCGACTCCAATGTAAATTATATTTATTCAGTGGGATTTATGGCGAAACTTGCGCAAAACTTTCTGTGATACTTAATGCCAAGACTGCGTTTTTGATATACGATTCCGGTATTGGGGATTCTTTTCAATCTTGCGATGCGTCAATATGTTTATCAGAAATTCTATATCTTTTCGCTATACCTATTATAAACTGCATGCTCTTTTCAATGTTAGTAAAGACAGTCTTGTAGTTAAAAAAAAGTCGAACACTCTATGTAAACAAAGTTTGGATAACACCTAAAACAAAATTCCATTTTCAAGTGTGATTTCACCCATCGCTCGATAGATGGCACTGTCTTGCGTTAGCTCGCGCCAAGGTGTTCAATATCTAATCTGTTAGCTACGTGATTGCATACGTGCCCGTTCAGTTGAGTAGGAAGAGAAACTTTCTTTCTAGATTTTCGTAGATTTATTTCGTGACGAGATTTTCATCACGCAAAATAAAAAACATTTTCTTTCCCATAGCCCCTTACGCGATACCCTCCAAAAAGAAACTGTGTTTTAAAAGTGATATTATGACTAAGATCATTTGTCCTCTTTTACGATTCTGACAACGGGAATTCTTTTCAATCTCAGGATGCGTCAGTATTCTAAAGTGGAAACACAAAATTCAAGAGATATAAAACATAAGACGACTTGTAAGCCTTGAACGTAAAACATTATAAGTTAGTGTAGGTGTTAAGTTTGTGTTAGAGACAGACCTTTAGCGACCTCGCGCGTCGTACGTGCAGGACTTTATTTACCTTGCCAACCAGTCATAATTTATATGTACTTAAAATATTATACAGCCCTGCATAAACCGTGGTCGTAAACTCTGGCGTAAAACTCGGGAGAGTTTCGTCAAGTCTTCCCACCTGCACCCATTTTCATCGAGATT
This sequence comes from Coenonympha arcania, assembly GCA_036785405.1. NCBI lineage: Eukaryota > Metazoa > Arthropoda > Insecta > Lepidoptera > Nymphalidae > Coenonympha > Coenonympha arcania. Next base: position 3,980,720 of record CM072067.1, read on the forward strand.
TCTTTAGAGGCTTATACTTCGTAAGTTTAGATGTATTATTTAATGATACTAAATTCGACAATGTCGTTGTTTAATCGTCGACTAGCTCCGTTGCCCCTGCGTCACCCGAGTGATCCCGTAGGAGTTTCAATACTTTTCCATATCCCTTGTCTACATCATACAGTGTTGACATAGACAAATGAGTTGACATTTTGCACAGAGGTTTAGATCAGGCATTCACCTTTATCATACAGCACCTCTAGCCATTCCACATAATATGACATATTGCGATACGACAGATGGAATAAAAATGGAACGAAATTCAGAAAAATATCACTACATTTATCACGTGGCTTTTTTTATTCTATTTAAGGTTACGCTTGATACAAAAAATTAAAAAGCGAACGCTTCGTGCGTACTGCTGGTATAGCGACGACATAGGGATGAAAGCCTGCCCGGTGTCTTGCAGTGCGGTGAAAAAATGGTGCGGGATAGACCAGACCAAACAGCACACTCCCCGAAATTATATCCTATAAAAAACCGTTAGGCTCGCCACTGACTGCCGAATTCCGCGAAATTCTTATATATTTTTTGAATTTCGTTCCATTTCCATTCTATCTACCGAATAGCAATATCATATGACTAGAGCTGCAGATGTAAAATGACTAGACTGTTTATCAAGTTTCGTCACAATTTATCATTGGCGAACGTAGCTTAAGTATTCATTATACAGACTATAAAACAAGACCCGTTCGTAGCCCAAGCATAAAAGCTAGCAGAGTTTTCGCAAAATTTTCTTACCTTACAGAGTTTTTCTCGAGATTTATTCTCAAGTCACGTACGAAGACACTTGCAGTGTGTTCGACGAATCGACGATGCTCGGAACGGGAATATGTTAAAGCTCTCGTAGAGATTAAAATACATTGCCGGGAGTTAACTTTTGAATATTGATAATTCTGTCGTGGTAAAAACTCAGTAGTTTTCACTTTACACCCAGATGGAGGTAAAAACGTTGGTCGTCCAAAGCTTGGGTGGATGGTATGTAACGGGCTACAAAAGCTGTTAGAATACAAAATTAGAAAGCGGACAAAATGCTTAATACCGACCTAAACAGTAGGTACATTGATAACTGTTCCGTCATCCTCTTCTATCTAGAAAGATATTAATTTTGACGAAACATGCAATTTTCTAATTTTGATGAAACTCGCAATTTTCTCTCTATAATATACCTACATTTCAACCTCTTTAAAGTCCCATAACACCAGCATCTCCTCTCAGTAAAATGCAGTGAAGGCTCAATAGACAGTTAAGGCGTTTAAGCAGTAAGTCAGGGATTCAAATCTTAAGAACGTACTCATAGACTTGCTTGACGGATGAAAATACCCTGAGGAAATCTGCTATGCTGCATGCCTGAGAGTTTCTTTAATTTTCTTAAAGGTGTGTGTGTGTGTGTATGAGAGTCCTGCTAACACACTTAGCCAACGTGGCAGGCTCTCTCTTTCTTATTGTGAGGGAAGATCTTTTCTTCAATAAATAATACATCTAGACTAAAATCAAGCCTTTAATAAATGAAATAAACGTAATACTGGGTTTTTGTTCATAAGTTATATAGGTATATCTAATTCTTTTAAACCGAGTTTGTCAAACGAAATACGAACAATAAAACTGAGTTTAGTTTCCCTAGAGCAGCTTTTTGATTAATTTGGTGAGCATTTGGTAAGGCATTTGGTTATGAAGCGTAGCAAATCATTTCATAATGTGCATAACTTCCCGAGGTTTAAACACGTGCAAGAAGTTGGATCGTAAACTCAGAACATACGCTGCAAAATGTCGAATGACTGCTTTAAGAATTCATTATCATTTCGACTTCAAATTCGTTTTAGAAACATTCTTACCTATGCAATAGATATATTTTTATGTAACGCCAATATACCTAGGTATACCTTAACAACCTACACCTAAGTAAAGACATTTCAATCCACGATGATGCGCCCCACTATGTCAAACTCCACACGAATCGAATGAAATATAAACGATTTTGACAGAGTGGAGCGGGTCTTCATGGACTAAAGTATCTATAACAATAAATATTTTGTTCAAAATACGAAAACTCCATGCATCCATAAAACTCGCACGGCAAGTTTTTCTTCCACGTTATGATACGAACCGCTAAGGCGTGGAACGCTGTTCCAGCCTCCGTGTTCCCAGCAGTTCCAAGTACAATCAACAAGAGAAGAGCTAAGAGGCATTTTCTAGGTATTAGGCAAGTGCGCGATTTCAACCAGACCTTTTCACAGCTGACCATAAAAAATAAGGTTTCCCACATCCTTTGGGTGCAGAACTCTAAAAGAATATGGAAAGCACTTAATCTGGGAATCGATATATACCCTGGACAGGGAGGACGGCGTAAAAAAATTTCGCTAGTTTATTTTTTTGCCACCAACAGTAAGGCCACGCTGTAGTTCACTCAGTAGCCACCTATATAATTTTGACAGATGCCGCTACTGTTTGTAGTACGAAAAAGGTTTATGTAAATCGTTCGGATGCCCTTATCCTGAGGTTTCTTATGGGTGAATCAGGGACAGTTTTCCCTAAAGTGCTAAATATTTCCAATTTTAGGTACAGAACCCTAACAATTAAAAGGATTTATTTCATAACAAGGCGCTCAATTAAAATAGTTTCGTCTGAATGCCGCAATACATCAAATTAATCAACAGATAAAACTGGCGGAACTCCAAATTGCTGGCAGCGGGGATTCCCAATCGTCTTAAAACTCTTGCCAAGTTATGTGCGAAATAAACTTATTGCGGTACGTTTTTTAAGGCTTAAAAATATCGAAAATATAAATTTTTTGCATTACTTGATGTTATTTTTCGACCTGGTTTGTTTTGCATGTTCATTATGAACTTGTACCAAGCATGTCACCTTACATCATACCTTTTAATGATAACTATTCATCATTACCTTCACCAAGGTACTTAAGATGTCACTGATCTTTCTCTCTAAAGCCTGGTTTTCAGGGACCCAGTAACTGCCGCATAGTGAAGGATGTTTACAGTCTAACAGACATTGTTTCAGTGAAAATAAAAACAATGTTGAGTTAGCTATGACCGGGCAGTTACTGTCAGTCAGCCATTTCAGAATTTTTGAAGTGAAGACTTAGGGCATTTTCAAAATGGGAAAAACCATTAAACTCGTTACGACGTGTGACAACGTGACTGTTATGTTATTTAACTTTCAAATGTAAGTATCTTTAGGCGCGTTGCACATTTTTGTGACATGTAAAAACTAATTTACTCCTTACCGTAACGTAACCGACCTCAGCCGACACTTCACACTATTACTGTTACCGTAACCAACCTTATATTTCCTTTGAGTTTCCACTTCTGTCAGCACTCCCGGAGTGCCACGTGTTTTTATTTACAAGCTTTTATTTTGTTCCATCGTTTGTTTGTATGTCCGTAATCAAATCTTTTATGCTAAATTTGATTCATTTCGCGGTTACCGATTGAGCTGAAATATTACATTTATGTGTCAATCGTACCACAATGCAAAATTATTATGACATGATCTGATGACAAGATGGTCATAGGAACTCGGTAGTTAAACAACACAACCCCATCTAGTTTGGACTCGTTGAATCCGTCTTTACGAGTACTTTGGTATTAACTATGCTAACCAGGTCTTGGTGCTGAGAAGAATACGGATTTTACGTATAAAAGCTTATTTATAAAAATATTTTTTAAACGATAACTGTCGACTGACCTTCCCGAAAGCCGCAAACTCGTAATTAATCGAAGCACCCACCTAAAATATTATGAACCAAATCTATAATAATTTTGCAATGCGCGTTCCAACTTTGCACATAAAACAAAGCACTCAGCTCTGAATAATTTACAAAAGACGACCTAATTAGCGTGTGTTCCCAGTTGTTATTGGAGTGTTGTTGGAACGTACCTCCTATCTACTGTTGTATTAAAGTTGATCAGCTTGTACTGCTTAGAATTTATTGTTAATTGCCTACGTTTTATATGTATAACTATAGTAAAGGGAATTTATTAACAGCCTAAACGGTTATTTAAGCGATTTTTAGCTACAGGCTAAAAACTATAAAGACAATCACTTTCAAATTTAAACGTCATATATTTGGGTCTTTAATCTCAATTCCCTCTAAAGCAGAACCACAATTCGAAGAATTTTTCACAACAGAAAAAATCACGTTTTGACATAGATACAGTTTTTAATGATTGATTAATTTTATCGCAATCGGGGGCTACTCCACTTCGGAAAGCTAATATGAAAGAGGTTTATTTCATTGATATTAATATGCAACTCTGTGAAAACAGTATTAATTCCGAGTACTAATGTAATACCACTTTGCAGACTGAATAAACAGCTATACCTACATGTGGAGTCAGACACAAATTAATCCTATTTACCGAGCATGTTTGTCTCATTTGAATATTCATCAAGCCTCAATAACATTCTTCGGGAGATAGTCTGGCAAGTTTAAACGAATTTATACACCGACAGACTGGTTGTTCTTACCATAATTTCAAATCTTGTAATTACTTTCGGTGTGTAGGTATGTATGTATACAAAAGGGTATAAGCAAAGGGTATAATCTTCTTCTTGTTCTTGTTGTTGTTCCTGGGACTTTTCCGCGATTAGGCGATAATTCGCCCGCTGCGCGTGAAGTCGTTGATCCGGGTCCTCGCCGGATCACTCCAGCCAGCCGAGCTCACTCCAGAATCCGAAGAGGCCTCCCAGGTCACACAGGATATCTTGGAGCGTTGCTGAGGATCCCAAGTAGATCTCGCGTTGGTCCGACACTCCAGTGCATCTTAGTAGCACGTGTGCCGGTGTTTCGTCCTCCTCCATGCAGGCTCTGCACAGAGGGCTGTCCGTGATTCCTAGGGTGGAAAAATGTTTGTTTAGTGAGCTATGCCCTGTAATCATGCCTACGACTAGTCTTAGTTTGTCTTTACTAAGATGTAGAAGTAAATCTGTTAGGTGTTTATCTAAGTGTGTTAAAGCTGTTCTTGTTTGTCTACAGTCTGTAGTGCGTTCCCATATTTGTGCGTGTATCTGTGCGGTGTTTTTGTGTAGCCATTATTTGTACTCGCTGAACGGTATTGGGACAATGGGTTCTGGTCCCGCTACCGTCATCGTTGTGGCCTTTAGTGCTAGATCGTCAGCCGTCTCGTTACCTTCTAGGGTAGGGTAAGGGTATATATAATATGCTGACGTCAGCTGGCTCTAAAAGTTCGCCCGGGTGAAAAATAGCAGGCCAAATGACAGAAAACCTCAGGTTGAAATTTGAACACGTCCGTCTGAGCCTTCGAAGTCCAAAATTTTTAGTTATTTTGATTACTCTCGACATCGGCGACTCAGGCCGCCACCGCGAAATCTCTAATTCATTAGGTATATTATATTGAATTTATATTACATAACTTTACAACTTTTTCCTAAGGTTTAAGCCCACAGATATAACTCGACGTGTGATGTAATATGCTGTTCATTATTAATAATAAAAAAGGTCAAAGGATACAATTGTTGAAACGATTCGCATGAACTTTTAGGGCTTACGCACACCGCGACAGCACGGCAAAGGATTTTCAAGGGTTTTTACCAACAGACATTGTAATGTGCCATATGGCCCATATCCATGAAATAATAATATCTAAAACTGCCTTTCCTATACATATAGTAGGTATAATACTTAGTGAAACCTATGTTATTACTTTATGCAGTATAGTGGTAAACATACATAAGTAATACCGATCGAATAATAAGTCAAAGAAGATACACACATACTGTTTGTAACTCGATATAAGTTATATTCGTATATCCCTCGGTTTTCGTGAGTTAATTGATAAAGTTTGCGCCTGTTACCTGGGAGTACGTGGACTAATCTTTGAAGGTTCCATTACACTTGATTGTTGCCGTGACCGAAGACAGGTGTTCGAATTAATAAATCAGTAGATTTTGATCCCCGATAGTTTAGTAATTGCTACACGTTTGGAGACGTGACTTCGGTTTTGGTTCGCATTTTAGTGGCGTTTGACTCCAATTTCAGAAAGTCTCATTAATAAGTTCTGATTAAGGACTGAATGTGACACGTGCTTCAATTTTTGCTACTCTGCGTTAAAGAGAATATAAACACGGGGTAATATAAAAAGTACCAAATTGCTCGCGGTCTGTAGTTGTTTACATCAAAACTAACAACTAATGTTCTACGATTTTTCAAAATTAATTCATCATCATCATCATCATATCAGCCTGCGGACGTCCACTGTTGAACATAGGCCTTCCCAAGTGAGCGCCACCACACCCTGTCCTCAGTCTTCCTCATCCAGCCGCTTCCCGCCACCCGCTTAATGTCGTCGGTCCAACGAGCTGGAGGACGCCCCACGCTACGCTTACTTGTACGCGGTCTCCACTCCAGGACTTTCCGGCTCCACCGGCCATCGCCCCTGCGACACGCGTGACCTGCCCACTGCCACTTCAGCTTGCTAATGGTTTGGGCTATGTCAGTGATCTTAGTTCTCCTGCGGATCTCCTCATTTCGGATTCTATCCCTCAGGAAAACTAACATAGCCCTCTCCATGGCCCGCTGCGCGATTTTAAATTTGTGGATCAGGCCGTGTGTAAGTGTCCACGTTTCAGCGCCATATGTGAGGACGGGAAGGACGCACTGGTTGAAAACTTTAGTTTTCAGGCATTGAGGAATTGACGAGGAGAAGACTTGATTCAATTTACCGAATGTTGCCCAGCCCAGCCGTATTCGTCTGTTTGCTTCTTCATCGAAATTATTTCTGCCTAGCGCAATGGTCTGCCCAAGGTAATTGTATTGAGAGACAATTTCGATTGCAACGTTTTCGACGATCACTTGCCTCGGGACAACGTGTTGATTAAACATGACCTTGGTTTTGTCCACGTTAATCCCTAAACCGACCCGTCTGGAAGAAAGGCTGTTCAGCATGTCCTCAAGGTCCTGAGGAGTCTCTGCCAAGATAACAACGTCGTCGGCGAACCGTAGGTATTCCCCATTAATATTTAGTCCTCGTCTTTTCCAGTCCAACGTTTTAAAGACGTCTTCAAGTGCACTGTTAAACAGTTTCAGGGAGATAACATCCCCCTGTCTAACACCCCTCCGTAAGTTAATCGGTTTTGTGCGCTGAGACTGTACTTGGACGGTCATTGAGGCGGAGTTTGTATTGAGGCAAAATTAATTATTTTATAGAAAAAAAAATCTATCATGTTATTTCTGTAAAGTGACATTACACTGTGACACTAAATACACGTGATCAGCGAAACAGTCACCACAATCTACTGTCCCAGTTGCTGAACCGCGAGCAGTTAGGAAATATGCGGTACTAATGAGACGGTTAAAGATGCCACAATGCAGATGCAAAATAAAGATCCTCTTTGTTTGCGGTACTCGTTGACCAATTGGCAGAGAAGCCGCGGCTTCAAATATCGAATGCGACTATTTTAGTAAGTATTCAAAATACAAAGAGAGTGTCGTCACTTACTAATCCTGGTTAAAATCTATAATCATTCAAAATTTCAACTAAATCGGTTAAGTAGTTGCGGTCACGAATGAGTTAAAACAATACACATACAAACACATACGCACATAGCTACAACCTTTCACTTTTAGTAAATCGCAATGTGGGTGCTAAATATTTTGATAAACCATTCGCAAAGCTCTTTTTACTGCCCACTGCTAGGCACAGATCTCATCTCAGAATTAAAAAAAGAGATTTTTTCCCATGACCACATCGGTCTTGATATACCATAGTCATTGACTTACTAGTTGTATACTAGTAAGTCTACTAGTTGTATACTATTATATATATCTATGATCATAGTCAATAAAAATTACTTTAAAATATTTTTCTATGTATACCTAGTTCTTTAAGAGAATGAGACCGACCACTCAGAGATGACTACAGGGGCGTGAAACCGTGGTGAAACCCGTGCGTGGAGATTTATTTAATCCGACACTTAACTCGAACACATTAACGAGAAAATAACATTGAATCGACCTAACACCGGCTGGATTCACAAATTCGTTTAGATAGGTACTAAACTTAGTTAAAATCAATAACTGTTAGTCTATGCTTTAAAACACAGTTATCTACTAAGCGGTTTTAAACTAGCTTTCGCGGCATACTTTTTTTGCCATGTAGGGGTTTGAAAAATAGCTTACGATCAGACCTACCGAATGTATACAAAAAATTTCATAAAATTCGGTCAAGTCATTTCGGAGGCGTTTGGTATGTATTTAAAAGATTAATAAAGAGTAACTAGATGTGTGTCAAAGAAAATATACAGGTAAATACATACCTTCTCATAGTTTGACTAATTAAGTGAAGTAAAATACCTATTTATCCAAAAAATGTGCTTATATTAAAACTAGGTTTATTCAGATACGTAGCTTTATTTCTATGGCTTTAAATTACAGCTTTAACCATCTTCTATAAGCACAAGCACACACAGTCACGCCAATATGAGTTGAACTTTCCATACCGAACTTGTTAAAGCACGACGCTCTCAAGGAAAGTAGTATTTTACGTATTCCTACAAACACGGCTGATTGGTCGGACGCGCTTCAAGTGTCCTCGGACGTGACTAGAGAATGAATCTCCAGCAAATCGGTAACAACAACATAAACTTGATAGAGCTTTAGTTCCTGCGCGTACTTTTACGATTCTTAGGGCCTGTTTTACCGTGTCCAAAATTAACTATCGAATAGTCTATTTTGCCCCGTTGTACCTAATTTAACGGCGCAGAAGCGGTATTTAAGCGATTTTGAATGAAGTTTTATTTAAAAACTATAAAGACAACTACTTTCAAATTTAAACGTCATGTGTTTTGGGTCTTTAATATAAAATCGCTTAGAAGCAGAAACACGATTGGATAACATTTTCACGATAGAAAGTTTTCCCAAAAGTTTTTCTAATTTTAATCGGAAAATACAATGGATGTAATTGTAATTTTTGTTTTAAGTTGTCGGTAATAATAATATCTTAAAACGCTTCGAAACAGATTTTTGATAACTCGCTTAGTTTTTGAATACTTACGTAAAAGGTCGTTTTTGTGTTATATTTTCCGCGACGATGCATGTCGCACCTACCAACATACCCGTGAGAGTAAGAAAGACAAAAATAAATTCAATAAATCCCCTCAAGAGTAATTGTTGTTTCTGGTGCGGAACGAGTTACGAATTACCCCGGATGCATTTACGTAGCTACGGATCATTACTATATTTGAAAAACACCTGTGTAACCACTGAAAAACTCAGGATATGGGCTCCGAACGATTTCCGTATACCTTTTTTGTACAAGCAAACAGTAGCGTTATCAGTCAAAATTCTATAGGTGGCTGCTGAGTGAACTACAGCGTGGCTTTACTGTTGGTGTCAAAACAAGCACTTTTTATATATACGGGAAATTTTACATATCGCAATCTAACCCCAAAGTAATCGATAGCTTGCGTTATGGGTACTAGATAACTGATAAATGTACATTACATACTTATTGAAGAGCACCCAGACACTGGAAAACATTCATGCTCATCACACAAACATTTACCAGTAGTGGGAATCGAACCCACGACCTCCGGCGCGGACAGCAGGTTCGCTACCACTACGCCATTCGGTCGTCGACTTTTGGGACCGATAAACTGGTGACATTTTTTCGCGCCGTCCGCCCTGTCCAGGGTATATGTATGTCTATTTGTGTAACTGTCGTTTCCTACTTCGAATTATAAACGGCGAAATATGTCTAACTTCACTGAATTTGAGAACGTAGCGTTATTACAAATTTGGAATCGATTCGCACAAACGAACCGAATTTCTCCATACATTTACAGCCAGTGCCATCTGTGGACAGTCGCATGTCAGTGGCTGCGCAAAAATCTGTACTAACCCTACAGCATTTGTGGCGCCCGCTCGGAATGAAAGTCTAGGGCGGGGCTTTTTAAACTCCTAACCACAGTGAACGTGTTAACGTTAATGAAAAATTTGTTTAAGAAACTGTACAGCGTATACGGAATTTCTTGTAACTTTAAGTTTTTTTATAGTTATGGTTTTATATTATCGTCGGATTAAAATCAATCTTTTTAAAAGGCTAACATTTATTTCAACTCAGGGAACTTATAATCAAAATGGTTAAGTAGTTCTCAAAATCAATAGACTATTTTGTGATGAAATCGGTTTCATAATCTTTAAGAATATCATTACAATTAAAGTAATTTTTTTTTTCTTTAAACAATATTCTTAGCTTTTGATCTTCAGTTTGATTAAAAAAATATATTTTTAGTGCCGTTATATTTCAGAGAATACTGTCTAAAAGTTCAGCAAAAAGAAATTTGGACATGAAGCATTTTCACTCCTTTTTCATATTAATAGTTATACTATACAAAACTATGTTTACAAAACCTAGATTCCCGGTAATACGATTAAGTACTATTAGGTATTATACATTCAATGAGATGCAAATGGTTAAAACGTTTTTACGTCATTAATTAAAATTTACGTACACTGTGGTTCTCATTTGAATTTCAGTGGCTTAAAAATGTTATCCAAAATTACATTTTCATTCACGAAACTCGCATAGAAAAAAATCTAGATCAAATGCACCGTACATATAAAAACTATGAAATTGTTTTTGTTTTTTGGTTTGTCCTTGTATCATGATTCCTGTTTAATGAATCCTGGTGCATTTTGATACAAAAAAACATTACCTACGCCACTTTTTGTAATTTTAACTTATTTTAAAACCCTATGTTTGGAAATAAAATGTTTCCAATTTGAACAGTTAAATCGGGTTCTAACTTCTTAGTAGTAATTCAAAGCTAGGTTACAGACATTCACAAAAATTTGTGTTGCCCAAAATCAGTCTTGGTCTTGCAGTCTTGGTCTTGTTCTGCCCAAGACCAAGACTGCCTAATTTTAGCAAGACCAAGAACAAGACTGGCAGTGCAAGATTTGAGCAAGAACAAGACTAAGCCTGCGAGACTCTTGCGTCTTGCAGTTAATGTGAAATCGCACCCTACTAGTCAGTAGGTTAGAGCATAGGTACGGATCGCAAAGGTCGTGGGTTCAAACCCCACCGGTGTCAATGGATTTTTTGAATTTGTCAGCATTAAATTAATTTGGCTCTTTACTATAGGTAGCTTTTAGACGCCCTCCCTGGCGCAGTGGTGTGTGCTCGGATTAGAGAGGGAGGTCACGGGTTCGATTCCCGCCACAAGCCACTTTAGAATTGTACCTATAATTTGGCTCAGGTCTGGTCTGGTGGGAGGCTTCGGTCGTGGCTAGTTACCAGTTACCACCCTACCAGCAAAGACGCACCGCCAAGCGATTTAGCGTTCCGGCGCGATGCTGTGTACTATCCGTTAGGGTTTGCTTACCCCGTCCAAGTTAGTACGATAACATCGGCTGCATCGTCACTTACCATCAGGTGAGATCGCAGTCAAGTACTAACTTGTAGTGAGTAAAAAAAAAGCTATGTTAATTCAAACTCAAAATATAGGTACTTACTCAAAATGTTACATTGTTCTCACATCTAAATTACCGTTTAATAAAATATAGCAATTGGCTAATGGGTAATTGCGAGACTTGCAAGACTCTTGCTGCAAGACCAAGACCAAGACCAAGACTGGGAGTGCAAGACCAAGACCAAGACCAAGACCAGATGTACTGGCGCAAGACCAAGACCAAGACTGGCTGAGTCTCGTCTTGTTCTTGCATTTGGGCAACACTAACAAAAATGAACTTGTTTGTGAAATGAAAGGCAGTTGTCCAAGTAGCTTGTAGATAAAAAGTACAAGTAGCTTGAGAAAAAAAGGAAGAATAAGTGTAATGTCGGCCATACACCATCCTTCCTATCATCGGCATGACTCTGCCGATGGGATCAACTAGAACTGACCTTGGGTGAGTGTGGAATGGCATGATAGGTAGGTATAACTGTTGTAACGGCATGACACTGCCGATTAGACGATAGTAAGGATTGTGTATGACCAGCATAGAGAGGACATGATAAACATATTATAAAAGAAATGTTCTGACTAATTCGAATTCATTCACTCACTGACTGCTCACCTGAAGAAAGCTGAGGTATTTTACGATATAAACAATAAATAAGAAAGGATCTTTTTAGTCCCACGGGGTCGGGCAGCAGCAGGGATATTATGTAAGCAAGTATTATCATAATTATCTAAAAAAAACCTGTCAAGTGCGAGTCGGACTCGCGCACTGAGGGTTCCGTACTTCAACCGGAGGAATAAAACCATAAAAACCACTTTTCTTATCGAACCGCAAAACTAACTTTGTTTTTAGAGGTTTTTTTTTTGTAAATATCAAAAAACTACTTATTAGATCTCGTTCAAACCAATTTTCGGTGGAAGTTTGCATGGTAATGTACATCATATATTTTTTTAGTTTTATCATACTCTTATTTTAGAAGTTACAGGGGGGGGGGACACACATTTTACCACTTTGGAAGTGTCTCTCGCGCAAGCTATTCATTTTAGAAAAAAATCATATTAGAAACCTTAGTATCATTTTTGAAGACCTATCCATAGATACCCCACACATACGGGTTTGATGAAAAAAAATTTTTTGAGTTTCAGTTCTAAGTATGGGGCACCCCCAAAATTTATTACTTTTTTTTAAATTTTGTGTGAAAACCTTAATGCGGTTCACAGAATACATCTACTTACCAAGTTTCAACAGTATAGCTCTTATAGTTTCGGAAAAAAGTGGCTGTGACATACGGACGGACAGACGGACAGACGGACAGACAGACATGACGAATTTATAAGGGTTCCGTTTTTTGCCATTCGGCTACGGAACCCTAAAAAGGGTTCATTTTATTTTATTTCATCATATTATTTTGTACGGCAAATGACATGCAAATGAAGCCACATTTTGACCGGATTTCTCCAGCCTTCCGTTTCATAATGAGCTGTACGGGCACTTGCTCATAAAAACTCGGATTTACATAAGTTGCAAAATTACATTATGCATACAAACTCGACACATTTAACATCTTTGCATGTACACTTTTGTTACTGCGGTGGACGGTTGTTGGAGCATCGCACGTAGCGCTGTTACATCCCCATTGTATACTTTATATCCAAAAAGCCAGGAGGAAGTTATGCATAAACTGTCCCGAGCTATCGCACCCAGGTGACCTGTCCTCTACCCAACAGTTAACCGAAACGTGACCTTATCCAGTAATCTTTAAGAGCTATTTTTATATCAACGTTTAACACGTCAGCCCTTATTAACTTTGTCTGGCAAGCTCCTTATCAAGGTGTACGGAAAAGATAAAACAAACCACGCATCAATGGACTCATCTAGTAGAATGCACATGGGATATTCGTGTCCGAAAGTTTTAACTTTATTTTTTATATTTTATTTATAATAGTTTTTTCATTATTGTAGATAGGCTTGCGCTCAGCAAAAGTCTTGCCTACTGGGAAGTAATGATGTCTAGGTTGGATTGTGCTTGCTTGAAAAATGTCTATTCAATCTTCTCTTAGAAAAACTCACTTGTTGTACTTGGCTTATTTTTGGCACAGATTGTACTTGGCTGGGAACACGGAGACTGATGGAAGAGCGTTCCACTCCTTAGCGGTTCGGATCAGAAACGTGGATGAAAAATGTTTCGTGCGAGTTTGTTGGATTTCTACCACATAGAAATGCCACAACTATGGGCGACTTGTCGTTCTAGATAACCAATGTATTTACCTAAAGTAACAGACTATTTGTTTTAAACAAGGCAAAGGTTAGGTTTGTACTAATTACTTATTAGAAAGCAATTAGAAAGCTATATTCCTTTTAAGAAAGCTATAAAGAAGTTTAACATACTCAAGTTCAATATAGTAAGATGCCAAGATTTACTACAGTGGGCTAGTTCCTACGCTCTTGACTAAACTTCTTCGATTTGAGGCAGAAAAATATCTGATCACTTGAAGTAGAAAAATGTACAACAATAAATTCACTTCAATACATCTTGGCAACAATTTTTAAGACGGGTAAAATTCCTCGGTGTTTGCGACTTGGAGTTGTGCCAGTTTTGTCTGTTGATTAATTTTATACGTAGTGTAGCATTCAGGTGGAAATGGAAAGATTTTAATTGTACGCCTTGTTATGAAACGAATCCTTTATAATATTTATACTCGACTTGAAGTGTTGTTCGCTGCAACTTAACGAGATGGCCTCTTGTTATATAAAACACTGCTGTTGATATTTTCTTTTTCAATTCACATTTCACAATATGGAATATCTTTTAAAATCTTTTTGTGTGCACTTTTTCTACTATTATCGTGAGTTTCTTTGTGAAGCAAATTTCACCGTATTTAAATGATTTATATTTCATAAACTGCAGAATAATAATAAAATAAATGCACAATACTGAAATAAGAACTTTTTTTATTTTGTTTAGCTTCTTTATGTCATTTTCTATTGGAAACATTTCCACATAAACGGACTTTTTAAGTTTTTTTTTAATACAACTCAAAAGGGAAATTTCAGGTACCTATCTCTGTATACTAACCAGACTCACATTATTTTAGTAATGCGGCATCTCTAACGTCCTTTTAGACAATCAGTTACAGACACGTAACACAATCATAATAATTAAGCTATATTACAACTTCTGTTAAAATACCAGCTATGCAAACAACCAGTTAGGTACCCTAATTATGTAAAAACATTGTACTGCTCTCTGATTGGCTAAATTCGCTATTCACATGTGTCCCAGCTAATCAGAAGGCACAATGTTGTTGCCGATTACAAAGAAAACATTTTTAATAAACCTATTCAAAAAAAAATACCTACCTACCTATTATTGTAAGTATTGTTACGCTCAGAATTCTTTTTCAGAATCCTTTGCTTTGCTCTGAACAAAATATTACTTTGGCCCGAAGTAAGACAGATAAATAATGTAACAAAATCAGTCCCCAGCCAAAGGTGTCGCATAAAAGCTTTGACTCTTTGCTCTCTCTTATGTAAAAGTAGGTACATATATTTTCAAAAATATATGTATCTACTTTTGTCGCTGACATTACCTACAATAAAGCCATTATTCACAAAGGATTGTATAGATAACAAGACGACCCAAATAGGGGATTAGGGAAAAATAAAACTTTCTCATACTCGTAAGTATAAAAATGTGGATAACCATAAAGTTTTGAAGCTGGTAGGAAACATTCAGTACAAAGGAGACTTCATAAAAACGCCACAACTCCATTCGCCGTGCTGTAATCATCTTGAAATCCCGATTCTGAAACTTTTTTCATCTTCGTCCGCATCTGTTTGGTCTTTCGTTCATTTTCCTCTGCCTTTCAATTACAATTGCTCTTTCTATCTATAATGTTTATTTCGGTTTTGATTCCATAGAATCAATAAAGAGAAGTTTTCATCGTTTGGTACGACACTTAGACACAACTAAACTTATCCCCCTCGGGTATCCCCCTCGCAGAGTATAGGAACAGTTAATAAAAGAAGAAAATCTGAGCAAATGAACTGCTTATAGAGAAA
The DNA here is from genome assembly GCA_036785405.1 of Coenonympha arcania. Taxonomy (NCBI): domain Eukaryota; kingdom Metazoa; phylum Arthropoda; class Insecta; order Lepidoptera; family Nymphalidae; genus Coenonympha; species Coenonympha arcania. The sequence continues at coordinate 3,996,261 of CM072067.1, forward strand.
ACTCTATAAAATTTTATGCCACATACACTCGGTCCGTGAACGTAGTATCATAGTATGTCTTTAAATAGAGAATGTACAATTTTTGCGTTTATTAACAAATTATTATCAAAAATAAGTGAAACAATCTCACTTCTCTTTTAATTAAAAATATATGAGTTTAGGAGTATAACAATATTTTCAGCCTAAGGATAACATTATACAAAACATTTTCCATGGCGTTTTCATTATCTTTCACGTACCTAATAAGTATTCATTTTACCTCATATTCGATGCCGTGAAATATACATATTCTTTGAACATTTTGAAGGATTCACTTATTAAAAAACATTATATACTCGTAATATTGTTAGAAAAGAATAGATAGAAAATATTATTCACAAAATTCAGAATCGAATATGAATAAGGACAGTGTTGGAGCGTACTTGGAACTGTTTTATGTTTGTGAGATAAAATCAGAACAAAAGATATGGAACAATATTGAAACATTCGCTTTGTACCCAAATGTAGAAGTTATACTTATTGGAAAAACTTAGAAGTGTACTTGTGAAAGGTATTTTCTAAGAAGTTATAACAAAGTACAAGTATCTAGAACTAAAAAATCGATAATACAAATCCATAAGGTGTCGTCATTCTTTATTATAAAAAGGCGTCTATGCGCGGGTCAAACTCGCTTACCAAGGGTTTTTTACTGAACAGGTTAAACGTTAAGAATATTTTTTATTAACTACGTTAAAATTACCTTTGTTTGTAGATATGTCTACTGCCATAAAAACTTTTTGTTTTGTTAAATATAATAACCTCTATTAGCGCCTAGCTTACTTAGGTGTGCGCAGGTCGCTACATACTACCACAAAATATGGCCACCGGTACATTTCCTGTAGTTTTCATACATTTTATGTCGATTCGCCGGTGAACCCTGGCGCAGATGATGTATTTAAGCGATTTTTAGTGACCTGCAGTAAAAAAAAAAGTATAAAGACAATTACTTTCAAATTTAAATGCCATGTATCGTGTTACACGCCACAACCATAATCGACGCCACTGATGTACCACTATGGAACGGTGCCACTACGGAGACAAATGTGAAAGTTTTTATGTTTGTTACTTAATTATATTACAACTGGTTGAAGCGACAAACGTTGTTTTGCCATTAGGAATATAAAAAATAGCTTACGACCTACTCTCAGACCTACGCTACGTATTTCATAACAATCGGTCAGAACTGGAATCCAAGTAACCGTGTGCCAAATTCACGTATAGGATTAGACTCCTTTTGGTCCTTTAAAATACTACGATTCTCGTGAGATAAAAAAAAACTAAAAAAATTAAGCTGCGTGCAAAAACTATACTAAGTAACAAAATATGAAAATCAACTTCTACGCAAATTTAAAAAATTTCAACAGAGGAAAATCTCACCTCAAGCAATAACGTATACTTATTCCCCTTCACGAAGCGAAATTCCCTTACGCGTAAGAAGCGATTTAAAAACTATCGCGCAAGTGTGCCGATACAAATTGGTTTTTCTCGGGAACATTAAGCAAATAACCAGCATTCCGCTCACGCAATCTGGCCCTAATGGTGCGTTAAGATGCGAGTTAAACAACTTGATGACTTACATTTCCCCCTCCGTTGGTCTGGCCTTGACAAGCTCGGTAGTTTGATGGTACTTTTACATGGACGCTTTAGGGGTTATTCGCTTGACGTGTTTTACCTACTTAACGTTGCATCAAAGATATCTTCTCAGCGAACACAAAAAGATACTGAGGTGGAGGAACACTTGAGTTGAAAAGGATAATGATCATGGATGTATGGAATCTCGGATCAAGCTGAATCAAATCCAAACTTTATATTTTATAGACTACGGTCTCCACAACTCCTACAATTATTACTTTTTGACGTGACAACGTCTTATAAATAGATAGAGCCGGTTGCACGCACGAAAAAACATGACTCATCCGGCGTTACCTCGCTCATGCGGCGTTTACCGGCGTTACCTCGCGAGCGCGGAACGAGCGACAAAGAAGACGTTGTCACGTTCAACTATCGTCAGTAAACCGACTTTACAGGCAACAAATTTTTTAATTAACATCCGATTCTAAAGTTATAGGCAAACAAACAAGTTGTAGTCCTTAGTAAATCGGTATGACACGAAATGTGCATCGATAAGAAAGTGACGTTTTGTATGCAAAATTTAATTCCGGATATGAAACACAAATCCTAATGCCCTAGTGCTGCCTCTCTCGCCGTGCTGGCGGGAGTGTTGCCGGCCGACCTGGTAATCCGTGCTGCCAGGATTGATGCGGCGCGTAGGACCGCGGCCAAAGGAGAGTTGAGCAGACCCAAGCGTGAAATCGGGGCAGACGTCGTCGCGGAATGGCAAGCGAGATGGGCCAGCGAAACGAAGGGCGGTGAGCTTCGTCGATTCTTTCCAGTGTGGGAGTGCTCCTTATACGAGGACCTCCGGTGCTTGCTGCTGGATGGGATCGTTCGCGAAGTTTCTGGCCCAGTTTATTATCAGGATCTCGTGGGTTCGGCGGCCAACTTCGGAAAGCTACAGGAGTTCGCGCATGCGTGGCATAAGAGGCGAAGCGGCTTGGAGTGACACTGCAGAGAATTTATGGCTGTGGACAGCGACGGCGCGGCGAGTCCGTCTTTTGTATCGTCCTGCCCCAGAATGGGGAGAGTGAGTTCATAGGGACAAGGAGCGAGAAGAAACAACTTGTAGGGAGTCAAGAAGGCGCCTCGGGAACACGCCAAGAGCAAGTACCGAACGGGCGCCCTCCCGCGTTTCGGCCCCCATAACCGCGAGGTTGATTGGGCCATGGGGTGGTGGAAGGTTGTCCCTAAATCCTAATGCCCCTGGTTCTTAAAAAACACTATTTTATTTTCCTAGACACATAACCGCTGCTGAGTTGCTGGACGGTTTTGAGATACCCAATCCATCTATTGACAACAATTCTTTATTAAATCCAACTCTCTACGGCAGTGTTCCGAAGCGGAATTAATAGAAAGCTTGTTTAGTCGCAAGAACTCTTCAACTGCGGTAATTTAATGGAACGTAGTCCTTTTCTGCAGTTCCATTCAACGTAGATAAAATAAATTGGCTTTGGTGAACTACAAATATTATGAAAATAGCTAAGAAAATAAGAAATAGGTACATCTATTTCCTATCGATAATATTGGGTAGGTACTAAAATTTGTTTCTTATAATTTTAAGAGTACTACTTTTTATTTTTTTACTTATTACCTACTAGAAGAGACATATAACTGGACATGGCAGACGCTGCCAGTTTACTGGTGCCAAAGAAAGCTTGTTTTGTCACCAGTACTAAGGCCACGCTGCAGTTCGCTCAACAGCCACCTATAGAATTTTGTCAGATGGCGCTACTGTTTGCTTGTACGAAAAAGGTTTACGTAAATCTTTCAAACCCCAAATCCTCAGGTTTCTTAAGTATCAGTACCTACTACACTCTTTCCATTCATTTATTTTTGATCTGATCTGATAAGTGATCTCTTTCTGGTCCCGCGTCATTGCTATATCTGTTTCATGTGTCAAAGAGAAAATAAACGAATGGAAAGAGTATAGTTAATTATTATGATATCTTCTGGAGATGACATTGGTGATAATATTATACATAACTGAGACATGTAGGTCTATGGGTTTCAAAAGAAAACTAGATACACTGGCTTAACAACTCGTGTTCTATTAAAATATAAAAACCAAAAATTGCGATTTTAATTGAACTAGATTCAAGCAACTTAAAATAATGAACATGCATTGGCTGAAACGGCTAGGTTATTTAATGTAATAGAGCCGATTTCAGGCATAGGACGAATCGTATACGAGAACTGTCCAATTGCAATTTTTTTTTAATTTAGACCACAGATCAACAAATGATACTGTAAGAACTTCTTCGTGACGTTCATTCAAATATTACCCGTAAATTAAATTGATAAAGTTGAGATTGAAAAAGTTATGGTGGAAGTAGCATTCTACAGAGGAGGTTTCGTGGTTGGGTCATAATTATTGAATATGTTTATTTTGTGCAATTTGCTTATTGCTTTGGTCGGGTTTGGCCCGCTTTGCTCCGTTTACTGGCGAAATTTTCTGCTCTTTCTTCCTTCGTAAGTGGGAAATTATTTCTTGCTGGTTTATTGCCGTGCAGTCGTATAAATTTGCATTACTCCGGCTTGCAATTGACCAAGAGTAATTCATTTAATGAAGAAGGTATAATAAGTTATCATTTTAAAAGTTTTATAGATTTGTAAATCTACTTAGAAATTTTTCAATACTTAACAGCAGCTTAATCTAGTGATGTAATGATATGTTTTATTATACTTTCATTTATATAGAATAAACGGATGTTATGGCCTTGGATTCAGTTTCATTTCAAAAAGTACAAATCGAATTACAATTTTTATTACGCATTTTTTAATAGAAAACAGGACAAGTTTCATCAAAATTGGTTCAGCAACATCGCATTCTAGCCTAGCTAGCTAGCTAGCTTGTGTTATGGGTACTAGATAACTGATAATTGTACATACATACTAATATACATAAATATATTATATTGATGTCTTAATTATATGTATGTATTAATTACTATTGTATATTGCAAAATATTGAATCACACTTTATAGTGTACGCAATAGGTTCAACATTTATACATAATGCCGTGACAAATAACACTTGGTCATGTCACTCAGAGGAACCAAAAAAATTACAAAGTATAACGTACTCGTACTGGAAGTATTTTTACTTGCAGCATGAAGTGGCCAAGCGAATCAATAACGCCGATAACCTAAACCCCACTCCCTTTTACCCCGACCTCCTCTCAGTAGATTATTCCATTCAATTAGCCGAAGCTATGCCCGCATCAATACAGCGCTGTAATCAGGTGTATCGCTTACTAATGGCCCGATCTCGGCGGTAATCTAGTTTCCTCGATTTTGGCTCCGAGCACTTTTTCTACCTAATCCTAACATTAGAGTTTGTCTACTTCGTGCATCGATAATAAATTATTAAGCTATTATATTATTTAGTGAGCAACGTGCATTGATTTTGTAGGTACTAGGTAGTGTTAAATGCAGTGACTCTACGATTTCGAATTCTGAAGTCAACAATTCTTTGAGGATGTCCCGGTGTCGGGACGAAACGTGGGTCGAAGAAAGTATATAGAAAAGGGATAGAATCCGCAACGAGGACATCCGCAGGAGAACCAAAGTAACCGACATAGCCCAACGGATTAGCAAGCTGAAGTGGCAGTAGGCGGGCCATATCTGTCGCAGAATCGACGGCCATTGGGACAGACGTGTTCTGCAGTGGAGACCGGTAAGCGCAACGTAGGGCGATCTCATGCCCGCTGGACCGACGACCTGAAAAAGGTCGCTGGTAGTGGGTGGATGAGGAAGGCGGAAGACCGTGTGTGGTGGCACGCTCTAGGAAAGGCCTATGTCCAGCAGTGGAGTCTATCGTGATTAAGTAATTAAGTTAGTTAAGTTAGATACACTATCGTCTATCATACATAACATAATGTGGCGTAAATATATAATATTCTGTAATTCCAAACAAATGTTTGAGTATACCCACAAATTATTATTTATTGACCAAAAAGCATATCAACAAACTATTCTAATAAGAGATAGAAAGAACCATCAGCAAAAATCACCTTACAGGTGTTGTTACTGTGCTATCTCATAATTCCGTTACAGTTTATACCAATTTATTATAATTTTTTTGAAACTCCCCGACTAAAGGAAAGTAAGAACTAAGAACCTATCAGTATAATTACAAATCCAAGAAAATCCGCCGGAGCTGCTGTGTTTTGCCTATGACGGTGTTGATGGTGCTGTTTACCAGTTGATGACTAATTTAATTTCTTAATACTTCTCATATACCGGCAGTTTATCAATACTTACTAATGACATTAATTGATATTGGAAACGAAAATAGCAATGGCAGCTCCGACGGATTTTCTTGGATTTGTAATTATACTGATAGGTTCTTAGTTCTTACTTTCCTTTAGTCAGGGAGTTTCAAAAAAATTATTTAATCCTTTTTCAATTACAAGTCTGCAAAAGTCGTGGGTGTTTTAAAATTTTTTAATTTTCCACTTGTTTTATAGTTTTTCGATTAATATATTAATGTAATTTAAATTATATTATTATTAAAAAATGAAAATTAATCTTCAAACTAGCCATTAGCTCCTCTAGCAGCGTTTGAAGGCATCATCCCTTCCAAGTCATGAAGAGACGTTTATTGTGGCGCCCCCTGCTGTTCAATCACAAGAACAATTATCTACGAACCATTGCCAATGACTCACTAATATTTTATACAAACCTGTATCCAAATCGGTTCAGTCGTTTTTGTAATAATTGAGAACATTCGTTTGCACTGTAAATGTTTTTTATGGCGCCCCCTGCTGATCGATGTTCGTAACAACTATCAAAGAACCATTGCCAATGAATACCAAACATTATACAGGAAACTGCATTTAAATCGGTCAAGCCGTTTTTGAAATAAGTGGGAACATTCGTTTGCAATATAAATGTATTTTATGGCGCCCCCTGGTGATCGATTTTCGTAACAACTATCTAAGAACCATTGCCGCTGGACACCAAACATTATACAGAAAACTGCATCTAAATCGGTCAAGCCGTTTTTGAAATAAATGGGAACATCGATGTGCACAAACGAACACACAAACAAACAAACAAACAAACAAACAAACAAACAAACAAACAAACAAAAATATTTTTGCATTATTGGTTTTTGTGAACAATTCAACATACAAACAAACATAAAATCTTTTTAATAGAGTAATGTACAAACGGTCTCTCACCCTAAACGCATATACCCGTACTCCGTTCCGTCGTGGGTAAAAATCAAGCCATCTTTATAGACTTAAATCTTCATAGATATTAAAAAGACTTTAGACAGAAAATATATTATACCTACTCGTACTACTGGAAAGCGTAGAGTCTAGACTGATGGTTGTTATAGAATGAATACCTACATTATAGGAGAAAAAGGCCGATGCGAAAATTTGTCGATTGGAAATAATGCTGGCCGAAAATAGGGAGGTTTTTGGTACATTACAAAATAATGAGACGGAAAAGATAAATGTGTTTTTGAAGCGTATGAATAAACGACAAATACGCATAAAATTACCACATTAATTGGGGTTTTATCCTTAGTGACATCTTATAATATCTGTTGTGATTTAGAAACCTTTATAGGTATATACTAATCATTGATAAATGTATATCAAACAACTATAAACATTAGATTTGGTATTCGCACTATTAAAGAATTCTTAATTTAACTAACTTATAAATACACGTATAAGAAATAAAATTGTCAAAGGAAGTTAAACTAGTTTGTACCCTTTTTTTTTAAATTGATAGGCTTGCGCTTGACTACAATCAAGTCTGATGAATAGAAATGATGAGGTAGGATGGAGCGCGCTTGCCTAAAAAATGCCTATTCACTCTTCTCTTGAAGGCACCCAGATTTTATTTGGCTGGGAACACAGAAGCTGGAAGGGTGTTCCACACCTTAGCGGTTCGCATCAGAAACGTATCAGAAACCCTAATTAAATTCGACTTTTCACCATATTTTCCGGCATAAAAACAGGCCTATGCTACCACTATTCAAAATTTCAGCTAATCGGTAAAGTAGATGCAGCGTTAAAGAGCTTAAATAGTGTTTCATTTTATTGGTACAAAGTCTTGCTTTAGTTAAAGTGAAGTTATCCCTAGAAATTGGTTCCGACAGTTGGCGCTAATTTTAATAATAACATTCTCAGTTTTATACGGCAAGGACGCTTACGATCACGGTTTAGTAAACAACAGTGGTGTATCGAATGGAAGCAGCTGTGCTATTCTGCAAAAATACTTATAGCAGCGACGAGCTAACAGCTATGCGCTGATTGGTTAATGCTTCCGTCAGTTATGCAGCCAAGGCGACAATTGGCTGCTGATGGCTGCGTTGCTATGGTTACCGTCGATGGTTGGCCGCTGTACAATTTTACTTTTTCGAGAATAACACGGCAGGCGTTATTTAGCGGAAATCCTTAATTAGCAGGACAGTTTAATTTGTTTTGCTATAATCCGCTACTTGAAAATATTCTGTATGGTACAATATGCAGGAACACCGCCAACACACATGAAACACTACACACAATTCTTCCAACACTTTCTTCGATGCACGTTTCGTCCCGACACTGGGACATCCTCAGAAGATGTTGACTTCACAATGCGAAATCGTAGAGTCTGTCTATCACTACGTGAAGTCTTTGCAGGGAATGGAAATCTCTAAATTATACAAATTTAAAACGTCTACAAATAGCGCTGTCCTCTTCAAAATGCCCCCATGGAAAAGGATAAAACGACACAACTAATTAAGGAATTCTGTACTCTCGTGTTTTTAGGTAATTATTGTGTGTGCAACAATGTGTGTAGTTTTAATTCAAGTTATTAACTAAGTAATCCCTACTAAAAATCTACTGATCAAATAACGTTCACTTTTCTAATAAATAAGTAGGTTCCTTATTTATGGCGTATCAAAATTATCGCTGCCAACCGGACTTGAACCGGTAGCCCCCAGCTATCGCGGCTAGGTGCTCTGCCGACTGAGCTGTGGGAGCAAGTACCGTGGACATGAGAATTTTGATATATTATATAGTTTCCTATTTGTATGATTGTTAGACCACGCTCAACCAACTCTGGGCATTCGAAAAACCCGGTTGTAATATTTTATAGATATTGGACCGCATTTTCCGTGATTATCGTAAAAGGAACGTCAGCAAGAAAACTATTCCCTCTCCTCTAGTACTTTAATAATACTTAAGTGGATCCGCTACTTGCGTAGAGGAAATTGAATCACTTATTGTAACGGCTCTTTACTGCCTTATCAGATGGGTATTCAATGAAAATAATACATATGGTTTTTCGCCTCGATTTAACTGGATTGTGGATTGTGTGGAGGCTTTGGCCTTGTAAGAATACCTCTACCTTTAGGTTTGGTCATGACTTTATTGTTATTTAAACTTGAAAAGACGGACAAAACCTTTGTTGTTTTTAAATATTGAATGGTAGCAGGCGTTACTTTGCGGAAATAAGTAAAATCGTAGAGTCTCTACGATTTCGCACTGTGAAGTCAAGATCTCCTGAGGATGTCCCGTTGTCGGGACGAAACGTGCGTCGAAGAAAGTGTTGGAAAATTTTGTGTGGTGTTTCATGTGGGCCGTGTTCCTGCATATTGTACCATACAGAATCTTCTCAAGTAGCGGATTATAGCAAAATAAATTAATCTTTCCTGTTTTGTTGTTTTTTTTTCATTGCTGGTCTTGCGCTTGACTACAATCATGTCTGATGGACAGAAATGATGAGGTCTATAGGATGGAGCGCGCTTGCCGAGAAAATGCCTATTTACTTTTCTCTTGAAGGCACCTAGATTAGACATGACTGGGAATACAGAAATTGTAAAAATCTTTTTTATTAGGAAACTAGTCTATCGATGCAAGAATTATTCTATCGGAGCTAAATATCCTCATTCTTAATTCCAAAAAATCTCTGATACATAACAAAAATGTTGCATACCTTGGAAAGTCGACATCTAATGAAGCTCCGGAGTTGGGGCGAAACTTGCACACAGAAGAGAGTGAAGAGAATTCGTGACTATTGTGAGACACTGTGAGGAAACAGATTCATCCGAAAAGAAGGAATACAGAATTCCATCAAAAGTGGTCCGTTGTGGGAATCGAACCCGAATTCAAGAGCGCTCCACTGCGCGACGGAGGTTTTGAAAATTCTTCTGCTACGGGAGGAAAATAAACATGAGTGAAGTAGGTACTCGTTGATACCAATTACGAAATACGCTACGCTAAGAGGACGGGAAAGAGGTATGTGACGTATGTTTTAACGTAACGAAGCCAAAAATTTCTCAAATATGGCGTCGCGCTTCGTTACCGCCCACATTTAGGTACCGCTGACAGCACATAGCGCTGTCGGTTGTAACATTAGCGCCATTTTTCAGTTTTGACAAATTAAAAATTAAGCTTCAGGGCGGAGCCTAAAAATACATGCGTGACGTCACTAAGTGCCGATCCTCTATATGTTTAATCAACGGTTGGTACTCGTATATGATGCCAAAACAATCAATAATGATGGCCGACCAACGCACTCATCTATTCCCATCGCCAGCTTATTCCGTTCAATTAGCCGCAGTTAAAACCCATATAAATTTAGCATCACCTCTAATCGGCCGGCGTACTATCGCTATTAACGACATGATCTCCCCATTAAATCATGTGAAGCTTATAAAATTAGCTTCCGATACTTTTAATTATGTAGAATTAAGCCAGTATTAGCATTATATTATTATGCATGTGAACTCGCCATCCTCACATAAACTCAGAGTGTAAGAGGATGGCAAGATGTTTATGACGATATTTGTATTTTGGCATAATTTGAACATTTAATAAAAAAAAATACCTACCCGCCAACCCAGATTAGAGCAACGTGAAGGATTTTTGTTAAAGTAACTGTCAAAAAAAACATCTAATAAATAGGGGTATACCAATACTATATACCATTGAAGACTTTCTTAATGACAAGGACTTTTGGAATTATAGGGATACTAGCTGATGCCCGCGACTTCGTCCACGTGGGATAAAAACTATTCTATCCTTTAAGTTGGACCAAATGACAGATATTCACGAAGTTTGAACTAAATCGGTTCAGTAGTTTAGGAGTCCATCGCGGACAAACATCGTGACACGAGATTTATATATATTAGATTAGATGGTTCCGTCTCCTCACAAGAGATCATAAAAATCATGTAATAAACTTTCGTACTATCTTAGAAAAGTTGTTTATAATGACATTTTTGAAAATAGCAAGCGCAGAGTTTCTTACCAATTCTTTTCAGTGTTAACCTGCTTTCAGAACTTGATAGTAGTCTTAAAATTTTTTTCGTAAGTCTTTTAAGTGAGCCTTTCTGAACAATAGAGATTTTGGTTTTTTTTATGTAAGTATGACATGAAATCTGCAAACACAAAACCTTACTATGCTAGCTCAAACTCATGGTCTTAGAAACCCGGGCCTCTTTGTTTCTTAAAAATAACTTATTTTGTTCCCTAAGGGTTCATTTGAATTAGACGAAGCAAAGAATTGTATTATAACGCGACAAGGGATTCTTAAAAAGAGACACACACTATTTTTCATCAGTAAGATATATGAGAAAAAAAACTAAGGACTTATACTTCCTACCTACTCGGACATAGACACTAATAAAATAACTAGCGTGAAACTTATTAACGTGAACCAATCAAAAGACAGAAAGCGCAACTATAAAGGCAAAGTTTAATTTTACTCTCGCTATCCTCTGAAGACAATATTCGTTTATAGGATAAAATACGATGAAAAGGACCCACACAAAACATTGCCTAGTCATTGATACCTAGAAGGATTATTATTATTATACTACAGCTACAGCAGTAGAGTAAAAATAATGAGAAAAAAATATTATACATAGAGTTTGGTGAGATTGGATCAAAAATCACATTAATATTGAATTCGAACCGACGCTAACTCTTAATATAATATTCCCAGTGAAATTAGATATTCGTACAATTTTCAATGGTTCAGATATTAAAGAACCCTTTTCCCATGTAATTCAGTTTCAGGTTCCTTTTCATAGACTGAGATTAAAAGTAATATCCGGTTCGTAATTTTCTATATGAGGAAAAATAAATTTGAAGGCAATATGATATTATATCAGGAATATCATAAAATATGAATATAATATTGGATGACTTTTTATAAAAGAGTTGCACGAAAATGAAAATTCAGACAGAAATCTTCACGATTGTAACGATTTCTATGAAATTTTTTGTCTACATTCGGTAGGTCTGGGACTGCTATTTTTCATATGGCAAAACAACGGTTGCTGCGTCAGCTAGTCTATCTAATATATTAAATTTTCATGCCACAGTTTTTGTAACTAAACTCCTCCAAAACGGGTTTACTGATTTTTATGAATTTTTTTGTCTACATTTGATAGGTCTGGTATAAGCTATTCGTCATACCCCTATATTATGTATATGCCAAAACAAGATTTAGCACGTTAGCTAATCAGTAACTATAAAAGGCTTTATCCTGAGTGACTGACTGACAGGCAAGCTACAATCCAAACGACTGAACATAGGAACTTAAAATTTTCAGGGAAGCTTTTTGTGAAACCTAACCGCGTGCTAAGAAAAGATTTTTTCAAATTCTACCCTTAGATGTAGACAAAGAATAAGGAAGGATTATTTTATTATCATCCTGGTGAAACAAGGGCGGCTCAAGCAAATGTAGTAGGTAAAGTAAAACATTACAAAACACGTAATCAAAGAAAGTATCTTTACCACGACTTTTCTCTTCCCTTTAAAGCTCTTTCTAGATGTGGGTCTCGTTAGCACGCTATTCATTTCAATGGCGAGCTTAGTACAGGCTCAACAATATCGCCGGACCAATGGGCTGCTTTCTCGTAGACATTTCAAATTTCTATAATTCTGAGGACGACATTTCAAACTATAAAGGTGAGGTCATTAAAAGACCAGGGGGCCTACCACCAACGCTTAAAGTAATATTATTGTAATATTGTTTGACATTTTCATACAATGTCAGTATGGAAATTTTAAAACAATATTACAATAATATTAGGTACTTTAAGCGTTGGTGGTAGGCCCCCTGATTACAATAATTATCATACATTCCAAGCGTGTCTGCATACCAAGTGCGAGTGCATACCAAGTGTGTGTGTGTGTATGTGTGTGTGTGTGTGTTTGCGTGTGTGTGTGTGCGTATGTGTGTGGGATCTACACAGGTTCGGTGGCTTATTTTACCCATTCGATGGCGTGTCTTGATGACCACTTATAATTTTGGAAGAATTTAGTTGAAGATGATACAATATATATTGTTTTTAGGGTTCCGTAACTAAAGGGTAAAACGGGACCGTGTTACTAAGACTTCACTGTCGTCCATCTGTCCGTCCGTCCCTTCGTCCTTTTTTCCGTCCGTCTGTCACCAGGCTGTATCTCTAGAATCGTGATAGGTGATAGACACTTGATTAACTATAGATTAATTATAACAAAAATAAAAATGCACAACACCAAACCTCTTGGATCTAAAGATGGCTGGTGATGTCACCACCGTAGCGTGGTTAAATTATTGCATACGCATCTTATGGGGATTTAATTGATTTTAACATTTTAGTTCGATATGTAGTTTTTATTTTAGATAAGTAGTTTTTAATTTAGATATAGTTTAGTTTAATTATAACCATTCATGAGATATACAGCCTGATGACAGACGGGCGGACAGACGGACGGCGAAGTGTTAGTAATAAAGTCCCGTTTTTACCGTTTGGGTACGGAAACCTTAAAAGATAATTAGGTAATATTTAGGTCTCCCATTAACTGATACCGTGGTTCCATAATTGGAGACTAGTTTTCATTCCAATGCATTTCCAGACGCTCACCCTCGATGCTATAAACGAATACCAGGTTCATATGAGTTTTTCGCATTTCCACAACAAGCCGCAAAGCTCTTAATTGTCAATTTACACGCCGCGAGCTATTCAGCGTTCAATCGCCGAGCTATTTCCAATACCAGCCAATTGTTTGCCAAATAAAATGTTTTTTTTTCGTGTATGTGATTGATTTCGTTGAAAGGTTTATTTTGCTGATAACACTACGCACTACACAGTACCAAGCAAATAGTTGTTACTCTAATGGAGTAATGTTTCATGATTTGTTTTCGATCAAACGCATAACTTACTTTAATTAAAAATCTCTGTCAAGCCCGCTACTCGCTCCACTCTCCTACTACGTGCTATAGTTATTAAAACTTAGCTTGATCGCGGCGACAGCTGTCAAAGTGACACGATTAGGCATGGGACTATGTTGAAAATATGCTATTATGGTATTCTGTGGTCTTTACTGACTTAAAGGCCATAGTTACGACGTTGCCACAGGTCATAAATACCGTTACAAAATTTAGAACTTGATAGGCGTGATTTCGATGACAGCTGTCGCAGCGATCAAGCTATGTTTTAAGGACTATTACAGCTCGCTTCATCAAATTCATAGTTTATGGTTAGAAGCTATAGCTTCAATGCTTCTGTAATAAAAAAAGTGAGTGTAGTGGAACACTGGATAGCAAACAAGTTTGGGATAGCACCTAATATTAAACTCATGTGATTTCACCCATCGCTCGATTCACGGCGCTGTTTTCTCGCGCTATTCAATCTATATACGTGATAGTATGCGTGGCCATTCTGTATACTAGTAAGATAAACTTTCCTAAACCTAAGAAGCCTAAAAAAAAGCCAAGTGCGAAAAGGATCTATATAACGTAGCGTGATGATGCAGTGAGAACTCTATATTATACCTGGTATTACTACTTCTAGAACTAGAACTCCCAATACTACTCTACTTATACTGAACAAGTAGAGTAATATTGGGAGTTCTAGATCATCGACCAAAAACGAGCAAAAAATAGCATTAATTAATATTGTATGTGAGACCCCTTTTATCTTTATTGTATTAAATTTTTTAGTACTTTTTATAGCCGCAACGGAAATACACCACCTATGATAACATAAAAATAAAAATTTTAATATAAAATAACGGACGGAGGGGCGGACGGCGTAGTCTCAATAATTGGGTTCCATTTTTTACCGTTTGATTACGGAACCCTAAAAAAGAATATGGAGGTGTTCGATGCAAAATTATTACAGAGCATGTTAATTAATTGTCAGTTGAAAAACACACCGGTTTCAGCGTTCAGTCGTGGACGCGCTTTCAGCTTCTGTTTTCGGCGGCAGTCAATTGGTTTGTAAATAACGTTGCCGTGTCACCGACACCGGTAAGGTATCGCTTTTTATGTTATCGATACCGAATCACCGATAGGTATTGGCTATTGATATTGATCTGTGTTTTTTGTACGTTAAGTTAACTATGAGTAACTACATGACAATATTAACATGGGTAACTTTACTAATGTGTCCTATTTTCTTCTATCTATTTTATTTACATTTAAAAATACAGTGACGTAACTTGCCAAACGAAATAGTGACTTGATCACTCAATAAAAAAAATGAAACTCGTTTTTGGTCATTTTTCGGATTCCTAAAATAAGATGTTCACACCAGTAGTTCATTACCACCCTATGATTCAACTCTTAAGATTAATCTAAAAACGGGTGTAATAAATGGTTTTGTGAAGAAATAAAAAGTTACTTTCTCTCATCTTAGGTATACACGTATCTTTGCAACCTTTCATTCAATCTAACTTTGGAAGTAAGGCAAGTCGCGTAATTTGATGTTATTTCCTAATTAGCGTAAGTCCCAAAGTTTAGGGTTGGATTAAAAACTCTCCTGGGGCTCTGGTCCCGCAGAATTGCCTCAGTTATAGAGGTTAGCTTGTATTGCTAATCGAGGTAGTGGCATTGTTGAGGCTAGTTTTCCAAATTAGATATCTCTATAGCAATTTTCCGTCTATCTATTCTTTTTTTCTCTTTCTATTCATGATTCTAATTCAATATGACGTTTTACAAGAGCCTGTACGTTAGGCCAATTGTGAAATAAAGATCTTTTGACTTCGACTTTGACTTTGACAGCACTGAAAAGAAATTACCTTGACTCCCACTTTCAAAAGCATATTCGTTCCAAATGGTGATCACATTGAGCTCCTGGGTATTACCATCTCACCCAATCTCAATTTTGGGAAATGCATCGAAGCTAAAGCAAAAACAGCTGCTACAAACTAGGTATGCTCAACAAGGTTAAGCTGTACTTCACGCTCGAACAACTCCTGACGCCTATATAAGGCCCAAGTGCGTTCTGGCATGGAGCACTGAAGTCACCTTTGAGATGGCTTTGCTACGTATCAGCTGGATGCATTAGACTCGATTGATTGCTGCGCTCGCAGAATAATTGGCAAGGAAGCGCTTACGCGGGCTAAATTGCTCAGCTTACAATACAGCAATGTTGATACACTTTGGTGAGTGTGTTCAGTAACTCCATAACCTTGTACCTCCTTCACCTTTCTGCCATAGGACTGCAATACGCCGAGAGCGTTAGCATCCTGTTGATGACGAGCAACTGCAACCAAACTAAAAACATAAATGAATCTGCCATCGTTCAGTGCCATCGCGATAGGTTGCATTACACAGCAAAACATTAAATGTTCCTCGAGATAAATTGAGCAGAATAAAAAATAATTAAAAAAATGCAACAATATCATTATACGCAAATGGTCTTTACATATAAAAAGGGACTAGGCCGATAGAACTCAAAAGTAATAGCAACGAAGGATGCGTGAAGCTAAAAGCATTTCTCTCCATTTGCGGAGTCTACCAGACGCATTAATTTTCTCTTCTGCCGTTCACTGCATACATTCAATCTTGTTGTAGACTGTAGTGCAATTTTTATACAATACTATACATCTTAGTTATAATGGATTTTTTAATGCTACACTTGCAGGTACATGAAAATAGCAATGCTTATACTATACATAAAATGCAATAAATAGCAGACGTAGTTTAGCTGAAAACTACCAATTTTCAATACACCTTTATTCTAGTATGTACGTATATGTCAGCGCAACGGAACTGGAAGTCGCTTAGTATGAACGCAACGCATCTAGTAATAACATTGCTATACGCCGCTTTTTGGTTTAGAATTCACGCGTTTGATGAAAAAATAAGTAGGTACACCTGATATCTTACTATACCCCTCCCCCCCCCACCCCCTTGTGATATTTCGTGATTTTTGCCGAACCCCCGCCCCCTTTCGTTCCTCACGTGATTAATGGACGGACCCTTACATATCGCATGAAGCATAAGCGATTGTAAAGCGAAAAAGGCTTAAATAGTAGTGTTATGCACAACTCAACAAAGAACAACAAAAACGAAACAATCGAATGATTTATGACCGAGTCTACAGCGGGATAACACTACTATAGTCGATGAAGAAAGGGCATCAATGTCCAGATATTCAATTGGTCAGGCATTCGTGAAAACTGCTAAATCTCATGCGGTTTTTCATTGTAAGTACGTGTAAACCATAATCGTTTTCCTTCTTACACGAAAAGGGCAATTTGAAAACTATCCGATCAGTGGAATTGAGCAAATAGCACTACGGATACAAATTGCTTTTTCTCGGGAACATTAAGCAAATAACCAGTATTCCGCCCACGTAATCTGCTGCTAAATGACGCGTTAAGATGCGACTTAGATAACTCGATGACTTACATTTTTTTCCTTCCTACCTTGGCCTTGATGTTTCGTATTGGCTAAGTGTATCTTTTAACAATTCCGTAGCCAACTGGGATTTGGGATTAATATAACCGTTTGGCAATAACAGCAAACTTTTATTTTGACATACCCTTGAAATGCCAGTTCTTTTAATAATTATGGTGACATTACTGATAAGAAAACTCAGGATATGGGCATCCGAACGATTTTTGTAAACCTTTTTCGTACAAGTAAACAGTAAGGCCATCTGTCGAAATTATATAGGTGCCTACTTAGCGAACTACAGCGTGACCTTACTGTTGGTAGCAACACAAGGATTTTTGGCACCGATAAACTGGCAACATTTTTTTGCGCCGTCCGCCCTGTCCAGGGTATATGTCTATATTGAAGACAATCACTTCGTCTATCCCTATGGAGTACGTTAGTTTCTCTATCTGCCTTCTGCTTGTTGTAATTGTAACTACTCGGAAATTATCTATTTGAACTAAATTGGATATCCAAGATTATAGGAAACGAGGTAATTTTTAGCAAAGTGGGCTCCAAATTACTGTCTGTTTTAAAGATTAGAATGTACTATTTTACAAAACATATTTAGAAACGAACGTATTTAGGTCGGTGCTCAGATAAATAACCCTTGGCAACTTTATACGGAAAACAATAAATTGGCAACAAATAATTTCCACTTACGAGCACGCGTAAAGAGGAAGCAGATTTTTCTCTCGTGAAATAGCGAAGCAACTGAAGTTGCATTAAGCAAATTGCTCAAAACAAGAGCATCTAAATTAAGCCTTTTGAAAGGAACCTCGTTTTGTAGAATTATGAGATCTCCCATAACTTTTTCAATCTGAACTTCGACAATTAAATTTACTGCTGAGTTTGAACACACCATTTCAATGAAATGGAAGATCCCTTTTTTGGCTTCATCGTTTCGTTTGTGTTTCCCTTTGAAGATTTTTTTTCAAAATTGAATTGTCCCAGTTTCAGACCACGCAAGTTTCGTAGGCGTGAAACCTCATTTTTTCCGTCGAGCAAATGTCTGGAATACCCAAGCTAATCAGCACGGTAATGGAGCCAGTAATATCGGCACCATTTTACGCGGGCACGTCTTGTACAGTAACAAATATAAATTAGCGATAAGTTTGTTGACCGAGTGCGGAATAGCAGGACCTAAATACACCTTGAAGAATATTGTGAAGAGAGAAGCTCTTTGAAATGCATGTGTCCGCGCGAAACCATTTTTAGAGGCACATTGTCCCCGCAAAATCAGAGGTAAATGCTAAGGTATAATCACTTCTTGGGCATACCTACCGCCCTTAAAATGCAGTCAAACCTGGTTAAGTCAGAGCTCAAGGGACCGACATAACCTAACCTAACCTAACCAAACCTAACCAGTGCACATACGACACGCCCCTGGGGTTTAGTGGGTATTCAGGACGCTTCCCGTCGTGTGAGTCCCACATACCCACCCTGCAGCGTCTCGGGTTCCCTGGAGGGGAAGTCACTCATCATGACTTCGCCTCGGGAGGCCTGGGGGCGGTGCGGGTTGGGATGCGTAAATGCATGCCCCAGCGGCTTAAAAAAAAAAACTAAACCTAACCTAACCTAACCCACAGAGTTGGAAGGACAAAATGCCGGGATCTGACAAATACTCTCACTAAAAGAGTTTTCTCGCTTACCCAGTTCTTACTTACTCAGGTTCAACTGTATGTGTCAAAGTGACATTATCGCGTCGTTTAAAAATATAACTTATCTGAACATTACAAATGCGTTCGATAAGAATTCAACCGATTACGGCGAATTATAAATGAAGTGTCACCCAAACGCTCACAAAAAGTCTCTTTGAAGGGCGGAAACCCGTCAATAAAGGGACGGTGCGTCAGTTTTGAAATGGGAGAAAATAGGGCTTCAACGATTAATTGAGATAATCCCTTTGATATGCCAATGGAGCCGCAGACGTTACGCCCTTTGATTATTGCGAAAAGAGTTGAAAATCAATGAATAGGTTAAGGAATAAGGGTATATATTGACCCAAGCAGTTGCTCTCCTCACTCTGAAGAATATGTTGAATGGGTGCGACAAGGATGTATTGCGATTTGCGCGCAAATATCACACAAAGCGATGTTTCCTAATTACTGACAAACGTCAAAATGTTATTCCAAAGGGTGTTTGGCAATATTTTTAGCAACACAAATGGTTTACAATAAACATAAAAAAATTGAAGATTATTTTATTGAGCAATGTTTGGAAAACCGGGAAGAACTATCTATCGAGATTTTTTTCAGTCGTATTTGACCTCAAGATGAATTTAGATTAAAAAAAGAATCAAAATATAGCGATTGTTTCAACAGTTTTTAAGCTTCAGATCATTCAAATCAAATCATCAAAATCATGCGATCAAAATCGCATAAGTAGTGCATTTTAGCCCGCTAAGGATGTATTTAACTTTAAATTAAATTAAGCAACTAGAGTTTAAACATAGAGATAAAAAACCTGTCAAGTGCGAGTCGGACTCGCGCACTGAGGGTTCCGTACTACAACCGGAGGAATAAAACCATAAAAACCACTTTTCTTATCGAACCGCAAAACTAACTTTGTTTTTAGAGGTTTTATTGTAAATATCAAAAAACTACTTATTAGATCTCGTTCAAACCAATTTTCGGTGGAAGTTTGCATGGTAATGTACATCATGTATTTTTTTTAGTTTTATTTTAGAAGTTACAGGGGGGGGGACACACATTTTACCACTTTGGAAGTGTCTCTCGCGCAAGCTATTCATTTTAGAAAAAAATGATATTAGAAACCTTAGTATCATTTTTGAAGACCTATCCATAGATACCCCACACATATGGGTTTGATGAAAAAAAAATTTTTGAGTTTCAGTTCTAAGTATGGGGCACCCCCAAAATTTATTACTTTTTTTTTAATTTTGTGTGAAAACCTTAATGCGGTTCACAGAATACATCTACTTACCAAGTTTCAACAGTATAGCTCTTATAGTTTCGGAAAAAAGTGGCTGTGACATACGGACGGACAGACGGACAGACGGACAGACGGACAGACGGACAGACGGACAGACGGACAGACGGACAGACGGACAGACAGACATGACGAATCTATAAGGGTTCCGTTTTTTGCCATTCGGCTACGGAACCCTAAAAATGGAGGTATTCTTCAGTTATAAGTCTGTTGATAGTTAAACTACAATATTGTAAGCGTAATTAATTAATTAACTACATAGTAAGACATTTGCATTCCAACGGACTGCGTAAGAAGGAATAAGCAGGAAAGCAGACGCATAGTGCCCTGTTCACAGCTAAGAAGTAGTAGCAGAAGAATATAGTATTAAAGTAGCACTTTTACGTGGTGTTGGCATTTTTTTTTTATATTTCAGACAACTACGAAAATTGTAGGTACAATCAATGAATTTGGACAATAGTAATTTATCTTCCCAAAGTATCGCCCATATGCAAAGCATAGTAAAAACTGTAGCGCAAATAACAAGATGATTTCGATTCAGATCCAGCTAACGAAGCAGCCTTAATAAAACTAAAAAGAGTCGAACTGAAAAGCTGTCTGAACTACGCAACCAGCGTTTGATTCATTACAGTTTTCGATTAGCCCCGAGCGCGGCGTTTTTGAAAAATGTCTGCTTTTCCCGTACCTAAACACAGGATTTCAATATTTCATTTCAGATCGTAGAAATTTACGAATTAAGGTTGATTTTTTAAAACTTATTTGTTTTTAAGATACTACAACTTATCCTTTAATCCAAATAACTGGTTAATATGAATATGCTGTAGTGAAATCCAAGTATAAACAGAAAAATATTTTATACGGCCAAGTGCGAGTTGGAAAACGGCCAAGTGCGAGTTGGACTCGCGCTCGAAGGGTTCGGTACCATTATCTATGAATACGGCAAGAAAAAATGATTGTTGTAAGTGAAAAGATAAAACTACAGGAGCTCCTTTAAATATTTATTTTATAATTTTTTAGCGTTTATTCGTATTGCGGCAACAAAACAGATATTATGTCGGGGCAAAACCATATTATCCTTGGTAGAGTTTATTAACCTTAACCTATCCTGAAACTTCTGTTTTGGTATTCACTGTTGATGCGACAGATATAAATTGTAATTTGAAAATTTCAACTGTCTACCTAACTATCACGGATTGAAGAGTTCACGGCTGTATACATAGATAGCCTGGTGACAGACGGACAGACGGTGAGACAAACGGCAGAGTCTTGGTAATAGGGTGCCGTTTTTTATCATATTATGGCTACGTAACCCAAAAAATGATTATTAAAAATGGAGTACAAAGAATATTATAACTTAGCCGTTATAGGAGGTACCTATTGCTTCGAATTGGTGAATAAGGAAAGATTGCCGGGCGATTAAACTTACATGCTACTTCTTTGGTTAGATTTTATTTCTGAAAAACCAGATCTTCCCGATGTCTTAAACACTCGGTTCCCAAAGAAAACGAGCGCGCAAGCAGTTGACAACTCAGTCAGGCCCTTTTCCAATTTGTGTTCGAATAAATGG
Source organism: Coenonympha arcania (assembly GCA_036785405.1). Lineage (NCBI taxonomy): Eukaryota > Metazoa > Arthropoda > Insecta > Lepidoptera > Nymphalidae > Coenonympha > Coenonympha arcania. The sequence continues at coordinate 4,018,111 of CM072067.1, forward strand.
AAACTCTCGAATCACATAAATGAATACGGTGGAACAAATTGATTTCTCACTCAGACAGAACCGCTTGCGGGAGTGCTCTGTTCAATATGTTATTTTTCTTTCTTGGTAAATAGAAAATACTAATCGTAGTTTCGCAAGAATTGCGATTCTTTCTTTCTTTCTTTCTTGATTGCAGCTTCAGGTCTCCATGGTCCCTGGTGTCACATTGACCGTCCCCGATCTATTGTGAAAGAATTGCGATTACAAGGAACAATGTATTTTTTTGGCAGTCCAAAAATACCTGAATATTTTTGTATGCAAGCCAACAATCTTGTAAATGATCTATCTGAAAGTCATAAAAAGTAGGTGTTTACTTACGAGTACGTAAACGAAGAATCAAATAAAATCCAATTTAACTGATTTTTTTTTGCAATAAATTAAAACGGTTACTTAGACTCGTTTAAGTGCCCGCATGGATGGAGTGATAATATGAGCCATCGTCTAATCCTTATTTCAATAGATGAGACCGAGTTGTAAAGCGTCAGAGGAAATTTATATATTTTCTGGTACTGTGACTCTATGATCACTGGCTCTCTACGGCAAACAGGACAAAATAAATTAACGTAACTGTCTGATAAAGAGACATACTACTGAATTTAATTCAATCTCGTTATTTGTTTCGTTCCGTATCACTTACAATATAAATACCCAACACATTTTTATAAGTTCGTGTAGATGTATCATGTACCTAAGATAATTAAAAGAATCCTCTCGCCAAGGTCTTCGTGTCGAGTAAGAGAGCAAACAGCCTTGTGACCACTTAGTGTACCACGTACGGAGCGTTCAAACAGTGAGATTAGAGGAACCTTTGTGAGAAAGGAAAAGCCCGTGACCACTTAGTGTACCACGTACGGAGCGTTCAAACAGTGAGATTAGAGGAACCTTTGTGAGAAAGGAAAAGCCCGTAGGTACTTTGTAGGGTTAGTACAGGTTTATTACGAATTTCGAGTCGACTCGCATCGCACAAACGAATCGAATTCCTCCATACATTTATAACCAGCACCATCTATAGACAGACGCTGACATGCTGCTTTCAATAGATGGCGCTGGCTGTAAATGTATGGAGGACTTCGATTCGTTTGCGGGTTGCGAGTTGACTCGAAATTCGCACGAAAACCTGCACTAGCCCCTCTGTAGTTGCGAAAACCCGACGCCGTACTCTTATGAACGTTTCTCAGGATACGAGTGTTTGCCGTGTTGGAGTAAATGTGCCTAATTTACTTCAAGCGTGTCTATCCGCATAGTTATAACATTGCTTAGTCCTGGAAATAGAGAAAGCAGAACTTTCTTTTCTTTTCTTTCTGCCGAAAAAATTAGACTTTTCAGAAAAAAACCTCGACTTACTTCGCTGGGAGATTATACTCATTTGCATTAAGTCTGCCTTGTTGCGAAAAATCTTAGTGGAACAATGAATTCAGTAAAAAAAAAGTCTGGTCCCGTGGGAAGATTTGGCTGCGGATACCACCCTACTACTACCTACCTACCTCCTTCACCTTTCTACCACAGAACCGCAAGACGCCGAGAGAAGTGGAGAGATGTCCAGTGAACTAGAACGAAACGTTTTTCTCCCACGTTTCTGATACGTACCGCTAAGGTGCGCGAACACCCTTCCAGCTTCTGTGTTTCCAGCCAAGTACAACCAAGAAGAGTGAATAGGCATTTTCTATAGGCAAGCGCCCTCCATTCTAGACCACATAATTTCTGTCTGTATTAAAAAAACCTACTAAGACGCACCCACCTATAGTCTACTCGGATATTTTCGAAAGTGTAATTCTGTTTCAAAGAGATACAACTCCAAATCTTAACTTAAATGAGAGCCCGCATGGTAGATTCGACTCAATGGGATATAACATCAAGTTTGTCGTAGATTCCTTAGTTACTAGATGATGATAAAAATCAAGCATGAAGTTTCTGTCAGCATACAGGGCGGTTACGATTTTTTCTCATTTATAAGCGTTAAATATAAGTTTCAAGATCTATTTTTTTTATCACTAATACTCCCAGAACATAAGGAAAAAAAATATTATTCGGAGTTGCAACAAGTTTATATAACACTTCCAAACGGAGCATTTTTAGGGTTCCGTACCAAAATGGTAAAATGGAACCCTTATTGCGACTTTCTCCGTCTGTCTGTCCGTCTGTCTGTCTGTCCGTCACACTCGATTATTTCAGTAACTACCGGAGCTATCGATATGAAATTTGGAATAGTTGTGTATATTAGTGGCCCAATGACACTGGAATAAAAAAAAATGGAAATTATTTTTGTTCTTATTTAAAAAGAGGGGAAAATCGGAGGGTTGAAATTTAAAAGTGAGATAACTGTACTGTGTGGGGTATCATATGAAAGGGTTTACTTTGTACATTCCAAAACCGATTTTTAATTATTTTTAGTCATGATAGTTTTTGATTTATCGGGGAAAATGTCTTAAAAAATACCGCCCCCCCCCCCCCCCCCCTTATCTCCGGAGTTTACCAATCGAAAAATCTCAAATAATTATGGTCAATAGGAATTTACGTATATTTTACAGGAAAACTATAGCCAATGCTCTAACTAGCATAGTTTTTTTGATATTAACAATAAACCTCTACAACCAAAGTTAGTTTTGCGGTTCATAAACAAAGGTAATTATTACTGTTTTACATCTTTGGTCGTTACAGTTTTGGTCGTGTTACATCTACATTAGTATGCCTGATTGTTTTGCTTCAGTACTTCTTGAGTACGGAACCCTCGGTGCGCGAGTCCGACTCGCACTTGGCCGGTTTTTTTTAAAGTACAGAAGCCTTAAACTCTAGTAGAATTCATTGCATGGAGGCAATGAATTCTACTAGAGTTGCAAAACTGAGGCCATCCATTCCATTTTTATTTTATTTCATTAAATACCTTTTTTCTTTTAAATATCCCATCTGCTCCAATAAATTAAACATTGAGTTGAGTCATTTTAATTAACCCCTTTTACGTATAGCTAGGTTCAATCAGGTAAAAATTCGCTTCGCGTTTTTAATTAAAACTTCCTAGTTCTTTTACGATTTATTGCGAGTGTTGGCATCAGCACAGCAGGGTTTTCTGCGTTTTACGTTTTGAAAACAGATATTTTCTCTATTTATACTACTAATACCCAGTATGAATATTTAATTGACACATAAATATAAATTTAGTTGCCTTTATTAATTAATATCTTGTTATGCACACAAAAACACAACAAAATAAATAAGTTTTGTGGAGGAGGTTTACATGGAGAAGGAAAGCAGAAAGCTATTAATGGATTATTGTACAATATTATTGTAGAATATCTAGTCAGTGGGGTTATGTTATGAACTTACAACTAGGTTATATAAATGGGTCATAACTCATATCACAACTTACAAAGCTATGTATGTAATATATTTGGGAATGCAATAACATTTACTTCCGATCCGATCCTATAACGCTATTGTAAACAAGATGAGAGTCCTAAACAAAGAAAACATCCCAGAGTTTTGTAATATCCGGAGCGAAAGATATGTCTTCATGCCAAATAACGTATAGATAATTTTATCTTGCACACTGATTTATATTATCTATATACAATCAAGAAATTATACCAAAGTTTCAACCGAGACGTTTAGGTATCATTGAAAAAGCTAGGGAAGGAATAGGTTTCTCCTTTCCCTAGTTATACGTATAACATAACAGCGATTTCGAATTCCTGTATGAAACTGTGTAGGCTAACCCTTGCTTTTAAAACTTATCCCTTCCAAGTGAGTGAATGAATACATCCTAATTGAAATTGCTACAAAATATCAAACGTAAATATCATTGGCACTTTTTTAATAGTGTCTTTGAACCATAGTTCAAAGATATAAATATAATAATTATTAACGTGTGGAGTTTTTAATAATAATTATACACGTGTAAGTATACAACGATGTATACGACTTTTGAATGCCGGTACTTCGATACAGCTGCACAGGTCGTCGACACATAAAAGTAGTCATTACTTAACTATAAAAAAAATGTGTACTGAAAAACCTGTTTCATAATCGCCAGATAAAGTTTATCTGGTCATTGTGAAACACTCCCTAGGTATAATTTATGCTAAACACCACGGTCCAGGAAAAAATATTATGAAAATAATATGAACTACGCTGAAGGCTGAAGCGCCAGTTTTACCAATCTTATGATGATTACCTCCCCAAAGTAACTTCGGTTTAAATAAGAGAATTTGACGAAAGACAAACGGAAGCGAATCAACTGATCCACGCTTATTGAAACGTTACGTTCAAAGTCGGCAGTAAATTTAATTGGCGAAGTTCAAATTGAAAAAGTTATGGCGTTTGTGTAATTCTACAAACGGCGCTTTCTACCGGATGCCGGATTATTTATTATTGGATGTGTTTGTTTCGTATAATTTTAAACAGCTCTGAGGCATTTCGATAACGCCAGGGGTGCAGTAGACAGCGAGCTCGAATTTGAGTGGAATGTCAAAGGTTTAATACCCGACCCGAGCCAGTATAGAATTGCAGGTTTGGTCTGGTGGGAAGCTTCGGCCGCGGCTGGCTACCCTACTGGCAAAGACCCACGGCCAAGCGATTAAGCGTTCCGGTACAATGCTGTGTAGCAACCGTCAGGTAGTAACTTACCTTCGCCTTAACAACTTAATAAAGATATTTGTATAATAATGACACATTTTACTAGACAAAGCGGTTTTCATTCACGCAACTCTTGAGATCGTGTTAAAACTCTTGAATTAAAAAAAAAACAATCATAGAACGCAACGTACAATTGTGGTCTTCCCAGCAGTCTTAGCCATTTGATCTATGATTGTCACAGAAACCTGCTGACCGCTCATTTCTAATGATCTTAATGGAATGAAATACAAAAACATATGAGAATGACACATTTAATTTATCGAAAACAACTGTAATTTTAATACAGTTTAATTTAAATATGTAATGAGCATTTTACAGCTACTTAGTTAGTAAGAACTTTTTAGGGTTCCGTAGCCGAATGGCAAAAAACGGAACCCTTATAAATTCGTCATGTCTGTCTGTCCGTCTGTCCGTCTGTCCGTCTGTCCGTCTGTCCGTCTGTCCGTCTGTCCGTCTGTCCGTCTGCCCGTCTGTCCGTCTGTCCGTCTGTCCGTCCGTATGTCACAGCCACTTTTTTCCGAAACTATAAGAGCTATACTGTTGAAACTTGGTAAGTAGATGTATTATGTGAACCGCATTAAGTTTTTCATACAAAATTTAAAAACTGAAACTCAAAAATTTTTTTTTCATCAAACCCATATGTGTATCTATGGATAGGTCTTTAAAAATGATACTAAGGTTTCTAGTATCATTTTTTTCTAAAATGAATACCTTGCGCGAGAGACACTTCCAAAGTGGTAAAATGTGTGTCCCCCCCCCCTGTAACTTCTAAAATAAGAGTATGATAAAACTAAAAAAAATATATGATGTACATTACCATGCAAATTTCCACCGAAAATTGGTTTGAACGAGATCTAATAAGTAGTTTTTTTGATATTTACATTAAACCTCTAAAAACAAAGTTAGTTTTGCGGTTCGATAAGAAAAGTGGTTTTTATGGTTTTATTCCTCCGGTTGTAGTACGGAACCCTCAGTGCGAGAGTCCGACTCGCACTTGACAGGTTATTTTGGTCTTGGATTGATGTTACAAAATTCCTTGAATAAGCTTATTCCTTTTATTAAAAAAGAAACAGCTTTTTTCATAGATTTATAAAAGCTCATCGCTGGACCTCTATGCTTTTTATTGTAACAGGTGATATTTTAGTAAGTAACAGTTAGTTATGTTTTATTATGCTTTGTGTTTCCTCAAAATTTTTGGCAAATGGGTAGACACATAGGTAGGTGTCAGATAATAATATGTCTCTTGAATGGTAAATGAGAAGGTTTTCTGTAAAAATTGTTAATTTCCGTAAACAAATAAAATAAAATAAAACAAGACGACCGTGTTTTTCAATATCCATAAAATATCCAACAAAATGAAAATCACCGAAATGGTGCGACGTGAAAAAAAATTGTTACATTATTCTGACCCATTTTAAGCGTATTGGGGTAATCTTCCGTAAATTCGTATAAATCTTTTCGACGCCGCCACAATATTGGGGCTGAAAATTCAATTAGGCATTTGTCGAACGGTTGAGTTACCGAGATACGGGGCGCGTGATCCGCTCTAGGCGGCACGTACAACAGCACTTATTCTAACATTATATAAATTTTCCCTGTGTATATATACGGGGAAATTTGCAACTAAGGTCACGTAGGTCATATTGTTTGTACGGGAAGTTTTGTCAATTTGTTTATCTTTTATTCAATTAGATACGAGGTAGTTTGAACACATTCTATACACCTACATAGTTGGTAAGTAAGAGACAATCTTGTAATCATACTTCTTTGAAGACAACCCCTATCGCAACAGCATCGCATCGTGGTGGCACATTTTTGCTGGTATGTTGGTAATTAAAACTCGGATGACTCTCCTAAATAATATCATAGGTACTTCGTCCAAACATCGCCAGTCATCAAAGCAGCGCAACCATGAATTGAAATCAGTGTCTACGCTGCACAACCGCTGATGCGCATTAACCAATCAGTGCTCGAGATGTAGCTCCGTCGATGCTATAAGCATTTTTTGCAAAATCGCACTATAGATGCGGCAGTAGCCTCAAGATTTGAGCTGTAGATGAAAAACTATGTGTGCACCACCGCTACTGGGATGTCGTAATAAATAAACACTTGATAAAACCTAATTAAAACAATTTACTTTCAAATTAATTAAATTATCAAACAGCTGCTGACCCGTCAAATCTTTTTGCCATAGTTTCAGTTCACTTATGTACTTTTTTCAGACCTACCGAATATACACAAAAAAATCATAAAAATCGGTAAAGCCGCTTCGCTTTTTACGAACAATGTTGTATGCAGCACGAGATTGCATTTTACGAATAGGAACCAATATGATAGAAAGATGCTCTACATAAAATACAAAGTATAATTACCTAAAGTTCTTATATAGCACCATCGTCACATTCAAAGTGATAATCCATATTTTCCCTCATTTGAAACCCGTCGTACGCTACGCCTTATTCAAAGGCTTTCTTTTCACACTTTTTATAAGCGTTCGTGTGACACCTCATTTATAATCTGCCTAATACACTCGAGTTCGTACCGAATGAATTTGTAATGTCAAGATTAATGATACACGCGCCGCCAAGACAATACGAAGTTTCAACTTATCGGTTCTGTGTTCCTTTGTAGCAAACTTTACAATTTTTCGATTTGCAAGGAAAAAGTTTTTCGAATCAGAAAGTGCCTTCTAACGACGTAAAGTGCAAATATTTCTTCTTGGGAATAGTTCTAGAAGTTTTTGTTTGATAGTGTAGAAGTTATCACACTTCACACTAATATTATAAAGGCGAAAGTTTGTGTGTAAGTGTGTGTGTGTGTGTGTATGTTTGTTACTCTTTCACGCCGCAACTACTGAACCGATTTGGCTGAAATTTGGAACATAGATAGCTTATAACCCGGATTAAAACATAGGCTACTTTTTATCCCTTGAAAATCAATAGTTCTCATGGGATATTTAAAAAATCCTAATTTTCAACAGTAATCGCTAGCTACAGCTATAGGTAGATTAAGTACTTTGACAATCTTTCCTGAAAGTAGGTGTAAAGGTCATTGAATAGGAAATTCAATTTTTCTCGGGATTAGTAAAAAATCGAATTTAACGCGGGCGGAGCCACGGGCAAAAGCTAGTAGTTAGATAATTATTACCTACACAAAGTTGACTATATAAACAATAATTGGGTATTTAACTCCAATTTTTTTATTACTTTATTATAAACTAGGATGAAAATATTGACGTATACTGAAAAAACTAATTAAATCGATCAAATAACCAAAAAATATAGGCAGTTAAATATTTCTGATTAGACAGAGACAGCGATATTCAATTGTGACGTCAAACCTTACGAATGGCATAGTAGCTTCGTGCGACTTCATACAAATTTTCGTTTTGCAAGAAAGGGATAGAAGACCCTCCCACTCCAAAATTAAAATGCCTGTAAATCTTTGTTGTGTTTTCATTTTTTTTCAGCGTACGTCATTATTTTTATCCTAGATAAAGTAATAATATTTATCAAATTCAAAAGTAGGAATATTATACCCAATTATATACTATGAATTTCAGGTTTTACAGATACAACAAGTAGAAACATTATACTAAAAACATAAGTAGCTAGTGGCTATCTATAGTATCACTTAGAAAATCCCTATCACCGTCATTTGCTATCATTATGATAAATTATTATTGTCTTTTGTTTACTGTAAAGTGCAAACCACTTAGAGATAGGTAAACTACTCCACCTGTAGTAGGTACTAGTTATTACTGCATGAATTTGTAATGAGAAGATTAATGACAGACTTTGTATTACGACAACCTACAAGTTACAACTGATGATTTGAGTCCATTAATATTGATTTTTGTCATTTGTTTACAATATTGGTTTTACTATGTAGTATAGTGGGTATATAGGTATGTTTGAGTTGGCTGAGTTTAACCTTGACATACATTTTTTTATTTAGTACAAAGTAATTACCTACTTGACTGAGACCTCACTTGATAGTTAATGCAGAATATCATATTTTTACCCCCTTTTAATTTTTTCTTTCTTCTGTATACACACACGTACATAGATTTTAATGTACTGTGAATTTATATTTTTTTTTACTAAGTGTAAGTTTAAATTTTAACAAAATATAATTTGTAAATAAAGTGGTTACAGTATACATTGATAAAACCCCTTTTAATCCATCAATTGAAATTCCATAGGTAGATACTAGACTTCGTATGAGTCCAACCGTGTGTTCTCAATATTCTCAATAGACGATCTGTGATTGTTTTGAAGAACGGATCATTGTTTATTTCTGAAAGCATAGGTGAGATGTCAATTTGACAACTTGGAAGAGTGTTGTTGGGGAATAGGTGTTTTATTTGATTGCTATTACGTGCAGAGTACGAAAGTTCACCTTAGGATATTTTTTGTAAGACAAACAAAAGAGCATCAACCGATCCCGCCAACGCTTATTGATGTTGCGTTCAAGCAAATTTATTTGACTAAGTTCAGATTGAAAAAGTTACGGCGGTCTAATAACTCCACAAAACAAGCTTCCATTCCCGAAGCGTAATTGTTAGATATGTTTGTGCAATTTGCTTAATGTAGCTGTAGACCGCTTTATAGACTGAAATTCCTCGTCTGTTTATATAGAGGGATAATATTTGTTATTGTTTTATTGCCTTTCGGTCATAAAACTTGCCTTTTAGATTTTATTTGCGGTGTAACAATTACATAATACATAGACTATATTTTATTAGACTACATAAGGCATACTTTTATGAGCAGTGTTTTAGTATACTCTAAACATGCGTAATTCACTCAGTCAAACCTCATGAAGTTAATAAATAAGTAATCATTTAAAAATATTTTTAAAACAAGCTTTTTCTGTACGTACTTGATTCAATACAGAACTATATGAATGAATGAAATACTTGAAACACAAAACCTAAAAGATAAATAATCTGAATTAGGTTCGTAATGAAATCTTTTGCTCAGTAGAACACAGCAAAATATTTGTATTTCTGTAGTCTTACCTTCTTTATAATATTATCTCAACTGCTAACCTTGCTTGTTCCAAGGTCTTGTTCAAGGATAATTACGGAATTCCAAATTTCTTTTCATGGAAGCTTTCATTTTTGATGTGTTGCTGCTACCAAGTACTACCAAATATTTCAAATTTTCAGAAGCCACGAATAAAATAAAACAAACACGCAAAATATCTCGTTCCCCGTCGTTTTGTCAGCTAATCTCCCCTAACTATACCATTGTTAGTTAAGGCTACCGCAGACTGAGCACAGCTTGGCAAGGGTTTTTTTTCAGTCAGCACTCAGCGTACACTAGCCACTTATGGCGGCTCTCAATATTCAATCTTGGTTTGCCTTACTAGAGATAGAAATTTGATATAGCTTGTATGGAGCTTATGTCACATTGATATCTCTAGTAGGGCAAATGGAAGATATATAATATTAGGAACCGGTATTAGATGCCGCGGCATTCAAGTGCCTTGCTACGGCATGAAACGGCGTGACAAAGCATGGCTTCTGCAAGATCATTTTTTGAACGCATCGCAATTTATGTCTTACATCTATAACGATACGATTTAATGTCCATTGTTAAAAATTTAAATCCCTTGACATGCCATCCCAGTCTCGAGCACCGGCGTCCGCCACGGCACGGCATCCCGCCGCGGGAGCCTCTGGCACGTTTTTCAATGCCATACCATGCCGTGCCTTTCGATGCCGCGGCATTATTTTAAAGCATAGCAATTTATGTCGTATTTCTATAAAGATTATTACGTTTGAATGTTCATTTGTAAAAGTCGAAATCCCTTGCCATGCCGTTCTCAGTGTGCGGTAGCCTTTAGACGACCACAACAAATCTGTAGCTATTCCACGCTTATTTATAAAGCGTATGCGACCATAGCCGCAGTCCGGCTGCGGCAAATTTTAATCCGTTTTATGGCACGCGCGAAGTTTCACAGCGAGTGCGGGCGAAATCGGAGGGTTTAGTACAGGGTTTTGTACGAATTTCGAGTCGACTCGAATCGCACAAACGATACTAATTCCTCCATACATTTACAGCCAGCGCCATCTATGGACAGTCGCTGTCATGCAGTTGTCAATAGATGGCGCTGACTGTAAATGTATGGAAGAATTCGATTCGTTTGTGCGATGCGAGTCAACTCGAAATCCGTAAAAAAACTTGTACTAATCCTACAGCTCGGTTTAATGAGTACGAAATAACGTTACACCCCGTACTGCCGCCTGCCCTATTTGTGAACTAATTTCTGACTTCGGTTTTGAACACTTCCGAGGGTTCACGTGAACTTTGAAACGATTTTCGCGAAATTACAATTAAGGACGTTTATAAGCATTTATTTTTGGAATAAAGTTTATATAACCAATCGTAGTCGTTGATTCGAAACATGGTCTTTTACTACGGGCCTCATAAGAAGGCTCAGAGTCACTCAGCGGGCGATGGAAAGAGCTATCAGAAATGAGAAGATCCGTAGACGAACTAGAGTCAACGACATAGCTCAACGTATCGCGAAGTTTAAGTGGCACTGGGCGGGGCACATAGGTCGTAGAACCGACGGAAGTTGGGGACCCAAAGTGCTGGCATGGCGACTCCGCACGGGAAAGCGCAGTGTTGGTGGCAGACCTCCGACCAGATGGACTGACGACATTAAAAGAGTCGCGGGAAGGCGCTGGATACAAGTGGCGCAGGACCGTGCGGGCTGGAAATAATTGCAGGAGACCTTTGTTTAGCAGTGGACGTCCGTTGGCTGAAATGAACCAATCGTGGCTTGGTAGAGATATTATAATGGCTTTAATTTATTGGCTCTATATGCTTTTTTCTCATATTATTATTATAAATTTTTATTATTAATTACAAGCTACTTGACTACTATTCCGCCTGATGATAAGTAAATTTGAATTTCGAAGGGGTTAATACCTAATTGACCCCGAATGGCCATTACGTGGTCCAATACTGCAATAGGTGTTACCTACACAGTATCGCACTTGAACGCTAAGTCGCTGCGCGGTCGTCTTGTCAGTACGGTTGAAACCAGCCTGCCATGGGACCTAACCTAAGCTTGAAGTTTGAACATTTAAAAAACAAATTATTGAAAAAAAGGTTTTGAGTACTTTTTGAATGGATATTCTAACAATAGTTAACGCGAAAAAAGTAACTCTAAACCCTATTAACATTATTATCTGAATACTGAAAATCGTATCATGCTAATGAATCTAAATCTGTAAACACTCACCCTGACTTTTCAAATCCAACTCAAAGTGGCACTTTTCTCACATTTCTTGTGACTGAATTAGTTCAAATACCACTTGAACTTTTTTGTTTCGAACACCTCAGCGTAAGAGCAAAAAGCGACTGAGAGTTAAAATGACTTTAAGTTATAATTAATTTAATACTGAAGAAAGGGTAAACAAAATGCAATTTAACACATTATATTCGTCTGAGTGCGAAGCTCCGATTTTAACACACTGAAAATAATAAAATGTTTATTCCAACGTGGATTAATTGAAATTGCATTACATTCGTCAATAAAGATAGCAGTCGGCAATCTCGTTACATTTTAATCACTTAGCACCTATAAATAGATTAAAGCGATGTATGGATAATTTTAAATTGAAGCAGAGTACAATTCCGATTAATTAAAACACCTACTTACTTATAGAAGGCTTTATTTTTGTATATTCCAAACTTGCAGACGCTTGAGACCAGTCACTAGTCACTACCCATTAGTAGAGCGTAAAAATTTATTGAGATGTACTCCCGCCAGCGAGTCAAAGACACGGTTGCAGTAAACACAGTTTTTCTGAGGATACAACTTGGGATACAAGCACCACATAACACGTCAAATTCCCATAAAAGAAGGGTATGTATGTTTTATTAGTTTGTACTTACACTAAAACTGCAACATCGAAATAGATCAAACTAGATTGATTAATTGGATTAGATAAGCAAAAATAATAAATAATTAAACATCTACAACATAGCATTAAACCCGTGCTAAGGAGTCAACATTTAATTAACTTGTGAAGCTTAAAGTTAATCAATAAGAAAAATAAACGAAGAAAAGGGAAAATAAGAATTAAGCTCCATTTTCTAGTTAAAACAAGCACCAAATGCTTTAACGTTGAGAAGCAATCTCTAAGTTCACCTCATTCCTCACCTGTCATTTGAAACAGTCGGACGTGTATGTGAATATTGATTTTTCGAATCAAGTCTCAATCATGGGGAAATGTTTTAAATGCTCAAAAAGTGTAACGAAAAAAAGCCCCGGGCTCGAATGTGGAAAGTGTGGTACTGAGGTGCATTCTACATCTACCTGTTCCGGCCTGACAAAGAAGCAGCTCAGTTCGCTGAAAAATGCCGAGAACCTGGAGTGGACGTGTAATGATTGCTCTCGCAAGTCCACCAGACAGGGCTCCTTCATAACATGCGAGGAGGAGACCGATGATGAAGAAGAAGATGTAGGATCTAACAGTGACTATCCAATTAACATGAAAAAACTTTTAGCCGATCTTACGCAAGAAATACGAAAAATAATTAAAAAAGAACTAACAGAAACGAACTCTGCGCTGCAGTATTGTAGTAGCAAAGTGGACGAATTTATTGAATGTATGGATGCATTCAAAGAAAAGATTAAACATCTTGAAAAGAAAAACTGCGACTTAGACAACAAATATAAATCCATGGAGAACAAGATGGCGGCGCTACAACAACGTATGAATGAATATGAACAGAAGGAACTATGCAATAATTTGGAGATCGTGGGAATACCGTACATCGAGAAGGAAGATCTAGGAGACATAACGAGAAATGTAACGAAAAAGCTTAAAATGGATGTCACGGATATCAAAAAAATTAAACGCATACGAACCACGCCTGGAAAACCAGGCGTACTTGTAATGCAAATGAAAGACGAGGAAACTAAAACCAAATGGATAAAGGAAGCGCGTGCGATACACTTAACAGCTGATCATTTTATTGGAGACATTCAAACACAAAATGGGAAAGAAAAAGTATATATACGCGAAGAATTGACGAACTATAATAAAACTCTGTTATGGAATACAAAGCAGCAATGTAAGGATAAATACAAATTCATATTATGGTGCAAAGATGGAAAAATAATGATTCGTAAGTCAGAGAAAGCAAGGGTGCACGTCATTAGGACCATAGAAGACCTAAATGTCCTTTCGGATAACTAAGTGTAATACAAGTAAAGTCTAAAGTACCTATAACACTATATTTAGATGGCCCATATCCCATTAAATAACGGTATAACTGAGATATTTAACTGTGTAAACTTATCTGATTATTTTCAGTATATTCCTCAAAGTAATAAAAACTTAACATTTGTTCATGTAAATATTCGTTCTATTATAAAAAATTTCAGTCAATTAGAATTATTAGTGTATAGCTGTACGAGAGATCTCGATGTAATTATTTTAACTGAGGTAGGTATAAGTGATTGTGTAAGTTCCATGTTCAATCTGAATGGCTATAGTATGTACACAGAATTACGTTCTCAACGAAGAGGAGGTGGATTAATTATCTATGTACATAATAAGCATAGATTCACTAAAACTTTACACAAAACAAAGCACTTTGAATGTATCGTAGGTAAATTCGAAACAACCTTTAACTATGAAGTATATCTGTGCGCAATTTATAGACCACCATCTTACAGCATACCATGTTTTATAAATGAACTTGGAACTTTATTGAGCTCAGTACCAGTCGGCGATATACTTTTGTTGGGAGACATAAATATTAATATCAGGGCGCATAATAACATTCAAACTCAATATCTCAACTTAATGAGTGAGAACGGGCTTGAGTGTGCGATCTCCGACTACACGAGAATAGAAATCACAAAAGAGAATACCACAAACACATGTATAGACCACATTTTCGTGAGATCACACACTCAAGAAACGTTCTCTGCAGCGGTCGGGACAGTACTGGCCGACCATCGCCTCACAGCTATAACCTGTGTCGGGCTGCGGAACATACAGGCTGCTCCAAAATACGTAACCAGGTTTAACAATAAAATTGTTTGGGAAGAGCTGAGTCGAACCGATTGGAACTCTTTATGTGATACAGAATGTCCTACTGTTCTGTATAATAAATTAAAATCTAAAATTTTACAGTGCTACGAATCCGGCAAATATTTATTACGGGTAAAGAACTCTAAAAGAAATGCGGAACCATGGATAAACAAAAAAATTATAAAACTATGTAAAAGCAAGGATAAAAAATTTATAGCCTGGAAAAAAGACAAAAATAATAAAATACTTAAAACAGAATATACTGAATTACGAAATAGGTGTAATAGAATAATAAAGAAACAGAAAGATGAAACAACTAAAGAAAATATAAAATTACATATTAATGAACCTAAAAAACTGTGGAACATTCTCGATAGGATAATGGGGAGAATTTCAAATTCCCTTGACAGTATAATACTGAATGCTTTCAGTGATAATCAAAACACGAAAGATATAGCTAACAACTTTGCTATAGGTTTTGATAAAAGTATAAAAGACACCTTACCCAAATGTAATAACTCAATGCTAGATCCAAAATTGTACACACAACCAGCCAATGTCTCAATGCGTTTTAAAAAAGCGGAACCTATTGATGTATACAAAATAATTAAAAGTATAAAAATACAAAAAGCGGCAGGTATGGATAAAATAAAACCTATAGATATCAAAAAGTTAGCTAACAAAATAACTGAGGTCATCACTAGATTTATTAATCTGAGCATTTCCACGGGTCAATATCCTGAAGAACTAAAACAAGGAGTTGTCAGGCCCATTTTTAAAAAAGGTAACAAAAAAGATTACAGTAATTATCGTCCTATAACTATACTGTCTGTGATTGACAAAATAACGGAAAAGTACATTTGTAACCAAATACACGAATTCTATAAAGAAAATGAAATATTGGCAACTCAACAATATGGCTTTCAACCCAAGAAAAGTACAACACAATTGCTTGCTAGTTTAACTAACTATGTCAACACATGCCTTAATAGTAAAAAACATGTCCTAATGGTATTTATCGACTACAGCAAGGCCTTCGATACACTGCGGCACGATACTCTTATTAGAAAATTAGACGACACCGGAGTTAGAGGGCCGTTGCTGAAATGGTGTGAAAACTACTTAACCGATCGTTCTTACGTGGTTCAAATTAACGGAGAACATAGTGATAAAATCGTCAGTGCGCAAGGAACAGCTCAAGGATCGGTTTTAGGACCCCTTCACTATTTGGCGTATGTTAACGACCTTAAAAACGTCATTAAAAAAAGTAAACTCTTCCAGTATGCGGATGACACCTGTCTAGTAACAGCGGATAGAAACGTTGCAAAAGCTATGGAAGACTTACAGCAAGATTTCCGGTTTAGTATTAAACTCCCAAAAAACAAAACTCCTTCATATTCGCTCCAGTTATAACAAAAACACTGAGGAACCTTATCTTATCTCACATTCTCACGATTGTCTGCATGTAAATGTCGTTCCACAGTGTAAGTGCACTCAAATTGAAAAAGTAAAAGAGCATACTTACCTCGGTCTTGTACTAGATCACCGATTCAATTGGGATAGACACATTGAGACAATATGCAACAAGCTAAGAGCAATTATGGCAAAACTTTACATAGCGAAAGGAAAATTAACGTTTAAAACAGCCCTTTTATTATACACTGCCCTTATGGATAGTATTGTGTCATATGGTCTCAGTGCGTATGGACGTACGTTTAAAACTCACCTGCAGAAAATCTATAACATTCAAAGAAGAACGCTAAAAATGATTCTACCGACCAAAATTAGAGACAAGATCCAAGACGATGACGCATTATTTAAATACTGTAAAGTACTTCCCATTCAAAGAAAAGTACAACATGCTCTTATCAGTGAAAACTATTTCGATTACTTCCAAAAGGATACACTACAAATAATAAAAACAAGAGCGAATACGCAAAAACAATTGCTGACAACTCGGGCTAGCAACTTCTATGGAGAGCGAACAACAGATTACCTATTGCCCAGATTAATAAATGAACTACCACTAAATTTAAAATCTAAACTAACGAGAAGGAATATTAAGCACGAAATTAAGAATTATCTTTTATACAACTCGCTAGTCATACATAAAAAAAAATTATCACACATACGCATAATGTAAATAATAAATAAATAAACAAAGCAATATATATATATATATATGTAAAATTAATACAGAATACGTAAGAATACGTAGTAATATAAGAATACTTAATAGTAATATAATATAAGAAACATAATAATTTTGGAACGGCCTGTATATTCTCGGTCACTGTGAATCGGTCACTGTGAATCTTTTGTTTGAATCGCTTGCGCACTACACTGGTTTGTGTTCGGTGTTTTGTGCGTCCTACCGACAGTTTTACCGACAGTGTTTGTTTTTAATTTACCCTACCTTATAGTTTGAGTTTTTAGTCATAATTTAACATTAGTATATTATGAGTTTGTATATTAGTATAACATTATTTTTAAGGAGGAATGTGCAGCACCCCGACAAGCCGCCGAGGCTTAAGGGTGCCAAGCTAACAACTTGTAATATATTTACATGTAATATATTTACATGCGTATGTATTTTTATTGGATTAAATAAATAAAAAAAATAAAATAGTTATACTTGCAGTAGACAAAGAGATCGAACAATGTAGTATTGTAGACGGTTTATACACTTGTTACTTGTTAGTATTGCAGCCAGTCGTAAGTACAAATTAAAATTTACGCCGCATTAAACGCAGACTCTCTTAGCAAGATTAAATATAACTTTTAAATGAGACAAGCTATCAAATTTGTTCGTGATTTCAGTGTACCGGGGAAAATTCTGACGGAGCGTTTTTCAAATATACTTTTAGTGAAGTAGTGTCTAGCGGTGAACTTCGTTAGGGGATTGATTTATTTCAGACTGTCTGTATAACTTATTTGAGATGTTTTGAAGATTATAAGAGGCAAGCGAAAACAAATAATAGGTATAATAATATTTTATGGTTTAGGCTATATCTAACGGTAGACGACTGAACAATAATTATACGTATATGAGTATTAATTATACATTTCCTAAAACTCCGACAATTCTTCAATAAAAACCATACCATTTCACCCAAATCCGTTACAGCTCTAATGAAAATGAAAATGAAAATGAAAATATTTATTTTTCACATAGGCCTAAATAACAGGCTCTTATGAAAAGTCAAAACTCTACCGCCAGGTTCGGAAAGCAGGTTTGCACCGAGAAGAACTGGCAAGAAACTCGGCACTTGCTCTTTTCAAAAATGTCATTGTTATAATACAAGATTTCTTATAGATTATGAAAAATTATAACATATTTTTAAGATATCTCGTGAGGAGATGGAAGCATATTTCTATCATTCCAAGAATCATTGTCGTTAAGAAATTCTTCAATGGTATAGTAACCATGATTAATTAAATGTTTCTTGACAGTGTCTTTAAACCTGTGCAAAGGTAAGTCCAAAACAGACTTCGGAATCATATTGTAGAAGCGTACACTCAACCCCACAAATGACCTCTGTACCTTACGCAAACGGTGTGGCACTATAACTAACTTATGTCCTCCATTTCTAATTGGACGATTACTTATATCTATCCGTTGCTTATAATTATTAATATTTTGACGAACAAATAGTAAGCAATTATAAATGTATTGAGATGCCACTGTAAGAATACCTATTTCTTTAAATTTTTGGCGAAGAGATTCGCGTGGCTTCATTTTGTATATGGCTCTAATTGCTCTCTTTTGTAATACAAATATGGTTTGAATATCAGCAGCTTTGCCCCACAATAGAATACCATAGGACATAACACTGTGGAAATAGGCATAATAAACAAGCTTGGCTGTATCAATGTCTGTAAATTGCCTAATTTTTCTCACAGCATAGGCAGCTGAACTAAGTTTACCTGCCAAAGTCTCAATATGAGCGCCCCATTGTAATTTATTGTCTAAGGTCACCCCCAGAAATACAGTAGAGTTTTCCATTTTTAGTATTTCTCCATTCACAATCACCTTTTTGTTGCTAACTATATTTCTTAGGTTTGGTAGTGCAAACTCAATGCACTTAGTCTTTTTTGAATTTAAAAGTAAATTGTTAACTGTGAACCAGTGCGATACGTGCGCAATAGCAGAATTTACATCGTCAAAATTGTCTTTACTTTTATCTGTTTTAAAAACGAGAGAAGTGTCATCAGCAAACAATACTATTTCGCAAATACCGTCTACATGGTGCGGTAAATCATTTATATACACTAAAAACAGAAAAGGGCCCAAAATTGAACCCTGTGGCACACCCATTTTGGGGGAACAACCCTGCGACTTTGTGTCATTTATGCATACCCTTTGTGTTCGATCACTCAGATAAGAGGCAACGAAATCAAGAGCTCTGTCTCTGATACCGTAGTGGCTAAGTTTAAATAGTAGCGTCTGATGTTCGACGCAATCAAAAGCTTTGGACAGGTCACAGAAGACTCCTATGGCATTCTGAGACTGTTCCCAGGCATCATAGATATGGCTTAAAAGCTTGGCACCAGCATCGGTGGTATTCCTACCTTTAGTAAAGCCATACTGCTCAGAGTGAAGAATTTTGTTGGAATTAAAATGACTTAGAAGTTGGTCAAGTATGATTTTTTCAAATATCTTACTAAGAGTTGGTAAAATTGAAATAGGCCTATAATTATTAACGTCCTGCCTATCTCCAGACTTAAATAGCGGTATCAGTTTACTATGTTTCATTAAATTTGGAAACGTTCCTAGGTCGACACATTGGTTGAATATTACAGCCATATAAGGGGCAATAGTGTCGATAATGTTGAAAATAACTTGCACAGACATTCCCCAAAGGTCGCCAGTTCTTTTAATTTTTATGAATCGGCAGGTTTTTTTAATGTCTGCTGCAGTGATATGTTCAAAATTAAATAAGACAGTGCATTCTTTTACGTTGTCTCTTAAGAGTTTTTGGGCTGTTGTTGGCGAGGACTTAAGAGAATCCGTCAACAAAACAGGAACATTCTGGAAATAGTTTTCAAAGGTATTCGCGATTTCTAAATCTGATGTTAATTTACTACCATTGGCAACTATTTCAATCTTTGGGTTACGCGATTTGGTTTTTCCTGCCTGTTTGTTAACTATATTCCATGTGGTTCTTATTTTGTTATCAGATTGGGTAATTTTTTCTTTAATATGTAGCGATTTTGCTTGAATGCAAACATTTTTGAAAATTTTTGAATAAGTTTTAACCCGTTCTAGAAAACTTGCAGTTTGTTGTTTGATTTAGTGAGGGGCTTAGTATCCGTGGAGATTATAATGCAACAAAGAACATAAAGTATCATGTTCTTGCAATTAAGCACATTGAATTATCTAAATATAGATTTCATCGCAAGCTTTCATCAAATTATAAAAACTTTGAAAACTATGCGATTTTCTTGCAACCAAGAAGTTTTAACCAAAAGTTGAAACTATGTGAATAATTACTATCAAATTTAAACATAATAGTACTTTTGGTCTTTAAACTATATTTGTCTACATGTAGAAACAAGAAAGGAAAAAATTCTCGATATAAAGTTTTCCCAAACGTATGGCCCAATTTTTTCATTTTTTTTTTGGATTTTTCTTGGAAACTGTAGGATTATCAAGTATTTTTATTGATATCGGTAAAGATACGCAGCGAATAACTTTTTGATAACTGGCTCATCCCTTGCACCCGCACAACGTATTCTTAAAAGAATGAGCAGATCAACTGCTTTCGTCACTATACACCCTTAATAAAAACTCCGATATAAAAATAATAGTCTACGACTGTGACATCTATTGGTAAGTTATTTTAGTAACACAATTCCTGATACACTGTACTCCCGTAAATGGGCCACAGCCCACAAATCGCATTATTGCTAATAAATCTTTGTTATATTTTACTACGCTGCGCCGAAACTGTTGTTTTGCCCAAGGGGACTACTTGATTGACCTAGATATTTTGCCAGTACATAGAGTAATAGCACTTTGATTATTATTATTGTTTAGGTATAGTATACCTCATATTATTTTCATTGCACGACAAGGTTGAGGCATTGTAGTTACTATGTTGCAGTACATTCAATTAATAATACTTTCTAAACCATTAGATGTAAAGTTAATTTTTCAGTGTTAATTTGTTTTTCTTGATTCACTTCACTCAGTGTGTAAAAATGTTACGTGGATCGTATATCAGCCATCAGTTTTATTTTAACTTAGCCTTCCTTAGCTAGCACGATAACATCTTCGGCTGCATCATCACTTACCATCAGATGAGAGTACAGTCAAGTACTTATTAACTTATAGTATGTAATAAATATTGGTTGTGAAATACATTTTGAGGTCGATTTAACTCACTAAGAAAATGCGTTTTATCTCTTGTTTGCAGTATTTCGTTCTATTTCGTATTAAAGTGAATAAGTACATTTATTTCTGCAAAACCCATATTGTTATAATCATAATATTAACCATAACGAAGTCCAGACAGGCGTGGCGTAATATCTGAAGGGAACTCGCAACTAGACTGGAAAGTTACTTTTATTTGTTTTGTTTTGTACGAGTAGGTTTTCCGTACACCGCTCGCTCTATATAGCTGGCGAAGGCAGTCCATGCTCGGTCATAAAAATTTAATGGAATAGCTTGGTGACTTTCGAAAAATTCTGCCTATGTTTTATTGTTCTGACGTAATAAATTGAAAAGCCTAGCTTTACAAAAGGCTAGAATATAATCCAAAATTTCAGCCTACTCTATTGTAACTGCCTGGTCACTTCAGCTACACAACTGATTGATTGGTTTCCTTTCTTAAAACGGTTACCAAAAAAGCTGTAAAAACTGGCAGTGTAAGAATAGTACATTGTGATATAAGTGTAGAAAGTAGGTTATTGCAAACGATAAGCTACAAATTACACATTTGTATGTTCACACATTTGGGATGTACGATGCGAAAGACAGATAGACAATTCCAACTTGTAAATAACACCTCTGAAATTATAAGGGTTAAGCTCATGGAGGTTAAAATAAAATCCATTCGGTTTTCAAAATTCCATAACAGAACATTATTGAGATAATCCCCAATAATCTATTCATTCCGCCAGCTCAGGAACGAACAATAACATCCTGAATACTTCGTCAAGGGGTCTATTCACGTAACGCGTCGGCTACATTTCGTGAAGTGAAATGTTTAAAAAGGTCATGGCATTTACGTTAAATAATATAAACCGATGATATTGAAATCAAAATATTTTTTGCCGAACACTAAAAAAATAATTTTACATACTGGAGCCTAAAATTGAATGTACTTCAAAACGCAACAAGGTCAACAATCGTGAAATTAAATTTGCTTTGCGCGACAAGGTTTTTAAGGACATTGCATTTGCTATGTTGAAATACATTCAATTTTGCACTCTACAACCAACAGACGTGAAGTTAATTTCCAGTGTTTATTTTTATCTTATTTCTTGATTCAAATCACTCATTGTATGAAAAGATTACGTGAATATCCCCCCTGTTCCTTCAGTCATGTATTCGAAAGAGCCCATTGTAATATTTTATAGATATTGGACCGCGAGCAGTGATCACCGTAAAGGAGCGTCAGCAAGAAAACTGTTCTCCATCGTCCATTACTTTCCTAATACTCTAGTGGATCCTGGTAAGTACTAGCTTATATAGAGGGAATTGAATCTGTTATTGATGCCTTTATCCTGTTTCTGTCAAGTTAGGTATTGTTATTGGTCAACGATATTATTTATTTTACCTGTAAGTTTATATAAAAGGTAACTGACTTAGTGACTGACTGATCAAAAAATGCACATAAATCTCTGGATGCATTGGGCTGCACATCTTGGCCGTCGCTTTTGAGGTACAGTTTGTTATCATAAAGTTAAACATCCGCTAGAATTTTTTTTTAAAACATCTATTATTCCTACTTGTATATAGTTATAAAACAGATTTTTAAATATTTTTTTGCCAGATAGTTTTTGATTTATTGAGCAAAATGTCAAAAAAATACCGTCCCCCCGTCTCAAAAAACCGAAATTTATTAATCGAAAAATCTGAAATAATTATAATAAACTAGCTTTTGCCGGCGGCTCCGCCCGCGTTAAATTTGATTTATTACTAATCCCAAAAAAAAATTCCTTTTTAATGAACTTTACACCTACTTTCAGAAGAGATTGTCAAAGTAATCTACCTTTATCTGTAGCCATAGATTACTTTGAAAATTAGGGGTTTTTAAATATCCCATGGAAACTATGGATTTTTCCGGGATAAAAAGTAGCCTATGTTTTAATCCGGATTATAAGAAAGAAGAAAGAAAGAAAATTTATTTTTTCCAAGCATACAAAAACAATACAAAACAAAGTGACTTACGTACTGTTGCTAAATGCTTATTTATTACAACAGCAAAAACAATCTCATGACGTCCCCTGCTTCCCAAACTAGTAGTAACTGTATCTTGGAAAGCAGGGTCTTCCCTTTTATATGCACTAAAGCTGCCGTGCTAGCAATAAAATGCAGCAAGGAGCATGTGTATCCATGCGGCCTGCTGCATTCATCGCAGAAATGAAATAAAGTACGCGTATAATAACTTGCACGAAAGCATATTATATTATGTATGTGTATGTGTGAGTGTGTGTGTATTTGTATTGTGTAATGTCTGTGTGTATGAGCATACATGTCTATGTGTTACAAATTTAGAATGTAGGTATATGTTATATGCCACTCAATTTTATGAAAGTTATACTACCACTTCAAGTATTTTTTCAGTATCTTCATAAGAAAGGGTTTGCAACCATTCAATGACGCGGGTTTTACATTTGTTATATGTAAGGGTGTATATATCTATGGTTTTATTAACTTTATTATAAATTCGCGAACTAGAAACATAGAAATGTCTACGAGCGAAGAGAGTTCTATGTTTCACTGTGTGACAAACAATTTCGTACCTTCTTTTTATTTGGTGTTTATGCACAGTTATAGTTTTGTGTTTTCGCAAAATAGTTTGAAGAATATATAGTTGTCGCACAGTTAAGACCTTACAGCTTTTATAAAGCTCTAAAGTAGAATATCTAAAAGGCCTGCGTGTCATTACTTTTAATATTGCTCTTTGGGCTCTTTCAAGTCGTAACACAGATGTTTTAGCACTACTTCCCCAAGCAGTAATACAATATCCAAATATAGATTGAGCAAGTGCATGGAACACTGTAATAAGAGTACTTTTATCGGCAGATGATCTCAGTTTTCTAAATATGTGGATAAGCTTTCTAGCCTTAGCGGTGATGTTAGCAATATGAAGATTCCAAGTTAAGGTGTTATCAATTTGGACTCCGAGATATTTTATATCAGTGACGTACGGGACAAAGGGACAAGAGCAAGAAATCACACCAGATGCTGACTTACAGCTATGAAATTTTATATTACACTTAGAGGAAAGCGGTTGAGTCCGTGACGAACATGAAAAGGTAATGAGTTTGGTTTTATCAACATTTAAACTTAAGCCATTGGTCGACAGCCAGTCCGAGATCATTTCGAGCATAATTTCAGTCCTCCTCATGACATCATCCCAAGATTTGTCCGTAACTAATAACACCGTGTCATCCGCATATACTATAATTTTAGAATTTTGCACAGGTAAGTTACAAAGATCATTTATATATATCAGAAATAGTGTGGGACCCAATATACTACCCTGGGGGACGCCATAAGCAAGTTCTTTCCCATCACTGATGTAATCACCAATTTTGACTTGTTGGGAACGATTTATTAGATAGTCAGAAAAATTTTTATGTGCGATACCTCTGATTCCTATAGACTCAAGTTTGTTTAAAAGAATGGGGACCGAAACTGTGTCAAACGCTTTAGATAAATCTAGGAATACTCCTGTACATTTTAGGTTATTATCAACAGATCTGGTAATGAACTCAGTCAAGTCGAGAACAGCATCTTCAGTGGACTTTCCTTTCCTAAAACCGTATTGGTTAGACGCTAACAGATTTTTGTTTTCTAGATAATTTATTAATCTATTATTTAGAGCTTTCTCGAGAATTTTTGATATGGCAGGTAAAATGGATATTGGCCTATAGTTGTTGACACAGCTCCTATCGCCACTCTTGTAAACAGGAATGATCACTGCTTTTTTGAACACTATAGGGAAGATTCCCTGAGAAATAGATAAGTTACAAATATGCGTAATAAGTGGAGCTAGTATATGTATATTTGATTTAAGGATTCTTGTAGGTATACCATCCCATCCAACGGAGGCACTATTTTTAAGGTTGATTATAATATTTTCTATTTCAGGTTGGTCAACAGGTAATAATCCAAAAGAGTTTAAAGGTCCATCATTATGCCCTGTATAAGGAGCATAATTTTCGTTTTGCCTCACTTTTTTAGCTAAATTGTTTCCTACCCCTACAAAGTAATCATTTACCCGATTTAATGCCATTTTAGGCTCTTGATGCAAGTTGAGAAGATCAGTTGCTGATGAGGATCTAGTATTAATGTTTGCTACTTTTTTAATAACTTCCCAGGTTGCTTTCATATTATTCTTTGCTTTATCGAATTCCGCTTTTTCATAATTTCGCTTTAGTTTTTTTAAGAGGTTATTGCAAAAATTCCTATAACGAACATAAGTAGTTTTAATTATATCATTTGTAGGTGAAGCTTTAAATTTTTTATGTAATCGATCACGGTTTCTTATACACCGTAATAGTCCAGGAGTAATCCATGGTTTAATTATCTTATTTTTACGAGACAGTTTAGTGCTTCTTGTGTTGGACTTGATGATCATTGTAGATAAGGAGTTAACCAATAATTCAGCAGCAGAATTTGCATTATCAGTATCCATGACGTATGACCAGTCAGTTTTAGCTATCTCAATATCAATAGAAGGATAATCAATGAGATACTTGTGGGTCAAAAAATATTGCCTGGGAGAGTTCATGTCAGTAGACATGATTATAGGAGAATGATCCGTAACCGAAGGATTGAGAACAAGTGTAGTGTATTTTAATGAACTTTTGACAAAAAAATGGTCGATGCAATTATTATCATGTGTCGCAAAATAGTGCGCTGATAGGAAACCATGTGAATGTAATAGATTTAAATATTCTTGTGAGCGATTATCCATAGTATTGGGGGCAATATTTAGGTTTATATCTCCCAGAAGAATAGTGTGTTTAAAGTAATTCAAAGATGATAGCGTCGCATTCAAACTGTCACAAAAACGGTCAGTTTGCCTAAAAGAGGGCGAACGGTAAATTGCGACTAGGCAAAAACTGCTGTTATCAATTGTACATATAATTGAGCTAGCCTCAACTATGACCGGATACGAAATGTTATGTTGTATCTCATTCCAAATATATAATAAAATTACACCATCATTTCTATTAATTGGATCTTTTGAACTGTACGCAATGTATCCAGGAATAGTCGGGATATGATTGATATGTTGAAGCCAACATTCAGTTAGTACAATAACATCAATTTTAACATTAGTACGCTTTAAGAGTACTAGAAGACTGTCAAAATTGCAACTTATGCTGCGAATATTCATGTGAAATATGTTAAATGTATTTCTATTAGCACTAAGTAAGTCGCCGCACTTTTCCGCTTCACATTCATAGGAATTTAAGTTGCCAAGTAATTGTAAGTCATTATTAATAGTAATCAAATTATCCATATTTTATGTCAGCAGTAATTACAACATGGAACCTTATAGTTGAACAGCAAAATAAGCATGTGTCGTAATATGAGGACAAGTCAAAATTTATCACAAGAAGAAAACTGTAAATTATTCGATAAAATAAATAGTGTTGTATAGTATAACTTTCATAGTGTACAATAACAATTTGTTTTATGTATATGTATACTGTGTGGAATAAGGAATAGTTTATTATGACCATGTGATATAATAAGTTTTTGTAATTACTAATGTATTTTTGTATAGTAGTATAAAAGGTAATATGTATGATGTAATTTGTATGATTCGCACAAGTTCCATAAAGTATGTTTACTAAAACTAGAATTTTATATAAGTTAAGTACTAATAATACAAGGTAATATGTAATAGTGTAAATACATTTTATAAGTCGTAAGGACATGCTGAAGTCTTAGAGTACAACGGAACGGTAAATAAATAAAGTCTTAGAGTACAACGGAATTGCTAGGTATGCATAGCACAAAAAGATCACTAGTTACAATTATTGTTTCATGTTAAACTCATGAGTTTCTCCTCGGAATCTATCCGAATTTGGGGGGCGCCTTCCTTTTTACGCAGGTAAATATTGCCATGCACGATCCAACAGAAATTATAGTTGTTCGTCTTAGCGAATTCACGAGCCATATAGTGAATTCTCTTTGCCTTTCTAGTGAGTGCCTCCGAGATATAAATCAGGTGGGAGGGGCCATCAATTTTCACTGTTGCCGTACTTAATTTATTTCTAGTATTTTGTTTGTTGTATTTTTTATAGTTATAAATAATATTTTCTTTAGCAGACACATTTGAGAAATTTACCAATATGACGGGATTTGTTTGTTGCGCTTTGGAGTTAGTCTGCTGACGGTAAATGTCCACAAAATCCGAACGATCAACTTTAACGGACAGAGTAGATGCTACCTTAGTCACCAGCTCCTGCAGATCAGACTTTGACTCTTCCGGTTTCAATTTGGGAATATTTCGAATTTCAATGGTCGTGGATAAGGATTTTTTTTTCCATAAAATCAATCCTGCTTTCCAGGTTTTTGATAGATGACAAGTGCTCTTTGCGTTCTACCTCATATTTATTCATTCTAGATTTTATGTGATCATATTCTTGTGTTAAAAACTGAACAGTATTATAAAAATCCGAGTTTTGCTTTTTTATTTCGCATATGGATTCCTGAATTGAGGCTAATTTTTTGTCTTGGTCTTCACAAAAGGACGATAACATCTTACGCATGTCATCCAAGATTTTAGAAGAATCACTTTCGTCACATTGCTCAAACTTTCTCTTAATCCGTTTAGCAGTAATATTATTATCGGTATCAGAAGATTTATTAAGCGTTGGATCGGAATCGGAATGTTTCAGTGAGGACTGCATACGGGTGGCGGCGGGTGACGAATTAATGTATTTATCCATGGTAATAGGTATGTTTATTATGTATAAGTAGCAAGTTAATGTCTTTATTATAGCAGGCCACGCAAATATTTGAAGATTAGGCACTTACGTATTTATCACACAGCTTAAAGTACAGTTTATTTTCACATATAACTCAGGATCGAACACAGTATTTTTAAGTCTGTATACACATCGATCGATTTTACGTTCGAACCGGTATAGCGAGGATCACTTGCATGAGTACGCATTAGTCAGTTTACAAACACGGAAGTTTCACTTTTATCACTCGTACATAAGGATCATATTGGGTTAACCAGTGATCTCTGTGCACTTCTGTTACATATCAGCCAGCGAGCGCGCACATAAACACGTCTCAATTCGACTGTGGCCGGGCGGGAAGTGTATAAGCTATCTATGTTCCAAATTTCAGCCAAATCGGTTCAGTAGTTGCGGCGTGAAGGAGTAAAAAACATGGGTATCGTTTAAGCTATCACCAATTTAATTAGTTTTGTGTTTCTTAAATAATAGGGTTTGTCCTCAAAATAGTAGATCTGTCACCAAAATGTAGTCACCAAACAATGCAAAATCAGTTCCACAATAAATCACCTAAAATCCTGAGATATAAGGTCTAGTACCAAATAAATGTTTTTGCATGTATTATAATAGGTGTGTCCTAATAAGTATTTAAGCAAACTAATTTAAAGAGATCACCAATAAATCATATTATGTTTATTATTTTATTTATTTTTTCCTTATTCCCTTATTCCCTCCAAGAGCATGTCGACGGAGCCCCGCTTCGCGGGGCTCCTATTTCTGGGTGGTCAAAAAAGGAAAATAACCTTAACCTATTTACCTATAGGTGCACATGGGACCTAGGAAAACTCCTTAGCCGTCACCCTCTTCCCCTCCAAGAGCATGTCGACGGAGCCCCGCTTCGCGGGGCTCCTATTTCTGGGTGGTCAAAAAAGGAAAATAACCTTAACCTATTTACCTATAGGTGCACATGGGACCTAGGAAAACTCCTTAGCCCGTCACCCTCTTCCCCTCCAAGAGCATGTCGACGGAGTCGCAGTCAGGGATCGATAATCGATTTATTTGGTGACAGATCTACCATTCTGAGCACAGAGCTATTATTTAAGTACAAAACTGTTATTATAAGAACGAAGTTTATATTCATGTAATGCAATATAATTTTATTGGTTATCGATCTCTTATATTTTACACATATATTAACATTAATTTGATAATTCATACCTGGGAAAAATTTTGTTTATCTGAGAACGAAAATATTTCGTGGCGATAGATCTATTTATTAGGTGATACAACTTGATGACAAATATAAATTTTGGTGATAGAAAATATAGTTCCCAAAAAACATACACACTTAGGTACACACACACACACGCACTTACACACAAACTTTCGCCTTTATAATATTAGTGTGATAGCGATTAATGAATAATTTACGGCAAAAATTAAATTCACTTTGTATCTATTATACCTCTTTTGGCACTACCAATAAACCCCAAAAAACAAGGTTAAGTTTGCGGTTCGATATGAACAGGGATTCTTATGGTTTTACTTTTTCTAAAGTAGGACGGAACCCTCCTTGCGTGAGTCCGACTCTCTTTTGGCCGATTTTAATGTCCCAAATTACACTCATTTTATTTCTAACTCCCGGCGGTCCCGTACCTCGTTGGAAAGGTAAAGTTGTCATGACTTAAATGCACTCAAGTAGATACACTCCGGATCGAAAAGACCGTCTCTCTCCGCTCATGGCTGAAGACGCTCCGTTCAATTCCCAGCCCCAAGAGCATTACTGCAGTTAACAGTACTTGACCCGTGAAATTAAAGATCTAAACATACAGAAGTGAATCGGGACTGACAATTTGTATTGTTAGATTTTATACAAAACTAGAGCTTTTTTTCTCGTATGAAATTCCGGTTTTCAGCAATTCCGCGGAACCATGAAATTTGTCTATTTACCTACTAGCAGATACCCGCGGCTTCGCCCGCGTAAATTTTTGTTTTCCCTATTCTCACGGGAACCATCGATTTTTCCGGAATAAAAAGTAACCTTTGTGTTAATTTGAGCGAAATCTATCTCCATTTTAACTTTTAGCCAAAAAAATTCAATAGTTGCAGCGTGAATGAGTATTTCTCCCGCTGGAACAGTGAAAAACAAATATTCACGCGGGAGAAATAACCATTGATTTTCCCGGGATAAAAAATAGCCTTCTCTTTTCTAATTTTCAGCCAAATCAGTTCAGCAATTACAGCGTCAAGGAATGTTTTTCCCGCGTGGATATCTGTTTTTCACTGTTCCCGAAGGAACCATGGATTTTTCCGGGATAAAAAGTAGCCCTAGTATTAATCCAGGATATAATCTATCTCCATTCCAAATTTCAGCCAAATCCGTGTTGTACTTGCGGCGTGAAGATTTTTTCCGCGTCAATTTCGGTTTTTAACTAATCCCACAGGAACCACGGAATTTCTCGGGATGAAAAGTAGTTTATGTGTTAACCCAAGATACAATATATCGCCATTCCAAATTTGAGCCAAATCGGTTCAGTAGTTGCGACGTGAAGGAGTATAGAAGCTTGATAAAATACGAACTTTGGAGCCCCGTTTCACCCCTTAAGGCAAGAATTTTGAAAAATCCTTTCTTAGTGCACCCTAAGACCTCATAAGAAACCTGTGTGCCAAATTTGAAGTCTCTAGACCCAGCGGTTTGAGCTGTGCGTTGATATGTCAGTGAGTGAGTGAGTCAGTATATTCTTTGATATACCATGAAATTTTCCGGGATGAAAAGTAGCCTATGTATTAATCCAGGATAAAATCTATCTCCTTTCCGAATTCCAGTCATATCAGTTCAGTAAGTGCAGCGTAAAGTAGTATTTTTCGCGCGTGAATATCAATTTTTCAGTTTTCCCGCGAAAACCACGGATTTTCCGGGATAAAAAGTAGCCTTGTTATTAACCCAAGATATCATCTATCACCATTCCAAATTTCAGCCAAATCGGCCTTGTACTTGCGGCGTGAAGATTTTTTTCCGCGTGAATTTCGGTTTTTAACTAATCCCATGGGAACCATGGATTTTCCCGGGATGAAAAGTAGCTTATGTGTTAATCCAAGATGCAATTTATCTCCATCCTAAATTTGAGCCAAATCGGTTCAGTAGTTTTGGCGTGAAGTGAAGTATTGAAGCTTGGTAAAATACGAACTTTGGAGCCCCGTTTCACAGCTTTAGGGGGGGAATTTTGAAAAATCCTTTCTTAAAGCACCCTTAGACCTGATAAGAAACCTGTGTGCCAAATTTGAAGTCTCTAGACCCAGCGGTTTGGGCTGTGCGTTGATATGTCAGTGAGTGAGTGAGTCAGTATCTTCTTTGATATACCATGAAATTTTCCGGGATAAAAAGTAGCCTATGTATTAATCCAGGATAAAATCTATCTTCTTTCCGAATTTCAGTCATATCCGGTCAGTAAGTGCAGCGTAAAGTAGTATTTTTCGCGCGTGAATATCAATTTTTCAGTTTTCCCGCGAAAACCATGGATTTTTCCGGAATGAAAAGTAGCCTTTTTATTAACCCAGGATATCATCTATGTCCATTCCAAATTTCAGCTAAATCGGTCTTGTACTTCCGGCGTGAAGATTTTTTTCCGCGTGAATTTTGGTTTTTAACTAATCCCACGGGAACCATGGATTTTTCCGGGATGAAAAGTAGGTCATGTATTAACGCAAGATGCAATTTATCGCCATTCCAAATTTGAGCCAAATCGGTTCAGTAGTTGCGGCGTGAAGGAGTATTGAAGCTTGGTAAAATACGAACTTTGGAGCCCCGTTTCACCCCTATAGGGGGGGAATTTTGAAAAATCCTTTCTTAGTGCACCCCTAGACCTCATAAGGAACCTGTGTGCCAAATTTGAAGTCTCTAGACCCAGCGGTTTGGGCTGTGCGTTGATATGTCAGTCAGTCAGTCAGTCAGTCAGTGTCTTCTTTTATATATTTAGATGTCTAGGTTATATAATTATATCTAAGCATTACAAGATTCAGCCAAATCGGTTCAGTAATTGCGGCGTACGTAACTCCTGAACCGATTTCGCTTCGAACCGAATTCACAAATACACTTTGTTTGGTTTTTACAATATTCGAGGGGTGAAATGTGACGCAATGGACAACAGAATCATCTTCTAAAATTAACGTTTCGCTCAAATACCGGAACATCCTCAGAAGATAAAAAAAAGATCTATCATAACAGAGAGGTTTATCGTCGGGTTCAAGAGGAATTTCGGTAAAAAATGTCCTAATATAAATAACACTTGTATACCATATGGGTGACTTTTAATTTTAATAACTAAAGTTACTCACTAAGTATGTACGGCAACAGAAATAGTGCTATAACCTGTGGCTATAACTATATTCTTCGATAATTTCAACAGTGTACCGATTAAGTTTCATGAGACATAGAAGAACAGCTTGCATATGGAAGGACGGATAGACAGACAGTAGAAGCTTAGTAATAGGAGCCCGTTGGCACATTTCCCTAAAAAGAGTTACGGATAGAAGATATTAGTATTTAGTTAGTACGATGACATTCATGGTCCGATGACATTCATTTGCCCTCGCCGGCCTGACCTAGCCTCTATCATGTCCTGAAAATTAAAGCTGAGCGTCAAACACTTGGCTGGAATGAATAGACACATACACAGGACCCGACGAACCAGGCAAAAAATGTCGCCAGTTTACTGGTGTCAAAATTTTTTGTTTTGACATCAACGGCGTCAGTAGTAAGCCGACCGCAGTATTAACAAAAAAAAGGAAAAACTTATTTGCTATAATCCGCCAACAGAGAAAATTCTGTATGGTCAAACATGCAGGTACAAGCTAAGCACCGCTTACCTTCCCACCAAAGCAAGAAAGCCAAGTCACCCAGCAAGCAATGCCACCACCACCACTCACATGCACCACCACACAAAACTTTTATATAAACTCTCGACGCACGTTTCGCCCTGAAACCGGAGCATCATCAGGAGATTTCGACTTCACAATTCAAGATTGTCTAGTGACCGCAGTATTGTTTATGGACCGCGGTCAACGCCACAGATCACTGGACTTGTTATGAGTGCGCACGCGCGTTTTCACAGGGACGGTTGTCGCCATATTGTGGCATACCTATTAACTTTATTCTTATACGAAGAAGGTACATTGTTCAAATGGGCGGATCCTTAGGTTCATATCGGTGCCGGAATGCCATAGAGTGCGTCACATTAATCTAGAGTATGTACAGGGTGCGCTCCCAATCTGTGGAATCCACGCCGCGTCCGTAAAGCTCGGCTCAGCACAAGCCGCTTTGAGTTTGAAGTGAATGGATTTGACGTAAAAGTTTGCGGTTTGCACTCATTCCCAAATAAGTAAAATAAACACCAGAGCTATGTCTATTCCCATGGGATACAGATTTTGACGGAGATGGCTGATGGATATACATTATACCGTCTAACAAAACGTGGCATAGCGGTGGAATTGTTGTACTCTGTTTTGTCTTTCTTTGTCATCATTAATTTGGCATGCGAAGGAAAAAGAGAAAACAGAGTTTAACCACAGTTTAAAGTATTCTTTAAATTAAAAATTGCGTTATTTATTTGGTAACAATCAATAGTTGTAGTACCTAGTATTCTCAGTTATTGTAGACACTCGTACATACATAATTTTAAATCATACAAATCATACCAAATACCGACTACCGTTTACCGATTCTACCGATTACCGCTACTTCGCTTGATGTGGTCTACCAGGATCCCCAAGACGGATCTCACAGGGGATCCCCTTCCCCTTGAATCATAAGTTGACCAGGATCCACTTTGGATTAAAGTAAAGACAAACATTATACCTACTGGGCATTTTTATTATAATAGTGGATTACAAGTGTGCAAAGTTAGTCATCATAGCATCTTACACCTGCGGGGCTAGACAAAGTAACAGTCGTTTGGCGTTAAGGACAGTAGACAAAAATGTATGGACAAACCACGTGACGAATGAAAACAAATGAAAGCAGAATCTACTTTATGCTTACCGTTGTTCACTGTCGGCTGTCAATTGTCACGCGACGTACGCTAGAGTTATCTACAAGGTCTGCGAGAACACCAGGGAGCGTTCAAATTGTCGTAGTCGAATTTCAAAAAAAGTGTGTTTTCCTCTATACGGTCACGTGGTTTTTCTACAGTCACTTGTTTTGTTCATACATTTTTATCTACTGTCATCAACGCTAAACGACTGTTACTTTGTCTAGTCACGCAGTACATTTTGCCGGCAATAGATATTTGCTTGTTTAATTTGCACTTGGCCAATTTTGATGAGATTAGCTCCATATTTCGGGAGTTAATTAAGGAAGTAGGTATTCATTAACTACCGAAAGTGCTAAAAACGTGAACTCCGGTAGAGCGCTGCGAACGTCACACATTAATCTACGTGCATGGTGCCTTCGCAATCTGTGAAATCCACCGCCCGCCGTCGGTCCAAAGCTCTGCCAAAGCTACTTTGAGTTTGTAGTGAATGGATTAAACGTAAAAGTTTGTTGGTGGAACTCGTTTCGTGATAAGTAAAGTAAACAACCAGCATGCAGCTACTCAGATGCCGTGTATCACAAGCAAATATTTCAACTTTTCCTATCTTATAACAACTTTCCTGAACAAATTAATCTCGTCGTCGGAATTTTAAATTAATTTTTAATGGATCTGAAAGTTTTTTTTTTCTCTCTCTTTTTATATCTGAGATCAGTCTTTTGACCATAATCAGATTTGAGGTCTACAATGTTAAATCAATTTTGGGTTTTGCACATCCACTAATGCAGCATCCCTTATATGAAAAAGTCTTATTCTATGTTGGCCAATCGACTCCTTTTTAGGCAAAATGTGTATTCTTTGGTGTCGAGAAGTTTGACAGCCAGACTATTTTTATGTCCTTCTAGTCTCTTTTTGTAGGATTCAAGTGATCTCTCTATTTCTTCCTTGACGGTTGGTATGGCGAGATAGTGATGGATCTGAAAGTAATTTTTTTTAAATATTTTTGCTCTAAAGGTAGACATTTCTATGTGTGATCTTAGACCCGCGCCTTAGGTTTGGGTCAAAAAACCGGGACTCGTAAAGAAATGACAAACTTTCCGCACTCATATTGAAATGTAGGTACTATTCTAATTAAATATTTTGATGGAACTCTATTGCCTATTATAACCCCGGTTGGCTCACAGTCTGTTACCTACACAGAATCGCATATAAGCCGTGAATTATTTGTAGGATAGCAATCAAACCTATAAATCAATTTGGATATTATAAAGTCCAAAGAAAATTTCATACCAGATATCAACAGAGAAGTCTAATTTATATCAGCAAAAACCCTTTTTACAAGAGGCTAACCAGAAAGTCCGTTTACATCTACCAAACTCCAAAATAGTAAGGCTGAATCAGGAATTGACATGAAAATGTGAAGGATTGTTTAACAAAAAGTTTTTCATCCGCCTCAATACAAATGGGTATCAGAACCGCTTCCGGAGGCAACTTTTTCATTTTTCCCTCTTCGGGTGCTTCCATTCAGAATCGTTCTATTGTAATACAAAAATATAGACATACATTTTCATTCGAGACAGCCGTTTTATTGAGGCTTTTTGTAATAAATTTAATTATATTGGTAAAAGATCCGGGCTTGACCACAATTTCGTCTGAATTTATGAAACGAAATGAAACGACCAAAGGATTTGGGACGTAGCGAATTATTTGAGACTGGTTGAGGGGCAATGATAAAGCTAGCTCATATTTTCAATAAAGACTTTTACTTTAGAAAAAATATTTTGCACCGACATTAAAGTACGAGTATTTATTTCAGCACATTTTATAAAGAATATTACAGGGAATTACTGCCAATTACAAGTACATTATTGCATAGTTCAAAATTAAAAATATACATAAGGCTAATCGTAAAACTATAAGATTATACATAACATAGAAGTAACATTATCAAGTTTTAAGCATTATTAATATCTTGAGAAAAATGTAGCCAAATAGTAAGAACATCTTAATTAAAGTAGTTAACAGAAAGAATGTAAAAGACGATATTAATGGCATCGGTAAGAAGAAAGGACTGAAATATTATGATTACATAGTTGTATCTATCAATAACACCGAAGATAGCAAATCTCAATAAAATGAGTTTCAACTTTGACTCACACTACAAACCGGGTCCGACAATTTTGACCACTGACTCGATTTACTCAACAATTCACAGTTTATTCAGGAAAGGCGCGATAGAAGCAAAGTCTTCACACTCAGGGATCAGCTTTCCTTTGAACTTGATGCAGGATTCCACACACAGAGGACCCTCGAACCACGCACCAAGCATCTTTTTGCACTGGGCACAGTTTTCAATACAAAGCTCGAATGGATTGTATGCCGTAGCGATAGCGGGATCGGCTTTCACATCCAGATTCAATAGCGTAAATGCTGCAATGAATAACACGACGGCACGAAAAATTTTACCGGCCATTTTTCAGTTTTTGGCTTAAAATCTGAAGAAGTTGTACAGGCAAAAGATTTCTTTAAGTTGCGAGAAGACTTGTACTGTTGGAACTTGAATGTGAAGTCCTTGTATTTTGCGCCCGTTTTATACTAAACTTGTACCATTTGTTCAAACGAACCATGTCGAACACCCCAGGAGGTGAGGCTTTTCCATTATTTATATGCGTTTGGCTAATTAGATTCTGATAATACTTGAGAGTGTTTGAATGATTGTTTTATTTGTATCGTTTTCTTTTGCCTTTTCTTTTTTTGGGGAACGAAAAATCTCAAAGAACCGAGATTCACATCCAACTGAACCATAATAGTTTTCTTGTGCAAAATAGATCTTGATGACTTTTGTGAATTAGTAGTCAAAGAATAGTTTCTTCTGCAAGCTTTCATGACGTTCTAGTACCAAGTCCAAGCTAAACTAAAATAATATACCTTCGCCCAAAAGTCTTCCACTTTAGGTATGTTATGTTATGTATATATGTATATCTATCTTATCATTTAGTTGGATCGTCACATCGCTTGTGCATGTGCAAAATGTGAAGTCCTTTGTGGGGTAGTAGTAGTTAGTATAAGCTTTTGTAATATTATGATCCCGAAGGCAGTTTTGGACTTACGAATAATCCGTCCAAAAACATTAGATCAGGGCGACTTCACAATAAACGATTTTTAAACGACAAAGTACCTTGCAAACTTTAAGCGACAAAGTAGCTTATGTCGTTTTGTAGTTAGATTTTTTGATTTAATAAGGTTGGATTTACTGACACATATTATGGTATATAATTAGAGTTGTGTTAGCGTCATTTCATCAACTCCAAGCACAGGATTCTACTTTAAAAACTTATCATTCAAACGCTCTCCAACTTCGCTTATTCTCGTAGGTATCTCTCCAAAGTTAGCACGTAGCGCTTTACACAAATGTGTACCTTAGCCCCCCAGAAACGAAATCGTCTGGAAGCGCTTTTTTATCAATCTCATCAGATTTCTACCCACAAAAATAATAGTGGATCTATTAAAGGGCCAATTGTTAGTAAACACACGTAAAATATTCGTATTGGGCACATTCGTGACTGGTATAACATTTCTTTTATGGATTCCAATATTCGTACTGTTTCCTTAAAGGATCCTTTCGTATAAGCTATGATAATATCATAAAGATTAAGATATTTTTATGAAATACAATAACATGCTCTCTTTTAGGTAATTCTCCATAAACGAAACTCTATAATATTATTATTTAGTTGATGTTTTTTGCCTTAATATGTAAAGGAATCTATTTGCGTTTATGTAAGAAGCAATTTTAGAGTAAAATATAGCTAGATGTTGATTAATTTAACTACAAACATTATAATTTTGATAAAAATATTAAGAAAAGCTTTTTTCGCGTAAATTTTTGAGTTTTTCGTATAGCCGTTAAGTTTATTATATAGCCGTTATATAGTATTTATATTAAATTTATAGAAAACTCTTGTACGTACAATATTTTACGTCGTGGTCAGAGGACTTAATGTTTCTAAGGAAATCATAGGAAACCTATAGAATCCTGTTACCTCGTATAATACTTGTGGTAGGATTCGTCTTGCGTTGCAATATCACAAGACGCCAATATCATACCAGTTGCAACATCATATCGTGTTATTCGAAACGCCAAGCGTCTGACATGGACAACCCTCCACCTTCCCATGGCCCCACCGCCCTCTCGGACTCTTGGGCCGAAACGCGGGAGGCCACCCGAACGGTACTTGCTCTCGGTGCTTTTCCCAGTTCGGGTGCATTCTTGAGCTCCCTACAAGTTGTTTCTCTCTGTCTCCTTGTCCCTTTTGTCACTCTCCCCTTTCTGGGGCAGACTCTACTATTACGTTCTTCTCCCGCCGCCGCTCCCAGCCTCCTCCTCTCCCGACGAGCTCCAATTCGTTTCGCTGCTGCTGCTCGACGTCGACGTGAGCTCCTCCTCCTCCTCGTCCTCTCGTCGTCTCCTTTGTTGCCGCACATCCAAGCCGCTCCGCCTCCTGTGCCACGCGTGCGCGAACTCCCGTAGTCCGTGGTAGTTCGCCCCCGACGAGACGAGGTCCCGGTAGTACACCGGACCCGTCTCCGAGCGCACTATCCCGTCCAGCAACTTACACCGGAGGTCCTTATACAGACTACGCTCCCAGAGGACGTGGTGAGCGTCCTCCATCCCGTCGCCACATTCACATTCTCCACTCTCACACAATCGGAACCGATACAGCTGCCACCGAAAGCAACCGTGACCCGTGAGGATCTGCGACGTTTCATAGTCCGGGGCGACCCAAGTTGCCTCGAGTCTCCCGTGCACCGTCGGGAAGAAGCGTCTGAGATGACTGCCTCTTTCATCGCTCGCCCATCGCTGCTGCCACAAGTCTACCACTTCGGACCATATGCCGCGCCTACGACTGCTCAACTCCAACCTGGTCGCGGACTGCCGTGCCTGATCCA
The DNA here is from genome assembly GCA_036785405.1 of Coenonympha arcania. Taxonomy (NCBI): domain Eukaryota; kingdom Metazoa; phylum Arthropoda; class Insecta; order Lepidoptera; family Nymphalidae; genus Coenonympha; species Coenonympha arcania. Next base: position 4,056,985 of record CM072067.1, read on the forward strand.
GCTTGCCAGCACGGATCACTTACAAGTCCGCGGGCAGAACGCCCGCGAGGACCGCAAGCGCAGAGCTGCTCGTGGTGCGGTAGGCCTTGGTCAACAGCACCACGAGCAGCAGCAACAGCATCTGACATGCACAGGCGAGTCACTTAGCAGCTGGTAAACGCCTTATTATTCTGATGTATTAAAAAACCCTATAAAATCTTGAGCCCTTACGCTCCGCCGCCACCTCGAATTCTGTGTGCTACGGACCTAAGCTGGACCTAAGCTTGCTACATGAAGCGTTCAACTACATCGAGATCCAGCCAAGAACTTCCAAGCTCTAAAACCGATAGAACCTTTATCTTACATTTATAAAGAGCTACTTTCTTAAACAAAGTTAATTCCAGCAACTCTATCTCTTAACTCCGTATCCACAATTCGAATCGCGAAGTTGGAAGCACGTTGTAATTCCGATGCACTCCAAGATAACTTTCCAGATCGTGCGAGCCAAACGAGCTGACAAAGTTGGCGCACCTCATCTTCACGACTGTTACAATGTAATAAATGTTTTGCGAATAGTCCGTAGGTATGTCGCGGATTTCTTAGAATGGATTACTTTTGCCCGCGTGGAATTAATTTCTTCATCAATCACGCGGAAACGGTGGATTTATCCGGGATAAAAAGTAGCCAGTGTATTACTTCAGGGTACAATATCTATCTTCAAACTTTATTTTTTATAGACTATGGTTGTAATTCCGATACACTCCAAAATAACTTTCCAGATCGTGCGAGCCAAACGAGCTGACAAAGTTAGCGCACCTCATCTTCACGACTGTTACAATGTAATAAATGTTTTACGAATATTCCGTAGGTATGCCGCGGATTTCTTGAAATGATTTACTTTTGACCGCATGGAATTAATTTTTTCATCAATCACGCGAACCGTTGATTTATCCGGAATAAAAAATGGCCAGTGTATTATTTCAGGGTATATAACCTACCACAATTCCAAATCTCAGCCACATCGGATGCATCGCTAATAATAATAATGTAATTGTATTCTCCTCGTTTGCAATTTTTTACCAATTATGGTTACTCCAAATTCTAAAATAAAATCGTACTTACATGTAAAAAAATAGTATCTGAATACTATAACGCTATTTACCTACTATTCAGGGCTTAATTAGTAATCCTGCTACGGAGGAAACCTAAGCTTCGAAAGTTCATTTTTGCCGGTATACTTGTAACCACTAACTATTTAACCGCCATCAAGGCAAACTTGGAATGATAAAATTCTTAACCAGCCCGTGACGGGAATCGAACCTGGTACCTCCCATTTAAATCCCACGATGCGCCAACTGTGCTACAGAGACGTAAACGGAATAAGAAGCATTTTCGGAAAAACTTTAGGTACTAAGTCTTAAGATTACGCCCATACAATAGCAACCAGTTGAACGAGCAAACTAAGATTAATGGAGTTCAGCTCAATCCGTCTCGATCACTCTTTAGAAAAAACTACTGCAAAATCACATACGAGTACCTACGATACTCGTAGAGATGTTGGCTCCGCTTAGGAGTTAATACTCACAAAATTATAGGGAGTGAATTCAATCGAAGGAGAAAGAAAGCTATAAGCAGATCTATATACGTACGCGTCGACCTAAAATATGTGCACTTTTGTCATCATTTTCATAATTTTTTGAAAACAAAAGAGGGTTTTTAGTTAAATATTTTGTTAAAAAAATATTTTCGTGTCATATCATTGGTTGATGTCAGTAGTACGGGTGGCGTTATGATATCACGCCACAATTTAAAAACACATGAAATTAATGATCGCTAAATTGATCACGTGACTTACACGCATTCTTGTACAGTTTTTGAACTTCGTTCCATTTCCATTCCATCTACAGCATCGCAATGTCCTGTAGCTAGAGCTCCAGGATCAATGACGTTATTAGAGTGTGTGACGTCATCATGGTTGATAATGACATCAGCTCGAGGATTTGAAGAGATGACGTTGATTAGAATTACCTATTAATGCAACGCATTAAAACAGAGGACCAACCCAAAAAGGAAACCCGATAAGTATCAGCAAAGAGTCAGAATGAACCATATCAGTGTATACGCTAAGAGCTCCAGATAATTCCAGCCAATCGTGACCTGCACAATGGAAAGATTGAGATTAACGAGCGAACACCCGACCTGGACGATATGCTCCTTTGTACCATCTGATTGAATGACTTTCCGTAAACAATGATGCCGCGCTTCCTTTAGGCCCTGTTCGACGATCCGTGAAGATAAAAGAAGATTAGTTTGTTTTGAGCTTTCTCTTTAACGTCCATTAATTCATTGAACAGCGTATGATATGATATTACAATAAAATCTTGCGACGCACTGCATCATGGGCAGGCGCTCAACATAATATTATGTCTTACTCGACGCTTCATTATCTTCTTTCTTTCTAATATATGAAATTCTCGAGCCTTTGTTCGTTACCATACTCCTTCGAAACGGCCTGACCATCTGTGTATGATAGGTAGGTTTTGAGCTATTTTTTTTATATCATTAAACGGCAAAACAACGTTTGCCGGGTCAGCTGGTTTCTTATAAAAAACAGCTCATTATTAAAGAACAGTCTAGCATTGTGTTACTTGCAATAGATCAAATAAGAAAATTAAATCTCCTTTTCGGTAGTACAAAACACACTTCCGTAACTGAGAAATAATTTATTTATACGGCAAAACAATGATTAGTTATCGAGTCAGATATTAACTTGTAAAAATCACCTTAAATACTTACTTACTTAAAAACAACACATGTTAAATAATTAAGTTATGTAATATATATAACACTTTGAGTACGTAAATTCAATTTATAAAAGCTGCTTACATACATTTAATTATTGTTATATGAAAGTTAAGAATAATTAATATTTCCATTAAATTATTAATATTAACAAGCGTTGGGGACATTAAACAGCCAGCTTACATAATTATAACAATACTTTATAGTTTGTCTGTTATTTTCACTCGTTTTCAGCAGGCGTGAATGTAATTTATTTATAACACTATCACCAGTATAAAATTGCTTTAATTTTTTTTTTTTGTTAAAAATCACACCTTTACTTAGACATAAAAAAAGCAAATCGTCGTAATTTCGTAAATTAATAAATAAAATTGCTTTAATTAAAATAATCTATGATGTAAGTATGCATAATATCTTTTTTCAAATATATAAAATTCTCATGTCACAAAACTCCTCCGAAACGGCTCGACCGATTCTTATGAAACTTTGTGTCTACAAGCAGTCGGTCGTAAACCTTAACCATATTTTATACCCCTATCTGGCAAAGCAACGTTTGCCGGGTTAGGTAGTATTACGTAAGTATAAACACCCTCAAATTCATTTCTGAGCACAGTCACTACGAACTCAAAGATGTTCTGCTTACATGTTTAACGAAAATCCTTTGATGGCGACTTCCCCATTTTCTCATGACCATCAATATGAATAGATACTATCTGTAATGACAATACCAAGTTTGCTGAGCGTCTAGCACCTTTTCTTATATAATTTTATTATGAAACCAATAAAGGTACTAGGCTATTTTTTGTAATTCGTAGAAAATCATTTTCATAAAATTTTCATTCCAAGTAACGCCTGTAAGAATATATTTAATGAAAAATTATTCGAGCAATATAAGATAGACGATTTAATTACACTGTAAAGATTTATAAGGGTCGCGTTTCTTCATAAATAACGCTTTCGTTGGGCTTTTCACTAAAAAAAGTAGGGCGAAAATTCGATACACTTTTTTATCATCAGAAGAAAAAGTTCTAAAAACCAGAAATGACTACAATCTATTAATATAAAAAAATGTGAAAGTCAGTTTGTAAGTTTGAGTAAAATGTTAGGAATATTTATTATTCAATCACGCTTGATTTGGCTAAAGCTTATAAGTACATAAACTTTTTACCACAGAAAATCTACTGTTACGATGAAAATTATTATAACATTAAATAACAACGGCATAACAAGTTATATCTATACACTGCTAATGTAAAAAACTAAGTTCTCCCTTTTTTACCCGCGACGGAACGGAGTACGGGTATATGCGTTTAGGGTGAGAGACCGTTTGTACATTACTCTATTAAAAATATTTTATGTTTGTTTATATGTTAAATTGTTCACAAAAACCAATAATGCAAAAATATTTTTGTTTGTTTGTTTGTTTGTTTGTTGGTTTGTTTGTGTGTGCACATCAATGTTTCCATTTATTTCAAAAACGGCTTGACCGATTTAGATGCGGTTTTCTGTATAATGTTTGGTGTTCAGCGGCAATGGTTCTTAGATAGTTGTTACGAACATCGATCACCAGGGGGCGCCATAAAATACATTTATATTGCAAACGAATGTTCCCATTTATTTCAAAAACGGCTTGACCGATTTAGATGCAGTTTTCTGTATAATGTTTGGTATTCATTGGCGATGGTTCTTAGATAGTTGTTACGAACATCGATCACCAGGGGGCGCCATAAAAAACATTTACAGTGCAAACGAATTCTCTCAATTATTACAAAAACTACTGAACCGATTTGGATACAGTTTTGTATAAAATATTAGTGAGTCATTGGCAATGGTTCGTAGATAATTGTTCTTGTGATTGAACAGCAGGGGGCGCCACAATAAACGTATCTTTATGACTTTGAAGGAAAATTCTCTGTTTAAATGTTATCTGTCTAATAATATTCCTTGTGTTAGGGATTACGTTTGTTTTAACTAGTCTCAAACATTTTAAATTTGGTGACGAGGGTCTGATGATGCAACATGGGCCTGATTAGTGATGCTTAATAATGGTAACTAGTAAATTAGTGTTGCCCAAATGCAAGAACAAGACGAGACTCAGCCAGTCTTGGTCTTGGTCTTGCGCCAGTACATCTGGTCTTGGTCTTGGTCTTGGTCTTGCACCCCCAGTCTTGGTCTTGGTCTTGGTCTTGCAGCAAGAGTCTCGCAAGTCTCGCAATTATCTATTAGCCTATTGCTATTTATTAAACGGTAATTTAGATGTGAGAACAATGTAACATTTTGAGTAAGTATACATTTTGAGTTTGAATTAACATAGCTTTTTTATTCTCACTACAAGTTAGTACTTGACTGCGATTTCACCTGATGGTAAGTGACGATGCAGCCAAAGATGTTATCGTTCTAACTTGGACGGGGTAAGCAAACCCTAACGGATTCTACACAGCATCGCGCCGGAGCGCTAAATCGTTTGGCGGTGCGTCTTTGCTGGTAGGGTAGTAACTAGCCACGGCCGAAGCCTCCCACCAGACGAGACCTGAGCCAAATTAGAAATTATAGGTACAATTCTAAAGTGGCTTGTGGCGGGAATCGAACCCGCGACCTCCCTCTCTAATCCGAGCGCGCGCCACTGCGCCAGGGAGGCCACACTACATTCCTAAACTGGACACTTTCAAGTAAATTTGTTTATATAAAACTGTGAAGATGATACTCTTATTTTCACAAAATAAATTCCATAAGCCTACTTCGTTGGATTAGTTAAATAATTGCGAAAAACCAAATAAAATTTGAATTTCGCGGGCAGAGGGTGCGATTTCACGTTAACTGCAAGACGCAAGAGTCTCGCAGGCTTAGTCTTGTTCTTGCTCAAATCTTGCACTGCCAGTCTTGTTCTTGGTCTTGCTAAAATTAGGTAGTCTTGGTCTTGGTCTTGGTCTTGCAAAAATGCAAGAACAAGACCAAGACTGCAAGACCAAGACTGATTTTGGGCAACACTATAGTAAATAAATCGAGTTTAGTCTCATTTGATTTGGTTAAACTATTCTAACACATTAGGCTTGGTGGCAAGAATGAATGAACTAAAGCCGTTACAAATTGGAGGAAATGTTGAATATTTTAAAAATTTAGAGACTGAATTTCGACAAATTATTACCCAAGCACTGGCGCTGGGGAACTTGAATGAAAACAATTGAATTTGCATAAAGACACAACAACAAACTATGATCTCGCAGGTCCAATAATACACAATGTGTACTCGCCATCGAGAGGGGTTCAGCGGTCTCTCATAGAGAATTAGCAGGTCAGCGATTAGAAGATATGAGATCCGAATGGAAAACAATTCGCTGGTTAATTGTTGATGAGATTTCAAGTTTCTTACGAATGTTGTGCTGCATTTATTTGAGACTTCAGGAGCTAAAAAACAATAATTCCCTCTTTGGGAATTATATGCGAACCGATTTGGATACAGTTTTGTATAAAATATTAGTGAGTCATTGGCAATGGTTCGTAGATAATTGTTCTTGTGATTAAACAGCAGGGGGCGCCACAATAAACGTCTCTTTATGAGTTGGAAGGGATGATGCCTTCAAACGCTGCTAGAGGAGCTAATGGCTAGTTTGAACATTAATTTTCATTTTTTAATAATAATATAATTTAAATTACATTAATATATTAATCGAAAAACTATAAAACAAGTGGAAAATTAAAAAAATTTAAAACACCCACGACTTTTGCAGACTTGTAATTGAAAAAGGATAAAATAATTTTTTTGAAACTCCCCGACTAAAGGAAAGTAAGAACTAAGAACCTATCAGTATAATTACAAATCCAAGAAAATCCGTCGGAGCTGCCATTGCTATTTTCGTTTCCAATATCAATTAATGTAAGTATTAATAAACTGCCGGTATATGAAAAGTATCAAGAAATTGAATTAGTCATCAACTGGTAAACAGGACCATCAACACCGTCATAGGCAAAACACAGCAGCTCCGACGGATTTTCTTGGATTTGTAATTGTTGGCGCCTGATCATTTATGAAAAGCAATTTTGCAGCGTTCGTGTTGCTAAGACACTTTAACCATATGTTTTTCACTTGTCATTGTTTGTACCTAATTCAGACATTATACCATTCTCTTTTGATCTGCTCGAATTTAATTTAATTCTCCTGAACTGACCTTGCTTCATCATAATCAGTAATTATACTGATAGGTTCTTAGTTCTTACTTTCCTTTAGTCGGGGAGTTTCAAAAAAATTATTTTATCCTTTTTCAATTACAAGTCTGCAAAAGTCGTGGGTGTTTTAAATTTTTTTAATTTTCCACTTGTTTGTCTTTTCATACATCCAAACATACAAATTAACAAACTTCCACTAACTTGCTTTAAAAGTACCTATATCAATTAAGGATCAAATTTAAAATCACCATGTAACCAAACGAAACTTATTTACACCCAAGCCTTTTCGTCTAACCCAGAAACTGGGTATTGGATTTTCCTTCATAAAAGGCAGCCTCAGTGGATGCCAATTACATAACACAATGTCATAGATAAAAATCTTTTTATTGTTCGCGGGATGGATGTGAGTTTTAAAAGAACCTTATTTCGCCGTACAAAGGGCCCGTGGTCGGGAATAATGAGGTTCTCTCTGGAGCGCTCTCGAGTGCTCCTTCTTTCAAATACTTGACATTAGAACTGCTACGGATCGTACTCGTTCGTAGTGGAATTGAAAGCCTTAGTCGGTTAAGGTCTCACAACAAGAACGATTAAGAGCTTAGTGATTAAGTTAACGGACTATTGGTTGTCTTAGCAAACTTTATGTTTTCTTGACAAGGAACTCTCAGGCCTGCAGAATTTCTCGCGATGTTTCTATTGACTAAATAGTTAGTCAATGGAAAACATCGATAGTTTGAACAGCTCAGTGTACATTCATTATCTAGATATCTATAAGTCACGGCTGTCAGTCACCTTCGTCAGCCGCGTCCGATAATTTGTTTTCAGCTTATTATTGCTCTACAAATCTTATGTACCTACACAGGGACAGCTAATACATCAAAAGTAGTTATGGCCCATACTGGTATACATCTCCCTTTGGAATGTTCTTGAAATAAGAATTGTTAATAGGCACGTAACGGTAAATGTGCCCTCATTGCGATAATTTGGATACATGAAGATCAAGATTTTGTATTATTTTTCAAAAGCTTAAAATTATATACATATTAATATATTAAAATGATAATTCCTTGTTTTACTTTTGACTCACTGACTTAATCATCAAATGAGTAGCCCTAGGACTTATAAAGCTGACATTTTCTACAGAGGTAGCTTTTAATCATTAAGAGACATTAAGAGAATTCAGAGAAAGGTTTGTGCGATATTCCTACTCAAGCGAATTAGGGTGGAACAGCTAATAAAGTATCTTACTGAAAATGGCAGTATGCAGAGATCACCTTTTTACTCACTCTCTCTTCTCTCATTCTTTTTATATATAACTAGCTGATGCCCGCGACTTCGTCCACGTGGGATAAAAACTATTCTATCTTTTAAGTTGGACCAAATGACAGATATTCACGAAGTTTGAACTAAATCGGTTCAGTAGTTTTGGAGTCCATCGCGGACAAACATTGTGACACGAGATTTATATATATATATATTATAAGAAGAAGATATATCATTGGCAGTATGTGTTTAAATAATTTAAGGACATCTTCGATAAATTATAAACAAACTCCTTTATGTACCATGGTTAATATCACAAGGATACAAATTAAAACTGAATTTCTCCTATTCTCTCATATCATGTGTTCAGTTTTGTTTTAAACTCAATTAAAGTTTCTAAACCACACATCAAATAAAGTGAATTTATAACATCAAACATTCGTGGAAAACTAAGGGTTCCCTACGAAAAGGCTTTGTTAGATCGTTTCAACTAAAAGTTGCGTTTGCTGTGCTCTTTTAAAGGAGGTATCTTGATTAAAAAGTTTCGGTCTGGCGGGAGCCACGTCTAACTTGAAATACAGAGAACGTTTTATAATAGAAAAGGAATGATTAAGGTTTTAACTACGCCCTGAAGATCGTCTATTAAAATTCTAGTGTAAATTATAATATAGTTTTTTGGTTCTTGCTGCATGCATGAAAGAGTCAAATCATACCAAATGGTTAGTAATTAAAAAAATAGCTTTCTGCACCCCTTCTCCTTCCTTAAATTACTCAATCTCATATTCCTTAGGAATAATAGGTATTTTTAATCCGATATTAATAGTGACGTTAAACATAAATGAAAATGAAAATTAATGAAAATGAAAATATTTATTTTCACATATAGGCTTAAATAATAGGCTCTTATGAAAAGTCAAAAGCCTACCGCCAGGTTCGGAAAGCAGGTTTGCACCGAGAAGAACTGGCAAGAAACTCGGCACTTGCTCTTTTCAAAAATGTCAGTGTTATAATACAAGATTATTATAAAGTATGAAAACGCCAGTTACCTACCTCCCAGTAACAAAATTATTTCACTTGATAACTTTGAGGGACCGCACTTTCTAACTTAGTATCTAACTTTTACTCCTGCTTGTTTGCAGTTTCCAACTTACCTACGCTGTACTTATATTATAGTTATATTATCATTTATCAATAGACACAAACATTTATAGTCTTTAGAGACATGCCCGTATGGCTTAGAACAACCTTTTATGTCTATAGAAGGGTGCACCTTACTAATTTTTAAAGAATTTTCCAGTTGCCACATCGGAACTCTTAATTGCTTGACGACATATCATTTTCAGTAGGGTATAGCAACCAGCCGCTGCCGAAGCCTCCCACTAGACATAACCTGAGGCAATTTTACAATTATACAAGTAATTCTGGACTTAGAAAAGCAGTGAATCGAACCCGGTACCTTTTTCTTAAATCCAACAGCTCAACAACTGCGCCTGTGGGATCTTTACAAGAATTTGTACGATTGTATATTTTATAAGATTTTTTTATTCAAATAATAAACCAAATAACGGCAATACATGCAGTCCGTAAAAAGGGAACCCACATCAAAAGGGCTAGACGCCATTACAACGTCACTCAGCTGTCTGTCTAGCTTTACCGAGCATTACAGAGCGTTACAAATAAGAAAGAGTAACCAGAGTACCGGACAAAATATACACGAATTGTTTGACAGATAAAATATACAATTTTTGCTTTTGTTGTATTTATGTGGTAGGTAAATACAATATACACATACATTTTTTATCGGTTCTCAGTTAGAAGTAGAAGATACTGCCTATATTGTACTTCTACGGTTATCGATGATTTCTAAAACCGTTGTTTAACCTTTACGACGACTTCTGATTTAGTTACAATAATCATAATATCCATAATTTTTGTAGTGTTTTCTCTTGACGTATTAACAAAATAAATAGATTACATTTATTTGATGCTGAAACGCTAACAAAATAGTATTTCAATCGAAGGTAAGCCAAAGCGAAAACACCGAGATTTCGATTATCAGCAAGAATTATCTTTATCGCCTTAAATACCATTTTCAAAAAAATAATATTGTTGTTCACTTGAGCATTCGTGAAAATATAACCCTTTCGCAGAAGCTTTGCCGTTCAAGGGTCTGATTGCGTAAGAAAAACTTATTCTTCGATATCGCAATCGTTAGCGATTCTAACGATTACCATACGATCATTCATCTGCCCCCCCCCCGATTGGCTGACGTAAATTAGGGAACCAATCAGCGGGCAGAATTTGTAAACGATTACGATAATGTAAAACGTTCTTCTTATACAATCTAGGGGCTGTTCCCCTCCTACTTCAGACGACCGCGTCCCACGCTCGTCTAGTCAGTATGACGAGCTATATGATCGCGGGACGCGGTCGTCTGAAGTGGAAGCGGTGCTTATCGGCAAAGGCTCTGCGAATGGCTAGTATGTCATTACTTGTTTTATTCTAGCGATAAACTCGTACGAAAAATATATTTGTGAATTGCGTCCTTTTATTGGTATCTATTAATGGTTTGAACAATCCAAATTCATCTATATGGGGACGGCTCGTATTTTCGGTTAGACCCATTTTATTACAATGGTATAAATTATGCGCACGTTTGCCATTGTGTACTAACACAACGCCGTTCGCGCAATAAATCCGCCGGAGTCATTGCAAATGATGGTAGGCATATAGGTTGGTAGGTGGTTGGCCACTCTGTTAGTTTATAATGATGGGAAACCTCTACAGAATCCTTACACCAGTCGCTCTCTTTACTCTTTTTAGGATTCCATACCAAAACGATAAAAATGGAAACTTTCTCTATCTATCTGCCTATCTGCCGCCACACTCGATTATTTCAGTACAAAAAATATTGATGATTACATATTTGTTTTAGCTTCGAAGTTCCAAATGAGATAATTATTTATCATGTGAAAGGGCTTTATTTGTACATGCTGAACCGCGTTTTTATTTATTTTTATGCATTCGATCTATACATAGGGATGAAAGCCCGCCCGGTGGTTGGTGCGGTGAAAAACAGTAAGGGTAGGACCAGTTCGAACAGCTCCTGAGCACACTCCCCGAAATATATCCTATAGAAATCCGTTTTATTCGCTAACTTGTAAGGCTAAATCTACTATATAAAAATAAGTCGGATTTTCCTTCCTGACGCTATAACTCCAGAACGCACGAACCGATTTCCACGGTTTTGCATTCTTTGGAAAGGTCTCGGGCTCCGTGAGGTTTATAGCAAAGAAAATTCAGGAAAAATTTCAACAGAAAAGCGGGAAAATCATTTTAGCGGGAAGCCAATTTTTTTAGGGTGGCGAAACGGAGTTCGCCGGGTTTGCTAGTTTATCATATATCACAAAGCTTTAAAATTATGGTATATTTCAGTACGAATCTCGAAAGCCGGTTTGTCCGGATAAATACTTGATGAGGTCCCAAAAATTCGAACAATGTCGTGTAGAAGGTTCAGCCGCCAGCGATACTCGTAAAAGCGACGGAGTTGTCGAGTCTGTAAATTATTCAACACGGGGACACCCGATGGCTCCCTCGATAAAAGGTGCAAATTGATTTTCTTCGCAAGCTACCCATTTAATTGATCTTCAGATACGTATTTCGACTGTATAATTTATTGGGAAACTCTCTTCTGCTAACCAGATTATTATTATTCACGTGCTATGCTATAATTAACAGATCGGAATTATTTAATTTGGATACCCCGTCACCTTTTTGCCGCAGAAGTGCTATGCAGTTAAGAGCGTTCATGCAAAACTGCGAGCATCTCGTTTCTTGCCATACTAATCTTGGTTTTCGTTGGCACGGACGCAATTTTGCGCTGATAACGCCATTACAAAAAAATTTATAGTAAAATAAATATACTACTTATTAAAATAGTAAATAACCAGTGACATTGAATATTAATTGAATTAAATTACTATAATTCAGAAATAACAAAATATCTTAATATAAGGTTGCCTGGAAGAGATCGCTATTTTAGCGATAAGGCCGCCTATTGTACATGCTGTATTTGCTATATGTCTATTGTTTTTGTTTTGGTGTACAATAAAGCATATTTTACTTTACTTTACTTTTACTTGGATTTTATCCTAAAATAATACGTTTAATTTATCGAAAAAAGCTAAAAATGACACTTTTCGGTTTATGGTTTTTGAATGAAAATCTAGGAAAATCGTGTTTTTTTTTGAGACACTTTTTAGTAAATGTTATTAATTTTCTAAATATGTCATTGTTATAAGTTTGTGTTAGGAAACATGGCAAATATCTTGCATCTGCGTAGAGCGTCGACCGCTATTTTAGCAAACAGCCTATACAAAAACTGTTCTAATGAGAAAGTTATACACATATTTTAAAATATTTTTGAGACAAGTTCTAGATTATGAAATGCCAAATAATATGAATTCAATTATCTAATCTATAATTGAACACATAACTATTTTATGTTCCTTCGGAAATCGTAAATTTTGAATCAAGCATAATACTAATGCATGAAGCGCCTTAAAGTAAAAAAACATTCACCCTTACATAGTTGGCTTCCTAAAAACATGCACGAAGCGGTTTGATTCCTCGTTCTGGATCGCACTGCAAAAGTCCCTCCCGACCCAAGTTGAAGTAGAAGAAGTTGCCCAAGTCATAGTTCCCACCACATATGACTTGGGCAACTTCAAATTAAGGGTGAATAGGTATTTCCTAGGCAAGAGCTTCTCCACCTTAGACTGTATCCTCACTTTCCATCAGTCATATAATTAAAAAAAATCAAAACTTAACTATACAGAATTTAGCATTTATACGTTTCTTCTTATATTACGACTTCTACTTGTTGCATATTTGCCGGGTACAAAATTTCATAGATTAAGTTGTCTATACTTACCTAAATGTAAAATAGAAATACTTAATGTCAAAAATAATTTAAAATATATTGCTTACAACTTTTTAAAGTACTATAGTAAAATTTGGTAGAGGTATTCGCGAAAATGCTTCTTACAATCTTCAACACAGAAGTACCCACTCAGTGTCTGTTACAAATGGAAAGAAAATACGGAAATACTCGTAAATTAGAAACTCTGAGGATATTTCTGTTAGCTAATTAAGGTGAGCGGTGAAGACACCAAAGTAGAAATTTGTTCCTGTACTTGTAACTTTGTACGGAAGTCGGAACGCGGAAGAAATGTTATAAATAAGATATTCTCCTCTTGAATATTATATTTGCCGATATTTCCTTGTTAAGCTTACAAAAATATTTCGTATCCTGTTTGTATACCTACTCAGATTCTAAAACTTGTAAAAAATGTTTCATTCACAAACATGATCTTACGGTCTAAGTAGCGGTCTTAATGGTAAGTAGCGATCTAATTTATTTAATATGGTATGGTACATTAAATGATCGAATTATTAACAACTATAAGCTCAACATAATATCCTGCCATTTCAGCGTAAAAACAGTAATGGAAACTTAACAAATATACATAGTACCAAAATACAATACTTTCGTCTTTACAATTATATATACGAATAGCAGAAAAAAGACTAAATAATAAACATTTTCCCATTCAAAATGTTTACGGGCTTCGTAAAAAGAAAACAACGTTTGCCGGGTCAGCTAGTTGTGTGATAAAGTGCACCACCGTTTCAAGTGTCCCATGTAGGAGTACACAGTTTACTTGAAAATCAAGTCAAGTAAGAAAACAGAGCCAGCGCGCGACTTGACAAGGGCTCTAGGAGTCTACAGTAACGTTAGTACATGTTTTTCTAAAAATTTCATGTCGACTCGCTTTGAATAAACGGAAAGAATATCTCCATATATTTACAACTATAGCGCTCCAAGCGGACAACCGCCGAAAACTTAGTTTACAATGTGTCCGTATGAGGCATTTTTCCAGCCTCACACAAAAGACCAAGCTCCGCATCTATGTCCGTTCTCGTCTGAAGTATTCGGCACCTGCCTGGTATGCCCTAATATTCAGCCACCCAGACGCGCCGGCTGCCTTCAACAAAACAAGTGCCTCGCAAGCTTTTGCGGTCTCCGTCCCCCGCATGGTTGCGCGTAGATGGCGATGGAGACGATGATGACGATGCAAGGTTCATACAACTGGACCCCGACTTCACCACGCGCGCTGGGCGGCGACATGACCGCTGACCGCGCGGGACCCCAGCCACTCAAGACCCAAAGGCCACAAGCCAGGACTGCGAGGCCTTAGCCCCATACCAGGCCTAGAAGAACTACACCGGGAGCGCGCTGCGCCTCCGTGACACATCGCCCGGCAAGCCTCGAGGTTCGTATTCACGAACCATACCATATGAGGCGTTGGCTGAAAATGTATGGAGAAATCCGTGCCATTTATTTGAAGCGAGTCAACTCGAAATTTGTTTAAAAACACTACTTTTGTACTAACTTTATAATCTAAAGTCTACAACAGCTTTATATAAACGCCACCGCGGAGGTGCTTGTCCGTCAGTCACGCGATTTTACGACACATCTCCATACATTTACAGTCAGCGCCCCAAGTGGAAAACCGCCGAAAACTTAGTTCACAATGTCTCCGTATGAGGTGCTGGTTGAAGATGTATGGCGAAATCAGTTCCGTTTATTCGAAGCGAGTCGACTCGAAATTTGTTGAAAAACACTACTTTTGTACTAACCCTACAATCTACAGCTACAACATATAAACGTCACCGCGGAGGTGCTTGTCCGTCAGTCAGGCGTTTTTACGACACCGTAACACGACCCGATGTCTTGTCCCAATTTATCTCCTCCCCCTCATTAAAGTTGAACATAGGTATTTTATTTATTTGTCTTGTGTAATTTATTATGAACTTAGTGTACAGATAAGAACTATTAATGGAAGTGTTATTATGAATACTTATGCGAAATACATAGTATTAAAAGAACATTAGTTATTTATTCATCACAAGTTGATGCCGGCAACGTGACGGCTTTTGCACAAATCCCGCGGGAACCGTGGACAGTTTCGGGATAAAAAGCAGCCTATGTGTTAGTCCTGGCAGTTATCATTAGCATTATCATCAGCATTATCATTAACATAATCATTATCATTATCATTAGCATTATCATTATCATAGGCATTATCATAATCATAATGATAAGCATAATCATTATCATTATCATGAGCATTATCATTAGCATTATCATTAGCATTATCATTAGCATTATCGTTAGCATTATCATTATCATGATCATTAGCACTATCATTATCATCATCATTATCATCATCATAAGCATTATCATTATCATTACCATAATCTATATCATTATCATTAAATTATCATTATCATTAGCATTACCATTAGCATTATCGTTAGCATTATCATTATCAAAATCATTAGCATTATCATTAGCATTAGCAATATCATTAGCATTAGCATTGTCATTAAAATTATCATAATCATTAGCATTATCATTAGCATTATCATTATCATTAGCAACATCATTATCTTAAGAATTATCGTTATCATTAGCATTATCATTAGCATTATCATTATCATCATCATAAGCATTATCATAAGCATTATTATTATCATTATCAGTATCATTATCATTAGCATTATCTTTAGCATTATCAATTTCATTAGCATTATCATTATTATTATCACGATAATGATTATGCTAATTATAATGCTAATGATAATGCTAATGATAATGCTAATGATTATGCAAATGATCATGATTATGATAATGCTAATGATAATGCTATTGATTATGCTAATGATCATGATAATGATAATGCTAATGATAGCTAATGATCATGATAATGATTATGCTAATTATAATGCTAATGATAATGCTTATGATAATGCTAATGATAATGCTAATAATTATGCTAATGATCATGATAATGATAATGCTAATGATCATGATAATGATAATGCTAATGATAGCTAATGATAATGCTAATGATAATGCTAATGATAATGCTAATGATTATGCTAATGATCATGATAGTGCTAATGATAATGCTAATGATAATGCTAATGATCATGATAATGATAATGCTAATGAAAGCTAATGATAACGCTAATGATAATGCTAATGATAATGCTTATGATAATGCTAATGATCATAATAATGATAATGCTAATGATAGCTCATAATCATGATAATGATTATGCTAATGATAATGCTAATGATAATGCTAATGATCATGATAATGATAATGCTAATGATAGCTAATGAGTAATGATCATGATAATGATTATGCAAATGATTATGCTAATTATAATGCTAATGATAATGCTAATGATAATGCTAATGATTATGCTAATGATCATGATAATGATAATGCTAATGATAGTAAATGAAAATGCTAATGATAATGCTATTGATTATGCTAATGATTATGCTAATGATCATGATAATGATAATGCTAATGATCATGACAATGATAATGCTAATGATAGCTAATGATCATGACAATGATAATGCTAATGATAGCTAATGATCATGATAATGATTATGCTAATTATAATGCTAAAAAAAATGCTAATGATAATGCTAATGATTATGCTAACGATCATGATAATGATATTGCTAATGATAATGCTAATGATAATCTAATGATAATGCTAATGATTATGCTAAAGATCATGATAATGATAATGCTAATGATAGCTTATGATAATGCTAATGATAATGCTAATGATAATGCTAATGATCATGATAATGATAATGCTAATGATAGCTAATTATCATGATAATGATTATGCTAATTATAATGCTTATGATAGCTAATGATCATGATAATGATAATGCTAATGATAATGCTAATGATAATGCTAATGATAATGCTAATGATCATGATAATGATCATGCTAATGATAATGCTAATGATAATGCTAATGATAATGCTAATGATCATGATAATGATAATGCTAATGATACCTAATGAACATGATAATGATTATGCTAATTATAATGCTAATGATAATGATAATGATAATGCTAATGATCATGATAATGATAATGCTAATGATAGCTTATGATCATGATAATGATAATGCTAATGATAATGCTTATGATAATGATAATGATAATGATAATGCTAATGATAATGCTAATGATCACGATAATGATAATGCTAATGATAATGCTAATGATAATGCTAATGATAATGCTATCATGATTATGATAATGCTAATGATAGCTGATGATAATGCTAATGATAATGCTAATGATAATGCTAATGATAATGCTAATGATCATGATAATGATAATGCTAATGATAGCTAATGATCATGATAATGATTATGCTAATGATAATGCTTATGACAATAATAATGCTAATGAAAATGATAATGCTAATGATAATGCTAATGACAATGATAATGCTAATGATAATGATCATGATAATGATATTGCTAATGCTAATGATCATGATAATGATAATGCTAACGATAATGTTAATGATAATGCTAATGATAATTCTAATGTTAATGCTAATGACAATGCTAATGATAATGCTAATGATAATGCTAATGATAATTCTAATGATAATGCTAATGACAATGCTAATGATAATGTAAATGATAATGCTAATGATAATGATACTGTTATGCTAAGGATAATGCTAATGCTAATGATATTGCTTTTGCTTATGATAATGATATTGCTAATGCTAATGATAGCTAATGATCACGATTATGATATTGGTAATGATAATAGCATTATCATAAGCAATATCATTATCATTAGCATTATCATAAGCATTATCATTAGCATTATCATAAGCATTAGCATTATCATTATCATTAGCATTATCATTATGATAATGATAATGTATGCAAATGATATTATGCATCTTCAATATTCCCCATACATTTTCTATGAAAAAATAAATTCCGCCATTTTGAATTTTTTTTCTGTTCATCGAAAAGACCTTCGGGACCTGATCACTTCTTGTCAAGAAACCGTTCTTCAATCTTTTATACTTTCCGAGATATCGACGAAACTCTTTTGGCGGCCTTTTTGAATCCGCCATTTTGAAATTTTTTTCAGCTCACTGCCAATTGGATGACGTTTCAAATGACATTTGGTCGAGCACCCCCCCCCCACCTATCTTAGATACCCTAGCCGTGCTCTTTACCCGTCTTCGAGATCTTCAATCAGCTCTCTCCGTATTTTTCCTCCGCATGAATTTTTTCCCTCTATACGACTTGATCCTTGAAAAAAAATTTTTTCATACAAAATTGTTCAGGAGAGGTGATCAATGAGTCAGTCAGTGGCCAATCAGCACAAGCAGCTATATATATAGTAACTAGTAGGGCGCGTGGCGGCGCGGGCCACATGTGGCCCGCGTGCTGTCTTCCCCCATTTAGTCTCAACATTCCCCATACATTTTCGATGAAAAAATAAATTCCGCCATTTTGAATTTTTTTCGGTCCATCGAATAGACCTTCAGATCCTGATCACCTCTTGTCAAAAAATCGTTCTTCCATCTTTTATACTTTCCGAGATATCGGCGAAATTCGTTTGGCGGCCATTTTGAATCCGCCATTTTGAAATTTTTTCAGCTCACTGCCAATTGTATGACGTTTCGAATGACATTTGGTCGAGCACCCCCCCCCCCCCCCCTATCTTCAATACCCTGGCTGTGCTCTTCACCCGTCTCCGAAATCCTTAATCATCAGCTCTCTCCGTATTTATCCTCCTAATGAATTTTTTTCTTCTATACGACCCTATCAGTGAAAAAAAATTTTTCATACAAAATTGTTCAGGAGAGGTGATCAATGAGTCAGTCAGTCAGTGGCCAATCAGCACGAGTAGCTATATATTTAGTAACTAGTAGGGCGCGTGGAGGCGCGGGCCACATGTGGCCCGCGTGCTGTCTTCCCGCCTATTTGCCTTACAACTTTAGTCCCTTCAACATTCCCCATACATTTTCTGTGAAAAAAAAAAATCCGCAATTTTGATTTTTTTTCCTATCCCTCCAATAGACCTTCGAGTCCTGATCACTTCTTCTCAAGAAACCGTTCTTCCATCTTTTATACTTTCCGAGATATCGACGAAATTCCAATGGCGGCCATTTTGAATCCGCCATTTTGAATTTTTTTTAGCTAACTGCCAAATGGATGACGTTTCGAATGACATTTGGTCGAGCACCCCCCACCTATCTGCAATACCCTTTGCTGTGCTCTTCACCCGTCTTCGAATTCCTCAATCATCAGCTCTCTCCATATTTTTGTTCTTAATGATTTTTTCCCCTCTATACGATACCATCTTTGAAAAAAAAATTTTTCATACAAAAATGTTCAGGAGAGATGATCAATGAGTGAGTGAATCAGCACGAGTAGCTATAATATATATTAACTAGTAGGGCGCGTGGGGGCGCGGGCCACATGTGGCCCGCGTGCTGTCTTCCCGCCTATAAAAGCAACTTCAATATTCGCCACACTTTTCTATGAAAATATAAATTCCGCCATTTTGTATTTTTTTTATATCCCTCGAATAAATCTCCGGGTCCTGATCACTTCTTGTCAAGAAACCGTTCTTCCATCTTTGATACTTTCCGAGATAACTGCGAAATTCCTTTGGCGGCCATTTTGAATCCGCCATTTTGAAATTTTTTTCAGCTCACTGCCAATTGGATGACGTTTCGAATGACATTTGGTCGAGCACCTCCCACTTATCTTCAATACCCTGGCTGTGCTCTTCACCCGTCTTCAAAATCCTCAATCATCAGCTCTCTCCATATTTTTGTTCTTAATCATTTTTTCCCATCTATATGATAGTATACGTCAAAAAAAAATTTTTCATACAAAATTGTTCAGGAGAGGTGATCAATGAGTCAGTCAGTGGCCAATCAGCACAAACAGCTATATAGTAATAATATTATTAAAGAATGGACTAAGGAGTAATTCGGTGCGGATATGTATTCCGCATAATTTCTTTGCATTATCAGTTATCTTAACAAACTATCAAAAATGTAAAATGATTGTTGTAATAATAAATGAGGGAAATTAAAATATGAATCCTTTTCGTTTGTTGATACTTATAATTTTCCTCACCGTCACGTTTTCCTCCCATTCGGAACGAACGAGTAGCTGCGCCGCGCCCTCTCGTTATTTGCATTCGGTCCCCAGCCACGCTAATTCTCCGTCGATTTTCTGCATTCGTGATCAGAAAATTTGACATAGCGTTTACCTACGTGCCTCGTAACAATACACACAATAATTGTAGTAATACCACTGAATATACACGATCTCCTACGAAGGGGAAGTACCTTAAGATTGTAGGTAGAGCATTTTACTGAAGGAAGACTTTATTTCAATTTCAAAAATAAAATTGCCTGGGTGAATCGGGACTCAAATCCGCTATACAAAGAAATTACTTGTAGTTTTTTACCTATCATAATTATGAATTATTTTTTGCTGAATATCAGAAGTCAAGGAAGACATCAGAAGTCGAGTAAATTTTAACATTTCAGTGTCAGTCAGTAAACTTAGTTCAGTGAAATGTTCTACCCCCCTCCATGTGGTATCGCCGTGGGACGCCCTGTATTATACGTATTATTAACTATGGATTTTACCCATAGCGAAAAATTCGCGTGGATTTTAGTTTTTATTGCCCGTATCGTAAATTTTTTCATGAACAAAAGGTTTATTCAATGACACTATTATTCGTATGATCACTATTATGATCAATATGATGTTTTTTTTTTTGTTCCATTTCAGCGGTTAACTAGTTTATGTGAAGATCGTCCAGATTTCAGCTAAATGAGCTACATCAATGCGATGCGGTGTGAATGAGTAACAACCCACACACTAAAACATTAAAACATTCGCATTTCGTATATACCTCATATCATAAATTTATGATACATTGATTAAATTATATAAGAACCAGATCCAAGCTACGTGATAAAACAACCATACTATATTGAAGCATTGTTGCACTTAGTTCAAACTCATAACCCATAAATTCAGCTGTAAAACCTATGATTGCGACCATTGCAATGAATCACAAACTTCGTAGTACAGGGCTGGAACGAATTGATCAACGCTCAAATTATTTTCGACAAATCGACAATTTATAGAGCTACTCAAACCATTTGCCGATTCATTGATATTTGTATTGTATTTTAAATGCGATATCATCTGTATTATGTTTCGTTTCAACCAATTTTTGTTTCCTAACGCTGGGCATTGTCTTTTCTTAGAAGAAACGGGTTTGGCCACACTGGTTGGGTCTTACCCCTTTTGCACCTTGAGCAAGTGATATTTAGTACCACTTTTTTATTACTCGTAAACGTAAACGTTAGCGTAAACACGTGGAGAGCCGTTCATTTTTAGGGTTCCGTACCCAAAGGGTAAAAACGGGACCCTATTACTAAGACTTCGCTGTCCGTATGTCCGTCCATCCGTCCGTCACCATGCTGTATCTCTTGAACAAATTGAAAACTTATAACTACAGACTTGAAATTTCATAGATGATGTATTTCTTTGTTGCCGCTTTAACAACAAATACTAAAAACTAGAATAAATAAATATTTAAGGGTACGCCCAAACAACGAATGTAATTATTGCTTGTTTTTGAATTTGGTAGGCGAGGTGTTTAGTTTACTTTAATACTATTCAGTAAAGATCTTGATAGTACGGAACCCTCACTTGAGCGAGCCCGACTTGCACTTGACCAATTTTTCGATTAGGACCTATATGACCTATATCAAATATATTTTGTTGAAGAATTCTTTCGCGTTTGCATTCAAACTGAAAGTAGCCGGCTACTAAGCGTTCCGACCGTTAAATTAATAGCCGCATCGCTAGCGGCGTTTATTCAGAATCTTTTAAATAAAGCGGCTACGTGATCCTCTGGGGCGAGTGGACTGCCAAATGGCGGTACAACAGATTTTTGTAATGCCCTGTATTGGTAAGCGGGTCTGGAGTCGCGCCAATTCGGCCATCGATTCACAAGTTTACTTTAAGCACGCTGATGTTTTACTGAGCACGCAAAAACTACGCGTTTCCGCTTGTTTGTGTAGCGTCGGATGCTAGACGCCGCGCGCCGCTGTCGGAGCTTATTTGAAATAGTCTGGGAACTGATGGACCAAAACTGCAGCAAACAAATTTGAAACAAATTTTATTAGACAAACAAAAGGATACAATTTTTAAACACTCCATGACTCCCAAACTAGGCAGAAACCCGGGTCTTGCGAGTCAAAAGGTTAACAAAGGTAGAGTTAAGAAAGTTCGACTAGGTCATGCATTGAAGATTTTTTAATTAACAAAAAAGTTTTCAAAAACATAAGTAGATACAGTTCTTACGGTGGTTTTTTAAATCCTGTATCGCGTGCCTGTGCCATAGAGCTTCTATGGCACAGGCACGTGATACTGGCCCGCAGACTCTGCAACGAAGAGAAGGAAACTACTTTGAACAATGCACACACTATATCAATGCCCAATCCTGATACACAAGAGAAGCCGACTGCTAAGACGGTACATTCTCCGGAAGAGGCCAAGTATGCCCCTGAAAATGACTTGCTGCCCTTCGAGGCGGCAAATACTATTGAATGTGGTGTCTATAGACAGCGGCGAGCATAACATATCGGAGATTGTCAACGTGGAACTACGGGAGTCCTGAGTCCTCAAAAAGACTTTTTTCCTGTGTGCTGTGGTCCTATCTTAAAGGTGTTTGATCAATGCATTGAAAAAAGTGACCGACTAAATTCTTCATATTTTATTATTTGACATTTGGTAGTGGAATTCATAAAACAATGTCGAAAGACAGATTTGTTCACAACTATGGAGCCGGTTCTTCGCCAGGTATTACAGAAACTGATCTCTGATGATGATGAAATCTAATATCAAAAATATCAAAGTTTTCACAATTTTAATCCTTACCTCTCGGACTATAAAGGAATTAGATAGTCGATTCTTCGTAAATTCATCCAATTTTTTCAACGTAATTATATATCGCATGTAACGTTCCTTGTGGCAAATAAGGACTTCCTTGAAATTTTTAACCTATATGGTAGAACTCTTCTTACGAAGTCTGTCCTGTTACGCCAATGTCAAGTTACTTTTGCAGTTACAAAGCAACCTGTTTTCGGTTGAAGGGGCACTATAAGCCAACGTGATTACTGGGCAAATTGATACTAAGAACTCTGAAGCTGATGAACGCAGTGCAGTGAGCTGTATGATATTGCACTGCAAAGTTGTGATATGCACTGCATCATGAGCATGCGTATCTTATCAGTTAACATCAAGTGAATGTCGTCTTCAATATAAGATACAAAATGTATTCAACGTAAAGAACTGTTGGTAAGGACTCCCAATATGACTACGGTCAGTCGATGATTAAAGATTTTCTAGGTCGGAAAATTTCATCAATTCACTTTGAACGAAACGTTATCTATTTCAGTAGAAGTTTCCCTTTACACTTTAGCATCAATAAAGTTGAAAGATTAAACGCCATCAATGAAAATTTCAAAGCTACGTAGCTCGCTGTGAAGGACAATCGAGCTAAATATCACTAGATTAATCACGAAGCGATAGTTGACGGTAAAATATTAGCGCCATTAATTTAATCGCAATATCGCTTTAACTAACAAAGCTGCACTGATGACGCATTTGTTTTGTCCTCTAGGCATTAGTTAGTTTCACTTGTTTTAAACAACAATGGTTTAAAACATCAACGAACTTAAATTATAGAAAATCATTCAAATGAGAGCTGGGTTTGCCTAAGACGCTTTTTATTATTGCCCATCTCGTTCTTATTACCACCGACAAAAAATACATCCTTTGTGATATAGGATAAAATATCATTAAGTATATGAGATTTTTTAGCAACTTTTAATCGAGAAAATTTCTTCCAATCGTGTTTTTGCTTCTGAATGAATTTTGACTCAAGACCCAAAATACTAACTTGACATTTAATTTTAAACGAGTTTTAGTCTTGCAGCTAATAATATACTCGAAGTATTGCGTCACGTGATTATAAAATAAGCGTATAAGGAACGCAAAATATATACAAAATTTGTGGAGCTAAGTGTATGTTTATTAATTTATTATAATAAGATGCCGCAGTATATTCTGGAGACTAGACTTTTACGTAAATTTAAGTTACGCAGAGCTACTAAAGCGTTCATAAATTGTAGTAAATGGCTAAGTGCTACAGATTACCCACCTACTCCTACATTTACGAAGATGGTAAAGTAACCTGTATAGTGTAAAAGTAGGTACATTTATGTTAGGGTTCCTTACTCAAAGAGTAAAAAACGGCATCCTATTAGACTCCGCCATCAGTCTGTCCGTCTGTCACTATAGGTTGTATCTCTTGAACCTTGATAGTTAGATACTTCACAGATGGTGTAATTCTCAAAAAACAGAGTAGTGAAGTAAATGGTTAAAGGGGCTCCCGCGATTTTTGCCGTTTTTATAGAAATGTAGTTGATTTGCCACTAACGATATAAAAAAATAGCTTACGACCTACTCTCAGACCTACCGAACATTTACCGGAAATTTCATAACAATCGGTAGAGCCGTTTCGGAGGAGTTTGATAACAAAAATTGCCACGAGAATTTTATATATTAGAAAAGATGGATACAGAACGAATAATGTATAGGCAAATTTTTCTTAACATATAACTACATCTAAACAAAATCCAATCGGAGCGTATTATTCGATCGTGATATACCTACCTAGATAAATATTTTCCAATTTATAACTTTTTCTTTGAACAAATGACTATAACACATACCTAACTAAATAGAGAATTAACTGGAACAAAAATTCTTTAGCTAAGTATTCAGCTTTAATGTAAATTTATTCACTATCCATTTTCAAGTATTTTTTCATACACTTGCTAAACTAAAAATTATGCAGATAACAACGCAACCATTCAGTTATTTGCTCAGCATTATTAAAACTTTCCGAACATCCAGCCGCCGTAGTGAATTGGCTAAATAATCTGCGTACTTTGCACAATGAAGCCAGTTTTGCAGGAGCGACGGAAAAGGGGATACAAAAAGTCAAAATCCCGGGTGCATGCAATCAACCGACCCTATGCGATTAGCTCACCAGGGACGATGACACGGCCGCGTTACAATATAAATGCCTTTATATATATACTGTGCTTTGGTGCAGCTTTTTATTTTAAATTGGTCGACGCGATAGAGCACCTTTTTAGCGTTCATAAATAGACTTATATACACAGAACCCCGCAAACCTCACAAAAAAATATCGCCCAGTTTACTGGTGTCAAAAATGTTTGTTTTGACACCAACGACGTCAGTAATAAGCTGACTGCAGTATTGTTTAAGGAGTGTTTCCACCATAATATTGTGGCGTACCTATTAGCGGGAAAATTGACAGATAAGTTCTCTTTTTTCTAGTTCATATAAGAAAAAAATAGAGCCATCTGCCAATTTCCCCCTTTTTCCCCGCTAAGGTTTACGTAAAATGTTCAGATGGGCTCATCCTTAGGTTCATATCGGTGGTTCCATACCACAATGGTAACTGAAATGAATGAAATCTTTATTTTTCACATAGGCCCAATTTACAGGCTCCTATAAAAAGTCAAAACTCACCGCCAAGATCGGAAAGCATGTCTGCACCGAGAAAAACTGGCAAGACACTCGGCACTTGCTCTTTTAAAAAACGCAAACAGTTTTTATGTTTCCGTAAACAATGTCTCAGTGCTCACACACATGGGAAGCACAGAAAATTGCCCCCATATAGTGTTTACCAAAGGATGTATACAGCAACAAAAATCTACGTTTCTGAAACAAACATATTGTGTCAGAAACACAGATTTTGTTTCATAAACTGTGTAATTGTACCCGAAACATTGTATCTCAGTGAATACGTGACATGGTATAAACAACTGCTTAACTGTAAAGCTACTAATTCAACTAAAATCTCTTATCTTTCTTTTAAGTATATTATCTAGTTAGATCTAATATTCGATTCTACTCCCTTTGTCTTAGGAAAACAATCAATGCCAAGTTTGATAGATGGGAGCATGGAGAGCAGTGCGACCGTTTCAAAAATTGCGAATTTGTCCGACACCGGTAAAAAAATCTGCCAACTCAATTCCAGAACTGTATACTTGTAGTGTACAAGTACCGTTATTGTACAAACAGAGATAGCCTAGTGGTTTTGACTTCGGAAAATCCTCTTTACATCGACCCAAGAAAAAATTTGCCAGCTTAATACTACCTAATTAAAATTTCCGACTAACTTAATCATACAAAAACAAATGAATATACATATAATCTTGAACTTTTTCATTGATACTTGAAGATATCTGCCATATTCTGCCACTTTCTTAAATCGTCAGCCTTATTCTGCCGAGTTTAAATTTAGGAGCCAAACCTGCCCAAATGACAGAAATCTGCCACAAACGGTCACACTGACGGAGAAGGCACGTAGGTAATGCGATTCGTTACCTCGTTCGGGGCGCGTCGAAGCGGCGCGTCGAATTCTAACACCCTGTAACTAGAGCACCTAGAAGGTTCTAGCTGAAAATTATAGCAATACCTTGCATTTAGTACGTACTAAATGCAACATATTGCCATAGCATACAGTATACCTTCACGAGCCTTGGGAGCCATTCTCGTCTTATAATACTCGTTTCACCTAGTATTCCAAAATGGTGACCATAGTCAAAACTTAATATTATAAAGGCGAAAATTTGTGTGTGTTTGTGTATGTTTGTTACTCCTTTATACTGCAACCTTTAAAGCGATTTTCAAATAGTTGCGGTTGACGAAGTAACAAGCATACACACTTACACAATCATATACAATATTCATACGTTAGCATTTATAATAATACCTATTAATGTACTAATACTAGGGCTATCAGTAGGATTTTCTCAAACACTATTGATGGTAGGTACAGCGTCAAAGCCACCTTTTATAAGTACTAGGTTTTGCCAGCAGCTTTGCCCGCTTGAAATTTAAAGCACAGCGAAGGTACTAAAGCAAACTTTTGAATCGATGTTCCAATTGGAAAAAGTCCAGACCAATACAGAGTATTACAAAAATATATTGAACCACCATTTGGCAACCCCATCGTTACAAGGGATTATGCAGCTGTGAAAAAAAGTGAAAAACTTCTAATCGATTGAAGCGACTGTTTTTTAGGACTTCATTTTCTATAGGGCGAAGTATACAGTTTTAACATCGCAATGTTATGTACAGATGACACGCTGCCAGGGTTTAGTGGACATTTAGGACGCCTCACGTTCTGCGAGTCCCACATACCCACCCCGCCCTTAGATCGAATGTTAGTCCCCAGATTGGCGAATGGTGAAAACGAACTTTTCACATTAACTTTAATTGGATTTCTTGGGAAGCAGGGCTCATACTCGGAATATACTCACTAGCTGGACCCTAAAAGGGCTTTAAACCGAGAATTGAGTTGCATTCTCACAGGTTCCTTGCTGAAGACTTGAGCCAGCAGACGAAATACCGGGATGCCGCTCACCTGCTCTAAGAAGGCCTGGGGGCGTTGCGGGTAGTTAGAAAAATGCACCCTACGGTTTATAAACATTCATTCATTTTGATTCTTAACCCAAGTTTAAATACGACTTAGGGAACAGTGTAACTTTCAATAAAATCGGTTCAGCAATTTTTCAAGATTACTGTTAGCTGAGTTTTAAAATGAATATAACTGACTGAATATACTAATGTGCTTTATATTTTAGGCAGCATTAACGAGAAAGTAGAATTTTACGACAAAGCTGCCATAGAGCCGATAAATATTATTGATTCTCTATCGAATACGGAATGGGTTTGAGCTGATATGATAATTCTTTATCTTCTGTCTTCATTCTGATTACCCCTCTGATCTCTGATTCTGATCTTAACCCGAGTTTAAATACGACTGAGGGAACAGTGTAACTTTCATTAAAATCGGTTCAGTAATTTTTCAAGATTACTGTTAGCCGAGTTTTAAAATCAATATAACTGACTGAATATATCTACTAATTTGCTTTACATTTTAGGCAGCATTATCGAGAAAGTAAAATTTTACGACAAAGCTGCCAAAGAGCCGATAACTATTATTGATTCTCTATCGAATACTTACTTATTTATTTGATATCAGTTTACCGTATACTACGAAAACTATCGGATATAGCCTAATATTTCTAATACCAAGTTCAAGCCTAAATCGCGCTCCAAGTATCCCGTATAAGCTAATTTAGTACTTTGCGGAGAGTATCCCGCCAAAATTGGCGCAACATTGGCAACGAATTACATAAATAAAATAAAATAAATAGCCTTTTTATTCAGATCAACTTAATACTCTAAAACATAAATATAAGGTAAACATCTAGATAAAATTATTCAATTAATTGTACTCTAGTATTTGTTTCTTCTTTATATTTTGATGATCTGTTTGCCAGTCGGCAAAGGCCTCCTCCAACCTTTTCCATTCATTTCTTTCTTGAGCCACTCTGTTCCACGTCACTCCTGCTACTTGTCTGATGTCGTCATCCCACCTTTTCGGTTGTCTTCCTCTTTTTCTTTTGCCTAGTCTAGGGTACCATCTTGTAACAATTTTACTCCATTTGTCTTTTCCTCTTATCATATGGCCAGCACATCTCCATTTCAATCTCTTGATTTTCGATGTTATATCTATGACCTTTGTTTTATTCCTGATGATGCGGTTTTTCACTCTATCTGCCTTTTTAATATTAAGCATACTCCTTTCCATTGCGTGTTGGCATGTTGAGAGTTTGTTGATTACGTTTTGTGTCAAGGCCCAAGTTTGGCTGCCATACATAAGGACAGGTAGTACGCAGGTGTTAAATAATTTACTTTTTGTATTTATGTGAAGATTTTTATCTTTCATAGCCTCTCTTAGGCTCCAGTACCTTCTCCAGCCGTTGGTAATTCTTCTTTCTGTTTCTTTGCGTATAGAATCATTTTGCGTTATTAGCTGTCCTAGGTAGATATATTCATCAGTGTAGTCAATTTGAGTGTCCCTTATGTTTATTGTAGTTTGCTTTCCATTTGTCATTACTCTTGTTTTTTCAGGGTTTAGTTTTAACCCTACCTTCTCGCTTTCCGATGCCAGTTCGATAAGCATTCTATTTAGGTCTTCTGGTGTTTCAGCAAATAAGACTATGTCGTCTGCGAATCTTAAATGTGTTAATGGTTTTCCGTCTACATTGATCCCAGCATTTTCCCACCTGAGAGCTCTAAATATTGATTCCAGTACCGCCGAGAATATTTTTGGAGACAGGGGGTCTCCTTGTCTCACACCTTTTTGTACTTTGAATGATTTGCCTTTTTTTTCTAGTTGAATTCTTGCAGTACTATGACTATATACATTTTTTATTAGGCGAATGTACTTGTGCTCAATTCCTTGTTCC
The DNA here is from genome assembly GCA_036785405.1 of Coenonympha arcania. Lineage (NCBI taxonomy): Eukaryota > Metazoa > Arthropoda > Insecta > Lepidoptera > Nymphalidae > Coenonympha > Coenonympha arcania. The sequence continues at coordinate 4,086,588 of CM072067.1, forward strand.
TTAAGAGTCTCCCATATCTTTTCATGAAACAGAGAATCGAATGCTTTGCTGTAATCTACGAATGCAATATAGTATGTTTGCTGGTATTCATTATACTTCTCTAAGATTTGGCGTACTACATGTATGTGGTCTATTACAGAGTAGTCTTTACGAAAGCCTGCCTGTTCAATAGGTTGATGTTCATCTAAAGTTCCTTCAATCCGTTTTAATATAATTTTGGCAAATATTTTATAGATGTTAGACATAAGGCTTATAGGGCGGTAGTTTCCGATTTCGTGTTTGTCTCCTTTCTTATAGAGAAGGATAATATTGGACTCTGACCATTGTTTTGGGATGATTTCTGTGTTTATTATATCATTAAATATATCTGTGAGGATCGGTATAACTACTTTCTTGCTTTGTCTTAGGATTTCATTGTTTATACCATCTGGTCCTGGTGCTTTGTCTCTCTTTTGGGTATCAATAGCTTTCTCAACTTCGGCATGGAGGATAATAGGGATATTTGAGGTCTCCTCCAGGTCAACTTCATCTTGTGGAATGTTGCATTCATATAGATTTTTGTAGTAGGCTGTTGCAATTTCTAATATATCTGATCTGCGATTTTTACATATTCCCCTGTTATTTTTCATTTTTACTACCCAGTCTGTTGAGTTGCTTAGTTCCTTATAAGCTTTTTTGACGCCTCCCGTTTTGATAATGTATTGTTCAATACTTTCCATTCTGCTTGTTTTTCTATCGGTTCTTATACTTTCTTTAATTTCTTTACTAATTTTTGCTAACTCTTGTCTTCTATTTTTTGTATCTCTTGCTTTAATTAGGTGATTTCTTTCTTCTAACAGTCTTATAGTATTAGATGAAAGCCATTTTTTTCGTTCAGTTCTTGTATTTGCTGCGAGTTGTGTCTCAGTTTTAATGATGTTTTCTATCCAATCGTATTTTTCCTGTGTTCCTAAACACTTTGTGTTTTCTTTGAAGTCATTGAATTTGTCTCTCAGGGTGATCGCTAATTGTTCCATTTGATGTTTACCGAGTTTAAAGTTTCCTATTTCACGTTTTGGCCTGGGTTTTCCTGGCTGTACAGTTTTTAGTTCAGCTCTGATCAATCTATGGTTGCTATTGAAATTGAACTTGTTAATAACGTCGAAGTTAGTAAAGTAGCTGTTTCGGTTAGTCATTATGAAATCAATTTGGTTTTTTGTTTTTCCATCTGGCGAAATCCAGGTCCACTTTCTCTTCTTACTTTTCTTGTACATTGTGTTTAAAATCGTTAAGTTATTTTCTAAAGCAAAATTTACTATTTTTTCTCCGTTTCTGCTTCTAGTTTTGGTATTGTATGTGAACGGTCCAAGTACTGTGTTTTCACCCGAGATCCTTTCTCCAATTTGGCCATTGCAATCCCCCATAACTATTAGGTTTTTATGGGCGTGTTCTTGAATAGCTTTATTAAGATCAAGGTAGAATGCGTCTATTGTTTCTAGGTCAGATTGTTCTGTAGGCGAGTATATTTGTACTATAGACCATGAATCTTTGTAACCTGGTAGCTTCAAATTCATTATTGCTATGCGCTCAGAGATTCCTTTAAATCCTTCTATGCAGTTTGTGAGATGTTTTTTAATAATAAAACCTACCCCATGATGACCAGGGGTCGTTCCAATATGATATAGCAAGAAATCTGAGTAAGAGGCAATTCTTTCTCCCATTCGTCTTGTTTCGCTTAGGCCGACAATGTCCCATTTGATTTGTTTTAGCGCATATGTTAGTTCTGTAAGGTTTTCTTCGTTTTTCAAGGTAAGTACATTGAGGGCTGCGACATAAATTTTGTCTTTTTGTTTCTTTTGTTTTGTTTTTGGTATCGTTGGAGGGTTGTAGTCACTGTCCTCCCCCACGAGGACCAGTCGGCTTGGGGGAGGTAAAGTTTTAACTTTTTGTAGGTTTTCATTATTTGTTTGTGTTTTCCGTTTACCGGTTAGTAATTGCTATTGGTTTTTGTGTGTCGAGTTAATAGTTAAGGAGTTTGATCGGGCTCTCATCGCATCGAAGGCGTTTGTCCTGTTAGCTTTAATAGAAATCAGCGTGGGTTGTTTTCTGGGCTGAGTTTTCGAAGGCGACTGTGGTGAAGTAGATGGTTGCCTTTTCCTACTTTCAGTGTAAGTTTTGGGTTCTTTGACTATCAATTTATCGTATTTGATAAAAGCTATGTTTCCCTTTTTCTTCTCTTCTAGCAGTTGTGGTAGCAAAGCTTTCCTTTTCTCTAAAACTTCCTTCGAATAGTCCTCTGATACATAGATTTTCTTAAAACTCTTTCTATTCTTCATTATTTCATCTTTTTTCCACCTGTTTGCAAAAGAACATAATACAGGTCTTGGTTTGTTCCCAAGATTCTTCTTCCCTAAGCGGTATAATTTGTTTATTCCATTTTCTTCTATAGTTATATTTAAATCTCTTACAAAGTTCTCCTTCACGTTTTGAAACAGCTCGCATGTTGACTTTTCGTTCTCTTCTAATCCAAAAATAATTATGTTATTATTTCTATTTTCTCTTTTTAAATATTCTATCTCTTTCTCTAGGTTACTAATTTTCTGTTTTTGCTTTTCGTTCTCTTCAATGATTGGAGTTAGTTTTCTATCTATCTCTTCCATAATATTTTTCGTAAGTGATTCCGTTAGTTCAGTAGTCTGCTTCCGCATTTCCTCCTTCATTTTGTCGAATAATAATTGAAATTGTTCATCCATCATGTCGGATTAATTTGTGTTAAACTGAATGCATCCACAGTAGTTGAGAAAATTATCCTTGAGCTGGTAACACTACAGTTGATGCCAACCTTACAGACTTCCGGTTATCTGTCAAGTGTCATATGTCTGGGCAATTGTCAAATTGACATTATGTATAATGATGAGTAATATTCTAACCTCAATAGTGTTGTTGTAAATTTTGTGATTCAATTACTGCACAGGTCTTGAAAATTATGCGTAAGTTGTTCTTTCCGCGTCTTCTAAGGCTCTTAAATTGTTCTTTTAATCAGGTTTGGTATCCAAGTGCAACTCGTAACTATTTTTAACAAGCGATTTGTTTAGGATAGCACTATAACGGTGTTGACACTTCAATTGCCGGAAACGGAAAAAACGAATTACATAAATCGTGGCAATTTTCCTCTAGTTTTCGCTAAACTCATGTACGTTTGCATGCGTCGTTGGTGGAAAAAATTTGAATTTGATTGAATTTAGATTAACATGTAGGTACATAAGAATGTATCGTATATTCGGCATATTTCTATACATAAATTAAAAAATAATAGGATTAATTTATGCATCGAGAAGAATAACGTTTGATGAATCCAAAATTATGTCAAAAATCCACTTACAATTCTAATTCATTTTTTAATTTTTTTTGAAGTGAAGAAGACTAAAAATGGTTTATATTGATCAAACCAAACGAATTCAAAACTGAATCGTAAATCCAATAAGTGGGTACATAAGTTAGCTCCAACAATTTCTTAGTGCACGTCCGTTCGTCGTCAATGTCGGCAAGAGACGTATTCGGTGCGGCACCTGCGACTCGCTAACTTCGGCTCGCAAGTTTGTCTAAGTATTATCAAATTCCGAGCGGACCCGGCAGCTAGCCCGCACGATATTTGCGAATCTGATGATAACGCTCTCAAAGTATAAACTTCCCCCCTTGTTACTGTCGCTTCTGTGGATTGTATTATTTCTTTGAATGCACACGTACAAAAGATATCAGAATTGATTTTGTATGAAGCTTTCAAGTTGTGCGATGTTCCTTTGAACATAATATTGAATTGTCACGGGCTGTTATATATATTGAAATATCTATAAGTATTATAAAATTCCGAGCGGACCCGGCAGCTAGCCCGCACGATATTTGCGAATCTGATGATAACGTCCTCAAAGTATAAACTTTCCCCCTTGTTACTGTCGCTTCTGTGGATTGTATTATTTCTTTGAATGCACAGTGCACACGTACGAAAGATATCAGAATTTATTTTGTTACTTTCAAGTTTGCGATGTTGCTTTGAACATAATATTGAATTGTTACGGGCCGTTATAGACATTTCAATCCACGATGACGCGCCCCACTCTCTTAAACTCCATGCGAATCGAATGAAACATACCTAAGCGAGTTTTACAGAGTGGGGCGCATCTTCGTGGATTGAAATATCTATAAGTATAATCAAATATAGTCCGCACGATATTTGCGAATCTGATGAGAACGTCCTCAAAGTATAAACTTCCCTCCTTGTTACTGTCGCTTTTGTGGATTATATTATTTCTTTGAATCACCGATAAGAAACCTCGGGATATATAGGCATCCGAACGATTTGCGTAAACCTTTCGTGCCTGTCAAAATTCTATAGGTGGCTGCTTAGCGAACTACAACGTGGCCTTACTGTTGGTGACAAAACATGTATTTTTGGCACCGACAAACTGGCGACCTTTTTTCGCGCCGTCGCCCTGTCCGGGGTACATGTCTATTCTTTGAATCCACACGTATAGAAGATATCTGAATTGATTTTGTTAAAGCTTGTACCGTCGCGTCACTTCGCTTTGAAGCTACGCGATGTTGCTTTGAACATAATTTTGAATTGTTACGGGCTATTAACAGGTAGCTCAAGTTTATGACGCTGTAAGTTATTTCATGGAATGCTGCTAAGAAAGTGTTATGTGACAGTTGATAACTGACAGTTATGAGCTAAGTGAGCTGGAGTAGAATGCCCGTTAACTTTATTGTGAGCTTTTTAGGGTTACGTACTCAAAGGGTAAGAACGGGACCCTATTACTATGAGTTGGCCGTCCGTACATCTGTTACCAAGCTGCATCTCTTGAACCACACACACACTAGAAATGTTCACAGATGATTTACGTATTTTCGTTGCTGCTACAATCTACAATTTGAAAATCAACCCAACCGAAAAATGCTCACGTCACAAACCCTAAAGTTAAACGGGTAGAAACTAAACCTATAGTTACCGATCTAGTGCTAAAATTTTTCACCCCCGCATCGACGCTACTGATGATAGAAAAAACTCAAAATAAAACGAGGGTTTAAAAAATAAAGGCCCAGCGGCGTCGATAAATCATGGGAGTCCCGCCCACCGGCCTGTCGGCGAGAAAGGAGTGCAAAAACATCCTAAATCTGTCTGGACCCACCCTAGTAATCGGTAGATAATGGGCTCGAATTGAAAAATCATCCCCGTTGTATGTTAGGGTATGGGAACCCACAATTTATCATGTTTTAACCCTGCGTGTGATGGATTTAGGTCCAATCAATGATTCCCGGTTCAAGACATCTTGTGACGATCTTCCTATAAATAAATTCTACTTAGGGTTAGTTCAAGGACATGTTTTGTCTGGATGATTCAGTAGTGGCTAGTTTATAGCTAGATTAGGCGCTGCGGCGCGATGCTGTGTAGAAATCTTAAAGGGTTACTTTCTCCTTCCAAGTTTGAACGATCACATCTTCGTCATATTATACTTACCATCAGATAAGAATCAGACAAGTAAATCTCTTTCAAATGATACCCCACACAATACGAAAAAGATACACTACCCTTATCACAATCAGCCATATGATAATATATAATATTATGGATTTCGAGTCAGCGCTAAAAAGTGCAGTCCAAACCGAAAGAGAGCCAAAACGCGAAATGGTTTACAATCGCTCTTCAGTCTCGTGTTTGATTCATCAGCGTTAATAATGCCGCTCGAAGCTGCATAGGGTGAAAAAAATAATCAGTCGAAGCTACATAAGGTGATAGCTTGTTGCAAGCCAAATTAGGCTGTATAATAATAATTTAGGGCATAAATTATTATTTTTTAGTTTTGCATTACACCCGAAGTCCATAGATTTATATGTCAATGCAAACAGCTCCTCCTTATACTCATAATATCAATTATTGTCCTGGAATCTTACGTAAACATTTTTCGTACAAGCGAACCGTAGCGACATCTGTCGAAATTCTATAGGTGGCTGCTGAGCGAACTACAGCGTGACCATACTGTTGATGGCAAAACAAGCATTTTTAGCACCGACATTTTTTCGTGCCATTCGCCATGTCCAGGGTACGTGTCTATTCCTGGAATAGTAAATAAAATTCCTGCATTGGACGTAGTCAACAACAGCCTAACGTTTAATATTGTAGATGTGCGTCAATCGATAATAATATAATTAATCGATGATGGAAAAGCACTTTCATCGATTTGAAAAAGCTAATTACACAGCGTAGTTGTTTACAATTCAATCAACTTGCGATACTTAATCGATTCGATGCATAATCGATAAATGTACATAGCCACGTTGCATAGTACCTATGTACGTGTGGAGTTAAAAATTTATTGCACTCTATAAAACTTAATGCATACTAAAACTCAAGATGGTGTGAGCTGTAAAATGTTAGCTTTGTTCGCTTTAATACTCAATATGCAACGAAACTACTCGTTAGTTATAAAGTTTATACTGAGAATCAATCTTTCAAACAATCGCACTGTTTCTACCATGTTTATTGAATTTTAATTGTTGTTGATTGATTTGTTGCTGGTGACTTGTTGAACCAATTATCTTAGAAGTAAGAAGAGATTTTTAATTCAGTCCCGGTTTTGGGAAAGAATACGTAAATATTTTCAGTTAAATTATTACTGTCTAAAGTATTTTTTTTTTTACTTAATTAACTGTTAACATTAAAATAATTACAATTAAACTTATGCTTCTTGCTTTGGGACTATTTTTGGAACGATTTATAGCGTTAGTATGGTTTTCAAAATATTTCAGTCTAGTTTCAATGAAATTTTTCAATCTACTTTAGGCTTCAGCTAGACTAAGCCAAGGTCTGTAACTAAACTGATCCGTAAATTGATTTACTGATGTTTTCGTCTCCCGGTTGATCCGTATTGGTTAAGTCCGATTTAATTTGCATAAACAGTACAAGGGCCCACAGCCAAATGTTTCAAATGTCCGGGACATCCGGAAAGTTGTCTCAACAAACACAACACGCAATGCGGCTTGAATTAACCGCTGTTTGGTGTCCGGGCTCAGCGTAACAGTAATCCTTAACGCGATTTGTTTTATAAATTTAATACAGGGAGCTATTCGTCTAACGTTACAGTATCACTGCAACTAATGGAAATTATTTATGAACATTTTCCAGTTATTGATATGTCTAACTCTACGTATATTTATATACTCATCTTCATCTAACGTACACGCTACTAATTAATGTACCTACGTCTACAACTCTACTCTTACAGTGTACAACAACCAAACTGTGTCTTTAACATCAAACTTGGATATAATCCAGCTGTCTGGTCGTAATTCGATAATTGAGATTTCCTGTACGCTATGATTATTGTCAGAGTATTTATATGCGTGTTTGTACCGTGTACGACTAAGTACATTGTGCATTAACCATTGCGCGCTCACTCGTGAGAAATACATTAACATTAGCTTACCAGAGCTAGCGTACAATATTAATGTTATTGTATGTAATAAACAGCTAATGCGATTGAATAATAGATAGCTGACCCGACAAACGTTGTTTTGTGACTGGTTCGAGAATTTTATAGCGGATATTAGAATTAATCTCATGAGCCAAATAACGTCATAATACAATGATGCAGAATTACGCGCTGGAATTGTAAAATGGTTTTTGTATTTAGTTTATATGGTTCGGCCAAATTAGCCCGCGAAATTCAAAGGCAATATTGTTATTGCATATTATTATTGGCTTATTGCAAAGAATTTTGCACAATGTTTAAAATTACCCCGCTATTTGCGAAAAACTAAATAAAATTTTTATTTGGCGGATGAATGTTTCCCATCCACCCTAAATTATTTAAGCAAAAAATGGTGGTTTAACCAAGTTTAGTGACCAGCAGCTTAAAAACTGTAAAGACTTTTAAATTTGAACGGCATGTGTGTTGGGTCTTTTTTCAAATTCGCTCAGAAGCAGAAACAAGATTGGAAAAAAACTCGGTATAAAGTGCTCCAAATTTTTTTTATTTTATCGGAAACTACAAAATATTTCCCTTTTTTTAAATGTATAGGAAGCAATAATTTCTAAAACGCTCAGATTTTTTGATAACTCGCTTGCTTATATTTAGTAATTATGTAAGTTTAAGCTCTGTGGTTAAGCTTCTGTCATATACTCCCGCAATGATACAAACAAAACACGGTGTATTTCCTTAAAACTGGAGAAAAACTTATGTTAGTTTGCAATTATTATTGAGTCGTAAAATTGGCTCTCTCTGCGTCTTATTACATAGTTCTTGATTTTACTGCTCGCGCTGGCGGGGACAGGTTTACGACATGAAACTCCGGAAAGGAACGGCTCCCCGCTTTTCTCGCTTAACTCTATACTAAAGCTGAACTTTACTGTTAAGGAATTGCCTGTTTAGCCTTTTTATTGCGAGTTATTACCGTATTTTAAACATTGAATCGTGTGTTTTTGTTCTTAACGTGTACCTTATCATCACAACATTAAGTAATGAATAAATAGACATATATAACACAGGACCCGGCGAAACACGCAACAAAATGTCCCTAGTTTACTGGTGTCAAAAATGTTTTGTTTTGACACCAACGGCGTCAAAATAAACATTTTCAACAACACACAGATGGCATCACTTTTTTTCTTGTATGAAGAAGGTTAATGTAAAATGATGGGCTCATGGTAAGGTTTATATCGGAGAATGGATAGGAAAAATGCGTGATGGAATGAAATCTGCGTGTCGAGTTGTTGTTGTATGAGTATTGATGATCGTGAAGGTGTGTGATCCTTGCCAACCCGAACTCGGTCAGCGTGGCGGGTTGACGGTTGTTTACACAACACAGTTGACAAAGCATTGCACCGGAACACTCAATTCCTTGGCGATACATTTTTGCTAATAGAGACTACTATATAGAGACTAGACAGCCCAGCTAAAGCTTGCCTCTTCTAAGGTGATCTTTAGCTTTAATCCTCTTAAAAGACAGGTCGACGGAGCCCCGCGAACCGGGCTCCTATTTCTGGGTGGTCATGAAAGAAAATAACCACTCAGATTTGATCTTTGAGCGTAACATAAATAGTAAATAAGCTTGCACTGCATAATACATTAAAACATTTAGCATTAATGTTATGTAGGAATTACATCGCAATTAGCACTGGGGGTGTGTTTAAAGTTGCATCAGCTTATTCGCTGCGGGACCAATATCGCTGTTCCGTGTCAACAAACTGAATTTAGTGCATGAATAATCCTAATTTAGTGTTTATCTACCAACCTATATTATAGCACCGAATATATTATTTTACTAACGTGTTATAGTGTAGCGTACCGTAGCGTAACGGCAATAAAGTAGTGTTAAGTATTATCTCGCTGCAGACTCGGTCATAAATCTTTCGAGTGTTTCGCTTTTGTTGTTCTGCAGTAACGCACAACTCAACAAAGAACAACAAAAGCGAAACACTCGAATGATTTATGACCGAGTCTGCAGCGAGATAATAACACTACTATAGTAAGTAGTGAAAACAATCTCATGAAGAAACCTACATGTCTGAGAGTTCTTCATAATACAACTAGCTGATGCCCGCGACTTCGTCCACGTGGGATAAAAACTATTCTATCTTTTAAGTTGGACCAAATGACAGATATTCACGAAGTTTGAACTAAATCGGTTCAGTAGTTTAGGAGTCCATCGCGGACAAACATTGTGACACGAGATTACTATATATATAGCTGCTTGTGCTGATTCACTCATTCACTGATTGATCACCTCTCCTGAACAATTTTGTATGAAAAATTTTTTTTTAATGACCATTTCGTATAGAAGGTCAAAATTCATTCGGAGGAAAAATACGGAGAGAGCTGATGATTGAGGAATTCGGAGACGGGTGAAGAGCACAGCAAAGGGTATTGCAGATAAGTGGGGGATGCTCGACCAAATGTCATTCGAAACGTCATCCAATTGGCAGTTAGCTGAAAAAAATTTCAAAATGGCGGATTCAAAATGGCCGCCATACGAATTTCGTCGATATCTCGGAAAGTATAAAAGATGGAAGAACGGTTTCTTGACAAGAGTTGATCAGGATCTGAAGGTCTATTCGATGGATAGAAAAAAAAAATTCAAAATGGCGGAATATTTTTTTTCATAGAAAATGTATGGGGAATTTTGATGGGGTTTTTTATGGGCGGGAAGACAGCACGCGGGCCACATGTGGCCCGCGCCCCCACGCACCCTACTAGTTTATATATATTATTACTAGCTGACCCGGCCACGCGTTGCTGTGGCTAAAGTTTTTGTTATATTAATAAATTAAAATTGCGACTATAATTTGAGATTTAAACTATCCTATCTCTCAAGTTGGACCAAATGACAGATATTCACGAAGTTTGAACTAAATCGGTTCAGTAGTTTAGGAGTCCATCGCGGACAAACATCGTGACACGAGATTTATATATATTAAGATTAAGAATAAGAAGATAAGATAAGAGTTAATAAAAGAGTGAATAAGTATCTTCTAAAAATAGTAAAATAAAATAAAAAAAACCCTCAAGTGTGAAACGTCAACAACCTACATAAGCCCACGTAATTATTAACTGTAACCAAATACCTACTCGATTAACCGAACTTATTGTTGTCATTAGATATTCGGATAATCGAATTTATGAAGAAAAGCGGGTTTTGGGCATACATCAATTGGTTACCTAGGCTACTTTTTATCCGGGAAATATCCATGGATTCCGAGAAATATGTCAAAAACCGTAATTATCGCGGTAGAAATACCTGTATGCTGAAACTACAGAAACGATTTAGTTCAAATTTGGAGTGAAGATAGACGATATCCTAGAATTACCCCATAGGTTACTCGGAAAAAATGTTACATTCATGTGTTTATTAAAATCAACTAATTCATACCTACGAATGAAATACGATGTACCTATACACTTATTTACGTACATACATAGTTTCCTTAAATTACTTATACATACACATATTTCATACCATGACGGTACTAAATAAAATGTCGAGATTTGGTAGTTTCATTACATTTCGACACGACTGGCATGACTCTACAAACAGGTTAACTTTAAAATGGTAGCGTTAATTATGCGAAGTGATGTTGGTAGACCGAAAAACGTGTGTTTCACCATATTTCAATTTCAATTACGACAAATTTCGTTTTTCCCTGCTTAAATAAGGAAAAATGACGAAACCATGGCAGAAAATGGAAAAGAGAATAATAAATGCCGTTTATATTAATTTTTAAAGTAATTTATTCCGTACCTTTGTTTTAAGAACTTGTGGTCAGTGACATTTTGTTACTTCTTTGAAATGTTATTAAATAGGCTATAGATATTCAATCCACGATGACGTACCCCACTCTGTTAAATTCCTTAATCGAATGAAACATAAACGATTTTGACAGAGTGGGGCGCGTCGTCGTGGATTGAAATATCTTAACGCGTAAAATTAATTTCTTCTTATAAATAGAATTTAGTAGCCAAAACGATTGCTAAATAAATACTTCTCAGTCGATCGCTCATAGTCAGCCTTAAAATATGAAGTGACATATCCGATGGACAAAATGAACACGTGAGTTATTGATGACAACTATCATTATCAAACGTTTCATTTATCATGATAACATTTTGCCATCTTTGGGTATTTATCAGTTACTATCCCATACTATTAATAATTAAAAAAAAATTAGGTCAAAAATACAATTTATAAGTTAGAGCTAATATCTTCCTGTCAGCCTCTGAGTCAGTAATGATAGCAAAGAGCAAATATGAATGCAAATATTACCGACGCACTGCCGGCCACCTAGTTCCACTATCCAGGTCAACCTGAAAACATCGCGCTACGTGCATTATGGGAACACTTAACGAGATATATTATTATTATAAGCGTTTCGTTTCGCTGCGAGCAAAACGATGCATAATTAAAATGACTAGGTATAGTAGCCTATTCTTCTTCTTGACCACATTCTTGCTAGAGTGATTGTAGTCATCACATGACAGAAGAGAAGTAACTCGATTTGTGGTCATCATTAATTAAGATGTAGCATAAAGAATTTTCTCTGTAATTAGTTTAACTATAATCTAATAATTAACTACAATATAATATTATTTAAAAAAAAAAAAAAAACACGTAAAAAATTTGGAATTGAGTCGACCACAGTCAGGGAGTGAGGATCCTCCACAAAATACGTGCCGTCTCCAGGATCCCTGTCATGTATGCGGCTCTTGATCCAATAGCCAAGCAAAGTTTCTTTAGACGTTGGTCGAAGCATTTCGCTGTTAGACCGTTAACTGAAACGACTATCGGAACAATAATCATGGAGTCAATATTCCACAAGCAGTAATCTCATGAGCTTGCTCCGAGTACTTTAATAGTAAAATTTTTGCTTCACCGCTTTCTCATCATGTGGAATGGTGATCCACAATTATTTCACGGCGCGCCGATCGGTCGAATAGTTTAGACCAATAAAGAATGGTTATTATTATTAGTCATAACTTAATATTGTCTCTACACCATCGTTTATCCTAGATACTGAACACACCGTTTACCCATTTACCCTAGTGAAACAAAGGTGAACACAAGCACCGTTTGACTGAGTGACGTTTCATTAAGGGCCAAGTCAATTATACGAAGCAGAGGGAACCGAGGAAATATATGGTATTCCATATTTCAATGTTAAATTACTCTCGTTTTGCTTTTGTTTCATAAATAAGGAAAAATTACGTTATTAAAACCTGGAATGGAAAGAAATTAATGTAATTTATAATAATTTGTTTAGATTACTTCGTTTGTCTTCATAATTATTATTTAAGGTAAAAAATAAACGTTTCCTTGAAAAAGTTTGCTGCTATCAAAGTAGAAAACGAATATGAAAACTTATAACAAAATGTAGATATCCAGTTCGATGTTACAGCTGCTTAGTATTATACATCTGTCAATATCCAGCAACACCACTTAAAAATTCAAATAGTATACCTAATATAATTAATTAAATAGAGCGTATTCCCGTTAAACTTTCCCGATTTTTTAAGTGTATACGCTTTGTTCCTAGATCACGAAATAGTTATCTGTGTTCCAAGGAACTGTTGTCGCCAAGATGTCACCTTTATAGGCATCTGACGAAAGTCTATGTAATTACTATGATCATTACGTTACAACAAAAAATGTATCTGTAGTCAATGTAGTCATGGACGTTGTCAATATTAACTTATTCTCTGATCTGTCGCTTGGACATACATACTTTCTATAAATATAACAGCCTGTTACTAACTTCTGTGAACTCATTACTGAGTATAGGGGAAACCCCCTAAGTGGCCACCACCTTCCCCATAAAGCCACTCCGAACCTCACCGGTTTGTCACAGATATCTTACAGTATATTATATATGAAAACTACCGATAGATCTGCACTGATCGGTTACTGGTATCATAAAACATAACTATATATGCACAAACTGCCGATAGATCTTAACTAATCGGTTACTGATATATGAGCTATCATGCTATTACACTGCCCACAGGTGACACTTTGCAATGTCTAGAATAATCTAGGACTCTAGGTACCTTGATAGGTCAACTTGGTTCCTCAGACATCTTATCTAGGACTCTATGTGCCTTTGACAAGGCCAACTATGACTCTTGCCTGGTATATTTCATCCAGGACTCTAGGTGCCTCAAAGGCCAGCTGTAACTTGTGCCTGATGACTCTCAACCAGGACTCTAGGTGCCTTCCGTAGGCCAACTGTTGCCTGGTTACATTGCAGCCAGGACTCTAGGTGCCTCCATGAGGCCAGCTGTAACTTGTGCCTGGTGACTCTCCACCAGGACTCTAGGTGCCTTCCGTAGGCCACTGTTGCCTGGTCACATTGCAACCAGGACTCTAGGTGCCTCCATGAGGCCAGCTGTAACTTGTGCCTGGTGACTCTCCACCAGGACTCTAGGTGCCTTCCGTAGGCCACTGTTGCCTGACTACACTGCAACCAGGACTCTAGGTGCCTCCAAGAGGCCAGCTGTAACTGTTGCCTAGAATGTCTGAGGACTATATTGAATACTCAACTTATATTGTCACCTGTACGCGTGTAAACCGTTACAATGAACATGCCCAATAGAAATATAACGACTCACCGGATACTCTGGAGTCAGCCTCATATCACTCCCACATTCACTCCACTATACTTCGCACGGTCTACGTCTACTGCCTGCACTCTGCAGCCTGCCTCGCAGCTAGTCACGGCTGCTCGCGACGGCACATCGAGTGTTAATAATTGCTGTCCCCAAGGGACTTCTCTCAATCCCTTTCAACAACCGGCGCCCGCGCGTCTCCCGCACGGTGCACGCGCGTCTCTCTCCCCGCGCACCTCCTCTGCAGTCCCTTGTTACTGCGTGATGTTTACAAACTTACGTACCTCAGGTCGCCTGGCGACCGCTGTTGCTAGGCGCCTTAGCGACCAACTACTTTATTACTTCGCATTCGCGACATTCCCGCCGGAGAAAGAGAAAAAATTAACTGCATAAATGAAAAATATATTTATTTCTATAGAAACTATTTTACAAGGAAACTTATTTTATGATTCAAACAATCTTATCATTAACTGTGATGTCCATTCTTTAACTTTCTCCCTAGCCTTGATCGCAGACAATCTTGACGGCCGTTTTGTGGAGTCTAAGCCCATCGGAGCCATCTGGTCAGGACTCTCGCTAGTTGACTGAACTTCTGTATCAGGATCCAACTCTTGATTCCTTCCTCTGATTTCGGAATCATTTTGCTCTGATGTAGGTACTGTACACTGATCAATCTCAAGTGGAAAAAGATGACCTATTGAGCGGGTAAACACTTCTCCAGTAGCCAATTTTACTTTAGCTACTCTGATCTGTCCATCCGAACCCTTGATAAGTTCTACTATTTTTCCCACTTTCCAATGAGCTCGACTACCATCTGATTTTATTTGAACTGCCTCTCCTGGCCTTGGAGCTCTATCTACTACCACTCTTGGTTGACGATGTTTATTACTTCGTTCACGGAGGCTGGTGAGGTATTGATTAGTGAACATTTTGGAAAATTCGGATAAAATATGCTGTCCGCGCTTCCATCCATCGATCAAATTCGTTTTTGTTATCGTTGCGAATTCCAAGAATTCTTGATTTGAAATTTGAGATGTTACTGGTCCACCTACCCGTAAAAAATCTACGGGTGTCAACACGTGTTCCAATTCTGTTCCAACAGTCGTCAAAGGTCTAGTGTTTATTACCGCTTCAAGTTCCTTGATTATGGTATTCAGTTGATTATGACTGATCAAATGTTTGTCCAAAGTTCTTTTCATGCAGTGTTTGACTAAACCTATAAGACGCTCATAAAAACCACCAAACCATGGAGCCAATTCCGGTATAAATTTCCATCGTACCTTATTCTCTATACAGTAACCGGACGCTAATACATCCGCTGTAAGCTTGAACTGAGCGGCGTTGTCAGACGTAATTAAACGTGGTTGTCCTCTAATTGCAAAAAACCTCCTAATCGCCAATAAACATTCTTCCGCCGATAAGTCCTTTACGACTTCCATATGTACCGCTCTAATCGTTAAGCACGTAAACAAACACACCCATCTTTTTTCTTTGTTGCCACCTTCGTCTACAAATAAGGGTCCGAAATAGTCCAGGCCCGTAAAAGCAAACGGTACAGTGAGTTTTACTCTCTCTGTTGGAAGATCAGGCATAGCTGGTAGTTTAAAGGGACCTCCTCCGTATTTCACACATTGTGGGCACTTTCTAACAACTCTTTGTACTGTTGCTCTTCCATGAGGAACCCAGTAATTTTGTCTTAATAAAGCAAGCGTATGAGAGACACCTACATGGTAATTCCTCTGATGCAATTCCATAATTATCTTTTCTGTAAAATCAGAGTTTTTCGGAAGAAGAATTGGTTCTTTTTGACTATTTGTCATGTCCGAATATTTAAACCTTCCTTTGCATTTGATAATACCATCCTGATCTTTGAACAATTGAAGTGTTCTTGATAAATCAGTTTGAATACCCTTTGATTCGTTTGGATAGTATTGAGCCTGAATCTCTAAAATTTGTTTAGTTTCCGAATCGTCTGAATTTTGACTGACTAACACCGGTTCTCTTCTATCTGACGATATGTTCGACAGACCCTCCCCAGCCAAAGAGGTGCGAATTTTTTGTATCTTATCTGAATCACTCTCACAAATCTCATAATTCTTAGGCCATTTTGTCGAATCTCCTAATAAAAATTCTGGACCTCTGAGCCACATTTTGTAAAAATCTACTCGCTCTTTCCTAGTACCGACATCCGCTGGATTAAGCTTTGTCGGTACATATCTAAGCTGTAAAGCTTTATTTTCTTTAATTTCAGTAATTCTGCGAGAAACAAACGGTGGAAGCAATTTTTCTGATTTACACCAGCTCAAAACAATTTGGCTGTCAGTCCATAAGAATTGCGCTACGATTTTTGTACGTAAAAATTTCATAACATATTTTAATAACCTGCATCCGATAAGTACCCCTAGCAACTCCAATCTAGGAACTTGTAAGTTCTTTTGGTCCTTTAAAGGAACTAATCTCGATTTTCCCATAACAAAACTAATAACATTTTTATTGCTCATAGAAATTCGCAAATAAACTACCGTAGCGTACGCTTCTGCGGACGAATCTGTAAAACAATGTAGTTCATATTGAGCATTGTCAGCAATTCCTTCATTGACAAGATTTTGAGCGTAATATCTATTAATAGAAATGTCTTTTAAATAAGCAAACTTTGATGTAATTTTTGACCATTCATCTAGTAGGTCCTTCTCTAATTTAGAATCCCACTTAACAGACTGTTTCCACAATTTTTGAAAGAACAGTTTTGCTGGGAGTAGTACCGGAACTGCTAATCCACAAGGGTCATATACTGATGCGACGACTTTTAGCACATCTCGTTTAGATTGAACGAGCGTTAATTTATCACCTAAATTTAACTTCAAAAATAATTGGTCCTTATCTGTGTCCCATATCAGACCTAACACTTTTATTTGTGATTGCTCTTTTGCAACAGACGTTTTTGGTATCTGAGAGACTAAAGTCTTTGAATTTGAATTCCAGTCGTGCAAATTCATTGACAAGCTATCAAATGCTTGTGTAGTTTCTTTAAACAATTTAATTGCCTCTGCCTCATTCGGTGCACCTGTTACAATATTATCAACATAAATATCTTCCGCTATTTGTTTCATGAGTGGATTATCTAACTTATTTAAGTGAAATCTGATAGTGGCATTTAGCAAAAACGGGCTCGATATAACGCCGAATGGAACACGGCAAAATCTCAAATGTAAAACATTTTCTGGGCAAGCATCACCATCAGTGTTTCTAACCCAAAGGAAACGTGTTACGTCTTTATCAAGGTCTTGAAGACCCAACTGCAAGAAAGCTTTCTCTACGTCTGCAACTACCCCTATAGAGTGTTCTCTAAATTTTATGAGCAAGCCCGTAAGATCTTCTAACATCAATGGTCCGCGATATAAACATTCATTAAGGCTTCGACTTTCATGATTTGCCTTGGCTGAAGCATCATAAACAATGCGAATTTTATTCGGATTATCCCGACTACGAACACAGTGATGAGGCAAGTAATGTACTGTATGTACTTTAGGATCGTCAGGATTGTTTACTATTTCAATGATTCCGTCTCTTAACTGATCCTGAATGACCTTATCATATGTTTTAACTTCTGAACTACTTAATCGCTTCAGCAAACTCTTGAGACGCCCCCATGCCAAGCCTACATTATTTGGTAGGTTAGGAGGAATCTCCACCCAAGGCCATTGGACCTGATACCTGTTATCTTTAAATTTTATAGTTTTATTGAATTGCTCGATTGCCTCCTCATCGCGGGTGGAGCTTGGTATATCCGTGATGCCTATAGACTCAAGATCCCACAATCTTTTGACATCGTCTATTTTTAAAGGAAGGTCTGGTTCATTTAATTTATTGTCAAATCCAGAATTTGATTGAAAATAAGTCAATACTGATAACTGATCTGAATTTGCGTCTGTATCTTCTTTAAAATTTCCTGACCATACCCAGCCAAAATCAGAATTTACTAAGAAAAGATCATTAGTAACTGAAATTTTTTCTTGCCCCATAAACGAGTGGTAATAGTCATTCCCCAACAAAATGTCTATCCTATCCCCACAAGAACCGTCATCGGCCATTATCATTTCATTTGTCACGAAATTACTCCTTAAAGTACTCTGTTTGCTTGCGACTGGAGTACTTATCCCCTCTGTTATATGAGGCACTACATTTGCATGAATGCGTCGTGAAACGCCAGTACGAGTTTTAATTTGAAAGGTCACCACTGGGCTGTAAATGTGATTTGGTGATTTCGATCCAAATGTAAATATAGATAAGTTTATTTTATCTATAACTGGAAGATTCAGTGAACTAGCAATAGGTTTTGTAATATACGATCGCTGACTACCGCAATCAAGTAAAATTCTACATTCTCTGGTTACTGTCTCTGACTCCGAATTTATTGCTTCGATATTCGCAATGCACGTTTGTAATAATGTACTCATTCCCTCTGATCTAACATGTAAATTTTTAGTAGGATTTAGTTTTCCTGATTTATCCAACTTCAAAGGACATAACGCACGATTATGTACGTCTACCTTGTGACAATGTTGACATATTACTTTAACCTTGCAATCTCTCACCCTATGTCCTGTTCTAAAACACTTAAAGCACTGATTTCTTAACTGATTCCTTCTATCGCGCATTGTTCTATATGTTGTACATTCATCACTGAAATGATCCTCTCTACAAAATGTACAACGCTTTAGCTTCTTTTTAGGAGGCTCAACCCTTTCATCCAAAGATTGATTCTGCCTTTTCATTGGATGTACTTTTGGCTTGTTATATTGGTTTTTGTCAAATGTAAATTTGTTATTTCGTTTTTCAACTAGCTTAAACTTTTGCTTTGACTTATTCCTAAATGGCTCAGCTTTTACATGTAAGGAACCTAGCGTGAAACTATCCGACCTTGTTTCCCGTTGTGTTGAATCTGCTTTCGTATCTTTGCTCACAATCTGATTCTTTAATCTATTTGAAGTCTCTTTAGCGGAAATGATAAACTCCAAATATTTCCTAATATTATCAATGGAATCATCGTCATCAGTTATTTTCATTCTTACTTCATAAATCAGATCTTCCGGAAATTTTTCCATAATCATTACCCTGAGGTGATTATGATTAACATCTTCTCCTAATGAGCTGAGTACCCTAAGATGTCTCTCAATTTCATTAAGAGTGTTTCTACATTCTTTTACCTGATTTGATGTTACAGGCTTGATTCTATAAAGTGCAACATAGTGTGCATCTATAATTACAGCTGGTTTTCCATATCTTTCTTTTAACGAGTTAATTGCAATCTGATAATTTTTATTTGTAGTGTCCAGTCCCTCTATGGCCTGTTTGGCATCACCTTCCAAAACTGATTGAAGATATAACAGTTTATCTACATCATTAATGTTTCTGTTGTGCACATTTGAAGAAAACTGGTCCCAGAATTGGTACCATTTAAGAACGTCTCCATTGAATTTAGCAAGTTCCATTTTTGGTAGCTTACTGGCAATGTTAATGTTGCTGTTACTAGAGGCTGTACCTTGGTTAAATCCATTTTGTTTTATTTTTAATTGCATTTCTGATATTAGGTCCTCTGCTTGTATTTGAGTCGCTGTATATTGGCTTATTTCATCTACACTTAGATCCGTCATAAATTTATAACAATTGTGTATCTCCTTCACAAACCGATCATTGGCATCTCTGAGTTGTGAACCAACTAACTCCAAACTACTGATGTCAACCTCACCATCTGATAACTTTTTAAGAGTGGACTGAGCTGATTCAATGCAAGATAAAACAGAATCATAAATTATTTTAAAGCGGGTTCGGATGACAATAGTTTCCATAATGTTTAAGTACAGTACCTACCATCCGATAGCAAAATCAAAAAAAAATCTCAGGGTCTATTCAACGTTCCAAATCTAGAACAAATAACCATCCCGTTATAAAATAATTCCACGACGTTAACTACGAGTATCATAATTCTCAACAGTACTATATACATATGTAGGTACTGGGTACTATCAAACTTTGGGACCCGCAATAACTCGTTAAATATTTTACTCCACTGTATTCAAGTGTAAACTAAACACTAAAGAAACTATTACAATTACAAATGCGGCGCTCTTGAAATATAATAAAGCCTGTGTATTTATAACGGCAAACCTCATGTCTTCGCTCTAGGAATCAGTTACATGAATATAAACAAAGCGGCACAATAGCAAAAAACTACGCCACGGGTCTCCTCATAACTCAATATTAAGCCTGCTCTACATTACTGTTTAGCTAACTTGAAAAATAACGCTCGCACGAGATGGCCTCCACGAGGTTATATGCCATTACTACATTCGTTACTGCGTATTTAACAATTTGATGATCCATGAGCATTAAAATACTCTAAAAAGGTATAGATTTAATATAATAGAATTAATATAATATTCAATTACAAATTGTAAAATAGTCGTCAATAATAACAACCCCAATAATATCTCCTCCTTTTTTTTGAAGTCGGTTAATAAAAACCAACAAGTAATATGAAACAAATAAATCATTTGAGTTTCATTCCAATATATAAATCAATTTAAAAATCAATGCATAGCTCCTTTCATCATTTTTTTTACGTTTTTTTTTTATTCATTATGCTAGGTATAGTTTCGGCGGAAATGTAGAGCACGCTTGAGAAGCTATCACATTCTCTAGTGTGCAGAATGCTTTAAATTCTGTTACCAGACGAACATGCTCGCTAGTGTAGACCGCGCTTAAGTGGCCGCCGCCGCACAGATCTAATAACAAGTGCCTTACTCGAGTTTCTAACGTCCTCGTGGTACTCGTAGCTATAATATAAATCACGGCTCATGTTGACAAAAATGGGTCCGAAACTGTGAGTTGCAAGTAACCATTTGTAACTGTTTTGATCTTGATTAGAACGGGTAAATTACACGTAGGAACACAAGAATATTTCAGAACATTCATCCAATCGTCGAAATATACCCAACTATAAATATTTAATATTTTTATCTGCCCAATCTTGATCCCAGCACCTCCACCATGTCGCCAAGATGTCACCTTTATAGGCATCTGACGAAAGTCTATGTAATTACTATGATCATTACGTTACAACAAAAAATGTATCTGTAGTCAATGTAGTCATGGACGTTGTCAATATTAACTTATTCTCTGATCTGTCGCTTGGACATACATACTTTCTATAAATATAACAGCCTGTTACTAACTTCTGTGAACTCATTACTGAGTATAGGGGAAACCCCCTAAGTGGCCACCACCTTCCCCATAAAGCCACTCCGAACCTCACCGGTTTGTCACAGATATCTTACAGTATATTATATATGAAAACTACCGATAGATCTGCACTGATCGGTTACTGGTATCATAAAACATAACTATATATGCACAAACTGCCGATAGATCTTAACTAATCGGTTACTGATATCTGAGCTATCATGCTATTACACTGCCCACAGGTGACACTTTGCAATGTCTAGAATAATCTAGGACTCTAGGTACCTTGATAGGTCAACTTGGTTCCTCAGACATCTTATCTAGGACTCTATGTGCCTTTGACAAGGCCAACTATGACTCTTGCCTGGTATATTTCATCCAGGACTCTAGGTGCCTCAAAGGCCAGCTGTAACTTGTGCCTGATGACTCTCAACCAGGACTCTAGGTGCCTTCCGTAGGCCAACTGTTGCCTGGTTACATTGCAGCCAGGACTCTAGGTGCCTCCATGAGGCCAGCTGTAACTTGTGCCTGGTGACTCTCCACCAGGACTCTAGGTGCCTTCCGTAGGCCACTGTTGCCTGGTCACATTGCAACCAGGACTCTAGGTGCCTCCATGAGGCCAGCTGTAACTTGTGCCTGGTGACTCTCCACCAGGACTCTAGGTGCCTTCCGTAGGCCACTGTTGCCTGACTACACTGCAACCAGGACTCTAGGTGCCTCCAAGAGGCCAGCTGTAACTGTTGCCTAGAATGTCTGAGGACTATATTGAATACTCAACTTATATTGTCACCTGTACGCGTGTAAACCGTTACAATGAACATGCCCAATAGAAATATAACGACTCACCGGATACTCTGGAGTCAGCCTCATATCACTCCCACATTCACTCCACTATACTTCGCACGGTCTACGTCTACTGCCTGCACTCTGCAGCCTGCCTCGCAGCTAGTCACGGCTGCTCGCGACGGCACATCGAGTGTTAATAATTGCTGTCCCCAAGGGACTTCTCTCAATCCCTTTCAACAACCGGCGCCCGCGCGTCTCCCGCACGGTGCACGCGCGTCTCTCTCCCCGCGCACCTCCTCTGCAGTCCCTTGTTACTGCGTGATGTTTACAAACTTACGTACCTCAGGTCGCCTGGCGACCGCTGTTGCTAGGCGCCTTAGCGACCAACTACTTTATTACTTCGCATTCGCGACAACTGTCTCGTGTTTGTTACCAAATTCCTCCGAAACGGCACGACCGATTGATATGAAATTTTCTATGTATGTTTGGTAGATCTGAGAGTAGGTCGTAAGCTATTTGTTTATATATTAATGGCAAAACAACGTTTGCCGGGTCAGGTATAGTTTAATATATATAATTCTCGTGCCAATTTTTATTACCAAACTGCACCGAAACAGCTCAACCGATTGTTATGAAATTTTCTGTATAGGTTCGGTAGGTCTGAGAGTAGTTCGTAAGCTATTTTTTTATATCCCTAATGGCAAAACAACGTTTGTTGTATCCACTATTATTTCAATTAGCTTAAGAAACTATTCGATGATGCATTTACGAGTATTTCCACCACTGCTCTCGCGGTTTTCTATATTCCGTGTAGAGTAAGAATCCCACAGAGCTTACATTAAATTTCGACGCGACGAGACTCGTAATAAAGCTGGAGTCACGCCAACAATTTTGCACCACGTCCGCGTGAAAGTAAATTGTATGTCTGCATAATTTTTTGGCGCATTGACTTTGGCCGCTGGTGTTATGTGTCGACGGTTTTATTAACAATCAGATTTTGGTTTGGAACCAATTATTTTATTTAGATTAATTGTTTTAGATTCAATTAGTGTTTTAAATTGTATGCGTGTAAGTTTTTGTACATTTTTCCGGCAGTTTATGATGATTTCACGGCTTGAAATGGCATGAATGATTTTGAATTGACAGATTCTATAATCGCATTTTTTGCGTGACAACCTTGCTGCTCAGTACAGAAATGCAGAGCTGTTTAAGAGTGTTTATGCGGCACGGTATGAATCGCGTGTCGCTCCATACAAAAAAAGAAATCCGTTCCCACTGACGCAATTTTGCGCGGAAAATGGTATTACAAAAAAAATTATAGTAAAATAAATATACAACTTATTAAAATAGTAAATAACCAGTGACATTGAATATTAATTGAATTAAATTACTATAATTCAGAAATAACAAAATATCTTGGATTTTATCCTAAAATAATACGTTTAATTTATCGAAAAATGCTAAAAATGACACTTTTCGGTTTATGGTTTTTGAATGAAAATCTAGGAAAATCGTGTTTTTTTTTTGAGACATTTTTTAGTAAATGTTATTAATTTTATAAATATGTCATTGTTATAAGTTTTTGTTATGAAACATGGCAAATATCTTGCATCAAAATAGAGCTTCCACCGCTAAGTGAGTAATTAGCCTTTATCTTAAACTTTCTAATGAGAAATTTATACACATATTTTCAAATATTTTTGAGACAAAAACTAGATTATGAAATGCCAAATAATATGATAGCAATTATCTAATCAATAATTGAACACATGACACTCTTATGTTCCGTCGAAAATTGTCAATTTTGACTCAAGCATAATTTCAACGCATGAATGGTCTTAATAGGGGTTTTACAAAACAGTAATCTGCATTGGGTTACAAGCATCTTGTTTTAGCGTCATCATACTAATATATGATCGAAATGCAACTGTTATTTCTTCATTTTACTTTTCACACTCCTTCATTTAATCAATTTTCGCACCAAGTTATACCATTAATATATAAAAAAAATACATAAATATGTAGACTAAAAATACATACTTACATAAATATGTAGACTAGAATATATCGAAAACTATTCACCTCTACTGCCAAATTACTCTGTCGTGCTACTCAGTGGATCATATTTCCGAGTAAGTTACCGATTTATTAACCCCGACGCAAAACGGGTGTTATAAGTTTAACGTGTCTGTGTATCTGTGTATCTGTCTGTGGTAGCGTAGCTCCCAAACGGATGGACCGATTTTCATAAAGTTAATTTTGTGTCATAGATAATTTTTTATCGACTTACTCCAGCTGATAAGATCCCAGGGGCGATACTACAGTGTAGCTGCCTTTATTTATTTATTAACTAGCTGACCCGGCAAACTTCGTTTTGCCTGTTATTTTTTTCTCATAATATTAATAATTTTATTTATTTATTTATAGGTACAACTGTAACGGGTCACGTTCCGTACATTGAAGATATTTCGAAATTTTTTGTTACAGAGCACTCTTTAGTCGATACTGAAGCCAAAACTGTAATATGTTTAATTTTTGTCCGTTTGTCTGTCTGTCTCTCTATTTCACGGCCACGCATCACGGCTAATCCGCTGGATGGATTAAAATGAGACTTGGCATGATGTGAGTTTATATACCGAAGTAGAGCATAGGATACTTCTTATTCCGAAATTCAGCATGGTTTCCCTGGAAGACGACATCAAAGTCAAAATGTTTATGTATTAAGTTATAATTCATTAACACGCGGTCAGATTTCATTCATTCTTTTTTGTTCGAAAGGAGGTACTTCATAGATTGTCTCTGAAATATTTAAAGTTTATCAGTTTTGTAGTTCAGAAATTACAGACATACAAACCCTCAGTGTAAGTCAAACCGTATAGCCAAGACATGTTGCGATATTACTTATAGCGCCATCTCTAAAATTAATGTGGTACCTTCTAGAAAGTAATTTTTTCTCGCATTACCGAATTTTAGTTATGTCATGGTGTATCTATCTACCGTTGTCTCACTTTGTTTCGAGATGGCACCTGAGGTTTTCACTTCTGTCAACATTTAATTGAACGCGGCCGAAGCCTCTCGCTGGATCAAATATAATTGAATTTCATCTCAACCCCACAATAGCTGGGTTAGAGTTTCCTCTCAGAATAAGAGAGGTTTGTTTAGTAAGTACTTAGATGAAGACCAAAAAAGAAATGGATGGATCGTATGGAAGAGTATTGCACGTTGACAGCAGATAGGAGAGAATGTAAGAAGACTCCATGGTAGAAATTTAGAATCCAATGGCAGGAGTAGCGGGACGGGAAGGGGGAAGGGAGGGAGAGGAAGTGTCCCCTAACCCCCGATACCACTCCCTGAAAAGGTATTGCACCATTCTTGAGCAAATTTAAAAAGATGAAATAATTAAAGTGACGATGATGGAGTCGCTTCGTCGCGGAGAGAAGCGAAAGGGGAAGGGGTGGGAAGAAAAAAAATGGGATTTTTCCCCCCCTCCCAAGCTAAAAGTTTCGACACGTAGTAGCTTTTAAGAAATATTTTTTTTAATTATGAAGTTTTGAATTCAATTTTGCTGTTATAATTATACTGAAATACATGTTTTGGAATGGGAATTGTAGCCTAAAGAAGGAGTAAAGGAGTTAGGAAAACCCTTTATCCATCACCATCTACCCCTCACCCCCCCTAAGGGTCAGTCGACAGAGCTTTAAAATCTTGAGGACAGAATTGAGAGGACTTGTTGACAGAACTTTGAACTCTTTTTTAGCCTTCAGTCTTTCCCTTACCCTTTTTAAGGCTCTGTCGACGGAGCCCCGCTTCGCGGGGCTCCTATTTCTGGGTGGTCATAAAAGAAAATAACCACTCAGAATCCTCTCTCGCCATCCTCTTCGTCACCTATCCGTTAAGTCGAGGTGCCCCAAGTCCCGAGCTCGCTTCGCTCGCTCTACATCCTAAGTGGTTTGTGTCAAAAATTGAATCTGTAATACTACAAATAACATATTTAAAAAGTTCTGTGGCCTATTTTTTTTGTCGGTACGACAAAATATATGTGTGGTGTTCCATCTCGTCCTACTGTATCTCCTAAAAATCATCCTAACTTCGAAAAAAGACCTCCCGATTTATACTGACCGCCACATAGATGGAATAATTGTTTTTTTGAAAAGCTCGAAAACAGTGCGTTACCTCGTAATGCGAATAGTATTGTTATAATCAGGGACCAAACCTTTACCAAATACAACACCTTTCTCCCCCGAACTCCTGCCAAAGGAAAGTAAATCCAACCCTGATTTAGCAAGTTTCATCAGTACTACAAATATCTGTAAGAAGTTTGGTGAATCGGCTTTAAACAACTCCAAACAATTGCGCTAAATCGTTAGTCGGTTGCATTTATGTTCAGCTGAAAGAAGCCTCGGTACCCATCTCGCAGAAAGCTTCGAAGCCCTGATCCTGATTTTCGATCAACGGCCCCGAGTATGAAATCCAAAATATTTCCGACGTTATTCTCAGTACTCGAAGCTGATGGCCATCCAGCTCGTGGGTCATCAATTCTTCTGACCATTTTTTAACGATTGTATATACGCTGGAGCAGGTCCTAATTTGTCAATCTGTTTCAGCGTTAACCCTTTCTTGAACAAATAAAAATAAAATACTTGGCATCGACGTAGGTAATGTTCGATATTCTCCGAAACCACAATCGGTATTACAACGTTATTTGCATATCAAATAAATTAAATAGACCAAAGAGGTCGGACATCATACTCCGGCTACAAATTTCGAAACAAACCTGTCAGAGGTGCTGACGTGACAGCAATGAAATGTTTACTTAGCAACGCCATTAAATCAATTTATTAATTTTATTTTTATTTCGAAAATACTCGATAATCCTAAGTCTCCACATATAAGTCCTCGATTCGGATCGATTATTTTTTTACGCTCTTTCATTTGATGTGCGATTCGTTCGATTCCACCGTACACTGGTACCGCCCTTGGTTTTTGTATGGGAAAATTAAATCGGCCAGGGCCAGGGTTCTTTCAGCATTTTGGGACATCAAATATAGATAACAACCCGGTCCCGCACCCAGAGATCATTCCCTGAAAATTTCATAACGATCGGTCCAGCCGTCTCTGAGTAGTTTGGCTACAAATACATTTTTACTTTTATCCCCTCTCCTAAGGGAACCATGGTGAATTTCGGGATAAAAAGTATCCTATGTCCTTCCTCGTAGAATGAACTCAAGTCATACCAAGTTTCATTGGAATTCATTCAGTAGTTTCGGCGTGATGCGCGGCCGTGATACAGAAAGACAGACAGACAGACAGACAGACAGACAAAAATGAAAAAAAATACAGTTTTGGGTTCAGAACCGATTTTAGAGTGCCCTCGAAAAAAAATTTTCAAAATATCTTTAATGTACAGAATTTGACCTGTTACAGATTTATTATAAGTATATAGATAGTGTTTTTTACATGTTTTTTACATATTTCCTACACTAGTGTACATATAAAATACCATGTTAAGTACTTAAGAAATAGTACATTTCGACACTAGTGTGAAAAGTTTATCATTCGTATAAGAGTCCCAGTTTTTCGAACAAAGCAAAGTTTTTTTGAGGAAGCGGCGTTAGTGGATTTGGTTGGTAATGGAGATAGATATATCCTGGATTAACATATAGGCTTTGTATCCTATAAAAACTAGAGTTCCCATGGGATTTTTTGTAGGCCGAAATTTGCTATTGAAATCTATAGCTGCAAGCTTCCTTAAAAGTAGGTATAAAGGTTGGAAAAGGATGCGGGATCGGGAACGAGATCTATGATTCCATCGAGAGTTATTAAAAAGCTAACTATTGCAATAAAATAAAAATGCGCCAAAATCTACGAAACTTCATCTGTATAGTCAGCGCATTGTCTTGCTGCTTGCGATGTAATAAAATGGGGATACAAGTGACTGGCAGTAAGTGCGACAGAAAGCGCAACAGAGGGTCTGTTTTTCGATTTTATTACACCGCAGGCAGCAAGGTATGGTCCTCAGTGTAGTAAAAAGAACAATAAAATACACGTAGATACCTAATAAGTCACCAATTAAAAACTTCGCCTATTTTCCAGCCTTCCATTATACTAAATAAGCTCTTTTAGACAGTGTTAATCCTTTGAGGTCTCTAATTAAACTAACTCAGTGACGAATATAAACTTTATTTGACACTTTTAATTAAATAATACCGCTCGGTAAGTTTGCGACTTTGTTTGACGTAATTGTGATAGACTTTAAACTTTATTGTTGTAAAATCGATTATTTTATGTGAATAAAATTAATTTTCCCTAGAATTGAACAAAAGGTTAAGAATCTGTAAGATATTGTGCCCTTAGCTGAGTAAGTACTTGAAACTTTTTATTAATATTAAAACTTACTCTTTAATAGGCTTGTCTTGGCAGGGGCACTACCGTGCCCGCACATATGTAGAATGTCTGGAATGCCAAAGCACAACGCCCTGGCTAAGAAAGATGAAGTCTCCGTTTTTTTTGTCATCCAAGTCTATCCAAGTTAGTGTTGCCCAAATGCAAGAACAAGACGAGACTCAGCCAGTCTTGGTCTTGGTCTTGCGCCAGTACATGTGGTCTTGGTCTTGGTCTTGTTCTTGCACCCCCAGTCTTGGTCTTGGTCTTGGTCTTGCAGCAAGAGTCTCGCAAGTCTCGCAATTACGGTAATTTAGATGTGAGAACAATGTAACATTTTGTGTAAGTATACATTTTGAGTTTGAATTAACATAGCTTTTTTTTACTCATTACAAGTTAGTAGGTAGGTACTTGACTGCGATCTCACCTGATGGTAATAAGTGACGATGCAGCCGAAGATGTTATCGTACTAAATTGGACGGGGTAAGCAAACCCTAACGGATTCTACACAGCATCGAGCCAAAACGCTAAATCGCTTGGCGGTGCGTCTTTGCTGGTAGGGTGGTAACTAGCCAAGGCCGAAGCCTCCCACCAGACCAGACCTGAGCAGCCAAATTAGAAATAATAGGTACAATTCTAAAGTGGCCTGTGGCGGGAATCGAACCCGCGACCTCTCTCTCTAATCCTAGCGCGCGCCACTGCGCCAGGGAGGTCGTCTAAAAGCTCCCTATAGTAAAGAGCCAAATTAATTTAATGTTGACAAATTCAAAATATCGATTGACACCTTTGCGATCCGTGCCTATTACATGTTCTATCTACCGTGTCCCACGGTAGCAACTTAGCAAACAAGAATATTTTCATTCGCTAATCGCTATGTATGCTTATGGTACCTACTGTTCGCAATGCGCATAAGTCCAATTTTCCTAAATTTTTCGAATCATTTTTTTTTCTCTCTCATAGAGTTTGAGCGCGTCCCTAATACCCTGGTCCCGAACTCCTACACTCCCCGAAACGACACTGTCTTAATACTCATAGCCACAACGACCTCCTAGCGCAGTGGCGCGCGCACGGATTGAAATGGGAGATCGCGGTTTAGATTCCCGCCACGGGCCACTTTGGAGTTTTATAATTTCTTATTTGGCTCAGGTCTGGTCTGGTGGGAGGCTTCGGCCGTGGCTAGTTACCACCCTACTAGCAAAGATGCACCGCCAAGCGATTTAGCGTTCCGGTGTGATGCTGTGTAGAAACCGTTAGGGGTTGCTTACCTCTTCCAAGGTAGTACGATAACATCTTCGGCTGCATCGTCATTTACCATCAGGTGAGAACACAGTCAAGTACTTACTTGTAGTGCGTAAAAAAAACGGAGGTCGGCCCGCGAAATTCAAATTTTATTTTGTTTTTCGTCAATATTTAACTAGTACAATGAATTAGGCTTATGGCATTCATTTTGCGAAAATAGCAATATCATCTTCATAGGTTTATATAAAAATCTTTACTAGAAAGCGTCCAGTTTAGGTATGTACTCGTAGTTCGAATGCCGAGTTTGAAATTTTGCAAATTGGTCGACAATCGTACTACATTCCTAAACTGGACACTTTCAAGTACCTAAACATTAAACTGTGAAGATGATACTCTTATTTTCGCAAAATGAATTCCATAAGCCTACTTCGTTGGATTAGTTAAATAATTGCGAAAAACAAAATAAAATTTGAATTTCGCGGGCAGAGGGAGCGATTTCACGTTAACTGCAAGACGCAAGAGTCTCGCAGGCTTAGTCTTGTTCTTGCTCAAATCTTGCACTGCCAGTCTTGTTCTTGGTCTTGCTAAAATTAGGCAGTCTTGGTCTTGGTCTTGTTCTTGCAAAAACGCAAGAACAAGACCAAGACTGCAAGACCAAGACTAATTTTGGGCAACACTAATCCAAGTGGATCTCAAGTGTCTAGTTAAGTTCAACTTATTCTACACCGTTCCATGATATTCTATTGTATTCCATTCTACTTCCATGCATTCCAATGTCATAAGCCGTCACCGTGACGTCAATATCATAAAGTATTATTAATCTCAGCGAACACACGGCCTGGCTCATACACGGCTATCGTACGGTCCCTACGAAAATACATTGTCACCGTTTCTCTCGACCAAGCCTAGAACTTCCATGCTTACCCAATCGCTATTGCCAACAACATAGCATCATATAGTGCGTTTTATCCTTGAAGACGCTCCCCACTCCATCCCAACTCTTCACAAATAGCATGAAACGTTAGCGATTGTGAAGGAGTGGGACGTTCATGGATTGAACTACCTACCTAAGTATACAAAAAATTCAACAATGTTTGCCTTTAAAATCTGTATAAAAAAAAGAAAAAACCTGATACATTCATAGGTTCCCCTTACAATATAGACCAGTGGAAAGATTTTTTTAATTTACGACGGAATCGCCAGAGTAAAAAAAAACCGGCCAAGATCGAGTCGGACTCGCGCACCGAGGGTTCCGTACTCAAGAAGTACTGAAGCAAAATAAGCTTAGATAGTTATAGCTAGGTACTTTTAAGATTCGTTCGTACTAATGTAGATGTAACACGACCAAAACTGTAACGACCAAAATGTAAAACGGTAATAATTACCTTTGTTAATGAACCGCAAAACTAACTTTGTTTGTAGAGGTTTATTGTTAATATCAAAAAAACTATGCTAGTTAGAGCATTGGCTATAGTTTTCCTGTAAAATATACATAAATTCCTATTGACCATAATTATTTGAGATTTTTCGATTGGTAAACTCCGGAGATAAGGGGGGGGAACGGTATTTTTTTAGACATTTTCCCCGATAAATCAAAAACTATCATGACTAAAAATAATTAAAAATCGGTTTTAGAATGTACAAAGTAAATCCTTTCATATGATAACCCACACAGTACAGTTATCTCACTTTTAAATTTCAGCCCTCCGATTTTCCCCCCTTTTTTTAATAAGAACAAAAATAATTTCCATTTTTTTTTATTCCAGTGTCATTGGGCCACTAATATACACAACTATTCCAAATTTCATATCGATAGCTCTGGTAGTTACTGAAATAATCGTGTGTGACGGACAGACAGACAGACAGACAGACGGAGAAAGTCGCACCATAAGGGTTCCATTTTACCATTTTGGTACGGAACCCTAAAAAGGGGCGGGTTGACTAGTCAAAAGATTGTAAAAGGATTCAAGCCACTCGATGTATTATAAATAAAGGCAATATCAATTCGAAACGAAAATTACTTAGAAAGGTTTCCGCAACAACCTTACTCGAGTGCTCAAATTTATTGCTAAGAAACACATTAACCGAGAAAAATACGCATTTCAGCTCAAACGTATGTAGGTACACTGCCTGAACCTAGCAATATTATTTAGAAGCCAGTATCCACGGGTAAATCATTAACTTTATTACAAGAAGTACTTATTTCATGTGATAGACTCGTGAAAGGGATATTCGTAAATGAAATAAAAGTTTATTCATTAAATGTACGTACAATCTGATGTTACAATATTTGGAATAAAGTAAACGAAATTCGAATTCGCTATCGTTCGAAAGCTTCTTTGAGTTCTGTAATTTCGTCCCCATCCATTTATTTCTTCTGGCATTTTTAAACTCAAAACATTGGTTTAAGTAGGAGCAAGTAAACAAAAAATCATGTTTTCACCTCATGTTGTTGTAGGCAGCATTTAATGCACTTGCTCATACAAGTATGTGTATATAGTTAAAATAACAGATTTCCGACTGCAGGTCTTAATTCTTTGAGTTTAAGAAAACAGTCTTGTGTAAATTACATTCGTGATTTTTTTTAATTTGTTGGGTTTATTAGTTTTCTTTTTGTCTAGTTTTTTTTTGTTTTCGAAAAATTTTCGCTTATTTTAGTCTTTGAGGTTTCAATTGTTAATACAAAATCAATCAACTAGAGTGTTATTTAATTACAAATAACAAAAAACCAAATAAAATTTGAATTTTGTGTGCACGGTTCACCTTAGTAGATACCTATCCCAGTACAATACCAACGGGATACGTAAAAGTGTGACGGTAACGGATTAGGGTAAATCAATTCTGAGCTAGCAAACATTACCCGTGTCAGCGCGAGCTTTGGACGCGAACACACCATTGTTTCCCATAAAATTGATTTGAGCCCTTTCTGAGCGACATATATTTCTGCGCCGGGATAATATTTTAGAAATTTCATCGAAAAACCCGGCGAGAGGCTCTGTTATTCCTGAAAACAATAAAGATCCAACGCCGCATGAACGGGCATTTTTTCATACATTTTTGTCTCAAAAGTTTTTAAATGTAAGTTTTTTTTTCATAGACCGACCTCACCCGCTCAGTGAGATTAGAACAGGAACATCCCGGTTTTCATTCCGGACACATGCCAGTAATTAGTAAAAGTAAAAATTTGTGATCATATAATTTTCCTAATAGGTCTTTGGTCTGATCTAATGGGGTTTGTCCACTAGGATCCCCTATAATGATCCTCCAGGGGATCCTGATGAACTTTTCGAGTTCATCCTTTTATTCCCTTGGGGTAAAAGTCAGTAAAGACAGTATCACACAGCCCATTGGTATTGTTATTAAAATAGCACATAAAGCTACACGTGTAACAACTTACTATCCTATAAGCAAAGACTTGTATCACCAAGCGATTTCGCATTACTATTTTAATATTCTGTGATTCCTGTAAGACGATAATATGTAACAATAGACAGAGATTTAGGTTTATGAATGAATGAATGAATTTAATGAATTGATACTTTTTTGCGCATTACAAGAAAGGAAAACATAACAAACAAGAAATCATACAAAACATAATGCGCAAAAGGCGGTCTTATTGCCATAGGCAATTTCTTCCAGACAACCTTTTCTTTTTGGTGAGAGGTTATACAAAGAGTGTAAAGTTTATTAATTTCCTTTAAGTAAACGTGCAAACAAAAAACGAATATTCCTGTATCAACTCTAAAGATGAACTTTGTTTTTGAACGTTATAATATTATTATGTTATTTTTTATTTTTTAAAGAAAGTCTTCAGCATTAGATTTTATACGAGATTGCGTTATATTTGAATTTGGAAATGCTATTCACCCTAGGGCGGGAAAGCATTTTCAATATTCTAGGGGATATAGAAATTAAAATGCTTTTGCCACCTGTGGAATATTAAACCATTTTGATCATTCAAGATCTCTTTTCCAAGTGGGTGCGATGAGAAATACCTGATGGTGAAGCTTCGCAAATTCTTTCTCAAATTTTGAATAAGAAAAAGGTCAATAACTCAAAAATTCCTTCAACTTCTATTATAACTGAGGCGTTCCTTTAACTTGGCTGCCAAGAGTTCCTCAAAGTTGAGGAAATTTACAACTTCGAACCGATTCATCTTTCCTCCGCCCACAGGCCTTACTTGTACCTAATTTTTTTTGCGCTGTTCTGATTTTGTGTAAATTTAATATTCTACAAAAGGCGTGCTTGAGTAAGCCTTAGTACTATTGGGCCTTTAGAGCAGTGCAAAAAAAATTTAAAATATACATCGCTCCACTACATTTATCTTTTGTTCATCTTGACGTGTGAACGTAAACATGTGGAGGGGTGTTCATTTTTAGATTAGAGATCTATTTATTTATTCTGTACATATATATAAAGATAAATAAAGACACAAACATAGAGAGGACATGCACAAGGACATCTTAGAACTACAAATAAGGATCTCTTCCAGATGCCCTGGATGTACTATCTACACTTAGGTATAAGTATGCGCAGGTACGTGGAGGGTTGGAGACACCACGGGAATAGTGTTGAATAGTAAATATAATATTGAAAAGTACAGCTTCAGACATGGGTAATTTTTTGAATGATACGTTGAAAAAAATTGAAATTTGACATAAAAAAGGTATACAGGACAATTTCTATTAACTTTTTTGTATCACTTTCCAATCAAAATTCAATGGGAGTCTATCATGCATGATGCATTATGCCGATGCTACTGTATGTCTACAAGAAAGGATTAATAGGCAATTGCATAACAATAAAGTTTGGTTTTATTATAGAAATTTACGGAAACGCGGGTTGTACATCGTAAACCTGTCCCCACAGCGGGCAGTAAAATCAAGAACTATGTAATAAGTGGCTACATAAAGCCACTTTATGGCTTAATCATAGTGAACCTACTTTTGTTTAACAATATTGCATGATTTCGTTGTAATCTAGCGTACATCCACCGAGGTAACATCGCTATGTACATGTAGTCATACGATGTACATCGTATGTTTGTAGTGTACCTAAGCTATATAAAAGGAGTTTTGAGTAAAAGGAATTACTATCAAAGCAGTAACAATTTGTAATATCTTCATTTTTGGTTGCATCGTTAAGTGGGGTTAAAGTCGAGACGCAATAACTTATGATTGGATAGAAAGAATTTTTTTCAGAGGAAAATTCGTCGATTCATCGCTGCGTCAGCGTTGTAGCAGCGTTGTGTCGGAGTGTACCTGTGCAGATATGTACTAATCTGCTATAGAGAGGCGTATCCCGTAGGTACAGTCTAGTCACGTGCCCCCAGTTTATCGCAGACACGTTCGGTGCCTGCAATAAAAAGTTCTCTAAAATGAAATATTTAACGCCGCCAGTTCGCGTTACGCCTGATGAACAACCTAGCCCGAACACAGAGATAAAGTCTTAAGAGGATACACTGAGTTTAATTTTGTCCTTGTCACTCTTACTGATACGTTGGTGATTGCGACATACAGCGTTGCGGAAGAATAGAACAGAAAAACGACGTTTCAGCTAATTACTAAAAAAGTAAGCGAGTTTTCAAAAATCCGTTATGAGCGAGTTTCGGATATTATATTATTACCAGAATAAAAATCACAATAATTATATCCATTGTAGTTTATAAAAATTAGAAAAATGGAGATTTTGGAGCAATTTCTGGGAGAATTTTGTATCTAGAAAAGTTTATAAAATTTTTTAAAAATGGATATTTTGGAGCAGTTTTTGGAAGAACACTCTATTGAGAATATATTGTATCCAATCGTGTTTCTGCTTCAAAGCGGATTTAGAATATAGACTCAAAATTCATGACGTTTAAATTTGAATGTAATTGTCTTAGTTTTTAAACTGCAAAAAAATAAAATAATCATTTTTAATAAACCATTCCGCAAAAACTCTACTACTTAGGCAGGGATTTCAGCAATTTGTAATAACGAGAATTTTCATTACACTTATGAAGGCAAAAACTAGTAGGTATGTGTATATATGTTTATTAAGTTTTCACGCCACAACTTCCATACTGATTTAAGAAGATATGGCGATAGATTATATTATATGCTGGAATAAGACAAATAAGATATCAAGGTATTATGCTTTTTATCCCGGAAAGTCAATGGTTGCTGCGGGATTGCAACAGAATTTCACGCGCTGAAGACAACTTAATTTTACTTAACTTATATTTAGTGAACATTTATAACTCCATATTTATACACTTGTAGGCTTTCTATATATTACCAATTAAAAGAGGGGTTGATTAAAAAGCAAAGGTGGATCCTAAAAGTGGAGGATTTTATGTGTGTACCCCCGAAAAGGCCTAAGAAATCTAGCAATATATGAGACTTTATGCTATACTTTATGGCACGGTTTGCATGGGCAGGGAATAAAATGTTTTATTTTATCCCATTCCCCAGTTTTATCCTCTGACCAGAGATAAAATTATTTTCCCTTTAAAGCACGGCAAACGAGTAAACGAGATGTCTTTTCCCCGTTTTATCCTCGAGGGACATTATCTAAACCCTGAACATGGGTGCACAGTGCACACCCATGTTCAGAGAGTGGATAAAACTGTAGGAAGGTATAATTTTTTTTATACTTTATAGGCTAGCGCTTGACTGTGATCACACCTGAGGGAAAGTGATGATACAGTCTAAGGTGGAACGCGTTTGCCTAGAAGGTGCCTATTCACTCTTGATTTGAAGACACGAGGGTTGTAAGTGGCAGGAAAGACACTGCCTGGGAGGACATTCCAGGCCTTTGCAGTGCGTATCAGGAACGAGGAATCAAAAATAGTGTTTGCTTAACTATTGAACAAGTAAATACATCGAATATAAATTTGCTTCCCTGATCTGTGACCTATCCAACCAGACAGTTCATTGTGTTTGGTGGTCAGACACAATGTTAAGGCACAAATTGTGTTAAGCATGATATATTCAGATCACAATCGCTATCCGAATGACAATATTTGCTCCACCGCAACTTTCCGGCCATCGAGTTTAGAGCGGCTCAATTTAACCCTTGTGTTCAAGATAAATACGTTAATTAATGTGACTTCAGCCCTTTTTGCCTTGTTTATCGCTTGATTGCGATTTCACCTGATGCTTAAAAAGATTCAAACCGCAAGCAAATAGCAACGTTGCCGTTGAAATAATTTGCGTACTCAAAAATTCTGCTGAATTTTTTAACTATTTTATACTTACTGATATTTTTATTCTTTCTCATTCATTTTTTATGTATAGGTATTTGTAGCTTTTAAGTTATAGCCCATCCTCCAATAGCAGAGCGGAGTGTCATACAGAAAGAAAGAGAGAGAATTGGTGGTTACGAATTAGATCTACAAAATCGTCCTCAATTCTTAATTCACAATTCAATTTAAATATGGTGAGTAACTTAAGATCACTTACAAAAATTCAAGACTAAACCGCCATGTTTAGAGCGTGTTTAGTGCTGTAGCGAGAAGAACGGACTAGTAAACTCAGCACTTGTTCATTCCGAAAAAATTAAAAAAAACCGCCCCAGACTTTTGTACTTTGTTTTATCACTCATTCTTTGACTTATTTTAAGATAAGTTCGCTACAAAATAACGTTAAACACCGGTTCTAAAGAGAACAATCACGTACGAGTAAGTCAAAGGCATAAAACAAACACGTTGGTCAAACATTAACTCCGGCCACATTTGAAGTTCCCAATGACCATTGTTTGATCATCCAGATATAACTTTCCGACCATCGAATATAGATTGGTTTGCTTTACCCCTCGACAGTTCGATGTATCCAAATCGAACCTGACTTGCCTTACACAACGTTATTCCAATGCCCTAGTCTCGATATACGACTGAATCTTGCTCGTATGCGTGTATTTCTGATTAAATATTTTACGATGTTGGGATTATATTGCAACAAATCATAAAAGGCGAAAGTTTGTATACGTCAAAGTATAATCGATAACATGGATTTGTATGATTGTTATCACTTCTTTTCACTATAACTTAAGAGTCCAGGCGGTTTTTATTTTTGTCTCCTTTGCTCTTACGAATTTATTGGTGGGTGCAACAGGCAGCAAAAACGAAATTTTACCTTATTACTCAAAAACTAAGCAAGTTTCCAAAAAAAATTCTGACTATTCTTAGAACTTATTCCTGCCGAAACAAAAAAAAAATACGTATCGTCCATTGCAGTTTCCGATAAAAATTAAAAAAAAAACTTGATAATTTTCCTCTTTCACTTAGAGCGTGACAAACATGGTTCACCCAATTTTCCGCGCACACCGTACCTATCCTATACGCAGCCGAGTCAATGAGGTGAAATATTCAGCCCTCGTTCAAAAAAGTGTATCTAAATATCGGCGACGAGTACACGCTCGCCCTCTGATGATAAATTGCTGCGACATTTCAGCGAGTGACGGCGACACGGTCGTTAATCGCGTCGCGTAGTTGCCGATAACATACAAAAACGGGAAAACTTCAGCTTAGCGAAGCTCTAGTATTGACCAAAAACTATATTGGAAAGTTGAGGCTAGTTTCAACGTTTAATGTACAGGGGGGCTATGCATGTAACGCGTCGGCTACATTTCGTGAAGTGAAATGTGTAAAACGGTCATTTCAAGTCAAAAAAAAGCATTTACAATAGGTACACGTAGAATTCTTGGGTATATGACCTTAATTGCGCAACAAGCGAAATATAGATCCTTTTGGTGGTAAGAGGCGAGAAGTCGCGTGCGCTAACTTGCCCCCACTACGTCATTTTATGCCCAAGAAGTTTGCCGGCACCTGTACGTATACATAATACAGATGATATTGAAATCAGAACATGTTTTGCGAACACTGTAAAATTAATGTTACGAGTATTGAAAAAGTGTAAAATTGAATGTAGTTCAAAACGCAACTTTGTCGACAATGGTGAAATTAAAACGTTGCATGGTAAGGTTAAGGCATTGTTTTTCCTATGTTCAAGTACATTCAATTTTATTCTCTAAACCAATGGCTTAAAGTTAATTTTTCAGTGTCAATTTTTTTATTTTATTTCTTGTTTCACATCACTGAGTGTGTGAAAACGTTACGTGAATAGCCTCCCAGTCGAGAACTTTAAAGCCATCCAACCACCGAGTTGCAGTCCCTACCTAGACCGTATGGCCGATATAACTCGATGCATGCAGACTTACTTTTCGTGCCGAAACGTTTATCTACTACTGACATTAAAGAGGGTGGTAGGTAACCAGGCGCGACCGAAGCCTCCCTGACCAGATCTAAATTACACCTGTTAATTACTGATAATGAGTGCAACAAAAATACATAATTATTACAGTTTTGAGGAAAATGTGATTAATTTGTAAACAAGAAGTCGTACATAATTGTATTCTGAAATTGGGCACACTTGAGCAGCCTACAGACTACAGAGACTATTAATATAAATAATGCGAAATTTCAGCTTTACCGTACAGGTCCAATTGATACCCTCGCCCTTTTAACCGACTTCCAAAAACAAAACAAGTTGTAACACATTCAGCTTCAGAAAAAATATTTGCTTGGCTCTAGTTGATCCCATTATTTATGCTGAAAGTTAATAAAAAATATGA
Organism: Coenonympha arcania; assembly: GCA_036785405.1. NCBI lineage: Eukaryota > Metazoa > Arthropoda > Insecta > Lepidoptera > Nymphalidae > Coenonympha > Coenonympha arcania. The sequence continues at coordinate 4,125,977 of CM072067.1, forward strand.
AAGGCTATATGAAAATATTAATAGCGTTGAAATTCGACCGTTTTAAACTTAGAAAATTCTTCGATGAGGTAGAAGGTTAGATTATTTAGATAGGAAGATACCTTAGTCTGTGGTTGGAAGTCGGGTCGTCATTTAAATTACTTATGAAAAGTCGGCTAAATCCACGTTACCAAATGGCAGTGATTCGCTAATTCACATGGGCCGACAAGGGTTGTGAATCGAACAAAGACTGACAAATATTTGTCCACGGCTAAACGGAGAGTCCTTTGTAATCCCCTACCCACAGACCCTACCCGCATTATAATATAATGCGAAGATATACATTATAAGACGTAGCTACAAACACGTCAGATTATTATTAACTTTCAAGTAGGTTTGGTAGGTAAGTACCTACCCGGTAGGTAGGAAGGTATGTAAGGATGTCGAGGCACAGTCGAGGGCACAAAATAGCGAAAGATACTTATGTACGAATAAATAACTATACCGACATCTAGAGCAGGCCTATGTCACGATTTGTTAAAAAAAATAGGTTGCAAATGACGCGGAAACAAAAACTATAACAAAAATGTGATATGGGATGATCTTGAAACCCGTAGAATTTGTAAAAATCTTAAAGCTGCGAGCAATATCTAGTATTGAATCATTGAGGTACTTATGATGATGTATATCTATTGATTATTTTTTTACGGCTATGCACTTCGGCTTAAAAAAGCAGCTATACTTGTTGATTAAATTGACCATTTTAAATACTATATTTAACTGTAATATCTTCGTTCTATAACACATTATGAAGATTAAAATTTACTAAGATACGAGGAGCTACCGTTTATAAAGATCTATAACAAAAGTCCCCATTCCTAACAGATGCAATCCCCTCCGATCACGAGTGCTATATACTTAGATATTGATTTTCTCGCTTCATTCGGTTTTCCTCTTCTTCATATTTAAGCCGGTCTGTCAGTAGGGAAAATTGCTTTATTTGGATATTTACTGCGTTTCTGATCGCTGCTGATGAGAAACGGATAATGTATATCGTCGGCTTTTATGTGAAAAAGCATTCATTCTTATCACAGGCGTTTCTTTATTCGAGTGAAATTTGTTTTCGATAAGAATGATATCTACATATTTTTTTCTACATTTGCTTCCTTAACTTTATGAATCTCCTTCCGTAACAAATATATAATACATACTCGTACACTGTGCTCGTACATAATAATCGGCCTGCAGCTATAAGGGTAAAACGCGGCTTTCCTCTACATATGACACCAACATCTCTTGAAACTTTTCAGGTACATTATGCGACGTGGGAACGACAGTTTGGAAATAGTTATTTGTTATGCAAGGCCGCAAAGTGGATTTTTGGGCCAGTTGTCAAATTTGAATGTTATTTTCAGAAAATGTGAAAGAATTTGATATTCTAAGGGCCGATTTTTCAATCGCCAGATAAACGTTAACTAACTTTAAATTTGAACCAACATGACCGCGTACCGTGCTAGGATGCATGCTTTGTTTCAGGTCCTTGAACCAGCTCTCAATGTGTCGGCTCAGCGACTGTCGGACCAGGTGCGGGTTATTCAGCGTTTATAGCCAAGAGCCTCAACCAACATCTTTCGAGGCTCTCGTCGGGTAGCTGGGTCAAGGACCAGATCCAGAAGGCTGTACTCCTGGACACGGCTCGCATCGTCGGGAGGTTCCTCTCTCTGAGGCCCTAACCACCGGTCTCTTGGACCCTGTTCCCGAGACCGATGGACCGGAGATGAATGGTGTCACGGAACTGGCTTTGTCTGCACCTAATGTTCAGATGTCTGAGAAGTGGATTATCGACTCTGGTGCGTCTACTCATATGACTCCACATGCTGAATGGTTTAATAGTTACCGACCCTGTGATGGGAAGATAACTGTCGCAAATGGTAAAAGTTTGCCAGCTGTGGGTTTAGGAGATGTTGCGATTGACAAAAATGATTATTATTGTTATTACAATTATTAATTTATTATTATTACAACACAAAAAATGACATTGATGACAAGACGCCTAATCAAACAAATTTTTGTAAATTTTAATTTATTATTTTAAAGTTACTACAAAAAGGCTCGAATTTTATACAATATTAACAGGGAACAACTAAATTAACAAGGCAATTGTTTCTGCATCGCATGCTGGTCTCCTTGGCACAAGGGAAGCTTTTGGTCTACGGTACTAACAGCTTCAAGCCCATCTGCATAGAGTACAGCGTTCAACAGGACTCTTGCCACATGGGAAAAGAGAAGTCCGGCCAAGCGGTGTATCCACACAACCCCGAACATAACTCCACGGCTGTTTATGCTGAGCCTGCTCGCCTGGCGCAGCGGATTAGTGTCCGCTTCTTTGATTGTATGGAGAACATTTGCGGATTTTATTAAAGCAAGAAGCTGCGCCTGTGCCCTGTGCGCTTGTAAATTTTCGTCAAAGTTTATTTCGGCACTTTGGCAGTTTTTTGTGACTCTGATTATGAATATCTAATTTCTTAGTTTTAGATGGTGCATATTAGTTTATTTAATTTTACATAATTGTTAAGGTAATTTTTATTTTTTCTATAGCCTTTGTTAATTTAGTTGCTTATATTTCCTTATTTTACCGGACCTGTTGCCTTCCATGGAGTGCTGTGTGTGCAGCAAACATTTTTCATCCACAAGGGGCCTACAAATATGTAGGCAACCAGGTGAATAACCAGGCACGGATTCATCAGGTTCGCATTATTCAAAATAATATATCCGCACCAGATCCCATACACATTAGTACTCCTTCATCGTCATCCTACACCGCAACCCGGTTCCATTCTCTCCTCGGCCGACTCAAACAGACAATACCTATAATAAAACGTGTGCCACGTGGGGCCAGACCCGCAGTAGCCGAAGCACTTACTGATGCCATTAATAAGTGCGTTCGGCACAATAACGAAGAAGTATGGCACAATCTTTTGACCTTTTCCTACAAAATTCTGAACGTTTCTGATGACAATAATTGCCAAAATTCTCTGACGCAAAAGATTAAAAATAATATTATAAAAAAATTCTCCGATCCCTAACCTATCTCCTAGATCAGGCAGTAGAAAATATTATAACCTGTTTGAGAAGGTCGAGGAGAAAATCCACGATGGTGATCTCAAGGGAGCAACACGCTTGCTCTTTTCCGATGACACCATGGCACCTGACACACCGGAGACAGCGGCAGCTTTATTGTCTAAGCATCCTCGTGGTCCTACCACCCCCATTTTCGTGGACCCGCCTTCCGATCCTTCAGTGTGTTTGCAAGTTGGTGGGAGAGATGTTATGGCGGCCCTCGCTTCTTTCCCAAAAGGATCTGCGTCGGGTCTGGACGGCATTTCCCCGCAGCATTTGATTGACTTGACCAGTCATGGTTCTGGCATCGCTGGTGAGCGGCTTATTTCTAGCCTAACAAAGCTAGTGAATCTAATGCTGCTGGGAGATGTTTGTCAGGAAGTAACACCAATTATATACGGTGCCAACCTGATAGCTCTGTCAAAAAAAGATGGTGGCGTGCGCCCTATCGCCGTTGGCTCAACGATACGACGATTAACATGCAAAATCTGCGTTCGCAAAATAAGGAACAAACTTCAAAATGTTTTTGAACCTATCCAAGTAGGTTTCGGTACCCGTGGCGGCTGTGAAGCAGCCGTGCATGCCGTGCGCACTTTCACGCAGAGCGTGTCTTGCGAGGTACTTTTAAAAGTAGACGTAAAAAATGCTTTTAATTCAGTAAATAGGGACACTCTGCTGAACGAAATTAAATTAACAGCTCCCGAAATCTATAATTTTTTATTACAATGTTATCACGAACCATCAAAATTATTACACAAAAATAACGAAATCCTTTCGGAAGTAGGTTGTCAGCAGGGTGATCCCCTCGGCCCGGCTTTATTTAGTTTAGCAATAAATTCGATTATACACAGTCTAAATTCAAAATTAAATGTATGGTACCTTGACGATGGCACACTAGGTGGTGATTCACAGACGGTCCTATCAGATTTCATTCAAATTAATAACAAATTTAAAGATATTGGCCTTGAACTAAATTTTAACAAATGCGAGTTGTATATTTCTGATTCACTAGATTCTCCTATTGCAGCTCAATATCTTCAAAATTTTACTAACGTCGCGCCTAATATAAAGATTGTATCCAAAGAGAGTCTACATCTCCTTGGATCGCCTGTTTTGAATGAAGCCATCCCTACTGTTCTAACAAATTTGATATCTAAATTTAAGAACCATTCGGACCGCCTACTTAAAATTAGCAGCCACTCTGCTCTTTTTATTTTAAAATTCTGTTGTTTTGTTCCAAAATTCACATATTTACTCCGCTGCTGTCCTATATGGAAACACAGCCATCTAGTTCAGCCAATTGATCAGCTTCTAAAGTCACAGTTAGAATCCATACTAAATATTCAATTAAATGAGCAGGCATGGACGCAAGCTACCTTACCGATTAGACACGGTGGCTTAGGAATCCGAAAAATTTCAGGCATTGCGCTGCCAGCATTCTTGGCCTCAATCCATAGCACCTCCGATCTCGCAGGTAAAATCCTTAAAGCCCCTGTGGGTACAAACTGCGAGGTTGCGTGCTCGGATGAGGCCAAGAATGCCTGGCTAGCAGGACCGAATCCAAATTTCCCGACCCGACCGAAGATCCAGAGAGCTTGGGACGACATAATATCGGTCTCAATACGAGATTCCCTCATCGACGCCGCTGTAGGCAGGGACCGGGCAAGGCTACTGGCATCCTCTAGACCAGAGTCAGGCCACTGGCTCCATGCCTACCCCTCACCGAATACTGGCACACTGATCGACCCCGAATCATTACGCATTGCCGCTGCTCTCCGGCTTGGAGCTGCACTATGCGTAGCGCACGAATGTGCCTCTTGCGGAGCCCACGTGGATCGCCTCGGCCATCACGGACTCGCCTGCTCCTCGGGCGCCGGCCGCTTATCTCGCCACTCCGCGCTTAACGACATCCTGAGAAGGGCGCTCGTCAGTGCTAACGTTCCCGCCGCTCTGGAGCCCCAGATCGTGCGTAACGATGGCAAGCGCCCCGACGGGATGTCGTTGATCCCGTGGAGAATGGGCCGTGCGCTGGTATGGGATGCTACGTGTGCCGATACATTGGCAGCATCCTATATACAATCGACCAGTGCACGAGCCGGGGCTGCGGCGGACGCCAAAAAATAAATAAATACAGTTGTCTCGGCGCCCAATACGAATTTGTCCCGTTTGGCGTCGAGACACTGGGTCCGTGGGGCAAGGGTGCCCGGGGGCTCCACAAGGACCTCAGCAAACGCCTTAGGGAGGCAACAGGCGACCCTCGCGCGGGCAGCTTTCTCGCGCAACGACTTTCAATAGCTATTCAACGCGGGAATGCTGCCTGCATAATGGGCACCCTACCTAAGGCTCAAAATTTTGATAAGTAGGTACTTTACTTCTTAATTTTAGTTATTTTAATTTGATATTTCTAAGTATAGTTTTACATTAAGTTAGTAATTTTCATGTTTTTACTTTAGATATGTAGTTTTTAATTTAGATATAGTTTAATTTTATAGTTAATGTTACTAACTTTTAACCTATGTATTACGTGTATACAGGGTTATATAAAAAATACCAAAACGCTCTCGGCCTGTATTTGTTTACATTAAAACTAACAACTTTTGTTCTACGACTTTTCTTTTTACTCGATATTTTGAGAAATATCCAATACTCAATATTTTACAGAGATACTCTACTCGTTCCTACTCTGTAATGTAACATCGGCGTGGCGGCCGGTGCGCGAGCTCGCGGCGCGAAACCGGAACAGTGTAATGTCACTTTACAGAAATAACATTTTTTTGTATGGTATAAATTAATACTGAATTTTGAAAAGTCGCAGAACCAAAGTTGTTAGTTTTAATGTAAACAACTACAGGCCGAGAGCGTTTTGGTATTTTTTATATAACCCTGTATTAACTAAGGGATAAATTTGACTTATTGACAGATTTTGTATCGCATGTGTTTCAAATTTATTCCTTAGATAGTCTATCTGGCGATTGAAAAATCGGGCCCTAAGAAAATTAAAAACAAACTGATGTACCTATACAAACTGAGTCGAACTTCGTTACTGACCTTAAGTGTTATTTAAAAAAAGAAGTCTTTAGCTTTTGATATTATATGCATTACGAGATTACGTCATGTTTGAATTTGGAAATACCTAGGGTCGAAAATGCTTTCCCGCCCTAGGGAGAAATGAAAATGCTTTTGTGGCCTAGGGAATATAATAGCATTTCCTGCCCGCAGATCTCTTTTCCGAGCAGGTGAGATGAATAGCAAATTCCTAGTGCCCAATATACGTAGTTTGTAGTTCAATAGGTACTTCATGCGGACCAAATTTTCAAGAAAGTTGAAAATATAATTCACATTTAATGATGCAGAAGGTAATATAATAAGCAGCTCTTTTTACGTGAGCAGTGATGAAACTGCAAACTTCTGAATCCTCAACTAAGAAAAATTCCCGCCCGGCAAGTGGGGAGCGCGCCGGAGTATTTCTTTATTAAGGAACTTCAGAGTTTTTGACTTATCGATCTTTTTACTTTTCCAACAAGTTTGAAATTTCTCAGTTCACACCCGACAAAGTGGCATACAAAATTATGTCCGCAGTTCATTTAATTTTTTGCTTCTATCTTCTCTTTATATACCAATATTATGTGCTGGTTTCGTTTTATTATTTAGATTCTATAAAAATGGTAGAATTCGTAGAAATAGAAAAGATATGGTAAAGTGGCTTTTTTTACTGTATACAAGTTAATACTTGACTGCGATCTCACCTGATGGTACGTGATGCTGCAGCCGATGCAGCAGATGTTATCGTACTAATTTGGAAGGATAAGTAAATTTAACCCAACGGTTATTCAATATTATTCAATATATCCTAGTGATGGCAGTTTGCTAACTGATCACGTGACTCATTGATGACAAATTCTATTTTTGTCATAGAAATCTAACTGATATATGGTTATTTGTAACGAGGCTACGGGTAAAGGTTATCTGAGCCGAGCCATAAGTGATATTCATAAAATTGTGACATTTACGGATTAGGGTAAATCAATTCCGGACGGGCAAACATTGCCCGTGTCAGCGCTACCGTAGACGTAGCATTGTTTCACATAAAATTGATCTGGACCCCATCTAAACGACATAAATTACAGTATGTGGACATTGATATTAAAATATAAGAACTCATTTTACCTACTTTTTACTTCGATCTGATCATATTTTTGTTCTGCTCGCTCTTAAGAAAATATTGGTAAGAGCGACAGGAAGCATTGCGGGAGGATGACACAAAAACGACGTTTTACCTAATTCCTGAAAAGCTGAAGTAGCTACTCACAATTTTTTTCTGTATTTTTTCCGTTTATTCGAAGCTAGTTGACTCCAAGTTGTACAAAAACCTATAATTTTATGTCTTAAACCATTATCATACTGCCTAATTTTGTATATGTGTGAATAAAACACAGAGCGGCATATTTACCGCGTGTTCTCTCTGATGAATCAAACACGAGACTGAAGTGCGATTGGAAACCTTTTCGCATTTTGGCTCTCTTTCGGTTCGGACACTTTTTAGCGCCGACCCGATATCCATATATATCAACTGGTCCATATACATCAATGGCGCTGGTGCCAAAAAAAAATCTTTAATTCAATACAGAAAATGAAACTTTCGCCGACTATTGAAGTACCTAGTGAGACAGTTACACAAATATTTTTCCCTTGTCAATTATAATAATGACCGTAGCTAACTACATTCAAAGCTAATTGTAAATCGTCGCCCAGAGACAAAAAATACTGAGCAAAATAGACCTCGTACCACACCGTAAGGTTAATTACCGGTATTGTCGGGTATAACCCCGCACCGGGAGAAATTTCAGTTCACTAAAAAAATTTAAAAATGTAAGAGATATTGGAGCAACTTTTGGGAAAACTTACTATCGATTTTTTTTTGTCTCATTATGTTTATGCCTCGTGTAATCATGTTGCCATGTAATCTTAGGTTTGGTATATGAGTGGCTGCGGACAATATTTCATAACATTGGTGGACACAGCCGGCGGGCTGCGTGATACGAGGTTGTCAGAGAAAACATAGCGGGCTACATTCAGGTAAAATATGCTTTGTCAATATTTCACCAATCAGAAAATATTCCAAAAATATCCCGTTTGAATGCTCATCGGCTGCATTTTTTAAATATTTCGCTTTACCATAAATTTTAAAACATTTTATTAAAAACATACATAATTGAAAATTATTAAACATACAGCAGTTCCAGGGCACATAACATTATATCCCAAACGTTATTGTTTATCTACCTAAGATTAACTCTATAATAAAAATAAATAAAAAAGATATTACTTCTTCCGTATAGATTTTCTTTTTCATTTACAGGCTGGTATCAACTCCTTAAAGCCTTTGAAGTAATTTTTAATGATTGTAGCTGGAGACAACATCTAGGATTGTTGTACTTATTCTTCAAACATATTAATTACCTATCTATCGCTATTCGCACCAACTGTCTAAAGTTTAAAATACCTTCTCAACCCCCGTGCAGACTTTTAATCCCTTAGTAGATAACTGTCATTAAAATGAGACCTCCGCCCTACATGCGTGTAACTCCGTGTGAGAGGGTGGGGGGTTTTGGGGGTGAAAAAAGGGGGGGCGTCCGTCAGTTGATCCGATCGCGGCCCGCTGATTGATGACGTCGATTAGTGATGCTCTCGCCGGGCCGGAATAAATTATTGTGGGCCATTTTTGTCGACGTTTTTTGCTCGGTAAATGCGAAGGCCGCTTTTCGTATGGGGAAAATTTAATGAGCATCGCCCAGCTTTAACGGATTAAGGGTCTCACGAATGAACGCTCGGTCTGATATATAAAAATGTTTTTGGAGTTCATTTTGGAGAATTACTTAAGAATCAATTGTTTTATGAAACTGGCGAGTACTGTCGTCAATTAGATTGGAAACATGAGGAATTGTTACCTACCAATACTATAGTCTATAATATACTAATACCAGGTGACCCGGCAAAAGTTGTTTTACCAAATGAATTATTTCTTACTTAGGGGTGTGGAAAATAGTTCAATCTTTGACTAACCAAAAACTTCCATAAAAATCGGTCAAACCGTTTTGGAGGAGTATGTTTACAAAATACAAACACGAGTATTTTATATTAATGTAATATTTGAATTAAAAGAACTATGTCTTATTCAATGAGATGATACGGTTGGAAATCCATGTCTGGAGCTGAATCTAATCCAGATGTAGCTAGTTAGCTAGTTAAGTTGTTAACAGATCTAAAAGAAACCCTTGCTGGGAATCGAACACATCAAAGCATGCTGATACTTATCTGACAATACGCATTTGAATTTAATAACTTTATCTCAAAAGTCGATGATCGTTCTCTATCGATATAAATCAGTCCGTGACTATTGTTCAAACACACCCTCAAAAGTAGCCGACTCACGAAGGCTACCTCTATTTAAGAGTTGAAATAATTTCAGCGTTACGCTTTGTTTATTTTCTATAATGGAACGTGAGGCAGCAGTTTCCCTTTTTTCCCCGAAAAAACCTTTGGGCATTAAATCTTATTCTATTAAAACGTACCCGTACGCTTTTCATATGATGGCCATTGCTTGGTTTTCAGATTTATTTTACTGTATTATTATGTACTCTTTATTTGTATTGAGACTCCAAATATACAAAATTGCTTACGGTATTTTAAGGGTAGATTTTCTTTATTTGGTCATACATGTTTCACCCTTGCCTCATTAAATATTAATATTTTTAAAACAAACTGGACTTCTCTAAAACAAGATATTTATAAAAAGAAAGTTACTAACTCATCATTATCATTCAGCCCTTCTGCCTTAGCCTTATGACCAGTCGATCGCTCTTTCCACACCTAAGTGTATAATTAAAAAAAGTATGAGATTGACACGTAAGTCTTTAATTAGCCATTGGATATGTCATTCCCATACATCTTAATTTAATTCCATCTAGATATGGAATGATCGATGGACAAATTTCTAGCACAAGGTAGGTAAATCATGAGGGAGCTGAAATTTTGCACAGTGGTTCCTGCAGACAATTGACATACGTAAACAAAGGATTTTCCAAAATTCCTATAGGATTGTTGAACGCTGGTTCAGATAGTATAGGAACAAGCAAAATGAACAATAATAATTTTCTGAAAAGAGGTGAACGACACCTAGTAGCATTTACAGTATCAGAAGAAGAAAGAGCAATGAGCAATACAATGGAGGATTTTCCAAAATTCGAGTGCAGTAAGGGTGGTTTTGCAAGTCGGACCAAGCAAAGTGAAAATTCTAAACGCAATAGCAAATACAGTCGATAAACAGCTGCAACATAAAGTATCCAGTCCGGGAGCACGTCAAACTAAGTCGATAATAAATCGCTAACTTGCACCGGTATTAGAGAGGAACAATGCCACAGAGTAGTTTCACTGCAAAGCTTTGCTATTTTGCGGCATTCAATCACTTTGCAAAAAACCTTGTCGAAAAAGGGATTAGGACACACGAGATTAACTACAGGTAATTAGTACGTCGTTTACATACTTATTTTATAAGCTTTTATTTAGTTTTATACAGCAATGGACAGCAGCAGTAACCTGTCCCGTTGTTTGTTTGTCTGTAATCAAATCTTGCAAATTACATTTTCGTCGTCGTCGTCGTCGTTTCAGCCGATGGACGTCCACTGCTGGACATAGGCCTCCTGAAATGACCGCCAAACACCACGATCTTGCGCCGCCTGGCGCCAGCGACTCCCCGCGACCCTCTTAATGTCGTCCGTCCACCTAGTGGGAGGTCGACCGACACTGCGCTTCCCGGTGTGTGGCCGCCATTCCAGCACCTTGGGTCCCCAACGTCCATCGATCCTGCGAGCTATGTGTCCCGCCCATTGCCACTTCAGCTTTGCGACACGTTGAGCTATGTCGGTTACTTTGGTTCTTTTGCGGATCTCCTCATTTCTGATTCGATCGCGCAAAGATACTCCGAGCATAGCTCTCTCCATCGCTCGCTGAGTGACCCTGAGCCTTCATATGAGGCCCATAGTAAACGACCATGTCTTTGATCCGTAAGTTAACACGCACTGTTCGAAGACTTTGCTCTTCAGGCACTGTTGTTGGACTATTAACAACTACTATTGTTTGGTAAAAAGTTACATCCACGACAGCGTCGGAGGGAGGAGGGGTGGGAGAAGTTCGGTTTTTCAATATTCCAAAAACTATAAATCTACATCGAAGCTCTGTAATGCTCTCCTCCAGCGGTGCAGCGTAGAGGCGAGGGCGCGCGTCCGGAGAATCTCCTTCCGCTGAAAACGCATCGCTCGCCGCCATCTGCTGCACGCACCAGTGTGTGTGACCATTTCATTGACAACTTCATTCATTATTCTTATCTTTTTGAATAAGTTTTACGCTATAAAGGTAAAGTAATGGTACAGTAAAGGTATAGTAAGTAAGTTAAAGTAAAGGTATGGTAAAGTAGTTATTATAAAAAATATATTGAATGGAAGCAAGCGTTATTTTGTGGAAATTCATAATTAGCAGGACAGATTAATTTGTTTTGCTATAATCCACTATATATCCTGCATATAGGACCATACAGATTCTTTCAAGTAGCGGATTAAAACAAAAAAATTGTCTTGCGAAAAACATTTTGTTTATTTTAAGTTTGAAAGACTTGCGTTTAACTATATCTAACCATATCTGATCGACAGCAATGATGAGGTATAGGATGAAGCGAGCTTGCTTAGCAAATGCCTATTCACTCATACACATTTCCGCGCTAAGCAGCTAGACAAAAACATACGTACGTAATGTTAATTTTATACTCTACATATTTCAGTAATTTGCGGTTTATGAAAAGATAATTTAAATGCCAAAAACCGGCCATTTCCCAAAACATATTTTAAAAGTTACTCCTAAAATACGTTTGTTTCCCACCACCCCCGCCCTAAAGTCAAATGATGGATGCGAATCGCTTTGATGTTAAAATATTAATTGATTTATAAATATAAATCAAGAGGGAAATCTGGCTTTAGTCCCTTCTAATTTGCATAGTAATTAATGAGTATTAAAGCAGCGGCCACTCAAGGTTTGAGACTGTTTTTCTTGAAAATGTAATTTATGTATTTACGTTTGGCATCCAGATTTGCGGAGATTTCTGTGCGTTGTTTTCGATTTATGTGTGAGTTAGAGTGATTTAATTTCTGTGCTATATTTTGCATTGGTATTTTGTTCATTGTGATTTTTTTTTAATCCTAAACAAGTTAGTACTTGACTGTGAATTCACCTGATGGTAAGCTTCTACACATTTCTACACAGCATCGCACCGGAACGCTAATTCGCTTGGCGGTGCGTCTTTGCTGGAAGGATGGTAACTAGCCACGGCCAAAGTTTCCCACCAGACCAAACCTGAGTCAATTTAGAAATTATAAAATTTCAAAGTGGCCCGTGGCAGGAAATGAACCCGCGACCTCCCACTCAAATCCGAGCGCGCCACCACTGAGCCAGGGAGTTCGTCGTCGTATTTACAATTGATAGTAACATACTTATAAAATAATCAAACTAACTGTCTCTTACTCGGAATCGAATCCAGGATTGCCCTCTTAAATTCAAGAGTCCATTAACTGCGCTACGAGAATTCTGCAATAAGTAGGTACATTTTAGCGTCTCTACCACATTGTTATTTCGGTAACATAGTTTGCCAAGGTGAACATTTCGCAGCAAAATGTGCCAAACTGCCAGGTACTCGTATCTGCTAATTAAGTCAAGTGCGAGTCGGGCTCGCGCAGTCGCAGTCGCTTAGGGTTCCGTACCTTCAACAGTAATCCAACCGAAACACCTCAAATTAAAAAAGAACGACCAACAAATCACGTTTGTTGTAAGTGAGCCTCCCTTAAATATTTTTTTATTTTAATTCTATTTATTTAAAAAAAACAATAAAGTTATAACTCACACTAAAGGTACACAAACTCTTAACACCCCTATTTACATTTTACACCCGACAAGATTTACAAAAAACAGAAAGTAGTACATTTTCCGTATTTTCTTCTAAATGATAAAATACAAAAGTTTAGGGTTTTATTGTCGCAAACTTTTATACTTGAGAAACTTCCCTTTTAATGGAGTTTTTACCGAGATGCCCTCTTTTTGTTCGTTTAATGAAACAATTGAAATATATAAGAAGACCTTGTTTCGTTTTGATATTTTTGTACAAAAAGATCCAAACTTCAATTAAGTGCTTTCAAGCTGCTCTGAACACGAAAATCTTATCTCATAATAATCTCGGTTTTTTTTTTTAACTGTATAATATTCTACTTAATAACCATTTGGTGTGAGTTTACATACCCTTTCTAAGTTAGTACGATAACTCTTCGGCTGTGTTATCACTAATAAATAATTCCCTATGATGAATTAATCTGTTATAATGTCTTAAATAAGAAGTTTTAAGTACACCTACCCCGAAAACCATTGACTTACTTTAATACAAAATTCACGAAAAAAGTGTCCCGAGAAAACCTATGTATAAACGAGGGTATATGTATTTTTAAAAACAAACTAAAACATTTTAATGTTAATTGTATGTCTTAAACCATTGTAATACAGCCTAATTTTACTTGTAACTAGCTATAGACGATTGTCTCCCTTTTCCCGTTTTATCTCTCTTTCGGTTCGCACACTTTTTAGCGCTGACCCGTCATCCTTAGTATTATATCTGTGCCGAAAACCTATTTTTTTTCTTTTAGATACCAAATACAATTTCCCAATATAGAAAACCAATTGGAAAGAGCCTGTGTCCGGAGATATAGCCTTAATACCGCAAATCGGCTTATGTTTTTACTTCGGTACCGTATTTAGGCGTATTCCATATATCTGGACCTTCAGACACCATTTCCATACCGCCTGTTATCTTCGATTCTCATACGGTTCGGTATAACTGTAATATAGCGAGTATCAATGCTGTATGCCTAAGCCGGTCATGTTTATTTATGATTTCGTCTATATAGATAGAATACAGAGGTTTAATCACCGATGTGAACCTGAGGATGAGTCCATCGGAACATTTTACGTTAACCTTCTTCATATAAGAAATAACTAGCACCATTTGTCAAAATTTACGCTAATACGCCGCAACATGGCGGAAATCGTCCCTGTGGAAACTCGCGTGCGCTTATAAGAAGCATAGTGATCTGTGGCGTGCATCGCGGTCCATAGATAATACTGCGGTTGGCTTACAACTAACGCTATAGGTGTCAAAACAAACATTTTGACACCAGTAAACTGGTGACTTTTTTTAGCTCGCATTTTTTGACGATTCGGGTGGGAGGACGCGGGTTCGATTCCCGAAACGGGCCACTTTGGAATCCTTTATTTCTAAATTGGCTCAGGTCTGGTCTGGTTGGGACTGGGAGGCTTCGGCTTGGCTAGTTTTACCTCCCTATTAGCAAAGACGCACCGCCAAGCGATTTAGCGTTCCGGTGCAATGCTTGTAGAAACCGTTGGGGTAAATTTACTTACCCTTCCAAGTTAGTTCGCTAACAATTTAGGCTGCATCATCACTTACCACCAGAAGAGATCGCAGTCAAGTACTAACTTGTATAGAGTAAAAAAAGCTTTATTTTTTAGTAATCAGGTAAAACGTCGTTTTCCTGACATATTCACCCGCAATGCTTGTCACATACATCAACGTATTCGTAAGAGCGAGAAGAACAAAAAACCGTCTTGGCTCTTAATTGACCAACGTGCTTACACTACAAAACAACATTTTATTTTATTAAACGTCAACCAATGAAGGCTCCTGCAGAGTGCCCTTTGAAATTAAATTAACTCTCTCGTGTATAGAGCAGAGCGGCTTTAATCTCGTATTAAACTCAAGTGGCAACACCGCCACTATAACACCGACCGCATTTGTGTAAGCTGAAGCAAGCTGGTAATGCATCCGTTATGGACCGTCGGCTTGAGGTGAGCCCAGCACATTGGAGATAAGCGGGTGCCCTTACTTACAGCGTGTTTATAATTAAATTAACTCTCTCGTGTATACATCAGAGCGGCTTTAATCTCGTATTAAACTCAAGTGGCAGCACCGCCACTATAACACCGACCGCATTTGTGTAAGCCGAAGCAAGCTGGTAATGCATCCGTTATGGACCGTCGGCTTGAGGTGAGCCCAGCACATTGGAGATAAGCGGGTGCCCCTACTTACAGCGTATTTATAATTAAACTAACTCTCTCGTGTATAGAGCAGAGCGGCTTTAATCTCGTATTAAACTCAAGTGGCAGCACCGCCACTATAACACCGAACGCATTTGTGTAAGATGAAGCAAGCTGGTAATGCATCCGTTATGGACCGTCGGCTTGAGGTGAGCCCAGCACATTGGAGATAAGCGGGTGCCCCTACTTACAGCGTGTTTATAATTAAATTAACTCTCTCGTGTATAGGGCAGAGCGGCTTTAATCTCGTATTGAACTCAAGTGGCAGCACCGCCACTATAACACTGACCGCATTTGTGTAAGCTGAAGCAAACTGGTAATGCATCCGTTATGGACCGTCGGCTTGAGGTGAGCCCAGCACATTGGAGATAAACGGGTGCCCCTACTTATAGCGTGATTATAATTAAATTAACTCTCTCGTGTATAGAGCAGAGCGGCTTTAATCTCGTATTAAACTCAAGTTGGCAGCACCGCCACTATAACACGGACCGCATTTGTGTAAGCTGAAGCAAGCTGGTAATGCATCCGTTATGGACCGTCGGCTTGAGGTGAGCCCAGCACATTGGAGATAAGCGGGTGCCCCTACTTACAGCGTGTTTATAATTAAAGTAACTCTCTCGTGTATACCTACAGCAGAGCGGCTTTAATCTCGTATTAAACTCAAGTGGCAGCACCGCCACTATAACACCGACCGCATTTGTATAAGCTGAAGCAAGCTGGTAATGCATCCGTTATGGACCGTCGGCTTGAGGTGAGCCCAGCACATTGGAGATAAGCGGGTGCCCCTACTTACAGCGTGTTTATAATTAAATTAACTCTCTTGTGTACCTATTCAGCAGAGCGGCTTTAATCTCGTATTGAACTCAAGTGGCAGCACCGCCACTATAACACCGACCGCATTTGTGTAAGCTGAAGCAAGCTGGTAATGCATCCGTTATGGACCGTCGGCTTGAGGTGAGCCCAGCGCATTGGAGATAAGCGGGTGCCCCTACTTACAGCGTGTTTATCTGCGAATGGATATTGATAGTAAGATATGTTTTTTTATTCTATACAAGTTAGTACTTGACTGTGATCTCACCTGATGGTAAGTGATAATGCAGTCTAAGATGGTGTCGTACTAACTTGGGAGGGTATAAGCAAATTAACCACAACGGTTTCTACACAGCATCGCACCGTAACGCTAAATCACCTGGCGGTGCGTCTTTGCTGGTAGGGTGGTAACTAGCCACAGCTGAAGCCTCCCACCAGACCAGACCTGAGCCAAATTATAAAATTCTAAAGTGGCCCGTGGCGGGAATCGAACCCGCAACCTCCCACTCGAATCCGAGCGCGCAACCACTGCGCCAGGGAGGTCGTCAAAATGTTATATGTTAGTAATCTTTGATTATTATCACTGCTCAGCACAGAACTCCTTAGAACTGCATAATATTATGTCATCGGTAATTTATGCAAAACGTTATTGTATAGAATTCACAGGAAATATACACTACACAATGATTAAAATCTAGCGAAAATGTGCGAAACAAATTAGGTACCTACTATAAGTACACATTTCCTCGGAATTCTATTCACTTCCTAAATAGCAATCAGAAAT
Organism: Coenonympha arcania; assembly: GCA_036785405.1. NCBI lineage: Eukaryota > Metazoa > Arthropoda > Insecta > Lepidoptera > Nymphalidae > Coenonympha > Coenonympha arcania. The sequence goes on from CM072067.1 coordinate 4,142,871, forward strand.
GTGTTACATTCAAGATTCGATAGGTCTTTCTCAATCTCGGGTTAGGTCAGGTTCAGTATCAAATGAAACCGGCACTCTTTTGGCCGGACTCATCGATTAGGAAATGGCCGTGATTGTGAACCGGATATACACTCGTATATTACCTTAATAAAATAACCTAGCTAAAAAATCATAAACTCTGTCAAACTCCACAGTAATCGAATGAAACATAAGCGATTTTTACAGAGTGGGGCGTGTATTCGTGGATTGAAATATCTATTATCTTAGTTCTTTAGGTACTACAGTTTATGCTGAGTTTATGCGGATCCCGCTCTCACTAAGGCCACACGGTTTGTGTTAAATGTATAGGCACTTTGGAGAAACGACGCTTTAAAAGTATGAATAAAATCCCTATTTATATGCTACCTACTGGCTTTGGCCAGAGCTTTCCATTCAATACATTTCTATCGTCTCAAAATACCTATATTATTATTTAAAAAGTGTTATTTATATTATCGCACAAGCATCCCTTACTTTGGGCACCGAATATACATTGGGGGCTAAATTACGACGTGTGCAACGTACTGATATAATAAGTAGGTGCAAAATCTCGTTGCCTACGATGCAATAAAATGGGGAAACAGGACAGTGCCTGTTGCATTGGTCTGCCGTAAAGTCCCTGCATGTTTTGTATCTTGTTTAGTACATTTGTTGTGTTAGTTGTAGACATCTACCCTGGACATGGCGAACGTCGTGAAAAAATGTCGCCAGTTCATCGGTGCCAATAATAGCAACAGTATGGCCACGCTGTAGTTCTCTCAGCAGCCACCGATAGAATTTTGACAGATGGCGCTACTGTTTGCTTGTACGAAAAAGGTTTACGTAAGTTGTTCGGATGGCTAATATGAAATATCCTGAATTTTCTTATCAGAAGTTAGTAGGTACATAGTATGAGGCATTCGTAGTAGGCGCATTAAATAAATAGCCTTGTACCCAAGTTATTGGCTGCTATGTAGGTGACACTATATTATTATTATAAATAATGAAATCCTTTGGACACGTAGGTATACAACGTATCCACCTATTCGGCTAACATAACTTGAGCTCTGTTTATCCTCACCACTGCTATCTCAACTACGTTACGGTAAGTGAGATGCCATCTCTAAGAGAATGTGGGGCCATCTTACGTTGGTTCTTATGTCGTGCCGTGCCTTCTTGCACTGACGGGATCCTTTAATTAATGTTAGGAAACTACGCGACTCGCATGTATTTTGATATTAGGTATGTCCTATAGAGGTATAGTACGATTCACGAAAGATGACCACAAATGGCGGGCCTATTTTAGGTCTCTTTGGACTTATCTAACTAATATTATGGTCTTATTTATTTTAACTAATATATATGATCTTATTTAACTAATATATGGTAATTATTTTGGCTTAAGTCTTTTCTTCATGAGTGTACATGAAGAAAAGACCCGCCATTTGTGGTCATCTTTCGTGAATCGTACTATACAGCGCGACGAAAATTCTAATTTGCTTAGTTGGATAAGTTTTCTTATTACAAGCTTATTAAAGGAGGTTCTTTAATAAGTAATTTAATTAAAAACTAGCAGCTTAAGCCATATAAGTTCTTCTTCTTCTTTTTCCTGGGACTTTTCCGCGAGTAAGCGATATTTCGCCAGTTGCGCGTGAAGTCGTTGATGCGGGTCCTCGCCGGATCACTCCAGCCAGCCAAGCTCACTCCAGAATCCGAAGAGGCCTCCCAGGTCGCACAGGATATCTTGGAGCTGAGGATCCCAAGTAGGTCTCGCGTTGGTCCGACACTCCAGTGCATCTTAGTAGCACGTGTGCCGGTGTTTTGTCCTGCTCCATGCAGGCTCTGCAGTCTGCACAGGCTGTCCGTGATTCATCATAACAATCATGCCTACGACTATAGTGTTATTATCTCGCTGCAGACTCGGTCATAAATCATTCGAGTGTTTCGCTTTTGTTGTTCTTTGTTGAGTTGTGCTGTAATGATGGGGTGTTGAAGGAGGAAGTAAAACACTCTTGATCTGTCTCTAACTCTAACTGAAGTCTTTATTATGGGTTAGTCATATATAACTAGTCCAGCCATAAGTTCTGTTACAACTGAAAATGCTTTTTTTTTTTAAATGAAGTAATGTAATATTAATAAAATTTATACCTACTTTAATAAAGTCTCAGCAAAAAATAAAATATTTTCTATTCGAAATGGCCACCTTTGGCTTTTATACAGACCTTTAATCTGTTTGGCCACGAATCTATGGATTTACGCACTGTTTCCAAGTGAAATTTTGCCACTGCTTGCTCCAAAGATTTCTTAAGAGACTCAATGTCGCCGTGTCGTTTAGAGCAGGCCATGTCCTCTAAAAATGACCATAATTTGAAGTCTAAAGGGTTGAGGTCTGGGCTAGATGAGGGCCAGTCTTCAGCTCTTATAAAGCCCGGAACATTGGTTTCAAGCCAGGCTTGGGTAGTTCGTGCCTTGTGACCAAGTGCAGAGTCCTGTTGGAAAGTCCACTGTATATTTTAAAAAAGAATATTGCTGAGAGGTTTCACAACATGATCCAAGACTGTATCTTGATATACTTTAGCTGAAGTTTTCACTCGTTTTTCACAAAAATGCAGTTTTGTGACTCCCTGATAAGACACGCCCCACCAAACCGTCACTGACGCAGGATGATGACCACGTTGTACCTTCCCGACCACTTGAGCAGCTTCTTTAGAACTGTAAGCGTACATTTTATCATTTTGCTTATTGCAGTGTTCTTCAATCGTGAAAAATTTTTCATCGGTAAAGAGGATATTTCTGTGCCTTTCACCTGCGTATCGCGACAGAAGGCGTTTTGATCGTTCCACTCTCTTTAATTGTAAAGATTGATTTAGGGCATGACCTGTATATCGACGATAAGCACCGAGCTTCAGGTCTTGTTTTTATAATACGCGACAGAGTCCTAGCGGGAATTTTCATTTCTCGCGATAAGATTTTTTGCTTCCTAATGGGGTTTCGACGAATTCTGGCTGTAACAGCATTAACAGCCTTTGTAGTTCTAACAGATCTTTTCTGGTCTTCGACAGACGAAGTGTTGTTGTATCTGTTGATTGTACGATATACAAACATACGGCTGATACCAAGCTTTTGAAGTGTCTGGAATATGACCGACGGCTCCATACCCACTTTGTGCAAGGCGATCACTGCAATCCTATTTTCTTTAATACCCCATTCCAAATTGTAATTTGATAATGAACACGAAAAAGTATGTGAAATGGCGCGAAATCGAAAGAAGTTTTTAAAATAATATACGTGTTCCAAATTCAAAATAATTAAAAAGCTGAAAAAAAGAAAAGTTTTTATGTAACAGTATTTATGGCCAGACTAGGTATATTGGTACAATGGACGGGGGTGACGCGTGTAATAGTTAGGTAACATACTTGGGTCATGACATCATCGGTTACACGTGGACCGATCGTATGTACCAGGTCGCATGTCGGTATCAAATAACATGATTCTATATATGGAAAGGAATTTATAAACAAACAGTCGTGTGTGGTCCGTTACTAATTGAGTGATTTAAAATATCTTTCTTATGAGTAATATTTAACTAGTACCTACTACCATACCACATCTTCACCCCTTTTTTTTAAAAAAAATGATGAAATACATTTTTTTTAATACAATATTAACAGTTATTCAATTTCGTTTAGTTATGAATGTTAATACATGATGATTACATAAAAATATTTATATCTATTACATAGTTATAGTTTTCTTTATAATTTTTATCTGCCTTAAATCTATGATTACAAAACTTATTCTATGATTATATTGGTTGGTATGATAACCTTCTTATTCTATGGTTACTTTGATTATATAGTTGGATAACAAACAATAATGATATATTATATTTAATTGAAAAAAGATATTCTAATTTTTGATTATATAACATTTTATCTTTCTGTAACACAATAACTCTTTTATAATTTAATTTTCTTTTTGTTAATTCTTATTTCTTTCAAATTTATTTCAATTTTTATTTAACAATATTTTTAAATTTTGTATCTATAGAATAGTTCTTTTTGTAGTGTTAGGTAAGGCGTCCTTTTTGCTTTTTTATTTTAGTTTTTTATTCTCCTTAACAATTCAATAGTTTTATTCAAAAATTATAATTGACAGTTTCATAAAATGTAATTGGTAACTGGGTATTGGGTATTGGGTATGCTTCCATGTTATAATAAAATATCTCTTTACAAATAATATATTATTAGGTGATATATTTACCTATCTAAAAAATTTGTTTGTTTAACTTAATTTTATTTATTTATTTGCCACTCATTTTCTTTATCTATTTGAGGATTTTTCCACTTATCCAATTGATATATCTATTTACTAATGTTCTTATTTGTATTTGTAAATAACCTTTTATCCATTTACTTCAGAACATTTTAGTGCATTACTGCAGAACAACAAAAACAAAACACTCGAATGATTTATGACCAAGTCTGCAGCGATAATAACACTACTATAGTCTTAGTTTGTCCTTACTAAGTCGTAGAAGTTTATCTGTCCATATGAGTTATCTACGACCGTCATAGAAACGACGATCGCTTTATGTTGAGCTACTCAATCTTACGTGACGCGAGTGTATACAACCGGCAGCTAACCTTTTTACTTGATCTTAAAAACCCATGAAGACAAGAAGACCCAAATATTTTCAATACAAAACTAATTATTCAATTTAGAAAAAATATTTTTAGCAACCCTAACTATGATGTCAACATTGCGTGATACACTTTTCATTGTTCCCTTCATTCATATTGAATGAGCTGTTTTAGGGATGTCACTTAAAATGTATGGCACATTTTTGAACTCCCCTCCCTCAGGATATGAGCCAGACTTTTTGTTATATTTTTTTTTTGCATCTATACATCATCCCCTACTTTTTACTTTCGGCTAATTATGACAAGTAACCTGCCCGTTGTAGGAACATAGTTAAATGCATGAAGACACGCCCTACTTCTTCACTATCGCTTATATTTCATGCAACTCGTAATGAGTTAGAAATAATTCTGTAAAATAATAATAACCTTTATTTATATTACTTTGTAATGAATGAATGAATGAATATTCTTTTATTGCACACCACAAAGAAATAAAATTGTACACAATTTGGCGGCCTTATCGCTAACTAGCGATCTCTTCTTTGTAATATTACTGTATAATCTCCAATATATAAAATTCTCGTGTCACGGTGTTTGTAACCAAACTCCTCTAAAACGGCTCGACCGATTTTCACTGTTTACGTTCGATAGGTCTGAGAATAGGTCGACAGAGGTCTGATTGCTTAAGAAAAACGTATTCATCGTTATCGTAATCGTTGGCAAATTCTGCCCCCCGATTTGCAGATGTAAATCAGCGAACCAATCAGCGAGCAAAATTTGTTTTCGATTACGATTACGATGAATACGTTTTTCTTACACAATTTAGGGGCAGGTACATAGTATTCACGAAAGATGACCACAAATGGCGGGTCTTTTCTTCATGTACACTCATGAAGAAAAGACTTAAGCCAAAATAATATTTTAATATTAGTTAAATATAAGACCATAATATATATTAGTTAAAATAAATAAGACCATAATATTAGTTAGATAAGTCCAAAGAGACCTATAATATGACTTCTGCGCATGGTCATCTTTCGTGAATCGTGCTGTACGATAAGTAAGATTTACAGACCACTAAATGCCAAAACAACGTTTATCCGGCAGCTAGTAATTATTTATTACAATAAGACAATAGACTTTCCTGGTAGCCTATATCGATTCGTTCCGCTCTATTTAATTTCCAAAGCCAAGGGCATGGATGATTGATAGCTCGGCCCGAATATTAACTACATTGGTCAAAGTGGCCCTCAACTTAGTTAACGATAGGTACGAGCCTACGACGATAGTTTGACTTTGTAATTTATCTTGTCTTGTCCTGAACTGAACCAACCTAACCGTATATTTTCATAATTATACTCGTTTACACTACTATCGAGTACCTACTACCTACTAATAGTTCGTTTGTAATAACTCTGTAATGTTGTACCCTATCTGTAATTAGGAGACCAAGAATTCTTATCTTGCAGTAGCATCTCTGATATTTACGAGTTACTTTAAGTGCGTTTTAAAAAAACTATCAAATAATGTGATTTGTGAGGGAATCTACTTCCGTGTGTATGCCTCGACTTCGCCTCGGCCCACATTTTTCCTTTCAATGCCTAGTTGTAACCAAAGCTTTGTAGTTTTCTTTTTTTACTTTTGTCCATTTGTTGTTTTTTTCTACAGCTTTCAATTTCCAAGCCAATAAAACTTTTGATAAGTTAATAGTTACCTCCTTGGTTGCCATATTTCGGAGTAGGTAAATGATTGTTTTATTTTTTTTAATTATATACAACAGATATTGGCCGCTAGACCACAACAGATATGGATTTTCATACATTTTTTCCGGCCGTTGCTTAACTAGTACTTACAGCAATTTCGATTTATCTCGAAAAAGGTTGTCAAAATAATGCTCAAATTTCAATTTTTTGAGAAAAGTATGTTTAAGGAGCTGTCCCAAAGAAATATATTATGTCTAATAAAATAATATCATCCTTATGATAACACGGCAGCGCCAGTCTATGAATAAAGCTTCGAAAGTTGCTCTTTGCAAAGTTGTCGGAAAGTGCATTATAAGTTACACCTGCAAGTTAAGTGAGGGCTTAAATATTGTCAGCCGGGCACAGGGCACTTTGAATTGAACGTAATACGAAATTAAATTTGAATGTGACTGTAATTTATAACTTCCTGAAGAGAATATTTGCACGTTGATTCATCTTTGAATGTTTAGCACGTACGGGTAAACATCATGAGGAAATCTGCATTCCTCAGAAGTCTACAATGTTGTCAAAGGTTTGTCAAGACTGTGGTTTAGTTGGTTAGTCTGGGCAGAACTATTCTCATTCTTAGAGCAGTAGGGTTAATACAGGTTTTGGCCGCATGTCAGCGCTGTCCATAAATAGCGCTGGCTGCAAATGTATGGAGGAATTCAGTTCGTTTGTGCGAAACGAGTTGACTCGAAATTTGTACTAAAACCTGTAAACCCGTAAACCCTACTGACCCGTAGTCCATACTCATAGTAGGGCCTAAAATAATGTTGCCAAGTAAAAACATAAATGTAGATTTTAGACATACCTACCTACTTAGGTTCAGATTTACCTCCTTGAATTTCTCAACGCATAATAATAAGTATAAATAAACAAAACGTAAACTGTATCATTCAAATGTTTTGCTTATTTACTTAGTTCTAATCGTCAAGAGGTACAGTAATATATTACTGTGCCTCAACTATGGTTTCGATATGCGGGGCACTGTAGCCGACGAGATTATACTGGGTAAAATAAAACGTATAAAGAAGAAGAACGAATGTCTCATGATGATAAGTGCAGTGCAACGTTGCGTCACCACGGCGTATAACATTGCAATGCGAGGTCGAGGGACGAACTTCGTCTGTAAGCAGGCGTATCATCAAATGTCTTGCTTGTCTCATCTTTTTTATTACTTTCCATTTTTTATTCCCTTTTATTATTTTAATAATAACTATAATTCATTTATTATTCCTCCATCAAACAGGATCTAATAACCCTCTAGGAATTAATAGTAACTTAAATAAAATTCCTTTCCACCAATTTTTTACATTTAAAGATTTAATTGGATTTATTATTTTAATTTTATTTTTAACAATACTAACTTTAATTAATCCATATTTTCTAGGAGACCCTGATAATTTTGTCAAAAACTTTTAAAGCGACAGCGTCATTTTATGGTCAGTCGAATTCGTCTGGTGTCGAGTTGTAAAACCTATCACTGAATAGGTAGGCTGTTTTTACATTCCTAGTTAAAATTTTAGTATTAGATCTATTTAAACTTGTTTCAATTAAACACTCTCCCCGCAATCCGCGCAGATGTTAGTTTAAAACATGGCCGTCAGCAGTTCAAGCATAGCGTTTCAATTTAGCTGCAGACACGCTCTGAGTAAGGCAATCTGTGAGAGGCATAATGAAGGCATTGTGTGCCCGTCGCACTGACGGCATTATGTGCAAGTTCTGCCTCCGCCGCTGACGTGAAGCGTCACATGAACAAATCATGGTAAGGCAAACTTCTTTCATTTTTAGAGTACGTAAGAGGATACATTTGTAATAGGTCGTCGATCGCGCTCCGACTAGATAAGGCCCTACCTGAAAACGACAGCTACGTAAGTGCGCAACTTTTTTTTGTAGTGTGAGTGTGTCAATTTAAAATTTGTATGGTGTGCGGATGCTAGTGTGCGTGGAAAATTGTGTAGCGACGGCTCGGGTTTACCAATTTGGGCAAAGTCTTTTTTGCCGCACTTTTGAAGTAGAGGGTAGTAGGTACTCCCTCTTGGACCTCTATCCGTAAGAAAAGGGACAACCCTCCACCACCCATGGCCCAATCAACCTCGCGGTTATGGGGGGCCGAAACGCGGGAGGGCGCCCGTTCGGTACTTGCTCTTGGCGTGTTCCCGGGGCGCCTTCTTGACTCCCTACAAGTTGTTTCCTCTCGCTCCTTGTCTATGCGTAAGAGTGAGGAGGACAACAATGAAATCCGGAGTAACGTAATTTTTTATACGTAAACGACAAGTATCTATTAATATTTTCAGCATGCCCGCCCCGCAGCGTACTTTGCGATGTTTTTGACAGACTGCAAGATAAATCACTTATGGCGGACTTCGCCCCAAGCCACGTGCAGTACGTGAGAGCGAGACGTGCCGAATGTGCACACTGCACACTGCAAACTTCTTTATAAGTACCTAATATAAAGGTACTATTATAAACTTGAATACCTAGGCGCATACCGACCGATTTACGACTAAGCACTAGGCACGTTCTTTGAATATAATCGTAAGTAGGTACCTACCAATTGCATAACCGAGTTTAAAATATTTTATACAGTTTTTTGTACTTTCAACACCTACGGATCGAATGCTATCGCTGCATAACGGCATACTTACCCTACTCAGCGTTTTACGGCACCACAATACTAACACGAAATAGGTACATACATAAGTAGGTTTATAGTTACTTAGATACATAAGTATGTAGGATAATTGTTTATCGCCACTAAGTAACTTGAAACGAATTGACTGAAATTTGATACAGAAATAGATTAACCTACTCTGGTTGGGTTTGTTACCTTAGGATTCCTATCAATTCATTCGGGTGAAGCTGCACCTAAATTATTTATTACAAGCTTTTATATTAATTTAGTTTCAACTTTCATCTGTCCAGATGTTTGTTTATTTGTTTGTCTATAATAATCAAATCTTGCAAGTTAAATATTTACCTGTTTACTGATCAAATATTGTATGATTTCACAGGGGAGACCTATATGTGGGTACTAAGTAGGTATTGTGGTACACCATAAATCGGCCATCGGTGCCTATACAATGAATGGTGACTTGTCAAAACACAGCAGTTACCTAATATCAGAGATGTAATCCGGGCAGCATAATATATCAAATATGATAAACTACGCCCATAATTATTAAGCCAGCGACCAGCGGTCCCGGACTAATCGTTGAGTCAGCACTCGTCGACAGAGATCAAAGTGGCTGCCATTTGCTACGATTTATATCGCGCACGGAGATTTATCGCAAGCGAAACGGACATTCAATTAATTGATCAAGTATATCCAGTATCCATTGTCCAATAAGAAATAAGACATAATATGTAAGTAGGCGGTTTTTTTTTCTTTGAGTCTAAAGACCAACGTTGGTACCTTACAAAATCAAATAATAGTTGGAGCTGGTAATTTATTGGAATCTTATGGAACAATAACAATGAGATATTAAAACCTAGTATAACAAATAGGCTAATTTTTATCCCGAAAAAATCCACGCTCTCGATTGGTGAAAACCAGTATGTTACGAAGGTAAAAGCGCGGTCAAAAGCTAGTTATGCATAATCTACTATCGGCATGAAATCAAGCCTCGTTTACTGACTCGTACTATAAATCTTAGTTCGAATGGACCTCATGCTACAATACATTGGGCATCGGATGTACGGAAGTAGGAAATGACTTGACCCAAATGACGGAAACAAGTCCAGCTATTTGTACTAATCCCGGATGCCCTCTCTAAGAGATTTCCGCGAGTACTGTATGTACCGAGAATACTGTAGCAATACTCCCATTTTTCTGTTACAAACGACAATTGCATTTATTGCTCTATCTTTCTAGCTAGACAATATGTTGTCCCACGTGTATTATCGACAACATATCTCAGAAATCTAAGGAAATCTAGAAACAAAAGAAGAGGATAAATATCTATCGGTATGGTATAATGGTGGTTTCAATGGTGTTTCTATGACTTCAGATAATATAATGATGAAGTGAAGGCATTCGGAGATAGTCAAAGAAGTTCTTGAAGTTCGCCAAAAATTTTATTGATTCTATACAATGTTGGCGATTTTTTGTTTTAATGAGTTTGGCATCAATTTGATCTTTACTTGATCAATTTTTTTGGTAAAGATAAAACGGAGATCTTCGGAAATAGACAGTGGAACTCCATAATATTTGTCAAATTCTTCTTCCATTTTCAACTGATTTCCATAAATTCTTTCAGTGTCTCTGTCGGTTTGTTACTACTTTAATTTTCTACTCATCAGACGGTTTGAAGTGGGTTAAAATCCCGTTCAAATATTCTTTTACATTCGTAGGTAGATACTTACATAGTCCATAGATTCACCAAGTGTTATTAAAAATGCTTTTCCCCATGGAAAGTTCCCAGAAGTCAATATAGGTAGTTTAAAATTAATACTGTAGTTTCACAATACCTGCTGAAAGATGACCCTACCTCATTTACATGGAAAGCTTCGATCAGCATTTTAATTACAGCATTGCTTAATTCAAAGAATCGTTCAAGTGCAGATGCAGCGAAATTTGATACCTACTAAAGATGGTATGCATTGTTTTATATTGAGCAATGTACGAGTATATTATGATTATTACATATGCATATTGAACGAACCATAGTAATAAATAATACGTGACGCTGAATTGATATTGTTGAATCTAATTACTATCTACATCATACCTCTATGATAAATAATTATTTCCGCTATAATTTACTCACAATATAATTTAACATTGCTCCTCTTTAAGACAGTAAAAACACTTTTAAAATATTATCAAACAAAATTATGTGCCAACAAAGATTAAATATTTCCGTCGATAAAATTGAATCCTGTTTCAATTATTTTACCTTTATTTATTTTCGAATTTATTTCTGTTGGTTTAGATTTTATAGTGTAAAATATAAAAAAAAAATTTGTTTCCAAGTTTAAAATTATGCTGCCACTGTTTGCCTATTTCAAGGTTCTATGAGCCCTATAGGATTTATTTTATTCATTTCTTAAAATGTTAAAAAAATTGGTGAAGTTTAGATGTAGTTTATAAAAAAAAAACACTTTCATATTTGGGTAATTTCTTGAGAGCATTTTCGTAAAGTCTCTCCAGAGTGCTGAGGTCGGCGAAACGATTCATTATTGATTCTACATTGTCTAGCAATTTCTCTGTAGCCCGATTTTGTTGAGCATTAGCTTCCACGACCGCCTGCGCTAGACGAGAAAATTTTAAATTATTACTATCGTTTTCCCTCTCGTATTCATCTCGCATACTTTCAATTTTCGCTTTTAGTGATAGTTTTCTCTTCTTAACCGACTTTTATTACAAGTTGTTGTTGCTTCTGATCATTTCCTTCATAGCGAATTCAGAATCACAGTGCGCCTTAGCAGTGCGCTGTCTACACTTCTTTCGAAATCCATGTCCTGCATTGAAGGATCCTTTTCATCGGAGATCTGTGAAGTCCATAGATAGTCCGTAGGTAAAATGTGTGTCCCCTCCCTGTAACTTCTAAATTATGAGAATGATAAAACTAAAAAAATACATGATGTACGTATACATGCAAACTTCCACCGAAAATTGGTTTGAACGAGATCTGGTATTTTTGACGTGACAACGTCTTATAATTCGATAGAGCCGGCTGTACGCACGAAAAAACATGACTCATGCGGCGTTACCTCGCTCTGAGGCGTTCCATGTAAGGCTTGAAGTGCAAGCGAGAGCGCGGAACGAGCGACAAAGAAGCACAATCGTGACGTTGTCACGTTCAACTATCGTCAGTAAACCGACTTTACAGACAACCAATTTTTTTGTATCAACAATTAACCTCAAAAAAACAAAGTGATGTTTGCGGTTGGGTAAGAAAAGTGATTTTTATGGATTACTTTTTCTATAGTAGTACGGAACCCCCGGTGCGGGAGTCCGATTCGCACTTGGATGGTTTTTTTAATTATTTAATAAGTATTTTCAGATGGAAACCAAAAAAAATGCATCCACTTGGGTATTTTGTCAGCATGTTTAACAGTTAAAGCACAGTATTAAAACTGTAGGTCAGAATATCTTTAACCTTTAGTTAAAGTAGGTTATTATTAGTCTTTTACCACCCTCTCGGTTCATTTAGCATACAATTGAAATTTAAAAAATACCTTCTGTAGCACGTTACATTGCAAAAAGGGGATCGGCTGCTACAGTACGCGCGGCGAAAGTTTGGCTTTGACCGTTATTGCGCAGAAATCAGAAATTGGGTATCAACCAATCAGAGAAATCAGAAATTGGGTATCAACCAATCAGAATTTGGGTACCCATGCGCAGTAATCCCCTCCACCCGAAGGTCAAAGCCAAACTCTCGCCGCGCTTACTGTACTAACGAAAACACACAAGTCTGTGCTATAACAATACTTTCTAAAAAATCCCTCAAACATTCGACATCTGTTGCGTCTTTATCTTTTGAGAGACGGCTATGGTCAAGGCCAGGTAATCGTAGGGGTTGACTGTTAACACGTGTTGGGAGTTGGAAAGTCGCTGGCCGACACATGCTGGGACCGTCGTGTCGGCGTCTGCTTTCTCTTCTGGGTCGACCACTTTAATTTATGAGAGCAAAAAACTACCATATTGCAGTCTCCATTCCCGAAACGAGTACATAGTATAAACAGAAGAAAGAACCTTTAGAGCATGCATTCTTATTGCATCACCTAGGAACGGACGAGTCTTCCGGACTCTAGCAATATGCAGTAGTCATCCAAACCCTGCCAAAGGACGATACCTACAAAGAGTTTCCAACTAAGAAATGAAACATGAAACATGCTGAAAACTCTATGAAAAGTTTACAACATGAAGTTTATGTTTTGTCAAGGAATGTCCCGGCAATTACTACAAGATGTTATTTTGAAGCTGCCTGTGATGAGTGAAAAGGTAATAAATAGATAATAATATTATACATGTGTATGTGTATGTTCCAATTAACTACCTACCTGTTTTAAAAACATACAAAAAAGTAGGTAAATAAAATAATAAGGAAAATTTTCTAAAAATTTCCATGCCATCTGAAGCTTCCTCTCAAAACTTAGTAGGTAACAGAAAATATAAAAGTTTTCCAAGCTCCACAACGCAGAGCCCTCCCCAACTCTCCAGACAGAATCGTGTCTATGTCGTAGTATTCAAAGTAATGGGTAGATGGCGTCACTTTTAGCCTGAGGTTTCAGCGCTAAATAAAATATTTCTCAGATTTATCAAAGTAAAAGCTCATAATAGTTGTAATGGTAGATGGTCACTAATGACAATGTATCCAAAGATGCACTAACTTGAAAAACTACTTCACTAAAAAATTTGCGCCCGAATCGAACCCGCAATCTCCCACATAAATACAGTGCATTGCAAGGCGGCACGATAATGAATAATAGAAAAACACATGGAGTTTGTCAAAAAATCGTCCTTTGTTTATAGGGACTGTTAAACTACCGTAATAAATAACGTGAACATTGCTTGCCAGTTGACACGTGACACCCAACGACCCTCACCACACCGAGCTCGGAGTATTTCTCAACTTTTTCAATTACTTAGGTACTATTAATAAGAGCCGTTTCTGAGAACAAACCATAAAACATCCCTCAGACGAATGGAAAAAGTTAAGCTAGAACGGCCTGCTAAACGAGTGAAGCCAAAAGAAACCAAGCCGATGCGTATAAACATATAGTTTGAATCACCACAGTGAATCTGTCGAATCGATGGAAATAATAGTAATTTTTTAAAGTAGGTAGTTTCTTAGTCCAGTTAGAACCAAAGTTTTTGAGATATGAGTTTTAGGCAAATCAACAGCTTTGCCTAACCCAATACTATGAAGACATTTCCTTTCAGTATGTTTTGTTCTGTTGTTTTGTGACGACCTCCTTGGCGCAGTGGCGGCGCTTCGGATTCGAGTCGTGGTCGCGGGTTCGATTTCCGCCATGGGCCACTTTGGAATTTTCTAAATTGGCTCAGGTCTGGTCTGGTGGGACGCTTTGACTAGTTACCACCCTACTAGCAAAGACGCACTGCCAAGCGATTTAGCTTTCCGGTGCAATGCTTGTAGAAACCGTTGGGGTAAAACCTACCCTTCCAAGTTAGTACGATAACATCTTATTTTGCATCATCACTTACCATCAGGTGAGTACTAACTTGTATAGAATAAAACCAAAAGAAGGAAGTGACCTGCCAATGAGGAGGCCTTACTCACTTCAGCTGTCTTCACGCTATCGTGCCATCGTTCTCTGGGTCGGTTGTCATTACAGAATTTGCCGGCTTCAGCAATGAACCTATGTATGTATTCAATTATTCATAGATACAAAACTCTGTCTAATAGCCCCATACAACCTAAAAGCTAGCTCAAAACTGCACCTGTCTAATTTATTTTTTAAGTCTGTGAAGTCTATAGGTGTGGCCTCGCCCACTTCTTTTATGGCTTCAAAGTTCAGCAGAAAAGGCTCTTGTAATATGTACTAATAAAAACAAGAGTTTCACGTGGCAACAAATTGTAATAAATATTAAGTGGCTACCATCAATAGTTCCTGAGTGGGTCTCAAATTATGTTATGCAATAGTTTCTGCGTGGGTTTGATAAAATATTACCAATAATGTATCAAGTGGTCCAAACTGTAGATTATTTTTTTGAATGTTTGTGGTTTTATTATATACTTATGGTATTCTTTCTTTTTGCGTTCATTCAGACAAATTTTGATATTGTCCAGTATATAAATCGACCAAGAATCTATATTCTTGTTCGATTTATATGCTGGACAATATCAAAATTTGTCTGGTATTGAAAAAATGGAACACTTTTACCTTGACCTTAAAATTGAATTTTATACGCATCTCTAGAGGAATAAAAATAATAAGATGAAAAACAAAAAAAAAATCGTTTATTTAATTCTTAGGTAGGTATATCTAAATTCCAGATTATATTGAATAGGTACTAAAAAATAAAATCCTTCAAAGCTACAATTAATAATTATTTACAAAATCTCCAAAATAATCTCATTAGTGATAATAATACTTATTAGTTATTCTACATAATACATATATATATTTTTAATGCATTTTTGTAAGGCACATTCAATATATGTATTTAGGTAGGTAGTTACTTAATTATAATTAAAATAATCTACAACAAAATCACAGAAACAGAACATATTTTTGTAAACAAAATCCGAAACACGTGCCTATATTTTTATTATATTATTTTTATTAATATCTTACTTGGGATTGTTTTCTTGTACAGTAATAATGAAAACTTACGCTGTTTATGTTATGATAACACGAACAACGATTGTCCTCGTATTATCATAGTCGCAATTTCATACAGGTTTAGATGTTAATGCTTTGCGGCTAATTTGATGCCTTCAAATTAGCCGCAAAGTGCCGCGCGGTGGAAGCGCATCTGCAGTGCTGCGGCCGCGCTACTTTGTAAATCTATTTAAAACTAGCTGACCGGGCAAACTTCGTTTTGCCGTTTAGGGACATCAAATATAGATAACAACCCACTCCCGGACCCAGAGATCATACCCTAAAAGTTTCATAACGATCGGTCCAACTCCAACCGTTTCGGAGGAGTTTGGTTACAAAGAAAATCGAGAGAATTTTATATATCAGACTAGCTGAACGGGCAAACTTTGTTTTGCCGTTTAGGGACATCAAATATAGATAACAACCCGCTCCCGGACCCAGAGATCATACCCTGAAAATTTCATGACGATCGGTCCAGCCGTCTCGGAGGAGTTTGGTTACAAAGAAAATCGAGAGAATTTTATATATTAGAAGATGTAAATAAACAACTCGCGGTTGCAGCGCTACACCCGCGCTGCGGCCACGCATCATACGTCGATTGATGACTGTCGGTCGATGAACTGAGATCGTCAGAGTCCATCGTGAAACTAGGTATGTATTAGGTCCTTACATATGAAATTGGCGTTTTGTATGGGAGGAACATAAAGTCGATTTTTTTTAATATAATATATATATTTAATCAAAGTATGTACCATTGCTATCTATGCACTTTTGTCACCTTATAGGTAGTTCATTGATCCCTTTACTAAAAAAGCCATTCGGACGGGAATCAATAAAATCTTTGAAAGCGCTTTGGACTGCCTCATCGGAGTTAAATTTTTTCCCTTGTAAGAAGTTATCCAAATTTCGAAAAAAATGGTAATCTGTTGGAGCAAGGTCCGGGGAGTAAGGTGGATGTCTTAGGCATTCCAATTGAAGCTCCTCTAATTTGGTAGCCGTCTGTTGTGCAGTGTGTGGTCTAGCGTTGTCCTGAAGCAGCAGTGGCCTAGAACGATTGACCAGCCTCGGTTGTTTAGCAGCTAGCTTTTCCATCATGGATTGCAGTTGCTGACAATAGATATCTGCCGTAATCGTCTGGCCAGATTTAAGAAAGCTGTAGTGAACGACGCCGGCGCTAGTCCACCAAACGCTCACAAGTAATTTTTTTTGAGTCAATTTTCGTTTGGGGCAGGATTTGGCTGGTTCGCCAGGGTTCAACCATTGCGATGAGCGTTTCCGATTATCATACAGGATCCATTTTTCATCACAGGTAGTGATTCGATTTAAAATCCCTTCATTACTGTGCCGGTTGAGTAATGTAACACAGCAGTCTACGCGCGTTTGTCGGTTTGCTGCACTCAATTCATGAGGTACCCACCTTTCAAGCTTTTTCACCTTCCCAATTTGCTTCAAGTGAACTAAAACAGTTTTATCACTAACACCGCAGCCTGCAGCTAGCTCGGACGTGGTTTGCGATGAATCCGCTTCCACAATAACCTTCAATTCTTCATTGTCAACTTTGGTCTCCGGCCGTCCATGGGGCTTGTTCTGCAGGGCGAAATTTCCAGAACGAAAACGTTGGAACCAAAAACGCACTGTGTTTTCTTTTGCGACACCCTCGCCGTACACATCATTAATCCTTCGAGCCGTTTCTGCAGCACTGGTGCCACGATGGAACTCGTACTCGTAAATAACGCGATATTTCAAGTTTTCCATTTTGTAAACAGAGTGGCGCAAAAAAAAAACCAAAAGAGAAAAAAACAAATGAATTACGATTTTCAAAACACAAAAGCATGAGTAAATAGCTGTATAAATTTTAAATTGGAATTTCTAACCAAAGAAGAGATATTTGAGATCAAAGTGGCCAGTACGACAAAACGCCAATTTCATATGTAAGGACCTAATACTACACTACGATTCTCAAACCTAGCGACAGCAATGCAGCTGCAGCGCTGCAGAAACACTGCCTCCGCGCGGCACTATACGGCAAATTTGAAGGCGCCCTAACAATAATTGATGATTTCATGATATTTCAGACCCAGTATGACTTGATTTGGGGACGTTAGGGACTCAAAGTGCTGTAATGGCGACCCCGCATGAGAAAGCGCAGTGTTTGCAGACCTTCGACTAGATGGAATCACGACATTATGAGGGTCACGGAAAGTCCCTGGATAGGTACAAGTAGCGCAGAACCGTGTCGGTTGAAAATAATTGCAGGAGGCATTTGGCACGATAACGATATGACTTGATTTCGTCCAGCATGTTGCAGCCGCGCACACAACTAGATATTTCATCAAATTCATGAAAATATGATCGGCCACATCATAAAATGATCCATTGTTAGATCTGGCTACGACATGTCTGCCTTTATTGATGGGAGTATTATACGTGCATTTATGAAATTCAAAACTGCGTTGTATAATATATTTGGAAAAAACTTGTTTACCAGATTCTGTATTCTGAGTTACCAGGCTATGTTCAACAAAGTCCATAGGTTTCTGAGTTGTTTACTTCATATATTGGCAAGTAGCTTTACATATTAAAATTATTCCAGACAAGCCGAACGATTCGCGTAACGCGTCGGCTGTATTTCGTGAAGTGAAATGCTCTAAAAATGTCGCGGTATTCACGTCTTCTCGTCCTCCCCCGCTCACGCCTACTACTGCCTACGGGTATTGTGAAGTGGAGTGAGTCATTACACTCGGTGTGTCAAAACTATACGCGAATCGCTAGGCTATTGGTCAAAGTTTGACGACGCGGACGTACCGGTTCAGTTTCAGTTTGGATGACCCAAATGTATAGGTATCTGGAAGGACTCATGGCAAAATGGTGGATATCCATGGCAACTTCCCCGTAGCTCTGAATCTGTGCCAGTCGTACACGAACCTGCCGACTACCGCTAAGATAAGCGCTAAGAGAACCAGGTTCACTATGTTTATAGTACTGATTGGCATGTTCACTTCGCTACTCCTGCACACGTGTCCCAGAGCCATCGTGCTGATCTGTGAAGCAAAAGACAAAAGATAAGATAAGAAGATATGTGAAGAAAAAGTTTCTGCATAAATAGGAGCAAGAAAAAGCTGTAGTGATTTCTCTCATCCTTTTTTTATGCAACACTGCATCATCTGCATATTGGATTGAAAACTTGAGGCTGCCCACGGATTCATTCGTGAGACCTTTGTTCTACCCTATGAGAGGAGGTCAGTTTTCAGAAATCCTTTCCTAACAGATGCCTACGTCATAAAAACTACCTGTTTGCCAAATTTCAGCCCCTTCAAGGCTTCATATACTCGTCTCGTATACAGAAGATAATTTTGACGTGGGTTCGACGTGGTTCAAGAAATTTGGTAACGCGAATATTAGATGCAGTGCATCAAAGAACTGTCTACTGCAATGTCACACTGCGCTCCTAAACCAATAGGGTAATCTGTAGCCAGTAGACATAGGATGTTTATTTTATATTTAACACGTAACACTAATATATTATATATGTAGGTACAAGGTTTCAAACAGATAAGAAATGAATAAATAAAGGTTTCAAGTAACATTCTACGAGTTTTGTTATCTGACCTGTGATTTGACCCTCCGCCAGTCTGTAAGATGCATACCTAACTACTGTGAAGAAATGTGGAGATAACACGGAGACGATTTAAACCTCTGCGGTGTTCGGTGGCCGCCGCCTGTAATATTATCTCTTACTCGTACCTACTTTCATAACAATGTTCATTTAAAGAAGTTGTATTAGGGCTTTCAATATAAAATGGGAGAAAATCACTTAACTACCGACACTATTGAGACAGTTTTGTCGACCAACTTGGCGCATCGTATTTCCGCCAAGTCCCGGATGACTCACCTGAACTTGAACAGCAGCCCTTGGAACTTGGGGACGAAGTGGCAGTCACAGCGCCAGGGGTTGTGACTGAGATATATTTGCATATCGTTGCTGTACAATACCTGCACAAGCGAGACAGATTTGTCGTCCGACTTGGCGCATCGTATGTCCGCCAAGTCCCGGATGACTCGCTTGTACTTGAGCAGCAGCCCCTGGAACCTAGGGACGAAGTGGCAGTCACAGCGCCAGGGGTTGTGGCCCAGGTATACTTGTATATCGTTGTTGTACAATACCTGCACAAACGAGAGAGTTTTGTCGTCCGACTTGGCGCATCGTATGTCCGCCAAGTCCCGGATGACTCGCTTGTACTTGAGCAGCAGCCCCTGGAACCTAGGGACGAAGTGGCAGTCACAGCGCCAGGGGTTGTGGCCCAGGTATACTTGTATATCGTTGTTGTACAATACCTGCACAAACGAGACAGTTTTGTCGTCCGACTTGGCGCATCGTATGTCCGCCAAATCTCGGATGACTCGCTTGTACTTGAGCAGCAGCCCCTGGAACCTAGGGACGAAGTGGCAGTCACAGCGCCAGGGGTTGTGGCCCAGGTATACTTGTATATCGTTGTTGTACAATACCTGCACAAGCGAGACAGTTTTGTCGTCCGACTTGGCGCATCGTATGTCCGCCAAGTCCCGGATGATTCGCTTGTATTTGAGCAGCAGCCCTTGGAACTTGGGGACGAAGTGGCCGTCGCAGCGCCAGAGATTGTGGGAGAGGTACACGTGACGTTATTTTGGTTGTACAATACCTGCACAAACGAGACAGTTTTGTCATCTGACTTGGCGCATCGTATGTCCGCCAAGTCCCGGATGACTCGCTTGTACTTGAGCAGCAGCCCCTGGAACCTGGGGACGAAGTGGCAGTCGCAGCGCCAGGGGTTGTGGCCCAGGTACACATGCATGATATTGTTGTTTCCCTGGAACGCTTTGTCGAATGCGTACACTGGAATCTGAAATAGCACGTACGTACTGTTCATCGCGGGGAGAAAATAACCGATTACCAACGAGGCTGTACCATAGTTTGGGTTTGAGGGTATAGTTTTACCATTAGAACGTGAACTCCCATTTGATAGAGTTTCGTTGACATGATAGTTCAGATCAGACTGCACTTGCCCATAGCCACGCATCACTCTGAAGCTAAGAATTCAAACTATATACTTACTACAAGGAAAGAAAATGAATAGGTACGCTTTAGATAAATTAGCAATGTTCGATTTGGAAAGAGGAGGAAAGTTAAAATTTGCGCGCAGTTGCCTTACCTGTTTCAACAAGTTTCCCCGAAGACTCAAAACTCTGAATGTTGAAAACCATTCAGATCCCTCCAACTCTTTTACAGATAGAATGCTATTGTTGTCGAGGTAGAGGTCCATCAGGGTCTGGTACTGAGGGTTCTGGACCAGATGCCTTATGGTAGTAAGCTGTGAACAAAAAATCACATAAGCATGCCACTTCTCTCGGTGTCTCGTGATTCTATGGTAGAAAGGTGAAGGTTATGGAGTTCTTGAGCACACTTTCCAAAATATATCCTATATTATATACCTAATATTTTATATTATTACCCAAGTAGCATAATGGTGGTGAACTCTTCGCTGACGTAAAGCAAAAAAATATTGAAATAGGAGCACGTAATTGCGACACAAACAACTCATATTTCAACTTAGGTAGCTCAACATTATATACCTAAAATACATAATCAGCAAAATCAGTTAACCGTATCAGCAAAACCTGCACGGTATAAACGGAAAGCTGACACCGGCTTCAATTTCACCGATCAAACACGTAGGTACTTGCAAATACTACACGTGTAAACTGGATAGAAACGATAATTTAATTGGAACGACGTGTTTGCGTCCAGTCTGGTTTAGAAATACACGGAAAAACACTCGGACTAATGTGGTTCTAAGTAATTAAGCGAAGAGACGGTGAAAGATCTGTGACAAGTACGAGGATTCAAGTAGGCTGGTAAGCTTTATTGATTATCATGCTCAGAATTACAAATTGCAAGAAAGGGTGGTAATGAACTTCATAGTACACAGGCGTGGCCATTTGTGGGTGATAACTATACATAGATAGATACTTAGAAAATACTTTATTGTACATTGTACACCACACAACATGTAACGGAAAAACAACAACACAGAAAGTACGAGAGTATACAATAATGAAACTAAAATGAATTAACACGGAAGCTTATGTTTAGCTTTTGCCCTTCGGTCACTAATGATCGAAGCTTTTCCTCTAAAATTACAGTTATTACGTTACTTCGAGTGAATATTGCTGTAAACTCAAATTATAGCTGTAAAACTGCATCTTTAAGAAATATTACTGCTATACAAAGTACGATACGAGTAAATAGAATGTATAATTTTTAATTATGATATAAATGGAAAACATAAGATTTCGATAAAATTCCAACATTCTCTATTTTTAAAAATGTTATAAAAGTAGTGAATCAATTTCGGTAAAATTTACATACCTATTCGAGACTATTTCCTATCGATAAAACGTAAAACCATGAAAATTTGTTGCTTGTCATCGGAGAAATCTGTGTACAAACATCCAAAATAATAAAAAACATACCAAAGGTACAAGCCAAATTGATAACCTCCTTTTGTTTTTCGAAGTCGGTAAAAAATATATATTTGTGAAGCAATTCTAGTATAGACCTTATTCAATTAATTTTGTTTCAAACTCTCTGATGTTTGGCTACTGACTAGCACTTTATATGCCTAACATGAATATTTATAGACATTAAGTAATTACACTATCAAGGACTTTGATTATCAATTATTACTTTATTCTGATCCAAATTTACGTTAAGATACAAAAAAGTCATACGAGAATTTTAAGAAAATACTTAGTAAGTATAAGTAGCGTTCAAATGTCTAAACGGAAATTGAATTGCTCGGACCTTGTTAAAATGTGTTTCAACCGCTACCTATATTTAAGTATTGAAGTAAAATCCGAAAGTAGACTGTTTATATAAATGGTTTAGAATAACAGAGTTGATCGCTATAAGATAAAGAAATCAATTTCAAAATTTGGCTATGGCCGTTAAGTAATTATTCATGACGACTTATAAAATATGAGGTGGAAGAGAGGACGTAGAGGTTAGAGAATGAATGAATAATTGTACGGATGTACGCTTGTACTTTTGCATTAGGTATAGTCCTGGCGTAAATGCCCATTCTCCACAGAGCTTGGCTATCGTGTCCAAAAGACCGCAAAGAGTTTTTATATTACTCTTATTTTATAGGTCGGTAGCTGTAAATGACTACTTGCTTGAACAGTCAAATTGATGAACTCCGTCGTAACTCTTCAGTGTAACTCAATAGTAATTTAAACTTTGGTCCGAGGTGACTTCGCAGTTCGGAACTTAATAATATCAATGTTCGCGAAATTAAAATTAATTGGCGAAGTCTTACAATTTACCGTCAACTCGCAAACGAAAATATTGTGTCATCATTAATTTTGTTAGGTAGTTACATGAAACAACAGGAGTAACAAACTGAGCCTTATTTACGTTCTTCATAAACACCCGTCCCATATATTTTTAGGGTTCCGTAGACAAAGGGTAAAAAAACTATTACTAAGACTTCGCCATCCGTCTGTTCGTCTGCCGGTCTGTCACCAGGCTGTATCTCTTGAACCGTGATTGTTAAACAGTTGAAATTTTCAGAGATGGTCTTTTTCTATTGCGGCTATAAAAACAGAGCAAAATAAACCAATCAATAGATAGTTCAACAAACGTGATTTTTTGACGTGACAACGTCTAAATTCGATAGAGCCGGTTGCACGCACGAAAAAACATGACTCATCCGGCGTTACCGGCGTTACCTCGCTCATGCGGCGTTACCTCGCTCTGAGGCGTTCCATGTAAGGCTTGAAGTGCAAGCGAGAGCGCGGAACGAGCGACAAAGAAGACGTTGTCACGTTCAACTATCGTCAGTAAACCGACTTTACAGGCAAACAATTTTTTTTGCCTTTTTAGGTAGGTATGTATCTACAGATATTTTTTTTAAATTTCGTTCTATTTGAGCGATAGACCTGGTTCTACGATGATTGTAGATTATCGACAGTACACCATGTTACCTTGTTTCCTTCAAGGCGAAGCGTGGTGGTGCTGGGAGGGAGGGCGGCTGGGGGGTCCTCCAGCCACTTGTTGGTGCAGTTGACGGTGATCAGCGGTATGATGGCCCCCTTGGCGTCGGAGACCACGTGGGTCATCGCGCACGCGCACATTCCCGGGCATGTCTCTTTTACCGTCTGTGGAAACGTCAATTGATTATTATTAGGTATAGTAGTGTTATTATCTCGCTGCAGACTCGGTCATAAATCATTCGCTTTTGTTGTTCTTTGTTGAGTTGTGCATTAATAACACTACTATACCATAGAACCGAAAGCACCGACAAGGGTTCCACCCATACCACGGAATACATAATAGTACCTAACGGTACAGAAGGTTCACTCCGCAAGATAATTTACAGAAATAGCGACTCTAGCGCTGACACAAAAAGTGCAATTCAGTTCGCAATAGCGCCTGGGTCCGTCTCCGCTATGCATCTAAAGTTGTGGTCTCTTTCTATCGCGTATCTTTGTCTCTTTCGACGTACTAAGGTTGCCTCTTAATCGGGCGCACGCAGCGCGTGAAATAGACCATACAAGAACTAACGCGGGCAACCTAGCCGGCACGCGGCGGCCGTCTGAAATTAGTACGTCGAGACGGCTACCTGTAGTTTCTTCGATAACGTGATAAGTAAACCTGGCCTGCCCATACATACTACATAATCCACGTAACAAAGATGCGTACGAACTACGAATTGGTTTGATTCCACGCTGATACGCACTGCAAACTTGCAAAGGCCTGAAATGCTCTCCCAGGCTCTTTCCGAACACTTAGGCACGTTCAATTCAAAGTGAATAGGTAGGCATATTATCCTAGGCAGGCGCGTTCCATCTTAGACTGTATCATTAGTTTCCAACAGTTGTAGTCACAGTCAAGAGCTAGCCTATATTGTCTGATATATCATAAGTGCTTGTAAATTAGTGCAAAGAAATTTTGATATAGAAGCTGTAATAGCCCAACGTTTACCTCCTAATGGGAGGTCGGGAGTTCACATCCCAGGCTCTTCAAATTGTTTTGATTGACGTGCGTTTGTTGCAATTAAATTAGTCGTGAGGAAATTTGTATTGCGTGTGTTTGTGTGAAGCATGCTAATCTGCAACCGCACTGACTACTGAGCCCTCCTGATGAGAAGACCTTGGATATTAGTCACACTTTTATGAGGTTGTAATAAAACTTATGGCGGATGCTGACGGAGCCATGGGAAACAGCCAGTAAAATTATTGTATCTAAATTATACATTCAGTCTTACTAAAAAAAAGTAAATGGTTGAGTTAACAAAAAATGATCCCAAGTGTTAACCATTATCTAATCTCTGTTGTCTGGTTCTGTAATCTGTCCCAAGTCCCAAAGCAGTTTCCGCAGCTTTCGTTACTATTTATGTGCATTAATAAAGCTATTTATGAGTAGGTACTAAAACAACATTTTGGAGAAATGTAACTTATTTATTGTTACAAAGATGTTACAATTCACAAAGTACAAAACGCAAATGAGAGTCGAAAACACGATGGAACTTCTTGTCTTCTCCAATGAGCACAAAAGGTTTTATAACTTCCTGGATCCTTCCAGGAATTTTAATAAAAAAATAACGTTCCCAAACCTAACTCTATTGTCACAGTATAATGACTTTACTTATAAATAGCAGCCGCCTATTTATATTTTAAAACAAAAGAATATAGGACGAACAAGACATCCCCTGATGTTTTTTTGGAAGGTTTTCCTGGAATAGATTGGTCTCCTCACTCTTACGAACACACTACTGTTTTTTCCTTTTTAAAGAGAAATTGAGGATAACATAAAACTGTTTCTTGAAAGTACTAGTAAATGTAGTCCATTCGCTTAGAATTTGTCGCTACAAGTATAATACATGCGCACGGTCGGCGTTGTTTGATGTCGTCGGTGTTTTCAAAGGATATCAAACGATGCCGACCGCGGCGTGCATGTACTACGAGTATTTTTAACCCCCGACGCAAAAGGGGTGTTATAAGTTTAACGTGTCTGTGTGTCTGTGTATCTGTGTATCTGTGTATCTGTCTGTGGTAGCGTAGCTCCCAAACGGATGGACCGATTTTCATGAAGTTTATTTTGTGTCATAGATAATTTTATCCCGAGTGTTCTTAGCCATGTTTCATGAAAATCTGTTCAGCCGTTTGAAGATTATCTGCAATTTTCTAGTTGATGAGGGGAGCTGACTAACTTCTTTATGTCCGATCGATTCGAAATTTGGTACCGTGTAGCTTCAATGACATTGAAAGTATATTCAATTCAATTCAATTCAAAATTCTATATTGCGAACTTGGTCACAAAAGTTGGGTCTTCATACAAATTATAGGTACATTCAAGTTCCACCGCATGGCATGCAATATAACTTACAGACTAATGATAATTAGTTGAAAAAAGACATTAAAAAAATAAACAAAATAAACCTCACGCAATGACATATTTTTATTGGTCCTTTCAAAATTTCCCAATGACGCCTTTTCGTCATAAAATAATAGAATAATAATAATAATCATTGTCATTGAATTATGTCCCGAATCATTATAAAAACAAATGTCAATACTTACAATATAGTCAATACCCATAAAATGAATAATACCCATATGATGATGTCAATATGGTAAGGTAACCATGACCTGATTTGCCGTTTGAAGATCATCAGCTCTTTTATAGTTGATGAGGGGATCTGACTACCTTCCATATATCCTATCGATTCGAAATTTGGTACAGTGTTACTTCAATGATATTGAAAGTATATGGTAAGGTAACCATGTCCTGATTTGCCGTTTGAAGATCATCAGCTCTTTAATAGTTGATGAGGGGATCTGACTACCTTCCATATGTCGTATCGTTTCGAAACTTGGTACCGTGTTATTTCAATGATATTTAAAGCATATGGTAAGGTAATCATGACCTGATCAGCCGTTTGAAGAAGATTTGCTCTTTAATAGTTGATGAGGGGATCTGACTACCTTCCATATATCCTATCGATTCGAATTTTGGTACCGAGTTACTTCAATGATATTAAAAGTATATGGTAAGGTAACCATGTCCTGATTTCCCGTTTGAAAATCATCAGCTCTTTAATAGTTGATGAGGGGATCTGACTACCTTCCATATGTCCTATCGTTCCAAAATTCCTTCCCTATATTTAATACCTTATAACCTACTTTAAAAAGGACAAAATAAAAGTAAAATTACAAATTTAAAAAACCCCCGACACAAAAAAATAAAATATAAAAAGTAACAAATAATATTTTAAACCTATTATAATAAGTATTATCGTCACAATATAATAATAAGCACGTTCAAATATTTTTTAATTCAAGCGTCGTCGCATCGTCGGGGGACCGTCAGAGAGATACTCCGGAAAATTCGCACAATCGACACAACAAAAAATTTTTTTTTTTAAATTATTGAATGAAGTAGAAAGGTCTTTCAAAAATGTAACTACATTCAAATACAAGACTTAAGTAGAAAAGGAGTTGAAGCACCAATTCAAACAAGAGAAAGAATAAACGTTTGTAAGTTTGCATTTCTTTTTTGAAATAAACGTCCGTTAATTTCAATATGGTTTATTCCTTGCTCTGGGGTGCAACTCATTAATATTTTAAAATACATTATTGTATTTTGTAAAATTCAACATGAAAATTTATGGAAAAACTCACCTACTTCAATATCAGCTTTACCGATTCTTTAGTCCCAACTCATTTTAGTCTTTGTTTTAATATTTTTTTTTACCGTCTTTATGATTTGACTGAAAAAATGTAGTAAGGTGATTGCATTAATCTCTTCTTTTATGATACACAATCTTTTGATACTCATGGATCTCAATATTACTTACTACTGACCATCTTTCCTTAAATTTGGGTTTTTCAAAATTTCACAGCAGCTATCTTTTATTTTTTACCTCAAAATAAAATATACACTCTCTCGGTCTTCAAGTGCAGCTATTCAAAAATCACGTTGGCACGAGGGGCAATTACAAGGCAAATCCAACAACTGCGCATTTTGATATTTGTGTGGTTTTCCTTAAAATTCGTTCAATGCCATTTCCACGAATAAATATTAAAGAATTGACAGAAATATAAACATTTATTATCACTTTGTGACTCATTACATTATCACATCCGTCCGTCCGACGGACGACATCAACAGGGTCGCGGGGAGTCGCTGCGCCAAGCGGCGCAAGATCGTGGTGTTTGGCGGTCATTTCAGGAGGCATATGTCCAGCAGTGGACGTCCATCGTGTAAGTAAAAGATGTATAATCTGCATTAATATTGTACCGCGGGCCCCTAATTCGTCTCTGCTAATAATTCTTATTATGCTTTATTATAATTCTTTGCTATTTGCCAGTTTTGTTTACATTAACGTAATTTGATACCTGTAGTTTCGTGGGGCCCGTTAATTAAAAGAAGGCAGAATTCGGTGTACGATGATAAAGAGAGCACGTATTAATTGTGACAAAATTATAGTAATGTATCGTTTTGTACAAAGAAACTTAAACAATAAATTAATTGTAAAAGAACAGTTGTTTTGTGTTAATGTGAGTTCCTGATAGTGTTTGGTTTTCAATCGGCTGAAACGATGACGACGGCGAGATAATAATAATTGATCAAACAAATTAATAACCCACACGAAATGCGCACGATGATGACATATTCGTCTCAATAAAGGTTTATCTTTCATTTCTAGCAATGATAAGAAGCTTAAATGACTGTGCGTCTACAAATAAGTACGTTATCCTTTTATACGGCCACACTGTCTTCTTACGGCATCATAAT
This sequence comes from Coenonympha arcania, assembly GCA_036785405.1. NCBI lineage: Eukaryota > Metazoa > Arthropoda > Insecta > Lepidoptera > Nymphalidae > Coenonympha > Coenonympha arcania. Next base: position 4,171,409 of record CM072067.1, read on the forward strand.
ATTACTTTAGTGCCTGAGTACATCATAATTATGATTATGCACAGATACACTGAATGCTATAAATGACATACGGCTAAAAAAAAAAAAATAAGAAAGCAAAATGATTTCATACAATATAGTTACCAGTTAGTCAGGTATCATGGATACATGGTATCACAACAGCTATGGATGGTAGTACACTGAGGTAGTACATTTAGTAGGATTCTGTAGTAACAATAAAAATCCATAGTTGAAAATCATAGACATAATAACTACAACATCTGCATTCTGCATGCTGCAATGTGTCTTATTATAACTTTTCTATTTAAATTAAAATAGTTTTTTGTCTCTTATACTCATAATTACTGACTTAGTTCACAAGGGATAGCACATAGGATAGGCCGCCTTTCTCAAAATGATTGTTCTTATTAGAAACAAAAAATACTATTCAGGAGAATACATCGATATACGAAATTGGTATATCGATGGGAGAATAAAATAAAAAAAATCCGTTTTTCCTATTTGGGCTTTCTAAATTCCACAAATGGCAGTTGGCACATCTGTTTTCGATACGACCATAAACCATTCAATTCATTTCAAGTCTCTCGTTATACCTACGGACTCAAACCACTGAAATCATAATATCTATTTATTTTTACCCACGACGGAACGGAGTACGGGTATATGCGTTTAGGGTGAGAGACCGTTTGTACATTACTATGTTAAAAAGATTTTATGTTTGTTTGTATGTTAAATTGTTCACAAAAACCAATAATGCAAAAATATTTTTGTTTGTTTGTTTGTTTGTTTGTTTGTTTGTTGGTTTGTTTGTGTGTGCACATCGATGTTCCCATTTATTTCAAAAACGGCTTGACCGATTTAGATGCGGTTTTCTGTTTAATGTTTGGTGTTCAGCGGCAATGGTTCTTAGATAGTTGTTACGAACATCGATCACCAGGGGGCGCCATAAAGTACATTTATATTGCAAACGAATGTTCCCATTTATTTCAAAAACGGCTTGACCGATTTAGATGCAGTTTTCTGTATAATGTTTGGTATTCATTGGCGATGGTTCTTAGATAGTTCTTACGAACATTGATCACCAGGGGGCGCCATAAAAACATTTACAGTGCAAACAAATGTTCTCAATTATTACAAAAACGACTGAACCGATTTGGATACAGTTTTGTATAAAATATTAGTGAGTCATTGGCAATGGTTCGTAGATAATTGTTTTTGTGATTGAACAGCAGGGGGCGCCACAATAAACGTCTCTTTATGACTTGGAAGGGATGATGCCTTCAAACGCTGCTATAGAGGAGCTAATGGCTAGTTTGAAGATTAATTTTCATTTTTTAATAATAATATAATTTAAATTACATTAATATATTAATCGAAAAACTATAAAACAAGTGGAAAATTTAAAAAATTTAAAACACCCACGACTTTTGCAGACTTGTAATTGAAAAAGGATTAAATAATTTTTTTTAAACTCCCCGACTAAAGGAAAGTAAGGACTAAGAACCTATCAGTATAATTACAAATCCAAGAAAATCCGTCGGAGCTGCCATTGCTATTTTCGTTTCCAATATCAATTAATGTAATTAGTAAGTATTAAAAAACTGCCGGTATATGAGACGTATCAAGAAATTGAATTAGTCATCTGGTAAACAGGACCATCAACACAGTCGGCAAAACACAGCAGCTCCGGCGGATTTTCTTGGATTTGTAATTATACTGATAGGTTCTTAGTTCTTACTTTCCTTTAGTCGGGGAGTTTAAAAAAAATTATTTAATCCTTTTTCAATTACAAGTCTGCAAAAGTCGTGGGTGTTTTAAATTTTTTAAATTTTCCACTTATATACAAAACTTTTTTGTGTTTTATTAAATGATAACGACCTCAGATATCAACGCTTCCAATTATTTGTTATCTTACAAGTATATAATATTGAAACATTGAACTTTGACATGACCGTTTAAAATATTAAGATAACTAAAGAGTTTAGGGTTCATGATGCTTTTGATTGCATAACGATTTCTAGTTGATAAGTAGATACCATTTCAATAGTGTGGAAATAATATTTGTAAATAGTTGCTAGTTTATAACCTGAAATTTAAAATTTCTTCTACGATCTGTGATTCGTATAATTGACAAGTGCTTTTAATTTGTTTTGATTTTGGTTTCTTTGTGGGCCAAATGATAAGCTCTTTTCCAGGCTTCACCCCAGAAGAGGAAAATCGTGTCTTCAGAAAAGGCAATACTTTACCGTTTTCTAAATTCATCTTGCACAGTTGATTGATATAGATCAAATAAAGGGTAGGGCTTATAATGCTTCCTTGAGGTACGCCGCACGTAACAGAAGGAGACGCACGGACTCAAGGAGATATTGTATTTTTACGGGCTGTGTTCAACGTTTAAAGTAGTTTTTATAATAGGATTTAATGATTTAATTGGTTGACAATTGTCCTTGCTATTTTTGTTTACATACATTAATTCCCATCTAGACGCTAATTCTTACGATGTACCTCAAAAGTTTTAGATACTGTAAGTGTTTACTCACTCTTATAATATCCATGACCTTGTGCAATGGTTTTCCCCTATATAGCTGTTGGTGGCACATTAACTGGTAATAGTCTGCTAACTTTCTTCTAACAGTTCCATTCTCATTCTCCATTGCTAGCCAGTCCAGTCCGCCGTCGCTGCAGTCCCATTTGTTGTCTATAACGATATGATAAACATTTTTTAATATAACAAAACAGCGCCGCATCAAACAAAACAGTAGTAAAGTACAAAAGAGATTAAAAGCAAAATATAGTATATTTTATTAAGTGACAGTAGTTAAACTAATCAAAAACGTAGAGTCGATACTGGTCACTTCGCGAAATCTTCAAGAGGAGATTACCATTAAGGCTGAAGAAATTAGCCATGGATTCCTGCCTGCTTCCATGTCTCACCTATGGCGCACAAACCTGGACCCACACAAATAAAACTAAAAAAAAAAAAACAAACTTACAGTGTGCCAAAGGGCGATGGAACGCAGCCTTTTAGGTATTAGACAAGTGGAAAATTAAAAAAATTTAAAACACCCACGACTTTTGCAGACTTGTAATTGAAAAAGGATTAAATAATTTTTTTTGAAACTCCCCGACTAAAGGAAAGTATGAACTAAGAACCTATCAGTATAATTACAAATCCAAGAAAATCCGCCGGAGCTGCTGTGTCCTGCCTGTGACGGTGTTGATGGTACTGTTTACCAGTTGATGACTAATTCAATTTCTTGATACTTCTCATATAGATACCGGCAGTTTATCAATGCTTACTAATTTCATTAATTTAATTAATTTCATTAATTTAATTAATTGGAAACGAAAATAGCAATGGCAGCTCCGACGGATTTTCTTGGATTTGTAATTATACTGATAGGTTCTTAGTTCTTACTTTCCTTTAGTCGGGGAGTTTCAAAAAAAATTATTTAATCCTTTTTCAATTACAAGTCTGCAAAAGTCGTGGGTGTTTTAAATTTTTTTAATTTTCCACTTGTTTTATAGTTTTTCGATTAAGGGGATTGATTGAATTTATTTTTGTCTTTCTCACTCTCACGGAGATTTGGTAGGTGCGACATGCAGCGTCGCGGAAGAATATAGCAGAAAAACGACGTTTTACCTAATTACTCAAAAACTAAGCTGGTTATCAAAAATCCGTTCTAAGCGTTTTAGGATATTATTATTACCGATACATTAAAACTAAAATTACAATTACATCCATTGTAGTTTCCGATAAAATATAGAAAAACTGAGATTTTGGAGCAACTTTTGGGAGAACTTTCTATCGAGAAAATTTTATCCAATCGTGTTTCTGCTTCTTAGCGATTTTAGATTAAAGACCCAAAATACATGACGTATAAATTTGAAAGTAATTTTCTTTATAGTTTTTGCATAAAACTTCATTCAAAATCACCTAAATTCGGCTTTTAGGCCGTTAATATATTAATGTACTTAATTTAAAAGATATTATTATTAAAAAATGAAAATTAATCTTCAAACTAGCCATTAACTCCTCTATGCAGCGTCTGAAGGCATCATCTAACCCTTGTCACCAAATTTATGTTTGGAGCCTAGTTAAAACATACGAATCCCTGTTTACTAGACTGTATACAAAATACGTGTTTAATAGAAAAGATAACACATTAAACACAGGGAATTTCTCTAATAAAGTAAGAAAAACTCAGTGAGGTGCGGCTGGCGCCGCCCCTCGGGGGCTGACGCCCTGGGCCATGGCCCTCTTGCCCCTCGGGTAAATGCGCCATATTCATTCATTAATCCTCACCACCAAACCTAATGTGTTAGAATAGTTTAACCAAATCAAATGAGCATAAACTCGAGGTATTTACTAGTTACCATTATTATGCATCGCTAATCAGGCTCATGTTGCATCATCAGACCCTCGTCACCAAATTTATTTGAGACTAGTTCAAACAAACCCAATCACTAACACAAGGAATTTACTAGAAAGATATTAAAACCGAGAATTTCCCTTCCAAGTCATACAGGCGTACGTTTATTGTGGCGCCCTCTGCTGTTCAATCATAAGAACAATTACCTACAAACCGTTGGCAATGACTCACTAGTATTTTGTACAAAACTGTATCCAAATCGGTTGAGTTGTTTTTGTAATAATTGGGAACATTCGTTTGCACTGTAAATGTTTTTTTATGGCGCCCCCTGGTGATCGATGTTCGTAACAACTATCTAAGAACCATTGCAAATGAATACTAAACATTATACAGCAAATTGCATCTAAATCGGTCAAGCCGTTTTTGAAATAAATGGGAACATTCGTTTGCAATATAAATGTTTTTATGGCGCTCCCTGGTGATCGATGTTTGTAACAACTATCTAAGAACCATCGCCAATGAATACCAAACATTATACAGAAAACTGCATCTAAATCGGTCAAGCCATTTTTGAAATAAATGGGAACATTCGTTTACAATATAAATGTATTTTGTGGCGCCCCCTGGCGATCGATGTTCGTAACAACTATCTAAGAACCATTGCCGCTGAACACCAAACATTATACAGAAAACCGCATCTAAATCGGTCAAGCCGTTTTTGAAATAAATGGGAACATTGATGTGCACAAACGAACACACAAACAAACAAACAAACAAACAAACAAACAAACAAACAAACAAACAAACAAACAAACAAACAAAAATATTTTTGCATTATTGGTTTTTGTGAACAATTTAACATACAAACAAACATAAAATATTTTTAATAGAGTAATGTACAAACGGTCTCTCACCCTAAACGCATATACCCGTACTCCGTTCCGTCGTGGGTAAAAAATACAAAGAATCAAATCTTCTGACATCCGAGCAAAAACAAAAGCCATCGACTTTTTGTCGCACGCCCTTCGGTTGAAATGGCAATGGGCCGAGCACGTAGCTCGATTGAAGGACGACAGATGGACCATACGAACAACGACTTCGCCCGGTCCTAAAGGGAAGAAGAAAAGAGGTAGACCCAAATTTACATGGGCAGACGACATTTGCAGAACAGCAGGGCACGACTGGGTCAAAACAGCGTCCCAATGAGGTGATTGGAAATCTCTGGAGGAGGCATAGGCCCCCTCCAGAGATTTCCAATAATTTTCGGGTATAGACCCGAAAGGGGTTCTTATCTTAGTATAAGATTATCTGACTTTATCTTTTTTGTACCTATTAATTTATAACTGTTTAGTTTATTTTTAGTCATATTTTTGAATTGTCAATTACTTTCACTGTTGATGGGAAATAAAAGGCTTTTTATTTTATTTATTTAACTAATGCTCTACTATTATCGATCGATGACTTAGGACTCCTTCAAATTCGCCGCAAAGTGCCGCGCGTCTGCAGCGCTCATGATAACATTTATATGTAGAATGACCGAAAATTAAGAATTTATTACGACCGCCAAGTTCACAAAAGTTACGCAGTGCTATGTTATCATTAGATAATAAAACTTTTACATCACAGAATTAGTTATTTTGTATCAATATTTGATAAAATAAAAGCAACTTTTAGTTATCAAGTAATGCTATTTTATTCCTCTTGCCATATTATTTTCATTTTTAACTAGAACTTAGTAAAAAAAAATTGAAAAAAAACAATAGATTGAAGATAAGATTGTTTGAAAAAATTGAAAAAGACAATAGATTTGAAAGAAATGAGTTCAAAAAGAAAACAATATCTTCTTAAAACACTAGAAAACAATTCTCCCTTCAACGTTCAAAAAAAATTAAAGATTAAGAAAAACAATGAAAAAAAAAGGTTATCCACAAAGAAAGCTTTTGTTGACCAAAGAACCAATCGAACCGGTTTGAATACAGCTTACAAAAATTGAAACTCCAAAATAGCAAAATGTCATAAATCATAATAAATTATGCAGAATCTTGCAAGTAAAGCCTCTAAAGGTTGCCTTTTATTTTACCGCCTTTAGGGCAATTTCATTGTTCTGCAAATCCAAAACTATTCATCATTTCAGGTAAAAAAGTAAATACAACCATTGTTATATGACAATAGTTTTCTACTCAGGTATATTCCTTCCCTAAAAATACATTATAGTAAGTTGATGGTTATAAAAAGTAATGGAACGCCGTTCTAAGAAAGGCAGCGTATATAAAAGTCCTAAATCCAAAACTATTCATTATTTCAGGTAAAGAAAGTAAATACAACTATTGTTATAATATGACCATAGTTTTCTACTCAGGTATATGTCTTCCCTAAAAATACATTATAGTAAGTTGATGGAAAAAGTAATGGAACGCCGTTCTAAGAAAGGCAGCGTAGGAAGTTATTACTGTAGAGCTCTGTTGTTAACAACTAAAATACAAGTTTGTAATTGGCTGCAAAGGTACTGATGCAGTCGAACATAAAATCTAGACATACTATACATTATCGCAACTCACACTATGTACCTTTGCCAATGGAGAGAGTTCATGGCCTAGTAACTACTTCACCCAACTTGCGCCTATGAACTTCCACTTGACTTCCACTGCGAAAGCCTCCAAGACCAGACGAGCTCAACTGAGTGTGTAAAAAACCGTGTGTTTAATCGATAAAAACACTGGCAAATAAACTTAACTCTGCTACGAATGCAGTTAGAAAAATCAGACAGTTCACCGATTTCAAAAGAGTTCGGCTTGTTTATTTTGCTTATTTCCACAGTGTCGTGTCTTATGGGATCTTACTCTGGGGCTGCTGATGTTCAATCGATCTTCGTTGTACAGAAAACAGCTTTCAGAACTTTATATATCTTAAGCCTCGTGATCTCTTCGTGTCAAATTTCAGGAGATTGGTATAGTTACAGTGACTTCCCAACATATTATAGTAATGTTATTTTAAAACTAAATTGTAAACTCAATTAATATTTTTTTAAAGACCAAGTGCCAAGTTCTTTTGCCCGTTGTTCTCGCTGCAATACTGTTCTCCAAACGTGGCGGTAGAGTTTGACATTTCATAAGTGCCTGTAATTTAGCTTAAGTATATGTGAAAGAATAATTGATTTGATTTGATTTTGATTAATTAATAAATTTAATTACAAAGCACCATACACCGATACTAACCACAGAAGAAATAAATTCAAGAAGAAACTAAATAAATTATGAAAACTGCTGATGCTGGTAATCGAACTGGGGTCTCACGTCTTGGACTAACTACGCAATTAAGGTCGCAAATGTACACTTTTTATATTTTTTACTTTTGTAAGCTAGAATAAATAACTAGTATAAGCTAACATAAAGTAATTAAATCAAATAATATGCAGTAAATGTACGAAAACAATATTCATTGAAGCGAATATTCAGTCGGTACTGATTTCAAAAAACCCCTAGTAATTAAATTGTCCCATGAATATTCAGTAGCGTGAATACATTCCTAATTTTACATCTACTTCTTTCACTGAATATGTAGGTACGTTCGAGTACGATGATTTTATTCGATTTACGAGTTATGTAACTGATTGTCAGTAGAGAAATAAAATAATAAATATCGCCCCAGAACACGGGTATTTCGGATCCATTCAAGTATGAATGTATTTCCCTTGAGAAAGGTGAAATGATAGTATTATGTAATCAGAAATTAGATGAGGGTAAAATATTTATTTTCGAAATACAATTTCTAAGAATTTTGTGTTATGGATATTAAAACTCGGAATTATTCATCCTTTAACAGAGTTACTTTGTACTTTATTCTAGAATATTGTTTATATTAATAAAACATCGTACGATTGAACATTCTTACAGTAAGAACAGGAAGTTGACTATTTAAAGAAAACTATTCAAATCGAAACAAAAACTTTTCAGACATTATTATAATATCTTATCTAGGTACTTTATCAATTTTCACTTAATAACCAACGATATTTAAAAAGCATAACTATGTCAGTTCAGAAAGAAGCATAAACGTATCGGACAACAAAGTGATATATTTTTCTCATTTGAGTTACCGACTGAAAAGTATATTACTTACCTCCAAGATAAACGGTTTCCAGATACGGCGGCTCACGTATCAAGTTGGACTTCATATGCCTCAAAACATTGTTCCGAAAGTCTAAAACTCGCAATCTCATCATCTTTTCTACCATGACCGCTGGCACCTCCCACAGTGACGTTAGACCATGCATTACGATCTTCTGTAACAATGACAATTGCAGTAATCCTTTTAACAATGTTACTAAAAAAACTAAAGTAAAACACGCTGAAAAATATTAAAAAATTGAGTCCACCGCTGCTCGCGGAGTTTAAAGGGCCTAAGGTGATCTGGGTTCCAGAGTAAGGAAATGCCTTTGATCCAAAAGCCAAGCGAAATCTTTAAGATGTTGGTCGAAGCCAATGGTCGAAGCATGGGGAAGGTCTTAGTATTTTGATAATTTTTCCTTCTCCGCTTTCACGAGATTCTCATCATTTGAAATGGTGATATCCACAATTATTGCACGGCGCGCTGATCGGTCGACTACTTAGTTAGTAACCTTATATTGTGTTTTATCTTTATGATGGAAAAGCTGTTGCACGCGGCTCCTCCCTCATGAATTTTTGTTTCTACGTATCCCGTTGTAATGAGTCAAAAGATCTTAAAAGATAGGCATGTGTGGTGTTGCGGATTTCTTTTTGAACTGTTAAAGGAGAACAATTCCGTCACACATGATTTTTGCGTAACTTTAACCGTTTACGCAGCACCACAGATGTAAGTTATATGAGCGCAGCACACTTCACGGAACCTCTCCAAAAGTGCCAAAAGGAACAATTTTTCCCGTTCTTGCATCATTTTTAGGGTTCCGTAGTCGAATGGCAAAAAACGGAACCCTTATAGATTCGTCATGTCTGTCTGTCCGTCTGTCCGTCTGTCCGTCTGTCCGTCCGTATGTCACAGCCACTTTTTTCCGAAACTATAAGAGCTATACTGTTGAAACTTGGTAAGTAGATGTATTCTGTGAACCGCATTAAGGTTTTCACACAAAATTTTAAAAAAAGTAATAAATTTTGGGGGTGCCCCATACTTAGAACTGAAACTCAAAAATTTTTTTTTCATCAAACCCATAATATGTGTGGGGTATCTATGGATAGGTCTTCAAAAATGATACTAAGGTTTCTAATATCATTTTTTTCTAAAATGAATAGCTTGCGCGAGAGACACTTCCAAAGTGGTAAAATGTGTGTCCCCCCCCTGTAACTTCTAAAATAAGAGTATGATAAAACTAAAAAAAATACATGATGTAGGTACATTACCATGCAAACTTCCACCGAAAATTGGTTTGAACGAGATCTAATAAGTAGTTTTTTGATATTTACAATAAAACCTCTAAAAACAAAGTTAGTTTTGCGGTTCGATAAGAAAAGTGGTTTTTATGGTTTTATTCCTCCGGTTGTAGTACGGAACCCTCAGTGCGCGAGTCCGACTCGCACTTGACAGGTTATTATTGATGCTAGAACGCTCCTATACCATAGCGTGATTTTATCATAAAGCCCTATAGCCTTCCTTGATCAATGGAACCAACACAAAAATAGTTTCGGTCCAGTAGTTCCTGAGTCATTCAAACAAACAAACTAATAAACTCTTCAGCGTTTTGATATTAGTATAGATGATTTTCAAGCAATCACTCAATCAATAGCCATTTCAGACTAATTTCAGATTTTTAAGAATCAGTTTTCCGAAGTAAAAACTCTAATTTATAAAATATTCCATCGTAAATGTATAGTAGTATATTTTTACCAATAAATACGGTAATTTGTTCGTACTGAGTTTTGAAATTTTTTTAAGATTGTTCCACGTTGTTGAAATTATCAATTTCAAGAGAATTTCATGAGTCAAAGGATTATCTTAAAATTGAACGTCAAAAGCATGTTTCAAATATTTCGGAACTTATTTACTTTATAATATTGAAGTGCCATAAAGCTGATATTAAAAGAAGACTTTAGAATGAAAAAAGACTTTTAAGCTTCAAAGATTGACTTTAGTAACTTGATTAGTGATATTGGGTATCATCTTCATCGTGAGAATATTTGAAAATAGCAGGAACTTCGTTTATTGAAACTAGAGACATGAATTAAAAGATATCAGTATTGAATAACTTTCAGATTTATTAGGGTTTCTTGATTTCTCCTAAGATGTAATACTTTGTGAAAATGAATTTAAATAAAATACGAGTAGATCATTACTCTACGTGTAATATGTCCATGGTCAGCGGTGATCACTTAACATCAGGTGACCCACTTGCTCATTTGCTGGCATCTATAAAAACATAAGCTTCCTGTTCCATGTTCATTAAATTGGGCATCTGGAAAAAATCTGGAAGGCATTTGTAGCGATAAGATGTCCTTGTAAATATCTTCTATGTGTTTGTGTGTACATAATATTTGAAACTTTCTATGTTCAAAATAAATTTAAAATAAGAAAACCTGTCAAGTGCGAGTCGGACTCGCACACTGAGGGTTCCGTACTACAACCGGAGGAAAAAACCATAAAAACCACTTTTCTTATCGAACCGCAAACCTAACTTTGTTTTTAGAGGTTTTATAAATAAAAAGTAAATATCAAAAAACTACTTATTAGATCTCGTTCAAACCAATTTTCTGTGGAAGTTTGCATGGTAATGTACATCATGTATTTTTTTTAGTTTTATCATACTCTTATTTTAGAAGTTACAGGGGGGGGGGGGGGACACATTTTACCACTTTGGAAGTGTCTCTCGCGCAAGCTATTCATTTTAGAAAAAAATGATATTAGAAACCTTAGTATCATTTTTGAAGACCTATCCATAGATACCCCACACATATGGGTTTGATGAAAAAAAAATTTTTGAGTTTCAGTTCTAATATGGGGCACCCCCAAAATTTATTACTTTTTTTTAAATTTTGTGTGAAAACCTTAATGCGGTTCACAGAATACATCTACTCACCAAGTTTCAACAGTATAGCTCTTATAGTTTCGGAAAAAAGTGGCTGTGACATACGGACGGACAGACGGACAGACGGACAGACGGACAGACGGACAGACAGACATGACGAATTTATAAGGGTTCCGTTTTTTGCCATTCGGCTACGGAACCCTAAAAATGGAAATGATCTCTATTGTCAGCTATAACGTGTTGTAATAAAGAAATTTATTCAGTACAATAAAATACACTTTTCTCGCTTTATTTGGTCTCGCATCAAATAGGTACTTTGTGGCCATTATTAAAAACTACAAGGCTTTCGTTAACAGCATACAATTAAAACGTTTACTTTTAAATTTAAACGTCACTTTATTTTGTGGCCTTTAATCCGAATTCGCTCTGAAGCGGTAACATGATTGGAAAAATTTTTCTCAGTAGAAAGCATTTCCAAAAGTTGCTCCAAAATTTCCATTTTTCTAATTTTTTATAAATTATAAAGGGAGACAACTAGAGATTTCGATATTAAATATTTCGGATAAGGGCTTAAAATTCATTATGAATTTTAAAAGCCCGAAATGGAGTTTTGCAAGCACCGGCCTCGAAACCGCAAAACGATTTAATTTGAGTGGGTTCGACTTACATATAACAATATTATAATTTATAGATGTTCCATTATAAAAGGAGGCTTTTGTTCAGTTCAGCCTTTATAATAAATACGACTAGTTGACTCGACTCTGCTTTGCTAGAGTGATATCGTGGGTTTATTTTTTTTAAAACTCCTTTTGACTAGCCTTGACTTTATATTTATCACATGTACGCTAGTCATGTGTCACTCGTATTAAAAAAAATCCTGTTTTGGATGTTATGGACTGTTTGGTGTCAACCATTGATTAAACATAATATAAAGGATCAGCACTTAGTCACGCCACGCATGTATTTTTAGGCTCCGCCCTGAAGCATCATTTTTAATTTGTCAAAACTGTAAAATGGCGCTAATGTACGCGACCGACAGCAATATTCATTTATTCAGTTTACACATTCTGTCAGCAGTACTGAAAGGTACGACACGCGGCGCCATATTTGAAAAATTCTTGGCTCCAACATACGTTACATATTTCCCGTCCTTTTAGCGAACCGTATTTCGTAATTGTTATGTTTGCATTCATAAAATAAATGCCAGTGTTTGGAGTTGGCAGAGCAGAAGATGGTTTAAAAATCGATTACACAATGCTGTTATAATAGTAGGTACAATCTTATCACGTTTTATGCTGCCATCAAGGTTTACGATACTACAGATATCCAACTGAAATAGCCTGCAGCTATAAATCTCTTGTTTTAGAAATTTTCTTCTAGAGGTTCTTGAAAACGAGATTTATCACGGTAATTATTTCAAAATAATAATGTCCGAGCTCGGATCATAGTGCGTAAAATTAAAACTAATATAGTGAATAAAATTGTCGTAGAGCAAAGTTGTGCTCTACGACAATTTTAGTCACTCGACATATTACAATATTAAATGATCAATATTTGTAATAGATATCCGCTCTGTTTATGATTATTCTGTAACGCTTTCCGCTATAGTATCTATCACTTAAAGGTTACTGACCCTGCGCTTGCACGTGTTTGTTACACAGGGTAATGGTACGTTAGAGACATCAAATTATTTTATATGGATTAAATAAAACTGAATTGTTTGTTTTAATTAAAGAAACATCAGGCCGAGAGCATATTGGTACTTAATATAATGTCACTTAGTACAAGCTTACCTCAATTTTACACGTGGAATCAAAGTATCCTTTGAAGATCTTTAAAGTGGTGCTGTTGCTTATTTCCAGCGTTCGTAAGTGAGGAAAGTGCCTTTGAAGATGGCCTACATTGAAACAGTAGCCGGGCCACTCCAGTACCTTCAAATGTGATATTTCGTACCTGAAATTCGTTTATCCTCATAATTATTTTGTTTTAATTATTTTTATTGAAATGTTACAATAAAACTAATAACTAGCTTATTTTAATTACTATACAAGTCTTGCCCGCGTAGAACGGTAACAAGAATACAGGCTGCATTCCCGCGGTTAATAGCCTCAACTGGTGACAGAAGGGCTGGCTCATGTTTTGCGCAACTTATCAGCTTAGCTGTTCAACGCGGAAATGCAGCCAGTATTCTATAATAAATTACCTAGGCGATCTCAGACTACATTAAATAAAGGGTTTTAATTTGTTAGGTGAGATAAGGTACAGACGTTGGTGCCCACTTTGAACTTAACAGTTTAAATAGTTTTGTTTAGTTTAATTTTAGTTTGAGTGGGCCCAGTAACCTGGGCCAACTCAAACAAACACAGAAGATGAGCTCGAAATGTGATGAGAAATCCCAAAAGCAATACCTAAAAAAATTGGAACCGCGATAAATATAAAACACAACATTCTCAGAATCCTTGCTTGTTTGCTTGAAAGCAGGCATTTTCTGATAGACTACTTAGCGCAAGGCCGCGGGCGCGGTTGACCCTTTGTCGGCGCCTTTGAGGTTCCGGCGACGCAACGACACGGTGCGTCGTCGCGGAATCACAAAGTCAAATTTCATATTATAAGTACTTTTTCAATTTTTTTGACAGTTTCTTTAGTTAAATACTTGTGACAAATAAGTTGTTTTAAGTACTTGGTAGTTTTTGATTGGCCTGAAAATGGATAAATTCCAAAAATTCCGAAAAAACGCACTGGCTCTACTCACTTATTTTTATTCTTTGATATTTTTTAGTTTTTATTACGGTAGGTAATACATATTATTATTTTACAAAAATATAACGTCAACGGTAAGCTGTTACGACTTATAACTTATTTTGTATTTAGTACTTTTTAAATAAATATTAGTTACTAAAGCGGCTTCCTTTGAAGAGAAACATTACTGGGAACCAAATCTACAAAACAATAGCAGCAACGACTTTGTACCTAATAAAGCAATATAAATAAAGCCAATTGTGTTCTTGAGACGAAAGTTTAAGGCCTAATATGGATTCATGACTTAACTTTCCTTCTTACAACAAAAGATTTTAAATACCTACTTAGTTGAAAATATATATATAATTCTGTGATATAATTTTACAGTCGTGACTTGTGCATTTTATTTCGATAAAAAAGGTAGGTACCTAGGGAAGCGTTCGATGTCCGTACCAAAACGCGACTGGAGTTTACTTGTGTCTACACTCTACTCCTATAATAATAAAATCTTCACAAAGTGACAATTAAATACTAGTTTAATAGCATTGCTTGAATATGCACTGTCGGATATAAATTTTACATTAATTATGTAGAATTAAGATCTCACTATTATCATTATATTATCATGCAATGTGAACTCGCCATCCTCACATAAACTCCTCGAGTGTAAAAGGATGGCAAGATGTTTATTAATATTTGTGTTATATAATTTGAACATAAAATAAAAATAAGAAAAATATTTCGCCTGCAGTGTAGCATAGTGAGGTCAGCTAACACTTCATTTTATATTACGTGTTTTTCATACCGTAGAGCGTAGGTCTATTACACAAGTTTAAGAGGAAAATTACATTAAATATTGAAGATATGAAAAGTAATTCAAAGAAGACATTCTAAGAAAATATAGATGTCGATATGTAGGTACTTTTCCTCCGTATCCTGTTCAGTTTTTCAACCTGTGAAGCAGATATTCTCATAGGCTACTAAATTTCGTAAAACAAAACTAGAACTGCGACGAAATAACATAATATAGCATCAGTAACAGTTATTTCGCAACAAGTAGTCCTTATGATAAAGCCTTTCTATCGGTATCATAAAACTACATTTTTTCTCGTACATTAATTGGTTCGAGTCCTGCTTCCACCAGGCAATTATTTAAAAATCTATGAATGCAATTTGAACTTTTTTTTGAAATTGAAATTAAGTCTTCTTTCAGTGAAATGCTCTTGCCCTTCGTGTGGCATCGCCGTGGCTCACCATATTGTATAGGTATAAGTAAACCCCTATAAACTTGACCCTTCTGATGGTCTGCGGGACGCGGGGCGGGAGCCGCTAAACCAATCAGCTGGTCTGTCACTGTCCGCTGACAGCGCTGCCGTATCATTATAGCCAATCGCATCACTCGCCCCGCGTCCCGCAGACCATCAGGAGGGTCAAGTTTATAGCAGTTTACCTATAGGTATTCTAAGCTCAAATTAACTTGCAAGCTGAAATCAATGATCTACTTACACGTATACATTCCGCAATTCATTTAGGTAGGTTACGTAATTGTAAGCAACAAGTGGATTCCTGGTTTTGTTTTACAAAATTTAATAGCCTACTTAGTTATCGAATACTCTACATCTAAATGAATTAGTAATTTAGTGAGACCGGTAATTGATTTTCGATTAAGATAAATTCCAAATATTATTACCTATTACTAAAACTACAGTTTGAAGTTGAAAGGGTTCCAATTTAATTAAGCTTTAAGAGTCAGTACCTATAAGTACCTACTGTATTAATTTTAAAATAATTTAATATAATTAAATTATCAGAGATACAGTGGAGTGGGGGTTTACACGTGGAACGATGAGGTATTGTACTTAGGTACTTAGGACCTTTAACACGAGTCATAGATCATAATATGTACCGATCGAATGTCTGTAGGTATCGAATAACATGATTCTGTATATGGAAAGGTATTTATCTGTGGTATTTATAAACAAACAGTCGTGTGTGGTCCGTTACTAATTAACTGATTTAAAATATCTTTCTTATGAGTATTATTTAACTAGGACCTACTACCATACCACACCTAGCTTTTCTAATTAAACTTAGCAATATAAATAGAAATATTACTAAATATACGATTCTTATTATTAAGGTCTATTTTTCCTTTCGATTAATTTGAAGCAAAAACTTTTAAATTTAAGTTCTATCTAATATATATAAATCTCGTGTCACGATGTTTGTCCGCGATGAACTCCTAAACTACTGAACCGATTTAGTTCAAACTTTGTGAATATCTGTCATTTGGTCCAACTTGAGAGATAGGATAGTTTAAATCTCAAATTATAGTCGCAATTTTAATTTATTAATATAACAAAAACTTTAGCCACAGCAACGCGTGGCCGGGTCAGCTAGTAATTTATATAGTATTAATTACAGTCCGTGGTTTCCGATTTTCTTAAGTTTGTTGGCCAGGTTTGTAAAATAATATCCCTGAAACGTGGAAGGTTTTCATTCGCCAAACTTGTGTAAATACACCTCACCGTATAATTTTAAATGACCTTTTGCTATGTTCGAGCATATACTTTTTCTCAAACATTCTTGGAAATTTGAGCATTATTTTGACAACTTTCTGAACATAAATCGTGCTGTACTAACCAAATACATGCGAGCAGCGGCCGGCAAAAGTTGTATGAAAAACCATATCTGTCGTGGACAAAATAAGTTACAAAGTACCTAAACTCAAATTGCATAACTGTTGTACAATTTATAAAAGCACGATGTTTTACTTGTCTTGGCCACAATTATAAGCATTGATGTACTTAGATATGTGTGCTGCTCTTTCCGTGGTCTGTGTGTGCTTCGGTTTCGCCTCAGCCCACGTTCGTCCATCAATGCCTCTTTTGCTGGCCGCTGTAGTAATGGATAGTCCATTCACGATGCAACATATAAACGGAAAGGATAAACTCACCTGATACCTGAAGGTTTAGTACAGGTTTTTGTATGAATTTCGAGTCGACTCGCATCGCACAAGCGAATCGAATTCCTCCATACATTTACAGCCAGCTGTTATCTATTGACAGCCGTATATCAATGACTTTCCAGAGATGGCGCCGGCTGTAACTGTATGGGGGAATTTGATTCCTCTGTGCGATGCGAGTTGACTCGAAATTCGTACAAAAACCTGTACTAACCCTACTAGACTATAGTAAATAGTGCAACTTACCTCACTCCCACTAACCAATCGCTTGTGAAGCCTCCTGTGCACAGTAACTCGTCATCGGATCGCACACAGTTCGCCCTGCTTGTGTAGTCCGATATTGAGCAATATCCATCGAAGCGATCGGTTCTGTTCTGATTTTTGTGCAGCACACCCGAGGTGGACGCTTGCACTAAACTCAGAAGCAGAAAGGTTTTGAGGACTGCAACAAAAATGTGTATCTCACTCATGTCATAAAGGCGTAATTTTGTCTATAGGTATGTTTGTTTTTCATACATATAACACAGCGTATTGGGACTTGGGAGGGATATTTTAATTGTGATCGTTTCAATAAAGGCGAATCTGCCGGACACTGGCAAAAAATCTGCCAACCCGATTACTGAAAATGCCAAAAATATGCCACCTTACTGAATTCGCCTAATTTTGCGCCTACTTAGTAGATAAATAGCATACAATTTGACCTAAGGGGCCTTTATTTAGCCCATACAAATCTGCCCAAATGGCAGAAATCTGCCACAAACAGTCACACTGGAAATTTTTGATCCTGCAGGGTATCCCTTGTGAACCAGGCGAGGGTAAGGCGAGGGTAATATGTTAGAAGTACTTAGATTATTATCAGAGTCCAAGTGGTTGCCTTCTATTAAACTAATGATGTTTGCATACCTATTAAGCTCCACCCACCAATGTTTACATCGATATATTATTGTCAATACATTTTTTCAGTGTCAAGCGGTTTCAGAACACGTCGTGTAGTCTTTTAGCCAACTGCCTAAAACAGACTGTGGAAGCGATGACGTCACAAAATGGAGGTTTTTGACATTTGGGTAAAAACAAAGATTGTTGACGAAGGAATTTTACAATTTGAATTGAATAACGAGTTTGTTTTATTATAAATATTGATTAAAATGCCGTATTGTTTTGCTCCCGGGTGCAACCATGTCTCGAGAAGAGAAACATGTAGGTTTTTTAGATTTCCAGCAAATGAAAAAGTCTTTAGAAAATGGAAATCACTCTGCCGGTAAGTTACTGGTTTTTTTTGATTGCCAGTGTTCATACAAATTTGTGTTTGAATGATAACCTAATAGATTGTTTTTAATTTTAGTCGTAAGGACAGAGACCCTACTCGCGAAGACCGTATCTGTAGTTGCCATTTCGCTAATGAAAAGGATGTAATTCCGATAATTTTTGCACACAATAATAACAAGAGGTTCGAGTTGTCGTATCCTGAAAAACGAAAAAGGTATACAAATAAACTTAAATATAAACTCTAAGTTGTGTAGTATAATTAGTGCATCCACCAATAATACTTTATGAATTCAATTTGTCAATTTTGTATCTTTTATAGTCAGGTTATCTTGGATAAATCACAACATGAACTTTAACTCGAGTTTGGTATGATGCTGATGACAGGATTGCATTAAATGGAGGGCAGATGATGGATGTAGGAAGTATTTTTGCTAAATTGACTCATGCAAGTCATTTGAACATCTAGTATTCTTAAAGTTTTGTAGTAATTTCTTTTTGATAGGCATTGATCCAATGTTTTTATTCTAGTTCTAGAACCAAGAAACAGTTGACTGAAGATGTTCCAGTAATTGTCCCAGAAACTTTAGTCTCTGATGATGTATCAGTTGAACAGCCAAAAATATCCCAAATAAGTGGAAGTAGTGATGTTTTGACAACTGCAGAAAATTATTACTTGCAACAAGAAAACCAGAAATTGAAAGAGGTATTAGCCAAAGGTGAAAACAGACTGTCCTTTGAGAATATTAAGACGGTGGACTTGCTTGTATTTCAGTACACAGGTTTGCCAACAGCTGCTCATTTCCAAGTTTTAGTGGATCTTATAAAGAGATTTGACATTAATTATTTCATGGGTTGGAAGGTGGAAATAATTGATATTGATGATCAGTTACTATGCACATTAATGAAGCTTAGACTCAATTTACAATATTTTGATTTGGGATATAGATTTAAAATCAGTTCCACTACCGTTCAAAACATATTCATTACATTTCTGAATGTTTTGCACAGTATATTATTCAAAGGCATGATGGAAACAATTCCAAGCAGGGACAAGAATGCTTATTTCTTACCTACATGTTTTGCACCATTCCCAAATATCAAAATTGTCCTCGACTGTACAGAAATAGAGGTAGCAATTCCGGCTTCAATGAGAGAACAAAAAGCTGTATTCTCTCATTATAAACAAAGACATACATTTAAAGTATTGATAGGAATAGCTCCCAATGCAACCATAACATATGTAAGTGATCTGTTTCCTGGATCTTCCTCAGACAAGGCTATCACCAAAAATAGTGGAATTTTGACACACATGATGGCAGGTGATCTTATCTTATGTGACAAAGGATTCCTCATATCAGACCTTTGTACACCACTTGGTGTGAATGTAAATATTCCACCATTTCTGACAACCGCTCAGTTCTCAAAAGAACAAGTACTTGAAACTCGCCAAATTGCACGGGCTAGGATTCATGTGGAGAGGGCAATATCAAGGCTCAAATCATTTAGAATCCTAGATTTCTTGACACCCAATATGAGGGTTTATGCATGTAAAATTATTCAAACATGTGCAGCTCTGGTGAACATGCAATATTCTTTACTAAAAGAAAATGAACAGTGTTTCACCAATGAAGAGAATGTAAAGTAGAGCATGTATCTTATAATATAAAGACAACTAGACTTTTGTATCAAGAATATATATATAGCCCATCATTTATTACAGATGATGAAGTGTCTTGATTTTCTATAAAATTTTTGTCACACCCAGTATGTAATTAATTTTGGATGGTGTTGCATTGTTCACTAAACTGTACTGTACTTGGTTAGATATAAAGAAAAATGGACCAAAGAGGAAAATATCATCTACATGTACATGTAATGTAATGAATGTAATATCATGTAATGTAGGAATTACTAATACTGTTATATTATACTAAGTAGTATTTCAGTTATAAGTTAATAAAGTATTTTATTACAATGATTGTTATTGTATATTAATTATAAATAAGTATATTTAAATAAATACTGAAAATGGTATGTTATACATCTTTTATTACCCACACTACTCTTATGGTGCACAATAAAAGTCAACTGATAGGTATTTTTTTTATTTTGCAAAGATACAAAACTTAGGACATCATTCTATCAATATAATGGTCTTCATAAAATTTGAGTAAAATTTTTATATTATTTAACTCCCAATCTGGATCTCTTTCAACTGGCAATATGATCATTATCTTAGTTGTCCAAACTATAAAATAACAAACAGATCTTTGTAAAATTGATAGCTGACCCTGTATTTGGTGGTAATAAATATGATTTTTTTTTTAAATTGCCTTCAGCATCAAAGCAGTATTTAACATCTTGTTTTATTTCCTCTTCAGTGCTCAATCTATGTTTAAATGGGCATTTCACCTCCAGTATGGCATCATCTCCAACAAGTCCATCAGGTGATGCTCCTAAAGCGCCCGAGGTATGAAACCAAATTCCAGTGGATGACACTTTATGCTGGGTTGCCTCTTCAAAGAGTTTCACTGCTGTCTCTTCATGATTTACACCCCATTGGATACTTTTCACACCAGCTAGATTTTTTTTTCCAAGTAGAGTTGAAAATAATGAAGGGGGATACCTAAACAAAACAAATTAAAGCATTTGTAATTTTTTGTTATTTAGTTACAACACTCACGCCCAATTTCACCAATGATCTATAAGATTTTAAGGGACACTTAAGCCGTTAAGTGACAGTTGTTGTATGTGAAAACTGTCACATAACGGCTTAGGTGTGCCTTTAAATATTATGAGTCGTTGGTGAAATTGGGCATCAAAACAACAACAGTAAAGTTGACCAACGAGGTACCTGTTTCTCTGAACAGCAGCAATCACTATCCCAAAATTGCTTGCTAGTGATGCGTCCTAGTCTCATTTCATGCCACAGAGGATTGTGTCTTTGCCCAGTAGTGGCTTGTGCAATGGCTAAAATATCATCTTTCGTAACCTTGATATTACGCATTATATCCTCTTTACAGCTATATGTTGTCAAAATTTGCTGCATAGTTTTCCATTTAACCTCTTTGTGAGTGCACTCTTCTTGAAGAAGCCAATAAAATCCAGAAAACCTAAAACAAAAATGTTAAAATGCTATTATTATATATAATACCAGTGCACAGATTCTGTAACTTTCCATGTGTTAGTTCACAACCAAGTGACAAACAAAACAGAAGCTAGTCGCATTTTTGAACACAAAAATTTGTTACTTGCTTGGTTGTTAAGTCATGAGTGGAATGTTACAGAATCAGGGGGCTGGTTTCCATTGACAAAACTTCATATAATATGTAGAATAGTAACTCTCAAACATTATTCAGTGATCCAAGTAGTTTAGAGTAGTACCTAACCTGTTTAGTGTCTTCAGTCTGTTTACGAAAAAGGCCTTGTCTTCTTCATTAACTGGCCTGTTGAGTGCTTCGTACTCTTTAGCAGGATACATTTCACTTACAGGCTCTTGCACATCAACAGTAGTGGCTGGAGCCTTCCAAGAACATACTTTATCAGTTTTACTGATATTTTTGTTGGCGTGAATCAGCAAGGCAGCTACATGGTGACACTGGTACAACCCCCGCGGACAGTCGCAGCTCATTTGAGTTATATCATCGTTACTTCCAAAGTAAACCTAAAAAATTTAACAAAATATATTACAGAGCATAAGAGAACAAAATATAGATGAGTTTAGGATAAAAACACTTGGTAAATACATACCTCAACTGAGTATTTCTTATTTTTCATTGACGCAAATACCTCTCCTCTCAAAATTCCCATGGATCCATCGTACATTACTTTCGATACATGACCACTATCGTAACTCTTTTCGGCTTTCTTAAGTATGGAAACTTCGTCTTTAAATTGATCGACGATTGTACCCAAGCTAACAATCGAAGACATCTTAAAATTTTTTAAAACTATAAACCAATATCACTTTTTGTACAACGCAGATGATTGTTTTTACCCAAATGTCAAGTGCGGCCATTTTGTGACGTCACACTTCTACGGTCTACTGCAGCTTGAACTATATCATAAAATATTTCGCTTTTTTTTCGCTCTTGTTTCTACTATTTTTTATAAATAATCTATTCTTACTAATATATTGTATTATAAAGCTGAAGAGTTTGTTTGTTTGTTTGAATGCACTAATCTCTTAAACTAGGTCCAAACTAAAAAAATATTTTTGTGTTGGATAGTCCATTTATCGAGGAAGGTTATATGCAGATAGGCATCACCACGGCATCACCAACACGAGCGAAGCATCAATGAAAAACGGGAAAAATAGTTCCCTTTGTACAGTCGCGGAACGAAAAGGTTCGTCGATTTTCAAATTGATTCGTTCAACGTATCACGAGCACATATTACGTTTTGAAACTGTGTTACAGAATAGACTCGAGTTAGAGAAAATAAAGTTTAACTGTTCGTTAGTAAAGCTCAAAATTGTTCAGATCAAGGTAGATTGACTATTTATCTTGTCAACAAGATTATTATGGATAAACTGCAACCTTCTTGTTAATTCAACCTGACATTATTATTTCTGTTAAAACTATTGTCAATCAGTCAATGTCATAATTTCAAAATATCATAATTTCTCCTAAATAACTAAGGTTTTAGTAAGGTTTTAATACATTTTGGTATTATATTTGGTTTAATACATTGACGGGATAGAAAAAACAAGCAAAACCTTATTCGATAGCAAACGTCATATTTATTCAAATGTTAGCAGCGCTGTTTCTTGCACTGGAATGTTGGCATAATGGACTCTTGGAGTACTAGAGTACTAGTGCAAACGAATATCGACACTAAGGTGACGAACCTTTTCATTCCGCGACTGTACCTATATCTTTCGACGGTTTTAAAGTTACACAAAAATCATGTATGATGGAATTGTTCTCCATCAACAGTTCTAAAAAAAGTCCGCGACACCTCTATCTTTTAAGGTTGACTCATTACTACGGAATATGTAGAACCCAAAGTCATGCAGGCGAAGCTGCACGCAATAGCTAGTATACCTATATTTTTACTTGGATTTTGTATAAGTTTTAAGTGTCCACGGATAAATCACTTCGCGCACTCTTCAAAGGAAAACTAGAAACATAATATTATTTAACTTCGCAGACCACAATATCTCGCAATATTTCCTCGCACTTGCAAATAATATAACATGGAGTAATAAGAAATATCAATCCACTAAAACGCGCCCCACTTTGTCAAAATCGCTTGTGTTTAATTCGAATCGTATGGAGTTTTACAGGGTGGGGCGCGTCATCGTGGATTCAAATCACGCTAATATTATAGGCGAAAGTTTGTGTAAGTGTGTATGATTGTTACTCCTTCGCGCCGCAACTACTGAACCGATTTGGCTGAAATTTGGAACATTTTATTTATTTATTTATTTTATTTATTTATTTTATTTATTTATCAACCACCTTACACTATCATTACAGAACTCTTCCAATTCGATAGTGAAGTTATACTAACCTATCTACTTAAATCTATCTTACATCTACACATAGGTACTTAGGAATAACAAATATTCCACATTGCTGTCCTTGTGAGTTCACTCAGAGAGCAACCAAAAAGGTCTATCTTTTCGGCCACGAGATTAAGTGTGCGGAGGGCACGCGTCAGCGGCGCCTTCTTGAGCAAGTTGGTGCGCCCACACGGTACCGCTAGCAGCGGTGGACGGCGTCTCCGCTCCACGTACCTCTCTGGAGCACAAAAATTAACTTGGGCCAATATGTCTTGATTGTGTACCTTCCCTCTAATCACCTTAAAAATATATGTGACTAGTGTAATTTCCCTCCTAACTCTTAATTCATTGTATCCAACCATCCCTAGCACAAATAATGTTGGATACATCAATGGGTAATATGGATACACCCCATACAGCCTCAAGTATAAGTGTCAAACAAACTTGTTTTGAACCCGCTCCAACATAAGACTATATTTACCCACGACGGAACGGAGTACGGGTATATGCGTTTAGGGTGAGAGACCGTTTGTACATTACTCTATTAAAGAGATTTTATGTTTGTTTGTATGTTAATTTGTTCACAAAAACCAATAATGCAAAAATATTTTTGTTTGTTTGTTTGTTTGTTTGTGTGTTCGTTTGTGCACATCGATGTTCCCATTTATTTCAAAAACGGCTTGACCGATTTAGATGCAGTTTTCTGTATAATGTTTGGTGTTCAGCGGCAATGGTTCTTAGATAGTTGTTACGAACATCGATCACCAGGGGGCGCCATTAAATACATTTATATTGCAAACGAATGTTCCCATTTATTTCAAAAACGGCTTGACCAATTTAGATGCAGTTTCCTGTATAATGTTTGGTATTCATTGGCGATGGTTCTTAGATAGTTGTTACAAACATCGATCACCAGGGGGCGCCATGAAAAACATTTCAGTGCAAACGAAAGTTCTCAATTATTACAAAAACGACTGAACCGATTTGGATACAGTTTTGTATAAAATATTAGTGAGTCATTGGCAATGGTTCGTAGATAATTGTTCTTGTGATTGAACAGCAGGGGGCGCCACAATAAACGTCTCTTTATGACTTGGAAGGGATGATGCCTTCAAACGCTGCTAGAGGAGCTAATGGCTAGTTTGAAGATTAATTTTCATATTTAATAATAATATAATTTAAATTACATTAATATATTAATCGAAAAACTATAAAACAAGTGGAAAATTAAAAAAATTTAAAACACCCACGACTTTTGCAGACTTGTAATTGAAAAAGGATTAAATAATTTTTTTGAAACTCCCCGACTAAAGGAAAGTAAGAACTAAGAACCTATCAGTATAATTACAAATCCAAGAATATCCGTCCGAGCTGCCATTGCTATTTCTATTTTCAATATCAATTAATGCAATTAGTATATTGATAAACTGTCGGTATGTGAGAAGTATCAAGAAATTGAATTAGTCATCAACTGGTAAACAGCAACATCAACACCGTTACAGGCAGAACACAGCAGCTCCGGCGGATTTTCTTGGATTTGTAATTATACTGATAGGTTCTTAGTTCTTACTTTCCTTTAGTCGGGGAGTTTCAAAAAAATTATTTAATCCTTTTTCAATTACAAGTCTGCAAAAGTCGTGGGTGTTTTAAAATTTTTTAATTTTCCACTTGTTAGTTTCATGTGGAGCCCAGATGACTGCATTGCCTTCTAGTTGACTTCTAACCAATGCATTGTACAAAGCGACGATAGCTGTCATATTAGTAAAACCTCGAACTGTACGAAGCATAAAGCCCAGATTCCTATATGCTTTTTTACAGCATTTAATGATATGATTACGAAACGTTAGCTGAGTGTTCAGTGTAACCCCCAAGTCTCTCACCTCTGTAACTCTAGCATAGATAGCTTATAACATAGATAGCTTATAACCCGGATTAAAACATAGGCTACTTTTTATCCCGGGAAAATCCATAGGAACTTAATTTAATGGGATATTTAAAAACCCTAATTTTCAACAGTAATCTATAGCTACGGCTATAGGTAGATTACTTTGACAATCTTTCCTGAAAGTTGGTGTTAAGGTCATTGAAAAGGAAATTCAATTTTTTCTCGGGATAAGTAAAAATCGAATTTAACGAGGGCAGAGCCGCAGGCAAAAGCTAGTACTGTATATGTACTGAGGACAAGCTAGTACGATATAGGCACTGAGGACAAACCTCTGTAGTTTTTTCAGTGTTTTTTAGATTAAGTTCTTTGATTGTATGCACTTTAATTGATATTAAAATAAATAATAAAAAAATAATAATGTATGCATCTATGTTCGCATATCGACTTAACATTAGTCGATGTGGTGACCAAGTAAAAGCCACTTGCATCGTTCCTTCTCAACACAACATGAACGTGATAAGGAGTGTATGTACACTTATGATCTATAGGGTTTCGCCACCATGGTAGCAATTCACAAGTTTTGTCTTTGTTTCTTGCCATAAAATAAGAATAAGAAAGCGACCAAACTTACGTTTAGGCTTTAGTATTAGGGCAGTTAAATTATCATATTTATGAAATGACTAACGTCCGATTGTCTTATAGTACTATCTGCACAATATCGCAGAGGAAGAGCAACTTCCGCAGCCATTTCTCACGGCTTAATTACATACAATAGATACATTTTCCGTGCTTCGATTTTGAATACCCTTCTTGTTTATAATATGCTACACACTCAGACTACATAAAGTCTGTGGCTACACAGTGGGTGCTTCAGTATGGTATGCACATCAATAATTGCAAAATTGTTAAGATTTTTGTGTAATACCTCAGATAGCTGCAAACGTACAACTTACGCTAGTATCTTATACTTAAGGAGCGAAGAAACAAACTTTTGACGTGAAACACTTTATGTGGCACAACGAAATTTCAAGCTAAGTAAAAGGTATCAGAGCATAACAATAGTTATTTGTGAAATTGTGTTAGATACATGGGCCCAAAGTGGTTCCTCGAGGGCGTAAATTGAATACAAATTGAAGCTAAGGATTCTATTGTAGAATCTAGAGCGCAACTACCGAATTTGACTACCGAATGGCGTAGTGGTAGCGAACCTGCCGTCTGCGCCGGAGTTCGTGGGTTCGATTCCCACTACTGGTAAATGTTTGTGTGATGAGCATGAATGTTTTCCAGTGTCTGGGTGTTTTTCAATATATTATATTTATGTATGTATATTAGTGCGTTAATATATATTTATGTAAATTAGTATTTATCAGTTATCTAGTACCCATAACACAAGCTATCGCTTACTTTGGGGCTAGATTGTAAAATATCCCGTATATAACTAAAATAGAATACTCAGTGAAGTGAAGAATTGATTATTGTAATTTGTAACCAACGATGCCCGAGAGCAAAACTTAAGCTATCTTATTTTTCATCACTATGTAGTCTCTATGCGAAAAAGAATTGATTTTATTTTATTTTTCCTAAATTCGTCTAGAGACAGAAACACGATTGTGCTTGAAAGAAACTGCAGTGTTTTTTAATGTTTTTTTTTTTATTTTATTTTTACTGGTGATAATAATTTTCAAATACACTACGAACGAATTTGCGATACTTATAACTGGTTTATGAATAACGTAGTTTTTTTGCGATATTCGCGCACGATTTACCCCAAATAACAAATAATAAGTAGGTTTATTAGTTCTGTGATGTACCCTATCGCATCCACATGACATTTCAAAATGTCAGGAGCGCTGCTAGTGCAGCGAGATTCGCTGCGCTCAAGATTCGCTTCGCTGCTCAGCATTCACGCAAGAAACTCGGCCCAAAAACTTTCCCGCAAGCGTACTGATTTTTTTTAATTATAACCCTTCATAGGAAATCTAGAAAAAAACACGATAAATTAAGTGGCTATAACAAAGTGCAAACATGAGATTTTGTTAAACTAAACTCATTAACACGTTCGTGCAGAAGTATGAGTGTTTTCTCTAACACCACAATACTTCGTGACAGAGTAATTTACAAGAAATCATCGGCGGCCTTCGATGTATTGATATGACAACGATCTCGCTAAGTTTTGTTACTAAATGTGTCCATTACAAACAAAACGAAACTATTTCGAGCGACAAAATTACCACATCGTTTATAATGTGTTTCATTCATTGACCCGCAGCGCAGAGATGAACTATCTGAAAGATTAGGAGTGTGGAAAGAATAAAAAAATAAATATATATCAGGACATCAACACATCGCAATCGAGCCCCAAAGTAAGCGATAGCTTGTGTTATTTATGGGTACTAGATAACTGATAAATACATACCTACTGTTAGCTTGCTGAAGATACATGTACTAGTCTCCATTAATATTTTGCGTCACCGTGAAGAATTTAATAAAATAATTACTGTTAATAATTAATTATTACTGTTATGCAAAACTCTTTAGGTACGAATAAGTATTGTCATTTTTTAAGGAATTTGAAAAAGGAAGGGTAGGTATTTTAATTCCGTCGGGGATTGAAAAAGATATGTCGAAAATGTTACTAATTTGGAAAATTTAATATGAAAAAATATATAGAGACTAGCTGATCCGGCAAACGTTGTTTTGCCTTGTAATTTTTTTCTCACTTAGGGACATAATAGATATAGATAACAACCTGCTCCCAGACCCTGAGAATATACTTACACTGAAAGTTTCATAACAATCGGTCCAACCGTTTCGGAGGAGTTTGGGTACAAGGAAAAGCGAGAGAATTTTATATATAGAGATGTTATAAGTTGCAAGAATCTTTTATTCACAATCCTGGGCCTGCAGACGAATAGGACTACTAGGTGTAACTAGTTCCCTACTTTTGGCCTCCTTTTACGTAACTATGTTTTGGTGTTATTTATATTTTATACAATAAATTGGTCAAGTGCGAATCGGGCTCGCGCACTGAGGGATCCGTACTATCAAGACCAATTCTCAATAGTATTAAAGTAAACTAAACACCCCTGCCCACAAAATTCAAAAACGAACAGAAATCAAGTTTGTTGGTTGAGAGACCTCCTTGTACCTATATTTGTTTTATTTTAAAAGAACTATTTATTTTTAAA
This sequence comes from Coenonympha arcania, assembly GCA_036785405.1. NCBI lineage: Eukaryota > Metazoa > Arthropoda > Insecta > Lepidoptera > Nymphalidae > Coenonympha > Coenonympha arcania. Next base: position 4,200,325 of record CM072067.1, read on the forward strand.
TTGTGTATATAGGTATTTTATCTAAATATTTCGTGAATATTTGAAGCTTCTACCTGTTACCTTTATCAATATCGAGCAAAAACAAGCAAATAATCGCGTGTATGGGAGCTCCTTAAATATTTAATTTATTCTATTTTTTTTGTCTTTGTTGTTATAGCGGAAACAGAAATACACCAGAAATACATCATCTGTGAAATTTCATGTCTATAGCTAACTCGTTTCAAGAGCAGCCTAGTGACATACGGTCGAACGAAAGGCGAAGTCTTAATAGGGTCCCGTTTATACTCTTTGAGTATAGAACTCAATAAAGTAATGCAGAATGTGTTTTCTTTTAAGGGCCTCAAGCCGAAAAATGTCAGGGACCGGATATCCGGAGAATATCGTATAGTAGTTAAGTACATAGATTGTATCTAAAATTGATTTTGTCCTTGTATTTAGACCCAATTTCGCCGAGAAAGTAAGTAACCATAATTACATTCTGTGTATTTCACTTTTTTTGATCGTGAGTAGGTACCTAGCTTTTTTTAGACGTGGTAAAACTATATAAGGGATTAGGTACTAACTACGAAACTCTAAAAATGTGATAAAAAATGAAAATCTTTATTTCACATAGGCTTAGATATAAGCTCTTGGAATCCTATATTAGAATCCTGCGGTATGCCTCTATATCTAATATCGTTCTATATATCAACTATATTATTTCTCCCATTTATCGTTTACCTGCTACTAAAGTATATACATGAAAAATCACATCAATTCGTTGATCCGTGATCGAATAAAGATATTTCAATTCACGAAGACGTGCCTTAATCTATCAAAATCCCTTTTGTTTCATTGGATTCGTATGGAGTTTGACAGAGTGGAGCGCGTCATCGCGGATTGAAATATCTGTAATGATAAATGGAAGAAAAATATACTTTACACATACAAACAAACGAACACATTCATGCTTAGATTTTACTGTAGTATATTTTTTAGTGCTTATCAGTTAAAATTGTAACACACACATTAAATGTACCTAACACAAGGAAAAGGTATTTAATAAAAACAATATTTCTATTAAAGTCTACCGTGTATTATTAATATATTACCCACAATACATTTAACTCACCTTTCAGTAACATACTCATATTTTATCCTATAACTATAAATCTTTGGAAGAAAAAAATTAAAAATGTTATCACTTAAAAATAATTAAAATAACTTTATTGAAAATCTGCTGCATCGTAAAGACATATTATTATGATATATTTTTACACGCGTACATTAAGAAATTATACGTGAAAAGCTTCCGTTCGCAACTTTGTCGGAAAACTGAACGTAATTTTCCCGTCTTATTTTCACAACTCTACGCCGCGTAGAGCCAGTCCGGCGATTGGGCTACAACTGAAAGCCTGAAAATGGAAAACTCAAACAAGTCTGCGCATTTTCCTCGCTACCGACTAAAAGTTTACATAAAAAATTTGATGGAAAACATAACAACCATTTGTAAATTGGCTAAAGAGTCATTATAATATGTAGTATGTATTTCGACAAGTTTGAAGTTGGCATATTATATTACAGATTAGTATATTGATATTCCTCCTGACTTATTGGAGCCACCAGGAATTAGTCGTGATGATGGCAGGAGACCTGATGGATTGACGTTGGTTCCCTGGGAACGAGGTCGGGCGCTGATGTGGAACGCTACATGCGTTGACACATTGGCCTCACATCAGGGATACAGAATAAAAGCCGGGAGCCGCAGCTGAAACTGATGAATCCAGTAAACGTCGTCGCAAGTATGCCAGTATGCATCTCTATTAGAGAGTTACATATTAGTGCATAGGGACAACCCTCCACCACCAACGCCCAATCAACCTCGCGGTTATGGGGGCTGAAATGCGGGAGGGCGCCCGTTCGGTCGTCGGTACCTGCTCTTGGCGTGTTCCCGGGGCGCCTTCTTGACTCCCTACAAGTTGTTTTCTCTCGCTCCTTGTCCCTATGAGCTCATATTAGTGCATAATTACCCCTGGAGACCCTGGGCCATGGAGTCATAGTGGCAAAAAATGCCTTCGAGAGCTTTCCCCGCGGTTAATAGCTCAACTGGTGACAGAAGGGCTGGCTCATTTTTAACCGACTTAAAAAAAAAGGAGGAGGATTTCATTCACTAATAGTCCTCCGTATTGACGATAATTTTGTCGTTTCTTTGCACATTAAGTTAAATAATACGAAGGACTATTAATGATTGAGCAAAACATTGCCCGACTTCGAATTGGTGTACATTAAAAATTATTTCACTCTTTGTAGTGGCATTTGAAGTTGGTTTTTTGGAAAGAATTTTCCATTTTAGCGCAACGTATCAGCCTATCTGCTCAATGCGGAAACGCAGCTATAGTATTCTTGGCACCATTCCACGCGGGCAAGACTTGTATAGTAATTAGAATAAGCTAGTGATAAGTTTTATTGAAATTTTTCAGTAAAAAGAAGACAATTTAGTTAATTTAAATTTTATTGTTGCATTTTTTGAAAAGCACTAGTTACCTAAGTGGGAGGAAGGGAGATCTAGACTTAGCTGAGGTGTGTTGATCGTGAGCCGCGTGAAACTATATACTAGAATCCTTACTTTTTGAATCTTGATGTCGTCCGTCAACCTTTGGAGTATCTGCAAAACAATGACATTTTAGATGCGGAATCTATTAAAGTCTTCATATTAGGGGGACGAAACTCGGAGTATGATAATGATACCTACTAAGTCAAGTTTTCAAAGAAACCGTGAAGTTCAAGTTGTGGCCAATGTAGCGTTACCACCGTGAAACGTAGCGCTGGCGTAAGTAGACATAGCCATAATATTATGACATATTTGCGATCGTAACAGAAACAAACGACTTACATTTTTATCTTTAAAAAATAATCATATCTTAAAACAATTGGGTTTCTGAGACGAATCTATAACGATACCTTGGGAATAGATGATTGATTAGACAGTATCAATCATTTTAACCGTCCGAAATCCATTCGCCATTTGAAAGATACGAGGTAACAAAGTTATTTACAAACAAACAAGTCACGCAATAAAAGTAGATCAGATATATTATATTAATATCGTTGTCATACATTTTTTTGACTTTCGTATAGTTTGAGCGATTGACTAGTTCCTGATACAATCGTAAATAATAAAATCTACCGGTTGATGGATGACGTCAGAGAGACGTTGTAACCCGCTGGCTTCATCAGACTGCACCTGGGCCCATATTCTGTAAATTTGTACTTGCGTCTTGCAGTGATGATCCCTGTTACGATAATTAATAGTTAAAGTTAATAGGTACATAGAACAATATTTTATCATTTCTTTACGAGTCCTGGTTTGTTGACCCAAGCCGAAGGCGCGGGTCAACTATAGGGACGAGTAGAAATAACAATTCCGCACGTGCATTGAACGACGTTTTTTGCGAAAAAAATATTGGTTTTACGTGTTTGCCAGCTCCGTGTTTGCGTGCTTGCTCATGTTCGTGGCTCGTGCGCCCGCTCCGGTGCCGTGCAGGAGAAAAACAATAAAGCACTAGTGCGGAAAAGAATAACTTTCCGCACGCAAAAGACACATGGAAATGTCTACTTTTTGAACAAATGTATTAAAAAAATATGAACCTAAAGACAAATGAGCTCTTTGAAGATCACTGAGTGATCATCACTGAGATACGTAATAAGGGCCCTGGGGCCGTACCACCATCACGTTAAATTTTCATACTGAAATTGTATGAAATGTCAAAACAATGTTACAATAATACTGCTAAAAGTGATGGTGGTACGGCCTCTGATCGTGGAATTTGACTATCATTTCAAGAGGCCTGGACATACCAGCAGTGGACGTCCATCGGCTAAAACGACTGTAGCAAAAAAGACGTCAATTCGAACTAAGTTTAACAAAAGCATGCATGAGTTTAAATATATTAACTTTCTATAAACATTATTTATTTAAGTACTTCTTATCACTTAAGGCTATTACAGTAGATACCTAAACAATGTTACAGCATCGTTACGTAAATAACGAAAGTAAACAAACATTTATTTGAAATATATTAATAGGTACATATCACGAAAATAGCTATTTATGCAGCTGCTATCGTAAGGAGGGTCCTTTTAATTCGAGTGCTGGTTTTTGATACGAGGCTTGCCGAGAACGGAGAATCAAAATATGATTCTTAATAAAGTAAGTCAGTTCTAAGTAAAGTAAACAGGATCTTTCTTTACACATTGCCGGTAGACCAGAGGGTATATATACTCTTATCCCTAGGCGTTGTTTACCAGGTAAAGTACCTATAATATAAAGTAAAATGGACAATAATATTCATAATATTTCATACATTGCCTATACGCACCCGGTAGATATTCTATGCATTGCTTAGGTGTTGTATAGAATACCAGATTTATACTTATAATATACTTAATTATTTATTTTTCATTTTAAAAGGCTTGTTTTTTAATCGCTATTTAAGCTAACGTAGGTAACCATTAAAGTTACTGAAATAACCATTACCATTTTGGTATGCAACCCCAAATATACTCTGTGGAGCTTATACATCTAATGTCATGGCAGTGGCACAGATCTTATTTCACGGTGGCATGGACGTGCCAACAAAAAAAAAGGATTGCAATAGATTGCGGAGCATTCATTTCTTATTCTTTTGTCTCCACTCTCCAGTCTCCTGTAAAAACCCCCGAATATACAGGGCGTCCCACGGCGATGCCACATGATGAGGAAGTAGATAGATCAGAGACCAAGGAATAACTTTATATTGTCTTTTTTCTGTGAGATAGATAGTAGGTACCTTAACTATGCATTGTAAATTGTAATAGATCGAGCATTTTACTGGAAGAAGACTTAATTTTAATTTATACTGCATTCATAGATTTTTCCCGATAGATAGACTTTATCATAAGGATTATTTTTTGCTAAATAATATAAATAACTATGAAATAAAAGGAAACCCATGATTTCGTCTATCTCACAACACATTTATCCTACTAATACGTAAGTAACCTAGGTGGGCCTAACCTAGGTGGACCTAGCCTAGCTAGTGAACTTCGAACACTATCAACACCAATTCAAATCAAAAGAGCACACCCAATTCAAAACGAGTAAAAAAATTACATTTGTTGTATGAGAGCTCCCCTATATTTTTTTAATTTAATTTTAACCATTTATTTTTAAAGTGAATAAAACTAATAATCTGTAAATATTTTGAGCGTCTACCTGCTGCCGTTTTCAATAACGAGCAAAAACAATCAACACGTAGGTATAATAGTTAACGTGATTTTTTGTAGCCCAACATTTATTTTATTCTAATGTTTAGTAAGTACCTATTTGTTTTTATCGCGTCAACAGAAATAAATAATCTGCGAGAATTTCAAGTGTACTATCACTTGAAATTCAACTTTGAAAGCTCCCAATTAATGAACTTTTGAGTAGCCGCCATTCGCGGCGCCATCCAGTCGCCATTCGCCAATAAAGTTGCCCTGCTTCTCGCCCGCACTCGGGGTTACCATATCTATTTATCTATCCTAATTTTTGAAATCTTCTCAGGAGTGCGGCCGGATTTTGCAAATGTCATGAAATTTCATGATTTTTAGAATTTCCAATATAATACAGCTTACATTTTGAAGATCTGTGATAAAAAGTTAAACAAAACTGAAGATATTCTATGGGTATTTACTAACAATACTACATACATATCTATATTTATTAATTAGTACTACATAGTTCATACATAATATTACGTGAAGATATCATTTATAATAAGCCATATTATTGGTTGACCAAGTGTCACCTACATCTAGTGTGGTCTTAGTAGGTACCTACCTACTTGTAGTATGATTCTTCGTTACAAATTATTATTTGAAGTATTAATAATTATTAATTAATTATTGTTATTGTATTGATTCCATTATTTTAATAATAAAATTATTAGAGGGATTTTCAAGTAATTGTTGTTATTTTAGGGGGTTTTGACGTAAGCTAAAGGGGGATATAGTTTTGCGAGTTGGTAACCCTGCTGCCAGTGCGCGGTCGCCGGCCGGTGCGACGAGCGTTGCACTTTGCACACTCGGTAGAGAGAGTATGGGTGCGGCTCACAAAAAATGTACCATAACACACTGGAAATTGTAACACACGATAACACACTGGAAATGCGTAACACACTGGAATTAATGTAAAGGTTAGTATCTATAATGGTAAACCCTTCGTGCTCGAGTCCCATTCGCACTTGGCTGGTTTCTCGACAAATTATATATTACTATTTTTTATTTCTAAATATATAAAGTTAGAATAAGCATTCTTGTAATGAATACTAAGCTTTATATTTTTCACGTGTGTTACGTCACACAATTTTGTAACACACATAACGCACGTGAAAACACACACGTGCAAAAGTAACCTCAAAGTCATGTAGCAACTTCAAATGCAATATAATTTACTAAACAACTACATCATTCAGTCTTATCAAGTATTAACTTTATGTCTCTAGACTCCCAACAAACTATATCATTATTTACCATGAAAAATTAATTCCAAAAAGTCAAGAAAATCCAATGACGAACTCGTGACACACACTGAGTAGCATTTTTATAGCAAACTAAGATGGCTGTCAGATCACTGACTTTACTATTTGATGGATGAAATGTTGCCAGACCAAAAAAAATAAGTGAAGTGTTTCTATTCATAATAAAAAAAAACTTACACGTATCAAACTGACTAATAACACACGTGAAATAAAATAGGGACATTTTTTAAATCCAACGTTTTTATTATTTTATCTGTATTAATATCGGTTTTTTGACTCATTATATGTAGATTCATTCCTATGCCATTGTTTAATAATGCGATGGGCCTATAAGTACAGCTTATATGATGAAAAATAATTTTTAATGATTTTTAGTCGGGGCTGGGACATTTGTTTTTTCTATGGAACTAAAAATTGTTCCTACTGATTGCAAATGTTTTTGTTGTTATTATTAATGTTTTAACTGCTACATTGGCCTGATACTATTACAAGTGAATTGAAGTGTGTACAGATAACAGAAAATCTTTTCCTTGACTGAAAAAAAATACTTATTTCTTTTTTCAAAGGTAGGGTCACGAAAAATTTGGAAAAGGTACATTTTTTGTGAGCCGCACCCGTATAGTGTTCTTTTTCTGGACGCACTTGAAGTGTGTGCAATACGTCCGAAGTTCCGAACGAAACAAAGCGGAGGAACGTCAGAGTTCAGACTTCACTTCAGACGAGTCGAAAGTCGTGTCGGAGCTGGTTGTGTGCAGTGTTTACGTTTGATAATTGATAAAAAAATAAATTCTGTTTGATTATGTGAATGAATACTAATAAAATTAGTGCAGTGCGTTAGTAAAATAACCATGTTTTTAAAGTGTTGTGTACAAATCAGACAAAACAAAAAGTGTTAAATGGCGCAAAAGTGAGAGGTGCTTTTGGAATGAACTTAATATCACCGGACTCTACACGAAGCTGGAATGCCTAAGAAACAGTAGGTATAAAATATAATTACTGTTAGTTATTCCGCAATTTTATTGCCACAGTAGCACGTCATCCTGATAAGAGGATCGTCTGCTGTAAGTTTTCATACAAAAAGCGATAACGTTTTCACCGTAAATGTAGTCCGATTTTCATGTAGCTTTTATTTTAGTAATGTTGCAGATACAACGAAGAAAAATGCTCGTAGGTACGTTTTGATTATTAAGAAATATTGCTTACCTTAAAAGTTATTATCGTCTTAAAATCCATATTTTTGCCCTATATTTCAAGAACAAAACTTAGACAACAAACGTAGACTTGCAACTTTCTCTATACGAGTATACTTATACGATACGATACGAAACATACGATATCATTTACTCATATGTCTAAAACGTCATTACTTAAGTCTACAAGTGGAAAATTAAAAAATTTTAAAACACCCACGACTTTTGCAGACTTGTAATTGAAAAAGGATTAAATAACTTTTTTGAAACTCCCCGACTAAAGGAAAGTAAGAACTAAGAACCTATCAGTATAATTACAAATCCAAGAAAATCCGCCGGAGCTGCTGTGTTTTGCCTATGACGGTGTTGATGGTGCTGTTTATCAGTTGATGACTAATTCAATTTCTTGATACTTCTCATATACCGGCAGTTTATCAATACTTACTAATTACATTAATTGATATTGGAAACGAAAATAGCAATGGCAGCTCCGACGGATTTTCTTGGATTTGTAATTATACTGATAGGTTCTTAGTTCTTACTTTCCTTTAGTCGGGGAGTTTCAAAAAAGTTATTTAATCCTTTTTCAATTACAAGTCTGCAAAAGTCGTGGGTGTTTTAAAATTTTTTAATTTTCCACTTGTTTTATAGTTTTTCGATTAATATATTAATGTAATTTAAATTATATTATTATTAAAAAATGAAAATTAATCTTCAAACTAGCCATTAGCTCCTCTAGCAACGTTTGAAAGCATCATCCCTTCCAAGTCATAAAGAGACGTTTATTGTGGCGCCCCCTGCTGTTCAATCACAAGAACAATTATCTGCGAACCATTGCCAATGACTCACTAATATTTTATACAAAACCGTATCCAAATCGGTTCCGTCGTTTTTGTAATAATTGAGAGCATTCGTTTGCACTGTAAACGTTTTTTATGGCGCCCCCTGGTGATCGATGTTCGTAACAACTATCAAACAACCATTGCCAATGAATACCAAACATTATAAAGGAAACTGCATCTAAATCGGTCAAGCCGTTTTTTAAATAAATGGGAACATTCGTTTGCAATATAAATGTTTTTTATGGCGCCCCCTGGTGATCGATGTTCGTAACAACTATCAAAGAACCATTGCCAATGAATACCAAACATTATACAGTAAACTGCATCTAAATCGGTCAAGCCGTTTTTGAAATAAATGGGAACATTCGTTTGCAATATAAATGTATTTTATGGCGCCCCCTGATGATCGATGTTCGTAACAACTATCTAAGAACCATTGCCGCTGAACACCAAACATTATACAGTAAACTGCATCTAAATCGGTCAAGCCGTTTTTGAAATAAATGGGAACATCGATGTGCACAAACGAACACACAAACAAACAAACAAACAAACAAACAAACAAACAAACAAAAATATTTTTGCATTATTGGTTTTTGTGAACAATTTAACATACAAACAAACATAAAATCTTTTTAATAGAGTAATGTACAAACGGTCTCTCACCCTAAACGCATATACCCGTACTCCGTTCCGTCGTGGGTAAAAATTTCATTAGGTATAGCGTATAGCTTATAAATTATTGCGAGCGAAATAGAATCGAAAGCGAAACAGACTTTTTTGGGCATCTCAATTATTATTACGGTACCTACCTAATGTATATAATATATTATATATACTAACCTGAAATGTGTGAAAACCAGGAATTGTATACAATTCCTGGCTTATTTAGGAAATGTGTGAAAGGAGATTTTTAACATGAAGTAGGTATACATTTCCTAGGAAATCCCAAACACTTTTCCTAATGCCGTTGGGTAATTGTATTATTTCCTACCTACGAATTTAACTATCCACTCTTTACTAAAGTTTTAGTTTAGTTTTTTAAACGGGAAACGAAGAAGTGTTTCCTCCATTACCACGGGGGATATTAAATCTACCCGTGACCCATTCTAAGAGTGGACCATAGAACTTTAGGTGGAAATGCACATTTTATCATCTCTTGTGGAGAAATTTTTACTGGTGGTACGGGACTCTTCTCGCGGAGTTCGTCGGGATGCAAAGCCTTTATGTTCATCCGATACGTTGAGTCGGACCGACTCAACGTATCGGATGAATGTGGCGCCTCATGCAATGGTCGTCTATCCCTACGACGACACCCCGACGCCGACAGCCAACAAAGCGATAAAACAGTGTTGTTTCTAGATCGAACCGACGATGCTGTCTGTCCGATTTGCTCGCTATAGACAAACATTGGCTAAGGTATAGATGACGTACCGTTACGGAGGGGGGAGGGAGGGGGGGAGGGGGAGGGGGGGAGGGAGGTAACCCTCCCCCTAAGCCATATTTGTAGGAACGTAATAGTTGCCGAGAAATAAATTTTTTAAATTTAAAAATTTCGAGGTTATTTTTACTATGAAAGGGTGACGTATTGTTACGGAGGGGGGGGAGGGCGGTAACCCTCCCCCCAAGTCATATTTGTTGGAATGTAATAGTTACCGAGAAATAAATTTTTTAAATTTAAAAATTTTGAAGTTATTTTTACTATGAAAGGGCTGGTCGACGGAGCCCCGCTTCGCGGGGCTTCTAATTTCTGGGTGGTCATAAAAGAAAATAACCACTCAGAGGATGGCGGGGCCTTGCAGGCCCCGCCATCCTCTTCGTCTCCTAAATTATCCAAGTCGGGGCGCCCTATAGTCCTGAGCTCGCTTCGCTCGCTCTTGAACCCTAAATAGTTACCGAGAAATAAATTTTTTAATTTAAAAATTTTGAAGTTATTTTTACTATGAAAGGGCTGGTCGACGGAGCCCCGCTTCGCGGGGCTCCTAATTTCTGGGTGGTCATAAAAGAAAATAACCACTCAGAGGATGGCGGGGCCTTGCAGGCCCCGCCATCCTCTTCGTCACCTAAATTATCCGAGTCGGGGCGCCCTATAGTCCCGAGCTCGCTGCGCTCGCTCTTGGACCCTGAACTCGTTTAACAGTAGCAATATACGTTTTGGAAAGAAAAATAACGACCATAGACAACGACAGCAGAGAGACCACTTTTTTTTTAATGTCAAACGTTTCGTTTTCTTTTCAATATTTCAAGTGAAATATATTTTACTAAATTATAATTATTTACTTTAACATAACTCTAATATTAATACATAATAATAAAGTATACTTTTGTGGGAAAACTAACCAAATGCTAATTATATGTATTTATTTTTAACTATTAATGTTTTTCTATCGTTTGTATTTCATAGTATAAACAAATCGTAACGTAAGACGAAACATTTTGACGAAACAAATATGTCAAATTGCGTAATGACATATGAAACGTCATTTTTCTAGTTGTCAGATGCCATAGACTACTGTCAGATGCTATGGTCAGATGCTTAACTTGAATTTTACTCCGATGTTGTGAATATTTAGTAATAATTTTTTCTTAAAATTTTCGTCTAATTTAAGTGATTATACGAAAGTTAGAAGCAGTATAAAAGGTTACGTGATAAAACTTTGGTGAAAATGTGAATAGATTGTCCGGAAAACAACGGTACGTCATCTATACGACGACCGAATGGCGTAGCGGTAGCGAACCTGCCTCTGCGTCGGAGGTCGTGGGTTCGATTCCCACTACTGGTAAATGTTTGTGTGATGAGCATGAATATTTTCCAGTGTCTGGGTGTTTTTCAATATATTATATTTAAGTATATTAGTATGTATATATTAATCAGTCATCTAGTACCCATAACACAAGCTATCGCTTACTTTGGGGCTAGATTGCGATGTGTGTAATGTCCTGATATTTATTTATTTATTATTTATTTATACCTGAGCCCAAACATTGGACGGACAGCTTTCGGAAAACCGATAACCTAAGCGTTCGATGCCGGTGATCGGTTATAGGTAGGCCTCGATGCCGGTGGTTGGTTATAGGTAGACCAACGCCTAAAGTAGCGTTTACACAATGGCGTATGCTGGCCCACTGCAGGCCATCGCCATTGTGTACACGGGGAAATGGTATGCAATGGCGGACAATGGTCGACGATGGCGCGCGATCGGGAAGTTGTCGGTTTTTGGCGCACACTTCAAAGGAATCGTGGCGTTGCGTGGTCTGTAGTGTTCACACAATGGCCCATTGCTCAGTTCGCCACCGACCGCTGAACAGTGTATTCTTTTGTTGCGACTACTTCCAACAAAATTAAATTACTAAATTCAATTTAATAATTATTAAATTATTGATAAATTCGAATTATCGAATTCTCCTGATGGTTCTGCAAGCATTTCGCTCAACAGATTGTTCATGCTTTGCCTAAAAATGATAAAAAATTACTTAGTCATGTACGTAAGGAGCATGCCACGGGTGTGCCCGCGAAATTCAAATTTTTTGTGGTTTTCGCAATTTTTAAGCTAATAAGACATAGTAGGCTCATGGCAGTCAAATTGCCGGAATTCCAGTCGTCTTCACGTGTTTATTTATATAAAAATCTCTGCTTGTAACTAGCATACAAATTGCAAAAAACCACGAAAATTTTGAATTTCGCGCGCAGAGTCGTTGATTTCGCCTTAAACTACTTCCACGTCCATCGCAAGTGCCTCACCGGGCAGCAATGAGTCATGCGCCATTGTATGAACACCAAGTGATCGTGGCCTATAGTTGTGCGTGGCCTGCAGTGGGCCAGCATACGCCATTGTGTAAATGCGGCTTAAGTTTCATCCGTTGCGCGCCGTCCGCGTCACTCAAGCACCGCAAGTGGGCTCTCCCACGGACGTTGATGCTGGTGCTGCTACTTGTCAGCCAGCCAGCAAGTCAGCCCGCGTTAGCGTTGCCAGATTTTTTTTTCAAGTCGAGATTTTGAAACTTTTTGAGTGACAAAAGCGGGATTCTTTCATCAAAAGCGGGGCTAGTAAAAAACTTATTTGAATCGAAATTACATTGACGTGACAATAGTTAAAGAAAGCCACAGAAAAGACAAAAATAGCCAGAGAAAATGTATTTTAATAAAAATTTAATATTGTAACTCAGATTTACCCTATCGTTAAATACATACTTAGTTAATATTTTTGCTCTTCTGAATAAAAAAAACCGGCCAAGTGCGAGTCGGACTCGCGCACCGAGGGTTCCGTACTCAAGAAGTACTGAAGCAAAACAATCAGGCATACTAATGTAGATGTAACACGACCAAAACTGTTACGACCAAAGATGTAAAACAGTAATAATTACCTTTGTTTATGAACCGCAAAACTAACTTTGTTTGTAGAGGTTTATTGTTAATATCAAAAAAACTATGCTAGTTAGAGCATTGGCTATAGTTTTCCTGTAAAATATACGTAAATTCGTATTGACCATAATTATTTGAGATTTTTCGATTGGTAAACTCCGGAGATAAGGGGGGGGAACGGTATTTTTTTAGACATTTTCCCCGATAAATCAAAAACTATCATGACTAAAAATAATTTAAAATCGGTTTTGGAATGTACAAAGTAAACCCTTTCATATGATACCCCACACAGTACAGTTATCTCACTTTTAAATTTCAACCCTCCGATTTTCCCCCCTTTTTAAATAAGAACAAAAATAATTTCCATTTTTTTTTTATTCCAGTGTCATTGGGCCACTAATATACACAACTATTCCAAATTTCATATCGATAGCTCCGGTAGTTACTGAAATAATCGAGTGTGACGGACAGACAGACAGACGGGGAAAGTCGCACCATAAGGGTTCCATTTTACCATTTTGGTACGGAACCCTAAAAACAAAAAGTTTTATTCATTAGAAAATAGCATATCCCTGAAAAACGGGACTGAACCTGTCCGCGCGGGACATTTAATTTTGATTTCAAAATCGAGACGTCCCGCCAAAATCGGGACGTCTGGCAACGCTTGCTCGCACCTATGCAGCTTAGCACTAGCAGCCCGCCTAGTTTGCCGATTTTTTTTGGTCACACACTTGATAAGGAGTCGTAGTGATGTGCCAGGTTAAACTTCTCATCCCAAATAGGTACCTACCTATGTCTCAGGTTACTTATTCTATTTCTTTGTTATGTTTTGTTATTGTTTTCTTATTGTTGACGTAGGTACATGAGGCTAGTTTAAAACCGACTTCGAAAAAGAAAGAGGTTCTCAATTCGATGGGAGCTTTTTTTACATTTCAATGTGTAACGGGACATTCATACACACACATAGGAAGTATTTTTTCTACTATAGGTTACCATAACATTGTTATCTAGAATCTTGAAAAATAAAAATTTACCTCAAAAATAAGACGCAAACAAACACGATAAGCCATTTTTTCAATATGAACTATTCGTAAACAGTCTAATCTTGGAAAATCAAATCGTGACAGGCTCGTAAAATTACCCTATTGTTCAAACCGGACGTCTTATCTTGTATTGAAGCAAAAATGGGGTTCCGCACTGAGATTGGTGTAGACCATAAAAGCAGAAAATATTTTCGTTCGATATTGTCGATCACCATACGGCACTTTGTATAACAGCATTCATGCTTGAATGACCTAATACGAAAAGGGAATTAAAAATTAGGGTTTGTAAAATTTCTTGATTTTCAGGACAAAATATAGGGGAATAGCTGTTGTTTAGAAATCCAAAAGGAGCCTACTGGGTTTATCATTTAGCTGAGATAAGGAATTCCCCGTTTCACCTCGTTTCAGGTTTGTTTTCCTAAAAGAGAAGAATAAAATTTCACTTACGGAACCCTCGTGGACGCGGCGGTTCTGACTTGGCCAATTTTTTTCGTCAGCGACGGCTATAAAAAAGCTAACGCGAGAACCATTCGGTATTATTTCGACTCAGTCATTCAACCGACAGTCAGTCAGTCGACAGTAACAAGTCTGAGTGAGTTACTGTTCGTTAGACCAGTCGCTCGTCTTAATTTTTCGTAATCCAGAAATCTGGAAGAATGGGATCTTGATTCCCTGAGAGGCGGTACGCGAGCTGTACGAGGCCGGCGATGCAACTGGCATAGTTCAACTTCTAGTTTGGCGGGAAATTTGGGAGTGCCATTTTATATGGTAAGCATTCACTATTCCTTCATGTCGCTTGGGTACGCCAGGGCACCGGGTCGCAGCCAGCGTTTTGTACGGGTTTTTATTTGTCGTATTTCTCTAAATTCCAGGTCGGGAACAAAAGAAAAGGTTATTTCTTGTGGTTTTGAAATCCTGGATGGGTTAATCCTATCGGGATAGACATCGACAGCCATTCGTGAGAAGGCTAACCTCGGGGTTCTGCGAGAGATCATCCGGCGCCAGTCGCCCGCGGTCGCACCGCCAGCTGCGGCGGCCGCCCGACACCTCTTCGCTCCGCTTCGTGGCTTCGGTCGCGGCTGCGGGCTGAGACACTTCGCTTGGCGCGTCGTCACGCAACGTTTCCCGTAGGGTAAACATGACCGGAGGTACCACCTTTGTTTATTCACGGTTGTAGAACCATTTAAAACATTATTTTTGATACTGGTATAGTCCGATAAAATTTTATTTAGGACTTGGTACAGTCAGGGATAACCTTTAGGCTATGATCGCTATTTGCGACAATACATGGTTAGAATAATGATTCAGTGAACCTACGGCTCCATCGATTGAGCATATGTAATTATTAAATAAGATATATATATATATATATATATATAATAACAGATAGTTAGTAGGTACGATAGCCAATTATTTAAGTTAAATTTTCTTGTGTGTGTCTGTTAGCTTATAGTTAAAATTTCTTTGTGTGCATTGTTTCTTTTCTTACTTGAATTACCATTATAGTTGTAGATTTATTTCTGTGTTTCATTCCACTCCAAATTCCACGTATAGGTAGGTAAATTCTCTGTGACGGGCATAAAACACCTTAGCCGGGGAAAATTTTTGTACATTGCGTTCGCCCAGTTTTATGCCACGTTACAAATGTTTTACCGACAACCTGGGTGGCCTGTTTCATATTTTTTTTATTTATAACTAGCTGACGCTCGCGGTCAAAAGTCACTACCTATCTACCTTACTATGTAACAGGACTATTTTTTCTTTATAGTAGCATGTAAACATTGTTATCTTTCAAAAATACCAGTCAAGATAGAATGTAGCAGGGCATTGTCATTCGAACGATAAGATTCATTTTTCTTTATAGGTTCGGGTAAACATTAGAGATGGGCCGAATATTCGTTTTATATTCGGTATAGTCGTTTAATATTCATATTCGGCCGAATATTCGGCTGAATCACCTAATATATTCGGCAAAGTGATACTCAAAGTTTTTACTGTTATTGACCCGTGTATTATCATGATTTGAGTGTACAGTGTAATGAGGTAAGTATTTTAGAGTATAGCTTTCTGTTTTTGTCGTCACTGAAGCTTTATTTTCAATTAAAGTAGGTTGGTAAAAAGTAAAAACTAAAAGATAATAACTTAATGCAAAATATAGGTATCTAGCTGTTTTGGGATTAGGCTGCTGTGTAAACTCTTTAGAATAATATGTTATAGGTAATCAGGTCTTAATTGAAGGAAAAAAACAAGATATTTATTTCGATCAGTCTTTATTGTGTTAGAGATGTAACGAATGTAGGTACCGAATATTCGTATTCGGTGAAACCCATGTTCGGCCCATCACTAGTAAACATTGTTATCTTTCAAAAATACCAGCCGAGATAGATAATTAAAGTTGCGACCTAAACCATTGATAAGCGACGGAAGCCCTTGTCTATGGTCTTATCTAAAAAGAGTTCCGCAGTGCCATGGTAAAAACCACAAAACAAAAAAAAAATTTCTGTCGATCACCACAGGAAAACATCCTTTTTAACCGACTTCAAAAAAAAGGAGGAGGTTCTCAATTCGTCGGAATCTTTTTTTTTTTTTATTTTTTTTATTTTTTATGTATGTTCCCCGATTACTCAAAGATGCGTGGACCGATTTAGAAAATTCTTTTTTTGTTTGAAAGGGTATAGTTCACAGATGGTCCCATAGTCACCAAGTCAGGATCTGATGATGGGATCCTGGAGAAATCGAGGGAACTCTTCAAATTTTATAAGCACACTTGAAGTGATTTGGGTATTGTTTAAAAGAGTAATTTTTTTCAGGTTGTATTATGGTCATCAGGTCGGGATCTGATGTTGGGATCTTGGTAAAATCGAGGGAACTCTTCAAATTTTGCTAGTATACTTGAAGCGATTTAGGTATTTTTTATAATTACTATTGCATTTCCTTGCAGTCATCCAGCAATGACTGTATTCATCAAGTCAGAATCTGATGATGGGATCTTGGAGAAATTGAGGGAACTCTTCAGATTTTAGAAGCATAGGTACTTCCAGCGATTTGGGCATGTTTTCCAATGCCTTGCGCATCACTTGTTTTCCACTAAAAAGTAAAAAATAAAATGGAAAATTCTTTCCAAAAACCAACTTCAAATGCCACTACAAAGAGTGAAATAATTTTTAATGTACACCAATTCGAAGTCGGGCAATGTTTCGTTCATTCATTAATAGTCCTCCGTATTGTCGATAATTTTGTCGTTTCTTTGCACATAAAGTTTTATAATACGAAGATTGAACAAAACATTGCCCGACTTCGAATTGGTGTACATTAAAAATTATTTCACTCTTTGTAGTGGCATTTGAAGTTGGTTTTTGGAAAGAATTTTCCATTTTATTTGTAGTTGTAGCTTAATTTCTGTGTTTCATTCCACTCCAATTCCACGTATAGGTAGTATGTATAAATTCTTTGCGACGGGCATAAAACACATTAGCCGGGAAGATTTTAGTCAATTGTTGTTCACCCAGTTTTATGCCGCGTTACAACTAGGGAATGCAATCTCGATCTCGCGAGATCTCGATCTCTCGAGATCTCGACCGTATTTTCGATATTCGATCTCGACAATACGGAATCTCGTTTTTGAAATTCCGTGCGAGATCTCGAAAATATTGATCGAGATCTCGATCGAGATTTTGTGACTGAGAGCGCGCGTAGCATACCTACGTGTTCATTCGTGCGCCGCAGGTTATTTTCAAAATCATGACTTTGAAAATAACTCCTAAGTTTGTTTTCTTCTTTTTATGATTGAGTGCCATAATGCCATCTTGTTTTTTTTTCCAAATTATGTTACGTCACCGTTTGTTTTATTTACGAAATATTATCAATATCCTGAGAAGCACCATTCTACACAGTTTGTCTTAAAATTTTAATGGAGATAAAGGTTTTTTTTTTAGAAAATAACAAGTAATTTCAAAATCTCGTTAATATCGAAATCTCGCGAGATCTCGACTTGTTTTTGGACGAGATCTCGAAATTCCCTATCTCGAAACCAGACGTGGCACTCGAGATCTCGAATTGCTAATCTCGCATCGAGATTGCATTCCCTAGTTACAACTACAGAGGTCTGTAACGAGGGATGGTGTGAGAAGTAAACACGCAGTGTTTACGCTACCTCCAGAGTGTTTAGACTTAGAGTGTTGTATGCCACCTCCAGAGTGTTTAGAGTGTTGTATCAATGAGGCAACATACTTAGGTTATAACATCATCGGGTACTCGTGGATCGAAGGTATTCAGGACAGGTCATAGGTCTTCAGCACGAGTCATTGGTCAGTCCTTTTGGCACGAGCTACTAGTTCATTGTCTCGATGAAATACCTTTAAGATTGTTATGATTCTGTATTTGGAGTGATGTATATAAACAAATATAGTTGTGTGCGGTCCGCTACTAACTAATTGATTTAAAATATCTTTCTTGTGACTAAGACTTAACTATTACCTACATGCCTACCATACCACAGGCCCTACAACAAAGCGACGACGAGATACCGGTTTTCAGATTCTATAAAAAATACTGTTTATTTATTTGTAATTTTATAATTTATAGTTTATACCATAGCCTTTACAGAAAAAATCCATAAAAATATTTTTAACCTCTGATCCGGTTAACTCATAAAACTTCGGAAAACACTATCTTTGTTGCAAAAAGTCATAAACGTAAAGACTAAATTTTTTTTCTTTTCAATGGTTTACAGCTCACAATAAATTACAAAAGGTTCCTTGTATTTTGCAACTTATTATTACGAGCAACTCCAAACCACCGAAAAAAGAATGTGCTTTGTGCTCCAAACATAAAAAACTATCCGCTAGCCGGGCTGTAAAGCACAGAGGCAGGTAGGTACAATTCGCTTTCATTCTGTCGCCCGGCCGGTTGCGACGTCGATATTCCTAAAAGGACATCAAACGACACCAACCGTACGCATGTATTATACTTGTAACGACAAATTCTAAGCGAATAGACTATACCATTGAAGATTATTTTAATAACAAGGATTCTTGGAATCATAAGGATATGCGTCCAATTCCATCTCCTCAGGAAATAGACCTTCTTAAAAATATGTAATAATTGAAAACTCGTAAATATGTACTTATACAAGTTTTATAATTATATTATAATGAACGAATTACGCAACATGTTCAAGAATCGTCAGTTTAAATTTAAGTTTTCGTTGAATTTCCTATGTTGAAGTACCTAGGTACATTCATTTTTACACTCCAAACTAACAGACGTAAAAATAATATTTCAAAATTATTTTTCATTTTATTTCTTGATAAACTACACCCAGTGTATGAAAACGTAAATTTGTATAATAATTTTCTTATCTCTATTAAGGTACTTAACTATAACATGCCTACCAGCCACCACAGTCCACACTATACCTACAGGTCTTGACAAGTTTGAACGCGTCCGGACTCCGGAGTCCGTGCTATGTACCTACCTCAGACTAGATGATGTAATCGCACAGATATTTCTAAATTTATATTGCAATAATTTTTATATTAGCGTTCACTTCACGTAACATCAAGTTTAGTTAGTTTTCTAATGCACCGAGGTTCTTGAATCGGTTGAACTTCTATGCTTCTTGAAACAATCATACCGTTTGCACCAAAATGTAAGGTGACAAACTAACCCTCTTATTCATAAACGTGAAATAGTGGTGCAATAGCTATTGTCCTTTTTGTCTTCTCAGATTATATTTGTCACATTCCTTCGAGTTCAAATCCCTGTTCACAAACAGAGACCAAACAAAAAATAACTATTCCTTGTGAATAAGAGGGTTTTACTGTTTTAGGAGGAAGGAGGGTAATTTATTGACTCAAAACATGTGGCTAATGGCTACCATTCTATGATAGGCACCAACGACGAATGGACGAGATCGGCGAAAGATCGCATTAAGGGGATTTATTGAATTTATTTTTGTCTTTCTCACTCTCACGGAGATTTGGTAGGTGCGACATGCAGCGTCGCGGAAGAATATAGCAGAAAAACGACGTTTTACCTAATTACTCAAAAACTAAGCCAGTTATCAAAAATCTGTTCTAAGCGTTTTAGGATATTATTATTACCGATACATTAAAACAAAAATTACAATTACATCCATTGTAGTTTCCGATAAAACATAGAAAAACTGAGATTTTGGAGCAACTTTTGGGACAACTTTCTATCGAGAAAATTTTATCCAATCGTGTTTCTGCTTCTAAGCGATTTTAAATTAAAGACCCAAAATACATGACGTGTGAAAGTAATTGTCTTTATAGTTTTTGCATAAAACTTCATTCAAAATCACCTAAATACGGCTTGTAGGCCGTTAAATGGCTTTGCCCATTTTTGGGCAAAGGCGCTATTCTTCTCCAGTGGTATTAGAAAAGGGCGTTACTTTTTAATTGTTAATAAAAGTCATATTTTTTCATTTTTATGCCTGATAGTTTTTGAATTATTGGGCAAACTGTCAAAAAAAATAACGCCGCCCCTCCCCCCCCCCCCCCCCCCTATCTCTGGAGTTTACCCATCGTAAAATCTGAAATAATTATATTCAAAATCATTTTATTTATCTAACTAGTACCTACTTATACTATTTTTATATACCTCCAAAAACAACGTTACATTTGCGGTTCGTCATCAAAAGAACCTACTTGCAAATAATAATCGTAAATTCAATGAACAAAAGTGATTGTGTTAACTTTTTACTTCTTTTATAAGTAGTGGAACCCTCGGTGCACGAATTCGACTCGCACTTGGTCGGTTTTTTTTATAATGACCAATAACATGGGCTATGTACCTAGCCATCATTTTCTTGTGTTATCTATAAAAACCGGTTTTTGGGATCTACCTACAACTCTAGGAACTACCTGCCTCCCACGTCTACACTGTGCCAAAGCCCGGCTGTCTGGACGTTTGCATGTTTGGAGTTGCTCGTAATAATAAGTTGCAAGGGCCTTTTGTAATTTATTGTGAGTGTAAAGCATTGAAAAGACATAAAATTTAGTGATAACGTTTATGACTTCTTTGCAGCACTGCAGGACAAAGAGTGAGAACAAAGATAATTTTTTCTGACTTTTTATGAGTTAACATTTTTATGGCCTTCAAAAAGAATTTTATGGCCTTTTCCTGTAAATTTTAAATAAACATAAATGAACTTAAGGTTAAAATTGGTAACAAAAATCAACCAATGCAATGGTTAATATGTGTTCCAAAATTTAACCATTGGTTGACTTAACTATGTCTTAAAAAAACGACCATTAGTGACTAAATATGTAACCACTATAGGAATTGAAAAAATCCCAATTATTTTTCAATTAAACTACAATTAAAAACACATTAGCGGTCACATTCCTTAACTAATTGAGATATTCTACTAAACACCATTTAATTGTGTAATAATTGTTTATTAATTACATTTCTCTGATATAAATGTATTGGGTTTTAACCGAATTCAGTTCAGAGTGTCTCTACAAGTCTTAACAAGTGCATTACGAAATACACAAGTTGAATAGCTATAAGGACTTTGTAAACTCTTCTCGGTTTCATTAAAATAAAGCTAAGTTTGTAAAAATTAAGTGTTTACCGTGTCATCGGCTGTGACCCATTACTTATGGAACGATTACATTTTTGGCGCAGTCGCAATGAATTTTTTTTAAGAAGCATAAAAGCTTAGCCACTTTGATCGCTGATCGAGTAACTACCTATCTGCTTTGGAGGTATACGAGGAGTCCACCAGCAACCCCACTTCGTCGTGCTCTCATCATAAAGTCAACCAGACGCAAGTAAGCACAGAATGATTTTTTCCAAGTTGTACAAGCTAATTTATTTGAAAATTGCTCCTACAATCAGCCTTGAAATGGCGGAGCGCACGCAACAAAAACAACGATTTCTTGGATACCTGCGATAAAGCGATAGATCTCGTTGATCCACAGTATCTACAAGGAAGCACTAATGCACACAAACTAATTGAGACCAGGATTACGGATAGCGCTAGCTAGAGCTACTCAAGAACTAGTGTGATCGCTGTTCGAGTAACTACCTACCTGCTTCGGAGGTTTACGAGGAATTCACCAGCAACCCCCCAAGCAGATGAGTCGTGCTCTCATCATTAAGTCAACCAGACGCAAGTAATCACAGAATTATTTTGCCAAGTTATATAAGCTTCTTTATTTGAAAAAAGATTGCTCCTACAATTAGCCTTGAACTGGCGGAGCGCATAAACAAAAACAAACTCTTCGATTTCATGGATAGCTGCGATAAGGTGACTCTCGCTGATCCACAGTATAAAGAAGCGCTGTTGAAACTAATTGAGATCAAGATTACGGATAGCGCCAGAGCTATCGTCCGAAACCGAAATTTTCCACCAAGGAACACTTTGATAAAGCATTTATTGGACGCGTAACGGACAAATGAACCATATTGCAATGGCAATTAGAGTTGAATGCTTGCAAACAAGATATTAGGGAATCAGTAATGTAAATAAAGGAGACCTCCCAAAAGCAGACTTCCCAAAAACCAGATATAGAACAGATGCAAACCTATAAAAAACCTTTTAAAGATAAACTCGAATACAAAGGGACCTAGTGTGCTTCACATCTGTCATGGCGAACCTAACAAACGGTGCACATTCCAGCGAACTGTCGCGACGTCCCAAGATAAACTAAAATCAGTGCAATAAATTTCGAGGAGACATTTTACTTATCAATGATGCATGGAATGTTCCCATCGTTTACCTCTACACACATCCCCACGGCATCCCTTACTGCGTTATTCTATACACGATTCTCCGGGAAGAGAGCGGCATTCAACATCGAATCAGCAGACTGTACAATCGACTGATACTCGACTTTCTTCTGCTTTGCGCTGAAGCTATAACTCGCTTTGCTCAATGCAATCGTAATTATTCTCGAACTTCTTAATAAAAGTTCACGTTATTTATCGTATTTAGTATCAATAATGTTATCAAAATTAAATAAACGATATTATGAGAAGAAGACTCTTCATTGTCGATTGGACTACGGCCAAACCTGCTTATCTGTAATGGTTTTGGCAAACAGTGTTTCTACGAGTCTTAACAACCAAAGAGGTTAAATAGCTATAAGTATAGCACACAGCAAATTTCTTGGGTATATGACCTTGATTACGCACAAGCCAATTTTAGATCCATTTAATGGTAGGTGCGGGGCGCGTCGTCGGCGAGAGTCCGCAATACAAGCCAATTTTAGATCCATTTAATGGTAGGTGCAGGGCGCGTCGTCGGCGAGAGTCCGCAATACAAGCCAATTTTAGATCCATTTAATGGTAGGTGCGGGGCGCGTCGTCGGCGAGAGTCCGCAATACAAGCCAATTTTTGATCCATTTAATGGTAGGTGCGGGGCGCGTCGTCGGCGAGAGTCCGCAATACAAGCCAATTTTAGATCCATTTAATGGTAGGTGCGGGGCGCGTCGTCGGCGAGAGTCCGCAATACAAGCCAATTTTAGAGCCATTTAATGGTAGGTGCGAAGCGCGTCGTCGGTGAGAGTCGCGTTAACTTGCCCCCATTACGTTATTTCATTTGCCGGCACCTGTACTTTGTACGGTGTACCCTCTCCTCGGTTTCATTAAATTGAAGCTATACAACACATTATACAACCCATTCGCAGAAGCTTTGCCGATAACTTCCCCGCGTCTATACTTATCAGACGATTGCGGGTAGCGGTCGCATGGAGTTAGAGAAGTCATCGACAAAGCTTCTTTGAACGGGTTATAAGTATGTAAAAATTACGTGTTTACCTTGTCATCGGCTGTGAATCTGTGACTCATTTCACAAGTACGCTAATGAGCTTTTGTAAAATTAATATTAGAAAAAAATGAAAATTATTATAATTCCTAAGCAATTTATTAAGAAGCAGTAGAGAAAAAGAGGTTGTGAAGTAGGTACTTAGGTATAGCTATTTACAGGTAATCTATTTGTTATGTACTTGCAAAGACTTGTAAACACACTGAAGTGAAATTAGTCATAGCTAGAACATCTGAGGAATATAATATATAAACAGCTATTATACAACCAACATGTATGTAGTAAATTATCCAAACTTGATATTATATGGAATGTGGCCTATAATATAAAATTAATTGCAATTTACATTATAATAAAGCGAAGGAGAAAGTTTCGTACTCTTATAGTGGTTACATCTATACGCACTTGTATAGTACACAGCATTTTAGTTCAAAAAGAGAGAAAATGCATGAAAATTATTTATATCGATATTTAAAATGTTATAAAGGGAGGCATTATATTTCCTTACTGCGCAATTCACTTATTTAAAAATCAAGGCCAAGTTTTATATGCGGATTGTCGGGGGTCGACAACTTCTGCAGTATTCTGGGACGAAAGTCAAAGGTGTATTTTAATGGCATTGCCGCAGTAAAACGTAAATATATTACGTCATTCGTCTTTCCTTAAATAGTATCTACAACGAAGAAAAAAAAATGATTTAAGACTTATTTCCTGGTTTAAATACATATTTTTAATAATAATGTAAACAAACAATTAAATACAAATTAAGTACCTACTTACACAAAGGAAGCCCCGGCTTCAGTGTGCATATAAAAAGCTGCTCAAAAAATGTTTTCATTCAAATAAGTAGAATTTTTATTTACCCTTTATTTTAAACTGGCTTCATTAGGTTGTATAGACCCTCCTTTTTTGTACTTGTCCAAATTCAAAATTAATTACTGAAGCTAACTTGACCGAAAAAAAAAATTTATGTAAATATTTCGCCGTATGTCTCGTAAATGTTTTATTCATGAAAGACTTCATAATAATATTGCTAAATAACTTTTATAGCTTTTCGGCGCTCCGGTTGGCGGAGGTTCTTTATTGTGTGAGGGGTGGGGGTATTGGCGTTTCACTTTCGCCGCTGCCCGCTCTAGCTCACTACCTCAGTTGATTTCAGTTTTTCGGTGAGGACAGTCAATACTGGACACTGAACAGTGTAATAAGTGTAGTAAAGAGTGTATTTTTAGAGGTGAATCATCAGTTATACATTGTACATAATCATTACGAGTAATTTACATTTTACTCGTATTTACGAATACATCTCATCGTACAAGCAGAATTTGATTATTTTAAATTTGGTGCTTGAATCGCAACTAACACATATTTCAGCCCTCTCTATAGTTTTGACTCTCGACCAAAATGGTAAAAACAGCACCCTTATGGTGAAACTTTCTCTGTCCCTCCGTCTGTCACACTCTATTATTTCAGTAACTATTAAAGTAGTAGTCAAAATATATACTTAGCGCGTCCTTCCGACGGAAATCATTGGGCAATGAACTTGTAAGTATATCGAAAGAAAATCTTGTCGGTGAATAAAAGTGTGAACATTTTTTTAGTTAAAAATTTTTTTTTATCAATTACTTCATAAATAATAAATTACTCTGTAACGACGAAAAATTTTATCTGAACAAGTAATATTTTTGATAATCTTATTGACGTTCTCATTAACACTGACCTTTGAAATATTGCTGAACTCTTGTTATCTGTAACATTAAAAACAGTACCTACAATTCTCGAAAGTCATTATCAAAGCGTATACCGGAAATATATATACATTATCATTACAAGCTCTTATGGAACGTACAACAAATTAAAACGACGTTGGCACAATACTAAGTACTACCCACTTTATAATACACCATTATCACTGAGGACGAGTACGATTTATGTCGATGACTCACCTTAGGTACCTTCATGATTACCTCATCGTGGCCTACGTTCATCTGATGGCCTACGTGACTCGAAGCACGTCCGCTTACCACGCTGGCATTCGGCCAGCCAATCACTAGGCACCACGCACGTCACGCTATTATCCCCGCCCATTAGTTTATAAAAAGCGAAGCGCGCCTACGCCTACCGCCAGTCTGAAATCAGATCCCAAGCGGTTTGCACTAAACACATAGTTATTAGACGTAATGTTTATTACTGAAGTTGAAAATTAAATTAAGATGCAATATAATATTATACATTAAAACTCGAACATGTTTTTATAGGCAAATAAATTATTTCAGTATCAAGTAGGATGGGAATGACGAAAATAAAGTAATGAATGTTTAACCTTTTTGCCTGAACT
Source organism: Coenonympha arcania (assembly GCA_036785405.1). NCBI lineage: Eukaryota > Metazoa > Arthropoda > Insecta > Lepidoptera > Nymphalidae > Coenonympha > Coenonympha arcania. The sequence goes on from CM072067.1 coordinate 4,226,437, forward strand.
TTTATTATCTTCTAAGAATATTGTAGTATCAATTTTTTTATATTTTGTTTACAGAACAAAGTTCACCGCAGCAACGCACACCAACTCATCGCCACCGAAAATGGAATCCGTTTCTAATGAAAGTGGTAAGTTAAGGAGTATATTACGAAATAATAATTCTTTCAGATATGTACTATACTATTATAAATGTATATTATACCTTGATATCAAGGTCTTTAAGTTTGGACTGTTGTAGCTAGTAATACTACAAATAAAATACTACAACAATGTAGTAAGTAGTACTAATGTATAACTTTTGAACTTCTTTCATCTTTAAAAAAGTTTTATTTCAGGCTAATTAAATTAAATAATTTTAATTTTATCAATTTATAGCTTAAGAATGGAATACCCCAAAATGTGTTTTTTAAAAAAAAATTCTTTTCAGATGTATTTCGTCCAATGGAAAAATTTGATTTTAATAAGCCTTTAAAAGTAACGTGTATTTTTGAGGATTCTGATTCGGATGGAAACATTGTAGAGAAAGAAATACCCGAATTAATACCAGTGCAGTACCCTTCGCCTCAACATAATTCACTAAAAGAATTATTGCCTGCACCGCCAATAGATAATTATAACAATGCAAGAAAAAATACATTAAATATAGAACATGAAAAACTTCATATACATGGAAACTGCAACAAAACCATGCAAAATACGCATGCTGGACCTTATAAGTCTATGGGAAATCTGCAACCTTCGGCACGGGAAACTAACACATATATAGAAAACACTGAGGCGTTAAACTATAACTACAAGACAGCAAATGAGAAAGAGCATTTCATAAATATGCTGGATACAATATCGGAAACGTTCATAACTTTAACCAAGTATTATCACTATTATGACAGCAAATATAAAAAAGACCATAGTGTTAGAGAGGAGTATGTGAATCGTAAGAATGCACTTTTCCACCAAATATATCATCAATCCCTTTCGATATTAGTGCCTCAAGAGCATAATCACGCATTCATAAGCAACTTTATTCGTAGAACGATTGAAATAGCTCATCGCAAACAATGGCACCATCACATGGATATTAATTCAATAAGAACTTTAGTTAATGCTTTGATAATTTGGACTAAACAGAAGAAGAAATATCTGGAATCACGTAACAAAGATGTTACACCAACAACTATGCCCGTACAACAAGTACAAACATCTTTTAACAATTCTAATATTAACTCGCGAGAACCAATGAGTGGGACGACACCAATATCATCCGCATCTCGCTCTAATAGTAACTTAAACCCATTGAATCCACCACCTTACGACTCTTGCCACAATATTTTATCACCAACGGTACCACAGGGGTCACTATCAGCTATGGTAGATACGATGAATAGAATAGCACCAAATGCAATGCCTGCACAATCTGTACCACCAGTACGAATACCAAACAGAACAATTAATGCAGTATCATCAATCAGTCAGCCGCCAATACCAGTATCGAATAGAGGATACAATGTACAACAACATAATATGAATCAAGGATCATCTTTGGCATCAACACTAACTAGCAACAGTGGATTTCATTTCCAACAAATGAATGGAAGCGCACCTGTACCATCAGTTCCATCCTTAAATAGCAGATTTACACAACAACAAAATAGCGTACAATCTTTACCACAAGTTACCACATCAAACAGTGCGTTTAATGCACAACATCAAATGAATGGTACACATTCTGTATCAGCAATGTCAACTTTATATGTCATCCCATCCCCAATCAACAATCCCCATATGAATGGAGCACAGTCTATACCCCCAATACTAACATCTAATAGTGGATTTAATGTACGACATATGAATTGTGATCATTCTGTATCTGGTGTACCAACCTCGAATAGTATCTTTCATTCACAACAACAAATGAATGGAGTACCACCAATGGCAACATCATATAATGGATTTCATGTAAATCGTCAAAAGGTTGGAGTACCATGTTACGTACTACCAGTGCAAACATCAAATAGTGGATATACTGTAGAAAATGGAATAAATGGAGCTTATTCCGTATCAGCAGTACCAACCTCCAACAGTGGATTAACTGTATCTGCAGTAGCAACATCAAATACGGGACTTAATGTACACCAAGGAATAAATAGCCCACCAGCTGTAACGTCAAACAATTCACCTAATGGGGCAAATAATACACAACAACAAAATAATGGTTTACCATATGTATCAACACCAGCAAAGTCTAAAAAATCATCTTATGGTAGAACAACTGTACTACGCTCGCCAGCTTTACCGCCAGCAACAAAAACTAAAAGTGCATCTAATAGTTCAAATATTGTACAACAACAAATGACTGGAGGATCGATGAGCGAACCACAGCGTGTGTCAAACTTACCACCAACCGCATCAAACGATGCTCACATAAATGAAAAAACGCCTACTGAAGACCTTAATGACAGTATACCCCTTTTCTCCACTGGTCCGCCAGGCAACGAGATCAGCATAAGCGTTGACCGAACAGTTGTGAATAAAGTAATTTTGGAAAAAGTTCGTGAATTATCAGAAAATCAATCAATTAAACGATCTAAAACGGCCAATGATAATCAAAATCCGAAGAGACTATGTAAAGAAACATGGCACCCTCCATGTAATGATGTCCAACAGATAATCGAAAGTAACCGGACTCAAACTCAACTAAATACTGAAATTGAAAAAAATTTGAATAAGGCTAATCAGTTTCAAACGAGTCTTGAAACAAGCAATAATCAAGATAAAGTCAGTTGTGAAATACCCTTCAGAGCAAGATCAGTATCAAGAGACAGTGGATTCGGGAGTCCAGTTCTACCCGCAATGCAAAGCGACAATAATACGGTAATTAATAATCATGTTACACTAAAAAAAGTAAACTTTACTTATAGAAACGATTCCTGGTTTGTATAGTAATGAACGCAGTATTTCAGTCGTGGATAAAATTGGTCCAAATTTATGAGTTATCTTCAACTTTATGAGGTGAACGGAGTTCTGTGTCTAAGTAATATTTAATTTTGACTTAATCGTGGATAGTTAACTACTAAAGACTTTAGGACAAAGTTAAGTCATATGACCGAGTTATACACCCTGCTTCTCACTTCAAGGAGTTTAATTATTTTTGAAGGAAATATATAATTAAGCTCCGCCCCTGCTCCTCGCCTTGAATGAATGCAGCGGCGTTTCGACATTTCATTGGTTAATAAACATTTCACTTCACGAAATGCAGCCGATGCGTTAAGTGAATCGCTAAGCAGTATCTTTATTTGGCGTTTAGCATAAAAAGGAAGCCGTCATAATATCAGTATTGCATTGCCTTTTAGTGTGCCATCCTTTCATCGTCCGAACCCATACTTACTATATTTTCCTGTTTTAGGTGTGCCCGAATGGTGTTCAAGGGTTGCCAGAGATAACCTATGTGACTTCGCTTAACCCTAACGCTTCATACAACGACATGGGATTTTGTAAGATTTGCGGTTCGCTAACGAAAAAAATGTGCCTTAGATGTCGTAAAGAATACTATTGTGGGCCAACGTGTCAGGTAAAGATTTTTAATAAAGGCTACTCGGCTACTTACTGAATGAACTCCTATGCATTCATTTTTCTTTGTCTGTTTTCTTATATGTTGTTGGTGCATAAATAATAAAAAAAAATGAGTCTGGCTGCGAAATTCACATATCCCAAGCTGATTTAGTCGCTTTTGTTCTTTCTTCTCCCAATAAGCTTCAAGCTTGTGCTTGCAACATGTACCTACGGTATCACCACAACAGGTTGAGAATTTGAGCTCGAACTCGGGACATCTTGGAGCGTTCTATAATAATCATTATTAATTTATAATGACCAGAATTCTTGGAATGATAGGAATATGCTCCCATCTCCACACGAGGATCTTGAAAATATGTAATAACTAGCAAACGCCCGCGGCTTCGCTCACGTTGATCTTCTGCTTTACTCCCTCAGGCGTTAAGTTTCCAAAATTCTCCTTATTAACCGTCATTTAATTTAATTTTGACCACTAAATATTTCCTAATGCTTGCTGGTTATAGTCAGACGTCGATTTTCAAAGCAATCGGCCCAGTAACAAAAGAGTTCAAAATGGCGGCCAAAAAGTTCATCATATTTTTATCTTGACCACAAATTCCTTCTCTATGCTTGCTGCGATAGTCAGATATCGTTTTTCAAAGCAATCGGCCCAGTAACAAAAAAGTTCAAAATGGCAGCCAAAAAGTTCATAATTTTTTTTATTTTGACCACAAATTCCTTCTGTAGCTTGCTGCGATAGTCAGATATCAATTTTCAAAGCAATCGGTCCAAGTAACAAAAAAGTTCAAAATGGCGGCCACTTTTTTAAATTTTGACCACAAATTCCTTTTCTGTGCTTACTGTTATAGTCAAATATCGATTTTCAAAGCAATCGGCCCAGTAACAAAAAAGTTCAAAATGGCGGCCAAAAAGAACAAAATTTTTAAATTTTGACCACAAATTCCTTCTCTATGCTTGCTGCCATAGTCAGATATCAATTTTCAAAGCAATCGGTCCAGTAACAAAAAAGTTCAAAATGGCGGCCACTTTTTTAAATTTTGACCACAAATTCCTTTTCTATGCTTGCTGTCATAGTCAAATATCGATTTTCAAAGCAATCGGTCCAGTAACAAAAAAGTTCAAAATGGCGGCCACTTTTTTAAATTTTGACCACAAATTCCTTCTCTGTGCTAACTGCCATAGTCAGATATCGATTTCCAAAGTAATCGGCCCAGTAACAAAAAAGTTCAAAATGGCGGCCACTTTTTTAAATTTTGACCACAAATTCTTTCTCTATGCTTGCTGTCATAGTCAAATATCGATTTTCAAAGCAATCGGTCCAGTAACAAAAAAGTTCAAGATGGCGGCCACTTTTTTAAATTTTGACCACAAATTCCTTCTCTAAGCTAGCTGCCATAGTCAAATATCGATTTTTAAAGCAATCGGTCCAGTTACAAAAAAGTTCAAAATGGCGGCCACTTTTTTAAATTTTGACCACAAATTCCTTCTCTATGCTTGCTGTCATAGTCAAATATCGATTTTCAAAGCAATCGGTCCAGTAACAAAAAAGTTCAAAATGGCGGCCACTTTTTTAAAATTTTGACCACAAATTCCTTCTCTATGCCAGCTGCCATAGTCAAATATCGATTTTTAAAGCAATCGGCCCAGTAACAAAAAAGTTCAAAATGGCGGTCACTTTTTTAAATTTTGACCAAAAATTCCTTCTCTATGCTTGCTGCCATAGTCAGATATCGATTTCCAAAGCAATCGGCCCAGTTACAAAAAAGTTTAAAATGGCGGCCACTTTTTTAAATTTTGACCACAAATTCCTTCTCTATGCTTGCTGCTATAGTCAAATATCGATTTTTAAAGCAATCGGCCCAGTAAAAAAAAGTTCAAAATGGCGGTCACTTTTTTAAATTTTGACCAAAAATTCCTTCTCTATGCTTGCTGCGATAGTCAGATATCGATTTCCAAAGCAATCAGCCCAGTTACAAAAAAGTTTAAAATGGCGGCCACTTTTTTAAATTTTGGCAACAAATTCCTTCTCAATGCTTGCTGCCAATTATAGTCAAAAGTCGATTTTCAAAGCAATCGGCCCAGTAACAAAAAAGTTCAAAATGGCGGCCAAAAAGTTCAAAATTTTTCCTCCTCAAAATTTGGATCTCGAAAATTCCTTTCTGAATACGAATTCATGATATAATTCCAACCTAGGTACCAAATTTCAGATCTCTGCGACTTGTAGCTTTTCGGGAATTCCTGGAACAACGAAAAAAATTACACTTTTGTATGGAGAAATCCATAAAACCAACGGTTTTCACCCCTTAAAATTTTAATTTCTGGAATCCCCGTCTTAGTACGAATTCATGACCTAATGTCAACCTAGGTTCTAAATTTCAGATCTCTACGACTTGTAGCTTTTCGGGAATTCCTGGAGCAACGAAAAAAATTTCACTTTTGTATGGGGAAATCCATAAAACCAACGGTTTTTACCCCTTTAAATTTGAATTTCTGGAATTCCCGTCTTAGTACGAATTCATAACCTAATATCTACTTAGTTACCAAATTTCAGATCCCTACGACTTGTAGCTTTTCGGGAATTCCTGGAACAACGAAAAAAATTTCACTATTGTATGGGGAAATCCAAAAAACCAACGGTTTTTAGCCCTTAAACTTTGAATTTCTGGAATCCCCGTCTTAGTACGATTTCATGACCTAATATCAACCTAGGTACCAAATTTCAGATCTCTACGACTTGTAGCTTTTCGGGAATTCCTGGAACAACGAAAAAAATTTCACTTTTGTATGGGGAAATCCATAAAACCAACGGGTTTTACCCCTTAAAATTTGAATTTCTGAAATCCCCGTCTTAGTACGAATTCATGACCTAATATCTACCTAGGCACCAAATTTCAGATCTCTACGACTTGTAGCTTTTCGGGAATTCCTGGAACAACGAAAAAAATTTCACTTTTGTATGGGGAAATCCAAAAAACCAACGGTTTTTACCCCTTAAAATTTGAATTTCCGGAATCCCCGTCTTAGTACGAATTCATGACCTAATATCTACCTAGGTACCAAATTTCAGATCCCTACGACTTGTAGCTTTTCGGGAATTCCTGGAACAACGAAAAAAATTTCACTTTTGTATGGGGAAATCCAAAAATTCAACGGTTTTTACCCCTTCCAATTGGAATTTCTGGAATCCCCGTCTTAGTACGAATTCATGACCTAATATCTACCTAGGTACCAAATTTCAGATCTCTACGACCTATAGTTTTGGCGGAATCCGTGGAACAACCAAAATGCCTCATTCTTTTATATATATAGATTTTTCATACTTGTATGTAAATTTGGAGAAGAACAAGTCCAAACTTGCTGTCCGAACCTGGCGTGGTAGAGTTTTGACTTTTAATAAGAGCCAAATATTTAGGCCCATGTGAAAAATAAAGATTTTCATTTTAATTTTTTACATTAGGAAACCTGAAATTATATCCGCGCTTATTTTTCAAACTTATTGTTTTTTTTTTCAGGAAATAGACTGGCCTCATCACTCCCAGCAATGCAAAGAAAATTGAAAATTGTTTTCATTCGCTAAAATTCTCATCCAAAAGCTGCAACAACGACCAACGAAGCTATGTGACTTTTGGCTGGCAAATCTAAATGAGAACAAGAAGATGCTGTGAATATAATTAATGCAAGCTTAATTAAGTTTGCTTATTAGTGCCGATAAATGGACCAAGCTTGTACCAAAAACGTAGATATTAACATTAATATTAAGTAGGTATAGATTAAGAAAAAATATTATAATTTTCTATATTGTTCAAAAACGACTGATTAAACTGATTATTATTAATGCCAATAATGACCGCAATACTTGTTTAAATATAATACTTCCTATAAAGTAGGTATGCAACTGTACACTTCCTTTACGATGCCGATATCGAATGAAAACAATTTGAGATTAATCAGAAGGTCCATGCAGAACAATCCTTATCATTTCAGCATGATATTCGTCATAAGAAGGAAAAAGCGGCTTTAACTCACGCGTCGTTTAGTCAGGTCCGCCCGACCAGTTTCGGACCGGTCCGGGGTCCTTCTTCTAGGAGCGTTTTACGCCCGTATCACACTGATACCGCAAGCATTGTTGATTCCCAGAATTTCAGGAATGAACACCTCTGAAGTTTGGTGCATCAAAGCTATCTCCCTCATCACCTCTACACGTGATTTGTATGGAGTGGCGGCTGACTCGTATCCTGCCTTATAATAAGTGATCAAATTATCCAAAGGAGTGAAGTTCTTCTCTTTGCAGTGTATTACGTCATCTAATTTGATCGCCACATAAAGCATAAGAGCATGTATTTGCCCTGACTTTGTGTCGTGGCTTTTGGATGTACAGATGGCAAGAACGGGCAGCAAATGGCGTGTGTGATCTCAGGAATAGCAGCCGGTGCAGCACTAGTACCTCCTGCTGCTGTGGTCACTCTTCCGATTTAAAGCGCCCCCATCGACGGTCCACTGTACTAAATTGACATTTGTTGCTAGTGTTTTGAATGTCATTTTATTTTAGTTCCATGGACGTTCACACCTGATTACGCAACAATCAGCGCCAAAATGGCGAAAATCAAGTGTCTTCACTTTTACGTTGACAGTCTATGATCCAGCGTACTAGTATAATAGAGATCAGTGAGCAATAGCGAGGGGTGAGAGGAGAGTACGTTTTTGTCTCTCTGGTCCATCGCTATAGAGAAAAACCAACAGTTTTTTTTTATTTTAATTTGGTTTACATCGTAATAATTGTATAGATATAAATATTATTTCTGAAAGAATATAAATTAAGATAATAATAATGGTCTTTAACGGCGTAGAAGCCGTATTTAAGCGATTTTGAATGAAGCTTTATTTAAAAACTATAAAGACAATTACTTTCAAATCTAAACGTCATGTATTTTGGGTCTATTAATCTTAAATCGCTTAGAAGATAAAATTTTCTCAATAGAAATTTCTCCCAAAAGTTGCTCCAAAAGCTCAGTTTTTCTACTTTTTATCAGAAACTACAATGGACGCCAATTGTAATATTTGTTTTAATGTGTCGGTAATAATAATATCCAAAAACGCTTAGAAACAGAGTTTTGATAACTTGTTTAGTTTTTTAAATATTAGGTAAAAGGTTGTTTTTCTGTCATATTCTTCCGCGACGCTGCATGTCGCACCTACCAACGTGGATACGTGAGAGTGAGAAAGACGAAAAATAAATTCAATAATTAATTCCCTTAATTATTGGCTGAGGAGCGCTAGCGTACTGTATTGTGACGTCACGACCGGCGATGTTCTGTTTTGAAGAAAGGATAATGTGAAATGGCAATGAGTATGTGAAATGCCAAAAAAACAGAACCATAGATGTGGTGAGAACTAAATACTAATGATCATGGATGTATGGAATCACGTATCAAGCTGAATCAAATCCAAACTTTATTTTTTACAGACTACGGTCTCCACATCAATTCCTATAATTAATATTTTTTTTATTACCATCCGGATTTTAAAGTTATAGGCAAACAAACAAGTTGTACTTACTTCATAGTAAAATCAGTATGACCCGAAATGTGCATCGAAAAGAAAGTAACTTTTTGTATGCAAAATTGAATTCCGGGTATGAAACGCAAGTTCTTAGTGTCTATGGTTTTTAAAAAACACTATTTTATTTTCCTATGACTATTTTGGTTTTGGTTCATGAGATAACGAGGAGATAACTTGATACCGGGCTCTTGGTCATTTTCCTTTTATTTGGTCGTAAAAAAATAGGATAACTTGCGGAGTATCGGCATGTGTCGTTGCATCTATAGTATTGATCGTCTAATCTAAAAATGTTACACATTAGCTTACACGTTGCATAAATAATGTACCTAATGTCGCGTTCATTTTTTAAATTTGACGATCTACATAAACCTATATTTTACCTATATTGTGTATACGTTCTTAAAATCATAGTGCATTAAGCATTGATATTTTATATGAAAAAAATATTATAGAAATTAATACTTAATTGTTATAAGTACAAAAACATTGATGTTTTATATAAAAATAAATGAATAATTATTGTGCATTTTAATTTCTATTTTCTTGATTAGATACCTTCATGCTAACCTTCCCAGCGAAATGTCCTTGAAACTAAACTCAGACTTTTAACTCGATGCAGTAAAATGACGTTTCGTATTTTACTAAACTCCATTAATCCTCCTTTATTTCACCAAAATAAATTAAAATATAAAAGTTCGAAAAGTGTTTTTCAAAGCAAAATATTCAAGGAAATACGTTGAAAAAAAAATTTTATTTCATTTTAGAGTATGGAATTAAAAGTAGGAGTATAGGTAGGTACCTTTTCCTTTACTATTGTAACCACCTAGTTATTTTGTTTGCAGCATACAAATAAAAACCAACCATCTTACATTATCAAAGCCAACCATAATGTGCAGACGACGGCATCACTATACATAATAATAGTATCTATCCCGAGCACTAATCTCCATTCTATGGATTAAACATTCTGTGGTAGGTATGGTAAGTATTAGTCAAAAGAAATATATTTAAATCAATTAGTAAAGTAGCGGACCGCACACGACTATTTGTTTATAAAAATCACTCCAAATACAGAATCATAACAATGTTAAAGGCATCCCATCGGGACAATGAACTAGTAGCTCGTGCCAAAGGGCACTGACCAATGACTCGTGCTGAAGGCCTATGACCTGCCTTGAATACCTTCGATCCACGAGTAACCGATGATGTCAAAACTCATAACCTAAGTATGTTACCTCATTATTACACGTGCCATCCCATCCCCACTTCACTGTACCAATATATAGGCACTAACTCCGAATAAACGAGCATCGTGTGGCTGACCGACGGCAGCGCGTGATCTGCACTCCTTCGCAACGCAGCGAAGACATGGAAACCCATCGCAACCAACAGACCCGTCCAGGACCCTACCCTGTAGGACCTGGGCGCAACAGGAACGACGGTGGGGACATGGAAGGACAGGATGGCCCCACCGGTCGCCACCGCCCCGCTTCCTCCACCTCGCGAGTACGCTCAACCGCTAGCGTGCGCTCGGCCTCTGCCTGCCGTGCAGAACGTGCCGATGCCGCCCGCGATCTGGCGGCCGCGTTACCCGCCGCGCGCCCCGTGGTTGCGCCCGCCGTGTTGACCGTTAGCCGCGCGCCGCCGCCTCCAGCCGCGCCCGCTACCGCGCGCGCGCCTACCGCCGCCCACGCGCCCGCCGCGACCGCCGCGAACCGCGCACCGCCTTCGCCGGACGCGTCCGCAACCGCCGTCGCGCGCACGTCTACCGCCACCTGCGCGCCCGCCGCGCCGACCGCGCACCGCGCACTGCTTGCGTCGGCTACGCATGCTGTCGCGCGCACGTCTACTACCGCCCACGCGCCCGCCGCGCCGACTGCGCGCCGCGCACCGCCCTCGCCGGTTGCGCCCGCTGTCACGCGCGCGTCTACCGCCGCCCACGTGCCCACCGCGTCGACCACGCAACGCGCACCGCCTTCGCCGGTCGCGCCCGCCGTCGCTCACGCGCCTGACACCGCCTACGCGCCCGTCGCATACCGCGCGCCCCCATCGCAGGCCGCGCCCGCCGCGGCCCGCGCGCCCATCGCGCCCAGCGCGCTCGCCGCGCCCCGCGCGCCCGCCCGTGCGGAGCCCGCGCCTGTCGCGCGCCCCGCGGCGCCCGCTGCGCAGCGTGGCGCGCTCGCGCGCGAAACCGCGCCGGCCGCTCCGATTATTTACTTCGCGGAGCTCGACTCCAGCGACGAGACTACCACGCACGCGCACGACGACGATCGTGCGCAACCGTACGCTCCTGCTATGCTGTCCATGCCGAGCCTCGACGCAGAGAGCCTCGAGGAGTACACGGCCGCGGGCAGAGAGTGTCTGGAATCAATCCAGTCGGTCCTGCCCACACTGGCGGCAGCTCAAGCAGACCACATATCGCCTGAAGTCAGAGAGACCCTAGGTGAAATCATCCACGGCAAGATCGCCGAGAGTCTGGGTCTAGACTACTCTCACGCCCACAGGTACGCGCCACGTCGCAGGCTCGACATGGACCATTTAACCGAAGAAGAGGCCGGCATCCTAGAGACTGTGAACATGATCACCCTCTCGCCCAAGAACGCAGAGAGACCGGCCAGACGGCCGCGGAGTCCCGACTCGGGGGACGAGAGGGCGGCGGATCCCAAACTCCCCCGCACTATGCCCAAACCGCAGCGAAGCGTCGATAGCCGTCGTCGACCGGCTACAGGAGTGCGAAAGCCATTACCGCCACGCTCAGGCTCCGCGAGCGAGATGGAGGTGGACAGACCACCCTCACCACCGCGGAATGAAAACGATTCCTCAACAGCACGCTATGCCGATATGGCCAAGAAACCACCACAGACCCGCGATGGTGCCGCCCCTTCCGGCACATCCCAGGTGGGTCCCCGGCCGGCGGTGCCGAAACCGCCGCCTCAGACACAGGCAACGACAACGAAGAAGCCGAGGTACCCTCCGCTCATCGTAGAGCACCTCCCAAACTGGGCCTCCCACTTTAAGACCCTTAAAGAGGCCCTAAAGAGAGCGCCAAATGCGCGTGCCTTTGGCAAGGGCGTTAAGTTTACACCGCAAGACGAAGATGAGTACCGCTACATACAACGGTACCTATCGGACCTAGAGGGGAGAGAGAAAATTTCCTGGTTCTCCTACTCACTCCCAACAGAAAAGAGCCTAAAAGTTGCGATCCGTGGACTCCCAGCCGATACAAATCCGGCGGAAATACTCCAGGACCTCCAAGAACAGGGTTTTGAGCCGGAATTCGTCCGACCCATCCGCGCCAGGAGAGGAAGACCGGGATGCCTGTTCCTGGCAATCCTGAGACGAACGCCGAACCTAACACCGAACATTTACGAGGTGTCTGAGATCCTGTGCATGCCGGGAGTGCACATAGAGGCATGGAGAGGGAAGAAGGGTCCATCTCAATGCCACAGATGCCAAAAGTTTAGGCACTCCTCGCACCACTGCCACCGAACACTGGCATGCGTCCGGTGCGGGGAGGAACACAGCGCGCGCGATTGCCCGCGCCCCCTGGAGGAACCGGCCACATGCGCAAACTGCGGAGGACCGCATCCGGCAAACCACGCAGCATGCCCAGTTTTTCGCCAGGAGGCTAAGAACAAGCGCGCAGGAACGGTGGCCGTCACGAATCCTAAGGCACCAGCCGCTCCAACAGGAATGACAGGGGCAAATATCCGGACACCGGCAAATGCCCCCATACCCCGGGGACAAGCAGCCCCCAAGAAGGGGAAGAAGAAAAGAAACCGGAGGAGGGCCCAGGCGCAGGAGAGCGAAGATCCTACAGCCCAGCCACCCCCGGGCACAGAACAGGGAATAGCTCCAGCCGCCGAGACGGCAAAAGGGAAAAGGAACGATGACGTCATGCGGGTGGCGGACGTCCTTGAACTCCTGAGCGGTATGCTTAAAGCCGCCCAGGAGGGAAAGGACCTGGCCGACACCATTCGTGGCGCCATCGCCACCATAGCCTCCCCTCCCCGGGTCCCCGGGGAAAACCACCCCTAAAAAGTGTGGGACAGATCCGCATCCTAGGATGCGGATTCTACAGTGGAACGCCAATGGACTGAAAGGGAAACACTCATCCCTACGATTCCTACTCCGGGAACAGAACATCGATGTGGCCTTAATCTGTGAAACCCATTTGCGGACAGAGATTAAGGTCAAATTCCCGGGGTACTTTATATATCGGAAGGATGAGTTATCGGACTCCCACTACGCGTACAGAGGCCTGATGATCCTGGTCAGGAGGAACATCATCCACCAGCGGCTACCAGAGATCCAACTGCAAGCCATGCAGGCACTGGGCGTAGAAATCCCCATTGAGGGGACCCCTCATCATATCTACGCTATCTACCGCCCGCCTCAAAATCGGCTAGTTCCGGCAGATGTCCGGACCATCATGGACTCACCGTACCCAACCATTGCAGCTGGAGACTGGAACTGCAAGAGTCCGGCATGGAACTCGTCCATTACGTGCCCAAATGGCAGAATCCTTTTTGCGGAAATGGAAGCACGAGACCTCGACGTCACAGCCCCACAGGTTCCAACGCACTTTCCACCCCAAGCGTCGTTTACCCCGGATGTCTTGGACTTCGCGGTGCACAAAGGAATCAGCGGCCAAACGGCAATGGAGGTGTTGGATGACGATATGACATCAGATCACCAGCCGGTCGTCACCACCCTCCACGCCCGTCCCATCAAGACAGCCCCTCCAACGCCTCGCACCCGCGTGGACTGGCAGCGCTTTAAGCGCATAGTAGAAGAGACCACAACATCGTACCCGCTTACCAGCCCAGAGGATGTCGACAACTTCTCGGATGAGCTGTCGCGAACGATCAGGAAAGCCATGGACGACTCATCTGAAACGATTCCCCCGGACAAGAGCATCCAGTTGCCATACGATCTAAGGCAACTCATAACCAAGAAGAGGCAGATGAGGCGCCGCTTCCTGACATCAAGATGCCCAACTCTAAAGAGAGCACTAAATGCGCTAGCAGAAAAGATCTCCCGCGCGCTAGACGACCTAGAAGGAGAGACCTGGCAAGAACGGATCGACCAAGCCGAGGATGATCTAAATTCCCTGCACAGGCTGTGTCGAACCGTGACAGCCACGCCAACCCCAACGAGGCCCCTCTTGCACGAGGACGGACAGGTGCGATACCGCGCAGCAGACCGCGCTGAAATCTTCGCTGAACACCTGAAGATACAGTTCACGCCGAATCCCTCATCGAATGCGCAGCACCAAGCAGCAGTCGAGCAACACATTGAAGACTACTTCGCCGAGCCGATAGCCAACGAAGAGGACCCGGTGTTCTTCTCCCCTGGCGAGGTGCAGCTCACGATAAAGAAAGCCAAGCCAAGGAAGGCCCCCGGCGCGGATGGCATTACGAACAAGGCGCTGCGTCACCTGCCCAAACGAACTGTGGCAGCGCTGACCCGTCTGTTCAACGCCATTACGCGCACAGGCCGCTTCCCGGAAACTTGGAAGATGGGGCACGTTATCATGCTGCCCAAGCCGGGGAAGAACCCACTGAAGCCGGGAAGTTACAGACCCATCACCCTGCTATCAGCCATCTCCAAGGTGTTCGAAAAGCTCCTGCTGCAACATCTGGTCCCGCATATCGAAGCCAGACCTGAACAATTTGGATTCAGGTCGGAACACAGCACCACTCTCCAGCTGTCGAGGGTACTGCACCACATCACAACGGCTCTGAACAAGAAGGAGAGCGTCGTCGCAGTATTCCTCGACATGGAAAAGGCATTCGACAGGGTCTGGCACACTGGTCTGCTGTACAAGCTCTCCCTGTCGCCCGCTCCGCGCCGGATTATAAGGGTCATTGCATCTTTTCTGCAAGAGAGGAGGATACGTGTTAGAGTCGAAGACACCCTATCTTCAGAGAAGCCTGTAGCCGCTGGAGTCCCGCAGGGAAGTTGTCTGTCGCCAGTCCTGTACTCATGGTACACGGACGACATCCCTGCCCCCCCGAACACCACCTTGGCCCTATACGCTGATGACGCGGCGTACATAGCAACCTCGTTACGCAAGCAGTCGCAGCACGCCAGAGACCGGCTACAAGCAGCCCTGGATTCCCTGCCAGAATGGCTTGACCGTTGGAGGCTGGCGGTAAATGTCCAGAAGACACAAGCCATTCTGTTCGGAGGAAAATGGAAAAGGCCGACACGCCTTACTCTAAACGGCGAAGAAATCGCTTGGGTGGATAAGGCCAAATACCTGGGGGTCGTGATCGACAGGCGTCTCTCCATGAAGGAACACGTCCGAGCGGTCACGGGCCAGGTACGCGCAGCAACCGCGGCCCTGATGCCAGTCTTCAAATCGAGACTCCCTCTGCGAGCGAAGGTCGGGGTCTACAAGACCTACCTGCGCTCAAAACTGACATACGCAGCCCCGGCCTGGTTCGCGCTGGCTTCAGAAGCTACCAAGGCCACGCTGAGGGTTCGACAATCAGTCGCCATCAGGAGACTGGCAGGAGCACCGCGGTACGTCCGGAACAGCACCCTGGCCCGAGACCTGAAGATCGAGAGCGTCGACGATTTCGTAGCGCGACTCGCCGTCAGGATGTTCGGGACTGCAGACGCCTCCCGACATTCCCATATCAGAGGCATCGCGCCACACCACACGCGACCCCCAGATGGACGTGCTTTCCCGCGTGACCTGGTCACGCGCCAGACTGACTGACTGACAGTCAACCAAAGAAGCCACGGAGCGGTTCGCCACTCCTGACCGCTGGTCGCTTCGCTGGGCCTCCCGTCTCCTCGGAGCGGGTCTCACCCGGCGGGGCAGTACCGCGACGGAACTGCGGCCGCTCCGTTCCACACAACCTCAAGCCCGCATCCCCACTTCTCATAAAGGGGGACAAACACCATGGCCAACAGATCGGCCACCCCAGTGACCCTGGCGTATTTGCGCCAGGCGGAAGATCCCGCTTGAAGGGGGCTCAGCCCCGAACAAGCTTGCCCGCGCCCCTACAAGGCGTGAGCGATAATACGAGCGTTTAAACGAGCAGAGTGGAGAGGCAGGTGGGAGCGCAGGAGGCCTCGCACGGCGCGCGACTGCGCGAAGACGTTCTTCACGTGGGGTCGCATCGAGATCTTCCTGTCGATGGTCACGCCGAGGTATTTAGCCGTCGGGGTCCATTCGACAGGTTCTCCCAAGAGCGATACCCGGGGCGGCAGGGTGACGGTCCGCCCGATGGAGATCGCCTGAGTCTTCGCCACGTTGACCTTCAGTCTCCAAGCTCCCTCTCCGTGCAAAGCTGTGCCTGTACAAGGCAAACGTCCGCACGCGACTCACCTACGCGGCCCCAGCCTGGTTCGCGCTGGTCAGCGAGCCGGGCCGCAAGTCGCTGCGGGCGCAGCAGTCGCTCGCGCTCCGCACTATCACCGGAGCGCCACGCTTCGTACGGAACCAGGTCATCTCCAGAGACCTGTATATGGAGAGTCTCGACGACCACGCTCGCCGCCTGAGCACCTCGATGTTCGCGCGCGCCGACGGAGCGCGGTCCCAGCACCTGCGGGACATCGCGCCATACCATCGGCGACCACCGGATGTCAGAGGTCTGCCACGTGACCTGACGTCATAGACGCCATCAAGACTTCCTCGCCGCTGGCTGACGGGCGCCCTCCGGAACTTCACTGGCGGGCACGACCTCGCTGAGCGGCGGGCTGCAAGCATCACCGGATTAACCCTCACTCCGCTGTGCTCACCGCGTGTGAACCTCACGCGGGCTCGAATCGCAGCGCGGCGGAGTCACCCAACAGGACATCACGGACCAGTAATGGTCCCACCCAGTGCCCCGCCTGTACTTGCAGGCGGCGTTGAGACCATTGTAAGGGGCCACCGCCCCGTACCAATTACCCCAGGACCCGCAAGGGTCCGCGTGGACGACCCAGACGGCTGAACGAGCAGAGTAGAAGCAGAATTAATCCAGACTTAAGAGTGTTTATTTTGTACACCAGCCCTCGTTACAATTCTATAGGATTGACTGTTATTTCTTTGTGCCATTTGAAACGCCCCCCTCGAAGGTCCACGCGCTCTACGGCACTAAATTGACAATCGTTTATAGTGACCATCGTTTGGCATTTTTCTATAGTTCCTTGGACGCTCACGCCAGGTTATGCAACAAACAGCGCCAAAATGGCGAAAATCAAGTGTCTTCATTTTTACTTTGACAGCCTGAGATCCATAGTGATCAGTGATTTCGAGCAAAACCAATAGAAAACCTGCAGGGCGATCAACTCAAAATGTATCAATCATTAAGGCCGAATGCCGATATTACACTATACTATATATAGGATCCTATATCTATGACTACTAGAAATGAGTCGTCTATTTTCAAAGGCGGCTATCTGCACACTAAGTCATTTTGAGTTATGTAAAAAAAACCAACTACTTCTAATCTCTATGACTTACGAGTAATGTTTAAACTTTATTAAAATCTATGGTTATTTTTTTGACATGTTAACACGAAAATAATGAGGTAGAGTTAAAAATTAAGCTAATATTACCGTTTATAAATTTCCGATAGCCGTATTTGATACTTACCCCCATTTATGACCGGATTTGATACCAACTCTTTTAACAGATAGCCATATTTGATACTGACATGCGAACAAAGATGGCGATGAATCTTAGGGCTGCCCTAAACTAAAAGACCTACTTTAAGAAAAAGTACGAACGTATGGATTTTATGTTTTACTAACGTAAAAAAATAAAATAAACTTTTGAGTTTTGAGATCCACTTTAATATATTTACTTAGTAATCACATCACAATAATTAAATATCAAATAGCAGTCTAGTAGTACACTTGTAGGAATTATACTGTAAAACAAAGAAAAACAATACCCAATTAAATTTTTAGCATTGAAATAAAGATACTTAGATTAATTAAATCTTTGGAATCAACAAAATAAATTAAACTCTATCTATAAATCTCAAATATGTTTCAGACTTTTTTATTACTCATACTCAGAAAGTAGGTCTGAAGTTGCCTGAGAACCGGGATGAAAGTAATACTTTTCAGCCCTAGGGAGAATCATTTTCAAGTAACAGCTGTCAAATAATTAAAAAAGACTAGTTAGGATAATACAACTAGTTTTTTTAACAAATAAAATTGTCAACCCTAACAAGTACTCACTTCATTCTTTTGGCTACATTTCTTTTCCAGTTTTCTGGATTTCTCCGTTTTTTCCGTGCATACCGATTGTTTGCTGGCATTACTTGACAATCCATCTTGGAAAATAACACAAATCTTTATCGTTTTTATCACTTTATCACATAAAAAACGCTTAAAAACTGACTTGAAAATTCGACGCAACTACTTGAATTGACCGTTGAACCAACTGACGAATACGCGCCTGTGATTGGCCAAGACGCTAGATAGCCGTCTTTGCAAATTAGATATGAAAGATGGCCGTATTTGATTCTGAAGCGTAAGTTTAGTTATAGTTTACAAGGTAAATAGCCGTTTCTGATCCCTAACGAATACTGAAACGTTTAAGGATCAAACTTTGCAATGATGCCACATATTCAACTTAATTTTGCCAAAAAAGGCAGATAGCCGTGTTTGATCCTATACGACTCAAATATGATAGTGTAATGGCCCAAATTCTCGATGCTCATATATCTAGGATACTTTCTGTCAACATGTTGTTAAATAGGATCCTATTTGAGAACACGGACAAGGACAACTAATTTCAATAATCGAGTAACTAAGATGGATTGCTTGTTTGGATGGATGGATTTTTGTAAGAATGTAGTTATATGTAGATTCTTCCATGCGCAAATAGGTTCTGTAACAGTTTTTATCATCAAATCGAAGTTCCTCGAGTATGTTTGAATGAACCCCATTTTGATAGCTGCCGTGATACCTAAGAGCGAATCCAATATTTTTACTCCGGTTCCGCTTCTTTTTTTTCTTTTCGTACTCGTAAGTAAAAAGAGTAAGAAGCAGTAACAGTAGTTGCAGCAATAATTGCACTCTTATGAGCTTCCATTGTAATTAATTTTCTTTGGAAACAGGTAATTCATAGGTAGGCCATTGCATTCAGATATGAGCAACTTGAACCCTAGTGAAATACATCCATAGTATCAAGTAGATCATATTATATTAGTAGTGTGATTCGCCGGTTCCAGCGCACTTCCGGCCGAAGGCCGGATGACTGGCCGTAGGCCAGTAGCCCCCGGCCGAAGCCGCCGAGTAGTGGGGTTAGCCGGTTCCAGTGCACTTTCTCCGAAGGCTCACTAACCTCCCAGTCGGTGATTGGGGTAAATTAATGCACTCATTTAATTGAGTCCAAACTTAAAATACGTCAACCTAACACAGCAAACAGCGTAGATAACAGTAACAAAGAGCCGAACCCCTATTGTCACCTGACCATGCACCTGCATACCTGAGAGGTGGTTCAGGTAGAGATTTCAAAATTCTTGTTTTAACTTGCATCGTTTCAAAGCGTGTAAAGAATACGCCACACACAACTAGCTTAAGCAAATTTAAACCTTATAAGCACTACCCCCTCTCTTTATACAAGTTTTGAACCACGAAGTCTATACAAAATTGAAATACATCTTCTGATTTCTTACTTGCAACTTAATATGACATCTCAACAAGAAATAAGTGACGCCTACGACGAGGAAATGGTGAACCTTTGTGTAGAAGTGGAACTCTAAGTGAACTCGATAGCTGAAATAAGATATTATGAAGATATTGAAACAGGAGCACTCGAATTATCTGAAGATATGAAAGTAGAAGATAACCCATGTTATTCAAGATCCAGTCCTACACCATCATGGGACATAGGATTTGTGGTGGTACGGCCCTTTGATAGGGATTATGAATCTGACAGCGAATGTTCTGTAGAAATAAGTGCTTGTTCTTCTCCGTCACCATCCATATACAGTCCAGAAAGGATACTCACCCGATGCACTGTTTGGGAATGATATGCTGCGGCCAGTAGAATCACCGTTTGAAGACAGTGGATTCGTCTCATATGACGTAGACGTGTAAATATTGTAAAACTAGATATTATTTTAGTAATATCAAAAATACTTTAAGTAATCTTTTTAGCTACAATTGTAATAGGATAAAATGAATAAAACAATATATAATTATTAGTAGTATCTTTTATTTCACCTCTTTATTATAAATGTCTTAAACATGTCTTGTACAATTTGATCATTGAATAAAGTATTATCAGAAAAAATATCAAGAAAATCAGACATTGACACACCGTTACATTTAAAATAAATATAAACTAAACAATATATTCCACATAACGAGCTTAAATAGTTTTAAATTACTCTATTATTATAAATCCACTTTCTACAGTTTGTTTTAAGGAACATTTCATGATACCCTGTAGGTCTTCGACCATCAAAATATTCACCCACACCTTTAGTATTTATACACATTGCAACCCAGTGTGATCCTGGTTTTGTATCTAGATCTAAATTGGATATTACTTATATAAGTGGGTGGTGTGAAATATATGGGTATTTTCTTAGCTACAAAAACATTAAATTGAATACTTGGACTAATTTCTTTTACATATTTTTCAATTTCATTGGTATCCTAAATAGAAATAAATTAATATGAATGTTAGTGATATAATAAGCAGAAAGCAAATTATTAAAATACAAAAAAGAAATCTATTATACATGAAAATTGTTGTAATAATGATTTAAGACTTATTTCGTGGTTTGAATCCATATTGTTTTGTTTAGAGCGGGTACATACCACGATATAACACGATGATTTTATGTGCCGATATTTCGACCCAGTTACATGGATCGTGGTCAACCGTCATAGGCAGTAGCGAACTACCCTCTTTCTCGTTCTCTTCACAGGAACTTCGCGAAAATTTCGGCAAAATACACTCACAACGTCACTTTTAACTTTTGATTTCATGCGGCGCTGTCCTGGTTTGCGTAGTTCCACTACTGGATTCCACATACTGGCTAGCTTAAAACCATCCTCACGATTGAAATTCTGGTGTTTGCGAATTTCTATCGCTTCGCGCACTAGTCGAGGTATGTAGTGGCGGTCTGTGGACAGAACTCGGGGGTTGTGGAGTTCAATCCAGTGATTTGTTTCCAGCTGTAGAACATGCTCCGCGATCGCTGATTTCTGTGGGTCGTTGTTTCTTACCGCTTTTATGTGTTCAGACACCCGGGTAGATATGGGTCTCTTGGTTTGACCTATGTAGGAGCTACCACAGCTGCAGTCGATTTTGTACACTCCTGGGCACTGGAACGGCAGGCGATCCTTCGGAGAACGCATCATCTGAGCATGCCTATGACGGTTCCAGCTACACACCTCGCAACTCCGCAGTCCTGTCGTGACCACGATCCATGTAACTGGGTCGAAATATCGGCACATAAAATCATCGTGTTATATCGTGGTATGTACCCGCTCTAAACAAAACAATAAAATTGTTGTAATCTGTTTTCTTACCTCCATTTTGAGTACTTTGATTCACACTCACACAGACGAAACTAAAACTATATTTTTTCGTATATTCACTTAGATACTAGCAATACAACGCTTAGTAAGCTTATGACATTTATGATGAATGATGCAAGTTAAAACAAGAATTTTGAAATCTTTACCTGAACCACCTCTCAGGTATGCAGGTGCATGGTCAGGTGACAATAGGGGTTCGGCTCTTTGTTACTGTTATCTACGGACGGATGCAAGTTTTATATTGTATTTTTTTATGCTTGGTACCACCCACGTTGTTCGTGATTTTAGCATAAGTAAAAAATATTTGCATTTTTGAATAGAGCTGGCAGTTTCTATTGCTTTCCTGTTTTCTTAAAGATCAATGGTTCGATTTGTATGAATATTTCTTTGTTATGTTTTAGAGATAAAAAGATTTGCCGCTTTCATAGGAGTGTACGGTAGAATATTATTATTGATCTTCTACATTTTAATGGAAATATTAATTTCCCTTGTTTTGGAACGAGCGCTAAGACATTGCTTAAAATACGAAAACGTAAGATTGATCGATCAAAGCCAACAACTTTCTAATACTCTTGCTGTCGTTCGTCCACCTAATAAGGTTTGATCAATTGTCAATAAAAAAAACTTGAGTTACGTTAGGTCAGTGGTTAGGTTAGGTTAAGTTAGGTTTGTCTCTGTCTAGGTTACTATACATAAGAATGGGGTAGGTTAGGTTAGGTTAGTATATAATAATATACTCGTACCCTAGGTTTTATGCTCTGTTAGGGTAGGTTAGGTTATGTAAGTATTCTTTATTTCTTCCTGGCCTTTTCCCACGTTATGTGGGGTCGGCACAACATGTCTTCTCCTTCCATTCGCTCCTATCAGTCGTCAACTCGCAATCCACTCCTTTCACACGCATATCTTCTTTCACGCAATCCATCCATCTCTCTTCGGTCTTCTTCGACTTTTTCGTCCCTGCACACCCATACTCATCGTTCTTTTAGTGACATGACTTTCATCCCTCCGCATAACATGTCCATACCACGCTAACCTTTTACTCCTCATCTTTTCTGTTATTGGCGCCACTTTCAAACTTCCCCTTATGAACTCGTTCCTTATCCTATCCATTCTCGTCACACCACACATCCATCTCAACATTCGCATTTCGGTCGCATGCACTTTTCTTTCATCTGTCTCTTTTACCGCCCAACACTCTGATCCATACAACACGACAGATCTGACCACCGTCTTATAATTTTTCCCCTTAGGTTAGTTTAATAATATATTCGTACCCTAGCCCTTTTGCTGTGTTTGGAATCAATTAAATGAGTGCATTAATTTACCCCAAGCACCGACTGGGAGGTTAGTGAGCCTTCGGAGAAAGTGCACTGGAACCGGCTAACCCCACTACTCGGCGCCCCCGAACTTCGGTCGCATGCACTTTTCTTTCATCTGTCCCTTTTACCGCCCAACACTCTGATCCATACAACACGACAGGTCTGACCACCGTCTTATAAATTTTCACTGCGCGGCGCTGCACAGCGCGGCACAAAGCGTCAAAATATTATTTCAATCATATCGTATGGTGCATGTCGCACTAGAGCGGCGCTGCACCGCGCGTCGCCGCGCGTCGCGGCATAGTTGCCTCCGAGAGAATTTTTTGCCGCGCAGCGCCGCGACGCGGTGTGCAGCGACGCTCAGTGCGACATAGCAAGCGGCGCGTCGCTTCAGTTTGTGTACTGCATGCGGCGAAGATACACGCGCGTTTGGTTTTGAATTACATGGTGGTACATGATATTTTGTAATTCTATGCATGTATCAAAAACGGCTCGCCCGCTCCTTCGAAGCAAATTGACAAGTACAAGCTGTAACAAGTAAATAAAATTCTTCTTGATTGCGTGACCTTGGTATGTCAGCAATCCATTTCTTCTTCTTTTTTTTCTCTTCCATAATTCTTTCATCTTCTGCACACAACAAAGAAATAATAACCAAATCCTCGTCACTATCGCTCATCTTGCAACGTTGCTCGCACGCGAACGGGTATAGAAATGACGCGAACTGCCGCTTGCTGCAGTTGTAATGCGATAGGTACCGTCGAGCGACGTGAAGCGACGCGCCGCGCAGCGCCGCTCTAATGCGGTCCCACCTTTATGTTAATAGTGTGACGTCACAATATGGCCGCCAACATTTGTCTCCCTTGATCTGAGTTTAGGCTCTAGTTTAGTGGTCTGTGGTTTGGAGCGTTTTGAAACCACGTGACATTCATAAAATATTTTCTATGATTTTCACTCCAATATTTCTTGATAAAAGTCGTCAACACTATTGATGTTACGTCATTGTGTAGTTTTAAAATAACGAATTAAAAATGAAGAGTTTTTTGGGAATTGTGTATTCCCCAAGTATTCCCATTGTACTATGGTTATTTTAATAGAAATTGGGGCTATTTGTCTATGGGGTAAAAGTGAATAATGTTCTGTGGTAAATATTCCGTGTTAGTAGGTCTGTGTCGTCTACAAAATGTAATATAGATTAAAGCAATTTTGTAGTTTTTTAGAAAGGCCTTAAAGGACTGGTATGCAGGGCCGTAAAATAAATTAAAAAAATATATAATATAAACTTTTGTGGTCTGTGAATTTTTATTTTTTAGTCAAAGACCACACAACTAGGTCAAAGAATAAAATCTAAGTAATTTCGTATGAGTAATATTGTGTTCGTTTCGTGTTTCGTGTTCGTGTTCGTATGAGTAATTCGTAATGAGTATAATACTGTTCTGTGGTTAGATTTAGAATAGAATTCCTCTTCCTGAGATTTCCGCAGTACCATAGACAACCACAGCAGAGAGATAGACGAACGATGTCCATAGAGACGTTTGTGCCTGATAGCGAGGCGCTTATATACTACACACAAACTAACTAGTATATAGAAAAAACCAATATCAACATAATAATGAACTTCATTCATAAATTCACTATCTATTTCACCTCCACCTATGGCAATTCAAAGCAAGGTGCAAGTTTGTCTCTTTCCTACAGTATCTATAGATGTGAAAAGCATGAATGGGCAGTTTAGTAGCGTAGTAATTTTAGGGATGTGCTTAAAACCGATCATTTAAAACCGTAACCTAATCGCACTTTAAATAGTCTTGTACTTTACTGTAAATTACCGATTCTTTCCGGTTTTCGATTATACCGATTTAACCATTCCTTAGTAATTCCTATAATTACAGTTACAAAAATTAAACAAAAAGAAATAATGTAAATAATGTATTTATTGAAAATAATTTTAAAATTAAGAGACTCATTACTAGGGCATTATGCGACTTACAGCTTTATTTTTATTATTAAGTTTTATCATAAAATTACTTTTCTCACCAAGTTTCTGAGATAAGTACCATAACAATTTAAAAATTTGAAAGAGTTGTAATCGTCATAATATGCACACGTTTCCACACCGCCCTTGAGGTAGTGTATTTAGCGCGTTTATAAACTACTTTTTTGCAATCACCTTATGACGAGTAAAACTCTTACGTTTAAGCGTATTAAAACATACAACATCACTATGATTAAGGACTAATAATTTGTGTAATTACATAAACCCCTCAACATTGAAATCCTGTACCAACAAAGTAAACATATTATAAATGTGAAGATATAGTTAATACATGATTTTGTTTTGTTTTCAAATAATAACTTAACATTGCAGTTGAACGCTGTAAATCACAAGTTTAATTGTTTTAATATTGTGAATGAAGTTACATAAACAAAGGGGCTTACTTTCCTTTGAGTCTGTAGCATCAAATTTCATCGATTCTAGCTTTTTCAATGCTTGATTCCAAAACTCTAAATGGTTGGAATTTAAGGACAATGCGTTTTTTAAATTGCTTTTAGTGTGTCCAGAACAGTTTAAGCTATCAAATATGTAAATTATTTATAAATAAAATGATCTCAGAAGTGAAAAAGCCATTATCGATATTCGCAGGTATCGCACAATAGTCATGAACACTTAAAATGGCCTTATAAGTTTTCATCCGCATTGTCACATTGTTAGCGACATCTCTGCTAAACACTTGTGCAGCATACTTGACCTGAAAAGTGAAATTATCCTGTATTATATATTGGTCCTCTAAATGGTAGGACAGCCGGCCATACATGGACCTTAACGGAGCTGTATACAGATCTTCTTTTTATAAAACTCTTTAACAGATGAACACGCCTATAATAGCTGGCCTGGATAAATCCTGACCCAGCTATGTTAAATTAATGAATAAGAAAAGAATGTGCCTACGTATACTTGCCTACTAATTTCTTGACCCCCACTACCTGGCAAGCGGATATAAAAATTGGTATGGTGTTAAATATTTACTTGCCTTCATTTTGCCATATGAATTGGGCTTTAAGTGCTTGTCTGTCAGTTGAGTATTCCTTGCAGCACCACATCCCATCTACGGCATACAACTTCTCAAGGATCTCCCTCGGAGCGCGGCGATTTCCGATGATTAGGTCCTTTTTCTGAAAGTTGTTGCAAAAACATTTGAGTAGATGTGGAACATCATGCATATGGTACATCTTTTTGCCATTAATAACATAATAATTGACATTTGAAGCATCATTGCCACTGCGAAGGAGATCTTGCCTTGTATCTGATATTAACGAGTTTTTAGCAGCAACATTAGCAGATCCTTGATCAGATACAGTTGATCTCAGAGAAAATTCTGTATTATTTACTGCTACAATGATTTCTTTAAGAATATTTTATGCCATCTAGGTATCTTCCATGGTGAAGAGATTCCTCTCAACATAAACACCAAAACTTTGTCAGCAACATTATTGGTGCGAACACCACCTGCTAAATCCTCGAACCTCGAATGAATATTAGATACAAATCATAATAGAGTAAAGTTGTTAGAAAAATGGACAAATACCTACTTAAACCAAGTCCGCCATTGATTAGATTTTCTTTATGGCACTGACTGTATATTATGTCGATTTCTGCATCCAGGAACAGAACACCTCATCGCAGATATAAAATAATTAGCACTCATTTATCATGAAATACGAGTACGGCTAGAATTTAAATAAAATAAAATAATTTTCTAACACGAATTCGTATTTAACTTCAGTGTTGCCAGATTAAGTTTTTTTTCCTTAAAAACATTAAAAAATAAAGCTGAAATCTGATAAACTGAAACTATAAGTACGGTACCTTACTATAATATCTAGTAAAATAACTAAACGATTTTTTTAATACATAGTTAGTAGTTTAATAAACTAAACTATTAAAATTTATATAGCTGCTTTTGCTGATTCACTCACTGATTGATCACCTCTCCTGAACATTATTTAGAATGAATTTTTGACGTGACAACGTCTTATAAATCGATAGCGCCGGTTGCACGCACGAAAAAACATGACTCATCCGGCGTTACCTCGCTCATGCGGCGTTACCGGCGTTACCTCGCGAGCCCTCGCGAGCGCGGAACGAGCGACAATGAAGACGTTGTCACGTTCAACTAATCGTCAGTAAACCGACTTTACAGGCAACCAATTTTTTTTTTAATAACCATTTCGTATAGAAGGACAAAATTCATGAGGAGGAAAAATACGGAGAGAGCTGATGAAGGCAAATAGGGGGGAAGACAGCACGTGGGCTACATGTGGCCCGCGCCTCCACGCGGCCTACTATTATTACTATATATATAGCTACTCGTGCTGATTGGCCACTGATTGATCACCTCTCCTGAACAATTTTGTATAAAATTTTTTTTTACTGATCGTTTCGTATAAAGGGGAAAAATTCATTAAGAACAAAAATATGGAGAGAGCTGATGATTGAGGATTTTCGGAGACGAGTGAAGAGCACAGCCAGGGTATTGAAGATAGGTGGGGGGTGCTCGACCAAATGTCACTCGAAATGTCATCCAATTGGCAGTGACCTGAAAAAGAATTCAAAATAGCCGCCATGCCATACAAACTTCGTGGTTGTCTATTTCCGAAAGTATAAAAGATGGAACAGTGTTTTTCTAGCAAGAGGGATCAGGATCTCTAAGTCTACGGGATGAATGGGAAAAAAATCAAAGTGGCGGAATTTATTTTTCCCTGGAAAATGTACATTTATGTAGGGAAGTAATCAAGGCATAATTATCATCACCAGAAAAAAATATGAGAAGAGATGATGATCTAGGATTTGGATGATGATTGAGGAGCACGGTCATGGTTTTGAAGATAGTTAAGGGCTGTTTGGACAAAAAGTATACTGAACCTCAACCGATAATAGTTAAGCGTATTTTTGTTCGAATTGCCCTTAACTATATTTAAAACCATGACGGTGGTCCTAGGTATTTTTTTTCAGCCTACTGCCAATCGGATTTCAATTGGTGGTGGACATGACGGTGATACTTATATGGGCGGGAAGACTGCACGCGGGCCTCACGTTACCCGCGCATCCACGCGCCCTACTTGTTTTTTTTACTATAACTACAATAATAATTTTTATAAAATTCCGAGATTAAGAATAACCGTATTTCCAAATAAATAAATATAAAGATGTACTTAAAAATTTGTGTTTTAACTGATTAAGGTCCTCAGTTAGTAGTGGTAAGTTTAGAAACTTATAAACAATTTATTCTCATAATATTTACCTTAGGAAGATCCTAGCTGCAGATTTTTCCTTATTTTAGGGAGAAAGCCTTTAGCCTGGCTACACTATTTGCGGCCATGTTTATTAATTTTAGTACATATGTAATAGGAATTTCAAATGTGTTTGTACATTAGTGAGGTGAGAAAAAACATGTACAACCATACTAAAAACATGAGACAGAGCATATCTACTCGCATTTTACATAAGCACATTTTTGTTGTATGAGCTTGGAAGGCGCTTGGTACCTATGTAGTATTACTCTGGAATTGTGGAATTTGGATTTCATTTCAGTAATTTGGAAATGATTTACTGAGATTTATAGCTTGCGGTGTTAAATACGCAGTTAAAGAACCGTAAAATATAATGTTAGTCTTTACTTTCCCAGCAGATTGTTTCGGTAGATTTTTGGCAACATATTGATATTCCACAACACAACATGCTATATTTTGGTGTAACGCAGTGGTAATATTGTGAATGGTGAAAATGATCAAATAAAGTCATGGAGCAAACTAAATACTTTTATGCTCTTTAGTGAGGAACTAGGTATAGCATGCGGTCATGTGTGGCATTTGAATTATTGTGACCCTGGAGATAGTGTTTGGTGTTTACTCTAAGATGTGGTATGCTGCTCTGTTGCGATTCATCCGAAGAAGATTAGTACTGGGCATTATATTCGCGTCTTCGTTGACCTACTGCATTGTCAGTTTATTGAGAGAGGTAGAAATTCCTTACATTAAAAAAATAAATTTAATATTAATAAGTAATTTTCCATAAATCTTTTTTTTTTTTTTTTTCCTTTTTTCAAATCTGTATCCCGGCAATCTGTCATCGTTGGACATTGGGCCGTGCGGTTGTTGGTAACAGTCATTTCTTGCTTCGAGCAAGGTATCCGTCCCTTGACGGAGCTTCCTATGGGCTGTAGAATCTGTGGGACAGATCGGAGACTATTCCTTTTTAGTCTACCGAAGTGGAGACTGCCCTCTCCCTCCAGTCTGCTTGCCAAGCTATTTATGTGAGCCGCGAGTTGCTTCTGATATTTTCACACTGTGTTTTCCATAAATCTATAAAATTATGTTTGTGATCACAAAAATGTATTGCTGTGCAACTGTGCACTGTGTGTGAACTAAATTAAGGACCAATTTACCAACACAAATATTATGAAAAAAACTCCTCTTTCTCACAGTACAGACTAGATTTTGCTCACCAAATTGTGGATTTCAGTTTTCTACATAGTCTACAGGAAATGTGCATGCGGCAGTTGTGGGGGTACAATAACTCTTTATACCAAACAGCTGGTTTGGAACTGTTAATGCTGATGTCATACAAATCAATTGCTTATTGCCTTGCCTAGAAAGCTTGCCTGTTTGCTTAGAAAGCTATACTTAGGTTGATTAGTACATATTTTTTTTTTTACTCTATACAAGTTAGTACTTGACAGCGATCTCACCTATTGGTAAGTGATGATGCAGCTTAAGATGTTATTGTACTAACTTGGAAGGGCAAATAATTTTACCCCAACGGTTTCTACAAGCATCGCACCAGAACCCTAAATCGTTTGGTGGTGCGTCTTTGCTGGTAGGTTGGTAACTAGCCACAGCCAAAGCCTCCCACCGGACCAGACATGAGCCAATTTAGAAGTTATAAAATTCCAAAGTTGCCCGTGGCGGAAATCAAACCCGCGACCCCCACTCGAATCCAAGCGCGCCGCCACTGCGTCAGGTCGTCAAAAATAAGGAGGTCTTCAAAATTAAATAAGAATTGGATAGGCTTTGATATTCCTATGAGAGATATGGGTCGGTAATTTCCAATATCATCCTTTGAACCTTTCTTATATAGAAGTATAATGTGAGATTCTGCCCATTGGCTTGGGATGTTGCCAGTAAATAGTATCTCGTTGAACACCTTTGTTAGTATCGGACTTAGTTCATCAACTGTTCCTCGTATCAATTCATTTGGAATTCTATCAGGGCCAGGAGCTTTTTCCATCTTTTGACTATTTATAGCTTTTACTACTTCTGATTTTAGTATTCGTGGTACTTCTTCGATATTTTTATTACGTTTTCCAGTCGAAGTTCTTTGTTGGGTGATTCTATATTTGGCTTAATGGAATATAACCGGCGATAGTAGTCTGTTGCAATGTTTAGAATCGTACTGCGTGTAGTGGTTAGTCGATTTTTGTCTCTTAACTTTGGTATCCATTCTTTTCCCTTTTCTCTGAGTTCCTTGAGAGCTTTTCGTGTGCCTCCCGTTTTAATAATGTGATTTTCTAGGGTTTTGATTCTCCTATTTTTCCTGTCTTTCCTCATATTTACACGAATGCATTTGCTTAAGAGTGAAATATTTTTAATATTTTCCTTCTTCTTCTTTTTTGCTATTAAATTCCTTCTATCTTCAATTAATTTTAGAGTTTCCTGGCTTAGATGGGATTCTTTGTTCTTACCTGGTTTTGATTTTATCTGTTCTTGAATCTTACTTTCTACTCTGGCATATTTTTCGCTCAGTTTCTTATTGGAAGTAACAATTTCCATCAGATCCTCCGTAGAATGTTTTTGAACCTTCTCATTGCTAACCGTTTGTATGTGGTTAGTTTGAAATGCTTTCGGCCTAGGTTTTCTTGGAGACTGCCCAGAAAGACAACATCTTACCATACGATGGTTGGTATTGAAGTTCAGGTATTTTATTACACTTGTGTCACTGAACAGTCTTGCTTTGTTAGACAAGATGTAGTCTATCTCATTTCTAACCTTTCCATCTGGAGATATCCAAGTCCATTTATTTTTGTGTTTTTTGCGGAATATGGAGTTTAGCAGCGTTAAGTTATGTTCAAGCAGGAACTCTACCAGTTTTCTACCATTGTTGCTTCGTTTGCCTCTTCCAAATTTTCCTATTACATGTTCTTCTCCAGGTGTTTGAGTACCTACTTGAGCATTAAAATCTCCCATGATTACTATGTTGTTATCCGAGTATTTTTCAGTAACTTCGCTAAGACTGTTGTAAAAACTTTCTATATCTGTTGCATTAGCTTGTTCCGTCGGTGAATAAACTTGGATAATAGTCCACTGTTTTGTATAGTTGGATATGTTCATGTGAACTATTGCTATTCGGTCTGATATGCCTTCGAATCCTATAATTTGTTTTTTGTGTTTTGACTTTATCATGAAGCCTACTCCTCTGTGTCCAGCCACTTCACCCTTGTAGAACATAACATAATGACTCCTCTCTTCAATTTCTTCACCCACTCTCCGCATCTCACTTATACCCAGGACGTCCCATTTCATATTTTCGACTGCCAGCTCTAGCTCCTGTAAACTTTCTGGTGTTCTCAGCGTTCGTGTGTTCAACGTACATAAATATATATTATTTGCATTTCGTTTCTGTTTTATTTCATTTGTTGGAGGGTAGCGGTCTTCTTCCCCCACGGTGACCAGCCGGCTTGGGGTGTGTTTTTCCGTTGTTGGTTTATTTAAAGTTGTGGTTTGTGTTTTGTTTTGATTTCGGGTGCCGGTGGTCATTACAAGTTTTTTGGAGTGTCAGATAAAGATGATGTTCTGCCTCGTGCAACATAGTTCAGAATATTCGGTCTTATAATTTCCTTTGGAGTTCCCTTGGTAGTTTGTGATGTCTGGGTATCCACACTGTTAATTTTTTTCTGGGTTGACGAGTTGGGTGAGCCTGACTCCTCCCTTTTTCTTTTGTCCCTGGATTTGTCTGTTGGCTTTTTCACAATTATTTTATCGTATTTTAGATAGGCTACATTTCCCTTTTTCTTTTCTTCTATGACTTGAGTTTGAAGCTGCTTCCTCTTTTCAAGAATTTCTTTAGGAAAATCTTCTTTTACGAATATTCCTGGTGGAAATCCTCTCTTGTTCTTTAGTATGATATGCTTTTTCCACATGGATGTAATAGACACTATAACAGGCCGATTCTCATTGGTATCTTTTTTACCAATTCTATATATGTTACTGATTTCTTGGCTGTTCAGGGGTGTTCCTGTTTCTATCACTGTTTCTTTAATGTAGTCTACCAGCTCTGCTTCTGATTTTCCTGCCTCTTGTAATCCAAAGAACACTAAGTTGTATTTCCGTTTCTCCTTGTCCATTACGCTAATTTTCTGTTCTAGTGACGATATTTTCGCTTTAAGTTGTGTATTTTCTTCTACTATTGTTTTAAGTCTTTCGTCTAACGCTTCCATAACACATTGTGTCACTGATGCAGTGATTATTTTTGTTTGTTGATTTAATTTTTCGTCTAGTTTTGACAGCAATAACTCCATGCTCTTTGTTTCCATATTTCGTAATTGGCACCTCTGTGTTGTCTATTGGCGTATACTCTGAACTGGGAATATTGGTCTGAGGTCTGAACTGTCAGTGCCGAAATGACGTTGGAGAGACAGTTGACACTTATTGGTTATGTTGGTATCACTGTTGGTTGATATGAATTGCACTTTTAGGTTAAGTCTTTGAATGGAGAATATTGCAGTTTTTACGACAAATAGATATGTTTTGCACTGAGATCACTTCCTTATCGTGTTTCCCGATGGCTTATCTATCGGTTCTTGTGGCGTAAGACGTTTGCAAAGCACTCTTTACACTGTTTTTTATTTGATATTTACGGAGCACGGTAACGTATGTATTTACTTTATGATCGCCGGAACAGGCAGGGTTCAGGAAAAACTTTAGCACAATCGACCATATACACACCATCAAACAGCTCCTACAAAAATATAATGAGTACAACAAACCTATCTATCTAGCCTTCATAGATTATTCAAAAGCCTTCGACAGTCTTAAACATAGTTTTGTATGGCAAAGTCTTATGGAGCAAGGAGTACAGTATGCTTACGTAAATGTCATCAAAAAGATCTACAGCGAGAGTAAAGCTAGCATCAAGTTGGAATCTCTAGGGAATACTTTTCCAATTGACAGGGGAGTCAGGCAAGGTGACCCTCTCTCACCAAAGTTATTTTCAGCAGTACTAGAACAAATGTTTAGAAAATTGGATTGGAAGCATCTAGGGCTAAACATAAACGGATCGCGACTAAGCCATCTAAGATTTGC
The DNA here is from genome assembly GCA_036785405.1 of Coenonympha arcania. Taxonomy (NCBI): domain Eukaryota; kingdom Metazoa; phylum Arthropoda; class Insecta; order Lepidoptera; family Nymphalidae; genus Coenonympha; species Coenonympha arcania. The sequence goes on from CM072067.1 coordinate 4,259,751, forward strand.
TGATGACCTGGTCATATTGGAGGAGAACCCAAAATTGCTGGAATCCATGATACAAACGCTAGCAGAGAGAAGTCGTGAAGTAGGTTTGGAAATGAACTCGAGCAAAACAAAAATGATGACAAACGCAACAGCTGCAGACATAATTGTCAATGGTCAAAAACTTGAATATGTTGAGGAATATGTTTATCTGGGTCAGATCATTTCCACAAGCGACCAAATGACCAAAGAAATTGTCAAAAGAATTGCTACGGGGTGGAAAAAGTTTTGGGCCCTGAAAGAAATAATGAAAAGCAAGGAACTCAGCATCAAGATCAAGAAGAAAACTTTTGATACATGTATTCTTCCTTGCATTACATACGGCTGTGAAACCTGGGCTTTGACAAAAAACCAAAGGGAAAAGCTTGCAAAATGTCAACGAGCCATGGAAAGGAGCATACTGGGACTAAGGTTAAAGGATAGAGTCCGGAATGTGGATATCAGACACAAAACTAAACTCACAGACATCCTTACACATATTGACCAATTAAAATGGAGATGGACAGGGCATATGCTCCGTTGTAAGCATGAAAAATGGAGCAAGCTTGTGACAGTCTGGTATCCAAGAGACGGGTCAAGAAGCCGAGGTCGCAAAGTGAGAAGATGGGAAGATGATTTGAAGTTGACTCTAGGTCCCCTTTGGTTAAGAATTGCAACTGACAGGAAACAGTGGAAGATGTTGGAGGAGGCCTATGCCGTAAGGCACACTGAAATTAGAGACATATTGTGATTAATGCACTAATGTTTATTTAGTAGAACGAAAAATTGTAAAAATTTCAGAATAAAAGGCTTATTATTATTATATTATTATTATGATATTCCTATGCAATTGGATAGGGTTATTTTTCTTGGTATTCCTTTTCAGGGTCACAGCAGAAATGTGGTTTACCAAGATATATCAATGGAAAGAAAGCCATTTGTGTGGAGGACTCTCCAGGAGCACAACGAGACAGCTGAAACAACTTGCAGGAACTCTGTCCAGGGGAAATCTTTACTTGTGGATGATCGAGGTTTGATTTTTACTATCTTGCTAATAGACATATACCCTGGACATATAGACTGTGCGAAAAAATGTTGCCAGTTTACTGCCAGTGCCAAAAATGCTTTTTTTTTGTCAGCAGCAGAAAGGACATGATGTAGTTTGCTCAGCAGCCACCTATATAATTAAGACATATGGAGCTACTGTTTGCTTGTATGAAAAAGCTTTACATATATGGGATGCCCATATCCTCAAGTTTCTTATCAGTGATTGTGCTGCAGTTGGTATATTTTTATACTTTGCCTGCGGCACTAATAAATAGCTCTAATTTTTATTATTTATCAAAATTTGCAGCTGGCTACACGTTGTAGTACTTGCGACATGCCAAGCGCGAGATAACAGCATAAAGATATAGGAAATTTAGAAACCCAAATGTCGTTAAAGGCCATTGCAGTTTTCACTGGGAGGTCACCAAAAATGAGATTATTTCTGGCTGACATCAGTTTGAAATGATTGGCACTTGGTATAAACACAGCCCTTACTTCCTCTTCTTAGTTGTAGTCTCATGACTGAGGGTTGTGACCGTCTACAAGACCAGCTTGTTGATCAAGGCTCGCTAGGTGGTGCGGTCTTGAGCCTTGTGGAAAGAACCTTGGATGTTCACGCCGGTGGCCTTGCAGATGTAGGGCTGCTACTTCGGGGCTGTCTACTTGTTCTCGGTTATAGCTCATAAAGATGTGGTGGACAAACGGCCTAACTATTGTTGTACATAAAGAAGTGTACTCTGGCATTAAAGGATAGATAAGACTATTTTTAATCCAGACCAATTAGGTTTATTATGATTATTGAGTATTTTTTTACAAATTTTTCAGGCTATGTATGCCAAAGAATGGATGTATCAAAGAATGGCTGTTGCACTGTAGATGCGGAACATGCACACAGATACAGCTGCAGCACTTGCAATGAGAATGCTTGCTGTGTCATTTACGAGTACTGTGTCTCTTGCTGCCTGGATCCTAGCAAGGTATACATTTATTTTTAGAATTCTTGTTTGTCTCTTCATTTTCTAAACTCACTTTTTTTTTACTCTATATAATTTAGTACTTGACTGCGATCTCACCAGATTTTAAGTGATGATGCAGCCTAAGATGTTATCGCACCAGAACGCTAAATCGCTTGGCGGTGCGTCTTTGCTGGTAGGGTAGTAACTAGCCACGGCCGAAGCCTCCCACCAGACCAGACCTGAGCCCATTTAGAAATTATAAAAATCCAAAGTGGCCCTGTCGGGAATCGAACCCGCGACCTCCCACTAGAATCCGAGCGCGCCGCTACTGTGGCAGGGAGGTCGTCGGTTTATAATTCAATGGTTGGTAGCTTGTCATCAGGGAGGGTTTCACTCGCACTGCAAGTACAAAGGCTTGTTGGCTCTTATGAATAGTCAGTAAAATAAAAATAATCTAATGTATAAAACTTATGTCACAGTGTTTGTAACTCAACGGCTTGACCGTTTTATATGAATTTTCCATATCTTCGGTAAGTTTGAGGGTAGAACGTAAACTATTTCTCATACTCGTTAGTATACGGATAATCATTTAAATGCAAAATAATGTTTGCTGGGTCACTAGTAAAAAAATAAATAAATAAATAAAAATAAAAAGAGCCTTTATTCAGACTTGGTATACATATTAACACTCAACTGACAATTTAAAAAGTAACAAAATAATAGTTACAAAGTATAAATTTTAAATATATATTACATTAAAGTTTTACTGCCTCGACAACCTAGTCTGTTTGCCCACTAAAGGCAAAGGCCTCCTCCAATTTCCTCCACATCTTTCTGTCACAAGCTTTTCTTGTCCAAGTGCCACCTGCAATAGATTTGATTTGATCTACCCACCTTTGGAAAGGTCTACCCCTTTTCCTTTTCATATGACCTGTGTACCAGTGCATTATTGTTTTGCTCCATTTATCTTGGCCTCTGACTGTGTGCCCAGCCCACTTCCATTTCAGTTTCTTTATGATGACATTTATATTTTTAGTCTTTGTGAAGCTCTTTATTGTTGAGGTTCTTATTTTGTCTGACAACTTTTTCCCCATCATGCTTCTATTCATGGCATTCTGACAAGTTTCAAACTTCTTTCTTTGAGCTTTAGTCAGAGACCAAGTTTGGCAACCATATGTAAGCACTGGTGCAATGCAGGTGTTGAATAGCTTTCTCTTTATGGCCATGTTTATTTCTTTATTTTTAAATATTTCTCTTAAGCTCCAGAATCTCTTCCAGGCATTTCCTATTCGTCTTTCCACTTCTTTAGATGATAGGTCATTTATGGAAATAATTTGGCCCAGATATATATATTCGTTTACATATTCAATTGCGTTGCCCATGATGTAGATAGGATCTTCTGTCCCGTTTGTCATGACTTTAGTTTTCTGAGTGTTCATATTCAATCCCACTTTACGGCTTTCTTTGTCTAAGTCATTTAGCATTCTCTCAAGATCCTCTTTTGTCTCAGAGAAGATTATAATGTCATCCGCGAATCGCAGATGCGACAAATTTTCTCTATTTATTTTTATCCCAATTTGTGTCCAGTTTAAGTTCCGAAAGATTTCTTCCAAAACCGCGGTGAATAGTTTAGGTGACAGAGGGTCACCCTGACGAACACCTCTTCCTAGCTTAATTTCTTTCCCTTCTTTTTCAAGCCTTATCTTCGCTTTACTACTAGTATAAAGGTTTCTCAATATTTTGATGTACTTATTCTCCACTCCTTGATTCTTAAGTGCTTTCCAGATGGCTTCATGTTCTAGTGAGTCGAATGCTTTACTGTAGTCTACAAAACCACAATAAAAAGTGGTGTTGTATTCTTTGCTCTTTTCGAAGACTTGTTTGACTACATAGATGTGGTCTAAAGTTGAGAAGCCACTTCTGAAACCTGCCTGCTCCCTTGGTTGGTTCTCATCTAACACTTTTGTTACTCGGTTGAGGATTACTTTAGCAAAGACCTTGTAGATATTCGTTATAAGACTTATGGGTCTGTAATTGTTTATGTCGTCTTTGCTCCCTTTTTTGTGCAGTAAGATTATTGTTGATGATGTCCATTGCTCTGGGATCAGCTCGCTCTGTAATATATCGTTAAATATATATGTAAGAATAGGTGCTATTATGTCCTTGTTTGCTATTAGATATTCATTGGTAATATTATCGGAACCAGGGGTCTTATCTTTTTTCTGTGACATTATGGCTTTCTCCACTTTGGAGAGCATTATAGCTGGTACCGTGTCCTCTTCCTCTAGATTTGTTGGATGAATTTTGCATTGACTCGTATATAAGTCTTTAAAGAAATTAGTTGCTAATGTGTTAATATCCGGTCTGCTAGTCAAATTTTTTCCACTTATGGTTTTAATTTTAGGAATCCAATCGCGCTTTTCTGTCAACTGCTTGAGAGCTTTCTTGGCTCCTCCTGTTTTTTGGATGCAGTTTTCTAGCCTTTCTAACATATTTCTCTCGGTCCTTTCGCATATTTAAGTTAATTTCTTTACTTGTTTGGGCTATACACCTTCTTATGTCTTTTGTTTTGTTAGGCTCACAAAGAAGTTTAGCTCTATCTTGTAGGAGGTTCTTTGTTTTTTCTGATAACTAGTAATAATAATATACATATTTAATTCAAGTCTAGGTACTTGACTTATAGTATCAATTCAGCCCTAAAGCTTCTACTCTTTCTTTTCCAGAGAAGTATGCTGGAAGTTGTGCTATCAAAGCTTACTGCTGAAGAGAATGTTCTATTCCGTTCGATAGCAGATGACTATGAACTCTGCCTCACCAAGTGTCGCACAAGCTCCCACAGTGTCTTACATGAGAACTCTTATAAGGACCCCTCTCACAAGCACTGCTTTGGCGAAAGACCACCGGACCCTAAACCTGACTGACTAAAGAGATTATTTTTCAACAGAATTAAATACAAGTTATGACACATATTTTATAACTGAAAATAGGGTTCTATACCTCGAAAGGAAATAAGAACCGTATATGTTATAACTTAGTAGACTGCTGTACATAAGAAAGGAAATAAGAATCTTTATATCTTATAACTTAGTAGATTGTCCTGTCTGTCATGACCTCTTATTAACTGTGTTTTCAAAGTTAACATTACTTGTAGGTAAGTCTAAAAAGGGTGATATTATTTTTGTTCAAAGCATTGAAAGCTGTGTCTCATGCATAAAATACTCTACAGTCTAAACTGGTATCTTATTTCTTGTTACTACAGTTATATAAAATAGTGACTTATATAAAACACTGAAACTGTTGCCTTCTACTATTCAAAACTAGTACCTACAGCCAGTAATATACTTTAAAAATGAAATAGCATCTGTATGTCTGGCCGTAATGTGTCTGTGTCGATCGGTGCAGAAATTCAGGCGATAGCTGTGGCATGAAGAAACCAATAATTGTCTGTGGTTAGCGATTTCAAATGTCAAAATACCCTAAAATTTTTTGAATTTCATTCGAAAGAGATTCAAAAGTATTCTTAAAACTCGTGCATGGTTAGAGCTGCTGATAATAAGCACCTCTCGTTTCTCGTTAATCTTGAGCGTTGAGGCGTTAACAATCTAATTATTTTAATTGCATGTTATGTAATTCCTTAAGAAATGTTTGCGCATAATTTAAGATTTTTAATACCAAAGTATTTTAATTTGCAGAATCAGTCAATCTTTTTGGAAAGGCGTATTTAAAATATTTTAAACAATACTCATGAAGCTATATTCTATTATGATTTACTATTGTAAAAAAAATAGATATTTCTTTACTATTATTGTATTGTTACATGTATATTGTATATTCAATGAAATAAGTGAGTAGTAAGTAATAAATTAACAAATAAATGCGAATAATAATTATGTTGTATCTTGTAAATAGCGCTAATATTAATACATAGTAGTTACCAATTTGGCTATCTTTGTAAAGAACTCTAATTTTGTATCAGAACTTGCAAAAATAGATACATAGCATCAGTCAGTAGGTTCGCCAGTCTTACCTTGTTGTATTTGACTCAAATCAGAATATAGTTTTTTTTTTATTTTTTAACTAGATTAAATAACCAAATGAAGTAATGAAAGCACTAATGAAGTTGTGTGGATCAAATAGCAAAAAAAGATTAAGCTTTCAATGTATGTACAGTCGCGGAACGAAAAGGTTCGTCGATTTTCAAATTGATTCGTTCAACGTATCACGAGCACATATTACGTTTTGAAACTGTGTAACAGAATAGACTCGAGTTAGAGAAAATAAAGTTTAACTGTTCGTTAGTAAAGTTCAAAATTGTTCAGATCAAGGTAGTTTGACTATTTATCTTGTCAACAAGATTATTATGGATAAACTGCAACCTTCTTGTTAATTCAACCTGACATTATTATTTCTGTTAAAACTATTGTCAATCAGTCAATGTCATAATTTCAAAATATCATAATTTCTCCTAAATAACTAAGGTTTTAGTGAGGTTTTAATACATTTTGATAACACATTGACGGGATAGAAAAAACAAGCAAAACCTTATTCGATAGCAAACGTCATATTTATTCAAATGTTAGCAGCGCTGTTTCTTGCACTGGAATGTTGGCATAATGGACTCTTGCAGTACTAGTGCAAACGAATATCGACACTAAGGTGACGAACCTTTTCATTCCGCGACTGTACATAACTATTATTTTTTTTTTTATAAAGTTGTGATATTGCTAGAGTATGTTGCTGATTAATTATAAATTTTAATATTGTCAAACAGTTTCAGCCAATCGGGGACAGAATTAGAATTATGACCTTTACAACCATTACTTATTTATTGTATTAGTACGTAGGTTGGCGATAACCTTTTATGATAATTATATTTATGATAAAAAATTTACCAATCTGTGAAATATTTTAATTTTTAACTGAGTTGGATTATGATCATTATTAGATAGGTACGTTTTATTTAAAGTCTATTTTAGCGTTTATGTTATGTATTGAAATTGATGTGTAAATAAAATATTTTTGTACTATATTGTGAACTGTTATTCAATACTTATTCAAACCTTAGATATTTTTATATTCCGTTTAATCCCCTTTTCGGTTTTTATAATATTTAAAAATTAGGATCAGCATTGAAAACATATTTTTGTACTCTACAAGCTGGTACTTGACTGCAATCTGAATCTCTTGGAAGGGATAAGTAACCCCTAAAGGTTTCTACACAGCATCGCTTCACAGAGCGTTTGCCGGTGGGGTGGCAACTGTGATCGAGGCCTAAATTAATTTAAAAATTCTATAATTCCAAAGTGCCACAGGCACTGCCTACGATGGATCAAACATTCTATACAATTGACAATTCATTTTTTGTACCGATTTGAAGCGCCCCCTCGAAGGTCCACGGTACTAAATTGACATTTGTTGCTAGTGACCGACGTTTTGAATGTCATTTTATTATAGTTCCTTGGACGCTCACGCCAGGTAACAGGTTATGCAACAATTAGCGCCAAAATGGCGAAAATGAAGTGTCTTCAATTTTACGTTTATAGTCTGAGGTCCTACTATGCCAGTGTACGGAAATCGAACTGGCGACCTCGCGGAGGTCGTCATATTTTTTTCTGAGCGACCCATGCAGACGTTTTCGGATAATGTGTAGGTATAACTCGTGTATTAAAATTCCACATGTAGTTGGGCTGCAGGAAGTCTGATAAGAGACGAATAGCGATACTACGTGGTATAGAAATGGAACAAAATAAAAAAAAATGTATAGGTACCTGGTATATTCGCTTAGAATTTGTCGGTATAAGTACCTACATGTGCACGTTTGGCATCGTTTGAAGTCCTTGAGAATACCGACGCCGCAACCGGCTGCGCGACAAAATGATAGCGAACAAACTAAACTGTATATGCGATTTATCGCTATTTTGACGCTACCTGCGGGGCTAGACAAAGTCACAGTCGTTTGGCGTTAACGCTAGTCGACCAAAATGTATGGACAAAACAAATGACTGTAGAAAAACCACGACAATAATTAACTAAACACGCTGTGTTTGATACTGTCGGCTGTCAATTGTCAAGCGAAGTACGCTAAAGTTATCTACAAGGTCCGCGAGATCGCCAGCGAGCGTTCAAGTTAGCGTAGTTAATTATCAAAAACAGCGTGTTTAGTTAATTATTATCGTGGTTTTTCTACAGTCATTTGTTTTGTCCATACATTTTTGTCGACTAGCGTTAACGCCAAACGACTGTGACTTTATCTAGCCCCGCTGATGACGTGATTGATGCGTTGTGCTTTTTTGAATTTTCCATTGCTTTACTATGCGTAGTATCGCTGTTATATTCTGTCATTTAGCTCTGGAGGCCAACCTCTCGGCATTGATGCGACGGATGGTGTATGTAAGGATATTTTAGAAAGCGACCCGCTACTTATCTTGTAAATTAAGCGCAGGCGATCCCTTTTTCCAATGTGATGTTCCGTACAGAACAAAGTAAAAAAAAGTACCTGCAACAAATTGAGCACATGACTTATCGAAGACAAAGCTGTCATTTCCATACATGTCTTAAAATTCGTTCCCTAGGTATAGTTATGGAATGAGCGATAGACAGAAGATCGTAGATAACTCATAATGTGGCTAACGGCGGCTCCCAATAAACCATCTATCTGCGATTTGCTCTACCACATACAACTTAAGTATGTCACATTTCTTTTATACCCATGGATAGATAGAATTCTAATATATAAAAATCTCGTGTCACAATGTTTGTCCGCGATGGACTCCTAAACTACGGAACCGATTTAGTTCAAACTTCGTGAATATCTGTCATTTGGTCCAACTTAAAAGATAAAATAGTTTTTATCCCACGTGGACGAAGTCGCGGGCATCAGCTAGTATTATATAGGTATTGGGAACCGCCATAAGACTTGAGACTAGAACTTGTCGTCATCGTCGTTTCAGCCGATGGACGTCCACTGCTGGACTTAGGCCTCCTGAAAATGACCGCCGAACACTACGATCTTGCCCCGCCTGCAGGCGCCAGCGACTTTCTCTAATTTCAGAATGTGTATACTATTGGCCGTAACGTAACAGTATCACCGATGGTTTAGGCGGGCATAAAGCTCCGCCAGAGGTGTGAGAAGGCTCGAAGAGCCCTAGGGGTTGCTCGAGAAGATCGGGGGTAAGGTCTTCCTAAGGCCGTCTCCTATGAGACTCGGATCGCGGCTTAGGTCGTCGTTGGACGCATGGATATGGGTCAACCCTCCACCACCCATGGCCCAATCAACCTCGCGGTTATGGGGACCGAAACGCGGGAGGGCGGGCCGTTCGGTACTTGCTCTTGGCGTGTTCCCGGGGCGCCTTCTTGACTCCCAGCACCTTGTGTCCCCTACGTCCAGTGGTCCTACGAGCTATGTGCTCGCCCATTGCCACTTCAGTTTTGCGTTGAGCTATGTCAGCACTTTGGTTCTTTTGCGGATCTCCTCAATAAAACTCGTATTGATAAAAAAGTCAGTGGTCCTAAGAAAAGCCTATTAGAATCAACCGACATCAACCGACGTTGTCATCAACCGACGTTTGACAATACTGCGATAAAAATTGTATTAACTGATTACCATCAGATAAATGTAAAAACGGTTACGTCACAGCTCATCTATCGAGACGCGAGGTTGCGGACGGCTGTGCCGAGTGCCGGCCTTCTAAAGGAAATCGGCGCGCGCGCAGTTTGCTTCTGACTGTGACTGTGTAGTGACGCTGCCGACATGTTGAGGTAAGAACTAGCGGTTTACCTGTCCAGCGCCCACGTTCCATGCCTTGTCATTACAATCGGTTCATTAATCTTCCTAGTAAATAGCCCAATATATCTCAGCTGACCCATTATATTGGAGGAAATACTGCCACCTGAGACACAAGTTTCCATCTAGTTTAGGGGCAGAAGTTTCTCACCTGTTTCTAACATAAACCATAATACTGATTGTAAACTTAAGATTAATTTCTAAGTTAATTTTATGAGCAAATGATTTTATATTATACTTGTACTTATTATATAGCGAAATAATCTTGTAGCACCTAGTACCTATGTGGTGGTTGGTGGTAAGTTCACTAAGATTTCCTGTACCTAAATTCTAAAATATAGGTAATGATATATTATTACTAACTGACTGGGCAAACATGGTTGTGCCATAAAGGGGTATAAAAATAGCTTACGACCCATTCTCCGACTCCGACCTACCGAATGTAGACATTTTTTTTTAATAAAAATCGGTTAAGCCGTTTTGGAGGAGTTTGGTTACTAACACTGTGTGACTACAGAACATAAGAAATACCTAGTTTTCTTACATTGCTGCTCAATTCAAGCAAAATATTTGCACGTGTACCGTACCTACCTACCTATACGTAGTACATACCTACAATACTACCTACCAAGCCTAACCTAAACTAACCTACCTACGAATATAACTTGTGTAATAATGTCATTCAATATTTTGGTACATCATAACCTCAGACTACCGTATCTTTCAAACCTGTCTTGGCCAAGACGTGTTTATTTTTTGCGCCATTTGGCGGACCTCCGCACAGAACAAAAAAGAAAGTTTGCATCCAATTTATAAGAATTTTTTTTAGGGTTCAATGCCTCAAAAGGCTATAGCGCGAAGCCTTTGAAGACAATGTTTTAAAGGTTCCATACCAAAATGTAATCTCTTTTTAATTTCCTTCATTTTGATAGGTACCCCACCCCACTCGATAGTTTTGGGTATTTTGTCTTACGTTAAGCGCCAAAAATCCGCCATTTTGAATAAAAAAAACCTATCTAAGAACACTGGGGTTTCTGAGACGAATCTAAAGCGAGGTTCACATCGGATAGAAAACTTGCAGAAAATACCTTGGAAAAGTCCACTTCTGCAAGTTTTGTTGGTAGGTAATCTAAACCTCGCTTTATTTTATCTTATACTTTTAATATCTTATAATTTTAAACGAGCGATTCTTGTATACAAGGTGTGGGTTAAATCATATAGTGTGCCAGCAGCTAACTTTTTACTTTTATCCTAGAATGTGTAATGGAGATAAGAAGACCCAATTATCTTTAATATAAAACTTATTATTTAATGAAAAAAAAATATTGTTAGCAACCCTAACTGTGATGTCAACAAAGCGTAATACACTTTTCATTACATTGCCCAATGCCAGTTCATTCATATTGAATGAGCTGTTTTTAGGGATGTCACTTAAAATTTATGGTAAGTACATTTTATTACTCTCTGTAGTTTTCCCTCAGAATAAGAGCTAGACTTTTTGATATTTTTTCATGCATAGAAGCCGTATTTAAGCGATTTTGAATGAAGTTTTATGCAAAAACTATAAAGACAATTACTTTCAAATTTACACGTCATGTATTTTGGGTCTTTAATCTAAAATCGCTAAGAAGCAGAAACACGATTGGAAATTTTCTCGATAGAAAGTTCTCCCAAAAGTTGCTCCAAAATGTCAGTTTTTCTAGTTTTTATCGGACACTACATTGGATGTAATTGTAATTTTTGTTTTAAAGTGTCGGTAATAATAATATCCAAAAACGCTAAGAAACAGACTTTTGATTACCAGCTTAGTTTTTGAGTAATTAGGTAAAAGGTCGTTTTTCTGTTATATTCTTCCGCGACGCTGCATGTCGCACCTACCTACGTATCCTTGAGAGTGAGAAAGACAAAAATAAATTCAATAAATCCCCTTAAGGCTTTTTGGCGATTTGTGGAGCAATTTTTATTTTTAATCATATAACTTAAAGCCATTAGGTATTATGATTTTGACGCCCCCGAAGTGCTACCTGACGTGGTGCGGTTCCTCCGGGTACCGGAGGTCCGAGGTTGTATCGGCATTGTCACCTTATTATGAGTAACTGTATTAAAAATTGGTAACTACGTTTTTATTGAGTCAAACATAATATGTACATACCTAGTAAGTTTATACCTGCCTACGCTGTCATAATAGACCCTTTTTTCCCTCAAGTGACCATCCTTTAGTCATCCATCCTTGAGGTTTTCATACCCGCACCTACGTGAAAAAATGAAGTGATGTGTCATATACCTAGATGTTGACGCCCGCGTGAATTTCGGTTTTTCACAAATTCCGCGGGAAACGTCTATTTTTCCGGGATAAAAAGTGGTCTATGGTTTAAACCAGAGTGTAATCTGCGTATTATATTCATTCCATCTCACCTTAGTGACGATGCAGACCATTGATTTAACATCAACATTGATGCAGATCCAAATCTTCTATCCATCCTACGTCTAAAGAGCTAAATCTCTATGGCAGATATGTCAAAGATACAGTCCGCGGGACCTGAGCGCGGGACGCGTCCGGCCGGGCCCCCAGGCCATACTTGATACTACCTATATCTTCTCTGTACATATCTACCATCTCCAGTTACCACCTCTCTACCACAAATAATTATGACAACATCAATGAGCTTATCGAAAACAAGAGAACTCAGGTGTCCGGTTCTTCGAACTCAAAATGATGTAGGTACTCTCAGGCTCATCATTGCCTTTAAATATAAGAATCTGGGTTAGCTATCTAACTGAGGGCCGATTTTTCAATCGTCAGATAAACTATCTGAAAAATCGGCCCTAAATAAAGAATTATTTTCACAATAATGTATTAATTAACTCTGGCCCGCTATAATACGCTCTTAATCTTAAGGGGATTTATTGAATTTATTTTTGTCTTTCTCGTCGTCGTCGTCGTCGTTTCAGCCGATGATCGTCCACTGCTGGACATAGGCCTCCTGAAATGACCGCCAAACACCACGATCTTGCGCCGCCTGGCGCCATCGACTCCCCGCGACCCTCTTAATGTCGTCCGTCCACCTGGTGGGGGGTCGACCGACACTGCGCTTTCCGGTGCGTGGCCGCCATTCCAGCACCTTGGGTCCCCAACGTCCATCGGTCCTGCGAGCTATGTGCCCCGCCCATTGCCACTTCAGCTTTGCGACACGTTGAGCTATGTCGGTTACTTTGGTTCTTTTGCGGATCTCTTCATTTCTGATTCGATCGCGCAAAGATACTCCGAGCATAGCTCTCTCCATCGCTCGCTGAGTGACCCTGAGCCTTCTTATGAGGCCCATAGTTAGCGACCAAGTCTCTGATCTTGTCTTTCTCACCCTCACATTAAAACAAAAATTACAATTATACATCCATTGAAGTTTCCGATAAAAAGCAGGAAAACTGAGATTTTGGAGCAACTTTTGGAAGAACTTTCTATCGAGAAAGTTTTATGCAATCGTGATTCTGCTTCTAAGCGATTTTAGATAAAAGACCCAAAATACAAGACGTTTTAATTTGAAAGTAATTGAGTAATTGTCTTTATAGTTTTTACGTAAAACTTCATTCAAAATCACTTAAATACGGCTTGTACGCCGTTAAAATTCAGTTTGACACCCTTGGGCCTTCATTCTGTATCTCAGTATAATCACTGTTTATGGTTCGCTATACATTGCTGCTTTATTGCATTGGAACGATAATAATAAATTGTGGAAAACCTTCAATGGACAAAAAATAAAAGTCATTGAAGGCTACTGAGTGATCATCACTGAGATACAGAATAAAGGCTCTGCTTAAAGGGACATTTTAATTTTTGTGGACTAATTTAAAAACGATTATAACAATCAACCTATCCCATAAGATAAAAGGATTCGCCTATGACTCTTTAATAATGTAACTTTGATAATAGTACTTAGAATCAAACCCAGATAAATAACCTGTCAAGTGCGAGTCGGACTCGCGCACTGAGGGTTCCGTACTACAACCGGAGGAATAAAACGATAAAAACCACTTTTCTTATCGAACCGCAAAACTAACTTTGTTTTTATAGGCTTTATTGTAAATATCAAAAAACTACTTATTAGATCTCGTTCAAACCAATTTTCGGTGGAAGTTTGCATGGTAATGTACATCATGTATTTTTTTTAGTTTTATCATATTCTTATTTTAGAAGTTACAGGGGGGGGGACACACATTTTACCACTTTGGAAGTGTCTCTCGCGCAAGCTATTCATTTTAGAAAAAAATGATATTAGAAACCTTAGTATCATTTTTGAAGACCTATCCATAGATACCCCACACATATGGGTTTGATGAAAAAAAAATTTTTGAGTTTCAGTTCTAAGTATGGGGCACCCCCAAAATTTATTACTTTTTTTTTAATTTTGTGTGAAAACCTTAATGCGGTTCACAGAATACATCTACTTACCAAGTTTCAACAGTATAGCTCTTATAGTTTCGGAAAAAAGTGGCTGTGACATACGGACGGACAGACGGACAGACGGACAGACGGACAGACGGACAGACAGACATGACGAATCTATAAGGGTTCCGTTTTTTGCCATTCGGCTACGGAACCCTAAAAATGAATCCTTACCTATCGACCTTTCCGACTATTTCCGTCTGTCTCTACATGTAGGTATTTACCTAAGTTTAAAACAGCTACATCTTTTGCAATGTGGAAGGAGGTTGATTATGATCTGATTCTGATTCTATTATTGTATCTTATTAATTTAATCTATCACATTGTGCCTATTCTTCTAGCCTTCCTAACTAGAAACTAACTGGCCTAAGTATGAGTATCTATCTAGGAAGGTACTTATATCTGGTTAAAAATAGTTAAATAATCATACGTTATACTCGTTTATCTCGTTATGCAATCGTAACTTCTTGACAACTATATTAACCATATAGCTCACCGTGAAACATAAAATAATTGATGCTTTTTAGGGTTCCGTACCCGAAGGGTAAAAAATTGTCGTCCGTCTGTCTGTCACCAGGCTGTATCACTTGAACCGTGATATATTTCCTTTAAAAATAAATAGTTAAATTAAGATAAGAAAAATGTTTAAAGGGGCTCCCATACATCGATATACCATAGGACAATTGGTATATCGATGCTCCCATACAACAGACGTAATTTTTTTGCTTGTTTTTGCTCGATATTGATAACGGTGAAAGGTAAACGCTTCAAATATTCACAGAATTTTTACTTATGTATAGGTATTCACTTTAAAAATAAATAGTTCAATTAAAATAAAACTAACATTTAAGGGGCTCGCCCATACAACAAACGTGATTTTTTGCTCGTTTTTGAATTTGCTGGTCAGGGGTGTTTAGTTTACTTTAATACTATTGAGAATTGGTCTTGACGGTGCGGAACCCTCAGTGCGCGAGCCCGACTCGCACTTGACCAATTTTTTAACGTAACGTTATTTGATAGGTAGGTACGTAGCTACTACCCACGAAGGTCACGTTCTTTTGTTGGCTGGCTATTATTGAATCGCATTTTATTTTGATTCGACTGATTTATTAGACCATAACAGGGACCGTATTCTGTAAAATTGAAACTTCAAGTGATGACCACTGTTGTCTATTGTTCGTTATACATTGCTGCTTTATTAAGTGAAACTAAAATAATATTCTATCGCAAATCTTCAATGGATAAAAAATAAAAGTCAGAAAAACTCGTTGAAGGTCACTGGGTTATTTTCAACGAGATACAGACTAAGGACCCAGATCCTAGCCTGGCGGCGTAATTCTGTGACAATTTACTTACCTATAAAAAATTGCCAAGTCCGTGCCCTGCAACGCGCAGTGAAGGGTGTCGTATTCGCTATCGGCATAGGTCAAGTCAATATAAAGTTATTTCTTGGTCTGTGGGTCAAAGAATTTGTTTTGTCGGCTATTTTATATGTATACCAAATCATACATTTTTGTGATAATTTTGTTTTGGATTTTGTTGTATATTAGGATAATACCTATATACTTACTTAGACTATTATTATTATGCTTCATGCGTGAATATTTTTCACCGTGGAATCGTGATGAGTTGCAGCGACTGACATTGTACCATAATATACATATAACATTGTACGTTATACATATTATATCTACCTAAGTACCTACATCCGCTAATTTCCAAGTTGCAACCTATTATACCTACTGTACATATAAGCTATTTATCAACTATCAACAATCATAAACGATAAGATGACAACATTGACATGAAACTTTTGCCTATCTCGCGAAGAACATGTAGTTTCTGGAATTTAAATATTTAGTACGGGTACCTACCTATATCCGGGATAAATCTATGATAATTTCCATTCCAGAGACCCAAATCGGGTCAGTAGTTGAATGCAGTTAGGTACCTATTTAAGTTATTGCGGCGTGAAACAATAACAAACACACACAAAATTACCTACCTGAGAATTTTTGGCCTTTAATTTAAGTAACCTTTTTTTTAAACCTTGCAAGTTAGTACTTGACTGCGATATCATCTGATAGAAAGTGATGATGCTGAAGATGTTCGGTACTAACTTGAAAGTAAACTCACCCCGGTCACTACACAGCAACGCACCGGAACGCTACCTGTATGTCGCACGACGTTAGTAGGGTGATTTACGAAGTCTGACTACCAGATTATACTGGGTCGCCTTTTTGAGTTATTTGACACCCTATAAAATAATTCTCTCGCTGCTATGGACTCATTATAGTCATTTCCAAAATTCTGAGACTGTATATATAAATTATAAAACTATAAAACAGGTGGTGTCGGTGGGTGTAAGTATAATATCATGTATCTACGGACGCACTACTTACTTAGGTATGCAAATCGTGTTGCCAAATCTACGTAACCTTTGTCGATTTAGGTATACTAACAAAAAAACTTAGAACGCCAATTGTATTTGTATACTAAGTATAATGAATTAATGAGTAGGAATCAACTGTACACGTTACCGAAGTCTTGAATTAGGCAATGCTAACACGTGACAGAAGTCATAGGTCGCGGTCGAGGCTCAATCGTTGTCACAAAATACGCGTCTACAATTATGAAGTTTTAATTAATGGTCTAAATGGACAGACGTTACATAAGTAAATTACTGTTGCCAAGCTTGTAGTCGTAGGTTGTCCAATTTTCAGTACTTCTTCTCGAATTTTCGAGGAAACAAAACAAAAATGACCCTACCAAAACTCTCGGCATATCGACACGGGATGACGGGACACAAAAGATTACTTACTTACAACAAAAGATGTTAGGTTTATTAAGTTATGTTTTTTTAAAGATACATATGACTTATCACATATATTACATCCTTCGGTAAACTATTTTGTATAGCAGTGCTCCCTCAACTTATATGGTTTTAGTTCCGTAATTTGTTCTTCATAATGGGTAGGTACGGCAGTTTATGTTTGCTTCTATTATTCAAGTATGATTTTGTTTTAAATGTAATTTGTGTATGTGTAGCTTCAGTTAATATTATTCTAATTAATATCCATGTTTTGTATTTATACAGTTGAGTAATAGATATAACATATTTTGTTTTCTTATAAACTTGTTGAAGAAACTTACCTAAAGAAGTTATTAAGTTACGATGTCTTTCCGCAATCATTGAGAGTTTATTAAGCTTTCTTTAGCCATAAGTGCTTATCTAGATTGATTGTAAGGGAAATCAAACACAAGACCTCAAGACGAAGTGAGGGTAGGTACCTAGACGAAGTTAGTTAGACCCAACGATGTAGTCATTGCAGGTTAATTTCACTACAAACTGCAGAATTTTCGAGGTACTTTTCCGCCATAGTCACGCCATAGTCATCTTTAATATTTTTTTTCTTACAGATAGGTAGGTACTACGTAAATATTTTCATATTATCTCTTATCTAAATAATTGAATAAACAGTAACTCAATAAAAGATTTTAGATAAATTGATAGCGCACGGCTTAGAAATATGAAACGAGGAGATTATTATAATAACTGCATGCCGTGAAGATAAAAATATTTTTATATTCTTACAAATAATATACATACTTTGTTTTTATTTTAAAGATTATGATAAGAAAGTGTTGCGGTATTTACTTAACATAATATTATATGACTTGACTTATAAATTCCAGCTAGTAGGTAGGTACTTACCTGTTTAGATACTCTTAGGTATTTAATTTACAGATTTTTATTTAAACCACGGGCAGCATAAGGAAAATAATAGAGCACTATTTGTGCTGTCCGTTGTGCATAAGGTGCGGAAAGTAACCAAGAGTAGCGTGAGGAAATTAATAGCACTACTTGTGCTGCCCACTGTACGTAAGGCATGGAAAACTATGGGCAGCATGAGGAAAATAATAGAGCACTACTTGTGCTGTCGACTGTGCATATAGCGTGGAAAACTATGCGCAGCTTGAGGAAAATAATAAAACACTACTTGTGCCGTCCACTGTGCGCATAGCGTGGAAAACCACGGGCAGCGTAAGGAAAATAATAGCAATATTTATGCTGTCCACCGTGCGTAAGGCTAGGAAATCCATGGGTAGCGTGAGGAAAATAAGAGAGCACTATGTGTGCTGTCCACCGTGCGTAAGACGTGGAAGACCATGGGCAGCGTGAGGAAATTTATAACACTATTTGTGCTGCCCACTGTGCGTAAGGCATGGAGAACTATGGGCAGCATGAGGAAAATAATAGAGCACTACTTGTGCTGTCTACTGTGCATATAGCGTGGAAAACTATGCGCAGCATGAGGAAAATAATAGAGCACTACTTGTGCTGTCGACTGTGCATATAGCGTGGAAAACTATGCGCAGCATGAGGAAAATAATAGAACACTACTTGTGTTGTCGACTGTGCATATAGCGTGGAAAACTATGCGCAGCATGAGGAAAATAATAGAGCACAACTTGTGCTGTCGACTGTGCATATAGCGTGGAAAACTATGCGCAGCATGAGGAAAATAATAGAGCACTACTTGTGCTGTCGACTGTGCATATAGCGTGGAAAACTATGCGCAGCATGAGGAAAATAATAGAGCACTACTTGTGCCGTCCACTGTGCGTATAGCGTGGAAAACTATGCGCAGCATGAGGAAAATAATAGAGCACTACTTGTGGCGTCCACTGTGCGTATAACGTGGAAAACCACGGCTAGCGTAAGGAAAATAATAGCACTATTTGTCCACTGTGCGTAAGGCATGGAAAACTTTGCGCAGCATGACGAAAATAATAGTACACTACTTGTGCCGTCCATACTGAAATGAAATGAAATGAAATGATTTATTTGCTTCAAACATGGTTATAAAGATGTCATAATAATAAAATACATACATGTTTTGGCCTAGCAAGGCCGTGCAAATATAAAAATTAAAAGAAGATTAAAATAAAATGACTATTATAATTCAAAATAAAATAAAAATATTAATTAAGTCAAAAATGAACCCAGCATCTCATATCTACTGTGCGCAAGGCGGGGAAAACCACGGGCAGCGTTAGGAAAATAATAGCAATATTTATGCTGTCCACCGTGCGTAAGGCTAGGAAATCCATGGGTAGCGTGAGGAAAATAAGAGAGCACTATAAGTATGTGTGCTGTCCAACGTGCGTCAGGCGTGGAAAACGATAGTAGGCAGCGTGAGAAAAATAATAGCACTAAGTATTTGTGCTATCCACCGTGCGTAAAACGTGGAAGACCATGGGCAGCGTGAGGAAATTAATAGCAATAAGTATTTGTGCTTTCCACTTTGCGTAAGGCATGCAGGAACGTATGGATAGCATGAGGAAACTAATAGAGCACTACTTGTGCTGTCCACTGTGCGTAAGTCATGGAGAACAAAGGACAGCATGAGGAAAATAATAGAGCACTACTTGTGCCTTCCACTGTGCCAATAGCGTGAAAAACCATGGGCAGCGTGGGGAAAATTATAGCACTATTTGTGCTGTCCACTGTGCGTAAGGCTAGGAAATCCATGGGTAGCGTGAGGAATATAAGAGAGCACTAAGTATGTGTGCTATCCACCGTGCGTAAGACGTGGAACACCATGGGCAGCGTGGGGAAAATTATAGCACTATTTGTGCTGTCCACTGTGCGTAAGGCGCGGAAAACCAAGGGCAGCGAGAGGTGATTAAAAGTACTATTTGTGCTTTCCACTTTGCTAAGGCATGGAAAAGTATGGGCAGCGTGAAGAAAATAATATAGAGCACTACTTGTGCTGTCCACTGTGCGCATGTCATTGAGAACTAATTAAATATTATTAATTTTCTAAATATGTCATTGTTATAAGTTTGTGTTAAGAAACATGGCAAATATCTTGCATCTGCGTAGAGCGTCGACCATTATTTTAGCAAACAGCCTATACAAAAACTGTTCTAGTGAGAAAGTTATACACATATTTTAAAATATTTTTGAGATAAGTTCTAGATTATGAAATCCCAAATAATATGAATTCAATTATCTAATTTATAATTGAACACATAAATTTTGACTCAAGCATAATACTAACGCATGAAGCGCCTTTTAAGTCAGGGATTTTGTTAACCGTGATTTATCATTTATCAAGCCTTGTCCTATTCGACTGTGTACATTGAGCAGATCAAATCATCAAATGCCTGGGTAACCTAGCTTACCATTAGCTACCAACATAAAAAGTTATTAATTGAAGCTATTCCTATTAAAGCTGACTACTAAGACGAAAGTTTGAAAGTATCAAGTGTGTCAAGTTTGTATGTGTATATGTTTGTTACTCCTTCACGCAACAACAACAGAACCAATTTGGCTGAAACTTAGAATGGAGATTCCCTGGAATCTAGATTAATCCATGGTGTAATCTAGGCCCAAGAGTATACGTAGGATTTACACATAAGTAACTTTTAATCCCGGAAAACCCGAAGTTCACGCGGTTAGCGTCAGCTAGTCGGTAGTAAAGGTTCCTCTTACTGGGTATTAATTTATGGATTTTCCCTTACTTCCATAGATTTATAACAGGTCGTCGCTCGTAAAATATGAGACAACTATACACTATACAGTATGAAACTTGGGTGCATACGTACCTAGTAGGAACTTACTAACTATTTTCACTATGGTCAATTTTCCGCCAAGTGAAACGGTAGCGACAAGCGTTTTAGGCTCAGAAGAATAATATAATTTCGTCATTGGGCTGCATAGATTTATAATAGGTCGTCGCAATCGCATGGTCGTCGCCACAGAGCAAGGAATATACCTATTTATATTATGTCGTCGCTCGCGCTATGGTAGGCTGTAATAGGAATCCCTGGTTCTATCACCTCAGTCTATCACCTATCCTGTAATAGGTGAATTCAAAAAGGTTGGTATTTAAATAAGACAATGACAATTTTGACACTATAACTAGTCTATTTCTTGTCAAATGATTCTTTTGTAAAAATATAAGGATTTAAATAAATTAATGTTTGTGTAGGTACTTAAAATGTTAAAACTATTTACCACGGAAATAAACACGAGAACTTTTAACTTAGACAACGATATTCTTGCGATGCCGATCTGATTTAAATATTAATTAATTTCTGAAGAGAATCAAGCAATTTGATGTACCCACGTTGTACCTAAACAGTATACAAGGTAGGTGTACAAGTTATAAAATCGAAGACAGAGAAAAATACAAGTTACACTCTACAACATAATTGGCAAATAAGTAATTCAAGTTTTTCCGCATATGGACTTGGACAAGCCTCCACCTCCTTTGGCCCAATCAACGTCGTGGCTAAGCGGTATACTTTGCTCTTGGGGTTTTCCCGAGACACCTAGTTGACTCTTTAGTCTTTAGTCTCTATACAAGTTGTTTACTGGCTCGCTCCTTGTTCCTTTATCCTCGTGTTCATCCCTTTCTGTAGTTGGACAAGAAATACTTATGAATGTACTCACGAAGTAGCGGTACCACCGGGACAGTCCAGTCATGTCTCTCCAAGCCGGTTCGCCTCTTGCGACGCGAATACGCGAAGTCTCATAAATTGCTGAAGTTGATCGCCGATCTCACAAGATTTTGGTTATGTTACCTAGGGGGCCGTTCACGCAACGTTTACACACACACAATGTGTATCAAGAAAAAATATAAAAAAATTAACACTGAAAAATCAATTTTACGTCTGTCGGCGTAGGAAATACAATCTTTAAACCTTATCGCGGAAAGTAATTTTAATTTCACGATTGTTGACTATGTTGCGTTTTGAACTACATTCAATTTTATGCTCTGATATCAATTATATTTTTCAGTGTTCGCAAAAAATGTTTTGTTTTCAATATCTTCTTATATTCGTAAATGCCATGTCGACCTTAACATTTCACTGCACGAAATGTAGCCGACACGTTACGTGAATAGCCCCTCTGCGTATCAGACACTTTGCAGACGATTTTATCCAGCAATACACAACCACAGGTACTTACATAGTACAAGGATTCAAGGAAGCACTCTTACATAACGTCCGACCTAAGGTCCGACCTTAGTAGACACTAAGGTTGGACCTTAGGTCGGTCGGACTACTAGTACTATGTGGCCGATTTCCCTGTATGGGTCTGATCCACCCTCTTCACTTCCAGGAGCCGCAAGTGTTTGATCTGGAGCAGCATGCTCGCGGCACTGGTGGCGGGCGCGCTGGTGGCGCTGCTGGTGCTGCAGCCGTGGAACAGCGGCGGCGTGCGCCTGCGCTTCCGCCGCGCCGCGGTAGCCGCCAACGGGTACGAGTGCGCTTCGGTTGGCCGGTAAGCTTTCACGAACACATAGATACGTAGGTAGATATACCTAATACCTATCTATCTCCATAGAGTATGTTGAATATAGGGGTACCTATCTCTGCTTTTGACAAGACGCTAACTTGCCGTAAAATCTTAATACAAGCTTCTTTTATAACATACTAGCGGACGCACGTGAATTTCGATCCTTCACAAATCCAGGGTAGCTTTTGTTTTAATCCATTGTATAAATTATATTTACTTACTTACCCTAAATTTCAGCCAAATCGGTTCAATAGTTACGGCGTGAAGGAGTAACATACACACATACACAAGGTCCTATTTTGAATATTAATATGATATTCTGTGCTTCAGTACTTAAACACTGTCATAAACTTTTGGTTTTTTATTAGTAAGTAGCTGGAACCTATATCTTAAAGTACCCAAGCTTTTTTACTGGCGGTACCATTAATTATTGAAAAAAGCTTGGGTACCTATCTAAAGTTCCACTATATTAAGTATAACGTTATTTTTTACTAAACGGATTATTAATCTATTTTGTTTCCTCTCAAGCGGGATACTGGAACGGAACGGCACAGCCGTCGACGCAGCAATAGCGACGCTGTTCTGCGAAGGCCTCGCGTGTGCACAGTGCATGGGCCTCGGGGGAGGATTCCTGGCGACAGTGTACGACGCCAACACGCGTACAGTGAGAGTCCTCAACGCCAGGGAGAGGGCGCCTGCCGCGGCTACTGAGAACATGTTCCAGAACGCCTCGTCGACTGTCGGCGGGCTCGCGATCGCGGTGCCTGGCGAACTGAGGGGATACGGAGCCCTTTACAAGGAGTACGGCCGCCTGCCCTGGCGGGAACTGGTGCGGCCGGCTGCCGACCTCTGCCGACGAGGACATCGCGTTAACAACTACATGGGACGCGTGTTGAAGACGTATAGGGACAGAATACTCGCTGAGCCATCGATGAGGTAAAATATCTAAAGTTTCAGTAGCATCTTAGAGACTAAGGTTTCTGTAACAGAGAAGTGATATTTTGACTCAGAACTCTTTCAGATTGAATTTCACTATCCAAGAACAGTGATATCGTTTCAGACCGTTGCTAGTTGTTACACTTTGAGTTAATTTGTAATAGGTGCGGTGCTTCCATAATAGAAACAAACCGATTAATATTTACATAACACAAAACTCATTTACCATAACAAAAGGCAAAGCGATTGTGGTTTAGTGTTCCAGCTAAATATAGGACTGCATAGTAGGTATACTTACTAAGTATTGTTTTAACATAAATTAGTAACGAATCAGTGAGAAAAATATGATGTTATTCTTTTAGCAGGCTCAATGACTTAAAAAAAAAGTTTAATTTTTGTACAATTAGAGAGATAGCATTGTGATAAGTATGTTTTATAGATAGATACATGATTTTTTGAATAAATGTTTAGTATGATAAAAATTCAAGGTCTAAACACGCAAGTTTATTCCACTAAGGCAATTAGTACCGTGAATTTTAAGTTAATTGCCATATGTTTTATTGAATAACTGTCTATAGTAATTAGGTATAAGTTATAATTATTTAGCAAACAAAATTGAATCGCAACAAGGGTACACAATTGATATTTCTGAGCGCTCAAAGAACTTTGTTTTCTCCTCTTTTTATATTCAACACCAAAAATGCAAGAATCTGGAATACAGGCCTATCGGCTACAGTTCTTCTCACAGCTTTCAACGTAGCTACCATCAGATCTAGAGTGGATATAGGTGTCTTCTAAAAAAAATATAATGTATTTTAGCGAACTTTACGTCAACCCAGAGACAGGGGACGTATGGAACGAAGGAGATTTGATCCGCGAGCCAACACTAGCTCGCACTCTCGACATCATAGCTGAGGAGGGTCCGGAGGCAATCCACGACGGCACACTGACCGCGGCGTTGGTGCGAGACATTCAGGGCTTTGGCGGCATCATCACAGAAGAAGACCTGCGATCATACAAGTAAGTCATTTCAGCACTTCCGTAAAGACTGTCCTTCTATCCGGAAAAAATTTGGCCCCTGGCTGGTGGAAGTCGAAATTGTTATTAATGCAAGAATGGCGATATAATGGTGATCAAAGCGTTACTTCATGACAGGATTTATATTGTCTGTCCTTACCTGATTCAAGAGAAGTATTTGTTTGCTTGTATAAATCGAGTGAAACAATCATCATCAGCCCGTTTCAGTCCACTGCTGGAATGCCTCTCCATTTGTACGTCGTCCGCTTCTTTCCGTTAATTCTTTGTGAAGGTCGCGGTTGCCAAGCCCTGCTCCAACGTCCGTTTCGTTCAGTCTCACGTGACCTTCCCAGTTCCACTTTAAGAGGAACTCTTGACTCTTATAGCGATGTCAATGTGTAAGTAATTCTGTATTTTGCAAGAATATCAAAGAAGAATGCATATCGACGAAGTTACATCTTCGGCTTTGATTGGTTAATGCTTGCATCTGTTGAGCTTCCTAGGCACTGATTGCTCAATGTTTGCATCGGTTATGCAGCCAAGGCACCGATTCGCTGATGGTTCCGTTGCTATGGTTTCCGGTGATATTTTTGCGATCGGGATTTTATTTACGAGAATCACCCCATAGTTCTCTTCCAATGCAGCTTAATTTAATGTACCAATCTGAACTTTCAGGGCGGAATGGCAGGAGCCGATAGCAGTGCAATTGTCGGAAGAGCACACGCTTTACTCCGTGCCCCTGCCGGGCTCGGGGTCGGTGCTCGCGTTCATGCTCAACATGATGCGCGGGTGGATCGGCGCGGGCAGCTCCGAGCCGGTCGGCAGCGACCTCTACTGGCACCGCGTCGTTGAAACGTTCAAGTACGCGTATGCGAAGCGCACAGGCCTCGGGGACCCGGCACGCACCAACTTGCCCTACGATATTAGAGAGGTGAACATCGGCATTATTTTTACTCCTCAGAACCGATATGTACCTGAGGATGAGCCCATCTGAATATTTTACGTAAACCTTCTTCATAAAATAATAAAGTAACGCCATCTGTCTTTCCTGCTAATACGCCACAATATGTGCTCATGTTGGAAGCTTCCGGAATCTCATACGAACGCACCGGAGGCTCCTTTGCGCAACGCCCCTAGGGCTCACCTCTGGCTGACCCTTAACATTAGCCACTTTCGGAGAAAGTCAGAGTCAGCCCCAAGGTCCCAGACAGAATCAGATCCCTCTCAATCCCTCTCCGGAGCCTACCTGTACCTACCTAAAGTGGATATAAAAATGCTTTCAGTTAGAGCGCAATCTATCAGACCCCGAGTGGGCGCGAAGTTTCCGGAGCCTGGTGGATGACAAGCGCACCTTCAACGACTGGAAGCACTACGGCGCGCTGTTCGAGGGCGCCGACGACCACGGCACGGCGCACGTCGTGGTGTACGCGCCGGACGGCAGCGTCGTGTCTGCTACTAGCACCATCAACTACATGTAAGTGTAGCGGTCTTCGATAGCTGACGATAGATGGCGTAACCAGAACCCTAGCACACGCTGACGGAGCTTTCGACAAGCGTGCTATATATAGAAGTTCTGACGTCACACACTCGGATCACAAGCGGTCCCCAGGCATAACATCTGCCTGGAGGAAAATTTCCCTATTGCCACCAACACCGGGAAATAAGTATTATTATCTATCAATCAATTAGAGCGCAATCAAGCAGAGCCCGAGTGGGCGGCGAGGTTTCCGGAGGCTGGACGGCGGATACCAACACATTGGTGGCAATTCTGTTATGCTATGGGTAAATCTCTAAACTAAACTAACTTGACGCGTCTTAAAATAGTGCTGTCCTTTTCAAAATTCTCTTCAAAGGAAAGACAGCACTAGTCTTGGACGCGTCAAATTAGTTTAGGCTCTAAACTAATTTGACGCGTCAAATCATTAATAGTCCTTCTTATTATAAAACTTGATGTGCAAAGAAACGACAAAATTATCGACAATACGAAGGACTATTATTGAATGAACGAAACATTGCCCGACTTCGAATTGGTGTACATTAAAAATTATTTCATTCTTTGTAGTGGCAATTGAAGTTGGTTTTTTGGAAATAATTTTCCATTTTATTTTATACTTTTTAGTGGAAAACAACTAATGCGCAAGGCATTGGAAAAAATGCCTATATCGCTTGAAGTATATGCTTCTAAAATCTGAAGAGTTCCCTCAATTTCTCCAAGATCCCATCATCAGATCCTGACTTGATGAATACAGTCATTACTTGATGACTGCAAGGAAATGCAATAGTAACTCCTCCTTTTTTTGAAGTCGGTTAAATATAGCAGAAAGCCGTTTTACTGTAACATATTTTTAGAACACTTCGCTTTATTAATGTCGTTTGTATTTCAGTTGGGGTTCTCAAAGGCGGTCTACAAGCCTCGGCGTCATGCTGAATAACGAAATGGACGACTTCGCAGTCCCGGACCGCGAGTCCGCATACGGCATGCCGCCCTCGCCGGCCAACATGGTGGCGAAAGGGCTCCAACCACTGAGCTCCATGGTGCCGAGCGTGGTGCTGTCGAGAAACGGCACAGCAGACTTGGTGATCGGTGCTGCTGGTGGTACGAAGATAACCACTCAAGTAGCTCTGGTATGATTTTTCAGTTGTTTTTGACTTAAAAATTTCTCTTTGAGATGGGGAAAAAACTATTGAACTCGTGACACTGTTATCGTCACCTTTGTATATATAAAATCTGTTAGTGTAGTTGTAATCTGCTTTCAAATTTTGAACACCCAAACTCTCAACACATGGCGTTGTAAGCGTTGTAAGAATAGACACGAAATTGTTCAAGATTTCACTTCTGTCGGTCTCTCGGATTGCCGTCGCGTCGGTCGGGTTTTAGTTTCAACGCACATAGTTTTTAACCCCCGACGCAAAAGGGGTGTTATAAGTTTAACGTGTCTGTGTATCTGTGTATCTGTGTATCTGTCTGTGGTAGCGTAGCTCCCAAACGGATGGACCGATTTTCATGAAGTTTATTTTGTGTCATAGATAATTTTATTCCGAGTGTTCTTAGCCATGTTTCATGAATATCTGTTCAGCCGTTTGAAGATTATCAGGTATTTTCTAGTTGATGAGGGGATCTGACTAACTTCTTTATGTCCGATCGATTCGAAATTTGGTACCGTGTAGCTTCAATGACATTGAAAGTATATGGTAAGGTAACCATGACCTGATTTGCCGTTTGAAGATCATCAGCTCTTTAATAGTTGATGAGGGGATCTGACTACCTTCCATATGTCCTATCGTTTCGAAACTTGGTACCGTGTTATTTCAATGATATTTAAAGCGTATGGTAAGGTAATCATGACCTGATCAGCCGTTTGAAGAAGATCAGCTCTTTAATAGTTGATGAGGGGATTTGAATACCTTCCATATATCCTATCGATTCGAAATTTGGTACCGTGTAGCTTCAATGACATTGAAAGTATATGGTAAGGTAACCATGACCTGATTTGCCGTTTGAAGATCATCAGCTCTTTTATAGTTGATGAGGGGATCTGACTACCTTCCATATATCCTATCGATTCGAAATTTGGTACCGTGTTACTTCAATGATATTGAAAGTATATGGTAAGGTAACCATGTCCTGATTTGCCGTTTGAAGATCATCAGCTCTTTAATAGTTGATGAGGGGATCTAACTACCTTCTATGTGTCTTATCGTTTCGAAATTTGGTACCGTTATATTTCAATGATATTAAAAGCGCATGGTAAGGTAATCATGACCTGAGGGCCTACCATCAACTCTAATCGCGACTCAACAGTAGACCTAAACTGAATTGCATCGCTAATTCGTGACATAAATTCTTTTAATTCGACAAAAAGATGACATGAAAATAACCTAAACATACGAGTAGGAAGGTAAAACTTAATCTAGTAAAAGAAAACTAATATTATACCTAGTAACTAACTAAGTTACTTACTTATCACTATTAATACCTTCCCTATATTTAATACCTTATTACCTACTTTAAAAAGGACAAAATAAAAGTAAAATTACAAATTTTAAAAACCCCCGACACAAAAAATAAAATATAAAAAGTAACAAATAATATTTTAAACCTATTATAATAATTTTTATCGTCACAATATAATATTAAGTACGTTCAAATATTTTTTAATTCAAGCGTCGTCGCATCGTCGGGGGACTCATTTTCCGGAGTAGGTATCTCTCTCCCCCTACGTCCCTCGTCCCCCTACGATGCGACGACGCTTGAATTAAAAAATATTTGAACGTACTTAATATTATATTGTGACGATAAAAATTATTATAATAGGTTTAAAATATTATTTGTTACTTTTTATATTTTATTTTTTGTGTCGGGGGTTTTTAAAATTTGTAATTTTACTTTTATTTTGTCTTCCGACTATGTGATTTTGTAGCATTGATTATGCAACTAAGGCACTGATTGGCTGGTGATAGTTATAAAGTGTTGCCATAAGCCATATTTACACAATGTGTTATTTCAGGTGACGATGCACACACTATTGGAAAACGACGACTTATATGACGTCATACAGCGGCCGCGACTTCACCATCAACTTGTCCCGATGGAAGTTGAACATGAAGTTGATTTCAGTCCGGTGAATACTAATACTTTTTTTTTTTCTGGAAAATGTTTCAACAATTTCTTTAAGTTTTTTTTTTTATTTTATTCTTTACAACTTAGTACTTGACTGCGATCTCACCTGATGGTAAGTGACGATGCAGCCTAAGATGTTATTGGAAGGGTAAGTAAATTTACCCCACCGGTTTCTACAAGCATCGCACCGGAACGCTAAATCGCTTTGCGGTGCGTCTTTGCTGGTAGGGTGGTAACTAGCCACGGCCGAAGCCTCCCACCAGACCAGACCAGAGCCAATTTAGAAATTATAAAATTCCAAAGTGGCCCGTGGCAGGAATCGAACCCGCGACCTCCCACTCGAATCCAAGCGCGCCGCCACTGCGCCAGGGAGGTCATCAAATAAAGTACCTAATAATATTAAAGATATTTCAATCCACGAAGTCGCGCCCCACTCTGCCAAAATCCCTTATTTTTCATTCGATTAATTTGGAATTTGACAGAGTGGGGCGCGTCATCGTGGATTGAAATATCTATATAATCAATATTCATTTGTTGTAGGTAACAAAACTTTCGAATAAACACCCAATAAGTACCTACTTCACTTACCTACCTCTAAGGATATTTCAATCCACGAAGACGCGCCACACGGTGTCAAAATCGCTTGTTTCATTCGATTTGCATGGGCGCGTCATCGTGAATTGCAATCTGTAAGCACTAGCCATAGAGCATAGAATAAACTAGCCAGTTTTTTAAAAACATTATAATTTTAAATAAAATCATAGAATTACTTATAAAAAATTTATAAAGAGTTTTTACGTGAAACTTCTCGCTTCAACGCTTTAGACGCGTTGGGCATTTTTGAGATGGGAAAAAACAAATGAACTCGTTACCGTAACTGACACCTGAACACAGTTACAGTAACCGACACTTCTTGTTTTAGATGGAAAAAACATTGAACTCGCGACCCTGTTACCGTAACCGACACCTCTGTTTGAGTTTTCATTTCTGTCTTCCCAGAGTGCAACGTCTTTTTTTAATACTTATAATATTCTCGATTATTTCACAGAGCGTACTTGAATTTCTTCGTGCGAGGGGCCACGCGACCACAGAGCGTGGACCGACGGCGGGATTCGCTGCGATGAACGGCGTTGCGCGAGAAGCCAACGGCTATATCCTCGCGTCTACAGACCGGAGAAGAATTGGTAGCATCGACGGGTTTTAATATTCATACGACACAATCTTATGGTGCATAGCGATTTAGCCCACTTATTTTCAGCCATATTTCTAAGTCTATAAAATGATTTACTACCCGTTCGTAAAAGCTATACCGATGACTTCCCCTCCCACTTCCGCTCGTCTGTTATCAGACGTCCGCGGATTGTGGTCGTATGAAGTGGGAGGAGAAGTCATCGGCAAAGCTTCTGCGAACGGGTTGCAGGTAATTATCTTGACAGACCAAATTCAAGAGGATACAAACTACAAAGTACAAATTTTTGTCCATCTAAGGCCACAGTCTAAGGCTACTTACACTATTTACTGAGGTAATGGTGCCACTTCTGTTATGCGAAATCTCTAATTATTTGACGCTTCTAAAAATAGTGATAATAATACTATTCAAAATTCTAGAAAATATATAGTTTAGAGATTTTGCAGAATTAATGGCAAAATTATTCAATGACTAAAAAAAATAAATTTAAATTAACAATAATATAATCAGTATATTGATGTTTTTTGGATATTATTACTGTGAGCTACCACAGACGCAACATAAACATTAAACATGTTGAAACATTATTTTCCGGTGTCAACCAAGAGCAAAATAGGTAATTTTCAACATGTTTAGACAATATTTCATCAGTGGAAGCTCGCAGCGACGTTAACATAATAGCCCAGGCAAAAATGGTGAAGGTCGGTGAAATTTAGGTGTACTTATGTCATCGTATAGTATTAATAACTATTATTATAAACCTGCGCTGTGCTTTAATGGGTGCCTTATGTACCTAATTGTGTGTGAATTATGATATGTTTCATTATATTTGTAAATATTTATGGATAATATTAATTATAAGATAGATAATTTCTGTGATATAGGTAGCAAAATAAAGCTATTGTACATTAAAATTCCTTTTATTACACCACACTAGCCTCCTTGCCCTCCTTTTTTTACTTAATACATTTTCTCGAAAAGTAAACATTTCCATGTGTGTTTTGCGTGCGGAAAGTTTCCTATTCTTTTCCGCACTAGTGGACTGACTGGAATGCCTAGTGAATATTTTTGTGTTGTTTGTTTTTTAAATTAATTATTTTTGAATCTATTGCAAAAACACGAGCAATTTAGTATTATAGCGGACTGACAGCGGATGTGACGTACATAGCGTGTTTTCAAGTAGGTAAGGTGTAGCAAAGAGAAGTAGCCACACAGACCAAGGAATAACCATGGGGAATAACTTAATTCTTTGTTCTGTGGCTCATTCTGTGGGCAACACTTACACGGTTCGCAGCTGTCAAATGCAAAATCAGCAAGGCCAGTGTCAAACTCGTTAGTCGCGAATTTGTCAACTGTCAAGTGTCAAATGCCAATCAAGAGAAATTTTACCGGCAAAATTTATTCACAACTTTTTTTATACAAAATAAATTTAGAAATTTAAAACTGTTTGTTAGTTCGTAGAGACTTTGTTGTTTAGAAGTGGCGCAATATTATAGTTTAGCGACATGGCCTACAAATTGTCGGAAGGATCTCTTGAGGTAAACAAGTTTCAATTTTCGACATATTTTGTTCGTCTTATCTCGGATCTATTGTATTAATTAATATTTCCTGTGGAGCAGACTGTTTGGAGTCTACTGGAGTCTGCACCTGGGTAATTAGTAGGGAGTACTAGGAGCTTTCGTTTGTGCTACTTTCTATAACCCGTTCGCAGAAACTTTGCCGATGACTTCCTCTCACTTCCACCCTCTGCGACAAGTAAGGGATTGGAGTCATCGGCAAAGCTTCTGTGAACGGGTAGTACTTCTATTTTACAAACCATTTCTACAAGTAGACTAAATAACTTGTTACGTGGGTACACTGAAAAATGTATGGTATCTTTTTGGGAACCATCCTCCAGCTCATCAATAAGGGCCTATTTGAGGCCTATCTGAGAGGAGGTAAGAGAAAAGCATTACTGTGGGAATTACTAGACATACTTCCTTGGCCTTTGTCTACATTGGAAATAGAATATCTTTAAAATCTTAGCTTGTTTGGCCCAGGTGATGATAAATAAATGAGTGAATGTCTAGTCAGGAGTCTGAATCTAAAGGGCTTTGGGAAAGGGATCGGCTTCGCACCATGCTCTAGCACCATACATTAGTTGTACTACTGTACACTGAGCACTACTGTACCATTATGCAGTTTCTTGTTCAGAGGGTTTATAAAGTTTTGCGTGAACTGTACCTCCAGATGCCTTTGCTGTTGGCAATCCACTGCTTACATATCCCACACTTAAGCCTGAGCGGCGCATAAGCATTTACCCCTGCTTTTCCGGAGACAAAATAAAACTTAATAAGTTTTTATTCACTGAAATAATTTGCAGGACACATGCAAATTTACAACTAAAGAGATCTGTTGAATAAGAACTTTTTAAGTTTTCTTTGTCTTTTGAAAAATAAGGGTATTGCTTACACATCCTTCTAGCTTGAAACCCGCGAAATGTAAATGTAAGCGCCATTGTTATTTCTTAACTAATTATTTTGTACTCAGATCATAATGAACGGTGGTGTCTACGACAAACCTATAATGCAAGTGCTGGGCAGTAAGAAGGTAGGGGGCACCTCTGGGGCAAACGAGAGGTACAGGCTTCTGGTGTCGGACGGCAAGCACTCCAACAGCTTTGCCTTGCTGGCCACACAGCTTAACGACATATTGATCACTGGACAGCTCTCCGACTACTCAGTGGTGCAGATCAATAAGTTTGTCATATCCGTACTGAAGAATACTGTAGGAGAAAAGTAAGTGAACTAGCTATGATAAACATACTAATTTCATAAAAGTACTAGCTAAACAACCATGCGTTGTTTTGTCATAAAAATATTTCTCACTCAGGGTTATGTTATCTTCTTAGAAATACATATATTTATTTGGGTCTTGTGATTGTCAAGTCCAGCTGTGAAACCTCAGGCAATTTGTACCAGGGTCTCATCACTCCTATAAAGTGATTAGTTCTCACTGGCTTATAGGGATAAGTTACCACTGGCTGGACTAGTTTTCACTTTAGCCTCAGTCCAAACCCTCTTAGTTTAGAATTCTTAAAAGCAAACATTTTTAAGTTCATGAAACTGTTTAACTGCTTCAGAAGTGTCTATATATTTATTAATCAGAACCTATAATCATAATAATATGACTGTATAATAAATATAACTTTACAATACAAATCATTAAATTCCAGGCGAGTAATGGTCATCCTGGATATCACAATCCTGGCACCTGGCACAGAAGTAGGCAAGAAGATTGGGCAACCAACAACGTGGTCTGAAGAGGCTGCGACGACCAAGCCGCCGGCCCCAAGCCCAATGAGGCCTGTGCCCCAACAAACACCCGCACTTACCCACTCATTAGCAAAACCCACAGCTGGACCGAGCTTGGACTCCAGTCTGCTCGGCTCGCAAATGACGCATCCTATTGCAAGCTTGAGCCCCTACCAAAATAAGTAAGTTTTTTTTGTCATCCTAAAAATACGTGTTAAGTAATGGTTTAGACCATTGTGACTGTAAGAGGTTGGAAGTACAGATGCAAGGAACATTTCAGGTTTCCAGGAGTTAAGTGTTTTTGTGGTTTGGAGGCTTCAGCCGGGACTCGTTACCACCTTACCAACAAAGACATACTACCAAGTGATTTAGAATTCTGGCGCGATGCTGTGTAGAAACCGTTTATAACTCCTTCCTTGTTATGCATTTGTAGGTGGGTAATCAAGGCACGAGTGATGAACAAATCTCCCATAAGGACCTGGAGTAACGCGCGGGGCGAAGGCAAGCTGTTCAGCATGGACTTGTGCGACGACAGCGGGGAGATCAGAGCCACCGCCTTCAAGGATCAATGCGACAAGTTTTATGACATGATACAGGTATTCAGACTTCTACTAACCACTAACTTATCTTGCCTTAATCAGCCAATAGGCATCCATACAGGACATAGACCTTTCCGAGAGCGCGTCTGCACACACGGTCCTCCACCTTCCT
This sequence comes from Coenonympha arcania, assembly GCA_036785405.1. Taxonomy (NCBI): domain Eukaryota; kingdom Metazoa; phylum Arthropoda; class Insecta; order Lepidoptera; family Nymphalidae; genus Coenonympha; species Coenonympha arcania. The sequence goes on from CM072067.1 coordinate 4,294,074, forward strand.
CATCCATCTACTACCAGTGACCATTTTCAAGTTGTGGCTCGACAGAGGGCGGAGGATTGAACTACATATGGCAGTTAGATATTTGCATTTTTGAGCAAGTCAGTATGATTAAGATCAGGTTTCATTTCTTGAGATGCACTAAAATACGTACTAATAGTGCCATAAATAGCATATTTAAGTCTAATATTTTTACAGGTGGACAAAGTATACTACATCAGCCGTTGCCAACTGAAAACTGCGAACAAGCAGTTCACTTCGCTGAAGAATGATTACGAAATGGCGTTCACTCCCGACACAGTCGTGGCCGAGTGTACGGACGATGCGTCCTCGCTGCCCACCGTCAAGTACGACTTTGTGCCCATCAGCGATATTGCCAACAAGACCGCCGACACTTTAGTTGGTAAGACCTCCTCTATACATACTAATATTATAAATCTGAAGAGTTTGTTTGTTAGTTTGGACGCCCTAATCTGAGGAAGTACTTGTCTGAATTGAATTATTATTATTATTGTGTTGGATAATCCATCTATTGAGGAAGGTCATATTATAAAATACCGCTATGACCAATGAAAAATGAAAAAGAACATCAATGAAAAATGGAAAAAATCGTTCCTTTTGGAGAGCTTTGTAAATGGGTAAAGTAACGGTAAAGTTACGCAATACTAAATATACACAAAAAATTCCATTAAAATTGTTCAAGCCATTTCAGAGCAGTTTTGCGACAAACACAGTTACCCGAGAATTTATTTAGATGCATATAGTTTCTGAAATTAATGTCATAAATCAATTTTTTTAAATACCATTTCACAATGTCCCTAACAGATGTGATTGGAGTGTGCAAATCAGCATCTGATGTTCAGGAGCTCACTGCAAAGAGCACGGGGAAACTTCTCAAGAAGAGAGAAGTCACTCTTGTTGACCAATCCGGTGGAGCTGTAAGTTGTACATTGCTTGTAGACGCCATTTTCGTTTTAGTCGTTTCCATAAATGTAACGAAATGTAACATTTTATGTTTGCAGATTATTCTCACACTCTGGGGCAATGAAGCAGAGACTTTCGATTCTAGCTCCAACCCTGTAGTCTCAGCAAAGGTATGCATTCAGATTCACCGAGCATTGCTTAAGTATGTACTTCATTACAATGTGTGTCTATGGAGTCCCCTACTTCGCTGAGGTTGTGTTTGTTCAGGCTAAAATCAACTGAGGTTGTGTTAACTACGCTAAAACGTTAACTACCTATGTAAAATCTCACCTCCCTCTGTACATGGAATTTGCTTGAAACAATGGGAGTATCAATGTATTAACATATAGATGATTGACGTTAGGGTGCGCGCTTAGCTGAGTTCAACGGCAGCAAGTCGCTGTCGTGCCTCGCGTCCACGATGCTGCGCTGCAACCCCGACGTGCCCGAGGCGCACCGCCTCCGCGGCTGGTACGACAACGGCGGCGCCAGCATGGACACCGTCAACATCTCCGCCAGGTGCGCTATAGCCACACCGGCCAGTGCTAGCGTGAGGCGACGGCGGCGAGTCGCTGTCGTGCCTCGCGTCCACGATGCTGCGCTGCAACCCCGACGTGCCCGAGGCGCACCGCCTCCGCGGCTGGTACGACAACGGCGGCGCCAGCATGGACACCGTCAACATCTCCGCCAGGTGCGCTATAGCCACACCGGCCAGTGCTAGCGTGAGGCGACGGCGGCGAGTCGCTGTCGTGCCTCGCGTCCACGATGCTGCGCTGCAACCCCGACGTGCCCGAGGCGCACCGCCTCCGCGGCTGGTACGACAACGGCGGCGCCAGCATGGACACCGTCAACATTTCCGCCAGGTGCGCTATAGCCACACCGGCCAGTGCTAGCGTGAGGCGACGGCGGCGAGTCGCTGTCGTGCCGTGTCGAAGTGGAACCTAGATTCTAAGCATCTTATGTACGAGTATCTACAGCATTGATGATAGTTCAGATAAATAAGATAATTTGTCTTTCAGGGCGGGCGGCCAGCCCGGCGGCAGCGGTGAATGGATCACGTTCTCGGAGGCCGAGGCGCGCAAGCTCGGCACCGGCGAGAAGGGAGACTACTTCACGCTCGTGGGCGTGCTGACGTACGTGTTCGCGGACAACGCGGTGTACAAGGCGTGCCCGCAGGAGCAGTGCAACAAGAAGCTGGTGGACCAGGAGAACGGGCTGTACCGCTGCGAGAAGTGCAACCGCGAGTACCCCAACTACAAATACAGGCTGCTGCTTGGGGTGAGTCAAAATGACAGACAGTGTTGTGTGGATGCCGTTTTCTCAGGCCCCCCCTCTTAGTTTAAAATGCTAGTAAATATAAAATGTTTACACCTCTTGAAAATATCAACGCAGGTTACCATACCATTGCAATATTGCTATTGTTTCCATAAAACATTGCATTAAAATCACGCATCATCAGAACAAGACTCTACCAGGAGAACATGCGATGCGAAGTATATACTAATAACACTTGAATAATCTCAGGCCAACATATCGGACCCGACGGGCGAGCAGCGCATCACGGCGTTCAACGAGGCGGCGGAGGCGATGCTGGGCCAGAGCGCGGCGGACGTGGGCCGCATGTCGGAGTACGACAAGAGCGGGTACGCGGCGCTGTTCGAGGACCTCAAGTTCCGCAGCTTCGTGTTCAACTTCCGCACCAAGATGGAGACCTTCAGTGTGAGTGCACTCTCTACTGCCTCACTCTCACAGCGCGGCGGACGTGGGCCGCATGTCGGAGTACGACAAGAGCGGGTACGCGGCGCTGTTCGAGGACCTCAAGTTCCGCAGCTTCGTGTTCAACTTCCGCACCAAGATGGAGACCTTCAGTGTGAGTGCACTCTCTACTGCCTCACTCTCACAGCGCGGCGGACGTGGGCCGCATGTCGGAGTACGACAAGAGCGGGTACGCGGCGCTGTTCGAGGACCTCAAGTTCCGCAGCTTCGTGTTCAACTTCCGCACCAAGATGGAGACCTTCAGTGTGAGTGCACTCTCTACTGCCTCACTCTCACAGCGCGGCGGACGTGGGCCGCATGTCGGAGTACGACAAGAGCGGGTACGCGGCGCTGTTCGAGGACCTCAAGTTCCGCAGCTTCGTGTTCAACTTCCGCACCAAGATGGAGACCTTCAGTGTGAGTGCACTCTCTACTGCCTCACTCTCACAGCGCGGCGGACGTGGGCCGCATGTCGGAGTACGACAAGAGCGGGTACGCGGCGCTGTTCGAGGACCTCAAGTTCCGCAGCTTCGTGTTCAACTTCCGCACCAAGATGGAGACCTTCAGTGTGAGTGCACTCTCTACTGCCTCACTCTCACAGCGCGGCGGACGTGGGCCGCATGTCGGAGTACGACAAGAGCGGGTACGCGGCGCTGTTCGAGGACCTCAAGTTCCGCAGCTTCGTGTTCAACTTCCGCACCAAGATGGAGACCTTCAGTGTGAGTGCACTCTCTACTGCCTCACTCTCACAGCGCGGCGGACGTGGGCCGCATGTCGGAGTACGACAAGAGCGGGTACGCGGCGCTGTTCGAGGACCTCAAGTTCCGCAGCTTCGTGTTCAACTTCCGCACCAAGATGGAGACCTTCAGTGTGAGTGCACTCTCTACTGCCTCACTCTCACAGCGCGGCGGACGTGGGCCGCATGTCGGAGTACGACAAGAGCGGGTACGCGGCGCTGTTCGAGGACCTCAAGTTCCGCAGCTTCGTGTTCAACTTCCGCACCAAGATGGAGACCTTCAGTGTGAGTGCACTCTCTACTGCCTCACTCTCACAGCGCGGCGGACGTGGGCCGCATGACTTAGCATTTTACGCCTTGTACTACTCTAAACCGATATTTAAAAGTAGCCCTACTTTACCCCAGTGATCCGGTGGGAATTTTGCGAAATCCTTTCTTATCTCTTATACAACTTCAACTTTTTAAACATTTGCCGGGTCAGTTTTCATATAGATATTTCGATCCAAGATGACGCGCCCCACTCTGTCAAACTCCATATAAATGGAATGAAGTATAAGCGACTTTGACAGAGTGAGGCGCGTCTTCGTGGATTGAAGTAACTATACATAAAAACGTCTGTCACAGGACGAGGCGCGGCTGAAGACGGTGGTGATGTCGGCCAAGCCGGTGGACTACAGGGAGGCCAACGCCAAACTCGTGCGCAGCATCGCGGCGCTCAGCGGCGTCACTGTGTGACGTCACACTACACAGCATCGCTACGCGCGGCCCCTTTTGAATCGTGTATCTAGAAGCTCGTAAAGAAAGCTCGCTAATCGAATCATGATGTAAAAACAAGTCAATATTAAGAAAAAATTAAAAGAAACACGACTGCCCTGTGGTAAAATGTCTATTTCCAAAAAAAAGATCCTATGTTATTCGGAATGATGTGAGGGTCTTAACGATACCCTATATTATGTCCAAATCTCTTCAGTAGTTATGGTGGAATAAAGAAACTCACATATTAACATACATGAGCCCTTAAGACATTACACTCCTTTTTTTTAGTCGTCTAACATAATAAGAAATAACAATCTCATTATTGTTACATTAAGGGCCGATTTTCAAATCCCCAGATAAACTATCTGAGGAATAAATTTGAAACATATGCCATACAAAATCTGTTAAAACGTCATATTTATTCGTTAGTTAGCGACTATCTGGCGATTGAAAAATCGGCCCTAAAAGGACAATTCCCATTTCTTTAATTCCCATTTCTTTACTCCAATCCAAGACGTTTTGTGTCTCGTTTTTTTCCCATAGAGCAAAATAAGATTATAAGTTATTGCGTCATATTCCATGAAACTATCCTTAAGAAGAAGCTTGAAGAGGAATGATTCCTCTTGCACGATAAGTGATACTGATAAGTGACTATTGCATGATAAGTGCGAGATTAAGATTCGTTAAAGCGAGGTACAAACTAAAACTTGAAAGTGTAACTAGGAAGTTTATATAATGTTTTAAGGTTTTGTTTTCATTCCTTATTATATCTGTCATTTCAATTATTCGTTTTTATCATAATTGTTGTGTTGTATCCACGAAATGCTAAATAAAGTGGTTGTAACAAACTGAGCTTTCATTATGTACTTAGTACATTTACTTTTAATGATGTCCAGAAAGAGCCCACAAGAAACTGCTGCATATTCACAGAAAAAAATATAAAGTTATTCCTTGGTCTGTATGCATATTCGTTGAAGTGTTTATTTATTGTGTAGACTAATTTAAAAGAATACTACATGTACGGTGTACCCTGGACAGGGCGGAGAGCGCAAAAAATGTCGCCAGTTTACCGGTGCCAAAAATGCTTGTTTTGTCACCAGTAGTAAGACCACGATATAGTTCGCTCAGCAGCCACCTATTTTTTTTTTTTTTTTTTTTTTACTCTATACAAGTTAGTACTTGACTGCGATCTCACCTGATGGTAAGTTAATGATGCAGATGTTATCGTACTAACTTGGGAGGGTAAGTAAATTTACCCCAACGGTTTTCACAAGCATTGCACCGGAACGCTAAATCGCTTGGCCGTGCGTCTTTGCTGGTAGGGCAACTAGCCACGGCCAAGGCTTCCCACCAGACCAGACCTGACCCAATTTAGAAATTATAAAATCCCAAAGTGGCCCGTGGTGGGAATCGAACTCGCGACCTCCTACTCGAATCCGAGCGCACTGCCACTGCGCCATGGAGGTCGTCAGCACCTATAAGAATTTTGACAGGTGGCGCTACTGTTTGCTTGTACGAAAAAGGTTTACGTAAATCAATATGTGTTCAAAAGACAAAAAAAATATATTTACACGATCCAAAAGAGATCCTAAAGAACCTCAGAAATGAACTAATAACAGAAGATTGCAAACTTTAGAATAATGACATTGATCTGAGACTGAGATTGAAGAACACAACTGACAGCAGGCGAATCATCAGTCTGTCGAAATTTTACGAAATTCCGTGTAAGGATAGCATGTAAGTGAATATCAACTGCATAAAATAGCCATGCTTGTGAGATGCAATGTTGAACAACGGGCTACCGTCTGGTACTGAGCGCGACAGGGAAGGCGACTCCATTAATGTGCGAATACGTCCTGCCCGTAGTAGAAGAGTTCGTCGCAGAGACCGGTTACAAGAGAGACAGCGACCTCTATCTCGAATCAACGCACCGCCACGCCTCGTTCACAATTTCCCAGGGAGATCGCAGAATCCCGGTGTACAGGCAGCTACCAGTAACAGGAATAATGGAGTTGACCGTAGAATAGTTCGTTCGATACGGCGGCCGCAACGACTGCAGCGGAATAGGCAAGTGAGTACATTTTTATATAGATACTAGCTGCCCCGGCAAACGTTATTTTGCCATATAAATTTTTTCTCACTTAGGGATATAAAAAATAGATAACAACCTGCTCCCAGAACCAGAGAATATATACTGAAAATTTCATAACAATGGGTCAAGCCGTTTCAGAGGAGTTTAGTAACAAAGAAAAGCGAGAGAATTTTATGTATTAGAGTTTAGACTTACCTAAGTATAGATCGTCTACTATCTAATCTAATAAAACAAAAAATATTTAAAAAAAAACCGACTTCAAATGCCACTGCAAAGAGTGAAATAATTTTCATTGTATCTACTTACCTACACCAATTCAACAATTGTCATCAAGTCAGTGAGTGAGTTGCATGATGCATCTGCAGACTCATTAATGAACGCCGCCGTTTAGCCCTTTTAACGTAGGTATCTACTATGTACCTTATTTATATTTCCTATAATCCGTAAAATACCACCACTCTCGTAGGTACAAAACCTCTGCTCGTAGTCCTAGACTGTGACAGCACGACAAAAATATTTTTAAAAATTTCAGATAAATCCTAGATGGTCGGCGACGCAAACACGATCGCCTGTCCGGCCTGCTCCTTATTCATACACGCAAGCGATAACAGGACCCGAAGGTGATTCGCGACTACGCCACGCCGATGAACAACGTCGAGAGCAGCAGCGCATTACGCGTGCCAGGTGGCGAAGGGACGAACGTGACGGACGACTCCGACGAATACGAACACTCCCATCACTTCAGCTTCGTAGGAACACCCAAGTTGCACCAAGACCACGCCGACCACGACGACCGTTTACGTTAATTTCTACAAGTACCAATCCGTCGTTACCATAGCGTTCGATTTCTCTGTATCCACTTGACTAACATTTTTACTACTTACTAGTCACACGGGTTATTTTAGTCTATTGCATTACGGGTAAAACAAAATTACCTACATTCGTTTTGTGGGAATAATTGTCTTTAAAAAACGCTGTCTGGAATTACGCAAGTGTGTTGGCGGAGAGACGAGCGTGACAGATCACTCCGACGACTTCGATCACTCCCATCACTTCAGCTTCGTAGGAACACTCAAGTTGCACCAAGAACACGCCGGCCACAACGACCGTTTACGTTAAATTATACAAGTAGCAATCCGTTATTACCGTAACATTCAACTTCTCGGTATAAAATTTATCCAGTTGACTACGGATAGAAGTTCATTACGGATAGAAGAAAATTACATTCGTTTTGTGGGAAATCAATTGTCTGAAAACACGGTCTAGTGGCGGAGGGACGAAGTGATGGGAACATCCTACCCTACCAGTCCGTTGTTTCCGTAACATTCGCATCTTTTGTTCTAGTAGTGTTATCTCGCTGCAGACTCGGTCATAAATCATTCGAGTGTTTCGCTTTTGTTGTTCTGCAGTAATGCACAACTCAACAAAGAACAACAAATGCGAAACACTCGGATAATTTATGACAGAGTCTGCAGCGAGATAATAACCCTACAATAGTTTGTTGCACATGTTACTATTTCACTTCTGGTCGTAATGGCAACGTAATGACTTTATTTTTGTGTATTAATCCTACTGATATGAATTGTCAACATAGGCATCTTGTAATAGTACATCTACCCTGGAGAGGGCAGACGGCGCGAAAAAATATCGCCATTTTATCGGTGCCAAAAATGCTTGTTTTTACACCAACAGTAGGGCCACGCCGTAGTTCGCCCAGCAGCCACCTTTAGAATTTTGACAGATGGCGCTACTGTTTTCTTGTACGAAAAAGGTTTACGTAAATTCGTTCTGATGCCCATGTCCTGAGGTTTCTTATCGGCATCATATACAACAAGCTCACTTAGCTGTCCCAGTACTAAAATACTCAGATGATTTCTTATTAATCCAGATATACAGAAAAAAAAACTTGTTTTTCTATGTAATTAGTTTATTTATTAATCTCATTGATATGACTTTAAATTTGGCTAAAGAAATAATTTTTCTGGTACCATTATATTATTTCGGACAATAAACACAATATTACATAATATTAAACTTCAAGATTTTTCTACGAACTTTACAGATAACGAGGTTGAAATTCTGGCTGCACTTTTTATAACTTGCGAAATAAAAAAACCAATATATCTTTTTGAAAAAAAGCAAACATTGCTATTGTTTGTGTACAGACATGGTCATTTTATAGCTTACATTTCGGGCTGTAAATCATATATCAGATTGCTGTTCTTTAGCATTATAATTGTATGGTACAAAACCAATTTAGATACTTTAGAAACTAACAGGATTTCATTTCACTTTACACATATTCTCTAACATTAATTATATTTTTTTTATAAAGAATGCTTGATAAAACAAAATACATAGTTAAAAATGGCAGTGTGTTTTAATAACGTGGGGTGTAGGAAAATATTGCAAACGCACATTTTTTTTTTATTTCACATAAGTGAATTTACAGCGAAAGAATCAAATCAGCTTGGAGCCGTTTGTGCGTTTTACAAACACTACACAAACGTAATCATTATTTATTTATTACACTACTATAAACGCAAAAATGTCTCCCTTTTGCTTTAATGGATAGTTCTCATTTGTTTTATGGAACATAAAAGTTATGTTCCATGGAACAAAGTGAGACAATATACCTACGTAACGACGTTTCAATAGAACAAATGGAATAAATTCTATTTAGCTGCAATAGATGGTTGTCTCCCCATTTTCGAAGTCCTCCCGTAGAACTATTTTGGGGCCTGTTTTAGTTTGAAATTAACATGGGAGTAAGCTACTTCTAGTTTCAAATACTGAGAATAACCAACTTAGTACGAAAACATCGTGAAAGTTTTTAAATCGAGACAATAATTCGAGATTGTCAGCTACAAATTAATAAAATGCGGTGTTAGTACAAACAAAAATCAACAACAGTCACAATAAATAACCTATGCAGTTACAGTGCGAAATTAAAGCCTTAATAACCAAAACATTAAGGTGATATCAGATTTCATTACTAAGTAGTTCATAGGTTGACAGAGTAGGGCGCGTCATTATGGATTGAAATATCTATTATATTCAGCATCCGTTCTCTCGGTTTTTGACATTTTCCCGAAAAAAAGTATGAATTTTCGTTATACTCTGATATTACCTTGATGTTTAAATAGTAAAATATTCATAGTTGCCTTAAATATTTTAATTTTATCAGTACAGTACTCTTGGATACATCGATTCTCAAACATTTTTAATATTTTAATATAAAACAATATGGTGAAAATATAATAAAACAATATTTGAGTACATATATCATCAATAATTGTAATATCAAAAGAAATTAGCTGCCAAAATATAAGATATTCAATTCATGTAACAATACATTTTCATGTTCATTTATGATGAGGTTTCTAAAATAAATAAGATATTTCATATTTGTAGAATAATCAAACCAAAACAGAAAAGACGTGTTTCAGAACAGAAATATTTAACCTATTCAGATTTTATGATTTCATTTCTTAGTTTTAATGGTCCTTCGAGCCGGATACACTAACAAATATGTCAATATCCGTTATGTTCATAATGATGAATGAATTATTTTGAAAGATAAACTGTTAGTGCTTTTGATAGAATACAAACTAACTCTTTTTATAAGTTATTTTTTATATTAAACGCCTAAATGAGATCGCGACCTCCTCAAAGTTTGAGAAACGATGCTATAATCTTAACTGAATTCAGTGAACAGTTAGTACATTCTAAACATTAACAACCTTACTTAGTTTTGTTCAGCCTTTGCTTAGTTATTGCTTTGTGTCTATCTTTCATCAGCTCTAGCCATATGACATATGTTATATTGAAATTCAATAATGTATGGGAATGATCGCTCAATAGGGTAATTTACTGAAATCAAAATGTTAAATTATTTCACTCATTTTTGAAACTATATTCAAGAATAAATATAATTTTCAAAAAGATAAGCTAAATAGTATTTATATTAAAATAATAAAGCAAAAGAGATAGCTATATCGGATAGTGTATGTCTCTCATGCCAACTCCTCTCAATAGTAACCCCACGTAACTAAACAAATTTTCGTTTGGTCAGAAAGGGACAGAGGAAACATTCAAATGCTAGTAACGTTTGATTTCCTTGTCTGATAAGAATTTTATTTTCATAAGATGTAATTATTTCTAAGCTAGTTTACTATATTTACTATAATGTAATAAAAATGGATTTAAAACACCGTAATGATCACAAGACTTCAATACATTCTTGTATATTTTTTCAAATTCGTTCCATTTCATCTCTTCATCGTATTACAGTATGTCATATGACTAGAGCTGCACAAAGACGACAAAGCATTGCATAACTAAACAACAAAGTAAGGCCTATTTTATCTATAAATAGCCTTAATCATAATATCTACTCTATCCTTAATCATACTCTATCAATATATCCATCAATTATTAATCACGGATAATTACACGTCTCTAGAATATAAATTATCACGAATAAGTGTTAAGAAAATATTGAGATTATAATATTTTTTATTGTTGAAACGATCTTCAATTCCAAAAGAGTATAAATTACCGCCTTGAAAACTCAAATACAGCGCGATGCAAGTACCTATTATATTCTTTTTTACTAATTGTTACTTATTGATGAAATTAATAGACATATTTATTTATACACATGATCCGGCGAAATGCGCGACAAGATCTCGCCAGTTTACTGGTGTCAAAAACTGTTTGTTTTGACACCAGTACCATGTCGTTTGCTCTACAGGAACCTATGAGATAACAAAACTATGAAGGCGCCTTATTCATTCATTAGCCTAGCCTAGCCTTACGTAATATGCGGCGCCCTGTGGCGGCGCCATTATCAGCGCCAAGATTTGTTGTCAAAAGTTCATGTGCCAATACCCTAGGTTACGCATCTTATACGTCACTTGATAGATTTAAAAAAAGTCACTCTAATTTTGTAGACGGGGCTAGTCCATTTGTTTCCTATGTCATTGATAGGAACTCCATCTAGTATCTAGGTTGTTCGTAGGAATTTTGGCAGAAGGCGCTACTATTTGCATGTATGAAAAAACTTCACGTACAACTTTCAAATGAACCCATGCTCAGGTTCATTTTGTTCTGAAAATGTAGTCACGGAAAGCCTTGAACAGAACAGACTTTAGTTTAGACCTTCAATGAAAAAGTCAATTCGGTTATACTTGAATCGCGCTGCATACGAAGAGGCATAAGATCAAACAATTCGATTTACATAGAACCGAAATTTCGATTTGATAATAATAATTAAAAAATACAGAAAACTATTTAGGTATACTTAAACGTACACGAGTAATAGTATGGTATGTTTCAATAGAAACTTTGTGGAAGGTAAACAAACAACTACTAAAGTTTAATTGACCGAGATGTAGTTTTTCGTTCAAAAAAGTTGCAAAACCAGAGAGTTTGACGTCAATCACAAAATAGTTGACCATGAACTTGTACTAATTAGAAAATAGACCAAAATATCGACAAATTTATGAACTAGTTTTGTAACGTGTTTTAAATAATACAAATCGTGAACAATGAAACGAGCAACAAACAAAGGCATCGGTTTCCACATTGTTGAACCAAACCAAGCCAATTCAAAACACGTCGTTGAAGCAGCGTGCAATAAAGAAAACTTTAACTTTCAATAAAGAAAAAGCTTCAGATCTGCCGCTTTGTTTCTTATTTCAAAACAAGTTTTTGTTGATAATATGATTCTGAATAACTTGTTCAAAATCCCAGCTTGTTGTACATGGAGCTCCGATAAAATAGAAACTAATTAAAGCCTTGTACTAATTAAACATGCCTTTCAATTAATCATATTGCGAGCACGGAACAGTGTTTTATTTATTAATTTTCTAGGGCAGAAGAAAATATTTAATGAATCAGCTTTCTGCACTACTTCTCAATATAAACTTGTGCTACTTTAGCAGCTTAAATTTTCAACTTAATTAGATCGCTAATTTAATTCAATAGCTGTTCGTTTACCTTCGGTATTAAAAGTTTACAGTATGCACCGTATGCAATGTACACTACATTACACAACAGTACGATAATGAATTCCATTACAACACCTCAGTCGAGTCATAGCCCGACAAGAGTCCATTCACACGTATAACGCGACCGCTTAACTCGCGTATCGCCTTCGCGGTAGGAGGGGAGCGGGGGGAGATGTTGGCGGGTGGGTGAGAGGTGTGCGCGGAGGATTTGACGTAAGCTCTCTGCTCCGCGCACACCTCTCACCCACCCGCCAACATTCCCCCCGCTCCCCACCTACCGCGCAGGCGATACGCGGGTTAATCGGTCGCGTTATAACGATTAATCGTAATCACTAATTGTGCAGTAACACTAAAGAGTCCTTGTTACAAAGAGCACAGGAGCGGGCCCGCCGCCGCCTGCCGCCCCGCCCGCCGCCGCCGCCGCGCGCCACGACACGCACTTCCACCGACCACTACGCGTTACGCCACTAAACGTTATTTACAATACGAACACTAGGAATTAACACAAAGCGAATAAATAAAAGCGACGCTCTTTGGAACCGACCGCGTACGACGTACACTTCTTGCGATTCACAAACGCACGTGACACTTTCTTGTGTTAGGTGTATATAAATATTTCACTCCACGAAAACGCGTCCAAATCTGTCATCGCTTATGTTTCATTGGATTCGTATGGAGTTTGACAGAGTGGGGCGCGTCATCGTGGATTGAAGTATCTAATATTCGTATTCGCTTTCGCGGACGCAAGCGAATACGAATATTAGATATTTGCAAGCAGTATTTATAAGTTAACAATGTGAAGTACAGTCAAACCTGGTTAAGTGATAGCTCAAGGGACGGGGACGGAGATCGCTTTTTCTCTTATAGAGGTTTCTCACTAAACCGAGTTTCAGAGTTTGAAGAGCAAAATGATGGCACCTGCCAAAAAATAGAATTTTCTTGCTTACCCATTTCTCACTTACTCAGGTTCGACTGTATAGCGAATGTATTTGACAAACAAAAATAATATTAAGTAATTGGAATATGGGATATCTATAAATGGATTCTATGTAACGCCTTGCGCACGATTTATTTGAAAGCTAGCATTTGGAGAGAAGAGTTTATAATTGACGAAAGTGAAAAATCCCACGTTATTTACATCACTCTTTCTTAATCCTTATAATAAAATATAACGAACCATACATTTTCCATTCATCAGTAATTTTCTATTTCTTTGCCAAGTACATTCGCCAAACATGTGAATCGTTGCTGCGAATGTCAAAACATGTGTGAATAAATAATCACGACTATAAGTATCACGCACGTTCGTGAGTCGCAACAATTGTACGCGGGTACGTGATGCGCGAACTTACGACGAGCCAAAACAAACGACGCACTAAACAAACCTCTACCACACAGGTACAAAATTCCCATCGACTTCAAAGCCCCAAACATAGTATACCTAATTGTTATACCTTCGGATATTTGCTGTGAAAGGGGAGCTGCGATATTATATCAATCTATATATTTCGTCTATCAGTTGTATTAGAGAACTAAACTCGCCGGCATATTTAGCGGAACATTAAAAAAAGTTTGATATCAGTATCATATAAAGTTGCTGGCTGGTTTATACGTTATTTAATTTAAAAAGAAATATTTTCAAATTAAGAAAACAACTGAACATCACATTTTATGCAATTGTTTTAATTTTATTCAAATACACCTTATCTGGAGCGAACTTCGAGTATTTCTTCCTTCTGAGTTTGATTTAAAATTTCATTGAAATACTGTTTTTTGTTAGTTTTTTTTAATCGCGTATCTTTCTGGAGTTGATGACTGAATTATGCCTGACTTAGCCCCAACGGAGATTGCCAGGGCACTCGAAATGCGAAGAAATGGTCAAACCTACAGAGTGATATCCAGAGATCTTCGTCGACCAGTTTCAACGATCCATCGCAGTATCCAACGGTTCAGGGAGACCGGTACTTATGTGAGAAGAGCAGGACAAGGCAGAAAAAGACGCACTTCGAGTAGGGATGATCGTTTCATTCGGCTTCGTGTACGTAGGAACCCCCGTTTGACGGCCGTCCAAGCCCGACATGAGTTAGAAGCAGTGCGGGGTGTAACCGTAAGTGAGCGTACGGTACGAAGAAGGCTCGAAGAAGCTGGTTTGGGTTCATTTGTGCCCGCCAAGGCTCCAAGGCTCGAGGTAAATCATCGTAGAAACAGGTTAACTTTTGCTCAGGAACATCGACTTTGGAACGCGGACCAATGGAGTAAGGTATTGTTTAGTGATGAGTGCAGAATTCTCTTAAATCAAATTGACGGCAGGCAAACAATATACAGACGCAAAGGAGAACGATACATTCAGCAAATTTTGAAACTACAGTTGCATACGGTGGTGGATCAATAATGGTTTGGGCGGGCATTTGTTTGGGAGCTCGCACAGACTTGGTAGTGATTGACAGAGGGAGTCTGACTGCAGACCGCTATATCAGAGAAGTTTTAGAAGAAAATGTCGTACCGTTGGCCCATATATCGGTGACGATTTTGTTTTTATGCAGGATAATGCTCTGCCGCATACCGCTCGGGTAACTCAAGCTTATCTTAATGATATGAATATCACTGTTATGGAGTGGCCGGCGAGATCACCGGATATGAACCCAATAGAGCACGTTTGGGACTTGCTGAAAAGAAAAGTTAAGTCCAGAATTTCAGCTCCTGCCAACGTGGGAGAACTGCGAATCGCCGTAGTTGAGGAATGGCGGAGACTATCCCAGGAGACCATCGATAACATCATTCTCAGTATGCCTAGACGGGTAGAAACTTTAATAAGAGCACGTGGAGGAAATACGCGAAATTAATCACCATTTTTCTAATTTAATTAATTGTAATTTTAATATTAAATTTCACTTTTCCAGGTTACATGAAAAGTTCAAAAATGTACCATTTTTCACAAATAGCCTTTACTCGCGAAATCTGTTCTTAATGTGATCTCATTTTAAGTAAAAACAAATGAAACTTTAAATAACAAAAGAAGTGTAGTAAGTAGATTTTAAAATAAAACCATATTTTTTTAAATTATGGACCTTTTTTTTATGTTCCGCTAAATATGCCGGTGAGTTTAGTATGTACTAGTGTTGTTATGGATATCCATATCCGTAACCGAAACTATCGGATATCCGAAATAAAAAAATTTCCGTAACCGTAACTGAATCCGTAATAAAAGTTTTGGATAGTTTCGGATAGGGCGGACTCTAACTAAATACTACACTCGTACGAATTAACTGTGCACTCCGCTGATTTCATTTTACAGTTCCTTAAAAAATTAATATCCGTAACCGAAACTACCGGATAATCCGAAATAATTTAATATCAATAACCATAACCGAAACCGATATTATTTTTTACCAATATCCATATCCGGATCCGAAATTATATCTCCATAACATCCCTAGTATGTACTCAGAACACATGGTCCCACATAATACTGATAGGAACATCTTTAAAACCGGCCGGGTACTCCCCATTTGTTTTAAAGAACAAGACCACATTGAACAATGAATTTTGTTTTTTATCAAACAAAATGTGTGAATACTAGTATTTATCATTCAACATTTTTTTGTTCCATGGAACAAAACGAAGTAAAATAGAACAAATGGGAACTACCCAAATGGTCTCCTGATGAATGATCCCATCATTATTAGTCGTCTGTCAGACTTCAAACCTTCCTCCTGGGAAGTAAACCGTGACCAGTAAAGCTTTCATTTAAAAATGACTGTGTTAGAGACATATACAGTGTGAGTCTTCATAATGTGCACATATTGAAATGAGGGAAACTATGCTTAATCTTATCGACGGAAAACGTATTAAAAAAAATCTAAAATTTTTTTTTATATTTTTTTGGAATTTTTAAAAATTGCGTTCCCTACTATGACCCTTGTGTAAACAAAACGGTGTAACTTTTAAACTAAATGATCTATCACGATGAATCAAACTTATTAATGATTGGAAGTAATGGTCCGTCCTCATGAAATGAAAATTGTGGAAAAAAATTACCCTCAATCGAAAATACACGTGTTTTTAATAAAATTTCTGTTTTTTTTTTTCACTAATTTTTACAATAATCGTAAAATTTCGCAATAAAATGCCCCTATTGTGTGCCTTTTTTATTACTTTAAATTATTCCTCATCGTATTAGCTACCTAATGGTAAAAATTGTGTATTTGTAACTTAATCCTAACATTTCTTTTTAACTGTTCAAAAATAGCACTCCAAACGCGCAAGGTATTGTTTTCCTAAGGAGGGTTCTACGTGATATCTACTATCTCAATAATTAGTGCGTAGCCGTGTCCTAGGCCTTTCTTTAACACTTGATAAGAAATGTTAGAATTGAGTTATAAGCATGCAATTTTTACCGTTAGGTAGCTAATACGATGAGGAATAATTTAAAGTAATAAAAAAGGCACACAATAGGGACATTTTATTGAGAAATTTAACGATTATTGTAAAAATTAGTGAAAAAAAAACAGAAATTTTACTAAAAACACGTGTATTTTCCATTGAGGGTAATTTTTTTCCACAATTTTCATTTCATGAGGACGGACCATTATTTCCAATCATAAATAACTTTGATTCATCGCGATAGATCATTTAGTTTAAAAGTTACACCGTTTTGTTTACACAAGGGTCATAGTAGGGAACGCAATTTTTATAAATTCCAAAAAAATATAAAAAAATTTTTTAGATTTTTTTTAATACGTTTTCCGTCGATAAAATTAAGCATAGTTTCCCTCATTTCAATATGTGCACATTATGAAGACTCACACTGTATATACAAACAAATTTATATATATATTAAAATATATATAATAGATGCCATAGCCAATAAATTAAATGAGTAAACCGATAGTCAATTTCACATCTGTGTGGAAAAGGTTTTAACTAATCTTAAAACTAAAATAATAACAAAATATGGCCGAGAAGCGATCTCAATCATAATAATTAATATTACTGTATAATAATAATGATATAATTAATATCAATTTTAACACCCAGTCTTATTCGACTCTTGAGATTCTCGATAATTTCAATTAGATTTCCAAAACGATTTCCGAATTTGATTTTGCAACACAATTCATTTTCGGAGCTCAAATTTTATTTACAAATTAAGTAGATTGAAAATAAGTCTTACAAAAATCACCGAAAAATACATCAAAATACGTAAACCATAAATAAGGGATTCGAATAGAGAAATAAAACATATAAGTATAAAAAATGTGTTATAAACAAAGTTCAGCGCGAGCAATACCTACTAGTTTGGTATTTTGACGCGAGTCGAGTATCCGAGCGGATAACACACTATCCGGGACTTCCCCGGAGCCGCAACGCCACATCCACACAAAGCCTTTTACGATCCCCGGTCATAAATCGGATTTTACCGCCGTCTCTGTCGCTCTCGACGAAAACAGTCACGAGTAACAGAGACGAAGCTAAAACCTTATGAGGTATTTTAAAACCGGGTAACGTTGAAACAGACACTCGGTTAAAGCTTACAAGCTATTCCGTAAACGAGATTCTATTCCTTACGACTTACATTCGTATCGAACGTTATTCGAACCACACCGCCGTCCGTTTAAATTAACATACCTACAATTATAATTATAATAAATTAACGCTATCACAAAATAATTGTACTATCCAGGATATGAAAGACAGAAACGCATTCAATGAATTACAGCACTATTTTAGTTCTGATTTGAAACTATAATTGTAATCGCAATTGGCCACTGAGTTATGAGAGAGAAAGAGTTATGGTCATAAGCATAACCTTTCTCAATTTTAGAGCAGTGCGAAAGAGACGCATAATCGTATTAACGATCTGCATCAAATTCTGTCCCCTGATTGGTTGATAAATATGTGATGTGATTGTGATTTTATGAACAAATTCACCAATCGAATTGCAGAAATGTACTTCTGATTGGTTAAAAAAAATATTGGTTACACATTGTACGAAGGTGTAAAATCTTTAAAGGCGTTTTAACTAAAATGCATGGCTGCTTCATTGTGTATTTCTGACTTTAAAAGGTACATTTGGCAATTTCTACTTGCAACTGTGCAAAACTTTACAACATTACAAGCAATTCATGATTTTTAGTTTCGAAAATCAATAATATACAAACTGACAGAGTAAAGAATCACCAAATGCACCATACTATCTTACAAGTAGTATTACAAAAATACTTTTTCTTAATAAAAAAACACATTACGTAAAGTGAAATCATACTAAAATCATAATACAAGAGCATTGACAATAAATTAGAAAGATAATTTAATTGAAGCTCTCCTAATTGCCATTGATTGTACGAATATTATTCTCAATGTCATACAAATCATCAAAACATTATTCGTCCTTACATTTATGACAAAACGAATTTTCCATTTGAGTTTACTAAACATTTCCATCAAAATGTAGCAAATTAATCAATTCCTGATTGCGTAAGAAAAACGTTTTCGTGGTAACCGTAATATGTACGATTTCATTTAACAAAGGGTCAATTCCAACCGATCAGCCCCATGAGCCAAGTGACAAAAATAGCGTTGCGTCGCGACCAATAGAAATGTAACAAAATTCGAAAAATGTATGCGATTTGACGCTCAGTGACGCTCAGCTGCGCGTCCCCGAGTGTCAAAATAGCGATAGTTCGTTCGCATACATTGGCTCAGGCAGCAGAGGGCATAATTTCTAGTAGATAACGATTACGACAAATGCGTTTCCCTCACACAATCAAAGAACATTACGTAATAAACGTAAGAATTTCGCGATGCTAAGTTACTTAATCCCTTCAAAACAAGTTATGTAACAACGGAGCGAAAATAACATACAAATATCAAGTAACAAAGTGAGATTCAGAACGTTCAGACGGTCACACGTATACGTGTCGGTGTGTGTTCGATCGCGCGCGTGTGTGTGTGCGGGTGTGCGCGTGTGCGTGTGTGCGCTGTGCGTGTGTGCGTGTCGCGCGGCCGCTAGCGCGCTCACGGCACGAGGTCGGGCAGGCGCCCGCGACCCTAGGGTCGCCCGCCGCCGTCGCCGCTCACCACCTACGGTTAATAAAAAATTGTTACTTATATATACAAATTGTTACATACTATAGATATTTCAATCCACGAAAACGCGCCCCACTCCGTCAAAATCGCTTTTGTTTCATTCGATTCGTATGAAGTTTGACAGAGTGGGGCGCGTCGTCGTGAATTGAAAAATCTATACTGTTGTAACGCCAAAATCAAACCAAATCACCAAAATCGTGTTATATTATGCTATATAACCATTATATAACACGATTTTGTGCATTTGCTAGTGTAAGGTTTTCTAATAATTGTCCCAAATTTAAATTAGCTTTACCGGGAAAATGATTTTTTATCAACTGGTCACACTCGTGGCCGCTTGGTGGGACGTGGCATTTAAAACTGGCATTTAAAACGGGCATTGTGTAGCTAGCGCTCGAGGTGTGCGGACGTATTTGAAATATAGTCCTTGTCAGTTTATATTGGAGTTTAATTTAATTGTAACCTCGCCGTCACGTGGAGAGATGTAAGGGGATTTCACACTACATAAAAAGTCAATTTTAATTATTCGCGTTCCGAGCTGCGTGAGAAAATTTTCTCGTAATGCATCGCCTATTCGGTATTTTGTGAAGTGAAATGTTTAAAAAGGTCATTGCATTTACGTATATAAACCCACGCCGTATACGCCCAGCCGAACTCCCACGCTGACCTGTTACCTGTTACAACCAGCTGCGGTAACACACAGGAGCATACTCACTTTCCGCTCCTTGTAGTAGAGCTCCTCGCTCTCCTTGTCGCAGAGCAGCAGTATGACGGCGCCGAACAGGAAGATGGCGGCGCCCCAGCCCACGCCGTACGCCCAGCCGAACTGCCACACGGACCTGTTACCTGTTACAACCAGCTGCGGTAACACACAGGAGCATACTCACTTTCCGCTCCTTGTAGTAGAGCTCCTCGCTCTCCTTGTCGCAGAGCAGCAGTATGACGGCGCCGAACAGGAAGATGGCGGCGCCCCAGCCCACGCCGTACGCCCAGCCGAACTGCCACACTGACCTGTTACCTGTTACAACCAGCTGCGGTAACAGTAACACACAGGAGCATGCTCACTTTCCGCTCCTTGTAGTAGAGCTCCTCGCTCTCCTTGTCGCAGAGCAGCAGTATGACGGCGCCGAACAGGAAGATGGCGGCGCCCCAGCCCACGCCGTACGCCCAGCCGAACTGCCACACTGACCTGTTACCTGTTACACCAGCTGCGGTAACACACAGGAGCATACTCACTTGCCGCTCCTTGTAGTAGAGCTCCTCGCTCTCCTTGTCGCAGAGCAGCAGTATAACGGCGCCGAACAGGAAGATGGCGGCGCCCCAGCCCACGCCGTACGCCCAGCCGAACTGCCACACTGACCTGTTACCTGTTACACCAGCTGCGGTAACACACAGGAGCATACTCACTTTCCGCTCCTTGTAGTAGAGCTCCTCGCTCTCCTTGTCGCAGAGCAGCAGTATGACGGCGCCGAACAGGAAGATTGCGGCGCCCCAGCCCACGCCGTACGCCCAGCCGAACTCCCACACTGACCTGTTACCTGTTATAACCAGCTGCGGTAACACACAGGAGCATACTCACTTTCCGCTCCTTGTAGTAGAGCTCCTCGCTCTCCTTGTCGCAGAGCAGCAGTATGACGGCGCCGAACAGAAAGATGGCGGCGCCCCAGCCCACGCCGTACGCCCAGCCGAACTCCCACACTGACCTGTTACCTGTTACCAACCGTTATCAAATTATTATATATCTTCTTCTTTGGTGTGAAAAGAAAAGCAAAGAATAAACTTCTATATCATTCTAGAAAAAACATAAAAATGGGTATTAAATAACGGTAGTAATCCGCCATTTTGAACTAATTCAAAATGGCGGTTTACTACCGTTTTATTACCGCGGTATAAATTGAGCTTGAGCTAATTGACGCGGCGGAATGGAATAGAAGCGTCAATTTCGATTGCTCGA
This sequence comes from Coenonympha arcania, assembly GCA_036785405.1. Taxonomy (NCBI): domain Eukaryota; kingdom Metazoa; phylum Arthropoda; class Insecta; order Lepidoptera; family Nymphalidae; genus Coenonympha; species Coenonympha arcania. Next base: position 4,315,430 of record CM072067.1, read on the forward strand.
GTATTCCAGTGAATTGTTTCGTAGACGGTTGGCACCGCACTGGTGTGATCGACCCAACCGACTCCCCGTTAGCGCCACTTCCCGCGGATTTCACAGATAGCACCGACAGTGGCTAGGGGAATTCTCGAGAATGTGCGAGGATTCCACGGAAGACGCACGATCTTTTTTCTCCATGTACTTCCACAGGGTCTAACTTCTAAGCATGACTTATGTCCGTGCATGTATGTGACTGTGTAAATACAGAGCAATTGTGTTAGAGAAATCAAATTATGTTGTTTAATGAAAGTAATACAGAATTTTGAAAAATTGTTGAACAAAAGCAGTTCGATATACCACGTTTTACTGTGGACAGCATGTTGTTTGTGATTACCGCTTGTTTATGTGTAACATACGTACCCAGATTCAATTCCGCAGCGAAGCAGACAGGGTATATCACGAGCGCTATGAGGATGCACATCACTGGAATGCAGAGAAAACAACTATAAATAATAACCAATGCTTTGATGCACGTATATAACTTTTGTTTTCACAGGTGTTTTCAAGTTGGACTATAGAGCTTTTCTGGATGTTTGTGTAACTCGACAGGGTATAAGTATTAGTAGGCGAGCCCAAGAGGGGATTTTAGTAGTTACTCGAACTTCGTGGGGAATTTTAAATATTAGATACTAAAAAAATGAAGTTATAATAATTATGTATCCTATTTCAGTGGTGAGGGATAAAAAATATAGTGACTGAAAATTTTTTCTGCTTCATTTTGCTGTGCTTGTCATCCTGACCCCATAATCTGTCAATTCGAGGAGATTTCATAAATCTGCCGGTTTCAAAATTTTATTTTTAACCCGGCAGACTAAAGAAATTCTTTGTCATAATTGTCTGATTATAGATATTTAGAATAGTCAATATTTCTTAAAAATTAAAACGTACGAGCAAAATTCTTCTTTGCATCTGAAACATTTTTAAAAATTATGAAAATCTGACTACATTTACAGGTAGAAAAACGTTATCGATTTTTGTATGAAAAATTACAGCTAGACGATACTCTTAAGTTATGAGTGTTAAGAGTCTTAACACGAACCGGAACGCTATGTGCAGTTAGTCATGATATTAACTCGGTCACAAGTCACAGTCGAGGAGCGTGACGGACGGACAGCGCTCTGCGGCTAGCTGAATGCAGTCAACGCTTGGCGGACCACAAACAAACCGCTGACAATGGCGACGATATTAAATGTCAAATACGCATGAGAATCGTACTACTGTGCACCGGGGAAAAACACCAACCTAGGAAACAATAAGCATAGACCTCATCTATCAATCTGTAAAGTGGCGCATAAGATGGCGTAGCCTAGGGTAGTAACTCAGTACACGAGTATCTGACAACAAATCTTGGCGTTCGTCATGGCGCCGCATGTCACGCAAAGCTAGGCTAAAAAGAATGAATAAGGGCGCCTCCATAGTTCTGTTATCTCTATGGGGAAACAGGCCGCCTGTGGCGCTCTCTAACAGCCGTCTCTTATTGCAGCGCCAGCAGCGAGATATTGTGCACACTATAGCGATAGCCATCAAACCCTATCACCTACAAAGCTGAAGCATAGAAATTCTCTTGATAATGTAGACATTAGGGACAAGTGAGGATTTTAATTATTCTCACGGAATCACTCATACAAGGTGGGCTGAAGTGATTGACAAAAAAAAATTTAAGCCAATTCTGTTGTGCAACATCTCTATACTTTTCCATGGGAAACGTTTTGAAACGTTTGTCACATTGAAATTATGACGATAAAAACCAGCAGATATACCCGTTCGCAGACGCTTTGCCGATGACTTCTTTACCACTTCATATCTCTGCGCGTGTCTGATAACGAGCGCGGGTTGCAGTTGTATGAAGTGGGAGGACAAGTCCTCGGCAAAGCGTCTGCGGACGCGTAGTAGTTATGGTGCAGGTACTTACGCGCCAGCGCCATGGCGAGCACCGCGAACCGGTAGTAGCGGAACTTGGTGCGGTGGTCGGTGGAGCGCAGCCCCAGCCCCGTGAGCAGCGCTCCGCACACGTCCGCCGCCAGCGTCGCCACGCACAGCCCCGCCGCCGCCCTGGGGAAAATACATCACAACATAATTAGAGACATAAGTACGTATTATATTTTGTCAACAGGTAATGTCGAAGGGCAGCGGCGTGGGCGCCTCGGGGTCGATGCAGTGCATGAACAGGCCCTGCCGCCAGCCCGCCGCCATCAGCCAGTCGGCCGACGTTAAACTGAAGCGATGTTTAGTAGGACTCACTTAACGTAAGGCGCGGGCCTCGCTGCGTAGCAGCCGGGCTGCGCGATGATGTCGAAGGGCAGCGGCGTGGGCGCCTCGGGGTCGATGCAGTGCATGAACAGGCCCTGCCGCCAGCCCGCCGCCATCAGCCAGTCGGCCGACGTTAAACTGAAGCGATGTTCAGTAGGACTCACTTAATGTAAGGCGCGGGCCTCGCCGCGTAGCAGCCGGGCTGCGCGGTGATGTCGAAGGGCAGCGGCGTGGGCGCCTCGGGGTCGATGCAGTGCATGAACAGGCCCTGCCGCCAGCCCTCCGCCATCAGCCAGTCGGCCGACGTTAAACTGAAGCGATGTTTAGTAGGACTCACTTAATGTAAGGCGCGGGCCTCGCCGCGTAGCAGCCGGGCTGCGCGGTGATGTCGAAGGGCAGCGGCGTGGGCGCCTCGGGGTCGATGCAGTGCATGAACAGGCCCTGTCGCCAGCCCGCCGCCATCAGCCAGTCGGCCGACGTTAAACTGAAGCGATGTTCAGTGACTCACTTAATGTAAGGCGCGGGCCTCGCCGCGTAACAGCCGGGCTGCGCGGTGATGTCGAAGGGCAGCGGCGTGGGCGCCTCGGGGTCGATGCAGTGCATGAACAGGCCCTGCCGCCAGCCCGCCGCCATCAGCCAGTCGGCCGACGTTAAACTGAAGCGATGTTCAGTGACTCACTTAATGTAAGGCGCGGGCCTCGCCGCGTAACAGCCGGGCTGCGCGGTGATGTCGAAGGGCAGCGGCGTGGGCGCCTCGGGGTCGATGCAGTGCATGAACAGGCCCTGCCGCCAGCCCGCCGCCATCAGCCAGTCGGCCGACGTTAAACTGAAGCGATGTTCAGTGACTCACTTAATGTAAGGCGCGGGCCTCGCCGCGTAACAGCCGGGCTGCGCGGTGATGTCGAAGGGCAGCGGCGTGGGCGCCTCGGGGTCGATGCAGTGCATGAACAGGCCCTGCCGCCAGCCCGCCGCCATCAGCCAGTCGGCTGACGCCAGCCCCAGCACCATGAGGACCACCACCAGCAGCCCGCATATCAGCGCGATCACCTGCAACCAACCATCAAGGTGATTAGGTTTTACACGTGGATTTGTCTTTGTTTTTGGTTGTAATAGGGGTCCTTTCGTCGTCAAGAGTAAGTGCCATCTGTTGTTACATAAGTATAGCGCTTGCGGCTTGACTGTTATGTCAACTTGATGAAAAATGCTGATACAGTCTAAGGTGGAGCGCGCTTGTGTAGAAAATGCCCTATTCAAGGGATCCAAGTTGTAGGTGGTGGGGGAAGATAGCAGAATAAGTAGTAATTAATGTACTTCCAATTCTTATCTTAAAGCCCTTCATCAAATAAGCGAAGTGCGAAGTTCAAAATAGATAGAAAAGACAATGACACCACGAAGTATAATGAAATATTTCGTTTCACCACGCAAAAAAATTACGCACTCTATTGTCGGTTGTCACAAATGCGTGAGAACAGTTTTTATTAGCACTGATAATATTGATTAACCGATACGTAAAACAGAAAGCGCTGCGACAAAGAGCTCTAAAGACAAAGAGTTTCCTGCGAGTCGCGTCGGGGTTTCCTAGTCCGCCATCCATCAAGCTCGCGCCTCGCTAGAAATAAGTAAAAGTAGAGCTAGAAATTATAACGGATCGTACGCAGCGACAGGATTCCCATCAATGTGACGATGAAATCGGGACATGCATCTATATTTTCGCTGCAATCGTGGAGAGCAGCGGGCCTAGACAAAGTCACAAGCGTTTGGCGTTAACGCTAGTCGACAAAAATGATGTATGGACAAAACAAATGACTGTAGAAAAACCACGATAATAATTACCTAAACACGCTGTGTTTGAATAATTAACTACGCTAACTTGAACGCTCGCTGGCGTTCTCGCAGACCCTGTAGATAACTTTAGCGTACTTCGCTTGACAATTGACAGCCGACAGTATCAAACACAGCGTGTTTAGGTACCTAATTATTATTATCGTGGTTTTTCTACAGTCATTTGTTTTGTCCCATACATTTTTGTCGACTAGCGTTAACGCCACGCTTGTGACTTTGTCTAGCCCCGCTGACGGGAAAACAAGATTACATTTTTATTTACCCGGCCGCCTATCACACGAATTGAATTCGAATAAAAAATAAACGACATCAATTTCATTTTATTTTTTGGGTGAATACGAAAAGGTACGTGGATTTGATTTTAAAGCTGTGAAACCACGTCATGAAAATCGAATAGAATATGACACAAAATATGGAGCCGAACATACAAAGGTCTAAAACATAAAAAAACAAAACCATTACCAATTCAAGCATATCACCATTATATGTGAGTTTTGAGTGGTATATACGGGTTATAAAACAATAATAATTATCTAGATTCATATAATCTAAAGTATCAACCCATTTTCATGTTCTACAGCTTGGCATAGATTCCCCCAAAATGAGAGGTTAGGTTAGACCAGGCTGGCCAAGTATGGCTTCACAACTGGAAGTAAATTCTGATAAGTTCTAGGCAGACTACAGCAAAATCTAAAGATGTCCTCCGTTTTCGCTTTCCGCAGCAAAGCCGCTATTTTTAAAAAAACTTCCACTGGGTCATTCTAGGACTTCTAGACAAGTAAACGAATAAGATTACAGTTCTATGGAAAAGAATTTTTAACTAGCTAACATTTTTTTTATTGAATAAACAAAGCTACAGTTGTCGCTTTCAGTGAGGCGACATTTAGCTAACATTTAGGTGTAGAACTTTTAGATAGAAAAGTATCTAGTAAAAAATTGGTTGTCTGTAAAGTCGGTTTACTGACGATAGTTGAAAGACAACTCTCGCTTGCACTTCAAAACATGACTCATCCGGCGTTACCTCGCTCATGCGGCGTTACCTCGCTCTGAGGCGTTCCATGTAAGGCTTGAAGTGCAAGCGAGAGTTGTCACGTTCAACTATCGTCAGTAAACCGAATTTACAGACAACCAATTTCTTTTTTGTGCGTGCAGCCGGCTCTATCGATTTATAAGACGTCGTCACGTCAAAAAATAACTTGGGATGTTTGTACGGTCTGAGTTAGACTAGTTCTCAAGCAGGAAAATCCGAAGACTACTCGCAGCATGGGCGTAGAGGTCTACACAAAAGCGAGGATAAGGAGAACGTGAAAGTGAGAGACACGGGCCACGGCGTCTCGAGGAGAGGCGGGGTGCGTGGGGTGGCATCGATCGCTAAAGCCTCCCCCACCCGACTGCCATCAGCTGTTAGTGGCTCGCAAGTGAGACGTCTCAAACTCTCCACGACGCGACGCAGTTAGTACCTACATAATAGAACTATTTGGCAGGACGCGGCAGACCGCGAGAAAAATTGTCGCCAGTTTACTGGTGCCAAAGATGTTTGTGTTGGCACAAACAGCGTCATTAGTAAGCCGAGAGCAGTATTGTCTAAAGACTACGGTCCCCGCCACATATCACTATCTTGTCAACCGTTTTTCTTGTGTGCAGAATGTTTGCGTAAAATGCTCTGATGACCATATTATCCTCAGGTTCCTTCAGGTTTATCGGTGCCCTACGTACATTTGATTGACCCTACAGCGTCCTTACATAGTATCGTAGTCGAAAGTTGGTTCGAAACAAAACAACACTCTTCACAGTATCACTGAAAATAGCAAGTCCAAAAATAGAATGAAAAATATTCTACGCCTTTATATTCTCAGACCTAGCGATTATACCTTAAAAATCATAAAAATCGGTCAAGCCGTTACGGAGGAGTTTTTTACAAACACCATGACACGAGAATTTTATGTATTAGAAAATAAATGAAAATCTTAATATATTTATAGATTTTTTTTTACTTTTGATCTTTAACGACAAGCATGTTAAAAGTTTTCCTGAATTAGTCAGAAAGGTACCTAAATATGATTTATCCAGAGATGTGAAAAATAGTTTAATAAAAGTATTTAAATACAAAATGCAAATGCATAGTTGTAAGCACTATTTCAAATAGAAATACAAAATAGTTTTAAATAAAAGTATTCAAATACAAAATGCAAAATACGTATTTTCAAAATAGGTTTTGAAAATAAAATACCTTGTTAAGCTTATGCACTTATTTTTATTTAACTGATTTTAAAACTAGTATTTGTTCAAAGAGTTCATCTTTCATGTTCCGCCTATGGGGCTTCATAATCATTCCACCAAAAGAAAATAGTCGTTCAACAGGGGCAGAACTCGGTAAGCAGGTATTATATTTAAGGAATAGTTTTTTTTTACACTTGGATACCTGTTCAGGGATTCTAAGGTATTGTCTTCATCTTTCAAATATTGTAGTGTTTTCAGATCTATTGTAGTATTAATTGTTATTAACATTATCATTGGCTGCTGTAGAATCAGATCTCGATCAGTGCGTTCATAAATAAAGTAATCTTAAATTTAAGAATGAAAAATAGGAAAAATGAATTAAATTTATAACAAAACTATTTTGTATTTTAAAAATACTAAATATTTATATAAAGTATTTCAAATAAAATATAAAATACACAAACATCTCTGGATTTATCAATATATGGGATAGAACTAGGTAAGCTATACATTTCAGCATGAATAAATATACCTTTGCCAAATCTGATGTTTGAACATAATAATTGGATTGGCTATTACCACAGCTATTACTATTGGCTTTGTTTGAGCCAAAGTAACTATGTAATTATTATTTTATGTATTCTGCTTTGTTTCTGTTATTTGTGTAATTAATACGAGTTATATCAGGACCAACGAATAGAAACTATTTTTAAGTGTAACAAAATACCCGACTAGTTTTTTGTTTAATTTTCTGCATATGTAAGAGGACTAAAACGGTGGATGTCCGCTAAAAAATTTAGGTAACCCAAGTCACAATAATTGAGATGAATCTAAAGACACCTCATACATCTTAATAAAATCATAATGTTAAAATCGATTTGACTAAGTAGGTATATTGATTTGACATAACAAACATATTATTAAAACTCAAGGAAAACTACGGTCTTTCAGAGGTCGGGTAAAAAGTAAACATTGAATGTCAAAGGGCAATAAAAATCCATGCCAGATTCCAACCATTGCCTTTCTCAAGGTTACGAAAACAAATTACCATAAAGGCCTTTGTTTTTAAAACGAGGCCTTTGGATCAATCGTTTAGGTCAAAATATGGGTTGTGTTTAACATTTTACCGTCTGAGTACCTATTTCTACCGGAAGCATACGGTATCAAGAGGGATTCCATTCATTAAATTGTAAAACTAGTTCACTTGAGGGGTCTCAGATTCGATTTCGACTTCCCTGACACGTGCGCTGTGACCCTTCACGTATTCTTAAAACGCTAGAAGACCTTTTGATTGCTGACATGAGATTGAGAAGGGAGGTTGCAAAAAGCACACAATTAGATACTAAGCGATAACCTATAGGTTAACCAAAGTAGATCCTTTTCATGTTATTGGATTTTATAATAAACTACCGCTCCATGTAATGGACATTTCTCAAATTAATAAACTCAAAGCTTTTGAACAAGAAAATGAAAATAACCCATGGAAGTAATGGTGGATTGCTCTATTTTAGTAGCTCGATCAAATATTTTGGGAAATTATGGTAACGTCAAGACAAACCCAGCTGAATTTGTTGTGGTCTTGTTCTTGTCTTCAGGGCGCATTAGAACCCTCGTAAACTTAGTTTTAAAGTCGTGAAACAGTTATCACCACAGGTTATCACTAAGTTTAATCATGCTTTACTGACTATTCATTAAGAGTCTGTAATGTTAGGCCTATGAAATAATAGTAGCGTGTAATGACGAATCTTTGAATTAGGGAAATCATCTGTCGATCTTCCCAGCGAAGCGGCAACGTCAAATAATTTATCCCCCGATTTTGTTTATTTGTTTCAGCGTGGTTTGAAGCCATTCACGTCACAAAAGAACACTATGGAGGGCGCTTGCCTGCGTTTAAATATAATACATAAATATCACCAGCTGCCTCTGTAGTTAGATGGCTTTGTGTAGATTAACCAGCGTGGCCGAAAAAAGTATTATATTCTATCTCATAATAACAAGATTGATCAAGATAATAAGCCTTTTCCCGGACTTGGACCTTGGCAGACCAATTTCTAGTTCCAAATAGGTATATCTACTTCCAATTGAATGAACGCTTTTCGTGCTCTCAAAAAGGAATTCCTCGCTTGAACGTTCTCGTATTTTGCTAGTTTATCACCCCGTTTACACTCGACGGCATTCGTGCTTTCGGCTGAATGCACCAAGCTTTTACGTGAAATACTTTCTATACCTACTTTGATAAATCACATTATTTTAGATAGCCTTGGTTCTATTTTTGTCCAAGTAATAAAAAAGTAAAATTATTAGAAAATCTTTTATTAATTTTTATTCACTTTACTACCTATTTTAACTGTTATTTCTTACTCAAAGCTTATATTTTCAGATACGTAATACGCGTTTTATACGAATTATTGTAATGGTTTACAAGTTTATTATCAATTCAAGGTACCTAATTAGGTTTTCTGGCCAAATTGCAAGGTGAAAGGATATTTTTTATAACGGTTCACTGCAAAAAAGAGGTACAGCTACGCATCTTTATCGATCTCAAGAAGATAGACTATTATCTATACTAAAATTTAAAGAAAGATAATAAAACGTTTTAATTTTACTACAATGCAACCTTGCTAAAATAGTTGCTACAGTAGTAGGTACGCATGCGAGAAACTTTTTACATGCCCTTTCTTTTGATGCCACTGCAGCGAGTAGAGTATAATTATTCTTCTGTTACCACAATGTAACAGATAGCCAAGTAGCTGGAAAAAGATACGAGTCGGAGTGAAATATTATGAATCATGAAGACGGGAGAGATTCTACTGGGGTTTCATGCGTAATTTCCATAAACAGGGTTTGATATTGGCGATAATTAATGCACAAGAGCGTCGGGCTCTCAGAATTTTAATAGAGCTTGAATCTTAGCACGCACTTGTCCCTGAATATAACTAAGGAACATGGATCCTTGTGCTTCAAGTGCACTCATGATTATGGAAGGAGCTTCTTGTTCGATTTTAATGATATCGGCGCAGTATATTTCATACGTATTCTATACGTCAACTGAGAAGACAACTTTTATAAATTCATTTTTATAAGATTCCGTACCCAAAGGGTAAAAAACTGGACCCTAAGCTAAAAACTGGACTAAGCGTCCGGCGTCAGCCTTCGCCGTCCGACTGTCACCAGGCTTATATCTCTTGAACTGTGAGAGTTGGACACTTGAAATTTTCACACATGATGTAGGTATTTCTATTACCGGAATGATATAAATTTTTGAATTTGGTGGGCAGAGGTGTTCAGTTTGCTTTAATTCTATTGAGAATTGGTCTTGATTCCCAGTTAAATACCCAAGCGCAAATTACCTAATAAGGAATATACTGTATTCCCAGAAAACTGTAGTATAATAGTTGTGAAAAGTATAGAAACTATAGGGGAGAGTGAGTACGGCACGCACTGAAGATATTTATATCATTCAGTTACCGGAAATAAACTCGAAATTTTAGTTTTAGTCACGTCTGCCTTTCGTGGTAGTAACGAGTACGTGCGGTGTATAATCAGTTTCGACATAAAAGTTGCGAGGGGAACATCGACAGACGACAAGTTTATACAGTCATTTTCCCATCAGTTTCAATTTTCATTCGTTGTTGCCTGTTGGAACATACTACAGTACTTGTGATTTTAGATTATCATGTCACTAGTCTATATAAAGCTTCGTTTCCATTCTGCTTATTTTTGCTTCGTTCACCTCCAAAGGATTTTGATTGGAAAAACCGAGCTATTGCTTTCCACGCCGGTGGTGTTGGAGTTATTAGTCTAGACAGCTAGTCTAGAGCGATAACTCGTCCTTTTGAATTTATCGTGGCTAATTCATCCGCCCCTTCAACGTACGGGTGAATCTGCAGGAATTTAAACAAACCTCGCTTATCACATGCCTTTATATATCATAAAGAAAGCCTTTGTGTAAAATTTCAGCTTTCCAACGGTTCGGGCTGAGCAATAGAGAGTCAGTTAGTGAGGACTTCTCTTATGATTTTATCCGGATTTTTACGATGGGCTTCATAATTAAGAAAGCTCAGAGTCACTCAGCATTCGATGGAGAGAGGATGTTGCTCGGAGTTTCAGTACATGATCAAATCAGAAATGAGGAGATCCGTAGACGAAACAGAATTACCAACATAGCTCAACGTATCGCGAAGCTGAAGCGGCAATAGACGTTTGGGACCCAAGTGCTGTAATGGCGACCCCGCACGGGAAAACACAGTGTTGGCAGACCTACGACCAGATGGACTGACGACTTTAAAAAAGTCGCGGGAAGGCGCTCGATACGATTGGCGCAGGACCGTGCAGGCTGTAAATCATTGCAGAAGGCTATAGGCATAGGCAGCAGTAGACATCCGTCGGCTGAAACGAAGTTAAACTCAACTGTTGTGTTCTGAAATCTTCGTGAATAATATAAGCGGAAACAAAAGTCCGCTAGGTCCGATTGTGTAAATTGCCAGCTTATCAAAAGGGTTATAGGTTGTAGGCTATAGCGTTGTTTTCGTCAAGGGATTGGCCCGCAGCGACCGCGACTAATCCATGTGTGAATAGAAGTGACAATTTGGTCCCCTACCAGACCCTTTAGTTGAGATCCGGATCACGATTGTAAGCCGTGTTTGTGTCGGGTTTATCACGTATCCTACCTCCTCCCTTCTGCTCTGGTGTGATACTCCTTTGGTATAATCCTATACAATTTAATTTCTGCGAAGGTGAAGCTACGCTTGAGATCCTTAAAGATTACAAAATTGTTATTCCTCGCCTTCCTATAACTGTGCAAATGCGCCAAACACTAGCAGATTTCGAGCAAACACTAGCACATTAGTGGTTTTCGAAGAAAATAAAAAAACACTCACAGAGAGAGTAAGACCGAAGTTCACCAAGCATTTAACTCCTGTTTAGTTAGACATAAATGCTTGTCCTTTTCAGATGATGACGTACTTATTGGTGCTAATTCTTAGTGCAAAATCACTAATTTGACGCGTCTGTAGATAATACTTTATCTTTTCATTTTCAAAATGTCATTATTATTCAATTTTCAAAAAGGAAATGCCTCATTTAATAGCTTGGTGAAATGAAATGAAATGAAATTATTTATTTATTATTTATTCATAAAAATGTACGTAGTATTTGATGTTGAAGTCCGGTCTTAGTTTTTTCGCCGAATCAAACAAAGTTTTCGGGAGGTTGCGGAGTGTTCGAGAAAGATCGGAACCTGTGCGATTTGGGTGGCAGGCATCTCGTCTTGCTCGGTCGCGAACTGCGGCGGCGGCGGCAGCACGGGCGGCAGGGCGCGCGGGTGCGAGCGGAGCCCGCCCGGGCCTGCTCCCGCGCGCCCCTGCATGCGCGCGCGCTACCCGGCGCCCGGCAAGACTGCGCGCGTCACACCCACTTCACGCGACTAGCGGAGCACCCGCTAGTTACACGCACACATACACTTTTAATTCTCGCGCGTACTTCACACAGTCACACGGACTCCACGCGACCAGCGGAGCACCCACGAGTCACACACACACACAATTTTAATTCTTGCCTTTTAACTCAAACCACAATACCTATATATCAGCAGGTTTTCCCTGTAAGTAGGTTAAGATATAGGTGGAATGGGTTGCGGGATAGTGGATGTCTTCACTGTGAACTATGGAAACCATGACAGAACAGTTCACGTGAAGTATGACCTCACGGTTCACTTATTTTATCCTGTAAAAAAGAGTTACAAAAAAAAGCCCGATATACTGGGACCGGGGTAGATGCATAGCACTGCTGCTGCCTAATGGATAGTTTCAATTTGAGATTCCGAATCCAATCTGAGTTGGATTACTTGAAATTAATACATAAGAAATATATAGAAAATGATTTTAAAAGTTTTGCTCTGTAAAGTATACCTATTTAATAACAACGACCTTGTGGATTGTACCATAACGTAATTCTTAGGGCCGATTTTTCAATCGCCAGATAAACGTTAACTAAGGAAGGCTATAAGCTCGCTTCAAGTTAACTACTTGGGTCAACTCTTTCTAATAATAAAAACACCGTATTTAGCAGTTTACATGACTACTAAAATCAGGTCAGCAAGCGGACTACTAACAGGTAGGAGATAGCAATGAGTAAAGGTGTGCACGGTGATTATGAAAAAGTACGCAAACTCCAAACGGGGACGAATCTACAAACGAAGTACGAACGTAACAGTCATCAACCAATCATATCAATCTACATTACTAAGGCGAGCTTCATTTCGAGCTCTAAGTGAAGGCATTCGGAGACGTTACAGTACTATATTACTAAAATAACAAATGAAGTAATTTAATTTTAAACACCCTTCCTCTAACACGAGGGGTGTGAAAAATAATGCAAATGCATAAATAAATTATTTTGAGATGACGACGTACTTGGGTACTATGCGGCATACGCATGGTAATGTTAAATTTCAGTAGGCTTTTTATTGTTCACATCGTTACCTACTCTATAGATCACAACTTTACAGATTTGACTCTGACCTAAACTGATAAAAATATGCTACGCATATATATATATATGCAGTTTTTTTAATTAAATATGTAGATTTAATGAAACTTTCTTCTACCGAATAAAAGGAATAAAAGAAGAATCATGTAAGTGGGTTCAGATATTATCATGACGAATATCTTAATACGATTTCGTAATGAGTTTGATGAAAATAAACAAAATACTAAGCTGAAAAATTATTTTATTTAAATCAGAAATAATAACCAAAAAGAACAAACAGTTAAATTACAAAATTAAACAACTAATCAATAACAAATAAAAAAGCCAACTGGCTGCATTATTTTACGAAAATAAAATTAACGCTTATAGGATAAGTTTGAACAAAGATATTAGGACAGGTGCCAAAAGAAACTAAATATTTATCTTATCGTTAGCATATAGCTTTCCATCAGAAATATGGATAGTTTTAACGAAAACTAATAAACAATAGCTTTCTATAAGAAAAGCGTGGCATATGGATAGTTAAACAAAAACGAATAAACAAACATTGTTCAAAGCATATCTATAGCTTTCTATCAGAAAAGTGCTGCCTATAGCTATATAAAAGAAAACAAACAAACAAAACGATGATGCGTGAACAACAGAGCACGAAAATCACATTTTTAGGGTTCCGTACCAAAATGGTAAAAATGGAAAATTCTTTCCAAAAAACCAACTTCAAATGCCACTACAAAGAATGAAATAATTTTTAATGTACACCAATTCGAAGTCGGGCAATGTTTTGTTCAATCATTAATAGTCCTTCGTATTATAAAACTTGATGTGCAAAGAAACGACAAAATTATCGAAAATACGGAGGACTATTATTGAATGAACGAAACATTGCCCGACTTCGAATTGGTGTACATTAAAAATTATTTCATTCTTTGTAGTGGCATTTGAAGTTGGTTTTTTGGAAAGAATTTTCCATTTTATTTTATACTTTTTAGTGGAAAACAACTAATGCGCAAGGCATTGGAAAAAATGCCCACATCGCTTGAAGTATGCTTCTAAAATCTGAAGAGTTCCCTCAATTTCTCCAAGATCCCATCATCAGATCCTGACTTGATGAATACAGTCATTACTTGATGACTGCAAGGAAATGCAATAGTAACTATAAAAAATACCTAAATCGCTTCAAGTATACTAGCAAAATTTGAAGAGTTCCCTCAATTTTACCAAGATCCCATCATCAGATCCCGACCTGATGACCATAAGACTACCTGGAAAAAAGTACTCTTTCAAATAATACCCAAATCACTTCAAGTGTGCTTATAAAATTTGAAGAGTTCCCTCGATTTCTCCAGGATCCCATCATCAGATCCTGATTTGATGACTATGGGACCATCTGTGAACTATACCCTATCAAACAAAAAAAGAATTTTCGAAATTGGTCCACGCATCTTCGAGTAATCGGGGAACATACATAAAAAAAAAAAAAAAAAAAAAAAAGAAAGATTCCGACGAATTGAGAACCTCCTCCTTTTTTTTGAAGTCGGTTAAAAATGGAACCCTTATGGTGCGACTTTCTCCGTCTGTCTGTCCGTCACACTCGATTATTTCAGTAACTACCGGAGCTATCGATATGAAATTTAGAATAGTTGTGTATATTAGTGGCCCAATGACACTGGAATAAAAAAAATGGAAATTAATTTAAAAGTGAGATAACTGTACTGTGTGGAGTATCATATGAAAGGGTTTACTTTGAACATTCTAAAACCGATTTTTAATTATTTTTAGTCACGATAGTTTTTGATTTATCGGGGAAAATGTCTAAAAAAATACCGTTCCCCCCCTTATCTTCGGAGTTTACCAATCGAAAAATCTCAAATAATTATGGTCAATAGGAATTTACGTATATTTTACAGGAAAACTATAGCCAATGCTCTAACTAGCATAGTTTTTTGATATTAACAATAAACCTCTACAAACAAAGTTAGTTTTGCGGTTCATTAACAAAGGTAATTATTACCGTTTTACATCTTTGGTCGTGTTACATCTACATTAGTATGCCTGATTGTTTTACTTCTTGAGTACGGAACCCTCGGTGCGCGAGTCCGACTCGCACTTGGCCGGTTTTTTTTATATTTACTCGTACCAATTTGAAAACCTAAAATATAACAACGCATAGAGACGTCATACAGTTAAACCACTAAAGGCTGTAACCCAAATAAAATAACTTTCTCCCAGATTCATCCGAATGAAAAAAATCTGTGCCACGATAATTAGTACAAGAAATTAGGCCAAACTATGACGTTGTTTTATACTACAGAGTTAACATTCCACATTGACGTTTATTCGTACAAATTCAACTGAAGAATCCTAATCTCACAGAATAAATATGTAAATATCTCTCACTTTTGCGAGTACAAAAAACAACATCTCTTAATATCACCGATTTTTTTTGGTTAAGCTGCTAGTTTTGCGCATTGAGACGCCCCGTCTTCGATGTCTTACACAAGAATCACCTTAAATACCGAGCTTTAGGTTAGAGTTCCCATTGAATATCACAGTGTTTAATGGAGTAAGGTGTTAAAACTAAAATGGATAGGGGAAAATCGGGTTTCTATGGGAGTAGAGGCAATGTAGTCACGCTAGGGCGGGCCTCACGGCGTTTGGGCGGTTGAACCGGGCGGCGCGGCGCCTGACGCGAGACTGCCCGCCCGATGCCCAGTGTGGCCGTTTCAAAATTGGCCAAACACCAGCAAAAAAATATGCCAAAATCTGCCAACTCGATTTCTGAACTGTATTAGTACTGTACAAGTGCAGTTAAGGTACAAGCAATGATAGCCTAGTGGTTTTGACGTCGGAATATCCCCGTTCAATCGACACAAGACAAAAGTGCCAGCTTATTAAGTAACATTTCCCTCTAACTGAATCATACAAAAATAAGTAAATAGACATTAAATCATGAGTTTTTCATTTTATTTCAAAGATAATAAGAATTTCCTTGAAATCTGCCACATTCTGCCACTTTCTTAAATCGTCGGCTTATTCTGCCAGAGTTAAAATTTAGAATCCAAATCTGCCCAAATGGCAGAAATCTGCCACGAATGGTCACACTGCCGATGCCATTGCCGCCCTACGCCTCGCCATATGCCACCCGCATCGACAACCCCAACAACACTCACACCGCACAGTACCGTGACGCGTTTATTAGCCGAAAGTCTACTTAAAATTCGATCATCCACAACATCCGGACTGCATTTTCCGCAACTGTACCTACTCGTATTTGGCTTGGGCTTCTATCTTTTGACACAATATTACAAAAGGCTTTTCATTTTACTAACATCCGTAAAAACACAAGAACATCTGAAAAAATTTAAAGTGTAGATAGTATCTATTCACCTACTCGTACATAAAAATACAAGCCTATGGTAATATGATAATTCATCTTCTTATCTTCTTACGTAGGTACTGGTTTATAAATAATTAATTTGATAATTTCATTTCGGACATTTAAAGAGCAAATTGTTTATTCAATTAGTACCATGATAGTAAGTTAAACAGCGTATGGCATAAAAAGTTTGATAAAATATTTGGCATTAAATTATTGTTTGACAAGTACCTATCTTTATGCCTACTTAGCAAAATCTCCGGCTGCTGTAAAATACGAATTTGGTAAACAAATTATTAATTTAGTACTAAAAAAAAATTTATGGAAAAACGTTACCAGCTGACGCATTTGGAAAATTTGCGATTGTAGTTTGTATTTGTCTTGACTTTTGGACCATATTTAATTATTTTGCGAGCGGAATGTTTGTCAAATGAACAATAGTGAGCCATTTAGCTTACATCGCTTATATACATAGCATTTCATGCACTAACTCAAAAACACCTTTAACAAAGTCATTTTCATTTCACACCTGAGTTATCTGTAAGGGCGGGCGCTGCGGCGGGCATGACTCAGGGGAGCGTCGACCGCAGATGTCTCGCAGGGTTCGCAGTCTTCGAATTAACTCAACTCTAGATGGAAGCTTGAAACATTTCCGGGACTTTTTGGCTCCGAAAGTCATCATCATTCGATCGCCTGGTTTCTGAGTGTTGTAAACTATTTTCGGGCTCTCCGTGTTCTCCGAATCCGGTGCGACGCGATACTTGGCCTCCGTTAAGGCCTTCTTTATGTTCTGAACAGCGCGTCGGGCTGGGTTCGCGGCACTTCGGTCGACCTCTGGTTCCATCATAGTCGATTGGATGGACATCGAAAAGGATGAAAACTCGTCATCTCTGCGCAATAAGCGCCTGATGCGGCTTAACATCGTCGGGGGAGGATCCGTGTTGGTGCTCACGGAGCGATAGCGCGGAAGCTCGTCGCATTCTATCGGCTCTGTCGTGGAGTAGTACGGTTGAGAAGGCAGCGTCAAAGTGCGCCGGGGTGGGAAGTCTTCCTCGCGGTACTCGCGCTGGTACGCGAGTTGCAAGGTGCTGATGCTGAGGCGCTGCTCCTGCGGCGGCCACAGCTCCCTGGTGGGCGGCACGGGGGAGGGCCGCTCCCCCAGCATGCGCCTGGCGAGCTCGGTCGGCTGCCAGAGGGAACTGCACGCCAGGTGCCCGTGCGACGGCATCATGATACCAGGGGCCACTAACGGTGCGAAAGCGTGCGGACTAATCCAATTTTTGCACTTGCCGGTTTTCGCGGATAAAATGTATGCTATATGTCGCTATGTTTTTTAAATGGATTAGACTACCTTAATAAAGTAGGTAGTAGCGCAGAGAATGACATTTTTTAATAAGAAAATATAAATGCATATTTTAAAGTTTTTAAACTAATTAATAAGTAGTGCATTTTTTCCCAGCTGAGTATTCTAGTCTGTTGTTTGTGACGTTTGTGTGTTTCTTCAATGCATATTTCCGTAATTCAATTTAAAGAAGCAGTTCGCGTTTAGTGATAAGCTTGATGTGAAGGTCACAATTCTGATTCCTGCGTCGCGTCGAGACAAAAATGATAGAAATTAGGTTTTTCGTAACTTTCGTTAGTAGCAGCCCAAGTTTTTGCAGTTGGCGCCGTGGCGGTGTACCTCTATGCTTCATAAGAACGCCATGTTGGCAAACTAGCCTGATTTTTATCCTTATATCACGACAAAAATGCTGTCTATAAAGAGGGAACAGAAAACGGGAAAAATGAGGAAAAATATGAATTATAAGAGGGAGACAATTTTGATTCCACAAATTAGATAGAACTGCAAAAATATCTCCTGCTTTGACTGTTTTTATATATTTTTAAATAATTTTAAGCAAGTAAGCAAACTGATTACCTAATCTTCACTGCCTTCCATGGATGCACATTTGCAGCACCAGGGATATTGAGGAGCTTTTGTGGAGTTTGTAAATGTTACTTATTTATTAAAAGATAATTAAGTAATTAATATTGAAATTTATAACTATTGCTGAAATTCCATTAACATTATTTTAGTACAGTAATATCTTACCTTTAGTGGTCGCGTGATTGTAACAGTTTCAATCATTGTGGTGGACGCCATTGTGATTATAATTTACCTGAAATAAAAACATTCTGACTTAAACACCCTTGCTTATCTCTTGTTATCAAAAAAAAACCTTAATGCAAAAGAAGAAGGACCAAGTGTTCTCATGAACCAGAACCAAAATAGTCTTGATAAATAAAATAGTGTTATTCAAGAACCATAAGCACTAAGAACTTGTTTTTCATATCTAGAATTAAAATTTACATACAAAAAGTTACATTTTTCGTTGTAAAGATTTTATTGAGAAGTACAACCTGTTTATTTGCCTATAATTCTTAGAGGAGACTACTGCTTAGAGACATAAAAAAGGGTTGAAAGCAGGACAGATTAATTTGTTTGCTATAATCTGCGACTTAAAAAGAATCTATATGGTCTGATATGCAGGAACACCTCCCACATGAAAAACCACACCAATTTTTCCAACATGTTCTTTGACACAGCCACCACACCAGGACATCCTCAGGAGATGTTGACTTCAGCATGCGAAAATGTAGGAAAATTGTAGTGTTTGAAGACAAGTCAATTTTAGTTAAATGAAAGCACCTTAAAATGTAAATAATTTACAAGTACACTGAACATTGTGATTACTATAGCAACATTGCATGCCTTCTTGGGTAGTAGGCAATTGCTAGAGCAAGCTGAGATTGTTCACTGATGTACACTTATGCAGCAGGGTTCCTGTCAGCAGTTGACGTCAACAATAACAAAAGATGTCACTAAATGCAAGTAGAATTGAAACTTGATGCTCTCTCTCACATGTGCTTTAATAAGGCTTTGGCTTAAGTGACAACTCTCCATGGAGAACTTTGCCTGGTAAGTACTCAGGAGATATTACAGGGCACTAGTGTATGCACTCTCTATTAAATTAAGAGATTGAGGATCTTAATTAGATGGGACAACAGCTTGACATGATTGGAAAGAGATCAAGTACAATCATCAGAAGGCAATGATAAAGGTTGAAGACTCATATGAACCAAAAACATAGATGTTATGAAATAACACAAGCAATAAGAATCATAGCTCATAGCAATTTGCTTTGAAGTACCTAGACGACATTTATATGCAGTAAATTAACATTCGAAGGATTATATTCTAGTAAAATGAGTAACATATCAATGACTCACATACTCAAGTTACAAACCTTGAAGCTATGTAAACTTGTCATTGATGTTCTACTTACAAACAACGTGATACTATTAAGTAAAGCCTTTATAATTAATTACGTATATCAATTCTGTAACATTTCAAGTAAACTAAGAGAGTTAATTTAAGGCTTTATAGTCATGAATACATAAATAAATAAGAAAAACCATACACTTCAGGTTCCAACTGTATCTAACTTACATATATGCATTGAATCCACGAAATCCACAGGAAAATAGCGGTCACGATTTATCACTACAGAAATATTCAGTAAACGCGGTATAAATTATGAATAGATTTTAATAATAAAGCAAAAATCCCAAAAATGGTATAACTGCTTTCAGCTTTGCACAAACACAATGACAAAGACATAGATAATACCTATAGTGTTATATGTCTATGGATAATACGACAAAGAATTGACAAATACAAAGAGAACCAATGAGCATGGCGAGCAAAAGCCAAAAGAGATATTAGTCTATGATTCATTTATTGACCACAGAAGACTATTGACCTATGGTCATAGGTCAATAGTCTTCTATTGTATACCTATACAATAATTATACATTGTATTTAGGTAGGCACTGTAGTAAAAAAAAATTACATACTTAGTATGCAGAAAACAATATCTAATATCTCATAGCAGAAGACCACAGATTATAATCTGTGCAGAAGACAGACAAGGATTAAAATAACATTACACTCCTTTTTTTGGGCAGTCGTGTAATAAACCAACACTATCAAAATCTCCTTGTGCTGTGCTTGTATCATAGATCATATTAGCATACAAAGCCTTGTATT
This sequence comes from Coenonympha arcania, assembly GCA_036785405.1. Classification (NCBI taxonomy): domain Eukaryota; kingdom Metazoa; phylum Arthropoda; class Insecta; order Lepidoptera; family Nymphalidae; genus Coenonympha; species Coenonympha arcania. The sequence continues at coordinate 4,335,733 of CM072067.1, forward strand.
GTATTTCTGTCAGAGGTGGTTATTGATTTGAAATCTTGGACTGACATTTTCCTTGGCTGTTTGCAAAGTAGTAAGGCCATAAAGACTTGATTCCAGGACGTAAAATAAATAAATAAAAGTATTTTTCCAGTGTTAGTTGTCTATGGCAAAATTATTGCAATAGTAATGAATCCCAAACACTGGATCACATATTTTTTTCGTGTTCATCTTTCGGCATTCAGCGCCTTGTGCTGATTGATGACTTGATTAATATTTTCAAGACCATTGAAGACGTGCCGCGCTCGCTAAAGGATTTACTGAAGAATTCGTTGACGTATAAATATTTATACAAATATATTTTGAACACTGTTCAAGAAATTTGAATTTAAGTACAGAAAGAAAGATAATTCAAAGAAAGAAGATTCAGAAAGAAAAAACTACAAGATTAAAATCATTCAGATGAATCATACATATTTATGATTATTTATATATTATTATTGTTAAACGATTGAACAGGCTATGCCTTTAAAATACATAACACAGAAAATACACACGAATGAATAGGCTGTATGGTCTCCGACCTTTGCCTGCCCTGAAAGGGACGAATGAATTAACAGAACATGTCTATGGCAATTTGGTTCATAAATCATAGAGTAGGTTGGTGAGGTTATTTTGTGCTTTTGTGATCTGTGGTTTGGCTTGCGAGGTCAGCAGTCGGCATTTTGTTCAAAATTTCTATTTTATTCATCCTACGGGTTTATAGTATACGTATTTTCAATTTTGATATCATTTACTGATATTGCGGTTTCGGTATGATCCTAGATAGCGCCAGTGCTGTTTAGTGGAATAATTTAACCGCGACACGGTACGCACGCTAGCTGTTGTGTATCGGCGCAAGAATGGCGGGAATCAAATCCTTAGCCGTGAGGGGCATCAGAAGCTTCGGCCCCGATGAATGCGACGAGCAGCGTATATCTTTCGAGAAGCCCCTTACCCTGATCTTGGGTCAAAATGGCTGCGGCAAAACTACCGTTATTGAATGTTTGAGATACGCAATTACCGGGCAAATGCCGCCTGGAAGCCGGAATGAGTGTTTTGTCCATGATGCTAAAATAAACCATTCCACTGAGGTTATGGCTCAAGTCAAATTAAAGGTACGATACCATCCTTTAACTCAGATTTTATGTTATTTTATGTTTACTTAAATAAATTTCTCATCATCATCATCAACAGTAGCCACGAATTATTACTCCTCTCGATACACGTCGGCGACGCATAGTAGAAAGAAATATATAAAGCTTATTAGGCATAGTTAAAAAAAAGGACAATTACGCTAGAACTTGAAGTGGTATGACAATACAAATGGGTGTTGAACCTGTGACCTTTAAGTTGCAGTGTGTTATTTAATTGTACTATTGTGGATTGTTTATTAGCTTTTCCCCATAGTTTCGCCTGCATCTGTTTCAGTTTTTTTCAAATGTACCTGGTCCCAAAGATTGTCCTGGTATTTTATAACTTTTTATCCAGATATCAGCCCAATCGGTCGAGTAGTTTTGTAAAGGTGCACATGCATACATACTATTTGCCTTTATAATCGTGCATGAAACAACTGGATAAATATTTACATTTTTAAACCAGAGTCAACTTCTTTCATTGGACATTTTGACAACTTCGTTGTGGGTTAACTCACAGTTAACACACTAACTTGCAGTTTCTTGAACTAATTTATATAGAGACGTAATCGGGAAAAATAGTGGTCTGAGCCTTATCACAAAGGACATAAGGTTCAGACCGCCATATTTAACAATTATGTTTGACTAAAAGTTACTTGAAGAAACTGGGAGTAACCCGGATTGGCACAAATGAGCCTTAGTTTGATAAATTATTTTATCTACGCTCATTGCTTAAAGTTCGAATTATGAAATCGAAATGTGTCAAATAATTACCTACTTTATTCACAGACTTCTATAATTATTAAAAAGTTATTCATAATAACATCGCTCTACTATGGAAATATTTAAAGAAAGTTGTATAAAATCCATAACGATACACGGCTCTTGATTCCTGTATTTGTATCTGGGGTAATATTTTTTATGTAATATTTTTTTAAGTGAATCCACAGACAACATATAGTTGGTAGTCATTGCCGAGAGTATGGATGGGCCATGATTGACCATAGACAACAACACAATTTTACACGTTAGACACGTTCCGCGTAACGTTCCACCTGGGCCTGTGATTACGATTACGATTATAACTGCGATTACGATTACGATTACGATAACGATTTTTTTTGTTACTTAGTCAAAACTTTGCGCTGAAAAATGTCTAGCAGTGAAACCTACTAAAGAAAATTTCACTCCACCTGACATCTTAGTAGTTGCAATGATTTACGACAAACGTTAGCAAGATTTTATGATTTGGATTTATGATAATAATATGAGCGTAGATAAAGTAGTGTATGAAACTCTACATAATTAGGTAATACCCCCCATTATGTAACCGTTACATAAACTACTATTTCAGATTGTCAATGCAAAAGACAAGCAGCTGGAAGTGTCAAGATCTATGAGAGTAACTGCTTTCAAGAATAAGAAGCCCAAATTCCAGACTCTGGACTCATTTCTTTCAGTTGTTGATGCGTCTGGTAAAACTAAAGACATTTCATCAAGATGTGCGGACTTGGACTTTGTAATGCACGAAGAACTAGGTTTGTAACCAAAAATCTCCATTATAAAAGTTTTATCGGTCTGTGCAAAGTGGTAGGTCTCTAAGATGGTTGCGCTTTGAATTAGATGTAATCAACTGATACTTTAAAATATTCCATAAATTTGTAAGTAAACTTTATCCCAAGTGATGGAATAAACAAAGAATAATTTAAATTACTTATTAAAATTCCCAATATCTTTGATAAACACAAGCCTATATAACTTACTATTTCCAAGAGCCCATTACTGAGCCCTAGATTCAACTTAAAATAGCAGTTTTTTTTTATACTGTGTGTTCATAATTCATAATAATAAAGTTTAGTCAAAAATGGTGGTCGCAAAAACATCTCTGCAGCTGTATCTTCTCGCACTTCGCCTTAAGCGCTTCTTGTAGTGCCCTCATACACTTGAAACAATGCTTATAGCATACTAATTTCAAGTTTGCCAACATGTAACTAAGATATGATGGTTTTTTTATGTCCTAGGTGTATCAAAGGCCATATTGAACTCTGTAATATTCTGTCACCAAGAGGACTCAAGCTGGCCGCTCGACGAAGGAAAGAAAGTGAAGGAAAGATTTGATGAAATCTTTGATGCTGACAAGTACAGTGACTGCTTTGATCGGCTGCGCAAGATTAGGAAGGAGTATGCGACTAACATCAAATTAATGGGTTTGTTTTTTTTTAATTATTTAACTTGGAGCACTCATGTCAAAAGTTCAGCTGCCGTGAAGTACAAAAACTACTGATATTAGTTGCCAAAAAAATGACAAGGTAAATGGCAAGTAAATAACGGGGAATGATGGTTTGTTTGTTAATAAATATGCTCATAGCTTAAAATTCAAATTATGAAATCAAAATGTATCATATATTGAACTACTTTATTTACATACATCTATAATAATAAAAAAATATTAATTATAACATTGTTTTACTATGAAAATATTGCAAGATAATTGTATAAAATATTTTTTTTCATTACTACTTTGGACTCTGGATCCTGACTCCTGTCTTTTTATGTGGTGTCATACCCGAAAGTAGTGTAGAGCCCCCTTCTGTCTTTTTATGCAGAGTACACAGAACTAATATATTATATTTAGCTGACGGGTCCATGATAGACCATAGACAATAATGTAGGCACTTGCTCACTTCACAACTGAAACGTTGGCAATACAATTTAAACTCGCCAGCAGCTCTTTTTTTAACTAACACTCATGTTTTAATACCCCCATTATGCAACCATTTCATAAAGTATCATTATACTTGTTTCTTTAGAACAAGAAGTAGCCCACTTAACGGAAAAGAAACAAGACCTGGACAAGAAAAAGCTCGACCTTGTCAACACTGAGACACGCATCTCTGAAGCAGAGACCAAAATAAATGAATTGAAGACTGAATTGGAACCTATCACTGAGAAGATAAAAGCTATTGAGAAACTTCAGAAGGATTTAGTATTCTATGAAACCTCGCGAGAGAAAACTAAAGCAAGGTAATAAGACTGCTAATTGCTAAAGCTTTTGAGTGTGCCTGGGTTTACAAAATGTCTAAAAAATTATTTGGCATGTCTAAAATTAAATGAGTAGTGGCATTTAATACCTTTCTAATAATTATACTTTAGAGATTTTGTAATAGATATAAATGTCTGTATAGGAGCAGTATTGCAACCATTAGGGAAACAAAAAAATGTACATAAATATACCATGAAAACCAAACAAGTTGTAAATAAATAAAACACCATATTTACTAAAGGGTAGTGAAGTAAGCAAGCACCCCAGAGGGAGTAACTCCCTATCTTTATACCCCTCCTGCACTTATAATAGTGACGTCACAAGCAACACTACTTAGTAATTATGCTGCACATTATATAACCAACTCTAATGTACTAAATTGATGTTACAAACAATACTAATAATTAGTAATTGTAGTGTACATTGTTCAACCAACTGTAATGCACTTCATTGATGTCACAAACAACATAAATTAGTTATTATGTTGCACCTTGTACAACCAACTAATTTACTAAGTTGTTGTCACCAACAACACCAATTAGTAATAATGTTATACATTCGACAACCAACTCTAATGCACTTCATTGATGTCACAAACAACACAAATTAGTTATTATGTTGCACCTTGTACAAGCAACTAATGTACTAAGTTGTTGTCACAAACAACACCAATTAGTAATAATGTTATACATTCGACAACCAACTGTAATGCACTTCATTGATGTCACAAACAACACAAATTAGTTATTATGTTGTACCTTGTACAACCAACTAATATACAAAATTGATGTAACAGACAACACTAATTTGTCCTAATTGTTGTCACAAACTACACTAGTTATTATGTTGTACATTGTATGATCAAGTCATGTAGTTACTTAATTAAACTATAGTAGATTAATGTAAGTAATTGTTTACCCTTCTCAGGTTAGAACGGGGTCAAAATGATGAACAGGAATTGAAGAAATCAATTCAAACACCATTTGAGGGTACAACTGAGGAACTGCAAGAAAACATATGTAAGTGTTTATATCTTATCTCTAATACATAAAATTTTCGTAAATTTTTTTGTTACCAATCTCTTCCAAAACGGCTTGACCGATTTTTGTAAAATTTTCTGTGTATGTTGGTAGGTCTGAGAGTATGTCGTAAGGTATTTTTTTATATCCCTAATAGAAAAACGTTTGCCGCGTCAGCTAGTTTTTTATAAAGAAATTTTGCTTCATTATCATTTTTTGTTAACAGAACTTATTATTTATTATTTTTTTGTATTGACATTGTTTTGTAATGATCAACCACAATCTCCTAAAGTGGTGGTTATAAATTTATAATGTCCTCCCATTCAATGAGGTCAAAGTAGTCAATGTGCATAGATTTTTCATCTGCAGGTGTGCAAGTATGTGGGCAATCAAAGTTGTCCACATGCTTTTTTTCTTTTTTTTTTTGAAAACCTTGAATACTTTGTTCTCTCATTCTCAAAGCAAATTTCGTACACAACAATTGTATATATTTTTCTAGCAAACTACAGTTCAACGGTTAAGTCTAAACAAGTAGAATTAAAGGAATCCTGTTCCAAAATAAACAACTTCAACAAGGAGGAAGAGAGGATCGCAAACGAGAAAACGTCCAACGAAGTGAAGTTCAACAAACTCATTATGCTGGAGAGTCAGAACCAAGAGAAAATAGACAAAAGAAATGTTATGCTCGTTGAGAATGCCAAGCTAGCTGGTAAGATTTTATATGGACTTCAAGTTAGTACTTGCTTGTAGTCTGCTTAAATGAAAAGTGACAGTGCAGATGCTAATGTACTTGAAATGGGTTAGAAACCCTTTACGGTTGCTACGCCGCATCACACGGGCTAGCTAAATCGATTGCGGTGCGTCTTTGCCCCTTAGGGTGGTAATCAGCCATGGCCGAAGCTTCACAGAACAGACCTGGGCCAATTAAAAAAAATTCAAAATACCCATTTTCTGTCCTCCTAATTCCTAAACCATCACTGGACCCAATCAAACACTTTTTGTTGTCTGATAACTGGGATTTTTTACTTGCTGTGTAAATAACTTGGATGCATATACTTATTAACAAAATATCACCCATGCTGTATGGAATTATTGTTACTTTTATCTTCAACAAACAATTTTTAAGGCCACTGACTTTTAGGCTGAATTCAGAACTTTATTTGGTTTTTCGTAATTTGTAAGCTACTAAGATATAGCAGTAAAATCGTAGGAATAATAAAGACAAAGTATACAAATTAATATTTCGGGAATTAGTCCGAGTATCGGGATTTGTAACTAGTCTATTCTTGAACTAATTTTCTAAACTGCGGGGCTAGACAAACTAACAGTCGTTTGGCGTTAACGACAGTAGACAAAAATGTATGAACAAAACAAGTGACTGTAGAAAAACCACGTGACCGAATAGAGGAAAACACGCTTTGTGTGTGTGAAAATCGACTACGACAATTTGAACGCTCCCTGGCGTTCTCGCAGACCTTGTAGAAAACTTTAGCGTACTTCGCACAATTGACAATTGACAGCCGACAGTGAATAACCCTAAGCAAAAAGTAGATTCTGCTTTCATTTGTTTTCATTCTTCACGTGGTTTGTCCATACATTTTTGTCTACTGTCGTTAACGCCAAACTACTGATACTTTGTCCAACCCCGCAGGACACAAAAAGGGCATAGAGTTATATACTCGGAAAATCCTTTATTTCTGTGGTAGTTGTAGAAAATCGATAATCGAAATAAAGCAAAAGCCAGTAATAACGTTAATTTTTGATAGAAATGGAGATGGCTAAAGTAGTGACGGACGAGGACGCGATCAAAGGCATGACTGCAATCACGGATAAGATCAACGACTTGTACGACAAGCTGAAGGAGCAGAAGGCGGCCGCCGACGCGCACGAGAGGGACCTGCAGAAACAAGTTGACGAAAGCCGGGACGCTCTTGTGAGTCTAACCTATTTCTCTTTACATATTGGTTGTCTGGATTCCTTCTCATATAACCCACTTGAATTATTTTAATTTGTAGTGAAAACTCAAATTTCAAACTTATGTTTATTTGTCTAATGAGCAAGACAACCATGCACTAAGAACTATTTTCCTCACCTTTCAACAATGGAACTGGGGGCTATTTCGTATTTTAGAGAGTTACAATGATGTTCACTGTTGTCTATAATTCGTTATGCATTGCCGCTTCATGAAGTGAAACAAAAGTAAGATTTTGTGGTGAACCTTCAATGGATAAAAAACATGTCAAATGACACATAAAATTGTCCCTTTGTCCATAGCTATTTTTCCATAGTTAGTTTCCATATTAATTCTCCATAGTTCTATGCAAATGCTAAAACCAAGATTTGTTCACGATAAATAACTGGGTGAAATATATCGATAAACAACACAGACTTTAGTATTCATTGTATTTATTAGTATGAATTATTTCCAGTCTCGTCACAAGCAAAAGATCGCGGGGAAAGAAGCTGAAATACAGACGGTGAAGAAAGAGATTGCAAAGATTGAGAAGCAAATAAACGACGCCAACAAATCTAAGCTCAAACTGGAAGTCGTGGAAGAGAAATTGAAGGCAGCTGAAGAGTAAGTACATTAAAAAAATACTGTGTGACTCAAAACCCAAATAGACTCAAATCCCATGGATTTCTTAAGTTTACATAGTCATATTACTAGCTGAAACAGTAAACGTTTCACTTAAGGGCATGAAAAAAGTTTAGTCCTATTTTCAGACCAAAAAATTTCATCAAAGTCAGTAAAGCCATTTGGAAGAAGTTTTTTTACATGACAGGAGGATTATCCTGTATTAAAAAAAAATATTTTCATTTTCGATCAAGTTTACTCTCCACTGAGTATTTCTTAGATGTAGGCTCATACACCAACCTCATTTGCTACTATACCTAGTTGTAGCTATATTTGTGTTTTCGTAATTCAAGGGAATATCAAAAGACGGTAGATGAAATGAACCCAGAAGAATGCCAGAACGAAATCAATGCTGATGAGAAAGTGATGGAAGAACACGAAAAAGAACTAGAAGAGCTAAGTGAAAAGGTAAAATACAGCTTTCAGGTTTTTTACAGTGCGGTGTGCAAAATCTGCAAAAAATTGCATGAAGTAGTAATAAATACAGACATAATCTTCCAAAGACAGATATATTTTTCATCGTCGTCAATACATATTTTAAAGTTTAATCTTGTTTATGAAAAATTATTTTCGTGGTTTATGCAAGTTCCAACTTCCATACATACAAATCTTACATCAACAGGTCACAAAGCTGCAAAAACAAACAGCCATTCTAAAGGAGAAGGATCTGAAAGAAGAATCTCTGAAACAGAAGGAGAAACAGTTGAGTGTGCTGAAAAACAAACACAAGACAACTCTAACCGACTTGCTAGGAAACATGCCTGAAGCAAACTTTGCTGTTGCCGTCAACAAATATGAAGTCCAAATTAGATCCGAGGTGGATTCCTTGAAAAAGAAGATCAGGCAGAAGCAGAATGAGGTAAGTGGAACACCCGGGCATATTTTACCATGTCCGATGTGTTAAAATATTTATACTCCCTTTATGGCGCAAGTCGGCCTAAGGCACAAACCTCAAAAGAAAAAAGAGGAACCCTTTTAAGATCTTTTTTGTCTGTCCGTCTGTCACAAACGTAACTACTAGATATCGACATGAAATTTGAAATAGTTGCAGGCACAGATCAGAGACTTTAGTTTTATAGTGGTTGTAACTTGTAGGTAATATAGGCCCAACGTCTTTGCAATAAAAAAAAATTGAAAATCGTTTTTATTTTTTTTTATTTAAAATTTTCAATGAAACCGGGTCATCGAAATTTAAAAATGAGATAATAATATTAATTTGGGTTTCATATGTGCGGTTCGGTAAGAAAAGTGATTCTTATGGTTTTACTTTTTCTTTAGTAGTAACCCTCGGTGCGCGATTCTAATTCTTTTTTTTGTTTACTCTACAAGTAAGTACTTGACTGCGATCTCACCTGATGGTAAGTGATGATGCAACCTAAGATGTTATTGTACTAACTTGTAAGGGTAAATAAATTTACCCCAACAGTTTCTACAAGCATCGCACCGGAACACTACATCGCTTGGCGGTACGTCTTTGCTGGTAGGGTGGTAACTAGCCACGGCCAAAGCCTCCCACCAGACCAGACCTGAGCCAATTTAGAAATTATAAAAGTCCAAAGTGGCCCATGGCGGGAATCGAACCCGGACCTCCCGCTCGAATCCGAGCGCGCCGCCACTGCGCCAGGGAGGTCGTCAAATTCTCACTTGGCTGTTTTTTTTTCAGATAACTCGCCTGGAAGCGGACCGTAAGCATGTTCGCGAGCTGCTGAGCGAGAAGCGCGCCGAGCTGACGAAGGCGGAGGACCAGATGTACAAGGCGTGCGGCACGCAGACCTACGAAGCCACGCTGGCCAAGATCAACTCCACCGTTGAGAAGCTGCAGGTGAGCTTCTGTCCCACTAGAGGAAGCGCGCCGAGCTGACGAAGGCGGAGGACCAGATGTACAAGGCGTGCGGCACGCAGACCTACGAAGCCACGCTGGCCAAGATCAACTCAACCGTTGAGAAGCTGCAGGTGAGCTTCTGTCCCACTAGAGGCACAGAACACTAAATAGTACCAGAAGGTTCACTCCGCACGATTATTTAAAGAAATAACGACTCTAGCGCTGACACAAAAAGTGCAATTCAGTTCGCAATAGCGCCTGGCCCCGCCCTCAAAATCGACACGCAACAAACGCAATCTTGTGGTCTCTTTCTATCGCCTAACTTTATCTCTTACGACGTACTAGGGCTGCCGTAGTCAGATGGCGCGTAAAATAGACCGTACAGAACTAGCGCATGCAATTCAGCACGCGAGCGGCAACCATCTAAAATATTGAGGTCCGGACCCGTACTTGTAGCCAGGACGACTTGTGTAGGACGGCCACGTGATAAGTGAGACTGGCCTGCTAGAGGACGCCCGCGTGAAATTCGGTTTTTCTCTTATCACAGACACGCATGCACGCAAACACACACATACACACAAACTTTCACGTTTATAATATACCATAGTAGTGTTATTATCTCGCTGCAGACTCGGTCATAAATCATCGAGTGTTTCGCTTTTGTTGTTCTGCAGTAATGCACAACTCAACAAAGAGCAACAAAAGCGAAACACTTGAATGATTTATGACAGAGTCCGCAGCGAGATAAAAACACTACTATAGCAGACGTCCGTGGATCCGCCCGTGTGATCTTCGATTTTTCACAATTCCCGCGGGAACCATAGATTTTTCCAGGATTAAAAGTAGCCTATGTATCCAGGGTATCTATCTATTCCAAATACCATCAGTAGTGTCAAATTTATAGCGGTTTACCTACAGGAGGTTGTGCACTCTCTGACAGTCTTATTTTTTATGTCAAAACGTGGGTCAATAACTAGATTTTTTTCCACAGGTTTAGTCCTCGTTTTGTAGATAGTTACGCAGCAATTTTTTTAAATATCACAATTTTTTTTTCAGGATGAACAAAATGTACTTCAATCATCAATGTTTATAATAACAAAATACAAAGGACAAATTAAGGACAACAACTGCTGTCCTCTCTGCAACCGTGGATTTGATAATGAAGCTGAGGTATGGACCTTTTTTAAATTAAACTGCTGATGCCATTGACTTACTATATGTATAAGGACAGCGGGTGTAATACAAAATTCACGAAAAAAGTGTCCCGAGAAAACCTATATATAAACGAGGGTATGTGTATTTTTGCTCGATTCGATTCTCTCCCTTTTCGCGTTTTATCTCTCTTTCGGTTCGGACACTTTTTAGCGCTGACACGTCATCCTTAGTATTATATATCTATGGCTGATGCTGACGAATTTATCGTGGATAAATTCATTATTATTACTTTATAGTGCGGGAATTAACCAGTAAACGTTTCCAGGTGACGGATTTAATATCCCAGCTCAGTACCCAGGTGATGAATGTTCCGGGGAAGCTGGAAAAGGTCACGGAAGAGCTGCAGAAAGCTTCCGCTCAGAAGGATGACCTGCTCAGCATGAGGTCTCTGAACGACAAGATACTGGCGCTCAAGGAGAAAGATATACCCCAGCTAGAGACGCGCTTGAGTGAAGTAGATAAGGTAAGCTAAGCAAATGAAAATGAAAATATTTATTTTCACATAGGCCTAAAAAATAGGCTCTTATGAAAAGTCAAAACTCTACCGCCAGGTTCGGAAAGCAGGTTTGCACCGAGAAGAACTGACAAGAAACTCGGCACTTGCTCTTTTCAAAAATGTCATTGTTATAATACAAAATTTCTTATAAAGTATGAAAAATTGTAACAAATGTTTAAGATATCTTGTGAGGAGATGGAAGCATATTTCTATCATTCCAAGAATCTTTGTCGTTAAGAAATTCTTCTGGTATAGTAACCATGATTAATTAAATGTTTTTTGTCCAAAACAGACTTCGGGATCATATTGTAGAAGCGTACACTCAACCCCACAAATGACCTCTGTACCTTACGTATATGGTGTGGCACTATAAAGCTTTGTGGCACACAAAGCTTTTACACATCAAATTATTCTTTTCGGCAAACTCTTTCATTTGATACCTAGACTTGCGCATACAGAGAGCATTAAAAATAATTAGACCGCCAAATGTCGGTCATGTTGGATTTAAAATGACGTCACACACCTACAGTCCGACAAGGTTCTCTTGGCACTTGAATGAAATTGACAGGAGGGCGTAGTTGTACAACAAATGTAGAACTATTGTAGAAACTATTGAGGATAGACAAAACAATATACTACAATACAATATTAAAGAACATATCAAAATCTGTGAAAAAGTCCGCGATACATATGCCTATATCTTAGGAGATAACGGATAACTCACAATAACTGCTTTTACTGTTCAAATTATGGATTAAGAGTATTTTTTTTCCCGAACTTTTAAACTGAAGTATTAGGCGGGACAAACGGGCCAGGACAAAAATATTTCTAACGCGGAACGGAGTCCGCGGACACTGCTAGTTAATAAGGTAATAAAAAAATTGGTCGTCTGTAAAGTCGGTTTACGGACGATAGATTTACGTGATAACGTAATTATCGTGCCTCTCGCTTGCACGCACAGGCTCAGGTGAACGTTACGCGGAACGTTACTATTTTTTATGTGTGTTTCTGGTGTTCATCAATTTATAAAACGTTACACGTCAAAAATGGAGTAAACTACCGTATTTAAGAGTTTAGTAAATTGATATTTTTGTTGCAGGAAATAACCACCGCTACCCAGTCGATGGAGGAGATGTCCACGGCCGTGGTGGACCCGGAGCAGAAGCTCGCGACGGCGCGCCAGATCCAGGGCGACATGCCGCTCATGGACAAACTCACTAACGAAGTCAAGACAAACACTAAGGAGGTAGGTTTACTTCATAGGAGTATTATGTAGAGTCTGCTTTTTATCTACACATTTATGCTTAATGTTACACATATAAGGAAGAGGCTGGAGAGTGGTTATCAAATAAATTCTGTCGATGTTATAAAGTTCTAAAAAAAATACTTTTTTCGAGGGATTTTGAAAAACTGACATCTTGGTGGAGCCATGTAATAAATCTAATTGTATACTTAAAATTCTCGTGTCATTTTTCTTACCAAACGCCTCCGAAACGACTCGAGCGATTGCTATGAAACTTTCTGTGTATAATTGGTAGGTCTGAGGGTAGGTAGTAAGCTATTTTTTATTATTCTCATTTCTCGAGTCACAGTGTTTGTAACCAAACTCCATAGAAACCGCTTGACCGATTTTTGTGATTTTTTTTTGTCTACATTCGGCAGGTCTTAGAATACCATATAGGATGTTATATATGCGACCTGTAAGCTATTATTCAAAACCACTTTTCCCTGGTCAATTAGTACATGTCTATTATGATAATTAATTTAAATTACCAGCACCCATGGCAAATTAAAGTTCATGTGACCTGAACGTGTACTATTATTTTGAACAGCTGGAAAAAGTGAAGGAGAAGTGCACGGACATAATATCGGACATCTCGCTGGAAGACGCGACGGCGAAGCAGGCGGACCTGCGCCAGAAGATCAGCACGCTGCGCGCGCGCGTCAAGGCCGCGCACGCCAAGCTCAACACGCACAACAAGCGCGTGCAGGCCATGGCCGACAAGAAGAACAAGCTCAAGGAGGAGGTGCTCAACATACAGAAAAAGGTATTACTCCATTTTTTTTAAATTGCATTATGTGGGATTTTTACCCACCAAAACCCCCTCGGACATCCTCAGTGATGTTGGAAGCCTCTGGAATCTCATACGAAAGCACTGGAGTCTCCCTTGCGCAACGTCCGTTGGGCTCATCTCTGGCTGACCCTTAACATTAGCCACTTTCAGCGAAGGTCAGGGATAGCCCCAAGGTCCCAGGCTATCAAGGGGTCTGGGCTTTGATATCTACGGCGTCTCCGAGAGGGATAAGATCTCTCTCGATCCCTATACGCAGCCTCCTTCCTCATAACAACCTCGCAAAAGTGGATATTGCTCTCCGTGTCTCTTCCACTGTTAGCATAGCCAATACTACTAAAGGTATACTCCTAGTGATTTAAGCAGTCGACCAATCATTTAGTTGGTTCAATCCCCGAAGACGCGCTCCACTCCTTCCTAACTCCAGATTGTGAAGAAGTGTGGCGCTTCTACGTGGATATCTTCCTATAAATAAAGCGAATAGCGTCACACCGTTTACGCTTTTGCAACATGATTTTGACTGTTCGCCTTGGACCTTAGAATCTGTCAAACACGTCAGAGTAAGTAAATATTTTTAATTGATGAATCTCTAAAATGACAAAAATTCGAGGAAAGAAAAGAAAATTCTGAAAGTAGCGAGTTTCTAGCCATTTATACTTGGTGCGAATCTGTAAGCATTTCTATATCATCATTTTCATTAATGCTTCAATAAATAAAAACGTTTTGTGTTCCATCTTCTAGAGGATTCATTGTACTAAATTATCATTTATTAAATCCTAGGTGCAAGAGTTGGTGAACTTGCAAGAAAACCAAAAGCAAATGGAAGCTAACAGGGAAAAGTTCCTGGAGGAGCTGAAAGAACTTCAAGATGCTACAGCACCGCTGGAGGCAGCGCTCAAGGAGAAGGAAACCATTAAAGCTGATGCTGTCAAAAAGAACAGGTAATAATATATAATACCACTAGCTGTTGCGCTCGGCTTCGCCCGCATGAATTTCGGTTTTTACATTCGACGTTCAATTGGGTAATGACATATTGTTCAATTGGGTATTTTCCTACTTTTGGATTTGATAAATATTGTTACTGTTATAAGTGAAACGAGCACCACTTGCCATGAACCGTCATTTTATTAGTACCCACATTATAACAATTATTACATACACATACAACAGTTACTTTATTATAAACTAGGATAAAAACAATGACGTAAGGTGGAAAAAAAATCTAACCGAGATTTACAAAGTTACAGGCATTTTAATTTTGGAGTGGGAGGGTCTTATATATCCCCTTCTCGCAAAACGAAATTTTGTATGAAGCCGCACGAAGCTACTATGGCATTCGTGAGGTGTGACGTCACAATTTAATATCGCTTTCTCTGTCTTATAAGAAATGTTTGAATTGTTATACTTTTTTTGTTATTTGATCGATTTAATTAGTTTTTTCAGTGTTCGTCATTATTTACATCATAGTTTATAATACTTATGAGCGACCTTCCCGGTAGATTGTTTCATACAAACGCTCTTACGCGATTATGACGTTTTAACAAACTTTTCTTGAAATATTTTTAACAAGTAGGTACCTGGCACACTATATCTAGGTTTGTATAGAAACAAAAATTAAAATTTATTAGCAACAAATTAACAGCCTCCAAAAATCTGCGTTCTTGCTGAAATTTTACATAAACTTTGATCGTTTCGCTTAGCTCATATATTGTAAAAGTAAAAAAAAAACAACTCTTTAGAAACATCGTACAACTAATAAAGATTCGAAATAACAAACATTATTTACACATAATTGTAAGACTTTTTCACAATCACGTATTTCCTGGAACAAGTTTCATGAAATTGCCGCGCTATTTTTTTTTCCTGAACGCGCGATTGACGACACAGGCGTTATCTCGTTTTTTTCGGAATGAGCCTTTTTCTAGGATTCCGTTAGACGAAACAGCAAGCTTGTAAACCACGTATTCGTTGTACTTGGATGGTCCGGGAAGGGCCGCCTTAAAGTAATAAAAACAAATCAAATATCCAATTGGAATGGGCAGATGTATCATTTAATATCAGGTGGAACATGTTAATTTCTTGTCATTCTTGGCTAAAAATCTACAGTTTGAATTGGCCTTCAGCATTATTTCCTTTCTAATGTTATTGTGTTATTGTTCAATACAATAACAATTATAATCTGTATTAAATAATATCTGTAGTAAATATGTTTTAGAGCCTTTTCAAAAAACTATTTAGACATATTTTATAGATAAAATTATTACAGTTTTTGACTGATATTATTTTATATTTTTTGCTGATATTTTTTTTATTTTATTTTATGATAAAACTTACTGTTTTGCCCTTGAGTTAATTTTTTTTTGAGGTATCGGATTAATGAGGAATTTTTAGATTTCATTAATTAAAATAGTATTATGAACAATCCTACCAATTTTCAGCTAGGTGTGAATTATTTTACCCTCAGATCTCTAAATTGACCTAACTATTAAATTTTTTATGAAATCTACGTCATTCTTGGTTAAAAAAAAAATTGAATCACTTATCCCAATCACAGGTCTGACATAGAAGTAAAGAACACTTACATAAGCAAGATAGCGAACGCGTTCGAGAAAGTCAAGTCCATCGACTTGGACATTCGCATGCACAAGGAGAGGAACATCCAGCGCGAGATGGAGAAGATAAAGGAGGCCAACGAGAAGCTGCTCGCGCGACAGAAGCAGGTCATGCTAGACCGCGACACGCTCACCAAAAAGATCGACAGCTTGAAGGACGAGCTGTCCAAGCAACAGGTGCTCAAACTCAAAATATCTTTATTTCACATAGGCTTAACGTCCATAAACGTCAATATGATATTTGTTACATATACTGCAGGGATATAAAAAAATACCAAATTGCTTTCGGCTTGTAGTTGTCTAGTGTCTACATTAACACTAACAACTTTGGTGCTAGGACTTTTAAAAATTTAGTATTAATTTAATTCATACAAAAAATCATATTATCTCTGTAAGTGTCATTACACTGTGAAACCAAACGCCGCAGTGTGCCACTTGCCGATGTCAGGCCAGTCTCGCTTATCACGTGACCGTCCCAGCTACAAGTAGGGGACCGGATGCCAATATTTCAGATGGTTGCCGCTCGCGAGCAGAGTTGCACGCGCTAGTTCTGTACGGTCTATTTTATGCGCCGTCTGACTACGGCAGCCCTAGTACGTCGTAAGAGATAAAGTTAGGCGATAGAAAGAGACCACAACATTGCGTTTGTTGCGTGTCGATTTTGAGGGCGGGACCAGGCGCTAATGCCAACTGAATTGCACTTTTTGTGTCAGCGCTAGAGTCGCTATTTCTTTAAATCACCGTGCGGAGTAAGCCTTCTGTACTTGTACTATTTAGTGTTCCGTGCCGATTTTACATTACAGAGTATTTAACAATTAGAGTATCTCTGTTAAATATTCAATATTTGATATTTTTCAAAATATCGAGTTAAAAAAAAGTCGTAGAACAAAAGTTGTTAGTTTTGTATGCAACGTGAACAAATACAGGCCGAGAGCGATTCGATATTTTTTATAAATAACCCTGTATATATTTGATTCTTGTTTAATTCTAGATCTACAAGCGTAACTTGGAAGACAACCTGAAGCTGCGCAAAGCTCAGGCGGACATCGAGGCGTGCGAGAAGGAGCTGGTGGACATCAACGAGAAGCTGAGCGGCGTCGACATGGACATGATCAAGGAGAAGGAGCCGCTCATCACCAAGCAGACCATGATCTTCAGGGAGAAGGCGCAGAATGAGGGGAGGCTCAACGAGCTGAAGGTACGTACTTGCGCAGGATAGCATCTCTAGCACACACCATGGCTAGATTGTCTACATATCAACGAGAAGCTGAGCGGCGTCGACATGGACATGATCAAGGAGAAGGAGCCGCTCATCACCAAGCAGACCATGATCTTCAGGGAGAAGGCGCAGAATGAGGGGAGGCTCAACGAGCTGAAGGTACGTACTTGCGCAGGATAGCATCTCTAGCACACACCATGGCTAGATTGTCTACATATCAACGAGAAGCTGAGCGGCGTCGACATGGACATGATCAAGGAGAAGGAGCCGCTCATCACCAAGCAGACCATGATCTTCAGGGAGAAGGCGCAGAATGAGGGGAGGCTCAACGAGCTGAAGGTACGTACTTGCGCAGGATAGCATCTCTAGCACACACCATGGCTAGATTGTCTACATATCAACGAGAAGCTGAGCGGCGTCGACATGGACATGATCAAGGAGAAGGAGCCGCTCATCACCAAGCAGACCATGATCTTCAGGGAGAAGGCGCAGAATGAGGGGAGGCTCAACGAGCTGAAGGTACGTACTTGCGCAGGATAGCATCTCTAGCACACACCATGGCTAGATTGTCAACATATCAACGAGAAGCTGAGCGGCGTCGACATGGACATGATCAAGGAGAAGGAGCCGCTCATCACCAAGCAGACCATGATCTTCAGGGAGAAGGCGCAGAATGAGGGGAGGCTCAACGAGCTGAAGGTACGTACTTGCGCAGGATAGCATCTCTAGCACACACCATGGCTAGATTGTCTACATATCAACGAGAAGCTGAGCGGCGTCGACATGGACATGATCAAGGAGAAGGAGCCGCTCATCACCAAGCAGACCATGATCTTCAGGGAGAAGGCGCAGAATGAGGGGAGGCTCAACGAGCTGAAGGTACGTACTTGCGCAGGATAGCATCTCTAGCACACACCATGGCTAGATTGTCAACATATCAACGAGAAGCTGAGCGGCGTCGACATGGACATGATCAAGGAGAAGGAGCCGCTCATCACCAAGCAGACCATAATCTTCAGGGAGAAGGCGCAGAATGAGGGGAGGCTCAACGAGCTGAAGGTACGTACTTGCGCAGGATAGCATCTCTAGCACACACCATGGCTAGATTGTCAACATATCAACGAGAAGCTGAGCGGCGTCGACATGGACATGATCAAGGAGAAGGAGCCGCTCATCACCAAGCAGACCATGATCTTCAGGGAGAAGGCGCAGAATGAGGGGAGGCTCAACGAGCTGAAGGTACGTACTTGCGCAGGATAGCATCTCTAGCACACCCCACTAGACCAGGGTCGATAATTTTTGAAACCAAAAAAAATTACAGTAGGATGAAACCCATTACAAAAGGAGGGGAATATGATCAAAATGAAAGGAAAAATAAATTACGGTCGATCCGAATTCGGTTTAATGGTAAAAAATGGTTTTCCTTGATTTCCGGCAAAACTACAAGTCTTATGGAAAAAAGTTAAATGGCAAAGTTGTAAGTAATAAAAAGATCTACAACTTTTGTATTTGCAATTTTTTCACATAACCTCAAAATTTAGGTGAAAAATTCAATTTTTTTTTTCTACGAAATTTGGTGAAAACTTTTATGTCCCAAATACACTGTAATTTATTTGATTTACGGTTTAAACGTTTGATTTGACGGCTGGTCTACACAGCTAAATTGTCGACATACTATGTCAGGTGGTTTATTACCAAAGACCAAAAATATAAAGAAACACTAAGAAGGGCAATTGAGCAATTGACTCAAATTTTTTTAACACTTCCAACAATTCCAACTATATCCAATTCAATCTGTTTTTTATTCCACAGGAAAGGCTGAAACAGAACAAGCTAGAATTGAAGAGAACACAGAACAAAGACATAGAGGGCAGATTCCGACAGAAGTTCTACGAGCTGCACGTCACCAAGGCGATCGACAAGGACATCAGGGACTACTCCGTCGCGCTGGAGAAGTGCCTCATGGAGTTCCACAGGGAGAAGATGGAGAACATCAACCTCATTATAAGGTAAGGCGATCGACAAGGACATCAGGGACTACTCCGTCGCGCTGGAGAAGTGCCTCATGGAGTTCCACAGGGAGAAGATGGAGAACATCAACCTCATTATAAGGTAAGGCGATCGACAAGGACATCAGGGACTACTCCGTCGCGCTGGAGAAGTGCCTCATGGAGTTCCACAGGGAGAAGATGGAGAACATCAACCTCATTATAAGGTAAGGCGATCGACAAGGACATCAGGGACTACTCCGTCGCGCTGGAGAAGTGCCTCATGGAGTTCCACAGAGAGAAGATGGAGAACATCAACCTCATTATAAGGTAAGGCGATCGACAAGGACATCAGGGACTACTCCGTCGCGCTGGAGAAGTGCCTCATGGAGTTCCACAGGGAGAAGATGGAGAACATCAACCTCATTATAAGGTAAGGCGATCGACAAGGACATCAGGGACTACTCCGTCGCGCTGGAGAAGTGCCTCATGGAGTTCCACAGGGAGAAGATGGAGAACATCAACCTCATTATAAGGTAAGGCGATCGACAAGGACATCAGGGACTACTCCGTCGCGCTGGAGAAGTGCCTCATGGAGTTCCACAGAGAGAAGATGGAGAACATCAACCTCATTATAAGGTAAGGCACGAATAATCATCTAGGGACACTTGGGACTATACAGGTTTAAGGCCCTTAACCCTGTATGATCCGTAGTATTAGGGGCATGCCACACCACACAGATCCGTCCGTGTTCGAGGGCACACCCGTCGAAACTCAAACTTTTTGTGGTTTTTCGCAATTTGTAAGCTATCACACTTCACACTAATATTATAAAGGCGAAAGTTTGTGTGTAAGTGTGTGTGTAAGTGTGTATGTTTGTTACTCCTTCACGCCGCAACTACTGAATCGATTTGGCTGAAATTTTGAACATAGATAGCTTATAACCCGGATTAAAACATCCCGGGAAAATCCATAGTTCCCATGGGATATTTAAAAACCCCTAATTTTCTACAGTAATATATAGCTACAGCTATAGGTAGATTACTTTGACAAACTTTACTGCAAGGTGATTGAAAAGGAAATTCATTTTTTTCTCAGGATTAGTAAAAAATCGAATTTAACGCGGGCGGAGCCACGGGCAAATGCTAGTTAAGACATAATAGGCTTATATGGCAGTCAAATTGCGGGTAATCGAGTATCGTCTTTACGTGTTTATATAAAAATCTCTGCTTGATAGTGTCGAGTTAATCTGTACTGTAATAATTGTCCGATAGGTTTCTGGTATTTTTTATTTAACCCTCTTGAATTATCTCGTTAGAGACACTAGAGACTAATTATCAAGTATTGACAGTCTAATTTTCGATATTTTTTGTAGATTCTCCGACTTTTATAGACGTTGGCCCTAAATTTGCATCAAGTTAAAACAAGTCTAAAGCTCTGGTATTGATTTTTGCTCTTGAATATTTGTTTCAGGTCCATACTTTTATCACTTTGAATCTACACTTGAATTATAAATCATAAAGAATATTTTTTTTTATTCACAGAGAAATGTGGAGAAAAATATACAGAGGGAACGACATTGATTATATTGAAATAAAGACTGAAGGCAGCATGACTACGGACTCCGAGCGCCGTAAATACGATTACAGGTAAGTGAACTCATCTTTCTATATATATTTTTTGACGTGACAACGTCTTATAAATCGATAGAGCCGGCTGCACGCACAAAAAAACATGACTCATCCGGCGTTACCTCGCTCATGCGGCGTTACCGGCGTTACCTCGCGAGCGCGGAACGAGCGACAAAGAAGACGTTTTCACGTTCAACTATCGTCAGTAAACCGACTTTTCAGGCAACCAATTTTTTTTTAATACCATGTCAATACATATCAGAAAAAAAAACTTCAGTTGTCAATTAGCAATGCACACACAGCCTGGAGGGTCTGATGTGCTTGAATGTCCATTGGTCATCCAGTATTGTCCGAAGACCTCTTGCTAGGTGGAATAACGACATCGAAAAAGCGTGCTCAGTAGTAATATTGCACACAGAATTCTCGCAATGAGAACGGTTTAGCTGGCAATTTCATAAGATTGTTTGTTAAATATCGTGATGATTTCCATCACGATATTTAACAATGTATATTAAATTGAAACTTCAATTGTATCGTCCCAGGCACGTGTATGTCGAATGTCGCATTACATCCGGGCCGTCGCCGGGTGTCATGTCAATTGCTTAGTAATTTTTTATTTTATTATAGTAGTGTTATTATCTCGCTGCAGACTCGGTCATAAATCATTCGAGTGTTTCGCTTTTGTTGTTCTGCAGTAATGCACAACTCATTAAAGAACAAGAAAAGCGAAACACTCGAATGATTTATGACCGAGTCTGCAACAAGATAATATAGTGTAGTGTGTAGTGATAATATACTATAGTGCCATCTGTACAAACTTACTCTCAAAAAAATATTTTTACTGTCACAACCATGTCACAACTAATAAACTGTTGCGTCAAGAGATGCTTATCTTATTCACTTACCGTCATAATGCGTTTTTATTCACTAAATGCCTAAAAATCGAAAAATGTTTCACTTTTTCATAAAACCACATTTCCTGTTATGTTTCCAGAGTGGTTCAGTCCAAGAACGGCGTGGAGATAGACATGCGCGGGCGCTGCAGCGCGGGGCAGAAGGTGCTCGCTTGCCTCATTATAAGACTGGCTCTGGCGGAGACGTTTAGTTCAAGGTAAATTATATCGTTTACTATCTGACTCGGCAAATGCCGTTTAAATGGGTATCAGAAATAATAATTTTCGTCGCATTCTCTAACCTATTGAACATACACAGAAAATTTCATTCGATTCGGAGGAGTTTGGTAACAAACACGAGACATGAGAGTTTTATATTATATTAGATTTTTTATTATGTTGACAACCACGATAGATATGGAAGCTACAAAAAATATTAGCCAATGCCCAATACCCGTGGCTTCGTCCGCACGAATTTCGGTTTTACATATCCCGTTATAATGAATCAAGGTTGATTTTACAGGTGTAAAGATAGACATTAAACCCTCTTACAAATGAGCGTGGAATTGTTATACTGTTTTGTCTTGTTCCATGGAATTTGAAATTGCTGGTGACAGAGGAGGACAAAACAGAGTATAACTTTTCAACGTTTATTTGGTAGGCGGGTAGATTTTATTTAATTTGTTGAGGAAATTCAGTGTAATTGAATCATTTATGCAGCGCACGTAACAGAAGCTCTCAAAAAGGATTATTTTCCGTTTTTGCAACATTGTTAATTGATGCTTCACCCCTATTGTTGTGTGATGTTAGCGAACCGTCCTTGATAAAATGGAGTATCCAAAAATAATTTTTCAATTCGGACAAGTAGTTCCTGAGATTATCGCGTTAAAAAAATACTTTTCAGCCTTTTACTTTTATTTCAAACGTACATTAACAGATCTAACTTTTTTCAGATTCGGCATCTTAGCGTTGGACGAGCCAACGACTAACTTGGACCACGAGAATATAAAATCGTTGTGCTCCGCGCTCGGGGAGATAGTGCAGGAGAGGATGCACCAACGCAACTTCATGTTCATTATCATCACCCACGACAAGGAATTTATCGAGTCCCTGGGGAACATCGATAAAGTCACGCATTACTACGAGGTCTCCAGAAACGAGGAGGGAAAGTCTCGAGTCAAAAAGATTAGGTTCTCTTAAGTATATTGTGATTGGGTAGTTGGATAAATTTTTTTTTATTACTTTTTTATAAACAAGGATAAAATGATGTATACAGCAAAAATGAGACATGTACTTTACACTGGACAGGGCGAACGGCGCGAAAAAACTTTATCGGTGCCAAAAATGCTTGTTTTGCCACCAACGATAAGGCCATTATGTAGTTCGCTCACTGCCACCTATAAAATTTTGACAGATGGTGCTACAGTTAGCTCGTACGAAAAAGCTACGTAAATCGTTCGGATGCCCATATCCTGAGGTTTCTTATCAGTGACAGAAAATAAAAATAAAATCAATCGAGGAAACACAAAGATACAAGTATTGAAAGTTTGACATATTTCTTTTTTTTTTCTTGAGAATAAAATGTCTGTGGGGTATTCTGTGCCGTTCTCGCTAAAAAAAGCTATTTTCTACATTATGACGAATATTAAAATGCATGTAATTTTTGTTATTTGATCAATTTCAAAACATTCAATAATGTATTTCATTCAACTGCCCAATTGGTCATATAATACTTAGCGTCGAATATAATAGTGTATATGCCATTCCTTATTGTTTATCTATAGTTAAGGGCTGTGCCTTTTATTATGTTACAGTGTTATAAGAGTAATTTGATTTATTTTCTACAGAAATTAAAAGCATTTTGTATACCTTACACGTTTATTTCATTTATTTACAACATTTACAAATAAATACATAATACAGTTTGATTTGACGTGTAGTGTGTACAGTGTACACTGTAGTTACAGAATGAAAAGGTTCGTCAATTTTCAAATTTGTTTGCACTAGTCGATTGTTTTGGTATGTTGACGTAATGGACGCTTGCAGTACTAGTGCAAGCGAAAACCGACACCAAGGTGACGAAGCTTTTCATTCCGCGACTATACCACCTTCCGGACTCATATCGGCTTTATTTAATCAGCAGCTACAGTGCAAGTCCTATCTAAACTCCCTCAGTCTAAAATCACTAAAATCGGTGCAGATAGCACCGATTTTAGTGATTTTTCACGGTTCGATCCTGTCATAGTTAAGATTTACAACAGGCAATAATATCTGCCGTGCCAAGTCAGTCATTTACAGTTTTTTACAAAATAATACGATGCTAACACTTTTTTCGCACTATACAAGTATTTGGCAGCGATCTCATCTGATGTTAAGCGACGATAAAGCCGAAGGTGTTATCATACTAACTAGGAATAGGTAGGAGGAGACAACACCTAACGCTAAATCGCTTGGCGGTGCGTCTTTTCCGGTACGATGGTAACTAGTCCTAGCCTCTCACTGAACGCTGACGGAATGTTAAGTATATTTGCAGCACTAGAGAAACTGCTAATAAATGCATTGATGACTCTTAAGAGTATTTTCTACATTATTATTCCATAACAAGTCCGGTAACGCTATTCAGCGGCTTGCATATCTCGATCTTGTCCAAATACAATATCTTGCTTTCTTGCAAGACGGTCAACGTGATCCCCAGTAACTCCGCAACTTGGCCTGGCGGGAACGACTGTGACAAACATTTAGCGATATACGGCACTAGGTCTTCCGTGAAACAAACGCATAACGACACGAAATTCTGCTTCTCGATGTCAGTGAACGCCTGCTGCTCTCGATGGTAGAACGTTATCAAAATCTGTGCGGCTTTATCGAAAGACTTCCTGAAGCCTTTATAGACATCTTTGACGATGTTCAAAGGGGCCGTAACGCGTAATGAATTTAGAACAGTTAGCATTCCATTGCAGTATTCCGCTAACGGGTAATAGTCGAGCAAGTTTTCAGGCGGGCCGGACGCCATGTTTTCATTAATGGGCCTCGATACGTTCTTGATGCTTGGAACTTTGTAGGACTTCATCTGGTTCTCGAATTGGTTGTCTACTTTATCGATGCCGCTGTGGAATTGCATCAGAACGTTGTTCCGGAACAGGGGGGTTAGAACGCACCGCAGGTCGGCGCCCACCCTGCCGAAGGACAGGCACAGGTACATGCACTGGTTCATTATCGATTCAAAGTTGGACTCGTCCTCTCTCCACAGATCTTGGTTCAAGATGTGCGCCAAGATTTCCACCTGTAGACAAAATGATAAGAAATACAGTGAATAATGATTAAAATATACTTGTTTTCTTCTGACGTTATTAGTCATAATATTATCGTCCACGAACCAAATTTTTTATTTGTTTAAAGTGTAAACTTCTTAAAGCGCGTTGGGCACTTTTGAGACAGAAAAACCACTCGCGACACTTGAAATGACAACCGAAACCTCAGTTATCACACAGTTACCGTACCGAAGACAATCACGCATGATAGAAAGCAAAGATGAGATGTAGGTTGGTTGGAGGAAGCACCCAGATTGTGCTTGGCTTCGAACACGGACGCTGGACGGGCGTTCCACACCTTAGCGGTTCACATCAGAAACGTGGAAGAAAAACGTTTCGTGCGACCTTTTTATTGATGTCATACATACACATCTATGAATGTACATACACAAATAAAATGAAATTACTTAGAAAAAACTCACTTTTAGTTTAAGCCAGCAAGACAAGGCACTGGTACCGCTCAATTCATTATCCCTGACTTTGGGTTCCTGGGCGTCGGACAAGAATATTGATTTGTGTTGTGTTATCACATTGAACAGGTGTACTCTGTGCAGCTCAACTATTTTGCGTAGCAATTTTTCAGGCGCTGAAAAACATGAAATTATAATGAACTGCGAAAAATTATATTTTAATGGCGAATGTCTGGTTTTTGTGTGTTGGTGTTAACGTTCGTTACTCCTTCACGCAACAAGTACTGAAACCATTTGGTTGGGAAATTTATTTCCTGGATTAATGCAAGCCACTGGTTAATTCAAGAAAAATATATGGTTCCTACGGGATTCACAACAATTAATATACAAAATAAAAACCCCTGAATCACTCACAGACTCACCACAGCTCAAAACCTTGGACTTAGCAAACTAAAAATTTGCAGAAGTTTCCATCATTATGTAGACAAGGGATAAGGAAGGCTTTCATTTGAAATATATCCAAATAAATCTTTTTACTTATTAGATAACTAAAATAATAGGTACATATACAGCTGGTACCTTCAGAATTCCTGGCATCCTCCAACGCCTTCTCGAACCAAGCATTCCTCGCCTTGAGGAAATGCAAGTGTAAGCCGTCAGATGTGACACTTGTTTTGTTGCCAATAGACTGTAACCTACTGTGCTCGTCTTCAGTAGACTTGAACACTGTGTTCGCTCTTCTCAGATATCCGAGAATCTAAAATATAGCAAAATATTATCATAGGTATCAACAGTATTGAGTATGTGAATGTAAGAATAATAAGGAATGTAATGTCTGAGACGGTAATATTATGTTTGTTTTGATTAACATAT
This sequence comes from Coenonympha arcania, assembly GCA_036785405.1. NCBI lineage: Eukaryota > Metazoa > Arthropoda > Insecta > Lepidoptera > Nymphalidae > Coenonympha > Coenonympha arcania. The sequence goes on from CM072067.1 coordinate 4,362,123, forward strand.
AAAAAAAATTAGAGAGGCCCCCTCTCCCCCTCTACATATAAATCTTTTACCTCTATCATATTAGGTTATAGTAGATGATTTCTATGAATGATATGAGTGAAGGCACAGTATACAACTCTTTACTCAATAGCAACTCTAACTCTGACACAATAAAGTGCAATTGAAGTTAAAACAATGCTTGTTACCATAGATATGTTGTACTAAGGATGACGGATCGGCGCTAAAAAGTGTTCGCACTATAGCTAGTTGCAACTAAAATTAGGGTGTATAATAATGGTAAGACATAAATTACAATGTTTTAGTTTGTTTATAAAAATACACATACCCTCATTTATATATTACATATATATAGGTTTTCTCGAGACACTTTTTTCGTGAATTTTGTATTACACCCGGGGTCCATAGATAGTAAGTCAATGCTTGTTACCTATGATTTCATTAAATTTTACACATCACCTCTCTTTCTGTCACATAACTCTATCTCTTCGAATACACAGCCTACATTTAGTTAGCCCCTCTCCTTGGAGACTTTAAGGAGTAACTTTACAAGTTTTGTTATATCTTTTTCATATATAGATTAGTTAGATATTTAGTTTGCTAGTAAAGAATCAATCACCTGCAGACATTGTGGTAATGGCAAGTCATAGTGCAATTGGTTGAAGAGATGATAAAGTGTTTCATACCACAACGTCATGATTTCACTGGTTGTGCTCTGAAACAAACATGCAATTATTATTACTATTCCCCTGTGCTAGTTAAGCGAGGTACACAGGAAGTGGGGGGTCCCGGTTTTAATTATCAGCATGGGCCAGTAAATGATTTTATAGGCTTTAATTTTCTATCAGCAAAGATAGCATTGTGCAATTTTAGCATTCTGGTGTAATAATCCAACATGGACATAATTCTGAGGCCTGGAGGTTTTCCCTGGAGGATATTTTCCACAGCAAAAGTTTATGTCAGGATACTAATCAAAATATGTGTAGGTATCTCTTACCTCAACAATAGGAATTTCCGAGTATCTTTTTGACAAGTTACGGATAAAGGCAAAGATATCCAATGCACTCTCATAATCCTCAGCATTGAGAGCTTCACGCATCAGAGATGGCAGCTCCAGAAGCTCCAACAACTTGTCACTTTGGTTTCTAATTGTGCTGTAGCGCCTGTTAAAAAATACCATTTCTAAAAGATCTTGGAATGGCATCAAAATGCCACAGCAGCAGAGTATGCACCAACTCATTTTATTAACTTTTTCACTTAGGATGATAAGTACACTCCAGGGACAATATCAATAGCAGTATTATTGTAATATTATTTTGTCATTTTTACACAATGTCAGTATGAAAATTGTAAAACAATATACTACTTTAAAAGATGGTGGTACAACCCCAGGGCACTATATGACATGGCAATGGATGTACACATCTTACATGGGCAGGAGTATCACTTAACATCTGGTGCTTCTTTGGCACATGCTGAAGAATAGACTAGCCGAGGGATACAACATCATCTGGGAATTCGCTCAACCACCTGATCTCAGAGGTGGGCACATTGAAAGCAAACCTCACAAAGTAGGGTTTCATGTCCAAATATGATACAGATTGCATCTGCAGCCATCTAAACCAGACAATTACACCTATGACAGGATGCCCTGCATACCCGACATCCTACACGGATGCGGAGCCACAGATCCAGCTGTAGCAAATTTTTGCTTTTTGGACTGCCCGTAACTGAGGTGACCATCAACTCGAGAAGAGGGTACATGCTGTCATATACTACCTTTTCTCTTGGACTATCCCTCCAGCAACTTGTGAGAAACTCTCACACTGAGCTACAAAATCTGGAGTGTTCTCTAGAAAACTTGCCAGAGACTCCTTAGACTTCCCTAGATCCTTCATAATAGCTCTAGATATATCAGCGGTCTCCACAAAGGTTTTGTAATTTGTAAATGCTAAGTCTTGAGTCTGTTCTGTCAAGTGTTTCATTTCTTCACTGAGCCGTTCAGGCTCCTTCCTCACATGTTCCCAATTTTGTGATCCTAATTTTTTTATGTAATCAGTAACATCACTAAAGTATTCCGCGTTTTCTGAAACACAGGAAAATATTCGCTGAAGACCACCTCGCGTATGAACATAACAAGGCCCACGAGACAGGCCCCGGGTGACACTTTAAATCAAGTCGCATTCATTAGAAGCTGAGCTTTTAAGAGGGAAAAAGTGAACGCTAAAGAGTCACCACAATCTATCACAAAGCTGAAGGCCAATTATATCCGTTCGCAGAAATTTATTGTCATAAAACTTAGAATACAAGAGCGAGCGAAGCGATTTTGGGTCTTGCGGACACCCCGACTCGGATAACGGTTAAGTGACGCCATCTTTTTGAGTGGTTATTTTCTTTTATGACCACCCAGAAGCTCCGTCATCAGGGGCTCCGTCGACAGAGCTTTTAAGAGGTTTAAAGGTGCGAAGCGATTTTGGTACTTGCGGACACCCCGACTCGGATAACGGTTAAGTGACGCCATCTTTTTGAGTGGTTATTTTCTTTTATGACCACCCAGAAGCTCCGTCATCAGGGGCTCCGTCGACAGAGCTTTTAAGAGGTTTAAAGGTACATAATGTTAAAAGAAAATCCCTAACCCAGGCCCAGTTTGATAAAGGTGAAACGGTAATACCAATTCAATGAAATATTTTAATTTCGTTTAATTTACTACATACAAAATACGAGTTTAATTAAAAAATAAGTACTACCTGTCCTAGAGTCCGGAAATAGAAGTTGGCACAATTCTTTTAATTCTTGAGACATTGTGTATTGTTGATAACCAGCAACAAGCAATGTACGTAAATGTCAAGAGCGTTTTTTAAATAAGTTGTATTTGTATGTAAGCAGAATTGATAAAAATTAAAATAAAAAAATGCAAACAAAAATAAACAAGGAATCGAGAATTTTATGACAGTAGGTATAGACCATAAACTGTTCTGTTCTGTTAATCCATTCGTCCCTTTCAGGACAGGCAAAGGTCGGAGACCATACAGCCTATTCATTCGTGTGTATTTTCTGTGTTAAGTATTTTATAGGCAAAGCCTGTTCAATCGTATAAAGGTGCGTACAGACCGGCCCAACGAACGGCCAACGATGGATATTTATCGTTCGCTAGCGTTGGCTTCCGCACGCTCGTTGGAGTTCGTTAATACGTCCAAATACATTTAGTGCTCGAACGAACGTTCGTTGGCACTTGATTCCGGTTCTTTTCTCTTTCTTTCGCAATTTAATCATGAACGACTACGACATCATTATAATTGATAGTTTTTTACACCAAAACGAGTTAGCAAGAATAAGAAAATATAAACGTAAGCGAAGATGGTGGACAACCACATATTTTAAGAATAGGACTGTGTATAGTGGAAGTAAAATGAGCGTTCGTTCGTTGGCCTTCGGCGACCGTCCAAACAGAGTTCGACCAAATAGCTCGATTTCTTTGATGTTACCGCCACGCTTCGGATCGCCGGCACACGCCAACGAGCGATCGTTGGCATTCGCTAAGCCGTCCAGACTGCAGCAACGAAGGTCAACGAAACCCGTTCGTTGGCGTTCGTTTGGCCGGTCTGTACGCAGCATAACAATAATAAATATAAATAATCATAAATATGTATGATTCATCTGAATGATTTTAATCTTGTAGTTTTTCTTTCTGACTCTTCTTTCTTTGAATTATCTTTCTTTCTGTACTTAAATTCAAATTTCTTGAACAGTGTTCAAAATATATTTGTATAAATATTTATACGTCAACGAATTCTTCAGTAAATCCTTTAGCGAGCGCGGCACGTCTTCAATGGTCTTGAAAATATTAATCAAGTCATCAATCAGCACAAGGCGCTGAATGCCGAAAGATGAACACGAAAAAAATATGTGATCCAGTGTTTGGGATTCATTACTATTGCAATAATTACAAGACGGAGAGTTCACTATTTTCATTCTATGTAAATGTGCATTAAGGCGACAATGACCCAATCTTAGGCGACATATGGCTGAATAATATTTTCTATTACTATAATTAGTTTTCTTATTACAAAACCACGGGTTTTTATTTAAATCATTATTTATGCATTTGTACCATAATCCTTTCGCTCATTTTCAGGGGAGTTCCTCATCTCATCCCAATGACTTTCCATCTTATTTATCAAATTCTTATTGATATCAGTGTAAGGAAGGGCAACACTTGACTTTATTTGTCTGATGTTCTGTGATGTATTTATCGTTTTTGCCAAAAAGTCGACGTTTTCATTTCCAATCACTCCACAGTGTGCCGGGACCCAAATGAAAGCAATTTCATATGATCTGTTCAGCTCAAGTTGATAAGTTTTCTTCATAATTTCGTAAATTAAATAGTTAGTTTTAACATGAAGCTTACAATTGTGTATCGATGTAAGTACACTCATACTATCACTGGCAATCACCCATTTTAGAGACTCATCTTTACAATTTTCAATGTATTGCAACGCTGACAAGATAGCAAAGCTTCAGCTGAGAAAATACTTGTATTAGAATCTATTCCTTCTCCAAAACCCACTTTCAATTTACTATCATAGAAGGCGACAGAAGTACAATGCTCGTTCTTGGCTGCATCTGTATATAATATCCTATAATTTTGCCATTTAAATAGTGATTCATTAAATGTCTCCTTCGAGTTGAGGGAAGGATCTATTTCTATATTACAGTAATAGTACTTGCTTTGGTATGTTCCTTCAAAGCATGGCCAGGTGATCTCTGTTCTGTGAATGTTTAAGGACCCAAAAAACTGCAGATAATCAGAAAGTTCATGAAGCAAGAACAAGGATTTTTTGTTTGATATTACTGATTGAGAACTAATAAGATTACTTAATAATTTATTAGTTTTTATTGAATAAATTTTTAGTAAAAATCTATTTTTTAAATAATGAAATCTCACTCCAAGTGGAGGTATATTACATTCAATTTGCAAAATATTTATAGGTGTTGTCTTAAATGCCCCTGTTATAAGGCGTAAACCAGTATTTTGAATGACCTCCAACTTTTTAACTAAAGTTTTATTGGAAGCATAGCATAATGCTCCATATTCAAAATGACTTCTGATTAATGACTTGTAAAGGAGTAATAAAATTTTGGGATCAGCACCCCAGTATGTTCTAGCTAATGATTTTAAGATGTTCAGAGCTTTAAAAGCTCTGGCTACTACATAGTCAACATATTTATTCCCTGACATATTGCTGGTAAAGAGAACCCCCAGGAATTTTACCTCTGATACCTCTGTTAATTCAGATTTATTATAGTAAATTTTTACTGGAGGTTGAATTCGTTTGCCAAAAACTATGACTTTAGATTTCTTAGAGTTAATATTTAAATCTAAATAACCTAAATACCTCTTTAATCTATCTAAAGATTCATTAAGTCTAAATGCTATTTGATTTATACAATTTCCAGATAAATATATAACTAAATCATCTGCATATTGCAAATTACTCGTGAATGGTCCTAAATTCAAATTTAGCTGATATATATACAATAAAAATATTAAAGGGCTCAATATTCCACCCTGGCATACGCCTTTGGAAGAGTATCTGGGCCCATAAAGATTTCCATATTTTACAAAAACTTTTCTTTCATATAAAAAGTTATAAATCCATTTAATTAATTTTCCAGGTACACCAACTTTGTTGAGTTCTTCACAAAGTATTTTAAGATTGACATTATTAAAAGCACCCTCAATGTCTAGAAAAACAGAGACAAGAAGATTATTTTGAGCAATTGACTTTTGAATATCCAGCTGCAACAAAGCAATACTTTCCTGAGCAGATTTTCCCTTCCGAAAACCAAATTGATTATATGGTAAGATATTATGTTTTTCAATGAAAAATTCAAGACGTTGTTTTAAAAGCTGTTCAAAAATTTTACCCACGCAAGAAGTAAGGGTTATAGGTCGATATGAATCTTCATGAAACTCCTTTTTATCGGGTTTCAAAACTGGTATCAAGCAATCAACTTTCCAATCTTCAGGAATGTGATTTCCTTGCCATAAATTATTAAAGATTGCACACAAAATTCTAACACCATTTTCATTTAATTTTTTTAATAAAATATATGGTACCTACACCATCTAACCCAAATGCTGTGTCTCTCCTGCCATGCACTGCCATTTTTAACTCTTTTACAGTAAAGGGATTTACTAGAAAATGATTGAAAGAATTAATATTTTCAGCATAATGAAGTTCTTCGAATTTGACATAGTCTGGAGTGTACTTATTTAAGAAATTCATGATCCAATCATTATTATTATTAAATTTTTTTTTACATATTATATATGTTTTATTAAATTTTTTCATTAAAGTCCATATCAAAGACATTGGAGTGTTCCGATTGAAAGAATGACACAATTCAGCCCAACTATTCTCTCTTTCTCTTTTTAATGTTAATTTCTTAAATGCTTGCAATTTTTTGAAGTTTAAGTAATTATCAAGACTTGGGTCCTTTTTAAAAACTATGTATGCCTGTTTACTATTCTGAACTGCAATAGTAGGTACATTTGTTATTCCACCAAGGAAGACATGACTTTTTTTTACGACCTTTATGGACTTTATTACTATTTTGAGATTTGCAATGGGGAATTGATTTTTGAACAGCTAAATGTAATAAATTAACAAAATTATTATATGTAGTTAAAGGTGAATTGGAATCTATAACAAAGTTACACAACAAAGAATCAAGTTCTTTTTCAAATATATCCCAATTAACACTTTTGTAATTGGGAAACAATGGCAAGTTATTACCTTTGTCTGAATTTCCATGACTATTGCAACCAACAAGTAATTTTATTATTGCAGGTAAATGATAACTTCCTAAAGGATCGTCGTGTAATGACCAATCGCAAGTCAATGCAAGAGATGGAGAAACCAATGATAAATCTAAAACATTGGGACGCCAAGTGAGAGAACCAACAGTAGTTGGCTTACCATTATTAAGAAGAACTAAGCTATTATCATCAATGACATCTAGAAGATTTCTACCTCTACTGTTTATACTATTACTACCCCAAATAGTATGATGGGCATTAAAATCACCCCCAAGGATAAATGGCTTCGGAATATTTTTAATCAACATGTCTAAAGTGTTTTTATTAAAATTTGCAAGAGGTGGACTATAGAAACTCAATATACTAATTTCTTGATCATAAAGTTTAATCCTAATACAAATGTTTTGATGATCACTATCACAATATGTATCTATTTTTGTATATGATATACTGTTATGTATAATTAGCGCAACACCATTATGTTGGCTACCTATATCTTTTCTTTCAATTTTATAACCTCTTATATTGAATCTATGTTCAGGTTTTAACCAAGTTTCACAAATTATTGCAATATGTATGTCATTTTCATAAAGAAACTGGGATAAAATATGTCGATTACTTAGTAAGCTCTGAGCATTCCATTGAACTATATTTACATAATCCATTATTTTTTAAATTGGGTAGTTTTTTTACTGAACGTTTCGAGAAGAATATTTTTCACATTATTAGAACTAATAGGGTTATTGTCTGTTTTAGATGATACAATTTTGACAATCGATTCTACAAGTAAATTCAAAAAAATATCTGATTTTAATACATTTTGTAGTTGTTTGTAAGGGTCATTTGTTGTTAATTTAGGAAAAGATTTTTCATTAAATAATTCTGCATATGTTACAGATCTTGACTTCATTTTATTTTCATTAATTTTCTGCTTTTTAATGGGACATTCACCTGATACTGCTATATGATTCCCATTGCAATTAATACATTTTGCATTTATTTTGTCAACCGAACAATTTTTAAAATTGTGATTTTCTGAGCAAATGGAGCACTTCACGGAGTTTTTACAAAATTTAGCAATGTGTCCATACTTCAAACACTGCAGACACTGCTTGACTGGAGGAATAAAAGGACTCACCTCGTGTCTCCATGAATCCAAATGAATATAGTCCGGTAGCTGGGTCGCTGCAAAAGTCACAGCCACTGTTGCTGTGGGTTTGTATTCGGTTCTATCATTTATAGTTACCCTTGACATAAGTCGTCTGACTTGAATTACATTTGTTGAAGACAATAGTGAAAAAATCTTTTGGTTGTAAAGTTCAAGAGGAACCCCCCTTATGACACCCGTGATCTCCGTCGAAGCAGCTGGAATACTAGGTTTCATGTTGACATTTTTGTGGTATTTGTCATTATTTAAAAATACGTTAGCATTAATTGCTAAATCAAATACGATTCCAATTTTGTACTTGTTGATGGTTTTTAAGTACTTCACACCATTAACACTATACTGTCTTAAAGCCGATGATATGGCGAGCTTTTCATGTTCTCCAATAGCCTTTTCCGGAATATTAGATGAAAGGAAAACTATGTATTCCTCTGCACGGCCGTTGTCTAAATATTTGCGAGTATAGTTCTGGATTCTGAACGGTTTGTACTTCTCATCATCATCTTCAAAGTCACTTGAAGACGACACCGATTCATTAGTCGGCGACGACTCTTTTTTACGTTTTAACTTGGCGCCCCTCATTATGGGGGCACCGGAATGCTATTTTTACTAATTTTTGTGCACTATAAGCGATATTAATAAATTTCTTGAAAATTTGTTTATAAAAACGCGCCTGTTCTCTTCGACCGTTCCCGCGCTTTTTTTCTAGACCATAAACTACCCTTTATTATTACCAACCTACTCTATGCCATAGACAGACCTAGCTACAATTTGTGTGGTCTGTGGCTACAATAATGCTCTGTGGCACTACGCCTATGTTCACTCTATGATGACTCACTTCACAAAATAAACAAGGAATCGAGAATTAATTTTATGACAGTAGGTATAGACCATAAACCATTAAACTACCCTTTATTATTACCAACCTACTCTATGCCATAGACAGACCTAGCTACAATTTGTGTGGTCTGTGGCTACAATAATGCTCTGTGGCACTACGCCATGTTCACTCTATGATGACTCACTTCACTCTATGTATCAAGCTGACGAAGAAGTCAAGTGCATATAAATTTATTATAGTCAAGGACTCCTATAGAAAAATGTGATAATGAACGGAAATATAGTTAGGAAGTTGCGCGAAAGATGGCGCTTTTAAAAAATTTGTAAGCTATTATCTGTCGAACACCAAATGTATGAGTTTTTTAAATTAACGGTCTGGAATCTAGTCTTTTGTGGCTTTACATTGATGTCATTCAGGGTTGTCAGATTAGGCGAATTATCGCCATTTACACAGAGTACATTATTTATACGGCCATTTAGGCTACTTTTGGGGTTAACTAGGGACGTCTTGTTGCGCCCAGTTTAATAATGTTCTGTGGCCCAGTCATATATTATCTGTGGCCCAGTTAACGCGCGAACTCCAGAGCGAATTCACGTATCCAGCTCCATTTTTCGTACTGACTATCCCAAATGCTCGCGCGTAGGTACGCTCTTTATGGGCAAAACGGTCGCGCGTGATACGCACGAGAGAATCGCGGCGAATACGTTCCTTCAGGACAAGCTCTAAATACCTGTTTATCGTCGGTCCGCTCGCGGCAAGTTCGCGAACCACGTACACACTATAATTTTTAGTTACATATAACATGCAACAGTGACGGCTGTTCGTTAATGAGTAGGTACCCGGCTTTACGTTATTTATCATCATGTCTGTACTCTGTAATCGTACTCGGTAGATGTAGATCACATCTGTAATAGGAAAATAATACAAAGAAGACCTCATGCCTGAACCTGCGTCGCAGGGTCATCAAGATTTATTAATTTTACTTAAACTTAAAATATAATTTGAGAAAATATTTTAGTCTTATTGACATAGAAGTAAAACAAAAATCCTTACAATTATTAAAAATAAATACAGCATTGCAAGCTTTGGCAACCCATTTGATAAAAAAAATAACAGACATGTACATCTTAAACATGACGGTTAAGTAAGTACCGCCATACCTACTAACACTTTAACCGCCAAAACGGGAAAATGATCTCAACATGAATTATTGTAAAAGTCTTGTGCCATATAAACCATTTTTTACAACTTACAAACAACTTAATATACGGATGGTCTCTGCTGCCTATTTTAGGTGACCCTGTGATATAGGCATCAGCGACCTTCCCTCCTTATTAGAAATTGACAATAAACTATATTATGTGTAGAGGCGGCATTACGCGCGCGCAACTAGCGCACTGCGCACATCCCTAGTCCGATTATGATTAATGACCGAGTCTGCAGCCAGATAATAACATTACTATAGGCATTTCCTAACATACATTAAAAAAGATCACACGTCCCAAATAAATATTTCCTGAAGCATCCCCAAAGATTGGGACTGTACTTCATTTTCAGGAGTCAAGTCCACTGTGATGTACTTCGCGGCCTGGAGTATTTTCATACAGGAGGCGTTCTCGGGGGGTAGCTTGCGATACGCTTGGGTGTACAGGGCCTTGGCGCAGTCGAAATGGAAGACGAGAGGGTCCAATATATCCGGTAAGTCTGACGGCTTCAACAGACAGCACAGATGCGCGAGTGTCACGCACAACTGAAAAGAAAGGATTATATTTTAAAGGTTTATCCTGAGTTGTTCGGAACAAATTTAAAAATTTAAAGTGGATGGGTACCATCCAGGCGCGAAAACACAAATTTTATTTAGTTTTACGCAAATAGTGTGCTAATTATACATTGTAGCAATGAGTTTTGCGGGCTTGTGCCCGCATGCATTATTAAAAACATGTAGATGCATTTATGCATCTACATGTTTTTAATAAAAACTCTGCTCAACAATACTCATTTATTTCATATTGGTTCCCGATTGCTCAAAATCTAGCAAACTGCAAAAAATTATCTTCCGGGAACCAATATGAGGCGAGTGGGAATTTTCGAGCAAAGTTTCTATTAAAAACATGTAGATGCATAAATATTATATCCGCAAAATTCATTTCCATAAACCTACAATGTGTAGTTAGTCTAATATTTGCGAAAAACTAAATAAAATTTAAATTTCGCCCTTAAATTGTGCTTAGCGCTCAACGCAAAGGTCTGCCCGCGAAATTCTCTGTGGTTTTTCCACCGATTAGTAACCTTAGGATATGGACATCCGAACGATTAACGTTAACCTTTTTCGTAAACCACTTTTCGTAAAAACAGTGGCCACACACAGCTACAGCGTGGCTTTCTGTCGGTATTATTGGCACCAATAAACTGGCGACACTTTTTCGCGCCGTCCAGGTTATAACAGGCAAGAATTTCGGCACTTATTCTTTTTTTTTAAATAGTGCTCTAACAGTTTTGCTTAAAATAATACATCAGATTACAATAGCACCTTGCAAGCAGACGGAATTTACATTTAAGAATGCATTTATTGTATAGTAACCCATACATGATGTTTTTTGATTATTTTTAAATAATATTAATTTATTGATCTTAAAATCATCGCAAATTACACTGAAATGAACGCCCTACCCTCTGCGGAGGAAAATCTGTGTTGCAGAGGGTATGTAAACGTAAGTCCAAAACTGCCTGGTAGTACTCCGAAGGCGTAAACGCGTGCGTATCTGTGTGCAAGTGCGCGTGTGTTCCTACATAGCGTAAGCATCCAAACATACCTGTTCAATAAGATTGTCCTTGTGTTTGTACTCGTTAAAGTCGTCCACGTTGGCGGCGTTCTCCATCGCGGCCATGACACCGCGCCACAGCGGCACGTAGCTGTCGCCGTACTGCGCCCTGTGCGCAGGCGCACGCAGCGCCACCGCTGCGTTTATACGCACTTTCAGGTTTTTGCACTCTTGCGCCAACGAACAGAGACTTGAGAACACTTTGTTCTGTAATATAAAGGATAAAGATTAGGTAGAGCATAATTTTTAGGTTCACCGTCATTGACACTGGTGCTTATTCTGTTGCCAATCTCTAAACTAAAAATCGCTAAAAATCGCCAAAATAAGACTTAGAGAGATGTGACATTCTGTTACACCCCTAAATGACAGCTCTAATCTAAAATTTATTTTGACAGCGCTAAACTATTCAATTTAGATTTTAGAGAACAAAAGCTATTCCGTTGTACGCGTTCTATGTTTAAATTAAGAGATAAATTCCTTAAAATAAGAGAGGACCTCGGGAGGTGCCGATTAAATTTAAGGTGTCTGCCTAACACTTGCATATAGACAAATACACGAAATATTTTAATTATATCTTGGTTTTCTCTTAGAGTAAATTATTAATATTTAAAATAAGTGATACTAAAGGCACAGATTACTACAGATGAACACTTCCGAAGCATCAAGTGACGCACGGTATTTACGTATGTGTGCGTGCACACACACAGCTATCGGTCCGAACACTGTCTAACGCAAGCCTGATAATGTTGCTAGCTTAAGTGGCTTAAGGAAAAAACTCCCACTACAATATAGTATTATAGGTACAATTTCCTTAGTGAAGAGTGCCTAAGTATATTTTTAACCTCCGACGCCGTCTCGCTGCCCGCGATGAAATAAAACGGGGAAACGGCGTCGCCTGTTGTTCTGCAGATTGAAGACGGTATTTGTTTTTGATGGTGAGTGACGGTCTTCGGTTCCATTTGAATTTATAATATTATCTGCATCATACATATTGAAGACAGTCATTTCTTTTGATTGTACTCTAACTGGTAAATGACGGTCTGTGTAGGAGAAAGAACCGTGGTCAAAATTTAAAAAAAGTGGTCGCCATTTTGAACTTTTTTGTTATTGGACCGAATTCTTTCAAAATCGAAATCTGACCGTGGCAGCAAGCATTGAGTAAGAATCTGGTGTCAAAATTGAAAAAAGTGGCCGCCATTTTGAACTTTTTTGTTATTGGACCGAATTCTTTCAAAATCGAAATCTGACCGTGGCAGCAAGCATTGAGTAAGAATCTGGTGTCAAAACTGAAAAAATTGGCCGCCATTTTGAACTTTTTTGTTATTGGGCCGAATTCTTTCAAAATCGAAATCTGACCGTGGCAGCAGGCATTGAGTAAGAATCTGGTGTCAAAATTGAAAAAAGTGGCCGCCATTTTGAACTTTTTTGTTATTGGACCGAATTCTTTCAAAATCGAAATCTGACCGTGGCAGCAAGCATTGAGTAAGAATCTGGTGTCAAAATTGAAAAAATTGGCCGCCATTTTGAACTTTTTTGTTATTGGACCGAATTCTTTCAAAATCGAAATCTGACCGTGGCAGCAAGCATTGAGTAAGAATCTGGTGTCAAAATTGAAAAAATTGGCCGCCATTTTGAACTTTTTTGTTATTGGACCGAATTCTTTCAAAATCGAAATCTGACCGTGGCAGCAAGCACAGAGTATTTTTTTTCAATTTACACAGACACCAGACTCTTACTGTTACACTTACACTTACTCTATGCTTGCTGCCACGGTCAGATTTCGATTTTGAAAGAACTCGGCCTACTTACAAAAAAGTTCAAAATGGCGGCCAATTTTTTCAATTTTGACACCAGATTCTTACTCAATGCCTGCTGCCACGGTCAGATTTTGATTTTGAAAGAATTCGGTCCAATAACAAAAAAAATTCAAAATGGCGGCCACATTTTTTCAATTTTAATAGCAGCGTTTTACCTGAAAATAAAACGTTTATTAAAATACTTACCTCACTGGAAGCTTTATATTGAGAGTAGCACATCCGTTTCCGTCCGAATTTCCGTACATTTAGTGACGTCAGAACCGGCTCTGTGGCGCCACCTGGCGTGTCGCACCGTAGGTTTCCTTAATAGCTTGGTGCGATCCTTAGTTCATTGGCTCGATAATATCACCAGGCAGGAATTACTGAAAGCTTCCAGTGAGGTAAGTATTTTAATAAACGTTTTATTTTCAGGTAAAACGCTGCTATTAAAACACTTGACCGTCACTGGAAGCTTTATATTGAGAGCCTGTTTGTTTTCGCCTGGTGACGCCACATATTAGACGTTTTACGCCAATGTGACAATGTAGGATAATTATTATGTATAAGAAATTTAATGTTTCTCTAATAATTATTCTTAATAACATAATTTTATACTGTTTTGTTCAAAATCGGTTAATAACCACTTCTATATGAATATAAAATTAATAACAAATCGGATTGAGAAGTTGGGTGAACCATTACTTATTGTAAATAACTTCATGATTACAAGTATTGGCTGATTGCCAATTTCCACGATCTATCTCATCAAGGGAGTGATTTCTCCATCAGCTCTGGAAAGCTCCATCTACAGACCTAACACTACCAGGAGTAGCAGATATACCAGCTTCTCTGAACAAGCTCGCGAAAACTGCGCGAGGCGTTTTGGATAACAATGTAATTATTGCAGATTTAGCTACTATAATTTGAAACATTTCGTCTATCATTTAATAAGGAAGTATTTATCAATAAAATTCAAATAGAGTTTAGTTAGGATAATATAAATGTCAGAGCAACTTCAAACCCGACTGTCGTTAAACACTGGTATCAGTTTTTGATGTGAATCACGGCCAGAATATAACATAGGTAATAATTTATTATCACAATTTATAAAATTCTCGGTATATCTACCGTAAGTAAAGTTAGATCATGTAGATATAATTCTTTCTGAAAAAAGAAGTAATAACATCGCAGTATGACGAGATGTTTAAAAAAGGCTATTTACATCTATAAATAGATAAGTAAGATTTTAACTTATCTTATCAGATGGGTGAATTCTGAATCTTTATTTTCAGAATGTTTTACAAAAGCATGGTTGCTAAACTTAAATTTTCGGCACTACATAACGTCAAAACCTGATTTGTGTAAAAGAACTATGCATTGAAAATTAATTTATTACTCAAATATAAATTAAAACTGGTACTAATTGTGAGCCGGTAGGGATATTAGTAGTAATATATTATTTTCAGACTATAAGACCAACGTTATTCGTAAGTTGTGAGAGTTGAGTTTTGCAATTTTTAAGTAAGTAAGTAATGACACTCTTACGGGGTTTCATGTTTTAATGGTTTCGGACTGGAACCAACCACACATTTCCAAACCTATGAGACGATTTTCTCTAATTTTAGAACTACCAGACCCGCTGTGTCAATTAGAAACTTGTGTTGGTTTCTCGGATTCAACGGAGCAGCGAGCGCTCGAACTCTGAGTACCACGCGCCAAAAACCTTTTTCCCGTTCTATTGTTATTAAAAATATTCCTTTACTTATTGAGATGAATCAAGTCTCGATATACCAACGTAGTTGTGTACTACGTGTGCATTCTTCGAGGCGAACAGATCGACTACTGGGATTCCCAACTTTGCATTACTAAGTATTTTCATATCGGATGACATAAGTGCCACACTGGAGGTTGGCGATAGCGTGACAGAAGGTACGCAATTCGTATGACTATTGAACCTGCCTGGGATGTACTTTTATGTTGTAGTGATTTTGATGTCAAACTAGAAATTCAGGATTCGAATGTTATTTTCAATAGGAGTAAGATCTCGTCCCACTTGCTCCTTTTAAATGAGTAATAGACTTGCTGTCACATTGGAAAAAGATCGAACCTTGACGCCGGGTGTGAGTAGTTGAGTACGTCTCTGAAAGGCATATAGTAGGGGCCAACACTTCATTTTAATTAGAAGTAGTATTTGTTCTTATCGTGTACAAGACTACGATAGAGAGAGAGATCATCCAGTAATGCTCTCCAAACTAAGTACGAGGCACATATTTACCAAAAACAAAACTGGTGGAAGATAATACAGCGAAGTTAGTAGCTGACAATTCTCCTTGTACTAAAAGTTCAGCGGATTGGATAAGGCACCCATCATTCAAGATGAGTCCGGCAGAATGTATTTGAAAAGTATCAAGTGCCGATGATTCAGTCGTCCTCGTGGACAACAAAGCTGGCAAAATTTGGAAGTTCTATATTTATATTAATTTCTTTGCATTATTGTCATTTAAAAACCGAATTACATTATGGAATAAGTACCTACTTCATTTGACTTTTCCTAATAAACTATGCTCTTTTGTGGCAAAAGACCGAATTTATTTGCCAACTTAGGCTCTGTAGTAGCTGCATTGTAATAATTTTGACATGACCGCAAGTACATTTTGCAAAATAAATCATCTAGGTACGCAAGAACTATGAAATTAGGCCTGTGTTAAGTATATCCATTTAGCACCACAAGTCTTGGGGTTGCCGAAAATCCGGAATGCGGTACATGTTTATCAAGTGAAATGATTCTGGTAAAACAATCGTTCAGTGCTTTGAGGTCGAATATCGGTCGAGACTCAAGACAACCCGTCGCGCGTCGGGTTAAAGAGTGGATAAAAAGCTTGGTGTGTAAGACGCCATGCTTTTCATTTTGTGCGCCATTGCACATATTATATTCTAGAAACAGGAGTGTGAAATATTTTTCCCGTCATGTTGGGAAATACAAAGGTGATTACTTCAAACACAATATTTCTTTCAATTATGAAAGATGATAGACTAAAGTACCCATTGCAAAAGAACAGGTTCGAGTTGAATCCTCTAACTAATTTAATTCATTCGGATGTAGACGTATTTAGGCCCTTCGCACACAGCTAGCTTAAGCGTATCATTATGACGCTACGCATAAAATATATAGTATGACAATTACGTCCTAAAGTTCGATCCAACATCGCTTCGACTGCGGACATGTTTGAACATGTTTGTACTCTTTCTGTTTGCGGACATGTTTGAACATGTTTGTACTGTTACGTCTGTCATCGTACGAATGATGTTACGCTTACGCTTACGTGAAATATACAGCGTATAGATAAGTTTTCGTATATCTACTAGTATGCACCTTGCGAGGGTGGTTTATAACGCTCGTGCTGATATGACTGCGTGCACTATCCAGGCCGAGTATAGGCAATGTTACCAATACTTTGCTCCCCCGAGGGGCGACGATATGATTGATTAGCATATAATTATGATTGCTTAATGCGAATATGACTGAGAAGAGGTTAGTTGACCTTAGTGCGCATTATTATTTATACGTTGCTATCCACCCCGCGAAGGTCGGCTGTATGATCATGCTAGCAACATTGCGAGCACTGTCCAGGTCAAGAAGTTCCACACGATGGAACGGCAATGCTTGTATAATAACTTGCCCCCGCGAGGGGCGACGGTCTTATTGCTTCGCATATTAGTATCCACCCTGCGAGGGTGGGATGTAATGATCGTGCTAGCATACTGCGAGTCTGCCTAGGCCAAGAAGTTCCACGCGATGGAACGGCTATGCTTGTAATACCTTGCCTCCGCGAGGGGCGACGGTCTTATTGCTTCGCATATTAGTATCCACCCTGAGAGGGTGGGATGTTATGATCGTGCTAGCATACTGCGAGTCTGCCTAGGCCAAGAAGTTCCACGCGATGGAACGGCTATGCTTGTAATACCTTGCCTCCGCGAGGGGCGACGGTCTTATTGCTTCGCATATTAGTATCCACCCTGAGAGGGTGGGATGTTATGATCGTGCTAGCATACTGCGAGTCTGTCTAGGCCAAGAAGTTCCACGCGATGGAACGGCTATGCTTGTAATACCTTGCCCCCGCGAGGGGCGACGGTCTTATTGCTTCGCATATTAGTATCCACCCTGCGAGGGTGGAATGTATGATCGATCGTGCTAGCATACTGCGAGCCTGTCTAGGCCCAGAAGTTCCACGCGATGGAACGGCTATGCTTGTAATACCTTGCGTTCGCGAGGGGCAACGGTCTGATTGCTTCGCATATTAGTATCCACCCTGCGAGCGTGGGATGATTGTGCTAGCAATACTGCGAACCTGTCTAGGCCAAGAAGTTCCACGTGATGGAACGGCAATGCTTGTAATACTTTGCCCCCGCGAGGCCATCTGAGGAAAATCTGAATTGAATAGTGTGCAATCGAAGGTAGTATTTTATTTAGCGAAGCTTATACGAAAGAATCACGATCTTGGCTCACGACTCTTCTCAGCGCGCCCTCAATACTTTTTGATCGCTTGCCGCATGCTAAGTGCGATAAATCCAAAAATTTAAGAATTCTTTTTCTCAGTCAATACTTCAAAATTATTACTATTTTGTACATATGGCCCAAAAAAGCGAAATTTTCAATACTTTATAATTTTAAAATGCAGTATATGATAGCTGCGTTCTTGAATGAACTAGATAGCTAGTATCATACATTTTTACCTTCTCGTTTGTTCTAGGTGCGTATGAAACCTGGAGTATGATTATTTTCTTATGTTTCTTTGGAACATATATATGTTTCGCCACTAACTTGGGTCATAACTTTATAATCACACTATCAATGTAACTATTTTGTATTTTCTGCATAACTTATCAATTTTGGATGAGCAATGAGAAAGGCTGTATGTGCTTTTGCGAGCCTGCCCGCTTGGGCCAGCCATTTCTTTCATTGCGCTATCCATTACTGAAATAAAATACTTAAAACTAGTAAGATTATATTACATCATGCGTCACAAGTACGAATATTTTAACAAAATATACATTTTAAAGTGATCCGAACGGACAAACCGTTAAAAATATGATCACTTACACACAAGTTAAAACGAGTTAGATTATATTAATTACATCATGCGTCACAAGTATGAACATTTTAACAAAATATACATTTTAAAGTGATCCGAACGGACAAACCGTTAAAAATATGATCACTTACTTATTAACTCACCGACGAGGAATCGAACCCCGGTTTCCGCGTGATAGGCGGAGATTTTGATTATAGAAAAACAAGAGTTTACTTACTGCGAATTATTCACACAATTCACTTTAAAATTATAAGTAAGTTTATACTTTAGTATTCAATTACTTCTTATTGCAATGTTCTATGTGCAACGATTGCAAGTTACTTCGACGGAAACAAAAACGCCAATGAACTAAGGATCGCACCAAGCTATTAAGGAAACCTACGGTGCGACACGCCAGGTGGCGCCACAGAGCCGGTTCTGACGTCACTAAATGTACGGAAATTCGGACGGAAACGGATGTGCTACTCTCAATATAAAGCTTCCAGTGACGGTCAAGTGTTTTAATACTATATTAAATGAAGTGAAAGACCGTCACTCACCATCAAAGAAAATTACCGTATTCAATAATATGCAGAGCAACAGGCGACGCCGTTTCTCATTTTATTTCATCGCGGGCAGCAAGATGTTTGACCGATTAATCTTGGGTCTTATAGTTTTTTATACTTTTTCCGCTATGCCCCGTACGCGATATCGTCCGAAAAGAAACGTTGTTTCAACAAGAGGCCAGTCATTAAGGTTTTTTTTTAATCTCAAATGCCCTGTTACTAACATACAATTTATACCTTACATCTAGGGAAAATAATTTCAATGTAGACTGGTCACACTGATGGACTCTCGCTGAGGTTTGGTGTTTCGAATTTAAATCAATTGCCAGTTCTGAACGTCACATACAAATTACGCAGCAGTGACTCGGTCAGCGGTTCGCTACGTACTAACCATGTACGAACTCAAATGGAATACGGCTTTTTGTTTTGTATCCCTTTTGCGTGCCTCACTCCCGAAGTACTGTGCGCTGGATCTGTATTAATCTGTGACTAAAGGTCACAAAACTCGAACGTCAAATTCAAAACGGTCTTTTATGACCACAGAACACTATACTCACTAGCAAGTGACCAACCATAACATGAGCATAGACTAATAGACAAATGATAATTGCTTGTTTGTCTATGCTTGGACATAGACAAATCAGACGATGAATTAAACATAATATCAACTTTCGGAATTTCTTAAGGTGATTGGACCAAAATAAATCAATTAAACTGTTACCTGTGTATTTTACGTAACTAATTTCCATATATTTCGCAAAAAATATTTTTATTACAATTGGGGAAAATAAAAAACAACGTTTGTGGAGTTTTTGGTATCATAAATGGCAGCACTTACTATTCAACCCAAACGTCAGGTTTAGCGAGTCTTTGGAGACTCCAAATCATCTCCATATTTAGTTCAACGTGACTGCCGAATGAGTCATGAGTTTAGAAAAACTAAAATTGGCGAGTCTAAACTTAAACTCGCCAATTTTAAGTTAGAGATTTTGTACAACAGAATAAGCACCACTGTATGTGTTTTCATATCAAGTACGCAAACTGATTTAAACAAAAATCTCTGAGCGTTGTGTGAGCGTTTTTCAGCACATTTGGGAGTAAAAAATATTTTTTGTTCTTATGAAATTTTCCAAACAGGGTACCTCTTGATCATGTAGGAAATGGATAACAAGGGGAAAAAGCAAGGATTTGTTTCCAGTCCCACGGGATAGCCCAGACGAAGCACGTGCTAGTATAATACATGTAAACAGATTCGAAATATATCCACAATCATATTTTTAAGAAAGCAGAGATATTTACTCATAGGTACTTTAGTTTGCCTACGGCTAAAAGTACTGACAATAACAAAGCAAGACACAGTTTGTCGCACTTTGATATGCTGTTTATACCACACCATAACCACACAAGGCCACTCAGAAGTTCTAAAAGCGCTTATATTCAAGCCAGTAGCCCCTTTACGTTTGTGTATTATAATAGTTATTTGTTATGCAAGACAGCGTAGTTTTTTGGCGCGAGTGTCAAAGTATTGATTGCCGAGTAGCAAAGGATTCTTGGGTTGAACCTTAATAATCAAAGGGTTGAACCATGAGCGCAACGCAAGCCTTTCCTAGTTGGTAAGATGCAAATACATTTACCTGCCAACCGCTAAAACACGTGAATAAATTCTCATTCTTCATTGCATTTCCCAGAGCGTAGCAAGCGTTCCACCGGACCTTCATATTGGAGACCATGCACGCACAATCAAGAAGCTTCCCTATTGCTACTTCGCTTAAGGTCTTTAATTGCGCGTGCCGCTGGAGATACTCGTTTTTTATGAGCCGCAGTAGGTTTCCGAGACCCCGCGTTGCACTCATTTTTACCTAAAATGTGGATCAAAGGTAAAATGACAAATAGACAAATAAGTACATCCTAAATTACACTTTTACAGACACTTATCAAACGCCAAGTCTGACTTAAAAATTTACGATTTACAATAGAATTGGGCATAATATTATCATCATAAATATAAGGTTCATTAATATAGCTGATTGTTTTTCGTTTTTTTTCGTGAATGAGGTCGTATAGAAGAAAAAAATTCATTCGGAGGAAAAATACGGAGAGAGCTGATGATTGAGGATTTCAAAGACGGGTGAAGAGCACAGTCAGAGTATTAAAGATAGGTGGGGGGTGCTCGACCAAATGTCATTCGAAACGTCATCCAATTGGCAATGAGCTGAAAAAAAAATTCAAAATGGCGGATTCAAAATGGCTGCCATTTTAATTTCCTCGGTATCTCAGAAAGTATAAAAGATGGAAGAACAGTTTCTTGACAAGAGGTGATCAAGGTCCGAAGGTCAATTCGATGGATAGAAAAAATTCAAAATGGCGAAATTTATTTAACCAATTTTTAGTTATTATTTGTTTACCTTATCGTTGTCTGCGGCGCATTGGATGCTGACCTCGAGGAGACGGAGTAAGAGGTCGTCATCTATGTCGTCAAGCTCCGGTTCCTTCCTGAAAAAATAAGATTTGTAAATTTTATCTAATAATCTTTAATTATTCTTTATCTAATTATTCTTTAATTATCAGTAAAACGCAACTAATTTAAAAATCATCTGATCGAAAACAAAAACAAACCATCAATAAATTGCCTCGCAAACAATTAATGAAAGAGACCAAAGTCCGGATATTTGAGACCACTAACACCAATCAATTTGAATTTGACTACTGAATGGCGTAGGCGTATTTTATATTAGAGATAACACAGATGGTCCATATAAAAACTTACACGTTCAAGACCAGTGCATCGCTGAGGTTGCCCAGAGCCCACGCCGCTTTAGTGCGAACAACCAACGTTGGCTCCGCTAACGCCCGCAGAATGTTCTCCCCGCAATCGCTCACGAAGCAAATGTCCTGCACAGCGGAAAAACCTTGACTATAGTAGTGTTATAATCTCGCTGCAGACTCGGTCATAAATCATCCGAGTGTTTCGCTTTTGTATTTCACTGCTGGGCTTCACTGCTGCTTTTGTATTTTAGTGACTAACAAAAGCGAAAAACTCGAATGATTTATGGCCGAGTCTGCAGCGAGATAATAACACTACTATAGTAGGTAACATTAGAAATAGATCATTGAAGGCGAAAGAGAATTAAATATTCACTATTAGCTGAGCTAGCAAATCATGCTGTACCCTCTTTACCTAGATATTATTTATTTATTTATTGTTAGTGTTTGCTGGCGGCTTCGCCCGCACAAAGTTCTGTTTTCCACATATTTCGCAAAAACTGTTTTTCATCTCACCCGCTCGGAAAAGAGATCTTGAGATGCCTATATTATATTCCCTAGGCCCCAAAAGAATTTTCATTTCTCAAATCTACATTCCAAATTTCAGTCGATTCGGTTCAGTATTAGTGGCGTATTAGTACCAAACACCGGAACTCAGATAATTTAACATAAATAATATTAATAGGATAGCTCGAATCGCCGTGAAATAGATTAAATAGGACAGTATCATGTCACATAAGGATAAGATGTTACCTCTCTGAGAGTGCGGTAGATGACCATCATGGCCAGCGCCCTGACGGCCGCCGCGCGCACCGCCGCCTCCTCGTCGCTGCAGGAGCCAATCAGCAGCGTGCAGCACAGCATCTGCGTACGACTCTGCCAATAACAGATCACTTTATTATTTTCATGCTGCATTACCAGTTAGGACATCGCCGCGCGAACTTGCCGGCCGCCCTACTGGCCTAGACAAAGTAACTTGGCGCTAAGCGTTGACGACAGTTGAAAAACCACGTGACCAAATGAGAACAAATGAAAGCATAATCTACTCTATTCTTAGCGTTGTTCACACTCGGCTGTAAATTATCAGGCGAAGTAGGCGAAAGGTTATCTACAATGTCTGTGAGAACGCCAGGAAGCGTTCAAATGGTCGTAGTCGATTTTCAAAGACAGCGTGTTTTCCTCTATTGGGTCACGTGGTTTTTCTACAGTTATGTGGTTTGTCCATACATTTTTATCTACTGTCGTGAACGCTAAACGATATAACGCTAAACGAAAGGATATATGTTTATTGTCTTACCGGTAACTCCTTGAAAGATTTTTCGCCGATGTTCGCGATGCAGTCGCAGACCACTGCCTTGGCCGGAGCGTTCTCATTGCTCTGTAGCACCATAGACAGCGGCGTTAGCAGCTTCTCCCACATGTACACGCAGTGATTTAGGGGTAATACTTTATCTTGTTGCTCTGAAGATAAGAAATTGTACAATAAAAGCAGAATGTTCATAATTTCCTAGGCCTATTGCCTTAACCTACCTTATAGGCACTTACGATTATTATATCAGACTTTGCCGCCACATTCAGTAAGTTGGTTCGCACTAAAAAAACAGTCAAGAAACTCTGCACTTGCTCTTTGAAGAATAATCGTTTATTTATATTAATCGTGCTTGACTGCAATAGTACTTTACTAGACATCATCTGAAGGTAAATGTGCATGCAACCAAAAATGTTATGGTTCGAAATTGGAGGAGGTAAATAACTTCACAATTGCTAGACAGCATTGCACCGGAACGCTTAATCACTAAGCTTTGTTGTTTGGATAGTAACCAGGCGCGACCTAAGATCCCCAAAAGACCAGAGCTGAGCTACTTTAGTAATTCTATAGATTCAGCGCATCTTACAACTTTGCGTTGCATTTGACACCCTGCAATACGCTTATCATTTTTAGACATCAGTTCTTAAGTCTCATTTTCCTCATTAATTAGTCAGCTTATAATTAGTACCCTTCAAACCTACCTCTCAGTAATTAGTACCCTTCAAATTGAAAAATGAAAAAATGAAAATGATAATATTTATTTTCACATAGGCCTAAATAATAGGCTCTTATGAAAAGTCAAAACTCTACCGCCAGGTTCGGAAAGCAGGTTTGCACCGAGAAGAACTGGCAAGAAACTCGGCACTTGCTCTTTTCAAAAATGTCATTGTTATAATACAAGATTTCTTATAAAGTATGAAAAATTATAACATATTTTTAAGATATCTCGTGAGGAGATGGAAGCATATATCTATCATTCCTAGAATCTTTGTCGTTCAGAAATTCTTTAATGGTATAAACCATGATTAATTAAATGTTTTTTGACAGTGACTTTAAACCTGTGCAAAAGTAAGTCCAAAACAGACTTCGGGATCATATTATTGTAGAAGCGTACACTCAACCCCACAAATGACCTCTGTACCTTACGCAAACGGTGTACCTTATACCTACGCAAATAATTTAATGTTTTGTAATACCTAGCTAATAATTTAGAGTCATGCGCATAGCCAAGCCAAATAAGAATCCATGTGTTTAAATTTATTTATAAGTTGCAAATTTCATTGTTAATCTTTTCTACGTTTTTCTTTCTCTCAAGGGGGAAGTACTTTGGCGTTATGGTAAAGCCAAAAATATTTTCTATATCGACAGACATTCTGATAATTTTTATATATGTATAATAGCACGGGATTACGTTGTGTGTGTAAGCATATTTTAAGTAACTTATCCGTGTCCTACGTGATGTAATGTACACACACATAGTTTTAAGATAGTATATACTCTGTAAATAGTTAATTCATTATGCCACTATACAATATAGACGTTATTACGTTTGTCCGTGTTTAATTCATCTACGCTACCTATACGCAACATGGCACAATAACCAACTTGTGTCCTCCATTTCTAATTACTTATAAATTACTTATATCTATCCGTTGCTTATAATTATTAGGAAAATAAACAATATAGAGTCTAACCCAATTTCTGTATAGCATCTCCGATAATGCTAACGGTTCTCGCGGACTGCAGCACCACGTCCTGATGGTCGTGCTGCAGCGCCTCGCTGAGCAGCTCCGCCAGCAGCGCCAGGTGCGGCTGCAGCAGCTCCCACAGGTGGTGGAACGCTGTAGCCGACAGCACCTGCAGGGACTCCACGACTACCGGGATCGCGGAGGGTTTGCAGCGCTGGAAAATAACTGACAGTTTTAACACTGGTTTAACGGTGTATTTAAGCGATTTTTAGTTTATCACACTAATCACACTAATATTATAAAAGCGAAAGTTTGCGTGTAAGTGTGTGTGTGTGTGTGGAAGTGAGTATGTTTGTTACTCCTTCACGCCGCAACTACTTAACCTATTTGGCTGAAATTTGGAACATAGATAGCTTATAACCCGGATAAAACATAGGCTACTTTTTATCCCGTGAAAATCCATAGTTCCCATGGGATATTTAAAAAACCCTAATTTTCAACAGTAATCTATAGCTACAGCTATTGATAGATTACTTTGACAGTCTTTCCTGAAAGTAGTTTACACCTCATTGTCATTGAAAAGGAAATTCAATTTTTTCTCGGGATTAGTAAAAAATCGAATTTAACGAGGGCGGAGCCGCGGGCAAAAGATAGTCAAGATTAAACGTATTTTAGGTCTTTAATCTAAAATCGCTGTGAAGCAGACACAAGGTTGGATAAAATTTTCTTGATAGAAAGTTTTTTTAATTTTTATCGCAAACAATGTAATTGTAATTTTTGTTTTAATGTGTCGGTAATAATTATATCCAAAAACGCTAAGAAACATATTTTTGATAAACCGCTTAGTTTTTTAGTAATTAGCTAAAACGACGTTTTCGTTTTCTTAAGAACCAGAAGTTATGTCATCCAGAATTTTAAGAAAGGCCTCAATAAAGAGTTATGAAGTTGGAAATAATAACTATTAAATCCCTGCATTTTTAACGGGCGTAAAAACGTTCCTAGAAAAAGGATCCCGGACGGGTCCGAAACTGGTCGGGCGGACCTGACTAAACGACGCGTGAGTTAAAGCCGTTTCTTCTTTCATATCTCACGGAAGTCTTAATTCTAAAATAGCCCTGCATTTTCTCAATTTTAGTTTATAGCAATGGCACAGTTATAATGTGTATCATTTTTCCTTTCTGTTGCCGGATATTTTTTGTGGGAGTGATTTTGGAAAAGGAACTGGAAATCGGGGAAGCGCGCTATTCGATTTTACCAATGAGCACGTGCGATGCCATTTTTGGTACCACTGTGTACTGTTGGCTAACATAGTTAACAGACAATATGCGACTACTGCAAAACTGGTTATTTTAGCTATTGCATAGATTCTATCACGGGCCTTGAGCGTGGAGACCGAATTCAGAAATTTCGTAATGAAAAACCTAACTTTTTAGTTTATAGATGGCAATAATAATTGCATAAGTTGATAAAAACAGCTATGCAATAGCTTTACCGCGGCAGTCTCCGAGTGCCACATGTCTTTTTTTGCCTAAAATTGTGTGCAATGCAAAATGGTCACTTTAATTGCCTAAATGTCTATTTTCATTGCCTCAATATAAGAAGAAACTCAGGAAGCTTGTCCGCATGCGATATGCTGCTACGTTTTGTGTTGAAAACCATCAATATAATCGCTTGATTTTGAGTTTATTGGTCCAACTTACACAAAACGCGCATAACACATCTATATAGCGAAAAACCACCTATATATAGCGAAAACCCACCCTAATTCTAGTAGTTAACTAATGACTGATTTAACATAATTTTTAGCATTATATTTCCAAGCAAGTCAATGATGTTATAATTTGATTAGGTTCTACTTACAGTTCTTTCATTGTCCCTAAACAGCCATCCCATATTTTTAAAACAAATATCCAAAATCCAGCTTTTGAAGTAGACATTTTCTTTATCTTTTTCAATCTTAACATCGCTTATGTTAGATTCTTCAACGGCATTAAACATTTCGTCGTCCGAGTATCCCTCTTCAAAATCATCGCATTCGTCGTTGAGAGGAATGTTTTCTTTGTTAATTTCTTCATTGTGATGTTTGTTTGGTCCGGGAACTTTTTCGATTGCTTTCAATATTTCGTCTACTTTGGGGTCTATTGATAACACACATCCTATTGTTATTAAGGCACCGACTTGTAGTGTGGTATCTAGAATTAAAAAACATTTATAGTTACTAACGTTTCTTTAAGAAATAATGTCGATGGTGATAAATAAATAATCAGTATTCGCATAAGATTTTTAGAAGCCAAGTTTCTTTAGGCACTTTGGGAATTTTTGAGATGGACAAAAAACTATTGAAATACATTGATCCCTAAACATCAGACCAGACTAAAGTCAATTTAGAAATTACAGTGAAACCGGGATAAGTGAGAGCTCAAGGGACTGAGATCTCTTTTTCCTTCATAGAGGTTTCTTAATAACCCTGGTTTCAGAGTTAAGAGGGTCAATGACGGGGCCTGGCAAATACTCTGATAAAAAGAGTTTTCTCGCTTACCCACTTCTCACGTACTCAGGTTCAGTTGTCCGTGGTGTGAATCGAACCCGCGACCTGCTATTCGAATTCGAGCGCGCTCCACTTTGCCAAGAAGGTCCGTCATAAGCGCCATAAGCGTTGTTTAGTCGGATAAAAAGACTTACCTCTATGAACTAAAAACTTTCTAGTCGACCTCACGAGCTCAGAAATCAGTCCTTCTTGCATTTTATGATAGGGAGTTGCTTGTACCAAAGCGGCACAGCATTTGAGCGCGACTATGACCACCGCGTAACTTCTCTCGCCATCCAATATGCTGATCAGTATCTTATGCATACAAGTGATCAAGTACCCCAGGGACACGGAGAATGGAATGAAAGATGTGTTCGTCCGTTTGCTGAAATTTTTCTGAGGTCAAAACATGTTCGTGTTGAGTCAAAGAATGTTTCGCTCTCGGAGCGAAACATGCATTAAGAAATAGGATTTTTTTGCATGTACAGTATCAGTGAAATGTAGCAAAATAATTGTGTGGTATGTTAAATACCTACTTCTAATTAAATAGTAAAGAAATATATATTGATTTCAGTGAAACAATTTATTGTGTTAAAACTCATAACACAAATTGAACATTTAGTCAAGTAATAACATAGTCTTTGTGAAAATCAAGAATTGCCAAAAGCTGCAATAATGATAGTCATAATAAACACAAATAACTGCAATAATGATAGACATCAATAAACAATAAAATTCGAAACTTTCTTCAAATGGGCACGGGTACAAATCAAATCAGGTCTAAATGTGGAAAAGTGATTAGGATAATGTTTAGCAGACTTTAGCAGGCGCATGTAATACCGTAAGTATAGTAGCGGTAAGCAGCTTAAATTGCTTAATTATGATGATTTATCGTAATATAATGTAAAGATA
This sequence comes from Coenonympha arcania, assembly GCA_036785405.1. NCBI lineage: Eukaryota > Metazoa > Arthropoda > Insecta > Lepidoptera > Nymphalidae > Coenonympha > Coenonympha arcania. The sequence continues at coordinate 4,390,404 of CM072067.1, forward strand.
GCCTTACCTACTTTCTGCCTGTGACAGATAAATTCTAGATCCAGACAATAAAGCCAGCACCACACTGAGAGCGCTGGCTCGGCTTCTAGCGATAGGATCAGTCACTGCCGCGAACGCGAGTGTCCTTTTAGATTTATCCTCTGATAACCAATTGTTACAATCCGGAGAATCTGGCAGAAGCGCCCACCAGTAACCGAATATGTCTTTCTTTTCTTTCATCTACAAAATATAAGAATACTCGTACATTTTATATTGATTTCAAAAGAAATTATACCTACAGTGAATTCTGCAATATAACCACAATGGAAACAACCTCTCCAAAAATCATCGGTAAAAAATATTATTATTATTTCCATATTAAATTTAACTCTCACAACCGGCAAAAAAGCCAAAAACATATAATAAACATACTTAAATACGCAAAAAAATAAATAAACCTACATAAACTTTTCCCACTTCTGACACCAATTGTTACGTGCTGGGTTAGACGATTTGGAATAAAACACCTGCTGATCCTTGATGAGACTTTATTCGGTACTTCCAGTATCCAATATCCCTGGTCTTCCTTGTAGTTCGCTTCCTCTTCGCTCTTGATCACTTGCTTCGCTTGTTCACCTTTCCCTCTCTCTCAGTCAGACTCGCTCTGTCGGAGCGCTGCCCGCTTTTTATATACCTACGTCTGAACGAGTCTCGAACTTTCCACCCTCTTTATTTATCAAAATGGTAGATCGTTCGAGAAGTCGGAAATACCAGAAATCCATTGTTTAGAGAGGTCATTGACCCCTCAAGTTACGAGTTAAGGCGCGGTGAACAGTGGATTCGCGGTCACTGTCTAATTTAATACGAGAGACAAGGATGTCGCACCGCAGTTTTTGTTCGAAAAAACAAGAAAATGTGAAATTAATGACAATGCAGACGTAACATAAAAAATCTAAAATGGCCATTATATCTGTCACAATAAAACACACAACCTAATTTAATTTCACAAAAATTCATGTAACCATTTCTGAGAAAAATGTAGATTTATGTATTTGCCGAGGCAACTTTGGCATTTTTTTCTATCGAGTGAAGTTTGCGAAATCGTGTTTCGGCATCAGCCACCATGTCAGAAATACTTTCAATTGTATCCACATATTTTTTTAACAGTAATAAGATCTGTAGATTTTACATAAAACGATGCTATACGAACGAAATTTGCCAAAGTTGACTGATCACAGCGCCTTAAGTTACAACTTACGCTACTATCACTCATGCTATAGTAACTTGTGGTAACTCTACAAATTTTCGTTTTGCGAGAAAGGGACGAAATGCCTGTAACTTTTGTTTTCCTTATCGGATAAGAATCGAATTTTAATGGATATCATTATTTCTAACCTGGTTTATAATAAATCAATTTAAAAAATGGAGTTAAATACCGTATTGGGAGAAAACTGAAACGTGACTTAGGTACCTTAAAAATGTAACTCTTACCTTAAAAACTACTAAAAACAAATTCGCGGCACTCTGTCGCACCCTCGACCTCAAAGCTACCAGCTTAGTTTCTCTCTCATTCTCCACATCAGACATGTCCGAGTCACTTGTAAGATTCCAACATGTCCTTGTCTTTTGGGGCTCCAAGTAGTTCTTGCTGGCCGGCTTGTACGCTGAATTACTTTCAAAATTACCAGCGTCCTTCATCAAACTGTGATCAGTTACTGGTATCTCTTTTTTCAAGCTCTCTATCGCATTGTTCCTCTGCTTCCTGATTTTTTGTTTCTGATGAAATAAAGGGTACATATTAAGCAATCTGTAGAAGCAGGAATTCAACAGGATTTCAACAGCAGCAACACTGCAGACAAGTCACTGCACCAGGCAATGCCCAATCAGCGGGGCTAGGCAAAGTTAACAGTCGTATAGCGTTGACGACAGTAGATAAAAATGTATGGACAAAACAAGTGACTGTAGAAAAACCACGTGACCGTATAGAGGGAAAAACGCTTTTTTTTGAAATTCGACTACGACAATTTGAACACTCCCTGGCGTTCTCGCAGACCTTGTAGATAACTTAAGCGTACTTCGATTGACAATTGACAGCCGACAGTGAACAACCCTAAGCATAAAGTAGATTCGGCTTTCATTTGTTTTCATTCGTCACGTGGTTTGTCCATACATTTTTGTCTACTGCATCACCACACAAAACTTTTATATAACTCTCGACGCATATATAAAAGTTTCATGTGAGTGGTGGTGGTGGCATTGCTTGCTGGGTAACTTGGCTTTCTTGCTTTGGTGGGAAGGTAAGCGGTGCTTAGCTTGTACCTGCATGTTTGACCATACAGAATTTTTCTCTGTTGGCGGATTATAGCAAATAATTTTTCCTTTTCTTGTTAATCATGAACTTCCGCAAAGTAACGCCTGCTTCTATCCAATACTACTAATTAATGTATTTAGCCCCTTTTTTGTTAATTTTATTTAATAACCTGAGCTTAAGACAGCACCAGTTTAAAGCACTTTAAGCTTTTGATTTAGAGCAAATAAGAATTATGAAAACAGCATACCTTCCCTCCTTTAGGATTTGGCTTAACAGGCACCGCAGCTATAGTTTGCTGAGCTGGCATTATCTTCTCAGGCTTGGTAGGCTGACTCACAAGCCCATATAAAATAAAATGCCGACATATACCTATTACTTCTGGCATCGGAATTTCAACCTTTTGTTCATTGAAATATATGTGTGACAGAACTCTCAACGCTGATATTACCACCTAAAAAAAATATTTATTTTTATCACTTCACACTTGTGGATTCAAAATGAATTTTGATCCTATTTTGGCGCCAAATTGCATGTTCCAAGTGTATTAAGAAACTTAGTATATTCATTTCTTAAATAGATATAGCAGTTGAGATTCAGTCATATCTTGGAACTTGTGAATTCTGTAATGAATTTTGAATCCTATTTTGGTGCCAAATTGCTTGTATTACCAAGTGTATTAACAAAATTTGTATATTCATTTCAAGAATAGATATAAAATATAAATAAAAATATCACTGTGACCATCAAGTGAAGCTTGTGTCATCAGTCTTTATTAAATATAACAAAAAAACATAAAATTTCCATAACTGTAAAAGTAGCTAGGAGTATTATAAGACACTAGAAGATATGAGTAAGATAGATTATGTTTAGCATACCTTACAATATAATGTTTCATCACAAGATTTAGGACAACCATTCAATAAAAAATCTACTATAATTTGGGATGTTTGTTCTTTAGCTTCCATGCTAACATCACTCTGTCCACTGACTTTGTTTTCATCTATCGTTAATAAACTTATGACACATTTGATGGCCATCAAACAGATTTGAGCGGGATCTTGACTATTTAATGTGCTACTTTTATCACCTCTAATAATTTTTGTAAGAAGGCCTTGTCTGCCTATCAAGTCATTTATTTGCTGGAATAAACAAAAATTAAATGATTATTTTGTTATGATATCTAACGGCTGAAATCAATAACAAATCCTATGTCAATTAATTGTCCTACCAAAGACAAAGACTTGACATAAAATGTGTACCTTGTATGAAGCTTATACCAATTTTTTTCTTCAGATAGGGCAAATCTGGATACCATGGGTCATTAATTTCGTCCAATAATAAATAAAAGAAATTAGGTACAACTTATTATGCTAACTGCTCAAATCAATGGACATTGGATAAATTAGGTCAGAAGTCAGAGCCTTGAACATCAGCATAAGGTTGCCTGTCTGTCAGTATTCTGTAGAATGAATTTTGGAAAGTGTGCTCAGGAACAATTTAATTTGGTACCGCCGCCACCTTTCTACTATAGATCGGCAAGGCATCGAAGGCTTCCACTCATACATAGCCAACATACCAAAGATGCGTACAAGGCAGTTTGATTCCTCGTTCTTGATACATACATAGCCGACATACCAAAGATGGTACAAGGTGGTTTGATTCCTCGTTCTTGATACATACATAGCCAACATACCAAAGACGAGTACAAGGAAGTTTGATTCCTCGTTCTTGATACAAACATAGCCGACATACCAAAGACGCGTACAAGGCAGTGTCAACTAACATAACACTTTTGAATACCTATTGTTGTAATTGAACATACCCTTTTTAATAAAGATATTGTTATAACATACCTTTTGCCCACTATGAGGATTTGTCTGCAATATACACTGCATGTTGTGTAGAATATCTGGTACAATAACATCTGAACATTTCTTGATACATTCAATATGCCAAGCTATAACTTTGCTCAAATAATCACTGTCAAATTGTATATTTTGTTTTGTAACAATACTGTTCATTAAATGGGAAGTCTTTGCGCATAAGAATTCATCAATTGGCTTAATATTAATGCACAACGATGTAATAAGGGCTGTTGCATCCTGAAAAAAAATATTTAGAAGTTAACGTAGCGTAACGTAAGTACTTATTCCCACTAAGTAATGCTAACTGAAGATTAAGATTAAAAGAAAATACACAGAAGTTAAAGAAAGCAGAGAGTAAAGTAACTTAAGTACAGTATTAGGCTGGACTTAGTAGAGCCTTTGGCACAAATGAACTTTGGCACAGGAGGTTGAAAAAATTGAAGGTTAAGGACAATTAAAGTTTGGTCAAAAATTATAATTTCACAGAATTTGCACGTCCATTGACTTTTATTTGTTAGTAAAGTACCTAAATAATCTACAAATATATAAAAATATTACTAATAAGCTGAAAAACCGGACAAAAATGCGAGTAAAAACAAGATACAAGCATTATTTTTTAGGTATATAGTGCAAATATTAAAAACTTTCAGACTTACCTGTTTCCCGACAAATAGCTCAGACTTGAAGGGCTTTGCATTTAGCTCATCTATCAAGGAGTTTATAGCATCCTTATTGTAATCTTTCACGTATAAAAAGCTGCAAAGTTCACCAGTTAATATTGCGAAATGTCGAGACACACTCATTTTGATTAAAACGCCGAAATCGCTCCCATTTCTTCAATTTCAAGTTCCTCACAGGAGTTGGCAGTTTTAAGTGGAGATCTATGGTAAAGATTATAATTTTCAGCAGTGGGTGCTTAGCCTGATATTTTCTTAAGTTTACAAAACAGCACTAAAGCATTAAATTTTCACCCTGAAGAAACAGAAGAAAGTTTCTCAAATAACCTGTAAAATTATGTACCGTAAAACGGGGTAAATAGGTCCGATCTTCAACTTCAACTGGAAATTAAACCTTCTTCCGCAATAAATAGGGTGTGTTGTGGTGCAGTTTTGAATGTCCGGTAAGCTGTTTTAGATGTTATGTAGCTTTGGATTCTCAAAATATTGCCAGATTTTAAAATATTCACCAAAAACTATGCTGGATTCCAATTTACCCCCGATGGGGTTAATAGGTTCAAGAGAGGGGTTACTAGGAATTCTACTCAGGGTTGTCTATCCAAATCCAATATTTATCCAAAGTAAGTACCTACCTACCTAATTTAAAAAAAAGTTTCAGTTTATTTAATCTAATCATGCTGCTTAACTTATTTTATGTGTGTAGACTGTAGGTAGGTATAGTAAAAATAAAAACTTTTTCAGATCAACTTTTTATTGTATCTAGGGTACATAATACAAGTAACAAAAATATGGCATTGAGCTAGAAAAACAGTATTATAATCAGTCTATTCCTTATTTATTTATGGCCTTCTCTTTAGAATAGCTTATACAAAATTACTATTAAATGTTTAGCTTACAAATTACATAAAAAAATGAAGTACTTTATGTAACTCTTAGCGCCTGGCTTGGGTGTGTACAGTGCGTTCAGCGTTATTTTGCCTCTGGCTGTCATATTGCCTAACCTGAGCTCTGTGTTGCCGCTTAAGGTTTGGAAGATACCCGGTATGAAACTGCGAAATATTTTCGTAGTTAAATTTCTCAATTAAAGTAAGTTTGGAATTTGGATGTTAGAATTTAAGTTTGTAATCTTTGGATTTGGTTTGTGGGTATATTTTTATCCCAATATTCATAGGTACGGGATCAGGACTTATGCGGGTAAAACTGCAGGGCGCCGGTGCGGCGTACTTTAAAATAATTAGGATAGGTATTTGAATTAGTATTATGTACCTCAAGTTTGCATTTATCTATATACATAGGTAATATATGACTAAATTAAAACAACATTTTTATAGGTTTTATTTATTTTGAATAAGAGTGATCCAAGCGGGTCGCTAGTGGTTCGTCACTGTCTGCTGATGAACGTGAATCGTCAGAACTGCTGCTGTCCGATTCTGTATCAGACTCGTCATTTAATTCTATAATAAATTTATCGATTTCAGAGTCTATAATTCCATCTGTTTTAATAAACTGTTGTTCAATATGGCACACATGTTGACACTGCTTCTGCCAGTCTTCTGCAGTGATCGATTGGAACGCTTCTTCTGTTAATTGTAGTATCTTGTCTGCTTCCTGTCCAACATTTTTAGCAGCTACACGCCTTTTCAACAGGCTCCACATAAATTCTATAGGATTAAGTTCGCAGTGGTATGGTGGTAACCTAGCCACTTTGTGTCCATGCGCTTCAAGAAGTTGATCATCTTCATATTTTGGAGCTTCTTTATGCTCTTTTATAATTTCGTATAATTGAGCTTTCACCATAGTAGGAAGATAAGATAACCCCTTATTTGTGATCCAATTTTGCATATCAGTTTTGGTAGAGCTCATTGTTGGTGCCTTGTTCACCTTTACAGTGTGATAGGGCGCATTATCCATAACAATTAAACTATTAGGCGGTAAATTGGGGATGAGTTTGTTTTCTAACCATTTCATGAAATTTGTCCTGTTCATGTCATCATGGTAATCTCCTGATTTCGACTGCGATTTAAATATTAATTGTGCATTTGGAATAAACCCCATTTCGCCACCTGCATGAACGATGATCCAGCGTGCACCAACTGAATCGCTTTTTAAAACACCTTGTTCATTTTCCATCTGCCAACATTTGTTGACAGAATATGAAGCGTGTATATAAGTTTCATCAAGATATACGATAGGTCGGCCTTCATTTCGATTTTGTCTTAAAATATTTAAGTATCTGTACCTCCAGGCTACAATGTCATATCGTTCCATTAAAATTTTTCTTTTAGAACCACATTTTTTAAATCTAAATCCAATTTGCCGAATTATTTTCCATAGTGTGGTACGACCTCCATTGAAGTTAATATCAATTTTTAATTCAGCCAAAAGCTTGCCCAAAGTAGGCAACTCCTTTCTGACTACGTACATTTGATGTATTTTAGTTCTGATTGCACATAGTTCAAAATCATCTAACTGAATTTTATTCGATTGGCAGCGTTTTTTCCTGGGAGTACATATTTTCTTAGACGTGGAAGCAGCAACCTCACACTCTTTGGTAATAGTGGTGACAGTTCTCTCAGAAACGCCTGAAATACAAAACATTACATTAATACTATGTTTTTAAAACAAATATAATTATTATACATATACCTATGTACGGAATGTATTACAATTAAAACATCGCGCCTACATACAAACAATAATCTATTAGCAAAACAAATAACTTTCGATCCCTAATAACGGGAAACTATTAACAGCAGGTAACACTAATTTACTTACCAGTCATGGCGGCTACACGTTGACGAACATGTTCAAATGGGATTATTGGTCCTCCATTAGCTTTTTCCCGCTCACAAAAATTACGAACTGAGGATACAATTTTTCTGCCGCTACTTTGAATCCTTTTTGGCATGATTAACACGTTTAAAATAAAAAAAAATAAGAAAAACGCAAGGAGCTTCACACTGTGTTAGAGGTACTTGTCAGCAAGAATGGCGGGTAATGCCAACCTAACAGAAACAGCTGTCAGAGGCAAAATAACGCTGAACGCAGTATAGTTACGAGGCATTCTGAAAAAAAAAAACATTAAGACATTATAATGTTTTTCAAGAAAATAGTTGTACTATTTGAATACAATGCTTCACTCAATGAAGAATAAAATTAATAATTTAGATTATATCAATCATTATTCATAATAGATTCAATTCATTAATCATAATTAAAAAAACAGTAGCGCCATCTGTCAAAATTCTATAGGTGGCTGCTGAGCAAACGGTGGCCTGACTGTTGGTGGCAAATCAAGCATTTTTGGCACCCATAAACTGGCGACATTTACTTAAATATTCATTTTTTTTTATTGTGTATAATGTAAATAATGGTTTACGGCCAAAAGAAGTTTTTAATAAATAGTTTTTAAGTTTAATAGTAATAGTTTTTAACTATAAGAAGTTTAATAGTAATCGTTTTTAACTTTAATAAATTTAGAAGTAAAATTAACTTTAATTAAGTATTATAGTAATTAAACTTTGGTTTTTGACAACCCTATTTTATGATTCCTATTTACCTCTTGTTCGTGCCAAATAGCCCCCGTGCTGTTCCAATTAGGCCTGTTCATGTGCCTATTTCCCCCCTTCGCGTTCCTTTTATCCCCAAAATGACCTTAAAACGCGCATTCATCTAAAATTAAGGTTTACGATGAAATTACGCAATTATTTGCTTACCTCTTAATGTTCCTTCAAATTTCAATCCACTATTATTATAATAATTAAATCAATTTCAACACTTCCTCATTAGAACACATCAAAAACTTAAAGTTAAAAACAACAAATTTCACGTGTCCACGACGACCTCACTTTCAACGCGATTTTTTAATTTAACCTGATTAGCTATAGTGCGTTCAGCGTTATTTTGCCTCTGGCTGTCATATTGCTTAACCTGAGCTCTGTGTTGCCGCTTAAGGTTTGGAAGATACCCGGTATGAAACTGCGAAATATTTTCGTAGTTAAATTTCTCAATTAAAGTAAGTTTGGATGTTAGAATTTAAGTTTGTAATCTTTGGATTTGGTTTGTGGGTATATTTTTATCCCAATATTCATAGGTACGGGATCAGGACTTATGCGGGTAAAACTGCAGGGCGCCGGTGCGGCGCCGGTACTTTAAAATAATTAGGATAGGTATTTGAATTAGTATTATGTACCTCAAGTTCGCATTTATCTATATACATAGGTAATATATGACTAAATTAAAACAACATTTTTATTGGTTTTATTTATTTTGAATAAGAGTGATCCAAGCGGGTCGCTAGTGGTTCGTCACTGTCTGCTGATGAACGTGAATCGTCGGAACTGCTGCTGTCCGATTCTGTATCAGACTCGTCATTTAATTCTATAATAAATTTATCGATTTCAGAGTCTATAATTCCATCTATTTTAATAAACTGTTGTTCAATATGGCACACATGTTGACACTGCTTCTGCCAGTCTTCTGCAGTGATCGATTGGAACGCTTCTTCTGTTAATTGTAGTATCCTGTCTGCTTCCTGTCCAACATTTTTAGCAGCTACACGCCTTTTCAACAGGCTCCACATAAATTCTATAGGATTAAGTTCGCAGTGGTATGGTGGTAACCTAGCCACTTTGTGTCCATGCGCTTCAAGAAGTTGATCAGCTTCATATTTTGGAGCTTCTTTATGCTCTTTTATAATTTCGTATAATTGAGCTTTCACCATAGTAGGAAGATAAGATAACCCCTTATTTGTGATCCAATTTTGCATATCAGTTTTGGTAGAGCTCATTGTTGGTGCCTTGTTCACCATTACAGTGTGATAGGGCGCATTATCCATAACAATTAAACTATTAGGCGGTAAATTGGGGATGAGTTTGTCTTCTAACCATTTCATGAAATTCGTCCTGTTCATGTCATCATGGTAATCTCCTGATTTCGACTGCGATTTAAATATTAATTGTGCATTTGGAATAAACCCCATTTCGCCACCTGCATGAACGATGATCCAGCGTGCACCAACTGAATCGCTTTTTAAAACACCTTGTTCATTTTCCATCTGCCAACATTTGTTGACAGAATATGAAGCGTGTATATAAGTTTCATCAAGATATACGATAGGTCGGCCTTCATTTCGATTTTGTCTTAAAATATTTAAGTATCTGTACCTCCAGGCTACAATGTCATATCGTTCCATTAAAATTTTTCTTTTAGAACCACATTTTTTAAATCTAAATCCAATTTGCCGAATTATTTTCCATAGTGTGGTACGACCTCCATTGAAGTTAATATCAATCTTTAATTCAGCCAAAAGCTTGCCCAAAGTAGGCAACTCCTTTCTGACTACGTACATTTGATGTATTTTAGTTCTGATTGCACATAGTTCAAAATCATCTAACTGAATTTTATTCGATTGGCAGCGTTTTTTCCTGGGAGTACATATTTTCTTAGACGTGGAAGCAGCAACCTCACACTCTTTGGTAATAGTGGTGACAGTTCTCTCAGAAACGCCTGAAATACAAAACATTACATTAATAACATGCATATTGTACATTTTTTTAATTAATCTTGTTATTAAATAATACATAATGTAACAAAGGTTTGGGCTCAACTATAGATACGCTACCCAAGGTATTTTCCGGACAATCTATTCACATTTTCACCAAAGTTTTATCACGTAACCTTTTATACTGTCTCTAACTTTCGTATTATCACTTAAATTAGACGAAAATTTTAAGAAAAAATTATTACTGAAAATTTGAGCGAAGCGAGATCGGGACTTAAGGCACCCCGACTCGGATAACGGATAGGTGACGAAGAGGATGGCGGGGCCTGCAAGGCCCCGCCATCCTCTGAGTGGTTATTTTCTTTTATGACCACCCAGAAATTAGGAGCCCCGCGAAGCGGGGCTCCGTCGACCAGCCCTTTCATAGTAAAAATAACCTCAAAATTTTTAAATTTAAAAAATTTATTTCTCGGCAACTATTACGTTCCGACAAATATGGCTTTGAGGGAGGGTTATCCCCGTCCCCCCCTCCCCTCCCCCCACCCTCCCACCCCCCTCCGTAACGGTAGCGTATCTATAGTTGAACCAAGGTTTGTATTAAAGAAAAAAAAACCGATCGGGACTTGCGCGGGTGAAACCGCAGGGCGCAGCTAGTTTACACAATAAGAATCAAATACTATGTTTTTAAAACAAATATAATTATTATACATATACCTATGTACGGAATGTATTACAATTAAAACATCGTGCCTACATACAAACAATAATCTATTAGCAAAACAAATAACTTTCGATCCCTAATAACGGGAAACTATGAATAGCAGGTAACACTAATTTACTTACCAGTCATGGCGGCTCCACGTTGACGAACATGTTCAAATGGGATTATTGGTCCTCCATTAGCTTTTTCCCGTTCACAAAAATTACGAACTGAGGATACAATTTTTCTGCCGCTACTTTGAATCCTTTTTGGCATGATTAACACGTTTAAAATCAAAAAAAATTAAGAAAAACGCAAGGAGCTTCACACTGTGTTAGAGGTACTTGTCAGCAAGAATCATAGAGTAAAATAATAAATGGCGGGTGTTAAATTATTCGGATTACGGGATTGGGAAAAATTAAAATTCTTTATTTTAAACTGAGACGATGTCTTTTATTCAGCAGCCATTGACAAGAAGGGATTGAGTTCGTACCACAGACAACTTACATAAATTATTACATCTGTCATTCCCATCACAGACTTGTGTTCTGTGACCACAGAGTACACATAATATTAGTTGTCTTTAACACCCCCGCTCAACTAATATTTATTTTATTTACATACATATTATGTACTCTGTCTTTATTTTTCAATTTTAAAATATGCTAACATTTTAATTTACACACAGATATTACAAATCCTTTATAACTAATAACTTATACAATTCATTTAGCAGAACAGTGGAAATTTAACAATCTATTCTTTAATTTTTCAAACATTGTTTTACCCAATGGTTTAGTTAGAATATCTGCAATGTTTTCAGAACTATTTACATACTTTAATGAAATTAATCCCTTATTTATTCGTTCTACAATGTATCTGTATCTAATATCAACATGCTTCAATCTTTTAATGTTCTCAGAATTATAAGCTAATTTAATCACTGACTGATTGTCCTCATAAATAGTTATGTTATTACATTTAATATTAAATTCACACAAAAGATTGTTTAACCAATTTGCTTCAACAATACACAAACTCAAAGCAATATATTCTGATTCAGTAGAGGACAAAGTCACACACATTTGTTTCTTACTATACCATAAGATTACACATCCAAATAATTTAAATATAAAACCTGATGTACATTTTCTATCAAGCATGTCACCAGCCCAATCTGCGTCTACAAAACCTTCTATCATTGTATCATTACAGTTGTAAACTAATGAAAGTTGTAATGAACCTTTAATATATCTTAATATTCTTTTCAGACACTTGTATAACAGCTGGCTTGCACAATGTTGAAACCTACTCAAGAAACTTACTGCGACACATATATCTGGTCTAGTACCACACGCAGCATATAATAAAGAACCTATTAACTGCCTACATTTTGTTTCTATTTCACTACTTTCTGACTGCTCCCTTTGTAATATTTGAAAATTGAAATTTTGATCTATCGGGGTGGAAACAGCGTTACAATTTAACATTTTATACCTTTTCAGAATTGAAATTAAATATTTTTCTTGGTTTAAAGTAGTTATACCGTTTCCTTGTCGTGGCCTCTTCATATGTCAACGGTTCATTATAATATGTTGTCATAAAACCTGTTTCATACTGGTCAAGCCATTGTGGCGTCACCTTCTTCCTCGATGGTCTATTAGTTTCTTGTTCCTTCTGTCCTTGTGTACATGAAACACTTTCTTCTTGGTTGCTCTGTGAACTTCTTGATTGTTCTAAACCTTTTGGATCATTTAGCGAGAATTCAGTTGCTTTCTGTATTTCTTCTTGATTTTCTTTTTCTTCTCTTATTTGTTCTTGTTCGGTCATAGTATCCTCTTCGTAGAAGCTGTGATATTCATCTCCTTGGCTTATATCATCTTCTAAATACTCTACAGGCCATTCACATTCTTCTGATATGTGTTTTTCACTCTCACGTTCTGTTTGCTTTATAAATATTACTTCTCTTTTGATCAGAACATCATTTTTATTTGGAAAATATATCCTATAACCTTTGGTGTTTTCACCATAGCCTACAAAATAACCTTCTTCTGATTTTGAATCCCATTTAAGACGCTTGTTGTCAGGGATATGAACGGAAACTTTTGAACCAAAAACTTTTAATTGCTTGATATCAAAAATACTTTTATTTAACCATAACTCGTATGGTGTTTTTCCTATAACTCTACTCTTACCAGTTCTATTTAAAATAAAAACTGCAGTATTTACAGATTCTGCCCATAAACTTTTACTTAAACCTGAGCCTAACAGCATAGTCCTAGCTGCCTCTGTTATTGTCCTTATTTCTCTCTCCGCACACCCGTTTTGTTCCGGAGTATACGCACAACTTGTTTGGTGTATTATACCCATTTTGTCTAACAAAGACAACATTTGCTGATTTTTAAATTCTTTACCATTATCTGATCTAATTATTTTAACTTTGTGACCTAAGTTGTTAGTGACATACTGTAGGAATTTTTCAACATATGTAACTGTTTCTGATTTATTTTTCAGGAAATAAACTGTTCGAAAACGAGAATAATCATCCTTAATTAACAAGTAGTAATTTGCATTACCCAATGAACTAACCTCCATTGCTCCGCATAAATCCAGATGTAGAATCTCACCTGGTCTTTGACCTTTGACCTCACTTATAGGAAAAGGCTGTTTATGTTGTTTACCTCTAAGGCAGTCTTCACACGTTGACTCACTATTATCACTTGATATACTAATATTACTTCTTTTTAAAATATTTTTTACCTGTTCTATGTCCTGATGACCCATTTTACAATGCCACTCTAACAAATTATTTTCAACTTTGCCTACGCAAGCTGTATCACTCATTTTTAACCTAAATTCCATGAAATATAATTTATTTTTTCTTTTAGCTATAGCACAAACTTGCTTTTGATTAGGTTTTCTAAAAATGCAGTTAGTTTTGTTCATTTCTAAGATATACCCTTTATCTGTAGCTGAACTAACAGAAAACAAATTTAACATTATATCTGGCACATGTAAAACGTTATTTAAGGTTGTTTCAACCCATTCAGAACCATTGTACGCTTCTAAATGTATAGTACCTACACCTATAGCTGGGATGACTTTACCGTCTCCTAAAATGATTTGTCTAGGTGATGATAATTGCTCGTATTTTGTAAAATATTTTATATTATGAGCCATGTGCTCCGATGCTGCTGAGTCTAGAGCAAATAAATCTTTATATTGATATGACTGTGCATTTAAGGCTGGGGACACACTTACATAGAATGCATTACCATTGTTTTTATCTCTAGACATTACTTTAGACTTATTTCTAAACCAGCACTCACTGATGTCATGATTTGACTTTTTGCAATAACCACAAAACTTTTTGTTACGCTTAGGTATGTTACACTTGTTATCGGACTTAAAATGACCTTCAACGTGACACTTAAAACACTTACGTCCCTTTTTGATAGTTTGAAATGCTTCTGATGTTGAGCTAGTCGCTTGTTTCAGTCGTATCTCCTCAACGAGTAGCCTAGAAGATAGTTCTTCATATGTCTGTTTGTCCGAGTCAACAGATTCCCAGGCAGACACGAAGTGCTTGTAAGAAGCTGGTAGCGATGAAGTAATCTTTGTGATCACCATGCTTTTAGATATTTGAAGCCCTAGTGACTCCAACGTTGCTAAGATTTCTTCAAGCTTCCCTAAGAACTGTGCTACTGTGTTGTTTTCTTCAAATTTAAGGTTGTAAAATTTTTCTTGTGCTAAGTGTAGCGATAAGTTGCCCTTTTGCTCAAAAATTGTGTTTAACCTATCCCAAATTTGCTTGGCTGTTGTGCAACTTAGTATTTGTGAAATGGTCTTTTCTGCTAACCTGCTTACAATGAGGTTCTGCGCCTTTGCATCATCGTTTGCCCACGCTGCAAACTCTTCTTTTGCCTCATCCGGCCTTGGACTGGAACCGTCCACGATGCTCGACACGCCTGCCGCCTTTAGAAGTACCTTCACCCGGAACTTCCATGCTGCCCACTGCGATGCATCCCGCAGCTTGATGTCGTTGATAGCGCTGAGATTTATCGCCTCCATTGTGCACGCTTGACCACGTGCGCCGTGCTCCCGGCTGGTGCTTTACCACACCGAATTTTATATTTTTCACCAATCCAGAATCCTGTAATTAAACAGTTGCGAGCCTGGGCCCATAACCTGTTAAATTATTCGGATTACGGGATTGGGAAAAATTAAAATTCTTTATTTTAAACTGAGACGATGTCTTTTATTCAGCAGCCATTGACAAGAAGGGATTGAGTTCGTACCACAGACAACTTACATAAATTATTACATCTGTCATTCCCATCACAGACTTGTGTTCTGTGACCACAGAGTACACATAATATTAGTTGTCTTTAACAGCGGGTAATGCCAACCTAACAGAAACAGCTGTCAGAGGCAAAATAACGCTGAACGCAGTTTAGTTTAAAACTGGTTAGTCTTGCCAGTAGCAAAAATAATAAGCTCGTTCAAAAATAAAAAACAATTGATCTCTCATGCTTAGGATGACAAAAAACAGGACAGTTTAGAAAGTCAGAAATTTATTCCTATTTACCCCGCCGTTCCTAGTATCCCCGTTTTACGGTACATCAGAACACTATACTCTGTGCCACAGGGTCTTATCACATTGACTTGATTCTTCGTCCGAGTCAAATTATTACCAACCTAGGTACTCTATGGTCCGAGTATCAAGTGCATTTGCGCATGCGCGAGAGATGGCGCTGTTAAAAATGTTGAAAGTAAGTTATTTGGTACCTATCTGTCGAACACCACCCACAATGTCTGAGTTTTTTTTATTAGCAGTCTGGAACCTTTATGGCTTTACATTGATGTTGTTCAGGGTTGCCAGATTAAGTGAATTATCACCATTTAGGCTACTTTGGGCATAGATTATTGGGGGTCAAATAACAACCAATCGGCTTCCAGACTATCAGTAGCCATCTAAGCTAATTTAGGGTATTTAAGTATTTCCCAAAAATTATTTAGTTTATTCAAAAGTGTATTAATTCATAAATTACAAAGATAAAGAACAACGGGACTCAAAATAAATCTTAACTTAACATACATGATTAAATAATAATAAATTATAATATTTACAAAATAAATATACATCATAAAACTGATCATTTAAGGGCATAGTGCCCAAGACGCTGGCGCTGTTTCCTCTATGTAGGGATTTGGTACCTATCTATCTATACCAGCTATTTGTCATGATAAAATTATGCATCGAAATATTTTAAGTATCGAATAAAAAAGGGAATACTATTAGTTATAATATTAAAGATATCGAGCTGATACTATTCAGATATCGATTAATACTATTTGGGAATTTGATTGTGTGTAATTTGGTAATTGATTTTATCTGTGGAATATTACCAACCTACTCTATGTCTGTGGATTCAAACTAATTACCAACCTTGGTATTGTGTTCTGTGACCAACCTACTCTATGGACTCTATGGATTCAAAATGGAAATTTAGAAAATAGGAAAAATAAACTTTTAGAGTGATAGCCATTTGTTTTAACTATTAAAATTTTTCACTTTTAAAAAATTTTGCAGTTAGTATCCGCTAAATTAAGTGAACAATTAGTTAAACCAAACTCAGTGGCCGACTTTTGGTTATAATTATGTTTTCATCCATGTTGAACTATTGATATGTCTTGTGATTGCGTCATGTAAATGTACTTAAAGGTATACGAGGTATTATTTTAATGATCGATAGAATACTTTTCTCCATTTTTATTTACTTTATTTTAATTGTATTTTGAACCCTAGTAACCTTTTAGTTTGACAAGTAACCTATTAGTTTTATTTCACAGTTCTCACCTGACACCATTTTTATTAGGCCTTTGCGTTTACTTTGTAGTATTGGATTCCTCGGCCGCCCGACCTGCCCTCGCGATTTCGATTCGGCGCTTGTATGGTATTTCAGGAAAATAATTAAAACAGGGAAACAAAAATTAAGCTTACATAGTTAAGGTTATGTTGATGTTTTGATTCCAGATGATAGATTATTAAAATATTGTTGACGACTTCGTCAATCGATATCCTAGCTAAAACACTAGACAATGAATTTGAGCTAGAAATTAAACCAACCGTTTTGTAAGAAATACTATAATAAATAATTTTAAAATGCTCATGTTTAACTAATACAATTATTGATAAACATTAGTATTTTTTATTATACTATATAATATTATAATCACAATTTTATAATGCAAACCAGTTCTTTCATTATCCTGTTTCTGGTATTAGAATAAATGCACTTTAGGAAGAAAGACTTTACTTATTTTCTCTATAAATTGTGACAGCAGTTTAATAAATAAATGGACAGATTAAAAAAAGGAATTAAGATGGAAGCAGAAGAATTCCTCCAGTGGGATGAAGAAAAGGTTTGTTGTTTTGCACAAATGTTTGTTGTTTTTCTTAAAATAATAGGTAAAATGATATGTTTTATTCCTGTATATAATTGTAAATTGTAGCACTATTAAAAATAGCACATAGTTAAGAAAGTCTCCCCAAAAATTTGCTCTTGAGAGATCTTTTTTAATCTAAACTATGAATATAAATTTTTGTAGTTTGAATTGCATTCTTTTTTGTAGTTTAAAGTGCTCTAAACTACATTCAGATAATATTAATGACTGCATTTATTGGTAAAAATTAAACTGTAAATTCTTATTTTGTACTCTATGTTAACTTGCACAAACGAAGTAAGAATTAATTTATTACATCGATAAAAAAAACTTACCACTTTCTGCATTTACATGTAGGTAAACAAAGAAATTTTACAACTGATAACAAAAAAATCATCTTTATTTTTAATTCTGTTTTAAGTATAAAAAAATTTACTGTAACATTGGTTTCAGAATAATATAGTGGCAGGTGAAGAAGTAATATGTAGTATAGAAAATGTACGAAGTGTATCATACGAGAACATGGTAAGTATTAAATGCATTTAATATTTCACAATATTTCTATTTTCTTTTTATAAAGCCTTTAAATAGAATGCAAATCATCTTCCTAGCTTTTGTCCAAACATATGGCAGGGTCAGCTTCAAACCAAGCTGATTCAAATCCAAACTATATTTTTTGTATACTACAATATCAAACACTTACAATTATTTATTTGTTTATGAACATCTGGATTCAAAGTTATAGGCAAATAAACAAGTTGTATTATATAACTTCTCAATAGATTACAATAAATGTTTATGGAATTGTGTGTATCTCTTTATATGATGTGGGTCTTTGTCCAACAGTCGTCTGAAGAAATCATAGACACTGATCAAATGGCTGCGGAGAATTTGATGTTTCTGTCCCAGGATGTGGTGGGTTACACAGTGAGTGCAGAGGACCCGAATGTGGAGTGTGTCACAGAGGAAGTTGTCACTGATGACTGGGTCCTCTCAGGAGGACAGGAAAGGTAAAATAAATAAAAATGACTGTATTTGCTGATGTTAGTTCCAAGTTTCCAACGCACCTGTCCACTTAGATACTTAGGTATTGTTAGTGTGTTCTTAAAAATATTAATTAATTCTAAAAACAATATTTATTCATGGAATTGGTATATATATTCATTTATAGATTTACTGATTTGTTTATAATCATAACAGACTCTAGACAAAAAATATGTGGCACGGAGTGCAGACAAAATTGAAAAGTAATAATAGTACATTTCAATATAAGTGCCGAAAGTTTGTCATTTCTTTACGAGTCCCGGTTTGTTGACCCAAGCCGAAGGCGAGGGTCAACTATAAGGACGAGTATAAATGACAATTCCGCACGTGCATTGAACGATGTTTTTTAATACATTTGCGAAAAAAAAACATTGGTTTTACTAATTGTTTGCCTGCTTGTTTGCATAACGTGTTCGTGTTTATGCGCTCCTGGTACGCCCGCTCCGGTGCCGCGTAGGAGAAAAACAAAAGCACTAGTGCGGAAAAGAATAACTTTGCGCACGCTAAACACACATGGAAATGTCAACTTTTTGAGCAAATGTATTAAAAAAATTCATACTTATTTACAGTGGTGTTGGTTATGCTAAAGGAGTTATCAATTCAAGGTTACATTAATGCAAAGCTGTCGTCGCGAGTTCAATGGTTTTCCACATCCCGAAAATTCCCAACGCGCCTAAAGAAGTTGCTTTCTCGGTTCTGTGTTACAACATTGGACCAACATAGATCCCATGAACATCTGTGAAATGAACTTGATAACTCAACTGCTGTTTGTTTCAGAGTGGAAGTGCCTTTAGAACATTTAGCAAATCCTGTGCAAGATGTCAAAATTGAGAACGATATTGATGTTCCATTACCAACAGACCAAGTATGATAAAATTATAATATATTGTAAATATTTAGATCACTATACTAGGTGCTAAAACCTTTGCAGTAAAATAAGTTGTAAATAATGAACGCAAACATTTCTTAAAATTACAGTGCTTTTTATCTTATATTATTATGGAAATTATGGATTACAGATGATGTTAATCACCACCCAGTGCTTATCACGATTAAAAAAAATTATGGATTACAGATGATGTTAATCACCACCCAGTGCTTATCACGATTAAAAAACAGACAGACAGATTGCTGACAGAACTGGGTGGACTACAGAACTAAAGATCATAATCATTACAATAATGGTCTGTATGCTCAGGATGAATACACAGCGATGCGTCCGTGGCCGTGCGACTTCTGCTCCCGGCGGTTCCGCAAGAAGGCTGCTCTGATGAACCACATGGTGGCGCACCAGAACGACCGGCCGCACGCCTGCAACCTGTGCGGCGTGCGCTACGTGCGCAAGTGCGACCTCATGAACCACCTCAAGGTGCACGCCATGGTGCCGGACACGCCTGACATGGTGGACTATGGTAAGACATGACGGTGACTCCGCAAGAAGGCTGCTCTGATGAACCACATGGTGGCGCACCAGAACGACCGGCCGCACGCCTGCAACCTGTGCGGCGTGCGCTACGTGCGCAAGTGCGACCTCATGAACCACCTCAAGGTGCACGCCATGGTGCCGGACACGCCTGACATGGTGGACTATGGTAAGACATGACGGTGACTCCGCAAGAAGGCTGCTCTGATGAACCACATGGTGGCGCACCAGAACGACCGGCCGCACGCCTGCAACCTGTGCGGCGTGCGCTACGTGCGCAAGTGCGACCTCATGAACCACCTCAAGGTGCACGCCATGGTGCCGGACACGCCTGACATGGTGGACTATGGTAAGACATGACGGTGACTCCGCAAGAAGGCTGCTCTGATGAACCACATGGTGGCGCACCAGAACGACCGGCCGCACGCCTGCAACCTGTGCGGCGTGCGCTACGTGCGCAAGTGCGACCTCATGAACCACCTCAAGGTGCACGCCATGGTGCCGGACACGCCTGACATGGTGGACTATGGTAAGACATGACGGTGACTCCGCAAGAAGGCTGCTCTGATGAACCACATGGTGGCGCACCAGAACGACCGGCCGCACGCCTGCAACCTGTGCGGCGTGCGCTACGTGCGCAAGTGCGACCTCATGAACCACCTCAAGGTGCACGCCATGGTGCCGGACACGCCTGACATGGTGGACTATGGTAAGACATGACGGTGACTCCGCAAGAAGGCTGCTCTGATGAACCACATGGTGGCGCACCAGAACGACCGGCCGCACGCCTGCAACCTGTGCGGCGTGCGCTACGTGCGCAAGTGCGACCTCATGAACCACCTCAAGGTGCACGCCATGGTGCCGGACACGCCTGACATGGTGGACTATGGTAAGACATGACGGTGACTCCGCAAGAAGGCTGCTCTGATGAACCACATGGTGGCGCACCAGAACGACCGGCCGCACGCCTGCAACCTGTGCGGCGTGCGCTACGTGCGCAAGTGCGACCTCATGAACCACCTCAAGGTGCACGCCATGGTGCCGGACACGCCTGACATGGTGGACTATGGTAAGACATGACGGTGACTCCGCAAGAAGGCTGCTCTGATGAACCACATGGTGGCGCACCAGAACGACCGGCCGCACGCCTGCAACCTGTGCGGCGTGCGCTACGTGCGCAAGTGCGACCTCATGAACCACCTCAAGGTGCACGCCATGGTGCCGGACACGCCTGACATGGTGGACTATGGTAAGACATGACGGTGACTCCGCAAGATCGAAACGAAAGTTTCACATATAAGCAGGCCAGTCTCACTTATCACGTGGCTGTCCTGGCTACAAGACTGGCTACGGGTCCGGACCTCAATATTTCAGATGGTTGCCGCTCGCGGGCCGAGTTGCACGCGCTAGTTCTGTACGGTCTATTTTACACGCCGGCTGACTACGGCAGCCCTAGTACGTCGTAAGAGATAAAGTTAGGCGATAGAAAGAGACCACAACATTGCGTTTGTTGCGTGTCGATTTTGAGGGCGGGGCCAGGCACTATTGCGAACTGAATTGCATTTTTTGTGTCAGCGCTAGAGTCGCTATTTCTATAAATAATCGTGCGGAGTGAACCTTCTGGTACTATATAGTGTTCTGTGATATAAGTCAACAGAATGGGCATGTATATGGTATTGATATTATATCTTTATATTTGGTATGACGAATTTGTTAGATAGAGGTAACTAAAAACAGCGCCATCTATCGAGCGATGGGTGAAATCCATAGATTGTACTAAGTATAATCTATGGATTATAAGTCTTATAATCTATGGTAAAATCACACATGAAACTATTAAATTAGTTTTTATTCCATAGAGTAGGTTGGTAACGTTAACTTAATCCAAACTATGTTTATACCGAGTGTTCTACGACACACGTCTTTTTTTTGTTTTCAGAAGAAGTAATCGCGCCTGAGGTGGTGAAAACAAAGAAAAAGAGAGGCAGACGGAAAAAGAATCCAGAACCTGTGGAGGTAATTTTTAAATGTCATATCAGTTCAGTATTTACTGTATAAAAGAATACATGCACACAAAAACTATTTAATTGTTTTAATTAGGTCTATGTGAAATACAGAACTTTGACTCTTTTAATCTAAACCACGAATTAGTAGTAATGCATCTCTTTTGTGGTATGAACGCGTGCGCAGAACGGCGTGTGGGAGCACATGACGTCGGCGCGCACGCAGCAGTGGTCGCGGCGCGGCCGCACGCCGCCCAAGCCGCCCTCCCCGCCGCGCTCGCCGCCCTCCCCCTCGCCCTCGCCCTCGCCCCCGCCGCCCGCGCCGCCGCCCGCCGACCCCTCGCGCCCCTTCGTGTGCAGCCACTGCGGCGTCGGCTTCGCCAGGGAGAAAGCCCTGCAGTCGCATGCAAGGGTGAGTTCAGATATTGTTGTCATGATCAATTTACATGTTTCTTTGTTGAATACCCATACATTAAGCTGTGCAGCGAGTTTATACACATTCTGTTCGTAACAGGTGCACGGCGGGGACTCGCCCGTGGAGTGCGGCGAGTGCGGCGAGCTGTGCTGGTCGCGCGAGGCGCTGCGCACGCACTGCGCCGCGCGGCACCCGCACCTGCCGCACGCCGCGCCCGCCGCCGACCACGCCTACGAGGACAACTCGGGTACGTAACAGGTGCACGGCGGGGACTCGCCCGTGGAGTGCGGCGAGTGCGGCGAGCTGTGCTGGTCGCGCGAGGCGCTGCGCACGCACTGCGCCGCGCGGCACCCGCACCTGCCGCACGCCGCGCCCGCCGCCGACCACGCCTACGAGGACAACTCGGGTACGTAACAGGTGCACGGCGGGGACTCGCCCGTGGAGTGCGGCGAGTGCGGCGAGCTGTGCTGGTCGCGCGAGGCGCTGCGCACGCACTGCGCCGCGCGGCACCCGCACCTGCCGCACGCCGCGCCCGCCGCCGACCACGCCTACGAGGACAACTCGGGTACGTAACAGGTGCACGGCGGGGACTCGCCCGTGGAGTGCGGCGAGTGCGGCGAGCTGTGCTGGTCGCGCGAGGCGCTGCGCACGCACTGCGCCGCGCGGCACCCGCACCTGCCGCACGCCGCGCCCGCCGCCGACCACGCCTACGAGGACAACTCGGGTACGCTTCCATACCGTACCAAAATATGTATTGCTCGCACTTTAAACTTGAACAGTAAGTAATTGACGTAGATTGTGGAATTTATTCCCTCGTCTAAAATGTTGATGGCGTTTTAGATAATCTGGGCACATAACATTTTATCAAAAAGCATAAGTATATAGCCTCCGTATATGAAGATTGCAAATTATGCTACATGTTTTCTGCGCAGGCGATGACATGGAGTTCCGACTATCGCCGACCCCGCACAGCGGCAGCGAGCGCGAGCGGGAGCGGGACCGCGCGGTGGACGTGCGCGGGCCCGAGCTGTTCTGCGGCGACTGCGGCGTGGCGTTCCAGCGCGTCGACCTGCTGCGGAGACACGTGGCCGCGGCGCACAGGTACCGAGTGATGTTGCTCGTCCGCGGCCGAGGCGCTGCTCTTGTGTGCGGTTACTGACGTGCGAGTTGTTGCAGCTACAAGCGGCACGACAGCACGAGCAGCACGTGGGAGCAGGAGCACACGTGCGACGTGTGCGGCGAGAGCTGCACCGACGCGCTGCAGCTGCTGGCGCACGCGGAGCTGCACGCCGAGCGCCCGCGCACCAACAACAGGTACAGTGAGCAGCACGTGGGAGCAGGAGCACACGTGCGACGTGTGCGGCGAGAGCTGCACCGACGCGCTGCAGCTGCTGGCGCACGCGGAGCTGCACGCCGAGCGCCCGCGCACCAACAACAGGTACAGTGAGCAGCACGTGGGAGCAGGAGCACACGTGCGACGTGTGCGGCGAGAGCTGCACCGACGCGCTGCAGCTGCTGGCGCACGCGGAGCTGCACGCCGAGCGCCCGCGCACCAACAACAGGTACAGTGAGCAGCACGTGGGAGCAGGAGCACACGTGCGACGTGTGCGGCGAGAGCTGCACCGACGCGCTGCAGCTGCTGGCGCACGCGGAGCTGCACGCCGAGCGCCCGCGCACCAACAACAGGTACAGTGAGCAGCACGTGGGAGCAGGAGCACACGTGCGACGTGTGCGGCGAGAGCTGCACCGACGCGCTGCAGCTGCTGGCGCACGCGGAGCTGCACGCCGAGCGCCCGCGCACCAACAACAGGTACAGTGAGCAGCACGTGGGAGCAGGAGCACACGTGCGACGTGTGCGGCGAGAGCTGCACCGACGCGCTGCAGCTGCTGGCGCACGCGGAGCTGCACGCCGAGCGCCCGCGCACCAACAACAGGTACAGTGAGCAGCACGTGGGAGCAGGAGCACACGTGCGACGTGTGCGGCGAGAGCTGCACCGACGCGCTGCAGCTGCTGGCGCACGCGGAGCTGCACGCCGAGCGCCCGCGCACCAACAACAGGTACAGTGAGCAGCACGTGGGAGCAGGAGCACACGTGCGACGTGTGCGGCGAGAGCTGCACCGACGCGCTGCAGCTGCTGGCGCACGCGGAGCTGCACGCCGAGCGCCCGCGCACCAACAACAGGTACAGTGAGCAGCACGTGGGAGCAGGAGCACACGTGCGACGTGTGCGGCGAGAGCTGCACCGACGCGCTGCAGCTGCTGGCGCACGCGGAGCTGCACGCCGAGCGCCCGCGCACCAACAACAGGTACAGTGAGCAGCACGTGGGAGCAGGAGCACACGTGCGACGTGTGCGGCGAGAGCTGCACCGACGCGCTGCAGCTGCTGGCGCACGCGGAGCTGCACGCCGAGCGCCCGCGCACCAACAACAGGTACAGTGAGCAGCACGTGGGAGCAGGAGCACACGTGCGACGTGTGCGGCGAGAGCTGCACCGACGCGCTGCAGCTGCTGGCGCACGCGGAGCTGCACGCCGAGCGCCCGCGCACCAACAACAGGTACAGTGAGCAGCACGTGGGAGCAGGAGCACACGTGCGACGTGTGCGGCGAGAGCTGCACCGACGCGCTGCAACTGCTGGCGCACGCGGAGCTGCACGCCGAGCGCCCGCGCACCAACAACAGGTACAGTGAGCAGCACGTGGGAGCAGGAGCACACGTGCGACGTGTGCGGCGAGAGCTGCACCGACGCGCTGCAGCTGCTGGCGCACGCGGAGCTGCACGCCGAGCGCCCGCGCACCAACAACAGGTACAGTGAGCAGCACGTGGGAGCAGGAGCACACGTGCGACGTGTGCGGCGAGAGCTGCACCGACGCGCTGCAGCTGCTGGCGCACGCGGAGCTGCACGCCGAGCGCCCGCGCACCAACAACAGGTACAGTGAGCAGCACGTGGGAGCAGGAGCACACGTGCGACGTGTGCGGCGAGAGCTGCACCGACGCGCTGCAGCTGCTGGCGCACGCGGAGCTGCACGCCGAGCGCCCGCGCACCAACAACAGGTACAGTGAGCAGCACGTGGGAGCAGGAGCACACGTGCGACGTGTGCGGCGAGAGCTGCACCGACGCGCTGCAGCTGCTGGCGCACGCTGAGCTGCACGCCGAGCGCCCGCGCACCAACAACAGGTACAGTGAGCAGCACGTGGGAGCAGGAGCACACGTGCGACGTGTGCGGCGAGAGCTGCACCGACGCGCTGCAGCTGCTGGCGCACGCGGAGCTGCACGCCGAGCGCCCGCGCACCAACAACAGGTACTGTTGTATGGATTTCTGGTCTGGTGGGAGGCTTCGGCCGTGGCTAGTCACCACCTTACCAGCACTACCTCGCGACTTAGCGTTCTGGCGCGATGCTGTGAATAAACCTTTATATATTGGCTGCATTGTGATTTACCATAAGGTAAGATCACAGCCAAGTAATTACTAGTAAAGTGTAAAAAAAGTAATGAGAGTGAGAAATAGACAAAAAACGTAGGATAAAATCTCATCAGTGTGTTTTTATGCCACAGATTAAAAAGAATGTCCCGAGGCAAAAATAACACGTCAACTAACGTCGGTGCAAGACAGTTCCCATGTAGAGAATGTGGTAAGTTTTTATAAAAACGTTAATGAAATTATTTTTGGACAATAAAAAAAAACTAAGAAGCAAAGTGTATTGAATATAATAACACTAAAATTATCCAATTAGGTAAACGTTTGGTGGGGTTAAAACGTTATCACCCAAAGCCATATTTCAAGAATAAAAATGTAGCTCTGGACTTGCAACTCTCTCGTCCTGCCTGCCCGTATAGGGCATAGATATCATTTTTAAAATCTATTCGCGTTCCGCTAAGTCAGTATACAATAGCCTTAATTAGTGTTAAGAATTTAACAAGGAATAACGAGGAATAAGAAAAGCTTTTATTTTTATTTACGGGTACTCAGTAGGAGGTGGCGTGTATTGCAGGCAAGGTGTTCGGGTCGCGCAGCTCGCAGCAGATCCACGTGCGCATCCACACGGGCGAGCGCCCCTACGCGTGTCGGTTCTGTTGGAAGGCCTTCGCGGACGGCGGCACTCTGCGCAAACACGAGAGGATTCACACCGGTATGGTGCATCTATACTATTGCAGGCAAGGTGTTCGGGTCGCGCAGCTCGCAGCAGATCCACGTGCGCATCCACACGGGCGAGCGCCCCTACGCGTGTCGGTTCTGTTGGAAGGCCTTCGCGGACGGCGGCACTCTGCGCAAACACGAGACACCGGTATGGTGCATCTATACTATTGCAGGCAAGGTGTTCGGGTCGCGCAGCTCGCAGCAGATCCACGTGCGCATCCACACGGGCGAGCGCCCCTACGCGTGTCGGTTCTGTTGGAAGGCCTTCGCGGACGGCGGCACTCTGCGCAAACACGAGAGGATTCACACCGGTATGGTGCATCTATACTATTGCAGGCAAGGTGTTCGGGTCGCGCAGCTCGCAGCAGATCCACGTGCGCATCCACACGGGCGAGCGCCCCTACGCGTGTCGGTTCTGTTGGAAGGCCTTCGCGGACGGCGGCACTCTGCGCAAACACGAGACACCGGTATGGTGCATCTATACTATTGCAGGCAAGGTGTTCGGGTCGCGCAGCTCGCAGCAGATCCACGTGCGCATCCACACGGGCGAGCGCCCCTACGCGTGTCGGTTCTGTTGGAAGGCCTTCGCGGACGGCGGCACTCTGCGCAAACACGAGAGGATTCACACCGGTATGGTGCATCTATACTATTGCAGGCAAGGTGTTCGGGTCGCGCAGCTCGCAGCAGATCCACGTGCGCATCCACACGGGCGAGCGCCCCTACGCGTGTCGGTTCTGTTGGAAGGCCTTCGCGGACGGCGGCACTCTGCGCAAACACGAGAGGATTCACACCGGTATGATATGAACGCATGATTCTCGAGGTGAACGTATTTTTCATCACCCTCACTCGGACTTGTGTGAGAGCGCTCAGTGTGAATGTGGTGATGGGCTGCAGGACGCTCACCACGTCCTCTGGGAATGCAGTTTGTATGAGGACCTCCGGTGCAAGATGTTGGACGGGATAGTGCGCTCGGAGGCGGGTCCGGTACTACCGGGATCTCGTTTCGTCGGGGGCGAACTTCCACGTACTACGGGAGTTCGCGCACGCGTGGCACAGGAGGCAGAGCGGCTCGGATGTACGGCAACCAAGCCGAAGACCACAGCCGGCCGAGGAGGAGGAGCTGCCGTCGAGCAGTGACAGTGGAGAAGACAACTCGTCGGAAGAGGGGGAGGCTGGGAGCGGCGGCGGAAGGCACGTGTAGTAGAGTCTGCCCCAGAAAGGGGAGAAAGACAAAAGGGACAAGGATGTGAGAGAAATAACTTGTAAGTTGTAGGGAGCTCAAGAAGACATTCGAACTGGGAAAAGCGCCGACAGCAAGTACCGCTCGGTTGTCCTCCCGCGTTTCGGCCCAAGAGTCCGAGAGGGCGGTGGGGCCATGGAAAAGTGGTGGGTTGCACCCTCACTCGGAAAGGCACCTTTATTTTTCCACACAACAAAATCTCAAACAGTGTTAAATTTTGTGTATCCTACAACTGCTAAATAGTCTTAAGAAGCTTAGCAATATGCTTAGTTTTTTGTTCAAAATCTTAGAATCCGTCACTTACGTGGACAACACAAATTTTCATGTGGCGCTACAGCCCCTTGTGGGCTCTGGCCTCTTCCACATTATTGGTGTATTTAACCATGCTCCATAGGACTTCTTCCACAGCATCAGCTCAACGTTTTTGATCTGCCTT
Organism: Coenonympha arcania; assembly: GCA_036785405.1. Classification (NCBI taxonomy): domain Eukaryota; kingdom Metazoa; phylum Arthropoda; class Insecta; order Lepidoptera; family Nymphalidae; genus Coenonympha; species Coenonympha arcania. The sequence continues at coordinate 4,418,582 of CM072067.1, forward strand.
TTCGTCTTTTTTGCTGGAGGGGGTCCATTTTCATGATTTTCACAACCGTCGAATCCGGAATCCGTTTCAGGTGCCACCCCCCATCTCAAGCTTTGTGACTTTCAAAACCTGACGATGGTCTCACGTCCTATAAGAGCATCAAGCTTGTGATTCATGCGCTGACGGTTTCCGCCATCAGATTTTTGGACTGGTCCAGTCTCGCTTCTCTCTCTCTCCAGTCGCTCCTTCATTGCTGAAGATCGTGGTCCTAGGGTTGTAACCTCGCGCGGATTAAAGTCTTCCTCCGGGTTCTGTCGGAGGCCAGCCGTGCAATTGTGTAAAGCTTGCATTTGGAGTCTCTCAGTTGGTCTGATCATCTGGTTGGTGAGCGGCCTCTCGATCTTTTCCCCTCGGGTGTTGCTTGTCAAAATGAGCTTTTCCAAACTATCGTTGTGAAAGTAAATAAATAAATAAATAATTCTTTATTCGCATAAAGGACGAATTTTCTTTGTTGAGCGAGGAGTGAGGCAGGGAGATCCAATGTCGCCCAACCTATTCACTGCACTCCTGGAAGAAATATTTAAACACTTAGACTGGAGTAACAAAGGAATAAATATCAATGGAAGACATCTAAACCACTTGCGATTTGCAGACGACATTGTCATTGTGAGTGAAAGCCACACTGACATACAATACATGCTGCAATCACTTAACCAGGAAAGTAGAAAATGTGGTCTCACTATGAACATGGAAAAAACATGCCTCATGACAAATGCATTGAAAATACCAGCACTCATAGAAGGAAAAGAACTGTTATATGTGGAAGAATACATTTATTTGGGTCGGACTATATCTTTTGAAGACCAGTCATTGAAAGAGGTGGAAAGAAGAATTAAAATATGTTGGAAGAAGTATTGGGCAAACAAACAAATATTCAAGTCAAAATTACCTATGGCCCTAAAAAAGAAGGCATATGAAAGTATTATTCTACCAGCACTCTTGTATGGCTGCCAGTGTTGGCCCCTTACAAAATCAATAATTAAAAAATTGCAAATATTTCAAAGAGCAACAGAGAGGAGCATTTTAGGGATTAAACTGAGGGACAAGATACCGAATTCACGAATCAGAGACTTAACGAGATTGGAGGATGCAGCCGAGTTGGCGTGCAAACTAAAGTGGCGCTGGGCCGGACACGTGGCTCGTGCCCGCGATGCGCGCTGGAGCGAGCTGGTGCTGCACTGGTGGGGCGGGGCCGCTGGAGCGACGACCTGGTGCGCCTGGCGGGCGCGACCTGGACGCGTCTGGCGCGCGACCGACAGCAGTGGCGCAGGATGGAGGAGGCCTTTGCCCGCTCATGGGTAGCCCATACGGTATTTGACAGACAATAAAGTGACGTGGACAATCGTGATAAATCGTGTTTTTTTCTTTTCTTTGTGGACTTTTGACATAATTAATGCATGATAAATAGTTGCAAATAGAATGATTAAATTATTATAATGATATTTGATGTAAAAAAAAAGAAATGGGTAAATAAAAGGCTTATTTAATTATTTATTTATTTATTTATTCGCATAATACACTTACATTGAGGTGTTAAATATAGCTAAAGTGGTTACAGTGTATTGCCATTCTATGGCGTGCAAATATGTTAGTAATATTGAAAAACAGCGAAAACTTAAACACAATGCTTAAACTATAGTTACATTAAATTTATCATTTTAGTAGGAGAGCAGGCGTTGGTAACATATGGAGGAGACTGGCTTCAGAGCCTTGCATAACAAAATAACTTAGTAATGTTTGTTGTTGTCAGGCGAGAAGCCGTACGCGTGCGCGGTGTGCCCGCGCGCGTTCAACCAGCGCGTCGTGCTGCGCGAGCACGTGCGCTCGCACCACTCCGCGCCCGACCGCCGCGCCAACGGTCAGCCACACGCAGCACGCACTATACCCTTACCCTTTACCTTTTACTTTAGCCTTTCTTACTATACTCCGACTTTTCATTAGGTGCAGTAAAATAACGTTTTTAAATGTCATGAGTAAATTAAATTAAATGTAATTTTATTCAGACGCCAATTATCTTATTTTATTATATTTTCAGTTATAAAAGTGAAATATAGCAGATTTATTGGACTTTAGAAAAATACTAAATTAATTAATAATTTACTGCATCGAGTTAAAAGTTGTAGAGTAGTGAAACTTAAATATCAGCAGCTTTACCCCACGGTCAGATACCATAGGATTTAATCACTGAAAGTAGGCGATATCATGCAATGATATCCTAATCTAACCTAATCATAAAATGAAACGTCATTATTAGAACTAGATATTTATTAGTTAAATTAATAGCAATGAAAAAACAGATTACATATTTCTCTATAACTCTTGTCCCTGGGACGAATATTGGTAGGTATAATTTACACGTCATAGCCGTTATTGAGTAGCATATCAGTAAATAACACAGTGTGTTTTGTTATTGTTTTGATTATGTATTTCAGGTGGATACCAGTACACTTGCGTGGTGTGCGGCCGACCCCTGCACTCGAGCGCGGAGCTAGTTCAACATCTAATTCAGCACTGCGATGCAAACACCGCCCTGAAGAGGCAACCTCAGGTTCGTCAAAACGAGTCGAGTCAAAACTATTCAATATTACCTTTTTATTACATCATTGCATAAGATTAGATCTGATTGTGTTTTGGGTTTGATGGCCTTACTTAAAGAAAACTCTAACGAAAAAAATCTAATAAAAAGGTAGTGATATTTTAAAATTAATCGCACATTATTATTTGATAACAGAGCGGGCCGAGGAAATACAAGCGGCGACGGAAAATCAAGACCGAGTCGCCCTCTCCGTTGAACTGGGGTCGCGCGTCGCCCTCGCCGCCGCGCTCGCCCGCGCCGTCCCCCGCGCGCTCGCCGTCCCCCTCGCGCACCGTGTCGCGCTCCCCCTCGCCGCCGGCGCGCGTCGGCCGCGCCGCCCGCTCGCAGCGCGCGCCCCGCCCGGCGCCGACGACCGCGCCGCGTCGCCGCCGCCGCCGCGTGCCCGCCGCGCCGCCGCGCCCCAAGATGATACACACGGAGGAGCTTCGCCCCAAACCCAAACAGGTACCAGGGCCCAGGCTTTCTGCTTATTTACTTTTGCCTCAAACTTTGATGAAAATTAACTTTTGAGCAAATAATTCTATTTATTTAAAAAAAAAATGGAAATTGTATTTCTATCTTAGTAGCAGATAGAAGTGGGACCACTATTGTCCAAAAATTTTCTCTTTCTTTTTAGAGATTCATTAACTTGTGTCAATACTGATTAAGTAATTGCTTGTCACCAATGTAATTATCACTTTCGGTCCACTCAACTACAGACGCGGAGCCGGAGACCGCCCAGACACCCCGCGGACGACCTCCGAGTGATCGGCGCGCAGTCACCCTCGCCGCCGCCCGCCGCCGCGTCCCCCGCGCCCCTCGCACCGCTTGCGCCCGACGACGGGCCCTACAAGTGCGAGATGTGCGCCATGGTGTTCCCGCGACGAGACGCCCTGCTCCTCCACGTGCCGTTGCACATATGACCCGAGAGGAACCTGCGCTCGCGCCGGACGACGGGCCGCTCGAACACCGTCACGAGTCCCGTCTAGCGATACCATCGACGCAGTTAAATTGTCGCGGACCACTTTGTCCGTTTTCTGCTGTCGGATGGTGTATGGACATTGAACAGGCGACGCCTCATGCGTATTTATATTTTACATCACTTTGTACTGACAAGATAGTGATGTCGGTTAGCCATAGTAGCCTCTTAATCGGATTGTGAATGCTGCATGGCCCTGATGGCTGCAACGTCCCTGGAGGGCATTGGGCGGATGTAGAAGCTCCGCCGGTATAATGCACTCAGTCCTATATTAAACCTTTTATATGTTGCATCGTTCACATGGCACAGAGGATCGAGTTAGGAGCTGTTAGCGATGCCACAAATAAACGGTCCAGATAAAAGAATTACACATTACCAACAAGAATTAATTACCTATTTACATTACGAAAATTCGAATTTGAAAAGGTCTGTCCAGGATAAAAATAATGACGTACACTGTAAAAGAAAATTAAAATCAGGCATTTTAATTTTGGAGTAGAGTCTTCTATCCCTTTCTCGCATAACGAAAATTTGTATGAAGTTGATTTGTATGATATTTAAATGCTTATAACTTTTTTGTTATTTGACCGATTTAATTATTTTTTCAGTTTCCGTCATTATTTTTATCCTATAGCACGGTCGCGATTCGCGAACCACGAAGAATTTTGTACATTGACCTCTTTGCCTACTGACAGTGGTCACAAACATTTTTCTGTTAATGCGGTTTAGATGAAATATTTGAAGAGAAAAAAAAGTTTTGCATGGAATTTGAAAAATCAACATTAATAACAAGGAATCATAGACAATAAAAAGAACTAAAAGTACAGATTAAATATAACAGCCGCAGCCACACATTTCCAAAAAAAATAGAAAACGAAAGGAAATCATTGTATTAAATTTATATTAAATTTAATTTACGTATCTATAGTAGTTAGAAAGTAGAATAATTACATTACTGTTATTTTTTACAATAATTTTGTAGCGAAAACTTTTTTTCTTGAAAACCTCCTTCATAGATTTGGATCCATCATGCAGGGGGAAATCAAAAAGCTCTGGTGCGGAAAAGAATAACTTTGCGCACGCTAAAAATACCCGGAAATATCATCTTTTTGAGCAAATGTATTAAAAACTAACAAACAAAACAATATAACAAAAACAAAAACAAACTTTACGTTCGCAGGTAAAAGGTTTAAAATCTCTGAGGACGGCGGTCATGGCATCTGTGCGAGCGTGACGCATTATTTTGACGCGGGAGTGACAGAGACAGGTAGTTACAGGTCGATGTACGGAATTCTTCGTGATTAGCGACCGTGCTATAGTACTTTATTAAAGGAATAAAAAAATTGGAGTCAAATAAGTACCCAACTCTAATTCTGAAAGGTCAGCGAACTAAACTTAATATCGTTATTCTTAACTTAATATCGTTCTCTGACTTTAAATCAAATAGGCGTATAAATGCCCAATGTAGCATTTTGAATACAGCAACTAACATAACGGTTTTGGCAGCCAAAGAATTTAGCGAAAACAATATTTTACGCGAATACGGTTTTTGCAACAACACGACATATGCAACCTAATCAAAGAATTGTTACGTTATTCGTGTTTTAAAATCGGATCTTTTAAATTGGTAGTTACTAGTAATTAGACACATTTTATTGGCACGTGCAATATTTTTATTTTTTGAGCTCTTTCCTCTATACACAGAGGACGTAAAAAGGGGTTAAGATGTTAGACGTATGAAATCATCACAAGCCTGAAGCTCCTTCAGAATTATAGAGAGCTAATTTCAACAATTTCGAGTTGTGGTGATAAAATTACTTTGTATGACTATTTCCATCCACCAAAAATAAAAGAGTGACTAAAATTTGTCTCTTCTTTTACACTACAATAATAATTAGTCTTTGGCTCTATTTTGTTCGACTCTCTTGTCTAGTTCGACGGAATTCAACATTTAGAGCCACTTTATCAGTCTAACTCGAAACCTATAAATTTCGAATTAGGCCTCGATAATAGTTCTAAAGAAACGCTGTCTCTACAACCGGGCTCAATCAAACAGTCGCCACTATAATTGTGTGATTTTTTGGATTAGGTTGTTTGTTATGTTTTGCAATGAAATTGTATAGTAGTACATTTTACAGTTGTAAATGTTTACGATACGAACACAGTTATGTATATAAATATTATGTTGTTTAATGTAGTTTTTCACTTGAATTAATTGTGTATTAATAATGGTTATTACCTATTTATGTAAATAACCTTTCAGAGTTCTTCATTTGAACGAAAACTTTTATACTTAACATTGAAATATTAATGATATGGATATGAATTATGATGAAAAAAAGGTTACTTGGTGATTACTTGGTGATCTAGTGACTGTAATAATAATTAGTATGTAAAATAAATTATAAAATATACAAGCCAGGTGTCAATTGGTTTAGATAGAATCATGTATAAAATGTATATTATGAATAAAAGTGTTAAAAGTAGTTTGTGCCTTATGAATTTTTCATCAATTTATATCAAGGTGGATGGGTAACATCTGGGCGCGAAAATTCAAATTTTAAGTATTTAATTTTTTGCAAATACATATTAGACTTATTTACATAGTAAGCATAAGGTATGGCAATTTGTTTTATGAGCAAAACGTGCATGCATCTACATATTTTTCATAAAAACTAGTCAAAAATACTCATATTTACAAATCTGGGGAACTGCCGAAGATAATCTTTCGGGACTACTAATTGAAAAATTGTAATGAAAATAAAAATTCAGGCAGATTATTATTGTTTATTAGTCTAACCAGTAAGCTGATTTTTTCCATTTATTATTTTGCGTTAAAATATTTCTACTAATAAAATGTCCAGTTGACAATAGCTCACACGAGCCAAAAAAGTATTTTTATCCCTCTGGAAGTATAATTGCTGATCGATTATTTTAAGCATTTAAAGATTTTTGTACTTCCCGCAATTTTACTTGAATTTCCCGGGTCAGCGAAAAAATGTGGCTTGAGTCTGTGTTAGTTGTCCGTGACATGGTCCATGATATAGTCGATCTGTGGTGCTGTAAAGTGCGTGAGGATGTGTATGATGCGTAAACTGTGGACGAGACTGACAGGTCTCCAGTATAAAGTAAATCTATGCCATAGAGCTATTAAGTACCTACTTATTACTTGTACATATTAGCTCTATGATCTATGCTGACAGGCACAGCTGACAAGAAAGCGATGATTTGTCAAATGTCAATTTCTGAAATTTCGACAATCGACATCCGCCGAACCGAATCCAAAAATCTAAATTCTATTTTGTTTTGGCGATGAGATTAATAATTAATTTCTATTAAAAATATAGACAACTTTGAGCGATAAAATCATCAGCATTTCTCAACTTTAAAAGTGCATATTGGTGAATTCTGAGAAATCAGGTTGCTAACAAATTGTACGTGCGATTCGAGAATCAAGGTACCTACCTATCTCCACTTCCAGTTGGATTTGATAATTTTTCATCACGGCGGGTCGAAGCAGCAGCATGCGTCGAGCCAGGGACAGCTACCCGTACCAGCCCGTGCCGCGGGCGCCGACGGACGACATGCTCGAACACGAGAACGAAAGAATGGCTGGAGAGCTCGGCGAAAAAATATCAACATTGAAACATATGTCGATAGAAATTGGCAACGAAGTGCGTTATCAAGATAAAATATTACGAGGCCTGGACGACGACGTAGACAGAAGTTCAGGCTTTCTCGGCAAAACAATGGGAAGAGTACTCAAGATGGGAAAAGGAAATCACAACTATTACATATTTTATTTATTCCTCTTTTCGCTTTTCGTGTTTTTCCTGTTGTATGTTGTATTAAAGTTTAGGTGATTTGATTTAAGATTTTCATAATATGTAAATATATTTTTGTAATTGGCTCTGGATGGGACATTGATGAATAATTTATGTAAATAGTTTATGTTAGTGTATCTAAAAATGTTCATTTATATTTTAATTAAAACCAATGTACATAATATGAACTTATTTAATTCCTTTAATACCTAAATTCCAATATAAGGTTACTCTCTCTATTACAATCTACCCTGAGGCCCAATAATTAGTGTTGTAGAGTTTCCTCTAATATAATAATTAACAGTGTCATCAGATGATCCATCTTCGCCTTTGGTTCACCTCTCTTCACTAGAACTAGCATGAAATTTCTGAATAAATTGTTTACTGAACTATCTAACTTTTGAAGACTAAAGAAAAAAATTGTAATAATTGTGGATTCCATTCACATTCATCTATTTATGTAATCGAGGAGTGAAAGAATTTTTTTTTATTAAACATTTCGAGTGAATTCAAGGTGCATTACCCACCTAAACTTAGTTTTTAGTCTTGATATATTTGTCACTAATAAAGGGGAAGTTCCTGGGAAAGAAACTGAATCATCTGAATACACCTGTTTATTTTTCACAGGTAGAGAAAACGAGACATTGTCAGGGAGGTGCTGGATTGACGGATATTTCAATAGTCCATTGCCTTATATGACTTTCCAATGAAGAACGTTTACAATGAATTGTCAAGCCAAGTAACTTCACAATTCATTGTACATGTTCTTCATCGGAGATCTTGTACAACTCTTCTATTGTTTTGCAGTTCTGTTCACTAAATCCACTCTGTTTGGCCGAAATGAATACTCTACAGGTAGATTTTAAAGTTCTCGAACATGCATAGGCTGTGTCTAGAAGTAGAGCGGTAGCACCACATGCCTTTTGAAAACTATTGTCATTACAATATGCACTTAAATCCTCCAAAATAATTGTCGCAGGAACACTTTCCCAATCCGGCAATGTGGCAACCCCTTCTATTAGTGAGTGTAAGTTAGATGCGTAGAGGAAAGTTATCATTTTCATGTAATGTCTGTCCACTTTATTTAGATCTTGGGAAAGCTGAGGCAATTCATGCAGCTCTTCAGGCAATATGTATAAAACTTTTCCATGTTTGGTGCAAGTTATCGCTTTATCAAAGAGTATTTTACGATTCTGGATAGCATCTTTAAAGTAAAATTTGCAAGTTACTTTGTCCATTCTGCGGTGATTTACATTTTACATTTCAGAAACAAGGAATTAGTGGTTTGTTTGGGCTCCAACTTCCTTCAAAGTATCTTTGTTCAAAGTGGTTCAATGTATTATTGTAGGGTAGGTTAACATATTCAATATACTCTATGGTACCTACCTATCCTCTTAATGTGCCTTTTTGGTATTCAGTTTTATGAGGGAACAAAGTCAATATGTCCATTTCCCACCCTCTACTTCAAAACTTTCAATTTTACAATCAGTTTCTGATTTGTTCCTTGATCTTTGTATTTTGAAAGTTCAAAAGTTTTAAAAAACTCAACAATCTCAACTCACTCACAGCTTAGTAACATTTCCAACTAACTAAATCATATAAAAATAAGTACATAAACACATATAAAATCATGTTTTTTTTTCATTTTATTTCAAGATTATAATTATTTCTTCGAAATCTGCCACATTCTGCCACTTTTTTAAATCGTTGGCTCATTCTGCCAGAGTTAAAATTTGGGAATCAAATCTGCCCAAATGACAGAAAACTGCCACAAATGGTCACACTGGTAGGTGACAAAGAGTATTGTATTATGTGGCGACAAGACTCCTATACACAAGTTCAACAGTATGTTCTGACTAGAACCACTTCTAGTACCATACTCTATGGTTCAAGTTCAGTGGACTTATTTAGTCGTAGACAGAGAAGCTTGGACGAATAGTATTTCCTCAGACTACATTGGATCCTTCATCTGAGTTAAATAAAGGAATATTTCATCCAAGCCGAGAAGCCTAATACATATCTATTAAAATCAATGATAGTTTTCTGTTTTAGGGTAACGGTATAATAGGTATACTCTTTCTTGTTTAGACGGTTTAGAGCTCTGCCTCAGTTTGAAACAGAACCTTTGCCACAGAGTGGTTTTGTTTGTTTGACAGACTCTCAGAACCGCAGTCAGACAGGTCAGAACCACAGAACACATATACTCTCTAACGAGAGGTCAGAACACTGAGTCAGAACACGTCTTATAATCGCAGACTATATAGGTAGGTACATAAATATTAAAGCAAGAGCATTAGAATAAGTACATGTCAATTATTTATTTTTTTCCAATTTGGTTATTGATTCTAGCCATTTTGATCGGAATAGACCTCGATTTTGTCACGTATCCACCGTGATTTAAATACGGCAGCACAAATGCAGTTTACTTTCACTGGTTTATGATCATGAAAAATATCATTTTCACTCCTAATTAATTCGTTATCCTACCTTAATAAATTGCGTTACTGTCATTGACTACAGGCTCGATAGAAAGGCTGTCGCCATAGAGTTTATTTGGCTGTCGCTTAGCGAAGAGCTACTGAGCTATGTTAGAATTCGGTTCGAGAATTGAGAATATCCGCAAAGCTAAGGTTGAAGATCCTTCATCCTTACAAGAGGCCTATGCTCAGCAGTGAAACTCAGTCGGCTGAAACGAATAAAATGCGGCTATATGAAAATGGATAAACAGCACTACAAATAAAACCATCTATTGTAAATAAAATTATTTTAATATAAAATAAGATTTAGACTCGGAGACAAATTAGATTGGTAGCAAATCTGTTCTAAACCGTATCGCTACCATTACTCATCGTTATTCGTTTCGCTTTCATTTCAGTCTGAATGTGTCTGGCACTCGCCACAAGCGAAGTAAAGCGCTACAGTGGCGCCACACTAGCCACACATCCGCAACTTGAGTCTGCGCCATTTCTATGTAAATCGCGGCTTACAAACACAAAATGTAAAATAAGGTTTAGTCGAAACGTAGGCAGAGGGCTAAAGCAATAAGTAAAAATTAACTTTGCAACTTGCAACATCCGAAATTCTTTATAAGTTATAAAATAAACACTTTAGAATGGGTATCTCATCCCATTTATTTCTGTCCTTCGCTCTTACTAATACGTTGGTGGGTGCGAAATGCAGCTTCTCGAAGAATATAACAGAAAAACGACCTTTTACTTAACTATCAAAAAAACTAAGCCAGTTATCAAAAACCCGTTTCTGAGCGTTTTTGGATATTATTATTACCGACACATTAAAACTAAAATTACATCCATTGCAGTATCGGATAAAAATAAGAAAAATGGAGATTTTGGAAAAAAAATTCGGAGAACTAGAAAATTTTATAAAGGTATTAAATACTTTTTGAAAGTAAGTCTTTATAGTTTTTTAACTGCAGGTCACTAGAAATCGGTTAAATACGCCGTCCAATAAGTTAAGTCCAATATAACTAGCACGCATCAAGAATTATTAACAGTGGAAAAAAAGAGAAATAGTATGGCCGCAAAGTTTTATACCTATTTTTTTAGCTCTAGTTTTCGTTTCGGCTATTTACGCAAATTACTTATGTACTATGATTATATACAATGTTTTATGATGACTGTGGAACTGTTAACGATTTCACATTTTCAAATTATATTCATCGTGTTTCATGCATTACATGGAATAAATCATAAAGATTCTATTCATAGACTACTACTTGAGTATTGAAACTACTATTGAGAAAAAACATCCATACTAAGTACTGCTTTATTACTGTAGAAAAAAATACTTAAAGTTGATGTACATAGAAATTTCAATCGTCAAAATGCTTAAATTATAAATCTTAGTCTTAACTATTTACATTAAATTGTATTTCACGTCAAAATCTTTATTGTAAAAGTTGCCTTAACTAGCCCGAAACTTATAAACAATTTTATTTATGTATCATCATATCGCTGATTTGAAATGCTTTATTTTAAATCTAAAATTTACATCACCATAGAATTAGATAGTGCATTTGTGATACTTATGTACAGTTGGAAAAACTGAACTGGGCTCTTATTCTGTATCTCAGTGATAATCACTGTTTTCTATGGATCGCTATACATTGTTGCTTTGGAACGAAAATAATATTTAGTGGAAAACCTTCAATGGATAAAAAATAAATGTCATTGAAGACCACTGAGTGATCTTCACTGAGATACGGAATAGGGGGGCTGTTGACATAATGTAAACTTCTAGCCATTCACCTAGCTATAAGTAAACCGCTATAAACTTGACCCTCCTGACGGTCTGCGGGACACGGAGCGGGTGATGCGATTGGCTATAACTATACGTCAGCGTTGCCGGCGGACAGCGACAGACTTGCTGATTGGTTGAGCGGCTGCCGCCCCGCGTCCCGCAGACCATATCAGGAGGGTCAAGTTTATAGCGGTTTACCTATAGCTAGCCAAATTCAAATTTTATTTGGTTTTTCGGTTTGTAAGTTTTCAATTAATTTTTTGGGTTATGGCTTGCATCTTTACAGACTGGGTGCAATTAACCTAGCCATTGTCCGTGCTGATGCAGAATAGATGCGCTGTAAAGTTTACCACCCAAAGATAATTTGAATTAACAGCCTTAAAAAAGAAGGAGGTTTTCAATGTGACTGTATTTTTTCAATGTTTGTTGCTCATGTTGTATTATTGAACTTTTTACTGGGCAAACCAACTTCGATTATTCTTTTTTGACGTGATAACGTCTTATAAATTGATGAACACCAGCAACACGCATGAAAAATAGTAACGTTCCGCGTAACGTTCCACCTAAGCCTGTGCGTGCAAGCGAGAGCGCGCAACAAGCGATAGAGAGGCACGATAAAACAAACGATAGAAAGATAGAGATTATGACGTTATCACGTAAATCTATCGTCCGTAAACCGACTTTACAGACAACCAATTTTTATTAGAAAGGGTCTACATACAGTCTACTGCAACAGAAGTCTGATGAGAGTTGAAGTCGGTTTTTTTGTTAATTAACGTACATTATTCAATTGCTGTTGATTTCTTTTGCACTGGATTTAAAATACTTAATCACTGACAGGTCGAGGCTGGTGCCTATATTTTAATGTATCAAAATTATTTAACTGTTAGCTATGTTCACTGTATTTTGAGAGCATGGGAACAAAAACTACAATATTCACACCATGCCAGATGTCCTCTTGTGAAAGTAGCGTCGTTTTCATGAAATTACGCACAATCGTGTGTAATTTCATGGAATCTACAACTACCACCAAACCTATGTGTTCTTAATTTACAATTCGCAAATAACCCAAACCAAATTTAAATTTGGCGGAATGGACTTACCTTAACTTTCTTGCTAATGGAAAGTAATTTTATTAAGAGTATTCTTTCTCTTATATTTGTTTTTGGCTAAGTTGAGACAGTTCCAATAACACGCGTTTATAAACAACATACCCTTTTTTATGGTAGGAACACACTCTTACCCCAGTGTCAAAAGTGTTGTGTGAATAAAATTGCTGCAGACATTTTAACGACTTCGAGTAATTAAAAAAAAATTCTGCAGACTGCCATTTTAACGATTTCGAGTGATTAAAAAAAATTGCTGAAGACTGCCATTTTAACAATTACGAAAAAAAATCTGCAGACTGCCATTTTAACGATTTCGAGTAATTAAAAAAAAATTGCTGCAGACTGCCATTTTAAAAGTTTACGAGTAATTAAAAAATGCTGCAGACTGCCATTTTAATATTTCGGGTAATTATAAAAAATTCTGCAGACTGCCATTTTAACGATTTCGAGTAATTAAAAAAAATTGCTGCAGACTGCCATTTTAACGATTTCGAGTAATTAAAAAAAAATTGCTGCAGACTGCCATGTTAACGGTTACGAGTAATTAAAAAAAATTGCTGCAACTGCCATTTTAACGATTTCGAGTAATTAAAAAAAATCTGCAGACTGCCATTTTAACGATTTCAAGAATATTCCGCAGACTGCCAGTTTAACGATCTCGACTTTCGAGTAATTAAAAAAAATTGCTGCAGACTGCCATCATAACGATTTCGAGTACTTAAAAAAAAAGCTGCAGACTGCCATTTGAACAATTACGATTAATAAAAAAAAAATCTGCAGACTGCCATTTTAACGATTAAGAGTAATTAAAAAAAATCTGCAGGTTGCCATTTTATCGATTAAGAGTAATTAAAAAAATGCTGCAGACTGCCATTTTAACGATTAAAAGAAATTAAAAAAAAACTGCAGGCTGCCATTTTATCGACTACGAGTAATTAAAAAATGCTGCAGACTGCCATTTTAACGATTTTGAGTAATATCTGCAGGCTGCCATTTTATAGATTACGAGTAATTAAAAATGTATAAAGAGTAAATAAAATATGTCTCTGACGCGACGCGATACACAACACAGTGGTGTATTTCTACCTTTATACAAAGATCACACGCTTTCGCTTTACTGTAAATTAATAATAATCAGTCTCGTCTAAAATATTACATAGCTAGTAGTGACATCATTCCAACATTACATGTTTTTAGTGCGAATTGCTTGTTGAAAATTTCAACAAACAAAATAAAATCAAAACACTTTTATTTAATATTAATTTCGTACTATGTAAAATTATTATTCATCTCCAACTACCCTTACTACATCAAATTGCGATAAATACTTACAAAAAAATTAATACCTTTCGGACTGATTTGCGCTAGATCTGATTGCTTTAGTGTTTAAACACACTATGCCGAAAATACGCGACCGAAGTTTCGTGGCTGATTTTACGTTCCGACGGATTCAGCTAATATGACACACGAGAGCCGAAATTATGCGGCCGAAATTACGCGGCAGAAATTCACTTGCGTAACTTTGTATGCCTCCCCGCCCCCGGATCTTCGTCGACAATCGAACCGAACTTCGGTCGCGTATAATGTGTTGCTTACAAAACATTGCCGCCGAATCGCTGCCGAACTTACGTCCGACCGAAGTTCGGCTGTACGCTATAACGCGACGTAATTTCGGTTTGGTGTGTCATCAGTAATTTAATTCGTATTGCAGGCGTAGTCACGCCGAACTTCGGTCGCGTATTTTCGGCATAGTGTGTTTAAACGCTTATTGCATGACAATGTGTTGATCCAGGTGATCTATCCCATATATAATATTCGAAATTTCAGCTACATCAAATCAGTAACCACGGCGAGAAGGAGTATTATCCATACAAACTTTAGACTTCCTCAGGGGTGAGTTTTGTAAAATCCTTTCTTAGAAATCACAATCAACAGTCACCAATCAGTTAGTCAGTTTCTTTTTTATTTATATACTAGCTATAGTATGTCACTTCTAACTACGTGAAGCTATTAGATCAGAATGATTTCTATTCAATTAGGTCCCTTAAAAATCTATCGAACTGGGTCTCAAATCCACTGCACGAGTCTCGGTGAACACTTCACTCCTGCACTTTGCTCGCTTCAGTGATGGACTCGTATTGCTCCTTGTCCAGCTCCGTCATCGTGAAGCTGCCGTCCGGCAGCAGCAGCACCACACGCCGCGTGCCGCCTGCGGTGAGGAAGATGAAATCATTGAACACCATAATATACGTAACTAGAACTCCCGATGCTCTAAATTTACCAAAGATATTAAAATGGAAATGGAAGTTTGGCCTCCTGTATCGTGAGTTAGATACGACATGTACGCGCGTGCGCCACGTACCCGGCGACGGCAGGTCGGCCTGCACGAGCTGCGCGATGACCAGCGTGGCGTCCTCGCCGGGCTCGCCCTCCACCTGCACGGCCACCTGCTGCAGCCCGCCCGCCTCGCCGCCCGGCATCAGCTGCGCTCCTGTATCGTGAGTTAGATACGACATGTACGCGCGTGCGCCACGTACCCGGCGACGGCAGGTCGGCCTGCACGAGCTGCGCGATGACCTGCGTGGCGTCCTCGCCGGGCTCGCCCTCCACCTGCACGGCCACCTGCTGCAGCCCGCCCGCCTCGCCGCCCGGCATCAGCTGCGCCAGCTGCGACGGGTCGATTGTGAGCACGTCCTGAAACAGAAACGAAATAAAACCTCCATACAACAAATGGGAATACTTTCTAACTGCCTAAAAAATATAAACGTGGCATAATAGTGTAAAAGTCACAGAGCCACCACTCTATCTGTGTGCTGTGAACTCATGACCCGTCATGACTCAACATATGCTGAAATCCCTCCGTTCACAGAAAATTGGTGGCTCTATAAACTCTGTTTTGTCTTTCGGTAATTTAATATTCGGAGGAAAAAGACAAGACAGAACTATTCCACCACCATTGTCCATTCCACGTTTATAAAGAGGTAAAAATATAACACTCTTGGTGAAAACTAAAGCAGATTCATGCCACGAAGTGTAGAGAAGGAGAGCGGTATTATCATGCACAACTAACAAGTTGAAAAAGTGTGAAGTAAAACAAAGAGGCGCTACGATCGCTGCAGCATGATAACGTAGCAGTTACTCTGACTGAAGTGTGTCAAGAAGGCTCTCTGTATATTTCATTCAATAGTCACCTGTCCATCTTCCCGCGTGACGTACGTGACGCCCTCCGCTTCACCTTCGACGGCGCCTTCCACTCCTTGCACCGAGCCGTCGACGCCTTGTGTTGCCACTAATAACGTCTGCCAAGAAAAATAGAAGACTGATACTAATGTCGCAAGCTGAGTGCTGACGAGAATAGAAGTATAGCTTGAGAAACACGTCTTGAAACGGAATTTTTAGTTTTTTTTGTTTACCTGATACTCAATAAAATTGCTAAGTTTCTATTCTTTGTCCATATTGGGTCATTGAATACTTAAGAATTCGTATTCTGCGTTAATGGTCCAAATTATTCGAACTTCAAATTATTTTACATGGATTAATATAAAAATAGTAAAAGTACTATATTCGATTAGCGATGTGACATTGACATTATTTTGACATTAGGTATCGCTAACCATAGACAATTATTGGTTTCTTTCTATAACTATACAATGAGCGATCGTTAACGTTTCCGCACCTATCGACGCTAAGACATATGGCTACAGCTGCGGGACTCACCTGTCCGTCCTCCCGCGTGACGTACATGACGCCGTCGTTGTCGCCGTCCGCGCCCTCCACGCCCTCCGCCGCCACGAGCAGCGTCTGACCCGCCTCGTTCTCACCGGCCACCTAACAGACATATCGGTGATGAAAACTGAGCTCGGTACGTTGGCGTTTCAATTGTACTTCTACCCTTATGGCGGGGCTACACTAGCGGGCTACGGCGAATATTCGGATTAACGAACAAATGTGGACGGGTAGATCGTTGCAACGCGGTAGTATTCAGGCGTATACGATGTGCTATCGGGGCACTGTCGGTAAACTAGCGCGCATCAAAGGGATTTGATGCGACAATATTCGCTTGGGTGGCTACACCTACGTCACTTCATTTTCGTCCAGACTTTGTAGCGGGACGGACGTGCGTGTTTTTTTTGTACACTATGGAGTGGAGCAACGAAAAAGTGTTGGAGTTCATTCAGTTTTATAAAACAGACAATATTATATGGAATCCTAGTAACCCTGACCACAAAAAGAAGCATTTGGTACATGATGCGTGGATAATTTACGGACATACAATGCAACGCCACTACTTCCTCCATTTTGAATACGCATTAAATCGCCGACGGCGACAATCCGGCACGATGAATCTTCGCCCGCCAATGTGGACAAGAACATCGTGTATGCCTGTACACGATGCTTTTGGCGCGCTAACGCGACACGAATCTTCGGCCGCTACTGTAGCCCCGCCATTAGTCTCAATAATAATACACAACAGTAAAATCAACTCTAACACAGTCCATATTACCTTGAAAATTATTATACTGACCTTGTTGAAACATACAGTTTCCTGTTTATTGAAGCACAATGATACAATCAACATTCTGCACAGTTGTAATGATGAATATAGTTCGACTTATGAATCTCCCTCACTATCATTAGGGTTCTATACCATTTCACCAAATTTAGTATTGTAAAATTACAACCCCTATGTCACAGGTGACAGGTTCTCTAGCAGTAAGAGTTGTTGAGCCAGACCTTTCACCAGCTGAAGGTTCGTAAATCGTATCCGTTGCAGGTTCGGATTGGCGACTTCGCGGCGTGATGTGCGTTTTAGAAACATAAATATCACTTCTAATATATCACAATGATCGTGAGAAAGTGTGCCTTTGAGTTCAACACAATGCCCCTAAAAATGTACGGAGCTCGCCAATCTGCAGTTGGCCAACGTGGTGAGCTACAGCCGACTGAACCCCTTTCATTCTGAGAGGAGACCTGTGCCCAGCTGTGAGACATAAAAAGGAGTTGTCACAAGGTGTTAAGATTAACAAGCTAGAGCGAGTGGTCCCGACCTGGTAGAGCACGCCGTCCTCCCCGCGGATCATGATGGGCTGGTGCGCGGCGTGCAGCTGCAGGCCCACCTCCTCGCCGTCGTCCACGTCCACGCCGCTCTCCAGCAGCTGCTTCACCGCGCTCGCCTCCACCTTCACCTCCGTCTGCGCAGTGCACGTGCAGCTCACAAGCTAGAGCGAGTGGTCCCGACCTGGTAGAGCACGCCGTCCTCCCCGCGGATCATGATGGGCTGGTGCGCGGCGTGCAGCTGCAGGCCCACCTCCTCGCCGTCGTCCACGTCCACGCCGCTCTCCAGCAGCTGCTTCACCGCGCTCGCCTCCACCTTCACCTCCGTCTGCGCAGTGCACGTGCAGCTCACAAGCTAGAGCGAGTGGTCCCGACCTGGTAGAGCACGCCGTCCTCCCCGCGGATCATGATGGGCTGGTGCGCGGCGTGCAGCTGCAGGCCCACCTCCTCGCCGTCGTCCACGTCCACGCCGCTCTCCAGCAGCTGCTTCACCGCGCTCGCCTCCACCTTCACCTCCGTCTGCGCAGTGCACGTGCAGCTCACAAGCTAGAGCGAGTGGTCCCGACCTGGTAGAGCACGCCGTCCTCCCCGCGGATCATGATGGGCTGGTGCGCGGCGTGCAGCTGCAGGCCCACCTCCTCGCCGTCGTCCACGTCCACGCCGCTCTCCAGCAGCTGCTTCACCGCGCTCGCCTCCACCTTCACCTCCGTCTGCGCAGTGCACGTGCAGCTCACAAGCTAGAGCGAGTGGTCCCGACCTGGTAGAGCACGCCGTCCTCCCCGCGGATCATGATGGGCTGGTGCGCGGCGTGCAGCTGCAGGCCCACCTCCTCGCCGTCGTCCACGTCCACGCCGCTCTCCAGCAGCTGCTTCACCGCGCTCGCCTCCACCTTCACCTCCGTCTGCGCAGTGCACGTGCAGCTCACAAGCTAGAGCGAGTGGTCCCGACCTGGTAGAGCACGCCGTCCTCCCCGCGGATCATGATGGGCTGGTGCGCGGCGTGCAGCTGCAGGCCCACCTCCTCGCCGTCGTCCACGTCCACGCCGCTCTCCAGCAGCTGCTTCACCGCGCTCGCCTCCACCTTCACCTCCGTCTGCGCAGTGCACGTGCAGCTCACAAGCTAGAGCGAGTGGTCCCGACCTGGTTAGAGCACGCCGTCCTCCCCGCGGATCATGATGGGCTGGTGCGCGGCGTGCAGCTGCAGGCCCACCTCCTCGCCGTCGTCCACGTCCACGCCGCTCTCCAGCAGCTGCTTCACCGCGCTCGCCTCCACCTTCACCTCCGTCTGCGCAGTGCACGTGCAGCTCACAAGCTAGAGCGAGTGGTCCCGACCTGGTAGAGCACGCCGTCCTCCCCGCGGATCATGATGGGCTGGTGCGCGGCGTGCAGCTGCAGGCCCACCCCCTCGCCGTCGTCCACGTCCACGCCGCTCTCCAGCAGCTGCTTCACCGCGCTCGCCTCCACCTTCACCTCCGTCTGCGCAGTGCACGTGCAGCTCACAAGCTAGAGCGAGTGGTCCCGACCTGGTAGAGCACGCCGTCCTCCCCGCGGATCATGATGGGCTGGTGCGCGGCGTGCAGCTGCAGGCCCACCTCCTCGCCGTCGTCCACGTCCACGCCGCTCTCCAGCAGCTGCTTCACCGCGCTCGCCTCCACCTTCACCTCCGTCTGCGCAGTGCACGTGCAGCTCACAAGCTAGAGCGAGTGGTCCCGACCTGGTAGAGCACGCCGTCCTCCCCGCGGATCATGATGGGCTGGTGCGCGGCGTGCAGCTGCAGGCCCACCTCCTCGCCGTCGTCCACGTCCACGCCGCTCTCCAGCAGCTGCTTCACCGCGCTCGCCTCCACCTTCACCTCCGTCTGCGCAGTGCACGTGCAGCTCACAAGCTAGAGCGAGTGGTCCCGACCTGGTAGAGCACGCCGTCCTCCCCGCGGATCATGATGGGCTGGTGCGCGGCGTGCAGCTGCAGGCCCACCTCCTCGCCGTCGTCCACGTCCACGCCGCTCTCCAGCAGCTGCTTCACCGCGCTCGCCTTCACCTTCACCTCCGTCTGCGCAGTGCACGTGCAGCTCACAGTAAGTAAGGCTGAATTCTATCTGCCCGGAATACGCCGAAAACCGACAGATCCAGTCTTACTATTCTTTTTACAGTTTTTGCAACGGTGTTTATAGTGTTTTTGTATCGGTGGAATGTGAGCTTGGATTCTATCTGCCCGGAATACGCCGAAAACCGACAGATCCACTCTCACTATTCTATTCGCGATCTATTACTTGTTATAATCTATATTATGTCTTGTTCCCGGTTCAGATATTCACTCTTACAGTCGTGCCCGGGTTATGCCGAAAACCGACTTTGCGTAAGAGTTTATATCTGTATTTTAATTGGAATTAGCGGGTGTTAGTGTTATATATTGATGTGTACTTACGGTGCGGGACCTCTTTTTTCTGTTTATTGTTGTTTTTACACGGACGGGCGGGCGGAAATGTGGGTATTTCAGTTGGGCGCCAATGTAACGTAGCGGGTTATTCACGTTGGGCGCCAATGTAACGTAGCGGGTTATTCACGTTGGGCGCCAATGTAACGTAGCGGGTGGCTTGGGAAGCAGGCCACCTCACTGCGCACATACGGGATCGGGGAATCGAACCTCGAACTCCTAGACTCGGACTAACGGGAGAGGAACCGTATTGACAATTGAAACAGGAATAACAATTTGTAGATGACCACTGGTCTTTATTCTTAGTATTCGTAATAATTACAAAACAGGTAGACACTTATTCTAGGCTACGTATGTACATTACAAACTCCGGTGCTGTACGCGGTTTGATCGAGCGGTCCAGACGGGATCGCCGGGAAACGGGACGCGGGATGAGAGAGAGAGAGAGTCGAGACGCGCGGGGGGGTGGCGGTTCACCCCTGAGCCAAGAGACGAGCACTAGATCTGCCCGGCTTTGCCAAGCCGACCTATACTGGTGGTGCCCGTCGCAAGACTGCCGGGCGAAGGCGGCCAGCGGCTATTTATGTGCGAGCTGACGCAATCGCGCGTTCCAGAGCGGTGGGGTTCGGGATCCTTATCGCTGCACGCTGATTGGCTGCGGCGTCACGGTCGAGTGGCTTCGGTGTGCCTGGTAACAGAGGTCACGTGGTCCCCGCTGTGCAACGCTACGTTGCAAGCTAGAGCGAGTGGTCCCGACCTGGTAGAGCACGCCGTCCTCCCCGCGGATCATGATGGGCTGGTGCGCGGCGTGCAGCTGCAGGCCCACCTCCTCGCCGTCGTCCACGTCCACGCCGCTCTCCAGCAGCTGCTTCACCGCGCTCGCCTCCACCTTCACCTCCGTCTGCGCAGTGCACGTGCAGCTCACAAGCTAGAGCGAGTGGTCCCGACCTGGTAGAGCACGCCGTCCTCCCCGCGGATCATGATGGGCTGGTGCGCGGCGTGCAGCTGCAGGCCCACCTCCTCGCCGTCGTCCACGTCCACGCCGCTCTCCAGCAGCTGCTTCACCGCGCTCGCCTCCACCTTCACCTCCGTCTGCAGCAACAAAACATTTTAACAATATTGTGTTGTTGCAACACTAAATGAAAAACGGTCATTGACCTTTGAAGTCAGGCAGAGGCAGCAAACATTTTTTCTTATTTTATAGTTTTTATTAACTACAACATAGCATCAATCTCACTCACTTTATGGTGATTTGTGACGAAGCACAAGATGTACAAATCTTGCTGTCATCATAAATTTTTAAAAAGGATTACTCGAGGTATCATTAAGGTTAACTCACTCCATCCTCGTCAGTAAGCACTGGTAATGACGGTTGTGCGCCGTCCCCTTGCACCAGCATGCCGGTCGTACCGCCAGGCGACATTTCAACCTGCAATCAAACAAAATATGATTGATGAACCTGAAATCAAGCAAAATATTGTCATAGGAATCATCAATGTTCAGAGCAGAGCATAATGTGACGATTGAGAACATGTAAGTTTACTATTACAAGCGCATTGCGCACGTGTTTTGTAGTCCTGCAGCTGTAGCCATATGTCTTAAGAGTCGATCGATTTAGAAACTGTAAAGCTGTAGCCATATGTCTTAGAGTCGATTGTGTAGAAAGAAACCAATAATAGTCTATGGTTAGCGTTAGCCAACGTAAATAATAATGCCAATGTCACATCGACTCTTATGGGTCCCGCGAGCGACGACCTATTTATAATCTGTGCATCGACAATAATATTGTTAACTACTGTCAAAATAGCATCTTGGCTACCATTTAGCAACATTCGTGAGACATTTTTTTTTAATTTTATAATTAAACCGCTATAAGCTTGACCCTGAGCGGACAGTGACAGACTAGTGAGCTATAGCTCACTGGTTGAGTGACTCCCGCCCCGCGTCCCGCAGACCATCAGGAGGGTCAAGTTTATAGCGGTTTACCTATAGTTCGCATATTTTTTTTTAAATTTCGTTCCATTTATATACGTCGTGACGCAACGCTATTTGTCACTTGGCTCAGCCGGCAGTTTTATCAGTCACTTGTGGACAAGACTCCTCAAACATCCCCTTTTATACTCAAAATTGGAAGGGCTTTAGAGTCGGCTTTAGCTGTTGAATCAGACGGTACCTTAATGAGCATGGTGGCGTGGTGCGCGTCGGGCGCGGGCGGCGGCGTGGCGGGCGGCTGCGGCGGCGGCGTGGGCTCGCCCTCGGCGCGCGCGAGCCGCTTGATGAGCATGGTGAGATGGTACCTTCATGAGCATGGTGGCGTGGTGCGCGTCGGGCGCGGGCGGCGGCGTGGCGGGCGGCTGCGGCGGCGGCGTGGGCTCGCCCTCGGCGCGCGCGAGCCGCTTGATGAGCATGGTGAGATGGTACCTTCATGAGCATGGTGGCGTGGTGCGCGTCGGGCGCGGGCGGCGGCGTGGCGGGCGGCTGCGGCGGCGGCGTGGGCGGCGGCGTGGGCTCGCCCTCGGCGCGCGCGAGCCGCTTGATGAGCATGGTGAGATGGTACCTTCATGAGCATGGTGGCGTGGTGCGCGTCGGGCGCGGGCGGCGGCGTGGCGGGCGGCTGCGGCGGCGGCGTGGGCGGCGGCGTGGGCTCGCCCTCGGCGCGCGCGAGCCGCTTGATGAGCATGGTGAGATGGTACCTTCATGAGCATGGTGGCGTGGTGCGCGTCGGGCGCGGGCGGCGGCGTGGCGGGCGGCTGCGGCGGCGGCGTGGGCGGCGGCGTGGGCTCGCCCTCGGCGCGCGCGAGCCGCTTGATGAGCATGGTGAGATGGTACCTTCATGAGCATGGTGGCGTGGTGCGCGTCGGGCGCGGGCGGCGGCGTGGCGGGCGGCTGCGGCGGCGGCGTGGGCGGCGGCGTGGGCTCGCCCTCGGCGCGCGCGAGCCGCTTGCCCGACAGCGGGCACAGCGTCAGCTCGCGCTCGGGGCTGGGCGAGGGGATGGGCCCCAGCTCGGCCGGGAACGGGTCCTGCACGCCGTCCGACGAGTCCGACGACGCTTCCCACTAACGCACACAAAACAATGGCCACGCTACATGTATTTATTTATTTACTATGAGATATCAAAACTATGGAGATGTCCCATTCATTCATTCTAGCCTAGCCTTGCGTGACATTCGGCGCCATAACGAGCGAACAAGATTTTTTTTGTCAAATACTCATGTATCCTAGTTACTAGCATAGGCTGATTGACGCCATCTTATAAGCCCACTTGAATGAAAAGTAGTTACGATAAATAAAGCTATCCAAACCTTCAAACAGACAAAGCAAAAATGTTTCATATTAATCCTACTAATATATAAAATTCTCGTGCCAATTTTAGTAACCAAACTCCTCCGAAAAGGCTCGACCGATTGTTATGAAATTTTCTGTGTGTGTGTGTGTTTGGTAGGTCTGAGAGTAGCTTGTAAGCTATGTTTTAAATCCCTAATAGCAAAACAACGTTTGCCGGATCCGCTAGTAATGTATAATATTAATAGTTTTGTATTGTCATCGGCCCCAGATAAGTGTAAGAAATAAGAATTTACAGTTCAATAAGAAGCTTTGAAGTGGGTTAAAAACACGTTCAAAGATTCCTTCACATACGCAGATATCAGAAGTGTGTTAATAATAATCCATTCAACTCCTTGGCCAGCGGACTACTAGTTGACGACTGTCCTAATCGTCCTAAGATAAAATTCTAAAAAACGTAGCTGTGTCTGGACAAGCAAACCCAGTCATCAAAATTTTAGAGTGCCGTCTCTTAGGCCCGGTTTCCTCCAAAGCGGAGCTGTGCCTGAGTAACCGATCAGATGTCGTCATTTCGACATCTCCTCTCCCCTAAGTTTCGGAGATGTCAAAATGACGAAATCTGATTGGTTACTCAAACACAGCTCTCCACTCAGCTTTGGTGGCAACCGGGCCTGAATGAGGGTCAACCTCTCAAAACATTAACGGCAAAAACAAATTTGCTCTGCCCTCAAAATGCCCTGCCGGACTAGACAAAGTAACAGTCGTTTAGCGTTCACGACAGTAGATAAAAATGTATGGACAAAACAAGTGACTGTAGAAAATCCACGTGAGCGTATAGAGGAAAACAAGCTTTTTTTAAAAATCGACTACGACAATTTGAACGCCCCCTGGCGTTCTCGCAGAAGTTGTAGATAACTTTAGCGTACTTCGCCTGACAATTGAGAGCCGACAGTGAACAACGCTAAGCATAAAGTAGATTCTGCTTTCATTTGTTTTCATTCGTCACGTGGTTTGTCCATACATTTTTATTTACTGTCGTGAACGCTAAACGACTGTTACTTTGTCTAGCCCCGCTGGTGCTGATTGCAGATTACACGGACAAGAAAAAAAATGCAATTCCTTATTACCGCTTGCGCTACCTTGTCGAACTCGATGGGGATGGTCGGCCTCTCTCGCACGCGCACGATGTTCCCTGCGGACGTGGACACGGCGAAGCCGCGCCCGCGCCCGCCGCGCGCGCCGCCGCCGCGGGGCGTCGCGCCGCGCAGCAGGCTGTCACCCTGCGACACATCATATTCTTTAAGCTATTGCATAGCTTCTAACGCGGGCCTTGAATCCAGAAATTCCGTAACGAAAAAACCTAACACTTTTTATCAACTCATGCAATTATTATTAAGTAAACTAGCAGACCCGGCGAACTCCGTTTCGCCACCAGATGGCTTTCCCGCTAAAAAGATTTTCCCGCTTTTCTGTTGAAATTTTTCCTGAACTTTCTTTGCTATAAACCTCACGGAGCCCGAGACCTTTCCAACGAATGCAAAACCGTGGAAATCGGTTCGTGCGTTCTGAAGTTATAGCGTCAGGGAGGAACACCCGACTTATTTTTATATAGTAGATTATTATTGCCATCTATCGATGAATAGCAGAACTTTTAATGACTTTTTGAAATATCACGCTTGTCTCTTTAGTTCAGCAACACGTCTCTAGGTGGCATTGGTTGTATAATTATAATTATACAACCAATAAAACCATAAGTTGATAAAAACAACTATGCAATAGCTTCACCGCCGCAGTCTCCGAGCGCCACACGTCTTTTTTTTTGTTATTTTTGATTTTTCTGCAATCACTCGTTTAAACTATTAGCAGATTGGATGCGTGATTGTGGCATGGAAGGTCACTTCATGGAGCGACTCTTCTTATATGCATTTTAACTGGATTTCAGTGACCACAGCATAGGTCAGCTATTGTGGATTTTTTTTAGTCTTTTTTGGACTGTTGCCCCCGGTAAGCCACATCATAATCTATATATCACCATTTATAATGCCACAAACCCGGAGAGGGTGTCGCTGTCTACGTCGAATTCTGTTTTATAGGTCTCGCAAAGTACCGATGTGATGTTAGTTCCAGTTTTGGCCACCGGGTCGAAAAAGTTTGTGGCACTACTACTTTCAAATTATTTAGTGTATCAAAATTATCGCTGCCAACGGGACTTGAACCCGTATCCCCCAGCTATCGCGGCTGGGTGCTCTGCCAATTGAGCTATGGGAGCAACTACCGCTGACACGATAATTCCGATACACATTGTTTCCAGTCTTAGGCAGTACTTTCAAATTGGATTGGTATTGACGACCTCCCTGGCGCAGTGGTGGCGCGCTCGTATTAAGTGGGAGGTCGCGGGTTCGATTCCCGCGACGGTTCACTTAGGAATTTTATAATTTCTAAATTGGCTCAGGTCTGGTCTGGTGGAAGGCTTTGGCAGTGGCTAGTTACCACCCTACCAGCAAAGACGCACCGTCAAGCGATTTAGCCTTCCGGTGCGATGCTTGTAGAAACCGCTGGGGTAAAATTACTTACCCTTCCAAGTTAGTACGATAACATCTTAGGCTGCATCATCACTTACCATGAGGTGAGATCGCAGTCAAGTACTAACTTGTATAGAGTAAAATAAAATCTATCGAATCACCGTATTTGTAACCAAACTCGACCGATTTTCATGAAATTGGATATATCCCAGAGTAAGTCATCAAGCAATTTTTCATATAGCTTAACTATAACCTACGATTGCCCGGTCAGCTAGTTTAGTGTAGATACAAAAAGTCACCTGCGCCAGTTTTTTGTTGAGTATGGTGACGGGTGACTTGCCGTCCTGCTGCTGGCCGCTGTTGTAGGTGCGCTGGATGGTGCGCTGGATGATCTTCTGGCCCGACGGCGTGATGATGGTCTTCTCCGTCACCTGCTGCCCGCCCGAACTGTACGTTTTCCTTATCTGCGGCAAGTTGTCAATGTGGGCACATAACACTTTAATAGTGCAAGTACAGAAGGCTTACTCCGCACGATGATTTAAAGAAATAGCGACTCTAGCGCTGACACAAAAAGTGCAATTCATTTCGCACTTAGCGACTGGCCCCGCCCTCAAAATCGACACGCAACAAACGCAACGTTGTGGTCTCTTTCTATCGCCTAACTTACGACGTAGTAGTCAGACGGCGCGTAAAATATACCATACAGAACTAGCGCGTGCAACTCGGCCCGCGAGCGGCAACCATCTGAAATATTGAGGTCCGGACCCCTACTTGTAGCCGTGACGGTCACGTGATAAGTGAGACTGGCCTGATGTGGGGAAAGATGGTATGGACCACAGAAAAAACTTATTCTCTGATCTGTGGTATACAACTAACAAACTCTGTGGTGATATAGCTGGCACAGAGATAGCAAAACTATGGAGACGCCCCATTCATTCATTCTAGCTTGCATAACATGCGGCGCCATGTAAACTAAAAGATTTGTTGTCAAATGTTTATCAGTCTATGGTGGACCGCGCTTGCCTAGGAAATGCCTATTTACTCTTGATTACCAACAGGCACCCAAGTTGTAGACGGTGAGATAGACAGTGCCTGGGAGGGATTTTTAATTTAGATTAAGCAATTTAAAAAAAATTATGGGTGTTCCATGCTTTTTTTGAGAGTTGATACACTTATGACAAAGATCATAAACAGAAAAAATTACGTAATTAGTAACGTGAGCAAAGCCGCAGGCGTCTGCTAGTGTATAATAAAAAAATATATATATATGTACCAGATACCTGCTATATGGTTTTACCTGTGATTGTGGCGTGGTCGCTGCAGATTGCTTTTTAGCTTCTTCTATTTTTTTCTGTAACAAATTTATATATTTTGGTTATGCTATATTGTTCGATTGATGATTTCGTCATTTTCTATAAGAATACTTTATTAACACACCTGTTTAGCAGCTAGAATCTGCTTTCTGATCACATCTTGGTCTATGTTCAGGCCAGGCCCTAACTTGCCGGGCGAGTCAATCTTCATTATACCAGAACTCTTTGACATTATGTACACACCTGAAAAAGTAAGAACAAACATCATATCTTATTAAACAAATAAAACAATTTGAATATTTAGATTTTCCTTGATTTCCTAGAATTCCTAGATTTCCTAGATTATTTAGATTGCCAACTTGGTGCAGGTGAATTCAGTGTTGCCTGTGTCTGACTATTATGCGGTCTTATATTATACTTGTCTATAAAATATAAATGACTGATCTATAAATGCACAATTCTATTGTGAAGTAGACACATTTTCTAAAAAAATATTTTCAAAAAATCGACTTCAAATGTAGCGACATTTGAAGTCGATTTACAGACATTAAAAATAAAAAGATATTAAAATTATGTTACAAAGAGTAACATAATTTTAATATACAACTCAAAGTCGGACAATTGATATCGTCGTTTCTACTTTCTAAGCACATCGAGTAGGTTTAAGGCTTTACATTGAAGAAAACGGATTTCAGATTTTATGAGTACTTCGTAAAATTGGGCGGCATAAATTTGCATAAATTACCGAGCGCACGCCATTTGGCGCTCCGCGATATGCGGCACAGCGTGGTCTTCTCCGAAGGGAACGAGTCTCTTCGGGGGTACGGGCCTCGAGGCTTGCCTCCTTACCCGGGCGATGTGTCGCAGGGGACCCTTGATCCCCCGGTATTGTTCTTTTAGCCCCGGTAAGGGGCTAAGGCTTCGCCTTCCTGGCTTGAGGCCTGTTGGTGTGGAAGAGCTGGTTGTCCCGCGCGGTCAGCGATCGTGTCGCCGCCCTGCGCGGGGATGATGGGGTCCGATTGTGTAAACCCCGCGTCGTCGTCCTCGTCTCCGCCGACGGCCGCGCGGATGCGCGCAGGGGACGGGGACCGCAGGAGCTCGCGAGGTAGTGGACGCCCCGTTGGTGGTCGTTCTTCTAGCGGTGCGATACCGTGGAGGTGTTCGTAGGGTCCGTTGTCCGCGCGGGCGAACAAGCTTCTCGCAAGGGCGCGGACAAACTCCTCCACGGTGGGCGTCTTAGTGTCCCGATGAATGACGTCATTTCTGACGTACCTCGGAGCTCCAACGATCAGGCGCAGGCATTTGTTCTGCACAACCTGCAGCCGGCGCCTCTGGGTGGCTGAACATAGTGCGTACCAGGCAGGTGCCGCATACGTCAGGCGAGAACGGACATACGCCCCGTAGACACGGAGCTTGGTCCTCGGTGTGAGTCTGGAGGTCAGGACTTGGCGCAACATCGACACGGCGGCCTTCGCCTGGTTCTCGGCGTGATCCACCGTGAGTGCCATGGTCAGGTCCCGGTCGATGCGGCACCCCAAGTAGCACACCGAAGTCTGCCACTGTAGGTCCTGTCCTCGGAGGCGTAGCTGACGTAGCGGTTTCCACCTGCCGAAAATGATGGCGGCCGTCTTGCCCACGTTGACGGCCATCCTCCATTTGTCCAGCCACTCCGGCAGCAGGTCCAGCACGCGCTGCATACGGTTGACGGAGACGATTTGGTGATACGACGACGCGAGGTACGCACTGTCGTCAGCGTACAGTGACAACAGCACGTCTCTTTCACCCTCGCGCAGGTGGTCGGCGAGGGTGGGAATGTCATTGGTGTAGACGGCGTACAGACACGGTGATAGGCAGCTGCCTTGGGGCACCCCAGCACGGATCGGGCGCGGCTGGGAATCAGCGCCCTCCACGGAGATGTAGAAGGACCGGCCCTCCAGGAATGAGGCCACCAACCGCATCATCGCGGGTGGCAAGGTGGTTGTCAGCGATATGCGGCAATACGCGGGACTTTTACACTGTCACAAATGCCCATAGATGGCGTTATTCATAAAAGTAGGTAACTATGAAATTAAATGAAAGGAACTTGTTCAATTTTTATCTCTTACTAAGCTTTTGCCCGCGGCTCTGCTCGCGTTAAATTTGATTTTTTACTAATCCCGAGAAATAATTGAATTTCCTTTTCAATGACCTTTACACCTACTTTCAGGAGTAATTGTCAAAGTAATCTACCTATAGCAATAGCTATAGATTACTGTTGAAAATTAGGGTTTTTTTTAATATCCCATGGGAACTATGTGTTTTCAAGGGATAAAAAGTAGCTTATGTTTTAATCCGGGTTATAAGCTATCTATGTTCCAAATTTCAGCCAAATCGGTTCACTAGTTACGGCGTGAAGGAGTAACAAACATACACACTTACACACACACAAACTTTCGCCTTTATAATATTATAGTGTGATTATATAGTGTGAAGTGTGATAATATTAGTGTGATGATATTGGATAAAGAATTGAACCCAAAATATTTTTATTACATGCATGTTATACATTCGTAATTTGTATTTAAAGTATTTTTGGAACATATTTTCAAAAACTAGTTGACGACCTAGGTAGGCAAGTACCTCCTAAAAATACAAATTTAGAGAGAAGGACTTGCTGTGTGAGGTGTCGGTTACCGTAACAGTGTGAGGTGTCGGTTACGGTAACAGTGTGCGGTATCGGTTTCGGTAACAGTGTGAGGTGTCGGTTACGGTAACAGTGTGCGGTATCGATTACGGTAACAGTGTGCGGTGTCAGTTACGGTTACAGTGTGCGGTGTCGGTTACGATAACAGTGTGCGGTGTCGGTTACGGTAACATAACAGTGTGCGGTGTCGGTTACGGTAACAGTTTGCGGTATCAATTACGGCAACAGTGTGCGGTATCGATTACTGTAACAGTGTGCGGTGTCGGTTACGATAACAGTGTGTGGTGTCGGTTACGGTAACAGTGTGCGGTATCGATTACGGTAACAGTGTGCGATGTCGGTTACGGTAACAGTGTGCGGTGTCGGTTACGGTAAATTAAATTCGTATGGAGTATACGGGTCATCGTGGATTGAAATATATAATATTATATTTATCTATTATGCCTAGTACCGAATGATTTCCTGAGGTATTTTTTACACGCTTTTATTCAATTTCAACTGTCCCCATATTTGTAATCAAATTTTAAAATTTTGCATGCTAGTATATAATTATACTAGTAGGGCGCGTGGAGGCGCAGGCCACATGTGGCCCGCGCCTCCACGTGCTGTCTTCCCGCCTATATAGCCATTTTGAATTTTTTTTCTATCCATTGAATAGAGCTTCGGGTCTTGATCACTTCTCGTCAAGAAACCGTTCTTCCATCTTTTATACTTTCCGAGACATGGACGAAATTCGTATAGCGGCCAATTGCATGATGTTTCGGGTAACATTTGGTCGAGCACCCCTCACCTATCTTTAATACCCTGGCTGTGCTCTTTACCCGTCTCTGAAATTTTCAATTAGCTCTCTCCGTATTTTTCCTCCAAATGAATTTTTTTCGTCTACACGACCCGATCCGTGAACAAAAAAAATTTCATACAAATTTGTTCAGGAGAGGAGATCAATCAGTTAGTCAGTGAGTGAATCAGCAGTAAACTGTTATAACTAAAAAAAAGATTCCGACGAATTGAGAACCTCCTCCTTTTTTTAGGTCGGTTAACAACCTTATCCACAACTAAAAAAAGTTGTAATCGAAGCAAACAAGACAGTCTATTTAAAACTTTATTACTACCTACAATAAGGTTTAAAATCTGTTGGCAAACACAAAAGGTGTTCCTTATATCTTAAGGGCGCGTTCTCATTGTGCGACAGATAATCGTGCAGTTTAAGTGTCGTGGCTTACATGTTTAAATGGAGGTGTTCCTAAAGAACGACACGATTTACTGTCGTCTACAACAGCTTGTTTTGTAGTGACAACAGATTGTCATGACAGTGGGAACGGCTAGCACCACAGTCGTAAAACAATAAAAAATCAATACGACTAATCGTGACCGCAAATCTTTCATATCATCGATAACAAATACCGTCTAGACGTTTACCCGTGTAGCTTGTTAATGATGTGTAAACAACAAAGCGACTGCCGTGAAACGATAAAATGTCGTCGCGATATAATGGGAACGATTAGATACGATAGTCACTAAACGATAAAAAAATACCGAATAACGATCAAACAATCGTATTAATGGGAACAGCTAAACACGACAGTCGTCCAGCGATAAATTATTCGTTGCGACGCTAGTGGGAACGCGCCCTTACTGTTCAGAGAAAAAGGCGGCCCCGCGTTTTGGTACTTTTAAGGTTCTAGCACATTATGCCGGGCCGCAGCGGGGCGGAGCAGGCCGCAGCGCAGACAATTACTTTCAAATTTACACGTCATGTATTTTGGGTCTTTAATCTAAAATCGCTTAGAAGCAGAAACACGATTGGATAAAATTTTCTCGATAGAAAGTTCTCCCAAAAGTTGCTCCAAAATCTCAGTTTTTCTATATTTTATCGGAAACTAGAATGGATGTAATTGTAATTTTTGTTTTAATGTATAATAATATCCTAAAACGCTTAGAACAGATTTTTGATAACTGGCTTAGTTTTTGAGTAATTAGGTAAAACGTTGTTTTTCTGCTATATTCTTCCGCGACGCTGCATGTCGCACCTACCAAATCTCCGTGAGAGTGAGAAAGACAAAAATAAATTCAATAAATCCCCTTAATGCGAGCCGCTGCAGCCCAGCACAGTGTGCGATAATTCATACAAATTGTATTCAAGCGATTTGAGCGGATTTTTGCGCTCCGCCCCGATGCGGGGCCGCAGCCGCATAATGTGCTCGAACCTTAAACAGTCTTTTTAAAACTTGTGGTAAGTACGTCTTTATCTAGAAATCAATTACTGCCATGAGCGGTGTGTTTCAAAGTTCGAATCATAATCGTTCTGTTACGTACTAACAGATGGCGTGTTGGGAGTACAATAACCATTCATCCAGCGACTAATAGATGGCGCTTTTTTCTATATTAGTCGGACTTCGACGACATGCCACGAACGACTGCGAGTGTGCACATCCGTCGTTCGCAATGGCGTATCGCAGACTGAACCAAATATGGGTTGTCCGTGTGAAAACGATGTCAACATAGGTCCATCACATGTCCGAAAGAGTTAACGATATGGTTATCGCTTACCTAGTTTGTGGGCGGAATAATTAGTTTAGACTGATTTAGGTATTTACTTTATTTTTAATTAAGTATAGTTCGGATTTCAAAAAACTTCTAAACGTTTTGAGTAATCATCATTATCGACCCAAAAAATAAAAATAAACAGAGATCTGCAGAATCGTTTCCGAGAATGCATAGGAAATATGAGAAGATAGGAGCAATTTTTGGAAAAACTTTCTATCGAGAAAAGTTTTTCCAATCGTGTTTCTGCTTCTCAACGTTTTGAGATTAAAGACCCAAAATACATGACGTTCAAATTTGAAACTAGTTGCCTCAATAGTTTTCATATGAGAGGCCGGTCAAAATCGCAAAAATAGGCCTTCTAGGTCCTTAACGAACGACTATAATTGTACTAAATATCGTCCGAAATACAACACAAACAAACATACGCGCTAAATTGAGAACCTCCTCCTTATTTCGTTTTACGAAGTCGGTTAACAAATACTCCCAAGGGGATAAAATTGAGATTATGCGGACGAACCACATAGTTCTAACATAAGTCGTAGATGTATTTACCCGTGCTAAGATTCGGCATATGCTTGGGATCCACTTTGATAACGCCTTTGATGTTGGGCATCCCCTTACCACCGAGACCCAGTGACTTCACCAGTTCAGCATCAATGTTTGAAGAAGTCTTCGGCGATGGCTGCCCGTTCAATACTTTCTTCTCTATTACTGAACAAAAACAAAAAACCGTGTGAGATATGATTTAATTAGTGAACATCTAAGTTGTAATGACAAACGTTGCTTATTTCATATAATTACCTTGTGGGGTGGAGATCACAGGTTTGATATCCGCTAAAAAACATATACAAATGTGTTAAAACATGCAACTTTTAATTCTAGAAACATCTACAAAAGTTTGTTAGTTTATACTGAAACTATTAGGTCGTCAACACACGTCAGTGACACAAAGGCTTTTTTTTAATAGTAGAGCAAACATTTTTCACTTTCGAAAACAAGGACGACAACGAACCAGGTGGGATGATGACATTGTAAAGATAGCATGAAAAGCGTGGAAGAGGTTGGCAAGGGAAAGAGATCTATGGAATGGTTTAGAAGAGGCCTTTGCAGAGGTCAAGCAGACACGTGCTAATATCATCATGTAGTTATGTGGTTGACGTCCAACAAACTCGCACGAAACGTTTTTCTTCCACGTTTCTGATACGAACCGCTAAGGTGTGGTAACGCCCTTCCAGTCAAGTACAATCTGGCCTTCAATAGAAGAGTGAATAGGCATTTTCTAGTCAAGCGCGCTCCAACCTAGACCTCATCATTGCTTACCACGCGCGCGCCTTGCTCGTGCGTTGTAGGCGTCTATGACGTCTCTAGCATGTTTCAATCAATACCTTTAGCGGAGTCCGCGTCCGAGTAGTCCTCGTCGCTGGAGGCCTCGCGCTTGATCCTCTTGGTGGCGGGCTCGTCGTCGGCGCCGCACCACGCCTTCACCTGGTCCAGCGCGCGCGCCTTGCTCGTGCGTTGTAGGCGTCTATGACGTCTCTAGCATGTTTCAATCAATACCTTTAGCGGAGTCCGCGTCCGAGTAGTCCTCGTCGCTGGAGGCCTCGCGCTTGATCCTCTTGGTGGCGGGCTCGTCGTCGGCGCCGCACCACGCCTTCACCTGGTCCAGCGCGCGCGCCTTGCTCGTGCGTTGTAGGCGTCTATGACGTCTCTAGCATGTTTCAATCAATACCTTTAGCGGAGTCCGCGTCCGAGTAGTCCTCGTCGCTGGAGGCCTCGCGCTTGATCCTCTTGGTGGCGG
The DNA here is from genome assembly GCA_036785405.1 of Coenonympha arcania. Taxonomy (NCBI): domain Eukaryota; kingdom Metazoa; phylum Arthropoda; class Insecta; order Lepidoptera; family Nymphalidae; genus Coenonympha; species Coenonympha arcania. The sequence goes on from CM072067.1 coordinate 4,453,001, forward strand.
GCTCGTCGTCGGCGCCGCACCACGCCTTCACCTGGTCCAGCGCGCGCGCCTTGCTCGTGCGTTGTAGGCGTCTATGACGTCTCTAGCATGTTTCAATCAATACCTTTAGCGGAGTCCGCGTCCGAGTAGTCCTCGTCGCTGGAGGCCTCGCGCTTGATCCTCTTGGTGGCGGGCTCGTCGTCGGCGCCGCACCACGCCTTCACCTGGTCCAGCGCGCGCGCCTTGCTCGTGCGTTGTAGGCGTCTATGACGTCTCTAGCATGTTTCAATCAATACCTTTAGCGGAGTCCGCGTCCGAGTAGTCCTCGTCGCTGGAGGCCTCGCGCTTGATCCTCTTGGTGGCGGGCTCGTCGTCGGCGCCGCACCACGCCTTCACCTGGTCCAGCGCGCGCGCCTTGCTCGTGCGTTGTAGGCGTCTATGACGTCTCTAGCATGTTTCAATCAATACCTTTAGCGGAGTCCGCGTCCGAGTAGTCCTCGTCGCTGGAGGCCTCGCGCTTGATCCTCTTGGTGGCGGGCTCGTCGTCGGCGCCGCACCACGCCTTCACCTGGTCCAGCGCGCGCGCCTTGCTCGTGCGTTGTAGGCGTCTATGACGTCTCTAGCATGTTTCAATCAATACCTTTAGCGGAGTCCGCGTCCGAGTAGTCCTCGTCGCTGGAGGCCTCGCGCTTGATCCTCTTGGTGGCGGGCTCGTCGTCGGCGCCGCACCACGCCTTCACCTGGTCCAGCGCGCGCGCCTTGCTCGTGCGTTGTAGGCGTCTATGACGTCTCTAGCATGTTTCAATCAATACCTTTAGCGGAGTCCGCGTCCGAGTAGTCCTCGTCGCTGGAGGCCTCGCGCTTGATCCTCTTGGTGGCGGGCTCGTCGTCGGCGCCGCACCACGCCTTCACCTGGTCCAGCGCGCGCGCCTTGCTCGTGCGTTGTAGGCGTCTATGACGTCTCTAGCATGTTTCAATCAATACCTTTAGCGGAGTCCGCGTCCGAGTAGTCCTCGTCGCTGGAGGCCTCGCGCTTGATCCTCTTGGTGGCGGGCTCGTCGTCGGCGCCGCACCACGCCTTCACCTGGTCCAGCGCGCGCGCCTTGCTCGTGCGTTGTAGGCGTCTATGACGTCTCTAGCATGTTTCAATCAATACCTTTAGCGGAGTCCGCGTCCGAGTAGTCCTCGTCGCTGGAGGCCTCGCGCTTGATCCTCTTGGTGGCGGGCTCGTCGTCGGCGCCGCACCACGCCTTCACCTGGTCCAGCGCGCGCGCCTTGCTCGTGCGTTGTAGGCGTCTATGACATTATACACATGAATAACATTCTTAGCAATCACCGATGTGAACCTAAGGATGAGCCTATCTGAACATTTTACCGTAAACCTTCTTCATACAAGAAAAAATATAGAGCTATCTGACAAAATTCCCGTTAATACGCAATATGGGAAAAACCGTCTCTGTGGAAAAGCGCGTGCGCACTAAGAACATAGTGACGTGATCTGTGGCGTGGATCGCGGTCTATAAACGATACTGCGGTCTGCTTACTACTGACGCCGTTGGTGTCAAAACAAACTAATTTGACACCAGTAAACTGGCGACATTTTTTCGCGCGGTCCGACGGGTCCTGAGCATATCTATTTTAGGAAGATAAAACGTGTACAAAGCTAATCTTGATATCATAAGTAATGAACCATGCAGAAAGCAGATTGATTTATTGATCAAGAAAATATTTCTGTAGATGAGGTACAGCAAAAAATCCGTAGTTTTCAAGAACTAAACGAAAACAGACAGAATATCCACCACATCAATTTGTGCATCCTCATCAAAATGCTAACCCTATGATTCGAGGGTATTTTTTAGTATAAGTAACCCTCAATATAGAACACAAGGCGTTCTCAGTCTCACCCTGTCGGTGTCAGCGCTGGAGTGCTCTCAGTCGTCTTCACAATTTGTTTGACCACCTGCGGTTGTGGCGTACTGATTTGCTTCACCTGGTAAAAAATGCTAGCATTAGTAACTCACAACACTAGTAATAAAGCCAAAGCGTTGCAACTAGGCTATCACAGCCAGTCCCTAGTTGGCTACGGTTTGTCCATTTGGGACCAATGTACGTTTGTCTCTCTCTCTGGTCCCTCGCTATTGCTATATATTTTTTTTTTATCAAGACATTACACACATCGTAATCTAGCCCCAAAGTAAGCGCTAGCTTGTGTTATGGGTACTAGATAACTGATAAGTATATAATATACATATTAATATAGATAAATATAATATATTAAAAAACACCCAGACACTGGAAAACATTCACGCTCATCACACAAACATTTACCAGTAGTGGGAATCGAACCCACGACCTCCGACGCAGACGGCAGGTTCGCTACCGCAACGCCATTCGGTCGTCGAATTTGGTCGTCGAATATTTGTCTAATATGTTAAAAAAATATTAATAAAATGGACAAACTATATAATCTCAAGGATATCAACCTCAAATTTGCAGGTTCATTCAAACCGGCTGACATTTTCGGTTATGTGCATGGGAATTAAATTAGCACTAAACATCATTAGGAAACATGCAGTCTGAGATTTCTCTATACAGCCCAGTTACTCGCTGTGAAGTGGATTGATGGTTGAATGTGTACTAGTAAACCTTAATAGATGGAATCAGCAACATCTCGCGTGTTTTGCTCACTGCTCATACTCAAGTAAGCACATTACCTGCACGGGGTGCTGCTGCTTCTGCTGCTGCAGCTGCTGCGCGCGCATCGCCTTGAGCTCCTTCTGCCGCGCCAGCTGCTTCTCGAACGCTTCCAGCAAGTGCTTGCACGTCTCCATATTCTCTACCGGCTCCCACGTGTTTTGCTCACTGTTACAATAGTACAAGACAGAGTCAAAATTTGATAACATAAAAAGTTTGTGGTATGGAACCTTAAAACAGGGGTTGAAACGTGAAAGAAGTAGATACGATGACATTCATATTTTATTCTTAAACGAGTGGTACTACTTGGGACATATCCAAGCATTTGATAAGTGTACAAACTCACTGCGGATAGCCCTCCCACTTGAGCAGGTACTCGTAGTGCTTGCGGCGCGGGTTGAAGCGCTTGGCCAGGATCTTCTCCACCACGTACTCGCCCGGCTCCGCGCCCGCGCCGCCCTCGCGCTCCGAGCGCCGCGCGATCCGCTCCATATCCAAGCATTTGATAAGTGTACAAACTCACTGCGGATAGCCCTCCCACTTGAGCAGGTACTCGTAGTGCTTGCGGCGCGGGTTGAAGCGCTTGGCCAGGATCTTCTCCACCACGTACTCGCCCGGCTCCGCGCCCGCGCCGCCCTCGCGCTCCGAGCGCCGCGCGATCCGCTCCATATCCAAGCATTTGATAAGTGTACAAACTCACTGCGGATAGCCCTCCCACTTGAGCAGGTACTCGTAGTGCTTGCGGCGCGGGTTGAAGCGCTTGGCCAGGATCTTCTCCACCACGTACTCGCCTGGCTCCGCGCCCGCGCCGCCCTAGCGCTCCGAGCGCCGCGCGATCCGCTCCATATCCAAGCATTTGATAAGTGTACAAACTCACTGCGGATAGCCCTCTCACTTGAGCAGGTACTCGTAGTGCTTGCGGCGCGGGTTGAAGCGCTTGGCCAGGATCTTCTCCACCACGTACTCGCCCGGCTCCGCGCCCGCGCCGCCCTCGCGCTCCGAGCGCCGAGCGATCCGCTCCATATCTAAGCATTTGATAAGTGTACAAACTCACTGCGGATAGCCCTCCCACTTGAGCAGGTACTCGTAGTGCTTGCGGCGCGGGTTGAAGCGCTTGGCCAGGATCTTCTCCACCACGTACTCGCCCGGCTCCGCGCCCGCGCCGCCCTCGCGCTCCGCGCGCCGCGCGATCCGCTCCATATCCAAGCATTTGATAAGTGTACAAACTCACTGCGGATAGCCCTCCCACTTGAGCAGGTACTCGTAGTGCTTGCGGCGCGGGTTGAAGCGCTTGGCCAGGATCTTCTCCACCACGTACTCGCCCGGCTCCGCGCCCGCGCCGCCCTCGCGCTCCGAATGCCGCGCGATCCGCTCCATATCTAAGCATTTGATAAGTGTACAAACTCACTGCGGATAGCCCTCCCACTTGAGCAGGTACTCGTAGTGCTTGCGGCGCGGGTTGAAGCGCTTGGCCAGGATCTTCTCCACCACGTACTCGCCCGGCTCCGCGCCCGCGCCGCCCTCGCGCTCCGAGCGCCGCGCGATCCGCTCCATATCTAAGCATTTGATAAGTGTACAAACTCACTGCGGATAGCCCTCCCACTTGAGCAGGTACTCGTAGTGCTTGCGGCGCGGGTTGAAGCGCTTGGCCAGGATCTTCTCCACCACGTACTCGCCCGGCTCCGCGCCCGCGCCGCCCTCGCGCTCCAAGCGCCGCGCGATCCGCTCCATATCCAAGCATTTGATAAGTGTACAAACTCACTGCGGATAGCCCTCCCACTTGAGCAGGTACTCGTAGTGCTTGCGGCGCGGGTTGAAGCGCTTGGCCAGGATCTTCTCCACCACGTACTCGCCCGGCTCCGCGCCCGCGCCGCCCTCGCGCTCCGAGCGCCGCGCGATCCGCTCCATATCCAAGCATTTGATAAGTGTACAAACTCACTGCGGATAGCCCTCCCACTTGAGCAGGTACTCGTAGTGCTTGCGGCGCGGGTTGAAGCGCTTGGCCAGGATCTTCTCCACCACGTACTCGCCCGGCTCCGCGCCCGCGCCGCCCTCGCGGTCCGAGCGCCGCGCGATCCGCTCCAAATCCAAGCATTTGATAAGTGTACAAACTCACTGCGGATAGCCCTCCCACTTGAGCAGGTACTCGTAGTGCTTGCGGCGCGGGTTGAAGCGCTTGGCCAGGATCTTCTCCACCACGTACTCGCCCGGCTCCGCGCCCGCGCCGCCCTCGCGCTCCGAGCGCCGCGCGATCCGCTCCATATCTAAGCATTTGATAAGTGTACAAACTCACTGCGGATAGCCCTCCCACTTGAGCAGGTACTCGTAGTGCTTGCGGCGCGGGTTGAAGCGCTTGGCCAGGATCTTCTCCACCACGTACTCGCCCGGCTCCGCGCCCGCGCCGCCCTCGCGCTCCGAGCGCCGCGCGATCCGCTCCATATCCAAGCATTTGATAAGTGTACAAACTCACTGCGGATAGCCCTCCCACTTGAGCAGGTACTCGTAGTGCTTGCGGCGCGGGTTGAAGCGCTTGGCCAGGATCTTCTCCACCACGTACTCGCCCGGCTCCGCGCCCGCGCCGCCCTCGCGCTCCGCGCGCCGCGCGATCCGCTCCATATCCAAGCATTTGATAAGTGTACAAACTCACTGCGGATAGCCCTCCCACTTGAGCAGGTACTCGTAGTGCTTGCGGCGCGGGTTGAAGCGCTTGGCCAGGATCTTCTCCACCACGTACTCGCCCGGCTCCGCGCCCGCGCCGCCCTCGCGCTCCGAGCGCCGCGCGATCCGCTCCATATCCAAGCATTTGATAAGTGTACAAACTCACTGCGGATAGCCCTCCCACTTGAGCAGGTACTCGTAGTGCTTGCGGCGCGGGTTGAAGCGCTTGGCCAGGATCTTCTCCACCACGTACTCGCCCGGCTCCGCGCCCGCGCCGCCCTCGCGCTCCGAGCGCCGCGCGATCCGCTCCATATCCAAGCATTTGATAAGTGTACAAACTCACTGCGGATAGCCCTCTCACTTGAGCAGGTACTCGTAGTGCTTGCGGCGCGGGTTGAAGCGCTTGGCCAGGATCTTCTCCACCACGTACTCGCCCGGCTCCGCGCCCGCGCCGCCCTCGCGCTCCGAGCGCCGAGCGATCCGCTCCATATCTAAGCATTTGATAAGTGTACAAACTCACTGCGGATAGCCCTCCCACTTGAGCAGGTACTCGTAGTGCTTGCGGCGCGGGTTGAAGCGCTTGGCCAGGATCTTCTCCACCACGTACTCGCCCGGCTCCGCGCCCGCGCCGCCCTCGCGCTCCGCGCGCCGCGCGATCCGCTCCATATCCAAGCATTTGATAAGTGTACAAACTCACTGCGGATAGCCCTCCCACTTGAGCAGGTACTCGTAGTGCTTGCGGCGCGGGTTGAAGCGCTTGGCCAGGATCTTCTCCACCACGTACTCGCCCGGCTCCGCGCCCGCGCCGCCCTCGCGCTCCGAATGCCGCGCGATCCGCTCTATATCTAAGCATTTGATAAGTGTACAAACTCACTGCGGATAGCCCTCCCACTTGAGCAGGTACTCGTAGTGCTTGCGGCGCGGGTTGAAGCGCTTGGCCAGGATCTTCTCCACCACGTACTCGCCCGGCTCCGCGCCCGCGCCGCCCTCGCGCTCCGAGCGCCGCGCGATCCGCTCCATATCTAAGCATTTGATAAGTGTACAAACTCACTGCGGATAGCCCTCCCACTTGAGCAGGTACTCGTAGTGCTTGCGGCGCGGGTTGAAGCGCTTGGCCAGGATCTTCTCCACCACGTACTCGCCCGGCTCCGCGCCCGCGCCGCCCTCGCGCTCCAAGCGCCGCGCGATCCGCTCCATATCCAAGCATTTGATAAGTGTACAAACTCACTGCGGATAGCCCTCCCACTTGAGCAGGTACTCGTAGTGCTTGCGGCGCGGGTTGAAGCGCTTGGCCAGGATCTTCTCCACCACGTACTCGCCCGGCTCCGCGCCCGCGCCGCCCTCGCGCTCCGAGCGCCGCGCGATCCGCTCCATATCCAAGCATTTGATAAGTGTACAAACTCACTGCGGATAGCCCTCCCACTTGAGCAGGTACTCGTAGTGCTTGCGGCGCGGGTTGAAGCGCTTGGCCAGGATCTTCTCCACCACGTACTCGCCCGGCTCCGCGCCCGCGCCGCCCTCGCGCTCCGAGCGCCGCGAGATCGTCCAAATCCAAGCATTTGATAAGTGTACAAACTCACTGCGGATAGCCCTCCCACTTGAGCAGGTACTCGTAGTGCTTGCGGCGCGGGTTGAAGCGCTTGGCCAGGATCTTCTCCACCACGTACTCGCCCGGCTCCGCGCCCGCGCCGCCCTCGCGCTCCGAGCGCCGCGCGATCCGCTCCATATCTAAGCATTTGATAAGTGTACAAACTCACTGCGGATAGCCCTCCCACTTGAGCAGGTACTCGTAGTGCTTGCGGCGCGGGTTGAAGCGCTTGGCCAGGATCTTCTCCACCACGTACTCGCCCGGCTCCGCGCCCGCGCCGCCCTCGCGCTCCGAGCGCCGCGCGATCCGCTCCATATCCAAGCATTTGATAAGTGTACAAACTCACTGCGGATAGCCCTCCCACTTGAGCAGGTACTCGTAGTGCTTGCGGCGCGGGTTGAAGCGCTTGGCCAGGATCTTCTCCACCACGTACTCGCCCGGCTCCGCGCCCGCGCCGCCCTCGCGCTCCGCGCGCCGCGCGATCCGCTCCATATCCAAGCATTTGATAAGTGTACAAACTCACTGCGGATAGCCCTCCCACTTGAGCAGGTACTCGTAGTGCTTGCGGCGCGGGTTGAAGCGCTTGGCCAGGATCTTCTCCACCACGTACTCGCCCGGCTCCGCGCCCGCGCCGCCCTCGCGCTCCGAGCGCCGCGCGATCCGCTCCATATCCAAGCATTTGATAAGTGTACAAACTCACTGCGGATAGCCCTCCCACTTGAGCAGGTACTCGTAGTGCTTGCGGCGCGGGTTGAAGCGCTTGGCCAGGATCTTCTCCACCACGTACTCGCCCGGCTCCGCGCCCGCGCCGCCCTCGCGCTCCGAGCGCCTCGCGATCCGCTCCATATTTAAGCATTTGATAAGTGTACAAACTCACTGCGGATAGCCCTCCCACTTGAGCAGGTACTCGTAGTGCTTGCGGCGCGGGTTGAAGCGCTTGGCCAGGATCTTCTCCACCACGTACTCGCCCGGCTCCGCGCCCGCGCCGCCCTCGCGCTCCGAGCGCCTCGCGATCCGCTCCATATCCAAGCATTTGATAAGTGTACAAACTCACTGCGGATAGCCCTCCCACTTGAGCAGGTACTCGTAGTGCTTGCGGCGCGGGTTGAAGCGCTTGGCCAGGATCTTCTCCACCACGTACTCGCCCGGCTCCGCGCCCGCGCCGCCCTCGCGCTCCGAGCGCCGCGCGATCCGCTCCATATCCAAGCATTTGATAAGTGTACAAACTCACTGCGGATAGCCCTCCCACTTGAGCAGGTACTCGTAGTGCTTGCGGCGCGGGTTGAAGCGCTTGGCCAGGATCTTCTCCACCACGTACTCGCCCGGCTCCGCGCCCGCGCCGCCCTCGCGCTCCGAGCGCCGCGCGATCCGCTCCATATCCAAGCATTTGATAAGTGTACAAACTCACTGCGGATAGCCCTCCCACTTGAGCAGGTACTCGTAGTGCTTGCGGCGCGGGTTGAAGCGCTTGGCCAGGATCTTCTCCACCACGTACTCGCCCGGCTCCGCGCCCGCGCCGCCCTCGCGCTCCGAGCGCCTCGCGATCCGCTCCATATCCAAGCATTTGATAAGTGTACAAACTCACTGCGGATAGCCCTCCCACTTGAGCAGGTACTCGTAGTGCTTGCGGCGCGGGTTGAAGCGCTTGGCCAGGATCTTCTCCACCACGTACTCGCCCGGCTCCGCGCCCGCGCCGCCCTCGCGCTCCGAGCGCCGCGCGATCCGCTCCATATCCAAGCATTTGATAAGTGTACAAACTCACTGCGGATAGCCCTCCCACTTGAGCAGGTACTCGTAGTGCTTGCGGCGCGGGTTGAAGCGCTTGGCCAGGATCTTCTCCACCACGTACTCGCCGGCTCCGCGCCCGCGCCGCCCTCGCGCTCCGAGCGCCGCGCGATCCGCTCCATATCCAAGCATTTGATAAGTGTACAAACTCACTGCGGATAGCCCTCCCACTTGAGCAGGTACTCGTAGTGCTTGCGGCGCGGGTTGAAGCGCTTGGCCAGGATCTTCTCCACCACGTACTCGCCCGGCTCCGCGCCCGCGCCGCCCTCGCGCTCCGAGCGCCGCGCGATCCGCTCCATATCCAAGCATTTGATAAGTGTACAAACTCACTGCGGATAGCCCTCCCACTTGAGCAGGTACTCGTAGTGCTTGCGGCGCGGGTTGAAGCGCTTGGCCAGGATCTTCTCCACCACGTACTCGCCCGGCTCCGCGCCCGCGCCGCCCTCGCGCTCCGAGCGCCGCGCGATCCGCTCCATATCCAAGCATTTGATAAGTGTACAAACTCACTGCGGATAGCCCTCCCACTTGAGCAGGTACTCGTAGTGCTTGCGGCGCGGGTTGAAGCGCTTGGCCAGGATCTTCTCCACCACGTACTCGCCCGGCTCCGCGCCCGCGCCGCCCTCGCGCTCCGAGCGCCTCGCGATCCTCTCCTCGGGTGGCACGCGCTCTTGAGCATTGCGAACTGAGTCCATTGAAGTATCCTGTAACAAAACAATGTAAAATATATTATTATGTCATCGTATGGTATGTTATTACTTTTTTAGTTTGCCGGATTTTTTTATTTTCATGTGCGAAAAGTTTTCTCACTCACTTGAAAAGCTATGTAATGCCACCTGCTCGGAAAGTACTTCTCATTTGTATTGTACAACGAAAGCCCATAATGGGCTTATTTCTTATGATCTTTTTCGTGGTCTCAAAGTTAAGTGGAAAGGGTACACATGTAGTTCAGATTTTTTTATGACTTGATTGATTGATTGATTTTTAAAGGTCTTTATTATGAAAAAAATAATTTACAACATGTTAAGCAACAGTTAATAGACACGTATTGCTAACAACAATAATTAACTTACGTCACCCAGGCTTATACGCCTTTATAAACATATACATTGATTACAAAAAAAACTTGACTTGAATATTTTCTTTTATGGATGCATTTTTTGAACCAGATAAAATCCAAATCTAATCTGGATGTCAAAAGTCGTCAGACTAAAATATAAATTTTTGTATGATTCTGATTTTGTGGGCTGTTTATAAACTCACCTTTTTAGTTAGTGTTGTGGATGCGGGCAACTTATTAACTAGAGTCTTAATGCCCGGGCTCGGTTTAACATCATCACTCTCTTCTGCTGATGGTTGGTTGTCTGCATTGTCCTCCTGTAAGAGATACTTTTATTGTTGGATGCACATTTTCAACTACCAAATTTAAATCACATGCGGGATAGCGATTAGCGACATCAATTAGGTAGTTGACTGAATTTTTTTATGACTTATGAAAAATAAATCAAACAAAGAAATATAAAGTTATAGGCATTTTAAATTTTGTAGTAAGGAGTCATCTGTCCCTTTCTCGTAAAACGAAAATTTGTACAGAGCTACTATGGCATGACTTATTTTATTATTAAATAAAATATTATTAATATTTAAAATTTAATAACTTCATAGAATATGTCTCTAATTTCAGTGTGCCTTACGGCATAGGCCTCCTCCAACATCTTCCACTGTTTCCTGTCATTTGCAATTCTTAACCAAAGGGGACCTAGAGTATTTAGTAGAAAGAAAAATTGTAAAAATTTCAGAATAAAAGGCTTATTATAACTTCATAGAAAGTACTCACTGGTTTATGGTATTTCCGAGGTCTGCCTCTTCTCTTGACGGGGCCATCGCTGGGTGTAGTCTGCACTGGAACCAGCTGATCTTCAGCCTTTAGCTCCATCTGAATTCAATCAAATAAATAAATTTCCCAGGGTTAATACGCAAACTTGGCAAGGCTGGCAAAACTTGGTGTGTGCGAACATGGCAAAGGTCTGCATGAGCAGGAATTTCTTACAACTCGAGAGTGTTCAAACTTGGAGGGCCTGCATGAGCAGGAGTTACTTAGAACTCTACAGTGTGCCAACTTGGAGGGCCTGCACAAGCAGGAGTTACGTACTAATTTAGTGGGCACAAACTTGGAGAGGGCCTGTACGAGCAGGAGTTACTTAAAACTATAGAGTGTGTAAACTTGGAGGGCCTGCACGAGCAGAAGTTACTTACAAGTTTAGTGGATGCAAACCTGGAGAGGGCCTGCACGAGCAGGAGTTACAACTCTAGAGTGTGCAAACTTGGAGGGCCGCCACGAGCAGGTGTTACTTACAACTCTAGTATGTGTAAACTTGGTAAGGGCCTGCATGAGGAGTTACTACAACTCTAGCATGTGCAAACTTGGAAGGCCTGCATGAGCAGGAATTACTTAAAACTCTTGCATATGCAAACTTGCCAAGGGCCTGCAGGAGCAGGAGATACTTACAACTCTTGAAAGTGCAAACTTGGAGGGCCTGCACAAGCAGGAGTTACTTAAACCTCTTGCATGTGCAAACTTGGAAAGTGCCTGCATGAGCAAGTTACTTACAACTTTAGCATGTGCAACCTTGGAGAGGGCCTGTACGAGCAGGAGTTTTTTTACAACACTAGCATGTGCAAATTTGGCACCGGCTTGAACGAGCAGGAGTTACTTACAACTTTAGCATGTGCAAATTTGGAGAGGGCCTGCACGTTGGCGCCGGCGGTGATCCACGCGGTGCGCTGCGCCTCCGGCATGCGGCACCACTGCTGGTACAGCTTCCAGCTGTTGTCTGCAGTCGAAGTGGACCCGTCGCGAACCGACGAGCACTTCCACAGCAGGAACGCCCACACCTGAGCCTTGTTCTCATTCTGAGTGACAGCACAGGGACAAGCACAGAATTACGCCTTGGGAATGAAAGTGAACTGCTGTATTTATACACTAACTCATTGTTTTTAAGAGCTATTGTAAAATGGTGATAATCAAAAATATAAAAAAGTGTGAGATAAACTTGCACACAAATGTTCTTATTGCACCTGAATTTAAACCTACTAAAAATGCAAAATAGATCCAATAAAAATTCTTTAATTCAACCAACAAAAGGATCGTATTATGTGTTAGTAACAAACGAACTTAAAACCTAGTGTTAGAAACTTAAAATCTAAAACCTACCTAATCTAGGACAGGATCTGCTTGTCAGCTCTACTCAGTCTACATGAATCGTTCAGCAATGATTCAAGATGAATTCTTGAATCATTGCTTGTATTCTTGAATTGAATTGAATTGAATCTGTGAATTGTATTCTTGAATAATTGCTGAACGACATTTGAACCTGTCCAAAAATGCTTTCAGAATATCCCTCAATAGACAAGGCTGATATCCTTTTGAGCTTAGTTTTATAATTCAAAATTTAGGTTACTTTTTCTCTTTTACCCATTAGTCCTTCTTTATCAATACAAAAGAAAAATATAGTTAATGACCATGCATAAACCCTTTCAAGAATACAAAGATAATTAAAAATTTTATAAATTAAACATTATACTGAATAACTTACGCTATCCCTAACAGGTGACTTTCCAGTACAATTGGCTCCATCTTTGTGCTCTTTAAACTCATCAATAAAATGAAACGCAGAGTGACACTGTCCACATACAAGGACGTCTAACGTAGCCATTTCCTCATGTGCCTCTGAAAGATTTAAATACACACAAAATTAAAAATCATTTATCATCAGCAGGACAGATTAATTTGTTTTGCTATAATCCGCTTCTTGAAAAGTTCCCGTATGGTACAATATGCAGGAACACTGCCCACATGAAACACCAAACACAATTTTCTAACATTTTCTTCGACGCATGTTTCGTCCTGACACCGGGACATCCTCAGGAGATGTAGGATTGTACCATACAGAATCTTTTAAGAAGCAGATTATAGCAAAACAAATTAATATGTCCTGCTAATACTTCCATTCAATATTATTAATCATAGCAATCACCCCTCTGAATCTCTAATATAGACATAAATTTATTTAACAACCGCAAACACAATTTAATTTCTTGATATTAGTATTTTTCTTTAACGTATTTTATATAATTAAGTACAGTATTTTTTAATACCTAATTTTTAACATTACCAATCTATTCTATGAAATATAAAATCAAACATAAAAAGTATAAAAAGAAAATTGTGCTAATATGCATCAAAGAATTCCTCCGCACCGTCGTCATCGGGCAAAGTGCCCAGAAGGCTGGCAGCATTGCCACGCTGGATGGCAATGCTTAACCTCTGACCAAGGAATAGGCCAGCCCTCTGGTCACGTGTAGCGTCGACTAGCTTTTTGGAAATTTCTCTGAATAGAATTTATTTAATCACTAAAATAGAGAAAATGTAATCTAATATATATAATACTTAATTTTTGTTGCCAAACTCCTTCCGAAAACCGCTCGACCGATTGTTATGAAAGTTTCTGTGTATGTTCAGTATGTCTGGGAGTAGATTTTAAACTATTTTTTATATCCCTAATGGCAATACAATGTTTACTGGGTCAGCTAGTATTAAAATATTATGACAAGTTTCATCAAGGAAGGCTACAAAGTTTTGTAAAAAAACTACAGGATAAGCAACTTTCACTGATAATAATTCTGCATCATGTTTTGATAGGTGCTCGTGGATTTTGTTTGCAACTATTATTTTAACGCAACAATCATATTTTACTCAGACAGTTAGTTCCATTGGTATATTATATTATGTCACTCTTTACTTAAAAATTGCTTTGGAAAAATCTAGATAGTTTGATCTTTCTATATAAATTTTAGGGTCACAAACTTCAGTTTCATCTTACCTTTCAAAGCTGTCGGGTTTTTTGTCAGCTCATCAGGGTTCCCTGCAGGTATTTCTTCTGTAGAAGTAGATTCTCCTTCTTCCATGGTCGTCATTTTAACTGTATTTACCTGCAAATCACGGTGTAAATAGAAAAACCGTTCTACTTCACATAACCTTTTGTGTGGGTCGAATATTCCCGCCAACTGTGCCTCTCGCATCTAATAAAAAACTTCTCTTTTATTATTTGTATCCGATATGTACAAGTACCTACTTTGTACAAGTTGGCACATAAAATTCAACAAATTAGCACCGTTTGCCTCAACATTAAAACACCGAGATAAAATATCATTCAAATCGACGACGCTAGTGGCTTTCATCGTTCATTAAGCGTTGTTACCAAATTGTTACTTGCTGTCTTGTTTGATACTCTTGTTGATTTAATATTAATTTTGTGCCTTTTTCACTCATTTTATTCACAACAGTTTGATGCAAATATATACACTTACCAATACAAATTGTCAAATTTTAATTTTTTTTATATTTTTAAATTACCCTTGAAAACGCACGCGAAACGGAACAACTGCATACGGCGAGCTGCGGCGAGCATCAAAATCTTTATGAGGAAAAAAAAGCGTGGCCGACACATCAGTTATGCCTTCAATTAATGGCCGACAATATGTGTTCTCTATTGCCAAATGTCAAGAACCAGCCAATCACATAATCGAAAATATTGTATTTTGACCAATCAAAAATCACAGACTGCTTCACATAACGTAACAGACTTATTAACACCAGGTAGCCGACACAACTGGCCGAAAGATTTTTATGCCGACGTGTTATACCGACATTTGATTGTTTATATCAAAAAATTCATGATTATTATTTCAATCCACGACGACGCGCCCCACTCTTTCAAAGTAGCTTATGTTTCATTCGATTCGTATGGAGTTTGACAGAGTGGGGCGCGTCGTCATGGCTTGAAATATCTATACAGGTCTAGAATTTTTTTTTGTAGGTATTCTTCATCGGTATTTATACATAACCATCATATTATATTAATTTTTTAAATAATCCCTGAATATTGAAGACAATAATTGAGAAAATTTATTGAATTTATTTTTGTCTTTCTCACTCTCACGGATACGTTGGTAGGTAAGTAAGTGCGACATGCGTCGCGGAAGAATATAACAGAAAAACGACCTTTTACCTTTACTCAAAACCTAAACCAGTTATCAAAAATCTATTTCTAAGCGTTTTTGGATATTATAATTACCGACACATTTAAACAAAAAATTACAATAATTAAGTACATGATCTATTGTAGTTTCAGATAAAAATTAGAAAAACTGAGATTTTAGAGCATCTTTTGGGAGAACTTTCTATCCAGAAAATTTTATGCAATCGTGTTTCTGCTTCTAAGCGATTCTAGATTAAAGGCCCAAAATACATGACGTTTAAATTTGAAAGTAATTGTCTTTATAGTTTATATAAATATAACTCCATTCAAAATATGGCTTCTACGCCGTTAATAAAACGTGAAAAATATTCCAAGAAAAATCAAACGTTCATACAGTAACAGGCCGATCGTGACGTCACAGTACAGACGCCACCGCTCATCAGCCAATAATTAGAGACGATATTACGATAAATAGAGTTTGCAGTGCGAGGTGATTGGCTGAATAATTGAATTGAGTGTATAAGTCTGTTAAGCAAGTCAGTGTACCTGGGTAAATTACAAGGTAGTTGAAAAGTGGTATAGAGCAACACTGTAAAATAATTATCGATGGATCGAATAATTTTGATACTTTGTATAAAAAATTTACTTGCTAATTTTTCTAACAAAATAAATTCAAAAATTCTAATTTCTTACTTTTCCCTCTTTATATAATTTTCTGCAAGTTTTCCTTTTCTTTTAACTCCAAATTAGATTTATGGCGCCCGTGACTCGCAAAGTTTCTCTTGTTTAGTTATTTCATAAAACCACAATGTTAGTTTTATTTTTATTGTTTACTTATTTATATACATTATAATTCAATTATTCTAACTTTTAACTTACTATTCATAATATTATAAATATGAAATGAAGTAATAATCAAGTATCAAACAAGGTTCTACAGAAACAGAAAGTTGATGGAAGGAAGATGTTGCCCGATTGCGATTTTTGAATTTCCTCAAAAATTTCAAAGTAAACTGACTTATCTAACAGACTTTTATATGACGTGATCTACGTTCAAAATTCGGCGTTTGAATCGTCTGAATTACGTAGCAGATTTTAATTATTAATATCTTAATTTATATTATACTAATCTTTAAAGATGTACGATTTTAATTAGACTCCTACGGTTTTTTGTGTACGATCGCTAGACCAAAAGCGTACCGGGAGGATCAAGTTTATAGCGGCTTACTATACCACCAATACTATTTTCGTGCTGCAGAAAAAGGCTGTTCGTGCCATTTATTAAATGGGCCTGAGAGACTCTTTATGAGAAAAGTTCAAAGAATTTAATATAATGACGGTGCATGCACAGTACATATTTGATAATTTGATATATATGTGCATAAAAACATTGGTAATTTTGTTAAAAAAAAGCGATCTCCATGGTATCAACCTCAGTAGTAAAAACAAACATAGAGTGACTAAAGAATAAAAATAAATCTTTTAAAGGCAATGGGATACGCTTTTACAACAAAAACCCTAATGAAATATTAAACTTATCCCTCAATAGGTTCAAAGTGGCTGTAAAACGAAAGTTGCTGTGATAACAGAAAACAAAACCCGGCTGAGTTTGTTGTGGCCTTCTTCTCAGTGCAGGGCGCGTTTGAACCCTTGTTTTAACGACCTCCCTGGCGCAGTGGCGGCGCGCTCAGATTCGAGTAGTAGGTCGCGCGTTCGATTCCGCCACGGGCCACTTTGGAATTTTATAATTTCTAAATTGGCTCAGGTCTGTGTGCTGATTCCGAGTTTTTTACCTATTCGACAGTGAGAGCGTAAACGCGAATTTGTATAGGATTGTTGTAGCGACATCTATTGGCACAATTTGTAAACTACTCCAATCCCATACAAATCGGCGTTAACTCTCTCACGATCGAGTAAGTAAACATATTTTAAAAAACTCGGAATCAGCACACTGGTCTGGTGGGAGGCTTCGGCCGTGGCTAGTTACCACCCTACCACCAAAGACGCACCGCAAAGCGATTTAGCGTTCCGGTCCGATGCTGTGTAGAAACCGTTGGGGGTAAATTTACTTACCCTTCCAAGTTAGTACGATAACATCTTAGGCTACCTACATCATTACTTACCACCAGGTGAGAACGCAGTCAAGTAGGTACCTACTAACTTGTTTAGAATAAAAAAAAACTTAAGTTTTAAGTAGACTTCTTATCACCATATTTATCACCATATACTTATAATATATGCGACAAATATCATATTGACATTTTACAAGAGCCTGTACGTTATGCATAAGTGAAATAAAGATATTTTGAATTGAATTGAATTTGAATTTAAGGTGATCATGATAAAATGGAACACAGGATAAATTCCTATGACTACATTATTTATTTACATTTCAATAATTATAAACATACTTAGTTATAAAAAATATAAACAAGAATACATTATAAAACGAAACTAAGAAATGTAATTAAAAAACTTGAGAGGTTTCAAGGGACACCCGGGTGGAACGAAGTATATCTGGCTTGCTTTCTAAGAGAGAGAGTGTAGAGTAAGCACGACTTACAATAGTGTCGTTACAACTTTTCGTCTTAATTTTAGTTAGTTCCACAATCGTACCTACAATTTAGCGCGAGGTATAATAAGCAGGTACAGCATACTGCATACTACCTGCATAATAGACACCCTACCTATAACATAGAGCACAAAATTTTGATATCTATTATAATTCTTAGTTAGTTATTTTATTGGAACGAAGTTCCTTATCGCGCGTTGCGAAAGGGGGCTAGACGGAAAAAATTAAGACGAAAAGTTGTAACGACACTTTTTGCTGCATTAAGCTATTGTAAGTCATGCGGCGTGCGCATGTTTCTCTGTCGGCTTCTCTCTCTCTCTCTTCTAGAAAGCAAGCCAGATATACTTTGTTCCATCCGGGTGTCCCTTACCACCTCTCCAGTATTTTTTTCTATTTCTACCAAGCCCAATATTTAGTTGGTATGGTAAGATGTCAGACAAGGACAGTGACTGAAGCACAGGCCACAGAGCAAGGAATGACTTTATATCATAGAGTATGCTTTATATTGACTGGGATCGATCTCGGACCATTCTCGGACTGACTTTTAGTTAGCTTCCGCCTATAGGGAAATAGCTACTTTATTTAAAAGTAATAAGTCTCATTTTAGCTTAACAAAAATGTTTAGTACTCAATCTTGTTAGTGTATATTGTAGAAGATCCTTGACATCGACACCTGCAAAGAATCATAGACTACTAACACTATAGGGGTACTTGGTGGTGGTACATAAACTCTACCAAGCACCAGTGTTATTTGTCTCTAAAATAGTTGTGTGGTCTGTGCTATATATTGTCTATGGTCGACACATCAGAACGTAGTGATTATATTCTCTTTGGACACATCGAGTCGAGTCGAGGGACGCTCTAAATTCGCGCTGTTAATTATTTTTCATGAAATATATATTTTTTGTTTTCTATAGTGCATTTAGCAGGTACTTTACGCTTACGTCCATATTTAAAGTTGATTTAATGTCCATCATCGTAATTTATTGAAAAATATTAGTTGCAGGCAATGTCGGGTATCGCAAGTGCACGTTTAGCAGAAGAGAGAAAAGCTTGGCGCAAGGATCATCCTTTTGTAAGTGTCATGTAACTAAGGAGACCATGCATTAATGACTAATTTTCTGCACTTCCTATAGCGTATTATTTGTTTTCTTCATTGTATTCTTTTGTTACAGGGATTCGTCGCACGACCTATGAAAAACCCTGATGGATCATTGAATCTCATGACTTGGGAATGTGCGATTCCTGGCAAAAAGGCGGTGAGTTGTATGTTCAGTAAATACATGGTACTGCTAGTAGACTTCACAAGCACAACCTTTTTTGCAACAATTCAAATAGCAATTTCACAGTGTAAAGTCAAGATATTCTGGTGCCAGGGCAAATAGCAAATGCCTATCTCCTATGGATAACTCACAATAACTGCTTTTACTGTTAAAATTGTGGTTTAAAAAATATTAATTCTTGTGAAGCTATTTAGCCCCTAAGGTATTAATTTATATCTTTATAAATATGTTTATTAGAACGGAAATTTAATGTAGAATATTTGTGCGCTTTAATCTATACAGTTTAAACAAATATCTTCAAAGATATTAGCAATATAAAAAAGTGCATTGCGCGCCGCCGCATTATATAGGCAGTATCTATCCGATTGCATCGCGTCCAGTGTAATATGCGTGTGAAGTTTTACACAGGACAAATGGGCCAAGACAAAAATATTTCTAACGCAGAACGGAGTCCATGGGCACTGCTAGTTATAAATAAAGAAATATTTTAGTGTTTTAGTATAAAATATTTCCTGTTTTTCTTAAACCATCCCACCCTCCTGCTACCAAATCCTTTTACAGTAATTGAAATTGTTACTATTCTAGTAAAAACAGACGTTTTAGAAACTGAATTAATAAATAAAATTATACCACAAATTAATCACATATTATGAACAGTGAGAGAAATAATAGTGAAGGTAGTCTATTTGTAAATTATTATTGAGGGTTCTAAGTACATCCTAAGCAGCCAAACTAGTTTAGTAGTTTTGGTGCCTTGAATAACAAACCCACATGCATACACACAAATGTATTGCTGTTGGTTTTTATGATTTCATCAGTGTGTGTGTTCTTTTCAGACTCCATGGGAAGGCGGTTTATACAAGTTGCGAATGATCTTCAAAGATGACTATCCCTCAAGTCCTCCCAAGTGCAAGTTTGAACCGCCCCTCTTCCACCCAAACGTGTATCCATCTGGAACAGTCTGTTTATCACTGCTGGATGAAGAAAAAGACTGGCGTCCTGCCATCACCATCAAGCAAATCCTTCTCGGTATCCAGGATCTTCTGAATGAACCCAACGTGAAGGATCCCGCACAGGCAGAAGCTTATACAATCTACTGGTTTGTACTGTCACTGACTTTGACAATTTCAGAGTACACTGGACTTGATATAACTTACCAACTTGTATGCCACATAGGATATAAATGTATACAGATACTAAGACACATTCTCATCAGTGTTATCTACCATCATCAATTTTCATTTCTTGTGTAATAATTCCCCCTCAGCCCCTAGATTATCTAAGAAAAACGTATTCATTGTAATCAAATTCTGGCCGATGATTGGTTCTCTGATGACTGAATGGCCCTCGATTGGCTGACGTAAGCCAATCAGGGGCCAGAATACATAAACGATTATGATAATGATGAATACATTTTACTTACAGAATTAGACCCCAGAGTTAACGTAAACTAGTGCAATCTCTGGCCAGGAAGGTGGGTCCCACTAACTAAGAAGTAGTGGGAATACCTACTAATACTGGTTTCTAAGTGTTTCATTTCTAATAGATTTCGGAGCTTGCATTTTTATGCCCTGTAACCGTCATACAGAGTGGCCGAACCATTGTTGAATCAGCATCTTTTCTCTATCCATTCTGCAGTTTAGATACTATTTCATATTTTTTATACATTTTCAAAATTAATAAACAATTTTGATGTTTTACTATGGCGGCTGATTTTATAGGCCACAATTGGTTCCACTAAGATTAAAAATTCAAAACTAATCTCGGTAATATATTACTGCTTCACTTAAGAATACAGATACTGCAGTAGTACCTAATGGATAAATTCCTTCAGAATAGTCCTACTACCAGCGGGGCTAGACAAAGTCACAAGCGTTTGGCATTAACGCTAGTCGACAAAAATGTATGGACAAAACAAATGACTGTAGAAAAACCACGATAATAATTACTAAACACGCTGTGTTTGATACTGTCGGCTGTCAATTGTCAAGCGAAGTTCGCTAAAGTTATCTACATGGTCCGCGAGAACGCCAGCGAGCGTTCAAGTTAGCGTAGTTAATTATTCAAACACAGCGTGTTTAGTAATTATTATCGTGGTTTTTCTACAGTCATTTGTTTTGTCCATACATTTTTGTCGACTAGCGTTAACGCCAAATGCTTGTGACTTTGTCTAGCCCCGCAGGTCTTTTTCTTCTTGTTAGGGGACGTGGCTACGCTTTGCTCCTTTGCTCAAAGTAGCAAGTTACTCACCGCTGCCTAAATCTCCCTCCGCCATGTCCGCTGTCGCTTGAAACAACAGCACTCCCATGGCAGGGATAAACTTAATCTATGTGCATATAAGTTTCATACCACCAGTATCAAGAAATCCTATTTGATGACTTTTGTTTTTTTTTTTTCAGTCAAAACCGGCTAGAGTACGACAAGAGAGTGCGAGCGCAAGCCCGTGCGATGGCCGCCACCGAATGAACACACACATTCTACAACATTCCTTAACACTGGGAATGCACGCCATCTTTGATAGCAGCAGAATTCACATCCAATTTACTTTGAACAAGCAGCGTAGATGAGGCTATATATGAAATATCCTATCACCAGACCTGCCTTCCTATGCTGTAACATAATCATCACTGAATGAAAGCCACTGATGACAGAGCTCGCTTGTTGATTCGTAACATATGTGCTGCTTTAAGTAAATCAATGAAAGAAAATACCATTTTGTAACAAACTTTCAATGGATGAATAATCAAAAATACATCCAATATATAAAATTCTCTCGGCATTCTTTGTTCTCAAAATTCTCCGAAACGGCTCGACCGATTGTTATGAAATTTTCAGTGTATATTCTCTAGGTCTGGGAGCAGGCCGTTTTTTTAAATAATAATTTTTTTAAATATAGCTAGTAATATAATAATAAATTCTCAAAGTTAAATTTCAGTTTTAAAGATTCACAGTTATCACCGTCCATCAGCTTAAAACGTGTTTCTTCCGTATCAACTTTGACACTGGCGAGGTGTATTGTGCCGGTCGGCACAGCTGCAAGCCATAACCCCAAAATTGAATTTAATAATATTGAAATGAGCTCAATAGCTTTAAATTTTAGAAAGCCACAATTACAGCATAGGAGTCAACCTTTCTTTGAGAAAAAATATCTGTGAACCGAAGGATGTCGTTAGCGTCATTTATAAGAACCATTTGTTTGTCTTTACGGAAATTCCATAGAAGCTCGTATTGAGTCGTTCGTATGGTTCGCCCGCGTCTTAATCTGAGCATAGGTAACTGCTGCACTGCTGTCTAGTTTAACTTTTTGCCACTACTATTAAATTGGCACTGTACCGGGTCTATAACAGTCCATCATTTCGTTCACTCAGTTTCACCTTGTGTGACTTGTGAGCGAATGAAGGATAGTAACGTCTTTGGACAAAATCGTGGTAATGGACTAGTTACTATGTTTATGTTGACCCAACATTCAGGATAAGCAGTCCTTGCCAATACCATCTGACTACTGCTTCAGTCCATCTCACTGCCAATATTATTTTCATATATGTTACTCATCTACGTTGAACATTATATTGCTGCTAATAATTAAATTAACAAAATTTATTTTTCCATTTCATAATAAATAGCTTAATTGATTCCATCGAACATTACGAAACTGAATTTTAGTTTAACACCCAAGCCCATTGAAATCCTTTTAAAATTAGATAAAGACTAGTTCTTTTTGGCTCTCTAACTAAACTTCTGAACAGATTGTATAGTGTTATTTTTCTTTCACACCATTATCTCTTGACTTGGCTGTATGTAAAAATAGCACATGGATGCTTTTCTTTTAATTTATTGCCTTGGAAGTATGGTTCAATAAGGTGATATTAGATTGTAGACTCAAAGGAATGTTAACTCGAGTGACTGCTTCATTTTACTTTCACTCCATGTTCACCAGACTTTGCTGAATCGACAGATCCATTTTGTTTAGGGTAAAAGGTGTCCATTGAAGGACGAAAACGTAGTTTGATATCACCTTTACCCTGCCAAATTATTTGTTATTGGACCTAACTGTAACTTAAAAGCCTGATGAGCAACCCTCAGTATCAAAGTCTTACTTCAAAGTTGGCTCCAAAAGAGATTAGGTTTAAGTAGTGTTAAAGTAATATTTAATAATGAAAAAAAAGTTCTCAGTAAGTACTCAACCCACATGCGTGCGAATTGGGATGTGCTCTAATTTATTTTTTTAAAACGCTACCACGTTTAAAAGGAGTTTCGATGGTGAGTAAATACATATAAAAAAAATCAATAAATTTAATAATCAGTCTTTATTTGATTACATGTTTGTGCACAGATTTTAGACAAGAATCTGAATGTCACTATACTTTGAAATGTACCTAATTCTCCACTTCAAGATCAAGCATATGTCACTGATAAGTGTAGTCCATTCGCTTTCATTTTGTCGCGCGGCCGGTTGCGGTGTCGCGTCGTTATTCTCAAAGGACATGAAACGATGCCGACTTTGCTCATGTACTTGTAACGACAAATTCTAAGCGAATGGACTTATACCTAAGTCAAGAGTTTTTATCGCGTTTTGTGTTGTGTACCTAGACGAGACTAAAAAAACAAGTTAATTTTTTTGTTTCTCTGTGTCCAAAGTATTCGAATAAATAATTAATGTAGATACATTATTGAAATCATCTGTCTTATTAAATTGTTTTGCAAAAGAATCTATCATCTGTATATTTTAATCTACTTTTGTCACTTACGTTAGATTTATGTATGTAATAATAAATTTAAATTAAATACAATTTCGTATTTGCTGTTTCCTTAATACAAACCGAAAATATTGGGAATTTAACAATTTCACAAATCTCGTGGGTACAAAGGATTTCTTCGGGATCTTTCCAAATCGGTTCAGTAGATGCAGCGTGAAGGAGTGATAACATTCCAATTACAAAACTAGGTAACGCCCAATTCATTCATTCTGGCCTAGCCTTGTGTGACATGCGGCGCCATAATGAGCGCCAAGATTTGTTGTGAAATGTACACTACAGTGACGTAGGTTTTTTTCTCAGGTTTTTTTACTCTACTATAGGCGATGTGCACGAACTATAGATGGCAGCACAAATTGACACAAGCGCCACTTGCGTGGTTCAAAATCGATGTTAAGTTAAAAAAAAAATCGTTTTTAGGGTTCCGTACCAAAATGGTAAAATGTCGAACCCTTATGGTGCGACACTCTTTGTCTGTCTGTCCGATCGACTCGATTATTTCAGTAACTACCAGAGCTATCGATATGAAATTTGGAATAGTTGTGTATATTAGTTGCCCAATGACACTGGAATAAAAAAAAATGGAAATTATTTTTGTTCTTATTTAAAAAGGGGTGAAAATCGGAGGGTTGAAATTTAAAAGTGAGATAACTGTACTGTGTGTATCATATGAAAGGGTTTACTTTGTACATTCTAAAACCGATTTTTAATTATTTTTAGTCATGATAGTTTTTGATTTATTTAAATGTCTAAAAAAATACCGTTCCCCCCCCTTATCTCCGGAGTTTACCAATCGAAAAATCTCAAATAATTATGGTCAATAGGAATTTACGTATATTTTACAGGAAAACTATAGCCAATGCTCTAACTAGCATAGTTTTTTTGATATTAACAATAAACCTCTACAAACAAAGTTAGTTTTGCGGTTCAGTAACAAAGGTAATTATTACCGTTTTACATCTTTGGTCGTGTTGCATCTAAATTAGTACGAACGAATCTTAAAAGTACCTAGCTATAACTACCTAAGCTTATTTTGCTTCAGTACTTCTTGAGTACTGAACCCTTGGTGCGCGAGTCCGACTCGCACTTGGCCGGTTTTTCTTATTTTTTAGGTATAAGACCTTAACTTTGTGTCTACTGAATATACCTACTCAAGTCTTGTTTTAAATGTTATTTAGTTTTTTTATTTATTTAATGATTTAATATTATTATATATTTAATTATTTAATCATAATAAATTACCTCCAGACTGCCAATCTGCTGCCGTACGCCAAGAAATAGCAGATTCTACGCTCGCCACTGCAACTGAGACCACGTGTCTATTCTGACAATCATATTATTTTTATGAGAGTTCTTATAAACTCTCATAAAAATCTCGATATAATTATAGTTTTCTCAAAAGCTGCTCCAAAATCTATTTTTTTTTTTCGAAAACTATAAATTTTTATGTACTTCTTTTTAATTTGTGTCGGTATTCATAATTATTTCCAAAACCGCTCAGAAAAATTTTTCTTGTATTAACACATAAACATCGCATGACGCATCAACAGTACAACAGAAGTTTCAAGATAAGTAAAATGATAACTAAATTAAAATCAAAATCAATCATTTGTTTGCTTATAAGATGGAGTCGGCAAGTAACGTGGAACGTTGTCAGCAAGTAATTTGAGATTATAATAGTTGCAATGTTCTCTATTGTGGGTATTTAACCGATTTGAGTTTAACACGCAAATTAATACAATCATCTCATTTCACTATTTGCGAAAGAGCTGAACTCATTTCACGTAAATACGTGAAATGAAGGCAAAAGCCAGCAGTTAATGTTATTAGTTGAATTATTCAGTCATTGGTTTGGTTACTGTTTGGACATACCCTTGAACAGCTTTTATGTGTTTCCGGACATTTCCAGACAGCTCAGTCACCTTCTCCGCTCTTTTGTTCTTCATTGCTATGATGCCAAGCTGGCTTAGAGGATTCTGATCAAAGAATTCTTCAACAAATTTCTCCAAAAGCTGAAATCATACTAGAACTGTAATGTTTACATAATAATTTTGATAGCTTTAATCCTAAGTACTGTTGTTTCTTTTTTGGAAAAGGATGCTAATTTGCTGGCTCTAAGAGTCTGAGGGTAATAGGGAAATTTCCCTCCCGGCAGGTGTTATGCGTGGGGACCTCTTGTGATCCAAGCATATGGAACGCTCGTCAAAAACTTTGTCAGCGTATGCTATGGGAAATTTTACACCATCTATCGTCAGTTATCAAAGACCGTTACAAGGAGATTCACTTGATGTTTAATGATACACCTGCCTATATCAGATACAGTGCTTTTCAGAACATCGCACTGTAATGTAATACAATGTAGTGTACTGATGTTGGATAGAAGCAGGCTGAAAATATTTGATTATTTGTGATCTAAAATTAGCATAATTTAGTTCTTTCGTAAATACGAAAGAACTAAATTATGCTAATTTTAGATTACAAAAAGAAGTAGACTACCCTCCCTAATTCAGTGTGACCATTTATGGCAGATTTCTGCCATTTGGGCGGATTTGGCCCCAAAATTTTAACTCTGGCAAAATAAGCTGACGATTTAAGAAAGTGGCAGATTTCAAGTAAATCCTTATTATCTTTGAAACAAGATGAAAAAACTCATTATTTTATTTCTATTTACCTATCTTTGTATGATTTAGTTAGTTGGGAATGTTACTTATAACAGGAATGTTAATTATAATAGGATAGGAACCGCTGTCGCCAAACTCTGGTTTTTTCTGTTCCGTGAGTAGAGAGTATTTATATTCTTTGGTTTAGAGAGTAGTATATTCCTTGCTTTGGTGTTTATTATGGTCATAGACTACCCACAGCAGAGAATTATGGTTTATGGTTTATACATCTCTGCTGTGTTGGTCTATGATCTGTTTTTGTGCTATTATTAATTTTGAAATTCCAACAAAATAGAAAATAAACCTAGTTTGAACTTTGAAACTGAATAAATTATTAAAAATTGAGGACTTCTCTAACGGGTGAAAATATTAAAATGGCAGATGATGAACAGGATCCTAAAGAGTATCGGTGGGAGACAGGTTATGAGAAAACATGGTAAGTTTTTCGTCGAATTGAAACTTTCTGTCGTAGCTACCGAAACAAATTCTAACTCAGGACATTTTATTGTTTAGGGAGGCTATCAAAGAAGACGAAGATGGACTCGTCGAAGGTCTCGTGGCAGAGTTTGCACAGAAAGCGGCGCGGAAGGCGGCTGCCCCGCGCCGTGGACCTATTCGTCTTGGCATGATGAGGCATTTGCTTGTCGCCATCGATTGCTCGGAGGCTATGACCTCACAGGATTTGAAGCCAATGAGATTTCTATGCACACTTAAAGTTAGTTGTTTTGCTTATACATCTGTTGTTTTATATGTTTTACCACCTCTCTCTCAGTCGATTACGCACACTTAAAGTTAGTTGTTTTGCTTATACATCTGTTGTTTTATATGTTTTACCACCTCTTTCTCAGTCGATTACGCACACTTAAAGTTAGTTGTTTTGCTTATACATCTGTTGTTTTATATGTTTTACCACCTCTCTCTCAGTCGATTACGCACACTTAAAGTTAGTTGTTTTGCTTATACATCTGTTGTTTTATATGTTTTACCACCTCTCTCTCAGTCGATTACGCACACTTAAAGTTAGTTGTTTTGCTTATACATCTGTTGTTTTATATGTTTTACCACCTCTCTCTCAGTCGATTACGCACACTTAAAGTTAGTTGTTTTGCTTATACATCTGTTGTTTTATATGTTTTACCACCTCTCTCTCAGTCGATTACGCACACTTAAAGTTAGTTGTTTTGCTTATACATCTGTTGTTTTATATGTTTTACCACCTCTCTCTCAGTCGATTACGCACACTTAAAGTTAGTTGTTTTGCACATCTGTTGTCTTATATGTTTTACCACCTCTGTGTCTAATTACTGTGGTTTGAACGGTACTGTGGCTGATGACCTTACTGGGCATAGTAAGACCATAATTATATTACATAGAGAGACTTTGATGTCTTAGGATATAATGGGCAAGAAAATATTCAAATATTTTCAGCCTGCTTCTATCCAACATCAGTACACTACATTGTATTACATTACAGTGCGATGTTCTGAAAAGCACTGTATCTGATATAGGCAGGTGTATCATTAAACATCAAGTGAATCTCCTTGTAACGGTCTTTGATAACTGACGATAGATGGTGTAAAATTTCCCATAGCATACGCTGACAAAGTTTTTGACGAGCGTTCCATATGCTTGGATCACAAGAGGTCCCCACGCATAACACCTGCCGGGAGGGAAATTTCCCTATTACCCTCAGACTCTTAGAGCCAGCAAATTAGCATCCTTTTCCAAAAAAGAAACAACAGTACTTAGGATTAAAGCTATCAAAATTATTATGTAAACATTACAGTTCTAGTATGATTTCAGCTTTTGGAGAAATTTGTTGAAGAATTCTTTGATCAGAATCCTCTAAGCCAGCTTGGCATCATAGCAATGAAGAACAAAAGAGCGGAGAAGGTGACTGAGCTGTCTGGAAATGTCCGGAAACACATAAAAGCTGTTCAAGGGTATGTCCAAACAGTAACCAAACCAATGACTGAATAATTCAACTAATAACATTAACTGCTGGCTTTTGCCTACATGAAACAGCTATAATATTATGTGTATAGCCGGGCACGAGAGGATCTCCAACAGCAGATCCAAATGAATCTGTGCAGGGACTCCATCACCGCCATGCTAGATAACCCGAGTTCCCGTGAGCTGCTTCTTGCATTCTGCTCCATGGTAGCAAAGATGGCCATAAAGATAAACAAAACACGGTAGCAGAGATGCACAGAGCCTATGCAATATATGCAAGTGAATTCAGCCTATTATGAGAATAGACTGAATTCACTTGCATATAAGATTCACGTGTTTTGTTCCTCTTTATTCTTAAAATGCTTAAACTTAATTTGAACTTAAATTGATAGTAAATAAAAATAAGCCTTAAAAGTCTCCAACCTGAGTCGGAGGTAGCCGCCTTGCTACCAGGTATAGTACGATTCACGAAAGATGACCACAAATGGCGGGCCTATTTTAGGTCTCTTTGGACTTATCTAACTAATATTATGGTCTTATTTATTTTAACTAATACATATGGTCTTATTTAACTAATATATGGTAGGGTATTTTGGCTTAAGTCTTTTCTTCATGAGTGTACATGAAGAAAAGACCCGCCATTTGTGGTCATCTTTCGTGAATCATACTATAGCAGTGATAAAAAAAAATTATATCATTGTTCCATCTTCTAGTCTCAGAGTCACATACAACAGAATTATATAGATAAGCTGATACAACATGGTAACCTCATTTGACGAAACCACCAATTTTGTCAATTTTTTTGTGAAAGTGGTTACCACAAAATGTTTCATCAAAGGTGGAGCCATTTTTGAGTTTTAGGAAAACTAATGCATGGCAATTTATTTTCATTATAATATAGTAACTTTACTGTGACAGAAAACTGAGCATAAAAACAAATGTTTTGTCATTTTCAGCAATTAGTTCCAATTTTGTTAAGCTATAGTAAAGGAAAAGAAAATAGTTATTGGACTCCCCCATATAACATTTCCATATAAACTATTAACAAGCAATATTTTTTTTAGGTTGTCAAATCTACCTCTGATCGGTGAGCCATCTCTGCAAAATACACTGGAACTGGCGGGAAGAATACTCCGGCCGCTGCCTGGTCATGCCTCTCGGGAGCTCCTCGTGTTGTTTGCCTCCCTCACCACTTGTGATCCTAATGATATCAATACTACTATACAGGTTTGTGGCTACATCTCAATCTCTGGCACTGCGTTTGACAAGAGATGGCATCTTCTTCTTCTTCTTCTTGTTGTCTCTGGGATTTTTCCGCGATTAGGCGATACTTCGCCCGCTGCGCGTGACGTCGCTGATTCGGGTCCCCGCCGGATCACTCCAGCCAGCCGGACTCACTCCAGAATCCGAAGAGGCCTCCCAGGTCGCACAGGATATCTTGGAGTGTTGCTGAGGATCCCAAGTAGATCTCGCGTTGGTCCGACACTCCAGTGCATCTTAGTAGCACGTGTGCCGGTGTTTCGTCCTCCTCCATGCAGGCTCTGCACAGAGGGCTGTCCGTGATTCCTAGGGTGGAAAAATGTTTGTTTAGTGAGCAGTGCCCTGTAATCATGCCTACGACTAGTCTTAGTTTGTCTTTACTAAGCCGTAGAAGTTTATCTGTTAGGTGTTTATCTAAGTGTGTTAAAGCTGTTCTTGCTTGTCTACAGTCTGTAGTGCGTGTAGAGATGGCATATCACTTAACATCACTTGAACATCTCCTGTCTAGTACTCCATATTTTATTTATGTTGTCTTTACAGAAAAGTGGTAACTTAGTTTAACAACGTACATACATATTTAATAGTTTTATAAGGTACTAGCTGACTAGGTGAACATGTTTTGTCGTTTGGGGATATAAAATATAGATAATAATAACCTCCTCTTAGACTTACACTGAAAATTTCATAACAATCAGTCAAGTTTGATAACAAAGGTGGGCGAGAGAATTTTATGTATTAAGAAGATTTATTCTTTCCAGACTCTCAAAACAGATGGGATACGATGCTCTATCATTGGTCTGGCTGCTGAAGTGAGAATATGTAAGAAGCTATGTCAAGACACTGGTGGAGAATATGGGGTTTGTCGAATCAACTACATTTGAGTGTTTTTAACTTCAACAATGATTGGATTTTAAATAAAACAGTGTCCAAGCACAGAAATATGTTTTCTCTCCAGGTGGTGTTAGATGATGTCCACTATCGGTCTCTATTGCTGGAACAGACCTCGCCTCCGGCTCGGGCGCGCGCTCTCGACGCGGGGCTGGTCAAGATGGGCTTCCCGTACACCCCGCCCCCGGAGCAACCGGACGCCGATCCGCCCATAACCGTGTGTATGTGGTGAGTATAGTGATATTTCTGCTGACGTAATAGCCCTCAAACTCGTCTCTAGCTCGGGTGCATTCTACCGCAAGGGGCTTGTTCATATTCTAAAGGAAAACAGTCTACTTTTCAATGAACACTAATTTATTTAAATAAGAAGAACACAGTTAAAATGTACGACTATAGCAGCTATTAAACGAGAGAACAGGAAGTAGAAATGTACTCATGTCGACATAGACAAAGTAAATACAAACAGGTAATTTATTTGATGTACACAGATTAAATATGTATATCATTTTATAACAGTTCAGGATGGGCTAAGTCAAGTATTGTTGCGTTTTTTTTTTATTGACGATAGGCTTGCGCTTAACGACAATCATGCCTGATGGAAAGCAATGATGAGGTCTAGGTTGGAGCGCGCTTGCCTAGAAAATGCCTATTCACTCTTCTCTTGAAGGCACCCAGATTGTATTTGACTGGAAACACGGAGGCTGGAAGTGCGTTCCACACCTTAGCGGTTCGTATCAGAAACGTGGAAGAAAAACGTTTCGTGCGCGTTTGTTGGACGTCAACCACATAAGGATATGGTAGAAAGGTGAACTTTTAAGCTGAAGGCGCGTCTAATACCATAAGCGAGGGACAATGCTTGCTTGTTGCAGCCACGTGGAGGAAGGCGAGGGCGTGGGTGGTGAGGGTCACCTGTGCCCGCAGTGCCGCAGCAAGTACTGCTCGCTGCCGGCGCAGTGCCGCACGTGCGGACTCACGCTCGCCTCCGCCCCGCATCTCGCCCGGTGTGTACCTACTCGTTCACAGTACGACAGTCTTAAGACCGTTCATGTGTTGGAATTATGCTTGAGTCAAAATTGTCAATTTCCGACGTAACGTAAAAGTGTCATGTGTTCAATTATTGATTAGATAATTGCCATCATATTATTTGGCATTTCATAATCTAGTTTTTGTCTCAAAAATATTTGAAAATATGTGTTTAACTTTCTCATTAGAAATGTTCTTGTAAAGGCTTATTACTCACTTAGCGGTAGAAGCTCTATGCAGATGCAAGATATTTGACAAGTTTCTTAACACAAACTTATAACAATGAAATATTTAGAAAATTAATAACATTTACTAAAAAGTGTCTCAAAAAAAACACGATTCCTAGATTTTCATTCAAAAAGGATAAACCCAAAAGTGTAATTTTGAGTATTTTTCGAGATGTTAAACGTGTTATTTTAGGATAAAATCTGAGATATTTTGATATTTCTGAATTATAGTAATTTAATTCAATTAATATTCAATGTCACTGATTATGTACTATTTTAATAAGTTGTATATTTATTTTACTAAAAATTATTTTGTAATACTATTATCGGCGCAAAATTGCGTCAGCGCCAACGAATACCAAAATAGTATGGACCAAAACGCGAGGCCCGCCGCGCCGCATGAACGCTCTTAAGCCTGGTTGCATTGTCGTTAAATATGGCGGTCTGACCCTTATTTCGAAAGACATATTTAACGATATTGTTTAAAGAAAAGCAACCGGGTCTTGCAGTCTACGGAAGACCTGACATTGAGCCTTTGTTCGCCACATTTATGTTTTTTGTATTTGCAGATCATATCACCACTTGTTTCCTGTAGAGCCGTACACAGAGCTGACTAACGAAGGTCAAGCGCAATCCTGTTTCTCCTGTTTGAGGTCCTTCACTGACTTGGATAAACAGGTAAATGAAGTCATTCCCGGGATCATAAGATCCCGGATTTGGAGCTATCGGGACAAATATGAAGTAAATGAGTATTTTAGACTGAAGTTTTTTGAAAACCATATAGATATGTAAATGTTATGCTCGCAAAACTCATTGCTTTATGCCTACGATGTATAATAATTAGCCAGCAATTATCGAAAAACTGAATAAAATTACAATTTTCGCGGCCGGATGAACCAAACCATCTTGATAAGAGACACGCCACCGTACCCACTTAAAAGTTGGGTTGTTTCAGATATATCGCTGTAACCGTTGCTCGGAACACTATTGCTGGGAGTGTGAAAGCTTGATCAGCAGCACGCTCCACGTGTGCCCGGGGTGCGCCTCGCGCCCGCACCTCTACCAGCGCCTGCCTGACACCTCGTGACAGTAGGTGCTGCAACCGTGCCCTGGACACAGCGGGACACCTCCCAATTTGCGGAAAGAAAGGAGTATTGTGAAATGTGATGTAGCTTATGTTCACTCAGATTTTGCCCATCTTAAATCGCCATTATTTACGACGATGGTGCATGTGAGGAATCAAACTCTGCAAGATAATCACAGGCTATGAAAGTGTATCTTCACATCATTAATTTTTGTGTAATGGCCCATAACCTATTTGTTCACTTATTTTCAATACACAGAGTTGACCCTCTAGAACACATTCTGTGCTGCGATGCAATGAAAACATGTGGTAATGAAATGTTAAGTAGTGGTTAGTTTTCATGCTAGGCCCACAGCCTCTCGTAGCAGATTTTCAAGTAGGGAAAGTGCCTTCCATCCTGAAGATTTTATTGATCCTGAAGATCCTGAATTCCATCCTGAAGTGTTTTTATTGATCGAATGCCTGTTTTATTTATTTCATGGTGTTCATTTGGTTCAAGTGTTCTTTTGGAAAACTATCACCTAAAAATGAATAACTAACTATGCATCGCTTTTTTGATGCTGTCTGTAAATATTGATCTGACTGTAAATATTGTAGTGTACAGCTATGAAAAAATAAAACATAAAACGAGATTTGGTTTTTTATTTTTATATCACATTGTTACTTTAGACGTTTATAGAAAAAAATAAAAGCCTCCACTTCTATAATAACACTGTCTAAAAAGCTCATAATAAGTAGGTATAGCAAAAAAGTTGCAAGTTTTGCTATGGATCAAATAAATGTATTAAAAAATTAAAATTCCTTCTATTTTTTTTTTAAGATTTGCCGGTTATAAATAAATAAAGCCAGCCGTAAATTTTTATTTGATCAAATTGTAAATTCGTATAATATGAAAAAATAGTAATAGCTAGTAATAGTAAAGTAATTTTTCTTTTTGTTTTTTTAAAGGCTTTATTATCGTTGCCGGAAACTCTGAACTTTGATCCATAGCAAATCTCTGAGCTGCCTTTGGGGGCTGTTGTCAATTCTAAGAGTTCTATGGACTATACTATAATATGGTCATTGTATAAATCACAGATAAAATCGCATATCACATGCTGTTTGGTACCCATCTGAGCAGCACTGGGGGGCTATTCACGTATCGCGTCGGCTACATTTCGTGAAGTGAAATGTTTAAAAAGGTCATGGCATTACGTATATTACAAGCAGACGATATTGAAATCAAAAAAAAATATTGCGAACACTGAGGAATTAATTTTACCAGTTGAACATAGAGTGTAAAGTTGAATGCAGTTCAAAACGCAATATGTTCGACAATCGACTATGTTGAAATACATTCAATTTTACAATTAACCAATAGACGAAAAGTAATTTTTTCAGTGTTAATTTTTTTATTTTTATTTCTTGATTCACTTCACTCAGTTTGTGAAAAAGTTACGTGAATAGCCCTCCTGTATCTTAATAAAGTTATAGGCACATGGATGATGGATGATTTTATAATTCTAAGAATATTTGCAGTTTTTAACTGCAGAACGTAGCTTAATAACTTTTATTTCTAAATATTTGCCAAGTGCATATAGCTTTATTATTGTTTGCCTTTTTCATAATTATTTAAGTATCAATAAGTATTTTTGGTCGCAAACAAATCATTAATTTAAACATGATTCAACCACAACAACGACATTAAATTCTAACTATCGTCTATCTAGATTAACTGTTACGTTAAAATGCATCAATAAAAATGTATGTATACCACATATAAAATCATACGTACTTAAGTGTATATTTTTGGAATCCAGGCAAGACAAATACAAAAATACACAATAAACAGTTTTAAAAATACACTACGTACGTGTACTTACCTAAATATATTTTAAGCATCTACGAGTTACATGCCAAGTTTTTACAAAACATAATATTGTAGCTAATTCAATTGTACATAAATCTGAAGTAAAGCACTGCAGTCATGATATAAATTGTCCCTTAGCTATAGTATATATATTTCTGTAATATATAAAATTCTCGCATCTCGTGTTTGTTACCAAACTCCTCCGAACCGGCTCGACCGATTGTTATGAAATTTTCTGTGTACGTTCGGTAGGTACGAGAGTAGGTCGTAAGCTATTTTTTAATACATCTAATGGTAAAACAACGTTCGCCGGGCCAGCCAGTATTATCGTCGCAGTAACCTGTCGATCGCTAATTCAATATCAAAAAGGAACGACATTCAAAAAGTGTAATGCGGATGACATCGTCGTGATCACAAATTGATCACGTGATTATCGAAGAGAACTGTCATTATATGTACTAGCTGACCCGGCAAACGTTGTTTTTCCAAATAATTTTTTTCTCACTTAGGGACACAAAATACAGATAATAACCCGCTCCCAGACCCAGAAATCATACCCTGAAAGTTTCATAACGATCGGTCCAGCCGTTTCGGAGGAGTTTGGTAACAAAGAAAATCGAGAGAATTTTACTTAAACTTTTTAATTTTTTTTCAGTTATGGAATGATTTTCAAGTCAATCGTTCATGAGATTGCGACCGCTGAGACGGACCGACAGCGGAGTGTTAGTAATAGGGCGCCGACTCCCGTTGGCATCCTTTGTTGGCACCACCGAACTTATTCTACGTAGAATAGACGTATAATCTAAAAACGAACACAGCTTCACGTGTTTACGCTCACACGTTAAACGAAAAGTGTAGTGGAGGGGCATTCATTTTTAAATTAGACGATGTCTATAATAATATGGCGTTTTCTGCTTTATCATATTGCGTTTATATAACAAAGCAAACAATACCTATGTAGGTGGGTACATAATAAATGATACGTTTGTGACTATCGTTTTTCTGTAAGATTAGTCGAAAAAAAAAGAGTTCTTATATACCTACCTACCTATGGTTAATTGGTTATCCAAAAATAATCCAACGGACTCGTTTAAAAGCGTTGACGCTACATTTAGTTTAGCAAGTTGTTTAGTTTATTTCTGGAGTTATGTACAATTGAACTGACAGCATTAAGTACTATTTATAAATACCTGTATCTATTTTACAACATTTAGGTAGGTATACCGCGTTTACATTGAATTAAATTTACACAAATATTTATTTTCATAAGATTGGTTCTTTCCTTTTCATAAGAAATATTTAACAAAAGATTTTGTTATAACCTTATGAACATAATACGCCAAAACCAAGAGAAATTTTAATTTAGCGGGATGCCTGGCACTTATCTCACTCAAAGAGTTTTTCTCTTGTAGGTAGAATTTTCCACTTATTTCCATTGACTATTTTGTGTCCCTGGCGTTTTTAACTTTCCCGGCTATCTCTACAGCCGACTTATACTATTTCCATAAGTTTATTTTCTCTTTGACTTGAAATCACATGAAAAAGATACAGCAATAACGAGGGACCAGAGAGATATAAAGGTAAAGTGGTCTCTTTCTGGTCCTTCGCTATTGCTATATCTGTTTCATGTGTCAAAGAGGAAATAAACGAATGGAAATAGTAGGTATATCACATCCAACCTGTGCATCCAACCAAGGTGCACCTACTCTACAAATGCCATCTGATTCGAGTAAAAAAGTGTTTTACACTTATAATTTGTTTATGAGAAGATACGTCATGACTTGTCCAATCTGCTAGGCGATTGTGTAGACGTATTCATCGTTATCGTAATCGCAAACAAATTCTGCCCGCTTATTAGTTCCCTGATTTACGTCAGCCAATCAGAGGGTTGAATTTGCTTACGATTACGATAACGATGAACATGTTTTTCTTATGCAATCAGGCCCCTGACGATTGATAGATTATGGGCAATGGTATATATTTATGACGTAATGTTTAATGTTCCCGATTTTTAAAAAAATATTTTCTTGCACTCCTTCGTTCCACTACGTCGAAATTTCCATTTCCAGGTAGAATTTCCTACCACGTCATTCAACTACGTGCCTTGTGCTTAAGTACCTACTATTAAGTACTAATAACTAAGTACAAATACTATTTCATTTCAAAGATTCTGCGTTTCGGCGTTCTTCTTACGCGTCACCCACAATATATTTGGTTTCTGATAATACTGTTCAATTTGTATGAGAGATTTCCCTTTAGTTTCCGGCAATAACAGGAACAGTACGAGGGTCGCCAGGGTAGCGGACGCGCCGAACAGGCCGAACACGCCAGGCATTCCTACATTCTTTTGCATTATAGGGTACAGTTTAGTGAAACCGAATAGGACGGCGTT
This sequence comes from Coenonympha arcania, assembly GCA_036785405.1. Classification (NCBI taxonomy): domain Eukaryota; kingdom Metazoa; phylum Arthropoda; class Insecta; order Lepidoptera; family Nymphalidae; genus Coenonympha; species Coenonympha arcania. The sequence continues at coordinate 4,489,688 of CM072067.1, forward strand.
GAAAAGGCAGAATATGTAACCTCCGCAGAGACCGCGCACTTTGGTCGGGAGGAGTTCTCCTATCATTAACCCCGGGAGGAGGAAGAAGCCGAGGGTGTTGAACGCGACGTAGCCGAGGATCAGAGCTGGTGGAGTGACGCCGGTTCCAGGACCTTGGGCGAGCAGGAACGCGAGGGCTATGGTGCACAGCGCCGTGCCCGCCCCGGACACCATGACCAGCGCTCGGCGCGTCACCTTCAGGAGGAGCACGCAAGCCAATATCGTTACTCCGAGTCGCACGCACGCGGTTGCGTTAGCCGCCATCTGCAATCACACAAATAGATGCGTTTGTTCAGTAACCGTCCACCTAAGTAGGTACAGCTATAACGACGGGTATGAGAACTAGATATCCGCAGTTCAGTCGTTTTGGTCGATGGAATTGTCCACTGCTAGACATAATACATAGCAGCCTAACTAATAAACATTGTTCAAGAGTTGTGTAGGATGTCTCTATCATGTCATCAATATTTAAAATCTCCAACGACCAGGGTGGACCTCCAAACCACGTTATCATCTCACAAAGTTGCAATGCCAAATAACAATACATAGTGTACCTACGTTGTCAACAGCAAACTACGCGCGAGGGTATAATTTGGTGGTTTGCTGCACTGCCTATGATTCAGCTTCATAAGAAGCCTGAGGCATAGAATATGATTATCGTCGCCAAGAAGCGAATGGTCTCCTCGCCGCGAGCCTTCTCCTTCCCTCGTGCTGTGACTCACGTGAGGACTCAGCGCTCCTCCGGCGTCGCGGACGATGTCGACGGCGTAGAATATGACCACGTAGCTGCCGGACAGGATCTGCAGCATGTTGAACGCGTTGATCAGCAGCAGCGGCTTCAGCACCGGCGGCCGCAGCACCGTCGCCAAGAAGCGAATGGTCTCCTCGCCGCGAGCCTTCTCCTTCCCTCGTGCTGTGACTCACGTGAGGACTCAGCGCTCCTCCGGCGTCGCGGACGATGTCGACGGCGTAGAATATGACCACGTAGCTGCCGGACAGGATCTGCAGCATGTTGAACGCGTTGATCAGCAGCAGCGGCTTCAGCACCGGCGGCCGCAGCACCGTCGCCAAGAAGCGAATGGTCTCCTCGCCGCGAGCCTTCTCCTTCCCTCGTGCTGTGACTCACGTGAGGACTCAGCGCTCCTCCGGCGTCGCGGACGATGTCGACGGCGTAGAATATGACCACGTAGCTGCCGGACAGGATCTGCAGCATGTTGAACGCGTTGATCAGCAGCAGCGGCTTCAGCACCGGCGGCCGCAGCACCGTCGCCAAGAAGCGAATGGTCTCCTCGCCGCGAGCCTTCTCCTTCCCTCGTGCTGTGACTCACGTAAGGACTCAGCGCTCCTCCGGCGTCGCGGACGATGTCGACGGCGTAGAATATGACCACGTAGCTGCCGGACAGGATCTGCAGCATGTTGAACGCGTTGATCAGCAGCAGCGGCTTCAGCACCGGCGGCCGCAGCACCGTCGCCAAGAAGCGAATGGTCTCCTCGCCGCGAGCCTTCTCCTTCCCTCGTGCTGTGACTCACGTGAGGACTCAGCGCTCCTCCGGCGTCGCGGACGATGTCGACGGCGTAGAATATGACCACGTAGCTGCCGGACAGGATCTGCAGCATGTTGAACGCGTTGATCAGCAGCAGCGGCTTCAGCACCGGCGGCCGCAGCACCGTCGCCAAGAAGCGAATGGTCTCCTCGCCGCGAGCCTTCTCCTTCCCTCGTGCTGTGACTCACGTAAGGACTCAGCGCTCCTCCGGCGTCGCGGACGATGTCGACGGCGTAGAATATGACCACGTAGCTGCCGGACAGGATCTGCAGCATGTTGAACGCGTTGATCAGCAGCAGCGGCTTCAGCACCGGCGGCCGCAGCACCGTCGCCAAGAAGCGAATGGTCTCCTCGCCGCGAGCCTTCTCCTTCCCTCGTGCTGTGACTCACGTGAGGACTCAGCGCTCCTCCGGCGTCGCGGACGATGTCGACGGCGTAGAATATGACCACGTAGCTGCCGGACAGGATCTGCAGCATGTTGAACGCGTTGATCAGCAGCAGCGGCTTCAGCACCGGCGGCCGCAGCACCGTCGCCAAGAAGCGAATGGTCTCCTCGCCGCGAGCCTTCTCCTTCTCTCGTGCCGATATTAGCTCGTGAAGTTCACGTTGTGCCTGTAAGATGAATAAATCATTAGGAATTCCTTTAAAGAATTTCATGGGAGTTTGGGAGATTTTTAGACGTTCGAATGAATTAGCGGAAGTATACTTAATAGGGCAATAAAATCGGGTTAACTTGAGCCTGCAGGTTTATTGCACTAACTAAAGCTACATAAAAAATCAATGGTTTTTGTTGAATACTATTACTAAGGTACAAACTACGACTAGCTTCTATTATTAGTGCATCCAAATGATTTTACAACCAATCTAAGAAGTTATGATGCACTTATTGCACGACTGAACGCAGCTGTGATATAAAAGATTGGGAAATGTCAATTTTGGATCCATTGAAAGTGTAATTGCCGCATTGAGTTGAGCACATTCGAGAAACAATCGATCAATTGCCGAGTGCGTCCTCATTGAGCTCATCAGCGGCGATTGGTGGCGCGTGGAACTAACGCGAATGTTCCGCGGCTGTTGTGCGTGACCATGTTTATGAAGGAACCATTCTTAATTTGGGTACATATTAGAATTGGCCAACAGGAGGACCTCAATTAGGATGAAATTTAAATTTTCGCAAATTGTAAACCTATGCCTACCTATTCAATATAATTGCATCAGTATGCTATGGGTAGTTATTTAAAAACTATGTAGGTACTAATGGTACTACCCGTTCGCAGAAGCTTTATCGATGACTTTCTAGGCCCACTCTGGGTTAGTGTGTTAATTCAGAGCTAACCACAAGAGTTAGCATACCTACTAACCCGAGTGAAGTTGTCAAAATTGTCCAATGAGAGACGTTGACTCTAGGGTTAAAAATATAAATATCTAACCGCCTTTCGCGTAAGTGGACCCCGTCATTAAGTTTCAATAAGATAAAAATAATACGATAACTCACAGTATCAGGATCCCCTCGTAACCTCGACATAGCCGCCATGGCTTCGTGGAAACGTCCGCGCCGCGCAAGCCAAGTTGGACTCTCGGGCGAGAAGCATAGAGCCGCAAATGCAAACACCGGCAGCACTATGGACAAGTGCGCGACCGACCGCCAAGATAAAGCTCCCCCAAGAGCATAAACATAGAGCACTCCTAATGAATATGCTACGAACGGTGTTCCTATGAGTAAACCTCGCAACCGAGGCTCTGAGATCTCTCCTAAGTACACCTGCGGACAAAATAATAGATACCATATAAAATACAAATAAAGCCCTTTTATATATTACCGTACTCGATTTATATCTCACTTTTAAAATTTCAAATCAATTTTAGTACCTAAATTAAAAATAATTTTCCAGTTTTTCTGTTTTATATTTGTAAAGCCACAAAATATCGGATCTTATAGGATCTGGAACTAGGTATTGCATATATAGTGAAGTGAGGCACATACTTGTGAAGGTGCCGCAAGAATGCCGACAGCGAACCCGCACACGATCCGCCCCAGTAGCAGCAGCGCGTGGTGCGACGCGGTGCCTATCAGGATCCAGCCCACGATGAGCGGCAGCGTGAAAGCCTGCAGGCTCCGTTTCCGTCCTTTCGCCTTACTATCGGACCTTATAGGATCCGGAGCTAGGTGTTGCTAATATAGTGAAGTGAGGCACATACTTGTGCAGGTGCCGAAAGAATGCCGACAGCGAACCCGCACACGATCCGCCCCAGTAGCAGCAGCGCGTGGTGCGACGCGGTGCCTATCAGGATCCAGCCCACGATGAGCGGCAGCGTGAAAGCCTGCAGGCTCCGTTTCCGTCCTTTCGCCTTACTATCGGACCTTATAGGATCCGGAGCTAGGTGTTGCTAATATAGTGAAGTGAGGCACATACTTGTGCAGGTGCCGAAAGAATGCCGACAGCGAACCCGCACACGATCCGCCCCAGTAGCAGCAGCGCGTGGTGCGACGCGGTGCCTATCAGGATCCAGCCCACGATGAGCGGCAGCGTGGAGGCCTGCAGGGTCCGCTGCCGTCCAATCGTCTTATTATCGGACCTTATAGAATCCGGAGCTAGGTGTTGCTAATATAGTGAAGTGAGGCACATACTTGTGAAGGCGCCGCAAGAATGCCGACAGCGAACCCGCACACGATCCGCCCCAGTAGCAGCAGCGCGTGGTGCGACGCGGTGCCTATCAGGATCCAGCCCACGATGAGCGGCAGCGTGGAAGCCTGCAGGGCCCGTTTCCGTCCTATCGCCTTATTATCGGACCATATAGGATCCGGAACTATTATAGGTGTTGCTTATATAATGAAGTGTGGCACATACTTGTGACGGTGCCGCAAGAATGCCGACAGCGAACCCGCACACGATCCGCCCCAGTAGCAGCAGCGCGTGGTGCGACGCGGTGCCTATCAGGATCCAGCCCACGATGAGCGGCAGCGTGGAAGCCTGCAGGGCCCGTTTCCGTCCTATCGCCTTATTATCGGACCATATAGGATCCGGAACTATTATAGGTGTTGCTTATATAATGAAGTGTGGCACATACTTGTGACGGTGCCGCAAGAATGCCGACAGCGAACCCGCACACGATCCGCCCCAGTAGCAGCAGCGCGTGGTGTGACGCGGTGCCTATCAGGATCCAGCCCACGATGAGCGGCAGCGTGGAGGCCTGCAGGGTCCGCTTCCGCCCTATCGCCTCCATGATCGGACCCGACAGCATAGATCCGAGCGGTGTGGCCGCGGAGTGAATGCTAGCTGTGAACAAGTTAGCTCAAATGAGAATCTACATTCTTCTTAAAATTATTTTTTTATAATTAATCGATAGGCTTGCGCTTGATTACAATTATAATATCTAATGGAGTGGACAGCAATAATGTCTACGATAAAGCCTAGAAAATGCCTATTCATTTTGCTCTTGAAGGCACTTAACAATCTTTCGAGACGGTATACCTAGGTACCCTTATGTGGTCTCTCTAATAGCCTAAGAGCCCATGACGGCACGACCTTCGTTTTTTTTATAAAAGCTGAACGTTTCTCTGTACATGCCCCCTATACAGGTAAGAACGACCAGCGAAGTATGAATAAGTTTGCTATAATCCGCTACTTGAAAAGATTCTGTATGGTACAATATGCAGGAACGCTGCCCACATGAAACACCACACACAATTTTCAAAATCTTTTTTTGACGCGCGTTTCTTCCCGACACCGGGACATCCTCAGGAGATGTTGACTCCGAAATGCGAAATCCTAGAATCTCTACGATTTCGCATTGTAATTGGATTATAGCAAAAAATATATATATCTGTACCTACTGCTAATTATGGATTTACGCAAAATAACGCCGGCTTCCATTCAATATTATTAGATTAGGCTTGAGATTTTTTTTTAAATCTTTATTATTATAAAGGACTTTAGGCTTGAGATGATTCGTACAACATTCTTTGTTACGATGATGTAGATAAATAGGTACCTACTTTGTTTTTATGTGACCCTAAAGACGATGTTGCTTACGTAGGCAAAATAATAAAATTACTCCAAAGACAATACAGCTCAATTGGAATTGTTTGTTATAATGAACTGTATTAAATTGCTTCCTGTTTATTTTTCATTCATCATAGTTAATTTAAGGAACTTGACACATTTAATTAAAGGAAAACCGTGGCAATCCAAATGTCCTCTACAATTATAATTCTAGGACTTAGATACCTACCAATAAAACGTTTCTAACTTTATTTACGTAGGTACGTTGGTGTATGAGTTATTGAAAGTATTATTATCCTGTTATTGCCATCTAAGGTAGGTATAGTTGGTACGTACTACGTGCATACCTATCCTAGATAAATTCTGAACCCTAGGAAGATCTCGTTTAATTTCATATCAGTATGCGGAAAAGTAATTACGTACCTATTGGCATTCTTCGTAACATTCCAAGTAAGCTTTTAATTAGTGTGTAGTACCTACGCCCGAGAACGAGGCAACCTTAAAGTTACGCGATAAAAACTTTAGATGCATAGCGGAGGTGGAGCCATTCGCTATTGCGACCTGAATTGCACTTTTTTTTTGTCAATATAAAAGTCATTCCTTGCTCTGTGGTGCCAGCGTTAGAGTCGCTATTTCTTTAAATCACCGGAGTGAACCTTCTGCAACGTTAGGTACTATTATGAATTCCGTGATTAGGATAACAAGTTCAATTATTTTTCTTTGAAAAATGCCCGACGCTCCGAAAGAACCGAAAGAACCCGCAGCTTGATGCTTTGGATTCGGTGGATCGCCGTACTAGAAGACTCATCTGGAACCCGACACTGGTCCACAAAAAATTCCAAAACCTTGAACATCGTCGTAAGGTTGTCTGTCTGTCGGTATTCTATGGTGTGGAATATATTTCAGAGAGTGTGCTCAGGAACTTTTTAATTTGGTTCCCCCGTCACCTTTCTACCCATAGAACGGCAAGGCATCGTAAAGGCTTCCACCCATACATAGTCGACGTACCAAAGACCCGTACGAAGCGGTTTGATTCCTCGTTCCTAATACGCACTGCAAAGGCCTGGAATACCCTCCCAGGTAGCGTCTTTCCTGCCGGCTGCCACTTACAACCTGGGTGCCTTCAAATCAAGAGTGAATAGGCATCTTCTAGGCAAGCGCGTTCCACCTTAGACTGTATCATGACTTTCCATCATGTGTGATCACAGTCAAGCGCTAGCCTATATAGTATAAAAAAAAGTTGTCACTTCAAAAAATATGGGGATCCTACCAATCCAAGAGCCCATGTCCTCATCAATCCTCATGGTGGAGTTCTCGGAGCGCAGCTGCGGTAGCGCCACGGCGGAGAAGCCAATGGGGTGTCCCGCGCCCGCCGCCAGTATCAGCACTGCGCACGTTATCAGGCACTGGAACAAGCAGGTGGTGGTCACAGGTCATACCACAAGTGTTTTCAAACGCAGTTAAGGTAAGGTAAGGTCCTCCTCCTCAATCCTCTTTTCCCCTAGTACTTCGTTGACAGTTGTCACAAAACGCCCTTGGCCCTCTTTAACTATGTAATTATGTACAGCTAAGATATGCTCTTACTAGTATAACTTTTTCCATAAACTATAATTATATATCTATTGGCTATTGGCTATCTCTTTTTCCCTGAACGTTCGGTCGCCGGTGCCATAACCTTTGTCTTAATAGGTAGCTACTAATCTTTAACTTAAAGATTTAGTACGTGGTTGTAGCCTTTTCGAGCCTTCTATATATTCATGGCCGTATTTTACAACTCTGTCACACATGTATAGTGCTCTCTGTATTAGGTACGTCGTTGCCACAAACTTTCTCTTAACACCTACTGCTGCCTAACACCTAACTAATACTGGCGATATTTAGCTAGTATGTAGCTACACTTGCTTGAGCTTTTTACAGTCTTCCCTATCCATGGCATTGATAGTCTCCTTCAACACCATAAGTCACGTCGCTGCCACATCCTTCCCTTACATGATTATATCTACTGGGCCTTCTTTACCTTAGAGCTACCACTTACGAGTAAGTAACATGCTTTACCGATGTAGCTTTTTCAAGTTATCTCTTCCATCTCCCTTTACAAACGTTGGTACTCTACTTTAACTGTTCGCAAGTAACGGTCATGTCACTTTCAAGGGAAGGTAAGACGACGCTATTGAGTGGTGTCGTAAACTATTCCGCTCTTATTAAATTGCTTGCACAAGGCATCGGTTGCACTAAAAGTGCAAACATCATTTGATCCCAATTATCTAGATTGCCGGCTCATGTTACGAATAAGACGTATTAATTTAATGTACGTTAGGCGCGGCATTTTCCAATATCTAGTAGGTATCGATATATTGACAGTCCACGTGTTTCAATGTAGGTAGTCAAGACCTTACACAAAGTCAAGTTCAAAAGATAAATTAATGTTAACATGCCGTTTCTTACGAAGTATGGAAATGTACCTACCTATTTAATCTAATCGTTAATAGGTAATTGGACAATAGATAACCTATATAAGATAACATAATTTACGAGTAAGCATTAGGATTACCTTAGCTTTGTTTTTTAGATACCTACAACTTTTGCGTTTTCAAAACTTCTTTTTTAAGGAACATCTGTAATTATGGAAACTACAGGCCGAGGGCGATCTGGTATTTTTATATAACCCTGTTTACCTCTTCATTGCCAAAAGGGACAGTTTATAATCATTGTGTGATGTGTTCCAAAGATTACTATTGGTACAATACCTGGTTGAACACCCCTCGCACCGAGGAGTAGGTCTCGCCCTTGACGTAGGGAGGCAGCGTGGCGGTGGAGCTGATGCTGCGCAGGAAGCTCTGCAGCGCCTCGTACTCGTCCTGGCTCTTCTCTTCCTTGCTGAGCACCCGCGGCTTGCGGCCCGCGGCCAGCATGACCTCGTGTGCGCCATCGCTGCGTGAAACATTATCTTATTGACAGGTAAAAAATTGGTTGTCTGTAAAGTCGGTTTACTGACGATAGTTGAACGTGACAACTCTCGCTTGCACTTCAAGCCTTACATGGAACGCCTCAGAGCGAGGTAACGCCGGTAACGCCGGATGAGTCATGTTTTTTTGTGCGTGCAGCCGGCTCTATCGATTTATAAGACGTCACGTCAAAATTACCAAAATAATAGACGTGTACACGTATAGTGTACACAGGACCCAGCGGACCACATGAAAAAAAATGTTGCCAGTTTAATGGTGTCAAAATAGTTTTTTCACACCAACAGCGTCAGTTGTAAGCCGACCGCAGTTTGCTTAGGGACCGTGGTCTACGTCACACATCACTTGTTATAAGATCGGACGCGAGTTTCCTCAGGAACGATTTCCGCCATGTTTGCGGGGCGTATTAGCGAAAATTATGAAAAATGGCGCTAAATTTTCTTGTATGAAGATTGAAGAAGGTTGACATAAAATGTTCGGAGGGGTTCAGCCTCAGGTTCATATCGGTGACCAAAATGCTCTTGGCCTGTAGTTTCCATAATTACAGCTAACCACTTTTGCTCTACAATATTAAAATTTTCTTTTGATCAAAATAATGAGATGTCTCTTACGTGCAATTATTCTGTGTAACAAAATACGCGCGAGCGTAGGAGCAATGGCCTTTATCTACAAGACTGCGGAAAGCGTTAAAGGATAATGCGTACATCGATGATAAATATTCATACTTTTGGTTTAAAAAAAATAATATAATATTATGTCGACACATTGGCTCTTTGTACGATGCAGAAAATAGATTAGGAAGGGTTTTTTTAATTCCCGTGGGATCACCCAGGGAACTATATTATTGGGTATTGGACTAACACATTTATTTTTGAACACCTCCCGGCGCATGCATTCAGATTTGCTCACGGCACAGGCTATTTTGGAATATTATTCTTTTAGGTACACAGCAGCTTTTAGACATTTGGCCATTATCTATAACTTATCCAACAGTATCATAACTAACTTATTACATTGCTTTAGGTAGGCTCTTACGCATATGGAACAAATTCCAAAATCCAAATATTAGGTATGTATCAGAATGACACTTGTCTGCGTAGAGTTCACGTGATCTTTTTTGCGATGACTATTCCCACTCATTTTTTGAATTTCGTTACTTATGCTTACCATAAGCAATCTTAGAAATGGAACAGAAAAGTCATTATATATCAGTTTATGGCTAGAGCTGCAGATCTTTCAGTCGAGTACACTGTGAGCTTTGGGAGTTTCGTCCGCGAAGAAGGCAAAGGAAAAATAATTTTTTAGACTCAATTTTATTGGTGTTTTTAGTTTCGTGCAGTAAACAAAAAAAAATAGCTATGAATGACATAATAATAATATTATTTCTTAAATTCTACATGGTAAAATATATATTAGGTGTACCGGCGTGTAGATAAGTAGGTACCTAATAGGCATTTAATGTAGATTGAATACTCATGCTAGATATATTCACGCGTTTTAGTTACAGTCACGTCTTGAATAACACAAATTACCTACTTCTATTTCATGTAATATTTCTTTTAACACGTACGAAATCTAAAATTATAACTCGGTTTTTTGCTCATAAAGATATATTTATTCTCCTAATTAATTATTACGGTGCGTAGTGCGTAATGACGTAGAGTATTAGACACAAAATTGGACACAGCAATGACAGCATCCTAATTCTACGGCTGAAAGCGTGAGCGAAGCAAGCGTGAAATTTTGGGGGATGTCCATGGCATCCTATCAATTTTGCTTCATAAAGAATTTTTTAGATTACACTTTTTACGAAACTGTATGTATATCGACGTGACAACGTCTTATAAATCGATAGAGCCGGCTGCACGCACAAAAAAACATGACTCATCCGGCGTTACCTCGCTCATGCGGCGTTACCTCGCTCGCGTTACCTCACTCTGAGGCGTTCCATGTAAGGCTTGAAGTGCAAGCGAGAGTTGTCACGTTCAACGAGTTGTAAACCGACTTTACAGACAACCAATTTTTTAGTCCTCATTAGAAACTCTTGTAGTTTAAGAATAATAAACCAATGTCATGACTCATGGCCCATAGAGCTATAATTAGGTTTTCATTCATGTTTTCTATGATATTTCATACTACGTGATAGGTACGTTAGATGACTTTTATGCTAGACTGGTTTGTATTGGCAGTTGGCACTTGGCAGCCACATCTGTTTTCCCACATCCCAGAATGCGAGAACTAAATCATTAGGTACCTACTCGTACCTACATAGTACATACGTGGTAGGTAGAAATGTATTTTTATGTTGAAAAAAGCAAACAATATAAAAAATATCATTCTCCCATGTCATGTGAGTCTTTATGTAATATCTGCTCGGTTCTTACAAATATAAATTGCTAGCAATCAAATAGATTGGCCGTGCAAAAAGGGTGTCATTATGGTCAAATGACTATTTACATTAGCTTCTACATATCTGTATAGTAGCCCATTACGTACCTACTATCAAGTTTCAAGAGCTCGTTGAGTCGTGATTACTTACTTTGGCAAACAATAAACTTAGTAGGAAAGACTAATTTGTTTTTCGCTCAATCCGCTTTTTGAAAAGATTCTGTATGGTAGGTACAATATGCAGGAACACTGCCCACATGAAACACCACACACAATTTTCCAACACTTTCTTCGACGCACGTTTCGTCCCGACACCGAGACATCCTCAGGAGATGTTGACTTCACAATGCGAAATCGTAGAGACTCTACGTGTGTGGTGTTTCATGCGGGCAGTGTTCCTGCATTATGCATATTGTACCATACAGAATCTTTTCAAGAAGCGGATTACCTACAGCAAAACAAATTAGTCTTTCCTACTAATTATGGATTTCCGCAAAATAACGCCTGCTTCCATTCAATAACAATAAACTTGTTGAGAAAAGTGCCTTCGGGGCTCGGACTTAGGTTGCCAGTCCACCGGAACGAAGCGGAGAAACAGAGAAATAATAACCAATAGGATTACACAAAATTTCCGCTCCCCTGATTTTTGCAAGGATTTTTGCAATCTATTTCTCCGTGTCTCGGCTGGCAGCCTTACTCATTGGGTTACGTTACTACCAGGCAAGCTAGGAATATCTGAATAGTTATTAATATAAAATAGGGAGATACCTATAATCACTACGTTTTCATCCCTAGGGCACAAAAGAGACCCGTCACTGAAACAACAGAATACCATGCTAATATACAGGGTTATATAAAAAATACCAGAAACCTCTTGACACCTAAATGATATCATTAAAAGTAACAACTTTTGTTCTACAACTTTTGTTTTAACTCGATATTTTGAGAAATATCACTTATTCAATATTTTGCATACATTCTTTCTTTGTAATTACTCTGTAGTCTGTACGTTAATATCGGCAACGCCGCGCGCGGTCACTGATCCGTGATTCGTCCTCCCCGCCCCGCACGCTGCACCCCTTCGTCGTTAGGCTAAGCGCACACTGCGAGATATAATCGCATGTGATTAATATTCGCAAGTGCGATGCGAATTTGTCAATATTTTGTGTTATATGGAAAAATACTTGAGTCCCGCACACTGCAGAAATAGTCGCAAGCGCAACTCTCTCATGTAACATGATTGCCTGTCTTTCGTGGTGCGAAAATAAATCGTGGGTTTTTTACACACTACAAGTTAGTTCTTGACTGCGATCTCACCTGATGGTAAGTGATTATGCAGCCGAAGATGTTAGCGTACTAACTTGGAAGGGGTAAGTATAACCCACCCCTTACGGTTTCTACACAGCATCGCGCCGGAACGCTAAATCGCTTGGCGGTGCCTCTTTGCTGGTAGGGTGGTAACTAGCCACGGCCCAAGCCTCCCACCAGTCCAGTTCTAAGAAAAATTAGAAATTATAAAGTTCTAAAGAGGCCCGTGGCGGGAATCGAACCCGCGACTTCCCACTCGAATCCGAGCGCGCGCGCCACTGCGCCAGGAAGATCGACAAAAAATCGACAAAGGTTGTGGTGCGCGTAGGTATAATATTCGGATTGCGATTAAATTTCGCATTGAACATGCGGAAAAAAATCGCATCGCAGTGTGTGCTTAGCTTTAATCTTTCGCCAGTTATTGTGAGCATTGTGCATCTTTATCTTTCTCACTAGCACCGCCTATGTCTTAACCTGTCGCAGCGGTTTGGCAACAGGGACAGTCATAATCGCTGATTACCTGTATTTCGTTTCACAGTGTAATGTCACTTTACAGAAATAACATAATTTATTAAATTTTTGTATGACACAAATTAATACGAAATTTTGGAAAGCTGTAGAACAAAAGTTGTTACTTTTAATGATATCATTTAGGTGTCGAGAGGTTTCTGGTATTTTTTATATAACCCTGTATAGTGTATCAAAATTATCGCTGCCAACGGGACTTGAACCCGTATCCCCCAACTAACGCGGCTGGGTGCTCTGCCAATTGAGCTATGGGACGACAACAATGTGTATCGTGTGTGTAATTGTGTATCAATGTTATAATGTGTATCGAAATTATCGTGTCAGCGGTAGTTACTCCCATAGCTCAATTGGCAGGGCACCCAGCCGCGATAACTTTAAGCTCAGAATACAGAATAAACTCTGTATTCTGAGACTGGAAGATACGGGTTCAAGTCCCGTTGGCAGCGATAATTTAGATACACTATAAATTCTTAATTTATAAAAAATACCCTTAGCGCGAAACACTAACAAAAATATAAATGAATACCATAACAATAGGTAACTTATAGCTGGAACCAGTAAATGTGCAAGTATAGCTACATATTGTACTTATATCTATGCATTATGTCTTATAGAAAATTATTCTAGCTGTGCTTATTAAGTCTTAGGTACGATGAATTTCAGAATAATATTATTTTGTAATAGACATGTATTACAGACAAGTAGACAAATTCGAGGATGGCCTGTACCTCTGAAAATGAAAATCTTTATTTTTTACATAGGCCTATATGAGAGGCTCTTATGAAAAGGCAAAACCGCCTTTACCACCAGGTTCGGAAAGCAGATATTCACCGAGAAGAACTGGCAAGAAACTCGGCAATCGTTGTTTTCAAAAATATCATTATACTTAGGTATGTAAGTATAATAAAATACGAATGGTTGTGAATCTTCACTGGTCGTAGTGAAGTTCGGAACAATCATCACGTCATGCTAAATAGGTACTTTGCCAAAAATTTTAAATGCTGACATGTACTATTTATGTAGCTGTTAATTGGTCCGCCAATTGCCAACTTTATATTAAGGGTTTCGTCTCTAAAATTTGGTTTCAGGAAAACCCCTGACTACTTATAGAGCCAGAACCCGGATATGTCAACAGTTTTTTAAACAAAGTCAGTATTTACTTAATAAAAACAAGTTGAAAGAGTCATAAATCTATATTTATGCCTACCTTAAAATTAAATTAAGTCATCTTCTAACATCATTTTAAACGTAGGTATACCTAATCAGTCTATAAATAGGACTAAATATTTAGTATTTATAGCAGACTAGTTTTACTAAACTTTTGACGACCTCTCTGACGCATTGGCGGCACGCTCGGATTCGAGTGGGAGGTCGCGGGTTCGATTCCCGCCGCCACGGGCCACTTTGGAATTTTATAATTTCTAAATTGGGTCATGTCTGGTCTGGTGGGAGGCTTTGGCCGTGGCTATAGTTACCACCCTACTAGCAAAGACGCACCGCCAAGCGATTTAGTGTTCCGGTGCGATGCTTGTAGAAACCGTTGGAGTAAATTTACTTACCCTTCCAAGTTGGTACGATAACATCTTAGGCTGCATCATCACTTACCATCAGGTGAGATCGCAGTCAAGTACTAACTTGTATTAGGCTACTAGTAGTAGGTACCTAATTGATTAATATAACTAAATTAAAAATTTAAGTAGCCCCTACGCTTGTCCTATAGATACTGGCTGCACGCGTGAAGCACTTTATCGAATACAATAATATGCCAAAAAAGCCTTACGTCATTTTAGAAAAGAGCTGAACTTTTTGACCGATTTTAACCATACATAGCTAAGAACCACCGCAACGAAACTGGCTTTCTAAATAAAACAACCACATCGAAATCTGTCCATCCGTTTGGAAGCTATGATGCCACAGACAGACATCGACGTCAAACTTATAACACCCCTCGTTTTGCGACGGAGTTTAAAAAATAGAGTCATCTTGGATCATTCATCTGAGGAGTCATCCTCTCATCGTAGCTCAAACAATATCAAGTGACAAGTGAGTGACGTCACTTGTTCATCAATATGCACTAAATCTGTGTCTATCAATGCATTGTGTACGTAAACAGTTTACTAACAGTAAACAAACCGTGTTAAACTGGCTGCCGGCGCACAATAGGCGAATGTGCTGCGCTATGATAGCTAAGTTAAACTAGAAAACGGTTTAACTTTTTTTATGTACCTCTTGAAAACAATGTACAGTATGTACATTGTTTTCAAGAGTTAAAAACTTAATTAATTAAATTAATTTTGAGTTAGTTATCATAATATTGAGAGCTGTTGAGGAGCATTTGACATCGACAACTGCACAAAGTTGCGCACGATCTCAAAAACTAATTGACATTTTTTACCCACGACGGAACGGAGTACGGGTATATGCGTTTAGGGTGAGAGACCGTTTGTACATTACTCTATCAAAAAGATTTTATGTTTGTTTGTATGTTTAATTGTTCACAAAAACCGATAAGGCAAAAATATTTTTGTTTGTTTGTTTGTGCACATCGATGTTCCCATTTATTTCAAAAACGGCTTGACCGATTTAGATGCAGTTTTCTGTATAATGTTTGGTATTCAGCGGCAATGGTTCTTAGATAGTTGTTACGAACATCGAACACCAGGGGGCGCCATAAAAAACATTTATATTGCAAACGAATGTTCCCATTTATTTCAAAAACGGCTTGACCGATTTAGATGCAGTTTTCTGTATAATGTTTGGTATTCATTGGCGATGGTTCTTAGATAGTTGTTACGAACATCGATCACCAGGGGGCGCCATAAAAAACATTTACGGTGCAAACGAATGTTCCCAATGATTACAAAAACAACTCAACCGATTTGGATACAGTTTTGTATAGAATATTAGTGAGTCATTGGCAATGCTTCGTAGATAATTGTTCTGGTGATTGAACAGCAGCAGCAGCTCCGGCGGATTTTGTTGGATTTGTAATTATACTGATAGCTTCTTAGTTCTTACTTACTTTCCTTTAGTCGGGGATTTCAAAAAAAATATTTAATCCTTTTTCAATTAGGTACAAGTCTGCAAAAGTCATGGGTGTTTTAAAATTTTTTAATTTTCCACTAGTTAAATCTGAAAAATATTCAATGAGAACAACTGCCGGAACTGTTGAGTCAGTAGGTACTCCAATAATTTCTGGTTAAAAATACTTCTTATTTTTTAATTAGTTATGCAATAGTTAATTAACTGCAAATGATGATGTGGCTAAATGATAATTTTTTGTATAAGTGCCTAAGTATAAAAATGATAAAAAAAATCAATTCTTCCAACGATAAATTAAGTATATCTTTAATTCTAAGAAGTATACATTTTTGATTTTAATTAAGGTCAAACGTTTAATAGGGGGGGTCAAAAGTAGTTCGAAGTGTTTAGATAATAGTATAATAATATAATGGTAAGCCTGAAGCCATTCTCCGAACATTTAGCGGCCAGTGGCCATTTACTTAGCTACTTAGATAAGTAAAAGCAAGTGTGTAAGACTTGACGATGAATGTTTTCCTTGTTGATCTACGTAGGTAAATAGGTACCTAGTTAAAATAGTATATTATTGCGTAAATGAAAGGAGAAATAAAGAGCTTTGCTGTTTGTTAACCAGTAAGTAATTACAGAGAAATCTGTGATATCGGTCGCTAATGACGTCTTACTCGTACAACTGTGTTCGATATGATTACAATTTACATTTTATTAAGCATATGATTTAGACGTTTTTTGGGTTAGTGTATGGTAAGTACATAGTAATTTAACCTAGCGATAATTATAGTTAGCTATGTGATCTAGCAATTCATGTTGGGTTTCATACCTTGGAACATGCCATAAAAATAAAAATTATAAATTACTGACCTCTGGATTTTTATAATCCGTAATCTTTTGCGGTAGTATAATGCATATCCACACAACATTAACACCATAGTACAGGTACAATTAATATTATTAATCACTTCATATTTGTTATTTACGGTCGGTATCGTGTTTTTCTCACACGCATGCAGTGAGAATGAAAAACTGGACTCGTTATCAGAATAACCCTTCACCCGAACTTCCTTGTAGGTAATTTGTAGACTTGTAGGATACGATTGGTAAATAAAGATCTGTTTATTCAAGTAAATAAACCTGTAGCATCTGTGTATCACTTCAAATTCAGTGATTTTTGTAGGTACAATTATTGTGTTGTGATGTATTTTAATTGTATTTTCTACTCAAAGTTTTACG
Organism: Coenonympha arcania; assembly: GCA_036785405.1. Taxonomy (NCBI): domain Eukaryota; kingdom Metazoa; phylum Arthropoda; class Insecta; order Lepidoptera; family Nymphalidae; genus Coenonympha; species Coenonympha arcania. The sequence continues at coordinate 4,506,731 of CM072067.1, forward strand.
ACGGTCCCTCTCGGTGGATATACTTAGAGTAGTGAAATCTCTATATCTCATTTCTCTACACATGCTACCTATAGCCATGTACCTATAGAGTCGAATCAAATAGATCTGCAATGAGTTTTTAGAACCACAACGTAATTATTCGCATTGTCATAGCCAATTTATTAAAATCATCCGTAATCCTACTATTAGTAAAATAGTTAATATGTCTCCTACGCTACGACTGAAAATTTCATTGTTATGGGTTCGATATGTAGTGGCAGAAAAAAAAATATGACTTGATACCTAGTAGACTTTGAGCAATATGTATAGGTAAACAATTCGATTTAAGGGTTGAAGAGAGGGCAAAATGGATCTTTTTTATGATGTTTAAGTCAAATTGTTTAAATAAATCATCGAATCCTTACGAAAAAATATGTAACGAACAACAGTTTTTGACAAATTATCTTTTTGATTAGTGTTTTACACACTTCGGAAATAATTCCTATAAATTTAAATACGAATCAAAATTTTTCACTCGCAGCGGGATTTGAACCCGCGTCTCCCCATCTCTCGCGGCTGGGTGCTCTTACCACTGAGCTATACGAGCATATCCATACTGCGGTTATTGACAAGAAAATGAATCTTCTCAAACCCTCTTTCAGAAAAAAATTCCCAGCAAAAAGCATCTAATTTTGTCATACTTTCAAAATTGTCTGCTTAAAAGGGGCAAGCTTTTTAATCAGTTCTTGCACACAAAAAAGTACATAAAAATTACAAGAACTTTGATTGAGAGTTTTATTTTTAGGCCTTCTAACAATCGTGTAGAGTAATATTTCCCCGAAATTTAAGTAAATCAGTGTGAACACGGCTGCTCCTTCCCCCTGTAAACTGTCATTCGGCCTTCTACGGGAGCTAGAAACGTTTGAAAAGTAAGAATTTTAGGAGAGCTGATTTTGTGATATGGCGTTCATTAATGCGCATCCTACGTCTGTCCAGGTGTTGCAGCTTACGCCTCCATAATGTTTGTACCAATGTTGTCGGGGCTACTAATTGCCCTTAAATTATTTTAGGCGCACTTGTACCATTTATGATGACGTAAGACGTTTCGTATAAAAACATATAAATTGGGACAATTTATATGTTTAGGCATATAATGGGGTAAATGAAACACCAACTTTAGCCGTTAGTTTTATGGTATAATGTTAACTCGTATGTGGTTGACAATTGACTAATACAAAAATGAATCCTCATCATAAATGGTACAAGTGCGCCTATTAATTATTTAAGGACAATTAGTAGCCCCGACAACATTGGTATAAACATTTTGGAGGCGTAAGCTGCACATAGGATGCGCACTAATAAACGCAACGGCTACCGGCAGCCAGATGGCCCAGACTAACCGAAAGTGCAAGAAAGACGACATATCACAAAATCAGCTCACCTAAAATTCTTTCTCGAAAACGTTGCTAGCTCCTATACCATTACGTTTACGTAATAACGAATTCAAGTCAAGCTGTTTTTGGGTACCTATAGGCACAATGATTTATGCGCTGATGGAATACAAAATCCTAAATAAGTAGGTACAATGTTACGTCATTACGCGTAATGTCCCAACTCGCGGCACATTTTGCAATTCTATCGCCAAAACTGATTGGAGGATACCTATAGCAACCGTCACTCATTTGTGATAATATGTCGATAGCCACAATTTCCCTGAGCAATTTCCACATCTACAACCACAGACCAAGGAATAACTTTACATTTTCCACAACCACATAACAGTTAACCAGTTGCCATTTGCCATTGTCAACTTACATACTTAACAACTACCTAGATATACAGTACCTATGTACGTACATACTTACATTGTCAAATTGTATATTTTTAGCAAGGCGCGGTCCGCTAACCAGTGGCGTATTTACCCTAGGGACAAGTGGGCCATGGCTCAGGGCGGCAGCCTCCGAGGGGCGGCGCAAGCCGCACCTCGCTCAGCTTTAGATTTTTATTGAGATAGCTTAGTTCATTTGCCTGAACAAATTAAAAAAAACCCACATAGGATTATTAGAAAGGCGTTTTTTATAATTTCTTGAATGTTTCTTGCATCAAAAACTTAACTATATTTTATGTGATTGTAAAGATAGACATAATAGCGCAAGGCATCGTTTAAACTTTAAATTATTACCGACAGGCGCCCCGATGGTAGAGGGCAAGAGCTGACTTCTTTAGAATCAGTACTCAGGACTAAATAGTCCATACAATTGATAGTTTATTTTTTGTTCCAATTTGAAGCGCCTACCTCAAAGTTCCCTGGTACTAAAATATACATTTTGTTGCAAATGACCGTCTTTGTAAAAGTTATTTTATTTTAATTTCATGGTCTCTCTAGCTAACTCACGCAATAATTAGCTCCACAATAGATACTTATATTAGAGAGGGCGAATGACGAGCGGCGTTATGTCTGTCGAACTCCATTGCGTGTGCAACTTGAGAGTTCGAGCAAATCAGGGCTAGAGTGGTGCGAAGCGATGATGCTGTTCGTGATTAAGTTGTTACAAGTTATATCTAATTAGGCTCAGCGTGAAAATAAGACTGTGAAAAGTTTGTCACATACACTATGGGCGGCGATTTTTGTAACCAACCTTAACAAAGATTGGAGGCAAATTGTAGTGGCTGTTGTACTAAAAGTAACGTGACCTACCAAAAAGCTTTCGTTAAAAAACGGTTTTTCATATAAAACTACTCACATTACTTATAGGTTTATGGTAACATTAAACATAGAAACTCAAAGCACGCGACACGTTAAAGTCGTTTCACTACTGAATTAACGAACAGAATAATTTCAAATTCACTAATCATACGTATATTGATGGTTCCGTACTATCAAGACCAATTTTCAATAGTATTAAAGTAATCTAAACACCCCTGCCCAACAAAATAAAAAACGAGCAAAAAACGTTTGATGTACGGTAGAGACCCCCTTCAATATTTGTTTTATTTTAAATAAACTATTTATTTTTAAAGTGAATATAAAATTAAATATTTTGTGACACACACTTGAAGTGTCTTCCTTTTATCGTTATTAACACTGAGCAAAAACAAGCAAAAAATCTTTTTTATTGTATGGGAGCTCCTTAAATATTTATTTTATTCTATTTTTTAGTATTTATCGTTTTAACGGCAATAGAAATATATCGTGTATGAAAATTTCAAGTCTGGAGTTTTCACGTTTCAAGAAATACAGCCTGGTGACAGACGGACGGAGGGGCGGACAGCGAAGTTCTAGTAATAGGGTCCCTTTTTACCCTTCGGGTACGAAACCTTGACTAGTACTTTTTCAAAAGACTACAAGACTTAATTTGAAGAGAACTACTAGTAATTATTCGTCACTAATACTAGGCTGGAAAGTATAGCTTTTTGAGCAGTAAAAGATGAGCAGTAAAGGATGGGTTGAACCATGAGCGCAGCAAATAGTTCAAAGAATAGAATTCTGAGTGAAGCGTGGCAATCAAAGACACAAACGTAATAGATTTGCGGCCGTGCATTCTAATATTATAAAGGTGATAGTTTGTGTGTAAGTGTGTTAATGTGTAAGTGTTTATATTTGTATGTCTCCTTTACGCTGCAACAACTGAACCAGTTTTGTTGAAATTTGGCATAGAGTTAAATTATGACACTGCTTGAAATGGACCGAAACCGTAAAAAACAGGAAATTTCGCGCTCGCTTCGCTCGCTTATCTAGTTACTAAAATATTTTATAAAGTTCGTAATCATTTCATTCGTGGCTATGTGTGACTTCAAGTTCACTCGCAAATTTAAGCTCGCTTCGCTCGCATTTATTTTTTGCAGTCAAATTCAGTGATCCACTCTAAACTAAATAAATCAAAAATTTTCGGCGTTTTTTGCTTGATAGATACTTAAAAATTTCATAGACTGGATTGTATTCGTTTCTTACTATGGTTCTAATGATAACAAATTAACAAACAATGAAAATAAAACCTTGTAAAAAAATATTTTACAAAAATTCCATGATGGTAAGTTAGGTTAGGTTACATTACAAGCCCGTCTCGCACTTGCTTGTTTTAAGAATTTCGAAAGCTTTGAAGGAAAAAACGTTTCGGTTCGAGAATAAGTCCAATTCTACACTTCTATAGGGCGGCAAATCCTTCTTGGCCCGGGGCGCTGAATCTTAAAATACGCCACTGCCGCTAACTATGAGTATTCAATTATGTTCTTATACGTATACATAATAGGTAGGTACCTACCTAACTACTTACTTTGTAAATGTTTGATCGATAACCACCATAACTACTCGAATGGATACGAACTCGTTAGTCGTTATAGAGTTCTGATAAATTTGGTAATAATTTAGTTATAGTGTGGTTATAGTAGTGTTATTATCTCGCTGCAGACTCGGTCATAAATCATTCGAGTGTTTCGCTTTTGTTGTTCTGCAGTAATGCACAACTCAACAAAGAACAACAAAAGCGAAACACTCGAATGATTTATGACCGAGTCTGCAGCGAGATAATAACACTACTATAGTTCTATAATGGCTCCCAGGCCTCATGATGCTTTAATTTTTCTACAATTGCTCAAACAAAACAATTTAATTCTTATTGAGAAACAATACTTCAATGTATCAGATCGCCACATCCCACGCAAATGTCGACACCTCGTGCCATACTTAAAATTATTGATACTAATTCTTCGTATTTGTTTAAAAAAAGAATAATCAGACTTTCAGTCCGAACATCGAAAATATTCAAGGTTTGTTCAAAAATCATAATTTATTAGGTAGGTCTGTGGTAGGTATATAGGTAGGGAGTCATTGCGAATCAAAGGAAACAACTTTCTTTCTGCACAAGAGGAAATGGACTCCATGTGCAGAAAGCAAAGCAAAAGACATGGATGAATCAATCGAGAACCACTTCAGCTTGGACACACTGGGAATATCCAAAAGAAAACCAACGATCCAGATGAACGATAACTATGTTACAAAAAAACTCGCTGATTATCAGAAGGCAGATTCAAGGCAAAACAATACCCATGAACAAAAACAACGCAATTCGTTTCCAAGGAGTCATAGAACGAAAATTCAAGAAAAACGAAGAATTTCAAACTAAGGATGTAGATTTATTTTCATATATGTATATACTATAACCGTACTCAATGGGAAGTAGACGCTTTCAGTTTGTCAACGTGTAGGCGAACTATCGGGACATGAACATGATTCGTTTTACCATAAAGGAGATTGACCGAAAATGGGCTATATTGCGTCACTCTGCGTCTGAAGCACGTATGCATGAAAAATCTTCTTTCAAATTATAATATTACATGTATTTTTTTTAATGATGTGCGAACCGGGGTTAAACAGTATTATAAAAATAAAAGTAATTAAACGTTTCGACACAAGCGGAACCGCCATAATAGAGTCTGGAAACGTCACAGCCACTACCACTCGGCGAATGATACCAGTTTTTTATAAACCCACTTTTTAAGGGAAAACTAGGATACAATAATACAGGAAATAGATCGAATAATAAAAACCGAAACAAGGCAAGCTTTTTGCACACAAATATCAATTTAGTACCGTACACGTTCGGGGGTGGCGCTTCAAATCGGTACAAAAAAGGAACTGTCAGATGTATAGAATAATAATTAATCCAGAGATAGAGCTCAGTGACTGATCTCTATTCCATGGATCGATGATTGTCAAAGTAAAAATGGTTTTTGCCATTCTGGCGCTGATGGTTACGTACCTAACCTGGCGCGACCGTCCATGGAACTAAAATAAAATGACATTCGAAACGACGGTCACTACCGACAAATGTCAATTTAGTACCACGGACGTTCGAGGGTGGCGCTTCAAATCGGTACAAATAGGAACTGTCAGATAAATAGAACTGTATAGAATGATTAATCATTAGAATAGAGATCAGAACTACACCACCTGTTCAAATTATTTTCAAAGCTGTATATTGAAAAGTAAGGAATGCTTCACCAAACATTTTAATTGCGACAAACAATAGCACTTGCAACACCACAGAGTACATGACATTTATTGTGCTGTTTGATATTTTCATGTGCAGCTAATCGTGACAAAATCCTACATGGCTTAAACCCTATTCATTAGTTTATTTAAAATTATTAATTAAAATACTGTTTTAGTGTACAATAAAGCATATTTTACTTTTACTTTTTACTTTAATACTGTAACCTATTTCCATTACACCTTTAACTCGTAATTATTGAAACGATTCTAATGTTATCTGCCACGGCGGCGCCACCGTCGAAACTAGGGTAAAACCAAACTCGTAAGTAGAAACACTGGTTTAAATGTCATCAAGACATCGACTCGTGTCTCGATTGTCTATGTCGCCAAAGAAACTACAAGATTAAAAAAAATCATTCAGATGAATCATACATATTTATGATTAATTATTATTGTTTTAAACGATTGAACAGGCTATGCCTATATAATACATAACACAGAAAATACACACGAATGAATAGGCTGTATGGTCTCCGACCTTTGCCTGTCCCGAAAGGGACGAATGGATTAACAGAACAGAACTGTCGTCGATAATCGTCACTTCGTATCTAATCGCAAAACCATTGGAAAAGTACCTAATTTACATGGAAAACTTGGAAAACCCAGTGTTTTATTACATTATTTTCTGGACGGTGATTAATGTGATCAGCAGCGTTGCCATTTGGCAACTTTGGTTGCCATTTTGGCAACATTTGACCCTTCGTGGCAACCAAATGGCAACCGAGCTCAAATGGCAACTTTTTGGCAACTTTTCGACTTGTCGCGCGATCATCGGTAAAAAAATATCGAATATATTTCGCAGATGAACTGAACTCATCGAATTGAACAAAATCAAAATCTTGAACGCATTTTTATTCCCAAATGAAAACAATACTTATATTATAATAGACAAACAAATTGTACCCATATTTCTATCAGCAATAGGTCTATTTTGGTGAAGCTAGAGATAAAAGTAATTTTATGTAAACAAAAATGGAAGAAACTTTGTGACCACAGAGCAGGGGCCGTACCACCAAGGCCTAGAGCAGTATTATTTCAATATTGTTTTGACATTTTCATACAATGTCAGTATGAAAATTAAAAAAACCGGCCAAGTGCGAGTCGGACTCGCGCACCGGAATTCCGTACTCAAGAAGTACTGAAGCAAAACAATCAGGCAAAAACCAATATGTTTATTTGACGACGAGTACTTAGAAGAACTTGCGTTTTAATTACCTTTGTTAATGAACCGCAAAACTAACTTTGTTTGTAGAGGTTTATTGTTAATATAAAAAAAAACTATGCTAGTTAGAGCATTGGCTATAGTTTTCCTGTAAATTCCTATTGACCATAATTATTTGAGATTTTTCGATTGGTAAACTCCGGAGATAAGGGGGGGAACGGTATTTTTTTAGGCATTTTCCCCGATAAATCAAAAACTATCATGACTAAAAATAATTAAAAATCGGTTTTAGAATGTACAAAGTAAACCCTTTCATATGATACCCCACACAGTACAGTTATCTCACTTTAAAATTTCAACCCTCCGATTTTCCCCCCTTTTTAAATAAGAACAAAAATAATTTCAATTTTTTTTTATTCCAGTGTCATTAGGCCACTAATATACACAACTATTCCAAATTTCATGTCGATAGCTCCGGTAGTTACTGAAATAATCGAGTGTGACGGACAGACAGATGGACAGACAGACAGACGGAGAAAGTCGCACCATAAGGGTTCCATTTTACCATTTTGGTACGGAACCCTAAAAACAATATTACAATAATACAGCTATAAGCCTTGGTGGTAGGGCCCCTGATAATTAATACGTAGTGTTTTAAATATATTCTTTGTGTGTGACTGTGTGCACTGTGAAGTGCGATGCAAAGGAGATTTTTTCGTGGTTTTCTAATACTTTTGTTTTTAAATCTATTGGTAAGTCCTCTTTATTGTTTTAATCGAAGAAGCTACAAGACCTATTTGAAAAACCAATTTTACTGATTGAAGACTCAACAAGTGCGATCTGTGTTCGGTGTACACGCCTACATTACAGTCACAGAACACATATACTCTCTAATTACAGTAGGTTCAGGAAAACATGATTTTAAATTTATGAGGAAAAAAATTTTTGGAATCAATTATTTATCAACCAAAAGGATTAACATTTTTTGAAAACATGATTTTTTTCGATTTAAATTTTTATCAACCAAAATGCAGAGCAATAAAACAGTACTCAATAGGTAGGTATAAATATTTTTATATTACTAAAGGGCACAGAACGTTTTTTTACAGGTTTTTTTTTTCTAATGGCAACATTTGGTTTCAGATGGCAACATTTGAACCTACAAATGGCAACCTGGGCTTAGTATACTCTGGCAACACTGGTGATCAGTGTTGTCGCTTGCTTAGTTTCACTCCGACTAAAGCGATCCTCTGTGAAAACCAAGGAATATACTACTCTCTAACGAGAGAAGAACACCATCTCCATAGTAAAAAAATGCAACCACGCCGTTTACACACTTATACACGCAGCGCCACAGCGGATTGTCAAGAAACTAATTTGAGCGGGATTTTTAAAATCGCACATTGCGGGATTTTTAAATGAATGATTTATGTAGGTATCTCAAGCTTACTGAGGAATCTGTATGTACACAGAATACAACTTCTCCAAGTTACCTTACGGGCAGTTTTCGAATAGCTAATAAATTTTATCTCAAGAACGTTTTCACATTTTTCCTGTATAAAACTTGTTAAAACGTCAAAGTTATTCCATAAGATAAAATATTATTATTGACGTCTAAAAAATTGCCCATAAAACAATATTTATTTGACAAATAATAAACTTGGAGTGGTACTCTATATACATACAGATTCCTCAGTAAGCTATAGTATTTAAATAGGAAATGAGCTTTGAGCTTTATCAAAACAAAACAAAATGTGTATAAATAAAATATATTTTTAATCAAAAACATACAATTTGTATTCAAATAAGTGATTAGTTAAAACAAACTAGCCAAGTGCGAGTTAGACTCGCGTACCGAAGGTTCAGTACCCACAACTAATTCCTTAGTTTATAACAAGATAGATAGATGCCAAACACTTGACTACACAAACACATATAGGTATTATTATAATTAATAAAAACTAGTTACCTGGCAAACGTTTTACTATTAGACCGATATTACACTGTACTATACATAGGATCTTATCTTGCACCACAGATCGTCATCCTATAAATATGATCTACTTGATACTATATGAATGTATTACACTATAGGGTTCAAGTTGCTCATATCTGAGTGCAATGTTTGAGGTCTGTGGTGCAATGGCCTACTTATGAATTACCTGTTTCCAAACAAAATAAATTACAATTGAAGCTCAAAAGAGTGCAATTATTGCTGCTACTACTGTTACCGTTTCTTACTTTTTTACTTATGAAAAGAAAAAAAGAAGCAAAACCCGGAGTAAATAAATACGTTAGGTCTCACGGCGGCTATCAAAAGGGAATCATTTAAACTTACTCAAGGAACTTTGATTTTATGATAAAAACTGTTACAGAACCTATTTGCGCATGGAAGAATCTACAATATAACTACATTCTTACAAAAACTGCTCTCCTTATCGTCAAACAAGCAACCCGTTCAACAAGCAATAGTTGTCCGTGTTCTCAAATAGGATCCTATTTTAACAACATGTTGACAAATAGTACCCTAGATATTTGATAATCGAGAATTTGGGCCATTACACTATCATATTATTTCAAGTATATTATGTCATAGATATAGGATGCTGATGATGATGTATAGTATAGTGTGATATCGGCCTTAGGGATATAACAAAAAGTTTATTAGATCCTAGAGAATAGCAATCTCAGACCTACCGAAAAAACACAGAAAAGCCGTTTCAGAGGAGTTTAACAAACACGAGAAACAAGAAATACATTTTTAAAAATTTCATTTTTCTTTCAAGAGATTTTTTTCTCTCCTATTGCATTTCTATATTTTCAGTAAGTATTAAGTATCTTTTAATGCATATGCAGAAAGTGCTATTTATTAAATGCTATAGATTTTTTTCAAGAAATACACAAGAAGAACTGAAGAATTAACTTATGTGATAAAAACAGTCCTGTCGTACCTAAACACTACTAACCTAAAAAAACGTCCTGGTCGCAACTAAACACTAATAACACACGTCCTTTCCCAACTTAATTGACACATAAACAAATTGTGAAAATTTATAGCTGCTATTCATTACAATTAAATGTGGAAAGTTTAGCAAAACACTTGAACACTCGATCAACGCAGTACTTTGTAATTAGGGTAGGTACTATAATGGCGCTGACGGAATTTTTGACAATATGGCGGTCTATTTTTTTGTAATTTATTTTACGGCCCTGGATACCAGTCCTTTAAGGCATATATGGCGGTCTGAACAACAGTGTGACCAGGTTCTTTCTGAAAACAATTTTAATTTTTAATAATGGTATTGTTTACTAACGCACACATTGATTTTTAAGTATGTGTGCAAGGTCAAAATCCTGAGTCAAAATCTCGTCTATAGAAGTTAACAGACCCTGGTGAAAACTAACAAGTGTTTGTGCGTGTTGACTGATGAGAAATGGACTCCTATTCTACGCAATAATCTAAATGAGATATAGACTAATACGCAATAACAATGTCGTCAGCGTCGTCTCGAGGAGTTAGGCCTGGTAGTGTATCACGCCGGTGCATTAACTGAACCAGCTAGTACATTCTCTGGATGAATTATCACATTCAGCACTTAATGTATTGAACTCCTGGATCGCACCGCGTTCAGTAAGTATTGTGTACTATTATATACCTAACACAGGCATATTTAATTCCTTCTGCTAACTTAACTCATTGTAGTGTCAGGCCCCTGACACTCAGTACAACAGGCCTAAACACCTACACTACTACTAGAACGCTGGCCCTACTCGCATACGCTTTCCATTTCTATGTGTGAGTAATGTCATTGTAGCCCGTAGGGCTGACAAAACTCGACCTGTATGTGACAATGCGACTGATGCACGATGCCTTGGTTAAAACTGGCAGCCTGCTGTAAAACATTTCATTTAAACTAACAAGAATAATTGGTAGTTAAGTTATGGCTGCTAAATGGACAAAATATAATAAAACATTACATTTTGATACATTAAGCTTTTATGCTCTTGGTGAACGGGCCGTTTCCACATAACAAAAAATCATTGTGTATTATATATACACAATGATTTATGAGAACTCATGTTTTGCAGCCATAGAAGAAGATTAGATTTGAAGAAGGTGGACCAGATGTAACATTTCATGAGACTACATCTCAGCTCTTTAATTTAGAATTGCATAAGGTCTTCTAGGAAGTGTATTCCAACTGGATGCTTATTTAAATTCAAACATTTTGTTGCAGATAACAGATGGAGGCATCTTATGTGATGCATGCTTTACATTGATTCCTCGTACAACTTCTGAAGACCAGACCACACCTATACCAGACTTTGGACATCACAAGTTTGCTTTGGTTGATAGACAATTATGTACATACCCATAAAATAAACAATCAAGTACGTACCTACTACTACTTTTTTTATCAAGTACGTACCTACCTAAGTATTCCTTTAAAACAGAAAATTCCTCCTTCTCGAGACTTAGCCAATGATAGCTTGGACCTTGGAATCTGTTCTTGATGCTGCCAGCAGATAAGCCATTTATTTAGGTAGGTACCTACCTATCTACCTCCCTATAACCATAGTATATTGCAGAACACAATTATATTTTTCTTTATATAAATTGTATCTCAAACTATATTTGTTTGTTTATCAAGCAGTTAAGTACCTAAATAAGTAGCTAAGCAAGGAGTTGGAATATTAACTATTTTCTCTCTTAAGGTTCTGCCAACGTTAGCTTGGAGCCTGGGAACCTCTTTTTGATGTTAGCAGGCCACAGGTTTATACCTATATTTTAAAACACTACCTACTGTATAAACATAAATAGGTAAACCGTATTTTTATCAAGTACCTCGATACTACTGAGGTAGGCACCTATCTTGTTTTATAGTACTAACGTAATATATGTGTAGGTAGGCCCTAGGAATAATTAAGTATATCTATATGCATCATCCAGGGTTCCACGGTAATAACGAGGTCGCTTTAAACAAAATAATCACTATGAGCAACTTATAGTGCGCGAGAACTACTAACCTAACCTCAAAATACCTAAAAAAAAGAAAATTAGATTACTACGAATTCCCGGTTTATATCTCACTGATTTTTTTTTTACATATTATTGGGAATATTTCTAATGTTTTACCGATGATTTCATTAAGACGCAAGTATAGCCCATTTTTCATACAAGAAAAGGCATTGTCCTTTGCATCATAATGTGCTATTTAAATGCAACGCTTTAAAAAAAAAGACGCTTTAATCAAAATGTTTTTAATGGATTATCTGCATAATATCGCTACCGCTGTGGCCTACATTAAAAATGATTAAAATGATACTTTTTCACAAAGGCCCAATAGAAGAGTGTAACAGAAGTCACGTGATTAATTTGTCCATCGGATTATTAATCCTAATTATTTTTAAATTATCCTAATTATGTCATTCCATTCATTCCCATAATTTTTTGAATTTCTTTTCATTAGGAATGGAATGAGCCAGGTCATATCCTGACTGCCAAACCCTGCTTTGAAGATGGCACCCGATGATGATTATAGAGACTTGTGTTTGTTATTTCTCTGTGGTTATTACATACTCTGTGGATTAACTTCATTTTATATGGTTATACCGTAATGAGGTTGATACAAACATATCGACGTGTGTGTGTGGGCGGCTTTAGTAATGGAAAGAAAAATGATGTGGATGATATAATGAGGTTAACCTATAAGTTATAAGGCTACAACATGCTTGTTAGTTGCTAAGGAATTACTGAAGACCAATCTTTTGAAATGAAATGAAATGAAATGAAATGATTTATTTGCTTCAAACATGGTTATAAAGATGTCATAATAATAAAATACATACATGTTTTGGCCTAGCAAGGCCGTGCAAATATAAAAATTAAAAGAAGATTGACTATTATAATTCAAAAATAAAATAAAAATATTAATTAAGTCAAAAACGAACCCAAAAAAAAAAAAAAAAAAAAAAAAAAAAAAAAAATAGCTTAAAAACAAAAAAAAAAAAAAAACTACAATTCGTCACAACATATAAATTACATAATAATGAATGTCAGGAAAAAAAAAAAAAATTAAAATATTAATTAAATGCGTCTCAATCTAAAGAAGTCGTCCACGTCATATACGGTTTCTGCATTAAGTCTATTGAAAATATGGCTCCTAAAACTTCTAAATGGCATTTCTTTCGTTTTATCAGATAAATGGTTGAAAACTTTTACTGCCATGCAATATACATTTTTTTGATAGAGTGATAGTCTCTGAGCAGGTATTTCTATTTTAAACTTTTGACGTCCATTACTTTTAAGTGGAAATAAATTTATATTTTTTTTAACAAATAGGCAAATTTCAAAAATGTATAAAGCAGGGAGTGGCAGAATTTTCTTTCTTTTAAAAAGAGGCTTGCAGCTATCAAGATAATTTTGTCGATCATCAGTCTAATTCCATTCCTATATCATGCCGCAGCTGAACAGGCTCTGTTGAAGAGGGCATGGACAGGGATGTTGTTGCTGCGGGGCTATAAGGGGCCTACGTCAACACATTGCGGTTTGGCAACATACTTGTCTACAGTGTGTCCGGGATCGAACTAACAAAAACAATTAATAAGAAGCGACTGTTCTATAACTCATTACAGGTAAAAAATCCCCCATTAATGCGGGCGCCCCCCCCTCATTAATATAGAAGTAGCTCTATTAATGAGGGGGGAAGCCCTCATTAATAGAGCTACTTCTCTATTAGAGAGCCATTTCAATTTTGGTTGCGTTTTTTTGGGTATGTGCACACAAAATCTCATTCATACACTCAAAATAACTCATTCGACTGGGTTATTTCAGGAAAAATTATATGCTGATATGATTTTTGCTGTAAAACTTAGTGATTTTCTGTAGTGTCATGTAGGTACCTACCTACTTTAGTGCGATTGAACGTGTGTACACTAACCTTAAATAAAAGCTGTAGGTTAAGTAAATAAGAAAGATAAGTCGATATTCGTGGAGACTGGAGTTTACGACGACGGAATATTTGTAATTGTTTTTATTTACCGGTTTGGTTGAGAATTGAGATCTGACGTAGAAGGTAGTTAGTAGGAAGGTAAGTGGTAGAGCGGTTTGCATTTTGCACACTCTCTCAGTAGGTATAAGGTTCCTTCCCATTTAGTTTTGCACTAGCTGCTGCCAGCGGCTCCGCTCACGTGAATTTAGGCTATTCATATCCCGTTATAATTAAATACGTTAAATAATTAACAAACAACCGACTTCAACTCTCATCAAACTATGTACTACCTATTGAAAACACCCTTTCAATTAAAAATTTAAGACTTATATTATGGTTTTCTTATGGATACCATTATGAGAATTGGACTAAATTGAAATGGGGCCACACGGGAAACGTCAACTTTCTAATAAAAAAAGAATCATCAAAATCGATTCACCTTGTCAAAAGTTATGTGGTAACAAACATAAAAAAACATACAGTCGAATTGAGAACCTCCTCATTTTTTGGAGTCGGTTGAAAAGATAGACATGTGATGTCGCGGGTTTTTTTAGAACTTTAAAGGAGAACAATTCCGACATAGTCATACATAATTTTTGCGTGACTTTAACCGTTTACGCAGAGCACGCAACGGAAGCTCTCAAAAAGCAATTATTTTTCCCGTTTTTGCAACATTTTTCAATGATACTCCGCTCCTATTAGACATAACGTGATATTTATATTTATTTTTCTCGATAAATAGACTATCCAACAAAAACAAACAAACAAAACAAACCCTTTTTCTCAGCTTTTTAAACGAAGTTCCTTATCGCGCGTTGCGAAAGGGGGCTAGGATACTTACATAGAAGTCATTGGGCTAGACGGAAAAAAAGTTGTAACGACACTTTTTGTTATAGTACGGTATTGTAAGTCGTGCGGCGTGCGCTTATTTGTGTCTGTCTCTTTCTGTCTCTTATAGAAAGCAAGCCAGTTCGTTCCCTCCGGGTGTCACTTGACACCTCTCAAGTTTTTTTAATATTACCAAGTCGGCGGTTGAGCAATTTTTGTAATTATAATTAGAATAAAGATAGAAAAAATAATAATAAAAAAATCCCATTTAAAACACATGATAATTCTTTCTTTTTTTAAAAAAGGGAACCGCCTTCAAAAAACCAACCCACTGAAAAGCAAAAAAATAATTTTCTAATAAATCTGGGTTTACTTACCTACCTACTTAGTTTTTGAAGTCGGTGCCATTAGCCATACTCAAAATGAATTGCGAATTTTGATTGACGACTTCATAAACTAAGTAGGTAGGTAAGTAAACCCAGATTTATTAGAAAATTATTTTTTTGCTTTTCAGTGGGTTGGTTTTTTGAAGGCGGTTCCCTTTTTTAAAAAAAGAAAGAATTATCATGTGTTTTAAATGGGATTTTTTTTATTATTATTTTTTATTTCATACTTTTTAGTGATAAGTAGGTTTTGGGCTAATTAATACTACCTTATCAATTTATTCTAGTGATAGGTTTTTTAGTGATAATTATTCTTACCACTAAAAACATATCCTATCATATGTAATACTGACTTTGACGTATCTACTATTATATATTTTAATATGCTGTATGCCTAATGACGAGGAATGTTGTTTCGCGATAGATCAAATAGATCGGTCCAGCCAAACGTGAGATAATCACGGACAAACCTAAATACCAATATAGGGGTTAAAGAGAGAACCTCTTTTTTTGAAGTCGGTCAACTAAAAACATATTTTTTAGTCAACTTGAGAATCACTATCTCTTTTGAAGTCTGTTAAAATCTACACTGTAAACTAATTATACCGATCGCAAGCGATTTTCCGTTGAGGAGTTCCGCTCTCCATCTCCGAAGATATTCATTAGATCTCAACCAAATTGAAATGAGTCTACCTGTGATGTATGGCCTACCTATTGAAAAAAGAATCATCAAAATCGGTTTCGCCGAACTCGAGATAATCGCGAACAAACTTAAATACAAATATATCTATCAAACTAAGAACCTCTTGTTTTTTTAAGTCGGTTAATATACTAAAACCTTCTCCAGAATGTAACAAACACTTTCCCGAAAACCGCATCAAAATCGGTTCAGCCAAACGAGAAATAATCGCGGACAAACATACATACATACATTCATACATACATACATACAAACATACATACAAACATACATACAAACATATAATACAGAACCTCCTTTTTTTTTGAAGTCGGTTAAAAAGTACGGCAGTTAAAACGGTGGGTTGTCTCGCAAAAAAACTTGACAGTCGGAGAAGGACAGTTAGAGTCTGAGAACGATATTGCAATCACATTGCAATAAAGAAATATTATCAAATAAATTATTGCAATACGGTATTTTATTCCATTTTTTTATTGCTTTATTGAAAAGTAAGTTATAGAAATGATGACAAATCTACATGGAAAATAAAATTCTTAATCGCCTAGGAAATCAAAAGTTAGTTACAAGCATTTGAATTTTTCTTCTGTTCCTTTTTCACCAAACGAAATTTTTTAAATAGTTACCACGAGTTACTATGGCATTATGGCATGAGTGATAGTGACGTCACTATCCGATATAGCTATCTCTGTCTAATCAGGATTGTTAAATTGCTTTAAATATAACTTTTTTGTTTGTTAATTTGTTTATATTGTGTTTATATTCTCGATTTACTGAGCGTTTATGCAAAACGCCGCGCATCGCGTTTCTTGCCATACTAAATTGGTTTTTCGTTGGCACTGACGCAATTTTGCGCTGATAATGCTATTACAAAAAAATTTATAGTAAAATAAATATACTACTTATTAAAATAGTAAATAACCAGTGACATTGAATATTAATTGAATTAAATTACTATAATTCAGAAATAACAAAATATCTTAGATTTTATCCTAAAGTAATACGTTTAATTTATCGAAAAAAGCTAAAAATGACACTTTCGGTTTATGGTTTTTGAATGAAAATCTAGGAAAATCGTGTTTTTTTTGAGACACTTTTTAGTAAATGTTATTAATTTTCTAAATATGTCATTGTTATAAGTTTGTGTTGAGAAACATGGCAAATATCTTGCATCTGCGTAGAGCGTCGACCGCTATTTTAGCAAACAGCCTAAACAAAAACTGTTCTAAGTAGTGAGAAAGTTATACACATATTTTAAAATATTTTTGAGACAAGTTCTAGATTATGAAATGCCAAATAATATGAATTCAATTATCTAATCTATAATTGAACACATAACTATTTCATGTTCCTTCGGAAATCGTAAATTTTGACTCAAGCATAAAACTAACGCATGAAGCGCCTTAATTTGTTTTTTCAAAATTGTAATATTTCAAAAAGGAGTTTAATAAATCAATATTTTTATTTGAGGAAAATGCCCTATTAGTGAAACGGGGTAAACACCGATGAAAGTGAAACCTGTCTATTAGGGTAAAGGGTGATACAACATGAGCTATTTGCACTGATCTTGACTGATCTGTAGGCTGATTCTGTATCGTTCAATTTGTTAGTTAGCAACCCTCACTGGGTTGTTAACTAAAAAACGGAGGCAAAAACCATATTTTTTGCATTCTTTTTGCACAATTTACCAACCTAGGTTGGTATGGTATCATGTCAACATACCAAGCTAGTTGCTAACTTGTGCAAAAAGTATGCAAAAATAGGATTTTTGCCTCCGTTTTCTTAGTTAATAACCCAGTGAGGGTTACTAACTAACAAACTGAACGATACAGAATCAGCCCCCTGATAGAGATTTAGGTACTTATTTATAATTTATAATACCTACATTCAATTCAATTATTCTAACTTTTAACATACCTACTATTCATAATATTATTAATATGTACTGACAAAAACAGAAATGAAGTAATAATCAAGTATCAAACAAGGTTCAACGTTCTGCAGAAACAGGAAGTGTAATGTTGCCCGATTGCGGTTTTTGAATTTTCTCAAAATTATCAAAGTAAACTGACTTAATACGTAACAGACTATATTTGTTACAGTTTCGTTACAGTAAGGTACGTATACCTGACTAAATACCTACCATTACGGAATTTTGTGTGTTTTGATTACCTAGTAAACACAAAAAAACTATGTTAAAACTTACGATAACGTTCCTATACCCAATCCCTATAACTACCAAATCAATCATGTTACAGTCACATACAGTTATCAACGAATATCTAAATTCACTTCACATTACTCTACTTTTAGCAAGTCTTCCACTTATGTACCTACTCAAATAGGTATAAAATATTATAAAAAATATTTCGTTTTTAAAATCAGTTTAAATTTAAATTAAACCAGTTTTATACCTAACTGATACTAAAACTATGTAAACCAAGCAACAGGTGAAGGTTTTTGCGTATAAAATTTATTAAAAGCTGTATAGAGTGACGTTAAATAATATACCCACTTAAGAAATTAAGTGGATTTTTTAAAACTTTTAATTAAAAACACAAACAACTCACCGTGTATTCGTGTCCCTCATTTTGCTAAAACAATTGTCTAGAACTAGAAAGTAACTTAAATAACGCTAACAGTCTTATTATAACTGTGATTTTTCACTTGGAAATCAAGAAACTTAAATAATTTATTTTATCGCGCCGTGTAGTCAAAACATTGTGATTTTTTAGGTTTTTATCACGCAGCGATCGATAAATCAGACGGCTGGCGATCGCGTCTGTCGGCCGCCCGACCGCTTCACGACTGCGGCTCGAACCGACTCGCTGAAAAAGTGAAGTGAAACTATGCCTTGGGTTAAGGAAATAGGAATTCCACTAGTAGAGACAAGTTTTCCGGGACATTTTAAGCGAATAAATGAAGGTATTCCTTTAACATAGCATGAATGATAAAAATAATTTTGGTTTGATTCGCCTAAACAAATACTATAATAACCAATTTTCTTATATCTATGGACATCTACTAAGTTTAGGACGCGTCGTACAAAGTGGCCGGTAAACTAGGCAGTCACTTCAAGGTCAAGGTTAAGGTCTCATAAATTTTAAGGCGAATGTTGAACCTTATTCAAGTTTACGACACATAGAGCACACTGACAGCTTGTAAACTGACAGCTCAAAGTTTCGTTGCTTTGCGCCTTTTTTTGGGTTCCGTATCTATCCAAAGCGTAAACGGGACCCTATTAGTAAGACTCCGCCGTCAGTCTGTCACTAGGCTGTATCTCTTGCACCGTGATAGTTAGACAGTTTAAATTTTACAGAAAAAATATTGAATAAAATAAATATTAAAGAGTCCCATACAATAAACGTGATTTTTTGCTCATTTGTGTCCATCCTGTGATGCAGAAACCCCAAACAATATTTATTTTGCTCGATATTGATTTAGATAATTTTTGTAGAAAATGGTACGGAACCCTTCATGTGCGAGTCCAACCCGCACTTGGTCGGTTTTATTTCAAAGTTCAAACTACTCGTCATCCGTAAATTCAAGCTCAGTCATTGCGTACTGCGTACCTAGGTCTTAGGTCACAACTTGTAACTTACAACAATAGTTACCTACTTAACTACTATAATAATCTAATAAAATATTTTTGGGTATGTAAATGTGGTTAAGTATACAGGGTGTAAGTGACACCGTAACGAAAACTTTGAGATAAAGTTGCATTAAATATCTTCTGTAAAGTTACTGAATTAATTGAACTCGAAAGTTAATGATTCCAGATATTGACATTTTTGAGCGCGCAATGGATTGTGTACAACGCGATCACACCGCTCGGAATATTTCATAATTCACATAGGTAGATACCCATTCGAAACTCAAAAGTGCCGCGCTGCTCATTGCCTCTACTTTGTAGGTACGCAAGTAGGTACGAACGTAGGTACCTACTCTCAAATTCCACGCGTTGCGTAGGTATAGCGAAGAGAACAGAAATTGAAACCAACTTCATAAATTAATAGCTACTACAGTAATGTCTCTTCTAGTGTAAAAAATAGCTTACCTTAATCTTCAAAGTGTCCACCGCTGACTTGCTCGCAGATCCTAGCCCAGCGCAGTTTCAGCGTGAACTCGAGGCATACATGTGGGATCACGGTCACACTCTGCGCGCAGGGCCGCGAACGCATTTGCAATACGATCCCGCATTTATGTTGCTGTATTGCACTCGGTTACGAAAACCCTATCTTTAATGTAGCCCCAGAGAAAAAAGTCGAGTTCCATAGCACATAAGCATAAACCCGTATTCACGCGCACTGAAGCCTAGGTTAGGTCCACGAGGCATTTTAAAAGTTCTAATCACTAAACGAGTCAGTTTCAAGTAGATAACCTATCAGCAGTCAGCACACACACATCACCTAGTTCACAATGTTATCACACACAAATTATTGTAATTTTATTAATTAACGAATTAAACGTAAGTACGTAAAAAACTAAAACTAATAGAACAAAAACACGTGACACGACCGCTCTCAAAAAACAAATTCTGCGAACTGCCGAAAATACCTAAAATTTGTAGGTATTTTTTAATACACACTAACTACAAAAATAGAATAGGTAATACTCGTCGCATCGAAAGTATCGTATCGACCAGCCATGCAAAATCTCGTTATCGATAAAAAAATGATACACAGGTGTCTTGAAATCCTAGTTTAGTAACCATCATAATACTTTTGCGGACAATTGATGTTTTTTTACACACTACAAGTTAGTACTTGACTGGGATGTTATCGTACTAACTTGGACGGATAATAAACTCATAACGGTTTCTACGCAGAATCGCGCCGGTGCGCTAAACCGCTTGGCGGTACGTCTTTGCCGGTAGGGTGGTATTACTAGCCGCAGCCGAAGACTCCCACCAGACCCGACCTAAGCCAAATTAGAAATTCTCTGAAGCAAATTCTTAAAAAAGCAATCGTATTCGTTGACTTATGGTTGTTACGACTATCGTGCACTAATAGCCAAACACGATTACTTGTTATTAATTTCGCCAATGTAATCAGAAACCATGATAACATTTTATCCATGTCTGTCTATCTCATCCACAGTAAAAAATGACATTACTTTTAGTAATTTAGCTATGGTAATGTATTAATAGATAAATAAATAAGTGCGTTGGTAATTACCGACGCACTTGAGTGCACTCATACATAAATCGTGGCTCCAATGAAATTAAATTATGTTGGTAACTGAATAGTAACATTCCCATAAAATCAGTGATCAACTTTTAATAGCCAATAGTATCACTGATTTTATGGGCCAGCTATCGATAAACGTAACTATCGATAGCTTGAAAACACTAGTCGGAAACGCACAAAAGAAGCCTACTGATAAGAAAGTATTGCCAGGTAGCTAAATCTTAAATTACCCTGTTCAGTGGGCAGTGTTTAGTTTTTGGCAGCGAGTTCGGATTTGAGTAGGAGGTCCCGGATTCGATTCCCGGCACAAACCAGTTGGAAATTTTATTTCTAAATTGGCTCAGATCTGGTCTGGTGGGAGTAATTGGCCGCGGCTAGCAACCACACTACCGGCAGAAAAAGGAAAGTCCCAAGTGCGTGTTGAACTTGCGCCAACCAGAAGAAAACAAACTCAAACACAAGGCTAGAAAATCAAAAACTCATAAAAAGATAAGTGGCTTTCAAAAATAAACTTACAAGCGTTAAAGAATAATCTCACTGTCTAATATCTCGAATTAAAGTTTCTCACTTCATGCACTTTCACAGCTTATAAGAAAATTTAGATGATAAGTACCTACCTAACAAAAGGCGATTCACACTTTTTTGGACCCGACCGATTATTTTGTCCTATGAACGACTGAATTATTCCTAAACTAGCGACATACCAGAAAAATTTCGTACATTTGTCAAGGCAATGGAAGTTTTGCCTAATTACCGGTAAACTCGACTATTTGGACCACACTAACGTAAAGCGCTCGCCGTGACGTCAGCGCGTCGGTTTCTTTTGTCGGCGCGTAGGTACCTATACGAGCGAGTGGTCAGTGACCTCAAGCAAGTAAACAGCTGATCGATCGATCGATCGAATCTAAATTTTCTTTACATTACAGCTTTTTGAAAAATCAGTGAAATAACAGTATTTTTATTTATTTTTACGTTTAGTCACATAGTTAAAATGATTTTATTACAGTATTAGGTAAAAAAGAGGTAAGAAAAATTGGAAAATTCATGAAAATCCCGATGAAAAATTTCACCACTAGGGAAGCTAGAATCATGTCCTGAATCCGTGGTACGAGTTTTCGTTAAGCTGTCACTTACACCCTTTATATGATATTTAGAGCTACCTACTTATAAGTATCAGCAGTTATGTATGGAACGGAGCATGTTAAAATTCAAACTGCAAGATAGAAAAATGTAGAGAGTTACGAAAAATAATGAAAATTGTTGATGCAGTTGCTTTTACCAAAAAACAAAAATGGCGATGGCCTGGTTACATGAATACATGATCCGCGAAAACAAAAATAAATGGACAAAAACTATAACCGAATGGGTCGACAGAGATGGCTGCCACAAAAAAGGAAGGCAGAGAAAACACTGGTCAGACGACTAGCTTAGCATTGTTGCCAAGACTGGCACAGAACCGCAATGTGTTGATACCTGGAAGAGGCCTATCCGTCAGAGGACGCGAAACCAAACTGAAAATAGAATTTTATTTGTTTTATTTTGGCTTATTTTATTTTATTTACTTTGTAAAGTATATGTACTAAAACTAATATTAACTCCTCAAAAAGTATTTCAAGATATGTCCTGAAAAACCGTGCAGCCTCGTCACCGCGTGTGTATTAGAAAGGTCACAAGAGCTTCGTGTGAGGTACCTTGGAGTGCATCATCTTTGAGCATTACATTGCATTTTTGATTTTATAATACTTCATTGAAATCTTCTAAATCATCGCCATTAATTCAATAGTCCATTGATAGAGCATCAACTGTTGAGGAAAGTCCTGAACGTAGGACCATAATAGTACCTTCATAGCCTATTGTTGAGGTAATGAGTACATAGCATGTTCCTAGTTATTTAGAAATCTAAGAACCATCACGTAAATGAATGACTGATGATTAGGTAGGTAGGGTCGATGTGCCGGATACCGGCCTTTTAGTGCTCCTATCAACTTCAGGACATCAGAAAAAACTGTTGCAGACATATTATAGTTACACTCACTATCTTATATGAAAGCCACAGTATAATCAATTTTCTTTTTATTTAAAAACCTGTTTTATGCTGGAAGTTATTAATTATTTTTATTTTTAATTTAATCTGGAAAAAAGCCAAAATTTCAGTTTTCGGCCACAAATTTTAGTTTTCGGCATGGGGTATTTCTGTGTCTTCGCATTAGATACATCATTAAAAGAAAGAGCCGTGAGAAATATTATTTCACCATTTGTAGAAAAAACATGAAAGTGTTGAAGACTTGATATTCCACATCTCGGCCCCTATATTAGGCCGAAAAATAAAGTTTTAAATGTCAGTTCCCGGCCCCCATCATTATTGTTGTTTTATACAAAATATTCCAAAAGCTATATTAGGAATATGTTAGTAAGTTATTTTTGAATTATTAGTAAGTATATAATGCATATACTTATTAATATCATTTATTTAGAATAACTACACAAAGTTTACTTTGGAGTGAAACGCGTGGCACTAGTTTTTTTTTTAATTTCTGCAGTTTGCGTTACCTCTAATCGCCGCCTCCAAAATGAACAAATTCTGTTTAAAATCAATCGAAGGTGACATCTGACCGAAAATGTTTTCATTTACAAAGCAAACATTTTCAAATATCTGGATAAAGATTTAATGTGTAAATAGTATTTCTTTTCTCAATTTTACGGCATCGTGATTCGTGTAGGTACGCGTAAAAGCCGAGAACTGAAGGCGGCCGGCGAACCGGCACATCAACCCTACTTGTTATTAGCGAGCGCCCGCCTGAATTTCGGTTTTTCACAAATCCCCTGGAAACCATGAATTTTCTGAGATAAAAAGCGGACGATGTGTTAATCCAGGGTATGATCTATCTCCATTACAAATTTCAGCCAATTCGGTTTAGTACTTGCGGCGTGAAGGAGTAACAAATTCACACAAACTTTCGCCTTTGCAATATTAGTGTTAATAGCGGACGCGAACCTGAATTTCGGTTTTTCACAAATCTCCGGAAACCATGGATTTTCCGAGATAAAAGGCAGACTATGTGTTAATCTAGGGTGTAATCTATCTCCATTCCAAATTTCAGCCAAATCGGTTCAGTAGTTACGGCGTGACGAAGTAACAAACAGACACAAACTTTCGCTTTTATAATACCTCACTAACTACTTAAAGCGAGAGGAGCTATAAATTCTTCTCTCACGAGAGATGCAAGTCCCTTCAAAACACGGCACTCTATACTAGATATTTCAATCCACGATGACGCGCCCCACTCTGTCAAACTCCATACGAATCCAATGAAACATATGCGATTTTGACAGAGTGGGGCGCGTGTTCGTGGAAATATCTATAACCTAAAGTACGAGCTAACCGGGTTGCCTTGAACTGTCCGCTCGTGAATCGTAAGATTGCATAATGTTATCAACGCTTACGTATGAAATGATAAATGAAACCGGCGACGTGCGAGCCAGACTGGCTCGCCGAGGATTCCGTACTACAGAAGAGACAAAATTACGCATATAAAAAGCGGTTAGAGTCACGTTTGATAATGAACTGCATAACTTTGTAGATGTTTATTGTCAGTTTAAGTAACAAAAATAGGAAAACAAAATTTTTATAACATAAAACCTCAGAATACAGATTTATTCTGTATTCTGAGCATAAAACCCATAAAACAAGGATAAATTGCGATGTGTTTAAAATGTCCTTGAAATAATAGGTACTTAGCTAAAATTGACATTCCATAAGTCATAATGTAATTCAACTGTAGGTAACTAGGTACGTAATCAATGGTTAAATCGGATAGATTTATAATATTGTAACAATACAAATATTGACTAGATAGTCCCTAAACTGGCTATATTTATCGCATTGACTGTAACACAGATAGCTGTGACGCCCACTGGCCACTCGATTATCATCGAATCAGCGCTTAGTCATTCTCTCTCCATGTACTTCAACTCAAATACTATATTATTACTAGTCTCCATGATAGATAGATAGATGACCGTCACTTTTTTCCTTTAGGAATCTAGTCTAGATAAATTACCTCTAATTATAAATAAGTATTTTTACTAGAATTACGTTATCCTAATTAATCTTACTACTCAGTGCTGCTGGTCTTCTACAAGGTGATCCTCTTTTACCATTACTTTAGGAATTAGTTGTTAAGACAAATTACCTTATAAGATTATTATTTTATTGAAGTTGGTATTTTTAGTTACCTACCTAAGTTTGATATCGTGAATTGGGAATGTTGCCATCGATTTAACTATCAGGTTACAAGTTGGGAGTGAAATGTGAATCTTGTGTAAGTAAGTTATCATTTACATAAATAATAATTAAAGAACAATACGCCGAAGAACAATCCCTTTCATTTGATACCCATACGACATCATTGGAGCGCATGCATAAAAAAAAATAGTCCGCCATCTTTGATTTAGTATGACGTCACTATTATGCACATTTTATCCAAACTAAATAGTTAAATTTATTAACAATCGACAAGTTTTAACCCGAACACATAGGTACTTGTACAAACATTGAAGCTTTGCTAAGTACCTATATAGGTAAACGTCCATCATATTATTCCATAGCGCTTCAGCTGTAGAGTTCCTATTTTGATGCCGTAGAGATTTATACATTTCGTCGACACGAGGTGGCAATATGCATTATGCAGTCAGCATGCAATTCTTCGAACACCTTTTTGCTTACTTCTCGACCGGATAATCTTTGTTTTATTTACGTTTGTTTATTGACAACTCACATAAACTGTTTAGCATACCTTCATATTATCATACTCTTCTAGATGGTACCAGTGGGTAGTTAGGTAGGTATATCTTATAGGTATACCTTTAATACTTGCCTAAAATGTTCTTCGTATCTAATGTTGTAACGCACCTCGAAACGACTAAGTAAGCGCTCCACTGCGATGCTGTGGCCTGTGAAGCATATTCAGTGGCACCTACGCTTACCAATCAGATATATTGCAGTCAAGTACATTACCTACTACTACTACAAATTGTCAAGGCGCTTTAGAAGTTATAAGTTATGACCCTCGTAAATTTAGTTTTAAGTCGTTAAATAGTTATTGCTATTTTATAATAATAGGTACTTCCTGACTATTCCTGCCGAATAGTAGAGATTTCAACGAATAGAAAACATACCAACTTTTTGAAAAAAGCTGTAATTTTGACGGGTGAATTTTCGATTGAAAATGAGGGTGCTTTTTCGATATTAATTCAAAATAAGGTGAAAAAAATAAATATTTTGAGTCAAATAAATTACAGCGTATTTGGGATATAAAAAGGTAAGTTTTCACCAAATTTCGTGAAAAAAATTTTTTTTTGTAAAAGATAAAAATAAAAAACCAAAACCTTGGTTTTTTGAATTTTTCACATAAATTTTGAGGTTATGTGAAAAAAAGTGTAAATACAAATAGATCTTTTTATTACCTACAACTTTGCCATTAAACTTTTTTCATAGGACTTGTAGTTTTGCCGGAAATCAAGGAAAACCATTTTTTACACTTTAAACCCCCCTCCCCCCCTGTTCCCGAACTCGGATCGACCGTAAATTATTTTTCCTTTAATTTTTATAATATTCTCCTACGTTTGTAATGGGTTTCATCCTACTATTATTTTTTTATGTTTTAAAAATTATCGGCCCTGGTCTATAGGTAGGTTCTTATATTTTAAAATACTAGGTTTGTGTTTTGGTGTTTATGCTACAATAATATACATGATACTGTACCAAATTACCTACAATGTTTACAGTGCACATTGATAGGTAACCAATTATTTAATTTTTATCGGAAACTACAGTGGTTGTACTTGTAGCTCGTAGTACCTACTTAGATTATGTATCTGTTTTCATTTGTGTCTGCAATAATAAGTTTTAAAAACGCTCAGAAATAATTTAAAAAAAACTGAATTTATTTTTAATAAATAGGTAAAACGTCGATTTTCTGTGATATTTTACTGCAATGCTGCCTGTCGCACCCACCAACGAGGAGGACAAAAACAAAATGACTTATAAGTACGTAATTTGGATGATTAGGTATTACGCAGTATGTATGTATGTAGATAAAACAGTAAGTATTTATGTATTAATAGTTCCAATTTCAAAGAATTTCAGCGTGTTTGTAATATTCTTGGTTTATTGCTGATTTATCTCTGTACCTATGTCTGACGCAGACGCGGCGTTGTACAGTTAACGTAAGCTTAATAATGTGCCCATCTATAGTCAAGTCGTAGAGTCAATATTAATATAATTAAGTTAAAAAAATATTTTTAAAGACAAACATTTATACGTCGTTTTATGCTTTTCAGCAAACCCTTTCATTTGATACCCATATTCTCCGTATCACTCTCGCGCACTCTCTCCCCATAAAAAATAACTTTTTTAAGGCTACGTACAATGTACATTGGTTCCGTACCTCAAAAAGAAAAAACGGAAAATCTACCTACAATAGAATCACTTGTTGACAGTCCGTCTGTTTGTCACGACCCTATATTACCTAGTTACCTATATATGTAATAGTTACCAATCAGGTGAAATGAAATTTGGTATAAGTACTTAATTGTAGACAAATAAATGAAGTATTTTTGACCAATTTTTTTATGAAAAACATGTAGGACGTAGATGCATAAACGTTAAGCTCGCAAAACTCATTGCCATAAGCCTACGATGCATAATATAATCGAGAAAAGATAGGTAGTGCCCTCGCGCTTCGCTCGACTCGTCTGGCGGGGACACTCCCGTGTCCCCAGATTAGTCCACTTTTTGTGAAAAACTAAATAAAATTTGAGTTTTGGCGCCCTGATGATACCCATCCATCATATTGTGCAAGAAAAGGTTTTACCGTTCTGAAAAGCGGGGACCGACCTATAGACATAAACGGGGATGCGATAATTGGAAGCGAGTGTACGATCCGTTACATTTCCTAAAACACATTTACACTGTAAACAGATGCAATGTGTGTCACCGGACTAAGCCCGACTGTCCCTATAAAACCAGATACCGACACCTCTCGCAATAACATCGGGATTAGCTTCCAAACATTTGACAACTCCCAAACCTTGAAGAAATCTCAATAATCATCTAATCTAAAATATAGTTCCAAAATGGATTTCGGTGCTAAACTCTTCAGTATATTCGCATTAGTCTTCATAATTTTCGCCGTTCAAAACCAGTCACAGCCATTAGAGGGGAATTCTGTAGCGAACGTGTCCGATGGTGAGGAAATGATGGAAGCGGCTGAATCACAGAATCCGTTCCTGCCGCGCTTCGCCATGTTAAAGTTGAGGGAGAGGAACGAGAAAGCGCGAGCGCAGCGGAGGAACTATCAAGCTCAAAGAAGATCTTATCAGTATCAACCTGCGAGGAACCAAGTGCGGTGTTCGCATTATGTAAGGTTTTTTATTAATGTTTCACTTACTAACACGGCAGCTTTTTTCTGACATTTCCTTTAGGTGGGGAAAATATCCTCCATGTTGTTTGCTTGCGGATGATCGATAACTAAAGCATAGGGACCGCTATAACTAAAGCTAGGCCAGGAGCTAGCGTATCGTGATCCGAGCGCGCGCGAGCTTTTAGATGGTTGACAATTGACAAATTTCGATTTGATTAGATTCGTAAGATTGAACGAATTTCAAAAAATGTATCAGAATGACAGTTGTCTGCGCAGAAGTCAAGTGATCAATTTAGGGATCATTTTTTGAATTTCGTTATATCCAGCGTATCTATTGAATCGAATCGAAATGTGTCAGGCTACGGCTGCTGATTAACTTTGGTATTCGTGGCAGTGAATCCCGTACTCCCGCCAGCGAGTCCGTCGTAGATCAATTTTTGTGGATGCAAGCTCCCCACATAACGTTTCTTCTATATTCTACGTTTTGTCTGAGGGAGGGATATGCAAAGGCATTTTGCGTCTGAAAAACAAAGAGTGGCCAAGTGCGAGTCAGGCTCGTGCACCGAAGGTTCCGTACCGCTACTACATAATATTATGTAGGTCACATCATTAGGAATAAATAATATTAAAACTTAGCGTATCCACTTTTGTCAAAGGTATATGAAAGGTACTAAATTAGGTCTCAATTATCATCTTGAACATTTGTGCCCCGAACAACGGTCACCTTTCTTTGACCCACAAAGCTTTACGATATAAGGACTGTACTTTTCTCATATTTCACATTCGATTTCTGACATTTGTCTTTGTTTCAGAAAAAATGAAGAGCTGCGTAATTTTAGCGCTAGCAGCGGCCGTAGGGTTTCGTTTAGTCGCAGCTAACAACGTTAAACAAACCGTTGATAAGGATTTGCTATTGCCAGAAGGTAACGACTCAAGAACAAATCCCGCAGAAACGCTTTCGAACAATAGCCAGAAAGAACAAAAGAAAATCGAAGCAAATTTAAACAGTGAGGCAGCTATCGAAGATCAAACGGAAGAAATAACTTTAGAAATCGATATCGAAGAAAACATACAAAGTCCTTTGGATAATTTCGATTTTCAAGAAGCTATTGACAATCAACTCGGATTAGAAGAATTTAATAATGACCAGTTCAATCTAGAGGAAAATATTGATACAACTTTTAAAAATGATTTCGAAATCGTTAACGCAGATGATTTTGTTTATAACGACGTGATATATAAGGATCCAAATGAAATTATGGATACGGCTGCCGGGTTTGTGCCTATTCCTATTATTCGTAAGAGAAAGAAGCAAACCCCACGAAGAAAGGCTACAAGAAGGTACAACAGAAGACCCTACGCCAGCAGGAGGCAATATTACTTCTACCCATACTACCGGTATTATAGACCAAGCTCTCTAAGATATTATTCTTACTATTAACATAGCTAATTAATTTATACAGTACAAAAAAATGTGTAATACGTAAATAGAAATTAAATAAAACCAGTCCAATATGGCTTCAAGTACATTTTATTTATAATAGATCATTACATTATGCGTAATACTTACAATTTTAAATATTATTATAAATATTTATATACATGTTTAAGATAAATTCATTATTTTTATATTTTTTATCTTTTTCGAATGACTAAGTGATACAATACGTTAAAACACAAATCTACTACTCGCTTTAATATACTGAGCAGTTCATCAAGCATTTATGATTTAACCCCCCGGTTAAACTTGGTATCTATTCTGTTTTCAAGTCGCTAAGTCTATATTTAGCGCGTCTACAAATCTATCCCTTACACCATAGGGTACGGTCGGAAAAGATTAGAACTAGTCTTTGGAAATAGTTTTATTCCCTTCAGAGTTCAGACCATACCGTATAGCCCGTTGTCGCGACGTTCGCGAATTCGTTTAAACATAAATTGATTATATAACATTAACATCAGGCAACATTGTCAAAGACCAACATGTTAACAATTAAATTATCTTATATCTATAGTAGTTTCATTAGTAATACATTATCTGTGGCCACTTGACTATGGCCTAGTCTATGTCTTCTGAGATATTTTCCTTTCCTGTGTGGGCGGTGAAAAGATGGCTGCTCTCTCGTTACACGTTCCTGCGTAACTGAAAATTTCTGGTGTTGGAAGTCGGCAGAATGGGCGTTCTGGTGTCACGTAATGAAGAATTATGACAAAGCTAAGTATCTCAACTTTGGTTCTAAGCATGTACTTTGTGGCCGGCTACGTAGTGTCTATAGCATGTTACGTTAAGATCGTTTGCTCTCATGATGTGAAACTTCTTTGGTTGCCGCTCCGGTGGAGCGATGGACCCGGTCAGCTTGGGACCGGGAGGCTACGGGCCATGATGTGAAACTTCTTTGGTTGCCGCTCCGGTGGAGCGATGGACCCGGTCAGCTTGGGACCGGGAGGCTACGGGCCATGATGTGGGACTTCTTTGGTTACCGCTCCGGTGGAGCGATGGACCCGGTCAACTTGGGACCGGGAGGCTTCAGGCCAGTTGTGAAGTTCAGTTTGATATGCCGTGTCGGTTTATGGTGGGTTCTGCATAATATGTATACTTATACCTGTTCTTAAGACTGCAAGGTTTCATACTACTTAAGCCGGGTGTTGGAGAAGTAACTTTACTCCTGAGAAGATATCAAAGGGTTCTCAAGTATAGATCTACATGTTAATTTGTGGGTAGCCTCATCGGTTCATGGTGTATAGGAACATTAAGTATAAACTCCTGGCTCAGGAAGGGTGAATATCATAGAAGCTGGGGTTGAGTGCTTGGAGGTATTGTTCAACAATATCATATTTCGTTTTCTTATACAGGACGCTGAGGTACAACCCAACTGAAGTGTCCTGAGCTGCCCATGAAAGAAACTGCAGAGACGAAGGGGTCGTAGTGTTCAGGATAAGAATAAAAGGTGCGGCTTCATTTTCAGAGGGTATAATCTCATGTAAGTTAATTACACTATTTCATCTTCGTGGAGGCACCTTGGATCAGTAAGGAAAGAAACAAACATAAGTCATATACAATAGGGCGAAGCAGATTCAATTTACATAGATCAAGGTGGCTCCGCGACATGGTGGAGTAGCTGGGGGATCAGAGAGGGACCTACCTATGCTTTCAGCAGGTGAAGTCGCACCTACAGGTTAAGATAATATTAACAAAACGGACAGAATCGTCTCTGCAAGTTTCAATTATAATTTTTAAATATTGGATATTGAATAAAGGTTAATTTGTGTGTGTCAAAATTATTTCTGTTTATGTACCCTTGTTGTTTGTATTTGTGGTTAGGTGCATCAAGTTTAGGTCAAAAATATGGTAATTAGTATCAGATTTGGTAAGATAGGTATGTCGCAATAATTTGGTCGTGAGGGTGCAGGTCGAAACATGTCTGGTTGAAGTCGAAACATGTCTTGTTGAGGTCAAACAGTCATTCGTTTGGTTCATGAGAGGTTGGTATAGGTTGCTTGTCTATGTAAAAAAAAAAAAAAAAAAAAAAAAAAAAAAAAAAAAAAAAAAAAAAAAAAATTATTAAAATTATTATTTATGATTTTTTATTGGTTTGTGAGACTTTTAAGAATGTGAGGTTTTATTTTGATTACATAATTTTTTTGCGTTCCAATTTAAGAAAATACGTGATTAGTAAGCAAAATGATTATTTTCATAGATTGGGAATAGTCCGAGTGGCCCATAGATTATATAAAGTGAGCAAATTCGATCGGTTACGAAACTGTATAGAGACAAGTTCCTTTTACTCTGTGACATTTTCTTAACCTATGATGAAGTGAAAATTTTTCCTAAATTTATCGTTGTGGTGTAAAATGAAACCTATTGAAATATTTATGTCATTAAATCTGGCTGCAGTAATTTAAGAAGTAATTCTCACACAGTGTACCGAGTATTCATGGTAAAAATATAGTGAGTTTACGGGAGAGTACAAAGTTGGAAATATTACATCTGCTATTGAGGAGACCCAGGTAAAACCTTTTG
Source organism: Coenonympha arcania (assembly GCA_036785405.1). Classification (NCBI taxonomy): domain Eukaryota; kingdom Metazoa; phylum Arthropoda; class Insecta; order Lepidoptera; family Nymphalidae; genus Coenonympha; species Coenonympha arcania. The sequence continues at coordinate 4,539,455 of CM072067.1, forward strand.
TATGCCTACTTTTACGTGGTTGTGAAAGAGAATCGTGAGTTTAAACAAGTCTTACAATTAATAAAGTCAAGGGGAAATGACTAATTATCAGATGAATGTCTACAGTGGTATGAATAATATTTAATTTGGGGAGAAACTAAGTTGTAATCAGATAGAAAGTTTGATATGAAATTCAGTGAATTGTCTTCAATGTTGTCAGTCTGTCCTTTCTTTCCCAAAGTGGATAGATTATAAAGTAAATAAGAGAAACTGAAGCTTATTAGGTAATAAGAAGAAGTATAAAAATTATTTTAGTGCAAGTTAGATGGACATATATTTGTTACTTAGTTTATTTTGAGCATTACTTAAAGGGAGCCCTAACTAAACTGATTTAAAATAATTAGCCCTTGTCTAATGAAAGTCCAATAATATAACTGAAGTAGGTACCTGTTATCCCTATGGGAACTAACTTATTTAGATTAATTTAGGTATAAATTCTTATAAAGAAACATAGAAAGGAAGTACAACCTCTCCGCAAAGAATTCAGCAGCACACCTACAGATGAATTAAGGATGCAATTAGGTATATGTGTTCATATAAGCCGTTCTGCTAATGGTTTATTCAAAGGATTATGAAGTTGGTATAATTAAATTCTACTTATTCAAGAGGGGTATACTTAATAGATTTGTTTATTTGAAGTAGACTATTTTGTATTAAGAAGGAATAAAATTAGTAAGTTTAACCTATAATGCCAGTCACTAGGGATATTTAATGTAGTAATTTATTTTAAATTAAGGATAATATGCTATAATGAGAAAGGGAGGGGAACAATGATTTATAGTAAAGGACAATGCCCAACTGAGTGAAAATCTTATTTTATTTAATTAAAATGAGGTTGACTAACAGTTCTTTAGCTTAATGAATTACTTACTACTTACTTAATAAGGGTGCTCGCACACCTGTTAAAGGCATGGGATATCATGTACAACTAGATCAAGTCTAGGTGTCTTTCATGATATATTATTAATAAATAAAGTTAGTATTTGCAGTATAGTGCTCGGAAACCCCATAGGGATGCCAGAGACATATTAGTATTTGGGATTTAGACTTGGTACAACTGAATTAATTTAAAGATACAGAATTTGCTAGGATGTGATTAGGTTCATACCAAATTGAATTGACACATTAACTTCCAACTACCTAATACATAATAAAGATGTAGGATTCTCGTAGTCAGAATTGGAATTAATTTCCAACTATTAATAATTGATTGAGATTCTTGAGATTAGCCCGATGTTATATTGTTCCAGAAGCCTCAGCATGGAGGAAATATTAATGAATAGACTCAGACGTATTACTCGGGAAATTAAAACACTCTCTGAACGGACTGCGGAATTTATAACTGTTAATGAAGACAACATAGTAGCTATTGAAGTCATTGTCTCACAATTAAGCAGTTTTTTAGAAAAATTTGATAATGAATTAAACAATTACTTCAGATTGGTCAATGAACCAATGGCAGATGAGATTAGCGAAATAAGTGAAACTCAGTTGACAGCAGAACTAAACCTCGCCGAATTATCGACTAAATTGAAATTATACAAAGAATGTAGCAAACCTTCTTCTTCTTCTTCTTCTAACCATAATGGTAACCAGCCGAGCTCATGTCGCCTGCCTAAAATAGACCTCCCGGAATTCTCTGGAGATATTCTATCCTTTCATCAATTTTGGGATCAATTCAGGTCCAATATACATAACAAAAACATACCTGATGTAGATAAACTTCTATACCTCAAGGCTGCAGTTAAGGGAGAGGCTAAACGCGTCATCGACGGATTAGAGTCGACCAACAAAAATTATCAAATCGCTATAGATATTTTGAGGGAAAGGTACGGAAAGGAAGCTCACTTAATCGACGCGCATTATAAAGCCCTCTCTAAATTAACCGTAGCAGACTCTAACGTAATTTCATGTCGGAGAACATACGATGAAATAGAAAGACACTTAAGAGTATTAGGTTCTCTAGGTGAAGACACAAACCATAATCATCTACGTCATTTAATTTTTGGTAAATTCCCTGAAGACCTTATATACGAATTGAAATTGAAGTTAAAAGGTGAAACGGTAGACGAAATTAGGAGCCAATTGGAAGTTATCCTCTCTGCACGAGAAGACGCTATGAGAATAACACAGGGAAGTGAGAATAAATTGGAAGAGAATTATACTGTAAAGTCGTTACACATAACTCAGAAGACTCAACGTCAGACTCCTGCAGGAATTGAGAACCGTCAACCTAAAGGATACTCGAGAAGAGATTTCAGGAATAAAGAGGTTACACGACGACCATTTAGGAATTCTAGTTTTAATGATGCTAATTCGCAAACCAGAGAAGAACCAGCGATGAAACGAAGGCGTTTACTTTGCGCATTCTGTCAGGAAAGTCATTACAGCGATGAATGTCGCAAATATCCTACCGTTAAAGATAGAAAGGCTCGTTTAGGCAATAAATGTTTCAATTGTCTTTCGCATGGCCATTTAGCCTCCAGGTGCCTCAAGAAGCGGAATTGCCATTTCTGTCGAGGTTACGGATTTCATCATCGAGCACTATGTCCCATTAAGTTTTCGCGCGATCGAGATACGAAGCCATCCATTTCACCTAAGACACAAGTCAATATATCAACAGTCCTACATCAAAGAGGGAATACAATCTTACAGACAGCAGTGGTAGCAGTGTATAAAGACATTGGTGACTCACCACCAAGACAATATCGTCTACTTTTCGATACAGGCTCCCAGAGATCTTACGTTACACAAAGGGTAGTAAGGGAGTTGAATCTAACACCAGAAGGAGAGGAAAATTTATCCGTGTATACGTTCGGATCAAAGATACCCCGGGAATTCTACAGCTCAATAGTGAAGGTAGTCTTGGAAACGCGTTCTAAAGCAAGAAGAACCATTTATGCAAATGTAGTGCCAATGATATCACATGGAGTACCTTATGATGAAGCTTTAAAAAATTGGAAGGGTAACGAGATCCTTGCGGATGATGGTTCCCTAGCGGACCAAGTGGACATACTCATTGGAAACGATTACTATCACACATTTCTTCGACCCGAGAGAAAACAAGTGGGTGATAATCTCTATTTAGTCAATTCTGAATTTGGTTGGATCTTCTCAGGACAAACATCACTTAAAATAAATGAAGTAAGACATATGTCTGTCATCACATACTGTCAAGGAGGTACAAATTTTAAGTTGAACAAACCAGACTTACCAATAGACCAAGGAGATGTGACCTTTCTGTGGGAACTGGAATCAATCGGAATAACTGATTCGCCTAAAGTAACTCGAGAGGAAGAAGCTCTCAACAACTTCAATAGAACAACTAAATTAGAGAATAATAGGTATCAAGTAAGCTGGCCATGGAATGATTATCCTCCAAGCTTATCCCCAAATTATGGATTGGCACATGGGAGATTAGTAAACCTTATTAAGAGATTGGACAAAGAGACCTTGGAATCTTACGATAAAGCCTTACGAGAACAGATGTTAAAGGGAATTATAGAAAGGGTAGAAGATAATTCAGAGATTAATCATCCAATACACTACTTGCCTCACCATTGTGTAGCACAAAAAGGGAAGCCCCTGAGAATTGTTTACGACGCCTCTTCTAAAATTAAAGGTAATAAGAGTTTAAATGAATGTTTATACTGTGGCCCCTTAATGTTGGAAGATCTCACATGCATACTTATCAGGTTTAGAAGTCATAACATAGGACTCTCTGCTGATGTAGAAAAGGCCTTTCTACAAATTGGTCTACAAGAGCACGACAGAGACGTGACTAGATTTTTATGGCTAAAGGACGTAAGAAAACCACCAAGCAAGGATAATCTTATTTGCTTCAGATTTTGTAGAGTGCCATTCGGAGTCATTGCGAGTCCATTTTTACTGAATGCTACGGTGAAACACCATCTTCATAAAAGTAACGAAAGAGTGCGGAATATAGCTAGAGATATATACGTTGATAACTTGGTAACAGGGGCTCAAACTACAGCAGACGCTCTACGAGTATACGAAGAAACTAAATCCAGCTTTAAAGAGATATCCATGAATTTAAGAGAGTGGAGTTCCAACTCAAAGGATTTCATGGAACGCATACCAGACAAAACAGAACAAGCAGTTATTAAAATTTTAGGTTTGGATTGGAATTTAGAAGAAGATACTCTTAATATGAGATTTAAAATAAGCACAGAAGCGAATACTAAAAGGGAAGCCTTAAAGGTGTTAGCGTCGATATATGACCCTTGCGGGTTTGTGATGCCACATGTTTTAGCTGCAAAACTATTTATACAAGAACTGTGGACGAATAAGGCCAAATGGGATACACCATTTACTAAAGAGTTGAGTAATAAATGGGGGGAAATAAAAAAGGACTTAGAAAACATAAAGGAGATACACATAGCAAGATGCTACATAAGGAATGTAAAGAGCAATGAATATCACCTTCATTGTTTCACGGATGCTTCATTAAAGGCATACGCAGCAGTGATTTATGTAACGAACGGTACAAATTTGAGCTTCGTCATAGGAAAAGTACGATTAGTTCCTGTGAAAGATCAACAGCATCTAAAAATCCCTAGATTGGAATTGCTAGGAGTACTTATTGGGAATAGATTGATGAAAATGGTTGCTAAAGCATTTAATAATGAAATAGGAGGACAAACCTTATGGTCTGACAGTCAAATCGTTATTGAATGGTGCAATTCCGACAAATTATTACCACCTTTCGTTGCGAGACGAGTTGAAGAAATAAGACGCAATAAAGGACTTATGATTAAATATGTTCCGACAGAATTGAATCCAGCTGATTGCGCTACAAGACCTTCAAGATCTATGGAAGAAAAGAACGTATGGATCAAGGGTCCTGAATTTCTCATGGATTCTCCGGATATAACTTTCCCAGTCAACAAAACCGTTCAAATGTTATCCTTTTCGGCGCGGGAGGGTCTGACGAATGAGTCAAAAGATGAACAAAAGAAGGAAGAGGAAAGGCGGGTTTCCACAGAGGATATTGATATAGAAAGTAAAGATTCAATCGACATTAAGAAAGAGTTAAAAGAACTACAATCGAGACACTTTGCTCGAGAGTCAGAAGGAAAAGAGACGGACTTAAGTCGTAATCTTAAAGTATTTAAAGACATTGACGGAATATTACGTTGCAAAGGACGTCTCCAGAATTCTAATTTGTCATTCGATGTTAGATATCCTATATTGATTCCTAGAGAATGTGAATTCACCAATAGATTAATACAGAAAGTACATCAAGAGAATTACCATGTAGGAGTGAACCACACATTGAGCCTCATTAGACAGTCGTACTGGATACCACAGGGAAGAGCTCAGGTACAAAGAGTTCTGAAAAAATGCGAGAGATGCGTTAAACATAGAGCTGGTCCGTTTAAGCTACCACTTACTCCAGCACTACCGGCTGAAAGGGTGAATTACAGTAAACCATTTACCTTCGTAGGGGTAGATTATCTAGGCCCGGTTTTGGTCCACGGAGGTCAGAAAAGATGGATTTGCTTGTTCACGTGCCTAGCAGTAAGGGCGATACACTTAGAACTCGTGAGTAGTCTTACCGCTGAGGAAGGATTGTTAGCGTTAAGAAGGATGATAGCGACGAGGGGAATACCGAAATTTGTTACATCTGACAATGCGACTAATTTCAAGCTTATGGCAGATATTTTCTCAGACTCATACTGTGGAAACAACGGGATTCAATGGAAGTTTATCCCTCAGTTAGCACCATGGTTTGGAGGCTTCTATGAAAGACTTGTCGGGATCGTGAAGATGTGTATGAAGTGCACATTGGGGAAGCATACACTTTCGGATAATCAGTTGACAACGGTTGTTAAGGAAATTGAAGCGGTAGTGAACACACGACCACTCACAAACGTAGGAGCGGAAGTAGACATCATTTTAAGACCAATTGATTTCCTTACATTAGGAAAATGCGTAACCATGACGGAATTAGAAGAAGGAAAAATCATAGAAGGATCTGAAATAAAAATTAGTCTCGTGGAAAGTTGGAAGAAAGGTCAAAGGATTGTGAGGGAATTTAAAGAAATGTTCGTAAATAGGTATTTATTAAGTCTTAGAGAAAGACATCAACATTCTCATAGAGAACCTCGCGTTACATCCGACAGGGAACCCAAAGTAGGTCAAGTAGTACAAATTAAAGGAGAAAACAAGAATAGAGAAACCTGGAAGGTAGGGAAGATTATTTCATTAAAGAAAGGCGGCGACGGGTTATGTAGGGTAGCAATAATTAGAGTAGGAGATAAGGACTTTACAAGATCTATAGCACATTTGTACCCAATGGAAATACAAGAAACTGAAGAAGAATCGGACATAAGAGTAGAAGGATTATCGGATTCGACAGGGAATTCCGAGGAGAGTTTGGCAAAGAGAGGAGAAAGAGCTAAGGAGGGAGGAGAAGGTCAGGTCGCAAGTGAAGAAGAGGAGATACCATCAGTTTACCATGATAATTGTATCAAAGGAGTAGAGGATAGCATTGCCTCAGTTCAGAGAGTGGAAAACTCTGTAGGATTGGAAATAGAACCCAGAGTCGAGAGAGAGAAGGAACCGGTAGCACTCGAAGAGGAGACAGGGATTCGAAGTGCAAACGATTCAAGGGAACGAGATTCCGAACCGGGTGTTCAGAGAATGGAAGTGGATCAAGAGCCTTGTGGGAGAAGGATAGCTGCACTGAAAGCAAGAGAAAAGATAAGGGAATGGACGTCAAACTTGTTGAATCTCATCTGATTTCGGCCGGGAGTGTCGCGACGTTCGCGAATTCGTTTAAACATAAATTGATTATATAACATTAACATCAGGCAACATTGTCAAAGACCAACATGTTAACAATTAAATTATCTTATATCTATAGTAGTTTCATTAGTAATACATTATCTGTGGCCACTTGACTATGGCCTAGTCTATGTCTTCTGAGATATTTTCCTTTCCTGTGTGGGCGGTGAAAAGATGGCTGCTCTCTCGTTACACGTTCCTGCGTAACTGAAAATTTCTGGTGTTGGAAGTCGGCAGAATGGGCGTTCTGGTGTCACGTAATGAAGAATTATGACAAAGCTAAGTATCTCAACTTTGGTTCTAAGCATGTACTTTGTGGCCGGCTACGTAGTGTCTATAGCATGTTACGTTAAGATCGTTTGCTCTCATGATGTGAAACTTCTTTGGTTGCCGCTCCGGTGGAGCGATGGACCCGGTCAGCTTGGGACCGGGAGGCTACGGGCCATGATGTGAAACTTCTTTGGTTGCCGCTCCGGTGGAGCGATGGACCCGGTCAGCTTGGGACCGGGAGGCTACGGGCCATGATGTGGGACTTCTTTGGTTACCGCTCCGGTGGAGCGATGGACCCGGTCAACTTGGGACCGGGAGGCTTCAGGCCAGTTGTGAAGTTCAGTTTGATATGCCGTGTCGGTTTATGGTGGGTTCTGCATAATATGTATACTTATACCTGTTCTTAAGACTGCAAGGTTTCATACTACTTAAGCCGGGTGTTGGAGAAGTAACTTTACTCCTGAGAAGATATCAAAGGGTTCTCAAGTATAGATCTACATGTTAATTTGTGGGTAGCCTCATCGGTTCATGGTGTATAGGAACATTAAGTATAAACTCCTGGCTCAGGAAGGGTGAATATCATAGAAGCTGGGGTTGAGTGCTTGGAGGTATTGTTCAACAATATCATATTTCGTTTTCTTATACAGGACGCTGAGGTACAACCCAACTGAAGTGTCCTGAGCTGCCCATGAAAGAAACTGCAGAGACGAAGGGGTCGTAGTGTTCAGGATAAGAATAAAAGGTGCGGCTTCATTTTCAGAGGGTATAATCTCATGTAAGTTAATTACACTATTTCATCTTCGTGGAGGCACCTTGGATCAGTAAGGAAAGAAACAAACATAAGTCATATACAATAGGGCGAAGCAGATTCAATTTACATAGATCAAGGTGGCTCCGCGACACCCGTAGTGACAGGAATAGTAATTTTTAGAGAGCCTCAAATATATTCGATAACGCTGTTCCTTATTGGCAGATGCCATAGCGATTTTCAAAAAGGAGAGATACAGGAAATGTCAAACTTAACCACGATAAGCAATTAATTGCTTGGTGAATCTAGGTCTAGATCCAGTTGATTCAAATCGTTGGTTATAGTTTCATACATTTGTTGAAGTAGTTTTTTTGATATTTTGTTTTGTAGAGCCATATTTCACGATTAAAATTCACACATGTCGGTTAAAATTTGTTGAATCAACCAGACCTCAGATTGGAACTGAAATTCCATTCAATATGCGCTTGTTTACAATACTGTGTGAAGCGTACAAGCGAGTAGAGAACGGTATTCATTTTCCTATCTTCTGGGAAATTGTTTATTTTAACATTTACACTTTTCATTTCATGGCAGTTTACAGTTACTTCGCACCCTCGAATCTTTAGAACAAGGCTTATTCTACTCCTGATTACTTAAACCCTTCTCACATCTCCGTTGATTTATACTCAGCAGGTGTAGCCATGACTTATCTATTCCATTTATAAGGGCGGCAACACATCTCCGCTACGACATACGAGTAGCGAAATCGCTGGATGAATTCCGCTGCGATCAAGTATCTTACATCAAGATTAGCAGAACAGGGCGTCCGAACGTCAGTTCAGTTATTAATATTATTTTTATAGTCTGTGACTTAATAAATAGTCTTTTATGACGTCCTCGGTCCTGAATTAACTTTTCTTATCGATGTCCATTTTGCGAAAAATTATGTAGTTTCGCTTTTTATTCCACAAACACGTGCGAAAACAACGCGGAACCGCAACAAAATGCGCGGGAAAATGTGGTTGGCTTCGGAAATCGGAGCTGGTGAAACCGCACGTAGAAAGAGAGAATTATAGCCAAATCTATGCGTTAGAACGGACAGTTTCACTAATGTTCCGCTTCTCCTACATACGGCAAATACATGAAATTTTGAAAAGAGCAAATGCCGAGTTTCTTGCCAGTTCTTCTCGGTGCAAAACTGCTTTCCGAACCTGGCGGTAGAGTTTTGACTTTTCATAAGAGCCTATTATTTGGGCCTATGTGAATAGTACATTTCAATATAAGTGCGGAAAGTTTGTCATTTCTTTACGAGTCCCGGTTTGTTGACCCAAGCCGAAGGCGAGGGTCAACTATAAGGACGAGTAAAGATGACAATTCCGCACGTGCATTGAACGACGTTTTTTAATACATTTGCGAAAAAAAAAAACATTGGTTTTACTTGTTTGCCTGCTCCGTGTTTGCATAACGTGTTCGTGTTTATGCGCTCCTGGTACGCCCGCTCCAGTGCCGCGTAGGAGGAAAACACAAAAGCACTAGTGCGGAAAAGAATAACTTTGCGCACGCTAAACACACATGGAAATGTCAACTTTTTGAGCAAATGTATTAAAAAAATATTTTCATGACGAAATAACTGCGGTACTGCTTTTACGGGTTCGTAGCGGAGGTGTGAGGTGAGACTTACCTCAGATTGCTTTTGGTAAGTTCATGGAAAGAAATTCAAAAATGTATGAGAATTACACCAAAGATTACAGCTGCCTGAATCAAGTGACATAATTATAGCGTTAAAATATCGTGACGTATAGAAATTAAAAAAAATCAAAAATACTTATTTTGAATGTTGTTCCATTTCTATGCAAACTACCACTTTCTGACACTTGGTGACGCTCAGCTGAGCGTCACTGATAGCCAATCGCATACATTTTTGAATTTTTTTCCATTTATATCGGATCGGATATGAAACGTTCCATAAGTGTACCAAATGGAACCTTCGATAGAATAAGTCAATTGGCTACAATTGCAGAAATCAAATTGTTAGTCAAACACATTTAGGTTTAGGCTTTAGTAGTTTGAACGTCACTCAATTTAAATAATAATTTAAAACTGATTATTATAATACTATAAATAAATACATCATAATATAAATGATGGCGATACACAACTAAGCAGTGTGTAAGTAAATAAATTAAAAATAGTATAAAGTATTGGTAAGTATGATATAAGATTATAGTTCCAATAGATCTAATCATTTTAGTTCTTAAAATACGAGCCTAAAATATACCCTAGAATCTAGAAGATGAAAATACTCACTGAAACAAAAACTATCCTACGAATAAATTAAATTAGACCATTTTAGTTAAAAGATTGACGATTTTTCTTAAAATCAAGCACATTATTGAATTTGCAGTTAGAAAACATGTTACCGAAAATCCAGTAGCGTTTCCCAATATTCTATCTATCCATGGTTTTCCTTACTAGAGATAGAAATTTGACATAACTTGTTTGGAGCTTATCTCAAATTGACATCTCTATTAGGGAAAATAGAAGATAGATCCAAACAAAGGGAACCGGCATAAATTACTTTCTTGGGAAAACAATAGGTATAAATATGAATTATCTTTTTTTTGCAGTTTGGAAAAAACGTCTTGAAACTGAACTGATTTCATTTTTCTGGTGCAAGTAACGCACAAAAATTTGAGTGTAAAAATTACTTGAATACCTATTCTCTTTTCTGTTATGCCAAACTATATAACATTGATACACAATTTTATAAATAACTTTTTTTTAATACGAGTATGTAGTTATATAAAAATGTGCCGAAATGAGTATTCATAAACTGTCTTTTCGAATATCTAAATAATTTACGTAACAGGTGTCCTAACTACACACACCACTTAAAATATAAGTAGGTAATAGTGCCAATTCTGATGTCCAAAATATTAAATGCTAAGCAGGTATTATTTTCCATTGGGAGCAAACGTTACCGCTATCTTTAGACGCGTCAAATTAGTTTAGTTTAGAGATTTTGTACAACAAAATTGGCACAAATATCCTGTACCTTCAACAAATCAACACATCAACTCAGTACATTGAATATTCTTTTAAAATCATTTCATTACATTTTTTCTGTTTAAAAACATTTCATTACATTATTTCTGATATTGTTAAAGTCTTTATAAATATAGTTATTTGTTATGCAAGGGCGCAAAATGGATTTTTGGGCCGAGTGTCAAAGGACACGAGACCCAAAAAAATTTGCGGCCGTACTTAACACAAAATTTTTCATCTCACCACAGCGAGGAAAATTACTAGAAGAACACTTGGATCGGCATTGCTAAATTGTCTTGAGTAATACTCTGCAATAACTTCACTCACTTAACATCTTATTACAAAACAGTAATGAATAAAAACAAAATATTATTATTTATCACGATTAGAAAAAAAATAAGTCACTTTTTTTTCTACTTGTATTTTGGATGCGTTCAGAAATATCAATTTCTAAGAACCAACGATAATAGAAGATTTAAAAAAATAACAATAATTAGATAAACAATAAATAAATACCATGGATTTAATTAGATTTCCTTTATAATTAATAAAAAATAAAAAATAGGAGTTATTATTTTTATTGATATTCTAAGAAAATGTAAAAACAAAAATTAATGTACACCTATACAAACTCAAAGGTCGAACTTCGTTACTGACCGACTGACATTATTTAAAAAAAAAGAAGTCTTCAGTTTAATGGTGGCACCACACATGGCTATTTGTATTTGCCTATTTTTTATATTTGTCAAATAACTTCCATGTGTGGAGAGTATATTTGCCAAAATTATTGCCATATTTGCCTGTTTGGCAAATACAGCCAATAACATATTTGGCTCCATGAGGTCGAAAATTTTGGCAAATACGCGATCATCCAATCACAAATACAAATAGCCATGTGTGGTGCCACAATTAGACATTATTATAGACGCAATACGAGATTACGTCATGTTCGAATTTAGAAATGCTTTGCGGCCCTAGGGCGGGAAAGGATTTTCATACTACTTTCTCGCCCTAGGGAATATAATAGCATTTCCCGCCCGCATTTTGGGCATTAAAAATCTCCTTTCCGAGCGGGTGAGATGAAATAGTACATTGTTACCCTAGGGATGAAAGTAACTTATTTAGTCCCGAGACGGGGTTTGGCGCCCGAGCGTAGCGAGGGGGCCTATAGTTTGAGGGACTAAATAAGTCTTTATCCCGAGGTAAACACTGTGCTTTTCATTACGAATAAAAGGAAAGTCAAAATAAAAATAGAAATTAGCTAAAGAAAATTGAATAATTGTGTCAATAAAAATCACTGTTAAACAGAAGCCTAAACAAAACTCTACAACTAGAAAAACAAATGAAGATCGGATTGCCGCTTGCCACTTTCCCGCCTTTTTTTTTTCTTTGGCCTAGCCGGCGAGCTATGCATTTAGCTTTTTAATAGTCAAGTATTGTCTATGATTGTCTATGAATGTCTATGAATCAGTTGTCTTTACTTTATGAATAAAGTCTATCTTTCTTCTTGTCTATGGATGCACTCGGGTATGTCGTGTTTCATTTGAACTCCAATAAAAATGTGACAACTAGTTTTTTTTAATTATTTGACAGCTGTCAGTTGAAAACGATTCTCCCTAGGGCTGCAAAGTATTACTTTCAACCCGCTTCTCAGGCAACTTCAGACCTATTTTCCGTGTATGAGTGATGAAAAATAATAATTCATTCATTGATCACGCAATTTTAAATTATTTAGGGTTTTAGTAACTTATATTCACTAAATAATTTAAAATGATTTTTTATTAAAATAATAACGATTAGCATAATTTTTCTTGGTACTATAATGTGTTAAATATTTACTTCACCATTTATAATTGTGATGATAATGGTTAACCTGAAGTGCATTTTATCAAGTTAAAATACAGAAACGACAACAAAAATTCGGATGGACGGAATTGGGTATTTTCACCAAGAGCCTCATCGTCGTACCATCGGATTTCATCACTGAAATGCGCTTTAGAATATTCAATGTAAAGCTACTTCAAAAAGTCTTTCTTTATCAGAGTGTCCTTCACTAAATTCGTATTTATTTACCAGGTCCGACCATTGTTTCGTCAATAAGTTCGTCATCAGTAATACAAGGTGAGTTGGAGTGAGGAGACGCTGCAACCAAAGGTGATGGCGCGGGACTTTTAGCCAATTGTAAGAGGGCCGGCGAGGCAGGGTAAACCGATCTTACAGCTACCATACCAGACACTTTACTGCCAGAAGAAGATGAAAAATCTAAAAGCATTTCCGCAGCCTCCTGGGGAGTCGTTGCACCGCTGCGTGCAATGGAACCGCTCGCTGGAGGTTTCATGCAAGAGTCTGCTCCTTTTCTGTCCTCAGAACTCCCTTTAGGAGCAGCAAAACTTTTTGCCATTTCAGTTTTAAAGTCTAACGGCATGAGGGGATAGTTACTGGAAAAACTTTCTTTCGTATCATCTTTATTTCTTTGAGGACTTTCTCCTTTCGCTATACTGTCAGACAGCACTTTAGAATATTCAGATTGGTCACTTTTGCCCGGCGGCATCGTTTTTGGACTCACGCCACCTAAGTTTAACAGGGGTTTCGGCACGTTTAGAGGATACGGAGATTTCTGCATGGAATCAACGCTCCTGTTTGGATTATCAAAGTGCGAAAACGAATATTTGTTTTGGTCCATAGACCTAGAAAAATCGTTTACCATCGATCGACTGTCGTACTGCGATACGGGGCTGTTTTTATCAGGAGTATTTTGGTTTTTTAGTTTGGGTATTTGAAATTTACTAGTGTCAAGAGGCTTGATCAGACCTTCGACTAAAAAGCTGGCATCTTTAGCTGAACTTTTGTAGCGATCTCCGTCTATCTCGTCTCTTGAGCTATTTGGACTGGAGTGTCGCTCTGATTTCGACGAAAAAATCGATTTATCGGAATTGGTCATCATTTTAGCCCTTGCTTTTTCACGATCCCTATCTCTCATGATTTTGGCAAGATCTGAACTACTGCTTTTAGGTGACCCTGATGATTTGGACGCTGACTTAGATAAGTTCATGCCAGTCGAACTGCTACTGGATGATTTAGAGTAAGGCACTTTCGGGACATTACTAAGTGACGGATCTGACGGGCTCATATTCGCTTTAGGAGGGGTCGACCCGGCCGATACGCTAGCTGATTTAGAGGATTGCATGGCTTGGGATTTCTTGGACGCGGGTCCACTGATTACGCCAGGTTTTAAGCCTGTGTGTGTTTTAGGGGAGCCCTGACTGGGCGGAGTGAGTTGAGGTGAAGACTGTTTGTTAGACCCAGAACTGGAATAATTTAATTTAGAACTACTGCTCGATGACGACGACGACGACTCTTTAGATCTAGTCTTGTTGATTGTTATTTTCATACCGTCTGAGCTCGGCTTAACCATGTACTCTTGATTTTTACTTTCGTTTAGCTTTAAGTTAGTACCGGCGGCGCTGTTTTTTGGATCAGAAAATTTTGGGGCGCTTGAAGAACTAGACTTTCCTGTTATTTCTGTATCAGTACCACAGTGTTGAGCGGACTTCAATTTGTCTATCACGGCACTCAGAGAACCTTTACGATTCCGCGCCTGGCTAGGGGCGTTTAACTTATTCATTTCAACGTTTGGCGGCGATATCAGAGGTTCGGTCACTGGACTGTCACATGTTACTGGAGTGATTTCTAGCTGTTTTAATTTCATTGGGTTTTTTAACTTGGGGCTGCTTCTGTCTGAACTAGAAAAAGAGAGACCGGAATGTTTCTTGTCTTTATCCCGCGACGTCACAGAGCTCGAGCTATAGCTGTCTTTGGAGATCTTTTTTGTCAGATCGTATCCAGTGGTCCCAGATTTACCGGAAGGGGATCCGCTCGTTGCCGACTTTAGTGTCGACATACTTGGCTTTCCCGAGCTAGAGGAACTATGTTTCGGGGAGGAGATGCTGTGGTTTTTTGGACTCGAGTACCCGGGGAGATGTTTGGGGCTATTCGGGACCGGCGAGTGTCTGGGGCTACTGTGGTGACTGGACGTACCCGAGGGTTTACTTACACCTTTGACACTACTCGGACTCGGAGATTTCGTGATCGATACCGACCTGCCATGCGTGGGGCTAGGGCTAAATTTTCGTAGCAACGAGTTTGGGGACGATGGGCGCAAAGGAGATCCATCCGTGGGTTTGATACTGACGGAAACGGGTTTGGTTAGTGGGTCTTGCTTGGGCGGAATCTTTTCCGGTGGACCCATGGAGTCGTCTCGCCGCCGCTTTTTCTTTTTCTCTTTGCTACGCTCTTCACCTGATCTGCTTGATTTTTTGTCAGATCTAATACGATCGTCCATGGACTTGACTTGTGAAGATGTTATAGGCGTGATTGTTATAGAGCTGGGCAAAGCGGCTGGCGCAGCTGCCGTGATGGGTATGATCTCTATGCCTGGTCTTCGATCGAGACACAGCATCGACGATATATTCGACCCCGGCACGGAATTGGGCGGGTTGGATGAGCTGGATCCTATAGGAGTGATGCTGACAGACGACGGCATGTAGGATTTTCCGTCTGTAAGATCTAGAAGCAACGACGATGTGCTTCTACTTCTGGATTCTGAATCCTTCATTTTCAGCTTTTGCCTTTTGTGCTCAGACTTGTGAAAAGAATTCCTGCAACAGAAACATATTTGGTGAAACATTTTAGTTTTTTGTGCAACAGTTTTATGTGACTTGATTTGTTTAAAAATTTTTTAGTTAAAAATATTTCACAAAGTACTCCAATACTAACAAAGGGCAAGTCCTTTCAAGAAAGGCTGTCTGTCTTGTAAAATCGTATGTTTAACATCGTACATTTAAATGCAAATAATTAAGAGAAGCGTATCCCAACTATTGGGAACGTGCTTACAATATACATTTAACAGAAGTACTAATACTACTCATCCACTTACCTGATTAAGTCTTCAACATCCCCATCGTTAGAATTGTCCATATCAGAGGATGTTCTGTTGTCTTGGCTCCCGAGCGCGTCCTGTGCGTCCATCCCCGAGAGTTCTAGATCTGAGGCGAACTCGTTTTGAGACACAGATGACTCCCTCCCCTCAAATTCTACGTCATCGTTGGTGGAATTGCTATTCATGGTGTTGTCATCGTCGTTGCCGTAGCCATCGGAGTTATCGCTCTCGCTGTCGGAGTCCATCATGGACGTCATCCCCGGTTTGCCCTTCTTCTGAACCGCGGGCCAGAGACCTTGGTCGGATTTCCGCTTTTTGGGCTTTCGTTCATCAGACCCCTGAGGCTTTGTGTCGCTAGTGTTGGAGTCTTGGCACATCATTGTGAGATGGTGCTGTTGGTCCGATAGATACGAACCTGTGAAGTTATTTGTAGAATATCAAGTAAAGTTATTTACAGCAATGCCCTAACATCAGATTAAGCTCTAGCTCATCGTCATTATCAAAATCATGAAATCCATTTTATGTCCCACAGCAGCGTACGGGTATCCCATAGAATGAGAATTTGGCTATAATTGCCACCAGGATGGCAAAGTGCCGGTTGTCGGACTTCGCAAAACTTTGAGAACATAACGGTTAGCCTTAACCATTATCAGCAATTGATATTTAATTTCCACAAACGCACATGTTATTCCGAAAAGGCGCGTGTCCGTAATTCGAATAATTCGTAATTCGAATCCCCAACCCCCTGACAATAGGCAGAGATCAAACTCTGAATGAATGAATCCCCAACCCCCTGACAATAGGCAGAGATCAAACTCTGAATGAATGAATCCCCAACCCCCTGACAATAGGCAGAGATCAAACTCTGAATGAATGGGCTATCACAATAGACATAATTATACCCTGGACAGGGCAGACGACGCAAAAAATGTCGCGTTTATTGGTGCAAAAATGCTCGTTTTGCCACCAACAGTAAGGCCATGCTGTAGTTCACTCAGCAGCCACTTATAGAATTTTAACAGATGGCGCTTCTGTTTGCTTGTACGAAAAAGGTTTGTAACGTA
Source organism: Coenonympha arcania (assembly GCA_036785405.1). Taxonomy (NCBI): domain Eukaryota; kingdom Metazoa; phylum Arthropoda; class Insecta; order Lepidoptera; family Nymphalidae; genus Coenonympha; species Coenonympha arcania. Next base: position 4,556,370 of record CM072067.1, read on the forward strand.
AATCGTTCGGATGTCCATATCCTGAGTTTTCTTATGAGTGGCTATTACTTTCTTACTTGTCTCGTTATTATTTGCTATTAAAATATGTAAAATATCAGTAATTATGACACGATACGCACCGCCCTGGTGCGGGTGGCTGACGTTGGTGGGCTCGTGCTTGACGTCGCCCCCCGGGTCGAGGCCCCCCAGGCCGCAGCTAAAATTTGACTCCAGCGCCGAGTAGCTGCCGTTCAGCTGCTTCGTCTCCGCTTCGTGCTCCCAGATCTTGACGAGGGATCTAAAAAGTTTATCGCGTTTGAAGACCTTTTGGAAATGAATGTTTGCTTGTTTAGATGTTTCTTACGCCACCACGCCATAACGAATCGATTTTTCTGAGGGATGGAAATAGTGGTCCACGGTTCCCGCGGATTTTGTATACCGAAGTTCACATGGGTGAAGTGTACCGAAAGTTCTGACACACTATTATAGATATTGTAAAGGCCAATAAATAATAATAATAAATAAATATATATACGGGACATTTTTACACATCGCAATCTAGCCCCAAAGTAAGCGATAGCTTGTGTTATGGGTGCTAGATGACTGATAAATATACATACATACTAATATACATGAATATAATATATTGAAATTTGAAAAACACCCAGACACTGGAAAACATTCATGCTCATCACACAAATAGTTACCAGTAGTGGGAATCGAACCCACGACCTCCGGCGCAGGCGGCAGGTTCGCTACCGCTACGCCATTCGGTCGTCGATAATATAATATTATTCCAATAACTTGCTGATAGTGCCATACTTGGCTCAAGATTTAACGCGGTGTGACGTCATAGACATGGCCGCTTACATGAGTCGGACAGCTCCAGCTCCACGGTGGCCATGCTCTCGTCCAGCGGGTGCTCCAGCGATATGGACATGTGCCTCGCTCGCTCACCTGAGTGTGATAGGTATAGAGTGGCTCTTCTGCAGCACCTTGGTGATGTAGTCGTCGATGTGGTCCCTGGGCGGCGAGTTGAGCGTGTAGACGGAGGCGCGCGGCGCGGCCGGGTCGGACAGCTCCAGCTCCACGGTGGCCATGCTCTCGTCCAGCGGGTGCTCCAGCGATATGGACATGTGCCTCGCTCGCTCACCTGAGTGTGATAGGTATAGAGTGGCTCTTCTGCAGCACCTTGGTGATGTAGTCGTCGATGTGGTCCCTGGGCGGCGAGTTGAGCGTGTAGACGGAGGCGCGCGGCGCGGCCGGGTCGGACAGCTCCAGCTCCACGGTGGCCATGCTCTCGTCCAGCGGGTGCTCCAGCGATATGGACATGTGCCTCGCTCGCTCACCTGAGTGTGATAGGTATAGAGTGGCTCTTCTGCAGCACCTTGGTGATGTAGTCGTCGATGTGGTCCCTGGGCGGCGAGTTGAGCGTGTAGACGGAGGCGCGCGGCGCGGCCGGGTCGGACAGCTCCAGCTCCACGGTGGCCATGCTCTCGTCCAGCGGGTGCTCCAGCGATATGGACATGTGCCTCGCTCGCTCACCTGAGTGTGATAGGTATAGAGTGGCTCTTCTGCAGCACCTTGGTGATGTAGTCGTCGATGTGGTCCCTGGGCGGCGAGTTGAGCGTGTAGACGGAGGCGCGCGGCGCGGCCGGGTCGGACAGCTCCAGCTCCACGGTGGCCATGCTCTCGTCCAGCGGGTGCTCCAGCGATATGGACATGTGCCTCGCTCGCTCACCTGAGTGTGATAGGTATAGAGTGGCTCTTCTGCAGCACCTTGGTGATGTAGTCGTCGATGTGGTCCCTGGGCGGCGAGTTGAGCGTGTAGACGGAGGCGCGCGGCGCGGCCGGGTCGGACAGCTCCAGCTCCACGGTGGCCATGCTCTCGTCCAGCGGGTGCTCCAGCGATATGGACATGTGCCTCGCTCGCTCACCTGAGTGTGATAGGTATAGAGTGGCTCTTCTGCAGCACCTTGGTGATGTAGTCGTCGATGTGGTCCCTGGGCGGCGAGTTGAGCGTGTAGACGGAGGCGCGCGGCGCGGCTGGGTCGGACAGCTCCAGCTCCACGGTGGCCATGCTCTCGTCCAGCGGGTGCTCCAGCGATATGGACATGTGCCTCGCTCGCTCACCTGAGTGTGATAGGTATAGAGTGGCTCTTCTGCAGCACCTTGGTGATGTAGTCGTCGATGTGGTCCCTGGGCGGCGAGTTGAGCGTGTAGACGGAGGCGCGCGGCGCGGCCGGGTCGGACAGCTCCAGCTCCACGGTGGCCATGCTCTCGTCCAGCGGGTGCTCCAGCGATATGGACATGTGCCTCGCTCGCTCACCTGAGTGTGATAGGTATAGAGTGGCTCTTCTGCAGCACCTTGGTGATGTAGTCGTCGATGTGGTCCCTGGGCGGCGAGTTGAGCGTGTAGACGGAGGCGCGCGGCGCGGCCGGGTCGGACAGCTCCAGCTCCACGGTGGCCATGCTCTCGTCCAGCGGGTGCTCCAGCGATATGGACATGTGCCTCGCTCGCTCACCTGAGTGTGATAGGTATAGAGTGGCTCTTCTGCAGCACCTTGGTGATGTAGTCGTCGATGTGGTCCCTGGGCGGCGAGTTGAGCGTGTAGACGGAGGCGCGCGGCGCGGCCGGGTCGGACAGCTCCAGCTCCACGGTGGCCATGCTCTCGTCCAGCGGGTGCTCCAGCGATATGGACATGTGCCTCGCTCGCTCACCTGAGTGTGATAGGTATAGAGTGGCTCTTCTGCAGCACCTTGGTGATGTAGTCGTCGATGTGGTCCCTGGGCGGCGAGTTGAGCGTGTAGACGGAGGCGCGCGGCGCGGCCGGGTCGGACAGCTCCAGCTCCACGGTGGCCATGCTCTCGTCCAGCGGGTGCTCCAGCGATATGGAGATGTGCTGCCACGACAGCGCGCTCACTTCGAACATCAGCACGCTCTCTAGCTCCATCACTGTTCAAAACAAATGCCAGTTACATAGTACAGTGCTTTCATAGTACGATGCGTGCAACAGATTTATATCGGGTCTCACCTTGCTTGGTCTGCAGGCGCACGCAGCTGGCGACGAGCGCGTTGAAGAGCGCCTGCTGTCGCAGCGCGGCCAGCAGCGGCGGCACGTGCGAGGGGTGCGTGAAGGGCACGCTGTTCACCACGCACCCGTCCAGCCCGCGCGTTTCGCACAGGAAGTAGCATTGCCACTGCTCGGGGAGATTCTATGGAAAAAGAATAGAATAGAAAATTCTATAAATATGACAACTAGCTGACTATGCAAACGTTGTTTTGTCACTTAGGGACATCAAATACAGATAACAACCCCGTCCCGGACCCAGAGATCATACCATGAAATTTCATAACGATCGGTCCAGCCGTTTCGGAGGAGTTTGGTTACAAAGAAAATTGAGAGAATTTTATATAATTGAAGATAAAGACCTAGCATACAGAGGCTCTTATGAGTCATTTCATTTTACACGGTCTCTTTAATGGTGATAACCATTTCACGACTTAAAACTAAGTTTACGAGGGTTCACAAACCATGCCGCTGAGACGAGGCCCACAACAAACACAGCCGGGTATGTAATGTTTTTCAAGATCCATATAGATGACAAAACTAGGGAGACACCCCATCTATTCATTCCAGCCTAGCCTTGCGTGACATGCGGCGCTATGCTAAGCGCAAAGATTTGTCGCCAAATGTTCATGTACTGAGTGAAGTACCCTAGGTGACGTCATCTTATGCGTTACTTGACAAATTAAAAATGATCACGGTAATTTGGTACACAGGGCCTTGTCCATATTTGGTTCCTAGATCTGTTTATGATACAGTGAAATTCAAACTTACAGATCATAATGATACTGTTGAAAATAAATTACATTTATATATTTTCAAGTGACCATTCATTTGTATGAATAAATAAATAAATAAATATAATTATATATGGGACATTTTTACACATCGCAATCTAGCCCCAACGTAAGCGATAGCTTGTGTTGTGGGTACTATATAACTGATAAATATACATACATACTAATAAATGCTGCTAACATTAATACAATTTTCGTGCTGCAGAAGAAGGCTGTTCGTGCCATTTACAAAATGGGCCCAAGAGAATCTTTAAGAGAAAAATTCAAAGAATTTAATATAATGACGGTGCATGCACAGTATATATTTAATAACTTGATATATGTGCATAAAAATATTAATAATTTTGTTAAAAAAAGCGATCTCCATGCTATTAACCTTAGAAGTAAAAACAAACTAGTAGTGAATAAAACAAGACTAGAGAAAATAAATAAATCATTTAAAAGCAATGGGATACGCTTTTACAACAAACTTCCTATTGAAATGTTAAACTTATCCCTCAATAAGTTCAAAGTCGCTGTAAAACGAAAGCTCGTTAATAAAGCTTACTATAGTATTAAGGATTATTTACATGAATCAAATCCTTGGGTGTAAATGAACTGCTGTATTATAATTACTAGCTCAACTAGTTTTTAAGAGCTTTTGTAAAGTGGTGATAACCGAAAACAAAACCCGGCTGAGTTTGTTGTGGGCTTCTTCTCAGTGCAGGGCGCGTTGGAACCCTCGTAAACTTAGTTTTAAGTCGACTTGTAGTTATCACCGTAACGTATTATGTAACAAATATTGTTGACGTTTTACAAGTGCCTTGTAAGTTAGGCCTATGTGAAATAAATATATTTTGACTTTTGACTTTTAAATATAATATATTGAAAAACACCCCGACACCGGAAAACATTCATGCTCATCACACAAACATTTACCAGTAGTGGGAATCGAACGCACGACCTCCGGCGCAGACGGCAGGTTCGCTACCACTACGCCATTCGGTCGTCAAAATATTATAATATAATATAAATAATCGGATATGTATAAAGTATAATTATTGTAAGATTCTCACCACAAAGAGTCCCTTGCTGAGATTCAAGTCGACGATTTTGCCCGGGGCGAGTTTATTGTACGCTTGCTGGGCGATTAGACCTAACATCGGCTTAGCTTTGCCCCAATCACCGGCCACTTCCACCTTAAACAATAAGTTCAAAAAGATATAGGATGTGTTAGTATTATAGGGGAAGTTGTTATAGATATTTCAATCCACGAAGACGCGCCCCACTCTGTCAAAATCGCTTATGTTTCATTCGATTCGTACGTAGTTTGACAGAGTGGGGCGCGTCATCGTGGATTGTATTATCTAGCACTGGATTGGCATATTCAACATAAAGGTATGTAACATTGAGCATACACCAAAATAAGTCGATGGCTTAGAATATAGATTGATGCAAAGTGAAGGTTTGCTATATAGGTTCGTTGGGTGGATGGTTACAACTAGAAAACAAGCATCAATAAAGGGATGTATGGACAAACTTCCTTGACATACTCGGGCCCAAAGATTTAAATCTGGATCCGCCCTTAGGCTATTGCACACAGAAAACGTCTACAAACATGCTGAGTGAGTGATCTCAGCATGGTATAGTTTCACTTGTGACAGAGAGAGTGATGGATGTTGTCTACAAATTATTTGCTAGTTTTTTTCACGGTAAACTTACATCAAAATGCCAGCTTGTGCATTTAGGGGCCCATAAACGGCTGTAACATCATTGAATATCTTGAAAATATCATGTGTACCTCAGTAGTGGCGTGGATGAGTTTGGCAAGCCCCGCGCACAAGGGCGTGGGTTGCGACAGTTTGAGGGTGTAGCAAGCCGGTAACATTGCGCTATTCTGAGGCACCAACTGGGCATAAACTGGACCATTTCTGCAAAGCAAAAAAACAATCATTAGAAAAATATCCAAAATCTGCCAAAATTCTTAGTGGCATAATTTCAGATCAATACAAACACAAGTTAAAATCGACTTAAGCTTTTGTTGCATAATTTTGAATTATGTACTAAGTTTTTAAGATGGCAAGAAATGACGGGCTATACAATGTTGTCTGTGATATTAATGCCTGCTTGTGTCACGTGCAATGTGTTGCACGAATTCGCTTTGCAATGTCATACAAAGGTGGAGATGATAAGCTGATGTCCAGTAATTTCCGTACACTGTAGAGACCTGAGACATTACTGTTGAGTCTACATTGGTACCAATTCTTTTGTACAAAATCTCTAAACTAATCTGACGCATATGAAAAATGAAAATAGTGGTATCCTTTTCCAATGGGACCATTTTCAAAAGGAAAACACTATTTTAGACGCGTCAAATTAGTTTAAAGATTTTGTACAACAGAATTGGCATGAATCTCTTTAAAAGTGAAACACATTGCTTACTAATGACTGTTTTACGGCAGAATATCAGGGCAATAATCTGCTATTTGTTGCTTAGGTGTTGGAAGTTTCAGTCATCGTATTAGTATGTAAGTGTGTACATTGTTTTATGTGTGGCATAATGTAGTGAAATAAATGTTTTTTCTTTACTAAATATCTTTATATTATCTTTGGACAAGGAAAGCTTGTGACAGAAAGATCTGGAGAAAATTAAAGGAGGCCTTTGCCTTAAGTGGGCAAACAGACTAGGTTGTTGAGGCAGTAAAACTTTAATGTAATATATATTTTAAATTTATGCTGATTAAACTATTCTTTTGTTACTTTTTATATTGTTAGTTGTGTGTTAATATGTTTACCAAGTCTGAATAAAGGCTCTTTTTATTATTTATTTAAATATCTTTACCCTTTTCCAGGTCTCTGAGCACCGGATATGATAGGCGACAGTTGCAGTTTGTTGGCAGTGGAGCCCTCCAGCAGCACGGTCGCGGAGTGTCCGATCGGCGTGTGCGAGGGCGCCACCAGCGACGCGAGCCCGCTGCTCGCCGCCGGCTTGCCCACCGTGAGCAGCTCCACCGTCAGCGGCTGCAGGCCCTTGTCCTTGTCCAGCAGCTCGTAGGGTGACACGAAGTATGTTAGACGCATCGCATGGCCTGAAACATGATACAGAATTTGACACGTTCGCTGCGGCTAAGATTGTTTAGAAATTTCCGCTGTAAGGGCTAGGATGCGCGCGTAGAGATATGTCTCTATTTTCGTCACTCTCTGTTCTTTATGATCTATATTGATAGACAGAGAAAGAGAGCGACAAAAGTAGAGTGACATATCTACGTACGCATGCTGCATCGGCTGGTGCGGTGCAGGGTGATTACGACCTGACAGTAAACTGTTTACCTTATGGTGCGGTACAGTATTTTGCCCCATAAGATTTAATTTAAAAGTATTTTTCTTAGATTTGGTGCGGAACCAGGTGCTAATAACCCAAGAGGCGGTTAGATATGGATCACTACAATATTTGACGATTGTAAAATATCTGGTTCTTTCCAACGATTTTCGAGGAAAGATTTATTTCCCATACTGAATTTGAGATCAACTTTTTTGGCTCCCACATTTTTTAACCCTATATAGCAGTGAACATGTTATTACCATAGGTTTATAACAATGGTCTTAGGAAAAGGGGAGGAAGAAGCAAATGAGTGAAAAAAATATTTTGTACTTGTCCCAACTTTCCTATTTTTTTTTATGATTTATTATTCGCGCGGCGAACCATGAGCCCTATGACAGTTCGTTTAGTGATGGGTCGTGTCTTTGGTCTTGTCGATAATTTTTTTGTTTAGACAAAGGTGTGGCTTGCACTTAAGCCACGTTGGTAAACATGTTTTAAAAAATATTACAATGTGCATTTTTAATGTCCATTTTGTTGTTCTTGTATTAATTTAAGATTTTTGGCATAGATTAAGTAGGTAAGTAAAACGAAAGTTTCCAACCTTGTTATTTTCTAATAATGCTTTACCCGGTAAACACGTTTTTGCTATATAAGTATATATTTTATCATGAAAATGAATGCTCCCCATTTATTTATTTTGTCTGAAAAATTGTGCACTCGTTTCCATTACCGACATTTTTTTATCGATACTTGCCGCCCTAGTCGATAAACGTCACACGACGTAAGTTTTGCAGGACGTAAACATAAATTCAGATTGACATAACTTCTTGTAAATGTTAAGAATTGTTAAAAATATCAACGGAATATCATTACTTATGGTATAAAGCTACGTAAAATTTATAAATGGCATTTTTAGACGCCCCCAATATAATCCCGATTTAATGGTGACGCCACTACAATGTTATATGGTGACATTAGCTGTCAGTGTCATAGGGATCACGGTTCGCTGCGCCGAGTTTAATTCAGAAATCTATGACTTCAGGAATCTCCGAAAATCGCTGTTTTTGTCATGTGAGACCTAGTTCAAGGCAAACCATCAAAATATCAAAAAGTTAAAATGCTTTCTGCAAAGGTAAAAGCCTGAGTTTTGAAACCTTAAAATTAATGTATTACCTATACTATTATTATAACTTTTTATGAGTAATGAGTAATCACATTCATACCTCCTCTCCTTTTCTGCAGGAACCCTATAGGACTTTTGTGGACCTGAGCCCAGGGGTCCTTGATGAAGCTCTGCAGTTGCCTCATAGTGCACAAGTCTTCCTCCAAACTTTGCAGTGCGCTGAACGCTTTACATTTCACCTGTAACAAAGCAGATAATATAATAAACAAATATGTGACACATCACAATCTAGAAACAAAGTGATGGCTTGTGTTATGGGTAGAGGGCAAGATAAAGTACTAATAAGGTAAAGTAGTAATTAATATATAAAATTCTCATGCTAATTTAGAAACGGCTCGACCGATTATTATGAAATTTTCTGTGTATGTTCAGTAGGTCTGAGAGTAGGTTGTAAGCAATTTTTTTATCCCCAATGGCAAACCAACGTTTGCCGGGTCAGTTACTCTAATATATAAAATTCTCGTGTCTCATGTTTGTTACCTTTTGAAATGGCTTGACAGATTGTTATGAAATTTTCTGTGTATGTTTGGTTGGACTCAGTAGGTCTGCTACTTTTTTATCCCTAATAGCACAACAACGTTTGCCGGGTCGGCAAGTATACATAAAAATACAATATGATGTAGAAATACACATTTCCAGACACGGGAACCCAGTAGCAGGAATCAAATCCACAACCGCGGACACGGAGGGCAGAACCACTTCTTATGTGACAATCTGTAGTAATCGGTCGTATTAGTAAGAGCAACTCACTTTTTTCTCAGCATTCAATTGGTACACAGCTGTAAGACCCTCTAGTTGTGCGGTGAAGTCTGCAAAATCACCCCGTGATATACACTGAACTAGTTCTTCACAACTCTGCTGATCTATCTGTAAAGTTAAAAAATATATACAATGATATTTATAACGTTTTGTGTTTAACGAAAAAGATTTTTAAATTTCATGTGTGAACATAGTGGAGATAACAAGTCAAATAAAAAACTAAATATTTTGGCTCATATTTTTTACTAACCTTACCCTCATGATGAATTTTAACATCTTTCACATTACCAGATGATTCAACTAATATTTCCAAATAAAACATATCAGATGATATGAATAAGTTGACACCTGATGTTCCCACCACAAATTTTAATCTGAAAATAAATGAAATTTTTAACATTTTTACCATTATTACATACAGATTGAAGTAGCTAGTTCAGCTATGTTGTTTAATTAGGTTTTGCAGATAGTCCTGCCTTCAAAGTTTTCGACATTTTACCCAATTGCCAAGGAAAGGTTATTTTTTTGCACATATTTTGTATATTTTTGAATTTGTTTTGTTTTATAACCTTGTATTTTTCAAACGGCTGAATGGATTTGGTATTGTTAGATTTGTTTCAGAAACCCAAGTGTTTTTGGGTAGCTTTTCTTTTAAATTTTTTTTCGTTTTTCCGTTTCCGGCGGTCGGACAGTTAGCTGCGTAACGTGAACTCTCGTAATTTTAATTCGAAAAAAGTGTTTCGAACTCATCATAACGCACGGCATACCACAAATCCACATATTGGAATTACGCGAAATCGGAGTACATAGTGGTCACAACCTAAATACAAGAGGAAGGATTGGAAAACAAGAGAAAAACCAAGTAATTTTTTAGAGGTTAGAATCCATTACATCAATTCCGACACTGACAGATACATTGTTGACAACAGCTGACACCTGACAACTGAAGTAAGTGTTGCCACAATATCAAACCAAGAAAAACTACCAATTTGGTAGTTTCTAATACAACAATGGAGCCTCAATTTCAATTACTTTGGAATAAAATGAAAGAGGAGATGAGCCAACAAACAGCTGTTATAAACCAAAATATGATAACAACTATTGATGAGAAACTAAAACCTCTTGTGGATGACATAGTTGGACTGAAACTGGAGATAGAAACACTGAAGTCAAAAACACAATATTTAGAGAAAGAAGCAAAGAAAAACAATTTAATCATTCATGGGGTGAAAGAAACGGAAACTAGTTTCCAGGACTTATTGGAACTTACCATTACAACTCTAAACGTTGTCAGTAGCAAAGCAAGCACAGACACTTGGGACAAATGGGAAATAAGCAACATTCATAGAATTGGAAAGAAAACGGATGGCAAAGTTCGGCCCATATGCATGACGCTCACTTTGTACTGGCGAAAAATGGAATTACTAAGAAATAAAAAATATCTCCCAGATAACATATACATAACAGAGGACTACCCCAAGGATGTGCTGTTAAAAAGGAAAATACTAAGAACTCAACTAAAGGAAGAACTAGACAAAGGCAACGAGGGATACATTGCTTACGACCGACTAGTAATAAAAGGAAAGAAAGATAAAAGGAAGAGATCACCCACAAAATCGCCAATTGCACCAAACGACGATAAAACAAAAAATACAAACAAAACTAAAATTAGTAGAGTTAACTATTTCGACAAAACGAGATCACTCTCATTTTGTGGAACTAGCAGCATGAATTAGCAATCAAACAACACCAGCAGCAAACGGAAAACTAAAAAATCACAAACAGGATATAACAGAACAATAAGTAAAGGTCCCAACCAGGCTGGTCACCTTGGGACGTCAGACCACCACCCTCTAGAAGACAAGCAACAAGTAGGAAAAACATTAAAACCCAGACACTTACTAAACTCAACGAAAAATAAAACTCAAAACAAATTATTTATAGCTACCCTAAATACAAGACGGCTGGTCACCGCGGGGAAGAATGACCAACTCCCTCCAAGAAGGAAAAACAAAGGCAACTGTTTACACATATGCACACTGAACACATTAACATTGCGAACAGAGGAGAGCCTTAAAGAGCTTGAAATTGCCCTAACTAACTTAAAATGGGACATACTTGGGGTGTGCGAAATGAGAAGAGTAGGAGAAGGAATTGAAGAGAGAGATAGCTACATCCTTTACCATAAAGGTGGGGAATCTGCACACTACGGAGTGGGGTTCCTTATCAAAAAAAGTCACAAAAATAAAATAATTGGGTTTGAAGGCATATCGGACAGAATAGCCATCATCCACTTAAACATACCCCAATATAAAAAGAACTGGACAATTGTTGAAATATATTCCCCTACTGAACAAGCCAACAAAAGGGACATTGAAGATTTCTACAACTCCTTAACTGACGTAGTGGATAAATATTCCTGCAATAACCTTATTCTAATGGGTGATTTCAATGCTAGGGTGGGGACAAGAGAAGCCGGAGAGGAAATAGTTTTGGGTAAATATGGACATGGAGAGAGAAGCAAAAATGGACAAAGGCTTTGCAACCTCCTGCTGGAGCACAACCTCGTTCTACTGAATTCTGTGTTTAAAAAAAAAGCCCAAGTCAAAATGGACCTGGATATCTCCAGACGGAGTGCACAAAAATGAAATTGATTATATAATATCCAACAAAAGAATTTTTTTGCTGACACTCATGTTATCCAGAATCTGAATTTCAATACAAATCACCGGATGGTACGAGGTCGCCTCAACCTAAACCCAGCAAAGAAGTCCAGGAACCACATAATCAAGAAGCAGCTATTACCTCAAGTACCTGCTGTGAAAGAAGCTGATCTTACCTCTCTAAAGCCCCTTCTAACCATCGCAGACTCTGACATAGATCTTATAGAAAAATACAACCAAATAGAAACAAAACTCAAAGAAATAACTAAATCCATTCCTAAGAACAACAAATCTCAAGATATAAGCGAAAAAACTTTGGAACTCTTGGAAAAAAGAAAAATACTAAAGATAGGTCAAGGAAATAGAGTAACACATAAGAAAATAGCAAAAATAAACAAAAAAATAAGGAAGAGTATGAAAAATGACAAGAAAAGGAAAAGACTACAAACATTAGAGAAGCATATCCAAAAAACTGGGGGCATCAAAAAAGCCTTAAAAGAACTACGAGAGAAAGGGAAGGAGTGGATTCCACAACTGAAAAATAACAAGTTAAACATAACCAAAAGAAAAATGATACAAAAATTAGCTACAGACTTCTATAAAACACTATACTCAAATGAAAACTCTGATATTAAGCAAATACAAAATACAGAAATATCAATAGAAGAATCCATAACTAATACCGAAAATGAACCGGAGATCTTACTATCAGAAACTGTGAAAGCTATAAAGTCCCAAAAGATGGAGAAAGCTCCAGGACCTGATAATATCCCAAATGAGCTGATGAGAGGCACTATAAACGAAATAAGTCCTATACTAACAAAAATTTTCAACGACATCCTCCATACAGGGTTCATTCCAAGCCAATGGGCAACCTCTCACATCATCCTCATTCATAAAAAAGGAGCTAAAGATGAGATCGACAATTACAGACCAATAAGCTTGATATCAAATGTCTACAAAGTATTTGCTAAAATAATACTGGAGAGGATCTCAAGAAAGCTGGATGAGAACCAACCAATAGAGCAAGCAGGGTTTAGGAAGAACTTTAGCACCATCGATGTTAAGCAACTTTTGCAAAAATATAATGAGTATCAAAAACACTTATACCTTGCATTTATAGACTATTCCAAAGCGTTTGACAGCCTAATACACAAGTACATTTGGCTAAGCCTAGAGGAACAAGGAATCAGTAAAGTGTACATAAATTTAATAAAAACCATCTATACCAAAAGTGAAAGTCGTGTCAAGCTAGAAACAACAGGGGAACCTTTCCCAATAAATAGAGGAGTTAGGCAAGGAGACCCACTTTCGCCAAAACTTTTCTCCGCAGTCCTAGAGAGCATCTTTCGTAAAATAGACTGGTCTAAATTTGGTCTAAACATCAACGGTCGACGCCTGAACCACCTCCGATTCGCCGACGATTTAGTCTTATTTGAAGAAGATCCAATCAAACTTCAGGTCATGATCGAGCAACTAGCAAAAGAAAGTAAAAAAGTTGGACTAAAAATGAATTTACAGAAGACTAAGGTGATGACCAATACAAAACGAATTGACATAAAACTGAACGGGACCTCACTTGAATATGTTGATGAGTATGTTTACCTCGGGCAAATAATCTCTCCTGCTGACCAAATGGCCAAGGAAATCAACAAACGAGTTGCAAATGGGTGGAAAAAATACTGGTCACTGAAAGAAATAATGAAAAGCAATGATTTAGATATCAACATCAAACGAAAAGCTTTCAACACTTGCATACTACCCTGTATTACATATGGTTGTGAAACCTGGGCACTCACTCAACAACATAGAGACAAGCTTGCAGTGTGCCAACGGGCAATGGAGAGGAGTATGCTCGGAATAAGCATCAAGGATCACATTTCTAGTTCATTCATTAGACAAAAAACCAAAGTTTCCGACATACTCACTCGCATCGATAAACAAAAATGGCGATGGACAGGCCATATGTTGCGTTGTGGCATAGAAAAGTGGTCTAAGCAGGTAACTCTTTGGCACCCTCGTGAAGGCAAGCGTAACCAGGGACGACCTCTGAGACGCTGGGAAGATGAGATAAGACTAACTTTAGGCCCTTACTGGTCAAGAGTAGCTTTAGACAGAGCGCACTGGAAGGAATTGGAGGAGGCCTTTGCCGAAAGGCACTCCAAAATTAGGGACATAATTTAAAAAATTTTTAGATATTAATAATATGTAATTGTCACTAATTCTGGTGTAAATAAAAGGCTATTTTATTTTATTTATTTATTTATTTTCTTTTAAATATCATAAAAGCAGATTCTTGGTGTTATTGAATAAAATTATAATTAAACAACCTATTGAGTGGGGTATCAAAATGACGGACATTGAAAGAACAGTACAAATATATATATATATATATTTTTTTTTTATTGTAGATAGGCTTGCGCTTGACGACAATCATGCCTGATGGAAAGCAATGATGAGGTCTAGGATGGAGCGCGCTTGCCTAGAAAATGCCTATTCACTCTTCTCTTGAAGGCACCCAGATTGTATTTGGCTGGGAACACGGAAGCTGGAAGGGTATTCCACACCTTAGCGTAACCATATATTAATAAGTCATATGTTTAAATGGAATTTTGCTTTAAATGTTATTATTTTAGAAATTACCAATTTTGTGGCCAGTTTTTTTTTTAATTAATCATGTTAGAGTTATACATCTGAGTTAATTAAATGCTTTAAAGCTTTAATAGTAAAGAGAAATTGTGAGGAAATCTGGACTCCTATTCAAAGTTTGCCAATATTGTACTGTTTTCACATTTTCATTTTATGTTAGTGTGAAAATATTAAAACAGTGGTACAACCCCTGCACTTGGCTAACAGCTAACAAGGTTGTTGGAATAAGTCTCCGTGACTTGCACTGAGTAGTTTTATGTAACGGGTATACGATGTATGTAAAATGTAGATCAGTTAGGTATCTACTTTCTCCTGTGACGTACCCAAGTTGCCTAGAGAGGCACTCCAGCCTCTCGATGAGGCTCTGCAGGGAGCTCACTTTGATGCAATGCTGCAGACTGTCCAGACATTTCTGCAGGATCATGCGGTCCGCACTGTCCACTGCCCACCTTTTATCCTGTTAAGATAAACATCCTTTAATTTATTACTGCTATCCTAAGACCAGGGCTGCATTTTCATGCATCTAACCTATGTTCTAAGCAGCTGTCCAGGAAGAATGGAGATGGATTGTCAAGCATGTGACTGAAAAAATTATGACCACAAATATGACCTCTCTGACAAATGCGCAATGAAAAAGATGAACCTATGTTTAGTAACGGCTCATACACAGCATTGCGCCAGAACGATGCATCACTTGGCAGTGCATCTTTGTTGCTAAGGTTGTAACTAGTCACAGACCAATACATAGGTATATCACCACCACAGATCACTATTATTATTAACACGTTGCCTGCCGTAGAAGAAATTTGTTTTTTTACATAAAATTTTTTTGATGCAATTTGGCGCGGAATGTTAAGATATGAAAATATATCTAACTTAAAGTGAAATCAGTTTGATAGTTTTCAAAATATTTTCAAAAAACCTGACGAGGTCACCGGTGACCGGCATGGCGCTGTGAAGCGGAAATATGAAAAACCGTTACGAAGGCGCCGAAGTGACCGAAACCCCGGTCACCCGCTCAAAAAAAACACTGCAATGCTCGGTTATAAAATTGCCAAAAATAAAACAAAGAAAGTTGCAACATACTGCAAGGAATGTCCAAATGAACCATATTTTTGTTTGGCTTGTTTTAATAAGGCTCATCGTTATGTTTAAGTTTTTTTAATTAAACATTTCAATGTTATTAACAAGTTTTTATTAGCTTCACCTGTATGTTTGTAACCGACTCCTTTGAGCTCGATTTTGTCCTACTTTGAACGATCAGATTTAATTCAAACTTTGCACACCCGTCAAAGACCGATGACAATGCAATAATTCGATTAAAATATCCAATTATCTTAATTAGATTCGCCAGGATTAATTAATTTCTTTCCGCATCCTTTGCATGCGAGTAAGAGAGATAGAGCGTGTTTTTTTTTTGTTTTTTAAACTATTATTTTATTATTTTTGACTGATACTTTTAGAATATACAGACTGATACTATTAGAATATAAAAATTAATGCGCTGTGATTTTTATACACAGTTGTTTTATATTCCCTTCAACTAAATTTTCAACTCTTATTATTCTCATATGTACAGTCGCGGAACGAAAAGGTTCGTCAATTTTCAAATTGATTCGTTCAACGTATTACGAGCACATATTACGTTTTGAAACTATGTTACAGAATAGACTCGAGTTAGAGAAAATAAAGTTTAACTGTTAGTTAGTAAAGTTCAAAATTGTTCAGATCAAGGTAAATTGACTATTTATCTTGTCAACAAGATTATTATGGATAAACTGCAACCTTCTTGTTAATTCAACCTGACATTATTATTTCTGTTAAAACCTAAGAACTATTGTCAATCGGTCAATGTCATAACTTCAAAATATCGTAATTTCTCCTAAATAACTAAGGTTTTAATGAGGTTTTAATGTTTTGGTAACACATTGACGGGATAGAAAAAACAAGCAAAACCTTATTCGATAGCAAACGTCATATTATTTATTCAAATGTTAGCAGCGCTGTTTCTTGCACTGGAATGTTGGCATAATGGACTCTTGCAGTACTAGAGTACTAGTGCAAACGAATATCGACACTAAGGTGACGAACCTTTTCATTCCGCGACTGTACTCGTACATGTAGAACATTTGAGATTAAAATAGTATTTTTCTATTATGTTATTCTACCATAAAAGCTATCACTATGCTAAGTTTTATTAAAATTAAGCTATGAAATAAGTGATAAAAGTACAAACAAGTTGCTTTTCACTTATCACAAATTGTCATGTTCATAATTTTAGAAGTATTTTTGAAATAAAATTAGGTAGGCAGGAACCACGCCGAAGAAGTATTCTACAGCGCCACTCCGGTCACTTCAGTATAGAAAATGTATCAGAAACGCGTCCTCCGGCGCACAAATTCGTTCCAAAAACAGGTTTAACTGGAGGTCACCGGTGACCGTAATGACGCGTAGATGTAGGTAGCGGTCCGGTCACCGGTGACCGGGGTGGCAGCTAACGTGTTAAGTCCTGGTTAACGTGTTAAGTCGTGATTTTATCTTTTTGTAGCAAAGTGTTCTCACTTTGCTACAAAAAGATAAAATCACTCGATTTCATCCACAGCCGCAATTCCAAATAGAAACATTAAAAATAGAGTTTTTTTTTATTTATTTATTTTTAACAAATTAACAGAAATGTGGAGGAGCAAACCAAATATTATCTAGTAAGACTGGCACCACCATTCAAAAGCCATCTGCACTAACATTAAACGTTAACCCTGGAACTGAAATCCTCAGTTATGAAATCACGAAGAAGAAGAGGAAATCTGTAGAGAAATATGGTAAACTGGGTACTTACCAGCATGGCCATGCGAACAGCTTTGGATGTTTCACTTAGATTTTTAAACTGTGGCGTTTTCGACCTCAGCTTCTCCATTAGAATTTCTTTTTGCAACTCTTTCGATTTATCTATCATTCCGTTTGCGGACGCCATCACGAGAGCTTTATTATCAGTCATGTTGAAAACAACTTCCCTGATTTTATCTATCGGAGTAAAACAACAAACACACAAGTTGATAACACAAGTTCCTAAATATCACAACGTTCACCAACAACAGATTTATATTTATTGAAACTTCTAATCTTACAAACACTGATTACGTATTACAAATTATATCTAATGTCTAGATTTTCATAATAAATTAACATTTTAAGGCTAGAGCTAAAAAAAATAGTTCGTAAATCGTAAAGCCTGCACAAGAGCCAAGTTTGACAGCACTTGACATTTGAGTTTGTGGTTTGACTGTTGACAATCGCACATGAAGCATACTTTTTTTTCATGACGATGACAGATAATAAATATAAAATGATTACCGCAAAAGGTATTTTAGTTATTTTTTTTAATTATTTGAAACTCGAAGGCTTTCAAATAGAAAGCAGTTCATTGGAAAAAAATAAAATTATATACCTTAGGCCTTCTGTGACGTCAAATCACTGATCTCTAAAAGGATCGCTGACTGTCAGCGTAAAAATGAAGACACTTGATTTCTTGATTTTTGCCATTTTGGTGCTGTTTGTTGCATAATCTGGCGTGAGCGTCCATGGAACTAAAATAAAATGACATTTAAAACGACGGTCACTAGCTCAGGGTCACTAGCAACCTCAGCAACAGATGCAGATGTCAATTTAGTACGTAATGTAGTATCTCAGAATACAGAATATTTATTATATTATAATTTATTCTGTATTCTGAGTGTAGTATGTATGTAGTATGTAATGTAGTAGTTTCGAGGGTGGCGCTTCAAATCGGCACAAAAAAGGAACTGTCAGATGTATAGAATCATTAGAATGAATATGTAACCCATTTCACCCATAGAATAGAGATCAGCTCTACATGTCGGGCACCGACACCGCGGCCAAACCGTCGCGTCGCTAACCTGCGCGTCAATCGTCTCAGACGAGGCACACATACGTTGGACTCACGTATATGTGCCTCGGCTCCTCCTGTGCCATCTACATCAGCTGTACCTAGTAGTGGTTATCCCCAAAGTAGATAGTAATAGTAACAATAGTGACCTGAGGTGGTGATGTACGAATGTATTGGTCTCGTGAGAGGCTTCGGCTGTGGCTAGTTACCACCCTATTTCTACCACCAAAGACGCACTGTCAAGTGATGAAGCGTTCCCGGGTGTGATACTGTGTATAAGTCGTTAGATGTTACTAACCCGGTAACCCCTTCCAAGTTAGTAGATACTATAACATCTTCGGCTGCACCGTGACTTACCATGATTGTGAGATCGTAACCAAGTACCTAACTACAATGTAGGTTCACGTAACTTATTTCATATATCAACAAAATTATTATGACCTAACTACCTACTTGCAAAGATATTCTAAAGATACGTTACGTTCATACTAAGCGACGTTCAGTTCTGTTGCGCGCTGACACACGCCAGACACGCGTAATATCATTCTCCGTTGCTCGCGGACTGAACGTAAATTACACTGATTAGGGTAATTTATCGGCAACAAATACCTACCGTGCGTAAGCAGTGGCGTATTTTGAAATTCAGCGCCCCGGGCCAAAAGGATTTGTCGCCCTATAGAATTGTAGAATTCGTATTATTCACGGACCGACACGTTTTTTTTCTTTAAAGCTTTCGATATTTTTAAAACCACCAAGCGTGAAACGGAGTTATACCTACCATCATGCAAAGTTTATTTTATTAAATACTAGCAGTGCCCGCGGATTCCGTTCTGCGTTAGAAATATTTTTGTCCCGGTCCGTTTGTCCCGCGTAATACTTCAGGTTCGGGATAAATGAAAAAAATATATAATTTCGTACGTCAACGTCCGTTGCGTAGGGAGCTGACCTACCTATATCGCCACTCAACGGCCAGGGCGGCGCAGTGCGCACACCGCACATTTTTATTTTACTAATATCTTTGAAGATATTTGTTTAAACTGTATAGTGTATATACTGAGAAAAGGGCACAAATATTCTACATTAAATTTTCGTTCTAAAAACATATTTATAAGGATATAAATTAATACAATATGGGCTAAATAAGCTTCACAAAAATATTATTTTTTATCCACAATTTTAACAGTAAAAGCAGTTATTGTGAGTTATCAGTAGGAGATAGGCATATTATGCTATTGCGAACTTTTTTTTACAGATTTTGATACGTTCTTTAATATTGTAGTACATCCTCTATAGTTTCTGCAGCGCACGCGATGAAAGCAATTTTTTTTACAACTTAGATTACATTATTCTAGTCTCTTGAAAGATGCGTAATTAATTTTTGAAATTATTATAGCCTATGACACTCCACAATAACGTAGTTTTCTATTGGAGAAATAACTTTGAAAATCGGTTCGATCCAGAGATCACCCCTTACAACGCCACAAACTCACAAACGTTACCTCTTTATAATATCAGTATAGATTAATTTTATTTACAGAATTCTATTTTTATTTGTTGTTATCATAAGGTACTAAAAAGTTAAGAAACAAACGCGAGCGAAGCGAGCTAAAAGTTTATAAGTTTTTATACGTTAAATCAGTATTTATTCCGGACGTAGATCAAAAATCATTTCGTAATTCCCTCTTTAAAAATAGTAATATAATCAAATTTTGTAGGCAAAAGAGTTCGTAATCACAAATAGCCGCAAATTAAATGAACACGAACTTTCAATTATATTTTGATAACTAGATATGCGAGCGAAGCGAGCGCGAAATTTCTTGTTTTTTACCGTTCCGGTATATTTCAAGTAAGGACATCTCTGTGCCAAATTTCAGCAAAACTGGTTCAGTTGTTGGAGGGTGAGAGTAAGAAACATACAAACATACACATCAAAATTTCGCCTTTATAATATTAGTGTGATGTGATACATTGCCGCAACTTTTTTACGTCTCATGTCTATGAATAACCTCGCCACACTCAGAATTCTATTCTTTGAACTATTCGCTGCGCATGGTTTAACCCAAGAATCTTTCGCTGCTCGTCATTCATACTTTGATACTCGGCTCAAAGAGTTATAGTTTGCAACTTTATTACTAAGGTACTTAACTACCTACCCGCGAAAAAACAACGAGATCGAACGCTCCAATCAGATCTTCAATTTTTAAGTTAAAATAATTTTGTGATTCTCTAAAAAAGTAGTTTTTAACGGTACAACACAAGCATATGAGAAGTTAAATAAATCTTCCATGACCGCCCCTCTCCAATAACATTTTTATAAGTTTTTATGCAATTACCGGTTTTGAGTTTGGGTCATCAATATACGGATGATCAGTGAATTTGAAATTATTCTGTTCATTATTTTAGAAGTGACACGACTCTAATGGACCGCATTATTTGAGTTCTTTCAATTATGTTGCCATAAACCCGTAAGTAGCGTTGGTAGTTTCCGTGTAAATCTGTTTTTCACGAAATTTCTTTCGTGGGTTAAGTAACTTTTAGTGCAAGAGCCACTACAGTTTACCTCCAATCTTTATTGGCTGGTAACAAAATCGTCTTTCGCCGCCCATAGTGTAAATGACAAACTTGTCAGACTGAGTTTAAAATGATAAACGTAATGTAAATCCAAAACAAGACTTAGTAAAAATTGTATGCTCTGATCCCGTATTCTGTAAAATTGACACTTTCAGTGAAAATTATCTACTGTTTTGTCTATGATTCGCTATACATTGCTGCAATGTATAGCGAAGTGAAACGAAAATAATATTTTGCGGCAATGGATAAAAATAAATGTCAATAAAGCTCATTGAAGCTCACTGAGTGATCATCACTGAGGCATAGAATAAGGGCCCTGATTAGAGATAATTTGTAACAACTTAAACACGAACTTCATCATTGCTTCGCGCCGCCCCAGCCCCGAACTGCCTGAACTCCTAAGTCGTGCGCGCGAAGGAATTTGACGGACATAACGCCGCCCATCGCCCGCCCTCTACCACCGGCGCACCTGTCAGTAATACATTAAAGTTTAAACGATTCCTCGCGTTGTAATATCTATCAAAAGTACCACATGAGAGTTAAGTTCTTGATATACCTACCTAATCAAGAAATAAATAATACCTTTCTAATGATCTACTGCGGGTTTTTCCTAATTTGTTCAGGCAAATGAATAAAGCTATAAAGTTCAAAAGAATAAAGTAAAAAAATCTGAGTGAGGTGCGGCTTTCGCCGCCCCTCAGAGGCTGCCGCCCTGGGCCATGGCCCACTTGTCCCTAGGGTAAATACGCCACTGTGCGTAAGTGCGACATCTACCTCTTTTTTATATAGAATATCTTTGCCTACTTGCGGAAAAAATTACTATAATACCTAATTTACAAACTTACGTAGTATCTCTTTGTAGCCGAGCCGGGGTTTATGAATTTCAGTTGTTGTAAAGTGAGACTTTTGCATCGACCGATCTCAAACCTGACACATAAAAGAGCAAACAAAAGCGATGTTCGAAAGAAATGCAGAAATTGGCTGTAAATACATTTGGGAATGGCTGTATTTATGTATCCATCTCACGTGTACGCGCGAAGCGCAAAGGTTCTCGCGCGGGTTAAGTAAGAAAAGGCTAACGAATTCAATTAGGGTTGCTGTCTACTCTTTTTGATATAGGAGTTCATAACACTTTTATCCTACTGTACTTGTTCATCATATTATTGCCAAACTGTGCATAGTTTCAGTTTGGCAGAAAAGAGTAGATAGCTTTAAAAGGAGTAGCTATAAAATGGGACACCATGGCCTGACTAAATCTTATCTTAATATATATAAATCTCGTGTCACGATGTTTGTCCGCGATGGACTCCTAAACTACTGAACCGATTTAGTTCAAAGTTCGTGAATATCTGTCATTTGGTCCAACTTGAGAGATAGGATAGTTTAAATCTCAAATTATAGTCGAAATTTTAATTTATTAATATAACAAAAACTTTAGCCACAGCAACGCGTGGCCGGGTCAGCTAGTATATAATAATATATATATAAATCTCGTGTCACGATGTTTGTCCGCGATAAACTCCTAAACTACTGAACCGATTATAATAAAATTCGCACACCATGTGCAGTTTGATCCAACTTGAGAGATAGGATAGTTTAAATCTCAAATTATAGTCGCAATTTTAATTTATTAATATAACAAAAACTTTAGCCACCGCAACGCGTGGCCGGGTCAGCTAGTATGTATTATATATTTTTTTTATTGCTTCAAAGTACGATACCATACTTACGCTACGACTTTACGACGGTCTACTCTACGCCGTAGAGTGGGTGTTTTATATATAAATACTAGCTGACCCGGCAAACGTTGTTTTGCCATATAATTTTTTCTCACTTAGGGACATAAAATATAGATAACAACCTGCTCCCAGATCCAGAGAATATACACTGAAAATTTCATAACAATCGGTCGGTCCAGCCGTTTCGGAGGAGTTTGGTAACAAAGAAAAAGCGAGTAAAAAAGAGCCAGTTTGCCAGCTCTTAGGGTATCATCCGGGCACGAACATTCAAATTTTATTTAGTTATTCGCAAATAGTGAACTAATAATTATAGGTTACATCGCAGGCTTATGACAGTGAGTTTTGTGATTATAAAGTTTAAGCATCTACATACATGTTTTTCATAAAACCTACTTATTTGCGAAAAACTAAATAGGTATAATTTGAAATTCGCGGACTACTAGTACCGAAACCCCATAAGATATCCGTAACTTCGATTATTATTTTAAGTCTTATTAAGATTATTAGTAACGTCGATTATTTCAATAACTATTAAAAATATCTTTAAAATTATGATTTCTGAATAATTAAATCGCTACCACAATGCGGTTGCCTTAATTTTCTTGTGAAGTTATAAACATAATTTGCTTAGATACATTTCATGATAAATTATGTCGGCATGCCCCAAATTCTCAATGTGTACGCAAATTGCGGTTATTTGAGCATACATTCAGCCTAAGGGACTATCGAATCATAAGGGAACAGCCGGTACGAATTTCACGAGCGATACTTAATTTGATCAATAACTGGAGTCGCTGAAACATTTCTCCCGCTCCTTTGTAGCAATCGAAAACGTAATGAAATAAAATTTTGAAATTTTAACCCTTATGAATGCAAGAAGTTCTCTCACTTTAAAATACTTATTCCTATATTACCCGACTTTACCCGACTGAGTTTGTTGTGAGCTTTTTCTCAGGTGGGCGCGTTTGAACGCTGAAAGTATTTAAGTAATTCCAGATTATTCATAATTGCTATAACACAGGCCTATATGAAATAAATCTTCAAAACTTGAACTTATTAAGTATAAGTCAAATTTAGATTTTTCAACCTCCTACGAGAAACCTATCCCATCTCACCTTTTGAACTGATTTCAAAAAGAGGAGGTTATTCGATTACATATAAATACAAACGTTCGATATATTCGATCCGTAAGCTGTATGATAGGTATGCATGTTTGTCCGCGATTATATTTAATATTGTCTGCCTGTGAAATTCGTATAAAAATTGCTCGGCCGTTTTGTATGTATTATGAGAGAGAGACGCATTCAGAGAGACAGACAGAGAGTTTCTAAAACGAACCGCTAAGGTGTGGAACACCCTTCCAGCTTCCGTGTTCCCAGCCAAATACAATCTGGGTGCCTTCAAGGGAAGAGTGAATAGGCATTTTCTAGGCAAGCGCGCTCCATCCTAGACCTCATAATTTCTGTTCATCAGACATGGTTGTAGTCAAGCGCAAGCCTATCAATTGTAAAAAAAAGACGTAATGCATTCGTAATTTTAACAACGTGTTTTGTAAATATCAGCACAAAGGAGAATGACCAAAGGTGATATCAAGTTTTCTCATGAACCAAAATCAAAGTAGTCTAGGAAAATAAAATAGTGTTTATAAAGAAGCATATAGGCAATAGGAATTTGACCTTCATATATATCCGGAATTTAATTCTGGATACAAAAAGTTACTATCTTTTCGATGCACGTTTCGCGTCATAACTCATAATAGGTACTGATTTTATTAAGAAGTCCAAATTGTTTGTTTGCCTATAACTTTAGAATCCGGATGTTAATAAAAAAAATAATAATTGTAGGAGTTAAGGGGATTTATTGAATTAATTTTTGTCGTTCTCACTCTCACGGAGATTTGGTAGGTGCGACATGCAGCGTCGCGGAAGAATATAGCAGAAAAACGACGTTTTACCTAATTACTCAAAAACTAAGCCAGTTATCAAAAATCTGTTCTAAGCGTTTTAGGATATTGTTATTACCGATACATTAAAACAAAAATTACAATTACATCCATTGTAGTTTCCGATAAAACATAGAAAAACTGAGATTTTGGAGCAACTTTTGGGAGAACTTTTTATCGAGAAAATTTTATCCAATCGTGTTTCTGCTTCTAAGCGATTTTAGATTAAAGACCCAAAATACATGACGTGTAAATTTGAAAGTAATTGTCTTTATAGTTTTTGCATAAAACTTCATTCAAAATCACCTAAATACGGCTTGTAGGCCGTTAATGTGGAGACCGCGCAGTCTATAAAAAGTAAAGTGTGGGTTTGATTCAGCTTGATACGGTATAGTTACCATACATCCATGGCCATTATCCTTTTATTTTCAATTTACAGACGCGAATGTATTTTTTGTCGTTATCACGAAACACGAAAGAATTCCACGAATACAATGTAAAACCCTTGCAAAGTGTTACTCTTATGGTCATGGAGCCTCCAAGTGCCTCTTATTAGAGGAATAAAGAATACCCAAATTATGTACCGTGCATAGTATATAAGAGTTTCAACATTTGCTTAGACCCAAAAAATGTGATGATAAGAAAATTCAGGATATGGGCATCCGAATGATTTACCTACGTAAAACTTTTTCTAGCACCATCTGTCAAAATTTTATAGGTGGCTGCTGAGCGAACTACAGCGTGACTTTACTGTTAGTGGCAAAACAAGCATTTTTGGCACCGATAAACTGGCGACATTTTTTCGCGCCGTCCGCCCTATCCAGGGTAGGTATATGTCTATTGATGTAAGAGAGTCTGGTGTGTGGCAGTGAGGTCAAACCCCTCTACAATGGAATAAATAATACACCACGTTCGTTTTTATTTACTGAATGTTTCACTGAATATTTCTGATTGTAAAAAGTTTGGTACCAACTTTTTTAAATGAAAACATTTAAACCAACAAAATTTCGAAATTAAATAACGAAAAAATCTCTACTTTCTAGTCCTACGAGTTTACATTTCGAACTTCGATTCTAATTTCAAACAGGCGTGGAACCGCATTTAACAATAGGTGTCTAATATAATAGTAAGGTGGGTCCTGTTTGTAACACTGGTATGATAATCTGGTGTGACTACGAGTCGGTAGCCGACACAAAAGGTCGAAATTATGTAAAGGAAGATACAAAATTTATAGAGGATTATACTCGTACAAAAGGCGGAAGAGAGGGCTTATTAAGTTATTATGTAAAGTAGGTAGTTGTAAGCCAAATTGATTCCTGTTCTATTATCATGTAAAACTATTTACCTACTTGCTATGTACCTAGAAAATAAAATATCTTTGACTAATAGTCTAGGCGTATACTTATAATAATTATAGTACTTCCAAAAAAATATCCACATGGGTTGTACCCACTAATGATCAGTAGATTAATTAATCTTTTTTGGAAGGCTAGGTACCAAAATGTTTTGCTGTAAGAAAAACCAGAACTCTTTTGGAACATACTTTTCATTTTTCTTTCGAAAAAGTCAGCCTATTTAGTACTGCAAGCTTAGTTTAAGTAGGCTTCTGGTATCATCTTTTTCTGTTGTACCTAATTAAGTAAGTGGGGAATCTCATAATCATTGCTTATCTACTTTTTAAGTCAAACATAAAGCGAGCTCAGATTTTAATGGGATTACCTATGTACTTTACTAGTTTGAACTTTGACGATCTCCCTGGCGCAGTGGCGGCGCGCTCGGATTCGACTGGGAGGTCGCGAGTTCGATTCCCGCCACGGGCCACTTTGGAATTTTATAATTTCTAAATCGGCTCAGGTCTGGTCTGGTGGGAGGCTTCGGCCGTGGCTAGTTACCACTCTACTAGCAAAGACGCACCGCCAAGCGATATAGCGTTCCGGTGCGATGCTTGTAGAAACCGTTGGGCTAAATTTACTTACCCTTCCAAATTAGTACGATAACATTATAAGGCTGCATTATCACTTACCATCAGGTGAGATAGCAGTCAAGTACTAACTTGTATAGAGTAAAAAATTTTTTTTTTGTGGCATCAAAGCTTTGATGAAGAAGCATTTTCTACTCCATAAGTACATTACTTGTAATCTGTAAATATCGATAAAAAAATAAAAAAATACTAGGTGTTTATTAATACAAAAATACAATGTGAGTAAATTCAACAATATTTTATGATGCAGTTACACTTGTTAACTTACCAGACGTAAACGAGAGCATTCTAGTATTTTCTATATTTTCTCCGACTTCGTAATCTTTAAAACCCAGGGCACAGGTGCTGCGAATATACTTCTACTAAGCTAGATAAGTACGAAGTAAGAAATGTAAAATATTACCTTTTCACAGTAGGTAAGCGACCGTATCTAAAAATGAATTAGCAGAGAAAAGTAATAGAATTGACACCTTTTTGGATTATGAAGTAAGTTTCGCTATAATAATTATAGTATTCTGTTATGACGTATGGTACCTATAGCAGATATAACTAGTCCAGCCATAAGTTCTGTTACAAATGAAAATGCTTTTTTTTTAAATGAAGTAATGTAATATTAATAAAATTATACATTTAATATAATCTACAAATTTATTAAAGTCTCAGCAATAAATAAAAAAATTTTTATTCGAAATGGCCACCTTTGGCTTTTATACAGGCCTTTAATCTGTTTGGCCACGAATCTATGGATTTACGCACTGTTTCCAAGGGAAATTTTGCCACTGCTTGCTCCAAAGATTATTTAAGAGACTCAATGTCGCCCTGTCGTTTAGAGCAGGCCATGTCCTCTAAAACTGACCATAATTTGAAGTCTAAAGGGTTGAGGTCTGGGCTATATGAGGGCCAGTCTTCAGCTCTTATAAAGTCCGGAACATTGGTTTCAAGCCAGGCTTGGGTAGTTCGTGGGGTAGTTCGTGCCTTGTGACCAGGTGCAGAGTCCTGATGGAAAGTCCACGGTATATTTTTAAAAAGAGTATTGCTGAGAGGTTTCACAACATGATCCAAGACTATCTTGATATACTTTAGCACAAGTTTTCACTCCTTTTTCACAAACATGCAGTTTTGTGACTCCTTGATAAGACACGCCCCACCAAACCATCACTGACGCAGGATGATGACCACGTTGTACCTTCCCGACCACTTGAGCAGCTTCTTTAGACCTGTGAGCGTACACTTTATCATTTTGCTTATTGTAGTGTTCTTCAATCGTGAAAATTTTTTCATTGGTAAAGAGGATATTTCTGTGCCTTTCACCTGCGTATCGCGACAGAAGGCGTTCTGATCGTTCCACTCTCTATAATTGTAAAGATTGATTTAGGGCATGACCTGTATATCGACGATAAGCACCGAGCTTCAGGTCTTGTTTTATAATACGCGACAGAGTCCTAGCGGGAATCTTCATTTCTCGCGATAAGATTTTTTGCTTCCTAATGGGGTTTCGACGAATACTGGCTTTAACAGCATTAACAGCCTTTGTAGTTCTAACAGCACGCGGCCGCCCCGATCTTTTCTGGTCTTCGACAGACGAAGTGTTGTTGTATCTGTTGATTGTACGATATACGAACATACGGCTGATACCAAGCTTTTAAAGTGTCTGGAATATGACCGACGGCTCCATACCCACTTTGTGCAAGCGATCACTGCAATCCTATTTTCTTTAACACCCCATTCCATATTGTAATTTGATAATGAACACGAAAAAGTATGTGAAATGGCGCGAAATCGAAAGAAGTTTTTAAAATAATTTACGTGTTCCAAATTCAAAGTAATTAAAAAAGCTGAAAAAAAGAAAAGTTTTTATGTAACAGTATTTATGGCCAGACTAGGTAGTATAAATGTTATTATGCTCTATTGAATGGAAGCAGGCGTTATTTTGCGGAAATCCATAATTAGCAGGACAGATTAATTTGTTTTGCTATAATCCGCTACTTGAAAAAATTCTGTATGGTATGGTACTATACTATATGCAGGAACACTGCCCACATGAAACACCACACACAATTTTCCAATACTTTCTTTGACGTACGTTTCGTCCCGACTCCCGACACCGGGACATCCTCAGGAGATGTTGACTTCACAATGCGAAATCGTAGAGATCCTCTACGATTTCACAATTATTGTGAAGTAAAGTATTGGAAAATTGTGTGTGGGGTTTCATGTGGGCAGTGTTCCTGCATAAAGTACCATACAGAATTTTTTCAAGTAGGTAGCGGATTATAGCAAAACAAATTAATCTGTCCCGGTTAATATGCTCGTCGTTTTTTGTTAATGTTGACGAAGACTAGGCTTCTTCTACATGCACTATAAGCATTTAGAGCCTTACCATTTAGCATACTTAAGCTAAGTTCACGAAAAATAAAACCATAGATTCTACATTCGGTAACAATGTAAGCGTTGAGAAGATTTACACATCAAATTGCGTGTATAGTTACGTGCAGCGTTGAAAAACAATTCCACTACCTTGTACATTGTACGAATGGACGTTCAAAACAAAGGCTCTATAGTTTCATCTATTATTTTCTTTGTCCTTTGTACGTATATCGACAGAACATGGCACACATTTTTTTAGGAATTTTTCATTCGTCACATTTGGTCTAAGCAAAAAGATAATATTAAGTTCTTTGGAAGTACTTTGATGCTCCGTCCTATTGGTCACAGATAATCTCATGACAGTCTCATGACAGTATAGCCTTCCTCGGTAAATGGACTATCCAACACAAACATAATTCAATTTGGATCAGTAGTTTTTGAGATTAGCACGGAACAAACAAGCTTTATAATATTAGTACATATAGATAATACGTAACAACTAATTTTCATGCATTTTCCGTCACTTTTCAAACTTAGTCGCAGAAACACCGACTTATAATCGCGACACCTCTATGCGCAGAAATCTTAAAAATACTCACCAAGGCTCCTTACACAATAGCTGAAATTTTCCACAGAACTACCTCATAATGTAGACAAGATATAAGGGGATATACCCATGGGATGACACGACCTAAGCGTTATCTGAAGGGTTGAGTCGAAATTTATAATATTAATAGGAATATGAAGTCATTAAAGAGGGCAAGCACTCCAGAATGATGAAAGATGTAAACAGCCTTGAACTTGGGACAGTGCTCGTTAGCTCGCGTAGCGTCGCGTCGAGGGGGCTACAACCATTACCGCAGGAACATAGGGGTCAGGAAACCTTGAAACAATGGGTACATGACTGTTGTTAAAATGTTTTGCGTGAGAGCTGCTAAAACATGGAATTTTTTGCCTTTATCTCCGAAGTTTAGCATTCCTAATGTCTGAAATGATTACGACCAAATGAACGTAGATATACTTTACAGGAAAAATAAAACCTACTCTCTAATCGGAAATATATTTTTTGGGATTAACGTGAATGCAACGGCTTATCCGAGGAAGGATTGCCGCTAGATAGCGCTGTTTAAGATAGTTACAGTTTTTAATCATTTACTCCAATCGCAATGAACTATTTTTAATAATATGTGTTTTGCGGAAGTACAACGTTGCCTTTTATTTTATCACATCATTATTTTAAACTAAAACGTAACCATTTCGTTATCTAGTTCAAATATAAAAATCTGTCATCTCTGCAAGCGTAGGGACACGACGAGCACCCACACATTGACGCTATGGTTTCAATCCAGGATCTGTGGTTCTTAAGTGCTCTACCAATTGTTAGCGTAAAAAAGGACATAGATGGCGTTGAATTAAAAAAGAGATATCATTTATAGTCGACAATTATCAGATTTTCGGAGAGATCAATCATCTCCGAGCTGGTACTAAAATTTTCTTGATAAAAAACAAAAAAAAAACTAGTTATTGCCCGACCCCGGGATCGAACCAAGGAGCTCGTGATTACATCCACCTACTATCTAACTTGGTACTAAGTAAGTAGGTTTCTAACAACCTACCTACCTATACCTATATATATCTAATTACCTACCTATAGACATTTCACTCCACGAAGACGAAAATAGCTAATGTTTCATTCGATTCGTATGAAGTTTGTCGGAGTGGGGCGCGTCGTCGTGGATTGAAATGTTTATACCTATCTACTTATACTTATTGATATCTATTATTTTGACGACCGAATTGCGTAGCGGTAGCGAACCTGCCATTGCGACGTCGGTCAGTCGTGGGCTCGATTCCCACTATTGGTAAAGGTTTGTGTGATAAGCAGGAATATTTTCGTGTCTGGGTGTTTTTCAGTATAAGTAGGTATTATATGTATAATATTATATTCTCTAATATTTAAAATTCTCTCGCCAATTTTGTTACCAAACTCCTCCGAAAAGGCTCGACCGATTGTTATGAAGTTTTCAGTGTATGATCGGTAGGTCAGAGAGCAGGATGTTATGTTTTTTTTTTATATTCCTAATGGCAATTCAACGTTTGCCGGGTCAGCTAGTTTATGTATATTAAGTTATATGTATATATATTTATCCCGCAAGCAATCTGACACCCGCTGAAGAAAAAAGTGCATTCAAAGTGGCGTCCACCGCCTTTTGACTTGACTTGGTGGAGTTCTAAGTATGGGGCACCCCCAAAATTTATTACTTTTTTTTAAAATTTGTGTGAAAACCTTAATGCGGTTCACAGAATACA
Source organism: Coenonympha arcania (assembly GCA_036785405.1). Lineage (NCBI taxonomy): Eukaryota > Metazoa > Arthropoda > Insecta > Lepidoptera > Nymphalidae > Coenonympha > Coenonympha arcania. The sequence goes on from CM072067.1 coordinate 4,587,583, forward strand.
TCTACTTACCAAGTTTCAACAGTATAGCTCTTATAGTTTCGGAAAAAAGTGGCTGTGACATACGGACGGACAGACGGACAGACGGACAGACAGACATGACGAATTTATAAGGGTTCCGTTTTTTGCCATTCGGCTACGGAACCCTAAAAATCAACGCAAAAATGGTTGCATTTACTCACAACACGGGTTTCTATTAGAAATAGGTTTATACAAGCAAAAACTGCGGGTTATTATAAACCTTAAAGTGAAGCAGGTAAGGCTTAATTTTGATTGCTAAACACATAACAGTTACGACGTTTATCATCAGACTCGGGATAGGCAATAAATTTTAACCGTCACTCGAAAGTCGAAAATCTGTATTACAATATGTACAAAAAATATTTAGTCTAATACACAACATACCCGTACGCAATAGAGTTGAAAATAGCAAACGCGCGTGTGCGCGGATAACGTGGTGCGGTAGCATGTTCAATTTTAGCACATAATATTACCATAATCTAATTAGGTATACTTGATACCTACCTCACATTTGCTACTTTCTTTACTGGGCTCATAATCTAAATATATATAAAAGAAGATACTGACTGACTCATTCACTCATTCACTGACATATCAACGCACAGCCCAAACCGCTGGGTCTAGAGACTTCAAATTTGGCACACAGGTTCCTTATGAGGTCTAGGGGTGCACTAAGAAAGGATTTTTCAAAATTCCCCCCTAAAGGGGTGAAACGGGGCTCCAAAGTTCGTATTTTACTAAGCTTCAATACTCCTTCACGCCAAAACTACTGAACCGATTTGGCTCAAATTTGGAATTGAGATAAATTGCATCTTGGATTAACACATAAGCTACTTTTCATCCCGGGAAAATCCATGGTTCCCGTGGGATTAGTTAAAAACCGAAATTCAAGCGGAAAAAAATCTTCACGCTGCAAGTACAAGACCGATTTGGCTGAAATTTGGAATGGAGATAGATGATATCCTGGGTTAATATAAAGGCTACTTTTTATCCCGGAAAAATCCATGGTTTTCGCGGGAAAACTGAAAAATTTATATTCACGCGCGAAAAATACTACTTGACGCTGCACTTACTGAACTGATATGACTGAAATTCGGAAAGGAGATAGATTTTATCCTGGATTAATACATAGGCTACTTTTCATCCCGGAAAATTTCATGGTTTCCATGATAATAATTAATAGTGATAGATAATATGCCTTCATGCCGTAATTACTGAACTGATTTGGAATAGAGATTATATTCTGGATTAAAATAAATAAATAAATAAATAATAAATAAATAAATATATACGGGACATTTTACACACCGCAATCTAGCCCCAAAGTAAGCGATAGCTTGTGTTATGGGTGCTAGATGACTGATGAATATACATACATACTACATAATATACATACATACATAATATACATAATATACATACGCGTGACCAAAATGCTGGCCTCTATTTTGCCCAGAGAATAAGTATCGCGATACTACGAGGCAATGGGGCTAGCATTTTGGGAACAATTCCCTCTGACAGCGGTCTACTAGATTAATTTTTTTTTTTTAACATTTTAGATTAATATGTAGTTTTTATTTTAGATAAGTATGTAGTTTTTAATTTAGATATAGTTTAATTTTATACCTAGTTTTAATTTATAACTTTTAATTTAAGCTTATTTTAGTTATTGTTTATTGTGTCAATAAAAGTTAAAGACGTCATACATACTAATATACATAAATAAATATAATATATCGAAAAAACACCCAGACACTGGAAAACATTCATGCTCATCACACAAACATTTACCAGTAGTGGGAATCGAACCCACGACCTCCGGCGCAGACAGCAGGTTCGCTACCACTACGCCATTCGGTCGTCAAGTTAAATAAATCAATGGTTATTTCTCAATGGTTATTTCTCCCGCGTGAATATTTGTTTTTCACTATTCCAGCGGGAGAAATACTCATTCACGCTGCAACTATTGAAATTTTTGACTGAAAGTTAAAATGGAGATAGATTTCGCTATAAATAAACACAAAGGTTACTTTTTATTCCGGAAAAATCGATGGTTCCCGTGAGAATAGGGAAAACTAAAATTTACGCGGGCGAAGCCGCGGGTATCTGCTAGTATATAATATTGCTACCTCGGGGTAGAAAGGTCGTAAAAACCAAAACCCTACTTTTCAGGACGAGCAAAAAAGAAAATTTTTAAAACTTTTTGGCAAATAACTTTTTTGTTTTTATAGGTATATTGACCCTATTAAGCGATATTTTATTAATTCTTTATGTTTTTTGCAATGGATAACCTTATTTTATTCTCAATCTCTTAGTTTAGAAGTTAGCTTGGATTTACGACCAATAATTTTTTGAAACTTGGTTCATACACCCCCTAATTATTTCAGTTGTGACATTGTAATGAGTTGTAACTAGATATAAGTCGTTGTTATTGTGCTTGAAAACCGTTAACATAAAATAGAGAGAGTCGTAAAATCAATAGGTACCTTCTGGACGTTGAGAGTCGTAACTATGATAACTTTATAGTAATTTACATAGCTTAATATAAACTTGGGTGATAAAATCCATTTAACCTAAGTACCTACAGGTACCTACATATGAACTTATTACAATTTTTAACCAGTTAATAAATCAAAATTACTATTTAAGTATTTTTTTTACATTATCAATTTACTTAAAGCAAAGTACAAAGTGATTTAAGGCTTTCCTCGTGGTTTGAAGACATAATTTAACGATTTTTACGAGTACATACCACGATTATTTGTAAATAATATTTTGCCAATATTTCGTTCTAATTGCATAGACGTATCGGTCTACCCTCCTCCTAGATCTTTTTGACTTCATTTCGCGAGTTGTCACGCAAACACACACTAACAACGTCATTTTTCACCCCTGCTTTATTGCGACTTTGCTTCGGTTTGTACAGTTCTACAACCGTATTCCACGTATTGGCTAATTTAAACCCGTCTTCACGATTGAAATTCCAGCGTTTTTGAATTTCACGAACTAGCCTAGGTATAAAGTGACGGTCTGTGGATAAAACCATGGGGCTCAATCCAGTGTAGTACCTTGTTGCAGAAGATTCTTGCGATCGATGACTTCTGAGGATCATTATTCCTAACCGTTTTTATATTTGCACACGGGTAGCTATGGATCTCTTCGTTTGCCCAAAGTAAAAAAGTACAAAATACTTAAGAAGACGTAAAACACAACGTTAATCAGTAATTATTATCATTAACGCTGATCAGAGCATCATCTTCTTATGTTGGAAATTAACAAAAATATAAAACTTTGACAGCACTTCATTTCTATATTAATTTTCACCTCGGTCATCTTCATCGTCTTCGTTTATTAGTGTAAATTCAAAAATTCATCTTGATATGGTTTAAGTATGATTTATTCATAACATAAACGTATCAAATCATTGTATTTTGCAGTTGAAATAGGCAACTGATGGTCATTCAACTTTAGTAATAATTTACCAAATGCTCGCTATTTCCATTTTTGTGAATTTATCAGTTATCGTGAATTCGTACTCATCCTTTTCCCTTTTTCCTTTTTACAGATTCTTCATAAAGATTGATTGTTTCTTCTAGTACCTCTTCATATACAGAATACTTAATTTGTACTTGTTTTTAAAAACTTTACAATCCTGATATGTTGGATTTTTCTGAAATGAAAGTGTGTTTTCGGACGGTACATCGCTGGGGACTAGGCGAAAGAAAATAGGTATTTTTCGTCACGAAAATCCCGAGACGAAGAAAATTCGGGAAATCCTTTCTAGTAAATTGATTCTTGTTGTCAAATACAAAACTCTACGTCGATGGGAGCATATTGTTATCAGCTGATGAATTGTTACCAGAAACTAAAGAAGTATGTTAGTTTTCTGTTTCATTTCATTCATATTCTCATTGTACACAAAAGAAATATATCTTTCCTTGGCGTAGGAAAACTGATATTCTATTCATTGTTGAATAATATCATGTAAAAACCGATTCTCGAACACGTTACATGGTCATCATTACCATTACTCTCACACTGTTTCTGGTTCTAAAGTTTCTTAAATTCTACACAAATTATAACGTTTTTGAGTTCCCGAGGAAGTGCGCAGGTAGCTTTTCAATCAACATCTTTACGTATTCTTTATCATCGGAAGAGTATTTGGCAGGGAAGGGCCTATCCTTGAGTCATTTTTGGCCTTGCATTCTTTAAAATGCGACTAACTGTACAGTAAAAATTTCTGCGTACAATTTACAAGGCAGTATTTATCCAGTAGAAATTGTAAATAGATTGTTATTAAATCTTGTAAGACCCCTTTTTTTGAACGCCTTTTAACAATTTGTTCGGCTCACAAGGATTTTGTCCCATAGTTCTTTATGGTTCTGAGTCTTCTTCTCTGTTTTTGTACCTTTCACCTTTATCTTCAAGTTGTTTCCGTAACATTTTTGTATTAATTGTTTTTCTTACGATTATATTACGTTGTTAATGTTGGTCAACGTTGGTTGCCTTTTTATTATGTTGGTTAATGTAAAATAACCTTTACGAATAGGGTCAGTGTGCTGGGAAAGAGATCGGAAGGATTCTAGTGACGGTCCCCGGAGATTCCAACTAAATTATTTGAATTTATTCATCTGAATATTATAAAAAAGGAAGAAAGTGATTTGGAAGTAGAAGCCTTGAGAAATAGTAAACTACGTCGTATAAACCCTTAATATCATCAAAACAAAAAATCAATTGAAAGCAAAAGGGTGTATAAACCATGTATAGATATTTCAATCTACAATGACGCGCCCCACTCTGTCAAACTCCATGCGTATCGAATAAAACATAAGCGATTTTGAATGAATGGGGCGCGTCTTCATAAATTGTCACCGGCGTCAATTCACTATCTGTTCTCATTGAACCACACCACTTGACCTCTTGAGAAAACGAAAATTAAAACTAAATTCTTTAACTATTATCTGCATTACTCTAATCTATGACGTTGATAAAAAATGGAATGGGAGGCCCGTTATTATTGTAAAAAAAGTATATTATTTTATAATAACGTCAAAAATTAGTATGACGAGTCGCCGACGATGTAACTACATCTTCTTAAAATGTATTTTTTCCAACGTAATTTCTTTTCAAGTTATTTGTTTAGGGATGCAAAAGCCAATTTGCACTTCACGAATGTATTCCGAATGGGTTTAGATACTTTATCGTCAGTTGATCAACTTGAGTTCAGGGTGTAAAAACTAAATTGTACTTATCATTGGTTTTTACAACCAAGCGCATTTTGTTACTTAGGTATAACACCATACTTGGCTCAAATCTACTGCCTTTTACACCCTGAACTTCTAAATTAATATGTTATTACTCCAAATAGTTATTTTATTTTTTTATTTATTATTCTTACAGAAAATCTACAGCGTTACAGAAAGTAATAATTTATACCTTATATATAGCAATAATAGTTTTTTTGATTCTTACATCATAAATTCCACAAAAACTGTGTTCAAACTTTGAAGTCATCTGGGTCGTATAACCCGTTATTTTGCGAATTTGAAAGCGTCACAAAGACCAATCGATAGAGCGGGAAATTTTGAATAAAACTGCATTCATAACTCATTTTTGGTGAAATGGTTTATACGACCTTTCTACCCCGAGGTGTCAATATTATATCATTGCTCGGCTCCATCTTTTTATATGCTCGCCAAACTCCTTCCCGACTGTTTTATTAGCACAAAATGAAAAATGATTAGGTATAAAAATACCTATTAGTAAAAAGAAAGACCTGTGGCACTCGCAGACTGCCGCGGTAAATAGTGTTGCCCAAATGCAAGAACAAGACGAGACTCAGCCAGTCTTGGTCTTGGTCTTGCGCCAGTACATGTGGTCTTGGTCTTGGTCTTGGTCTTGCACTCCGAGTCTTGGTCTTGGTCTTGGTCTTGCAGCAAGAGTCTCGCAAGTCTCTCAATTACCTATTAGCCTATTGCTGGTCCCGAACTCCTAAACTCTCCAAAACGACACTCATAGCCACAACGACCTCCTATAGTAATGTTATTATCTCGCTGCAGACTCGGTCATAAATCACTCGAGTGTTTCGCTTTTGCTGTTCTGCAGTAATGCACAACTCAACAAAGAACAACAAAAGCGAAACACTCGAATGATTTATGACCGAGTCTGCAGCGAGATAATAACACTACTATAGCGCAGTGACGCGCGCCCGGATTGAATGGGAGGTCGCGGGTTCGATTCCCGCCACGGGCCACTTTGGAATTTTCAATTTTATAATTTCTTATTTGGCTCAGGTCTGGTCTGGTGGGAGGCTTCGGCCGTGGCTAGTCACCACCCTACCAGCAAAGACGCACCGCCAAGCGATTTACCGTTCCGGTGTGATGCTGTGTAGAAACCGTTAGGTTGCTTACCTCTTCCAAGGTAGTACGATAACATCTGCGGCTGCATCGTCACTTACCATTAGATGAGATCACAGTCACGTACTTACTTGTAGTGTGTAAAAAAAACGGAGGTCGGCCCGCGAAATTCAAATTTTATTTTGTATTTCGCAAATATTTAACTAGTACAATGAATTAGGCTCATGGCATCCATTTTGCGAAAAGAACAATATCATCTTCACAGGTTTATATAAAAAAGTTTGCCGAGTTTGACGTGAGTTCGCAATTCACAAATTGGTTGATATTCGAACTACATTTCTAATATATAAAATTTTCTCGCTTTTCTTTGTTACCAAACTCCTCCGAAACGGCTGGACCGATTGTTATAAGTGAGAAAAAAAAATTGGTTGTCTGTAAAGTCGGTTTACTGACGATGGTTGAACGTGACAACTCTCGCTTGCACTTCAAGCCTTACATGGAACGCCTCAGAGCGAGGTAACGCGAGCGAGGTAACGCCGGTAACGCCGGATGAGTCATGTTTTTTTGTGCGTGCAGCCGGCTCTATCGATTTATAAGACGTTGTCACGTCAAAAATTATGTGGCAAAACAACGTTTGCCGGGTCATCTAGTTTTTACATAAAATATTAAACTGTGAAGATTTTAGTAGGTACTCTTTTCGCAAAGTGAATTCCATAAGCCTACTTCGTTGGATTAGTTAAATAATTGCGAAAAATAGAATTTTTATGAACTCGACAAATTCGAGTAGGTAGGTACCTACCATGTAATTCGGATGTAAACAGCCGCGCCAGTGAAGTATTTTTATCATGTATCTATACAACGCCATCTATCATGATGGCGTTGTCCAACTTCAAAAATAATGTTAGACACGTAGTTGTTTTAGGTAGTTATAATAGATGTCGCTAGTAACACAAGGCGAAAGCATGTACTTACAATACGCACACATGTGTAAATTTGGCGTTTTTTAAATGCCGTATTATTCTTTAACTAAAGTAAATATTCGCCTGATATTTAAATTGCGGGTATAAAAAGTCCTAAGTAAATCGTAAATATCAATAAATTTAACAACAAATGCATATTTTTCAAGATTAATTCAAGTGAAAAATGTATGAGAGCATCTCCTAGCTTGTGGCCCTCAATAAACCTCTACAATAAAGCTAGTTTCGTTGGCTAACAAAAGTGATTCTTATAGTTTTACTTTTTTTGTAGTATTGGAACCCTCCGTGCGCGAGTCTTACTCACACTTGCAGCCGGTTGGTTTTTTAGGAAATCACAAGGCATATATGGAATCTTAGTATCTATGGAATTATTTCCATACTTAGTTACTAAGTTTATCCTTGTGCTCGTTTTCACCGACAACCCCTATAGTTTAAGGGACTCCTTAGGTGACAGTTGTTAGTGAGAATTGTCGCCTATTTAGGTGATTTTTTTTTCAATAGTCAAGTTGAGAAAACCAGCGGGCGAGATTGTAAGCGATCACCACCCATGGACATTTGCAGCATCAGAGGAACTGCAAATGCGTTGCTGGCTCTTAAGAAATTCGTTTTTCCGTCCCTTGAATAACCCCAGGGAACACTGTTGCTAGTAGCGTGTTCACTAGTTTGCATGTTCCTTAAAATTTAGCAATTGTCTTTGAAAACAAGCATAATCTCATATTGTGCCTAATTTTTACGTGTTTGTATTAACAAATAACAACAACCTCATAAGGACTATCTGCTTCTAGTATAATAAACATTTCCCGCGAATACTCTAAAGATTTGTATCCAATCGCAGCGTTGTTTGTTCTGCTCAGCTGATTGCTTATGACCGCTACTGTTTACGAGTCAGATTGCTTGCTCGGCCCCGCGGCGATTACTCTCCTTGAAACAAGGTTGTAAACACCGTTTTATATCATGTTTAGGGTTCCGTACCTCAAAAGGCAAAAACGGAACCCTCTGATGACCCTTTATTTCAGTAACTATTACCTACTATTACAGCCTTTTTTTTATAGACAGAAAATGCCTAACGCATACCCCTCCGTCAGGGGAAACGGATGGGTTATGTGGGGCTTGCACCCACAAAAACTGTCTGTTTCCACGGCGGACCTTCTGGCGGTAGTACGGGATTCACTGTCGTATTCACCGCGCTCCCGCCAGGTTACGACCAGCCACATCAGCAGCGGGTCCCTTCATGATCGGCAGCCTGGCCGCTGCCGAAACCGTCAAAAACGCGTGCGCGTATGCGAACGCGCCACCTTCTGGCCTGTCTATGTTTTGGGCAACGGACGGCCCCTAAAGTCCGTCGCCCGCAGGACCTACTATTACAGCCTGCGATTACAGCTATCGAAATGAAATTTGGAATAGATGTAGGTAGTTGGGGCCCAACGTCATTGCAATCAAGACGGACGGACGTCGAATTTCAAAATGAGATAACAATACCGAATTTGGTATAGTTATTATGAAAGAGCGTTAATTGTGTATTCTAAAACAGTTTTTTTTATTTTAATACCTTATAGTTTTATTGGGCAAAATGACGAAAAAATCGGGTATAAACAATCCCATGTTACTCTTAACCATTCAAAATTTTTACGAAATCGGTTTAGTAGTTGCGGAGTGTAGGAGTAACAAACATATACTATATCCACATTTTATACAAATTTTCACCTTTAAAATAGTTGTCTGACTTATAACAAATCAAGAAAGTCCTACGCGTTGTTTACACAAGTACTAAAGGCAGATTTTAATTAGGTACCTAATCTTTCCGATATTTAAAAAAATCTTGTTCCAATTACACATCCACTGAAGGATTAGGCACTAAAAAAGGAAAAAAGGTTAGTGAATCTCATTAGAGGTCCCACTCTCTGAATCTCTTTGAAATCAAAGAGTGACCCCTCTTAGGTTCTCATATTCCTTTTTTAATCATATCATAAATAAATTCACAAAAGTTTAAGTGCCCTAATATAAGGATACGTACTTACTGGGATGACTAATTTATTGTACGACATAGTATACAATTGTATCTAGACTTTCATTCGTTTGTATTTCGATTCGATTCGCAGGATGGGGAATTTATTTAAGATTACTCTTATTTGGCATAAGTGGACACATGTGACTCTTATTAGAAATGTTACATTTTTTTTCCAATTTCTTCTGCAAAACTTATCTTTTTCCAAATCTAACCTAATATATAAAATTCTCGTGCCAATTTTTGTTACCAAACTCCTCGTCTTACCAAACTCTTTTTTTACATATTCCTAATGGCAAAACAACGTTTTCTGGGTCATCTAATACGTATATAAAATTCTAGTGTCCTAGTGTTTGTAAACTCTTCCGAGACGGCTTGACCGATTTTTATGATTTTTTTGTCTACATTCGTTAGTAAGCTTACCTACGTCTCAGATGTAAGCTTTTTCTCATACCTACCCCTAAATGATAAAACAATGTTTGCCCGGTCAGTTAGTGATATTATAAATATTCTTTTAGTACCAGTAGAGTTAAGAGGGTTCACTGAATATATTTTTGTCCTAATCACTCTTACGAATACGTTGGTGAGTGCAACACTGGCACTTGGCACTGCGTTGCGCATGAAAAACTGGTGATTTATTACAAACTGGTGATTTATTACAAAATAAAAAAACTAGATTTATAGAAAAGTATAACCGTTAGTAATAATATTAATTATACATTCGCAAGTATAACTGCAATTATAACATTTCAGAGTCCATTAAAATATTAAACGATTTTCGAGCAATCAACCGTCTGATGAACCCGAACGTATATCGAGCAATGTATAGTGTGTTTTTTTTTTTTATAGTGTGTTTTTTTATTTTTAAATAAAAGTACCGCCAATTTTCTTCAATTACTGGACTTCAATTTATAAAATGATGTAAGGATTAAAGTCTTTGCTATTCAAAGTATCAATACTAACCAGGCGTAGTACATAAAAATAGGTATGTTTCAAAATAAGCAATGTCCATCAGACGCGTGCAACAAAAACAGCAAAGTCCAGTGGTTTATTTCAAAAACAGCAAAGTCCAGACTATTTATTCAATTTTCTTGTTACTGTGATGAATCTACTTAATTCCATTAATATGCGACCATTACATGATATATTTACTGTATTTTTATTATACTACATAAACCACTGAATGTACAAACAACCAATAATTCAAAATATATGTATTGTGGCCAAAACACGGATATGGACTTTGCGGTTTTTGATTCTAGTAGACTCTTATAATCTATTTCACTAGACAAGTCACTCTAACCCCTGTACTAGTAAAAACTGTACCACAGTGGGTTAGCATTCCTCAATTCTAGATCACGATCTTTCATCACACTTTGAAACAAAATAATATTTATCATTAACATATGATAATTTAGTACAATGTGGGTAGTAAGTACAATATAAAACTGACTCCGGAAAACGACTTTATTTATGCAATTACTAAAAAAAGATTCCGACAAATTGAAAACCTCCTCCTTTTTTTTGAAGTCTGTTAAAAAACTAAGCCAATTGTCATTGTACCTACTGAGCGTTTTTGATATTCAAAAACGCTATTATTACCCAAAAATTATAGTAACATTTAATGTAGATTCCGATTAAAACTAGAACAATGGAGATTTTGCAGCAACTTTTGCGAGAACTTTCTATCGAGAAAACTTTATCCAATCGTGTCTCTACTTTAAAGTGATTTTAGGTTAAAGGCCCAAAATACATGACGTTTAAATTTAAAAGTAACTATTTTTATAATTCTTAACCTGCAAGTCACTAAAAATCGCTTAAATATGCCGTCTACGCCGTTAATGCGTTGACAGGTAGATGGTTGTGGTGCAACTATAAAACTGTGAGACCCCTGAATGAAACCTCAAAACACTACGCTCGTAATAAAATCACAGTGAGGACTGAAGGCCGAACGTAAACTCAATTAACATTGGCGCAAAGGTTCGAGTGTAAATGAAATCAGAAGTAAGTGTACCGGGCAATGAGTAGCGTTTCCAAGTAATTAAAGTTTGTTCGCAGCTCGCTCTCCACACTTCGCCCTCGATTTAGTCTATTTATCTGTTACGTACGGCTGTAGCTTTTAAGTCGAGTGACAATCTATTAAAACTACGAGTACCTATGTCTGCAACTATATTTAACTTTATTAGACTAGCGCGCGGTTCTACAATTTCATATCCCAATACAATGAATCAACCTTAAAAAATAGACATAAAATGTTGCAGTTACCTTTTAGAACTTTCCATAGAGAACAATTCCGTCACACATGATTTTTTTTATGTACCTTTAACCGTTTAAGCAGCACATGCAATGAAAGATCTAAGTACAAAGCGTTCAAAAAAACAAACAAACTCTTCAGCTTTTTTAAATATTTGTAAAGATTATTTTACCTTCACAGGTTTAAGAAAAAAATGTTATAAAAGTACATAAGTAAATCTTCCTTTTTATTGTTAAAAACTGTTTAAAAATAAATATATTTAAACATCGTCCATACATTAGATTACAACGAACAAACACGGCGGGAACTACTTTAATTTACTGTTGAAATTTCACAATATTCATAATATGTTAGTCTGTGTGGGCTTCTAAAGTACTACTAAAACCTATAAAATCTTTAAATGCTTATGTCAAACTCGTTTATTTATATCGACACATTGATGCCTCTACGGCGTAGCACAAGTACTACGTTACTTCGTAGAAGCTGTGCTTTCAACGGAGTTTTAAGTTTTAACGGGCTAAACGGTTATTTAATCGATTTTTAGTGACCTGCAGTTTAAAAACTGCAAAGGCAATTACTGTCAGGACGTGTATTTTGTAATATATTAAAAAGTTCGATTTTCTGTCATACGATTATCTCTCGCAACGCCGCCTGTCGCATCCACCCACCTATCCGTAAGAGTGAGGAAGACAAAAATATAAGCCGTCTACATAAACTAGTGCGAGCATTTTTTATTTTTTATTTATAACAGGTTGTTTTTGAAAAAGGTTGACGTCCTCGAAGATTAGATAAATAAACAAAATATTTAAATACCTATAAATATATAATTAATATTTTATTATACCTAATTTAAGATACAGAGTTGTTTATTCAGTCGATCTGCAGGTCAATAAAAAGAAGCTGTGACATCGGAATCAGATGTATTTTACGAGTACGACTGAGCTAAACCGTCTTCTGCTGAATCGTTATTAGGACATTGCATTTCAATGAAATGTTCCTATGACGCGTAATACAGTGTTTTATTATACTTTCGAAAAGTCATAAAAAAAAATTAAATCACTTCCAGCAGCGTTTAGCCATATGACATATCTACATTATTATAAACTATAGTGGTTTAGTGAACACTGCAGCTGGAAGTCGGTATATAGCATTATTTAATTTAATATCTTAAGTAAATATTCCAAAAAATGTTTTTTTCTTGTTCCTGATTTAGGTAATTTTTGAATGAGGCTTTTTTTAATACTATGTCCTACTATTATATTTTCTTTTGAAAGTTTTTTATAGAATCCAACCAATTACTGAACTCACAAAAATATTTCCTGACATTTGGAGCACGCACTTTCGCCCATGTGTGGCGTTCAATGAAAAAAGTTTTTCATGAAATAACTTTTTACGCAAAGTTATGCGTTCATCTTGTCTCTATTGCGGACGGGCGTTATTAAGCTGTATGGCAATGGAATTCGATCTTATTGTACTAATTCAGATATCATCCATATCTATTTTGGTAAATAAAAGAAGTAAAAAATTAAAAAAAAAACACGACTGCCCTGAGGTAAAACGCCTTTATTCAAAAAAATATAGCCTATGTTTCTCGTCATATACCCCATATGTCCAAATTTCTTCAGTCGTTCAGAAGTTACGGTGGAAAAAAGAAACTCACATACATACCATACATGAACCCCAAAAACATTACAATTCTTTTTTGGGCAGTCGTGCAAAAATATGTGTCCAAATTACTTTGATTTCAGTCAACTTTTTATAGATAGATGCGCTTCCAATTTTTCTACTTTTTTGCCAATCTGTTCCTCCATTTTTTATGACGATAGGTTTAATTCATTTCTTTATATCAAATTAAAGTTCTAGTCAGAGAAACAAGGCTAGTGCGTTCTATGTACAGAGACCACAGCAAAATTAGAATTGCACTACATATTCTGCTCGGGCAGTCGACGTGATACGAAGTTAGCTAAAAGTTACAAAGGGGCTAGGGTTGAGGAAGAGGACAATTAAAATCACTATTAAATATTTTTAAAAACGATATATTTCAGTAGAATTAGAAAATAATTTACATACAAGTTTTTATGTAAATAATTAATGTTTAGCAGTGAGTGACATTACCTAAGTTACCTATACACTTTAAATATATTCGATTTGAGAATAAGTGTTATGGATTTTAAAAATAAGATATATTCTTTTATAACTAATATGTGTATATTAAAATAATCCTATTAATTTTAAAATATCTTTCTTTTATTTTAAACATTCAAAGAAAAATAAATATAATTTTTAAGTGCAATAATTTATTTTTTGATATCTCTATGTAAATATGACATATTTGATAAACCCCTCTCCTTATCTATTAATTGTAATATTAAATATAATACATATTATATCGACTTAATACAATTCATAATAATATCTACGGACACCTAATTTACATCAAATAATTTTACATACCGTTTATTTCGGAAATACTACGAAATTCGAGGAGGATTCGCAGAGTATTATATTGAGTATTTTGCATAATTACTTAATAGAGTCACGTAGATCAATTCAAATTGGGGATACAAGTCATTAAAACAGGTTTTAGTTGAAAGATGTTTTGGGAACGTGACGGATCGCGAAAATATTATGCTTAACTTAAAAGTTGGGAGTGATTTCTCGAGTTGTTTGACGTTGGTAGCTGTAACTTTATCGTTGAGAGTGAGGCATGCCAGACGAACGCTTGGAGCCGATGGGGAATTGGGAGAGGTCGATTTCGTCCATGGGGAAGTCTGGTCTGTACCTCTTCTTGTCGAAGCTTGATCTGTAAGAGACATTTAGATAAAATAAAAGTTTGAGTTATGGATTGTCTTCTTGGTCTATCCCTCTTCCGGCTATTTTGGGTCGGGTACTCACATTTTTGTGCTAAGTCTTGGGTTGTCGTTTTAGGCAATTCAGCTTGCTTGGGGTCTTTCTTTATATTCGACTACTAGGTCGAAGACGGGCGGTCCCGGCGGAAAAGTCTGAGTTTAGCTGGGACTGAAACTGCGATTTGGGCATTCAGGGTTCAAGACCTTTGACTTTTCAGAGTTCTGTGCGTTCGTCGCAGCTAAACACAGCAAACATCGGCGAAGGAAAATATCGAGAAGAACCCTGCATTCCTGGTTTCATTAAGTTCTAAAGGGTATATGAAGCCTGCCAACGAACATATCCCTTCATTCGGAGCTAGGCAGTTGCGGGCTGTGAAAATATTATAAGACAATTGGGACATGAAGTGGTGATGATAAGAAAGCACCTAGTCCGAGTTCTAACACTGTTTGCGTAGAAACTAAAACGGAGTACGAAAGTGATTATCGCCTTTTAGAACCCACAAGTCCTCGTCAATACGGCCCATGTCGAATATACTCGTACATAATACCCTTAATCAATCCGATTTGTCAGTTCCCTTATGCAAATTTCCGCTAATAGACACGTCATTAAACAAGTTAATATTCATGGTTAGAGCCAATTAATGTTTACCCTTCAGTAACTACTGAACTGGTATTAAATTATGTCATAATTATATCATAATATGTAATTAGATTCTTGTAATATTATATAATAAATTCCTGTAACTATTACAAGATTGTAAGACTTGTTTTTCTTGGCCCCATTTTATTAATACAAACAACACCTTCCGGATCATGTTAAAGAATTACCATGCAATAAATTTAAGAATTATATTTTTAATAAATTACTTAATGATGAAATATATGACATTAAAGATTATTTTAATAGGAAATGGATATGACAATGTATTAATTATTAACTATTGACGATTATGTAAAATTTGTATTAATTATTAATTATTGACGATTATGTAAAATTTGCACGCCTTGAGAAGGCAAATACACTGCTACCATATTTAGTCTTTAAGATCACATTATAACGTGTATTTTATGCAAATAAATAAATTATTATTATATTATTATTATTATTATAACAGCCGTCTTCATCGCCATATGTACGGTATTAGTATCAGCAGCATTGCCTCGTAATAAGATACCTGATATAATGCTATGGAAACGGCCACAGTGACCTAAACTCGACAGGACACGATAATATCTAAATTATATGAAAAACATGAGAAAACTTACAAACAAGATAACACTTGAAAAATACGACTTACATTGAGTCCAGGTAGTTAGGTCCGACAAAACGGTAGAACCGCTTGAAAGGAAAGGGCATCGAGGTCTGATCAATTTCATCGAAGTTACGCTTCTTTACGAAGTTGTCCAGGTTGGATCTAGGAAAATACAATTTATGAGCACAACGTGTTTTATAAAATAAAGTAGATTCAGTACGCACATTATTATTCACTAAAATATTCCAAATGTTTTTGTACAGTTTGTTTCGTTCGGGATAAAGTTGGAACTTGGAACGTGGCAGGGATTTTGAACGTCCTGAATAATATTGTTTATTTCTCTCGATCGTTATTTATTCACGATTCGTAAATAAACATAGGTAGAGCATCAATTTTCATCAGATACAACAGGGGTAAGTATGCTCTTACATTTCGATAAAGCCAGTAAGCCCGGTTTTAGATGAATAAGCCTCTTTTCGGAAGGCTGTTAACGCCGTGTGCCAAGAGTTGTTTTTAAGGCATTCAAACTTTCAATCCTATTGATTTCATATTATTTATAGTGATCGCATACAATGGTACGGGAATGAAAATTGACCGTTACTTCTTTCTCCGCATAAACTTCATCTCCGTCGTATTAAGTAAATTACACGTATACACTAAATTCATACATTTTCGCTATCACATGTCAAACGAGTCAAAACAGGTACAATAATCAAGCACTTGTGCTTACTATTGAAAAAAAAAAATTTTTTTTGAATTCAACAGTGATATAGGCATTTCAGCTTACTGAAGGTCCAAGGTATCTGATATGACATACAAAGAACAATATAGCGAAGTGAGCGCATTTTAGTCACTTGCGTCCATCGATATCTGTGGTTGGACATCATGTTAGAAGTGTTTAATTACCTTTAGATAACTAATTTGACTACATTTGCGTTATTGTTTGGTTACGATAGGACGATAGGTAACGTGTGCTCTGTGCAACATGTGTAAAGACATCGAAGGCTTATGTTTGGTTACGATGGGACAAAGGAATTAGGTAACGTGTGCACTGTGCAACTTTAAGATATCGAAGACTTATCGTCATTTTTACCGTGCTACGTGTGTACCGTACCTTTGAAACAAACTATTACTAAGAAAAAAATATTGTACTATACGGTATACCGATGTAACAATTTACGAGGATAGTTTGGAGCATGCCTTTGGAAGTTGTCACGCAAATACATTCGTTGCTCTGTATCACGCACAGTGTCGTATACCTATCGCATCAATCATAAAACTACCTGAAGTGCGTGAAGATAGGATTTCCTGGATAATGTATCCGACGATATCTAAACGTTTTATTTGAGTAACCAGTTATGATTTTTTTAAGTACCTAAAACTTCCTACCATCAAGGTTGAGAATTACGGTAAAATAATGCTTAATCTTAGACTACATTAATAAAGGTGCATAATAAACCTAGAGCCTTCGAACATTTGAGTTTCATAGTTTTCACCCAGTTCGTGTCCGTTTCAGACAAACAGATAGTGTATAAATAAAGCGTCACAACCAGAGGCAACACAAGTTGAGAT
The DNA here is from genome assembly GCA_036785405.1 of Coenonympha arcania. NCBI lineage: Eukaryota > Metazoa > Arthropoda > Insecta > Lepidoptera > Nymphalidae > Coenonympha > Coenonympha arcania. The sequence continues at coordinate 4,604,867 of CM072067.1, forward strand.
ATACCGTGAAAGTTCTTCCAAGTAGATACACGTACCTAGCTCCCTCTGGCAGTATGCAAAAGTTACAGCTTACATTATGTACAGTACTTACGAACAGAAATAAACCCTGTTTTGAGGTAGGTAATGTTAACTCTGTACCCAATGTTAACGTTACAGAAACGCTGTATGTGCTAAAATTTAAAGCTAGAGAGAGTTATTTTAACACGGTTTGATCAAGGTATTCTACGATTCGCGGTATTCGGTTTCAAAGTCAAATCTATGTAAGTATCTAAGGTTATTTTTTTTTGTATATCATACTACAAATTAGTACTTGATTGTGATCTAATGATGGTAAGTGATGATGCAGCCGAAGATGTTATTATGCATATGATATATTAGCATGAAACAGATAGGTATAGCAATAGCTATTGGTATATCTGTTTCATGTGTCAAAGAGAAAATAAACGAATGGAAATGTAACGAATGAAAATAAACGTACCTATATGACGCAGCATGAAGCGACATAATTTTGAAGCATAGCAATTCATTCCGTATTTCTATACCAATACATGCCATGCCACGATCTGAATGCGATAGCCCTTAGCTGTCCCTACTATGGTCTAGTAGTAAAAAAGTTGGGCTGCGGATCACGTACGATTCAGTACACCATGAAAATAGTATTTTATTCTATCATCAGCTATGGACTGGTATGAAGCAACTATTGCCCGTTGCGTGACACCTAGCTACTTCTCTTCAGGGGGTCCGGGAAAACATCGCGAGGAACAGCCTGAGGGTTCACCATGATCTCAAATGTATGCGGGACTCACCAAACTGCGCTTGGCTAACATAGTGCGCTACGGCTAATCCAAACCCAACAAGGGACATACCTAAAAAAGGGTTGAGAAGAAGAACTGATAGGTTCTTTTGTCATTGATAACCTTCAAGGCTGAAATCCTCTAACTTCTGCCTCGAAGGTCACGTTGTGAGCCGCCGCAATTTGTATTCAACCAACAGCGAAAATATAATCACGTTTTAGATTTTTGTTAATTAATTCTCGTTGCGGTTTTATCTTATTAATCTTATAAGAAATACTGAATTCCCTAGTGAGGCCGCCCGTTTCACTAATGAAATTAATTCTAAGATTATAATTTATTAATAAACATGGAAACTTAATTTACTTATATTAATAATAAATGAATATGTACTCGTGTATAAAACAGTAGACACAAAACAAATGTTTAATTTTTATTCTATAAGTAACCCTTTTCTAGATCACAAGTTAGTGCTTATCAGTGGTTGTTTTTGGTGACTATAGTAAATTTAGTGATTCTAAATGTCGTGTAACCCCTAATAGCTTGCTGTATAAGAACGTGCTAAGCCACTAGACTCTATAGTGTAGGCGGTACGTGCGGCCACAAACAAAGTGCGGCCGAACACCAAATTGCCACCAGATCAAATTTAAATCAAGAGTTGTAGATGTTTATGGATAATATTATGAAATGGCGATCCTCGTATACTGAGACGAACAGCATTGTTATTTGTTATTTACAATTGTACATATTAGCACCTTTTTAGAATATTTCACTAGGAACTCATAATTGTCTCATTTTTAGATTTTTACGTTTGTAAACGCCCCATTACCTACATCTCAGACGCAAGTTTCCAGGTCATCTGGAAGTGGCTAAATTCTAATAAGTGGGCTCAGTGGATGAGTTCAAATTTTGATCGTCAAATATAAACTAAACTTATCTAGAATCATCGTTGAGGCATTGTATCGTATGGGCTCAATAGTTTGGCTGAACGAATTTCAATTTACCGCGTAGGCATCAACACTTCCACATAAAGATCACCTTTCACGTAGTTCCATGTTATATTTGATACTTTCACCTTCAAATAACTCTAAAATTTATCGTTCAAGCACTTTTTCTCATAACTTAGGACATGCATAAACCTTTAGCAAAATTAAAGCAGAAAGTTTAGCTAAAGTGAATTTCCCCTGTTGCTCGTATAGTTAGGACTGCTATACATTTAAAATTCATTGCTCTTATGTCTCTTGTTGTAAGGGGTTTAAACCGCTAATTAAAGCTAGAATAATTGAAACTTTTGAAATATTAGAACGAACTGTATATGAGAATTGAGACAATTTACTTTAGGTTTGTAGTGTTGAGTATATTACGTGATAATATGCCTTTTCGATTGACGCATTATGTACCTAATAATTTCACTGTGGGCAGTGAAGTAGATAGTGGTAATTATTTCAGCATAGTGACACGCATGACGATCTGGCTCTTTGAATGCCAACCACTGGAGCCATTATGAGGGCTGTCCATCTCATGAAAAATTAAATACGTGCCTAAGCTATGTTCTATAAACAGACATTTTCAAACTTTTGGTTCCACGTACCCCTATTAGAGTATCTAGTTGACAGCAAACCCCCAACTCCAAAATTACAATCTATAATAATGCAGCTTTTACAAAGCTACATTTATAAAAGGCAATTTATTTAGAATAGGCGAAGTGTAAAGTCATCAATAAAATCATATTTCCATAATCAAGAACTAATCTTTCATCGCGGACTCAATCGATTTTTATAAAATTTTGTTTGCATATGTGGTCGATATTTTTCACTCTTCTACCCCTGTAATAATTGGCCGTACGGTGCACGCGCCTGATGACAGTCACCTAGTTGGCATTACGTAAATCATGTCGCGAATAGGGGGTTCGCTATCTGTCGAACGGTGGACCCCTCGGGGTTCATGAACCCCAGATTAAGTTACTGAACCCTGTTCTATACTATAAGAAATGGTAGTTTTGATGTTTTTATCATATGTGATGATTATATAAAAAATGCCGCTATCCTCTATCTGATAAGTAGCCTTAGCTATATGATTAATATTTCTCGATCGACAGATTGATCACGTGCCTTACCGATTCTCTTACACTTGTGGAATTTCGTGAAAAAGCTACCGTAGAAATAAACAGATGAGTCGAATGAATGATGAGTGAATGCAGCGAGTTATAATGAAAATCGTGTTGGCACCAAGTCTTCGCGACTCGGTCTTTAGAGCCTAAGTTGTGTTTTTCGCACTAGGTAAATCTCGTACGCTAGGATCACTTACCGGTCAATCTCATCGAAATTGCGCTTGGGGAGGCCGTCTCCGTAATATCCGTACTCGACTGGCATCACGAAAGGCCACGCGTCCCGCTTGCCTCCGTATGGACTGCGAGAAAAACATTTTTAATTATCTAGATTAGGAGAATTATTATTAGGCTTATTATAAAAACGTGTGGACTGCAAGCGAATATATTATTAATTCTCTAGATTAACAGATTATGATTAAGGCTCGAATAAAAATCCATGGAAAATGAAAATCTTTCACATAGGCCTAGATGAAAATTCCCGCCAAGTTCGGAAGGCAGGTTTACGGAAGCGTAGGCTTCTTTGACGTGACTCTTAATTACTTGATTAAAAGGGCTTTTGGGTAGGTCTCATTAAGTCTGCACGAGTAAGCAGCGATCATGGCAGGAAGCCAAATGTTTTTGAGAACATTGCGGGCGCTGACGTGAGATTTGGGGTGTTGAAACATCCCAAAATGCATTGACCTTTGTTACAGTCTCAGACGATATCAGAAAAACGGAACCGTTACTGTTTGTCATGGACACCAAAGCTATAAGAGCATCATGCAAGAATTTGTCGTCGCTGTCGTAAGACACTGTCGTCACCTTAGTGTCGATTTTCGCTAGCACTAGTAGGTCAGTACCTACTAGTGTCAAGAGTCGATTATGTCAACATACAAAAACAATCAACTAGTGCAACCGAATCCATTTGAAAATTGACGAACCTTTTCATTCCGTGACTGTACATTAGAATTGAAGAGAAGGTATTTCAGATAGACTGATTACTGTTATGCGTGAGACTTTATTCTGGTTATAAACAAGATTAAGCACCTTTACAATGCCCGAAGAGCTGTAATTGTTAACATTTTTTTTGGTTTCGTCCTTACATTATTTTCTACTATATACAACTTTTACCTCTAGTTCAAATAAAAGCAGTTCAATTATGCAAGTATCTAGTTAAATATTAGGTCCTTACATATGAAATTGGCGTTTTGTCGTACTGGCCACTTTGATCTCAAATATCTCTTTTTGGTTAGAAATTCCAATTTCAAATTTATATAGCTATTTACTCATGCTTTTGTGTTTTGAAAATCGTAATTCATTTGTTTTTTTCTCTTTTGGTTTTTTTTTGCGCCACTCTGTTTACAAAATGGAAAACTTGAAATATCGCGTTATTTACGAGTACGAGTTCCATCGTGGCACCAGTGCTGCAGAAACGGCTCGAAGGATTAATGACGTGTACGGCGAGGGTGTCGCAAAAGAAAACACAGTGCGTTTTTGGTTCCAACGTTTTCGTTCTGGAAATTTCGACCTGCAGAACAAGCCCCGTGGACGGCCGGAGACCAAAGTTGACAATGAAGAATTGAAGGTTATTGTGGAAGCGGATCCATCGCAAACCACGTCCTAGCTAGCTGCAGGCTGCGGTGTTAGTGATAAAACTGTTTTAGTTCACTTGAAGCAAATTGGGAAGGTGAAAAAGCTTGAAAGGTGGGTACCTCATGAATTGAGTGCAGCAAACCGACAAACGCGCGTAGACTGCTGTGTTACATTACTCAACCGGCACAGTAATGAAGGGATTTTAAATCGAATCATTACCTGTGATGAAAAATGAATCCTGTATGATAATCGGAAACGCTCATCGCAATGGTTGAACCCTGGCGAACCAGCCAAATCCTGCCCCAAACGAAAATTGACTCAAAAAAATTACTTGTGAGCGTTTGGTGGACTAGCGCCAGCGTCGTTCACTACAGCTTTCTTAAATCTGGCCAGACGATTGCGGCGGATATCTATTGTCAGCAACTGCAATCCATGATGGAAAAGCTAGCTGCTAAACAACCGAGGCTGGTCAATCGTTCTAGGCCACTGCTGCTTCAGGACAACGCTAAACCACACACTGCACAACAGACGGCTACCAAATTAGAGGAGCTTCAATTGGAATGCCTAAGACATCCACCTTACTCCCCGGACCTTGCTCCAACAGATTACAGTTTTTTTCGAAATTTGGATAACTTCTTACAAGGGAAACAATTTAACTCCGATGAGGCAGTCCAAAGCGCTTATATTTAAAAAAAAATCGACTTTATGTTCCTCCCATACAAAACGCCAATTTCATATGTAAGGACCTAATATAAGAGTCACCAAATTGAATACAAAGTTAAGTATCACGGACCATCTAACTTACGAAAACTCGAAATGAGTTAGTGAAATCCTTTATGAGAACCATTAGCCCACAGCGTTAGCTTTTAGAAACAATAATATGGTTAGGTGAAAAGGTCGTTTCAGGTAAAAGCAAAAAAGATGCATACGAATATATCTTTTAGACGAGAGACGCTGAAATAAAAAAAATAATAAAAATTGCTCCTACGTTTTTCTTTGCATTTCATTTGACAAAAACGGTTCGATTTATCCTTGTCTATACGTATGTTCTTTTTAAAACGCGTTGAACACTTCAGCTTCAGTTGTCGTGAAAACATGCTGTCATGACTCAGTAAGCAATAAATGACAGTTCTAATAAAGAAATAGCGTAACTGAGTATGAAAGTGTATTTTATTTTTTCCGTAATTTTGTTTATTATTCATGTTGTAGCAGCCACTACCCTTGACTAGAAACTCCTGAAAAAGTTTTTGATATAATTACCTAGCGTGATTGAGTATCTACGTAGGTACCTACACCATAATAATGCAGGCACAATACTTTGAAAATATGTATGTTTCTTTAAAAGCAATTAATAAAGTTTAAAATAAGACGTTTAAGTAGGTACATGCCAATTTGACTACTCTAAAGATTGTAACGTATACAATACTATTGTATACGTGACAATCAAATACGTGAAAAATAAAATGGATTAACAATACTTATAAATGGAACTGTTGTTCCATCTATAAGTATAGTTAATCCATTGGAAAAAACGTGTTATTTTCATTGTTCAGTGAAAAAATTTCCAAAAATGTAACCATGAAATATTCCGCAATGATATTTTCTTAAAAGTTTTTATATGGATTTATTTTATTTATAAAAGTCTTGAAACACTGAATATGGACTTTCTTTCATGAAAAAACATGTAAGCAAGGAATACTGTTCCCAGTGGTGACCCAATTATGTTTTAACAAATAAAATATAAAAATAAACATACCTGTTGTATTCGAACCTTCTGCCCATGAAATAAGGAAACTGGCGCAAATCTCGGACCTGCCGTACCATGTTACCTCCGCCTAGGGCATCCAAATTCCGTGTCTTGTGACCTACGTCGTAATCAATAAATTTATCATAAGAAACACAAGAAAAAAATTCAATTAACAATATAATTGCCAGTAAAAGATCTTACCTCTTATTCTGTAAAGCAATATTGCATGCATCTCACGCTGCGATGCAATAAAAACTCCGGAAGATATAAGGAAAATATTATAAAAGCGTTGCCCTAATAGTTTTATAACATGGCAACCTATTTCATCAGCATAATATAAGGATATGGGTAATATTATAGAGTAAAACTACGACCAAGTCGGTTTCTCATTTGCTTGATATTCTATTTATTTCGTACTGTAATTAAATTTAATAACATACGTAAAGATAAACGACACTAAAAATATTAAACTCACTTATGCCTTATATCACAAAGATTATAATATTTCACAAACATTGTTACCAACTCTGGTATAGATAGTTAAACAGAACTTTGACCGCAGACCCTCTCGTGTTACATCACGTGAATTTGATTTAGAAAATTAAACATTTGCGTACATGTATCTTGAACAGAGTTGGTGTCAGTTAGGATGATATGGATCTCAAGAAAATTATCTTATGTAATTAGTTACTAAGTAAGTAGAGGTTAGAGTTTAGACAAAATTCCACCGCCTAATCCACTTGCCTCCGGACAAAATTACCACCACCCAGTGTATCCAGATATCGTTTAACTAAATTGGGTCCACCGATTGTATCCAAGGTCCGCTTGACGAAATTAGCCCCACCGAGAGAGTCCAAGGTCCTCTTGACAAAGTTAGCTCCTCCGATCGAATCTAAATTCCTCACAAAATTTCCTCCTCCAATTGTATCGAGAGCGCGAACAAAATTTCCGCCTCCTAGAGAGTCGACGTATCTAGCGTATTGCATCTTCTCTTCCATATCTCTTCCCAAAATGGTTCCAAGTTGGCCCGAACCTCCTTGTCCGCCGGCTGGGTTTCTCATTGGATCGTTTTCGTAAGTATTTAGGTTTCTTCCTAACCCGTCAATGCCACCCGAATTCCTGACTTTGTTTCGGATGAGGAACCTCATGAAATCGTCGAGTTCCCTTTGTCTATAATCTGTAACAAGTTATCATATTAAAGCTAAGAAGCAATCAAAGTTGTTTAATGGATGAAGCACTGAATTGAAAGTTTAATTCGTTCTGTACTTACCCAGGAAGGTGCTGAGGTTTAAGTGCACGAAATTCTCTGTGCAGTGCATCTGTAGTTATGTGCCGGGACATTCTGCGAAGTGCTTAAATCCATCACCATGAATAAAACGTGTAGAGGAATTTTGATTTAGGTAATTGTGCAGAAGTTCGTTGGATAAAAGTGCTATTGATTACAATCAGTGCAATGTGTTTATAAAATTCCTACTCGAAAAAAGTGTTTGATTAAAAATATTACCGTGTTCAAAATGTGTTTATAAAAAAGTGTAATTATTTATAATTTCACGCGGTGTAGGGATTTATATTTTAACACTTAGTGAAAATATCATAAAAGTACGTGCGCAGGGATTTTTAGATATGAAAAACATAACATTTGTGCACAGGGTATACTCACAAATATAGTTTGAAGTGCAAATGTTCAACGAGGGAATAACTTTGTGCGTTTAGAGAATTCAAGTTCTAAAGGCTTAGCGTACTTACCGTTTACGTCGTAACGATCTCCAGAGTTATGTCCGACTCTTAAATCTTGTTCCTGATAAAAAATATTTTAGTTTTTAACTTATATGGTAATAATATAATATGATAGCGAAAGAAGAATAAAAATAAACAGATATTAATACTGTTACATCGAATAAAAAATCGTTTGATTCTATAGAAATTCGTTTGATTCTATAGAAATCTAGAAGAAGATTTGGCATAGAGATTTAGATTGAGATTTGGCATAGAGAAGGAGTCCGAATGTAAAAAAGCTAAATAAACAAATTTAGTTTAATTTAAACAAATGGGCGCTGCTTAAGGTGGATGGGTAACATCCGGGTGCGAAACTAATGAATGAGCATTGCAAGCATTACGTTTACGCATCTACATGTTTGTCATAAAAACTTTGGTCAAAAATACTCATTTACTTCTTATTAGTTCCCGGTAGCTCCAAACCTGGGACAATGCATAAAAAAAAAGAAAATATAATCTTTTAATTGAGGTGTCTAAGAATCATTAACTGAGATGAATGGGAATTTTGAGCAAAGTTTTTAGAATACTCCACTATTTACTAAAAACTAAATGAAATTTGAATTGCGCGGGCTACTGTGGCCGAAATCCCTAAAAGTACATTTTAGTCGACCCATTCAAAGCCCTTTAAAACTCATCTCATCTTCATTTTTTCGAGGTAATAAGATACCTAATTGATCGGTTTACTCTAAGGAAGACAGGTATTTGAAACACTTCTTTATATATCTTGCTATTTAAATCCGAGAGATCTTTTATAAGCTTCGGGGCTTTAATGAATTTTCTCACTATCATTTTGTTGTTTGCGTTACATTTAATTTATTAAATGTAACGCAAATTAATATTTGGGTCGATCTGATTGGCAGCTTAAGTAGGTATTACTTAGATGGCAATAGGCAATACAATTAATTTTTTAATTAAAATTGGTAGTCATCGAAATTTCTTATACCCACTTCAGCTGGTTAGACTGAACTTTACGTAATTACGTAAAGTTGCAAATCAGTCATCTATGTGTTAAATTAACACACAGATGACATCTCAATCATTGAAATACAGTGATAGCTCAGAGCTTCAGAATTTTGCTTCATACTCAAGGGATCCAGGATTGGTATCCCATCCCACCTTTGACTTTTCAAAGTTCTTTGCTTTTGTGGCAACTGAACTATTTCTCTGCGGTGAAGGAATCATCGTGCATCGTGATTTGCAAGGAACCCTGCATGGCAGAGTTCTCAATAATGTTCTCTGCAAAGCTGTGTGAAGTCAGCAAACCTGCGTTTGGCCAAAGTGGTACCAGATTCCTCCCCGTGAGGAAAATTACAATATGTAAATACTGAGTAGACAGTTACCTGATGGGGATCAGCGTTACAGCAGACCAGTAGTGTGGCTAAGGCCATAGCCACGGCTCCTCCGGCGCGCATCATAGCAGCTGTCTGAAGACATTTTAAGCGTTAATATAAGCGATGGTAGAGCTTGAAGAGTACGCATGGTTACCACCAGTGTGGCAGTGACAGACATTTTGCCGTAAAGCATATTTGTTTCGGCTTATACAATGCATATTTGTTTCGGCTTGAAAGACACTGTGGCTTTAGAAATTACAGGGCATGAGGGCATATGAACGTTTTATCTATCTATCTGTCGGTTTTCCCCCCTTTTAAATAGAAATAAAAACTATTTTCAAATTTTTATGATTGCAATGACGTTGGGTCACTTATTACCTAAAACTATTCTAAATTTCAAGTCGATAGCTTTAATAGTTACTGAAATAATCGAGTGTGACAGGCGGACGGACGGACGGACGGAGAAAGTCACACCATAAGGGTTCCATTTTTACCATTTTGGTATGGAACTCTAAAAAGCTTAAACCTGCCCACTGAGCCAAGTGACAAAAAGCACATCGCGACGTATAGAAATGGAACAAAATTCAAAAAATATCTGCGAACTACCGTAATTATGACGTTTAATGACGCTGAGTGTCAAATCAACGAACGCAACGAATGAACGTCAACTCTTTTTTTTGAGTTTCGTTCCATTTCTATACGTTGTGAAGTAACGTTATTTGTCCCTTGGCTCCATCTTGGCTCAGACAGAGGCATCATTATAAATATGGAATGGGAGTGGTCCGTGAGGCAAAAAAATCGACACAGGCATTTTACAGGAATTTGATTTGATTGTTCCACAAACCTGCATAATTGCAGAAAGTTCGGGTTTATTGCTCCAAATGTTTTTCAAATAACTTTTGGCAGGTGAATCCCTACTATGTTGATAATATATTTCGTATTCGATGCCGAAACTAAAAAACAATATTATGGAGAAAATTGCAGGGCTAGTACAAGACAATGTTGCTAATAATTGAATAGAGTTGTATAGATTTTCAGTATCTCCCCCCATACAGACTGTATATCGAAACCGAATTGATATTCGAACTGAAAATTCAACAAGTTGCTTTAAAAGTTAAATATCAATTTTCGTCTACTACTCCAAAACAGATCAAAAGCCCATTAATATGCTCGTAATTGAGGCAAATCCTGACTAACCACCTCCGGTCTAACATCCGCATCTATAAGATAACTTGTGAAATATTTAATCGTGGGATTTAAATTAGCTTTTGGGCTAGTCAGGCCCTGTTGAGTCGCCACATTCATGCATTCGTAGGTTGTATAGATCAAGTACTTTTTACTCGCTAAAGAGTACTGAGTATAATAAAAATTGTATGTTAGTGTCTACGGGAATTTGCAAAAGCAGACGTGCCTCTGGACTCAAGACTTATCAGAGTACCGACAGAAGTGAAAATAGTTCGTATACAATGTCCAAAGAAATAAATTAAGTCTTTCTAATCTTGAAAACCTTAAATTAGTTGTTGAAATTTACTCATTGATCATCTATTGAAGTATTTCAGTTCTGCAAGTAGCCTAGGGAGGGCGTCAGGCAAAAGCAATTAGGTATTCAGTGAAGCAAATAACCTGTTGCATCTTCACTGTGCACCTCGCATTTGCAACTAACGAAGGAATAATGAAGTTAGACTTTATAAATTTAATATTTATGTACTATATTTAAGTATGAATTATTACGAACCTTATATATTTTTATTGTATGCTTTCTTGAAATGAAATTCCAGTTTTAACTGAACCTTATTCCAAGGATCAAGTTAATCATATCTATTAGGTATTTTTGCCATTATATTCTTGTGGTTTATAAGTCTGTCTTCTTATTCGAGAGGCTTGACGACTCCCAGACTTTGACATTTTGAGCTACGTGTGTTTTAGGCGACTATTATAAAATTACCACTCGCATAAATAATCGTTTGTTTCATGATGTTCCCAAATGTGTGTGCAACATGCTTATCCGCAGTGAAGCAGCACATATAAAACGCTCTAAATATTTCTTATGAGAGCCTCAACGGAACAGTTTGATTTTTAGGGTTTCGTAGCCGAATGGCAAAAAACGGAACCCTTATAAATTCGTCATGTCTGTCTGTCCGTCTGTCCGTCCGTATGTCACAGCCACTTTTTTCCGAAACTATAAGAGCTATACTGTTGAAACTTGGTAAGTAGATGTATTCTGTGAACCGCATTAAGGTTTACACACAAAATTTTAAAAAAAGTAATAAATTTTGGGGGTTTTTACTTAGAACTGAAACTCAAAAATTTTTTTTAATCAAACCCATATGTGTGGGGTACCTATGGATAGGTCTTCAAAAATGATACTAAGATTTCTAATATCATTTTTTTCTAAAATGAATAGCTTGCGCGAGAGACACTTCCAAAGTGGTAAAATGTGTGTCCCCCCCCCCCTGTAACTTCTAAAATAAGAGTATGATAAAACTAAAAAAAATATATGATGTACATTACCATGCAAACTTCCACCGAAAATTGGTTTGAACGAGATCTAGTGAGTAGTTTTTTTTAATACGTGTTGAATTGACATTCAACAAGTCTAATATTTTGTTTAACTTTGATGACGACAGATGGCGTTGCACGTATTTAACTCGCGGTGAAGTTGTTTAATGTTGAATAAGTTGGTTATGCGGTTCAAGAAAAGTGGTTTTTATGGTTTTATTCCTCCGGTAGTAGTAGGTACGGAACCCTCAGTGCGCGAGTCCGACTCGCACTTGTCCGGTTATTTGTGTTTCTCGCTTTGGTATTTAAGACAAAGCTATCCAAGTCTGTTCGGAAATTAAATATGCTGCCGTGTATAAATCGTATACCTACTAGCTGTTAGTAGGTTCGATTCCCACTACTGATAAATGTTTCTGTGATGAGTATGAATGTTTTATGACTGTGTATGTATATTTATCACTTAACTGGTACCCATAACATACCTATTGCTTACATTGATAATAAAAAAAGGTATCGCTATAAATTACTGTACAAAAACAGGTATTTAAATATCCTTTTAAATAAAAATATAAAAATTTTGAATTTTTACGAAGTAGCCTATGTCCGTTTCCAAGCTCTATCTTTTTGCCAAATTTCATCAAAATTGCTTTGGTGATTTAGACATTAAGTATTAAACTAAGTTAAAAAACTTACATTAACATTTATATAATCTTTTTAATATGAAAATGTACCTACGTGTAGGTAGGTACCACAGACTGTCCGCTTTCGATGAAACGTCAAGGGTGGTTATAGAAATGTTACACGCGCAAGCAATCATGCGATTACTCGCAATTTTTAATCTAAATATAGAGGAAAAACATAAATATAATTTGATCTTGGCTTTACGCATGTTTTTAGAGTCATTAGATTGTATACCTACTTATCAAAATTATACTACACACTGCATTCATAATTGTCTAAGTAACATTTTAAATATTTATAACGAATGATTTATGCTTATTCATTTTTTTGTTTGCTTTTAATTATTTGACACGACAGATGTTGTTTTGCTCTTTTTTAATCATTACTGGAATTCACACCAAAAGATTTGATCACCCGAGCTTTTTCTGAGCTTTTACTTAGATAGATAGATAGATAAATACTTTATTGCACACCACATAATAAAAATATAACAAAAAGAAGAAATAATGAAAACACAAACTTAGGTGTACAACTTGGCGGCCTTATCGCTACATAGCGATTTCTTCCAGGCAACCAAAGGCGTGAAGGAATATTTTACATTGGATACGAGGTAGGTGGTGCCAGAATAAATAAATATAATAAACTACTTACAATAAATTACGTAAACTACGTATACTTAGTATTTAGATCACGAATATAATATCGAAAAGTTAGAGCATAATTTTTTGTATGAAGGCTAATTGCACAAACAGTGCAAGTGCTTGTTCTGTAAACCTACCTAATTGATTTTGAAATTAATTATGCTAGTTATAATACTATCCAGCTCTATTGTTCTCCAGGCCAGGCTAGGATAAATGAACATAGTGGGCTGCTAATTAATGCACTACAGGTGTCTTGCCTTCACAGCGATACTAACGTAATAATTGTCCATTAAGGATGCTTTCATTGAGAAAATGACAGAACATTAAGGCTTTATCACTATTTCAGTTACGTTTATTTAAGTTAAGTAAAGGAAGTGTTGTACATTAATATTTTGAATGATTATTTCATTGATATTATTTATCTACGTCGTTTTCTAACTTTTTGGATTTCATAACTTAAAATAAAGAATAGAACAGAATATTAGATACCTAAGATCACTTTTTCAACGGGTCAATAACGGGTGTTGAAGTTACCATTACATGATTCATAAACTTTAATCATTCAAGATGAACATAAGTCTATGCAATAAAAAGATCATCATGGACTATAGATGGGATACTTGTAAAATATACAACACTATTTATATTAGTATAATTAATTACCTCTTCTTTTAATTAATAAAAACAACAAAACTAACAAAAAAATTATAATTTCAGTAATACCCGTGTTAAAATTGTGGTCAAAATTTCAATTACAATCTGTTAAAGAATTTAAAAAAAATATTTAACAGATTGTCTTTAAAAAGAAATCTTTCAAGAACCTAATAATATAGTGAGTGTAGAAGTAAGATTAAACCTTAATTATTGCCGATGTAATTATGTTTAAATTATATGAAATATTTTTATTTCTATAAATTAGCTAGTAGTAGTAGTAGCCGTAGTTTACCAAATATTTTTATTTTTTATTAAAAAAAAAGTAAAATTTAAAAAAAGTTAACGTAATACCGTTATTTTATTTTTATACATATTTCGATTAAAAAAAATTGATTTCAACTTACCGTTATATTTGGGTAGTGCTAGGCGGTTGAAGCGGCGGCCGGAATGCGTTATGCCGTTGAGGAGTCGACGCGAGCTTATATACGCCGTTGGGCGCCTGGGCGGGCGGATCCCGCCCTCCGCCTTGTTAGTCGCATCATACATATACAATGATACTAACTTTTGTCATCTTATATCTTCTGTTCTACAGTTTTTACAATCATTTTGCAACAAACTATTTTGCAGTGTATTTCTTTAACACCTTAGTCTTCTAGCTCTACGTAAAATAAAAACTTAGGGTAAAATGTAGGGTTTAATAAAATTTTATTTTGGCCCCCTCGGCTTCGCTCACAAGATGTCCTTTGTTCCTTCTTATGGGTCGATTTTTCTGAAATCCTTTCGTACCAAATGTAAATGTCAAGAATATTATGATATGTATACTGAATTACAGCCTGATTTATTTGTAAATTATATCGTCGGGAAATGATGAAAACTGAATTCGACCTAATCCAAGTTTTTTGATGGTGGTCGCACATTCTAGCAGATGATACAGAATATGTTAAAATGAAATTATGAAAGGAAAATTGACTTTTTAAAAGATCAAGTGCCGAGTATCGTATCCGTTCTTCTCGGTGCTTTCTGAATGTGTCAGTAGAGTCTGTCATTTCTAAGTGCCTGTAAGTTAGGCCTATGCAAAAGAAAAATCCACTTTATTTAATTTAAAACTTTTAATATACATTTACATACTTTCAGGGAATCATGAGATTTTATTGTAACATTGTCTATCCTTGAAAAGATCCCCGTTTTCCTATTTCCATAAGCTTAAACTCATGACGTCATGTCTTTCGCGTTTTGTAATGTTTATAATATATGACGCATTCAGAAGTGCATCAAGAACATGTAACGATTAGGTAAACACGGCTACAGAATAGTTATTATGTCAAGGAAAACGATTTTGTTATGATAACGGTATGAGACAAGCCTGAGTCGTAAGTAGCTAGAAAAAATCTTTATCAATGAAGACATGGATTCGTATCCCGTCAAACCCACGCACTCTACCGGGGGTTTGTGGTTGACACGTATTTATATTAAAACTAGCTGGCCGGGCAAACGTTATTTTGCCATTTATGGGTATGAAAAATAGCATACGATCTATTCTCAAAACTACCGAATGTAGACAAAAAAAAATATAAAAATCGGTCAAGCCTTTTCAAAGGAGTTTGGTTATAGACAAGGTGACCCGAGTATTAATTTATATATTAAAAATATATGTCTAAGTTGCAATATCTTATGTGTTATTCTAACAACGAAGGAAATCTAGAAAATACATATAATATTATGTTTGACGTTCTATCATTTTAGTATATGTACTTTCAACTTTGTCTGGGTTTATGTATGTGGTTGTGCAATGGTAATAACGGAAATATATTGTAGAGAATTAATTTAAAACAGGTAGGTGATCAACGGAACTCGCACCTCTATAAATCATATTAGGTCTAACATATGAAATTGGCGTTTTGTATGGGAGGAACATAAAGTCGATTTTTTTTAATATAATATATATATTTAATCAAAGTATGTACCATTGCTATCTATGCACTTTTGCCACCTTATATGTAGTTCATTGATCCCTTTACTAAAAAAGCCATTCGGACGGGAATCAATAAAATCTTTGAAAGCGCTTTGGACTGCCACATCGTAGTTAAATTTTTTCCTTTGTAAGAAGTTATCCAAATTTCGAAAAAAATGGTAATCTGTTGGAGCAAGGTCCGGGGAGTAAGGTGGATGTCTTAGGCATTCCAATTGAAGCTCCTCTAATTTGGTAGCCGTCTGTTGTGCAGTGTGTGGTCTAGCGTTGTCCTGAAGCAGCAGTGGCCTAGAACGATTGACCAGCCTCGGTTGTTTAGCAGCTAGCTTTTCTATCATGGATGCAGTTGCTGACAATAGGTATCCGCCGTAATCGTCTGGCCAGATTTAAGAAAGCTGTAGTGAACGACGCCGGCGCTAGTCCACCAAACGCTCACAAGTAATTTTTTTTGAGTCAATTTTCGTTTGGGGCAGGATTTGGCTGGTTCGCCAGGGTTCAACCATTGTGATGAGCGTTTCCGATTATCATACAGGATCCATTTTTCATCACAGGCTTAAAATCCCTTCATTACTGTGCCGGTTGAGTAATGTAACACAGCAGTCTACGCGCGTTTGTCGGTTTACTGCACTCAATTCATGAGGTACCCACCTTTCAAGCTTTTTCACCTTCCCAATTTGCTTCAAGTGAACTAAAACAGTTTTATCACTAACACCGCAGCCTGCAGCTAGCTCGGACGTGGTTTGCGATGGATCTGCTTCCACAATAACCTTCAATTCTTCATTGTCAACTTTGGTCTCCGGCCGTCCACGGGGCTTGTTCTGCAGGTCGAAATTTCCAGAACGAAAACGTTGGAACCAAAAACGCACTGTGTTTTCTTTTGCGACACCCTCGCCGTACACATCATTAATCCTTCGAGCCGTTTCTGCAGCACTGGTGCCACGATGGAACTCGCACTCGTAAATAACGCAATATTTCAAGTTTTCCATTTTGTAAACATAGTGGCGCAAAAAAAAACCAAAAGAGAAAAAAACAAATGAATTACGATTTTCAAAACACAAAAGCATGAGTAAATAGCTGTATAAATTTGAAATTGGAATTCCAAACCAAAGAAGAGATATTTGAGATCAAAGTGGCCAGTACGACAAAACGCCAATTTCATATGTAAGGACCTAATATTTTACCGGGTTTATACAATTTTAGACAGTACAAGTGGTTTAATCGGCTTCCAAAAACAAGAAAAGGTGCGATACTTGAGTTACTTACTTCCAAGCTAATACGATAAAATTTTGTCAGTGAAATAACCATCTTGTAGTGTGTAAAAAGTGGCTGTGACATAGGGACGGACAGACAGACAGACATGACGAATCTATAAGGGTTCCGTTTTTTGCCATTTGGCTACGGGACCCTAAAAAACGTGTCGTCACTAGGTAATGGAATAACATCTAAAACAAAACCCCATTTTATATTTCATGTGTGATTTCACCTATCGCTCGAGATGGAGGTGCAGTCTTCAGTCCTTTGATTATGCAAAAATACTACAGCAGCGACGAGCTAACATCTATGAGCTGCGGGGCTAGACAAAGTAACAGTCGTTTGGCGTTAACGACAGTAGACAAAAATGTTGGACAAAACAAGTGACTGTAAAAAAACCACGTGACCGAATAGAGGAAAACACGCTGTGTTTGAAAATCGACTACGACTATATGAACGCTCCCTGGCGTTCTCGCAGACCTTGTAGATAACTTTAGCGTTCTTCACATGACCACTTACAGCCGACAGTGAACAACGCTAAGCATAAAGTAGATTCTACTTTCATTTGTTTTCATTCGTCACGTGGTTTGTTCATACATTTTTGTCTACGCCAAACGACTGATATTATGTCTAGCCCCGCTGATTGGTTAGTGCTTGCGTCAGTTATGCAGCCAAGGTGGCAATTAGCTGCTGATGGCTGCGTTTCCGACGATGGTTGGCCGATGTACAATTTAATATCTTCAACAATTACATCCCAGGTAGCTCGCGCTAACGAGTATACGTGATTGCATTCGAGCCCATTCTGTTAAATGTTTAGTAATACAAACTTTCATTCTAGATTTTTGAAGATTTTCGTAAAAATTTTTTTGTGGTTGATTGACTGGAGTTTCACCACGCATAAAATCCATTTCCTTTCGCCTAGCCCCCTGCGCGATACCTTCCGAAAAGTAAATTTGTTTTAAAAATAGAACACATAGTGTGTGAATCCGAGCGACTCGCGCTTGGCTTTTAAAATGGAAGAGTAAGTACTATAAACTTCTGATGATTTGGCATAGTGATTTGATATTAGATGAGCATGGAAAAGGAGTGCAGAAAGCCATGAATTACAGTCATTCGTTCAGCGAGTGCGCTTTTGCATATTGCATTTGTCATACAGACGTGTTGATGTTCATTTAAATATCTCATGCCCGTAAGGCTCCTGACCATTCCTACGAAGTGAGACTGACACCGATATGAACCTAAGGGTGAGCCCATCTAAACATTTTACCGTAAAACTTCTTCATACGAGAAAAAAGTAGCGTCAAAACTCCCGTTAATACACCACAATATGGAATCGCGAAACTAATGACATACTTAAGTGATGATACTACGGTCGGCTTACTTCTGACCCCGTTGGTAGTCAAGTGGCGACATTTTTTGCGCGGTCCGCCGGGTCCTGAGTATATGTCTATTGAGACCGAATAATCGTGGCATTTGAACATATAAGACAATGCTAACAAGTTATCATTTAATTCTTACCACAAAATAGTATTTTTACAGTCAACAACGTAGCACTCGAGTGCGATCTCACTTGATGGTAAGTGATGATGCAGCCGAAGATGTTAGCAAGCTAACTGGGAAGGGGTAAATAAAGTCATCCCTGACGGTTTCTATACTGCAGCATCGCGCTGGAACGCTTAATCGTTTGGCGATGCGTTGGATAGCCTAACTAGTCACGGCTGAAGCCTCCCAGACCAGACCTGAGCCAATTTTAGAAATTATAAAATTCTAAAGAGGTCCACGGCAGGAATCGATCCCGTGACCTCTCATCAAATCCGAGTTCGCGCCACTGTGCCAGAGACCCAGAGAGGTCGTTGAAAATGTAAGTAACTATATCTACTAAACTTTAGACTCTAAATAAAGGAAATACGGGGTTTCGTATTTGTGGTTTTTAGTTGGCGCTACAACGCTAGGTCCTGTTAAAGATTTACTAATAAACAGGAATCACCTGTCTGGTAACGCCTGCATAATTAACGTCGCTGAAAATTCGGCACCTGAGTGACTTGTATTCTGTTGGGCTCGACGAACGACGAAAACGACGAAAGTGTGTCACGACTCACGATATAATCGTGAAGACCCAATTATTTTGTGCAATAGTGGTGCCAATTCTGCTGTGCAAAATCTTTAGACTAAACTAATTTTGATGCGTCTAAAAATAGTGGTATCCTTTTCAAAATGCTCTCCATGGAAAAGGACAGCACTATCTTTAGTCGCGAAAAATTAGTTTACTTAATTTTGCACAACAGAATTTGCTCCAATAAGTCGCTAAGATTTCGGCGATCGTAAGTTACGCAGGTGTGTCCCGATGCTAAGATCTAATTACTCGTTGAATACAAAGCATTTTTTAATTTATACAGACATCCGTGCTAGCTACATCAAATTACATAAATATAGGTACAATGGTTTGTTTTATATTACTTTTATAAGTATAAAGAAATAATTTGAAATGAAAATGAAATGATAGGCGATGTTTGCTATTGGTATGGAGTGCAGAGTAATACAATAAATAATAATTTTGTATACTGTTTCCAATTTCGGTAAAGGTTAGTACTGTGGGTTGGTATTACCAATTTTATTTATTCGTCGGTATTACTTTGGTTTATTTGGTCCAATGGTTGATCCGAGGTAAATTTTTTATTATACTTTATTAAACTATAATAATTTCTATTTATTTGAATGATATCTAAATAAAGCGTCTTTTTCATAATACTTACCTATAGAGCGAATTGGCTCATCGAATTATTACTATTGTTCGTAGTTCGTCATTAATTTTGAAAAGTATAAATATTTAATTTCCGCTTTTTATTTTAGAAAGGTACTATACAAGCCTTGGTCGCAACCAGGCATTGATGGACTTAAGTACCTCGGCTTCGCCTCGACTCACATTTACACTGTCGTTCACGGTTCACCCATCAATGCCTCTTAAAGTAAAGGTTTTTTAGGACATTACACACTTCGGAATCTAGCCCATCTAGTGTTATGGGTACTAAATAACTACTAATATACATAATATTTTATATACATAAATATAGGAAAAGATCCAGACACTGAAATACATTCATACTCATCACCCAAGCATTTACCAGTAGTGGGAATCGTACCCTCGGACCTACAACGCAGATGGCAGGTTCGTTACCGCTACGCCATTCGGTCGTATTATAACAAATAACTCTTATAAGGTTAAGGTAGTGCCAGCTAAACTTATAACGAAGCTTATAACCATTTATGCATATATACCAGCCATCATGCTATAGTCACGTACCTCAGCTTTCCTCATAATGTTTTTTGAACCGAAGCGTGAAGGCTTAACTAAAAATAAGGGAAAAATTTATCGCAGTCTACACTGCTTATTTATTTTTTATTTCATTATTAATTAATTATTATTAATTCACCTATAGTCAGTATTGTCGACCTCTTTGGCGCAGTGGCGCGCGCTCGGATTCGAGTGGGAGGTCGCGGGTTTGATTCCTGCCAAGGGCCACATTAGAATTAGATAATTTCCCATTTGGCTTAGGAGTCTGGTGGGAGGCCTTTGCCGTGGCTAGTTACTATTTATTACGATTTAGCGTTCCAGCGCGATGCTGTGTAGAAACCGTTAGGAGTTACTTATTTCTTCCAAGTAAGTACTAAAGTTTTCGGCTATAATGCCACTTACCGTCAGGTGATATTGCAGCACCGATAAGAAACCTCAGGATATGGGCATCCAAACGGTTTACGTAAATCTTTTTCGTACAAGCAAATAGCGCCATGTGTCAAAATTCTATTGGTGGCTGCAGAGCGAACTGCAGAACTTTTGGTGGCAAAACAAGCAAATTTTGGCACCCATAAACTAGCGACATTTTTTCGCGCCTTTGCCCTGTCCAGGGTACATGTGTATTGATTGCAGTCAAGTGACTAATTTGTAGTGTATAAAAAAGTTATGGGCCTTTTCAATCATTTATTATTTATTCGGCTAGGTCATAAACAATATTTTTATGTATAAACTAAATTTCAGCCAAATCGGTTCACAGTATAAAGTATCTAATTCTTTGAGCACAATTATTGATTCACGTCATATTTATGCTCATCACGAAAGCGTCATTTGATAATAAATATAACCGTTCTTTCATTACTTTGCCTTGGCTTTTAATTAATGCCCGACTCTTGATGAGATCGTTGCGGCTATTACAGGAACCCATCACTATTTTAAACAATATTACTTTATTTACTTCTTGCAAGTTGATTGAGATCTCTTTAGTCATTATACATCGTTGCAGCCTGTCATTAGAAACAATTAAAACGTTGGAGGAAGTCGTTATGTTAGTCTTGAATTTTTTCAGCGTGTAAACTTACTGTGTAGAGTGTAGAGTTTTCAGTTTGGATAGGGATCTCTAAAATTTATAAATACTTAACTTCTGAGTAAGTACCCTTTATAACCGACTTCAAAAAAAGGAGGTTCTTAATTCGTCGGAATCTTTTATTTATTTTTTTAAGTAAGGCTATTCTTGCCACAGACTCTTGCATGCTCTCCCTTATAGAGGATTTAGGACACTACAACTAAATTAAATTTTTCAGTATTTTTTTTTTTATAAAAAATTGACCTCGAACATTTCTTAGAACCAAAAATAATTATAATGCTCTGAAGACTAGGTAAATTGAAAAATTTAATTAAAGGATCCTCAATTGTTTACCGCGCTCAAACACAAAACGCCAAATTACTTTTACGTTGTTAAATATTTGTAAAAATTGCTCGTGAAATAGGTAAATAAAAAATATCAAGCAAAATAGAAACGTTAGAAGTGTAGTATATTGTAAGTGTAGTACAGTTCAAAACATAGAAAGTGTAAGATAAATAATTTATAAGAGTATAACAATTTATCTCATTTTATATTGGTTGTTTTTTTTCATGAACTTTGATAATAATTCTGCATGATTCACTTGAATGAAGTGATATTTAGTTGTACAAATAAATAGGTGAACTAAATAGGACTAGGAAACTGCGAAAATTCAACGATGTGTACCTCCTTGGGATCGAATCTCAGACCTTCCAATATGAGACTAGCATTTCAAAATCAATTTTACGTACTTGTTTCGTGTTCCTGTCACTTGTAAAAATATCTCTAACATCTCTACTCTTTAATTATGACCTTTTTGAGATTAATGCTTACAACGCTGTAATTTATGCGTCATCGTTAGCTGTGGTGTTGCTTTTAAAAACACCCGACCTCCATTGATCATACCCCTACGAAAAACTGGACACCCATTATTATTTGTAACTTGACTTTGACGACCTCCCTGGCGCAGTGGCGCGCGCTCGGTTTCGAGTGCGGGAGGTCGCGGTTTCCATTCCCGCCACGGGGTACTTTGGAATTTTATAATTTCAAAATTGGCTCAGGTCTGGTCTGGTGGGAAGCTTCCGCCGTGGCTAGTTACCACCCTACCGGCAAAGACGCACCGCCAAGCGATTTAGCGTTCCGGTGCGCTGCTATGTAACCGCTGGGGTTTTACTTACCCTTTCAAGTTAGTACGATAACATCTTCGGCTGCATCATTACTAATCATCAGGTGAGATTGCAGTCAAGTACTTACTTGACTTAATACTTACTTAATAGGTACTATTATTTTTATTATTCGTAAAAATAGTGGTTGAAATTATGTTGGTGAACGGCAGTGGTGTAGTTCGTAGCATCA
Source organism: Coenonympha arcania (assembly GCA_036785405.1). Lineage (NCBI taxonomy): Eukaryota > Metazoa > Arthropoda > Insecta > Lepidoptera > Nymphalidae > Coenonympha > Coenonympha arcania. The sequence goes on from CM072067.1 coordinate 4,627,597, forward strand.
TCTACGAGAGGCTACGCGGCTACGAGTAGCTTGCGACTACGAGCGCTACAAAAGGTATACGCTCAAGATGTTATTGTTGTGTTGTGAGTAGGTACCTATGTTAGAGGTTACTATACTCCGAATTTTAATTCGATGCAGTCCAGTGACGTTTTTAACTGTCCTTTTACTTCGCGTTTGAAGCAACCAAAAATATCTCGCTTAGTCATTGACGCATGCCTTATACTCGTACTATGCCTAAAAATATCTCGCTTCATCGTTGACGCATGCCTTATATTATGCCTGGTAAACTTGCATGCCTTTCTTAATCGGCTGAAACCACATCATGACGTCATTCATACCATGATCGCCAAGTTCATCGATTTTTCGTTGACGGAGGTTCATCAGCAAAAAAGTTTCATGACGAGCGGCCTTTAAGCGCATTGTTAGAGTTAATCCCATTATCTAGAGTGCTCTCGAGTTTTAATAACCGCACTCGACGCGGAGTGCGATACAAATCTGTGTTCCGTACAACTACCTACTAGTGCGACTGGTGTGGTGATGTCATAGCTACTCTTGCGTCAATGTTAAGCCGCGAGTTGCCGGCACCATTAGCACGGGTTCCAACATCCATCGTCACTCGTCGACGTCGACTCGTTGACGTTTATCGGCACTTTACGAATAACTTCGATATACATTGAACGACACTGGTTCCTTGATTATAGGTATATTCTCCAGCCGTCGCCATATCTTTCTTTCTTCTAATATATCAAATTCTCGGGCCAGTTTTTGTTACCATGAGTCTGAGTATGTTGTTTCTGTGTAGGTATGTTGTGTAGGTCGTAAGGTAAGGTCGTAAGGTTTTTATATTCCTAATGGCAAAACAACGTTTGTCCGGGTCAAGTAGTGACATATAAACATGTGTGAGAATTAACGCTAAAATGATACCTAACATGACCAATTTAGCGTTTCGTAATTCTCATAAAGAACAATGGGCAAAAATGTACGGGGACGCTCCCACGGCACCCTCCGTCTGAACAATTTGGATTATCACGGAAGGTATCACTGTCTTACTTATCTGTCCCGAGGCTTAAAACGTAAACAAATAAGTATTACTTTCTTTAACGGCAAGGAAAAAAACTTTGCGTCGTAGAAAAATATTTTTCAAAAACAATTCTTCGAGTGTTCAAACCAATACTAGAGCTAAACTGATACCGAGAGAGATATTTCCTATCAATCACCAACATTGCTACTGTATGTTATTAGCGTATGCGACTTAGTAAACACGTTGAGTGGACTATTCAGACATATCTGCGTTCCTAGCCATATGACTGTCAATCACTCATCCCATACCTAAATGGGATGAGATTAAAAAATGTATGGGAAATAATTGACGACCGAATGGCGTAACGGTAGCAAACCTGCCTCTGCGTCGGAGGTCGTGGGTTCGATTCCCACTACTGGTAAATGTTTGTGTGATGAGCATGAATATTTTCCAGTGTCTGGGTGTTATTCAATATATTATATTTATGTATATTAATATGTATGTATACATCAGTTATCTAGTACCCATAACACAAGCTAACGCTTACTTTGGGGCTAGATTGCGATATGTGCAATGTCCTGATATTTATTTATTTATTTATTTATAATGTCCTACTAATAGGCTGATTGATCACGAGACTTATCAACCAATATATTGCCATTCCCATTTTTTTTATGTTGTCCTATATAGTTATGGAAAGAGCCATTGCCGGGTTTCTGTTACACATCTGCCATCGTCAGTGTATCAAAAAATGCCTTGAACCAGCATTTTACTGCTGTCTAAAAACAGTAAACTTAAGTACATGCCTTTTCGAACGCCATGATATGTCTGCATATATGTTAAACCTGTCTACGTATATGCTATTGAATTTATCACGATATGGAATCGACGCTTTTCGGAAATCTAATCTTTACATTTTACTGCTGATCTGTACACCTGATATAGGCACCTGAAGTGGGTATATACATAGTATACTAATACAAGTGATGTAAGTACCACATATCAATGAATGAGTTTTACATTGACTATACTCTTTCCATTCGTTTATTTTCTCCTTGGACGATCTAACCTATTTTCTCTTTGACACCTGAAACAGATATAGCAATAGCAAGGGACCAGAAAGATACCACTTTACCTTTATCTCCCTCTCGTCCCTCGCTATTGCTGCATCTGTTTCATGTGTCAAAGAGAAAATAAATGAATGGAAAGAGTACAATTGGTACTATTACCAATTGTAAGATCTTAGATTACCCACTCCGAAAGCTTCATATTACCTTATCATTTTTCAATGAAATACCACATTTAAAAAACGAAACAGTAATGGTTATCGCCTTTATGCTTTTATTTAGTATCCATAAAAGGGACTGTCTTTCGTTAAACATGAATCCAATTATATGAGCGGGTTCGGAGTAAAGATCGACAATTTTATGTCGACTTACGACAAGTAATTCATTTTGAGATATTTTTTCATATGCCTTTCTTGTTTCGTGACCCCACTTGTTCTCCTTTAATTTTGTACTTCTTTTATTTAATTGTCTGTCTGTTGTAAAATAATTTACTTTATTTTAATTACTATATATATAGCTACTCGTGCTGATTGGCCACTGACTGACTGACTCATTGATCACCTCTCCTGAACAATTTTGTATGAAAAAATTTTTTTTCAAGTATGATGTCGTATAGAGGGGAAAAATTCATTAAGAACAAAAATATGGAGAGAGCTGACGATTGAGGATTTCGAAGACGGGTGAAGAGCACAGCCAGAGTATCGGAGATATCGGAGATAGGTGAAACGTCATCCAATTGGCAGTCAGCTGAAAAAAATTTCAAAATGGCGGATTCAAAATGGCCGCCATACGAATTTCGTCGATATCTCGAAAAGTATTAAAGATGGAAGAACGGTTTCTTGACAAGAGTTGATCAGCACTCGAAGGTCTATTCGATGGATAGAAAAAAAAAATTGAAAATGGTGGAATATTTTTTTTTTCATAGAAAATGTATGGTGAATTTTGAAGGGGTTTTTATGGGCGGGTAGACAGCACGCGGGCCACATGTGGCCCGCGCCCCCACGCGACTTACTAGTTAATATATATATAGCTGCTTGTGCTGATTGGGTCATTGATCACCTCTCCTGAACAATTTTGTATAAAAAATTTTTTTTTCAAGGATGAAGTCGTATAGAGGGGAAAAATTCATGAAGAGGAAAAATACGGAGAGAGCTGATGATTGAGGATTTCGGAGACGGGTGAAGAGCACAGCCAGGGTATCGAAGATAGGTGGGGGGTGCTCGACCAAATGTCATTTGAACTGTCATCCAATTGGCAGTGAGCTGAAAAAAATTTCAAAATGGCGGATTCAAAATGGCCGCCAAACGAATTTCGTCGATATCTCAGAAAGTATAAAAGACGGAAGAACGGTTTCTTGACAAGAAGTGATCAGGGCCCGAAGGTCTATTGGATGAAAAGAAAAAAAAATCAAAATGGCGGACTTTATTTTTTTCATAGAAATTGTATGGGGAATTTTGAAGAGACGAAAAGTTGAAAACTTTGCAAGTGTATGATGCGGTTCTTCAGAGAACTTCCAGAGAATATATGGAATGTGATGATGATTGAGGGTTTCTAAGACGGTCAAGGAGCACGGGCAAGGTATTATAGTTAGGTGGGGACTGCGCAAACAAAAAATACTCCGAACCTCATGCAATTGGCAGTGAGCTGAAAAAAATCCAAAATGGCGGATTCAAGATGGCCGCCATACTAATGTCGTGTTTTTCTATCACGGAAAGTATAAAAGATAAGAGAGTGGTTTCTTAGCAAAAGTTACCTAATCAGGACCCGAAGGTGTTTTTGATGGATAGAAAAAAAACCAAAATGGCGGAATTTATTTTTTCATAGAAAATTTACATATCGAATATTAGAGAGACTACAATAATTATGCAAAGCATTGATGCAGTTTTTCGGTGAATTTCCAAAAAAAATGTGAAAAGAAATGATTATCTAGGATTAGGTTGATGATTGAGGAGCACGGTCATGGTTTTAAAGATAGTTAAGGACTGTTTGAACAAAAAATACGCTGAACCTCATCCGATGAGGTTCAGCGTATTTTTTTGTTCGAATAGTAGTTAACTATCTTTAAAACCATGAACGTGCTACTAGGTAATTTTTTCAGCCCACTGCCAATCCGATTCCAATTGGCGATGGAGATGACGGCGATACTTTTATGGGCGGGAAGACAGCACGCGGGCCACATGTGGCCCGCGCACTCACGCGCCCTACTAGTCTTTTATAAGACAAAAGGTAACTTTCTTTAATTTCTCAAAAACAAAAAATGGCCTGGTGGAAATTGTAGATAATACAAATCGCCTAAGAATTTTTTTTCTTTGCTCTTCTTCAAAAACGCTTACAGTAAGATAATTTAACAAAAAGTCGGGTGATCCCACATACGTCCCTAATCTACATTAATAGTACATTGTTACCCTAGGGATGAAAGTAAATTATTTAATCCCGAGACGGGGTTTGGCGCCCGAGCGTAGCGAGGGGGTCTTTAGTTCGAGGGACTAAATAAGTCTTTATCCCGAGGTAAACAGTGTGCTTTTCATTACGAATATAAGGAAAGTCAAAATAAAAATAGAAATTAGCTATATAAAGAATATTGAATAATTGTGTCAATAAAAATCACTGTTAAACAGAAGCCTAAACAAAACTCTACAACTCGAAAAACATATGAAGATCATTGCCGCTTGCCACTTTCCCGCCTTATTTTTTTCTTTGGCCTAGCCGGCGGGCTATGCATTTAGCTTTTAATAGTCAAGTATTGTCTATGATTGTCTATGAATCAGTTGTCTTTACTTTATGAATAAATTCTATCTTTCTTCTTGTCTATGGATGCACTCGGGTATGTCATGTTTCATTTGAACTCCAATAAAAATGTGACAACTAGTTTTTTTTAATTATTTGACAGCTGTCAGTTGAAAACGATTCTCCCTAGGGCTGCAAAGTACTACTTTCAACCCGCTTCTCAGGCAACTTCAGACCTACTTTCCGTGTATGAGTGATGAAAAACACGTTTAACGTTCAAGGCTCTCTCGAACTCGCTCAAACCATTAACGGAACTTCCAGTAGGTAACATTGGGTTAAATTCCCTCGACTCAAACTTTACTCTATCTCATTGAAATTGATTCAAGTCAGCCCAAAACTCGAATTGTACCGACTCTGATACTGCATTACGCAATGTATTTTTACTGAACTGAGTTTTAATATTTTAACTGATTTCAAATGAAGTTTATCTAATCTAACTATTGGAACAACAAGGATATACTAAAACTAATATTTATGCTCACACTTGCCACACAACTTAGCCTCATAGTGTTAAAACTTCTGACTTTAACGTTTCCGAGTTTGTGTTTATGGCAACTAACTATAAGATAAATACTAAACGGTGAAGGAAATCTGCTTGAGAGTTTTCTGGATAATGATCTCAAAGCTATGACACCGACCGATTTAGCGTTCTGGTGCGATGCTGTGTAGCAATCATTCTTCATCGTCGTCGTTGTCGTTTCAGACGATGAACGTCCTCTGCTGGACATGAACTCCTGAAATGAGCGCTAAACACCTCGATCTTGCGTCACCTAGCGCCAGTGATTCTCCGCTATTTTCTTTATGTCAGCCGTCCACCTGGTGGGGGTCTGCCGACACTGCGCTTCGCGGTGCTTGGTGGCCACTCCAGCCCCTTGGATCCCTAACGTCCATCAGTCCCACGAGCTATGTGTTTCATCCGTTGCCACTGCAGTGGCGACACGTTGAGCTATGTCGGTCACTTTAGTTATATTGCGGATCTCCTCATTTCTGATTCAACTAACATTAGGGGTAAATAAATTCCAAGTTAGTACAATAACACATTCGGCTGCATCTCCACTTATCTTCAGGTGAGATTGCAGTCTAGTGCTAACTTGTTAAATGAAGCAAAGTTATGAGAAGCCAGCCTACATGCGCTCGGAGAGCATGGATGGGTCAAATCCTTCTCAGTCTGAGAGGAAAAGCGTATCCAGACGCACAGCACAAGTCCATCTTTGGAACTCGTGATTTTAGTCACCTGTGACGAAATTGAATGGTCATTTAGACGATCGATTTTGGCCGTGCGCCTAAAATCCATTTTAATGACCGGTGCATTCGACTTCTCGACGTACGGCAAAAGTCCAACTTTGAGACTTGGGACTTTAGTCTGCACTTGCGACGAAATTGAATGGTCATTTAGAGTTTAGACGATCGATTTACGCCGTGCGCCTGAAATCGATTTTAGTGACCGGTACATGCGACTCCTCGACGTACGGCAAAAGTCCAACTTTGAGACTTGTGACTTTAGTCACCTGCGACGAAATTGAATGGTCATATTTTAGACGATCGATTTTTCCCGTGCGCCTAAAATCGATTTTAGTGACCGGTGCATGCGACTCCTCGACGTATGGGAAAAGTCCAACTTTGAGACTTGTGATTTTAGTCATCTGCGACGAAATTGAATGGTCATTTAGACGATCGATTTTCGCCGATGTTCTCCAAAATACTGCCGAGCGCAGATATGCGTTATTTGGAAGCATCTGTAGAAGTTCCAATAATTTAATTCCAGATAAGATCCAGTGATTTGTAAATTGGAAAAGTTGATTAATGAGTTTTCATTGTACACTGTCGTCAGCGGGGCGCGGCCGTAGTGATCCTTGATGCCACAAAGCAAGTGATAGAAACTTGAGTCGCCTCGCGTCTTGAGACGTCGAAAAGTTGTGCCATACTTTTACGGATTTATTAGGACCAATGCCCTTAGCCATAAGATTTATCTACGATCGCCGTAAAAACCTCTCGACCGCTCATTCGATAATTATATGGAACGAAACTCAATAGATGTAGGGGACGAAACTCAATATGTATGGGAATCATAATGACATACATCCTATCGATGATTTCAGCACGTTACTTATGGAAGACAACTGTCATTCTCATACTTTTTCTGGATTTCTTTCGTGAATGTAGTGATGGAATGAGCTATTGACAAGTTTCTATGATGATCATGTGAAATTAGTCATGTTATGGCTATGGCATGACTGACACGCATTCATTTTCGTGGCGACGTTAATCAGAGATAAGACAAGAAATAAGTAAGGATCTATTTATCTCACGGGTATTAACTTAAATTAATACTGAACTATCCAACTTGCGGTACTTAAATTGAAACGGTCACTTCAAACTGTCATATGCCTACAAAGTACAATGTATTGAATTTGGCAGCCACGCGTCATCAGTCCACATTTAGGAAAGGAGATTGCTCAAACATGGTTTCAATTTGTTCCAGATTGAAACTGGTATCAAAAATTAAGATTTATTTTTTTACAAAATCTGTTAAAATACTAAATTCCAACTTCGCCGGATTAAAATGTTGCAAAATAAAAAGAAAGTGATTTTATTATTCCTTTATTTTTTAATAAATATGCATTGTTTCAAAGTGTTGCCAGTATGGAAATACAGATTCGAAATATTATTACGAGTAAATAATCGATACATTAATCGACATGCATCAACGAACCTTCATTAAAATACTGACAAACAGAAAACTATCACCACACTTTAGATCTTATCCATGCTTTGACTGTCAGAGAGTTTATCGCTTACTTTGGGGCTAGATTGCGATGTGTGTAATGTCCTGGGGCCGTACCACCATCTCTAATAACAGTTATACCTATATTTATATATATATATACTAGTAGGGTGCGTGGAGGCGCGGGCCACATGTGGCCCGCGTGCTGTCATCCCGCCTATAAAAGTATCATCGCCGACAGACTTTAATTTTCGCCATACATTTTTCTATGGAAAAAAATAAATTCCGCCATTTTGATTTTTTTTCTATCCATCCAATAGACCTCCTTATCCTGATCATCTCTTGTCAAGAAACCACTCTTCCATCTGTTATACTTTGTAGTGTTGTGAAGGGGATGTTGGTATGGTGTGGAATAAAAGTTGGGTTATGGTTGACCGGACACTGAGTCAATTTAGAGCGTATGAACCTTTGAGTCAAGGACCGTTCGGCGATATCACTCAGAGTCCCTCACGCTTCGTGATCGTCAAGGATAGGCATTAAATTAGACAACAAGCAGCAAAGTACAAAGTACATAATTATATTTAAGATCATTGAAATTGGTTAGTTTTTACATTAGGTTTACTTAATTAGCTACGAGTTTAAGTACTAGGTCAAGCGCAATCGAATCTTTTCCGAAAGTTCATGTTGGCTTCAAAGGGACAAGGGTATTGCCTGAGGGGCGTAAAAAGGGGAAATCACTTCCCTGTGCTCGCCGCAGGTCGAGTCCGCTTGCGCCGTGTTGTAGGGCTCGAGGAGGCGGCGCGCCGGCGGGCCAGCTACGCTGAGATGGCGCCACGTGCTGGGTCCCACCGGCGTGATGTCAGCTGCCAGCAACACGCCTGCCGAAGGTGCGGGCGTTCTGCGGCGCGCCCAAGGTGTAGTAGCTCGGCTCTTGGCGTGGCCAAAGGTGGTGATGCTTTGTAGTCGGATTGGAGACTCGTTTTTAGAAGAGGGTCCACTTTAGCACTTTATTCGCGCACATGACACTTCCGAGCACTGACTCGATATAATGTTAGGCTCTTTACTTAGGCTAGAGTATCGGATCGCGTTGCGTGACCGTCACAAGACGATTTTTCGCCGGCGCATGGCGGCGTTAGTCGCGCCACGCTGGCGTATTTCCAAACGAATATATTAAGTATTTTCCCAGGGAGTCGGTTCCTGGGGCGTTAAAACGCGGTCGCGAAGCGAACCTCGTGAGGAAAGGGACCTTCCGGCTTCAGCCGGAGGGGCTGAAGGCCGTTCACGTCATCGTGAACAAAAAATTAAAAGAAAAACTCAGGAGCGCATGAGTGCGTCTCGAGAGGCTTCACCCGACTGCTCGAGTGTTGCTACCCTCGCTTTCTTGTGCGGGCTCGCCATAGACAAGATTTGGCGAAGATGTAGTGTGCAACACTACAATACCCCCTTTTTCGGCAAAAGAGATAGCCGGGCTATCTCACAGGCCTCCCACTTCAAAGGAAGAGTCGTTGCTCTACAAAGAGGAAATGGGTTAGGGGTAGGGTGTATGTAAGAGTCCAAGTGTGCATGTGGGCGTCTATAGGCCAAGTGTGAGTTAGATTAAATTTGTTAGTATTAATTTTAGCTTTAGTTTTAAATATCCTATGTAATTATCTTAACTATATTCAACTGTTCCTTTTGTGCTGATCCACTCATATTTTCATAATTGATAGTTTAGTTTGCCTAAAGTGACCCGGGTTTGAATTTAGAATAAAAACCTTTTGTACTTCTCTTTCTTACATCATACCTAACATACTTGATAAGTTGTAAATAGTTGAGGTACCTCATAAGACTTATAGAATTCTAGTTCTGAGATTAGTGTTTGTGGTTAGTGAACTGAGGAGAAAAAAAAACTTATTTTCTATTTTAATTTGATAACTATCTTGTTTATTGTAAATGTTGTATTTTATTATCGTTTAGGGTAGTATGTATTTACTATATATGTATTTTGTTTTAAATATAATCATAATTTTTATTTTGTGTTACTTGAGTATTATTAATTAGTATATGTAATTTTAAGTGCTGAAAAGGTGATGTTCTATTTATGTTCATCCTTCTCATAGAGTGTGCTTTAAAAGTGTTAGTGTGTTTATATACCTAACCATTTACATATGTACATTATTTATATATGTGTTTTTTTTTTTTTTGTTAAAGGAAGAAATTCCTAATAAATTGTTAATGGCAAAAACTTGGTTTTAATTTTTTCCAGGAGAGTATCTATAATTTTGTGGTAGGTAAGGTTTTGTCTATATACTAGCTTAGGTGTAGTAATATAGTTTGTTAAAAAAATTGTGAAATTTAGTGTTAAGAAAGAATGTATTTCAATGGTACATTCTGGGTTTGATATAATGAAAATTAAGAACTAAATCAAATGTTTTGATGTAGTTTTATGTTTGTAGGTTTGATATATTGTGTTTAAGAAAATTTAATTATGTCCTTTATGTGGTATTTTCCTTTATTTTTGGTGTTAACGTCTTGAAGAATGTAAATTAAATCGGATATTTTTTCTATTACCACACATTTGACAAATCTAGGGGCCAGTTTGGCTGAAAAGTAGTTAGCTGCGTTAGATTGTACGAAGTTCCTGCGCCACACTATATCGTTTGGTTCGCAAGTCACATGTTTCCGTCTTAAATTGTATTTGGAAGCATTGCGTTTGTAAGCTGCAGTCAGGGCAGATTGAACGTTGTTAAAAATGTTTGATAATTCGTTCAACGCTGATGCTGACTCTGTTCTGTCAGCTACTTTTAAGTCTTCTAACTGTGAAGGTAATGTTGAGTGAAATTTGTGTAGTGTGGCGTCTATAATTATGTCTCTTCCTGTGGCGAGGAAGTATGGAGTATAACCAGTTGCTATGTTAACCGAGCTGTTGAGTGCTAGTTGTACTCTTGGTAAATGCTTTGACCAGGTTCTTTGGTCTTGTTCCACTAAAATGGACAGGCAGGTTAAGATTGTCTGGTTGTATCTTTCCACTGTATTTGATTGGGGGGAATAATAAGCATTGTAGAAAATTTTTGGTATGTTGAATTGGTCGCAAAATGTCGCGAAATCTTTGCTTTTAAAGATTTTCGCGTTGTCGCAGATGATAGTGGAGGGGGTTCCTGACTTCAGAAAGATTTCGTTTTCTAGGAAGGAAGTTACTGTTTTGGTGGTTGCCGTCCTGAGTGGGTGGAGCCAGCAGTACTTAGTGAAGATATCTACTACTGAAAGTATGTATACGTGGCCTGAGTAGGCTTTTGGGAAAGGACCTATTATGTCTATGGAGAGGGTATGCATAGGATATTTCACGATTTTCTGGTGAGTCATGAGACCTTGCGGTTGTGAATTGGAGTGTTTATATGCTTTACAAACTTCGCATTTTTTTATATAATTCACTATGTCCGTATGCATATTTTTCCAGTAGTATAATTTTTTTAATTTGTGGTTAGTTTTGAAAACACCTGGGTGTATTGATTCGAAGTTCTCATGGGCTTCTTTGATACAGTTTTGTATTTCTTCTATTGGTACTACTATTTTCCATTGATTGTGATCTAATTTATGACCTGGTTTATTATATCGGTATAGTATCTTGTCTTGTATGAAGTAATTTTTAAATTTTTGTGGTTCTTTGATGCACCCTGTGTAGATTTTTATATACCACTCGTCCTTGGTATTTTCTATCCCACCTGAATATGTGATTAGGTTAATAGCCGCTCTGGATAAAGCATCGGGGACTACGTTTAATGTTCCTTTTCTATGGCAGATATCGAAGTTGAATTGTGATATTTGCATAGCCCAACGTGCTAAACGGCCTGAAGGGTTGTTTAGAGATTTTAGCCATTTGAGGCTCATGTGGTCTGTAATAACTGTAAATTTTGATCCTTCAATATAGGGTCTGAAGTGGTTAATAGAGTCCACTACCGAGAGAAGTTCTCTTTCAGTGGTAGAGTAGAGTCGTTCACTTTTTGAAAGAAGTCTAGAATGGAAAGCTACAGGGTGTTCTATCCCATCTATTGTCTGTGTAAGTGAACTTCCAATACCTACTGAGGAGGCGTCACAATGCAATGTGAATTTCTTAGAGTAGTCTGGGGAGGCTAGGACTGGGGCGGTTGTGAGTGCGGTTTTTAAAGTTTCGAAAGCTGCTAAGGCTTCTTCTGACCATGAGATGCCGTCTTTTCCTTTGCGTTTCCCCAACATGGATGTCATTGGAGCTATAATTGAGGAGAAGTGTTTCACAAAACGCCTGTAATATGAGCATAATCCAATAAATCCCCTGAGTTGCTTTGCTGTCATTGGTAGCGGGAAGTTTTTTATACTTTTTAATTTATCGGGGTCGGTTTTCAAACCTTCTTCGTTTATGACGTAGCCTAAGTATTTTAATTCTGCTCTACAAAATTTACATTTTTCCAAATTTATGGTTAGGCCTGCTCGTTTTAGGGCTTTAAATACCTTTTGTAATATCTCGATGTGTTCTTCAAAGCTTGCAGTTGCTATCAACAAGTCATCTAAGTATGCAAAAACTTTTTCGTCAAACTGGTGTAAGAACAAGTTATCTACCAGCCTCTGCATTTCGGCGCCGGCATTTGAAAGACCGAAAGGCATTCTGCGGAATTCGTATAGGCCCCTACCTGGAACTATAAAGGCGGTTTTTTGACAAGAAGAGCTGTTGTCCAGCTCGTTGTTGGATGATGAATGATCCCTGTCATCTAGGGGAATCTGCCAATAGGCACTTGATAAATCAAGTGAGGTTAGATATCTCGCTCCCTTTAGATTGTCCAATATAGAACTGATGTAAGGAATAGGGTAGGAGTCTTTTACGGTTACATCGTTAAGTTTTCTTGCGTCTAAACAGAATCTAAGTGAACCGTCTTTTTTTGTGGCCATTACCACTGGGTTGGCCCAGGGAGATCTAGATGGGGCTATGACGCCTAATGCTAGCATGCGGTCGACTTCTTCATTTAGAGCTTTTAGCTTAACTGGGGAGAGGGGGTAATATCTCTGTTTTATTGGTGGACCTTCGGTTATTATTCTATGTTTTATAAGGTTAGTTTTGCCGAGACCGACCTTCTCAGAGGATATCTCTTTGAATGTTTTTATTACTTCGTCTATCTGTTTAGATTGTTGAGGTGACAACTTATGTCTTGGAATTATTGTGTTTACGGTAGATATTTCTTTATCGTTTGCTTTGACTCCTGAAGATAATTGTGTGGAAATGTTGTTTTTTAGCGAGAAAAGGTTGAGCAATTTGAATGAATATAAAAAATCCATGCCTAAGATTATGTTTTTGTCAACTGCTGGTATAATTAGGAAATCTAGGAACATTTTAGTGCCATCGTAGTATACTGGAATGTTTATTGTACCTACTATTTTGAGGGAAGAACCGTCGGCTGTTCTAGCGTTCATGTATGTTTTGTTTATTGGGAAGGAATCTGTGAAAAACTTGTGAAAATTTTTGCCGAGGACGCTGGTGTTTGCACCAGAATCTATCATACCTACTAAATTGTGTTGATTTACTTTGAAATTAACATACAACCTGTTATCTTTATGTATAAGGTCTAAATCTGGGGATATGTCGTTATAGTGAGTGGTGTAGACGTTGTCCCCGGAGTGTGTCGGTTTTTTTTTATTGTTAAAGGTTTTATCTTTATTGAATGTTGGTTTTGGTTGTCTGTTGTTGTGGGAGCATTTTGGGCAAGAGTGGGTTAGTACATCTGGAGTACCACATTTGAAGCATAAGATGCCCTTCACGGATCGACATTCCTTGTAATTGTGTCCCCGTCTTTTGCATTTTTGGCATGTATCCCAGTTATGTGAATTGGTTTTGGTGATAGTGTTACTGCTGTCGTATGTTTTGTTTTGATAAGAAGTGCTGGGCCGACTCTCGTGTTGAGGAGGTCTGGCATAGGCTTCGAAATTTCTGCTAAGTGTTAATAGTTGATCTAATGAATTGATAGTATTGTTTGCTAGGAGTGGTGCAAAGTCTGGTAATAAGTTGTGTTTTATTATTTCAAGCAAGGGTTGGTCTGGTATAGGGTGGTTTAGTTTAGAGTTAAGGTCTCTTATATGTGTGACAAAGGTGAAAACGGATTGGTTTTTTTGTTGAGTTGTGTTTCTTATCACTTTCTCTGTATGGTATTCAAAGTCCACGGGTTGGAAATTGTGTTTGAATTCTTTGCAAATGTCTTCCCAGGATGTGAGTTTATGTTTTATTTGTCTGTAGAATTGTAGTGCAGTGCCTTGTAAAAATTCCGAGAATCCTCTCAGAACTATGTCCGTGTCAACGTCTTTTGCTGCACGTACTTCTTCGACTCTAGTGAGGAACTCGTAGACGCATGACTCCCCGTTGTATTTTATATTCCAAGACTTTAAGTTGGTGAGGTTGTGCATGTTATATATGATTGGTCTGTCAGACTTTAAGGACGAATTCAGGTCTGGGTACACTGGCAGCGGTTCCTTAGTCAGCGAAGGTGGTGGTGTATGCGCAGTTCTGGTGGGTGTGCCATATGGCTTTGTGAAGGTTGAGTATGTAACGTGAGTACTTGTGGATATATTCGCCTGTGTACGCCGAGGTCTGGTGTCAACATAGGAGTCTGGTGGTAGTTGGGCACTGGGTATACTGGGGATAGTTTGTGGAGTTTGGCTTGAGCCTGCAATTTTGTCGGATGATTTTTCCATTTTGAGATAATTTTCTTGAAAAGGGTAACAATATATCAGGGGTTGTTAGGGTTAGCGGTTATAATTAAGTAATAAATTACTTTACCTTAAGTGTTGGGGGCTTATGACGGTCTCGCGACGTTACACTCGTAAACACACATTTATATTACGTAATATTATGCGTAGGCGCCGGTTATGTCACTGTTCCGATGTGTCTATTATAATTATTGTGTTAAGTGAGTTGTTTTTAAGTTTGTAAATACTGCTGTTCGAGATTTGTTTACGATTCGACTGTCAATTTCAAATGATAGAAGACAAGTTGACGTTTTGATGCGTCAAGTGTCAAATTAAGAGAAAAAAGTTGTGTCACAGATTGGCGTATTAAACGTCAATGTATCATAGATCATCGGTAGACAATAACCAAAAATGACATAAGCGAGGCCGACACTGAATACTGATAAGATCTGTGGCAATCATAGACAACGCGTTGCTAGTTCACAAAGACATTTCAAAAACATAGTTATAAACAGCACAGATTAGGCACAGTTTATACTGAACGAATGTAGACAATATAGAGTGTTTATATTCAATGTTACCAACCTTGACAATCACGCGAGTGAGTTGAGTGACTGATTATTCTCTTTCGTTCGGGCGCCATATTGTAGTGTTGTGAAGGGGATGTTGGTATGGTGTGGAATAAAAGTTGGGTTATGGTTGACCGGACACTGAGTCAATTTAGAGCGTATGAACCTTTGAGTCAAGGACCGTTCGGCGATATCACTCAGAGTCCCTCACGCTTCGTGATCGTCAAGGATAGGCATTAAATTAGACAACAAGCAGCAAAGTACAAAGTACATAATTATATTTAAGATCATTGAAATTGGTTAGTTTTTACATTAGGTTTACTTAATTAGCTACGAGTTTAAGTACTAGGTCAAGCGCAATCGAATCTTTTCCGAAAGTTCATGTTGGCTTCAAAGGGACAAGGGTATTGCCTGAGGGGCGTAAAAAGGGGAAATCACTTCCCTGTGCTCGCCGCAGGTCGAGTCCGCTTGCGCCGTGTTGTAGGGCTCGAGGAGGCGGCGCGCCGGCGGGCCAGCTACGCTGAGATGGCGCCACGTGCTGGGTCCCACCGGCGTGATGTCAGCTGCCAGCAACACGCCTGCCGAAGGTGCGGGCGTTCTGCGGCGCGCCCAAGGTGTAGTAGCTCGGCTCTTGGCGTGGCCAAAGGTGGTGATGCTTTGTAGTCGGATTGGAGACTCGTTTTTAGAAGAGGGTCCACTTTAGCACTTTATTCGCGCACATGACACTTCCGAGCACTGACTCGATATAATGTTAGGCTCTTTACTTAGGCTAGAGTATCGGATCGCGTTGCGTGACCGTCACAAGACGATTTTTCGCCGGCGCATGGCGGCGTTAGTCGCGCCACGCTGGCGTATTTCCAAACGAATATATTAAGTATTTTCCCAGGGAGTCGGTTCCTGGGGCGTTAAAACGCGGTCGCGAAGCGAACCTCGTGAGGAAAGGGACCTTCCGGCTTCAGCCGGAGGGGCTGAAGGCCGTTCACGTCATCGTGAACAAAAAATTAAAAGAAAAACTCAGGAGCGCATGAGTGCGTCTCGAGAGGCTTCACCCGACTGCTCGAGTGTTGCTACCCTCGCTTTCTTGTGCGGGCTCGCCATAGACAAGATTTGGCGAAGATGTAGTGTGCAACACTACAACTTTCCGAGATATCGACGAAATTCCAATGGCGGCCATTTTGAATCCGCCATTTTGTAATTTTTTTCAGCTCACTGCCAATTGGATGACGTTACAAATGACATTTGGTCGAGCACCCCCCACCTATCTGCAATACCCTTGGCTGTGCTCTTCATCTGTCTTCGAAATCCTCAATCATCAGCTCTCTCCATATTTTTGTTCTTAATGATTTTTTCCCTTCTATACGAAATAGTTATTGAAAAAAATTTTTTTCATACAAAATTGTTCAGGAGAGGTGATCAATGAGTCAGTCAGTCAGCACCAGCAGCTATATATATATTAACTAGTAGGGCGCGTGGCTGCGCGGGCCACATGTGGCCCGCGTGCTGTCTTCCCGCCCATAAAAAATCCCTTCAAAAAATCCCAAGTTCGCCATACATTTTTCTATGAAAAAATAAATGCCGCCATTTTGAATTTTTTTTCTGTCCATTCGATGGACCTTTGGGTCCTGATCACTTCTTTCCGAGAAACCGTTCTTCCATCTTTTATACTTTCCGAGATATCGACAAAATTCGAACGGCGGCCATTTTGAATCCGCCATTTTGAATTTTTTTTCAGCTCACTGCCAATTGGATGACGTTTCAAATGACATTTGGTCGAGCATCCCCCACCTATCTTCAATACCCTTGGCTGTGCTCTTCACCCGTCTTTGAAATACTCAATCATCAGCTCTCTCCATATTTTTGTACTTAATGATTTTTTTTCTTCTATATGACAGTATACGTCAAAAAAAATTTTTTCATACAAAATTGTTCAGGAGAGGTGATCAATGAGTCAGTCAGTCAGTGGCCAATCAGCACGAGTAGCTATATATATAGTAACTAGTATTTGTGTTGCAAAAAAAACAGTACTTAGGTACCTACCTATGAGAATCAATACCTTTATTATGGTATTTATTTGAATATTATACCTATTAAATAATGAATGAGATGTGGTTTATTGGTGACCTGAGAAGGTATTTTGTGATTAAAATAAATAGGGTTTATTTGTAAGTAAAATAGGTACCTACCTACAATAAATCAAAAATATTTCAATTTTATCGTGTTTAAAATATAACCTCAATTCGTGAACATTTGTAAGCTGTTTCTCGGAAATCCGGCGAAGTACAGATTCCATATTTTGAGGATATATTGCTATTATTTTACCCTATAAATAATGTAAGTTTCATAAATGCACATCGTGTTACAATGTGAAACCAAAGCCCATACTTCGATGATCAATCTCCTTTCCAAATATTACTATTCCACACTAACGTCGACTATACTATTCCACTGCCGAGTAGATACAGCTACTACTTTTAGAAGTAAGCATTTTAGAGCGTTAAGGTAAGTGTACACTTTGCCGGTATAGTACATTATGCCGTGACATTTTGGTTTTAGTCGAAAAATAAGAAAACTATCAGTAAAATCGTAATTTTATAGCATGCTACGTAAACTTTAGTTTGTTTACGACCAGAAAAACCTAATTTTCCAAGATAAACAATAGTTCTAAAACCTATACCGAGCTTCTGAACGCGTCAGTCGCTATTGTACTACGGTGCCTATACATGCTGTTGTTGTTGAACGTAAGGCAACAGTGGAATTTTCATAAGGACGTGATGTGATACTGGTAAGTTAGAGTTATCGAAATTTATGAAATTCTCGATTAGCAGTTATCAATAGTATGTTTTATAGTAAATTCAAGGTGTTATAAAGTATATTTTTAAAGAATTTGTCACTTTTCTCACTACCGTAATTATATTATTCTGAGTCGCTGAACCTAATTGCGTGCGTATCACGCAATTAAGAAAAATCCCTTCGAAATGTTTCCTTCTTTTTTTTCTCTCTTGGGTTAAAGTCATATATATATTTAATGTGAAAAAGTTTAGTAATAACTGCACATTACTGTGACCTAATTGCGGTATGTGAGTTTATATATGTTTATTTCAATAATCAAGTTTGAAATGAGTACCGTAATAAGGTACACGTATTTTCTACTCATGTCCCTTATTCTGGTATACCCGAAATATGGCATTCGGAGAGAAAATGAAACGTTTTTTTTACTTATCTTTGACTAAGAACTAAGAAGTAATAAAACTAAGTTAGGGAGGCGGCCATGCAATATCTTCTTAGGATTCCGTACCCAAAGGGTAAAAACGGGACCCTGTACGACCTCGCTGTCCGTCCGTCTGTCCGTCTGTCCGTCTGTACACCCGTCCGTTCATCCGTCTGACCATCCGTCCGTCTGTCTGTCTGTCACCAGGCTGTGCCATGATTGTTAGACACTTGAATTTTTCACAGATGATGTATTTCTGTTGCCACTTGCCGCTATAACAACAAATGCAAAAAAAAATATAAAACAAATATTTTCTCTTATTTAAATGAAAATTATTGAAATAGCTAAATGAAAATAAGATAAAATATAATTTGACGGGGGCTCCAATACAACAAACGTGATTTTTTTTTGTTTGTTTTGCTCGATATTTATAAAGGCAGGTAGACGCTTAAAATATTCACAGAATATTTAATTATGTAAGTATGCACTTTAAAAATAAATTGTTAAATTAAAATAAAAAATACCGCACTTACCATCAGGTGAGATTGCAGTCAAGTCACTTGTAATGCGTTATAAAAATAAAATAAAAATATCACGGAATTATGGACAAAGACTACCGGAATTATGTCATGAGGCAAATTTTAGCACGGAATTAGAGACAAACACGAGGTTCCGCAAAATAACGATTATTTATATAATTTATATAATTTAAAGGTTACGGCGCAAAATAATATTCCACATTAATCTGATAATACTCGTCAGCAAAATAAAACAGTTTTCAGTTCTAGCACATTCGTACTTTTTCTTAAAATCATCCTCAAAGTTGAAAATGCCTTAACATACCGTAATATGGTACATTTACCTTAACCCTTTCCGATCTCGGTTGCCTAGATCTTTGTATGTTTAGGCGTACATAATATCGCGTCACAATTTCCATGTGTCATGAGCCTATTGGAAGAAATAACTATAAGTATAGTGGGAGTAAGGATAAGGACCTACTAATGAGAAGTTGTCCGGGCAAAGACCTTTATGTCAAGAAGGCGTCGAGAAATTTGTAGGGGTGTTTAAGAATGCGTATTCACAAGAAATTTGAGAGTAGGTGCGTATGGTGACGTCTTCCACCCTTTCTGTCTGAAAAGAAACGCTATAACTGTGATTTCGTCATCATCATTAGACCGTTTTGGCTAAGCTTTTGGGAAATTCTCAACCTATTGGTTACCTTAGAATGTTATTTTCATCGCTAAGTGCTATTTATTTTCCACAAACGCCACATAACTCAGAACATCCGAACCCCTACGACAGGTAGAGGTCAGAACAAATGACCTACTAGTTATGTTTTTTTATTGTTTGTAAGTATTTCGCCAACTTAAAGAATTACAATAAAAAGAATAAATAAAAGTGCGAAATTGGTACTCAGATTTACATTTATTAATTCAGAGTTGTAATAATTGATTTAAAATTCACGTCTCCTCATGGTGGTAGATTTAGATATTAATTATCAATCCTAGGAAATTGACCATTACGAGAGACAAGCTCGAGGACCTATCATTTGAGACCATAACACAACAATACGCCAAATAATAAAGAACGTTTAATCTACAAAACTGTTTTACAAACGTAGGGGGTCTTGTCTAACATTTCATAAGTGCCTGTGTAAAAAGGACAAACATTTTGATTTGATTTAATTCGAAACTAGCTTTAATAAACACCCCTCAAACATTGTTACGCGGTCTCGGGGCATCTTTTGTTCACGTATTCTATAAATCATACATTAGAACTACGTCATCCCTACATTCTAAAGGACTGGCAGTACATTAGTACTGAATAATTTACAGGGTTAATTATTAAATTAGCCCTCTAAAATATTTAGAGAAGGTGATGAGCTTCGCTTGTTTTGCATGGGGATACCTTATTCTGTACAAAATATTCATGATCTAGGTTCCTAATTGGTGCTTGCATAAGTTACAAGTATTGGCACAGTCCCAGAATGAAAAGGTTCGTCAATTTTCAAATTTATTCCTTTGCATTGGTCGATTGCACTGGTATGTTGACATAATGGGCTCTTGCAGTACCTACTAGTGCCGACACTAAGATGACGAACCTTTTCATTCCGTGACTGTACCAGCTATTAGATAACAAAAGAAATAAGTACACATCTTTTTTTTTAAATATGACTAAAATGTAAATTTATGCGTAGTATACGCGTATACGTGGAATGGAAATAGAATGAAATTCAAAAAATGTTTGAGAATTATCACGATCAGTTTCTACGCTGGATATTCCGTGTTTCCAGCGGAAGCGGAACCGTTGTTCACGCAAGCAGAGTTGCGGAAGAAATTATAGTCCATAATTATTATACTCCCTAGTCACATAATATGGTATGGGATACCCATGAGGGCATTGAATTTCGCACCTTAAAATATGATATACCTATCCCTCGGTACCTTCACGTACTTTACAATTAATCTTATTGTCCCGTTCTTGAGCTGAAACTAAAATCTTTTCGGCTTCATTTTTGGCGTTGTAAAATAATACCTATTGTAATTTGTACATTATTTATTGCAAGAACGCGCATTGCAAGGTCATTGCATTGTCTCCAGAATTTGTCCTTCCGGATCAATATTTATGATAATATCTAGCTTGCAAAACTATTTCGGAAATTCGGCCGATAGTGAGTTGTATTTTACATACTTAATCTAAACAGAATGCTTGATGCTTTAAAGATTACAAAATACTTAACATGATTTTTTTTGGTCTTGCGGAGACAATGATTTCTTGTGCGGAGGACTAGGAAGAATTAAAAAGCATTCTAAAATTTTATTTGTGATAACATTAATTCAAGGTGATTGTACGTATTAATTTCTGATAAAAGATATTTATGCCTAGCAAGATATTACCCAAGTTTATATTTGTAGCTATGCTTTGCTTAAAAACAAACGTTACAAAACTCAAGTGTAGAACATTATTGTGTAAGAACTGCAAGGACAGCAAACAGTAAAATAAAATACATTCTATTCTAAATATTTGTAGTCGGGTCCTTCGGCAGCGAAATCTTGAACTGCAGTAAAACGATGAGGTATATTGCGATCATGCTTATTGCCTGCAACATAAAATACAATTCTCTAAAATATAAGATAAATATAAGCCTTAGCCATAAGACTATTATACGAGCATCTTAAAAACTTTTCGATTGCTCTATCCATAATTATGTGGTGCGAAATTAAAAAAATGTAATGACAATTACAATATCATTTACATATGGAATAGAGGATCATTTTTTAACTATAGGTATATTTTGCCAGCAGCTTCGTTCCTATGAAGATCGAGCCCTGTGATAAATCCTGCGGAAATCTGTGATAGATTGTAATTAGATAAAAACTAGCCTATACCTATGTTGATTCAGTGTATAAGCTATCTAAAGACCCAAAAACATTATACATACCATAAACATTGATACTTTACAAACATATCTATCTAATTGATTTCCAATTATTTCTTTTACTCGCGTTTTTGCGTAGCATCATGCAAATTATATTTGATACGGACACAGAACTTCTGAAATATATCATTCCGAATTTGGTTGAGAACATAAGAACGTTTCAGCGTCGGATAACACTGCAGACGCTATTTCTCTTTATTACTAACAAGGTGTACGTTGATGCCGCCATGACACCTTGGAGTATAATTTAGTGGCAGTAACAGCTAAGCTTTTTAATGAAACTGAGAAACTGTAAAGCCTTATCTATTAGAACCATTTTGGTGTTCCACAAACGAAAAACAACGACGACATAGATAATTTCTAAGATTGCTTTTGGTACCTACACTTCTCAGAATACAGAATAAACACTGTATTCTGAGCTACACTTATGGAATAAAAATCCAAAAGTGTATGGGAATGACATATTATCCGATTGCAAAATAGATCACGTAAGGTCCACGCAGACCTATAAGGTAACACACAGGTAAGCTTTCGCATACCACAGAACCGCAAGAAACCGAGAGAAGTGGCATCCTTATGTGGTTGATGTCCAGCAAACTTGAACGAAACGTTTTTCTTCCACGTTTCTGATACGTACCGCTAAGCTGTAGAGCACCCTTCCAGCTTCTGTGTTCCCAGGCGAGTAAAATCTGGGTGCCTTCAAGAGAAGAGTGAATAGACATTTTCTAGGCAAGCGCGCTCCATCCTAGACCTCATCATTTCTGCTTATCAGACATTGATAGTAGTCAAGCGCAAGCCTATCAATAGTAAAAAAATGCAGGCATGCAGGTATCCTCACGCTCTTTAACTGCACCGTTACTTAAGCAAGTAAAGTACTTAACTCAAAGAAGTCAGATGTGCGTGTCCGGAACTTGGATTCGACCTTGATGAGAGGTAGAGGTCTATACTACGTACAAAGTGTGCTCGGTATAGATATTTCAATCCACGACGTCGCGCCCCACTCTGTCAAAATCGCTTATGTTTCATTCAAATTATATGGAGTTGGAGTGGGGCGCGCCGTCGTGGATTGAAATATCAATACGGTGACTATAAATCTAATATTATCAACGCATAGCTCAAACCACTGCTCTGGTCCAGAGAATCTAAAATAGACACAGGTTCCTTAAAAGGTCTAGGGGTGAACTAAGAAAGGAGTTTTCAAAACTCGCCTCCTAAATGGTTGAAACGGGAGCCCAAACTTTTTATGGAGAAATACTCCTTCACGCTTCAACTACACAAAACCAATTTGGCTGAAATTTCTAATGGAGATAGATTACGTCCTTTATTAACCTATATAGGCAATGACTTCTATGTATCCTTACATAGAAGTCACTGCCTATAGGGTACTTTTAATCCCGGAAAACTAATCGGATTTGAGAAAAAGCGAAATTCAAGCAAGCGAAGCCGTGCGTCCACTAGTTGTAAAATAAATAAATGATAATAGATATATACTGACCGATGTAAGAAGTTCTCTATTGACATTCGCGTATCCTTTCAGACTCACGACAGCGGGATTCATCTCAATGGCCTGAATGAAGTGATCAATCTGCAACAACACTTCTGCCATCAACTAAATCCCGAGAGATACCCGGCGCATAAACACAGATAAACAATGGCTATAATACGACCCTTATTTTTCATGTCGGGGGTAAAAAGAAAGACACAAATCTATCTATTTCAAGAAAGCCTATTAAATACTGACTACAACAAAGTTAAACGGGTAAAATCGTAGGTAATGAAATGAAAGTACATAATGCTTCGCTTGACGAATCACTGGAAGGAAGATCTTCCAGATTTGCTTGATGAGCAATATTGTGTTGCTACCAAAAAGTAAATAAAATTAAAAAAAATCTTCGTGAAAGATAGGTACCTCTTTCTGAGTAGGCCGATCCACGGATAGAACATCAATCGAAAGTAACGTGTCTTGAACGCCAGCCGCCACCTATTGTTAAGATTTTATTTTACGCATGTCTTTAAAATATTTTGAATTAAAATAAAATGTCATCTATTACGACTTTGTAATAAATAAAACTGAAATCATAAAGTTGTTTTATATTATTACAAACTTCCTATATAGCATAAGAACTGCTAATCTTAGTGCGATTGCCCAACTTTACGATCAAATGAACTGGTTTAAAATTGCAATATAGTGAGAAACCCTAGCCAAGTTACTTTTCTACTCGAAATCTATATCAACAATCGCTTTAATTAATTAATGTTATGATGTGTCATTACCATTTCTTAGAAGGCTAAGAAATGGAAATCGCTTGAACTCAGTAGTTATACTTAATAGTGTTATTATCTCGCTGCAGACTCGGTCATAAATCATTCGAGTGTTTCGCGTTTTTTGTTCTGCAGTAATGCACAACTCACAAAGAACAACAAAAGCGAAACACTCGAATGATTTATGACCGAGTCTGCAGCGAGATAATAACACTACTATAGTAGTACCTAGTCAGTACAGGGTTTTCGTACGAATCTCGAGTCGACTCGCATCGCACAAACGAATCGAATTCCTCCTCACATTTATAGCTAGCGCCATCTCCAGCAGCGTGGTCATCTCCGCAGGGAACGAGTCCCTTCGGGGGTACGGGCCTCGAGACTTGCCTCCTTACCTGGGCGATGTGTCGCGGAGGCGCAGCGCGCCCCCGGTGTCGTTCTTCTTACCGGGGCTAAGGCCTCGGCGTCCTGGCTTGTGGCCTTGATTAGCTGGTGACCCCGCGCGGTCAGCGGTCATGTCGCTGCTTTGCGCGGGGATGTCGGGGTCCAGTTGAGTGAACCTCGCGTCGGCATCATCATCTCCATCGTCGTCTACGCGAAACCGCGCGGGGGACGGAGACCGCAGGAGCTCGCGAGGTAGCGGACGCCCGGTGGTCGATCGAAAAATCATCCTCATCGCCATCTCCAAAGATGTCCAAACAGCTGCTGACATGCAGCCGTCCATAAATGGCGCTGGATGTAAATGTCGAGGAATTCGGTTTGTTTGTGCGAAGCAAATAGACTCGTTTGTACAAAAACCTGTACTAAATACCTGAAGCGTGGATTTATGCGAGCAGTCGGCAAATATGAATAGCAGCGTGGAGCAGTACGCCGCGTCTACGAACAGCCCCATCTCTTTGAAGCTGAACCGGAACCCGTGGTCGACGATCTCCGAGAGCGCGCCGTACACCGCTATCGTTATGTTGAAGAACCTAGTGATCATTCGTTATCAAGATTATCATGAATATATTCTTTTCAATTTTATAAAAAATCAAGCTTCTGTATATTCCACCGATATTGATCTGAGGATGAATTTTACGTGAAACTGCTTCATACAAGAAAAAAATTGGATCCCGAACTTCTCACCTTTTTGAGTTTGAAACGAAAAGGTTTCTTTCAGGTTTCCACTTTTAGCTTCTTTCGTTAATCTTTAACACTATATTTACTTACATGAAAAGGCAGTAGGTAGAGTAAGTGCGAGCATACGCATTGCCAAGGGACTGCAGTTGCTCGGATAAGTTGAGCCAGAGGTAGCGGTAGCTTGATATCAGACTGGCGGTGCACTCAATTCTCACATCCTGACAAAGTAAAGATAA
The DNA here is from genome assembly GCA_036785405.1 of Coenonympha arcania. Classification (NCBI taxonomy): domain Eukaryota; kingdom Metazoa; phylum Arthropoda; class Insecta; order Lepidoptera; family Nymphalidae; genus Coenonympha; species Coenonympha arcania. The sequence goes on from CM072067.1 coordinate 4,652,711, forward strand.
ACTAAGATAGTTTCTAAAAAACTTGGAGTGCTCAACATAGCCAAGCGCTATTTTACGAAATAACGCAGACTCCAACTTTACTTAGCGCAAGTACGGCCTCACATGGAGTATTGCTGGGCTGGAGCACCATAATACAAACTTCTTCCATTTGAACGATCCCAAAAGCAGCCATTTAGACTTGTTGACGACCCCAGTCTTGGTAACAAACTAATGGAATCCTTGGAACACTGTAGACTCAGTGTAGAGACATTTGCTTCCTATGTAGGTATATTCTAACTCTGAGGAATGTTCTCATTACAGATTTGACTTGTCTGGTTGGTTGAATAATGAATTTGTTCTCATAGCTTCAACTTAGTATACCTCACCCTGTGGAAACATTTGGAGAGGCTCTGCGAGGCAAGCTTGATGCCCCTGCAGTTGATGTACCACAGCGCGCAGTTCATGTTGATCATGGTGATGATGTGGTAGTACGCCGTGGTGTGGCGCAGCAGGAACCCGTCCAGCAGCGCGCACAGGCTGAGGAGGACGCCCACCGCGAGCTGCAATACCTCACCCTGTGGAAACATTTGGAGAGGTTCTGCGAGGCAATCTTGATGCCCCTGCAGTTGATGTACCACAGCGCGCAGTTCATGTTGATCATGGTGATGATGTGGTAGTACGCCGTGGTGTGGCGCAGCAGGAACCCGTCCAGCAGCGCGCACAGGCTGAGGAGGACGCCCACCGCGAGCTGCAATACCTCACCCTGTGGAAACATTTGGAGAGGCTCTGCGAGGCAATCTTGATGCCCCTGCAGTTGATGTACCACAGCGCGCAGTTCATGTTGATCATGGTGATGATGTGGTAGTACGCCGTGGTGTGGCGCAGCAGGAACCCGTCCAGCAGCGCGCACAGGCTGAGGAGGACGCCCACCGCGAGCTGCAATACCTCACCCTGTGGAAACATTTGGAGAGGCTCTGCGAGGCAATCTTGATGCCCCTGCAGTTGATGTACCACAGCGCGCAGTTCATGTTGATCATGGTGATGATGTGGTAGTACGCCGTGGTGTGGCGCAGCAGGAACCCGTCCAGCAGCGCGCACAGGCTGAGGAGGACGCCCACCGCGAGCTGCAATACCTCACCCTGTGGAAACATTTGGAGAGGCTCTGCGAGGCAATCTTGATGCCCCTGCAGTTGATGTACCACAGCGCGCAGTTCATGTTGATCATGGTGATGATGTGGTAGTACGCCGTGGTGTGGCGCAGCAGGAACCCGTCCAGCAGCGCGCACAAGCTCAGGAGGAACCCCACTGCGAGCAGCAGGCACCCAGCGCTGATGATCACTATCGAAGTTTTCAAGTTCGGGAACTGGAGATTTTCGCCCGTAATACGGTAATACCTTACCTGAAAAGGAGATTCTTTCCAGGTTTATAATAATTGCATAATATGTGTGACTACTTTTCGGAGGCAGATGTACACATACTAATTCTATTGTTAGGGTCAATTATCAAAAATATAACTGTAGTTACGAGTACAAAAGCAAGTGAGTTCCAATGAATTTGAGTCACGTTTTTTCCGCGATAACGAAGTTTGTCCCACAAGTAACGTAACTCCGTTAAAAATTGGGACCCTCACTTGGAACTTTCCCCAGTTCGTTTTATAGATTGCGACTTGGTGCGCGACGCCCCACCCCACGAACGGTATCCAGAAATGTGGGACGAGGAATGCGACAAACAGGATGGAATAGATGTAGTCGTCGAACTTGTAACTAACTGTTTTAAAAATTGGGACCCTCACTTGGAACTTGCCCCAGTTCGTTTTATAGATTGCGACTTGGTGCGCGACGCCCCACCCCACGAACGGTATCCAGAAATGTGGGACGAGGAACGTGACGAACAGGATGGAATAGATGTAGCCGTAGAACTTGTAACTGTGTTAAAAATTGGGACCCTCACTTGGAACTTGCCCCAGTTCGTTTTATAGATTGCCACTTGGTGCGCGACGCCCCACCCCACGAACGGTATCCAGAAGTGTGGGACGAGGAACGCGACGAACAGGATGGAATAGATGTAGTCGTCGAACTTCTTGGTCGCACGCAGGATCATGACGCGCTCGTACCCTACGACCAGCACGACCACCGTGGTCACGATGTAGAAGAATATAGCGTATGCCGTCGCTCGGGACCTCCAACTGAATGTAATAGTACCTAAAAAAGTAATTTAAATCACTTTAAAAAGAGCAGTCAGGCCCGGTTTCCACCAAAGCGCAGATGAGAGGAAACAAGAGGCACTACGAAGTTGACTGGTTATTTCCAGCAATGCGGAGAGGAGACGCGTCTTCTGAGATAAGATGAGAGCTATGCGTAGCGGAGATATGAGCTGCGCCTTGCGTCGAATGATGTGATCGGGTATGGAAGGCAGCGGGGAACGAGCCGAGCGAGGACAAGCGTCGCCGCTCGACCTCTCCACATCAGCTCTGCCGCACCGCTAGCTCGCTTGCGGCACAATCTCCTCTTCTCTACACTCGATCCATTTCCACCAAAGCTAAGCGGAGAGATGTGGAAATAACAAAATCTAATTGGTTATTATTAAAAACACATCGCCTCTCTTCTCCGCTTTGGTGGAAACCGGCCATATAGTGTTGTATTCATTATTCTTGCTTCTTTAAATGTCATCATTTCCATACATTTTTTTTTATTATAAAAAGCATTATTTTCAGGTTTAAAATGATAGAACTGGCCATAACGTACCTACTACAAAGAGGTTGTAGGCACTTACCAGGCCGGGATCGAGTGATAGGCATAACAGCCAATGCTCTGAAAAGAACTAAGAGCAGTTTGTGGTCCCTGTAGAACTGATCGTGGATCTCACACGTGTTACCGTCCTGGGACGACAGTAAATTGCGCTGCTCACGCTCCTGAAACAAGCGAATAAGCAATATAGAAAGAAAACTAATCTACTTACCTAAAGAGTAAACACGTCAATGGAATCACTGGACATAATAAGACTTAAGATCTTAAATAGGTATGTCTCAAGAACTCAAGTGTATCCAACATAAATGACAGTGCAACGCAATATCCTATGATGCATTGCATCTAACACGGGATTAAGTATAAATAGCAAGTTCTTCAATTTGCTACAGTGATCAGAGTGGTCGAGTCATCAGGTGGTAGTAGGAACACGTATGGCCGTTCATCTCTAATAACTGGCTTTCGAGAGCACTCATGCAATAAGACGTCTCTACCGCCTTTTTTTTTTTTATAATTGATAGGCTTGCGCTTGACTACAATCAAGTCTGATGAACAGAAATGATGAGGTCTAGGATGGAGCGCGCTTGCCTAGAAAATGCCTATTCACTCTTCTTTTGAAGGCACCCAGATTGTATTTGGCTGGGAACACGGAAGCTGGAAGGGTGTTCCACACCTTAGCGGTTCGTATCAGAAACGTAGAAGAAAAGCGTTTCGTACGAGTACGCTGGACAATGGACATCAACCACATAAGGATGCCACTTCTCTCGACGTCTCGCGGTTCTATGGTAGAAAGGTGAAGGAGGCACAAGGTTGTGGAGTTCTTGAGCACACTCTCCAAAATATATCCTGTAAAAAACCGCTAAACAGGCAACACTGCGTCGGTGTTCTAAACTGAGCAGTTTCGCCCGTGTTAGCGATTCTTTGCCGATTATTCTGCGTGCGCGGCGATCAACCGAGTCTAATGCATCGAGCTGGTATTTGGCAGATCCATCCCATAGGTGACTGCAGTACTCCATGCCGGAACGAACTTGAGCTTCATACAGCGTCAAAAGCTGTTCGGGCTTGAAGTACCGCTTAACCTTGTTCAGGATGCCAAGTTTCTTGGCGGCTGTTTTTGCCTTTTCCTCGATGCATTTCCCAAAATTGAGATTGGGTGAGATGTTAATACCCAGGAGGTCGATATGATCGCTAATCGGAACGGATACATTTTGAAAAGTGGGAGCCAAGGTGAAGGGGCTCTTTTTTGCGGTGAATAAGCACGCTTGCGTTTGAGTACACGTTCCATACTTTTACAAAGGATGGACGTGATGGCAATCGACGGCCTTTCTTAATTGGACCGTTCAACTCGGGCGATCTGCCGCGAGGTCTGGTCCTGAGCCAAGTTCCAAATAGCGATATAACACGTGGTATAGAAATTGAACAAAATTATGCAAATTATCGCTGCTTGAACGCACGACGTATCAGTTAACTTGAAAATAGTGATGGTTCGCATACATTTAATATTGGTACCACGCGTATAGTATCGCTATTTGTCACTTGGCTCAGAGAGCTGGTGCCTTCTGCTAAGTAGAAAGTAGAACTTACATAATCTCTTTGCGATTGATCATAGACAACCCTGTTTAGCTGCACATGCTTCATATCCTTCCGCAACAGTGAGTTATTTATGCCTTCATCAAAATAATGATCCGGAATCATTTTTCCGCTTACAAGTTGATAATATTCTTATTTGGATCGGCTTCGCTTCTACCTGGAAATATATCCTGGGAAAAAAAAATCTTTATTTTTCACATAGACTTAACTTACAGGCTCTTATTATTATTTAAAACTTTACCGCCCAGTTCTGAAGCTTTTTTTACAAATCCCGCTGAACTAGGTACATAATAATCGGTTCAAAAGATAAAACCGATTCTAAAAAAGATTCTACCGATTATTAAAAACTAATAATATTTAAATCACGATTTTCTTAAATAGTGAGTTTCTTGTCCGTTCTTCTCTGTGAAAAACAGTTTTCCGACGAGAACGCGGAAGAATCTGACATTTTATAAATGCCTGTACCTATAACTTGTGCATTATTGAAATTATTGGACTTTTTAAAACAGTATTTAAAACTTCTCTTCACATGCCTAGTAATTTTTCAAGTAAAGACTGCTTAAGAGTACTTCTGTACGCACCACGAAGCAAACCTAGTTATTATGTGTGCTCTGTGAAGCAAACTGTCAGACGGTTATAAATTAGGGCCTTTAAAATATTCCAAGTAACGAGGTGGCACTATCGAGTAGGTAAACAGGCGAATTAGAAGGCTATTTCATTAAATTTGTAAGCAAAGTACGGTGGCCGCTTTGAATTTTAATGCTAACGAACTCACTTCGCTTACGTTTGTTTGAAATGCTACAGCTTATAAATAATGTATGATGAGGTATTGAATTAGAATATATTTAAAAAGCTTTTATTAATATACTAGCTGACCCGGCAAACGTTGTTTTGCCCTTAGAGATAAAAAAAAAAATAGATAACCTGCTCTCAGACCTAGTGATCATACATTGCAAATTTCATAGAAATCGGTAGAGCCGTTTCGGAGGAGTTCGTTAACAAAGATTGCAGAGAGAATTTTATATATTAGAGAAGATTAATCAGTTATCTAGTAACCATAACATAACAACAGAACAACGGCAACTATGAAAATGATTTATGATTTGTATTAGACATTTAAAAAAATATATATTATGTGTCCGATTTCTATGTGTCTGATTTCCTCACGATGTTTTCCTTGTTTACTTTATTTGCCAGTTGTATTTTTATGAATAAACTTATCAAGTTTACTACTATTATAATTGTTAGGTAAAAGGTACAGAAAAAAATAAAAAAAAATGATTATAATTTCAGATACCGTTTATTTAAGATATAAATAAAGATATCACAGTTTTTTACACCATAATTCTAGTACATTTTTTTTATATATAATTTAGCAGCAACATAGTATAAACTTATCACTAAACGTTCAATTTTTTTTCCCCCAGTATCAAAATAACTTAATATTTATTTTAATGACACAACAGTAATACCAAAATGAAAACGACAATTAGTTTAAAATACCATCGACATTTCGACTTTAGTGAAGTGAATATGTAAACATTTAAATAGTTGTTACAAAATAAATCTCGAAATAAAAAATAAACTATGTTTCTTTTTATTTAAAATAAATATACTTTAAATGCGAGCCAGAGACGATTCTTACTTATATAGGGTATAGATTAATTTTAACCCATAAAAATAGGTATGGTCAACTTCAAAAGTCCATACATAGCTTACAGGCTAAAAGTTAAAAACGTGTGCAAGTATACGCTTATTACTATAAACTGTCAGTAATATCAACCTCAAGACAACAACACTAGGTTAAAATTATTTCTAATATTCCTGTGACTGAAAGAGTGTAAGCAATGGATTTTGTTTATAAATTCTATATGGCAGTAATAATTGAAATATATATATAATTCATAATTAAATCTGCCTGTTGTCGAGTTGTAATGGACGGACTAGCAGTTCAGTTGTACTGGTGGTGTTGTATATTATCTTTGCAACTTTGAATTTAGAAGAATTTTTCTCATTACAATATTTGGACTCCAGATTTAACATATTTCATAAGTGGCCAATCCCCACGCCTACCCGTATTAAAAAAAATGCAAAGCACACCTAACGACTAGATGTACGAACATAATATGTATAAGGAATCATTAACATAAAACAACATACTTTACACTGTGCAACTAAAACCTTGTATGACCTTCACATGTTGCATTATCAATGCAGTAATAAAATCGGTATTATAATTTAGAAGTTATTGGTATTATAAGTAAATCGGTATTATTAGTTACTAGACATCGGATTATTTGCATGTTTGCATACGAAAATGCATATAACTTATAACTTAGTAAAACAACATAATAGCCAAAAATCGATAAAAAAATACGTCAGTGTATTGGAACACTAGGTACACACAAAGTTTCATCCATCGCCCGATAGATAACACTGTCTACAGTTAGCTCACTCTAACGAGTGCAATACCAAATTTATATACGTGATTGCATGCGTGCTCACTGCTCATACTGTCGACTAGTTAGAGAAACTTTCATTCTAGATTTTCGAAGATATTCATAGATTTTCTTCGTGAAAGGTTTTCGTCACGTAAAAAAATCATTTTGGTTTGAATATGAGTGCTTTCAAAATTGGCTTTTTTAGGCTTGCGTTAACCACCTCTGAGGTCTAGCCTCATCATTACTTTCCATCAGGCATGTTTGTAGTCAAACGCAAGCCATCAATATTTAAAAAGGATTTAAAAGCCGGCGTTCGCCACCCGCCTGCCTAGCTTAAAAATAATAGCTATTATGCATATTTTCCAAAATATTCCTAAACATAGTTATTTCGGCATCATTATATTATGACTTTTAACAATTTATATAAATTTTATATGAATTTTAGTTTTTATTATTATTTTAACAATTTTATTGATTTCCGAAGGTCTCCTATAAAGGTTCATTTTATACCTATGACGGTATGACCTATGATATTTTTAATTTATCCCTATGACCGCAGTTTGTTGAGCTGCGCCATCAGCTCCTTATCGGCATCTGAAGTTGAGTCGCCGACCTTGTTGCGCGCCACGGACGGCGCGTCCGCCATCTGGAAACAATGCGAAACTTTATTAAACAAGCAGAAAAAATTGGTTGTCTGTAAAGTCGGTTTACGGACGGTAGATTTCCGTGATAACGTCATAATTGGCCTCTCTATCGTTTGTTTTATCGTGCCTCTCTATCGCTTGTTGCGCGCTCTCGCTTACACGCACAGGCTCAGGTGGAACGTTACGCGGAACGTTACTATTTTTCATGCGCGTTGCTGGTGTTCATCAATTTATTAAACGTTATCACGTCAAAAAATCCCAGAGCAAAAGAGAATGACCAAAGGTGGTATCAAATTTTATTTATATTATAATTTTTATTATTTATGCACCAACAACATATAAGAAAACAGACTTAAAGAAAAATAAATGCATAGGATAGCTTATCTCTATAATCCGAAAATTTCTTCCAGCTACCCTAAGTCAAGTGTGAGTAAGGTGAAGAGAAAAATGGGGTAGGTCCTGAACCAAAACCAAAATAGTCTAGGAAAATAAAATAGTGTCATTTTAAGAACCATAGGCACAAGGAATTTGTGTTTCATATCTGGAATTTAATTTTGCATACAAAACGTTACTCTCTTTTCGATGCACATTTCGTGTCATACTGATTTTACTATGAAGTACAACTTGTTTGTTTGCCTCGAACTTTAGGATCCGGATGTTATTAAAAAAGTAATAATTGTAGGAGTTATTGTGGAGACTGTAGTCTATAAATAATAAAGTTTGCATTTGATTGAGCTTGATACGGGATTCCATCCATCCATAATTATTATCCTTTCGATAATCACACCCCAGAGCAAATTAATTTAGAAATTATAAAATTCTAAAGAGCCCCTTGGTGGGAAACGAATCTCTGAACCAGTGAGGTCGAAAACATTCATGCTCATCACACAAACATTTACCAGTAGTGGGAATCGAACCCACGACCTCCAGCGTAGACAGCAGGTTCGCTACCGTTACGCCATTGGGTCGTCAAATTACTAAGTTCTAAGTTCTAAAATTGTGGTTGGTCCGAGAAATTGAATTGGTAATATGCTCTTTACATACTATATTATAAAACTTTCCTAAGAAGCTTTTTCTCTTACCTTTCCACTAACTTCAATGCCGATTTCATCCAACACCTGGTTGACAATGCCTTCAGTCTCCTCCTCGTCGCCAGACTCCGTCATTATATCATCCAAAGTGTCTGAAACTGAAAACAAAAAAATGTTAAGCAACATATTTTTACTTTGTAATCCTGAAAAAAAAGTAAGTTTTTTTAAGTATTATATAAAAACCAAAATGTCAAATAGTTTTAAGGTTGTTGGGAAAATAATGGCTTATTTATTTATTGAATCCTGAAAGGTTATTCAAAAGGAAAAAAAATCCCATTTATGCAACATTTTTCCTGTCATTTTCTATTGGTCATAGTGTGATGTTATATAGCCTTCCAAGATAAATAAAGTATCCAACACAAGGAAGAACTATTCAGACCAGTAGTTCCTAAGATTAGCTTAATCAAACAAACTCTTCAGCTTTATTTATTATAGATATAGATTTCATTGATTTCTTAAGTGTTAACTGTTAACGATTGTAACTTAAGTATGGCATGATGTGGCCAGGAAACGGTAACAGTATGGCATGTTGTCCATAGAACCTGTTTAGATAGCTCGCGCTAACGAGTTCATGATAACATCTCTATACGTGATTGCATGTATGCCCATTGCGTGGACTAGTAAGAGACACTCATTCTAGATTCTCGTAGATTTTCTTTGTGATGGGATTTTCGTCATGCAAAAAATCGTGCTTTCACTAATCCCCCTATGCGTATACTGTCTTAAACTTAGTTCCAAAAATCCGTCTTACTCATGTCATCAGTCATGTCCATCTTTGTGCTGGCCTGCTTGAAGGCCTCCATGTCCCTGGCGATCTGCTGCGGGTTCATCAGCTTGTTCATGCTGCCCATGGTCTTGGCCGTAGTGCCCATCGCGCCCGCCAGCGCTATGTTCGCGCCCATGGCCTTGTTGTGGATTTGTACGCTTGATATCTGCAAAGAAATCACAGCAATATTACTAGTTGACACCACAATCTAGAATCTAGATGAATATCAAATGACTGCAAAAGGATAATGACCTTGTATGGAATCCAAGGTGATTCAAATCCAAACTTTTTTCTTTATACACTATGTTCTCTACATTAACTCCTACATTTATTTATTAAGGGGATTTATTGAATTTATTTTTGTCTTTCTCACTCTCACGGATACATTGGTAGGTGCAGCGTCGCGGAAGAATATAACAGAAAAACGACCTTTTACCTAGTTACTCAAAAACTAAGCTGGTTATCAAAAATCTGTTTCTTAGCGTTTTTGTATATTATTACTACCGACACTTTAAAACAAAAAAAAATTACCCGTGGTACTCTAGGGAGACTATCGGGGGGACCACGGGCAATAAACCAAATTTTTTTTTTTAATTTTTTGATTCACAGGGGTACAGGTACTCATAGACGATCGAATTTGGTGCGGCCGGACCACCGGACCGTGCGGTGCGCTCTACAAAACAGACGACCGCACAGAACTCCGAACCGTTCAGTTGTCTTATCCTAGCAGTGCGTGAACACGTCTCAATATGCCGCCTGTTCTATCAAAACAGGCTAAACTAGCATTAGTTGTAGCAACTGTTGTTGCTACATCCTCATTACCTACAAAAAGAAGAAGAAAAGAATGGGCAAAGTTTTATCTTAAAAACAGATAACAGTATAGTCATAAGAGTCTCATTAAAGATCTCGATGATGAAGATTTTCGTATATAGGACACAATGTGATCTTCTTGGCACTCCGAATCTTAATTGATGCGAACACGTTGCAACGTGTCGCGCGTATGGTGGCACAATAGCAACTAAACCAACAAATGTTTCGGTGCGCCGTCCACACGATCGTACGCGGTTCGGGACCGCACCGCACCGCACCGCGTTCGATGTGCAAGCGCTCCGAACCGGCCGAACCGTTAATAATAATAATAATGTTCGGCGGACCGTGCGCCACACGATCGAATATGGTCCGGTGGCGGACCGCGTTCGTGGTCCGGCCGCACCAAATTCGATCGTCTATGAGTACCTTACCATGGGAATTATTTTTTTTGCCTGTGGTACTCCTAAAAGCTCCAGGGGTACCACGGGCAAAAAAATTACCAGTGGTACTCTAGGGAGACTATCGGGGGGACCACGGGCAATAAACCAAAAATTACAATTACATCCAATGTAGTGTCCGATAAAAACTAAAAAACTGAGAATTTGGAGCAATTTTTGGGAGAACTTCCTATCGAGAAAATTTTATCCAATCGTGTTTCTGCTTCTTAGCGATTTTAGATTAAAGACCCAAAATACATGACGTGTAAATTTGAAAGTAATTGTCTTTATAATTTTTGCATAACTTCATTCAAATTGCTTAAATACGTCTTCTACACCGTTAATATACTGTACATGGAAAACTTCTTGGGTATATGACCTTGATTTTAGATTTTAGACAATTGATTTTAGATTTTAGACAAGCAAATTTTAGATTATTTTGGTGGTAAGTGAGGGGCGCGTCGGCGAAGAGTCGCGTGCTCTAACTTATACACTACTTCATTTCATGATCATGAAGTTTGCCGGCACCTGTACTAGGGGACTCCCGTGGCTCCACCCGCATGTATCTCGGATTTTCCAAATACTCGTGGGAACTAATCATTGGATATTTCAATGCATGAAGACGCGCCACACTGTCACAATCTAATGTTTCTTTAGATTTGTATGGAGTTTGACATAGTTGGCCACGTCATCAAGGATTAAAATATTATCTATACACCCTAACCATGGCCATTAGCCTGTCCAGCTTAACTTGCCACAGGTTAATGCTCTTACTATGCTACATATTTTAATAAATGTGTAATATCTTACCTTGCTGTTAGCAGCATATAATCTAGCTTTTTGTTTCCTCATTTGTACAAGTTGCTTTGCCAGTATTTTACAACCTTCATTGTTTCCTTCCTTTGCCATTTTTTTGATTTCCATTTCCTGAAAGATAAAACAGTTTTCTAATCAAAAAGGAGTAAAAAGACAAGGTTGATGTTTTTATTCTTTGAAAAACTAACAGTGGGGCTATGGATAAAAATTTAACCAGTCTAAATTGTAAACTTACTTACTTTATACTTTTACAAGAGTCTGTATGTTAGGCCTATGTGAAATAAACATAGTTTGAATATTGATTTTAAAAATTGGAACAGATTTATAGGAAGAGCCACTACAGAGTAACATATATGTTTCATTATTACTTGCGGGCATACTGTTTGTTCAATCATCAATATTCGAAGTTACAACAATAAAATAAATAAAATATTTATTGATTTTATTACATAGTATTTGAAATGAAGCAGTAATGAAGTCTGGGGACTATTGCTTCTTCATTGTTGTTTATTGATTCTCTTGTCTGTTGGCTTAGAAAGATATGCATACCAATTTCTTTTCCTCTCTCTCTAATGCCGCCTTGTCCCTCTCCAAATCTCTACCCGCCTTACGTAGCTCACGGTCATTTTCCCTCTGTTGTTCTGAAAGTAATAATTAATGCTGTCATGACAATCATGCATCTATAGTCACTGGTAGTAGACTAAGGTAAATGTACCATATTACGGTATGTTAAGGCATTTTCAACTTTGAGGATGATTTTCAGATAAAGTACAAATGTGCTAGAACTGAAAACTGTTTTATTTTGTAGACGAGTATTATCAGATTAATGTGGAATATTATTTTGCGCCGTAACCTTTAAATTATATAAATAATCGTTATTTTACGGAACCTCGTGTTTGTCTCTAATTCTGTGCTAAAATTTGCCTCATGACATGATTCCGGTAGTCTTTGTCCATAATTCCGTGATATTTTTATTTTATTTTTATAACGCATTACAAGTGACTTGACTGCAATCTCACCCGATGGTAAGTGTGGTTATTTTTTTATTTTAATTTAACTATTTATTTTTAAAGTTCATACATATATCCTATACCTTTAAACGAGCAATTCTTGTATATATATGTATATATATTTCTATATAATCTGAATCTCGGAAACGGCTTGAACGATTTTCATGAAATTTAGTATACAGGGGGTTTTGGGGGCGATAAATCGATCTAGCTAGGATTCACTTTTAGAAAATGTCGAATTTACCTAAAAAAAATATGAACCCTGCTGCCATCTATTGGCAACCGAGCAAAGCTCGGTCACCCAGATATTAATATAATATCTGTGAATATTTTAAGCGTCTACCTGTTCTGTTGCCTTTATAAATATCAAGCAAAACAAACAAAAAAAATCACGTTTGTTGTATGGGAGCCCCCGTTAAATATTTTAATCTTATTTTCATTTAGCTATTTCATTTATTTTCATTTAGATAAGAGAAAATATTTATTTTATAATTTTTTTTGCATAATTGTTGTTATAGCGGCAACAGAAATACATCATCTGTGAAAAATTCAAGTGTCTACCGACCATGGTATAGCCTGGTGACAGACAAACAGACAGACGCATGGTCAGACGGATGGACGGACGGACGGACAGACGGACAGATGGACGGACAGACGGCTGGACGGACGGACGGACGGACACCGAGGTCATATAGGGTCCCGTTCTTACCCTTTGGGTACGGAACCCTAAGAAGATATTGTATGGCTGCCTACCTAACTTAGTTTTATTAATTCTTAGTCAAAGATAAGTAAAAAAACGTTTCATTTTCTCTACGAATGCTATATTTCGGGTATACCAGAATAAGGGACATGAGTAGAAAATACGTGTACCTTATTACGGTACTCAAAAAAATGGTTTCTATTTCATATTTTTAATAAAAAAATTAAGTAAACTGCAACCTAATATAGTTTTTATTTAATATAAATATATATAATGTCTAATATATGATTCACTAAAATAATATTCATGAAATTATGTTGACGTACTTAACCTATTAATTCGAAATTATGGCGTAAAGTGTAATCATTTCAGACTCGATTATAGAAGTAAACATATATAAACTCACATACCGCAATTAGGTCACAGTAATGTGCAGTTATTACTCAACTTATTTACATTAAATATACATATGACTTTAACCCAAGAAAGAAAAAAAAGAAGGAAACATTTCGAAGGGATTTTTCTTTATTGCGTGATACGCACGCAATTAGGTTCACCGTCTCAGAATTGTGAACATAATTACGGTAGTGAGAAAAGTGTCAAATTCTTTAAAAATATACTTTATAACACCTTGAATTTACTATAAGACATACCATTGATAACTGCCAATCGATAATTTCATAAATTTCGATAACTCTAACTTACCAGTATCACATCACGTCCTTATGAAAATACCACTGTTGCCTTACGCTCACCAACAACAGCGTGTATAGGCACCGTAGTACAATAGCGACTGACGCATTCAGAAGCTCGGTATGGGGTTTAAAACTATTGTTTATATGAGAAAATTAAGTTTTTTTGGTCGTACACAAACTATAGTTTATGTAGAATTCTATAAAATTACGATTTTACTGATAGTTTTCTTATTTTTCGACTAAAACCAAAATGTCACGGCATAATGTACTATACCGGCATAGTGTACACTTACCTTATACTCCTTCCATTTGTTTAGTTCTCTTTGACACATGAAACAGATATAGCAATAGCGAGGGACTAGAAAGAGACCACTTTACCTTTATCTCTCTCTGGTCCCTGGCTATTGCTATATCTGTTTCATGTGATTTCATGTGTCAAAGAGAAAATAAATGAATGCAAAGAGTGTAATAACTGTGTAGCTTAGCCATTTATGTCAGATTGGAAGAGACAGAATAACACATTGATATAAAATATGTAACTGGAAACAGCTATTACGAATGTATTCTAAACATAATCAAATGATCAATGACATCATTGCAATAAATAAGAGTTTAATGCAGGTAACGCCGGAAGTTACTACTATATTTTAACCTACTTGAAGATCTAAAATTAATGCTTATAGTCATAGTATTGTTATTGAATGTAAAACTCTACCTAAAACACTTATTTAAATTGTTAATAGTTATGATGAAGTAGGTATGTGAACATTATCTTTTGTCTCATAAGTTACGAACATAATGCGTCTTACCTTTAACAGTAGGCTCTTTCCTGAAGAAATTCATTTTATTTCGGTATATCTATGCTAATTTAAAGTTGTAACAACGATGACTATTTGTGGAAATCTCAATATTTTCAATTTCACTTTTTCGCAAATAAAACTTTGAAGTTTCACTTTGATGACATCTGGGGATGACAGTTGACATTTTTTTTTTACTTCACGGCCTTGAACCTGAGCACAGAACCTACAAAACCAAAACAGAATCAACTCCTATTATTACCACAGACTAAACACATAGTTTAGCAAAAGCAAAACAGATGGCGCTACTCGTTGAATTTAATTTACATTTTAGAGATGTTTTATTTAAATTGTAGGTAGAGTTCAGACGTTTTATTTCATGTGTAGTACATAACGCTGGACATTTTTGGTCCACTATGATAATAAGACGACATCTTGTAGCTACATTCCTCAAAAAACTATTACAATGCGACTAGGGCATTGACTTAACTTAAGAGCGTTGATGCAAAACGGCAAGCATCGCGTTTCTTGCCATCATCGACATACCAAGTCCTATGGTATATCGATGCTTGCCATACTAAATTGGTTTTGCGTTGGCGCTGACGCTATTTCGCGCTGATAATGCTATTACAAAAAAAATTATAGTAAAATAAATATACTACTTATTAAAATAGTAAATAACCAGTGACATTGAATATTAATTGAATTAAATTACTATAATTCAGAAATAACAAAATATCTTGGATTTTATCCTAAAATAATACGTTTAGTTTATCGAAAAAAGCTAAAAATGACACTTTTCGGTTTATGGTTTTTGAATGAAAATCTAGGAAAATCGTGTTTTTTTGAGACACTTTTTAGAAAATGTTATTAATTTTCTAAATATGTCATTGTTATAAGTTTGTGTTAAGAAACATGGCAAAATATCTTGCATCTGCGTAGAGCGTCGACCGCTATTTTAGCAAACAGCCTATACAAAAACTGTTCTAGTGAGAAAGTTATACACATATTTTAAAATATTTTGTTCTAGATTATGAAATGCCAAATAATATGAATTCAATTATCTAATCTATAATTGAACACGTAACTATTTTATGTTCCTTCGGAAATCGTAAATTTTGACTCAAGCATAATACTAACGCATGAAGCACCTTAAATTAAACTTAGCGTAGGTAGCCTATTTCGTCATTGGACTAGGGGCCTATTCTGCATTTTTGACAGTTGCATTGATGATGAAAGTAGGAATCTTACACCGATTTAAAATCGGTTCATCGGCGATTTTAATACCTAAGCATTTTGGAGGCTAGTAGATTATTAAATTTTATACTAAAATAGTTTTCTTTTTTCCGGTACCTCCACTAGCAGGTACTGAAAAATAAAATATAAATATGTTCAGCTTTCGTAAGAAACCGAAAACCGGTCTTGATGACATATAGGTACTACAGGTAATCCACAAAGCCGCGCCCACTCTGTCAAAATCGCGCATATTATATTTTTTACAATCTAGCCCCAAAGTAAGCGATATCTTGTATCTTGTGTTATGGGTACTAGATAACTGATAAATATACATACCTACATATTAATATACATGAATACATATATTTTAAAACACCCAGATACTGGAAAACTACCATGCTCATCAAATAAATTTATTTTACCAATAGTAATCGAACCCACGACCTCCGACGATGGCATGTTCGCTACCGCTACGCCATTCGGTCGTCTGAAATATCTATACCTGCATATTGTGTTATGTACTTTGGAGTTTGGATATTATTGCATTACATACGTTTATCTTCGCCAATAATATCTAAACTTTAGCTCAATCTTCAAACCTCAAACCTTGGTTAAGGTTTGGATATTCCTAATAGGGCGAACACTAAAGACGCATGAAAAGTAAGAAAAATAAGAATTTCTAATACCTCACACTAATACCTATTATAAAGGTGAAAGTTTATATGTATGTAAATATGTATGTTTATTACTCCTTCACGATTCAACTACTGAACTGACTTGGTTAAAATTTGGAATCCACATAGGTAGTTTAATCGCGCTCGGCCTTGTATTTGTTTACGTTAAAACTAGCAACTTTTGTTCTACGACTTTTTTACTCGATATTTTGAGAAATATCAAACATTCAATATTTTACAGAGATACTCTACTTGTTCCTACTCTGTAATGTAACATCGGCAAGTGCGAACGCGCAACAGCATAATGTCACTTTACAGAAATAACATTTTTTTATGAAATAAATTAATATTGAATTTTGAAAAGTCGTAGAACAAAAGTTGTTAAGTAGTATAAATGTAAACAGCTACAAGCCACGAGCGATTTGATATTTTTTATACTATAACTCTGAATACTAAGCTACTTTTTATCCCGCAGAATCTATGATTCTCGGTGAATTTGTTAAAAACCAAAATTCACTTTGATGGAGCCCCGGTGTCTGCAGGTGTAAAATAAATAAAAAACATATATTGTAGATGAAACGTTTATTTTCGAGAGCAAAATCGAAATGTTTCTTGGTAATTTGTTGTCACTTCATTTTATTAGATACCCCTTAGGTAGGTATAAAATGTATATTATCACACCTATTTTTTCTACTCATAAGTAAACCTTTGGAATAATATATAAGTACCTAACAAGAATGCCATAGGCTTACAAAAGTAGATCCTTGCTACACTTAATGGTAAAGGCTTATTAAAAATTAAGTTGGCTAATTTTGTTTTTTTTTTTCATGAAAGATATTTAAAAATCGTAAGTAGGTATATTTAAGGCTATATTCAAACACAGATGAAAAATAAGGACAATACAAACAAAAAAATAGAATTAGGTAATATTAAGTACGCATCGTAAGTTTGTTTACAATTTCATTCAAATTAAAATAATAAAAAATAAATAATTTACTTTAAAAGGTTAAAAACATTTTATTTTTCGCAATGAGTCCAAAATACACAAATCGATTTTCATGGACGGATAGTATTTTTATATTCATTTTATTAAATTCTAATTATTATGGGAATTCTAAAACAATAAAAAAATTAATGTCTGTAAGGAATAAAAAGTAGGTATTTTACCACAATAAGGCCATGGCAGCATAACGCCATCTTGAATTACATTCCATAATAATATCATGCATTTATCTATCTATTTCGTAGGTATTGTATTTTGTGCTAGCCCCGCTGACAATTCATTCACTTACTAACTCAAAACTCTTGGAACTAGAAAGCTGAGTTTTTGCACAGACATGCCTTACATAATGTACGACAAGGGATAAGGAAGGTTTTCTTTAAATTCCCAAAAGATTATCCGAGTGAAGCACGGGTCACCTCGTCTGAATATAAACTTGAACCGTATAGAGCTTAGAATAAGAGATTCACCAGGACCAAACTGGTCTAAAAGGACTGAAGTTCCACAAATCTGGGAGACCCTCATGTGCTTCCTCTTTGAAGTCGCTTTCGGACCACTGGAACGGCTGGATGACGTTTTTATTCAGAAGTTCCAAAGACTCCTTCTCGGCTTCCTCCTGTTGGTGTTTCACAAGATCCCGTATTTCAAGACCGTTTATGGTTGGCACGTCATCAAATTGATCAGTGTAAATTGACGCTACATTCCCTTTGTTTATATTAGTGATGTTTATTTTAGGTGGTTCTGTGAATGGTGGGCTGGATATCGCTACGAAGTCTAACCAAGAGTCGTCACTGGTGCCTGGAACAAAATATAGTTTTAATTAGTTTTTGACCAACGCATCAGCGTCGCTGTTCGATGAGCAGATGCAGTCAGAGGCACCTATATCATGGATGATTGTGTCAGTCGATCAATGCGACAAATTACAAAGTCCTCTATGAAAGATATCATATTAAATTCCATTGTACTGTTTCAGTCGCCATTTAAATGTGATGACATTAATTGAAATAGGACAATTCAATTATTAATGCAGACCCACAGAAAAGTGAAGACACTAAGTTGTTCTTTGGTCTGTGTGTAACCTTAACCTGCCTTAAACTCCATGTAAGTTTATTTAACTCGCGCGCCTAGATTTTGCCGATGACCATTCCTCCTTTCCCTGCCATCGGCACCCTTTTATCAATATACCGTTATGATGGCTCATGACATCCTGTCACCATCGGCAAACTCACGCATGACGCACTCGAGTTATAGTTTAGAATACCAGCTATACATTTTAGAACATCACTTGTTCAAAGACAACACTTACCGCTAACAACTTTAGTGTCAATGATCCCATACGCCTTCTTATTTTCCTTGAGGATATCTCCACGGTATCCAAGAGCAGCCCAAAGTTCTGCTCTTCGAATGTTACAGTTTTCAGTATCCTTGCAAGTAGCATCGCCGGCCACATCGACTGCGGTCAAATTATTCGACCTCATCAGTTGGATTATACTCTTGATTGACGTTGCGTTCTTGTGGCCTCGCTGGAAAAGCACTGCTCGTGGCGATTCGGACTCGGAGAATATTTTTCCGTAATCAGCTTCCATTTTCGTGACGTGCGTGACGTTGGCTATATCCTGAAAATTATAAGGGATTTATAACTTTAGTTACCAAGAAGAAATTTCTGGGTCTTATAAATCTCATGAATGTGCATTTGTCGGTTTTGGTATTTATATTTCTCCGGAAATAAAAGTTCGAGTAAGAGGAAGTGGTACTGGTAGAACTATAATTCTTGATTAGGTACCATTAAATTTAACCGGACTGATCCTATGTGTGGCAGAATATCGGACACTGCGTAAGTATAGATCCTATGAGATATCAGAACTATGGATGATATTCATTCACTCTATAGCCTATATTATATAGCCTTGCTGACATGCGGCGCCATTATGAGCGCCAAGATTTGTTGTCACATGTTCATTTACCGAGTTAACGCCATCTTATATGCCACAAAAAGAGTCACGCTCAATTTTGTAGACGGGGCCAGCCCATATCGTTTCCTAGGTCTTCGAATAGGTCAATCATTCATACAGATTATATTTCTTCCTCCCTGTTTCCTTCAAAATGTCATATCTTATTCTATTACAGTCTGCAGCAAAATAGAGGTGGTAGGTAGACTTACAGCAAAGAACGGTAGACCGTAAGTAGCCCAGTATTTCTTCTCCAGGAAAGCGTCAGAGATGTCAGCGGAATGCGTTCTGCCAGGGACTTGTTCAATCAGCCAGAGGAGGCCCTTCGCGCGCCCGCTGCCGGCTCGGTGGACGATGGTGTGTTTGATGTCACTGTAGACAGAAATAACGGTGATAATGCTGCCCAGTGTGTCCCAAGATTTTGAATTGCAATGCATATAACGCACTGCACTGCGCTAGTCATCAAGACATACTTCTGGGGCTTCCTTATTAATATGGTGAGACATCCTTCGATTAACAATGGATGTGAATGAAAAATAGCTTTAATAATACGTTAATTACTTAACAAAAAAACCGACTTCATCTCTCATCAAACTACTATTGAATACATCCTTTCCAAGTAAAAATTTAAAACTTGTAAGGTTTTCTCAAGGATAACATTGTCAGAACTGGACTAAATTGAATTGGGACCAAGCGCCAAAATTTAAAATTTAGGTATACGGATGACGTTTTTTTTAGTTGTAGTCAACTTGAGAACCTTTTTTAAAGTCGATTAAAAGTCTACTGTTTAGTAAACTTTTATACTGATCGCAAGCGGAGGAGTTCCGTTCCGTACTCTTATGAGGAGTTCCGTTCCGTATCTCCGAAGATATTCATGAGATCTTTACCAAATTGAAATGGGACCACCTCTGAATTATGCCCTACCAAACAAAAAAAAGAATCATCAAAATCGGATTAGAATTGACGGAGAAATCGCGTAACAAACATACAAAAAAAAAATAAAAAAAGAACATACAGTCGAATTGAGAACCTCCTCCTTTTTTTGAAATCGGTTAAAAAGTAGGAAGTTTTTAACTTCAAACAGGACGAATTAATTGAGTGCACACAAATTCCATCGCTTCATAAATGAGCTCGTTTCAACATCGTAAATTGGTATCAAAGTGCCAATGGATAGTGTATGCATTTGTTTGCGTACACGCGTTTTGAGAGCCTTATGTTATGACAACAGAGTTGATTGTATCATGATTGAAGCGGGTTAAAATGATGTACTGTGGAGTCGCTAATTGTAGGGAAAGAAACTGATAAGAATCTTATAATTATCTGCCTATATTTTAAGAATTTTATGATTACTTATAAGAGTACCTAAGTACCTGGACCTATAGTTATTATAAAATTATAGGTATCGCTTGAGATAGATTTTTTAATACTAAACATCTTAGAATTGATCTTTTTATGAAATGAGACTTGCGTCAATTCATCGATTGACTAGTGACGTCGTGCACGTTATTTTGTAGTACAAGTCTAAACATCAAGTCCACCGTGAAACTATGTACTACACTATGATTCTCAAACCTAGCGACAGCAACGCGGCTGCAGCGCTGCAGACGCGCTGCTACCGCGTGGCACTTTGCGGAAAATTTAAAGGCACCTAGAGGCTTCAAATTTCGACACTCACTTGTTTACCATGCTCTCGGTTACAATTTCCTTCTTCTCGACCTTGTGTGCTGTTTCCTCGGTTGACGTCGACAGTTGGTTGAACTTGCTGTAGTCGACGACCAGCCACTGCTTGCAGCCGGTGCCGGAGTTGCTGTGCGCGAGGGTGTGGCCCCAGCTACTGACATTGGAAGCGAGATGGTTGGCGGCGGTTATGCGGGGTCCGAGTGGGACCTGCGACAAAAAATCGTAATAAGTAAATAAAAATTAATTTAAGATTGCTGAGTACGTAAATAATATCTACATGCCTGCATGTTATGCACTTTATCAGTTGTACATACTTACAAACAATTGCAAGACAGGTACCTAAATACACAAATATTACCGAGCACCGTGGTTTCATTAGCTCGCAGTATTCGGTTTTTACCAATTCCGCGAAAGCAATGGATTTTTCTGAGATAAAAAAACCTGTCTAAGTAATCGGAGGTATCAGTCAAATCAGTTAAGTACTTAGTTACTACAAGTAACAATACTTGTGTGCAGAGTGTATGTACTTAGTTACTACAAGTATTGTTACTTGTAGTAACTAAGTACATACACTCACACATGCAAACTTTTGCCTTTTTAGTGAGTGAGTTAAATCGGTAATTGTTGCGGTATGAAAGGTACTATATGATAACAAAGGATTATCGTGAAAAAAAAAACAAAGAAAGTGGTAAAGCATCACCTACTATGTAACAAACGATTAACGTGAAAAAAACAAAAAATTGGAATCCCTGGAGGAAGTCCTGGAATGTAAATTTCAGTGGTTCTCAGCGGGGTGATTTTTCGTAAATATAATTGCCCAAACATCGCTGGTAAACGTAGCAACGCAATTATCACCTGCAGCCAATCAGTGCCTTGGCTGTATAACCGATGCAAACATTAACCAATCAGTGCGTTCGCGGCTCGACCGATGCAAGCTAACCAATCAGTGCCTAAGATGTAACTTCGTGGACGCTCTGTCTCTAAGTAATGTTTCAGAATCACACAGCAGAAAAACACCTACGAACCTGTTCAGTTATATTGACATTCTTCCACAGTTTGTCGTTATAATTCCGGAGCGCGGTCCCCGTGACGGCTAGTCGGTGGCTGTCCCCCCTCACGATGTAGAACTCGTCTTGACTGGTGACGGAGCCTGGGTAACCGGCGAACTCCACGGAACCTCCTGGCGCGAACGTGGCGTCTTTTGATGTTCGGTGATAGTTGAGTTTGTACCTCTTCAAGATTCGTGTCATTGACGAGTAGCTGCAAAGATGGCCATTTTTGAAAAATAGAATTTGGAACACTGAAAGGACTGTGACCCATGAAATGCCCGATTAGAAAATATTTACGTGTTGAAGTCATTAACTTTACAAGTAAGTACCTATGTTGCTATATTTTATCTGTCTAGAATCTAGAAAAAAGATAATAGTATAGGTACTGTATGTGACTCTTCGTGTTTATCTTGCTATATTTTATCTGTCTAGAATCTAGAAAAAAGATAATAGTATAGGTACTGTATGGGACTCTTCGTGTTTATCGGTATAGATATTTCAATCCACGATGACGCGCCCCACTCTGTCAAACTCTATACGAATCGAATGAAACATAAGCGATTTTGATAGAGTGGGGCGCGTCTTCGTGGATTGAAATAGCTGTAGGTATAGTGAAACCACAGATCAAAGAATTAGTTTTATATCTATGTGAAAACAGCTACTGATGTAGAAGTTGATGAAGTCATGTAATATGCTTCTAAGATTATTCGCCAGCATATTTTATTTATATTCTTTCAAATATATAAAATTCTCGTGTTACAGTGTTTCTAACCAAACCCCTCGGAAACAGCTTGACCGATTTTTATATATATTTTTTTTACATTCGGTAATTCTGAAAATAGCTGGTGGTAAGCTATTTTTCATACCCCTTAATTGAAAAACAACGTTTGCCCGGTCAGGCAGTTTTCTTTTACGTAAATATTGCAATCCATCGCATATTTTTTGTACAGGGTATGATATATTATAAGGGTAGGCCAAAACTTAGAGTTCAACCAGCAATATCCGTTTACTCTCCCTTACTCACCTCCCAGCCATATCCTGCGCCACAAACAGCTTCCTAACATCCTTCCCGTCCTCCGATGTTTCGTTGGCTATCCTCAAGAAGGCGCTGGAAAGTCCCGGCATCGTGCTAAACTCTGGATCTTCCACGGAGATGTTTAGCTTCCGCTGTATTTCTACGACTTCCGCCACTGAGTTCAGCCAGTACAGGTCGGATATGTCGGTCTCGTATTCGTTGTTGCTGCGGACTACGCCATGGTTCCAGCCGGTGTAAATCCCTCCGATTTGAGTGTAATGCAACGAAACCTGGTGGTTAATATCGTAATTATTATCTAGGTTCCTAGTCGCATGTTTTTTGAGCTTGTGATGTGTGATGACTATGACCTTATTACACGACTGCCCAAATGTATGTACCTATATATGTGAGTTTCTTTATTCTACCACATCTTCTAAACGGTTGGACTGATTTGGACATATGGGGTATCGTTACAATCCTTACATCATTACGAGTAACTTATGCTATATATTTTTCGTAAAATTCGTTTTACCACAGGTTTTTTTTTTAATTTTTTTTAATTATTTACTTGTTTTATATTTTAAAGTAACTACTGTCCGTAGCTTCAACAATTTGTTTTTCAGGGCCTACCATGTGTACATCAAAGATAGGATGAGCTATCCAGCCGTCTTTATTTGTTTGAAATGGATTTCCGAGAACCCACCAGCACACACACCAGCACACAAAAGACTTTCATCACATCGTTGGACCCAATGTAAAATGGGGTTCGGTAGGCCTTTCCTATCGTGGTCGGTCATTGATCAAACTTAAATAGGTTACAAATAAACAAACTGACATCACTTTTGTACTACAAATATGCCGAATTAAGAGTGGGTATATTTCTGACTGAATTCCCACAAAAATGTTACTTACTTTGATATTGCCTTTTTAAAGCGCGCCAAATTATACGTAGCTTATTAGTGATTCAAAGAAATTCAAATAGGTTTAATTTACACGAGTGGAAAAGGGAATAATTGATGGTATATGCATGAATTAGCTTACATGATGCCAAAATGGGTCAGTAGCGGCTCTTTCAGCGGCGTAGGTCTTCCAAATGTTTACAGACTTGTCTAAAGCATCTCTGAGTTTGTCGCATTGTTTCTCCAGCGGCTGGTCTTCGCATTTTGCTCGGATGGTGTTCTCCAGGTGCGTGTGGATCAGGTACCAGGTTAGTGCACCCTCGACTATGCCTGCTGCGTATGCCTGCACCTCGTCGGGATATGAGCCGTCGGTTTCTATCTCCAGGAGTGACCATCTGCAAATATACATTGTAGAGCAAAGATTTCTATATAAAAAAGAGTTTGTAGAGTATATTACTTCACTGACTGTGTAAAAGTCAATGTTGGATTTTACTTCACTTTATAATACTAATACTTTTTTTAAAGTAAATAGGCTTGCACTTGACGACAATCATGCCTGATGGAAAGCAATGATAGGTCTAGGTTGGAGCGCGCTTGCCTAGAAAATTAATTAAATGCGCTCTTCTCTTGGAGGCACCTGAATCATACTTGGCTGTGACACGGAGGCTGAAAGGGCGTTACACGCCAAGTTTGTTGGATGTCAACCCCATTAAGGATTCCACCGCTCTCTCTATGGTAGAAAGGTAAAGGAGGCACTTATGTGGTTAAAAAAGGGAACTTTTTTAGACTCAGCCAGTAAGTCGTAATTAAGCAGTTCTTAGTTGAAGTAGACTAGAGCAACGAACACAACTGACCCGGTAGTCTCGATGCCCTCTTTGAAGTAGGCCCGAGCCACTCCTCTCGCTATATCCTTTAGGTCGTTGCTTTGGCCCCAGTACTCAATGCGATATCCGGTTTTCTCTGAATAGAACACGGTTGCTGCGTAGTTTCCATCTTCCTGGATTCTACAACAAGTGAACGTTATACGTACATTATATTAAAATAACAAATATTGAAATGTTACAATAAAACTTATCACTAGCTTATTTTAATTACTGTACAAGTCGTGCTAAAACAAACAGCTAGGTTGATGCGTTGCGCAAAAATGAGCCAGCCCTTCTGTCACCAGTTGAGGAAAGCAAAGCCGCCGGGGAAGCTCACGATTAGGATTTTGATTTTGGCACTGACTCCATGGCCCCAGGGTCTCCATGGCAAACGGGACAAATATGTATAGCTCTCTAGTAGTATACTTAGAGTATATAGACATATTTAGTTGCAATAACACATTGTATTAATTCTTCTGGGTTTAATGAAAAAAGCAAGACGAAATGCTATATTAGGTATATTATTTTTTATAATGCAAATTATCCAAGAAACTGACGAAAAATGGAGTAGTGAAATTTATCACTGCATGCCCTAATTTAATTTAATTATAATTTTTTAATCTATTTTTTTTATAGCATAGCGTAAATACTGAATTCAATAAAATATGATTTACAAATTTACAGTCAGTACAGATGATTTACAATTCAAAATAATTTACTTCCAAGAATTCTTAAACATAATTTTCCGTCATCGCATAAATCTCTGCCGGTAATTATATTAAAAGCTTCCCGTCCCGTAACCGAAAATAATAAATTCGATTGAATACGAAATATAATAAATCAAACGTAGGTGTGTTTATTTGAAAGTGAAACCTATAACGATACCCAAAGTCGGCACCCATACAAAAAATAATAAGAACTCATCATTGAACCAGCTCTTTTCATGAAACTGTTTAAAAACTAGTAATAAAAATTCACTTTTCCTTTCAATAAA
This sequence comes from Coenonympha arcania, assembly GCA_036785405.1. NCBI lineage: Eukaryota > Metazoa > Arthropoda > Insecta > Lepidoptera > Nymphalidae > Coenonympha > Coenonympha arcania. The sequence goes on from CM072067.1 coordinate 4,678,590, forward strand.
TCCCAGTCCGCTCGGTTCAGAGACCTTGGCCTTTCATTAAAATGCAAATACGGTACCTACTTATTTACTTTATTATTATTATCTGTACGAAAATAACATCATCGTATATAAATAATTATAATCGTTAAAAAAATCTTTTTGTGTTGGATAACCCATTTACCGAGGAAGGCTATAAGCTATATTACGAGTATAACATTAAGCTATGACCAATAGAAGCGGAGCATGAATGAAAAATGTTGGAAAAACGGGAAAAATTGGTATAGATCCCTAAAGATACCTTATAGATCTTTAATTGCGTGCACAGTTTAAATGTTAAAGCTAATAGTCATGGAAGCTGTTTAGCCACCATCACTAAGTAACAGGTTACTTAACCTAAGTCAAGTAAACCTAAGAAGATTACGAATGCCGCCAACCCAAAAAGTCTACGCGCCCCGTATATTGAAGGTCAGAATATCTTTTCACTGTGCATGACCACACACTAAAGGTGTGCATGGACCATAACACGACCAAGGTTTCAATATTATAATACACGAAGACGTGCCCCACTCTGTTCAAAATCCCTTATGTTTCATTCGATTCGTATGGAGTATGACGCGAGTTTGGGGCGCGTCATCGTGGATTGTAATGTAATATCTATAGGCTAAAATAACTATAATGTGGATGTAGGTCATAGTCACCTTTCTATCTGTCCAACGAAGAGCGCCAGAATTGCGAGGACTCCAAGAAAACCCAAGATGTATGAGCTTATTTTGGTTTGCATCCAAGATGCGCCGACTACTTTCAGAATTTTGGTCATTTTGCCTTTCTTATACGAAAAGGGGGGAGGAAATTAAGCTATAATATGAAGAAGATGTTAAGGAATTTAATAACAATGAAGTGACAGTGCGTGTAGATGACTTTTTCCAATGGGAGAGCGATCATCAAAGATGTTGTATCGCCCGGTGTTCACGGTGTAACGTGCTCTCCGAATGCGTTCGGCGTCGGCATTGGAGTATGCTTTAATGCTCTGGTGTTTCTTCACACCTGATTTAAGTCTTTTATCCGTCAACCCTGCAACAATAGAGAAGTAATTAAGGATCACATTACTGAGCCAAAACATTAATTAGTTTAATATTATCTTACGTATTAACAGTTGATAGGTACTACGAGTATTTATATGTATTTTGCTCTTTCTATATTTTATTTCGCTAAAGGTTGTCTGAGAGGGTTTGCTAATTTGCTTTTAGCAATAAGACCGCCTTTGCACGCCTGTGTATTGCGACTCTTTTCACCGCCTTTGCACGCCTGTGTATTGCGACTCTTTTCTTTTTTAAGTTTTCGTACCCAAAGGGTAAAACGGGGCCCTATTACCACTGTGCTATTATTAAGACTCCGCCGTCCGTCTGTCACCAGGCTGTATCTCTTGAACCGTGATAATTACACAGCTGAGTTTTTGTTTGATATTACGCGGTGTATCAAAAATATTCGCAGAATATTAAGTTATATGTTCACTTAAAAAAATAAATAGTAAAATAAAAATAAAAAAATATTTAAGTATGGCTCCCATACAACAGACATGATTATTTGCCATTTTTATACTCGACGACTCGACTCGTACTTGACCGATTTTTTTATGTTACCTATTATAATTAGGTGTGAAGATGACTTAATTATTTATTTTTTTGAACGGCCGTCGTCGTCGTCGTCGTTTCAGCCGATGGACGTCCACTGCTGGACATAGGCCTCCTGAAATGACCGCCAAACACCACGATCTTGCGCCGCCTGACGCCAGCGACTCCCCGCGACCCTCTTAATGTCGTCCGTCCACCTGGTGGGGGGTCAACCGACACTGCGCTTTCCGGTGCGTGGCCGCCATTCCAGCACCTTGGGTCCCCAACGTCCATCGGTCCTGCGAGCTATGTGCCCCGCCCATTGCCACTTCAGCTTTGCGACACGTTGAGCTATGTCGGTTACTTTGGTTCTTTTGCGGATCTCCTCATTTCTGATTCGATCGCGCAAAGATACTCCGAGCATAGCTCTCTCCATCGCTCGCTGAGTGACCCTGAGCCTTCTTATGAGGCCCATAGTTAGCGACCAAGTCTCTGATCCATAGGTTATCACTGGCAACACGCACTGTTCGAAGACTTTGGTCTTCAGGCACTGAGGGATGTTGGACGAGAAGACATCGCGGAGTTTCCCGAACGCTGCCCAGCCGAGTTGGATTCGGCGGTTCACCTCTTTCTCGAAATTGGACCTACCTAATTGTATTGTTTGTCCAAGGTATATGTACTCGTCAACAATTTCGAGTGCAGAGTTTTCAACAACCACTGGTTGGAGCGAAACATGAGTATTCGACATAATCTTTGTCTTGCTCATGTTCATTTTGAGTCCAACTTGTTGAGAAACCCTGCTGAGGTCGTTGAGCATTGTGTTGAGATCCTCCAGGGTCTCTGCCATGACGACTATATCGTCGGCAAATCGCAAGTGAGTGATGTACTCGCCGTTGATGTTGATGCCACATCCGTTCCAATCCAGTAGCTTAAAGACGTCCTCCAACGCCGCGGTAAACAACTTTGGAGAGATGACGTCCCCCTGTCGCACTCCTCGCTGCAGTTGGATTGGTCTCGTAGCTTGGTCTTGGATACGGACTGACATAGTGGCGTTTTCATACAAACACTTCAACACTTGGATATACCGGTAGTCGATTCGGCATCTCTGCAGAGATCTCAACACAGCCCATGTCTCCACCGAATCGAAGGCCTTTTCATAGTCCACAAACGCTAAGCAAAGTGGCTGGTTATACTCTTCAGTCTTCTGTATAACCTGCCGCAGCGTATGAATGTGGTCTATGGTACTAAAGCCTTTTCGGAATCCGGCTTGTTCGGGTGGCTGGAAGTCGTCAAACCTATTAGCGAGACGATTCGTAATGACCCTTGAGAACAGTTTGTAGACATGGCTCAGCAGCGAGATGGGTCTATAGTTCTTCAGCAAAGTGTTGTCACCTTTTTTGAAGAACAGAACCACCACGCTCCTGTTCCACGCCTTGGGCGTTACTCCTTCGTGAATGACGGAATTGAACATTGATTTTGAACGGGATTGTGTGAAAATACGTATGACGCAGTCGCAAGCTGGAATATTTGTATAAACAATAAGATAAGGAAAACTAATAACGTGACAGTACGTAGATGCAATCAAGAGCGATGGGATCGGCATGTTGTTTGGGCAATTAAAGTCATACTAATTAAATGATACAAAATATTTATTTAATAATCCGGCAATAAATACCTATAAAGATTAAGATTATAAAAGGTATAATTATGATAAGGATTTATAGTGCACGTAAAGGTTTAGAAGTTTTGATTCAAAATACCAATACACTTTCTATTGTTGTTTCACAACGATACTTTCAGCAGGGCTGGGATGCGCGCGTAGAGATATGTCTCTCTACTTTTGTCGTTCTCTTTTCTCTTTCTGATCCATATTGATAGACAGAGAAAAGAGAGCGACAAAAGTAGAGAGACAGGTATATGATAAGGATTCAAAATGCACGTAGGTTTAGAAGTTTAGATTCAAAATACCAAAACACTTTCTATTGTTGTTTCACAACGATACTTTCAGCAGGGCTGGGATGCGCGCGTAGAGATATTATGTCTCTCTACTTTTGTCGTTCTCTTTTCTCTTTCTGATCCATATTGATAGACAGAGAAAAGAGAGTGACAAAAGTAGAGAGACATCTCTACGTGCGCATGCTGGTGGACAACATGTTTTATTGTGGCCTGTTGGCCTACATAAATATAATTAATTAGGTCATCATCATCATAATTTCAGCCTGCAGACGTCCACTATTGGACATAGGCTTTCCCAAGCGAGTACCGACACATCCTATCCTCAGCCTTCCTCATCCAGCCGCTTTCAACTTTATAAATTAGGTACTTTAGTGGCAAAACATGATTGGAACATTTTATAAGGCATTAATTTTATAATTGTGTATTATCATGTTTATCAAAAAAATCTATATCAATGACTACACTGAAAAGTTCAGTCTACAGAAGGCCTTCGTTTGAAAAACAATTATTTAAGCAAATTTTCTTAGAACAACGTTTCTTTGAGTAAGTAAACTAGTTTCACTTAGTAATAACTATCCCTATATTTATTTATATTTAAACGTACCTTTACTAATAATGTATCGCAATCTCTGAATTCTGGCTGATTTTATAACGAAATCCGAAAATCTCAAATATGTAAATCCAAAGTTTCAAACACAATATTTTGAACAGCCACACTTAATAATTAAGTTAATTACTATAAATAAAGTTAATTACACAACTTTCGTTTGTTTTGAATCGTTCGAGTCGAGTGTTCGTTTGTCCCCGCGTTCGCGACTAACAGCCAAACATCAGCAGTGATACAACAGTGATACAGTAGTGATATTGTTATCATAGTATCAATACGAGATACTCGAGAGGATTGCGCGTTATCAATTAAATGTAACTAAAACAGGAATTAAATATGAATGTAGTCTTCCAAACAATGTCTTACCTATTGGAGGTGTCAAGTAAAAAGCTCACTAACAGTCTCACTACTCCGTAGAAAGAATATTATTTGTGATTGAAAATGAAAAAAAAAATGAAAAATATTTATTTTCACATAGGCCTACATAATAGGCTCTTATGAAAAGTCAAAGCAGGTTCGGAAAGAAGGTTTGCACCGAGAAGAACTGGCAAGAGACTCGGCACTTGCTCTTTTCAAAAATGTCATTGTTATAATACAAGATTTCTTATAAGGTATGAAAAATTATAACATATTTTTAGATATCTCGTGAGGAGATGGAAGGATATTTCTATCATTCCTAGAATCTTTAATGGTATAGTAGGTACCTAACCATGATTCATTAAATGTAGAAGCGTACACTCAACCCCACAAATGACCTCTGTACCTTACGCAAACGGTGTGGCACTATAACCAACTTGTGCCCTCCATTGATTTCTGCGTGTATTAATTAAATTATAAACAATTACTAGCTGACCAATCCGTGCAGCCGTTTCGGAGGAGTTTGGCAACAAACACGGGAATTCAATATTTAAAAAAAGATTTTTAATAAGAGGTTAAATCATGGTCAAAACAAAAGTTATTAAATATGTATTTAACGGGTACATACCACGATTAAAACATGATGTTGTTATGCCGATATTTCGACCTAGTTACATAGGCCGTGGTCGCGGCAGGACTGCAGAGTGGCGAGACACGAAGCTGGAGCTGTCAAAGACCGTATCGGTCTACCCTCCTCCTCGATCTTCTTAACTTTACTTCGCGAGTTGTCCGGCAAAACACACTAATAACGTCATTTTTCACCCCAGCTTTCTCACGATTTCGTTTCGGTTTACATAGTTCTACAACCGGATTCCACGTGCTAGCTAGTTTGAACCCGTCTTCACGATTGAAATTCCGATGTTTTTGAATTTCAATCGCCTCACGTACCAACCTAGGTATATAGTGGCGGTCTGTGGACAAAACCCTGGGGTTATGGAGTTCAATCCAGTGTTTAGTCCCTGGTTGCAGAAGATGCTCCGCGATCGCTGACTTCTGGGGATCGTTATTTTTCACCGCTTTTATGTGTTCCTGCACACGGGTAGCTATGGGTCTCTTCGTTTGCCCAATATAAGAGCTACCGCAGCTACAATCTATTTTGTAAACACCCGGACTCTGGTAAGGTATGTACCCGTTAAATACATAATTATGATCTCAAACCACGAAGTTAGTTTAAAATCATTAAAAAGTTATTAAAGTAATATAATTTAACCATTTTAATAATTATTTGTATAATAATAATATAGTAATTCGTCGTCACAGATTTACATTGACAGTCAGCAATAATTCTGTATTCGAAGTTTTTTTTTGTTTTGACACCTAAAAATTAAAAGGCTACGTATCGGATCATGAATTGTTGATTATATTTATTACAGAAATAACGAGTAATATAATTCATTCATGATTTGCATTATTTGTCTGTCACAGATTTGATTAATAGTCGGCAAAAATTCTGAATTTGACGTGTATTTTTTTATTGCCACATATTAAAACTTAAAGGACCTATACTTATCATATCATGAATTATTTTTGATTACATTATTATGCAAATAAATCTTCCGTGACACGTGCAAATCGCTAATTTATAATTTAATAAGTAACCAAGAAAGGTTAATAATTCACAATTATTATTGCACCGTGCACCATTGTTGTAAAAGCAAAATAATAATTACAATTAAATAAATATCTTATAATAAGTTTATTTTAATAAAGATAAAATGCAGTATTTCTTCATATATTTTTAAAAATAATATTTTTAAATAAACTTTGTATTATACCTTAGATACATTGCACCGAATTTTTAAAAAGCAAATTGATTGATTAATTAAAATACTAATCATAAAAAACCTACCTGGATTAACAGAAGCCTACATTCCTGTAACTACGCCAAATTAAATATCATGTAAATTATATAAAATAAAAATTAGCCCCGATTCACATTATCACTGAATTTTCAATTTCATACGTGTCAAGCAATGCACGAATGGCAAGGCGGCTGACCTGGCGCGGGCCTAACGTATGAACTAGTTCTCTATGCTTTCTGGTCCCGTAGCTGAAATTGTATACTACCTACGTCTTTACACGTGTAACCAAGACAATCACCTAATAATATCTACCCTGTTTCCACCTGAATATTAGGGCCTGCTGAGTGAATGCTCTCAGAAATTCAGAATCCTTTACTTCCCGATCTTTACATAGAGCTCTCAAAATCTTTTACATCCCAATCTTTTCAGAGAAGAGTCAGAGAAACTTCCAAGTGCACATTTCAGTCGTTCTTTTTCAGTTACAGAAACCCTATGTATTGGTATTGATACTGCCTTCTTTACTGCTATTTGATAGATTTAAATTTGTGGCGATATTATATCTGTTATGCATGCAACGTATAATTATTATTTGAATTCAGGTGGAAAGCTGCACCCCTAGAGAGGTTTTTCATTAGTTTCCTTTATATATATCTATATATTTAGTTCCACTTATTTGGGTAGAGACTATGAGGTGACATGTTGAAATCAACACGAATTAATAATAATATATATATTTTTCAGTGACAATTCCTCAAAGAAAAAATAAAATTGGCAAAATTAATAATCCATCGTCCCATCATCAATTGAAACTGCGTTTGTTTTGATTAACCGACACATTTAACAAACACGTAAAAGTAAAAACATATAACATTGTACAAATGTAACAATACATTGTGAAAATTCAACGTACAACTACTCAATGTACAATTCAAAATATCATATTATGTACTCTTATTATTATGAGAAAAATCAAAACAAGCCCTGTACCTGTGAAACCCGACGTGACTTACAACACGTTTTTGTGTTTCTTGAAGTAGAAAATATTTAATCAAATGTGTAAACTGTGGCCATATTATCATACTTACTTTATCAACCCAAAGGCATCCACTATAACAGGACCTAGGCGTTTCCGAAGGCGCGCTATATATGATCCTTAGTTTAGCTTTCCTTAGTCAGAGTCACCCGCTACCAGCGACCCCCGACGCAAAAAGAGGGTTATTATACGTTTGACGTCGATGTCTGTCTGTGTGTCTGTCTATGGCATCATAGCTCTCAAACGGATGGACTGATTTTGATGCGGTTTTTTTCCCTTTGAAAGCCTTGCGGTGGTTTACAGCTCTATGTTTGGTTAATATAATATCTTGTTTGTATCTGATCTGGATAATTCACACGTGTCAGTATTGTAGGGTTTTCTTTAATTTTAATTTAATGTTTATCAAGTCATCTTTCCAACGGGCTGGAGGTCGTAGTACTCTGGGCTTACTGGTACGAAACCTCGAAGTCAGTTACAGAAATCCTCTCCTCGCCCTGAATTTTTTTTATTCCACTAAAAGGGAAATCATCGTTTTTAGGGTTCCGAACCCAAAAGCTGCCTGTCTGTCAGTCTATCCGTCCGTCCGTCTGTCAGTCTGTCTGTCTACATCTCATGGTGATATTGACAGTTGTAATTTGATGATGACGGATTACTAAACAACATAAAAAGGTAGACGCTTGAAATATTCACAGAATATTTAATTACAAAATAAATAATTAAAATGAAACAATTAATATAGTGCTCCCGTTCAATAGACATTATTTTTTTACCGTTTTATAGTAAGGAACCCTTCGTGCGCGAGTCCAACTCGCATCTGGCCGGTTTTTTGAGATAACCCGAACATTCGATTCAGGTAGCACCGAGTTCGCACCAACTAAGTGCAAGTGCACTTATTCTGTTGCTAGTGCTTAGTCGCTAGGTGCAACCTGAGGCGGTGTCTGTAAAGCGGACTCTAGGCGCCATAGCAACTAATACGCGTATCCGATTACGAAGTTAGATATGGAAAAGTTAATGATAGCAATATTTAACGTTGCCACACGTCCGGATAAAACCGGACATTTTTTTTTATTATTGAAGATAGGCTTGCGCTTGACGACAATCATGCCTGATGGAAAGCAATGATGAGGTCTAGGATGGAGCGCGCTTGCCTAGATAATGCCTGTTCACTCTTCTCTTAACGGCTCTTCTCTTGACATAGGTTTTTTATTAGGTGTGCGGCCAAAATTAACTGTGTCCGGCAGCTCCGGCTTGTCCGGCTTCTGTCAGACTTATAATATTCCCCAAACGATCAATTGATTGAGCAAGCGCCGAGCGTGGCCGAAAAAGATTTCTGGTAATAATCAAAGAATCTTGATTTTACGTACAATTGTTTTTCTTAAGTAACTTACGTAATAGGTACTGGTACACACACAGAGCAAGGACTAGCTTTGTGCCTTTTGTTTTCTGTGGATACACAGTTCCTCAATAGTGTAGTGTCCGGACAAACTGGCTGGTCTGTCAGGCTATTAGGTTTGGCGAATTTAGTTTGGCAACCCTAGCCATATTCCAAGTGACATTATAAGCCAAAACTTCAACCTCATTTCGGAGGTCTAGGATTCTAGGCCCTCTAACTTTTTATGAGGTTTCCATAATTGTCACAAAGGTATGTAGGGAGTAATAAGCCAAATTATGCTATAGAGTAGGTATGAACTATGGGCAAATCCCTCTCAAACTGCAAGGAGGCTGGATAAAAGAGAGTAAGACAAAGTAACTTTCATAGAAAATTTGAATGGGCTGCCATTCTCAGACAGTAACTGACTATGTTTCTTTTTCTGTTTCGTACGAAATTAAAAATGGAACCCTGCCCTGATGGACTTTGAAGGTACAAACCTTCTTGGTTGATAATTTATGTGATTTTAGTTAAATTATTAATAATCAAATTAGGTACTTACTATTGAACTCTATTGAACTTAACATGCCATGACAACAAGAAAGATAGTTATCTACTTGCTTTTCTTGTAGCGATAAAAGATCTATTTTTTGCTGTTTCCGCAAGAAAAAATATCTTATAGTGAGGCTCGTCTTGCAGATAAGATAGCGTACGAGCACGTCATAAGATATAAACGGAACTTGAATCTCAATATCAAGGGTGAAATGTTATACCTACCTAAGATCTTATATAAATATAGATTACAAGGAAATCTATAGTAGTTGTATGTTATAAAAGCGAATTTAATATGGTTCTTACTTTTTGCCTACTTTCTAAGAAAGTAGGTATTATCTAAGAAATCCAACCAATTTTCTGCCTACTGAAGTACCGACTGACCGCATAGTTTCCAAATTTATTTATTTTAGATAATTTAGCCTAAGTAATTTATTTAAATGTATTTATGGCGCTTCAATCTTCTCTACTATTTCTTGCCAAAATATTATTTTTAACTGCTTACGATAACTGCATATAAAGCTAGGTGATAACAGCTGATATCTAGCTAGGTAGGTTCCTACTTCCTACTAGGTCTAGTTCTACTAACACTTACCCTAATCACGCACATACTATATAGGTAGTAGGTACAAGTAGCACATTATGTATTATTTATTTATATATTTATATAACTTTATTGCACACACATACGGAACATACAGCTGATAGAGAGGCATAGTAGCGGAACACAATTAGCGTAAAGACGGCCTTATTGCTAGAGCAATCTCTTACAGGCAACCTTGTTGCTACTTACTATGTTAAGATTGACATATGAATTTCAAATTTCTTCTCGGTAGGTAATCAATAATCGCGACTCTATGAGTTCTACAACAGTTCTTGAGTAAATTTAACAAAGCATGTTTCACTTTATTGTTTACAAATAAAACTTGCCAACCACAGGCCGCAGCGCGTCGTCCGCCGATACGTTAAAGCACTTACTTTATAATATTATACATATTTGTACTTTATAAGTAAGATATATTAATATGAAAAAGAAATTTCAAAGGACGTCCGTCGAATGCGTAAACATTTCTGAAGTAAATCAATGCGGCTGGCAGGCGGCATCGGCGGCCAGATTTTACATTTGGTTTTATAAATTTTATGATGATGTTCTCGTGGTAATGTATATTTTTGAAGAGCGCTTGCAATGTACCAACGTGCTAGTATGTTATCATTGACCATGTATCCATAATAAATAAATCATTAGGCAATACTGCAAAACGGTGAAAACTGCTTAGGTAAAACAAACATCTATGTATACTTATCTACTTATCGTAAAACGTAAAAAAACATAAAATATGTGTTCTTTGTAAAATATATTCTATAGGTACAATGCATTTAATGGTTTTGATAGTACCTATATCCCATGTCATTTTCATTATTTTTTTACCTAATATACCAGGTATTTTATTTATTTATATTTCGAATTCAATAACTAAACGATATAGTTATCTCGGCGTCAAACAATATCCGATACCTAGGTACTTATGTACACATAGTACATAAGTACCTAGGTATCAGTTATTGTTCCTACTTCCTACTAACGTCTAACACTTATATTACCCTGTCTTATGTTTAGCTCACGGACATATTATGTAGGTACTATAATATCACATTAATTATTAGGTACCTATGTATTTAATTCACATAAAATGAATTTAGACTTTTTAGTTATTTATTAAATAACTAAAAATGCATAAAAATTCGAGTAAATTTAAAATTAAAACATTAAGATAAAGAAGTCGATGTAGTGGGTTAAATATTTACGATGCAAATATGTAGATTTTAGATACATTCGGAATGTACTTTATACTGTACAATAACATGTACTCGCATTCGGGTACAATTCACGCGCGTTACAAATTCTTCACTTATTTAATAATACCTACTAGAGTTTATCACAAATCTGACCTGTGACCTGTGACCGGCACAAAAAGTAACCAAATTTTATTCCAGGTAACAAACTAACTACAATTCAAACATCAAAATCGGTTCAGTAGTAACAAACATCCAAAGTCTACCATCCAAACATACAAAGTAACATTTTTTCACATTTATAACATTAAATTGGATTTCGCTGACACGAAAGTACCTAAGTATTACAATGATGACGCCAACAAAAACATAAATCGTGTGATCTAGTAAATCAATAACGCTGAGTGATTCGCGGGCGGATGATTTGCGCAGGCGGTGTTATTTCAGTACCACAGATAAGTCCTTAGTACTTTAAGTATGTACTACGCTTATTGGTTTGGCGCCGTCTGCCAAGGCAAAGAACATTAGTTATTGGAAATTTACATAAGTGTACCTATTTACCGGTACCTGTGAAATAAACGACGTAGGTATTTACCGCCATATTTACTTAGCGCATCGCACACACATCGGTAGCTTTACCTAGATGGAACTCGCTTTATAATTCTCGTATGTCAGTAGGTATTTGTACAAACCTCCTCCGAAACGGCTCGGCCGATGTTTGGTAGCTTATAAGCTTTATTTTTATATCCCTACTGGCAAAACAACTTTTGCCGGGTCAGCTAGTATGAGATTCACAATAATGTCTCAAATAAAAGAAAAAAGTTAAGGCTATTGTATACAGACTTTGCGGGACGTAAATAAGTGTTTTCAAAAATGAAATCTATGCCGTATAGAGAGAGTTCCAAGTCTAGAGCTAGGCGTACATTTTTATTCTTGAAATTTGGCTTTGGGTGATAACGTTTTCGTTTTATTTTTTTAGTATTTTAGTTTATTTGAATAAAAAAATACTCGAGCAAGTTTTTAGGTCAAAATGTGGATATTTAGACTTAGCAGAGCATATTATGTATTTCATATTATATGCAACACATCCAAAAATTATGAAAATCGGACTACATTTACGGGTAGTAAAACGTTATCGCTTTTTGTATGAAAGCTTACAGGTATACAATCTTCCAACTAAGTAAAGATAAAAAAAGACTTTTTGAGAATGAATGACAATAATTGAGTGCCGCCAAGTAGTGTGACTTGTGGGCCACAATCACAGCCCACAATCAACAATTTAGTGATAAAAAATGAATCACTATCAATTCAGTTTTATCGTTTGTCATAAAAGGCAAGCTTATTCAAAGGGTCTCAACTCTGCTCTGCAACCGTACCGCGGACTCAGGTAGAACCACGCCGACATTCCTAAAATTTCGTGTTGTATGGAGCTTGACGTTGATTTAATAGTTTTGAGGGTCCCGTACCAAAAAAGAAAAAAAAGAACCTGCATAAGATCACTTTGATGTCCGTCTGTCCGTCTGTCTGTCTGTCTGACACCACCCTTTATTTCAGTAACTATTAAAGATATCGACATCGTAGGAAATAAAAAATAATAATAAAAAAAATCCCATTTAAAACACATGATGATTCTTTCTTTTTTAAAAAAAGGGAACCGCCTTCAAAAAACCAACCCACTGAAAAGCAAAAAAAAAATTTCTAATACATCTGGGTTTACTTACCTACCTACTTAGTTTTTGAAGTCGGTGCCATTAGCCATACTCAAAATGAATTGCGAATTTTGATATGGCCTACCTATTGAAAAAAGAATCATCAAAATCGGTTTCGCCGAACTCGAAATAATCGCGAACAAACTTAAATAAAAATATATCTATCAAACTAAGAACCTCTTGTTTTTTTAAGTCGGTTAATATACTAAAACCTTCTCCAGAATGTAACAAACAATTTCCCGAAAACCGCATCAAAATCGGTTCAGCCAAACGCGAAATAATCGCGGACAAACATACATACATACATACATACAAACATACATACAAACATACGGGTCGAATACAGAACCTCCTTTTTTTTGAAGTCGGTTAATAATGGTCCGACCAAACATTTTACTCTACCATACATTTTTGTATGAGAAAAAGACCTTATAATATTTTGTTTGTTTAAGTTAAGTAAGAAAACTATTCTTGTTATTTTATTTTTCCAGTAAAATACTATAATATACCTACCTAATAATTCCAAATTTAACCCTTAGGTATTATTCCAAATTTTTCGGAGATAAGGAGAACGATATTTTAATCGTAATTTTTCACCATAAATCAGAGCTATCAGTACATAAAAATAAATAGAAATCTATATATATATATTATATTATGTACAAGTAAAGCCCTTTAATATCACCATTAAGTATAGGTTATCTCACTTTGGAATTTCAATCCACCTTTTGTAGTTTGTACCCCATTTTTAAATAAATAAAAAAATATAATGTACATTACTTCTGTCACAGATAATATAATACTATCTTCTGTAGAGATAATGCTTCCATAATATAATGCAAGCAGAGACAATGCATCCTTCCAAAGAGGATCATCAATAACACGCATAGACAATGCAGTTAAAAAAAGTTGCATAGGTGAATGCACTTGAATGTGCATACAGTCAATGCCCGAGCCCCCATGTGAACGGAACGCCATCGGGGGTCAATGACCGCAAGCTGGAGCACACTCGATGAGTAAAAAATAATTAGTTCAATGAGAGAGCGACAACATAAAAAGGAATGCGGACCACTAGGGCTCTTCGAGCCCTAGGGCTCTTCTCACACCCCGGCGGTGCTTCTATGCCCGTCCAACCCAACCGGTGACGCTGTTACGGCCGCTATGGCCAGCAGTATACACAATCCGAAAAAAAAAAAAGTGTGGAATGGATGGTAACCATTTTTATGGTCTGATTTTAAAATTGGAATTTGGAAACTATATCTTTTGCATTTAAATAACTAACAACCAATTGACTACAAACCTCAGATCCGAAAAGAAAGTGCAAATACAAAATTATAAGTATTAAACTGAAAATATCTTTATTTCACATAGGCCTTACGTACAGGCTCTTGTTAAACGTCAATATGATCTTTGTCGCCTAAATATGGTGATAACTACAAAAGTAAACTATACTAATTGAACTATTGAAATTCTCAATAATAAAAATTATTATAGTGTTAGAGAATATTTAAATGACAATGACATACTAACTTATTCATAATGACATTATATAATTTGTATTGAATAACTTGACAATGAAATTTATTTAATAGGTACCATTTTGTAGTTTATATATTAAGTATGTATTTGCAATGTAACACAAATTTTAATTTTATAATTACATATAATTAGATACTTTTAGAATACTGAGTATTTGCACACTGTCAATGACAGTCGATTGTGTTGGCGTAATTGCTTAGTTTCATCTTGTTGTGTACCCACAATTTGGCAGATAAAGGATTATTTATTTATTTATTTATTTATACTAACCCTCATGTATGCAAACTATCCACCACAGCTTTCGAGGTTTTAGAAATAGGTACCTAATCGTATATCTTTTTAAATTATATTTAATTTCTTGCGTCGAATTGTTTTTATACGGTTGTGTTTTGAATGTATTGCACCTATTTGTAAAAATGGTTGAATTCACAAATTCAGAACTCATCTAATGGTTTGGTGTCGGAAGTCAAGTTCTACTTTAGGTGACCAGTCGTTGGTAACAAAAATCTTTGCAGAATTCTTTACATCAACAGTAACAGATGGATAGATAAGCAGTAAGAGATATAATAGATAAGATTTAATTTAAAAATGAAAAATACACAAAAGTCAACAGTTCCAAGTTTTATTATGTACCGGCGCTAGTGGCGCGGCGCAGCATTGAATTCAAATTTTATTATCTTCTCGTCAATTAACGATTTTGAATGTCAAATTAACCTTAATTATTATTGTTCTTCACATTCGATTACTCTCAATATAAATGTATCAAGGCACTTAAATTGTAATGAAATAACGATTTCATAAACCTGTTAGGTATTTTAAAACGTTCAAAATTATTATCAGCATTAAATAAAAATGTTTTTTTTGTTTCTGGCACTGAGCTGCTTCCTTAAGGATATAAAGTAGGTGTAATCCCTATCGCTTGCTACCCAGCATCGCAACGTAACACCGAAACACTTAATCAGGCAATCAGCCTCGGCGGAAGCTAGGCAATAGACCGAATAAGCTCATTAAGAAATTATAAATCTGTCAAAATCGCTTATGTTTCATTCGATTCGTATGAAGTTTGACAGAGTGGGACGCGTCATCGACCATCGTCGATTGAAATATCTAGACTCTAGAGCAAACCATTTAGAAATTATAAATCAAATATGGATATATGTCAGAGGTGGTCAGAACATACACAATGCACATATACTTACAGCGTTGGTGGTGTGCCCACAAACACAGAATGTCGGCGTTCTCAACCCATCGGGATAGACCTGGCGACGGCGGGCTGTACGGTCGATCAACTGATTTAGACCGCTGCTGATCTGCGAACAATGAAAAAAAAATTGAAAAGAAACCCTGGATTCCTTTAATGGTTGACCTGCCGCCTTTCTCGCGACAGGGGTAAATCTCGCGACAGGGGTAAATCTCGTGACAGGGGTAAACCTCGCACAGGGGTAAATCTCGCGACAGGGGTAAATCTCGCTACAGGGGTAAATCTCGCGACAGGGGTAATCTCGCGACAGGGCTTAATCTCGCGACAGGGGTAAATCTCGCGACAATGGCACATCTCGCAACAGGGGTAAATCTCGCAACAGAGTACATATCGCAACAGGGGTAAATCTCGCGACAGGGGTATTAGACTTTAGGATTTAATATGAGGGCCTCCCCTGCTTCACTCGGGTGATGCTGTGACAAAACCCTTCTTATTTCTTACATTATATTGGCCAAGTGATTTAACTTTTAACTGAGCGTCAATGAGTGTGAGTCAAGACTCCTCTTCTTGTATAGACGATAGCTTTCATAGTAATTAATAATGTTAGTTAAATACATGTTTTTATTTCACTATCCCTCAAACCAAAACACAGACGTCAGGTTTTGCTAACGTGATCCCCTATTTTTACACCCTTGGGGGTAAACTTTCTTATCGAAGGAAGTCTTAACTCCTAATTATAACAAATATGCAGCTAAGTCAAAGTTCGTACATCGTCAGTTAGTCATCTTTTCCATTTACATACAAACACAAATAAACAACCTTTAGTCAGACCGTGTAAAACTTATTATAGATATAGACAGATACAGATAAAGACGGGCAGTCAAGAAATGTGTATCAGTAGTCGGCTACACATTTTATTTAAATCCGTAAGATTATTATAAAAATATACAAAACCACAACAATCTAAGTAGAGCAAAGCATTATTTCGGTTACTAGATATATAGCCACTTAAAAGATTGACCTCATTGAAACAAAAAACCTAGGGTTTCTAGATCAATGCTTTGGTAGGCTGACCGAATTTCATTGCTATAAATGTTTAATGCTCTAGCATTGACCTCTATATAGAGACAGGGCGAACCGCGCGAAAAAATGTCGCCAGTTCAATGGGGAAATGTCCCCATTGTACGCGCACTATTGTCTATGCCGCGGTCCCCGCCTCAGCTCACGACGCTCCGCACGCACGTTTCCATGGAGACGGTTCCCGCCATTTTAGTAAGTACGCTTAGTAGCGAGAGAATAGTGGAAAATTTAACTCTAAAAGATAAAAATGCCTAATTGTGCGATAAAAGACTGCAAAAATTACACCAAGAAATTTAAAAAGAAGCATGGGATAACGTATCATCGGTAAGTAACATCAAGAAATATTACATAAAAAAAACAAGTATTTCGCAGGATGTTTGATAGATGGCGCTAAATTTCCTTGTATGAAAAAGGCTTTGGCAAAATGTTCGAACAGGCCTATCCTTAGTAATGATCAATGTGCTCTAGTTATTTTTATAGAAAAAAAAAATCTTTTTTCAAGACTACAAACTGTGTCAGTGACTCATTAGGATTAGAGAATTTAATAGTACATTTCGATATAAGTGCGGAAAGTTTGTCATTTCTTTACGAGTCCCGGTTTGTTGACCCAAGCCGAAGGCGAGGGTCAACTATAAGGACGAGTAAAAATGACAATTCCGCACGTGCATTGAACGACGTTTTTTAATACATTTGCGAAAAAAAATATTGGTTGTACCTACGTGTTTGCCTGCTCCGTGTTTGCATGCCGTGTTCGTGTTCATGCGCTCCTGGTACCTCCGCTCCGGTGCCGCGTAGGAGGAAAACACAAAAGCACTAGTGCGGAAAAGAATAACTTTGCGCACGCTAAACATACATGGAAATGTCAACTTTTTGAGCAAATGTATTAAAAAAGACTTTTTTAACACATTTGCTTAAAAAGTTGTCATTTCCATGTATGTTAAGCGTGCGCAAAGTTATTCTTTTACGCACTAGTACTTTTTTGTTTTTCTCCTGCATAGGTAGATATAACCACAGAATACCATTATAACCACAGAATATCAAATGCATGGAGGTTTTTAATCAAAAAGTTTTATATGCAAAATTATTGCTCGAAATGAATATTTTACAGCGTAAATCTATTAACAAATGAATTAAATTTAAAATAAATGTATTCCTATAATATACACGTAGAGTATAAATTAATAACACAATTAAAATTAAATTGAATTTTGATAAATTACTGCCATTGATGCTCATTTCACAAGAGCCATTACCCTACCAAAAAAAAAAGTCTTGTCCCTAAAAAAAAAAAAACTTGCCCGCGCCATTTTTACAATTCTTTACGATTGAAATTGTGATTGTGAAGTTATTGTGATGAATTATGAATATAATATGGAATTAACACCGCCAGAAATATATGACAAAGCTAAAATTGCTGCTGAGTCGCTTTTACCGGGAAAATCTAAAGAAAAATATGTACATGTGTACGAGCAATTTATGGATTGGAAGAGCAAAAATAAAGTGAATTCGCTGTCGTAGAATGTTATAATGGCTTATTTTTTGGAATTATCCAGTAAATATCAGCCATCTACGTTATGGTGTTAAAATTCATTAAATTTGCTGGCTAACACGTTTAAAATTACTTTGAACAATTGTGTCAATTGTAATGTCAATTATTATATGTCCAAAAATAATTATTAAACTTTTTTCAATAATTTTTCGTTTTATTTTTTCGCAAATGTATTAAAAAACGTCGTTCGATGCACGTGCGGAATTGTCATTTCACTCGTCCCTATATAGTTGACCCGCGCCAACCCGGGACTCGTAAAGAAATGCCATACTTTCCGCACTTGTATCGAAATGTACTATATTTCGTAACGATAATGGAATTGGAAAAAAATATTATCAGTTGTGACGTCAAAATTAACGGACCAATTAATGTGTCAGATAATTAGGTTCTAATAACGATTTTGTTAGAATCGGCAGCGTCATACCGATTGGATGATAAGAAGGATGGCTGGCATTATATCTCCAAAAATTTGCGTCGCGACAATAGTTGAAAATGGTTGAAAATTATGTCCAAAAATAAGCAACCGACGCGAAAACGCGGTGGGCCTCAACTGAAAATCAGCGCTGTGTGCTTCCGTGCGTATAAGTAAGGGTGTTTAAGTAAGCACATAGCACCATGCTGAGTTGAGGCCTATTTCTGGATGCGCCACAGCCCACAGTCCATACACGACAAGCGGTGTCTGGTGCTTCCGTCCCTTGGGTAATATTATTGGTTTCAATTGCCCAGGTGGGGGAAGCTTCAGGCATCGTTCTAGTACATAAGTGTGTACGTTGTGTGGTGTGTGGCATACTACGAAATAAATACTTTCTTTCTTTCTTTCGAAAACAGTTGCGATCGGAAAAACTGATTGGACGAGAAGGATGTTGCATGGCTGGCATTATATCACCAAAAATAAGCGTCGCGAAAATGGCTGCGATCGGAAAACCGATCGGACGATTGACATAATGTTGTATGGCTGGCATTATATTTCCAAAACAGTTACAACAAACTCCCTAAGATTTACAACAAACTCCCTAATGAAATGTTAAACTTATCCCTCAATAAGTTCAAAGTGGCTGTTAAACGAAATCTTATGAATAAAGCTTACTACAGTATTAAGGATTATTTACACGAATTAAATCCTTGGGAGTGAGTGAACTGCTGTAATTATACTAAAATAGCTCATTTAGTTTTTAAGAGCCTTTGTGAAGTGGTGATAACAGAACACAAATCTCGGCTGAGTTTGTTGTGGGCTTCTTCTCATTGCAGGGCGCGTTGGAACCCTCGTAACTTAGTTTTAAGTCGACTTGTAGTTATCACCAATATAAACTACTCAAAACAAAATAGGGCCCACTCTACATAATCTCAAACTTGCCATAAAAATTAAGTAGTACCGTAACTTTTTTACAATGTCAAGGATTGAAACATTTTGGAGACATGTTTATTCTTACGATGTTTCAAGCAACAACTTCAACGTTTGTTCTTAAGTGGGTGACATAAAAACCAAAAGTGCTTAAAATCATCCCTTTGCACAAGGTCCAGATCGCTTGTGTTTTTAGTCTTAATTTAATCGTTGCCGTCGAAAGTCACTTTGTTTAGTTGTTCATTTTGGTTTCGGTACTTATCCTGATCACTATGCCTGGTTCTCGTCGTCATATGGATATGGAATCCGCTACAAGAGCAGTCGTTTTGCTGCAGGAGGGAAACTCTCAGAGATCTGTTGCTCTGCGCCTCGGTGTGTCTCGTCGGGCTATCCGAAATGTGTGGGAACGCTACCAGGAGACAGGTAGTGTGGCTAGAAGACGTGGATCAGGTAGAGTTCGAGCCACTACTGCCCAGGAGGACCAATATATCCGATTAGCTGCACGTCGAGACCGTACCGCGACCGCCCAGTGGATTCCCGTAGTCGGTTTTGTAGGAGACCTACAAAACCGACTACGGGAATCCACTGGTACCCGAGTCAGTGACCAGACGATTCGGAATCGACTCCACGAGGATGGACAACATTCCAGAATGCGCGCTGTTCGGCTGAAACTTACCAGGGCTCACCGTGCAGCGCGTTTAAGCTACGCGCGTGACCACTTGAACTGGACGATGGACAATTGGAGCACTGTACTCTTTAGTGACGAGTGTAAAATTAAGTTTTTTAGTGATGACAGGCGAGTGCGTGTGTGGAGAAGACAAGGCGAACGTTTTACAGAACCTTGCATCCACGAAACAGACCGCTGGGGGGGGGCAAGTGTCATGGTGTGGGGTGGAATCAGCCTAGCAGGTAAAACCGAGCTGGTAATTCTGGACGAAGGAACTGTAACCGCTGCCAGTTACATTGAGCGTGTAATCCGACCCCATGTGATCCCATTTTCACAGCGGGTGGGTAACCCGCATAAATAACCAGCATGAGTTAATTACAGCTCTAAAAGTCTGTTGGGAGAGGATACCCCAAGAAAATGTTCGCCATTTAATTGAGAGTGTTCCAAACAGGCTCAGAGAGTGTGTGCGAAAAAGAGGGGGTCCTACCCGCTATTAAAAAAAAAATTGGAACGATTTAGAAAGTAAGCTAAAAAAATAGTGATTAGGAAAACAATGCAAGTTTTTAAAGATATTGGTAAGTTTTTTTGTTTTTCTCAGTAAGGCAATCAAAATAAACTTTTTTTAAGCAATTTGTGTTTACAGGAATTGTTATACCTTAATTTAAGAATACACATTAAAAAAAACTACAACATTCTAGGTATTTTAATATTATAGCGTAAAAACGTAATGGGCCCTATTTTGTTTTGACTAGTTTACATATGCGACAAATATCATTTTTTTTATTAAGTAGTGTTTTACACACTTAGGAAATAATTCCTATAAAAAAAAATTGATTCGTATTTAAATTTATGACAAATATCATATTGACGATTTACAAGGCCTAACGTAGCCTGTACGTTAGGCCTACGTGAAATAAAGATATTTTGAGTTTGAGTTTGAAAATAAGCGACGCCAAAAAAGATGCGATCGGAAAACCAATTGGACGATAAGAAGGATGATGTATGGCCGGCATTACGTTTCCAAAATAGTCGCGATCAGAACATGAGCTACCAAGTCCGTAGTAGGTAGTAACTACTAGCATATCGCTTCATGTCTGCCAGTGGAAGTGGGGCTCACTATTAGCGACTTCAATAAGTCATTCGACGCCTTATCGCCTAATTACACGTCGAGTGTAGACGACACCGCGGCCGCGGTCGTGTAAACAAACAATAAGTCTGCGAGACGAGATGAGCGATCATGGGCGCGGGCGCTCCGAGGTGGTCTGTTGCTTGCTATGAAGGTTGCTATAATAATACGTTCCTTCAAATAAATCTTTCTAATAAAATAAAAAAATCTCGTGTCACTGTGTTTGTAACCAAACCCCTCCGAAAAGGCTTGAGCGATTTTTATGAATTTCTGTTCTACAGTCGATAGGTCTGAGAATAGGTCGTTACTTGTACTTAAGCTATTTTTAATAACGTTTGGCGCGAGAGATAGTAATCTTCTCTAAAATGTACTTAGGTGACCTCCTTAAAGGTTTCCCTGCTTATGGGTATTTGCCTATATACCAGATTTACTTCAAACACATTTTTGATGAGAAACTCTCAAACTCCGCTCTTAAAATGTTATCACTACTCTTATTTTTAGTATTATTTAGCATTTATTCCTTGTATCGATAGAAACACCAGTTGCATAGCAAAGACATCCTTCAATCTTGCCTTATGATCGATAATTTAATTTGGAACTTCTTGCCTGTAATTAACACAACTAGGTACTTAATACTTATATCCTTGCTGCGTAATTAAATATGAATGAAAATGCTAATTTAATGAACCTTTTTTGGTTAGGTATAAAAAAAAAAACTTAAAACCATAAACCAATCCAAATATTAAATGGAACATTCAAGCAAAGTTAGAAAAACCCCGCTTTAATTTTGAATACGGAAAACATTAATCAAACTGGTCATAAATATTCGTAATACATAATTTATTTGTTTTATTCATCTTAGCTATACAATGGTCATGAATCCGTTATGACGCCAAACCTCATTTGCTTAACTTCCATACAACATATAAATGAGATTTAAACCACAGTACCTTACATAGTGCATACCTAGCAGGTAAGTAACAGGTATGGTAGACTGTATAGAATGACTGTAGACTATAAATATTGAAATTCTTATCCGCGGGAATTCTATGAAATGTTTACCAACACTCGAACTACAGAAAATACAGGTACTCAGGTATTAAGTAAAACTACTCATAATAAAAGTTCCTGAAATGCGGATAATGCATTTTCACAAAAAAATACGAAATATAGTATGGCATGGCGCTCATCGAAAGTTGTGCATATGTCATATCAGAGACAATGTAAACCCATCATTTTACGCAGAAACCTGGCTTTCTTCAGCCATTTACAACGAGGAGATCAATATTTCTTTCCAAGATGAATCTCTAAGATTAAAAAATTTCGGAAAAAGTTCCCCAGGTCGCCAGCGATGTTTGTGGTTTGGTTAGGATTGAATTTGTAGTTTGGTTTCAATATATTTTGTTAATGAAGGAAAGAATTTGAGGAAATCACTGATAGCACCTCGAGGGCAGCTAATGGTAATAAATATATGCAGAAGGCGTTTCCGCAGATGTTTTACTTTTATCATTATCAGTCGTGCGACAAGGTGACGAATCACATAATCGTCACTCTAATATCACGCTAGCAGATGACGTATGAGACTCATTTCAAGTACAAAGATTGTAAATCTCAGTCATAAATGTAAGAAACCATGGACGTAGTAAAGCCATTTTACTGTTTTAACTATAGATAGTTATTATATTCACGCTGTTCCCTTTATATAATAAATAATTATTGTAAGTAGATTTTTATTTTTCAACTCCACTGTGTGTCATCATCGTCCTTTGCCGTCTTTGAAATAAAGTTTTACGAACTAAATATTAAAGATAATTAAAAACTTGCGAAAAGCATTTGTATCTTTTGCCGCCTCATCTTAGACCCGTCCCTCCTAAACGCTAACCACTGTGCCTTAGTGGTTATATTGTTACTTGCCTACATAAGATATCCACTATATCTTTTACGATAAACTCTTCGTTTTTTTGTTATAATAATAAATTATTTATTAAATTAATATATCTTTATTAATTTTTATAATGGAAACTCGCTTCGGTAATTTCTATTTTAAAATTATTATAAGTGTGAAAGTTTTGAACAAGTAGGTATGCATGGATATTTGTAACGTCTTGATCGATTTTGCTGTAGGTACGCCGTACGAGTAGCTTATACTTAGGATTAACATATAGGTAGGCTAATCCAGCAAAATCTGTCCCAGATTAACCCATAGTTTCAAGCTTTCTAGGGAATTTCGGTTATTGTTTCTGCTATTACTCTGAAAAGTAAATCAAAGACAATAATATTTGGCCTTTGGTCTCTTTTTTCCATTATTATTATCAACATGCTTTATCAAGGTTTTTCATAAAGTTCGAGATATAACTATGACGTAGATTTTGTCACCTCCACATTCCTACATGAAAATATAAATAAAATAAATAAAAAAAAACGAAAAAAAAAATGAAATTCATTTGCTTTGACTTTATATTGGCCTGAAGTACCTAAAATTGTCTGATTGGAAATGCCTGATAGTTATCTCAATATCTTATCAATCGTGCCGGTTACATAGAACTCATAAATATTTCCATGCATAATCCAGCTTCTAGAATTTTTGTAATTCCACGGATGAATCGGAATAACAATGAGATAGGATAAAACTGATAACACAGTTTTTACAACTACTTTCTATTCAAATAACAAACGGCCATGGAAACTATACACGAAATTACTTCAATGCTATTTTGTAAGGGGGTAATGGATTAGGTATGGAGTACTGATAAGTGAAAACTCTGTAGAAAGCTTACGAGCTATATTCAATAGTTTACAGTTTCAACGAAAATAAAGCTGATACGCTTGTAATAAGGAGGTTCTAGTCTCTATTAACTTAAATAATCTCACTAGTATGAAAATAGCACCTACTATGCTTCCCATGGATAGAACTATTTTCATACGCGTGCGATTACTTAGTTTAGTTTAGAGATTTTGCACAACAGAATCGGCGCCATATTTGCTATGTTCACTAGCAGTAACATTTGTTTCACTTCTTTGTTTATCTACTACTTTGTAAAACGTTACATATAATATTTTGTCTCATTCTCAGAATTTCGATTGGCTGTAGGCATATAATTTAAATTACTATTTTCCTCTAACATAGTAGGTAAAATGGTAGATTATATGGTAGGTTAGTGAATTTGAGATAATTCTGGTCAAACATTAGTCTCTTGGCCTATCTAGTCCCTAGTTTTTCCTGTTACAATATATTATTAGTGAACTTTGATAGTTCTGGTCAAATAAGAGCTAATTTTAAAATTCTAGAAAAAATAAGACAGATAAAAAATAATGTTTGCCTGGTACCGGATTACTGGTCATTGTCTTTGCCATAAATTATTACTAGCTGACCCGGCCACGCGTTGCTGCGGCTAAAGTTTTTGTTATATTAATAAATTAAAATTGCGACTATAATTTGAGATAAACTATCCTATCTCTCAAGTTGGACCAAATGACAGATATTCACGAAGTTTGAACTAAATCGGTTCAGTAGTTTAGGAGTCCATCGCGGACAAACATCGTGACACGAGATTTATATATATTACTAGCTGATGCCCGCGACTTCGTCCACGTGGGATAAAAACTATTCTATCTTTTAAGTTGGACCAAATGACAGATATTTACGAAGTTTGAACTAAATCGGTTCAGTAGTTTAGGAGTCCATCGCGGACAAACATTGTGACACGAGATTTATATATATTAAGATAGCTGACCCGGCCACGCGTTGCTGTGGCTAAAGTTTTTGTTATATTAATAAATTAAAATTGCGACTATAATTTGAGATTTAAACTATCCTATCTCTCAAGTTGGACCAAATGACAGATATTCACGAAGTTTGAACTAAATCGGTTCAGTAGTTTAGGAGTCCATCGCGGACAAACATCGTGACACGAGATTTATATATATTACTAGCTGACCCGGCTACGCGTTGCTGTGGCTAAAGTTTTTGTTATATTAATAAATTAAAATTGCGACTATAATTTGAGATTTAAACTATCCTATCTCTCAAGTTGGACCAAATGACAGATATTCACGAAGTTTGAACTAAATCGGTTCAGTAGTTTAGGAGTCCATCCCGGACAAACATCGTGACACGAGATTTATATATATTAAGAAGATATATTATAAGATTATGTTCCCGTAGCATAAAATTTTCCATTTCGCGACATGTAACTACAAATCGATCTTATCACAGTGACACATGGTGAGGCAAACTGATAATGACACCATAAAACATTAATTACGTAACTACCAGTTACCACTAGGACTTACGACTCGACTTTTAACGAGTTAATTACTTGAAATGACTCGAATATCGGCCTCAGTTAGTACAATTTGATAGAATTCCAGTCACTCAAGGCAGACTTGGCAGGTTAACCTACAAGCGATAATTTCCTGAATCGCGCGAAATATTTGTAGAGACAACGACTTCCAAAATAACGGAGGATAAATTATTAAATTACGGAGAATAACAGCTGATGAATATATTGCTCAATACACCAATAATATAATTGGCTCATTGTTCCTAGTACCTACCCATTAACACGAAAAAGTTCAATAAAAGGTTCCTATTATAAAAGAATAGGCGAACAAAACCAAGATTTCTTTAATGTCGATTTAACACAACGATGCTAACCAATGTTATTAAGTAATAAAAGATCTATAAAGAATTTAATTTGGAAAAGGAGGAAGAGGAACGCTTATATTTGCAATGGGATAATGGTCTAACTACCTACTACCCTTGTTGCATTTACTCCCGGTCTTAACGCTATTGATCACAGAGACATCATTGAATGTGTGCCGCTTAGTCATGTAGTTCATGATGAAGTCAATCTCATTCCTAGTGGAATAATCCGGACTCAACCACG
This sequence comes from Coenonympha arcania, assembly GCA_036785405.1. Classification (NCBI taxonomy): domain Eukaryota; kingdom Metazoa; phylum Arthropoda; class Insecta; order Lepidoptera; family Nymphalidae; genus Coenonympha; species Coenonympha arcania. Next base: position 4,704,811 of record CM072067.1, read on the forward strand.
TTCACTTTCGTTATGGCGACTTCCTGAAGAAGGAGTTCGTCATAAAGAGGCCCTCTTTCTCCATGAAGTCTGCCAACAATTGCCCCTGATTGAATAGAGTAGGTGACTAGGTACCTATAGTTATAATGATTTATGACCACTAATTGATTCATAGATTGGTACTCGTATGAGCAACATTTTTGCGTTTATTAATGGAATGTCCCGCCTCGTAACGTTCTAAATATACCAACCACGTGGTCTCTACCCATCTACCCGAACGAGGGGACACCGTTCGGTTCACAATTCGATTGAGGTCAAGTGCCTCGTCTAGACGATCCCCATCCAATGATTTCAAAAGGTAAAACGCCTATAGACATAGAGTATTGGTGATATTCAATAGTTAATTGAAAATATAGCAACGTCACAATATAGGAATCTGTGATATTTACAAGTACCTAACTACCAACCATGTAAAATATTGCACTGTTACGTTATTTTATACTGCAAGAGAAATCTGCGCTGAGAACTGAGATAATAATCACGAATTTGCTACAGTGGCCTAAGCATAAGAGAAAGTGCCTCAAATGAGAACATAACATCAGGGTTCAATAGAAAAAACGAATTAGTAAAGGACAATTCTCTTATCAATATTTTTTTTGTTGTCAGGAAAACCTTTACTTTGGGTTATAGTTGTGCAATATGTCAACGGTAAATAGAAAATTGGAAACGACTTAATAAGCGACTTACGTTTGCATCGATTTTCCTCTCGAATTTCAGGTGGCCTTTGAACGTGAAACACACAAAGGGGACTACATTTGAATTGGCACTAATAAGGGCTTTCGTTGCGAACTACAATGAGCCCTACAAGACACGACCGCACTTGGTTACATCGAAATGACGATTACCTACCCGTCGCAAGCGCAGTGACTGTAGCTGACTGATACCGAACCGTCACAAGTCCCAACCCAATCCATTGTTGGTGACGCCAATGTCGCGTTTGACTTTAAACATTTTTTCAGGGAATTTAATTTCCCAAAGCTAATGCTTACGCTATGCTGTCTCTTCCATGACGGCATAAATTTTATTTAATGTAAGAAAGTCGTCAACTACTATTATAATCATAGTAGGGCTCATTTTATCGTACAATTATTTCTTTGATGATGCATCTGTATAAAGGTTAAAAAAAACTATATATTTTTGTAAATAGATTTAATTTCGTTAGTATTCTTGCGTGCCGTGCCCACAGAACATTCTCTATTTTACAAACCGTGTCATAAAGTTGCAACTTACTGACTAGTATCGCCATCTGTAATGCTGGATTTAAACTACCTACTTACAAGGCTCGTTCCAAAGTACTTGCAGTGCGTAAGTTCTTGAGCATAATAGTTACGAATCAGAGAAATAGATGGCGGTCAAGGTTTCATTTAACGTGTTTTAGTTGTAAAGAAGATTAAAATTCAAGGAAATATTAACTTTGAATTTTAATGATAATAGAATATCGCAAAAACTATTGATTATAAATTATAATAATATTCAAGGTACAGATAATAAATCGGATGGAATTGACATATTGAAATGATTGGAATAGAAAAAAATCTTACTCACCGTAATTATTACTGAGGGTAGTTAAAATTTATTTGCTTACAACCCTTGCAACAGTAAAACACTACTTTATATTACGATCTATGAATTTAATGGTGACGATTGGTAAAGAGAAATCTTTGTGCTGTTACGTATTAGTTAATCTTTGAGTGATTTTATTTTTATTGGTTTCTTGTTTACTCTTACCATGGATATTAACAAAATAATCGATAATAATTATGAAAAACCCATCGCAATACAAGAATCAGCTATTGAAGAGGTGAGTGCCGAATACCTACCTACGTAAGAATTTGCACAGCTGTTTTACATGTGCATTTTGTAGCCATGCACAGTACTTAATTAATTAACAACTATACTTAGGTTTTTCCTGCGGTTTCGTCCCGCGGCAATCGTGTATTTTTCGAATAAAGAAAGAGTGGCTTTTCCAACCTATTTACTTTCAGAGAATTGCTATAATATTCTACTACTTATGTATATCTAAACGCTTATAGCTGTGATTACTGGGCAAAATGAGACCTAGGAACTGATGAGACCACTGCAGTGTGTCGTATGATATTGCCACATTTCTGTGCCATGTGGGTATCACTTAACATGAGGTGAACGTCTTGCTCATCTCACCATTATTTGCCACATAGAAAAAAATATATTCTAGCCACCTGAACTCATAGGTAGCTAATATGATTTATTTATTTTTATCATTTTTGTAGTATATTTTACAAACGGCAAATACCTAAGTAAGTACTTACACGCTTCAAGGTCTTGACTGACCTATTGGATTGCTATTAACCTTGCGTTAATTAAAACATAGGTCACAGGTGGCTATCTTCTTTGTAAGTAGGTAATTAAATAAGTATGTGCAGCATTGTTGTAAGCTAAAACTTACCCTCCCAAGTTAGTACGCTAACATCTAAGGCTACATCATCACTTACCATCAGGTGAGATCGCAGTCAAGTTCTAACTTGTATAGTGTGAAAAAAAAGGTTAAGTTAGATACACGTATAAAATTAATGTTCTTGCAATTTAGATACTCTCAAATTATGGCATTGCTAGCCTTGGTGTAGACTCGTTACTAATCCGATACGAGTTCCTATCTACTTACTTACAATTTATTAGTCGGATGTGTCGATTATCTATTTACCTACATTTTTTGCAATCTTGCATCTCAATTTTGAAGCAGATTTTATTTATTATTTATTTATTTATTTAAACACCTTAAATCTATCTTACAGGTTACCCTAATACGATAGAAATAAGTCAAATTAAACTCTAATTAAACTTAACTTACTTATTTACATCACATAAAAAAGATAGTAGTATGTACCTATCTAATAATTATCTTCAACCGATTGAACTGTTACTTATACGTTACGTATACTTACACGTTTAGTTTGGATGACATTGCATGGTTAGCTGTGTGATGTCATTTAAAAACCAACATGGCAGAACACCCAATATGGCGGATTGTCATACATGCACTTTTACCCATATTAAGTTGAACACAATCGGTTGTCAACTGACCGAGACGCGGTACGCTAAGATGCATACTGAAGTAATGAAGCGCGTAGAGATAGCAGACGACCGCCATTTTGGGTCAACTTAATTATCGCATTCTATCAAAAACATTATTAATAAAAACGAATATGTTTAATTGTATACCTACACTAATATTTAAAATTTATTGAGGCGGAAGTCTGGACGGTTATGTATACCTACTCTTTCCATTCGCTTATTTTCTCTTTGACACATGAAATCACATGAAACAGATAAAGCAATAGTGAGGGACCAGAGGTAAAGGAAAAGTGGTCTCTTTCTGTTCCCTCGCTATTGCTGTTTCATGTGTTAAAGAGAAAATAAACAAATGGAAAGAGTATACTTAATAGACAATTTGCTGACTGATATTTGTTCTCTAGTGTAGGTACTCTTGTATTTTCATTCAACAATCTGTGTTATTTAATCTTATTTAGATTTATTTTTGTTTAAGGTTGAATCTCCATCGTCTCCACGTGACGCTCTTGAAAGGAAAACATCTGACTTGCAAAAAGGTATTGACATCACACCCACTCGGAAAAGCTATTTTTAATATATTATGTATTTACCCAAGAATCCTTCGCAGCTCTGCATTCAATATTTTGTGTGTTTTGACAATAAACATACAGTTTATCGGTGCCGAAATGCTGTTTTGCCTCCTAAGGCCACGCTGTAGTTCGCTCAACTCTTTAGAAGTTACGGCAAAAAACTTCATGAGAAACAAACATGCATAAACGCTGTAAAGAAAAAAATAATAGTAACCTACTCCTTTTAATAGCTAACGAACCCAATCAACAGTGATTATAAAGGTTCTTTTTAGGGTTCCGTACCTCAAAAGAAAAAAAGACCACTTTGTTGTCCGTCTGTCTGTCACAACCCTTTATTTTAGTAACTATTAAATATATTGACATGAAATTCAGAATAATCCGACGTCATTGCAATCATTGAAAATTGAAAATTGATTTTATTTTCATTTAAAAAGGGGGGGAAACCGTTGAAATTTCAAAATAAGGTAATAATATTGAGAAAGGTATGAGTATGAGTATAAAATATTAAATTGTATAAGTATTCGTTGCTTGTAATTAAAGGAAAAATAAAATCAACTCTCTATCTATTATACTTTTTTGGTATTAACATTATTTAACCTAAAAAAACAAAGTTAAGTTTGTGGTTCGGTAAAAAAGTGATTCTTATGGTTTTGCTTTTTCTAATGTATTACGGAACCCTCGGTACACGAGTCCTACTCGCACTTGGCCGGCTTTATTTTATTTATAAAGAAAAATCCTACGCTCTTGTTTTTCTTGACAGATTGCTGTATATATTTTCCATAGTAAATTATTTATTAACGGCGTAGAAGCCGTATTCATGCGATTTTGAATGAAGTTTTATTTAAAAACTATAAAAACGTTTAGTTTAAAATTTAAACGTCATGTATTTTGGGTCTTTAATCTAAAATTGCTTAGAAGCAGAAACGCGATTGGATAAAATTTTCTCGATAGAAAGTTCTCCCAAAAGTTGTTCCAAAATCTCAGTTTTTCTAGTTTTTATCGGAAACTACATTGGATGTAATGGTAATTTTTGTTTTAAAATGTCGGTAATAATAATATGCAATAACGCTTAGAAACAGATTTTTGATAACTGGCTTAGTTTTTGAGTAATTAGGTAAAAGGTCGTTTTTCTGTCATATTCTCCCGCGACGCTGCATGTCGCACCTACCAACGTATCCGTGAGAGTGAGAAAGACAAAAAAAATTCAATAAATCCCCTTAATAGAAAAATCTCTTGGAATAAGGTAATTTGATCCACGTTCCGAGCAAGGTTTTAGGTCAAGGCCTTCAATTTTGCCGCGTACCTACTCCTGTTTCCCGGCCGCTTTACAATCCGAACTTATTGTTAAATCTTAATACCTTCAGGCTTCAGTACATAATTGGTTAATTAGTATCAAGTAATTACAACTTAAAAGTTATAATTAGACAAGTGGAAAATTAAAATAATTTAAAACACCCACGACTTTTGTAGACTTGTAATAATTGAAAAAGGATTAATTTTTTTTTAATCTCCCCGACTAAAGGAAATTACGAACTAAGAACCTAGCTGCTGTGTTCTGCCTGTGACGGTGTTGATAGTGCTGTTTACCAGTTGATGACAAATTCAATTTCTTGATACTTCTCATATACCGGCACTTTATCTATACTTACTAATTGCATTAATTGATATTGGAAACGAAAAAGCAATGGAAGCTCCGTTCCATCGTGGGTAAAAAAATAAGTGCCTATCTGGGAAACTACTGGAAATGACTAATGAATTAATTTCAAGTATTTATGTAAGCCATTAAAAAAGAATGGACACAATTTTCATAATTTCACAAACATAATATAATTAGGTAGGTATACCTATGCGTACATGCAAATCATACCTATGTTTTTTTATATTTCTTAAAAGTTAACAGATAAAGTATTTTACTAATAAGTATCTTATGCTTAAACAATATCTACTAATTACATACAAACGAATTGAATTGATAATATTAATAAAATATCTAGGTCGTATTCTACACTCGGTACTGATACGTCATTCTTCCATGTTAGGTGCACTGCGTACCACCCCCAGCGGCTTTACGATTTACATTGCAATGTCACGGTGCACTGCAATACGTTCATCATCCTAAGACATCACCAGCCGTAGCAATATGACATAACTAGCTTTTGCCCGCGGCTCCGCCCGCGTTAAATTCGATTTTTTACTAATCCCGAGAAAAAATTGGATTTCCGTTTCAATGACCTTTACACCTACTTTCAGGAAAGATTGTCAAAGTAATCTACCTATAGCTGTAGCTATAGATTACTGTTGAAAATTAGGGTGTTTTAAATATCCCATGGGAACTATGGATTTTCCCGGGATAAAAAGTAGCCTATGTTTTAATCCGGGTTATAAGCTATCTATGTTCCAAATTTCAGCCAAATCGGTTCAGTAGTTGCGGCGTGAAAGAGTAACAAACATACACACACACGCTTACAACAAACTTTCGCCTTTACAATATTAGTGTAATAGTGTAAAGTGTGAAGTGTGATATTATTTCGATTCTATTCGCTGGAAGGATTCGTCGGACTCGCGTACGCAGGTCTTAGAGCATTTATCTGGTTAAATGCTCTAAGACGCACGTACACGTTCGTTCCGTACCATTATCTGCCAATAAAAATTACGTTTGTAGTATTATGAGCGAGATAAGAGCCTTCTCAAAAATATTCTCTGAATATTTCAAGCGTAGGTATATCTGTAAAAACGAGCAAAAAAACACCTTTTTACTGAAAATATACCAAGTATTAAAGGGGGGCTCATATTATTATGTTAGTTACCTTTCGAAGCCTGGATTGCGATACGTCACGTGGTCTATTTAGCGATCGAAGGTGTCATTCTATTTTTTTTAAATTTCGTTATATAAAACGTGATAGTTTTCTGTCACGATTGCAGATAGTAATAGTTACACTGTAATATAAATACACTGTCATATTATGGTGGCTATACTGGTAACTTGGAAATGAGTTACGCATATAAACCTTTGTATGGTATACGAAGGTTTATATTATGTATTATGTGATACGGATGCCTACTGATAACTAAATTCATTTTCCGGGATCGTGCCTCGTGGACGATGGAAATTTGATTTCTGGAAGCAAAAGGCTTTTTATGAACAGCGATACTGTAGATTTTGTGAACAGTATATTATACCTATTTTATAGGTACCTTGTTAAAGAGATATTTCTGCTTTGGGCAATATTCATTAGACACTCAAAGAAATATTTCCTCTTAGCTTTGAAATTAAATATTTATTTATTCCTGGGATGTAGTACCCTTAAATATTACCTATATTCCATTCTACAGGAACAGATACATACACGTTTTGTCCAGACACCAGGATATCCTCAGGAGATGTTGACTTCACAATGCGAAATCGTAGATATTTACGTTTTCGTCGAGATCGAAGAAATTGTTTGAGGAATTGTATGTGGTGTTTCATTTGGGCGGTGTTCCTGCATATTGGCCCTTACAGATACTTTTCAAGTAGCGGATTATAGGAAAACAAATTAATCTCTCCTAGACTCCTGCTAATTATGGATTTCCGCAAAATAACGTCTGCTTCCATTCAACATACAAATGTACAGGGTTGTATAAAACATACCAATTCGCTCTCGGTCTGTAATTTTTACATTAAAACTAACGGCTTTTGTTCTACGACTTTTTAACTCCATATTTTGAGAAATATCAAATATTCAATATTTAACAGAGATACTCTTGTTACTACTCTGTAATGTAACATCGGCAAGTGGCGCGAGGAGGCGGCGGGCGAACCCGCGGCGCGTAACCGAGGCGATTGGTTTCACAGTGTAATGTCACTTTACAGAGATAACATGTTTTTTTATGAATTAAATTACCTAATGCTAAATTTTGAAAAGTCTTAGAACAAAAGTTGTTAGTTTTAATGTAAACAACTAAGAACTTTTTATATGATACAAATCTATACTTACCATCATCCTCTCAATTGTAGATGCTTTGCTCGCGGTAAAGAGAGACCCTGCCGTTTTGGAAGCGAAGGTGGCCGCCAAGGACCAAACCATATCCGATGTTCAGAAGGTTTTACAATCTTTATCCAACATGCAAAGCGTATCCATGAAGGTGTCGCAGCCTCCGAAGAAGCCAAATGGAGTCCAACCGCGTAAGTAAAGTTTTTATCATAAAATTAATAAATAATCATTTGACGACCGAATTGCGTATTGGTAGCGAACCTGCCGTCTGCGCCGGAGGTCGTGGGTTCGATTCCCACTACTGGTAAATGTTTGTGTGAAGAGCATGAATGTTTTCCAGTGTCTGGGTGTTTAGGTATATTTATGTCTACCTATTAGTATGTATATATATATATTTATCAGTCATCTATAGCACCCATAACACAATCTATCGCTTACTTTGGGGCTAGAATGCGATGTGTAAAATGTCCCGTATATTTATTTATTTATTTCAGAAGCCTAGTGGCATCGACTAGACTCTGACAATGGTACTTGACGGGATTGCTAATGATGCTGGTCCAAGCGTCTCACTTGTGGCTTTTCATAAGTGCCTGTAAGTTAGGCATATGTGAAATATACAATTTTTAATACATTTGCTCAAAAGTTGACATTTCCATGTATGTTTAGCGTGCGCAAAGTTATTCTTTTCCGCACTAGTGCTTTTGTGTTTTCCTCCTATGCTTTTGTGTTTTTCTCCTACGCGGCACCGGAGCGGGCGTACCAGGAGCGCATGAACACGAAGACGGCATGCAAACACGGAGCAGGCAAAAACCAATATTTTTTTTCGCAAATGTATTAAAAAACGTCGTTCAATGCACGTGCGGAATTGTCGTCAACAAACCGGGACTCGTAAAGAAATGACAAGCTTTCCGCACTTATATTGAAATGTACTATTGAAGATGCTACATGTTTTGCAGAGAAAGCTACGGAGTGTCGGGAGCGCGAGCGGGAACGGCTGGAGTTCGAGAGGAAGATGTGCATGGAGCGCGCGGCGATGCTGTCCCTGTCGCCCGAGCAGTTCACGCTGCTGCTCAAGTTCGTCGCCACGCTGCGCCAGCAACGCATCTCCGTGCAGAAGAAAAATGTGAGTACGGAAAAGGTACATGTAACTTACCAGAGAAAGCTCCCGAATGTCGGGAGCCCGAGCGGGAACGCTTGGAGTTCGAAAGGAAGATGTGCATGGAGCGCGCGGCGATGCTGTCCCTGTCGCCCGAGCAGTTCACGCTGCTGCTTACGCATCTCCGTGCACAAGAAAAATGTGAGTACGGAAAAGGTATATACATGTTTAGCAGAGAAAGGTCCCGCGTGTCGGGAGCGCGAGCGGGAACGCTTGGAGTTCGAAAGGAAGATGTGCATGGAGCGCGCGGCGATGCTGTCCCTGTCGCTTGAGCAGTTCACGCTGCTGCTTACGCATCTCCGTGCAGAAGAAAAATGTGATTACGGAAAAGGTTCATGTTTACCAGAGAAAGTTCCCGCGTGTCGGGAGCGCGAGCGGGAACGCCTGGAGTTCGAGAAGAAGATGTGCATGGAGCGCGCGGCGATGCTGTCCCTGTCGCCCGAGCAGTTCACGCTGCTGCGAACGCATCTCCGTGCAGAAGAAAAATGTGAGTACGGAAAAGGTAAATGTTTTGCAGAGAAAGGTCCCGCGTGTCGGGAGCGCGAACGGGAACGGCTGGAGTTCGAGAGGAAGATGTGCATGAAACGCGCGGCGATGCTGTCCCTGTCGCCCGAGCAGTTCACGCTGCTGCTCAAGTACGTCGCCACGCTGCGCCAGCAACGCATCTCCGTGCAGAAGAAAAATGTGAGTACGGAAAACATCTATACTAATACTAGCTGACCCGGCAAACATCGTTTTGCCATAAGGGTTATAAAAAAGCTTATACGACCCACTCTCTCTGACCAACAAAACATACACAGAAAATTTCACAACAATCGGTCGAGCCGTGTCGGAGGAGTTCGGAAACAAAGATCGGCACGAGAATTTTCTATATGAGACTAGCTGACCCAGCAAACGTTGTTTTGCTAATAGGTATATAAAAAATACTTTACGACCTAGGTACTCTCACAAGCTGTGTTTTGTGTTCGCTTTCAAGAGCTTGGAATACAAAGGTAGGTAGGTACAGGACTTCGGTAGGTCTCACCTACCGAAGTCCTGTAAGTCTAACCCACAGAACAAATATTATACATGTATTTGTTCTGTGGTCTCACCAGAGGCGTCTCTAGCCCTAGTGGCGCCCGTGTGCAGCCAGTAACCTGACGCCCTCGAGCGGGGTCAAAATGGAATACAAGTGACCGCTCCCATACAAGTACTTTGTATCGGAGCGGTCAGCTGATTGGCCAAATATCCATACAAAGTCCAATTTTTTTTTTGAGAATTCGATATGAGTTCCTTGGGGAAAGTTGTTCAGTTTCATGAGTAGAAACACCCGTCAAGAGATTTGCTCTATTTTACCTAACACCCTGTATTTTCAAACGGAAATTCGGATGCAAATGGTGCAATTTTAAATGATGTCAGGAAGCAAAAAGTTTTTTAGGAAAGAAGGGGTTATAAGAATAAAAAATCACAACTTTGTAGTTCTTTCAAAAATATTTAATTTAAAAACTATTATAGTTACGTAACAGGACGGTCGTTCACACAAATTATATAATAACACACAAATGTATTTACAAAAAAGTTACTTTTCGAGCTTTTGCATTAGCGAAATCATTAACAATGTCATTAACTTCAATTTTGATTTCGTGTTCAATACTTATTAACGATAAATTTGTCAATCTACTTTGCGACAATGTTGATCTAAGGTAGTTTTTAATTATTTTTAGTTTAGAAAATGACCTTTCGCTATGTGCGACCGTGACTGGAAGTGTCAGGTATATCCTCAGTGCTGTGGACAGATTTGGGAACACTGAAATTAATTTATTCGTAAATAAGTAATTTAAAATATCCAACGGCGTAGTGGAATCATCAATAAACATTGGTAATAATTCGATTTCATTATAGAGCTCGAACTGTTCCACATCTGAAGAGCCAGCATGGCAAAGTTTATTTTCTAAATTAGAGCAATGTGTTTTTTTTGTATCAGTGTCCCAATCTTTCCAGTTTTTCAATTTTTGAAGAAATAAAAAAATTACATTATTTTCATTCAAAAGTTCGAACCGTTCGTCGAACTTAGTGATTGCGGTGTCTAACAAATAGTAGTAAAAATTTACTTTAAAATCTGTTTTCGCATCTGCTATCGGTTCATCCTCCGCCTCATAATTAAAAAACCTTTTACGAACGCGAGGGCGTGCAGGTGTGGGAAATTCTACTATTGCCTCGACTTCTTCCGCTACAGTTTTCGCCCTGTTAAGGAGCTCCTCAAAAGCAGACTCATTACGAAATTCAGACAAACTTATTTTTGCATTATCAATCATTTTCACCGCTTCTGACAATACAACGTCTGACTTTTGAAGGGCCTTGCTAACTATATTTATCTTGCTTAAAATTTCAAACCAAATAAGCAGAGAGCAGATAAATTTAAAGGACTTAATTTTTGCCAGCAATGAATTTGCCATATTTCTTGACTCTGCATCTTTGCTCCTATCGGAATATATAGTAAACAAGGCATCATACACTTTTCCCAGTTCAAAACGTAGAGCTTTTACGGCTTCAACCCTGCTCTCCCATCGAGTATTTGAGAGTGGTTTTAGACTTAAAGTTGGCACTTCTTTAGCAAGTATTTGCCAACGTGCTGTTGACGCAGAAAAAAAAACATAAATTTCCTGCACAATTGAAAAGAAATTGACAATTTCTAATGAACTTTTAGCAGCGTCATTCACTACCAAATTAAGGCTGTGTGCCGCACAAGGTACATAAAATGCGCGCGGGTTTAAATCTAAAATTCGTTTTTGTAGACCTATATTTTTCCCTTTCATGTTTGCACCATTATCATAACCTTGACCACGAATATCTTGTATGTCAATTTCGTTTGAGATTAAAAAATCTAACAAAAATTGAGTTAAGCCCAGGCCAGTAGTGTCTGTAATAGGAAAAAAACCCAGAAAGTGTTCTTTTACTTCAGCCTTGTCGTTGCTTGCATTTAAAAGAACGTACCGTACGACAACCGATATTTGTTCTTCGTGTGCAATATCTGGAGTGCAATCTAAAATAATGGAAAAATATTTAGATTGTTTCAATTCCAAAACAATAGTTTTTTTTATTCTTTCTCCCAACAATTGTATTATTTCGTTCTGAATATTATGGCCAAGATAATGAGTTAGGCGTGACTTGGATTTTTGAATAAGGGCAATGTGTTCCGCAAGCACATTATCAAAGTTAGAGGTATATTCAACCAGCTTTAAAAAATTACCATTATCAGAATCGTAAAGTTTTTGAGATCTTCCCCGAAAAGCCAGACATTGCCTCGCTAAAAAATGAATTAGGTTGATTATTCGCTCGAGTACTGCAACCCAACGTTTTTTTTCCCGATCAATTTCATTTTGGTGCAAGAAATCTACTGACTTTTCTTTTAAAATAACAGTTTTCAATGTAATTTGTTTCTTAAGACATGATAGGTGCCCTAAGCTCTTTTCATGACGTTCTATAGCAGTAGACAAATGCTGCCAATCTTTGTAACCTATTTCACCATTAAAAGGAGTCAGACTCGCATCAGCATGAAACAGTTTACAATAAAAACAATAAACAGAATCAGTTGACTTAGAGTAAACCAGCCAGTCTCTTAAAACGGTTTCATTATTTAACATCTTTTTAGTATAATAAGCATTTGAAAAAGATCTTTTCGAACTATTTGAAGGATATGAACCCAGTTTTACCTGCACGGGCCCACGCTCCATCAAAAATATTCTCTGTTTATCGGATAACACCTGTGGCCATAACGCGAGATCATTCATTATATCTTCTCGAAGTATATTCTCCGGGGACGCTTCGGCACTAGGGGGTTCTTCGTCTTCTTCGACTACCGACGACAAAGACAGCAGCGGCGGCGGCGGCGGCGGCGGTGACTTAGAAGTGACGAGTTCTGCTGTAGAATTATCTTGGTTTTCATATGTCTCTATCTCCAGGTGTTCGTCCGAGGATGGACCGGGTCGAACAAAAAACTTTTTAATAGAACTTGTATTCTTTTTCAGAGACACTTCCTTCTCCAGCTTTCTTTTTCGACTCTGTGCACCAGACAGTTTCTTTTTTCCATCGCCATCAGACATCTAAAATAAATAATAAACTTAGTATACCTAGGCACCTAAAAGAACTATCAATGTAAATAAATTAATATACCTAGGTCCAGAGAAAAAGCTGCAACTTGGACTAGGACTTGGAGTATTATTTATTACAAGCTTCTTCCCGCGACTTCGTCCGCGAGGAATTCTTAGGTATATCGCGATTCCCCCGGGATCTGTGCACTTTTCCGGGATAGCAATTAGCCTATGTCCTTCCCCAGGACGCAAGCTATCCTATCTCCATACCAAAATTCATCCAAATCGGTTCAGCGGTTAGGCCGTGAAAGCGTAACACACAGACAGACAGACAGAGTTACCTACTTTCGCATTTATAATCATCATCATTTCAGAATAAATAAATAAAATTTAAAAGTAGGTAGTTCGTTGTTCAACGGTTAGGTACAAGTAAGACCTAAATAAATAAATAGGTACCTAAGTACTTATACTAGTAGGAACATATTACACTTGAAACTTACCGTTGTTAGTTCCGCACTGCAGTAGGATAAACAAATGAAAAATGCTAGGTCGTATAGGTACGAGTACCTATTTAACTTCGATATTACTATCTATCACCGATGTTTTGTTTTCATGAATTTCGCTAGCTATTTTTGATGACCTCCGACCTCGAGGCATGTCGCAATAATTGTGAAAGCAATTAACCAAATCTTACCTTTTATATAATTTTTAGCAAAAGAAAAGCCGATTTACTTCATATTTACATGTTTACTCAAAGATGATACTTAATCCAATTGCATCAAGGCTTATTTCGCAAAACTACGATGTAGCGGTAAAACAAAAATTGCGGCACGCGTACACAAGCCTTTGAAAATGACCGCCGCACGTCCCTGGGAAATTTAATTTGAACTTTATAGCATTCTAATACAGCCGAGTTAGCAATGATTGTCGGCCGCGGCGTGTTGTCAAACGAATCAAAACAAACAGGTGCCGATGCCGGCACCCGCCTTTCGTAGCGATGCGACATTACGCCAATTTAATCTTTTATTATCTGTTTTAAGGCTGCTTTCATGTTGAAACAAAAGTAATTGTGTAAATTTAAATAGAGTAGGTAGGAAAAGGAGTAGTTTTGCTTTGCTACCGCGCGCCCGGCGTCGGCCACGGCGGGCGCAGGGTCTTTGAGAGCGACGCATCTTCGGATGTGTCGCAAGGGCGCTCGGCGCGCGGCGCCCTTTAGACCCGGCGCCCGTGTGCGCCGCACACCCTGCACTATAGGTAAAGACGCCTTTGGGTCTCACCTACCGAAGTCCAAACACAAAACACAGCTTTCCAGACGTGGCAATAGGGCCTGACATTTATAAGTGCCTGTGCCCGCCTAAGCGAAAGAATAAACAAAGCAACTTTGATTTTTTTCAGGAGTGCGCGTTTTGCAAGAGGAACGGCCACCCGGAGGTGTGGTACAACACTCACCAGCTGAAGAACTGCCGCGGCCGCGTGCTGTGCCCCGTGCTGCGCGCGCTGGTGTGTCCGCGGTGCGGCGCTACCGGCGACCGCGCGCACACCGCCTCGCACTGCCCCAGGAGCGGCAGCTGGACTTAGAGACACGTTCGATTCACGTATTCACATAACAGTGAGTGATGTGACAGCCACTGAGTGATGTGAATCAAGAAAAAAAATAAAAAATTAACACTGAAAAACTAACTTTACGTCTATTGGTTTAGAGTGTAACATTGAATGTAGTTCAAAACGCAACAAGGTCTAGAATCGTGGAGTTGAATTTTCGTTGCACGATAAGGTCGAGGCATATATTTCCTAAAGCGGAACAGTTTATTTGAACGCGTTTATCTCAGGAACTACTGGCCCGAATTGAAAAAAAAATATTTTTCCATGACAAAATGTGCGCGACAAATGGGCTGGTAGCTCAATATGATGCGAACCAATTTCGATGATTTTGCTTTTATCGGAAAGGATGTACTGCAAGGGTAGTTTGATGAGAGTTGAAGTTCTTTTACGTCTATTGGTTTAGAGTGTAAAATTGAATGCATTTCAACATAAGAAATACAATCCTTGAAGCTTATCGACCATGTTGCATTTTGAAATACATTCAATGTACCTACTCTCTATGTCAATAATCGTAAAATTATTTTTTCAGTGTTCGCAAAAAAAGTTTTGTTTTCAATATACGATATGCTTACATTTCACTTCACGAAATGTAGCCGATGTGTCACGCGAATCGCCTACCTGGGGTTACCTTGTCTGGAAATCGCTTGTAGGGCAAACGCTGCTGCACATTAATTCTTCAGTTGTTGTGGTTTTTAGTACACAACATTGACATATAAATATATCAATGGTACACAACCAAAAATGTATTGAATGACACTTGTTATCGATAATTCAAGTGCTGTCGAATGGATTATTATAATGTCATTCACACATTTTGTAGTTTCCGAAGTAGGTACCTAGAAAGAGAATCTATAAGTACGAAACATGGTTGCGGTTTAACTTAGTTAGTTTAGGTTAGGTTGCGAAATATATTGGGTATCGACTACGGGACCTAAAAGTGTCGTTCAGAACTCGTGTCGGTCTAAGTATAAGAACACTTTCAGCCTAGCTTTCATTCCCCTTGTAATATGGTGGATAAGGACTATAATAATTATATGCCTAGTTACAAAAAAACCAGTTCACATTTGATTTTATCTGTCAAATAAAAACAGGTTTTTTTAATGACTGCCTGCCTAGGCTAGATAGTAAAAGTTGATTCATAAGTAGGGTTCAGCACCTCAAAACGAAATAACGGAACCGTTTTATAGGATTTTATATATTTTATAGAATCAGTTTCTTGTCCGTCCGTCTTGTCCGTGTATATCTTATGGGCATCAGCTCAGATGAGATTTTCAGTTGCGACTCGTGACATGGTTTTGGAGTTGTGCTGGCAACACTTTCTGTACAAACATTTTTTTTTGAATAAAAGTTTATGAAACTATAAGTCATTTGTGTTTTATTCAAATCATTTCCCGGGCACATTTCGGATCGTAGTGAAAGTCACAAGTTCGATTCCCGCAACCGGGTCACTCTATTAGGGCTCCGTACCCAAAGGGTAAAAACGCGAACCTATTACTAAGACTTCGCCGTCCGTCCGTCTGTCACCGGGCATTCTTCCGCGACGCTGCATGTCGCACCTACCAACGTACCCGTGAGAGTGAGGAAGACAAAAATATATATTCAATAAATCCCCTTAAATGTTCACAGACGATGTATTCCTGTTGCCGCTATATAAATACAAAAAAAATATAAAATCTTAACTATTTAAAGTGGCTCCGATACAAAATATATTATATAAACGTGAATTTTTTGGTTGTTTTTGCTCGACATTGATAATGGCAACAGGTAGACGCTTAAATATTCACAGAATAATTAGCTTTTTTTTTTATTTACAAGATATATACATAGTTAAATTAAAATAAAAATTTAACGGGGCTCCCATATCACAAACGTGATTTTTTAGCTTGGTTTTGAATTTGGCCATTCCAAATACCCTCTGTGCGCGCGCCCGACTCGCACTTGTCCAATTTTAATTTTGTTATTTCTAAATTGCATAGCACTTTATTGTGTCAGCGCTAGATTCGCTATAGGTATTTTATTTAAATAATTTTTCGGAGTGAATTTTTCTTCTGTACCGTATGGTCTTTTCTTCTGTATTCTGTGCTCAAAGTTACAATCTTAACAAACTCCGACCTTGGATAAACTTTGGCGTACAAAGTTTATTATTGACGTAGGAATTTCTTTTCTCCGTACAACCAGACCGTGAAACTTTGTGCTACGAGCTTGAAAAAAGGTTCCAACAATATTAACTAGTTCGCAAACCCATCAGCAGAATAAACCTAACAATAATATTCCTGGCCTTATTATAAAACATGGATTTATTCTTTTGTTCCTATTGTTCATCACTCAGACCAACTTCATCTGAGGTTTATTATTATTTACGGGCTGTCTGATTTTATTTTATATTCGTTTATTTTCTCTTTGACACATGAAATCACATGAAACAGATATAGCAATAGCGAGGGACTAGAGAGAGATAAAGGTATAGTGGTCTCTTTCTGGTCCCTCGCTATTGCTATATCTGTTTCAGGTGTCAAAGAGAAAATAAACGAATTGAAATAGTATAAAAAGGTATTAAATTCTATTTAATTACTGTGGTAAAGTATAAGCGGTTAATTATTATATCGATTAACCTGCATGAAGTAGGTATATTTTCAATTGTAATACGTGCAAAAATTCCAAGCTCTTGAAAAGGAAGTAAACAGTATGTTGTGTGTGTGTATGAGAATTTAAGAAATGTGAATGCCATAAAAAAGAAACAGCTGTTTGACATTTAATGTGCAATATTGTAGCAGTTGGTATCATCAAAGGTCACTTGAAAGGCGGATACCGATGTGGTGGTCAGATTCAAGAATTGATCGATGATCATTTCTAATCTAAGTTTGTGTTTTCATTATTTCATCTATTTTTGTATTTTTATTCTGTGGTGTGCTATAAAGTGTTTATCTATGGGAACTATATTTTCTATCACCAAAATTTATATTTGTCATCAAGTTGTATCACCTAATAAATAGATCTATCGCCACGAAATATTTTCGTTCTCAGATAAACAAAAATTGTTCCCAGGTATGAATTATCAAATTAATGTTAATATATGTGTAAAATATAAGAGATCGATAATCAATAAAATCATATTGCATTACATGAATATAAACTTCGTTCTTATAATAACAGTTTTGTACTTAAATAATAGCTCTGTGCTCAGAATGGTAGATCTGTCACCAAATAAATCGATTATCGATCCCTGACTGCGATACCGTCGACATGCTCTTGGAGGGGAAGAGGGTGACGGCTAAGGAGTTTTCCTAGGTCCCATGTGCACCTATAGGTAAATAGGTTAAGGTTATTTTCCTTTTTTGACCACCCAGAAATAGGAGCCCCGCGAAGCGGGGCTCCGTCGACATGCTCTTGGAGGGGAAGAGGGTGACGGCTAAGGAGTTTTCCTAGATCCCCCACTTTTTCTTAGGCTATAGTTATAGTCGTAAATTCTTATATAAAGTTAACACATAAGCTCAAAAAATAAAAAAAATTATAAACATAATATGATTTATTGGTGATCTCTTTAAATTAGTTTGCTAAAATACTTATTAGGACACACCTATTATAACACATACAAAAACATTTATTTGGTACTAGACCTTATATCTCAGGATTTTAGGTGATTTATTGTGGAACTGATTTTGCATTGTTTGGTGACTACATTTTGGTGACAGATCTACTATTTTGAGGACAAACCCTATTATTTAAGAAACACAAAACTAATTAAATTGGTGATAGCTTAAATGATACCCTTTATCTATCTATCTATCTATCATTGATCATTTCATGATTGGTTGCCGTGTTGCGAGCCTCTCGTGGTCAAATCTTACACCCGTATTCACAAACATTACTTCCTTGGGTATAGCAGCTACACTATGCTAAGTACGATGTTTTGCAGTGCGTCCGGTATGTCAAGCCTTTCATTTCTTAAACAATACTTAAAGAACTTTTTGCTGTGAGGACGCATAGGGTTAAATGGAGCGCTGTGATTGGTTTCCGTTGCGTTTCGACTTCACTCGAGTCGACTGACAGGATAGATGACAGACACAAACGTCAAAAGGAAATTTTCACCTGGCTGTCATTGCTTGGTGCTCAAAAGCATATATGATAGTGTACCTATTCACACATTTAATACATAATTTGTAAGAGAAAATCTTTTAGGTCCCTATATTAATAAATCATTCGTCTTTACTACCACCATTTAACAAATAGATCTTTTACTTTTTTATACGTCTATAATCTTTCTATAATACTTTTAAAATATTTCTATTTCAAATTTTTAATTCTACACCTATATTTGTGTTTTGGTTTGTTTGTTTTGTGTATGTATGAAGTCGGGCGAGCATACTAAAAGGAACTCGCCTGACTTCAAACTACAAACAAACAAATAAACCAACACAAATAGATAATAATGAAATTAAGATTATTTTTTACTTTTTAGTGTTTTTGGCAGTCGGTTTTTTTAATATTTTACAAGTAATATTTATTAAAGGCAAAATAACATTTATAACTATATCTTTGGGAAATCTATATCGTCTTTTGAATTCCTCGGCACTGTAATATTCAAAAGGATTTTGGAAATCCCGTATCACTTTTCTAGTGGTTATAGATCTTCGGAAGTACAATCTCTCACGAATATAATTATCAAAATCTTCTTCATCATTGTAATCCATTGTATTAAAAGCAATAAAATACGAAAAATCACTGGAAAGTTGCAATCGACAAGCTAACACAACCTAAAAATGTAAACATGCCATAGATAACAAACTATAAACCAGCACTATGCGTCGCGAAAAGTACCTCGCGAGCTACTTTACCTGTGCGTTTGTTTTGGTGAACGCATAGTGTCGCTCGACCCTCAATTGTTGTTTATGAATAGGTTTTCTGTACGCTGTGCGTTCGAGCTCACTATGAGACCTCATAGTAACGTTTGTGAATACGGGTGTTAGAGTCGATCACTTCATGAAATCGGCATCTGGGATGGCGATTCACTTAACGTTTTCACACACATGGGGATTGGGGATCAAGAAATAAAATAAAAATTAACACTGAAAAATTAACTTTACGTCTATTGGTTTAGAGTGTAAAAATGAATGTATTTCAACATAGATAATACAATCCTTGAAACTTATCGCGGATAGTAAATTTATTTCCACAACAATTCTGGACTATGTTGCATCTTGAAATACATTCAATTTTACGCTCTATGTCAATAGTGGTAAAATTAATTTTTCAGTGTTCGCAAAAAATGTTTTGGCTTCAAATTCCAATATTGTCTGCTTATATACGTAAGTGCCATGTCTTTTTTAAACATTTCACTTCACGAAATGTAGCCGATGCATTACGTGAATCGCCTACCTGTAGTAGGTAGTGTAAAACAAATTTTAAATCCCAATTTTTTTCAGCAATTTTTCTACACGCGTAAACCATTATTCTAGCATTTTACTAAGAACGCAGTTAGCTCTACTCATCCTATGATAAGAAAGAGTGAGCTTTAAAAATAATGGCGTTGTATTAGCACGAAAGTCAAGTGCGATCAAATCAAAATACGGTTTATATAACTAACCTCAAGTGATAACCTGCTGACAATTGATCTTTCCGGTTAACAGTGAATCTAAACCATCAAAAAAAAATTTTAATCATCGAATCGAAACGTTTTCGAGTTTTAACGCACAACAATTAATATTTTTAATACAAACTTAGGTAAAGCGCGCTTAATTTTATGCTAGGATATCCTGTTAGGGATCTTTCATCAGTAACTAACCTCAGGCTTTAGTGCGACCCACGCCTGGCTGATATTTTATTCAGAATTCATTATTATTTCTCAAGTGGATGCCGTGCCGTGGAAATCATTCGCAAACAAGTATCAATTATTCATTGTCATCAAATTAATAACGCCAATTATTACCGAGTACAATGGTCAATCGTTACGTAAAAACAGTATAATATAGAAAAATTACACGTGGTATCAGATACTTAATTTATCCCCGCGAACGAGCCTCGAAATATACAATACCGGGCAAATTGGACCAATTTCACGATTCTAAAAACATACAGAAATACCCTGTCCCGAATTAGATCAGCGGCATGCGTAAGGAAGATCAATGTAGAAGACAATTTTACCTCCTTTGACATTATCATTATAACTTCGGTCTAATTCGAATCAAATTCTCGCACCGAAAATTCCGTACCATCACACTCAACCATGTGTCCGGCTCACACTTGGCCGTTTCTATTTTTATATCAAAAAGTTTAAAAATTCTTTTGAATAAATGACATAATATTTCGATTTGATTCGATTCGCTGATCTGCATGACAGTTGCCTGCGTGAAAGTAATATAAGATCAATTTCATGATCTTATATTATGTATTATGTCATTCGCATACATTTATTTAATTTTGTTTAATTAAGTTTCCATCCAGCGAATCGAAGCTATGATCGAAATATGTCGTAGGCTGAAGGACTGATCTGGGATATTTTCATAGCAATGTTTTAGAGATCCACTGGAAAATCAAAATTGAAACATTTTTTTTAATAACTGGCTTTACGGCTCTGGGTTCCAGCCCTTCTGAGCCAAAATTGAAGCAAGTTTAGGTTTAGCCACGGACAAAAACTAGGTTTATCTATATATATAAAAGAATGAGGTATTTTGGTTGTTCCACGGATTCCGCCAAAACTATAGGTCGTAGAGATCTGAAATTTGGTACTTAGGTAGATATTAGGTCATGAATTCGTACTAAGACGGGGATTCCAGAAATTCCATGTTTACGGGGTAAAAATCATACATTTAAGGGTATTTCCCATACAAAAGTGAAATTTTTTCGTTGTTCCAGGAATTCCCGAAAAACTAAAAGTCGTAGAGATCTCAAATTTGGTACCTAGGAAGATATTAGGTCATGAATTCGTACTAAGACGGGGATTCCAGAAATTCCATGTTTAAGGGGTAGAAATAGTACATTAAAGGGATTTCTCCATACAAAGTTGTAATTTTTTCGTTGTTCCAGGCATTCCAGAAAAACTAAAAGTCGTAGAGATCTGAATTTGGTATCTAGGTAGATATTAGGTCATGAATTCGTACTAAGACGGGGATTCCAGAAATTCCATGTTTAAGGGGCAAAAATCATACATTTAAGGGTATTTCCCATACAAAAGTAAAATTTTTTCGTTGTTCCAGGCATTCCAGAAAAACTAAAAGTCGTAGAGATCTGAAATTTGGTACCTAGGTTGGTATTAGGTATATCATGAATTCGTATTCAGAAAGGGATTTTCGAGATTCAAATTTTGAAGAGGAAAAATTTTGAATTTTTTGGCCGCCATTTTGAACTTTTTTGTTACTGGGCCGATTGCTTTGAAAATCGATATTTGACTATGGCAGCAAGCATAGAGAAGGAATTTGTGGTCAAAATTTAAAAAAGTGGCCGCCATTTTGAACTTTTTTGTTACTGGGCCGATTTCTTTGAAAATCGATATTTGACTATGGCAGCAAGCATAAAGAAGGAATTTGTGGTCAAAATTTAAAAAAGTGGCCGCCATTTTGAACTTTTTTGTTACCGGGCCGATTGCTTTGAAAATCGATATTTGACTATGGCAGCAAGCATACAGAAGGAATTTGTGGTCAAAATTTAAAAAAGTGGCCGCCATTTTGAACTTTTTTTTTACTGGGCCGATTGCTTTGAAAATCGATATTTGACTATGGCAGCAAGCATAGAGAAGGAATTTGTGGTCAAAATTGAAAAAAAGTGTCCGCCATTTTGAAATTTTTTGTTACTGGGTTGATTGCTTTGAAAATCGACATCTGATTATTTCACCAAGCATCGAGAAGGAATTTGTAGTCAAAATTTAAAAAATTGGCCGCCATTTTGAACTTTTTGTTACTGGGCCGATTGCTTTGAAAATCGATATTTGACAATGGCAGCAAGCATAGAGAAAGAATTTGTAGTCAACATTTTAAAAAGTGGCCGCCATTTTGAACTTTTTTGTTACTGGGCCGATTGTTTTCAAAATTGATATCTGATTATCGCAGCGAGCATAGAAAAGGAATTTTTGGTAAAAATTTAAAAGAATTGGCCACAATTTTGTACTTATATGTCTTACCATGGTAGCAAGCAACCACGGCCGGATGGACGAACGGACGGTGGAGTCTTATATACTCTATTTCCGGAGCCTAGTTTATATAGCGCTCTCTCTGTCACGTAATCCCATACAAATGACAAAGACAAAAAAAGTCAGTGGGCGTAAACAATTCTGAATGTACGTACACACAGCGCTACTATTCAAATATACGACTACACTGATTGCCTTTGTAAGTTTGTAATATATTAAGTAGGTGAAAAATTGGGCTAGTAGATTTTTTTTACATAAATTTAAAAAAAGCTTATAATATCCTATCCTATTAATATTATAAATGTGAAAGGACAACCGCAACGTTGTATAGAGTGTTGGTACCAAAAACAAATTAGAGCGTAAAGCAACGAAATATGACCTATTGGAACGTGTTTTTTTTCCTTTAATTTTTGGTATATTTTTTGTTTCCAAGAAATATTGGGTTCTCGAGATATTGATTTTTAAAAAAACATTTATATCTACTGTTCAAGTTGTCAATGTTCGAGTGACAACTGACAAGTGACAACCACGGAACACTTATACTCTCTGTGACAACGGTGAACGGCTTGTCAAAACACCGCCACAGACCCGCCTGTCTTTACCTGTCATGTTGGTACTATTGCGTGTAGTCTGCTTTATGTTTCAGAACATAAGTTTTATTATTGTGTGATTTGCAATGGTGCCAATATAACTTCAGGGAACAAGTTACAGTGAAGGAATGTACGTTTCATTACACGCCAGCATCAATAAAAGGCTGTTTTTTTGGAAAATATTAAAATAGTTTACCCGTATTTTAAAATTAAAATATTTATATTTTAAAAACCCTTGAAAAATGCTAAATAAAAATACATTTCATTGAGCATGCGACAAAGCAAATATTGTTTGGTACCATTTTTGCGGTTCTCCTTTAGTTTGTGTAATGTCTATAACATTATAAAAGTAGGTGTAAAAGTAGGAAAAGGTATCGGGAACGGGTCAGGGAAATCCACATAACCCTGGGATTTCTGAAAAACCGAATTTCACGAGGGGGAAGCCGCGGGCAAAGGATGGTTAAAAGTCAAATGGAAGTCATATATTTAATGAGAAGGAAAAAAAAACTAGAGTAATAAAATATTTACACCATTTATTTTCATTATAATTTACGTTAATAATTATCCGACGACGCGACGTATCACTGCTTTCATCTTCTACATTTATTATGAATTTTCACACGTCACAATGAATGCACCAAGAGTCTAAAGTACGCGTCAGGTCACGGAACAATAACGATAGATAAGGAAAAAATATGAACGCGTCTGCACAGTACGGGTACCACGATCAGACTAAAATATACACGTACTCTGTACACTGCATTAACGGTTATCGCTAACCAATCACAAACGAGTCGATGTTTTCCCGCTGAACTTGTCTCTGTAAATAGAGTATAGTAAGAGCTTTTACCATTTGGGTACGGAACCCTAAAAATGGCCACCATATTTAACTTTTTTGTGACGATCGAATTTTTCAAAATCAATATGTGACTATTACCAGGAAGCAAGAGATAATTTTGTGGGCAAAATGGTGTGTAATGCAGGAATTTTGGAAATTAAACCACCATAGTAAAGCATAACTCAGAAGTTAACGTGAGCGAAGCCGCGGGCGTTTGCTAGTATATAAATAGTTAAAGGTACACGCGCAAGGAATTAATTAGAAAATGAAGGAAAATTGCAAATTGAGACAGGATTTATTTTGTCTATTAAAATTAATACTTATCTTGTCTTTCAGCTGAAGTAAACTGTACATAAACATTGAACACTGATTCATACATGGGGTAATACATGCGCCTACAGCGGGCTTATTTTACGTATCCACCTCAATTCGTCCGCAGGGTTGAGGGTAGGTATTATAGACCAGGGTAGAAGCCTTTAAAAATAATAAAAAGTGAAAAAAAATTACAGTAGGATGAAACCCGTTACAAAAGGAGGGGAATATGATCAAAATTAAAGGAAAAATAAATTACGGTCGATCCGAGTTCGGGAAGAGGGGGGAAAGGGGGATGTTACTGTGCTGCAGGAAAATTACCCCTGTAATTTCATACTTCGTGACATGGATCTTCACAATTGTAGTATTACCACTGATAAAAAAGAACTCAGGATATGGGCATCCGAACGATTTACGTAAACCTTTTACGTACAAGCAAACAGACAACAGTAGCGCCATATGTCAAAATTCTATAAGTGGCTGCTGAGCGAACAGCGTGGCCTTACGTGGTGGCAAAACAAGCAATTTTGGCACCAATAAGCGCGACATTCTTTCGCGCCGTCCGCCCTGTCCAGGATATATGTCTATTGGTATTACTCACACACGTATTTTCTTCGTGTGTATGCAAACCACAGAGATAACAAAACCATGGAGATGCCCCATTCATTCATTCTAGACTAGCCTTGCGTGACCCTTTATTAATGTAGCCTAACTGCGTGACATGCGGTGCCATGTTGAGCGCCAACATGGGTTGTCAAAAGTTCATGTACCTACTGAGTTACTACCCAAGGTGAGACTATTTTATACGCCACTTCACAGATTAAATATAGTCACACTAATTTTGTAGATAGGGCCAGTCCATATTGCTTCCTAGGTCTGTGTATGCAAACTGTCTGTATATTTACACGACTGCCCAAAAAAGGAGTGTAATGTTTTTATTAGCTTATGTATGTATGTACTTATGTGAGTTTTTTTATTCCACCATAACTTCTGAACGACTGAAGAGATTTGGACATATTATGGGGTATCGTTAGAATCCTTACATCATTAGGCTATTTTATTTGGAAAAAGTCGTTTTACCACAGGGCATTCGTGTTTTTTAATCTTTAATTATTTACTATATTATACAGTGTGTTCACAGATTGGTAGTAGCTATAGTAGTGTTATCTCGCTGCAGACTCGGTCATACATCATTGGAGTTTCGCTTTTGTTGTTCTGCAGTAATGCACAACTCAACAAAGAACAACAAAAGCGAAACACTCGTATGATTTATGACCGAGTCTGCAGCGAGATAATAACACTACTATAGGTACATGAGCTTCCGCTCGCTCGGCCGTGACAAGGAAGCCGTGTGTTAACGGATAACCTCAATTCAACACGTAGACCATGTTGGGGAGGGTCAGTTGTGTGTTCAGACTACGTTCTATACAGTTTTTCCGGCCAAAGCGGCCGAATGTCGGCCAGATGTAAAAATAGACGACCCTGTAGATATAAGGTGTAGGTAAATTGCCAAATGTCATGGACTAAGAAACAAGAACAGGCATTAATTACTGGTTTAGCATAATAATAATTTATTTTACTATAGTAATTGTAACTTTATTATAGTAATTGAAACTGCAAAGTTTCCTTACAGAGGGATACCGCGAAGAGGGCGCGAAAGAAAATTGATTTGTTCGCTTGAGAAAAATCCCGTCACGAAGAAAATCTAGAAGAAAGTTTCTCTTGCTAGTCAACAGAATAGGCACGCATGCAATCACGTAAATAGAATAACACGTAATAGAATAATCACGTAAATAGAATAACAATAATCGTAATTTCGTACTAAACTCGTTCGCGCGAGTTAACTGAAGACATGTGTTCGACTTATTTATCTAGCGATGTGTGAGATCAGAATTGCAATATAAAATGGAGTTTTCTTCCACGTTTCTGATACGGACCGCTAATGTGTGGAACGCCCTTCCAGCCAAGTACAATCTGTGTGCCTTCAAGAGAAGAGTGAATAGGCATTTTCTAGGCAAGCGCGCTCCATCCTAGACCTCATCATTGCTTTCCATCAGGCATGATTGTCGTCAAGCGCAAGCCTTTCATAAATGAAAAAAAAGTTTTGCTTCAGGTGTTATTTCAAACTTTTTCTACGACTGTCCTACGACACTCATGTACTTGGTGCTTAATTTCTGGTGACGGCCATAAATGCCTAATTTTAAATGTTTTTTGCAAATGCGATGTGGTTACAGTCTGTAGATGTGATCGAAGATGAGACGCGAATCTATTAAGAAAAAGATAATAATATGTCTGTTTACACTTTGATTTAATAACATCTAAATTATAAATCATTCTAATAAATGATGTTTGTGGAGTGATCAAACCAATAACTTTGTAGTTTATGATATGCCTAGGTATCCACAAATCTCCTGACCTTATAACATCATTAAATAGATAGTCGATAATAATAAATTTATTATATACTTAGCGGTGAAACTAGTTATGAAATAAACGAGTAGATATCGATGAACAATGTAGGTAGGTACCTTATATAATAATTGGTCAAGTGCGAGTCAGGCTCGCGCACTGAGGGTTCCGTACCATCGAGACCAATTCCAATCAAAACACCTCTACCCAGTACCCACCAAATTCAACGAGCACGAGAGGAGTCGATTAGGCGCTTTGAGATTTCTCTGAAAAATAGGCGACCCCACGGACCCAGCGTCTCGACCCCAAACGGCTCAAATACGAGTACGTAATCTCCTATAAGATTACTGTATTTGCGCCGCTTGAGAGTCTCCGCTGATGCAGCAGCAGCGCCCGCACAACCAATCGTGCTAGGAAGATGAGAAGGCGCAAGGGTGTCCACGCAAGTTGCGTCCCACACCAAAGGCCTACCCATTTTCCATGGCATCAATGACATGCCGTCTGGTCTCCTACCATCGTCATACGCCAATTCTATTTGTTGTTAGTATTTCTGTTGCCGCTATAACATCAAATTTATGTAACAAAAAGTTATAGCGACAACAGAAATACATCATTTGTGAAAATTTCTAGTGTCTAGCTATTACGGTTCAAGAGATAGAGTCAGCACAGACAGACAGTAGTTGATCCGGACGGACAGCGAATTCTTAGTAATAGGGTCCCGTTTTTACCCTTTGGGTACGGAACCCTAAAAAGCATGCTCATTTATTTTCTGGGTCAGTTTAAGTAGTTCTACCTAGATTAATTAACTTGGTATGACAATCAACATTCCGTTGTTCAGGAAAAATAAATTTTTAATACATTTGCTCAAAAAGCAGACATTTCCATGTGTGTTTTGCCTGCGGAAAGTTATTCTTTTACGCACTAGTGCTTTTTCTTGCACGGCACCGCAGCCGGCACCGGAACACGGCACGCAAACAAGGAGCCGGCAAACAGGTAAAACCAATTTTTTTTTCGCAATTGTATTAAAAAACGTCGTTCAATGCAAGTGCGGAATTGTCATTTCCACTCGTCTCTATTGTTGACACGGGCCTAAGGCTTGTGTCAACAAACCGAGACTCGTAAAGAAATGACATACTTTCCGCACTTATATTGAAATGTACCTACTATTATTTACATTGAACCTGGACGTCCGAGCTTTATCCGATACATTTATATTTTAAAATAACTTTTGTAGAAAAAAGACTACATAAACTACAAAAGCTTAGTAAAGTTACAAAGCAGTCCTGACCCTGCAAACGTTGTTTTGTCATTAGAGATACAAAAAATTGCTTACGACTTAGTCTCAAACCTACTGAACGTATTATACAGAAATTTTCGTAACAATCGGACGGGCCGTTTTGGAAGAGTTTGGTTTGGAAGAGTTTACCTTTAATAACAATTCGCTTATTTGAGAGCAGTTTGCTACAATTTTTTGACCCTGCTTATGAAAAGAACAACAGTTCTTCCGCAAGTGTGGCCTCGTTTTAAAACTGTGGCGTCAATAAAAATACCACAAACTCGTATTCCGATACCATTTGGCTAATATATTTTATTCACATTTTGTTTATCGATGTCAACAAACAACAGTCAACACGGATCTCAGTGCTAGAATGACCACACTGTTTAACGCTGACCACGCATTTATACGATTACTTGGATAATCAAGATCAATAAATAATAATCAAGAGCGAATATGCATTTTCCTAGGCTAGCGCGCTCCATCTTTAAATTGTATTATCACTTTCCATCAGGTGAGATCACAGTCAAACGTTAGACTATAATATAGCTAAAAAGATTATTTACTTACCGTAGCCAATAGTCCATATACTGTTTTTACGATTACTGTAGGATTTCAAAACAATATGTAGGTATGGTTTTCAGTGTTAGTATTTTATTTCTTGATTCACTTCACTCAGGGTGTGAAAACGTAATACGAAAAGCCCCCGCTCGTTTTTACACATTGAGTGAAGTGAATCAAGAACTTAAATATAACATTAACTGTAAAGTTAACTTTAGATCTATTGGTTTAGTAGGAGTATTGAATGCAATTCAACATAGGAAATAACTTGCAACGAGAATGCTTCAACTTTATCGCACAAAATAGTTATTTGTTATGCAAGGCCGCAAAATGGATTTTTGGGCTGAGTGTCAAATTCGAATGCTGAGCGGCGAAGGATTCTAGGGTTCAAAGAATAGAATCCTGAGCATAGAGAGGCATTCAAAGGACACGAGACCCAAAAAAATTTGCGGCCGTACATAACACAAAATTTTTCATCTCACCACAGCGAGGAAAATTACTAGAAGAACACTTGGATCGGCATTGCGAGTATGTAAGATGTTGTCTTTAGTAGGTATATAATACTCTGCAATAACTTCACTCACTTAATCAAATCCACCACTTATCTTATAACAAAAAA
Organism: Coenonympha arcania; assembly: GCA_036785405.1. NCBI lineage: Eukaryota > Metazoa > Arthropoda > Insecta > Lepidoptera > Nymphalidae > Coenonympha > Coenonympha arcania. The sequence goes on from CM072067.1 coordinate 4,733,996, forward strand.
GGTACCTAATGAATAAAAACAAGATATTATTATTTATCACGATCAGAAAAAAAATAAGATACATACTTTTTTTTCTACTTTTATTTTGGATGCGTTCAGAAATATCAATTTCTAAGAACCAACGATAATAGAAGATTAAAAAAAAAATAACAACAATTAGGTAAACAATAAGTAAATATCATGGATTTAAGACTGTTCATGCGTTAGTATTATGCTGAGATTATGCTTGAGTCAAAATTGTCAATTTTCGACGTAACATAAGAATGTCATGTGTTCAATTATTGATTAGATAATTGCCATCATATTATTTGGCATTTCATAATCTAGTTTTTGTCTCAAAAATATTTGAAAATATGTGTATAACTTTCTCATTAGAAAGTTTAAGGTAAAGGCGAATTACTCACTTAGCGGTGGAAGCTCTATTTTGATGCAAGATATTTGCCATGTTTCATAACACAAATTTATAACAATGACATATTTAGAAAATTAATAACATTTACTAAAAAATGTCTCAAAAAAAAAACACGATTTTCCTAGATTTTCATTCAAAAACCATAAACCGAAAAGTGCCATTTTTAGCATTTTTCGATAAATTAAACGTATTATTTTAGGATAAAATCCAAGATATTTTGTTATTTCTGAATTATAGTAATTTAATTCAATTCATAATCAATGTCACTGGTTATTTACTATTTTAATAAGTTGTATATTTATTTTACTATAATTTTTTTTGTAATACCATTTTCCGCGCAAAATTGCGTCAGTGGGAACGGAATTCTGTTTTTGTATGGAGCAACACGCGATTCACGCGTAAACGCATAAACCCTCATAATTAGATTTCCTTTATAATTAATCAAACTAAATAGGAGTTATTATTTTTATTGATATTCTAAGAAAATGTAAAATCAAAAAGTAATGTACACCTATACAAACTCAAAGGTCGAACTTCGTTACTGACCGTATGCATTATTTAAAAAAAAGAAGTCTTCAGTTTAATGGTGGCACCACACATGGCTATTTGTATTTGCCTATTTTTTATATTTGTCAAATATCTTTCATGTGTGGAGAGTATATTTGCCAAAATTATTGCCATATTTGCCTGTTTGGCAAATACAGCCAATAACATATTTGGCTCCATGAGGTCGAAAATTTTGGCAAATACGCGATCATCCAATCACAAATACAAATAGCCATGTGTGGTGCCACCATTAGACATTATTATAGACGCAATACGAGATTATGTCATGTTCGAATTTAGAAATGCTTTGCAGCCCTAGGGCTGGAAAGGATTTTCATACTACTTTCTCGCCCTAGGGCGGGAAAGGATTTTCATACTACTTTCTTGCCCTAGGGAATATAATAGCATTTCCCGCCCGCATTTTGGGCATTAAAAATCTCCTTTCCGAGCGGGTGAGATGAAAATTTAATTTGAACATCCCGATCATGTTGCAGTTTGTCATCATTCAATGTCAATATTAGTAAAAGTAACTTTCAGTTTTCTCAAAAATGTTTTGGTTTCAATATCGTCTGTTTATTTACCTAATTGCCATGATTTTTAAACAATTCACTTCACGAAATGTAGCCCACGCGTTACGCGAATGGGAGGTATGGGGATGGCGCGGCGCGGTGGATTCACGTGTTGACTGCCTTTGTAAAACTTCACTTGCCTTTTTGTAAGCATTTCACTTTACGAAACGTATAGCCGACGCGTTACGTGAATTGCTAAATAGTACATTGTTACCCTAGGGATGAAAGTAACTTATTTAGTCCCGAGACGGGGTTTGGCGCCCGAGCGTAGCGAGGGGGCCTATAGTTCGAGGGACTAAATAAGTCTTTATCCCGAGATAAACACTGTGCTTTTCATTAGAGGAAAGTCACCAAGTATGGAATAGTATCCTAATATGGAATACCTTCATTTCTCTAAGACTATAAGTATGAAACGCAACACTCGACCATCTTTTGTTTCATTCGGTCTCCTAACTATCGGACCCACACCATCGAGCCAGTTGCGCGAATGCTTCACGTGTGGCAGGCGTATTTTGTTTTGTTGTCGTGCAGAAAATTTTAAAGGTAAGTAATAAACGAGTATTATCAGCTGTTATTTTTGTTTACATAAGTGTTATACTATTTAGTATATCGGTATTATGTTTATTTCACCATTTTGTGATCTTTTGTAATTAAAATATTGTGACTATAAAAAATATTTAGAAGAGTTTGAATTAGTATAAAAATCCAAATATGGACAATCGTCCGTGTCTAATCATGGAATATTCCATAATAAGGTTTTGCACCTTCGACTTCTGGGCTTAATCGCAGCAGTTCGGGTCTAGTGTCACCTGAACCTGCACCTTCGACTTCTGGGCTTAATCGCAGCAGTTTGGGTCTGGTGTCTCCGCATGCTCCGCATGCAAGATTGTCGAAGGTTGCCATAAGTCCAGTGTCAGAGAAACGAAGTAAAGAATTAAATTCTGATTTAGAAAATAAAAATATGAAGAGACAAGAAAAAGAAAGTAAACTAGTCAAGAAAAAGAATAAGAATAAAACTGCGAAGAGAAACAAACAAACAAAGAAAAATAAGGATGATAGTGAAGAAGAAGACTCTGAGGAACTAGACGTTATCCAGTTTGATGATGGTAGTGAACATGATGAGTTGATGGACCAATTACCTCTGGACTCTGCTGATGCAGAATGTATATTCTGTTCAAGTCTTTTTTCCATGGATAAAAGTGGAGAAAACTGGATTAAATGCTTGATGTGTGGGCTCTGGGCACATTATGATTGTGCTGGTCCAGAGTTTGATACATGGATCTGTGACTTTTGCAAGTAATTATGTAACTTCTTTCATTTATCACAATATATGATATTTATTTAATTGATCTCAAAGATATAAATGTCCATTTTTGTTATTGTTATGTTGATTTATGCTTATATTCCATATATGGATACCTATTCCATATTTGGTTACTCATTTGTGATTTTGTTTTTTGTGTTAGATTTTAATTTGATAACTAATATATTTGATTAAAGGCTGTTAATTACTACATATAAATGTATGACTGATTAGTAAAAACATTAAACTGATTTAATTTATACGTAGTTTTTTTTATATCCCAAAAACAAAATGGTATTCCATATTTGGTGACTTTCCTCTACGAATATAAGGAAAGTCAAAATAAAAATAGAAATTAGCTAAAGAAAATTGAATAATTATTGTGTCAATGAAAATCACTGTTTACAGAAGCCTAAACAAAACTCTACAACTCGAAAAACAAATGAAGATCGGATTGCCGCTTGCCACTTTCCCGCCTTCTTTTTTTCTTCGGCCTAGCCGGCGGGCTATGCATTTAGCTTTTTAATAGTCAAGTATTGTCTATGATTGTCTATGAATGTCTATGAATCAGTTGTCTTTACTTTATGAATAAAGTCTATCTTTCTTCTTGTCTATGGATGCACTCGGGTATGTCGTGTTTCATTTGAACTCCAATAAAAATGTGACAACTAGTTTTTATTAATTATTTGACAGCTGTCAGTTGAAAACGATTCTCCCTAGGGCTGCAAAGTATTACTTTCAACCCGCTTCTCAGGCAACTTCAGACCTACTTTCCGTGTATGAGTGATGAAATAGTACATTGTTACCCTAGGGATGAAAGTAACTTATTAAGTCCCGAGACGGGGTTTGGCGCCCGAGCGTAGCGAGGGGGCCTATAGTTCGAGGGACTAAATAAGTCTTTATCCCGAGGTAAACACTGTGCTTTTCATTACGAATATAAGGAAAGTCAAAATAAAAATAGAAATTAGCTAAAGAAAATTGAATAATTGTGTCAATAAAAATCACTGTTAAACAGAAGCCTAAACAAAACTCTACAACTCGAAAAACAAATGAAGATCGTATTGCCGCTTGCCACTTTCCCGCCTTTTTTTTCTTTGGCCTAGCCGGCGGGCTATGCATTTAGCTTTTTAATAGTCAAGTATTGTCTATGATTGTCTATGAATGTCTATGAATCAGTTGTCTTTACTTTATGAATAAAGTCTATCTTTCATCTTGTCTATGGATGCACTCGGGTATGTCGTGTTTCATTTGAACTCCAATAAAAATGTGACAACTAGTTTTTTTTAATTATTTGACAGCTGTCAGTTGAAAACGATTCTCCCTAGGGCTGCAAAGTATTACTTTCAACCCGCTTCTCAGGCAACTTCAGACCTACTTTCCGTGTATGAGTGATGAAAATTATATTTAAAACGCCTCGCGTCATTTCCGCCCGTTGCAACAATGTGCGAGCATACGTGTCTGCGACCTGCGTAGCCGCAAACTGCAGTTCCAAAAATAAAACAGAATATCAACAGCTTGCTCAACGGCGCTGTTTACCATTGGAGTTATTTGTTTGTTATTGCGGCAACATATTATGCATATTTAAATAATTCTTAGAATCAAAATAATCATACTTACCAATGCTAACTAACATTTTGGTTGAGATTTGACTGTAGGAAATTACGAGTAAATCCTATACCTTTAAACGAGCAATTCTTGTATATATATATATTTCTATATAATCTGAATCTCGGAAACCGCTAGAACGATTTTCATGAAATTTAGTATACAGGGGGTTTTGGGGGCGATAAATCGATCTAGCTAGGATTCACTTTTAGAAAATGTCAAATTTACCAAAAAAAAAATTAACCCTGCTGCCATCTATTGGCAACCGAGCAAAGCTCGGTCAACCAGATATTAATTTTAATGTTAAAACAAAATTTATTTTTTGAGAGTATCGCTGCAGGCGGCTAGCATAGGAAAATGGATTTTTTTCGTGACGAAAATCCTGTCTCGAAGAAAATCTACGAAAATCGCCGAAAATCTAGAATGAACGTTTCTCGCTTACCAGACAACAGAATGGGCATGCATGCAATCACGTATGAATTAGGTAGAAGGAACTCGTTATTAAACCTACCTTCTGTGACAAGTATGTCGTGATCGTCGTCTATGTCGTCTTTAAATTAGTTAAGTACTGAAACAAAAGGGTCGTGACAGACAGACGAGGAACCCTAAAAACAGTTTATAAATCTTTATACCTAATACAGATATCTAATGGCACATAAAATATTGTACAGTTAGTATATACCTATCACAGACTTTAGAATGTTGTCAATATATTTATAATAATTTATTTATTTTATTATCGTTGTTTTCATTTCGCTCCGTATCTCAGTGATGTATTGAAGTTACTAGGTGAGTACCTACGTATTACAACGTATAATGAGTAAATAGCGAAGTGCAAACTACATTGCCAAGTCATCCACGCCATAAATTATTATTACTGTAATGATAGGGATGTAACCTTGACAACCGTTTTATATCATAGCATACTATGATAGATTTTACGATCCACTCTAGCAATTCGAAATTAGTAATTATAACACTAATAAGACTCAATTTTTATTTATTTTTTCGCAAATAATAGGGCCAACTATACATCGAATCGAATGATTATGTTTAATTTTGCAATAAAACACTATTTATTTGGATTGATATTTCATCATATTTCATTACCATGCTATATACGCGAATTTTGGCCGGTACATTGGCCGTATACATAGGACCCGGAGGACCGCGCGAAATAATGTCGCCAGTTTACTAGTGTCAAAAAAGGTTTGTTTGACACCAACAAATGTAAGCCGACTGCAGTACTGTCTATGAACAGCGGTCCACGCCACTGATTGGTTTTTTTTTTTTTTTTTTTATAATTGATAGGCTTTCGCTTGACTACAATCAAGTCTGATGAACAGAAATGATGAGGTCTAGGATGGAGCGCGCTTGCCTAGAAAATGCCTATTCACTCTTCTTTTGAAGGCACCCAGATTGTATTTGGCTGGGAACACGGAAGCTGGAAGGGTGTTCCACACCTTAGCGGTTCGTATCAGAAACGTACTTAGAAGAAAAGCGTTTCGTACGAGTACGCTGGACATCAACCACATAAGGATGCCACTTCTCTCGACGTCTCGCGGTTCTATGGTAGAAAGGTGAAGGAGGCACAAGGTTGTGGAGTTCTTGAGCACACTCTCCAAAATATATCCTGTAAAAAACCGCTAAACAGGCAACACTGCGTCGGTGTTCTAAACTGAGCAGATTTACTCGTGTTAGCGATTCCTTGCCGATTATTCTGCGTGCGCGGCGATCAACCGAGTCTAATGCATCGAGTTGGTATTTGGCAGATCCATCCCATAGGTGACTGCAGTACTCCATGCCGGAACGAACTTGAGCTTCATATAGCGTCAAAAGCTGTTCGGTATTAGTCCGTATTAGTCCGTACGCAAGTTTCCACTAGGACGATTTCCGCCATGTTTCGGCGTATTTGCAGAAATTTTGACAAATGACGCTACTGTTTTCTTGTATGAAGAAGGGTGACGTAAAATATTCTGAAGGGCTCATCCTCAGGTTCATATCGGTGTCCGGAACGCATCCTTCGCGTAAAGCGGGCTAGGTATTATACCTATATAGTGTACCGTACCTACTGGGCAAAATAAGACCTAGCAACTCATATCTCAGAATGATGACCGCAATGCATTGTGTCGTATGAAAATCCATTGCAAAATTTTGGGACGCACTGCATCTGAAATGGGCATGCGTAGGTTGCATAACTTGTTATGTACACACAAAGTCAAAATAACTTGCAATGTACACACAAACACACTCAAAAAATTACCTACTCGTTCGAATTATGAGCGTAAACTCTTTATCGGTAACGTAAACTCCCCTTACAGCCGTGACGATAAAGGCATATGAAGTCGTTAAATTACGCTATTGAATTGACGTTTCTATTATTTTGCGCATTTATAAGTGCGTAGGTACCAGCTATTCAACATCAAAATACTTTGATTCTATGATATGGTATTGTTTACAGACATGTACTAATTGAAGCGTGTACTTGTACGTAGGTTGATCATTTTTACAGGAAAAAGGATGGCTTTTTGGAATGGACATTGTAGATGTCGTGAGTCGTGACACTTTATATTATATTCAAAGGTATTAGATATAGGTTGTTTGAAAGTATCTTCGACAGTAGGTGCTACAGTTAAATGTATAGTCGCGGAATGAAAAGATTCGTCACCTTAGTGTCGGTTTTCGCTTGCACTATTATAGTACTGCAAGAGTCCATTATGCAAACATAACGACATACTACTCGTATGTTACATAGTTTTAAAAAGTAATATGTGCTCGCGATACGTTGAAAAAAATAAATTTGAAAATTGACGAACCTTTTCATTCTGTGACGGTAGGTACCGTACCCAACTTAATAAAACTCTAGGTCTTATTTAGTTAGGTAGGTAGGTGCTCACGTCCCGACCGGAATTAAATATAATGCACCTGCATAGCCGCACCATTGCATATTTTCTCGGACATACATTAAAAAAAACTACTTTTCACACTTCAGACTGCGACAGACCTTGATAAAACAGAAATTGTTTTTGGTAAGTTCTAAAGTACATAGGAATATATTTTATATATTTTATAGGAATGTTCCCAAGGACTGTTTCACTGCGACTTGGAAGAATTCCAACCCAACAAATGAGATCTCTACATCTTATTTGTATAGACATCTATTTATACTGTCAATATTCAATTATGTATTTGTTGATACCGCAGAGTTGACGGGCATCATAATTATCTGCAAATATCAATATAATCATTACATAGACATATACCCTGGACAGGGCGGACGACGCGAAAAAAATGTCGCCAGTTTGTCGGTGCCAAAGTGCTTGTTTTGCCACCAACAGTAAGGCCACGCTGTAGTTCGCTCAGCAGCCACCATGAATTTTGAGTAATCGCGCTACTGTTTGCTTGTATGAAAAAGGTTTACGTAAATCGTTCGGATGCCCGGTCCATATCCTGAGGTTTCCTATCGGTGATAGTGATACTGATTTTAGAACGAATGCCTGCGCTTAGAATATTAATTGCAAGCTACAGGATGTCACGTATTAATATAAAATGGGCAGAAGAGATAATATCTACTTGATTATCTTAAACTAATTTGATAGTTTTGAACATAAACCGTTGTTAAAATTGTAGTAGGTACCTATTCAAGATTTTTTTTATTACTACTAAGTTACAGTTAGTATTTACCGTAAGGTACTATTATATACATTTTGTGGTATTAGGTATAGCTACCTAATCAGTATAACAATCAGAGTTCAAAGCCGTGAAGTGCAATCTCTGATAAGAAAACTCAGGATATGGGCATCCGAACGATTTACGTAAACTTTTTTCGTACAAGCAAACATCTGTCAAATGAAAATGAAAATGAAAATGAAAAATCTTTATTTTCACATAGGCCCAATTAATAGGCTCTTATGAAAAGTCAAAACTCTACCGCCAGGTTCGGAAAGCAGGTTTGCACCGAGAAGAACTGGCAAGAAATTCGGCACTTGCTCTTTTCAAAAAAAAATGTCATTATATACAAAATTTCTTAAATAATATCAATAATTAATACATAATTTTTAAGATATCTCGTGAAGAGATGGAAATATATCGCTATCATTCCAACCATTCTTGTCATTGAAAAATTCTTCAATAGTATAGTAACCCCGACTTATTAGATGTTTTTTGACAGTGACTTTAAACCTGTGTAAAGGTAAGTCCAAAACAGACTTCGGGATCATATTGTAGAAGCGTAATTCTAAAGGTGGCTGCTGAGCGAACTACACCGTGGCCTTACTGTTGATGGCATAACAAGCATTTTTGCCACCGATAAACTGGCGAAATTTTTTCGCGCTGTCCGCCCAGTAGGTATATATTTCTATTTGTTCAATCAAGTACATACAATACACATAGCCCCAAAATAACAGATTTTTTTCTCGAATCCCTAACAAATTCGATTCGAATTCCTCAAAATTTATTGCAGCATTAACTACTTTGAAAGTGTACGGATTAAGAAAACAACAAGGTTTCTAAGCATAGCGCACTTGGCAGAGGTCTCCGGAAGCTGCAAGTCGGTTGTACATTATTATTGGTATCTATCCTAACGACAACCTAAACCAAAAAAACAGACATTTATTGCGATTTGCGAATTATAATATAGTTTTATATGCAGGCATAAGTACGCAATGCTCGGTGTATCTGTTAATACAGATTAAAATTTTGGAAATTATCTTTTTCATGTATTATAAATTTTATATTTGCCGCTTATCTATGCTACGATTGCTATCTAATCGAACTCACTCACTGTTGATCACGTGAATCCTATCGATCGGAAATGTCATTGCCGTAATTTTTTAGTTTTCGATCCTATAGTAGAAGAAATAGAATAGATCCGGGAACTTGGCTACACTTCTGAAAGATCTCAAAGACTTTCGGACTCCGGAGTGCTTTTACTAAGTTACTAATTACCATTTATTTAAAACGGACGGTCCTAAATCAACAAATATCCTGAAATCGCCAAATTCATAATATTATTACAATCTCTGTAGCCGTGATCCACCTTCCTAAAAAAACTTACATTTGGTAATTTGTTGTTTTGGGTCTATCGTAAAAATATTATAGTCATTCACATTTCAATTTAAATTTATTTAATTATTCAGACAGCAACTAGTCCATTTGAGTTAATAAATTAAAATAAAGTTAATTTAAGCAAAGATAAAAATTGATCACTAAATTAGTTATTATTTCGACTTGGAGGGAAATTAAATAAGTTTCCCACACACACACTATTATTATATCTATTGTTTATAGTAGGTAGATTTAATAGACATTGGACAGGATAGTCGGCGCGTAAAAATATCGCCAGTTTATCGGTGCCAAAAATGCTTGTTTTGCCACCAACAGTAAGGCCAAACTGTAGTTTGCGCAGCAGAACCTATAGAATTTTGACAGATGGCGCTGTCTGTACGGTTTGCTTGTACGAAAAGGTTTACGTAAATCCTTCGGATGCATAGTGCCCATATCCTGAGTTTTCTTATCAGTGGTAGATCAGTTGCAACAAATCATGCGAAAGTTTGTGTGTCTGTTTTTGATATGACTAAAAATTAATTAGAATGGAGATAGATTATTATTTATTTGTATCTTGGATTAAGGGGATTTATTGAATTTATTTTTGTCTTTCTCACTCTCACGGATACGTTGGTAGGTAGGTGCGACATGCAGCGTCGCGGAAGCATATATAACAGGAAAACAACCTTTTACCTAATTACTTTAGCGCTAAGCCAGTTATCAAAAATCGGTTTCTAAGCGTTTTTGGATATTGTTATTACCGACACATTAAAACAAAAATTACAATTACAACCATTGTAGTTTCCGATAAAAACAGGAAAACAGATTTTGGAGCAACTTTTGGGAGAACTTTCTATGGAGAAAATTTTATCCAATCGTGTTTCTGCTTCTAAGCGATTTTAGATTAAAAACCCAAAATACGTATGGCGTTTGAAATTCAGAGTAATTATCTTTTAGTTTTTACGTAAAACTTCATTCAAAATCACTTAAATACGGCTTGTACGCCGTTAACACAGGGTAGCTTTTAGGTATATCTCAAAAAACATATAGGTAGGTAAATACATATAAGTTTTAATCATACCTATAATGTGATACGGAACTCTCGGTGCGCGAGTGTGACTTGCACTTGACTGGTTTTTTTATCGACGCAATGTTGCCTGTTTAGCGGTTTTTTACAGGATATACTTTGGTGAGTGTGCTCAGGAACTTCATAACCTTGTACCTCCTTCACCTTTCTACCATAGGACTGCAGACGCCGAGAGCGGTGGCATCCTTATGTGGTTGACGTCCTACAAACTCGCACGAAACCTTTTTCTTCCACGTTTCTGATACGAACCGCTAAGGTGTGGAACTCCTTTCCAGCCTCCGTGTTTCCAGCCAAGTACAATCTGGGTGCCTTTAAGAGAAGAGTGAATAGGCATTTTCTAGGCAAGCGCGCTCTAACCTAGACCTCATCATTGCTTTCTATCAGGCATGATTAGCGCAAGCCTATCTTCAATAAAAAAAAATATTTGTTTTGTACGCGCCGATTTTCAGTAAAATCCTCAACTTTCTAATTTAATCTTTAAATATCTAACAGGCAATTGGTTTTTGACTCTAAATATTGAATAATATTTACAATGCAAATGACTTGCCCATCTCATTATTACTATATATATAGCTACTCGTGCTGATTCACTGACTGATTGACTGACTGATTGATCACCTCTCCTGAACAATTTTGTATGAAAAATTTTTTTTTCGCTATACGTTTCGTATAGAAGAGAAAAATTCATTCGGAGGAAAAATACGGAGAGAGCTGATGATTGAGGATTTCGAAGACTGGTGAAGAGCACGGCCAGGGTATCGAAGATAGGTGGGGGGTGCTCGACCAAATGTCATTTGAAACGTCATCCAATTGGCAGTGAGCTGAAAAAAAATTCAAAATGGCGGATTCAAAATGGCCGCCATTCGTATTTCGTCGGTATCTCGGAAAGTATAAAAGATGGAAGAACGGTTTCTTGACAAGATGTGATCAGGACCCAAAGGTCTATTCGATGGATAGAAAAAAAATTCAAAATGGCGGAATTTTTTTTTGCCATAGAAAATGTATGGGGAATATCAAAGAGACTAAAAGTTGGAAGGCGAATAGGGGGAAGACAGCCCGCGGGCCACATGTGGCCCGCGCACCCACGCGCCCTACTAGTTAATATATATATAGCTGCTTGTGCTGATTGACTGATTGATCACCTCTCCTGAACAATTTTGTATGGAAAATTTTTTTTTCATGGATGATTTCATACAGAGGGGAAAAATTCATGAGGAAGAAAAATATAGCGAGAGCTGATGATTGAGGATTTCGAAGACGGGTGAAGAGCACAGCCAGGGTATTGAAGATAAGTGGGGGGTGCTCGACCAAATGTCATTTGAAACGTCATCCAATTGGCAGTTAGCTGAAAAAAATTTAAAAATGGCGGATTCAAAATGGCCGCCATACGAATTTCGTCTATATCTCAGAAAGTATAAAAGATGGGAGAACGGTTTCTTGACAAGAAGTGATCAGGTCCTGAAGGTCTATTTGATGGACAGAAAAAAAATTCAAAATGGCGGAATTTATTTTTTCCATAGAAAAATGTATGGCGAATTTTGAAGAGACGAAAAGTTGAAAACTTTGCAAGTGTTTGATGTGGTTCTTCAGAGAACTTCCAAGAATAATATTTAATGTGATGATGATTGAGGGTTTCTCAGACGGTCGAGGAGCACGGGCAAGGTATTATAGTTAGGTGGGGACTGCTCAAACAAAAAATACTCTGAACCTCATGCAATTGGCAGTGAGCTGAAAAAAATCCAAAATGGCGGATTCAAGATGGCCGCCATACAAATGTCGTGTTGTGCTATCTTGGAAAGTATAAAAGATAAGAGAGTAGTTTCTTAGCAAAAGGTAATTAGGACCCGAAGGATGAGTTTTGATGGGTAGAGAAAAATCAAAATGGCGGAATTTATTTTTTCATAGAAAATTTACATATCGAATATTAAAGAGACTACATTATTATGCAAAGCATTGATGCAGTTTTTCGGTGAATTTCCATAGAAAAATGTAAAAAAATGATGATCTAGGATTAGTTTGATGATTGAGGAGCACGTTCATGGTTTTAAAGATAGTTAAGGACTGTTTGAACAAAAAATACGCTGAACCTCATCCGATGAGGTTCAGCGTATTTTATTGTTCGAACAGTAGTTAACTATCTTTAAAACCATGAACGTGCTACTAAGTAATTTTTTCAACCCACTGCCAATCGGATTCCAATTGGCGATGGAGATGACGGCGATACTTTTATGGGCGGGAAGACTGCACGCGGGCCACATGTGGCCCGCGCACTCACGCGCCCTACTAGTTACTATATATATAGCTACTCGTGCTGATTCACTGACTGACTGACTGATTGATCACCTCTCCTGAACTATTTTGTATGAAAAATTTTATTTTCACCAATAGTTTCGTATACAAGAGAAAAATTCATTCGGAGGAAAAATACGGAGAGAGCTGATGAGTGAGGATTTCGGAGACGGGTGAAGAGCACAGCCAAGAGTATTGCAGATAGGTGAGGGGTGCTCGACCAAATGTCATTTGAAACGTCATCCAATTGGCAGTGAGCTGAAAAAATTTTCAAAATGGCGGATTCAAAATGGCCGCCAAACGAATTCCGCCAATATCTCAGAAAGTATAAAAGATGGAAGAACGGTTTCTTGACAAGAGGTGATCAGGATTTTAAGGTCTATTCAATGGACCGAAAAAAAATTCAAAATGGCGGAAATTTTTTTTTCATAGACAAATGTATGGGGAATTTTGAAGGGGCTGAAAGTTGGAAGGCAAATAGGGCGGAAGACAGCACGCGGGCCACATGTGGCCCGCGCCCCCACGCACCCTACTAGTTATGAGTATAAATTTAAATGAATTTGGATAATGACCACGGATGTATCCCGTATCAAGTTGAATCAAATCCTAACTTTATTTTTTTATAGATTACGGTATCCACATAAACTCCTACAATTATTACTTTTTTAATTAACATCCGGATTCTATAGTTATAGGCAAACAAAGAAGTTGTATTTCTTAGTAAAATCAGTATAAGTACAGTATAACATGAAATGAGCATCGAAAAGAAAGTAACGTTTTGTGTGCAAAATAAAATTCCGGATATAAAAAACAAATTCCTAGTGCCTATGGTTCTTGAAAAACGTTTTTTTTACCCACGACGGAACGGAGTACGGGTATATGCGTTTAGGGTGAGAGACCGTTTGTACATCACTCTATTAAAAATATTTTATGTTTGTTTGTATGTTTAAAGATATTATAATAAGTAAAACTAAAACATTGTAATTTATGTCTACAAATAAATTAAGACTAAAAATATTTACAAAATGTACACACCGTCCAAATGCTCGCTTAATTATTGTAATTAATTATGTTAATAATTAATTAATTATGTTTAATTAATTAATTTAATAATTAATTACTTATGTTTGTATGTTAAATTGTTCACAAAAACCAATAATGCAAAAATATTTTTGTTTGTTTGTTTGTTTGTTTGTTTGTTTGTGTGTGCACATCGATGTTCCCATTTATCTCAAAAACGGCTTGACTGATTTAGATGCGGTTTTCTGTATAATGTTTGGTGTTCAGCGGCAATGGTTCTTAGATAGTTGTTACGAACATCGATCACCAGGGGGCGCCATAAAATACATTTATATTGCAAACGAATGTTCCCATTTATTTCAAAAACGGCTTGACCGATTTAGATGCAGTTTTCTGTATAATGTTTGGTATTCATTGGCAATGGTTCTTAGATAGTTGTTACGAACATCGAACACCAGGGGGCGCCATAAAAAACATTTACAGTGGAAACGAATGTTCTCAATTATTACAAAAACGACTGAACCGATTTGGATACAGTTTTGTATAAAATATTAGTGAGTCATTGGCAATGGTTCGTAGATAATTGTTCTTGTGATTGAACAGCAGGGGGCGCCACAATAAACGTCTCTTTATGACTTGGAAGGGATGATGCCTTCAGACGCTGCTTAGAGGAGCTAATGGCTAGTTTGAAGATAAATTTTCATTTTTAATAATAATATCATTTAAATTACATTAATATAGTAATCGAAAAACTATAAAACAAGAGGAAAATTAAAAAATTTTAAAACACCCACGACTTTTGCAGACTTGTAATTGAAAAAGGATTAAATAATTTTTTTTGAAATCCCCGACTAAAGGAAAGTAAGAACTAAGAACCTATCAGTATAATTACAAATCCAAGAAAATCCGTCGGAGCTGCAATTGCTATTTTCGTTTCCAATATCAATTAGTGCAATTAGTAAGCATTGATAAACTGCCGGTATATGAGAAGTATCAAGAAATTGAATTAGTCATCAACTGGTCAACATCACCATCAACACCGTCACAGGCAGAACACAGCAGCTCCGGCGGATTTTCTTGGATTTGTAATTATACTGATAGGTTCTTAGTTCTTACTTTCCTTTAGTCGGGGATTTCAAAAAAAATTATTTAATCCTTTTTCAATTACAAGTCTGCAAAAGTCGTGGGTGTTTTAAAATTTTTTAATTTTCCACTTGTTTATTTTTCTAGACTATTTTGATTTTGGTTCATGGGAAAACTTGATATCACCTTTGGTCATTCTCCTTTAGCAAATTAGTTCATAAAAAATAAATCTAAACTCTCGTCCTCTACAGTCACTTGTTTGTTCCATACATTTTTATCTACTTTCGTGAACGCTAAACGACTGTTACTTTGTCTAGCCCCGAGTTTGGGTAAAGTTTTACACGAGGCAAAGCTAAATAAATCGCTCCATGCGAATGCATAGCGGGCGGTAAGAGGTAAACAACCGGGCTATGTTCCCACGTGCCTACCTGTAACCGGGGTCGCCAGATGGCCGGAAATTCCGGGAAAGTCCCGGAATTACACGTGTGGTCCCGTGTCCAGTAATTTTACTGTCCCGGAATTCATGAAATGTTTTTAGAATCATTTACATTTTTACTTTTACAATAAGTACGTACATACTACATAACTAATAATTTTGTAATATTTTTTTTTACCCCAGAAATGTCCAGGAGACGAAAAGCGTGTATCTGGCAACCGTACTTGTAACATCATAGGGCTGCCACGTAACACGGGGTTCATTGATACAAAATACTTTTTACCTGCAACTTTGTACATGTGGATTTAGTGAATTTAGTTTTTAGGGCTCCGTACCTCAAACGAGAAAACGGAAACCGTATCTGTGAGCACGGTAGTGCCCCCGCCAAGGCGAGTCAAGCGAAGCGCAAATGCTTACCTTTTCTCGAAGTGCTTCGTCGTTTTTTTGAACCCTCATTAAGTTAATCAACTTAGGTAAGGATTATTCCAGAATAAAACGATTTCGTTACTGACTCGCTGATGATCATCAAAATTCTTTGGTACTTCCTGAATTCCTAGAAAGCTGAAGTTTGGTATGTAAGCAGCAGTATTATTAACGTTGTAATTTTTCACTTTATGAGTGACGGTAGCGAAACAGCCAATACATATATTTTAACCTAAGTGTAAAATTTGCGAAGTTATGGCTTAGAGTTAAAAGTCTAGCTTTACATGAGATCTGAGAAGCTTTTGACAGTTTGAGTTATATGCTTTCGTGACGTCCTGGCCGACGTTTTACATGAAAATGTTTTCGGTGGGATATTTGTTACTCTTCCACGCCGCAACTTGGATTTAGATGCCGTCGCAACTCCGATTTGGAATAACTTTATAGTTAGTTTATAACCTAGATAAACATATAAGCTACATTTTATCCCAGAGAAACATATATAGTTCCCACGGGATATGAGTTGGTGAGTATGAACGTTTCTTACTTTTTTACGCCGTAACTACTGAACCGATTTAGCTGAAATTTGGAGTATAGGTAGCTTATAACCTGAATTCGATTAACGCATAGGTTACTTTTCTGTTCTTACTTTTCGTCCTTAGGTCTGTTCACCACTAATGGGCATCTTCTCAGCAACTACAGCCATATTGACTTTTCAATTCAATTTCTATGCTTTTGGTACACTTGTAGAACGAAATTAAAAAAATGTATTAGGAAATGTCTCTAAATATCTGTTTTCTGTGGCCTAAGTCTTAACATAAAGCCTTATGTAAAACTAAAGGCTACTTATGCCCAAAAACCTATGGGGTACATCTCGTTGACCTAGACTCATGAAATGTAGCAATATGGTACGGGAGCTAGCAACGTTTGAAAAGTAAGAATTTTAGAAGAGCTGATTTTGTGATATGTCGTCCTTCTTGCACTTTCGGTTAGAGTCGGGGCCATCTGGCAGCCGAAAGCCGTTGCGTTCATTAATGCGCATCCTTGGTCTGTCCAGGTGTTGCAGCTTACGCCTCCATAATGTTTATACCAATGTTGTCGGGGCTACAAATTGCCCTTAAAATTATTACAGGCGCACTACCAGTTATGATGACGTTTCATATGTTAACTCGTATGTGGTTGACAATTGACTAATACAAAAATGAAACGTCATCATAAATGATAATGCGCCTGTAGTAATTTTAAGGGCAATTAGTAGCCCCGACAACATTGGTATAAACATTGTGGACGCGTAAGCTGCAAATAGGATGCGCAGTAATAAACGCAACGGCTTCCGCCAGCCAGATAGCCCAGACTCTAACCGAAAGTGCAAGAAAGACAACATATCACAAAATCAGCTCACCTAAAATTCTTTCTCGAAAACGTTGCTAGCTCCTATACCAATATATGAATATCGCGAGGAGCCAAGAGGCAACTAAACGACACGTGAAGTCTCGTAGCAACATGTAGCGGAAAAAACCCAAATGTTGCAAAGTTTCGTCATAAAAAGTGATACGTAGGTACTTCAGTTTTATTGTAAGCTGTTTTTTTTGAATAAATGAATGAATGAATTCTGCAGTGCACACAGAAGAAAAACGTAGTTTACATAATATACCTACAACTACACCAGGAAAACACGTGAAGTGCAAAAGGCGGTCTTATTGCCGTAGGTTATTTATTCACACAACCTTTTCGTTCTGGTGAGAGATATTTGAATAGTAATATCCGTTTAATTTATAACTTTTTTTATTGTAATTGATAGGCTTGCGCTTGACTACAACCATGACCGATGGGCAGAAATGATGAGGTCTTGGATGGAGCGCGCTTGCCTAGAAAATGCCTATTCACTCTTCTCTTGAAGGCACCTAGATTGTACGTGGCTGGGAACACGGAAGCTGGAAGGGTGTTCCACACCTTAGCGGTTCATATCAGAAACGTGGAAGAAAAACGTTTCGTTCGATTACGGTGGACATCAACCACATAAGGATGTCACTACTCTCGGCGTCTGGCGGTTCTATGGTAGAAAGGTGAAGGAGGTACAAGGTCGTGGAGTTCTTTTTAAATATTAAAAAATTAAAACTTATTTAAAAAGTTTTGATTGTACGGGACCCTCTTAATGTGCATGAGCACCAAAATCCGCCATTTTGATTTTAAATAAACCTATCTAAGAACACTTGGGTTTCTGAGACGAATCTAACGATACAATCAAAATTCATTCGTCCGTTTGAAAGATGCGAGGTAATAAAGAAGTTTACAAACAAATAAACATACTTCGTATACATATAAGATACATGCAAAAACATAACCTTTCCTCGGGGTCTATTCACGTAATGCGTTACATTTCGTGAAGTGAAATGACATCTAGGTCATCTAGATCATGGCATCCACGTATATAAGCAGATGATATTTAAATCGTAAAATATCGACATAAAGCGTAAAATTGAATGTAGTTTAAAACGCAACTCAATTGTGAGATTAAATTTACTAAGAGCATTGTCTTTCCTATGATGAAGTACATTTAATTTTACACTCTTAACATTGGTTTACCTGCCGTTTACGTCTCAATAGACGTTACGTTAATTTTTCAGTGTTATTTTTTTTATTTCTTGTTTCACTTCACTCAGTGTGTGAAAACGTTACGTGAATAGGCCCTCTGCAGTCGGGTTATGATTCCGAAAGCTTGTAGATGTGTGTATCGTTTGTGCACGTCGATTATTTAGTGGACCGATTTGCCTTAAATGAATGAGAATTAATTACACATAGATCCTGGAAAATCCTTGGTTCCCGCAGGAACGATAGATATGTATTTTACGAATGAACCCTATGAAAAGTGCCATAAGGTTTATAATCGCACTGCCGAAATACCACTCGTAAGTTGTAGACAACTTGAGGAGCCATTGACCTTTCTATAAACAATGGATTTCTGGTAGTTTCGACTTTTCGAACTATCTACCCTTCACATACACAACGAGGGTGGAACATTCAAGACTCGTTCAGATGTATGTAAAAGCGGGCAGCGGGCCGACACAATCAGTCTGACTGAGGGACGAGAAAGGTGAACAAGCGAAACAAGCGATCAAGAGCGAAGAGGAAGCGAACTACGAGGAAGACCAAGGATATTGGGTACTGGAAGTACCGAATAAAGTCTCATCAAGGATCAGCAGGTTTTTTATTTATTCCAAATCGTCGAACCCAGTGTATAACATCCGAATTTTACGCAGGCAAAAACTAGACTTTGATACTTATGCAAATTGATCGTGGAAGGGGGTTCACCGATTAAGACACAATTATTATTTCTTGCAATTTTTATTGCAAATCTGTTTCAAATGGGCATCAAAACGGTGTCGATGAAAGTTGTTTCTGCGGTGTCGAACACGTGTATGTAAAGGTGCCTCTCTACCTCTCCTAGTTGATTCAGTGCACAACACAGAGCCAACTTTCCCTCAAATCCAACACGTGTGGAAAAAACCACAGTAGCTGAGGTTTCCACATCCACTAGTGACTGATCACTTGGCCATGGTAATTGAGTAAAGTAAGACGTACAAACTACAACGTGTGTCAGTCAAGGCCAGTTAATTGGAGAAAAAATGGTACTAATACTGTATGTAGGTAATTACAAAATTATTAGTTATAAGTCTGTTAAGTACCTAAGTCAGTTTACCGGGGTAAATTAAAAGGTAGTTGAATAGTAGTATAGAGCAACACTGTAAAATAATTATCGATGGATCGAATAATTTCGATACTCTGCACAAAAAATTTACTTGCTAATTTTTATTACAAAATAAATTCAAAAATTCTAATTTCTTACTTTTCCCTCTTTATATTCTTTTCTGCAAATTCTCCTTTTCTTTTAACTCCAAATTAGACTTATGGCGCCCGTGACTCGCAAAGTTTCTCTTGTTTCGTTATTTCATAAAACAACAATGTAGTTTTATTTTTATTGTTTACTTATTTATATACATTCAAATCAATTATTCTAACTTTTAACTTACTATTCATAATATTATAAATATGTACTGACAAAAACAGAAATGAAGTAATAATCAAGTATCAAACAAGGTTCAACGTTCTACAGAAACAGGAAGTTGATGGAAGGAAGATGTTGCCCGATTGCGATTTTTGAATTTCCTCAAAATTATTATCAAAGTAAACTGACTTATTTAACAGACTATACTACATGAGCTATTTTCAGAATCTCCACCGCGGGAAAAGACAATACCGATATTCTTATAAGGAACCCTTGAATTAACAAATACGAATAATGATGATTACCAGTGAGTATTGCTTTTTCACATAGGTATCTCGCGGGAACTATGGATTTTTCTGGGATGAAAAGTAGCCTATGTTTTAATCCATATAACTTCTTATCATTCTCTAATACTTATATGTATAAAATTCTCGTGCCAATCTTTGTTACCAAACTCCTCCGAAACGGCTCGACCGATTGTTATGAAATTTTCAGTGTATGACCCTAACTATTTTTTTTTAAATATCCCTAATGGCAAAACAACGTTTGCCGGGTCGGCTAGTATTATCTAATCTTTCTACATTCCGAATTTTAACCAAATCGGTTCAACATATATCGAAGAAGAAGTATTCCTCCGTTTCACTAACTTAGCGAGTGAGTTTTGAAAAATTACCTAAGTATGTCTTAGTGCACCCCAAGACCTTATATTACTATGAAACATCCTTTCGAGGCAGCGGTTAGTCACCAATCAATCAGTCAGTCAGTTTTTATATGTATATATAAGCAACACAGTTGAACATATCATTATTAGACAATGTTATAGTTAGCAAACCAACTCCAGGAAATGCAATATAACTTCACGTGTCATGCATATAGCATAGAACCTAGCTAGATTTAAACACATTTTTTCCAATTCCGTTATGTTTTAATTACCATTAAAAACAGTAGTTTCCTTTTACTCTGTGGGATTGTAATGCCTGTGATAAGTACTTATATTTAAATAAAATAAAAATCTCGTAGCTATTTCCTCAATTATAACAAACAACTAATTAAACAAGTTGGTTAAGTGCGAGTTAGGCTCGCGTACCTACTGTTAATTAAGTTTAGTTCCAATCCTAAGATCTAAGTAGGTACCAATTTCAACTCTTCTGCCCACTAATTCAAAAACGAGCAAAAAATCACGTTTGTTGTATGGGAGCCCCACTTAATTTTTTTAATTTAAGGCTTGAAGAGATGGCAAACTGGCTCGTTTAAAAAACTGATTTTCGAATCTATACAGAAAAAATATGTACGGTAAATAAGAGTTTAATGAACAATCGATAATGACAAGAAAATGAATTTTCTCAAACTCTCTTTTAGAAAAAAACCCAAAAAGCATCTAATTTTGTCATACTTTCAAATTTGTATGCAAAACGCAAGCTTTTTTATGAATTCTTGCACACAAAAAAAGTTTTATGTACTTTTTTACAATAACTTTGATTGAGAGTTTTATTTTTAGGCCTTCTAGCAATCATGTAAAGTAATAATTTCTCCGAAATTTAAGTAAATCAGTGTGAACGCGGCTGCTCCGTCCCCCTGTAAACTGTTATTCGGCCTTATTAAATTAGTCTTAACTGTTTATTTATAAAGTGAATATAATAACTAAATATTCTATTAATACTAGCTGATCCGGCAAACGTTGTTTTGTCGGACTATCACGATTCAAGAGATACAGCCTGGTGACAGACGGACGGACGTACGGCGGAGTCTTAGGAACCCGTTTTTACCCTTGGGTACGGAACCCTAAAAATCAAATCATTGCCTTGTAATCCTCCCCCCACACAGGCGCGTTATTATCGCTCGATAATGCGTCCCGTTTCCTTGCACACAGCTGCGTTTTTATCGCGCGATAATAACGCGCAGACGGACGCAGCGTCCCGCGTTATTATTGTACTTAATCATCCTAATACAAAATGTAGGTACTGAAAACAGATATCGCAATAACGCTTGCGATAATATCGACCGATATACTTCCATTGCGGCGTTATTATCGCAGCAGTGTGTAACTACATGACCATCCTAATACAAAATGTACTGAAAACAGATATCGCAATAACGCTTGCGATATTATCGCGCGATAATAACGCGCCTGTGTGGGGGAGGCTTAGCGTATACATTTCTACGCAATGTCCCGCGCTAAAACATCGACGATCTTCGGGCATATAATTATTATTTTATGCAATCGTTTTATCTTCCGATTTTTTTTACCGCAGGTAGGTATCTTGTAGATGTGTTACTTTATTATACCTAGAATGGCCTAGATTCAATTTGCAAACAATACAAATTAGACGTCGCGAAGAAACACGCAACTGTTACTACTTAAGACTATCGTCTAGTGACGAAGCGCGACACAAGTAGGTTTTTTCAAAAATGATATCTATGCACATAATTATAGTTACAAGTCCAGAGCTAGGTCACATTTTGTTCTTGAAATATTGCTTCGGATTTAACGTTTTTATCATCGTAAACTAACGTTTACGATGATAAAAAACTAATGTGACTAAAATTGTCCAATTCGGTTAACACCGAATTGGACAATTTTAGTCACATTAGTTAAGTACTTATTAAAATAAGTATAACGAGCCTAGAATAAGTTCTAGACTCGTACGTTTTACCTTTTTTATTTTAGTATTATAGTTAAATTGAATTTAAAAAATTAAAATTTTCGAGGAGGATAAAAATAAGGAGGATAAAAATATCAAAAATTGGATATTTAGACTATAATAACTTACGCTATAATATACGTTTATTAATTAACAAAAAACCGACTTCGACTCTCATCAAATTACTGTTGAATAAATACATCCTCTCCAATTAAAAATTTAAGACTTGTATTATATTTGTGACTTGTTTTCCTCATGGATACCATTATCAGAACTGGGCTAAATCGAAATGGGACCACGCGGGAAGCGTCAGCTTTCTACTAAAAAAAGGATCATTGAAATTTATTCACCCAGTCATTAGTACAAAGTAGTAACAAACATAAAAACAACATACAAACATACAGTCGAATTGAGAACCTCCTCCTATTTTGTAGTCACTCCCACCCCGTACAAACACCCCGTCTGATAACAGACGCGCGCGGGTGGCTGTCGTATGAAGTGAAAGGGGAAGTCATCGGCAAAGCTTCTGCGAACAGGTTATAGATTTGCTAAGCAGAGTTTCAATAATACCTAATTATAGATAGTAGTGTTATTATCTCGCTGCAGACACGGTCATAAATCATTCGAGTGTTTCGCTTTTGTTGTTCTTTGTTGAGTTACGTGCATTACTGCAGAACAACAAAAGCGAAACACTAGAATGATTTATGACCGAGTCTGCAGCGAGATAATAACACTACTATAGTAATTTAGTGTAACGTGTGTCGCGGCTCAGTGCTGACGATTCAAACAAAAGATAACGTTTAATGACCTAAACCAACCTGTTAGCTAATTATCATATTTGTATACTTAGTAGTAATTATTCCTTATTAAAAAAGTTACGATACAATCATAAAACTCATCGCTTGGTTACGAATTATATTTGGTAATTGGTTTGGTAGTAGGTATTTTTTTTACCCCCGACGCTAAAAGAGAGGCATTATAAGTTTGTCTATGCGTGTTTCTGTCTTTGGCATCGTAGCTCTCAAAAGAATGGACCATTTCGATATGCTTTTTTTCATTTGAAATTCACTTTCCTTGTGGTGGTTCTTAGATTTGTTTGGTTAATATCGGTCCTAAAAGTCATTCCTTGCTCTGTGGGTCCAGCAGTGTAAGAGTATAGGTCGCACAGCAAGAGTTGAGGCGAACAACACATGCAAAGTTTATGTATCTGTACACGCTCGATGCGCTGACGTCTTGCAGTGGTCCCGCTTGCACAAATCTGTTTTAATTAGCTAGAGCGACATAGCTGGTTTTTTGACATTTGAATGAGACTGATACAGAGTGTTGTATAAAAACTAAGCTTATTATTAGAAATTTATTTTGCGCTTATATTATTGGAATTTTTTATATGTATATGTTTTTTGAAGGCGGTTCACTTTTTAGGGTTCCGTAGCCGAATGGCAAAAAACGGAACCCTTATAAATTCGTCATGTCTGTCTGTCCGTCTGTCAGTCCGTATGTCACAGCCACTTTTTTCCGAAACTATAAGAGCTATACTGTTGAAACTTGGTAAGTAGATGTATTCTGTAAACCGCATTAAGGTTTTCACACAAAATTTAAAAAAAAGTAATAAATTTTGGGGGTGCCCCATACTTAGAACTGAAACTCAAAAAATTTTTTTTCATCAAACCCATATGTGTGGGGTATCTATGGGTAGGTCTTCAAAAATGATACTAAGGTTTCTAATATCATTTTTTTCTAAAATGAATAGCTTGCGCGAGAGACACTTCCAAAGTGGTAAAATGTGTGTCCCCCCCCCTGTAACTTCTAAAATAAGAGTATGATAAAACTAAAAAAAATATATGATGTACATTACCATGCAAACTTCCACCGAAAATTGGTTTGATCGAGATCTATGTAGTTTTTTGATATTAACAATAAAACCTCTAAAAACAAAGTTAGTTTTGCGGTTCGATAAAAAAAAATTGGTTTTTATGGTTTTATTCCTCCGGTTGAAGTACGGAACGCTCAGTGCGCGAGTCCGACTCGCACTTGACAGGTTATTTTTTAGTAGAAGTTGAGTTATAATTTTGTTTTGATTGTGATTTTGCTTTTATAACAATAAAACGTTAGATTTAAATATTACTCATTATAAAATACCAGAATTTATACCATAATTTATACCATATGCTAAGTCAATCTGTCAAGCAGTCAATCAATCAAACTACAAGCGATCAAGAGACATATTTCGGATAAAAAGTGCAAAATAAAAGGTTCATCAGGTATTTTTCTTCCAATCTTCAAACCCCAGCACGTAACTATATTTTGTGACGGTATTACTATGGAATCTTCTTCTACACAGGACGCGGCTAAACACTACATGGACAAAGTCGTGAAATTGTATTTAATGTGTTCTATTATTTTAGGATCTAATAAAATTATGACTGAATTGTATAAACTGACGTCCCCTGTCTTACATCTTACAAAAATGAAACACCTTGTATGCAAATATTACGTTAGTGTGAGTGCCGTGTTCGCCTCAACTTTCGTTGTGCGACCTATACCTATCAGCTCTTTTCCAAAATGATGTAAGGCAAAATAGCAAATAGGTTTCACGCGTAGGTATAATGGTTAAATGACAAGTGATGACAAGCGTATGGGTTTTTTTGTTTTAATTTTCTTAGCCTATAAATAGCTCCAAAGTAACCGATAGCTTGTGTTACGGGTAATTTTAATAAATACTCATAATTTATTAGATATATTAATTTATTACCTATTATAAAAAACTACTCTACGATTACTACTTACTCTGCGATTTTTCATGGTTTGGAATAAAATCGATTTTTGGGTTTTAATTCGGATTTACCATTCCTATTCTTCCTATTTCTACATATTCTTTGTATTTGTATGTAAAAAGTAAAAAGGCGGAGGTTAGGTTATGAAGCATTATATTCTATTATAGTAGGGGAGCCGGACCTACATCGACCTTCACCGAGCTGATAATAATAGAATGAGACCTATTTTATAATAAATTTTGGGTCGATTTTTCAATCACCAGATAAACGTTAACTAAGGAATAAATATGACGTTTTGACAGATTTTGTATGGCATATGTTTCAAATTTATTCCTCCGATGGTCTATCTGGCGATTGAAAAATCGGCCCTTAGTCTATTAGAAAGTATATTCAAAATGGGTTGCCTAGAAAAATCCTGGACAGAATATTTTTAAATATTTAAAAAAATATGATTTTCATAAAATTTTGCAATATTTTAATATTAATAAGAAAATTTTACAGTAGACTTAACAGAAACATAAAATTTACCGACACAGGTTTGTCTATTATTCATTGTCTCATTGTAAAATTTTCCGATTTTTTTTTAATAATTACAAATATACTGTCCAGGATATTTCCAGGCAACCCATTTTTAATATATTTTCTAATAGACTAAATTTATTATAAAATAGATCTCATTCTATTATCAGCTCGGTGAAAGTCGATGTAGGTTAGGATCTTAGAGCATTAGGAGAAGCACAGATGACGGAATGCTCTCTCATTGGTCAGTTGATATCAGTTGGCCTTTGTAACGCATTATGATAACGAAAATGACTAGATACATTTGTCAAAATGTCTAAAAGGATTCCTCTGTTTTGATGCCCAGTGAGATAGAGTTCTATAGAGTTGAATATTTCTCAGTCACCGTTCAGTAATTTATTGAAACAAAGTTTTTTTTCGGAGAATATCACGCAGGGAGCTAGGCGAAAGAAAATGCGATTTTTTTGCGTGACGAAAATCCCATCACGAAGAAAATTTTCCAAAAATATAAAATATAAAACTATGATAGGGAATAGAGAGTCTATAATCAAATTCTTTGGAGTGATAATTAATTGCTCTAATGAGTCTTTAAGAGCTATTGTGAGATGTGTGATAACAAAAAAAAAACAAAACCTAGCTAAGTTTCTTGTGGGCTTCTCAGTGCAGGGTGCGTTTGGAGTTGGACCCTCGCAAAATTTGCTTTGCCTTTAAGCTACGATATTTAGTTAAATCGACTTGTATTTATCATCATATACATCGCAAATATAATATTGATCTTTTACAAGAGCCTGTATGTTAGGCCTATGTGAAATGAAGATATTTTGAGTTTGAGAGTGCACCTCCGGTTATACGCACGTGTCGCTAAAGGTATAATATATCTTCTGAGTTGCTGGTAAATCTCTGTGGCAATTGGCCACCGTAGCCGAAAATCGGTCTGGGGAGCATGTTATTATAATTATGATCAATAAAAACTATACCCAGCTAGACGAGTTCATACGTTATCGTATTATATAAACGCGTACCTACGTCACCGATAACGGCTGTTATAGACGTCGCTTCTTGATCACATTACCTTGTTACTTGTGTCGCATAGTAAGAGCACTGGCAGCTTTCAAAAACGACAGCTAATCTACAGCGTGTATGCAATGGGGCGATAATATTGGCGCCCAGAATTTAGGATGACAATTCGGCTTGCATACTTTTCAAAGCATTGATGTATAACACCAAAAACTTCAAAAGGTTGAATGTACGCCTCTAAAACATCTGCAACAGCTGGTTATTCAGTGTTAGGCATGTTAACATTCACTACAATTTTAGGCATGTTAAAATTGCGGGAAATGCTGAAGGTATCGTCTTCATTATAAATGAAATTAGATAGATAGATAAAAAAAACTCTTTATTGAACACCACGTCGTAACAAGAGTAAGGAAAATAACTAAAATACACAAAAATAAACTGCAATCATTGGTCTGAGGATGAACTATTTTGTGAGTTTTTTACAGTTGATAATCGATATACTTCCTAAAATTGACATTTAAAAAAAAACATTTATAATGATTATAAACACGTAAAGTTGATACCTCAATTTTTGCAATTTGCTACCAAACACTATTTTAAATTCTCTTTATTGAACAACAACTTTGCAGAGATTTGGACAGCAGAATTTCTATACCTTCCAATTTGCTTGTCAATCAAATTGTCAAAATTCTAATCAAATCTGTAGGGCAGTCGGCTAAAAATGTATCAATCATTAAAGAACTGCATCAATGTCAAAACGTGATTTTTAAGTGTTTTACTCATGTTTTGACATTGATACAGTTCTTTAATGATTGATACTTTTTTTAGCCGATCGCCCTGCTGACTTTTGTCGACTGTCAGTAGTCTTTTTACGTGACTCCACTCGCAGCGTTACAAGAACTTCAAGGCCGCTTCCTATGGCAACATGATTTGCGTCGAACCGATCGCGACTCGCAGTTTTAAACACTTCACTGATTAGATTAATTATTATATTACTGTGTCTCGCATAACATTTAATTTTAAGATAAGATTTCAACCACTCGGCTCGTCTTGTATCTGTGAAAATACGCTATTGTCGCAATGAAAACTGTGCACGCCGTTTGGGTAAGATTAGTGAGGTAAGGGTGGTATTTTTTCAGGGTTCTTATTTCTGAGCCAAAAAGGACGTCGCCGTTTCTCTCGATGAAGACGAAATGGTTTGTAATTTGCTAAGAGCGGCACCTAATAGGGTAACCTCGGTATGTAGATTTTTGCAAAAATCGCAGTTTTCTGCGTTCGCGCTAAATAAGGGGAAAATTTGTACAAAATTTTTCTCAATTTTTACGAATTTTCCGAAAATTAAAATTTTACAGATGATGTCATTTCCGTTGTCGCTATAACAACAAATACTAAAAAAAAAGATTCCGAGTTAAAAATAGAAAATTCCTACCAAAAATCTGACTCCAAATGCCACTGCAAAGAGTGAAATAAATTACCATGTACATTAAGTTCAAACAAAAAACTTTGAAATAAGATGAGTGATGAATGAAGGTTGATTTAAGTGAGTGAAGTTATTGCAGAGTATAACATTAATTGCAGAGTCACGAAAAACAACATCTAACATAGGTACTCGCAATGCCGATCCAAAGTTTTCTTCTAGTAATTTTCCTCGCTGTGGTGAGATGAAAAATTTTGTGTTTTGTACCTACGGCCGCAAATTTTTTGGGTCCTCGTGTCTTTGAATGCCTCGCTAAGCTTTTAGCATTCTAATTTGACACTCTGCCCAAAAATCCATTTTGCGGCCTTGTAAAAGAAATAACTGTTCCTGCTCATTCCCATACACTTTTGTAATTTCGTTACATAAGTGTGCCAAAAGCAATCTTAGAAACGGAATAGACACCTAAGTCATGTGGCCAGAGCTGCTGTAGCAGACAGAAGTAGTCACAGGCAGGTTTCCCTAATTTATTGCCCCGCGTGCAGCTACTGTTAGCTACAGGTACGTACAGCTCATTCTAATTCGCAACACAAAATCTGAAATCGCATTCCAGCGTTTTCAGATTTTGCGGAGCGGAATCTACATTAGAGGCCGCCGAGAGGTGTTTTAAAGGATATTGCTGTAAACAAGGTGTAGTCCAGTGATTCCCAAAGTGGTGCAGATGAACCCCCAGGGGTCCACGGGAGACTCGACGGAAGTCAACGTTAGCTTTATAAAAATAATTATTAAATGTGGGTCCACAAGTAGTAAGTGGGAGTCCTCGAAAATTCATCTGGTTTCCCAAGCTTAGGGGACACACTCTTAGGGGTGAAACTAAGAGGTGAATTAATTGTGTGCTTGCGAAAATTGATTTAAAGAAATCAATTCCATTTAAAACATAATTTCGGTGGATAAAGATGGAGCTTCTGCCATGTTTCGGCGATGTCGTTGGTTTATTCCAGACGTTTTCCATCTATAGGTGTAATTCTTCACATTTTTTGACGAGTTTTGGAAATATGGTAGAAATGTTAAGCAGCAAGGGGTCCACCGAAAGTAGTAAATTTTTGAACGGGGACTTTAAAAAGTACGTTTGGGAACCTCTGGTGTAGCCCCTAGCTTGAGAGTTGAGGAATCGCTGTTTTCCAATAACCTACTTTTGGCAAAGATCCGGTGATTGCTAGACTTATGGAGTCTTGAAGAAGACAATTGTGTACGCCAAAAAGTAGGTATTCATTGCTATCGTAATCGGCAATAATTCTGTCCCATGATTGACTGACAGCCTCGTTGGCCTCAATCCAATTAATTTATTATTTTTAACAATGATTTTTTCCTTTATTTTAAGAAACACATGAAATATATTACATATTTGAATGGAATAAATAAAACATTTTAGGTTTTAACCTTACCCTCGTCTAATCTTCATTTTAATCAAACGCAACAATAAAGAGGTTCATTTAATATCAAACCGTGGTTAACACTACATTATTACTAAGCTCTAGACTAGAGCGTATAAAAATAAAAATTAGTAATGATAGCTTACCTTAAGTCTGGCGATGATGTGATCTTATCCAATATTTCTGCATGCTCCATAATGCATCCGGTTTAGGGTTGCCACGTCTGCGGAAAACTTTTTAAATTCCATTTTCGGATCAAAACCGAAAAATATATCAGTGACAGTTGTGTGCGTGGAAGTCACGCGGTTTATTTAGCGATCGGATATTATGTCATTCGTCATATTTTAATTCGCAATTACATACCTACATAGTATACGCGCGAAAAACAACTTTTCCTTGGCAGTTGGGTAAACAATACCAGCACGTTATTGCCCAGATCCGTTTGATAGATTACAAACTCTGTGGATACAAATGCAGTCGAACCTGAGTAAGTGAGAACTGGGTAATCGAGAAAACTCTATTAGTGAGAGCATTTGCCAGTTCCCGTCATTTCGCCCTCCTAACTCGGAGAATAAGAGATCTGGGTCCCTTACGTTTTCACTTACTTAACCAGTTTGACCGTTTGACTAATAAAGTGAGCTCGGTACGAGTAAGTAACTACTTATTATTTTTGGAAAGTCTGCGCCGAGTTCGCGAAAATATTAGACCCCTAGTTTCTTGGAAGCTAGTTCTAGTGGGTTTATCTCAAAAAACAAGAAGCACGGAAGGTTGCCAGCCCTATGCCAACCTCGCTGACAGACGCGACGCTTTGAATGTATTAAACTTGCTGTATTGCAATTCCTCGTGTCTGAAGTCTGAATGTCGGAATATTTCCGACGTCTATATCGTACGTATATCTCCGTAAATTTTAAGATCAATTTGACTGCATGTACGATTTTTTGGGGTGGTGTATGAGCCCACTTCGGTCAGCGTACGATTACGATAACTTACGATGCAGTCAGCCATTTGACATATCATCGTCGCAGAGTCCAGTCAATCTTTTTAGCGTTCCGTACCCAAGGGATAAAATGGGACCCTGTTACTGAGACTTGCGTCTGTCACCGAGCTATAGGTATCTCTTGAACCGTGATAGTCAGACACTTGAAATTTTCACAAATGATGTATTTCTTTTGTACCACTCTAACCCCAAGTTGCACGAAATAAATAAAAAAATTTAATGGCTACTTATTACTTATTTAATAGCGAGAGATGTCAAAATTTCATACATTTTTTGACATTGATTGCGATTAAATCAGTTTAATGTTTGAATTTGTTTCGTGCAACTCGACATAAGCCTTATAATATGCGTTAATTAATTAACAAAAAAACGAATTCAACTTTCATCAAACTACTGATGAATAAATCCTTTCCAATTAAAAATTTAAAACTTATATGGTTTTTTCATTGATACCATTATCAGAACTGGACTAAATTGAAATAGAACCACACGGGAAGCGTCCGCTTTCTAATAAAAAAAGAATCATCAAAATCGATTCACCCCAAAATTATGAGGTAACAAACATGAAAAAACAAATAGTTGAATTGTGAACCTCCGTCATCCTTTTTTGAACTCGAAAATCACCTGCAACCATCGCCTAATGATTGTTTGTTAGGAAATACTTATTTTAATTTCCACGCCCAGAATTCCATCCCCCAATTCTCATAACTCGTTATAGTTTCTAACCTGCAGGCAAAGACTTCCTGCAGGTCTATAACGTTTATATGTGACGTACGTAGCCCGTAAGTTTGTTGTGGGAATGGTGGTGGGGTGATGGTGATGAACTGAGTGCAGATGGCGCTGTCGGTCTTGCACCGAGGCTTGGGGTCCGCCCGGCGCGGCGGCTCTCAGACGGATGCACTTCGGGCCCTTTCTGTCCTTTTGTTCTCGCCCCCTTAGTTTATTCTCCCCCAGTGCATATTCATTAGGTACCAACTGTGCGCTATGCACTTTTGTAGGTACTTGCTCACGTCACTTGCATAGCTTGAACCTCAATAAGGGCTTTAAAAATATCGCGAAAATCTCAATTCCAGAGTGAATTTTTTAAAGAGCTTTCTTTGTACTGATTTGTTTGAAGTTGCAGATATACAGGGGTTCGACTCCCGGTTCCGCCAGCCAATTTTTCAAAAATCTATGAATGCTATTTAAAATTGAAATGAAGTCTTCTTTCAGTCTAGTTTCAGCTCTATCTATTTAAGTTCTCCTCCATGTGGCATTGCCGTGGGACGCCTTGTACATAGATACAAGAAAATATTATTAAAGTCAGTTTTGTGACTGTTAAATGCTTTCAACAAATTGAAAATTATCACCACCAACACAAACAGTTTAAAATTAAAAAAAAAGATTTAACTAATTTTAAAACCAAATAGTTAATGGATGGAGTCGTTTTGAAGTGATAGGTGCACATACATATTTTGTTTATTCAAATATCATGTTTACATACAAAGGTTAATAAATACGTATGCTAATGGAGAAAAAAACCAAGTTGAAGTAATAAATTTTCCTATTGATACTTCTGTGGGCTAATTCTGTATCGTTCAGTTTGTTAGTTAGCAACCCTCACTGGGTTGATAACTATAAAAACGGAGGTAGGACCCCCTACCTCCGTAAGAAAACCTATATTTGCATTTTTTTTAAACAAGTTACCAACGTAGGTTGGTTTGGTATAATGTCAACATACCATGCTAGTTGCTAACTTATGTAAAAAAAAATACAAAAAGAGGATTTTTATCTCCATTTTCTTAGTTAATAACCCAGTGAGCGTTGCTAACTAACAAACTGAACGATACAGAATCAGCCCACTGAATTACTTATACATACCAACTAACCTCACTGTATAGGTAGCTACTCGTAAATTCAATAATATAGTCTAGACACAGTTATTTTCCATTCGCCTATCATTAAGAGTTGTTAACTTCTAACCAAGATAATGGGATTGGACGTCCCATTTTTTCTAGTAGCTACGAGAATGTCGTATGATAGGTACCGACTCATATAATAGGTACGAGGTATCTATGCGAGTAGATACCATTCGCTATTGTACCTACTTAATTTAAAATGTCTATAATTTTAAATCACTGTTTTTAATTTTTTATTTGGCTCAGGTCTGGTCTGGTGGGAAGCTTCGACCGTGGCTTGATACCACCCTACCTGCAAAGACGCACTGCCAAGCGATTTAGCGTTCCGGCTCGATGCTGTGTAGAAACTGTTAGGGGGGCTACTTATCCAAGTTAGCACGATAACATCTTCCGCTGCATCATCACTTACCATCAGGTGAGCTCGCAGTCAAGTACTGTTTTAAGTATAGACATTAGGTATAATCCACGAAGACGCGCCCCATTCTGTCAAAATCGCTTATGTTTCGATTCGTATGGAGTTTGACAGAGTGGGGCGCGTCATTGTGAATTGAAATATTGAAATATCTATAAGTAAGTAGTGCGTAAAAATAAGTGTACCTATGTGCCACATCGAGTCATACAGTGCATGAGCTGCCACGTGACCATACAATAATGACATTTGATAAACATAGCCGTCTAGCGACCGCTTGCAGTGCTTGCACCTACGAGTAGGTACCCATTATGTTTTCATTGTAATTCAAAGTATTTAAAAATTATTATCAAAGAAGTATGCGTTTGACATTACGAGTATGTATGGAAATATTATGACAGTCATATATAATAATTATGTAGATTTAAAAAATCTTTCCCAATTCCCATAATAATATGTAATAGGTTTATTCTTTTTACACTTCAAGTTAGTAGTTGACTGCGATCTCATTTGTTGGTAAGTGATGATGCAGTCGAAGATATTGTTTTCTTACTATCTTGGAAGTTTCCAACTAGGTACAATAATGTGTAAGGGACAAACATATCTATAAAGGTGGAATAGCGATAGAATAGTTATACTCTGTTTTGTACTTCTCTGTCATCAGCAATTTGAAATTCGATGGAACAAGACAATACAGAGTATAACAATTCCACCTTTATTCCACGTTTATTTGTAAGAGGGGTAGTCTATAACTCTCTAACAATTCAGTGTAATTCAAACCGCAACAAGGTAGAGAATTGTGAAATTAAATTTAAGTTTAGCTCGATAAAGTCATCTGTAATTAATAAAGATACGCTATACGATCTACATACATGTACGACTTGTACGTGTGTTAGACATCATGCTGTAACAGTATACCCCCTACCTAATACCCACTACCCACACGTAAATGTAACTACCTACATTATATATTACACAGGACTTTGGAACTCTAATGCAATGTTATGGCGTCGTTTCCCCACGTGTTGCCGGCAAAGCTGGCAACTGCATTTACACTCAGTGTTGTGATCACCGAGAAGCACTAACTAACGCTCCCTACGCCCCTACCAATAGAAACTCTAATTTGTAAATAATAAAGCACTGATTCATAAACAAATTACACTGACATGTGACCTTTTGCTTTTGAAATGTAACGAAATGCCGGTTTGTATATGGAATACATAGACGTTGCGTCGATATTAGCTACCCACTCGCTATGCATTCGCGCTGCACGTACTTGTACTTACATTGTTACAGGAAGAGAGAACTAAAACTATAATTATTTTTAAACGATTTTGTATAGCGATTATTTAAATTCTTCGAACGTAAATATGGGTATGGTATTGCTGTAATATACCTAATCAGCAAATCACCTTGATCTTTATAAAAACCTGTCAAGTGCGAGTCGGACTCGCGCACTGAGGGTTCCGTACTACAACCGGAGGAATAAAACCATAAAAACCACTTTTCTTATCGAACCGCAAAACTAACTTTGTTTTTAGAGGTTTTATTGTAAATATCAAAAAACTACTTATTAGATCTCGTTCAAACCAATTTTCGGTGGAAGTTTGCATGGTAATGTACCTACATTATATATTTTTTTTAGTTTTATCATACTCTTATTTTAGAAGTTACAGGGGGGGGACACACATTTTACCACTTTGGAAGTGTCTCTCGCGCAAGCTATTCATTTTTAACCGACTTCAAAAAAAGGAGGAGGTTCTCAATTCGTCGGAATCTTTTTTTTTTTTTTATATATTTTTTTTTTATGTATGTTCCCCGATTACTCGAAGATGCGTGGACCAATTTCGAAAATTCTTTTTTTGTTTGATAGGGTATAGTTCACAGATGGTCCCATAGTCATCAAGTCAGGATCTGATGATGGGATCCTGGAGAAATCGAGGGAACTCTTCAAATTTTATTAGCACACTTGAAGTGATTTGGGTATTGTTTGAAAGAGTAATTTTTTTCCAGGTAGTCTTATGGTCATTAGGTCAGGATCTGATGATGGGATCTTGGTAAAATCGAGGGAACTCTTCAAATTTTGCTAGTATACTTGAAGCGATTGAGGTATTTTTTATAGTTACTATTGCATTTCCTTGCAGTCATCAAGTAATGACTGTATTCATCAAGTCAGGATCTGATGATGGGATCTTGGAGAAATTGAGAGAACTCTTCAGATTTTAGAAGCATATACTTCAGGCGATGTCGGCATTTTTTCCAATGCCTTGCGCATTAGTTGTTTTCCACTAAAAAGTATAAAATAAAATGGAAAATTCTTTCCAAAAAACCAACTTCAAATGCCACTACAAAGAATGAAATAATTTTTAATGTACCTACACCAATTCGAAGTCGGGCAATGTTTCGTTCATTCAATAATAGTTCATCGTATTGTCGATAATTTTGTCGTTTCTTTGCACATCATGTTTTATAATAAGAAGGACTATTAATGATTGAACAAAACATTGCCCGACTTCGAATTGGTGTACATTAAAAATTATTTCATTCTTTGTAGTGGCATTTGAAGTTGGTTTTTTGGAAAGAATTTTCCATTTTTAGAAAAAAATGATATTAGAAACCTTAGTATCATTTTTGAAGACCTATCCATAGATACCACACACATATGGGTTTGATGAAAAAAAAAATTTTGAGTTTCAGTTCTAAGTATGGGGCACCCCCAAAATTTATTACTTTTTTTAAATTTTGTGTGAAAACC
This sequence comes from Coenonympha arcania, assembly GCA_036785405.1. NCBI lineage: Eukaryota > Metazoa > Arthropoda > Insecta > Lepidoptera > Nymphalidae > Coenonympha > Coenonympha arcania. The sequence goes on from CM072067.1 coordinate 4,769,676, forward strand.
TTAATGCGGTTCACAGAATACATCTACTTACCAAGTTTCAACAGTATAGCTCTTATGGTTTCGGAAAAAAGTGGCTGTGACATACGGACGGACGGACAGACAGACATGACGAATTTATAAGGGTTCCGTTTTTTGCCATTCGGCTACGGAACCCTAAAAATGCTGAAGTAGGTTATAGGTAGGTAGGTACATAAGTCAACTATTTATTAATCTGTCTAATTAATTACATTCTATAACTAAATAATGTTGTTTAGGTACAATCAACAAATAATATATTAAGATTTTATTCCTATATATACAAATGTTATCTAAATGAGTAATTAACTGTACCTACCTACCTAAATATATTTACATTTTACGTATAACATACTCTCCAGTTATTCGTCAGGATTTTCTCAGAATTTTCCTCTTTTAATTAAAGCACGCCGCTTTCATTAAAAGAGGAAAATTCTGGTTTTTCAACTTTTAGTTTTCATGAATAGTCGTCAAGCACTATGTACGTTTTAATTATTTTAGTGTAATTTATTTACAAACTAGGTGACCCGGCAAACGTTGTTTTGCCTTATAAATTATTTCTAACTTAGGGGTATCTAAGATAGTTTACTTATTCGTACATACTTTTCTCAGACTTGCTGAATATTCTTAAAAAATGGGTCAAGCCGTTTCGGAGGAGTTTTGCTACAAACAATTCTGACACGAGAATTTTATAATACTTTTTTTTCAAATATATTAGGACATTGCACACATCGGAATCTAGCCCCAAAGTAAGCGTAAGCTTGTGTTATGCGTACTAGATAACTGATACTTATTATTTTATATACATAAATATAATATATAGGAAAAGACACTGGAAAACATTCATGCTCATCACACAAACATTTACCAGTCTAGCAATATGGATCCGACAGACAAAAAAAGAGCGCCAAAAGCAGAGAAACATTTCTACGCGCGCATCCTAGTCCTGAATTTTTTTTAGGCAACCTATTTCTTTTTTGACTTATTTAATTGGATAAACACGTTTTATCCATTTAACAGCCGGAAGGTCGTTGTATAGCAGGAATCTTAGACCATTTAGTTGCCACCATATCCACACGGCAAATAATATACGTAATAATGAACAATCAAAATACTTAATAATCAGTTCTAATATATTGTTATTTTGTAGGCAAGCTATAATAAGCGCTCAATCCATACGACGTCTTGCCATGTTCCCTAGGCGACCGATTACGCGTGCCTGGCTGAATCCTTACTACGGCAACTCATTTTCAGTTCAGTTTCAGTATTATTTTGCTAAATGAAGTAAACATCGTCTAATCTTAAAATGAACAATCTCAACATCAACTCAATAACAACGGACAACATCTCCTGAGGATATCCCGGTGTCGGGACTCAAATGCGTCGAAAAAAGGTTGGAAGTATTGTGTGTGGTGTTTCATGTGGGTGGTGTTCCTACATATTGTACCATACAGAATCTTTTCAGGTAGCGGGCTATAGCAAAACAAATTAATCTGTCCTGCTAATTATGGATTTCCGCAAAATACACGTGTCATCATTGCAATCATAAAAATTTAAAATCGTTTTTATTTTAAAATAGAAAGGGGGCAAACCGGGCGTCTTTAAAAATGAGATAAAAAAGTTGAGTGGGGTATCATATAAAAGGGCGCTACTTGTATATGCTAAAACAGATTTTTATTTATTTTTATGCTTGATAGTTTTTCATTTATTGGGTAAAATGTCGAAAAAAATACCGTGCCCCTCCCTTATCTCGGAACTTAACCATTCGAAAAATCTGAAATAATTATGATGTCCATCGATCAGTATATTGTGTTAAATTTTTGCATAATTTCCCTTATTTTTCAACCTACTTCAAAAAGGACTCAATCCATGTCTTTTTGTTTGTTACCTCATAACTTTTGACGGGGTGAATCGATTTTGATGATTCTTTTTTTTTATTAGAAAGCTGACGCCGTGTGGTCCCATTTCAATTTATGTAGTTCAGTTCTGATAATGATATCCATGAAAAACCATATAAGTCTTAAATTTTTAATTGGAAAGAATGTATTCAACAGTAGTTTGATGACAGTGGAAGTTGTTTTTTTGTTAAATTGAATTTCAGTACATTAATTCCAGAGGAGGTTTGTTATAGTAGCGGCAATCAGGAGGCGATCCGCCAGCCACCCTGCGTCGGTTGCCTGGCAACGGCTGGAGCGCATGCCACCCCGGATTAAGTAATGCCCTCGCTGCACTTCCCGCCCGCCCCGCGCCGCCCCGCGCGCCCGCCCATCGAGCGCGCCTCGACGCTCAATGTTTACCATCGCTGAATATTTTAATTTATTCTCTTTAGTTTTAACATAAAATTTTATATTTTTATTAAGAACGATGAAATCTAAATGTGCATACATTTTAAAGGCATAAGATTTTTGTACATTGTGAAGAGAGACCCACAGATAGCTTCAGCCCTATATGGCTGAACCTATATCTGTGGTTCTCTTAACTTGTAACTTGAAGTTTGCTTTCTAATAAATCCCCGTGAAACTAGAGACATAATAAAATTCGATATTACTTAGTACCTAACTACCTACTCAATAAGTATAATGTTTGCAACTAGAGCCGCATAAATAATAAAATACAAGTACACTGTGAAACATGACGCTTCAATTCACTTCTACGAAACAAAGGCGCTCGTGAAAGTACGCGTTTCAGTCAGATCTTCTTTCATCCCGACCTTTGAGATGCATTTTAATAAAACAACATGAATTTTTTATACACTCCAGCTTTCACCTTTGTTGTTGCAGCAGGAGCTTTATTACTTAATACATTTTATTTATCTAGGTTAACAGGGTAAGAGTTTTAATATTAATTAAAAAAAATCTACAACAGCCCTTATGCAACAAATTCTTATATATTAATTATCTAGAAAGCTTCTATAGCTACTCGTATTGATTGCTTTATCTACGCCCATTTTTGATAAACGGTTAGCTTTTTGCCATCATTAAACAGTAAACACCCAATGTCCTACTTACCATTACAGCATCCAAACGGATGCCACAGTGCTGTTCTGAATTTCATTATAACACTCATTTGTTGTTACAGGAACTTCTTACTGCTCTACACACATTCTTACTGCTCGATGCGTAGTATCTGTATCAGTCAGTCAGACTGTCAGTGAGTGCCTAGTGAGGCAGTGTGAGAGTGACTTAGTCAGTGCCACTCAACTGGTACAATATGTATTAATTAAAAAAAATCTACAACAGCCCTTATGCAACAAATTCTTATATATTAATTATCTAGAAAGCTTCTATAGCTACTCGTATTGATTGCTTTATCTACGCCCATTTTTGATAAACGGTTAGCTTTTTGCCATCATTAAACAGTAAACACCCAATGTCCTACTTACCATTACAGCATCCAAACGGATGCCACAGTGCTGTTCTGAATTTCATTATAACACTCATTTGTTGTTACAGGAACTTCTTACTGCTCTACACACATTCTTACTGCTCGATGCGTAGTATCTGTATCAGTCAGTCAGACTGTCAGTGAGTGCCTAGTGAGGCAGTGTGAGAGTGACTTAGTCAGTGCCACTGACTAAGTCACTCTCACACTGCCACTGACTCAGTGGTGAATTAGTGAGTAGTATTGAGTGAGTATGAAAAGTGGTAGACTAAACATAGTCTACCATTTTTCATACCGTAACATAGTGGTAACATATCATGATATCACACACACTGTGATATCACATAATGTAGAGTATGAGTACAGCTAAAGTACTACAATATAATATCACAATTCACATTGTAATTGAAATAATATAGTAGTTATAGTATAGTAATAATATAGTAGTGTGAGAGTGACTTAGTCAGTGCCACTGACTAAGTCACTCTCACACTGCCACTGACTCAGTGGTGAATTAGTGAGTAGTATTGAGTGAGTATGAAAAGTGGTAGACTAAACATAGTCTACCATTTTTCATACCGTAACATATCATGATATCACATAATGTAGAGTATGAGTACAGCTAAAGTACTACAATATAATATCACAATTCACATTGTAATTGAAATAATATAGTAGTTTATGAAACGGATGCATAATGGGGGGTAAAAACACGAGTGTGCATTTTTTAATTATATATTGTGACACATTTTGATTTTATAATTCGAATTTTAAGCAATAAGTGTAGATATTATAGAGTAAGTAGTAGAGATTTATCTAGTATACGAAGCTCGACCTTCACTCGAATTAAAAAAAATGTTAATATAACTAAGGAAATAAGTTTTTTTAAATGTTTTTTTTTTTTTATTTGTAATTGTTCTATTGTTGTATTTTTTATTTTATGCAAATGAATGAATGAATTGTTGTAATCAGTGACTGTAAATGGGTTTTATATTTATCATATGAACGACGCACAAGCAAGTAAAATGCAAATTCTTTAACTTAAATTACATTGTAGTAAACATTTAACACAATAAAATGTTATACTTTAATATTAAACCATAATTTACAGTCTCATTATCAGGGCCTTTTATTTGGCCAGCTCATTTAGGTAGGATTCAATTGGTCTACGTAAAGAAGTATGCCGCGGTAACTCAGCGTATGCTGTGGTGATTGCAGATGCTCCCTAAGTCTGGGCCACAACATAGCCGGTCCCAAGCCCGGATAAATGAGGAGGGTTCATTGTTGGGCTAACCACTCGATATGACAAAAAAAATCAAAATATGGTTGTGAATTCCGACACGGAAGAAAATACCGGACCGCTTTTAACCCGACGACTCCAGCGAATGAAAAAATATAAAATACAAAGTCGAAAGTACCGCGACAAGCGGAGGAATATTGTGGAGGAGGCCAGGGCCCACAAGGGGCTGTCCGCTGTAGCGCCACAGGATGGGATAGATAGATTGTATGTCGTGGTACAATATAGACATAAATTAGTAAGTATCTAGGTATCATTAACTGATTATTATTTCACGATATTCCAAACCCTATTTATTTATTTTACTTATTTATTATTTATTTATTATTCCAAACCCTGTCGAGTCATATCCATGGGTCCCTTCATGAAATAGTTTTGTTTCATGAAATGTGCAACGCGGGTTTCTATTTAGTACTTGGTAGTTATACCTACCTAGTGTAAAACATAAGATTGATTTTATTACCATACATATTTTCCAAAACATTTCTACGAAACTTTTATTGGTTTGGATTCGACATGTTGAAGTTATGGGTTCCTCTTCGTAGTCCTACAACGTTCACTCACGTTTTTTACATAGTTCGAACTCATGTTTTACTATGCTATTACAACTGTTCGTGATCATAAAATACAGCAATTTCATAATGTGATTTTGCCTTACACAATACGGGAAATCTTCATAACGTTAAATGAAATCTTCATAGCGTCCGCTTAATTATACTTATTAATATTATTGATATATATTGTAAGATACATGTGTCAATGAGGACACTGGGATCATCTGTGTCAGGTCAAGAGTTGTAACTTGTAGCGTCCAGTGGGCTGATTCTGTGTCGATCAGTTTGTTAGTTCAGTTCACCGTGCACTTGGAAACTAAATATGTATAAAGACGCATTGCAATCAATGAGGACAATGGGATCATCTGTGTCAGGTCAAGAGTTGTAACTTGTAGCGTCAAGTGGGCTGCAGTTTGTTAGTTCAGTTCACCGTGCACTTGGAAACTAAATATGTATAAAGACGCATTGCAAACAATGAGGACACTGGGATCATTTGTGTCAGTTCAAGATTTGTAACTTGTAGCATTCAGTATGTTACTTAGCAACCCTCACTTTTTGTTAACTAACAAAACGGAGGCAAAGATCCTATTTTTGCATTCTTTTTGCACAAGTTACCAACCTAGGTAGTTCTCTACTACCTACTTTCTTTGTTTTAAATTCCCGCTCTATCTCCTGTAGTAGAGGTACCTACATAGCCGTCTCTATCTCCTATAGATAAAGACGGCTATGCTAGGTTCTAGGTAAAAGGAATTTCGTCATAATACAGAATACTAGTACCTTTCATAGTTAGGCTTCCGATATTACATAACTTTTAGCTTTAGTTTAGTTGGATACACAAAGGCGTAGCTGGAGTCGCCACTTCACTCGACAGTCGACGGTCGGCTCTAATGACGCCGCTGCACTGTGGAGCCAAGGCCGCCGGGTTCGACGACCGCGCAATGTCACCTCTATGCATTCAATGACACCCCCCTCCCCCACCCCCGTCCGCCGCGCCACCCACCCGCCCCGCGCCGCTCTTATCTGTGCACTACGTAGAGTTATATGTATCGCTGCAACGCATTTAAAAATCCAAGTACTCGTAGAATGCACTGCGTCGTAGTATAAAAAGTGTATAAAATGGCCTTCGGGAAAATATTTTGTTAAAGATTATATCATTGATTATTATCGTAGATTACGTATTACTACTAGTATGATACGACTTTAAGGAGTAGGTTTAATCACCTCCCTTATGAAAAATTGGTTTTTCATAATTCTCACGGAATTCGAAAACCGTGGCCTTTTCTGGGATGAAAGCTAATTTCTATAGGCACAGGCTAATTTCTATATGGCCTAGGATAGGTAGGAACCTATAACCCATTGAATCTTTGAAATCAAGCATACCTATCTGTTTCATCCAGCACTATCTGTGATTTCATCACACTGTTTCTCTTTATTTTTTTTCACTGTTACGCCATACTGTGTGCACTTCGGGGACACAATGAACGCACTAGGCATGTTTGAAATTGGCGCGATTAATTAATCAAAAATCGATCTGGTAACACTCGATTTAAATAAGAATCGATTCTAGAACCGGAGATCGATATTTTTTAAAGAGATTCGAGGTGCCTACCTTAGGTAACTACTAACTACTATCATAGTAGGTAGGTACTCGTAGAATGCATTCTAGATGTTCCTTGTATTTACTTATTTTAATATTTTTAAGATGCAGTTCCATATTCACTAATAGGTATGTTATTATACCTATATTCGTGATAGATTTCAATACTTTAATGAGTAATTAATTTAAATAAAAATAAGATTGAATCATTCATTCTCATTAAAAGTTTCTCATATTGCGTAATTACAGGCATATTTTTATGTAGATACTAACAAAAAAGATTCGAAAATTAATTATAAAGGTAAGAATACAACACATTTTTAGTGAATAGTTACATAACCAAAAATTTTTTTTAGTGAATAGTTACATTTTCATTGTTATTATACTGTAGGTAAGTACCTTTATTCAAACTTTTAAATCAGAAAAATGATTGTTTCTTTGAATTAATTTCAAGACTTCACAGACTGTATTTGATGTCTTCAGGCAGACGTCCTACCTAGGTATTCCTATAAGTGGGTATATCTACAATAACTGCAGTGTAGGTTACTACCTAGGCAGGCTACAAATTACGACGAAGTCGCTGCGCTCACCGATCGATACTCACGAATGATTGCAATGTCAGAAATGGGAGTCCGTAGCTATAGACTTGTAAATGTAACTACGAGTAATATAGATAGCTATAGAATAGCTAGTCAATAATTTAAGACCTAGAAACTAAATTACTGAAGTTAGATACACTATGTTGCTCTGTGGTTACATAGGTACTTTAGAAGGTGCAATGGTGTGTATGCACCTTAGGATATTCCATCATTGGCTATGGTAAAGCTTACTTAGGTATGCTACTGCGTTTTATTTTAATAGCAAGCCTGGCTAGTTACCTACTAACCTAATGTTGTAATTATACTATCTTAGGTACCTAAAAGATTGTTTTATAAGTGTTTTGAAACGTCAAGGATTTCCTTTATCATTACAGGGGTAAATCTTGGGTAAATCCGAGACTTCTGCATTTTGGTAGTTTTAGGCGTGAATTTTCTAGTAAGTAAGTAAGTAAATAATTCTCCTAAAAGAATCAATTTACTTACCCTTCCAAGTTAGTACGATAACATCTTTTGCTGCTTCATCGGTTACCATCAGGTGAGATCGCAGCCAATTACTAACTTGTATAGAGTAAAAAAAAAGAATCGTGATAAAAAATTCCACTTTGACGGATTCCATGTCTTTATTTTGAAGGATTTAAAAAGAGTCTGATGGAGATGGAACCTCTCTTGTGGACTTCATCCAGGTACAGGTTACATACCTCTAAATTACTCTACCTAATTTGAAGGGCACTTTAAGCCGATGTGATACTTAACTGGGCCAAATAATGTATCATCTTGAGGAGTGCAATATGTCTCCTTCTTCCGCGATTGGCCGAAATCACTTCGTCCGTTGCGCGTGGAGTCGTTGATGCGGGTCCTCGCCGGATCACTCCAGCCAGCCGAGCTCACTCCAGAATCCGAAGAGGCCGCCCAGGTCGTACAGGATATCTTGGAGTGTTGCTGAGGAGCCCAAGAAGGTCTCGCGTTGATCCGACACTTCAGTGCACCGTAGTAGCACGTGTGCCGGCGTTTCGTCCTCCTTCTTGCAGGGTCTGAACAGAGGGCTGTCCGTGATTCCTACATGTCTTATCGCTAAGCAAAGTCGTGAGAAGTACTGCATAAGACATGGGCAGGACAGGAGTACACTTAATATCAGGTGAACGTCTTGTTCTTTTCATAATTAGATAAGATCTTTTCGTAATAAGATCTGACAGACAAACTTACGGACGCGGTACGGAGTGAGAACAAAATACCCGTAGTTATGAACCATTAAAAACAACTTAGACCCTCTTATTATTGTCCAGGAAGTGCTTCGAGAGACTAAATTGGCATTATCACCTAATACTTTACGTTGTTTGTACGTCTGTTGTGGGCAATTTGCATTTTATATTTCCACCTAGAAACAAGTAGGTATAAATTAAAATGAATATAAAAACCTATGATCTCAAACATTTAGTTGCATTGAGCATAAACATCTTACACTGCTGCGAGTTAATGAAGAGCTTGACGACCTCCCTGGCGCAGTGGCGGCGTGCCCGAGTTCGAGTGGGGAGGTCGCGGGTTCGATTCTCGCCACGGACCACTTTGGAATTTTATAATTTCAAAATTGGCTCAGGTCTGGTCTGGTGGGAGGCTTGGCCGTTGCTAGTTACCATCCTACCAGCAAAGACGCACCCGCCAAGCGATTTAGCGTTCCGGTGCGATGCTTGTAGAAACCGTTGGGGTTACCCTTCCAAGTTCGTACGATAACATCTTCGGCTGCATCATCACTTGCCATCAGGTGAGATCGCAGTCAAGTACTAACTTGCATAGAGTAAAAAAAGGGCTGTGTAGCTGATGATGATGAACTCACTATGATCGATTTTATTGAAGTATTGGATACTTCGAAATCTATCAGACAGTAGGTACGCCCTTAGCCATATTAGTTATCCACCAATCGTAATAGAAAGACATAAATGACATATCGCGATAGATGGAATGGAAATGGAACAAAATTCAAAAATTGGTCAAGTGCGAGTCGGGCTATTTATTTTTAAAGTGAATATATAATTTAACGAAATATTCTGTGAATATTTTAATCGTCTACCTGTTGCCTTTATCAATATCGAAGCGAAAAAATCACGTTTGTTGAATGTATATATTTATTTGATTCTATATTTTAGTATCTGTAGTTATAGCGGCAACAGAAATAGGTATACCTACATCATCGAAGTAATTGGATTATGATAAAATTTATTTGTTAAAAAAATGTCTATTCTATTGTATTAATAGACCCGACAATCGACATAGACCTATCTATGTCGGTTGGTTATAGTTTTTAATTTCGCAAGCCAAGCATAGAACTTAGCAAGTAGTGGTTACCTTAAAATGGGTGTACATACCCTTAGAAGGTATTGCAAATTTTGAATGTAATTATTTTAAGAATCATTGTAAACTTGCTGGTTAACCCAAATAAATAAAATAAATAAATAAAAAATCTGTGAAAATTTCAGGTATATATAGCTATCATATCACGGTTCAAGAGATACAGCCTGGTGACACACGAACGACAGCGAAGTCTCAGTAATAGAGTCCCGTTACCCTACGGAGCCCTAAAAATGAATGAACATGATCGCTACGTTGATCTCTTGATTTTCGCGCATTCTTATGATTTTTTTGAATTTCGATCCATTTCCATCTCATCTATCGGATCGCGTCGTTATATGGCTAGAGCTCCATGATCTTTAATCGGCAATTTTCTAGTGGAAAAAATACTTTATTTCACAACAAAGTGAAAAGGTACCTACATAAAACTAACTAAAATTAAAAATTAAAACTAGCTATAAATTAAACTACATAATATCTAAATTAAAAACTACATATCAAACTAAAATGTTAAAATAAATTAATATAGTAGACCGCTGTCATAGGGAATTGTACTCAAAATACTGTAATTTTCTTAAATATTGATGGACAGGTCCTCAGTATGTATTTAGTATGTATCTAGATAACTAGACTTCCTCCATCTAGGCGCTCTGTAGCTCTTCTAAAAATATCGCCCGCTGAGTGGAATCGCGGATCCAATGCGTCGGGAAGTCTCCTCACTCCTCAGTCCTCCCGCTCTGAGTCCCTATTTAAGAGGGGGTATAAACTGAAGATGTCAGTTCAAGATTTGAATTTTACAGTAGGAAATCAAGTCTCAACTACCTGAAATAAAACACTCGAATATTACATCATATTTTCGAGAAACTGTATTAGTGAAAACATAAAAGAATAATTTTTTGTCGAATTAAAAAATCCCGAAGTTGCGTCCAATTTTTTACAATTTTCAATTTACTATCAATGTTATACGTACTAGAGAGCCAAGGTTTAGGATTATAATTCCAATAAATATTACAAAGTACGTGTATAATCGTTTTCTTTCTAAGTTATGTATTTTAAAAGTTATTACAGTAAACTATAAATTACATCCTTATTTCGCCATGCTCTTTTGTACCAGAACGATGTTTTGCGCATGACAAGTTTTGCTAGCTTTCGGCCCCCTCTTAAAGTGAAATCAACGAGTCTGCCCGCCAACGAGTCTAATTAGACTTATTAGGCTTGTGGCAGTCAAATAGCGGGAATGGCAGTATCTTCACATTTTTATATCAAAATCTTTGCTTGAAATTGTCCGTTCAAAGAAATTAGTCCGAGTATCGAAAAAAAAATGTTCAAAAATTCCCATTCATCTCATATTGGTTTCCGAAAGATGCAGCTTCCCAGATTTGGAGCTATCGGGGACCAACATGAAGAAGTTTTTAACCTACTTCAAAAAAAGGAGGCGGTTCTCAATTCGTCGGAATCTTTTTTTTATGAAAGCATGCCTTACATGCATTAACTTTATGCTCGCAAAACTCAGCCTACGATGTATAATTAGTCAACTATTTGCGAAAAATTAATTTTTTTTTTTGCGCCCGGATGTTACCCATCCATCCTAAAAGCAGTGATATTAATTATAACTAGTTAATTTATGTATACTAAATGAATTTTCAATTATCTTACAAGCGTCTATAACTAATCTAAATACTAACTTTCTATCTAACTTGCGATATATGTTTGTTCGGGTGGAATTTTGCAACTCAATTTTGAAGCTGATAGGAACAACCGAAATTGCGGATTAGTTATTCTTAACGCACTCCTACAATATGGGTAGGAATACAGATAAATTGACGAAGAAAAAGCTTGTCACACTTCACACTAATATTATAAAGGCGAAAGTTTGTGTGTAAGTGTGTGTGTGTGTGTGTGTGTGTAAGTGTGTATGTTTGTTACTCTTTCACGCCGCAACTACTGAACCGATTTGGCTGAAATTTGGAACATAGATAGCTTATAACCCGGATTAAAACATAGGCTACTTTTTGTCCCGGAAAAATCCATAGTTCCCATGGGATATTTAAAAAACCCTAATTTTCAACAGTAATCTATAGCTACAGCTATAGGTTGATTACTTTGACAATCTGTCCTGAAAGTAGGTGCATCACATCACAATAATATCACAATCACAATCACACTAATATTATAAAGGCGAAAGTTTGTGTGTAAGTGTGTGTGTGTAAGTGTGTGTGTGTAAGTGTGTATGTTTGTTACTCCTTCACGCCGCAAATACTGAACCGATTTGGCTGAAATTTTAAACATAGATAACTTATAACCCGGATTAAAACATAGGCTACTTTTTGTCCCGGAAAAATCCATAGTTCCCATGGGATATTTAAAAAACCCTAATTTTCAACAGTAATCTATAGCTACAGCTATAGGTAGATTACTTTGACAATCTGTCCTGAAAGTAGGTGTAAAGGTCATTGAAAAGGAAATTCAATTTTTTCTCAAGATTAGTAAAAAATCGAATTTAACGCGGGCGGAGCCGCGGGAAAAAGCTAGTTTTAAATAATGTTCTTTGAACGATAATTTAGAGTTAGGTGTTTAATTTAGGATATTTTACTCACAAAAGACTCTGTGGAACTCTCAGTGCGATCGTACAACGGGATCGCATTTGGTTGTTATCTCAAATTGGTGTTTTATTATTTTAGTGTGTTACAAGAATTTATCAATGAGCATAAACAGACGAAACGTCCTCGATTCAATACAGTCGTTGTGGTATAATATCAGTTCATGACTCATGGGTCACTCATAGAATAACGAGCGTTTATTTGATTAATGCGAAAGAATTTAATTTATCAATGAATAAACGACTCTTGGTATGTTTTATAAATATTAGGCAATAATAAAGTGCAAATGGTATCTAACCGCAGGGTAGGCATGCAGTCTCCCAAACAAAAATTACATACCTACTAGCTGTGCCTACTAGGTTTTTAGGTCATACATTTATCATATATCTAGATAAAAATCACCGCGTCGCGACTCGCGCATCGGGCCAACCAAATATTGTCTCAGGTTTTCTAACAGTATTTTTTTTATTGACAAAGTATTTTTTTATTGAGAGATTTTTTAAAAATTGAAAGTGTTTTACCCCCATGCCTTGGAGAGCACGTTAAGCAGTCGTAAACAGGTTCGTAGCATAGAAACGTAGAAGAAAAACGTTTCGTGCGAGTTTCTTGAATGTCAACCATGAACCACCAGAATGTCACCGCTCGTGGCGTCAGTCCATGATAGATAGAAAGATAAAGGAGACACAAGTTTGTGAAGTTTCTGAGCACACTCGCCAAAGTCTATCCCTGGTTTCCTTAGTCATTGGTCTATCCTGTAAAAAACAGCTAAACAGGCAACATTGCGTCAGTGTTGTAAACTGACCTTTATGCAGCAACCTGTATAAACTCAATACTCCAGTGGTTAGATACCTAATTCTCTAAAAAAACCGACAGAGACCGCACGCTAAAATTCTAAACTCACTAGTCACGCGGCCGAGCAAAACTTGAAACATAATCCTAAAGACAAAACTCGTATTGAAGGTGACCTAATCCTCTACCTGAATCCGAGCTTCGACGTAGCGAATAACCGGCCGGCAGTGGAATTATAAAAAAAAGTCAGCCAGCCTTCAAACTGCTGAGTCGAGGTCATTGACTTAGTACCTACTACGAAATACTCAGGCGGTCTCCGACCGAATTAAATAATGTCTAGCCATATCGGCAACGGCAGGATGTAGGTAGTGCCTTGTCTAGCATATTTTAACGCGAAACGGTATGCCCGCTAAATTCAAATATTCAGTTTTTCGCAGTTGCGCCAATAACAAAAAAGATGAGTAAAATTTTAGCGTGGTATGGACATGTTATGCGGAGGAATGAAAGTCACGTCACTAAAAGAACGATGAGTATGCATGTGCAGGGACAAGTCGAGGAAGACCGAAGAAGAGATGGATGGATTGCGTGAAAGAAGATATGCGTGTGAAAGGAGTGGATTGCGAGTTGACGGCCGATAGGAGCGAATGGAAGGAGAAGACATGGTGTGCCGACCCCACATAATGTGGGAAAAGGCCGGGAAGAAAATGCTTTTCGCAATTTGAGGGCAAAATAGTTGGTTTGCGGCAGTATCATCACCTCACGTGCCTTTGCTCAAAAAATTCCATTTTATGAAATTAGTAAAGTAACTTTAAGCTAAGGACACTTCATGCAAAGATTTTTATATTGTGTTTAAAAACTACCAGGCTGGGCATACCAACGTTGTTTTGTTTCATAAAATAAGTGGTGAGACAACTCTAATATAACGACCATTATTTGAACCTGTGACCTCTCCGACGCGCGGCGCGGCGGTGCGACGCTCACCTCCACAGCCTCGCCATGCTGCCACCAGCCGGTCCGGCTCGCCTGGGTGACTGTGCTTTGCAATTGCTACGCATGAGCGAAGGGGCTACACTTCCCGCAACGCCTGTAGGGGTAGGACAAACATGACTGCATGTCGGTGTCTGGGTTAGGCAGTTCGGCTCTATGACTATTTCATAATCAATCCAATTCGATTTTGTGACTCTATACGTCGGCTCTATACAAAATACTTACGGGACTATTTCAACCTAAGTAAGTCTAATTTAAAACAATAATTTGTTCGTTTTTCATAATACATTTCCTGTTGTCGTTTTAATTGTAAAGAATTCCTAGAAAATGTGTAGGTATTATACAATTTATTACATACATAAATATTTTCGATCAATTTTAGGATTTTTATAGATTCCTGTATTGAATTATGTCTAGAATTGTATAGAATTCCAGATTTCAAACATTTCCTGTGACATAATACTATGACATATTCCTATTAACTTTACGTGTGATAAACTTACAAATTACGAAAAACCATATAATAAACTTCAAATTTGGCGGGCAGACCCCACAGAGCAGGGGCTATTCATGTTACGTGTTGGCTACATTTCGTGATGTGATATGTGATGGCATTTACGTACTTATGCAGCCGAAATTGAATTCAAAACATTTTTTGCGAACACTGAAAAATAATTTGACATAGAGCGTAAAATTGAATGTAGTTAAAACCGCCATATTGGTCGACAGTTCCGAGATTGAAATCGAGCATTGTATTTACTATGATGAAATACATTCAATTTTACGCTCTAAGCCAATAGGTGTAAAGTTCATTTTTCAGTGTTGATATTTTTCTTTTTTTTCTTTTTAGGGTTCCGTAGCCGAATGGCATAAAACGGAACCCTTATAAATTCGTCATGTCTGTCTGTCCGTCTGTCCGTCTGTCCGTCCGTATGTCACAGCCACTTTTTTCCGAAACTATAAGAGCTATACTGTTGAAACTTGGTAAGTAGATGTATTCTGTTAACCGCATTAAGGTTTTCAGTTTTCACACAAAAATTTAAAAAAAGTAATAAATTTTGGGGGTGCCCCATACTTAGAACTGAAACTCAAAAAATTTTTTTTCATCAAACCCATATGTGTGGGATATCTATGGATAGGTCTTCAAAAATGATACTAAGGTTTCTAATATCATTTTTTTCTAAAATGAATAGTTTGCGCGAGAGACACTTCCAAAGTGGTAAAATGTGTGTGTCCCCCCCCCCTGTAACTTCTAAAATAAGAGTATGATAAAACTAAAAAAATATATGATGTACATTGCCATGCAAACTTCCACCGAAAATTGGTTTGAACGAGATCTAATAAGTAGTTTTTTGATATTTACAATAAAACCTCTAAAAACAAAGTTAGTTTTGCGGTTCGATAAGAAAAGTGGTTTTTATGGTTTTATTCCTCCGGTTGAAGTACGGAACCCTCAGTGCGCGAGTCCGACTCGCACTTGACAGGTTATTCTTTTATCACATCACTGAGTGTGTGAAAACGTTACGAGAATGACATAGCAGATCCTTGCATTCAAAGTGCCTTGCTACTAGCTATAGGTAGATAACGCTACGATGATTGTAGTCGATCGACATGATCTGATGACGAGACTATGCGGAATGAATCACTCTTCAATGGCTGCCGTGAACCCTTCGAGATTAGGTTCACTTTGTTAGTTTTAACGATCCTAATCCCAACAGTAAAGTGTGGTTGTTTCAAGCAAATATGGCGGACTGACCTTTATGTCCAAAGACATAAGGATCAAGACTATAATTAAGAACGTGTCTGTTACCCACAATCGACTGGCCTTGGTGCTCTAGAAAATCTATAAAAAAATTGCTAACAACAGGAAATATTTTATTGCTGCAATCAGGCTATCATCAAGGATCTTTGTCATTTAAATCTTTTATATATTAAGTTTGGATTGACTACGAAGTTGTTGAGTGACATAGTGATTAATTCTTGTAGAGAGGAGGAAGCATGTACTGATGTACCAGTCGGGGTCAAAAATGCATACCTACTAGGCTAAAACGGTATGAAAGTAACCGCATAAGACTATCAGCCCTAAGACAACATTAGATTCAAAATATTACTAAGTAAAATTACACTATGTATACTGACTGGCCGAGTGCATGCAACGGATTTTGTTTACAAATTCTATATGCACTTTTGACCTGACCGTACTTCTCAGTAGGAAATAAAATATAGGTACCTTTTCAAAAGCTAAGCTTTGCAAAAGCAATCGTCACATCACAGAGGCAATTTGTTTTCAACACACTGGATGAAAAATATTCTATTCTTACTTCTACAAGTGGAAAATTAAAAAAATTTAAAACACATACGACTTTTGCAGACTTGTAATTGAAAAAGGATTAAATAATTTTTTTGAAACTCCACGACTAAAGGAAAGTAAGAACTAAGAACCTATCAGTATAATTACAAATCCAAGAAAATCCGCCGGAGCTGCTGTTTTTTGCCTATGACGGTGTTGATGGTGCTGTTTACCAGTTGACGACTAATTCAATTTCTTGATACTTCTCATATACCGGCAGTTTATCAATACCACAGATTAGCTCTTTCTGTGGTTTTTGTGAACAATTTAACATACAAACAAACATAACATCTCATTAATAAAGTAATGTACAAACGGTCTCTCACCCTAAACGCATATACCCGTACTCCGTTCCGTCGTGGGTAAAAATGGCGGGGCAGTAAAATTGACGCTCGGCTCGGTATCCACCCAGTCTCAACATACCCGGGTGTCGGAATGCGGTGAACGTTTCGGCGCTGTTTGGAGGGCACCTTGACTCGCTGCCATTGACCGAGGTCAGGGACGAGCCGCGACCCTGAAGCCAGCGTCACTCCGTGATGTAACCGCGCTCTACAATAGCGGTAGTCTATTGAACCAATTGAGGTAGGTATTGTACCTACACTCGCTTATACTCAGCACAACAGTTCTAGCCGCGAACGTTTGTCACTGCCAAGGCAGATGATTGGAACGGATGACGGTGTTGGTACGTCGAGTGGAGTTATTATTAAACGGCATATTAGTACAACGTGCATAACTAGCCACTAGTATAGTCAGATACCTAGTATAGTAGTATGTACGAGATGAATAAAAGTATGGTGGTATATTTCCGTAACTTCAAACAGGTTTGGTGCCTACCTACTTATGTAAGAGTCTAATAATTGTAGATTTATAAAAGTCGGTTACTTACGACACTTAGCAGCTTCAACTTGTAATGTAATACTTTTGCGACGGAAATTAAAAAAAACTATCTATCCAGATTTTCCCTAGTTATCAGTGATACGCAAGGCCTGATTAACTGATGTTTCGGGACCCTTAACTTTTACACGTTTCTAACTTATAGGTACCTACTTTCTTTTATAAATATTACAAAAGTCGAGTCGATCAGATCGACTGCTTTGGAATCCTGTTACTTCAACTGGCATCATGCATCGAAAAAAGAGAAGGATAATGAGGAAGTACCAATACGAATAAGATAATTTTATAAAACGTTCTTTTTCTTGGATCCTACACGGGGTAACAGGCAGTTGCGTAATCAGTCTTATGGATAACCCGGCACTGGTGACAGGAAATAATTAGATCCAATTATGTCCTGCAATAAGTTCTGCATTTAAATAATCGTATCGTAGGCCGCCCTTGACTGTTGCCACCCGAAAATATCTTTGTCGTCTTTAAAAAGTGGAGGCCGTGTGAGCTCATGCATGTTTCGCTTGGGGCGGTCTTTTTTGTTTTTAAATATAAACTCAGGGATGCTTGGTTGATTGAAGTAGAGACGTATAAGTTACCCACGTAAGAAGTTATAACAAAAGTAGAAGTATAAAGTGAAAGAGAGTAAAATAAAATAAAAATACCTAACATAATAACAGCAGTTGCCATTAACAAGATTGAAGGTCGCTGCATAGATGTGCTTGAAGAGGAAAAAAACAGCAACAGATAAATATAATAGATGTAAGAATTAATTATCACAAGAACTGGTTTTCGCCATCATATTATTATAATGGCTACAGTTCAACAAAGTAGAGTAGCAAGATAGATAGAAACAGTTATTATTTGAGGCACATAAACATCACTCTAATAGATAACAATTTAATCAAAAATTTATGTAAAAATCTCGGCTGCCTGTCTGTAAGTTGGGTAACGTTATCAATATTATAGGCATTATAAAATGTATGTGTTTTTGATAATCATATTGACTGTAGAAGTGGTATGGAGCAAAATTAATTAAATCTTCGAAATAAAACTTTCATAATACCTAGGTCATAGGTGTTGTTATAATAGAGTGCATACTGCGGGATCATTCCCGTAAGTAAACTTGTACATCGTCCAAACATCGATAGTAACCAAAACCATAACCAACCAATCGGGCCTTGGCTGCATAGCCGATGCAAACATGAACCAATCAAGTGTGCCTACGCAGCTCAACCGATGCAAGCATCAACCAATGAGTGCCCAAGACGCAAGATGAACTTCGGCGATGCTATAAATATTTTTGCAAAAAATCACATAGATGTTTTAACTCATTTTTCTGCGACGGAGCAGCAGGACGCCGACATGGTGGCATCCTTGCATTCCCAAGTGGCAGGACCTTCTGACAGTCCACCTAGCTAGATGAATAGCACTGCAGTCAGATAATCTGCCGTACAGTAGTAATTGTTAAGAATAAGACCTTTGTCCAATGCAATCACTGAGAACGAGATTATTTCTGGCTCAGATGGACACAATACAATGGCAACTACTTCGATCGTCTTCTTGTATTCAGTGACGGCTGAGGTGGACATACGGCCTTAGGTTAGGTAGTTATAGGTAAACCGCTATAAACTTGACTCTCCTGATGGTCTGCGTGACGCGGGGCGGGTGATGCGATTGGTTACAACGATACGTTAGCGCTGCCGACGGACAGCGACAGACTTGCCGATTGGTTGTACAGCTCCCGCCCCGCGTCCCGCAGACCATTAGGAGGGTCAAATTTATAGCGGTTTACCTATATTGTTTCAGCTTGATGCAGTCACAATAGCCGGAGACGTTACAGGACACTGAGTATAGTGAGACTAAAGAACAGCATTTCTAGTGGCTACATAAAGGTAGTTCAATCTACGAAGAAGCGCCCCACTCCTAACTCCATACGAATAGCATTAAACACAAGCGATTGTGACGGAGTGGGGCGCGACTTCGTGGATTGAACTACCGATATCAATTCTATCGCTTACGCTTCGAAAATTAAAAAATGCATTGTAGATTCTGAGATTGTAGACATCCGTTCTATGGTATGGTTGCTCAAGTACTATAAATAGGTAGGTATGTTATTTAAATATTTATTACGTTATTTCAATATTTATTACATCTTCTCTTTCTTTTGATTTTGAGGATTATTTTTACCTATTGTTTATGTATTATTTATAAATAAAAAAGTCGATGACAAATGTAATTTTTTTGGTTTTTAAAGCGTTAGCGATCGTAGAAAGAGAATTTATATGTCACATACCTAGAAGACTACCTTGGCTTACTGCCTTGGCCAAGTGTGGTCTAGTGCAGTGAAACCTGCGGAATGCACTGTGACGCACTAGGTCATAGCATTAGACCATTCTGTTCTGCAAAAAATGGTGTCATCAAACCCATATGGTATTTATTTCTTTTCGTTATGAGTCCATCATAAATCCTGTGTAAAGCAAGGAAACTAGTACCTACATCGTAAAGTAAGAGAAAAGTCAATGTTTTATCCATTTTATTACATACACAAAATTAATATCAGTGTAAAGTAACATTTTGGTCGCAAACAAATCGTTAAACACAAAACTTATAGCTAATAAAAAGAAAAATATATGTAATCAAGTCTTAAAAAATAGAACAATGATCAATTCAGCCAAGCATAAAAACTGTAAAATGTTAACACTAAAGCAAACATGAAACCGTCGATCTAAGCTGCATTAATTTTTTTTACTACAATACAATTGCAGCAAAAATTTAGCAACTGCTTCTTACGTTCTTTGTAAGTTTAGTCTGCACAAAAAAGTTTTGGTGGAATACACAAAATTACTGAAAAAAAAACATTTCCTTTTAACATACGTATAGCTAATTTTATCAATAACCCCTTCATTGAAAGTTGTTTCAGTGAAAGTTTAGTGTATGAGTAATGTGAATAATTATAAGATAGAGTTCTTATTTTTCCGAGCATTCCAATTCAATGGCCCAATCCAGCACAGGGTAGCGATTCGCGTATGAAACTAGAACATTCTAAGCTAATTATTTTTGTGATTATAAGATTTAAAAAATCTTGCTATGCGATTTAGAATAGTTAGTTTAGTTCGGTTCTGACCCTGCACCATCTTGTGACGTAGGCATTATATGAGTGAAGCCATAGACCTAAGTAACAATATGGCACAGGGTCAGTAACAAATTAATTTAAATAGCATAGTATTCCAAGAATTTTCATGTTAGTAGATAGTAGAGAGAAATTGGTCAATATTCAATACACAGATAATAAATGGAGGTAAGTAATAAACTCAGCGTCAAAAAAATCGCACCTTTCAAAAAATCTACTTCAAACAACTTTAGACCTTATTTGACATCAATAATGAGGGTCATGTTGCATATCATTTGAAAGGTGATGAAATGGAGTGTACAAAAAGAATTCAATTGATTATTTTTCTTTTACTGGAAGAGCACAAAAAAAGAAGAAGAAAACACAATTTTGCTCCTTAAACAGCCGCTAGTTGCGCTACCTTTTGCAGGTATAAAAGGGTCAATACAGGTTCAATCGGGATCATTCGCTATCCAACCGTTGAAGTGGACACAAGAGAAGCTCATTCCCAAGAAAAATACCCTTGAAGATGGATACCACTGTCGATGAGGCCGCCCAAGTGATTGCACTACTGCAATCAGGCATGCGGCAGTGTGATGTCGCTCGGCAACTCAACTTGAGCCGTTTTTCGGTTCGAAGAGTGTACCAGCGTTTCCTGGAGACCGGTGGCTACGTCCGAAGACATGGGTCTGGTAGACGTCGCTGCACCTCGGAGAGAGACGACCGATTCATCGTATCGACATCTTTGAGAAATCGCTTCTTAAATGCTGTTGAGTTGCGACAGCAGCTCCAGACAGCTAACAGAAGAACCGTGAGTGTGTCTACGGTTAGACGAAGGCTGGGGGAGAAGAAAATAGCGGCGCGAAGAGCTGCTACAGGTCCAAAATTGACCGCAGAGCATCGGCGAGCCCGCTTGCAATTCGCTCGCGAACACGTCAATTGGACCCTCTAACAATGGAAAGCTGTTCTCTTCTCAGACGAGACGAGAGTGTGCCTTTTCTGCAACGACAGACGCAAAAGAGTGTACAGAAGACAGGGTGAACGTTTCGCCCAAGCCTGCATCCAGGAGACGGTGGAATATGGAGGCGGTTCTTGTATGTTCTGGGGCGGCATGTCTGCCGACGGCAAAACCGACCTTGTTTGCGTCTCCCGGGCTCGAGGTGCTCGCGGGCAAGGGTCGCTGACTGCTCACCGGTACATCACAGAGATCCTGGAAGACCATGTGGTCCCCTATGCCAGTTTTGTTGGCGAGGGGTTCACGTTGATGCATGACAACGCTCGCGCTCACACTGCAATTATTGTGCGCGACTACCTTCAAGATGTTGGGATCTCTGTCATGCAGTGGCCAGCGAGAAGTCCAGACCTGAACCCGATTGAGCATCTATGGGACCATTTAAAACGCAAGGTTCGGTCTCGTGATCCCGCTCCTACGACTCTCCAGGAACTCAAAGATGCCGTTATTGAGGAATGGGACACTATCCCTCAAGAAGAAATTTTAAAATTGGTAAGATCCATGAGGGATCGTATGGAAGCCGTCATCAGGGCAAGGGGGGGTAACACTAGATTTTAGATTAGTTTTAAGATCATTTTTGTATTCTTTTTTGTGTAATTAATCTGTTTTAAATTAAGGCTTAATTAAGGATTTTTACTGTTTTATATACTTCTTTTTTTTGTGCTTTTCCAATAAAAGAAAAATAATAAATTGAATTGTTTTTGTGCTCTCCATTTTATCGCCTTTCAAATGATATCCAACATGACCGTCATTATTGATGTCAAATAAGGTTTAAAGTTGTTTGAAGTAGATTTATTGAAAGGTGCGATTTTTTTGACGCCGAGTGTATTATAGGGATCAAAATTTACTTCGCCAGATTTGTTAAGCGAGTTAAGACAGATACATTGGTCAAAATACAATAGGCAGATATTATATATATTATTATTTATTACAAGGAATGCGAACAGTCATGCCCATCGAGTCTGATTATTTTTCACAACCATTATTATATCTTACACCCATACACTAATTTATTGAATGTATTACATTCATATAACACATAACACTTAATGATGTTTCGAATAAGATACGGATAAGACGCATGAAAACACCGAATAATACCTTATGCCTCAAACATTATGTAAATAAACATTACCTAAATACGTACTCGTATATCAATAATAAATCGACTCCCATCCACCATTTAGGCACAATTATTAAATGGTCGGCACACAATAATCCTTACACTTCATAAAAAGACAGTCTTACGTCGTAATAGATCATGAGATACCTAGACATCACAAAGATCGCCCGCGTAAACAACTACACGCCGATTGCCAATACAGATATAATAATATTATATTGTTGAAAAACGTTAAACACTAATAATAATTATAATTACATCAACTGCGTAAGACCTACTTTGTAGCGATCGCGACACAAATACCACTCATATACCTATAACATAATCCTACTTCTCTGTTGCCTATAACTGAGACAGTAAACAACATCTTGATAATAATTATGTAGATATAATAACTACATACAGTACAAGTACATACATGTAAATGTTATCTAGAACATTAACTTATAGCAAGAGGTTACATCTACACATTAAGGTTTTAACTAATAAACAATTGATGATGAATATTACAGAGTAGTTCAAGAAAAGGCCAAAAAATATTGAAACGAAGAAAAGGACTCCAGAGTAGGTACCCAAGGATCTTTAAATATTGTAAACACAGTTTCGTATTCCATTGTACATTGCCAAGGTTTCTCTGCGTTAGGAGTTCTTTGCATTTTGTTAAGCAATCAATTCGGGAACAGTAAGGGAAATTCAATGTTGCAAAATTACGTTGCGAGCCAAGTCTATAAACGGCACGTAGTTCTCCCACTCAGTCAACAAATGCTAGTCAAATACACAAACTGTTTTGAATGCAATGCTTCGTGAATGCTTATTGACCTATTCAATGAACTATGATATGACTGGTATTGGTGGAGCACATAGAAAGAGAGAATGAGGAATCAAAGATATTAAGTGAGATTGTCGGCTATGTACAAAGAGTGCCGAAACGAAGACGAGTGTTAATTATCTATCAATTTGCAGAGAGGTGTTAGAAATAAGCACCAATAAAACGATAAAATCACGTACCTCAGTATTGTGGAAATGTCGGGTATACCACGCATGGGCAGAGAAAACCTGATATCAGTGGGCCAATATAATATTATTATCTTTACACCTATGGAATTACCAATTTGCAACCCGTCAAAGCAACAGCAGCAGTTAGAAGACGACAAAGAAGTTCAAAACAATTTGAACAAAATTATTATGACAACGCCGTGTGTTCACTTTAGACACACGATCCACATCTTGACTGAAATTTTCAGACCAAGGATGTGGAAATTTTACATGCTTTAATGAAAACGTGAAACTTTATTTTAATACGAACATAATATATCGTACTTTATGGCAAGATTCAAAAAGTTTTTGTGCTGATTATATGTAGCATTGCTTTTCAGATCATTCAATGAATATATCATAATATCAATTAGCATAATAATTGAAACATCAAGATATCGTCGTAACATAAGACAAATACATAGATAGTAAATGTTAAGTACAGTAAGTATTTTATCATACTTATTGCACTTAACAGTTATAGGTCAGAGTCCATTGTTAAAAAAGGTCTTAACACCTACAAGTACTTAATAGAAACCATTAAGTAACTATTTTTTTAATTAGTCATACTTTCCGGAGCATATTATATAATTATTAGAATATAATTAAGATTATACATATTAATATCAATTGATATAAATGAAGTGTCAGATGACGCCATTTTGCCAGTTCTCCCTATCCCAATATTTTCGCTGTCACGACAGAATCTTTCATTACCATAATTAAAAATATAAAAAACTTGAAAGATGTCAAGGGACATCCGGATGGAACGAAGTTCCTTTCGATTAATTAGTGAAAGAATATAAGAGAGAGAGACAGACAGAGAAACATGCGCACGCCGCACGACTTACAATAGCTTACTATAGCAAAAAGTGTCGTTGCAACTTTTCGTCTTAATTTTTTCCGTCTAGCCCCCTTTCGCAACGCGCGATAAGGAATTTCGTTCCAAAACTTCTTGTGGCCTGATTCTATATCGTTCAGTTTGTTAGTAACTGGGTTACTTACTAAGAAAACGTAGGCAAAAATCCTATTTTTGCGCAAGTTACCAACCTAGGTTGGTATGGTATAGTCAACATACCAAGTTAGTTGCTAACTTGTGCAAAAAGAATTTTGTAAAGCCCACCAGACTATGAATTATTTATTGAATATCAAAATTATCGCTGGCGACGGGACTTGAACATGCGCCCCCCAGCTATCGCGGCTGGGTGATCTTCCCAGACTACTTTAAAATTGAAAATTGAAAAAAGTAACCCCAAAGTTTAGGCATAGAGGTAAATGTTGCCTAACACAATGTACGATTGTCAAAATCAAAACATTAATTATAGGCCATCCATTTAGTGTCACGTATTTTATGGAGTTATCTAATAATCATGGCATACTATAGAACTTCTAGACACCTTAACTCCAATACCCCTTCGCAGAAGTTTTGCTGGTGACTTCCCCTCCCACTTCATACGACCGCCACCCGCGCGGACCTGAAGGATTAGTACAGGTTTTTGCACGAATTACTTACGAGTTGACTCGCATCGCACAAACGAATCGAATGGCTCCATACATTTACAGCCAGTGCAGCAGTGGTCTTCTCTGTTGGGCCTTAGCCAAACAGGGGTACGGGCCTCGAGGCTTGGCCTCCTTACCCGGGTATAGGCGCGGGAAAGATCTCTTCCCCGGTAATGCTCTTTAAGCCTTTGTTGGCTAAGGCCTGCCGTCTTGGCTTCGGGCCTCGGGGTCTTGAAGGTTTACAGGGTCCATGTCCCCCTCACTTCGGATCGGCTCGATGGTAAGCGCGGGGGAATCGGTGAATCCAGTAATGCTCGCCTCGTTTTCTTCGTCGCTGTCTTCGCCTGCAGGTTGCCGCACTGGCGAGGGCGATCGTAAGAGCTCGCGAGGTAATGGACGTCCGTTTGGTGGTCTGATGGTTAGCGGTGCAATTCCGTGGAGGTGCGCGCACGGTCCGTAGTCTGCACGGGCGAACATTCGCCGTGCAAGTGTATGGACGTATTCCTCCACGGTGGGTGTTTTGGTGTCGCGATGAATAACGTCATTTCTGACGTACCTCGGTGCTCCTACAATAAGGCGAAGGCACTTGTTCTGCTGAACCTGTAGCCGGCGCCTTTGGTGATCCGAACAGAGGGCGTACCACGCAGGTGCCGCGTACGTCAAGCGGGAGCGGACATAGGCTCCGACAGCCAGTGCCATCTATTGACAGCCGCATGTCAGTGACTGTCCATAGATGGCGTTGGCTGTAAATGTATGAAGCCATTCGATTCGTTTGTGCGATGCGAGTCGACTCGAAATTCGTTTCAAAACCTGTACTAACCCTACTGTAATCAGACGAGCGCAAGTTGCGGTTGTATGGAACGGGATGGGAAGTCACCGGCAAAGCTTCTGCGAATGGGTTATAAGTCCATTTTTCCCCTCACTCTGATATTTTTTTACACTTTTTAGTATACTTAATTTTAACGTACCCTGCTATCAGCACGACTTGCTCCACTTGAAACAAGTATTGTCAATTGAATTGGCCTGAATCCTTATTAAGTATATCAACCTACATCACCCTGCCTTTATAAATTCGCCGCTTAATTTCACGTCATTCATCAGTGCAGAATTTTAATTTTACATTTCTTAAGTAATTATTATAAAAATGATATGAGAGCTATTAGTATGGGCGTTTAACAAATAACTTAGAAAACTCTTTCTTTTTAACGACTTTAAGAGGAAGTAACCTCAAAATTATAGATCTCTTACTGTCGCACTCATAATTAACTCGTCATTACCAAAAACTTTATTCAACTTATTTTCAACAATTAAGTTAGTTTCAAGGCCAGAGAATACTTCATTCATTAAGCTAAATTAACGCCGCGTTACAGACTCCATTTGAATTTTCTGCAAAAACTTAAATGTGATAAAAAAATTCATCCATGCAATTATAAATTTTGTATATTTATGATTTCTTCTTGGTATAAGGTTATTGTAACTATGAGAAGTTAAGGCTAAGTGCAGTCGGATATAAGCATGGCCTTTATTAATAAACGTGGAATAAATACGAAAAAGTTAAATTTGTCTTTATCTGACATGTGGAAGTTGACACTTGAAGCGAAAAGACAAAACAGATTTTAAGGGGATTCATTGAATTTATTTTTGTCTTTCTCACTCTCACGGATACGTTGGTAGGTGCGACATGCAGCGTCGCGGAAGAATATATCAGAAAAACGACCTTTTACCTAATTACTCAAAAACTAAGCCAGTTATCAAAAATCGGTTCTCAGCGTTTTTGAATATTGTTATTACCGACACAGTAAAACAAAAATTACAATTACATCTATTGTAGTTTCCGATAAAACATAGAAAAACTGAGATTTTGGAGCAACTTTTGGGAGAACTTTCTATCGAGAAAATTTTATCCAATCGTGTTTCTGCTTCTAAGCGATTTTAGATTAAAGACCCAAAATACATGACTTGTAAATTTGAAAGTATTTGTCTTTATAGTTTTTGCATAAAACTTCATTCAAAATCACCTAAATACGGCTTGTAGGCCGTTAACTACTCCATCGTTAGTCCACCTTTAAAGGGTCTTCGAGGATTACGTTGTTTACGTATCACACTTGGCCGGTTTTCTTTGTTTATTAGTATCCATACATTTTACAATATTTTTACCCTCGGCGGAACGGAGTACGGGTATATGCGTTTAGGGTGAGAGACCGTTTGTACATTACTTTTTAACTCTACTATGATCACTTCCAAGTTCGAAGCTTGCATGTTAGCATAAGAAAAAAAGTTTGCCTTTTTAGTCACAGACCACAGTACAATCTAAAAACTACATTATCCAATCGTTTTCTGAATAATAATTATATACGAGAATAAAACAAAATTTTGAAAGAATTGTCGAAAAACTAACATTTAGTTTTTGAGATGGAATGGAACCTATTATGGTTCCATTGCAGCTCAAAAATTAAATGTGCCTTAAAATAGCCTACAATTGACAATTTGAATGAAAATCTGGGCCCACATTTCTTTATTTTTTATTTAAAATAATTTTATCTACTCTATCTCCAGTCAATAATATAAAAGGCGTGTAACAGTA
This sequence comes from Coenonympha arcania, assembly GCA_036785405.1. Classification (NCBI taxonomy): domain Eukaryota; kingdom Metazoa; phylum Arthropoda; class Insecta; order Lepidoptera; family Nymphalidae; genus Coenonympha; species Coenonympha arcania. Next base: position 4,797,436 of record CM072067.1, read on the forward strand.
ACCCAATAGCTTAAAACCCTAAAATCATCAACATTAGGTAATTAATTAAATCCTTTGACACAAAAGGAAATCAATCCTTTCACACTCTTGTCTTTATAAAACTGCAATAAATGTGCACATGCACTTACAGTAATTAAAAAATATTAGGACACAGGCACAGCCATTTGCATTTTTAACTCTAATTCGTTTAAAAAATGATAGTTGGATCATGACTTCTATAAAAGAATAAAAATTTCAATCCTAGAAATATAGAGGAGAAATCAAAATAAAAACTGCATGCCACCCAACATTTTTGTAATACAAAAAATGTATTTGAAGACTGAATAGTTTTCAATGTTATCGTTCCTTAAACATCTCCACTTATATTTTTTTTAGATCAAACACATTTTAAAGTAAATGTCTAGACGATACTATATACAAAAAATATATATATAAATATAAAAGGTATCAGTCATGTACATTGTACACCATACTATAATTTTTTTTTTGTTGTACTTTATCTAACAAATAGTTTATTTTATAGTTTTTCTCATTTATTGGCTTGTTTAGTCCTGATTCACAGGTAGATAATTTATGATATTAATAATATAATGTCACTTTGCCAAATTCTTAAAAATCCCACCACCAAAATAGACATTCGCTGAGCAATATTTCATAAGATTTAGATGATTTCTAAATTAGACAAAAAAATTGCAACTGCATTCATGCAAGCTGGAGCAAAAAGTAAATATTAATTATTCAGTTATTTAATAGTATGTAATTTACGTAATTTAAGTACTTAATCATTTGGTCATTTATTTTAAATTTTGGATAAGACACAGACTTTTCAATTTAAAAACTAGTGAAACTATAGTCTATTTTTGGTCTGAGGTGTGACATAGCTGGGGCTACGTAGATGTGACGTAGCTATAGATATAATGTGTAGCTTTAGTAGTTTTTGTACAGAATGGACAAACTGATTTTTGCTGTTTGAGGCACATATTTGAATAACTAAACAGCGCCAAGTGTAACAAAAATCACTGCGCAAGTGGTGTGCACAATGTATTTCAATACATTTGCGAATAAAAAATAAGTATTTTGAGATAGGTATAAAATCTAATATTATATAAGTAAGTAATATTTAAGATAAATATAAAATAAGTATTTATAGAACTCACCTATATTACTTGCTATATTTAGATATAGCAAATATACTAAAGGATCTATGAAGTGGGTTTACTGGTTAGCGATAATAGCTGGCAAATCTGCATAAGACAGCACGCTGACTTCTACAGCTCTACTTAACCTTTTCATATGAGGGCCTGATGATGGTGATGATGATGAAGTACTACTGACGATGAAGAATGACTGAAGTCATCAAATTGAAGAAACAAGTACACTACAAAAAACACCTGATTTAAATACAATGGTAGGAACTTATTGTTTCCACCAATCAGTGAATAAGCACATTTTTTACATTCTAGCTAATCAGGTTGTATAGGAAGGATGATTATTTTTTAGATTTAAGTGGAAATCTGTTTTCTTAAGACAGAAATATAAAAAGTGATACAATTGTGTAAAAGAGAAACGAATGGAATGGAAGTCTTATTCTTACCGGATTGCATTACACAAATATGCACAAGGGTTTGCTGATTTAGGCCTTTCTCACACCCAGTAATGATAACCCAATTTATATATACATAAGAATATAGATACAAATATTCTCATCTAAACTGTGCTTTATTTAATCTGTATTTTATAAACATATAAAATCATTTACAAGATTGTTTACGGAACACATTCTATGCATTTTTGTCTATGCTCCAATTGTATTAACTTGCAAGATTTAGGTACAGATCTAATATGTATATAATGTATATATTAATAATATGAAGGATGTTAAAGGAAGGGATCATTGAAAACTTAGGTGACATGTAAAGGACCGGTAGGAAATCTGTTAATTACTTTGGTAGCAATAACTAACATTTGGCACTCATATTTAAACTTTTTTAATAACTATTTATTGAATTATTCATAAACATAGTTATATAACTGGTATAGACATCTGGTTACCATGGGCGCAGCCAAATCAGACTTGAGATATTTATGAGTTTGTAGTAGGTAGCATTACTGAATGTGAGTAAACAATAAACTTTACCCTACTGCAAATAAAAAACATCTCCAAGTTGATTTGACTGAACAAAGAATACATTAAATCCATCAGGAGATCAATTCTGTAATCCTTTCCACAAAATTTATTATAACTGAAATACATGCAGAAAATTTAATTTTCATTAACATAATATTATTGAGGGCCTAATATCTAATGTGCCCAGGTGTAAAATGAAATCAATCTTTGCTATTCAATAAAAGTAAGAAAAGCATTTTCACTTTTTCTCTCATTTATAATTAATAAAGTTTGTTTACATTTTCCTATCCCAGCATTTTGCATTTCCCATAAAAAAGTTTCATTTTGTTCAAAATAATTGAAAAAATTACTTTGTATTACACATACCACCTTGAAGGAACTAAATACACTAACTTAAAATTCCTCTTGCAGACCAGTAAGTCTTTTTAAATGTTCTTTGTTGTCTTCGTGTTCAGAATTTTTCCTCTTGCGAGTATCAAAACGTACGCCGGTTTCTTGCACAATCCTTTCACTGTTTTTGATTGCCGAGATAATATTTTCCTTTGAGGGTGCTACTAGTTTCAGCTCATCCACATTTTCACTGTTTGCAGGTTCTACCAAGTGCATTACAATCCTTTCTAAGTGTTTTGGATGCTCTACTGGAGCATCATCCACAGATAAGGTGGACTCATGCTCTAGCTTATCAGTGTCCACCATCACAGAGTACTTCCTCTTCATCTCATCCATCATCCTCTGACCGAACGTCTCGTTTATCACACTGTTGACACAAACAAAGCTTTGCACTTTCTTAGTATCTTTGTCAATCTCCAGGAACCCCCTAGTCCTCATGTAAATGAAATGGCCAGATCGTGACATGAGCCTGTAATAGGACTCTCCAAACTCCTTGCTCTGGTCGTACATCTGACGTAACACACAAATGACCCAGCGGACATCATCTTTGTGCATGAAGAAGAAGGCGGAGGTTCCGGTAACCTCTTCGATCATGTAACCAGCAGCCAAGGAAATGCTCTGATCGCATTGCACAATTCTGCCATCAATCAGATGCCTCGTCCAGTACTCTGAATATGCTGTAGGTGGCAAAATTCTCATTGGTAAGTTATTTGTCAGTATATGGACCATTCCTATAAAAACAAAGTCGTTACCACTGGAACAGAAAGTGCGGTGGTGTCTCACTCGTTGCCGTTTGATGGTTTGCTCTTCTTGCACCCCGTTAGCAGTCGCTCGGTCAGAACGACGGAGCACACCATCTACTCTACAGTGCTCATACCTGGGAGGGTCGGACCTGGCGCCGGCTCGCAGTATTCTGATGTTAAAGTTAATATGCTGCTCAAACAGCTTAGGGCTGCAACCAGTCTGCAATTCTACTGGGTAAATGTGCTGCCTTAGGATTGGTTTATCTTCAGGATGAACATAATTGTAAAAGTCCTGGCCTAAGAGATCTATGTGACAGTATCCTAACTTGTCCTGCACGTTGTGGGACACGTTACAGATGCGCCCCATGCATGTCACGGCTAACATGAAGCCACCGATGAGATCAAAGAATTTAAACACAGCAGACGACCACGTTTCCTGGTGACAGCATTTAATGGAGTCGCCGAATATGTGTTGGTTGCGCAGTTCACTGGCGACCAGCCGCAGGACGCTCGTCTTGTCGACCTTTCGCTGCGAGTGGAGTACGTCAGTCAGCAAGGACATCATTTGAGCGATATGAGAATTAAACTCACTCCTTCTGAGCTTCTCGGCGATAATGCGCGACTGCCGATCGCTCGCTTTAGCGACCGGTATTTCCGGCGAGTGGGCGTCCGACGAGGAATCTCCATAGCGTGTTACAGCTTGCAACTCGAACGTTTGGGGAACGAGCGCCATGTCCGGCATGCTCGAGCAGCCGGCGACGGCGGTAGACGCCTTCATTCTGCCGCAATCCCGGTTCCCTTGCTTAGATGTCATTCGTGAACTGCATCCGAGTAAACACACACCACTACAACATTTTGTGACAGAATAACAAATCTGTGATATTCACGACACAACTGTTTACATTGTGTTATCTTGTTGCGAGAATCCTTTCACTTCTTAATAATTGTTCACAAATCACAATACATATTTCGGGGACTTTGGGATACTATTACTTGTTCAGATTTAATTTCCGGACACTACCGTGGTGAATAATTACTCTGAACACTAAAAAAATACAGAAACCAAAAACATGACCGGCGCGGACGAAACGCGGACCAACATGGCCAGTGATTTCCGCGATTTATCACAGATTAAATTCTGGAATAAAACCTTAAAACTTCAAACTATTCTCTATGGTTCACACTGTCAATTTTTTTTTTTTTAGATTGCTTGTAGCTCTACAAACTAGTCATTCTCGATTTCTCGAAATGTCAAGTTATGAACCACAGATTTACAACAAATATGTTACGTTACTGAAATCGGTAACCCAGTGATGCGGGCTAATTGTGCCAATAGCCAAAAAGGATAGCAGGGCCCGTCTTGCAGTGTTATAATATATGAATTACATAATATTGTATGTATGAAGTAATTATTAATTATAAAATATTTGCCTTTTTTTAGTGACAGTAAAAGTAGCAATCACTGCTTAACTACCGCTAGCGGTACGGTAGCTGCTGTCTCGAGCAGGGAGATCGGCATAACACAGATTACTATATCACATATAAAAATGTATCAACTATCAATCATTAGAGCTGGTCAATGTCAAAACGTGATTTTCAAGTGTTTTGATTGGTCAAAAGCCATGTTGTATGTTGCTCAGGGTGACTGTGGAGATGACAAGAGTCAAGAAGAGTCAAGATCTAAACGTCAACTGCCGAGACGCATGAGTGGGTAGGTACGGGGTACACATTATATCATGCGTCTCGGCCTCGGACGAAGAATCAAGGGTCTCGGCAGTTCACCACGGATACTGATCGATTCTTCGTCCGAGGTCTCGGCGGTCTCGGCAGTTCACCACAGATACTGATTTATACACGGGGATATATTATAGCAACGAACAACTATCTGTCATCTCTATTAAACTATAGATAGAGATCAGTGACCACAATAGGTAGTTACCATAGATCGTAATATAAAGTAGAGGATAGGAAACAAGAAATGTCAAGTGAAGCTTCCGTAGCCAAATAATGGCGAATGGGCGGAGCCTAAATGACATTTAAGGCTAGGGACTACCCCTACATCTGTGGGACTACCGATATCGATGTTTTTATATAGGTACTCGACAAAATTATCAGAAACATTATTTAAATAATATTATATTATAAACATAGGGTACTTTTTACTTACGTACGCAGGCAAAAGCTTGGGAATAAAGAAAATCGACTTATTTTAAAAATGATTTATTTCTTAACTCAGATTTATTTCTTAACTTAGATATTATATTTCTTAACTCAGATAACTTATGATAAAGTGAAAAAAGAAAAATAAGTGAAGATATCATCTATATCACTAAACCGCCAGCGGCCAGATGCCGTGAGCAGTGGCGTCCTTTATTTTGCTCGACATCCATTTTTTGGGAATCTGAAATAAAAATAAAAGGTATAAGTAGGTAAATTTATATACAAACATACCTGAATGTATGCAGGCATGCATACATGCATTCACGCATGCATGCATACGTGCACTCACGCATGCATGCATGGATATATTCATACATACACGCATGCATACATACATACATACATACTTTATTTTTCCCGGAGATGCAAAATTATTTTTTTGTGAAATAAATAAATTTTCGTAAAAAAACTAAAACTTTCGGTAATCCATATGACACCAGCTACTGACTGACGTAACCATGACGTATCAATAGATTAAACCACAGACATATAAAGGGAAGCAGACCAAACATAAAATAAAATTGGCGTGCCAATTACGCCTACATACAGATCTCAGGCACACATTGACAGTAAACAGGGCCGAACTCAGGTAAGCGAGGGACTGATCGTATGTCGATGTTGGTTTACCTGCCTGCTGATAGATGATTCGCTTCGTGTTAGTTACATTATAGCGTGACACTTTACATGAAATGGTGAAACTATTAAAAGCTAGTGAAATAAATTAAAACAAACAAATTTAAATAATTTATTTTTAAACAAAACATTTTTTTTAAATAATTTCTTTCTCATAGATTACTGTTTTGCATTATTTTGTACGAATGCCACTGTGATCCACTAAATGTGCTTCAAAATGTTTAGAACATAGCACACTCGTGATGATTTGGGCTGCCAATTTTTTTATTCATGTTAATTAACCACGCATATTTTAGGTTTTCGTCCTTGGGAAACCTGAAAAATGATTTTATTTTATAATTTATCCATACTTTTATCAAATCAACTTTCAAAATAATATACCTACTAGACAAATCTTGAGCCTAAATACGGCCCTGTAAAATTTTACAAGTATAAGAAACGTCAAACACGATCAGCAGAAGTATTATTTATTTGATAAATATTGCAACAGGAATCTGCTAGAACCAAAATTACTTTACTATTTACAAGTTGTGCACATTAAATAATTAGGGACTGCTTTTAAAATGCCTAAAGATTATTAATATTCTCACAGTAACCAAATAACCAAATTACGAGACTGTATGGCACATGAAAACTTACCGATTAAATGTTATTTCAGGCGTTTTCTTATATGAAGAATTGCCGCACAGAGGTGCACTGCACTTAACCATTTTATTTCGATATCCTTGGATTTTTGGACTCGATTTTGATGCAAAAATAAAAAATAAACAACGCAGCTATGAGTTTGTTTTTGACATCATTTGACATATTGCGCCATATTGCTCTTAATTGTAGCTTATCAAGATGGAGGTTTGCCTCAGGATCTTTTTGTCTCTGTGTGCGTAAGTGTAACAACAACAGAAAGAAAAGAGATGGAATTATATATTTTTGGTTGGAGAGATACAAGCGAAGATATTATTTATTCTCTTTAGTTGTAGTTGTGAAAATTATGTTAGGTCTGCTTCCCTTTATATGTCTGTGGATTAAACGGACGTATAATATACTTTATGCAAAAAAAAAAAATACAGGTATCCTCCACCATCGGTATTAAAACACACCTGTATTTTGAATATCACTTTTTTTGCGCATTGTAAATTTTTTGTGAGAAACTTCCATCAATGCCTCTTTTGCGGGCCGCTGCAGTAATGTAGGTACTAGATATATATAGTAGTACGCTAAAAAAATAACGGATAGTCCGTGTACAATGGCTCTTGGCTTGAATTTTTGTCTTAGCTCCGTGTTTTTATTTTTTAATAACTTTAAACTATATAATTGTCTATTGTGTGTAAGTATTTTCTATGTATTTAAAACAGTAATATATTTACGTTGAATGATGAAAATTTTATTTAAATCACAAAATAATTAATTCGCATCTCCTGGAAAATATAAGTATGTGTGGTGCACCCTCTCGTCCTACTGAATATCTCTTAAGTCGTCGTAACTTCGAACTAGGGCAACCTGATTTAAACCAACAGCCCTTACTGTTTCTCTCTCTACCCCTCAACCACCTTCAATGTGACAAACAGTACGTATTATTTTTATCGATATTCAATTTGTTGATAAACAATACAATCCCAACACTACATTTACATTCAAACAAAAACTCGAGAAATAATCTAAGTTTTCCATTTTACCGCATAAATTTGAGTGTTTTTAATTAAATAAAGCAGAAGCTAAGCTAAACTTTACCGAAAAAAGGCAAAATACTCGTTACAAAAAGAGAAACTAGAAAAATTTATTGCTTACCTGTGAAATGAAATTCCTGGGATTCTTTCAGTGTTTTTGCTATTACAGCCTACAACTGAGCACTTTACCATTATTTATTGCTTATAACAACAACTTAAACATTAACCAATTTTAATAAAATACCAAACAAAATTTAAATCAACACCGGAAAAACAATTTACGCCATGTTTACGGTCCTGAAAAAAAGCTTCAACACACAGATCGTATGACGTCATTTGACATTTGCGTAACGCGTTTACGCAATAACATAATCCGCCTGTCTCGTTCTAATAACGTAGCTTTCCATGAATGAGAAAGGCATGGAAATAGTTTTATATGTTTCATTCAAAAATACGTCATATAACTATAGATAAGTAAAATGCAACAGATCCTCTTAGAATCTTTCATCATTGGTAGTTACACATCACGTTCTGCCCGCAAAATTCATTTGAATTTGAATTAATTTGGCGGGCAGCCGCGAACATTTACAAACATAAATGCTAAGTACAGCAATTAAGTATACCTACTCGAAGGCTATTCATACAGGATTCAGATGGCGACAGAATTTTTAAACCTTGGGACCCCAGGGTATTAATATTTTTATAAATCAGGTTATTAATTTTGCATTCAAAAATTTAAATACTGATTAGTTATACTGTAAGTTAATACTGTTGTTATACTAGCTGGTTGCCTAAAATAGCGGTGCCGTCTTACAGCGCCCGTTAAGTATACGAACGCAAAAAGACGGCCGTGTTTAAAATATTCTTATGGGGGAAGATACGTCGCTTCTGCAGTTGGGAGTTGGAGCTCATTTTGTATGTCTAACGCAAAGATTGTAATATGGTCACCAGTCAAAACGAAACAATTTTTTCACCGCTATCAAAGTAATAGGCATTGAACTGTGGCATTGAACTATTCGACATAAGGAATAATTTTATGTCAAGACGACCGTCATGCAAATTGCAAACTGCAAATGGCGGCACCGCTTTTTGACTTTGCGGTAAACATTACCACTCTCTAGGAAACCGCGTCATTTAGTTTACATAGACAACGTTCTAGTGACGTCATTCACCGCTGTAGCCTGTATTACGGCCGCTATACAACGGTACCGCTATCCTAGGAAACCAGAGCTTTTGATAAGTTTTATTGTAACTTTCTGCAATAATAAAAATTAGAGATTAATATTTATTTTCTAAGGTTCTTGTTTAATGAAAAACGCGATTTGCAACAATAGTATATAGTCTTTTACTCGTAAAATTAATATTAATTTTGCATTGAGTAGTTCATTTTAAGGTCAAGTGTTTCCAATGTCGTAGTTTATCCTTAAAGATCGTTGTGGCCAATTTAGCGATCATTTTTGAATTTCGTTCCATTTCCATCGTCATCACATAGCGCATCGCAAAATGCCATAGTGGCTAGAGGTGCTATAAGTAAACCGCTGTAAACCTGACCCTCTTGATGGTCTGCGGGACGCGGGGCGACTGATGCGATTGGCTATGATGATACGGCAGCGCTTAGCTAGCCACATGGCATTTTGCGATGCGCTATATGCCGTAGACTGTGCAGCAGCTCTGTCATTCCATAGATTAATTCTGGGTTGGCCACACCACGCTCTCTATCCAGTCGAGGTAGCTGGCCACGCGCGTGTACACGCCGGGCACGCCGGGCACGGCGCACCCGCGCCCGAATGACGTCACCGCCACCAGCCGCAAGAACCCGTCGTCACTGGTCAGGCCCTGGAGCGGCCCGCCTGAATCACCCTGCAGGCAAGGAAATAATGCTAAAAATGGATTATCATAATGTAACCCTCTGCCACAGATTACCTACTACAGATAAACATTTCGAAAACATCAAGTGACGCACGGTATTTACGTACTTATGTGTGCGTGCACACACACAGCTATCGGTCTGAACACTGTCTAACGCAAGCCTGATAATGTTGCTAGCTTAAGGAAAAAACTCCCACTACAATATAGTATTACAGGTACCATTTCCTTAGTGAAGAGTGATTAATACCTAAGCATATTTTAACCTCCGACCGCGCCGTCTCGCTGTCCGCGATGAAATAAAACGGGGAAACGGCGTCGCCTGTTGTTCTGCAGATTGAAGACAGTAATCTGTGCCCTCTGCAACCAGATTTTCCTTACGCAAAGGATAGGGCTGTAATTTGTCATGATTTAAGACCAATAAATTATAATAATAAGCCGTATTTGCGATTTTGAATGAAGTTTTATTAAAAAACTATAGAGACAATTACTTTCAAATTTAAACGTCATGTATTTTGGGTCTTTAATCTAGAATCGCTTAGAAGCAGAAACACGATTGGATAAAATTTTCTCGATAGGAAGTTCTCCCGAAAGTTGCTCCAAAATCTTAGTTTTTCTAATTTTTATCGGAAACTACATTGGATGTAATTGTAATTGTTTTAACGTGTCGGAAATAATAATATCCAAAAACGCTTAGAAACAGATTTTTGATAACTGGCTTAATTTTTGAGTAATTAGGTAAAAGGTCGTTTTTCTGTTATATTCTTCCGCGACGCTGCATGTCGCACCTACCAACGTATGCGTGAGAGTGAGAAAGACAAAATAAATTCAATAAAGCCCTTTCACCCGATGAAAAACCCGTTAACAGAAGCTTTGCCGACTTCTCCTCCCACTTCAAGCGACCGCCACCCACAATCGTCTGATAACAGAAGCGCGCGGGTGGCGGTTGTATGAAGTGGGAGGGGAAGTCATCGTCAAGCAATCTGGGTGCCTTCAAGAGAAGAGTGAATAGGAATTTCCTAGGCAAGCGCGCTCCATCCTAAGCCTCATCATTTCTGTCCATCAGACATGATTGTAGTCAAGCGCAAGCCTATCAATTATAGTATAAACAAAACAGCTTCTGCGAACGGGTGATAGTAATACTGGCCCAGCAAACGTTGCTTTGTCATTTATTAGGAGTATGAAAAATCCAATTACCACGTTCTACGACCTATTCCTAGACCTTTCCTAGACTTACCGAATGAAGACATAAAAATCGGTCAAGCCGTTTTGGAGGAGAAATTATGAACCTGACATTATGATGGGGAAAGTTTTTATGCATACCAATATTGTAATAATTGAAGAAAAATTTAGTTTTCCACTTTTGAAAATGGCGCCTCACATTCGCCATATAGATAGTATCCAAAAAAAAGCTTTAACTTATTTTACTCGGAATGATGTAAGGATTCTAACGATACCCCATGTGTATAGTGGAATAAAGAAACTCACATACGTACATACATGAACCCAAAAACATTACACACATTTTTTGACGTAATAACGTTTAATAAATTGATGAACACCAGCAACGCACATGAAAAATAGTAACGTTCCGCGTAACGTTCCACCTGAGCCTGTGCGTGCAAGCGAGAGCACGCAACAAGCGATAGAGAGGCCAATTATGACGTTATCACGTAAATCTATCGTCCGTAAACCGACTTTACAGACAACCAATTTTTTTTTTAATTACCTGGCAAGCATCGTGGTGGCCTTGTGGGTCGCCGGCGCAGATCTGGCGGTCGGTGATACCGTCGGGCAGGCGCCTGAACGCGGGGTGCGCCTTCCGACACTGCTCCAGAGACACCACAACCACGTGCGCCTTCTGCAGAACCGAACTTATAGCACTTCCTGCAAAGGATAATGATTCCTATCAATTTATATAATAAAAAAAAATTGGTTGTCTGTAAAGTCGGTTTACGGACGATAGATTTACGTCATCACGTCATAATTGGCCTCTTTGTCGTTTCTTTTATCGTGCCTCTCTATCGCTTGCTGCGCGCTCTCGCTTGCACGCACAGGCTCAGGTGGATCGTTACGCGGAACGTTACTATTTTTCATGTGCGTTGCTGGTGTTCATCAATTTATTAAACGTTATCACGTCAATAAGATAATTAGTTAAAAACGGCAATGTGTCATCTCTCGTCCGAAGCGTGCTCCATTTGAAATTATAGGCAGCAGCGATGGTCTTCTCTGTTAGGCCTTGGCCTAACAGGGGTACGGGCCTCGAGGCTTGGCCTCCTTGCCCGGGAATAGGCGCGGGAAAGATCATTTCCCCGGTGATGTTCTGCCGTACGTGGCTAAGGTCTGCCGTCTGGGCTTAGGGCCTCGAGGTCTTGTAGTGATGTACGGTCTAGGTCCCCATACATCGGGTCGGCACATCACAGATAGCAGGGGTGTTGCGTAAATACTGGTTAAGTCCTCCTCGTCACTGTCTTCGCTTAGGGGTAAAATTATACATAGGCCTAAGAAAAATTAATTTAACTGTAATATTTCACAATAGATGGCGCTGGTTCTGCTTAAGGACCTCAACATTACGAATCTGAATTACATCGCGGAGGGATATGGCTCGTATAGTTCAGCGGTAAGAGCACCCGCAGCCGCGATAGCTGGGGGACGCGGGTTCAAATTTCGCTGCGAATGAAATGTTGATTCGTATTTAACTTTATAGGAATGATAACCTAAGTGTGTAAAACACTAATCAAAAAGATAATTAGTTAAGGATAATGATGTATCGATCCATGTTTATAATAAGTGATAAAAGAATTGGAGTTCAATACCCAATTTGTCCAGACGAGTAACACAAATGAATGATTATGCTGTGTCAAGGGATATACTCACTTAAAACATTAGTTTTGCCCCAACCAGTAACAATGAGGTTTATCGAAGGATCATCATCTTTCGTGTACAGGCAGATAGGGCTTAACCCTGGCGAAAACTTAACTGGCCGCTCTAGTCTGTAATGTAACATTATGTATTTTAATTCAAAACCTTAAAAAAATATTAAAAAGATTAGACAGAGATAGCTATATCGGATAGTGACGTCACTATCACTCATGCCATAGTAACCCCACGTAACTCCATACAAATTTTCGTTTTGCGAGAAAGGGACAGAAGAAAAATTTTTGAATTTTTCTTCTGCATGGAAATTAAAAGTTACAAGCATTTGTGCTTGTAACTTTATTTTTTATTTTATTTATTTAACTTTTAATTTCCTTGTCAGATAAGAATTTTATTTTCAATGGATGTCATTATTTCTAACCTAGTTTACAATAAATCAATAAAAAAATGGAGTAAAATACCGTATTGTCCAAATTTCAACATAAAAATTTTCTTGTGTAAAATTTCTTGTCTAAGCCCACACTTAAAAGAGGCGGCAAAACATAGCTACATTCTTTCCAGTCGTTTATTTTCTCTTTGACACATGAAACAGATATAGCAATAACGAGGAACCAGAAAGAGACCACTTTACCTTTAACTCTTTCTAGTCCCTCGCTATTGCTACACTATTTCCATTCGTTTATTTTCTCTTTGACACATGAAACAGATATAGCAATAGCGAGGGACCAGAAAGAGACCGCTTTACCTTCATCTCTCTGATCCCTCGCTATTTCTATATCTGTTTCATGTGATTCCATGTGTCAAAGAGAAAATAAAGGAATTGAAATAGTATATCTGTTTCATGTGTCAAAGAGAAAATGAACGAAGGAAAGAGTATAGGGGCTTTTCTAAAGTTGACCACCAAACTTGGATTCGAAACGTGCACAGTTGATGATGGTACATACTTCAGCAGGGCGATGTCGTTGTATTTAACGCTTTTGGTGTAGTTCGGATGCACCATCGCCTGCTGTATCCTCACGTCGGAGTCGTTATCGAAGCGTCCGTCGCCGATGTCCACCACGCCCATGCGCGCTATTTCTGGTGTCATACTGTGAGACACATCAAAGGAGACAAATAGGCAAACACGCAAATATACTGGCTTCATAAGCGCGTGAATTGTCGACCAGAACAGGCGGACCGCCTTATTTTTTTTGTATTTGGCTCCATGTGTAGGCGGTTGTATCGCCTATTTGCCCATAGGTCGAAAATTTTGGCAAATACGCGATCATCCAATCACAAATACAAATAGCCATTTGTGGTGCCACCATAACATTTGACGACCGAATGGGGTAGCGGTAGCGAACCTGCCGTCTGCGTCGGAGGTCGTGGGTTCGAGTTTGTGTGATGAGCATTAATGTTTTCCAGTGTCTGGGTGTTTTTCAAAATATTATATTTATTTATAATAATCTCTAATATATATACTCACCTGCGGCTCGTTTTTTAAACCCGCACTCATGTTTTAATACCCCCCCATTATGCAACCGTTTCATAAACTACTATTATATATTTATAAATGTGTATCATAATAATACGAGGAGCCGATGATCTAAATGCTCCCAAGCGCTTATTTGAATACGCCTCAAAAGAGTTCGGACAGTACTTAAATAATAAAATCAAATAAATAATTGAGCTCGCGCACTAAGGGTTCCCTAATATTAAGACTCATTTTCAATAGTATTAAAGTAAACTAAACACCCCTGCCCACCAAATGCAAAATTATATAGAAATATATATACATATATATATATATATATATATATATATGTATATATATTTCTATATAATCTGAATCTCGGAAACGGCTCGAACGATTTTCATGAAATTTAGTATACAGGGGGTTTTGGGGACGATAAATCGATCTAGCTAGGATTCATTTTTAGAAAATGTCGTATTTACCAAAAAAAAAAATACCGAGCAAAGCTCGGTCACCCAGATATTAATATTTATTGTAGAAAATTTGTTTTATGTTAAATGTTTTTTTTTTTTTTTCAAGCAAATATGTAATATAAAACTAAATATTCCGCTACCATTTGAAGCATCTACCAGTGCGCTGTTTTCTTCGTAAACGATTACGATAGCGATGAATACGTTTTTCTTACACAATCCAGGGGCAGTTACCAGCAGAAGTTACTCAAAGTTTTAACATGGGGTTATTCAAGGGGCGGATAAACAAAGCAACGCATTCACTATTCCTCTGGTGCTGCAAATGACCATGGGCGGTGATTATTGATTAAGGGATTTATTGAATTTATTTTTGTCTTTCTCACTCTCACGGATACGTTGGTAGGTCATGCAGCGTCGTGGAAGAATATAACAGAAAAACGATATTTTACCTAATTACTCAAAAACTAAGCCAGTTATCAAAAATCTGTTTCTTAACGTTTGTGGATATTATTATTACCGGCATAGTAAAATAAAAATTACAATAACATCCATTGTAGTTTCCGATAAAAAATAGAAAAACTGAGATTTTGGAGCAACTTTTGGGAGAACTTCCTATCGAGAAAATCTTATTCAATCGTGTTTCTGCTTCTAAGCGATTTTAGGTTAAAGACCCAAAATACATGACGTTTAAATTTAAAAGTAATAATTGTCTTTATAGTTTCAAAATCGCTTAAATGCGGCTTCTACGCCGTTAACATCAGCTGACCCGCCTGCTCGTTTGCTTGTGTTCATTATAAAAATAAATGAATTTTTGGGACAAAAATTACACAGAAATTAATTATTTTGTCAGTTTCATCAGGTGATGTAAGCGATTTTAAAGCAATGATTTAATGAGATGACCGTTGAGTTTGAAACACAACTTTCCTTACCCATGCGAAACGACACAGTGGGCCGCTGTTAGTATAAAAGACTCCGATATCAAAGAGCCGCCGCATTGAAAGTCATAATATTCGCCCGTTAAGTCGTATCCAAGTAACACCTGTAATCAAAATAACTCAATTTAAAAAAAACGTCATATACGTCTACGGCCTTAACTGTGTGAGGACACTTAGAATACCGTTTTAAGTATTTGAGGTACGGAATCAGTCCTACCATATGCGGGAACTCGCCCAGCGATGCGTTGCTGCCGCCTATTATGTGCGAAGACAGAGATGGCAAGGTTGTGTCCATAATTTTCTGGCATTCTGTAATTAAATAATTTATATATTTTATAAATAAATAAGAACATTTTCTAATATACAAAATTGTCGTGTTACACAACACTACTAAGTACTACATCTTTGTAACAAAACTTTTCCGAAACGGCTTGATTGATTTTTATGGAATTTTTGTATATTCGGTACGTCTGAGAATACGACTTACCTAAACTATTAATACCCCTAAGTGACAATGTCAAAAGATGGATTTTGTTTAGACCAATCAAAATTTCAAAACACTTAATAAACACGTTTTGACGTTGATGCCGATTTTACTCAATTGGGGGGCTGGGCCCATATTATTCTGTAAAATTGACACTTGCAGTGATAAGCACTGTTATCTATGGTTCGTTATACATTGCTGCTTTATTAAGGCCGAATGACAGTTTGCAGGGGGACGGAGCAGCCGCGTTCACACTGATTTACTTAAATTTCGGGGAAATTATTACTTTACACGATTGTTAGAAGGCCTAAAAATAAAACTCTCAATAAGGCCGAATGACAGTTTGCAGGGGGACGGAGCAGCCGCGTTCACACTGATTTACTTAAATTTCGGGGAAATTATTACTTTACACGATTGTTAGAAGGCCTAAAAATAAAACTCTCAATCAAAGTTATTGTAATTTTTATGTGCTTTTTTTGTGTGCAAGAATTCATTAAAAAGCGTGCCCCTTTATGCAGACAATTTTGAAAGTATGACAAAATTAGATGCTTATTGGGAATTTTTTTCTGAAAGAGGGTTTGAGAAAATTCACTTTCTTGTCAATAACGATTGTTCATCAAACCCTTATTTTCCGTTACATATTTTCTGTAAGGATTCGATGATGACTTTTAAAACATCATAAAAAAGAGCCAGTTTGTCATCTCTTCAAGCCTTAAGGGAATTTATTAAATTTACTTTTGTCTTTCTCACTCTCACGGATACGTTGCTCGGTGCGACATGCAGCGTCGCGGAAGAATATAACAGAAAAACGATCTTTTACCTAATTACTCAAAAACTAAGCCAGTTATCAAAAATCGGTTTCTAAGCGTTTTTAGATATTGTTATTACCGACACATTAAAACAAAAATTACAATCACATCCATTGTAGTTTCCGATAAAAAACATGAAAACTGAGATTTTGGGAGAACTTTCTATCAAGAAAATTGTATCCAATCGTGTTTCTGCTTCTAAAACGATTTTAAAATACATGACGTTTAAATTTGAAAGTAATTGTCTTTATAGCTTTTACGTAAAACTTCATTCAAAATCACTTAAATACGGCTTGTACGCCGTTAAGTGAAACAAATTCGTTTCATAAAAAAAAGTATATGTCAAATAAGCTCCTTGCAAATCAGTGAGTGATCATCACAGTAATACAGAATAAGGGCCCTGGAAACAATATGCTGGCTCTTTCACCTCGGTCAGCTACCCTGGGCGGGTTTGGACAGCAAACTATTTCTCTTAGTCCACTGAATCCACATCTACTGTACGGATGGAAGTATCTTGTCTCAACGAGTCTGAAATACAAAGTTATGATTGTTACATGTGTGGTTAAGCCTTTAAGCTCTTAGTGACGACACGCATATATTTTTAGGCTCCGTCCTGAAGCATCCTTTTTAATTCGTGAAAACTGTAAAATGGCGCTAACATGGCGCTATGCTGCTGTCGGCGGTACCGAAATGTTGCGGGCGATAACAACGCCATATTTGAAAAATATTTAGCTTCAACATACGTCACATATTTCCCGTCCTCTTAGCGTAGCGTAATACTTCGTCATTGGGTAAAGCAAGTATATAGAGTACCTACCTAATGTAAAAAAATCTCAAATGCTCTTAGGACTACTTTAATTATACAACTTTTTAGCCAAATTCCAAGAAAGTGTTGTTTTTCGTGCAAATCTTGTGATTCTGTTTGTTTATTTATAATTTTATTTTCCATAGCTATAGGTTTTCCAAAAAAAAAGCAGATTTTCGTCACTAAAATTTAAATCGTTAGTTTTTTTTAACCGAACGTATCGAGTGGAGTATCAAAATGAAAGAAATTAAAAGGCTTTTTCACGTTCGTTCAAACGTTCATTTATGTTGTTATGTTGGCATAATGGACTCATGCATTACTAGTGCAAGCGAAAGTGACACTAACGTGACGAACCTTTTCATTCCGTGACTGTATATAAGCTAGGTACCGAAAGATTTAAATATTAAAAAAAAATACTGACCTCAGAGCATCTTCACAATCATTCAACAAAGCACACGTTCCATCCAATATTTCTTCAGTGGGAGAACATTTGTCGCCAACTGTAATATTACCCTAGAAGTTATGAAAACGCTGCCAACACATAGTATAGCTACTAGGTATATGAAGCAAATTTATCGAAAAAGCGTTTTATCATAAACATGTGTAAGAATTAGATAATATTTTATTAGTAGTTATTTAATAGCAACTTGTAGTAGAATTTGGATTTTAGTAGTAATTGAATTACATAAGATAAAATTTATTTGTTAAAAAAATGTCTATTCTATTGTATTAATTATGTCTACCTATATGTCGGTTAGTTATAGTTTTCAAATTCGCAAGCCGAGCATAGACTTACTTAGCAAGTAGGTAGTGGTTAACTTAAAATGGGTTTACAGAGTACAGACCCTTAGAATGTATTGCAAATTTCGATTGTAATTATTTTAAGAATCATTGTAAACCTGCTGGTTAACCCAAATGAATAAAAAAAAATGAACTAACCTTCTCCAGCTATTGAAATTTTAATAAGTATAATAAAACAGCACAAAACAATAACACGACGTCCAGCACGCCACATCTTCGTTAATATAATAACTTAAAAGAACGCTTTTCCTTAATCGGACTCATATAAATATGACAAATCCGGTAAAGCCATAGATATGGGGTAAAGCCGTATGGCTGGTAAATGCAAAACAATAATAACATTATCTACTAAAGAGAGAAAAACTGACTAATTATTTATTACATTTTATATTACTAGCAATATTATAACCTAAAAATCTGTAAAAAGCAGTTTCCACAACTATGTCAAATGTTAAAGCTAAGAAGTGGGGTTATACCTACTAACGCCTATAGAGGCTGTTTTCATTAAAGAAAGTAAGGAGGAAAATTAAATACAAGGAAAACAGATTCGGAGGTAAACTATGACGCCTGAGTTAAAATACACTTTTTACCCTTTCTTCGTTATTCGTTTTTAGGGTTCCGTACCCAAAGGTTAAAAAACGGGACCCTATTACTAAGACTCCGAGTCCGTCTGTCGCAAGACTGTCTTTAGTTAGACACATTCACCGAATTAAAAAAATCGGTCAAGTGCGAGTCGGGCTCGCACACTGAGCGTTTCGTACTATCAAGACCAATTCCAATCAAAACACCCACCTAATTCAAAACGAGCAAAAAATCTAGTTTGCGGCATGGGGCTTAAATATTCATTTTTATTTAATTATTTTTTTTGAAATAAATATTTTTATTCTGTGAAAATTTTAAGCGCCAACCATGCCTTTTTCAATATCGAGCAAAAAAAGCAAAAAATATCACGTTTGTTGTATGAAATATCTATATCTATGGTTCGTTATACATTGCTGCTTTATTAAGTGAAACGAATATGTTGTAAGATTTTGTGGCGCATTTTTCAAAAAATCATGTCAATCAATAAAAAAAATAAGCTCGTTGCAAATCAGTAGGTGATCATCACAGTAATACAGAATAAAGGCCCTGGAAACAATATTATGCTGGCTCTCTCACCTCGGTCAGCTACCCTGGGCGGGTTTGGACAGCAAACTATTTCTCTTAATCCACTGAATCCACATCTACCGTACGGATGGAAGTATCTTGCCTCAACGAGTCTGAAAATATACAAAGTTATGATTATTACATGTGTGGTAAAGCCTTTGTTTAAATATATTAAAGATTCAGCACTTAGTGACGTCATGCATATATTTTTAGGCTCAGTCCTGCAAAGCATCCTTTTTAATTAGTAAAAACTGTAAAATGACACTAATATGGCGCTAATGTAAGCTATGCTGTCGGCGGTACCGAAATGTTGCGGGCGATAACAACGCCATATTTCAAAAAAAATTGGCATCAACATACGTCACATATTTCCCGTCCTCTTAGCGTAGCGTAATACTTCGTCATTGGGTAGAGCAAGTATATAGAGTACCTAATGTAAAAATTACGGAAATTTACTATATTGTACGAGTTTTTACCCACCTTTCAAGAAAGTGTTATGTTTTTCATGCAAATCTTGTGATTCTGTTTCTTTATAATTTTATTTTCCTTAAGTATAAGAAGAATAAGGATAATTTATTAGACAAAACTCACAAATGTGGCTTACTATCTAAGGTCACAAAGTTAGATCGTAATGGCTTGAAGGTACTTATATTATACACAAATTTTGAAAGCTATACTTAGGTTAAAAAAATGGCAGATTTTCGTCGCTAAAATGTAGATCGCTAGTTTTTTTCTAACTAAACCTATCGAGTGGAGTATCAAAATGAAAGAAATTAAAAGCTGAGATTACATATTATACTGTGATTATATGTAAGTCATATGATTAATAAGGAACAATAAATCATAACTTGATATTTTTTGCATCATGAAAATAATAATATGAAAATATTTTTTATATGTTACACATAATATGTTGTTATGTTGGCATAATGGACTCTTGCATTACTAGTGCGAGCGAAACTAACACTAACGTGACGAACCGTTTCATTCCGTGACTGTACCTACTTAAGCTAGGTACCGAAATATTTAAATAATAAAAAAAAAATACTGACCTCAGAGCATCTTCACAATCATTCAACAAAGCACACGTTCCATTCAATATTTCTTCAGTGGGAGAACATTTGTCGCCAACTGTAATATTATTAAAAAAACCCTAGAAGTTATGAAAACACTGCCAACACATAGTTACTACGCATACACATATATGTATCGAAATAGTAGTTTATCTACGCTCATTGCTTAAAGTTCGAATTATGAAATCGAAATGTGTCAAATTTCCTACTTTATTCACAGACTTCTACAATTATTAAAAAGTTATTCATTATAACATCGCTCTACTATGGAAATATTTAAAGAAAGTTGTTTAATATCCATTACGATACACGGCTCTGGATTCCTGTATTTGTATCTGGGGTAATATTTTTTATGTAATATTTTTTTAAGTGAATCCACAGACAGTACATAAACTACTATTATGAAACGGTTGCATATTGGGGGGGTATTAAAACATGAGTGTGAGTTTAAAAACGAGCCGCAGGCGAGTTTTTTAATAGTATTACACGAGTGTTTTAATACCTAATTATGTAGAGTTTCATACACTACTTTATCTACGCTCAAATTATCTTGAAATCTTGGTACCATATTTTGTCAAAACTCACACTTACAATATAGTATCATCGCTATAGGTATCTTACCAATTCGACTGTCTATAACTTTGCTTTTCAGCATCACTGCTAGACATTTTCAGCGCAAACTTTTTGACTAAGTAATAAAAACAATAAAATAAAAGTTAAATAATAATAGCGTGTATGGTACCAAATTCCAGGTAAGTGCGCATGTGCGTGCAACATATTAGGTCCATGGTGCAACATCTATTTGTCCGTGGTCAATTAGGGTAGGTTTAGCGGGAAACGTTATGATTGGTCTCGCAAAAGCGCGCGAAGCTCATTGACCAATCGCGCTCAGTTCTCGTCTCAGATGAATATTGGTCTGAGGTTCTCGTCCTCTCAAAATGGAAGTAAACATTACCACAGAATATCAAGACCATAAAATTATAGCACTACCACAGAACATAAAAAATATTACCCCAGATAAAAATACAGGAACCCTGAGTCGCGTATCGTAATGGAAATCTGGAAATTATTCAACTTTCTTGAAATATTTCCATAGTGTTAAACATTGGTCTGAGTTAAACATCGATGTTATGTACTTAAAATGAATAACTTTTTAATAATTATATAAGTCTGTGAATAAAGTAGGTCAATATGTGACACATTTTGATTTCATACCTAGGTATAGTACGATTCACGAAAGATGACCACAAATGGCGGGCCTATTTTAGGTATCTTTGGACTTATCTAACTAATGTTATGGTCTTATTTATTTTAACTAATATATATGGTCTTATTTAACTAATATATGGAAATTATTTTGGCTTAAGTCTTTTCTTCATGAGTGTACATGAAGAAAAGACCCGCCATTTGTGGTCATCTTTCGTGAATCGTACTATACATAATTCGAACTTTAAGCAATGAGCGTAGATAAAAGCGTTTTATCATACATATGTGTAATAATTAGATAATATTTTATTAGTAGGTTTTTAATAGCAACTTTTAATTAAAGTAAGTAATTGGATTATGATAAAATTTATTTGTTAAAAAAATGTCTATTCTATTGTATTATTTACGTATGTCGGTTAGTTAGTTAAAGTTTTCAATTTCGCAAGCCGAGCATAGACTTACAGCAAGTAGTGGTTACCATAAAATGGGTTTACAGACCCTTAGAATGTATTGCAAATTTTGAGTGTAATAATTTTAAGAATCATTGCAAACCTGCTGGTTAACCCAAATAAATAAAATAAAAAAAATAAAAAAAATAAATGAACTAACCTTCTCCAGCTATTGAAATTTCACTAAGTATAAAACAGCACAAAACAATAACACAACGTCCAGCGCGCCACATCTTCGTTATCAATATAAATAACATAAAAGAACGCTTTTCCTTAATCGGACTCATATAGGTAAATATGACAAAAAAAATGTACCGTCAAACTAGCCAACTTTGCCCGGTTTTTTATGAAAATCGAAGAAATCTCAACTTTTTTCTATAGGAACTAAAGTAAATTTTTCATTTCCTACAACTAAATGATCATACGCATGCATTAGCGATGTAATGATTTTGATAAATTAAAATTTTAACCAAAATTTGTTCAATTTTAATGGCGGGCAAAATTATCTGGACTTTTGGCCAACATTGCCCACATAGATTTTTCACGCAAATATAAATCTTAAAAATAAGTAAAAAATACCTCGACTAGAATTAAAGGCAATCTTGGCATAGGTTCCAAAATTTCACTTGTAGTATAAATATTTTAGTAATAACAATGTATAATAATAGGGTGGGCAATGTTACCTAGCGATTATTTCTCTTTTCCATACAAGCCTCATTAAGAAGTTTTAAATCTTAAGGGTTGTCACATTACATTAAAATCATCCAAATACATTATTTTCACATTTCTGTTTGAGGGTCTAAATTAAGGCTCTTGCATGCACATATAAATCACACTAATCACACTAATATCACACTAATATTATAAAGGCCAAAGTTTGTGTGTAAATGTGTGTGTGAGTGTGTAAGTGTGTATGTTTGTTACACCTTCACGCCGCAACTACTGAACCGATTTGGCTGAAATTTGGAACATAGATAGCTTATAACCCGCATTAAAACATAGAAAAATCCATACTTCCCATGGGATATTTAAAAAACCCTAATTTTCACGGAAATTCACGCGGGCGAAGCCGCGGGCAAAAGCTAGTCACACTAATATTAAAAGGTGAATTAATATTATATATTAATATTATATTATATAATATATTAATCTATACTTATAATAAATCTGTAACAGGTCAAATTCTGTACATTAAAGATATTTTGAAAATTTTTTTTCGAGGGCACTCTAAAATCGGTTCGGAACCCAAAACTGTAATTTTTTTCATTTTTGTCTGTCTGTC
Organism: Coenonympha arcania; assembly: GCA_036785405.1. Taxonomy (NCBI): domain Eukaryota; kingdom Metazoa; phylum Arthropoda; class Insecta; order Lepidoptera; family Nymphalidae; genus Coenonympha; species Coenonympha arcania. The sequence goes on from CM072067.1 coordinate 4,820,870, forward strand.
TGTCTGTCTGTCTTTCTGTATCACGGCCGCGCATCACGCCGAAACTACTGAATGAATTCCAATGAAACTTGGTATGACTTGAGATCATACTACGAGGAAGGACATAGGATACTTTTTATCCCGAAATTCAGCATGGTTCCCTTAGGAGAGGGGATAAAAGTTAAAATATATTTGTAGCCAAACTCCTCAGAGACGGCTGGACCGATCGTTATGAAATTTTCAGGGAATGATGTCTGGGTGCGGGACCGGGTTGTTATCTATATTTGATGTCCCAAAATGCTGAAAGAATCCTGGCCCTGGCCGATTTAATTTTCCCATACAAAAACCAAGGGCGGTACCGGTGCACGGTGGAATCGAACGAATCGCACATCAAATGAAAGAGCGTAAAAAAATAATCGATCCGAGTCGAGGACTTATATGTGGAGACTTAGGATTATCCAGTATTTTCGAAATAAAAATAAAATTAATAAATTGATTTAATGGCATTGCTAAGTAAACATTTCATTGCTGTCACGTCAGCACCTCTGACAGGTTTGTTTCGAAATTTGTAGCCGGAGTATGATGTCCGACCTCTTTGGTCTATTTAATTTATTTGATATGCAAATAACGTTATAATACCGATTGTGGTTTCGGAGAATATCGAACATTACTTACGTCGATGCCAAGTATTTATTTGTTCAAGAAAGGGTTAACGCTGAAACAGATTGACAAATTAGGACCTGCTCCAGTGTATATACAATCGTTAAAAAATGGTCAGAAGAATTGATGACCCACGAGCTGGACGGCCATCAGCTTCGAGTACTGAGAATAACGTCGGAAATATTTGGGGTTTCATACTCGGGGCCGTTGATCGAAAATCAGAATTAGGGCTTCGAAGCTTTCTGCGAGATGGGTACCGAGGCTTCTTTCAGCTGAACATAAATGCAACCGACTAACGATTTAGCGCAATTGTTTGGAGTTGTTTAAAGCCGATTCACCAAACTTCTTACAGATATTTGTTAGTAGGTACTGATGAAACTTGGTAAATCAGGGTTGGATTTACTTTCCTTTGGCAGGAGTTCCGGGGAGAAAGGTGTTGTATTTGGTAGAGGTTTGGTCCCTGATTATAACAATACTATTCGCATTACGAGGTAACGCACTGTTTTCGAGCTTTTCAAAAAAACAATTATTCAATCTATGTGGCGGTCAGTATAAATCGGGAGGTCTTTTTTCGAAGTTAGGATGATTTTTAGGAGATACAGTAGGACGAGATGGAACACCACACATATATTTTGTCGTACCGACAAAAAAATAGGCCACAGAACTTTTTAAATATGTTATTTGTAGTATTACAGATTCAATTTTTGACACAAACCACTAAGGATGTAGAGCGAGCGAAGCGAGCTCGGGACTTGGGTCACCCCGACTCGGATAACGGATAGGTGACGAAGAGGATCCTTCTGAGTGGTTATTTTCTTTTATGACCACCCAGAAATGGGAGCCAGTCCGTCGACCGAGCCTTAAAAAGGGTAAGAGAAAGACTGAAGACTTAGGATGTAGAGCGAGCGAAGCGAGCTCGGGACTTGGGGCACCTCGACTCGGATAACGGATAGGTGACGAAGAGGATGGCGGGGCCTGCAAGGCCCCACCATCCTTCTGAGTGGTTATTTTCTTTTATAACCACCCAGAAATAGGAGCCCCGCGAAGCGGGGCTCCGTCGACCGAGCCTTAAAAAGGGTAAGGGAAAGACTGAAGGCTAAAAAAGAGTCTTAACCTCAAGATTTTAAAGCTCTGTCGACTGACCCTTAGGGGGGGGGTGAGGGGTAGATGGTGATGGATAAAGGGTTTTCCTAACTCCTTTACTTCTTCTTGAGGCTACAATTCCCATTCCAAAACATGTATTTCAGTAATTATAACAGCAAAATTGAATTCAAAACTTCATAATTAAAAAAAAATATTTCTTAAAAACTACTACGTGTCGAAAGTTTTAGCTTGGGAGGGGGGAAAAAATCCCATTTTTTTTCTTCCCACCCCTTTCCCTTTCGCTTCTCTCCGCGACGAAGCGACTCCATCATCGTCATTTTAATTATTTCATCTTTTTAAATATGCTCAAGAATGGTGCAATACCTTTTCAGGGAGTGGTATCGGGGGTTAGAGGACACTTCCTCTCCCTCCCTTCCCCCTTCCCGTCCCGCTACTCCTGCCAAAGGATTCTAAATTTTTACCATGGAGTCTTCTTACATTCTCTCCTATCTGCTGTCAACGTGCAATACTCTTCCATACGATCCATCCATTTCTTTTTTGGTCTTCATCTAAGTACTTACTAAACAAACCTCTCTTATTCTGAGAGGAAACCCTAACCCAGCTATTGTGGGGTTGAGATGAAATTCAATTATATTTGATCCAGCGAGAGGCTTCGGCCGCGTTCAATTAAATGTTGACAGAAGTGAAAACCTCAGGTGCCATCTCGAAACAAAGTGAGACAACGATAGATAGATACACCATGACATAACTAAAATTCGGTAATGCGAGAAAAAATTACTTTCAAGAAGGTACCACATTAATTTTAGAGATGGCGCTATAAGAAATATCGTGGCATGACTTGGCTATACGGTTTGACTTACACTGAGGGTTTGTAGGTCTGTAATTTCTGAACTACAAAACTGATAAACTTTAAATATTTCAGAGACAATCTATGAAGTACCTGTGAGAAATAATACTATATTTGAGCTGTTAAACTCCCACGCATCTCACTTTTATTAATTTCTTTATTTAATACAACCATTTTACATTTTTCCAATAATCAATACAACAACCAAAGTCGAACATAGAGAACATTCATTCTACATAGTACGTACCACAGATTCTAAACATATTACAATAAGTGAATGTTACAGAGTAATATTCTAACACTCTCCCTCGATTTTTAGTATATTTAGTTTAGCTAAATTAATGAAAATCGCAACATAATGAATATAATGATAAATTTAACAATTAATATTAAGCATTGTACATAAGCAATTAAAACTATCTTTAGACAAACTTTTAGTAAATAAATCTGCATAATTTTGCTTTGAAGATACATATTTTATATTAAACTCTCCCTTGCTATAAAGATCTTTTATAAAGTGAATTTTAATGTCAATATGTTTTGCACGTTTACTGTTCTCATATGATTTGGATAGTTCTATAGCTCCTATATTGTCCATATATAAAACACTTTGCACTTCACTGTTTTGCTCACTATTAAAGTTTTTATATAGTCCCTTTGTATGAAGTAAATCACACACACTCACTGTAGCGGCTATGTATTCAGCCTCCGCTGTGGATAGAGCTACACAATTTTGTTTTCTTGATATCCATGATATAATATTGCCATTGTATAATGTAATTGACCCACTAACACTCTTTCTATCATCTCTGTTTCCAGCCCAGTCTGCATCTGAATATGTTTCTATACAGTTGTTATTATTTTTATAGTATGTTAGTCCGTGTGTCCTTGTACCCTTGAGGTAGCGTAATATTCTTTTGGCTTGTATCCATAAGCTTTCAGTTGGTTTCTCCAGATATTGAGATAGAAAAGATGTTGCATATGCTATATCAGGTCTCGACGTTGTAGCTATAAACATAAGTCCTCCAATTATTTGTCTATATGGTATGTCATATGAAATTTTTTCATCTTTATTAACTTGATATCCCTTTACCATAGGTGTAGTGACTGGATTACAATTTTCCATTCCAAATTTTTTAAGCATTTTATCTATTTGCCTTGTCTGAGTAATTTTTAATATGTCATTTGTTCTTGAAATCTCCATGCCTAAAAATAACTCAATTTCTCCCATATCTTTAGCCTTGAATTCCTTTTGTAGATCCATTATTATTTCTTCTATATTATTTTTATTACCGGTTACTAATATGTCATCAACATAAAGTACTAGCCAGATGTTTTTCATAGTATTTTTATATAAACAGAAGTCATTTCTTGAACGTTCAAACCCTTTTTCTTCTAGATAGTCATTTAGTCTTTTGTTCCAGCATTTCCCACTTTCTCTCAGACCATACAATCCTCTATTTAACTTTAATACATTTCCATCATGAACTGTTACTCCTTCGGGTGGTTTGAGATATATTTCCGATTCTAAATTTCCATTCAAGTATGCTGTTGGTATATCTAGTTGTCTTACTGGCCATGAATTTTGTACTGCTTGTGCTAAAGTAAATCTCACAGTTGATGTTCTTGCCACTGGGGTATAATCATTACTTCCAATCTCATCATTTTTCTTTACCTGAAAACCCTTCGCAACTAACCTTGCCTTCTTCGTGCCGTTTTCTTTTGTTTTGAATATCCATTTAGCTTCTATTACTTGTTTGCCCTTTGGTAATTTAGTTTCATTCCAAGTATTCATTCTTTTCAGTGCATCTAGTTCTGCATTTATTGATGATGACCAACCTTTATCCACCGCCTCATCATATGTCACTGGATCGTCTTCGCTGATTAAACAGTATGCCTGAAAATTAAGATGATAATCATTAAGATGTTCGGGGATATTAATTTGTCTACCACTTCTTGTAGTCGTCATTGGTATTGGTGTATCTGTTTCCATTCTCACTGGTACTGTCTCTTGTTGATTGTCATTTTCTTCATTTTCTTCTTCTTTTCTAATTATCTTGTAATTTATATCATTTTCTTTATATTTTGTGTTCACCTCTTCTTCATGGTATCTAATATCTGACTCATCAAATGTAACATCTCTTGAGACAATTATCTCATCAGTGACAGGATTCCAAAGTTTCCATCCATTTCTTGCATATCCAACCATTCTTGTTGCTACAGCTCTATTCTCTAACTTATTCTGTCTCGGTAAAATCACTGCCCAAGCTTTGCATCCAAATATTTTTATTTTATCAAGCATCATCTCTCTTTGAAACCTCCTTGCAGGTATATCCTCAAATATTGCTTTGGAAGGGGATCGGTTGATCAGGAATGTAGCTGTCAATACTGCTTGGCCCCATAAGTGTTTGGGTAAATTAGACTCACTCATAATTGTTCTTGCTTTGTCCAATATAGTGCGGTTCATTCTCTCTGATTTACCATTCATCTGTGGACTATATGGTAAACTGTATTCTATTTGTATTCCTTTATCTTTACAATAATTTTTCAGGTAGTCTGAAGTGTACTCGCCACCATTGTCACATCGAATTCTCTTTACTCTTATTCCTTTTTCAGTCTTTAGCATTTTTACGTAGTCGATTATATTTTGTGCGGCTTCTGATTTATTCTTCAATAAATATGTAAAGGTAAAATGTGAGTGGTCATCTATTATTGTTTGATAGTATCTTTCTCCTTTGTTAGTAATGGTCTTCATCGGGCCAGCTATATCTGAATGAATCAAGTCACCTATTCCTTGTGATTGTGGTTCCGTTACTGTATAAAAAGGCTTCCTTGCACTTTTGTTAATCATGCATTCATTACACTTTTTGTCGCTATACTGTAGGTTTAATAATTGCAATCCTCTTCTATTTAAATGTCCCAGTCTTTTATGCCATATTTCATCTTTGTCGATAGCTTGATTACATTCGTCATCTTGTTTTATTAACATCCTCATAGTAAATAGTCTTCCTTCTTTGTATACATAATGTGTGTTATTATTTTTATCATTTGTATATATTATCATTCTATCATTTTTAATTAATATAGTCATGCCTCGTTCCATTAATTTGCTGACAGATATTAAATTATGCGCAAGTCCTGGTACTATAATTCCTTCTACGGTAATGATCTGATTTTTGTAATTTCCTTGCAGTTTACCCTTCTTATTTGCTTCTAGGAAACTTCCATTTGCAACCCGGATTCTCATTGTTTCTTCTAGTGGCTCTATGTCATACATTTGTGTCTCATATTTCTCCTGAATGAAATTATGGGATGCTCCCGAGTCAATTATGAATAAGATACTATCATTGTCTGTCAAATCACTTTCTGATGTTAATGCCACAAATAAATTACTCTTTTCAGGTGAATTGTTCGACTCACTGTTATTTAATTCCTGCGTATTATGAGCTCTTCCCCGGCCAATATTCTGTTGATTAAAACCTCTTCTGTAATTATTTTGACCTCTTCCAAATTGATAATTGTAGCCACCTCTTTGATTATATCCTCTTCCTGTGTAGTAATTATTATGTCCTCTTCTTGCATTAGAAAAATTATTATTATTAGAATTATATCCACGTCCAAATTGATGGTGTCCTCTTTCATTTAAATTATGACAATATCCACGGGAATTTACTGGATTCATATTGCATTGGAATGATTTATGTCCTCTGGAATTGCACCGATAGCAGACAATATCTGACTTTGTTACATACAAATTACTATCACGAGTTTCACTATTATAATTTTCTTTTAGTTTCATTTCAATATCCAGTAACCTACTTTTCACGAACTCAAACTTCAATTCTTCATGTACAGTCTCCAATGTGTTAATTATGTTGTCATATTCCTTTGGTAATGTTATATATAGGTACTCACACTTGTCAATGTCCTCAATTTTACTTCCATTATTTTCTAGCTCGTTAATTATATTTTCAAATTTTATCAGATGGTCTTGCAATTTTTCACTAAAATTATGCTTCATATTTATTAATTTTCTCTTTAATTGAACTTTATTATAGGTACTTTTGCGTTCAAACGCCGAACTTAATAATCTTATCATTTCAAATGCACATGATGCGGGTTTCACTATTTCAAGATGTTTGTCATCGAGACAATTTATTATTATTGATCTGCCCTTGGCGTCATCCTTTTTATAAGACTCTTTTTTCATACTTTCTTCTTTACTTCCCTTTAACAAATAATCAATACATTTTTCCTCGAAAAGTAACGTTAGCCGAAACTTCCAATTGCTAAACGAGCTCTTTTCGTTGAGCTGAGGGAAAAGTACATGCTCTCTGCTGGCAGCCATTTCTTCAATTTGCTTTATCCCTTTTAATCACTTTATTCAATGACGCATCACGTATACTATTATTCAGACTGTACCAGAGGTCCGTGGATGTGAGAAATAATACTATATTTGAGCTGTTAAACTCCCACGCATCTCACTTTTATTAATTTCTTTATTTAATACAACCATTTTACATTTTTCCAATAATCAATACAACAACCAAAGTCGAACATAGAGAACATTCATTCTACATAGTACGTACCACAGATTCTAAACATATTACAATAAGTGAATGTTACAGAGTAATATTCTAACAGTACCTCCTTTCGAACAAAAAAGAATGAATGAAATCTGACCGCGAGTTAATGAATTATAACTTAATACATACACATTTTGACTTTGATGTCGTCTTCCAGGGAAACCATGCTGAATTTCGGAATAAAAAGTATCCTATGTCCTACTTCGGTATATAAACTCACATCATGCCAAGTCTAATTTTAATCCATCCAGCGGATTAGCCGTGATGCGTGGCCGTGAAATAGAGAGACAGACAGACAAACAGACAAAAATTAAACAAATTACAGTTTTGGCTTCAGTATCGACTAAAGAGTGCTCTGCAACAAAAAATTTCGAAATATCTTCAATGTACGGAACGTGACCCGTTACAGTTGTACCTATTAATAAATAAATAAAATTATTATTATTATTATTATTAATATTATGAGAAAAAAATAACAGGCAAAACGAAGTTTGCCGGGTCAGCTAGTATTATATATATTTATTGCTTCATTGTAAACTAGATTAGAAATAATGACATCAACTGAAAATAAAATCTAATCCAACAAAGAAATTTACTTTATTTTGTGATTTTACGTCAACACAGATACGTCATGTTGTTGGTAAGTACGTCTTGTAACAAAATATCTAAATTTGACAACCCTGACTACTTTTTGAGAGTGGGCAATGTTGACATGTATGAGTTTGATAAGTTTAGGGTAACTTTGCCCATCGCCAGAAGTTTTGATTTATAAAGCTTGGATTAGTGGAACTGTAATCAAAATACTTTAAAAAAAGTACACTTGTGATTATATTTCACATTAATTTGCTAGCGTTTCCGCCATGATGAAAAATCCACAACTACTTTACTCAAAAAATTTGCCCCCAAAAACAGGCACCGCTTCGACACGTTCTTACAGGCTACTGAATGAATTTAGGAATGATTGCGAAATGCTTTGTTGTCACAAATTTAGTCTAATTTCCAACCAAGTAATAAATGTTGCCGTAAAACTAATATATTTTCCCATGTTAGCGTATTTGCTTATAACTTGCTTTTTGGGCAAAGAAACACTGACTGGCAAAGTTGGCTAGTTTGACGGTATTAATACTTAGCTAGCAACTGAACTTTTACAATTTTAATATTATTTTGGTTAGATTTAACGGTTTACAAAATGAAAGATATTGATGAGATGAATGAGAGGCGTATTTGTTTTGTTACGTGTGACATTTTCGGAATAAAGTTTTTCTTTCTTTCTTTCTTTCTTTCTAAAGATCAAATGGTATGAAGAGTAAGTACAAAATTAACAACAATAGCATTGCATGTAGCATTTTACATATTTCATGGATGACATGTGTGTGTGTATGAGTGCGTGCGTGTGTGTGTGTGTGTGTATGAGTGCGTGCGTGTGTGTGTGTGTGTGTATGTGTGTATGGCGTGTGAGCAATATAATAATAAAATATGTTATAAAATGTCTCAACAATTTTTCTGTATCCTCATAATTATGGTCAGGCAATATTTCTTTAAGGTACTTTCCCCTTCCCCCTCGGCTCTCGTCAGGAACGGACGTGTAATGTGTTACAGAAATTATTTCCTAAAAATGTATTTTTAAAATTAAATTTGTCAGAATTAAATCCGTCTAAGTACTAGGCTCGCATAAAAGTTAACAAGTGTTGGCTACTGTGAACTGGTGTGCGTGCGTATTGTACCAACTGCATACGCGCACGCTCCGACCGATTGAACTGAAGACCAATCAGGTACGTCCTGCAACAGTGTTTGTCACGTCATCTAGCAAATGATGCCTCGCACACCGCTCCACACTACGACGTCCGCATCCCCGTGTGCACCGCGGACTTTGCCCCGGCGTCGCTCATCTGAGTCGGATCTAAGCACAGACAACATTGAAGCAGATCGCTGTGATTTACCTACGCACACTTCTCGTCTTTATAAAAGGAAACGTTCAGAGTCTGTGGAAGACGATAAATTGGATGTTTTCATGCAGGAATTAAGACAAATGTTCGATGAATTAAAAAATCACCAAGAAAAAAAGATCGAGACGCTTTGCACGGCAGTTGCCGACATCCGCTCCTCCGTCGAGTTTTTGGCGCAAAAATATGACACAATAACTGCCAGGTGTGATAAATTAGAATCGGAGCGCAGTAATGATGCTAAGTACATTCGTTCCTTAGAGGAACGACTGGAATACCTAGAACGCGGCTCGAGATCATCGTGTTTAGAGATCAGGAATATTCCCGCTCCTAAATCTGAAACTAAGCAGGACCTTTTAAAAGTTGTTACAAACATGGGTAACGTCCTCGGAACGACAATTCAGACTCAGGAAGTTAAGGATATATACCGCATAAAAAGTAAGGATCCTGCTAATAAGACGATAATTGTTGATCTTACTAGTAACATTTTAAAGGAAAAAATAATCACTTCACTCCGCAAATTCAACAAATACAATAATGGTTCCAACAAATTATCTACTGAACACCTCAAAATCCCAGGACCATCAAGACCTGTATTTATCTCAGAAAATCTCACTTCAAAAATGAAACGGGTATACTTTCTGTCCAGAGATTTCGCGAAAATGAATAACTACAGATTTTGCTGGCTTTCTCACGGAAAAATCTTTCTAAGGAAAAAAGAAGGAGATTCACTTATTCGAATAGACTCTGAATCTGACTTGGATAAACTCAAAGGTCAAATATGACTACCCATGGTGCTCAGCACTGTAAGTGAAGAAAAAATTTCGTGCCGGCTGTATACTTCTGTTGTCTGTATTAGTCTATTTAAATTGATTTTGCTGTTACACTGTAATTACTCAACACTGTGCCCAACACACACTCAAAATATTACACTCACACCTACCTACTCACATAAAAACCTCCGACTTTGCAGGTGTTTTGATTTAACCTTTTTTATCGTAAGTATCTCATCTTTTTTAACTCGCGATATAATACTATTATTTATGCCTAGGATAAAAGTCAAACATCTTATTCAGCTTATTTTTATACTACCCACTTTATTTAAGCACACTTGTTCAATTCTTATTTTTTCTGAATATGGATGACACATTGACTATAAATAAGGATTTGGAACGACTCTCTCTATCTAAGTCCTACAGCTGCTTGCCAGAAGAAATTGACAGGTACATACAAAGTGATAGTTTGTCACTCAAACTTCTACACCTAAATATCCGAAGTATAAACCGTAATTTTAATAGCTTGCTGGTTCTGTTACACAGAATTAGGCATACAATGGATATTGTCGTACTATCGGAATGTTGGCTTAGTAAGGCCCCCACGATTCCATCCTTGGATGGTTTTCAGTCGTTTGCTTCTACATACTCGAACCAAAATGAAGGAGTAGTAGTGTATATTAGATCTCATCTGGCATGCTCACTGCAATCCATAAAAATTGATGAATCGAACAGTCTAATCATAAAACTTGCCAATGATGTTGTTATCTTAGCCTTGTACAGATCACCATCATATAAAAATATTAATGGTTTTCTAAACAGCATGGACCAAGTGCTTAATATCCTAAATGTTTACAAAAATATTATCTTGGTTGGTGATATAAATATAAACCTACTTCCAGATGGTAATGATCCAAATGCAGATTCTTACCTGAATCTACTGGCATCTCACGGTATGCTCCCAGGTCACCTTCTCCCCACCAGATCTAACAGCTGTCTGGACCATGCAATTTTCAAATCCTTAAATTGTGTAACTACGTTGGTCCTTGATGCTGATATCACAGATCATGCCCCTGTTTTAATTTTCTGTGAGTCTAAAATTAAATCGCAACCTTCTAACCGCACAACTCTTCGAACAGACATTAAAGCCATTGCTTCGCATTTAGAACAGGCCGATTATTCCCCTATCCTGGCATCACGTGATCCCGATCATGCTACTAACATTCTTGTTACATTAATTTCTGATACCATAAAAAACAATTCTAATACCGTTACTATTCCCAGCAATAAGAGAATAATAAAACCATGGATAACTCCTGGCCTCCTGAGATGTATTCGCCACCGTGATAACTTATATCGTAAATTCAAAAAACACTCGAATGATGTAAGCTTAAAAACAACGTTTACTCGATATCGTAACTTTTGCAATAATCTCCTAAAAAAATTGAAACGCGAATATGAACGTAATGAATTTAAAAAAGCTCAGAAAAATACAGCTAAAACGTGGAAACTTGTCAAGAGGGTCGCGAACATCAAATCTGAAAAGTCATATTCTTCGGACTTGCTAAAATTGTGTAGCAACCCAATCGATTCAGTTAATGCAGTGAACGACTTTTTTGCAAATATAGGTAGGAGCCTTGCTGCAAAAATAAATCAGCCACCAATTCATGAAATAAATAAAGTTTGTTCACCCATTCCTTCGCGATTGAATTCAATGTCACTGCTCAACGTCGACAACAGTGAAGTTGAACTTATAATATTAAATCTAAAAGAAAAATGTGCCGTTGGTTGGGATTCCATCTCTTCCTCTATTGTTAAAGCTGCCGCAAAAAGTCTAATTCCCGTTCTAACCCATATTTTTAACCTATGTTTAGCAAATGGCATTTTCCCACGTGCATTTAAAAAGGCTCTAGTGCACCCTATCTTTAAAAGTGGCGACAGAGGCAGTGTCAATAATTATAGACCAATATCAGTGCTTACTACTTTTTCCAAGATTTTTGAAAAAATTATAAACAAAAGATTGGTTAATTATATGACTAGAAACAATATTCTATCCGAAAATCAATTCGGGTTCAGGGCGGGTAAATCTACGGAGGATGCTGTAGTGACACTCACTGATAATATAGTTAAAAATTTTAACAATAAATTAAAAACAGTAGGAATCTTTTTAGATCTTTCTAAAGCTTTTGATACTGTCTCTGTCCCAAACCTATTACACAAGCTTGAACGTATTGGCATAAGGGGAATAGCCCTTAAATTGTTTGAAAGCTACCTGTCCGATCGTACCCAATCTGTCGTCATAGAAAATTATATCAGCGAATCAAAATCCGTATATTTTGGAGTTCCTCAAGGTAGCGTTCTCGGACCTACCCTATTCTTAATTTATGTCAATGATTTATGTTCGCTGCGTCTTCCAAATTGTAGAATTGTCAGTTATGCCGACGACACTGCACTAATTATCAGTGGAAAGAACTGGAAGGATGTTAGCGATCATTCGGAGTTTGCTGTTAGGGCCGTTACAAACTGGTTAAATCTGAACCTTTTAACATTAAACGTAAATAAAACAAAGCTTGTCACATTTACACCTAACAGAGCTACACAAGCTCCTGCCTCATTTAGTGTACGTGCCCACAGATGTAGTAACCGTTGCTCGAATTGCTCCTGTCCAGTTCTTGAACGTACATCCTTTATAAGGTACCTCGGTGTTTTAGTAGATTGCTCCTTATCTTGGAAGCAACATATTGAATCCGTTGCTTCACGCACTAGAAAGTTAATGTTTGTTTTTAAGAACATAAGGAATGTAGTTGACCTACAGTGTCTGAAGTCCGTATACTATGCCCTTGCTCAAATCAGTCTTATCTTACTTTATAACTGTTTGGGGCGGAGCTCAGAAAACGCTCATGCTAAGAGTTGAAAGAGCCCAAAGAGCAGTTCTAAAAGTTATTCTTAAAAAACCCATTCTTTTTCCTACTGTTGAATTGTATTCGATATGTCAGTTGCTCACTGTCCGCCAGCTATTTATATTACAAACAATTCTACGCAAACACTCCGAACTATCGTTCAACCCTCAAGTGGAAAACTTAAAACGGAGATCCTATATGGTGTGTACTTACAAACCTCGTCGAACTGCTATTGAGAGTCGCCATTATTATCACATCAGTTCTTCATTGTACAACCGAATCAACAAAATTTTACACATATATCCCTTGACAGCGGCAAGAGTTAAAAAAATATGTACTCAATGGCTTCTAACTCTTTGTTATGATGAATCTGAGCAACTTGTAAAGTCTTGGTCTTGAAATAAAGTCACTTAGTACATTCACTCACACACACACACACAGACACACACACACACACGCACGCACACACACACACACACACACACACACACACACACACACACACACACACACACACACACACACACAAACTTCACAGCATGCATTTACAATAATATTTTGTAACTTATTACAATAATTGTTTGTCACTTGAGTCATTGTATGAGGAGGGCGATGATCACTGCAACACAGTTTATACTTCTGCAGGATCATCGTTTCCCATTTGTTTCTGTACCTTTTCCTAAGATTCAAATAAAGCAATTTTTATTTATTTATTTATTTTCTTTTTGAGTCCATGCCTATTAAGTTTATTGATCTTGGCTATTCTGTTAAAGTGTCTCTACAGGAACGGCCCTAAATGATAAAACTGACGCCTAGCTAAAGTTGTTTTTGTTCTGGATATGGCAATGTAAGTTCTCCGACCCCGTCCTCTTTCCTGTAAAATAGGGCATGTACGGTGATGTCGAAGCACAGAATTAAAAGTTGGCGTACCGTCAGAAGTTGTGAATCCTTATACAGTGGATTTGTGGGGTATCTTCTCGGTTTTTGCAGCATCACTTTGATGACGGCTATCTGAGCTCTTTCCAATTATATCATGTGGTTAGCTGCGGCACCACCCCAAGCTGGAATGCAGGAGGTTAGCAATGATTGGACAAGCGCTGGGTATACCTATGTTGTACAATACTTCTTTGCCCACTACACCCCACCCCGCAGGTTTTTAAAAACTGGTATAAGTCTTCGCACTCTCTTTGCCAGTGTTGTTATATGAATTATTTATTACATTTTATATTACTAGCAATATTATAACCTAATAATCTGTAAAAAGCAGTTTTCACAAATCACAACTAAGTATGTCAAATGAAAAAGCTAAGAAGTGGGGTGGTTATACCTACTAACGCCTAAAGAGACTGTTTTTATAAGAGAAAGTTATAAGGAAAATTAAATAAGAGAAAAAAGTTAAAATATACTTTTTACCCTTTCTTCGTTATTTGTTTTTAGGGTTCCGTACCCAAAGGATACAAAACGGGACCCTATTACTAAGACTCTGGGTCCGTCTATCGCAAGACTGTGTCTTTAGTTAGACACATTCGCCGAATTTAAAAATTCGGTCAAGTGCGAGTCGGGCTCGCGCACTGAGCGTTTCGTACTATCAAGACCAATTCCAATCAAAACACTCACCTAATTCAAACCGAGCAAAAAATCACGTTTGCGGTATGGGAGCCGGCCTTAAATATTTATTTTTATTTAACTATATTTATTTTTGAAATAAATATTTTGATTCTGTGAAAATTTTTAACGCGAACCTGTTGCCATTTTCAATATTGAGCAAAAAATATCACGTTTGTTGTATGGGAGCCCCCTTAGATATTTATTTTATCATATTTTTTAGTATTTGTTGTTATAGCGGCAACAGAAATACGTTATCTGTGAAAATTTCGTCTGTAGCAACCACGGCTCAAGAGATACAGCCTGGTGACAGACGCACGGGCGGGCGGACGGACAGATGGACGGACGGATGGAGAGCTAAGTAATAGGGTCCCGTTTTTACCCTTTAGATATGGAACCCTAAAAAATGGAATAAGGAGGCTCTAACAAAACAAATGCGATTATTTGCCGTTTTTATAGACCTACAGAACCCTTTATGCACGAGTCTGACTTGCTCTTGGCCGATTATTCTGTATTTAGATTTAAGTATAGTAGCAGTAGATTTCAGAATAGGATATAACGTAACAAGTTTAGAATTGACAAAATCTGAATTGAAAACTACGGTTGTATTGTTTCTATTGATAAAAGTTCTGAATTTGAGTACATTTTAGGACAGTTCGATGTAGAAAATACATATTTAAGTACCATGTAATAAAAAAAATACTTAACGAATTCAGGTTAAATGGGGGTAGATTACCCCCATTTGGTTTAATACACAATTTTAACTGGAATAGTATAGTGGAACTAGCTGACCCGGCAAACGTTATTTTGCCCTGTAATTTTTTTCACTTATGTGTATGAAAAATAGATAACAACCTGCTCCCACACCGAGAGAATATATACTGAAAATTTCATATCAATCGGTCCAGCCGTTTCGGAGGAGTTTGGTAACGAAGAAAAGCGAGAGAATTTTATATATTAGAAGACTAGCTGACCCGGCAAACGTTGTTTTGCCCTGTATTTTTTTTTCACTCAAGGCTATGAAAAATTAAATCTTTAGAAATTTTAAATTAAGTCTTTAGAACTATTAAATCGACGATTGTTATGAGATTGTACTTTATAATAAGGAAAAAAGTTTAGTAAGAAGTGCCTACACCTTGCCTTTTTAAATATTTAATGGTAGAAGTAATACAAAAATGATATATTTAGTAAAAATATTTATTTCTGAATCACAACACTAGAGAGCTTTCGTCTATTCTTACATTGACTAGCAAAACAGAATAAAAAAACTTGAGAGGTGTCAAGACCCGGATGGAACGAAGTTATATCTGCTTTGCTTTCTATAAGAGAGAGAGAGACAGACGGAGAAACATGCGCACGCCGCACGGCTTACAATAGCTTACTATAGCAAAAAATGTCGTTACAACTTTTCGTATGAATTTTTTCCGTCTAGCCCTCTTTCACAACGCGCGATAAGGAACTTCGTTCCAAAAATATAAAAAATATTGTGATTGCTAATAAAATTGCATTTTATCTGACATAATAATGCAATTAAAAATATATATTTATATTTATTTTATTCATGTATTATAAAATGATGATGCAGTATAAAAAAATAAAAATGTACAAAATAAATAAACTATACATTAAACAACTACAATGTCAAATATTATATTATCACAATTTTCAAACAAATCTATGCATATGAATTTAAGAATCGATTATGGGACTGCAAGAGGAATAATGTCAACTGGCAATACGTATTAGTTACAAAATATTATTTAAAAAGCTTTTAAACTTAAAATATATGTCACCGGGAGATTGTAAGCATCGATAGAGTACAATTGTAAACTTGTACGTGAAATTGTAAACTTTCTAAGGATTGTGAACCGTAACATACTCGTCGTAACAATTTAACGCAATAACTGTAGGTAGAAACCTCTCGATCGCTCCTTATGGAACCAAATCTAAGCCAAAAAAAATTTAAAAAAAGACGTGTGGCACTCGGAGACTGCCGCGGTAAAGCTATTGCATTGCTGTTTTTATCAACTTATGCAATTATAATTATACAACCAAAACCACCTAGACACGAGTTGCTGCACTAAAGAGACAAGCGTGATATTTCAAAAAGTCATTAAAAGTTCTGCTATTCATCGATAGATGGCAAAACTAAAAAGTATCACCGCTGTGCCGGTCGGAGGGGGGGGTGTTAGGTTATTTTCGTTACGGAATTTCTGGATTCGGTCTCCACGCTCAAACCCGCGATAGAAGCTATGCAATAACTTAAAAATCTAAGCAAGCGCGCTCCGACACTCCGAAAATTGTCGTCAAGCCCAAGCCTATCTTCAATGAAAAAAATCAAAACATGCATGAATTACCTTGTCATAGATAATATGTTACATGATCAATTTATAGGTCGGATATGTCATTCCCATACAATTTTTATTTCGATCCATATAGCTATAGTATGAGCGATCGAAAGGCTCTATTACAATCGTAGATAAGTCACACGGCGTAGATTGCAGATTTAACAGAATGAAGAGCACAGGGCAGTGCGTCTTATGAAATGCAACGCAGTCCTGACAATTTTCCATATATTATGTACTA
The DNA here is from genome assembly GCA_036785405.1 of Coenonympha arcania. NCBI lineage: Eukaryota > Metazoa > Arthropoda > Insecta > Lepidoptera > Nymphalidae > Coenonympha > Coenonympha arcania. The sequence goes on from CM072067.1 coordinate 4,837,853, forward strand.
TAATCATCATTGAGTACTGCCAGGCTCTGTCTCTGCCTCAGCCGCTAAGATTTCGTGTAGTGATGCCCGTATAAACAGAGTTGCAAGTCCAGAGCAAGGCCTACATTTTATTCTTGAAATATTGCTTTGGGTGATAACGTTTACCAAATTGGACAATTTTGATCTTATTACATTCACTACACCTTAATCTTTATTTTATTTTTTTAATTTTATTTAAATAGTTCATAGTATCTGCAACATTTTCAAAAAATTATAAAAATCAGACTACATGTACGCTGTACGAGTAGGAAAATATTATTGCTTTTTGTATGAAAGCTTAAAACTAGACGTTCCTCTTAAGGGCGCCTTCAAATTATCTTTGTAAATAAACAACGCGCGGTCGCGGCGCTACTAGACCAGGGTAGATCCCCTTTAAAATAATAAAAAACGAAAAAAAATTACAGTAGGATGAAACCCATTAGAAAAGGAGGGGAATATGATCAAAATGAAAGGAAAAATAAATTACGGTCGATCCGAGTTTGGGAACAGGGGGGGGGGGGGGGAGTGGGTTTAAGTGTAAAAAATGGTTTTCCTTGATTTCCGGCAAAACTACAAGTCCTATGGAAAAAAGTTAAATAGCGAAGTTGTAGGTAATAAAAAGATCTACAACTTTTGTATTTGCGATTTTTTCACATAACCTCAAAATTTAGGTGACAAATTCAAAAAACCAAGTTTTTGGTTTTTTATTTATATCTTTTTCAAAAAAAAAATTTTTCTACGAAATTTGGTGAAAACTTACCTTATTATGTCCCAAATACACTGAAATTTATTTGATTTAAAATATTGATTTTTTTCACCTTATTTTGAATTAATATCGAAAAAGCACCCTAATTTTCAATCGAAAATTCTGACGTCAAAATATCAGTTTTTTTCAAAAAGTTGGTATGTTTTCTGTTCGTTGAAATCTCTACTTTCCGATGGTGAAAAAAAAATATATATGTTACTATAGTAAAATTTTTCACCTAAATTTTGAGGTTATGTGAAAATTGCAAATACAAGTTGTAGATCTTTTTATTACCTACAACTTTGCCATTTAACTTTTTTCCATAGGACTTGTAGTTTTGCCGGAAATCAAGGAAAACCATTTTTTTCACTTAAACCCCCCCTCCCCCCCTGTTCCCCAACTCGGATCGACCGTAATTTATTTTTCCTTTAATTTTGATCATATTCCCCTCCTTTTCTAATGGGTTTCATCCTACTGTAATTTTTTTTTTGTTTCAAAAATTATCGACCCTGGTCTATACACCTGCGGTGCGGCCACGCGTCATGTCATCGATCGACTAGTGACGTATTTTTTTGTACAAGTCTAAACATCGAGTCCATCGTCAAACTATGTACTACACTACGATTCTTACACCTAGCGGCAACAGCGCGTCTGCAGCGCTGCAGACGCGCTGCCACCGCGCGGCTCTTTGCGGAAAATTTAAAGGCGCCCTAAGTCTCACCGTGCCCATTAATTCTTTCAACAACCCTCAACACTGGTGAATAACATTTAAAAGCAACTAATTATCTTTTTGATTAGTGTTCTACACACTTAGGAAATAATTCCTATAAATTTAAATACGAATCAAAATTTTTCACTCGCAGTGGGATTCGAACCCGCGTCTCCCATCTCTCGCGGCTGGGTGCTCTAACCGCTGAGCCATGCGAGCCTTATCCCCCTGCGATGAAATTCTTGATTCGCATTATTTGGTCCTTAGGCAGGACTAGCGCCATCTATTAGTGACACGTAACAGTTTCAAACTAATTTCGAAGGCTCATAATTTCATATGAAGCAAGCTTCGAACATGAGATGACACATTGCCACTGCGACTCCCCACTTTGATTGAATCCCACTGCGAGTGAAAAATTTTGATTCGTATTTAAATTTATAGGATTTAAAAGCAAGTCTGAATGTGTTAACGCGTCGCGGTTAGGTTCGGTTGGGCCACACCTCGCTCTCGATCCAGTCGAGGTAGCGCGACACGCGCGTGTACACGCCGGGCACGGGCGAGCCGCAGCCGCGCCCGAACGACGTCACCGCCACCAGCCGGAACTGCCCGTCGTCGGCCGTCAGCCCCTGCAGCGGCCCACCGGAGTCACCCTGAAGAGAAAAAGAAACAATAATGAAACAATTGGACACACGAGACAAAATGTTACATTATTCGAAACACTCCCTGACTCCCAAACTATAAGCAGAAACCCGTGTCTTGGGAGTCAGTTTACACAAATAGTTTAGGTCCAAATATGGCAAACAAGAGAGTTGTAGTGCAAATATAAAATAGAATCGTGCAAGGATAAAATAAGAATAACGAAATATGTGTGTAAGTGTAAGAATGGGTGTGTACTGTCAACTGTGTAGTGTATGAAAGTGTAAGTGTATGTGTGTGTATATGTGTCTAAACTTATTTCATAAACAAAGATTCTATATCGTGATATTCGTATTTAGAGATCCAGTCCAAAATTAACTTATTGAAACTGAAGTTACTTAGTCGTTTTGCATCGCGCTTGTAAATTAAAATTAAGTTATAAAGACGTGGCGCAAGATAAGTATGCAATTTACTTGAGTAAAAGCCTCTCACAAGAAATCATTTTTATTCAAAACATGCTACTGGTGAGTAATGAGAGTTTAGATCCAAAATTTTGGCATGTCGTGATGGCAGATGGGAGAGAAATTGTCATTAGACACTTTAGCGGTAGACTGTTTGACTTCACATAATATGACACGTCTTATAAATTGCGTCAGCTGGTTGGCTGGCTCCGCTCATGCTCTTCAAGAATAGGCTCAAGGTCATACTCCTTGAAAGGTTAGGCACGTACCTGGCAAGTGTCGCGAAGGACCATGGGGTCGCCGGCGCAGATCCGCTCTTCGGAGATGCCCCGCGGCAACTTGCGCCAGTTGGTGTACGATTCCCGGCACTTATTCTTCCAGAAGGAGCCTCAAGATCTCCCTGAAGCGTTAGGCACGTACCTGGCAAGTGTCACGAAGCCCCATGGGGTCGCCGGCGCAGATCCGCTCTTCGGAGATGCCCCGCGGCAACTTGCGCCAGTTGGTGTACGATTCCCGGCACTTATTCTTCCAGAAGGAGCCTCAAGATCTCCCTGAAGCGTTAGGCACGTACCTGGCAAGTGTCACGAAGCCCCATGGGGTCGCCGGCGCAGATCCGCTCTTCGGAGATGCCCCGCGGCAACTTGCGCCAGTTGGTGTACGATTCCCGGCACTTATTCTTCCAGAAGGAGCCTCAAGATCTCCCTGAAGCGTTAGGCACGTACCTGGCAAGTGTCACGAAGCCCCATGGGGTCGCCGGCGCAGATCCGCTCTTCGGAGATGCCCCGCGGCAACTTGCGCCAGTTGGTGTACGATTCCCGGCACTTATTCTTCCAGAAGGAGCCTCAAGATCTCCCTGAAGCGTTAGGCACGTACCTGGCAAGTGTCACGAAGCCCCATGGGGTCGCCGGCGCAGATCCGCTCTTCGGAGATGCCCCGCGGCAACTTGCGCCAGTTGGTGTACGATTCCCGGCACTTATTCTTCCAGAAGGAGCCTCAAGATCTCCCTGAAGCGTTAGGCACGTACCTGGCAAGTGTCACGAAGCCCCATGGGGTCGCCGGCGCAGATCTGCTCTTCGGAGATACCCTGCGGCAACTTGCGCCAGTTGGTGTACGATTCCCCGCACTTGTTCCTCGGGACTACTGTCACGTTCGCCTTCAAGAGGATGGTGCTCTTTATATCTCCTATAACAAATACCAAGGAATGGTCAGAGTACACATACTTTATGCATAGAGTTGTGATGCACTGTGTACATTATCACATCATGTGTGATTTCACCTATCGCTAGATCAGTTAGATTCCATGTGTGCCCATTCTGTTAACTAATAAGAGAAACTTTTACTCTTACTAGTTAACACACACGGACTTTTTTTTTTTGCGTGACGATATTTTCGTTCAGAATTTAAAAATGAAACACGGTGATGATAAAAATCCGTGACACTGACTTGAGGTGCTGGTTTTCCCCCAGCCGGTGATGGTGAGTGGTATCGTGGGGTCGTTTTCCTGCGTGTACAGGCAGATGGCGTTCAAGTTCACCGAAAACTCCACCGGCTGCTCCAGCCTGGAAACAGACGGTACTGTTACAACAAAACAAAAACATAGGTATACACAATAGACATGTACCCTGGACTGCCTGGACAGGGTGGACAGCGAGTAAAAAGGCCCCCAGTTTAACGGTGCCAAAAAAGTTTTGCCTCCAACAGTAAGGCCACAAATAGTTCACTCAGTAGCCACTGTCGCCGAGCTCCACGACACCCTTACAAGCTATTGTGTAAATACGAGCTATGGACATACTTCAACAAGGCCAAGTCGTCGTATTTAGTGCGCCGCTTGTAGTCCGGGTGCGTCTTGATCTCCGTTATGATGACGTCCGTCTCGCTGTTGAACTGCCTGTCGCCGAGCTTCACGACACCCATAGGAGCTACTGTGTAAATACGAGCTATGGACATAATTACTTCAACAAGGCCAAGTCGTCGTATTTAGTGCGCCGCTTGTAATCCGGGTGCGTCTTGATCTCCGTTATCCTGACGTCTGACTCGCTGTTGAACTGCCTGTCGCCGAGCTTCACGACACCCATAGGAGATACTGTGTAAATACGAGCTATGGACATAATTACTTCAACAAGGCCAAGTCGTCGTATTTAGTGCGCCGCTTGTAGTCCGAATGCGTCTTTATCTCCGTTATCCTGACGTCAGACTCGCTGTTGAACTGCCTGTCGCCGAGCTCCACGACACCCATAGGAGCTACTGTGTAAATACGAGCTATGGACATACTTCAACAAGGCCAAGTCGTCGTATTTAGTGCGCCGCTTGTAGTCCGGATGCGTCTTGATCTCCGTTATTATGACGTCCGACTCGCTGTTGAACTGCCTGTCGCCGAGCTCCACGACACCCATTAACAGCTACTGTGTAAATACGAGCTATGGACATACTTCAACAAGGCCAAGTCGTCGTATTTAGTGCGCCGCTTGTAGTCCGGGTGCGTCTTGATCTCCGTTATCCTGACGTCCGACTCGCTGTTGAACTGCCTGTCGTCGAGCTTCACGACACCCATAGGAGATACTGTGTAAATACGAGCTATGGACATAATTACTTCAACAAGGCCAAGTCGTCGTATTTAGTGCGCCGCTTGTAATCCGGGTGCGTCTTGATCTCCGTTATCCTGACGTCTGACTCGCTGTTGAACTGCCTGTCGCCGAGCTTCACGACACCCATAGGAGATACTGTGTAAATACGAGCTATGGACATAATTACTTCAACAAGGCCAAGTCGTCGTATTTAGTGCGCCGCTTGTAGTCCGAATGCGTCTTTATCTCCGTTATCCTGACGTCAGACTCGCTGTTGAACTGCCTGTCGCCGAGCTCCACGACACCCATAGGAGCTACTGTGTAAATACGAGCTATGGACATACTTCAACAAGGCCAAGTCGTCGTATTTAGTGCGCCGCTTGTAGTCCGGGTGCGTCTTGATCTCCGTTATCCTGACGTCCGTCTCGCTGTTGAACTGCCTGTCGCCGAGCTCCACGACACCCATACGAGCTATAGTGGGAGTCACTCTGCAACAAAAATAATTGACAATCACTCAGTAAACTGACATCAGACTCGAAGTTAAACTGACGCGAAGCTGATGAAGCATTGAGCGAAGCACACGAAGTGCGCGCGACAGATACACAGATGGGGAGCGAAGCACACGAAGTGCGCGCGACAGATACACAGATGGGGAGCGAAGCACACGAAGTGCGCGCGACAGATACACAGATGGGGAGCGAAGCACACGAAGTGCGCGCGACAGATACACAGATGGGGAGCGAAGCACACGAAGTGCGCGCGACAGATACACAGATGGGGAGCGAAGCACACGAAGTGCGCGCGACAGATACACAGATGGGGAGCGAAGCACACGAAGTGCGCGCGACAGATACACAGATGGGGAGCGAAGCACACGAAGTGCGCGCGACAGATACACAGATGGGGTGCGAAGCACACGAAGTGCGCGCGACAGATACACAGATGGGACCTAAGGCGCAGCATTAGCGGAAAACCTAAAGCTTTGATCTCGCAACCATAACGCATAACGCTGCGGTACGCGGCATGCAGCCTTGGACACACAGCCGTAAGAAAAATGTCGAGAATGGTCTCCGTTCCGTCGCAGTTTCCGTGACTTTTTTTTTACTAGAGATAGGCTTGCGCTTGACTACAATCATGTCTGACTGACAGATAAGGATGGAGCGCGCTTGCCTAGAAAATGCCTATTCACTCTTCTCTTGAAGGCATCTAGGTTGTTCTTGGCTGGGAACACAGAAGCTGGAAGGGTGTGGTTCCACACCTTAGCGATACGTATCAGGAACGTGGAAGAAAAACGTTTCGTTCGAGTTCACTGGGCTGACTGAAAATATAGATAATTTTACCGTATACTCCCAGTTTTCTGAAGAGTTAACGATTGTAGAAAGACAGTCGATAGATCACATGTGGTGTATTTGTTAAGAGATGGGTGGGCTTGGGAGAGCTACAAACCCTAGGCATACTTATTTAAAGTATGTAGATGATAATAGATAATAGACTAGCTGTTGCCCGCGGCTCCGCTCGCGTGAATTTAGGTTTTTCACTACTTCTGCGGGAACCATCGCTTTTTCCGGGATAAAAAGTACCATAATGTGTTAATCCAGGTAATAATCCACTAAATATTACAATATGGAGTTTACGTCGCTCCCAATATACAGTGCTAACGCGTGTACACTTGATGAAGAGTGGTCACAGGAGTTTACGCCGCTCCCAATATACAGTGCTAACGCGTGTACACTTGATGGAGAGTGGTCACAGGAGAATACGCCGCTCCCAAAATAGGTTCAGTGCTAATACCGAGTTTCACGACTCTTTAAACTTCAAAAACACGGGACTTTCATACAAACTCCCAACCCCTATTTCACCCCCTTAGGGAAGGATTTTCTCAAAACCGTTTCTTAGCTGACACCTACCCATTACAAAGAACCTACCTTTCAAATTTCAAGTCAACAGTAACAATATTAAAAATTTTCACATAAAAACTTTCATCCCCCATTTTACCACCCTTAAAGGGGAATTTTCCAAAACGACTTATACAAATTTTTAATATCTGAAGCTGATAACCTAAATGACGATTTTCACGTCTCTAACTTCAAAAACACGGGACTTTCATATAAACTTCCAACCCCTATTTCACCCCCTTAGAGGGGTAGTTTCTCAAAATCGTTTCTTAGCTGACACCTACCCATTACAAAGAACCTACCTTTCAAATTTCAAGTTTGTAGGCTTTATACTTCCTGAGATATCGTGATGAGTGAGTGAGTGAGTGGTAACTCTCTTTTATATATATAGAAGAAGATGTATGTTATGTAGATGATGATAATAGATAATACTACGACATACCGGTCCAATGTGTCCACGCAGTGGGCTGCAGTTAGTATGTAAGACTCCGATATTAGTGAGCCGCCGCATTGGAAATCGTACCCGTCCGTCCGTTCGTAGCCTAGGGCTGCCTGAAACAAAAAAAAATTGGTTGTCTGTAAAGTCGGTTTACGGACGATAGATTTACGTGATAACGCTATCTATCTCTCTATCGTTTGTTTTATCGTGCCTCTATATCGCTAGTTGCGCGCTCTCGCTTGCACGCACAGGCTCAGGTGGAACGTTACGCGGAACGTTACTATTTTTCATGTGTGTTGCTGGTGTTCATCAATTTATTAAACGTTATCACGTCAAAAAATCATCATATAATCGCTAACATATCATATGTTTGTTTGGCTCCCTCAAAACTATAACGTGGTTATTCGCGGGGCGGATAAACAAACTAAGAGCCAGCAACGCATTTGCAGTTCCTCTAGTGCTGCAAATGTCCATGGGCGGCGGTGATCGCTTTCCATCAGGTGACCCCACCCGCTCATTTGCTCGCGTTATTTATTAAAAAAAAAAAAACAAAAAACAAACTAAATTATGGTGACAAACGACTGGGCTTTTTTTCTGGCAAAAAAAAAACGACTTTTATGGTTAATTTGATTATAATTTTTTGAATAGATATGGATTTTTTTCAAATTTTGATAGCGTGTGTTTGAGTGTGTGTGCGTGCATACGTGTGAGCATGTATAATGTATATGTGCATATTGTTTCATGTAAAAATTCATCAAGCTTTTATTTTATTTGTACCAGTTTGAAATGATAAATATAGGAATTATAAATAATAATGATTTAAGGAGATTTATTGAATTGATTTTTGTCTTTCTCACTCTCACGGATACGTTGGTAGGTGCAACATGCAGCGTCGCGGAAGAATATAACAGAGATACGACCTTTTACCTAATTACTCAAAAACTAAGTCAGTTATCAAAAATCGGTTGCTAAGCGTTTTTATTACCGACATATTACAACAAAAATTACAATTACATCTATTGCAGTTTCCGAAAAAAATGAGAAAAACTGTGATATTGGATCAACTTTTGGGAGAACTTTCTATCGAGAAAATTTTATCCAATCGTGTTACTGCTTCTAAGCGTTTTTAGATTAAAGACCCAAAATACATGACGTTTAAAATTTAAACGTCATGTATTTATAGTTTTAAATAAAACTTCATTCAAAATTGCTCAAATACGGCTTCTACGCCGTTAATCAAACATTTCCACAAATATTGTGTTCAGTATAATGAGTTTAATCTTTGAGTCATCAAGGAAAATCGTCTTATCTTACCATATGTGGGAACTCCCCTAAAGATGCCGCTTCACCTCCTATTATGTGTAATCCCAACGGTGGGATGGTGGTGTCAACGATTTTTTTACATTCTGCAATCATTAAATAAAATAATTGTTTAGGGATTAATCTTCATGCAACATACACTTTGAAGACAAAACTTTAAGCCCCTAACTAATAAAGGCTCCCCCACACAGGCGCGTTATTATCGGTCGATAATAACGCAAGCGTTATTGCGATATTGCGTCCCGATTCCTTGCACACAGTTGCGTTTTTATCGTGCGATAATAACGCGCAGACGGACGCAGCGTCCCGCGTTATTATCGGTCGTTATTATCGCAGCAGTGTGTAACCACTTGATCATCCTAATACAAAATGTACTGAAAACAGATATCGCAATAAAGCTTGCGATAATATCGACCGATATACTTCCATTGCGGCGTTATTATCGCAGCAGTGTGGAACTACATGACCATCCTAATACAAAATGTACTGAAAACAGATATCGCAATAACGCTTGCGATATTATCGACCGACAATATCGCAATAACGCTTGCGATATTATCGACCGATAATAACGCGCCTGTGTGGGGGAGCCTTTACAGTGGTATAGCGGTCAAATTCTGTTTCAATTTATTTTCAGAGAAAGCTCTGCCATGAATAATATGATACGTGAATGAAGAAGACAAAACAGAGTATACATATTCCACTGCTGTTCCATGTATAAAAGTAAGGAGGTTAAAATTATAACTTTTAAACTTTTAAAATCCTCACCTCTATCAGCCACTCTCAAATTTCTGGGGTCTCCTGAAAAAAATATACAAATTGCTTTAATACATAACATGTTATAGCAAGATATAGATTAAATAAATAATAAACATTCAATTAGACAGTTTATGTTAATTTAAAGATACAGCTTGGTGACAGACGGACGGACAGACCGACAGACAAACGACGGAGTCTTAGTAATAGGGTCCCGTTTTTTACCCTTTGGGTACATAACCCTAACATCAGGCCAAGAATGAGTGAGGCTTATAGCTTTATGTAGTGGTATAGAACCCTTAAAAGAATTTGGATTGGATAGAATCCCAAATTCAACTTGGCCACTGCATCGGGAATTGGCAGGCATATCAAATACCATCAGGGGGGCTATTCACGTTACGTGTCGGCTACATTTCGTGATGTGATATATTTAAAAAGGTGATGGTATTTACATACATAAGCAGACGACATTGAATTCAAAACATTTTTTGCGAACACTGAAATAGTACGTTGTTACCCTAGGGATGAAAGTAACTTATTTAGTCCCGAGACGGGGTTTGGCGCCCGCGCGTAGCGAGGGCGCCTATAGTTCGAGGGACTAAATAAGTCTTTATCCCGAGGTAAACACTGTGCCTTTCATTACGAATATAAGGAAAGTCAAAATAAAAATAAAAATTAACTAAAGAAAATTGAATAATTGTGTCAATAAAAATAGCCTAAACAAAACTCTACAACTCGAAAAACAAATGAAGATCGGATTGCCGCTTGCCACTTTCCCGCCTTTTTTTTTCTTTGGCCTAGCCGGCGGGCTATGCATTTAGCTTTTTAATAGTCAAGTATTGTCTATGATTGTCTATATGAATGTCTATGAATCAGTTGTCTTTACTTTATGAATAAAGTCTATCTTTCTTCTTGTCTATGGATGCACTCGGGTATGTCGTGTTTCATTTGAACTCCAATAAAAATGTGACAACTAGTTTTTTTTAATTATTTGACAGCTGTCAGTTGAAAACGATTCTCCCTAGGGCTGCAAAGTATTACTTTCAACCCGCTTCTCAGGCAACTTCAGACCTACTTTCCGTGTATGAGTGATGAAAAATTAATTTTAATTCTATTGACAGTAAAATTGAATGTAGTTCCAAACGCCATATTGGTCGACAGTTCCGAGATTGAAATTACTTAAGCGATTCAAAGTTGAGCATTGTATTTCCTATGATGAAATACATTCAATTTTACACTAAGCCAATAGCTGTAAAGTTCCTTTTTCAGTGTTAATATTTTTTTCTTTTTCTTGTATCACATCACTGAGTATGTGAAAACGTTACGAGAATGTCATAGCAGGTCTTGCTTGTCCCGCCATTAGATTTAAAAAAATAGGTACCAAATTTATCGGGTCCTATCATCCCTGTGTTTGGTCTTGGCCTTTTGGTTGGTTTTGGTATTTGAGTGCTTTTGTCTGGACAGCATACAATTTCCAGTACACCACTAAAGCCACATCTACTGAATGGATGGTTGTCTGTTGTTCGAATATAACTGCAAAAAAAAACACAAAAAATATATAATTATCTGTATAATTTAAATTTGATCAATTTATATAGATAATTATATTTAGATCATATTATGTTATGTGCGCCATGTGCATTTGAGTTAGTAAAAATTGCTTGCCTTAGGGTCAATTTACACAACAGAATGGAATGGAAGTGATTCTTTTACATATCATAATTAAGGGGATTTATTGAATTTATTTTTGTCTTTCTCACTCTCACGGAGATTTGGTAGGTGCGACATGCAGCGTCGCGGAAGAATATAGCAGAAAAACGACGTTTTACCTAATTACTCAAAAACTAAGCCAGTTATCAAAAATCTCTTCTAAGCGTTTTAGTATATTATTATTACGGATACATTAAAACAAAAATTACAATTACATCCATTGTAGTTTCTGATAAAATATAGAAAAACTGAGATTTTGGAGCAACTTTTGGGAGAACTTTCTATCGAGAAAATTTTATCCAATCATGTTTCTGCTTCTAAGCGATTTTAGATTAAAGACCCAAAATACATGACGTATAAATTTGAAAGTAATTGTCTTTATAGTTTTTGCATAAAAGTTCATTCAAAATCGCTTAAATACTGCTTCTACACCGTTAACTTTATGTCAATTGCATAAGACACAAAATAAATAATTCTTGACACTGCTAGAGGATTCCCCAGAAGACGCACAACCTTTTTTGGCTCCTATTTATCTTATACAATTGAAATAAAGGTCATTATGCTATTACTACTATTCTCCACACTGCAAATTGACCCTAATTGACGACCTCCCTAGCGAAGTGGTGGCGCGCTTGGATTCGAGTGGAGGTCGCGGGTTCGATTCCCACCACGGGCCACTTTAGTATTTAATCATTTCTAAATTGACTCAGGTCTGGTCTGATGGGAGGCTTCGGCCGTGGCTAGCTACTAGTGTTACCACCCAGCGCACCGCCAAGCCATTTAGTGTTCCAGTGCGATACTTGAGTTGTAGAAACCATTGGGGTAAATTTACTTACCCTTCCAAGTTAGTACGATAACATAGGCTGCATCTATAGTCAAGTATTAACTTGTATAGAGTAAAAAAAAAAGGTCCTCTTGCGCAAAATGGCAGGTTAAATAAGTACATTTTTGAAACAGTCAACGTCTCTCATTGAACATTTTTGACAACTGCACTTTGGGTCGACATGCTAACTCTGAGTTAACACACTAACTCAGCTTCACGTAACAGACTTATAAAAAGCAGGAGGTTTAAGGTTTGTTACCTCATAACTTTTGACTGGGTGAATCGATTTTGATGATTCTTTATAGGGTTCCATACCAAAATGGTAAAAATAGAATCCTTATGGTGAGACTTTCTCCATCCGTCTGAGTGTCCTCGATTAGTTCAATAACTAATAAAGCTATAGACTTGAAATTTGGAATAGTTAAAGTTAATAGTGACCTAATGTCATTGTCATTCAACAAATTTGGAAATCCTTTTCATTTTTATTTTAAAATGGGGGAAAACCTGGGTGTTGAAATTTCAAAATGAGAGAACAATATTTAGTGGGATATCATAAGAAAGGGTGTTACTTGTACACTCTAAAACAGATTTATATTTATATTTAATATAGCAACCATACCTCAATGCAATTTCACAGTCAGTCACAAGTTTGCATGTTCCTTCAAATATGTCTTCAGTGGGAGAGCATGAATCACCAACTGGAAAGAAACAAACAAAGCCAAATTTTAATTATAGCTGAAGTCCAAAAGTCTAGTTTATGTGACCATATAATCTTAAATTATCAAATAAACCCATATTCTAAACTACAGACAACATTCTTACAGACAGACTTAGCACTTTTGGCTGTACATTACTTGTCAATTAGGACAAATTCATGTACAGCTGAAACTGTACATATTTTGACTCTACGATTTTGCATTGTGACATAAACATCTCCTGAGGATGAGTTTTTGAGAAGAAAGTGTTGGAAAATTGTGTGTGGTGCTTCATGTGGGCAGTGTTCCAGCATATTGTACCATACAAAACCATACCATATAAAATCTTTTCAAATAGCGGATTATAGCAAAACAAATTAATCTGTCCTGCTAATTAAAGATTTCCGCAACATAACGCCTGCTTCCATTCAATGTACATATTTTGTCCTAATTTTATTTCTTATAGGTAGTTACGAGGACATACACACTTTCAATAATCCTTTCTTGTCAGGTATCAACAACAACTACAACAACTTAAAATTTAGGCCAATCTGTCCAGTAGTTTGCGCTATTTCATTAATAAATCAGTTATAGTGGTTCCCAATATTCAAACTATCCATGGTTTACCTTACTAGATATAGAAATTTGACAACTTGTATGGTGCTTGTGTCACATTGATATCTCTAGTAGGACCTCAGTAGGACAAATAGATAGAATCACAGAACATATAAAGTTATTCCTTGGTCTGTGGATAGAATATTGGGAACCGGCATCAGTCTATCACTTATTAATAATTTAACATATTGCGGGCTTCAAGCTAGAGGGGCGTATAAGCAATTACCTTTGCTTTCTAGGAAACAAAAAAAGAATTTAATAAGTTTTTATTCACTGGATCTATTTAACTGAAATTATTTGCATGTGTTGTTTCAGTTAAAGAGATTCATTGAATAAGAACTTATAAAGTTATCTTTGTGCTCTGAAAAATAAAGGTATTGCTTATATACCCTTCTGGAATCAGAATTCAGAGCCAAACCATAATATTTATCAAATTCTCACCTTCTCCTGCAATGATGAATTTGAACAACAGTAAACTGAATACAATTAAATTATGCCACATGTTTGCGTATGAAGATCCAACGTTAAATGAATAAATACTGGTTCGATTTTCCTCAATCGAAACGAAATTTAGACAAGGTAAATACCTACTCTTCGATAAAACTGGTTTTACCGGGAGCTAATTAATTATCTAACTAATAATAAGTTAAAGATTTGATTGCCTTCGACGCAAACTCAAATTTTTGAATTAATTATTAACAACATCTTTTCATGATGTGTTTTGTTTTCACTTTTAATTACATTTGAATCATTGGTTTTGCGGGGCGAAATAGGTTATAAAAAACACTTATCACAAAACAAAATCCAAAACAAACTGCTCTTAAAATAACATAGAAGTAATAATACTTCACACTTCTGCCGTCACGCCCACGGCGATAAAATAATAAATTCTCAAGCGCTCAAAACTTAAAAAATATTATTAAATTTAGGAATTTTCCTGGAATTTTCGGTTGTTTATTTGATCGATTGTCATTGACATGGTTATTGTCTATTGACATTAATGACACTTCATGACAGTTTTAGATTTCTTAGGTCTATGGCTTTTATTAGTCCCTCAGATCAATGTCTTCATTCATCTGAGATAGGTTAAGAGCGGCTAAGAGGTAAAAATTGCGAGTGACACAGTTATTTGTGGCCATTATGGTGGGCATTGAGGTAGTTTTTGGCCATTTTTGGACTCATCTTTAAAGTTCTATCTCTTTCATATTGCAGCTAATCGTAGACACAATTCTATGGATATATCTTAGTCTGTGTTTGTAACGGTGTCGGTGGTCTGTGTTTTCGAAATCGAGAATCAGGCTCAGAAGGGCTGGAATCCAGAGCCGTAAAGACAGTTATTAAAAAAAAAAAAAAAAAAGAGAATCGTCGATAAAATGAGTCGTTGTCATAGATAAAACCGTAAGTCCCCGAAAAGCTTCAGAAACGAGATAACAATGTTGCTAGATATTCTAGAGTAAATTTACCTCTTGATATGGGTAATTTTATTTTAAAGGACATTAAACACCAAAATTTTATATTAAAAGTTATTGCTGACTGATTTAATAAACTAATTGATAAACTATAAATATAGTAAATTATATACTTAAATAGAAAATTATAATCATCATCAATCACTTTGTACTCAGGTTACGCACCAGAATGGATGAAAATAATCTTTATATATATATATATATATATATATATATATATATATATATATATATATATATATATATATATATATATATATATATCCTATTATTACATATCTTGTTAAAAATTAAGGTTTAATAATTTTACTGTTCTATCTAGGTAACTAACTATAATTAATAATACTCATTATATTATGGAGTTAAAGAATTATTGTCCAGGGTAATCTTTAAGGACAAGCGAATTATTATCAACAATGCGGAGGATTATTCAGAATAAACGCGACTGAAATTCAAGCGCAAAATTCAACATTTAATAAGTTTTTCAAAATTCGCGAGATACAAGTCTAATATAATCTATATCTGGATGACCGAGCTTCGCTCGGTATTTTTTTGTAAATACATTTTCTAAAAATGAATCCCCACGGTATTATTAATTTCATGAAAATCGTTACAGCCATTTTCGAGATTTAGCTTAAATATGTATACACACATATACGATATGTTACAATTAAAACCCGCTTTTCGTTAGAACGCGTTTTCACTAGTAAAAACTAGAAATACCAAGTTTAAACTAAAGTTTACCAATTATAAAGTATATTTGATTTTCAGATAGGTATAACTAGTTGATACTCCGAGTTTTAGTTAAAATTAACACTAAAATAATATATTGTGTGTTGAACCTTATAGATATTTCAATCCACGAAGACGCGCCCCACTCTTTCAAAATCGCTTATGTTTATTCGATTCGTATCTCAATTTGTATGGAGTTTGACAGAGGGGTGCGTCATCGTGGATTGAAATATCTATGACCTAGTGTCAAGAAGCTTTAAATCTAAAATTTGGTGATTTTGGGGAACTTCTGATTATAATCGGGCAAGACTAGAAGTTGCACTGCATTTTGCCGAATGACTGATGCTCTCGTTAGAGAGTAGTATATTCCTTGGACTGATGCAATACTGTTAATTGTTATCTGAATAAATATTTTCATTGTGTTTTCATTTCTGTTGGTGGCTGGTTAGGAGACCCGGAATTGTGAAAAATTGAAAATACTCTTCGCTGCATTGCTTTGTAAGTACCTTTTAAATAAATAATACTCTGACTAATTGTTTTGTTAGGGTGTCGGAATTCGTGTCATCGTGTGATCATGCTTTTGTAGATTGTACCTACTTTTTAGGCTCCTGGCTCATCCGAGTAAGTGAGGTGTAATTCGGGAGTCTAAGGCTATGACGACTTAAAAATTTAATATAAAAAAGTCTAAACCTGATTCCTCTCTGAAAGTTTTTTTAAATAAACATTTTTGGTCTTTTGCCAACTAATACGTGCTTGAATTAAGTGGTTTCAGTTAATACTTTATTTTTAATTAATTTATTTGTAGACCTACTTTTTAGGGTTCCGTAGCCGAATGGCAAAAAACGGAACCCTTATAAATTCGTCATGTCTGTCTGTCCGTCTGTCCGTCCGTATGTCACAGCCACTTTTTTCCGAAACTATAAGAGCTATACCGTTGAAATTTGGTAAGTAGATGTATTATGTGAACCGCATTAAGGTTTTCATACAAAATTTAAAAAAAAGTAATAAATTTTGGGGGTGCCCCATACTTAGAACTGAAACTCAAAAATTTTTTTTTCATCAAACCCATATGTGTGGGGTATCTATGGATAGGTCTTCAAAAATGATACTAAGGTTTCTAATATCATTTTTTAGGGTTCCGTAGCCGAATGGCAAAAAACGGAACCCTTATAAATTCGTCATGTCTGTCTGTCCGTCTGTCCGTCTGTCCGTCTGTCCGTCCGTATGTCACAGCCACTTTTTTCCGAAACTATAAGAGCTATACTGTTGAAACTTGGTAAGTAGATGTATTCTGTGAACCGCATCAAGGTTTTCACACAAAATTTTAAAAAAAGTAACAAATTTTGAGGGTGCCCCATACTTAGAACTGAAACTCAAAAAATTTTTTTTCATCAAACCCATATGTGTGGGGTATCTATGGATAGGTCTTCAAAAATGATACTAAGGTTTCTAATATCATTTTTTTCTAAAATGAATAGCTTGCGCGAGAGACACTTCCAAAGGGGTAAAATGTGTGTTCCCCCCCCCTGTAACTTCTAAAATAAGAGTATGATAAAACTAAAAAAAATATATAATGTAGGTACAATACCATGTAAACTTCCACCGAAAATTGGTTTGAACGAGATCTAATAAGTAGTTTTTTTATATTTACAATAAAACCTCTAAAAAACAAAGTTAGTTTTGCGATTCGATAAGAAAAGTGGTTTTTATGGTTTTATTCCTCCGGTTGTAGTACGGAACCCTCAGTGCGCGAGTCCGACTCGCACTTGACAGGTTTTGTCTCTTATTTCGTGATAAAATTTGTCTCAGTTTTTAAGTTCGTGAATGCAGGGTTTCGGGATAAAGTTTTGTAAGTACAATAATTTATGATATTACACTAAAATATTTAAAATTAAAGTATAAGAGTAGTTTAATACATTAATATAGCAATAAAAATATTCAATATTTAAAGGTAAAACATATTTATTACATTAAGGTCAAATTCAGTTTTAATTCAAACTGTCCCCTAATCATAACTGTTTCCCGTGGTAGCGCTTGCATACTCTGGGAACAGCAGATTTTTACGAGATAAAAAGAACTTAGCCTATATCCATCCAAAATCATGCGCCAGAAGCAAAACCTAACGAAATTACCAAACATCCCAAATTATACCTCACTTACCTAGCTCAACTTTAGCACCTGACCCGTATCGCATTTTAAAGTTTTTTATGTAATACACTTCACATTATTGCCTTCTTTGATAAATCACTATAATTACCGGGAAATAATTAAAAAAAGAGATGTCATAATTTAAAACCGAACTGCCTAAGGGCGTGTTCCCACTTTGTCGTGACGACAGATAATCGTTTAGTGTTCCTCAGTTTTATGTGTATTTATGGCTTATATGTTAAAATGGAGGTTTCACATATAGAACGACACGATTTACCGTCGTCTACAACATTTTTTGCAGTGACAACAGATTGTCATGACAGTGGGCTAGCACGACAGTCGTAAAACTATAAAAAATCATTAAGAATAAATCGTGACCGCAAATCTATGATAGCCACGATAAAAATATCGTCTCGCCGTTTACACGCGTTTTCCATTCTCCCTCGCATCCGCGTGCCCCTCGCGCCTGTAGGTGTCAGAAATTTTGTCCATTGAACTCAGGAGCCGAACAGAACGCACTACTGATCTCCAAGAAAATGTAGAGGCGTCTGTAGATTAGAAGCTTGCTAATGATGTGTAAACGACAAAGCGGCTGCCGTGAAACGATAAAATGTCGTCGCGATCCAATGGCAACAGCTAGATACAACAATAAAAAAAATTGACGACAAACAATCGTATTAATGGGAACAACTAGAGACGACAGTCATCCAACGATAAATTAATCGTTACGATTAATATCGTTGGATTACGATAGTGGGAACGCGCCCTAACCCCGACGGCCGACACCATGCAGTGTTGTTTGTACTACCCCTAGTGTTTTTTTTAAGCCGGAGACGTCACAATTCCGAATTGGTCCCTATTTTAGAGCTGTCATAGATCAACAGTACCTTAGATGTGAAGATATTTTTAATTAAAAAAAAATCTCGAAAACTATTACGCGTCGTACGGTTTGACTATGGGGGTAGACTCCCCCTTTCCAATCCCCTCCCCTTCCCCCTCTTCCCCTCACACCCTCCCCTATCTCCGCCCCCTCACCCCCACCCCCTCACCCCCTCCGCTACGGGATAGGTGCTAAAGACCACCCCGAGGTATTTTACCTATGCCAGGTACTAAATGTTCATAAAATAGGTAACAACCAATTGCAATTGGAAGGTGAGTATGTACGTACCGTACCTACAATTTACTATACGCTTGCAGAAGCTTTGCCGATGATGTGCTCGTCGGCAAAGCTTCATCGACGAGTCAGACGAGCGCGGGACGCGGTTGTCTGAAGTCGGAGGGGAAACCTATCAGCGAAAGTTTTGCGAACGGGTTAAATACCCATTGGCCGTTACCTACTTACCTTTGCAGCTACCTACTACCTATTCGCAGAAGATTTGCCGATGACTTCTCCTCCTACTTCAACTTCATGCTACCGCAACCCCCACTCGTCCGTTATCAAACGAAGGCGGTAGTAGAATTGGAAGGGGAAGAAAGATTGATTGAATTATCTAAAAAAAATCACGCACTGAGGATTCCATACTACAAAAGAAGAAGAAAAACTATTGCATCCAAACATTACAAAGAAAAAGAAAGATACACAGAACAAAATAAAATAATGGTATGCAAAGGCGGCCTTATCACTGCAATCGATCTCTTTCAGTCAACCTTTTCTTGCTATAGGAAATTAAAACTGAAAAGTAAAACGTAAATAAAGAAACCACACCAATTCCACCAAAGTACACAAAGTACAGTAAGTCGAATTCGAAGTCGAGCGATTGTCTATAATGTCGTCGTTTCTTCGCACTACGACTATGATTGTACGAAACATTGACCGAATTTGTGTACACTAAAAATTATTTCACTCTTAGTAGTGGCATTTGAAGTCGGTTTTTTGAAAAGAATTATTCATTTTATTTTTTAGTGGAAAACAACAAATTGCCACGCAAGTACTTATTGCCAATCATTGTAAAAAATGCCCAAATCGCTTGAAGTGTGCCTATAAAATAAATAAATACATATACATATACGGAACATTTTTACACATCGCAATCTAGCCCCAAAGTAAGCGATAGCTTGTGTGTGGGTGCTAGATGACTGATAAATATGCATACATACATGAATATAATATATTGAAAAACACCCAGACACTGGAAAACATTCATGCTCATCACACAAACATTTACCAGTAGTGGGAATCGAACCCACGACCTCTGGCGCAGACGACAGGTTCGCTACCACTACGCCATTCGGTCGTCAATCTGAAGAGTCCCTTGATTTCACCAAGATCCCATGATCAGATCCGAACCTGATGGCCACAGGACAACCTGGAAAATATTACTCTTTCAAACAATACCCAAATCGCTTCAAGTGTCCATATAAAATTTGAAGAGTTATTTCGATTTCTCCAGGATCCCATCCACGGGATCCAGCCATGGGACCATCTGGGTAGTATACCCTTAGAATTTTCCAAATCGGTCTACGCGTCTTCGAGTAATCGCTGAACATACAATAAAAAAAGATTCCGACGAATTGAGAACCTCCTTTTTTGAAGTCGGTTAAAAAGGGAGGTAAACTGGTGCGTCGAAATTTCAAAATGAGATAAAAATATTGAATGGGGTTTCATATGAAAGGGCGTTACTTGTGTAATCTAAATCCGATTTTTATTTATTTTATGCCTGATAGTTTTATTGGGCAAATTGTCAAAAAAATACCTTCCGCCCCCTCTACATTATCTCCGAAGTTTACCAACCAAAAAACTGAAGTAATTATGATTAACTAGCAAACCCAGCGAACTCCGTTTCGCCACCAGATGGCTTTCTCGCTAAAAAGATTTTCCCGCTTTTCTGTTGAAATTTTTCCTGAATTGTTTTTGCTATAAACCTCACGGAGCCCGAGACCTTTCCAACGAATGCAAAACCATGGAAATCGTTGCGTGCGTTCTGGAGTTATAGCGTCAGGAAGGAAAACCCGACTTATTTTTATTATGATTATAATAGGGGTTAATGTATATTTTACAAGAAAAAATAAAATTAACTCTATTTAACTACTTAATATACTTTTTTTGATATTAAAAATAAACCTCAAAATTAAAGTTAGGATTGCGGTTCGGTAAATAAGTGATTATTATGGTTTTACTTTTTTTTAATGTAGTACGGAACCCTCGGTGCGCGAGTCTGACTCGCACTTGGCCTAATATGTACCTTTTATTACAGAAACTGAATGGGAAAATAATTAAGCAAATGGATACAGATGAACCTAACACGGATGGAGATCCTAGGCCAGGGCGAGGTGAGATGTTTTACTATAATCTAGAGTTTCTCTAACAAATTCTAGAAGTCTACCTTTTGTATGAAATGTTGATTGTCTATTTCAGTAAAGAATAATAAAGGGACTGTTTCTGTCCTAACCAAAGGGCAGCCTAGTCGAGTAATTACTGTTATATTATAATGGCGATATAATAAACTTCACTAATTCGAAGTTTCGTTGCTACGTCGTTTTATATTTTATTACAGGTCCTCAAAGGGGTAGGGCTCGGAACAGGGGTGGCGGTAAAAATGAAAGGCACCAATCAGTGAGCGCCAGGAGCATGCATCACAATAACATTAGATATCGATTGGGTTCGCCATATATACCGATAGATATATTGGACGCAACAGCTGACGAGCTAAACAATCATGTGAACCAAGGTAACAGGCCAAAAAATCATGCGAACCAAGAAAATAGGACAAACAAACATGGAATCAGGCCAAACAATCATGCAAACCAAGGCAACAGGCCCAACAATTATGAGAACCAAGGTAAGCGGCCAAATAATAATCGGAACCAAGGTAACAGGCCAATTATCCACACAAACCAAGGCCATAGGCCAAACAGGCCTACTACAATGGGTTTTATAATGTTACAAAACCTTGCTAAATCAGAGGGCAAAGAAATTATTTCTCAAATCAACGACAAGAAGGAGGCCTTCATGAATCTCCTGCAGTCTCCTGTCGAGAGGTTGGATGTATTTGCTTTGGTTTTGGAACTATTGGCGAAGATTTGCCAGTCATCGTTTGACCAGTTAAAGTTGACTATCCTTCTGGACGTATGCAATTCCTCATTCATACTAAGCTTGCGCAACTATTTGATGGATCTACCGTACCCGGAACGCAAGGCTGCCAATAGCATGTACTGGAAAAACCCTAATGAGTTCTGGAACAACTTTTTAATATTTTGCGAATGCATAACAACACTGTCGCCGTCGACAGCCTTAGCAAAATGCAGGTCCCTCATCGATGGCACTACTAAACTGTGTTTGGAGGAACTCGCTGACAAACAGGGCTATACAATACCTGACAATCTTAATTTGACGCTCACAAAATTGCGAGAGATATTAACGAAACATGAAAAAGAAAAAACACAGGTATGTATGGGAAACGTAATGTTATTTTATCGAAAACTCCAGTAATCTCTGGAAAACTATGTATAGTAGACACTATTAGGAACTTGATGGGTATAGGTAGGCTTTTGACGTACTAGGGCTATACCTCATAGTCGGGCGCACGCAGCAAGTGAAATAGATCGTACAAGAACTAACGGGTGCAAACTAGCCGGCGCGCGGCAGCCGTCTGAAATCGGTCCGTTTTAATGGCTACTTGTAGCGGTCTTGATTAAGTTTAATCATTTATTAATTCTGCCCGCTGATTGGGTCCCTGATTTACGTCAGCCATCGGAGGCCAGTATTCCCGAACGATTACGGTAACGTTGAATATGTTTTTCTTACACAATTAGACTCCAAGTTTTGCTTACGAAGCTTTTATAGAAACTGATGATGATTACTCTTGTTACTTGCTACAACCAACAGCCCGGAGACGAGCGCAAAAAGCGTCAGCTAGCGGACGAAGAAAATGAACCGCCGGAGAGTTTTAGACAGCTCAATGTGGTGCCAAGGCGAGGGGACTTGATCGAGGACCGTCCGTATCTGCGGGCGAATGTCGTGAAGGGTGGATACCGCGACGTCGAGCACTACCTCGACGTGCAGTTCCGACTGCTCCGTGAGGATTGCTTCGGTCCTCTGCGTGAAGGGATCAGTAAGTCTTATTAGCTGAATGATGTGTGTGTTTTTTGTTAATTGGTGTTCGGCAGTAGGTATGATTTGACGATATAACAACGTGCAGTTCCGACAGCTTCGCGAGGATTGCTTCGGCCCTCTGCGTGAAGGGATCAGTAAGTCTTATTAGCTGAATGATGTGTGTGTTTTTTTGTTAATTGATGTTCGGCAGTGGGTATGATGACGATATATCATATAACAACCTGCAGCTCCGACTGCTTCGCGAGGATTGCTTCGGCCCTCTGCGTGAAGGGATCAGTAAGTCTTATTAGCTGAATGATGTGTGTGTTTTTTTGTTAATTGATGTTCGGCAGTGGGTATGATGACGATATATCATATAACAACCTGCAGCTCCGACTGCTTCGCGAGGATTGCTTCGGTCCTCTGCGTGAAGGGATCAGTAAGTCTTATTAGCTGAATGATGTGTGTGTTTTTAGGGTTCCGTAGCCGAATGGCAAAAAAACGGAACCCTTATAAATTCGTCATGTCTGTCTGTCCGTCTGTCCGTCTGTCCGTCTGTCCGTCTGTCCGTCTGTCCGTCTGTCCGTCTGTCCGTCCGTATGTCACAGCCACTTTTTTCCGAAACTATAAGGGCTATACTGTTGAAACTTGGTAAGTAGATGTATTATGTGAACCGCATTAAGGTTTTCATACAAAATTTTAAAAAAAGTAATAAATTTTGGGGGTGCCCCATACTTAGAACTGAAACTCAAAAATTTTTTTTTCATCAAACCCATATGTGTGGGGTATCCATGGATAGGTCTTCAAAAATGATACTAAGGTTTCTAATATCATTTTTTTCTAAAATGAATAGCTTGCGCGAGAGACACTTCCAAAGTGGTAAAATGTGTGTCCCCCCCCCCCTGTAACTTCTAAAATAAGAGTATGATAAAACTAAAAAAAATATATGATGTACATTACTATGCAAACTTCCACCGAAAATTGGTTTGAACGAGATCTAATAAGTAGTTTTTTTGATATTTACATTAAACCTCTAAAAACAAAGTTAGTTTTGCGGTTCGATAAGAAAAGTGGTTTTTATGGTTTTATTCCTCCGGTTGTAGTACGGAACCCTCAGTGCGCGAGTCCGACTCGCACTTGACAGGTTATTTGTTAATTGGTGTTCGGCAGTAGGTATGATTTGACGATATAACAACGTGCAGTTCCGACAGCTTCGCGAGGATTGCTTCGGTCCTCTGCGTGAAGGGATCAGTAAAGCTGAATGATGTGTGTGTTTTTTTTGTTAATTGGTGATCAGCACGGCAGTAGATAGGTATGATTTGACGATATAAAAACGTGCAGTTCCGACTGCTTTACGAGAATTGCTTTGGTCCCCTGCGTGAAGGGATCATTAAATCTTACCTATGCATTGGTGGTCGGCAGTAGGTATGATGATGACAACGTGCAGTTCCGATTAGTGTGTGAAACACTGTAACAAAGATTTAAATAAATAACCCTTTCAGTTACGATTTCTTAAAGCTGATAATTTAATTTCATCAAAATTATTGATGGGGTACCGAGCAGCGATTCTGTTAGTCTCTAAATTTAGCGCATTTAAAATCTATTGTCACTTGCTCAACGTGATCTGTAGAAAGAAAAAAACACAAGTATTGAGAAATTACGCTGTCACTTTCCAATCGCACGTTGTCAATCGTATGCGTTAAATTTAGAAAACTTATTGTTTTTGCATAATTATTTCTTTTGAACCATTTCAACTTTCCATTTTTTGTATCAGTGTTTAACAGTTATAATTTAAATTACAGTTCAATTCATACGGGACCCCACGAAAAAAAAATACGACAGTATCAGGTTAGTCCTTGTTTTACAAGTCAAACAAACCACATTAAGTACATAGTTTCGTCTAGTCTATAAGTACACAAAAGTATATAATATTGATACCGATTAATCTATTAACAAAAGTTTTAAAATGCATTAAAAAATTAAAACAAAAGTTTTAAAATTAAACGCGTGTATGCGTGCCAGCGTGCTTGTGTGATTGCGTGCGCGCACGTAGCTACGCATGCGCGCACACACACACACACACACACACACACACACACACACACACACACACACACACACACACACAAATAAAAAAATAGCCTTTATTGCTGACACTTTTCTTTGCTTATTACTAACATTATTTAGGTACTTATTCTAATGGTATGTGATCAGCGTGTTCTTCGACAAATAGGCCTCTTCCAAACTTTTCCAAATGTCCCTGTTCCTTGCCAGTCTGGTCCACATTTTACCCACCAACCCCGAAATATCATCTTCCCATCGTCATTTTCGTTTGTCTCCCACTATTCCTTTTTTTCTTCCCGGGGTACCATTCTGTTACTTTTTTAGACCATTTTTCGACAAATGATTTTTTGCTCGTATTTAAAGTTGCAAGCTCGTATTTGAGTTAGGTGTTTTTGTTTATTTTATAATACTATTGAAAATGGGTCTTGAAAGTACGGAACCCTTAACGGTTCCGCACCTAACCTAACCAATTTTTCTTTTAAATGCAGAGTGTTCCGTAACGTAAAATTCGTTCAGCCATACGTGTCGTCGCAGCGAATTGGCTTCGTGGTGGAGTTCGATGAAGCAACGAAGAAGAAATTTAAAAGAATGAAGTGGGAGCATAACAAGCGTTTCATTTTTGGCTCACTCGTTCTATTCACAAAGGACAACTGCAAAAACTTAATCGTGGCCACGATCCTCGATAGAGATACTAAATATCTTTGTAAAGGACAGGTAGGTAAATCATGATTTTCAAATATAAACTCTGTTAAAGATGAAAGACTAAATGTAAGGAAATTGAATAATGTAGGTAGATACATAGTATAAAAGACGGTCGTGTTAGTTACACACTAATTATAATTCAAGAAAAGCTGAACCGATTTGGCTGAAAATTTATGAGGAAGTTAGAACCAAGAGACGGACATAGCCCATATATAGGATACTTTTTATCCCATTCCCGTGGAACGTGTCATAAAACGTGGTAGGTATCAGGTATAACAAATCGCTACATCTAAGGCGGACCAAAGTTGGCTGGGTCAGCTAGTATAATAATATAATGGAGCCAACTGAGTAACTTTTATCTATTGGGTGCCTGAATTATTGAAGTGAAAACTCAGGCTAAAAATTTTTTGATACCAAACATACGTACTTAATTAAAATAACATAATTGTATCCTTGCCTTGCATAATTTTTTAGATCCCGGTATCGCTGGTTGACGAGGAACAAGGTGACAACCTATACAAAAATGAGACTTACACGATGATAGAAAGCGAAGTGTATTTCGAGCCGTATTATCACGTACTAAAGGCTTTGCAGGATCCTTCCTTCCCGAAACACATATCTATGAAAAAATATATAGTTGAAGTAAAAGTAAGTAGTAATGTATTAAATCGATACAATAAGTCCCTATTATTATCCCGATATCCCTTTTAATCCGGCCCCTGTCTAATCTTTCGCCCACTGTTAAATACACAAACAATATTTTGGCAAATGTTCGTGTATTCAACTGTGATAGGATAATGTAACAGTTATTGCATGGTTGACCAGTGGGCTGATTCTGTATC
The DNA here is from genome assembly GCA_036785405.1 of Coenonympha arcania. NCBI lineage: Eukaryota > Metazoa > Arthropoda > Insecta > Lepidoptera > Nymphalidae > Coenonympha > Coenonympha arcania. The sequence goes on from CM072067.1 coordinate 4,864,228, forward strand.
TTTCAGTTTGTTAGTTAGTAACAGTTCACTGGGATATTATGTAGGAAAACGGAGACAAAATCCTATTTCTGTAATCCTTTTGCACAAGTTAGCTACTAGCATGGTATGTAGACATGATACCATACCTAGGTTAATTTGTTTTCAATCCGTCCGTCCGTTCTTCGGGATTGATTTTAATGGTTTCATATTCTTTTGTCACAAAATTAAAATTTTGATGTCAAAATTAGTACATACTGACTATGACCTTTTACAGCCTGAACCTCAGCATGCGGCATACATAAATGAAGATAGGTCATACACCGTGGAAACTCAGCTCGGTTTAAAGAAAACATTTAAAGTACTAGCCTCCGACAGCTGGCCGAGCAGTGAAGAACTGAGTTTCAATGAAAGTCAGTATGAGGCATACAAAATGGCTCTTACCCACGAATTCGCCGTTATTCAAGGCCCGCCCGGAACCGGAAAGACTTATTTGGGTGTGAAAGTTGCTAAGACATTGATAGAGAATTTGCAGAGGTGTTCAGGATCGCTATTGCTTTTGGTGTGCTACACGAATCACGCCCTGGACCAATTCCTTGAAGCGATTCTACCGATCACAGACTCTGTAGTGCGCATCGGTGGCCGGTCACGCAACGAGGCCTTGGAGAAATACAATTTGAACGAAATACGGAAACAAAAGACAACACATTCTTCTAGCCGCAGACTTTTCTTCGAGCAAAGACAAAATTTACGAGAGACCGTTCAAAGATTGAGAAAAGCGCAGGAATGCATCGAATCATTAAACTCATCTGTCCTCAGTCACAACTGCATCAAAAGTTTCGTCCCAGAAAGTATTATTCTCGGCGAAGTCTATAAACGTTCTGCTGGAAACTTCAAAGATCCTCTGTACTGTTGGTTGTTTGAATACGTCCAGTACGACTTTAGTGAACCTACCTTCGAAGATGAGGAGATTGAAACCTTCAACTCTGACGCACAGAACGACAACGATAACAGAAATGATGTGGACTTGGACGATTTCTTAGATACCGCAGATCTGAGCGTAACTTTTGACATGAATATTCAAACTTCGTTTTCAGTAGAGAAAGCTCGAGAACAGCTGAAGTATTTGACTTCGCGTTTTAGAGTTTCTCAAACTAAACAGGAGCAAAGAGATTTGCATAGAGAAATAATTATAACGAGAACGTTAGTCCGAATGTTTCAGGTAAGTTGTTGTCATAAATACTTTGTACGTTCCTTGCTGGAAACTTCACAGTAATCTCTCTACGGTCGATCCCTCCTGACTGAGGTTCGTGGCTATTAATCACGGTGAGTAATCCTGCGGTGTATGATTTCTTTCCACCGTGTTCTGTCTGCAGCGTTTATTGCTTCGTAAAAGATTCCTAAAGTAAGTAGCTTCAGTTATTAAGCGCCAGTTTCCTTAAGTTGGTCTTAAGTTGGTTGGTTGGAGATTTGCCTCGTAGCCTTTTGCCCTCCACGTTGCCAACCAGAATTAATCTTTCAATGCTGTTATCGCCGCGTCGTGAAATGTGGCCGAAATACCTGAGAATGCGCTGAAGAAGATGGTGGAAAGACGCGTATTTATTTTCAATTGTAAAAGAACCGACACATTTGCGCGTTTGGAAGTCCACGACATACGCAGCATTCGCCTCCAGCACCACATTTCAATATAAGGTCGGAAAGTTTGTCATTTCTTTACGAGTCCCGGTTTGTTGACCCAAGCCGAAGGCGCGTGTCAACTATAGGGACGAGTAGAAATGACAATTCCGCACGTGCATTGAACGACGTTTTTTAATACATTTGCGAAAAAAATATTGATTTTACGTGTTTGCCTGGTCTGTGTTTGCGTGCCGTGCTCGTGTTCGTGCGTCAGGACTGGTGCGCCCGCTCCGGTGCCGCGCAGGAAGAAAACAAAAAAGCACCAGTGCGTAAAAACTTTCCGCACGCAAAACACACTTGGAAATGTCTACTTTTTGAGCAAATGTATTAAAATAGTACATTTCAATATAAGTGCGGAAAGTTTGTCATTTCTTTACGAGTCCCGGTTTGTTGACCCAAGCCGAAGGCGAGGGTCAACTAAAAGGACGAGTAATAATGACAATTCCGCACGTGCATTGAACGACGTTTTTTAATACATTTGCGAAAAAAAAATATTGGTTTTACGTGTTTGCCTGCTCCGTGTTTGCATGCCGTGTTCGTGTTCATGCGCTCCTGGTACCCCCGGGGCTCCGGTGCCGCGTAGGAGGAAAACACAAAAGCACTAGTGCGGAAAAGAATAACTTTGCGCACGCTAAACACACTTGGAAATGTCTTCTTTTTGAGCAAATGTATTAAAAATATATTTTGTTGAATTTGTTAGTCTACTATTTAGGTACTGACGAAGTTTCAGGGCAAGTACGATTTTATCACAGCTACCTCCTCACAGCCCTTGATTTCGTCAAGCACGAGCCCCCATTGGTTAGCCATTGGAGTGTGAAGCTGAAAAATAACCGGCGATGACGATTGACGAATCGTATTAAGCGTTAAGAAATGTATGAAAACATGTCTCAAGTTGCAGGAACTGGCGTAAAGTGGCGTATTATACGAGAAATCGTATAAGGCGTGATTGTATATATGTATTGTCATTAATTACTACCAACTTTTAGGATATGCGGAGCTATTATAACCAAGGAGTTGAGGTGAGCAATCAAGCTAACATACGCGATCCTGCCAATATGAATCCAGTTGATCGATGGATGATGTATTTCAAATGGACAAATTATGTTGCAAATGATCTTAGGGAGAAAATTGTGCCGCTGCAGGTATTGTTGTGTTTATTTTAGTAAACCAGTAGACTTTTTTTCGTAACGAATCAGCCTAGCTGTTCAGCGGAGCTAGACAAAGTAACAGTCGTTTAGCGTTGACGACAGTAGATAAAAATGTATGGACAGAACAAGTGACTGTAGAAAAACCACGTACCTATAGAGGAAAACGCGCTTTTCTTGAAAATCGCTTTTTGAACTTGGCTGTAGAGTTGTGATAGGCCTATGTGAAAAAATAATGATTTTATTTTCCTTTCATTAGGACTCTCTAAAAACAGTGAGTACAGAATACGAGGAGTCCAGAATGATAGTGGACTACGAGCTGATGAAGGGTTACAAAGTTATAGGCATGACTACGAGTGGGGCTGCGCGGTTGAGAAAACTCATCCAGGCTTTGGCTCCGCCAATTGGTAAGCGTTACTCCCCTGTTTCGTTGCTCTTAGGGTTCCGTATTCGAACGTTAAAAAACGGGACTCTATTTAGTCCATTGAAATGATACATTTTTAGGCCTTACCTTGCGTTTTTTAAAGGACTCAATTTTATTTTTTTGCTGTGTAGGGGGGGTCAATGTAAAGCTAAAACTAAGTTTGTGGGGTCGCCACCCTTGTCCCACGGCCGCCATCTTAAAAATAGGGGTTGAAATGGTTTTTACGATATATCTCTTAAACTATTTATTTGATAAAACCCCACAAACTTGGTTTTAGCTTTACACTGACCACCCCTACCCCTAAAAAAATAAAATTGCGTCCTCTAAAAAATGCAAGGCAAGGCCTAAAAAATGTAACATTTCAATGGACTAATTACTAAGACTACGGCGTCCGGCCGTCCGTCTGTCACCAGGCTGTGTCCTTGAACCGTGATAGTTAGATACTTGAAATTTTCACCGATTATGTATTTCTGTTGCCCCTAAAACAATAAATACTAAAAAATAGAATAGAATAAATATTTAAGGGAGTCCTAACAGAGGAACAAATATTAAAGATTTAAACGGGACACTATTACTAAGGCTTCGCCGTCCGTCCGTCCGTCCCCAGGCTGTATCTCTTGAACCGTGATAGTTAGAGACGTGAAATTTCTACAGATGGTGTATTTATGTTGCCCCTATAACAGCAAATACTAAAGAGAATAAATTTTTAAGGACTCCTAAGAGAGGAACAAATATTTAAGGTTGGAATTGGTCTTTATAGTACCCTCAGTGCGCGAGCCCAACTCGCACTTGGCCGGTTTTTTTCATGAGTTTTGTCTTGCTTTAGTGATAGTGGAAGAGGCCGCAGAAGTTTTGGAGCAGCACATCGTGACGTCATTGACAAAGAGATGTGAGCATCTCATTCTCATCGGTAAGTGTTACAAACTGACTCATTTGCTTTATGCTTTATTGATACATTTACAAGTTATGTCAGTCAGAAGCTTAGTCGGTCTATCTGACAGCTTTAATATAGAGGTTGGCGTCCATCAGGGCAGTGCATTGAGCCCTCTGCTATTTGACGTAGTTATGAATTATCTGACGGCAAAAATCGTCAACCAACGCCATGGAATCTTTTGTATGCGGTCGACGTAGTTCTTATATCCGACAGTGTGCGAGGGTTACAGGAAGACTTAAAAGATGGAGAGAGTCGCTAGAACAAAATGGCTTACGGATAAGCAGGACAAAAACCGACAATATGTTCTGTAACTTCAATTCAAATGCTCCACTAGACCTGGGCATCACATTGGGTGGCACGGCCATCCCCAGAGTTAAAACATTTAAGTATCTGGGATCTGTTCTATCCGAGGATGGCTCTATTGAAGCGGACGTCACGCAAAGAACGACCTCGGGATGGATGAAGTGGCACAACCTCACAGGCTTGCTATGTGACGCTAAAATGCCAGTCAGAACTAAAGGCAAGGTGTATAAAACGGTAGTACGACCTTCATTACTGTATGGTAGCGAAGTTTAGGCCACCAAAAAAACAGAAGCTTCACACCGATGAAATGCGTATGCTTAGATGGGCGGAAGGAGTAACTCTCAAAGACAAAGTACGTAATGAACATATAAGAGGAAGCTTTAAGAGCGTTTATGCGGCACCGTGTGAATCGCGTGTCGCTCCATACAAAAAAGGAATTCCGTTCCCGCTGACGCAATTTTGCGCGGAAAATGGTATTACAAAAAAATTTATAGTAAAATAAATATACAACTTATTAAAATAGTAAATAACCAGTGACATTGAATATTAATTGAATTAAATTACTATAATTCAGAAATAACAAAATATCTTGGATTTTATCCTAAAATAATACGTTTAATTTATCGAAAAATGCTAAAAATGGCACTTTTCGGTTTATGGTTTTTGAATGAAAATCTAGGAAAATCGTGTTTTTTTGAGACACTTTTTAGTATTGTTATGTTTTTGTTAAGAAACATGGCAAATATCTTGCATCTGCGTAGAGCGTCGACCGCTATTTTAGCAAACAGCCTATACAAAAACTGTTCTAGTGAGAAAGTTATACACAAATTTTAAAATATTTTTGAGACAAGTTCTAGATTATGAAATGCCAAATAATATGAATTCAATTATCTAATCTATAATTGAACACATAACTATTTTATGTTCCTTCGGAAATCGTAAATTTTGACTCAAGCATAATACTAACGCATGAACCGCCTTAAGGTTGCACCCATAACCGAAAATATATCCGAATCAAGGCTCAGATGGTACGGACACGTAATGCGTAGGCCCGACAATTATGTGTAAAAAAGTGCCTTTCCATGGCTACGAGAAGTAGGGTAGGGGAAGACCTCAAACTACCTGGACCCCGCGTAACGGTATGAGGCGAGGACAAAGAAGAAGAAGGTACATTTACAAGTAGTGTTTGCTTCTTCCAGAATAAATTTCATATACGATCGACAAATCGATAACGTTACTTATCAATGACAGCAATCATTCGCATACATTTTTTGAAATTCGTTCAATAAGTTGCTACGGCAGCTGCGTACAACTTGGATTTGTAACCGGTTCGCAAAAGTTTTGCGACTGCGTGCCGCGCTCGTCTGGTTAGTACGATGAGCCTGACCAACGCGGGACGTGTTCGTGAGACATGACGGGGTACTCATCGGCAGGGCTTCTGCGAACAGGTAGTGACTATTTGTACAGTACACTGCAAACTTCTTAGGTATATGACCTTGATTTAGCGAATTTTAGATCCTTTTGGTGGTAAGTGCGGGGCGCGTGGGCGGAGAGTCGCCTGCGCTAACTTGCCCCCACTACACCTCCACGTTTTTCGCAGGGGATCACCAGCAGCTAAGACCGTCGGCGTCGTACATGAAGCTGGCGAGGCACTACGACATCGAGGTGTCGCTGTTCGAGCGCATGATAATGAACGACATGCACAGCCGGCGCCTCAGCGTGCAGCACCGCATGCGGCCCGAGATAGCAGCACTCATCTCGCCGGCCATCTACCCCGACCTGCAGAACCACCCCTCCGTGCACGACTTCCCCAACGTGCGAGGCGTCACCAGTAACGTGTTCTTCTTCACGCACGACTACAAAGAGGAGGTTCGTACGTACTCTGTTGGTCACTCGAAGATCGCGGCGCTCATCGCGCCGGCCATCTACCCCAACCTGCAGAACCACCCCTCCGGGCACGACTTCCCCGACGTGCGAGGCGTCACCAGCAACGTGTTCTTCTTCACGCACGACTACAAAGAGAAGGTTCGTACGTACTTTGTTGGTCACTCGGAGGTCGCGGCGCTCATCTCGCCGGCCATCTACCCCGACCTGCAGAACCACCCCTCCGTGCACGACTTCCCCAACGTGCGAGGCGTCACGAGTAACGTGTTCTTCTTCACGCACGACTACAAAGAGAAGGTTCGTACGTACTTTGTTGGTCACTCGGAGGTCGCGGCGCTCATCTCGCCGGCCATCTACCCCGACCTGCAGAACCACCCCTCCGTGCACGACTTCCCCAACGTGCGAGGCGTCACCAGCAACGTGTTCTTCTTCACGCACGACTACAAAGAGGAGGTTTGTACGTACTTTGTTGGTCACTCGGAGGTCGCGGCGCTCATCTCGCCGGCCATCTACCCCGACCTGCAGAACCACCCCTCCGTGCACGACTTCCCCAACGTGCGAGGCGTCACCAGCAACGTGTTCTTCTTCACGCACGACTACAAAGAGGAGGTTCGTACGTACTTTGTTGGTCACTCGGAGGTCGCGGCGCTCATCTCGCCGGCCATCTACCCCGACCTGCAGAACCACCCCTCCGTGCACGACTTCCCCAACGTGCGAGGCGTCACCAGCAACGTGTTCTTCTTCACGCACGACTACAAAGAGAAGGTTCGTACGTACTTTGTTTGGTCACTTGAAGATCACAGTGTATAAATGGAAGCAGTAATGGGGACTATTGACAGAACTAGCTAAAACTTATTCGTACTTTGTTAGTTTTCCACCACGTTTCTGGTAAAATCCGCTAAGGTGTAGAAAGCCCTTCTAGCCTCCGTGTTCCCTGATAGTAGCCAAGTACAACCTGGGTGTAAATAGGCCTTTTCTAGGCAAGCGCGCTCCAACAAAGATCTCAACATTGCTAATCATCAGGCTGCAGGCATGATTTTTGTCAAGCTTAAGCCTATTTACAATAAAAAACCACTCCACTGCATCTTCGTACTATATTTCCCTTAAAGTAAGGTTGATATGCTTTGTTTCAGGCTACGGAGGATAGCGCCAGCAAGTCAAATGAGAAAGAGGCAGACATGGTATTGGGTTTAGCGAACTACCTGGTGCAGCAGGACTACAACCCTGAAGATGTCACCATATTGGCCGCGTACTCTGGCCAAATGTTCTACATGAGAAAGGTATTTTTGTGGGAAGGACACTACGAAACCAAAAAAATTATACCAAATTGTATTTTCATAAAATGCAGACCAAGATCAATCAAACTAGATTTACGGCAATGGTATTTTGCGGAAATTGCAGTTCGTACGATTTTAGGGTTCTGTATCCAAAGGGTAAAAACGGGAACCTTGAGAGCGGATTATAGCAAAGCAAAAGCAAAATGTCCTGCTAAAGATTTTTTGTTTATTTTTCAGCAACGTGGTATTTACGGACACTTATCCAAAGTGAAAATAACAGTTGTGGATAACTACCAAGGTGAAGAATCAAAGATCATTCTGCTGTCCCTGGTCAGGAACAACGACGACAATAAGATTGGATTCTTGGGTACCGAAAATCGCATCTGTGTGGCTCTGTCCAGAGCCAAAGAAGGTAATTTTACATTTACAACTCTTTTTTTTTTAGTTTTTATCATACTAATATTATATTGGCGAAAGTTTGTGTGTTTAAATGTGTATGTTTGTTACTCCTTCACGCCGCCGCAGCTACTGAATCGATTTTGGAAATCTCTTAGTCTCGAATTGGCTGAAATTTGAAACAAAGATAGCCTGGATTAACACGAGTTTCTGAATTGAATTTTCCGGGATAAGCTTAGATTCTTTTCTGCGTTACTATAAGCGTTATACATATTTTTTAAGTAGTTTTCTTGGTTTTTTTAACGTTCTAGTACTGAGGTAACAGTTTTACATAATGTGGAAGAGATAAGACCTTAAAGTTAAAGTCTAAAGCCTCTGGCAATTCCTCATGAAAATTATTAACTCCCAGGTACTAAGTACACTACTTTTGAATTTAATAAAAATTATTACTTTATTATAAATAAATAAATAAATAAATAAATAAATAATAAATAATACATACTTATTTTATAAACTAGGATAAAAATTAATAAATACGTACACTGAAAAAATTATTAAAAGCCAACGAAGATTTACAAAATTTAGGCATTTTAATATTGGGGTGGGAGGGAGGTTCTTCAATCCTTTTCTCGCAAAACGAAAATTTGTATGAAGTCGCACGAAGTTACTTACTATGGCATTAGTAAAGTGTGTTGTCACAATTCAACGTCGCTGCTATCTCTGTCTAATCAGAATTATGCTTATAACTTTTTTGTTATTTGATCGATTTAATTAATTTTTTCAGTGTGCTTCATTATTTTTATTCTAGTTTAATACTTATAAATCACGTTATAAATAAAATTGGATTAATTACCAAACTGTGCGAAAGAGAGAGCTCTATTGCTATTAGGTGAAAAAAAATTGGATACGATAATTATTTATGTAACATTACTTTTATGAAAATGGGTTGTTTTTTAGGATTTTACATATTCGGCAACATTGATATACTGAAACACAATTCACCGCTTTGGACAAAAATTGCTGCCACATTGGAAGGTTTTGGATCGCTCGGTACGAGCTTACGACTTGTGTGCGAAAATCACAAGACTCAAGTATCAGTCGTAAGTAACTTTCTCGAATAGCATTTGATGACCTCCCTGCCGCAGTGGCGGCGCACTCGAATTCGAGTGGGTTCGATTCTCGCCACGGGCCACTTTTGAATTTTATAATTTCCAAATTGGCTCAGGTCTGGTCTGGTGGGAGGCTTTAGCCGAGGCTATAGTAGTGTTATTATCTCGCTGCAGACTCGGCCATAAATCATTCGCCTTTCGCTTTTGTTGTTCACTAAAATACAAAAGCAGCAGTGAAGCTCAGCAGTGAAATACAAAAGCGAAACACTCGGATGATTTATGACCGAGTCTGCAGCGAGATAATAACTACTATAGTTACCAGCTTAGGCTTAGGCTGCATCATCACTTACCATCAGGTGAGATCGCAGTCAAGTACTAACTTGTATAGAGTAAAAAAAATAGCAGTACAGACCCCCGGTAATTCGACATACAGTGTCAGACTATAAATTAAGAACTCGCTATACTTAGTCCGGAATTTTTCGAGAATGAACTTTGTAATCCGAATTATAAAAAGGTAAGGTATATCTGAACTGCACTTTATTTTTAAAAATGCCAAATTTTACTACTGACTCCTCCGAAACAGCTCGACTGATTGTTATGTAGGTTGTTAGCTATTTTTTATATCCCTAATGCAAAACAACGTTTGCCGGACCACCTAGTATCTCTAGAATGGTGATAACTATTTCTCGACTTTTGAGTTTACGAGTGTTCGCAAACGGGAGTAGAAGCCCACAACAAACTAGATTCTTTTATGTTATCACCATTTAACAACGATAAGCATTAATACTAAATAGGCTCGTAAATTCGGAGCAATTCTTTATCACTCCGAAGGGCTTGTGTAGCTAATAAATTGGTTGTTATATCATTGCCTCCAAGGTTTAAAATACCTATATCGACTAGTGCTTTTAATACAAATTTCCCTTGCGTTTGTAGATTTCCGACCCGCTGGACTTCACCAAAGTGCCCGAAGGTGGCTGCCTGCTGAAGTGCAACTACAACCTGCCGTGTCTCCACGCGTGCCCGCTCATGTGCCACGGCTACGATCGTGGCCACAAACACACCAAGTGCGAGCTCAAATGTGAAAGGTAAGTAGAACTGTTGCAGTGCAACTACAACCTGCCGAGTCTCCACGCGTGCCCGCTCATGTGCCACGGCTACGATCGTGGCCACAAACACACCAAGTGCGAGCTCAAATGTGAAAGGTAAGTAGAACTGTTGCAGTGCAACTACAACCTGCCGAGTCTCCACGCGTGCCCGCTCATGTGCCACGGCTACGATCGTGGCCACAAACACACCAAGTGCGAGCTCAAATGTGAAAGGTAAGTATTAGGTCCTTACATATGAAATTGGCGTTTTGTGTGGGAGGAACATAAAGTCGATTTTTTTTTAATATAATATATATATTTAATCAAAGTATGTACCATTGCTATCTATGCACTTTTGCCACCTTATAGGTAGTTCATTGATCCCTTTACTAAAAAAGCCATTCGGACGGGAATCAATAAAATCTTTGAAAGCGCTTTAGACTGCCTCATCGGAGTTAAATTTTTTCCCTTGTAAGAAGTTATCCAAATTTCGAAAAAAATGGTAATCTGTTGGAGCAAGGTCCGGGGAGTAAGGTGGATGTCTTAGGCATTCCAATTGAAGCTCCTCTAATTTGCTAGCCGTCTGTTGTGCAGTGTGTGGTCTAGCGTTGTCCTGAAGCAGTAGTGGCCTAGAACGATTGACCAGCCTCGGTTGTTTAGCAGCTAGCTTTTTCATCATGGATTGCAGTTGCTGACAATAGATATCCGCCGTAATCGTCTGGCCAGATTTAAGAAAGCTGTAGTGAACGACGCCGGCGCTAGTCCACCAAACGCTCACAAGTAATTTTTTTTGAGTCAATTTTCGTATGGGGCAGGATTTGGCTGGTTCGCCAGGGTTCAACCATTGCGATGAGCGTTTCCGATTATCATACAGGATCCATTTTTCATCACAGGTAATGATTCGATTTAAAATCGCTTCATTACTGTGCCGGTTGAGTAATGTAACACAGCAGTCTACGCGCGTTTGTCGGTTTGCAGCACTCAATTCATGAGGTACCCACCTTTCAAGCTTTTTCACCTTCCCAATTTGCTTCAAGTGAACTAAAACAGTTTTATCACTAACACCGCAGCCTGCAGCTAGCTCGGACGTGGTTTGCGATGGATCCGCTTCCACAATAACCTTCAATTCTTCATTGTCAACTTTGGTCTCCGACCGTCCACGGGGCTTGTTCTGCAGGTCGAAATTTCCAGAACGAAAACGTTGGAACCAAAAACGCACTGTGTTTTCTTTTGCGACACCCTCGCCGTACACATCATTAATCCTTCGAGCCGTTTCTGCAGCACTGGTGCCACGATGGAACTCGTACTCGTAAATAACGCGATATTTCAAGTTTTCCATTTTGTAAACAGAGTGGCGCAAAAAAAAAACCAAAAGAGAAAAAAACAAATGAATTACGATTTTCAAAACACAAAAGCATGAGTAAATAGCTGTATAAATTTGAAATTGAAGTTTCTAACCAAAGAAGAGATATTTGAGATGAAAGTGGCCAGTACGACTAAACGCCAATTTCATATGTAAGGACCTAATAGAACTGTTGCAGTGCAACTACAACCTGCCGTGTCTCCACGCGTGCACGCTCATGTGCCACGGCTACGATCGTGGCCACAAACACACCAAGTGCGAGCTCAAATGTGAAAGGTAAGTAGAACTGTTGAAGTGCAACTACAACATGCCGTGTCCCCACGCGTGCCCGCTCATGGGCCTTATGTTCGATAGTTTGTCGAATTGCAACTTTGTAAGATAATTAATCTGTCTCAAAAAAAACTGGCTTTTCCCCCTTTTTAAATAAAAGTAAAAACAATTTTTAAAATATTAAGATTGCAATGACATTGGGTCACTATTACCTATATCTGTGACCAGGTCGATAGCTTTAATATTTACTAAAATAATCGAGTGTGATAGACGGACGCGGACGAACGGACGGAGAAAGTCTCACCACAAGGGTTCTATTTTTACCATTTTGGGATGGAACCCTAAAATCGTCTTAGGTACTACTCTATAATGCGACAATTTTTTTAAATTCGATACTTCCCTACAAAACGTTCCGATTACGGTGAGGTCTTTTACCTGATGTTATGTTTCTTAATTCCTATAATAGTATCCTTGTATATAAGGCGTTGTCAAATTATCTGCCAGCGTTCCAGGAGGTGAATGTGCCATACGTATACACTTCAATAGTGAAGAAATCTCCGTCCCCAGACTTAATATTTTTTTTTTTAATTAAAAATTACGTCGCAACCCAAGGTCAACGCTCTCACGCCGCGCCCAACCAGCTGATTTCCGTTACGAGGCGATAACTGTACTAAACATGTACTCAAGTTTGACTGATGGACGTGTTTATGCAACATGATGCGATATGTTAATATGGTTTAATTAAAAAAAAATTGAGCCCGGGGACTGAGATTTCTTCACTATTGAAGTGTATATGTATGGCACATTCACCTCCTGGAACGGTGGCAGATAATTTGAGAACACCTTATATTTTACGCGTACAGTTAGAAAACACTGTATTTCATTAGACAATTGTAGTTATTAGGTGTAAATCTCAAATTACATTCACAGGGTTATCTGCGAATTGAATCACGTGTGTCCATTGAAATGCATGGAACCGTGCAAGCCATGCAAAGTCATGGTGCTGAAGAGATTGCCGTGCGGCCACGACATGTCTGCGTTCTGCCACTTGGAGCCCAAGGACGTGCGGTGCACGACCGTGGTGCCTGCGACCCTACCCAACTGCGGCCATGAGGTTAATAAATCAATCAATTCGTTAATATTACGAGGTTTCGCACCATCATTTTTTTAATCAAAATACAAGAATATCTTCAAACTTTTTCATTTTTAGGGTTCCGTACCAAAATGGTAAAATGGAACCCTTATGGTGCGACTTTCTCCGTCTGTCTGTCCGTCTGTCCGTCACACTCGATTATTTCAGTAACTACCGGAGCTATCGATATGAAATTTGGAACAGTGATGTATATTAGTGGCCCAATGACACTGGAATAAAAAAAAATGGAAATTATTTTTGTTCTTATTTAAAAAGGGGGGAAAATCGGAGAGTTGAAATTTAAAAGTGAGATAACTGTACTGTGTGGGGTATCATATGAAAGGGTTTACTTTGTACATTCTAAAACCGATTTTTAATTATTTTTAGTCATGATAGTTTTTGATTTATCGGGGAAAATGTCTTAAAAAATACCGTTCCCCCCCTTATCTCCGGAGTTTACCAATCAAAAAATCTCAAATAATTATGGTCAATAGGAATTTACGTATATTTTACAGGAAAACTATAGCCAATGCTCTAACTAGCATAGTTTTTTTGATATTAACAATAAACCTCTACAAACAAAGTTAGTTTTGCGGTTCATTAACAAAGGTAATTATTACCGTTTTACATCTTTGGTCGTTACAGTTTTGGTCGTGTTACATCTACATTAGTAGGTACGAAGGAATCTTAAAAGTACCTAGCTATAACTACCTAAGCTTATTTTGCTTCAGTACTTCTTGAGTACGGAACCCTCGGTGCGCGAGTCCGACTCGCACTTGGCCGGTTTTTTTTTATATGAAATCGAGGTCAATTTAAACTCATTCAGAAATTCGTTTATATTGTAAAAACATTTTTAAATCAACCAGTCTTTTTATTTGTTTTTAAATAATGTTTCTTTTGCTTCGTCTGTAATGGTTCTTGATAATTTATAGATCATTATTGTTCTGTAATATGGACTAATTTTCGCTGTTGTTTCTGAGTTATTATATGGCAGGACTAACTTTTTATTCTTTCGAGTTTCTCTTTGATTTGTTTTTTCTATGAGTCTAAATAAGTGAATGTTCTTCCTAAGGAAAGGGTTGCATCCAATATATATTTATATACAGGGTAAAGTTAAGATTATATTCACGATAAAATACGATCTGCAAGTGTTGCGTTGCTTGATCTGTCCGGATACAGATTCGCAGTCTGTATCTGGACACATTTCTTTCGCGACACGAATCAATTTTTAATACCATACCTAAGCCGAGAGTAAGCATATCACATATGCATAGTATGTAGACAGTGCTGTTGCGTAATTTGTTTTGCCTTCCTCATTCCGTATAACAGGTGAAGAAATCGTGTTACATGGACACTGCAAAAGTGGCGTGTCCCGTGCCTTGCCAGTTCCGCGTGGACAAGTGCGGCCACGTGTGCACTCGCAGATGCCACGTCAAGGACGACCCGGACCACGAGAGGGTAAGAGCAGAGATACCATATCTCAGTATTTTTTTACCCTTCCACAGGACACCATAACAGTAACTCTTCTCGGATTGCGGTAGGATTTTCAAAATCTCAGGATTTGAAAAAAATGTCAGAATAAAAATCAAATGAAAATCAGGCCTCTTCTCCGAACTTTTCATTTTTATCATCTGGTAACCATGAATGAAAGCCCATATGTCACCTTAATTACTACATACTCATAAATAGTTCATAACTTGTTACTGATTTCTGTTTAGTAAATTTATGTTGTTTGAAGCTTGGCTTGTAATATATTATAATAGGTAATATTGTGGATATCATCTTAGGAATTTACGCTTACACGGTCGGGGCCCCATATCATTGATACGTCTGATACCGCGGTAGCTACACCCTTGCACATATTTGTTTAATCCGTTCGCAGAAGCTTTGCCAGTCGTGAATTCGCCTCCCACTTACGGCCGAAATTAATAACCTATCCAATCCGGATTTGTCCTATCTGAGATAGACATAACTTGTATGTAGCTTATGTCAAATTACTATCTCAGATAGGACAAGTCCGGATTGGATAGGTTATTAATTTCGGCCGTTAATAATACTACCGCGACACGCATTCATCTGATAACAGACGAGCGCGGGTCACGGTAGTGTGAAGTGGGAGGGGAATCCCCGGCAAAGCTCCTGCGAACGGGTAGTACCTAATTGTGTCTTTCGTGTTGAGTTTAATAAATACATAAAAATGAAGTAGATAAGTGAAATCGCTTAGGACGCAGTTGTGTAGAACATTAACTTGGTGTTTCAGTATCTTTGTCAAAAACCCTGCGCCAAGGCTAAGAAGGGATGCACTATGGTGTCGGAGGGCGACCTCGGCGACCACCAGTGCGTCAAGCGGTGCCACGAGGAGTGCGACGAATGCAACGTTGAAGTATGTATAGTCCATTTGCTTAGAATTTGTCGTTACAAGTACACGCGCACGGTCGGCGTCGTTTGATGTCCTTTGGGAATACCGACGCCGCAACCGGCTGCGCGACGAAATGAAAGTGGACGGGATATATAACAGAATTTGAACTCTCGTGACTAGTACACATAGGAATGATAAAAGGGCTTCAGAGGATACACTGATTTTATTTTTGTACTTCTGAATATATTGGTGGTTGCGATATGCAGTGTTGCGGAAGAATATAACAGGTAAACGACGTTTTATCTAATTACAAAAAAAAAATTGGTTGTCCGTAAAGTCGGTTTACGGACGATAGATTTACGTGATAACGTCATAATTGGCCTCTCTATCGTTACGCGGAACGTTACTATTTTTCATGTGCGTTGCTGGTGTTCATCAATTTATTAAACGTTATCACGTCAAAAACTAAGGCAGGTATCAAAAATCTGAATCTGAGCGTTTTTGGATATTATTATAACCGATGCATTAAAAATAAAATTACAGTTAAGAGGGGGCTGAAAGCTAGAAAAAAATCAGATCGTGTCAAACGTCGCAACGTAGACTGCCACGTAATGTCAACAAAACCGCGAACACTAGGTAAGATAATCAGATAAATTCGGCTAAGTGCATTTCGGACCACCTAGTTGTAGGCAAAAGATTTCTTGAAATTTTATTTGAAAATTGTAAGGGCATTTTTTGGAATTTTATAATTTACCACAAATTTTTGATGATATCGTAAGATTACCTTATTCAACAGAATAAACAACTTTTCGGAACATTTAATTAATCTTATATGATTTTTCAATCGTCAGATAAACGTTAATTGGGGAATATACATAATAATATGACGTTTTGACAGATTTTGTATGCCTTAATATAAATATTTCAAGTTTATTCCTCAGATCTGGCGATTGAAAAATCGCCACTTACAAATGCTCAATATGGGTTTGGGAAAAATAAGTCTAACACAAATGCCATGTTTGAACTTGAAAATTATTTTAGAAAAGCTAAATAATGGAAACTCTATAACTGTTCTATTTCTTGACATGTCTAAGGTGGTTGATCTAGTTAACCATAAAAAATATTGGACAGGTGTTATACTTTTTATATCTGTCAATCTTATTAGTTATCCTTCTTTCTATTTCTTTCTGCATTGTATCACTTGTAACTATCAACTGTCCAAGGTAAACATACTCTTCCACATATTCGATTTTTCTCATTATTTACTTTGATGTTATATGTGTGTGATGCATTTCTAATAATTTTTGTTTTAATTGTGTTCATTGAAGCCCTGCGCGCTGTCGCGCTGTGGTCTGATAGTTGCTGTTGCATTTCACATAGTTTTTGGGGACACTGAAAATAGGCTGAGATCATCTGCGAAGCGTAAATCAGTCAGGAATGAGGATTTTATATAAAGTTTATAATCGTCCCATTCCAGGTTCCTGAAGGTCATTTCGAGGGCTGTTGAAAACAACTTGGGTCACCTTGTTGGATAGGTTGGGTTAGGGTCACCATGAACACCCTAAACACGCATCGCTTCCCAGAAATATTCATGTTCCAAGGAGTCTAAGGCTTTGTTATAATGGAAAAAATGCATGAAAATTTGAAATACCACATGACAATCTACATGTAAATGTAAAATAAAAGAAATGCATGCTTAACTAGAAATTAAAAGAAGACCACACGAATACAAGACCTATTTGCTATAATAATAAACCAATTGACATTGTGAAATACAAGGTTTTTCAGGCATTTATTTTGACGTGGGCTATTAGGCTAGTCTGATGGGCACTTTTGGCCCGGGAAAAACTCGCTGCGAGTGAAATTTTGCGTATTTAAATTAATAGGAATTATTATTGAGTAGGCGTTATTTTGCGAAAATCCATCATTAGCAGAACAGATTAATTTGTTTTGCTATAATCCGCTACTTGAAAAGATTCTGTCGTAGAGTCTACGATTTCGCATCGTGAAGTCAACATCTCCTGAGGATGTCCCGGTGTCGGGTCGAAACGTGCGTCGAAGAAAGTGATGGAAAATTGTGTGTGGTGTTTCATGTGGGCAGTGTTCCTGCTTATTTTATCATATAGAATCTTTTGAAATAGCGGATTATAGCAAAACAAATTAATCTGTCCTGCTTATAGGAATTATATCCTAAGTGTCCTAAGTGTGTAAAACACTAATGAAAAAGATGATTAGTTAAAGCTAGGGATGGTTTTTTAAGTACACTATCTGTGATTTTAAGTGTCTAATTATCATGGTTCAAGAAATACAGCCTGGCGACAGACGGACGAATGGACGGACGGACGGATGGACGGACGGACGGATTGACGAAAAGACGACCAGCGGAGTCTTCGTAATAGGTCCCGGTTTTTACACTTTGTGTACGGAACCCTAAAAATAAGCCAAAAAATTAATATTAAAGCGGAGTCTTTTTCATTACCTGTGTACAAATTCATTTCACCCTCTTACAGAATTCATTAGGTACTTATAAATATTTCCTATTTATATAATATTGTATCGCAATAAATTTGAAATATTATTTAATTTATTATTGCACATTATCTCTTGAACTATATTTACGTAGGAACTAATTAACATACTAACATTTAGTAGTTTTGTGAATGTTAGCATGTTATATCTAATATTTGCATACTGAAGAGTCAAAAGAGTGAACATGTTTCACAAAATGCGCACATACAGGAGCACTCTCTATTCCTCTCTCTCAAAATTGATTGGGATCGTCCTTTTTTGCATATACTACTCCCACCGTCATTGCCATGTCATTGCTTGAGGGAATTCAGTGCTCGTTAATTGTGTGCTTTAAAAATAAAGTGTGAAGGTCGATATTCGACTGAAAGGCTTTTGCTTTAATATACTTTTATTTCGTAGTTTTTGCTCCCCATATTTACAATTATATTATTAACACCACCAAATCATTTATAAATACACACACAATAATTTATAATTCATAATCTATATATCAAAGACACAACGAACTATTTTTTTGGCCTGGAGCACAGAAATACAGTCTTCTCGTCTCAATGGAGCAATTGTGACTGATTGTCATGCGCAAAACGTCGTTTTGGTACAAAAGAGCATGGCGTATTACGCGAAATAAGAATGTAATAAACGCCATTTATAGTTTACTGTAATAACTTTTAAAATACATAACTTAGAAAGAAAACGATTGTGTACGCACTTCGTAATATTTATTGGAATTATAATCCTAAACCTTGGCTCTCTAGTACGTATAACATTGATAATAAATTGAAAATTGTAAAAAATTGGACGCAACTTTGGGAATTTTTTTTATCGACAAAAAATTATCCTTTTATGTTTTCGCTTTCACAGTTTCTCGACTATATGATGTAATATTCGTGTGTTTTATTTCAGGGAGTTGAGACTTGATTTACTACTGTAAAAATCGAATCTTAAACTGACATCTTCACTTACTACCCGCTCTTAAGTACATCCATTGTACTTTCCGATATTTATTTATTTATTTATTTGAACAGGTGCAGAAGAAGAGGTCTTCGTGCAAGCACAAGGAGCGCGTGGCGTGCTCCAAGAGTCCCGACGAGACCCCGTGCCGCAAGAACTGTGCGCGCGCGCTACCCTGCGGCCACTACTGCAAGAAGAAGTGCTTCGAGCCATGCGGGACTGACTGCAAGCAGAAGGTAAGTTTTTTTTTATACTAATTTAATTAATTAATTTATTTCATTTATTCGTGGCAACTATGGCCCCCAGAAAAATTACATTATTACTTATAGCTAAAATAATATCAACATGTCAAAATTATACAACTTAAATTATTAAATTATACTAATTATTATCACCAAATATCAGTTCACATGCAATTTCAAGTACGTTTTATATACTGGAGAGTCATGTCTTTCTCCTAACGCCCTCAGAATGCTGTTGCCACTCGCCCACACTCTTCGCATCAGAGATGCTATACGCTTCCTCCTTATAGCATGAAAATCGTCTGTTTTAGAGGACGCAAACATCTCTGACGCACTGCAATAGCGCGGCAAGCCCAACAACATTCTGAAGGCGTTATTATATTGAACCCGAATTGCGTTCAGCGATGCCTGTGTAAAGTTGGTCCACAGGGATCCCGTGTAAAAGCTTTGGCAAAAAGCTTTAAATAAACTAATTTTTGCATCTTTACTACAACGTGCAAACCTGTGGACCAACATATTACACCGCACCGCCAACGCTCTCCGCTCCCTTTCTATGTCCTCATCATCTTTAAGGTCCTCGGTTACAACATGCCCTAGGTATTTGAATTTTTCAACACGCTTTAGGGGAGCACCGTTCAACATTATATTATGCTCCACCTGACACTCTTTTCGTGATGTACCCTTGGCCTTAAAGATGATGTACTCGCTTTTCCCTGCATTGTAACAAAGCCCATGACTGCCCGCGTACCCCTCGCACGTCCTCAACAATTCTCTAACAGACCCGATCGTTGGCCCCAGCAAAACCATGTCGTCTGCGTAGCTTAGATTATTTATACAAACATTGTCAATCCAGCAACCGACATGTTTTCTGCTGAGCTCAACGATCAGATCATTTACATATAGACTGAACAGGATGGGAGACGTCAAACCGCCCTGCCTCACACCGCATTCAAGTCTATACTCAGAAGATAGAGCATTACCCCACCTAACGCAATTGGTCTGGTTCATATACCAGTATCTTAAGACTCTCCTCACCTCCAGTGGTATGCCCGCCCTCTTGAGCTTCTCCCACAGGACATCATATGACACCATGTCGAACGCCTTTGAGAGGTCCAGAAAACAAGCATATACCGGTGTCTGTCTTTCCGTGTAATATTTAACAGTTTGCTTAAGGCACAGTATCGCGCTCTCCGTCGATAACCCGCGTTGAAAGCCAAACTGTCCATCATGGATATTCAATGTCCGCTTCAACTGGCTGTCAAGCAAACTGTCAAATACTTTGGCCATAACGGTAGCCAACGACACCGGCCTGTAGTTGGTCTTATCTGAGACATCCCCCGTCTTGTTTTTGGGAATAGGAACAACCACAGTACGCATCATATCACTGGGTATGTAGGAGTGACTCAAGCATAAGGAGTATAACATAGCCAATATTCTAGGTAGGTGAATGCCTGCATACTTCATGTGCTCGATACTGAGCCCATCGTGCCCTGGTGACTTTCCTCTGCTCATATTGCTAATTACCTTCGCTACCTCTTTAGCAGAGAAAACTAAAACACCGCTCTCACCTTTGAGCTCAGCATCGTCACCACCTTTCGATGGTCCTAGAGGGGACGCAACACTGAAATGGGCCTTGAACATGCTCGCAATGTCCGCAGGGCTCTTGCAGCCGTCGACGGTCTCAGGAAGGCTCGGTTTGACATTTAATTTATTTGTCGATTTCCAAAAACTCTTAAAATCTTTATCTTTTCTTTGTGACGCTATAATATTCATTTTTATTTGGTCCTGATTTTTCTGACACCATTTTAGTCTGCTTCTAAAAATATTTTGACTTTCGCGCATCTCATCCCAAATGATACCTGACTGAGGTTTTCTATACAATAGCCAAACCTTATATTTTAATTGAGCCTCTCTGTGAGCGTCGCGGACATGCTTATTCCACCCAATCACACATTTACGCTTTCTTCCAAACCTGCCTTCGCTCGTCTCCACCGCCGCCTCAGACAAAATTTTTACAATATTCAAATACATGCTCTCCAGTACAAGTCTGTGGTCCAAATTATTACATAAACGGTCAGCGCAGTACGTAAACGGCTCTGGAAAGTGAACATCTCTCAGCCTCGTATTACATATTTCCCTATATTTACAAATCTGTGCCTCGCTTCTCTCTCGCCAGATCACCTTTCGCTCATCAGCCATATTTAATGGTTTTTTCAGCTTTATAGTTTTTAAGTCACAACTCACAATTAGCGGAAAATGATCTGACCAGTATGCTCCGTAACTTATATTTATCTCTAAGAGAATGTCCCACGCTGCTTTTGTCACAATACAATGATCGAGCCACCTTTTAGTGTCATTAATGTCACTAACATACGTATAATTATCTGAAGTGCACCCGAGTTTGTCAACATCGGCACATAACCAACCTTGCTCGTCACAGAAATTAGACAACTCAGCCCAGAACGGCCTACCCGGATGTGCATTAAAGTCTCCCATCATAAAAACGGTCTCACATGGGTTATTTTCTATTATAGCACTCACCTCACTTAAACAATTTGTAAACTCCAACAAATTTTCTCCTATATCCACTGGCATATAGATACTGAACACAATCATATCTCTGCCTATCACGGATAATCTTATAGCTACCAGGCGCTCACTATTGCACTTCAATACCGACACTGCATCAAAAATACCTTTTCTCCACAGTAATGCAACACCACCGTGGGGCCGACCTCTCGATAACACACTCGTATCCACCGCTGACTTTCCAGTGTACTCAAAATCGTCATGAATTGTGCCAAGCCACGAAATATCGTGTGGATAAAGCCAGGTTTCCTGCAGCGCTATTATATCCACACTATCACACAGCATTCTAATGTTTTCTACAGATCTTTTCACAGACTTGCAGTTAAAACTTGCAAGTACCACGGGTTTACTTTGCTCCTTAATACAACTGTTATCCATTAACTTCTTGCGCTCTCGCATATGACGGATTATTCTTTTTAAAAAGAACAAACCGTCTAAAACATATCCCTTCTGGCCATATATCGTCTTTTAAAAATAATGTCACCTTCCTAATGGGTACATAAAATTTATAAGAATTATAATTTCTTCCCCCCGTGTCAATTTTTTCCAAAGTGATTGCCTCCTGCGTCTGATTCCAAATATATTCCACAATGTCCGCTTCATTGGTACTTTTACAAACATTTGAGATATACAAAGGCACCTTACTTTCTGCCGCCTTAAACTTTGAACTCGCGTCGCAGATTGCCCTGCCTCTGTTACTAATATAGTTATTTGTTATGCAAGGCCGCAAAATGGATTTTTGGGCCGAGTGTCAAATTTGAATGCTGAGTGGCGAAGGATTCTAGGGTTGAACCCTGAGCGCAGCGAGGGGTTCAAAGAATAGAATCCTGAGCAGAGCGAGGCATTCAAAGACACGAGACCCAAAAAAATTTGCGGCCGTACGTAACACAAAATTTTTCATCTCACCACAGCGAGGAAATTTACTAGAAGAACACTTTGATCGGCATTGCTAGTGTGTTAGATGTTGTCTTTAGTAATACTCTGCGATAACTTTACTCACTTAATTAAATCCACTTTAAATCTTCACTCATCTTATTACAAAACAGTGATGAATAAAAACAAGATATTAATATCATTCATCACGATTAGAAAAAACAATTGAGAAACTTTTTGTCTATTCTACTTTTTTTTAAACGCGTTCAGAAATGTTAATTTCTAAGAACCAACGATAATAGAAAATTAAAAAAAAATTAACAATAATTAGATAAACAATAAGTAAATATCATGGATTTAATTATGTTTCCTTTATTATTCATAAAACTAAGTTGGAGTTATTATTTTTATCGATATTCTAAGAAAAATGTAAAAAATAAAAAGTAATGTACCTATACAAACTCTAAGGTCGAACTTCGTTACTGACCGTATGCGTTATTAAAAAAAAGTCTTCATGACATTATGGACGCAATACGAGTGTACGTCATGTTCTAATTTGGAAATGCTTTGCGGCCCTAGGGCGAGAAAGGATTTTCATACTACTTTCTTGCCCTAGGGAGAAAAGTAAATTCTTTTGGGCCCTAGGGAATATAATAGCATTTTCCGCCCGCATTTTGGGCATTAAAAATGCATTTCCCGAGCGGGTGAGATGAAAAAACTATTTTGACGTTTTTTCCTATATTGAACCTCTTGCCATTCATTTCCTCTGTCATTAGTATTTTCTTCCTTTCTACTTACAATTTCAGCCATAGACGGCTTTCCAGTTTGTTTACTGCATCCACTCGAACTCATTGGAACCTCATTCGTTTGTTTACAACATAACTCCGTTTCATTGTGTCTCGCAGTGCTTACAACTGGTTTGTCAACGCTCGTTGCATTCGCCCTCTCACTCGTGTGCGTCTGCGGCGCGCTACCGTTCGATGGACAGACAGAGATAGCACTCGTTCCGTCGCTCGCGCCATCCGCGACTTGAATTTGCCGCGCGCTGCTATCGGCTGACTCATTACACGTTGACTTATTTAAACCGATGTGCGGCAAACCGATCGGCCCGCTATCGACACAACTCTCGGATAGAAATCCACCTCTTCTACAATTGATATAATCACCTCTAGGGCTACTATAATATGTAAGGTCTACTTTCGCTTGTTCACTTCTCATATCTTTCAACAAATCTTCCTTTTTCAAATAGTTTTCTTTAATACCTTTCACGTCAGCCTTAAGAATTAATATGTCTTTTAACAAACTGGTAACATCAACGTGATCAAAACAAACTGGTGGAAGTTTCTGTAAATCTCTCGCCACAAAGATAGGAATTTTCTCAGGGTCTGTATCTCTAAACAGGCATATAATGTCTTCTACCTCTCTCTGAGATTTACCGTCCTTCCGTCTTGAGACTTTCCTTCTTTTTACTGGCAAAGACTCGAACAAAAGCGTTTTGGCTTCCTCGATATCACCAGCAGAGAAACCAGTGACACACACTCGAATTAAACTCTCCACATCCATCACATCTAGCTTATTTTGAATGAAAGCCAGAACTTCACAAATCACGATGTTACAACTCGCACACTTAACTATATTATTTGCACTCGAAGACATTTTTATCGCACGCGGACGCCACCGTGCGCTGCGACTGACACAGCACGACTAAATAGGCTAGCGCTTGACTGTGATCACACCTGATGGAAAGTGATGATACAGTCTAAGCTGTAACGCGCTTGCCTAGAAGATGCCTATTCACTCTTGATTTGCAGGCACCCGGGTTGTAAGTGGCAGGAAAGACACTGCCTGGGAGTGTGGGTGGGTAGTTGCCCTGTGGTTTGTACATTGTGTAGTAATGTAGTTTAACTGTAGTCTGTGTGTGTAAAAAGTCACCGTGTATTTGCTGAAGTAAAAAAAAACCTAGCGATTCACGTATTGCGTCGGCTACAGTTTGTTAATTGAAATGTCTAAAATAAAAAGAGTACACATGAAATCAATGCCCGATCATTGATCGGATCTACTATGTAGAGAAATTCATTATACGTTGATTCATTGTATGAATTCATAATATCTGGAGAATGATTGTGTAAGAAAATCTAACCTATCCATTGTAATCGTTATGGGAAACAAATTCTCCTCCGATTTCGATGTTTATATACACTTCACATGCTTTTAGACCTTAGACAATCAAGGGGCCCAGTATGGTACTTTATTGGTGTTTATAACTATTAAAATTTCAGCACGTTGATAGTGCCGTTTATCATCTGAAGGTCCAGAGCAACGCGAGTATTCTGTGAATACCAACATCTGTCAGAACAACGACCTTAGCGCGCCCCTACTGTAACTGTTTACCTGAAGCTATAAGTAGCAATCAGTCTTCAAAAATAATAAGTGTATTTCCAATATCCTAGATGAAGAAGCAGATCCCAGAGTGCAACCACGAGATAATGCTGGACTGCGGGATAGAGCCGGCGCGCCAGTTCTGCAAGAAACCCTGCGAGCGCACGCTGTCCTGCGGACACAAGTGCCGGGGCCGCTGCAGTGACGCGTGCGACTCTCTGCGCTGCATGGAGCTCACGCAGAGGAGCTTCTCTGCGCCTTGCGGCCACCGAGTACAGATACCCTGCAGCGTATACGCCACGTTTGGTAAGTTTTTTGATATGATATGACTTCGTAAGAAGTAAGAGCTCAGCCACTTAGTGGGGGATTGAGAGCTATCTATGATTAGGGTATCTCTAAGTGATCAAATCAGAAATGAGGACATCAGTACCTACCAGTGACATCGACATAGCTTAACGTTTCGCGAAGCTGAAGTGTAGCAATGAAGTAAAAACGTTAGGGACCGAAGTGCGACCCCGCTCGGAAAAGCGCAGACGTTGGTAGACCAGACCGACCAGATGGACTCACGAAATTGAGAAAATCGCGGGATGTAGCGCAAGACTGTAGGTTAAAAATTATTGCAGGAGGCCTTTGAAACGATGAATGGCGAACGATGCGGCAACTCTTTAAAGGTCGCATTGTTGGCATGCTGAGCTGGATGATTTCAGTTTGTAACTGGATACTTCGGTAGTTCAATAATAATGGGAACAGAAATTCTCTGGTCATTCGACATCTGTGATATGATAAAGTATCTCTCCATCAGCGCGGCGATCGGTTCCGGAGCCTATCTAACTTTGTTATTTTGTATTAGTTTGTATTTTGTTATGCCATTTATTGCCACCTTCAAAGTTTACATATAATATTATGTACTTGTTATATATTATACTACGAGTATCATACAAATTTCTTCAACGTCATATGCTGTCTTATGTCTTCCAGATTTTTTCAATATCATGATCAACCAAATTTGCCATTTTCCGTTTCCAAGGTGCCGAGATCAAGCCGGAGATGCTGCTGCAGTACTGCACGGAGCCGTGCGGCAAGCAGCTGAAGTGCAAGCACGCGTGCGTGGGCACGTGCGCGAGCTGCAAGCAGGGCCGCCTGCACGTGCCGTGCGCGCAGCCCTGCCACCAGATCAACATCTGCGGACACCAGTAAGACACCACTCATGGCGGTCACTTGCGAGCTGCCTGGTAGATGCTGCTACAGTACTGCACGGAGCCGCGCTGCAAGCAGCTGAAGTGCAAGCACGCGTGCGTGGGCACGTGCGCGAGCTGCAAGCAGGGCCGCCTGCACGTGCCGTGCGCGCAGCCCTGCCACCAGATCAACATCTGCGGACACCAGTAAGACACCACTCATGGCGGTCACTTGCGAGCTGCCAGGTAGATGCTGCTACAGTACTGCACGGAGCCGCGCTGCAAGCAGCTGAAGTGCAAGCACGCGTGCGTGGGCACGTGCGCGAGCTGCAAGCAGGGCCGCCTGCACGTGCCGTGCGCGCAGCCCTGCCTCCAGATCAACATCTGCGGACACCAGTAAGACACCACTCATGGCGGTCACTTGCGAGCTGCCTGGTAGATGCTGCTACAGTACTGCACGGAGCCGCGCTGCAAGCAGCTGAAGTGCAAGCACGCGTGCGTGGGCACGTGCGCGAGCTGCAAGCAGGGCCGCCTGCACGTGCCGTGCGCGCAGCCCTGCCTCCAGATCAACATCTGCGGACACCAGTAAGACACCACTCATGGCGGTCACTTGCGAGCTGCCTGGTAGATGCTGCTACAGTACTGCACGGAGCCGCGCTGCAAGCAGCTGAAGTGCAAGCACGCGTGCGTGGGCACGTGCGCGAGCTGCAAGCAGGGCCGCCTGCACGTGCCGTGCGCGCAGCCCTGCCACCAGATCAACATCTGCGGACACCAGTAAGACACCACTCATGGCGGTCACTTGCGAGCTGCCTGGTAGATGCTGCTACAGTACTGCACGGAGCCGCGCTGCAAGCAGCTGAAGTGCAAGCACGCGTGCGTGGGCACGTGCGCGAGCTGCAAGCAGGGCCGCCTGCACGTGCCGTGCGCGCAGCCCTGCCACCAGATCAACATCTGCGGACACCAGTAAGACACCACTCATGGCGGTCACTTGCGAGCTGCCTGGTAGATGCTGCTACAGTACTGCACGGAGCCGCGCTGCAAGCAGCTGAAGTGCAAGCACGCGTGCGTGGGCACGTGCGCGAGCTGCAAGCAGGGCCGCCTGCACGTGCCGTGCGCGCAGCCCTGCCACCAGATCAACATCTGCGGACACCAGTAAGACACCACTCATGGCGGTCACTTGCGAGCTGCCTGGTAGATGCTGCTACAGTACTGCATGGAGCCGTGCTGCAAGCAGCTGAAGTGCAAGCACGTGTGCGTGGGCACGACATTTGATTCTAACAGTTTTCTTGAATTGAGTTCAATCTGACCGATCGCCAGGTTTCTCCGACAATCGTCGTTGAGTCATAGGGCTTTAGACTGGTGTTTAGTTTTGTTTACAGCCGCTACTTGTTGTAGGTGCGCCGAGCCCTGCAGCCAGGTGTGTCCGCCCTGCAGGAAGCCGTGCGAGGTGAAGTGCGCACACTCGCGCTGCAACCGCGACTGCGGCGCGCCGTGCGTGCCATGCCAGGTAACGCATACCTACTGCAGAGAAGACAGGACAGAGAGGATATCCGTAGGCGTATCGCGTTACCGACCGTTTATATTTATAACATTTAGAAATAATTTACGTCTGCACTCTCAGGAGAAGTGTAACCGCGCGTGCGTGCACGGTGCGTGCGACCGGCGCTGCGGACAGGCGTGCTCGCGCGCGCCGTGCGTGCAGCCGTGCGCGCGCGAGCTGCGCTGCGGGCACGCGTGCCGCGGCCTGTGCGGCGAGCGCTGCCCGCCGGTGTGCAAGCAGTGCCGCCCCGAAGACTTCCCCAGGGACTTCCTCGGAGATGAATTCGACGACGACGCTCTGTACGTCCTTAAAGCATTATTTACAAATGTATGTAGGGAACGTTATTTACGAATAAAATATACTTCAGTTTCGGTCTTGTATTACTACCAGCTGACCCGGCCACGCGTTGCTGTGGCTAAAGTTTTTGTTATATTATAAATTAAAATTGCGACTATAATTTGAGATTTAAACTATCCTATCTCTCAAGTTGGACCAAATGACAGATATTCACGAAGTTTGAACTAAATCGGTTCAGTAGTTTAGGAGTCCATCGCGGACAAACATTGTGCGTGTCACAATGTATTATATACTAGCTGACCCGGCCACGCGTTGCTGTGGCTAAAGTTTTTGTTATATTAAAAAATTAAAATTGCGACTATAATTTGAGATTTAAACTATCCTATCTCTCAAGTTGGATCGAACTGCACATGGTGTGCGAATTTTATTATAATCGGTTCAGTAGTTTAGGAGTTCATCGCGGACAAACATCGTGACACGAGATTTATATATATTAAGATATTAAGATACTAGCTTTTGCCCGCGGCTTCGCCCGCGTGAATTTCGGGCTGTTACAAATACCGTGGGAGCCAACGATTTTCTGGGATAAAAAGTAGCATAAGGGATAGACAAACAGTCAACTACTACAACAACTAAAAGAAACATCGGCTTAGTTGTTTTACTGCTCTTCCCGCTTCCGTCCTTAATCAATATAATATGTTCAACTACGGGGCTCAATGTATCTACCCATTTTCACATTTACAGCATTACTATCCCATATCACATTGCTCATCTAAAACATAATATATTCATAACGAATTTTTGATAACTGGCTTAGTTTTTTAGTAATGAGGTAAAACGTCGTTTTACTGATATATTCTTCCGCAATGCTGCATACCAACCTATTTTAACCTAAGCTAACCTGGAGTTCTTGCAATTTCAGCAGTTGTGTACCCATTTTCACATTTATCGTATTACTTTCCCATATCCCTTGTCAACTAAAACAAAAATTTTCAGTAGCAAAACAGTTATTAGTTTAAAACCTATGTTATATGGGTACCCGTTTTCACAAATATAATATTTTTAACCTGTATCTCATTGACTCATCTAAACTCATCTATCTCAACTAAAACAAAAAAACTTATAGTGAAACAATGGTAAGTCAGAATTTATATAGGTATTTAATATTACAGTTACAATATTACTAACCCAAAATCCAATTGCTCAACTAAAACACACAATGTAAATAGAGACCTGATTAGGTACCCATTTTCACATTTATAGCATTATAATCCCATATCCCATTTTTCAACTAAAACACATAATGTTAATGGCGAAAAAGTTGTAAGTTTAGGGTCTGTATTGGTACCCGTTTTCTCAATTATAATGTTATTAACCCATAACCCATTGCTAAACACACATTGTTAAAAGCGTACAGTGCTAAGTTCAGAACCTATATGGTGCCCATTATCACAGCTGTAGTGATCAGTAGTAGTAGTATCAGATCTGTAGTATCATTAGCTTTTGCCCACCGCCCTGCCTGTGTCAAATTCGCTTTTTAACAAATCCTGAGGGAAACATAAATTTCCCGTTCCCATTCAATATTACAACCTTATACCTACTTTCAAAGATGTTTGCTTTAGCTACGTTCCTATAGATGTAGCTATAGATTGCTGTAAAAATTTCCCACGGGAACTATGGAATTTCCCGGAATAAAAAGTAGCCTATTTGTTAATCCGGGTTATAAGCTATCTATGTTCCAAATTTCAGCCAAATCGGTTCAGTAGTAGCGGCGGGAAAGCGGAACAAACATACAAACAAAGTTACTTTCCCATTTATAATATTAGTAAGGAAGTAAGGATAAGGATAAGGATAAGGATTAACCCATAACCCATTGCTAAACACACATTGTTAAAAGCGTACAGTGCTAAGTTCAGAACCTATATGGTGCCCATTATCACAGCTGTAGTGATCAGTAGTAGTAGTATCAGATCTGTAGTATCATTAGCTTTTGCCCACCGCCCTGCCTGTGTCAAATTCGCTTTTTAACAAATCCTGAGGGAAACATAAATTTCCTGTTCCCATTCAATATTACAACCTTATACCTACTTTCAAAGATGTTTGCTTTAGCTACGTACCTATAGATGTAGCTATAGATTGCTGTAAAAATTTCCCACGGGAACTATGGAATTTCCCGGAATAAAAAGTAGCCTATTTGTTAATCCGGGTTATAAGCTATCTATGTTCCAAATTTCAGCCAAATCGGTTCAGTAGTAGCGGCGGGAAAGCGGAACAAACATACAAACAAAGTTACTTTCCCATTTATAATATTAGTACGGATTATAAGCTATCTATGTTCCAAATTTCAGCCAAATCGGTTCAGTAGTAGCGGCGGGAAAGCGGAACAAACATACAAACAAAGTTACTTTCCCATTCATAATATTAGTAAGGAAGTATATGATTTATATATATTAAGATTTCACGAAAAACACGGATACTTTGCTTAGTTTTTGATGTGTTAGCAATTGTAGAAATAGAACATATTGTAAAGTAACATAGTTACAGGTGCAGAATTGATGAATAGGCACTTTAGCATTAACATAACACCACACTAAAAGATTGAAGCGCAAAACACTTGACTACAAGATTGGCTGTTTAAATTTTACCAATTTTGGTCAAAATTTTGGGCAAATTCCATCATTAGATCACTAAACAGATAAAACGGAGTAGGTACTAGTATTGTATCAAATTTTTCAGGTTCATCTTATTAGAGGATTGCGGGCACGTAATGGAGTTTGAGAACATGGAGAACCTGATGAAAGGCGACAGCGAGATGGTAGCGCTCCGCGCGTGCCCGTTCTGTCGCAAGCCCATCCTCAACACTCCGCGATACAAAGACCTCGTCAACCGCCAGCTGACCACCGAGATCAATCCCATCAAGGAACGCGTCTACGGCACCGCGGGACGGATCAACGCCAAGAGGGCGGAACTGAACGAAACGGTTGCAAAGTTCCACGAAATTCATGGCGGCATATATTCAGGTAATAATTATTAATTAATAAGAGTTCCAACCTCCGGAACAAGCCCGGTTTCGAAAATTCTACAACACCGTAGACCACATCCACACTTTGAGGCAGATTATGCAGGAGAACCAGGAGTATAATCTGCCTCTGTGTCTTGCATTTGTGGACTACGAGAAAGCCTTCGAATCCATCGAAACCTGGGCGGTTTTGGACTCACTGCAGCGATGCCAAGTCGATTGGCGATACATCGAAGTGCTGAGATGTCTCTACGACGCCGCCACATCCGATATCAATTCGAAGGGAAGTAAGGCAGGGGGACGCAATTCATCGAAACTGTTTACTTCCGCTCTCGAGGATGTGTTCAAGGTTTTGGACTGGAAAGGTTGTGGCATAAACGTAAATGGCGAATACATCTCACACTTACGGTTTGCAGACGACATAGTAATATTGGCAGAAACGCCGCAGGATCTTGAGCAAATGCTGACCGACCTTAGCATTTCTTCCAGACAAGTGGGTCTTAAGATGAACGTGGACAAAACAAAGATCATGTTCAATGAATTCTTCATCACTAGGCCCATCATTGTCGAGGATGCCAGCATCGAAGTTGTTCAAGAATATAACTACCTAGGACAGATTATACAGTTTGTAGAAACAACTTCGACAAGGAAGCTAACAGAAGAATTCAGCTGGGATGGGCAGCATTTGGAAAACTGCGTCAAGTCTTCAACTCGCCGATACCCCAATGCCTAAAGACAAAATTCTTCAACGCCTGCGTCTTCCCGGTCATGATATACGGAGCAGAAACGTGGACACTCACAGTAGGCCTTGTCCACAAGTTCAAGTCGCTCAGCGTGCTATGGAGAGGGCTGGGTGTTTCTCTTAACGATAGCATCCGCAACGAGGACATCCGTAGGAAAACCAGGGTTACCGACATAGCCCAACGGTTTAGCAAGCTGAAGTGGCTGTGGGCGGGCTATATCTGTCGCAGAACCAACGGCCGTTGGGGCAGACGAGTTCTGGAGTGGAGACCACGTACCGGTAAGCGCAGCGTAGGACGACTTCCTGCCCGCTGGACCGATGATCTAAAGAAGGTCGCTGGTAGCGGGTGGATGAGGAAGGCGGAGGACCGTGTGTGGTGGCGCGCTCTCGGAAAGGCCTATGTCCAGCAGTGGATGTCTGTAGGCTGATTAAGTAAGTATAAAAGATGGTGGTACGGCCCCTTTCTGCTTAGGACTGAAGTGTTCTTTAATATAAGTTTATCTTACCGATTTGTTTAGCTGAGAGCATTGATATATGTATAGGATGACGGGTCAGCGCTAAAAAGTGTCCGAACCGAAAGACAGATAAAAAGCGAAAAGGGAGACAACCGCACTATAGCTAGTTGCAAGTAAAATTAGGCTGTATAATAATGGTTTAAGACATAAATTACAATGTTTTAGTTTGTTTATAAAAATACATATACCCACGTTTATACAGTGTGAGTCTTCATAATGTGCACATATTGAAATGAGGGAAACTATGCTTAATTTTATCGACGGAAAACGTATTAAAAAAAATCTATAATTTTTTTTTATATTTTTTTGGAATTTTTTAAAGTTTTGTTCGCTACTATGACCCTTGTGTAAACAAAACGGTGTTACTTTTAAACTAAATCACGATGAATCAAACTTATTAATGATTGAAAGTAATGGTCCGTTCTCATGAAATGAAAATTGTGGAAAAAAATTACCCTCAATGGGAAATACACGTTGTTTTTAATAAAATTTCTGCTTTTTTTTTCACTAATTTTTACAATAATCGTAAAATTTCTCAATAAAATGCCCCCATTGTGTGCCTTTTTTATTACTTTAAATTATTCCTCATCGTATTAGCTACCTAATGGTAAAAATTGCATGTTTGTAACTTAATCCTAACATCTCTTTTTAACTGTTCAAAAATAGCACTCCGAACGCGCAAGTTATTGTTTTCCTAAGGAGGGTTCTACGTGATATCTACAATCTCAATAATTAGTGCGTAGCAGTGTCCTAGGCCTTTCTTTAAAACTCGATAAGAAATGTTAGAATTGAGTTATAAGCATGCAATTTTTACCATTAGGTAGCTAATACGATGAAGAATAATTTAAAGTAATAAAAAAGGCACACAATGGGGTATTTTATTGAGAAATTTTACGATTATTGTAAAAATTAGTGAAAAAAAACCAGAAATTTTATTAAAAACACATGTATTTTCCATTGAGGGTATTTTTTTCCACAATTTTCATTTCATGAGGACGGACCATTACTTCCAATCATTAATAAGTTTGATTAATCATGATAGATCATTTAGTTTAAAAGTTACACCGTTTTGTTTACACAAGGGTCATAGTAGCGAACAAAAATTTAAAAATTCCAAAAAAAATATAAAAAAAATTTTTAGATTTTTTTAATACGTTTTCCGTCTATAAAATTAAGCATAGTTTCCCTCATTTCAATATGTGCACATTATGAAGACTCACACTGTATATATTTAGGTTTTCTCGGGACACTTCTTTCGCGAATTTTGTATTACACCCGGGGTCCTTAGATACTAAGTCAATGGCTGAGAGACTAAAAAGAATAAGTATGAATTCCCAGTTTCACAAAAAAGAAATACAGCAAACCCAATCTGAAGCACATTTTTTTATTATTTATTACAGATAAATTATATTCACCGTGGAAGAAGGCGTTTGAACAAATAATTCGAGTGGTGATGTTGAAGAAGAAGTATTCATTACTACAGTTAGACATGTACTTTATTTACTTGAATATATTGGAACTGCTCTCGGACGTTCACAAGAAATACACTGAAGTTCCATTGACGGAGCTGAAAGATGTTTTGGCGGATCAAAATAAAGTTATATGCGAGATTCTGCAGCAGAACCTACACAAGTTGAGTCAACAGCAACAGGACGACATAGGCAACGAAATAAAGCGCATGAATTCTACCGTCGTTTTGGCTAAAATAATGAGCAACTCGTCTTACGTCGCAAACAAAAACCTCCCCAACGTAATAGACTTGGCTAATAAAGCTAAGTCGATCATCCTGAACTGGGGCATTTACGAGGATGACAAAGCGACAGATGCTTTGAAGGAATTCCAAAAAGCAATTAACGTGAGCGGTATTGTTACTAAAGCTGAACGGGACCTCATCATCAGGGCACTCGGTGCCAAAGCGGGCTCGTGGTACAAGTGTCCGAACGGTCATATCTACCACATAGGGGATTGTGGGGGGGCCATGGCGACGTCAAAATGTGGGGAGTGCGGAGCTGCGATTGGTGGCGAGAATCACCGGCTGTTGACTACCAACACACATGCTGCGGAGTTCGACAACTCGACTAGAGCCGCCTGGCCGCCCGGCCATTAAATTAATGAATGATTTTAATGCACCAATGTGGGGCTTGCGACATTTCAAGAGTTACAAGAGTTTTACCTAATGATTCTGTACCACTGACCTCTATAATACAAGTACGCTGGACTAAATATTCGATTAAATTCAATTTTGGGGTTATGGCTTGCATCTGTGCAGACTAGGCACCATACACCTCACCAGTGTCAGAGTTGATACGGCTGATGGACGGTTGTCTATACAATTGACAGTCCCTTTTTTATGCCGATTTGAAGCGCCCCCATCGAAGGACCACGGTACTAAAATTGACATTTTAAATAACAATTTGCAAATGACCGATTTGAATGTCATTTTATTTTAGTTCAATGGACGCTCACACCAGCTTACGCAACAATCAGCGCCAAAATGGCGAAAATCAAGTGTCTTCATTTTAACGTTGTTTGAAATCCATGGTACTTGTATTATAGAGGTCAACTGTTCTGTACTGTTATCAATCTTATGAAGGTTTAGGACTTTGGGTTAAAAATGATCACATTTTCAATTTATTTTATTTGTTTTATGATTAAATCACCGACGTGCTCTCGCTAAGCCTTTAATTTTTAAGCATTCAATATTACTTTCTTTATTGTTTATTATATCATTTAAGGGTTTTAAACCCTTGTTATGATTGGATTTGTGGTAAGATTTTTAAGGTGGAAATTAATAACCTATCCGATCCGGATTTGCCCTATCTGAGATAGAAATTTGATGTAAGCTCCATACAAGTTATGTCAAATTTCTATCTCTGGTAGCACAAATCCGGATAGGATAGGTTATTAATAGTCAACAGCACTGAGATTGACATTAAAATTTTCTTTTTAATAGAGTTTAAGGCAAACTGAAAACACATGCCATGTCACGAAAATTGGTTTTTCGAAATTTGTAAGCTAATAAGACACGATGGCACTAAAATTGCGGAAAAGCAGTATTAGTCCAGTCAATTTAGACATTCGAAGTTACATAAATTCCCACCAAGCTGAAAATCTGTAAGATTGTTTAAAATATCATTAAAAATAAAATTTGAAAGTTCCCCATCTTTCCCCTGTAAGGAAAAAAAATTATTCAAGGTCAAAGGTCGAAAAAATGAGTTTTTCGCGATTTTCAGCAAAACTGTAAGTTTTATCGCAAAAATACCTCAGACAAAAATTGTAGATCATAAAATTATCTACAAAAAAATATCATTTTTTTTCTACGAGCCACCGTTTTTGAGATATAACGATTCAAAAAGTTGTAATCGTCATAATATGTACACGTTTCCTCACCACCTATGAGGTAGTGTACTTAGCGCGTTTTCTTTAACGTGGTTTCCCCAGTATTCCTAGTCAACTTTCAAAATCTTCTTGTTCTTCTTCTTGATCTTCTTGTTCTTCTTCTGGATCTTCTTGTTCTTGTCCGTCTTGTTATTGTTCTTCTTGTTCTTCTTCATCTTCATCCTGAGTGCATGTAAACTGCCTTAATAGCGATGTATCGCATGTTGCCTCGTTGGAATCAAACGGATCCTCTACTGTTGGTGATTCAATATTAACAGTCCGACTTTTTTGTAACCACATTTAGCACTGCATCCCTTTTTGCAGTTGCAAAAAATCGAGTTCAGCCGTTTTTCCGGCGCGAAACGTGGTTTTTCCGGCGGTGGCGAGTAAACGTGTGCATATTATGACGATTACAACTTTTACAACTTTTTGAATCGTTATATCTCAAAAACGGTGGCTCGTAGAACAAAAAGTATTAATAAATTTTTTGTAGATAATTTTATGATCTACAATTTTTGTCTGAGGTATTTTTATGATTAAACTTACCGCTTTGCTGAAAATCGCGAAACTCTTTTTTTTACCTTTGACCTTGATTAAAATTTTTTCCTTACAGGGGAAAGATGGGGAACTTTCAAATTTTGTTTTTAATTATTTTTTAAACAATCTTACCGATTTTCAGCTTGGTGGGAATTTATGTAACATTACTCTTATTTTTTGGTCTAATTTGACCGGACTATATCATCTTATTATTAACATGTATTTAAATCAAAATCTTTGCTTGGAAGTTGGAAGTGTCCATTTTAGGAAATTACTCCGATTATCGAGTTTGATGATTGAGTTAGTGTGAGTAACGCGCAATTCTTGGACCAATTTCCTTTACTGTACAATTTCAAGCAGTTTTTATATAAGTAGGTACTTAAATATGTGGAAATGATTGTCATTCCTGCAATTTTACTGTCGGTTATTAGCTTAGAAAATGCGAGTAACCAAACAGTATTTGAATTTCGCGGACAGACCCTCGTGGAAGCCTTATATGACTAATTTTAAATTTTATGACTAATTTTAAATTTTTAATTAATGATATAATCTAATCTAATCAATATTACGAATGTTTAGGTTAAAAACCATCATATTTTGTTCGTGCTATGATTAACTAAATCCAAAGCGTTTATATAGTAGGGGAGCCCATGAGGGGATTTTGGCAGTTACTCGAGCGTCGTGGGGACCTATTGGATTTTCAATATTAGATCCTAAAAAAATCATGTTACTTATATGATGTATGCTATTTCAGTGGTGGGGGATGAAAAAAAATCGTCACTCAAAATTTTTTCTCGTGCCCGTCAGATTTTTATACAGACGCTTCATCTTGATGTGCTTGTCGTCCTGAGCCAATAATCTGACAATTATGTCGAGGAGTTTTCTTAATCTCCCGGTTCCAAAATTTTTTTTTTATTAAATTTTCTACCCGGCAGATTAAATTAAATTCCTTGTCATATTTGTCTGATTATGGGTCAGGACGACAAGCATATAAAGAAGAAGCGTCTGTATAAAAAGCTGATGCGTTAGAGTATACTTTCATGAACAAATATTTTATTTTTATATTTTATAAACCTGTATTAGCTTCCCCCACCACTGAAATAGCAAACTTCATATTATAACCTCTTTTTCATTTTAGTACCTAATATTTGCAATGCAATAGGTACCTACGTCCTTACGACGCTCGAGTAACTACCCATTTAGCATAGCATTTTTTTAAATATTATTTTCTTTTTTGTGCACATTTCAAATAATTTATTATTGGAGTTGGAATATTTTATTGTAAGCATTATTATCCCAAGATCGCAGTGGAAGAAGACACTTTTAGTTTGAATAAGTTTATTTTAATATTTTTATCGATTTTGTTTTAGAAAATGTGACCGCGTTGTGATGATGAATGTTGATAATAAATAATATACCTACTCGTACTATCCCTTTCACACCTGCACCTGTGGAAAGCAGTAAGACTAGTCTTTAAAAACAATTGTGTTTTATGCCTTTCCAACAGTTATAACCGATGTGAAAGAAATAGTTAATTTTAAACGTGCTAGCAAAATGGAGACAGGCCTTAATGTTTTACATTTTATTAAAAAACTACTTTTAAATTACTTAGTGTTTCAATTTTTTAGTGCCCACTACCGAACCTCCTCTCGAAATGAAATTGCCCTTCAGTCATCAGCTCATTACGCTCGCTGGGCAAGTGCGGGTTGGCAGACTTCATACACATGATCTAAACTCTCTTTTAGATTGTATCTGGAAAGCGAGATTCACATTTGAATCACAGGATAGTTTTTTGTTGCAATTTTAACACAGCTCGAATTATGTATGGAGTAGGTACCTACGCATTCCGACGGAATTGTTTTTATAGGGTTTCAGACTCACTGCGGTAGCTACAGGGTAAAATCAAAAGAAACTTACCTAGATGGCGATGCAAAGCTGCAACCTGCAAAAATATCCTGCTCTAGTTACATCTGTGGTCAC
The DNA here is from genome assembly GCA_036785405.1 of Coenonympha arcania. Classification (NCBI taxonomy): domain Eukaryota; kingdom Metazoa; phylum Arthropoda; class Insecta; order Lepidoptera; family Nymphalidae; genus Coenonympha; species Coenonympha arcania. Next base: position 4,902,308 of record CM072067.1, read on the forward strand.
AGATATCCGTATAGTGTTATACGATATAGCGCTTGGACGTAGTAAAGGTTATATGTCTATGGTCACAGCATTCATAATCTTCTTCTTTTTGAGGAATTGGCTCCGCGCGTTGAGCGATTGAGCCATTGTCAAATTTTTGTTATTTTCTTTCTTTCTTTTTTTTATTAATAAAACGAGGAAATTTATTTATAAATTTAAACCAAAATTTTGAAATATACAACGGAATTTAGAAAAGGATCAGAAAAGGATAGATAAAAATATAATGGAATACTTATTTAAGACTTAAACTACATATTTACAACTTAATATCATTTAATAGAATGAATGAAGAAAACAGTTTCTATACACAGGATATATCGGAGGACAGGAGGATGTCAACGGAAGTAGGAAGTGGTATATTACACTGAATAAGACCCTGATAAAATGGATCCCGGTTATATTTTGGGCAAGATGAAAATATATGATTCAGGTCACCCACCTCACCACACTCGCACAAATCACTGTTCACAATACGAAATCTAGCCAGATGAACTGGAGAGCAAACGTGGCCCAGACGCATGCGCGTCAAGATAAACGTCACTCTCCTGCTCAACTTCAAACTTGAGAACCATGGCTTCGATGGAATAGAGCTTTGAATCCTAGCAAATTTTTTGCCTTTTGATTGGCTGGAAATCGACCAAGTCACTCTCCAAGATTCTTGAAGTGAATTCTTTGGCAATGTACACAAATCATGGGCATCATTGCAATAGTCTGCCATATCTCCGCATAAAATATCCTCATTGGCAAGCTGATCAGCGCGTTCATTTCCCGAAATGCCGGAGTGACCTGGTACCCAGGAAAACACCACTGTATAGCCTTTTTCATTACATGTAACTAGTAGGTTTCTAATTTTAATAATAACATGGTTGATCTGACCAGACTTAGATTTGAATGGGAACCTAGATAAAGCTTGCAGAGCACTCATAGAGTCAGTAAATATAACGGATTTCTTAAGTTTAGCAAGAAGAATATATTCAACAGATTTAAACAGGCCAAGACATTCTCCAGTAAATACAGATGATTCAGGCGGAAGTTTTATTTTCTGGACAATATTATACTGGAAATGGAAAACTCCCACTCCAACTATGCCATCTGGTGAATGTTTCGAAGCATCACTATATATATAATGAAAATCCAAAAATTCATTTGCTTTTAATATGTTCACATACCGAGGAGCTTCCAATTGATTTCTTGGAATATCTGGATTGATCCTAACATCCGGAATGATTGTCAGTGCCTTATATTTAGAATTAAACGTTGGGTAACAATATGTACTATACATCGGCGCTTGTATGGAGCAAAATATTCGATAACTCTTGATAAGACGGGGCGGTGATTTATGGGACCAGTAAAAACAGGTGTCTATACATTCCGAAAGAAGATGAAGTTTATCACGAAGAGGATGATGAGAAAATTGCATAGCTTTGAATAGATACCTATCAGATAAATATTGACGTCTTAAACGTAAAGGTGGTTCAACGCACTCTATTTGCATAGCATTGATAGGGCTAGATTTCATAGCTCCAAGGATGATCCCTAAAGCTTTGGCTTGCACGCAATCTAATTTGCTAAGAGCAATGGCACTACAGGGCTCTATAATAAAAGTGGCATAATCTAGTAAGCTACGGATGAGAGCGTTATAAATAAGACGCAAACAAAAAGAGCGGGCACCCTAACAGACGCCGGTTAAACACCTCATCATATTTAAAAAAAATCACATTTATTTACATTATATTCACAATGAGATATTCCAGTAAGTTTTGAATCTAGAACTACTCCTAAAAATTTAACTTCAGACTTTACAGGTATAGGTTTATCCCTGTAAAGTACATTGAAATCCGGAATCCTTCTTTGTCTAGAGAATACAACCACAGTGCTTTTACTAACAGACAATTCTAGTCCATTCACATCTAACCAGTCATTTAGCTTATTAAGAGTATTAGATAAGCGGTTACTAGCATTTTCTATAGAATTGTCTAAGTTGTATATAAGCAGATCATCAGCATATTGCAGAATATTTATATCTGAGTTTAAGGATGTTTCTAAATCATAGATATAAACGTTGTACAGTAATGGACTAAGGACTGACCCCTGGGGCAAGCCTCTCCATACTAGCCTTGATAGTTGAGTACCATTGTTTAGGTCTAATTTAACACATCTTTCAGAAAGCATATTGATGATAAACGTAATCAATAATTGTGGTACATGTAAATCATGTAATTTTTTATGTAATACTGAGATCAGCACATTATCATAATATGCTGAGCTAATATCAAGAAAAGCCGCAATAACCGACTTATTTTTTGAGAAAGCTAACCGAATGTCCAAAGTAAGAATACTTATATTGTCTATGGTGCTACGGCCCCTTCTGAATCCCAACTGATTAGCTGTCAAAATATTATTATTTTCAACGAAAAATTCTAACCTGTTTTTAACAAGATGCTCACCTATTTTGGCAAGAACAGATGATAAGGCTATTGGACGAAAAGAAGAAACATCAGAAGCTGGTTTGTTTGGTTTTAATATGGGAATTACGTCTTGGGCTTTCCAAGAAGAAGGTATATTTCCAGACAACATGATAGCATTTAAAATACTCAAGTAATAGTTCAAGGTAGAGTCACTGCAGTTTATCATGAAAGAGTATGTGATGCCGTCTTCGCCTGGTGATGAGTCTTTTACATAAGAGAGTACTCCTTTTAGTTCAGACAAAGAAAAAGGGGCATTAAGGTCTGTATAGCTACAGGCTATAGAGAAGGGAATACAACACTGGGTATTTATGAAATTGGGAGCAGATGAAGGAGCCAACTTATCCATAAATTGGTCAGCTAGCTCAATAGGTAATGTGCTTGATGAAGATGAACAGAAAGCTGATTTAAATCTTCTAGGTAATATTTTTCCAAACTATTGATGGGCATATATCTGGATTCAAGGACTCACAAAATCGTCTCCAACCCTCGAATTTTTTCTTTTTAAGTAGCTTGCGAGTGGAATGCGCTGTTTGGGTATAAATTTCAAAATTCTCTGTAGTCATCATGGAACAATACCTTTTCTCTGCCTCCTTCCGCTGCTTTATAGCTTTAGTGCACTCACTATCCCACCAGGGAGGGAATGGTATTTTACTAGATCTATTGCCTTTTAATGGAAATAAAGCGTTAGCGGCATCAATCAAGACTTTAGTAAACTCATCGGCACATACTGTTTCATTACCACTGTTAGCAATAGGAAGGCTAGATAGTTTTTTTCACACATAATGTTTAAATGTACTCCAGTCATCTGGCAATTTATGTTTTAATCTAGGTTTGTGTTGTAGGTTACGAGGAGGGCAGGATATCGGTAATGAAAGAAGAATTGGAATATGATCACTGCCAAAAGAATTATCAAGTACACTCCAGGATATCAGAGATGCCAGACTTGGGGAGCAAAGGGACAAGTCAGGAGCACTAAGAATTTCAGTGGGACCAGTACGTCGAGTTGGAGTGCCGTTGTTCAATATACATACATTTTGATAGTCTAATATATCTGCCATCATTTCACCATAACAATTAGTGCTAACACTACCCCATGATCGATTTTGGCAGTTAAAGTCCCCAAGTACTAAAAATGGGCTAGGCAAGGTAGTAAGCAACTGACTAAATTCATTGTATAAGGAAGAAGAAGGATGAGGTATATACGCAGAAATTATACAAATTTTATTTACTATTACAGCAATGGCATTAATACCATCACTGAGGGGAGGGAGTGAAATAATCTTATGTGAGAAGGCTTTGTTAATGAGTATGGCCACTCCACCATACCCATCATGTCTATCACTTCTCACAGTAACGAAACCAGAGATCCTGAAGGAAAACTCTGGTTTTAACCATGTCTCAGAGAGACACATAGCCATGGGCTTATATTTATTTAATAAGTAAATAATGTCAGTTTTTTTGCTTATTGCACTTCTACAATTCCATTGAAGTATGTTGTGATCCATACTTAAAAAAATTGTTTAAAGCTGTCAATAATGATTCGGCGGCGTTGGACGGTGAAGAGCTATCGCTCGGAAATAGATTACTGGTATTTGAAAGTAATTTAATAAGTTCCAAAATTAATTGACCTATAGATTGTTGAGGTATTGTCGTATTTGATTTATGTTTTAGTACATTTCCATTAGGTGTTTGAGAATTATTATTATTGTATTCCTTTATAATTTCGTCATGTATGGTGCGGTCGTAACCTCCAGTTTGTTTTGGGGGTACACGGCGCTGAATATACACTGTTTTTTTATGAGAATTTGTATTGGGCGAAGATGGTCTTGTTAGTGTAATATTTTTATTTCCGAACTGAGGCGACGAGGCTGCAACATCGGTATAAGGTTTTGAAGAAGGGGGATGGATTTTGGCTGCCTCTGCGTAAGATATACAGCTCTGGGCCATAGAAATTTTAATTTTTTGTTGTCTCGAGAACTCGGGACAAAGTTTGCTAGTGGCAAAGTGGCGACCAGTGCAATGGAGACAATAAGCATTTTCCAAGATAATGTTACAAGTGTCTGAGACATGTTCGTCCCCGCATTTAAAACAACGAGGCTTTGACCTGCACTGCAATTTAGTATGACCAAATTTGCAGCAGTTGTAGCACTGTATAGTTGGAAATATGTACAATTCAACAGGGAGCGCTGTATAGCACATGTAAACTCTTTTTGGTAATATTTGACCATCGAACGTCAATACAACCATGTTGGTATTAATAAATAAACTAGTACCATCATCTTTCGGTGTTTTTCTTTTAATACGCCTAACCTTTATAATTTTTCCACAACCCATAGGAACAGTAATGTTTTCCTGAATCTCGTCCTCAGACCAGTCTTGGGGTACACCCTTTACAATACCTACTTTAGTGACAATAAAACTAGGTATGAAAACCTTGTATGAGAGATTAGCAATTAGTGGGTTATCTGTGAACAAATTAGCATCTTCGTAGTTGGTAAATGCCATAGAAACTCTATTTCTGCCAATACGTTTTAAGCTACCATTAACTATATTATTGATATTATATTTTTTTAAATCTTTACCAAATTGAATAGGGTGCAGCGTAACAGGATCATTCGGAGATGTGGTTATCCTTTGAATGTGAACAGTGAACGGCCCTGAATCTGTGCTTACATATTTCCTTACTACTTGCGGTTGTGAGGGACCTGCACCAGTGGGTTGTGTAGCGGAGACACTATTATTGAAAGAAACATGAGTTTCAACAGGCACAGTTTTTTCGCCTTGAGCATTATTCACAACAGGGACCAACTTCTCGTCTGAATCGTCACATTGGCATTCATGAGTAATCTGTTTACCGTTCCTACTTCTACTTCTCTTTGTTTTGCAAATTCGGCACCTTTTTTGTGATTTGACTCTTTTCCGTTCTGAGAGAGGAATAAGACCATCCTCAGTGTCCATCGATGAGTCGTCAATAACTACATTATAAGCTACAGGACTAGGAGGGCCAGTGTCTGGCCCTGGACCCCCCAGTCCGGGGTTATCCGGGGGTGGGTCAACCCCCGGGCCCATAGTAGAAAACTATACGCTTACCAGATAAGTAGTACCTATATACACTATTTATATGAAATATCAATAAAAATATGTAAAAACTATTAACTAACTACTATTTTACACAAAAAAACCTCCATTGATCCACTTTATAAAACAATTAAAATCAATAAACCAAAAAACACGTCCACCAAATTAGAAGTTTCCCGCGCTTTTCACCGACACCGTCACAAACACAGACAAAGATATATCCATAGAATTGTGTCTACGATTAGCTGCAATATGAAAGAGAACTTTAAAGATGAGCCCAAAATGGCCACCACCACCTTTACGTTTAAGACGTCAATATTTATCTGATAGGTATCTATTCAAAGCTATGCAATTTTCTCATCATCCTCTTCGTGATAAACTTCATCTTCTTTCGGAATGTATTACGTCTAAAGGAAAATCCAAACAATGAACTTCTAAAATTGACATACTCTAGATATAGAAACTTCTGTTCTAATTTATTGAAAAAACTTAAAAATGATTACTTCAGAGCTGAATTAAATAAAAACAAAAGCAATATTAAAAAAACATGGAACACTATTAGGCAAATTACACACACTGACAAAGTAAAGATTAATAATGAAGACCTCCTTAAATCTCATGCAAACTCTTTGGAATCCATTAATTATGTCAACAATTATTTTGCAAATGTGGGAATATCTTTGTGTGAAAATTTAAAAAATACACTACAAGCAGTACCAAATAGACCTCGAGCAGAACTTCCATCTCAAGTTAACTCTATTGGATTACTGGAAACTGATGAGTATGAGGTGTTCGTCCTTATTCAGGGCTTAAAAAATTACTGCGCGGTGGGACTGGACGGAATTCCCACTAGACTTCTCAAACAATCTGCTCCAGTTTTGTCACCTATTATAAATCACATTTGTAACTTGTGTTTGTCAACAGGTAAATTTGCTCAAATTTTTAAAACTTCAATTATAACACCTGTTCATAAGAGTGGTTCCAGAGACAGTGTCAATAACTATAGGCCTATCTCCATCTTACCAGTAATTTCAAAGATTCTTGAGAAAATTATAAATAAGAGGCTGATATCTTACCTAGAGGAATACGACCTTCTTGCAGATGCACAATATGGTTTTCGGAGGGGCAGATATGCAGTTTCTACCCTCACTAATTTTGTAGTTGACCAGCTTGATAGAAAAAAGAAGGTTATAGGTATATTCCTTGACCTTGCCAAAGCATTTGACACTGTCTCTATACCCATGCTTCTCAACAAGCTTGAACGCGTAGGAATTCGTGGAAAACCTCTTAGTCTTTTGGAAGATTACCTAAAAGGTCGAACCCAAAAGACAAAAATCGGAAATTTGACAAGTGTAGAGGAGTCTATCGATTGTGGAGTACCTCAAGGTAGTGTACTGGGTCCTACCCTCTTCCTAATTTATGTCAACGAACTATGCAATTTAAATTTGAAAAATGGCAAAATCATCTCTTATGCTGATGATACGGCATTAATATTTGTAGGCGACAATAGGGAAGAGGCAAAGAATAACGCTGAAAGAGGTCTTAAATTAGTTATAGAATGGCTATATACGAATTTGCTGACATTAAATGTGGGGAAAACTAAATTTATGACCTTTTGTAATACACGAACTAGAACGCCCAATATAACTATAACTGCACATTACAATTGTGATTCTTTAAACTGCTCGTGCCCTTTTATAGATAAAGTACATAATATCAAATATCTCGGAGTGACCATAGATCACAGACTTTCATGGAAACCCCATATTGACACCCTATCAGGCAGAGTCCGAAAACTTATTTATATTTTTAAGAACATCCGAGAGGTCGCCGACAAACATACAATATTTAATATGTATAATGCACTTTGTAGGTCCATCCTGTCTTATTGTAACTCCAGCTGGGCTGGTGCCAGTAAAACACATCTGCTGCCATTGGAACGTGCTCAGAGGGCAGTTTTAAAAGTAGCTACATCTAAGCCTATAGGATATCCAACTTCTGAACTATTTAATGATTGTAATGTGCTTACGGTACGCCAGTTATTTATTTAAGACCTTATTATGGCCCAACACAAAAATACATCTGCACAAGAAAAGTCAATACGTAGCCATAAACGTAGAAAAGATAAAGTATTTACTGTGCCAAGAGTAAATACAACGCTTGCCCAACGTCATCAAAGATACCTTTGTCCATGTCTGTATAATAAAGCAAGCAAATATGTCAATGATCTAATATCACTTAACTGCAGAGATGCCAAAGCTCAAGTTACTAAATGGTTAAAAAGTCTTAATTATGAAGATACGGAGAAATTACTTGTATGAAACACTAGGTATACACTATTGCACTCGATCACACACACACGCACGCACGCACACACACACACACACACACACACACACACACACACACACACACACACACACACACACACACCCACACACACGCCCACACACACACACACACATATTACTCGCTCATATATATATATATATATATACATATCAATACTCATATATAAAGGCATACAGATAAATTTATGTAAGTCAATAATAGTTTAACTGTTATCTAGCTTTTAAATATGCTATAACTTAATAATTTTAGTAAAATTATTACTTACCGGCTATACTGTTTCCTCAGAAGGGTTAACAGACTCCTGCAACACAAGTTTTTACTTAGTGTAGGATCTGTGCTTCATGTATAATATGTAATATCCGCCGCATAATTCTTAAGTCTACTTACCATGTAAAATGTAATACCTATGAATTGTGAAATAAATAAATAAAGATTAAAGATAAAAATAAAGATTAAATAAAGATTAAAGGACACCTGTTCTTACTGGTCCCATAAATCACCGCCCCGTCTTATCAAGAGTTATCGAATATTTTTCTCCATACAAGCGCCGATGTATAGTACATATTGTTACCCAACGTTTAATTCTAAATATAAGGCACTGACAATCATTCCGGATGTTAGGATCAATCCAGATATTCCAAGAAATCAATTGGAAGCTCCTCGGTATGTGAACATATTAAAAGCAAATGAATTTTTGGATTTTCATTATATATATAGTGATGCTTCGAAACATTCACCAGATGGCATACTTGGAGTGGGAGTTTTCCATTTCCAGTATAATATTGTCCAGAAAACAAAACTTCCGCCTGAATCATCTGTATTTACTGGAAATGCCTTGACCTGTTTAAATCTGTTGAATATATTCTTCTTGCTAAACTTAAGAAATCCGTTATATTTACTGACTCTATGAGTGCTCTGCAAGCTTTATCTAGGTTCCCATTCAAATCTAAGTCTGGTCAGTTCAACCATGTTATTATTTAAATAATTAGAAACCACAGAAAACAAATATAAAGTCATTCCTTGCTCTGTGTTAGAAACCTACTAGTTACATATTGTAATGAAAAAGGCTATACAGTGGTGTTTTCCTGGGTACCAGGTCACTCCGGCATTTCGGGAAATGAACGCGCTGATCAGCTTGCCAATGAAGCTATTTTATGCGGAGATATGGCAGACTATTGCAATGATGCCCATGATTTGTGTACGTTGCCAAAGAATTCACTTCAAGAATCTTGGAGAGTGACTTGGTCGATTTCCAGCCAATCAAAAGGCAAAAAATTTGCTAGGATTCAAAGCTCTATTCCATCGAAGCCATGGTTCTCAAGTTTGAAGTTGAGCAGGAGAGTGACGTGTATCTTGACGCGCATGCGTCTGGGCCACGTTTGCTCTCCAGTTCATCTGGCTAGATTTCGTATTGTGAACAGTGATTTGTGCGAGTGTGGTGAGGTGGGTGACCTGAACCATATATTTTTATCTTGCCCAAAATATAACCGGGATCCATTTTATCAGGGTCTTATTCAGTGTAATATACCACTTCCTACTTCCGTTGACATCCTCCTGTCCTCCGATATATCCTGTGTATAGAAACTGTTTTCTTCATTCATTCTATTAAATGATATTAAGTTGTAAATATGTAGTATAAGTCATAAATAAGTATTCCATTATATTTTTATCTATCCTTTTCTGATCCTTTTCTAAATTCCGTTGTATATTTCAAAATTTTGGTTTAAATTTATAAATATGTTTCCTCGTTTTTTTAATAAAAAAAAAAAAGAAAGAAAATAACAAAAATTTGATAATGGCTCAATCGCTCAACGCGCGGAGCCAAATACTCAAAAAGAAGAAGACGGTGTCGATGGTCTGTGTATTCGAAATCAAGAATCGTCGATAAAATGAGTGCTTGTCATAGATAAAACCGTAAGTCCCCGAAACGCTTCAGAAACGAAATAACAATGTTGCTAGATATTCTAGAGTAAATTTACCTCTTATTATGGGTAATTTTATTTTAAAGGAAATTAAACACCAAAATTTTATATTAAAAGTTATTGCCGACTGATTTGATTAAAACTAATACATAAACTTTAAATATATTAAAATAAATAAATAGAAAATTATAATCAAAAATAAAGGTTACGTACAAGAATGGATGAAAAGGAGTCTTTATGCCCTATTATTACATAATATTATCTTGTTAAAAATCAAGGTTTAATAATTTTACTGTTCTATCTAACTAACTATAATTAATAATACTCATTATATTAAGGAGTTAAAGGATTATTGTCCAGGGTAATCTTTAAGGACAAGCGAATCAACAATGTGGAGGATTATTCAGAATAAACGCGACTGAAATTCAAGCGCAAAATTCAACATTTAATAAGTTTTTCAAAATTCGCGAGCTAGTCTAATATATATTATAATTTATAACATCTGGATGATCGCGCTTGGCTCGGTATTTTTTTTGGTAAAAACATTTTCTAAAAATGAATCCCCTCGGTATTATAAATTTCATGAAAATCGTTACAGCCGTTTCCGAGATTTAGCTTATATGTATACACACTTAAACGATATGTTACAATTCAAACCCGCTTTTCGTTAGAACGCGTTTTCACTAGTAAAAACTAGAAATACCAAGTTTAAACTAAAATTTACCAATTATATAGTATATTTGATTTTCAGATATAACTAGTTGATACTCAGAGTTTTAGTTAAAATTAGCACTAAAATATATTGTGTGTTGAACCTTAAAGATTTTTCAATCCACGAAGACGCGCCCCACTCTGTCAAAATCGCTTAAGTTAAAAGTTTATTCAATTCGTATCTCCATTCGGGAGTGTGACAAAGGGGGCGTCATCGTGGATTGAAATATCTATCACCTAGTGTCAAGAAGCTTTAAATCTAAAATTTTGTGATTTTGGGGAACTTCTGGTTATAATCGGGCAAGACTGGAAGTTGCACTGCATTTTGCCGAATGGCTGATGCAATACTGAAATAACTGAATAATCAATAAATATTTTCATTGTGTTTTCATTTCCGTTGGTGAGTGACTGGTTATGAGACCGGGAATTGTGAAAAGTTGAAAATATTCTTCGCTGCATTGCTTTGTAAGTAACTTATAAATAAATAATACTTAGGTACCTGACTAATTGTTTTGTTAGGTAGGTAGGTAGGTATGTTATGATTGTTCAATGATATTTTTAACCGACAAAAAAAAGTAACTTATAAATAAATAATACTTAGGTACCTGACTAATTGTTTTGTTAGGTAGGTAGGTAGGTATGTTATGATTGTTCAATGATATTTTTAACCGACAAAAAAAAAGGAGGTTCTGTATTCGACCCGTATGTGGCTAAGGTATAGATGACGTACCGTTACGGAGGGGGAAGGGAGGGGGGGGAGGGGGGGGGGAGGGGGGTAACCCTCCCCCTAAGCCATATTTGTAGGAACGTAATAGTTGCCGAGAAATAAATTTTTTAAATTTAAAAATTTCGAGGTTATTTTTACTATGAAAGGGCGACGTATTGTTACGGAGGGGGGTGGGAGGGGGAGGGGGGGAGGTCGGTAACCCTCCCCCCAAGTCATATTTGTTGGAATGTAATAGTTGCTGAGAAATAAATTTTTTAAATTTAAAAATTTCGAAGTTATTTTTACTATCCTCTTCGTCACCTAAATTATCCAAGTCGGGGCGCCCTATAGTCCTGAGCTCGCTTCGCTCGCTCTTGAACCCTAAATAGTTACCGAGAAATAAATTTTTTTAATTTAAAAATTTTGAAGTTATTTTTACTATGAAAGGGCTGGTCGACGGAGCCCCGCTTCGCGGGGCTCCTAATTTCTGGGTGGTCAGAAAAGAAAATAACCACTCAGAGGATGGCGGGGCCTTGCAGGCCCCGCCATCCTCTTCGTCACCTAAATTATCCAAGTCGGGGCGCCCTATAGTCCTGAGCTCGCTTCGCTCGCTCTTGAACCCTAAATAGTTACCGAGAAATAAATTTTTTAAATTTAAAAATTTTGAAGTTATTTTTACTATGAAAGGGCTGGTCGACGGAGCCCCGCTTCGCGGTGCTCCTAATTTCTGGGTGGTCATAAAAGAAAATAACCACTCAGAGGTGGTAATTTAGGTGACGAAGAGGATGGCGGGGCTTGCAAGGCCCCGCCATCCTCTTCGTCACCTAAATTATCCGAGTCGGGGCGCCCTATAGTCCCGAGCTCGCTGCGCTCGCTCTTGGACCCTAAACTCGTTTAACAGTAGCAATATACGTTTTGGAAAGAAAAATAACGACCATAGACAACGACAGCAGAGAGACCACTTTTTTTTTTTTAATGTCAAACGTTTCGTTTTCGTTTCAATATTTCAAGTGAAATATATTTTACTAAATTATAATTATTTACTTTAACATAACTCAAATATTAATACATAATAATAAAGTATACTTTTGTGGGAAAACTAACCAAATGCTAATTAAATGTATTTATTTTTAACTATTAATGTTTTTCTATCGTTTGTATTTCATAGTATAAACAAATCGTAGCGTAAGACGAAACATTTTGACGAAACAAATATGTCAAATTGCGTAATGACATATGAAACGTCATTTTTCTAGTTGTCAGATGCCATAGACTACTGTCAGATGCTATGGTCAGATGCTTAACTTGAATTTTACTCTTATGTTGTGAATATTCAGTAATAATTTTTTCTTAAAATTTTCGTCTAATTTAAGTGATAATACGAAAGTTAGAAGCAGTATAAAAGGTTACGTGATAAAACTTTGGTGAAAATGTGAATAGATTGTCCGGAAAACAACGGTACGTCATCTATACCTGAGCCCCGTATGTTTGCATGTATGTATGTATGTATGTATGTATGTATGTATGTATGTTTGTCCGCGATTATTTCGCGTTTGGCTGAACCGATTTTGATGCGGTTTTCGGGAAAGTGTTTGTTACATTCTGGAGAAGGTTTTAGTATATTAACCGACTTAAAAAACAAGAGGTTCTTAGTTTGATAGATATTTTTGTATTTAAGTTTGTTCGTGATTATCTCGAGTTCGGCGAAACCGATTTTGATGATTCTTTTTTTATTAGGTAGGCCATACATCACAGGTAGACTCATTTCAATTTGGTTGAGATCTAATGAAAATATTTTCGGAGATGGAGAGCGGAACTCCTCAACGGAAAATCGCTTGCGATCGGTATAATTAGTTTACAGTGTAGATTTTAACAGACTTCAAAAGAGATAGTGATTCTCGAGTTGACTAAAAAAATTGGTTGCCTGTAAAGTCGGTTTACTGACGATAGTTGAACGTGACAACGTCTTCATTGTCGCTCGTTCCGCGCTCGCGAGGTAACGCCGGTAACGCCACATGAGCGAGGTAACGCCGGATGAGTCATGTTTTTTCGTGCGTGCAACCGGCTCTATCGATTTATAAGACGTTGTCACGTCAAAAATATGTTTTTAATTGACCGACTTCAAAAAAAGAGGTTCTCTCTTCAACCCCTATATTGGTATTTAGGTTTGTCCGTGATTATCTCGCGTTTGGCTGGACCGATCTATTTGATCTATCGCGAAACAACATTCCTCGTCATTAGGCATACAGCATATTAAATATAATAGTAGGTATGTCAAAGTCAGTATTACACAAGTGGAAAATTAAAAAATTTTAAAACACCCACGACTTTTGCAGACTTGTAATTGAAAAAGGATTAAATAATTTTTTTGAAACTCCCCGACTAAAGAAAAGTAAGAACTAAGAACCTATCAGTATAATTACAAATCCAAGAAAATCCGTCGGAGCTGCTGTGTTTTGCCTATGACGGTGTTGATGGTGCTTGTAGGGGCACGCCCACACATACAGGCACGCGAAGCGTATACCTACTCATGTACTAGACCATTTATTATATAGTCATTATACTTACTAATTACATTAATTGATATTGGAAACGAAAATATATAAAATAGCAATGGCAGCTCCGACGGATTTTCTTGGATTTGTAATTATACTGATAGGTTCTTAGTTCTTACTTTTCTTTAGTCGGGGAGTTTCAAAAAAATTATTTAATCCTTTTTCAATTACAAGTCTGCAAAAGTCGTGGGTGTTTTAAAATTTTTTAATTTTCCACTTGTTTTATAGTTTTTTGATTAATATATTAATGTAATTTAAATTATATTATTATTAAAAAATGAAAATTAATCTTCAAACTAGCCATTAGCTCCTCTAGCAGCATTTGAAGGATCATCCCTTCCAAGTCATAAAGAGACGTTTATTGTGACGCCCCCTGCTGTTCAATCACAAGAACAATTATCTACGAACCATTGCCAATGACTCACTAATATTTTATACAAAACTGTATCCAAATCGGTTCTGTCGTTTTTGTAATAATTGAGAACATTCGTTTGCACTGTAAATGTTTTTTATGGCGCCCCCTGGTGATCGATGTTCGTAACAACTATCTAAGAACCATCGCCAATGAATACCAAACATTATATAGAAAACTGCATCTAAATCGGTCAAGCCGTTTTTGAAATAAATGGGAACATTCGTTTGCAATATAAATGTATTTTATGGCGCCCCCTGGTGATCGATGTTCGTAACAACTATCTAAGAACCATTGCCGCTGAACACCAAACATTATACAGAAAACCGCATCTAAATCGGTCAAGCCGTTTTTGAAATAAATGGGAACATTGATGTGCACACACAAACAAGCAAACCAACAAACAAACAAACAAACAAACAAACAAACAAACAAAAATATTTTTCCATTATTGGTTTTTGTGAACAATTTAACATACAAACAAACATAACATCTCAATAATAAAGTAATGTACAAACGGTCTCTCACCCTAAACGCATATACCCGTACTCCGTTCCGTCGTGGGTAATAAATGATATGATATGTTTTTAGTGGTAAGTATAATTATCACTAGAATAAATTGATAAGGTAGTATTAATTAGCCCAAAACCTACTTATCACTAAAAAGTATGAAATAAAAAATAGAAAAAAATCCCATTTAAAACACATGTTAATTCTATTTCTTTTTTAAAAAAAAGGGAACCGCCTTCAAAAAACCAACCCACTGAAAAGCAAAAAAATAATTTTCTAATAAATTTGGGTATACTTACCTACCTACTTAGTTTTTGAAGTCGGTGCCATTAGCCATACTCAAAATGAATTGCGAATTTTGATTTGGCACCGACTTCAAAAACTAGGTAGGTAAGTATACCCAGATTTATTAGAAAATTATTTTTTTGCTTTTCAGTGGGTTGGTTTTTTGAAGGCGGTTCCCTTTTTTTAAAAAAGAAATAGAATTAACATGTGTTTTAAATGGGATTTTTTTTTCGGAATTCGTGTCTTCGTGTGATCATGCTTTTGTAGATTGTATTTTTTAGGCTCATCCGTGTAAGTGAGGTGTAATTGTTAGTTGATGGTAGTTTTAGCTGGTTTGTAGTCTAACTACCATCATTAATGCAGTGAATCTTTTGATTTAAAGGAAAATAAGTCGATATGGTTTTACTCAATGTTTATTGAATAGCGGACACCAAAGTAACAAGATATTGTTTTTTCCTATTGACAAGTTCTCAATTTAAATACATAAGACTAGAGTTTATGAATATAACACAATCAAAATAGTATTTACTCCAATACTCCTCCTTATTCATAAGCTCTTAGTCACTAGATTCATGCACTTAAACTCATACCTTTCACACACCATTCAAATTTACCTCTCAACAATGCCTTCGTAAGTATATCTGCAACCATACGCGAAGTTTCAATATACTCTAAAGAAATCTCACCATTCTCTATTGCTTCTCGAACAAATTGATACCGTACATCTACGTGTTTAGTACGCTGATGGTGAACAGGATGTTTTGCGATTGCCATAGCCGACTGACTATCTGTATAAACAGTTATCGCATCACAGGTTTTCTGTGTTAGTTCTGCTATGAACCGTCGCAGAAATACCGCCTCTTTTGCAGCCTCCGACAATGACACATATTCTGCCTCCGCAGTAGAAAGTGCAATTGTTTTCTGCTTCTGACTGTTCCAACATATAGCTCCTCCTTGACACAAGAAAACTGATCCAGAGTATGATCTGCGATCTCGGTCACCGGCATGGTCAGCATCTGAATATCCCACAATCAATTCTCCTTGCACTGCTTCTCTTGAGTACTTAAGTTTGAGCGATTTGGTTCCTTTCAGATATCGGAGGATTCTCTTCACTGCCGTCCAATGACTGTTGTCATAACTCACGTTGAACTGACTCAGGCTATTTACTACATGTGCTATGTCGGGCCTCGTGCACACAGCCACATATAAGAGTGAACCTATTAACGCTTGATACGGTACATTAGGCGATACATGATCAGGACCTGGTTTCTCTAATCTCTGACCTTGAACTGATGGCGTAGTGACAGCTTTTGCATCATCCATCCCATATGCCTGTATTAACTTCTCTATGTAATCTTCCTGATCAAGACTTATACCATCTCGGTCCTGTGTTATGTTTATACCGAGTATAAGCTTGGCACTCCCCAAATCTTTCATTTCAAAGTTCGACGTTACCTCTTCTTTGACCTTCTTCATTTCTCGCTCATCATTCCAGAAAATAAGCATGTCATCTACATACACTGCAAGTATGATGATTTTTTATCACCTCTAAAATAAACACATGACTCATTTCTAGATCAAAGAAAACCAAGTTTTTCTAACGTCTCATTGAGCCTCTTATTCCAATCTCTTGGCGCTTGCTTTAAGCCATACAAAGACTTGTTCAGACAACAGATGTATCCTTTTCGCTCTTCAAAACCTTGAGGTTGTTTCATGTAAACTTCTTCCTCGCGATGACCATTTAGAAAAGCTGTTTTAACATCCATGTTAAGTCTTAACTTAGCTGCAAGAGCTATTATCAATCTTAAGGAACTATGTCTTACGACAGGTGCAAACGTTTCAAAATAATCTACTCCTTTTCTCTGAGTGAATCCCCGTGCAACTAGTCGAGCTTTATATCTTTTTCCTCTCGCGTCATCTTTAATTCTAAATATCCATTTAGAATCTACTAAGTTGCATTTTTTCTCAGGTGGCTTTACCAAAGTCCATGTGTTATTCTTCTTCAAAGCATCTAATTCCTCCTGAATAGCTTTTTTCACAAATAACCATCATCTCTCGATAGAGCTTCCTCTACTGTCAGCGGGTCTCCGTTTACTACCTGATAAGTGACAAAATCCGGATACTCCTTTGCAACTATATTTCTGAGAGGATATCTTCTCTCCGGTGAAATTTCAGGTTGTTCTGTATCAGATGTAGATACAAAGCTTTCATCATTTCCTTCAGACTCTTCTTCAGATACTACTACTGGATTTATCTCCGTTTCCAGTGTGTCCTCGTTGACTTCAGGATTAATCTGCATTTCCTCTGTTTCTTCGCGTAAGTCGATAACTTGAACCTCATCTCCTGATTTCTTCTCTTTGTGGTTGTTATGATTGTGATGCATCTCTGATTCAAAAAATACTACATCTCTCGCCTTATGTAATAGACAAGTTTACATCATGTAAGAAAAAATATAAAAATGCATGTTTAAGATAGATTTTGAAAAAAGTAAACGGGAAACGTCACTATTTATTCATAAAATTGCAATGTGAATTTTATAATTCCATTTTAAAAATCGTCTTTTTTTATCTGTCCAAAAACGCCATCCACCATAACGTGACGTCACACCGACAGTACCGTGACAGTACACGTCTAGTTTTGTGGTCTGTGGTACACATATACAAATTACTCTATGGGTATTACACAACCTAGATTATCGCCACAGAGTAGATCACAGACCACAATAGGGTATTTTACATCATGTAAAATCGTTTTTAAGGCTTTTATTGGTTTTGAAAAATTGAAATAAAAATTCTATTGGTTTATTACGATCACAGGATTAATTTAAAACAGTTTTCAAAAAAAGGTGTAAATGTCTATTTTCCAGTATTAGGTTCTAGTAGCCTGTAAGCTTTTGAATCTTCACAATAACCAACATGAATCAGTTCCATGCTCTTGTTATCCCACTTCTTGCGTAAAACATCCGGAATATGCTTGAACGCTCTACAGCCAAACACTCTTATCATGCCCAGGTCCTGCTTTTTTCCACTCCAAGCTTGTTCTGGCGTCATGTTTTTGACTGCTTTTGTAGGTGATCTGTTTTTTAAGAAAACGGCAGTATTGACCGCTTCAGCCCAATACCTTTTCTCTAGTCCAGATTCTTGCAACATACACCTAGCTTTCTCTGTTATCGTTCGATTTGCGCGCTCTGCGACTCCATTTTGCTCAGGTGTACCGTAAGCTAATGTACAATTCCGTTTTCTCGTAGGAATTGATTCATCCTGTGGTTAACGAACTCTGCACCATTATCAGACCGTAATATTTTTATCTTATGTCCAGTCTGTAACTCTGCATAGGTTTTGAACTCACAAAATTTCTCAAAGACTTTACTCTTCTTTTTGAGAAAATAAACAAAGATTTTTCGAGTCCTATCATCGATAAAGATAAGGTAGTATCTGTATCCGCTAAGCGATTCCACACTCATAGGACCACACACATCAGTGTGTACCAACCCTAATATTTCATTTGCTCGACTCGCAGAGTTTTTCTTAAATGGTTGCTTTGTTTGTTTTCCTGCTAAACAAGCTACACACTCTAGTTTTGCCGATTTATCAGAAAAACTTACTCCCTTTGCCAGTTTGTCTCGAAGTAATGTAAGATTCCGTACCCCTAGATGCGCCATCCTCCGATGCCATAACTCCATGTCTGCACTCATAGTTGATGCTAAGGCTTGATTCTGAAATATGCATTTTAGTTTAAATACACGATTTTCCAAAACGCCTGTATAGGTGACTTCTCCCTTAATCTTACATTCATCAGCTCTCATTACCTGACAACCATCCTTTGTAAACACTACCACATTTCCTCTTTCTACAATTTTACTTACACTCAGTAAATTACAATTAAGAGCAGGAACAAGCATAACATTATTCACTACCAGACCTCCTCTTAGTGTCACCAAATCCTTCACCATACATTCTATCTCCATTAGCACACGCAACCTCCATGCGTCTATCACATGACTTAAACTCTGTTAACCAATCCTTTTGGCCAGTCATGTGGCAACTTGCTCCAGAATCCAAGATCCACTCATTCCAGTCCTTCATAACTTCTGTAGTCCGAAGCCCTAAACACTGCGCTACACTAGCATTGTTTTTTAACCGACTTCAAAAAAAAGGAGGAGGTTCTCAATTCGTCGGAATCTTTTTTTCTCTTTGGGTTCTCTGGACATTCTCTTGCTTTATGAGGACCTTCGCAGATAAAACACCTAATAGGTTTCTTGTCAAGCTTCATAGGTTTTATCTTCGATTTTGGTTTCTGGCAAACTAATGCATTTGTGCTACAGGAAGCATCTCCTCGAATGTAGTCTTCTTCCATCTGGAACAGTTTGGATTTCACATAGTCCGTAGTTAGAGTTGCATTCGAATTTTCAATTGCCATCCTCAGAGGTTGAAACTTTTCGGTGAGGCCTTGTAGAATCAAAGCTGCGAGTAATTCATCGTCTATGTTTTTATCAAGATCACGTTGTTGTTGTGCCACTGTCATGATCGTAGTGACGTACTCCCGTAATGACTTGAAATTCTCTAATTTGGTACTGACCAACTTTCATAGTAATCTGCATCTATTGTTGAGCCCCTTATCCTCAAAGGCATTCTTTAATGAATCCCATGCCTCCTTTGCGGATTTGGCCTGCCGAACATGTACTAAACAATGTGGTTTTACCATTAGACATATTTTAGCTCGCGCTTTGTTATCCTTTTTGTTACCTTTAATATCAGTGGTACTCGGTGTTGTCGCAGTATACTCCCATAGGTCTTCATGTATTAGGTACAATTCCATCTGGAATTTCGATGTACTGTAGCCCATACTTCCGTCCAATTTCTCTATAGTTGGAAGACTAGAGCTTTGCGATCTCTCAACATCCGTGCTTACATTTGCGGTGTCCATTTTTATTTTCTTCTTTAAACCAAGTGCTGTTACCATAACCTGTTAGTTGATGGTAGTTTTAGCTGGTTTGTAGTCTAACTACCATCATTAATGCAGTGAATCTTTTGATTTAAAGGAAAATAAGTTGGTATGGTTTTACTCAATGTTTATTGAATAGCGGACACCAAAGTAACAAGATATTGTTTTTTCCTATTGACAAGTTCTCAATTTAAATACATAAGACTAGAGTTTATGAATATAACATAATCAAAATAGTATTTACTCCAATAGTAATTCGGGAGTCTAAGGCTATGACGACTTCAAAATTTAATATAAAAAAATCTAAACCTGATTCCTGTTTGAAAGTTTTTTAAATAAACATTGGTCTTTTGCCAACTAATACGTGCTTGAATTAAGTGGTTTCAGTTAGAACTTTATTTTTAATTAAGTAGGTAATTTATTTGTAGACTTACTTATTGTCTCTTATTTCGTGATAAAATTTGTCTCAGTTTTTAAGTTCGTGAATTCAGGGTTTCGGGATAAAGTTTTGTACAATAATTTATGATATTACACTAAAATATTTTAAATTAAAGTATAAGAGGAGTTTAATACATTAATATAGCAATAAAAATATTCAATAGGTAAAACCACGGTAAAACATATTACATTAAGGTCAAATTTAGTTTTAATTCAAACTGTCCCCTAATCATAGCTGTTTCCCGTGGTAGCGCTTGCATACCCTGGGAACAGCAGATTTTTCCGAGATAAAAAGTACTTAGCCTATATCCATCCAAAATCATGCACCAGAAGCAAAACCTAACGAAATTACCAAACATCCCGAATTATACCTCACTTACGTGGCTCAACTTTAGCACGTGACCCGTATCGCATTTTTTACCACTTACCTAACTTATATTTTCACGAAAGTTTTTTATGTAATACACTTCACATTATTGCCTTCTTTGATAAATCACTATAATTACCGGGAAATAATTAAAAAAAGGGATATCATAATTTAAAACCGAACTGCCTCAGGTCGTGTTCCCACTTTGTCGTGACGATAGATAATCGTTTAGTGTTCCTCAGTTTTATGTGTCGTGGCTTTATGTTTAAATGGAGGTCTTCACTAGAACGACACGATTTACCGTCGTCTACAACATTTTTTGGAGTGACAACAGATTGTCATGACAGTGGGCTAGCACGACAGTCGTAAAACGATAAAATCGCTTGGAATCTGCTATTTTTTTAAATTCTTTTCTATAATTAGATTTGAGTTAATTTTTTTAATTACGTCTTTGATTGTTGCGGCCGGTTTTATTTTTTTAAATATTTTCAGCAGCTTCTCATAAGCGTTGGCTCTCTTTACTTTATTTAAACTATCTTGACTTGAGCTGTCCCAGACCTCGGGTAGTGTCTCCAACATAATTATAAATTCTTTTAAATACAACTGATCGCTCGTAAGTGCTACAGCGGAGCTCGCAGTCTCGTTCAGCGCGTCCTCCTCCATCGCTAACAGGATTCGTACTGACACGATTAATATCGACCAGAGAGTAGAGACTAGACGCTCGATATTTATCGACGATACATAATACAGATCGAAGATTTCTGGATTTTTAGAAATCTGGCGATCCGTATCACGATCCGTGATACTTTATACAACACACTCGTTAAATATCGTGATCCTGGATCGAGATCCAAATATCACAATAAATATCGAGCGTGTAGCATTCGCCTATATCGTAGCCACGATAAAAATATCGTCTCGTCGTTTACACGCGTTTTCCCTTCCCCCTCGCATCCGCGCGCCCCTCGCGCCTGTACTTGGTTTTTTGTTTTTTTAGGGGCCCGAGAGTGTTTTTTTAAGCCGGAGACGTCACAATTCCGAAATGGCTCCTATTTTAGCGCTGTCATAGATCAACAGGACCTTAGATGTGAAGATATTTTTAAATAAAAAAAACATTCTCAAAAACTATTACGCGTAGTACGGTTTGGCTATGGTGGTTATACTACCCCTTTTCAACCCCCTCCCCCTCACCCCCTCCCACCCCCCTCCGCGACGGGATAGGTGTTAAAGACCACCTCTAGGTATTTTACCTATGCCAGGTACTAAATGTTCATAAAATAGGTAACAACCCATTGCAATTGGAAGGTGAGTATGTACGTACCGTACCTACAATTTACTATACGTTTGCAGAAGCTTTGCCGATGATGTGCTCGTCGGCAAAGCTTCATCGACGAGTCAGACGAGCGCGGGACGCGGTTGTCTGAAATCGGAGGGGAAACCTATCAGCGAAAGTTTTGCGAACGGGTTAAATACCCATTGGCCGTTACCTATTTAACTAGATTGCAGGCAGCTACCTACTACCTGTTCGCAGAAGATTTGCCGACGACTTCTCCTCCTTCTTCAACTTCATGCTACCGCTACCCCCACTCGTCCGTTATCAAACGAAGGCGGTAGTAGAATTGGAAGGGGAAGAAAGATTGATTGAATTATCTAAAAAAAAAACCGGCCAAGTCAAATCACGCACTGAGGATTCCATATTACAAAAGAAGAAGAAGAAACACATTATTGCTCCCAAACATTACAAAGAAAAAAAAATACACAGAACAAACTAAAATAATGGTATGCAAAGGCGGTCTTATCGCTGCAAGCGATCTCTTCCAGTCAACCTTTTTTGGCTATAGGAAATTACTAAAAAGTAAAACGTAAATAAAGAAACCACACCAATTCCACCAAAGTACACCAATATGAGGTCGAATTCTAAGTCGAGCGATTGTCTATAATGTCGTCGTTTCTTCGCACTACGACTATGATTGTACGAAACATTGACCGAATTTGTGTACACTAAAAATTATTTCACTCTTAGTAGTGGCATTTGAAGTCGGTTTTTTGAAAAGAATTTTTCATTTTATTTTTTAGTGGAAAACAACAAATTGCCACGCAAGCATTGCCAAGCATTGTAAAAAATGCTCAAATCGCTTGAAGTGTGCCTATAAAATCTGAAGAGTCCCTTGATTTCACCAAGATCCCATGATCAGATCCGAACCTGATGGCCAGTGGCCACAGGACAACCTGGAAAATATTACTCTTTCAAACAAATCGCTTCAAGTGTCCATATAAAATTTGAAGAGTTCCCTCGATTTCTCCAGGATCCCATCATCAGATAGCCATGGGACCATCTGGGTAGTATACCCTTAGAATTAAAATCGGTCTACGCGTCTTCAAGTAATGGTGAACATACATTAAAAAAAGATTCCGACGAATTGAGAACCTCCTCCTTTTTTGAAGTCGGTTAAAAAGGGAGGTAAACTGGGGCGTCGAAATTTCAAAATGAGATAAAAATATTAGTGGGTTATCATATTATGAAAGGGCGTTACATGTGTAATCTAAATCTGATTTTTAAGGATTTTTATTTATTTTTATGCCTGATAGTTTTATTGGGCAAACTGTCAGAAAAATACCTTCCCCCCCTCTACATTATCTCCGAAGTTTACCAACCGAAAAAACTGAAGTAATTATGATTTAGTATTATGCTTGAGTCAAAATTTACGATTTCCGAAGGAACATAAAATGGTAATCCAAGATATCGTCTATCTTCTCTCCATATTTCAACTAAATGTGTGTAATTTAATTTCATGTTTTATATGATTAATAGGGGTTATAATGTATATTTTACAGGAAAAAAATAAAATTATGATTAATAGGGGTTAATGTATATTTTACAGGAAAAAAATAAAATTAACTCTATTTAACTAGTATACTTTTTTGATATTAAAAATAAACCTCAAAATCAAAGTTAGGTTTGCAGTCCGGTAAATAAGTGATTATTATGGTTTTACTTTTTTTTAATGTAGTACGGAACCCTCGGTGCGCGATTCCGACTCGCACTTGGCCTAATGAGAACCTTTTATTACAGAAACTGAATGGGAAAATAATTTAGCAAATGGATACAGAAGAACCTTACACGGACGGAGATCCTAGGCCAGGGCGAGGTGAGATGTTTTTCTATAATCTAGAGTTTCACTAACGGATTCTAGAAGTCTACCTTTTGTATGAAATGTTGATTGTCTATTTAAGTAAAGAATAATAAAGGGGCTGTTTCTGATCTAACCAAAGGGCAGCCTAGTCGAGTAATTACTGTAATAATTGCGATATAATAAACTTCACTAATTCGAATTTTCGTTGCTACGTCGTTTTTAGGGTTCCGTAGCCGAATGGCAAAAAAACGGAACCCTTATAAATTCGTCATGTCACACAGCCACTTTTTTCCAAAACTATAAGAGCTATACTGTTGAAACTTGGTAAGTAGATGTATTCTGTGAACCGCATTAAGGTTTTCACACAAAATTTAAAAAAAGTAATAAATTTTGGGGGTGCCCCATACTTAGAACTGAAACTCAAAAATTTTTTTTTCATCAAACCCATATGTGTGGGGTATCTATGGATAGGTCTTTAAAAATGATACTAAGGTTTCTAATATCATTTTTTAGGGTTCCGTAGCCGAATGGCAAAAAAAACGGAACCCTTATAAATTCGTCATGTCTGTCTGTCCGTCTGTCCGTCCGTATGTCACAGCCACTTTTTTCCGAAACTATAAGAGCTATACTGTTGAAACTTGGTAAGTAGATGTATTATGCGAACCGCATTAAGGTTTTCATACAAAATTTTAAAAAAAGTAATAAATTTTGGGGGTGCCCCATACTTAGAACTGAAACTCAAAAATTTTTTTTTCATCAAACCCATATGTGTGGGGTATCTATGGATAGGTCTTCAAAAATGATACTAAGGTTTCTAATATCATTTTTTTCTAAAATGAATAGCTTGCGCGAGAGACACTTCCAAAGTGGTAAAATGTGTGTCCCCCCCCCTGTAACTTCTAAAATATGAGTATGATAAAACTAAAAAAAATATATGATGTACATTACCATGCAAACTTCCACCGAAAATTGGTTTGAACGAGGTCTAATTAGTAGTTTTTTTGATATTTACATTAAACCTCTACAAACAAAGTTAGTTTTGCGGTTCGATAAGAAAAGTGGTTTTTATGGTTTTATTCCTACGGTTGTAGTACGGAACCCTCAGTGCGCGAGTCCGACTCGCACTTGACAGGTTTTTCTAAAATGAATAGTTTGCGCGAGAGACACTTCCAAAGTGGTAAAATGTGTGTCCCCCCCCCTGTAACTTCTAAAATAAGAGTATGATAAAACTAAAAAAAATATATGATGTACATTACCATGCAAACTTCCACCGAAAATTGGTTTGAACGAGATCAAATAAGAAGTTTTTTTGATATTTACAATAAACCTCTAAAAACAAAGTTAGTTTTGCGGTTCGATAAGAAAAGTGGTTTTTATGGTTTTATTCCTCCGGTTGTAGTACGGAACCCTCAGTGCGCGAGTCCGACTCGCACTTGACAGGTTTTATATATTTTATTACAGGTCCTCAAAGGGGTAGGGCTCGGAACAGGGGTGGCGGTAAAAATGAAAGGCATCAATCAGTGAGCGCTAGAAGCATGCATCACAATAACAATAGAACTATGTTTCGAGTGGGTTCGGAACAAAGACTGGCACATATGCCGATAGATCTATCCTTATGGCGTCAGCAAAACAATCATGTGAACCAAGGTAACAGGCCAAACAATCATGCGAACCAAGGTAATAGGCCAAACAAACATGGAAACAGGCCAAACAATCATGTAAACCAAGGCAACAGGTCTAACAATTATGAGAACCAAGGCACATAATACTGTGACCAAGGTAATCGGCCAAATAATAATCCGAACCAAGGTAACAGGCCAAATACCCACACAAACCAAGGCCATAGGCCAAACAGGCCTACTACAATGGGTTTTATAATGTTACAAAACCTTGCTAAATCAGAGGGCAAAGAAATTATTTCTCAATTCAACGACAAGAAGGAGGCCTTCATGAATCTCCTGCAGTCTCGTGTCGAGAGGTTGGATGTATTTGCTTTGGTTTTGGAACTATTGGCGAAGATTTGCCAGTCATCGTTTGACCAGTTAAAGTTGACTATCCTTCTGGACGTATGCAATTCCACATTCATATTAAGCTTGCGCAACTATTTGATGGATCTACCGTATCCGGAACGCAAGGCTGCCAATAGCATGTACTGGAAAAACCCTAATGAGTTCTGGAACAACTTTTTAATATTTTGCGAATGCATAACAACCCTGTCGCCGTCGACAGCCTTAGCAAAATGCAGGTCCCTCATCGATGGCACAACTAAACTGTGTTTGGAGGAACTCGCTGACAAACAGGGCTATACATTACCTGACAATCTTAATTTGACGCTCACAAAATTGCGAGAGATATTAACGAAACATGAAAAAGAAAAAACAGAGGTATGTATGGGAAACGTAATGTTATTTTATCGAAAAGTCCAGAAATCTCTGGAAAACTATGTATAGTAGACACTATTAGGAACTTGATGGGCGTGATATACCTAATATAGGTAGGCTTTTGACGTACTAGGGCTATACCTCATAGGCGGGCGCACGCAGCACGGGTACAACCCAGCCGGCGCGCGGCAGCCGTCTGAAATCGGTCCGTCTTAATGGCTACTTGTAGCGGTCTTGATTAAGTTTAATCGTTTATTAATTCTGTCCGCTGATTGGGTCCCTGATTTACGTCAGCCAATCGGAGGCCAGTATTCGCGAACGATTACGATAACGATGAATATGTTTCTTACACAATTTGACCAAGTTTTGCTTACGAAGCTTTTACAGAAACTGATGATGATGACTCTTGTTACTTGCTACAACCAACAGCCCGGAGACGAGCGCAAAAAGCGTCAGCGGACGGACGAAGAAAATGAACCGCCGGAGAGTTTTAGACAGCTCAATGTGGTGCCAAGGCGAGGGGACTTGATCGAGGACCGTCCGTATCTGCGGGCGAATGTCGTGAAGGGTGGATACCGCGACGTCGAGCACTACCTCGACGTGCAGTTCCGACTGCTCCGTGAGGATTGCTTCGGTCCTCTGCGTGAAGGGATCAGTAAGTCTTATTAGCTGAATGATGTGTGTGTTTTTTGTTAACTGGTGTTCGGCAGTAGGTATGATTTGACGATAATAACAACGTGCAGTTCCGACTGCTTCGCGAGGATTGCTTCGGTCCCCTGCGTGAAGGGATCATTAAATCTTACCTATGCATTGGTGGTCGGCAGTAGGTATGATGATGATATAACAACGTGTAGTTCCGATTCCGCGAAGAAGGCTTTTTCAATTCTAGCAATAATACGTGCATAACTGTTATATGTAACCCTTTCAGCTCCATTCGAAATATGGGCCTTTGGAATTGGATTGAAACCGTTGTTTCCCTATAGATTGCCCCGCAGTCTACCATGACTGAAAACAATGTGTGTCGAAATTATCGTGTCAGCGGTAGTTGCTCCCATAGCTCAATTGGCAGAGCACCCAGCCGCAATAGCTGGGGGATACGGGTTCAAGTCACGTTGGCAGCAATAATTTTGATACGCTATAAATGCTTTATTTATAAAAAATACCCTTAGTGTATGAAACACTGTAACAAAAATATAAATGAATAACCCTTTCAGTTAAGATTAATTTAATTTCATCTAAATATAGATGGAGTACCGAGCAGCGATTCTGTTAGAGTCTCTAAATTTAGCGCATTTAAAATATACTGTCACTTTCTCAACGTTATCTGTAGAAAGAAAAACACAAATATTAAGAAATTACGTTGTCCATTTCCAATCGCATGTTGTGAATCGTATGCGCTAAATTTAGGAAACTTATTGTTTTTGCATAATTATTTCTTTTGAACCATTTCAACTTTCCAGTTTTTGTATCAGTGTTTAACAGTTATTATTTAAATTACAGTTCAATTCATACGGGACCCCACGAAAAAAAAATACGACAGTATCAGGTTAGTTCTTGTATTAATAGTCAAACAACAAACCACGTTACATAGTTTCGTCTAGTCTATAGTTACACAAAAGTATAAAATATTGATACCGATTAATCTATTAACAAAAGTTTTAAAATTAATTATGTGTGTTTTGACGAGTTCATACGTGCCAGCGTGCTTGTGTGATTGCGTCATGCGTGCGCGCACGCAGCGTTTGTCTCCCTCTATTCCTCTTGTTCCTCCCGGTGGTACCATTCTGTTACTTTTTTAGACCATTTTTCAACAAACGATTTTTTGCTCGTATTTGAATTTTTTTTGCAGGCTCGTATTTGAGTTTGGTGTTTTGTTTACTTTGATACTATTGAAAATGGGTCTTGATAGTATTATTTAGGTATATATTTAGGGCTCGCGCATTAATGGTTCCGTACCTAACCTAACCAATTTTTCTTTTAAATGCAGAGTGTTCCGTAACGTACAATTCGTTCAGCCATACGTGTCGTCGCAGCGAATTGGCTTCGTGGTGGAGTTCGATGAAGCAACGAAGAAGAAATTCAAAAGAATGAAGTGGGAGCATAACAAGCGTTTCATTTTTGGCTCACTCGTTCTATTCACAAAGGACAACTGCAAAAACTTAATCGTGGCCACGATCCTCGATAGAGATACTAAATATCTTTGTAGAGGGCAGGTAGGTAAATCATGATTTTCAAATATAACTGTGTTAAAGATGAAAGAAATTAAATGTAAGGAAATTGAATACTGTTGATACATATAAAAGAAAGTCGTGTTTGTTACACTTATTATAATTCAAGAAAAGCTGAACTGATTTGGCTGAAAATTTATGAGGAAGTTAGAACTAAGAGACGGACATAACCCTTAAAGGATACTTATTTTATCCCATTCCCGTGGAACGTGTCATAAAACGTGGTATAACAAATCGCAACATCTAAGGCGGACCAAAGTTGGCTGGGTCAGCTAGTATAATAATATAATGGAGCCAACTGTTAACTAACTTTTATCTATTGGGTGGCTAAATTATTGAAGAGAAAACTCAGGCTAAAATTTTTTGGATACCAAACATACTTACGTAATTAAAATAACATAATTATATCCTTGCCTTGCATAATTTTTTAGATCCCGGTATCGCTGGTTGACGAGGAACAAGGTGACAACCTATACAAAAATGAGACTTACACGATGATAGAAAGCGAAGTGTATTTCGAGCCGTATTATCACGTACTAAAGGCTTTGCAGGATCCTTCCTTCCCGAAACACATATCTATGAAAAAATATATAGTTGAAGTAAAAGTAAGTAGTAAGTCTTAAACCGTTACAATAAGTCCCTATTATTATCCCGATATCCCTTAATCCGGCCCCTGTCTAATCTTTCGCCCACTGTTAAATACACAAACAATATTTTGGCAAATAATGTTTGTGTATTCAACTGTGTTATAGGATAATGTAACAGTTATTGCATGGTTGACCAGTGGGCTGATTCTGTATCTTTCAGTTTGTTAGTTAGTAACCTTCACTGGGATATTATGTAGGAAAACGGAGACAAAATCCTATTTCTGTAATCCTTTTGCACAAGTTAGCTACTAGCATGGTATGTAGACATGATACCATACCTAGGTTAATTTGTTTTTAATCCGTCCGTCCGTTCTTCTGAATTGATTTTAATGATTTCATATTCTTTTGTCACAAAATTAAAATTTTGATGACAAAATTAGTACATACTGACTATGACCTTTTGCAGCCTGAACCTCAGCATGCGGCATACATAAGTGAAGATAGGTCATACACCGTGGAAACTCAGCTCGGTTTAAAGAAAACATTTAAAGTACTAGACTCCGACAGCTGGCCGAGCAGTGAAGAACTGAGTTTCAATGAAAGTCAGTATGAGGCATACAAAATGGCTCTTACCCATGAATTCGCCGTTATTCAAGGGCCGCCTGGAACTGGAAAGACCTATTTGGGTGTGAAAGTTGCTAAGACATTGATAGAGAATTTGAAGTGTTCGGGATCGCTATTGCTTTTGGTGTGCTATACGAATCACGCTCTGGACCAATTCCTTGAAGCGATTCTTCCGATCACAGACTCCGTAGTGCGCATCGGTGGGCGGTCCCGCAACGAGGCCTTGGAGGAATACAATTTGAACGAAATACGGAAAAAAGAGACAACATATTTTTCTAGCCGCAGACTTTTCTGCGAGCAAAGACAAAATTTACGAGAGTCCGTTCAAAGATTGAGAAAAGCGCAGGAATGCATCGAATCATTAAACTCATCTGTCCTCAGTCACAACTGCATCAAAAGTTTCGTCCCAGAAAGTATTGTTCTCGGCGAAGTCTATCAACGTTCTGATGGAAACTTCAAAGATCCTCTGGTCTGTTGGTTGTTTGAATACGTCCAGTACGACTTTAACGAACCTACCTTCGAAGATGAGGAGATTGAAACCTTCAACTCTGACACACAGAACGACAACGATAACAGAAATGATGTGGACTTGGACGATTTCTTAGATACCGCAGATCTGAGCGTAACTTTTGACATGAATATTCAAACTTCGTTTTCAGTAGAGAAAGCTCGAGAACAGCTGAAGTATTTGACTTCGCTCTTTAGAATTTCTCAAACTAAACAGGAGCAAAGAGATTTGCATACAGAAATAATTATAACGAGAACGTTAGTCCGAATGTTTCAGGTAAGTTGTTGTCATAAATACTTTGTACGTTCCTTGCTGGAAACTTCACAGTAATCGATCCCTCCTGACTGAGGTTCGTGGCTATGAATCACGGTGAGTAATCCTGCGGCGTATGATTTCCTTCCACCGTGTTCTGTACTTCTGTCCCCCCATGTGGATTGCTTCGTACAAGGTTCGTAAAGTAGCTTAAGTTCCTTAAGTTACTAAGCGCCAGTTTCCTTAAGTTGGTCTAACCACCGGGTTGGAGATTTGCCTCGTAGCCTTTTGTCCTCCGCGTTGCCAACCAGAATTAATCTTTCAATGCTGTAATCGCCGCGTCGTAAAATGTGGCCGAAATACCTGATAATGCGCTGAAGATGATGGTAGAAAGACGCGTATTTATTTTCAACTGTGAAAGAACATACTGATTTGTGCGTTTGGAAGTCCACGACATACGCAGCATTTGCCTCTAGCACCATGTTTCAAAATATATTTGTTGAATTTGTTAGTCTATACTATTTAGGTACTTACGAAGGCAAGTACGATTTTATCAAAACTACCTCCTCACAGCCCTTGATTTCGTCAAGCACACGAGCCTCCATCGGTTAGCCACACTCCAATAGTGTGATTTGTGAAGCTGAAAATTATCCGATGATGACGATTGTCGAATCGTATTAAGCGTTAAGAAATGTATGAAAACATGTCACAAGTTGCAGGAACTGGCGTGAAGTGGCGTATTATGCGAGAAATCGTATAAGGCGTGATTGTATATAATTACGAGATATATAGCTGTTCGTGCTGATTGGCCACTGATTGATCACCTCTCCTGAACAATTTTGTATGAAAAAATTTTTTTTCAATTACCATTTCGTATAGAAAGCAAAAAATCATTAAGAACAAAAATATGGAGAGAGCTGATGATTGAGGATTCGGAAACGGATGAAGAGCACAGCCAAGGGTATTGCAGATAGGTGGGGGGGTGCTCGGCCAAATGTCATCCAATTGGCAGTTAGCTAAAAAAAATTTCAAAATGGCGGATTCAAAATGGCCGCCATTTGAATTTCGTCGATATCTCGGAAAGTATAAAAGATGGAAGAACGGTTTCTTGACAAGAGTTGATCAGGATCCGAAAGTCTATACGATGGATAGAAAAAAAAATCAAAATGGCGGACTTTATTTTTTTCATAGAAAATGTATGGGGAATTTTGAAGGGTTTTTTTATGGGCGGGAAGACAGCACGTACCCTACTAGTATTGTATATAATTACTACCAACTTTTAGGATATGCGGGGCTATTATAACCAAGGAGTTGAGGTGAGCAATCAAGCTAACATACGAGATCCTGCCAACATGAATCCAGTTGATCGATGGATGATGTATTTCAAATGGACAAATTATGTTGCAAATGATCTTAGGGAGAAAATTGTGCCGCTGCAGGTATTGTTGTGTTTATTTTAGTAAACCAGTAGACTTTTTTTCGTAACGAATCAGCACAGTCGTTTAGCGTTTACGACAGTAGATAAAAATGTATGGACAAAACAAGTGACTGTAAAAAACCACGTGACCGTATAGAGAAAAACACGCTTTTTTTGAAAATCGACTACGACAATTTGAACGCTCCCTGGCGTTCTCGCAAACCTTTTAGATAACTTTTAGCGTACTTCGCATGACAATTGACAGTAAACAGTGAAAAGCATAAAACCGAATTGTATATCACATTGTTGCGAACCGGGGTTCGGGATTGGAAGAACAAGTCGATGTCGTTGGATAGGTGCCTTTATTCCAAGTCCGATACCTGACTCACAGGCCGTAGCGCCGTGACCAGCAACACAAAGACAGTCCCTGGTCCCTCTTCAGCTCCTAAGGCCGCACCGCGCGAACTTCGGTGCGCCTAGGAGCACGAGCACCACTGACTTACGAAGACTCTACCACCAGTACTACACCATAACTAGTACCATAAATCATATACTTCTTCTTCACTCACTTCGTGTTGCTTTTGTATCGCGGACTTGAATCCATCGAACTGAATTACTTGACTGACTGTATGATCCTGAAAACTTCCCCTTATACACTCGGCAATAATTCGAATTCCAGAACATTTCAAATTTCAAATAACTAGTTCTAAATTTAAATCATCCCTAAAACTTATTGCTCTGTGTTCATCTATTCACTGAAAGGTTTGCATCTTGTTCTAACACATCGGAATTTTCATTCTTCTCTTTCTAATTATACACTATTGCCATCTATTATCGAGTAGTCGAAAGCTCTTATCACTAAACTGTAAACTGTCAATTTCTATCATTAAGCTAGGGACACACAATCGTTTCCGACCTAGCCATAGGTCGTGACACTGCCCCCACCTAAGACATGCTCGTCCCGAGCATGATCACCACCATGTCATGGCTGGGCCATATTCCTCTTTTCATCTTTACCTTTGTCGTCATTCGATTTACCCTGACGCACCCAGGTTGGTCTTCCTTCTTCATCTTGACTCTTGCAACGAAACGTTTACCACTGTCAAAATCATTTCGCTCCATCTTGAATAATGTAATCGATGGTCTGGCGTTGATGCAATTAAGCCGTACAGCAATCGGGATACCTGCGATGTTGCTACCAGGCCATACCTTCCTCCTCACCATACTTGCTGCAGACGACCGTTTTGCGCCACCACATCTAGGACGCAGTCTCCTCTTCAGTCTAGCATCTGTAGTGCGTATTGCGCTGAAGCAAAGCCCTATCTTCCCTTTTACCATGCGTGCACCAACCAATCTTCCAGCGTGACTGTAAGTACGACGCACCTCAATCTTCAACTTCAGATCACCCTTCAACTTCCTCTTAATGCTCTCCGTCATTATTCCGCGTCGTCCGCCACCCTCTTGGCAACGAATATCAACTTGTTCCTCAGTTTTCGTTACCGTCTCAATAATCTCTGTCGTAGCCAGCTCCAACGTCTCCAAATCTCCTGAATCTTGACAAATGACATCCTCTAACACCAGCACTTGAGCCTCAGGTTCCACAAAGTTGGTTTGTGGCTTCAAACAGACCGCATCTTCCACCACTAGTCCAACAACCATCTCCACCTCACTAGTCTCCGTCTCAATGATCTCTGTCGTAGCCAACTCCAACGTCTCCAAATCTCCTGAATCTTGACAAATGACATCCTCTAATACCAGCACATGAGCCTCAGGTTCCACAAAGTTGGTTAGTGGCTTCAAACAGACCGCATCTTCCACCTTCACGTCACTGGTCTCTTCCCCAACGACTTGTTTCTCGAGTGAGTCATTACTTCTGTCCACTTCCTTCTCAGCCGCTCTGTCGCATGCCTCTTTCTTCTTTGGTAGTAGACCAACCATTTCCTCATAGAAACTTTCCAGACGTGTCTTGATTCTTTCTTCCCGGCGGCTGAATTTTTCCACAAGCGCACGTGACTGTTCTTGCATTATAGACTCCATCCGCTGTAGCAGGGCATTCACGTCAATCACCTGCTTCACCGTAGTGTCACCCTCCGAAGGTCTTGTATCGGAATTACTCCTCTCCTGCACGCGAGTCATATTGTCTTGATTCTCGTTCCCTGGCACCAACGACATCTTCCAATCCCAATTCTGACACCAATGTTGCGAACCGGGGTTCGGGATTGGAAGAACAAGTCGATGTCGTTGGATAGGTGCCTTTATTCCAAGTCCGATACCTGGCTCACAGGCCGTAGCGCCGTGACGAGCAACACGAAGACAGTCCCTGGTCCCTCTTCAGCTCCTAAGGCCGCACCGCGCGAACTTCGGTGCGCCTAGGAGCACGAGCACCACTGACTAACCGAAGACCACCAGTACTACACCATAACTAGTACTATAAATCAATTACTTCTTCTTCACTCACTTCGTGTCGCTATTGTATCGCGGACTTGAATCCATCAAACGGAATTACTTGACTGACTGTATGATCCTGAAAACTTCCCCTTATACACTCGGCAATAATTCGAATTCCAGAACATTTCAAATTTCAAATAACTAGTTCTAAATTTAAATCATCCCTAAAACTTATTGCTCTGTGTTCATCTATTCACTGAAAGGTTTGCATCTTGTTCTAACACATCGGAATTTTCATTCTTCTCTTTCTAATTATACACTATTGCCATCTATTATCGAGTAGTCGAAAGCTCTTATCACTAAACTGTAAACTGTCAATTTCTATCATTAAGCTAGGGACACACAATCGTTTCCGACCTAGCCATAGGTCGTGACAGTAGATTCTGCTTTCATTTGTTTTCATTCGGTCACATGGTTTTTCTACAGTCACGTGGTTTGTCCATACATTATTATCTACTGTCGTCAACGCTGAACGACTGTTACTTTGTCTAGCCCCGCAGGGCGGGAATGAGGCCAGTATCCTTGCACCATTCCACGTGGACAAGACTTGTACAATAATTTGGAATACTTAATACTCTTGTAAAACGTCAATACGATATTTGTCGCTATGATAACTACAAGTCGACTTAAAACTAAGTTTACGAGGGTTCAAACGCGCCCTGCACTGAGAAGAAGCCCACAACAAACTCAGCTGGGTTTCGTTTTCTATTATCACCACTTCACAAAGGCTCTTGAAAACTAAATGAGCTACTTAGTATAATTACTTGCAGCAGTTAATTCACTCATAAGGATTTAATTCATGTAAATAATCCTTAATACTATAGTAAGCAGTAAACATTAGGGAGTTTGTTGTAAAAGCGTATCCCATTGCCTTTAAATGATTTATTTATTTTTTCTAATCTCGTTTTCTTTTATTTAAACAAAGATATTAACTACCAAGTTTCATGCCAGGTTTTCACGATGCAAACTTGCCTTTTGAAATTGGCGGTAGAGTTGCGATAGGCCTATGTGAAAAATAATGATTTTATTTTCCTTTCATTAGGACTCTCTAAAAACAGTGAGTACAGAATACGAGGAGTCCAGAATGATAGTGGACTACGAGCTGATGAAGGGTCACAAAGTTATAGGCATGACTACGAGTGGGGCTGCGCGGTTGAGAAAACTCATCCAGGCTTTGGCTCCGCCAATTGGTAAGCATTACTCCCCTGTTTCGTTGCTCTTAGGCGCTCTACCCACTGCACCGCGCCACGTCGCGTAGCACGGGATGGCAGATTTTACCATTGTATGCAAGTATCTCAATTTGTATAGAAATCACGCCTAGCACAACACACTATAGTTCCGTATCCGAACGTTAAAAAACGGGACACTAAGTATTACTAAGACTACGGCGTCCGTCCGTCCGTCTGTCACCAGGCTGTGTCCTTGAACTCACGGTTCACGGTAGTTAGATACTTGAAATTTTTACCGATGATGTATTTCTGTTGCCTCTAAAACAATAAATACTAAAAAATAGAATAAATATTTAAGGAAAGGAACAAATATTAAAGGTTTAAACGGGACACTGCTAAGACTTCGCCGTCCGTCCGTCCGTCCCCAGGCTGTGTCTCTTGAACCGTGATAGCTAGAGACTTGAAATTTCCACAGATGGTGTATTTATGTTGCCCCTATAACAGCAAATACTAAAAAAATAGAATAGAATAAATATTTCCCTAAGAGAGGAACAAATATTTATATAAGGTTGGAATTGGTCTTGATAGTACCCTCAGTGCGCGAGCCCAACTCGCACTTGGCCAGTTGATTCATGAGTTTTGTCTTGCTTTAGTGATAGTGGAAGAGGCCGCAGAAGTTTTGGAGCAACACATCATAACGTCATTGACAGAGAGATGTGAGCATCTCATTCTCATCGGTAAGTGCTACAAACTGACTCGTGTAGATTACTGGCTTTAGACTTTATTGGTACATGTACCTACTAGTTGTGTTTGCTTCTTCCAGTATGAATTTTATATACAATCGACAAATAGATAACGTTACTTATCAATGACAGCAATCATTCTCATACATTTTTTGAAATTCGTTCAATATAAGTCTGCTGTGTGTAAAGTTTTGCTGATCCGACTGCGTGCCGTGCTCGACTGGTTAGTACGATGAGCCTGACCAACGCGGGACGTGGTCGTGAGAAATAGACGGGGTACTCATCGGCAGGGCTTCTGCGAACAGGTAGTAACTATTTGTACAGTACACGGTAAACTTCTTAGGTATGCGACCTTGATTGAGCGAATTTTAGATTCTTTTGGTGGTAAGTGCGGGGCGCGTGGGCGGAGAGTCGCCTGCGCTAACTTGCCCCCACTACACCTCCACATTTTTCGCAGGGGATCACCAGCAGCTAAGACCGTCGGCGTCGTACATGAAGCTGGCGAGGCACTACGACATCGAGGTGTCGCTGTTCGAGCGCATGATAATGAACGACATGCACAGCCGGCGCCTCAGCGTGCAGCACCGCATGCGGCCCGAGATAGCAGCGCTCATCTCGCCGGCCATCTACCCCGACCTGCAGAACCACCCCTCCGTGCACGACTTCCCCAACGTGCGAGGCGTCACCAGTAACGTGTTCTTCTTCACGCACGACTACAAAGAGAAGGTTCGTACGTACTCTGTTGGTCACTCGGAGATCGCGGCGCTCATCTCGCCGGCCATCTACCCCGACCTGCAGAACCACCCCTCCGTGCACGACTTCCCCGACGTGCGAGGCGTCACCGGTAACATGCTCTTCTTCACACACGACTACAAAGAGAAGGTTCGTACTTTGTTAGTTTCTCACCACGTTTCTGATAAGATCCGCTAAGGTGTAGAATGCCCTTCTAGCCTCTGTGTTCCCAGCCAAGTACAATCTGGGTGTGAATAGGCCTTTTCTAGGCAAACGCGCGCCAACAAAGACCTCAACATTGCTATTCATCAGACATCAGGCATGGTTGTCGTCAAGCTCAAGCCTATTTACAATAAAAAAACTACTTCACTGCATCTTCGTACTATATTTCCCTTAAAGTAAGGTATTTCAGTTGATATGCTTTGTTTCAGGCTATGGAGGATAGCGCCAGCAAGTCAAATGAGAAAGAGGCAGACATGGTGCTGGGCTTAGCAAACTACCTGGTGCAGCAGGACTACAACCCTGAAGATGTCACCATATTGACCGCGTACTCTGGCCAAATGTTCTACATGAGAAAGGTATTTTTGTGGGAAGGACACTACGAAACCAAAAAAATTATACCAAATTGTATTTTCATAAAATGCGGACCAAAACATCAATCACTAGATTTACGGCAATAGTATTTTGCGGAAATTGCGGTATCGAAAAAGTAAAAGTTTTGTTATGAAAAATCCAAAAGTTTAATAGTTTTGGATTTTTATTATCTATTGATGTGCCGGCAACTAAAGAACGATAAACTGCGTATGGACCGACACCGACACGGACTTGACCGGTTTTTGATAACAAAGCTACATAGGAATCAAGAAAAATAAAGATTTTTTGTATTGAGTGAAAGCAGGCGTTATTTTGCGGAAATCCTTGATTAGCAGGACAGATTAATTTGTTTTGCTATAATCCGCTACTTAAAAGAACCTCTCTAAGTGAAGTCAACATCTCCCGAGAATGTCTCGTGGATAAGTGATGAAGACCGAATGGCGTAGCGGCAGCGAACCTGCCGTCTGCGTCAGAGGTCGTGGGTTCGATTCCCACTACTGGTAAATGTTTGTGTGATGAGCATGAATGTTTTC
This sequence comes from Coenonympha arcania, assembly GCA_036785405.1. Classification (NCBI taxonomy): domain Eukaryota; kingdom Metazoa; phylum Arthropoda; class Insecta; order Lepidoptera; family Nymphalidae; genus Coenonympha; species Coenonympha arcania. Next base: position 4,940,445 of record CM072067.1, read on the forward strand.
CAGTGTCTGGGTGTTTTTCAATAAGTATATTTTATTTATGTATATTAGTATGTATATTAATCAGTTATCTAGTACCCATAACACAAGCTATCGCTTACTTTGGGGCTGGATTGCGATGTGTGTAATGTCCTGATGTTTATTTATTTATTTTATGAGTGAAGAAGTAAGTAAGTAAGCGTAGAAGAAAGTGTTGGAAGAATGGAGTGTGCTGTTTCATGTGGGCGGTGTTTCTGCATATTATTGGACCATACAAATTCTTTTCAAGTAGCGGATTATAGCAAAGCAAACCAATCTGTCCTGCTAAAAATTTTTTGTTTATTTTTCAGCAACGTGGTAATTACGGCCATTTATCCAAAGTGAAAATAACAGTTGTGGATAACTACCAAGGTGAAGAATCAAAGATCATTCTTCTGTCCCTGGTCAGGAACAACGACGACAATAAGATTGGATTTTTGGGTACCGAAAATCGCATCTGTGTGGCTCTGTCCAGAGCCAAAGAAGGTAATTTTACATTTACAACTCTTTTAGTTTTTATCATACTAATATTAAATAGGCGAAAGTTTGTGTGTTTAAATGTGTATTACTCCTTCACGCCGCCGCAGCTACTGAACCGATTTTGGAAATCTCTTAGTCTCGAATTGGCTGAAATTTGGAACAAAGATAGCCTGGATTAACACGAGTTTCTGAATTTTCCGGGATAAGCTTAGATTCTTTTCTGCGTTACTATAAACGTTATACATATTTTTTAAGTAGAAATTTTCTTGTTTTTTTAACGTTCTAGTACTGAGATAACAGTTTTACGTAATGTGGAAGAGATAAGACCTCTAAAGGCTCTGGCAATTCCTCATGAAAATTGTTAACTCCCAGGTACTAAAACTAAGTACACTACTTTTGAATTTAATAAAAATTATTACTTTATTATAAATAAAAAAAATGTATTATTAATAAATAAATAAAAGCCTTTATTTTCCCAAGAGAATTTACATACTTAAAACAGGAAGGTAAATATTAAAGGTACAGAAGATTACAAATACAAAGTTATTTTATGAACTAGCATAAAAATAAGGACGTACCTACACTGAAACAATTATTAAAATCCAACGAAGATTTACAAAATTTAGGCATTTTAATTTTGGGGTGGCAGGGGTCTTCAATCCTTTTCTCGCAAAACGAGTAAAGTGTGATGTCACATTTCAACGTCGCTGCTATCTCTGTCTAATCAGAATTATATAACTTTTTCCACTTCACTTCACTTCACTTTATCACATACGTGAATTATGTGATAAAGTGTTTACGATAGTTAGGTACCTACAACGAATATAATAATGCATGAGAGTTTATTTATTGTTCCGATGCAATGAGAAAAGTTATACGTATCAATGATGAAGGTATAATGACGCGTGTAACGACTCTGGATGAAAGTATGTTACCTAGCTAAGTGAAACTTGACAGCAAGTTCTAACTGCTCCTTCACACGACTACCTACGGACTTCTACATTATGTAGGTATGCCGCAGATATTTTTTTAGTTTCCTACAGGGAATTCCGCGATCGATTTAATTAATTTTTTTCAGTGTGCTTCATTATTTTCATTCTAGTTTACTTATACTTAATTACGTAATAAATAAAATTGAACTAAATGGTATTTTATCCAATTTTATTAAAAATAGTTGAAAAAAAAAATTGGATACGATAATTATTTATGTAACATTCCTTTTATGAAAATGGTTTGTTTTCTAGGGTTTTACATATTCGGCAACATTGATATACTGAAACACAATTCACCGCTTTGGACAAAAATTGCTGCCACATTGGAAGGTTTTGGATCGGTCGGTACAAGCTTACAACTTGTGTGCGAAAATCACAAGACTCAAGTATTAGTCGTAAGTAACTTTTTCGAATAGCATTTGACGACCTCCCTGGCGCAGTGGCGGCGCACTCGAATTCGAGTGGGAGGTCGCGGGTTCGATTTTCGCCACGGGCCGCTTTTGAATTTTATAATTTCCAAATTGGCTCAGGTCTGGTCCGGTGGGAGGCTTTACCCGTGGCTATAGTAGTGTTATTATCTCGCTGCAGACTCGGCCATAAATCAAAATACAAAAGCAGCAGTGAAGCTCAGCAGTGAAATACAAAAGCGAAACACTCGGATGATTTATGACCGAGTCTGCAGCGAGATAATAACTACTATAGTTACCAGCTTAGGCTTAGGCTGCATCATCACTTACCATCAGGTGAGATCGCAGTCAAGTACTAACTTGTATAGAGTAAAAAAAAATAGCAGTACAGACCCCCGGTAATCCGACATACAGTGTCAGACTATAAATTAAGAACTCTCTATAGTCCAGAATTTTTCCAGTATGAACTTTGTAATCCGAATTATAAAAAGGTTAGGTATATCTGAACTGTTAATCATACTACATTATGTATGTCGAATTTAGAGGCGGATCACAGATGAATTAATGGGTTATTATTTCAAATCAAATCAAAATCTCGACTGATAACAATCAGTCGACCTGTTTGTGTTATGTAGGTTGTTAGCTATTTTTTATATCCCTAATGCAAAACAACGTTTGCCGGATCACCTAGTATCTCTAGAATGGTGATAACTATTTCTCGACTTTTGAGTTTACGAGTGTTCGCATGAACACTCGTAAATTCAAAACTTAATATCGTAACACTTAACAACGATAAGCATTAATAATAAATAGGCTAGTAATTTCGGAGCAATTCTTTATCACTCCAAAGGGCTTGTGTAGCTATAAAATTGGTTGTTATATCATGCTCCAAGGTATAAAATACCTATATCGACTAGTGATTTTAATACAAATTTCCCTTGCGTTTGTAGATTTCCGACCCGCTGGACTTCACCAAAGTGCCCGAAGGTGGCTGCCGGCTGAAGTGCAACTACAACCTGCCGTGTCTCCACGCGTGCCCGCTCATGTGCCACGGCTACGATCGTGGCCACAAACACATCAAGTGCGAGCTCAAATGTGAAAGGTAATTAGAACTGTTGCAGTGCAACTACAACCTGCCGAGTCTCCACGCGTGCCCGCTCATGTGCTACGGCTACGATCGTGGCCACAAACACAACAAGTGCGAGCTCAAATGTGAAAGGTAAGTAGAACTGTTGCAGTGCAACTACAACCTGCCGTGTCTCCACGCATGCCCGCTCATGTGCCACGGCTACGATCGTGGCCACAAACACATCAAGTGCGAGCTCAAATGTGAAAGGTAATTAGAACTGTTGCAGTGCAACTACAACCTGCCGAGTCTCCACGCGTGCCCGCTCATGTGCTACGGCTACGATCGTGGCCACAAACACACCAAGTGCGAGCTCAAATGTGAAAGGTAAGTAGAACTGTTGCAGTGCAACTACAACCTGCCGAGTCTCCACGCGTGCCCGCTCATGTGCCACGGCTACGATCGTGGACACAAACACACCAAGTGCGAGCTCAAATGTGAAAGGTAGGTAAGTAGAACTGTTGCAGTGCAACTACAACCTGCCGAGTCTCCACGCGTGCCCGCTCTTGTGCCACGGCTACGATCGTGGCCACAAACACACCAAGTGCGAGCTCAAATGTGAAAGGTAAGTAGAACTGTTGCAGTGCAACTACAACCTGCCGTGTCTCCACGCGTGCCCGCTCATGTGCCACGGCTACGATCGTGGCCACAAACACATCAAGTGCGAGCTCAAATGTGAAAGGTAATTAGAACTGTTGCAGTGCAACTACAACCTGCCGAGTCTCCACGCGTGCCCGCTCATGTGTTACGGCTACGATCGTGGCCACAAACACACCAAGTGCGAGCTCAAATGTGAAAGGTAAGTAGAACTGTTGCAGTGCAACTACAACCTGCCGTGTCTCCACGCATGCCCGCTCATGTGCCACGGCTACGATCGTGGCCACAAACACACCAAGTGCGAGCTCAAATGTGAAAGGTAGGTAAGTAGAACTGTTGCAGTGCAACTACAACCTGCCGAGTCTCCACGCGTGCCCGCTCATGTGCCACGGCTACGATCGTGGCCACAAACACACCAAGTGCGAGCTCAAATGTGAAAGGTAGGTAAGTAGAACTGTTGCAGTGCAACTACAACCTGCCGAGTCTCCACGCGTGCCCGCTCTTGTGCCACGGCTACGATCGTGGCCACAAACACACCAAGTGCGAGCTCAAATGTGAAAGGTAAGTAGAACTGTTGCAGTGCAACTACAACCTGCCGTGTCTCCACGCGTGCCCGCTCATGTGCCACGGCTACGATCGTGGCCTCAAACACACCAAGTGCGAGCTCAAATGTGAAAGGTAAGTAAAACTGTTGCAGTGCAACTACAACCTGCCGTGTCTCCTCGCGTGCCCGCTCATGTGCCACGGCTACGATCGTGGCCACAAACACACCAAGTGCGAGCTCAAATGTGAAAGGTAGGTAAGTAGAACTGTTGCAGTGCAACTACAACCTGCCGAGTCTCCACGCGTGCCCGCTCTTGTGCCACGGCTACGATCGTGGCCACAAACACACCAAGTGCGAGCTCAAATGTGAAAGGTAAGTAGAACTGTTGCAGTGCAACTACAACCTGCCGTGTCTCTACGCGTGCCCGCTCATGTGCCATGGCTACGATCGTGGCCTCAAACACACCAAGTGCGAGCTCAAATGTGAAAGGTAAGTAAAACTGTTGCAGTGCAACTACAACCTGCCGTGTCTCCTCGCGTGCCCGCTCATGTGCCACGGCTACGATCGTGGCCACAAACACACCAAGTGTGAGCTCAAATGTGAAAGGTAGGTAAGTAGAACTGTTGCAGTGCAACTACAACCTGCCGTGTCTCCACGCGTGCCCGCTCATGTGCCACGGCTACGATCGTGGCCTCAAACACACCAAGTGCGAGCTCAAATGTGAAAGGTAAGTAAAACTGTTGCAGTGCAACTACAACCTGCCGTGTCTCCTCGCGTGCCCGCTCATGTGCCACGGCTACGATCGTGGCCACAAACACACCAAGTGCGAGCTCAAATGTGAAAGGTAGGTAAGTAGAACTGTTGCAGTGCAACTACAACCTGCCGAGTCTCCACGCGTGCCCGCTCTTGTGCCACGGCTACGATCGTGGCCACAAACACACCAAGTGCGAGCTCAAATGTGAAAGGTAAGTAGAACTGTTGCAGTGCAACTACAACCTGCCGTGTCTCCACGCGTGCCCGCTCATGTGCCACGGCTACGATCGTGGCCTCAAACACACCAAGTGCGAGCTCAAATGTGTAAGGTAAGTAAAACTGTTGCAGTGCAACTACAACCTGCCGTGTCTCCTCGCGTGCCCGCTCATGTGCCACGGCTACGATCGTGGCCACAAACACACCAAGTGCGAGCTCAAATGTGAAAGGTAAGTATAACTGTTGCAGTGCAACTACAACCTGCCGTGTCTCCTCGCGTGCCCGCTCATGTGCCACGGCTACGATCGTGGCCACAAACACACCAAGTGCGAGCTCAAATGTGAAAGGTAGGTAAGTAGAACTGTTGCAGTGCAACTACAACCTGCCGTGTCTCCACGCGTGCCCGCTCATGTGCCACGGCTACGATCGTGGCCTCAAACACACCAAGTGCGAGCTCAAATGTGAAAGGTAAGTAAAACTGTTGCAGTGCAACTACAACCTGCCGTGTCTCCTCGCGTGCCCGCTCATGTGCCACGGCTACGATCGTGGCCACAAACACACCAAGTGCGAGCTCAAATGTGAAAGGTAGGTAAGTAGAACTGTTGCAGTGCAACTACAACCTGCCGAGTCTCCACGCGTGCCCGCTCTTGTGCCACGGCTACGATCGTGGCCACAAACACACCAAGTGCGAGCTCAAATGTGAAAGGTAAGTAGAACTGTTGCAGTGCAACTACAACCTGCCGTGTCTCCACGCGTGCCCGCTCATGTGCCACGGCTACGATCGTGGCCTCAAACACACCAAGTGCGAGCTCAAATGTGAAAGGTAAGTAAAACTGTTGCAGTGGAACTACAATCTGCCGTGTCTCCTCGCGTGCCCGCTCATGTGCCACGGCTACGATCGTGGCCACAAACACACCAAGTGCGAGCTCAAATGTGAAAGGTAGGTAAGTAGAACTGTTGCAGTGCAACTACAACCTGCCGAGTCTCCACGCGTGCCCGCTCTTGTGCCACGGCTACGATCGTGGCCACAAACACACCAAGTGCGAGCTCAAATGTGAAAGGTAAGTAGAACTGTTGCAGTGCAACTACAACCTGCCGTGTCTCCACGCGTGCCCGCTCATGTGCCACGGCTACGATCGTGGCCTCAAACACACCAAGTGCGAGCTCAAATGTGAAAGGTAAGTAAAACTGTTGCAGTGCAACTACAACCTGCCGTGTTTCCTCGCGTGCCCGCTCATGTGCCACGGCTACGATCGTGGCCACAAACACACCAAGTGCGAGCTCAAATGTGAGAGGTAGGTAAGTAGAACTGTTGCAGTGCAACTACAACCTGCCGAGTCTCCACGCGTGCCCGCTCTTGTGCCACGGCTACGATCGTGGCCACAAACACACCAAGTGCGAGCTCAAATGTGAAAGGTAAGTAGAACTGTTGCAGTGCAACTACAACCTGCCGTGTCTCCACGCGTGCCCGCTCATGTGCCATGGCTACGATCGTGGCCTCAAACACACCAAGTGCGAGCTCAAATGTGAAAGGTAAGTAAAACTGTTGCAGTGCAACTACAACCTGCCGTGTCTCCTCGCGTGCCCGCTCATGTGCCACGGCTACGATCGTGGCCACAAACACACCAAGTGCGAGCTCAAATGTGAAAGGTAGGTAAGTAGAACTGTTGCAGTGCAACTACAACCTGCCGAGTCTCCACGCGTGCCCGCTCATGTGCCACGGCTACGATCGTGGCCACAAACACACCAAGTGCGAGCTCAAATGTGAAAGGTAGGTAAGTAGAACTGTTGCAGTGCAACTACAACCTGCCGAGTCTCCACGCGTGCCCGCTCTTGTGCCATGGCTACGATCGTGGCCACAAACACACCAAGTGCGAGCTCAAATGTGAAAGGTAAGTAGAACTGTTGCAGTGCAACTACAACCTGCCGTGTCTCCACGCGTGCCCGCTCATGTGCCACGGCTACGATCGTGGCCTCAAACACACCAAGTGCGAGCTCAAATGTGAAAGGTAGGTAAGTAGAACTGTTGCAGTGCAACTACAACCTGCCGAGTCTCCACGCGTGCCCGCTCTTGTGCCACGGCTACGATCGTGGCCACAAACACACCAAGTGCGAGCTCAAATGTGAAAGGTAGGTAAGTAGAACTGTTGCAGTGCAACTACAACCTGCCGAGTCTCCACGCGTGCCCGCTCTTGTGCCACGGCTACGATCGTGGCCACAAACACACCAAGTGCGAGCTCAAATGTGAAAGGTAAGTAGAACTGTTGCAGTGCAACTACAACCTGCCGTGTCTCCACGCGTGCCCGCTCATGTGCCATGGCTACGATCGTGGCCTCAAACACACCAAGTGCGAGCTCAAATGTGAAAGGTAAGTAAAACTGTTGCAGTGCAACTACAACCTGCCGTGTCTCCTCGCGTGCCCGCTCATGTGCCACGGCTACGATCGTGGCCATAAACACACCAAGTGCGAGCTCAAATGTGAAAGGTAGGTAAGTAGAACTGTTGCAGTGCAACTACAACCTGCCGTGTCTCCTCGCGTGCCCGCTCATGTGCCACGGCTACGATCGTGGCCACAAACACACCAAGTGCGAGCTCAAATGTGAAAGGTAGGTAAGTAGAACTGTTGCAGTGCAACTACAACCTGCCGTGTCTCCTCGCGTGCCCGCTCATGTGCCACGGCTACGATCGTGGCCACAAACACACCAATTGCGAGCTCAAATGTGAAAGGTAAGTAGAACTGTTGCAGTGCAAATACAACCTGCCGTGTCTCCAAGCGTGCCCGCTCATGGGCCTTATGTTTGATAGTTTTTCGAATTGCAACTTTGTAAGATAATCTTTCTACAAAAAATAGCTGGCTTTTCCCCCTTTTTAAATAAAAGTAAAAACAATTTTCAAATCATTAAGATTGCAATGACATTGGGTCACTATTACCTATATCTGTGACCAGGTAATCTTCTTTGATCTTTAATATTTACTAAAATAATCGAGTGTGACAGACGGACGGACGAACGAACGGAGATAGTATCACCACAAGGGTTCTATTTTTACCATTTTGGTATGGAACCCTAAAATCGTCTTAGATCTTTAATGCGACAATTTTTTTAATTCGATACTTCCCTACAAAACGTTCCGATTACGGTGAGGTCTTTTACCTGATGTCATGTTCCTTAATTCCTAAGAGTATCCTTGTATATTTTACGCGTACAGTTAGAAAACACTGTATTTCATTAGACAATTGTAGTTATTAGGTGTAAATCTCAAATTACATACACAGGGTTATCTGCGAATTGAACCACGTGTGTCCATTGAAATGCATGGAACCGTGCAAGCCATGCAAAGTCATGGTGCTGAAGAGATTGCCGTGCGGCCACGACATGTCTGCGTTCTGCCACTTGGAGCCCAAGGACCTGCAGTGCACGACCGTGGTGCCTGCGACCCTACCCAACTGCGGCCATGAGGTTAATAAATCAATAAATTCCTTAATATTGCGAGGATTCGCACCATTTTTTTTTAATCAAAACACAAGAATATCTTCAAACTTCTTCATTTGATATGAAATCGAGGTCAATTTAAACTCATTCAGAAATTCGTTTATATTGTAAAAACATGTTTTAATCAACCAGTCTTTTAATTTGTTTTTAAATAATGTTTCTTTTGCTTCGTCTGTAATGGTTCTTGAAAATTTTTTATAGATCATTATTGTTCTGTTATATGGACTAATTTTCGCTGTTGTTTCTGAGTTATAATATGGCAGGACTAACTTTTTATTCTTTCGAGTTTCTCTTTGATTTGTTTTTTCTATGAGTCTAAATAAGTGAATGTTCTTCCTATGGAAAGGGTTGCCTCCAATATATCTTCTTAATATATATAAATCTCGTGTCACGATGTTTGTCCGCGATGGACTCCTAAACTACTGAACCGATTTAGTTCAAACTTCGTGAATATCTGTCATTTGGTCCAACTTGAGAGATAGGATAGTTTAAATCTCAAATTATAGTCGCAATTTTAATTTATTAATATAACAAAAACTTTAGCCACAGCAACGCGTGGCCGGGTTAAAGTTAAGATTTTATTCACGATAAAATACGATCTGCAAGTGTTGCGTTGCTTGATGTTTGCGAGTCTGTATCCGGGCACATTTCTTTCGCGACACGAATCAATTTTTAATATCGGTATAGGATTACACCATACCTAAGCCGAGAGTAAGCATATGCATAGTATGTAGACAGTGGTGTTGCGTAATTTGTATTTGCCTTCTTCATTCCGTATAACAGGTGAAGAAATCGTGTTACATGGAAACTGCAAAATTGAGGTGCTCCGTGCTTTGCAAGTTCCGCGTGGACAAGTGCGGCCACGTGTGCACTCGCAGCTGCCACGTCAAGGACGACCCGGACCACGAGAGGGTGAGAGCAGAGTTACCATATCTCAGTATTTTTTTACCCTTCCACAGGACACCATTTAATAGTAACTCTTCTCGGATTGCGGTAGGATTTTCAAAATCTCAGGATTTCCAGAATTTTCAATAAAATACAGCTTACATACATTTTAAAAACTTTTTAGTGATTTCTGTTTAGTAAATTTTTGTTGTTTGAACCTTGGCGTGTAATATTATATAATACTAGCTGACCCGGCAAACGTTGTTTTGCCTTATTAATTATGTCTCACTTAGAGATCCTACTTTATTAATCTGTTTCAGCGTTAACTCTTTCTTAATGTTCGATTTTCTCTGAAACCTACAATCGGACTGATCGCATAAAGAGGTCGGACCTTACACTACAGTAAATCTATGGAAAAGCCTGACGTAGGTATAATTGAACATTGAATGTGAAAAAAATTTGACAGCCATGAAATGTTTACTTAGCAACGCCATTAAATCAATTTATTAATTTTATTTTTATTTTGAAAATACTCGATAATCCTAACTCTCCACATATAAGTTATCAACTCAGATCGAGTATTTTTTTACGCTCTTTCATTCGATGTGCGATTCGTTTGATTCCACCATACAGCGGTACAACCTTAGTTATTTGTATGGGAAAATTAAATCGGCCAGGGCAATCGTTCCTCTGCTTTTACGGACATCAAATGTATCCTATAGCCGTTTCCTGGCTCTAAGCTACCTCCTCACAAATTTTCAGCCATATCGGTACAGCCGTTTTCGAGTTATAAATAGTGTAACAACACGACTTTCTTTTATATATATAGATTAGGTATGCCCATGGTATACCTAACGAAAAACCCCTGTTAACACCTATGTTATAACCTAACAAAATCCTAAAAATACAGAAAAAACCAAGTTGTAGAAGAATAGGTAGCTGTATTATTATTTTGGACACGTCAGTTGCGTAGGGCGCCACCATGCGACGGCGCCGCGCGGCTACCTATCCTGTGTTCTTTCCCCTTGCACCGCCTTCTCCACTCCAGTCCCCGCGTACATTGTATATTATTAAAGTACCTACTGCATAGATACCATGAAAATTAATATTGTATTAATAAGTACCTATACTTATAGAACAGTTCTGCTCTAAGCTTAATAAGTACCTACTTAATGAACAGTTCTGCTTTAAGCTATATTTCAGAACACCCCCTTACATGTGCCAATAGTATCAATATCCTTGGCGTCAACATCTCGAGCGATGTCCAGTTCCACAACCATTTGGAAAGTAAAGCTAAGTTAGCCTCCAAAAAACTCGGAGTGCTCAACAGAGCTAAGCGCTATTACACCTAAGCACAGGCTCCAACTATATAAAGCGCAAGTGCGGCCGCACATGGAGTACTGCTCCCACCTCTGAGCTGGAGCACCTCGTTACCAACTACTTCCATTTGACCGGATACAAAAGCGGGCAGTTAGACTTGTTGACGATCCCAGTCTTTCTAACAAACTGGAATCTTTATAACACCGTAGGGACGTAAGCTCCCTATGTGTGTTCTATCGATTGTTCAATGGGGAGTGCTCTGAGGAGCTGTTTGAGGTTATTCCTCCTTCCACTTTCTCTGTACGGACACTTAGGCGTAGAAACATGTTCCATCCATACCACCTAGATGGCTGGCAATCCACGACTACCCGGTATGCCAGTTCCTTCTTCCCGCGCACGTGCAAACTATGGAACCAACTACCAGCAGCAGTGTTCCCTCAAAGCTATAACATAGGGCTATTCAAGGGGCGGATCAACAAACTCCTTAAGAGCCAGCAACGCATTTGCAACTCCTCTGGTGCTGCACATGTCCATGGGCGACGGTGATTGCTTAACATCAGGTGACCCGCCCGCTCGTTTGGTAGCTTTAACTATAAAAAAAAGCTTTGTTTGCTTTGTGGGGAATATTAACCCTTCAGCATCACGTATTTTGGACGTCCGTACTGTGTATAATGATCATTTGGCATTCCTTTGGAAGGGTCTAATTTTCACAACAGGGTACGCCAGCTCAAGATGAGCCGTACGTTCAAAGTTTTCTGCATATTCCGTGTTTCAAGCTATTTGGACAAATACTGAGGGTTATTATGTCTATTTTTTCTGAACTACAAAACCGATGACTTTGAAATATTTACAGAACAATTTTTAATGTATCCCCTTTCTAACAAAAAAAGAATGAATGAAATCGGACCACGCGTTAATGATTTACAACTCAGTATATATTTTAACTTTTATCCCCTCTCCTAAGGGAACCATGCTGAATTTCGGGATAAAAAGTACCTATCCTATGTCCTTCCTCGTAGTATGAACTCAAGTCATACCAAGTTTCATTGGAATTCATTCAGTAGTTTCGGCGTGATGCGCGGCCGTGATACAGAAAGACAGACAAAAATGAAAAAAAATACAGTTTTGGGTTCAGAACCGATTTTAGAGTGCCCTCGAAAAAAAAATTTCAAAATATCTTTAATGTACAGAATTTGACCTGTTACAGATTTATTCGCTTACACGGTCGGGACCCCATATCATTGATACGTCTGATACCGGGGTAGTTACACCCCTGCACATTGTTTAACCCGTTCGCAGAAGCTTTGCCACCGGGAATTCCCCTCCCACTTAATACTACCGGTAGCTACACCCCTGGAGGTCTACTCTTATTCAACGAAAAACGAAATATCGGACGAAGTTTCGCATATTTCCTACCACGGTTCATTTTCGTTACGAAATTTCGGTCGAACGAAAATGTTTGACGTTTATATTTTCTAAACCTACTCTAATTCGTTAATGTTACGAACGAAAATTTGAATTTGACAGACGATTGTTCGGGATTTTAGCCTCCAATTGACGAAACCAAAAGTGTTACCTTTTGATTTTCGTTAGTCTTTCGGTAGTGCGAATTTTGTTGAATTTTGTTTGAAATGGCTACAAGAGTACTTTTAATCGAGGCTGCTCTACGTGAAGAGCGTTTAGAGCGTAGAAGAAGACGGCGCCACCTGCGCAATCAGCTTAATATAAGCCAAATTCCCGACATAGAGTTTGTAGGAAACTACAGACTCAGTCGGCAATTATTTGAAGAGTTGTACCAGGAAATAGTGCCTTTATTACCTCCAAAGGCAAGGCGTCACGGAAGACAAACTCCAAGCTGAAAGAATCTGGGAGGTTCCTGCTCAATCAGCTACTATGAGTACTTCAGCTCAAGCCTTACAGGCCGGTCGAAGGGCAAGAGCTTAGTGCAACTGTTAGAAAGGAATAGGTAATTATGGGTCACTTTAAACATAACTATTCTTTTCGAACAGTTGTAGGTACTTTTAGCCTATGTTTAGTGCTATTTATAATATTTTTCCTTTTATTATTAAATTAACACAAAACTAAACATGTATAGGTAAAAATAAGTAAATAATAAGTGTCTCATGAGTTAGTGAGATATGTCAATATTTTTATTTAAGTATTAATATTAAGTAAGGAATGGAAATAAAAGCTTTTGTTTTAATTTAAGTTTAATAACAGAATACAATTTATTTTTTAACTTGTAATAATGTTGTATTTAGTTAATTAACTCTACCTAGAAACAAAATATTAAAAAGAAAGGCAACAATTACAGTAATTAATCTAGTACAACAAAATAATCTTAATTCCTATGGCCTAAATATTCCCTAATAATATAACACAGCTCTAACAGAACAGCCCTAATGCCTGCTAGCTCTGTATTCCTCACTGTTTCTCTTTCTACACGCCCTTCTTCATAATGATACAATCTGCTTCTGACATCAGCAGTGCCTGCAGCAGAATGTGTCCTTCTGTGGCGACGTGTAGACTGTGAGGCTGTAAAACAACATTCCAATTTAAAGAGATACTTAACAAAAATGTCTTAGATAAGACAGAATTGGCTCAGTTAATAATGTTATGTAAATGGGCACATTTTACTGTGTTAAAGAAACTATACTATATAATAATATATCACTTGCTTAACAGTGAAGGAAAACGTTATGAGTAAACCTGCATGCTTGAGACCCACCCCACACAATGTTCTCAATGGTGGGTCAAGCCTGCCAATCCGCACTTTTACATTTTATTCTTATTGAAGATTATATTCCTAATTTTTTCCAAAAAATAGATTCAATTAATTTTCATAATTACTCATTTTCTGGAATTTATACAAATTCATCGTTTTTATACAATTTGAAATAGCTTATTTACCTATTATTTAATTCAAAAGTTATTTCATTCACTCTCCCAATAATTAATTTATACACTACATGTACAAAAATGTTGATTATAGCATCAATATTTTTTTCATAATAGCACTAGCTGACCTGGCAAACAGTGTATTGCCCTATAAATATTTTCTCACTTATGGGTATAAAAATTGCTTACGACCTACTCTCAGACCCAAACACACACATAAAATTTTATAACAATTGGTCAAGCTGTTTCAGATGAGTTTGGTAACAAAAATTGGCAAGAGAATTTTATTTATTAAAAGAAGATTAGCTGACCCGGCAAACGTTGTTTTGCTATAAGGGATATTTAAAAAAATAGCTTATAACCTACTTTCAGACCTACCAAACTTTATATATTAGATAATGATTTACTGAAAATACCACAGAGAGTAATACTTACATGGACGAGGAGTCAGGAAATCTTGTGACACATGTTGCGGGCTCGCAGGTTCCGGGAGCTGTATGTGTTCCGTATGCTGTCGATGGACCACCTCCAGTCGCTGTAGCCAACCTCCGAAAATGAGCAGCAGCTTTTTTGGCTAAATGTTTTTTATCAGCCCAAACCTGTAAATCATAAAATCACCTATTTACCTAAGATAACACTAGGTACCTTTTGCCACTGCTGAGAACTCTTAGTGCAGCCACCCATAGAATTGAGGATATTGCTCAATTCTCCCCACAGCCTCTTTGTTTGGACTTTTCCTTCTACACTCCTCAACTTCCCGCGGGCTAAATCTTTGTGATCTTCCAAAAAATTGAAAAGCGCGTTGATTTGCTCGGAAGTAGCGGAAGCCGTATGTGGAGCCATTTTAAACTGAAAATGTTTAAAATAGTATTAAAGAAGTGATATTTTTAGTGAATAAACAAATATTTATGTATGATATTTAAATACTTAAGTAAAGTTTTCAAATCCAAACTTCATGACGACTGCAACACAGTATTACTTGTGACGGAATGTGTATTGAGATTTGAGACTCCGAAGTGTAAAAAGCACTTGAAAACATAATATAATAACACCATACTTGAGAAACAAACTTAGGTAAAGTTTAAAGAATTCCAAACAAAAAATCTCAAGTTGACAATTGTGATTTGTGAATTGACATGTTATGATTACGCCATATTTAGTGTGATTATACTGATATTTTTAGTTGTCATAGGTTCATAGGCATTGTTTGCATAAAATAATACTCTTTAAATTAGTCGGTTATTAAACGCTTACGAAATCGTTCATTCCAATCGTTCACGAAAATTGTCCATGGTTCCGAACTTCGTGTGCGAGTCCGAAAAAGATATAGAGTAGAGGAGCTCACGAAACTTCGTTTAAATTTCGTTCGTTTACGAAGTTTCGTTTGAGAGAAAGAGAGTAGACCTCCTGCACATTGTTTAATCCGTTCGCAGAAGCTTTGCCAGGGAATTCCCCTCCCACTTAATACTACTAGCTACACCCCTGCACATTGTTTAATCCGTTCGCAGAAGCTTTGCCAGGGAATTCCCATCCCACTTAATACTACCGCGGCACGCATTTATCTGATAACAGACGAGCGCGGGTCACGGTAGTGTGAAGGGGGAGGGGAATCCCCGGCAAAGCTCCTGCGAACGGGTAGTACCTAATGTAACCTAATGTATTTTGTCTTTTGTGTTGAGTTTAATAAACACATGAAAATAAATTGGTTGTCTGTATGTAAAGTTGGTTTACGGACAATAGATTTACGTGATAACGTCATAATCATTATTTTATGTTTGTATGATTATGATTGTTTTTTTTTTAAATATAATTATAATCATACATAATCATAATCATAATCATTATTTTATGTAATTTTTATCGTGCCTCTCTATCGCTTGGTGGAACGTTACGCGGAACGGTACGCTGAACAGTACGCGGAGCGACACTATTTTTCATGAGCGTTGCTGCAGGTGTTCATCAATTTACTAAACGTTATCACGTCAATAAAATAGATAAGTGAAATGGCTTAGGACGCAGTTGTGTAGAACATTAACTTGGTGTTTCAGTATCTTTGTCAAAAACCCTGCGCCAAGGCTAAGAAGGGATGCACTATGGTGTCGGAGGGTGACCTCGGCGACCACCAGTGCGTCAAGCGGTGCCACGAGGAGTGCGACGAATGCAACATTGAAGTATGTATAGTCCATTTGCTTAGAATTTGTCGTTAAAAGTACACGCGCACGGTCGGCGTCGTTTGATGTCCTTTGGGAATACCGACGCCGCAACCGGCTGCGCGACAAAATGAAAGTGGACGGGATATATAACAGAATTTGAACTCTCGTGACTAGTACACATAGGAATGATAAAACGGCTTCAGAGGATACACTGATTTTATTTTTGTACTTCTCACTGGTGGTTGAATATATTGGTGGTTGCCATATGCAGTGTTGCGGAAGAATATAACAGGTAAACGACGTTTTATCTAATTACAAAAAAAAAATTATCGTCTGTAAAGTCTGTTTACGGACGATAGATTTACGTGATAACGTCATAATTTGCCTCTCTATCGTTACGCGGAACGTTACTATTTTTCATATGCGTTGCTGGTGTTCATCAATTTATTAAACGTTATCACGTCAAAAACTAAGGCAGGTATCAAAAATCTGAATCTGAGCGTTTTTTGATTTTATTATTACTACTAGCTGACCCGGCCACGCGTTGCTGTGGCTAAAGTTTTTGTTATATTAATAAATTAAAATTGCGACTATAATTTGAGATTTAAACTATCCTATCTCTCAAGTTGGATCGAACTGCACATGGTGTGCGAATTTTATTATAAACGGTTCAGTAGTTTAGGAGTCCATCGTGGACAAACATCGTGACACGAGATTTATATATATTAAGATATTATATAGCTACTCGTGCTGATTCACTGACTGACTCATTGATCACCTCTCCTGAACAATTTTGTATGGAAAAAATTTTTTTCAAGGATGGTGTCGTATAAAACAAAAAAATTCATTCGGAGGAAAAATACGGAGAAAGCTGATGAGTGAGGAATTCGGAGACAGGTGAAGAGCACAGCCAGGGTATAAAAGATAGGTGGGGGGTGCTCGACCAAATGTCATTCGAAACGTCATCCAATTGGCAGTGAGCTGGAAAAATTTTCAAAATGGCGGATTCAAAATGGCCGCCGTTCGAATTTTGTCAATATCTCGGAAAGTATAAAAGATGGAAGAACGGTTTCTTGACAAGAAGTGATCAGGACCTGAAGGTCTATTCGATGGAAAGAAAAAAAATTCAAAATGGCGGAATTTATTTTTTCATACAAAATGAAAGGGGATTTTTAAAGGGATTTTTTTATAGGCGGGAAGACAGCACGCGGGCCACATGTGGCCCGCGCCTCCACGCGCCCTACTAGTTAATATATATGTATATAGCTACTCGTGCTGATTGGCCACTCACTGATTGATCACCTCTCCTGAACAATTTTGTATGAAAAATTTTTTTTTCACGGATGAGGTCGTATAGAAGAAAAAAATTAATTCGGAGGAAAAATACGGAGAGAGCTGATGATTGAGGATTTCGGAGACGGGTGAAGAGCACGGCCAGGGTATCAAAGATAGGTGGGGGGTGCTCGACCAAATGTCATTTGAAACGTCATCCAATTGGCAGTGAGCTGAAAAAAAATTCAAAATGGCGGATTCAAAATCAATTCAAGGGATCAGGACCCGAAGGTCTATTCCATGGACATTAAAAAAATTCAAAATGGCGGAATTTATTTTTTCATAGAAAATGTATGGGGAATGTTGAAGTGACAAAAGTTGGAAGGCAAATAAGGGGGAAGACAGCACGCGGGCCACATGTGGCCCGCGCCCCCACGCACCCTACTAGTAACTATATATAACCGATGCATTAAAAATAAAATTACAGTTAAGTACATCCATTGTACTTTCCGATATTTATTTATTTATTTGAACAGGTGCAGAAGAAGAGGTCTTCGTGCAAGCACAAGGAGCGCGTGGCGTGCTCCGAGAGTCCCGACGCGACCCCGTGCCGCAAGAACTGTGCGCGCGCGCTGCCCTGCGGCCACCACTGCAAGAAGAAGTGCTTCGAGCCATGCGGGACCGACTGCAAGCAGCAGGTAAGTTTTTTTTTTATACTATATAGGCTAGCGCTTGACTGTGATCACACCTGATGGAAAGTGATGATACAGTCTAAGGTGTAACGCGCTTGCCTAGAAGATGCCTATTCACTCTTGATTGGAAGGCACCCGGGTTGTAAGTGGCAGGAAAGACACTGCCTGGGAGTGTGGGTGGGTAGTTACCCTGTTGTTTGTACATTGTGTACTTTAACTGGTTTGCTTTTGCAAGCCGATAAAAAGTCACCATGTATTTAATGAAGTAAAAAAAAAACCTAGCGATTCACGTATTGCGTCGGCTACAGTTCGTGAATTGAAATCTCTAAAATAAAAAGAGTACAAATGAAATCAATGATCGGGATCTATGTAGAGAAATTCATTATACGTTGATTCATTGTATGAATTCATAATATCTGGAGAATGATTGTGTAAGAAAATCTAACCTATCCATTGTAATCGTTATAGGAAACAAATTCTCCTCCGATTTCGATGTTTATATACACTTCACATGCGTTTAGACCTTAGACAATCAAGGGACCTTAGATAATAACTATTAGGTAAAATTTCAGCACGTTGATAGTGCCGTTTATCAGATGAGAGGTGTATTCTCTCATCTGACAAACGGCATCTGAAGGTCCGGAGCGACGCGAGTATTCTGTGAGTACCAACATCTGTCAGAACAACGACCATAGCGCGCCCCTACTGTAATTAAACCTTAGTATAAAGTGAAGCTATAAGTAGGAAACAGTTTTCAAAAATAATAAGTATACCTATTTTCAATATCCTAGATGAAGAAGCAGATCCCAGAGTGCAACCACGAGATAATACTGGACTGCGGGATAGAGCCGGCGCGCCAGTTCTGCAAGAAACCCTGCGAGCGCACGCTGTCCTGCGGACACAAGTGCCGGGGCCGCTGCAGTGACGCGTGCGACTCTCTGCGCTGCATGGAGCTCACGCAGAGGAGCTTCTCTGCGCCTTGCGGCCACCGAGTACAGATACCCTGCAGCGTATACGCCACGTTTGGTAAGTTTTTTGATATGATATGGCCTCGTAAGAAGGCTCAGTCACTTAGTGGCGGATAGATAAAGAGCTATGCTTAGAGTATCTCTACGTGATCAAATCAGAAATGAGGACATCCGAAGACGACCCAGAGTCATCGACATAGCTCAACGTTTCGTGGATCAGAAGTGCAGCAATGAAGTAAAAACGTTGGGGACCCAGAGTGACGACCCCGCTCGTAAAAGCGCAGATGTTGGTTGACCGACCAGATGGATTGACGACAATAATATATAGCCTCATAAGAAGGCTCAGTCACTCAACGGGTGATGGAGAGCTATGCTTGGAGTATATCTACGTGATAAAATCAGAAATCCTTAGACGAACCAGTGACGTCGACATAGCTTAACGTTTTGCGAAGCTGAAGTGTAGCAATGAAGTAAAAACGTTAGGGACCGAAGTGGCGACCCCGCTCGGTAAAGCGCAGACGTTGACAGACCGACCAGCGGGCTTATTCTCTATTTCAGTGCCTATGAATTTTAGTTGTACACTGGCATATTTTTTTATCCATTGAAGGTTTGCTATTAAATAAAAATAATATTCTCGTAGCAAACCTTCAATGGATAAAAAAATATGCCAGTGTACAACTAAAATTCATAGGCACTGAAATAGAGAATAAGCCCGCTGATGGACTCACGAAATTGAGAAAATCGCGGGATGTAGCGCAAGACTGTGTAGGTAAAAAATTATTGCAGGGAGCCTTTGTCCAGTAGTGGACGTCCGTCGGCTGAAACGATGAATGGCGAACGATGCGGCAACTCTTTAAAGATCGCATTGTTGGCATGCTGAGCTGGATGATTTCAGTTTTTAACTGGATACTTCGGTGCGTCATCACTCTGATTTAATAATGTGAACAGAAATTCTCTGGTTATTCGACATCTCCCAGGTAGCAGACTGACGTCAGAAACGTATAGGTGACGTCATTCATAGGTCAGTTTAAGGTCAGTCAGTTTTTCGTCACGAGCGGACGCTACGGGGACGTCTTTCGAACGTCAATTTAAGGTCAGCATCTGGACGTACTATGTTCGTCGTAAAGAGGACGTTTCACTAACGTCACTTTAGGGTCAGCATCTGGACGTACTATATTTGTCGTAAAGAAGACGTTTCACTAACGTCACTTTAGGGTCAGCATCTGGACGTACTATATTCGTCGTAAAGAGGACGTTTGACTAACGTCACTTTAGGGTCACCATCTGGACGTACTATATTCGTCGTAAAGAGGACGTTTCACTAACGTCACTTTAGGGTCAGCA
The DNA here is from genome assembly GCA_036785405.1 of Coenonympha arcania. Classification (NCBI taxonomy): domain Eukaryota; kingdom Metazoa; phylum Arthropoda; class Insecta; order Lepidoptera; family Nymphalidae; genus Coenonympha; species Coenonympha arcania. The sequence goes on from CM072067.1 coordinate 4,960,598, forward strand.
TCTCAGTGTATCTTTTGACGATGAAATGGTATTCATTTGATGGCCGTAGGCATCAAAGTAAAATAAACCATAACAACATTGAATTATAGCTCAATTTCGTGTATGCGTTCTTATACGTTTAGGTATGTACGATACGCTCCATAACGCTCCATGTTGAAATCGGTTGTAATGAATTTGTGACTTTAAACTGATACACTCAAGGAATATTTTACTTTGATGGCCATCGATGGTCAAGGAATACCATTTCATCGTCAAAAGTTACACAATTGGGGGACTATGAGTTTGCAATACAGGCGACAACGGTGATTGGTGATTTACAGGTGGTAGATAGGATTATTTAGAAATGCCTTACAAAGACTTGCTACAATTAGTTTCGGATATTCTCAAACTATAACCTCATTCCGGTTTTAAAAATATAAAAATAAAATTAAACTTAACAATCGTACATGAATAAAAATGCAAATTAGTAACACTTTTCATTAATTAAATCAACTTACATCAATAACTTAAGTTCTGGGTAGTGTAGTACCAAGAGATGGCGCTACTAGCATCACGCGTGTACAATAAACGGAAAAAAAATATTTTTCAAAGTAAAATATAGCTTTTAATGTTTTAATTGTATTAAGATCATATCATTATTTTAGCTTCTTTATTACTACATTCATAGAGTTCAAATAAAATTGAAAAATGAAAAGTTATTTCCAAAAAACCTAACTCGCGCTATCGATGTTTTTTTGTGTTTGAGGTATATAAAGGAACGGTTTACACATAATATCGTCGGGAGTCCGTTTCCACACAGGAAGGCAGTGTTACGGAGCGCTGTGCTAAACTCCGGTATCGCCATGATCCCCCCACAATCGGGGGGGCCTCTCATAGTCTGCAGAAACGTCCTGATAACGGTTTTAGGACTTCCTAATAACGACCTCAAAAGACGTCCTCCTAACGCCTCCAGCGAGCGTCCTACTGACGTCTTCAGAAAACGTCCTGATACGGACCTCAAAAGACGTCCTACTAACGCTTCCAGCAGGCGTCCTACTGACGTCTTCAGAAGACATCCAGCTAACGACCTCAGAAGACGTTCAAATTACGTTCTAATTTTAGTTCTAGTTTTGTCCCTATGCATTTAGTACATGACGTCCCTGAAACGTCTGTAAACTGACGTCTTGAGGCTGTGACTGCGACGTCAAAACAGGACGTCTCTTACGTCGTGCAGGACCGTAAACTGACGACATAATGACGTAAAAATGCTACCTGGGAGCTGTGATATGATTAAGTATCTCTCCATCAGCACGGCGATAGGTTCCGGAGCCTACCTTTAGTATTGTTATTTAGTATTAGTCTATATTTTGTTATGCCAATTTTATTGTCACCTTCAAAGTTTACATAAATAATACTTAGTATACTACCATACAAATTTCTTCAACGTCATATGCTGTCTTATGTCTTCCAGATTTTTTCAATATCATGATCAACCAAATTTGCCATTTTCCGTTTCCAAGGTGCCGAGATCAAGCCGGAGATGCTGCTGCAGTACTGCAGGGAGCCGTGCGGCAAGCAGCTGAAGTGCAAGCACGCGTGCGTGGGCACGTGCGCGAGCTGCAAGCAGGGCCGCCTGCACGTGCCGTGCGCGCAGCCCTGCCACCAGATCAACATCTGCGGACACCAGTAAGACACCACTCATTGCGGTCACTTGCGAGCTGCCTAATAGATGCTGCTACAGTACTGCATGGAGCCGCGCTGCAAGCAGCTGAAGTGCAAGCACGCGTGCGTGGGCACGTGCGCGAGCTGCAAGCAGGGCCGCCTGCACGTGCCGTGCGCGCAGCCCTGCCACCAGATCAACATCTGCGGACACCAGTAAGACACCACTCATTGCGGTCACTTGCGAGCTGCCTGATAGATGCTGCTACAGTACTGCATGGAGCCGCGCTGCAAGCAGCTGAAGTGCAAGCACGCGTGCGTGGGCACGTGCGCGAGTTGCAAGCAGGGCCGCCTGCACGTGCCGTGCGCGCAGCCCTGCCACCAGATCAACATCTGCGGACACCAGTAAGACACCACTCATTGCGGTCACTTGCGAGCTGCCTGATAGATGCTGCTACAGTACTGCATGGAGCCGCGCTGCAAGCAGCTGAAGTGCAAGCACGTGTGCGTGGGCACGATATTAGATTCTAACATTTTTCTTGAATTGTGTTCAATTTGACCGATCTCCAGGTTCCTCCGACCATCGTCGTTCAGTCATATGGCTTCAGACTGGTGTTTAGTTTTGTTAACAGCCGCTACTTGTTGTAGGTGCGCCGAGCCCTGCAGCCAGGTGTGTCCGCCCTGCAGGAAGCGGTGCGAGGTGAAGTGCGCACACTCGCGCTGCAACCGCGACTGCGGCGCGCCGTGCGTGCCATGCCAGGTAACGCATACCTACTGCAGAGAAGACAGGACAGAGAAAATATCCGTAGGCGTATCGCTTTACCGACCGTATATACGAGTATAACATTTAAGAAATAATTTACGTTTCAGGAGAGGTGTAACCGTGCGTGCGCGTGCGTGTACGGTGCGTGCTACCGGCGCTGCGGACAGGCGTGCTCGCGTGCGCCGTGCTTGCAGCCGTGCGCGCACGCGCTTCGCTGCGGGCACGCGTGCCGCGGCCTTTGCGGCGAGCGCTGCCCGCCGGTATGCAAGCAGTGCCGCCCCGAAGACTTCCCCAGGGACTTCCTCGGAGATGAATTCGACGACGACGCTCTGTACGTCCTTAAAGCATTATTTACAAATAGTCCATTGTAATGTTAAATTTTTAGGCCTAACCTTGCGTTTTTTAGAGGACGCAATTTTATTTTTTTGATGTGTAGTGGGGGTCAGTGTAAAGCTAAAACCAAGTTTGTGGGGTCGCCATCCTTGTCCCACGGCCGCCATCTTTAAAATAGGGGTTGAAATGGTTTTTACGATATATCTCTTAAACTATTTGTTTGATAAAAAAAATGTGTAAACATTTTTTGTTACAAATTAAATTCTCTACAACTTTAGTCCAGTAATTTTTTGTCGTAGAACTATAAATAAAAAAGTTATAAGTGAAAATGTTCAGAAATTCGAGAAAAAAAAATTTTGATATAACTTTTTTTTTAATCATTTTACAAAAAAATGATGTCAGACCATTTTTTTAGATCGTTTCTTGAGGAACAACTTTTATTCACAACATTTTTTCATTAAGTCAATAGCTAAAGTTTTACAGCGCTCCGAAGTGAATACTATTTTTCAGTACTCTTAACTATACCTATATTATACGTGTACGTACTAATAATGTGTCATCAGTTTTTTTTTAATTTTTTTTGTTATTATAATTATTTTAATTACAAATTTTGCAATATTAATAATTAATTATTGACTTTTCCACTCCATTACAGGATTTTACAATTATTGATTTTTAAAATAATTTTAAATTGATGGCCGTTACCGAGAATCCTATTTAGGTAGTAAATACCCAAGTGACCATGAGGGAACAAAAGAAAAGCTGTCTGCTATTATTATTATTATTCCTTACCTCTCATGTAGGAATAGCTAATAATATTGTTTTGAAGTTGTCGCTCAACTTCTTTCATTAATTTTCACTTTTAAATTTTTTATTTATAGCTCTACGACAAAAAGTTACTGGACCAAAGTTGTAGAAAATTTAATTTGCAACAAAATATGTTAACAATTTTTTAAATCAAATAAATAGTTTAAGAGATATATAGTAAAAACTATTTCAACCCCTATTTTCAAGATGGCGGCCGCGGGACAAGGGTGGCGACCCCACAAACTTGGTTTTAGCTTTACACTGACCCCCCTACACATAAAAAAAATAAAATTGCGTCCTCTAAAAAACGCAACCCCAAATGTAACTTTTCAATGGACTAAAATGCTAGGCAGGAATAATTTTGATTAAGAAGCCAATAGACGAATACGGCTGGGCTGGGCAGCATTCGGTAAATTGAATCAAGTCTTCGCCTCGTCAATTCCTCAATGCCTGAAAACGAAAGTTTTCAACCTGTGCGTCCTTCCCGTCCTCACTTATGGCGCTGAAACGTGGACAATCACACACGGCCTGATCCACAAATTTAAAGTCGCGCAGCGGGCCATGGAGAGGGCTATGTTTAGAGTTTCCCTGAGGGATAGAATCCGAAATGAGGAGATCCGCAGGAGAACCAAGGTTACTGACATAGCCCAAACCATTAGCAAGCTGAAGTGGCAGTGGGCAGGTCACGCGTGTCGCAGGGGCGATGGCCAGTGGAGCCGAAAAGTCCTGGAGTGGAGACCGCGTACAAGTAAGCGTAGCGTGGGGCGTTCTCCAGCTCGTTGGACCGACGACATTAAGCGGGTGGCGGGAAGCGGCTGGATGAGGAAGGCTGAGGACAGGGTGTGGTGGCGCTCACTTGGGAAGGCCTATGTTCAACAGTGGACGTCCGCAGGCTGATATGATGATGATGATGATGAAAATGCATGTAGGGAAAATTATTTACGAATTAAATATACTTCAGTTTCGGTCTTGTATTACTATTTCAAGAAGAGCACGGGTACATTACACATGACGTCATTCCTATACTTTGCTTAGTTTTTGATGCGTTATCAATTGTAGAAATAGAACATGTAAAGTAACATAGTTGCAGGTGCAAAATTGATGAATAGGCACTTTAGCATTAACATAACATCACACTAAAAGATTGAAGCGCAAATAACACTTGACTACAAGATTGGCAGTTTAAATTTTACCAATTTTGGTCAAAATTTTTGGCAAATTCCATCATTAGATCACTAAACAGATAAAACGGAGTAGGTACTAGTATTGTATCAAATTTTTCAGGTTCATCTTATTAGAGGATTGCGGGCACGTAATGGAGTTTGAGAACATGGAGAACCTGATGAAAGGCGACAGCGAGATGGTAGCGCTCCGCGCGTGCCCGTTCTGTCGCAAGCCCATCCTCAACACTCCGCGATACAAAGACCTCGTCAACCGCCAGCTGGCCACCGAGATCAATCCCATCAAGGAACGCGTCTACGGCACCGCGAGACGGATCAACGCCAAGAGGGCGGAACTGAAAGAAACTGTTGCAAAGTTCCACCAAATTCATGGCGGCATATATTCAGGTAATAATTATTAATTAATAACAATACTGGTGATAGAACCTAGTGGAGTTCGTCCAGGTAAGTAGGTACTACCCAGGTAGCATTTTTACGTCATTATGTCGTCAGTTTACGGTCCTGCACGACGTAAGAGACGTCCTGTTTTGACGTCGCGGGTCCCTTCAGATGACGTCAATTTGTCACAGCCTCAAGACGTCAGTTTACAGACGTTTCAGGGACGTCATATACTAAATGCATAGGGACGTTACTGGGCCGTACATACCCAGGTAGCAATTTTTCGTCATCACGACATCACCATTCTCAGTCATTTCCAACGTAAATGACGTCGTAATTTTCGTCGCAAGGACGTACGAAATGACCAGCATATGTATATGTCGACGTAAAACGTCAGTAGAACGTCATTTATAACTTGAATTAGAACGTCTTCTGACATATAGAACTAAAATTAGAACGTAATTTGAACGTCTTCTGAGGTCGTCAGCTGGACGTCTTCTGAAGACGTCAGTAGGACGCCTGCTGGAAAGCGTTAGTAGGACGTCTTTTGAGGTCCGTAACAGGACGTTTTCTGAAGACGTCAGTAGGACGCTCGCTGGAGGCGTTAGTAGGACGTCCTAAAACCGTTATCATGACGTTTCTGCAGACTATGAGAGCCCCCAATTGTGTAACTTTTGACGATGAAATGGTATTCCTTGACCATCGTTGGCCATCAAAGTAAAATATTCCTTGAGTGTATCAGTTTAAAGTCACAAATTCATTACAACTGATTTCAACATGGAGCGTTATGGAGCGTATCGTACATACGTATAAGAACGCATACACGAAATTGAGCTCTAATTCAATGGTGTTATAGTTTATTTTATTTTAATGCCTACGGCCATCAAATGAATACCATTTCATCGTCAAAAGATACACTGAGATGCTGACCCTAAAGTGACGTTAGTGAAACGTCCTCTTTACGACGAATATAGTACGTCCAGATGCTGACCCTAAAGTGACGTTAGTGAAACGTCTTCTTTACGACGAATATAGTACGTCCAGATGCTGACCCTAAAGTGACGTTAGTGAAACGTCCTCTTTACGATGAATATAGTACGTCCAGATGCTGACCCTAAAGTGACGTTAGTGAAACGTCCTCTTTACAACGAATATAGTACGTCCAGATGGTGACCCTAAAGTGACGTTAGTGAAACGTCCTCTTTACGACGAATATAGTACGTCCAGATGCTGACCCTAAAGTGACGTTAGTGAAACGTCTTCTTTACGACCAATATAGTACGTCCAGATGCTGACCTTAAAGTGACGTTAGTGAAACGTCCTCTTTACGACGAATATAGTACGTCCAGATGCTGACCTTAAATTGACGTTCGAAAGACGTCCACGTAGCGTCCGCTCGTGACGAAAAACTGACTGACCTTAAACTGACCTATGAATGACGTCACCTATACGTTTCTGACGTCAGTCTGCTACCTGGGTAGGTACCACTATTACCGCAGTGTCTGTTTTATTCTACTTTTTCATTTGCAAAAGAATTCAGCTCAGTCTTTTTGATACTACTCTAGAAATACAATTACTTAGAAACTGGCTCCTATGCTTTTTCGTTGACTTCATTATTTGTCTAAAATAAGTATGTAAGGTAAAACTGGCCCGAAGACTTGACGAGTTTCAACCTCTGGAACAAGCCGGGTTTCGAAAAGGCTACAGCGCCGTAGACCACATCCACACTTAGAGGCAAATTATATTATGCAGAAGACCCAGGAGTATAATCTGCCTCTGTGTCTTGCATTTGTGGACTACGAGAAAGCCTTTGACTCCATAGAAACCTGGGCGGTTTTGGACCCAGGAGTATAATCTGCCTCTGTGTCTTGCATTTGTGAACTACGAGAAAGCCTTCGACTCCATCGAAACCTGGGCAGTTTTGGACTGCAGCGATGCCAAGTCGATCGAAGTGCTGAGATGTCTCTACAACGTCACCACAATGACCGTTCAGGTGCAGAACCATGCAACACATCTGATACCAATTCGAAGGGAAGTAAGGCAGGGGGACGTCATTTCTCAACTGGTTACTTCCGCTCGAGGATGTGTTCAAGATTTTGAAACTTTTGGACTGGAAAGGTTGTGGTATAAACGTAAATGGCGAATACATCTCACACTTACGGTTTGCAGACGACTTAGTAATATTGACCGAAACGCCGCAGGATCTTGAGCAAATGCTGACCGACCTTAGCACTTCTTCCAAACGAGTGGGTCTTAAGATGAACGTGGACAAAACAGAGATCATGTTCAATGAATACGTCATCACAAGGCCCATCATTGTCGAGAATGCCAGCATCGAAGTTGTTCAAGAATATAACTTATAGGGCAGATTATACAGTTAGGTGGAAACAACTTCGACAAGGAAGCTGACAGAAGAATTCAGCTGGGATGGGCCAAATGGAAACTGCGTCAAGTCTACCATTGGGGTATCGGCGAGTTGAAGACTTGACGTGCCTAAAGACAAAAATCTTCAACGCCTGCGTCTTGCCGGTATACGGTCTTGGTTGGTCATACGGAGCAGAAACGTGGACACTCACAGTAGGCCTTGTCCACAAGTTCAAAGTCGCTCAGCGTGCTATGGAGAGCGCTATGCTGGGTGTTTCTCTGAAGGATAGAATCCGCAACGAGTACATCCGTAGGAATACCAAGGTTACCGACATAGCCCAACGGATTAGCAAGCTGAAGTGGCAGTGGGCGGACCATATCTGTCGCAGAACCGACGGCCGTTTGGGGCAGACCAGTTCTGGAGTGAAGACCGCGTACCGGTAAGCGCAGCGTAGAACGACTTCCTGCCCGCTGGACCGATGACCTAAAGAAGGTCGCTGGTAGCGGGTGGATGAGGAAGGCGGAGGACCGTGTGTGGTGGCGCGCTCTCGGAAAGGCCTATGTCCAGCAGTGGATGTCTGTAGGCTGATTAAGTAAGTATAAAAGATGGTGGTACGCCCCTGCTCTGCTTAGGACTGAAGTGTTCTTTAATATAAGATTATCTTACCGATTTGTTTAGCTAAGAGCATAGATATATGTATAGGATGACGGGACAGCGCTAAAAAGTGTCCGAACCGAAAGAGAGATAAAAAGCGAAAAGGGAGACAACCGCACTATAGCTATACTCGACGCGGCGAATGTTGATCCCTATGACACTGACAGCTAAAGTCACCATATAACATTGTAGTGGCGTCACCATTAAATTGGGATCATATTGGGGGCGTCTAAAAATGGCATTTATAAATTTTACGTAGCTTTTTACCATTAGTAATGATATTCCGTTGATATTTTTAACAATTCTTAACATTTACAAGAAGTTATCTTAATCTGAATATATGTTTACGTCCTGCAAAACTTACGTCGTGCGACGTTTATCGACTAGGGTGGCAAGTATCGATAAAAAATGTCGGTAATGGAAACGAGTGCACAATTTTTTTTTATACTCACATATTAGTTCATATATTATGGTTATGGTTCATATACAGGGTGTCCAGGGATAAAGTGCAACCCCGAAAGGGGGTGAAACTAGACCATAAATTATCGACAAAAAAAATAGAAAAAAAAAATCTAAAAAATTATTTTACTTTTTATTAGCGAATTAAGATTTTTATTTGTGATGTTAGAAAAAAAATCGATTTCTTCAAAATTAGTGGGTCGATTGCTTTGAAATAAAAAAAAATATTATACCACGTACTTGGCGGTAAGGATTAAATAACAATTAGCACGCAAAAAAGTAGCATCATGACATAAACTTTGCTTTTTATGAAAAAGAAACCCTTTTTTATGACTATTTTTTTCAATGATCTCTAAATTTCTCAGAAAAATGCCCCCAATACCAGAAGATTTTACGATTTAAGAGTATTCTCTATCATATTACCTTTCAAATAGAAAAAAAATCTTCGTTGTAACCCAAGAAACGAGCTGGCTAAGAGTTTTTAAAAATGACGTCACCACTCGTCGTTTGCCAGGACGCGTCCTTTTTTTGTGTTGTGGCGACTTTCAACACTTCATAGCCAGCTCATTTCTTGGGTTACAACGAAGATTTTTTTTCTATTTAAAAGGTAATATGATAGAGAATACTCTTAAATCGTAAAATCTTCTGGTATTGGGGGCATTTTTCTGAGAAATTTAGATATCATTGAAAAAAATAGTCATAAAAAAGGGTTTCTTTTTCATAAAAAGCAAAGTTTATGTCATGATGCTACTTTTTTGCGAGCTAATTGTTATTTAATCCTTACCGCCAAGTATGTGGCATAGTATTTTTTTTTATTTGAAAGCAATCGACCCACTAATTTCGAAGAAATCGTTTTTTTTCTTACATAGAGTCTACTTATGAAATGAAAATCTTAATCTTAATATATATAAATCTCGTGTCACGATGTTTGTCCGCGATGGACTCCTAAACTACTGAACCGATTTAGTTCAAACTTCGTGAATATCTGTCATTTGGTCCAACTTGAGAGATAGGATAGTTTAAATCTCAAATTATAGTCGCAATTTTAATTTATTATTATAACAAAAACTTTAGCCACAGCAACGCGTGGCCGGGTCAGCTAGTTTGCTAATAAAAAGTAAAATAATTTTTTTAGAATTTTTTTTCTATTTTTTTTTGTCGATAATTTATGGTCTAGTTTCACCCCCTTTCGGGGTTGCACTTTATCCCTGGACACCCTGTATTATGGTTTTAGTTCATATATTATGGTTATGCAAAATAACAAGGTTGGAAACTTTTGTTTTACTTACCTACTTAATCTATGCCAAAAATCTTAAATGAATACACCAACAACATAATGGACCTTAAAAATGCACATTATAATATTTTTAAAACATGTAAGTATACCAACGTGGCTGAATGCAAGCCACGACGTTTTCTAAAAAAAAATTATCGACACGACCAAAGACACGACCCATCACTAACACAAACGTCATAGGGATCAAGGTTCGCCGCGCCGAGAATAGTTGCAAGTAAAATTAGGCTGTATAATAATGGTTTAAGACATAAATTACAATGTTTTAGTTTGTTTATAAAAATACATATAAGTACCCACGTTTGTATATAGGTTTTCTCGGGACACTTTTTTCGCGAATTTTGTATTAAGCCCGGGGTCCTTAAATACTAAGTCAATGGCTGAGAGACTAAAAGAATAAGTATGAATTCCCAGTTTCACAAAAAAGAAATACAGCAAACCCAATCTGAAGCACTTTTTTTATTATTTATTACAGATAAATTATATTCACCGTGGAAGAAGGCGTTTGAACAAATAATTCGAGTGGTGATGTTGAAGAAGAAGTATTCATTACTACAGTTAGACATGTACTTTATCTACTTGAACATATTGGAACTGCTCTCGGACGTTCACAAGAAATACACTGAAGTTCCATTGACGGAGCTGAAAGATGTTTTGGCGGATCAAAATAAAGTTATATGCGAGATTCTGCAGCAGAACCTACACAAGTTGAGTCAACAGCAACAGGAGGACATAGGCAACGAAATAAAGCGCATGAATTCTACCGTCGTTTTGGCTAAAATAATGAGCAACTCGTCTTACGTCGCAAACAAAAACCTCCCCAACGTAATAGACTTGGCTAATAAAGCTAAGTCGATCATCCTGAACTGGGGCATTTACGAGGATGACGAAGCGACAGATGCTTTGAAGGAATTCCAAAAAGCAATAAACGTGAGCGGTATTGTTACTAAAGCTGAACGGGACCTCATTATCAGGGCACTCGGTGCCAAAGCGGGCTCGTGGTACAAGTGTCCGAACGGTCATATCTACCACATAGGGGATTGTGGGGGGGCCATGGCGACATCAAAATGTGGGGAGTGCGGAGCTGCGATTGGTGGCGAGAATCACCGGCTGTTGACTACCAACACACATGCTGCGGAGTTCGACAACTCGACTAGAGCCGCCTGGCCGCCCGGCCATTAAATTACTGGATGATTTTAATGCACCAATGCGGGGCTTGCGACATTTCAAGAGTTACAAGAGTTTTACCTAATGATTCTGTACCACTGACCTCTATAATACAAGTACGCTGGACTAAATATTCGATTAAATTCAATTTTGGGGTTATGGCTTGCATCTGTGCAGACTAGGCACCATACACCTCACCAGTGTCAGAGTTGATACGGCTGATGGACGGTTGTCTATACAATTGACAGTCCCTTTTTTATGCCGATTTGAAGCGCCCCCATCGAAGGACCACGGTACTAAAATTGACATTTTAAATAACAATAATTTTCAAATGACCGTTTTTAATGTCATTTTATTCTAATTCAATGGACACTCACACTAGTCTGTGTAAGTCAGTTTACTTGGGTAAATTAAAAGGTAGTTGGAAAAGTGGTATAGAGCAACACTGTAAAATAGTTATCGATGGATCAAATAATTTTGATACTTTGCATAAAAGTTTTCTTACAAAATACACTCAAAAATTAGAATTTCTTACTTTCCCTCTTTATATTTTTTTCTGCAAATTTTCCTTTTCTTTTAACTCCAAAAAAGATTTATGGCGCACGTGACTCGCAAAGTTTCTCTTGTTTCGTTATTTCATAAAACCGCACAACGTTAGTTTTATTTTTATTGTTTACTTATTTATATACATTCAATTCAAATATTAACTTTTAACATACAATTCATAATATTATTACTATGTACTGACAAAAACAGAAATAAAGTAATAATCAAGTATCAAACAAGGTTCGACGTTCTACAGAAACAGAAAGTATAATGTTGCCCGATTGCTATTTTTGAATTTCCTCAAAATTATCAAAGTAAACTGACTTACTTATCAGACCAGCGGCGCCAGAATGGCGAATATCAAGTGTCTTCATTTTAACGTTGTCTGAAGTTCAGCGTAGTATTAAAGAGGTCAGTGTTCTATATTAATCAATCTTATGAAGGTTTAGGATTTTAGATTAAAAACTCACTATCCAATTGATTTTGTTTGTGCGATGATTAAATCACCAACATGGTCTTGCTAAGCGTTTGATTTTTAAGCATTCAATATTATTGTTATTATAATATTTTAAACCCTTGTTATGATTATATTTTGTATTTGTGTTAAGATTTTTATTTAAGTATTGTGCTGATTTCTTTTCTTGGCAAAAACCCATTATCTTTATTAAATCACAACAGCACTGAGATTGACACTAAAATTTTCTTTTTTTAATAGAGTTTATGGCAAACTAAACACACATGCCATAAAACATGTTTGTCACGAAAATTGGTTTTTCGCAATTTGTAAGCTAATAAGTCACGATGGCGCTAAAATTGCGGGAACAGCAGTATCATCTTAACATGTCAAAATCTTTGCTTGGAAGTTGGAAGTGTCCATTTTAGGAAATCACTCCGATTATCGAGTTATCGAGTTTGAAGTGAGTAACGCAATTCTCGGACCAATCTCCTTTACTGGACACTTTCAAGCAAAGTTTTTTTATATAGGTAAGTAGGTGGACTTGGTGGAACTTGTGGAAATTATCCTGTCATTCCCGCAATTTTATTGTCGGTTAGAAACTATGTGAGAAACCAAAAAATATTTGAATTTCGCGCACAGACCCTCGTGCCTTAAGTATATGACTAATTTAAAATTTTTAATTAATGATAAAATCAATAGGTTAATGAATGTTTAGGTTAAAAACCATCATATTTTGTTCGTGCTATGATTAACTAAATCCAAAGCGTTTATACTTTAAGCATTCAATTTTTTAAATATTCTTTTCTTTTTTCTGCACATTTCAATAATTTATTAATGGAGTTGGAATATTTTATTTTAAGCATTATTGTCCTAAGATCGCAATGGAAGAAGACAATTTTAGTTTGAATAAGTTTATTTTAATATTTTATCGATTTTGTTTTAGAACATGTGACCGCGTTAATTAATATAGGCAATCCCTTTCACATCTGCACCTGTGGAAAACAGTAAGACTAGTCTTTAACAACAATGTGTTTTATGCCTTTCCAACAGTTATAACCGATGTGAAAGAAATAGTTAATTTTAAACGTGCTAGCAACAACTGAACAACGCTAATGGAGACAGGCCTTAATGGTTTACATTTTATTAAAAAACTACATTTAAATTATGTACTTAGTGTTTCAATTTTTTAGTGCCCACTACCGGATCTCCTCTCGAAATGAAATTGGTTTAGCCCTTCAGTCGTCAGCTCATTACGCTCGCTGGGCAAGTGCGGATTGGCAGACTTCATACACATGATCTAAACTCGCATGGCTGCATTTTAGATTGAATCTGGAAAGCGAGATTCACATTTGAACCGCAGGATAGCTTTTTGTTGCTATTCTATTTAACATGAAGCTCGAATTATGTAAGGAGTACGCATTCCGACGGAATTGTTTTTATAGGGTTTCAGACTCACTGCTGTAGCTTCAGGATAAAATTAAAAGAACTCCCGTATAAAATAAAGTACTCTGTGAAAGAACTTCTATGGCGATGCAAAGCTGCAACCTGCAAAGTGCAAATATCATGCTCTAGTTACATCTGTGGTCACAGCCAACCTACTCTATGGTCACAGCATTCAGATGGGTGCATAGATCGTAGACAGTTTTTAGGATGGGTCATGGAAAGTTCTATCCAAAGACATTATACTAATATAATGTCTTTGGTCTGTCTGTCACCTCCATAGACAGTTGTTCTGTTATTCCATTCGTCCCTTTTGGGACAGGCAAAGGTCGGGGACCATACAGCCTAGGTATTCATTCGTGTGAATTTTCTGTAATAGTCCTCCATAGACAACTTACACTGTAGGGATCACAGACCTACAGGAAATAATTATTTTGATATCTTGGTAGGTAGGTAGGTACTAGGTTGGTAGGTAATGCAGCGTTGCCATTTGGTAACTTTGGTTGCCATTTTGGCAACATTTGACCCTTCGTGGCAACCAAATGGCAACCGAGCTCAAATGGCAATTTTTTGGCAACTTTTCGACTTGTCGCGCGATCATCGGTAAAAAAATATCGAATATATTTCGCAGATGAACTGAACTCATCGAATTGAACAAATCTTGAACGCATTTTTATTCCCAAATGAAAACAATACTTATATAATAGACAAACAAATTGTACCCATATTTCTACCACCAAAAGGTCTATTTTGGTGAAGCTAGAGATAAAAGTAATTTTATGTAAACAAAAATAGATTTTTTTTTAATAACTGGCTTTACGACTCTGGGTTCCAGCCCTTCTGAGCCTACAAAAATGGAAGAAACTTTGTGGCCACAGAGCAGATAACATAGATCGTAATAGAAAGTAGAGGATAGGAAACAAGAAATGTCAAGTGAAGCTTCCGTAGCCAAATAATGGCGAATGGGCGGAGCCTAAATGACATTTAAGGCTAGGGACTACCCCTACATCTGTGGGACTACCGATATCGATGTTTTTATATACTCGACAAAATTATCAGAAACATTATTTAAATAATATTATATTATAAACATAGGGTACTTTTTACTTACGTACGTAGGCAAAAGCTTGGGGATAAAGAAAATCGACTTATTTTAAAAATTATTTCTTAACTCATAACTTACGATAAAGTGAAAAAAGAAAAAAAAATAAAGATATCATCTATATCACTAAACCGCCAGCGGCCAGATGCCGTGAGCAGTGGCGTCCTTTATTTTGCTCGACATCCATTTTTTGGGAATCTGAAATAAAAATAAAAGGTATAAGTAGGTAAATTTATATACATACATACCTGAATGTATGCAGGCATGCATACATGCATTCACGCATGCATGCATACCAGCGGCGAAGAGTCAATATAACACGATTCCTATCGGCTTCCCTTTAAAAAATTGGCATATAGCGTAGCGCACTACTAGTGACATAAATGTAGGCCAAAGGTTCGAGACACTCATGCTAAATTATTTTTTTGTTAGTTAAAAGCATACCAGCTAATACCTGGTACAAGCCGAAAAATATCGGCTTTCGCAGATAGCTTTTTGCTTAGTATTTATCTCTTTCATTTCCGTCTCTAGTGTATAGCTCTGTCTCGCTCTACGGGTGACCAACAAGGAGCCACCAATTTAATCTGGCCCAGTAGCGAATACGAATTTGCAACTCTGACAGGTCAGACGAATTTGGCGCAATAAGCCGGTGGCGTCCGTGTTCCCTTTATTATACCTCCAAATTCAAAAGTGTATTATTTGTACTGTTTTAACAGATACATAGTACTATTTTGTATTTCGAAGGGTTATGGTTGTTTGTTGTTATTTGTTAATACATTTGTTTTTGTGAAGCTTCCATGTGTGTTTGATTTTTAAAGTTTTGTGTGGTTTTATTTTGATATATTGAATTGGGGCTAGTGATTAATAACTTATAAGTGTAAGTTCACGATAATTTAGTTTCAGTTTGATAAATCAACACCAGAAATGGCATTAATTCACATAGATTGTTGTCTAACAGATTTCTTGTTACGAAACGATAGTAACTTTTCTAAAAATGAGTTTTGAAAACAAAAAACATGTAGTTCAATTAGGCCGCGCTGTTCCAGGTATGATTATAGATTACAAAGAGGCTTTTTTCAAAGCCATAAAAATACCAAAATACGAAAGCTTTCTTTCAGTATATTATGAAGGTACTAAATAGGCGGGGAACAGCTGATGTTCTTTTTGGTAAGTACGTTTCCGGGTTCCCTTTTTCAGATTTTCACCCTTCGCCACTGATGCATACGTGCACTCACGCATGCATGCATGGATATATTCATACATACACGCATGCATACATGTATACTGAATACATACATACTTTATTTTTCCCGGAGATGCAAAATTATTTTTTTGTGAAATAAATAAATTTTCGTAAAAAAACTAAAACTTTCGGTAATCCTTAAGACACCAGCTACTGACTGACGTAACCATGACGTATCAATAGATTAAACATCGGACGTATAGTATACTTAATGCAAAAAAAAAAAATACATGTATCCTCCTCCATCGGTATTAAAACACACCTGTATTTTGAATATCACTTTTTTTGCGCATTGTAAATTTTTTGTGAGAAACGTCCATCAATGCCTCTTTTGCGGGCCGCTGCAGTAATGTATGTACTAGATATTATAATATACAATAATAGTATGCTGAAAAAAATAACGGAATAGTCCGTGTACAATGGCTCTTGGCTTGAATTTTTGACTTAGCTCCGTATTTTTATTTTTTAATAACTTTAATCTATACAATTGTCTATTGTGTGTAATTTTTTTCTATGTATTTATATTAGTAATATTATTATATTATTTACGTTGAATGATGAAAATTTTATTTAAATCACAAAAGAATTAATTCGCATCTCGAAAATATAAGTATGTGTGGTGCACCCTCTCGTCCTACTGAATATCTCTTAAGTCGTCGTAACTTCGAACTAGGGCAACCTGATTTAAACCAACAGCCCTTACTGTTTCTTTCTCTACCCCTCAACCACCTTCAATGTGACAAACAGCACGTATTATTTTTATCGATATTCAATTTGTTGATAAACAATACAATCCCAACACTACATTTACATTCAAACAAAAACTCGAGAAATAATCTAAGTTTTCCATTTTACCGCATAAATTTGAGTGTTTTTAATTAAATAAAGCAGAAGTTAAGCTAAACTTTACCGAAAAAAGGCAAAATACTCGTTACAAAAAGAGAAACTAGAAAAATTTATTGCTTACCTGTGAAATGAAATTCCTGGGATTCTTTCAGTGTTTTTGCTATTACAGCCTACAACTGAGCACTTTACCATTATTTATTGCTTATAACAACTACTTAAAAAATTACCAATTTTAATAAAATCCCAAACAAAATTTAAATCAACACCGGAAAAACAAATTACGCCATGTTTACGGTCCTGAAAAAAAGCTTCAACACACAGATCGTATGACGTCATTTGACATTTGCGGAACGCGTTTACGCAATAACATAATCCGCCTGTCTCGTTCTAATAACGTAGCTTTCCATGAATGAGAAAGGCATGGAAATAGTTTTATATGTTTCATTCAAAAATACGTCATATAACTATAGATAAGTAAAATCTGTAAAATGCAACAGATCCTCTTAGAATCTTTCATCATTGGCAGATAATTAATACGTAGTGTTTTAAATAAATTCTTTGTGTGTGACTGTGTGCACTGTGTAGTGCGATGCAAAGGAAATTTTTTCGTGGTTTTCTAATAGAGTAAGATCCCAGGGCCACCAGACGTCACGTATTTTCTGACGAACAAAATGTGCACGATTGAGTAGTGTTAGTATGTACTAAGAGCGCATGCCTACCTGCTAGCCTGCTTAGACGGCCAATTTTCAGGTATCAGGTAATCAAGGTACATAAAAACATTACTTACCTCACGTAAATTCTCCAAGCTGATTTTCACGTATATTTTAGGCAATACCCTCAAAAATAATTCGCCAATACTCCCAGACACTTTCCGTCGGCCTTATTGCTTTGCAGACGCTTTAAAGCCCACAAAATAATTACTTAGCTTCACGTAAATTCTCATGCTCTATTTTTATATATGTCTACCAGACAACTATTTTAAAACCTTTTGCCCTCGCGCTCCTACCCACAGAGATATTAGAATTGAGTTAAGGGGATGATTGGCCCCTTGGATCGGTCTGTCTTCTTGTAAAAGGTAAGTACACTATCTGGTGGCCCTGGGATCTTGGACTATAATACTTTTGTTTTTAAATCTATTGGTAAGTCCTCTTTATTGTTTTAATCGAAGAAGCTACAAGACCTATTTGAAAAACCAATTTTACTGATTGAAGACTCAACAAGTGCGATCTGTGTTCGGTGTACACGTCTACATTACAGTAGGTTCAGGAAAACATGATTTTAAATTTATGAGGAAAAAAAATTTTGGAATCAATTATTTATCAACCAAAAGGATTAAATTTTTTTGAAAACATGATTTTTTTCGATTTAAATTTTTATCAGACAAAATGCAGAGCAATAAAACAGTACTCAATAGGTAGGTATAAATATTTTTTTAATACTAAAAGGCACAGAACGTTTTTTTACAGGTTTTTTTTTCTAATGGCAACATTTGGTTTCAGATGGCAACATTTGAACCTACAAATGGCAACCTGGGCTGAGTATACTCTGGCAACACTGAGGTAATGTCAAAAACTTAAAACCACTCAAAACTCTCGTTTAGAGAGTAGTATATTCCTTGACTCAAAACCAAATTTTAGCTCAAAACTATTTGGGGTTAAAGTACATAATCCAAAACATTAAAATTTAAGCTATCAAAATTAAAACGATAGTGCATAAACTTTAAACTGTGTTTAACCTTTATTCACTATGGAAGATACTACGAATAATGAAGACCAACGAGAAATTGGCCCAATTGAAAATGCTTGGGCCATGAAAACTCCCAAGTTCACTCCAGAGGATAATCCACATGGCCTTTTAGAAGAAAGTAAATTCGCTACTTTGTTTCCAAAGTATCGAGAACAATACCTAAAGGAGTGCTGGCCCCTGGTCCAAAAAGTGTTAAAAGAACATCACATTATCGCTGAATTAGATCTTATAGAGGGAAGTTTAACAGTAAAAACTACAAGAAAGACTTGGGATCCCTATATCATTATTAAAGCGAGGGATCTCATGAAACTGCTCTCACGAAGTGTCCCATTTGAGCAAGCCGTAAGGGTGTTGGAGGATGAGATCGGTAGCGACATAATCAAGATTAATTCATTCGTAAGAAAGAAAGAAACGTTCTTGAAAAGGCGCCAACGCCTTATAGGCCCTAATGGTGTTACCCTTAAATCGATTGAATTATTAACCGATTGCTATGTTCTAGTACAAGGCAATACAGTTTCAGCAGTGGGGCCATACAAGGGACTAGTGCAGGTGAGGCGGATAGTTGAAGACACTATGAAAAATATACACCCAATGTACAATATTAAAAGCCTCATGATCAAAAGAGAATTAATGAAGGATCCGAGACTCAAAAATGAGAGTTGGGAACGGTTTCTACCAAAGTTCAAAAGCAAAAATGTTCCCAGGAAACAACCTAAAAATAAAATTAAAAAGAAACCATACACACCATTCCCGCCTCCTCAGCCAGAGAGTAAAATTGATAAAGAACTGGCCACCGGTGAATACTTCCTCAAAGACGAGCAGAAGAAAGCAAAACGTCTTCACAGCAAGGATGAGAAGCAAATGCAAGTCAAGAAAGCAAGGGCAGAGGAAAGGAAGAAAGATTTCATCCCTCCTGAGGAAAAAGTGCCTGCAGCGACTACACCTCCTGAAGAATCTACAATTAACATTGATCAGTTCAAAGCTAAAATGAAAAAAGTTTCAAAACAAAACAAATCATTGACTAAACCAAACAAAATATAAGTAAGAACAGATTATATTCCTATCAAACGACTGTTTTCTAGATTGTAATAAGGTGGAACAATGATTTTGGATGTTTACAATGGAATACATATATTAAGGAGGCCAGCTAGTTTTAATTATGAGTATATGAGGAAACAGTAACTTTATATGTATGTTAAAGTTACCGACTCAGCCAGTTATAGCTCAGCCCAAACATTTAGACCTAAAAAAGCTATTCTGCACATATTATTGTTTTTACAATGGAGACAAGACATAAGAAAGAATTTTGCAAGATTGCCCCTACTTCCCCTGGCTGAACACTACTCCAACTTCCCCTGAACACGTTCACACAGGGAAACTAGCTCAGCTAGTTAGGTATAATTTAGGAATAAAAACATTACTGCTAGCAACATATTTTATTTTATTTGCAAAACCTTAAGATAACTTTTTTAGTTTCAACAATTTTAATTTGGGTACACTTGAATTTTTACCAATATTTTTTTTCCCATTCATATATGGTTGCAAAACTACGGGTATATCAATTTTTCCCTTAGGATCCTGATGAGTTTCCAGCAATGCAATCAGCATCCTCGGTATTGCACAAGCAGTGCCATTGAGGGTGTGAACATATTTTTCAGTTTTGCCATCCGAATACTTTATGTTGAGCCGTCTCGATTGGTAGTCAGTGCAGTTGCTACAACTAGAAATTTCTCCATAAATGTTACGTCCCGGCAGCCATGCTTCTATGTCATATTTCCTGAAAAAAGAAAAAAATATGTGTGTAATGTCCTGACATTACACACATTGTAATCTAGCTCCAAAGAAAGAGCTTGTGTTAAGGGTAATTCTTGTGTCTTGGTATTTGTTATCAAACTCTTCTGAAACGGCTCGACCGATTGTTATGAAATTTTCTGTGTATGGAAGGGTAGATCTGACAGTAGGTTATAAGATATTTTTTTATATCCCTAATGCCAAAACAAGGATATATACATATGCGATAAATATATTGATGTTTTACAAGAGCCTCTACATTAGGCCTATGTGAAATAAAGATATTTTGCCTTTTTTTTATTGTTTGCTGGGTCAGCTAGTTAATTGTTAGTAGTAAAACATTCAAGCTCATCACACAAACATTTTACAGTTGCGGGAATCGAATCCACAACCTCTGACATAGACAGCAGGATTGCAACTGCTACGCCATTCAGTTGTCAAGAACTATTTTTTTAGTATTATTATCATCAACACAAGAAAGCCAATTAAAACGTTCTCAGAATGGTTAAAATATTACTAACTACATTTCGGCTGCTATTATAATACATGTAGCAACAAATGAAAAGATACATATAAAGCATTTGAAATTGCACTTGCCTGGTTTACAAATACTTAATGGTTTTATTGCTATGTCACTGTTCTTATTAGAAGACTGTTGCTAAAAGTAACAGGTTCATAAAATTCATAATAGGCTGTATAAAGTAGTCTGTGTTGGGGCAAGCTTGCCTGAATTGCATATTATTGTCATCTTGCTTGAAGAAAGTTCTCAATTGTGTAAGATAGGTAAAGGTTCCTTAGCTAAAACCTATATTAGTTCATACCTGTAAGCTGGGGCACCAAGTTCATGTGGAGGCATATCTAACACTTTCATGTGTAAACCTAACGGCGAAAATAAAAGTTCCTGGGTTTCCCTCAAATACTCCAACATTTCATCTGATTGCTCTGGAGTGGTGATTGCAAACATCTCAACCTTAGTAAATTGATGGACTCTGGAAAATTTACAACTCAAATAAAAACTTTACAAATGAAAATATAATGCTACTAGCTGACCCGGCCACGCGTTGCTGTGGCTAAAGTTTTTGTTATATTAATAAATTAAAATTGCGACTATAATTTGAGATTTAAACTATCCTATCTCTCAAGTTGGACCAAATGACAGATATTCACGAAGTTTGAACTAAATCGGTTCAGTAGTTTAGGAGTCCATCCCGGACAAACATCGTGACATGAGATTTATATATATTATTATATATATATATATATATATATATATATTAAGATATGTATAGTCATATAATATTTTCATTTTCAATGTAATTATTATGGTACTGTTACAAGTTAATTCAATTCAAATTTAACCAACTAAAAATAAATAATACAACATTCAGTGGTCCTACGTGACCACTGAATGTTGTATTATTTAATGTTATTGATTTATTTAGTGGAAGAGCTAAAGAGGAATTTATAGCAATAAGTATGGGTTAACAATTAGTTATTAATTTTTTTTCATGAGCATCTATGTCAGATACAATTTATTAAAATAATATTGAGGTGAATGGGTATCATCCGGGCACAAAAATTCAACTTTTATTTAGTTTTTTGCAAATAGTGGACTAATTTTTTTTAATAGTATTAAACTAGTTAATATTTAGTTGATAATAGTGGACATCATAGGCATGGCAATGACTTTTATGAGAGTAATGTTTATGCACCTTCATGTTAATAAAAACTTCTTATAAATTCTTATTCATCCTATATTGGTTCCTAAAAGATTATTTTCTGCAGTTTCCCAGATTTAGAGCTATCGGGAACCAATATGAAGTTATTGAGTAAATTGTTTATTCCACCATAAAAAAATGTAAATGCAAAAAGTTATGCTCCCAAAACTCATTGACATAACATGAGCTTATGATGTATAGTAAGCTTGCTATATGCGAAAAACTAAATAAATTTGAATTTTTATAGGCTACCATGGCCAAAACCTCTTAATACCTGTATGTGCCTCTTTCTTCAACAAGGTTAGATGTCTCTGCACGATAACACCTGCTGACGGCTGCAAGTTTCAAAGGCAAGTTGGCTTTGGCATGAACAGAACTTTGTAAGAGCCCCGCCAAAGACATTTCAGCTGTGCCCGAGAGATACAAGTCAGGTCCGTGATGCACTGGATCTAATGAATATATCTAAAATGCATTGGTTATAAGCCCTTTTCCTAGCTTTTTTACATTTTAAGAAAGTAGATAACAACAGTATTGCATATGCTTGATATAACATTGAACTAATGCAATTAATGGTCCCAAACTTTTGTTACATTATGTTCCAAAATACTTCATTAAAATTAAATGCAGTGCAAAAATATTTGCATTGTCAGTAACTTTGAATTATAACTGTTTGTGGAAACTTCACTAGCTTAGTGGTGTAGTTAAACATGAGTAGAACAAAAATGGGGTTAAGACACTGGATCTACAAATATCAGCATAACTTGGAACAAAAATATAAGATGTATATTATAAATAAATAAAATTTGATGAAACTTTTTAACAAACAAGTTTCAAATGGGTATTTTCCTACTTTTGAATTCGATAAATGGGTGCGGCTCACAAAAAATGTACCATAACACACTGGAAATTGTAACACACGATAACACACTGGAAATGCGTAACACACTGGAATTAATGTAAAGGTTAGTATCTATAATGGTAAACCCTTCGTGCTCGAGTCCCATTCGCACTTGGCTGGTTTCTCGACAAATTATATATTACTATTTTTTATTTCTAAATATATAAGCATAAGCAGTCTTGTAATGAATACTAAGCTTTATATTTTTCACGTGTGTTACGTCACACGATTTTGTAACACACATAACGTACGTGAAAACACACACGTGCAAAAGTAACCTCAAAGTCATGTAGCAACTTCAAATGCAATATAATTTACTAAACAACTACATTATTCAGTCGTATCAAGTATTAACTTTATGTCTCTAGACTCCCAACAACCTATATCATTATTTACCATGAAAAATTAATTCCAAAAAGTCAAGCAAAATCCAATGACGAACTCGTGACACACACTGAGTAGCATTTTTATAGCAAACCTCTGCTGTGGTTGTCTATGTAGCAAACTAAGATGGCTGTCAGATCACTGACTTTACTATTTGATGGCTGAAATGTTGCCAGACCAAAAAAAATAAGTGAAGTGTTTCTATTCATAATAAAAAAAAACTTACACGTATCAAACTGACTAATAACACACGTGAAATAAAATAAGGACATTTTTTAAATCCAACGTTTTTATTATTTTATCTGTATTAATATCGGTTTTTTGACTCATTATATGTAGATTCATTCCCATGCCATTGTTTAATAATGCGATGGGCCTATAACTACAGGTTATATGATGAAAAATATTTTTTAATGATTTTTAGTCGGGGCTGGGACATTTGTATTTTCTATGGAACTAAAAATTATTCCTACTGATTGCAAATGTTTTTGTTGTTATTATTAATGTTTTAACTGCTACATTGGCCTGATACTATTACAAGTGAATTGAAGTGTGTACAGATAACAGAAAATCTTTTCCTTGAATGAAAAAAAATACTTATTTCTTTTTTCAAAGGTAGGGTCACGAAAAATTTGGAAAAGGTACATTTTTTGTGAGCCGCACCCAAATATTATTACTTTATTATAAACTACGATAAAAATTATGACATAAATACACAAAAAAAAAATTTAAATCAAACAAAGATTTATAGTTACAGGCATTTTAATTTTGGAGTGGGAGGGTCTTCTATCCCTCTGTTCTTGGTCTTTTCTCGCAAAACAAAAATTTGTATGAAGCCGCACAATTACTATGGCATTCATGAGGTGTGACGTCACAATTTAATATCTCTATCTCAGAAAGTCTAATCAGAAATATTAAAATGCTTATAACTTTTTTGTTAGTTGATCGATTTAATTAGTTTTTTCAGTGTCTCATTACTTTTATCCTATCCTAGTTTTTAATAAAGTGATAAAAAATTAGAGTCACATACCCAATTAAATCCTTACCTGTGTACGGTCTGTGTTTATCATCATCCCACAACTCTGTAAAATGTTACCCGACAATATATCAGGGACTGATACTAATCTGAAGTTGTCTTTTAACAGTGTGCATACTGTATACTTTATCAGCGCCTCTTCGTATTCGGCCAATTCACCAAAATAATAGTAGCTTTTGTTACCACACGTGTGTCCAAGTTTATCAGTCCTCATCAAGTTTAGAAGCTGTGTAATATCACTGAACTCTAATGGTTTGTAATCCCCAAAACGTTTCTTCTCATTAATTTCATGAACGATGTGTGGAGTGTCGTCGTAACTCTGCACAACAGGATGAGTTCTATTCGGCAGGCAGGCAAGTTCTTTGTATAAATCCCTTTTGATATCTTCATATGCTTCAGCAAGTGTTGGAGTAGTTTTATATTTATTGTATATTTCAAGCGCTTTTACTATGTCTCCTACACCTTTTCTGCTTTTAATATTCTGCGTTATTTCTGTAGTATTTCTTTTATCGCAGTAGTAGTCAGTATCTATGTCCGGGAAATTAAATGATGAAAAATTCTTGTACTGTTTTAGTTTCTTTAGAAACCTCGTACATAGGCTGGGTTTAATCATTTTTTTTATATGAATTCTTTTCCTTTTTATTTAAGTTTATTTACAAATTACATGTATTATTTATATTCAAAAGGTGATCAAAAGTTCAAAAATCAAAGGTGGATGGATTCTTCATGACGATTTTTTCAGGCCCCAATTAAGCTCCAAATCTCCAAATCACAGAACACTATGTACTCTGAGGGAGGGCTCCGTGTGAGAGTGTTATATGTCTATGGAGGGCTCCAAATTAAACCACAGAGTAACATAACCAAACCACAACACAGATCTCTTCTTTAAATCAATTATACCATAGACTAAACGTATTTAGTGCGGGCTATACGCAGGTATAAAAAATTTGTAAATACAGATTCAGGGTGTTAAATTATTCGGATTTCAGGATTGGGAAAAATTAAAATTCTTTATTTTATATTGAGAACCGATGTCTTTTATTCAGCAGCCATTGACAAGAAGGGATTGAGTTTGTACCACAGACAACTTACATAAATTATTACATCTGTCATTCCCATCACAGACTTGTGTTCTGTGACCACAGAGTACATTCACATAATATTAGTTGTCTTTAACACCCCCGCTCAACTAATATTTATTTTATTTACATACATAATATGTACTCTGTCTTTATTTTACAATTTTTAAAATATGCTAACATTTTTGTTTACACACAGATATTACAAATCCTTTATAACTAATAACTTAAACAATTCATTTAGCAGAACAGTGGAAATTTAACAATCTATTCTTTAATTTTTCAAACATTGTTTTACCCAATGGTTTAGTTAGAATATCTGCAATGTTTTCAGAACTATTTACATACTTTAGTGAAATTAATCCCATATTTATTTGTTCTACAATGTATCTGTATCTAATATCAACATGCTTCAATCTTTTAATGTTCTCAGAATTATAAGCTAATTTAATCACTGACTGATTGTCCTCATAAATAGTTGTTATTACATTTAATATTAAATTCACACAAAAGATTGTTTAACCAATTTGCTTCAACAATACACAAACTCAAAGCAATATATTCTGATTCAGTAGAGGACAAAGTCACACACATTTGTTTCTTACTATACCATACAAATAATTTAAATATAAAACCTGATGTAGATTTTCTATCAAGCATGTCACCAGCCCAATCTGCGTCTACAAAACCTTCTATCATTGTATCATTACTGATGAAATGTAATAAATATACACACGATGGATATACTCATTCTTTATTAATTAAGTGACATAATCAACAACATAGGTTACTTAGCAACCACTTCTTTTTCTTCCTGACAACAAATCACTAACTAAACTCATTGGTATTAATCACAGATATTAATACTCTTTAACACCCCCACTATTAATACCAACATTCTGAATACAAAATTCTAATTTGGGCTTACATAAACTTTTTGTTAAAAAATCAGCTACCATAAAATTTGTGGCGCAATATTTTATGATAACCTCTTTGGCATCAGCTAACTCTCTAACAAAATGGTATCTTATATTAATGTGTTTGGATCTCCTTCCTACTGCTGCAGTATATACTAATTTACTGGCACTTTGGTTGTCACTATATAAAGTAACACTATAAGAAACCCCTGTTATTTCCTTATAAAGCCCTTTTATATACAATATTTCTTTTGAGGCTTCACATATTGCAATGTACTCAGCCTCTGTGGTACTTAATGCTACACATTTTTGTTTACGTGCCTGCCATGATATTGCTGCATTGCCAAATATTATCACGTATCCTGTAAAAGAATGACCATCCACATTACTTCCCCAATCTGCATCAGTAAATGCAGTTATAGGCTCTCTTCTTTTCTTGTAGACAAGTTTGAAATCCATTGTTCCTTTCAAGTATCTTAATACTCTTTTAAGAGCAGCCCAATGGGTTCCATTCCAGCATGTATTAAACTGGCTTAAGTAATTCACAGCATACGTGAGATCAGGTCGAGTTCCACAAGCTAAATACATAAGGGAACCTATGATTTCCTGATAACTCATGTCGTCAGTTTTATTTCCCTTTTCTAGTTTTAAATTCACTTCCATAGGTGTTTTTACAGGGTTGCAATCCTCCATTCCATATTTGTATAGAATTTTTTCAACAAAATGCCTTTGACTCAAATGGATCTCACCCCTCTTGTTGGATAATTCTATACCCAAACAATCTTTAGCCTCACCTAAGTCTTTGATATTAAAAACTTTTCCTATTTGTCTCTTCACTTCTTCAATATCATTGACTGAGCTTCCAAATATATAGAAATCATCAACATAAAGAGCAATTACTAGTAGTCTGTCATTTATTCTCTTTACATAAACACACTCATCATAATCACACTTTGTGAATCCGATTTGTATTATGGTAGAGTGAACTTTCATGTTCCAACAACGAGCTGCTTGCTTCAGACCATAAATGGACTTTTTAAGTTTGCATACTTTTCCTTCATTTCCTTTTGCTATAAATCCTTCTGGTTGCTCCATATAAATGACTTCTTCTAAGTCACCGTTTAAAAAAGCAGTCGTTACATCTATATGATGAACCTTTAAATCTATTTCAGC
This sequence comes from Coenonympha arcania, assembly GCA_036785405.1. Lineage (NCBI taxonomy): Eukaryota > Metazoa > Arthropoda > Insecta > Lepidoptera > Nymphalidae > Coenonympha > Coenonympha arcania. Next base: position 4,988,013 of record CM072067.1, read on the forward strand.
TGATAAAGCCAGCAGTAATCGAATTGATGATAACTTCACAACCGGTGCAAAGGTTTCGGAATAATCTTGCCCCCACTTCTGGGAATATCCTTTTGCTACCAGTCTTGCTTTATGTCGTTGCACAGTTCCATCAGCTCCCATTTTTAGCTTAAAGAGCCATTTACATTTAACCACATTAACCCCTCTAGGTCGGTCAACTAATTCCCAAGTTTTATTATTAATGAGAGAGTCATATTCTTGTTGCATTGCATCAAGCCAAAGTATCTTATCACTTCGCTCCATTACATCTTTAATCGATACTGGATCGTTTGATGTCATGAGATTATACTCGAAATCCTGCAATTTATTAGAAACTCTATTTCGTAAAGGATAACGACGCTCAATAATTTCAGTATCCCTCTCAAGTCGAGAATTTTCCAATTCAGCATTGTCAACTGAATCATGGAATTCATCTTCTACTTCACTATTATTGTTCTGTGAAGTAAATTCAACTTCATTTGAGCTATGACTTGGTAATTCAATATTTTCAATTGTTGTCTCCGACAAATTATGTGGAGCTTGAAACTCTCCATTATTCTGAGTTGAAAGTTCAAGTTCAACTATAGAAACATCATCTACGTGCTTATCACATGGGAACATAGGGGTATCTCTTTTAACTTTTTGTGTTAAGTTCTCATCAAAAACTGCATCCCGAGCAAAAATGAAATGCTTCGGATCTTTAACTACATCACAAAATCTATATCCTTTTTGGTCCTCACCATATCCAATAAAGGTTAGTTCTCGTGTCTTAGGATCTAGTTTCTTGCGACTACCGTCTTTAATAAGGACTTGAGCTTTTGAACCAAATACTCTTAAATGAGAAATATCTACATCTTCTCCGGTCCAAACCTGTTCTGGTACTTTGCCCTGAAGTGCCATTGTGGGCGAGCGGTTTTTCAAATAAATAGCTGTTCGCATTGCCTCTGCCCAAAATTTTTTATTCAGTTTGCTTTCTGAAAGCATGCATCTGGCCTTCTCTGTAATAGTCCTTATTGTTCTTTCTGCAACTCCATTTTGTTGCGGAGTATGCGGTATGGTAGTCTGGTGTATAATCCCGTTCTTTTTCAAATAATTTTGAAATTCTTTACTGGTATACTCACCACCGTTATCGGACCTAAGCTTTTTTATTTCACGGCCTGTTTGTTTCTCCACAAGTGCTCGAAATTCTCGGAAACATTCAAACGTATCCGACTTTCGTTTTAAAAAGTATCCAAATACCTTTCTGCTGAAATCATCTACAAAAATCAACAAATATCTGTTGCCACCCCATGTCTCCACTTCCATAGGACCAGCAATGTCGCTATGTACTAACTCTAATACGTGTGAAGCTCTCTTATTCTTCCTTTTCGGAAACTTCTTAGAACACAGTTTTCCTTGACTACAAGGAATACATGGTACCTTGCCATCCCTAGGGCTATAACTAAGGCCTTTGACAATACTTTTCAATTTTGACATTTCTGATTGGGATAAGTGACCCAACCGCCGATGCCACAATTCAAAATCATCTTGATCTTGACTTAAAAGAATCGTCGCCTTGTTATCTACGGAGCCTAAGACATAGAGACCATTAACGCGAGGTGCAGAGAACAAAGGGGTTCCCATTACAGATACCTTTTCATTAAAAACCTTACAGCTATGTTTATCAAATACTAGGGTCTTATTATCATCAGCAAATTTACTTACTGACATTAAATTCGTTATTAAATTTGGAATGACTAATACATCATCTATAGCCACACCCTGCATACGTCCCTCATGATTAACTTTTAATTCCATACTACCCTTTGATGTTGACCTAATTTTTTCATTATTAGCACAAGTAACGATCTGAGAAGTAGGTTCAATTTTTGTCAAAATTGATTTATTTGAAGTCATGTGGGACGTCGCACCGCTGTCTATCACCCAGCTGTCATTACCATAATTAGCTACCAATGTAACAAAATCCGTGGTTACAAGCATATTGGTATTTTTCTTGTCATTGTCATTTTTTGGTTTAAATTTGCATTGCCACTGAAAATGACCCTTTTTCTTACATATATGACAAGTAATATTTTTACTATGATAACTACTATTACTATCTCTATTTCTACTACAATTTGCTGCCTGTGAAACTAGCACTGAATCGCTTTTCACATCGCTGCTGCTTTCCTTCTGCCTTTGGCCTTCCCGCAAAAGTGCTGAGATAACATTCTCCGATGATATCTTCGTACCAGAATGTTCCATTGCCATTACTAAAGGATTGTAGGCTTCTGTTAATCCCGCTAACAGTATGATGCCGACGAACTCATCATCTAGTCCAGCTTGAATGGACAGAAGAGCCTGCTGCGTCGCTTGTATCTCAGTAACATATAATTCGATGTTAGAGAAATTAATTAGCTTTATTGAAAATAATTTTCTGAGCAGACAAAGCCTCCTCATTAAGCCGGAATCGGCATATGCCTTCTTTAATGCTGACCAAGCTTGCCAGGCTGTAGTAGTCGTTTGAACTAACGGATAAATATGTTCCGAAATTGACAGGCAAATTTTTGCTCTTGCTTTACTGTCTCTTTTTCTTGCATCATCACTTTTTGTAGTGTCAAAAGTGCTACTTACGCAATCCCACAAGTCTAGGTCTGTGAGTAGCAATTCCACTGCGAAAGCCCACGAGCCATAGTTAGACTCGCCAGTCAATTTTTGTATGCTTGCAGTGCATTTATTAGTATTAGTTTCCATCTTTAATTACATTAAATTACCCCATAACCTGATGAAATGTAATAAATATACACACGATGGATATACTCATTCTTTATTAATTAAGTGACATAATCAACAACATAGGTTACTTAGCAACCACTTCTTTTTCTTCCTGACAACAAATCACTAACTAAACTCATTGGTATTAATCACAGATATTAATACTCTTTAACAATTACAGTTGTAAACTAGTGAAAGTTGTAATGAACCTTTAATATATCTTAATATTCTTTTCAGACACTTGTATAACAGCTGGCTTGCACAATGTTGAAACCTACTCAGGAAACTAACTGCGACACATATTATATCTGGTCTAGTACCACGCGCAGCATATAATAAAGAACCTATTAACTGCCTACATTTTGTTTCTATTGCACTACTTTCTGACTGTTCCCTTTGTAATTTTTGAAAATTAAAATTTTGATTTATCGGGGTAGAAACAGCGTTGCAGTTTAACATTTTTTTACCTTTTCAGACTTGAAATTAAATATTTTTCTTGGTTTAAAGTACTTATACCGTTTTCTTGTCATGGCCTCTTCATATGTCAACGATTCATTATAATTTGTTGTTATAAAACCTGTTTCATACTGATCAAGCCATTGTGGCGTCACCTTCTTCCTCGATGGTCTATTAGTTTCTTGTTCCTTCTGTCCTTGTGTACATGAAACACTTTCTTCTTGGTCGCTCTGTGAACTTCTTGATTGTTCTAAACCTTTTGGATTATTTAGCGAGAATTCGGTTGCTTTCTGTATTTCTTCTTGATTTTCTTTTTCTTCTCTTATTTGGTCTTGTTCGGTCATAGTATCCTCTTCGTAGAAGCTGTGATATTCATCTCCTTGGTTTATATCATCTTCTAAATACTCTACAGGCCATTCACATTCATCTGATATGTGTTTTTCACTCTCATGTTCTGTTTGCTTTATAAATATAACTTCTCTTTTGATCAGAACATCATTTTTGTTTGGAAAATATATCCTATAACCTTTGGTGTTTTCACCATAGCCTACAAAATAACCTTCTTCTGATTTTGAATCCCATTTAAGACGCTTGTTGTCAGGGATATGAACGGAAACTTTTGAACCAAAGACTTTTAATTGCTTAATATCAAAAATACTTTTATTTAACCATAACTCGTATGGTGTTTTTCCTATAACTCTACTCTTACCAGTTCTATTTAAAATAAAAACTGCAGTATTTACAGATTCTGCCCATAAACTTTTATTTAAACCTGAGCCTAATAGCATAGTCCTAGCTGCCTCTGTTATTGTCCTTATTTCTCTCTCTGCACACCCGTTTTGTTCCGGAGTATAAGCACAACTTGTTTGATGTATTATGCCCATTTTGTCTAATAAAGACAACATTTGCTGATTTTTAAATTCTTTACCATTATCTGATCTAATTATTTTAACTTTGTGACCTAAGTTGTTAGTGACATACTGTAGGAATTTTTCAACATATGTAACTGTTTCTGATTTATTTTTCAGGAAATAAACTGTTCGAAAACGAGAATAATCATCCTTAATTAACAAGTAGTAATTTGCATTACCCAACGAACTAACCTCCATTGCTCCGCATAAATCCAGATGTAGAATCTCACCTGGTCTTTGACCTTTGACCTCACTTAAAGGAAATGGCTGTTTATATTGTTTACCTCTAAGGCAGTCTTCACACGTTGATTCGCTATTATCACTTGATATACTAATATTACTTCCTTTTAAAATATTTTTTACCTGTTCTATGTCCTGATGACCCATTTTACAATGCCACTCTAACAAGTTATTTTCAACTTTGCCTACGCAAGCTGTATCACTAAATTTTAACCTAAATTCCATGAAATATAATTTATTTTTTCTTTTAGCTATAGCACAAACTTGCTTTTGAGTAGGTTTTCTAAAAATACAGTTATTTTTGTTCATTTCTAAGATATATCCTTTGTCTGTAGCTGAACTAACAGAAAACAAATTTAACATTATATCTGGCACATGCAAAACGTTATTTAAGCTTGTTTCAACCCATTCGGAACCATTGTACGCTTCTAAATGTATAGTACCTACACCTATAGCTGGGATGACTTTACCGTCTCCTAAAATTATTTGTCTAGGTGATGATAATTGCTCGTATTTTGTAAAATATTTTATATTATGAGCCATGTGCTCCGACGCTGCTGAGTCTAGAGCAAATAAATCTTTATATTGATATGACTGTGCATTTAAGGCTGGGGACACACTTACACAGAATGCATTACCATTGTTTTAATCTCTAGACATTACTTTAGACTTATTTCTAAACCAGCACTCACTGATGTCATGATTTGACTTTTTGCAATAACCACAAAACTTTTTGTTACGCTTAGGTATGTTACACTTGTTATCGGACTTAAAATGGCCTTCAACGTGACACTTAAAACACTTACGTCCCTTTTTGATCGTTTGAAATGCTTCTGATGTTGAGCTAGTCCCTTGTTTCAGTCGTATCTCCTCAACGAGTAGCCTAAAAGTTAGTTCTTCATATGTCTGTTTGTCCGAGTCAACAGATTCCCAGGCAGACACAAAGTGTTTGTAAGAAGCTGGTAGCGATGAGGTAATCTTTGTAATCACCATGCTTTTAGATATTTGAAGCCCTAGTGACTCCAACGTTGCTAAGATTTCTTCAAGCTTCCCTAAGAACTGTGCTACTGTGTCGTTTTCTTCAAATTTAAGGTTGTAAAATTTTTCTTGTGCTAGGTGTAGTGACAAGTTGCCCTTTTGCTCAAAAATTGTGTTTAACCTATCCCAAATTTGCTTGGCTGTTGTGCAACTTAGTATTTGTGAAATGGTCTTTTCTGCTAACCTGCTTACAATGAGGTTCTGCGCCTTTGCATCATCGTTTGCCCACGCTGCAAACTCTTCTTTTGCCTCATCCGGCCTTGGACTGGAACCGTCCACGATGCTCGACACGCCTGCCGCCTTTAGAAGTACCTTCACCCGGAACTTCCATGCTGCCCACTGCGATGCATCCCGCAGCTTAATGTCGTTGATAGCGCTGAGATTTATCGCCTCCATTGTGCACGCTTGACCACGTGCGCCGTGCTCCCGGCTGGTGCTTTACCACACCGAATTTTATATTTTTCACCAATCCAGAATCCTGTAATTAAACAGTTGCGAGCCTGGGCCGGCTTTGCTATAGAATTGGACCCGTTTCGCATTTTTGCCACTTAACTTATATTTTCACGAAAGTTTTTTATGTAATACACTTCACATTATTGTCTTCTTTGATAAATCACTTTAATTTTCGAGACTTAATGAGAAAAATTAATTTCTGAATTTTTATAATTAAATACGTAAAAACGTAAGATCACCTATGACAACTACATAAAATGACGTTTCATTTGTCAAAAAGTTGTCAAAGGTGCGATTTGACACCTGACTACACACTTAATAGTGTTTTTTCTTAGCATATTTTTCTTACCATAGAACCGAACATGTCATAAAATCGAACTGCCTAACCCCGACACCATGCAGTCTTGTTTGTCTTACCCCTAGAGTGTTTTTTTTAAGCCGGAGGCGCGGAGGGAGTGCAGCCCCCGCCCGCCGTAGCACAGCACAGGCACCCGGGCGAGCCGGAGCGGCCGAGGCTGGTCGCCGAAGGCGACCAGCATGCCGAGGCTGCGGAGGTGAGCGTGGGTGCCTGTGCTTTGCTACGCTAGGGCGAAGGGGCTGCTCTTCCCGCAGCGCCGGAGACGTCACGGTTCGGAATTGGTCCCCATTTTGGGTGAGGCTTTAAATAGAGTGGGAGGGCACCCGAGTGGTTATTTTCTTTTATGACCACCCAGAAATAGTCGACCTGTGTTTTAAGAGGATTAAAGATTATTCAAGGCGACCAATTTCAAATCGGACTCTTCCTCCAACCTTCCTCCCCCCTCCCCCCCTCGCACCCCCCCCGCTATGGGTCAGGTGCAACTTACCGACTCCTCCTCCAACCTCCCTCCCCCCTCCCCCCTCCCACTACCCCCAGTTACGATTCAGGTGCTAAAGATCACCTTACAAGGGGTGAAAATTTTTTAATTTCAAAAAATTATTTCTCGAAAACTATTAGGCCTCGTAAAATTTGGCTTGGGGGGGGTTGACCCCCACCCCCCCCCCCCACCCCCTCCCCCCCCTCCCACCCCCCCCCGCTACGGGTCCAACACTATAGACCACCCATCATAACCTGTTAAATTATTCGGATTTCGGGATTGGGAAAAATTAAAATTCTTTATTTTATATTGAGAACGATGTCTTTTAATCAGCAGCCATTGACAAGAAGGGATTGAGTTTGTACCACAGACAACTTACATAAATTATTACAGTTCTGTTCTGTTAATCCATTCGTCCCTTTCAGGACAGGCAAAGGTCGGAGACCATACAGCCTATTCATTCGTGTGTATTTTCTGTGTTATGTATTTTAAAGGCATAGCCTGTTCAATCGTATAACAATAATAAATATAAATAATCATAAATATGTATGATTCATCTGAATGATTTTAATCTTGTAGTTTTTCTTTCTGACTCTTCTTTCTTTGAATTATCTTTCTTTCTGTACTTAAATTCAAATTTCTTGAACAGTGTTCAAAATATATTTGTATAAATATTTATACGTCAACGAATTCTTCAGTAAATCCTTTAGCGAGCGCGGCACGTCTTCAATGGTCTTGAAAATATTAATCAAGTCATCAATCAGCACAAGGCGCTGAATGCCGAAAGATGAACACGAAAAAAATATGTGATCCAGTGTTTGGGATTCATTACTATTGCAATAATTACAAGACGGAGAGTTCACTATTTTCATTCTATGTAAATGTGCATTAAGGCGACAATGACATTGGGTCATTTAGGCGACATATGGCTGAATAATATTTTCTATTACTATAATTAGTTTTCTTATTACAAAACCACGGGTTTTTATTTAAATCATTATTTATGCATTTGTACCATAATCCTTTTCGCTCATTTTCAGGGGAGTTCCTCATCTCATCCCAATGACTTTCCATCTTATTTATCAAATTTTTATTGATATCAGTGTAAGGAAGGGCAACACTTGACTTTATTTGTCTGATGTTCTGTGATGTATTTATCGTTTTTGCCAAAAAGTCGACGTTTTCATTTCCAATCACTCCACAGTGTGCCGGGACCCAAATGAAAGCAATTTCATATGATCTGTTCAGCTCAAGTTGATAAGTTTTCTTCATAATTTCGTAAATTAAATAGTTAGTTTTAACATGAAGCTTACAATTGTGTATCGATGTAAGTACACTCATACTATCACTGGCAATCACCCATTTTAGAGACTCATCTTTACAATTTTCAATGTATTGCAACGCTGACAAGATAGCAAAAGCTTCAGCTGAGAAAATACTTGTATTAGAATCTATTCCTTCTCCAAAACCCACTTTCAATTTACTATCATAGAAGGCGACAGAAGTACAATGCTCGTTCTTGGCTGCATCTGTATATAATATCCTATAATTTTGCCATTTAAATAGTGATTCATTAAATGTCTCCTTCGAGTTGAGGGAAGGATCTATTTCTATATTACAGTAATAGTACTTGCTTTGGTATGTTCCTTCAAAGCATGGCCAGGTGATCTCTGTTCTGTGAATGTTTAAGGACCCAAAAAACTGCAGATAATCAGAAAGTTCATGAAGCAAGAACAAGGATTTTTTGTTTGATATTACTGATTGAGAACTAATAAGATTACTTAATAATTTATTAGATTTTATTGAATAAATTTTTAGTAAAAATCTATTTTTTAAATAATGAAATCTCACTCCAAGTGGAGGTATATTACATTCAATTTGCAAAATATTTATAGGTGTTGTCTTAAATGCCCCTGTTATAAGGCGTAAACCAGTATTTTGAATGACCTCCAACTTTTTAACTAAAGTTTTATTGGAAGCATAGCATAATGCTCCATATTCAAAATGACTTCTGATTAATGACTTGTAAAGGAGTAATAAAATTTTGGGATCAGCACCCCAGTATGTTTTAGCTAATGATTTTAAGATGTTCAGAGCTTTAAAAGCTCTGGCTACTACATAGTCAACATATTTATTCCATGACATATTGCTGGTAAAGAGAACCCCCAGGAATTTTACCTCTGATACCTCTGTTAATTCAGATTTATTATAGTAAATTTTTACTGGAGGATGAATTCGTTTGCCAAAAACTATGACTTTAGATTTCTTAGAGTTAATATTTAAATCTAAATAACCTAAATACCTCTTTAATCTATCTAAAGATTCATTAAGTCTAAATGCTATTTGATTTATACAATTTCCAGATAAATATATAACTAAATCATCTGCATATTGCAAATTACTCGTGAATGGTCCTAAATTCAAATTTAGCTGATATATATACAATAAAAATATTAAAGGGCTCAATATTCCACCCTGGCATACGCCTTTGGAAGAGTATCTGGGCCCATAAAGATTTCCATATTTTACAAAAACTTTTCTTTCATATAAAAAGTTATAAATCCATTTAATTAATTTTTAAGGTACACCAACTTTGTTGAGTTCTTCACAAAGTATTTTAAGATTGACATTATTAAAAGCACCCTCAATGTCTAGAAAAACAGAGACAAGAAGATTATTTTGAGCAATTGACTTTTGAATATCCAGCTGCAACAAAGCAATACTTTCCTGAGCAGATTTTCCCTTCCGAAAACCAAATTGATTATATGGTAAGATATTATGTTTTTCAATGAAAAATTCAAGACGTTGTTTTAAAAGCTGTTCAAAAATTTTACCCACGCAAGAAGTAAGGGTTATAGGTCGATATGAATCTTCATGAAACTCCTTTTTATCGGGTTTCAAAACTGGTATCAAGCAATCAACTTTCCAATCTTCAGGAATGTGATTTCCTTTCCATAAATTATTAAAGATTGCACACAAAATTCTAACACCATTTTCGTTTAATTTTTTTAATAAAATATATGGTACGCCATCTAACCCAAATGCTGTGTCTCTCCTGCCATGCACTGCCATTTTTAACTCTTTTACAGTAAAGAGATTTACTAGAAAATGATTGAAAGAATTAATATTTTCAGCATAATGAAGTTCTTCGAATTTGACATAGTCTGGAGTGTACTTATTTAAGAAATTCATGATCCAATCATTATTATTATTAAATTTTTTTTTACATATATATGTTTTATTAAATTTTTTCATTAAAGTCCATATCAAAGACATTGGAGTGTTCCGATTGAAAGAATGACACAATTCAGCCCAACTATTCTCTCTTTCTCTTTTTAATGTTAATTTCTTAAATGCTTGCAATTTTTTGAAGTTTAAGTAATTATCAAGACTTGGGTCCTTTTTAAAAACTATGTATGCCTGTTTTCTATTCTGAACTGCAATAGTACATTTGTTATTCCACCAAGGAAGACATGACTTTTTTTTACGACCTTTATGGACTTTATTACTATTTTGAGATTTGCAATATGGAATTGATTTTTGAACAGCTAAATGTAATAAATTAACAAAATTATTATAAGTATGTAGTTAAAGGTGAATTGGAATCTATAACAAAGTTACACAACAAAGAATCAAGTTCTTTTTCAAATATATCCCAATTAACACTTTTGTAATTGGGAAACAATGGCAAGTTATTACCTTTGTCTGAATTTCCATGACTATTGCAACCAACAAGTAATTTTATTATTACAGGTAAATGATAACTTCCTAAAGGATCGTCGTGTAATGACCAATCGCAAGTCAATGCAAGAGATGGAGAAACCAATGATAAATCTAAAACATTGGGACGCCAAGTGAGAGAACCAACAGTAGTTGACTTACCATTATTAAGAAGAACTAAGCTATTATCATCAATGACATCTAGAAGATTTCTACCTCTACTGTTTATACTATTACTACCCCAAATAGTATGAAGGGCATTAAAATCACCCCCAAGGATAAATGGCTTCGGAATATTTTTAATCAACATGTCTAAAGTGTTTTTATTAAAATTTGCAAGAGGTGGACTATAGAAACTCAATATACTAATTTCTTGATCATAAAGTTTAATCCTAATACAAATGTTTTGATGATCACTATCACAATATGTATCTATTTTTGTATATGATATACTGTTATGTATAATTAGCGCAACACCATTATGTTGGCTACCTATATCTTTTCTTTCAATTTTATAACCTCTTATATTGAATCTATGTTCAGGTTTTAACCAAGTTTCACAAATTATTGCAATATGTATGTCATTTTCATTAAGAAACTGGGATAAAATATGTCGATTACTTAGTAAGCTCTGAGTATTCCATTACTATATTTACATAATCCATTATTTTTTAAATTGGGTAGTTTTTTTACTGAACGTTTCGAGAAGAATATTTTTCACATTATTAGAACTAATAGGGTTATTGTCTGTTTTAGATGATACAATTTTGACAATCGATTCTACAAGTAAATTCAAAAAAATATCTGATTTTAATACATTTTGTAGTTGTTTGTAAGGGTCATTTGTTGTTAATTTAGGAAAAGATTTTTCATTAAATAATTCTGCATATGTTACAGATCTTGACTTCATTTTATTTTCATTAATTTTCTGCTTTTTAATGGGACATTCACCTGATACTGCTATATGATTCCCATTGCAATTAATACATTTTGCATTTATTTTGTCAACCGAACAGTTTTTAAAATTGTGATTTTCTGAGCAAATGGAGCACTTCACGGAGTTTTTACAAAATTTAGCAATGTGTCCATACTTCAAACACTGCAGACACTGCTTGACTGGAGGAATAAAAGGACTCACCTCGTGTCTCCATGAATCCAAATGAATATAGTCCGGTAGCTGGGTCGCTGCAAAAGTCACAGCCACTGTTGCTGTGGGTTTGTATTCGGTTCTATCATTTATAGTTACCCTTGACATAAGTCGTCTGACTTGAATTACATTTGTTGAAGACAATAGTGAAAAAATCTTTTTGTTGGAAAGTTCAAGAGGAACCCCCCTTATGACACCCGTGATCTCCGTCGAAGCAGCTGGAATACTAGGTTTCATGTTGACATTTTTGTGGTATTTGTCATTATTTAAAAATACGTTAGCATTAATTGCTAAATCAAATACGATTCCAATTTTGTACTTGTTGATGGTTTTTAAGTACTTCACACCATTAACACTATACTGTCTTAAAGCCGATGATATGGCGAGCTTTTCATGTTCTCCAATAGCCTTTTCCGGAATATTAGATGAAAGGAAAACTATGTATTCCTCTGCACGGCCGTTGTCTAAATATTTGCGAGTATAGTTCTGGATTCTGAACGGTTTGTACTTCTCATCATCATCTTCAAAGTCACTTGAAGACGACACCGATTCATTAGTCGGTGACGACTCTTTTTTACGTTTTAACTTGGCGCCCCTCATTATGGGGGCACCGGAATGCTATTTTTACTAATTTTTGTGCACTATAAGCGATATTTCTTGAAAATTTGTTATAAAAACGCGCCTTTTCTCTTCGACCGTTCCCGCGCTTTTTCTAAATTATTACATCTGTCATTCCCATCACAGACTTGTGTTCTGTGACCACAGAGTACATTCACATAATATTAGTTGTCTTTAACACAGGGCCTTTGGATTGTTCCTATGGATTGTGAAAAAATTATAAAGGTTAGGCGTATTAATTAAAAGAAAAACACTAAAAGATGATGATGGTACTAGTTCATTTATTAATAATTATTAATACTAACATGGTTGTGTTGACGTTGAGAGTCAAATATTATCAAAAAGAGTATACATGTGCTATACAGCTCTCCCTGTTGAATTGTATATTTTTCTTCTATCCAATGCTACAACTGCTGCAAATTTGGTCATACTAAAATACAGTGTAGGTCAAAGCCTCGTTGTTTTAAATGCGGGGACGTTATCTCGGAAAATGCTTACCTACCTATTGTCTACATTGCACTGGTCGCCACTTTGCCAGTAGCAAAAAATTTCAATGGCCCAGAGCTGTCATCATACTAGTAGGGCGAGTGGGGGCGCGGGCCACATGTGGCCCACGTGCTGTCTTCTCCCCTATTTGCATTCCAACTTTTAGCTTCTTCAATTTTCCCCATACATTTTCTATGAAAAAAAAATTCCCCCATTTTGAATTTTTTTTCTTTCCATCGAATAGATCTTCGGGTCTTGATCACTTCTTGTCAAGAACCCGTTCCTCCATCTTTTATACTTTCCGAGGTATCGACGAAATTCGTATGGCGGCTATTTTGAAAATATTTTCAGCTCACTGCCAATTGGATGAGGTTTCGAATGAGATTTGGTCGAGCACCCCCCACCTATCTCCGATACCCTGGCTGTGCTCTTCACCCGTCTTCAAAATCCTCATTCATCAGCTCTCTCCGTATTTTTCCTCCGAATTGTTGAGAGGTGATCAATCAGTCTGTCAGTGAATCAGCACAAGCAGCTATATATATATATTAATAATAATAACTAGTAGGGTGCGGGTGCGCGGGCGACATGTGGCCCGCGTGCTGTCTGCCCCCCTATTTGCATTCCAACTTTTAGTCTCTTCAACATTCGTCATACATTTTCTATGGAAAAAAAATTCCGCCATTTTGAATTTTTTCTATCCATCGAATAGACCTTCGGGCAAAGACATTATACTATAACAAGACTGTGCACTATGATGAAAAAAACGGTCCGCGTGAGAGGGCACCTCAGGTAGTGCGTCCCTTTCTAATTTAAGGTGACCATGATGAAAAAAAAATTCACAGGACAAATTATTTTTAAAACGATTGTGTATATATTAATATAACCTGTATAGATGCTTGTGCTGATTTACTCACTGATTGACTGCTGACTCACTTATCACTTCTCCTGAACAATTTTGCGGGAATTTTTTTTCCACAAATGGTGTCGTATACCTAAAAGATAAAAATTCATTCGAAGAAAAAATAAGGAGAGCTGAGGATTGAGGGTTTTGGAGATGGGAGAGCACAGCCTAGAGTTGAAGATAGGTGGATGGTAGTAGTGCTTGACAAAAGGACTCTCAAAACATCACCCGGTTGGCAAAGAGTTATGTGCTAACACATCAACATGGCAGATTTATTTTTATTATAATAGTAAACTATTATTATACATCTGCAATTAAAGTCCTACCTAACTACTACAAGAAAAATCTTTGATCTACGTAATTCATGGTTACCCTACAGAATTTTTTTACTTTTTAATTATTTTACTTTTAGTAATACCAGTCGCAAGGACATAAATACTACTTTTACTCAATATTAATATATTTTTTTTAATACAACGAAATAATTATCATTTAAAATAATTATAATAACTGTAGATAGTTATTAAAATAAGTTTCAGAATTTATAGATGTTTTGCTTTGGTATATTATAAAAAAACAAAAAATAAAAAAATCTACCGTTTCTACCAAACCCAATATTTAGTTGAGATGGCAAGATGTCAGACAAGGACACGACGACCAAATCTATCCGTCTCGCTCAGGACCGCTTTTCGCTAGCTACTGCTTGTAAGATAATAGCTCCTCTAAATAGTAAGCAATAAGTGTCAAGTTAGCTTAGCAAGAATGGTTAGTACTCAATCTTTGCCTTCGGGTCATCTTATCCTTGATCCTCAGTAGGGCTGGAACCCAGAGCCGTAAAGCCAGTTATAAAAAAAAAAAAAATTATCCTTGATCTGAGGACTGAGGTGTACCGTGTACCTCGGTACCTACCTACCTACTGATTGATGATTCTATCATAGACAATAAATGTCAAACACACGTCACAATCGATGACATTTATTTGCGCGCGAAAAACTTACCGTCCACCACTGACCACTTCAATTTTGTTGTGAATTGTGATTTAGCGGCAAACCGGCAAGTGAAAACTATTGTATGAAAGTAAAATCCACCAAAGTTAATAAATTCTCTTTTGTTTCAAAACTTTGGTACACTAGAGAAAAGGGACTATAAGAGCAATATGCCAGGTTTGAAGAACGAGTGTCCTAGCAATGGAAGTTCTTCACATGAAAAAGATACAGAAAAAGATACACCTTCTAAAGGTGCAGGAGCTTCATCAAGTCGCCAGTAAGTTCAATTAATGCTTATACTTTACATATGTAAATCAATGCATTTCTATTGACATTATGTAGGTGTTTGGAGAAATACTAAAAGAATGGAGGAATCTTTTTCTTATTAGGGTTCCATACCAAAATATTGTGAGACTTTTTTACAATTACCTAACAGTTCTCGGATATGTAATCTATGCCACAGTGCACTGATAAGTTCCGATTAAATAAAAAAACCTCTTTAAAGCTCGGTCGACGGAGCCCCGCTTCGCGGTGCTCCTATTTCTGGGTGGTCATAAATGAAAATATCCACTCAGAAGAATTCTCTTCGTCACCTGTCTGTTATCCGAGTTGGGGTGCCCTCAAGTACTGAAATCGCTTTGCTCGCTCTTGTATTCTAAGTTATCTGTGACAATAAACTTCTGGGAACGGATACATGGCCTTCAGTCTTGTGAAAGATTGTGGTGACTCTTTAGCGTTCACTTTTTTGCTTTGACCCTCTTAAAAGCTCAGCTTCGAATGAATGCAACTCGATTTAAAGCATGACCCCCGATTTTGATTGATTGAACTTGGTTTTTGTCTAACTCCCTGGCATTATTGGTTTCTTCAACCAAGTGATATTATAGCAAAAGAACATAATATAACTGAGAAGTAATGAAGTGCATGTAGATTAAAAAAATCTGTTCAAACTTCAAACAAGACTAATATAGCATTATTTCAGATCGCCACGACTCTCCACAAAAAAAAGTAGTCAATTAAAAATCACTAATATGTTTCCGGCAAAACGTGGCAGGAGCCCTGAGTCTGAAGATAACAACAATGTATGTTACATTCTATTTCATTAACGTTTTGACTGTGAAAGACTGAAAGGCTACAATAATATTGCTCTCAAACTAGGAAGCATTACTAGACTAAGGGCCGATTTTTCAATCACCAGATAAATGACTAAACTACGGAATAAATATTATGATGTTTTGACAGATTTTGTATGGCATATGTTTTAAATTTATTACTCAGATAGTCTATCTGGCGATTGAAAAATCAGCCCTAAGTAAATAAAAATACAAAATTGTTTGAAAAATTTGATTTCAGAAAAAAATTAAACATGAGACAGAATTGCCAAAACAAGTACCTAAAATCAGCATTGAAGCCATAACTTTGGATGGAAATACAGATGTAGTTACCAATGACTGTAAATTGCTACCAGACAAAGATGAAGTCAAAGCAGGCAATGAAATAAGTAACAATAATACGTCAGATGTTAATAAAAATAAGGAAATAACTGACAACAATCCAAAAAATGATCTAGCAACAAAAGATGAATTGAAGAAAAATGGTAAAGCGTTTTTTTCCATAATAACATTATTGTTTTTTCATACAGTTTTTTTGACGAAATAAGGGATTTAATTCCACTTTAGTTCTTTATTCTCAATTATTTCTAAGAAATTATTTGTCTTTTATAGGTGACGATTCCATACAGAAGATAAATGTTAAGGAACAGCTGCCTGATCTGGAAAAATGTAGTATTTGTAGGCAGTATTTGAACACTTCAGATATTATTTACTATCAAGGTCATCCCCAGGACGCTGTGGAGGAATTTGTAGCTTTGACTAATGAAAAGCTGGTGCTAGCATCTGGTAAGTATGAAAATTACTATTTACAGTGAACCCTTGGCAATCTGACAAACTTTTTAGATACCTAGTAGATATGTAGGATAGGTGTAGAGTTATCGAATTTGTCGGAATTTATATAACGGTGGCTCTACCGGCGGGCATGTCGCCAACAAGACCGGAGGCATGCCGCTAACAAGCTCGGCAAGTATTTGCGCCGTCGAAATTGCCGCACAAACGACCCGCCTGGGGTATGCCGGGGAGCCGGGGTAGTACTCTCCTGGCATTCGACGCATGGTGTTGTAGACACCAGGGGCCGTACCACCATCTCTTATTATTGTAGGTAATATTGTTTTTAAAATTTTCATACTGACGTTGTACCTATGAAACTGTCAAAACAATAATATAAAAATATATGGTGGTACCGCCCCAATGGCGTTTTGTCACAACTGAAATGATGCAAGTGCCGGCGGCCTGATTATACGGACAACAAGCATGCGACCGAAACTCGCCGGCAGTGCCGCCGTTATAGTGTGTAGGAGCCATAAATATCCCCTACAGTCCGGGTACCTTATTATCCAACAAATTACATATCAAAAAAGATAATTAATTATAACAAATATAATGTATGCTAATTACTAAAGTCGACAAACATCTGCTATCACTTGTAGTCAAATTCATACTGTCCAATCAGAATCAAAACAAAGCACGTACAGAACAATAATCGAGCACTAATTATTACAAATATAATGTATGCTAATTACTAAAGTCGACATACATCTGCTATCACTTGTAGTCAAATTCAAGAGCACTTGTAGTAACGCCAGAATATTATTTTCTAGGTGACGAAGGCGATATAATGGAGAGGCCTCAAACGAATATAACTGGCTTTTCAATATTTGATGAGCATGGGCACCTGTGCCCCATTGACGCAGGTCTCGTTGAGAGCGATGTCAGGATCTACATGTCTGGATATCTCAAGTCCATTTGCTCAGACTCATCTGAAATTGACGAGGAATCTGTACCTGTAAAAGATGTTGGACCTATTGTAGAGTGGTAAAATTTATTCTTAATAAATAATAATACTAGTGGTCAAAATTGACATACGCTTTCTGCTCTCCATCTCCTTAACCTTATAACTTTCACCCTCCTCAGTGCCAGTCATATGGTTAAAAAGAGGTATAAAGTTTTGTCTTGACATAATATTTAAAATATCCATAGATGTAGAGGGATCTAATGTAGATTTTAGGAAGATGATATTGCACATACAAAACATAGTTCAGCACCAATTCACAAAATTGGTGAATTGGTGCTATTTGGTGGTGTAGTAAAAATGATTTTGGTATTAATAATGTGTGACATCCAAATATACAAAATTCATGTATCTTCTTTTGATATAAGCATTTTTACCTGATGTTTTGTTCCTTGCACAGGTATATCCATGGTTTTGACGGTGGTGTAAAGAACTGTATCACCTTGTCGACTGAGTTCGGCGAGTACAATTTACTCAAACCTAATGCAGAGTATTCACCTCTAATGAACAATCTCTATGAAAAACTGTGGCTCAGCAAAGTGGTAGTGGAGTACATAGAGGAACACGACTACCTCCGACCTACTTACGAAGACTTGTTGCAGAACATCAGACAACATACGATTCCGGAGCTGGATGACAAAGTGATGTCAGAGGAAATGCTCCACAAACATGCGCAGTTCGTCTGCGACCAAGTCGTGAGCTTAGAGGCCGGCGAAGACGAGGAGCCCCTCATCACGTTGCCCTGCATGAGGGAGCTCATCAAACTGATGGGAATCAAATTCGGCAAGAGGAAGTTCCGCGCCAAAATCGATTACAAGAAGGTCGATAAAAAGGCGTGGACGAAAGCAACTACCACGCCGCTGGTGCGAAAAACTTTCGAAAGTTTCTTCACCAATCAATTGGACAAGACGAACCACGAGCACAGCCTGAGAAGGAAGCGGTGCGGGGTGTGCGAGGCCTGCCAGACGCCCGACTGCGGCGAGTGCAACGCGTGTCGCGCCATGGTGAAGTTCGGCGGGCACGGCCGCACCAAGAAGGCCTGCGTGCGCCGCCTGTGCCCCAACATGGCCGTGCAGCAGGCCGAGGACTCCGAGCTAGACGAGGAGGACGACGACCGCGCCGTCGACGAGAGACCGCTCGACGCGCCCGCGGACTCGCTGCCCGTGAAGATGGCGGGCGTCGACTGGAAGAAGATCGTCTGGATAGGGGAGCCGGTGGCCACGGACGCCACGAAGATCTACTACGAAAGAGTCGAAATCGACGGCGTGGAGTTCGCGGTCGGGGAGTTCGTGATGGTTGAAACGTCGCAGTCCAACGTCCCGGCGCTGGTGGCGAGACTCACGTACATGTGGAGGGACGCGCGTACGAAGGGCGGCTGCTTCCACGGCGAAGTGTTCCTCCGAGCGTCCGATACGGTACTGGGCGAGGTCGGCGATGCGAGAGAGGTGTTTTTGGGGGATCGATGCTGCCACGGAGCTCCGCTTTCGGCCATCTTTAGAAAGGCCCGTGTCGAAAGACGCGATCCGCCCGAAGATTGGTACAGACTGGGCGGCAAAGAAGTGGAACCGGATCTTTTCGAGGATGACGGCAAAAGTTACTTCTATCAAAAATATTATCAGTGGTTGACTGCCCGCTTCGAGGACCTGCCGGTCGACCCGGAATGTCCGAACCCTCTGAGGAAACATAGATTCTGCCCCTCCTGCGAACGCAAAACGAAACGAGAAGCGAAGGACATCCCCAAAGTTTTCGGCAAACTCGCGGAAAATTCTGACGCAGTTCCCGAAAAGAACAGGACCGAATGGACGAGCGTCCGGTGGCGGGACCACGACTACAAGAAAGGCTGCGGCGTGTTTCTGAAGCCGGGCACGTTTATATTTAAAAATACTCTCAGTAAAAATAGCAGCAGTCAAAAAATGAAGTTAGAAAAAGTCGACGAGGACATTTATCCTGAATATTACAGGAAGAGCGATAAGAATCTGCGTGGCTCCAACGTGGACACAGGCGAACCTTTTTGCGTCGGGCACGTGGTCGCCGTGATCGCGGCCGGCGCCGGCGCGCTCGTGGCTCCGCAGGACATCTACCTGCGCGTGAACGTGCTGTACCGCCCCGAGAACACCACCAGCGCGTACCCGCAGAACGAGGACCTCAACCTGGTGTACTGGAGCGACGAGGTGCGAGAGGTGTCGTTCGCCGCCGTCGCAGGCCCGGCGCAGCTGCTGCACGCCGACAACATCCCGCAGCAGGACGCCGCGCACGAGTGGCTCGAGGCGGACCCGGCGCGGATCTACTTCCGACAAGCCTTCGACGAGACCTCGGGCCGATTCCGCGACGTGCCTCAGCACGCCAGGCTCGTCGGGCGCGGCGAGCGCGGCAAGGACAAGGGGAAGGGCAAGGGCAAGTCGAGCAAGGCCGCGGATGCGAGCGCCGGCAAGTCCCTGGACGCGCGCGTGCGGCCGCTGAGGACGCTGGACGTGTTCGCCGGCTGCGGCGGGCTGTCGGAGGGGCTGCACCGCGCGGGCGTGGCGCGCTGCGAGTGGGCCGTGGAGAGCCTGGAGGCGGCGGCGCACGCCTACGCGCTCAACAACAAGGACTGCACCGTGTTCAACGAGGACTGCAACGCGCTGCTGGCGGCGGCGCTGCGCGGCGACGAGCGCAGCGCGCGCGGCCCGCGCCTGCCGCGCCCGGGCGACGTGCAGCTGCTGTGCGGCGGCCCGCCGTGCCAGGGCTTCTCGGGCATGAACCGCTTCAACTCGCGCGAGTACTCCAACTTCAAGAACTCGCTCGTGGCCACGTACCTCTCGTTCTGCGACTACTACCGGCCGCAGTTCTTCATCCTCGAGAACGTGCGCAACTTTGTCGCGTTCAAGCGCGGCATGGTGCTGAAGCTGACGCTGCGCGCGCTGCTCGACATGGGCTACCAGTGCACGTTCGGCGTGCTGCAGGCCGGCAGCTACGGCGTGCCGCAGACGCGCCGCCGCCTCATCGTGCTGGCGGCCGCGCCGGGGCGCCGCCTGCCGCGCTACCCCGAGCCCACGCACGTGTTCAGCCGCCGCGCCTGCTCGCTGGCCGCCACCGTGGACGGCAAGCGCTTCGCCACCGACGCGCGCTGGGAGGCGTCGGCGCCGCGCCGCACCGTCACCATCCACGACGCCATGAGCGACCTGCCGCCCGTCGCCAACGGCGCCAGCCGCCTCGAGATCGAGTACGGCTCCATGCCCGACACGCACTTCCAGCGCCTGGTGCGCGGCCGCGACGAGAGCGCCAAGCTGCGCGACCACGTGTGCAAGAACATGGCGCCGCTCATCCAGGCGCGCATCGCCCGCGTGCCCACCGCGCCCGGCTCCGATTGGCGCGACCTGCCCAACGTGGCCGTCACGCTCTCCGACGGCACCAAGAGCAAGGTACTTATATGCCTGCAGTACCAGCTTATTTAAAAGTAAAATTTGTATTGTATTCAAAAAACAATGCCAACGACGCCGGTAATCGAAACGTTTGTGCGGCGCAGGTGCTGCAGTACCGCTACGACGACAAGAAGAACGGGCGCTCGCGCACGGGCGCGCTGCGCGGCGTGTGCGCGTGCGCGGCGGGCGGCGCGTGCTCGCCGGCCGACAAGCAGGAGAACACGCTCATCCCGTGGTGCCTGCCGCACACGGCCAACCGACACAACAACTGGGCCGGCCTCTACGGTAATGACGCACTGCACTCGACACTGCTGCTGTCGTGCCGGTGCGCACAGCCGCTTTTTTTATATTCATTGAGATATCCAACCGATCAGTAGGTTAGATTATGTGGGATTTTACCCGCTACGGTGGACATCCTCAGCACAAGTTGGAAGGCGGATGGCTACAGGATCTCGCGGAAGCTCCCCTGCACAACGCCGTTGGGCTTCCAGGGAAGGTCAGTCGGCCTCGAGGTCCCAGGCTGTTTAGGGGATCCGGAACCCTTATCTACCGCTACTGCCAGTGGGATCAGCGTGTCGTGGTTTTTCTACAGTCATTTGTTTTGTCCATACATTTTTGTCGACTAGCGTTAACGCCAAACGCTTGTGACTTTGTCTAGCCCCGCAGATATCTCTCGATCCCAAGCGCATAGCACCTATAGGCGCTCTGTGTCACCATCCGTCGACGTCTCTGTGCAGGGCGCGTGTCGTGGGACGGCTACTTCAGTACGACGGTGACGGACCCCGAGCCGATGGGGAAGCAGGGCCGCGTGCTGCACCCCGAGCAGCACCGCGTGGTGTCGGTGCGCGAGTGCGCGCGCTCGCAGGGCTTCCGCGACTCCTACCTCTTCGCCGGCTCCGTGCAGGACAAGCACCGACAGGTACACTATCATGAGCTCACTCTGCCTTTATAATCGGATAATACAGGGTTATATAAAAATCTAACATCGGCAAGTGGTAACGGTGCGGCGCGGCGATGCGCGAACTCGCGGCGCGAAACCGCAACAGTGTAATGTCACTTTACAGAAATAACTTTTTTTGTATGAAATAAATTAATACTGAATTTTGAAAAGTGGTAGAACAAAAGTTGTTAGTTTTAACGTAAACAAGTACAGGCCGAGAGCGATTTGCTATTTTTTGTATAACCCTGTATAATATTAACATAATTGTTATATAATATAATATGTTATTTTTTATTTCAGATTGGAAACGCCGTGCCCCCGCCATTGGGTGCAGCGTTGGGCAGAGAAATAAAAAAAGCTATCATTGCCTTAGAGTGAGACGCATGTGTATACAAAAATTAAAGATGTGTTGTTTAAAATGTACTGAACTCCTTCGCAATAACTATTATTATTATATCGTTGACCATGTTGACATGTTAACCTCGTTTTATTTCAAACTAAATAGATATACTAAGTAGGACATATTAATTGTTTTGCTATACTCCGCTACTTGAAAAGATTCTGTATGGTACAATATGCCAGAACTCTACCCACATGAAACACCATACACAATTTTCCAACACTTTCTTCGACGCACTTTTATGCTATTATGCTGTTATGCACTTGCTAATTATGGATTTCTGCAAAATAACGCTTGCTTCCATTCAAGATATACTAGAGCATAAAGTATTCATGTTATCTGAGATATTTATCATCTGAACAAAAAGAGAGAGTTGATATTTAAGTCAAGGCTTTGATTGGGTTTTATGACCGAATGACAAGTAAAATTCGGGTCCGAGAATCAGATTTCAGAGTTGAGTCAAAGAAAAAATGGAAGTCTGTCAAAAAAGTCATGAAACAAAAAAAAGGAGTTGAAAATTAATTATGAAAATAATTTATTTCCTTACTACATCCTTAGTTTTTCGCTTAATATTTTTCACTAGAACATTCAACTCTGCATCTTCCTTCGATTTCTTAGATTTATGTTTGGGCACTGGATCGTCCGTTGGTCTTCGCTTCAATTTCTCTTGAATGAGTTTCTCCATGTTCTTCGTTTTCTTAAAGTTCGGGTCCGTGGGGTCGATGTTGAACAGATGCGACTCGTAAAGCGCCGCAAATCTGTTGTCCTCCAAATTTATTTCGAAATCTGGCACTGCTTCGTTTTGCTGTTTGATTTTTTCTTTTAGTTTCCTCTTCCTTTTAGATTTCTTACTAATATTCTCTGCCTCTTGTATTTTTTTAAGGCTGAAGTGTTGTTTACCATCATCTTCGTCTATCAATAGCTCCAATTCAGCTTTCCTTTTGTCCTCGTCTGAACTGTTTTGGTCATCTTCCTTTTGCGATTGTGTTTTGGTCTTTGATTTTTTGTTCTTGAACTCCGGTTTATTGAATTCTTCCGCAAAGTATGGGTCATTCATATCGACATCTGAGGGTATGTCATCAGATGAGTTTCCGTCAGAATCTGATTTTTCTTCATCTGTCTTCTGTTTATTCTTCAATTTTCTTTGTTTCTTCTTCTCTTTTCTTTTATGTAATAACTTTTCGAATGGCGTTAAATTCTTATCATCTGAAACAATCAAATTAAAATTCATTTGCATCATATTTTTATAAAAAGTTGCTCAAAACTGGTGTACATGAGTTAAAATGAATCCATTTTCAATCTCTACCGAAGCTAAATAATGCGGAAGGCTGTCAGTATCACTTGTAACTCAAGGCTTCAAGGCGACAGCAATTGTATTAAAAAAATGAACGCATTTATGGAAGACCTTCCATAATACAGACAAGACGAAGATCTAAGACGTAGACATACATACTCTGCCAGACATACTTACCCAATGACGAAG
This sequence comes from Coenonympha arcania, assembly GCA_036785405.1. Taxonomy (NCBI): domain Eukaryota; kingdom Metazoa; phylum Arthropoda; class Insecta; order Lepidoptera; family Nymphalidae; genus Coenonympha; species Coenonympha arcania. The sequence goes on from CM072067.1 coordinate 5,011,702, forward strand.
TACGCTACGCTAAGAGGACGAGAAATATGTGACGTATGTTGACGCCAAAAAAAATTCAAACATGGCGTCGTTATCGCCCGCAACATTTCGGTACCGCTGACAGCACGTGGTGCTGTCCTTACATTAGTCCCCCAAGAAGGTGAATATCTATTAAGTATTTACCTTCATTAATCTTCTTCTTAACCAGTTCCTCGGCTTTATCCTTGACGCCGAGCCCCCAGGTGATTTCCATTTCCATGTCTTTGTTCTGTTTCTTCTGCTCCTTGCTCTCAATGTCCTCTAGCAGCATCTTGTACTTTTGTATGGGGTCTTCATTATCATTCTCAACATCAGACTTAGAGTCTTGCTCCTCCGCACTATCATCTGCGGAAAAAAAGTGTTTTGATGACTTACTTATAGTGACACTGACTTATCAGCCTCTTGATACTACTTATAGAAGCTATAACACCTAAAAAACCATGTTTATCGCAGAATTTGTGTAAAAATCAAGTTCACGCGGGGGCAGTACTCCTTCACGTCACAACTATTGAACCGATTTGGCTGGAATTTTAAAAACACAAAATAGTCAATTCTCGAATATAGTCAAACATGTGAAGATGCCTGCCATTCCGCAGTTTTACGGTCGTAGAGTACAATTATTTGTTATACATATAGATTACAAACTGCAAAAAACGAAATAAAATTTAAATTTCGCAGGCGGACCCGTCCAGCTCGTCGTTCGATTACATTTTGCGAATCTATGGATGATACTTTACTATTAGGTTAGGCGATAGAAAATGGAGTGGAATTTTCATTGCCGAACCTAAGTAGGAAAAACTCAGTTTATACTTTTGCAGGATCATCGTTTCCCACTTGTTTCTTTACCTTTTCCTAAGAATCAAATAAAGCATATAAATTTAAATACGAATCAAAATTTTTCACTCGCAGCGGGATTCGAACCCGCGTCTCCCATCTCTCGCGGCTGGGTGCTCTGACCGCTGAGCTAAACGAGCCTTATCCCCCTGCGATGAAATTTTCGATTCGTATTATTAGGTCCTTAGGCAGAAAGCATATTCATTATTAAAAAAAAAAGCAAAAAAAATCATCTGTCGTTTACGTACCATCACTGCTGGAAGCCAGGTACTCTTTGAGGTCCAGATCGTCGATTTTCCCGTCGAGCGCGCTCTTGATGAGCTGCGCGCGGCTGGGGTTGGTCGCGTCCCACGTGAGGTCCACCTTGGCCTGCTGCAGCGCCGTGGTCGTGAACAGGCGCGGCTTGTATTTACTGAGATCTGGCAGCTTGGTGCACGTTTCACGAGGTTCCTGCAAAAATATTTTTGAAGTGGAAACTTTTTTAGGATTTTGAGATGGAAAAAAACCATTGAACTCGCGACAATGTTACCACAACAGACACCTGACGTACTTGTTCAAGTTTTCACTTCTGTTGATTTATAATAAAAAAGTTTTCAAAAAATCTAGTCCAATACCCTATAATATCATGATTTTTCGCATGAAAAATTTCATGAGCAAAGGAAAAAATTCGAACACCAGTAGTGAAGTATTTCTATGCTGTGGTGAAGATAGAAATGTTGCGTTTTAGGTGATGTTTATGGTTTAAGTAAGGAACATAAGATGCGCGAGGTACTTAAAATACTTCAGCCTGTTCAGTTGGTAGCGACGGAGCTTCTGCATGCGGTAAGTGAACACACTGACCTGGTCGAAGGTGACGTCATCGGGTATGAACCTCATGTCCAGCTTGGTGGCGCTGCTCTCGTACTCCAGGCCGTCGCACTCGCTGTACAGTTTGTCGGCCGTCGCCACGCAGTCGCACTCCACCACCGCGTAGAAATACTTCAGCCTGTTCAGTTGGTAGCGACGGAGCTTCTGCATGCGGTAAGTGAACACACTGACCTGGTCGAAGGTGACGTCATCGGGTATGAACCTCATGTCCAGCTTGGTGGCGCTGCTCTCGTACTCCAGGCCGTCGCACTCGCTGTACAGCTTGTCGGCCGTCGCCACGCAGTCGCACTCCACCACCGCGTAGAAATACTTCAGCCTGTTCAGTTGGTAGCGACGGAGCTTCTGCATGCGGTAAGTGAACACACTGACCTGGTCGAAGGTGACGTCATCGGGTATGAACCTCATGTCCAGCTTGGTGGCGCTGCTCTCGTACTCCAGGCCGTCGCACTCGCTGTACAGCTTGTCGGCCGTCGCCACGCAGTCGCACTCCACCACCGCGTAGAAATACTTCAGCCTGTTCAGTTGGTAGCGACGGAGCTTCTGCATGCGGTAAGTGAACACACTGACCTGGTCGAAGGTGACGTCATCGGGTATGAACCTCATGTCCAGCTTGGTGGCGCTGCTCTCGTACTCCAGGCCGTCGCACTCGCTGTACAGCTTGTCGGCCGTCGCCACGCAGTCGCACTCCACCACCGCGTAGAAATACTTCAGCCTGTTCAGTTGGTAGCGACGGAGCTTCTGCATGCGGTAAGTGAACACACTGACCTGGTCGAAGGTGACGTCATCGGGTATGAACCTCATGTCCAGCTTGGTGGCGCTGCTCTCGTACTCCAGGCCGTCGCACTCGCTGTACAGCTTGTCGGCCGTCGCCACGCAGTCGCACTCCACCACCGCGTAGAAATACTTCAGCCTGTTCAGTTGGTAGCGACGGAGCTTCTGCATGCGGTAAGTGAACACACTGACCTGGTCGAAGGTGACGTCATCGGGTATGAACCTCATGTCCAGCTTGGTGGCGCTGCTCTCGTACTCCAGGCCGTCGCACTCGCTGTACAGCTTGTCGGCCGTCGCCACGCAGTCGCACTCCACCACCGCGTAGAAATACTTCAGCCTGTTCAGTTGGTAGCGACGGAGCTTCTGCATGCGGTAAGTGAACACACTGACCTGGTCGAAGGTGACGTCATCGGGTATGAACCTCATGTCCAGCTTGGTGGCGCTGCTCTCGTACTCCAGGCCGTCGCACTCGCTGTACAGCTTGTCGGCCGTCGCCACGCAGTCGCACTCCACCACCGCGTAGAAATACTTCAGCCTGTTCAGTTGGTAGCGACGGAGCTTCTGCATGCGGTAAGTGAACACACTGACCTGGTCGAAGGTGACGTCATCGGGTATGAACCTCATGTCCAGCTTGGTGGCGCTGCTCTCGTACTCCAGGCCGTCGCACTCGCTGTACAGCTTGTCGGCCGTCGCCACGCAGTCGCACTCCACCACCGCGTAGAAATACTTCAGCCTGTTCAGTTGGTAGCGACGGAGCTTCTGCATGCGGTAAGTGAACACACTGACCTGGTCGAAGGTGACGTCATCGGGTATGAACCTCATGTCCAGCTTGGTGGCGCTGCTCTCGTACTCCAGGCCGTCGCACTCGCTGTACAGCTTGTCGGCCGTCGCCACGCAGTCGCACTCCACCACCGCGTAGAAATACTTCAGCCTGTTCAGTTGGTAGCGACGGAGCTTCTGCATGCGGTAAGTGAACACACTGACCTGGTCGAAGGTGACGTCATCGGGTATGAACCTCATGTCCAGCTTGGTGGCGCTGCTCTCGTACTCCAGGCCGTCGCACTCGCTGTACAGCTTGTCGGCCGTCGCCACGCAGTCGCACTCCACCACCGCGTAGAAATACTTCAGCCTGTTCAGTTGGTAGCGACGGAGCTTCTGCATGCGGTAAGTGAACACACTGACCTGGTCGAAGGTGACGTCATCGGGTATGAACCTCATGTCCAGCTTGGTGGCGCTGCTCTCGTACTCCAGGCCGTCGCACTCGCTGTACAGCTTGTCGGCCGTCGCCACGCAGTCGCACTCCACCACCGCGTAGAAATACTTCAGCCTGTTCAGTTGGTAGCGACGGAGCTTCTGCATGCGGTAAGTGAACACACTGACCTGGTCGAAGGTGACGTCATCGGGTATGAACCTCATGTCCAGCTTGGTGGCGCTGCTCTCGTACTCCAGGCCGTCGCACTCGCTGTACAGCTTGTCGGCCGTCGCCACGCAGTCGCACTCCACCACCGCGTAGAAATACTTCAGCCTGTTCAGTTGGTAGCGACGGAGCTTCTGCATGCGGTAAGTGAACACACTGACCTGGTCGAAGGTGACGTCATCGGGTATGAACCTCATGTCCAGCTTGGTGGCGCTGCTCTCGTACTCCAGGCCGTCGCACTCGCTGTACAGCTTGTCGGCCGTCGCCACGCAGTCGCACTCCACCACCGCGTAGAAATACTTCAGCCTGTTCAGTTGGTAGCGACGGAGCTTCTGCATGCGGTAAGTGAACACACTGACCTGGTCGAAGGTGACGTCATCGGGTATGAACCTCATGTCCAGCTTGGTGGCGCTGCTCTCGTACTCCAGGCCGTCGCACTCGCTGTACAGCTTGTCGGCCGTCGCCACGCAGTCGCACTCCACCACCGCGTAGAAATACTTCAGCCTGTTCAGTTGGTAGCGACGGAGCTTCTGCATGCGGTAAGTGAACACACTGACCTGGTCGAAGGTGACGTCATCGGGTATGAACCTCATGTCCAGCTTGGTGGCGCTGCTCTCGTACTCCAGGCCGTCGCACTCGCTGTACAGCTTGTCGGCCGTCGCCACGCAGTCGCACTCCACCACCGCGTAGAAATACTTCAGCCTGTTCAGTTGGTAGCGACGGAGCTTCTCCATGTGGTATGTGGACCCTGGAATTGTCTTCTTACATCAAAAGGTGGTGTAGAATTGAAAATGTTAAAAAAATAAATAAGTGAAAAAGTGAATGCTACAGATACTTATACGTACAGATTACAAAGGTGTAGGTAATAGGCTTGCATCTTCACGAAAATTACCACCTCTACCTCTTTGACCAAAGGTCATTTGGAAGGATAATATCATACCTTCACCATCCTAAATGACGTGATTGGTTGTATAAGTCTTAAATATTATGTAGCTTTTCGAAGAATAGACAGAAATAGGCATGCCATCTAAGATTAATATCAATGATTATTGAACAACAAGAATTAACTGCTCAAACTAATTGATAATACCTTCTTCATTTCCTCCATCATCAGAAGGATTGCAATCATCCTTATTATCTTCGGTCAGTTCTATAGGGCCCCTTATATCCTCTTCTTGCATTCTCTTCAGACCGTATTCGGAGGGATAAATCTGTAATTATATCGCAGAGTATATTGACTTGTATAATGTTAGAATAGCAGTCAAAAGTAGTCCTAGCAAGGGAAGAATGTGTTTCAGGATAATTTACAAGCTGTGCCCCAACTTGTAATCTTTATTAACTGAAACTTCTTTTAGATATAATATACCTACACTTTTTTTTTTCTATTCAAATTCAATCAATTTCTATCTTAAAAAATGCCCAACAGTAAGAAGTTTTTCTTCATAATGAAGCTTAGAATTACATGAAATAAGTTTCAAATAAATTCAACTTACAGTCACATGATGTATAACACCTCCAGGAGGCAGGAAGGAACTGAGAAGCACCATAAGATCCGTCGCTTTTATGTTGTCCCAGTCCATGTTGCAAATTGCTATCCTGAAACAAGGTGGAATTGCATACTAATACTTGCCATATTATTAGCACTTAAATGAAAAATATGACTAGCGCCTGGATAGTGTAAGGAAAACTTATTCATCTTTATTGTGATTGTTTATAAATTCTGCCTCCTGATTGTTTCTCTGATTTATGTCAGCGAATCAATCAGGGGACCAAATTTTCTTTAACAATCAATCAATTCAATTTAGTCAATTGTTGTAATAATTATGCTTAATTTAGAAGCCTACAAGTTATATCATAGTAGTAAGAAGCCTCTCTACAAATAGTCTTAAAGTAGTTTTTAGTTCATAGATGAGAATGAGTCTCTTTCCGACTGCTTCATAAACTTGTGGAAACCCATGAGGCATTACTTCTGGTAAAAACTTCATGAAATCGGGTTACTTATTATGGTACTTTTAACTTTCAACACTGTAACATGACAAACCAATTTTTAAGTTTAAATTTTCTTTTGTATGTTATAAATAAGTATATAAAAAAATACTTAAAGTTTGGCTTGTCTGACAATCAGTATCAACTGCGTAAAAGAACTGCTCTGTCCACAAGCCATTTTAGTAGCACCTGGTGAGCCATAATCTTCCAGCTGGTCTATCTGGCATAGATGGTCAGAACCTTCTATCATGAGGCAATAGTGAACAAAAAGATAGTAAGTACCACTTACCTCCGAGTGGACTCCTCAGTGGTTTCAGCATCAGCATCGAGCTCACCCCACTCATGCTCTAAATCACTCTCCTCTTCACTCTCACTGACCTCCTCCTCACTGGAAGAGTCTGTCATTAGTACTCCTGAAAGATATAAGGTTTATAAAACTCTGTCAAACCCAAAAAGGGCAAGGTACTATTTATTGATAATTCAATCCATGAAGACTCCACTCTGTCAAAATCGCTTGTTTCATTTGATTCATATGGAGTTTGACAGAGTGGGGTGCATCAACTTGAATATATATCTATAATATTTTTATCAAGGTATCATTGAATTAGGTAATTTCAAAGTCGATCAACAACATTTTTCGGAAATTTATATGTGGAGTCTCATAGGTGAGGCCAATGTCAAGCTTGAATCACAAATTGGTAACCTAACTATATTGTTTAATATGCATGCATGAAATAAAGTTCATAATGATTTCCAATCATCTACAATAAAAAAGTGACCTAAACACACAGGCAATTTTAGTACATATGAATTATGCTAAGCTTTGAAAAAATTAAGCGACTCAGCATATCTCACTCATGGTAAGTTTTAATTAAAGTATCATTTGTCTGTTTTGAATATGAAATGAAATTGATTTTAATAAATATTTGCCTTTATTTACCTTCTCCACGAGCATAATCAATGTCCAAGTCTAACAATCGTTTCTTTGTTTTAATATCTAAGCTGCCTCTAGTTAATTTATCATTTTTGAAAGTTTTCACAGATTTTTCTTCTTCTTTTCCTTCATCATCGCTGGGCATCCGTTTGACAAAGCGTCCGGGTTGGGAGTCGTTTTGATCCCCAGGGAGGCTACTTTCCTTTCCAGGCAAAGCGACTGATTTAACCCCTGAATCAGCATCATTTGACACTGATGCCTCATCCGAACTTACATCCGATTCTTCCAAATCATAGTATTTGCGTAAATTCTCAGTAGATGTTTCGTTCACCGGTCGTCCTCGTTTATCCACTGTGTATTTCACTTTGAACTTTTCATCGCTGAACATAGACTGAAATCTTTTATCTATCATAACCTTCCTCTCATGCTTCGGTATCTGCCTATATCGTGGGTCGTTCAGATACTTAGCGAAACGGCTGTCTTTCAATATATCACCCATTTTTTTTTAATTGTACGACTATTATAATTTACAGTTGTTATTTTTTTTAACACCTATTTATAAAAAAATCAACACAACACAGCATGGAAACAACATAACCTAATAATTAGGTAGGTAGTAGGTATACCTACCTAATTTAATTTGGTCAAAAGTCAAAACCGCAAAGCCACAGTGCAAAGCAAAAGCAAAATGGCAAAACCATGGCAAAACTAGTGTTCAGTGCTCAGACCAATTTCAGTGGCAAAACTGTGTTCTGTTAATCTATTCGTCCCTTTCGGGCCAAGCAAAGATTCTGTGACCATGCAGCTGCATATGTCAAAAAGAAGTACCTACTCTGTGATTACTCAAGTCTTTGGTAATAATTGACATTTGTCGTCTGTCGAATAAATTATTAGAAAATTATCTTTGTACACACATACAATTTATTTTTAAAATAGGTATCCGATTTTATGGAATTCGCCATATAAAGTGCAAGAGTCAGATTTATTTGCACAAGATTCTTCAACTCTTTGATTTGAATCAGTATAAATTAATCAATAAATACAATGAACAGTATCGGAGAAGAGTGTACGGAGTTGAAGATAAAATATGACGATTGTTTTAATTCATGGTTTTCCGAGCGTTTCCTGAAAGGTGATCACGATGATTCCATGTGCGCTGGTATTTTTAAAGTGTATACGGAATGTGTGAAGGTATTTTGTTTTTAATTTTCAATTGTCTTCACCTTCACTTATCTAAGATGTTTGTCCAATGTTTGCACTTATTTTGATACTTACCAAATGATATCTTTTCAGAAAGCTATGAAGAAACAAAACATTGATTTCAAGGAATTGGACAAGGATGTGCTAGGTACCGAAAGTGAGCACAAGGCACCCCCTTCGGACAGCAACAGTTGACAGATGGAAGCTTGTAGTCTGCTTTGCACTTTTAGCCCAATCACATTGTGGAACATGTTTCATGTCGGAATTTCCGATTCTGATATCAAATAATTTACATTATGAGCCATATTTAGTTCAATAAATAGCGCAAACAAAAAAAGATCATATTTGATCTTGAATTATACCTAGCTGTTAATAGTGCAAAATACTATTACTTCTTTAAAAAGTTCGTCTGAGCAACCTCAAAGCATATTTGTATTGATTGGGTGCACCTTTATCCCTAAACTTTAACTATGCCTAAATACACTGTAATATGCATGTCTAATTAAATATTATAGTATTTAATTAATTAAGTTGGACTCTTTTTCATTAATATAATTTCTACTTTAAAAACTAGGACCTATTTGCAAAAATAAAAATTAAGTAAACTAAAAGAAAAACTTACACTAAAGATTCATCGAAGCCAAGGCAGCGGCAGCGAAAATGCTGGCAGTGTTAACCCTTTGGATGGCCAAACTATATTATTGTGAGCAACCTCAAAGCATATTCATATTGGTTGGGTGCACCTTTATCCCCAAACTTTAGCATATATTTATATTATAGTTGTATCAGTATTGCACAGATGTGACAAACTGTAAACTCCAAGAATCATCTTTTATTGTTGAAACAAATTGAAACAAATTTAATGTAACGGACCTTCACGCGAACAGCTGTCACGCGGTGGACCTTCACGCCACCATGCGTGCCACAACGAGCAGCACAAGGAGTGCAGCAGAGCCACGCGCGACTGGCTGTCGTGCGGCAAAGCCTCACGCTACCAGGCGTTACTAGACTATCAGCCGAAGTTTAAATTTCATATTAAATGGAAAATACATCATATAACGTAGCTCACACTAATTTGTTAAAAATGCTTAAACATTGGTAATGTGGTTGTGTAAGAAGTAATTGAAATGCTATTTTAAATATATTGTGTCATAGCTGAACTGTTGGTAAAAAATGTTTTATGTTCTAGAGACAATAGGATGCTTTCATGCTTTGTACAAGTTACCATACTAGTCTAGACTGCATACAATAATTAATATATGCATTTCTAAAATAACAAGCATTTATAATTAATATATGCATTTCTAAAATAACAAGCATTTAAATGTGTAAAGTTGCCAATAATATGTAATGTAATGGATTGTGTAGTCTTTGTTTATTTGTTTTATAAAATATGTAGTCTGTTCAATAAATAATTTTTTAAATGGAAAGCAAATTTTTAATTTTACTGTCAGATTCATCCAGTGAATTGAAATGTGACAAATCAGATTTTTTGTAATATAAACTTAGACTTAAACTATATGGCTCAAAGGTCTTGTGAAAAGAAAAACAGAACTAAAAATAACAATGAGTTATATTTCAGTGAGATGTTAGTTATATCTGGTGCATTATTTTATCTTTGGCTGGTGTCTCTGGGTCTGTAGGCAATTCCACGACTCTTCATTTCCCTTATAACACCAGCAGGGAGGCGGCCTGATACTGATATAGCGTAAACCCCTTTGCAGAACCTGCCTGTAAAGATGAATTTTGTTTAATCTCAGTATTTAAATATTATAAATTGTGCACATTTGTAAGTTGGGATGCTTGCCATCACTTCACAATGGTAGTGATTTTGTCTTAGTCTAATTAAGTAAGTCTAAAAATCTGCTGTCCTTTTCACTATTCGGTAAAAATCTACTTTCATGGAAATGTTTATAATATGTTTGGAAAGGGGTAAGATTATTTCAACACTGCCTGAGGCGCTAATATTAGTGTATTTATCCTAATTTATGGCTCGCTTCACATCTGCGTACTTGCGACACCAAGCGTGACATAACAGCATTAAAAGATTAAATTTAATTTAAATTTATTTTTAAGAAAAAAAAGATTTAATTTGGAAACACAAACATCTATTTTTCAGCAGGTTTGATTTTTTAGCACTATCCCTTTCCAACTATACAGTAGTGAAAGAGCAAAATATTACCCAGTAATCTCATCTACAATGCCCTTCAAATATTAGAACCATATCTCTTCAGCAACACATTACTGCTCACAACCAGGATAGATGCTGAATGAAGAGTCCTACCCCCTTTAAAAATACATATATTTTTTTTGACGACCTCCCTGGCGCATTGGAGGCGCGCTCGGATTCGAGTGGGAGGTCGCGGGTTCGATTCCCGCCACGGGCCAATTTGGAATTTTATAATAATTTCTAAATTGGCTCAGGTCTGGTCTGGTGGGAGGCTTCGACCGTGGCTAGTGACCACCCTACCAGTAAAGACGCACCGCCTAGCGATTTAGCGTTCCGGTGCGATGCTGTGTAGATACCATAGGGGTAAATTTACTTACCCTTCCAAGTTAGTACAATAACATCTGAGCTGCATCATCACTTACCATCAGGGTCTAACATTGATCATTACTAAGGATAGGCCTGTTCGAACATTTTGCCAAAGCCTTTTTCATACAAGGAAATTTAGCGCCATCTATCAAACATCCTGCGAAATACTTGTTTTTTGACGTGACAACGTCTTAGAAATTGGTTTGCCGGGTGACACTTCAAGAAACTGCGTTACGCTCCGCTCACGTTATGCGCTCACAATGAGAGCGAGTGAGAGGCACGCGTCCCTTCCACTCGGGCAAAGTCGTTGTCCCGTAAAACTTTCGCCCGTATACCGACTTTACAGGCAACCAATTTTTTTTTTTTATGTAATATTTCTTGATGTTACTTACCGATGATACGTTACCCCATGCTTCTTTTTAAATTTCTTGGTGTAATTTTACCATCAGGTGTGATCGCAGTCAAGTACTAACTTGTATAGAATAAAAAAAAATATCAATAATGTATTCAACTTACTTATTCTCTGCCATTTGCAGACCCAACTATCTTCAGGACTCATTACCGCAATCATCCTGTAATTTCAAGCAGATGTTGTTATTATTAGTTTCAGTTGGATAGGTATGGGAACAGTTCATATCCTGGATTAACACATAGGCTACTTTAATACCTGAAAATTAATGTTTTCTTTATGATTAGTGAAAAATCGAATTTTATAAGGATGGAACTGCCAGGAAAACATATTTCAATACTAGAGGGTTCAATACTAAAACTATAAGAAACTAACCATAATAAGAACCATAATAAAAAACTAAAACCATAAGAATCGCTTTTCTTACAGACTGTTTTTTTTTCTTTTGAAGTATGGAACCCTAGAATAAATAATGAAAAACAAAAAATCTATTATTGTAATTACAGCCATGCTACTGGCTCAAACTTACCCATCAAAGTTGTTGCTAGTGCAGTCATAAACATTGTCCTTATTATTTTTCATCCGAAGAAACTCATCACAGTTGTCGCAGCCGTCATATTCGAATTGATCGAAGGTCTAGAAAGAATTTCTTTTAGGTACCCACATATGGAGCAGATTATACATTGAAATCACTGCTTAGGATAAGCTACTATACTACACTAAGCTTTAAGCTTACACTAATATTATAATGGTAATGTTTGTATGCATGTGGAGTAAGAGTAATATTACTGTTACTAGTACTACTTAGTAACAATTTGATGGATTTACCTTAATTAATGAGCAGACCAGACAGGCCCTGAGACCTCGTAAATCTTTTGGTACGGTGTCTAGAGACATTTTTGTTATGTTTACGATTTTGTCATTTTAGTAAAGCGAATTGCGAACCACGGATTGTAACGACAAACGTGAAGCGAACCTATAGTGTTATATGTCTATGAAGCGAACCTCAGACCAATAATCCCATAGACACAAGGCTAAAATAAAACAAAGTAAACGTATATCTTATTCAAGTTTCTAAATAGTATCAGTATTAGTGTGAGTGAGACAAAAATCAGGTGTCAGTTTTTATTTTTTTTGACATGTCACAAGGTCCAAATATTTTGCAACCATTTGCAACCTTTTAATACTGCCAATTTTAAAAGTATTCGCGTTTCTGGTCGAATTACCTCAGTCGTCGTATATATTTAATTTTGTCTCATAATATTTGTTGATGTTTCGTGAGAAGTGCTGAAAAGATTATTTAGATTTTCTTGTAAAAAAATGTGAAAAAATTGAGATTTGTATATAAATTTAAGTATAATGTGAGATGATAGAAGCGAACACAGAGTGACAGAAGCGAATGACAACTGTCAACTTGTCTATAGATTACTATTGAAACCACAGACTACTTTTCAATGGAAGTGGAACTCAAATTGCTCCACGGACAGATATTGCTCTATATCATGAGGTCCATATTCTGAGGTCAAAAATTATCATCACACATCCAAGGATGACTGACAAAAAGGAAACTACTCAGACCAATAATGAGGGAAACTAACTACAGATAATGTAGGAATTGAGTGGTTTGGCTTTCCCGTAAAACTTTCGCCCGTATACCGACTTTACAGGCAACCAATTTTTTTTTTTTATGTAATATTTCTTGATGTTACTTACCGATGATACGTTACCCCATGCTTCTTTTTAAATTTCTTGGTGTAATTTTTGCAGTCTTTTATCGCACAATTAGGCATTTTTATCTTTTAGAGTTAAATTTTCCACTATTCTCTCGCTAATAAGCGTACTTACTAAAATGGCGGGAACCGTCTCCATGGAAACGTGCGTGCGGAGCGTCGTGAGCTGAGGCGGGGACCGCGGCATAGACAATAGTGCGCGTACAATGGGGACATTTCCCCATTGAACTGGCGACATTTTTTCGCGCGGTTCGCCCTGTCTCTATATAGAGGTCAATGCTACCTAAATACAAACCTTTCATTGTTTTGTAGTGGCCACTGCTGTAATGAATTAAATTATTACAATACTGTAAGTACCTAATGACGAGTATGAAAAGTATTTATGACGTAGATGAAACTTAATAATGATTAAAGTAGGTACCTACCTATATATGTAGTCTACCTACATAATATATTTTAGCGATATTAAAAAAGCCATGCTTATTAATATACTGATAAGTAAACTCAGGCTAAAGACATCCGAACGATTTGCGTAAATCTGTTTCGTAGATACAAGCAAACAGTAGCGCCAGCTGTCAAAATTCTATAGGTGGCTGCTGAGCGAACTACATCGTGGCCTTACTGTTGGTGGCAAAAGAAGCATTTTTGGCACCGACAGACGAGACATTTTTTCGCGCCGTCTGCCCTGTCTGAAAGCCGACGCTTCCCGTGTGGTCCCATTTCAATTTAGTCCAGTTCTGTCAATCCATTTGAAAACCATATATATAAGTCTTAAAATTTTAATTGGAAAGTATGTATTCAACAGTAGTTTGAGAGTTAAAGTTTTTTGGAACGAAGTTCCTAATCGCGCGTTGCGAAAGGGGGTTAGACGGAGAAAATTAAGACGAAAAGTTGTAACGACACTTTTTGGTGTAGTACCCCTATATTCAATATACTCTATGTAGTAAGCTATTGTAAGTCGTGCGGCTTGCGCATGTTTCTCTGTCTGTCTCTCTCTCTCTCTCTCTCTCTTCACTAATTAATCGAAAGGAACTTCGTACCATCCGGGCCTTGACACCTCCCAAGTTTTTTTGATAATTAAATAACGTATACCTATTAACTAAACAGTGCAGTCCTGACAGACCTGCAAAATCAAACTTCCTAGGAAGGTACTCTAAAGTCTGAACTGAACGCACGCACCTCCTCCACAAAGGTCATCTTTGTAACTCATTGTACGTGTACCCATTGTACACTACGGTATTGCGAGAATATAATAAAACGCATTTATATCTACTTTTACGATAACCTAAAGTGTGATAGTACAAAGTACCTACGCTGGAAATCTGTGAATGAATAGACGAAAGGTCACAGCACCCTTGTGACGTCACTCGGGGGCAGCGGGCAGCTGCGCGAGGGCACGCAGCGTGTCGACGAGAATCCGCTGCGTAGTTTATTGATAACTAGGTTTTGTCCGCGGTTTCGTTCGTGTGGGTATCGACTATCGATCTTTTAGAAATTCCGCGCTAAAAAAAAGAGCTTCCGGGTGCGCCGGCCTAAGGGTGACGGACGTAAGGGGCTATGTCGTCCGTTGCCCGAACTCCATCAACAGGCCGAGGAGGTGGCGTGCTCTGTTCAGGACGCGCCTCCTAGGAGGAGTCGGCGGCGGTCAGGCTGCCAGCAGCAGCGACGGGACCTGCCGCTGTGGTGGGTCGGGGCCTGACGGGAGCGCGGTGAATACGCAAGTGAATCCCGTACTCCCGCCAACGAGGTCCGTCGTGGCAAGGGACAGGTTTTAGTGGGTGCAAGCCCCACATAACCCCTCCGTTTACCCTGACGGAGGGGTATGCGTTAGGCATTTTCTGTCGTTAAAAATTCCGTGCTATTGGATACCTACATTTTCCATTACTGCAGTCGATAATAGAACGGAATGAAAATATCGATCGCTGGATTTATCAGATGACTTTCGCACAGACAACTGTTCGCTGCATATAATGTCCCTATATGTCCCATCCAAGCGTCTTTTAAGATCGCTTTTCGAGATAAATTAAAAAATAATGTTTTTATGAATGCGTGACCCATTTAGCGATAATTTTCAAAATATCATATGGCTAGAGGTGAGGTATTTCCTAACATACCTATCCAAGAACTTTCAAGATTTAGCTGTAGCAAATAAAACTTAAAATAATTGCTATATGAAAGATTTTATATAATCCGGAGGAAACCGTGGCTTTACCGGGATGAAAAGTACTTACCTAGCTGTGTCAATCCAGGCTATGTCCTGTCTACGTTCATAAGCCGCAACGGTTCTATAATTAAAAGTATTATTGCGTGAGGGACAACATCCTTTACAAACTAACAAATAGGAGAGACATTATACACATTTATAATATTAATGGGATTTTACTGTTAGTATTAAGCAATTGTTTAAAAATATTACGTAAGTCGGTGAACAATTGCTATGAGATATGATCACGCAACGCTTATCTCCTAACTATGTAGTACGGGCTCTGAGCAGTTGACTGACCTGCCGATGTCGTCTTACGTACCTAACTATACTAGACCAAGGTTCGATATTTGTCGGCAAGATAGATGATGATGGAATTTTTTTTCATTAATTACAGTGAAACTCGTAAACAATCACTTTTGTTCATTGAACTATAATGAACAACTACTGAAGATAACGAACCGCAAACCTAACCTTGTTTTTAGAGGTTTATTGTTAAAATAAATAAATCATTTACAAACAATGGGACACGCTTTTATAACAAAGTCCCTAATGAAATATTAAACTTATCCCTCAATAAGTTCAAGTGGCTGTAAAACGAAAGCTCATGAATAAAGCTTACTATAGTATTAAGGATTATTTACATGAATCAAATCCTTGGGAGTGAATGAACTGCGGTAATTAAACAACTCATTTACTTTTTAGGAGCCTTTTTGAAGTGGTGATAACAGAAAACAAAACCCGACTGAGTTTGCGGTGGGCTTCTTCTCAGTGCAGGGCGCGTTCGAACCCTCGTAAACTTAGTTTTAAATCGACTTGTAATTACCATACATATGCGACAAATAGGTATATGGACGTTTTACAAGAGCCTTATTAGAGATATGGACGTTAGGCCTATGTGAAATAAAGATATTTTGACTTTCGACTTGGACTTTAATATCGAAAAAAGGATTATAGTTACTGAAATAATCGAGAATCTAAGTGTGCAGACGGACGGACGGAGGAAGTCTAAAGGTTCTAATTTTTTATAATTTTACCATTTTGGTTTCCACATCAAAATGTTAAAATTGGAACCCTTTTGGTAAATAGTTATACCCAGATTTATTTGAAAATTATTTTTTGCTTTTCAGTGGGTTTGTTTTTTGAAGGCTGTTCCCTTTTTTTAAAAAAAGAAATTGAAATATCATGTGTTTTGATTGGGATTTTTTTATTTACTTATTTTTATTTCACACTTTTTAGTGATAAGTAGGTACTTCATCTATCTTAGGTTTTTGGCGAATTACTACCTATTAATTTATTTTAGTAGTAGGTTTTTAGTGACAATCTTAGGCTTACTAGGTACTAGTCTAAAACTTATCACTAAAAACATATCATATCATAGTATAATAATGACTTATACATACCTTATTATCATTCTCTATATCTAATGACGAGGATGAGGAATGGTCTTTCTCGATGGATCTACTAGATCGGTTCAGCCAATAGCGATATAATCGCGGATAAACCTAAATACCAACATACTGAACATAGGGATTAAACTGAGAACCTCGTTTTTTTGAAGTCGGTTAGTTAAAAACATTATTGTCAACTTGAGAATCTCCTTCATTGAAGTCAGTTAAAGTCTACACTGTACACTATTATACTGATTGCAAGCGATTTACTCTTTTCCGTTGAGGAGTTCTGCTCTCCATCTCCGAAGATATTCATTAGATCTCGACCAAATTGAACTTAAACTACCTCTGATGTATGGCCTACCTAACAAAAAAAGAATCGTCGAAATCGGTTTTGCCGAACTCGAGATATTCCTGGACAAACTTAATACAAACATATCGATCAAACGGAGAACCTCTTACTTTTTTAAGTCGGTTAATATACTAAAACCTTCTCCAGAATATAACAAATACTTTCCTGAAAACCGCATCAAAATCGGTTCAGCCAAACGCGAAATAATCGCGGACAAACATACATACATTCATACGGGTCGAATACAGAACATCCTTCTTTTTTTGAAGTCTGTTAAAAATGTCATTAGCCTTTCGTTATAATTTAACTAGCAAACCCAGCGAACTCCGTTTCGCCACCAGATGGCTTCGTTTTATGTAACATTTCGTTTGGTGATTAAAAGAAGATTTTCTGTTGAAATTTTTCCTGAATTTTCGGGGGAATTTTGAATCAGCGGGATCGGATATTTCCTTAACATATACACTATATTATATTATTTAGACTTTTCGTTACACGTTGTATATTCTTACACGAGTAGATTAGGTACACTATAATATTTTTAACCGACTTCAAAAAAGGAGGTTCTGTACTCGACCCGTATATTTGCATGTAAGTAGGTATAGTATTTTTTTTTTATTGAAGATAGGCTTGCGCTTGACGACAATCATGCCTGATGGAAAGCAATGATGAGGTCTAGGTTATATAAGAATGTTTTATGTCTTATAGTAAGAATGTTTGTATTTAAGTTTGTTCACGATTATTTCGAGTTCGGCGAAATCGATTTTGACGACTCTTTTTTTGTTAGGTAGGCTATCATCAGAGGTAGTCTCATTTCAATTTAGTCAAGATCTAATGAATATCATCGGAGATGGAGAGCGGAACGGAAACGAAAAAGATTAAATCAGTATTATAGTTTACAGTGTAGATTTTAACTGACTTCAAGAAAGAAGGAGATTCTCAAGTTGACAATAGTTGAAGTCAGTGCCATAAGTACAATCTGAGTGACTTCAAAAGAAGAGTGAATAGGCATTTTCTAGGCAAGCGCGCTCCATCCTAGACCTCATCATTTCTGTCCATCAGACATGATTGTAGTTAAGCACAAGCCTATTAAGTATTAATTATAAAAAAAAAATAAAAAAAAATCGAACATTTTAGTTTAGTTAAAATTTGTAAACAGCGTGCTCAGAATTATTTGCGATTGCGAATTGGCACCGACTTGAAAAACTCCAGATATTTATTAGAAAATTATTTTGTGTTTTTCAGTGGGTTTGTTTTTTGAAAGCGGTTCCCTATTTTTAAAAGGAAATTGAAATATTATCATGTGTTTTGATTGGTATTTTTTTTTAAATTATATTAAGGTTTATTTTATGCTTTCGAATAAACATTGAGCACCTCTGCTTCTTTGTAAATACATAGTTCACGTTCTTCGTAGTTCACGCTTCTTTGTTTATTAAAGTTCACGCTTCTTTGTTCAATTATAAGATATGGAATAGCTTTTTGGGGAAATTCGAGTTATATTAACAGGGTATTTATTGCGCAGAAAAAATGCATTAGAGCGATATGCGGAATTAAAAGAAGAGTAAGCTGCAAGCCATACTTCAAAAATCTTAAACTTTTGACTGTACCGTCGCTGTATATATTAGAATTGGTATTGTTTTTAAAAAATAATGAAAATCTATTCGAAAGGCGTAATCGAGAACGCTGTAAAGATAAATTCCGTTATCCCCTTCATAATACCTCATACTTTGATAAAAGCATTTGCGTGATGGCTGTTAAAATATACAATAAATTACCAAAAGAGATAAGAGATTGTACAGCAGTGAGCTTAAAAACCAAACTTCAACAGTTCCTTATTGAAAGAGCAATTTACGATATAAAAGAATTCTTAGAATAATAGAAATATAAATAGAAATATTAATTAATTTAGTTTTAAATATTGTGACTTTCTAATTAATTTTAAATTAAATTACTTTAACAATTTTTCTTTTTTATGTTCGACATTTTATTGTAATCTTTAATACTAATGATTTTTTTTTCTTAAATATTGACCTAATCATAATATTTTGGAAACTGATAATTTTATTTGTTTTTTGTTGTTTATAAATTTGCATGCCAATAATATGGTATGATATAGCGTGAACTAATTGTATTGTATTATGTACCATCATTATGTACCTATATCAGCAAATAAATAAATTGAAATTGAAATTGAAATTGAAATTGTTTATACATAGTTCACGTTGATTTGAACGAATTTGTAACAAAACTTCAATGAACAAATATCGTTCTTTAGGTTCTTCCTAGTTCCCATTTTCCATTTTTGCCTCCGCAACCCAATACAAAACATTAGAATTGATGAATTTAAAATTACAACTACGAGTATCATCTCCGGAATTCGGTTGTTTTATATATATTATTATATATATCATTGCTATTGTTACAAAGAAATAACTCAACAGCTCAACGGTTAAAGGATGGTCAGAAATTCGAAAATTCGCAAGTTTGATCTTATTAGGTTTTTTAAGTAGGTACGCATAGAGGTCCAGAGGGAGCCCTCGACTTCCAAAGTGCGACTTCAAAAAAAAAAACTTTTGCTCAAATTGACAAACCTGAGCTGTCGCTACACAATTTATACAAATTTCAAATTGACACACTCAGACTACAAGAAAAAGTTGTCACTTGTCGAACCCATGCAGCTGGCGCTGATAGGTAGGGCTCTATGTAGTCGGAGCGCGAGCGACGACCTATTATAAATCTATGTAGGTAGGACTCAATTACGAAATACGCTACGCTATTAAATCAATAGTACGACTATACGTTAGTTGATTTTTGTTTGTAAAATTAGGATGTTTATTAAAATAAATTTAAATTAATTCCATTTCCCTATGCCATATTATACACTGTACAGTATACTGAAATTATCGTAAGTTTAATTTTTTTAAATTTGTATTCTTGTTTCAAGCTGCTTATTTGCCGTTCATTCTCCTTCAATCAATAAGGAATACCTATTAGGTACTCTAGAGTTTTATTTTACTCTATACAAGTTAGTACTTGACTGCGATCTCACCTGATGGTAAGTGATGATGCAGCCTAAGATGTTACCGTACCTACTAACTTGGACCCCAACGGTTTCTACAAGCATCGCACCGGAACGCTAAATCGCTTGGCGGTGCGTCTTTGCTGGTAGGGTGGTAACTAGCCACGGCCGAAGCCTGCCACCAGACCTGAGTCAATTTAGAAATTATAAAATTTCAAAGTGGCCCGTGGCGGGAATTGAATCCGCGACCTCCCACTCGAATCCGAGCGCACCGCCACTACGCCAGGGAGGTCGTCAAAGAGTACTTAGTCATTGAAAACATGAATATGATCGCTCATAAACTAAAGTCTCTAGAGTTAGACACAAAATATACTTTAAGTATTTTTGCAAACCCTATAAAGATACAACTCGTATATTAAACAATGCTAATACGTAGAGTTCAGGGATTCAATTACATTTGAATAACGAAAACGTGTCACTTGAAATTCATGGTTTTCCTAAATATTTTAATAAATTTTCGATATGTACAACAGATGTTGAGAATTTACAAAGTCAAAACTTGATACTTTCAAATGGACTGAATTTGTAATGCTATGTCGTGCCTAGTCAGTCCTGTTACAAAAAGTTGGTAGGTACTTTAATATACCAACTTTTTAACCAAAAAATATACGAAAATTATAGGTATATACCTATATCAACTAGGCTATACGGTATACCTAAAGAAAGCAGAGCTAAGTAACTATAAATGTACGTTGACTTCTTACCTAAGTAAATAATAAGTAGGTACCTAAGTACTGTTTTTAAGTACGATAATACGGAAATTAAGGGTTCCCTATCACAAAATCGCTAAAGTTTATATCGTCTTTATTTTATTATTTATTTAATAAAATATAATACATATAAATATAATATATATATCAGGACATTACACACATCGCAATCTAGCCCCAAAGTAAGCGATAGCTTGTGTTATGGGTATACTAGGTATCTGATAAATATATATTATACATACTAATATACTTAAATAATATTATAACACCCAGACACTTGAAAACATCTTTTTATTATAACATAGATACTTACAAATTAATCAGTGTCTGAGGCGGTAGAGAGTATTGTGTTCTGTGGTCTGAGGTTGTCTGGAAGAGATCGCTAGTTAGCGGTAAGTCCGCCTGTTACCTGTATCTTCTTTTTACTTCTTCTTTAATTTTCTTTAATTTCTTGAGTGTACAATAAAATTATATACTGTATACATACATACATACTTATAGGATTGGTCGATAGAACAGCAATTGTCTGACTTGTTACTTTCCATTTTATATGTCTACCCGATCCTGGAAGACATATAAAACGAAATGATCGTTTTGATATGCGGAACCCTAAAAAGGATCTTATGTGGCGGACGGACAGACACACGTTGTCGACGTGTAATGGCTCCGAGTGTATTTCCTATTGATATATTGAACCCTAAAAATACTGTTTTATTCAGTTTCACGTTTTGCTCTACAAATAAACATAAACGAGCACCCCGCTTTAAATGGTTCTCATTTATTTTGCAAAGCGTTTAATTTGACGATGAGTCATAATTAAGGGTTTCGTCAGATATATCGGAACTTTGACATTTATGTTGTTCGTCGATTAAACCGAATCAGAATTTCAGGACGTCTGCATAGGCCTCCTGAAATGACCGACACACACCACGATCTTGCGCCAACTGGCGCCAGCGATTCCACGCTACTTTCTTTACGTCGTCTGTCCACCTGGTCTGGGTCTGCCTGCCGCATTTTCCGGTGCGTGGCCGCCATTCCAGCACCTTTATGTTTGTTTTGACCGGAACTTTCAGCGCAGCGGTACGTTAGGCAGGTATGGAAACGCACTAATCATTCCTAATTCTAATTTTCAGAAAATTTTCAGGAAAACACTCTTTTCTAATTTACAAAATAGGTATAAGTAATAGTGGCGCCAGCGATTCCACGTCGCGACTTTCTTTACGTCGTCCGTCCACCTGGTCTGAGTCTGCCGCACTTTCCGGTGCGTGGCCGCCATTCCAGCACCTTTATGTTTGTTTTGACCGGAACTTTCTGCGCAGCGGTACGTTAGGCAGGTATTCCTAAATCTAATTTTCAGAAATTTTTCAGGAAAAACTCTTTTCTAATTTACAAATTAGGTATACCGTGTAAGTAATAGGTACATCAATTTCAAGAAACATACAGTGCAATCATTTTTTATTGTAAGATCTGTGTGCCATAGATAACATTGAAATGACGGGTCGTATTATACGTAGGTAAATTACCTAATGAACATACTTACATTGCACAGACAGGCCCTGAATGACGGCAGATATATCTAAAACTACCTTCTATCAGTTACCATGGGAATGTCTAATTGGGAGCGATTCAAAGTGAATTTTACAACGTCAAATACTGTAGCGAAAGGTTGTCGGGGACGCAGCCTTTCGTGTGCACCGCGCCCTTCTTTTCACCTTTGCTTACAGCTCGCTCCGGCTCCCACCAATGTGACCTCTTGAAGGAGACACTTGACGTGCCTGAAATTAAATTAAAAGTTTTCTAAGTTAATCTCGTAATGGATAACTTGTGGGTAGGTATATTCGAAGCAATCCACCATCAGCCTGTCTTCAACGCATTCTTAGCTATTTCGGGCACATTGCACGGCACGACAAAAGCATTGAGAGAATAGTCATATACGCAGGACTCGGTGAACTGCGCAAAAAAATGTCGACAGTTTATTGGTGTCTATAATGTTTAGACACCAACGGCGTCAGTAGTAAGCCGGCCGCAGTATTGTATAAGGACCGAGGTCCACGTCACAGATACTGGTTATTAGATCGCACGCGAGTTTCAACAGCGACGGTTTCCTCCATAATGTGGCGTATTAGCGGGAAGTTTGACAGATGGTGTTACTTTCATCTTTTATGAAGAAGTCTTACGTAAAAAATTCAGATGTGCTCACCCTTAGCTTCACATCGGCGATTGTATCCATGCCCACACAATCAATTCTAACTGATCCAATCGGTAGCGTCATACCGATTGGATCAGTTACCAATGTCTGGTCCAGACTGGATGATCTATGGCTACCTTTATTTGGTATTTTTATACTTAGCGGTCGAGGTGGCCGCGTCGCCCTACTGTCTGCAATCGAAGATGTCGTGCGTCCCATGAGCCGTCTCTAGAATGACGTGACGTCTTGGCAACTGTTTGACGGTAGAAACATGCGTGATGCAAGACAGAGGCGGAAATAGATCGCAGTCACCGATACGAACCTGAGGATGAGCCTATCGGAACATTACCTTATAAACCATCTTCGTACCAGAAAAATGTAGCTCCATTAGTCAAAATTTCCGCTAATACGCCTCAACATGGCGGAAATCGCCCCTACGGAAACTCGTGTGCGGACTAATAACAAGTAGAGTCTTCTACGGCGTGAACCGCGGTCCATAGACAATACTGTGGTGTGTATACTTCTATTATTGCAGTTGAAGCTGTCTGCTATCAATTGGCATTACACCAAAAGGCAGAAGTCAAAGGCAGGAAGGAGTAGGAGAAAAATGCATTTCTAAAATAAAATCATTTATTTTCCTCATAATTTTTTTAGATAATATATCCTATATGAAGGTACTGGGTACCTACGTACTTTAGACGATAGGTAGGTGAAGTAGGGCGGAAAATTATAAATAGATTCTTAATTATTTCACTGCGGTCTGTCAGTGCAGTGAACTCGAAATGATCTGCATTCGAAAAGCTAGCCAAGTCATTCTGGGTCACACGAACGTGTCATCTGCAAATGGTCTGCGTCTGCAATGCTTTTTTTCTAGGTTCCTTTTGTTGACTGTTACGATTAACGACGATTGCTCCAAGATTTAAAAAAATATATTAAATAATTTAAAAAATAAAAATTAAATACTTAAATAAAATTTAATATTATTAAAATTGTAAATAACAAGTATCATTTAATCAAACGAGCCCAAACTCGACGCGGTTACGTCGTTTAAGCACTGAGTTCCTATGGAAAGACAGACAGAAAGAAAGAAAAAAATTTAGTTCCAATAATTATGCCACAAACGATGCCTGAAGCTTCCCCCACTCGGGCAACAAAAACCAATAATTGCCCAAGTGACGAAAGCATCAGACAACGCCTGTCACATGTGGCACAACCCAGAAAAAGGCCCCAACTCAGCATGGTGCTGTGCTGGGCACATAAGCATGGGATGCTTATATGCCCAGCCCAGATGGGATTTTCAGTCGGAGCCTTGGACTATGGCCATCACCCAGCTCTAACATCAGACCCTGGTAACCGTATAGTGTACCAAATTACTCGTCAAAACGAATCAAACTAGTCCAAACTCGATGGAGTTGTGTCCTTCAACTATACTGAGTTCCTTTCAGTTAGCTCCATGTCATAATAATTATTAATTTTGCATTGTCATCCGATTTACGTATGCATGTAAAATTTCAGGTCAATCGGTAACCGAGAAGTTCAAGATCAAATTTAACTTACAAGATTTGATTGACAAACTAAAAATAAATAAACATCGTGACCGGTGAAACTAATAGTCCAGTCATTTTAGACATTTGAAGTTACATTAATTCCCACCAAGCTGAAAATCGGTACGATTGTTTAAAATATCATTAAAAATAAAATTTGAAAGTTCCCCATATTTCGGGATCGTTATATATCTCAAAAACAGTGGCTCGTAGAAAAAAAAATATTAATAAATTTTTTGTAGATAATTTTATGATCTAAAATTTTTGTCTGAGATATTTTTATGATAAAACTTACTGTTTTTCTGAAAATCGCGAAAAACTCATTTTTTTGACCTTTGACCTTGAATAAAATTTTTTCCTTACAGGGGAAATATGGGGAACTTTCAAATTTTATTTTTAATGATATTTTAAACAATCTTACCGATTTTCAGCTTGGTGGGAATTTATGTAACCTTACTCCTATTTTTTGGTCTAACTTGACCGGGCTATAAATAAAATAAAAATCTTGCAAAACATTTAAAATTCTCGTGTCGCATTGCTCTCGGGGCCGTGGGACCGATGGACGTTGAGGACACAAGGTGCTGGATTGGTGGGCACGTATTGAAAAGGTCAGTGTTGGCAGATTCCCTATACTATAGGTGGACGGACGACATAAAGAGCTGGGAGTTGCTGGCTTCGTGATATTTTGGCGATCATTTCAGGAGGCCTAGGTCCAGCAATGGACGTCCATCGGCTGAAACGAAATCGAAGAAGACGTTTCGAATCGATTTAGCTATTTTTGGATGTCTACTAGAAAGTAGGTAGGTACTAACCCGTTGATATCAATGGCAATAGGTAGATGCTTCATACGCCGGTCAGACAGCCTTGAGATCATCAGGTGTTGATGGGTCGTCTGTTGCCTCACCGAACACGCCACTATATATAAATAGTGTCTAAAGGGTGATACGGTAGGGTGTTGTATCACTCCTAAAAATTAACTACATATAGGTACATGGTTGTCTACAGCGATAGTAATCAAAGTCATAATTATAATTAATATTAATAAAATTAATATTAATGCATGCGTGCGTGCATACGTGCGTGAGTGCATTTGCGCGTGCATGCGTGCGTGCATGCGCGCCTGCTTGCGTGTTTACGTGTGTGCGTGCGTGCGTGCTTGCGTGCTTACGTGCGTGATTGCATGCGTGTGTTTCTGAAACTCACTGATTTAGCTGAAACGTGGAATGGAGTTTCAATGGCCTGGTTTATCACAGCTTCTTTTTATCCCGGTGCCCGGTGCTCCAGTAAAATACTAACGTTTCGCAAAAAAATGTTTTCATTCGTTTAAAATGTAAAGGTTGCCGTCAGCTCTGTCTGAAATGCATTTCAAATCAGAATTTATTTTAAGTCTTCAATATACTCTGGCGAGCGTTGACTGATGACTCACTGTTCAGTTTCAGTCCGCAGACACACGAACAGACAGAATCGAGTTTTCTGCAGTCTTCGACGGTGTGCTATGCCAAGTTGAAAGAAAGAAAAGAAAGAAAGAAAAAACTTTATTTCATGAAAACGCTACATGTAACAAAAACATACATCTTACGTACTAAAACGATGCCTGGAGGTTCCCCCACTCGGGCAACAAAAACCAATAATTGCCCAAGTGACGGAAGCACCAGACACCGCCTGTCACATGTGGCACAACCCGGAAAAAGGCCCCAACTCAGCAAGTTCAGAAAATAAAAGGTCTACTTACGGCTAAGGTTACCAGGTCGCCAAACCTAATAGCCAACCAACCAACCAGTTTGGCCGGACATTTGGGTAAAAGGCCGGACACCCTATATTATTGAGTATTTAGTGTTTCAGTTTTAGTTTCAGTTTGTGTCACGACAAAAAGTGTATGTAAAAATTAATTTTTTTAATGCCGATTTTTCAATCACCAGATAATCGTTAACTGAGAAATAAATAATGACGTTTTGACAAATTTTGAATAGCATATGTTTCAAAAATCAGCCCTTTTGGGCCACGCTCTTGCTCTTTTGCGAAATGTACAAAGCCTGACAAACTTACGGCTTTCTATTCTCTCACGGTCGTAAATCCAGTAGCTCTTCAACATAGAGTATATTGAATATCTCTTCAATTACATTATTAGGTACTCTATAATAAAAAAGTTAACAATAAAATAGGAAAAATTCTGACTCATTCATTTATTTCAATAATTTATTCAATCGCCATCATACCATCTACCATCCATCATAAATACCATCGAGCCATCACCCAACTCAAACCCAATGACATAGGAAACTAAAATTTTGCACAGAGGTTTGCACAGAGGAGACAAATTATATGAAAGGATTTCTCAAAATTACAAAGGAATCCCCGTTAGCTAAGCAGGACCCATCTTCGCCCTATATAAGATGACGATGTTTCGAATGTATTTTGGTCCTTCTCACTCTCCGTTAACTTGCAGCCTGCAGGACTCTCAAAACTTAGCAACTGTATTTAATGTATTTTACTACCTCGAACTTGGCCGCCATTTCACATTTTTGCTAATTGGATATAAATCACGTTTGGCGTTAATGTTGTTCGTGGAACCGCAAGAGCACGTATGTATCGTAACGTTAGCTTTTTGTGGGAGTCATAAAATTGGGAATTTTCGGGGAAAGACTGCTGCGTAGATTGAAATCTTGGCGACAACCCAACACCATGCGTTAAGTAGTTGGTTAGACACAACACAAGCGTAACATTGTTATTATTAAATTAGTAGGTACTTACTAGGAAATCTTCCATTGACTGAACTACTAGTCAATGAAAGATTTTGGCGTCGCCGTGAAACTGTCCAGCAATCGGGACTTGTTTCAAAACTATAGTAAGTTAGCATCTACAGCTGTATCGTCATAAGTTATAAGCACAAACTTGTAATGAATAAAAATAATTCTATAAAAGCCCCACTAAGGTAAATTACAGGACCCTATTACTACTACTATAACATTGATATAACTATCTTCGTGCTACAGAAAAAGGCTGTTCGTGCCATTTATAAAATGGGCCTGAGAGAGTCTTTAAGAGAAAAATTCAAAGAATTTAATATAATGACGGTAGGTACATGCACAGTACATATTATTTGATAATTTGATATAAATATTATAAGTGCAT
Organism: Coenonympha arcania; assembly: GCA_036785405.1. NCBI lineage: Eukaryota > Metazoa > Arthropoda > Insecta > Lepidoptera > Nymphalidae > Coenonympha > Coenonympha arcania. Next base: position 5,039,000 of record CM072067.1, read on the forward strand.
AAAAAAAAAATTTGTTTTAAAAAGCGATCGCCATGGTATCAACCTCAGAAGTAAAAACAAACTTATAATAGTGCATAAAACGAGACTAGAAAAAATAAATAAATCATAAAACGAGACTAGAAAAAATAAATAAATCATTTATAGGCAATGGGATGCTTTTACAACAAACTCCCTAATGAAATATTAAACTTATCCCTTAGTTCAAATTGGCTGTAAAACGAAATCTTATGAATAAAGCTTAGTATAGTATTAAGATTATTTACAAGAATTAAATCCTTGGGAGTGAATTAACTGCTGTAATTATACTAGGTCACTTAATTTTTAATAAGAGCCTTTGTGAAGTTTGATAACAGAAAACAAAATCCGGCTGAGTTTGTTGTGAGCTTCTTCTCAGTGCAGGGCACGTTTGAACCCTCGTAAACTTAATTTTAAGTCGATTTGTAGTTATCACCATACATATGCGACACATAGCATGTTGACGTTTTACAAGAACTTGTACGTTAGGCCTATGTATGTGAAATAAAGATATTTTGAATTTAGATTTTTTTTGAATTACTGAGACTTCGCCGTTCGTCCGTCTGTCACCAGGCTCTACGTATCTCTTGAATCGTGATAGTTACACAGTTGTCAGATGATTTATTTCTTTTGCCGATATAACAACAAATACTAAAAAACAGAATAAAATATATGTATAAGATAAAAGCAAACGTGATATTGGCAATAGGTAGACGCTTCAAATATTCACAGAATTTTTGGTTCTATTATATTGACTTAAAAAAATTAAAATAAAACAAATATTAACTCCGAAACAAAAAATATGATTTTTGCCGTTTTTATTGATACGGAACCCTCCGTGCGCGAGTCCGACTCCTACTTTGCTGTTATTTTATTTATTTTTTAGGGTTCCATACCAAAAAGGTAAAAACTCTTCATCTTCATCTGCATCTTCATCCGTCCGTCCGTCACAATTAATTATTTCAGTAACAAATAAAGCTATCGACATGAAATTTGGAATACTTTTGCGCAAGCATAACGACTACGAAATTAAAAAAAACTGCAAAAAATCTCCAGTTCTCGAGAGTCTTCCCTTTCGAGTTTTTATGCTTTAATTATTTTAAGAAAATTAGGCAGCTGACAGACGTCCAGACTGCTCGACTCGTATATTTTAGTTATTTTCACAGCATTATGTCCTATGGTCTCTTGCTATGGGGTAATGCTGCTAACATTAATACAATTTTCGTGCTGCAGAAGAAGGCTGTTCGTGCCATTTACAAAATGGGCCCAAGAGAATCTTTATGAGAAAAATTCAAAGAATTTAATATAATGACGGTGCATGCACAGTATATATTTGATAACTTGATATATGTGCATAAAAATATTAATAATTTTGTTAAAAAAAGCGATCTCCATGCTATTAACCTTAGAAGTAAAAACAAACTAGTAGTGAATAAAACAAGACTAGAGAAAATAAATAAATCATTTAAAGGCAATGGGATACGCTTTTACAACAAACTTCCTATTGAAATGTTAAACTTATCCCTCAATAAGTTCAAAGTCGCTGTAAAACGAAAGCTCGTTAATAAAGCTTACTATAGTATTAAGGATTATTTACATGAATCAAATCCTTGGAAGTAAATGAACTACAGCAGTTCATTTACTCCCAAGGATTTGATTCATGTAAATAATATATTATTATTATTATATACATTATTATATAAATTATAATTACTAGCTCAACTAGTTTTTAAGAGCTTTTGTAAAGTGGTGATAACCGAAAACAAAACCCGGCTGAGTTTGTTGTGGGCTTCTTCTCAGTGCAGGGCGCGTTGGAACCCTCGTAAACTTAGTTTTAAGTCGACTTGTAGTTATCACCGTACATAATATTATGTAACAAATATGTTGACGTTTTACAAGTGCCTTGTAAGTTAGGCCTATGTGAAATAAATATATTTTGAATTTGAATTTTGAATTTTTTAAATCAATACCTACTTCATCTTCACCAATATCTCCTATGAGACTTTAGTTGTAATTTTATTTATAGCACTTTTCAGCCTGGCCGGATGATTTACTGCACTCCAGTGCACTTAATTACACCAACTGGCACCTGACTGCATTTGCTATTCTTGGAATAGATTCTCCGAATGCTATATTTTCCACGGTCATGAACACCGTCAAGGTCAAAACTTCTAACATTTTTAAGGATAATTACGATTTTAGGGGATAGTTACGAAAAGAAAGTTTGAAACATTTAAGAAAATATGTTTAATTTATCTACATAAATTAATATTATTTATATATTTATCACTTTTCTAGTACTCATAGCACAAGCTATTGCTTTCTTTGGGACTAGATTGTAATGTGTGTAATGTCCTATAAATATTGATTGATTGATTTAATTATTTAGTCCGTTTTGGCATAATTATATAAAAGTGTAAAGCTTTCTCAAACTTTTGGTTCCACGTACCTACGCTTTTGGTGCAGCGAACCCCTAGGGGTTCTTGAACTTCACTTTGAGAAACTCTGCTGTATAGTAACAGTAAAGGACCTGAGTGAGACAGATTGTAGCAGTATACACAATACGTAAAATCGGCCTTCGTAGCTTGCTGTGTCTATATGGCATTGAAAAAAAAACTTACACGTGTTTTCTAAAATTACGCTTTAGTTCCCTGGCAATTACCAAAATAGCAACATTTTGTAGGGTTGCCACCCGTACTACCTATATAGTTTCGTTGGTATTCAATTATTTTTACATTATTTATTTTACAAGTTTGTACGAAAATTGTTATATTAATTCATGGGAAAATCCCCTGTGGCACCTTAATTAACGCAATGTAAAAGATTACCTAAAAGCTGCTCCAAAATTTCAATTTTATCGGAAACTACAATGATGATATAAGTATGTAATTTTTTTAGTTAGTGTCGGCGGTAATAATTTCTTAAAATGCCCAGAAAAAATATTTGATAACAGCTGTCTCTCTTAATTTTTTAGGTAAAAGGTCTGTGATATTTTTAACCGACTTCAAAAAAAAGAGGAGGTTCTCAAATCGTCGGAATCTTTTTTTATGTATGTTCCCCGATTACTCGAAGATGCGTGGACGAATTTAGAAAAATCTTTTTTTGGTTGAATGGGTATACTTTACAGATGGTCCCATAGTCATCAAGTCAGGATCTGATGATGGTATCCTCGAGAAAATGAGGAAATTTTATAAGCAGACTTGAAGTGATTTGGGTATTGTTTGAAAGAGTAATTTTTTCCAGGTTGCCATCATGATTCCAGGTAGGTCATCAAGTTGGGATCTAATAGTGGAATCTTGGAGAAATTGAGGAAACTGTTCATATTTTAGAAGCATACTTCAAGCGATTTAGACATTTTTTCCAATGCCTTGCGCGTAAGTTATTATCCACTAAAAAGTAAAAAAAATGGAAATTCTTTCTAAAAAACCAACTTCAAATGCCACTACAAAGATTGAAATAATTTTCAATGTACACCAATTCGAAGTCGGGCGATTGTCTATAATTTTGTCGTTTCTTCGCACATCAAGTTGTATAAATACGAAGGACTATTAGTGATTGTACGAAACATTGCCCGACTTCGAATTGGTGAACATTAAAACTTATTTCACCCTTTAAAGTTGGTTTTTAGGAAATCATTTTCCATTTTATTCCACAATGCATGCCTGTCGCATCCATCTAATGTAGGTGTTAGTAAAAGCGAGAAATACAATAATAAAACTAGAGGTTTAGATTAGCAACTAAACTTGTAGAACTTCTGCAAGTTTTGTTTACGAATTATTATTTTTGCAGCCAATTGTATCAATTTCGAGACCATCGATCTCGTAGTACGCGCAGAATAACAAATAACATATTTATTTACAGAGCTCGTGCGTATCATCGGTTATCAAGCCGTGCGTGTACTACATAATATTACCACTCACGTTACGGTTATACGCCCGCTCGGTTCATTCATTTTAAATCGCAATAGTAAATAATAATAGCTGATAAAGTCCGTCTTCAAATGACGAATGATGTTTAAGCACTCCTATACTGTGAGGATACGATGCGCTAATGGCTGATACGAACCGATATGCGATGCAATTATTCGTTTCATTATAGTAGCACGTCATTCGCATAGCACTGCTTTATTTTGCCTCATCGGTCACCCAAGGCCCTTATCCTGTATCTCAGAGATGATCACTCAGTGACCTTCAGAGTTTGACATATATTTTATCCATTGGCAAACCGCCACAAAATCTTACCTTATTTGACTTAGTATAGCAGCAATGTTTAATGAACCATAAACAACAGTGATCATCACTGCAAGTGTTAATTTTACAGAGTAAGTATGGGCCCTAGCCCGTACTATCGCTAAGCACCTGTCTTTTGTCAATAACAGTGTACCTACTGTACCTATTGTAACTTATTTTAATGTAAGCTGCGTTATTATTAGCCATAGGACTTATCCAGGATCGTTGTAGAAACCTATCAATCGCACATTCCATAACTATATCGAACGAAATTCAAACTTATCGATCGACTAATTGATATAATACATACTTACATTTTTTGAATTTCGTTCCATAATGAGAGACCAAAAGGTTTATATAACTTTCGTAGATAAGTCATTAGTCATATGTCTAAGGCAGCTGGAACTTGAAATACTACGAGCACTTCAGCTTACTTACGTTTAAGTGTGCGCAATATAATTTTTATTTTTGAAAATAAATAGATATTGGACATTAGATATTATACACATCGCAGTCTGTAAGTAAGTAATAGTTGCGTTATGGGTACTAGATAACTGATAAATATACATAAATATTTATTATACATAAATACAATATATTGAAAAACACCCACACACTTGAAAACATTCATGCTCATCACAAAAACATTTTCCAGTTGTGGTACAAATATAGAAGCTACAACAAGATATTATGTTGTGATTAGACAACCATCTACTAGGTAGATGAATTATTATAGTAGACTTTAAGTAAGTTAAATTAGTAGAAATTTAGTAGAATTAAATTTTCCACAAATCCCGAGAAAAACCTGATATATGGTTTATGACATATTACATACAACCTTTATCGACAAGGTATGACAATTAAAACGCTATCAAAAGTTTTCTCGAACTTTTCTGCAGCCGAGTATATTTCTGCATGCTGCTTCAAAGGTTTCGAAACCGGATTACTACTTACTACTTGTGGATCCCTAATTTTTTACCACGCCAGCGTAGACCCCCGACGAGTCTCCCGTTGACCCCTGGGGTCCACCTGGACCACTTTGGGAACCACTGGGTTTGGTTCTGCATCGACATGACAAAAAATTTCGCCTCCTCTGTTACAGAAATCACTTGAGCTTTTCTCGAAATACAAACAACCAAATTAAATTCGAAATACGTACAACCGTGTAATGACGTGGATATCATGAAAAGGTCAATCTTAAGACCGATTACGACAAAATACAACCATTTCATGAAAATGGTCGGTTGTCGTCAGCGTCAGCCACATCATGAAATGATCAATTCTGGGATCGGGCTTCGACCTACTTTGTTTACGTTCTAAGTTGCCATAAAATGGAAATGTTTCGAGGGACTTTGAACTAGGGAATTGAGAACTATCAAAACACGTACGTATCATATTGAAATGTCGTTTGTCTCACAGTGATAATGCTGAGATAAAGAATTTTTTCTAATTATAATTTTTGATCTACAACAAACGATAGCGTTAATTAACTGCCGAATACTTACTTTTCCATGAGCATACGGCGAGGGGCAACTTCCTATTTCCCCTTTACTTACCTTATACGAGATCTTGATTTATTGCAAATTCCCTATAGGTATAAGTATTTAACCGACTTTAAAAATATGGTTATCCATTTGACACCTTTAAACGAACGTAGACCTTATTTTTCTTCTGTTATAATGTTATTGGCACTGCAACTTTAATTTTTATGTATCAAATATAACAATTCATAGAAATATTACGTGTTCACACATTTCCAACACATACTGTACTTTTGCATTTGCAACAGTGCAAGTTTCATTAAAATCGGTTTAGATACGGAGTGTTGTCTGTTAGTCAGTTTAATTTTCAATCTTTGAGATTACTTATTGGTATATGAGTGGGTTTGGGAGTCAAAAAACTAATGGCGTAGATCTGAATGATGATGATGAATCTGTAACTCTACCCTTGAGGAGTTGTAAAAAGGGAGGGAAACTTCGAGTTTCCCTCCCTCGAATAACATAAAGACGTAACAATTTCTGTGACACCTCTTATTACTCAAGCTATCTTACTGGGTCATAACTTCATAAGTGGCAGACAGGCAGATAAGTAGACGGACACAATGTGGACGACTAGGTGACCCTCTTTGAGTTCCGTATCTCTCTTTTGAGGTAAGGAAAAACAAATATTTGGGGACATCCTGAAAATCGCAACGAGTTGACAGGACGTACCTATATCATCCAAAGTACCATCGTTGAATCAAATGGAATGAAAGCGACTTTTTGCAACGAAATTGTACATAGTTGATGAACTTTATGTCAATTGCATTACACACAAATTAAATAAGAGCAAAAAAAAAGATCGCGCGTCTTCCGAGGAATTCTCACGCATTCTCGAGAATTCCCCTAGCTAATGTCCCCGAGCTACATATCGGCAATTTGCTGGAATGCTCGAGTATCGTTAAGCGCGCCTTCTCGCGTCATGAGGAAAAAATTGACGCTTCCATTCCATTCCGCCGCGGTGTAAATTGAGTCTTGACTCAATTCTTTTTTCCTCATGACGCGAGAAGGGGCGCTTAACGATACTCGAGCATTCCAGCAAATTGCCGATAAGAATTTCCAGCAAATTGCCGATAAGGTACGAGATAAGAATTTATTTAGAACTTTTCACGTGGCCATGTTTTGATAGGGCTAGGTGGAATCTCACGAGGGCCTCACTCCGGGACAGGGCGCACGGTGATCTCATTGTTTTGACGTTCGCGCGAGGGCCTCACGGGTAACCGCTAACCTATCCAGTTTGCATTAGGAGCATCTGGTGCGGTGCGGCGTCGCCTCTCCAGGCTATACTTATACGCGGACGCCCGCCCGCCGCCGGCACTCCATCACGACCCGCCATCGCGAGCACCGTGTGTGATTTTCGCGACTTTAATTTTCGTAAACGTAATTCTTAATAGTAATCGTACTCGTGTTGCTGATGACCATGAAGCTTGCGCTGTTCGTCGTGTTGGTCGCTTGCACCCTGTCCGCGATGACCGCGGTGCCCCGACTGAGGGTGAGTGCTGTTTAACGCGCGAATTTCCCGGCGATTTGCTGATTGTTTTGTATGTAAACAGAATTTCCCGTTGTTATTTTGATTCGTGAGCTGTGTAACTGCAAAGTGCTGTGACAGTGGCCTGTGGCACTGTTAATACTGGAATACTAGGTAGGTAATAAATAATAAGTAAAAATCAAATAGATATGTCTCACAGACATTTTTCATACAATTTTTTCGTTTGATAAATTCGTTGACAAACGCCGGAGAAAAATGTGTGAAAGTGTAAATGTGTAAAGTTTACCTATTTACTTCGTTTGTTTTGGCTTTTTAAACAACTCCCGAATTTCACGCTCTTTTTGTAAAATAACTTTGTCAACTTTTAACTTAATATTCTCGATGATTTTAAATTTTTTAAAAGTTGTGTTTAATTAGTCCCGTTTATATTTGGTGAAAATCTTCGGTTATAGCCGAAGTAACTCCTCGATTTTCATCCTGAACTTCGTTAATGCTTAACCGATTTTGATGATTTGTGTTGTTGAGTTGAACATGCGATCATGATTTTAGATGATGAATGCCAGAACTCCTTGATTTCCATCCAAAACATGAACCATTTCTTATCCTAGATGATTTGGATTCATCCAAATCTTCTTTTTAATGTTTGAAGTCGGTGTTAACTTTATTTTTTAAAATTTCATTTGTTCAGAAAATCCGGCTGAACCTTCTTATGAAAATTATCATCGTGTACTCATTTACTGCTTTTTCCAACCGTTTCTTTCGACCTGAAATTTGAAATAGTGGTACCTATAATACTAGCCGAACATCATTGGAATGAAACAAAGTGGAGAAATATTTTTGCTGTTATTTAAAAGGGGGGTGGAAAACTTTATTTAAAATGGGGGGGAAATCTGGGAATTGACATTTCAAAATGAGTTAAGGGATACTCATATCATATGAAAGGTCTTTACCTGTGAATACTAAAGCGGATATTCATTTATTTTTATACATGATAGTTCCTGATAAAAATTATTGTGAAAACCTTCGGAAAAAATACCGTTTTCTGCTTATCTACACCGAAGTATATAAAACCATAATAATGATAGATTAGGTACCGTTTCCTACTCCGAAGTTTATAAATCGAAAAATCTGTAAACGTCAGGGTCAATAACAATTTCTGTATATTTTACAGGAATAATAGGAGCGCCAACTATAATAAGTATCTACCTGCCTATTATTTTTTATGACCAATAAACAATCTACAAAATAAATATAGTTTTGCGGTTTGTGAACGATAGTGAATCTTTTATCGTTTTACTTTTTTCATTGTACGGGACCCTCGGTACACGAGTCTGACTCGCACTTGGCCGGTTTTCTTCGTTAGTTCACCCGTGCGAAGCCAAGAGCCGGGAGAAGCTAGTTGGAAATAATCATTATTAAAACATCCATACTTTACTATGACTTCTCGTTTGTATGTATCCATAAGAGATGTGCGAAGATTGCGTAGAGAAATCGTGTGTCTTTTTTCACCAGGGATGTGCGATAAAGCTGAGTGGTACGAGGATGCGTAGCAAAGTTATGAAACTGTATGAATTTATCCATCAGAGATGTGCGAGAAAGTTGAGCGGTACGAGAATGCGTAGCAAAGATGTGAAACTGTATGAAAATATCCCTCACATAGGTATGTGCAATGAAGCTAAGCGGTACGAGGTGCAAAGCTGTGAAACTATGTTGTAACTCATTCCATCAGAGATATACGTGTGGAAGCTATGCTAGGTACGTGGATGCGTAATGAAACTGTGTGACTTATTCCATCAGAGATGTGCGAAGAAACTAAGCGGTTCGAGGAAGCGTAGCAAAGCAGCTGTGAAATGAAATTGTGTTACTTGTTGCATCAGAGATAATATCTGTGGAGGGGGGTGTGTGGTACAAGAATGCGTAACGAAACTGTGAACCTGTGTGACTTATTCCATCAGAGATGTGCGAGGAAGCTGGGCGGTAGAGGATGCGTAGCGAAGCTGTGAAATTGTGTGACTTGTTGCATCAGAGATATTATATGCGAGGGAGCTGTGTGGTACGAGAATGCAACTGTGAACCTGTGTGACTTATTCCATCAGAGATGTGCGAGGAAGCTGGGCGGTACGAGGATGCGTAGCGAAGCTGTGAAATTGCGTGACTTGTTACATCAGAGATATATTCGAGGGAGCAGTGTCATATGAGAATGCGTAACGAATCCGTGAAGCTATGTGACTTATTATATCAAGAAATGTGAGAAGAAGCTATGCGGTACGAGGATGCGTAGCAAAGCAATCCTAACTTGTTGCATTAGAGATATTTGCGAGGGAGCTGTGTGGTACGAGAATGCGTAACGAAACCGTGAATCTGTATGACTTATTCCATCAAGAGATGTGCGAAGAAGCTGAGCGGTACGAGGATGTGTAGCAAATCTGTAAAACATTTCAACAGCCTCGCACATTTTCCTTGCACATAAATCCGACACATACTTACCCCTCACACACAGTAGGTAATCGCACACATTTCTGGCATGCGTCCCTCGCCCACATTCTCTCTCTTTTGATTTTACTCATATTTTTTATTTAATGATCAACAAACACGTGTAAATACTGATATCACCAAAACAGTTTTTATTTTGCATAAGCTTTCATTATATGCTGTTTTTGTGGGAGTCTCTATATTGCGCTTATCACTATGTTTTTAAATAAAAACAAGACTTCATTTAGATAATAAAAAAAAGAAATACACTGTACTCCCACTAGCTTAAACGTGTCACCCATTAGTCATACTCGTCATACTCATCATAATATTTATTTGGGGAACGATGAATAATGATATTATATTATTAGGTCCTTACATATGAAATTGGCGTTTTGTATGGGAGGAACATAAAGTCGATTTTTTTTAAATATAATATATATATTTAATCAAAGTATGTACCATTGCTATCTATGCACTTTTGCCACCTTATAGGTAGTTCATTGATCCCTTTACTAAAAAAGCCATTCGGACGGGAATCAATAAAATCTTTGAAAGCGCTTTGGACTGCCTCATCGGAGTTAAATTTTTTCCCTTGTAAGAAGTTATCCGAATTTCGAAAAAAATTGTAATCTGTTGGAGCATGGTCCGGGGAGCAAGGTGGATGTCTTAGGCATTCCAATTGAAGCTCCTCTAATTTGGTAGCCGTCTGTTGTGCAGTGTGTGGTCTAGCGTTGTCCTGAAGCAGCAGTGGCCTAGAACGATTGACCAGCCTCGGTTGTTTAGCAGCTAGCTTTTCCATCATGGATTGCAGTTGCTGACAATAGATATCCGCCGTAATCGTCTGGCCAGATTTGAGAAAGCTGTAGTGAACGACGCCGGCGCTAGTCCACCAAACGCTCACAAGTAATTTTTTTTGAGTCAATTTTCGTTTGGGGCAGGATTTGGCTAGTTCGCCAGGGTTCAACCATTGCGATGAGCGTTTCCGATTATCATACAGAATCCATTTTTCATCACAGGTAATGATTCGATTTAAAATCCCTTCATTACTGTGCCGGTTTAGTAATGTAACACAGCAGTCTACGCGCGTTTGTCGGTTTGCTGCACTCAATTCATGAGGTACCCACCTTTCAAGCTTTTAACCTTCCCAATTTGCTTCAAGTGAACTAAAACAGTTTTATCACTAACACCGCAGCCTGCAGCTAGCTCGGACGTGGTTTGCGATGGATCCGCTTCCACAATAACCTTCAATTCTTCATTATCAACTTAGGTCTCCGGCCGTCCACGGGGCTTGTTCTGCAGGTCGAAATTTCCAGAACGAAAACGTTGGAACCAAAAACGCACTGTGTTTTCTTTTGCGACACCCTCGCCGTACACATCATTAATCCTTCGAGCCGTTTCTGCAGCACTGGTGCCACGATGGAACTCGTACTCGTAAATAACGCGATATTTCAAGTTTTCCATTTTGTAAACAGAGTGGCGCAAAAAAAAACCAAAAGAGAAAAAAACAAATGAATTACAATTTTCAAAACACAAAAGCATGAGTAAATAGCTGTATAAATTTGAAATTGGAATTTCTAACCAAAGAAGAGATATTTGAGATCAAAGTGGCCAGTACGACAAAACACCAATTTCATATGTAAGGACCTAATATTAAACTCGTATTATGGGAATCGCTTATCTGCTTCGGTTAGCTCGCAAGCAACAACTATATCCAAAAACCCAAAATTTTGAATTGGATGTTATTTTTTTTTATATATAATTGATAGGCTTGCGCTTGACTACAATCATTGCTGATGGACAGAAATTATGATGGAGCGCGCTTGTCTAGAAAATGCCTATTCACTCTTCTCTTGAAGGCACCCAGAAGAAAATAAGTTTTATTCTTGACTGCATTCTCACTGACCACCTTGTGTCTATGGCCCGTATATCAAGTAATAATAAAAGCTTGAAATTTCCCGACACTTCATATCCGACATTAGGTATCTCATGAATCACTCCATACGTTGGTAAAAACCGCATGAAAATCTGTTCAGGGGTTTTTAAGTTTATCGCGAATAAAACGCGGCGAAGAACTTTTGTGTTATTGTAACATATCAATAACAAATAAATCATCATTAAGTCGCTACAGCCCTTTGTGGTCTGTTCAAGAAGATTTCGCCACCTATCCCTATCGCTAGCGCTCGTTTTCCAATTCCGTATGCCGATTCGTTTTGAGTCCTGGGGGAGTGCCTCTCCTACCAGGTGCGTCCCTCCGATTGGCGGATGGAGGGAACCCACAACTTAGGATCCGTTCCCTGTTGTGGCCGCTCCATTATAGGAGCCGCAGACCAGGGCGGCAATGACTGATAGTGCCCTGGGTGAGGCATTAACCGAGCCAGGGGTGATGCTTCCTTATAATGCCCAGTGCCCTATGATCTTTACCATAGCTCCATCAGTAAGTCCCTCCGGGGCGGAAGGCAAACCTGCTGCGCCTTAAAACAGGACCATCTGGCAATGGGAAGGCAGTAACCCATCAAAAAAATCAGGCATGTTTCCAGACCTAAAGGTAGCAGCCCTACTGGGGAACTAGGGTGCAAGCGGCTGATAACTGTTTCACCTAAACCTCAAAATTATCGTGAATGTAAAAGAAGATTTAAGGATTGATTTGTGTTACAATATGTAGTGAAAATAATATAAACTAGATGTATATTTTTTTACAATAATAGGCAGGTAGAAAACACAGCAACTATGAACACCATTTGCGTCATCGGTCGATACCTCGACTTTACTGACCTAAGTATACGCTAATATAATTGAAGCACTTGAATACATCACTGATCTAGGAAAGTGCATTTGAAGTTTGTATACAAACGATTACCTGTTATTATTTTCATGAGACATGAAAAACACACGGATTTAATTTGGGGTAGATATACAAATGTTTCCACGTTCAATTTCCGTAAGGCCTGATAAACAAATGTACAAATGTTTCCCCGTTAGTTTTTTCGTGGGTCATGATAAACCAGGGATTTAATTTTAGGGTAGGTATACAAATGTTTCCCCGTTAGTTTTTCTGTGAGTCATGGATTAGCGCAGGGATTTAATTTAGGGTAAGTATACAAATGTTTCTACGTTAGTTTTTCGTGAGTCATGATAAACTAGGGATTTAATTTTGGGTAAACAAATGTTTACTTGTTAGTTTGTTCCGTGAGTCATGTTAAACGCAGGGATTTAATTTGGGGTATATAAATTACAAATGTTTCCCCGTTAGTTTTTCCGTTAGTCACGGTAAATGCAAGGATTTAATTGGACGGTAACTTTTAACAAATTCTCATAATTTGCATTCAGAGGAGAAATAGTGTTCTAATATAATTTTTTAAACTCCTTATTATAATTATTTATATTTTATAACAACAAGTAGCAACCGTAGGCGGAGGTAGATATACCTAATTAGTGCCTGGGAACCACTGGGAACTTGGACTATTACTAAGTAGGGACTTAGGTACGTTTTATCATACCTAGTAACTACGGTCATGGTTAAATGAAAATAGGTTCCGTTTACTATCTTGTCATTTTAATTCATTTGAATATTAACATAATTAATTTTCTCTATTCGTGTCCTTAGATTTAATGCAACCCGGGGTCTGATTGCGTAAGAAAAACGTATTCATAGTTATCGTAATCGTTTGCGAATTCTGGCCCCCGTTTGGCTGACGTAAATCAGGGAACCAATCAGCGGGCAGAATTTGTGAACGATTATGTACGACAATGAATACGTTTTTCTTACACCGCTTGAGGTAATACTAAATGAAGTTGACACGTTGACTTTAACTTAGGCGACCCTTCCCGAACCATCCAAGTACAACGAATACGTGGTCTACAGGCTTGCTGTTTCGTCTAACACAATCCTAGAAAAAGACAGATAACGTCTGTGTCGTCAATCGCGTTCAGGAAAAAAAAATAGTGCGGCAATTTCATGAAACTTGTTCCAGGAAATACGTGATTTTGAAAAAGCCTTACAAGTACGTGCAAATAATGTTTGTTATTTCGAATCTTTATTAGTTGTACGAAGTTTCTATAGAGTTGTTTTTTTTTTTACTTAAATTACAATATATGAGCTGAGCGAAACGACCAAAGTTAATGAAAAATTTCTTGCTGAAATTTTGAATGCAGATTTTTGGAGGCTTTTACTGAAGTTGTTGCTAATAAATTTTGATTTTTGTTTCCATACAAACCTAGTTATAGTGTGCAAGGTATCTACTTGTTAAAAATATTTCAAGAAGAACGTCATAATCCCGTACGAGCGTTTGTATAAAAAAAATCTACCAGGAAGGACGACTTGCTAATTTAGGTACCTGATAGGCGACAAGGAGGTTGCCGATGTTGGTATAGAGTACACAGGACGTAGGTCTCGGAAAAGATCACCAGGCAAACACGATTACGTGCTGCCTGAATGCAGAGATTCCCATTAATATAGCCCGTCCACCTGACAGGTCTGCACCTTGGATCCTCCGCGTATTGCTTCGTTAACATCGCAAAAGATTGAATATATCGGTGTGGTTGCAAATGGTGCCTGATTCGATCACGCAAAGATACCTTTAGAGTCCCATGATTCATATCCATAGGTACACTGACAAAATAACAACACTTTTACCGAGAATTAAATTCGCTCAAGTGAAATGAAATTAAAAAAAGTATGAGAATGCTACATAATATACGAGCGCTAAATTAATCATTGAGTTCCACACATCATTTTCATAGGGTATTTTTTTGTGATCAAAAGCGATCATTTTCATAATTTTTTTGATTTTCATTCCATTTCCATTCCATCTATCTCAGACCATTCATCTGAGCCATCTATCGTATCTAGCATTATGTCATATGGCTAGAGATGCCATACTTCCCAGTCTCTCAAACCGCGCGTCACGTCGCCGCGTCGGTCAATAATTAGTCAAGTGCGAGTCGAGCTAGCGTAGTGAGCGTTCCGTACTATTAACACCAATTTTCAATAGTATTAAAGTAAAGTAAACATCCCTGACTACCAAATTCAAAAGGAACAAAAAATCACGTTTGTTGTATGGAAGACCCCCTTAAAATTTGTTTTATTTTAAATGAACTATAATTTTAAGGTAAATATATAACTGAACATTTATTTAGTATTATCTGTGCCATAATGGTCATATTTTTTGTCAATAAATAATTAACGAAAGATAACCTAAAAAAAACTGAACATTTTGAGAATATGTGAAACGTCTACACGTTTGAAGCGTGAATTTTTAAAGTGTCTGCGTCTACGTTACTGCTATCAATAATATAACAAAGTACAAAACAAGTAAAAAATCACGTTTGTTGTATGGGAGCCCCCATCTAATTTTGTTCTATTTTTTAATATTTGTTGTTACAGCGGCATCAGAAATACATCATCTGTGAAAATTTCAACTGTCTAACTATCACGGTTCAAGAGATACAACCCGGTGACAGACGTACGGACGGACAGCGAAATCATAGTAAATAGGATTCCGTCTTTACTTTTTGGGTACGAAACCCTAAAAATGTGATAATGGTCAACGACCGAGATTCCTTTTGCGTAGTGTAGTGTACATTAATTGTACAACTTCCTGTTGACAGTTGACACGCTACGCGATCGACCACGTGACCGTGTTCGGTGTCGCCATTCACAGTGACTCAGGAGTCACGTACGGTCTTTAGACGCGTGTGATCTGTTAGTATCGAAAAATCATGAAATTAATGATGGCTAACTATAAAGCTTATCAATTTCTATGCTTGGATAATTAAATTTTTTTATTTACGGCCGATTTTTCAATCGCTAGATAAACTATCAAAATTCAAAATCTGTCAAAACGTCATATTTATTCCTTAGTTAACGATTATCTGGCAATTGAAAAAACAGCAATCTAATAAAAATTTGGGTGACCAAGCGTTGCTCGGTATTTTTTTTTGGATAAATAATACGACATTTTCTAAAAATGAAACCTAGTTAGATTTATCGCCCCCGAAACCCTCTGTATCTGATACTAAATTTCATGAAATTCGTTGGAGCCGTTTCGGAGATCTAGATTATAAACACATAATTACACACTAGAATTGCTCGTTTAAAGGCATGAATAAGATAAGATATAACATAAAATCCTTGTGTTTCGTGTTTGGTACCGAACTCCTTTGAAACAGCTAGACAGATTTTTATGATTTTTTTTGTGTATTATTTATTACCAAGGAGGTTTTCAAACATTCAAAAAACATATGTGTATTATTATATTATTAGATAGGGCTGATAATCTGGGGACACGGTAGTGTCCCCGCTAAGACGAGACATAAATAATTTAGGCTCAACTATAGATGACGTACCCAAGGTATTTTCCGGACAATCTATTCACATTTTCACCAAAGTTTTATCACGTAACCTTTTATACTGTCTCTAACTTTCGTATTATCACTTAAATTAGACGAAAATTTTAAGAAAAAATTATTACTGACCCTTTACCCTTTCATAGTAAAAATAACCTCGAAATTTTTAAATTTAAAAAATTTATTTCTCGGCAACTATTACGTTCCGACGAATATGGCTTGGGGGGAGGGTTACCCCCCTCCCCCTCTCCCCCTTCCCCCCCCCCCCCTCCCACCCCCCTCCGTAACGGTACGTCATCTATCGTTTAACCATAATTTACATGGCAAATTAGTAGAATCCAATAGTATTAAATCCCCTGACGCAGACCTCCCTGGCGCAGTGGCGGCACGCTCGGATTAGAGTGGGAGGTCGCGGGTTCGATTTCCGCCACGGGCCACTTTGGACTTTCATAATTTCCATCTAAATTGGCTCAGGTCTGGTCTGGTGGAAAGGCTTTGGCCGTGGCTAGTTATCACCCTACCAGGAAAAACGCACCGCCAAGCGATTTAGCGTTCCGGTGCGATGCTTGTGGAAACCTTTGGGGTAAATTGACTTACCCTTCCAAGTTAGTACGATAACATCTTAGGCTGCATCGTCACTTACTACCAGGTGAGATCGCAGTCAAGTACTAACTTGTATAGAGTAAAAAAAAGTAATCTATTCCGATTTCTAATAATTGTTTTTATACGTGTATAGGTGATCTAGGCGTATTGTATTGGTTTCATTTTACTTCTTATTGTAGACTAAGTCCGAGCCCGTAGTATTAATTTTCCCGGAATACCATAATAGTACCTGTATTTCTAACAAAATTATTTTTTGAGGATGATGCTATTTGCTAGAGAGATTTGAATCAGCCACCAGCCGACAAAATTCACATTCATTATACAAAAGACCCGACGAATTGAGAACCTTTTTTTGAAGTCGGTTAAACAAATCACAAATACGTCGAATGACAATTTTGTATTATGACTAAAGTCTGGGTAACTAAAAACTTTATCATAGAACACCCGCGCGTCCGAATCGCCAGTGTGCTTCCGCCCTAATAAATGAATAACCCGTGGCGGCGTGTATACGATATGGATAGTGGATACGCTCAAGGGCGTGTCACGCGTATCGCACGTACTCGTATATTACGTTCCGTGCCCGTATTCTGTAAAATTGACCTCTCCAGTGATAATCACTTTTGTCTATGGTTCGATATACATTGCCGCTTTATAAGTAAAATAAATCAATAAAATAAATATATATCAGATAAATATACAAACATTTACCAGTAGTGCGAATCGAACCCACGACCTCCGACGCAGACGGCAATTCGGTGGTCGGTGAAATGAAAATAATATTTTGGGGCAAACTTTCAATGGATTAAAAATAAATGTCAAAAAGATCGTTGAAGGTCTGAGTGATTATCACTGAGATACTGCCCCCCCTCCTCCCTCCCCCGACCATTGATGTAGAAGTAAAAACCTGCCTACTACTACTTCTTGATGGAACCCCGAACACAGAATATCCAATCCTGTGCCAATCTGGATTGTACTGCAGTGCATATTATGATGACCGATTATGATGACCAACTGTTTCGGAGGTCGTGGGTTCGATTCCCACAACCGGAGAATGTTCCTGAGGCTGTTCCGTACTATCAAGACCAATTCCAACTAAAACATCTCTACCCACCAAATTCAAAACGGACCAAAAAACGTTTGTTGTATGGGAGCCCCATTTAAATATTTTTTATTTTATTTTAATTTAAATAATTTATTTTTAAAGTGATTAAACAAATATTCTGTGAACAATGTTTTAAGCGTCTATTGCCGTTACCAATATCGAGCAAAAAAAAGCAAAAAAATCACGTTTGTTGTACGGGAGCCCTTAAATATTTATTTATTTAGTGGCAACACAAATACATCATCTGTGAAAATGTCAAGTGTCTAACAGTCTTACTATCACGGTTCAAGAGATACACAGCCTTGTGACGGACGGACGGCGGAGTTTTAGCAATAGGGTCCCATTTTTTGCTCTTTGTGTACGGAACCCTAAAAACGTATGGATGGGGATAATATATGGCTAAAGCTGCTTATTGTACTTTGTGAATCATTAGCAATTTTTACGAAATAAAGTAAAAAACTTGAGAGGTGTCAATGGACACCTTGCTTTCTATAAGAGAGAGAGAGAGAGAGAGAGAGAGAGAGAGAAAGAGAGAGAGAGAGAGAGAGAGAGACAGAAAAACATGCGCACACCGCACAGTTTACAATAGCTTACTATAGCAAAAAGTGTCGTTACAACTTTTCGTATGATTTTTTTCCGTCTAGCAGCTTTCACAACGCGCGATAAGGAACTTCGTTCCAAAAATGAATAAATATATACGGGACATTTTAGACATCGCAACCTAGCCCCAAAGTAAGCGATAGCCTGTGTTATAGGTACTAGATAACTGATTAATATATATACATACTAATATATACATAAATATAATATATTGAAAAACATTCATGCTCATCACACAAGCATTTACCAGTAGTGGGAAAAGTACCCACGACTTCCGACGCAGACGGCAGGTTCGCTACCACTAGGCCATTCGGTCGTCAAGTAATATATCTTTCCTGTCAAAGAACAAAAGTTTACGTTATGCCTCGAGTGAAGGCAAAGCAATTAATGGACTCTGATTAAGATTCTCAGTATTTGCCCTTTGAGTTGAGGCTCGCTTATCATTTACTATGTAGGTACTCCGAGATAACTGCTGCGTGCGGTAAATTATAGTCGTAAAAGCAGAGAACGAGTAGTTATTTTACTATCTATACCCTATATCTATTAATTAAATATTTGACTCATATCTATTATGTCTTGGAGGCTCGTTGGTGCAGTGGTGAACATGTTTGACCACAGAGCAACATAATAACTAGGTTTGACTGTAGCAGCCGGCAATCTGTATAATCCGGTATTGTAGACAATATACAGGCAATGCATAGAATTCCTAAAACGTATTTATTTTATACTTGGCCGAGGTACTCTGTACAAGATCTCATATTTTATATTTTTTATAATTGGAATGACGTTGCGCTACTATTACCTCGGTGCCTACAACCAAAGATAATGGACATCTTTATAATAGCTACTGAAATAAAGGGTCGTGACAGTCATACAAACGGACAACAAAGTGATCCTATAAGGGTTTCGGCACGGAACCCTAATAATGTATGAGTCGCGTGATCAGTTTAGCGATCGTACCTAATGCTTTCATCACTGAATTGTATATAAATAAAACCAATTATGTATTTTCAAATTACAGCCATACATATAGGTACTTATTTCATTTACTGCTGAACTTTTCCCCTCAAATTATGGATTGCTCAGTGTGTGTGTTGCCCTTTTTCTATGTACGTATTTCACGTGGATTGTCTATGTATTTTCACGTGTAGGCTTGCTCCCAATCCTAAAGTGCAATATTTAGTGCGAAAAACGTCGAGCAGCGTCTCAAGAGGGCACCGCTGGGGTTTAAGGCTAGGCACAGTCACAGGAGAATAAATAGTCTATGTAGGCGCACACATCTATGAATAGGTGTTGCTGTAATTACTTTTTAGGATTATGTACCCAAATGGTAAAAAACGGGACCCTATTATTAAGACTTCGCTTTCCGTTCGTCCGTCCGTCTGTCACAGGCTGTATCTTTAGAAGCGTGACAGTTAGACACTTGCACAGACGATGTATTTCTGTTGCCTTTATAACAACCACAGAACACTATTACTCCTGATAACAACAAATACAAAAAAATAAAATGGGGCTCCCATACAACAAAGGTTTTTTTTTTGCTAGTAATCAGGTAGACGCTGAAAATATTCATAGAACATTTAATTATATATTTAGTTTAAAATTAAATAGTTAAATAATAAGTAATTAAAAAATAAGGGAGCTTCCATACAACAAAAGTGATTTTTTGCTCGTGTAAGCAAAACATCACTTTTGTCAATTTGGTGAGCAGCGGGGCTAAACAAAGTAACAGTCGTTTAGCGTTCACGGCAGTAGATAAAAATGTATGGAGAAAACAAGTGACTCTAGAAAAACCACGTGACCGTATAGAGGAAAACACGCTTTTTTTGAAAATCGACTACGACAATTTGAACGCTCCCTGGCGTTCTCGCGGACGTTGTAGATAATTTTAGCGTACTTCGCATGATAACTGTCAGCCGACAGTGAATATCGCTAAGCATAAAGTAGATTCTGCTTCCATTTGTTTCCATTCGTCAAGTGGTTTGTCCATGCATTTTTGTGTACTGTCGTGAACGCTAAACGACTGTTACTTTGTCTAGCCCCGCTAGGCTGCTTAGTTTACTTTAATACTATTGAGAAAAAGTCTCATGATAGTACGAAAGCGAAACTCTTATTGCGCGATCCCGACTCGCACTTGACCAATTTTATGAAGTCTTCCCGCGTTTTATGCTACATTATATAGTAGAAGATCCGAACCTAAATCAACGTTCACCGGGCTGACAATAGAATGAGACCTTAGACTAATAGAAATGTGAGCATAATTATATTGTATATATACCTATAGGTACTTACGAACACAGTAGCGCTTTTTCATCATCCCTCTGAGCCAAGTGACACGCTAATAGAAGCGGAACACAATTCTAACCGCCTAACAAATAAACGTAAAATATAGCGATGAAATAGTTATACACTGTTTCGCCTTTCTCTGTCATCAACAATTTGTAATACAATGGAAGAAGACAAAACACTGAAAACCACACCACGTTTATTTGTAAGACGGTTAAAATGTATGCGAACTATCGCTAAATTGACGCTAATTGAACGCTATATTTTAACGCTATAATTTTTTTTGAATTTCGTTCTATAGCAAACTGAAATAACGCATGTATGACTGATAAGTTGTTGTTCGTTTCGCAGAGAGCTATCGACCCGGAGGAGGAGGCGACCAGCACGACTCCCGCGAAACCGCTCACGTGCGCCAGCACCACGCCCTGCGCCTGGTCCTTCTACAACAACCCCGTGTCCAAGCACATCACTCTCACCATCAATAATACATAGTAAGCAAACATTAAATACCTACATCACCGATAGGAACCTAAGGATAAACCCATCTGAACATTTTACGTAAACCTTCTTCATACAAAAAAGTAGCGCCATCTGTCAAAATTCAATAGTTAGTAGTTACGTATAGTTTGGCAAAAAAAGTAGAAAAAACCATGATGCGCGATGCAAGTGAAACTAAGGCGGGGTTTAGATTAGCAATAAAACTTGACTTGAAGAAACATATAAACAGTCGCGCAAGCTAGGTACTAAACAAAGGAGGAATAGCTTGCAGATGTCAACTTCTGCAAATTTTGTTGCTAATCTAAACCTTGCTTTAGATGGCAGTTAGTTCTTATAACAGACTTCTCTTGACGCAACAGTTTATTACTTAATGACAATTAGTATTGAGATTGAAAGTAAGTAATAGTTGTGACAATAAAAGCTTGTAAGGCAAAAATTAACGTTTGCTGTACGAAAAAGGTTTACGTAAATCGTTCGGATGCCCATATCCTAAGTTTTCTTATCAGAGCTACGTCTAACTATACGTACGCAATGTAAACAAATTCTTTTACTCCGATTACAGTTGCGAGTGCTCACCAGAGTCGACCTGCACGATGTACGACGAGGACGCCGTCGGCTCCTTCACCTGGCTGTGCAAGGAGAGCTAGCGACTTCTGCTGAGAACCGTGTCCCCCTGCAGGCAGTAGACGGCACTCACAGCAAATGTACTAGATAGGTACCCTACGGAAACTGCATAGGCACTTGTCCCACCGCCAGCGAGGCTGCCACTTTTTTCCGTACGGCAATTATTTATTTCTCCGCTGTTAACCGTTCTTTTAGCATCCCCTAGGAAGTACGTGGGACTAGGGAGGTGTAGGGAAAAGGTAGTTGCTGCGAACGCAGCCATCCACGTATAGGCGACTAAGTAGTTATAGTATTTGTGCCGTAGCAAGGTGCGGGTGACAGATGAAATGAAAATAGCAGAAAGGAAAGGACTAGAGTCAGACAGACTGAGAATGTACTATCCGAATGACAGCTGTCATCCGTACCATTCCACAGCGCAAGTACCTAACTACTATAATACCTCAAGAATATACACACAATATACAGGCCGTCCCACGGCGATGCCGCATAGAGGGGGTGTGCCTTGAATTTCTGATGCTATGATATTTCGCAAAAAATTATCTTTACGATAAAGCCTATCGATCGGTATGATAAAACTATAGGGATTTTTTTTTGTTTAGCGGGGTCGATTATTTAAAATATATGAATGCCGTTTAAATTGTTTTTGAAACTGAAATGCAGTCTTCTTTCAATGAAAAGGTCTATCTAATTTAAGGTACCACCCCTCCATCTGGCATCGCCGTGAGACGCTCTGTGTACGATGCCGTAACGTAAAAGAGATATTTATTGTAAATACCTACATCGCGGACTGCACATTGCCGTCGAAAAGTGTTACATTAGAATAGTCGAACCGACAAAAGCCATCAAACAACAGGCACTGCGAAATAAGTGTGAACGTAACTACGTACGAGTCAACCAACGTACTCGCTAACTCGCTCAATCTAACGACAAAACTACATCAAAACTTTATATATATGACACATGAAATGTGCGTAATCAGGAATTCTATAAAATTCCTGGCTTATTTAGGAAATGTGTGAAAGAAGAATTTTAACAACAAGTAAATTTCCTAGGAAATGTACTTATGTTTCCTAGGCAGCCCCTTCGCTCTTACTTAGCAAAGATTGCACCCAGGCGAGCCGATGTGGCCTAAGCTTGTCGCTGACGGCGACCAGTATACCGATGCCGGGCGGGGGCTGCACTCCCTTCGCGCCTTCGGCTTAAAAAAAACTCTAGGGTTAGGACAAACATGAGTGCACGGTGTCGGGATTAGGCAGTTCGGTTCTATGACTGATTTCACCTAAGTCAATCCCATTCGATTTTGTAACTATAGGGGTCCTACGCGGCACTTTTTCAACCTAAGTTAGTCTAATTTGCATCAAAAATCTATGGACGTTCGTTTTTCTTAAAACTTTTCCTATTGCCGTTTAGGAATTGTATAGTTTTCCTATGAAATGTGTAAAGTACGTCATTTATTTTCATACATTCCCGACCGACTTGTATAGAACTCCGGATTTCATACATTTCTTGTAACATATAAAAAACATTAGTTTTAATAAAAATGGTGTTTATTTTGTGACTATACGAAGTCACTTCCTGTTGCTAATCGTCGGCGGTGGGAAACCTGCATAAATGTTTTATCTGTAGGGTTCTTGTAGTGCAGGAAACTTCGTAACACAGTATAGTTACACACTAATTAAGTATCGGTGACGGAAATAATTGGAGGTAACAGAAAATGAGAAAAATCGTTAGACTATGATCAATTATGTATGGAAAAACGAGTTTGAAAAGCTCAAACCTTGAGGTTTCGGGAAGGTCTCGCTTACTGTTTTACATCTTAATGTTTTAACGAGAAAATTCTGTACATTAAGTAATGCAATCACACGTACCACCTATTTCTAATTTAATCCAACAGTAGGATTTTCCCATAATGTAGTCTATGAGGTGGATAGTCAAATTTAGCCCGTATTAATAGTTTATCACTCAAATAACAGTATATTAAAACGATTTTCGTTAAAACATTGCTCATAAACCCCTTCAAATATTAGATACGTATTGGTTCAAAATCTGCGAAACTCCACAAAATGATTGGTTTGGAACTTATATAAAATAGGGATTTTGACACCGATATATGAACCTAAGGATGAGCCCATCTAACATTTTAAATTTTGGTAAATCTTCTTTATACAAGAAAAAAGTTTCGCCGTCTGTCGAATTTCCCGCTAATTTGCTCAGCTAATTCGCCACAATATGGCGGAAACCGTGACTGCGTGGAAATGCGTGTGCGGCCAATCTGTGGTGCGGCCTATTAACAAGTAGTGATCATTGGTGTGGACCGCGGTCCATATACTGCGGTCGGCATGACCACTGAGGCCGCCGGTGTCAAAACAAACATTTTTGACACCAGTACACTGCGGTGTCATTTTTTGCGCTGTTTGCCGGGGCCTGTGTATTTATCAATTGATTTTGAGCAATCTTTCAATCAAACAAAAATATTATGTAAATACGACATCAGCTACAATGTGCAATATTTGAATTTGGTGGGCTACTTATGACCAACCACTTTGAATAGAATACTCTGTAAAATATTTCTTGGAAATATATTTGTCAAAAAACGTACTTATTAGGTTTATTATGATTTTAAGAGTACATACCTACCTAATTATTTATATTCTGTCATTTTGTACTTGTGTGACGAACTAACGATGGTCGTTTTCATTACTTTAGGTGCTGGGGGGTTATTCACGTTACGTGTCGCCTACATTTGGTGATGTGAAATGTTTAAAAAGGTGTTTGCATTTAAGTATAAAAGCAGACGATATTGAAATCAAAGAAAAAATTGCGAACACTGAAAAATTAATTTTAAGACCATTGACATACTTAGAGCGTAAAATTGAATGTAGGTCGAAGCGCCTTGATGGTCGACAATTCTGAGATTGAAATTACATAAGCGCGTTAAAGTCGAGCATTGTATTTCCTATGATAAAATACATTCAATTTTACACTCTAAAGTCTAAGCCAATAGATGTAAAGTACAATTTTCAGTGATAATTTTTTTCTTTGTCTTGTTTCACATCACCCAGTGTGTGAAAACGTTACGAGAATGTCATAGCAGTATGAATAAGCACGTAACTTTAAAGTTCCTATTTCGAATGTGTAAGTTCAATCTCCACGGTCTAGGTCGTAATACGATTGTACAGTTCCACCAATTTATCTGTGAACTCAGCAACAAAAAAAAATAAAGAGAAGTGGAAATTAATAACGTAACTACTTACGTGGAAATTAGTAACGTATTAATTTCGACGACCTCCTTGGCGCAGCGGCGGCGCGCTCGGATTCGAGTTGGTAGTTCACTTTGGTTTTGGTTCTAGAGAAAACTTTATACCACCTTTGGTCATTCTACTTTGTACAAGAAAAGAATGGATTGTAGAACAAAACAAGGCTAACGATATTTCAGTTCACAGATAATTTGGAAGCACGAAAGATAGGTACATCCACAGACCAGAAAATAAGTCTAGGTACCTACATCAATGTGGACGCAACGTCTACGCAATGAACCAGTCTTGTACCTACCTAGATTGTCTTATAGGCGCATGAAACTGCCTTCCGATCACTTGAAAGTTATAAGGATATCTAAGCCGTACTCTATCTTAGACCAAATGGGTTTTAAGAGTACATAATAGCTATAGTGTGTTTACTAACTAATTAAATTAATTTTAGTCATCGGACGGCAGTATACCTACCTAGTTTGAGTTAAAAGTATTTTTACTTAAGATTAAGTCGTAGATATATCATATATGTAATTTTTTTATAAAACGTGCTTAGGCTTATGCTTAGATACATTTTGTACGTAAATCAATGCTTACAAAGCACTTATGCCCGTTTTCACTAACCACAAACAAGCTGCAACGCCTAACTAAGCAACGCCTAGTCTAAGGAGATCCCTAAGCATACATTTACCTTTCACCAATCAATTGTCACTAGGCAACTCATATGCTATATGAATTGCTCAACTTGTCTATGACTTTTAGTATCGAGCTGTCACTTTCTGTGTTTGTCGAGGTTTTGACGTTTATCAAACCGTCTTACTAGTCTGTGCCTGTGTGCCTATTTTGAATTTCTCGTTTTTTTTAAGGTATTTTAATTTTTATTTTCCTCATCATGTCAGCTGTGCGAAAGCGTTCCGCTAATTTCAGCGAGGACGTGAAGATGAAAAATTGAATTCAAAGATTACTATTATTCCTTAAATCGTGCAAATAACAAACGTTGTTATATATATAAACAAACAATACTCCGCCAAAACTCTAAAGTTGTCATATAACCATGACTGTAAACTGTCATTAGGTGCTACCTAGCATTTAGGCGCCGCCGAATCGGTGTCGTAACTTTAGGTGGTGCCTAACGTCCTTAGTCATCACTTAAGGGTTGGTGAAACAATTTTTTTCTCTAGGCATCTCTTAAATATTTAGGCATCCGATTTAGGCGTTTCCTAGGTTTAGTGAAAACGGGCGTTAGATTAAGGTTTACACATCAATGCGAACTTTAGGGCGGATATTAGGTACTTATATACCTACAGGAGGATTAGTACAGGTTTTTGTACAACTTCGATTTGACTCGCTTTGAATAAAAGGAAAAGATTTCTCCATACATCTACAGCCAGCACCCCAAGCGAACAACAGTCGAAATCTTAGTTCACATTGTTTCCTTATTTACAAACAATTTGGTTACAAAAACCTGTACCAACCCTACAGGCACCGGAATAATATAAAGTAACGCTACTTACTGGTTAGTTTGGTTTTGCTACGCCGTAGAGCGTAGACAATGTCGTGGGCAGGGCGGCGTAGCTATGTAAAAAATGGATCTACATAAGTAATTGAGCCAAATTAAGTTAAGCTTTGAGACATAATATGCTATAATCACGCTTTGTTTAACCTCTAGGTTCTACCTATATACTTTATTTAATGTAGTCTGTGCCTCTATATATATATATATGGTAAAAACTTTCGGTAGTAAAATTTGACCTAAATAAAGACTTTTTGAAAGCTATTCCACTTTTCATTTTCCCCAATTTTCCGGTAATTTAGCACTTGTAGCCTTTAATTAATATTATTGAATGAAATTCTCCAATGAATATTCTAAAATGGACACTATGAAGATATTGACTATAAACACACGTAGATTTGTGCTATAAATACGCTATATTCATCCAATTTATCTGTCATTGTGCAGAAAACCAGATAGAATCTACAAATATAAATGAATAAATAGGTTGGTATATCAGGACATTACATACATCGCAATCTAGCCCCAAAATAAACGACAGCTTGCATTATTGGTACTAGATAACTGATCAATACAGTATACAGAAAACACCCAGACTTGAAACATTCATGCTCTTCACACAAACATTTTCCAGTTGTGAAAATCGAACCCACGACCTCCGACGCAGGCGGCAGGTTCGCTACTGCTACGGCTATCCATACGTGCTGTAAATAATGGCCTATATGAAATAAATCATTTGGATTTTGAATTTTGGTAGGTGTTCCTTAGCAAACAAGAAATCCTCATTGGTATTGAATGGAAGCAAGCGTTATTTTGCGGATATCTATAAGTAGCAGGACAGATAATTTATTTGCTATAATCTGCTACTTGCAAAGATTCTGTATGGATGATTTTTCACAATTTTCCAACACTTTCTTCGACGCACGTTTCGTCGAATAAAGTGTTGGAAAATTGTAGCAAAACAAATTAAGTAATCTGTCCAGCCTTATTGGTGTCGCATGTAACACGTATCTAGAGTCTAGACCACAGAGCAAGGAATGACTTTGTGGTCTAGACCTTGCAATATCAAGGTTAGTTCCAAACAATATTTCACTCATCGGCCTTCTATTTTGCATAACTTTCAACAAACAGAGATTTATTGTTCTGAGTAAAATTTACGAGTTTGTCGGGGGATAAATCAACATTTTCAAGTTTATTATACCTACACTAGACTAGATACTTACCTATACGTACTATCTGACCCGGCGCGCCCGTGCGATTTCAAGGGAATTGTATAAACTCTTCTTATTTTTTATCCCTGGTCTCCATTGTGAAGGAATCTCAGCTTGCAGTTAAGGTCTAATCGGACTGGGCGATGATGTGATGACTAGCAAGCCCAAAATGATTGTTTTTTTTATACCTATAATAAATGAGACGTTCGCCTGATGTTAATAATTAGTGATACGCATTTCCACGCGCAGTGATCTGTGCGTCCCATAATTTTTTGCATTCCAATAGCATACATTGTCATACGTTCCAATATCTCAATCCAATAATTACTTGTTAGGTCATATTTTTCCCCAGTAATCACGTCGGCGTACAGTGCCCTTGCAACCAAAATACATTATCACGATTCACGGTAGAGTTAAGTAACAGATACTACGGTGGTATTTAGCCGAACTCCGCAAGAAGACTACCACGTTTACAAGTCGTTTTAAGCGATTGTTACAGTGACAAGGCTATCATGGGCGTGGCCAAAATAGGAACTAACGCTGCTATATTGTGACACTGATAGTTCGCTCTGTCGGCATTGTCAGCATGTTGCAAGTATTTTGCGTTGTTTTGGCTTATTACCTAAAATTGAGAAATTTTTATTCGTTAGTAGCATTATTTTGTTTTTAATTCCTAAAAATTCAAAAAATAATCATTCGGAATGAAAATACAGAAATGTGTTTTAAATATTTTATTTATTTAAAATAGGTACAACTAAGTAATAAGTAATAATGATTAATGCATAAACATCGTAACAGAGTATTTATTATGTAACATTATAAGCGATAGAAATGGTTATATTTTTTAACATTTACTTAACAGTTTTATTAATTTTCTTAACTAGGATTGTAACATACTATACATTTTGTAAATTGTGCGAAAGAGTAAGATATGTAATATGTTACAGAATACAAGCTTGAAAATCTAGTTGGGCCTGATTGCGTAAGAAAAACGTTTCATCGTAATCGGCAATAAATTCTGCCGTCTGATTGGCTAAATTCACTTGTTGACTTATTTATACACTACCCACCTAGGGGATGATTGTAAAAAAATCATCGTTATCGTAATCCCACAAACCAATCAGAGAGCAAAATATTTGTTGCCGATTACGATTGAATGGAACTACTATTTTCTTACAAAATCAACCCCCTGACCATTTCTAATCAGATAGTTAGTTACAAGCCTAGTTACACCACTGGTTTAAAATCCCTATTTTCAGTTTTCAATTCCATAGATGGCACTACTTTATTTATGAAAGAGGAATTGTTTTGGTTGGTGGTTATTTTATTAAAGAATGGAATAACAAGTATTTGAGTTATCTATTTCACTGAAATGTTTTCCAACATTCAATACATAATATAATTTGTAATTTAGTGTAATTTTATTATCACAATATTCAACTTGATACCTCATTAATATAGTCTGTTAAATAAGTCAGTTTACTTTCATAATTTTGAAGGAAATTAAAAATTGCAATCGGGCAACAATATACTTCCTGTTTCTATAGAACGTCAAACCTTTTAAAAAAAGAAAAAATATCAAGTACCTTTTTTATGCAAAGTATCAAAATTATTCGATCCATCGATAATTATTTTACAGTGTTGCTCTAAACCAGTTTTCAACTTCCTTTTAATTTATCCAAATAAAGTGACTTACAGATAGATTATAGTAGTTCGTTTCATTGACAATTTAGTATAGAAAATTGAGATAAACATTATACGTTATTTACTACCGTATTAATGTAGGTGAGAATACCGAAAATATTCGTATTTAGAGTCGTACTTAAATAATATCACCATTCTCGATGTTAAACACATATATTTCAAATTATAAATTACAACAGACACATTTTTTCTTCTTATAATATTGTCTTAACACCACAATCATAACAACGAATATAGTATCAATACAATAATAGTAGTAATAATTCCTTGAAAATAGTTTCACTGTGCATACAATCTAAAGAGTACAAATGAGTTAAGAGATATTCTGAGCGCACATAGAATTATAAATGGTCCATACAACATACTTTTTTTTAAATAAACATAAAGTAAAAACTTCAGTCCAATAAATGTAAATTAAGGTTCTCAAGATTCGCACAAGGATTATAAATTACTGACATTTATGAAAGTAATTGGCAAGCGGAAAAAGGCAATTTATTCACAAAAAAAACATCTAAAATACACAAAAATATTAAAAAATATAAAAATATTATCCACTACAATACAATGAGATTCGATTATTAAATTTTACAATAAATTAAAAAAATTACGAATTTTTTTTTCATCGTTGTAAATGAGATTTGTTTGGAATGTTTTTTCTGGATTTCATTGATTTTTTTAATGTTAAGTATTAAAAAAATCAATAAATTATAAAAAAATTTAAAAAATTCTTCAAATAGTTTTGGGAAAGTCCCCAAATTAAATAGGAATGTGAATAAGAAAAGAAAAATAAATTAAAAAATGGAACATTTGGTAACAGTATTAGCCCGTAACCATATAATTACATTTCTATTATCTTTGGTAATAGTCTTCGATCAAAAACGGTGTAAATTAGTATACTTAAACCCGAAAATACTGAATCCAATTCATCTTTGCACTTATTATACTATATCCATTCGTTTATTTTCTCTTTGACACATGAAATCACATGAAACAGGTATAGCAATAGCGAGGGATCAGAGAGAGATAAAGGTAAAGTGGTCTCTTTCTGGTCCCTCGCTATCACTTTATCTGTTTCATGTGTCAAAGAGCAAATAAACAAATGGAAATAGTATAGTAAATTTAAATGCCTCCAGAAATTAATTTTTAAGCTAATAGCGGAAATGGACCCCCACCGTCGTAGGTTGCGACGTCACCCGACCAACTTTTATAAATATGGCGCTTTCTTTCAGAATTGGGCACTTTTGCGTTGCGAGCAATCGCAGGTGGTTGGTCTGGTGTCGAGGTGATCTGCAGTGGGCGAGCTGTGTTTCAGTATAATTGTGTATTTCTGTGTGTTTTTCTGTTAATTTGATTACTGTTTTTCATTAAAAACTAAATCGTGTGTAATTTAAGAAGTGTATATTAAAGTAGGCGTGTTCAATTTTGTTTTTTTTTATTCAAACCTACTTCTGATTCCTATAAATGCATTTTTAGAAAAAAAAAATTAAACCTTTATGAGGCTTTGCGATATATGCATTTAATATATTACATAATTTTAAATATTATTTAATTTTTAATATTAATTTCCATGAGACAGGATAAATTGTTGCCAAGTTAATTTTTGATCGAAACTTTTAATAGAATGGTATTTCAAATAATCTTAAAGCAATTTTTTTTAATCTTAAATACAGAATCGATCTTTTTAATACATTACAGAGTACTGAATCACTAAACTAAATAAGGTTGACAGTGCAAAATACCATCATTTTTTAATCACGAAAAACTGTGTAGTCATAGGATTATTTATAGACTCACTTTATAGACCAGGGCCGATAATTTTTAAAACATAAAAAAATAATAGTAGGATGAAACCCATTACAAGAGGAGGAGAATATTATAAAAATTAAAGGAAAAATAATTTACGGTCGATCCGAGTTCGGGAACAGGGGGGGAGGGGGGGTTAAAGTGTAAAAAATGGTTTTCCTTGATTTCCGGCAAAACTACAAGTCCTATGAAAAAAAGTTAAATGGCAAAGTTGTAGGTAATAAAAAGATCTACAACTTTTGTATTTACACTTTTTTCACATAACCTCAAAATTTATGTGAAAAATTCAAAAAACCAAGTTTTTGGTTTTAAAAATTAAAGGAATTTTTATAATATTCTCCTCCTTTTATAATGGGTTTCATCCTACTATTATTTAATTTCTTTTTTTATTATTTTTAAAGCTATCTACCCTGGTCTATTAGTTTATAGATCGACACTGGTAATTTTGTACAAAAGGATAATTTCAACACTGTCTAAAGTCTAAACCTGTCAAATTGCAAAAAAAATTTTTCAATAAAATTACATCTTAAAAATACGGCTTAAGTAGTTAAAATTTTAATATTCTGTTTATTATACTATTATTTTGAGTAGGAAGATATGGTAAATATAAGTCTTCGTTACAAAGAATTTGGCAGCATTTCAATTTCGATATAATTTGAAGCCTCGAATAATGAAGAGATCAATTACATATGTAATTTCATAACCGAAAGAGTTGCAACATTTTACTTTTTTTTAGTTTAACATTAAGTTTCTTAGGCATTAATGTACAGTTCGCGCAAAACTTTATGAGCTCCCCGAGCCAAAGACGAGTACTGCACAGTAAGCACACATAGGTACTTTACTCCTTTACTCTACCCACTTTACTCCTATGTATTTCTCACCAAAAAGAAAAGGTTGTCTGGAAGAGATTGTCTATGGCAATAAGACCGCCTTTTGCGCATTATGTTTTTGTATGATTTCTTGTTTATGTTTTTCTTTCTTGTAATGTGCAATAAAGTATTCATTCATTCATTCATTCATTCATAGGTGTCCAGGTCCACGGTACGTTGAAGGGCGTGAGAAAGGGAATCGAGCACACGATTTCCATGTTCAAAGGGAATACAAGGTTTTGCGAGTAAAGGTAATTTTTTGACCCCTATTTCCATTTTATTTCAAGTCTATGAATTATGTCGTCTAGGTTACTAACTAAGCAAACATTTATTTTTTTACATAATAATTAAAAAAGCGCATTTCATTAACATGGGAGTTTACTCCACACTTAATAATTTAACCATGGTGCATCATTAATTCTTTTCACCATTATAAGAGTGAACAAATTTGTTCACCGCCGGTGTCCAGTGAGTTGTTTACCTCAGGTGTCCAGTGAGTTGTTTACCTCAGGTGTCCAGTGAGTTGTTCACCTCCGGTGTCCAGTGAGTTGCTCACCTGTGGTGTTCAGTGAGTTGTTCACCTCTGGTGTCCAGAGAGTTGTTCACTTCCGGTGTACATTGAGTTGTTCACTATAAAAGTTTATCGTTCGCCGCGCCTCGCCACCACTGCTGCAGCCGCCGAAACTTTCTCTCCATATGTCATTCACTTGTTTGTTCACCTGAAATAAGCTAATACTTTAATATTTTACGTAACAGAAAAGTTTATAATTACTTACTAGCTAAAAGAATTATCAAATTTCAATTTCCTTAAAAAAAATTAAAAACTTCACAAAAGGGGGTTCCGTTTGACCCATTTTATGTTTGTATCCATATACATATATTTTAATTTAAAGATTTTATTTTCTGTATCAGCTCCACAAATACACCGACGCAATGTGAAACTGTAGCCGCCATGATGGACTACGAATGTGCCGTCATAATGTCTCTTAAACATAATACTCAGTCATCCTTTTTACCCGAGTCTTTTCCTTTTGTACGTGTCGCCGTTAGATGACATCTCGCTCCGTGTTGATGACGATGATACAACCTTCGTTGTTGTTATGCCTAGCGCGCACCAGGCGCTCGGGGTGCGAGTGCGCCAGCTGCGTGTAGTCGCGGAACACTTCGTTGTACGTGTCGTCGTTAGATGACATCTCGCTCCGTGCCGATGACGATGATACAATACCTTCGTTGTTGTTATGCCTAGCGCGCACCAGGCGCCCGGGGTGCGAGTGCGCCAGCTGCGTGTAGTCGCGGAACACTTCGTCGTACGTGTCGTCGTTAGATGACATCTCGCTCCGTGCCGATGACGATGATACAATACCTTCGTTGTTGTTATGCCTAGCGCGCACCAGGCGCTCGGGGTGCGAGTGCGCCAGCTGCGTGTAGTCGCGGAACACTTCGTTGTACGTGTCGTCGTTAGATGACATCTCGCTCCGTGCCGATGACGATGATACAATACCTTCATTGTTGTTATGCCTAGCGCGCACCAGGCGCCCGGGGTGCGAGTGCGCCAGCTGCGTGTAGTCGCGGAACACTTCGTCGTACGTGCCGTCGTTAGATGACATCTCGCTCCGTGCTGATGACGATGATACAATACCTTTGTTGTTGTTATGCCTAGCGCGCACCAGGCGCTCGGGGTGCGAGTGCGCCAGCTGCGTGTAGTCACGGAACACTTCGTTGTACGTGTCGTCGTTAGATGACATCTCGCTCCGTGCCGATGACGATGATACAATACCTTCGTTGTTGTTATGCCTAGCGCGCACCAGGCGCCCGGGGTGCGAGTGCGCCAGCTGCGTGTAGTCGCGGAACACTTCGTCGTACGTGCCGTCGTTAGATGACATCTCGCTCCGTGCTGATGATGATGATACAATACCTTCGTTGTTGTTATGCCTAGCGCGCACCAGGCGCTCGGGGTGCGAGTGCGCCAGCTGCGTGTAGTCACGGAACACTTCGTTGTACGTGTCGTCGTTAGATGACATCTCGCTCCGTGCCGATGACGATGATACAATACCTTCGTTGTTGTTATGCCTAGCGCGCACCAGGCGCCCGGGGTGCGAGTGCGCCAGCTGCGTGTAGTCGCGGAACACTTCGTCGTACGTGTCGTCGTTAGATGACATCTCGCTCCGTGCTGATGATGATGATACAATACCTTCGTTGTTGTTATGCCTAGCGCGCACCAGGCGCTCGGGGTGCGAGTGCGCCAGCTGCGTGTAGTCACGGAACACTTCGTTGTACGTGTCGTCGTTAGATGACATCTCGCTCCGTGCTGATGGCGATGATACAATACCTTCGTTGTTGTTATGCCTAGCGCGCACCAGGCGCTCGGGGTGCGAGTGCGCCAGCTGCGTGTAGTCGCGGAACACTTCGTTGTACGTGTCGTCGTTAGATGACATCTCGCTTTCCCGCATCTCCTCATTCAACTTCGTTAGTCGTAGACTGTAAACAATGCATTTATGTTAGAGTATGCACAATTAATTAGAAAATCAATGACAAGAGTTGCAGGACTCTACATACTATACTATTTAGATCTCTCTCTTTCGCACAATCACATATAAGAGGTCAAAAGAGTACACAATGGACTAAGGTAACTGACTATTTGTTTCAAGATGAAGCGTAATTTAGAAG
The DNA here is from genome assembly GCA_036785405.1 of Coenonympha arcania. Lineage (NCBI taxonomy): Eukaryota > Metazoa > Arthropoda > Insecta > Lepidoptera > Nymphalidae > Coenonympha > Coenonympha arcania. Next base: position 5,073,819 of record CM072067.1, read on the forward strand.
CAGTACACAAATACTCACAGTGTAACAATATCGGCGTTGGCATGCGCGACGGCGATGTCCAGCGGCGTCCGGCCCTCGCTGTCCACCAGGGTCTGATCCGCTCGGTATCGGAGCAGCAGGCATACCTGATGATGGCGAACAATGCTTAGTTATTTGATGGGTGGTCACTGAGCATGCGAGACCTCTATGGCAGATAGGCTGATCTATTCCAACTACTTGACTAACCTAACCTAACCTACTAAAAAATAGTTAGGTTAGGTTACACCATTGGGCACTTTAGTAAACCTCCCAGGGCCCGCGATCTTGTTCCTATCAGATCGCCAGACGATACTTATCTGACATTTACTATCTATTTTAACGACAAGTTGTTTTGCCATTAGGATTTTTACAAATATCAGTTGGAGCAGACAATTTTTCTCGTCTACCTTTTTTGCCCATGTTAACAAAATAATCCTTTATTAACTTTAGGTACTTTTTTACAGGATATACTTTGTTGAGTGTGCTCAGGAACTACATAACCTTTTCTCCTTCACGTTTCTACCATAGGACCGCAAGACGCCGAGAGCGGTGGCATCCTCATGTGGTCGACATCTAACAAACTCGCACGAAACGTTTTTTTCCACTTATACGAACCGCTAATGTGTGGAACACCGTTTCAGCCTCCGTGTTCCATGCCATGCCATGCCATGTACAATCTGGGTGCCTTCAAGAGAAGAGTGAATAGGCATTTTCTAGCCAAGCGTGCTCCAACCTAGATTTCATCATTGCTTTCCATCAGGCATGATTGTCGTCAAGCGCAAGCCTATCTACAAAAAAAAAAGGAATCAAACTATCCTAGTACTCCCAGACTAAGAGACCAGGGGGGCTATTCAAGTATTCACGTTACGTATCGGCTACATTTCGTGATGCGATATGATTAAAAAGGTGATGGCATTTACGTACACAAGACGATATTGAATTCAAAACATTTTTTACTAACACTGAAAAAATAATTTTAAAACAATTGACATAGAGCGTAAAATTGAATGTAGTTCAAAACGCCATATTGGTCGACAGTTCCGAGATTGAAATTACTTAAGCGCGTCAAAGTTGAGCATTGTATTTCCTATGATGAAATACATTCAATTCTACACTCGAAGCCAATAGTTGTAAAGTTCATTTTTCAGTGTTAAAATTATTTTTTGTGTGTGAAAACGTTACGAGAATGTCATAGCAGGGAGAGCTACGTAGGTTTCGTCTTGAAACTTTGCTGTCCGTCCCATTTGTGTTGTGTGAAAGCACCACTCACCTGACCAGTATGGCCGGCTTCGGTGGCAAGGTGCAACGGAGTCATGCCAGCGTCGTCTTGAGCGTTCAGTTTGCTGCCGTTTAACAGGAGGAACGAGCAAGCCATCACGGAACCCTGAAAAAGCAGGACTTTTCACACGTTTGACACCACCCTGATGCATTTGGCGCGCGTTCAGGGGCCGTACCACCAATGCTTTTAGCAGTGTTATTGTAATATTGTTTTGACATTTTCATACAATGTCAGTATGAAAATTTTAAAACAATATTATAATAATACTGCTATAAGCCTTTGGTAGGGCCCCAGTTCCGAGTCGTAACCTAATGCTATCCTTCTATCGGAAGAAATGCGTCTGCGGTTCTCAGTAGATTGTACGGCGGCATGGAGGGGTTTTTTTTAACTCTATACAAGGTATTTCACTGCGATCTCACCTGATAGAAAGTGACGTTGCAGCCTAAGATGTTATCGTACTAACTTGGAAGGGTATAAGTAAAAAAATCAAGTGCCTTCATTTTTACGTTGACAGTCTTAGATCCATATATTATCTAAAGATAAGTGATCAGAAGCACACAAAAGTCGCAGCAGAGCTTGTTTCTATTGTCACCGATTTGGTTTTAATCGGCAGTATGTACTAATACGCATCAAGTGAATTTTATGCTATTTTGCTTTTTTTTTACTCTTACAAGTTAGTACTTGACTGCGATCTCACCTGATAGTAAGTGACGTTGCAGCCTAAGATGTTACCGTATTAACTTGGAAGGGTACGTATAAATTTACCTCAACGGTTTCTACACAGCATCGCACCGGAACGATAAATCGCTTGTCGGTGCGTCTTTGCTGTTAGGGTGGTAACTAGTCACGGCCTAAGTCTCCCACCAGACTGCCGCCAAGTTGTACTCCTAAGTTTGTGTTTTCATTATTTCTTCTTTTTTATATTTTTATTCTGCGGTGTGTAATAAAGTGTTTATCTATCTATCTATCTACATGAGGGTACGTACGCTGAGCACGGCGGCGTGCAGCGCGGTGCGGCCGCCGGCGGCGGGCTGGCTGGGGTCCGCGCCGGCGGCGAGCGCGGCGCGCATCACGCACACGTTGTGCGCGCGCGCCGCGCGGTGCAGCACCGCGCCCGCCGACAGCATCGACATGTCTTCCGCGCCTGCTAACGAACTAGTGTTGTTATGGATATCCATATCCGTAACCGAAACTATCGGATATCCGAAATAACTTAATATCCATAACCGTAACCGAAACCGATATTATTTTTTACCAATATCCATATCCATATCCGGATCCGAAATTATATATCCATAACATCCCTATTTAATAGTATATAACACTTCAAAAAGAGTAGCTGTAAGAAAAAATTAATTGTATGACAGATTGCGAAACCTACAAGGTACAATTAAAGTCGAATATAATCTTATTTGTATTTCATTTTACAGTTTCTTAAAAAATTAATATCCGTAACCGAAACTATCGGATAATCCGAAATAATTTAATATCCATAACCGTAACCGAAACCGATATTATTTTTTACCAATATCCATATCCATATCCGGATCCGAAATTATATATCCATAACATCCCTGTAACGAACGTAACCCTACTGAATATAATATATAAATCATGATATTTCTGTAAAGTGACATTACACTGTGAAACCAAACGCCGCCGTTTCGCGCCGCCAGTTCGCGCGCCGCCGTCACCGTTCCCACTAGCCGTTGTTACATAACAGAGTATTCAAAATTAAAGTATATCTGTTTTGATATAAAGAGTTAAAAAATGCCGTAGAACAAAAGTTGTTAATTTGAATGTAAACAGCTACAGGCCGAGAGCGATATGTTATTTTTTATATAACTCTTTATTATATATTTTACAACAATAAATAAACGTATTTTTTTCTTGCTGACCTAAATCGTCGTCTTCTCCTTCTGTGGAGTCGTGGTCCGATGGTAGGCTTAGATCGACCGCCCGCTCGCTGGCTAGATCCGTCCCTATAAGCAGGACTGGACTCCCTTCTGACTTGCTCGAACTATCCGAAACTGCAAAGATACAACGTTCTTATTTAACAGTGTTTTACAGTTCTTTCTTGTTTAACAGTGGAACCACCTGAATAAGTGAGAACTGGGTTAGCGAGAAAACTCTTTTAGAGAGTATTAGTATTAGTTTTAATATTCGCTTTAGTATTAGTTTTAGTATTAGTTTTAGTATTAGCTTTAGTATTAGTTTTAGTTTAAGTATAAGTTTTAATATTAGTATTAATTTTGTTATTTCAGTTTCTGCATTAATATTAGTTAAAATTTAATTTTAGTTTTAGTATTAGTTTTATTAGTAGTATTAGTATTAGTATTATTAAACGAAAAAAAAAACTTTGTCTTGCATGAGATCATTACTCTGTAGTAAGTCCAACTTTTTGTTAAATAAGTCTTGTATTAAGTATGTCTGGTCACTTAACATCAGGTGAACGTGTAAGTTGCTTCATCATAAGTTCGTATAAATAATTCGCTATGGCTGCAAACCCCACATAGCCCTTTTGTTTCCCCTGACGAAGGTCAATGCGTTAGACATTTTCTGTCTACAAAAAAAAAAACTATCTACCATTTGATATAGAGTTCAAATATTGAATGGAAGCAGGCGTTATTTTGCGGAAATCCATAATTAGCAGGACAGATTAATTTGTTTTGCTGTAATCCGCTACTTGAAAAGATTCTGTATGGTACAATATGCAGGAACACTGCCCACATGAAACACCACACACAATTTTCCAACACTTTCTTCGACGCACGTTTCGTCCCGAACCGGGACATCCTCAGGAGATGTTGACTTCACAATGCGAAATCGTAGAGTGACTCGTGTCAGCAACGCGTTCTTATATACCCTTTCTAATTACTCATCCTATTGTTCGCCCCACTCACTTCGGCTGGTCTCGTACCCCCGAAAACAAACGAAGCAGTGGCGAAGATGATACGTTAATTTGTTCGTTAAGTAGTTGCGTTTGCGTTCGCGTTGCTGACACGAGAGTCACTCTACGATTTCGCATTGTGAAGTCAACATCTCCTGAGGATGTCCCGGTTCGGGACGAAACGTGCGTCGAAGAAAGTGTTGGAAAATTGTGTGTGGTGTTTCATGTGGGCAGTGTTCCTGCATATTGTACCATACAGAATCTTTTCAAGTAGCGGATTACAGCAAAACAAATAAATCTGTCCTGCTAGAGTTCAAATGATAAAGCTTTATTAGTTAGCCTAACTGAACAAGACTACAACTTCTGAGCTTAGACCCAATTAGCCCGGCACGGATTATACTCCGTTTTCCTAACTGAATGAAATAAATTAAAATCATGAAGTTAATTCATGAATTACCTTTCATGAAAGGTAGGAGTTGTCAGTTGATCCTTGATTTAAATTAACTAGTCAAAAAAAAACAAACGTACCACTGGTATTGCTGTTGGCATCACTTTTTTCATCTTTGATGGTTTCCGGCACGGCGGGTGGAGCTCGGACCCTGAAAATAAACCAACACACAAACTGACAAAATACTTCGAACAATTAACGCGCACTATAAAGAAACATTTTCCATTTCTTTGTTTGAATGTATTACTTTAATGAATCTACTACTACAATTACTTATACGTAATTACGTTGGCCACCACGTCGCGAACCACGAAGAATTTCGTACATCGACCTGTTACTACCTGTCTCTGTCACTCCCGCGTCAAAATAATGCGTCACGCTCGCACAGATGCAATGTCCGCCGTCCTCAGAGATTTTAAACCTTTTACCTGCGAACGTAAAGTTTGTTTTTGTTTTGGTTATATTGTTTGGTTTGTTAGTTTTTAATACATTTGCTCAAAAAGATGATATTTCCGGGTATTTTTAGCGTGCGCAAAATTATTCTTTTCCGCACCAGAGCTTTTTGATTTTCCCCTGCATGATGGATCCAAATCTATGAAGGAGGTTTTCAAGTAAAAAGTTTTCGCTACAAAATTATTGTTAAAAATAACATTAATGTAATTATTTTACTTTCTAACTACTATAAAAATACGTAAATTAAATTTAATATAAATTTATTACAATGATTTCCTTTCGTTTTCTATTTTTTTTTTGGAAATGTGTGGCTGCGGCTGTTATATTTAATCTGTGCTTTGAGTTCTTTTTATTGTCTATGATTCCTTGTTATTAATATTGATTTTTCAAATTCCATGCAAAACTTTTTTTTTCTCCTTCAAATATTTCATCTAAACCGCATTAACAGAAAAATGTTTGTGACCACTGTCAGTAGGCAAAGAGGTCATTGTACAAAATTCTTCGTGGTTCGCGACCGTGCTATAGACATTTCTTATTTCGTAGGTACATTAAATTTAAAAGTAGATAAAAACTTATACAATGTGTGGGTTAATTCGTATAGTGTGCCGGCAGCTAACCTTTTTACTTGATCCTAGAAACACATTAACGGAGATAAGACGACCCAATTATTTAGTTTTATTTTCAATGCAAAACTTTGAAAAAAGTATTTTTAGCAACCCTAACTGTGATGTCAATAAAGCGTAATACACTTTTCATTATTCCCAGTTGAATGAGCTGGTTTTAGGGATGTCACTTTGTTTGTCAAAATTTATGGTACTTACCTTTTTGAACTATAGTTCCCTCAGGATATGAGCTGGACTTTTTGTGATATTTTTTCAAGCATCTATACAGCGTCCCCTAGTTAATGCTTTCGGCTAATAATTATGGCATGTAACCTGCACGTAGTATATTGAAAGATATCCAACCTACCTCCGCCTCGCTCGCCGCACCGACCACCGCCTCCCGTTCCTGAGCGGCGACTCCTGTAGCGAGTCAGCCACGGTGGAGTTGACGATGTTCCTCACGAACGCCAGACCCACGTACTTAGCGCGTATCCACGCCTCGCGCACCGAACTACATGCGAGTTATTGTCATGTTAACATAAGGATATTTTATAATGTAAAACAGAGAAGCGCAAATAATTCTCTAATAATATGTAGAGGGAAGGAGAAGTTCCGTACAGCTCTGATACATTGTTTTTGGCCATAAACCCTTTTCTCTGTTAACCGAATTACCCCAAAACATTACACCATGTCTTTGGGTTGCTTCGACATGATTAAGTAGGCAATACTAGTCATCCTTGGCTTGACTCTGTGCCTTAAATTCTAATTAAATACTTTATTAATTATAAACGTCTCTCAGTCGATCAATGCTTTTGTCACGGATATAAGAAATTTAACTTTCATAATACGAAACACTGATTAATTGAAGACATTTTTAGAGACGTTTACAAGTAATGGTATCAATCTTGGATGAATGAGATATAGGATGTAGACATAAAAAAAAGTAAACTTACGTATCACAGTCAGGGGTGGCCCTTTTGATTGCGGTTCCATCTGTATTGGCCTCGTATATTAAATTCACTACTTTGTTCCCTAGCTCCGCCATTACCTGTGCAAAGGTGAAAATAGTATATATAAGGTGGTGTCAAATTATCTGCCACCGTTCCAGGAGGTGAATGTGCCATACGTATACACTACAATAGTGAAGAAATCTCACTCCCCAGGCTCAATTTTTTTTTTAATTAAAAATTACGTCGCAACCCAAGGTCAACGCTCTCACGCCGCGCCCAAACAGCTGATTTCCGTTGCGAGGCGATAACTGTACTAAACATGTACTCAAGTTTGACTGATGGACGTGTTTATGCAATATGTTAATAATGTTTAATTACTTACGCGTTTCCACAGTTACGGTTTCGGCCATATTGTGGCATATTAGCGGGAAATTCGACAAAAGGCGAAACTTTTTTCTTGTACTTAGAAGGTTTACGTAAAACGTTCAGATGGGCTCATATGGGTTCATGTCGGTGCAATGTAAGATACTGACAGTTTGCATGACCATGGCATTGATGTGCCACCTGGCGTTATAAAATGAAAACATATGATGTAAATGTTTTTATTTTATGACGACGCGAGGTTCATACAACAGGACCCCGACATCCCCACGCAGGACAGCGAAATGACCGCTGACCGCGCGGGGCCACCAGCCACTCAAGACCCAAAGGCCACAAGCCAGGACGGCGAAGCCTTAGCCCCTTGCCGGGGCTAGAAGAACGACACCGGGGGCGCGCTGCGCTTCTGCGACACATCGCCCGGGTAAGGAGGCAAGCCCCGAGGCCCGTACCCCCGGAGGGACTCGCTCCCTGCGGAGAAGACCACGCTGCTGCTTATTTTATGACGCCAGCCTGCACATTCATCATTTTAAAATAATTACGGCAATTTTGTAATCTCACCAAACCTTACCTTAATAATATCGGGTTCCCAGTCGTCCAAGGTGAGCGAGCGCACTTTGCTGACGTGCACGCCCAGCGAGCGGTGCACGCCCGAGCACTCGATGCACAGCGTGATGCCCAGGTTGATGCTGGCCCAGCGCGGGTTCGCGCTGCCGCAGTCGCAGCAGTAGTTGTTGCCGGGTATGCTCAGCAGTTGCTCCCATATCCTGAAAATAAATACCCATATCTATAAAGGCACCACTTGATGCATTTTACGTAGAAGAGCGGTAATGTAAATCTTTATTTTTCACATAGGCCTAAATAGGCTCTTATGAAAAGTCAAAACTCTACCGCTAGGTTCGGAAGGCAGTTTTGCATCAAGAAGAACTAGCAAGAAACTAGGCACTTGCTATTTTCAAAAATGTCATAACATACAAGTTTTCTTATAAAGTATGAAATATTATTACATTTTATTATTCAAAAGAAGAGGATTGAGGAGATGGAAGCATAAGTTGGAGTCGTCGCAGCTCAGGCCCTGCTGGATGGCCGCGGGGATGCCGTTCTGCAGCGCCATCGTCCACGAGTTCAGCACGCTCACCTAATCTTCTTCATAGCCGGTGAGACGTTGAGCCGGTTGCTGGAGCGGCGCGTGTCGTCCGGCACGAGCACCATCTGCGAGTCGGGGTTGTCGCGGCTCTGGCCCTGCTGGATGGCCGCGCGGATGCCGTTCTGCAGCGCCGTCATCCACGAGTTCAGCACGCTCACCTAATCTTCTTCATAGCCGGCGAGACGTTGAGCCGGTTGCTGGAGCGGCGCGTGTCGTCCGGCACGAGCACCATCTGCGAGTCGGGGTTGTCGCGGCTCTGGCCCTGCTGGATGGCCGCGCGGATGCCGTTCTGCAGCGCCGTCATCCACGAGTTCAGCACGCTCACCTAATCTTCTTCATAGCCGGCGAGACGTTGAGCCGGTTGCTGGAGCGGCGCGTGTCGTCCGGCACGAGCACCATCTGCGAGTCGGGGTTGTCGCGGCTCTGGCCCTGCTGGATGGCCGCGCGGATGCCGTTCTGCAGCGCCGTCGTCCACGAGTTCAGCACGCTCACCTAATCTTCTTCATAGCCGGCGAGACGTTGAGCCGGTTGCTGGAGCGGCGCGTGTCGTCCGGCACGAGCACCATCTGCGAGTCGGGGTTGTCGCGGCTCTGGCCCTGCTGGATGGCCGCGCGGATGGCGTTCTGCAGCGCCGTCGTCCACGAGTTCAGCAAGCTCACCTAATCTTCTTCATAGCCGGCGAGACGTTGAGCCGGTTGCTGGAGCGGCGCGTGTCGTCCGGCACGAGCACCATCTGCGAGTCGGGGTTGTCGCGGCTCTGGCCCTGCTGGATGGCCGCGCGGATGCCGTTCTGCAGCGCCGTCGTCCACGAGTTCAGCAAGCTCACCTAATCTTCTTCATAGCCGGCGAGACGTTGAGCCGGTTGCTGGAGCGGCGCGTGTCGTCCGGCACGAGCACCATCTGCGAGTCGGGGTTGTCGCGGCTCTGGCCCTGCTGGATGGCCGCGCGGATGCCGTTCTGCAGCGCCGTCGTCCACGAGTTCAGCAAGCTCACCTAATCTTCTTCATAGCCGGCGAGACGTTGAGCCGGTTGCTGGAGCGGCGCGTGTCGTCCGGCACGAGCACCATCTGCGAGTCGGGGTTGTCGCGGCTCTGGCCCTGCTGGATGGCCGCGCGGATGCCGTTCTGCAGCGCCGTCATCCACGAGTTGAGCATGTCCTCCGAGTCCGCTTGCAGCATGTGGCTTCTGTAACCAGTGGTACCAGTAGTGAAATTTTTGATTAAAGAAAGTTGACTATCATCAAGATTGAGAGAGAAGTACCAAAATTAAAGTGATATAACAGTTTCTTGATTATTTTTCAGTCATACTTACTTACATGCTTGTATAAATTGTATGAAAAATGGCACCTAATTTGGTATGAGAAAGCAAACTGGAAAAATCATGATTTGGTACAATCGCACAGTTGGGTCAAGAAAGCAACTTGGAAAAATGATAATCGGGGATACAGTTGCGCCTAGAAGGTAAGTTAGAAAATATCATAAAGTGGTAAAATCGCACAAAGTTGCGCAGAGAAAGCAATTTGGAAGGATAAATTGGTAATTGCCCAAATATCTTAGAACTTACTTGGAAGGTGAGAGGACCTCGAAGCAGAATCGTCTCTCGCCGTCGTGCACTGGTTTCACTGTACATAGCCGTAAGTCTTCTTCCATCACTGTCACATTCAGCTCGCCGGTCCTCTTCCTATAATCAAGACGAATTTTCTGTCATACATGGAGTTGGTTCTCTTTGAGGTTCTTTATACGTCGGAACTCGAAATCAGCTTTCAGTGTTCATTAATGTATTTGAATACAAGAGTAGGTATATTAAGACGATTATTCTTGGGGCACTGCCCTACAAGCTTTACATACATTTTTAGGAATAAGTGGCATATTATAATCGTAGTATTCTTTGAAAATTATGATAGCTTAATTAGCTTAAAGTTTAGATTGTTCTACAGCAGAACTTCATTAAAGAAATAAAATCCTATGGTGGTAATTTCTTACATCTCTGATGGAAATTGTACATTAGAAATCCTATATTTGTCCACATAACTCGTGAGGTCTGAGTAAATAAATGTTTTCTATCGTCATTGAGGTCACAATTGTTCAGTTATAATTAAGTAAGTATCGAGTGATTTTTATAAACGTAATCATGACAAGGACGGAATAATTTAAATAAACAGCATCGGGCTGGAGCGCTAAATCGCATAACAGTAAGTCTTTGTATTTGGCTGGTAACCGTGGCCGAAGCCACCCACCAGACCAAACCTGAACCAATTTAGATTTTATAAAATGTCTTTTAAAAGATTTTATATAAAATGTTTTTTAAAAGTGACTCATGCCGTGAATTGAACCCGGGAAATCCCGCTCAAATCTAGGGAGGTCGTCAATTTCAAAAAGGATATAAAGAGTGTTTAAATAAACTATGGTTAAACACCAAGCTAAGTCTAAACACACACATTAATATGCCATCTCCTCAATAGCATTTATTCTATTGATTAGTTTATTGCATAGCGTGTACATTATGTTCATTCGCAAGACCCTGACCTCTAGCGGCGTCCCACTTAGCCGGAGCCGCCTTCAGACGAGCGTGACGACTGGCGAGTGTAAACAAACAGTGAACCAGCCCGATACGCGAGATCAATCAATCATTAAGATATGCGAATAGTAACGTTTGATGGGCATTCCAAACACATTTTGTAAAACAGTTCTTTAGGCGCTTTATCTAAAGATTTCACTTTTTAACGCGTCCGCTTGAAATAATACAATTGATTGATTTTCTCCGTTTTCTTAGTTAATAACCCAGTGCGAGTTGCTAACTAACGATACAGAATCAGCCCACTGGTAGCCCCTCATCCGAGGCATGTTCTTCAAGCAATGCGTGTTCAGGAGCCCGTCCTTGTAGCCCCTTTGGTGGCACTGGACTTGCAGCTCGGCAGGACAGTGTCCTTGCTGTTGACTATCGTGTGACGGTTCTCCGTCTTCTTGTCGTATAAAGTAAACTAACCTGTACACAAGTCTGTTGTCGTACAAATAGAACCACCGCCGGTTCCACGTCTTGAACGCGTTGGACGTCCGCTTGAACAGGTAGCCCTGCATCCGCGGCATGTTCTTCAGGCAGGGCGTGTTCAGGAGCCCGTCCTTGTGGTCCCCCTCGCTAGCGACGGACTTGCAGCTCGGCAGGACAGTGTCCTTGCTGTTGACTATCGTGTGACGGTTCTCCATCTCCTTGTCGAGTATCTTCGTATCGTTCCGCATTGCTGCGATCTGCAATGTGCTCGTTAGTCAATAGCTGGCATTAAATTGCTTTACGATTGATGCTCTCTTAATTGGTTGTAAACATGGGATGAATAATGATTATCAAGTAGTAGAGTAAGATCCCAGGGCCGCCAGACGTTACGTATTTTCTGACGAACAAAATGTGCACGATTGAGTAGTGTTAGTATGTACTTAGAGCGCATGCATACTTACTAGCCTGCTTAGTGGGCCAATTTTCAGGTACAGTACGCGCGGCGAGAGTTTGGCTTTGACCTTCGGGTGGAGGGGATTACCGCGCATGGGTACCCAAATTCTGATTGGTTGATACCCAATTTCTGATAATTCTGATTGGTTGATACCCAATTTCTGATTTCTGCGCAATAACGGTCAAAGCCAAACTTTCGCCGCGCGTACTGTATCAGGTAATCAAGGTACATAAAAACATTACTTACCTCACGTAAATTCTCCAAGCTGATTTTCACGTATATTTTAGGCAATACCCTCAAAAATAAGTCGCCAATACTCCCAGACACTTTCCGTCGGCCGTATTGCTTTGCAGACGCTTTAAAGCTCACAAAATAATTACTTAACTTCACGTAAATTCTCATGCTCCATTTTTATATATGTCTACCAGACAACTATTTTAAAACCTTTTACAAGAAGACAGACCGATCCATATCTCTGTGGGTAGGAGCGTGGATAATGCCCTCGCAGTCTGTCTGGGTCTGGGAGGTATCTGGGAGTATTGGCGACTTATTTTTGAGGGTATTGCCTAAAATATACGTGAAAATCAGCTTGGAGAATTTAAGTGAGGTAAGTAATGTTTTTAAGTACCTTGATTACCTGATACCTGAAAATTGGCCCACTAAGCAGGCTAGTAAGTATGCATGCGCTCTTAGTACATACTAACACTACTCAATACCTGAAAATTGGCCCACTAAGCAGGCTAGTAAGTATGCATGCGCTATTAGTACATACTAACACTACTCAATCGTGCACATTTTGTTCGTCAGAAAATACGTAACGTCTGGCGGCCCTGGAATCTTGGACTATAGTGTCGGACGTCTTCGAGTAATGTTAATTGGGGAAATAGAACTTTTTTGTTTCGTATTAAGTCTAAGGTAGATAAACTACGTGACATCATGTATCAGACTATATTTAGTATTTGTTTCGTAGATTATTGTAATAACTAGGTAATGAATAGCAAGGCCAGATTGAAAGATACGGATAAATTACGATTATTTGAAGGTTTGAATCATTCCCACCATAGAAATAGTCATAACATAAAACAAAAAGAAACGGTCAAGTGCAAATCCAATTCGCGCACCGAGGTTCCGTTATCCGTACCACCAAGTGCGTAAATGCCTTATTTATTCAACACCAGGAACACTCTCTCTACAACACTCGGAAAGTACTTCATAATTGTATTCAAAACAAAATAACTTAATGCAAAGTTAGTCATTATTAATACACAAGGGGTGTAATGGATATTGATAAACTTTTCTTCCCTCATATTCATAATAATAATAGGTATTAGAATTATTTTTAAGTTCTTTTGTCCCGAATTTTTGTGCCGCTTTATTGAACAGATTTCCAACTCGGGTATATTAACAGTGAAAATTTTCTTTTTATTATATTTCCAAAAAAAAATGTAAGCAAAATGAAATTGGCTTTGAGGTCAAACAAACAGACTGAGGGTTCCGTTTTTCTCATCTGAGGTACGGAACCCCAAGTAAGTGTGAGTCATAACTTTAATAAGTCATTGCCATATACTAGTGAGCATAACTCAAATCTACAAAGTAACTTGAAATCATACGTAACGTCTTGTTTATGAACAAAATACCTGTTTGCATGAGATCACGTTTAATTAGTTTTGGTCCGTCACGTATAGTAGCCTCTTTACTTATTATAATTGCGTATTAGATGACCCCTAAAGCCATAAAGGTTGAGGAAGCCTAATGCGACTTGGGAAACATAATTGCGTATTAGAATTGCAAAACACTTTCGCTTGCACCTCAAGATAACTTACTTACGATGCTTACATACTTATACTCCGACTTTTAATTCGATGCGATCATTTTATATACTTTCAAAATAAACTAAAATATTATAAAATAAGATAAGTGACTTTCAAAGAAAAATAAAATTTATGTGAAATACTTTGAAAAAATATATTTTTTTTGTTTATTGAATTTACCAAATCGCAGTTAAAAAAGTCTGCATGCACTGTACTGCATTGAATTAAAAGTCGGAGTCACAGATATCGATATCTGTGGTCGGAGTATAGTAAAATACTTACGTTAGGGTGAAATTTTGATAAACATTTATAACTTAGTGGGGATGTTTGGAGTTTGGATGTTTGTTATTCAAGCATACTCATAAAGTTGAATTTTGGCATGTTCAACATGCCAAAGTTCAACTTTATGACAAAGCTTGTGGTAGATTATACACGAGGTTTTTTTCCATTCCGGGAAATTCCGGATTTTGACAGAACGTTAAATAATCGGGAACGGGAATAGGAGTAGGAAAATCCCCGATACAGCGGGATTTGTAGTAACCGATATCCAGGTAGGCGGAACCGCGTGCAAGTCTAGTATTTAACTTAATATTCTCTACCGGTCTTTCGGTCGACAAATTAGTAATAAATACAAAGTGCACTTACATCTTCTGCAGTTGCTTTGAGGAAAGGCTCCAAGTCCTCAGAGAGATCAGCGCCCTGGTGGTGGTAGGTGCAACACGCTTGCATATACGACAGGAACTGCAAAAAATAACTAAGCTGAACTTCGACACTCTTGGAATCGTGAACGAAAAATGAACTCATAGCTTATGATTATGTCAAGTTGACCTCGTTGGTATAGTAATAAACATGTTGGCTGTAGTTTATGAGGTCCTGGGTACTCCTGGGTTCATTTATTCATTTATTTATCTCGTTACATGTCTAAGTTACATGTCCATTATTTGACTGTCAATATTAGGCTACATGTCAATATGTTTACAAAACAAATAACGGAACGCTGTTGTTCGATTTTTGGGGTCGAGATATTCTATCAATAAATTCATCCTGGAGTTTGGAAAAGGTATTCGTAGTGTTTCACCATAGTACCTCGTGGAGCAAGAAAACAGGCACACCGCACAGGATTTCATTTTGAGAAGAGACCTATGCCCAGAAATGTTGTTCCCTATAGTGGTTCATATACAATTATAGTTTTTGCATAATCAATCATATTAAATAATCAATCAGTAGTAAAATAATCAAATAGATAATCGTATAAAATAATTAAAATAGCAGGAACTTTAACAATGACTAACAAACGTTGTGGTGGGCTGGGAATATTTGTAATAAACGTGAAAAACAGAAAACACGGTCCTTCAAAAACCGCAGAAGATACTAAGGTAGGTAGTTCGGAGATATGCACGTATAATTTTGGTGCTGTAAATTTATATTTCGAAACATACTAGGTCGAAATAGAAAGTACGCGTGACAGAGTTAGCACTAAATTACACTGAAAATATATGGAGTTATTGTTATCGATTCAGTTATAGAGCCTCTAAATTCAGCGTGTGTCAAAGAAGTACATTGTCATTCGGGTACCAATGACAATGGCGACCTTCTAATGACAAGCATACCTTCTGGCTTCTAATACCTAAGTAGTGTTATCCTATCAATAGCTAGATGAAAGGGATAGTATTAATCTTAGACGCGCTAAATTTAGAAGGCTCTAAAACTGAATAGCTAACAATAACTTCTTGTATTTTCAGTTTAATTTAATACTAACTCTATAACGCATACTTATATCTCTCTACCAATCTCTACTAATAACTAATTAATATTAAAATCAATTACATACCTACGCTGTTATGGTAACTTGTGAAGGTCATCTGTTTTAGTAATCAATCAACATTAAATTAATTATCTATCGTATTGATCAACT
Source organism: Coenonympha arcania (assembly GCA_036785405.1). NCBI lineage: Eukaryota > Metazoa > Arthropoda > Insecta > Lepidoptera > Nymphalidae > Coenonympha > Coenonympha arcania. The sequence goes on from CM072067.1 coordinate 5,089,152, forward strand.
GAAATAATAAACGAAACTGTAGACAATATCAAAGAAAATCGAGTGTTTCTCATAGATTTTGTACTTGCTTGTAAAGTAATTATTTTCAATGAAAAGTTCTTATGTCATGAATTTAAACAACAAGTTAGTTAATTAATAAAAAAATAATAGCATGTACCTAGTTAGAAATCATAACACTCTAATATACATTTTTAACAAAAATAAAGAGGAATTAAATTAAATAATTGAAGCGTTTTAAAATATACGTAAAATGTCAAAATTAATATGAAACTGCGTAATAAAAAAAAACAAAATTCACGACGTCTCAAATCAAATTAGGATTACATTACCTTTTATTTAAACCACAGCCATTTAGAACTAGATCAAACAAACTGCAGTGAAATCCATGTAAATGTCCGAAACGTCAGCCACTTTTTATTTATATTCGCGACGGAGTAGACTTGTACACAAATACGGTGCACCTGAGGCGAACTGTCGATGTCGTCTCAAGATACCGTAATCAGTTCGCGAATTAGTCACTTGGAAGTTGGACAACCTTCCTTGCGATTGGCGTGCCACGAAATCTATCGCATCGATTCGCTGTAATCAATGACTAAGTAATCTCTGATACGTATACTGCGATATCATATCAGAGTTATATGTTATAATTCGAATGTAATATAAGATAACAGTGTCTTATATCAGTGCATATTAAGTAGATTAGTTTCAAGCTTCCTTTACAGATTATTTATCTATATATTTTGATCTAAAGCATATTATATCAGTCAAAAAACTAGTTCGATGTCAGGCTTTCTATATTTTAAATTACACAGACCCTTAGTTTGCTCACAAGATGCTATTATAAACTGATGTATTGGTTACTTATTATTTAAAAAAAAAACTAAAAACGCTTTCCGAACGCGGCGGTAGAGTCTATCATTTTCTAAGTGCCTGTAAGTTAGGCCTATGTGAAAGAATCAACATTTTGATTTAGTAGAACTAAGTAGTAGGTATAACTTAATCGTTAAGTCGTAAACTACTTACAAAAGCACTATAGTAGTGTTATTATCTCGCTGCAGACTCGGTCATAAATCATCCGACTGTTTCGTTTTTGTATTTCACTACTGAGCTTCCCTGCTGCTTTTGTATTTTAGTGAACAACAAAAGCGAAACACTCGAATGATTTATGGCCGAGTCTGCAGCGAGATAATAACACTACTATAATACAGTAACTACTACTAAAAGAAATTTACATATTATTCGGCTTCATATTCGTTATGCCAAAATCGTAGATATCTTATTGCAAACGACCGTTAGTTGCTATATTGTCAATAGATAAAATAGATATAGATAAAGAATCTATGGTCGTTTCGATCGCAAAGTGCAAGGGCATTGTGTATGCAACTAACTGTTGCTGTGACTTCATAAAAATCCCGCGGGAACTGCATTTCTTTCTATAAAGTAGCTCGACTTATACATTGATGCAGTAGAGTAGAAGCATTTTAATCGTTTTTTAATCGGATCGTTATTCATCGGAGATATTATTATTATTCATCGGTTTCAGATCGAAGGATTTTCCCGTGTTTGAGTGGTCTGAGATTTTCTCCTACATTACAAAACAAAAGTTGAAAAAACTTCAACACATTCTAAGGAACCGCGCAAACTACCGAACCGATAATGATTTTGAAGCCCTAACAGAAATTGTGTGAATTTTTTATTTATTTATCTAATCAAATAAAAATACATATTGCTTCACCCTTAAGCCTCGGGGCGCTGCACATTCCTCCTTAAAATGTTAAGTATACTAATATACATAGAACTCATAATATACATAGCACTAAGGTACCTATATAAATTATAACTAAAAACTCAAACTAGAAGGTATTATATATTTTGCGGTCTCAATAATGTTAGGTACATATATTGATGAGCTCTTTTTTGAAGATGGTTAAGTGTCATAAACTTAACGACGATACCATAAAAGATTGCAAAATCTATGAAAGTCGTTCTAGTTTCAGTTCTTTGCCCCGAAACATTACTTACAAAAACAACACACTGAAAGAACACGCATTTGTCAATAGCGCCTCGCGCAGGGAGTAACGGTAGTTCCAATGTTTATTCACTAACTTATGATCTTTTTATTTTGTTCTAAATTTACGAAACAACTTTGTCTCTACGTAAAAACTGTGGGCTATAAAAAAAACGAATGATTGATGTTTGTGAATAATTGTGGTTTATAGAATCCATAAATTCATGATAAGTTTGCTTGATAAGAAATATTTTTTTATATGCAACCAACGATGCATCCAACGATACTTATTCATAAACGAAACGAAATGCTACAAAAAACTCTCTATAAATAATGTCTCTATAAAAAATGCTGTATAAATTTTATTTTTTGCGTTTGAAAGTTACCGCTGCTTACGGGATTTAATGAATTTTGATATGCAATAAATAATTTATAGGCATAAAAAAGTGTGTAAAAACACGATAAATTAGTAATGCTCAGTAGTACGTAGAAAAATGTTGGCAATTATTTAAATAACGAAATAGGTCTACCAGCGTGTTTTTTACGGTTTTTTACAAATCGGGAACCAAGGAATCTCCAGATAAAGTGTTAAACGTGGGTACAGTAGTAGGTGCAAGGTATTTAAACATACTTCTCAGCAACATAGGTTCAGTAGTTATGGTTTGATTGAGTAACAAATAGCTATTTGACAACCTCCCTGGCGCAGTGGCAGCGCGCTCGGATTCTAGTGGGAGGTCACGGGTTCGATTACTGCCACGGGCCATTTTAGAATTTTATAATTTCTAAATTGGCTCAGGTGGTCTGGTGGGAGGTTTCGGCCGTGGCTAGTTACCACCCTACCAGCAAAAGCGCACCGCCAAGCGATTTAGCGTTCCGGTGCGATGCTTGTAGAAATCGTTGGGGTAAATTTACTTAGGTACCCTTCCAAGTTAGTACGATAACATCTTAGGCTGCATCATCACTTACCATCAGTTGAGATCGCAGTTAAGTACCAACTTGTAAAGGGTAAAAAAAACTAAGAACATTCTTAATAGGATTCATAATTGGATTTACCTTTAGAACTTTTTTATGGCTTAAGGTGATTCATGGTTTCACTTATTAATAAAACTCTTAAAATAGCTGCATTTGAATGTTGCTGAAACTGGGGTCTCCTTGGTGGTAGGGCCCCTGCGCTCTCTAAGAATAAGAACCGTTTGGCAAAATTCATCACGATTGCCAAGATCAAAGTGACAGACTTCACACGCCTTCGAGAGTATGATGGAAACCCTTTTTTTACCCACAGGAAATGCTTGACGCATACCCCTCTGTCAGGGGACACGGAGGGGTTATATGGGGTTTGCACCCACTGCCACGGCGGACCACGTTGGCGGGAGTACGGGATTCACTTGCGTATTCACCGCGCTCCCGCCAGGCCTCGACCCGCCACTAAAGCGGCAGGTCCCGTCGCTGCTGCCGGCAGCCTGGCCGCTGCCGACCCTCCTGGGAGGATGATGGAGAACCCTCAGGTATAGCCTTATAGGGATGTCCTATATTTATCTTCACCGTTAATAATATCGCAATAATCAAATGAACTAACCCAATTAGCGTCGTTCTTAAAACGTTGCGATTATTCATCGAAGAACTAAACCTTATTATAGATTTAGGAGGACATAAGTACTACTTTTATGTTTTCACTTAACGGCGAATCTGTATGTATTTTTATACTTACTGCGTAAAAAAGAAAATATTTTCTTTTTCTTCGAAGTAAACAGATATAAGTAGGTTATTAACGAAGAAATAACTTTTATTATTTATTCACTTCACCAAAAATTAACCAACAGAGATGTTTTAACATTATACACCCACGACAGACACTGAATTTGTCGAGACTACTCCATTGACTGATGAGAAATAAGGTAACCGAAGCCATAGAAGACTTTAGATTTAATTGCTCTTGATTCATTTGTATAGATTCTTTGGATATTTGAGACTGGATTTCGGAGTTATATATTTGTTCTGTAATCAACAAGCATTGCGGCTAATCGTATCGTACCGTACACCTACAGAGGACTATTAATAAATCTAATATATAAAATTCTCTCGATTTTCTTTGTCCAAACTCCTCCGAGACGGCTGGACCGATCGTTATGAAACTTTCAGGGTATGATCTCTGGGTCCGGGAGCGGGTTGTTATCTATATTTGATGTCCCTAAACGGCAAAACGAAATTTGCCCGGTCAGCTAGTCTAATTATAAAATTCTCTCGATTTTCTTTGTAACCAAACTCCTCCGAGACGGCTGGACCGATCGTTATGAAATTTTCAGGGTATGATCTCTGGGTCCGGGAGCGGGTTGTTATCTATATTTGAAATCCCTAAACGGCAAAACGAAATTTGCCCGGTCAGCTAGTAATACGTAATATTAATAACTTTTACGGTTGCGTGAAGTTAGAAGAAAAATTCGTAATGGAAAATACTTTTGGATGCCCACTCGAGTTTTTAGAATTAAAGCCGAGGGTCATTCAATCCATGTCAGTAGTAATTATTTTAACAGTTACGTTAGGTTAGTTAAAACCGAAAGCAAATCATTGAAATAAACTTGTAAAAATTTAAGTATCTGTAGTAGTTACACTGTAAAATAATTACATTACTGTAATTTAATAGAATAATTTGCAAAAACTTTTTACTTTAAAACCTCCTTCATGGATTTGGATCCACATGCAGGGGGAAAACAAAGAGCTCTAGTGCGGGAAATAACTTTGCGCACGCTAAACACACATGGAAATATCAACTTTTAAGCAAATGTATTAAAAAAATAATTTTTCATTTCAAATACGACGTAAGAAATATTAATTGCACGTAGATATCGAGGTCGGTATGAAGTATCTTAACCCAGTGACTGAGTTCCACAGATCGTATTAATGTAATAAAGCATACAGGTGTGCGGGTATGTTACGTAAACAGCTGTACGTATGAATTAGACGGAAGCGCGTGAATCATGTAACACAACAATGAATATAATTGCCCACACGGTAATCTCGGCGAGAGCGCGTGTTTGTTTTAATGCATATTTTATACTAGCTGTTGCCCGCGGCTCCGCTCGCGTGAATTTAGGTTTTTCACTACTTCTGCGGGAACCATCGCTTTTTCCGGGATAAAAAGTACCATAATGTGGTAATCCAGGTAATAATCCACTAAATATTACAATATGGAGTTTACGTCGCTCCCAATATACAGTGCTAACGCGTGTACACTTGATGAAGAGTGGTCACAGGAATTTACGCCGCTCCCAATATACAGTGCTAACGCGTGTACACTTGATGGAGAGTGGTCACAGGAGAATACGCCGCTCCCAAAATAGGTTCAGTGCTAATACCGAGTTTCACGAATCTTTAAACTTCAAAAACACGGGACTTTCATACAAACTCCCAACCCCTATTTCACCCCCTTAGGGAAGGATTTTCTCAAAACCGTTTCTTAGCTGACACCTACCCATTACAAAGAACCTACCTTTCAAATTTCAAGTCAACAGTAACAATATTAAAAAATTTCACATAAAAACTTTCATCCCCTATTTTACCACCCTTAAAGGGGAATTTTCCAAAACGACTTATACAAATTTTTAATATCTGAAGCTGATAACCTAAATGACGATTTTCACGTCTCTAACTTCAAAAACACGGGACTTTCATATAAACTTCCAACCCCTATTTCACCCCCTTAAAGGGGTAGTTTCTCAAAATCGTTTCTTAGCTGACACCTACCCATTACAAAGAACCTACCTTTCAAATTTCAAGTTTCTAGGCTTTATACTTCCTGAGATATCGTGATTAGTCAGTGAGTGAGTGAGTGGTAACTCTCTTTATTATATATAGATTATTTGTATTATTTTGTTAAAGAGGCAACGTAAGGTATCATCAGCATAACAAATTTTACTAAATTAAGTTCATTAGTTGTTGTTTACAAAGCTGTTAAATTAATTGCAGTTTTTTAACTATCCCACGGGAACTCTTTATTTTACCGGGATGAAAAGTATCCAATATGTTGACCAGGGACATAAGCTACCACCACACAAAATTTCATTGGAATCGGTCCAGCCGTTCCAAAGATTAGCCCGTACAAACAGACAGACAAACAGACAAACAGAGAAACAAAAAAATTGAAAAAATTCTAAATTGGTTCTATTTCACTTCTTACATCCCCCTGACTCGGTTTTTAGCATTTCTTTTCACTGTACAGAAATTCGACTTCTACAGATTTATTATATGTATTGATTTATAATTTATATAATAAAGACTTCTCAAGAAAAAGTCCATGCCTTATCACCAGGCTAGGTTTAGTCGGCGGCGTCGCCCGTGTTAAAATCCCACTTGGACATTATCCATTTTTTTGTTCTCGGTTCCTGTTCCCGTCCCCTTACCCACTCCGCTTTCGTAGCTATTTAACTGCTACCGAAAATGCCGACTTCTAATTCCCGCAACAGCCGTGTAATTTTCCGGGATAAAAGTTAGCCTTTGTGCTAATCCAGGATATGATATGTCTACTTCCACATTTCAGCCAAAACGCTTCGGTTGGGGCGTAAAAAGTTTTACGCCCCAACCACTAGCACACACGCACAGCATATAGCACATTTATAAATACTACCGCTGTAGCACATTTATAAATACTACCGTTTATTTATGGTATATAGAATGATCTGGTTGAAAAGTCGAAAATATTACCATAGAAGTGTGAAAATGTTCTCTTCGCCGAGTTTCTTGTCAATTCTTTTCATAGTGCAAAGCAGCTTTCCCAACGTGGCGGTGGAATTTGACTCTGACATTTCAATAAGTGCTTGTAAGTTAGGCCTAACGTCGTAGTCGTTTTAGCCGATGGACGTCCACTGCTGGACATAGGCCTCCTAAAATGACTGCCCAACACCACGATCTTGCGCTGACTGGCGCCAGTGACTCCCCACAACTTTCTTTATGTCGTCCGTCCACCTGGTGGGAGGTCTGCAGACACGTCGCTTCCCGGCAGCGCAGGTAGGCTTATGTGGAAGAGTAAATGAACGTGTTGGCACTCACTGTGGCGAGCACCTCGTGGCGCTTGCGCGCTTGCAGCATGGTGATCTTGTGCACGTGGTCGAGCGCCGTGTGGCGGAAGCACGAGCGCGTCGCCAGCAGCAGATTCATTGCCTCCTCCGCCTCCGTGGGCTTGTGGCGAGACACCTGCATCGTGCATCACAATAATATTACGTGGTCATTTAAGACAAGAATTCGCGTTAAGAGCGTTTATGTGAAGCGGCGGGCCTCGCGTTTCGGACGATACTATTATGGTATTCGATGGCGCTGAGGCAATTTTGCGCAGATAATAGTATTACAAAAGAATTTATAGTAAAATAAATTTACAACTTATTGAAATAGTAAATAACTAGTGACATTGAATATTAATTGAATTAAATTACTATAATTCAGAAATAACAAAAAAATCTTTGTTTTTATCCTAAAATAATACAAACGTATTACATATTTTAGGATAAAATCAAATTATATTAATTTATCGAAAAATGCTAAAAATGACACTTTTCGGTTTATGGTTTTTAAACGAAAATCTAGGAAAATCGTGTTTTTTTTGAGACACTGTTAGTAAATGTTATTAATTTTCTAAATATGTCATTCTTATAAGTTTGTGTTATGAAACATGGCAAATATCTTGCATCAAAATAGAGCTTCCGCCGCTAAGTGAGTAATTAGCCTTTACCTTAAACTTTCTAATGAGAAAGTTATACACATATTTTCAAATATTTTTGAGACAAAAACTAGATTATGAAATGCCAAATAATATGATGGCAATTATCTAATCAATAATTGAACACATGACACTCTTATGTTATGTCTAAAATTGACAATTTTGACTCAAGCATAATTCCAACGCATGAACGCTCTTAAGACAAGAATTCGCGTTAAGTAATTGACATCCACCCCGGACAGGGCGGACCGCGTGAAAAAATGTGGCCAGTTTATCGGTGCCAATAATATAAGGCCACGCTGTAGTTCGCTCAGCGGCCACCTATGTAATTTTTGTCAGTTGGTGCTACTGTTTGCTTGTATGAAAAAGGTTTACGGATATCGTTCGGATGGCCATATCCTGAGGTTAGTAATCGGTGCGTACACAAACTCTTTGGCAATGTATTAATCTGGTGCTGCATATGTAATATGTTCATGCTTAACATCAGGGGACCCACCTGCTTTGCTCGTATTTATTGTATAAAAAAAAATTTAAGCGTTGTCTGCGAAAAGGTCAACTTTAAATTAGGTACAACTAAAAATTAAGACCAAATAAGAATGAGAATAGAAAAAAATGTCTAAGAGACTTTAAAACAAATTAAACTCTACTTTGGTTTAACAGATTATATTATGCTGCACAGCTTCTTTCTTAGCGATTTTGGTTTACTTATTGTATATGCGTCCCACGCATCAGCCTATCACACGGAATTTTAAAGTTTTTTTTTTTTTTTTTTTGCTGGCAACACTATCTCCCATTGTTTACCTACTCCCACTATCCCTACTCCGATACCGACCCGACCCGAGCTGCGGGCGCACGAAGATTAACTCGTCATTACGTGTTTCCGTGCTGAAGCCTACGCACATCACAGAAACTTTATCATCGCTACGAACATGGGGAAGAAGAGGAAAAAACGGAAAGGATCAGGAGAAAGATAAGGAAATTAAAAAATCGTAAGTAAAAATTTATTTTACTAAAGACATCTCGACGGTTGGCATGCGACGGAACACTATCATCGGCTGGCATCTGGATGCGAACAACTAATAACCTGGGTTGTATCCATCCCAAAAATCTCGATGCGAACAACTAATAACATGGGTTGTATCCATCACTATAATCTCGATGCGAACAACTAATTATCCTGGGTTGTATCCATCACTAAAGTTGATGCGTAATTGCCAAAACTCTGGGCTCTTACCTTCACAATTCTGTATGACAAAACCTGCGGAACACTATCATCGGCTGGCATCTGGATGCGATCAACTAATAACCTGGGTTGTATCCATCCCTAAAATCTCGATGCGAACAACTAATAACCTGGGTTGTATCCATCACTATAATCTCGATGCGAACAACTAATTATCCTGGGTTGTATCCATCACTAAATTTGATGCGTAATTGCCAAAAATCTGGGCTCTTACCTTCACAATTCTGCATGGCAAAACCCGCGAAACCACTTCAATGGCCAGAAACAACTCGGTAACTCCTTAGCTGCGTTAGCAGCAGCATTAGAAATCATAATGTCGAAACGATTTTGAACAGTGTTTAAGTATACTTCGAAGATTTCAAGATAACGAAGCCACGTTCGACACAGATCATCCGTAACCTGCTACCAAGTCACCGCGGATTGCTAATCAATTTGACACCGAAATTATGACTGTTCGGCCCAGAAGCAGATTGAACAAGAACTTCGCAGCTAAAGCCGTCGTAGATCAATAATAATTGTCTTTAAAGACACTTTTTCTAGCACGTATACCGATGAATACCGATAAGAACTTGGTATCATGAAATATGTTAGATAATGAAAGCCCTGTTCAAATATCAGGGAAGCTATAAAAATCTGTCAAGACCTATATAAAAAAAAGGGTTTTACAAAATTTAACGGTTATTAAGATTGATTAATCTTCAAACAACTGCATCAGAAGATGACGGTCAAACAAGGGCCAGCGGTGAGCCAGTCTGTTTCGCACCGCTACCTGCAGCAGTCGAGCTGCTTCGCGCCGCGCCGACGTCGCGCGACCACTCGCCGCCACCACCGCCGCCGCGTGGCACTGAAGAACTACACGCCAGCGCCACCCAGACCGCGAAACGAGGTATCGTACACATGACGATTACGTTTCTTTCTCAAAAGTTTTGGTCTTCTATTACGAATGGTTCCACTATATTATCTCAGATCAAGGGAATATTCCTTGAGACAATACGCCTGTTTAAATACACAGTCCTAATTTTTGTCCAAAATCAGCACAAGAAGTGTTAGATTTCCAGAATATACTAAGTACTAAGTACTTGAAAATAAAGTGATTCGTTTACGCGTCATGATCTCTAAACTTTTATCTAGTATATATTTTATAGAACCTTTAGCCTAATGGCATCAGAAGATTTATCATAAACTTAAAAAATTTGTATAAATTTATTGAACCTAATACTTTTAAAATGGAGGCTTACTTTAAGTAAAGCATCTAATTAATAACACCAAATATATGTTCTGACATAGCGTCTATTCTCAGCGTCTAGTGATTGCCATTGAATCGCAACGGATATACTACGTTTTTATATCAAATTGTCATCCAACATTGCCATTACAGTAAAAACATATTACGATTTTACTTGCCTCATTTGCTTTTATGGACAGCACCTTACGTATAAATACTAAATTACGTAAATTTGCTATAGAATACTAATATAATTAAGATATGATATTCATACTATTTATATTATGTTTTGAACAATCCTTTGATGATTATATTTATAACAATACAATTAAGTTACTAAAAATTAGAAAGTTATTTAGTTACATACTTAAATTAACAAAAACGTAAACTACGCTATTGCACTAGATAGATCGAACTAATAATCTGCTTACTCTGCTGTTCAATATTCGTCGTTACAAACAAAAGTATTTGTACGTTACAAAAAATATAAGAACCCAAACTTAGAACGATATGTTGACCTTTTTCAGTAATTTGATAAATAATTCTGATTTATTGGTCGTTTCATAATATTAACAGTGTAACCTTTATGATTTAATCAATTTTATTAATTGATTACACATTTTTTATTTCTAACGAAAATATATCTGGTTGCCGCGCCTTTTAGAATAATACTGAGGCATCCGCTCATTGGTAACAAAATTAATCTTGCGTCTTGCGATTTAGAATGAAAGGCTATACTTTTCTAGCCTTAAATATATATTTGTAAAACATCCTTATTGGATAAACATTCCATAAGGATATTCACAATAAAATTTGTTATATTAATCGAATATGAAGCATGAAGTACCCTCATTTTAATAAAATAACCAGAGAAATCCGGCAATGGTATAAAACTCGAAACATAATATTCCTTTAAATTTTACAATAATTTTATAAAGAGCAGGAATTCGCGGAACATGCTTTTGAAAATTTTAATCTAACTTTAATACATATGAATGATTGATCTTGATGTATGGAACGTTGATACCTTGACGGTATCCTGGAAAAAATTTGAACCTTTATGCGTTTCCGCTATTTACTATATATTGATTTTTGATTTAAAAGTATTGAAAGCAAACAGCTTAATGTTGTACCATATTTGTCCTCACAGCCGTGGTTTGCATTTTTAAAAATTTACCTGCATATATATATTTTGATCTCGAAATTAATTTGTTTAAGTACATTTCTTTTTAGGATTTTTCGTAACCACAAGACAATCGGCTTTCTTGAAAGGTTACTTGCTTTTAAAAATGCCTATATCAGACAGAACTGTTGATAATTATTCCGCTTTCTTTCTATTTGTATTAAAATCTAGTAAAATTTTGAAAACAAAATAATTATGATTAGGTACTTATTTGGTACAAATGTCACACTGATCTTAAACTTTCTTACACAAGTATTTATTTGATAGAATTAATTCCCACAAATCTTCAGTATTGCTATTATTTTCATAATAATATGTTAGATGCTTTTTGAATTAAGAGGTTTTTAATAGATGAGTTTTTAGGTCGTGGCCAGCTCAACCGAAATACTTTATGAGCTGGGGATATTGATATTGTTCCAGGTTACTTTTCCAAACAATGGCCACAAGAGAACCTCAACCCGGAAACTCTTTCGAAGGAGACTATTATTCTGCAACTGCTCATAAAGTGCAAACCTTTCGCAGATAAAACAATTAAACAATATCAATAATTTCATTTCAATTACTTATCGTGTTTCTGCTTTTCAGCGAGTTGGGATTGGGGACCCGAAGCGCATGACGTTTGGATTTGGGAGTGATGGTCTTTATAGTTCTTGAACTGCAGGTCACTAGAATTCACTTAAAATTACCGTTTACGGCGTTGAAGTTCAAGATATAATAGTCATGTTTCAACTAAACTCAAGTTTAAATTCAAGATATCTTTGTTTTACATCGACCTAGCACACAGGCTCTTGTAAAAGATCCATACGATAGTTATGATATACATATGTATATGGTGATAAATACTGATAACACTTTTTGAAATTGCCATCCTTCAAACATGTATGTCTAGTTACACATCTTATAGATATAACAATTCCATTCATGAAACTAACAACGATTATTCATTTATTAGATTTGATTAAATGAGGAACTGTTACAAAGTTGTCATCCCAACTATTGCGCCATTGGATAAAGAAAACTTTACAATGAAGGGGTATTTGATAAAAATATATTCAAAACTGATAGTAAACGCCATGCAACAATTAAAGCCAATAATATTGTTGTCAAAATGTATTATTGTGTCTGTTACAGAATTTGTTCATATTCCTTATAGTCTGTGGTCTCTCTACGACTTTCTTCTTGTTATGGCGTCAATATTTTAAGTCTATGTCTCAAAGCCCCTTTCGTTATTTTAATATTATCACGTCAATAAAATGATGTGATTTAATAATACAGGTTGGAGCCAAACTACATCTAGTATTGCTAAATTCTATATAGACTTTACGCAATCAATTCTAGAATGTACAAAATAATAAGATATTGACATGTTAATTAACTATTTAAATAGCTTATGTATAAATTACCTAATAATATTCTCTCATTAATTTAACAAAAATCATTGATTTAGAAAAAAGCTTGTTTTATGTAAAAAACAAATGTCACAAATTTTATATTTGTTACCTCTAAACATCATACAATAAGTAAACCAAAATCGCTAAGAAAGAAGCTGCGCAGCATAATTAAAAATCAAACGAACTTACCAAGTGAAGTTCGATGATAATTATGCGAGCAGCTTCTTTCGATGCGATTTATACACACCCTCCCTATTAAACTACCATTATATAATTTACAGGTGCCTTGTGAGTTGGGCCTGTGTGAAGTAAATATGTATTGACTTGACTTGACTTGACTAACATTTTCAAATAAAAATAAATAAATGCAAATAGATTTACAAACTTCCAGTATATAATTTACATTTAAATATTATGCCCCACCCTAAAATTTATACATATATGTATGTATACACAAAACAAATATAAAATTTGAATAAACTATCAACAAAATGACGAGTTAATCTTCGTGCGCCCGCAGCTCGGGTCGGGTCGGTATCGGAGTAGGGATAGTGGGAGTAGGTAAACAGTGGGAGATAGTGTTGCCAGCAAAAAAAAAAAAAAACTTTAAAATTTCGTGTGATAGGCTGATGCGTGGGACGCATATACAATAAGTAAACCAAAATCGCATCGAAAGAAGCTGCTCGCATAATTATCATCGAACTTCACTTGGTAAGTTCGTTTGATTTTTAACTTGGTAAGTTCGTTTGATTTTTAATTATGAGCTGGAAAGCAAAGCAAATGCTACGCAAATTTTGCCACACATTATGTTATGGCAGCCGATTTTCAAGAATTGGGGAATCCTTTAGGAAGTCCAGTTTCACTATTCCATTTTGATCTCTTTTAGAGTCATGCCACATGTTCAACAAGTCGTTAATAGTTTCTATTATTACACAATTTAGTTACCTGAGAATTCCTATTTAAAGCTATGTCCAGATCATTTGAGATTTTATCGAAGTGATGTTTGCTCTCCTTTACCCCTTTGATATCTCTGTAATACACACACACAGTTACACTGGGTCAACAAAGCATTAAACAGTTGTTTGAACTTGACTATTATCAATTAAATATTATCAGTGTTGGGTGTGACTCAACATGTTGAATTTGTACCTTTTATGGACTGATAATGATACAATTAATATATATATTTTTTTAAATTACAGGCTTTTTTTTTACTCTATACAAGTTAGTACTCGACTGCGATCTCACCTGATGGTAAGTGATGATGCAGCCTAAGATGTTATCGTACTAACTTGGAAGGGTAAGTAAATTTACCCCAACGGTTTCTACCATCCCACCGGAACGCTAAACCGCTTGCCGGTCCATCTTTGCTGTTATAGAGGCTGTTATAGCTTTGCCTGCTAAAACAATTAAGACTAAAGTTTACTTCTTGCATTTAACCAAAATTTCAAAGTTAAAAGTCAGCCATGCAGCAAGCTTTATTAATATATCTACAGGGACCTTTTTCCAGAATGAAATGAGACCAAGATGATTCCTAGACTGGTTTTATGAACCAAAGAAAAAGATTACTGACTGACTGAATTATCTATCAATGTAAAACTTAAATCACTGAACAAATTAGCCTGAACTTTGACATACAGATAGCTATCAAAACAAGCCATTCCATTTGCTGACAAAGGAGCACCCCTAGTGAATTAGTGGATTAAAGTGAAGGTTAGCAAACACAATATCATTGAAGTATACTACTGGATCGGAATCAACTTATTAGGTATAAAAAAATATTACAGATAATACATGAAGAAGAAGTGCATATGTTTAGTCAAAGTTCAGGCAATGAACTACAATATAAACCAAGGTTCAGTCTCCTGTAATAAAATCTAATTTTAAACTGTTCTCCCTAGAATTTACAACACACAGTTTATTTAAGATGACAGGTGGGATTTATTGCTTGATACACACATCCTGTACTTTATATGTAGAACATAACATACATGCACATTTACTGCTTTTATATCTTGGAGCTGAGGCCAGTTAAAACAACACTCATCATGTTGCCATTTGTATGAGATATGAACACCTACTTACTATGCTATATCTCAGGAACTACCAATCTGAATTCAGTTTTTTTTTGTGATGGATATTCCATTTATCAAGGAAGGCTAAAGGCTATATAACATCACGCTTTGACCAATGGGAGCGGAGCACCAATGAAAAATATTGCGAAAACGGGAGGAACTTCTCCTTTAAAAGTTCTAACAATAGTCTGCGACACCACATATTTATCTTTTAAGCCATTTAAGGTTTTGACGACCTCCCTGGCGCAGTGGCGACGCGCTCGGATTCGAGTGGGAGGTCGCAGGTTCGATTCAGGACACGGGTCACTTTGGAATTTTATAAATACTAAATTGACCACCAGGCCACCGACTCAGGTCTGGTCTGGTGGGAGGCATCGGCCGTGGCTAGTTACCACCCTACCAGCAAAGACGCACTGCCAAGCGAATTAGCGTTCTGGTGCGATGCTTGTAGAAATGGTAGGGCTAAATTTACATACCCTTCCGAGTTAGTATGATAACATCTTAGGCTGCATCATCACTTACCATCCGGTGAGATCGCAGTCGAGTACTAATTTGTACAAAGTAAAAAAAAATTTACTCATCCTAGCAGGATATATAAAAACTGAAATTTATGGGGGCAAACCCACTTTTTCTTCTTCACTGACTTCAAAAAAAAGGAGGAGGTTCTCAATTTGTCAGTATCTTTTTTTAATCTTTAAATTAAACCTGTATATTAGCCCTCATTGCAGGCTAAAAGATTAAATACTGGTAATACAACAGTGACCCTTAGCACTAATATTTGAGTTAATGAAGATGGTATGCTCTGCCAGCCAGTTAATGAATACATACACTTTGATGAAAGTAGTGAGATTCTTGAGTATGGTCCGCGAGGCTTGGTCCAGCAGGATAGAGTGGAACTTGGTCATCTCCTGCAGGGAGTGAATCATGCGGTTCAAAGCTGACAGCACAGTGGAATCCTCCGTGAAGTTGCCACTCATGTCCCATAGAGCGTTTGTGAATGTGCTGCAGGGGAAATGCTGATTCAAATGTGTTCTATCCAAACACTAGTTAAAAATTCTGGTTTTATTTTTTTTTATTTATATTTTTGTTTATTATTGCCATAACTAAATGTGACCCAGGTATTTAAATTTTTTTAATTTTCATGGATTTTCAAAACTTAATTTGATTATTTTACAGCACATTTACTACATATAAAACAGTCAAATACTTTACTACTATTTATAAAGACAGTCTTTTTTATACGACTGCCCAAAAACAAGAGTGCAATGTTTTTAAGGTTCATGTATGTATGTATGTGTGTATGTGTCTATTTCTCCAAATGCTGTTGGCAGTGATGACATTAGCCATACTATGATTATCCCTGTCCTTGATATTGTTGCTCTTGTTATTATCTATATTCTAAATGAATGTATTTCTTGCTCCCAATTTCCTGAACTCTGAAAAAGCGCTCATGTTATACCTCTTCCAAAGAAGGCTGTTCCTATTAACTTCTCTGAGTTCCGTCCTATCTCAATCCTTCCTTTCCTTTCCAAAGATTTAGAAAAGCGTATTAAAAAGTAAGTATCACTTGTTAAAAAGTAAGTATCTTCAAACCAGTAGAAATTGATATTAATGGTAAGTGACAGGCAAACAAAATAACTAACAATTATGCCTCTGATTTTCCTATTGTTATTCAAACAACACAGACCTGTGGAGTTTAGACGTACATTATGATAAATTACTAAAAAAAATAACATACCTTCTATGACTCATGTAAGTTTTTCCTGACTCTATCATAACAGAGCATGTCTTCAAAACTTTATCTAGCTTCTGCTCCAAAGCCTCAATGCTAGCTTCTTCGGTTTCCAGCTGCTCCCTAAAACCGCGAGTTACACGATGTATCATTTGCTAAACAGACGTACCGAATTTCACTTTCTATTTGCAATAAGTTTTTGCCTTATTACCTGAATTTTGGGGAGTCTCGCAAGCACTCATCGAAATCTATTAAAGGCTTCATATTACCAGTATTGGTGTTATTTTGTTGAAAATTGAAATCCTAGGAAGCAATTTTCATTGTCCTCAATCAGACAAACCAACCAAAACCAACTATGATTGAAAATTGAAATACAAGTCAGAAGTAAATAACATAGACATTTATCACTATAGATAAATAATCTCGGAAACTCGCTACCACAGACCAACAAACCAGATGCAAACCAGAGACTCGCCTAGGTACCTAATCGCAGCCAATGACCAACACAGACAAACACAGATGACCAATCAAACCACAGAATCAAACTCAAAACCACAGACCACGAAAACTCAAAACCACAGCTGTCAGTACCTATAGACACAGACCACAAAACTAAACAGGAGTGAGTAGGTACTTTATGAATCGTGTCATACGAAAATAAACCATGACATTTGTGCATTAAGTTAATTTTCTAGACTGTCTCGGTGGAGGAAAAACGTGCCAAAAGAAAAGACTAATAACTCCAGCTATCAGTAACCATCACAATTATTATATACCAATAAATAGGTATATAACTTAAATGATGGTATATAATAATTCACAATAGACAATTTATTGCGAGACCATAGATTATAAGATTATAATCTATGTGCGAGACAGGAAAACTAACTGAAAAATCCTCGAAAAATCAGAATAACCTGAGAGAATAACATTGTTAGTTCCAGTTTTGGCCACCGAAGAATAAAGTGGCACTAGTTGTGCCATAGAGGAATTATTTGGTCCTTGGTCTAGTAATTTTCTACTGAATCTGAATGAATCTGAACATAAAATAGAGATTTAATAGAACCTCTTAGAACCTACATAAGTTTGAACTTTTAATCCTGAGTTTAAATCAGTGTTCTGTGGTTTGAATCTATATAATGTACTCTGTGATATTGTACTCTGTGGTTTGAATCTGAATTCTTGATCCTTCTCTGCTGTGGTTGTCTATGCTTCAAGGCTCAGAAGGGCTGGAACCCAGAGCCGTAAAGCCAGTTATTAAAAAAAAAAAAAAATCTTGGTCCTTCAAATGTTTCTGTTTTCCGAAACAAAATTATAAAATTCAAAATCATGTAAATTTTTGTGTGAACGTATTTATCATAGACAACCACAGCAGAGAGGTATTTATAGATAAAGACTTTTATTGAATAAAGTTTACAACTTTGATAATATTGAGGATGCTTTTGAGGAATGTTGAATAACAAAAACAATAATTAACAGTAGGTACTTAATAATATCCAAGATAGTTCCGGTTCGGCATTTGCGAAGTCCTACTTGGTATTTATAGATAAAGACTTTTATTGAATAAAGTTTACAACTTTGATAATATTGAGGATGCTTTTGAGGAATGTTGAATAACAAAAACAATAATTAACAGTAGGTACTTAATAATATCCAAGATAGTTCCGGTTCGGCATTTGCGAAGTCCTACTTTAATAGAAAGTAAGAAAAGAAAGTGAAAACAATAAAACAGTAATGGCCGAGGATTCAAAAATAAGTATAAATAAGCAATCAGAGAAGACAGGAATACAAAATGATCACATTCTAACTGTTCTACTCATTACCCTTGTGATACCTCTATCAATGTCAATGTGGATAATTAATTTAGTTTATACTAAATTGGTAATAAATGCCGAGGGATATGATGGTAAGTTTAAAACATTGCCTATTTCGAAATATTCAATTATGATGAGAAATATTTAGGCAACTATTTCATTAAATTTATTGAACGTAACCCCCCTGCCACACACTGCCCGAGAGGCATAGCAAGTAGCGTAGGAAGTAGGCAGAGACGTCGTGTGGCAGCGATACTCGCCCTAACTACGCCTCGCGCTACGTCCTCGCGCATAGCTCGCGCGTAGCAAGGGCGAATGACCTAGTGCGGAGCGTCGCTATTAATCGCGCGAGTAGAGTAGTGTGTGGCCACAGAGGGCAACTACGCGGCAGAGCGAGGACGTGCTACGCGGCAGCGCGAGGAGCAGTGTGTGGCGGAGGCTTAACAATTATTTGTCCAATGGTACTACCTGTTCAAACTGTAATGTTAGAAACTGTAGATGTCTTCCCCTCCCACTTCATACTACTGCGACCCGCGCTCGTCCTTCATCAGACGAATGCGGGCTGCGATAGAATAGTAGAAGTGGGAGGGGAAGTCATCAGCAAAGCTTCTGCAAACGGGTTATAGTGAATGCATTGTTAGGACTTCCAATGAAAGCACATATACATTGTAGACTCTTTAATTAAGTTTTAGGTTTGGGTTATCACATTACGCAGTACACACAATGATACCGCAGCCATTACACAGAGAACGGTGTTGCCCTATCAACTATGGGGTTGCCACAGATATAATTTCAAATTATCCTATTGCTACGTTCACACCTCCCCTCAATAGATTATTTGAAACTTATTCTTTACACCAAACCAAATAAATTATTCCTCAATCTTTTAAACACAATCCCTCCTACAGCTTTAGTGAGTATGTCAGCCAGTTGGTCACTGGTATTGATATATTCTAATTCAATAATTTTCTTTTGAAGTTTCTCTTTTATAAAAGCCTGCTTTATTTCCAAATGCTTAACTCTAGAATTACCAGTGGCCATCTGAGCCATCTTGATAGTGGACTGATTGTCTTCATAAATGGTTATCTTTACCTCAAATCCAAATGTTATCATAATTTCTCTTAGCCAACAAGCCTCACTTGTGGCTGCACACAGAGCAATATACTCCGCCTCTGTTGAAGACAACGCTACTGTTGACTGTTTTTTTAGAAAGCCAAATTACTGAACAACCAAATACTTTAAAAACACACCCCGATGTTGATTTACAATCATTACATCCACCCCAGTCACTATCAACATAGCTAACAACATCATTATTACATTCTCTATTATATTTTAAACATAAGTCTAGAGTGCCCTTAACATATCTTAAAACATTAAATAGCAGCTTGTACAGAAGTTCTGATGCACAGCTTTGGTACCGACTCAAAATGTTTACAACTGCACAAATGTCGGGTCTTGTTCCCATTGCTGCATACATTAAACTCCCAATAATTTTCTGCACTTCTTTTCAATCTCAATACTTTCTGACCCTTCCCTCTTTAAAATATGAAAATTATAATTTTTATCAATAGGCAACTGCAAAGTTTTACAATCCAACATGTTATAATTTGATAACAAGCTAATCAAATACTCTTTTTGTGAAATAATAGTAATTCCTTTCTCAATATCCTGTTTTACATCAATTCCTAAAAATTTACTGATTACACCCATAACTTTCATCTTAAAGGTTTTACACAATACATCCCCCAACTCACACAAAGATTGCTCATTATTTCCAAAATACAAAATGTCATCGACATACAATAACAAAAATGTTTTCTTTTCCCCTTCATATTTAGAATACAAGCAAAAATCCTTATCACATTGTTTATACCCCAAAGATAACATTACATTATTAAATGTTTCATTCCAGTACTTAGGAGACCTTTTTAATCCATAAATTGACTTGTTAAGTTTTACAAACTTAGTATCAGTTCCCTCTGGCAAGATCAAATACAACTCTTCACCAAGTTTTGCATTTAAAAACGCTCCACAAACATCCATTTGATTTATCTCTAAACCTAGCTTATTGGCTACAGCCACAAAAATCCTAAATGTGTTTAACTTTGCGACAGGGGCATATAAGTTCTCATCACACTCTTGCTCGAAGCCCCTGGCCACCAACCTAGCTTTGTAACCGTCCAACTTTTTCTGGCCCTCCAGTCTGATGACGTTTGACATAGACGCCACCGCCATTGTGTGTAGATCCATTTTTCACGTTTGCGAAACCCCACGCGCTCTTCGCAGCCGTACCTCGTCAGCCTCCCGCGTGTGCCCGATGTCGTACTTGCCTCTTGCCTCCGTACGACCTCCTTCAGGCGCCGCTTGCTTGCTTTTTTATTTTTACTACGTCGCGTTATGCACTCGCAATCCCCTGCGATCTCCACCTTCACCTAAAAAAGAATTATGAGCCTGTCTGGCCCCATAACCTGTTAGGACTTCCAATGAAAGCACATATACATTGTAGACTCTTTAATTAAGTTTTAGGTTTGGGTTATCACATTACGCAGTACACACAATGATACCGCAGCCATTACACAGAGAACGGTGTTGCCCTATCAACTGGGGTTGCCACAGATATAATTTCAAATTATCCTATTGCTACGTTCACATGCATCAATACAGTTTTTTGGGAAAAATACTTGTCTGTATTCTGCACCAAGTAAATAATGGTAATCTAAGCTTTTTGCTTTCTCTCCATTGTACAAACCTGTTACCTGTGGAAAGCTCTATTTTTAGACAACATTGCATTTGTTATTGCAGAACCAGCAGTAATAGCTCCTACAAGATGGCTGACCTCCTGCCTCCTACCCATCGCCATAGCTGTATATGGTTATAAAAAGAAGAGTCTCAACATAAGTGGAGCACTGCTCGGGCTAGTCGTAGGATTTGTACTTACACTCTCTAATTACTGCTTTTTGATGGACTTGTTAGTTTTCTTCTTATCTTCATCAAAAGCTACAAGATATAAACCACATTTGAAAAGAAAAATTGAGGAAGACTTTAAAGAAGGTATATTTAGCTAGTAACAATATTAAGTTTGTTCACTAATTGAATCTGTGTTAAAATACAATGGGAATTAGATGTTTATATAATCTGGTAGTAAGCAATAAAGTCTACCATGCAGCAGTTTTAATGATAAAATTAAAATACAGTTGTGTACTAACAGCTGAAATTAATAACCTGTTTTGTCCTACCAGAGATAGAAACCTGTATCTTGGATAGGATAAGTTATTAATTAAGGCTGTAAGTAGATTTTAATTTTTAACCACTTATGGCAGTAGTGGCACCAATTAACCTTATTAGAATGATATAAAAAATTGTAAACAAAACATGTAGAGTTTACATAAACATTGTAAATATAACATGCAGAGTTTACATGCTCTCATGAGAATGGTCTGTACTTTTTTCAGGTGGTCAAAGAAACTGGATTCAAGTGCTTTGCAATGGAGGCATGGCTACACAGCTGGGACTCCTGTACTTGTTAGATGTTGGCTCCTCAGAAAGGCCCATTAACTTTATAAAGGACTATAGAGCATCCTGGTTGAGCATTGGTGTTCTTGGTAAGATTGTATTATTATGCTTAACTACAATAATTATAGCTTTAATGTTGAAAAAGGAACTGTCAGCTACTTTTTGAGCCAAATCATAATTATTGGTTCACAATAATTTGCCTCTTGGAAATAAGTTATAGGATACTTTTATCCCAAATTATTAAGGAATTATTTGCAATTTACTGGTTTTAAAAGCTACATAAACCTCTTATTCTTACGGATATAGTTTCCACAGAAAATTTGGTTAAAAAAGAGTATACCTACATAAATTATCAACTAGTAGTGCACTCATATTTTAGAGAGAAGAAGTTGCAAATCTCTTTATATAGCAATCAAGAAAAAATTTGATAGCAATACTGGCTTCATTTATTATTTAACTTTATATTTTCTGCTTGGTTTTAACAAAAAGAAGCATTCAAATCTTCCATGATCATTTCAAAATCATAACTGATATGTGTATTTTTATTTACAGGTGTATTTGCATGTTGTAACGGTGACACATGGGCATCAGAACTTGGCACTGTTCTAAGCAAATCAGACCCCTACTTAATAACAACCTGGAAAAGAGTTCCTAAAGGGACCAACGGAGGGGTCAGCGCCATTGGAACTTTAGTGAGCACTTTGGGAGGTCTCGTCATAGGGCTGGCACATTACTTAACGATTTTATACTTTGCTGACAGAGCACTACTTATGTATGCGCCTCCACAGTGGCCTATTATTCTTTATGGTGCATTGGCTGGCCTTATTGGTAGTCTTATTGATTCATTGTTGGGTGCTACGTTGCAATACTCAGGTGAGAGCAAAATACATAATAATTATTATTTAGCAGAGCCTTTATAATTTTTTGATGGAAAAAGATGGAAATTTTGAATTCATATTGTACCCATACTCTTTCCATTGCTATATTTTCTCTTTGACACGTGAAACCACATGAAACAGATATAGCAATAGTGAGGCACCAGAGAGAGATAAAGGTCAAGTGGTTTTTTTCTGGTGCCTTGCTATTGTATCTGTTTCATGTGTCAAAGAGAAAATAAACGAATGGAAAGAGCATAATTAACTAAGCAAATCTTATTTGAATTACAAAAAAAAATATGTATTTTTTTAAATATGAATTTAAAAAAATTATTGTATCATCACACAGGGATGAAAAAATTTTATTTTGTTTAGTCCCTTTTGAATTACGTTTTAAATAGGTAACTAACTGCATTTTTCATATTCCAGGTGTTGATAAAGATGGGAAGATAGTATCACATTCCAGCCTAAGTGTTAGGCATATCAGTGGGAGTAATATCCTAGATAATCATAGTGTTAATCTTTTATCTACTATCATAATGGGGTTACTTATGCCAACTATTGTTAAAAGTTTGTAAAATTACTATAAAACTACATAAATACATTTTAAGGATTCGAACTGATTGTCATAGTTAATTATAATAATAATTATATTATGTTTGTAGAAAATGATATATATTGTTATCAAACAATGCTCTTAAATTAAAGTAAATATTAATAATATTTTTATTAAATAAATTACCAAGTGAGTACTTAAAAAATGTTCTATTTCTTTTGATCAACATTTTGTAATTAGCTGATGGGAATCATTTGAAGACGCTGATCAAAGGGCTCGACCTAGTGTTATGAAATTTTCTGTGAAAGTATGTTCTGTAAGTCTGAGAGTAGGTCGCTATTTTTTTATGTCCCTAATGGCAAAATAATGTTTGCCGGGTCAGTTTATATATAATTTTTGGCCGAGGAACTCGCAGACCTAGGAAATAAATATGGACTTGCCCCGTCTACAAAATATTATTAGAGTGACTATTTTTAATCTATCAAATGGCGCATAAGATGGCGTCCCCTAGAGTATGTCACTCAGTACATGAACATTTGACAACAAATCACCGCGCCGCATGTTACGCAAGTCCATGTAGAATCAGAGTATGAATGGGGTGTCTCCCTAGTTTTGTTATCTCTGTGGAGTGTCACAAACTTGTTTGATCTAATGTGGATCTAATGGCCAAAATTAGAACTAACGTAACAGTTGACTTGTTCAGCACTTTGCTTTAAATTCTCATTGTTTACAGTGGGTTGTGTCATTAATTTCGTTTTGTAGTTTATAATAATACCTAAATCAAAAAGAACTCATGTGCGAAACACTTAGCGTAGCGTATTTCGTCATTGGCGAAACATTACCACCACAATCGTCAACAGCGACAATTTCACCCGGCAAGTTTGTGGGATAGGTACTCGACCGCTATACCACAGATTAATAAATAAGTCGTTTTTGCGTAGAATGATGATGTATTCTAGTTGTAGTTTTTGGTAAAATCTGAGTAAAATCTGGGTAAAATTTTGTTAAATTATCTAGAGCCATAAACTAACATCTGTCAGTTATTTGTCATTGTCAATGTCAAATGGTTAATTTATTATTTATTGCAAACATCAAACATTGCAAATTGCAAATATTTTCTTCTTTGTTTACGTAGAAAGGAAACAAAACGAAAAATATTGTATGTATGAGTCACTATAGTTTGATGCTGGTTCGTGTGGAATTCTGAAGATTAACTAAAGATTAAATGAACTGATCAAGTCTTCAGATAAATTGTAACAGCTAGCTAATAAATAGAAAGTGTACCAATACATTTCCAACGCTCAGACTAAACGGTGTTATGTTTCGGAGCTGAATCATGGCTTTGCCCGTGGAAGAAAGTTCAATACTGAACGATGATATTGAGAATGATGTCACGAGCAGTCACAGAAACCTAGTTATAAACGAGAGAGGTAATGATAAATTGCTAATTACTATTACAGATGATATTGCACACCATATTATAACAAATTAGACCTATTTTATTACGGCCTTTGTTATTATAATATATTTGTACATAACTGTATGCAGATAAATCAATTAGTACTTACTCGGTTATCAATACAATGGTTTCCAATGTTTTATACACCCATGATCATAAAAAGTCATGCAAAATTAAATACAACCAGGAAAATAATAAAACGATCATATACACGGGAAAGGTATTCTATTTTAAATGTCTGGTTTGTCAGAGAAGGGCGAGATCGGTGGATCTGTGACGTATCTGGTGCTGCGGGAAGTGCAGCATCTTTGCCCTTTGTAGCATAGCACAGGTACCTGGATGAGCGTTAGCCCCTGAGGCTGGTTGCCATGTGGAGGCTGTAGAGGTGAGCGGGTGGGGGCTGCTGGCTGCCCTCTATGCCTCTGGCTTAAAAATATGCACTGTCTTAAAACTGAATGCTCCTCAGAATTAAAAGAGTCGAGAATAGTTATTATTATCATTAAAGTTATTTCTTAACAATTTGAAATGAATATAGCTTATATCTTCATATTTAACCTGGAAAATCCACTGATCCTGCTTATAACAGAAATTCTCACAGCAAAGAAATGAGCAAGACATAAATCCTTTTTAATCATGTACTAAGCATGTTGGCTATGGTATCAATCAAGGTGTTATAGTGTGCAAGTCTCAGCCTTATGCGGTTTATATCAAAAGTTTGTAGCTTCTATAATTGTGCTGATTAAAAGAAAGCCAAAAACATGAGGTGAAGCATTTTTAATTGACCTACTTTTATAAGACTTGTTTATAACGAGAAATCAGTCACTG
Organism: Coenonympha arcania; assembly: GCA_036785405.1. Classification (NCBI taxonomy): domain Eukaryota; kingdom Metazoa; phylum Arthropoda; class Insecta; order Lepidoptera; family Nymphalidae; genus Coenonympha; species Coenonympha arcania. The sequence goes on from CM072067.1 coordinate 5,114,761, forward strand.
ATTATCAGGAATAAGGTAGAGAGCCTTATATTTTATGGTAGCTGTCAGCGTACTTTGCATAAATATAACAGTTAAAACAAACTATTTAATTTTTAGTTGAAGAAACAACAGGATGGATCAAATGTCGAACAGTGCTCGGCATCATGGGCTTCCTTGGGTTTGCCAACGTGTATGCAATGAGGGTGAACCTTTCTGTGGCTATTGTGGCCATGATAAACTCAACTGCCCCAGTACCTTCAAATGACTCCACATTAGATGTGTGCCCATCCAGTGGATCTAGTAATAGTAGTGTACCAACTGTAAGTATAATCTGAACCACTTGTAAGTATTGTTAGTTGATTTTAATCACACTAATATTGTAAGTAACATATTTAAAATAAGTAAGTGCTGGAATGGTGACCCTGTAAAGGAAAGTATCATGTTGGCATACCTCTGACCAGATGGACTGACAACATTATAAAGTTGTGGGAACTGGAGGGATACAAGTAAGTGGTGCAGGACCGTGTGGGCTGGAAATCATTGCAAGAAGCCTGCGTCCAGTAGTGGATGCCTGTCGGCTGAAACTAACGATATTATAAAGGCAAAATTTTTTATAATGTTTGTGTGTGTGTGTATGATTGTTACTTATCAGGCCTAATTAATTAATTTGGCTGAGTATTTATAAGGGCCAGCAGTCAAAATGGGCTTATGTGCCGTAGGGGTTTTAACTTTTAACCACTAAAATGAAACAGGTCATCTATATCTAAGATTTCTACCTCACGTACCAATGGTAGCAATGTTTGTCCCCATTAACTTATATGATAACCTATTATTAAGAATTTTGCCTGTTATAATACTCATAAATTATATGTTTAATGTGTGTTAATATAAATTTCAGAGACAAGGTGATTTCAACTGGACTGCAGAGCAACAAAGTATTATTTTAGGATCGTTCTTTTATGGATACGTTTTGACACAGGTAGGTTAACTTCTAGAACCCAGCAAAATAAAATATAAAAGAGAGGTAAAATATGTAAATGTAAATAAAACAAAATTGACCAAAGGTAGTATCAATTTTTACTGTGAACCAAAATCAAAATATTCTAGGAAAATGAAATAGTTTTCCAAAAAGAACCAAAACGCAAAAGAACCAAAGTAACCGACATAGCTCAACGTGTCGCAAAGCTGAAGTGGCAATGGGCGGGGCACATAGCTCGCAGGACCGATGGACGTTGGGGACCCAAGGTGCTGGAATGGCGGCCACGCACCGGGAAGCGCAGTGTCGGTCGACCCCCCACCAGTTGGACGGACGACATTAAGAGGGTCGCGGGGCGTCGCTGGCGCCAGGCGGCGCAAGATCGTGGTGTTTGGCGGTCATTTCAGGAGGCCTATGTCCAGCAGTGGACGTTTATCGGCTGAAACGACGAAATAGTTTTTTAATTTTTTTTTCATATTTAATTTCGCATACAAAAAGTACTTACTTTTCAATGCATATTTCCTGTCATACAGATTTTATTGAGAAATACAACTTCTTTGTTTACCTATTACATTGGAATCCAGATACTTTGGAATTTAAAAAAATTGCAGAAGAAACTACTCTATAAAAAATAAAGTTTGGATTTGAATCAGCTATGTAGGTACTGGATTCCATACATCCATGGTCATAATCCTTTGCAACTTTGTTTTGTTAAGTACTTCACAATCACCAAGCAAACTAACAAACCACTAATTATCTGATGTTTTGGTAGGTTTTGTATTTATTGCAAAATAAAATTTGGTGGTTGTGAAATAGAAAAAAAATGCGGAGCTTTTTTGTTCCTATGAGTATTTATTACTTTTTTTTGTACTAGATCCCAGGTGGACGAATAGCCGAAATCTATGGTGGCAAACTCGTTTACGGCGTCGGTGTGTTACTTACTGCAGTGTTCACGCTGCTCAGCCCAGTAGCCGCATATATAGACTTTAAGTTATTCATTGCCGTGCGAGTTCTGGAAGGCCTGGGCGAAGGAGTCACGTATCCCGCAATGCATGCCATGCTTGCGAGATGGATCCCACCTTTGGAAAGGTCGAAGTTTGCGGCCTATGTGTATGCAGGTTAGTACAGTCTTACATTTCGATCTTTTATAATTTTCGGTGCCACAAATAGTTTTGTAACCAAACTCCTGCAAAACGACTCGACTGATTTTTATGAATTTTTTATCTACTTCCGGTAGGTGTGAAAATAGGTCGTAGGAAGCTATTTTTCATACCCCTAAATGGCAAAACAAGATTTGTCCAGTCAGCTAGTATTATAATACTTTAAGGTTATTAGTTAGGTAAGAATAACCACACTTAAAGATTGAAGGTAGCTTGCTTTACTAAAGTAAACCTTTAAACTTAATTGTGTAAACCCTTTACCCTTGGCTAGCGAAATGTACTCCCACCTTTCATGACAATGTTTCCATACTTCTAATAAAAAATAACTACTAATACCGCCTTTCAAGTAATCACCGTAAATAAGTCAATATTTTATTTGCATAAAAAAATAAGTCATTCAATATTCAGTCAGCTTTAGTAAAAACAGTAAGTGGTCCTTCGATCCGGATAAAATGTGTAACATACAAATTCACTTATTATAATTCCTCCCCAGGCTCTAACATAGGCACAGTGATATCCCTGCCTATATCCGGCTGGCTCTGCACCTTGGAGTATGGCGGCGGCTGGCCTCTCTGCTTCTACCTGTTTGGAGGACTTGGAGTGATTTGGTTCATTGCGTGGGTCTTCCTGATCTACGACACACCTCAGAGACATCCGAGGATATGCCCTAAGGAAATTGAATTCATCACACAATCCATTGGACAGGTAATTTCTTTCTTTCCTGGACAATGAAAGATGCTTGGATTCCTCCCGTGCATGTGGGCGGAAAACCTTTGGTTTTCATATAGTTTTATGCTTTAGACTCTTTAATGGAAATGGAAGTTAAAACTTACTCTGCTCACAAGGTTTGCACCGAGAAGAACTGGCAATGTTTAGCCGTTACAGAAATAGTCCATATATACTTTTATAAATTATAATAATTGTTTTCTAGTGCATAATATTTACCTGTGTTACTAATAATTAATTGCTTCTTTTGCATTACAACATATGAACTGGTATTTTTTATTTGCTTTTTCGCACTTCTTTATAGAGCGAAAATGTAGTGAAATGATTGTTTTTAGGGATTTTTAAATAACTATTACTAACATGAAAGAAAAACAACAAGTTTTAAATAAATTATCGACTGTGTACAGACCTGGGTACTGACAATTATGCCGAAGATGTAATGTAACCTATGGTCTCAAGGCTCATTGCAGTTTTTTTATAATTATAATTGATTAAATTAGAAAACACTGAGAGTACGTAATGACTTCGCAGTTATGTATGTAGCGTATAGCATTATCTCTAAAGTGTGCCGCAGTGACTCACGCAATTCGCGTAATGTTTGAGGTCGCCACAACTTTATGTTTGCGAGATCATACTCATATTTATTTGTGTATGCTACTTTATGCTGGCTTATGTATTAATTGTATATTTTGTTTAGTTTAACAGAGATAGCACTTGCATAAATCATAATAATATTATGTAGGTGAAAGTAGATAAATATTTTATCTACATCAGACTATTTGGACAAAAGTCTTGTCCCAAATCAGTGGTCCAGTAAATAAAACACTGGTATACTACTTCAAGTGGTATAATGTGCTATCAAAACACAATTATTGCATAAGTTGCTGGTGCGGTTACGTTGAACTGTTTGACTTAGCTATCTCGGGAAAGCACAATGTCACCGCGAGTTAAAAACGATCAGCGCCATCTATCGGCACGAAAGTCAAACTTGTATTAAACCAATAATTATTGAATCTCGATTCAACATACCGCCCACCAAGAACGTTGTACACAATGTTCTTAACTAATAAACCGCCCACCATGACACATGAGGGGGTGCAATAAACTTAACATACCTTTAAGAAAAAAAACATAATCTAACACAAAACTTAACATGAACTTATAACTTAACATGTTAATCAGTAATTGGCAAAACACACAACTTTGATGTTGGTCTTTTAATTATAGAACCATTACATTTTAGAGTCACAACTCGTGTAACGTTGTCTAGTCCAGGGTGTTTTTCGATAATTTTCCCCATGAGCCAACGCGCTGGAGGCAAATTATCCTCTTTGACCAACACGATATCGCCAATTTTGGGCTCAGAAGTAACCCTTGCCCACTTGTATCGCTGCATACAATTATTTAAATAGTCATTTGACCAACGACGCCAAAAGGTTTGCACCATTCTTTGCGCGGCCTGCCAGCGTTTCAGACTGCTAAAAGTTGAAGTTTCATAATTTCGTTCAGGAACAATGATTAACGGGCCTCCAACTAAGAAATGTCCCGGGGTAAGAGGCGAGACATTTGCATCGTTTAGTAGTAAAGACAAAGGTCTGGAATTAAGGCAACCCTTGTATGACTTGTTACCGCGGCCTTTCGAGACACGCATGTTGATCGGGCGGGCAAAATCGAATCCGCTGTGCAAAAACGGTCTCGAAGGTTGAACTCTACTACTTGGTAACTGTCCCATTAACTGATTGTGTGCAGATGCTTTGTATCTGGTGCACACAACACATTTTCGAACGTAAGCCTTAACAAGATTCTTCGCGGAGCAAATCCAATATCTTGTACGCAAATGATTGAGCATAAGCGTCGGACCTCCGTGTAAGGTTTTTCGGTGAGCTTCATCGATGATCAAGTTTGTCAGATGACACTTCGCAGGTAAGATGATTGGATGCTTTTGGTCTTCTTCTATTTCTGCATGTTCTATTCTTCCGCTTACTCTCAAAATGCCATTTGTGTCCAAAAAGGGGCACAATGGTTTTAGCTTGCTTTTATTGTTTACTTGTCCTGTCTTCTGCATATCGTTTATCTCCTGCTTAAACTCGTCATGTTGACTAATTTTTATACAGGTATCCAAAGCTTCTCCGATTTCTTCAGCTGTCAGGTAAGTACTGAATTTTTTATTTTCTAATTTATTTTCTTTTATTTTCAGGAATCTTCGGCAGTACGCTATTACTCTGACCAGCTTCGTGAGTGAAGAATATTTGTTCCAAAATCTTTCTTCGGAAGGTTGAACGCAAGTCGTATGAACCTTGACCGCACGTTGCTCAACATTAGTTGATATAGACTTTGGCCTGGTGTACTCAATTTCTGTATTTTGTAACCAATCAGGTCCCTGCTTCCACAGTACATTTTGTGCAAGCTCTGATGGTGTAGTTCCGCGCGAAGCAATGTCTGCGGGATTGTGAGCAGACTGAACGTGAGCCCACTGGGAGTTTTCCATCTTTGGTAAGATTTCGGATGTTCTGTTCCCGACAAACGTAGTCCATTTGCTAGGATGGCCACTGAATGTACAAGGAGGTTGACTCTCACGAAATGGAAGCCGAACTACAGATCGACCTGTAGACTCTCTTGTAGTTGTCTTATTGTAAAATTCTTCACGAAGTTGTTCTTTTGACAAAATTATTTTGTCGTTGAACTCTACATTCTCAATTTCCCGAAATTTTTTGGGTAATTCATTATCACTAACTTGAGAATGCATACTAATAATTACATTATGATTACAAACACTAGTGGATTGATTACCATCCCCAGTTGGCGGATGTGTTGGACCTGAAAGAATCCATCCTAAAGCTGTATTCTGAGCTGCAGGTACACCTTTAGGACCCTTAATCAATCCTTCGCGAATGATTTCACCATACACGTCTGCTCCGAGTAAAATATCAACTTTGGCTGGTGTGTGAAAATCTGGATCTGCCAAAACTATGGTTGACAAATAAGGCCAATTAAAGTTGGATATATTTTCTGCGGGCAAAATACTCGTTATTGTGCTGAGCACAAAGGCATTCACTTGTATAGTGAATGTTGGATCGTGACGTGATTGGATATTTAGCTTTACGAGATATTTAGAGGCCAGTGTACCGTTATCACCACCCAAACCAGAAATGGTGCTCTGAGTAGGTACCTTCTTTAAGCCAAGTAACTGCACTGCTGATTCCGTCAAAAATGACGCCTGGGACCCTTGGTCCAACAGTGCTCTCATTACTAGAGGTTCACCGTTTCTCGTCTGTGCCTTGACGAGAGCTGTGGCCAGTAAAATCTGATTTGAAGCAGTTTTCTTTGATAAATGAACAGCAACATTTGAAGTAGATTGTGTCTCTGGTAGCGATGCTTTAACAGCAGACACCGCTTTACTAACTTCAGCCTCAACTGATGTATGGTCAGTTGGCGCAGAGTTTGAGACTGATTTGGGAGGGTGCAACAAAGAATGGTGGTTTCCCTTACAAACGCGGCAACGATTAGTATTTTTACAAGATACGATCCAATGGGATCCAAGGCAACGAAAACAACGACAACTGGACTTAACAAAGTTGTGACGAGATTCAAAACCTTCTTTACAAAACAATTTACAATTGCCTAACTTATGATACATTGAGTCAGATACAACACCTTTACTCGTGCAAAATGGACATGGAATTTGAGTAACATTATTGCTTGAATTCGCATTATTAACATTAGTCTTATTGTTTACAACATGTAAAACACGCGGCTTATTTGAAATACCTTTGGTTACACTGGGTTGTTTGGAATCTAAAAACTCTAGAGATCTAAATCTCCCATGTAAAAATTCTTTAAATTGAACCAGTGTTGGTAGCTCGTCCACTGAACTAATTAGGGATTCCCACTTTAGGCGACTCTCAGTGGACAGCTTGGAACTTACTATATGTATTATTATAACGTCCCAAGACTCAATATCTATGCCTAGATTTTTCATGCCATTTAGACAGTCAACGGTTGTATCCAATAGGCTTTTAATGGACTTAGACGTTTCATTTGAATTTGATTGTTTCATTAATCGATTTAACAAACAAGTGGCCAAATGTTTTTTATTAGAATACCGATTGTTTAATGTGGCCCATGCTGATTCATAATTATCGGCGGAAACAGCAACGTGCTTTAGTAGTTGAGCCGCCTCGCCGTCAAGGTAACTCTTAAGGTATTGCATTTTTTGAACTGAATCTAATGAAGGGTTTGAATGAATTAACGACGTATAAAGATCTTTAAATGTAACCCATTCAGAGTAATCACCAGTAAATTTTTTAATTTCAATTTTCGGGAGTTTAATATTACAACTGCTGATGCGGTCCACCGAACATGAACATGTAGAACCTGACGGGTTCGTAGAAATTGTTAATCTGGATAACGCATCTTTTAGGTCACATTTGTACATAATATAAATTTCTTCAGTGACAGAGAATATATCATCTGATAAATATTCATTGTCTGATGAATCTGAGTCAATTTGTACTATTTTTTGATGATGACTATAAAATGTTTGCCATAACTGCTCTAGGGACTCCAATCTGGTATTTACATAATTTACTGTTACACGCTCTTTAGGAGACTTTTTGTAATTTATATAAGCCTTTTCAATTAACGATTTGGAGTTGTTTTGCAATTTTATTAATGGCTCCATTTTATTTAAAAATAATACAAACTTTTTAGACAATCAAATAAAATATCAACCCAAAATATACGCAACAAAAACTTTACAAGTTTATAATATGTTACTAATAAATTGTTCAATTCAAACGCAATACTAATTTAATGTAATCATAATAATCATTACAAGTTACAAGTCAACTATTGAAAATTTTCTAAGTCCTGATCAATTCGCAAAAATTTTACAAGTCCATATTATGAAATCGCAAAAATTTTACAAGTGTTTCAACTTCTTAACACTTATAAAAAATCGGGCATAGGTTCCCCGTCTCAACCATTTTTTGCGAAAATTAGCCTATGTTAGTATTAAAGCTAAATTAGACTATGTTAATGTTACTCTAATTTGTTAAAGTCCAAACTATTTATCTTCAAACACTAAGTTAATCTTCTCTTTGGCTGAAGGCTCAAATTTGCAAATCAAATATTTGAATTTAAACACTCACTGTTTTGCGTCACTCACTGTGTTGTCGTCACCTCTCAAAGTCACCCGTGACGTTGTTGCCAGCGCCGCCTCACTCCAACCAGGGGTTGCCAGCGCCACCCTCGCGCCACCACTCGCTCGGGGCTGCCACCGGGCCTCTCGCGCCAGTGCTGCCACCGCCGCCTTGATGCACCGGAACTTTACCGGTATTTAACCGGTGCGCGTTTTAGTGACAAACCGCCACTACTTTCTACGCGATACAAACCGTCGCTAGAGGACGTCACAGCCGCTCCGACTCGATAGGACCATGGACAAAAGTCTTGTCCCAAATCAGTGGTCCAGTAAATAAAACACTGGTATACTACTTCAAGTGGTATAATGTGCTATCAAAACACAATTATTGCATAAGTTGCTGGTGCGGTTACGTTGAACTGTTTGACTTAGCTATCTCGGGAAAGCACAATGTCACCGCGAGTTAAAAACGATCAGCGCCATCTATCGGCACGAAAGTCAAACTTGTATTAAACCAATAATTATTGAATCTCGATTCAACACTATTCATGACCTATGCTGAGCACATTTCTCATCAAAGAGAGGGCGATGAAGCCCTAATTCCTTACAAATAAACGGGGAAGGAAGAAAGAGTTGAATACTCTGGTTTGTCTTCTTACTTCGAATGTCAAGTTATTGGTGGCAGAGAAGCAAGACAGATTATAAAATTTCAACATTATTCCACGTCAATTTATTAGGCGGTATGTTAACGGCGTAGAAGCGGTATTTAACTGATTTTGGATGAAGTTTTACTTAAAATCTATAAAGACAATTACTTTCAAATTTAAACGTATGTATTTTGGGTCTTTAATCTAAAATCGCTTAGAAGCAGAAACAGGATTGGATAAAATTTTCTCGATAGAAAGTTCTCCCAAAAGTTACTCGAAAATCTCAGTTTTCCTGTTTTGTATCGGAAACTACAATGAATGTAATTGTAATTTTTGTTTTAATGTGTCGGTAATAACAATATCCAAAAACGCTAAGAAACCGATTTTTGCTGGCTTAGTTTTGAGTAATTAGGTAAAAGGTCGTTTTTCTGTTATGTTCTTCCGCGACGCTGCATGTCGCACCTACCAACGTATCCGTGAGAGTGAGAAAGACAAAAATAAATTCAATAAATCCCCTTAATAAAGGTTGGCGGCTGTACAACAATAATTGTAAAATAATGTAATCATTTACCTATTAAAATAAAGGTGACTGACCGATTAACTGATTAATAAACGCTCAGGTAATCCATTGAACGGATCTGGCTAAAAATAGTGCTTTCAATCCACGGAGGTGAGCCCTAAGTACATGTTCCCAATCACTTGTTTCGATTTTTAAGGAATTTGGCACATCTTCATTAATTTCATACATTATAGATATTTTATGACAATGCATAAACAAGTTTACATAAAGGAATATAAAAACAACTCTAAGAATCGATTGTTTTCAACTTTCAAGTGGTCAGGAATTAATGGGGGCGTGTCTGTGGTTTGAACGTACTATACTCGATACATAAGAGATAAACTGAACTAAGTCATGGTTGTCACAATTACTGATGCATAAAAAAATATATCATATCTATTTATTTCAAAAGCTTCATCTTAACGTGATGAATAAATTATTTACATGTAAAATCATCATTAGAAACTACGTAATATATTTATAGCGTAATATGGTATGATATCCTTTATCGTGCAAATGCTTCAGTCGCAATATACTCGTATGGAGAGTGTTTTGATAAAACTCAACGAATTTTATCTCATGTTGTTTATGCGTAAAAGATTCGTAGGTACTAAACTTAATTGTAAACTGTTAGTATAGTCATATAGGTACCCTGGACAGGACGGACGGCGTGAAAAAAAGTCACCAGTTTATCGGTGACAATAATACCAACAGTAAGGCTACGCTGTAGTTCGTTCAACAGCCTCCTATAGAATTTTGGCAAATGGCGCTACTGTTTGCTTGTACGAAAAAGGTTTACGTAAAGTTTTAGGATGCCCATATCCTGAGTTTTCTTATCAGAGACTGTTAGTTAAGTAAGATACGGTCTATTCGCGATAGAGTAAATCAATAGATTGAGTTGAATGCCCAAGCAACTTTGACCCAAATCAGCAAATGGATGCGTCAATGTTCTAGATATTGGATATCATCAGGCTCATTGCCTCTATCTCCCAGAGGAACGTTGGTTCCAGTTAGTAAACTCCTTTAACATCTGAAGATTGTAATATAATCGTATGTTATCTACCTCGGACAATTATTCCGAGTTTGTAACATATTCGTAAGTGTCCGTTCATACAGAACGACTCGGAGCGCATCAGATACAGTTCTTTTTCACACAGACCGAATTATCTGCTCTCCCCTCTGACCTAGTCTGTGTGAAAGTGCCCGTTCAGGGGATTTATTGAATTTATTTTTGTCTTTCTCACTCTCACGGAGATTTGGTAGGTGCGACATGCAGCGTCGCGGAAGAATATAACAGAAAAACGACCTTTTACCTAATTACTCAAAAACTAAGCTTGTTATCAAAAATCTGTTTCTTAGCGTTTTTGGATATTATTATTACCGACACTTTAAAACAAAAATTACAATTACATCCAATGTAGTGTCCGATAAAAACTAGAAAAACTGAAATTTTGGAGCAACTTTTGGGAGAACTTTCTATCGAGAAAATTTTATCCAATCGTGTTTCTGCTTCTTAGCGATTTTAGAATAAAGACCCAAAATACATGACGTGTAAATTTGAAAGTAATTGTCTTTATAGTTTTTGCATAAAACTTCATTCAAAATCACCTAAATACGGCTTGTAGGCCGTTCACACAGATTACTGAAAAACTACTGTTAAGGCGAATCTAATCGGAGTCTGGCGGATGCGATTGGCTCCTCTTATTTTTCACAATAATTACGTCGAGTATGCGCTCCGGTGCGCTCAATAATAAAAGAGGTGAAAATAAACATTTTTTTAAATTAGCCAAAGCTCTTTTTTATTCTCCGAGATCTGAGCGCATCCTTGTAGATTAAGTTGCTTATCAATGTCGATTTAGTGTCTGTTCACACATACCGGCTCGGAGAGGAGCGCAGATTTTGATCGCGTTTAAAATAGAGCTTTGTAAAATTTCAAAAAGGTTTAGTTTTACATCTTACCTCTTTTGTTATTTAACGTAGAAGAGCGCTAACTCGACGCGCTTAGTGCAGCGCCACACCTGCAGAACGTGAACTGAACTTTCAACGCCGGTACGTTCCGCAGGTGTGGCGCCACACTTAGTGCTCAAAAGTAAGAAAAGCCGACCGCATTCGTCCAAGTGAATAGATGGTCTCTGTGAACAGAAGAGAACCATCCTATGCGCTCCAACCCGGTCCGTCTGACCGGACCTTTATTGGTTTTCAATTATATTCTTGTATATTAGTATGTATGTATATTTATCAGTCATCTTGCACCCATAACACAAGCTATCGCTTACTTTGGGGCTAGATTGCGACGTGTAAAATGTCCCGTATATATTTATTTATTGGTCTTTTCCAGGAAGAAGAGATCTCGACGTCAATCCCGTGGTGCAAGTTCGCGACGTGCCTGCCGCTGTGGGCAATCCTCATCGCGCAGTGCGGGCAGTCGTGGCTGTTCTACACGCAGCTGACGGAGCTGCCGACCTACATGAACAACATACTGCACTTTGACATTGTTTCCGTGAGTGTTATGAACAAAAACCTGTACTAACCCCACAGTATGAATAAGATGTCCGGACCGAAACTAGCATCAAATGGGTGTAACCTTTTTTGACGTGATAACGTTTAATAAATTGATGAACACCAGCAACACACATGAAAAATAGTATCGTTCCGCGTAACGTTCCACCTGAGCCTGTGCGTGCAAGCGAGAGCGCGGCACGATAAAACAAATATATAGATAGAGAGATAGAGATTATGACGTTATCGCGTAAATATATCGTCCGTAAACCGACTTTACAGACAACCAATTATTTTTTAAAGTTAGTACTTGACTGCGATCTCGCTAGATGGAAAATGATGATGCAGTCGAAAATCTTATCGTACTGATTCCTGGAAAGGGTAAAGAAACTCATCCCAAACGATCTCTACACAGTAACGCGCCGGAATGCTAAATCGCTTAGACATTAATATCAGAGTGACCGACCTTTCTTCGTTTTTTTTTATACGACATTTTCTAAAAATGAATCCTAGCAAGATCAATTTATCGCCCTCGAAATCCCCTGCACACTAAAGTTCATGAAAATCGTTGGAGCTGTTTCCGAGTTGCAAGGTATATATATAAATATACTAGAATTTTAAAATAAGATAAACTTCTAAAGAAGCCTGTGGCGGAAATCGAACCCGCAACCTCTCACTCGAGTCCGAGCGCGTGCCACTGTGCTAGGAAGGTCGTCAAAACCTAGATGGATGGAGGAAAGATCGCAACTTACAAGGAGCACTCAATTCACTCTCTCAAATGAAGCGTGCTTTGTTAAATTGACATAAAGCGGCTGACTTTTCATCCACAAAAGGTAATACGGCGAAGATTCAGTCTATACCCTTCTTAAAAATGCCCAACGCACCTAAAGAAGCTTACATTTTAAAAACTTATATACTATCTTAACTTATATATCTTATTTATTTTTATTTGTGCTCAAGTTATGCATAATATTTAGTTCTTATTTATTTTTTATTTTTTTGTTTTCTGTACCTACGTCGCTTTTCTTGTTTTAATTGTTTCCACATCTAGGGCATCTGGAAGTGATCCTCATTTGTAGCGATAAGATGTCCTTGTGCATGTATGTCTTTATATATATGTACAGAAATAAATACTAAAATTTACTTTGTTCGCTGAGCAGAATGCTCGCCTGTCGGCGCTGCCGTACCTCACGGCGTGGGTGGCGGGCATCCTCATCAGCATATTCGCCGACTGGCTGCTCGCGAGGGGCTGGATCACGCGACTGAATAGCATGAAACTGTGGAATACTGTTGGTAAGATATTGAATTTTTGTCTTGTTTCCCCCTTGTATTGCCCTGCGTGCAGCGAATTATTGCGACCAATATAGCGTTGCACATATCGAGCATAAAATATCCTTAGGTCATACCACAGTCTTAGAACTGTGTAGAGGGAAGGAGAACTGTCTTATATGGAAAACAAAGTTGTAGAAGTATGCTTGCCACTTTAGCTCACTTCACTTCGTAGGACTGATGGACGTTGGGACACCAAGGTGCTGAAATGGCGGCCACGCACCGAGAAGACACTGCGCTTCTCGGTGCGTGCAAACTCCCCACCAGGTGGTTGGACGACATAAAGAAAATCGCGGGGAGTCACTGACGCCAGGCAACACAAGATCGTGGTGTTTGGCGGTCATTTCAGGAGGCCTGTGTCCAGCAGTGGACGTCCATCGGCTGAAACGACGCCGACCTATACTGTCCTTACAAAATTCCGCATACATTATTGTTAATTATATCTTTTTGAAAAGTGTTTTACACACTTAGGAAATAATTCCTATAAATTTAAATACGAATCAAAATTTTTCACTCGCAGCGGGATTTGAACCCGCGTCCTCCAGCTTTCGCGGCTGGGTGCTCTGACCGCTGAGCTATACGAGCCATATCCCCCTGCGGTGAAATTTTCGATTCGTATTTTGGGGTCCTCAGGCAGGACTAGCGCCATCTATTGTGAAACGTAACAGTTTCAAACTAATTTCGAAGGCTCATAATTGCATATGAAGCAAGCTTCTTCGCGAAAGCTGGGGGACGCGGGTTCAAATCCCGCTGCGAGTGAAAAATTTTGATTCGTATTTAAATTTATACATTATTGTTGTTCATAAACTTGGTATTCCAGCGGCGTTCATGCCCGCGTTCGGACTGCTGGGCATCGCGTGGGCGGGCTGCGACCGCGTCGCCGTCATGGTGCTGCTGTCCGTCACCTCGGCCTTCGGAGGCGCTGCTTACGCGGGTGGGTATAGATGTGGTTTAACGGCTATCAAAGCCTGCCTCCCTCCATCCTTTTTCTCAAAAAGAAGCCCGCCCGGTGTCTTGCGGTGTGGGGGAAAAAGGTGAGGAGGAAACAAGATTGAATAGCTTCTCTGCACAAAATTATCCTGTAAAAAACCGCGGGTTCGCCCCTTTGCGGCGATGTTCAAGGCTATGAAGCATATGATATTTATGAACTAATATTCTTGTGCTTTTGCAGGCAACCAAATGAACCACATCGACCTGTCGCCGCAGTTCGCGGGCACGATGTACGGGATCACGAACGCCGCCAGCAACATCTGCGGGTTCATGGCACCCTACGTCATCGGCCTCATCATCAGCGACACGCAGGTCGGTGCTCAAACCTCTACGCTGCAGTCACGCGATATGAACCACATCGACCTGTCGCCGCAGTTCGCGGGCACGATGTACGGGATCACGAACGCCGCCAGCAACATCTGCGGGTTCATGGCGCCCTACGTCATCGGCCTCATCATCAGCGACACGCAGGTCGGTGCTCAAACCTCTACGCTGCAGTCACGCGATATGAACCACATCGACCTGTCGCCGCAGTTCGCGGGCACGATGTACGGGATCACGAACGCCGCCAGCAACATCTGCGGGTTCATGGCGCCCTACGTCATCGGCCTCATCATCAGCGACACGCAGGTCGGTGCTCAAACCTCTACGCTGCAGTCACGCGATATGAACCACATCGACCTGTCGCCGCAGTTCGCGGGCACGATGTACGGGATCACGAACGCCGCCAGCAACATCTGCGGGTTCATGGCGCCCTACGTCATCGGCCTCATCATCAGCGACACGCAGGTCGGTGCTCAAACCTCTACGCTGCAGTCACGCGATATGAACCACATCGACCTGTCGCCGCAGTTCGCGGGCACGATGTACGGGATCACGAACGCCGCCAGCAACATCTGCGGGTTCATGGCGCCCTACGTCATCGGCCTCATCATCAGCGACACGCAGGTCGGTGCTCAAACCTCTACGCTGCAGTCACGCGATATGAACCACATCGACCTGTCGCCGCAGTTCGCGGGCACGATGTACGGGATCACGAACGCCGCCAGCAACATCTGCGGGTTCATGGCGCCCTACGTCATCGGCCTCATCATCAGCGACACGCAGGTCGGTGCTCAAACCTCTACGCTGCAGTCACGCGATATGAACCACATCGACCTGTCGCCGCAGTTCGCGGGCACGATGTACGGGATCACGAACGCCGCCAGCAACATCTGCGGGTTCATGGCGCCCTACGTCATCGGCCTCATCATCAGCGACACGCAGGTCGGTGCTCAAACCTCTACGCTGCAGTCACGCGATATGAACCACATCGACCTGTCGCCGCAGTTCGCGGGCACGATGTACGGGATCACGAACGCCGCCAGCAACATCTGCGGGTTCATGGCGCCCTACGTCATCGGCCTCATCATCAGCGACACGCAGGTCGGTGCTCAAACCTCTACGCTGCAGTCACGCGATATGAACCACATCGACCTGTCGCCGCAGTTCGCGGGCACGATGTACGGGATCACGAACGCCGCCAGCAACATCTGCGGGTTCATGGCGCCCTACGTCATCGGCCTCATCATCAGCGACACGCAGGTCGGTGCTCAAACCTCTACGCTGCAGTCACGCGATATGAACCACATCGACCTGTCGCCGCAGTTCGCGGGCACGATGTACGGGATCACGAACGCCGCCAGCAACATCTGCGGGTTCATGGCGCCCTACGTCATCGG
The DNA here is from genome assembly GCA_036785405.1 of Coenonympha arcania. NCBI lineage: Eukaryota > Metazoa > Arthropoda > Insecta > Lepidoptera > Nymphalidae > Coenonympha > Coenonympha arcania. The sequence goes on from CM072067.1 coordinate 5,130,487, forward strand.
CCTCATCATCAGCGACACGCAGGTCGGTGCTCAAACCTCTACGCTGCAGTCACGCGATATGAACCACATCGACCTGTCGCCGCAGTTCGCGGGCACGATGTACGGGATCACGAACGCCGCCAGCAACATCTGCGGGTTCATGGCGCCCTACGTCATCGGCCTCATCATCAGCGACACGCAGGTCGGTGCTCAAACCTCTACGCTGCAGTCACGCGATATGAACCACATCGACCTGTCGCCGCAGTTCGCGGGCACGATGTACGGGATCACGAACGCCGCCAGCAACATCTGCGGGTTCATGGCGCCCTACGTCATCGGCCTCATCATCAGCGACACGCAGGTCGGTGCTCAAACCTCTACGCTGCAGTCACGCGATATGAACCACATCGACCTGTCGCCGCAGTTCGCGGGCACGATGTACGGGATCACGAACGCCGCCAGCAACATCTGCGGGTTCATGGCGCCCTACGTCATCGGCCTCATCATCAGCGACACGCAGGTCGGTGCTCAAACCTCTACGCTGCAGTCACGCGATATGAACCACATCGACCTGTCGCCGCAGTTCGCGGGCACGATGTACGGGATCACGAACGCCGCCAGCAACATCTGCGGGTTCATGGCGCCCTACGTCATCGGCCTCATCATCAGCGACACGCAGGTCGGTGCTCAAACCTCTACGCTGCAGTCACGCGATATGAACCACATCGACCTGTCGCCGCAGTTCGCGGGCACGATGTACGGGATCACGAACGCCGCCAGCAACATCTGCGGGTTCATGGCGCCCTACGTCATCGGCCTCATCATCAGCGACACGCAGGTCGGTGCTCAAACCTCTACGCTGCAGTCACGCGATATGAACCACATCGACCTGTCGCCGCAGTTCGCGGGCACGATGTACGGGATCACGAACGCCGCCAGCAACATCTGCGGGTTCATGGCGCCCTACTTCATCGGCCTCATCATCAGCGACACGCAGGTCGGTGCTCAAACCTCTACGCTGCAGTCACGCGATATGAACCACATCGACCTGTCGCCGCAGTTCGCGGGCACGATGTACGGGATCACGAACGCCGCCAGCAACATCTGCGGGTTCATGGCGCCCTACGTCATCGGCCTCATCATCAGCGACACGCAGGTCGGTGCTCAAACCTCTACGCTGCAGTCACGCGATATGAACCACATCGACCTGTCGCCGCAGTTCGCGGGCACGATGTACGGGATCACGAACGCCGCCAGCAACATCTGCGGGTTCATGGCGCCCTACGTCATCGGCCTCATCATCAGCGACACGCAGGTCGGTGCTCAAACCTCTACGCTGCAGTCACGCGATATGAACCACATCGACCTGTCGCCGCAGTTCGCGGGCACGATGTACGGGATCACGAACGCCGCCAGCAACATCTGCGGGTTCATGGCGCCCTACGTCATCGGCCTCATCATCAGCGACACGCAGGTCGGTGCTCAAACCTCTACGCTGCAGTCACGCGATATGAACCACATCGACCTGTCGCCGCAGTTCGCGGGCACGATGTACGGGATCACGAACGCCGCCAGCAACATCTGCGGGTTCATGGCGCCCTACGTCATCGGCCTCATCATCAGCGACACGCAGGTCGGTGCTCAAACCTCTACGCTGCAGTCACGCGATATGAACCACATCGACCTGTCGCCGCAGTTCGCGGGCACGATGTACGGGATCACGAACGCCGCCAGCAACATCTGCGGGTTCATGGCGCCCTACGTCATCGGCCTCATCATCAGCGACACGCAGGTCGGTGCTCAAACCTCTACGCTGCAGTCACGCGATATGAACCACATCGACCTGTCGCCGCAGTTCGCGGGCACGATGTACGGGATCACGAACGCCGCCAGCAACATCTGCGGGTTCATGGCGCCCTACGTCATCGGCCTCATCATCAGCGACACGCAGGTCGGTGCTCAAACCTCTACGCTGCAGTCACGCGATATGAACCACATCGACCTGTCGCCGCAGTTCGCGGGCACGATGTACGGGATCACGAACGCCGCCAGCAACATCTGCGGGTTCATGGCGCCCTACGTCATCGGCCTCATCATCAGCGACACGCAGGTCGGTGCTCAAACCTCTACGCTGCAGTCACGCGATATGAACCACATCGACCTGTCGCCGCAGTTCGCGGGCACGATGTACGGGATCACGAACGCCGCCAGCAACATCTGCGGGTTCATGGCGCCCTACGTCATCGGCCTCATCATCAGCGACACGCAGGTCGGTGCTCAAATATTGGCTACTAGAATATACAACCTAATGGATATTTTTCTTCCATTGCATACATTTTTTTCGTCAATTATTACAACTAAAATGATGATCGAATAGCATAGCGATCCTGCCATCTGCGTCGGAGGTCGTGAACTCGAATCCCACAACTGGAAAATGTTTGGGTGATGAGCAAGAATATTTTCAAGTGTCTGACTGTTTTTAAATATATTGCATTATTTTGTATATTTATCAGTTATCTAGCACCCATAACGCAAGCTATCGCTTACTTTGGGGCTTGTCCCTCGTCTGTCTGTCTGTCTGAAAACTGGGTGAAATCTGGAAATTGAACATTTGTAATTAAAACAAAAAGAAGTTTAGTCTTTATTAAATTTATTATTGGATGTATTTGTAAAATAAATTCTGAATTATAAATATTTCCTTGTACAGCAAACGTTAGGCCAATGGCGCGAGGTGTTCTACTTGGCAGCCGCTATCGACCTCGGCGCTAATCTCTTCTACTTATTCTTCGCGAGCACAGAGGAACAGGTAATTTATTGCAAGTCGTGAAATGTTACCTTGACCAATCACGAAATTATCCCTTAACGGCGTAGAAGCCGTATTTAAGCGATTTTGAATCAAGTTTTATTTAAAAACTATAAAGACAATTACTTTCAACTTTAAACGTCATGTATTTTGGGTCTTTAATCTAAAATCGCTTAGAAGCAGAAACGCAATTGGATAAAAGTTTCTCGATAGAAAGTTCTCCCAAAATCTCAGTTTTTCTTTTTTTTATTAGAAACTACAATGGACGTAATTGTAATTTTTGTTTTAATGTGTCGGTAATAATAATATCCAAAAAAGCTTAAAAACAGATTTTTGATAACTGGCTTAGTTTTTGAGTAATAAGGTAAATGGTCGTTTTTCTGTTATATTCTTCCGCGACGCTGCATGTCGCACCTACCGTATCCGTGAGAGTGAGAAAGACAAATTCAATAAATCACCTTAAGATGCTCGTGGGGCAATTTGATGCGTAATAGACCGCCTGATGCAATATCTGTTGCAATTACTGACTTACCGGTTTTACGGCATGGCTGCCGACCATAAAGCGCCGCCTTCTTTTCTCATTTTATTGCCCCGCGGGCAGCGACTTTGCTGCAGGTATAGCTAGGACCTCTTGAAAAGATAAGTGCATTCTTATACACTCATGTCATGTATGTTTCTTTGTGTATCCAGTGCTTGGTACTTAATAAATAATGTATGTAATAGAATTGCACGATTAAAGGTATAAGATATTGATTAATTTGCTATAAGTACGCGGAGTGTGGGAATTATTTTTTGTCCATTGATTTTACGTGTGACACTTTGCAGTACTACACAAATCTTCCATAAATCGTTTTATAGATTCCAGCATAATTATTGCAGAAAACAGCGTAATACATACTTGGTGTTTGTTCAAGGACTGGTCTCGTCCCGAGGTCGACGACATGACGGTGTCAGCGCCAGTGGAGAGCCTCCTGTTCCCGGAGTCGTAGGAGCGGGCCGCGCGCGGCGCCGACACCGCCCTCTAGCGACAAAGACTCCCACAGTTACAGTTCTTACTTCTTTAATGTACTATGCTTATGCTGATCTCGGTCTTTACTTGCAACAAACGTCAGCTTTTACTTCTAGGTCCCAGACCACCTAAAATTCTGCTAGCCAACATACTAAATTTGTACTACAACAATGTCGCAAATGTCGCCAGTTTACCTTTTCCAAAATAGTTTGTTTTTGACACCAGCAATAAGGCCACGATTTTTTTTATACTTTTCGCTTGACTGTGATTACTCCTGATGGAAAGTGATGATACATTCTAAGGTGGAACGAGCTTGCCTAGATGCCTATTTACTCTTGATTTGAAGGCACCCGGGTTGTAAGTGGCAGAAAAGACACTGCCTGGGAGGTTATCCCGGGCCTTTGAAGTGCGTATCAGGAACGAGGAATCAAACGATGTAGTTCGCTCAGCAGCCACCTCTAGAATTTTGACAGATGGCGCTACTGTTTGCTTGTACGAAAGAGGTTTACTAACGTAAATCGTTCGGATGCCCGTATCCTAGGTTTCTTATTGGTGACTACAACACTAACTGTTCACCCGTACTTCGTTTAAAATGCCTGTAACAATATGGGACAATACATTTTTTGATCCAACTGATAGTTCAAAAGATCTGCAGTCAAAACGCCACCATTTACCAGCTTATGACTTATACAGTCAAACCTGGGTAAGTGAGAACTCGGTAAGCGAGAAAACTCTATTAGTGAGAATATTTGTCAGGTTCCGTCATTTTGCCCTTTAAACTCTGAAACTCGAGTTAATGAGAAACCCTTATAAGAGAAACAAGAATCCAGTCCCTTGAGCTCTCACTTAACCAGGTTTGACTGTATTATGAGCATTGTAGCTACAGAATAAAGACCTTAGGATACTATATTTTCATGTGAGAAAATAGTCTAATTTTAAAATGAATGCCCCTCCACTATATTTTTCATCCAACGTGTGAGAATAAATAAACACGTGAAGAGGCATTCTTTTTTGAAAATACTAGCAAGTATTTTCAAAGTACGTGAGGTGTATACAGTACATAAAAGCCAACCAACACGTTCTTTTTTTTCATAACTAAAAAGTATGCTTAAGTTATGCTTATGATGATTGGCCCCTCTGAGTCAAGAGATATTATGCGGTCTTCCTATTCCTAAAATCTAAAATAAAATAATGGATTTTGCAAATTCCAGTCAAAGCGCGCTGTGTGAAGTTTGCAAAACTGTGCCTAATTTATTTTGCGGTCATTTCTTATGAATTCGGTTTATTTCGATGTAGCAGTTTTTCTGCTAGCGTAAACATGAAGTTATTTATTATCTTTGTTAAAGATACTTCATATTATTTTGTATGTGTACATTTCATGTGTATTTGAATTTTCAAAAGGGCTACTCTAGTACTCGTTGCTACTTATTCTGTTTAGTAAAATTTACTTTATTTACTTACTATATTGTCAGGCCTTAAAATTAGTCCTGTACTTTTTTGCATGTGAAGAGATTAAAACTGCTTTTTAATTAGTAATTCTTAGTAAAAAAATATAAGAAATATAGATATTTTAATCCACTATGACGCGCCCCACTCTATCAAACTCCATGCGAATCGAATGAAACATAAGTCAATTGGACAGAGTGGGGAGCGTCTTCATGGATTGAAATATCTAAATGCAATCTTGTACGTCTACTTATAAGCTAGTTTACATACACGTACATTTTGTACACACACATTAATTCTTCCAGTTCCCTATCACAAGTGACAACTCTTCTAAATAAAACACTGGCTAAGTGCGTGTCGGGCTAGTGTACGAAGGGTTCCAAACCATTATCTTTAAAAACGGCAAAAACAATCAAGTTTTTTGTATGGGAGGGTATCAATATTTATTTTGTTTTTTATTAATTGTTATAGCTGCAACAGAAATATCCCGGTCCCGTATTATACCCTTAGGCAAGGAACCCTAATAAATTATTCTATTTTTTCCATATATTAATTTAACTATATTGTACCATCCTATTTTTGTGTAAAATACCTAATCATGGTGCTTAATAGATTCTAATTCTCAAGAAAATCTTTTTAATTTGACGAAATGGCTAAAGATTTTTTCGAGAATGTATCTTTTAAAATGTAAATTTATCTTCGCTCGGAGATCTCGTGGGAAAGTCGCAAATCCTCTCTTATTCCTTGTGTTAATTATATTTATATGATGAACCCCTGATTAAGTATTTGATCTGAGTGATGATGAAGGCTTACTTATAATGTAATGTGTAAGTTTTGCAAAATATAAATGAATAAAAATTTACGATTTAAATCGCTAATCTAAGATTTAAATTTTAAATCGCTAGATGAGCCCTAAGCCTCCAAAAGTATCCACGTTGTCTTCTTACACCCACAGTGACAATCTGTCATACAATCGTCATTTTTTACAAGAATTTTGTCAACAATCAAAATCAAATATCAAATTTATTTCATATATTATGTACTTACGAATGAAATGTAACACCTTTAGCTTTATTTATATTTCTTGTATTGTTACTACACTTTCGAAATGCACAAGAAGGCATTTTGATGTAAGTTTATGTTGAAAAAGCTAGCAAATAATAATTTGTAGGCAACGTCCATCCCTCTCCGTCACAAGTGCAACTACAGCATGCTGAGATCACTCACTCAGCATGTTTGTGGAAGTTTCCGATGTGCGCAATGTAGACTAAGGGCGGATCCAGATTTAAATTATAAATGTAAAACAGATGGCAATGGCTAACGTTTCTGGGTGATATTGTTAATGTATTGTAGTGTACCTATTAATTATTAAATAATTTATGAATAAATAAGAATAGGTAAACAATAAAGAGGTATGAAGTTAGCACAACTGCAGGGCTAGACAATGTCACTTAAGCGTTTGGCGTTAACGCTAGTCGACAAAAATGTATGGACAAAACAAATGACTGTAGAAAAACCACGACATTAATTAACTAAACACGCTGTGTTTGATACTGTCGGCCGTCAATTGTCAAGCGAAGTACGCTAAAGTTATCTACAAGGTTCGCGAGAACGCCAGCGAGCGTTGAAGTTAGCGTAGTTAATTATTCAAACACAGCGTGTTTAGTTAATTAATGTCGTGGTTTTTCTACAGTCATTTGTTTTGTCCATACATTTTTGTCGACTAGCGACTAGCGTTAACGCCAAACGCTTAAGTGACATTGTCTAGCCCTCCTGTTAATTCTAATTATTGTAATTGAAATGTAATTTCTACATTATATGTAGTTAATTTTAAAATTATTGAAATGTAATTTCTTACCCAATGATTTCGAACGCTGTTTATACTCATGCCAAAACTTTTTAATTTTAATGAACTAATAAAATAAACGAGTACAATTTGTACTCAAAGGCTTTATGAAAACTGTATTTAAAGTATATTAGTTTTTTTATTATTTTTGTTATTGGTCACTATTTTGATACGTAACCCTAACATAAGACTCAAATCATATCGGTCCAAAGGGCCTTAGCTAGTAGTATTTGAATTTTGATCATTCCCATAAGTAAATAAATTATTATTTTAAGTAGCGAATTTTGGTAACCAGTATTCATGTGTGATCAATAATTAAATAATAAGTAAGTGTAATTGGATAATTAGTATGAATTAATGTAATAAATCGTGCAATCGTTTTTACTAGACACTGAGCCAAAATTATACTCGTACTTAGATATCCAGCTGAAATAAGTATGTTTTACTATATTTATGTTTGAACATGTAAATGTTTGTAAAAAATACGGTAGGTAATATTTTTTAATTGTGTCAAAATATACTAAATTATATTGGCTTTATAGGAATATTATTTGAATCTCCCTATCAGCTGTCTATAGTTCTTTGTAAAGTATAATTATTGTAAACCTTGTAAATGTAGTTAGGTAATGGTGTTAACTCTCGTGTACAAACTCTATAAACTAAAATAATTTGGCGCGTCTATGAATAGTGATATCCTAATAGACTGGACTATAATACCCTGGACTGGACGGCGCGAAAAAATTTCCCCAGCTTACTGCTGCCAAAAATGCTTGTATTGTCACCAGCAGTAAGGCCACGGTGTAGTTCGTTCAGCAGCCACCTATTGATTTTTGACTGATGGCGCTACTGTTTGCTTCTACGAAAGAGGTTTACCGTTTACGTAAATCATTCGGATAGCCATATCCTCAGGTTTCTTATCGGTGGCTATGGCTAAATCTTTACCAAATGCTCGCCATGGAAAAGGATTTATCTCTATTTTTGGACGCGTCAAATTAGTTTATCTTAGGTTTTGCACTACAGAATTGGCATTACTGTAGTCGAAATTGTGCGTTTTGTAAATAGAGATGATTTTTTGAACACAAGTGAAAATCACACGCACAAATCATTAAAAAAATCAGTGAATTGAGAACATAATTACTACTCATTCGCAGAAACGTTGCCGATGACTTCCCCTCCCACTTCATACTCCCACAACCCGCGCTCGTCCGTTAATAGACGTATGTCGGAGGTCGTGGGTTCGATTTCCACTAAATATTTGTGTGATGAGCATGAATGGTTTCCATTGTCTGGGTGTTTATCAATATATTCTATTATATGTATGTGTATTAATCAGTTACCTTGTACCCATAACGCAAGCTATCCCTTCCTTTGGGGCTAGATTGTGATGTGACTGTAAAATGTTTCGTATGTATTTATTTATTTATTATTATGTATGCGGGCGGCGGTTGTATGAAAAGGGAGGGGAAGTCATCGAAAAAGCTTCTGCGAACGGGTCAGCTGACAATGTATACTTATAAATATTATGTATCATTATTTTTTCATCAAATTATTGTTACTTTACAGAAGTACGTAAGTAACAGCTACGTATTTATTTTGGTAGGCCAATTGATTATTTATGCCTATGATAGATAGGTAACAAGATTTTCGAACGACAAAAGAACGCAAAAGGTTTAAAAATTAATGAATGCAAGTAATCATATCGCTTCCCGGCAAAAAAAGTGTCAGAATACAAAAATAGCTGTTTCGAGAAAATGTAACTTTAATAGAATTTTGTTCATATAGATGACAATAATTTAAAAACTATAATAGTCAGATTGCTGAAATCTGGTGTGTAAATAGCTTATTTATATATTTATTATAGGGCTTTAAATTTAATAGCAAAATGGTATTTTTTTTAACTAACTTTTAAGAAACTTTTTATTTGATGAATATTATGACTCTTTTTCGATTAAAATTTCTGTAGTTTAAAAAATAATACACATTATAAAGTATGTAATCACCATTACTTTTATTATTATAAGTCAAAGATATTAATTAAAAATAAAGAAAAAGTAACCAAATTATAAACTTCTCATATAAATAAAATAAAAACATCAAAATATAACTTCTTAATTATAAATTACTAGTTTTGGCCTAATTAACAATCAGTCTTAATTCACTCGTTGGCCGATAATAATATAAAAATTAATATTAGAACTAAGTAACATGACATTATTTTTCTTAAACATACGTCTAAATGCAATCATCATCATTACTTTTATTGGTTATCTGTCTTTATTAATAAACTTTAGGCACCTACAATAAGAAATAATAACTAAATAAAACCTTCTCTTTAACATGTTTTTAAAATAAGAAAAAAAAATCAAAACAAACTTCTTTATAGGTAAAAATTATTCTTTTTTACGTGAACTTACAATCAACTAAAAAAAACTTAAATTACTTACTTAAGAGACTTATAAAAAGACTTATAAAAGGGGGGAATATGATTATTTTGTAATAAATCCAATAGATCCTTCAGTTTATTTTCTTTGAGTTTCGGTTTAGATCGATACGCGAGTTTGAGGGATATTGAATTAAGATTTTTTTTCGCGTTAAAACTGTTTCTGAGAACTGATGATCTTTATAAGAGGTTTTAAACAACAGCTTCGTAGGATCGTCCTGCAACAGTTTGAAAATCTTCACCTCAGAAATTTTAAAAGACTGCTGTAGTTAACCCAATATCTTCAGACAGACGCTTTAATGAATAAAAATCACTAGATGACATTTCTGTCACGGTATAGGGATTGCCTTTCTTCTTAGCGCATTTAATAGCGTACTGGACTCATAACTTGCTCAGGAACATTATTGTTAGGTACGTTTTTTTCTTGGTTACATGGCAGAGAGGATGGTACTGCATCATTAGAACTACAGCGAGTTTCAGGTGACCTAGACTTAGAAACAGCATTGCTGCCGCTGATACTGTTGCTGCTGCTACTGCTGCTACTACTATTCGACGAGGAAGTCGATGAAGAGAAATCAGAAGATATGGACCGCTTGCGCTGTGGAATATTCTTAGAAGTAGAAGGAGTCACAGCCAAATTCTCTTGTGCACCAATATTTACGCAAGGTTGGGTTTGATGCTTCTCTTCCGACAATATTGGTGAATTCCGCTTAACACGTTTTCTTATAGTCGGCCGACTAACGCTACTGCCTGAGGTAGAACTCTTATACCCAAAGTCAATTTTAAAATTTGGGTCTTTAACACTGTCATCGCTGTCTTCGACATAAACATTTTCTTTATCTGATGTTTTATTTTCATCTAAAACAATGAGAGTAATTTGATTTATCAAACCTTAAAGTAAGAATACAATTATTTAAATATCAGTTCAATATTAACAAACCTGTGCAAAAAGGTTGTCTTATATCCTCAATAATACTTGGACTTGTAGGTACATTGCGTATGCATTATGTTTTGATCTTCATTTTCGTACTGCTTATTTTCACATTTTTTCGAAGTAGATGTGTCGAGATCTAAAAAACAAAATAAATAAGTATCTCTGGACAACTGACATGCGGCCGTCTGCTTCCGTACTGTTATGGTAATCAAACAGTTGATAAACATACATGATAGTAAAGTAATCAGCCTGTCCCACCGCAAGGCAAAGACCATGGTTGAATTCATGTCACCACTACAATGATAGGATCTGGGAAAATCACTACGCTTAGCAAATGCCGGTTGGTGATTAGTGATCACCAATCATTTCGATTTTTTAAATTTCGAAATACTTTTCGTTTGATCCGGGAATCGAACCCAAGACCATGGTCCGGTACATAAACCACTAGAACATCGAGGCGTTACATTACATAATATATTTATATTTGACTATAATATAAAACACTAACCTTGCATTAAAACATCATCGTCTTTCAAAGCATTTTGATTACAAATATTTTGTTCGTTAAGGTTCTCGGTAGCCAGTTTTAGTATTAATGCTACCCGACTATTATTATTCATATTGATCCTAAAAAAATAAACAATTAGTAAAGACTAGTACTATTAAATAAATAAAATACGCAACGTGGCATTAAGATTGAATTCAATTTTATACAGAAAAAAAGACCGAACACAACATATATCTCGTGATTATTACAAAAGTTTACAACAAAAACGACATTACATGTGTTGCGTTTTTATAAATTCCCTTAAATCGCGACTATAGATCAGAAACAGTAAAAAAAGAGACCCTTTACAGGTTATGTCTGTTTTTTGTATGATCTGGCAATATTTACAATGCTTTTTCGTCAACAATACAGTCATAACACAGATTGTGCCGCCTTTTTAGTAACAATTCTAATATTTAAACATAAAACTTACCGATAAAAAGTCACATCACACGTTAAAACACTTTTCTGGCGACACAGTACACGTCTACTCTGTATTAACACAAATGTGACACTGTTCACGCCGGTGTTCGGAGCGAAACGGCTCCGTGAAAAAGAGTACTTAGTGCCATCTAGCGGTAACCATGCGCAACATAATAACGACATTTTTTTAGCCGGACAAATGAAATACGCGCTATTTAATGCTGTGATTATGTCATTTTGTACCTAATATGTGTTGTGACACTTTTCTTGCCGGGAAGCGATATGAAATTTATTTTTATAGATGGCATACGAAAATAAAACTAGGTAAATTCGTTACGTAAAACGCCACTGGAGTAATAGCTAGTTGTTTTTTTGCGTACTTTAGTAGGCAAATTAAATACGGCTATGGTAGATAGGTAACAAGATTTTAGAACGACAAGATAAGAATGTTTATAAATTAATGAATGTATTTTTTATAGAAGGCATACTAAAATAAATTTTCAACAAAATTATCGTAATTTCATTTTCACCTGTCGCGCGCACAGGTTATACCTAAATTCGTTACGTAAAACGCCAGTGGTGTAATAATAGCGCATTAGTTTTTTGCGCCTAACATTCGCTTCGCTTTGAGAAAATTACATGGTGCGTGTATGAAATAAGGGTTTGAGCGCATTTTTCGGCGGCAATCTTTACACTATAGCCGCCATCCGCCCGCGGCGTTGTGATTATAAGTGTGAACGACCGCCAAAATACTAATATTTGTTTTCGACCCCGGTTGAATATTTTTCTCGCTTCAGGTAACGAGGTGTGCTAAATTATTAGGTACTCCAAACTCTTTCAAGTTATAAGAGCTAAGGCAGGTGTGAGATAATGGTAGCGATGGTTATCTGTGGTAGCGATTTTGCTTTGGTCTTTTTTTTTAGCGCTCCAAAAATCCTTTGACAAGATGCGGTTAAAATGCTATATTCCTCTTTCTAAAAGCCATACCGTATTAGTTGATAAGTCTTCGGGGAGTTAAGAGACCATCAGACCAATGTTGGACGTGTATTTTAAGAACTGCTAGGATAGCCTAGCGCACAAACGCGTCTATCCCGTTACGCTACGGTTCAAAACGCGACATTTCTCCATATTGTGTAACCTTATTCCACATCTACTTCGTGCGACATGAGAATTGAGAACGTTAACTTAGAAAAGCTTAATGTAAGGCAACACCGTGAGCAAAAGATCGAGAGGCCGCTCACCAATCAGATGGCAAGACCAGCTGAGGGACTCCAGGTACAAAGCAAGACTGACCTTCGAAAAAACCCGATGGAAGAGTTGAACGTAGGTTGTAAGATCCCCAGGACCATGATCTTCAGGAATGAAGGAACGGCTGGAGAGAGAATCATAATATTATTATGTGCTCGTCATCCTGAGCTACCTACCTAAGACCTACTCTGGTAGGTAGCTCAGGTAGACCTAGTCTCTTTATGGCCAGAAATGTCACCGACTACAGTGCTCATTAAATTAAACTAAAACGCTGGGATAATACTTAATGCTTTGCTACAGCACAAGAGGTGTACATAGCAGTACCGTGGTGCCCATTTGGGCAAATTTCAAAAAAATTAATGCCTAAAAAGTATTAAACTTTCTACATAACAATACATTCTTGTGCAAGCTTATATTCTCTCCATAAATGCCATTATACGCGAAATGGGTAAAAGTTATACTTAAAACTTTTAACTCTACATTTTAAACCTTTATGCAACGTCGTAAATTGTCGTAAAAACTTATACCTTTACAAAAGAACCCTTGCATTTCACCATTTAGTACCTCCTCTGTCCTTAACAATATTTTCGCGTGTTGGCAAATACTTCGGTCCTTATTGTCCTTGTGACTTGCGCATTCAACCCGTCATTTTGCTTAAAATTTAGAGCCGAAATTTTAATGCAGCTTCGCGAGAAAAAATTTACGAGTCGCTAAAGGCTACCATACTTAACGAGCGGCGTGTTTATGACTGTATTTATTTATATAACAATGTTTCTGTATAAAGGTATGGTTCATTGTGCTATATTGTTGCACGGAAAATAACTGTTAGAGTTTGGTGAAGACACAATTGTTTGTTGTCTCAATCTCAAAAACGTAGAAGATACGGTCTGTCGGCAAATCTTTTGTGTCCTTTAACGTGTTAATTTGAAGAAAGGAATCTGTGGGGTTGTCCTGCATCGTTTGGAATTGCGGTAGGGTACAATGTGGGTAGGTACAAGGCAATACCGACAAACGAGGGAACTTGCTTTTGTTAAAAGATTTTTCAAAAGTTTATTTCGGCAATTTTCTAAGATATAATACCCTCCATCAAGTGTAGTTTGGTGGCCTTTCTGGCGCAATTGGCGTGCTATCGTATAGCGGAAGATCACGGGTTCGAGAAACCGGTAGGTACTGAAAATTTTAGTTTCATAATTGGTCTTAGTCTAGGTTAAAGCCTGCGACCCTGTATAGTAAGTGGTTACCGTACATCATCATACCTACATTTTTATCGATTTCTTTTCATTTGAGCAACCGACAGATTTTTGCGACGATCGCAAATAGGTACCTATATCATATGGCTACGGCTGATTACAGCACTTATTATTATTAATAAATTATTATTTATGTCGTTACCAATGGTGAGTGATATTATGCAATATGCATTCCCGAAAGTCTTACGGCGTACGTTTCGCCGCCCGATTAATAATACATTTATTTGTCTCGCAAACTACGCGTTTTCTGTACCTAATGTATTCAGTGAGGTGCATTGTTTGGTGCGGTGTCGTAAAGTCGCTTTGTTCTCAGGCTCCGCTTTAGGTCGTCGGTTTCTCGCTAATAAACAGTGCCCTAATGGTACTGTCAATTTACAACGTTATTTGTAGCCTGTGGGGCTGTGGGTACTACCTAAATCTTTAGTCTAGGTTTAACTGGACTGAATTAATGAAACTCAATCAGAAAGATAGATAGAATCAGAAAGAAAGTAGGGATTTTTGCTTTTCACAAACTTTTTTTATTGGCACCCTATAAGTACAATATGAAGTAATTGAGTATTTATGAGCAAAATTATAATTAAAACCAGACGCTGTTCGCAAATCGCAAAACTTGACGGCCGAATGGTGTAGCGGTAGCGAAACTGCCGTCTGCGTCGGAGGTCGTGGGTTCCATTCCCACTACTGGCAATTGTTTGTGTGATGAGCATGAATGTTTTTCAGTGTCTGTATGTATGTATATTTATCAGTTATCTAGTACCCATAACACAAGCTATCGCTTACTTTGGGGCTAGATTGCGATGTGTCATGTGTGTAATGTCCCGATATATATAATTATTTATATTTATAGAAAACTCATTGCCATTTAAAGCCTAAGATAGCATGCTACTTTTGAATTTGAATTTAGGCAGGCGGTCGTGCACAAATTATAAATTCAGTATGTAGAGTAAAGCTTTGAAATAATGAATGGTTTCTCGCATTTTCTACTGTTTTGAAGCTTTATTTGACGATTTTATATTACCTACTTATCTTTCACCGCCGGTGTTAACTTTTTTACTTTTAGTTAGTAGGTAGGTTGTGTGGCATTTCAAGGAATTCAACAGCATACCCCACAGGCCACAGGGTACAAAAAGGGTTTGCTTTTTGTATTAGAATTTATTACTACCTACTGTGGCAAATGTGGGTAAATGGTAGTTTTGCTTTTGAAAAACATTTCTTTTTGTGGCAGGCCGCAATTTAACGATTGGAAAGTAACGCAGTGACGTCTTATTTAGTCACGGTAGACCTTTTTAAAGTCTGTAGGTCTATTTGTTCGGTAAAGTTACACCCAAATACAATACAAATTATTATTAAAGTTTGACGGTTGAGGATAGAAAGGATGATGACCATGGGTGTCCGGTAAAGCGAGGAAGTAACACCCAAATACAATACAAATTATTATTAGAGTTTGACGGTTGAGGATAGAAAGGATGATGACCATGGGTGTCCTAGTAGGAATCCAGTACTAAGCTGATTCAAATCCAATTTTTTTATAGTTATAGGTAAATAAACAAGTTGTACCTCTCAATAAAATCTATATGACAGGAAATATGCATTGAAAAGAAAGTAGGTACTTTTTGTACTTATGCAAAATTTTATTCTGGATATGAAAAACGAATTCCTAGTGCCATTAGTTCTTTATTTTCCTAGAATATTTTGGTTTTGGTTTATGAGACAACTTTGATCGGTACAACCTCGGGTACAACCTTTGGTCATTCTTTCTTTAAAACTTTTTCATTTGATGATATTAAAATGACGTGGATGTGACGAGTACTGAAATAGGTACAATAATAATAATCTTAAGCATTTCTTAATATATTCGCAATATTTTTTTTTGATTCGATACCGGTACAATAAATAATCTTAAGCATTTCATAATATACTATTCCCAATTTTTTTTTTGATTCGGTACCTTTTAATAATTACACGACTGCCCAAAAAAGGAGCGTAATATTTTCTAGGGTTAATGTATGTACGTTTGTAAATAAGTATGTATTCACTATGCTGCATGTATGTGAGTTTCTTTATTCCACCATAACTTCTGAACGGCTGAATAGATTTGGACATAGGTATGGGTTATTGTTTGGATCCTTACATCATACCGAGTAACATAGGCTATATGTTTTCGGAAAAAGTCACTTTACCAAAGGGCAGTCGTGTTTTTTAAATTTTTATTTATTTACTTGTTTTATTATGCTTTTGGTAAGTCAGTGCCGGTTTTGTATTTTGTTTAAAATATCACGTAAACCGTCATTTTAAGCCTAAACAAAGATATTTATGGACAATAAACGTAACAGTATTTGCTCTATTTTTGCATCGTAAAAACATTTAAAATAGGGCACTTTTTATTGTCTAAAAGACTGGCGGGTGCCGCACTAATAAAACGCAGGTTTTCAAACGGACCCAAAAAATTGTAACAGTTGTTTTTAATAATATAACACAAACGCGTAACGGAACTTAAGGTTTGTTATATTATTTTATGACAAAACGTTAACAGTTCTTCTTTTTTCATCATTATGGTAGCTGTGGATGCCAAATTCTGATAACGGATTTGGGCTGATTACATATTTTTAAGTGAATACTTATTTTGTAATTCAGTAGGTAGTTATAAACCATGGAAATCATTGCAGGAGGCCTTTGTCTAGCAGTGGACATCCTTCGGCTGAAATCTAGGAAGGTATAATTCCTAATAACATATGTATATAACTAAATTACGATATAATATATAACATTAATATCATAATATATTGATTATACATAATTATATTATATTATAATTATTATTCTATTATGGCTGCATTCTGCAACCACCTTACTGCAAGTTGCGGTACCTACATAATGATAGCTGAGATCTGAGCAACGTTTACATATGCAAAGCGGTGGCGTGGGCGGCAGCTTTGATGGAACCGATAAATTTATGCCCATTGAGTTCAACCTAGATATGGTAGAAGTTGTGTCAGCGTACCGACGCGACGCAAAGAAGCCACAAAACTAAGCGATAGCTGGTGCCTTTACCATACATTATATCAATTGGATGGAAGAAGCAGGCGTTTCAGGAATCAGGCAGTACTTTGCGAATTTGAAGTCCATCATTGTAAGCAAGATACGACTGACATAACTTTGCTATAAATTATAATCGGGAACTATATTTTCTATCACCAAAATTTATATTTGTCATCAAGTTGTATCACCTAATAAATAGATCTATCGCCACGAAATATTTTCGTTCTCAGATAAACAAAAATTGTTCCCAGGTATGAATTATCAAATTAATAATAATATATGTGTAAAATAAGAGATCGATAACCAATAAAATTATATTGCATTACATGAATATAAACTTCGTTCTTATAATATAAAATATTTATAGGGCGGGGGATAATATAAAATATTTATAGGTAATTAGGTTAAGGTTATTTTCCTTTTATGATCACCCGGAAATAGGAGCCCCGCGAAGCGGTGCTCCGTAGACAGGAACTTGGAGGGGGTGAGGGGGTGAGCAATAATATAAAATATTTATAGGTAATTAGGTTAAGGTTATTTTCCTTTTATGACCACCCAGAAATAGGAGCCCCGCGAAGCGGGGCTCCGTCGACAGGAACTTGGAGGGGGTGAGGGGGAGAGCGATAATATAAAATATTTATAGGTAATTAGGTTAAGGTTATTTTCCTTTTATGACCACCCAGAAATAGGAGCCCTGCGAACCGGGGCTCCGTCGACAGGAACTTGGAGGGGGTGAGGGGGAGAGAAATAATTTTTATTTGAACTTAATGCAATTTTCTAGTAACATAATATGATTTATTGGTGATCTCTTTAAATTAGTTTGCTTAAATACTTATTAGGACACACCTATTATAATACATACAAAAATATTTATTTGGTACTAGACCTTATATCTCAGGATTTTCGGTGATTTATTGTGGAACTGATTTTGCATTGTTTGGTGACTACATTTTGGTGACAGATCTACTATTTTGAGGACACACCCTATTATTTATGTAACACAAAACTAATTAAATGATACCCATTATAATCCACCGGATATTTTATTTTATATTTTTAACTAGCTTTTGCCCGCGGCTTCGCCCGCGTGAATTTCGGGCTGTTACAAATACCGTGGGAGCCAACGATTTTCTGGGATAAAAAGTAGCATACGGGATAGACAAACAGTCAACTACTACAACAACTAAAAGAAACATCGGCTTAGTTGTTTTACTGCTCTTCCCGCTTCCGTCCTTAATCAATATAGGTTCAACTACGGGGCTCAATGTATCTACCCATTTTCACATTTACAGCATTACTATCCCATATCACATTGCTCATCTAAAACATAATATATTCATAACGAATTTTTGATAACTGGCTTAGTTTTTTAGTAATGAGGTAAAACGTCGTTTTACTGATATATTCTTCCGCAACGCTGCATACCAACCTATTCTTACCTAAGCTAACCTGGAGTTCTTGCAATTTCAGCAGCTGTGTACCCATTTTCACATTTATCGTATTACTTTCCCATATCCCTTGTCAACTAAAACAATAATTTTCAGTAGCAAAATAGTTATTAGTTTAAAACCTATGTTATATGGGTACCCGATTTCACAAATATAATATTTTTAACCTGTATCTCATTGACTCATCTAAACTCATCTATCTCAACTAAAACAAAAAAACCTTATACTGAAACAATGGTAAGTCAGAATTTATATAGGTATTTAATATTACAGTTACAATATTACTAACCCAAAATCCCATTGCTCAACTAAAACACACAATGTAAATAGAGACCTATTTAGGTACCCATTTTCACATTTATAGCATTATAATCCCATATCCCATTTTTCAACTAAAAACACACATTGTTAATAGCGAAAAAGTTGTAAGTTTAGGGTCTGTATTGGTAACCGTTTTCTCAGTTATAATGTTATTACCCCATAACCCATTGCTAAACACACATTGTTAAAAGCGTACAGTGCTAAGTTCAGAACCTATATGGTGCCCATTATCACAGCTGTAGTGATCAGTAGTAGTAGTATCAGATCTGTAGTATCATTAGCTTTTGCCCACCGCCCTGCCTGTGTCAAATTCGCTTTTTAACAAATCCTGAGGGAAACATAAATTTCCCGTTCCCATTCAATATTACAACCTTATACCTACTTTCAAAGATGTTTGCTTTAGCTACGTACCTATAGATGTAGCTATAGATTGCTGTAAAAATTTCCCACGGGAACTATGGAATTTCCCGGAATAAAAAGTAGCCTATGGGTTAATCCGGGTTATAAGCTATCTATGTTCCAAATTTCAGCCAAATCGGATCAGTAGTAGCGGCGGGAAAGCGGAACAAACATACAAACAAACTTACTTTCCCATTTTTAATATTAGTAAGGATAAGGAAGTAAGGATAAGGATTAACCCATAACCCATTGCTAAACACACATTGTTAAAAGCGTACAGTGCTAAGTCCAGAACCTATATGGTGCCCATTATCACAGCTGTAGTGATCAGTAGTAGTAGTATCAGATCTGTAGTATCATTAGCTTTTGCCCACCGCCCTGCCTGTGTCAAATTCGCTTTTTAACAAATCCTGAGGGAAACATAAATTTCCCGTTCCCATTCAATATTACAACCTTATACCTACTTTCAAAGATGTTTGCTTTAGCTACGTACCTATAGATGTAGCTATAGATTGCTGTAAAAATTTCCCACGGGAACTATGGAATTTCCCGGAATAAAAAGTAGCCTATGTGTTAATCCGGGTTATAAGCTATCTATGTTCCAAATTTCAGCCAAATCGGTTCAGTAGTAGCGGCGGGAAAGCGGAACAAACATACAAACAAACTTACTTTCCCATTTATAATATTAGTAAGGATGGTCTACGTCGTAGCATATGCGTAGCTACTAATAATAATAATATAATATTCACCCTAGAAAGTAAAGAAGCATTAGTTATATTATGTTTTAGGTTTAGGAAGATACTATTTTGGTATTCTGTGGTTTACGTTTCTCACTTCACTTCACTCTCACTTCATCACTTTATCTTTTTTTTTTCTAGATTGAGAGTCGTAACATTTTAAAGGTGTGTGAAACTTGCTTATCCATGGCGATGCGTTGTGGCCTGTGGGGCTATGACGCTATGCAATATAAATACAAACCTACTCATACTGCGATCTTTGCTTAGTGCTGAACTGGAAAATTATCTATTGTTTGTCTAATATGTATTCACGATGTATTTAGGGCAGTCATATTCACGATGTCACAGTATAGAGATATCATCATAATATCAATAGAGAGGTTTATAGAAATAACGTTTAAGAGAAAGAGGATACCTACGCACGGAAAAGTCGGAACCTTGCACGCAATTTTCTTTCATGACTTAACCTTAACCTCAGTACCTTCTATTTTCATTAGGCCATTATGGCTTGAAATTTCAAAAATCTTTTCGAATGGTTAGGTACGTTATACTAACAAAACAAGAGCGAGAGTGTCTTGCTCATTTCATCATTCTTCCAAATACAGAAGAAGGCGGTTAGTCAGTTACGAGTACTTTCCTTTTATATCATACAGATTAATTAATTATGTATAGAAGATGTCCGACTATAGTAGTGTGTGTGTGATCTCGCTGCAGACTTGGTCATAAATCATTCGAGTGTTTCGCTGCAAAGAACAACAAAAGCGAAATACTCGAATGATTTATGACCGAGTCTGCAGCGAGATAATAACACTACTATAGTGATATATCGCTATTCGCTAATCGCTACGCGCCGGGCGGGGCGCGCGCTGCGAGCGGGCGGCGCGGCCGCCTCTCCACTGCGGCATAGTCATAGGGCACGCGTCCGCCTCCAGATCTGATGCAGGCGCGTGCCCCAGCCTCCGAGCGCTGCCGACGCGCGTCTCATCTCATCTCGTGATCTCGTGCCAGTCGTGCGTCGGCCATCGCGAGCGCCGCACGCGCGCCATGCTGTGACGGAGACGGATACAACGCGCGTGTTTAGTGTTGTACCATGGTGACGGGTATCGGCAGCCCTCAGCAAGGGGTGTCCAACCCCGCCCCCAGTCCGGGGATGCAGGACCAAAAGAAGAGTGATAACAGAAGAGTAAGTTTTTTAATTTTATTTGTATTGAACATACGATTTATATTGGTAGATAAATAATAATAATTAATCAATAGGTGTGAGGTGTCATTTCAAAAAATCTTTTTTTCGCAACTGATTAGTACTACGATTAGATCAACTGGCGTAATCTAAATAGATAGTAGTTTTAACTGAAAGTAGTGAAATGTATGCTGAGACCACAGTTGAAAGAAAGTTTAACAAATTATTAATGGTTTTGACATTTTCCATACAAAAGACATCAACGCGTTTCCAAATTAAGCGTAGGTATCTAGTAATTGTAATTCAATGTTGTTTAAATAAATTACTAGTGATTAGTGAGTGATTGTTTTCTAATTTTTGTTACTGATTATATTTGAATTTGATAAACCGTCCAAGTTGTGAGTCGGACTTGCACACGAAAGGTTCCGCATAAATTCTAATGGAGACTTTCTGTTATTTCTTTATTTCAAATTCATTATTTCATCGTATCTACGTTTTGATGGTTATATTTTGTAACGATTTCGTCTTCGTATGAACTATGGAAAACGCTCTGCTAATTTACCACCTTGAACCTCAAGTAACGCTCGACTCTATGTACCTACCTACTCTCCATAAATAAATTTCTTTTTATCACTTTTGGTAAATAAATCAAAAGCTATCCGTTAATAGCAATGAGTAGTCAACCCTACGCGCCAGACGAGCGATGTGAGTCACCCGCGTGGGCGCCCCGTGGGCAATCGTGGGCTAATTGTCGTGGGAACAAGCGCTCGCGCCCACGCACCAACCTTCCTACTCTTCGCGACAACCTGTCTATAAAAATTGAAATATGAGTAAGCAACATTTCGGGATGCTACACAAGAATGATGGTATACACACAAGAAATTGGCATTATACGAACTATGAAGTGATGATTTTATAGAGTAGGTAGATGCTTAATCTTTCTTAAACATTGAAAATAAATCGCTTTTGAAAAATTCGATGAGGTCACGTAGGTTCAAAGGTTTGCTTCTTCTGAAAGGTTCACTGAGGTTTTTTTTTCCAACATTTATTTGGTCCATCAATTTGAGAGAAATTACCGCTGCTATTTTATAACCATAAGGCATAAAGTACCTATCAAATAAAGTATGTACATTATCGCTTATCCAACGACAACAAAATTACAATTTTACTTCTTTCATAAGTACATACTAAGGTAGGTAGGTATACCATTTACAATATATACAATTCGTCGATTGACCATTGCATCGTGTCGTCATTGTGGCCGTTGGACGTCTGACGGACGGCTGAACGTAGGCCTCCTGAAATGATTAGATTAATAAACTGAACGATTTCCTGCTTTCTAACACCAGCCTATCCGCGACTATTTTTATGTCGCCCTTCCACCGGTGGGTGTTGTCTACAGTCTACACTGCGTTTTCTGGTCACATAACACATAACCAACCGACTCGACGTTAAAAAATCCTAAATTTTACAACTTACGGTTGCGGACCATCAGTTCAAGAGTGCATCTAAGACATTTCCTAGGCACACGCGCTCTTAGGCAAAACTGTTCGCTTTCCATAGGGTGTAATCACGGTCAAGCGCTAGCTTATAGTTTAAAAATCATATTAATCACTCCTCTATAGGCTGTAATCCCTCGACTTATGACTCGTGAGTCACAAATCACAACAGACAGAATTTTAATTAACACAACGTATGAAAGAAATAAATCAAAAATGTTCCTAATACAATATGAGTGTAATAAGTAATGACCGGCGGCGTCGCAGCTCGTAAACAAGGCGCGTGGAGAAGGAAGCTATTAGCGGCGGCAACGCGAGCGATCCATCATGCGGCGATAAATATCACATGCTCGTGCGTCGCGAGATTAGAGCTAGCCGACGCGGTGCGTGCCCGCGCGGCCTACGCGTGCTCGCCGCCGCGTGCGCCCGCACAGCCCACCTACGACGTCTAATAGCCACAGATTAAATATAAACAGATTTAAACTAAAAAGCAGTTACAGCCAATTGAAGACGTCTGCTTCTCATCAGAAAAACGGGGGTTCAAATCCTGAAAACGAACGTCTGAGTTTTTGGACTATGTGTGTTATTAGGAAACTTGCTTCCATTCATCACTTGCTTGCGATGTTTTACTCCTGTAAGAGAAATAGTAAATCATTCTAGATCCTTCGTGATTCTAGATATGTATTCAATATGTATTCGTAGATTCTACAATTCTAGATCACAGAATCTTCTATTTCTAGATCATCATCTAGAATCCTGTATTTCTGAATTCTTCAAGACGGGATTTCCGTTGCTCAAAAACTTCATTTTCTTTTGCCTAGTTCCCTCAAGCGCGGTACTGTCCGAAAAGAAAGTTTGTTTCATAAACGAACGAAAGACGGATACAAGCGACAGAGTTCAACGGACACATTCACGCAGATCTTTGACGGTTCTTGCATCCGTTACACTAGAATGCCGCCAGTCGCCACAGGCGATGCGATCGGCAGCTCTTGAGGCGACGCGTGCCGGAAGCGGGCGCGGCGTCGCTCCCACGCCTTGGCACGCGTCGGCGGCGGGCTGCCAGCGCCGGCGCAACCGCCGACTCACCGCCAGCGCGCGCTGCCAACGCTGCCGACGCTACTGCGTTCCACACACGATATTTCGGGCTAAAAGGCCGTCCGCGTCTGCATTTACAAAGTATTTTGGCTACTGAGTCTGGGTTGAGTCTGGACCGAAGAATATTGTTTTTTAGAGCTTTCCCTAATACGTATCTTACTAATATTACTTTTGAAGTATTTGGTACGATACAGTTTTACTGTAGACAATAGAAATGTACTCAATTTTTAACAAGAGCAAGTGCCGAGTTTCTTGACCGTTCTACTCGGTGAAAACAACTTTCCGAATGTGTTACGTTAGTAGTTTAGTACATAGTTACTCAATGGTGGCGGTAGAGTTTGCCATATCATAAGTGCCTGTAAGTTACAGATTTGTTTCATGATTATGTACACTTCATTTATTTTTATTGAAATTTTCGTCGTGAGTAATTTCTTCAATGTTTTCTTAAATTAAGACATGAATCTGTTAAGTGCCAGGAAATAATTGTTACTTAACACAGCTTAGAGATACACCTGCATAATATACCTATCAGCCTCTAACTCCACTATCTAGATGTCTAGGCAGATAGGTCTGAGGCATCTATAATCTTAAGGCCACTCTTCATCTCAACTCTGTATGTGCGTTTCATATCACGTAGGTACATACATACCTACGTTGTATAAATTGGTCACATTTTCTGAAACGTTATCGTGTTCTGAAGATATGTCAATTTTTAATAACATCATGGTCCACTACATTGCTTTATTCGACTCTAGAACTATTAGGTGTGGGATATTATAAAAATATGTTCCTAGTATTATTAGAATGCTAGAGCAGTTAGCATTGCAGATATCTGTTTACTGGACTCATGCCAGTCTGCAGAAAATACGTATACGTATAATTAAAATATTTGATTGACGACTTTCTATGAATGATGCTACGTAGGTACATGTTATAAAAAGTAACACGGACTAGGTATCTACCGTTAAATCAGCAATCACCGTTAAATCTGTGTTAAATAAAAACTACTGCTGAGAATAAAAAGTCTCATACAAACCATCACCTGTTTAACAAACTTGGGGGTAGGTAGCATACAATTCATTATTATAATATAGTAAGCGTAGGGTTAAATACCCTAAAAGAATTACTGTCATGTACATTGTTAATGAATGTATCACATCGTCATTCCCACTTTCAATTGAGGTAAGGGTGTAAGAGATAGCAATAGAGTCAGATCGTTTGTCTTTTGTTACGAGATGTGTAATCTGTATTGAGAAATCGAGACATGCATGTCTCAACTTTCGTATCCGGAGCTAAGTCTCGAGAAGAAACCCAAGAAAGCACTAGCTTTAAGAAAACACGACATAATTGTATGATTAGGTATGAGGCCAGGGCAATAAGCGTCTGTTCAAAATTCTGAGGCCCTCGAGAAATTTTTACATTTTTTTTCTTTCTCCAACACTGAAATAGCAAACATGATACCTATAACCTTATTTATTAGGATCTAATATAAACAATCTAATAGGTCCACCACGAAGCTCGAGTAACTACCGAAATTGACCTCTTAGGTTTCTCTAGACTAGAATCAGTGCTTTGAAAACCACATTGATTTTAAAGAATTAGGAGAACTAGTCAAGAATTAGCAGGTAAGCGAATAGACATTAAATACTCCGGACCCGGCGGACTGTACGAAAAAAAAATCCCGAGTTTACTAGTGTCAAAAAGTTTGTTTTGACACCTACGGCGTCATTAGAAAACCGACCGCAGTATCGTTTATGGACCGCAATCCACGCCACAGATCACTTCACTTATGTTATTTAGTCCGCACGCGATTTCCACAGGGACGGTTTTTTCCATATTGTGGCGTATAAACGGGAATTTTGTCATATAGCTCTACTTTTTTCTTGTAAGAAGAAGGTTTACGGTAAATTGTTCGGTAAGTTGTTCAGATGGGCTAATCCTCAGGTTCATATCGGTGGGTAAGCGGATCCCAGCAAGTGGGCTAGCGCACAGTTGAAGGTGATTAAAATACCTATGTTATTGTGTCTGGGAGCTTGCTGGCACACGTGGCGGGTGACGCCACTGCCGCGCGGCGCCTCGGGCTAATTCCGTGCTCTGTGACTCCGCACTCCGCTGTGGACGTTACATAAACCTCACGTTGCTGTCTGGGATGCTCGTATCATCTTCTGGCTGTTTAAAAATATATGCTATAGACACCGATATGAACCTAAAGATGAGCACATTTGAACATTTTACCGTAAACCTTTTTCATACAAGAAAAAAGTAGGGCTATCTGTCATAATTTCCGTTAATACGCCACAATACAATGACTTCTATGTATAGAAGTCATTGCCACAATATGGAAAAAATCATCCCCTTGGAAATGCGCGTGCGATCTAATAACATAGTGAAGTGATCTGCGGCGTTTATCGCGGTTTATAAACGATACTGCGGTCGGATTACTACTGACGCCGTTGGTGTCAAAACAAACTATTTTGACAGCGGTCCGCCGGGTCCTGAGAGTATATCTATTGCTTTAGACGATGTTGCAGCTTAGGTATAGAATCAGGCAAGCAATTTCCTTTTAATTCAATTAACAAGGAAGCTAGAGATATATATTTTATGAGACTGGACTTTACAGGACTGACTCTACAAGAGGGATGGAATTTTTTTCATTTTTAAGCTTTTAGTAAATATGTTTAACGGTTAAGATATTTAGACGAGCCTGTGATCCGACGACGAGATGAGGTTCTTTAGTCATTTTCTATCATTAGATTATATAACTTATAACATACACGTTTACGCTCTATTAGCATAATAATTATTTCAAAAATAGATATCTCGTCACATAATAAACTTATACCTACTAATAGATTTTTAGCACATGAAAATAATTTCAATAAACAACGAATAGGTACACACAATACAATGTAAACGCAAATTTTATTTATCACGTCGACTGGTCAAGAACCTATCAGTCACATGCCCACATAAGTCCTTCATTTGCGCTCTAGCCCGAGGCCCCTACATGAGACTACATGAGAGAGAGACAACCACCGATAAGAAACCTGAGGATATGGCCATCAGGACATTTTAAGCAAACCTATGCTAAAAATAGTAGCGCCGTGTTTCGAAATTTCCTACTATAATAGGCCACGGTATGTCGGTATGGAAACGTGCATGCAGACTGTTGGCTTTATCTACCATATCGCCAAACAGAATATTGACAAGTGTTGTGATTCGTGGCGGGAACTGTGGTACATATAGCCATACTGAGGTCGGCTTACTACTGACGCTGTCGCCTGTCGGTGTCAAAACATACATTTTTGACACCGGTAAACTGGCGACACTGTTTCTCGCGATACGCCGCGTCCAGGGTATACGTCTATTGAGACAACTTTAAACGCGCCACCGCGTTTTACTAATCCTCATTGTATTCCGAACAGCATTGTTCTGTCAGCCTCACACTGAAACTGACATCGCCGAGATAACAGCGAACAGCGAGATGCTACACGCGCCTACTTTCCAAATGCGATGCCAACACCATATTTGCTCATCCTTAAAATGTGGAGATAGCCGTAGTCGAAGTCAATTTGAATAGCGGTGGAGGGAAACAAAGCTGATTAATTCACGGGGTTAATGGCGCAACGGAATAGCAGCCGATTTAATATTGGTGTGTTTTCGATGTGAACTTCTTTATTTTTTGCAGACAATTTTGAAAGTACGACAAAATTAGATGCTTTTGGGGATTTTTTTTCTGAAAGAGGGTTTGAGAAAATTATTTTTCTTGTCAATAACGATTACATTTTTTTTTTCTGTAAGGATTGGATGATCTGTTATTTAAACAATTCAGCCACTTTGCCAGCTCTTCAGCCAAGTGCGTAAGTCAACGCGGGTTGAACTCTTTGATCTGTAGTCCTTACTTGTGTACGTGTGTTAGCTAGGGATCGTTAGTTAGGGATAAGATGTAGGTACTCTAAAATAAGAAGATACGAGAGGATCTTGTAATCTACTATATAAAAATAAGTCGGGTTTTCCTTCCTGACGCTACTACTCCAGAAGGTCCTAACCGATTTCCACGGTTTTGCATTCGTTGGATAGGTCTCGGGCTCCGTGAGGTTTAAAGCAAAGAAAATTCAGAAAAAATTTCAACAAAAAGCGGGAAAATCTTTTTAGCGGGAAAGCCATCTGGGGGCGAAACGGAGTTCGCCGGGTTTGCTAGTTATTTGTATAAAAAAATGCGAGAGCTCTAGGCTCTACGCTTTACAATAAGACAAGCGCATTGTCATAGTTAGTCACGTGTGTCGCGTGACGCACCGCTGTCACGTCGCGGCCTTCACCTTGAGCGCATGCGCCGTACTCATCGCGGATTAATGGACGCCTGACGCCTCGGTCACGCGTTTTGCTCGCTGACAACCATAGAATCCGTTGTGGAAG
The DNA here is from genome assembly GCA_036785405.1 of Coenonympha arcania. NCBI lineage: Eukaryota > Metazoa > Arthropoda > Insecta > Lepidoptera > Nymphalidae > Coenonympha > Coenonympha arcania. The sequence continues at coordinate 5,158,546 of CM072067.1, forward strand.
GACGGCGGCTTTATTTGAATTTAAAAGGCGTTAAATTGATATGGTAAACAGATCGGTATTTTTATCTAGTTGGAGGCTTCAAATCTGGATTTTTTTTTAATTTTTAAGGAATCCGCTTCGTTCTGCCTATTTCTATTTAGGTAACAACTTATTGACTATACCTACATAAGTGTCTGTAAGTTAGGACTATGTGAATCTAAAGACAATGTGAATTAATTATATCCTGGGCATCTTGTTTAAGAATTTTATAAAACCACAAACAGAATACAGCTTAGGTATTTCTATAAATGTAGGTATAATGCATGTTAACAATATTGACTTATTCGGAATCTAATAAAAACAAATAGTAATACGTGGGTATTAGGTAGGTAGGTAGGTACTTAGAGTGTAAAATTGAAGTTCCCTCAATAAAAACGTATAAATAAAAAAATGCTACCTACAAGGATAGGCACATAATGGGTGTGAGGGTGTTATATTATGTATATTGCGTATTCCTTAATATATTTATTTATTATTCTCGCTTAAAAAGGTTTTCGTGTAGGTAGATAACAGCTTGATTTGTATTGCTGATGATATTGTATTTGTATTGTTACAGAGCAACAAGCCCATAATGGAGAAACGTCGTCGAGCGCGCATCAACAACTGTTTGAATGAACTGAAGGCGCTCATCCTTGACGCTATGAAAAAAGACGTAAGGATTTACCAATTATACTTCTTTAGAACTAGCTGACCCGGCAAACGCTGTTTTGCCATTAGAGATATAAAAAAAAATAGATAACAACCTACTCTCAGACTCAGTGATCACAAAAATCGGTCGAGCCGTTTCGGAGGAGTTTGGTTACAAACACTGTGATACAAGAATTTTATATATTAGACCAGTTGATCCAGCAAACATTGTTTTGCCACTAAGGATATAAACAATAGCCTACGACATACTCTCAGACCTACCGAACATACGTACACAGAAAATTTCATTATCATCGGTCGAGCCGTTTCGGAGGAGTTTGGTATCAAAAATTGGCACGAGAATTTTATATACTTATAAGAGAAGATTAATTGTGTAGGTATGTTTTCAAAAAAAGCATATTGTTTCAGCCAGCACGTCATTCGAAATTGGAGAAAGCAGATATCCTGGAGATGACCGTAAAGCACTTGGAAGGCTTGCGGTCCGAAGGCGCTGGGTCCCCGGATAGGTTTAAGGCGGGATACCGGCATTGTTTGTCAGAGGTTGCCAAGTTTCCCGGACTGGAAGCGGGGCTCAAGAGGCGGCTGGTGCGGCACCTGGAAGGCTGCGTCGCCACACCCGGGGCAAGGCCATTCGCTGCTCCCACGCCGCCCTCCGACCCTGAAGACGCTGTGACTCCTTCACAACATTCTACGATTTTCATCTCAGGTAAGCTATATAACCTGACCACACCTGACCCTGACCTTCCCTGAACGTAGCTAATGTTAAGTCATAGAAAAATAGTTAGAGTTAATATAATAGGAATAAATAGATTAAGAAAAGTGTGATGACAACATATTATAAGATACAATATGAGTGCGATCACACAACTTTAAATAGCATAAAATAATAATATTATGTAATAGTAAAAGATAACGAGACTTAAAATTATGTAAATCTAAAATTAAACAAGACATGTGTGTATATATTTATAGCCCTGTGGAAATCCTTTATTTAAATAAAGAAAATAAACCTACTGCAATAGAGATTAGTCAGATTAGTTATGTGGGAAACCCTGGGTGGGTTTCCCACAGATACAAAAGGTGATGCATGACAGAACAATGCGCGCTGCGCAAGGGAGGTTTCCAACATGAGCGCTGAAGACGTCCACCGAAGGGGTTTTAGTGGGTAAAAACTCCATATACTTAATCCAATCTACTTACAGATTGGATATCTCAATGGAGATTTCTCCCTCGTAATTAAAAAAAGGTTATATAACGAAAAATAGTTTACCACCTATTCTTAGATCTGCGATAATATATTATATTATGGTTGCAACCACTAAGAAATATGAGCTACTCAAATAGTCATGCAAAGAAAGGTGGTAATTGGCACGTAGAAGGTAGTCTGACTGTTATCTTAATAATTCTTAAGTCAAAAGAACGCGTGCCAATAACTTGGGACAAGCACTAGTGGCTTATTAAGGGCGGTGGTATTTAGAACTTTAGAAGTAGAACGACACGATAATAAGAATAAATAACTAAGAATGCAGTCGAACCTGGGCAAATGGGAACTGGGTAAGCGAGAAAACTCTTTCAGTGAGAGTATTTGCCGGGTCCCATCATTTTACCGTTCCAGCTCTGAAACCCGGGTTAGTGAGAAAACTTTTAAAGAGAAAAAGAGATCTCGGTCCCTTGAGCTCTCGCTTGACCAGGTTTGACTGTAGGTACATACGTTTTACATAGATATCTACATAGATTTTCGTTTATTTACAGCTGGACCCGGTTCAGGAGTACGTCTTGTCCCAACGAGACTGTCAAATGGAGACATCGCTCTGCTGCTACCGGCGGGAGTCAGTGCCAGCACGTTGGGCACAGTCCCGACTCTAGTGCCGCTGTCTCCCAGGGAAGTGTCCTCCACCTCTTCAGAGCCCAGGTGCTTCTCCCCGGCCAGTTCCGGGTGGGAGACTCCGCCCCCTCCCACAGAGGACCCCGCCCCCTTGGCCCTTGTGACGAGAAGACAACCGCCCGAAGAGAAACCTTGGCGGCCTTGGTGACAATTCATTCCCCGTCATAATGAACCCTGTTCGATCTGTGATATTTGTTTAAAGTTGTATGTACGAGTGATAGACTATAAAAGTTCCTATAAATACCTTGTATTATAAACATTTGTAACTGTAGCACTTATATAAGGTGGAATTTACTTACGTGGTCAGTATGTTTTGAGTGATAGTAGCGCGATACAAGAATTTGTGGCTATTATTAATTTTATATTCAGACTTTTTCTAGTTGTAGTCTTCCCTTTAGTTTAAAGTTAGTCTAGGAATTATTGTAAATTTCATTGATGACATCTAAGGCAGTATTCCATGAAAAGGGACGTTCGTCCAATATATTAACAGAAATATAAAATATATAGCAAGCATATTATAGGTACTTAGTGCCATCTAATTATTATTATTTATAGATGCCTATATAATCAATTTGAAGCATCGCTGAGTTCTATAAAAATATACCTATTATAATGCTCTTCATTGTAAATTATGTGCGTAAATTTAACATTTATTGTATGTATTTTTGCATCTGGTTAATGTAGCCAAAATCAAAAATTATAATTTTTAAAAAATCCGAACTTTTAAAAGATAAAAAACAAATTGCACCATTAATATTATTCCAGCGTGTTAATCTAATCTTATCTTTAAGCAAAATATTATAAACTTAATATAAGTAAGGATAAAAATTAAAATTATAGAATTCTGCGTGCCTTATACAGCGAAATCATATAGTCTTCCAATATCTAGATTAATTATAAATATGTCTAATTGAAGTCGCACATAGTCTGACTTCTAAAATCGGACATTTATAAAAAAAGTACATATATTTAATAAACGTAATAATTAATAGAATATGTTACCATAGTATAATCTAATTACCTAAACCATGTCTTCCCTTGCCAGTTACCGATGTACAGACGTAAGAAATAAATTACATTTCTTTGAAAATAAAAAATTATAACATGTCTGACAAAACTTTAGATCGACAACAAAAAATGAATAATTTTAGTTAAGTATAATATTATTATATTTCATGAAACCTAAATATGGCTCAATTTTAATTTTTCTGATTTATAAGTTTTAAGTAGGTACTAAGTAGGATTTCCCCGCGTATAGTTTAAGATTTTTTACAAAATCTGCCGCACTGCCGGAACCACAGATTAGTAAGCCGGAACCGTGGAATTTATAATTATAAACAAACATCCAGTGTTTTTACTTTTTACTAAAAATCATGTTATTTTATGTCTGTAAAAATGCCTCCTCTTGTATAAATACTACATAGTATTTACATAAATGTTAAATGTACCTACGAATAGAGTTTATGCTAAAGTGATATTATGATAAGGTAGAATTTAAGTTAATAATTGTACCTAAAAGACAAAACAATAAATAATAATATTAAATGAATAATTAAATATATTTATAGTTTTATTTATTCGATCTTTATAAATCGACTAATTGTTTATGAAAATAATAAATAGGTAACAGTTCAGATAGCATAGATATGCAGTTTGTCTTGTTTAGACTTGACTATTATCATACCTGATGAAAAGTGATGATAGAGTCGATTTGAACGCCGGCAGGGATTCCAGAAATCTACGTTGCGTATCAGAAAGGAGGAATTAAAGTTTGGTAAGTCAACTACTTATGTACGTTCGGGCAATCAATGCGATCAGTAAGATAAATTTACCTAAAGTCTACTTCAAAATAATTATCGACACATAACAGCTGCAACCCTAAACACCATACATACATAAAGGTACCTTAGATGTTCCTTTATTTTATTTACCAATTTTTGTTGACTTCACGGAAGTAAGTATTCTGTTTACTCACAATTAGTATTTTTAAAACTAAACCGTGAACACAAATATTATTCATTAAAGAGCAAGTGTTAAGTTTCTTGCCCGTTCTTCTCGGTGCAATAGGTACTACTTTCCGAATGCGGCGGTGCGTGTTACAGTTTGGCATTTCAATGCGCCTGCAATTTAGGCCTATGTGGTAGAATTTTTTCCTACCCTACTTGGCTATCCGTTAACAATTCTTATGCTGCCACAACACCGTTCTATAATGCTGCGATGGTGTTTACTCACATGATGCTATTATAATCTGTATATTTTAAACTAAACTGTAAATACAAATATTATTTTCAAAGAGCAACTGTCGAGTTTCTTGCCCGTTCTTCTCGGTGCAATACACGTGCAATATTACCTTATAGTGGCGGTAGAGTTTGACATTACATGTGCCTGTAATAATGTGGAAGAAAAATTTTTTTGATACCTGCCTAACCAATAACAGTAATATCCTTTATACCGCAACATCGTTCTATAAAACGGTGATGGTGGTCGAATACATTGTCAAAAGCGGTTTAATTGCATCTGTTTGTTTGCACTGCGCGCCACTAATAGCCGTTATTGAGTTATTGCACTGCAATTTGTTTCAGCCACCGCACGGCGCGATATTTATTGTGTTTGAGGGAACACGCGAGATGCCACCCTGCTCGCGAGCTAAAATTACAAGTTGCAACCAACCCTTTTGCTCGGAAACGGAAATTTGTTGAAGTAATTGAAAATAATATGCGGGCTTTCTGTTACTTGGCCATTATTAACGGCCCACGCAACATTTACACAAGTTTTTAATTCGCTTGTGTGTTCACGTCAAATCTGGCGATTGAGTTTTAAAGTTTAAACCAGTTCCTCTGTACCCATTAAGGTAAATATACTTACACAGTTCTGAAGACAAAACTGTTTAATATTATTATGGCAGACAAGTCGATACAATGGACTCCACTCAAGAACTCGAGAATGGAACTTTTGAGTTTTCATGTCATGTTAGTAGCAGTAGGAGAAATTTTCTTTTTTTTATAAAAAGATCAAATTTCAAAACTTAGTCTACAATAATTATATTAGACCTAGATAATTATCTGGCATCTCAAAATTACTGATGTCCTATTAACTAAGATTTTGGCCTCCAATCGCAGAGGTTTGAATCCTGCGGAGCTAGGATGTACGCGTAGAGATTATTTTATCGACCTCTTTTCTCTTTCTGATGCATAAAGAGTGAGAAAAGCAATTGACAAAAGTGAACAAAATCATCTTTTTACCTGCGGCATGCATAGGCTGAGCATCTACTGCACACTTTTTAGTAAAGGAAAGGTGAGGTGACTCCCTGAGAGTTCCCGCAATTTGTGAAAATCCGCATGCACATGCATGCACGATGGCGAGATGATATCGTTAGGGCAGCGGGAAGACAGTGGCTACAGAAAACAAAGAGCAGAAGCGGATGGCGTGCAAATGGAGAGGCCTTAGTCCAGCAGTGGACTGAAATGGGCTGATGATGATGTAGTATTTGTTGTTCCATAAAGTTCATATTATTATCCGCATATTAAGCCCGCCATTAAAATTCATAAGATGCATAATGAATACAGAATCGCTTCTCTAACGACCGAGTTCATAATTGAAATGTATTTTTTATCAATTTCGGGAACATCTGTCGAGCCACCCAAGTGGGCGCTACGGGCGTCGAGGCCTACCGTTTTTGCGAACAATTTTTAAAACTCGTAATTTGCTTAATGGTATATGATTTGACGATTTAATTGATCGAAATTCCGGCCTCGATTGAGAAATAAAACCGAAAATGCAACGATTCCCGCGGGTTCGGACTTCGGGTGCACTTTTTGTATTCTCAGTCGGTCAGTATACCTACCATCGATATGCGCCTAAGGATCTATCTATCTGAACATTTGAACATTTTACTGTAAACCTTCTTCATACAAGAAAAAAGTATACGCCACAATATGGTAACCGTCCCTGTGGAAACGCACGTGCGAACTAACATAGTGAAGACGTGATATCGCGTTCCATAAATGATACTGCGGTCGGCTTAGGTACTACTGACGCCGTTTTTGACACCAGTAAACAAGCGAAATTTTTTCGCGCGTCCGCCGGGTCCTGCGTATACGTCTATTGTACCTATACTCAGTTATCGTTCGGAAAGCATTCGGTGGCTTCTTGGCTTTATTACCGATCGTTCAATCTGGGGAATGCGTGCAGGCTTGCGTTGCTTATAAATTGAAGTTGTCAAGCGAATCGGCGGCCTCATGCCGCTCTGAGTGACGGCTCCTCGTTACGGAAAGGTCGTTGCTTGCGCGGAGTCATTCTTTTTTCTCGTCTGTCCGTCCGCATCAGCGAGCAGGCCAATTAATCAGTGTTATGACGCGTGACACGACGTAATGAGAGTTCGAAATGGACTTATATGTGGCGTCGTACAGACCGTCTGTTATGATCGGAAGATCTGGACTGAGCTTACCTATATTTACAATGCTCGATTTATTTTGTACATAGGTACATATATAGGAATAGTAGGTAAAGTCTAGTTTTCAAACTATTGACTTACTGCTAAGAATAGGGATAAATATCAGCCATCAGCCCTGCAGCCCATTTCTTATACGATTGTTTATGAAACGTTATCCAAAAACTGAATGACAATGACGGAAGTCATTGATAAGTCACGTGATCATTTCTTTGAACGGATGTGTCATTCCCATACATTTCTTATCAAAGAAATCGTAGATATAGACTAAAGATTCAGACATCTGAGTTCTACTTTGCTATTGGAAGTTCGTGGTTCGAATCCTAGGCACACCCCTTTTAACCCCTAATTATTTACTTATGCATTTGTGGCAACTAAACATCGTTTAGGTACTTACATTATAGTTGTATCTAAAAAAACCATTCTTTGTGGAAAATCGCGTATTGTGATCGCTAAACTATGGAAAACCACCAAAACGATGTCACATCATACGGACCGGTCGATTTCTTTATTACCCATCATTTCATAATTCTTTAAAAAACTATAACTACCTAGACTGAAACTTTTAGGTCTATAAAGGGATAGTTTACCTATTACATAATTACTTATTTTAAACCTACTTTCTGTTTTAAAATTAGGTATTTCCACAGATTAGTATTTCTGCAATCAATCCCGGTTTCCCATTATTCTATTATATCCGTACGGCGTACCTCCCTGAAGCAAAAAATAACCTGGGACATCATTATCTTTCTCTACCTAGCGGTGTGGTGGTCTGAACTCTGCATTACGCGAGTTCAATGTTTTTGTAGCGCACTTTTTAACCCATCAAATGTAGAGTCTAGGTGGTCGCTGCCGACGAAGTCCAAATTTTTTAAGACCACCTTAGGCGAATTATTTGCAGTATTGTCGGATATTCTACCTACATCGACGCTTCGATTAATATAATAACGACTCTTAAATCATAATATTAATTGGTCAAGTTATTTTAGAGTCCTTGTAAGAATAACACAGAATAATTGATTTTTATTAGTTGGAAGCTCAGAATACAGGTTTATTCTGTACAAGCGACCCGCCCCGGCTTCGCACGGGTGCAATGCTGATACTAAATTAAATACACTACAGAAAAACTATGAACGTTGTATATAAAAACATAGCGGCCCGCTCCGACTTTGCACGGGCATAAAATATATATGCCTATGTCACTCAATGAAAACATGATTAAAATCGATCCAGTATTTTTGATTCATTCATTACTGCCCTTGGCCTGCACGCATTAAATTTGGAGTAAAACAATTCCTCTTTCCCTATACTTACTATGAAGATTTCCTGCTATCTTTGGAATATCTAAATTCATACAATTTTTATTACATTACACATTTTTACTTATTTACTTTTTACATTTTTATTTTTTACCTAGGTATTTATTTTATTTTTACAACAATTATTAAATTACAGGATGTCTTTATACACAACGTTCACAGCTTTCTTGTCATTAGACAATACAAACATGTTTTCTCTTGAGGTTAGATACTCTTGAAAGAGCCACATACAGTTGGCCATGTGAAAAACAGTGACCGGTACCGCCCGCCGCAAACGCAAATTTTAAATTTGTAATATCTCCGAAAATATTTGTTTAATTTACATGCTGTAAGGAACCATATTGATCTATATTAATTGCACACTGTATTTAAGGTACTTAATTCGATAAGGATTAATGCCGTATTGCTTAAAATAGCTTCGTAAATAAGCCATTTTTTCACGTAAAAAGTAAACAATAAAAATGGTTAATGTGGGTTATCCCTAAAATATAAACATATACCATCGCGGACTTTTTTGTAGACCTTTTTATGGTGTACAATACTGTAGTACATTAATTTGATCTAACTCGTAGGGTTTAGGCAGCGTTTTTGCTAAATTGCTAAATAAGCCCAAAAAATAGGTTAATTTACGACATCACGTTAGAAACCTCTAAAATTAGCAATGTTGCCTTAGTATATGATGCATGTATTACATATAAACCTTCCTCTTGAATCACTCTATCTATTGGAAAAAACCGCATCAAAATCCGTTGCGTAGTTTTAAAGTTTTAAGCGCACATAGGGATATAGGGACAGAAAAGGCGACTTTGTTTTATACTATGTAGTGATTAATATAATAACGACTCTTAAATCATAATATTAATTGGTCAAGTTATTTTAGAGTCCTTGTAAGAATAACACAGAATAATTGATTTTTATTAGTTGGAAGCTCAGAATACAGGTTTATTCTGTACAAGCGACCCGCCCCGGCTTCGCACGGGTGCAATGCTGATACTAAATTAAATACACTACAGAAAAACTATGAACGTTGTATATAAAAACATAGCGGCCCGCTCCGACTTTGCACGGGCATAAAATATATATGCCTATGTCACTCAATGAAAACATGATTAAAATCGATCCAGTATTTTTGATTCATTCATTACTGCCCTTGGCCTGCACGCATTAAATTTGGAGTAAAACAATTCCTCTTTCCCTATACTTACTATGAAGATTTCCTGCTATCTTTGGAATATCTAAATTCATACAATTTTTATTACATTACACATTTTTACTTATTTAAGTACTTTTTACATTTTTATTTTTTACCTAGGTATTTATTTTATTTTTACAACAATTATTAAATTACAGGATGTCTTTATACACAACGTTCACAGCTTTCTTGTCATTAGACAATACAAACATGTTTTCTCTTGAGGTTAGATACTCTTGAAAGAGCGACATACAGTTGGCCATGTGAAAAACAGTGACCGGTACCGCCCGCCGCAAACGCAAATTTTAAATTTGTAATATCTCCGAAAATATTTGTTTAATTTACATGCTGTAAGGAACCATATTGATCTATATTAATTGCACACTGTATTTAAGGTACTTAATTCGATAAGGATTAATGCCGTATTGCTTAAAATAGCTTCGTAAATAAGCCATTTTTTCACGTAAAAAGTAAACAATAAAAATGGTTAATGTGGGTTATCCCTAAAATATAAACATATACCATCGCGGACTTTTTTGTAGACCTTTTTATGGTGTACAATACTGTAGTACATTAATTTGATCTAACTCGTAGGGTTTAGGCAGCGTTTTTGCTAAATTGCTAAATAAGCCCAAAAAATAGGTTAATTTACGACATCACGTTAGAAACCTCTAAAATTAGCAATGTTGCCTTAGTATATGATGCATGTATTACATATAAACCTTCCTCTTGAATCACTCTATCTATTGGAAAAAACCGCATCAAAATCCGTTGCGTAGTTTTAAAGTTTTAAGCGCACATAGGGATATAGGGACAGAAAAGGCGACTTTGTTTTATACTATGTAGTGAAGTGATAGTGATGATTCTGAGGTTGGAAGTTAAAAAGGAGTAGTAAGTAGTAGTTAGTAAACCTGATTTTACTTAATATTAAAAGAATAGGTTTTGTTAAAATTAGTGGTTCAGATTCCACCATATAGTGAATACATAAAACTGCCTGGTAAAAGGAAAATCGACCTCCTACTTATTATAGAAATGGGGAACCGGACTCTGGAGACGTCTTTGACATGGTTTTGTACCTCATCAATCGTCTCCATCCTCAAGAAACTTAAGATTACTCAAAGACATGATGGTAAGTGATGATGCAGCCTAAGATGTTATCGTACTAACCTGGAAGGGTAAGTAAATTTACCCCAACGGTTTCTACAAGCATCGCACTGGAACGCTAAATCGCTTGGCGGTGCGTCTTTACTGATAGGGTGGTAACTAGCCACGGCCAAAGCCTCCCACCAGACCCACAGATCAGGGAAAGCACCAGACCAGACCTGAGCCAATTTAGAAATTATAACATTCCAAAGTGGCCCGTGGCGGGAATTGAACCCGCGACCTCCCACTCGAATCCGAGCGCGCCGCCACTGCGTCAAAAAGTTTACCAGTATACTTATTATCAGTTATACCAGTTCTTTCCTCATCGAGTGCTCCTGCAATGCATCTATTCTAATAGAAGCCGACGGAAGTGGATTAGCACTCTGGCAAGAATGATCACTGAACGACTGAAACCCGAATAAGCTCCAGTATATCTTAATGGCGTAGACGGCGATTTATTTATTTATTTATTTAAATATCTTTATTGCTTATAATGAGTTCATAAAATTACAACAAAAGGAAAACAGAGAAACACAAAGGGCGACCTTATCACTAAAGTGATCTCTATATATATATATATATATGTATTATATATATAAACATACATAAACAATATTAATACATACAATATACATATTATTTCAGAATAAATCTTTCAATGTTTCAAAGCGATAGATAGTGCATTTTGACACGTTTTTTGAAAACCGCTAGTGATTTAGCACGTCTGATTTCAACCGGGAGAGCATTCCACAGAATTGCCGCCTTCATGGTAAAAGATTCTGAGTATGATCTTGTATTGCACTTGGGGACAATTAACTTGCAGTCCCAACAGGAGCGCAGGGGGCGCTCACGTTCAAGCGAACTAATGAACTTAAATTAGGGCGGAGACCACGGGTGGAAGAGGGTAGCATATAAAAGAGATAGAATATGTAGATTTTTTTGTATGGCGATTTTTAGTGACCTGCAGTTTAAGGGGATTTATTGAATTTATTTTTGTCTTTCTCACTCTCACGGAGATTTGGTAGGTGCGAAGTGCAGCGTCGCGGAAGAATATAACAGAAAAACGACCTTTTACCTAATTACTCAAAAACTAAGCTGGTTATCAAAAATCTGTTTCTTAGCGTTTTTGGATATTATTATCACCGACACTTTAAAACAAAAATTACAATTACATCCAATGTAGTGTCCGATAAAAACTCGGAAAACTGAGATTTTGGAGCAACTTTTGAGGGAACTTTCTATTGAGAATATTTTATCCAATCGTGTTTCTGCTTCTAAGCGATTTTAGATTAAAGACCCAAAATACATTACGTGTAAATTTGAAAGTAATAGTCTTTATAGTTTAAATAGTTTATTAAGTGCATAAAACTTCATTCAAAATCGCTTAAATACGGCTTCTACACCGTTAAAAACTATAAAGAAAATTACTTTCTAATTTAAACGTCATGTATTTTGCGTCTTTAATCTAAAATTGTGAGTGAGAAGGCCAAAAGTAAATTCAGTAGGCACATCCTCTTAAAGCGTTATGCATTATTGTTTATCACATAAAATGAAAATGAAAATATTTATTTTCACATAGGCCTAAATAACTGAACAGGCTCTTATGAAAAGTCAAAACTCTACCGCCAGGTTCGGAAAGCAGGTTTGCACCGAGAAGAACTGGCAAGAAACTCGGCACTTGCTCTTTTGTGTTATACTACAAGATTTACCTATATATAAGACATAGATACCTACTGTGATAAAAAAGTGTTCACTGTTCGGCAACCCGAGATGGGCACGTTGCACGCGGCGCGCCGCACGCAGCACGTCGCGCGCACGTGCCGCCGTGGGTGGTGAATCTGTTGTTTTACTTTTTTTGCCTTTTCCTCTCTAACTTGACGCGTGACCGCCATACAAACAACTCGGCTTGCCGTCGGTTTAGTAGGACAACCCTGATAAGTTTTTTGCAGAGACAACCAGATGCCCGCAGAGTTGCGACTTTGAAATATTTTTTTTTTTAAAAACATGTTTGCCATTTTCAGGGATAAAAATGTACACACTGAATACCAATTTATGAAACCAATCAATGAATTGCATATTATATTCCCAAAGTTTGGTCATACCGTTGGTTTGGCGTGTGTAAAATCCATGTCAAACATATAACCTATGTGTTTTATTATGGAGACATTAATGACATACCTATTTTTACCTAAATACAGAGTTATTTCAAGAGATTCCCGCAAGTTTCATCCTACCTGACCTAAGTATCTTTATAGAACACGTTATAAAATCGAATAAGTACGTACCTACTTAGTGAAGCGCAAAAATGACGTCAATTAAAATACTTTTGCAAAAATAACTTCGTGACTGCAATCATGTAAACAGCTATTAAAAATAGTACTTGTTTTATATACTTACCTAATTGCCTTTAAAGTTCTTTATAAGAAAACTACATAATTGGTGCGAATTTTTTACACATACTGAAAAAGTTATGCCGTACTTCGCCGGCCACAGAAATTTTATAAGCTAAGTACTTTTAAATATCACACTTCACACTAATATTATAAAGGCGAAAGTTTGTGTGTAAGTGTGTATGTTTGTTACTCCTTCACGCCGCAACTACTGAACCGATTTGGCTGAAATTTGGAACATAGATAGCTTATAACCCGGATTAAAACATAGGCTACTTTTTGTCCCGGGAAAATCCATAGTTCCCATGGGATATTTAAAAAACCCTAATTTTCAACAGTAATTTATAGCTACAGCTATAGGTAGATTACTTTGACAATCTGTCCTGAAAGTAAGTACTTAGGTGTAAAGGTCATTGAAAAGGAAATTCAATTTTTTCTCAGGATTAGTAAAAAATCGAATTTAACGCGGGCGGAGCCGCGGGCAAAAGCTAGTATGGTAGATATTTGTTTCGCTCTTATATCCATTGTAGAGCATAGCCCCGAATCATTCCGCGAGTGCCTTGTTGTGCTATGTTCATCGTCGATACAAAGAAATAAAGAATGAATCCATTTTCCCAACTACATTAATTTTATATACCAATTGCGATCGGCTCCATCAATGGACACTGGAAGGCACTGGAAAGTGAGCCATCCTTGAATTGATTGACCAATTCAATTGGCGTCCTTGTTTAGTTTTTGTTTACGTTGCCCGTGAGCCAAGTAGCCATTCGAGATTTATCGGAAGACACGTTAACAATCGTTCAATTAAAATTGTTTCAATTTTACCAATCTCAGGCAATTCAGAACAGTTTGCCACTTTTGTGTATTTGTTGGTGTATTGATCAGTGGTTTCCAAACAATTTTTTTAACTACAAAGCAAGAATGAAATGGAGTTTCTTAAACGTAATATCTGTAGAGTATTAAAAACTTGGGAAAACCTTCCTTCTAAAATCTAAACGTGAAAACGTCCCTTTTGAAGGTACTGTAGCGGCAAGACACTGGTGACAATTCTGTTGTACAAAATCTCTAAACTAAACTAATTTAAAATAGTGCTATCCTTTTCAAACTGTTCCTTCGGAAAAGGATAGCACTATTTAAAATTAGTTTAGTTTAGAGATTTTGCTCAACAGAATCTACCACAATATCTACCACTACGTTCGGAAAATTTGGAAAAAAAAACGGACTGGAAACTCGGCCGGCGCTTATTCCTGTAAAAATGTGAAGATTTTTTTTCTGCAATTATTTCTGCAATATACAAGTAATAACTCTAGTCTTTCAGGTATGAAAGGCCACCGACATATCCTTGAAAGAATCAGTCATCAATTACCTACCTGCAGTACCTACTTATAGTAACCCTGGTATAGTGTAGGTACACATCGAAAATTCATTTCCAGATCCAACTATAAATGCCTAGTAGGTACTTACAAGCCGCCCGGAAACCACATTTATCTCAGGTTTGTTTATTCTTTTCCCAAATAAGGAATAAGGCTGTTTCTCGGAGCAATTTAGGCGGGCAGCGTTCGACGAATTTCGTGTTTTTAAGTTTCGCAGTTATCAGTGTAATCGCGTTAATGTAGCCTGTGTAGAGGCCATTACTTAGGGCGACGCCTCCGTACAGAATGGCGGCGACATTTCGATGCTTAATTACCTCTCTGTTAATGCTCGCCTTAAAATAAAATGGCCAGACGGAATTTTATCGAGCGGCCATGTCGACAAGCTCGCCACCACACCGCCGACTCCGCACTCTTCCAAACGGTATTTGTTTTTTATAGTCACTGGATTTAGTTTTTCAGGTTCAAATCATCTGCTGCATGAGCCAAATGATAAATAGCGTTACGTCGCACAGTATAAAAATGGAACACAATTTAAAAAATGTAGATTCTTGCTATTTTGACACCAAACGTCAATTCGCATTCATTTTTTTCGCATACGCTCAGGGAGCGGAACACTGATTACTCGATTACTATTGTATAAAGATACTATTTTCTTTTTACTGATCTAAACGTCTTTAAATTTTAACCTACCCTACTCTACTCTACTCTACTCTAGATGGTAGCGGACGCTCGCAGCTTCGCTCTTGCAAAAAGAATTTTAAATTCTTTAGGGTTTGTTTTTGGTTGTTGGGCGACCGAGTGGCGAAGTGGTAGTACTTACTAATTACTCTTAACCATGATCTTTGACTTCTGCTGCAAAGATCGTGGTTCGATTCCCATGTCATAACTAACAAAGTTATTCTTTTATTTTTAAATCCCACTTCTGATAATATATTGAAAAATTAATTATTTCAAAAACTTTTTTGGACAAAAATATTTGCTGGTACTAGAGGTATTAATTATAGAACAAGAGGTTCACAATGCATACTGAACGTACTCGCATCTCATACATTCACCACGCTTACAGTTCTTGGATATCTTCGACTAATTAGCAGAAGACAGATGACCGGGCACGTCGGCCGGTCAGAGGTGAGCGTGGTGTAATTTCCATTTTATGTGTAAAGTCATTTATATCTCGGTGTGGTACCTACCTACTCACAAGCCACCGCCCAGCGTAATTATTTTCAAAATAATTTCACGTTTACTAGGTAGGTACGTGGAATTGAGTATTTTTCACATTTTTCGAATAAATGTATTATGAAGTCTTCTTCACCACTCGAATAGGTACATCCACCCGAATATTGATAGATAGATAGATAGATAGATAGTTTTGCATAGGCATAGATACGAGTATGAGCTAGATTTTATAATTCTCAAGGAAGCTGTAGACTAGACCGTGATAAATAATAGCTAATTAAATTATTATTTATCAGGGTCTAGTCTACAGTTTCAGTCCAGTCAAATCAACAAGAAACGGTCAACGGTTTAAAATATACTAACTTTCCTATTAGGCAATTCCTATTATTACCTACCTACTTTTACTTTTTGTCAGCAAATGTAGAACTATGGCAGCCAGCTAATTTTAGATAACAATAAACCAAAACAACACAAAATTACTTGCAACATACCGACAAATATGCCGACGGAGCGAACTATAGAACAGTGCCAGCGGCGTTAGTAGAATAGCGGCGTTAGTTCCGATTTTGACCACGCGCCGAGATAGCCTTGTCGCACTGTACCGACAGTTATTACAGAGCAAACGGTGAAACAAACATTTTTGTCACTAATAAACTAGCGACATTTCGCGCGGTTTGCCGGATCTTGTCTATTTTTATCTATATATGCCTCTAATACCTAATTGCATTTATGCCTAGTGGCAGAAGCAAAGTAAAGATAAGGTACCGAGTAGAACCCACCTAGTAGAAGTATAATGAGGAAGTAGGTATGCTAGGTATAATACCTACTTGTTATAAGTCTGTATACTTTTTATTACCTACTCGTGTGTAAGAAAATTGTATGCAAGTTGACCTTTAGCGTGCGATATTTGTGTTGCCGGCGCGGCGCGGGCGCAGCCAGGAGGATGGCCTCGTCACGAAGCGTGCGGCGGGTTGTACGTACCGTAACTATGGAACCACTTATCTATACTTGGAACAATTATAGGCAATCGGAGGACGACCACGACACGAAGCGTTTGCGGCGTGAGTCGTGAAGAGTCACTACTCGCTGCCTGTATTTACAATACAATACCTATTGTAATTGAACAGTGAGACTGGCGACACGACAATGATCTAATACCTAATTTTTATCCGTATTCTGTGCATAATTGGCCACGATAGTGTGACAAAACGATGCGATTTTGTCGTACCTACGATGAAAATCCTTACTTTGATTTTCAATTTGACCCGGTTTCCAACAAAGCAGAGACAAGAAGAGATGTGTTTTAATAACAGCAAATCTGAGAAGACCTGTGGGACAACCGCCAGCCCGCTGGACCGACTATATGTATACAACGGGTGGCCAGGCGGGAAGCGG
Source organism: Coenonympha arcania (assembly GCA_036785405.1). Classification (NCBI taxonomy): domain Eukaryota; kingdom Metazoa; phylum Arthropoda; class Insecta; order Lepidoptera; family Nymphalidae; genus Coenonympha; species Coenonympha arcania. The sequence continues at coordinate 5,175,556 of CM072067.1, forward strand.
CTGGATGAGGAAGGCTGAGGACAGGATGTGGTGGCACAGGCTTGGGTAGGCCCATGTTCAACAGTGAACGTCCGCAGGCTGAGATGATGATGTCGAAGCCTGAAAAGAGTCAAGAAGTCCTGAAATCTTAGTTAAGCAGGAGGTCCCGGTTTCAACGTCACAGCTTATTCTCGATCGCGTGACCACACGGGTCGAGACGTCGAGTGGTATCTACTTACGTGCGGCACCACACGGGAGAACTGAACTGTCGATAATAAAACTTGGTTATATAGGTAGTTATTGATAGGCAGATGTCTCAATTAAAATATCTTTAACTCCATGCATCTAATATATACAAATTGCGTCTGTTGATAATGACTCAACTTTATGACGAGTTATGAGAATTGTGACAAAAGGGTTTTCCACGTATGATAGACCTCGGCCCTTGTGTTTGCTGACTCATGAAAAAGTCACGGCAGAACGTAGGCACCGACTAAGTTTAAGGACAACCCTACACCACCCAATGGTCCAATCAACCTGTCGGTTATGGGGGCTGCATCGCGGGAGGGCGCCTTTCGGTACTTGCTCTTGGCGCCCCGGACAACGCTTTCTTGAATCCCTACAAGTTGTCCCTTTGTGCTTATTCTTCCCATACGGAAACCTAAAATTCGAATGACATTTCCGATTTCAAAATGGATCACGAGACTTCCGCACGACAGAAAACTGTCATTTTCAACATTTCGATGCAAAAGCAATCTAAGAAACTTAGAGATGAGCACAGTGAGCCATACCTATGCATTGAGGTTATATAAATACTTACGTACTTATTTATGGCTACACTGCACTTCCCTAAAATCTACGACTCTTTTTGTCTTTCATTAAGTATAACCTCGACAGTTCTTCCTAAGGATATTTTTTGGAGATTATGGAGTTTACTCCATAAAGTCTTTGTTTAGCGCGGACAATTAATCTTGGAGATAAGACGCGTAAAATTCACTTAAGTACACTATACGAAAGATGGACACGATCTGTTTTAAATAAAGAAAAAGGCGCAGATCCAGATAGTGAGGTATCGTAGGTGCTATTTAGCTCTCGGGGCCCCGACTTCGTGACTTACCTCTGCAATAAGAAATAAACCGCCCACGCGGGTTTAAAAATGTTAAAATAAATAAAATGCACACGTCTCGGCTTATCTGCGCCTGCGCATAGCGAGGACAGCGCGCGGCGCACGTGACCAGGGCCGCTTTTTATTCTCCTTGTGAATAGAAGGGCTAGATTATGTAGATTGTATAGGCACCTTACTAAAATGGACTTGTCTATTTTCATGTAAGGTCTAGGCATACGTGCAAGTTATACAATTTTTATGTCTGTTTTTAGGATTTCCACCCTCAGGAAGTAGTTTCTTCACTCCAAAGTTAGCACCGCTCAGAATAAAAATAGTTTCACAAGTACAGTCAGCTTCAAAGTCGATATAAAATTTAGAACAAGATCCCTTCATGCATGCATGTAGGTATATAAAAATATTTTGAACCTTGCTGATTTCCTAAGGTATTAACACTTTATGACACGTGACATTCACAATTTCCGCAAGATTTATTAAAAAATCCATGCGGGATAATCATAGCCCATATTATAAAACCTTTACTAACCAAACAGTTTATAGGCTTACTCACCCTGTATAAGTATTGCGGTCTGAAGGCAAGCATACATTGGAGCAACACTCCAAGGCAAAATCACGCGAAAGCGCTAAAAAGAGCCTTCAGCAAGAATGCTGCCTATAAGGCAGAAGCGCTGGGTTGAAAGAAGCTTAGAATCCTGGTCAGGGCACTTACGGGGCATTGTAGCCTGAACAAACATATGTTTAACCTAAAGCTCCGTGACATAGGCATGTCTAGACTCTGTAATTAGGAGGAGGAAACTCCTTTGCGCATACTGTGCAATTGCCCAGCTCTGATACATACGCGTAGCCGAGTCATGGGACGGTACATTCTCCGCCCAGACGAGGTCAAATATACCCCTGTCCCCTGCAGAGGACGTGCTGGACTTGGAAGGAAATATAGAAAGCGGCGAGCACAATCGATCGGAGACGGTCAAAGTGCTACTGAGAGCGGAGTAGCTCTGCGTAGCCACGTGATCAAGAAGGTAAGATAAGAACACTACAGTACAGACTACAGTGTGCGCGTCACCTTAGTGGCGTGTGCCCGAGGCAGGTGCTCGCGCGCGGCGCGGCGACCGGTTCGCGCAATGTGGCACTCTTTGTAGCCATATAGCACTGAGCAGGGAACGCTACCATTACCCAGTACCATTAGTACGCACCTATACTGCACGAGTACATGGAAATAAATATTACGTAGGAAGGACCTTTTCACATAAACATCGTAGAGCGACGTAGCCCGGTCAAATTAGACCAAAAAATTGGAGTGAGGAGAGGATGTAATTGGCAACCAGGCGCTCAAAACTGATGGGATTCTTCAAACACTAATATAAATTAAATCTAAAAGTTCCTCATCGATCCGATAGCTGGAAAAATAACACGGGGTCTATGGTCACAAAAACGGGATGTTCGCGATTTTTGTGGGATTTTTGTGATCACAGTCAAGCGCTAGCCTTTATAGTTAAAAAAAAAACACTACTGCAGCGGTTTCCGGTAGGACAGACCTATGGACGTTCTGTCATTAGGTAAGGGGCATGCAAAAAGTGTGCCCGCGAAATTATTTTTTTTTGTGTTTTTTGAATTTGTATGCTAATAAGACATATTAGGCTTCTGGCAGTTTTGTGGAAATGTCATCTTCACTTGTTTATATAAAAACCTTTGCTTGAAAGTGTCCAGTTAAAAAATTAGTCCGAGGTTAATGCGAGACTTCAACCTCGATACTCGGACTAATTTCTTCTACAATGGACATTTATATGCATAGATTTGGAAATAAATAATATGTAAAGATGGTACTGCCATTCCCGCAATTTGACTATTATGCCTAATTAGCATACAAGTTGCTAGAAACCACGAAAATTTTGAATTTTCTGGCCAGACTCTTTGATTTCGTTTTAAGGCGCTGTGATCAGTCAACTTTGGCAAATTTCGTTCGTATAGCATCGTTTTATGTAAAATCTACAGATCTTATTACTGTTAAAAAAATATGTGGATACAATTGAAAGTATTTCTGACATGGTGGCTGATGCCGAAACACGATTTCGCAAACTTCACTCGATAGAAAAAAATGCCAAAGTTGCCTCGGCAAATACATAAATCTACATTTTTCTCAGAAATGGTTACATGAATTTTTGTGAAATTAAATTAGGTTGTGTGTTTTATTGTGACAGATATAATGGCCATTTTAGATTTTTTATATTACGTCTGCATTGTCATTAATTTCACATTTTCTTGTTTTTTCGAACAAAAACTGCGGTGCGACATCCTTGTCTCTCGTATTAAATTAGACAGTGACCGCGAATCCACTGTTCCCCGCGCCTTAAGAAGGCAGAATTCCCAAAACCCAACCTTTTGGTCCTGCATGGTTATCCAAGCAAGTCATGGAATAAAATGCACGACGACCGATCTAGTGCTAGTAATATCGTTGTTCCACTATTGTTCTATACATTGTAGCCGCATAAACAACCTGCACATGAGATCATAATTCTCGACGGCATCCGCACAAGAGAAGCCGCCTTTTATAGCTGCACGAAAAACGTTTTAATGATTAAACTCGTACAACATAATTTGTAGAGGTACTTTATACTTATTCGTACGTCGTATATTGAACGAGAAATAAGTAAATTAATTGCCGGGGGCTGTTCGAGCATATTTAAATTCAATGGTAGCGTTGTACGGTGTGGAATACCTACCCAAATACCAGACAAAAGTAAAGGTCCAAATTAGCGAAAAATCTGTTTCAAACTCGATATTCTAAATAATTACTTAATAAGGAATTAGAATGAGCAAAGATTTTGATGTAAACATAATATTATGTAGAGTCTAGAGATGATATTGCCATATACACGTACACTAGGCCATAATCTAATGGCTTATCCCACACATCTCCTGAGGATGCCTGGTGTTTCATATGACTTATGAGCGGTTTTCCTGCATATTGGACCATACAGATTCTCTTCAAGTAGCGGATTATAGCAAAACAAATTAATTTGTCCTGCTAATAATTAAAGTCTCTGTTTTGTGCCTATAGACCACATAGACATATACCCTGGACAGGACGGACGGCGCGAAAACCGGCAGATGACTGTATTCTGAGGTTTCTTATTGGTGTTTGTGCCTAAATACTTACCTATACAAAGTAAGTAGGTCTGTACGCTACTATAGGAAGAGCCTCTCACAAGGCTCTACCGGTGTTGAGAGACCGTCACGCGAATTCACGGTTGGCTTGTACCGGTAACTGCATCCTGCACGAAACAATATGGCCGCAGTGATTTGCATTCAATGAAAATTATTATAACAATTACTTATCTTCCAGTCTGAGACGAACATTACATCGTTGCGGCTATCTGACCACGCAAAATATGTAATTAATCTCGAGTGACGCTTGGATAAAAACCTTAGCTTGTAGGTTAGAAAAAGTTAATGGGTGGGGAACTTTGATAAATATCGCGACCTAATCAACTGGTTTATTCGTAAAATAGTCCGAATAGGTTTAAAGTAGTTCCGTCTTATGATATCCTCCCCTTATTTTCGATGTTTACCAATCGCAAAATCTGAAATAATTAAGATTAAGTACCTAATAGGGATTATTGTATATTTTACAGGAAGTGAAGAAAAGTGATTCTTATGGTTTTATTTTCTTTCTTATGGTTTTATTTTTATGTATGGTTTGGTTTTCTTATGGTTTTTAGTAAGTAAAACCATACACACATAGCACATTTCAAAGATATCGTAGTAGAATATTTTAACACTGTGGTATTAGAACGGAAACCTCGGTGCGAATCCGACGCACAATCGCCAAGAAGACAAATGATTCCCAAGGAATTAAAAACAGAATAAGTCTGTAAGTGTTACGTTTTTTTCTTTTTAAAGTATTTAACCCTAAAACACACGTACCTACCTTTAGAAATCACGAACCTGCGATCTGGCTTATATAGAACTCTTAGAACTTGTACAATACTTATGCCACCTAATATTTATTACTGCTACAAGACTTATGCACGTATTTATTGCGTTTTGCAAAAAGAGTTTTCGCACTGCGCAGTTATACGATCGCATTTTCACAAGTATCACACCTGCGCTGGGCGGATTTATTGTGCGCAACCTGCGAACACCGCGCAAAGCAATTCCAACATTATAACTTAAAATTATTTGATGCTTCCGCAATTTATCGTGAACTCCGCGAAATGCCGTCATTTTAACGACTGTTAACGTCATGATAAAAACCCTCATTAAAAATAAATGTGGCATAAAGTGTGCACTAAGACGATTGCCGAAGACACTTCAATCCGATCCGGTTCGGACGAAACGAAGGTTTCATGGTTGTTTTTTTGGCTCGCAAAACCGTCTTGTTTACGTTAATTAAGTGAAGTATAAATTCGTGACTAGTTCGAGGGAGAGCTGGCTGTATCGAACGCAGTCGTGACGAGACACGAGAGTTCCTCCGGTTGTTCTGTCAGTCATCGAAGAGTCATCGAATCATATTATTTGGCTGCGCATTTTTGTGTTGTTGCGAATAATGGGGCTGTTTTCAGCTTTTTTGTGCGATTAAAGCATGAAGTGGTTCGATAAGGGCAATAACATTATGTTCGACGGAAGAGACAATAACAAAAACTAAGATGTTATTGGTGACCGATGTGGATGGGACATTGTCACACATGGTTTCACAGCATCGACACAACAATCAATCGTGTTGATACTTTGTATTGATATAGATTTCTCACTGTTACATTACGGTTATTTTGTATTCGTAGTACGTCTGTCTACTGTACTACTGGATAGATAATAGAATCGGAAACTGAGTTCCGAACGTAATAGGTACTTAGGTAGTAGGTAGAGTCCAGACATTTCATGGGCGAATTAGGCTCTCTAAGTTAGACTCTAGAAATCGTCCAAGATAAGGTGTATGTAATAAAAATACTTATTTTTAAAAGGCGACTTCAATCAAACTTTTTTTAATTGATATAGGCTTATGATTGACCACAATCTCACCTAATGGAAAGTGAGGATGTGGTCGAAAATGGAGCGCCTTATTTAGAAGATTCATCTGTTTTTAAGGTAGTTTGTAGGATACGGGAAAGAGGATACGGGGAGAGCTGCATTCCAAGCTTTTGCTATTCGTATCTACTGAGTAGAAGTAAGTTTAAATTGACACTATATTGACAAGCCAATGCCTAATATGTTCCAAATCCAAATGATAACGTACATCTCCAAAGAACTCAGACATTTCAGACATAAGACGCCTGCCTGAGTAAATGTAATGGCATAATATTGGAAGGTACTTACGTTGTGAGGCTGCACCGGGCAATATGTGACTTATGGGCCGCTGTATTCGCTCTTTATTACAGTTATTATTCGCCTGAGGCTCACACGAATTACAGAATAATGTACATCGACTCCGAGAAAAGAATTTCTTTTTTAATCGACTTCAAAAAACGGAGGAGCTTTCCGAAACAGTATTTATATGTATTTTTTGCACGACTGCACAACATAGATGGGGACCGACACTGAATGATGAATGATACCTATCATTTGTTTGGATAAGGAGTGCAGGAAGGTAAAGTTAATGTAATATAACCGGATTTCTATCAGTATGTGCCTATTGGTTGAAATTCAAGGGGTCTGTGTGAAATACCTCTATTTCTTTAAAAAGAGGTAGGTACGTGCATACTTCTTTCTATTTCACACAGTATATCTTGAAGTGTACATGTACTGAAAAATAATACGGCGAGGCTTAGAATAAAACTGGTAGGTACCTACTTCCAGAAATTTTATAAAGCTTTTTATAGCCTTTGGAAATAATGTTTCTTTATCACAGATTGCCTAGGCCCTAGGGTGTCTTAAGGGTAAGTACTAAGTAACGTACATTGTTCGGCTCCATAAATGTACCTACCAATTACTGTGTAGTAAACATTGTAGTAAATTATACCACACTGCACAGTATGCGCTTTTTCATTAATGATCAATAAAAAGTTGAAGAAGAAGGCTACCCACAGTATTATTTTTAACAAAATCATCGATAGATCTAACTAATGGGTACCTACTTACACACTTTTCTACACTGCACATGGAAGATACAGGTAAGATGCTCAGATTAGGTACTCAGATGGAAAATTCAACTGTTGTTGTGTGATTCTACAAAAATACTTATTGCATCGATGAGGCTACATATATGCAGTTGATTGGTTAATTCTTGCATCGGTGGAGTCGCGTAGGCACTGATTAGCTAATATGTGCATCGATTATGCAGCCAAGGCGCTAAATGGCTGGTAGGTATTGTAATCGTTGAGTTGCTACGATTACCGGCGATGGTTGACCGATGTCACGGGTCACCGATATGAACCTGACTATATAAGCCTCAGATAAGCCCTTTGGAATATTTTACGTCCACCATCTTCAATTCTTCATACAAGAAAAATTATCGCCATTTGTCAAAATTTCCGCTAATACGCCGCAACCATAGATAATACATATTATATGCAACACAACATGAAGGAGCGTGATCTGTGACGTGGATCCACAGACAATACTGCGGTCGGCTTACAACTGACGCTGTGGGTGTCAAAACAAACATTTTTGATACCTGACGACATTTCCCGCGGTCCGCCGAGTCCTGTATACTTACGTCTATTGCCGATGTACAATTTTATTTTCAAGAATCACACCCTGAACTACGGAGGACTGCCAAGAATTTAGGGCAGACAGTACCTACAAACATTAATTTTGTTAAGCATAAACACGAGCCGCTCGTGATTATCATGCGAAGCTCGTAGCAATACATTCTGCGGCGTTTGTAGCTCGTGGCCGCGCCTCACGCGCAGCGGCGTGAAAGACAAACGTGACAGGCGGCGCGGGCGTGACGTGACACGCCGCGTCACTTGCAAGCTGCATCGGACACGCCTGTCCGCGCGCCTCGCCTCGACCTCGTGCAGTACTGCAGTTACACGTAGGTACAGTGAGGATCAAAAGTCGTTATAGAATTTGCAAACAAGATCCCCTGCGTATTATTGTGATATGTAAAAATATTTTTAACCGAAACAGTTTATGATATTTTCACACCGTGTTTAAAAGTGCATATGTATGCACTTTTGACGTCAACCATTCATGCTTTTCTTGACATGCAACGCTGACAACTATCATCCTCATAAAGAAGAATGACCAAAGGTGGTACCAAGTTTTCTTATGAACCAACACTAAACTATTTTGGGAAATTTATTTTAAACCATTTGAAAAATTGGTTTTTCATATCCGGAATTTAATTTTCAATATACCTACAAAAAAATTGCACATTTTCTGTCATACAAATTTTATTGAGAAATACAACTTGTTTATTTGCCTATAACTTTGGAATCTTTAATTAAAAAAACCTGTAGGAGTTAATGTGGAGACCGCACTCTACATATAAAAAAATAGGTTTGGATTTGAACGCTTGGTACGGGACTCCATATATCCATGGTCAACCTTTTTTTTGTATTTCGTTCCATTTGAGCGAATAGAATCAAATTTAATAATATCTCAATATTTACGGCTGCTGATATGCCTCAGCCGGGAGCCGCGGCTGGTTTCCAGCCGTTCGTTTCGGAAAACACTGCACAAGATGTCTATGTACACTGTAGTCTGAGGTGTACACATACACCACAGTCTCACTGGGCATTATAACCAAAACGCGTATCATCTGCAAAATCCAGAATTATACTATTGTATCCAAAAAGTAAACATTCTATACAAAAATCCTTCAAATGGATCGATCAGCATCAGCTTACGTTTTTGTTTGACTGTTTCATTTTATTCTCAACAGAATTGATAGCACGGAGTACAGACACACTGTTACAGATTCGAATTCGAAAGTGTTGGCTCAATAAAAGCGAGTTAAGTAAAATAGCTATGTTGTTTATATAGACTAATAAGATCTTCCTAGAGCGCCTGTATTCCCAATGGACGCATGGCTGAAGATACCTAACTTACATCTATAAATACATATAGAACCCACAGTATTATTACTATTTCTGTGATAGAACCTAACTTAAAATCTAGCAATTGCCCTACGGCTTCGCCTACATCTATAATTCAAATCAAAAGTTGTTTACATCGCTTAGGCTTAACTTAGAAGTACAGGCACGTAAGATAAGTCAATAAAAAAGGTTATTTGATTGGTAGATTTGGTGGTAACTACTCGTATTGTTGACTTAAGTAAGTTAGAACTAAGTTTAAAACGGTTTCAACTTTCAACGCGCCCTACTGCCCACAACAAACTTCTACTCTAAGCTATGTACGATTATCATAATAATATTCTTTTGGCCACTTTAAAAAGAGCCGTCACTTAAAGAACTTAAAGGTTCACCGCACACGGCGTTTAGACGCTTGAGTGGTTTCGCTTTTAACTCGTTTTTGTGTACACTTCGCCCACGAGAGGTGCCGCTGCCGGCTTTAAAGTCAAGAGATGAGATGTTATTTACGTATGATGGAAGTTAGGATTACTTTGGAATAAATTATTCCTTCGTATACTTCTTACAATAAAACGAGATTACGACACTGATTTTAAAAACGTCAGAAGCCAGTATGTTGCCTTGAAAATTATGTAGTGCTTAGGTAAATCCTACTTCAATGGAAATCGTAAGTGACTTCTTCTCGTCACTGACTACCTATCTTCGTAATTGTCCTAATTTGACAATGTTGAGGGATCAACCACCCTCGCGGTTACAGTGATAGAATCTTGGTAGGGCGCCTGTCTGTTATTTTTTAGTTTTATATGCTCTCTAGGCGTCTCTATCTATTCCCGTGGTGCCTAGTATCCCAATCCAAGTAGTTTCCTCTCGCTTCTTGTCTCTATGTTCTCATTCTGTATTCTTTCCATTGTGAGCTTGAATTTATGGATTCACCTCGTACCGTCGCGGGCCTAGTAGTAAAACTGGTAGAACAGTCCACCAGTCAACAGTCATGTGACTCCAAGCCGCTTCTTCACTTGTGCCATGTGTGCGCCAACTCCATCTTGGTAATAAATAAGGTCAGCAACATTGAAAACGATCCCATTCAGTAGTGGAGATACTCGTTAAAGGAGCACTCACTCATAACGCGGTGGAGGTCCTCCCTCCTAGTATGCAGAAGAACTTGCCAGTCCGGAAGAGACCGTGCTGATCTGTTGGGTAAATTGCTAAGAGCTGTTGACGTTGAGACGGGAGTAGAATCTAAACTTTTATAATAATTTACTCTTATTAAATAGCCCTCGAGAGTGTGGTTTTTAATGAATTCTGTCGAAACCTTTTGTTCTTTTGCGCAAGTATCCAGTTCGGGAGAGGTGAGCTCGTGGTAATTTATGCGGGCTCGTGTGTGCAGCGCCTACCGCGGTGCTTCGCGAGCGAGCCTGTGTCCCGTCGTGATGTAGCTCAGCCGCCAATCAGGCCTGGCAGCTTATTTACACCATTACTCTCTTGTGTACCATCAAGCTTTTAATAGCACTTGGGCCTGTCCAGACGTAGCGACTACTTCGTATGTACGGTGTAGGTACCTACCTACCTTATTCGTTCTTACCTTTGGTACATCTTTTTTATCTTCATAATATAGGAACAGCTTAGAAATTTCCATCTGAGTCTCTGGGCTTAGAGTTGAAATCTTGGAGAACTTCGAGATAGTCCTTGCTATTCCTGTACCTATACCTAATGTGATTTTCTGCTCGGAATAAATTAGGTAGGTACAAAGCAATGCTGATAAAAAATCTAACAAAACCTTTTACCAAGAGACTACGTTTATATAACGTAGCTAAAGTCACATTTATCGAATATAGATTACTCTCATGTTAAAGAGAGCAATGAATCAAGTCAAACGATAATAAATTAAAACAAACAGCACTACGCGTAGGCTGTGTCTATAGACAACGCAGCTACAAGTTACAAAGTGAATTACAGTTATTAATCAACACCATTTCCAATCGAAATTGAGTCTTAGATTCCGTGCAAGATTATAGCGTAATTAATTTGAGTTGCTCATTTATGGATTAAATAATTTATTTGTCCACAATAACCGTTCGTGCATAAAGTGTAAACTATTTAATGTTATGTTGCATTACACTTTTAACAAAGTGATCACGAAAGGTGCAATAGCAGAGTTTCCTTGTTCCGTGCGCAAGACATATTACGAGTATATCTGTTGCATGTTTATACGATACGGTTACCTATACATGCCACTGCGTGTATCACAGAACACATACTACTCTCTATCGGCGTGTATGCGGTGGTCTCTCCAGTCCGTATCGAGTCTAACGTGTGCGCTAATCCTATCGGCGCGTCGGTCGGCATCATCCCACGATTGGAGCGGCGCGCGACCGCAACGACCTCGAATGCGCGCTGCTTTTCTGAGCACAGCCACAGGCGATATTCGACCAACGAATATATTATATTTTACTTTCAGAGGGAAGTATCGACATGTACCAAAATTTTGCCAGGTAAGTTTTGTTCATTTATTTAATTTTTGTCCTTACAGGTATGTGCAAAATTATTGTAAATGGTGGTGCTATATCTGGCATAATGTACTGTAATTCTCGGAGGGCTGGAGCCATCCAGGAGTAGGTACGATTTTTTGAGAAGCCTGTTTAGAAAGCGCCATTTTATTATGACAGTGTGTGTAGGTGACTAGGTAGGTACTACCACACCCAGTGAGGCTGCCACATGAACTCATTTATGGCTGATTTTCTAAGGTAGTAAAGCCAAACTAAATTTGAGCAGTGTCGTTGTTCATCATTCTAACCGAAACTATAGAGAAGGTAGGTATATAGAGGTAAAACTTTGAGTAAGATTTCGGTCTTGTGTTAGGAGGTCTAGATTCTAATCCGAGGCAGGAGTCGGTTTGTGTTTCAGCTTTTTACACTTCTAAGTTTTAGTGTTAAAACATGAAATATCGTATAGAAAAGTATCCATTCCTGATGTTTTTAAAGATGTGTGAATGTGAAGCCTATGAAACAGCATGTGGTTATTGTGGAGGAGTCGAGTCTCTTCTAAGAAGAGTCGAGTTTCGCTGAAGAGTAGCGATGATACATGAGTTAAAATAATATACCTACGTTAAAACAGACTCCAACTCTCATCAAACTATTGTTGTTTAATACATTAAAAAAGGACTTAAGTATATGGTTTTCTCATAGATATACCACTATCAGAACTGGACTAAATTAAAATGGGACCACACCGGAACTGTCAGCTTTCTTATAAAAAAGAATCATCAAAATCAATTCACCCGGTCAAAACTCATGAGCTAACAAACAGAAAAAACAGTCGATTTGTGAGAACCTCCCCCTTCTTAACAGACTTCAAAAATAGGAAGAGGTTTACATTTCGCCCGATTCTTTTTTTTTTAAGTCGGTTGATAATAGTGCGTCGCGTCGTGAACTCGCTTCGTGCGCTGTGCGGGCGCGGGCGGCGCGTGGCTGGGAACCGGCGGCGCGCGCGCGTTCTCACGGCCGCCTGACCTGCGCCCGCGCACCCCCGCACCTCCCCGCACCTCCCCGCACCTTCCCGCACCTCCCCGCACCTCCCCGCACCTCCCCGCCCGCGCCGCGCCGCCTCCGCTGGTGCAGCGCGCATTTCTCTCGCATCTTCAGGGCTGCTTGATGTCTTCCAATTTATAAAACTGTTTCACAAAAAATTAAAAGCGTTGTCGAAATTAATCTGCCCCAGATTGTGTAAGGAAAACGTGTTCATTCCATTGTTGGACATTTATGCCTCCTCATAAGCACGCCATATTTTGCGGTCTTGGATTTTCTCATCTATGATTTTCCCAAAAGTTTGGCGATATCGTCAGAGTTCAGACCAACGTATTGGCTGCCAGCCCACGTTTATGCAACCGGTGCGTGGCCTCCATTCAAGTAGCAAGCGGGTCCATCGGTCGTCTCAAGACGTACCTACAGCCAATCAGCGAACAGAATTTGTTTACTGTATTAATTCATTTTTATTACCCAAGTGGCCCCCTCTTTTTTCGTAACCGTAACTTAATTAACGGATGTAATTATAATAATTACGTTCTATCTTTACAAATAAGTGTACTAAGGATCAGGTATTTTAGAATCAAGTTGATTTACAAAAAATAACTTTATACCTAGTATGTGTCAACCCTAGTGCGTCTTCTAAACAACCGCCCGTGGTGATTTATAGAGTCGCTGAATTCCGCCTCAATTAGCGGTGGATTAGTGGCCGCAGATAATACTGCGCTTAGATGTTACACGCTGACTGCCGCTAGACATGCTATTGAGCTAAGAAGCAATATTAGTAAGTACATAGGTACATCTTTATGCTCTAACCTCAGAATACAGATTCTGTATTCTGAGGCTCTAAGGCTCTAACACACAATCTACTAGGTACTTAAATAGTTGAACTACCTCTTATGTCTTGTGGTGACCATGTTCAACCACAGATCACGAGATCCTGGGTTCGATGAAGCCAAGTATTGGGTATTGGGGTTTCAACTTAAAATTCTCTATACCAGCCCGGAGTTTAGAAATTGCAGGCGTTTCACCCCGTGATTTCGTTAGAGCGCTTACACACGACCCTAAAAATTAGAGACAATATCGGGAGTATGGGGAGCGCCCTACATCGCTCCCTGAATCCTCTCGTGTGTAGGCAAATGCCATGCATCGCCAGAACCACGACGGCTACGAAAGCATCCTGCGCCGATTTCTCCGGTTGTGTGTGACCCATCGGGTTTTGAGAGTGAGGAATAAAGAGAAAAAGTCATGGTGAAGACTAACCACCGGGCGAACGTATCGTGGCCGAACTGCCTTCATCACAAAGAGATACCTTTTCACACACAGATTCTATTTATCTTCTTAGTTATTCGGGTCGAATTACCACAACCTTAGCGGCATGGCACATAAGCTAGGCCGCCGTCACAGCGATGTACTCGCAGATGTAATCGGCGTGCTTTACGAGGCAAGGCGGCGGCGCGAGGCACGCAGACGCAGAGCGCCGCAACCTCTCGCGATTATAACATAAAACTCCCACTCCCACGGAGTGCGCATATCTGAACGTTTCAGCAATTTTATGTCGATTCCATTACACATGCTTATCTAAAAGTTACGGTTCACTTTCGCCCTTTTATCGCGCAATGCTTGCAACAGGGCGAGCGTAAGAACGTATACGAATAGCGACTCGCAGATTATAATGTCTTTGGGTCAACAGGTTCAAATACGAAAAGACGTGTGTCGAGTGCAGTTAGCGCTGCCAGGTGTCCGGATAAAGCCGGACGTAATTAGGCTTTTTGATTACGTTTCCGGCGAAAATGAACGGTGTCCAGCTTGTCCGGCTTTTGTTAGGCTTTTAATATTTTGCAAACTTTAATAATGTTGGGTGTCCCTTTGGCCTTTAGCCAAAATGTCCGACCAAACAGAATGGTGGTCTGTGAGTCTGTACGACTATTACGTTTGGTGACCGCAACTCCTAAGTGCAGTGCAGTATAGGTATTGTGTGTTTTGCATCTTGGTGGTGGTTGCATTGCTTATTTGTTTCTAAGAAAGATTATCTGACTTTGGTGAAAATTTTGTTCTACAAAATTACCCAACGAAACTAACAAGTCTAAAATATTCTAGGTAGGTACTTACTTCTTTCTTACATCAAAGAAATTACAAAAGACAGCTCTATTTTATGATATAATAATTATTTACGTTTTGATACAGAATCACCTGAACTGCTGAAAGCGGGTGGAAAACCGATTTTGAAGGTCTTTCAGCGAATGTTCAATTCCGTCATTCACGAAGGAGTAACGCCCAAGGCGTGGAACAGGAGCGTGGTGGTTCTTTTCTTCAAAAAAGGTGACAACACTTTACTGAAGAATTACAGACCCATCTCGCTGCTGAGCCATGTCTACAAACTGTTCTCGAGGGTCATTACGAATCGTCTCGCTAATAGGTTCGACGACTTCCAGCCTCCCGAACAAGCCGGATTCCGAAAAGGCTTTAGTACCATAGACCACATTCATACGCTGCGGCAGGTTATACAGAAGACTGAAGAGTATAACCAGCCACTTTGCTTAGCGTTTGTGGACTATGAGAAGGCCTTCGATTCGGTGGAGACATGGGCTGTGTTGAGATCTCTGCAGAGATGCCGAATCGACTACCTACCGGTATATCCAAGTGTTGAAGTGTTTGTACGAAAACGCCACTATGTCAGTCCGTATCCAAGACCAAGCTACGAGACCAGTCCAACTGCAGCGAGGAGTGCGACAGGGGGATGTCATCTCTCCAAAGCTGTTTACCGCGGCGTTGGAGGACGTCTTTAAGCTACTGGATTGGAACGGATTTGGCATCAACATCAACGGCGAGTACATCACACACTTGCGATTTGCCGACGATATAGTCGTCATGGCAGAGACCCTGGAGGATCTCAACACAATGCTCAACGACCTCAGCAGGGTTTCTCAACAGATTGGACTCAAAATGAACATGAGCAAGACAAAGATTATGTCGAATACTCATGTTTCGCTCCAACCAGTAGTTGTTGAAAACTCTGCACTCGAAATTGTTGACGAGTACATATACCTTGGACATACAATACAATTAGGTAGGTCCAATTTCGAGAAAGAGGTGAACCGCCGAATCCAACTCGGCTGGGCGGCGTTCGGGAAACTCCGCGATGTCTTCTCGTCCAACATCCCTCAGTGCCTGAAGACCAAAGTCTTCGAACAGTGCGTGTTGCCAGTGTTAACTTACGGATCAGAGACATGGTCGTTTACTATGGGCCTCATAAGAAGGCTCAGGGTCACTCAGCGAGCGATGGAGAGAGCTATGCTCGGAGTATCTTTGCGGGATCGAATCAGAAATGAGGAGATCCGCAAAAGAACCAAAGTAACCGACATAGCTCAACGTGTCGCAAAGCTGAAGTGGCAATGGGCGGGGCACATAGCTCGCAGGACCGATGGACGTTGGGGACCCAAGGTGCTGGAATGGCGGCCACGCACCGGGAAGCGCAGTGTCGGTCGACCCCCCACCAGGTGGACGGACGACATTAAGAGGGTCGCGGGGAGTCGCTGGCGCCAGGCGGCGCAAGATCGTGGTGTTTGGCGGTCATTTCAGGAGGCCTATGTCCAGCAGTGGACGTCCATCGGGCATCGGCTGAAACGACGACGACGACGACGACAGAATCACCATTAATGTGTTAATTTATTAATTATTTACACACTGATTGTATTTACGTAGATAGAAACCAATTGGTTCTGGTGCTCTTTTAAAGATTTTAGCTAAGTATTACACTGATGACTGAAATATTCTTTCACGGTACAGATTTGTCGACCTGTGCAATCCGCGAGGCAGCTTTTCGTGCTGGCCCTGTTGATGTGGGCTGTTTTACGATGTATCTGAGGAGAACTTTATTTCCAAGCTTAAATATTTTTCAAGTCAAAAAGGATTTATATTTTAAAGCATGCATAATCTGCGGGATTTATTTGCGTTGGCATTTACGATACAACCTTTACAACTTTATTTGCTCGTGCTTATGTTGACGGGTGCGCGCATGGGTGATTGTGAAACTGCGAATACGCTCGTATCTAAAGTACCTATTTCCATTTAAAACAATCGAATAATCAGACATCAGAATAAAACTGAAGCAGAAACGAATATCCTATGTAGATGTGCGGACTACGTAAATAAAACAAAGATTTTCTTGGTCTTGTTTAAACCAACTTCAAAAAAGGAAGAGGTTTGTTTCGTCGTGTTTATTTTATTGCTTTGTAGAGGTTTTCATCTACGCTTTCGTTTTTAATTCATGGCTTATTTCCTTCATTATAAGAATAAATATTTAAAAAAAATTGGTTGCCCGTAAAGTCGGTTTACTGACGATAGTTGAACGTGACAACGTCTTCTTTGTCGTTCGTTCCGCGCTCGCCGCCGCCGCTGCCGGTAACGCCGGTAACGCCGCATGAGCGAGGTAACGCCGGATGAGTCATGTTTTTTCGTGCGTGCAACCGGCTTTATCGATTTATAAGACGTTGTCACGTCAAAAATTGGTTGCCTGTAAAGTCGGTTTACTGCCGATAGTTGAACTTGACAACGTCTTCTTTGTCGCTCGTTCCGCGCTCGCGAGGTAACGCCGGTAACGCCGCATGAGCGAGGTAACGCCGGTAACGCCGGATGAGTCATGTTTTTTCGTGCGTGCAACCGGCTCTATCGATTTATAAGACGTTGTCACGTCAAAAATCTCTAATATAAGTCCGTAAGTCACAATCGGCCAGAAAGAAAACTCTGATATACCTACTTACTCTTAAACATACATAGTCTATTGGGATAGTAGTTGGTACCTACTTATAACGTCCAGTTACGACGATGGATGTTCCTCTGAACAATGGATCGGCTTGATCTTGATGATTTAATTACCAACAAACACTCAAAAAGTAACTTATGGGTAGGTAAATACGTACCAGGCCAGGAGGAGTAAAAAGCGTCTAAGTAGGTAGGTATACAAAAATCTTCGTTGGTTTTCCATTTATAGCTCAGTCTATATTAGACTCTAGTTTAACACTTCGCGTCGGCTTTTGGCATAGCATCACGGTGCTATAGCTGTTGTGTGATAGCTGAAGATTAATAATGTCTGAGCATTCCCTGATAGCGTGGCTGGCGGCATTATCAGCTGAACACATCCCGCCGCTCGCCAGCCGAGGCTCGTGCGGACAAAAGGTAAACAAAACGACAACGGCTCAAATTAAGCGAGATAACTCCGCAAAAACACGCTACCTGCGAGCCGCGTGCCCGCACACCCGCCGCCGGCCTTCGCCGTGAGGACACCTCTTATAATGTGTGCATCTAACGCTGTCCCTCTCAAAGTGGCCCGCTTTATAGTTTACCCCTTGCGAATCAATGTTCACATTTGCAGGCAATATAACGCGGCATGTTAGGTTAAACGCCATTCATTTCAATGCCATTTCAAGGGAGGAGTACGACCTCACATAACAATAAGTGTTCTGTGACCGCTCCAATCATTGTTATTTTTACTGAGTTTTGTGACAAATAAAGTTTTTGACTTCGTAAGATTTTTCTCAAATCTCGTAGGCAGCCTTGGGGCCGTAACACCATCTCCTAAAGCAGTAATGTTCCAGTATTGTTTTGACCATTTTATACTATGTTTATATGAAAATATTAAAACAGCACTGCAGCATTATGGTACGGTTTCTGGAGAAATTTCTAAGTCAAGTTAAAGTACATACTGGTTTGTAACCATGACACTCCATTGATCAGTAGAACTCAATATAAAATAATTAATAAACCAATGGCACGCCATGGTAGAACTTTAGCGATTAATAGATAAGCGTGTTAATTCAACACACAATATGAGAGAGAAGGCCCGAAGCCAGCTATATTGTACTAACTATTTGTACTGGACTGCGTTACTTAAACTCGACCTCTTCAAGTTTTTACAGGTGGTTAGAGACGAAAACTTTGGGAAGCACTCATCTAACGAAAATGACGGCATCGCCGACAGAGATGGAACTACGAAAATTACCTGCGGAAAAGAGGAAGGGCGTTAAATCCATCCCAAACTAATATAAGGGTTATGTCGAGAGCGGTCGGTTATCGGTAGCAGAAACAAGTTATTCAAATGCAGTGGCCGCCAGGACGCTACGCCTACGCCCTACGTGTGTCGGGAACGAGTCCCCACGCGAATGACGAGCTTCCTTTTATTTTCGAAATTCGGTATCATTATTATTTGACGACCGCTGGCGCAGTGGTGGGTTCGAGTATTCAGTGAATGTGATTTGGCTTTGATGATATACTCTATAGATGGAGCATTCGGGGCACAAAAGCGTCGAAAAAAATAGGCGAGAACTGTTCACGCCTAAAGTGCTCGCCGCTCCTCAGTGTCGATTCTCACTTCAAGAGACACGCACGCACGGCTTTACTTTTGATTTGACTTATTTTGGTATTAAAATGGCGAGTTGTGCAGTAAAAATCTGTCGAAACCACAGAGGATGCTTACGAACAATTAATAAAATCGCTTACCATCGGTTAGTAACTCAAAACAAATAGTAATTAACAAAAACAAAAATAATTATAACGATATATTTTTTCCACTTAGCCGACGCGTCGTGTTAAGGTGTTGCCATTTACCCGAATTTAGGATTGCGAATTTTCCCGTATGGTGCAATAGTAATTATTGTATTTTTAAATCTGATCAAGATACTATGTATGGAGTATGTTTCCAAAACGAAACTGATGTCAAAATTAAAACAAAGAGATGCCATTTTGTTTTATTTGTTTGTTAATTGATCGAATTCTTTCACATTCAGTATCGGAGCTCACTTTGATAATTCGATATCAAAATCATTCGATTCGATTGCAAAATCGATGGGGTTCCCTATGAGGCTATGATCATAAAAAAGGAAACTGATGTCAAAATAAAAATAAATGGACGCCATTTTGAATTTTTTTGTTAATGGACCGAATTCTTTCAAATTCGATATATGTGGTTCCCTTTGATCATAAAAGAGGAAACTGATGTCAAAATAAAAATAAATGGACGCCATTTTGAATTTTTTTGTTAATGGACCGAATTCTTTCAAATTCGATATATGGGCTTCCATGAGATCATAAAAAATGAAACTGATGTCAAAATAAAAATAAATGGACGCCATTTTCAATTTTTTTGTTAATGGACCGAATTCTTTCAAATTCGATATATGGGGTTCCCTTTGATCATAAAAAAGGAAACTGATGTCAAAATAAAAATAAATGGACGCCATTTTGAATTTTTTTGTTAGTGGACCGAATTGTGTCAAAATCGATATATGGGGTTCACTATGTTCATAAATAGGAAACTAATCTCAAAATAAAAATAAATGTTTAACAGTTTCCGAACCCCATATATCGAATTTGAAAGAATTCGGTCCACTAACAAAAAACTTCAAAATGGCGTCCATTTATTTTTATTTTGACATCAGTTTCCTTTTTTATGATCAAAGGGAACCCCATATATCGAATTTGAAAGAATTCGGTCAATTAAAAAAAAATCAAAACGGCGTCCATTTATTTTTATTTTGACATCAGTTTCCTTTTTTTAGGTTGCTGTAAAGGTCAGATATCGATTTTGAAAGAATTCGGTCCAATAACAAAAAAGTTCAAAATGGCGGCCAATTGTTTAATTTTGAACACGTTCTTTCTCCATGCATTCTGCAAATGTTCCAAAATTTTCTATCCTAATCTTAATTCAAAGACCGTCACTCAGCACCGATAGAAGTTACCGTCTTCAAAGCAGTTTCAGCGTTTCAATACGATGCTGTGTAGCAGACAATACAAGTTCAAATGACATTATAATTTATGATGATTTTATTAAAATTATGAAATCATTTTACAGATTTTCCCCATTTTGTAGGGATGGATAAATTAGCTGGTAACTCCCAAATGCAAATGGCGCTGACGTAAGACATAGGCTATGCTATGCGTGTGTGCGTGACTCACGCACACACGCTCATAAATACTGGCCACTTTTTGATGCATCGCTTATTACGTGACGCGGTATCTATAGAGTATATCATCAAAGGTGATTTGGGTTGCAGGGTTATTAATTCCCAGCTTGACTCAATAATGTCTGGTGAATAAGGTCTGGAAGGAAGATGCGTTAAGGGTGCGTTTACGGACATTGCAGTTTTCGTGGAGTTTTCGGTACATATTGTGACTAGAATAAACAAAATATAATGGAACTAAAAATAACAACACAAAGATTGGTCTTTTATCTACAATTCGTGGTAGAAAAATTGGTTAAAAATCTTTACTTTTAGTACTATAAAAATAGTTTAAATCATCTCTTCTCACAAAATTGGCGATTTAGGAGTGAGTTTCGGTACATTTTTCTGTAAAAACATACCGATTTTATGTCTTTTAAAAATATCAACTGACAGTAGATATGTTCATCTATACACGGTGGTAGAAAAAATAACAAAAAAAGACAAACAGTAAATGAAAAAAAATTAAGTTCGCGTGCATGTTTTCACATATTTTGCTTACAAGCGTAAATCTTAAAGAGGTTACAATAAGGGTTATTTTATTTTACTCGGTCACAGGTTTCTACTATTTCAAAATTCAAATATCAATCAGTCAGCCTTTGGCTGCCTTCGCGAGTGGGACTGCACGTCGTTTGCGAGCAGTTGCTGATTGAAAAACATCGCTGTACGTACACGGATATTTGGCAATAACTATCTTGATACTTTACGTAATACTGTCCTGACATATTTTTGAAAAGGTAAGCACCTACAGTACCTACAATATTATATTTTATTATAATTAGCTAGAATTGAGTTTATTTATTTTATTCCATTTATTTTATTTGTTCCCCAAGCGTACTAGTGACCTGGAGGTATACTTAGAAGACTACTACTGGTAACTGGATCTCCTAGACGTATAGAGCTAGCCGTCTCGAGTTTGGGCTCGTTTTGTTAGTTATGAAAAGACCTTTCCACTTGACTTGGTGGAGTGAGCTAAAGGTATACTTCGAAGACTACTACTGGATCTCCTAGACATATAGAGCTAGCCGTGCCGAGTTTGGGCTCGTTTTGTAAGTTATGAAAAGACCTTTCCACTTGACTTGGTGGAGTGACCTGAAGGTATACTTCGAAGACTACTACTGGATCTCCTAGACGTATAGAGCTAGCCGTGTCGAGTTTGGGCTCGTTTTGTTAGTTATGACAAGACCTTTCCACTGGACTTGGTTGAGTGACCTGAAGGTATACTTCGAAGACTACTACTGGATCTCCTAGACGTATAGAGCTAGCCGTGCCGAGTTTGGGCTCGTTTTGTTAGTTATGACAAGACCTTTCCACTTGACTTGGTTGAGTGACCTGAAGGTATACTTCGAAGACTACTACTGGATCTCCTAGACGTATAGAGCTAGCCGTGCCGAGTTTGGGCTCGTTTTGTTAGTTATGAAAAGACCTTTCCACTTGACTTGGTTGAGTGACCTGAAGGTATACTTCGAAGACTACTACTGGATCTCCTAAACGTATAGAGCTAGCCTCTAGCTAGCTGAATGATTAATGACCGAGTCTGCAGCGAGATAATTACACTACTATAGTAGTGCAGCCTCCGTGTGCAACATATGCGGGGAGGTGAGAGGCTGCCAACTATAGTAGTGTTATTATCTCGCTGCAGACTCGGTCATAAATCATTCGAGTGTCTCGCTCACCGACATCGTGCCGGCCGACGAGCGCAGCCGCGTGTGCAACATATGCGGGGAGGTGAGAGGCTGCCAAGTATAGTAGTGTTATTATCTCGCTGCAGACTCGGTCATAAATCATTCGAGTGTCTCGCTCACCGACATCGTGCCGGCCGACGAGCGCAGCTGCGTGTGCAACATATGCGGGGAGGTGAGAGGC
The DNA here is from genome assembly GCA_036785405.1 of Coenonympha arcania. Lineage (NCBI taxonomy): Eukaryota > Metazoa > Arthropoda > Insecta > Lepidoptera > Nymphalidae > Coenonympha > Coenonympha arcania. The sequence continues at coordinate 5,198,015 of CM072067.1, forward strand.
TGCACCACTATAGTTGTGTTATTATCTCGCTGCAGACTCGGTCATAAATCATTCGAGTGTCTCGCTCACCGACATCGTGCCGGCCGACGAGCGCAGCCACGTGTGCAACATATGCGGGGAGGTGAGAGGCTGCCAACTTTAGTAGTGTTATTATCTCGCTGCAGACTCGGTCATAAATCATTCGAGTGTCTCGCTCACCGACATCGTGCCGGCCGACGAGCGCAGCCGCGTGTGTAACATATGCGGGGAAGTGAGAGGCTGCCAACTATAGTAGTGTTATTATCTCGCTGCAGACTCGGCCATAAATCATTCGAGTGTCTCGCTCACCGACATCGTGCCGGCCGACGAGCGAAGCCGCGTGTGCAACTTATGAGGGGAGGTAAGAGGCTGCCAACTATAGGGTGCGGCTCACAAAAAATGTACCATAACACACTGGAAATTCTAACACACGATAACACACTGGAAATGCGTAACACACTGGAATTAATGTAAAGATTAGTATCTATAATGTTAAACCCTTCGTGCGAGAGTCCCATTCGCACTTAGCTGGTTTCTCGACAAATTATATATTACTATTTTTTATTTCTAAATATATAAAGTTAGAATAAGCATTCTTGTAATGAATACTAAGCTTTATATTTTTCACGTGTGTTACGTCACACAATTTTGTAACACACATAACGCACGTGAAAACACACACCTGAAAAAGTAACTTCAAAGTCATGTAGCAACTTCAAATGCAATATAATTTACTAAACAACTACATTATTCAGTCGTATCAAGTATTAACTTTATGTCTCTAGACTCCCAACGAACTATATCATTACTTACCATGAAAAATTAATTCCAAAAAGTCAAGAAAATCCAATGACGAACTCGTGACACACACTGAGTAGCATTTTTATAGCAAACTAAGATGGCTGTCAGATCACTGACTTTACTATTTGATGGATGAAATGTTGCCAGACCAAAAAAAATAAGTGAAGTGTTTCTATTCATAATAAAAAAAAACTTACACGTATCAAACTGAGTAATAACACACGTGAAATAAAATAGGGACATTCTTTAAATCCAACGTTTTTATTATTTTATCTGTATTAATATCGGTTTTTTGACGCATTATATGTAGATTCATTCCAATGCCATTGTTTAATAATGCGATGGGCCTTTAACTACAGGTTATATGATGAAAAATAATTTTTAATGATTTTTAGTCGGGGCTGGGACATTTGTTTTTTCTATGGAACTAAAAATTATTCCTACTGATTGCAAATGTTTTTGTTGTTATTATTAATGTTTTAACTGCTACATTGGCCTAATACTATTACAAGTGAATTGAAGCGTGTACAGATAACAGAAAATCTTTTCCTGGAATGAAAAAAAATACTTATTTCTTTTTTCAAAGGTAGGGTCACGAAAAATTTGGAAAAGGTACATTTTTTGTGAGCCGCACCCTATAGTAGTGTTATTATCTCGCTGCAGACTCGGTCATAAATCATTCGAGTGTCTCGCTCACCGACATCGTGCCGGCCGACGAGCGCAGCCGCGTGTGCAACATATGCGGGGAGGTGAGAGGCTGCCAAGTATAGTAGTGTTATTATCTCGCTGCAGACTCGGTCATAAATCATTCGAGTGTCTCGCTCACCGACATCGTGCCGGCCGACGAGCGCAGCCGCGTGTGCAACATATGCGGGGAGGTGAGAGGCTGCACCACTATAGTTGTGTTATTATCTCGCTGCAGACTCGGTCATAAATCATTCGAGTGTCTCGCTCACCGACATCGTGCCGGCCGACGAGCGCAGCCGCGTGTGCAACATATGAGGGGAGGTAAGAGGCTGCCAACTATAGTAGTGTTATTATCTCGCTGCAGACTCGGTCATAAATCATTCGAGTGTCTCGCTCACCGACATCGTGCCGGCCGACGAGCGCAGCCGCGTGTGCAACATATGCGGGGAGGTGAGAGGCTGCCAAGTATAGTAGTGTTATTATCTCGCTGCAGACTCGGTCATAAATCATTCGAGTGTCTCGCTCACCGACATCGTGCCGGCCGACGAGCGCAGCCACGTGTGCAACATATGCGGGGAGGTGAGAGGCTGCCAACTTTAGTAGTGTTATTATCTCGCTGCAGACTCGGTCATAAATCATTCGAGTGTCTCGCTCACCGACATCGTGCCGGCCGACGAGCGCAGCCGCGTGTGTAACATATGCGGGGAAGTGAGAGGCTGCCAACTATAGTAGTGTTATTATCTCGCTGCAGACTCGGTCATAAATCATTCGAGTGTCTTGCTCTCGTCGGCCGGCACGATGTCGGTGAGCGAGACACTCGAATGATTTATGACCGAGTCTGCAGCGAGATAGTAACACTACTATAGTTGGCAGCCTCTCACCTCCCCGCATATGTTGCACACGCGGCTGCGCTCGTCGGCCGGCACGATGTCGGTGAGCGAGACACTCGAATGATTTATGACCGAGTCTGCAGCGAGATAATAACACTACTATAGTTGGCAGCCTCTCAACTCCCCGCATATGTTACACACGCGGCTGCGCTCGTCGGCCGGCACGATGTCGGTGAGCGAGACACTCGAATGATTTATGACCGAGTCTGCAGCGAGATAATAACACAACTATAGTGGTGCAGCCTCTCACCTCCCCGCATATGTTGCACACGCGGCTGCGCTCGTCGGCCGGCACGATGTCGGTGAGCGAGACACTCGAATGATTTATGACCGAGTCTGCAGCGAGATAATAACACTACTATACTTGGCAGCCTCTCACCTCCCCGCATATGTTGCACACGCGGCTGCGCTCGTCGGCCGGCACGATGTCGGTGAGCGAGACACTCTAATGATTTATGACCGAGTCTGCAGCGAGATAATAACACTACTATAGTTGGCAGCCTCTTACCTCCCCTCATATGTTGCACACGCGGCTGCGCTCGTCGGCCGGCACGATGTCGGTGAGCGAGACACTCGAATGATTTATGACCGAGTCTGCAGCGAGATAGTAACACTACTATAGTTGGCAGCCTCTCACCTCCCCGCATATGTTGCACACGCGGCTGCGCTCGTCGGCCGGCACGATGTCGGTGAGCGAGACACTCGAATGATTTATGACCGAGTCTGCAGCGAGATAATAACACTACTATAGTTGGCAGCCTCTCAACTCCCCGCATATGTTACACACGCGGCTGCGCTCGTCGGCCGGCACGATGTCGGTGAGCGAGACACTCGAATGATTTATGACCGAGTCTGCAGCGAGATAATAACACTACTATAGTTGGCAGCCTCTCACCTCCCCGCATATGTTGCACACGCGGCTGCGCTCGTCGGCCGGCACGATGTCGGTGAGCGAGACACTCGAATGATTTATGACCGAGTCTGCAGCGAGATAATAACACTACTATAGTTGGCAGCCTCTCACCTCCCCGCATATGTTGCACACGCGGCTGCGCTCGTCGGCCGGCACGATGTTGGTGAGCGAGTCACTCGAATGATTTATGACCGAGTCTGCAGCGAGATAATTACACTTCTATAGTGGTGCAGCCTCTCACCTCCCCGCATATGTTACACACGCGGCTGCGCTCGTCGGCCGGCACGATGTCGGTGAGTGAGACACTCGAATGATTTATGACCGAGTCTGCAGCGAGATAATTACACTTCTATAGTGGTGCAGCCTCTCACCTCCCCGCATATGTTGTACACGTGGCTGCGCTCGTCGGCCGGTACGATGTCGGTGAGCGAAACACTCGAATGATTTATGACCGAGTCTGCAGCGAGATAATAAATAAGCTTAGAACGAAGTTATTTCATTATAATAAAATACCTAAATGACAAAATATAAAATTTTATCTCAAAGTATCAAAATCGCGTTGATTCACTCATTTCAAGGCACCTTTGTGTGAGTGTAGGCCGTGCGTATGTATTTAGTCCGATTTGATACCTATCTATTTTGGGAGCACGTCCTTAAACAATCGTTCTATTTGAATTTACCTACTTTATATGCTTGGGGGTTTATTGTATAAGAGATAGTAGGTATACCTACATCGTAAACGTAATGTGCAGCAAACTCTACTCCCTGTCCCTGATTTGCTGAAAATAAATGGGAACAGCGAATTCAGCGAATCATGGATGCAGAACTTGTTGCCAATTGAATAAATTAATAATTGTTTCCTCATCTACCTAAAAGTGATGTGCAGACTCCAGATGTCACCTGGATTGTCACCACTCTAGTCCGGTGCTTAGCTGGTATGTCGTGACGAGATTCTAGATGCTTAGTTGTGGCTAGGGCATGAATACCGGGATCCCGAGATCTCGAAATCCCGGGATCTCGGTCGATATTTCGAGATTCAAATACCGGTATTGACTAGGCGCAATACCGAAATCCCGGTATTGAAAAAAAAAATACTTTTAACTTGCGAAAACGAATAAAAGAGAGGCGTCTTTTAGTGGCGGGCGTACTTCATTACCTTACTGACGTTGCGAACTTTTATAAAATGCCAGAAGATGAAACATTTCCAAATCTTTATGACTTGGAAGGGAAATTCTCAGTTTTAATGTTATTTCTACTTGTGTTAGGGATTGTATTTGTTTTAACTAGTCTCAAACATTAAATTTGGTGACGAGGGTCTGATGATGCAACATGGGCCTGATTAGCGATGCTTAATAATGGTAATTGGCAAATTAATCGAGTTTAGTCTCATTTGATTTGGTTAAATTATTCTAACACATTAGGCTTGGTGGCGAGGATTAATGAATGAATGTGGCGTATTTACGCTAGGGGCAAGAGGGCCATGGCCCAGGGCATCAGCCTCATAAAGGCGGCGCTAGAGGCACCTAGCTCAGCTTTTTTTACTTTATTAAGAGAAATTATCTGTTTAATGTGTTATCTTTCTAGTACACAAGGTGTTAGGGATTCGTATGTTTAACTAGGCTCCAATAATAAATTTGGTGACATGGGTCAGATGATGCCTTCAGACGCTGCTTAGAGGAGCTAATGGCTAGTTTGAAGATTAATTTTCATTTTTTAATAATAATATCATTTAAATTAAGTACATTAATATAGTAATCGAAAAACTATAAAACAAGTGGAAAATTAAAAATTTTTAAAACACCCACGACTTTTGCAGACTTGTAATTGAAAAAGGATTAAATAATTTTTTTTTAGATCCCCGACTAAAGGAAAGTAAGAACTAAGAACCTATCAGTATAATTACAAATCCAAGAAAATCCGTCGGAGCTGCAATTGCTATTTTCGTTTCCAATATCAATTAATGAAATTAGTAAGCATTGATAAACTGCCGGTATATGAGAAGTATCAAGAAATTGAATTAGTCATCAACTGGTAAACAGCACCATCAACACCGTCACAGGCAACGTCAACAGCAGCTCCGGTGGATTTTCTTGGATTTGTAATTATACTAATCAGGTTCTTAGTTCTTACTTTCCTTTAGTCGGGGATTTAAAAAAAATATATTTAATCCTGTTTCAATTACAAGTCTGCAAAAGTCATGGGTGTTTTAAAAAAAAAAAATTTTTAATTTTCCACTTGTTAAACAGTATTAAAAGAATATATCTGTTGATTTCGAAAAATAAGACTGAGAAAAAGTTATATGAAAATGTAGATGATTTAAAATGAACGTTAACTTAATTTTATCGATTGTTAGTGTTTTTAATTAAGATTTTAAGTAAATACATGATTGAAAATCATTAAAAACGTGTTTTTATTGAAAAATATTTAAGTACAAATTGAGAACATCAATACCGGTATTAATACCGGGATCCCGGTATTGAAGTCCAATATCGAAACCAATACCGGGTTTGAAAAAATTCCGAGATTTGCATGCCCTAGTTGTGGCGCTTCTCAGATAGGTACCTATTTATAAAATTACTCCTGTGTGAATAACGCTCAAAGATACGAGATATTGTGTACTCGTTTGGTACTCGTATTTTTAGCGTCACGCATGTTTGCTTATTTTTCAAAACTTGTATTTTATATGTGCGATTATATTAGAGTTATAATTAGAATTAAAACTTAGTCTTTTTAAGAACGTAATTGTTTGTAACATTTAAGAATAACTTGTTTTAGTTGCCTAATAAATAAAATAAAATATAACACTGCAAACATTATGCTAGCAAAGCAATGCTATGCGCAAAAATTACGTACCTTAAATTATATGAAGCTTTTTGGCATACTGTCATATAAGTACATAATATACACTTACCGTCTGTCTAGTAAACTATCCATCGACTTCTGCATAGGTACTTCTTGGAGACGGATAAGGATAAGGAAGGATTATATTATTTACATTTGTCTCAGAAAAACTAAATTTAATAATCTTGCATAAATTATTATTGCCCCGCACCCGTGAATTGAAATTAAAATGCCTGCACATTTCATGCGAATCTTATACAATACGTGTGCTAATGTATGCGTGTGACCAATAAAGCAATCATCGGGCGGCGCGGGCGCACATTGGGGCCAATTACAGCTTCTCCGGATTACTGAGAGGTTAGTACAGGTTTTTTACGAAGTTCGAATCGACTCGCATCGCACAAACGAATCGAATGCCTCCATACATTTACAGCCAGCGCCATCTATTGTCAGCCGCATGTCAGTAACTGTCCATAGATGGCGTTGGCTGTAAATGTATGAAAGAATTCGATTCGTTTGTACGATGCGAGTCGACTCAAAATTCGTACAAAAACCTGTACTAACCCTACAGTTCGTAATGCGGTTCGGATTTTTATGTTTAATTGATAATAACTCGCCCAAGACACGGCGCGTCGCCCCCGACTGCCGCTGCACGGTGGCTCACAGCGTTTATGCAAAGGAAATGCTAATTCAATTTACGCTTTGAGATAACTTCAACTTACAAGGTACTATAAACGGACGTGCACTGAGATTAACACCTACCTACTCTATAGTAACCATGGCCGTTATAATAGGTTTATCCTATTGCTACGGAGGTTTATGACATATTTTTCTGTTTAAAATCCTGCGTGGATTGGGGAGTCCCTATGACGCCAAATAATTACGTGATTAAAAAAAATAGTTCAGCTCACTCGTATTAGCATCATTTGTGACGGTGCGGTGTAGATGTAACTGCCGCAACCTGGAAATGATACAACATCGAAAGAAAATAGTTTCAATGTAGAGATTGTAGAGGAAAAGCTCGTAAACAAAATTAGTTAATAAAAAAGGTAAGCACTTTTGACAAAGTATTTTGACTCGGTCAAAAATACAGGAATCCGGTCCTAAAAAGGGTCGCCACTCGCGGTCCAATTCGGAGCAGGTACCTCTAGGTTATGGCAATTTCATTATGACGGGGGCTCACAGCTCGCATGAATGAGTGTCGGCAAGCGAGCGCGGCGTAGAGCCAGACGGTGTGCCTTGCATTTTAACGAGATGCCTTAAAACCTACAAAAATAAAAGAATTTGTTCTCTTTCTGACAAAAAACAATCATCATCATCAACTTTGTGGACCCAGGAGTACGTAGGTCCTCGAAAAGTTCTCCATTGGTATCTTTCAATTCACTGCGTGAAGCTATCATAGTGTTTTAATTAAAACGTTCCAGTAATGTCACCTACAGGCTACAGTTTCCTTCAAATCCGATAAATAATGTGTAGCAATATCTGATACTACAGTGCGGATGGTAGGTTAGACATATCAGAACGAGCTCAGCAGTAATACCAACTAATAAAATTGTGGATTGTACCTAATTGGTAAGCTAACGTACCAGCCAAATGCTAAGTGGATGACTTCTCAAACCTTTGAGAACTTTATAAAACACGTTCGTTCGATTGATTTACGGACCTTGCTTTCGCAAAATTCACCAATACAACCATTAGTGCGTAAGTAATCTTTACTATTCGGCGCTTTAGGTACCTCGGCCGCTATAAAGACCTCACCTTTCGGAAAAATAAACGGAAACAGCGCATCAATATTATAGTAAATAACGATACTTGTAGTTACACGATTAAAACTAGCAATTTCATCGTGTCTGTAAGTATATTGTTGTTATTTAACGCGACCGGTCAAAGTAAGAGGTGAAAAAAATAACTGCCCGGAGAGCTTTTTCGAAAATCGATTAAGGTAGACATGATTGAGGAGCCACGTTTTTGCGCCAGTACGGGGTCCGTGTAACACTTTAAGATATAATGTTAGCAAATGTCGCTTGAGGCGCCTCTCCATTTGAGCTAAGGGACTTGTTGCACTGAGCTATAAAACTACCGACATCATCAGCCTATTAACATCCTATCAAACCCCAAGTGGTCTACCATAAGCGGAGTAGAAAATAAAGGCGTCCACGCACCTATATGAGCCCATCTGAACATTTTACGTAAACCTTCTTCATACAAGAAAGAAGTAGCGCCATCTGTCAAATTTCCCGCTAATACACCACAACATGACGGAAACCGTCCTCGTGGAAATGCACATGAGGACTTTTAGCAAGTAAAGTGATCTGTGGTACAATACTGCGACCTAATGCTAGATGTCAGACAAACCATAAACTATAAGGCGATAATTTTAATTAATGATAGATTAAGTAGGTTAAACTCGTAAAATCGCCAAGAGTCAGAATACGTTATACGTCAGAAAAGGATCTATAAGTAGCTTAGGTATTTCAATTCCGAACCCGTTTTCTACCTTAACACAACTCTAATTTGCAAATAATCTCGTCAGGTTATAGAATTGGTTTTCAGCACAACTTGAGCTAACTTTAAAAGACAGAAAGACCCCTTCGGTCTCTAGTGGAAAGACAACTTAAAGCAATCGTGTGTTGAATAATAACATTAGCCCTGGCCCCACCGATTGTACGCCACAACACCATAATTATTGCTATTCATACGAAGTACGAACTGTCATCTGACGTATAACACGCGCGTGCCTCGTATCTCCGTAGCACAATGGCAAACAGCAACCACTGTACCGTAAAATTATTGCCGCGAATAATTCTGTATTAAGTGTATGATAAATTGCGAGTTTTGGTCTGATAACAATAAATTGGAATCGATTCCTTTGCTTTTTTTTATTTAATCAATGAGATGAGGAATTGTGTATTCGTTCTTTTTATATGCCCCTCACATTTCTTATTTCGGAGTCTGTTATAACTTCTACATCTTTGAACGAATAAAGAAACCAAGAAAAAAATATTCATACATTTTACACGAATTCATTAAAAATGAGGCGTCCTGTAGCGCTGAAGGTTTTAACGACTCTGAACTTATAATAATAATAACCAATTAATAAATAGTCATGAATAAAAATAATAGTCATGAAAAAAACCAAACTAATTCGATAACATTTGAGCATATTATAATCATAACATGACCCAACATTAATAACGAATAATTCACTTTTCAAACAAAAGAAACAATTTCAAACTATTCATCCGTTAGAATTTAGATAGTTACGATGCCACAGACCGAAACATATAGGTTGACATACGCATCAAACTTAGAACACCCCGTCGTTTTTGCGTCGAGCGTTAAAGTTAGTTTATGTCTGTCACCGACAAGGAACGTACGTAAACCTTTTTCGTACAAGCAAACAGTAGCGCCATCTGTCAAAATTCTATAGGTGGCTGCAGAGCGAGCTACGTGGCCGAACGAACAGTAAGTTCGTGGCAAAACAAGCATTTTTGGCACCGATAAACTGCCGACATTTTTTCGTGCCGTCCGTCCTGTCCATCATATAATAAAAGGCATAGGGTATACAAATGCCTTTTATATCTGCACAAGAGCTTAATATACCTAAAGTTAATATATTATACTTAACCACCCTACACCATTTATTGGTATGACGACTTTATTACAGTAGGTAGGTACTTACGTACCACATAAATTGGATTTTTCCATGTTATTTATGACCGCCGTATGTTTTCAGTGCGTTTTAATTACGAAATCAATAATCGAATTGCCAATGCAGTTAAATTGATCGTACGATACACGGGTATCTCGCATCGCAACCTTCAATTTTAATTATAATTAATTCTATTAGGTTTTAAACTTGTATCTTTGGAGGAAGATTTTATGTTGATAATAATCAAGACGCTTGGAGGAATTTAAACGCTTTGCATTCGCTACTACAGGTTTTTTTTCTTGGTTTCATTGCAATTAGCCAGCCACACTTTTTACACACTACAAGCACAGTGTTAAAAGATTAAACCGTGCTCCAAGTACTAACTTGACTGCGATCTCACCTGATGGTAACAGAAGCTTCACGATGCAGCCGAAGATGTTATTTGTAGGTACTTGACTTGGAAGGTGTACGGTTTCTACACAGCATGGTGCTGGATCTAAGTACATAGAAGCGACGGACTTTAGGGACCCAAAGTACGGGAAAGCGCAGTGTTGGCAGACCTCCGACCAGATCGACTGACAACATAAGCGCAGTGTTGGCAGACCTCCGACCAGATCGACTGACAACATTTAAAGAGTCACGGGAAGGTGCTGGATGCAAGTGGCGCAGGACCGTGTGGGCTGTAAATCATTGATTTTCCCTTTGTCCAGCAGTGAACTTCCGTCGGCTGAAACGAACGATGATGCCGGTACGCATGTGGGTTTGCCTTTGCTAAGTAGTAGAGTGATAAGTTGGTAACTGGCCACGGCCGAAGCCTCCCACCAGACAGTTAACACGTCCATACGTATAATACAAATATGAACGTCTTATTCTGAAAATGGTAGGTACGGTAAAATAATACTGTTGTGAAAACTGCCTCTTTCGAACGACTAAAATGCTAGTTTAAAATAATTGATATTTAGTTTGAGAAAATCGTTTTGAATAAGAGAAAAATAGTTTTCGTCCTCAAATCCATATTCTATTCTATTTATACTTATGAGGTATGCTTTATTTTTTGAAACACCCTTCTACCGAAACCGATCCACTTATCAGTGGAATGCTAATATAATTATGAAAATTACTATAATATTAATCAATTATATACCATTATAATTTATATTGCAAAATGGTATAAAGTAAGTACTTTAATATATTAGCAATTAATACAACAGTTGTAAATTCAAAAATTAATTTTATAAACTGCAAGTTTGTTTCAATTTTATTGAGTAAAAGAGAAACCATAAAAATTCCAATATTCAAAAAGGCTGTAAATTTTATGACATCGTATTTTTGTTTCAGTAATTTGTAGAGCAGTAAAAGAGTAGCGGAGCCTCCGTTTACATTTGTTCATAATTATTGTAATATAAAACGCAAAATCGAGCATCCATAATAATTATTTCCTTGGCGCAAGCGCAAGAGGCTGATAACACGTTTTACTCCTCATTTTGATGCAAAGTAACTGTTTCGCGACTATTAAATATCAGTTGTCGCGTTACAAAAAGGCTGCCGCGGCCGGTCGCCTCTCGGCCATTAAAAACGCATCAGTGCCCGATAAATAATTTTATTAAATGTCGATTCACACCTTCAAGCTTCGCCTTGGCGTTGGCGCGAGCGTGCCTAATGGAGTGGACCTTGGAGCTTGGACATGTTTCACGACTGGTTAGTGGTCATAGTTTGTCGTTGTTATTGTTAGAATTTGGATGTTTAGAAAATGAAAAAAACCGCCGCCTGCTTAGCGGTAGGTAGACGTGTCTTTTTATGGTCGGGCATTTGAGATGTGCCGCGGTGATTATTATTTATTTTTCGGCCCAATAGAATCGAAGTTACGAGAATTCTTTTTCGACTTCTGAAGTTCCGAGTGATGAGTAAAAATCGATTTGTTTAAACATTAGGAAGGTCCACGCATGCTCGGCTAGGACTGGATTTGAGGTCACGCTTCATCGTTTGGCGTTTGATTGTATAATCGTGACAAGTGGTGACCAATCATCGTTAGCATAGCATCTAAAATAATGGTAGACCGTATTTGGGTGGTATTGATTTATTAATCCAATCAGCAATAGATGTTTATGTATTACAAACCGTTAAAATCTTCAAACTGCACATAAGGTTTGAACATTTTATTTATTTTTCGCAAATTGTGGACTAATTAAACATCGTAGTCTTATGGAAATGTGTTTTGCGAGCATAACGGTATTATGCATCTATATGTTTTACATAAAAACTTTGGCCAAAAGTACTTAACTACTTCATATTGGTCCCCGACAGCTCGAAATCTGGGAAACTGCAAAAAGTAATTTTTCTGGAACCAATATGAAGAGAATAGGAATTTTTGAGCAAAGTTATGCACGAGTTAGCATTGACGTTATGCTCGCAAAACTCTTTGCCATAAGCCTATACGATGTATAATTTTGTATGCAATTTGCGAAAACTGAATTTAAACTTCCCGGGCTACTTGGGTTGACATACCTTAGACGACCAGTGAATCACAAAACATACAATCAGCAGCCGCGATCTCCCACGAAAAACTCCGGCGACGCAAGTCGAGTGGCATCAACGTTAAATATTTAACAAACGCTTACTGCTGTAATGCTGAGCCTACACAAAGACACATTGAGCTGTCGGCGTAAATCTCCAAGCCGTCAAGGTTCTCACTGCGGTGGTCCCATCCTGCCTCCTCGCCTTCTCGCCTCCTCGCTCCTCGCTCCTCGCTCCTCGCCTCTGCAGTAAATGTACACGTCAACGCTGTATGAGGTTTGATTTTTGAAACAAGACAACTTGAACGGATAACGATCTTCGAACGAGCGTTTCCTGAACACCGTAATGAGGGGTTCAAAGCTTTCGTAATTACAACGCATTGATGACATTTTAATCGTGTGTTTAAAGGCTGCTGTCTTGTAATTTTAAGTAGGTTATCATAATTCATAATCGGAATGTCTTTTCTTTACGTTATACCTTGTAGTTTATATCCCAAATGTGCATTAAGTTGCGAAATCTTTAACTTTTCTTGCCTTTTGATGACAAAGCGTTATTAATGGGCCGTTTGCGTTCCAGCATCTTGCGATGAAATTGTAAGTAGGTACCTACGGCTACTCGTAGATTCTTATTTTAGAACCAATTTAGAACCCGTAAGTATTGACAAAAAAAATTGCTTTCCATTTATGTGCTCCTATAAATAAATCATAGGTTAAATTAATCATACAAAATGTCACATAGGTAATAATATCTATCCACTTATACTTTTTGAAAAACAGAAGACATTTCGATTCTAGATATTAGTCTTCTTGCTTACAAAAGTTTCTCCGTTCTGTGTATAGCTAGTGATTTCTGATCTGTAATATAGGTACAAAGTAATAAAATAATACTAGACCTTGCTTGTGCACTATTTGTTGAATAACATCTCAATTATATCTTCGGTCATAACTCAGATTGGATGAATAGCAGGCAATAATTAAAGAAGTAATTACATCTCAAAATTACGTTATTAAACGCAATGAGTGTCTGAACGTTCAAGACGTTAGTTAATTAATGGTATCGAACTAAAGTTGTTTAGCATCTTCATAGATAAATTACACGCTTTGATATTGAAGCTAAATGGCTTTTTCTTCAATATGTGCCATGCTAAGTTATATGAGCAGTAAGTATAAGTAGGTAAATGCACACAAAACAATAAAGTTGCCCGATCGTAACTATCGTTCTCTTACATTTTTCTAATGTTTGAATCGAATGATATTGCCAATCGACGCTAGTGCTGCAGCAGCAGCACATTCAGCATTTTTTTTATCGAAATGGAACGAAATTCAAAAATTATTAGGTATATGAAAAAGATCGCTAAAGTAATCACATGACATCGGCAGTCGGCACATTCTTATACATTTTGACGTGACAACGTCTTATAAATCGATAGAGCCGGTTGCACGCACGAAAAAACATGACTCATCCGGCGTTACCGGCGTTACCTCGCTCATGCGGCGTTACATCGCGAGCGCGGAACGAGCGACAAAGAAAACGTTGTCACGTTCAACTATCGTCAGTAAACCGACTTTACAGGCAACCAATTTTTTAAACTGAGTTTGTTTTAGATCTTTTTATTGGATGGCAATATATTATAAAATGCCAAGAGTTCCTGGTATATGTTGTGGAATACGGCAAAAGTTCCAGCTTCGTGTAAAGCTCTAAACAGAAGCAATTTTGTTTTATCTGTAGAACGGTTCAAACAGCGTTGGCGTAGATTGCGATACGGTCGGTGCTGCGGGCGCTAAGACAGATTCGATTTGTACATTTTATGTAGCGCTAACAATTTGTTGTGCGAAGATCCGTGCTGTGGGCCAGTATCACCATAGATCTTAGATTTCATTCTAACATCAGTTAATCTGCAAAAATACTAATAATATCGGCGAAGTTACATCTTGGGCTATGATTGGTTATTGCTTGGATCAGGTACGAGTATATTATAGGCGTTCTGACTCTAATTGGTTAGATATCTGCATCAGTTGTGATCTGATTAAGCTTTTAGGTGGTACTGAATGGCTATGTATTGCTACGATGACTGGATACAGGATATGTTTGTGCGATGTACAATTTTATTTACGGAAATTGCCTCGCAAGGAGTTAACTATGCATCACATCAACTTGTAGGGAGTCAAGAAGGCGCCCTGGGAACACGCCAAGAGCAAGTATACCGAACGGGCGCCCTCCCGCGTTTCGGCCCCCATAACCGCGACGTTAATTGGGCCATGGGTGGTGGAGGGTTGTCCCTATGCATCACATCGTCGTCATCGTCTCAGCCGATGAACGTTCACAACTGGACATAGGCCTCCTGAAATGACCACCAAACCCCTCGCTCTTGCACCGCCTGGTGCCAGCGACTCGTCGTCCGTCTACCTGTTGGGAGGTCTACCAAAACTGCGCTTTCGAGTGCGTGGCCCCCATTACAGCACCTTCGATCCCCGACGCATCGCATATTCCCTGAAAATCTTACAAGTTCAATGTTAAACTCAACTTAACTAGCAGTTAAAAGCTGGTTAACGTTAACGGTGTACCCAAGCGCGTTAACAGGACACAATCTATCAGTGGCATCGATTCAATTAGCAGTAGAACAATGGAAACACCGCTGCGGGAAACGATCTCAAGAGGAGCGTACTATAGTTGCTCGACCGTGCCGCGGCGTAACAACTATAACAGCCAACCAATTAGAAACAAAAGCTTTTTTAGAGTTCCGTACCCAAAACCTACCGTTCGTCAACGGAACGGGACGGACGGCGACGTGAAGACTTCGCCGTCCGTCCGTCCGTCTATCACCAGGCTATATCTCTTGAAACGTAATACATTTACATTATAGTTGAAATTTTTCACAGTTGAATGTTGATGTATTTCTTTTGCCGCTATGATAAGAAATGTATAAAAATAAATATTAAAGGGGCTCCCATATAACAAACGAAATTTTTGCTTAATTTTGGTCGATGATCCAAAAAAGCCAATCACCTTTACTAAAAGTAGGTAATTGGCTTATTTATTACCGTCGTACTTACTACATACGTAGGAAAACAAAAATCGAATCTAAATCACATCTAATTTTATCTTCTTAATTATAATATTTTACACACACGATGTTAGTCGTATAAACAAAGCGTATCAAAATTTTCACTCCCGGCGGGATTTGAATCCGCGTCTCCCAGCTATGCCGGCTGGGTGCTCTTACCACTGAGATACGTGACACATCGTTTCGGATTCAGACGTATGTTGAGTTTTTGCTATTTTTAACTGGATGCATTACACTCCGAACGTGGCGGTAGTCGGATATTCCATAAGTGCCATAAGTTAGGCCTATGTGAAAGAATAAACATTTTAATTTTGTTTTTTTAATTATCTCGCAAAAGAGCGACAACAACAGATCTCTTGTTACGCTCTATGTCTCTCGTCGATGTTATTTTATTGCCCCGCGTGCAGTGAGATACTGCATTGCATATAAACGTTCGTCATCATAAGCTTCGTTGTTTTGAAAATGCCTGAAGTATGTTTATCTCCATGTTTTTTATTACAACAAATAATAATTTGTGTAGGCATAAAATTGCGTATTCAAGATTATCTATACTCGTATAAATCCGATATCGGACCTTTGGCGGGCGCAGTTATTAATGGCTAGGTTGCGAATGTCCATATATTATGCGGAGTTAAAATAAATTGAGATGTTCTGATTGAGAAGGATGCCGTTTGATTAATTGAGACCAATGATACTCGTACCTACTGCTGCAATTATACCTCGTGTACAGAAGTTCCTCTTAAATGCAGATAAGTGATAAGGAAGGAATTTTCGAAATTCCTACGGGATCACTTGACCTAGGCAGGGGTGGGTCCACCTTTTTGACCATTCCTGATATATTTTTTAGGCTTTCAATGTTTTCGTACCATCGTAAGAAGTATTTAGGTTCTACAATTCAAAATTACGAATGTCGCTAAAAGTATATAAATAGTCCAAGTTTAAGAGCGAATTGAATTAAAATAAATTGTTTATTTTTACTCACAAAGCGCATGTTCATGCCATTATCCTTTAAAACAAAATACGCTAAGTGGGACAACCGCATTTCTGCGTAGAGTTCCGTACGTATTGAGTAGGTACGTATTACCCCTCAGACGTTTTGTAATAATAACTAAATTTTTATCCCTATATGGCTTACTTGCGACAAACAGCGGGTTCAATATTGACATTTTAAACGTCTATTTATTGGACATTTTAACAATTTAATCCAAAATCTACGTAGCTCGGAGTTATTCGCAAGTGGGCTATTTGTGTGGCGTATTGCTATTAGGTAGGTATTTGAATTTAGAATTAGTTTTATTTTGGAAATAGCGTGAAAAAGTCGTTTGATGTTCGCGTCAGCAAACAAGCAAACATTTTAGAGGCACTATAGCGGCAGACATTAACCCCAACAGCATCCTAAACTAAAGGCGTTGTTTTATTTTATCACAGTTTAAAGCGAGACTTAGATTAGCAACAAAAGCAGACAGACTTCTGAAAGCAATGTAAACAGTCACGCAAGCTACTATTAGATACAGGATATTAGATACTACTAGATAAAGGAGGAATATCTTGTAGAAGTCAACTTCTGCAAGTTTCGTTGCTAATCTAAACCTTGCTTAAAGATATTCTGTTCTACTGTGGTTATATAAAATGGAAGCGACTTTTTTACATAAGTAGCACAATGATGTGTCATTTTATAAGATACAAACTAAATAGGAGCCAAAAAAGGGTTAGATACGCGTTTTCCTGGTAATCCTCGCGCATTTCCAAGAATTATTTATATTTTATGTCATATAAAACTGATATAAAGTTATGTGTTAAGATCCATGTAAAAAAAAGCCGCTTCCAATCCATAAAACGCGGTGAAAATTGACCCTCAGGACGCTTATAACAAAGTTACTTTTACTGCAGTAGGAGTACCTACTGCAGTAAAAGTAACTTTCATGTGAGGATACATTCCCCAATAGTAATTGGGGAATGTACCTATCTTCTCCTATGCGCCCTGCTTTATAACGACAACGCTAAGTCAAACAGTTTAAACTTACGGGCACTTTTCCATGGAACCCTGAAAATGTTAGTATAATCCGACACGTGCATTAATGAGTTATCTTAGTCCGGCTTAACACTTCAATTAAGATGATTACGGATTAAGCGTAATGGGCGAACAGGCGCTGATTACGTTACGGGTCTCACCGCTTGCAGAAATAAAGAAAGTGCTGGTAGGCTGGTAGCTGTATTTAGGACTTGGAATGACATGAAAAGTAAGCTTGATTATTGAATTTAACTAAATAGTTATTATACATCGGTTACTATTGAAATAGTCGTCAAAAACTTTTCTACTTAATTCTGAATTTTCCTTTCGACGCTTTATATTACGTAAAAGCAACAGTCTGCTAATTTAGTACCAAGTTTACAGCTAAATAATTAAGTTACAAAATCTGATTATCTACAGCTACAAATTATAATTTCGACGAAGTAGGTATGTTGATGCGTCATACATGTAACGTGACGGTCTTGTTGAGTTGACGATGGCCCCACAAAATATACCTTTATATAATTTTCGAACACAGTTTCTTTTCGGACGGTATCGCTCATCAGGGAGCTCAGGAGCTGGCGAACGAAAATGTTTTTTTTTGCGTGACGAAAATCCCATCACGAAGAAAATCTACGAAAATCTTGGAAAAACTGGAAAGAAAGTTTCTCTTAATAGTCAAAGGTACGAATGCAATCATGAAGCTTGGTATGACAAACTCGTTAGCGCGAGCTAATTGAACACAGCGATCGATTGACCGATGGTTGAAATCACACGCATGAATTTAATATACTAAATGGAGACATAATTAATGCCCGGGGAAGGTGGCAAGCCTCGAGGCCCGTACCCCCGTGGGGACTCGTTCCTCATAGAGAAGATCACAACACATAAAATGGAGTTTTGTTTTAGGTGTTATTTCAAACTTTGTTTCTACCGAGGGTTCAACGACATTATTAAATGATTAATCAATAAAACAAAGTGATAGTAAAATGACCAGTTGAACATTTGATGCCCAAAGAGGCAAGTCGGCTGGCATCTCATTAAAGTGACGTGAAACCAAGATTCTTATACGGCAATCGGTAAATGGATAGCTTGTTATACATTGTCCGACGGCTTCGTTCCATACACGACTGTAATTGGAAGTAACAAACGTTTCTATATACGGGTATTGACCAAAAACTTACGCAAAAATTGGCGCAAATACGTCACGCCAGGGCTTCCTAAAGACTTTAGTCAGACGAGTTTTTTGACGTGACAACGTCTTATAATTCGATAGAGCCGGTTGCACGCACGAAAAAACAGCGAGGTAACGCCGGCGTTACCGGCGTTACCTCGCTCATGCGGCGTTACCGGCGTTACCTCGCGAGCGCGGAACGAACGACAAAGAAGACGTTGTCACGTTCAACTATCGTCAGTAAACCGACTTTACAGACAACCAATTTTTTGACGTGACAACGTCTTATAAATCGATAGAGCCGGTTGCACGAACGAAAAAACATGACTCATCCGGCGTTACCTCGCTCATGCGCCGTTACCGGCGTTACCTCGCGAGCGCGGAACGAGCGACAAAGAATACGTTGTCACGTTCAACTATCGTCAGTAAACCGACTTTACAGGCAACCAATTTTTTTTTTCGCACTCAGCTATTGTTCTGCGAACTTTGCTCTGAATAAGGGCCAACTCGTGTCAATGTCGTGACCTGGTTGGTTACTGCAAGATTTATGTGCGCATTCGCGCCTTACCTTTGTGAGCAACACTCATCAGAGCCTCTGAGTGCTCCGTCAAGATTATTAAATTTATGAATAGATGTTAGTATTAGTATAAGTAATTTAAACTTTGAGTAAAGCAGACGAGTAGCAACGTAAGTACAAAAAAATTACCAGTAGCACTTTGGGATTGAAGACAGAAGTGAAAACTTGAACTGTACTGACTGTACCTAGTTTATTGTTACGGTAATGGTAAAAAGGGGGGAAAACCGGGTCGTCGACATTTCAAAATGTAACAATATTGAATGGGGTAACATATTACGAGAGCGTTACTTGTGTATCCTAAAACCGATTTTTACTCGTCTAAAGATACTATGATTACAAACCGAAAATCGAAATCAGAAAAATTTAGAAGCTTTGGCAATTGAAAAGAATCAACGTTTAAGAAACGCTTTCCGACTGTTTTCCTATTGGAAATGCCGCAAATTTTCAAATAAAGAATGACATTGCTATTTCGATGGTAACAAAGAAATGATACAAGAAATAATTACGCCCATTGATCGTAGCTCATTAAAATGGACCAATGACTGTCTCGGACGTCGGAACACAAAAGGAGAATGCGACGCAGGCGCAATTTGCTGCGGCGCTGCGGTCTGCCCTTTCTTATTGATATAATTCAAGCTAGCCACCGCTGAATTCAATTAGACAACCCGTTACTTCGGTATTTTTCAATTGAATTAACTCCCGATCCCATTATTGATCTTGAACACAACTTAACTGAATTCAACTGTCTCATTTACCAGCTGAATGGAGAAGATAATGGGACACTGCGCGTTCATTAGTGTAGTGTTAGTTGTATGCACTTATGTGAGGTAGGCAAACAATTTAGTCCGTAATAAACCAGAGAAGTGCTCGCACGTGTTTTATTTGTCTCCGAATATTACAGTGGCGAACGAGTGGGATTTAAATTATGAAGTTATAAAGTGGTGTCAAAAAAAGAAACTGTACGTTGCTCAAATAAAAATAAATAAATATATATACATAAAATGTCCATCGGCAAATTATCCGCGTTCGACGTTATTGGGGGGAACTGGTCGTCGTATGTAGACAGACTTGAAATGTATTTCAAAGTGAATAAGGTCGAAATTGATATGAAGTTACCCATCATGATCGCGTCAATGGGTGATCCGGCCTATGAGTTGTTGGCGAATCTCGCTAGTCCTAAAAAACCGGCCGAGTTAAAGTTCACGGAGGCGGTGGACTTGTTACGAGGGCATCTACAGCCGGCACCATCTGTTCTGGCGGAACGATTTCGGTTTCGGCAAAGGCGTCAAAACGGAACCGAAACAGTAGCGGAGTATGTGGCCGAACTAAAAAAATTATCGCGATACTGCAAATTTGGAGACGGACTCAATGAGAATTTGCGAGACCAATTCGTTTGCGGACTCAAAAGTGACCTTATAAGGCAACGGTTGTTCGCCGAGCCGGACGACCTGTCGTTCGCTAACGCGGTAAAGATGGCGAACGCGTTGGAGGCGGCGGAGAGGGACTCCGCAGCGGTGGAGCCGGGAGCCGGGTCGAGTGCGGCGAGCGGGAAAGCGGCGGCTAGTGCAGTGCATGCGGTAGCGGTGAGCCGCGCTCGCGGACGACGCGGCGGTCGGCGAGCTGACGGAGCGGCGCGCGCGCAGGCCGCGGGCTCGGCGAGGCCGGCCCCGCAGGCCGCGTACGCTAACTGTCCGGGGTGCGGAGCCAGGAATCACGAGTATAAGAACTGCCGATATCGGAACTTGGTCTGCAGCGGATGCCGGGAGGCCGGCCACATTCGGCGAGTCTGCAGTCACCCGGGATCGACGGACAAGGGACGGCGAGCGCCGAAGAGAGATTCCGTGCACTATGGTGAGGCGAACGAGGAAACCTCCCCATCGGACAACTCAGAATCAGAGGAGGACGTATATAACTTAAGCTTAAACAATTATAAGGCGGTAAGTTTAACAATTAATATCGACGGGGTTAAGCTAAAGATGGAAGTCGATACTGGAACGGCTATTTCTTGCATCAGTAAACATACCTACGATAGTTATTTTTCGCATAGACCGATCGAAGAGTGTACCACTAGGTTAAAATTTTATGATGGATCTCGTATTAGGCCGTTAGGTTATATCAAACCCGACGTGCGCTATGGAACGGAGCGACGCTCGTTAGAATTGTTTGTGATCGAGGGAGGTACGACTAGTCTACTGGGTAGGCAATGGTTATCGGAGCTGAAAATACCGATTCCGACGTTCACGTGTAACCACGTCGTAGGTACGGAGAATAAGGAACTCCATACTAAAATAGAATGTTTACTCGACAGGTATAAGGATCTGTTCAGTGGCGGACTCGGGCGATACACGGGAGGGTCGGCTAGCTTGCGCGTGCGAGCGGGCGCCGCGCCGGTGTTCCAGCGCGCCCGCCCGCTGCCGTACTCGCTGCGGGAGCGCGTGGACGCCGAGCTGGACGCGATGCTGCGCGCCGGCGTCATCGAGCCCGTCGAGTGCTCCGAGTGGGCGTCGCCGCTGGTACCCATAACTAAGGCTGACGGCACGCTTCGGATTTGCGCGGATTACAAAGCTACCCTGAACCCCGTTTTGCTGGTCGACAGGTACCCGCTGCCTAAAATTGAAGACGTATTGGTGGGTTTGAATGGATCTCAATATTTTAGTAAGATAGATCTTTCGCAGGCGTATAATCAAGTCGAATTAGATAGTTCGGATGTTTATACGGTTATTAATACGCACCGCGGATTATTTAAATATAAACGATTAGTCTTCGGCCTGGCATCGAGTCCCGGTATTTTCCAACGAATAATGTGTAATTTATTACGAGGTATTCCTAATGTTCAAACTTTTCTTGACGATGTTATTGTTGGAGGGAAAACCTGGGAGGAACATTTCCAAGCTTTAGAGTCGGTTTTTAAGCGTTTACACGAAAAGGGGTTGAAACTTAAGAGAAGTAAATGTGTCTTCCTAGTAGAAGAAGTCAGCTACCTAGGGTATATCGTGTCGAAGGAGGGTATCAAAGCTGACCCCACTAAAGTGGAAGCTATACAGAAAATGCAAAGGCCACGAAATGTGTCCGAATTACGTTCGTTTTTAGGTTTATTAAATTTCTTTGCAAAATTCATTAAAAATTTTAGCGCAATTTTAGTACCGTTGTACCATCTTTTAAAGAAAAATGTGGATTGGCATTGGACCGATGAATGTGAGAATACATTCAACAAGGTAAAAAAATTATTGACGAGCACAGAGGTTCTTCGCCATTACGACCCGGCCAAACCGCTGATTTTGACGTGTGACGCCAGCCAAAGGGGCGTGGGGGGTTTAATTTCACAGCCCGGGCTGCGCGGAGAGCGACCGGTGGCTTATATTTCCAGGACCTTAAATGCCGCAGAAAAAAATTATTCTCAGATTCATCGCGAGGCTTTAGCAATCATCTTCTGTATGAAAAAGTTTCACCAATATTTGTACGGGCGAAAATTTACATTGCGCACCGACCATAAGCCGTTAGTTTCCATTTTCGGACCGCAAACAGGGATCCCTGCGATGGCCGCGAGTCGCATGCAACGGTGGGCGGTCATTATGTCGGCGTATACCTACGACATTGAGTACATAAAAACGAATGAAAATAGCGCGGACGGATTGTCACGTTTACCGGTAAGTGATAGTACGAATAAACCAAACAAAATTCCGGAACAAACTTTTTTACATTTAGCTCAGGACGCGTTATTACTCGATTATAACGACATAAAAAGGGGAACTAAAAATGATCCGATATTAGTTAGAATATTAAGTTATATTCGAGACGGATGGCCCGCCGAATGTGAAATCCAAGCGATGCGGCCATATTTTAACAGGAAAAATGAGCTATACGAGGAGTTAGGTTGTGTCATGTGGGGCTACAGAGTCGTTATTCCTACGTCCTGCAGAGATAAGGTTCTCAAAATCATACACGAACCGCACATGGGGATCGAGAAGTCCAAGGCTCTGGCCAGAAGTTATGTGTGGTTTCCGGGAATAGATGAGGCATTAGAAACATGCTGCCGCGCGTGCTCGGTGTGCGCAGCGCACGGTGACGCGCCGCCGCACCAAACGCCGCGGCCGTGGCCCTACGCGGCTAAACCGTGGACTAGGGTACATTTAGATTTTATGGGTCCGATTTTTGGAAAAATCTACCTCGTGGCGGTCGATTCTACGTCGAAATGGTTAGAAGTTTTCCAGGTGACAAGTACGGGGGCCGATTGTACCATAGCTAAGTTATCTGAACTGTGGAGTAGATGGGGAATCCCTAGACAGCTGGTCACAGATAACGCAAAATCTTTTTGCAGCAAGGAATTCGAAAGTTTCGTTAAGTCGGACGGCATCGAACACGTATTTACAGCTCCTTACCACCCGTCTTCAAATGGAGCGGCAGAAAATGCAGTTAGAACGTTAAAAAGAGTAATCAAAAAGGCTGTAACTGAAAATTGTAACGTAGATAAAGCACTTCAGCGGTTTTTATTATACTATCGTAATACAGATCACTCTTCGACCGGTGAATGTCCAGCAGTATTAATGCTGAACAGACGGTTGAGGACTAGGCTCGATGCTCTAAAACCCGACAGAGAACATAAAGAACGTAAATCCAAAAGTCGTCAAGTAGAAGCGGCAGGAGGTGCGGATAGGCAGGTTAAAGAAGGAGAGGATGTATGGTATAGGAATTATTTAAAAGGAGAGAAATGGTCCCCAGGGACAGTTGTGGATCGGTTAGGGAAAAATAATTTTACGATTAAGGATCAGGTCGGAAATAACATCCATAGGCATGTCGATCAGCTAAAGCGGAGGTCACGGTTTTCTTTGGTTGGACCGGGAGATTTTGGAACCCAAAATTCTGCACCGTCGACGGATAAGTCAAGTCTCTCTCCGGGTCCCATTAGCGAAAACGCATGCGAACCTGTGGAGAACGCGATCAAATCCGGCGACGATGCAGCTGGGGGCTCGGAGCAAACGATGGGGCTCGAGACGCCGGTAACTCGCGACGAGGTCGAATCAGTAAAGCCATGTATTTCTCCCCGTAACACGCTATCCCCCAAGTCACGTCCTGTGCGTAGTTGTCGATTAAAGAAAAAGTAGTTTAAGGTTAATGTTATTATTTTTGTTTATTTATGCTGTGTATTTTTAGTGATAACCTAGGTATTTATTCTTAAGCTAGACGTTAAACACGCCCCAAAGAGAGGCATATGTTATATTTAGTATATGGTATATATAGTGTGCGAAAATACAAGGGAGGAGTGTAGTGTTAGTTGTATGCACTTATGTGAGGTAGGCAAACAATTTAGTCCGTAATAAACCAGAGAAGTGCTCGCACGTGTTTTATTTGTCTCCGAATATTACATGTTCGTTGTCAATAACTTGGATTAAAACCTTAGAGTCTGTGAAGTAAGGCAGAGACAAGATAGACCTATAGAAAGTTTATTTAGCTAACAAGTGAAGTAAACCATTGAAATTGGATGTACCAACGGCACCGAATCCATACCTAATGCATCATCTATCACCAATTTTACTTAGGTACCTATATTTAAGAATTTTACATTGCAAAACATTAAATGGGCATAAACAACCATAATATGTCGGTATAAATGATACAATCTAAGATTTAATGCGTTGAACTGGAAAAAGCAAGTTGCAGATTTTATCAGAGTATCGTAACTTAATTTTAATCGTAGACCTCTTCTTGTCATAATTTAATTTTACGGTCACACTTATATTATAAAAGATATAATTCAAGTTAGCCACCGCTGAATTCAATTAGACAACCCGTTACTTCGGTATTTTTCAATTGAATTAACTCCCGATCCCATTTATTGATCTTGAACACAAACAACTTAACTGAATTCAACTGTCTCATTTACCAGCTGAATGGAGAAGATAATGGGACATTGGGCGTTCATTTGTTCGTTGTCAATAACTTGGATTAAAACCTTAGAGTCTGTGAAGTAAGGCAGAGACAAGATAGACCTATAGAAAGTTTATTTAGCTAACAAGTGAAGTAAACCATTGAAATTGGATGTACCAACGGTACCGAATAATAACGACGGTACCTAATCTCCCTAATCTATTAAGTACTATCACCAATTTTACTTCGGTACCTATATTTAAGAATTTTACATTGCAAAACATTAAATAGGCATAAACGACCATAATATGTCGGTATAAATGATACAATCTAAGATTTAATGCGTTGAACTGGAAAAAGCAAGTTGCAGATTTTATCAGAGTATTGTAACTTAATTTTAATCGTAAGTAGACCTCTTCTTAGTCATAATTTAATTTTACGGTCACACTTATATTATAAAAGATATAATTCAAGTTAGCCACCGCTGAATTCAATTAGACAACCCGTTACTTCGGTATTTTTCAATTGAATTAACTCCCGATCCCATTTATTGATCTTGAACACAAACAACTTAACTGAATTCAACTGTCTCATTTACCAGCTGAATGGAGAAGATAATGGGACATTGCGCGTTCATTTGTTCGTTGTCAATAACTTGGATTAAAACCTTAGAGTCTGTGAAGTAAGGCAGAGACATTAATAACAAGATAGACCTATAGAAAGTTTATTTAGCTAACAAGTGAAGTAAACCATTGAAATTGGATGTACCAATGGCACCGAATCCATACCTAATGCATCATCTATCACCAATTTCACTTAGGTACCTATATTTAAGAATTTTACATTGCAAAACACTAAATGAGCAAAAATAACCATAATATGTCGGTATAAATGATAAAATCTAATATTTAATGCGTTGAACTGGAAAAAGCAAGTTGCAGATTTTATCAGAGTATCGTAACTTAATTTTAATCGTAGACCTCTTCTTGTCATAATTTAATTTTACGGTCACACTTATATTATAAAAGATATAATTCAAGTTAGCCACCGCTGAATTCAATTAGACAACCCGTTACTTCGGTATTTTTCAATTGAATTAACTCCCGATCCCATTATTGATCTTGAACACAACTTAACTGAATTCAACTGTCTCATTTACCAGCTGAATGGAGAAGATAATGGGACACTGCGCGTTCATTTGTTCGTTGTCAATAACTTGGATTAAAACCTTAGAGTCTGTGAAGTAAGGCAGAGACAAGATAGACCTATAGAAAGTTTATTTAGCAAACAAGTGAAGTAAACCATTGAAATTGGATGTACCAACGGCACCGAATCCATACCTAATACATCATCTATCACCAATTTTACTTAGGTACCTATATTTAAGAATTTTACATTGCAAAACATTAAATGGGCATAAACAACCATAATATGTCGGTATATAAATGATACAATCTAAGATTTAATGCGTTGAACTGGAAAAAGCAAGTTGCAGATTTTATCAGAGTATCGTAACTTAATTTTAATCGTAGACCTCTTCTTGTCATAATTTAATTTTACGGTCACACTTATATATTATAAAAGTTGAATGTATTTATGCAGAAAAAAGTATGTGCAAGTGCAAGTATACGTGTATGTTATGTTGCAGTTAACATTTATGTAGGTACTATTAACTTTTTATAATTATAGAACTTACTTAGTACAAAACTAACTAAACTAACAATCCTACTACTTAGGTAATATTTTGAACGCGAAAGTTTGTAAGTATGGGCGGAAGGATCTTTGTTACTCTTTGACGCCGCAACTACTGAATCGGTTTGGCTGAAATTTGGAACATAGGCAGCTTATAATCCGGATTAACCCATACTTAAGCTACTTTTTATCCCGGAAAACCCATCGTTCCCACGGGAAAACCGAAATTCACGCGGACGGAGCCACGTTAAAAATATAATCCCCTAAACATCCGCTAAAAAGTGAATAAAGTAATCAATGAAATCTTAAAATTCATAAGTAGGTACCTGCACCGACACATGACCTTTTATTTCAAAGAAATGATTGAGTGGATTTTAGGTAGCAAAAATAATTTCTGCTCCGTCATTGGTATCTTTCCCTGAATCACTCCGCGTGGCAACTTGCAGCACACACGGTGGCACTCGCGATATTTCACCTTTTTAATGGCACCTTTATCGCTGCCATCGCTTTATGTGTACGCTATAATAAGCCCCTTCGTGTCGTTATTAATTTTATACCTGTTTTAAGCATGTTTTAGCAGCGCACGGCGCTTAAAGGGTTGAAACTGTCGTTCGCCGTGCTCCAGTCGAATCTTCTCGGTTTAATGACCGTCATTACGCTTGTGATATACTAGGGGAGATCATAAAACGTGAGGCAATTTATGACTATTTACAGATAAATAACTATCTTTAATATTTAATTTTTACAAGGTACCTATTCCCTATAATAATCTTGGTACAGCATGGAATATTATGCCTTATGATCGACGCTCAACTGAAGTCTAAATTAAGTGTGGGTAGGAAGATATACGATATACGAATAGGTAGGTATGGACGAAAACTTCAAAACCGTCAAACAATTTTTTCAAGAAGTCCCTTAATAGATGAAACAGATGTAGAGTCCAAACTCCAAACAGATACTTTATACCGAGATTCATTCACTCTTCTTTATCATAAAATCTCGACACTAATAGCTTCTTCATTTAGATGATATATTATTTCGATGATGTATAATAATTTATTACTCCTGTCATTTGTTTTAATTAAACCCTGCAATAGCCACTGCATTTAATTAATGTGTTATACTCGTAGGTTGTGTAGATAGTACGTTTTAACTCGTAACTATTCTTTCTCGTCGATTACTGGACGCCAATTAAGACAAATAATAATGCAGCTTTTAATAATTTCTTCTGTGTAATTGTTGTTCATTACAAAAAGATCAACAGTAGTGCAGCTGGACTTGGAGCTTTTATTGCACAGGGCTGTCTGTCGCGCTGATAGATATTAGCAGGATACATGTCTCGATTACAATCATGATCGTATCTCAGTACCATGTCCTGCCTAGTACAGTGGAATTGAACCTGTTTGCTCAAGACTTATTGCTAAAACTGTACTTTTCTTGCAGGATTTTCTTACAGATAAAATAGATCTATGTTTTTTTTCTTTCAAATCGCTTGAATATACCAAGATAGAAAGCGAGTTTATAAAACGTATTACTTTTGGTTACCAATTACCAACGTATTTTTGCCTTTTGAAACATCACCAAAAAAAAGTCAATCAGGAAGAAAAAATTACGAATATGTATAAATAGACTCGATACAGAGACTTTAACTTTACAAAAAAAAAAATTTGTCGTGTCAGCATCTCCTATGTCCAATCAGCAAGACTAAACTGGTGGTGGGACGAAACTTGTATTAGGAATTAGTGTACGACTTACGAGTATCTTTCAATTGGTGTTTCGATTCATCAGATTTTGCAGAATATAAAGAAAATACAGTAACAAGTTTTTATACTACTATATGCAAACACTAAGTCTCAAAAGCTTTCCAAAAGGTGAGCCTAACGAAAGCAAACTCCTAATCGCGACAAAACAATGGAACAAACGGCACGCCTCATAAAGCTTTATGATATCTCTATAACGCGGCCGCGAGCCCAAATTAACTGTCATGACACCATATATTAGTATTTGCGTCAATCCACGTCCGGGCAATTGACAGCGAGTGCAATTACGGATTCTCATCACCTCGCCAAAACAGAGCCGATCACGTCCTTGGCTTCGGCAAAAAGCAGTAACGTTACTTCGCAGGATGGTCGAGAGGGCCGGGGTGTTTTTGCGCGCCCCGTATCAATGGAAAGCTGAATGGAGGCGGGCGGCAAAAAGCGGCGTGCCGCGTGTCGCCATTAGTATGTGCGGCGAGGACTCAGCGTGAGCTTTAATTTATTGGCAGAATCGTATTGAATAATGCACGCGCAGGGACGCAGTTTCGCGGAGCACGCGCTCGCTTCCCGTGCGCGTCCGCTTCAATCTTAGCGGGCCTCACTGACAGGTTTATCCTAATTATATTTTACAAAAGGTAAGTTTGTCAGTTTGAATGTTTCCTACCTACTACCCGTCCGTTTCCATCACGCCATTACTAGCGACCGAAACAATTTGGCTGGAGTAACACATAAGCTACTATTTGAATGTTTCCAGCCTACTATACCTACTATCCATCCGTTTCCATCACGCCATCACTAGCGACCGAATCCCTGGAGAATTTGTTATGCCCGGTCATGCTATTTGGCTGGCATTTTTTTGGGAAGTCAATATGGTTTACAGATTTGTGTACATTTTTACAGATGGTAGAAACCATTTTACAGAGTCCGTTCAATATTCTACCGTAAAGCAGTAATTATATATGAAGTCGAAGCGTGATTGTCTTTCACTTTGCCGGCGACATTACTGAGACAACAACGAGCGCACTGCAGTGCAGCATATGGCATTCCAATGCAATATCCTCGGATGCACCAACTCTGACATGAGTAGAAGATGAACTTCTTCCGTGCATCCTCATCTTGTTATTGAAAATCGGAATCAACCTTCTGTGCTACTGCAATTGGCAGAATTTTGATTTAACAAGATAAAATTCTCAGAGAGACCGCTGGAAGAAGATAACGTAATCAGCAAAAATTGAAATTTGCGAATCGGCACCATTAATTAAAATGCGAACTGTGCGGCCACTTCGTACCGCCCTCAACTGCGCGCACGCACGCTGCAATCTGTCAGCGACATTTTGTAAACGGCTTTGATAAAAACCACAGATACTGGTTCGATTTATGACGATAATAAGTTGTGGATTGGTGATATGAAGCTTTTTCTGTGACAAAAAGAATTTCTTAAGAGTCGGAGTGACAACGTGATTTTTTTCTGCAAATAAATTACATATTTTCTTTTATTCTTTTGGAAATAGATGTAAGGAAGAATGAACCACTAACTAGCTGTTATATTCGTAGACTGTAAATTGAGATGTTATATGATAATTAATAAGTGATGCAGCTAGGATTCTTTCTGACGTGCGACGCTTTGTAGATCTACTTTTGTAGACTATTGAGCTTTGTTAAGTCGTAGACGTCTGCTCAGTTTAGAGTCCTTACCCAAAAACGTTATTTTTTTAGACTACTGCACTCTGCAGAAGGTTCGGGTTTCGTCTCAAAATAAAAACGGTTTCACGTTGTTCGAGATGCCAGGCTTCACAAGCTTTTAAGACCATTATGGAGAGAATTACCCTCAGGCGTTTAGGTTGCTTCACATTGTTTTCAAGTGAATTTAAGTTACCCAAAGCAGATACTTAACGGCTTAGTACACTGCAGTTTATCAGACAAAATAAATTCAGTGAATCCTTTTGACAAAGTTTCGCAAACTATTCAATTTCTAAGATTGCTTTTGAACGAAATTCAAATAAGTAGGGATACACGTCCGAACGCAAAATAGATCACATGACTTATGCGCAGATAACTGTCATTCTCATACTTTTTTAGTTTTGTTCCATAAGCTCAGGTAGGTAGGTACTAAAAGCAATCTTAAAATGCTTCCGGTATCCGAATCTCTGCGAAGATTAATTTGGAGAAACGACTAATGACATATTTCTTACTAAAAAAATAATACTTTGGTATTTGTTTTTACACCTACATATTTTGTATGCTACAAAAAAAAACAAAAATCATTCTTATTCCCGGTAGGTCCCTGTTTACATACGTTTCAGAACTGACAACGGATTGACAATGAATCAACTCCTCGTCCGGTCAATGCAGTACGAAATCCACATTTATTCCTTACTTTTTCTTTATACAATATACTTACATACAATACAATGTTCGTGTACTGAGGGGTTAGTACAGGTTTTTGTACGAATTTCGAGTCGACTCGCATCGCACGCACTAATCGAATTCCTCCATACCGTTACAGCCAGCGTGTTGTGAGTTGTGACTTGTGGTCTTCTCCATGGGGAACGAGTCCCCACGGGGGTACGGCCCTCGAGGCTTGCCTCCTTACCCGGATAAGGCGGTAAAGCGTCGCCTTCTTGGCTTGTGGCCTGATGGTATGGTCATGGTGCCATCTAATGACAGCCGCATATATCAGCGCCTGTTCATAGATGGCGCTGGCTGTAAATGTATGGAGGAACTCGATTCGTTTGTACGATGCGAGTGAACTCGAAATTCGTACAAAAGCTTGTACTAACCCCTCTGGGCTCTGGCCCGCCAACTTCCTGTGTAAGTACATACATACTAATTTGTTCGTTTACATGCTTAAGAATTGCCGAAGACTTTCCTTATTTCATCAGGATGCGGTTACATTCCAAGAAAACCTTTTTAGGGTTCCATATCGAAACGGTAAAATGAACCCTTATCCGGGACTTCTTCAGTCTATCTTCCACAGTCAATTATTTATTTCGGTAGCAAAATTAGTGTTTTCACGCGAATGACGAGTAAAAAGTAAGCTCAGGATTCTCACTTCTCAGATAGAATCCTGAGCGTGGCGAAGGATTCAAATTAGACACGAGACGAGACGGGGCCGTACGTAACACACAATTTTTTATCTTACCACAACGAGGACATTTCCTGATGTCAAATAAAAACTGCCGATTTTTACATCTGAAGTTTTTGAAGTGTCCTGAAATTAACATTAATTTTGTTCACTTGATTGTTGAGATCAATTAATGTAAAGATGTGTCATATTTCTGTGTTACAGGAAACATGAATCAAAAGACGACTATTTTAATACAGTAGTTGCCTAAATATACATAATAGGTACGTGCTAGGGCCTAGGTACAAACTACGATAGCCATGAGGTTTTCCTCATGTACCTATTTATTGACCAATCTGTCTGTCGATCGCCACCATAATGGTAAT
Organism: Coenonympha arcania; assembly: GCA_036785405.1. NCBI lineage: Eukaryota > Metazoa > Arthropoda > Insecta > Lepidoptera > Nymphalidae > Coenonympha > Coenonympha arcania. Next base: position 5,229,921 of record CM072067.1, read on the forward strand.
GAAGGTAATAATAATAATACGCAATGTAAGTACCCAAAGGCACCAACAAAGATAATTTAGCGGGTGCCATTTTTTGACATGACACTGACGAATGTGCGCATTACGGTCCACACCTCTGTAGGTTATTTAGTGTTCGGTGCCTCCGGTGCCTCCCGACAAGACGCCGCGCCTGGGCCGGTGGGCGTTAGGTACTTTACTTTCCTCATTGTGCCCAGTATTGTACCCACTAGTTTGTTGAACTTGTGTACTGATGGGAAAATATTACACGTTTTAAGACAGGAGAAGATGGGTTGAAGTTAGAATGATGCATAGCATTCATCAGGTTACATATTGTATAATACGAGTATGTTATGCAGAGTTGGCATAAGCATCCAAAAGTGGTTCTACGAATTCTGTAAAGTTGGCTCTCTAGCATAAGTAGCTCTACGGATTTTGCGAAGTTTGCTGATAGCTCTCTAAGTCTCTAGCCTCCAATATACGTAGCTCTACGAATTCTGCAATATTGGCTCTCTACCACAAGTAAGCTCTACGAATTCTGCAAAGTTGGTTGGCTACATAGGTACCTACGTTATAAGTAGCTCTACGAATTCTGCAATATTGGCTGTCTACCACAAGTAAGCTCTACGAATTCTGCAAAGTTGGTTGGCTACATAGGTACGTTATACGTACCTCTACGAATTCTGCAATATTGGCTCTCTACCACAAGTAAGCTCTACGAATTCTGCAAAGTTGGTTGGCTACATAGGTACGTTATACGTAGCTCTACGAATTCTGCAATATTGGCTCTCTACCACAAGTAAGCTCTACATATTCTGCAAAGTTTGTTGGCTACATAGGTACGTTATACGTAGCTCTACGAATTCTGTCAACTTGGCTCTAAACCATAAGTAAGCTCTACGAATTCTGCAAAGCTGGCTCTGTACTATAATAGCACTACGAATTCTGTAAGGATCGTTTAAAGGAATAAGTGGTTATTTTTATAATAACACTCAGATAGTTAGTTGTACAATTGAAAACGTGAACGGAGTCAGTATTTCATATTATACCATTCGAGATCACTACTTTATTTTTTGTATTTTACCTACCTAGTACCTAGGCACTAAAACCAGTTGGTAAGTAAAACAAAAGCACCTGGTAAGTACACGTACCTAAATACCTGTGTATAATTGCAAGGACGAAATATGTAAAAACTCCGATATTATACGAGTAGAAACGAAATAACAATCAATAGAAAAAAGTGACTTTGCAATCTCTTGAGGCCATACAAGTTGTATAGCAGTCGAGCAGGGTAATTATATGGAGGTAACATACCATCGGCGTCGTCTTATGTATATTCAGTAGGTACTTGCTTCGGCACAATGAGGGGATCTTCAGCATTGGCATCGATGTGAACCTGAGGATGAGCCCATCTAACCATTTTACCTTAGTACTTCTTCATACGAGAAAAAGTAGTGCCATCTGTCAAAATTCCAGCTAATTCGTCACAATATTACGGTGGAAACCGCGTCTCTGTGGTAACGCGCTTAGCTTACGGACTAATAACTTACGGACTAATAACATAGTATAGTGATCTGTGATAAGGACCGCGGTCCAGAGACAACAGTGTGGTTGGCTTACTACTATCATCGTTGGTGTCAAAACAAACATTTTTGACACCAGTAAACTGGTGACATTTTTTGCGCGATCCGCCGGGTCCTGTGCATATGTCTATTAACATTGCGATAGTCGCAAAAACCTGCACCCGCTGCAGTTATTTGTCAAAAATAAAAATTATACCGTGATTATTATTTCAAGACGCCCGCGCCAGCCGGGCCGGGCATCCGCTGCCGCTACGATCTGATACAGGCGATAAAGCGACAATAAAACACATCAATAATTCATACCGGGGACGAGTATTGATTCGTAAGAACGTGTCTCAAATGTTTTATCCCTGCTGGTATTAATAAATGGGGCAGATGTGGCCCCCTCTTCTTGCGAGTGCACTCCCGTCCCGGTTGGCAGTTCAATTAATAAAAATCAAATAACTCCCATCTGGGATGCATACAAATTAAATGTAATGGAATCGCTCGAAGGTAAAACATTGAAGAATGTGATATCGGCCCCTTAATCGCTGTCTTGTAAAAAATTGCTATTGTTTCGTGTTCATCGAGGTGGTCGTATTTGAAACGAGTGAGATGTCCAAGTAATATACAGGCATTATGTCTGTCTGTACGTCTGTACAGTAGTTCGATTAGAATTCGATTAGGTATGTCGAACCAGGATTGTTATTATCCTTGTACGCTAGCTGCGTATGACCTATTTGACCTAAGCTTACCTATTATATACTTGCCTATATTTTTTCCTTCCAAAAATTACTTATGTAAGTAGTTATTACCTTACTTTGATAGCTACAGCTGTAGCCATAATAAGTATTCCTTTGATTGCTTTAGTATGCTTATGGAACGAAATACAAAACATGTATGGGATGACTTTTTGTTAGAAAAAATATACACTTATTTGAACTCTTAGACAACACGAATCATAGAGAAACTAGGAAATAGTTATTTGTTATGCAAGGCCGCAAAATGGATTTTTGGGCCGAGTGTCAAATTTGAATGCTGAGCGGCGAAGGATTCTAGGTTTGAACCCTGAGCGCAGCGAGGGGTTCAAAGAATAGAATCCTGAGCATAGCGAGGCATTCAAAGGACACGAGACCCAAAAAAATTTGCGGCCGTACATAACACAAAATTTTTCATCTCACCACAGCGAGGAAAATTACTTGAAGAACACTTGGATCGGCATTGCGAGTATGTAAGATGTTGTCTTTAGTAATATTCTGCAATAACTTCACTCACTTAATTAAATCCACCCTAAATCACCACTCATCTTATAACAAAAAAGGTAATGAATAAAAACAAGATATTATTATTTATCACGATCAGAAAAAAAATGAGATACTTTTTTTTCTACTTTTATTTTGGATGCGTTCAGAAATATCAATTTCTAAGAACCAACGATAATAGAATATTAAGAAAAAAATGACAACAATTAGATAAACAATAAGTAAATATCATGGATTTAATTAGATTTCCTTTATAAATAATAAAACTAAATAGGAGTTATTATTTTTATTGATATTCTAAGAAAATGTAAAAACAAAAAGTAATGTACACCTATACAAACTCAAAGGTCGAACTTCGTTACTGACCGTATACATTATTTTAAAAAAAAAAGAAGTCTTCAGTTTAATTGAGGCACCACACATGGCTATTTGTATTTGCCTATTTTTTATATTTGTCAAATAATTTCCATGTGTGGAGAGTATATTTGCCAAAATTATTGCCATATTTGCCTGTTTGGCAAATACAGCCAATAACATATTTGGCTCCATAAGGTCGAAAATTTTGGCAAATACGCGATCATCCAATCACAAATACAAATAGCCATGTGTGGTGCCACCATTAGACATTGTTATAGACGCAATACGAGATTACGTCATGTTCGAATTTTGAAATGCTTTGCGGCCCTAGGGCGGGAAAGGATTTTCATACTACTTTCTCGCCCTAGGGCGGGAAAGGATTTTCATACTACTTTCTCGCCCTAGGGAATAAAATAGCATTTCCCGACCGCATTTCGGGCATTAAAAATCTCCTTTCCGAGCGGGTGAGATGAAAAATAAAAAGTTAGCCCTGCCATACTATAACTCGAACACAATAGCGAAAATTAGTCCATATTGCAGAACCATAATTATTTACAATAAAATACCAAGAACTATTACAGATGAAGTGAAAGAAACATTATTTAAAAGCAAACTGAAAGACTGGTTGACTAAAAAATGTTTCTACAGCATAAATGAATTTTTAAATGAGTAAATTTAAACTGACCTCAGTTTCACGACATCCAACTTAATATTAATAAAAACATATGATTATTTGTATTAATGTATAAAATGACTTTTATCTGGGGAAAAAATGTTTAGATTTAAGTATAATTTGCCACGCCCTGACAGGGCATTTTGACTGTATATATGGATTATGTGGTCATGTAAGCAAAGAAAGAAATAAAGACATGTAATAAAGACATGTAATAAAGACATATACTTATACAAAATTCCAAACGCAAATATATCACGTGAATTTCGCACAGAGCATTCTCAAATATTTTTTGAATAACGTACGTTTCATAAACGTACCTATTCTAGTTGCAACTTTTTATGGCAAAAATGTAAACAGGGACCGGAAAATGCAGCCTTTAGCAACAGGTAAGAATAGGTAGTCAATTACTGAAAAGTTTAGTTTACTTACTACCCTTTTAAAAAATTGCATCCTTCCACGGGCCCGCTCAATTTAAAATTGTAAATGCTGCGTAGGTACATATTTTAACCACAGTTAACAATAATACGGTGGTCGCGACAGACGACGAGTAAAAAGCAGTCGATAACATGCATTAATTTATTATGAATCCAATTAAAAAAATAAAATAAAAGTATTTTGGCATTCAGTGTAGCAACAAGTCTTGTAGGTGACATGCACAAAAACAATGACGAGATAAATTAAACTAGTAACCGACGACGTTGGTCAGCCAATAAGAAGATAGATCTGAGGCGAGCAACTTTGGAGGCGGATCAATTTATTTTTTTACTGCTCATACAAGTTAAAAACCTACCTACTTGTAAAAATATCATTAAGCACTTTTAATACCTACTGTTCAATGTTTTCACATTCCTATCTTACTTATATCGTTCTCTGTTTTCGATTATCCGCTCAATGTACTTACAAAAAGTTCATCTCTAGAAGATATTTTTATCTTCAAGGCTTTTCCCAAAGGTTTTTACATTAGATACCTAAATCGATAGTCTCTACAACTACGATAGGAAATAAGAAGTAATGACACGTGCCAAACCTCGATGATTAAAACTTTCAAACTATTATTTACATACATACCTACTTAGGTACTGGAAAATCTGCATGGCTCCAGTCTCCCGACGCTGTGCGGTATGCAACAGGAGCACAAGGAAAATAATATACCTATCTACATCTCTGATTAGAAGCTGAACCTACTCTACCAATCGCTGCGTCGTCGTCCACCTAAGGGAACTACCCTTACGCCCTACTCTTAATTAAAGACATAATTTTTAATCGCACTGAACCGATGTTTGGCAAAAAGATTTCTTTAACAAATATGTAACTAAGTTACTCTGTCCTTGTCTGAGTGTTTTAACAGGAAGAAAATGTACTCCCGTGGGACGTGAAGAGAATTGAGAACGCTACGACTATAAAAAGATACTAGGCAGGCACAACTGAAATCAGCAGAAAAATATCATAATCAATGCCGTATTTCTTCAACTCGACCATCGCAGAACGTTTTAAAAATAGTACGTCAATTAAACTTATTTACCTACCTGGCTACGCAATTTATAAACGTATGAGCATCCATCAAACGAGCGATTATAAGCCGAGATGAAAGCCGCCGCGGCATGAAGATTTGCCCCACAAAATGTCAACGCGGCCGCGGCGCGCGCCGACAAAGAGCTGCGCCCGCGCCGGGCATGCGCGGCCCGCCACGCTTATTTCGAAATAATCGGTTAATTGCGCACCCTTATGCTGGAGATACCTCTCAAACTGCCCGGGTACAGCGCACCTTACTCCATGCATTTTTGCCTTTCCTTTTAAAGTATAAAAATTGAGATCTTATCAAAACAACGCCTACTTACCTTATTACTCATTTAATTTGGCACAATTCAAATCGAGTGAAGTGGACCTCATAACTCACAGGTCAATACTAAAAACTCGGAAGTATGATCAATGGAAATAAAAATAAAAATCAAATCTCGTTCAAAGAATTTCGAAATTTTCAAAGACCCATCTTTGGAAGAAGATCAAAACCTATGGTATGGCAAGTTCTGCCTAGAACCCTCGTGCCCAAGTGGTAGACGTCCTAAACGTGGCCAAAGCGCGATAGTAAAGCGACTGATCGCGTTGAGTGCGAAAACTTAGTTGTGGCCTAGGTGCTTGTTATCACCATGTTATAACGAGTCAAGGAAAATACATTTTTACTTTTGGTTTTGCTCATAAATTATGTTCTGACAGTTTTGACGTAAAAACTCTACGTAGATAAACCCATGATTTAGGATTGGTTTGTTGCTAAGTTATATGTACCTGTCTACTGAAAAACTGAAAAAAGTACTTTACTGCAAATTACTTTGACTTTCTCGTATGTGATGTAGTGGGATAGTGACTTCAGATTTTTCTTCTTAGGTAGGTTAGTATCTCCCTTCAATGCTGGGAGCCCTTTGAAGGGAGATAGATATACTTACCTACTTTCTTTAGGCTAGTCGTAAGCTACCTACAGTAGGTTTAGATAAGCACAGGAAGTCCTTGGTTTATATTATACATTAATAACTAAACCAGCATTTATTAATCGTTGCCGCAATCTCATAAAATTGTATTTAATCGAATTGAATTAGTACTTTAGCGTAAAATATTCATTAATTGGATGTTCTCCGCAAAGATAAACATGCGTATAAATTGCACTGAGAGTGCCTTCGAATTACGACAGCGATATGAATATTCAATATTGCATATCCGTGGAGGCAATGAGCTCTCATTTGCGGATAAATATTGAAATTTGCAAGCGTTTTCTCGGCGGGCCACACACGGCGCGGCACTTTTGAAGTGCATATGATATTACGCGATATTTTTACGGTTCGCCGATCACCTGTGACGACAGCCACGCCCGCCTGAATATCGTCAACAGATTTTACGATTTTAAGCAAAAAGTTAATTTTTGTCATTCTTACTCAGAACGCGTTGGTGGGTGCGACATGCAGCGTTGCGGAAGAATCAGAAAAACAACGTTTCATCTAATTATTAAAAAACTAAGTCAGTTATCAGAAATCCGTTTCTGAGCGTTTTTGGATATTATTGTTACCGACACAACAAAACAAAAATTACAATTAGGTTCATCCATTGTAGATTCCGTTAAAAAATAGAAAAATGAAGATTTTTGGACCATATTGTTTTTATACTGTAAAACGACCATATCTATCTACGCCGCTAAACATATAATCAACTGATTCCTTTTCAGATTCCACTATGTATGATAATTATGTAGCGGTTTTCGCATTTGGCTAGGTAGCAAAGTTTAGTTTCGCTTACGTTTTTGATCTGGTGAAATCAAATGAAAATCTATAACAATACAACTATTTGTGATAGATTTTAGATAGGTACAGAGTTTCATGCCAGTTCTTCTCGTTGCAAACTTTGGAAAAATTTGGCGGTAGATAGTTATGATTTTACTATATTTATACTATATATAGCTCGATTACCACTCACTCACTGACTCACTCATTGACATAATTGTTCTCCCAGAAGGAGTCTGAAAACGATATAATGATCTATGGAGGATGTGTTTGGGTGCGGGATTCGAGTAGGGAAAAATTATGACATTTCAGAAAAACAAGATGGCGGCCGACGTGATTTCTGTAACTTTTTTGTTTTCCGACCGATTTCGTTCAAACTCGCAACGATTGTAGATATTAGTAAACGATTAATAGAAAAAACGGAAAATTTTGGAAAAACAAGATGGCGGCCGAGATTTTCGCAACATTTTCTCCTGTAAAATTTTGTATGAAAAAATTTTTTTTCACAAACACTTTCGTAAAGAGGAGAACTATTTCTTTCGGGGAAAGTATGGAGAGAGCTGATGATTGAGGATCTTGGAGACGGGTGAAGAGCACGCTAAAGGTATTGGAGATAGGTGGGGGGTGCTCGACCAAATGTCATTTGAAACCTCGTCCAATTACCAATGAGCTGAAAAAAAATTCAAAATGGCGGAAAAAACATTGCCGCCATACAAATTTTGTTGGTCTCTATCTCGGAGGGTATGACAGTTGGAAAAGTGGTTTCATAGCAAAAGATGATCGAAATGGGGATATCTATTTAGTGACAAGAAAAAAATTCAAAATGGCGGAATTTTTTTTTCATAAAAAATGTATGGAAGAGACCTAGAAGGAGACGGAAAACGATAATATAATGTTTGTGGGATGTGTTTACGTACGGGATTCGAGTAGGGGGAAAATATAACATTTCCGAAAAACAAGATGGCGGCCGACGTGATTTCTGTAACTTTTTTGTTTTCCAATCAATTTCGTTCAAACTCGCAAGAAATGTAGGACTTAGTAAACGATTAATAGAAAAAATGGAAAATTTTGGAAAAACAAGATGGCGGCCGAGATTTTCGCAAAATTTTCTCCTGTAAAATTTTGTATGAAAAATTTTTTTTTCACAAACACTTTCGTAAAGAGGAGAACTATTTCTTTCGGGGATAGAATGGAGAGAGCTGATGATTGAGGATTTCGGAGACGGGTGAAGGGCTCAGCCAGGGTATCGAAGATAGGTGGGGGGTGCTCGACCAAATGTCATTCGAAATCTCGTGCAATTGCCAATGCGCTGAAAAAAATTTCAAAATGGCGAAAAAAAGATGGCCGCCATACAAATTTCGTCGATGTCTATCGCAGAATGTATGAATGATAGAAAAGTGGTTTCTTAGCAAAACATGATCTGGACGAAGAGGTCTATTTATTGAAAAGAAAAAAAAATCAAAATGGCGGTTTTTTTTTCATACTTAATTGTATGGCGATTGGGTTCCTAACTACCTACCTACTAATTTTTGCTAAATCCGAGTATGAGCGACCACGTAAATTGCTACAAGCAGTTACGCGGTCCGCTTTAGCGGGCCGCGCCACCACGCGAAAAACTAGTTAGTTACTATATTTATAGCTACTCGGGCTGATTCACTCACTGACTCACTGATTGATCACCTCTCCTGAACAATTTTGTATGAAAAAATGTTTTTTCAAGGATGGTGTCGTATAAAAGAACCAAATTCATTCGGAGGAAAAATACGGAGAGAGCTGATGAGTGAGGATTTCGGAGACGAGTGGAGAGCACAGCCAGGGTATTGGAGATAGGTGGGGGGTGCTCGACCAAATGTCACTCAAAACGTCATGCAATTGACAATGAGCTGAAAAAAATTTCAAAATGGCGGATTCAAAATGGCCGCCAAAAGAATTTCGCTGATATCTCAGAAAGTATAAAAGATGAAACAACGGTTTTTTGACAAGAAGTGATCAGGACCCAAAGGTCTATTCGGTGGAAAGAAAAAAATTCAAAATGGCGGAATTTATTTTTTCATACAAAATGAAAGGGGATTTTTAAAGGGATTTTTTTATAAGCGGGAAGACAGCACGCTGGCCACATGTGGCCCGCGCCCCCACGCACCCTACTAGTATATACCTATAGCTACTCGTGCTGATTCACTGACTGACTCACTGATTGATCACCTCTCCTGAACAATTTTGTATGAAAAAAATTTTTTTCAAGGATGGTGTCGTATAAAAGAAAAAAATTCATTCGGAGGAAAAATACGGAGAGAGCTGAAGAGTGAGGATTTCGGAGACAGGTGAAGAGCACAGTCAGGGTATCAAAGATAGGTGGGGGGTCCTCGACCAAATGTCATTCGAAACGTCATCCAATTGGCAGTGAGCTGGAAAAATTTTCAAAATGGCGGATTCAAAATGGCCGCCAAACGAATTTCGCCGATATCTCGGAAAGTATAAAAGATGGAAGAATGATTTCTTGACAAGAAGTGATCAGGACCCGAAGGTCTATTCGACGGACAGAAAAAAAATCAAAATGGCGGAAAAATTTTTTACCATAGAAAATGTATGGCGGATGTTGAGGTGACTAAAAGTTGGAAGGCAAATAGGGGGAAGACAGCACGCGGGCCACACGTGGCCCGCGCCCCCACGCGCCCTACTAGTTTCATATAAGCCTGTAAGTTATGTCAGAGAGAATATATTATAGGGCATGTGAAAAACTTTCATTTTCATTAGGTAATTCAAATGTTTTTAAAACGATTGATAAATGTGTCAATATAAAAGTCATTCCTTGCTCTGGGGATAAATGAATGACATTATGAATGTTTTTTTTTATTCTAAATTGTCTAATTACCTAAGGTAGGTGGGTACTTCTTCAGTCTTCCTTGCTTGGATTACTAACAGCAATAACCTGTGAAAACATTAAACCCAACACTTGATGTTCTATGAGTCTTGAAGTGAAACATCATCGCTGTTCAACGTGTCATATACCACAACTAAACAGCGATCTGCATGATAAATATATTAAACTCTGTTTATCTCGCATAATATCTAACTTAAGGCGGGTATCAACGTGTCGCGTTTCTCCTTGCTGTGGCGCGTTTAGTGGCGAATTAACCTTTATCGGTGGATCTAAAACGGCGGGTTAATTAACTCGATCCCAACTGGTTATGGCTCGGGTTATGACTTCGAGTATCATAAAGCCTGATCGTAGATACGCTTCCATGCTATTTGTAAGTAAATATGTGTGACAAAGTGTGTCTCATGGAGTGAACAAATTCTCCTCTTCGAATAAATCTGGCAATGAAGAGATGGGCAATATCATGAATTAATTCTTATATGTGGCCATGACGTGCCTACTCGTATGTAGTTTCCTTAGCGCACTCACTTTTTTATTGTTGATAGAAATTGAAATAATTGCCTGATGGAAAGCAATGATGAGGCAGACCGCGCTTGCCTAGAAAATACAGTTTGTTAATGTAAACAACTACAGGCCGAGAGGGTTTTTGGTATTTTTTATATAATCCTCTCTTTATGAGAGGTTGTAAATAATGACATTTTTGAAAAGAGCAAGTACCGAGTTTCTTGCTAGATCTTGGCCTTGCAAACCTGCTTTCCGAACTTGGTAGTAGAGTTTTGGGTTTTCATGAGAGCCTGGAAATTGGGCCTATGTGAAAAATAAGTCCATATTATAATATTATCATGTTCATTTTCAAAACAAAGCATGAGTCTGACATGGGCAGACGTATCACTTAACGCAAGGAGAAACGTCCTGCTCCTCTTATTATTATTTTTTAAATAAAACAATCTTAAGTATGCAGCCTGTATCTTCCCACGGTGTGTCTTTCATATCGGTCCAGCCTCCCACGCTTGTACGCCGCTACTCCTGACATTGCATTCATTCGGCGCGGCCGGTTGGTCACAAAGGAAGGAAGCAAGTGATGCCGACAAATTCAATAGCCCACACAATGTGCCTCCCTTGCATTGTGGGATGGAAGAGTTAATTCAATTTTTTTTTGGGTTTCAGTGAATTTAGTTGATGACCCGTTGACACAGTTAGTAGTGGTCCTGCTTTCTGCGTCGGAGGTCGTGTATTAGTTCTCTAGTAGTCTATAGTTTTACCAATAACACAAGCTATCGCTTACTTTGGGGCTGAATTGCAATGTGTATAATGTCCTGCCCATTGAGCCAAGTGACAAATAGCGATAGGTATATCTAAGCGTGCTATAGATCATAAAGAAAGGAAGTAATCGACGCTGACAAATTCAATAGCTTATAGAGATCAATGCCCACACCCACACCCTTGCATTGTGAGATTCAATTCAATCACTTTCTTTGGGTTCAGCAATCTAAATGATGAACAGTAGGTAGTGGTCCTGCTTTCTGCGTCGGAGGTCGTGTATTTTTTATATCGTGTCCATTATATTATAACACAAGCTATCGCTTACTTTGGAACTTGATTGCAATGTGAAATATGTATGCCCCCTTGAACCAAGTGATAAATAGCGATATTACGCGTGGTATAGAAAACGCTCAGTTATAACTTCAAAATAGTCATAGTCCATACTTTGCATACTTTTATTGAATTTCGTTCCATTTCTATACCATCAATCCAAACAATCCGTTGCTTCGTTTGCTGCGTGACAGAAAAAAGAAAATACAATCTCGCGTTTAAAATATACCAACCTAAAATTAATTCAGGTTATAGAAAAGATTCTTTTATAAGGAATCAGGAACCGATAAATAATTCACATTCAATTCCCAGTACTACTTATGATTAAGCAATTTTGCATTACGACTAGAGAGCAATACATCATTAATTCACCCCACTCGCGTCCGGAACACGGCAACGATCGATTGTGACTTCATTTATCCTCGGTAATGAATGCAATCATAATTCAGCGTAATGGGATACATTTGGTAATGTTCGTAAATTGCGCAGATGTACGTTGCCTCATTATATGACCGTGTGTTTCCGCGTGGCTTCGTATCACAGTATGAAAAGTCAAAAAACCGGCCAAGTGCGAGCCGGACCCGCGCACCGAGGTTTCTATACCTACTAAAAATTAAGTAACACGTTTCGAATCACTTTTGTTAACGAAGCGCAAATCTATACTTGTAACTTAATTCGTAGAGTTTGTAGAAAAACATCAAAAAAAAATTTGGTATCTATTGCGATAGCTATCAGTTAATGAAATAATGTCTGTGACAGACAGTCAGACGGACGGACGAAGGGTTACATTTTTACCATATTGGGACGGCACCCTAAAGACAAACCAAGTGCGACTTGCAAGTGCCACTGTTCCGTTCTTTATATAGTCCGTTACCTACACCAAAATATTAAAGACATCAACGCGCGTCAGGCTCGTTCGTAAAAAGTTAATTAATATTATCATAATCGTAACACCTAATTCTTGAAAATGCTTAAAATTTTGAACCAGTCCTTATAAATCGGTAAAATATTACGTATGTAAATGTACCGCGGTTTACTTTGTCCCGCGGTTTTATCCATGGTCATCATATAAAATACAGTCCGACAAGGATCTCTTGGCACTTGAATTACATTGTCAGGAGGGCATTGTAGCAAACCCACCTAGTTTCTTTAGTTACACAAATACCCACCGATAGTACCAATATTATGAAGGGATTTGAGACCATTTCTTATGGAGGGATTTGAGACCATTGCGTGATGCGTCCCATGCATTTAGAGTTTAGACCCACCTAGCTGCTCCAACAGCTGCATCAGTCTTATGGGAATGACATATCCGATTGTAGTAGGTATCAGTGACTTTCGCGAGAGTGTCATATTCATACATTTTTTAACCACCCTCAAAAAAAAGAGTGTGTGTCCGACCCAAATGTTTGTACGTATATTATGTATGTTTGTCCGCGATTATTTCTGGAGATGGAGTTTTAGTATAGGTATAACCGACTTCAAAAAAGTAGGATACTCAGTTTGATCCCCGTTTGACCCGACTTCAAAAACTAAGTAGGTATACCTAGTATAAATAAAAAAATATTTTACGCTTTTCAGTGGGCTTTTTTGGAGGGTTCTAAAAAAGAAATGGGAATTGCCATTTTTACGTACCTGCGTTGGGAAGCAATTTTAAAAAACCAAGAGATGAGTCATATGAGTAACGCTGCTGGACTTGTTCGGACTTGGCACATTACACATCGCGAGGAAATATCTGACTCAGGCATCAGGCATGCAGTTTCATATTGCTCTTATGCATTGCATATTCTTCACTCACTGTTAGTGTTAAAGCAGGTGATATCTACTATCTAGAACTTAGCTACATAATGTTAGCTTGCTGAAAAGTATCTATTTTTTATGTTTTGCGTCACCGAGAAGGATTTATAGAGTTTTAAGATTATTTTTTTAGGAAGTAGATAAAACTCTTTACGAATATAAGGAATTTGAAAAAGGAAGGGAATTTCAATTCTGTCGGGAATTGAAAAAGATATGTCGAAAAAAAATGTAACTAATTTGGAAAATTTAATATGACGGAATATATATTAAGTTGAAGAAATTTGCAAGAATCTTTTATTCACAATCCTGGACCTGTAGTCCTCCCTCCTCCTCGGTCGTCAATCTTCATTACTGAAGGTCGTGTCCGCACTGCAGTGTAGATGAATAGGAATTTCTATCATTCGGCTAAGATGGAGTAGAATTTCTCTCAATAATTACCGAAAATATTTAAAAAATAAGATAGGTAACTAATAAACTGCATCTGCCAAAAAAATTATAATACTTTACCTATCAAATACACGATTCATGATTAATTAAAAAAATATCGATTTATTAAGGCATAAAGGGGAGGACATTCGATATCGAAATAATGATAAAGTCATGAATATGCATATTTGCACCTTGCAGTTTGCACTCTCAAATATCGTACGACATTGTTATTGTTACTTTTCAATTATGAACATTTCACCCCTTTCGATATGAGATAAAAGACGCTATTGAATATCCGTCAATAAGCTATGAATATGCAAAAATAACAATTATGATAATCAATATTTGCTTTAGCCGTGATTTTCGTTGAGTCATGTTTTGGCAATTATTTTGAGATTTCTTTGTGACAGGAATGAACTCATTTTACCGAAGGGTTAAAACCATCAATAGACAGCTAGCTGTTCTTTATATACAGTTTTGGACATTCGATGAATTATTACCTACTTCCATCTAAATAGGATAATTAGTACCTAGTATTATTAAAAACGTGACTCAGCAGTTTTAAAAAACGTATGTTGGAATTTTGTCAGTGTTAGATGTGAGCAAGGTATAAGGACGCTTTGCAAGGCCTCGGTTCAGCAGTGACCGTGCGCAGGCTAAAGTAATTATATGTATATATATATTTTCTGAATCTCGGAAACGGCTCCAACAATTTTCATGAGTAGGTATACGGAGGATTTTGGGGGCGATAAATCGAAAAAATGCTGCTCTATATTTTTTTGTTAGTAAATATCGTATTTAACAACAAAAAAATATGGAGCAACGCCGGTCTTCTAACTAGTTATTTTAAAATGAGAAGGGTTTTTATTCACATCAGTCACCACGCCAGCGTATGTAGATTGGCAAATTCACACATCTTTGAGAATATTACAGAGAACTCTCAGGCGTGCAAGTTTCCTAACAACGTTTTCAGTCACTGAGCAGTGATTGTTTTTTTAACCGTTCAAAAAAGGGGGAGGTTAACAATTTGTCGGAATCTTTTTTTTATGTACCCTGTGTTATGTTTCTATGTTCCCTGATTACTCTAAGATACCTGAACCGATTTTTACTTTACATATTCTGTATTCACAGTGAATTGATTCTATCACACCACAGAAAACAAGACATAAAGATATTCCTTGCTCTGTGTATCACTCGCACATAGCTCCGAAAATTCAGTTTTGTGACTAGAAGTTAAATTCCGGTAGAATTTAGATTCTCGGTAGAAAGTAAAAAGATATTAATTAATAATAATTTTTGTCGTCCTCTATGGTGTAGACTGTAGGGGATAAAATAAAATCATCTTTAGGTTAGGGAAAGAAAATTCCTATTTTCAGAAACCAGAACGGCCGATTGGGGTAAGGACTGACAGTTCTATGTTTGCAGATTGATTGAACCTATCTATTTTGACGAGATTTTCACAGGCAGTCACGTAAGCTATTTTTTATATCCCTAAACGGCAAAACGTCGTTTGCCGGGTCAACTAGTAATATTAAATACATATTAACCTGACTTCCATCGAGTAAATTTTAGGATCCTTTTTGGAATTAATAAAGAAAAAATGCAAACTAATATTTAAAAAATTTATTTAATAAAAAATATTACTCCTTATAAATATACAAATGCATAAATTTAACAATCACAAGTCTTAAAAATTACTCATGTCAAGCGCATGTTAAGTCTTCAAGCAACATTAGGGAAAAATGAGAACATAGGAGAGAGATCGGACTTGATCATTATTATTTTTGAATTCGCACTTCACAGTTTGGAGATCCAATCCTGAAGGCCCTTCATTTCAGTGGGGTCATCATCGTCTCCAGTGTTGATGGAGCTCTCAAGTACGTCCACTTTGCAGCCAAGATGGGTAAACTCGAAGTCTTTACCGAGCTTGCCAATATATGCGACTTTGTTGGACTGTGAGGGATCAACTGACTGCAACTGACTGGACTTGGTGACACGGACGAGGTTTCTGAAACAATAAGAATGTTAAATGTGGCATACATTCAATGTAGGCAATAGGCATTAATAAAAAGTATGATTTTTATAGCATCTTCAAATTATTTAAGAAAACAAATCATTTGAACATGGCTTACTTGGCATGACTGAGTTTCAAAAATTAAGCTGGTAATTGGTATGTCACCAACTGCACAAAACTTCTTTCCAATTATTTATTTTAGTAGGCAGCCTAATTAATCAATTTCAAAAAAGGAGGTTTTTAATGCCCCAAAATATTTTTTTTTATTGGTTAAAAATTTTCATACTGACATTGTATGAAAATGTTAAAACAATATTACAGTAATATCTATAAGATATAGTATAGTAGTATATGCTATAAGAGATGGTGATACAACCCCAGATTTTACTGAAAGTAGGAATGTATTCTAAATGGCTGTACTTCCTCATCCCAGAAAAAAACCAATGTGGGACTTTTTGAAAACAGAAGTCCATAATATGGTAGCTGTTTTGCTTTTAAGATCAAATGGTTCATTTCTTTAAACCAAAAAGGTTCTTCCTGTAGATATTTTTTCTCGGATACAGTTTTAGAGCAAAACTTACATTTCCTTTTCCAGCAAGCTCTTGATGAGTTGTCCCCCCTTGGCCATGGGCAGGTCCTGCTTGTTGCAGAGGATGAGCAGAGGAGGGCAGTTGCTCTGAATCACTGGGTCCACCAGTATTGTGTACAGGTATCTACAAATAGTTTTACAATATGTCAATAATATATTATGTTAATTAATTAACAAACAAACTGACTTCAACTGCCATCAAACTACTGTTGAAACATCCTTTCCAATTAAAAATTTACCATTTCAATTTAGAACTGGACTAAATTGAAATGGGACCACACGGGAAGCGTCAGCTTTCTAAAAAAACAATCATCAAAATCGATTCACCCAGTCAAATGTTATGAGGTAACACACATAAAAAAAAAACATTCAGCCAAATTGAGAACCTCCTCCTTTTTTGAAGTCAGTTGAAAAGATGTGTGTTGTGGGACCTGCAGAAAAACCTATTTTTGGAATAACATCTAAAACAAAACTCAATTTTCATGTGTGTTTTCACCCATTGCTTGATAAATCAAATGAGTTCAATACCAAATCCATAAACATGTTTGCAAGCATGTCCATTAATCTTGATGAGGAACTTTCATTCTAGATTTCCTTTTGGAAATCTATGAAAATTATGAATCTAAAATATACGAAAATCTTAGGTGAAATTTTTGAGTGACAAAAAAATCCTGTCATAATGACAGGAACAAAAATTTTCTTTTGCCTAGCCCCCTGCCCAATGCCCTCTGAAAAGAAACTTTCTTGGAAAAAATTTATAAAATCTATGTGGTATTTTACTTGTCATGGGACTCATCCTGCAGTCTGTCTCACCTTAAAACCACCCTACAGTGTCAGATTTTTTAAAGGAGATGATATATTTAAAATTGGTTGATTTTATTATGATTTTTTTAAACTACATGTAAAGTATAATTGCTTTTATGTATAGTGAGACTCATCTAGTCATCACTTTATTAAATAAAATTCAATGCATTGTCTTTTAGAATACTTACTCTGCAACATCTCTAATCTCTTTCTGGATAGTAACAGAGTCCACTACATAGACAATAGCTTTGGCACTGTGTTTGTATTGGTCAAAAAACTTGTTCCTCAACCTCTCTTGACCAGGCAGATCCACAATTCTCAAAGTTTTCTGAAAACAAAAGTTACATTAATTATCTCAGTGTAGATGTTTATCAAAAAGTTTAAAGCTGCTCAAAAAGCACTATAGCTAGATTTAAGGCAAACTCAATGGGTGTACTCTATCAAGTTCTTTTTTTTAATAGGTTTTTCGCAATTTATAAACTAAGAGCCTACTAGCTATATCAGTAGGCTAATGGCAGTAAAATTGTGGGAATGGCGGTATTCTCATAATAATTTCTCATATAACTGCAAATTATTACTGTTTCAGTTTGAAGAACATTCCATAGCCGACAAAATTACTGGGCATGACAAGAGTGAAAAATTGTCTCAGAGAAGTGCAGTGCATTATACGACATTGAGATGCTGGGATGCACCGAGTCTGACCAGCTTGACATAGGCTGGCGTATCACTTAACATCAGATGAACGTCCTTACAAACATGGATCACACAAAAAGCCCAAGGGAAAAAAATATTTTCACTCACATTTAGAGATGTATCATAATCCTCGATGTTTTCTTTCATAGACGTGAACGTTTGCTTGTACTGGGAATAAACGAGTCTCACGAACAACGACGTCTTGCCCGCGTCCGAGAGACCGGTAAGCAACACAGAACGACGCAAGTGCCGACGCGACGCGAAAACCCACCAAAATACTGTAAAAACAAGAAATATATGCATTACTAAAGCTCCTGATAGGAACAGTACTGATAAAAATGGAATAATTATATTAATACTTACGTAAAGTCACCAAAAGGACGACCACACTAAGTAAGGTTATGTACAATGGATCTTGTAATATCGGCTGCGTATTGATGGTCTCCTTGATAACTTCTGGTTCGGCTTCC
The DNA here is from genome assembly GCA_036785405.1 of Coenonympha arcania. Taxonomy (NCBI): domain Eukaryota; kingdom Metazoa; phylum Arthropoda; class Insecta; order Lepidoptera; family Nymphalidae; genus Coenonympha; species Coenonympha arcania. Next base: position 5,248,308 of record CM072067.1, read on the forward strand.
ATGATGCAACGATATAAAATTGCCTTAAGGCTATTACAAATTAAAGAAATAAAATTTAAATTAAAACAGCATGGATTTTTTTGATCACCACAATTTTATTTTTTAGACACAGAATCACAGACAGTCACAGAACACATATCAGACAGTTCTGTTAATCCATTCGTCCCTGGACAGGCAAAGGTCGGAGACCATACAGCCTATTCATTCGTGTGTATTTTCTGAGAATCACAGACACAGACACAGTACAGACACAGAACATTAACAACATAGTGTTTTATGTCTATGATTAACAAATTACTCTATGATTATTACTCCTAGATCACAGATTACTATTATCTCTTGTTTTTTTACACGAATGAATCGGCTGTCTTGTTGCTGTATGGTCTTCGATCTTTGCCTTTCCCGAAAGGGACGAATGGATTAACAGAACACTTAACTCTTGTTTTGTCATAGTTTTATAGTCTGTGACTATCACTCTTTTGTCTCAGCTCTTTGTCTATGTCAACTGTCAAGTGTCAAAAATAAGTGTCAACCGTGCTTGCCATCAGTGTGACCATTTGTGCCTGATTTCTGCCATTTGGGCAGATTTGGGTCCTAATTTTAATCTCTGGCACAATAAGCCGACAATTAAAGAAAGTTGCAGAATGTGGCATATTACAAGGAAATTCTTATTTGAAATAAAAGGAAAATCTCATGATTTTATGTCTATTTCCTTATTTTTGTATGATTTACTTAGTTGGAAATGTTACTTACTAAGCTGGCACTTTTGTCTTGTGTCGATGGTACAGAGATATTTTGACGTCAAAACCACTAGGCTATCACTGCTTGTATAATAAATGCACTTGTACAATTCACAGGTCAGGAATCGAGTTGGCAGATTTTGGCAGATTTTTTGCCAGTGTTAGGCAGATTCTCCAATTCTGAAACGGTCACACTGCTTGCCGCCCGGCGTATTTGATTAGAACAATAATTTTGTATTTGTGACTTACAAATAAATAAGGACAAAAAGGAGTGGACCGAATGAAAATGTTTTGTAATATTTGCCATTGAGTACATAATTGTTCGAGAATTGCTATAGTTGAGCCGAGCTTTTAGTTAACAAGGTAATATTGTAACATGGTACCTAATAACAAGGATAAGGAAATTTATTTTTAAGTTTACAGCAACTGTCTAAAATTATATTTGATAACCTTTGTCCTTGAACTTTAGTATTTTATTTAGCTAAACTTTTTGACGACCTCTGATGACTGATTAAGCCTGCATGCAACTTTACTTACCACTGTTTAAATACAAACAGGATTTTATGCATAAAAAAGTATTTGTCAGAAAAGAATTCTATACTAATAGTATTTATATATCAATTACCATTATTTTTCTATCATTGAAAACATTTTAGAATTGGATAAGAGAACTAAAAATTACCATCTGCATCCTAACCTAACCACAAACATACAAAACTTCCTTTTGATTATATAAATTATTAGATTTACATTTGGTTTGTTTTACAGATGTTAAATGTAGGGAGCAAATAAATCTAAGACCACCTGTGTACAAATAACCACCAAGATGTCTTTAGAAGAAAGTGTGAAAGAAACATGTTCAGGTCTAACAGCTGTCCGGGCGACAGAGAGGAAGAAAAGTGCAAACGCACTAAAAGATTTCCTCACAAGAAATGCTGTGCCAGCTCTACTCACTAGAAACACGAAAAGGAAGTCTGGTTATAACTGGAATCATGTGTTCAATGATATTAATGATTACATCATGAAGGTATTTTATCAAAGCTTGTTCATGTAATATATTGGCGTAAATGAAACACGTAGTTCTTGATGTACGTTTAATCCGAGACTGATTAGTGCATCGCGACATTTGACAATTCGTTCAACTTATAATTTAAAGTACCCACATCATAAATATATCCCATTATCTCCCCCTTTACACAATGGATGTTTGTCTAAATTATATAAAACTAAAATGTAAGTAACAATAAGAAAACAGATTTAAGTTTAGTCTCTTAGCCATTAAGTATACTTATTCTACAAAATTAATAACAACATGAAAGTAAACTAGTTATAAGTAATAATTATAAGTACTTAAGAGATATTACTCTAAGGTTTAATTGACAGTGGTCTAGACCGAAGTTGATCTACCTGCCTCGTACAACAAAAAGCCTCCTCAGTCTCAACTTCGTATAAATTTTAGCCCTCCTGCTCCTACTTATCGATTATCCTCCTAATTATCCATCTGCTCCTAATTATCGCACCACCCAAACTCTGTCCCCTTCTTTCCAAGATCTAACCTTTCCCCCTTTTAGCTGACGCTCTTCTCCCCGAGTTATCTGAACCCGATTCCCCCAGGCCTGATTCCAATAAATCAAAACGCTATCGAAAGTGACGTCCGAAAAAAAAAAATCATCATTTAATATAAAACCTAGACGGCCACGCCCATGGCGCCACGGTGACCTTCGGTGGCAAATCCGCAACGTCTCCAAATCGCTATCCAATCTTGGCCAATATATGAAACCGCGAGCGAGACCCTTACACTTGACCACGCCTAGGCGCGATCCACGTAATTCATCCAACACCGCGGGGCGCAGCGACTGCGGCACGACCACGCGACAACCCCACGTCAAAAAAACGTTCTCCACGTTAAGTTCGTCGCGACGCCGCCAGTATGCACTAAGTGATCCATCTGATTCCTTAAATCTTGACTTCGGCCAACCTGACTTTGCGAATTCTAACACTTTGGACATGTGTCTATCTTTTGCCGATTCAAAAATAGCTAACAAGGGCCGATGATCGGTGCGCAAAATGCCATACAAGTACTTATGGAATTTTGTAACGGCAAACACTATGCATAGACCGTCGCGCTGTATCTGGCTGTCGATGACTTCCGCCAGGGTGAGGGTACGCGACGTGAACGCGATCGGACGTTCTTCACCGTCGACCCGGTGCGCGATCACCGCGGCGACGCCCTTCGCCGACATAATATCGCACGTCACGGCGACCGTCAACCGCTCATCGTAGTGCTTGAGAACCGGACAGGTAGTCAAAGCTATCTTAATATCCCGGAAAGCCCTATCTTGATCCTGAACCCCCTGCCAACTAGTGCACAGTAACCTTTCAAACACTCGATGTAATTTTTTTTTATTTTCATGCTTAGTTGTGCCTGTAAGAATGTCATTTAGGAAAACAGAAACATTCGGAATTCCCGCCACCAGCTTTGAAATCCGTTGAAAAAAAATAGACGGCGCCGACGCTAACCCATAGTCCAACCGATTGTACACGTATAGGCCGCGCTGGGTATTAGCTACAGTGTAATTTTTAGAATCATCCAGAGGAACTTGGCCGTAGACCCCTGATAAATTTATTTTATTGTACCTCATTCCTCCATTTAAATTAGTGTATATTTATCTATTTCTAACACAGGATTTATTGTGCTTTTGTAATTGCCCCCGATTCTCAAGAAGCCTTTATTATTTAATACAGTTGTACGAGACATGAGGCCCAGTCTGAGGAAGGTACGGGCTGAATAATACCTGCAGATTGCATGCGCTGTAGCTCCGCGTCAACATCGGTGTGCAGCGCTAGCGGCAGAGGGCGCGCGCGCCGGAGCACCGGCGTCGCCCCCTCTCGCTCACGCAACGTCGCGCTTTGGTTGCGCAGCTGACCTAGCGTACTACTAGATACGGTCGGGAGTCGCTTAACAAATTCATTACCTACGACATCATCTTGCTTAATATCTATAGACTTAACAGGTACTACAATACACATTCGCAACTTTCTAAGCCATTCTCGACCTAACAGAGGTACACCACCGTTTTGAATGACGTATAACTTTAGGTTTTCACTTGTTTCACCATAACACACTGGCACAACGATGTACCCGATACACTTAAAAACACTGCCGTCATAACTTTTTAACTTATAATCGTTGTTTTTCAACTCGTAATCTGTAAACCAATCCGCGTACATCTTATCGCCGACGCATGAAATCGCCGAGCCTGTGTCCACGTGCATGGCCAGCCGCTTGCCCGCGACTGCCACCTCTGCCAACACGGGCTCGCTCCCTGTCAGCTCCACCATGTACAGCCCGCTCGGTCCCTCGGACCCGTCGATATCGCTAGCCGAGCCCTCCCGCTCGCTGCCGTATTCGCCGTCCTCGTCAACCACCGAAACGTCAGTTCGCGTCGTGTCCAGTCGAAGCACTCGACCCTCCGGCTTCCTCCCGCTGCTGCTTGGACACACGCGCTTTAGGTGACCCGCCCTTAAACAGATCTTGCAGGTCCATCCGATGTACTTGCAGGTCTGACGAGTATGCTCGTTGCTACCACAACAGTCACACGGTACGTTCCTCGCTCTTGACCGATTGTCACTGTTAAACCCGCTCGAGTAGCTTGAATCCCGATCTCCAACACGTACTCCCCGCCGACGCGCGCTCCAACCGCCGCGCTCAGCGAGTGCAGCTGCCCGCGCGGTAACTGCGTGCACCGCGCCCTCTGCCGCTCGTTCCTGAACTACCGCTTCTGCATTATTAGTTGCCGCTTCTAGTGCCACGGCTTTTCTGTAAGCCGCCGAGAAGGTGACGTCATCCTCGCAGAACAACCTTTGCCGCGTCGTCTCACAATACAGCCCACAAACGAACTGATCTCGTAAATTTTCTTCGAGATTTTCTTTAAAATTACAGTCTCTCGCTAGATGTTTTAATGCGGCTGCAAACTGGGCGACCGTTTCACTAGAAGACTGCGTCCGTTTGCGGAACTTGTATCTCTCTGCGAGGAATGATGGCGTCGGTTGAATGTGTTTTTTCACTATATGTACGAGTTCACTGAATTTCAAATCTGCAGGCTTCCTCGGAGAACATAAATCCACCATCAGTTCGTACGTCGCGTCCCCGACGCACGCGAGCAACGTGGCCACTTGTAGGTTCACTTTTACGTCATTAGCCAAAAAATACTGCTCCATTCTCTCGACGTAAGTAGTCCATGTACCCGAACCGAGGTTGAATTCGCCTAAGCGTCCGATCGGCATGCTGTTAGACGACATTAAAACCGAACACAAACCGACTGCGCCACTGTAATATATTGGCGTAAATGAAACACGTAGTTCTTGATGTACGTTTAATCCGAGACTGATTAGTGCATCGCGACATTTGACAATTCGTTCAACTTATAATTTAAAGTACCCACATCATAAATATATCCCAGTTCAGAGGAGCTAAATGTCACTTAGTTTATTTATTTATTTATATTTACATTTATTGAATTACATATCCAGGGATACATTACAGAGAAATCCAAGTTGTTTTCCTGGGTCAAACGCAGTCCTTAAAAAACAGTAAAGAGTGTGAGCCCTGGTTAGTAACTCAAAAAAAAAACAAATCTTTTGGTTGCTAAGAAAAAGCCGTTTCAATGTCCAGAACCAAACCTTTTGGTTGCTCAGAGAAAGCTGTTTCAATGTCCAGAACCAAACCTTTTGGTTGCTCAGAGAAAGCTGTTTCAATGTCCAGAACCAAACCTTTTGGTTGCTCAGAGAAAGCTGTTTCAATGTTTAGAACCAAATCTTTTGGTTGCTAAGAAAAAGGAGTTTCAATGTCTAGAGCCAAACCTTTTGGTTGCTCAGAGAAATCTCGGAAAAAGCTGTTTCAATATGCAGAACCAAACTTTCTGGTTGTTAATTTATTTCAATATATACAGAACTTTTTGATTGCTCATTTAAGAGAAATACCCTTTAATTAATGCAATACTTGATACATAGAGCCTCACAAAGTTTTGGTTCGCAATCTGCTTAATCTGAACAATGAATGAGGACTATTAGGTTAAATGTGTGTTTGAAATTGTATCGGTAGAAATACATCTTTTTATATTTTGTTGTGGAATAAAATTTATAATGTATGTAAGTAAAAATCTCAGCATGCTATGCTGAGATGGGTTGTACTGAGTACTGAACATTCAGCAAAGCACCACCATTCTGTGAATGAAATTATTGGGCTACTTTATGCTTATAAAGAATCTGTGTAAATAAATTGTGATTCTTTTCCAGGAGACTGAAAAGTGTGATGCAAAAAACTTTGACACAGTTACTGCACCTCTGTGTACATCTCTTTTGCATTTATGCGTTTCTGGTGCTAATAAAGGTAACTAATTCTATATACCTATGGAGTATTTGAATATTCCACAACCAGAGTCACAAGTCCACCATGTTGAATTTAGAATGTTGTCACACACCCCAAACAAGGCATTGTGATCCAAACTACACTTGTATACAAAATTATAGCTCAGTCGGTTGAAGATCTTCAAAATTGAGTTACAAGATTCCGGCCAAACAAACTTACATTGCTAGCTAAATTAAAGCCTGTAATAAAAAATAAAGAAGATTATTACTTGAGTTATTAGTTAGTGATCAGGTTTATTTTATATTTCCAGGTCATGCATATATTAAATGCCAAAACATAACAGATGCATGTTTCCATGTACTGAACGACAGACGTCTGCGGGATGCCATTGGAGATGCCTATTTAACTCTGCTGTACAAACATGTCCTGACGGTTGATAACTATCTTGGCTTCATATCACCAGCTACCTGGGAGAGTGAGTAAAATGTTTAACATTTATTATCATATCTTACTCAGACATTACGTAAATAAGTTGTTTTATTAATATAGTTGCCAGCATGTAACTTGGTAAGGTTATGGCACAATGGTAGAATTTACGCATCTTACAGACATTACGTAAATAAGTTGTTTTATTAATATAGTTGCTGGCATGTAACTTGGCAATGTTTTGGCATAATGGGGAAAATTTACCCATGACGCATCTTACACTCGGTGCAATGAAGTGCGAGTGACAACAGTCAGCGGACCGAATAATCTCGAAAATAGTCTCGGATCCCGTTACCTCGTTTCCTGGGATCCGCTTGGTGACCGAAGAGCCTCAAAAACGTCTGTGCACCTAACAACTCTTGCCAAGTTACCTGTAACCTGCCGGCAACTGTATGCATATCAATTTTATGTATGCAACTCCTGCATAAGATCTAAGCTATAGAATTGTAATTTATTATTCTGGTTTTAGATTTGCTAGAAGTTTCCATGACTGCTTGCCTTTCTAATCGCTCCTTGGAAGACCTAGTCAAAATAAGGCTCCTCTGGTTTGTACTAAAGAATGCAATTGCCTATTGCCAAGTTACCACTGTTGTGAGAGATTCTTTAGCCAAGCTCAGGAAATGCTGCAACATTGTGATACTGGACAAAAGGGCTCAAGAATTTGTTATGGAAATTGTGATCTTACTGCTTGAAACGGTAATAATTTATGTACTATTGCATATCTTTTACTCCCTGACTCGGCAAACGTTGTTTTGCCATTAGGGATATAAAAAAAAATAGCTTGCGACGGACAATCCACTGAATATATACAGAAAATTTAATAACAATCGTTTGAGCAATTTCGGAGGCGTTTGGTAACAAAAAAGAGACCCAAGAATTTTTTATATTAGAAGAAGATAGGAAAATAAAGATTCGATTCAATTCAATTCAAAATTCTTTATTGCAAGCTTGGTTACAAAAGGTCTTCATACAATATAACGTGCTTGACAGTGAAGTAAGGCATATTCCCCAGACAGGTTTTGACCATGGTTGATATACCTAGTACCTACTCCAGCCAGGTACGCGGGAAATATTATAGTGTGTGCGCAAACACTGGTGCACACTCTATTCCCTCATTCTTTTGGCCCGATGGGACGGCAGCTCGACACGATCGGAGAGAGATCAGGCACATAACCCAAGTCTTAACGTGCTCTCCGAGACACCGCCAAATTTCCAAGCTCTGGGCTGATATTAAAAAAATCTCGACAGAAAAACTCAGTAGTGTTTATTCTGGCCTGTCCCGAGGATCAAACTCAGGACCTCATGGTATACTCATCTCTAGACTAACGAGGCGATTTAAAAAAGTATAATGAAATTAAATATGAGCATTTATATTGATCTTCCAGCTGTCTACAGAGAGCCGCCTGGCCACGTGTGAATTCAGTGAGAGCATTTTACCAGCACTGTTTAAGCTCTATGAATCAAGCATGGAGGAGAAAAGGAAGGTAAGGAATTATTTTCTGGCATCTTATTTATAAACTTAGTAACCAACATTACTATACAAAAATCGTATCTCGCCGGCGCTCCGCCCATGTCAGGCCCGCTGTGTGGCGGACCATTAACGTGAAGAGGTAACCTTGCATTAACCAGCTGAACCGGCAAACTTTGTTTTGCCATTAGGGATATAAAAAATAGCTTACGACCTACTCTCAGACCTACCAAACATACACAGAAAATTTCATAACAATCGGTCGAGCAGTTCCGGAGGAGTTTGGTTACAAAAATTGACACGAGATTTTTATATATTAGAATTTAGACTAGCTGACCTAATGCCAAATAGGGGTATAAAAAATAGCTTACGACCTACCAAAGGTACATAGAAAATTTCATAACAATCAGTCGAGCCGTTTTGGAGGAATTTAGTAACAAAAATTGGCATGAGAATTTTATATATTAGAGAAAGATAAGCTTGCGCTAAGCTACAATCATGCCTGTATGAAAGAATGAATGACTCTTTCACAACTCTTATAGAGATAATACTACTAGAACAACGGCTTTAACTCACTCTCACTTGGTCTGGATCGTCCGACCAGTTTCAGACCCATCAGGGGTCCTTCTTCAGGGGCATAGTACACGCGCGGGACGCCCGAGTTATACTGCTGGGATGCGGCCGGCACGACGCGCTGCACGCAACGCGCGCTGCGAAGGCGGTGGCTGAGGCGCGCGGGGAGGTGACACCCCACCCGCCTCTGACTCTTGAAGATGTCCTTCACAATCTTGAAAGTTCACACACGCCGAACTAATGGTGTCTATCTTATAGAGATTTTAATTGTTTCAGTCTCTATTGTTCAAACTGTTAAAAACGGCGATATCAATTCACCATCCAGAAGGGAGATTGCAAAACTCCAGCGGAACTCTAGCATTCAACTGGGACGTGTGGAACAAACATTTGCACAGCATATTGGAGATTAGCTGTTTGGAAATCAGTCAGATGCAAAAGAGAAAGCAGAACGATAATGCGGGAGTGAATTGTGATCATTTCTATTCTGTTGCTGCATATACTTTCTATCAGGTATTTATTATCGTTATTGGCCCAGTAAAAGCTCGAGTCTTTTTTTTTGTACTCTATACAAGTTAGTACTTGACTGCGATCTCACCTGATGGTAAGTGATGATGTAGCCTAAGATGTTATCGTACTAACTTGGAAGCGTAAGTAAATTTACCCCTACGGTTTCTACAAACATCGCACTGGATCGCTAAATCGCTTGTCGGTGCGTCTTGTGGTAACTAGCCTCGGCCTAAGCCTCCCACTAGACTTGAGCCAATTTAGAAATTATAAAATTCTGAAGTGGCCCGTGGCGGGAATCGAACCCGCGACCTCCCACTCGAATCCGAGCGCGCCGCCACTGCGCAAGGGAGGTCGTACAAATGCTCAAGTGTACTGGTCTGTAGTAAAATAGATATGGTTGTTGAGGCTCATTGAGAAAGGACGTCCTTATTTGGTAACTATAACTTATAGATCATACCTCTTGGATTATTAATAAGCTAGTGACATATTAATTCCATATGAAATATTTCATATTTGTGATCGTCGCACAAATGGAACGAAATTCATAAAAAATGTATAAGAATGACATTTTGTTGTGCAAAATCTCTAAAATAAATTTATTTGATGCATAATATAGGTATAGAAATCTAATTTGGCAGACCTCTCAAAATGGTGAGGAATATGTTCAAAAAAATTTAAATTAATCAAAGAATATTTTCGTAAACCCATTTACTTATTTTTGTGAGCAACGAAACACTTGCTAAGCAAACTTAATTTTTCTAGATTTTCAACATGCCAGAAAAAGAGAACTTAGACGAAACTGCGGGGTCTTCTGCAAAGAAAGTAAAAGTTTCATACAACAGAAATAAATCATTTCAAGATCTGATTGAAGAACTACGATGCAACCATGTGCCTTGGTAAGTTTGCTTGGAAAGTTATTTAATAATACTCGACGTTCATACTAATGAATAATTAATTAGCAGGACAGATTAATTGGTTTTGCTATAGTACGCAACTTGAAAAGAATCTATCTGGTCCAATATGCAAAATAACACAATATGCAAAGTAACACCGCGCACATGAAACCACACAATTCTTCCAACACTTTCTTCGACGCACGTTTCATCCGAGATGTTGACTTCACGATGCGAAATCGTAGAGAGACTACGTTTTCACTAATTTTCGAGATTCTTTTATGTAGCAGATTATATATGTAGCAAAACAAATTAATCTGTCCTGCTAATTAATGGATTTCCGCAAAATAATGCCTGCTTTAAATACTAAAATGATTTTTGACGTGACAACGTCTTATAAATCGATAGAGCCGGTTGCACGCACGAAAAAACATGACTCATCCGGCGTTACCGGCGTTACCTCGCGAGCGCGGAACGAGCGACAAAGAAGACGTTGTCACGTTCAACTATCGTTAGTAAACCGACTTTACAGACAACCAATTTTTTCAATCGTGTTTCTATTTCAACATATCAATCAATATATCTAGATTCAAGACCCAAAATACTGACGTTAAAATTTCAAAGTAATTAATGGTCTTCATAGTATTTTACCAAGTCACAAAAATTTTCATACAGACTTTGTCTGAAAATGTCAAAACTTTATTACAATGATACTGCTATAAGAGATGGTGTTAGGTACGTCCCCAGCTCGTTAAAGTACTTGTAACGCATGATTTAGGTACATACTATAAAAAGAATATGTAAGAAATGGTCTTCAAGCTGATTGCCTTGAATTGTATATCTTTGCTTGAATTTTCTTTCTTTGCTTGCAGGGTGGGAATTATTCACATGTATGTAAAACAGTTCGGTCATTCGATTACGCGCATACAAAACGTATCACTTATAGGTGTTCTAGAGAAACTTATATCCGATACTAACAAGAGTAACGTAGATTGGAAACGAGTGGACGCGCTAACGTGTTTAACTATACAGAACATGCTGTCCGTATCTGACTCGGATGCCGTCATCCCTGAGAATTATGACGTAATTCTATCCCTCTGGAATACGTGTGTAAGGTAAGGATTTTTATAATGAACCTATCTGACCCTGTAATATTGAATCGTTATAAGACCATGCTAAAGGTCTATAAGGTACTAAAGGTCTAAAAGTCCAATAAATCAGTTCTTTCACTTTCCTACATTTGATGACCTCCCATTACCGACATAACAATGCATTAATGTGTTACTTTATCCCTTTACTTTAATACTATTGAGAATAGGTCTTGATAGTACGAAACCCTCATTGCGCGAGCCCGACTCGCACTTGACCAATTTTATTAATCTGTAAAGTGGCGAATAAGATGGCTTCACCTAGGGTACGGGTAGTAACCCAGTGCGCGAATATCACACACAAATCTTAGCGCTGATTATGGCGCCGCATGTCACGCAAGGCCAGGCTAGAATGAATGAATAAATGGGTCGCTTCATAGTTCTGTTATCTCTATGAATATTATTTTCAGAAACGCAGCAGTGTCCAGTGACGCACAAATCGCCATACTTTCCGTATTGCTGGTCATCTTACGTTTGATGCCGTTGAAATATGAGAACGTCAAACCCCTCCTCGTTTCGTTCATCGAGAAAGGAATGAAGATGTACACCGAGTCTGTGCTTATATTAAACTGTTTGTTCCACAAGTTCTTCAGAAAGACCTGCTACACCGACATTAGGGAAAAGTGTTTCTCGTGGGTCAGTAGTGGATGGATCCTGGGTGTCAGTACCTCTGATTTAAAGGAGTGCTTGCTAAGATTATTGAGCAACGATAATTTACCCTTGAAACCAATCCCTGATTCGTCAAACAACAATGCTTACAATGTACTATTCAATACTACTGATGATTGTATACTGTACAGTGAATTTACATTAAACATCACTGAAAATCCAGAGAATGCGTTAGAACGACCTTTAGAAAGTTTTGAAACGAATGCTGTGATTTACAATATGATGCATGCATGGATTGAAAGTCACCTAGTAAATTATTATCATAAAATTGAGGGGGGCTTGGTCGATGATCCATATGATTTCAAAATAATTATCGCTTTCTTCGATTCACTCTTAAAGTACAAAATAAAAACGAGGGATGAAGTCAAGGAGATGCCACTGTATGATCAATTTAGAACTGCCTTGAAACAGTTATACGAAACATTAACGGACAGATTAAAAAGTTCTTTCGATACACGGAACAAAGTGTCTGATATGAGATACTATCAGTTTATCCTTGCAAACGAATATGATCCGATGATAAATACGGAACTTCGTGCACACATCGGCGAGGAATTCTTTCATTGTCTCGACGATATTATAAAGCTCGAAGTGTCAGAGGATGATTGCTTCGAGGAAACCGAAACTGAATATAACATGGTCGGATTAAAACAGAACTGCGTTTATATGTTGGCGGCGTATTGTAGAAAACAAAGCTGTTACACGGACGAGATCCTTAAATGCATCCTTGACTGGGATTTGTACAGATTCACCTCGAATTATGAGTGCCCATTGCATTGTATTAGAATGCTTAACGATTCGAATGTCGAGCGGCCACCTTTAGGTAACTGAAATGTTTCAACTAATAATAAATAAATATAAAATTTTATAAATCCGCTTGAAAACGAAGTAGCAGTAAACGGAAAAGCATAGAAGCCAACTCTGATGTTTACTTTTCAAAATGCTCCCCATGGAATAGAATATTCTTAGACGCGTCAAATTATTTTGTTTTAGAGATTTTGCGCAACAGAATTGACACCATTGTCTTTCTAGGATATTACCATCAAAGCCATATAAGTATACGTATCTTAAATCACAAAAGTCTCACGTTTTTTTTAAAAATAATTGTGTCATGTGCCGACCCACGCAGTGTGGTAGCCGCGCAGTTTTACCACCCAATCGAACTGAACGGAAGAAATACTTCCATGCTTTTTTCAATTCACTGTGCATGACTTGAAACTCTTACAAACAATCAAAAAAGAAATCATGCCTATTATATATATTAGTTTTTATAATATTACTAAACAAATTATCATTTGTTATTACTTTTTTAGAATTAATATTCACCCTCATGCAGAACATGTGCAAGGAATTGTTCAGAAATCCAACAGTGACGCGTTCCTTGCTAGCGATACTCTCCGGCATGCTGGAGCAGATATGGGCTCACAACGACGACATAATGCGACAGAACTGCATCATAATGATCAAGAGCTACCTGCACAGGTGTTCCGAAAACTACTACCCGCCAGATGTCGCCGCTCTAGTCTACGAATGTTTGGCGAAAATCGTCAAACTGAACCATTTACAGGATTTCGATGTTAATAACTCTTTCAAGCAGACGCTCTTAAAGAGAATAGTGGAAAAGAGTGAACACAAGATAAGGCTGTACTGCTCCCACTTACTGAGCGGTTTGGGTAATAACTTCTTTGATGAGGACCTACAGCTTCTGTCGGAGAGTTTATTGAACATATTTGTTATTAATGTGAGTATTTGGAAATTAACCTTGTGTAACGCCCTCCTGCATGTAAACCTTCCATTCAAAGCGAACGGTCTTCGCTTACGTCTAGCCACGCGCATTGATCAATGAGGGGCGAATATTTTGTATCCTAGTTTCCTAAAATAATTTTTTAAAGTATCGTAATGTAATCCTAAGCTGGTAATAAAGTTAAAATTGTTCACAAAAGTTTTAGTCCCATTAAAATGCAATTTATTTATGAATTTCTAACTCTGAAGCTTAAAATTACGAAAACGCTGGACTTCGTAGTTGTACACTTATGACGTCATTATGAATGGTAAACAACGAAGATTTGTATAAATCGTGTAGGTACTCTAAAAATGAACGCTTCTCCACTACATTATTCCTTCAATGTGTAAGTTATGATGTATAGGCATTTATTTGAATAAACCTCGAATAAAAATCTTAAAATTCCTTAGTTGCTTGTATTTTAAAGGAAACCGCATTTACTATTTTTCTAATTTTAAGAACACAATTATGTCTAAACTTACCTACTTAGCATCTTTCATTATAGTGTCTTAATCACTCTTAAGTAATAACAGGATTAGGAAAAAAAGGAATTTATGTGTATTGTAATTTTCTAGGTAAGCGAAAATAATGAGACAGTACTGAGGGACGAAAAAGTGAACAGAACATCAACAGTATTACATACTTTCTACGTGTTGGGCACCACCAAAAAGTCTGCGGTGCACAAGATAATACTAAAAGTGCTGCAATTCCAAAACGAAAAACCCATGGAGAATAACATGGTCAAAAAAGTTCTGAACCTACTGACCGAAATGGTTACGGGAACTAATATTGAAGTTTATATGAACAGCAATGTGCTCCGCGTGTTCCATATTTGGTTTAAAGGAAACATTGGCTTTAAACATTTGCCGTTGTATCTGTTCGGTTTGGACGACATGAGTAGTCTGATAGAACAGCACATGAACTGGTTGGTGCCAGCCGACGTTCTTTGGAGCCACAACGGAGTCATCGAGAATAGCAACGTGCTGAAGTATGTTCGAGAGAAAAATATGAAGCCCACTGAAGATATCATTGAGGTAAAATGTACCATTACTAGATTGTGCCCGCGTCGCCCGAATGTATTTTGGTTATTTACATGACTGCCCAAAAAAGGAGTTTTTGGGGTTCATGTACGTATGTATATATGTGAGTTTCTTTATTCCACCATTACTTCGGAACGACTGAAGAGATTTGGACAATCATTCCAAATAACATTAACTATATTTTTTGGAAAACATAGCAGTCGTGTTTTTTTTTTTTATGATTTACTTGCAAACAATGTGAATTTTTGATATTCCGCGACAATGAGCCTATGTATGAGCTATACATGTCATACAGGCTCCGACAAAACCGAAGGGTGCCACCCCGTGGCACTTTAGTATCTATAATAACGGATTTCCGCACATAAACAAATGTGTCGGTAACGGTAACAGTGTCGCGAGTACAGTAGTTTTTTCCCCATCTCAAAAAACGGCCAACGGGCCTAAAAAAGTTTTCACTTTAATAATAATTAAAAAAATGTCCTTTTCCTTCCAGACTTGCTTCTGCAGCATAATCGCCTTATGCTTGCCTCACGTAGTGATTGAAAAATACAAACTCGAAGACGAAAAACGTTTCAGCTTGCGGGAAACTGCGAACGCGAATAGAATGTTTCAACTGACGAGGCAGGTTCTCAAGAACGACCGGTGGAACAATTTGTTTGTGGATAACTTGGGTGAAATAATGCTGCTCTGCGCCGCCCACGTGAGGGACCACGCTGGCGCGTCGGAACTCTTCCGTGTGCATCTTGTGGACCAAGGAGATTCCTTCACGTATTCGAGCCGCGTGTTTTCGGCTATACTCCGGTATTTTGGGGTAAGTAAAGAAATTTAACCGTCGCAAGTCGTAATAAAACTTCAGGCCCAAGGCGGTTCAAGATTAGATGGTTCAAAGAAAGGAGTCACTCAGCGATGGAGAGAGTTATGTTCGGACAATTGTAGTGCTCTAAGATATTTCGGGGTTCCAAAGTGCAGGAATAGTGAAGTGCAGGAATTAAGAGACTGGGCTGATATTAAGAGAGTCGCTCTAAACAAGCGACGCAACAACAAGCGATGCATGCATGCATCGGAGATCCCTAAGGAAGGCCAATGGTAGTGATTCTGTTTTAAAATGTCTAAATTTAGCGTGTGCAAAATCTACTATCCCTCATTTACTATCATTACGAATATTTTGAAGTAACTCAATGTTGCCGCCCACAGTGCTCTTTACCTAAACAGTAAACAGTACTGCTTTACGGCAGAATTTTACCCAGTTGTATGTATCTGGCTGGACACAACATGAATAGTCCTACCTTGAAATCGCTTCAGCCCATCGCTCGTTTGCTGAATGTGAAAGTGCTCTTTTATATTGTGCACTTTTGTCAATTCACAGCCACCCGTTATACCAGATACTCCTTCTCAAGCATTTCACACACACTTTTTGATTTTAGGAACTTATCGATGGCAACATTATGCAGTACATGTGCGAGAACGAGCCGCTGGTGATTCTAAACATTCTGTTCAAACTGTGGAACAACGTGCTACACGACAAAGTTTTCGAGTTTAAAATACTGCAACTCCACGCCTACGTGTCATTCATCGAGAATATCCCTATGGGTTATAAAGCGGATGCCATTCTATGCAACTTCGCCTGTGACAACATCGTTCATGGCATCAAAGCTTCGAAATGTAACGAAACAGTCAAAGCCTTCGTCGATGCCCTAAGGATTGTGATCATGAAAGTTATAACCGAATCCCCTAAAAGTGTTGACAACACCCAAATATCGGTTCTGCCTAGAATCGTTTCCGTGTTAACCATCAAAAGCGAAGAAGGCTTTATTGCGGAATGCATTTCTTTGCTAACATACCTGACAGAGGATATGAAGAACTATTTGGCCGGAAGCGTGGATGCTGTTGATTATATTAACTTTGTAACTGATTATAAGGAAGAAGAAAGTAACCAGAGCTCCTCGAAAATTGATTTCGAGCGTAAACTTAAGACTTATACGCTGAATTTGTCTAACCCCAGGTAATATTGACACATTTTTAATGGACATAATGACGAATCAAGACTCAAGATAGAGTAAAACGTGTTCAGCTGATGTTTAGTGATATGGTGTATCTTAGGCTCTATAGATATTTCAATCCACGATGACGTGCCCCACTCTGTCAAACTCTATACGAATCGAATGAAACATAAGCGAATTTGACTGAGTGGGGCGCGTCTTCGTGGATTGAAATATCAATATCCATTGTGATGTCATAATATGTAGCAGTGCGTCATCCTAAGGCATCAGCAGCTGTAGCCGTATGAGTTATCTATTTCATTTCTGAGATTGCTTTTGGTACAACCCACGCGCGCGCGCGTTCCACGTATGCGCTCCAAAGTAGTGTTGTTATGGATATCCATATCCGTAACCGAAACTATCGAATATCCGAAATAAAAAAATATCCGTAACCGTAACTGAATCCGTAATAAAAGTTTTGGATAGTTTCGGATAGGGCGGAGTCTAACTAAATACTACACTCGTACGAATTAACTGTGCACTCCGCTGAATTCATTTTACAGTTCCTTAAAAAATTAATATCCGTAACCGAAACTATCGGATAATCCGAAATAATTTAATATCCATAACCGTAACCGAAACCGATATTATTTTTTACCAATATCCATATCGATATCCGGATCCGAAATTATATATCCATAACATCCCTACTCCAAAGTTTTCAGGCTACAATGTCGCGAGCGCCACGTATGCGCTCGTGTAGTCGTCTTGTCAGTGGCCGAGTGATGCTCGATGGTCTTATCTTATTTTTAAGAAACGAAATTAAAAAAAATATACTTATGGGAATCTACGGGGAATCGCGTGATCTATATTGCGATCTTATGTTTGTTATTTTTCTTGCTTTATCATTAGTGATACTGAAAAAGTAATACATTATTATTTTCTTTCAGCCACGATTCTCTTTCAAGGATGTGCCGTTTTTTGAAGCAAAACAAAAAATTCGTGAGAGAACTTTACGCAGATATAAATAGGAACGGATTTTCCGAAATTTGTAGGACAAGTTTGGTACACCAAGCTATACTTTCCTTGAACAACATCATAAAGAATGCAACAGAGGAGAAGGTATATTTTTTAATTTATTAAACGCATTTTTTGATATTTTTGGCATCTTTACCAATAATATAAAGCTGATGAGTGTGTTTCTTTGTCGGTTTGTTTGTTTCATTGTAAAAAACGCTTACGTTAAGTTGTCTATCTCAAATATTAAAAGCTTTTATGTTTGTATTTATGTTCGGTTTGGAAGCACTTACGTTGAACCAAGTGAGATTAAATGACGCATGTACTTTGTACACATTTAGCTTTGACAATACATGGTTAATTGAAGCCATTTTAAATCCAAATATGGTGGACTAGCTTTCTTTTAGACCCTAAATATAAATGAAGTGATGTATAATAATACCTTGTTTATGTTTTTTTAATGATAATTGATTACAGATAATAATAGAAGCGTGTAACTGCCTTGCGGAAATTGGGACGTATGATATAAAAACCCTTGTAACAGTACCACCAGTGGACAGTAAAACAATTCTGGATCTAAGTCCAAAGCAGTACTTCGCGCAGGCGGTAATTCTGTGCCTCACTGAGCACCTCTTCAATGAGGACCCGACTGTAAGCAATAAGATCACCAAAGCTTTGAGTCACATGTTGAAATTCCGCGACGGCCAAGCTGCACTGGGTGAGATTTTTCGTACTTTCTGTCAGTTCTTTATTAATTACCACTTCAAAATGGATGACGAGTTAGGTAGTTGACTGAAATCATACTATTGATTTTTTAACACATTTGCTCAAATAGTGGACTTTTCCGTGTATGTTTAGCGTGCGCAAAGTACTTCTTTTCCGCACTAGTACTTTTTGTTTTTCTTCTGCATGGAGGTTTTAATCAAAAAGGTTGTAGTACAAAATGTTTGTAAGCGTTAACACTATTAATACTTGAATTAACGGACGTAACTTTTTAAATTGTTAAATCTGAAAAAAAAAAAAAATTTTCAACAAAGTTTCATTGTTATTTGTTTCAGAGTTACTTTTTTGTAAAATAAAAGCACTTTCATAACTTCCGGATTCTGACCCCAGGTCACAGAGTGCATCAGTTGACCATAGATAATTCTTGTCCACTTTTATGTTTTTTTTTTGTGCGTGAGTGATCTGAATTCATGGTAAATTACATACCTTAAACTACTATTATAATATTTTTGTTTTTGGCCCCAACTTTATGTATTTTCGCAAATGTGTTAAAATGTCGTTCAATGCACGTGCGGAATTATCGTTTCCACTCGTCTCTATTGTTGACACGCGCCTTCGGCTTCTGTCAACAAACCGAGACTCGTAAAGAAATTACATACTTTCCGCACTTATATTGAAATGTACTATTTTCGTTTCTTTTTGAAACTAGAATTAATTAACAAACATAAGGGAAAAAAAAAGTGAATTAATCGAGCAATTAACAAAGAGTTATAAGCATTTGAATATTTCTGATTAGAAAGAGACATGAGCTGTATAAAACTATAACGTCAAAGTGTGGTCATGCTTAATGCCATACTAGCTCTATACAAATTTTCGTTTTGCGGGAAAGGGACAGAAGACCCCTACTGCGAAAAAAAATGCTTAAACTTTGCATTTCTTTGTTTGTGAACGCCGTTATTTTAATCCTAGTAGTTTATAAAAAGGCATAAAAACATTGAGTCAACTACCCAATTGATGACTGTCCATTGTGAAGTGAAGACTCCTAATGCGCATTGAGCAAATTTGAGATGGGAAAAACCATTGAACTCGCGGCGCCGTTACCGTAATCGACACCTGTTTGCGATGGGAAAAAACCATTGATCTCAACACTTCTGTCTCGGGCTGTCAATTTTTTTGTATTATTCGCTTCAAGTTAGCAGTTGACTGCAAGAAGTGTGAGTTGAATGGTTTTCCCATCACTAACAGAGGTGTCTGTTACGGTAACAATGGCGCGAGTTCAGTAGTTGTATCCCGTCTCAAAAATGCTCAACTCGCCAAAACAAGTTTTAACTAAAGAAAAAAACTTACAAACCTGGCTTTTTTTCAGAATTCATAGATGCTAACACGGAAATATTGAAGTCCCTTGTGTCACCCAATTGCGAAAATTATTCTATTTACAAAATAGATAACACCAAATTCGAGAGATGCAATGCTATCGACTACTGGGTACCGATTAGCAATGAAACTCACTCGCAATGGATCATTCGTATTACCCTAGCACTTCTTGATTTAGTGGACTGCAATACGAATTCTGTGGGTTCGCTGAGAGATGTCTGTGCTTTAAAGGTAACATATTTTTGTCTTACTAGCAAAAGCCCTAGCTAAAAAGCCTTAGCCTTAAAGCCTTAGCTAGCGAGCAAAAGCCCGCGGCTTTTACGCAATGTGTTTTACGCGTTAGAACTTAATTTAGCCGTTAAATATTTATCGCCATTTATATCAATGAAATATACGATCAAATAACCTCACATAAGTGGAATAGTGGTAATCCAACAAACGTTTTGCAGTATAAAAATCTGACGCGCTAGAAAGAAAATTTAAGGTAATTTTCCCACCACTGAAATAGCGTACATCATATAACATTATTTTTTAAGGGGATTTATTGAATTTATTTTTGTCTTTCTCACTCTCACGGAGATTTGGTAGGTGCGACATGCAGCTTCGCGGAAGAATATAGCAGAAAAACGACGTTTTACCTAATTACTCAAAAACTAAGCCAGTTATCAAAAATCGGTTCTAAGCGTTTTAGGATATTATTATTACCGATACATTAAAACAAAAATTACAATTACATCCATTGTAGTTTCCGATAAAACATAGAAAAACTGAGATTTTGGAGCAACTTTTGGGAGAACTTTCTATCGAGAAAATTTTATCCAATCGTGTTTCTGCTTCTAAGCGATTTTAGATTAAAGACCCAAAATACATGACGTGTAAATTTGAAAGTAATTGTCTTTATAGTTTTTGCATAAAACTTCATTCAAAATCACCTAAATACGGCTTGTAGGCCGTTAAGCATCTAATATTTATAATGTAATAGGTGCTCATAACGCCGAGTAACTACCAAAATCACCCTTTTGGGCTCCCCTACTACTAGTATTGTGAAGTTATCAAGTACTCCAATAAAGTGAAGATTTAAATAATGTTTGTGTATTCAACATACCTCATCGTGGATTGAACTATCTATAATAGGCATAATAGATACGGGGGATTGAACTATCTATAATAGGCATAATAGATACGGGGGATTGAACTATCTATAATAGGCATAATAGATACGGGGGATTGAACTATCTATAATAGGCATAATAGATACGGGGGATTGAACTATCTATAATAGGCATAATAGATACGGGGGATTGAACTATCTATAATAGGCATAATAGATACGGGGGATTGAACTATCTATAATAGGCATACCTAATAGATACGGGGGATTGAACTATCTATAATAGGCATAATAGATACGGGGGATTGAACTATCTATAATAGGCATAATAGGTACGGGGGATTGAACTATCTATAATAGGCATAATAGATACGGGGGATTGAACTATCTATAATAGGCATAATAGGTACGGGGGATTGAACTATCTATAATAGGCATAATAGATGGGGTCCTCTGTATTTGATTTGACATTTCATTTTAGCCATCAATTTGTGGAAAAATTCTGTCACCTCTAATGGGACTGATACTGGATTGCTCAAGTGATACTCACGTTGGGGTGTTCAGTGAGCAAATAAACGCAGTGTTTAAGCACATTTGGAACATCAGCTTCAACGATAGCTTCGACAGCAGCGACATCGACGGCGGACCTAAAATATCCACCAAAATAAACCACGACCAAAAAATGATCGTCCAACACCTGCTCGATGTGGTTGACTTTTTGCGGATGCAAAGCAACCATTATAAGGCACGGTAAGTTGCTTTAATAAGTCGTTTTACTCTATTCTTTTTCCAAGTTATGTGACGTGGGACAACATGTATCTTCTTCTATTAATTCCTATCAGCTATCACTGTGTAATCCACTCCTGTTACACTCATAATATCTTATTTCATGCAATCAATCCATCTCTTTTTCTCCTTCCTCTATTTCATCGTTTTTCACACGGATTTAATAATTAATTCAGTGGTTAAATATTCTGCTATACAGTAGTTGTCAAGCGTTACTGCTGTTCTTGGAAAAATTAAGATTACCGATTACCGTCATGTGATGTGCACTCGATGATTATTGTTTCGACATTCATTTCGTTCTTATAACGAGAAGTTTAACTTGAATCATCCTCTATAGAGTCCTGTGGCCGTACTACCATCTCTTGAAGCAGTAATGTTGCAGTATCGTTTTGACAATAAAACAACATATAAAGTCCTGGAGATATTTTTTTTTCCATTTCAATTTCACAGGGTATGAATGGGTACAGGGTTGTGTATGTCAAAGGAAATCATTTTTTAACACATTTGCTCAAATAGTGGACTTTTCCATGTATGTTTAGCGTGCGCAAAGTTATTCTTTTCCGCACTAGTACTTTTTGCTTTCCTTCAGCACGGAGGTTTTAATCAAAAAGTTTGTAGTACAAAATGTTTGTTTTAAATGACTATTTTATAGCGTAAACACTATTAATACTTGAATTCAAGGACGTAACTTTTTAAATTGTTAAATCTGCAATAAAAATATAATTTTTCAACAAAGTTTCATTGTTATTTGTTTCAGAGTTACTTTTTTGTAAATTATTAGGACTTTCATAACTTCCAGATTCTGAGTTCTGACCCCAGGTCACAGAGTGCATCAGTTGACCATAGACGATTCTTGACCATTTTTTTGTTTATTTTTTTTTGTGCGTGAGTGGTCTGTATTCATGGTAAATTGGCCTAACTTTATGTATTTTCGCAAATGTGTTAAAAAATATCGTTCAATGCACGTGCGGAATTATCGTTTCCACTCGTCTCTATTGTTGACACGCGCCTACGGCTTGTGTCAACAAACCGAGACTCGTAAAGAAATGACATACTTTCCGCACTTATATTGAAATGTACTATTTTAATACATTTGCTCAAAAAGTTGACATTTCCATGTGTGTTTAGCGTGCGCAAAGTTATTCTTTTCCGCACTAGTGCTTTTGTGTTTTCCTCCTACGCGGCACCGGGGCGGGCGCACCAGGAGCGCATGAACACGAACACGGCATGCAAACACGGAGCAGGCAAACACGTAAAACCAATATTTTTTTTTCGCAAATGTATTAAAAAACGTCGTTCAATGCACGTGCGGAATTGTCATTTTTACTCGTCCTTATAGTTGACCCTCGCCTTCGGCTTGGGTCAACAAACCGGGACTCGTGAAGAAATGACAAACTTTCCGCACTTATATTGAAATGTACTATTTTAGCACGCGAGGCCGCGCGTCGGACAGTCTAAACTATCTGAACCTCGAGTACCTGTGCGTGTCGTGGGGCGCCGCGCTGACGGAGCGCAGCCTGGCGGCGCTGTACTACGGCGAGCTGTGGGCCGCCGCCAGCAACGGGAACGTGCCGCCCGCCTCGCCCGAAGCCACCACGGCGCTGCAGAACGGCGAGCACGTGCAGAAGATATTCAGAAGGGTAGGTCCAGTGTGCTAGCGGACGCGCGTCGGACAGTCTAAACTATCTGAACCTCGAGTACCTGTGCGTGTCGTGGGGCGCCGCGCTGACGGAGCGCAGCCTGGCGGCGCTGTACTACGGCGAGCTGTGGGCCGCCGCCAGCAACGGGAACGTGCCGCCCGCCTCGCCCGAAGCCACCACGGCGCTGCAGAACGGCGAGCACGTGCAGAAGATATTCAGAAGGGTAGGTCCAGTGTGCTAGCGGACGCGCGTCGGACAGTCTAAACTACCTGAACCTCGAGTACCTGTGCGTGTCGTGGGGCGCCGCGCTGACGGAGCGCAGCCTGGCGGCGCTGTACTACGGCGAGCTGTGGGCCGCCGCCAGCAACGGGAACGTGCCGCCCGCCTCGCCCGAAGCCACCACGGCGCTGCAGAACGGCGAGCACGTGCAGAAGATATTCAGAAGGGTAGGTCCAGTGTGCTAGCGGACGCGCGTCGGACAGTCTAAACTACCTGAACCTCGAGTACCTGTGCGTGTCGTGGGGCGCCGCGCTGACGGAGCGCAGCCTGGCGGCGCTGTACTACGGCGAGCTGTGGGCCGCCGCCAGCAACGGGAACGTGCCGCCCGCCTCGCCCGAAGCCACCACGGCGCTGCAGAACGGCGAGCACGTGCAGAAGATATTCAGAAGGGTAGGTCCAGTGTGCTAGCGGACGCGCGTCGGACAGTCTAAACTACCTGAACCTCGAGTACCTGTGCGTGTCGTGGGGCGCCGCGCTGACGGAGCGCAGCCTGGCGGCGCTGTACTACGGCGAGCTGTGGGCCGCCGCCAGCAACGGGAACGTGCCGCCCGCCTCGCCCGAAGCCACCACGGCGCTGCAGAACGGCGAGCACGTGCAGAAGATATTCAGAAGGGTAGGTCCAGTGTGCTAGCGGACGCGCGTCGGACAGTCTAAACTACCTGAACCTCGAGTACCTGTGCGTGTCGTGGGGCGCCGCGCTGACGGAGCGCAGCCTGGCGGCGCTGTACTACGGCGAGCTGTGGGCCGCCGCCAGCAACGGGAACGTGCCGCCCGCCTCGCCCGAAGCCACCACGGCGCTGCAGAACGGCGAGCACGTGCAGAAGATATTCAGAAGGGTAGGTCCAGTGTGCTAGCGGACGCGCGTCGGACAGTCTAAACTACCTGAACCTCGAGTACCTGTGCGTGTCGTGGGGCGCCGCGCTGACGGAGCGCAGCCTGGCGGCGCTGTACTACGGCGAGCTGTGGGCCGCCGCCAGCAACGGGAACGTGCCGCCCGCCTCGCCCGAAGCCACCACGGCGCTGCAGAACGGCGAGCACGTGCAGAAGATATTCAGAAGGGTAGGTCCAGTGTGCTAGCGGACGCGCGTCGGACAGTCTAAACTACCTGAACCTCGAGTACCTGTGCGTGTCGTGGGGCGCCGCGCTGACGGAGCGCAGCCTGGCGGCGCTGTACTACGGCGAGCTGTGGGCCGCCGCCAGCAACGGGAACGTGCCGCCCGCCTCGCCCGAAGCCACCACGGCGCTGCAGAACGGCGAGCACGTGCAGAAGATATTCAGAAGGGTAGGTCCAGTGTGCTAGCGGACGCGCGTCGGACAGTCTAAACTACCTGAACCTCGAGTACCTGTGCGTGTCGTGGGGCGCCGCGCTGACGGAGCGCAGCCTGGCGGCGCTGTACTACGGCGAGCTGTGGGCCGCCGCCAGCAACGGGAACGTGCCGCCCGCCTCGCCCGAAGCCACCACGGCGCTGCAGAACGGCGAGCACGTGCAGAAGATATTCAGAAGGGTAGGTCCAGTGTGCTAGCGGACGCGCGTCGGACAGTCTAAACTACCTGAACCTCGAGTACCTGTGCGTGTCGTGGGGCGCCGCGCTGACGGAGCGCAGCCTGGCGGCGCTGTACTACGGCGAGCTGTGGGCCGCCGCCAGCAACGGGAACGTGCCGCCCGCCTCGCCCGAAGCCACCACGGCGCTGCAGAACGGCGAGCACGTGCAGAAGATATTCAGAAGGGTAGGTCCAGTGTGCTAGCGGACGCGCGTCGGACAGTCTAAACTACCTGAACCTCGAGTACCTGTGCGTGTCGTGGGGCGCCGCGCTGACGGAGCGCAGCCTGGCGGCGCTGTACTACGGCGAGCTGTGGGCCGCCGCCAGCAACGGGAACGTGCCGCCCGCCTCGCCCGAAGCCACCACGGCGCTGCAGAACGGCGAGCACGTGCAGAAGATATTCAGAAGGGTAGGTCCAGTGTGCTAGCGGACGCGCGTCGGACAGTCTAAACTACCTGAACCTCGAGTACCTGTGCGTGTCGTGGGGCGCCGCGCTGACGGAGCGCAGCCTGGCGGCGCTGTACTACGGCGAGCTGTGGGCCGCCGCCAGCAACGGGAACGTGCCGCCCGCCTCGCCCGAAGCCACCACGGCGCTGCAGAACGGCGAGCACGTGCAGAAGATATTCAGAAGGGTAGGTCCAGTGTGCTAGCGGACGCGCGTCGGACAGTCTAAACTACCTGAACCTCGAGTACCTGTGCGTGTCGTGGGGCGCCGCGCTGACGGAGCGCAGCCTGGCGGCGCTGTACTACGGCGAGCTGTGGGCCGCCGCCAGCAACGGGAACGTGCCGCCCGCCTCGCCCGAAGCCACCACGGCGCTGCAGAACGGCGAGCACGTGCAGAAGATATTCAGAAGGGTAGGTCCAGTGTGCTAGCGGACGCGCGTCGGACAGTCTAAACTACCTGAACCTCGAGTACCTGTGCGTGTCGTGGGGCGCCGCGCTGACGGAGCGCAGCCTGGCGGCGCTGTACTACGGCGAGCTGTGGGCCGCCGCCAGCAACGGGAACGTGCCGCCCGCCTCGCCCGAAGCCACCACGGCGCTGCAGAACGGCGAGCACGTGCAGAAGATATTCAGAAGGGTAGGTCCAGTGTGCTAGCGGACGCGCGTCGGACAGTCTAAACTACCTGAACCTCGAGTACCTGTGCGTGTCGTGGGGCGCCGCGCTGACGGAGCGCAGCCTGGCGGCGCTGTACTACGGCGAGCTGTGGGCCGCCGCCAGCAACGGGAACGTGCCGCCCGCCTCGCCCGAAGCCACCACGGCGCTGCAGAACGGCGAGCACGTGCAGAAGATATTCAGAAGGGTAGGTCCAGTGTGCTAGCGGACGCGCGTCGGACAGTTTAAACTACTTGAACCTCGAGTAACTCAACTGAACTTAGCAGTTGCGCAGAGTCGAGAATAAGATATCACGGTGGTAGGGAGCCGGGGCAGGCGTGCATATCGTTCGCATGCTCAGATTGAACTCGTATTCCGCAGTTCCGCCATACGCAGAAATTCCCTCCACGTTCCCTGACCGCTAAAGATAATTGCCCCAACCTATAACCCCTGCTAAATTTTGTTCCAGTGTTTCGTGTCGATAGGCGAAATGGACGCCATCGACGGGTGCGGGAACGCGCACCTGACGAGCGAGCGCGAGAAGCGCAAGCACCTCGTCAACACGGGCTGGTACTCCGACGCGCTGTTCCTGCACGACATCGCGCTGTCCCGCGGCGGCGCGGACCCGGACATCCTCTACGGCACCATCACCGCGCTGCACAAGTCCGGCATGCACCACCTCGCGCTGCGCTACATCAAGTCCTACCCCGAGAGCGAGGACATGGACGATGTCAAGTACGACTGCCTGTCGTATCTTGGTGAGTATTTTGAGTATAGGCTTTCAGACTTTTATTTAATAATGATGAAGCGAGCAAGTGTTCCATAGTAAAAGACCAAGTCTCGAATCCATATGAAATCACTGGTAACACGCACTGTTCGAAGACCTTAGTCTTCAGGCACTGAGGGATATTGGACGAGAAGACATCGCGAAGCTTCCCGAACGCTGCCCAACCGAGCTGGATTCACCTCTTTCTCGAAATTGGACCTGGACCGTATGTCCCAGGTATATGTATTCGTCCACAATTTCGACTGCAGAGTTCTCAAACACTACTGGGTGGAGCGGAACGTGAGAGTTGGACATGATTTTCGTCTTGCTCATGTTCATTTTAAGGCCCACCTGTTGGGAGACTCTGCTGAGGTCATTGAGCATCGTGTTGAGGTCTTCCAGAGTCTGTGCTATGACCACTATATCATCGGCAAACCGAAGGTGAGTGATGTACTCGCCATTGACGTTGATGCCATATCCGTTCCAATTCAGGAGCTTAAAGACGTCTTCCAATGCAGCGGTAAATAGCTTCGGGGAGATTACATCTCCCTGTCGCACTCCTCGCTGCAATTGAATCGGTCTCGTAGTCTGATCTTGGATACGGACTGACATGGTGGCGGTTTCGTACAAGCACTTCAACACTTCGATGTATCGATAGTCAATTCGGCATCTCTGCAACGACCTCAACACGGCCCACGTCTCCACCGAATCGAAGGCTTTCTCATAGTCCACAAACGCTAGGCATAGTGGCAAGTTATATTCCTCGGTTTTTTGTATAACTTGCCGAAGCGTGAAGATGTGGTCTATGGTACTATAGTCTTTTCGGAACCCGGCTTGTTCGGGAGGCTGGAAGTCGTCAAACCTACAAGCGAGACGATTCGTAATAACTCTCGAGAACAACTTGTAGATATGGCTCAGCAGCGAGATGGGCCTGTAATTCTTCAACAGGGTCGTTCGTCGTCGTCGTTTCAGCCGATGGACGTCCACTGCTGGACATAGGCCTCCTGAAATGACCGCCAAACACCACGATCTTGCGCCGCCTGGCGCCAGCGACTCCCCGCGACCCTCTTAATGTCGTCCGTCCACCTGGTGGGGGGTCGACCGACACTGCGCTTCCCGGTGCGTGGCCGCCATTCCAGCACCTTGGGTCCCCAACGTCCATCGGTCCTGCGAGCTATGTGCCCCGCCCATTGCCACTTCAGCTTTGCGACACGTTTTACTTCAACAGGGTATTGTCACCTTTTTGAAGAAAAGGACCACCACGCCTCTGTGCCATGCCTTTGGCGTTGTACCCCCGTGCATGACGGAATTGAACATTCGCTGAAAGACTTCCAGCACTGGTTTGCCACCTGCTTTCAGGAGTTCTGCTGTGATTCCGTCATCACCTGGCGCCTTTCTGTTCTTCAGTTGACCGAGAGCTATACTAATCTCGTCGAGGCTGACGTCCGGAATATCTTCGGTATAGTGTCGAGTTAGTTTGGCTCTAGGGTCTGTAGCCAAATCTTCTACAGGCTCCCGAGATGAGGTGTACAGCTGTCCGTAGAACTTCTCGACCTCCCTCAAGATTTCAGGTTTCGACGAAATGAGACTACCGCTGTCGGTCTTCAAGCGCGACAGCTGGCTCTGTCCAATAGACAGAACTCTGGGCCTCATAAGAAGGCTCAGAGTCACTCAGCGAGCGATGGAGAGAGCTATGCTCGGAGTTTCTCTGCGCGATCAAATCAGGAATGAGGAGATCCGTAGACGAACCAGAGTCACCGGCATAGCTCAACGTATCGCGAAGCTGAAGTGGCAATGGGCGGGGCACATAGCTCGTAGAACCGACGGACGTTGGGGACCCAAAGTGCTGGACTGGCGACCCCGCACGGGAAAGCGCAGTGTTGGCAGACCTCCGACCAGGTGGAGTGACGACATTAAAAGAGTCGCGGGAAGGCGCTGGATACAGATGGCGCAGGACCGTGTGGGCTGGAAAGCATTGCAGGAGGCCTTTGTCCAGCAGTGGACGTCCGTCGGCTGAAACGAACGAACGAACGAACGAGCAAGTGTTCCTAGTGAACATCCAGGTTTACGTCTTATCTGGTTGGTGGCCTTTATTTGGTTTTTTGGACATTGTAAACAAATACCTCACTGTATCTTCACATATTTATGCTAAAATCATTTCTTAAAAAGGACCATCTCGCGAAAATAATACGTGAATCGGCAATACTAAATCTGTCATAAAAGAACTGATTTAGTGTCGTTTAAAATCCTGACCACAAATTAATAGTAGGTGAGATCCATGTTACGATTCGGATGGCGAATTCAATCCGATAATCCCCATTTTTGCATCAATTTTTGTCTATAGGCTATATCCTCCTACCGGCAAAGATGCCGTGCGATTTAGCGATCATTTTCATAGATGTTTTGTTGACTTTAGGTTCATTTCCATTTCATCCATCTTATTACGGTATTTCACATGGCTAGAGAGCTTCTGTTTCAAGCTAGATCAATATCTATCTTAGATTGGGTTGCCACACAATTCAAATAGCTGTACATAATTTCACAATAACTTCTTACCGATTTCTAGGCGATTGGAGCGACATCGTAGACACGCAGGAGTTGGAAGAAAAATCGAAGAAAGGCCACTGCAAACAGGACTCGATAATCAAAGCAATGCGTTACGCGTGTCTGAAAGACTGCATGACTCTGCGATGCCCTATAGAAGTCGACACCAAACTGGAGAAACCCTTGCAGCGAGCCAAATTAGCCACCGCAAGGCTATGCAGAACTTTAAACATGGAAAACTGCCAGAACGTGTATCGACTTGTGTCAAACTTGCATCTGCTTCGTGATATCGAAACGTATTTTTCCGTGAGATGCGGCACAATGAGCGTAGGGTTGCTCCTTGATGAGTGGATGATCCAAAACCTGCCGACCTTCAACGATTTCAAGTATCTCGAAGCGTTAATAGCGCAGAGGAGTCTGATGCTCGAGCATATCTCCAAGAGTGATCTCACCAGTTTACCCAGAGTCGATGATTTGCAATTGAAGTACGCAGGTAAGAAAATAATCTAGTTTATCTTATCTTATACCTTTAAGCGAACGAACCTCGGAAACGGCTCGAACGATTTTCATGAAATTCAGTATACAGGGGGATGATGAATACTAATCACATCTATAAATCGAAGTAGCTAGTATTCATTTTTAGAAAACATTCATTTTTACGTCGTATTTATCAAAAAAAAAAAAATAAGCCGAGCAAAGATCGGTCACCCAGATATTAACTGCTTAAAAAGAAACCCAGAAAAGACGTGTATTGCCTGTAGGCAATCAATTTTAGATTTTATAGTTTTGTCTTCATCACACGCTTATACTCTGTTCATTCGTTTATTTTCTTTTGGACACGTGAGACAAATATAGCAATAGCGCCCTGGACCAGAGAGAGAAAAACATAGTCTCTAGTCCCTTGCTTTTGCTATATCTGTCTCATGGGTCAAAAAGAAAATAAACGAATTGACAGAGTATAACGTCCATATTAAAAAATAGCTGCTGAACACGGTTGCCAAAAGTAAGTTGTCATAAAATAGGACCTACTGGGAGTTACCATTGAATTTTATAAAACACTAGCAAACCCGGCGAACTCCGTTTCGCCACCAGATGGCTTTCCCGCTAAAAAGATTATCCCGCTTTTCTGTTGAAATTTTTTCTTAAATTTTCTTTGCTATAAACCTCACAGAGCCCGAGACCTTTCCAACGAATGCAAAACCGTGGAAATCGGTTCGTGCGTTCTGGAGTTATAGCGTCAGGAAGGAAAACCCGACTTATTTTTATATAGTAGAATTTCCATCTGAATTGATATTATTTAAAGCCTACAATCAAATATAATGAAACATGTATGTGGTTTTAGAATTCGGACTATCAAATCAAAGGATCCAAATGGCTCAACGCTTGGTCGCGGCAGTGAAGAAGGATGACTCGACCAGCCACGTGGCTCTATTGGAGAGCCAGATCTCCTGGGCCAAAGGCCACAAGGACATAGCTCTGTCGCTCCTCCACGACATCGTTACCAAGGAGTCCGAAGACCAGAGACTGACGGCGATGTCTTTAAGGTTAGTTTCATTTAACGATTTATAAATGTCCCTGCCCTTGGGGCAATATACAGGGGGAAGCGGGATGCCTGTTGCCATCTCTTGTCGCACTTACGGGCTTTACGTCGGGCCTTCCGGGCTGTCCCCTATTTTATCGTCTTGCGGAAAGCGACTGTTTGCTAAAGCTATAGTAGGTTTAAAATTTTGACGAGATTGATAAAATGTATTATGCCTGCGCATATTATTATACATATATTGCAGCGATGACATTTCACTTCCTATTATAAAATCTATAGATATTTCAATCCACGTTGACACGCCCCACTCTGGCAAAATCGCTTATGTTTAATTCGGTTCGTATGGAGTTTGACAGAGTGGGGCGCGTCATCGTGGATTGAAATATCTATAGATTTTGATAAAAAAGAGTAGAAAAAATGGGAGCGCCACTGTCTATAGATAGTCGATTTATATTCAAGTAGCTTGGACAATTTAATGCAGAAATAATGACATTTAAGATTACAAAGTATTCAATCATGCAAAACTAAAACACATGTATGACACCTATGTCATATTTATAGATTCAAATCGGAACTTTTTGTACATTTTTCTACAGACAATACGGCCTATGGATGGCAGAATGCAAACGCGAGAACGGCAAGGACATTATACACAAGTACTTGGAGAAGAGCTTACGAACACTCGGCGACAGCGACGACGTGGCGACCAGACTCAAAGTTTACTCCGACATCGCTAAATTCGCCGATGCAGAATATAAACAGGTTAGCACTTGGTATTGGACTTTTCAAGTTATTTATATCTTCTTCCTCACCACTATTGAAAGATTGTCGACTGCTTTTGGAACAAAGTTTCTTTTCGGAGGGTATCGCGCAAGGGCTAGGCGAAAAACAATGGTTTTTTTTGCGTGACGAAAATCTCGTCACAAGGAAAATCTACGAAAATCTAGAATGAAAGTCTTCCTAATCAACAGATTGGGCAGTTGGGCACTAATGCAATGATGTATTTGGGAATGAACTCGTCAGCGCGTACTATTGAAGGCAGAGCTATCTATCGAGCGATAAACGCGATGCGATGGGTAAAACTTTGTTTCTACCGAGTGTCCCAGGACATTCACGTTTTTTTAACCTCTTTGTGGCCATGTTTGATGAAAGTATTTTTGTATTCAAAATGTTACATTAAAACTTATCCCTAACCTTTTCTAACATTATCATTATCTTAAATCAAATTAACGTATAATAATAATAAATAAAGAATGATCAAAATTTTCTCAAAATATGCGAATTCACTTATACATCAAAATATTCAGGTAGTGAGCTACATGGAATCCTCCGTGTTCGAGAACAAAGTCAAATGTATGGAAGACATCCAGGACTCGGCAGCCACGTTAGTGCAGTCTCAAAACAATCTTACTAGGTAAGTGACTGTTGTGTACTACGCTTACTACTCAGTATAATACCTGTACACTTAATACTGCACTACACACTTGCGCACTATATGCACACACTAGTATGTAATTATAATGACTTACCGCGTAAACACGTGTTGCCGCACAGGCGGCTAGAATGCAACTGACTGAGCTACTGCGCGGCGCCTTATTTATAAGTTTGCTCAGAGGCGCCACTGTACATCCCAGTGGCGCCACCTAAACCTGTATCCTACACTCGTGTATGACTACTGCCACAGACTACGAGTGTACACTACAGTGACTATTTTAAACTACTGACTTCACACCCAGACATCCGTAAAAATGTTGGCTGGATGGAGTGAAGCAGGATGCAAGGGCTGCAGGAATAAAAAAGTGGGAAACTAACGCAATGGACAGAGACCGATGGAGGAATCTTTTGGAGTAGGCCCGCGGGTCCATCATGGGGTTGTAGGCTGTAATGTCATTGATGATGATGATGAAGTAACAATTCACACGAGGACGATTGACGAATCGTCTTTCTTCACTCATCTTTTGGATGGTGGTAATGCTTTTTAAATGGCACTGTTCAAACGCATGCCAAATCGGAGCAAAATATAAATTGTGAATTTTTTATCTGAAATCAATTTTTATTATTTGACGATTTCACGGTACATAATTTGTTTTTGAGAAAAGGAAAAGTACGAGTAATATGAGTCTATTTTGACTAAACAAATAAATGCGAGCACAAATGTACATACAATCTGTTATCTGAGGATTAATTCTGTGTTCATAAATATTATTTTTATAGATGTATATCTTAAAAATGACACAGGGTTATTACAAAGTTGCAAATTCACTTTCAGGGATGAAAAGAAAGCGTTAATGACCAGTAACGCATTCACCCGACTGGATAAAGCAGAAATTGAGAATACCAGAGCGGAAAAAGACAGTGCTCTCAAATTAGCTATGAGGTAATGTCTTGAACACTTTTACCACACTAAGGGTAAGGCGTTACTTCTGAGGAGTTTTCATTTAAAGATAGGCACACACTGGCCATATTCTTGTTTATTTTGGATAACGATGTACTTACAGATATAAAGATAGAGCTATGCAGCTAGGTGTTGAATTATAAAACAAGATTCTGTTCATTAGAAGTATTTTGTGAAATTTCAGGTACTACTTACTGTCTCTGTCGCAATGCGACGAAAACAACTTGTCAGTATTCCGGGTGATATCTCTGTGGGTCGACAACCTCTCTCTCGACTTGGAGGACGGCGGAGTCGAGGGCGCGCCGCTGGGCCGGCTGCTGCACGCTATACCGTCGTGGAAGTTCATCACGGTGCTGCCGCAGCTGGCGCCCCGGCTGACCGACGACGACACTCCCTTCGCGAGACATCTGAAGCGAGTCATCAGTGAGTACGCCGCCAGTGTTCCGGGTGACAACCCCTCTCTCGACTTGGAGGACGGCGGAGTCGAGGGCGCGCCGCTGGGCCGGCTGCTGCACGCTATACCGTCGTGGAAGTTCATCACGGTGCTGCCGCAGCTGGCGCCCCGGCTGACCGACGACGACACTCCCTTCGCGAGACATCTGAAGCGAGTCATCAGTGAGTACGCCGCCAGTGTTCCGGGTGACAACCCCTCTCTCGACTTGGAGGACGGCGGAGTCGAGGGCGCGCCGCTGGGCCGGCTGCTGCACGCTATACCGTCGTGGAAGTTCATCACGGTGCTGCCGCAGCTGGCGCCCCGGCTGACCGACGACGACACTCCCTTCGCGAGACATCTGAAGCGAGTCATCAGTGAGTACGCCGCCAGTGTTCCGGGTGACAACCCCTCTCTCGACTTGGAGGACGGCGGAGTCGAGGGCGCGCCGCTGGGCCGGCTGCTGCACGCTATACCGTCGTGGAAGTTCATCACGGTGCTGCCGCAGCTGGCGCCCCGGCTGACCGACGACGACACTCCCTTCGCGAGACATCTGAAGCGAGTCATCAGTGAGTACGCCGCCAGTGTTCCGGGTGACAACCCCTCTCTCGACTTGGAGGACGGCGGAGTCGAGGGCGCGCCGCTGGGCCGGCTGCTGCACGCTATACCGTCGTGGAAGTTCATCACGGTGCTGCCGCAGCTGGCGCCCCGGCTGACCGACGACGACACTCCCTTCGCGAGACATCTGAAGCGAGTCATCAGTGAGTATGCCGCCAGTGTTCCGGGTGACAACCCCTCTCTCGACTTGGAGGACGGCGGAGTCGAGGGCGCGCCGCTGGGCCGGCTGCTGCACGCTATACCGTCGTGGAAGTTCATCACGGTGCTGCCGCAGCTGGCGCCCCGGCTGACCGACGACGACACTCCCTTCGCGAGACATCTGAAGCGAGTCATCAGTGAGTACGCCGCCAGTGTTCCGGGTGACAACCCCTCTCTCGACTTGGAGGACGGCGGAGTCGAGGGCGCGCCGCTGGGCCGGCTGCTGCACGCTATACCGTCGTGGAAGTTCATCACGGTGCTGCCGCAGCTGGCGCCCCGGCTGACCGACGACGACACTCCCTTCGCGAGACATCTGAAGCGAGTCATCAGTGAGTACGCCGCCAGTGTTCCGGGTGACAACCCCTCTCTCGACTTGGAGGACGGCGGAGTCGAGGGCGCGCCGCTGGGCCGGCTGCTGCACGCTATACCGTCGTGGAAGTTCATCACGGTGCTGCCGCAGCTGGCGCCCCGGCTGACCGACGACGACACTCCCTTCGCGAGACATCTGAAGCGAGTCATCAGTGAGTACGCCGCCAGTGTTCCGGGTGACAACCCCTCTCTCGACTTGGAGGACGGCGGAGTCGAGGGCGCGCCGCTGGGCCGGCTGCTGCACGCTATACCGTCGTGGAAGTTCATCACGGTGCTGCCGCAGCTGGCGCCCCGGCTGACCGACGACGACACTCCCTTCGCGAGACATCTGAAGCGAGTCATCAGTGAGTACGCCGCCAGTGTTCCGGGTGACAACCCCTCTCTCGACTTGGAGGACGGCGGAGTCGAGGGCGCGCCGCTGGGCCGGCTGCTGCACGCTATACCGTCGTGGAAGTTCATCACGGTGCTGCCGCAGCTGGCGCCCCGGCTGACCGACGACGACACTCCCTTCGCGAGACATCTGAAGCGAGTCATCAGTGAGTACGCCGCCAGTGTTCCGGGTGACAACCCCTCTCTCGACTTGGAGGACGGCGGAGTCGAGGGCGCGCCGCTGGGCCGGCTGCTGCACGCTATACCGTCGTGGAAGTTCATCACGGTGCTGCCGCAGCTGGCGCCCCGGCTGACCGACGACGACACTCCCTTCGCGAGACATCTGAAGCGAGTCATCAGTGAGTACGCCGCCAGTGTTCCGGGTGACAACCCCTCTCTCGACTTGGAGGACGGCGGAGTCGAGGGCGCGCCGCTGGGCCGGCTGCTGCACGCTATACCGTCGTGGAAGTTCATCACGGTGCTGCCGCAGCTGGCGCCCCGGCTGACCGACGACGACACTCCCTTCGCGAGACATCTGAAGCGAGTCATCAGTGAGTACGCCGCCAGTGTTCCGGGTGACAACCCCTCTCTCGACTTGGAGGACGGCGGAGTCGAGGGCGCGCCGCTGGGCCGGCTGCTGCACGCTATACCGTCGTGGAAGTTCATCACGGTGCTGCCGCAGCTGGCGCCCCGGCTGACCGACGACGACACTCCCTTCGCGAGACATCTGAAGCGAGTCATCAGTGAGTACGCCGCCAGTGTTCCGGGTGACAACCCCTCTCTCGACTTGGAGGACGGCGGAGTCGAGGGCGCGCCGCTGGGCCGGCTGCTGCACGCTATACCGTCGTGGAAGTTCATCACGGTGCTGCCGCAGCTGGCGCCCCGGCTGACCGACGACGACACTCCCTTCGCGAGACATCTGAAGCGAGTCATCAGTGAGTACGCCGCCAGTGTTCCGGGTGACAACCCCTCTCTCGACTTGGAGGACGGCGGAGTCGAGGGCGCGCCGCTGGGCCGGCTGCTGCACGCTATACCGTCGTGGAAGTTCATCACGGTGCTGCCGCAGCTGGCGCCCCGGCTGACCGACGACGACACTCCCTTCGCGAGACATCTGAAGCGAGTCATCAGTGAGTACGCCGCCAGTGTTCCGGGTGACAACCCCTCTCTCGACTTGGAGGACGGCGGAGTCGAGGGCGCGCCGCTGGGCCGGCTGCTGCACGCTATACCGTCGTGGAAGTTCATCACGGTGCTGCCGCAGCTGGCGCCCCGGCTGACCGACGACGACACTCCCTTCGCGAGACATCTGAAGCGAGTCATCAGTGAGTACGCCGCCAGTGTTCCGGGTGACAACCCCTCTCTCGACTTGGAGGACGGCGGAGTCGAGGGCGCGCCGCTGGGCCGGCTGCTGCACGCTATACCGTCGTGGAAGTTCATCACGGTGCTGCCGCAGCTGGCGCCCCGGCTGACCGACGACGACACTCCCTTCGCGAGACATCTGAAGCGAGTCATCAGTGAGTACGCCGCCAGTGTTCCGGGTGACAACCCCTCTCTCGACTTGGAGGACGGCGGAGTCGAGGGCGCGCCGCTGGGCCGGCTGCTGCACGCTATACCGTCGTGGAAGTTCATCACGGTGCTGCCGCAGCTGGCGCCCCGGCTGACCGACGACGACACTCCCTTCGCGAGACATCTGAAGCGAGTCATCAGTGAGTACGCCGCCAGTGTTCCGGGTGACAACCCCTCTCTCGACTTGGAGGACGGCGGAGTCGAGGGCGCGCCGCTGGGCCGGCTGCTGCACGCTATACCGTCGTGGAAGTTCATCACGGTGCTGCCGCAGCTGGCGCCCCGGCTGACCGACGACGACACTCCCTTCGCGAGACATCTGAAGCGAGTCATCAGTGAGTACGCCGCCAGTGTTCCGGGTGACAACCCCTCTCTCGACTTGGAGGACGGCGGAGTCGAGGGCGCGCCGCTAGGCCGGCTGCTGCACGCTATACCGTCGTGGAAGTTCATCACGGTGCTGCCGCAGCTGGCGCCCCGGCTGACCGACGACGACACTCCCTTCGCGAGACATCTGAAGCGAGTCATCAGTGAGTACGCCGCCAGTGTTCCGGGTGACAACCCCTCTCTCGACTTGGAGGACGGCGGAGTCGAGGGCGCGCCGCTGGGCCGGCTGCTGCACGCTATACCGTCGTGGAAGTTCATCACGGTGCTGCCGCAGCTGGCGCCCCGGCTGACCGACGACGACACTCCCTTCGCGAGACATCTGAAGCGAGTCATCAGTGAGTACGCCGCCAGTGTTCCGGGTGACAACCCCTCTCTCGACTTGGAGGACGGCGGAGTCGAGGGCGCGCCGCTGGGCCGGCTGCTGCACGCTATACCGTCGTGGAAGTTCATCACGGTGCTGCCGCAGCTGGCGCCCCGGCTGACCGACGACGACACTCCCTTCGCGAGACATCTGAAGCGAGTCATCAGTGAGTACGCCGCCAGTGTTCCGGGTGACAACCCCTCTCTCGACTTGGAGGACGGCGGAGTCGAGGGCGCGCCGCTGGGCCGGCTGCTGCACGCTATACCGTCGTGGAAGTTCATCACGGTGCTGCCGCAGCTGGCGCCCCGGCTGACCGACGACGACACTCCCTTCGCGAGACATCTGAAGCGAGTCATCAGTGAGTACGCCGCCAGTGTTCCGGGTGACAACCCCTCTCTCGACTTGGAGGACGGCGGAGTCGAGGGCGCGCCGCTGGGCCGGCTGCTGCACGCTATACCGTCGTGGAAGTTCATCACGGTGCTGCCGCAGCTGGCGCCCCGGCTGACCGACGACGACACTCCCTTCGCGAGACATCTGAAGCGAGTCATCAGTGAGTACGCCGCCAGTGTTCCGGGTGACAACCCCTCTCTCGACTTGGAGGACGGCGGAGTCGAGGGCGCGCCGCTGGGCCGGCTGCTGCACGCTATACCGTCGTGGAAGTTCATCACGGTGCTGCCGCAGCTGGCGCCCCGGCTGACCGACGACGACACTCCCTTCGCGAGACATCTGAAGCGAGTCATCAGTGAGTACGCCGCCAGTGTTCCGGGTGACAACCCCTCTCTCGACTTGGAGGACGGCGGAGTCGAGGGCGCGCCGCTGGGCCGGCTGCTGCACGCTATACCGTCGTGGAAGTTCATCACGGTGCTGCCGCAGCTGGCGCCCCGGCTGACCGACGACGACACTCCCTTCGCGAGACATCTGAAGCGAGTCATCAGTGAGTACGCCGCCAGTGTTCCGGGTGACAACCCCTCTCTCGACTTGGAGGACGGCGGAGTCGAGGGCGCGCCGCTGGGCCGGCTGCTGCACGCTATACCGTCGTGGAAGTTCATCACGGTGCTGCCGCAGCTGGCGCCCCGGCTGACCGACGACGACACTCCCTTCGCGAGACATCTGAAGCGAGTCATCAGTGAGTACGCCGCCAGTGTTCCGGGTGACAACCCCTCTCTCGACTTGGAGGACGGCGGAGTCGAGGGCGCGCCGCTGGGCCGGCTGCTGCACGCTATACCGTCGTGGAAGTTCATCACGGTGCTGCCGCAGCTGGCGCCCCGGCTGACCGACGACGACACTCCCTTCGCGAGACATCTGAAGCGAGTCATCAGTGAGTACGCCGCCAGTGTTCCGGGTGACAACCCCTCTCTCGACTTGGAGGACGGCGGAGTCGAGGGCGCGCCGCTGGGCCGGCTGCTGCACGCTATACCGTCGTGGAAGTTCATCACGGTGCTGCCGCAGCTGGCGCCCCGGCTGACCGACGACGACACTCCCTTCGCGAGACATCTGAAGCGAGTCATCAGTGAGTACGCCGCCAGTGTTCTGGGTGACAACCCCTCTCTCGACTTGGAGGACGGCGGAGTCGAGGGCGCGCCGCTGGGCCGGCTGCTGCACGCTATACCGTCGTGGAAGTTCATCACGGTGCTGCCGCAGCTGGCGCCCCGGCTGACCGACGACGACACTCCCTTCGCGAGACATCTGAAGCGAGTCATCAGTGAGTACGCCGCCAGTGTTCCGGGTGACAACCCCTCTCTCGACTTGGAGGACGGCGGAGTCGAGGGCGCGCCGCTGGGCCGGCTGCTGCACGCTATACCGTCGTGGAAGTTCATCACGGTGCTGCCGCAGCTGGCGCCCCGGCTGACCGACGACGACACTCCCTTCGCGAGACATCTGAAGCGAGTCATCAGTGAGTACGCCGCCAGTGTTCCGGGTGACAACCCCTCTCTCGACTTGGAGGACGGCGGAGTCGAGGGCGCGCCGCTGGGCCGGCTGCTGCACGCTATACCGTCGTGGAAGTTCATCACGGTGCTGCCGCAGCTGGCGCCCCGGCTGACCGACGACGACACTCCCTTCGCGAGACATCTGAAGCGAGTCATCAGTGAGTACGCCGCCAGTGTTCCGGGTGACAACCCCTCTCTCGACTTGGAGGACGGCGGAGTCGAGGGCGCGCCGCTGGGCCGGCTGCTGCACGCTATACCGTCGTGGAAGTTCATCACGGTGCTGCCGCAGCTGGCGCCCCGGCTGACCGACGACGACACTCCCTTCGCGAGACATCTGAAGCGAGTCATCAGTGAGTACGCCGCCAGTGTTCCGGGTGACAACCCCTCTCTCGACTTGGAGGACGGCGGAGTCGAGGGCGCGCCGCTGGGCCGGCTGCTGCACGCTATACCGTCGTGGAAGTTCATCACGGTGCTGCCGCAGCTGGCGCCCCGGCTGACCGACGACGACACTCCCTTCGCGAGACATCTGAAGCGAGTCATCAGTGAGTACGCCGCCAGTGTTCCGGGTGACAACCCCTCTCTCGACTTGGAGGACGGCGGAGTCGAGGGCGCGCCGCTGGGCCGGCTGCTGCACGCTATACCGTCGTGGAAGTTCATCACGGTGCTGCCGCAGCTGGCGCCCCGGCTGACCGACGACGACACTCCCTTCGCGAGACATCTGAAGCGAGTCATCAGTGAGTACGCCGCCAGTGTTCCGGGTGACAACCCCTCTCTCGACTTGGAGGACGGCGGAGTCGAGGGCGCGCCGCTGGGCCGGCTGCTGCACGCTATACCGTCGTGGAAGTTCATCACGGTGCTGCCGCAGCTGGCGCCCCGGCTGACCGACGACGACACTCCCTTCGCGAGACATCTGAAGCGAGTCATCAGTGAGTACGCCGCCAGTGTTCCGGGTGACAACCCCTCTCTCGACTTGGAGGACGGCGGAGTCGAGGGCGCGCCGCTGGGCCGGCTGCTGCACGCTATACCGTCGTGGAAGTTCATCACGGTGCTGCCGCAGCTGGCGCCCCGGCTGACCGACGACGACACTCCCTTCGCGAGACATCTGAAGCGAGTCATCAGTGAGTACGCCGCCAGTGTTCCGGGTGACAACCCCTCTCTCGACTTGGAGGACGGCGGAGTCGAGGGCGCGCCGCTGGGCCGGCTGCTGCACGCTATACCGTCGTGGAAGTTCATCACGGTGCTGCCGCAGCTGGCGCCCCGGCTGACCGACGACGACACTCCCTTCGCGAGACATCTGAAGCGAGTCATCAGTGAGTACGCCGCCAGTGTTCCGGGTGACAACCCCTCTCTCGACTTGGAGGACGGCGGAGTCGAGGGCGCGCCGCTGGGCCGGCTGCTGCACGCTATACCGTCGTGGAAGTTCATCACGGTGCTGCCGCAGCTGGCGCCCCGGCTGACCGACGACGACACTCCCTTCGCGAGACATCTGAAGCGAGTCATCAGTGAGTACCAAAGCGTTTTTTCGCTTCTTAGCGTCTTTGCTTGCAAACCGCCCTGGGTTTGCTAGTGCCGTGGCTGTAGCCACACATTACAACTGACCTAAGTCAATTTCGAAATTATGAAATTCTAAACGTTCGTGGCGCGTACCCACAACGAGTGGATAATTTGAATCCGAGCCCGTCCAGGTCCCATGGAGGTCGGATTAATTGGTTGATGAACTTGGGTCTTAAAACTTAACGTAATTTACTAACGTCAACCACGTAACGTTTGTTCAGAAACATGCGCGGTGGAGCACCCCCACCACACGCTGCCGATTCTGTTCAACCTGAAGAACTCGGAGAAGGACCAGCGCGAGCACAGCGCGGCGGACGGCGGCCAGCCCAGCCGCCAGGAGCCGCGCGTGCTGGCGGCCGCCGCGCTCGTCCGCGAGCTGGCCGCCGAGCGCGACGACCTGGCCGCCGTCGTTGAACAGATGGAGCTGCTCTGTGACGGTACTTGGTTTTTACTTAAATAAATAAATATATATATACGGGACATTTTTACACATCGCAATCTAGCCCCAAAGTAAGCAATATAGCTTGTGTTATGGGTGCAAGATGACTGATAAATATACATACATACTAATATACATGAATATAATATATGGAAAAACACCCAGACACTGGAAAATATTCATGCTCATCACACAAACATTTACCAGTAGTGGGAATCGATCCCACGACCTCCGGCGCAGACGGCAGGTTCGCTACCACTACGCCATTCGATCGTCGTTTTACTTGACTGATAATTAATAAACTAAATAGTTTACACCCTATTCTCAGACCTACTTGTACACAAAAAAAAATCGTAAAAAACGGTCAAGCCGTTTCGGAGAGGTTTTGCTTCAAACGCTGTTGACACAAGAATTTTAAGCAGCATGTAAGGAGGCCGCTTTTGAAAACAAAGATCGGTGATACTACTTATGAGTCATGACTATTGAT
Organism: Coenonympha arcania; assembly: GCA_036785405.1. Classification (NCBI taxonomy): domain Eukaryota; kingdom Metazoa; phylum Arthropoda; class Insecta; order Lepidoptera; family Nymphalidae; genus Coenonympha; species Coenonympha arcania. Next base: position 5,290,472 of record CM072067.1, read on the forward strand.
AAGATATGGTATCTTGTTATGTATAAAATTAAATATAAAATGTGTACCTAATCTAGAAAGAGGAAACTTCATTGGGCCATGTATTAACTACATTTAGAATAAGATTATGTCTTATGTTTAAGCTGTTTGTTTCCCAAATAACGAGAAAAAAAAAATAAGAAAAAAACGCAAATAAAAAAAGTTGACGCTAGAGATCATCGTATGTCAGCCGCTCGCAGGTCGCAGCACATCTCAGCTAATCGAGGTGGCATGAAATACACGCTTAAATAGTATGGGTACTGGTAACCGTCTTCATTTTAGGAAGCGGTCTCCTTACAACCCGTATATTATATTTAACACAGTCCTTGCCTCGGGAAAAGCCATGGTTCCCGCAAGATTCATCTAACACCAAAGTGCCTCCCTTCGACGACCCCCCTGGCGCAATGGCGGCGCGCTCTGATTCGAGTGGGAGGTCGCGGGTTCGATTCCCGCCACGGGCCACTTTGGAATTTTATAATTTCTAAATTGGCTCAGGTCTGGTCTGGTGGGAGGCTTTGGCCGTGGCTAGTTACCACCCTATCAGTAAAGACGCACCGCCAAGCGATTTAGCGTTCCGTTGCGATGCTTGTAGAAACCGTTGGGGTAAATTTACTTGCCCTTCCAAGTTAGCACGATAACATCTTAGGCTGCATTATCACTTACCATCAGGTGAGATCGCAGCCAAGTACTAACTTGTATAGAGTAAAAAAAAAGTGCACGCAGGCCAAGACTAGTGTTATATTATAATTCCAGCTACAATACAGTTCGCGTACCACGTCCCGGAGTGCAAGGACACGCGGCCGCAGGAGATACCCGCCACAGAGCCCATCGCCCGCCTGCGCGACCTGCACGCGGTGCCCGTCCCCACCGACACTGTGACCATACGCAAAGACCTCAACTATGCCAATCTTAGCAGTAAGTGCCAATTCCAGCTACAATACAGTTCGCGTACCACGTCCCGGAGTGCAAGGACACGCGGCCGCAGGTGATACCCGCCACAGAGCCCATCGCCCGCCTGCGCGACCTGCACGCGGTGCCCGTCCCCACCGACACTGTGACCATACGCAAAGACCTCAACTATGCCAATCTTGGCAGTAAGTGCCAATTTTTTTAACAAATCAACCGATGTCTTTTCTAACAATACCTAAGATTGAGTCTAATCATCTAAGTGCGAGTCGGGCTCGCGCACTGACGGTTCCGTGCCATCAAGACTAAGTCTCAGTAATATTAAACTGAACACCTCTGCCCGCCCAATTTAACAATAAGTAAAAAAATGAAGTTTGTTGCATATTTTTAGTATTTGTTGCTATGGATAACAGATACATCATCTGTGAAAATTCAAACTGTCTATAACTGTCATGGTTCATGTCTATAAAGCCTGGTATCAGACGGACTGACAGACGCATGGACCGCAAAGTCGTAGTTATAGGGTCCCGTGTTACCCTTTGGGTAAGGATCCCTGAAAAGGTACCAAAATATTTGTTGAAAGTTCAAAATACATTATTTCACATAGGCTTAACTCATGGGAATTAATCAAAGCATCTACATACAAATAATAAAATCTGTGTATTACCTTTTTTCAACAGCCCTGTTGTCATTTGACAAGCATTTCGAACTGGTGGGCGGGATCAACTATCCCAAGAAGATATCGTGTCTCAGTTCTGACGGCAGGAAGAGGATCTTACTTGTCAAGGTAAAACTTTACTTATTTTTGTCAAAAACGCTTGGAAATTTGAGGATTGTTTTGACAACCTTCTTCGAGATAAATCGAAATTGCTGTATTGGCCCAGCAGAGGCCGGCAAAAGTTGAATGAAAATCCATATCAGTCGTGGTTTAGTGACCATGATAAATTACATACTAAGCTCGTGTACAAACATACTCGTGTAATTTAAACTTGTCACCTTTTTTCACTCTGCCATGTGGCAGCCAAGGAGGCAACTTATCAAAGGTTTCATTTAAATTTTGAACTAGCTTACAAATAGAAAGCTGTTTATTGAAAAAACAAATGAACTCTTTGACTCGGCGAAAATTAATGTTGCTCGTTGTACGTGTTGAGTTAGTTTTGCGACCATTTAATTTACATACACATATTAGAAATAAAGTTAAAAGAAAATTGTAAAAAATCCATTGCGAAGGATAATCCCACTTCTGATAGTATACTTGTTGGTTGTTTGCAGGGAGAAGACGACTTGCGGCAGGATGCAGTGATGCAGCAAGTGTTCAACATCGTCAACTCGTTGCTGGAAAACAATCCCATCACGCACAGGGACAAGTTGCTTATTCGCACTTATAAGGTAACCGTGATCGATCATTTAACATTAAACCAATGAAAAACTACGTCAGAAAAGTAATAAGTTAGCTGCCTCATGTGGTAAAAATGATTTTGACGTGATAACGTTTAATAAATTGATGAACACCAGCAGCACTCATGAAAAAGTGTACCGTTCCGCGTAACGTTACATAACCTTACCTGAGCCTGTGCGTGCAAGCGGGAGCGCGCAACAAGCGATAGAGAGGCACGATAAAATTACATAAAATAATGATTATGATTACGGTTACTGTTACGATTATGATTACGATTTTGATAACGATTACGATTAAGATAATGATAACGATAACGATTACAATTACGATAACGATTACGATTATGATTATGACGTTATCACGTAAATCTATCGTCTGTTAACCGACTTTACAGACAACCATTTTTTTCTCAACAAATCTAGTATGGTTTCAAATGCAGTTTCGTTTCACTCATATTTGGCATGACATGATGCCAACCAACTAACTATCCTGAAACTCCGATCTGGCTCTTGATTCTGCAAAGTACTTATAGCAGCGACGAGCTTACATTTATGCAGCTGGTTAATGCTTGCATCAATTATGCAGCCAACGCACAAATTGTTTGGTTGCTATGGTTACTGGCGATGGTTATCCGATGTACAATTTTTCATTTCCGAGAAGCGTAGTCACTGAGCCGGTTTGTCACCAATAGACACTTACACAGGATCCAGCGGACCGCGTGGCAAAATGTTTACTGGTGTCAGTAGGTAACCGACTGCAGTATAGTCTATGGACCGCGGTCCACGCTACAATCACTATTTATTTATACAATAAATCTGCACGTGGGTTTCCACAGGGACAGTTTTCGCCATATCGCGGCGTATTAGCGGGAATTTTGACAGATGTCAATACTTGTTTCTTGTCTGAAGAAGGTTTGCGTAAAATGTTCAGATGGGCTCATGTTGAGGTTCATATCGATGCCGTCACCGGAAGATCATTGAGATCGAGAATATTTCTGTACCAGTGATCAAAATGACGTGACGGTTGCGCAGTGGACAGATGGCCGATGCCCGGTCCCAGCAAATGTAGATCGCTACTTCGACGCGGTATGGACGCTCTCGGTGACTTCCCTTTGGCGGCTGCGGTGACGAAATGCCTTATATCATGAGTGTTTAATATTCATGATGTATTCGAAATGCCAGGTAGTGCCCATGTCTCGGCGCTCGGGCGTGCTGGAGTGGTGCGTGGGCACCATGCCCATCGGTGCCTACCTCACCGCCGCGCACACCAAGTACCGCCCCAAGGTAACTTTGCCTTTCAATAACTACCCTAACTTTGACTAATAACTTTTTACCTTTCTGTTAAATTAAAGTATGGAATTAAGAATTGGGCTCAGTGCTTAAACAAGATTCCTGAGAAATCAAACAAAATTCTTTAGTATAAATGAAATAATGTATGGCATTTTCAAAAAATGCCATATTTGAAAAGTCCTACAATAAAATATTATAGCGTTTGAATTTTGCACCTTAGTAATGTAATGGTCATTCAATGGAGCACATTTTAAGCGAAAAAACTCATTTTGTTTTTTGGCACTTAACCCATTGGTTGATTAATGAGTATATTAATGGCATAGTAAATTAAGGCGTGAATTTCGGGATTTCACTTATCCCGTAGGAACCATACATAGATTTTCCTTAATTAAAACTGCCACATCGATTTAGTAGTTTTGACGTAAGTAACAAACTTACACGCACACGTACATACACGAATTGTGCGAAAGAGATACATATTCAGGGTTATGTAAAAAATACCAAACCGCTAAAATAAAACTAACTACTTTTGTTCTGTTACTTTTTTTACTGGATACATTAAGAAATATCAAACATTCAATATTTTACAGAGATACTTACTTGTTCCTACTCTGTAATGTAACATCGGCAAGTGGCAACGGCGCGGCGGCCGGCTCGCGAAACCGCAACAGTGTAATGTCACTTTACAGAAATAACATTTGTTTATATGAAATAAATTAATACTGAATTTTGAAAAGTCGGAGAACAAAAGTTGTTGGTGTCAATGTAAACAACTGCAGGCCGAGAGCGATTTGGTATTTTTATATGATCCTGTATATAAGGTGTTATCAAATTATCTGCCACCGTTCCAGGAGGTGAAAGTGCCATACATATACACTTGAATAGTGAAGAAATCTTAGTCCCCGGGCTCAATTTTTTTAAAATTAAACATTATTAACATATCGCATCATGTTGCATAAACACGTCCATCAGTCAAACTTGAGTACATGTTTAGTACAGTTATCGCCTCGTAACGGAAATCAGCTGTTTAGACGCGGCGTGAGAGCATTGACAGAAGTTGCGACGTAATTTTTAATTAAAAAATATTGAGCCTGGGGACTGAGATTTCTTCACTATTGAAGTGTATACGTATGGCACATTCACCTCCTGGAACGGTGGCAGATATTTTGACAACACCTTATACATTCAGCCGTAAACAGTACAATAATACTGCGTCGTCTTTTAGGATATCACACCATCGGTCGCGCGCACCAAGCTCCGCGAGTGCCACGAAAACAAAAGGCCTACGAAGCGCAAACTGGAAGTGTTCAACGCCATTCTGAAGGTGTTCAAGCCGGTGTTCCACTACTTCTTCACCGAGCATTACCTCGACGCCGTCACGTGGTACGAGCGACGACTCGCCTACACCAGGAGGTGAGTTTTACTCACACACACAGGGAGGCGAAGTACTTAAATATTGTAGATGGAGCATTTTGCGGTAATAAACATTTGAGGGCTGATTTTTCAATCGCCAGATAAATAATATGACGTTTTGACAGACTTTGTATGGCATATGTTTCAAATTTATTCCTGAGATAGTTTATCTGGCGTTTGAAAAATCAGCCCTTAATATCATAAACAATTTAAATATTGGTACACTAATTTAAAATGTAGGTAAACTAAACTAATTTAAAATGGTGCTATCCTTTTCCATGTGGACCATTTTAATTTGGTTTAGTTTAGAGATTTTGCACAACAGCCTTTTATTTCCCAAAAAAACTCAGTAACATAACAATTTTTCTTATATTGAAGTAAATTAACTAAATAGTGTGTCTACATTTTTGTTTTACAATGTAGAAAATAATGATTTCAACTATTTTAAATCCTTTTTTTATGGTGTGGTTTCATGGGGCACCCATTTATGGGCCTCAGGCCTCCTCCATCATTTGTCACTTCTTTCTTTCTTTAGTTAGTCTGGGCCATTTTTATATTGCTGCTATTTTCAAAATTAGAACTTACAGTACAATTAATTACTTTTCATCTCACCCGCTCGGAAAAGGCAGTTTTAATGCCTAAAATGCGGGCGGAAAATGCTATTATATTCCCTAGGGCCCAAAAGAATTTTCATTTCTCCCTAGGGCGAGAAAGTAGTATGAAAATCCTTTCTCGCCCTAGGGCCGCATCGTATTGTGTCTATAATGTCATGAAGACTTTTTTATCTGACTTATGATATCTTGTTTTTATTCATTATAATGTTTTGTAATAAGATAAGTGAAGATTTAAAGTGGATTTAATTAAGGGGATTGATTGAATTTATTTTTGTCTTTCTCACTCTCACGGAGATTTGGTAGGTGCGACATGCAGCGTCGCGGAAGAATACAGCAGAAAAACGACGTTTTACCTAATTACTCAAAAACTAAGCTGGTTATCAAAAATCCGTTCTAAGCGTTTTAGGATATTATTATTACCGATACATTAAAACTAAAATTACAATTACATCCATTGTAGTTTCCGATAAAATATAGAAAAACTGAGATTTTGGAGCAACTTTTGGGAGAACTTTCTATCGAGAAAATTTTATCCAATCGTGTTTCTGCTTCTTAGCGATTTTAGATTAAAGACCCAAAATACATGACGTGTAAATTTGAAAGTAATTTTCTTCATAGATTTTGCATAAAACTTCATTCAAAATCACCTAAATACGGCTTGTAGGCCGTTAAGTGAGTGAAGTTATTGCAGAGTATTACTAAAGACAACATCTAACATACTCGCAATGCCGATCTAAGTGATCTTCTAGTAATTTTCCTCGCTGTGGTGAGATGAAAAATTTTGTGTTACGTACGACTGCAAATTTTTTTGGGTCTCGTGTCTTTGAATGCCTCGCTCTGCTCAGGATTCTATTTTTGACCCTAGAATCCTTCGCCGCTCAGCATTCAAATTTGACACTCGGCCCAAAAATCCATTTTGCGGCCTTGCATAACAAATAACTATTACATTTGTTTATCTGCGGAGTAAAGCTCACGTATTCGATACGGTAATTATGAACGTAATTCCAGCGTGGCCACTTCGTCCATGGTGGGCTACATCCTGGGGCTGGGCGACCGGCACGTGCAAAACATACTCATAGACAAGACCACCGCTGAAGTTATACACATTGATTTTGGTAAATACTTACTGATACTATAGGTACAGTAAATAAGGTAGGTACCAACTTTTATCCCCAAAGAAGTCCCCCAAGTTCAGTTTTTTACCATACTTTTCTACCACCACTTTTCGCATATATGCGCTTGCCATTCGTCTAGTTTTACCTTGGCAGTCTTTCATAGGAATGTACGACTTTCTAGGATAAGATTGTACTGAAAAATTGCCAGCCTGAGATTGTACTTGGCTGGAACACCTTATTAATTATTTAATCACAAATCAAATTACCTATCGTTCCGAGGACTCAGAGTTTAGCGCTAACTTATAAGTTTGTCATGTTTTGTCCCAGGCATAGCATTCGACCAAGGGAAAGTGTTGCCGACACCTGAGACTGTGCCGTTCCGTTTGACGCAGGACATCGTCGCGGGCTTCGGCTCGAGTGGCGTCGAGGGGAATTTCAGAAGGTATATTTTTTCCCTGCCGAATATGATGTGATTTATTATGATGATGTAGAATGAAACTACCTAGTTATATTCAATATTAGATAACATTTTGAAAAAACAAATGAAGTCGAGCTCATATCGAAAAAGTTATAATCTGATTAGACAGAGATAGCTTATCGGTCAGTTACGTCACTCGCCGATAATGTTCTATATAAATTTTCGTTTTGCGAGAAAGGGACAGAAGACATCAATTTCAAAAAATTCTAATGCCTGAAACTTGACTTGATTAGGATTTTATTTTCAATGTATTTCATTAGACTGGTATTTAAAAAAAGTTGAATTGAATTCACAAACGTACGCCGCTTCGTACAGATGCTGTGAGAAAACACTACAGTTGCTACGCGACAACCAGGAAACCTTGCTGACGATTCTGGAGGTTCTCCTCTGCGACCCGCTGTACCTGTGGATCGTGTCCACCACATCTAAAGCGAAGACCACACATGCGAAGAGTAAGATCAGTTTTATCATCACCAACTTATACTACCTAACACCTCCCGGCATAGACGCGTACCGGTGCGATGTCGTGTTGCTACCACAAGGGGGCTTCTTATTGGCTGTAATGGCGGCGTTGCTATATATGCTGTATACCTACGATGTTTGGGCGATAAGAGGTTTTATTAAGAGAATGGGCTCGCAGGCAGGCCAGGCTCACTTGTCACGTGATCGAGACCACTACTATATATTGCCGTCAAGACGCAATATTTCAAACGGCTGCCGCGCGCCGGCCAAGTTGCACGTGCTAGTTCTGTACGGTCTATATTACGTGCGGCGTGCTCTGTCTGTTCAGCTGCACGTTTCTACGATTACGAGGCAGCCCTAGTACGTCGTAAGAGATAAAGTTACGCGATAGAAAGAGACCACAACTTTGCGTTTGTTGCGTGTTGTTTTCGGAGGCGGAGCCAGGTGCTATTGCGAACTGAATTGCACTTTTTGTGTCAGCGCTAGAGTTGATATTACTTTAAATCCTCTTTCGGAGTGAACCTTCTGTACCGTTAGGTACTATTATGTATTCCGTGCCGCAGGTAAGCTGTCGCTGAGCGGGAAGGTAGCGAGCAAAGGCGGCGCGGCGGGCGTGACCAAGGCGAGCGGCGGCGAGGGCGGGCTGGCGGGGCGCGCGCTGCTGGCGGTGCGCTGCAAGCTGTGCGGCGCGGACGGCGCGGCGGGCGGCGTGTCCGTGCGCGGCCACGTGGCGCGGCTGCTGCGCGAGGCCGCCGACCCCGCCAACCTGTGCCGCCTCTTCCACGGCTGGCAGCCCTACTTGTGAACTGCTCGTCGTGACCGAGGCGAGCGGCGGCGAGGGCGGGCTGGCGGGGCGCGCGCTGCTGGCGGTGCGCTGCAAGCTGTGCGGCGCGGACGGCGCGGCGGGCGGCGTGTCCGTGCGCGGCCACGTGGCGCGGCTGCTGCGCGAGGCCGCCGACCCCGCCAACCTGTGCCGCCTCTTCCACGGCTGGCAGCCCTACTTGTGAACTGCTCGTCGTGACCGAGGCGAGCGGCGGCGAGGGCGGGCTGGCGGGGCGCGCGCTGCTGGCGGTGCGCTGCAAGCTGTGCGGCGCGGACGGCGCGGCGGGCGGCGTGTCCGTGCGCGGCCACGTGGCGCGGCTGCTGCGCGAGGCCGCCGACCCCGCCAACCTGTGCCGCCTCTTCCACGGCTGGCAGCCCTACTTGTGAACTGCTCGTCGTGACCGAGGCGAGCGGCGGCGAGGGCGGGCTGGCGGGGCGCGCGCTGCTGGCGGTGCGCTGCAAGCTGTGCGGCGCGGACGGCGCGGCGGGCGGCGTGTCCGTGCGCGGCCACGTGGCGCGGCTGCTGCGCGAGGCCGCCGACCCCGCCAACCTGTGCCGCCTCTTCCACGGCTGGCAGCCCTACTTGTGAACTGCTCGTCGTGACCGAGGCGAGCGGCGGCGAGGGCGGGCTGGCGGGGCGCGCGCTGCTGGCGGTGCGCTGCAAGCTGTGCGGCGCGGACGGCGCGGCGGGCGGCGTGTCCGTGCGCGGCCACGTGGCGCGGCTGCTGCGCGAGGCCGCCGACCCCGCCAACCTGTGCCGCCTCTTCCACGGCTGGCAGCCCTACTTGTGAACTGCTCGTCGTGACCGAGGCGAGCGGCGGCGAGGGCGGGCTGGCGGGGCGCGCGCTGCTGGCGGTGCGCTGCAAGCTGTGCGGCGCGGACGGCGCGGCGGGCGGCGTGTCCGTGCGCGGCCACGTGGCGCGGCTGCTGCGCGAGGCCGCCGACCCCGCCAACCTGTGCCGCCTCTTCCACGGCTGGCAGCCCTACTTGTGAACTGCTCGTCGTGACCGAGGCGAGCGGCGGCGAGGGCGGGCTGGCGGGGCGCGCGCTGCTGGCGGTGCGCTGCAAGCTGTGCGGCGCGGACGGCGCGGCGGGCGGCGTGTCCGTGCGCGGCCACGTGGCGCGGCTGCTGCGCGAGGCCGCCGACCCCGCCAACCTGTGCCGCCTCTTCCACGGCTGGCAGCCCTACTTGTGAACTGCTCGTCGTGACCGAGGCGAGCGGCGGCGAGGGCGGGCTGGCGGGGCGCGCGCTGCTGGCGGTGCGCTGCAAGCTGTGCGGCGCGGACGGCGCGGCGGGCGGCGTGTCCGTGCGCGGCCACGTGGCGCGGCTGCTGCGCGAGGCCGCCGACCCCGCCAACCTGTGCCGCCTCTTCCACGGCTGGCAGCCCTACTTGTGAACTGCTCGTCGTGACCGAGGCGAGCGGCGGCGAGGGCGGGCTGGCGGGGCGCGCGCTGCTGGCGGTGCGCTGCAAGCTGTGCGGCGCGGACGGCGCGGCGGGCGGCGTGTCCGTGCGCGGCCACGTGGCGCGGCTGCTGCGCGAGGCCGCCGACCCCGCCAACCTGTGCCGCCTCTTCCACGGCTGGCAGCCCTACTTGTGAACTGATCATCCAATAAATTTACGTTGCCGAGCAGTTACCACCCAAACAGTAGCCAAACCTGGGTCACTCAATAAAATCCGCCTCTTCCAGACTGGCAACCGTTCTTATAAATTGTTAAAATAAACTGCCTTTAAAATGTAAAATATTGTTCAGTATCAAGGAACTTTATGAACCAGAAAGGAGCGTGAATCTGGATAATTGTTATATGTATTTGAATAAATATTTTGTCAATATTAATTTCTTTCATTTTTATTTAAAGTTATCTCTTTTCGATTGAAGGGTGGCTTTTACCATTTTGGTTTGGCACAAAATCGTAAAAACTCCCCTACAATCTAGAATTAGGCATTATAGGCATTTTTTTTGTTTATCAAACTTTAGGTATGTAGAAAGATTGTCTATATTGATAGGTATTCTCTGACGATTTTTAATCTGTAAAGTGGCGCATAAGGAGGCGTCGCCTAGGGTAGCAACTCAGTAGGTACACTCATTTGACAACAAAACTTGGCGCTCATCGTGGCGTTGCATATCACGCAAGGCTAGGCTACAATGAATGAATAGGGCGCCTCCATAGTTCTGTTATCTCTATGTCTACGCCGCCGGCAACACATGAAATGTCAATGTCATAATTTTTTTATTTGCATTCTGAGCTCAAATTCTGAGGTACCTACCAAACATTATTGGCTGGCTCGGGCTTCAAAATTAGCGTGACTATTTTTAATCGGTCAAGGTATGTATAATATGGCGTCCCCTAGGGTATTAACTCGGTACATGAAAATTGACGACAAATCTTGGCGCTCATTATGGCGCCGCATGTCACGCTTAAGCAACAATGAAGGAATGGGGCATCTCCATAGTTTTCGTATCTTATTAATTTTTCACATAGAAAAGCTATTATAATTATGGTTTGTCATTAGTTTTCTGTGGCATCGAATTTAATTTAAAAATCTATGTAAAAATTATCATGGAACTGCATGGAACCACAGCATGGAACTACTAAAGTAGGGTATTGTATTTTACCTATACATAGTTCCATGTCTGACAGTACCTAGTATATTCCTTGGTTCCATGAAAAAAAAAAATCTGCCTCAGATCATTCAATCAAACAGTGATCTGAGAAAAAAACAGAACCAAACAGAACATTTACCGATTTATTGAATTGATTCACGATTGTTTTATCTCACGCACGGAAAACCAAAGTGGGAAATTGGAATAACAGCTGATAACAGCCACTATCGCTTAGCAGCTCTCGTTAGAGAGTAGTATATTCCTTGCTCTTACTTAAGTCCACAAAAACATTGAATTGGAACAAATATTAATTGTAATTACTGTGCTAAGTACATTTAGATTGTAGGTTCTTTCATAAAATCTGCTTTACATCAATAAAAGCCTTTTTACATCTATTAAAAGACGGACTGTGATCAAAACGTATGGGAATAAGGTGCCTACAGTTGTGCTTACGTGAAAGCCAATTTTTTGTTCGCAAGATGAGTATTGATATTGGAGGTAAGCATCGATACCTACATAATATCTGCAGTTAAAATTGAGATGTAGTTTTATGTACTTAATGTAAATGTTGGTTCAATTTACGACTTCATACCAACTTTTGCGTTTCTCGTACGTTTTCACCTATCGTTATAAACCTATAATAAATAATAATATCTAATAGGTATCGTTTGCCTGTTTGAATAACAGTCAATTGAAATGTCATCATTTATTTAAAAAATCATAAAAATGTATACTTTTAATAAAATTTATTGTTATTAGAGATGTTGGGATTTGGGAGACTTCAGAATGCCTCATAAATGTTTTCTTTCATTAATAACACAGGTCCATAGCAGTAATATTTAATAAAATTCGCCATCAAAACACAAGAAGGCTGCACTTACCTATACCACGGGAACATGTGCCTCTGTGTCCACTAACAATCACCTATGCGACTGGTATATTATAAGTTGGTGTAGCTTTATTTTCATAATTGTTCTAGGCATGAGAATTAACTACAAAGACAAGAGTGAAACATTCTTGGAACAACATTTAGTGTCTAAAGAACCATTTGGACAATTTAAAGCCTGGTTTGAAGAAGCATGTACCAAAAAGGAAATTTTAGAACCAAATGCCATGTGCCTTGCCACTGCGACAAAGTAAGATATTATTTACCACCTACTTTTTTATTTATATTAAAAGAGTGTTAAGACATTCACCTGATGTTAGGTGATACACATGCCCAATGCCCATGTCAGATGCAGTGTATCCCATAATTTTGCAGTTAAAAACTACCAACATTACTGTTTCATGGTAGAATTAAGACACTGAGGTACCTACCTACCAGGACCAACTCTGCAAGAAGTCCTACCAACAGTTAACTTATTGCATTGAATAAGTTAAAAGTTATTTTTTTTTACAGGGATGGGTATCCTTCAGCAAGATTTGTATTATGCAAAGGATATGGAAAAGATGGATTTAAGTTCTTCACCAATTATGGCAGCAGAAAAGCTAAAGAAATGGTATGTTTTTAATAAAAATTTTGAAGTATTTAAGTATTTTACCTCCTCTAATACATCTATTAACAGTTAGTGGGCTATATGCTGATGCATTTCCATGGATTTATAGGGATCTGCATCATTGATAACAATTAATGTTGTTATTCTATCTCTCTTTGTATTGTAGGATATACAATGTGTAACGAAAAGTTGAAATAATATTGAAGGGTACCTATGTTTAATATTTTTAAATGATGATTCGTTATCAAGTACACTTATGTACCCTTCAATATTATTTTAAGTTTTTGTTACATGTTGTTTAAGATTATGATTAAAACTTATTGCCTAAATAGTAGCACACCTGCACATTCAGTTTGTGCCTCTTATTGTACTAATTTATATTACTAGCTCTGCTTTTGTGAGTCTAAGGTGTTTACTAATCCTATGGGAACCATGGATTTTTTGGGATAGAGTAGTAAGCCAAATTTCAGCCAAATTGGTTCAGTAGTTGTAATGTGAAAGAGCAACTGCAATCATGCAAACTTTTACATTTAAAGATTAGTAAGGATATTCCGCACGGGAAAGCGCAGTGTTGGCAGACCTCCGACCAGGTGGAGTGACGACATTAAAAGAGTCGCGGGAAGGCGCTGGATACAGATGGCGCAGGACCGTGTGGGCTGGAAAGCATTGCAGGAGGCCTTTGTCCAGCAGTGGACGTCCGTCGGCTGAAACGAACGTACGAAGGATATTCCATATTATGTACTTGTTTCAGGATGAAAATCCCAATGTAGCAGCAACATTTTACTGGGAAATATTAAACAGATCAGTAAGGGTTGAGGGTAAGGTTGAAAAACTGTCTGAAGAGGAGTCCACCACTTATTTCCACACACGACCGGTACCAAGTCAGATTGCAGCCAGCACCAGCCACCAGAGTACTCCGATTGAATCAAGAGATGTGCTTATTGAAAGAGAAAAAGTTCTGGAAGGAGAATACATGATACCTGGGAAGGAGGTACCTAAACCAGCATTTTGGTATGGTTTTTTATTTTAGTGTGTCTTGAAACTTTAATAGTTAGGTCAGTTTTTCACTCAAGTCTATTTCAGTTCCGAATACCTGCCAAATATATATTCTGCAATTGCTGAGTGTAGGCCTATACAAACTCATACAATACTTTCATCTTTATAATACAGTGTGAGTCTTCATAATGTGCACATATTGAAATGAGGGAAACTATGCTTAATTTTATCGACGGAAAACGTATTAAAAAAAATCTAAATTTTTTTTATATTTTTTTGAATTTTTAAAACTGTTGTTCCCTACTATGACCCTTGTGTAAACAAAACGGTGTAACTTTTAAACTAAATGCAGATCTATCACGATGAATCAAACTTATTAATGATTGAAAGTAATGGTCCGTCCTCATGAAATGAAAATTGTGGAAAAAAATTACCCTCAATGGAAAATACACGTGTTTTTAATAAAATTTCTGGTTTTTTTTCACAAATTTTTACAATATCGTAAAATTTCTCAATAAAATCCCCCCATTGTGTGCCTTTTTTATTACTTTAAATTATTCCTCTTCAATATGTGTCTTCAATATGTGCACATTATGAAGACTCACACTGTATTAATGTGATATAAATTACTTCTCACTTAGGAGTTTAGAAAATAGTACATCCTATTCTCAAACCTACCTATCACAAAAAATTTGATAAAATTGGTCAAGCGTTTGTTAGAAAACACTGACACAAGAATAATAATTATGGGACTACTAAGCCTGATTTCAAAGCCAGTAATTTCATTATTATCCTTCCATCGGTCCTACAAGCTATGGGCGTTGCCACCCCCCCATTGCCACCTCAGTTCTGCCGTCTGTGACACGTCATGGGGAGTCGCTGGCGCCAGGCGGCGCAAGATCGTGGTGTTTGGCGGTCATTTCAGGAGGCCTATGTCCAGCAGTGGACATCCATCAGATGAAACAATGCCTTCAATGCTTGCCCACTGCTGACGTGGCCTTTAGGGCTCTAGCTGATTCAGTTATGCTTGTCAGTGCTTACAATTTACAAACAGACTCATCAATCATTTCAAGAATTTTCTAACAATCTTATTATTTGTAGGGGTGGCTACATAATTCGACCAAGATCAGTTGAGTTTTGGCAAGGACAGAGAGACAGACTGCACGATCGGATCAAGTTTAGGAAGCCCAAGGATGGAGAAGTGGCTGATGGTAAACTTTTACATGAAGGTGAAGATGGATGGGTTTATGAAAGACTATCTCCTTAAAAACAATCTAAAAATTACCCAATAATTTTTTGCATTATACCGAAATGATGAAAGATTTTTAAGGGATATTGAATTTTTAATTGCTATTATTTCTTAGTTGTAAGTTATGTCTTCCACTATACCTCAAATATTATATTATAAGGATTGGGTAAAGGAATTTGTTTTTTAAAATATAAAGGAATAAAAAATAAATCAATATTACGATGTCTTGTTTATTTTAAGAATTTCCCTCTGTATACCACTGGTTGTTTTCATCACAACTTTGCTTATTAAGTTTTTCTTCTCTAAAGCTTTTTCAAATTGTCTTGTACCTCCTCCCACACCAAAGTAATATGTTTTCGCACCTAAATATACACTTCCTTTGTCATTCAATCTATTTTGGAATAGAGATATGAGCTTATCATAGTTCTGTTGGTTATAAATAGTTTCTGAAGTGACAATAATATCAAATACTTCAGACTTGTCGAATAGTTGATCAAATGACGCCCAGTCTCCTGAGTAGAATTTGCATCTTTTTATTTCTACTGGTCTTTCTTCTTCTTCAATATTTAGAAGAACATTAGGTATTGTACAATATTCCAATATTTCTTTGTTCTGAAACATTAAATGAACTTAATTTTTAAGGAAATACAGTCCTCGTATGGGAAAGGTGAAAACAAACTAGGTAGTTTACTGTCTAGTCATGTTTGTCTGATCATAGAGTTATAGAGTACCTTTTTTAGTCCGAAATTTATGAAAGAGTACTAAATTAGGCAGGGGCTGGATTATGGGGGGGCCACTGTATAAAATTAAAAAAAAAAAGCTGATGATTCTCAAATTTCTCAAGATAAAAAAGACAAGCATGAAATACTTACATAGTCTTGAAAAGTCACAACAGCTTTTTTCAAAAATGCATATATCCCTAAGATACCAGCACCACAACCCAAGTCTAATACTTTTAAATCTTTAAAGTTTATTTCATCGGAATTCTTTTCAAAGTACTCAATCAAATCATTGGTACACTCCCATATTTTTAGACCACCTGAAACAATTCATAGTGAAATAATATAGTACTTTATGTTTTTGAATAAACGTTTAAAAAATAATCATTAAATAATACCTTCATATTCGCCAGCTACTAGGTCAGTGTGTTGTTTCTCAGAAAGCTCGATTAAGTTATTCAAACCTGTCCTTCTTGAACAAGTTATATTATTTAATAAAACATGTCCAATTTCTACCTCACCGCATGTAAACATTTTAGCATGAGTAACCAAGACATCGAGATCTTCAATTTGATTGCTAGGTACGATTTCTTCACTGCTCAACCATACGATTTCTTTCTCATCTTAAACAGTGTGATAAGATTTTATTTTATTTTTTGTGCTACATAACTATAACCTATTGCTAAAACTAACCTATTGGCCACTGGCATTGTTTTAGTCCACTCATTTAAGCTTAAATTAGTTAAGAATCTCGGAATTCGAGATACCCAGCTGTATTTCTGTAAATACTTGTATATTGACTCCCTAAAGGTTGTCTCGAAACCTACATATGGTAGTGTGTGCGCAACTATTAAATTTCAAGGTCAAAAGGTCACAAAAGTCGGTTTATTGCGCTTTTTTTGGAAATATCTCATTTCCTATGGGTTTTTTGCTATTTATATTTATTATCAATATTGTAGAATACAAAATTCTCTACAAATTTTGTTTCAAAATTTTTTTATACCGTGAACCGTTTTCGAGATAGAAGGCGGAGAGCGCGCGGTCACAGCTTCACTTCAGATCAACCGGTGCCTCCGGTCGAAAACGCGCCATATATAGTTGATGAACTATGGATAAATCAATGATTATAAATATTTGTCAATTTTTATTAACTATTATATTAAGTATATTTTATCATTTTTTTTCCTAACCTATCCACTTTTTATTCAGTATTAATTTATTTAACAACACTTACCTGCCCATGTAATTGCAGAATTGTTAAAGAAAATATAGGAATTACATTTGAATTTTAACTTCTTACAATATGATGAAAAAAAACTAGAGTTGCCACGAATAGTGATTAAGCCGAATACCGAATACCGAATGTTCGGCAACGCTATCGGCCGAAGCGCCGAATATTCGGCCGCCGAACATTCGGCATTAAGTACATGCTTGTCGATGATGATGAATTTAGTAGTACTGATGAAAGATTCTTCTCCACTTCGTAAGAAAAGAAACTTGAATGAAAATGATAAGACATTTGAAATACACGACAGTTTCTGGAACTGCTTTGAGGAAGTCGCTACTGATAATATGCGAAATAGTAATAATGAGGAGAACATGGAGAAGAATACTGTGGCAAATGAGATAGATTTTTATTTGAAAACTACTCGCTTAGATAGGAAAGCTGATCCTTACAAGTGGTGGTCAGCAAATGAAAAGCAATACTTTACCTTTCAAAATTTGCTAAAGTTTATCTTTCTTCTCCCGGGAGTAGCGTGTATAGTGAGAGGTTGTTTTCTGAAGCTGGTATCATTTACGATGAAAAGCGTAATCGTTTGCTACCATCAAATGCTGAAAAGCTTGTTTTTATCCATCACAACTTACCTCTGATTCATTAAAATATTGTAATTTGGTAATAAATACAAATCTTGAGTAATATGATGTGTCTTTTTTTCCACAATTTGGTATTCGGTATTCGGCCGAATAATTAGTACTATTCGGCCGAATACCGAATACCAAAAAAAGTGGCCGAATAGGCCGAATACCGAATAGTAGCCGAATATTCGTGGCATCCAATAAATTATGAATTAATCTTTTTATTAAAAACTAGTAGGGCGCGTGAGGGCGCGGGCCACATGTGGCCCGCTTGCTGTCTTCCCGCCCATTAAAAAATCCTTCAAAATTCCCCATACATTTTCTATGGCATAAAAAAATACACCATATTGGATTTTTTTTTTTTCCATAAAATAGACCTTCGTGTCCTGATTACTTCTTGTCGAGAAACCGTTCTTCCATCTTTTATACTTTCCGAGATATCGACGAAATCCGAAGGGCGGCCATTTTGAATCCGCCATTTTGAAAATTTTTTTTAGCTCACTGCCAATTGCATGACGTTTCGAGTGACATTTGGTCTAGCACCCCCCACCTATCTTCAATACCCTGGCTGTGCTCTTCACCCGTCTCCGAAATCCTCAATCATCAGCTATCTCCGTATTTTGGAAACCATTTTTCCATTTTGGAAACCATATTTCCATTTTAAATGGGTACAAAACCTACAATTTATAATTTTAATCATCTTCCCCGTCGTCTTCTGGCTGCTGGTAAATTTCAAACTGGTCTTCATTATCGTCTTCAACGACATTTGTCTAAAGTTCTTCCAAGACGTCGCTCTGATATGGTTGAGCATTGAGACAAGCTTGCCCATTACATTGGCCACAAGCTAAAGAGCATTGCAAGCCCGCTTTTCTGCATCCGCATCGCGAACCACAACCACTCTTGCAGTTGCAGAAAATTGAATTTAGGAAATCTTCTGGAGCAGGTAGTAAAATTGTCATGATAGGCTCCAGAAAATCGTTTCGCATTGCCCAATCCCATACCTGGGGTTCCAAATCATGTCCTAACCAAGTTTGAACTTGATACTATACACGGTTGAAATGTTGATGAGCAGCTGCACTTGTTGGTGGAATATTTGAAAGCTGCACAGGTTTATTAAGTTTTGTAGACTTGACGTAATGCATATAACGAAGATGATTGAGACTTTTCACAGATTTCGGAGCATTATAGACTGCCAATAAAGTTTGAGTTCCTGCACTCTCTAAGACAGGAAAATTAAAATTCAAATATGATTGCTATATTTTCATTAACAATTCTGCAATTACATAGGCAGGTAAGTGTTGTTAAATAAATTAATACTGAATAAAAAGTGGATAGGTTAGGAAAAAAATGATAAAATATAATATAATAGTTAATAAAAATTGACAAATATTTATAATCATTGATTTATCGATAGTTCATCAACTATTTAAGGCGCGTTTTCGACCGGAGGCACCGGTTGACCTGAAGTGATGCTGTGATGCGCTCTCCGCCCTCTATCTCGAAAACGGTTCACCGTATAAAAAATTTTTTTAAACAACATTTGTAGAGAATTTTGTATTTTACAATATTGATAATAAATGTAAATAGCAAAAAACCCATAGGAAATGAGATATTTCCAAAAAAAGCGCAATAAACCGACTTTTGTGACCTTTTGACCTTGAAATTTAATAGTTGCGCACACCCTACCATATGTAGGTTTTGAGACAACCTTTAGGGAGTCAATATACAAGTATTTACAGAAATACAGCTGGGTATCTCGAATTCCGAGGTGAACTTCCTATAATGACTGGACTATTTGTAAACACTGTACTTATACCTTGAGATTCTGAACTTTCTTCTGTGTTTGAAAAATTGAATTTAAATGAAGCCATTAATTACACGGCACAACTTGATGCCCTAAATACATACAGTTAGAAAATACAATTAATTTTTGAATTTTCAATCTTGATTGTTTTGGGCATGTTTTGCACACAGAACACAAAACTTTTTTGCTGCTGTGGGTTGTCTATGCTTTTTTGCACAGAAACATAGACACACACAGATCACTATATTAGTTACCTACCCATAGACAGTCTGTTAATCCCACAGACATATACCTATGTCTGTGGTTAATCCATATTCCATTCGTCCCTTTCGGGACAGGCAAAGATCGAAGACCATACAGCCTATTCATTCGTGTTTTAGCCATAGACATTAACACTATAAGGACCTATTATACTATCTGATCCTGATTAAAAAATTAATCAGGATACGGATTAATATTTAATATATTAATTAATTTTATGTTAAATTTAGCCATAGATAGTGATAGATAAAAGCAAAGCCACAGCGACCGGTCGCAAAATGTCACTGAATTGACACTTGAATTAATGTTACGAACTTATTCAAAACTTATTTCCAGCATTAGCCTACTATTTACGAAAATCGCGGCCGAGTGAAAATCCATAAAAAAGCCAAAGACATTGTACTATAACAAGACTGAGCACTATGATGAAAAAAACGGTCCGCGTGAGAGGGCACCTCAGGTAGGGTGTCCCTTTTTAATTTAAGGTGACCATGATGAAAAAAAAATTCACAGGACAAATTATTTTTAAAAACGATTGTGTATATATTAATATAACATGTATCTAGATGCTTGTGCTGATTTACCCACTGATTGACTGCTGACTCATTTATCACTTCGCCCGGGAATTTCGAATAATATTTTTTACACAATATCACCTGACAATAACATACACAATAAAAAAATGAAATATCCAATTTGGTGCAGTCGATCGGAAGTTAAGGTAGGTATGTGCTTACACATAAACATGGGAGATTTATTTTTATTATAATACTAGACTATTATTAAACATCTGCAATTAAAGTCCTACTACAAGAAAAATCTTTGATCTACGTAATTCGTGGTTACCCTACAGAACAGCAGTGAACAAACCGCCATCTTACTTTTAGTAATACCAGTCCCAAGGACATAAATACTACTTTAACTCAATAATAATATTTTTTTTTAATACATCGAAATAATTATTATTTAAAATAATTATAATAACTGTAGAAACTTATTCAAATAAGTTTCAGAGTTTATAGATGTTTCGTTTTGGTATATTATAAAAAACAAAAATTAAAAAAAATTCCTTTTCTACCAAACCTAATATTTCGTTGAGATGGCAAGATGTCAGACAAGGACACGACGACCAAATCTATCCGTCTCGCTCAGGACCGCTTTTAGCTAGCTACTGCTTAAAAGTTAATAGCTCCTCTACAATAGTAGCAATAAGTGTCAATTTAGCTTAGCAACAATGGTTAGTACTCAATCTTGTTAGTGTACAATATCTTTGAAAAAAGCACAGATGTCCGCAAGCACAGCTTTTTTTTTTTTTTTTAATAACTGGCTTTACGGCTCTGGGTTCCAGCCCTTCTGAGCCGCAAGCACAGCCCGCAAGCAAAACCACAGAATATTAGGCTACTTGGATCATTCTTGGATCTAACTTGGATCCTTCTTGGATCCATTCGAGAATTTTGAGACGCTCTTTTGAGAATTTAATCTGTGGTTCTGTTAATCAGTAATCTGCTTCTGAGTTCTGAGCAGTGTGACCGTTTGTGGCAGGTTTCTGCCATTTGGGCACATTTGACTTCTACATTTTAATTCTATCCGAATCAAAGAGTATATTATAATCACTACGTGAGCCGGTGGAGCCGAATAAGCTGACGATTTAAGAAAGTGGCAGATTTCAAGGAAATCCTTATTATATTTAAAACGAAGAGAAAACTCATGATTATTACTAACTATTTAAATTTTAATTTTTTTTTAAAATTTTAAATTTAAAATAAAGAAAATTTTAAATTTCGCGGGCACTCCCGTCGCATGGCCTTCAAAAATATATAAATAAATAAATAAATATATACCAACGGGACATTTTTACACATCGCCCCAAAGTAAGCGATAGCTTGTGTTATGGGTGCTAGATGACTGATAAATATACATACATACTAAATGCAATACATTAATATAATATATTGAATTACATGAATATAATATATTGAAAAACACCCAGACACTAGAAAACATTCATGCTCATCACACAAACATTTACCAGTAGTGGGAATCGAACCCACGACCTCCGGTGCAGATGGCAGGTTCGCTACCACTACGCCATTCAGTCGTCAATTTAAATTTTCATATTTAAAATTATTATAAATGTATACTATTTTTAATTTTACGTTGTCTTTTTGACGTGACAACGTCTTATAAATCGATAGAGCCGGTTGCACGCACGAAAAAACATGACTCATCCGGCGTTACCTCGCTCATGCGGCGTTACCGGCGTTACCTCGCGAGCGCGGAACGAGCGACAAAGAAGACGTTGTCACGTTCAACTATCGTCAGTAAACCGACTTTACAGGCAACCATTTTTTGACGTGACAACGTCTTATAAATCGATAGAGCTGGTTGCACGCACGAAAAAACATGACTCATCCGGCGTTACCGGCGTTACCTCACTCATGCGGCGTTACCGGCGTTACCTCGCGAGCGCGGAACGAGCGACAAAGAAGACGTTGTCACGTCCAACTATCGTCAGTAAACCGACTTTACAGGCAACCAATTTTTTTGACGTGACAACGTCTTATAATTCGATAAAGCCGGTTGCACGCACGAAAAAACATGACTCATCCGGCGTTACCTCGCTCATGCGGCGTTACCGGCGTTACCTCGCGAGCGCGGAACGAGCGACAAAGAAGACGTTGTCACGTTCAACTATCGTCAGTAAACCGACTTTACAGACAACCAATTTTTTTACGTAGCTTCTATAATGGGGCCTAAGGTCACTGAGCTCAAAATTTTATGTGATATAGGATATTTAGTAAGCAAAATTAGGTGAATTCGTATTGCATTTTTAGGAATTGAGTTGGCAGATTTTGGCAGATTTTTTGCCAGTGTCGGGCAGATTTGCCATTTTTGTCTTTTGAAACGCTGACACTGGTTCTGAGTTCACACTTCACACTTCACAGTGTGAAAGCAACAGATTACAGAGTAAAAAGTTACGAGACAAAGTATAAACCAATGAATCAAACCATACATATTTAAAGTTGTGCGGTATTGTGAATATTTAAATAAGTAATTGTAATTACTATATTAAATTTAAAGCAAATACTTGTATCATATAAAATGACAGACGTTGCGAAGAAGGTAATGTTCATCCTGTACTAATCATCCATTAGTGAATAGAGTATGTTGTGTGCATAATGCACTTTGTAAAAAGTGTGCGCAACGCTGACGTAGTGTTTATTGGATTGTGAACATCTACCACTTTCATCGTTGAGCTAAAGTCGATTGCTGAATATTCAATTTGTGTTTAAATTGTTTGTTGTAACGTCAACATAACCTCTGAAGTGTGGCCATGGGGTCGACCGACGACGTTGTACGTACTTTGGCAGTATACGATGTTTTAACTACTTTAAAGAGCTATTCTTAGGGTGGTCCCTTTGTTCTATAGGTTCAGGACTATAAGGATTCCCTCAAACAAAAGGCAGAACATTTAATATTAAGGGACTTTCCAGAGAAGATTGTTAAGTTGAATGAACTTCTGGAAACATCTAACTTCCAAGATCGCGATCTTTCCGATGTACACCAGGTGAGTCTAACGCTTTTATCATGCGTAAACGAATCCATTGACCTTTTGTATAAAAAGATAATTTAAGTGATAAAAAAATAGTGGTACTTTAGCTCAAAGAATTTTACTTCATCTCTAGCAAATATCTTAAAATTAATCACAAATAAGTGTAACCAATTGAACAAAGATTACCTATATTGAGTTTGAATATCACATCAATGTTATTAAAGCTAAGGTTATACCTAATATTTGTGTGTTTGTTACTTGTTTACATCAAAATTACTTATTCAGACTGAAATGTGGAATGGAGATGTAACCTGGAATACCACATCAGTTTTTATGTTGTGAAATGTTTATTCCTGCAGCATTTATTCATGCATGAATTAAAAAACTGAAAAACATGTGGCAAAACCTTCAGCAATATATAGAGATTTTTCAGTTCAATAGCTGTAGAGTTCTAGAGGGCTATACATACTATTTATGAATTATTTTCCTTATTATTTAGAAAGAGCGTTGTTAAGCATCCGTACGCGCGGTCATATGTACATAGTTTTCATACACATTCAATGTACATAGCTTTAGGGAATATTTTTAAATATTTTTTTTTCAACTATGATGGCTTTATAGGGCCATGTTTAAGCTTTTCCTTTTAAGAATTGCATTTACATGATGCAACTTTACAAACTTAATTTGCATCAAGCTTAAATTTTATTTATAACCAAATTGGGAATAAAATTTTATTTACATAATTTGAACAATTAAGCACATTTGTGGGCAAAGAAAATGGAACTCTGCCTGCACTGAATGTATTATAATAACATAATATTCATTTGATATAAAAATAACACAATATTGTAACACAATATAAAACAAAAGTGGGGATACAAAAGTTCCAATTTTAAACACCAATCTTCTGTCATCTGACGCTATGTTTTCTGCCAGACCAGCATGTGCTACCTCAATGCCACACACACTAATATTAAAAAGACAATAGTTTATGTATAAGTGTGCATGTTTGTTTTTCCTTCATGCCACAACTACTGAACCAATTTGGCTGAAATTTGGAAGGGAAATAAATTATACCCAGGATTCACACATACACTAGGGTCTAATATATTTTTTAGTGTATCATTATGTGTGATTATGTTTTCAGGACTTAAACATTCCAGTGCCGCCACCGGCGCTTGTCTCAAATGAACCAAATGCCAAGAGACCGCGCGTAGATTCATCAGAGCTGTCCAGTACCACAAGTATTGAAGGCACCAAGGTGTACACCCTGCCCAACGGCACCGTGCCTTGCAACAAGCCACTCAGTGAGCTTATCCGTCTTGTGAAGCCACATATCAGAGAGCTGGTCGAAGATTCAAACTTGGTAAGACCTCATTAACAGTTATAACAGTTTGTGATTATGACTCCAAGCATTCATTGGTAAACTCTGCAATCGGAATACCTATCATTGATTGGAAATTTCGGAAGGTCTTTTCAAAAAAATGCAAGGAACATTTTGAGCACACAAATGACTTTTGTGGACTTGTGTAATTTGTCCTTAAAAGTTGCTAAATAGACTTGTAATTAGGGTTCCATACCAAAATGGTAAAATGGAACCCTTATGGTGCGACTTTCTCAGTCTGTCTGTCCGTCTGTCTGTCTGTCTGTCCGTCACACTCGATTATTTCAGTAACTACCGGAGCTATCGATATGAAATTTGGAATAGTTGTGTATATTAGTGGCCCAATGACACTGGAATAAAAAAAAATGGAAATTATTTTTGTTCTTATTTAAAAAGGGGGGAAAATCGGAGGGTTGAAATTTAAAAGTGAGATAACTGTACTGTGTGGGGTATCATATGAAAGGGTTTACTTTGTACATTCTAAAACCGATTTTTAATTATTTTTAGTCATGATAGTTTTTGATTTATCGGGGAAAATGTCTAAAAAAATACCGTTCCCCCCCTTATCTCCGGAGTTTACCAATCGAAAAATCTCAAATAATTATGATCAATAGGAATTTACGTATATTTTACAGGAAAACTATAGCCAATTCTCTAACTAGCATAGTTTTTTTGATATTAACAATAAACCTCTACAAACAAAGTTAGTTTTGCGGTTCATTAACAAAGGTAATTATTATCGTTTTACATCTTTGGTCGTTACAGTTTTTGTCGTGTTACATCTACATTAGTATGCCTGATTGTTTTGCTTCAGTACTTCTTGAGTACGGAACCCTCGGTGCGCGAGTCCGACTCGCACTTGGCTGGTTTTTATTTTTTTAATGTCACCACAGTTAATACACAATTATTTACCCAGGCATTATCCATTTTGCATAGCAAGTAGCACTTAAACATTGGCGTTGCGTTGCGTGCGGCTTCGCCCGCATGAATTTAGTTTTTTACATATCTCGTTATTATAAGTCTACCTTAAAAGATAGATATACTTACGTCATACATGATTTTTGCATAACTTTAATCATTTATGGAGTGCACACAATATAATCTCTCCAAAACGATTTTTTTCCATTTGGACCAGTAGTTCCAGAGATTAGTGCGTTCACATAAACAAATTCTTCAGCTTTTATTATGTTAGTATACAGTTTTGATAAAAATCTTATTCTAAATTCCAGCTCAAAATGTGGATTTCATATATGATCCCTAAAATCGAAGACGGCAACAACTTTGGGGTGTCAATACAAGAGGACACGTTGGCAGAGATACAGTCGGTGGAGTCGGAGGCCGCGGCGTTCTTTGATCAAATCTCACGATATTTCATATCGCGGGCCAAGATCGTGTCCAAGGTTGCCAAGTACCCACACATCGATGACTACAGAAGAGCAGTGAGAGTGAGTAGTTCATTTATTCAACAATTAAGAAAATTGTTCTGCAGCCAAGTTAGTGCTGAAAACATGTCCTAATGCCAAAAGTGCTTTGGCCATACCCCATCACACAGGCTAAGTGCCAGGAGTTGCCAGGCTTTGGACAACTTTGAGAATTTTGTGGTAAATTCTTGGCATGCAGGTTTTATAATGATGTTTTCCTCCAATATTGAGCAAGTGATACTTAATTTCGTAAAAGCACATAACTCCAAAAAGTCAGAGGTTTAAACTTCCGATCTCCGAGAGACAGAGTTCTGAGCCAATGAGCCATCACTGCTTAATTCGTGTTAGAAAATAAATCTCAAAGAAGGTTGTCAAAATAATCAAACTTCCAAGCATGTTTGAGAAGAGTACAAGCCTTGACCACAATAAGGCATCGATGGACTGTGTACTCTTTTGCTGGGCGCGGCAGTAATATACTGTTGGTGGCAAAACATTTTTGGCACCGATGAACTGGCGACGTTTTATCGCGCCGTCCGCCCTGTCCAGGGTATATGTCTATTACTATGGCTCTTATTTGTTGTAGGAACTGGACGAGAAGGAATATCTGTCGCTGTGGCTGGTGATGTGCGAGATCCGCAACCGCTACTGCTCGCTGCACGACATCGTCATCAAGAACCTGGAGAAGATCAAAAAGCCGCGCTCTTCCAACGCGGACTCGCTGTACTAGGCCCTACTTGTAATAATCTCACTAGCGATCTTAGGTGCACAAGCAAACCTTGTGGATTCAAAGGGTAACTACCAACAATAACATAGCCGGTGTACAGTTTGGGTGCTTTATAGAAGCAGCTTACCTACCTGTTTTATGTGGGCTGCCTCTGTGTCGTTCAGTTTGTTAGTGACTCAGCAATCCTCACCACGGAATACATAATAGTCCTAACGGTACAGAAGGTTCACTCCGAAAGAGGATTTAAAGAAATAACGACTCCATCGCTGACACAAAAAAGTGCAACTCAGTTCGCAATAGCGCCTGGCTCCGCCTCCGCTATGCATCTGAAGTTGTGGTTTCTTTCTATCGCGTAACTTTATCTCTTTCGACGTACCTTTCCTCGTAATCAACGTGAAGCGCGTAAAATAGACCATACAAGAACTAACGCGTGCAACCTAGACGGCGCGCGGCGGCCGTCTGAAATTAGTACGTCGAGGCGGCTACCTGTAGTTTCTTCGATCACAGGATAAGTGAACTTGTCCTGCCCTCACTGAGTTGTTAACTAACAAAACGGAGGCAAAAATCCTATTTATCCTGAACAATACAGAACTAGCCCACAGGTATTAGATTGAACTTGCGTGAGTTAATAGACATCGCACACTTATTTTGCCGTTCCACAGTGGTGCTTATTCTTTTGTGCTAATTAAACTAATTTTACCCGTTTTATAAAGTTGTGCTATCCTTTTCTACTTTTCCATTTTGAAAATGATAGCACTATTTTAAAAATGTAAAATTAGTTTAGTTTAGAAATTTTGCGCAACAGAATCTTCACCAATGTTCGATTTTGTATTACATCTTAACATAAATGTATTAAGTTTTCTTTTGTATTACATAACTAGGCCAATGCCAGAATTATCAATGTACCAGACTTATTGGAAGGTACCAAAAGAGGTAACCTGCTTCTTTATAAAATAACCCATACATAAAATATATCAACCCAAAATGTTTGATAAACACTATCTTGTTTTTTATTCACTAGTTCATTTGACTGTAAATATTTATCTGGAGTCAAGAGTATATTCAATAGCCTAGTTCAAGCGTTTTCGTGCTATTAGAGTTTTGAATTTCCGTTGATACATAATATGATTAAAAAGGAAGAGATTTGAGAGTCGCCAGACCTACGAAGAGAAAAGAAACAAGTAAAAAAGGGGTATCAAAAATTTTCGAGACATTTTGCATAAAGCCTGGCGAGTAACGGGTTTACGTGACATTGCTGAATATTTAGACGAAATTTTAGATTCATTTATTTCGTATACTTAAAGGCTTTACTTACAGGCATTTATGAGGAGTCATTTAATGTTTAAATTGTAGTCTTTATACAGTGAAGTGTCTGGCAGCTCTAGGATCTCTGCCTACTTGGTTCTGTAACATTTTAACAGATTAATAAATAAATAAGAATAACTAAGCAATAAAATATAATTGAAAGAATTTGTCGAATCTATTTTTAGGACTAGCTAGATTTTCCCTGATATCTTACTAGTGAGTAAAAAATGGGCATTATTCCAGTCTTGTAGCAAGGTCATTATTGTATTAATCCAGGACGCTGACAGTATTTTATAATTATAATAACATTTTAATTAAACAAAAAATTATAATAACAGTATAACATGGTGTGATATTATGAATACACAAAATTTATAGGAGCAAAGATGTATTATTAAATCACCTAACGGTTCAACTATAGATGCGCTACCGTTACGGAGGGGGGTGGGGGGAGGGGGGGAACGTAATAGTTGATTACGTTGAAACGTGATTATCGTCGGAAGGTAATAGTTGCCGAGAAATAAATTTTTTAAATTTAAAAATTTCGAGGTTATTTTTATTATGAATTATGAAAATTACGAAGTGCATTATGAAAATCATGAAGTGCCGTGGTGGAGGGAGATGAGAAGGGGGAGGGAGGAAGGGAAGAAACATCCTTAGCCATCACCTTCTCCCACTTACCACCTCCAAGGGCTGGTCGGTCTACTTTCTGGGTGGTCATAAAAGAAAATAACCACTCAGAAGTCCCACTCTTCGTCACCTAAATTATCCGAGTCGAGGCGCCCTATAGTCCCGAGCTCGCTTCGCTCGCTCTTGGACCCTAAGTTGTAAGGAAAGAAAACAAGTAACGACTATTTTTTTTAATGTCAAACGTTTCGTTTTCATTTCAATATTTCAAGTGAAATATATTTCACTAAATTATAATTTACTTTAACATAACTCAAATATTAATGCATAATAATGAAGTATACTTTTGTGGGAAAACTAACCAAATGCTAATTATATGTATTTATTTTTTACTATTAATGTTTTTCTATCGTTTGTATTTCATAGTATAAGCAAATCGTAACGTAAAACGAAACGTTTTGATGAAACAAATGTGTCAAATTGCGTAATGACATATGAAACGTCATTTTTCTGGTTGTCAGATGCTTGTCTTGAATTTTACTCCGATGTTGCAGATTTATAAGTGAATTTTCAGTAATATTTTTTTCTTAAAATTTTCGTCTAATTTAAGTGATACTACGAAAGTTAGAGACAGTATAAAAGGTTACGTGATAAAACTTTGATGAAAATGTGAATAGATTGTCCGGAAAATACCTTGGGTAGCTGAGCTATAGTTGAGCCCATTTCATACACATGCTAGTTATTATTTTGTGACATTTCATTGTTTAATTGCAATTGAATTGGAATAACTAAAGCATATATTTATAAAATGACCACAAACCGTTTAATCATTGACATATGTATAGGAGTTGCTACAGAACTGGAAATTAGTACTCTGTGCTATACATATTGAAATTGAACCCTTACGAGATGTTAGCGTATTAAGATTGTATTAACATTAATTAAAAAAACTCTAATTTATTGTGAGTACCCTCAGTTTCGTTTGACGACCCACCAGTCCATGTACAAAGGATCTATTGTTTAACGTTCTCTCCAAAATTTCATGAAATTATACATTTACATATGCAACATATGCAACAGCTGATGTTAATTACATTATATTATAATTATTAAATAAAATACATTTCTATGAATGTGCCGATGTTCTTTCATTTAAATGACTTTCATTTTAATGGTTATATTATATTATAGCGATCATCGTCCCACGACTGCGTTGCAATATTATGAAGAAAGAAAAAAAGAAATGCATTCTATTTAGTCACAATCGAACAACAATAAGAAAAATATTAATGATAATTGTGCGCTCGGATTCGAGTGGGAGGTCGTGGGTTCGATTCCCGCCACGGGCCACTTTGGAATTTTATAATTTCTAAATTGGTTCAGGTCTGGTCTGTTGGGAGGCTTTGACCGTGGCTATTTACCACCCTACCGGCAAAGACGCACCGCCAAGCGATTTAGCGTTCCGGTGCGATGCTTGTAGAAACTGTTAGGGGTAAATTTACTTACCCTTCCACGTTATTACGATAACGTCTTAGGCTGCATCATCATTTGCCATCAGGTGAGATCGCAGTCAAGTACTAACTTATATATGTATAGTAAAAAAAAAACTTATAACGAGCTTATAATTTTAATTAAATATATTGAATGGAAAGTACTGTGGAAATCGATAGTGCCAAATCTTTTGCTACGATTTCACATTGTGAAGTCAACATCTGAGGATGTCCCGGTGTCGGGACGAAACGTGCCCAAGATATTGTTAGAAGAATTGTGTGTGGTGTTTCATGTGGGCGGCGTACCCGCATATTGGACCATATAGGTTCTTTTAAAGCAGCGGATTATAGCAAAACAAATTAATGTGTCCCACTTCTTAATATGATAGGGTGACCAAACAGTGGCGTAGCGTGTGTTTACGCCGCTCGGGGCCAAACCTAAATATGCCGCCCCCCTTGTTTTTAGCCTTCCGTACTCAAAGGGTAAAACGGGACCCTATTACTAAGACTTCACTTCGTTATCAAAAGTACTTTGAATACGTCATTATATTTCAATGAACCAGTGATTCTTTTAAAGTTTTTCTTTTGTAGCATGGAACCCTCCGTGCACGAGTTTGACTCTCACTTGGCCGATTTTTTTTTCGTATGCCGCCATTTCTTATTCGGCCGCCCGGGGCCATGGGCACCCCCCGTCCTCCCCATGCTACGCGGTACGCCACTGCCAAATAATATAGGCCTCCACTCAGTAAAGCACTGCGCCGTCACCCTGAGACAAATCAGAAGCAAAGATTTAAATCTTTGATCAGAAGTCTTGTTTTGCTCACTAATCTCGTCGGCTTCTGGGTGACGGTTATCAAACCGAAAATTATTTTGATCTGGCCATTTTTTGGCTCAGTGACTTTGTCTGGACGAAAAATAAAATGACATTTCAATTTTGATAATTTCTGATAATTTCAATTTTGATGATTTTCAATTTTCTTTCTATTTGAGAGTTAAAATGTTTTTCGAGGCAGTTTTTTAATTTACCCAAGTATTGCGATTTGCGATATATATTCACACTAGCAGCAGTTTTAAATTTATTGAATTCCATTTCACTGGTTGCCTAAATTCGCTATTTAAATGTTAACATGGGAAGCGACATCGATAAAGGTAACTTCGGCGACAGCGCTCGAAACCTGTCCAAGTACGAGTTGCACGTGAAGAAATCGAACCACGTATTCGATGGAGCCGGCGAGAACATCCACTACCACAGCGATACAGAGTCGCTAGCGTCTAGAAAGAGCAAAACCCGGTACATCAACCCGGCGATTTGTATCGAGACGGTCGAGTCTACCCATTCGGCGACTTCGCTGCACACGGAATCTTCGTTTCTGGACGAAGTAACGCCACATCCGCACAGCTCTTACCGGAGCAACTCTACACCTTTTCTCACTGGGCGCGTGTCTAGCGCTTCTTCTGGTAGTGTGAAGCGGAAGTCGTGTCGTCTCGCTGGTCAAGAAGCGTTTGAAGAGCAGACCCCGCGCGAGCACTGCACGTATCGCGAAGACGGCGCGGATACGTTCCGGTTGTCCGTCGCGTCGGTGTCCACGACGACCACGGCTAAGGAGGAGCGCGATCGCAATGAGAGGAAGCGGCAAGAAGCCTTCCAGCAGTGGTTGGCGAGGAAAGAACACGAGGTACTTAATAATCCACTTGAATTTTAACTGTACAAACGCTCAGCCTGAGTTTTACTTTTCAATATCAAAGCTATCAATAGTCAGTTCCTAACTTTCAAGCTATAAATCCGATTTTTCCCCGTTACAAGTTTCGCACCGTCAGCGTCACCCATCCGATAGTTCTTTCTTATGCAAATATTTTTTCTCTTCATTCTTCGTTTCCTTTGACTCTTCATTTATTGAGGAGTATGGATCTGTTTTGTGACGTCATACAGATTTGACCTCTTAAGTTGTGTAGCAAAATAATTTTATTGTTCATTGAGCAATTAATATTAATGAGTAGAAACGAGAAAAGGCACGCCTCGAGAAGATGAAACTACAAGTTGCAGCGTCAACCACTCCGGAGCAACGCGAGGAGTCGTTCAAGAAGTGGCTCGAGCGAAAGCGCACGCAGAGCGAGCGGCGCAAGGCGGAGGAGATCATGCGCCAGTACCACGACAAGGAGCGTCTCGAGCAGCAGCGGCAGAGGCGACAGCGCGAAAGGGAGGAGAGGCTGGCCGAGTGGGTCAAGAAGAAAGAGGCGGAGATGAAATGTAAGTGTTGCTGTAGGCACACGCAGAGCACAAGTTTCAGGAAATTATGCGTCAGTGCCATGACAAGGCGCCTAGAACAACAGCCACAGACGTGTCAGTGCGACATGGACGGGAGTCTGGCTGAGTGGGTCAAGAAGAAATAGGCGGAGATGAAATGGAAGTGTTGGTGTAGGCACACGCAGAGCACAAGTTTCAGGAAATTATTCGTCAGTGCCATGACAAGGTGCCTCGAACAGCAGTCACACTTCACAGAGGTGACAGTGCGTCATGGAGGGGAGGCTGGCCGAGTGGGTCAAGAAGAAAGAGGCGGAGATGAAAAGTAAGTGTTGGTGTAGGCACACGCAGAGCACAAGTTTTAGGAGATTACGCGCCAGTGCCATGACAAGGCGCCTAGAACAACAGCCACAGACGTGACAGCGCGATATGGACGGGAGTCTGGCTGAGTGGGTCAAGAAGAAAGAGGCGGAAATGAAATGTAAGTATTGGTGTAGGCACACGCAGAGCACAAGTTTTAGGAGATTGCGCGCCAGTGCCATGACAAGGCGCCTAGAACAACAGCCACAGACGATGTGGCAGCGCGACATCGACGGGAGTCTGGCTGAGTGGGTCAAGAAGAAAGAGGCGGAGATGAAATGTAAGTATTGGTGTAGGCACACGCAGAGCACAAGTTTTAGGAGATTGCGCGCCAGTGCCATGACAAGGCGCCTAGAACAACAGCCACAGACGTGACAGCGCAACATGGACGGGAGTCTGGCTGAGTGGCTCAAGAAGAAAGAGGCGGAGGCCGGAGATGAAATGTAAGTGTTGGTGTAGGCACACGCAGAGCACAAGTTTCAGGAAATTATGCGTCAGTGCCATGACAAGGTGCCTCGAACAACAGCCACATAGGCGACAGCGCGACATGGCCTGAGTGGGTCAAGACTCAAGAAGAACGAGGCAAAGAGGAAATGTTGGTATTTGCGCAGTGCACGAGCTATAGGAGATCAATCGCGAATACGTACATGCCCGAGCAGCAAGAAGAAAACTTCTTATCCTTTCGACACATAGGCGTTACAGGGGTGGTGAAATGTATAGAGAGAAGTTTGTGTAGGATGCGGTGAAAGAAGGGTTTGGTGGTTGGAAAAATCTCGTCCAATCTCTCTGACTTGGAAGACATTTTAACTTGTGGACGTCAAGAGAACCGGGTTCTTAGCATTAAATTTTAGGCATCTACACCTCTATAGTCAAGAAATGACTACATATAAATTGAGAGGGGTTTTTTGTGTTTTGTATGTTTGCATACTTACAGTAATGAAAACTCGCGCCGAACGCCAAGCTGCGCGTGCGGCTATAGAAGAAGAGCGTCGGCGGGTGCAAGGTGAGCGAGCCTTCCGTGATTGGCTGCGCGCCAGCAAGAACAAACCCTTGCCTGTGCCACTGAATCAGGGAGAACTCAGTGAGTAGATATAACCTTCATTAAAAATCCCGAATACTGACAAACTATTTAAAAATTGAGATTAAAAACATTTCTCAAAAAAGGAGTTTAAACATCAGTAAAACGGCTACCGTTGTCCGGCTATAAATAAGGCACGCCTGTTCGTGAAATGAATCTTATCATAGAAGAAAACAACGCTTCAACTAACAGAAAATGGAATAATATTACAGTCTGAGCAAGTGAGAAGTGGTTAAGCGAGAAAACTCTATTAATGAGAGTATTTGCCAGGTCCCGTCATTTTGCCCTCCTAACTCTGGAATTCGGGTTAGTGAAAAATCTCTATTTAAAGAGAAAAAGAGATCTCGGTCCCTTGAGCTCTCACTTAACCGGGTTTGACTCTATTTATGTTACACCGAAGGTGTGTTTTACGCGTTGTTAATGAATGACCTAATTATAATTTTTCTCTTTTTAGGTATGCGCGGTTCGGTATCTCAAATGTATATAAACCCTATTCCATGGCAGTCCCCAATATGATGATGATAATTGGCAGAGATGAGATATTCCGGCAATTTTCTTAATTTTCACTCTTATGGCGCGTTTTCTACGTTTGTATGATTCTGATATACGTATTGATTGAGAGTGTTAATTAGGTATTATTTATTAAAATTATTATGAATTTGAACCACTCAAACAAACAACAAACTTTAAAACTTTAAAACGCCTTATTGTAGATTTAATTTTGAATTTTGAGAATAGCTTTTTTTTGTAGAAAATAATAGTATCTAACTTTCATATAGCATTTGTCTTTTACTTTACATATCTATTGTACACGAACAAAAACCTACGTTAATAATTGTTTCCTTTACTTTCTATTTTCTTAAGATAAAGGATTAACTAATATACACAAAATTGTATTTTTATTTTTTTATTTTACGAAAACAGGATAGAATATTGGTGTACTACAAGGGTCCCTACAAGTACATAATTTCTAAACTATAAAATATACAAACAATTAGTATCATCAATTACAATGTGACCACAAACGCTCATAGCTTTTGGGTGTCATAAATTTTCTACATTCTTTTAGAAACTCTTCTAAAAACACTTAATATTCACTGTATAAAAATTTGAATACGACCAAAAGGGGGATGCCCTTTATATAATAATTAATTATTATGATATCTTCACTAACATTTAAATCTCCCATATTGATGCGTTATTTTTTATTTATATTAATTAGAGCAAGTCCCACCAGCGAATGAGTACCTATTTTTCAGCTTCCTGACATCTGACTACGTGATCTCATTCAACACTTGACTAAAAGTGAAGACTTGATGGGAATATCGACAGCATCACCTTTGGTCAATTAATACTTGATATTTTACCCATTTTTTTTTTTTAAACTAGGTTAGAAATAATTTACATTAAAAATAAAATTCTTATCCGACAAGGAAACCAAAAGTTACAAGCATCTGCATTTTTTGGAGTTGGTGTCTTCCTCAGATCACTTCGGAGTGATCTGAGGTGTCTTCTGTTCCTTTCTCGCAAAACGCAAAATTATATAGAGTTGCTATGGCATTAGCGACAATGACGTCACTGTCCGATATAGATATCTCTGTCTAATCAGAAATATTAAATTGCTTCTTAGTTTTTCATTATTCGCTCGATTTCATTGGTTTAAAAAAAAAAATATTTATTGTTATTGAAATAGTTTCAAAAATGAATTGAATAAATCAATATTTTGATATGTTGTCCAATGAAAAACGTTGAGTCTAGGGTTAAAAATGTAAATATTTAACCCCCGTTTCGCGCAAGTGGACCTAATAGATTTGCTTCTTTATTTGCAAAATACACGTTACAAAGATGGTACATTAAAGATGGACACAGTGGATAATATGAGTAAAATACCCGATTGGCATTTGGCAGATAAAATTAGGTGCGTTATCAGACGCCAATATCGAGTTGAACAAATAGACACTCATTCGCAGTGCACAACAGACTGAAAGGTGCTTGTCCACCAGACCTGAGCTACGTTGCTATGCTACGTTTTGTGTCAAACGCACCGAAAGAATCATTGGATTTTCATTCATTAGGCAGCTTATGCGCACGAGTGGAATGGCGAACGATGGCCGGCTACATTCAATTTGCGCGACGTCTTATATTATATAATATACACAAAAACAAAAATAAGAGAAGTCGCTTCCCATTATACAAGACCATGCCAAATTATAGTCACTAATGGCTAACGCATACCAGGCATGGCAAGGAATTTCAAGTTTTTACCAACGGACATCACTTGTCGGATCAAACTTGTATCGTTATATTATAAATTGCCGCGGCATAATTTTTCATAAAATTCTATTTACGTCGTATTTCTATATCAATACGGTTGAATATCCATTAGCAAAAACTTGAAATCTCTTGCCGTGCCTTTCGCTATATGAAATTACTGGCATGAGACTAGTTCAAGTTGTCTGTACAAAGTGTTTTCATGTATGCAATCACTAGTACGCCTCCTCTTCTTCCTTGAGACGCAGTATATCGGATTTGTTCATGAAGTAGTAGGACGGTTGACGCCCCTTGAGGTCTTTGAGGACTCTCTTGGCGCCCGCCTGGATCAGCAAGTGGCTCAACGTTTCCATCTTATTGCAGCCCATGGCGTAGTGCAGTGCAGTGCGTTCCAGCTGTAACCAAAATAAGACTCGATTTACAAAAAAAAAGACATGGCGCTCTGGCAGTGCCGACAGAAGTGAATTTTTTTAAAATTACAAGTCGGTTACAGCAACAGTTTCAGGTGCAGGTCACGGTAAAGAGTTCAATGATTTTTACCTATCTCAAAAATGCCCAACGTACCTATGGCAGTTTTCACCTCAAAAATTTACTTTATCACTTTTCTACGTTCTGTGTACGTACGTATCTGTGGGTAACCTCCGTAGTCCGTGCATTAAAGCTTCTCTAGGGTGAGATTTGCAAAATCTAGCCTTAAATCCCAAGATATAGGTAGATAATCCAAAACTCTAAAATTATTATGTAGGGTTTGTAGGGTTTGGGTTGGAGCAATAAATATTTTTTTGATTGAATTATTACCTAAGTAAGTACTAAGTACTTGGGTCCTCAACGTTCATCGATCCTACGAGCTATATGTAGCCCATCACTATCATGAATTCTTCACATCATTTATCATCACCAGTATCATGCCACTTCAGTTTTACGACACTTTGGGGATCGAAGGTGTTGGAATGACTTCCACGTACCGGAAAGCGCACGCCGGTGGTCATTTCAGGAGGCCTATTCAGGCCTATGTCTAGCTGTGAAAGTCGATTGGCTGAATCTACGACGCCGACATCTATACTAACATTGTCTCCGAGTCGGAGCAGCTCGGGGCAGTTTTCCGCCAAGTAGGCCACGATGTCTTCGTGCTGCGCCAGCACCGCGATGTGCAGCGCGTTCCTGCCGAACGAGTTCTGCGCGCGCGCGAGCGTCCTCCCGCCCTCCGCTGACACCATGTCCTGCACTGCGGCCAGGTCACCGCGGCGGACTGCGCCGTGCAGGGTCTCTCTCGACTCCTTGTTCATTAAAACACAAAACAGATAAAGAACGTGCTTTGGAGCTTCCAAAATCAAAAACACCAATGGCGTTTTGAAAAAAAATTAAAAAACTACGGAGTTTTGTGAGTTGAAAGAATGTTTCGATTAGATGTGTTATTCCCATACATTCTTAGGGTTCCTTACCCAAAGGGTAAAGCTATACCCTGTACCTAACTAAGAATGCGCTGTACGTACATCTGTCTGTTCGTGTGTCATAAGGCTGTTTATCTTGAACCGTGATAGACAGTTGATATTTTCACAGATAAGCGGGCTCCAAAAACACGCGATTATTTGCTCATTCTTTTTCAATTTGGCGGGCAGCGGTGTTTAGTTTAATAGGTACTATTGACAATTGGGCATGATAGTACGGAACTCTCGGTGAGCGAGCCTTACTATTTTTTTTATTTCATTACATACAGATATAGAATGAGCGAATAGTAGGTAATTGCAGCTATGATGATCGTAAAGTCTTTTTAAGGAGGCTGATTACCTCAAAAGAAGGTATCGATGCCAGCAACTTCTTCATCTCGTCGTCTCCGCGCTGCGCCACCACGTCAGCTATCGGCACTCCCTCTTCGTCCACTACGTCCAGAATATGGTCATATCCTTGGAGTAGCAGCTCCGTAATCTTATCAGTCTTGCCTGTAACAAATAATGGGGATTTACCGAAAATTCGAGGACAGAATTAGAAAGTTTAATTTAGTTGCGTTTCCCGAAAGATTATTTTTTCTGCAGTTTCCCTGATATATTGGTTTCCCATAGCACTAAGCTATGGGAAACCAATATAAAGCAAATGCGTATTTTTGAGCAAAATCTTTATCAAAAACATGTAGCTGCATAAATGTTATGCTCGCCAAAGTTATTGCCATAAGCCTACGATGTATAAATAGCCCATTATTTGTGAAAAATGATAGATCCTGGTGGTGTTTTTCAGCATGTTGACCTGCTTAAAGACGTCTCACGCAGTGCGGTACAACTCGTCCTTAATACGATGCTCATAGTCTTGTCGGGTTCTTGCAGCAGTTGGAATAACGCATTATTGCTGTCATTTTGCAGTGATTAATGATAATACCTCTAGCAGCCAAGTGTAGAACCCAGCGGTCGATCTCGGTGGTGTTTTCCAGCACGTTGGCCTGTATGGACACGTCTCGTGCAGTGCGGTACAGCTCGTCTCTGTAGCCAATGCTGACGTCGGATTCTTGCAGTAGTTGGAACAATGCGTTATTGGTGTGAGTTCTTGCTGCTGCGAAATGTAGCATGGACTGACCGTGTTCATCCTGTGCAAAACTTTTTAATCTTTGAAACGAAATGTATGTTGCTATCGATAAGTTACGTGATCAATTTTTCGGTCGGATTCATTCTGGAGCATTTTGTTTAAATTCGTTCCATTTGCGCGATGGATTGGTTTCTGTGACGATCGCAAACACGTCATATTGCTAATGCTGCTAGTATTGTTTGTCTCGTCATTATTTTTTTATAGAAAGGGCTTGACCGATTCTTATGAAATTTTTATTTTTATGTGAACGTTCGGTATGTCTGAGAATAGGTCGTTAGTCATTTTTCATACCCCTAAAAGGCAGAACATTTGCCGGATCAGCTACATTGCTATATTAAAAGCTGGTCTTACCCTGTTGGCGCTGCTGACTGCAGTTTCAGGAGCATCAGGGTTGGTATCAGTGCTCGGCTCGACGGCTATGACGTCTATGGGCCGGTGCGGGCGCGTGGCAGTGCGAGCTGCTGTTCTTGTTCTAGCTTCTGTCTTTGTCATTGGCGTTTCTTCTACTTCTTCTTCTTCTAAGTCTAAAGGTGCGTGTTCGTTGTCCACTTCAGGCGTCTCCTTGGTCACGATTATGTTCGTTTCCTGTATACGTAAAATCGACAATTTAGCAATCAATATTTTCCGCAAGAAATTTGGGACCGACGTCACTCTTTTTCAGTGTCACGTAGCTCTATAATCTGAGGTTATCATAACCAAACCAAAATATTATGAGGCCACCAACCCTTTCAAACAAAAAAAAATTGGAAATCGGACTACTCTGTAAAAAGTTATGCGTGATCATCATAATTATGATCCTTTATGATCACACATAAAATAAAGTATACGCGTCGACTTGAAAACCTTCCATGTTTTTGTTTGACGTCAGTTGAAAAAACAACAATGAAATAAAATATAACTATTGACTATCAATTATAAAGTTGAAACTGAATTGCTTGGAACTAGAACTATTACATCCATATATTGATTTTACAAATCGACGCATGTTT
The DNA here is from genome assembly GCA_036785405.1 of Coenonympha arcania. Classification (NCBI taxonomy): domain Eukaryota; kingdom Metazoa; phylum Arthropoda; class Insecta; order Lepidoptera; family Nymphalidae; genus Coenonympha; species Coenonympha arcania. Next base: position 5,329,992 of record CM072067.1, read on the forward strand.
AATGTCGCTGAGCGTTCAATTTAGATGTATGATGATGTCCAACCTGTGTTCCCAGTCGAGGCTTCTCCTGGTCGGGAAAGTTGTGAAGAAACGTCGCGAGAAAGGCAACGGGATCCTTCGGCTTAACGTTAGCCACTTCGGTCAGACCTTTGATCAAAGGATCTCCGAGCGCTGCAAAAACAGAGTCCGGTTCATCGTTCTCATACGGAAACACACTGCTTTCCATATTACACGGTAGAAAATAGCTTACACTTAGCGAGGTATCTGCCTTCCTCGGTGTGAAAGATGGGAATGTCCATATGGCCGTTAGCGACGTGGCTTATACCTGAAACTATTCAATCATTCACTACGTTGGCCTTCGGTATAATAACAAGGGACGTAAAACAAGTGTTCGCGCGAACGTAAGTAGCCACCTGCATGAATACCGTTGACGTAAAAACTAAAAAGCCCTTCTATGACCCTTCCTAATGGCTTTGATATTAATTTATACCTATGATGTGATAAGTAGGTATTTTATTCTCGTAATTATTGAAGCAAATGAAATATTTAAAGAATATGTACAGGGAAATATACCTATTCTCATCTTCCACGTCCACGATACTTAGAAACATGATGACTAACTTGGTATTCCAAATTTGTAAAAGTACAGTACCCAATAGCGATAATATACCTAAGCAATTTCAAAAAACATCGTATTTTATTGGTATTATTATTATTATTCAACTTCAAGTATACTGTAGGTATTATTACATAAAAATACGTGGGTAAAACTTAGGCGTAAGGAATTGCACTTTTTAAACACGGCACATAAAATATTAAAAACAATTTCAATCGGGGTAAATAGCTACATACAATCGAGGGACAAAGGTGCCTTGTGCTGCATAGTGCTTTAGAATATAAAAGCGTTACAAAATTGACGGTGATAAAGCGATTGCTTAGTAAACACGTCACTCAATAGAAATGTTCACACGAACACGGCAACATTCTACGAACACGTAACATTTAGTAGATACTGACCTAAGCTTTTACTGAATATTTTATTAATGTTATTGCATTATAGGTATTATTCCTCAAGCAGCAGCAACGCACCTTTGTCTTGACAGTGAATTAAAATGTAATTGAGTGCTTCTAAAATTAATTTTATGTGCAGTATTTTTTAAAAAGTTCTGTTTTTAATGTTGCATCTTTTCCATATCGTGAATATCAGCTAAGCTGCTTCTTTTTCTACGGAATATATTGCTCAACATCGTCGCTATGTGGGCGGTGTTTTGCATGGACAAATCTTTTTCTAGGTGTAATAGATTCGAAGTGGCCGTAGCGAAGTCGTTGAAACAATTCGATTCGGTTACGCTCAGACACTGGTAGTTGCTGATCCTTGCAATATCCGGACTTAAAGTTTCTCTGTACTGGAGTCCTCTCACAGCGCACAGATGTTTCATGTTGTCGGAATCTTTAGATAGGCCCGGAAATTTAACTACGAGACTAAAACGTATACCGGCACCTAAAAATGTTGGCCTGCTTGACAAATGGCCCAACTTGTCATCGAACACAAAGTCGAGCTTTTCGTGTAAATACGTCATAATGTAAGAGAGTTTGGTGAATGTCACACCAATCTCTCCCGGGGCATCTGCTGGCGTTGATATTACTACCCTCAAGTGATCGTGAACATTTATCCAAACAGCTACAGTTTTATCATCGCTCACAAACACGCCACGGCCGTACGGCCATTGTTTTCCATGAAGACGGTTGCAATCGTCGATTTCATCCCTATCGCAGAGAGGAATCAAGACACCAGATGCAGCCAAATCAGCACTTATTTCAGATGGTTTTTCCAATATTTCATTTAGCGTGTAATAAGAACCTCCTTTTTGGTCGGATTCAGGACTCAACTGCTCGATAATTCTCGAGAAGTCTTCTCTCATCAAAACTGATGTTATGATTCTTTCGATTATTTCTAATTTTCCAATCTTAAGGTTCAATGGCAATTCAAATCCATCTAAATTCCTTGAACATTCCATTACACCTGATAGTACAAATTCATCGCTTGGATCCACATTTATCTCGACGAACGGTTCAGATGATGCTGAAATCGGAGCATTTTTCACAAAATCAGAAATAGGATGTTGTGGTAAGTCAGAATTAATATTTATATTGTGCAGGTCTTTTATAAGTGGTGTCATAAATTCTGCGAACACTTCATATACGTAATAGTCAGGAGCTGTTACGCCGCCGGGAAAGTCTTCCTCTACAATCTGTACAACGTTTTTATTGTCTGGTAGCTTTTTAACAGCCGGCCATATAACATCAAAAAGATTGTGGTCTAGTTTAGTTATTCTGAATTTGATTAAATCAAATATTTGTCTCTTTAGGAATCGTCCCAGAACATGAGGTGGCGTTGCTTTGTTCGAAGATGCAGATAACGGCGTTGGTGTCGGTCGGGCGGATGCTAGGAGTCTGTAGCACCGTTCCAATGTGTCTAAAGCTTCAGGTATATCTAAGACGCGACGAGATGATACGTGGTCCGTTGGTACTGTTTATATCAAATTCAATTATCAAATCTTAAATCTAAGAATAATAATTTAACGGAAAATACGTTCCTTTCTTTTAAATATTTTCAGGTATTTAAATAGAACAGTACTTACCCTGATCGGCGAACATGGATTGAGCTTTCTCTTCACTAATTCCGAACTCTGATAACAATTGCTTGTATGGCAGTAGAGTTGGGTTTTTAAAATAATCTTCTGCAGAGCGTCCAATCTAAATAGAGTAATCCGCATTTAATAAAATAATTAATTTGTCTAGTAATTTATTAGAGCTCAAAATAATCTTACATCATCCAAATCTTTAGAGTTAGCTCCCAACTGTTGTAATAAGTTGTAATAGTGACCATTGTCTGGTAAAACAGCGGCAAAATGTAGAGCTGTTCTTCCTTCGAAATCCACAGCAGACAAAGTTTCAGGGAATCTAAAAATGCAGATATATAAATGTCAAGCTGTAAACGAAATATTTTTAAAGTTCCATGTTTAAAAATAGCTACCTTCCTCCTAAATATTTTATTATATTAGTTTTTCCGTGAATCGTAGCAACATGCAAGGGAGTGGCTCCATTAGCTGAAATTGGGTCTCGTGCAATCGCAAATTTTCTGCGGTCTAAAGCTGCTTGCAAATCTCTTATGTTACCGTCTCTTGCTGCTATATGAACCCTATTTATTTTTTGCTAAAACAGAAAAACGGACGAATTCTTGGATTGAATTATTCATATTTAAATTATTGAGTTAATTCAGTATAGAGAATGTTACCATATAATTTGGGACGTTATCTAAAAACGCTTGTAACTCGGCATTCCCTGATCGTCTGCCAATCAATCTGGATCCTTCTCCATTTAATACTAATGTTGCTAACATTTCCATATTCGCTGTGTTTATTAAGTCTGTAACTTCTGGATCTATTTCGTTATCCTGTGAAGGTGATGAAGATGAGTTTCGTTATCAAGGAACTATTAAGTTAAGTCTATAGGCATTTGCAGACTATCTCAAGTCAACATATAGTCTAAGAAGCTAGCAAATTAATCTAAGTTTTTAGTGTTCTGGTGGCTTATGTGAGGTATTTGAGGTGCTGAAATTGTTTCTACTCTAATAAACATCACAAGGAAGTTTTTATTGACGTGGCTGATTACCTTTATATTCATGACCAATGACCAATTTTGATTTAATGACATATTATTGTGTACTTACTACAACATTATTGTGAACTGAGTTGCCTCTTTGCGTTATACTAGCATCCTGAGTTTCTTGTTCAGCTTCAATGCTGATAATACCTTCTATAAGATTTTCTTGAGTATTTCGGCCGTTGTTGACGTTTCCTTAATTAGCAAAACAACCAAAAATATTGAACTCGTTAGGGACCCCCATACACATAATTATACTAATTAAAATGTAGTGATTAGATATCATGTGTTGAACCAGAAGAGGTGTCGAGGCTACCTCTTTTGGCACTGTCGTTATTTTGTCTTAATGTAGCACTTTTGGTGTGAATGTCACAGTGTTCTGGATAGCAAATTCCTTGCACTTGTACTTGTACATCGTCATCGTCTTCATTGTTATGATGATTTGTATTACCTTCAGATCCATCATCCTCTTCTTGTTCTGTGGTTTGAATATCGATGGTTTCATTTTCCTGACTACTATCCTTATGACCTGTTTCACGTTTACCAGAGTGACCATTAATTTTTTTACTATTACTGATATGGTTATCGCTTTCTAATTGTATCTCTTTTGAATTAATTTCTGCTAACTTTTGAGAAGTAATATGTAGCATTTCTCCTGATGTATCTTTTTGTTCATTGCTTAAAATATCTTTTGCATTTTCTTCAGTCTTGTTGTTATCCTTACTTATTTCTGCTGGATGTACATCATTTTGACTCGCGATTTTTTCTTTACTATCTTCATTATTAGTGTCGTCTTCTACTATAGTATTCTTACTGTTTTCATTACTCTTTTCATCGTTAGTGTCTTCTTCTGTTAGAGTACTCTTACTCTGTGGTGATAGTTCTTTAGAGTTCTCAGTAACATCAATATCTTTTATTGTTGGTGTATCATTTTCTCTGATTGAACTTTTGTCATCGTTTTTTGCAGGGTCCTCAATTTTCTCATCTCCTTGCACCTCAGATTTTATTTGAACTGCAGACTCGTTTGAAATTTCTTCTGTTTTCTGATCTGGTACATTGTCTTCATCACCATTGTTAGTGGGTAGTATTTTAGTTTCTGCAATAATTTCTTCAATATTAGAAATATTTGTTTCTTCAGCTTTTGTCTTCTCTTCGGCCTCTTCAATCTCAGTGATTTCCTAAAAGTAAAAATATGATTCATGCGAATGCTTTTGCTTTAAAGCAATGCAAATCAATAAAAACGATATCCACAATAATGTAACATGCAAGGCTCACCTTAGTGCCCTGTGTTTGATCTGAACTAGGCTCATTATTGCTTACATTATGTTTGTCACTATCATTCAAATCTGGTAAATCACTAATCAACTCGTGCGTGCTGCTATTTTTCATCGAGGCAACATTACTGGGTTCTATGCTATCTGTTATTGTGCTTGTATTATTTTTTGATGAAATGTTTTCGTTTGAAGCTTTTATGTTTTTTTTTCTCGTCTTCTTATTTGTATTTAATTCGCCTACGAATTGAGTGTCTAATATTTTCCAGTCCCATGAAGACGGATATGTGCTAGATGGTGTTCTAGGTGCATCAGGCAATATCTTTAACAGATTTTTGTCTATATCTTGTGTCCTATTGATGTAATAAGCCGGAGTTTTATTTTTCTATAAAATAAAAAAAAAACAGTTTGTTACATCTGCTTCAATGTGCCTATGTTTTATAGCAAAATAAAAATATGCATTATAATTCACTAATATTAAGAACTTTACAAATGTAAATAATGTATATATCATATCATGTAGATACATGTGAGAAATATAAATTGACGAAAAGTATTCTTACGTTATCTACGGCGCTTTCATCCGCTCCTGCACTAATTAGAGTATTATAAGTATGCTGATCATCTTTCACTATTGCGGCATAATGTAGAGGTGTCCGTCCATCATTGTCAATATCGTTGATTCCTTGAGGGTATCTTTCTAATATGTACTTCAAAATACCACCATGACCTAGCCCGGCGGCCTGAGCAAATATATTACAAATATTTTTGGAAGCAAGCCTACATACTCGTACTTAATACAACATCTATGGAAATGAAGTAACACGACACAGTATAGCTAATTAAGAAAGCTATATTTAACAAAATATAAGTCTCATTGTGTAATCAGCGGTAAATTCTGCCCTCTTATTAATATAAATTCAGCGTATCAAGGATAGATTTTGTTGATTTGTCTCGATGTTATTGTGGTGGGGGTGAATAGGCATATAATATATTTGTATTTATGACTTACTTTGTGCATGACTGTCATATTGTTTGCATCCCTGCTGGACAGAGCCTGGGGCGGCACTGGATCGCTGGTAAGTTTCAAAAGACCCTCTAAATCATTCTGAATCACAGCACCATGGATATCTCGTATCGTATTCTGTAAAGAAGCATATTATGTTCTCTGTGGCAAATGCACGGGATGCTAAATTATAAGCTCCCTTAGGAGTTTAGACTTCCTCAAAAATGACCATGACTCATAGAAGTTCAGGTAAAAATATCTGTGAAGAAGACCATGAATCGGTTTTTCAAACTATCGGCTGCCTCGATGTCTTTACCCCTGACTTTGGAAGACGTGAAAAAATTTTTGACTAAACATTAAGTCACGAATGTAATTTTAGATTCCGCCCTGAAGCATCATTTTTAATTTGTCAAAACTGTAAAATGTCGCTAATGTAAGCGACCAACAGCGCTATGTGCTGTCAGCGGTACCGAAATGTTACGGGCGGTAACAACGCGTGACGCCATTTTTGAGAAATTTTGGCTTGGCTTTGGCTTCAAACCAAACCTCTTCATTAGCACGCGCACCTTTCTCCACGGAGATCATATGCTACGGAGATATTATCACGGTACTTATACTCACCATGATGTAAGGCACAGCTTCCAGGAACTTCTTGACCACGGGCTGGCTCGACACCTCGCTGAGCAGGCGCGCGCCCTGCCCCTCCCACACCACGCGCTGCAGCCGCCCCATGTCGCACTCGTGGCACCATATCCGAATGTTGTGCCGCTTTATTACCAACCCTGCCGAACAAAATGAGGCCTTAGTACTTCTACTCTTTCATGCACACGTGCTTCCACCCATATTTTGTAGGTAGAAAGGAAGAGATTCGTAGATGAATCGTAGTCACCTATTTGGAAGTTTAAGTGGCAAAGTGGTGAGAACCAATGGTTGGGCACCCAAGGTGCTGAAAACAAACTCGTTACCATCAGCCTACGATTGTAATTCGTCTATTATTTGCGACAAACCAAATAAAATTTAAATTTCGGGGGCTACTTGGGCCGAAACCCCTTAAACTACAAACGGGTACTTCTTCTTCTTATAGTGCCGTCTCCTATCGAAGGTTGGCAACCATCATAGCGATTTGAACCTTGGATACCGCTGCTCTGAATAGGCTACGGGTGCTCTTCCCAAACCATTGGCGTAAGTTTCGAAGCCAAGATATTCTTCGGCGGCCAGGCCTCCTCCTACCTGCCACCGGGTTGGCATTTGAAATACGCATCTGGATTTATGGGGTGGGGGTGGAGGGGGGGGGGGGTGAGGGGGGAGGGTAGGAACCCTCCCCACCATCCCCCGCGGCGCGGAAACCTATAATTTTTTTTTTATTATTTTTTTATTTCGACTATAGCCTAAGAAAAACTGGGGGACCTAGGAAATTAATTAAATATTTGTTGTATTATTTTACTATCTCAGAACCAACCAACAATGTGCACCTATAGGTAATTAGGTTAAGGTTATTTTCCTTTTTTGACCACCCAGAAATAGGAGCCCCGCGAAGCGGGGCTCCGTCGACATGCTCTTGGAGGGGAAGAGGGTGACGGCTAAGGAGTTTTCCTAGGTCCCCCACGTTTTCTTAGGCTATAGTCGTAAATTCTTATATAAAGTTAAGACATAACCTCAAAATATAAAAAAAAATAATAAAAAAAAATTATAATTAATTAAATATTTGTTGTATTATTTTACTATCTCAGAACCAACCAACAATGTGCACCTATAGGTAATTAGGTTAAGGTTATTTTCCTTTTTTGACCACCCAGAAATAGGAGCCCCGCGAAGCGGGGCTCCGTCGACATGCTCTTGGAGGGGAAGAGGGTGACGGCTAAGGAGTTTTCCTAGGTCCCCCACTTTTTCTTAGGCTATAGTCGTAAATTCTTATATAAAGTTAACACATAACCTCAAAAAATAAAAAAATAATAAAAAAAAAATTATAGGTTTCCGCGCCGCGTGGGATGGTGGGGAGGGTTCCTACCCTCCCCCCCTCACCCCCCCTCCACCCCCACCCCATAAATCCAGATGCGTATTTCAAATGCAATCCCCTGCCACCTTCCCTTGCATGATTAATTGAAGGAGCTCATATTTCTTGGTATTACGCATCACATGACCGAAATATTCTAGTTTTCTCCTCTTTATAGTATTAAGCACTTCTAGACTTTTCCCCATTCTCTGGAGCACAGCGCTGTTTCGAATGCGGTCTGTCCAAGAAATTTTGAGCATACGGCGGTATACCCACATCTCAAAAGCTTCTAACTTCTTCAACATGGATTCTGTCAGGGTCCATGCTTCCACACCGTAGAGGAGGACCGAAAAAACATAGCACCGTACTAAGCGAGTTCGAAGGGGTATACTTAGCTTTCTGTCACAAAGTACTACTAAAGTAAAGGGGTACTACTACTACCCAAACTCTAATTTTCCATCATTGATAATTCAAGATGATGTAGCCTAAACTACTATTTATGAAATTTAAAATGTACTCTTAGTTCTTACCAAAAAAAAACCTGTTTTTTCTTTCATTTTTGGATGATTTTTAAAAGGAAAACCAAAACTAAAAGTTAATACAACTTTTTTTTAAAAGTTTAATAAAATATTTTTGTTTATTCTGTGTACAGGGTATTGTCGGCGTTTCTTAGTATTGACAATCGTTTCGAAAGTTCAAGGTAGACCCTCATAATTGGCTCTTAGTAATCAATGGGGAAACGATGTTTAGTGTACTGTGTATAGTAAACAATAAACATATGAATTTTACGAGACTACGAAGTATACTGACTCAAGTCTACTAGTTACATGAATGTGTTATAAAAGACAAATAGAAATGGTGTTTTTCGAAGTTTTCGATACGTATAATATGTAGAATAGTTTGTTTTGTTTAGTGGGTGCCAGGATGTCTGGATGAACCAAAATATAAGAAAAGCAACAAAAATCCTGATTTAAGCGTTAGAATAAATGACCAATGAACATGTCCGATTTCCACTCTCATTGCAATATTTCTCTCGATTTGTCTAAGTAAACGAATTATTTGAATCATATGATCAAGAATGAAGTACCGAATAGTAGCAAACAATTAATAGGTAAATCTAACTTGAGCCAGTTGCTAAAGAGTGTCTTGACCGAGACTTCCTTCATCCTATTTGCAATCTATTTAATATGACCTACAAGTAATGTATATGTAATATGTAATAAAGCGTTATCGGGTACCTAAGTAAGCCGATACAGTAGTAACTACAAACTGTAGTTACTACTGTATCGGCTTTTATTGATGCGAGGTGTTTCCGAGTATTTTTAGTATGGAAGCCATTGATTTCCGTCAATCAGGCCGCGCGATTCTTGACGCGTAGTTGATTGTCTTCATGTTGGAATCTGTGGGTGTTTTACTAATGCGAAATTTAGATATATCGGAAATTATCCCACTATAACAAAATTTCAATACAATTGAATGTAAAAAAAACGTAGGTAGTATGTGCAATACCTACGGGAAAATAAAGTTGAACCTGAGACACAAAATCCTGAATTTGTATATAGAGAGAATTTGAAATTGTAATTTGTACACATTTGTATTCAGGAGGGAGAGCTCAGGAACTTCAAAACAGTGTTCAGCAGCCCGTGCTAAGCCTGTAGATAAGTCATATGGCCGGGAGTTGATGAAACTCACTAAACTTTTTGGCATGTACCGCTTATCTACGTATTAAATTCCCTTCTAGCTTCCACGTTCCTTTCTTTACCAATTTCCGTGTTAGGATCCTAACGCCAACATGCCATAATATGTATATTGTTTTAGAGTTCTAATTAATACTTACGCGCGAGTTGCCTACGTGTGGAAATCGACTTTTAGTTGTAGCGTTGGTCTCAGGCTAAAAATGTTACAGTGACAGTACTCTTATAACTCTTTTTCATTATCTGAAGTTTTCACACCATCGCGAGCCCACCCTCGCGTAAAGTAACTTTGTTGAACGCTCCAAAAATGTATTTATTAATTAAGGACGAATCGAATCGATGTATCGAAGCAGCAGGCAAGGTCGGCGTTCAGGCTAGCCAGGCATTGATAGAGACGTAGTTAATTTTTAATGACGCGTCGATCGATCGCACCTACCCTTTCCAGTACACGATAGACATTTTATATTAGCTGATTACTGACTGGCCATCAATTTATGGAACCTTGTAACGCAAGGGGCATTTATAGAGATTCTTTTTTGTCGCAAAGCAACTGCAAATTAATTAGCCCTGCGCTTCCTATCTCAATCTAGGACAACAAGAGTGAACTTTTTAGCCCCTCAGATCATACCTGAATGAAGCAACAAGTTCGCGTGTGCGGTGGAAGGCGGGATTATTACTGAGGTTAGCATAATGGCGGTGCTCCAAAACACCGAAAACAATCGAAACTGAGCCATCAATCAAGATCTGATCAAACGCTATCGGATTGAACATACGTATACCTAAGTACGTACTTAATTTAGGACCAAGATTAGTTTTTACTGGTGGGTGCGACAGGCAGCATTGCGGGAAAATATCATAGAAAAACGACGTTTTATCTAATAATTACTAAAACAAAATCAGTTATAAAAAAAACTGAGCGTTTTTAGAACTTATTTATTTATATTAATGTCTTTCTTCGTATGAAAATATACATAGGTTTACATGAATTTCACTTAACTGTATAATTTTATTCTATTTTTCAATCGCCAGATAAACTATTTTGAAACACATGCCATACAAAATCTGTCAAAAGGTTATATTTATTCCTTAGTTAACGATTATCTGGCGATCGAAAAATCAGCTTTTAGATACGTAGGTTGTATTAATTATTGTACCTAATTTAATGATCACTGGACCCAGTTTCTTCTATACCAATTTGAAGAAAGTTTTTATTCTTGGAACACCAATAAATCTTCATACTATATAAACGAGTACTTGCTCGTATGTACTTAGGTAGATAGTATAGGTAGCAACCTAAGTAACTAGGTAAGTGATACTAATCAAGTAAATCTGCCTGAAACGGCAAATAATACAACACGTAACACGTTATGACGGGCGCGGCCAATTCCCTGAAAGGCGTAAAGTAATATTCATGACCACGCAACATTCGGCCAAGCCTTTGAAGCCCAGCCTAAACATGACATTGGATAGTTTTTTATATACGTAACGGACGTTTTATGAAAAACTTATCAATAGGTACTTTTAGGGTTTATTTACACAGCGGCGGAATGGAATGGAAGCGGCATATTTTTACATAGCATAATGAACTCTATGTCAATACACACGAAATAAATATGCGCGAGCATTCTCCGGAAGACGCGCGTCCTTTTATGTCTCCTATATACTTTGTATCGTATTACAATTGACAATACTATGTAAAGAAAAGTTGCTTCCATTCCATCTCACTATACGGTGTAAATAGCCCATTGGACTTTCTAAAAGATTTAATCATCATCATCATCCTGTGCCATCTTCAAAACGAAGTTTGACGTTCAACTTGCGAAAAGCCGCTTTATCTTTTGCCGCCTCTTATAGGCGAGGTGGCGAGGTAGTTTAGACCCGTCCACCTCCCTTGCGTCATTCAACTATTTACGCTAATCAGTTGCTACTTGCTGGCGACCTGGAGATTTTCCGGCAAGTTTTTCCTCTACGAGCAGTGCTGGAGAGCGCGTAAGCAAGCGTAAATCCTGCCTTGTGTAGGTTTCCCACTCTCAGTAGGTAGGTACTAGGTACATAATATAATATTTACTGCGCAGATGCACAATTTCTGTTGAAATGTGCAACTATGAAAATATGACTCTAGCAATGACGGCTGGCTCGGCAGCTGTTATTCTGTTGGATCTGGGGTTTTCTGAACTCGACCCTTATCGGAACCTTATTGTAGTTTTTATTTTAGATATGTAGTTTTTAATTTAGATATAGTTTAATTTTATAGCCAGCTTTATTTTATTAATCACAATTAACTTATCGGAACTAAATGTTAATAATCCGACAGATATTTTGTTCAACAAAAAACATAAGTACAGTCGAATTGAGAACCTCGTCCTTTTTTGAAGTCGGTTGAGAAGATACTGGATCGCGCACTAGTATTTATTATTGGTTTAAAATTGGTACGAACCTACTGTATCTAATATCTATTGATACTATGATAAACGTAATAATATGTGAATATTATCGCCCGCCTAACTTCAGGAAGTTGTATTGCAGTCCGCATGTTTTGGTCAATTAATAATTAGTAATTTTTGCTTTCTTTCTTCTTTGTTTATAATTATGTTAAAACAACACACAAATAAATAAACTTTATATCTAATAGATATATTAGCTGGCTGCCCGCATTTGAACGGTATGTATTTCGGTATTAAAAAACAAGTCCCGCATTAATCGTTGATATTAACAGTCATAAAATTTACAACACTCTATTTCCGTAAAAGCCAAATATACCACACATATTCAAAGTATTCCTAATAATATGTCGTGCGTTGTTCTTAATTATGTAAGTTTGATAACTTGATTAGGTTATGGAAAGCTTTAGATAACATCTAAAAGTGCGAGCCTGGTGCCTTAAACAATTTTTATAATTAATATACGTAATAAGACTGTACCTAAATTTCTCGTAAAAATAAATAAAAAAAACACAAGAGCAACACTTTTTTTTGAGATTTTTTTATTTTATTGTTTTGTAAAATTGTTTATTGCCAATTTGAATTTCGAAAAAAAATTAAAAGTTATTGGTAAGAATAAGGTGAGCTGTGCACTCACCGGCGGGGTTGTGCGTCGGGCGGGCGGGCATGTCGGCGGCGGCGGGCAGCGCGAGCTGAGTGCGCGCGGCGCGGTAGTGGGCCAGCGTGCGGCCGCCCGCGTCCCGCGCGCCGCGCGCCGCGCCCGCGCCCTCCAGCAGCGCCGCCACCGCCGCCTCGTCGCGGCACGCCGCCGAGTAGTGCAGAGGCGTGCGACCCTCCTGCCGACCATGCGATCATCATTTTTCATCTTGTTTAGCTTTGAACATCACAAGTTAGCACTCGACCGGCGGGGTATTGTTAACCCCCAATGTAACCCGAATAGGTGCTTCACAGTAGGTACTCTGCATTGCACAAATACATCTTTGCCGGAGGGAGGTACGTAACTAACCGCAGTCTAAATCTGGCACCAGATCAAACTGAGCTTAACTGACACAATGCAAAAAAACCGCTCAAGTCGAGTCGGACTCGCGCACCGAGGGTTCCATACTATTAAAGAAGTAAAACGTTAAAAGAAACACTTTTGTTCATGAATTTTTGCAGCAGACCCACGCCGCGTACTTGTGGCGGTTGTGGTCACGCTCCAGCAGCTCCAGTATAGTATGAGGCAGGTCAATGCTCACGGAGTCTCTCTGGTGCACCAGCTGCGGGCAGGTGTCGACGAGCCACCGCACGATGTCCGTGTACTCGTAGAACACCGCCTTGTGCAGCAGACCCACGCCGGCCTCGTCGCAGCACGCCGCGTACTTGTGGCGGTTGTGGTCACGCTCCAGCAGCTCCAGTATAGTATGAGGCAGGTCAATGCTCACGGAGTCTCTCTGGTGCACCAGCTGCGGGCAGGTGTCGACGAGCCACCGCACGATGTCCGTGTACTCGTAGAACACCGCCTTGTGCAGCAGACCCACGCCGGCCTCGTCGCAGCACGCCGCGTACTTGTGGCGGTTGTGGTCACGCTCCAGCAGCTCCAGTATAGTATGAGGCAGGTCAATGCTCACGGAGTCTCTCTGGTGCACCAGCTGCGGGCAGGTGTCGACGAGCCACCGCACGATGTCCGTGTACTCGTAGAACACCGCCTTGTGCAGCAGACCCACGCCGGCCTCGTCGCAGCACGCCGCGTACTTGTGGCGGTTGTGGTCACGCTCCAGCAGCTCCAGTATAGTATGAGGCAGGTCAATGCTCACGGAGTCTCTCTGGTGCACCAGCTGCGGGCAGGTGTCGACGAGCCACCGCACGATGTCCGTGTACTCGTAGAACACCGCCTTGTGCAGCAGACCCACGCCGGCCTCGTCGCAGCACGCCGCGTACTTGTGGCGGTTGTGGTCATTCTCCAAAAGCTCCTGCACTCAGGAACAAATTAATGAAAACAGGGCGGGCTTACCTCTCTATGTCGTTGTCATGAGCGCTCACAAAGTGGTTGGTTTCTTCTTTTCTCATGCGCATGGCTATTTACGCTGGGCTTCAAAGCTACATCATCATTCATCAGATCGTTCGTTCGTTCGTTCGTTTCAGCCGACGGACGTCCACTGCTGGACAAAGGCCTCCTGTAATGCTTTCCAGCCCGCACGGTCCTGCGCCATTTGTATCCAGCGCCTTCCCGCGACTCTTTTAATGTCGTCAGTCTATCTGGCCGGAGGTCTGCCAACACTGCGCTTTCCCGTGCGGGGTCGCCATTCCAGCACTTTGGGTCCCCAACGTCCGTCGGTTCTACGAGCTATGTGCCCCGCCCATTGCCACTTCAGCTTCGCAATACGTTGAGCTATTGTTTACGCCAGGGTAGCTGGCGCGCGCGCCGAGTCTTTTGTTTGCATTGAATAGTGCGCTCCCTCGCTAACCCGCAGAGGCGCTTATCTGCGTGTCCCGCTCACGCCTCGGTTACGAGAGTTTTTTTTGTGCCTGCAATGACGCGGCGATGACGGGGCGCGCACAGTACGAATCGGAGTCAGCTAGCAACAGCCGTGCGTGCGGCTGGGTTTTTTGCGGCGCCCTTTTGCCCCGGCGGTTTGTACCCCAAGAAACGTACGTCTTGGGACCGCGACAGTTTTATGTGGGGGCGCGACCTTTTGTGCGTATTCGTGAACTCATCTTGTGGAGCGAGTCTGCTGTCGACCGACAAACTGAGCGGTTCCCCGCGCGTGGCTGACGTGATTTTGATCACGTGTCGTCTTTGAAACGCGTAGTCGCGAGACGTAAATTATTACGTTTGAGTAGCCACGTTTATATTTGCGCGGGTGTGTAGTCATGGAATATTTGCGCAACGGGACGTCCGTTTTTTGAGGCGCCTGAGTTGTTTTTTCGCGCCGCGGTTTTGTTTGCCCAGACCTGATTGTTTTGGGACCGCCTCGCCCTGCACTGTGATATCGCTGGGTTTTTGGACATTGCACGCGTGTTTGGGACATTGACTAGTTGTTGTGCCGGCCTTTGTGAGTTCGCTACGCTCGCCGGATCTACCTAGTAACACGCGTGCCCAGCTGCGTTTAGTGGCGATAAAGTTCGCGGTAGTTAAGTAATTGTAGACCGCGCTGTCATTGACCGCTGACCTTGTGTGTCGTGAACCACGTACTTTATTTTATTCGCTTGAGTGTTTGTGGGAGTTGAAGCCAGCCTGAACGTTCGACATATTTTGACCGTCGCGTTCATTGTTGCGGGTTGCGACCCACTGTGCTGCTGCATTGAGCACTCCACTCATAGGAGGCGAACGAACGATTGGAGCTGTGTTCGTGTTTGACGTGTCTGGGAGCTGATTGGTGCAGAGGACCTACGGTTGCAAGCCCCACACACACACCTACACACCCCTTTACACTTTCACGTCACATACTGTCCCACATCCACTACAGGGGGCGTCGCATCGAGTATCGTCGCATGCATCAACCAGGTTAGTGGCCTTCTATTTTCCTTGTCTATGTCGAAGGCTGTCGCTGCCCGAGTTGACGATTGCCGTAGTAGTGCTAGTAAAAGCCGCCTGTTATTTCCACTGATCGGCTAGTGAGACTCGGATATTACTATCCGACTCGGATTGGATACCGTCACCCGTACTAATCACTGTAGTCTCACTAGTCGGTCCCCCCTCGACCTGTCCGGGCTCGTTCCTCTATGGGCCCGGGAACTCAGCCCTCGTCTGGACAGGCAAGGGGCCGTAACAATTGGTAGCAGAGCGTGGTTTCGCGCCTTTTGGTTAAGCGGCTTTTACACGTTCGGCGCGTCGATATCGATATTTGTTGCGCGTATTTAATTCGTCGCGTATCTCTGTCGGTCACACGTTTGTAGGCGCGGTACGCCACGTGTCGGACCGATACGCCGCGTTAACGGCCACAGATTATTGTACCGCTACACCACGCGTTTTTGTAGCAACGCCGCGTTTATTTACCGCGTGCCGCGCGTTTGTTAACCGCGACCTTGATTAGCGTTCCGCACGTGTTGGTGTTTGCATCTGGGCTTGTTCTACTTCCTTGTTGTTTTATTTTTTGGTTTCGTGCTTCCTTGTAATTATTCTCGCGCAGTCTCGCCATGCCTTCGCATAGGCCTCCGGTGCGCCGTATGCAGGATGAGCTGCGGTGGGCAGCTAGCGCGCATGCGCTTATTACTCGTCCAGACAGGACGGCTAGCTTGCTCCACCGCCTTGAGCAGCTCCCAGCCAGACGAGCCCATTTTGAAGAGGCCTATTCGGAATTCCTTGCTACAGTGGAGGACGTATTGGAAATAGTAAACCTATTTGATAATCGATTACATCAAAATATAAAAAATAAGAAGAAAACGTTCGTGCGTTGACATTCGATAAAAAACATTCAAACAAGAATATATTGTAACATGATTTAAGATATAAATAAAATGTTTATTTAGTAATATATATTCCACTGCTATTATTCTATTATTTTATTAGGTTATGGGCTTGCATTTTGTTCTAAAATAGTGTTGAACGAAAAATACGATGGAAGAAAATCATCAGTCTGGTTCCGGCCTTTGCGGTCATATTGAAAAGTTGAAAGGTACGGAAAATTTTGCAAATTGGAAATTTAAGATTAAAAACTATCTTGAATTGAAAGGCTGGTGGTGGGTCGTAGGAAATGAAGTTCAAACAAGTAAGCAAAAAGAAAGCTTAGTAGAAGTGGACACAAAAGTAAGAACTACGCTTTGTCTTTTATTAGAACCCGATTGTTTTACGCACGTGTATAGAGCAAAGACTGCTAAAGAGGTCTGGGAGAGTCTCTGTAAAGCGTATGAAGATAAGGGTTGGGGAAGACGTATCATGTTACAACGGAAAATATGGCAATGTAAACTTGAGAACTTCGAGTCTATGGAGAAATATATCTCGGAAATAATGTTTTTGTCAAACCAGTTGCACGATATCGATGCTCCCATTGATGATGACTGGATTGTATCTATTATGTTAAGCGGGTTGAGTGAAATATATAATCCTCTTATAATGGCTATAGATAACAGTGGACAAAAACTTAGTCTTGAGCAAGTGAAAACTAAACTGATGCAAGAGGCAAATAGACAGAGGGGTGAATCAAGTGGAAGTACATCATCGCATGTGTTAATGACTAACAAATCGGACATGATTTACCAAAAATCTAAAAGCTGTTCGAAAGCAAGTAAGCCGAAATTTGTCTACAAATGTTTTAAATGTCATAGACAAGGCCATAAAGCATCGGAATGCAAAGAAAAGAAGGAGAACACAGCGGTAAATAAGTGTGCATCAATTTGTATGAGTACTTCAGAAAAGAAGCCAGTTAAGACGAATAGTTGGTTCATCGATAGTGGATGTTCCCACCACATGACCCACGATATAAGTAAGTTATTTAACTACCAAAAACAGAAAAATAACAAAATCAGAGTGGCAAATGGGGAGGAACTATCAGTCCATGGTGGAGGGAACGCTAACGTGAAAATCAGTGCAAACACAGAACTTGCATTAGATAATGTTTTGCATGTCCCCGAATTGAGCATGAATTTGATTTCTGTTAGCAAGCTAATTGAAAAAGGTTACATTATGAATTTCAATGAAAAAGGTTGTATCATAATGAAAGAGGATAAACAAATTGTCAAATGTCATGATGTTGGTGGAATTTTCGAATTAAAAGAAAATCAAGACGTAACATTGAATGTGACATTGTCAAGTCAAAATTTATCGAACCTTTGGCATAAGAGATTAGCACATTTGAGTAAACAATACATGAATAAATTACAAAATCTAGTGAATGGAATCAAATTTCAGCCGAATGATAAAATTGAACCATGCATACCATGTATCAAAGGAAAGACATGTAAGAAGCCTTTCAAAAATACAGGTACAAGAGCAAATGATGTCTTGGAGATAATTTATAGCGATATTTGTGGACCAATGGAAGAGCCATCGTTTAGAGGTTCGAGGTACATGTTGTTGTTTATCGACGACTTTACTCGGAAAACACATGTATATTTTCTGCAAAGTAAAAGTCAAACTTTTGATAAATTTCGCGAGTATAAGGCGGAAGTAGAGAAAGAGATGAACAAGTCAATTAAATGTTTAAGGACCGACAATGGGTCTGAGTATTGTAATCGTGTATTTGATAACTTTTTAAAGTCTGAAGGTATAAAGCACCAGACGACGGCCCCGTACACACCAGAGCAGAATTCTGTCGCGGAGAGGGCTAATAGAACGATTATAGAGAAGGCAAGAACGTTACTATCTGAAGCCAATTTAAAGAAGAAGTATTGGGCAGAGGCTGTAAATACTGTTGTTTATTTAAAAAATAGGAGTCCTACTAAGGCTGTAAAAGACAGTGTTCCGGAAGAGTTATGGTCAGGAAAGAAAGTTGATCTGAGTCATCTTAAGGTGTTTGGTTGTTTAGCCTATGGATTGGTACCTAAACAAAAGAGACAAAAATTAGACAGCAAAACTGTAGCTATGATTTTTGTGGGATATCCTAATAATACCAAAGCTTATCGATTAATGGATCGAAATACCAATACCATCTATGTATTTAGAGATGTGGAATTTATAGAAAATGTTTTTCCTGGTGATAACGATGTACAAACGAAGAACACAGTTGTTCCTATAAATCTGGAGGAGGGACATAAAGAGTCTGTGCCATGTGATAAACCCAAAGAGGTTGACAATAAGGACGATGAAGTTAATACGATTGTTGAAACGAGAAAGAATAAAAATGAAACTGAAAACAATGTAGAAATGGTTGATGATGAAGACGAGACTAAAGATGTTGTTGAAAAAGTTGAACCGCGTTATAATCTTCGATCACGCAAAAAACCTGATGTAAATAATTGTATTTGTAATGCTATTGCAGACATTGACGGCGATCCTGTAACTATTGAAGAAGCTTTGGCGAGACCAGATGGAGATTTATGGCAAAAAGCCATAGATGACGAGGTTCGATCGTTAAAGGAAAACGAAACTTGGAAGCTGGTTCCTTTGCCGAAGGATAAAAAGCCTATTCATTGCAAGTGGGTTTTTAAAATCAAAAAGGATAGCGATGGAAATGTTGTTAAATATAAGGCTAGGCTAGTAGCTAAAGGTTTTACACAGGTACGTGGTGTAGATTATAATGAAACATATTCACCTGTAGTTCGAAGCTCCACTTTGCGGCTGTTATTCTCATTAGCTGCTGAATATGATTGGTTTATTGATCAATGGGATGTAAATACTGCTTTCTTATATGGCAAGTTGAAAGAAGATATTTACATGTTACAGCCGAAAGGTGCAGTTGTCAAAGGTCAGGAAACAATGGTATGTAAATTACAAAAATCACTGTATGGCTTAAAACAAGCTTCGAATGCGTGGTTTAACGAATTAGATACAACAATGTTAGATTTAGGTTTTATACAGTCTAAAATTGAACCATGTTTATATCGTAAAAGCACAAGTGACAATAAAATAATTATTGTCGTTATATATGTGGATGATATATTTGTTTTTGGAAATAGTGAGGAAGAGAAGCTTAACTTAAAATTAGGTCTTCTCGATAAATTCAAACTCAAAGATTTAGGACCGGCTAGGCATGTTTTAGGAATGCGCCTGAGACGTGAAAATGGGGTTATTTTTCTAGATCAGGTACAGTATATTCTAAATGTATTAAATGAGTTTGGATTATCAGATTGTAAGCCTGCAGCTACTCCGATGGAGGTTGGTCTCCAGCTAGAAAAGGCTTCGGAGTCAGATATAAGGCCATATCAAAATCTGATAGGATGTCTAAATTACTTGGCAATTAATACAAGACCTGATATTGCGCATGCTTTGAGTGTTTTGTCGCAATTTAATTCTGCTCATGATGAATCACACTACAAAGCTGCTCAGCGGGTATTGCGTTACTTGAAAGGAACATCTAAACTTTGCTTGAAGTTTCAAAAATCAAACAAGGTTAGTCTACATGGTTATGTAGATGCGGACTGGGGTGGCGCATATGACCGAAAATCATTTACTGGTTTTATTTTTAAACTAGGTTGTAACTTAATAACATGGGAGAGTAGAAAACAGCAATGTGTTTCACTGCCTTCTACGGAATCTGAGTATGTTGGTCTTTGTCAAGCTGCTAAGGAGGCGGTATATTTACGTAATTTGCTAGGTGAGCTCCTCAATAATGATTGTCGGATTAGTCCAGTTTTGTTGTATAATGACAACCAACCATGTCATAAAATAGCAAACAACAAAATGAATCATAATAGAACAAAACATATAGACATAAAATATCATTATATAAGAGAGGCAATAGCAAAGAATTATGTTAAGATTGAATATTTGCCAACTGAAGAAATGGTGGCCGATATTCTAACCAAATGTTTACATGGCCCTAAAATTAAACATTTTTTGTCAGAGTTATGTCTGAAAATATTTAATTAAGGGGGCATAGCAAATAATTTTGATTTTATTTTGTCTATAATCAAATATTTTCAAATTTGGTGTTAACGAATGTAAAGGCGTCTTTAGGTATGATTAACTAGAGTAAGGGCGCGATGTATTTTAAAAAAAAAATTGTGATGTAATAGATTAAGGGCGCGTATTGGAAATAGTAAACCTATTTGATAATCGATTACATCAAAATATAAAAAATAAGAAGAAAACGTTCGTGCGTTGACATTCGATAAAAAACATTCAAACAAGAATATATTGTAACATGATTTAAGATATAAATAAAATGTTTATTTAGTAATATATATTCCACTGCTATTATTCTATTATTTCATTAGGACGACGAGGCGCGAGAATCGGCCCAGAAGGACTACGAGCAGTTCTTCGAGTTCACAGACGATGTGCTCGAGGCTGGGGCCAAAATGAAGCGCGAGGCTCGACAGAGCATGCTGTGCGAGTCGCCTCGCCCGCAGCCGCAGCCCGCCCTATTGGGTCGGCTGCCTACTTTGGACCTTCCACACTTTGGTGGGCGGCTTCAAGACTGGATGGGGTTCATCTCCATCTTCGACAGTCTAGTCCATACCCGCCGCGACCTATCCCCAGGCCAAAAAATGGCCTATTTGCGGACCTCCCTTCAAGGGGAGGCACTTGGGGTAGTCTGCCATTTGAAGTTGTCTGACGCCAGCTACTCCACGGCCAGAGAACTCCTCGAGAGGCGCTACGCCAATGTGCGCCGCCTTGCTGACGCGCACATGATGGAGTTAATATCCCTCCCGGTTTTGAAAGACCTAGCACGTCTCCGGGAGGTGATCATTGACCCAGTCGTGGTTGCTTGCAACGCCCTTCGACAACTTGACTTACCGGTGGATCAGTGGTCCTTCTGGCTTCTTCACCTGGTTCTGTCCCGCCTGCCTCTCGATCTGCGGATCCGATTTGAAGAGAGGTACGGCGGGGACGGGGCTAATTATATACCCCCGTTCAGTGACCTCTTAAAGTTCCTTGAGGAACAGAGCCGCCAGGTGGAGAATGCCGTGGCCTCGGGAACACCGGCAAAGGAGCCGGCGCGACCGACGCCACCTTCTAAACCCACGACTTCCACCAGGGGTTCCAAGCAGCCAGAATTAGCGCAGGAGACTGGACGCCGCCCAATTCTAAACTTTAGTGGTCTTGCTGCGACCGAGGTGACCCCCTGTCACTATTGCCGTGCTTCCACGCACTCGACGACCGACTGCCCTAAATTCTTGGAGAGACCGCCCAAGTCCCGTAGGGCCATCGCTAGGGAGCGCCGTTGGTGCTACTCTTGCTTAGGTCGGCACTTACAACGAAATTGCCAGCACCAACGGCCTTGTCCCCATTGTCAGGGCAACCACCTTCCTATCCTTTGCCTCGACCGCAATGGCGTCGGTAGGCAGGAGGTGGTTGAGCGGACACCCGGCAGGAGTGGAGTCTCCTCACCGGTCACAGGCCCAGCCGATAGAAGGCGTGGTGACACTGTTAGTGCGGCCCCTGGTTTTGATAGGGCTTCACCCCCCCCTCGGGCGGGGGTGCAGCCCTCCAGGGGCGGGGGCGTTCCGCCCTCTGTCAACCCTGAGGGAGGTTTTGCCGTCGCTCAGCCTGATCCAAGGAGGTACTCCCCTCCTCTGGCTGAATACCCCAGGCTGCAGCGACACCTTCCTCGATGGCCTGGACACCCCCTTCCGCACTACGCCGCCCCGCGGCTGTCGTACATGGCCAGACCCCCTCAGACCGGGAGAGACGCTTGGGTGTACCCTGGGGGAACCCCACCTCTTGGTGTGGTCGAAGTTCCCCAAGAAGGCCCTTACGAGCGCCCAAGGCTAGAGGAGTTGCCCGAAAGGGGCAACTCCCGTTGACTTGCTGCTGCCTTGGCTCCCACCACCGCCACCTCACCTGACAATTTGAACGACCATAAGCCGGTCTGCCAGACTGTACTTTTACCAACGGCTTTGGTCAGGGTGTACAACCCGAAGGGTGAGTGGCCTATGGTACGCGCGCTGCTAGATCTCGGATCACAGCGCTGGATTGCGTCGTTGTGGTGGGTGAGCGCTTCGGGGCAAGTCTCATTGCACCTTGTCCTAGCTAAGTGCAAGGTTGCATCTATCAGGTCTCGTCTAACAATTCCTAAGTTGAACTTGTGGAGCCGAACTATTGACCCGGTTACTCAACCACGTCCACGCTTCTTGGAAGTCTCTGGTAAACATGGTGGACGTTTTTGCGTGGTCGGACAGTGAGATTGTCCTGTGTTGGCTTCGGACTTCGGTCCATAATCTTGGCTTTTTTAAATACTCATGCGGGTTGCAATACCCTCTCAGCCATTTTGCAGCGTGAGTTTGGATTTTGGCAGGCCGACGAACCATTCGAAGCGTGATCTTCAACTGTATTGCTTGCTATCGTTTGGAGGCATCCATTGCACAGCTTGTGATGGGTGACCTGCCTGCGGACCGCGAAAAGGCTGCTCGACCTTTCGCCGGTGTTGGAACCAATTTGCCGGTCCTTTCTTAGTGAAGAGCTCTAACCTTAAGAATGCTCGGTCTTTTGAGGCCTACTTGTGCGTCCTTGTTCGCCTTGCAATCAAGGCAGTCCGCTTGGGACTTGTCAGTGCCCTCAGCACGGAGGCGTTCGTGGCCACTCTGGGCCGCCTCGTGAGCCGTCGCGGCCTACCCGATTTGGTTCGGACCGACTGCGGGACTAATTATAAGGGAACCAATCGTTATTTGAAGGAGGTCGTCGACCTCATTGTTGAGAGCAAGCACTGTGTAGGCACCGTCATGTCTAGAATGGGAGATCTTGTTATGCTTAAAGAATCTAATCTACTCCCACTATTTGCGTCGTGGACGCATTGTTAAACTGTTATTTGGATCGGATGGCGTTCCGCGGGTGGCCAAGGTATTTGTAGGGGACTCAGTATTGCAACGTGCCGTGGCCACGTTGTCCCAACGGCCTATTGATTAGCGAATCTACATTCTTAGATTCGGAGCGGGGGATTGTTTACGCCAGGGTAGCTGGCGCGCGCGCCGAGTCTTTTGTTTGCATTGAATAGTGCGCTCCCTCGCTAACCCGCAGAGGCGCTTATCTGCGTGTCCCGCTCACGCCTCGGTTACGAGAGTTTTTTTTGTGCCTGCAATGACGCGGCGATGACGGGGCGCGCACAGTACGAATCGGAGTCAGCTAGCAACAGCCGTGCGTGCGGCTGGGTTTTTTGCGGCGCCCTTTTGCCCCGGCGGTTTGTACCCCAAGAAACGTACGTCTTGGGACCGCGACAGTTTTATGTGGGGGCGCGACCTTTTGTGCGTATTCGTGAACTCATCTTGTGGAGCGAGTCTGCTGTCGACCGACAAACTGAGCGGTTCCCCGCGCGTGGCTGACGTGATTTTGATCACGTGTCGTCTTTGAAACGCGTAGTCGCGAGACGTAAATTATTACGTTTGAGTAGCCACGTTTATATTTGCGCGGGTGTGTAGTCATGGAATATTTGCGCAACGGGACGTCCGTTTTTTGAGGCGCCTGAGTTGTTTTTTCGCGCCGCGGTTTTGTTTGCCCAGACCTGATTGTTTTGGGACCGCCTCGCCCTGCACTGTGATATCGCTGGGTTTTTGGACATTGCACGCGTGTTTGGGACATTGACTAGTTGTTGTGCCGGCCTTTGTGAGTTCGCTACGCTCGCCGGATCTACCTAGTAACACGCGTGCCCAGCTGCGTTTAGTGGCGATAAAGTTCGCGGTAGTTAAGTAATTGTAGACCGCGCTGTCATTGACCGCTGACCTTGTGTGTCGTGAACCACGTACTTTATTTTATTCGCTTGAGTGTTTGTGGGAGTTGAAGCCAGCCTGAACGTTCGACATATTTTGACCGTCGCGTTCATTGTTGCGGGTTGCGACCCACTGTGCTGCTGCATTGAGCACTCCACTCATAGGAGGCGAACGAACGATTGGAGCTGTGTTCGTGTTTGACGTGTCTGGGAGCTGATTGGTGCAGAGGACCTACGGTTGCAAGCCCCACACACACACCTACACACCCCTTTACACTTTCACGTCACATACTGTCCCACATCCACTACAGGGGGCGTCGCATCGAGTATCGTCGCATGCATCAACCAGGTTAGTGGCCTTCTATTTTCCTTGTCTATGTCGAAGGCTGTCGCTGCCCGAGTTGACGATTGCCGTAGTAGTGCTAGTAAAAGCCGCCTGTTATTTCCACTGATCGGCTAGTGAGACTCGGATATTACTATCCGACTCGGATTGGATACCGTCACCCGTACTAATCACTGTAGTCTCACTAGTCGGTCCCCCCTCGACCTGTCCGGGCTCGTTCCTCTATGGGCCCGGGAACTCAGCCCTCGTCTGGACAGGCAAGGGGCCGTAACAGCTATGTTGGTGACTTTGGTTCGTCTACGGATCTCCTCATTTCTGATTTGATCACGCAGAGCAACTCCGAGCATAGCTCTCTCCATCGCTCGCTGAGTGACTCTGAGCCTTCTTATGAGGCCCATAGTTAAAGACCAAGTCTCGGATCCATATGAAAGCACTGGTAACACGCACTGTTCGAAAACCTTAGTCTTCAAGCACTGAGGGATATTGGACGAGAAGACATCACAAAGCTTCCCGAACGCTGCCCAACCGAGCTGGATTCGGCGGTTCACCTCTTTCTCGAAATTGGACCTACCTAGCTGGACCGTATGTCCCAGGTATATGTATTCGTCCACAATTTCGAGTGCAGAGTTCTCAACCACTACTGGGTGGAGCGAAACGTGAGAGTTAGACATGATTTTCGTCTTGCTCATGTTCATTTTAAGGCCCACCTGTTGGGAAACTCTGCTGAGGTCATTGAGCATCGTGTTAAGGTCTTCCAGAGTCTGTGCTATGACTACGATATCGTCTCTGATAAGAACGCAGAGGCCCGCCTTGGTTAGAAGGACCAAGGCGGGCCTCTGCGTTCAAATAGTGCTGCCTCTCTCGCCGTACTGGCGGGAGTGTTGCCGGCCGACCTGGAGGTAATCCGTGCTGCCAGGATTGATGCGGCGCGTAGGACTGCGGTCAAAGGTGAGTTGAGCAGACGTAAGCGTGAAATCGGGGCAGACATCGTCGCGGAATGGCAAGCGAGATGGGCCAGCGAAACGAAGGGCGGTGAGCTTCGTCGATTCTTTCCAGACGTGGCCGGGCGACTCGAGGCGACTTGGGTCGTCCCGGATTATCCGACCTCGCAGATGCTGACGGGGCACGGTCGCTTTCGGAAGCGCCTGCATGATATGTGTCTGGTCGAGAGTGGCGAGTGCTACTGCGGACTGGCGGAGGAGAACCTCCACCATGTCTTGTGGGAGTGCTCCTTATACGAGGACCTCCGGTGCTTGCTGCTGGACGGGATCGTTCGCGAAGTCTCTGGCTCAGTTTATTATCAGGAACTCGTGGGTTCGGTGGCACACTTCGGAAAGCTACGGGAGTTCGCGCACGCGTGGCATAAGAGGCGAAGCGGCTTGGAGTGACACTAAGAATTTATATGCTGCGGACAGCGACGGCGCGGCGAGTCCGTTATTTGTTTTGTCCTGCCCCAGAATGGGGAGAGTGAGCACATAGGGACAAGGAGCGAGAGCAAACAACTTGTAGGGAGTCAAGAAGGCGCCCCGGGAACACGCCAAGAGCAAGTACCGAACGGGCGCCCTCCCGCGTTTCGGCCCCCATAACCGAGAGGTTGATTGGGCCATGGGTGGTGGAGGGTTGTCCCTACACCTTTTTCAACAACCCCGCTACGAGAGGGTGTGGTAGCGTGTTCATGAACCACCTTCTTCACATAAAGAAGACTAAACTTAGTTATTTAAAAGGGTAAAAAAATGTTTAGCGCTATGCTACCTGTAGTTCAAGAAGCGAGCCTTTTTCGACCGCAGCGTGAAGGGCGTCGCACCTGATGATCAGGCTGGTGAGGTGCCGTGCTAGCGGCAGCGCCTCCGCCTCCGCCAGCAGCCGGTGGCCCTGCCCGCCGAGGATCGCGCGCTCCAGCTTACCCTCGACCTTCCCGCGCGCCCATTGGCGCAGCTGAGCTGACGATACGCCCAGCACTAGGTGCACGTAACACGATATTAAACATGTATCATAATTATACAAAAGTGTCCAGCTGCCTGAGCCAAGGTCATGAAAAGAGCAGCGTTCTGAGCCAAGAGACAAATAGCGTTACATCGAGATATGGAACAAAAAAAATAGTAAAATTACGTCAAAATACCGATAGTTTGCATACAGTTTTTTAATTTCGTTCCATTTCTACACGTCGCGAAGACGTGACAAATAGTGTTACTATTAATTTGGGACCTCACTAACGCCGTCGTGGCCACTGCAGCACCATTAACCATGTGACTTTTCTACGATTGGTATAATTCGCTCATTCAATGCCAAAATGCAAAAAAATGATCACGTGACTTATTGAAGATGGATAATATGTTTCTAGTGACGATGTCATAATATTATGGCTAAGGCGGCAGAGCGTAGAATTGATCATTTCACATCGCGTCTGAGAGGACATCGGTGGGCTGTAAAAAAGAGATGAGACTTATGAATTAAGACTTAGCCCTTTTAGATAAAACTATATGAATTAAGACTTAGCCCTTTTAGATAAAACTAATTTTCTTATACGAGTAGCCTACTACATCTGACACAGTGCAATAAGGTTTTGTTCTGTTCATTTGTCATATTCATAAATGAATAGAACAAAAACTTATACTTTACAAAATACGTCTATTATATCATAATGTTATGTCCAGCGAGTGCTACGAATTTGCTACGAATCATCGTAGCATATTCGTAGCAGTTGATAATAATGAAAATAAAATTCTATTCACTGTTTTTTTGTTTCATGAAAAGAGTAAACTACGGCTAATGAACACAAAAATAGTATTTGGCTCTAATTAACTAAGCTAATAATTAAAAAAGCTTCATAATACCCACGGCGATAAACACTTGGCGAAAAATAATTTTAGTCTTTCTATAAAGTAATGTATTTGCAAGTTGAGGATATTATTTTTATCTAACTTTCCTAGGTTTTCCGAAGTTAGAGTGTTCTTCGTAAGAACGGCAATTACTGAGTAAGCTTCTAAATGAACGACAATATAACTCCGACGAAGCTCTATTCTATCAGATACTAGTCAGTTTTGTGGACTAAATAAAAAAAAAAAAAAAAAAAGATACGTCCTTGAAAGATTAGCTGATTAGTTTAGACACAAGGGATGCTCTTTTTAGCATTTCGAAATTATTAAACGAAATTAAATCTTTCTGAATTAAGTAGGCAACGACAGAATGAATTGCTGCATGCAATAGGTAATGCATTGCGAAGATTGGAACATGCAAGTATTTTGAATGCTATTTGAATTATCTTCAATCAAATCTTTAAAAATGCATAGAATTCTTCTATATTATGAACTCATCTGAAATATGAAAAATATTTTTTCAATAAAAATGTTTGTACTAAGATCGACATCTGATTAATTTTAAAAAATCCAAAAGAAATACCACTTTCGTTATAAAGTAGCCATATTTTAAAAAAATAGCAAAAGTTCTGACAATGATGAGCTGTTTTCTCCAAGGACTAAATTAGTCAAAAAAATAATGTGGCACTCCGGGAGTGTGTGTGAATTTAATAAGTACTTGAGGTGCCGGGTTAAGGTAACATTGTTAGGTGTCCGTTACGGTAACTGAATGAGGTGTCGGTTACAGTAACCAAGTCACAAGTTCAATAGTACTTTCCATCTCAAAAAATACCCAACGTGCTTATAGAAGTTGACGCTTCAAAAACAGAGGCACTCCGGGAGTGAGACAGAAGAGAAAACTTATAAGCTACAGATACTTTTATAAGGATGTGCTGTAACGGTAACAGTATCTCGAGTTCAATGGTTTTTTCTCATCTTAAAAATGCCTAGCTTGACTAAAGAAGTTTACACTTCAAAACTAGAGGCACTCTGGAAGTGCTGAATACTTGTACACGTACACGGTACCTATATACAGAAGTGTCGGTAACAGTAACAGTTTTGCGAATCCAATGTTTTTTCCTTCTTAAAAATAGCTCATTATCTAAAGAAGTTTTCACTTCAAACTTTTTTCGAGAAAATTAGGCACACCCTGTTTACAAGACTCGCATAGGCAAAAAAGTTCGAGATACAAGATTAGAAGATTTATTCTTTTACAACCGCCGGTAGCTAGCCAATGGCCAGAACGACCCTTATACCCTTATACCTAACACAAACTGACCTTAACCAATATACGGAATTGCACAATTGCGTAAAAGAAAGTTCGTGTCAGCTAGCTTTATCGGAGCTTTCTGGTGGCGTGGATTTTTATGCAAATGGTTTACAATAGCCCTCGACTTGTGTGTTTTTTTATCGAAGTGCTTCTATTTCTATTTATTCCCTGTTATTACGCAATGTCCTTCATTGCTGTATGTTAATGTGCACTTAATTATATTATTACGCCGTGTTGAGTAATGGGCTGTTTTCTTAGGGCGAGTTCACGAAAATGAAACGTTTTCATTTGCCCGGCCTTGAACCTAAACGAGTACAAAAATCAAGACGTTATTAACGTCTGTGTTGTATTTTTTTGTGACGCGTAAGTAGACATATTGTAATAATCGTCCATTTTTTGCATGGGTATGGTGGACTTTGGAGACGGGGCCTAAAGCGCAGTTACCCTAACTTTCGCACGTCACTGAAGATTTCCCTTGAATTAGAAGTTTTATAGGTACAGTAAGGTTAATACAGGTTTTTTACGATTTTCGAGTCGACTCGCGTCGAACAAACGAATCGAATTCTTCCATACATTTACAGCCATGCGGCTGTTAATGGTGTATGTTTATATAATTATGCCCCGCGTATCAGCAGAAACAACTCCAGATCCAGCAGAACAGATGCCTGCGCCTCATCGTAGGAGCTCTGGGATACGTCCGCAATGACGTTATCCACAGGGACACCCGCACTCCAACCGTGGAGGAGTTTATTCGCCACTTAGCATGCACTATAAACATAGTCGGACGGACAATAGTACATGGGTACACCTCCATGGAATAGCCCCGCTGCAAGAAAAACCATCCAACAGGCGTCCCTTGCTCCGCGAGCTCCTACTCCCTCAATAAACGGTGCCTCCCAACAGTGGCTTTTTTGGCGATGACGAAGAGGACGACTCGTGCGACGTGATGCCCCAGCAACCAAATCCGACACCCATACCTCCAAGGCCGACGCCAGACAGACCCCAGCCCGGATTAGAAGCGCTGAAACAAGGATACCCAGGCAGTGGTGCTGCCTGTGAGGACAAGCCCGGGCAAGGAGGCCAAATCTCGAGGCCCGTACCGCCGACGGACTTCGGTCATCGGAGAAGACCCCCTGACTAATTACGTACAAAAACCTGTACTAACCACTCTGCATTTAAAAGTTTGGAAAAATCATAATAAGAATTTTTCACAAAAATAGTACTTACTTAATAAGTGAAATTCGTAACAAGTAAATTGAAAAGGTCTCTCAAGAGTCATATTACGGCAATATTCCCGAGGTATGAATATTCATAGACAGAATGCGGGTGTACCGTGTAACGCAGATAAAATAGTACGCACGACATCGTCGCGTCGAGGGTGACCTCACAACCACAAGCCACCACGACTCTCCGTAGACAAGGTTTAGGACGCTTCTCCACCTGTGATGTGTTACACGGCACCTACAGAATCGCTTGATTATTTGATTTCATCTTCAAATATAAAAATTCTCATATTGCAGTGTGTGTAACCAAACTTTGAAACGATTCTTATGATTTTTCTTGAAACATGCCCCCAAATGGCAAAACTAGTTACTGGCCCGGTCAGCTAGTAACTTTTAAAAATCTAGGGGTTCTATCTGTGTGGTTGACACTTCCACCCCTTCTTCCACTGCCCCTCCACCTGCTTTCCGAACTTGGCGGTTTAGACTTTTCTTAAGAGCCTGTAAATAAAGCCTACGTATGTGAAAAATAAGGAGTTTCATTTTCACACAAAACCAAGCTTAGCAACAGCACAGTTCTGGTGGACAAGCACCCTTATCCCTGACAACGAGAAACATTATAGATTTTTAACTTTATATCCAAAGTTGTAGAAATATGTGATATACAAACATGAACAAGGTACCTATTTCTTTAACTCTGATTTCATTTAATCGTTCAATAGACATAATAGAAAGGAGGTAATTTTAATCAGCTGCCTTATTATCCTATTAAGGGTTAAGGGCCGATTTTTCAATCGCCAGATAAGCGTTAACTAAGGAATAAATATGAAGTTTTTGACAGATTTTGTATAGCAGATGTTTCAAAATTATTCCTCAGATAATTTATCTGGCGATTGAAAAATTGTCTCTAAGGTACATAATTAAGCTCCTATTTGCATGAAGATATAATGGATAATAACTGACTGATGTTGACACAATATGCCTATTACGTTTACAAAGGCCGGGGCCGGGTGAATAACCAATGGTCGTCGAACCTGCATCAATATTGAAACCCGTCATATTTACCTACTCCACGTATCCATTACAACTGGCCTTACCTACGTGAACACGAGCTGTACATTTTTTATAGCATTACTCTAGTAGGTACACTAAACATACCCATCACACAAATCACTGTTTGAAATATAAAAATGAAGTAGGAACATATTTGTTAACATTTTCATTTTTCAGTTTCAAAAATACATACCTATCAAGGAAAATCTACCAAAGCAGACTAATCTTTTTGAATTCTTAGTAGGTAAGTATTTAAATATCTATATATATCCTTACTGAATGTGATAAACGCGTTTATAAAAATAAGATTGTACCTATGGATGTGAGGATGTTTGTTATAGTCACGCAAAAACTACTTAACCGATTTGACTGTTTCGTATAAAAAAATAATCGAGTGTAACGGACGGATGGAGCAAGTCCCACAGGTTAAATTTTTATTAATTTTGTATGGAACCCTAAAATTGTAGATATAGAACTAAAACTGGAATATACTACATAAGCTAATTTTTATGCTGACAAAAAAATTTCCACGGGATTATCTGATGAAAAACCGAAATTCGAAGACATATTTAACTCAAGAAAAATCCTAACGACTACCAACCACAAAGGTTTTAGTTGTCCTCGTATTATTCCATTCCCTAACATTACGTAACTTAGATGCATTTTCACAAAGCAAAAGTACGAGCTAAAGCTCGTGTTTTTGATTATAATTATAGTTGTAATGCAAAAAATATATTCGCGACACGCTAAGGTCGCTTTCACATCCATCTCGCAATTTGCATAATTGATGCATAATTCGAATATTAATCTTTTATGCTGACCGTGACTAACCATGACCAATATTTTGACACCTCAGCGATTTATGTACTGAACGTTTATAAATCTAAAGACAATTAGGTATTTTCAAATTTATAGGTAAATAATTATGTATTTTGGGTTTTTAACCATAATTCGTGTTGAGACAGAAACACGACTTGGAAAAATTTTCTCCAAACATACCTCCGACAAATTCATTTTAAGGAATGTTTCACTTCGGGTGCTTTTGGGTTTTTTAATAGCGTGTTGGCTTGTCAACACTCAGCCAAAGCCTACCAAACGTTACGGTTGGTTGGGATCGGACTTGAGAGCAGATAACTTCTCTCACGTCCAATTTCGCCGTAATCTCTAAATTCTGCATACAGTACAATTGTAAATTATACAGAGTGGCATAGTCAAACATGACTAAACTCGTTAAATAAAGATTTAAAAAAAACTTTGCAATTATTTTAATTTTTATCGGAAACTGGAGTGAATTTTATGTACTTACTTCATTTTTTGATTTTTAAAAATGTCGTTTTGCACCCTAACAAAGTTTTGTAAGCTCTTTGCAAGAAGAGCATCTGCATAAGTTGATGTAGGTCCAATAACACCCTTTATGTAGGAATTGCTCATAAACTATTCGAAATTATAATAGCATATAGTTTAGGTAAGCTTCCCAGTACTTTATAAACACTGCCTGCTTATGAGTTTTACCAATACCGTATAGTAGGTAACTATAAGTTGCTTGGTGTCTAGATTACAAATACAGCTAGACTATAAATCTACCGTTTGTTTAGCCCTTCTAGTATTTTAGCATCGGCTGCGGGTCATTACATTACAACCCGTATGAGCTTATTAATAGTAGGTACCTACTTGCGTACATTACACGTTGTGATATATGTACCCATGTAAAATATAGCTATTCCTTATAATATTATTATATATATTATATATCCTTAAATATACCTAATTTGCTTCAAATTTTATAAAATTTATATAATTTCAATTAATTTAGCACTCAGCGTGATTTGAACCCGCATCCTTTCACCGACAAAAATTGAAAATTGTTGTATTTATTAAAATGAATCCCGCGAAACCGAGATTTTTTTTCAAGATAAAAAGTCACCAAACGAAAAATAAGATTTAATACTTGTGGTGTGAAGGAGTAGCAAACATCCAAAACTGAAAAAATAAAGTTTAAGTCAACAGACATAGTTATTTAGATGCTTTAGTTGGTTAGTTATACAAAATGAGAAGCAATTTATAAATACGCAGTAACGAAATAGTTGACGTGTCAAACTTGAATAGTTTTTGATGTCGATCACTAATTTGACCTCGTCGCTGTACCTGCTCAACCTTTTATCGGGGATCAAGGGGCCACGGTCAGGGTTAACAGAAAACTGCCCCAATAATAGGTTTTTACAATCAAGATTCCCTTATTGGGGATTATTTTTCCTGTTACCTTCACCCGTTCTATTTAAAGGGCTTTGGTCATTGATATCTATTAGAATTTTGATAGTTTTGGAAATGCCTTCGATTTGCATGAAGGTTGCACATGAAACAAGGTTGTGGTGTCACCCAAGGTTGCATTATTTCTCCACAACACTAAAAAAGTTAAACAGCATATCACATGGACACTTGAAATTGGATCAGCGCACACTTGACTCTTGAAAAACCAAAGTTTTTGTATTAAAGCTTACTTACAAGCTATGAAATCGGTCGTGCAAGGTCTTAGGAGGTAGCCACATGGCGCAGTCTGACAGATGTGAAATAAATGCCTACTTGTAGCCATTTTATAAGTAACGGGTAGGTCTCAACTAATTAATAAAGGGCAATAATTGCAAATGTCACGGCGTAGTACACCGTACACGCACACGTGGGCGTGTGATGCCGGCATGCTAGCCACGCGATGGCTTAGGTACATGGCAAATTTTCTGCTCCGCTTAATTTTTACCACATATTTTACATAAATTACAATTTTAATGCTTATTACCTATGGAGTCCACTTTCTGTTTTTAGTTTTTAAAGTTCCTCAAAAGAAAGCAACGGAACGAATAGGTTTAATTTGTCCACTTTCAGTTTTTTTTTTTTTAAGAAATTCAAACTCAAAATATCTTTATTTCACATAGGCCTAACTTATGAAAAGTCAATACGATAATGTGATAATATTATATGAGAATGTACAATAGCGGAATGAAAAGGTTCGTCAATTTTCAAAGTGATTCGTTTGCACTAGTCGATTGTTTTAGCATGTTGACATTATGGACTCTTGCAGTATTAGTGCAAGGAAAAATCGACACTAAGGTGACGAACCTTTTCATTCCACGACTGTACCTACCCACATGGTGATAATGATTACTAGTCGACTTAAGATTAATTTAACGGGGGTTCCAACTTCCAACGCGCCCTGCACTGTGGAGATAAAATATTTAGATGAAATTATAGGATAAGTACCGTAAAGCAGCGAATAGATATCACCATAGTTTTAAGGGTTCTATAACAAAATATAATAAGCCCGAATATAATCTAATTTCTTTGACGAATATAAGCCCGAATATAGTCCAATTTCTTAGACAGGACTGTCAGTCTCAGTAGGTAACGTTCTTTCTACATTTTCTAGGCTAAAGCGAGTAGTGTTCGCTTTTCAGGAAACATGTCAGGCGGCACGAACGTTTTGTTTAAACAGGCAAAACAGCTACCTAACAGCTTTCTGGATTGTTTGCTATCACTTTCGTTCCATTTTGGCATCGCTCGGCACCTATAGGTTTATAGCTATGCGATCGTCATCATAATATTATCGATTGAGAAATCTGTCGAGCGCTGAAATCAAATCATGAAAATGACATCAAATCGCTAAATTGATCATATATATCACTTCCGTGCAGTCAACTGTCATTGTCATATTTCATCATTTTTGAATTTCTTTCCATTCAAGGAGTTTTGGGCAAAGTAATCCGTGAAATTCAAATTATATTTAGTTTTTATTTACATGTTGTTAATAGAAACTTTGCTCAAAAATTGCCATACCTCATAAATTGGTTCCCGAAAGATTATTTTTTGGAGTTTACTACATATAGGGCATTGGAGCAATTTGGAGCTATTCTTACATTTAGGATGACTGTAGTGAAGGAAGAGTCCATTTTTCATGAGATTTAAACTCTTCTTGCTGCTTTCCATTGTTTCTGTTACATTTAAAAGAGTGAGTTAGCCTCTAGTAGCTCATTACCGTAGAGTCCTATGACTATCCGAGTTTCTTGCCAGTTCTTCTCGAAAGTAATTTTGAAAATTGTTTCGGAACTTGGCGGTATATTCTGACCACATTCTGACATGCATTATATCCAGTAAATTCCAGGTCTACGTGGAAGAATAAATAAGTATTTGTTTAGATATATCCACTAAATATTAATAACTAAATAATAAAGACATGGTTTGAAATCCAGCAGCTTTAGTCATATTATGACGTAGGTAGGTACCCACTTGTGATTGTCGCGGAAGCATGTCAATCGCTCAAATGGAACTAAATAAAAAAAAATGTATAGGAATGACATTTCCGATCGCTAAAATAATCACGTGAATTATCGAAAACAACTGTCATGCTCATATTTTTTTTAATTTAGTTCAACTTAAGCGTTCACAGATAAGTCATGTCTAAAGCTGCAGATACATAGGTACGTAACGAACAAAATAAATGTTAACTTGATTGTTTCGAACCGATTTCCGTGGCAATTAGGTGTCCATAACATTAACATGGAGCGTGGTCATTTTCAACTGTACAGGCAATCGATTTTATAGCCCTGAGGCACGAATGCGACGGTCGAAATCGTTCCTCATCAAATATTTACCGGCCTGTCCCACTGACACCGCTCATTTGTATCGAATATCCGTCACAACGAAACTGAACATTGAACCCAAGCTTGTAATATTATGTATAACAGACCTGCAGCTTTAGTATAGATACCTATTTCAATCCAAGAAGACACGCCACACTCTGACAAAATCGCTTATGTGTCATTCGATCTGCATGGAGTTTGACAGAATGGGGCGCGTCATCGTGGATTGAAATATCTATATAACAGGCCTGCTGCCATGTGACATACTCCCACAGAGACCCGTCCGTCGCCGAAATGGAACGTATTCAAAAGCTGTATGGTAATGACATACCTAATCTTCAATTGATCACGTGACTTATCGCAGGTAACTGTCAGTCTCATACATTTTTTGAATTTCGTTCTATTTGAGCGATCGAGAGATTTCTGTGACGATTGCAGATATGTCATAAGGCCAGCTGCTGAATTTCAGAACATCTCATACAGTTAACATAACGCAATTAGTAGGAATATCTAATCAAAATCAAATTACTTATTTATTCTTCCCCATAGGCCTTATTTACTGGCACTTATGCATGTCAGACTTTACCGCCAAAATTAATAAATTACTTGCGAGAAGAACTAGTAAGAAACTCGGATAGCCATAGGATTCGAATCAACTGTGATACTGTAATTATTTGGTCTGTGATCCATGGAGTTTATAAACCGTTTTGAAAAGATTCTGGATTCGACAGGAGCGGCGATTGGCACAAACACACTTTAAAGAGTTCTACGCAACCGGTTTACACATTAAAAATGACTTTACAACTTCTCAAAACTTCCTCGTAAACTGATGATTTTAAGAATGGTTTTCGCAGGGACTGTTTACAGGGACACGAAGGCCAACGCGAGTAAACTGAACAAAACAGCTTTTTCGCTTAAGAGAATAATCTACTCAAAACCTGTATTTCGATGCCCAAAACACAATACGTGAAGTCGTACAGCGTACGTGCCTCCTAACAGGTTGCTCAGACATGTAAATTGTTGAAATGATCTATCTAGCTACATTTTATATACTTACTTACTGCGTATTCTCTTACATATCTTTTCTAATACATAAAATTCTCGCGCCCATTTTATATCAAACTCCTCCGAAAAGGCTGGACCGATTGTTATGAAATTTTTTGTGTAAGTATGTTCGGCATGTGTGAAAGTAGGTGATACAATTTTTTATACCAATGTTTGCCGTGTTTGTTTATATGGCAAAACAATGTTTGCCGGGACAGTTAGTTGTAGTAGCATCTTAGTTTCACAGATATCCGTCGAGTTATAACTGGGATATGATTCTCGAGAATATAAAATTGTACATCGGCCAACCATCGCCGGTAACGCAGCCATCACCAGCAAGCAAGCATTAATGGCAATTTAAGGGCAATTAGTAGCCCCGACAACATTAGTATAAACATTTTGGAGGCGTAAGCTGCACATAGGATGCGCACTAACAAACGCAGACTCTAACCGAAAGTGCAAGAAAGACGACATATCACAAAATCAGCTCAGCTAAAATTCTTTCTCGAAAACGTTGCTAGCTCCTATACCATAACCAATCAGCTGCATAGATGTAAGCTCGTCGCTGTAGTAGTCGAAGTAGCCTGAACCGATTTCGCTGAAATTTAAAATTAAGGTAGACTAAAGTCTAAAGCATCCCGGAAAAATAGTTCCCGGGAATGGTGAAAACCCGTAGTTTATAATTTCAGACGAATTTAATCAAGATATCTGAATTTAATTCAAAATATTTGAAATTGAGATAGACTTCTAAAATTGCGGTATTTTTTGTCGCGTCAATTTAATTTAAGATTTTGTGAACCCAAACCAATGTCGGTTTACTTTACATCACGGCTGTCCATGAGAATGCAACATTTCAACTAAAAAAGTCTCCTTTCATAGCGCCCTCGTTCGATCAACGTTTGCGAGAAGCTTCCAATCAATTTTGTATCTGAAATCGGTTTGGGGCGAGCCCTTTTGTGTAGTCTCAGGCATAAAGGCGTGAAGTTCAAAAGTGAAGTAATTAACAATTACAAGGGATAAAGGGTGTCGTTATAAAGGCGCCAGAAGATTAAACTATATTTCAAGAAACCGATGTATGAAAGATAAGTTGTTGACACAAAAGATAAACATAGACTCGCAGAGAAACTAAAGTGTTCATTATGTTTATTGATGAAATCCATTAGATTAGTCAATAGACAGATTGTATTCTCAAACTGAAAAGTGGTAGGTTTCTTTTATATATTTTTTTATTTTCTTATTTTAGAGCTTCTTCGCTGTTTGAAAGTGTGACATTTATATTTAAGCCAATATTTCTTTTATTTCCATTTGGGTCAGCCAGCGATTCATCGTCAGGGGTTTCCTGGACTGCTAAAATAAAATAGTCATTCATTACAAGAACTAAAACTACAAGAAATTGATAGAATGCTAAAATGTTACTCGTATCTCGTACCTTTATTTAATTGTACATTTAGTATGCGATGATATAGTTCGCTGAATTTCTTTTGACGCCTCATATTAGATGGAGTTTTCACCACGAGAGTGGGCAATATAATATAGTGCTCAAGATCTGGTTCCTCTCTATTGCGATACCTTTTTCTTGAAGAGTTCTTTTTAACTACTAATCGAGGGTCTTTAGGTCGTGTCTTTCCAACATTATAACTGCTTCCACTTGAAAGATCATGTTTACTTCCTTCCCGATTTGTAGGATGGGGCTGTGAACTACTTATAGGTTTTTTTGAATTGGATGTGTGGTAGCAACAAGTTGGTGCTCTATCAGCTGTAGAACGGGTACCATAACTTGAATGGGGTGCTGCGTAACTCGGTCCAGGAGAACAATCTTCTTGTCTATATCGCCGATCGGGTCGTGATTCTGGAAATGCAAGACGATCGCTGCTTTGCTGATTTCTAAAATAATTCCTATCGTCTCGTCGGTGATTTGCTACAGCAGCGTTAGTGGTGTTGTGATCGCTTGCAGGTATATCTTCGCTGCCATGTCTGTTCTTGTGACTGGCAACTATAATGTCTCCGGTCTTGCCGACCGGTCGACAAGTATTTTCATGGCGGTGATTCAGTTTAACGATTCTGTAATGACGTCGTTTTCTCCGTTCTACGTGAGCTACTCTCTCTCTGAGCAAGCTGTCGATCAAATGCTGCAAGTCAGATCTTGTTCCATATCTATCTGGGCGAGGTGCTCGTCGCGCAAGACGAGCGTTTGGCCAGTGGGTGCGACAAACATCCTCGTAGATGATATCACTGAGCACAGCTTCCCGCGACGGAGTTAACTTGATGCCATCGTCCCGTGGAGCGAACTCCCCTTGTGCTAGATAATGAACTGTATCCATAAGTCTATAATCTCTCACTGGATTGAGCTTGTGTCTTATTTTATGAACCCTCTCAGCAGCCATTTTTGAACCATTGTCTCTTTTACAGGGGACAGATGCACATTGTCGTCTACCTCTTGCTGTGATGCCATCATAGAGTGTAAAATCACGACCGTATTGTTCAGAATTATGTTCTTTTTGAATAGTAGTAGCTTTACTTGCTGATAATCGTGCTGGCTGTTGGGAATGTCGTTGGAATGCAGATGTTTCTGGAATGTGACTATATTCTACGTAACTACATCCAGCTCTTCCATTGCTCGGCGAAGCTCTCATTTTATATTCGTTATGCCCTTCTTCATCAGATGATGAAACTGGAATATCGGGGTCAAGACAACGAAACACCATTTCTTGTTTTAATACTTTTCTTTCTAATTTTTCTATTCTTTTATTAATTTCGAGTATATTTTGTCGAGAAGGATTTTCATTGGGCGGTCCAGTTACAATAAATGTTTCATTATTCTTTTCCGGAGGAGGTTTACTATTGTCAGATATTTTATTATCAACTGGGGGTAGAGTCATTTTTACGGAAGGGTGAGTGTAAGGATAAATGTTTTCTAATGCACATTGTTTAGTATAAATATTGGAAACTTGGGAAGAAAATTCAGTATTTGAACATGTTGATTCTACCGTCGAAGTTTCTACAAATGGAGTACTCGTAGATGTTATTTCACCGATGATTTCACTTTGTGCTCGAATTTTCAATTGATTAATATCACAAACAAGTGTATTTGAAACATCTTCGTTGTAATCTAAAAATTGTAAAAAGTCAGTATTATATAGTCATTGCACTGTTATTTTTTTTTTAAGAATTAGTTATTTATGAAGCTTACGTGTTGTAAAGGATGAGTGGTCTCCAATTGCAAGCCTTGATCCTGAATGCTGTAATAGTATTTTTATTACACAAGTATTTATGTAATATTTTGATAATGTGTATTTTATGAAAAAAAAAATACCTGTTTAGAATGAAATCTACTCTTCTCAGCAATGTATAATGTTTTGATAGCTGGAGTTCTTGGTTTAATAGAAACCAGAACTTTTTGAGCTGAGGTTTTTATATTCGATCCTTTTTGAAATATTTCTGTAAAGTAAAATTATTTTCATACACTTTCAACCATAATATTATCTAAATATGTTTGTAAATTAATAATAATGTAAAGGTGAAAATGGAATATTTCGTAAAAGAACACTACAAATTAACTATTAAGTCGACGAAGCAATCCTGACAGTAACATAAACATCATTTTTTTGTTTAGTTTCTTGCCTGTACTTCTCGGTGCACTGCTGATTGCTTTCTATGTGAATAAAAATGCCTGTAGTATTTCTCTTTTTTACGCCCTTGATTAATGGTTCAGTTACCTAAAAGAAGTTTTTTTGGCGGTCGGCTTGGTGTTTCAGCAATAGAATTGTAGTTCACTTGACGTTGCACTTTTTCTTCTTGTATGGATATTAACTTGTTCTTAGATGGAATCTTTTTATTTTCCATCACATTTTATTTTCTTCTTCCCCAGCATATTTACTTCTAGATATCGCTAGATTTCAATAAACAATTTAAAAAAAACAATAATTTAAATGTGAACTAGAAATTTTTACATCATCAAGCCATTTAGACTTGTATTGTAAGTTGACGTATTTGCTTTCAAACCTCTTTCAAATCGATTTTTCTTCTTTCTCCTTGACCATAAGTAATAAAGTTTTATTTTTATTTATAAAAAAACTCTTGAGAAAAACTCGGATGACTAAAAAGATTAATTATAATCGGTCTCTCATTCATACCGTCTTCTGTTCCGGCGTTGATATTTTTAACTCAACCTTAAGAGACTCGAAAGTAAATAAAACATTTGTTAGGTACCTAATAAATATCCGAAAAAGAACTTGGAGCATAAGACAGTTAACACAGAGTTAATCTATAAAATTTCCTATTACATAATTGTTGTGGAAGTCATTTCGAAAATAAAAGAAATATGGAAACAAAGTAAAATTTGTCAAAATTGTAAAGCGTGACGTTTCAACCAAACATTTCAAAAATTTGTTTTAAGTTGTTCACTAATTTTCTGACGACAAAAAAGTGTGGGGTGAATTAGATTTAGACGTACTTATGGATGTTTGAGTTGTAGAGGATGTCCGAACAAGAAAATAATAGTCGCAGCGAGGATATGGTGGCATCGGTAATAATGGTAGAGAAGACGTCCAGAAGTTGTCCCAAGCCGTACAGACCCGACGAACTGCAAAATGACGCTGTACTTCATCACAAACACTCCAAAGCACCCGTTGTTCCTTGTACGTATAGGATGATGCAAACTTATAACAATAGTGAAGTGAAGGCAAAAACAATACTATAGTTATCATTTATCAAATAGGTCTCAAAAGACTAAGTGGTGCCGTTTAATGCAACGCTCGATTCTATGCTTTAAAAACTTGAACGATATCAACTCATTTTAACTTTTCCATTACTCATTACAATCTAAGCGGGCGTAAATAATATTGTTGACTCCTCAACCTTCAGTGATATAGTCATCAAATATGTTAAATTCAGCTAAAAATCACATTTTATAACTTATATTTTGATGCTTTTTTTAAAAATAATAATTTTAAGTAATTTTGTCCATAGCCCTAACTGAAGAAATAAAAAAAGGGACTGAAAACTCCAATTTAGATGGAAGTACTCAAATTGAGGGAGCACGTGGTATGTTCTAAAAACCATATTATTTGAAACTATTTAGAGTCATCACGGAATTATTTTCAAAATGTTTCATTATAAATCCTAATAATTTTCTAATTTTTGAATTTACAGCGATATCATCTGAAAAACACAAACATAACGCCGCAAAAAAATTATCATCTAGTACCGAGAAGTGTGAACCCGAATCTATCAAATTAGCAACGTTAAAAAGCGATACAAAGGTACAAAGTACGATAAATCACTGGTCTATTAACATAGTTTCACGCGATGCGCGTGATTATGGTCAATTTAATAGATAAAAAGATAATTTTTATTGCCTACTGAATAAAAACCCTAACGATAAAGTCAATGCTGCAACGCAGCGCTTTTACGCGTTGTTTTTCGAATAATTTCTTCTACGTATTAACATCAGAAAGAAAATTACGAAGCGGTTTGATTTCTCGTTCCTGATACGTTCTGCAAAGAAGGCCTGGAATACCCTCCCAGGCACAGCCTTTCTCACCTACAACTTGTGCACCTTCAAATCAAGGGTGATTAGGCTTTTACATAGGTAAAAAAATCTAATGGAATGTTATACAATAGTTACAGAAACCAATTCCATCAGATATACAGACAGATGTTGTTGGCAAAGATAAAGGAGCAGAAAAAAAAGTATCTAAGAAAGATGAGGAAGATGAAATAGTCGAGATGAGGACCACCGAAGCAACGAAGGAACATTCGGAATGGGTAAAATAAAAAGTCTTCTCACGTCATAAATGATGTACATACTACAGAGTAATTAGAATGGCGTCATTATTTTGATTGTACTCAAAACTTATAAAAACTACAAAATGCGCGGCAGCCCGCTGACCGTCATCATCATCATTAGCCGGTGTTAGATTCTCTTGATGCGCATGCGGCGTGTGTGAAAAATGGAGGTTTTGGAGCAACTTTTGGGAAAACATTCTATGAAAAAAAATCTTCCAATCATGTTCCTCGTTTTGAGCGAATTTAGA
Organism: Coenonympha arcania; assembly: GCA_036785405.1. Classification (NCBI taxonomy): domain Eukaryota; kingdom Metazoa; phylum Arthropoda; class Insecta; order Lepidoptera; family Nymphalidae; genus Coenonympha; species Coenonympha arcania. Next base: position 5,372,735 of record CM072067.1, read on the forward strand.
TTACTTATTATATACCTACCCCAAAATAGATGTCGTTTAAATTTGAAAGTAATTATCAATGTAGCTTTTAACCTGCTGGATCTTTTTTGCTGACTGAAAGCTCGAGCTTTTTCCAAAGAGTACAAAGTGTGTAACTCAATGCCACTCACACACGCATTGGTTACTTTTGCCGAAGAGTACATTTCGAGATAGAAACTTCGGTTTTCTATTCTACGTGCTGGTAGTGTTATAAGTCCCCGATTCCGGTAGTTACAAGTACAATGGGGTTAGTACAGGTTTTTTACGAATTTCGAGTCGACTCGCATCGCACAAACGAATCGAATTCCTCTATACATTTACAGCCAACGCCATCTATGGACAATTACTGACATGCGGCTGTCAATAGATGGCGCTGGCTGTAACTGTATATGGAGGCATTCGATTCGCTTGTGCGATTCGAGGCGACTCGAAATTAGTACAAAAACCTGGTAATCACTCAGCCCTCATTGAAGCTTACCTGTCCTTGTTGTAGTCGGACGATGAGGAGGCGGGCGGGCTGCCGCGCAGTGCGTCGCGGTCGTCGCGCGCGTCTCGCGTCGTGCGCCAGCTGTTTTGCTGCGGGGTGGCGTACGAGGCGCCCTCTGAGGACAACGTCTCCACCCACCGCGACTATCCCATCTAGACGCGCTTCTGCCTTCTACTCTCCAAGAGCATCGGGTGACACTGCCATCAGTCATCAGTGTGCTACTTTCAGCAATCATAATACTAGCTGGCCATTTACGATTGCTAGATTCGTGGTCACAGTGCCCGCGAAGATCAAAACAACCCACCGGGGTGCGCTCCACTCCTTCTTAACTCCTTACGAATCGCATGAAACATAAGCGATTGAGAAAGAGTGGGGTGCGTCTTCGGGGATTGCGTAGATAACAGATTGATGCCTGTGAGGAAATAAGTCATGGATGGCCAGCTAGAATCGTGAATGTCTTAAGTGTTGAGTTTGCACGTGTATTTATTTGTGTACATAAAATTATAACATTGTCATAATAATAAATAATCTTTCACTCTACTACTTGTCGTCCTGATTTTTTGATCGCCAGACAAACTGAACATAAAATGTCATACAAAATCTGTTAAAAGGTCGATTTATTCCTTAGTTAACGATTAATTATCTGGCAATTGAAAAATCAGCCCTTAGTCATTAAAAGTCCTATTTACTGTAAAGATGAACTTATCTTAAAATCTTTTATCATCCTTAAGAATACGGATTCTCCTGTATTGAAGAGAAAAGGTATATCTTGGAATGATGAAGAGAATAAACAAAATACGATGCTAGAGGTATTCTTTTTATTACTAAATGTTGATAATTTGAATTACAAGAAAATAGCAATAATTATAAAATTATTTTCAATCACAGGAAATAGGAGCACGGAGTGAAGCGTGGATGTTGGAAAGAAAAGCTTCCGTCGGGCCTTGCTATAGGCCGGGCTTACCTTTTGAGGGTCCTTCAGGAATCTCGATAAATTTACCAAAGGTCCTTTATAATGTTAAATGTTACCTCCTCTTTAATTTATTATTGCAGCAACTTAGTAGATCTTGACTGAGCCTCAGCAAAAAGGCTTAAAACTGAATTGAATTTTCTCGTTTATCCGAAAACCGGCAGTAAAAACTAGTACCTTGTAGCGGTTCTCCGATGGATGAACCAGTCCATTAGTACTTAACGAAGCTTCAAGATGATATTGGAGGACAAGCGGTCCCCAGGCAAAACTTCTACCTGGAGAGTTCTATTTGGCTTTCCACACCAGAAGAATACCTATCTACTACAAAAAAGACCAACGTTTCAGAATATTTTTATTAAGAAAATTCTCATACAAAATCGATTTAATATTTTACAGAAATCTTTGCGACCTGTAACGCAGCCTTCAGGAATAAGTATTAACATATCACGGGTGCGATTTTACGAGTATTATTTTGTGAATTATAAGTTCTGCTTTACATTAGTGACCAGAGTATTAATTTTTTACGTTCACAGAGATGTTCTACCAGATCCAAATTAAATATTAATGATGCCACGAAACCTAGTGAATTGAATTCAGAAAAGGTAAAGTGGTTTGATTCCTCGTACCTGATACGCACTGCAAGGGTCTGGAATTCACTCCCAGTCTTACCCAACTCTTACAACTTGGGCGCCTTCAATCAATCAACAGTGAATAGGCATTTCCTATTAAAGCGCGTTCCACCTTAAACTGTATCATCAATTTCCATCAGGTGTTATCACAGTCAAGCGCTAGCCTACCTATATTGTTGCAAAACAATTATATGGACTCGCCGCAAACGGTGACGCTTGTGGTCGCCACAGACTGCAAATCACTGCTGCACATTTCTTGTGGCCCGCTACGGCCACTAAATGCCACTCACGCGATCCTCGCAATTGAACCTTCGTCAGATTTCATTACTATATTGCGCACATGGGTTAAAAAGTGGCCGGCCACAAGTGGGTGCTTCAGCTACCTTTGTTAACAGCAGCAGTTAAGGCAGTTATGGCTTTACACTAGATTTCTTATGGTGACTGTTCCAGGACAAATGTGAACCCAATTGCATCAGCCACATCAGAGATAAGATACGAATCGTGCACAGCAAAATCAAAACCGTATTTCAGTAATTTTCATGGTTAAACCTTTGAAGATTACAGTTATTGTGATTTTGGACTTAATTCTATTGCAGATTGTAATTTGGAGGTATAAATAAAAATACAAAAATGAACTAGCACTTTTTTAATATAAAAATATCCAGTTACACATTGCAGGGCGAAAATACAAGGTTACGATACAGGTTTTTGAATTATCATTTTAATGTAACGAAGACATGGCCCACTCTTAGCAAGTTTATAGCCTTAATTTGTACAAAATCATCCTTTTCATGGACAATTTTGTACAAACTAAGATGGTCCTATAATACGAACACTTAGTTACTTATAATTTAAACAAGTCACATTGCTGTAACATAAGTAGGTACATGTGGATTCACCATTAATTATGCCCTTCTAACAACGTTCATACATCTATATTCTCTTTTATTCCATTACTACCACTTCGAAAACTAAAAATGTATGGGAATGACTTATCCATTTTGTATCGATAAGTCACGTGACTCTCTCATTCCATATCCAAATGGAACTAAATTGGAAAATATTATGATAATGACAATTGTCTTGAAGTTACGTCGGACCGGATAAATTGTCATTCCCATATTTTTTTAGATATGGAATAGATTGGACAGGCTTCTGTAACGATAGTAGCTAACTCATACGGCTAACAGCACAGGTTTATAGATATTTCAATTAACGAAGACGCGCCCCACTATGTTAAAATCTTTTATGTTTCATTCGATTCGTATGGAATTGACAGAGTGGGGCGCGTCAACGTGGATTGATATTTCTAAATCTGTTAGAATTCTTTGACACGGTCTCGGTAAATCTTCTCGATTCGAACACTCTTAGGTACATTGCACATGTTGCAAGAGGGCCCCTTCGTTGGGATCTGGTTGGTCAAGTTAAGTGCGCGCGCGGCGTCGAACTCAGGTTCTCGAGGCCTCCAGCACAGGTCCGTGGAACCGCACGTACAGGTCATCTCGCGACAAATCTGGAAAAAAAGTGGCTGTGACATACGGACGGACAGACAGACAGACATAACGAATCTATAAGAGTTCCGTTTTTTGCTATTTGGCTACGGAACCCTAAAAACAACGTGTTAACGCGAGGCAGGCTCGCACATCGAGGGCTCCGTACCACCAAGGGCATAAACGCAAAAGTTATTTGCAGCAAGGTAAATGAATAATTGGTTCAAGAGTGAGTCGGGCTCGCACACTGAGGGTTCCGCACTATCAAGATCCATTCCAACCAAACCGCCTCTGCAAACCAAAATAAAAAACGAGCAAAATAAAATTTTGTTGTATAGGACCTGCCTTTAAAATTTGTGATTTGGGGCCGGAAGTTCTTATGCATCCATATACAATAAACATAATTTCAACTCGAGATAGAACGTAATCAAACAGAAAATCAATATAGCAACAAAAATGATGCAGGTATTTTTTTTTATATAATAAATAAATATATACGGGACATTTTACAAATCGCAATGTAGGCCCAAAGTAAGCAAAAGCTTCTGTTATGGGTGCTAGATGACTGATAAATATACATACATAATATACATGAATATAATATATTGATGATAATAATAAAGAAAACACCCAGACACTGAAAAACATGTCATGGTCATCACACAAACATGTACCAGTAGTGGGAATCGAACCCACGACCTCCGGCTCAGACGGCAGGTTCGCTACCACTACGCCATTCGGTCGTCAAAATAAAAGATTGTTACAGAAGCAAGGTACTCGTCCCGGCAAGGGTCAGAGAAGTCGCTCGTCCACCTGGCGGGCGGCGCGCACGGCACGGCGGGCGGCGTGCAGCACGTGTCCGGGTGCGCCGCGCACGCGGGGCTGCAGCACTGCTGGCACATCGTGTACACCTACAGCAGGTGGCACCCATATGAATGAGACGAGCAAGACCCTGATGCGCACGACATGGGCATGCCAAATGCAGTGCGTCCATACTATATCATACGACACACTGCACTGCGCTCATCATCCTGAAACATTTGTTGTTAGGTCTCATTTTGCCCAGTAGGTAATCATGTCGGCGTAGGTACAGTGCCCTTCCAACCGAAACACAGTAAAACATTACTTTTTCACGGTAGAATAAAAGCCACGTCCTCACTATGTTTCAGATACACACTGAGTTTCAGAAACTTCACGTAGATGTTTCCGCAAACAATGTTTCAGTACTCCCCATCGCATCGTAAATACATATTGTTTCTGAAATAAAAATCTACGTGTTCCTGAAACCAACTGTATTAGAAACACGTAGATTTTGTTTCAGAAACTGTGTATACGAAATATTTTATCTTAGTAAATACGTGGCTTTCCAGACATTGCGGACAATTTCTAAGCCTGAATAGGCAGCATTTTTGTGTGCCTCTCATTTCAAATACAGCAGACCAAGATAGCAGCGTAGAAATGTGGCAGCGCAAAAACTAAATAACTTTTACCTAAACCAAGCAATCTTTCAGCGGAAACAACCTTCGCTTTTTTCACATCGGCCTAACTAAAAGGCACGACAAACTATGAAGATTTTAAAGGCCCATATTTAAACTCACAACAAACTCAGTTATGACTTCTTCTAAGTAAGTTCTTCTAAGTTTTATTGATGGTAAAAACCGAATTTATACTTACAAAAATACTCCTAACTTACCAGCCAAATCGCACGAGCAATTTCATTCCGCACGTACGGTAAGCAGTTGCACAGGAGACAGGATTCAAACTTCGATAGCTCAGGGATGCCCAGGTTTTTTTCTACGCCAGACGGTCCTAATACTACCTGGAACAATTCGAAGTTATAGTTTAGTTTTCGTACCTACACTTGCCTAATACGTAAATTCAGTGAAACTTATTAAATCATCACAGTCTTCATGGAGTCTTTAATAAGCTGGTGAATAATTTCATGTTCAGGGGCATTTTCAATGTTCATGCTACTATTTTAAGAGATGGTGGTAATGTTGCAGTACTGTTTTGACATTTTTGACGCACCACACTCCGTGCAAATCGCATAAAACATGAGCGATTGTCAAGGAGTGGGTGCGTGTTTTTGGATTGAACTACCGATAACTGGACATACCGCCATCTATCTAACTTCATTTCAACCGCGTGTTCTACGACACTCCAGCATTATTTTCTTCGCAGCGAATGTTACGTTTACCTCGCTCGCGAAGAACTGGCAGCAAGGCGCGCAAGTGGCGAGGCTGTCGACGTACGCGCACTGCACGACGTCCTTCCTGCCCTGCAGCCCCTGCACCACGTTGATGGTGGTGCGCGCGACCGCGTACGCGCCGGCCAGGCACGGCGTTGCGCTCGCGCAGCCCTTCGCCTCGCAGACGGCCTCCGTGCCGCTCATGATGCACGACGTTACGCACTCCATCTGATAACAGCCGACCAGTTTTACTCCTCTTACGAACACGTATGTGGGCGCCACAGGCGGTATTGCGGGAGAATCTGGTTTCTGGTTTGAGAAATTAAAGAGAATCTCACAGGAAAACGACGGTTTGCATAATTACTAAAAGCTAAGCCAGCTCTGAAAAATTATTATTTTTTATTAATTTAATTATAATTTAAAATTTAATTATTTCTGCTAAAAAAAATTGAAAAAATATTTTTACACAATATGATGGAGCTTTTGGAGCAACTTTTGGTAAATACCAAAAGTTTTTCTGGATCTATAGTAAATTACTTTATATCGTGAAAATTTCCTCCAAACGTTTCTGCTTCTGAGCGAATTTAGGTAAAAGTCTCAAAATCATGACATTTACTTTGATTTACTATACCTACTATGATTTATATTAAGTACTCGCATGGAAACTGGCAGTACATGCGTAGTTCAGTCAGCATGGTAGGTATACGAGGAAGCGAGCAAACTGCTCAACTAAACTAAACCTGCTCTTGAGATAAAGTACACGGATGAGCAGCGGCCGAGAGCACTGAGACCATAAAGGGGAATGGCACCCTGATGGTCAGCCTATACTGCGCTTCTCGGTGCGTCCAACAACTTTGGTCCCCAACTTCTATCGGTCCACTAAGCACATACAAAACTCCACTGAACCTACCTGTTCTTGAGATAAAGTGCACGGATGGACGGCGGCCGAGAGCACCGGGACCATTGTTTTCTGCGTGGCCCCGCCGATCACGGGCACGCGCACAGACTCCGGCGGCACGCGCAGGAAGTCGGCCAGCACTGTGTTGGCGCGCACGCAGTTCAGCTCGACGCAGCCCAGCAGTTTGCGCGGGTTGTACATGCAACGCAAGCGCTGGATCTCGCTGACTATCGGAACCATACTTTCCACAGGTTCCGTTGCCACTATCGTGAATGCCTGGAAAACAAAGGAATCACTTTGTCGTAAACATATAAAATTTTTGCTTATTAAAATGGGAACTTTAGATAACATGTCTTCTAGATGTCAATTCACAATTCTTCTAATTTTTTAGCTTTTTATTTTTCATTTCGATGAACTTGTTCTGCCTTCTGAACTAACTAGGAGTGGAAAATAACATAACAAAGGCACGATAACATTTTCGAATATAATAAAGTGACTTACCGAAGGGCAGGTGTTGCAGATCTGCAGCGTAATCTCTGTAATGATGGGAGCGCTGTTCTCAAAGGTGTCGCAACCATTTCTGGCAACGATTACTACAACTCTTGAACCCTGTTGCAGAGAAACATACGTTACTGACGAGCTTTTGTGTCCGTTAACTTTATTAAAACTAGCAAACAATGTGCCACCCTGAGCATAATATCACGGCACGAGCTTCATGAATAAGGTTATAACTATAGAAGAACCGGCCGGAGAATGAAGACACTTTGCACTTGGTGTCGACGTGGCTGAGCTCCATGCCCTGCCCGCAGGTAGCGCATACGTCGTACAGAGCCAGCTCGTCCAGCAGCGTGCACTACTTCAACAGCAGTGCTAGAGCTTACCTTTAGAGCATCGCAAAGCATGTGTCGCCCGGAGAAGGACGACACTTTGCACTTGGTGTCGACGTGGCTGAGCTCCATGCGATGGCCGCAGGTGGCGCACACGTCGTACAGAGCCAGCTCGTCCAGCAGCGGGCACTGCTTCAACAGCAGTGCTAGAGCTTACCTTAAGAGCATCGCAAAGCATGTGTCGGCCGGAGAAGGACGACACTTTGCACTTGGTGTCGACGTGGCTGAGCTCCATGCCCTGCCCGCAGGTGGCGCACACGTCGTACAGAGCCAGCTCGTCCAGCAGCGGGCACTGCTTCAACAGCAGTGCTAAGGGCTGACCTGGACCCACAGTGTTATTTTGCTGTACTCCACAATAACGGATGAATTTGTACGGCGCCTCAGTACCACCGACCACGAAAATCGGCCTACAGACGTTTAACTCCAACACCGCAGAATCATCAGGAGACGGTGACTCGACAAAAGTGTTTTTGTGAAAAGTACAAGAAGTGGGTATTTTGTCAAGGAGGGGGACAACAGGAGATGACTATAGTAGTGTAATTATCTCGCTGCAGACTCGGTCATAAATCATTCGAGTGTTTCGCTTTTGTTGTTCTTTGTTGAGTCGTGCATTACTGCAGATAAGACTATTATAGGTATTTTTTGTAGCAAGCCCAAGTCCTGTAAAGGACTGTAGCGAGTTTGATAGTGATGATCCAGATGACCGTAATCATCTTCTACTTTTACTAAAATTTTGATAACATTGACAAGCCATGAACCAAGCATGCTTCTAGACCGATTATCGTAGAAAGAACGTATCTACCATAACGTAGCTGTAATATTAAGTCGTAGCAACTCGTAGCGACTCGTAGCACACTACTGTAGCACACTACTACGAAGTCATGTAAAGTCCATTAGCTTTCATTTTGTCGCACGAAACTGATTGCAGCGTCGCGTCTCGGTATTCTGAAAGGAAATCTAAACACGACGACTGTGCGCATATACTTGTAACGACAAATTCTAAGCGAATGGACTATACTCGTATAATAAGGGGACTTTTAAAGGATTATAATATCTCGTAAAAGGTATACCTGTACAGCCGGCAGCGCCACAGATGGTAACTTTCATACCATCAGGACAAGTACTGTAACCGCATCTCATATGACCTTTACGACGATTCTCAAAACACTGATACCTAGAAACTATTCTTCTGTTCACTGATTTTATATGACTCATTAACAATTTCGACGCAAAGAATTTGGAAAGCATTTTTTCGGTAGTTTTTTTAGCGTTTTAATAGATTATTTCATTTTTATGTTATTTCAATCAGTTTATTTTTATATCAAAGATGACAGAAAAGCATTCTTCTTCAGCCGTTGACAGAAAGGGAAAGATAACGCAGACTTATTTGGTGCAAAGAGAATAACCTCAAGAATAACAAACTGAACTTAAAATTCGCCCCGATACATATAATTAATTTTCAGTGTTTATAACTCGGCTTACAAAAAGTTATCAGATAATTATTTAGTTTTAATAACAGCGAAAAGTAAGAATTTTGGATTTTTCCATAATTATTATATTGTTTTATTATTCTTACCTGTTTACCCTTAAAATGTTTCTGTCTGACCCGGTCATACTCATAAGTGTCCTCTATACCGCAACATTCAGCGTAACGTTTCTGGTAAAGTTAGTTGAGTGATTTCCCCTATATTTTTATACTATGCGCAAAAAGTACCGATAAAGAGAAATTAATGTAGGTACTGTATTTTTGCATAAAACTATGATAATTGTTCTATTCATCTTCGTGAAAATGAAATTAACGTATAACCTCTATAGAGACGCAATCATCGAAACAAAAAGTATGGTAGAACTGTACGTGATGTGTTTCGTACTGTATCTGAACTTATCAAGGAAAATGACGATATAGACTAGGTACTTATTAGAAAAATTAAAAACAAATCTATGCATAAAGTTTTATTCAAGAAAAAGAAAAAAGACCCATCACCAAAAGTTTAAGTTGAAATTAAATAGCTATATTAATTTATTTTCATTGGTAAAACTGCTTTTAAAACATGCTAGGGTCAAATTAACGGTAATTAAGTTCGTCAAATCACGATTCATAATCTATTCGCGCGAACTCAAAAATTTTCGCGACGTCGCGTCGTTTTCAACTTGTTAACTATAGTCGACTTCAAAGAATATCTAATAGAATGTAAACAAGAACATCTTCCGAACACTTTTTTTTTATCGCGATAACGCAAGACGAATTTTGGCGCGATAATTTGACCCCAGCAAAATACAATTTAAATAATAATATGCATACGTCTATCGTACGAACATAGTATTTGGAAATAATGACATTTGATCATAGTTAATTTATTCAGACATAATGACATTTCTTTAAATTATACAGATAAGATTATTAGCAAGCATTTCTAAAAAGCATTTTTACATTGAATGAAGTAATAAGTACACAGATTTCATTAAATTCGATTGAAACATTTGATTTGAAATTGGAATGTATTTAAATGGAATTATTCATACGGAAATATTTCATATTAATTGGTTAAAAAAGCAAATCCAAAATCAAGAAAATCCAATGAAAATTAAAAATGGAACAAACAAAAAAGAAGGTCAGTTAAGTCGTCTCGTCAGTTGATTTTAGACTATTTCACATGAAGTATATCCAGCATACTTCTATGAACCAGCAAGTTGGATCAACTAATGTCGCTGTTGTTTACTTTTCTACCTTAAATAGTAAAATAAACATTCAATAGCTCGGCGGACGACCTAATCCTTTATGAAGTCTGAAAGGTATCAAGTATTTATTATTACCTACAATATTCAGTGATCCATTAAACAAAGCAGGTCGATCATAATTGGTTTACCTATATGATAAAAAACATGCACTCAAATAAGAGAAGTTATGGCATAAAATACTACTAGAGATATATACTACTATAGTACTAAAAGAGCTATTTAAGCATTATCTTGATATGAAATTTATCTCTTTTTATATTAAAGACCGGATAAGTTAAAAAACTTAACCAGTTTAAAAAAAAGGCATCCTGATAATATGTGCTCGTCTTGTAAAAGACCGCACGCAAACTTTTATGCTCGTCTACACGTTGGCCGAGGCGAGGCGAGTGGCTGCGAGTGCAAATGAGAGGTTAGCCTCGCACTCGCAGCCACTCGCCTCGCCTCGCCCAATGTGTTGGAAATTCTACAGAGCAGTGTCAATCTCAATTAAAATGAAGGCCATAACAAACATTTTCCGCGACCAACTTAAATCACCTAGTACGTGTATCAATACAAAAGTCGCAACTTTTGAACGCTGATATATATATCTGAAGGATATAATTTAGTTAGTGTTGAAGTTAGACCAGAAGGACGAGGCGTTGCCGTAGCTCGAAGCGGTGAGCGTCTGGTGCGGCGGGCTGGACGGGCCTACGTAGTTGGCGCGGGGGCCTTCGTTCAAAGAGAACGTAGACCCGCGTCGGCGATCGAAACCTGAAAAAGCAAACAATATTTATTTCTTCCTTTCGAAAGTATGTTAGGATTGCTATTTATACTCGGCGCAGCGAACCGTGATCCCTATGACACTGACAGCTAATATCACCATATAACATTGTAGTGGCGTCACCATTAAATCGGGATCATATTGGGGGCGTCTAAAAATGCCATTTATAAATTTTACGTAGCTTTATACCATTAGTAATGATATTCCGTTGATATTTTTTACAATTCTTAACATTTACAAGAAGTTATGTCAATCTGAATTTATGTTTACGTCCTGCAAAACTTACGTCGTTTATCGACTAGGGCGGCAAGTATCGATAAAAAAATGTCGGTAATGGAAACGAGTGCACAATTTTTCAGACAAAATAAATAAATGGGGAGCATTCATTTTCATGATAAAATATATACTTATATAGCAAAAACGTGTTTACCGGGTTAAGCATTATTAGAAAATAACAAGGTTGGAAACTTTTGTTTACTTACCTACTGAATCTATGCCAAAAATCTTAAATTAATACAACATCAACAAAATGGACATTAAAAATGCACATTGTAATATTTTTTAAAACATGTTTACCAACGTGGCTTAAGTGCAAGCCACGCCTCTGTCGACACGATCTACGACACGATCGACACGACCAAAGACACAACCCATCACTAAACGAACTGTCATAGGGATCATGGTTCGCCGCGCGGAGAATAGTGAGTGAGGTCGCCGGTGGCGCCACAGCATGGGCAGCGGAAGACGCGCAGCACGCTGCATTCAACCGCCTAGTGACCTAGTCCTTCAGTGCGTCGTCGCACGCAGTAGTTCTGCGCTGCGGCCTGCGGTGGAAGCCTCACCGTTGTTGTCGTTGGCCGGGCAGTACTTGATGGTGTGCGCGCGGTCGCCGGTGGCGCCACAGCACGGGCAGCAGAAGACGCGCAGCACGCTGCATTCAACCGCCTAGTGACCTAGGCCTTTAGTGCGTCATCGCACACAGTAGTTCTGCGCTGCGGTGGAAGCCTCACCGTTGTTGTCGTTGGCCGGGCAGTACTTGATGGTGTGTGCGCGGTCGCCGGTGGCGCCGCAGCGCGGGCAGCGGAAGGCGCGCAGCACGGGGCACTGCACGCGGCCTCGGTTGTCCTTCAGCATGTGCGAACTGTAGTTCTCTTCGTTCTCGCCGTTATTTTTACAAAACGCGCACTCCTGCCATAAGAACTTAGGAAAAATAAAATTTGGAAAGTCAAAATTAAAAAAAGGGTAAATAAAGATACAAAAATGCTTAGCTCTGGTTGCTTGAATTAACTTTATCAGAAACCTTGTTGTTAAATATGGTTACCTTATTACGAAAGACAAGGACGAGACCGCCTGCATATTTAAAGATAAGGTAAAAGTTGTCCAGCTACCGCGTCTGAGAAGACAAAGTGCTGAAGCGAAGTGAAATAATAAAGTGGAATGAGGAATGACTAATTTGTTGTGAATTTGTAACACTGATCTCTATTGTATAGTAGGTAGGTTGGATCAAACGTTCTATACCTACAATTTACAGTTTGTTTTGTGTGCCAACATGGAGCGCCCCTCTCGAAGGTTCGCGATACTAAATTGACATTTGTAGCCACACAATGGTCACAGATGACGGTCACTACGTCATTTTGAATGCCATTTTATTTTAGTTCCATGGACGCTCACGTCAGGTTACGCAACAATCAGCGCCAAAATGGCGAAAATCAAGCGTCTTTTTTGCATTTTGACGTTGACAGTCGGAGGTCCAGTATAGTCCAATAGAGGTCAGTGATTAGTGATATGATCAGCTGAGACACGTACGTTGGGCAGCGCGCGCTGCATGCGCTTCTGCTCGCGGATCCTCACGATCTCCTGCAGGAACTCGAAGAACAGGCTGGGCCGCATCGACGTCATCACGGCAATCTGCTCGCGCGTCATCATCGACGCGTACGCGTTCGCTGAAGACAACGCTGTCGATTTGTTGGCAATTAATATTCGTCAATTATTTGTCACCTCTTTTTTGTTTTTAGAATTAGATTATATGTATATATTAGTTAAGATTTTATTTTAAGTTTTATACATACATACGTATAATATTACGTATGAAATTAGTAATTATTTATAAATAATATTGGATATTGTAAGTGAATTTTATGTCTGGCAATAATATTTGTTAAGGTTGAATTTAGAAATATGGAGTTGAGATATTGTATTCCTGCTTCTTGTTCGAAATGCCAATGTGGCATGGCGTAGTAATTAAAAAGTCCAGCATTTATATATAGAATTCTCGTTTTACTTATCCTGCGCGACCCTGCACCGTAAAAAATAAATCCTTTTAAAATTAATATTCGTTACTTCAAGACTTTTGAGGGTTAGGTACATATCAAAATGGTGAAACTTATTGTAAGACTTTGTCTGTCCGTCCATCAGTCTATCCGTCACACTCGATCATTACAGTTTCCTAAATTCAAAAAAGAGCAAAAAATTACTTTTGTTGTATGGGACACCCCCTTAAATATTTGTTTTATTTTAATTTAACTATTTATTTTTAAAGTAATTAAGTGAAGATTTGAAGCATCTACCTGTGACTGTTATTAATATCGAGCAAAAGTATTATTTGTTATAGCGGCAACGGAAATACATCATTTGTGAAAATTTCAAGTTTGTAGCTATCACGATTCAAGAGATACAGCCTGATGACAGACGGACGGACGGCAATGTCTTAGTTATAGGGTCCCGTTTTTACCCTTTGTGTACGGAACCCTAAAATCTGAATTCGCTCAGATTCACAAACACGATTTGATAAAATTTTCTCAATATACGTTCTCCCCAAAAGTTCCAAAACAGCTATTTCTAATTTTTATCGGAAACTTTGGTTTCAGATTGTAATTTTTGTTTTAAAGTGTCGGTAAAAATAATATCGACAAAAGGCTCAGGAACTGATTTTCGATAACTGGCTAAGTATTTTAGTAATTAGGTAAAAATTGATGTACCTACGTCATTTTATTGGTGTAGTATCCTATGAAATAAATTTTAAACGGAGAAGGACTTTTCCTTTACATAAATATGTATTGTAAGCAATAGACATATACCCTGGACAAGGGTGGATCATGGATGGCGCGAGAAAATGTCGCCAGTTTATCAGTGCCAAAAATGCTTGTTTTGCACACGCCACAGTAAGGCCACGCTGTAGTTCGCTCAACAGCCACCTATAGAATTTTGACAGATTGTACGGAAAAGGTTTACGTAAATCGTTCTGATGCCCATATCCTGAGTTAGCTTATCAGTGTTTTAAGCACTTAAATTAAATGAATTCTTATATATGTTGGGTGCTTACTTCTCACGAAGAAATCAAAGCTTTCACGCATCTCGCTCTCCCGACTTCTCGTTTCATTCGGCCAAGCGGTCCCAGGCGCCATCGACGGCGGAGCCGCCTCAGCTGACCGAGAACCTATTATACAAAAAAATACCAAAAATAAAACTCCATACATAACCTTAACAATTAGGTAAGTCGAGAAAACGGTGAACCGCCGAATTCAACTCGGCTGGGCAGCGTTCGGGAAACTCTGCGATGTCTTCTCGTCCAACATCTCTCAGTGCCTGAAGACTAAAGTCCTCAAACAGTGCGTGTTGCCAGTGATGACTTATGGATCCAAGACATGGTAGCTATAGGCCTCATAAGAAGGCTCAGGGTCACTCAGCGAGCGACGAAGAGAGCTATGCTCGGAGTATCTTTGCGTGATCGAATCAGAAATGAGGAGATCCGCAAAAGAACCAAAGTGACCGACATAGCTCAACGTGTCGCAACACTGAAGTGGCAATGGGCGGGGCACATAGCTCGTAGGCTCGTAGGAATGGCGGCCACGCACCAGGAAGCGCAGTGTCGGCAGACCCTCCACGAGGTGGACGGACGACATAAAGAAAGTCGCGGGGAGTCGCTGTCGCCAGGCAGCGCAAGATCGTGGTGTTTGGCGGTCATTTCAGGAGGCTTATGTCCAGCAGTGGACGTCCATCGGCTGAAACGACGACGACGAAAGAACTTCGTCGACGAGAAAAAACTACAACATTTCTCACCGCGGGTAATTTCTCTTTCATTACTCATTTGTTGGCTGTTGTTGGCGCGCAGTTGAATCCGCGCGGGCAGGGCTTGTACAGAAATTAGTAAAAGTTCTATTGCAAGTCAGCATACCCATATTGTACGCGTATTGGGGATTGGCTTCCCGGCGATCCTCTGCATATGTATCAGAGATGCGTAGGCCCATCAGGAGCTCTTCGGTCGATGGTGCTACAAATAAACAAGTTATCATTTAAAAACATTTTTAATTAAAACAAGCAAATACCACGACACAACACAACTACCCTGTGGTAAAACGACTTTTCCAAAAAAAAAAAATAGACTATGTTACTCGGAATGATGTAAGCATTCTATAACGATAGTAACGATACCCATAATATATCCAAATCTCTTCTTCAGAAGTTATGGTGGAACAAAGAAACTCGCAAACATACATACATAAATTCTTAAAAACATAAAACTCCTTTTTTAGGCAGTGGTGTATCAAGCTTTTATACGGTTTACCAACACCAGACTCTGGTAAACATCTGGCACCAAAGTACTCGTCAAGACAGATCAAACGATTCCAAACTGGATGGGATTGTGTCCTTTAACTACCGAGTTCTTATGGGCACCTTCCGGTTTCATCATCAGATCAGCTCCATGTTATAACAATTTTGCATTGTCATCATTATCATCAGTTTACACATTTTCACCTCAATCAAATTAAACTTGCAAGATTTGATTACAAACAAACAACAAACATCGGGACAGGTGAAACTGATTAAGTTTTATGGCACACTTATTACTGTAGGCTTCTTGCGCGGCATGGCCCCAGAATGCCATATATGCACATAAGTAAATTTGAGCATATTTGTGCGAAAACACATGATGATCTGAAGACAGGCGGCTGTAGAATGGCGTAGCCATCACGGAGAACCTGCTGGTCTAACCCATGCCTATGTTGTCTAGGTACAATAACAACAAACCGGTGTCACCCACGCGGGGCTCCTGTGGCGTGGTGGCAGACAGGCGGCTGTAGAATGGAGCAGCCATCGCGGAGAACCTTCTGGCTTGACCCATGCCGGAGCCTCTGTTGTTTAGTTACAATAACTAACCGGTGTCACCCACGCGGGGCTCCTGTGGCGTGGTGGCAGACAGGCGGCTGTAGAATGGCGCAGCCATCGCGGAGAACCTTCTGGCTTGACCCATGCCGGAGCCTCTGTTGTTTAGTTACAATAACTAACCGGTGTCACCCACGCGGGGCTCCTGCGGCGTGGCGGCAGACAGGCGGCTGTAGAATGGCGCAGCCATCGCGGAGAACCTGCTGGCCTGGCCCATGCCGGAGCCTCTGTTGTTTAGTTACAATAACAACTAACCGGTGTCACCCACGCGGGGCTCCTGCGGCGTGGCGGCAGACAGGCGGCTGTAGAATGGCGCAGCCATCGCGGAGAACCTGCTGGCCTGACCCATGCCGGAGCCTATATTTTCTGCTCCATGACCGACTTCGAGCTACGACGAAAAAAAGGATCGTTTAATATACGTTAAGAGGAAACGATAGTAGTCTTTTTCCATACAAACGTTCTCGTCTGTTTTCTTTCTGGTTTATGAACTTGGAGCAATGATATCTTTAAGCACTAGAAGCCTTACAAAATGCTCAAAATTGCCTATTTAGACCAGCGGGTCTAAATAAGCAATTTTGAGCATTTTGTAAGGCTAAAGATAATGTATTATCAAAAACGAAAACATAGAAACATAGAAGACATTGATATTTATTTTTCTGTAAAAAATCATTGCTCCAAGTTCATAAACCAGAAAGAAAACAGACGAAAACGTTTGTATGGAAGAAAGACCACTATCGTTTCCTCTATTGATTGTCTTGTTAATGATGGGGAACAATAATGGCCATTCCATGTTAAATACCTAACCAAAAAAATCTAAACAAGAGTTCTAATTAAAATCTTAAACGGAATTGTAGTAAAAGAGTAGTAAACAAAGTATTTGCCACACATTTGTCATGGTCACTTATTTATAAAAAGAACAGTTTGTTTAGGTACCTAATTACTTTTGTCCAATGATTAAGGAGCTTTTGTCCTATGGATGTGTACGGTAAGAGAGTGAGATGTGTGAGCGTGATTTGGCATGGCAGTTGTACCTTTGATGCCCATCCATTGCCGGTGCCGGTGGACGACAGGAAAGATAGTGTTTGGCCGGCATTAACTATAATAGTGTTATTATCTCGCTTCAAACTCGGCCATAAATCATTCTTTTGTTGTTCTGCAGCAATGCACAACTCAACAAACAACAACAAAAGTGAAACACTCGAATGGTTTATGACCGAGTCTGCAGCGAGATAATAACACATAGCGAGATAAATACATAGTTTCGCCTAGATCAATGGTTTCGTCTTATGATGAGGGTTGTCATTTAATAGTTTGTCAAACAATGGTTGGCCAATGCATAAGGAAATAGCGATACAGCGGGGAGATTCTATGTAAAATACATCGCCCAAACAACCTTAAGTACAAAACCATCACAAGCCAATTTGGAGGCTTTGTTGCGCCACTGATGCAAACATTAGCAAACCAGTGACCAAGATGAAACTTCGTTGATGCTTACAGAATTTTGGCAGAATCACACATCGAAAAAGAAAAAAACGAGCAAAAAATCACGTCTGTTCAATTGGAGCCCCCTTAACTATTTTAATTTCAATTTAGGTATTTATTTTTAAATTCAATAATAAATAACTAAAAATTCTGTGAATATTTTAAGCGTCTATCTATTGCCGTTATTAATATCGAGCAAAAGCAAGTAAAAATCATAGTAACGTTTGTTGTATGGGAGCCCAATAAAATATTTCTTTTTTCTATTTTTTACTAAGTATTTGTTGTTATAGCGGTAACAGAATTTATACATCATCTGTAAAAAATTCAAGTGTCTAACTATCACGGTTTCAGAGATACAGCCTGGTGACAGACGGGCGGACGGGCAGCGAAGTCTTAGTAATATGTCCCGTTTTTACCCCGCTATTATGTGTTTGTAATTGCCAGGTACTTATTAAGGAAATTGCGCGAAAAAATAGAAAATTATCAATTTAATTTTCCCATACACAAACTGTTCCTAGCTGTGGCTAAAACTTTGATGAGACTAATGTTTTAGGAAAATAGAAAATGTAAAGAGGTGATAAGAAACATGTTTGTTTCACGCTTCGCCATTCGGTCCTCATAATATGGCAAAACAACGTTTGCCGGGTCAGCTAGTTGTGCAATAAAAATCAGGTGAATGTGTTAACATAAACAAAATAATGCGTGTTGCAGTAGTAGGGGGGACCCACGATGCTAAATTGGTAGTTACTCGAGCGTCTTGAGGATCTATTGTATTGTAAAGATTAGGTGCTAAAATGAAAATAAAGGTTATGTGATATTTGCTATTTCAGTGGTGTGGAAAGTTTGTACAGGTTTTCAAAAAAAAAATGAAAAAAAATCTGCCCTTGAAAGTATACTCGCGATTTTAATACATGCTTCTCATCATAATGTGCTTGTCGTCTTGACTCCATAATCTGACAATTACGTCGAGGAGTTTTCTTAATCTGCCGGTTTGAACATTTTATTTTTGACCCCACCGACACATGGAAATTTCTGGACATAATTCGCAGATTATGAGGTATGGACGACAAGCACATCAAAATGAAGCGTCCGTATAAAAATCTGACGCGCTCGAGAAATAATTTCAAGGTCACGATTTTTTACCACTGAAAAAGCATACATCATATAACCTTATTTTTTCCCACCACTGAAATAGCATACATCATGTAACCTTATTTTTTCCCCACCACTGAAATAACATACATTATATAACCTTATTTTTCCCCCACCACTGAAATAGCATACATCATATAACCTTATTTTTTCCGCACCACTGAAATAGCATACATCATATAACCTTATTTTTTCCCCACCATTGAAATAGCATACATCATATAACCTTATTTTTTCCCATCACTGAAATAGCATACATCATATAACCTTATTTTTTTTCACCACTGAAATAGCATACATCATATAACCTTATTTTTCCCCCACCACTGAAATAGCATACATCATATAACCTTATTTTTTGCCACCACTGAAAAGCATACATCATATTATAACCTTATTTTTTTAGCATCTAATATTTACAACGCTCGAGTAACTACCGAAATCCCCTCTTGGGCTCCCCTACTACAGTGAACACTGAACAATAATTGCAGAGTCAAATAGTTAATTTTTCTTTAATTATAATCAGATTAAATTAATTATGATTAAAAAGTAATCTTAATTATGATTATTCAGGTTAATCATTAATTAATCAATAATAATTATTCATTGATTAACTGGATTAACTTGATTAAAAAGGACTTCCTCAAGGACTATGGCAGCAAGCTTAGAGAAGGAATTTGTATTCAAAATTTATAAAAGTGAACTTTTTGTTTTTAGGGTTCCGTAGCCAAATGGCAAAAAACGGAACCCTTATAAATTCGTCATGTCTGTCTGTCCGTCTGTCCGTCTGTCCGTCTGTCCGTCTGTCCGTCTGTCCGTCTGTCCGTCCGTATGTCACAGCCACTTTTTTCCGAAACTATAAGAGCTATACTGTTGAAACTTGGTAAGTAGATGTATTCTGTAAACCGCATTAAGGTTTTCACACAAAATTTAAAGAAAAGTAATAAATTTTGGGGGTGCCCCACTTAGGTCTGAAACTCAAAAATTTTTTTTTCATCAAACCCATATGTGTGGGGTATTTATGGATAGGTCTTCAAAAATGATACTAAGGTTTCTAATATCATTTTTTTCTAAAATGAATAGCTTGCGCGAGAGACACTTCCAAAGTGGTAAAATGTGTGTCCCCCCCCCTGTAACTTCTAAAATAAGAGTACGATAAAACTAAAAAAAATACATGATGTACATTACCATGCAAACTTCCACCGAAAATTGGTTTGAACGAGATCTAATAAGTAGTTTTTTGATATTTACAATAAAACCTCTAAAAACAAAGTTAGTTTTGCGGTTCGATAAGAAAAGTGGTTTTTATGGTTTTATTCCTCCGGTTGTAGTACGGAACCCTCAGTGCGCGAGTCCGACTCGCACTTGACAGGTTTTTTTTCAAAGTAATCGGGTTGTTTCAAAGTAGGTAATCGTCCCAGTAACAAAAAAGTTCAAAATGGCGGCCATATTTTTTTAATTTTCTCCACAAATTCCTTCTCTATGCTTGCTGCCAAGGTCAGATGTCGATTTTGAAAGCAATCGGTCCAATAACAAAATAGTTCAAAATGGCGGCCACTTTTTAAAATTTTGACCACAAAATTCCTTCTCTATGCTGGCTGCGAAAGTCATATTGATTTTCAAAGCAATCGGCATAGAAGTTTTCGGTTTTTTAGGTAGTTAAAATACCTAGTTAATCAAATAATCAAATTAAAGATTAATATTTTTTGATTATGATTTTTAATCATCAATTTTTAATCGTTAAGCAGATTAACTTTGAGCCAACAGTTCAAAAGTTTCAAAATAAGGCTTTTTGCTTAAGGGGATTTATTGAATTTATTTTTGTCTTTCTCACTCTCACGGAGATTTGGTAAGTGCGACATGCAGCGTCGCGGAAGAATATAGCAGAAAAACGACGTTTTACCTAATTACTCAAAAACTAAGCCAGTTATCAAAAATCTGTTCTAAGCGTTTTAGGATATTATTATTACCGATACATTAAAACAAAAATTACAATTACATCCATTGTAGTTTCCGATAAAACATAGAAAAACTGAGATTTTGGAGCAACTTTTGGGAGAACTTTCTATCGAGAAAATTTTATCCAATCGTGTTTCTGCTTCTAAGCGATTTTAGATTAAAGACCCAAAATTCATGACGTGTAAATTTGAAAGTAGTTTTTGCATAAAACTTCATTCAAAATCACCTAAATACGGCTTGTAGGCCGTTAATAGCTGGTCCGCTCGTGATTCATTCTTGGAAATAGAATTGGCCAAGTGCAAGTCGAGCTCGCGCACCGAGGGTTCCGTACTATCAAGATCAATTCCAATCAAAACTCCTCTAACGAGCAAAAAATCGCGTTGTCTGAGAAGATTTATTTTAATCTACTTTTTAGTACGCTGATTACTGTACATATAGCTGCTTGTACCGATTCACTCATCCAACACCTCTCCTGCACAATTTTGTATGAAAAGTTTTTTTTTCAAGGATGATTTCGTATAGAGGGGAAAAATTCATGAGGAGGAAAAATACGGAGAGAGCTGATGATTGAGGATTTCCGAGACTGGTGAAGAGCACAGCCTATAGGGGGGAAGACTGCACGCGGGCCACATGTGGCCCGCGCCCCACGCACCCTACTAGTTTATTGTTATAGCGGCAATACAAATACTTACATCATCTGTGACAAGTGTCTAGCTATCACGGTTTAAGAAATATATCATCTACATTATCAAATGAATCTCTGTGCAAACTTTCTAGATTTTTGTTAGATTCCTATTGTTCAAATACGACCCAATGGCGTAGCGGCAGCGAACGTACCGTATGCGTCGGAGGTCGTGGTTTCGATTCCCACAACTGGAAAAGGTTTGTGTGATGAGCATGAATGTTTACGAGTGTGTTTTTCTGTGTATTATAATTTATATCTCTCTAATATATAAAATTCTCGTGTCAGTGTTTGTTACCAAACTCCTTTGAAACGGCTCGACCGATTTTTATGAAATTTTCTGTGTTTGGTAGGTTTGTAAACTAATTTTTATAACCCTAAACGGCAAAACAACGTTTGCCGGGTCAGCTAGTTTATGTATATATTTATCAGTCATCCAGTACCCATAACGCAAACTATGGCTTACTTTAGGACTAGATTGCGATGAGTGTACCCCTATAAATCTCCTTTCCCTAGATTGTGTAAGAAAAACGTATTCATAGTTATCGTAATCGTGTAAAATTCCGCCCGCTGATTGGTTCCCTGATTTACGTCGGACAATCGGGGGGGGCAGAATTCGCAAACGATTACGATAACGATGAATGCAAAACGTATTCATACGCAATCAGGTCCCTGACATATGAAAAAATAAACGACCAAAACGAAGACGTTTTTAAAACAAAAGGAAATGAAAAATAATATAATATAGATATTGCAATCCACGATGACGCGCCCCACTGTCAAACTCCATGCGAATCGAATGAAACATAAGCGATTTTGGCAGAGAGGGGCGCGTCTTAATGGATTGAGATATCTATAGGTATTAGGTACCAATATCTATAGGTACGTCGTATAAGTACTAAGTAGGTAGGTTATGATAATAACTTACCGTAGGAGCTGTACCGACAGTCCCGTCGGAGGAACTGGAGCCGGAATCATTTGCAGATGTGAAGATGGACTTTGCCTCATCCGAACAGTTGGTGAAATTAAACGCCATAGTGTCCATCTTGAAAAAGGAATCCGATAATACAACTCGTCTCTCGAACTGTTCCGACGCTAGCCCGCAAGCAAATGAACGATCTAGAACACTGGCTTCTATTTATAGACTACCGGTGAGCAAGTTTAACAAAAACAAGATAAGCGAACGGAGTGAAACAATGAGTTTTGACTACCCTCAAAATCATTCCGATTTTCGAGAACGCGTATTACTAAAGTATGTGTTTGTGATTTATAGGTGTAGAGATAGTTCCTAGGTATATTAAATATCTATATGGCACCCATTATTATCTGAAACCGGTAGTTATGGGATTTGCCATAGTAAGTAGCTATAAGCTATATTCATTCTCGGCCACCCAGATAGAAGTTTTGTGGTGTTTATTTTATTTATTACTAGCTGACCCGACAAAGGTTGTTTTGCCGTTTAGGGATATCAAAAATAGATAACAACCTCCCTGACATAGAGAATATATACTAAAAATTTCGTAACAATCGGTCCAGCCGTTTCGGAGGAGTTTGGTAATAAAGAAAAGCGAGAGAATTTTATATATTAGAAAGATCTGTCAACCTATACACTTTTAAATTTAAAATATTGTCAGCATTTAAGTAAGCAAAGTAAATTGTAACAAAATAAAATGTAGGCCTCGTCGCTCTGAACTTGCAACTCTCTCTATATGAGCATAGCTATGGCATTTTCGAAAACATTTATTCGCTGCGCGCTTAGTCACTAGACGATAGTCTTAACAGTCCATATCTTGAAAAATGCTTCACCGATTTTGATGAATTTTGCATTGTTACATAAGGTAAAGTAAATGCAAGATAATAAAATAATATACCTAAGGTAAATCAGTCTCATCAAAATCGAATTAGTAGTTTGTGTATGTTTGGTTGTTTGTTACTAAATCAAGCTGTAACTACTTAGTCGACCTTGGTTGGTGGAATGTAAATAGCTTACATCCTGGACTAACCTATATGCTATATTGTTTATACGGAATAAATCCAGTGTCCCGCGAAGTTTCGAAAAAAACTGTAATTGTTTGTAACAATCCATAGTTATAACTATATATTGCCTTACCATAAATTATGTTGGGAAGGGAATGAAACGGTAACAGGTACAGGAATATGGTTAAATCCCGCGCGACTTTTTTATTTGGCCAACATTCACGCAGGCGAAGCCGGGGGCCAACCCTTTTTTTTATAGACAGAAAATGCCTAACGCATACCCCTTCGACAGGGGAAACGAAGGGGTTTATGAGGCTTGCACCCACTAAAAACTGTCTGTTCCTTCAACAAACCTGCTGGCGGGAGTATGGGATTCACTATCGTATTCACCGCGCTCCCACCAGGTCTTGACCAGCGACCTCAGCAGCAAGTCCAATCATTGTCGGCAGCTTGGCCGCTGCTGAAACAGTTTGAAAGGCGTGCCTGTATTTTTTTTGTTCATATTTTAATATTAGATACCTACTACATACAAACGTACTGAAATGGTAGCCTTTTTTATTAAGTAGGTGTCGATTAAACAAGGAAGCCTCGCCATGAAATGGGACGTAACAAGGCTGAAGATGTTGATCATGATTAGCTATCAGAAGGATAGGTACTATTCCGGTTGAACGGTTTGACTACTTTCTTAGCCCACTTATATACGATTTTACAATTTGTCTTTTGCTCGGTGTAAAAAGAAAGTAACATCCTTTCTGCTGACTAAATCTTACAAAGAAATTTTGCTTACTACCGCTGACATGAATTACATACCTACCTAAAAACAAATTTAGACGCTACGAGAAAAAATGCAAATATAACTAATTTGTACACGCACCGCAGACACACAAACATACATACACACATGCACGCATGTACACACAAACACAAACACGCGCACACATACTCATTTATGATACTTGGACAATATTTACTTTAATATGTACTAGTACGACATACAACTTAGAAACTATGTGCTAGCGCGAGCGACGACCTATTTTTAAATGTATAATGTGCTAGTACTCTTTTTATGCCAAATCTTTCGAGGTAGAGAGAAGAGGGCTTACTATCCTTAACTATAAAGATCTATAAAATCTAGCTAGGAAAGTGAGTTCCTCAGATCACTTCAAACAAGGTCAGTTCTTGATCTTAGAAAATTTCTTTAAGCTTTTACATTAAACACCTGTACATAATATACACATCAAACTTTGTGTACAAGATCAAGCTTATTATTATTGTAACTGCGATGGAGAAAATATAAAATTTATCTATTAAGCACTTTGTAAATACGCA
This sequence comes from Coenonympha arcania, assembly GCA_036785405.1. NCBI lineage: Eukaryota > Metazoa > Arthropoda > Insecta > Lepidoptera > Nymphalidae > Coenonympha > Coenonympha arcania. The sequence goes on from CM072067.1 coordinate 5,397,545, forward strand.
ACATTTCCGATGCACATAGCAACACGTGCGACAAAGTGTTAGTTGGTAAAAAATCCAACTACCCTATAAGTAACAAGTGTAGAAGAATCATGATCTTGGCTTGTTTATCGTTTTGGCTCATCTCTGCTTTCCGTATGAAGTTTCAATCGACTTCAAAAACGAGCTAATTAACTGGACACGTTATACTCAATGTTATACTATGTAATGTTATTGAAACTGCAGAATTCACGTAATGGTAATAAATAATTTTGGGCTTCCAAAAACTAAACATGTAAAAAAGTTACATTTAAATGATAATGTGACAAAAAACTTATATACTAGCTGACCCGGCAAACATTGTTTTGCCATTAGGGACATAACACTAGCTTAGGACCTACTTTTAGATCTATGGAACATACATATAAAATTTTATAACAATCGATCGATTGAGCCGTTTCGGAGTAATTTCGTAACAAAAATTGCCACGAGAATTTTATATATTATCTCGAAGCACTTATTATATATTTTTAATGCTATATAAATATCGATTTTACGACCGAATGGCGCAGCGGTATTGATCTTGCCTCTGCGTCGGAGACTTGGGTTCGATTCTCACAACTTGAGAACGTTTGTGTGATGAACATGAATGATTTTCTGGGACTGGGTGTTTTCTATACGTTGTATTTATTTCTATTGAATACTATGAACATCTATTCTCTACCTAAAGATAACTAAAGATGATTGAAATCATCTTTGCCCATAACAGAAGTTTTCGTTTATTGTGTGGTTTGGAGGTGTAATAAAGATTGACTTGGTTTTGACATGGTCCGTGCCGGGTATCGAAACCAGGACCTCCCGTCCTGGTTTCGATACCCGGCACGGACCATGTTGGAATTTTATAATTTCTATGCATACCTAAGGTATAATTTCTGTCTGGTGGGAAGCTTCGGCTGCGCCTAGACTTACCGCCAAGTGATTAAGCGTTCTGGTGCGATGCTGTGTAGCATAACATTTAAGTTAGTGTGATGGATGTCTTCGGCTGCACCTTCACTTACCGACGGATAAGATTTCAGTCAAATACTAACTTATACATAAGTACTGGGTCTATGTCCCTTTCTTCTTTTTTTATGTATCTAAAAGTCCGTAAACAAACGACAGACATACTTTTGCATTTAAAATGTGGATAGTCGCCCACGGGCATTAAAACGAAATCACGCTACACAAAGTGTTACATCGACGAACTGTGGAAAAACATGACTCAAAGCATAACAATTAGCTTAGATTGCGCCTTTATTTACTGCTAAAATATGAATTTTTTATCACATAAACACAGGCCTCTTTTTAACCGACTTCAAAAAAAAGGAGGAGGTTCTCAATTCGTCGGAATCTTTTTTTTTTTTTATTTTTTTTATTTTTTATGTATGTTCCCCGATTACTCGAAGATGCGTGGACCAATTTAGAAAATTCTTTTTTTGTTTGAAAGGGTATAGTTCACAGATGGTCCCATTGTCACCAAGTCAGGATCTGATGATGGGATCCTGGAGAAATCGAGGGAACTCTTCAAATTTTATAAGCACACTTGAAGTAATTTGGGTATTGTTTAAAAGAGTAATTTTTTCCAGGTTGTATTATGGTCATCAGGTCGGGATCTGATGATGGGATCTTGGTAAAATCGAGGGAACTCTTCAAATTTTGCTAGTATACTTGAAGCGATTTAGGTATTTTTTATAGTTACTATTGCATTTCCTAGCAGTCATCAAGTAATGACTGTATTCATCAAGTCAGAATCTGATGATGGGATCTTGGAGAAATTGAGGGAACTCTTCAGATTTTAGAAGCATACTTCCAGCGATTTGGGCATTTTTTCCAATACCTTGCGCATTACTTGTTTTCCACTAAAAAGTAAAAAATAAAATGGAAAATTCTTTCCAAAAAACCAACTTCAAATGCCACTACAAAGAGTGAAATAATTTTTAATGTACACCAATTCGAAGTCGGGCAATGTTTCGTTCATTCACTAATAGTCCTCCGTATTGACGATAATTTTGTCGTTTCTTTGCACATTAAGTTTATTAATACGAAGGACTATTAATGATTGAACAAAACATTGCCCGACTTCGAATTGGTGTACATTAAAAATTATTTCACTCTTTGTAGTGGCATTTGAAGTTGGTTTTTTGGAAAGAATTTTCCATTTTTATACAAGCCATTCACTTAGATAATTTACTCGCAGAATCAATCGTTTGTCGGCACAGACTTAGCAAGCTTCAACTCGTGTTTCTTGTAAAATAAAATGATCAGTTTCTCCAAAAAAAGATCCCTTTCTAAACCACGTACCCGTAAAAACAGAGTTCTTCTCCTACAAGAAATTATAAAGCCGATATACATAGTTGCATCGTTGTTCGGGCTATTTCCGTACAGGCTGAGATTTAAAAAGCATGCGAATTACTTTATAATCATTCGTAAATCTGTCTACGTGAATTCGCTAAGCGGTATATCTATCGTGATATTGGTTATGGCGTTCCTCGCTCTGCACATCCAAGAAGTGTTTTTGTCCAGCGAGAACATCACCATAACAGACGTACTGATGACCCAACTGAATTACGTACTCGAGTTGGTCGCACTGGTAGGCTTCTGTGCGGTCGCTTACATCTCAGTTTTTCTCCACCGGGGGTCGTATATAAAGATACTGAACACTGTCACCACAGCTTGGTACGAGACGCCGTCTAACAGTCGCAATCAAACGATTCTCTCGCGGCTAAAATTTCGAGTGAACTACGTCGCAATGGGAGGCCTATCTACAGTTGTATTCTTGCAAGTCGCCGTCAACTTCACCAGGGAAAATACCTTGTGGAAGATAATTCTAGTCGCCCTAACTTTTGATTTGACGCAACTTATACAGTTCGTGGATCTCGCGCTGTATTACGTGCTTGTGATGTTGGTAGTTGCTTTACTGAGTAACATAAATGAGCATTGCACTGAACTCGTGCAAGATAAGAGTGAAAAATGGTTTTCTGAATTCAAAGTGAAGACGAAGCGGACGGTCACGCTGCGGCAAATGGAGCTGGCTTATATCAAAGCGTTTGAAATTAAAACGTGTATAAACGAAGCGTTTCAGGCTCCGATACTCGTATCTGCGATCCAGTGCTTCCACTCGATGGTGAGTGAGGCCCACATCATCTACCACGGCGCGGTGGTGGACAGGGATCTGACGGTGCATGACGTCATCAATTGCGGCACCTGGATAGTGTATCAAATATTAAAAATTTACCTGCTAGCGCATGCTGGAAGCCAACTCAAGCTTGAGGTAGGTATGATTAACTACGTTTTGTAAAATTCATGCGGCTACAAAGCATTTTAACCGATCATATTTTCAATAAGTACCAGCTTATCCGATTTTGTTGAAGATTACCTACTCCTTAATAATCTCTTATCTCACCTCTAGTAATGTGAAGAGTTTGGCTATATAATACTTAGCGTATGCCCGCGGTTTTACCCTCGTAAATTTCAGTATCTCTCAATTCCCGCGGGAACTATGATTTTTTCCGGGATAAACGTAGCCAAGTTTTAATCTATCTTATAACTATAAAAGGCTTTGTCCTGAGTGACTGACTGACAGACAAGCTACATCCCAAACGGCTGAACGTAGGAACTTGAAATTTTTAGGGAAGATTCTTTGTGAACCCAAACCGCTCGCTAAGAAAGGGTTTTTTGAAATTCTACCCCTAAGGGGGTTAAATAACGAATTTAGGTTTGTATGAAAGTCCCTCATTTTTCAAGTTAGATTCATGAAAATAGGTATATAGACTTTCGAATAAAAATAAGAGAATGGGTGTCCGAGAGATTTTGGAAATTTCACCCCTAACTCTCTAAAAAGGGGGTTGAAACTAGAAAACGCTAGGTCCCGGCTGGCTGGCTTTTGGACAAGCTACTGCCCAAACGGTTGAACGTAGAAACATGAAATTTTCAGGAAATATTCTTTTAACACCCTAGATGTGTACTAAGAAAGGATTTTTTGAAATTATACCGCTAAGGGTGTTAAATAAGGAATTTTATTTTATATATATGGAAATCCGTCAATTTTCAAGTTGTGTTCATTAAAATCGGTAAGTAAAAGTAATTCATTAAAAGTAGTTCATTAAAGTCGGCTTTTGGATAAAAATAACAAAGTTCCTCGATTTTTTGATTCCACCCCTACTAACGAGACTACCTCCTAGGGGGGTGAAACGGGGGTCCAAAGATATAGCGAAGTGGCTTCACGCCGCAGTTACTGATCGGAATTGGCTGAAATTTGAACAAGATTTAAATTATATTCTGGATTAATAAATATAATCCTTTTTATCCCACAAAAATCTATGGTTCCCGCGAAATTTGTAAAATATAGAAATACGCGCAGGGGAAATACACCTTTACGTCCCAATTTCTGAATCGATTTGTCTGAAATTTGGGATAGAGGTAGATTTTATCCCGGTTTAATACATAGACTACTTTTGATCCCGAAAAAATCCATGATTTCCGCCGGATGTGTGAAAAACCAAAATTCCTGCGGGAGAAAAACTCCCTTACGCTACAACTACTGAAACGATTAGGCTAAAATTTGAATTAGAGGTACATTATATGATGATCTAGCACTTAGGTTACTTTTTATCTCGGAAAATTACACGGTTTTTGCGGGATATTTGAAAAATCAAATTCCACGCCCGATTAAAATCGTTCACGCCGTAATTACTGAACCAACTTGACTGAAATTTAGAAAGAATATCTAGATTATATCCTGGATTAATGAATAGGCTACTTTTTATCCCGAAAAAATCAATGGTTTCCGCGAGATGTGTGAAAAACCAAAATTCACGCGGGAGAAAAACTCTTTTACGCCGTAACTACTGAAGCGATTTGACAAAAATTTGGATCAAAGGTAAATTATGTAATGATTTAGAACTAAGGTTATTTTTCATCCCGGAAAAATTCATGGTTTAACGGGATTTTTGAAAAATCGATTTCCACGCAGGAGAAAAATCCTTTACGCTGCGATTACTGAACCGACTTGGCTGAAATTTGAAATCGAGATAGATTACATCGTGCATTAATATTAAGGCTACTTTTATCCCGGAAATATCCATAGATTCTGAGAAATATGTGAAAAACCGTAATATTCGCGGTAGAAATACCTTTATGCTGTAACTACAGAAACGATTTAGTTGAAATATGGAAAGAAGATCTGTTCAGTAGTTATGGCTCCACGACATAACTACAGAACCGATCTTCTCTCCACGCCACAACTACTGAACCGATTTGGCTGGATATTTAAGTGGTGAAAGATTGTTACTTGGAAATGATTGGCTGAAATTTGGAATGGAGATAGATGATATCCTATAATTACCACATAAGCTACTTTCTAGAAAGTAAGATATGGAAATTTAGGTTTTTGAAAAATCTGAATCTCTGGGTTTGTGAAAAATCGAAATTACCGCGGGCGAAGCCACGCGCAAAAGCTAGTACAGGGTATAAAACTTGTCGTCTCCATTCCAAGTTTCAGCCAAATCGGTTCAGTACTTGCGAAGTGAAGGAGTAACACACATATACACACACTGTCACACACACACACACACACACACATTAACTTTCGCCTTTATGATATTAGTGTGATTAATCCTTGTTGCTATTAGTATATTTTAAAATATTTAAATGATTTTTCAGGCGTTGAAAATTGGGCAAACTCTGCACAACATTCCCACGGAAAACCAGGATTTGAGGCGGTTATTGGAGGTTTTAACTTTTTCAATACATTATTGCTTTTATTACTCTTTACAAGTTAGTAGGTACCTGTTTGCCTGTAATCTCATCAGATGGTAAGTGAATATGCAACCGAAGACAACCGTAGGGTGTCACCAACGTTTGAACTTTGAACCCTCGTAAACTTAGTTTTAAGTCGACTTGTAGTTATCACCATACATATGCGACAAATATCGTATTGACATTTTACAAGAGCCTGTACGTAAGGCCTATGTGAAATAAAGATATTTTGAATTTGAATTACTACCCAATTTAGAAATTATAAAATTCTATGCTAGCCCGGTAACGGCTGGTGGACAAACAAATTGTTAACGAAGTAGGTACCTACTTAATGTGACAGCTATATTTTTTTTACACTAATACAAGTTAGTACTTGACTGCGATCTCACCTGATGGTAAGTATGATGCAGCCGCAGATGTTATCGTACTAACTTGGAAGGAGCAAGTAAACTCGCCCCTAACGGTTTCTACACAGCATCGCGCCGGAATGCTAAATTGCTTGACGGTGCATCTTAATTGGTAGGGTGGTAAAAGGCTACGGCTGAAGCCTACCAGCAGACCAGCCCTGAGCCAATAGAAATTATAAAATTCCAAAATGGTCCGTGGTGGGAATCGAACCCGCGAGCTCCCGCTCGAGTCCAAGCTCGCGCCACTGCGCCAGGGAGGTCGTCAATATAATTGGGTATTACACTACTTTTGAATTTGTTAAAAATACTGTTACTTTATTATGAACTAGGACTGGGATATAAATAATGACGTCCACTGAAAAAAAAAATTAATACAAGGATTTACAAAGTTACAGGCATTTTTATTTTGGAGTCAAAGGGTCTTCTATTCCTTTCTCGCAAAACGAAAATTTGTATGAAGCCGCATGAAGCTACTATGGCATTAGTAAGGTGTGACGTCACAATTCAATGTCGATATCTCTGTCTAATCAGACATGATATTTAGGCTTATAACTTTTGTTAAGTAACTTTTTGATCGATAATTAGTATTTTCTGTTTACGTCATTATTTTTAGCCTAGTTTATAAAAAAGTAATAAAAAATTGGAGTCAAATACCCACTTAATGAAACGGAAATCGTGTTCAAAATATTTCAGATTCAACATTTTTCTTCACTCATGACTTACCAACGAATAGAAATGACCGTCTACGAATATTTCCCACTCGATGCCACGCTCATGTATAATGTAAGCTTTTTTGGTTTAAACAATAAAACGGAACCCTATTACTGAGACTTCGCCGTCCGTCCGTCTCTTATCACCGGGCTGTAATCTCCTGAACCTTGGTAGTTATTCACTTGAAATTTTCACAGATGATGGTTTTCCGTTGCAGCTATAACAACAAATCCTAAAAAATAGAATAAAATGAAGATTAAAGCGGACTCCCATACAACAAACGTGATTTTTGCTCGTTTTTGGTCGTTGTTCCAGTAGACCCATTATGATTACTCTGCTTGTAAAGTATTACTAGAAGATAAATGGGCCTTCTGGCCTCTGCATTATCATATAGTTACGTTTTAGGTACCTATACATAATGGTACGAACCCTTCATGTGAGAGTCTGACCTTAGACTTGGCCGATTATTATTTACTAGCGGCCCGTCCCGGCTTCGCACGGGTAGACATAAATAGGTACAGATATTTTTTAAGTTATAAGCATGCTAATTAAAACGACCATGAATCACTAAATTAGAAAAAAATTGTATGCTTATTTTAAAGCCTCCCTGTACACAACGTTGGCTGTGGTATTTGTAGGTGGCAACAAAACGTAATTGATTTTCAGGAGATCCTACTCGAGAAAGTGCCACATACAATTGCCCGTGGGAAAAGCACTCTTTCCTTAAGTCGATACCAACTATGGAAAAAGTTTGTCCCTGGGATTTATTTATTGTTAGGGCAAAGGATATTTTTAAAGGGAACTGTAACCTTTTAAAAGATATGGGCAAATCAGTTGGTATCATCGGGATCCGCGGAACATGTGCGAGCTGACCGGCCGCCCCGTATTTTTATTTTTATTTCATGATATCTTTTGAATGGAATGTCCGATTTCAATAATTCAAAAAGTAATCATCAGGTATTACTTAAGACAGTCTTGAATATTAAATTATTTATTTGGATAAAAATTTATAAATGGTATCGATAACACGGTCTGATTTTGATCTGCATTTCTATCAATTTGTTAAATGTAAAAAAGTAGTTATAGTGACGTAACTACAATAGTTAGACACATGGTCTCGCGAAGTTTTTTGTAGATATTGATATATTCTATAATATTGTAGAACATTTTTTTGTCCTATCATTAATACTCTTCGCAGCGTATGCGTTGAAAGACATTTTATGGCTAATTTTTTTACACCTTCGGTTGGTTTTAATAGGAATTTTTAAAGATTTCTATAGTAATCTAGTAATAAATATAGCCTTTGTTACTCAAGGATAATGTAGCTTTCTAATAAAAAAAGAATTTTTAAAATCGGTCCAGTACTTTTTGAGTTTATTCGTTACATACAAAAATACAAATCTTTCCTCTTTATAATATTAGGTCCTTACATATGAAATTGGCGTTTTGTATGGGAGGAACATAAAGTCGATTTTTTTAAAATATAATATAAATTTTTAATCAAAGTATGTACCATTGCTATCTATGCACTTTTGCCACCTTATAGGTAGTTCATTGATCCCTTTACTAAAAAAGCCATTCGGACGGGAATCAATAAAATCTTTGAAAGCGCTTTGGACTGCCTCATCGGAGTTAAATTTTTTCCCTTGTAAGAAGTTATCCAAATTTCGAAAAAAATGGTAATCTGTTGGAGCAAGGTCCGGGGAGTAAGGTGGATGTCTTAGGCATTCCAATTGAAGCTCCTCTAATTTGGTAGCCGTCTGTTGTGCAGTGTGTGGTCTAGCGTTGTCCTGAAGCAGCAGTGGCCTAGAACGATTGACCAGCCTCGGTTGTTTAGCAGCTAGCTTTTCCATCATGGATTGCAGTTGCTGACAATAGATATCCGCCGTAATCGTCTGGCCAGATTTAAGAAAGCTGTAGTGAACGACGCCGGCGCTAGTCCACCAAACGCTCACAAGTAATTTTTTTTGAGTCAATTTTCGTTCGGGCAGGATTTGGCTGGTTCGCCAGGGTTCAACCATTGCGATGAGTGTTTCCGATTATCATACAGGATCCATTTTTCATCACAGGTAATGATTCGATTTAAAATCCCTTCATTACTGTGCCGGTTGAGTAATGTAACACAGCAGTGTACGCGCGTTTGTCGGTTTGCAGCACTCATTTCATGAGGTACCCACCTTTCAAGCTTTTTCACCTTCCCAATTTGCTTCAAGTGAACTAAAACAGTTTTATCACTAACACCGCAGCCTGCACCTAGCTCGGACGTGGTTTGCGATGGATCCGCTTCCACAATAACCTTCAATTCTTCATTGTCAACTTTGGTCTCCGGCCGTCCACGGGGCTTGTTCTGCAGGTCGAAATTTCCAGAACGAAAACGTTGGAACCAAAAACGCACTGTGTTTTCTTTTGCGACACCCTCGCCGTACACATCATTAATCCTTCGAGCCGTTTCTGCAGCCCTGGTGCCACGATGGAACTCGTACTAGTAATTAACGCGATATTTCAAGTTTTCCATTTTGTAAACAGAGTGGCGCAAAAAAAAAACCAAAAGAGAAAAAACAAATGAATTACGATTTTCAAAACACAAAAGCATGAGTAAATAGCTGTATAAATTTGAAATTGGAATTTCTAACCAAAGAAGAGATATTTGAGATCAAAGTGGCCAGTACGACAAAACGCCAATTTCATATGTAAGGACCTAATATTATTAGTGTAGATTAGTGTAGATAGTGTAGATTATGCCCCGTTACCTATTCAATCCACCCCACTCTGTCAAACTCCATACAAATCGAACGAAACATATGCAATCTTGACAGAGTCGGGACTGGGGCGCGTCTTGGTGCATTGAAATATCTTTATGTATCTACTCTTTGCCGTTACCGTTCACGGGTCTCCTGTCAGAATTTGAACTCGCCTTTAAATCGTTGCCCGCGCCGTCTTCTCGTTCTCGTTGACGTCCGCACAGAGTACATTATATATACGGGAATAGAGATAACACGTCAAATTTCAAAAAGGCGCCATCTGTTTCTAATTGCAGGTACTAAGAATAAATATACCTATAAAAATGTTACCTATATATGTATCTACTCTAGTATTCCTTATAATTTTATACAGCCAAACTAAGAATAGGACAATTTCCGCCATTGCGACGTACCTATTAGCGGGATATTTAATTTGATCAATTTTGTTTAAAAATTTTATACTCATACTCAAATATTTGCTTCACTCGCACTACATTGAGTCAAATTAAATTTCCCTCTGTCGTCACAATATAGCGGAAATTGAGTCCTATTCTTAGTTTGGTCGCATTATATTATTATTTAATACGGTTTAAATATTACATTCCCATCAAACACACAACTTACTTTATGGTCTATATGTATTAATAATAATACTATAATGAAAAAAAGTAAAAAAGGACAAATGACAAGAACAAATGGTAGACAAAATATTTATTTTTTCTTTTTCTTAAAATATTCATTACATAGTTTTTGTATTTCATCCTCTTCATCAAAGTCAAGCCTAGTGCCTTTCAGTACCTTGTTTGCGTCCCGGCACCAATTACAAATGAAAAACCTCGAACTCAAATCAAAAATGTAGGCAGTTATTTGAGCTTTATGTTCCTGGCATTTAATGAAATTTGTACCAATTGTTATAAATAGTACTGTTTTAATATATTCTTTTATATTGTTTATATTACTAGCAGTTCTTATTATATTTATAGTTACATCTTGCACTGCCGAGAAACATTCAATCATTGGATATGATGGGTATGTCAACCACCTGGCTTTTTTATTAAATTCTCTCATTCTTATGCATTCTGTTTGTTCAGATGTGTATAAGTCACTCCTACAAGTTGGGCAATTTTTAAAAATTTTGCTAGTTTTATGCAACACATAGCCGGTGACATAACTTAAAGACGCATAAATAGTTGGGTTATTTTTTTTTAAATTCATATCTAAAATAATACTGTCATTTATGTGATTATAATTTATTTCAGTAGAATTATTTTCTGGAGTTCTACTATTGTCATTTAAAAGTAATGTCCCAAGGTTTTTAAAGCCTTGACACATGTCCTCTTCACAATTCAACCCGGGAGAATGAGAGCTATTTAAATTATTTATTAAAAGGGAGGCAAAAGCTCCCTCGAATGCTGCACAAGTTGGTTTTGTGTTTTGAGCGCCGTGACTGCGAATACATCCAAAAAAATTTTCAAGGGGATCTTGGTTAAAGTGCCGGAGCCATATCGATTTTAAGTTGAATTCATTAAATAGTTTGTCTTTTAAATATTGTAAATTATTAATTGTTTTCAGCCAATTTGTAATTGATGGTGGTGTACATTCCCTTCCAGCAATTGTAACATATTTCATTGAAGCAAGAACTTTTTTTGCATCATTCCATACCTGCTCATGATTTGAGTTCGGGGTTAACTGACGGAGTAATTCCTTGCCACTTCTTTTTTTGCTGTTGTCGTAGCTCCCGTTAATAGAATCGAATAAATTATCGAAAAATAAAAGTAAATCAGCTGTATCCGTACATTCTTGTTTTAGAACACCTTTTTCTGGAAAAAAATAAGTTTTGAACTTAATTCAGCATCTGAATTACTATAATTGTTGCGACATTGAAAATATATGATAATGTGTCTTTATCTCAACCACTTTATGGCTAACTATTGAACATGGGGTCTTTTCTCAGTATGAAAAATGTTTTGCTACACTAGCCAATGCAAGCCAATCACCTTTGAGAACATTCTGTAGAACTCTTCATACTCTCAGTAAGTATGGATGGGTGTTTGTTACTCTTTCTCACAAAAACAGATTTGGCTGAAATTTGGAAACAGAGTTAGCTTATAACTTGGATTAACATATAGGCTCCTTTTATCCCATGGTTCCCGCAGGATTTGTGAAAAATCGAAATTCACGCGGGCAGAGCCGCAGGCAACAGCTAGTATTCAATATTGAAGGTTTTTATACCCTCTATACCGTTCGTTCGTTCGTTATGCGCCATCTAATTCTAATAAGTCCTGCCCGCGTGGAATGGTGCCAAGAATACTGCAGCATTTCCGCGATGAACAGTTAGGCTGTTTCGTTGCACCAGAAATGAGGCAGCCAGATAGTGACAACTGACAAGAGGGCTGGCTTGTATGGCTGTAATAAGTAGTGGCTGTAATTTTCAACATTTTAACAGGAAAAGTTAATACTTACGAGCTAAGTACCCCATGCTTGATGCTACTGTTTGGCTGAATATTTGAGTTGCATATTTAACTTTTTGCTTATTCATTTTTTCAGGATTGATATGAGCTTCCGTTAAATTTTTCATAATTCTTATTCCCTTATATGCTGGGTTTTCTTTATATAAAAGCTGAAGATGCTCCCATTTTGCTATTTTTACTACACCATTCATTTTATATTTTAAATTTTTTGTTATTAAATTATTTCGTATACCTTTAATTAGGTGGGGTCCATCATAAAGTGGTATTATTTCTTGTTCATTTACAGAAAAAAAGTCGTGGCGAAATTCTTGACCCTTTCTTAAATACTGTGCTCGTGTTTCTTCAATAAGGTGGTTCAGAGCACTTACATTAGAAGCACCCTGATCACATACAGTTGCCATAACCTTGAAACCAATTTTCTGTAATTGGGATATATTTTCTTTTATTTGCTGGCTCAACTCATTTTTTTTAGTGCTTCCTGCACAAAATGTGTAGCTTATTGGCTGCTTGTAATTTCTTAGCACTCCTCTTATCATAAAGACAAGAGCGTGGTCTGCTATATTGGTCTTTTTCCCCTTTCCGTCATCTACAAATCCAGATATTGTATCTTTCCTTTTGTTATAATCGAAATGTGGGCTCAGAGCAATTTCGTCAAAAAGCAGGATACATAATTTGTCGTCATTTTTCATTTTGCCTGCGACTTTTTTCAGCATTTTAAATAAATTTTCATTGATACCCGGTTTTAATGCTGCTCTGATTATTAAACGAGTGAGTGTCATATATGAGGGTAACACAAATACTTTGCTCAACCATCTATAGGCTCTTGGCCCCTGCTTATATAAACTTAATGCCATTATTTTTTCCTCCTCAGTGAATCGTCTTGCTGTTTTGGGTTTTTTGATTTCCCGGAATTGTAGTAATGTGAAAATGGTTGCCATTGTGGAAAAACTTTTTAAAGCTTTCAGGAAGGTTGAATTTTCTGTTAACTTCAAAGCTTTTTTCAGTCTCTGTGCATAGCTATCCTTTGATTTTTTTAATTTAGCAATTTGTTCAGCCATAACCTTAGCATCATTTTTAAATGAATGTTTGTTTTTAGCACCACCTGAAATAGATATAATATTTATAACAACAAGTAATTGTTTTTTACTCATCACTATCTAGATGCCTATGCAGATTTTGTTTTTTTCAAATTCTATCTTAGATAAAAAGCAGCCGATGTAGTAGTATATGTGTATATATGTATAGTAGAACATTATTGAGAACTTTCTGGTACACAGGTATCCCACGATATTTTTTTTTTCACCAGTAAGCAAGAGAAATGATGCATATGATATGTTTGTGTGTAACTAACACCATTAAACACATAACTGAGAGTCAGAACTCAGAGGAACCTGGGATTCGAATGCCCTACCACTTGTCAAGAGGCAGAGTTCTGAACCAATGGGTTATCACTGCTTATAAATAAAATGGGGTTACACAAAAGCTTGTCAAAAGTATCACTTCATGTTTACCTGCTTTAAGTGTTGTTTTTGGAAGATTGACTTTCCGGTTAATAGGTGTTGGTGCTGCAGTGACATCTGTGGAGAAAGAATAGGATTTAGTTGAAGATGGGACAGATGATCAAACAATGGTGCAATATTGCTCTGCTATACCTTTTCCATAGAACACTAGATATTGTTATTTTACGTTTTTGCTATTATAATATTATTTATTTATTTATTTAATAATAATAATAAGCCTTTTATTCTGAAATTTTTACAATTTTTCGTTCTACTAAATAAACATTAGTGCATTAATCACAATATGTCTCTAATTTCAGTGTGCCTTACGGCATAGGCCTCCTCCAACATCTTCCACTGTTTCCTGTCAGTTGCAATTCTTAACCAAAGGGGACCTAGAGTCAACTTCAAATCATCTTCCCATCTTCTCACTTTGCGACCTCGGCTTCTTGACCCGTCTCTTGGATACCAGACTGTCACAAGCTTGCTCCATTTTTCATGCTTACAACGGAGCATATGCCCTGTCCATCTCCATTTTAATTGGTCAATATGTGTAAGGATGTCTGTGAGTTTAGTTTTGTGTCTGATATCCACATTCCGGACTCTATCCTTTAACCTTAGTCCCAGTATGCTCCTTTCCATGGCTCGTTGACATTTTGCAAGCTTTTCCCTTTGGTTTTTTGTCAAAGCCCAGGTTTCACAGCCGTATGTAATGCAAGGAAGAATACATGTATCAAAAGTTTTCTTCTTGATCTTGATGCTGAGTTCCTTGCTTTTCATTATTTCTTTCAGGGCCCAAAACTTTTTCCACCCCGTAGCGATTCTTTTGTCAATTTCTTTGGTCATTTGGTCGCTTGTGGAAATGATCTGACCCAGATAAACATATTCCTCAACATATTCAAGTTTTTTACCATTGACAATTATGTCTGCAGCTGTTGCGTTTGTCATCATTTTTGTTTTGCTCGAGTTCATTTCCAAACCTACTTCACGACTTCTCTCTGCTAGCGTTTGTATCATGGATTCCAGCAATTTTGGGTTCTCCTCCAATATGACCAGGTCATCAGCAAATCTTAGATGGCTTAGTCGCGATCCGTTTATGTTTAGCCCTAGATGCTTCCAATCCAATTTTCTAAACATTTGTTCTAGTACTGCTGAAAATAACTTTGGTGAGAGAGGGTCACCTTGCCTGACTCCCCTGTCAATTGGAAAAGTATTCCCTAGAGATTCCAACTTGATGCTAGCTTTACTCTCGCTGTAGATCTTTTTGATGACATTTACGTAAGCATACTGTACTCCTTGCTCCATAAGACTTTGCCATACAAAACTATGTTTAAGACTGTCGAAGGCTTTTGAATAATCTATGAAGGCTAGATAGATAGGTTTGTTGTACTCATTATATTTTTGTAGGAGCTGTTTGATGGTGTGTATATGGTCGATTGTGCTAAAGTTTTTCCTGAACCCTGCCTGTTCCACGGGTTGGTTTTCGTCGAGAGTGTTCGATATTCTGTTAAGTATCACTTTCGCAAAAACCTTGTATATATTTGAGATGAGAGATATGGGTCGGTAATTTCCAATATCATCCTTTGAACCTTTCTTATATAGAAGTATAATGTAAGATTCTGCCCATTGGCTTGGGATGTTGCCAGTAAATAGTATCTCGTTGAACACCTTTGTTAGTATCGGACTTAGTTCATCAACTGTTCCTCGTATCAATTCATTTGGAATTCTATCAGGGCCAGGAGCTTTTTCCATCTTTTGACTATTTATAGCTTTTACTACTTCTGATTTTAGTATTCGTGGTACTTCTTCGATATTTTTTATTACGTTTTCCAGTCTAAGTTCTTTGTTGGGTGATTCTATATTTGGCTTAATGGAATATAACCGGCGATAGTAGTCTGTTGCAATGTTTAGAATCGTACTGCGTGTAGTGGTTAGTCGATTTTTGTCTCTTAACTTTGGTATCCATTCTTTTCCCTTTTCTCTGAGTTCCTTGAGAGCTTTTCGTGTGCCTCCCGTTTTAATAATATGATTTTCTAGGGTTTTGATTCTCCTATTTTTCCTGTCTTTCCTCATATTTACACGAATGCATTTGCTTAAGAGTGAAATATTTTTAATATTTTCCTTCTTCTTCTTTTTTGCTATTAAATTCCTTCTATCTTCAATTAATTTTAGAGTTTCCTGGCTTAGATGGGATTCTTTGTTCTTACCTGGTTTTGATTTTATCTGTTCTTGAATCTTACTTTCTACTCTGGCATATTTTTCGCTCAGTTTCTTATTGGAAGTAACAATTTCCATCAGATCCTCCGTAGAATGTTTTTGAACCTTCTCATTGCTAACCGTTTGTATGTGGTTAGTTTGAAATGCTTTCGGCCTAGGTTTTCTTGGAGACTGCCCAGAAAGACAACATCTTACCATACGATGGTTGGTATTGAAGTTCAGGTATTTTATTACACTTGTGTCACTGAACAGTCTTGCTTTGTTAGACAAGATGTAGTCTATCTCATTTCTAACCTTTCCATCTGGAGATATCCAAGTCCATTTATTTTTGTGTTTTTTGCGGAATATGGAGTTTAGCAGCGTTAAGTTGTGTTCAAGCAGGAACTCTACCAGTTTTCTACCATTGTTGCTTCGTTTGCCTCTTCCAAATTTTCCTATTACATGTTCTTCTCCAGGTGTTTGAGTACCTACTTGAGCATTAAAATCTCCCATGATTACTATGTTGTTATCCGAGTATTTTTCAGTAACTTCGCTAAGACTGTTGTAAAAACTTTCTATATCTGTTGCATTAGCTTGTTCCGTCGGTGAATAAACTTGGATAATAGTCCACTGTTTTGTATAGTTGGATATGTTCATGTGAACTATTGCTATTCGGTCTGATATGCCTTCGAATCCTATAATTTGTTTTTTGTGTTTTGACTTTATCATGAAGCCTACTCCTCTGTGTCCAGCCACTTCACCCTTGTAGAACATAACATAATGACTCCTCTCTTCAATTTCTTCACCCACTCTCCGCATCTCACTTATACCCAGGACGTCCCATTTCATATTTTCGACTGCCAGCTCTAGCTCCTGTAAACTTTCTGGTGTTCTCAGCGTTCGTGTGTTCAACGTACATAAATATATATTATTTGCATTTCGTTTCTGTTTTATTTCATTTGTTGGAGGGTAGCGGTCTTCTTCCCCCACGGTGACCAGCCGGCTTGGGGTGTGTTTTTTCGTTGTTGGTTTATTTAAAGTTGTGGTTTGTGTTTTGTTTTGATTTCGGGTGCCGGTGGTCATTACAAGTTTTTTGGAGTGTCAGATAAAGATGATGTTCTGCCTCGTGCAACATAGTTCAGAATATTCGGTCTTATAATTTCCTTTGGAGTTCCCTTGGTAGTTTGTGATGTCTGGGTATCCACACTGTTAATTTTTTTCTGGGTTGACGAGTTGGGTGAGCCTGACTCCTCCCTTTTTCTTTTGTCCCTGGATTTGTCTGTTGGCTTTTTCACAATTATTTTATCGTATTTTAGATAGGCTACATTTCCCTTTTTCTTTTCTTCTATGACTTGAGTTTGAAGCTGCTTCCTCTTTTCAAGAATTTCTTTAGGAAAATCTTCTTTTACGAATATTCCTGGTGGAAATCCTCTCTTGTTCTTTAGTATGATATGCTTTTTCCACATGGATGTAATAGACACTATAACAGGCCGATTCTCATTGGTATCTTTTTTACCAATTCTATATATGTTACTGATTTCTTGGCTGTTCAGGGGTGTTCCTGTTTCTATCACTGTTTCTTTAATGTAGTCTACCAGCTCTGCTTCTGATTTTCCTGCCTCTTGTAATCCAAAGAACACTAAGTTGTATTTCCGTTTCTCCTTGTCCATTACGCTAATTTTCTGTTCTAGTGACGATATTTTCGCTTTAAGTTGTGTATTTTCTTCTACTATTGTTTTAAGTCTTTCGTCTAACGCTTCCATAACACATTGTGTCACTGATGCAGTGATTATTTTTGTTTGTTGATTTAATTTTTTTATTTAAGCCTTCTTTATTCCTTAATTACTTGTGAAAGTCCTTTATGTATTTAAAAATAAGCTAAGAAAGATTTTACTTGAAAGGACATATCTGTCTAATAAAGATTTTCTTATAAATAAGACAAAAGATTCATTGACATTTGCAAATAATTGTTTTTTCTTTAGTATTAAAATTATAATTTATCATTCTAATACTGTGACTTTAATATTCGCAAATAAAGATGAATTATTTCACTGTCATTGTCATCAAAATTGTGACAGATTATAGTAGTATTGCATGTCTGTAAATAAATAATAACTTAATAAACCTTACCTCTGGAAGTCGAAGGCATGTTGGTAATATTTTCTTCAATGTTCACAGTCCTACTTGTTATGTCCAC
Organism: Coenonympha arcania; assembly: GCA_036785405.1. Classification (NCBI taxonomy): domain Eukaryota; kingdom Metazoa; phylum Arthropoda; class Insecta; order Lepidoptera; family Nymphalidae; genus Coenonympha; species Coenonympha arcania. The sequence goes on from CM072067.1 coordinate 5,415,539, forward strand.
CATTGGCTCTCTTCTAGTAACAGAAAATCCTGAAATTGATAATAAAGAACTCCTTTAATTATACTCTGTGTGACTTAAAATACACTACTCACTACTGACTAAGCTATCAACGCACAGGTCAAACCACTGGACGGATCAGGCTGAAATTTGGCATATAGGTAGCTCTAACGACATAAGCATCAGCTTAGGCATTGCTAGACCTGTGTTTCTTATTGCCAGGTAAAGGTTCATATGAAAGAAAAAAATAATGATGTTGTGCAGAAATTTAGCAAACTACATGAGCAGAGCTGTGGGCAACAGCTAGTTAACAATATAAATGGCCATAACTTTAAATTAGGTTGAATACAGCCTTAATTTTATATCCTATCCAGATTCCAGATGTATCCTACAAGAGAGATAGAAATTTGACATATTTTGTATGAGAGCTTATATAAAATGTCTAGACTATTTGATTTTAATTTCAACTTCATTCATTCCTTAGAAAAAGGGCTGTAGTTTGAATCGAATAAACCTTGATATTAATATTATAATAGAAAATATTATTATTAATAGATAGCTCTGTGGATATGATTTGGGAGGATGGTTTGAAATTTGAATAAATAAATTGTTAATGTACTAACCCTAAAAACCAATGATCAGTATTCTTACCTGGCATATTCAAAGTTGGTACAGCATTATTAGATAATCTTCTGTTACCAAAATGGTAATAAGGCTCGAAATGATGACGACATACATTACGATACTTATCAAACAATGGTGCAAAATTGCTCTGCTATACCTTTTCCATAGAACACTAGATATTGTTATTTTACGTTTTTGCTATTATAATATTATTTATTTATTTATTTATTTTAAGCCTTCTTTATTCCTTAATTACTTGTGAAAGTCCTTTATGTATTTAAAAATAAGCTAAGAAAGTTTTTACTTGAAAGGACATAATATCTGTCTAATAAAGATTTTCTTATAAATAAGACAAAAGATTCATTGACATTTGCAAATAATTGTTTTTTCTTTAGTATTAAAATTATAATTTATCATTCTAATACTGTGACTTTAATATTCGCAAATAAAGATGAATTAGTTCACTGTCATTGTCATCAAAATTGTGACAGATTATAGTAGTATTGCATGTCTGTAAATAAATAATAACTTAATAAACCTTACCTCTGGAAGTTGAAGGCATGTTGGTAATATTTTCTTCAATGTTCACAGTCCTACTTGTTATGTCCACCATTGGCTCTCTTCTAGTAACAGAAAATCCTGAAATTGATAATAAAGAACTCCTTTAATTATACTCTGTGTGACTTAAAATACACTAGTCACTGCTGACTAAGCTATCAACGCACAAGTCAAACCACTGGACGGATCAGGCTGAAATTTGGCATATAGGTAGCTCTAACAACATAAGCATCAGCTAAGGCACTGCTAGACCTGTGTTTGTTATTGCCAGGAAAAGGTTCATATGAAAGAACAAAATAATGATGTTGTGCAGAAATTTAGAAAACTACATGAGCAGAGCTGTGGGCAACAGCTAGTTAACAATATAAATGGCCATAACTTTAAATTAGGTTGAATAATATCCTACAAGAGAGATAGAAATTTGACATATTTTGTATGAGAGCTTATATAAAATGTCTAGACTATTTGATTTTAATTTCAACTTCATTCATTTCTTAGAAAAGGGGCTGTAGTTTGAATCGAATAAACCTTGATATTAATATTATAATAGAAAATATTATTATTAATAGATAGCTCTGTGGATATGATTTGGGAGGATGGTTTGAATAAATAAATTGTTAATGTACTAATCCTAAAAACCAATGATCAGTATTCTTACCTGGCATATTCAAAGTTGGTACAGCATTATTAGATAATCTTCTGTTACCAAAATGGTAATAGGGCTCGAAATGATGACGACATACATTACGATACTTATATATGTACTGGTCGTCCAAACCTAAGATATCGCCACCAATGGCATATAACCATGTTCGATATCTATCCGAATCTGTTACAGGATTTGGAAAACCATGTAGTGGTGTCCCAGGTGATCCTAAAATATAAAACAATATTTTTTTTATTAAATGTTTGACGAAATTATCAAACTTAACTTCGTAAAAATACGTTATCATTTCATTAGCCATTATCATAATCAAGTAAGAAGTAGAAGAGAAGACATCATCTCCTGAGGATGTCCCGGTTCGGGATGAAACGTGCGTCGAAGAAAGTGTTGGAAAATTGTGTGTGGTGTTTCATGTGGGCAGTGTTCCTGCATATTGTACCATACAGAATCTTTTCAAGTAGCGGATTACAGCAAAACAAATTAATCTGTCCTGCTAGAAGAAAAGACGATTGAAGTTATCCAAGGATGTGTTGTTGCTAGGTTTAAACTATTATAATTATAGTAAAACGACGAAAGTAAAAAGTAATTAAGTGAAGTGAATGTGTGAAATAAATAAGTACTCACGAGGGCGCTTGCAACTTGGTACACAACAAGTTCTTTCGGAATCCATATCACTTGCAAATCGGTGTCCGTTTAAAAATGCCAATGGTCAGTAAGAAAGGCAGAAACAGGAGTCCGTAAAGATAGCCGTGGTCGTTATAAACAGTAAAAGACAAAAACAAACAAAACAACAAAACTAACAGAAAAAACAAGAAGAAACGATACGAAACGAGAGCATGGGATTTAAATTTTATGAGTAAAATTTTGACAGTTCACTTGTCTTGACGTTTATTTATGGTTGATTTGTGGTTTCCGCTACACTCCATTACATGAAAAATAATACCCGCAGTGGGGGAAAAAAATGAACCTTAGATACTTATAATAAATCAATTTGATGCGCTATATAATGTAAGGAGTGAAGCAAAAATGTATAAATATTATCATACTTACAATTTTGTGGACATATTAATGCTCAGCATAGATGTAATTCAATAACGGAGCGTGTAAAGTTTCTGCGTTATCCGAAATGTAATTGAAACAGGAAATCGCAGGGTTGCCAGGTAAATTAATCTTATTAATGTCGTGGTAATACCAGACTTTATTTATACTTTTTGAACAGCGCCATCTGTTCCAAATTGCACAAACTAAATCTACGAGGAGATTTTGTATGAGACCTAAATACTTCTAGGTGTTAGCAGCCTGGACGTCCGCGATGAGTCAGATAGACAAACGGCCTTAGAAATAATTATTATTTATTTAGAGCCTGTTTCACAACCGCCAGATAAACTGTTGCTAATGAATAAACTTGACATTTTGACAGGTTCCCAGTACAAATATAGTCACAACAATTCAAATATATTCGCTAGATAAACTTATCTGGTGACTGTGAAACAGGCCCTTAGACTCTGTTTCACAACCGCCAGATAAACTGTTGCTAACGAATAAACTTGACATTTTGACAGATTCACAACAAAAAATTGTCAGAACATCAAAATATAAGTATAGGTGCTTGAAAGTTTATTTGGTGATTGTGAAACAAGCCCTTTATTATAATATCTGTGTAGGTACTTATTAAAATTTAAATTTTACAATTTCAGATGATTGCCGCTGCGACGATGTATTTGATCATCTTTGTGCAATTCGATAAAGATAATTATATGAATTCATTAAAATAAAAGAAGTTCATTCATCATAATAATTATTATACCTACATTGTATTTTATTTAATAGGTACCTATTTTCAAATCTGTTTTTTAAACGAAAAGTCCACGATGGTGAAAACATGATGATGAAAAAGTGATGATTGGTGAAAACCCGAATTTTTCCGTTTGTTTGTTTGTTTGTCAGGGTTAATCTTTGCATCTAGCTTGTAGGTAGGTACTGAATTCGACGGGATTATCAGTTATCATTATCACAGACAGGAGAATATTTGCAAGAGAAATAAAAAAAGTCCGGTCGCGGAGCACGAAGAATTTCGTATATTAACCTGTTACTACCTGTCTCTGTCACTCCCGCGTCAAAATAATGCGGTCACGCTCGCACAGATGCAATGACCCCGTCCTGTGCGTCCTGGACACTCGAGAGGTGTAAGTCAGCTCTAAATTTTTTATATAAATAATTATTATTAATAAATGACGACTATATACAAATAATCATGACACGTTGTCCATCCCTATTATTTTGTAACGTCTTTATTGTCTGACCACAGAGTACAACTCTCAGGTACAACTATTAAAATAATAATAACTCCATAAAACTATGACTAGCAACTCAATCAAGTGTCAACGCAAACGTTGGCAAGTGGCAACACTAAAGTCTTTATCTTTCATTTATCATTTTCCGTGGTGTTGGGTGGTGTTGGGTGTCTCGGTGCTTCAAAAAATTTAATTTTCGTTACCTACCTATTTCAAGTTTTATCCTTCATTCTATTGAATAAGTTATTAAGTCAAGGAATAAGGATATCTAATCCGATCTTATTTTAAACGTTGTGGTGTTAACAAAGTTGCAACTGTGGATAGATTACATAAAATGGTGAGTAGTGCAGGTTTATTCACTTCATTTCGCAGTAAAATTAACATTTCTACGATTATCACACGTTATGCTGTTACTTTTGTTCTTATAACTGATGCAAAATACATTAATGTTGAGTATTTTACGATGACGATTGTCGCCGGCATGGCCTGTAGCCATCTTGGAGAATGGTGAGGATCGGATAATGGCCGGACGCCATGTCTGCCATGTCATATGCTCATGCTTGCTTCTACTTATAAATCACATGTGTCATTGGTTATAATTCCAACTTTCTGTTGAAATTCCGAGAAATAGTAAGGGTAAGTCGTGTTTATTTAGCCAGGTAAAGTTTATGTTGAAAACACTCTAACCGGCATGCATTTGAGCCGGCGCGGCATCGATTTTCGTAATCAATATTCTGACAGAGCCATTGAACTTTGTAATTATTTAAAATATTTAAACACAAAGTCACCTCTATCTACTAAACTTGACATAATACGTTATCAAATTAGATATAATACTGGAAATGGGTAGGTACGAAATGTTTGTGCATGTGTGTTCAACACAGTTGCAAGGAAATATAACATGAAAAACCTATGAGTTAAAGGTTAGTTTAGCGAATGCTGTTCAACAGATGGACGGAGGCGTGGTGCACCCTCACCCCGGCGTGGTGCACGGTGGCGTGCCGGGTGTGGTGCACGGAATGCCTGTGCACGGCGCGGGGCCGGACGGCGAGCACCCGCCGCACGGGCCGCGCCGCCGCTACCAGAACCGGCCCAAACCGCCCAACAACCTGGAGCGCCTGCCGCTCGACGAGGCCGCTAAGAGGGTAATGTGGACCATTCATCACTCCCACTTACTGACAGCGGGCACACCCAGAACATATTTCTTTTCATAAAGCCATTTTCCAGAGCATTGGACCAGTAGAGTTGCCAACACATAATTTGACAAGGTTTTGGTGGAAGGGGAATGTTTGTCCATTGTACATTTCATGCATCATTGTGCTAGAGGGATGGAAAATAGGGCTCATGGATCCTGTGATCTCGTTCCCTGTGCCTACCTTAAAAAACCCAAAAACATCTGCACTTCTAATGACTCTGCCAAGTTACATGCCGGCTACTGCATACTGTTTCCTGATGGGAAAATAGATTATAAGAGAAGGGTATAGAGTGTACTTGTACACTACGATTAATGTTCTGCACTGATGTGAAAACTCAGTGTCTGCTGACATTGTCTGAGTATTTTTTTTATGGCAAGGGGTGATTGGAAAGGATGTTTTCATGAAGCTAAGTGCATCCAGAGGACTCAAAAACTCTTAAGAGACAAGACATGCTCTATGATTTCACTTGCTACAGTGTCCTAGTAAAGTTCTGTAGTCATTTTTTTGTTATACTACTGCAAAATATTATAAATTATAAATTGGTATCAGGAAATGGAGTCCCTGCCTATGAAGACTCCAGTGTCGGTACTGCAAGAGCTACTGGCTCGGCGGGGAACCGTGCCCAAGTATGAGCTGGTGCAGATAGAGGGCATGATCCACGAGCCCACCTTCCGCTACCGAGTCACTGTTGCTGATTTAGTGGGTAAGTTAATGATTGACATGCTTTAGTTCACCACAAGAGTAGCTTCCGTCTAGTATTGTGGGAATTCAATGGTCTAATTTGTAGTCTACTGAATTGGTTTTTTAGTGATAGCAGTATTCTGCAAATCTACAGAGTGCTGCATATATTAAAAATATATGACAGGACTAAGTGTTAACCAAAAAAAAACAAATACTTCTCTAGATTGAACTCATTTAAAAAAAAATAGATTTACATCTTGCTAGGTACCTATTGTTCAGATTCATACCAACCCAAACATAAAACACTAGTATAACCAGTTTGCAGATTTTTTTTGCAGATTACTTGCCCTCTCACTTCATACTACCGCAGTCTGCATTCATCTGATAACAGCTTGGGTTGTGGTAGTATGAAGTGAGAAGGGAAGTCATTGGCAAAGCGTCTGCAAACCGATAGTACTAGCCTAATTTTTATTGCAGCAATGGGTACTGGAAGATCAAAGAAGGAAGCCAAGCACTCGGCTGCCAAGGCTCTCCTGGACAAGCTGACTGGAGCCACACCAGCCGACCAGTCTACCAATGGAACTGTGCCTGAGACGTACGTATCAAAATCAGTTTCTCAATCCCAAACAAGTTTAAGCTCTCAGTCCTCTGCGTGATTATGATAGGGAAATAGAAAGTGCACCTGTGTGACAAACACTTGTCCCATGCCTGTGGAAAATGTCAGCAGATATTGACTGCCTGATGGTAGATCTTTTTGTTTCTCCTTTCATGGAGAAAACTGCTCCACCTCTGACGGAAGACGAAGTTCTTGTTATGAATGGTAGGTATGGAGTACATTACTGTTAGCTAATATGTCTGTTTCTAATTAAACGTTGTTATATTGCAGCGGCACTGTGGTGTCGTCGTTTGAGGACAAGCTGATGGGCAACCCGGTGGGCTGGCTGCAGGAGCTTTGCATGTCGCGCTTCTGGCCGCCGCCCTCCTACCACGCAGAGAACGACGACAACGTCACCAGGCGTAAGTTCACATTGCAGCTGGGCGTTACATTACATTTAACCGTATTTCTCAAAACATGTGTACTAAATTTGAGACACTTCTTTTGTTTTTGAACTCTTAAAAATTATAACTGAAAACCTACTTTGAAGTTTTGGTATATAAATACAACATAAATTGCTATGTTAAGTATGCTGCATAATTTTGAAGCTTAGCGATATGTTGTATTGCTCATTTTAAATTTACATTGGTAGAAAAAAACTTAAATAAAATGTTGTTTCATGTGGGCAGTGTTCCTGCATATTGTACCATACAGAATCTTTCTAAATAGCGGATTACAGCAAAACAAATTAATCTGTCCTGCTAATTATGGATTTCCGCAAAATAACGCCTGCTTCCATTCAATATTTAAATAAAATCGCTTACCATGTCTGATACTGGGATGTGTCAGCTTGTGACAGCCACCTTTTATATAATCGCTAGGCCTGCCCCACGAGCGCCAGTTCACGATCGTGTGCACGCTGCTGAAGCGGCGCGAGGTGGGCACCGGCAAGTCCAAGAAGCTGGCCAAGCGGCAGGCCGCCTACAAGATGTGGCAGGCGCTGCAGGACAACCCGCCCGAGTCCTTCCAGCCCGACGAAGAGGTCTGTATTGCTATGTTAGTAAATATTTTCAGTTAGATCATGAACAAGACTGTCATTTTAGTCACATCTTAGGGCGCCTTCCGCAAAGTGCCGCGCGGTGGCAGCGCGTCGGCAGCGCTGTGGCCACGCGTCAGTTCATCGATCGATTTACGTACTTAGGCACGTATTTTTTTAAGTCAAGTCTAATAATATATTTTAATAATATTTATCTTTCAATGAAAATTACAGTACCTATTCTCCTTTTCCATTTCACCTCTCCCACTAGCTAGGGTCACTGGCAGAGATCTCTTATAGAGATAAGTGTATCCTTGTACACAACCATCTTTCTTCTTCATGTAACATATATAACTATTGTGGTACTAAATAAATAAAATAAATAAATAAATAAATAATTGAGTTCATCGTGAAACTATGTACTATGATTCTCAAACCTAGCTACTGCAGCGCGGCTGCAGCGCTGCCATAGCGCGGCTGCAGCGCTGCCATCGCGCGGCACTTGGCAAATTTGAAGGCGCCCTTACTCACACTACAGTCAGCAGGACCTGGATCTGCGTGTAGAGATGATTTTGTCTACTTTTATCGATCTCTTTTTTCTTTCTATTCCATATAGATAGAAAAACAAAAGATATCGAGAAAAATAGACAAAATTGTCTCTACGTGCACAAGCTGCATTGGCAGGGGTATTTGTGTGAGAGATTTGAGTAGGATGACTTCCGAATGTCCTGTTCTTAATCTAAACGAATTTCTTTTTACGGTTTTTTTCCTGTGTCGTCTGATTTTTTCCCATTTCCATTGGAGCGCGTTGCGGGAGCCCAGAAGGCTAAGATGCGCGCCATGCGACAATTTTGGTGATTTTTTTAAAATCTAAGTCATGTAGATCGATAGAGAAAAGAGAACGTCAAAAATTTTGTCATGGCGTGCATCTCAGTCCTAAGATACTACATACATAGTACTGTTCTCACACTCTTGAACATATGCAAGCCAAAGTGTATTTAAGATAAGATATTGTATTCGATGATTAATATTTTATTCATAATAATTACTGATTAGAGATAATACGGGGAAATGTAATATTATCTCTTTAAGTAAGCCTAATTGAAATAAGCCTTATACAGGTGATTATCTATTAAAGCATTCTTGTCTTCAAGTGATTGCACAGTGCACTTGATGCCACTGTCCCATAGAGTGTGAAAACTTAGTCTTTATGAAAGATCTGCTTAGACCCTCTTGGGCGCCTGAAATGTTTCGTCCATAGTACACTGAATCTTGTTTGGAATTTGAATTTACTGCAGCAACTAACCAATATGAGTACAGAAAAGTACCTAAATTAAAAAAAATAATGTTACAAAATAACAAATGGGTGTGTTAAGTGACTAACATAGACAAATTGTAGAAAATGAAGTGGTACCCCTAAAAGCTCCAGAGGTACCACGGGCAAAAAAATTACCTGTGGTACCCTAGGGGGAATAAACGAAATATACAATCTATCCATGGCTTGCATTACTAGAGATAGAGATTTAACATAACTTGTATGGGGCTTATGTCACGTTGATATCTCTAGTAGGGATTTGCACTACTAGAGATATCAACTGGAAGATAGACAAAATGTTGGGAACTGGCATTAGTCTTATATTTCTCATAAATCGATAATAACTTGTATGGGGCTTATGTTATGTTGATATCTCTAGTAGGGATTTGCACTACTAGAGATATCAACGGGAAGATAGACAGAATATTGGGAACTGGCATTAGTCTTATATTTCTCATAAATTTCTACTAAGGATATAGACATGTGTAAAACAATTACAACTTGAAAATATTAATTATGTCAAAGTTAGCATAACTAACCACTTATATTATTGTAATCCTTGAGTGACTAACAGCTATAGTGTCATCCTCAGATCACTCTGTGTTTGAGTGATCTGAGGTGTCATCAATAGTATTTGTGAGGTGGCTCTTTGTGTAATTCCCTGAAAGGTTGAACAGCACTTGGCCAGGTGTTTTACTATCTTTCGGTCATTGCGGTGCATTTGTGATGCTGCCACCTAGCATGACAGCCAGGAAACGTATCGTACGACATCGCGACAAATGTCTTGGTCGTTCATTTTCACCACATTGGACTTATCGTAGATGTTACCGATGTTGGATAGTAAATAATAATCAAATCAATTCATAACGAAAGTTAACAGGAATAGCACGAGTGCTAAGTTCATAACTATTTAGTCTACTAAAAACTTTGTTTTCTTCAATCAAAGATGATGATTTCTTATTGCAATTGGTTTATTGTTCTTCTATACATATTTAAAATAGTTGGCATATCTGAACTGAATCTACCTATTCTTTTTCACAGGAAATATTGTGAATTGCTCGATTTTGTAAAATATAACTGTGTACAAATTTAATAGACATTATCGAAACTTAAAACCCCTCTTGGTGTGAGAACATGGACTGCGCTAGGGGCTAGTCGCGGGCCTCGCTCGGGGCTCGACCTAGGTCTCGCTCGGAGCTAGTCACAGGCCTCGATCGGGGCTAGCCACGGGGCTCGATCGGGGCTAGTCGCGAGCCTCGATCGGAGCTAGTCGTGGAGCTCGCTGAGGGCTAGACTCGGGGTAATGGCGGGCCTCGCTCGGGGCTAGTCGCGGGCCTCGATCGGGGCTAGTCGCGGGCCTCGATCGGGGCTAATGGCGGGCCTCGCGCGGGGCTAGATCCGGGTCTCTCTCGGGGCTAGTCCCGGGCCTCAATTGGGGCTAGATTCGTGCTTCGCTAAGAGCTAGGCGGCGGTCGAGCGGCGTGTTGACGCGGTGTGTTGTTGTTCTAGGGAGTGGCGGCGCGCTACGCCGACCTGAAAGATAGTAAAATCTCCACACTCACCACAAGTCACAGCCACAAGGTGTCGCAGTTTCACAAACACCTCAAACAGTCTGTCGGCCCCAACCTGGCCAAGTTGCAGGTATGACTCGATTTGAATTTATATGCATGATGTTGGTGGTTGTGTCGCGTGTCGCGTCTAACGTGTGGGTCGTGCGTCCATCGGCGAGTGCATGGTTCGCGAGTATACCGTGTGTAGATTATCTTTTTTTATGGTTAAGTGTATTAATGTCCTTACTTAACCTTGATGTCAAACATAGTCAAAAAAGGTCTCAGAAAATGCATCAATCATTCACTTTTTCCATCTGTCTCAACATTGTCAAGTCCAAAACCTTGGATTTGGAAAGTTGATTTTTTTCTTTTCACAATGTAAAATGTAAAAGCGATGTTTTTTTGTTATCCCACAGGATCTCTTGAGCGAAACAGCTAGTTTACACGTGAAAAGCTGGTGTATAGGTCGCACAACGAAAGTTGAGGCGAACACGGCACTCACACTAACGTAATATTTGCATACAAGGTGTTTCATTTTTGTAAGATGTGAGACGGGACGTCAGTTTATACAATTCAGTCATAATTACCTACATTAGATCTGTCTTTTTTACGTTTTCTTTAAAATAATTGAACACATTAAATACAATTTCACGACTTTGTCGATGTTGTTTTTGCATCCTGTTGTAGAAGAAGATGCTATAGTAATATCGCCACAAAATATTGTTACGTGCTGGGGTTTGAAGATTTGAATTAAAACACTTGATGCCCCTTTTATTTTGCACTTCTTATCCGAAATGTATCTCTTGATCGTTTGTAGTTTGATTGACTGATTGACAGAATGACTTATCGTAAGGTATAAATTATGGTATTCTGTGTCAATAGGTACAAATAACAAGTATTTAATAATAAGTAATATATAAATCTAACGTTGTATTATTATAAAAGCAAAATCACAATCAAAACAAAATTATAACTCAATATATTTAAAAAAAAGTGAACCGCCTTAAAAAAACATACCCTAAAAAAATTCTAATAATATAAGAACAAAATAATTTTCTAATAATATGTGGGTATTATGTATACCCATTTTTTTTTTCAAACAACACTGTATATCTCATATCATTCTCTTTCAAATGACAGCTCATCGAGCGTATACAGATACAAACTTTGCTTGTGTTGTTCGCCTCAACTCTCGCTGTGCGACCTTTACTAAACTAAAATTATGGTACATGTATGGTGCATGTAAAAACTTTTTTGACTATCTACAAGTACTGGTTATCAAATAACTGTCTATAGAATGATCAATTGGCTTTGAATGTGTACTTGGATATTTAACCTTATCTATAGGTAAACCGCTATAAGCTTGACCCTCTGATTCTGCGGGATGCGGGGCGCGGGGCGGGTGATGCGATTGGCTATAACGATACGTCAACGCTGCCGGCGGACAGCGACAGACTTGCAGATTGGTTGAGCGGTTCCCGCCCCGCGTTCCGCAGACAATCAGGAGGGTCAAGTTTATAGCGGTTTACCGTGCAAACAAATGATGATGTGTGTAAGTATCAATAATAATGATTGCCCTGCTTTTTGCAGGTCACTCCGCTGAACAACAAGGACTTCAACTTCGTCCAGTTCTTGCAAGAGATCGCTTCCGAGCAAGCCTTTGAGGTGACCTACGTGGACATCGAGGAGAAGTCGATGACGGGGCGCAGCCAGTGCCTCGTGCAGCTGTCCACGCTGCCGGTGGCCGTGTGCTACGGCGCGGGGCTCACCAGCAAGGACGCGCAGGCCTCCGCCGCGCAGAACGCGCTCGAGTACCTCAAGATCATGACCAAGAAGTGAACCGCCCCAGCGACTCGCGACATCAGCGCTTCACGCCCGCTGCCGACCTATGCGTGAGAATTTACACGTTGAAACGATAATTATATGGCCACTTATAGTTATTCCGATTAACTCACTGCGAGGGACGACTACATAGATTCCGTTGCATTAAGAGGATAATCAAGTGGACTAAGCGCGACGCGAATAGGTGTTTTCAAAAATGATATCTATGCCTGTATAGAGAGTTGGTAGATTCATTCGATTCATTCGAGACATCTTAATCTAGGCTCGTACGTTTAATTTTTTTAGAATTTTAGTTTATTTAAATAAAAAAAAAGTAAAAAAGTTTTAAGTCAAAAATATGGATATTTACACGCTAATAACTTTTAATATGAGCAACATTTTTTAAAAAGTAAAACATACGAGCTTAGTTCTTCATTGTATCTGCAACATTTCTAAAAATATGAAAATCGGACTTCATTCAAAGCTTACAGCTAGACAATCCTCTTAATAGAATCCTACTGCATTCATGAGTCTCCGATATTGCTTTAACCCTATTTACATATGGGACAAGAATGAATTTAACTCGCACGAATGAATTGAACAGTGAATAAAATTAATTGCAACACATGTATTTAAAGGCAATGAAATAACTATTTTTTTTTAACCGAATTTTATTGATAATCTTATATTTGGCTAGTAAAGATGAACGTCAATAAACTATGCATGTTTATTGTATTGTATCATTTAAACAATAATAAGTTCAAACATCATGTCTTTGTCAAATTTATTTCTTGTCATGTAACTATAATAGCGTAGATGTTTAATGTTTAACCTACAGTTGAACCAAATCTGTGTAGTTGAACTCCAAAAAGTGAAACTTGGTCGGCGTAGAGCGCACGGCCTGTAGCTGATGTCGCCAGGTCTCGAGGCTGCTAATCTCTTAAACCACTACCCATTTGAATGGCAAGTGATTGCCAATGTGCCGCAGCACTTCGGGCTATGCTGTCTATCTGGCATATTTGCAGTGCTTTGTTTGTCTGTTTTGTTAGTCTTTTCATGGGAAAAATTCCAAATGTCAGTTGGACTGGTCGGTGTTTAACAGTTAAAACCGAACAAATGTCATCAAGGTCAAAGTTGTAGTTCATCTGAATTAAAAATAAATGGACATCTTTTCGCTAAAACTTTCAAGATTTTTCCTCCTTGGGAGGATCTGATAGTGATTAGCTCGAGTCCACACCATCAAAGGGAGAGATTAATTGAAATTATTTTGGATTTAGTACATAATATTTAAGCAACTGCTACAAATGTGCTGACAAAAATGGTTTGAATTAGTCTGCAGTGTCATAATTTAAATGTTAAGATTGCAGTTATCCCAACAAAATGTAGCACGAACTTGAGGTCATACAACAAATGTCATTAATTATTCGTTAATGGCTCATGTGTTTGTAAGGTTTTCATTAAGCATTTGAACTGCATGAAGAGACAAAAATTTATAACCAAACTTAACAAAGTAGGATTTTGACAACTGTCAGAGCAGCCGGGAGCTGCTAATGTGCGAGAGTAAACAGCATAGCCCGTGAACACAAAAGAAACAAAGTATGGAGTGGTCATATTACAAATACAAGCTATACTTTGCATAGAATTAGTGTAATTTTCCCAGCGTGGAAATTACTCAATAAAATAAAACAAAAAAAAAAATACAAAAAAAAAAAAATATATAAAAACAAAAAAAATACAAAAAAAAGTGTGGACTATCAATTTCCAGTTTAATATTCAGCATTATTTAGGCATGTTTTTGCATTTATATTAAATAAAAATGAAATATTTACCCAAAATGTTAGCTTTTAATGTATGATAATAATAATTATAAAGTACTCAAAGGTATAGTAACAAATGGTGTTTTAGTTGAATCACTATAGTTTAATTCGTTTGTTTCTTGGTCTGGTGTGTTAAGGATTTTCTAACATGCTGAGCATTAAACGGAAAAGTATTCTCAGCTGGCGCAGTCTTGTTGACGAACCCGACCTTTGCTTTGTAGTCCTGCCGTTCGTGGCAGTGCGAGCACTCCGGGGTGCGGGCGGAGGCAGGGTTTGCTGTTCGACTTCATTCAAACATTTTACCAGTGATCGTATGGGTTTTCTTTTTAATACATGATGGAAAACTTTGCAGGGAAGCTGAGAACTAGGTGTTAGAGTGGGGGAACTCACTGGAATTAACGGTTGCGAAGTTAGGATCCCTTGCCTGTGAAAATGGGCATTATTTTAATGCAAAGTATAGAGGTTGTAACAATTCTACCGTACAGCGCCGCCGCCGCGCGTGGGTCGTGACGTGTGACGCGCGGCGTTGCGGCGGGGGCGCTGCACTCACACAGTTTCTTTTAAATTGAATGGTGTGAGTCGACCTGCCCTACTGTAACAGCATCGCACTGTTCAAGTTAGAAAAGACTTATTGGAGTAAAGGAATGGAGTTCTGTTCAACCAAGACCAACTAAATAAAATTATAATGTCCGACCATCGAGGCATCGAAGTTCACTTGTTATATTTTTGTGTTTAGTCAGTCTTGGTTTTACTTTAAATGTAATTAACGTATACCTAGATTATTGTCACTAGTGAAAACTTAGGTGTATATTCTCCTGCTTATTATGTCGTAATATCATTACTAATGTATTTTATTTGATTTTACAATGCATTATTCTGCTCTTAACCTATAATAAAGTTTGGTGTTGCTTATGTTGTGCGTTTCATTTTATTTCTTTTCATACATCCCCCAACAGGACTTGGTCATACATACAGGATTTGTATGTTATGCCGGCTCTTCACTTTAGCTTTCATTGTGGCGAATTTTCTGATAAAGATAAATCAAGATTTCATGATGGCGTCCATACGTTAAAGCTCGTTCAGTTTACGTCGGTTCAGGCCAAAGTACGGACTGCGGACATATTTATTGAAATGGATATTGAGGCGCTAACTGCGCTGCTCTTGCTATCAATATCAGTAATATAAATCTTTATACTATAGTTTATAGGTATCGACTCCGTTATTATAATTAACCTGCAAAATTAAGAAAAACAAGTGACTGGTTTAAACCGAAAAATGATTTATTTCGGGTTTAAACGGATTGGTTTTAAACCAGTCTTAAGGTGCATTTCCATTCTTGCTAAAGAGTCTTCAAGCGTCTGTAAGCTCCAAGCATCCATATCGCTTGGAATTTAGAAGTAGTTTTCATGGTCGTGAATGCAGAATGTGTCAATGTGTTACGTACATCCGCGTCATCCAAGCTTGGCGAACGTCGCACTTGAGTAAAACAAAACCAAGAAAAACTCAATCTCACAGTAGTAGTATTAGGTAGTATTTCACGTGAATTGATTTTTGTTACCATTGACCAGTAAACGCGCACAACGTGTGAATACGTCGCAAGCGCGGAGCGACCCTTGATCAGTAGGTAGGTATCCAAAAACGACAAAGACAAGCTAACGCAAGCCAAGCCAAACCGCCTCTGGACGCTTGTACCACTCAGAATGGTAGTGAAACAAATTGGTGAAGGTTTATAATAAACATTTATTTATAAAAATTAAAAATAATTTATCTTATCATTTATTTACATTATATTGTTATACATTAGAAACAAGCGTCCATTTGCCACCGCACCTGGAAAATCAAACATCTGATTAGAAAAAATAAAATAACATCGACATGTACAAAGTAGTAATAAAAATGAAATACGCCTATTCAATATTAGTGTGATTGCGAACATAATATAGGTAGTCATAAAAACTTGAGAGTGTCAAGGGACACCCGGATGGAACAAAGTATAGCTGGCTTGCTTTCTATAAGAGAGAGAGAGACAGAGAAACATGCGCACGCCGCACGACTTACAATACTACTACTATACTTTTTTTTCGAAAAGTTGTAACGATACTTTTTGCTATCGTAAGCAAAAAGTATCGTTACAACTTTTCGAATGGATTATTTCCGTCTAGCCCTCTTTCGCAACGCGCGATAAATCATCATTAGTATCGTTTTATGGTAGGTAGTAAGAGTAACTGTGAGAATATCTTTTACAAGTCTATCCATAAAAGGCGATGCCTCTAGAATTCAGGTAAGTAGCTGAAGTGCATCCTATACCAATAATTTGTATTATGTATGTCCCTGAGACCTAGCCTGCTTATCAACTATCCTTGTTATAACTTGTACACAACACCAGAGACGTTACATAAGGCCTGTAAGAATGTATGAAGAGATTGAATTATTATTAGTAGGGTTATAAAAAGGATAAATAGTATTGTGCGTTTTCAACACTGCTTGGGAACCATTCATTTTTCAAGATAAGAAGTGGCCTATGTGTGCCTAAGGTATGATCTATCTCTACGACAAATTTCAGCCAAATCGGTTCAGTAGTTACGGCGTGAAGGAGTAAAACGTACACACATACAAACTTTCAAAAAATAGTAGGTACGTTGATTTAAAGTTTTAAACGGTACCTGCAAGCGGCCACGAAGCGTCCGTCGTAGGCCTTCTGCAGCGGGTGTCTGGCGGGCGCGGCGGCGGGCAGAGCGCGCGTGCCGCAGCGCCCGCAGCGCCGCCAGCGCGCCGCGCGCCGCCCGCCGCCCAGGTACATGTACCTGCACCACGCCGTACCATCACTACAACTATCTTATGTTGCTAGAGTATGTTCGGAAAGGAATCGTCCTTTTGTTTTCAATATTTAACTCGTCAGGTGGTCAATAAGTATTGCTTTTTGTTATTATAAAAACCATGAATATTGAATATACAGGGCGTCCCGCGGAGATTCCACATAGAGAGGAAGTACCTCACATATTTTACCGCAGCGACTCCGGCTCCACGCCGTACTCGAACTGCACAACACACGTACACTGCACGTTGATTGTCATCACCTGATGGAGTCCATGTCGAGACAGGGCGCGATGTCGGACTGCGCGTGCGGCGGCGGCTCGGGCGCGAACCGCAGCGACTCCGGCTCCACGCCGTACTCGAACTGCACAACACACGTACACTGCACGTTGATTGTCATCACCTGATGGAGTCCATGTCGAGACAGGGCGCGATGTCGGACTGCGCGTGCGGCGGCGGCTCGGGCGCGAACCGCAGCGACTCCGGCTCCACGCCGTACTCGAACTGCACAACACACGTACACTGCACGTTGATTGTCATCACCTGATGGAGTCCATGTCGAGACAGGGCGCGATGTCGGACTGCGCGTGCGGCGGCGGCTCGGGCGCGAACCGCAGCGACTCCGGCTCCACGCCGTACTCGAACTGCACAACACACGTACACTGCACGTTGATTGTCATCACCTGATGGAGTCCATGTCGAGACAGGGCGCGATGTCGGCCTGCGCGTGCGGCGGCGGCTCGGGCGCGAACCGCAGCGACTCCGGCTCCACGCCGTACTCGAACTGCACAACACACGTACACTGCACGTTGATTGTCATCACCTGATGGAGTCCATGTCGAGACAGGGCGCGATGTCGGACTGCGCGTGCGGCGGCGGCTCGGGCGCGAACCGCAGCGACTCCGGCTCCACGCCGTACTCGAACTGCACAACACACGTACACTGCACGTTGATTGTCATCACCTGATGGAGTCCATGTCGAGACAGGGCGCGATGTCGGACTGCGCGTGCGGCGGCGGCTCGGGCGCGAACCGCAGCGACTCCGGCTCCACGCCGTACTCGAACTGCACAACACACGTACACTGCACGTTGATTGTCATCACCTGATGGAGTCCATGTCGAGACAGGGCGCGATGTCGGACTGCGCGTGCGGCGGCGGCTCGGGCGCGAACCGCAGCGACTCCGGCTCCACGCCGTACTCGAACTGCACAACACACGTACACTGCACGTTGATTGTCATCACCTGATGGAGTCCATGTCGAGACAGGGCGCGATGTCGGACTGCGCGTGCGGCGGCGGCTCGGGCGCGAACCGCAGCGACTCCGGCTCCACGCCGTACTCGAACTGCACAACACACGTACATCACACTAAGGGTGCTTGTCCACCAGAGATTCGCTACATTGCCATGCTACGTTTGTGTTAACTGCCCCAAGAGACATCGCTTGATTTTAATTTGATTAGTTAGCTTATAAAAATCCTATTGGTGTATTCAATAGAAAAAGTAGCATAGCAATGTACGATGAAGAGATTAGTTTTAGCTCATAGAAAATAAATAAACCAAACACACTTACGTAGAGCGGCCAGCCCCTGCCGTGCGGCGCGGCGAGGCAGCAGCGCGGCAGCGCGTCCCACACGCGCGCCGGGAACTGCGCGCACACGCACGCGCACTCCTCTGCGCACACAAACACGTATAAACACGTCATAAAATTCCCGCATCACACTGTTTGTAACCATACCTGTATTTGTAACCTAAGGCGTGATCGATTTTAATGAATTTCTAATAATAATAATGTAGATATAATGTAATTCGATAGGTTTGAGGAGTGTCAAGGGATAGCTTTGCATCCCTTTTTAAGCATACACATGACATTTTTATTCCACTGTTCGGATTGGCGACTTCGCAAACCTGCAAATCTTAGTTAACTCTTAGACATGCGGGTTTGCTCTCGATGTTGTCACGTCCGCATTACATACTCGGAGTAGCTTATTTACGTTTCGAGAAGGCTGCGAGTGATCAGCCACTCACCCAGCAGGTCGGGCTTGGGCGGCATGTTGCCGGCGGCCGCCAGTCGCTGCAGCGGGTGCGACAGCGCGTCGCCGCCGCGCCCGCACGCGCGCGACACCACCACCAGCCGGCGCAGCAGCGACAGCGCCGCGGGGTCCGACCACAGCTCGTACCTGCAACCGCGATCGTAGGCGGTCATCACCAAAACAATATAGTGCAGTTACAGCTCTGTGCAGCGCGCCCTCGCTCGACAGCTCTGCCGCTGTTCCGAGGCTCGTAACACAACACGACTTGCCCGTTGTGGTGCTGCAGCTGGTGTCGGCTGGCGGGCTGCAGCGCCGCGAGCGCGGTGAGCGCCGTGTGCAGCGCGCGTTGCAGCGGGCGACGCAGCGCTTGCAGCGGCTGCAGCGCCGTCAGCGCGCCCTCGCTCGACAGCTCTGCCGCTGTTCCGAGGCTCGTAACACAACACGACTTGCCCGTTGTGGTGCTGCAGCTGGTGTCGGCTGGCGGGCTGCAGCGCCGCGAGCGCGGTGAGCGCCGTGTGCAGCGCGCGTTGCAGCGGGCGACGCAGCGCTTGCAGCGGCTGCAGCGCCGTCAGCGCGCCCTCGCTCGACAGCTCTGCCGCTGTTCCGAGGCTCGTAACACAACACGACTTGCCCGTTGTGGTGCTGCAGCTGGTGTCGGCTGGCGGGCTGCAGCGCCGCGAGCGCGGTGAGCGCCGTGTGCAGCGCGCGTTGCAGCGGGCGACGCAGCGCTTGCAGCGGCTGCAGCGCCGTCAGCGCGCCCTCGCTCGACAGCTCTGCCGCTGTTCCGAGGCTCGTAACACAACACGACTTGCCCGTTGTGGTGCTGCAGCTGGTGTCGGCTGGCGGGCTGCAGCGCCGCGAGCGCGGTGAGCGCCGTGTGCAGCGCGCATTGCAGCGGGCGACGCAGCGCTTGCAGCGGCTGCAGCGCCGTCAGCGCGCCCTCGCTCGACAGCTCTGCCGCTGTTCCGAGGCTCGTAACACAACACGACTTGCCCGTTGTGGTGCTGCAGCTGGTGTCGGCTGGCGGGCTGCAGCGCCGCGAGCGCGGTGAGCGCCGTGTGCAGCGCGCGTTGCAGCGGGCGACGCAGCGCTTGCAGCGGCTGCAGCGCCGTCAGCGCGCCCTCGCTCGACAGCTCTGCCGCTGTTCCGAGGCTCGTAACACAACACGACTTGCCCGTTGTGGTGCTGCAGCTGGTGTCGGCTGGCGGGCTGCAGCGCCGCGAGCGCGGTGAGCGCCGTGTGCAGCGCGCGTTGCAGCGGGCGACGCAGCGCTTGCAGCGGCTGCAGCGCCGTCAGCGCGCCCTCGCTCGACAGCTCTGCCGCTGTTCCGAGGCTCGTAACACAACACGACTTGCCCGTTGTGGTGCTGCAGCTGGTGTCGGCTGGCGGGCTGCAGCGCCGCGAGCGCGGTGAGCGCCGTGTGCAGCGCGCGTTGCAGCGGGCGACGCAGCGCTTGCAGCGGCTGCAGCGCCGTCAGCGCGCCCTCGCTCGACAGCTCTGCCGCTGTTCCGAGGCTCGTAACACAACACGACTTGCCCGTTGTGGTGCTGCAGCTGGTGTCGGCTGGCGGGCTGCAGCGCCGCGAGCGCGGTGAGCGCCGTGTGCAGCGCGCGTTGCAGCGGGCGACGCAGCGCTTGCAGCGGCTGCAGCGCCGTCAGCGCGCCCTCGCTCGACAGCTCTGCCGCTGTTCCGAGGCTCGTAACACAACACGACTTGCCCGTTGTGGTGCTGCAGCTGGTGTCGACTGGCGGGCTGCAGCGCCGCGAGCTAGGTGAGCGCCGTGTGCAGCGCGCGTTGCAGCGGGCGACGCAGCGCTTGCAGCGGCTGCAGCGCCGTCAGCGCGCCCTCGCTCGACAGCTCTGCCGCTGTTCCGAGGCTCGTAACACAACACGACTTGCCCGTTGTGGTGCTGCAGCTGGTGTCGACTGGCGGGCTGCAGCGCCGCGAGCGAGGTGAGCGCCGTGTGCAGCGCGCGTTGCAGCGGGCGACGCAGCGCTTGCAGCGGCTGCAGCGCCGTCAGCGCGCCCTCGCTCGACAGCTCTGCCGCTGTTCCGAGGCTCGTAACACAACACGACTTGCCCGTTGTGGTGCTGCAGCTGGTGTCGGCTGGCGGGCTGCAGCGCCGCGAGCGCGGTGAGCGCCGTGTGCAGCGCGCGTTGCAGCGGGCGACGCAGCGCTTGCAGCGGCTGCAGCGCCGTCAGCGCGCTCTCGCTCGACAGCTCTGCCGCTGTTCCGAGGCTCGTAACACAACACGACTTGCCCGTTGTGGTGCTGCAGCTGGTGTCGGCTGGCGGGCTGCAGCGCCGCGAGCGCGGTGAGCGCCGTGTGCAGCGCGCGTTGCAGTGGGCGACGCAGCGCTTGCAGCGGCTGCAGCGCCGTCAGCGCGCCCTCACTCGACAGCTCCGCTTTCTGTTCTAGGGCTAGGAGATTCTGCAATAGAGCAACGAGATCGATTGGTGCTGCGCAACTGAGCTACCGACTGCAAGCCGCTGCACGGCACCGCGCGACACGCTCACCTTGTCGTGGTCGGGCAGGGAGGGCGCGGCCTGGTCGTCGAGCAGCGCGGCGAGCGGCGCCACGTCGGGCTTGTCGTCGCGCAGCGCGGCGGCGCACGCGGCCCACGCGGCGTAGCACAGCTGCAGCGACGTGAGCGACGCCGCGCTGCTCTGCCACGACGCCGACAAACTGCAAACACGAAAAACTCAATTAGAAATTAGCGAACAATTTCGTCCTGTCATGAGAGGGTCCCACCGTCCGTCGTCATGCCATGAGAGTATCCTATCGTCATGAGAGGGTCCTACCGTCCGTCGTCATGCCATGAGAGTATCCTATCGGCATGAGAGGGTCCTACCGTCCGTCGTCATGCCATGAGAGTATCCTATCGGCATGAGAGGGTCTCACCGTCCGTCGTCATGCCATGAGAGTATCCTATCGTCATGAGAGGGTCCCACCGTCCGTCGTCATGCCATGAGAGTATCCTATCCTCATGAGAGGGTCCCACCGTCCGTCGTCATGCCATGAGAGTATCCTATCGGCATGTGAGGGTCCCACCGTCCGTCGTCATGCCATGAGAGTATCCTATCGGCATGAGAGGGTCCTACCGTCCGTCGTCATGCCATGAGAGTATCCTATCGGCATGAGAGGGTCTCACCGTCCGTCGTCATGCCATGAGAGTATCCTATCCTCATGAGAGGGTCCCACCGTCCGTCGTCATGCCATGAGAGTATCCATGTCATGAGAGGGTCCTACCGTCCGTCGGCATGTCATGAGAGGGTCCCACCGTCCGTCGTCATGCCATAAGAGTATCCTATCGTCATGAGAGGGCCCACCGTCCGTCGGCATGTCATGAGAGCGTTCCACCGTCCGTCGTCATGCCATGAGAGTATCCTATCGTCATGAGAGGGTCCCACCGTCCGTCGTCATGCCATAAGACTATCCTATCGTCATGAGAGGGTCCTACCGTCCGTCGTCATGTCATGGGAGGGTCCCACCGTCCGTCGTCATGCCATGAGAGTATCCTATCGTCATGAGAGGGTCCCACCGTCCGTCGGCATGTCATAAGAGGGTCCCACCGTCCGTCGTAATGCCATGAGAGTATCCTATCGTCATGAGAGGGTCCCACCGTCCGTCGGCATGTCATAAGAGGGTCCCACCGTCCGTCGTCATGCCATGAGAGTAACCTATCGTCATGAGAGGGTCCCACCGTCCGTCGTCATGCCATGATAGAGTATCCTAACGTCATGAGAGGGTCCCACCGTCCGCCGGCATGTCATGAGAGCGTCCCACCGTCCGTCTGCATGTCATGAGAGTATCCTATCGTCATGAGAGGGTCCCACCGTCCGTCGTCATGCCATGAGAGTATCCTATCGTCATGAGAGGGTCCCACCGTCCGTCGTCATGCCATGAGAGTATCCATGTCATGAGAGGGTCCCACCGTCCGTCGTCATGCCATGAGAGTATCCTATCGTCATGAGAGGGTCCCACCGTCCGTCGGCATGTCATGAGAGGGTCCCACCGTCCGTCGTCATGCCATGAGAGTATCCTATCGTCATGAGAAGGTCTCACCGTCCGTCGGCATGTCATGAGAGCGTCCCACCGTCCGTCTGCTTGTCATAAGTGGGTCCCACCGTCCGTCGTCATGCCATGAGAGTATCCTATCGTCATGAGAGGGTCCCACCGTCCGTCGTCATGCCATGAGAGTATCCTATCTTCATGAGAGGGTCCCACCGTCCGTCGTCATGCCATGAGAGTATCCTATCGTCATGAGAGGGTCCCACCGTCCGTCGTCATGCCATGAGAGTATCCTATCGTCATGAGAGGGTCCCACCGTCCGTCGTCATGCCATGATAGAGTATCCTATCGTCATGAGAGGGTCCCACCGTCCGCCGGCATGTCATGAGAGCGTCCCACCGTCCGTCTGCATGTCATGAGAGTATCCTATCGTCATGAGAGGGTCCCACCGTCCGTCGTCATGCCATGAGAGTATCCTATCGTCATGAGAGGGTCCCACCGTCCGACGTCATGCCATGAGAGTATCCTATCGTCATGAGAGGGTCCCACCGTCCGTCGTCATGCCATGAGAGTATCCTATCGTCATGAGAGGGTCCCACCGTCCGTCGTCATGCCATGAGAGTATCCTATCGTCATGAGAGGGTCCCACCGTCCTTCGTCATGCAATGAGAGTATCCTATCGTCATGAGAGTGTCCTACCATCCGCCGTCACGCCATGAGAACTTGAGAAGGTCGAAGAGCATATAATAACTCAGCTCAACTTTCTATTGCGTTTATAATAATATTAGTAGAGATTGCCTTCGCATAAAATCTACAGTCGAGTCCTACCTGCACAACGCTATCCTGAGCTTGAGCCAGCTGTGGAAGTAGTACTGCTGGAACGTGGGCGGCTGTCGCTGGAAGCTCTCCGTGAGCCGCTCGTAAACTGCTTCCACGATGTTGGGCTTGAGGGTCATCAGCACGTCGAGGCAGTCGTAGCCCGACACCATGGAGTACTCCAACAGCGACGACACGTGCTGCACCGACAGGGGCGTGGCTGGACACAACAAAATGAAGGGTGTATACAACACAAATGATAACTTTTTAATTTTATTTAGAAAATTGATCAAGATCTTCTCGGGTAAAGAAGGTACGGGTTACCTTTGGACATGGTATGAAGCTTAAATACCCAGGTTTAAATCCAGATGAGGGCACTAATACTCACGTATGTCGGGCGCGGGCTGGTGCAGCTTGTACACGTGCAGCTGCGAGTGCGTGTCCACGGCCACCACGACGCGCACATCTCCACGCACCACACCGTGGCGCAGCTCGCTCCACTAATACTCACGTATGTCGGGCGCGGGCTGGTGCAGCTTGTACACGTGCAGCTGCGAGTGCGTGTCCACGGCCACCACGACGCGCACATCTCCACGCACCACACCGTGGCGCAGCTCGCTCCACTAATACTCACGTATGTCGGGCGCGGGCTGGTGCAGCTTGTACACGTGCAGCTGCGAGTGCGTGTCCACGGCCACCACGACGCGCACATCTCCACGCACCACACCGTGGCGCAGCTCGCTCCACTAATACTCACGTATGTCGGGCGCGGGCTGGTGCAGCTTGTACACGTGCAGCTGCGAGTGCGTGTCCACGGCCACCACGACGCGCACATCTCCACGCACCACACCGTGGCGCAGCTCGCTCCACTAATACTCACGTATGTCGGGCGCGGGCTGGTGCAGCTTGTACACGTGCAGCTGCGAGTGCGTGTCCACGGCCACCACGACGCGCACATCTCCACGCACCACACCGTGGCGCAGCTCGCTCCACTAATACTCACGTATGTCGGGCGCGGGCTGGTGCAGCTTGTACACGTGCAGCTGCGAGTGCGTGTCCACGGCCACCACGACGCGCACATCTCCACGCACCACACCGTGGCGCAGCTCGCTCCACTAATACTCACGTATGTCGGGCGCGGGCTGGTGCAGCTTGTACACGTGCAGCTGCGAGTGCGTGTCCACGGCCACCACGACGCGCACATCTCCACGCACCACACCGTGGCGCAGCTCGCTCCACTAATACTCACGTATGTCGGGCGCGGGCTGGTGCAGCTTGTACACGTGCAGCTGCGAGTGCGTGTCCACGGCCACCACGACGCGCACATCTCCACGCACCACACCGTGGCGCAGCTCGCTCCACTAATACTCACGTATGTCGGGCGCGGGCTGGTGCAGCTTGTACACGTGCAGCTGCGAGTGCGTGTCCACGGCCACCACGACGCGCACATCTCCACGCACCACACCGTGGCGCAGCTCGCTCCACTAATACTCACGTATGTCGGGCGCGGGCTGGTGCAGCTTGTACACGTGCAGCTGCGAGTGCGTGTCCACGGCCACCACGACGCGCACATCTCCACGCACCACACCGTGGCGCAGCTCGCTCCACTAATACTCACGTATGTCGGGCGCGGGCTGGTGCAGCTTGTACACGTGCAGCTGCGAGTGCGTGTCCACGGCCACCACGACGCGCACATCTCCACGCACCACACCGTGGCGCAGCTCGCTCCACTAATACTCACGTATGTCGGGCGCGGGCTGGTGCAGCTTGTACACGTGCAGCTGCGAGTGCGTGTCCACGGCCACCACGACGCGCACATCTCCACGCACCACACCGTGGCGCAGCTCGCTCCACTAATACTCACGTATGTCGGGCGCGGGCTGGTGCAGCTTGTACACGTGCAGCTGCGAGTGCGTGTCCACGGCCACCACGACGCGCACATCTCCACGCACCACACCGTGGCGCAGCTCGCTCCACTAATACTCACGTATGTCGGGCGCGGGCTGGTGCAGCTTGTACACGTGCAGCTGCGAGTGCGTGTCCACGGCCACCACGACGCGCACATCTCCACGCACCACACCGTGGCGCAGCTCGCTCCACTAATACTCACGTATGTCGGGCGCGGGCTGGTGCAGCTTGTACACGTGCAGCTGCGAGTGCGTGTCCACGGCCACCACGACGCGCACATCTCCACGCACCACACCGTGGCGCAGCTCGCTCCACTAATACTCACGTATGTCGGGCGCGGGCTGGTGCAGCTTGTACACGTGCAGCTGCGAGTGCGTGTCCACGGCCACCACGACGCGCACATCTCCACGCACCACACCGTGGCGCAGCTCGCTCCACTAATACTCACGTATGTCGGGCGCGGGCTGGTGCAGCTTGTACACGTGCAGCTGCGAGTGCGTGTCCACGGCCACCACGACGCGCACATCTCCACGCACCACACCGTGGCGCAGCTCGCTCCACTAATACTCACGTATTTCGGGCGCGGGCTGGTGCAGCTTGTACACGTGCAGCTGCGAGTGCGTGTCCACGGCCACCACGACGCGCACATCTCCACGCACCACACCGTGGCGCAGCTCGCTCCACTAATACTCACGTATGTCGGGCGCGGGCTGGTGCAGCTTGTACACGTGCAGCTGCGAGTGCGTGTCCACGGCCACCACGACGCGCACATCTCCACGCACCACACCGTGGCGCAGCTCGCTCCACTAATACTCACGTATGTCGGGCGCGGGCTGGTGCAGCTTGTACACGTGCAGCTGCGAGTGCGTGTCCACGGCCACCACGACGCGCACATCTCCACGCACCACACCGTGGCGCAGCTCGCTCCACTAATACTCACGTATGTCGGGCGCGGGCTGGTGCAGCTTGTACACGTGCAGCTGCGAGTGCGTGTCCACGGCCACCACGACGCGCACATCTCCACGCACCACACCGTGGCGCAGCTCGCTCCACTAATACTCACGTATGTCGGGCGCGGGCTGGTGCAGCTTGTACACGTGCAGCTGCGAGTGCGTGTCCACGGCCACCACGACGCGCACATCTCCACGCACCACACCGTGGCGCAGCTCGCTCCACTAATACTCACGTATGTCGGGCGCGGGCTGGTGCAGCTTGTACACGTGCAGCTGCGAGTGCGTGTCTACGGCCACCACGACGCGCACATCTCCACGCATCACACCGTGGCGCAGCTCGCTCCACTAATACTCACGTATGTCGGGCGCGGGCTGGTGCAGCTTGTACACGTGCAGCTGCGAGTGCGTGTCCACGGCCACCACGACGCGCACATCTCCACGCACCACACCGTGGCGCAGCTCGCTCCACTAATACTCACGTATGTCGGGCGCGGGCTGGTGCAGCTTGTACACGTGCAGCTGCGAGTGCGTGTCCACGGCCACCACGACGCGCACATCTCCACGCACCACACCGTGGCGCAGCTCGCTCCACTAATACTCACGTATGTCGGGCGCGGGCTGGTGCAGCTTGTACACGTGCAGCTGCGAGTGCGTGTCCACGGCCACCACGACGCGCACATCTCCACGCACCACACCGTGGCGCAGCTCGCTCCACTAATACTCACGTATGTCGGGCGCGGGCTGGTGCAGCTTGTACACGTGCAGCTGCGAGTGCGTGTCCACGGCCACCACGACGCGCACATCTCCACGCACCACACCGTGGCGCAGCTCGCTCCACTAATACTCACGTATGTCGGGCGCGGGCTGGTGCAGCTTGTACACGTGCAGCTGCGAGTGCGTGTCCACGGCCACCACGACGCCGCCCAGCGCGGACATTTCCACGCACCACACCGTGGCGCAGCTCGCTCCACTCTGAGTAACAAAAAGGCCTGATGTCAAAGCCCCTGAGGCCACTTATACAGTTACAAATGTATACTCCAAAGGATTTATAGTCACGTATATTTATTTAATACAGGAATCACTTACAGGAAGAGAACCGGGTCCGTATTTGGGTTTTTTTGGAGGAGTCCCGGCGCCAGGGGCCGCATCCGGCGCGCCGACTCCCACGCCGCTAGTGACGATGGGCCGAGCCAGTAACTGTCAACAAATTAAAATGATACATCAGTCACCGACGCAGTTTAAGGCCTCGAATAGTCACAAGTGCGGTAGCGGGTGAAAAAATAAACAAAATTATGTTCTCGGTGCCCTTCATCGCCCACGCGGCCGCTCGCTGCCACGCCTGCCGCAGCAACTAACAGCCCTCAACTCACGTAATGGTGCGTGTCCCTGGCTAACAGGTGCAGTGCGCGCGGCGTGGAGAGCACGGCGTGCGCTCCGAGCGGCAGTCGCGCTGCTGACACGTGAGTCGCGCTCTCGGTGCCCTCCATCGCCCACGCGGCCGCTCGCTGCCACGCCTGCCGCAGCAGCTAACAGCCCTCAACTCACGTAATGGTGCGTGTCCCTGGCTAACAGGTGCAGTGCGCGCGGCGTGGAGAGCACGGCGTGCGCTCCGAGCGGCAGTCGCGCTGCTGACACGTGAGTCGCGCTCTCGGTGCCCTCCATCGCCCACGCGGCCGCTCGCTGCCACGCCTGCCGCAGCAGCTAACAGCCCTCAACTCACGTAATGGTGCGTGTCCCTGGCTAACAGGTGCAGTGCGCGCGGCGTGGAGAGCACGGCGTGCGCTCCGAGCGGCAGTCGCGCTGCTGACACGTGAGTCGCGCTCTCGGTGCCCTCCATCGCCCACGCGGCCGCTCGCTGCCACGCCTGCCGCAGCAGCTAACAGCCCTCAACTCACGTAATGGTGCGTGTCCCTGGCTAACAGGTGCAGTGCGCGCGGCGTGGAGAGCACGGCGTGCGCTCCGAGCGGCAGTCGCGCTGCTGACACGTGAGTCGCGCTCTCGGTGCCCTCCATCGCCCACGCGGCCGCTCGCTGCCACGCCTGCCGCAGCAGCTAACAGCCCTCAACTCACGTAATGGTGCGTGTCCCTGGCTAACAGGTGCAGTGCGCGCGGCGTGGAGAGCACGGCGTGCGCTCCGAGCGGCAGTCGCGCTGCTGACACGTGAGTCGCGCTCTCGGTGCCCTCCATCGCCCACGCGGCCGCTCGCTGCCACGCCTGCCGCAGCAGCTAACAGCCCTCAACTCACGTAATGGTGCGTGTCCCTGGCTAACAGGTGCAGTGCGCGCGGCGTGGAGAGCACGGCGTGCGCTCCGAGCGGCAGTCGCGCTGCTGACACGTGAGTCGCGCTCTCGGTGCCCTCCATCGCCCACGCGGCCGCTCGCTGCCACGCCTGCCGCAGCAGCTAACAGCCCTCAACTCACGTAATGGTGCGTGTCCCTGGCTAACAGGTGCAGTGCGCGCGGCGTGGAGAGCACGGCGTGCGCTCCGAGCGGCAGTCGCGCTGCTGACACGTGAGTCGCGCTCTCGGTGCCCTCCATCGCCCACGCGGCCGCTCGCTGCCACGCCTGCCGCAGCAGCTAACAGCCCTCAACTCACGTAATGGTGCGTGTCCCTGGCTAACAGGTGCAGTGCGCGCGGCGTGGAGAGCACGGCGTGCGCTCCGAGCGGCAGTCGCGCTGCTGACACGTGAGTCGCGCTCTCGGTGCCCTCCATCGCCCACGCGGCCGCTCGCTGCCACGCCTGCCGCAGCAGCTAACAGCCCTCAACTCACGTAATGGTGCGTGTCCCTGGCTAACAGGTGCAGTGCGCGCGGCGTGGAGAGCACGGCGTGCGCTCCGAGCGGCAGTCGCGCTGCTGACACGTGAGTCGCGCTCTCGGTGCCCTCCATCGCCCACGCGGCCGCTCGCTGCCACGCCTGCCGCAGCAGCTAACAGCCCTCAACTCACGTAATGGTGCGTGTCCCTGGCTAACAGGTGCAGTGCGCGCGGCGTGGAGAGCACGGCGTGCGCTCCGAGCGGCAGTCGCGCTGCTGACACGTGAGTCGCGCTCTCGGTGCCCTCCATCGCCCACGCGGCCGCTCGCTGCCACGCCTGCCGCAGCAGCTAACAGCCCTCAACTCACGTAATGGTGCGTGTCCCTGGCTAACAGGTGCAGTGCGCGCGGCGTGGAGAGCACGGCGTGCGCTCCGAGCGGCAGTCGCGCTGCTGACACGTGAGTCGCGCTCTCGGTGCCCTCCATCGCCCACGCGGCCGCTCGCTGCCACGCCTGCCGCAGCAGCTAACAGCCCTCAACTCACGTAATGGTGCGTGTCCCTGGCTAACAGGTGCAGTGCGCGCGGCGTGGAGAGCACGGCGTGCGCTCCGAGCGGCAGTCGCGCTGCTGACACGTGAGTCGCGCATTCGGTGCCCTCCATCGCCCACGCGGCCGCTCGCTGCCACGCCTGCCGCAGCAGCTAACAGCCCTCAACTCACGTAATGGTGCGTGTCCCTGGCTAACAGGTGCAGTGCGCGCGGCGTGGAGAGCACGGCGTGCGCTCCGAGCGGCAGTCGCGCTGCTGACACGTGAGTCGCGCTCTCGGTGCCCTCCATCGCCCACGCGGCCGCTCGCTGCCACGCCTGCCGCAGCAGCTAACAGCCCTCAACTCACGTAATGGTGCGTGTCCCTGGCTAACAGGTGCAGTGCGCGCGGCGTGGAGAGCACGGCGTGCGCTCCGAGCGGCAGTCGCGCTGCTGACACGTGAGTCGCGCTCTCGGTGCCCTCCATCGCCCACATGGCTGCTTGCTGCCACGCCTGTCACAGGTTTGTCTCATTACGTACAGATCGAGTGCAGAATAAGTTTCTAGGGCGTTTATGACTGTATCTCCATCAAGAATATGAGATTTGTCGGTACTGAAGTAATAGGGAAATTTCCCTCCCGGCAGGCGTTATGCCTGGATTGCCTGGGGACCGCTTGTGATCCGAGCGAAAGACGTCAAAACTTCCATATAAAGAACGCTCGTCGAAAGCGCCGTCAGCGTGTGCTATTGCGCTGGTTACGCCATCTATCGTCAGCGAGCGCTACATGAGGATGCGTAACGAGGGAATAGTGACTTCCTTGTAGCGTTTATTTTATAAAACATTTTGTGTTCCTAAGACAAGATGTCTCTTTAACAGAAAAATTACGATTTTTAATGGTAATAATTCAGCATTATCTTCATAAGGAAACTATAGCCCACAAATGCTCTTCAAATATCACTACCAAGATAACAACAAATGTATTTTTTACATTTAACGTTGGTTCTTCTGTTTTTAAAGAATTCGTACCATGAAATGATGTAGTTTCAACAAGAATATAAACATGTGTAATAACTCACCACAGTGTTGAAGCAGTCTATAGTTTTAGGTCCCCCACCGGGAGTTGTGCTACCTTGCATCGGACCTTAAAGCGAAGGGTAAAATACCATATTTTTTTAAGTTCTAATAAATATCACAGTACAGTTTAAATAAATATCTTCAAAGATATTAGCAAAATAAAAATGTGTGGTGCGCGCCGCCCCTAATTTGCATGGCGATATTATATAGGCAGTATCTATCCGATTGTGTCGCGTCCAGTGCTGTGGGGGGAGGGAGGCAGAAGTATTACGCGGGCCAAACGGGCCGTGACAAAAATATTTCTAACGCGGAACCAAGTCCACGGACACTGCTAGAGTCTATTATATCTATGTACGGACCTTTGGACAACAGCTTGTGAACAGGATACGCGCGCTCGGTCATCTTCCACACCGTCAGATTGGTTCCCGCGATCAGCAGCGAGTCCACGTCGTCTCGCAGCCACCACGATATTGACACTGCGCATATACAGTAAACCTTTTATACTTCAAATCATTTATTTTAATATAGGCCAAACTTAAGTAAATTAGCGAAGGTTCCTGTAGTAGTGTACTACTTACTAGTAGCGTATAAAACAAAGACTGCAAGAGTACTACTATAGTAGTGTTATTATCTCGCTGCAGACTCGGTCATAAATCATTCGAGTGTTTCGCTTTTGTTGTTAGTTGTTAGTGGTTTTGTTGTGTGCATTAGGCACTACTCAACAAAGAAAAGCGAAACACTCGAATGATTTATGACCGAGTCTGCAGC
This sequence comes from Coenonympha arcania, assembly GCA_036785405.1. Lineage (NCBI taxonomy): Eukaryota > Metazoa > Arthropoda > Insecta > Lepidoptera > Nymphalidae > Coenonympha > Coenonympha arcania. The sequence continues at coordinate 5,447,338 of CM072067.1, forward strand.
GAGATAATAACACTACTACAGTACTATAGTACTACGCCAGTAGTATATTCGTGCACTCACTGGGCGCGGCGTCGTCGTCGAGCAGGTACACGGTGGGCAGCGGCTGCAGCTGGATGGCGACGAGCGCGGTGCGCGAGCCGGCGGGCCGCGACACCGAGCACACCGCGCAGTGCACGCCGCGCTTGCCGCCGCTATCAGTACCGCCAGTAGTATGTTCGTGCACTCACTGGGCGCGGCGTCGTCGTCGAGCAGGTACACGGTGGGCAGCGGCTGCAGCTGGATGGCGACGAGCGCGGTGCGCGAGCCGGCGGGCCGCGACACCGAGCACACCGCGCAGTGCACGCCGCGCTTGCCGCCGCTATCAGTACCGCCAGTAGTATGTTCGTGCACTCACTGGGCGCGGCGTCGTCGTCGAGCAGGTACACGGTGGGCAGCGGCTGCAGCTGGATGGCGACGAGCGCGGTGCGCGAGCCGGCGGGCCGCGACACCGAGCACACCGCGCAGTGCACGCCGCGCTTGCCGCCGCTATCAGTACCGCCAGTAGTATGTTCGTGCACTCACTGGGCGCGGCGTCGTCGTCGAGCAGGTACACGGTGGGCAGCGGCTGCAGCTGGATGGCGACGAGCGCGGTGCGCGAGCCGGCGGGCCGCGACACCGAGCACACCGCGCAGTGCACGCCGCGCTTGCCGCCGCTATCAGTACCGCCAGTAGTATGTTCGTGCACTCACTGGGCGCGGCGTCGTCGTCGAGCAGGTACACGGTGGGCAGCGGCTGCAGCTGGATGGCGACGAGCGCGGTGCGCGAGCCGGCGGGCCGCGACACCGAGCACACCGCGCAGTGCACGCCGCGCTTGCCGCCGCTATCAGTACCGCCAGTAGTATGTTCGTGCACTCACTGGGCGCGGCGTCGTCGTCGAGCAGGTACACGGTGGGCAGCGGCTGCAGCTGGATGGCGACGAGCGCGGTGCGCGAGCCGGCGGGCCGCGACACCGAGCACACCGCGCAGTGCACGCCGCGCTTGCCGCCGCTATCAGTACCGCCAGTAGTATGTTCGTGCACTCACTGGGCGCGGCGTCGTCGTCGAGCAGGTACACGGTGGGCAGCGGCTGCAGCTGGATGGCGACGAGCGCGGTGCGCGAGCCGGCGGGCCGCGACACCGAGCACACCGCGCAGTGCACGCCGCGCTTGCCGCCGCTATCAGTACCGCCAGTAGTATGTTCGTGCACTCACTGGGCGCGGCGTCGTCGTCGAGCAGGTACACGGTGGGCAGCGGCTGCAGCTGGATGGCGACGAGCGCGGTGCGCGAGCCGGCGGGCCGCGACACCGAGCACACCGCGCAGTGCACGCCGCGCTTGCCGCCGCTATCAGTACCGCCAGTAGTATGTTCGTGCACTCACTGGGCGCGGCGTCGTCGTCGAGCAGGTACACGGTGGGCAGCGGCTGCAGCTGGATGGCGACGAGCGCGGTGCGCGAGCCGGCGGGCCGCGACACCGAGCACACCGCGCAGTGCACGCCGCGCTTGCCGCCGCTATCAGTACCGCCAGTAGTATGTTCGTGCACTCACTGGGCGCGGCGTCGTCGTCGAGCAGGTACACGGTGGGCAGCGGCTGCAGCTGGATGGCGACGAGCGCGGTGCGCGAGCCGGCGGGCCGCGACACCGAGCACACCGCGCAGTGCACGCCGCGCTTGCCGCCGCTATCAGTACCGCCAGTAGTATGTTCGTGCACTCACTGGGCGCGGCGTCGTCGTCGAGCAGGTACACGGTGGGCAGCGGCTGCAGCTGGATGGCGACGAGCGCGGTGCGCGAGCCGGCGGGCCGCGACACCGAGCACACCGCGCAGTGCACGCCGCGCTTGCCGCCGCTATCAGTACCGCCAGTTGTATGTTCGTGCACTCACTGGGCGCGGTGTCGTCGTCGAGCAGGTACACGGTGGGCAGCGGCTGCAGCTGGATGGCGACGAGCGCGGTGCGCGAGCCGGCGGGCCGCGACACCGAGCACACCGCGCAGTGCACGCCGCGCTTGCCGCCGCTATCAGTACCGCCAGTAGTATGTTCGTGCACTCACTGGGCGCGGCGTCGTCGTCGAGCAGGTACACGGTGGGCAGCGGCTGCAGCTGGATGGCGACGAGCGCGGTGCGCGAGCCGGCGGGCCGCGACACCGAGCACACCGCGCAGTGCACGCCGCGCTTGCCGCCGCTATCAGTACCGCCAGTAGTATGTTCGTGCACTCACTGGGCGCGGCGTCGTCGTCGAGCAGGTACACGGTGGGCAGCGGCTGCAGCTGGATGGCGACGAACGCGGTGCGCGAGCCGGCGGGCCGCGACACCGAGCACACCGCGCAGTGCACGCCGCGCTTGCCGCCGCTATCAGTACCGCCAGTAGTATGTTCGTGCACTCACTGGGCGCGGCGTCGTCGTCGAGCAGGTACACGGTGGGCAGCGGCTGCAGCTGGATGGCGACGAGCGCGGTGCGCGAGCCGGCGGGCCGCGACACCGAGCACACCGCGCAGTGCACGCCGCGCTTGCCGCCGCTATCAGTACCGCCAGTAGTATGTTCGTGCACTCACTGGGCGCGGCGTCGTCGTCGAGCAGGTACACGGTGGGCAGCGGCTGCAGCTGGATGGCGACGAGCGCGGTGCGCGAGCCGGCGGGCCGCGACACCGAGCACACCGCGCAGTGCACGCCGCGCTTGCCGCCGCTATCAGTACCGCCAGTAGTATGTTCGTGCACTCACTGGGCGCGGCGTCGTCGTCGAGCAGGTACACGGTGGAGCGGCTGCAGCTGGATGGCGACGAGCGCGGTGCGCGAGCCGGCGGGCCGCGACACCGAGCACACCGCGCAGTGCACGCCGCGCTTGCCGCCGCTATCAGTACCGCCAGTAGTATGTTCGTGCACTCACTGGGCGCGGCGTCGTCGTCGAGCAGGTACACGGTGGGCAGCGGCTGCAGCTGGATGGCGACGAGCGCGGTGCGCGAGCCGGCGGGCCGCGACACCGAGCACACCGCGCAGTGCACGCCGCGCTTGCCGCCGCTATCAGTACCGCCAGTAGTATGTTCGTGCACTCACTGGGCGCGGCGTCGTCGTCGAGCAGGTACACGGTGGGCAGCGGCTGCAGCTGGATGGCGACGAGCGCGGTGCGCGAGCCGGCGGGCCGCGACACCGAGCACACCGCGCAGTGCACGCCGCGCTTGCCGCCGCTATCAGTACCGCCAGTAGTATGTTCGTGCACTCACTGGGCGCGGCGTCGTCGTCGAGCAGGTACACGGTGGGCAGCGGCTGCAGCTGGATGGCGACGAACGCGGTGCGCGAGCCGGCGGGCCGCGACACCGAGCACACCGCGCAGTGCACGCCGCGCTTGCCGCCGCTATCAGTACCGCCAGTAGTATGTTCGTGCACTCACTGGGCGCGGCGTCGTCGTCGAGCAGGTACACGGTGGGCAGCGGCTGCAGCTGGATGGCGACGAGCGCGGTGCGCGAGCCGGCGGGCCGCGACACCGAGCACACCGCGCAGTGCACGCCGCGCTTGCCGCCGCTATCAGTACCGCCAGTAGTATGTTCGTGCACTCACTGGGCGCGGCGTCGTCGTCGAGCAGGTACACGGTGGGCAGCGGCTGCAGCTGGATGGCGACGAGCGCGGTGCGCGAGCCGGCGGGCCGCGACACCGAGCACACCGCGCAGTGCACGCCGCGCTTGCCGCCGCTATCAGTACCGCCAGTAGTATGTTCGTGCACTCACTGGGCGCGGCGTCGTCGTCGAGCAGGTACACGGTGGGCAGCGGCTGCAGCTGGATGGCGACGAGCGCGGTGCGCGAGCCGGCGGGCCGCGACACCGAGCACACCGCGCAGTGCACGCCGCGCTTGCCGCCGCTATCAGTACCGCCAGTAGTATGTTCGTGCACTCACTGGGCGCGGCGTCGTCGTCGAGCAGGTACACGGTGGGCAGCGGCTGCAGCTGGATGGCGACGAGCGCGGTGCGCGAGCCGGCGGGCCGCGACACCGAGCACACCGCGCAGTGCACGCCGCGCTTGCCGCCGCTATCAGTACCGCCAGTAGTATGTTCGTGCACTCACTGGGCGCGGCGTCGTCGTCGAGCAGGTACACGGTGGGCAGCGGCTGCAGCTGGATGGCGACGAGCGCGGTGCGCGAGCCGGCGGGCCGCGACACCGAGCACACCGCGCAGTGCACGCCGCGCTTGCCGCCGCTATCAGTACCGCCAGTAGTATGTTCGTGCACTCACTGGGCGCGGCGTCGTCGTCGAGCAGGTACACGGTGGGCAGCGGCTGCAGCTGGATGGCGACGAGCGCGGTGCGCGAGCCGGCGGGCCGCGACACCGAGCACACCACGCAGTGCACGCCGCGCTTGCCGCCGCTATCAGTACCGCCAGTAGTATGTTCGTGCACTCACTGGGCGCGGCGTCGTCGTCGAGCAGGTACACGGTGGGCAGCGGCTGCAGCTGGATGGCGACGAGCGCGGTGCGCGAGCCGGCGGGCCGCGACACCGAGCACACCGCGCAGTGCACGCCGCGCTTGCCGCCGCTATCAGTACCGCCAGTAGTATGTTCGTGCACTCACTGGGCGCGGCGTCGTCGTCGAGCAGGTACACGGTGGGCAGCGGCTGCAGCTGGATGGCGACGAGCGCGGTGCGCGAGCCGGCGGGCCGCGACACCGAGCACACCGCGCAGTGCACGCCGCGCTTGCCGCCGCTATCAGTACCGCCAGTAGTATGTTCGTGCACTCACTGGGCGCGGCGTCGTCGTCGAGCAGGTACACGGTGGGCAGCGGCTGCAGCTGGATGGCGACGAGCGCGGTGCGCGAGCCGGCGGGCCGCGACACCGAGCACACCGCGCAGTGCACGCCGCGCTTGCCGCCGCTATCAGTACCGCCAGTAGTATGTTCGTGCACTCACTGGGCGCGGCGTCGTCGTCGAGCAGGTACACGGTGGGCAGCGGCTGCAGCTGGATGGCGACGAGCGCGGTGCGCGAGCCGGCGGGCCGCGACACCGAGCACACCGCGCAGTGCACGCCGCGCTTGCCGCCGCTATCAGTACCGCCAGTAGTATGTTCGTGCACTCACTGGGCGCGGCGTCGTCGTCGAGCAGGTACACGGTGGGCAGCGGCTGCAGCTGGATGGCGACGAGCGCGGTGCGCGAGCCGGCGGGCCGCGACACCGAGCACACCGCGCAGTGCACGCCGCGCTTGCCGCCGCTATCAGTACCGCCAGTAGTATGTTCGTGCACTCACTGGGCGCGGCGTCGTCGTCGAGCAGGTACACGGTGGGCAGCGGCTGCAGCTGGATGGCGACGAGCGCGGTGCGCGAGCCGGCGGGCCGCGACACCGAGCACACCGCGCAGTGCACGCCGCGCTTGCCGCCGCTATCAGTACCGCCAGTAGTATGTTCGTGCACTCACTGGGCGCGGCGTCGTCGTCGAGCAGGTACACGGTGGGCAGCGGCAGCAGCTGGATGGCGACGAGCGCGGTGCGCGAGCCGGCGGGCCGCGACACCGAGCACACCGCGCAGTGCACGCCGCGCTTGCCGCCGCTATCAGTACCGCCAGTAGTATGTTCGTGCACTCACTGGGCGCGGCGTCGTCGTCGAGCAGGTACACGGTGGGCAGCGGCTGCAGCTGGATGGCGACGAGCGCGGTGCGCGAGCCGGCGGGCCGCGACACCGAGCACACCGCGCAGTGCACGCCGCGCTTGCCGCCGCTATCAGTACCGCCAGTAGTATGTTCGTGCACTCACTGGGCGCGGCGTCGTCGTCGAGCAGGTACACGGTGGGCAGCGGCTGCAGCTGGATGGCGACGAGCGCGGTGCGCGAGCCGGCGGGCCGCGACACCGAGCACACCGCGCAGTGCACGCCGCGCTTGCCGCCGCTATCAGTACCGCCAGTAGTATGTTCGTGCACTCACTGGGCGCGGCGTCGTCGTCGAGCAGGTACACGGTGGGCAGCGGCTGCAGCTGGATGGCGACGAGCGCGGTGCGCGAGCCGGCGGGCCGCGACACCGAGCACACCGCGCAGTGCACGCCGCGCTTGCCGCCGCTATCAGTACCGCCAGTAGTATGTTCGTGCACTCACTGGGCGCGGCGTCGTCGTCGAGCAGGTACACGGTGGGCAGCGGCTGCAGCTGGATGGCGACGAGCGCGGTGCGCGAGCCGGCGGGCCGCGACACCGAGCACACCGCGCAGTGCACGCCGCGCTTGCCGCCGCTATCAGTACCGCCAGTAGTATGTTCGTGCACTCACTGGGCGCGGCGTCGTCGTCGAGCAGGTACACGGTGGGCAGCGGCTGCAGCTGGATGGCGACGAGCGCGGTGCGCGAGCCGGCGGGCCGCGACACCGAGCACACCGCGCAGTGCACGCCGCGCTTGCCGCCGCTATCAGTACCGCCAGTAGTATGTTCGTGCACTCACTGGGCGCGGCGTCGTCGTCGAGCAGGTACACGGTGGGCAGCGGCTGCAGCTGGATGGCGACGAGCGCGGTGCGCGAGCCGGCGGGCCGCGACACCGAGCACACCGCGCAGTGCACGCCGCGCTTGCCGCCGCTATCAGTACCGCCAGTAGTATGTTCGTGCACTCACTGGGCGCGGCGTCGTCGTCGAGCAGGTACACGGTGGGCAGCGGCTGCAGCTGGATGGCGACGAGCGCGGTGCGCGAGCCGGCGGGCCGCGACACCGAGCACACCGCGCAGTGCACGCCGCGCTTGCCGCCGCTATCAGTACCGCCAGTAGTATGTTCGTGCACTCACTGGGCGCGGCGTCGTCGTCGAGCAGGTACACGGTGGGCAGCGGCTGCAGCTGGATGGCGACGAGCGCGGTGCGCGAGCCGGCGGGCCGCGACACCGAGCACACCGCGCAGTGCACGCCGCGCTTGCCGCCGCTATCAGTACCGCCAGTAGTATGTTCGTGCACTCACTGGGCGCGGCGTCGTCGTCGAGCAGGTACACGGTGGGCAGCGGCTGCAGCTGGATGGCGACGAGCGCGGTGCGCGAGCCGGCGGGCCGCGACACCGAGCACACCGCGCAGTGCACGCCGCGCTTGCCGCCGCTATCAGTACCGCCAGTAGTATGTTCGTGCACTCACTGGGCGCGGCGTCGTCGTCGAGCAGGTACACGGTGGGCAGCGGCTGCAGCTGGATGGCGACGAGCGCGGTGCGCGAGCCGGCGGGCCGCGACACCGAGCACACCGCGCAGTGCACGCCGCGCTTGCCGCCGCTATCAGTACCGCCAGTAGTATGTTCGTGCACTCACTGGGCGCGGCGTCGTCGTCGAGCAGGTACACGGTGGGCAGCGGCTGCAGCTGGATGGCGACGAGCGCGGTGCGCGAGCCGGCGGGCCGCGACACCGAGCACACCGCGCAGTGCACGCCGCGCTTGCCGCCGCTATCAGTACCGCCAGTAGTATGTTCGTGCACTCACTGGGCGCGGCGTCGTCGTCGAGCAGGTACACGGTGGGCAGCGGCTGCAGCTGGATGGCGACGAGCGCGGTGCGCGAGCCGGCGGGCCGCGACACCGAGCACACCGCGCAGTGCACGCCGCGCTTGCCGCCGCTATCAGTACCGCCAGTAGTATGTTCGTGCACTCACTGGGCGCGGCGTCGTCGTCGAGCAGGTATACGGTGGGCAGCGGCTGCAGCTGGATGGCGACGAGCGCGGTGCGCGAGCCGGCGGGCCGCGACACCGAGCACACCGCGCAGTGCACGCCGCGCTTGCCGCCGCTATCAGTACCGCCAGTAGTATGTTCGTGCACTCACTGGGCGCGGCGTCGTCGTCGAGCAGGTACACGGTGGGCAGCGGCTGCAGCTGGATGGCGACGAGCGCGGTGCGCGAGCCGGCGGGCCGCGACACCGAGCACACCGCGCAGTGCACGCCGCGCTTGCCGCCGCTATCAGTACCGCCAGTAGTATGTTCGTGCACTCACTGGGCGCGGCGTCGTCGTCGAGCAGGTACACGGTGGGCAGCGGCTGCAGCTGGATGGCGACGAGCGCGGTGCGCGAGCCGGCGGGCCGCGACACCGAGCACACCGCGCAGTGCACGCCGCGCTTGCCGCCGCTATCAGTACCGCCAGTAGTATGTTCGTGCACTCACTGGGCGCGGCGTCGTCGTCGAGCAGGTACACGGTGGGCAGCGGCTGCAGCTGGATGGCGACGAGCGCGGTGCGCGAGCCGGCGGGCCGCGACACCGAGCACACCGCGCAGTGCACGCCGCGCTTGCCGCCGCTATCAGTACCGCCAGTAGTATGTTCGTGCACTCACTGGGCGCGGCGTCGTCGTCGAGCAGGTACACGGTGGGCAGCGGCTGCAGCTGGATGGCGACGAGCGCGGTGCGCGAGCCGGCGGGCCGCGACACCGAGCACACCGCGCAGTGCACGCCGCGCTTGCCGCCGCTATCAGTACCGCCAGTAGTATGTTCGTGCACTCACTGGGCGCGGCGTCGTCGTCGAGCAGGTACACGGTGGGCAGCGGCTGCAGCTGGATGGCGACGAGCGCGGTGCGCGAGCCGGCGGGCCGCGACACCGAGCACACCGCGCAGTGCACGCCGCGCTTGCCGCCGCTATCAGTACCGCCAGTAGTATGTTCGTGCACTCACTGGGCGCGGCGTCGTCGTCGAGCAGGTACACGGTGGGCAGCGGCTGCAGCTGGATGGCGACGAGCGCGGTGCGCGAGCCGGCGGGCCGCGACACCGAGCACACCGCGCAGTGCACGCCGCGCTTGCCGCCGCTATCAGTACCGCCAGTAGTATGTTCGTGCACTCACTGGGCGCGGCGTCGTCGTCGAGCAGGTACACGGTGGGCAGCGGCTGCAGCTGGATGGCGACGAGCGCGGTGCGCGAGCCGGCGGGCCGCGACACCGAGCACACCGCGCAGTGCACGCCGCGCTTGCCGCCGCTATCAGTACCGCCAGTAGTATGTTCGTGCACTCACTGGGCGCGGCGTCGTCGTCGAGCAGGTACACGGTGGGCAGCGGCTGCAGCTGGATGGCGACGAGCGCGGTGCGCGAGCCGGCGGGCCGCGACACCGAGCACACCGCGCAGTGCACGCCGCGCTTGCCGCCGCGCCGCCAGCCCGCCGCTATCAGCAGGTTGCCGTCTGTAATACATCACATTATTGCTTTCACTTTTGGCTCTACCAAAAACATAAGTATGAAGCGGTGGTTCTGCGCGGTGAAATAGCCAGTGACAACGTGATGGGCGTACCATTTCACCCGATACCAAGCAGTAAGCACAGCACGCGTACGCAATGGACGCCAGAGGAATGTAAGTCCGCTCTTCACTCACCGCGCAAGCAATCTCCACGCCGACCAGCTCTGTACCCGACACGGACCGGGCACAACCCTCCACACGCCGCATGTACTCAACTACTCACTCTTGTGCGCAATGGACGCCGTAGCAATGTGGCTCCGCACGGCGCGCAGACAGTCAGTGACCACGTGGGCGCGCCCGTTCTCCTCCGGCGTCACCACGCCCACGAGCCCCGTGCCCGACACCACACACAGCCCTTCACACGCCGCATGTACTCAACTACTCACTCTTGTGCGCAATGGACGCCGTAGCAATGTGGCTCCGCACGGCGCGCAGACAGTCAGTGACCACGTGGGCGCGCCCGTTGTCCCCCGGCGTCACCACGCCCACGAGCCCCGTGCCCGACACCACACACAGCCCTTCACACACCGCACGTACTCAACTACTCACTCTTGTGCGCAATGGACGCCGTAGCAATGTGGCTCCGCACGGCGCGCAGACAGTCAGTGACCACGTGGGCGCGCCCGTTCTCCCCCGGCGTCACCACGCCCACGAGCCCCGTGCCCGACACCACACACAGCCCTTCACACGCCGCACCACTGCAAATTAACTGCAATTTAATGCACGGAACAATCCTTTTTGCTGCTCAGATTGCACAGTATTCAAAGCTGCTGGAAACACCATTTCAATATGTATCACTAGTTCATAAATCAACCTGTATCAATCAATCAATCAATCTATTCTAATTTGTAAAGGTGCACACACAGTCAATATACTAATTTTTGTGCTGAAATACAAATTACAGTCATTTTTAAAAATAATATAAGAATAACCTCTGACACTAAAATCCTCATGATAATAGTATAAAAATAAATATTCCTTTACCCAAATCCTTTTAATGTGGGTGTTGGTCTCAACTGCTGTATTCTGTCACTAATAGGAGCATCTGGCTTCTTTTCCAGCGCCACCACTCGCCGACCATTGTGGAAAAATGTCGCCTTTTTTATATATTCACCTGCAATCATCGGAATATAATGTAAAACGTATTGTGGACAGATATGCAAATGGATAACCCATTGTATACTATAAACTAGATAAGCCATTAAAAAAACATAATCAATCATATAAATGAGACAGAATGTAATACTTTTGCCACAACTACTAACTGGATTTTATTGTTCAAATACAGAAAATAAGACAGTAGTTAATATTTGTTGACACAAAACTACAGTTACAGGGTTTCCAAAGCATTTTGTACTGTGTCCACATTGTTATATTATACTGTTTATTTAACATTATTTATATAGTTTTTAAAGTTTACCTGGAAAATTAGCGGTATATAAGCAAGTCCACTCATTCAGCAGGTAGTCTTTCTGTCCATATACTGACACGTCTCCCACTGTAGTTGCAACAAGCAACTGCTTGCCTTCTGCATGCCATTCTAAGGCAGACACCTAAACATTGAGGTTTACGTTTGTATAGGAACATATTATATTATCTACTACTAAAATCATCATTTAAACATCTTACTTTTTGTCGGCTCGTTTAGTTTTTGCCGGAGGTATCTAAACACTAAATTAAAAATAAGAATAAGTTTGGCTTTAAGTCCCTATACTGTCTTAGGCTGCTTGTACATATTATATGCTACATTTATCAAACCAACAAATAGAATTGCTTGATTTTCATAAGCTATATCTAATGGAAATTAAGCAATTTTCTGTGCATGTTTGACTCAAAATGTAAACATAAGCAAGTATTTTTGGGCTTCATTCACCATTCAAGCCCATACAAGTTCCTTCACAATGAAACTTGTATGAGTGAGTAGTGACACAAATTATAATATATTCCTCTTGGGGTCTGCTAAAAATGTTCCTTTAGTTTAACTTTTCCAAAATCTAGATGCTAGATACACTTACTTATATTACAATTCATAACTGAAATCAGCAAAGAAAACATTAACATTATTATCAGTATGGTGGTAGTAAAATAAACTTACTGGATGCACAGTGCTGGTGACCTTATGACTGTCCCACGGTGTGTCCAAGTCACACACATACACATGGCCTCCCCAAGTCTCACCGTCACAGTCCGAGAGCTCCGTCAGTGAAGAGAAGGCAATTATATTGGATATGGATATCGTACAAACTGGTCTCACTACTTCTGGATCTGTAGTACTGAAATATGATTATCAAATATGCTTCACTAGGGCTTATTCCCTTACAATAATGTACAAAAGTTTTTTATTACTACAGCTCATAATGTGTTATTTATAGTGAATTTATATATGAAACACAGCTCTAACTTTTTATTATTTTAATATGTTTAGTAGCTCCATAGAAATAGTATTAGGTAGCTCAAATAAATTCAAAAATAGGATACTTCAAAAACGTAGTTACCCATCAAAATGTGGTGGTTCGGATTTTATAGGTTTACGTCTCATCGAATAGATAAGTTCCATTCTGTTTTATTTGATAAATCACTGTTTAAATTAGATAAGGACTTAAAATCAAATCTTAGAAACAATTATTAAAAACATCTTAAATTCACAAATCAAAATAAAAACATTGCATCAAGGACCATTGCATAGATTACCTCTATATTCAATATACTCTATGGCATAGACCAACACAGCAGAGACCATTGCATAGACCATGCATTGACATAGTCAAGTGACGTCACCTAACAGTACCTACTACATGAACTTTTATAAAACAAATCTTAGCGCTCATGGCTATGATTTATACCGGAATGGATCAATGGGGCATCTCCATAGTTCTGTTATCTCAGTCAACTGTCAATCATAATGTACCACAGATTACAATATTGATATACAGTAACTGGAAAAACGCAGCACAGGTAGATTATAACATCCGGCCGCGAAAATTCAAATTTTATTTAGTTTTTTAGTTGGCTAATAATAATCGTAGGCTAATGGAAATGAGTTTTATGGACTGTAATATTTATGCATCTACGTTTTTCATAAAAAATTTGCTCATAAATACTCATTTAATTCATATTGTTTATTTACCAATATCTCCACGTGGAAACTGGAGAAAAAGTACTTTCGGGAACCAATTTGAGGTGAATAGGAATTTATAGGTTGACTCTAGTAAATCACAAAATAATTTATTCTCAGACTAAGATTAAAAGTAAAGATTTTTAATAGCATGCAAAATGATACTGCCATTTCAGTTATTTTCATCCTGCTAATATCCAGCAATCGTCAATACCAGCAGTGCCCATCGATATTGAAACGATGATATTGGAAAAAATCTCTGTCCGTCAAAAAAATCTAAAAATGAATGCACGGATACCTACATTAATTATTTGTCCAGGCTGATTAAAAAGTATGTAATAAATAATATAAATATGCCTCTCTATTAAAGAGTTACATATTTGTCCCGTTTGCCGTGGAGACCCTGGGGCCATGGAGTCATAGTGCCAAAAATTCATTTGAGAGCTTTCCCCGCGTTTAATAACCTCAACTGGTGACAGAAGGGCTGGCACACTTTTTTTTTGCGCAACGTATCAGCCTAGCTGTTCAACGCGGAAATGCAGGCAGTATTCTTGCCACCATTCCACGCAGGCAAGACTTGAATAGTAATTAGAATAAGCTAGTGATAAGTTTTATTGTAAAAAAAAAAGATTTAGAATATTATTATTTTAAAAAAAACGCGCTTTTTATCATTATTTTCAACTCTTTTTTGTTTCATGAGTCTTTTGATAGACTATGCAATGCACCCTCACACCAGTAGGTATAATTAATGACGACGCTTTTACAGCATGATGCACTTTGTGTCATATAATTTATATTATAAGAGCCACGTAAACTGTACAGTATACGTAGCATTGCAATAATAGTCTTGGGTCGTCCTGCAGCCTGCATCTCTTATGGGCAGGCGTATCACTTAACATCGGGTGAACGCGTCCCGTCATTTTACGATAAATGATATAAAAGAAAAAAATATCAATTAATTTAAACACAAATTATATTTTATCATAAAAACGTCGTTTCCGCTCAAACTTAAAGTAGGAAAGTTTTGCTTGCCGTGCATTGTTATGAGAAAATGAATATTTTGGAAATTTATCTTCGGTGCGATTATTGCGTAATGTAGTAAAAGAACTAGTATCAGTAACGAAATTAAATGATCTATTTTCCGCATTTTCTTGCGACAATGTCCAAGTTTCAACTTCCTTTGAGGGCGTTAAATTAACTGCAGAATCATTTTCAAACACATTATTATAATCACTAGAATCATTTTGCAAATCTTCAAAGTTTTGCGTAAATTCTTCAGCCTTTTGGTCTAATTCATCATGGTCTTGAAAAATTGCTTCGGTATTTTGATTCTCTGTATATTTATTTGAATATGTTGGCGAGTATGTCATCGTATTATAATTACAAAATTCAGATGGTCCTGGTGTAATTTCCTCATCATCTTTGTTCATACGTTCTAGCAGAGTTTTAGGATTAAATAAAGCTTGATTTAAATCATAGTCATCTGCCAAATTCACTTGGCTTTGCAAAACATCAGGTTGAAGTATTTCAGGAGCTTCGTCTTCTATTTCATCTTCAATTTTAATACAACTTTCAGGCATTTGTAATGGTATACCTTCTTTTACTAGTTTGGTATTGTTAATGTAATTGTTTTGTTGAGTTTTATAGGAATTATCATCAATTATATTTCGGTTGTTTTGGATTTCAGAACGTTTTTTATAAATAATTGCTTCAGTCAAATTATTTTGTTGGGTTAGCCGTTTCTGGGGTAAAGTAGCCAGACTTCCAACTGGAAGCGACTGTGGTGGAGGAATATCTTTAATTTTATACTTTCTTCTATAATTGGTGTCCGTATATTCTGTATCTTGGATATCATTATTTTGTATTATTTTGAGGGCATTTTTTGTTTCCCTGCTATCAGTGCCAATTTCTTTTGTTTCTTGTCTGAAACAGACAAAAAATATTGTACTTAAATAGCTTTTAACGTACTAAAAATTACAACAATAAAACTCACTTATTAAAAGCGTTGCGGTATTTATGTAAAATATCTTTCACAGAAGTACTCCTTGTAATTGTATCTTTTGGTAATGAAGCATTGCTTTTGTTTGTTTGCAAAACATCTTCATTTTGCTTAGTCAATTCATTTTGGTTAGTGTTTGATGTTCTATTCTCATCCTGGCCTTTTATTCTTTCCTGAGCTTTCTTAAACAAATCAGGGCTTACTTTAACATCAGTGTGATTTATTTTCAGACTGTGCTCGTTTTCAGGTTCTAGCTTGTCATCTTCGTTAGTTATTGTTGTTGAATGTCTTTCATCGTCACAAAATTCTGGGGGCGGTGGAATTAGCAAATCACCACCTTGATAACTACCATTATTGGTACAATCATTTATATTATATAATATATCACTAAGCGCAGGCATCTGTGGACATATTTCTGTAATATTTTTATTCCTGTCTAATTCACTTTCAGAATAATTCATAATTTGGATTATATTTTGTTCACCAATGTTTTCTTCTATTTTTCGATTCTGGTTTTTAATATTTTCAGTAAAATTTCTATGTTGGGTAATCGCTTTTTCGCACGCAGTGTTCTGTTCTTCTATCGAAAATAACTGGTGTAAAGGTATTTGTGTTTTTTCTTGTATGTGCCTGGTTTTATTCATTCTACTATACGTTTTGGATATCACCAGTTTAGAATTTTGGGTTTCGTATTTACCCCTACTATTAATGGCTTTCGATTCGTAAATATTTTTTTGCCTAGAACAAAAAGTATTAAATGTTAAAAATGTGTATTAGTCATTTTCTGAATGGAATATTTTCCGAAGAGTTGATTTGAAAATCTTTTGTTTTTTGCAAATTGAAAATTAATTACATTTATTGGTGCATTGAATAAATTGGCTCTCTTTGCTTTTAATTGCAGCATTACTGGAAAATCTGTCTTATTACTAATAAAAGTCGCTACATAATCTTTCTACACACTATGCGAGAACAAAATTAAATTTGAATTTGGTGGGCAGCCTCGATGTATAAATAAATGCATGATAGAGTAAAGTTTGTTTCTAACCTCGTCAACATATTTCTGTGATTTTGCAATACATCCTTTAGATATGAGTTTTCTAGATTATAATATTGTGATGTATTTCTAGACAGTATCGCATAACTATCACTATTATCCTCGTTTTTCAGTGGTGTTTTATTTTGTCGAGCAATCATTTTCCCACCTATTTCATTAAAGTTACAATTTAATTCAACAGCTTTATTCGGCTCAGATTTTAATAAATTTATTTTGGCTTGTGTAGACCAACAAGGATGTAATATGAATTTTTTTGCCAATTTATCTGGAGAATTTACTTTATTGTTCGAAACTGCTTTCCGACAGTTTAAAGTATCCATTGTATCAAAATTGATATTATCATCAAACCTAGGAATCTCAGAACCACAACGTGAAATCAGTGATTGTTCATCTTTTTTATAAACGATTTCAGTAACGTCCAAATCTACATGCAGTTTGCTAATAATTTGAACTTTTTGTTGAGATGTATTTTTAGTACAAACGTTGAACATTTTAGTTTGACCGAAAGAGTATTTATTTATTTTCTCGACGTTCTCTTCGGGAATTGGGCTTTCTTCATGATTTTCAAAACATGAATTAGTTTCAGAACCAAGTTCTTCTTCAAAATGATCATATAGTCTATTGACAGGTCTTAGAACTGGAGTCTCATTATTTCTACACACCAAAAATGGTAAATCTTGCGAGATAATATTCGTATGTAGAGGGTGATATGAAGTCAGCGAGTATTGGTTATTCTTGTTTAGCTCGTTATAAATCGTATTATCACCACTAGCCTTGAGCAATTCTCCCAATTTAATTTCATGACAGTTAGTTGTTTTATTTGTTTCAGATTTTGAATCTTTATTGTCCAAGTGTTTTCGATTAGTTTGGTTCGGTGAAAGTTTTGTTGATTCCTTTGTCGTATTATTATTAATTACAGAATCTAATCCTTCTTCAGCATGATAAAATTCATTTTCCTCTGCAGTATTGGTTGCCTCATTATCAGACTTGTATTTCATATTTGGCTGAACTGGTAAAAGTTTGGACGCACTTGGTGTTTCATCATCACAAAATGGGGAATGGAAACTCTCAATAGTTTTA
The DNA here is from genome assembly GCA_036785405.1 of Coenonympha arcania. Lineage (NCBI taxonomy): Eukaryota > Metazoa > Arthropoda > Insecta > Lepidoptera > Nymphalidae > Coenonympha > Coenonympha arcania. The sequence continues at coordinate 5,463,713 of CM072067.1, forward strand.
GGAAATTGTTCTTTCTCTGTGTTAAGATTTATCGATATTTTATCAGTGACAAAAACTAGATCGTTGTTATTCGTAACATCTGTATTTTGCGAAGCTACATAATTTGTTAAATCTATTGTTTCTTCTGAATGTTTATCAATCACATTTAAAGAGTCCATTACACCGATGTTTGAAATATTAGTTGAAAATTTTTCTGGTGCTTGTTGCAGAAATTTTTCAATTTGTGATTTCACAGCCTCAGAAAAATTTGTTTCGTTTTTAGTTACCGTATTATCGTTATCTTCATTCGAGTCTTTTCTTTCTAACATGTCCAAAAAGGTAAAATTATTCGTTGTATTTATTTTACTACGATTTCTCTTGTTAATGTTTTTGAAAGATTCGGTATGTCTATTGTTATAGTTATATTTGATAGGTTTATTTTTATGAAATTGTGTTAATTGATTTGATTGTATATTGCGTTTTGTCTCTAATATAACAGATTTACTATGGTTTGTATCTTTTATTTCGCTTTCTATTTTACTTAAAATGTCTTCGAATTGTTCGTCATCTATATCTTCAAGTTCAATATCTTCCGCAGATCCATTTTCCTGGTACTGATTTTCTTGATGATCATGGTTAGGTAATATTGCTGTATTGATTGATGGTAAATTCATGTTTTGTACTTGAGATACATTAGACTTATTGTTGACATCAATTTTAATTTCATCTGCAGTTTTCTTCAGAGATTCTTTTAAAGACTTGAAAGACTCTAATAAATTGTTATCCCGCTTTTTCTTTTCTTTTGATTGCGTTGGGTCATTTTTATCAATCAGCTTCCTTTTTCTCTCTTTAAAAACATCGGTGATTGCTGTTTGTACCATAGGACTCCGTGTTTCCAATTTTTCCGTCGCTGTGAGGTTCTGATGATTATCAGAATTCACTTCAGGTGTCGGATTAATATCCATGAAGACATATTCGCACTTTTCATCAATGCCAACTGAAACGACGATAATTAACAACATTATTTTCAAGGCTTACAATAGTTATAACACGTATTATTGTTGAGATAAAAATGCCAATGGTTACCAAACGTTGAACTGATGCAGTGAGCAATAACTTTGTGCTCGTTGGCGTGTTTTCTGGTTACTTCAAATGTCATACATCCATCATAAACGCTTATGAGATCGGACTCCCTGTAAGGAAACAGGAAAAGTTAGCTATACTTTCTTTGCAATGCACATTACTCCGGTCATACAGATTTTTTTTTAATTCTTACAACTTGTTTATTTGCCTATAACTTTGGAATCCGCAGGTTAACTAAAAAATAATAGTCCGTAACCGTAGTCTTATAAAAAATAAAGTTTGGATTTGATTCAGCTTGATACGGGATTCCATACATTCCTTTGTGAAAATCCGAAATTCACGCGGGGGGAGCTGCGGGAAACAACTAATATTGAACAATTAATAGTACTCACTTGAATGTAGAGAAATATAAGATATCGTTTTCTGAGTCTCCAACTATAACGTAGCTCTTATGGTTGATGCCCGCCGTCAGATCTGCCAAGTTCTCGGCTAGATACGCCTGATTTATCAGTGTCAGTTGAATACGCACCACCCTTTCGCTTACAGGGGTCATAGTAAGATTGTATTTCGGAAGCAAGCTTATTTGCTTTCTGAGGATATTACCAGCGGGAGGACCTTTGTTCATTATCTTTAAAAAAAGAATTCAATGAAGTTTAACAGTGAAAGCATAACGCTTTTTCGTGACGTGACGATTAGGTAAATTTTGGGGTCAACGGAAATCGTCATTCAGGTTTTATCAGTAAATCTCGGAATTATTAGGTTAGGTATATTTCAACTAATAAAAAAAAACAAGAAACATACGTTGAATAGTTTTTAGCAATTTAGTTTGTCAATGCAATGACGCAGAGAATAGAGTTTTCGAGATGTGTAATTTTTTGTTTCGTCGTGGGTATACTTGCTTAGGTATAACCTAATAGGAAGGTACTTACTAAGTATGATAAAAATCATCGTCAACTCTCAAGAAGGAATCTCAAACCTCAACTATCTCTTTGTATACCTATCTAGATTCTAGATTAAAAAGGATAAAAGGTGAAAGGTTTCAGTTACATTTTACTCTTACAATGCAATATGACTTATCCTTAACTCGTACCTACCTATGACTTTTTCACACCACACCCTAAATACCACAGGTAAGTAGCGTGGTTTCTCTACAAGTCAGTAAAATGCACTCCGAACTACTATTAATAACAGTGCGTAGGTACATGGGATACATGATGTTTCTATATTTTCTTACTTACCTTTAAATTAAAAAAATTGGCGTAGGTTTGTACTTGGGGAACCCCCGTCGAGAAAAACAACTTTCAATTTTTCAAACTTAGAATCTAATCGAACCTAACGTATGCTTAACAGTTTACACTCAGCGACTGCAAGTGGAAACCGTATCTATAAAACTGAGAAAAAGCAAACAACGCTTTTTTGTCACATGACCATGTCTTCCAGTTCCGTTTTAAATCAAGGCAAACAAGTTATTAAGTATTTTTTTTATGAACAATCTTTTTTTTACTTCAATTCATTACTAAGTATTCTTCGCATAAAACCCTTTCATTTAAGACCCATATTGCAGAAGTGCATTAAAAATAACTAATCAGCCATCTTGGGGTCCCGCCATGTTGGATTTAAAATGACGTCACACCAACCAATTATTCTCAGCAAAACTAAACGTGTAATCCGCCATCTTTGTACACCATTTAGCTCAAGCCTATCTGAACATAATTTAAGTAGGTATACAAAATATCAGTTCAATCGGTTGAAGATATCTGCTTCAGGATGGAGTTGCAAGATTCCACCCGAACAAACAAGGTAAATAAGAGATTGTAAATCACTCTTACCCTTTCCAAGTCTCTGGGATGGCTTTCCTCAAGGACCATGAAGTTAGTTTTCCCAGCAGACGCAAGGAGCGCACTGTAAGCCGGCCCTATGCCCTTCAGTTGTCGACTGACGTAAGGCGAGTTCTCCCACAGCTGGGACGATATGCATTTCGCTAGTATCAAAGAGTTCAAAACGGCAGCATAGAACTTGGGGTTTTGAGAAATCAGACTATGCCGAGTGACGTATGAAACTATACCTGCGAAAATTGATATAAGATGAGGATATGGATTATGGTAAACTGTTTCTGAGTTAAGTGCCAGTAGGTTTCAAAATAACACGTACATTTGCAAACCCTATCGGCAGTTCTGATGATCTTCATAGCTTCTTGGTTAAGTGAAGGATCTGGGATGGGCAGGCAACCTAGGACGGCCTGGATTATGCTAGAAAGAAAATAAATGTTTTTGATACATACTAAATTATCATGTAAGATGGTATTAAATGCAAGCGACATTGGTTTTTCATCTGATAGATGAGTGAAATTACTTCCATGCGACTATTTCTTGAGCTGCCCTAATTGGTCTGTAAAATATTCATCAAAAAGGTAAATGTAACCAGGCATGCAGGTATAGAACAGTAATTATTTTTCATATGGATCTCTAAAAAGGATATAGACGGACGGATGAAGTAAGGATGCCATTTTTACCATTTTGGTACGGAACCCAAAAAATATGGTGATATAGCAATCGCCTTCCAGGGTTTTATTGAAAATCTACCTTCGGTTCCATTGTCCCGTAATAAATAGTAATTTTGCATAGCAGATTATTATGATACATAGTAAAATATATAAATGTTTCCGTATGAAGATAATAATTGCCGCATACATCCAGCGGTTTCTCAGACGGTATGGCAATGCAGCCTATAATATCGCATCGTTTACACACGATTAAAGTAATTTACACAGCGCCAAATGAATCTTTTTTATGCATGGTATTTTGTCTGGCCATTTTAAACGGACCAATAAATTCATCATGTTGGATTTGACGCAAAAATAAGATGAAAGAAAATAGTGCGTCATCCTCGCGCAGTTTAGGGTTCCGCATTTCTCCTTCACAATAATGCGAAAACTGGTCCTAAATTGTAAGAACTACCTATGTATAAAAACGAAAAAAAACCCTGTTGCCTGTTGGCTATCACTGCGTTTGTACTTTGTAGCTGTTTCTCTTGAATAAAATTGTAGGTACATAGTCAAACATCGCAAATAAGCATCGCAATGCAATCATCACAGCTAATCAGTACCTACGCTGTTGGACCGATGCAAACATTAACCAGTCAGTGCCTATGCTGTTCGACCGATGCAAACATTAAACAACATAAAACAAGCTGTTTGAGCAGTGCAAACAATTTACGTATTTTAGGAGAATTGCTTAGCTTTAAGTCCGTAACAGGTACATCGTAATCTTACCAGCTGAGTTTCATCTGGCGGCTGTTGATCTTGCCCTTCATCGGGAAGCGGATGGTGGCGGCGGCGTTGTTCCTGTTGAGCGCGTTCAAGCAGCGCCGCTCGTCCACGCGCAGGTGCATGTCCGCCAGCTCGTGGCTCTCGCACACCAGCCACAGCAGCTGCTCCAGAGACTCCGTGCCCTCTAACTGTACAGCGAGTACGGCGAAGGGTACATCGTAATCTTACCAGCTGAGTTTCATCTGGCGGCTGTTGATCTTGCCCTTCATCGGGAAGCGGATGGTGGCGGCGGCGTTGTTCCTGTTGAGCGCGTTCAAGCAGCGCCGCTCGTCCACGCGCAGGTGCATGTCCGCCAGCTCGTGGCTCTCGCACACCAGCCACAGCAGCTGCTCCAGAGACTCCGTGCCCTCTAACTGTACAGCGAGTACGGCGAAGGGTACATCGTAATCTTACCAGCTGAGTTTCATCTGGCGGCTGTTGATCTTGCCCTTCATCGGGAAGCGGATGGTGGCGGCGGCGTTGTTCCTGTTGAGCGCGTTCAAGCAGCGCCGCTCGTCCACGCGCAGGTGCATGTCCGCCAGCTCGTGGCTCTCGCACACCAGCCACAGCAGCTGCTCCAGAGACTCCGTGCCCTCTAACTGTACAGCGAGTGGTATTTTGAGCTGCATACTTTTGCCATTCGCTAAGCAACTCAAACGCTGTATGTGCTCAGGAACTATTTAATTTAGTTCCCCCGTCACTTTTTTTTTTTACTTAAAAGACTAGCGCTTGACTGTGATCACACTTGATGGAACGTTAGGTAGGTACTACTTTTGAACATTTGATAGCCAACTTAAACGTACTGACAGACAGGCGGTTTGAATACCCAATTGTCGTAGATCCCTTCGTCGCTCGGTGGTTTACCCACAAAGTTTTATAACAGAAGATCTTCAGACTGTGCTCTCTAAAAGTAGATCGAATACATGGAAATATGTATTTTGAGTTGTACACCTACTTTTATAATTAAATGAAATCTGATTATTTACGGATTAAGTTTAATCTACTAGTATACTAATGCTTCTTGACACATTCATACATACACACCTTCATAATGAGTTTCATGGTCTCCAAATCCAGGTAATACAGCGACATTAGCCGTCCAGCTTCGGTGGACTCTATACAACTTAGCTCGTCCATAGTAATAAGCCCTGCACTGGCTAGTCCGTTCATTGCTCTCACACATAGCTCTGAAAGAATAACACTAAATTCGGTATCTGAAAATGTTTGCATCTATGGCCCTCCGTATGTTGCCAGAAGTCAGAAATCTCTCTAGCAGCTGTATTTCGATTTATAATAACGCTAAATCGATCACGTGATCGTATGTCACATTTCAGAAAATGTCAAAATATGGTTTCGGCTGTAGTCTGTGGGTATGGACACTTTTTGAGAATCTGGTGTAATGCATAAATATTTTTTATCCTGGAAAAATTCTAGGAGGGATTTTTAACCGATCGGATTTTAATCGATCGAAAAGCAAGCTTTTACGGAATTTGTTTTTATATCAGCTGTTCTCTCAAACAGCCTTTCAGATATCATAATTTTCCATAGGAAATACCTCAACAGCTTAGTTCTAAAATTCCCTAGTAGCTATGTGTATGCATCATCTAACAAGTGTATTCCCGGTATTCGGCTCCACAACTCACAAGTGAGTACAAATTAGCGTTCTTGACATACTACTGCCATAACGCATTGATTTACCACCTATCGGTCATGTATGGGCTTTTTATTTCCATAATTACTGTGTACAAAATTCAATGGATTATTTTACGCCTTATACAGTAGGATGAGTCGTGACACATTCTTCTGATAAAGTATCACGCTACTATGTAAATCGCCTAGCAGGCCACCTGCTAGGCGATTCACGAAGTTTTCATACACTGAGTGAAGTGAATCACGAAATAAAATTACAAATTATTATTTTTTACACACATAATATTGAAAATAATTCAATATAGGAAAACAATGCTCGACTTAATCGCGCGTTTTGAAGAACCTACGTTCTGTTTTATGCTCTATGTCAATAGACGTACAATTAATTTTTCTTGTTCTCAGAAAATGTGTTGGTTTTAATCATGTATGTTTAATGTTTATACATATACCCATAACATAACTAAATGCAATACAGTTTGTAAGTTCATTTTACAAACGTAGCGTTTAGTGAATAGCCAAGCTGGTAGCTGCGTGGTGATTTTTGCGCATCACAATAAAACATGCGGCACTCATTAGGTGCATCAATGACATTTCCAGCGTTTATGGCCAAAGGGCATGCAATAGGGAGATGATCAAAGTCACGCTAGGTATAAGCGGAGAGCGATTTTACTGAATATTATTTTTTACTCGTACAGTAAGTAAATTTTTATCGATACAACGATATTTCGCGCTTTAGAACAGAGGGCTATTCCCGTTTTCATATATTTAGTGATGCGAATCAAGAAATGAAATAAAAAATCAACACTGAAAAATAACTTTACGTCTAGGTATTGGTTTATAGCCTCATCAAAGCGCATTCACTATTGTCGACCATGTTGCGTTTTGAACATTTCAATTTTACGCTCATGTCAATAGTCGTAAAAATTAATTTTTCAGTGTTCCCAAAAAATGTTTTGATTTCAATATCGACTGCTTACATACGGAAATGCCTTTTTAAACAGAATTTCACTTCACGAAATATAGCCGACGCGTTACGTGAATAGCCCCCCAGTAATGTAAACGTCGTCTATTTCATTACTTTGTTTTTAAACAAAATCTCATCAATGTTAATTACTAAAACTAATCTCAACCTTTCTACAGTTTTAAACGGTTTTATTTAGTTTGTCCTGACATTTTATAATAAAAAAAATATGCTGACTTGTGAATTGCGAATGAATGAAATTGAATTCTAATAAATGAAACCTTTGAATTCAATATCATTCATTTTTGAATTTAATTAGCGCATTGGCACCGGTACCTATTCCCGATAGGTACTCTTATAAAGATTTTATTTAATTTATAATAAAAATAAATCAAATAAAATCTTTATAAGAATATCGGTGTCGCTATTGTATCGATAAAAATTGGTCAAGTGCGAGTCGGGCTCGCGCACTGAGGGTTCCGTACTATCAAGACTCATTCTCAATAGTACGTATAAAGTAAACTAAACACCCCTGCCCATAGAATTTAAAAACCGGACAAGTGCGAGTCGGACGTGCAACGCCATCTGTCGTCATCAAAGTTAAACAAAATATTAGACTTGTTGAATATCAATTCAACACGTATTAAAAAAAAAACTACTCACTAGATCTCGTTCAAACCAATTTTCGGTGGAAGTTTGCATGGTAATGTACATCATATATTTTTTTTAGTTTTATCATACTCTTATTTTAGAAGTTACAGGGGGGGGGACACACATTTTACCACTTTGGAAGTGTCTCTCGCGCAAGCTATTCATTTTAGAAAAAAATGATATTAGAAACCTTAGTATCATTTTTGAAGACCTATCCATAAATACCCCACACATATGGGTTTGATGAAAAAAAAAATTTTGAGTTTCAGTTCTAAGTATGGGGCCACCCCCAAAATTTATTACTTTTTTTTAAATTTTGTGTGAAAACCTTAATGCGGTTCACAGAATACATTTACTTACCAAGTTTCAACAGTATAACTCTTATAGTTTCGGAAAAAGTGGCTGTGACATACGGACGGACAGACGGACAGACGGACAGACGGACAGACAGACATGACGAATTTATAAGGGTTCCGTTTTTTGCCATTTGGCTACGGAACCCTAAAAAGCGTATCGGCGTCTCGGGGCATCCCTAATGACTACTGATCTATGTCGCTTAAGCTTTAATTTTGCACCATTGTATGTAAACTGAATGCGTGCGATTGCAACGCTGCAACGAGTGCTCATCTCAACACTCATCCATCACGATCCGGAACCAACCCACTTAACAAGGCCGTTAAAGTCGTGCTGCGATTTTTCATATTATTAGCTCTTTTTAACCGACTTCAAATTCAATTAGTCGGAATCTTGTTTTTTTTCTATAAGTACATACTACGTAGGTATGGTTCTTCATTATAATAAACCCCAAGTACATTATTCATAATGGCCAAAACACTTTGTAATGGAAGATCTAAAAATCGACATGTTAACGGATTGGTTCTTTTTAGGATTCAAGATGTTTGAGATAATCAGTGATACCTACATAAAAAACTGGATCTCAATTTCAGTTTGAGTGTCATATCTAATATCTCTCTCTGTCTGTGTGTTCATAACGGAACGGCTCAGAAACGGCTGGACCGGTTTTTATGAAATTCTTCGGTAGGTATGAGAATAGGCTGTAAACTATTTTTCATACCCCTAAGTGAGAGATTAAATGGCAAAACAACGTTTGCTGATTCAACTAGCTAAAATTAAAAATTGTTCAAAATAATGGTAGTTTCACATATTTTATTAATAACGTACTTCAATTTCGATTTACAGTAGGTAGTAGGTACCTACATAATGAAGTCGGCTAAAAATATAAGAATACACGTACTTAAATTCGTATTAATCTATTTCAACGCAGTACCAACCCTAGCTGAACAATGTTATGGTACAAGTATAAAAGGGTGTAATATAAGCGATGGATTTATCTCGATTAAAGTATAATAAAGATGGAGTTTTAATCGGAGGCATATATTAGAGTAGTCATTAAGAATGAAGTAGTTATTTTAATGACGGATTAATTAATCCAACACTGTCAGCAAGTAATTGTTGTTAAAAGTAACTCTCAGTTTATAAGTTACGTGAGTCGCAAATTGTATAGATTACATGCACCTATCTACTTGTATTAGTATAGGTTTGTTAAATATCGGAAAATTGTTAAATAAATTATTGACACGTGTAAAAACCCGTCAAGGGCGAATTGGAGTAGCACACTCAGAGTTCCGTATACCTCTAAAAGCACCAAAGCTTTATTTTTTACACTACAAGTAGGTCCATAGCTATAAAAAAATTGATAGGTATAGTTCAAGGCACATAACTCTAGCGGTCGAGGAAACATGGAGGGGATATCTGCGCATAGGTACTATCGCGCACGGAACTGTTATCTCTACAATTGTAGTACCTACAATAATCCTTACTTGTCTTCTATTATGTCTAACTGTACAACTCATGGGCTTAACGGATCTGGATGAAATTTAGCAGTGAGATATATTATAGCCTGAAATAGCCGATAGGCTACTTTATTAAGCGCACAAATTCGTTCGTTCTATTTTTTATAAATGTTTTCAAATTCAAAGAAACAATTAATCCGTCAGTTTCTCTCTTTAAAAAACAATGCACGTCATATACCATTTTTCGTGCCTGTCTTCTTAAAACCGTATTACTTCTAGGCATATTCACTGTTTAAAATCCCAAATAAACTCAAACTTAATAAATACAAACAATAACAGTAAAAAAACAACTAAAACGTAACAAAAAAAAAAAACAATAACAGTAATAACAACTCAGAACGCGACTGTACACTGGGAGCGAGCGGAGCCTCGTATTGGTACGCGGGAAGAAGTACGACCATAGTACGACTGGAGAACCAATAAGCGCTTACGCACGCCCGCCCGTGCCCCTTGACTCCCCCTGTGGTCCCCTTATTTTCGACTTCTGCGCATTCAAGGTCAGCGCTAGAGTTAATTGCCGCAAACTATATAGGTATTGATAGGATATTATTTACGAAGACTATATGAGGATTCCATTTTCTTATTTGAGGTACGGAACCCTAAAAAAAATTCTGATGAAGTATTGAGGAATATAATAAAAAAGTGAGTGTCCCACGAGTCACGACTCTGCTGCGTGGTCTTCTCCATGGAGAGCAAGTCCCCACGGGGGTACGGGCCTCGAGGCATGCAGTCACGACACTACAACTAGAAATAAATTTTAACCCATCGCCCGACAGATGGCGCTGCCATCAGTTACCTCGCGCCAACAAGGTCAATACCAAAGGTATAATACGTGATTGCATACTTGCCCATTTTGTTTACTAGTAAGAAAAACATGTAAATTGTTATAGTACCTAGTGGTTGTGTTTGTGTGTACAAAAATTATTTTGTACTTAATATAAATAAAAAGTTTAATTCTAGATTTTCGAAGATTTTCTTCGTGACGGGATTTTCGTCACGCAAAAAAATTGGTTTCTTTCGACTGACGCCCTGCACCTGATACCCTCTGAAAAGCATCTTTGTTTCAAAACGCCTTCAAAACGCGGTGAGTTTACTCACCTTCAATTTTCTGAGTGATGAGCTCAGCTGGCGCCGCGGGCGGGAGGCTGAGGTACCTCCTGGGGTCGCGCGCCGCCCGCACGCTGAGGAAGGTGGAGTTGACCCACTGCACGCACTGGGCTACGTCGCAGACAGTGCCCATGGCGGCTTCGCTGTTCAGGTTCTCCGCTAGGCGCTTGTGCAAGTAGCTCTGCAAGGGCTCGCAACCGCCGACCAGAGCTTGATATCGGGCCTGTAGAGAATTTTTGACGTAAACTCATATCTTTTTTGCTTTCATGGTTGGAGGCGATACAAAATAAAACTAGACAAGTGCAAGTCGGAGTAATATTCGGTTATCTGGATCATCGACCAAAAACGAGTAAGAAATCACGTTTGTAGTGTGGAAGCCCCCTTTAATCTTTATTTTTTAAGTAAGTATAATATTGTTTTAGCGGCAGCGGACTGTGATAATTGAGTCCCGTTTTTTACTCTTTGGGTACGGAACCCTAAAATAATTTGAGGGTCTACAACAGTTGCCGGCGCGGCGTGTCACTTGGCAATGTTTTGGCATGGGGGTTTGCATTAAAGTTTGCGCATCATACATTGCCGCGAGAGATAACAGTCAACTGACCAACCAACGCTTGGTAAACAAAGAGTCCTAGAAGGTATCTCCTTCCAAGTTATGTGCCAATCATCCAAAATGTTTTACATCAGCTAAAAAATTCAAAGAATCCAAAATATTAAGCGTTTGAGAAATCATATCAGCCTCAACTCATATTTTGTCGTTCGATCGGCACAACACTGGCTGAGGCGTACTGAAATCTGAAATGTTTGTTTTATTTTTGGTAAAGTAGGTAATGCTCTGAGGTAATGTTTTGGTTTTTTGATGTTTTTTTGTCACAAAATTGAAGTCTGACGTTCGTAACAAATTCGTGTTGAAATTTTGATAACACTTTTTTAATATTTTAAAGATTTAATTTATAAACTTATCATGGTTTCGAAGGAAGAAAAAAAAGCAAAGAAAGAAGCAAAAAGATTGGAAAAACTTAAAGCTGAAGCCGAGTTGCGAAAGAGACTCAAACGAGAGGAACTCGAACGAGAGATCAAAGCCCAAGCGAGGAAGCGGGGCGAGGTAGACAAGAGCTGGCGCGAAATGATGGTCAAAATAAAAGAGCCCGTCTTCAGACAGGAGATCGAAGTAATGTGGCATGTCTTCGAGAGAACGTACGACAAGAAAGACCATTTAATTAAATATACAATGCAATTAATGGATACAGCTGATGATCAATTTCAAAGAACCGTTGCAAGCTTTTGTGTCACTATAGATACAATGATCAACAAGTTCCTTTCAGAGATGGATCAGATGTCGAAACTCAATGATCTTAGAACATCGCAAACCCTTAAATCCGGTGAAGGCGAAGCAGCTAGTATCAGGGCCGATCATGATACAGCGGAGACGCATCTACAACTTTTACTCTATCATGGACATACAACTGCAGATACATTAGCTTGGACAACTAGAGGGGTGAATTTGGTCAAGGAAGATGAAGATCGAAGCAAATATTTCAACGAACGTGAAAATTTACGTTCGTATCTCGAGAATACATACAATCTCATGTGGGACGAATATAAAGCAGTCTTAAAAGCTTACGTGACTGGAACTTCTGACAATTTGAAACGAGTTCGAAAACTGCGACGAAAAGAAAACTTGATGGCTGATATCATAGCATCTCAAGCTAAAAGGATAGCCAATAATGACGGATTGCTCAAACGCTTGCGATCGGAATTAGCTGCATACGAATCTGGTACGAAACAAGCAGTTTTCCGAGATCGTCGTAATCGTCATCGAGCTGCGTGTTTTCGTTTGAAGCAAACGCTGGTGGATGGATGTGCAAGAGACACGGCACAAATGGCAAAACTAGTCCGGATGTCAGATGATGCAGTGGAATGGCTCGAGTCAGCACATAAGCAAGGGGAGAAGATATTGCGTATGGCTTCCCTTTGTCGAAAGTTTGAAACGCAACGGGAAAAAGTTTTACCATTCGGCTCAAGCGATCCGCACTCAGCAACTAGAAATGAAGTTAGCTCACGGTATCAACATTCGAATGATTCTTTAGTTGTCAATGCAATGGCTTCTTCTGGAGGACTTGTCAGACTATGGCAAAGAATATCTAAAGCAGACTTATCTAGAAGAGCGTTAATTCGAGAAAAGATGCTGTTGGAAGAAGAGAATGCGCTTATCATTCAGAAGATACAAGAATACAGAGAGAACCGTATTACACCACAAATACAGAAATGCCCCTGCAATAAGAAATCGCAAACAGGTGTATCTCGCCCAGTGGCTATAGAAGGTGCGCTAGAAATAGCTAAATATCGTTAATTTATCATAAAATGTGTATACCTACATACAAACTAATAGTTATATCCAAAATAATTTTATCTGTCCTGCTTATCATAAAATATATCTTTTTGAGATCAGAATAAAGGCATAATATTAATGAACGCGTATTTAAGGATATCTTATTGTTACGGCCCCTTGCCTGTCCAGACGAGGGCTCAGTTCCCGGGCCCATAGAGGAACGAGCCCGGACAGGTCGAGGGGGGACCGACTAGTGAGACTACACGGGATCACTAGTGTACGATCAGTCTCGGGTCGGATGACGGCATCCAATCCGAGTCGGATAGTAATCGAGTCTCACTAGTCGATCAGTGGAAATAGTAATCAGCGACTTTTACTAGACTACTACGGCAATCGTCAACTCGGGCAGCGACAGCCTTCGACAATAGAATCACATAGACAAGAAAAATAGAAGGCCACTAACCTGGTTGATGCATGCGACGATACTCGATGCGACGCCCCCTGTAGTGGATGTGGGACAGTATGTGGCGTGAAAGTGTAAATGTGTGTGTAGGTGTGTGTGTGGGGCTTGCAACCGTAGGGCCTCTGCACCAATCAGCTCCCAGACACGTCAAACACGAACACAGCTCCAATCGGTCGTTCGCCTCCTATGGGTGGAGTGCTCAATGCAGCAGCACAGTGGATCACAACACGCAACAATGAACGCGACGGTCAAGATATGTCAAGCGTTCAGGCTGGCTTCAAACTCCAACAAACACTCAAGCGATATCACAGCGCAAGTCGAGGCGGTCCCCAAACAATCAGGTCCGGGGAAAACAAACCGCGGCACGAAAACGACTCAGGCGCCTCAAAAACGGGCGTCCCGTTGCGCAGTTATTCGATAACTAAACACCCGCGCAAATATAAACGTGGCTACTCAAACGTAGTAATTTACGTCTCGCGACTACGCGTTTCAAAGACGACAAGTGATCAAATTACTTCAGCCACGCGCGGGGGACCGTTAAGTTCGTCGGTCGACAGCAGACTCGCTCCACAAGATGAGTTCACGAATACGCACAAAAGGTCGCGCCCCCACATAAAACTGTCTACAAGAATTGACGCGGTCCAAGAAGTACGTTTCTTGGGGTACAAACCGCCGGGGCAAAGGGGGCGCCGCAAAAAACCCAGCCGCACGCAAGGCTGTTGCTAGCTGACTCGTGTCGTGCTTAATACTGGAGCGCACCGAAGTCGCCGCGTCATTGCAGGCATAAAAAATCTCGGCGACCGATGCGCGAGCGGGATAGGAAGATTGGCGTTTCCGCGAGTTGGAGCGGGAGCGCACGATTCGATACAAAAAACTCGCCGTAACCAAAGCGTGAGCGAGACGCGCGGATGAGGGCTTCCGCGGGTTAGAGAGAGAGAACACGATTCAATACAACACAATAGGCTCTGCGCTCGCGCCAGCTACTCTCGCGTAAACACTTATTTTATTTAAGTATAGTTGATACTCGTGTTTGTTGAGTACGAAATGCTATTTTTATAAAGGCCCTAAGGTTTTACCCAAGAGCACAAAAGTGAAGGCATTGAAGGAATATTTAGGTAATTATTTTATGATATTACTTCAAACAGTACGAATTTAGCTACATGATGCAACCACATGACACACACAATATAGCACAAGGCGCATACGGTGCCATTTTGACCTTACCTACTTCTAAATGTTTGGAACATGGTACAATCGTAAAGCGTTTTAAAATGAACCACCCGTACATAAACCAAACATCAAACTTAGGTAGGTAGAGGTCTTTATAAATGTGATAACTGGAAGTATCCAATGAACATCAAATATTTTCTTGTGATCAGATCATTGAGATCAATTTGTATGGAGCCAGAGGAGAGCTCACCAAATTGAGGCCGATTTCCATGTGCCAACACTTTATTTTCTTCTTCCAACGCCGTTTATTTTCTAGTAAATAAAAAATTCGTCAAGTTCGAGACGAGCTCCCGCACTGAAGGTTTCGTACCAAGACCTTCCAAGACCAGTTCCAACCAAAACAGAAAATTTCTTGTGTCTAACTATCACGTTTCAAGAGATACAGCTGGTGATAGGCGGACGAACGGAGGGACGCACGCATGGACATTGAAGTCTTAGTAATAGAGAAATTCCCGTTTTAAAAAAATCTCGTGTCACAGTGTTATCAACAAAACCCCTCTAAAACGGCATGGCCGATTTTTATGATTTTTTTGTTCGGTAGGTCTGATATTAGCCGGAAACTAAATATTTTTATACCATTAAGTGAGAAATAATTTATATGAAAAACAACGTTCGTCGGGTCAGCTAGTACTCTATAATATTCTCTACGGTCAGCGAGTTATGAGATTTTATAGTTAATTTATGCTTCTTCGGAGCCTGTTTTGTTCCGATGATCATATTTTTTCTTGCTATTACCTATACCTATATTAATGACAAAAGAGTTAGGATATAGGTTTTCTTTATGTCAACTAAAATATTATTTTCAGTACCTAATATATTTTTGTAGTGGCGTGTCATTTGCTACAACAAAGGCCAATTAATTACCAACGTATTCCGAACTTTGGACACATTAGTGTTTTTATATGAATTTATCTGCAACATTAATCTGTGAAACGGTAAGCTTTTGGCGTGATTTTGAATTAGGTGATACCTAATTCAAAATCACGCCAACAGTAGGTACCTCTGCTTTTTTGTGAATTGTAATTCAACATAGTTTGTACTTAAATGTTTAAATTTACTTTAGGAGATTCTACACTACCTAATGAATAAAAAAACCATTTACCATCTGTTCTCGCTTTCGTCTTTAGCTTGAAAAAAAATTCGCCAGCATCAGGTTTAAGTAAAGTTAGTTATTCAAAAGAGCAAAAATTCTATCTTTAACAATGCTTGACGTGTAATAGGCTATGTAATTCTAATTTAAAAAATAATGAAAAATTATAAAAAATTTAAAACCATCTGGTCGGAGGTCTGCCAACACTGCGCTTTCCCGCGAGATTGAGAGAGCAATGCTCGGAGTATCTCTAAGTGATCAAATCAGAAATGAGGAGATCCGTAGAAGAACCAAAGTCACCGACGTAGCTGAATGCTAGCTATCGCGAAGCTGAAGTGGCAATGGGCGGGGCACATACCTAGATCATAGAGCCGACGGATTTTGGGGATCCAAGGTGCTGGAATGGCGACCCCGCACGGGAAAACATTCAATGCTAATTAAACAAACATTTTCCAGCTATGGGAATCTAATCTACGACCTCCGACACAGAAGGCGATTAAATAATTAGGAGAGTATTCTAAATAATAGAAGAATACTTGATTAAACACAAGTAGGTACAATTTTTGATGTTTATTCAAATCGCGAGAAATGCATTTTGAAATTGCGAGAAATTATTACCTATAGATATTACAATGCAGACGCAAACACGACTGTTGCAATGTTGCACATCGATCCACAGGCCTCCAGACGAATTATTTAATCACAAAAGCCAAACAGAACGGCCATTATGAAAATGACTAGATCATTATGAACGAAACTTTGAACAATAAAATTACCAACCAATCACATCGCCACGCTTCACCAATACACGCACAAGATGAATATTAATTTTCTTCATATTATACTTGCCTCAAGACTTTGAGTACGAATAACTATAGGTAGGTACATTGTTAATCTAATAAACTTATTTTACATAAGTATTTCTTACTTTTACTTAGTACCTACCTACTTATTATTATTTTTTCGTGAATACTTACCTATTTTATAAATGGGTGTACAGTATGATTATGTACATCAAAATAGATTATTTAAGTAATTAGGTAAGAATAGGTATAATATTGAAACTTTCGCTTAGTACGATAACAGCTTCGGCTGCATCGCCGCTTTAGGTACCACTTGAAATTAAAAAAAAAGTGAAATGACAGCAGAAATGAGGGTATAGACAATAAAAATTCAATGTTTTTTAATCAATTCCGAAAGTCCTAACTGAATTCAAGGAATTCTACGGTGGATTTTTAGTAAATTGTATCTATGGACAAAACAAAAGTACCTAGTTACTTTTTTCCTAAATACGAAAGCAATATTAGATACACAAATTCACATATTTATAATAAATTATTTTTATGCACGGTTAACTACATTATGACGTCATGAATCATGATGACAGAGTCTATCTACCGACGTCACGCTTTCACCTGGTTTGTGGTAAAGAATAAAGATAGCCCGACTAGGAAGAGGGATGTCCCAGATAGCACAATAAACCATATTATACTGTTACTTATCTTACTTCCATAACCCACTCTATAGAGAGCACCACTCTATAGAGTGGGTTATGGAAGTAAGATTAATTCTAGTCTCTACGCATTTAAAGGACTTGCATCACTCTCTCGGGTAAAATTATTTAGTATCACGACTCGCATTATTTCGAGCTTATGGAATAATTGTTTTAAATGGGTTAAAACAAAAAGCTACTTTTTGCGCATGAGATGTACAAATTACATTTAAGTATTATTTCTGTTTTATAGAAACGATTAGACAATTATAAAAGTCGAGGCTTTTCCGACCACGTTTCCAACTTACCAAGAGCCTCCTAAAGTTATGGTGAATTTACCTACATACTTTCAAGGTCTCATAATTGGCCACTAAAATTGATTGTTAATAAAGCTACTCGCAACCGAGAAGATAGGCATATTGTAATGTGACGAAATGTAGGTATTTTTATCATGCACATAATAAATCAATGCAATAAATACACATCCATAGTTTAAAGACATAAAGATGCCTAGGTATTTCGCAAAAGTTTTTGATAGGAATTTATTGACTTTCGTGAGGGCTTTTATGCTTAAAGGAGTCTTCCCACCGACCTGATAAGTTCGCTGAAAGCGCGTGAATGAGGAGAATCAGAGGTACCTACTTGAATATCTAAGAAAAAAACAAGGAGAAATTTTTCAATTTTACCCTATAACCGTCTAACATCATTAATGCGATTTTGATGATACTTTTTGTTTGAAAGGATTTAGCATCCTTCGTATAATTTATAGGTGGAATATGATGACGAAATACTGTGAGAAGATAGTGCAGACCTCCTTAGTGTTAGTCATGTTTTCACTTTTATTTTAATTTTACACTAAAGGAAGATGAGACTAACAAGATGTTAAGTGTTACGCCTGCCCATATCAGATAGAGTACGTTCCAGGCTTAGCATTGTTATATCACAGGATGCTCTGCACTATGCTCATTATCTTCAGAATATCATGATGCCCAGTATTTTGCCGGCCGTTCAAACTGGGACATAGTAACTCCTCGAAAACTTTACGGCAGAAATTCTGCCACTACGTTTGTAGGTATGCAGTTGGCAGAATCTTTTCATTTATTCAACAAATAATCTAATCGCCTACAGGATGCCTTGAATTTAAGTCTGCCCATTTGGATTAAGCAATAAAAGCTTCTCTACATTATTGTCAATTATACTTATACTGAATAGTCTTACGCATAAGACTATAGTGCATAAGTTTATGAATTTACTAATGGACTAGCAGACTTATGTAACTACCAACTTTTATATTGATTCGGAAGGATCTATAAAGATCTTCGAAATGACGTACAAAATATAATGACATATAAAAATATAATGATTTATTACAGTGGCGTGCTTTAAAAGGTTTGGATAATAAAGTAAATAGATAAGTGAGCTGAACTGTAGATTATACTTAATTCATTATTTATTGTAATTAAAAAAGAACCTATCTCTAATTAAACTTCAACAGCATACGTATAAGATTACTTAGTAAGTAGTTATTTGGTGCTTTTCATAAAAGTGAATTATATTTGGGAAATTATATCATAATATTTTATGGCAATATTAAAATTAACGCACTATCGGTAGGTACAGCATGAGCGGACATCTATCACGATAAGACGACATTGCAGCATCTTCCTAAAGCCCGGGAAAACGTGGGGTAAGTATATAAATGTAGACAGCGCCGGGGCGCGACACCAGTTGATTTGAGGCAGTCTGTCAGTCGACGTCTCTTTACTCCTAATTGTTGTTTTGTGTTTGTGTGTGGCTAGTAAATTAACTCGTACTACGGTAAGTTCTTACGTCGAAGACAATTTGTCAAGTTTTTTTTCTATAATGTTAATTAATGATAACCTCAGATGAATGAGGGATTATTGGTCTGAGATGATAACGTTATATTTTTGAAGGTTGCCATTTTAACAATGATTTCATGAGATAATTGTGATTAAAATTAGATCTCATGCTCGGACTAACCTTGTAATTAGATATAGTTTAATTCCCACATAATTTAGCGTCGCATGTGAGAATTTAATTAAACAATTCATTAATTGCATTTAGCTTTGATAAATATTTACAACTTAATAATGGAATTAATATATAATTCTGGTCTAGAATTTCCAGTGTAAGTTAGGAATTAGGCGCTCTAAAATAAGGGTTTAGCGCACCAAATCACACACCACAGTGATTACACTGACAGCTCTTAGGAGTAGTACAGAAGGAGTAGTATATAGTATAGGAGTAAGAAGTAAAGAAGGTATAGTATAGGAGTAGAAGAACTTAAAGGAAATGCAGATGCTAAAATTAAAATTAAAAACGTCAACCTAAAAAAACTCTAAACTTTAGTTGGATCTCGATAGGTTATAACTATAAATTAAGATTTTGAGAAATCAAAACAATTATTGTGTTGTGAAACGAGTTGAAGATCCTCTAAAAAAGGAGAGACATCCTCAGGAGATGTTGACTTCACAATGCAAAATCTCTATGATTTGGGTGTTCGTCCGTACACCCATAACGAAATGTACCTACGTCAAAGAAAGTGTTGGAAAATTGTGTGTGGTGTTTCATGTGGGCAGTGTTCCTGCATATCGTACCATACAGAATCTTTTCAAGAACCTGATTATAGAAAAACCAATGAATCTTTCCTACTAATTATGATTAGGATACCACGATTATAGCTATTATCTTTTTAGGCTATACAGTATACGTAGAGAGTATTGACTGCACAAAGTCACCAACTTTAGAATCAAGATAACTTGACCAACTATAATGTTCGTCGTATTTTCTCAAAAAAAAAAAAATCTTTAGCAAGTTATTGAGGTAGGCACGTATCTACCTAGTTCCCATTTGTTCTATTGAACACGACGCGACGTTTTCGTCAGTTTATCTTAATTTGTTCTATGGAACAAAATGTGTCTCATAATTTCAATGTCAAATAGACTAAATTGTTCAGTGATGTCTTGTTTCATAATGCACATGGGAATTGCCACACTTACCCATTATTAGAAAACTGTAAACGTAACCTCATCGGTATTTTATTCATAATCTACAGTTTATATTTTTGTGAATTTTTTGGCATGTATATGGGCAACTATTTAGGTACCTATTATCATTTACATCGATTGTATTTGAAACATAAAGAAAACATTTAAGCTTACGAGTTTGATTCTAAATATCTAAATTGCATGATTAACTACTTTATACGTTTACATCAAAAAACTAAATTTGTCCCCCGTTCCACCAACTTTTCCAGCGAGAAAAGAGTTACTGTAGGTGGAACTACTAGAAACAACGATGTAAAAAGGAAATATCATTGACTGAAAGCAATTTCAACGAAAAAGACATACAACGCATTTTCACATGCGTGAGTAAAAATATGATATGCAACCACACGGTTTATTAAACATTCTGAAATCCGTAATTACTTATTTGTAGACGTATTGAGATAGGAATCAATTGCTCAAAGCGCTAAGCCAATTGTTAGTAAGCGTCGCCCTGCAAAAAGGTGTGAATGTGGGTCATTATTCATATAACTGTCACACACTCGTCAGTCGTTGCCCGTGCCATTGAAAACCGCGATAAAAACTTTGACACTGAAATAGTTTCATACATTGTTCTCACTGTGTTTTCATTAAAAATTGATGAGATAAGATTTTGATTACCTGTAAATGTAGTCCGATTTTCATAATTTTTGGATACGTTGCATATACTATGAAGTAGGTACTATGCTCGTACGTTTTACTTTTTAAGCAATATTGCTTATATTAAAATACAAAAAAAATAAAACGTACGTGCCTAGATTAAGGTGTACTGAATGGAATGAGACCAAAATTGTCCAATTTAGTAAACGTTGTAATCGCCCAAAGCTATGTATTTCAAAAATAAAATGTAGGTCTCTGGAATTGCAACTCTCTCTATACGAGCATAGATTATCATTTTTGAAAACACCTATTCGAGTCCCACTAAGTCGGTATACAATAGATTTAACTTGGTTTAGTTTATTACGAATGTTGAATGTTGAGATGGATGTGTGGTGTGACGAGAATGGATAGGATAAAGAACGAGTACATAAGGATAACTTTGAAAGTTGCGCTAATAGTAGAAAAAATGAGGAGTAAAAGGTTAGCGTGATATGGGAATGTTATGTGGAGGGAGGAAAATCATGTTACTAAAAGACCATGTGTAGGGACGAAAAAGACACAGGAAGACCGAAGAAGAGATGGATGGATTGCGTGAAGAAGATAATATTATGCGTGTGAAAGGAGTGGATTGCGAGTTGACAGCTGGTAAGAGAGAAAGGAAGAGAAGACGTGTTATGCCGACCCTACATAACATACTTGCATGGAAAAAGGGCTGGAAGATGGGTGCTTAACTTGGCTTAGTTGAGCATGGATGATGGAATTGTTTGTTACTTATTGCTTTTGGTGAAGAACACCATATATAAATTTTTATCAATACTGCAAATAAAACAGTGACAGTCCTTTAGTTCTGATCTGGTGTCTGTTGTCAGGAGTCGCATATAGGTACAGCTGATACTAAAAAGATAGAGATAGCCTAATCTAAAAATGAATGCCCACCCAAGTGTTAAGGTACTCTAACACGTTGAAAGAATAATGTAGTGGAGGAGCGTTCACTCTATCTCTATTGATAGTGTCGAAAGTTGAATTGCATTATATCTCTATCTATTTTTATACCTCATTATAAATTAATATTAACGAAATACAATGTATGGCAATAAAAAATAGAATTGCCAACAGCTGCACAAGTCATTACATCAATAAAGAACCTGGACCACAAAAAACTTGACGCGGACTCACAAACCTATGTTGGATGTTCCTGAAATTTCAACTGATGGAGAAATGCGTTTTATAGACTATAATAATATGTCGGTAAGTGACCGATCATTATGAGTTAACTAATCGCACGATTAGCCAAACCATAGTTTTCACTGACTTACTGACTATATTCGATGCTCCTGACTATATTATATGTAGATTGTATATAGGTACAGCTCTGTAAAGTCGAACGATAAGGCTGTGACGGTTTCGAAGAAAGGCTTGAAATGCAAATAAGCTTACCTGCACGCAAGCGCGCAAAATGAACAAAACTAAAGCATGCATGTATAAGTTGCTAACATATAAAACATACCTATAGGTAAAACACGCAAAGACCCAAGCGTTTGAACCACGAATCTTTCATTTTTACAAGCTTTAAAATATTATTTTATAATACACTTGCAATCATACAATTCCGTATTGATCTAAAGATGTCGAGTGAACTAATACCTGGTTAACAAAAAACATATTTTTCCGGCTTTTAACAAAAACAATCAATTTCCGGCTTCCCTTTTTAAAATTTCCACCCTTCGCCACTGTAAACTTCTCATGACAGAAACCGACTTTGTATGGGCTCGTTTGAATACTCAGTACAATTTTTAAATTATTGGATGGCTTAAAGAGGTTTGAATAGTTTACACGGCCAAGGGATCACAAGTCTTCAAAAGGTCCAGTCTTTTATTTATGGGCCCAACAACTTGACACCTCTATTCATTCCTGGGAAAGACTTCACATCAAAATTAACTCTATGAGAACCGTTTTTCTCATTAATTGAGGTCGGGAACTTAAGAGAGGGGTTGTTGCCTGCAAGGATTTAAATCTTTGGTTGCCTGATGGTGCCGTTTACACCGTATTCACAAACGAAAACTCCTCAATGCCCCCTAGATAAAGTCACCTACTCAAACTGACGACAATGCAAGTAAAAAATTAAAAAAATTTAAAACACCCACGACTTTTGCAGACTTGTAATTGAAAAAGGATTAAATAATTTTTTTGAAACTCCCCGACTAAAGGAAAGTAAGAACTAAGAACCTATCAGTATAATTACAAATCCAAGAAAATCCGCCGGAGCTGCTGTGTTTTGCCTATGACGGTGTTGATGGTGCTGTTTACCAGTTGATGACTAACTCAATTTCTTGATACTTCTCATATACCGGCAGTTTATCAATACTTACTAATTACATTAATTGATAACGAAAATAGCAATGGCAGCTCCGACGGATTTTCTTGGATTTGTAATTATACTGATAGGTTCTTAGTTCTTACTTTCCTTTAGTCGGGGAGTTTCAAAAAAATTATTTAATCCTTTTTCAATTACAAGTCTGCAAAAGTCGTGGGTGTTTTAAATTTTTTTAATTTTTTACTTGTTTTATAGTTTTTCGATTAATATATTAATGTAATTTAAATTATATTATTATTAAAAAATGAAAATTAATCTTCAAAACAGCCATTAGCTCCTCTAAGCAGCGTCTGAAGGCATCATCTGACCCATGTCACCAAATTTATTATTGGAGCCTATTTAAACATACGAATCCCTAACACCTTGTATACTAGAAAGATAACACATTAAACAGAGAATTTCTCTTAATAAAGTAAAAAAAGCTGAGCGAGGTGCGTCTAGCGCCGCCCTTATGAGGCTGACGCCCTGGGCCATGGCCCTCTTGCCCCTAGGGTAAATACACACATTCATTCATTAATCCTCGCCACCAACCCTAATGTGTTAGAATAATTTAACCAAATCAAATGAGACTAAACTCGATTTATTTGCCAGTTACCATTATTAAGCATCGCTAATCAGGCCCATGTTGCATCATCAGACCCTCGTCACCAAATTCAATGTTTGAGACTAGTTAAAACAAATCTAATCCCTAACACAACTAGAAATAACATTCAAACAGAGAATTTCCCTTCATAGTCATAAAGATACGTTTATTGTGGCGCCCCCTGCTGTTCAATCACAAGAACAATTATCTACGAACCATCGCCAATAACTCACTAATATTTTATACAAAACTGTATCCAAATCGGTTCAGTCGTTTTTGTAATAATTGAGAACATTCGTTTGCACTGTAAATGTTTTTTATGGCGCCCCCTGGTGATCGATGTTCGTAACAACTATCTAAGAACCATCGCCAATGAATACCAAACATTATAGAGAAAACTGCATCTAAATCGGTCAAGCCGTTTTTGAAATAAATGGGAACATTCGTTTGCAATATAAATGTATTTTATGGCGCCCCCTGGTGATCGATGTTCGTAACAACTATCTAAGAACCATTGCCGCTGAACACCAAACATTATACAGAAAACCGCATCTAAATCGGTCAAGCCGTTTTTTAAATAAATGGGAACATTGATGTGCACACACAAACAAACCAACAAACAAACAAACAAAAATATTTTTGCATTATTGGTTTTTGTGAACAATTTAACATATAAACAAACATAAAATATTTTAATAGAGTAATGTACAAACGGTCTCTCACCCTAAACGCATATACCCGTACTCCGTTCCGTCGTGGGTAAAAAGCTGCTTGCAATAATTACATGTCAAATTATATTATTGACTATGTTTCACATTGCCAAGAGAAATGACGCCATATCTATATTTTTTCATAAATTAAAATCAAAGCAGTAACACATTAAATTATTACAAGTATTAATTGGCTACATTGTCTCTCGCTTGCAATGCTGTTCTTACCTAAGCAGATACATTGCAACTAACAAGTACTAGACGTGAATTTTCCCGCAGGAATGAATCTATCACGCAAGGCCAAGCAAATGTCAAACATTGGTGATTGGCATGCCACTTAAGTTTTTTACACAATATACAGCATAATTATTTTACTAGTAACTTTTCGACAGTGTTGTTTATTTTAATTGCTAACTATTATTTATTTTACAATGTTTATTGAAGGTTGGTTAGGGAATTAAATATGGCCTTCGGTCTCTATACAAATTCCACTGATGGTATTGCTAAAACTCGCAAACAACTCGACAGATTTTGGTGTAATTTTTTGTGGGTGTTTGAATGGGTTGTTGGATAAAAGAGGTCAGTACAACGTCTGTCTGTGGTGACATTTAGTACAAATATTTTAATTAAATACGATGGTATCGGATTTCTCTATACAAAACGAACAATCACCGGGGTATTTCGGTGAAATCTATCCAAAGTCAAGGGCACCATTGACCATACCCATTAAACCGCTAAACAGCTATTGATAAGTAAATAATCATTTGGCTACTGACTAAGGAACCATACGAATATTTTTCGAACACGTCGTGTTGGTACATAGCTCTACATAAAACATACGTAACTGACAATAATGTAGTCCTACTTTTTTTATGTACTAGATCAATTTATGCATCGGACTGATTGACCAAATATCTTTTTTCTAAACTAGTCATAATTTTCACCGAATCAATCAAAAACCGAATCAAGAGTGAATAGACTTCATCATCAGTTTCCATCAGTTGTGTTCACAGTCAAGCGCTAGCCTATATAGTTTTAAAAAAATCCAATAATAGAGGTGGTTTGCAATTACGCGGAATGTTTCCCGAACGATTTCCCTGAGGTTTCTGAACTGATCTATTTTGATTGATAGTAATGTTGATTGATAGAGGCAATGAATTCCTACTACGATGTGCAGCATCCTATTATGAACTGGAAAGGAAGGACATTCTGGTTGACTAGTAATAGTCCTGTACTAAATAGTAACAAACAAAAATTGATTTTAATTATTGTTATAGCAATGGTTTTTGTTTGTTTTAGTTTATTTGTTTTATTTTTTTAAACTGGTGTAAAAGGCCGATTTTTCGTAAAAAAAAATATTTAAATGTATTATATGGCTGGGCACTACGGGTCTCCTTACAGAATTAGGCTTTCCATAAAAACAACCAATTTGATCATCCTATTAAAGTGATTTGTAAATTATCCCCATTCAGATGACGTCAATAACATTGTTTGCGTGCGCGCTCGTGCTGATGTGCGTTAGCGTGCGGGTGTCGCCTGCGCCCGCGCCGCAAGAAGAAAATTATCCACCAATGCCAGTGAGTATCGATTACTTTTTTTATTTATTACTTTGATCGTTCATCTCAATTTTAACCATATTTTTTTCATATCGGTACCTATGCCAATGTACAAAATATAAAAGAAAATAAACGACGACATTAATCAGCTGAATAATCATTTATTTATTCATACTATATATATTTGAATTTGTATGAAGTGTCAAAGTACCGGAGAAATCTTCTAAAAATTGACGAAGATGTTGACTAAGATTTGAACCCTTGGTTAGCCTTTTCTTAACATGTTAAGGGACGCATGAAAAGGGACACAGCTAAAGAAGAAAGGCAACAGGTTGGGTAGATAACTGATTCGTACTAAGTAGAGTGCCATCATTTTGAAACGGATAAATTCCAGAAATTACATATGCTTATGCAGCACGATTCACTACTTCAAATACAATAATTTTCATGGGAATTAAAGGTCTAGAGCAGTCCCAGAAGAACAAATAGAGTCATACCCACGATACGTTCATAACGCACTAATCTTACACCTCCAGTCCTTGCTATCGGAAGCATCTTAGGCATTATGCTAAATTGCTAACCATGTGAACGCGCGCGTGAACTGCCTAATTATACGCAATTGCGTCCAACCTCCTTTGTGCGCGCTCGTTGACCATTATCATACACATTATCACAATTATTATTATTACTAACATTAAAATAATAAATAACATACAATGAAATAGCTATTTTTACGAGTAATTATTTCGCACATAACACATATACCTACCAAAAATTAATGGCCGTTTTTAGCTCGCACTATGTGCTTTACGAATATGATAGATTTTTTAATGATAGGTTTGCGCTTGACTACTATCAGGCCTAATGGAAAGAAAGCTATGATGAGGTCTAGGGTGTAAGCGCGCTTGCCTAGAAGATGCCTCTTGAAGTCAACCAGATTATACTTGGCAGGGAACACGGAAGCTGGAAAGGTATTCCCCATTTTGGTTCGTATCAATGTGGATAAACGTTTCGTTCGAGTTCGCTGGATATCCACATATAAAGATGCCACTTTTTTCGGCGTCTTGCGGTTCTGCGGTTTAATTTACACCTACGCGTAATATACGATTGATTAGTACATTCAGGTACATGTTAATATGTAAACCTAGATCAATATTCTACATAGATAAGACGTATCTCTAGTATTTCGTTTAATAGATGTCTGATGTGTGGTCTCAAGCCGATGTGTTTTACAAAGCAACAATTTTTTTAAACATTCAACCAAAATAGTTTTAGATGTTCTTGAATTATCTTTAACATAAAAGAAGCTTTTGTTAAATTATGTTTAATTGTAATTAATGTTGCAATAATTTCGTGTTGTTTTTATAATAGCTGCTTTTGTCTTTTTTATTTAGTTTTAAGTTATGTATGATGCCTTGACCTTAATTTTAGAACATTAATATTCATTATCACAGTAATGACTATAGCAAGTATTAGTCCATTGTTATTAGTTGGCATAACTTAATATTTCTAATACAGTTCTCTTACGTAAATGCTTATTTTTGGTAGTTTATAATATCTACCTAGCTAGTACTCAAATCTACTTTATCTCATCTAATTCTTCTTTATTTACCTATGACCTTTATTTAATTGCCTTATTTGGTACAATATATCTACTTCTGAGTGTGAAAAATCTGTATTCTTATATTTACAGTACGAATACAAATACGATGTAGAAGATCAAGAGAAGTTGCTGTACTTCGGAGCTCAGGAGGCAGGCGATGCCCAGGGCAAGGTGGTTGGCAGCTACAAAGTACTGCATCCTGACGGTCGTCTTATGACTGTCGAATACACAGTGGAAGGCGACAGTGGTTTTGTGCCAGTCATTAAGTTTGAAGACAACGCAAACCCCTTCGGTAAAAGGAAGTAGGTTAATGATTATATTGTAGTGAATGAAAAGTCACGTAGAGAGCAATTTGTGTAAATATTCATGTACTTTAATGACCTTGTTCGGAGATTATGCAATTTTTAATGGCCGTTATCGTCGCGATCTTGTCCGCTACTTCTTTTTAAGTATGTTTATGCTCGTCTCTAATATCGTCAGTGTCTGTGATATGAGTTCAGATATAGAATTTGGCACAAAAGGATAATATTGAATGATATCAAATTTAAAATCGAGGGCATTTTCTGAAAGGCAAGTGATAAAAGTATACTTCACGAATAATCATTAAAATCATATGCATGGTAATTAAGGAATATATGCAAAAAAAGCTATATTCCAAATAATAATTTAAACTTGCCCTCTGTCGCCTCGGGTCACATAACCTACTGTAGCACTGCCATACAGATATTAATTTGAAAATGCAATCTATATGCATATTTTTTACCTGATAAACGATGCCATCAATTAAATATTTCTTGCTCTACGGCACAAATAGCTTTTGGAGCAATAGTTACATTTAAACTTTAAAATTAGGTAATAATATTATTTAAGTTAAGTTGTAGTATAAATATTTATAAAGATAAAAGTAATAATCGTAAGTTTCTATATGCATCTATAGACATAAGACAAGTACTAGTAATATAAACCTATCTTTATTTTTTTTATTTCCTGAAACTAAAATACTGGCGAGTTCAAAATGTTACCAACTCTGTGATTACTATTAGTCTTGAATAAGTGATATTATGATTTAAATGTTTTTAGATTTAACAAGTGCAAAAAGTAAAATCACTCAATCTTAACTACCTGCCTGATAAATATATATATTTCTATAATTACGCAGAATTTCATTTCATTTGTTTTAATTCTTAACTCATTTTTTATTTCTTGATCTACATAATTTTACACAACATTGGCGAACAGAAAAAACTTATGAATTAGATATTAATAATTTAAACCTAACAAAATCAATTTTTAAACAAATGCATTTCGACTGGCTGTTGAATTTTCCAAAAATAATTATTATAATGGCACCATTATTTTAGTAAAAATATACTTAACTTAAAAACAAAATGAACACCAAAATAGTTTAGGTAGAAGCTCCTTAATTTACTCTTAACGTCTTCCGCGGTTGCATATTTTGATTTGCCTCATTTTTTTCAAAGATTACAAATTCATCACGTTAACATAATTATTTTTTGCTATGAATTTAACGCTTAGAAAAAAATATCAAAAAAAAAACAATAGACATTTTATTTTGGTTTATCATAAAAACAACATTTATTAATATTTTGTCAGTTATTGCGTTTGTACTTTGCACCCTAAGCTAAAAATTTCAAAAGAAGAATCTGATGATATCTGTTAATTACCTACTTAGGTCGCGGCTACATAAAAAAAAAACTTAAACTATACACGTATGTTTGTACCTACGATTTCGATTGTCTCAAATAAGCTCTACACTCCAGAGCTTTACCAGTGGTTCTAGAGTATACCACAATTTAAAGATATATTATATTATCAGTTAAGTATACCTTATCTTTGCTTTGTACTAGTGGTTACAGTAACCGACCGGAACCTTATGATTACTTACATCATCTGCATATTTTCAGCTCGAAATAATCAAATTTTTATATTGTGTTATAAAACATTTATTACAATCACAAAGTTTACCACACTTATGAAAATAAGGGCATCCTCTATGAAAGAGTCCGCCACATTATTAGGTAGTAGGTACGTATCTTTTCCGTACCCAAAGGGTAAAAACGGGACCCTACGCTGTCCGTCCGTCCGTCTGTTACCAGGCTGTATCTCTTGTTGCAAACCTGTCACTAAATAGTATAAGGGGGCCGGTACCTAACCGTTTACGTAACTAACAAGTCAGTGAAGCTAATATGCTTGTAAAAATACGAAGGTGTTGTAGATACTAAGGTAGGTATTATCATGGGAACCGATCTGTAAACTGCCTGCTGTGATACATGGGGAGAGACAATAATATTACAATTTAAAGAAAAGGCACTTACCTTATCCTGTAGTCTTGTCATTATCACAGCAGTGGCTTCGGTGTCATATTGCGGTCGACCGGCCCGGCCCACCATTTGCAGCACAGTGCTTATGCTGTACTCCTGCATACCAAACATTTAATGTATACCATCTTAACCTGATCAAACCTTCCAAACTTAAAAAAACATCATGAAATTCGTTTGAGAATTTTTCAGGGCTAAAATTTCTAAAGAATTTAAGGACTATCCTTGTCAATTTTCCTGTTAACAGCAGCTGTAAAGGTTTTGCCAAACGTATGATATTTAACGGTGAAGAAAACATCGTGAGGAAACCTGGATACCTCAAAGTAGCGTGAAGCCTTCCTCTCGCACGCGGGCATCTTGGTTGGCTATGATCTGATCATACTTTCCTCGTTCATACTTCATACACAGTCATAATTAAAGATTTTCTATATGAGGCAAGTAGTAGGCCGTTCAAAGGCAACACGGCCGTTCAAGGGCGTATCCAGGATATTAATCAAGCAAGTGAGGGGTAAACGTAACAGATTTAAACATAAATAGCCAGTGCTGTTAGTGATTAGAGACAGACTCTTTGATTGCGCATCGTGCTAAATCAGTACATCACCAGACAGTGCAACTTTTCCAGTATAAAGCATTTGCAGCCAAATTCTACAAGCAAGGAGCCTGAGAGATACCCTGCCAGAACCTTCTGCGTTAAAGAGATGGACTCTTGCGTCTTGATTAAATGTTAAGTTTCCAGAATGAACAAACCTGATAAGCTCCATTCACATACTGCTGGGTGTTCTTTATTATCACGAGATGTGCCGGTAAGTTGACACCCATTGCTGTAAAAATATCAAATGAGTACACATATCTTAATTTAGCAAGAGCTGCAAGACACTTTGTAGTAATGCAAGTGATGTAACAGATTTTTTGTAAAATTACTTATTAAAATAGCTTCATATTCGTGTTCTACTAATTTGCTCTATTTAAGACTCACGGATTGATTTATTGAAAAACCCTTAGATTTAAAGCCTCAAAATTTTGATTCACTTGATACTGCTAATCTTGCGATTAGATTTGGCACGTGCGACGTTCTTCCCATAGATTTGTTTAAAAGGTCGTCGCTCGCGCTACACAGAATCCTTGTGCTCTGATATTACACTGATTTTGACAAGTTTTCATTTGCATATTTATTAGAAGTTGGTACAGTACAATCACGATTATGGACTCTTTATATTTCAGAGGTCTAATGGATTTTTTATGAGACTCTTAATAATTCAGAGGGCTACTATAGTCCTTAAAATCCACCGCAAAATCGCGGATAAGCAGTTTGTTACCGGTAGGAAAATTTGAAGATGAAGCTTCGAGGAAGAAGATTGAGGATTTCTTTTGTGTAACCTGAGTAGGACGTACAGTTTGCTGTAAGTTAACATTGCTTAAGTCATCATAATTCGTGGATCTCATATTGCAATTTGATAAAGAACGCGCGTGTTTTCATAAATAAACATCAATTTTGCACGGTGAAAGGTTATACGTGTGCAGATTTACGAAATACGGAAGCTCGGTTTCTGGGAATCGCATCATAATCAAAAGCAACGGTTTTGCCTCATAAGTACAAAACATAACATTCTGGAGACGGCACGTCGTGTCCCGTCCCAGACTCAGGTTATCTGCAATCTGCAACTGAGGTCGTGAATATTTTGCGACATGGAACTTATTTCCCTTACAACTTTAAGTTTGAACAGAAGCAAAACCTTCTTTATACCAATGTTGCTAGTTTAGCGGGATACACCATAGGGGAATGAGGGTTGAGGGTTACAGCTACATATAGGTCCTATATGTAATGTATGTATCAAAATTTTGTTTCACGACTCTATAGCAAAATAAAACAAAGAATTCCTTACTACTTAGATCTATTTACACAAAAATCACTAGTGGAGGACTATTCTAGTAGATTTCGTACGGGTAGGATCACCACAGTGCCAGTTATTATACCGTGAAGTAGTACGTTTCGGTTTGAGGGGCACTGTATGCCGACGTAATTATTATCTCAGGAGGTGAGCGCAGTGTAGTAGAGACAACCTTCCACCACCCATGGCCCAATCAACCTCGCGGTTATGGGGGCCGAAACGCGGGAGAGCGCCCGTTCGGTACTTGCTCTTGGCGTGTTCCCGACTTCTTGACTCCCTACAAGTTATTTCCTCACGCTCCTTCTATTCTGGGGCAGGACGATACAAAAGACGGACTCGCCGCGCCGTCGCTGTCCGCAGCATAAATTCTCTGTGTCACTCCAAGCCGCTTCGCCTCTTATGCTACGCGTGCGCGAACTCCCGTAGCTTTCCGAAGTTGGCCGCCGAACCCACGAGATCCTGATAATAAACTGGGCCAGAAACTTCGCGAACGATGAACGATCCCGTCCAGCAGCAAGCAACGGAGGTCCTCGTATAAGGAGCACTCCCACAAGACATGGTAGTGCAGTGTAGTGCATCGTATGGTATTGCAATGCAAAGATGTGGGACGCACTGCATCAGACATTGGAAGGCGATTCCCTTAACATCAGGTTAACGTTCTTACAATTGCTCGTCTCAGAATTCTTTTGATTAAAAAAACCTGCAAGTGCAGTTTCCACGATGGTTTATTGAATGGTTATTCTTATTATCTATTAGTAGGAAAAAATAGACATAAGTAGGTACCTACCTAAAGTAGTAGTAGTGATCAGTATAGGGAGGTCGCGGTTCCGGAAGGCTTGCTCGATATTCGATCTCTCTTCATACAGCAGCCCGGCGTGATGGCATCCCACGCCGCACAGGATGAGGGACTAAAGGATTTTAATGTCTTAGGTAAGTTAACAAATAAAGTTATAGATCGGACTACAAAAATAATTTTATAACGAGTATGATTAGTGATTAGCTTCTAGTTCTTGATTTAATAAAACGTCTAGTGAAATAGAACCAGCAGTAAAACAGCAGCAAAGTTAAAAGTAAAATAAGACGGTAAAACAGACGGTTAACACAATTTGAAGTTGACATAACGGACAAGATAGATGATCCCACTTCTGATGTAGACGCGTGGTTAGTGCTTTTACTTTTTTATGCGTATCTCTACTGTATGCAGGTATCTACTACTTTAAAACTATGTGACTATGGTATGAAAAATAGCTTTAGACGTTATTCTCAGGCCAACCGAAAGTTGGAAAAAAAATCATAAAAATCGGTTAAGCCGTTTCGAAGGAGTTCGGTTACAAACACTGTAACACGAGAATTTTATTTATTTAAAGAGATTACGAGCATTTATTTGAAATAAATGAAAACTGCGTACATTTTGAAATGATTGTTTACCTGAACTTTCTTATTTTTGATCGTAGAAGCCAGTGCGGCCAATATATCCTTCTGTCCTTGGCTGAAATTGACCGTTATTTCCCGTGACAAGGTTTCCGCTGTCAGAATCACGCCTTTTCGCGTGTTGCAAAATATCTATGAAAATGTATATCATATTTAATTATCTCTTTACTGTTATATTTTCTCACTTGTATTATATTTTATTAACTTGCAATTTCATACATTACAATATATATAAATACATTGAAAGTTATTTGAGATCGACTTTTGAGCTAAGGCAACATTTTGCACTGTATTCAAAACAAGAGGAACTATAGGACTGCCTGGGGAAACTCGCAAGCTCAACTTAGCTAGCTAGCTTTGCAAGTCCATATTTCAGGAAAAAAGACGTTTTATGAAGGAGAAGTATAAGTAAAAAATAATTACCAATGTAGGTTTTCCATTTTGGTACTTCCTTATAACAGGCCAAAGTTTGTAGTTAAGTATGATGTCGAATTTGAAGATGCTGGTTCCGGGAGGGCAGGGATATGCTTCCACCACACGATTCAGTTTCACTGGGCGACATTCGTCACCAAATCTATGGAGAAAGTTAAAGTAAACATACTGGTTACTTTTTTTTATTAGACTTTTTTACAGAAAATTCCTAACGCATGCCCCTCCGTAAGGGGAAACGGACGGGGTAATGTGGGGCTTGCACCCACTAACAACTGTCTGTTTTCACGACGTACCTACTGGCGGAAGTACGGGATTCACTGTCGTATTTACAGCGCTCCCGTTATACTGGATACTCACGCTACTAAGACCCTTGCTCAAGCATAAAATGACAGACAAAATTTACGCATAATTTCGAGACTGCCTTAAATTGTAGTTGAACCTAAATAAAAATTAAAGCCTATCGGAAAAGCATAATGTAGGTATTACCCATTGGCTTATATTATGGAGGTACCACAGAAAGTAAGTGGTAAGTATCTGCCGTTATTGATCCTTTAATAAGTAAAAAAAAATAAGATTTAAGGTCCAAATATTGGTTGTACAGTCACGGAATAGGTACATAACAGTTGTTGTACAGTGCACAGCTGTTGATTGTTTTTGTAAAATCCAACAATACCTACAGAGTGTCTTCAAAAGACAATTTTTTTTCAGTTTCTTCCCCATTTTTAATTTAGAATTGCGATTGGTAGTCTGGATAATCGCGAATTCGTATAACTGAGGTCCAGATAATCGAGTCTACTGTAACAGTTACGTTAGTGATATGATTTTTCACTAACTTGTAATAAGCAGCTGGATTTTCGCTGTTCCCGAGCCAGGCTGCCACGTCCTCCGGGTTGCTGACGGTAGCGGACACCGCTACAAAGCGTATTCTGGGAGGCAGCTCCCGGCGTTGAGGATCCGCTCCTTGGACCTGCGCTTGCAGCTTCTCGATGCGATGGGCTGATTGCACCGATGTCTACAGAGATACGCACATTAAGGTGTTTCGACCCTACTTAAATATAATAAATTCAAATTTTATGTAGTTTTTCGAAAATATTAGACTAACTACACATTGTACGGTTATGGCAATGCGATAGAAAAACGGTTTTCCGGCTTCTCTCCTAAAAACGTTTACTCTTGGCCACGTAAGCAAATTATGATATCATTCATCAATAGACATAATATCCTGGACGAAAAAATGTCGCCATTTTTGTCGGTGCCCCAAAAATGCTTGTTTTGTCATCAGCAGTAAGGCCACTATGTAATTCACTCAGCAGCCACCTATAGAATTTTGACAGATAGCAAATAGCGCTACTGTGTGCTTGTACGAAAAAGGTTTGTGCAAATCGTTCGGATGTCCATATCCTCAGGTTTATTATCAGAATTCATAACTCACTTCGATAGTCTTCATCCTGCTGACGACTGCTTCTAGCACAGGTCCTCGCATTTCGTCGTTCAGTATGTGCACCTCGTCAATAAGGAACAGCTTCACCACCTCGACCAGGCCCCTGTGGTCCTTCCACCTCCGAGTGAGCATGTCCCATTTCTCAGGCGTTGTTATTATTATCCTATACAAAATCCTTTAAGTTTGGTTCCTTTCATAGTTCAATCCACGAAGGCGCGTGCGACCACTCCTTCCTAACTCCTTACGAATTGTATGAACCAGCCACCAGGGGTCTGATTACGTTAGAAAAACGATCGTTATCGTAATCGTTAGCAAATTCTGCCCCCCGATTGACTGACGTAAATCAGGGAACCAATCAGCAATTGTGAAGGAGTGGTGCGCGTCTTCGTGGACTGAACTACCTATTCCTACGTTAATTGTTATTTCTTCTCCCATTTCGTGATTTAAGTACGTACTCAATACAAAAACTCACATCATAATATAGTATACAAGAGCTGACCCGAAAAACGTCGTTTTGTTTTTAGGGGTATGATATATAGCTTACATCCTACCAAATTTAGACAAAAAAACGATATAAAAATGGATGCTTTTGTAGGAGATCGGTTTCAAACTGTGACACGAGAATTTTATATGTTAGACTAAGTAACACATTTACACTCATTAAGTAAGTAGGTACATGGCACAAATATTTATTTTGCCACACGGCATCGTTGTAGAATGACTAAAGTTGGGCTTACCTGTACGGCTGGAGTTGCGGGAACTCCACATCAGTGTCTCCCGTCACCTCAATACAAAAAAGGCCGAGCTTCGTGAATTTCGAGTACCACTCAGTGAGCCTCTCTGTACACAGCGCCTTTATTGGGGCCACTGGGAAATATTACCAGCAAGCTTTACGTTCGCTTTCTAAGGTTGCCTTTGGTACGCTTACGGAAAGAAATCCAAAAAACCCGCCTTGAAGTGGATCTGCCCCTAGATTGCGTAAGAAAAATGTATTCATCGTTATCGTAATCGTTTACGTATTCTGGCCGCTGATTGGTTCCCTGACTTACGCCTGCCAATCGGCGAGCAGAATTCGTAAACGATTACGATACCGATGAATACGTTTTTCTTACGCAATTAAACCCCTGGCTAGATTTGGACATGAAGATTCTGTTGCATGGCGCACAGTGCAATTGACCCGAGCCATTGTATGTGTAAGGGTATGGAGGCTTTGGCCTGTTCCTTTTCGCTAGGCGCTTTGCAACAAAATCTTTAAGACGATAACAACGAGATGCAAAATATGGACCTCGGCTTGGCTTTGGACAATGAGCACGTGATCTTAGCGATCGGACACAATATATAGGTACCTCCGTTTTTTGAATTTCGAATTTTCTATAAGCGTACTCAAAGCAACGATAAGTCATGGCTACAGCTGCAGAATGCTGTAGGAACTTAATAGTAAAAGACTCTAAAACAAGAGGATTAATAAATTCCACAAACTGTATATAATTTTAAAATCGCCCGCATAGTTCCTGTCTTCTAGCTCCATCAGAAGCTGCACGATCGCCATTTCAAACACAACGGTTTTGCCGGAGCCCGTCGGTGCTGACACCACTATGGATTTATCTGTGAAATTAATAAAGGAAGTGCCTACAGTTGAGCGAGTCTGCAACAATACTTATATAACATCGACGAAGTTACATCTTGGGCACTGATTGGTTAGTGCTTCCAAGTTGCGTCGGTCGGCGCTGGCTAGTGATGGTTGCATTGGTTGGTTGTCGGCGATGTTTGAGCGATGTAAAATTGAATTTACGAAATTCACCCCGTAGAATTATCTATTACTCGTATGATACATGGGTAACCTACTAGGTAATTCTTGTTGTTAAATTTTATATTAAATAAAAAAATAACTTTGCTCGCAGCTCCGCCCGCGTCAATTTCGGTATTTTGCAAGTGCTACGGGTAAAGTTTTTTCGTTTAAAATGATGTGTGCTATTTCTGGGTATAGTCTATCTTATATGGTACTGTGTAATATACTGAATCTAAAATCTAATATCTATGTATAATACCTTCCATTAGCAATTTGAGCCAAATCGATCTTATAGTAATTGATCTTATAAGGTGAAGGAGTAACAAACACACACTCATAGTGTACAAAAAACTTTCGCCTTTAATATAATTATTAATTAAGTAGGTATGTGGTTATAATATAAATGAGAAACAACGAATAAAACTCACTGGAATATAATGCATCTTCGATAACACTCGATTGGACCAAGTTGAAGTAGCGATACGAGAAGATGTGTCGATACTTTGGGTCTGTGAAAAAAGTTTTCTTTCAACAATCTCCAACAGATTTTCTGATCCCCAGACCAATCTCAACAGAGGCTAGTTAACTACGTACGAGACGTTTCCATGTCACGAAATCCCGGGAATATATAAGTATAATATTTCCTGCCATGTGTGAATTCTATAAAGAAAAATGTAAAACAAGAATTTTGTCACAGCAAGCGCCGAGTATCTTGCCCGTTCTTCTCAATGCCAAACTGCTTGCTTTCTGAACCTGGTGGTAGATTCTGATTTCGTAACTGCCTGTACTAAATACAATGTGAAAAATTAAACATTTTGAGTGCATTTTGATTTCAAGTTTTCTCATTTTTTCAGTGTCTTGGCCGCTGCCATAAAAAATTAAAAATGACCTTTTGCTATTACAACACGTGGTGGAAGGTACATACCAATTTCTTCCACACATCGAAAGTTTCCTCTCTGCCCCGTGCACTTGGGAGGTCGATGTGATTGTGGTAAAGGATGTGGGTCACCTATTGGAGTGTTGCTCGAAGATGAGAGCGATAAAGGCTGTGAGTCGCATACTTCGAACGGTTGCGAATTGCAAATTTCGTCTATGACATCGGTAAACTTTGATCTGTAAAAATTAATAGTTGTAAATAAGTAGGTATTGTAAGCTGTGCGTCCATGTCATTTCATACCTGTGGTATTATTTTCGTGAAGATAATACCACAGGTCACAGGATAATACGATTAGGGTCACTTGCGATGGATGATGGAAGTTGGAACTATTGTTTG
The DNA here is from genome assembly GCA_036785405.1 of Coenonympha arcania. Taxonomy (NCBI): domain Eukaryota; kingdom Metazoa; phylum Arthropoda; class Insecta; order Lepidoptera; family Nymphalidae; genus Coenonympha; species Coenonympha arcania. The sequence continues at coordinate 5,502,014 of CM072067.1, forward strand.
TTCAAATTTTGTATATTCAACTGTTTTGGATGAATGTGTTTTATTATTTACTAAGTGGTTGGAAATCGAGTTTCACTAAATTTTCTACAATGAAATAATCACTGTACTTACAAATCTTCGTTCATATTTCATTGATATTTAAATTTTCGTAATTTTGAAAGTTTGTTGATGCCGTTGTGCGTTTCCCGCCATTGCATCGCCACAGAACCTAGATCATCGTTAAATCCATAGATTATAAGTTTTGATCTTATAATCTATGGTTAAATCCTTCATAATAGTCTATTCTATACTCTATAGTGCACCTTTTTTTTCAGCTTTCTCTTACTCTAGATTCTAGGTAATATAATCATTAATATTACGTTTGACCATGGAATTAATAAGTACCTACTTCGTTGTACGAAGTATATACTTATTAATTCCATGCGTTTGACACACATGCACCTAGATAGTCAAAAATAATTAATCAATCATCTGTGCAGTCAGCTGTCACCATGCTGTCACTGACACAAGGGATTTTTTACCTGAGGGATTTTGAACTCAGATGAAGGATCCATCACTCTGGACAGCTGACTGCACGTCAGCCGTCCTGTCAAAATCCTTGCTGCCATTGAGTAGGTACCTATCATGAGTATCTTAGTATTGTAATCTGTGGTCACTTATCAACGATGACGGGATGTTTTGACGTTTGTCTTTTTTTTATGACCTACTCTAGAATTTTTTTCCTTCCGTTCGGTTTTTCCTTATTTTTTTGCATACTTTAGTGCACTGTGCAGCTATTTCGATATAATACAATTTACAAACAATACAGATCATAATTTAAAGTTTAAGTAACCAGTGAGTGCAGTGTAACAAAAATGTAAGCATTGTTTAAAAAATTTAATGATTTATAAAACATAGCATGGTGTTTAAATTAATAGGAGGGAGCTTTTAATTGCAGGAGCATAGACATGGCTTACAACAATGCAGATACAATTAGTATGGACACAGTATATCTGGAAGAGAAGCTGAAAGAGGACAGATTAAAGGAAATTACAAAATTGAAAACACTCGGTAAAACTGTGTCAAATCTCCATACAGATATTCTATACTATAGAAACGCGTCTACTCAAAGAGGCGCTATGTGTAATGAAGCGCGCCAGAGCCTCGTGAAGTATATTGGTGGTTCCCCTAATACTTGGAGAGAGTTGGGATATGCATTGGGCGTTGCACAGGAAGATCTTAATGTAAGTTTGAAAATTTATTTTAAACGATGAAATAAAGAAATATCCACATTAACACATGAATTTAGAACAATTTTAATTAAAAGTCAAGCTTAACTAAATTTTTTTTAATGAAATAAATTCTTACAAAAATGGTATATTGTTAATCCCAGATGCAGCTGTAGAAATCACCGCCAATAATCACATCAATAATCTTGTGTTAGAAACATCAATAATCTTGTGCCCTTAAGCCTCTAGTGCTCGTAACAATTTCTGTTGTTGCACTAGAAATACAGCCAAAGTTACCACTAAACCAGAATCTTGCTTTGTAGTGTTACTTCCAAAGTTACTATCACTTGTATGGGATATAAAAATATTTAACAGACAGAAGACTATAGTGACAATGCTACTTGAGTTTCAATACTTTCCATTGTATCTTTAAATATATTATGTATTGTAGATAGGTACTTTAAATCATGCATTTAATTTGTCAACATATTAAGACTTCTAGCTAAAACATGACAACGTCCATGGCGCAGTGACGGTGCGCTCAGATTCAAGTGGGAGGTCACAGGTTTGATTCCTGCCACAGGTCACTTTGTAATTTTATAATTTCTAAATTTGCTCAGGCCTGGCCTGGTGGGAGGCTTCGGCCATTGCTAGTTACCACCCTACCAGCAAAGACGCAACGCCAAGCGATTTAGCATTCCGGTGTGATGCTTGTAGGCACCGTTGGGGTAAATTTACTTACCCTTCCAAGTTAGTACGATAACTTATCTTAGGCTGCATCATCACTTACCATCAGGTGAAATTGCAGTGAAGTACCAACTTGTATAGAATAAAAAAAAATACAAAGTGTATTAGTTAATTTTACAACAAACATTTATCAAACACAAAAACAATAAAATCATCAGCTATCTACTGAAATTTTTTCTCAGAATTAGAATAATCTACAATTTTTATTATTACATGTATTTTTATTTTCCAGTTTATTGAAAACAGCGTTAATAAAGTGGACCAAGCAGATGTTGTACTAAAAGTATTCATGCAAGATGAATGTGCAACACTAGACAGAATAGTTGATGCCTTAGAGAAAATAAAGAGATACGATATACTCAAAGCCATAGAGGAACCATTTTGCAACCTGAGCCAATGTTTCAACAAAAAAGATGACAGTGGTTACCAGAGCGAAAGCAAAACACCTGGAAATAAAACTATCTTTAGAACCAATGAAATAGAGAATGACTTACCTGCAGCTTTAAATAAAAATTATGCTCTAAAGAGTAAACAAACAAAACCTTATCAACCCAATGAACCAAAGCAACCCACTCTGAGGCCACCTCCTACTGAAAATAGTGAAATAGACGAAGATCGTCCAATCCTGTTTTTGACATACACAGCAGACGGTTTAGACACTGCTTTAAATATTCAACATTATGTTAATGACTGGGAGGACCCAAAAGTCACAGTAGTAACCCTATGTAACAGAAAAGACCAGGTTTATCAAAATCCTGAGAAGTTTATAAGGAAATATTTTGAAAAGGTAAATCATACTATATTCAGTTTTTTTTCTATTCTGTTGCAGCTATAACAACAAATACTAAAAAATAGAATAACAAACATTGAAGGGGGCCTCCCATACAACAAACGTGATTTTTTTGCTTGTTTTTAGGGTTCCGTAGCCGAATGGCAAAAAACGGAACCCTTATAAATTCGTCATGTCTGTCTGTCCGTCTGTCCGTCTGTCCGTCTGTCCGTCCGTATGTCACAGCCACTTTTTTCCGAAACTATAAGAGCTATACTGTTGAAACTTGGTAAGTAGATGTATTCTGTGAACCGCATTAAGGTTTTCACACAAAATTAAAAAAAAAAAGTAATAAATTTTGGGGTTGCCCCGTACTTATTCTCCGCGCGGCGAACCATGATCCCTATGACAGTTCGTTTAGTGATGGGTCGTGTCTTTGGTCGTGTCGATAATTTTTTTTTTTTAGACAAAGGCGTGACTTGCACTTAAGCCACGTTGGGAAACATGTTTTAAAAAATATTACAATGTGCATTTTTAATGTCCATTTTGTTGTTGTTGTATTAATTTAAGATTTTTGGCATAGATTAAGTAGGTAAGTAAAACGAAAGTTTCCTACCTTGTTATTATCTAATAATGCTTAACCCGGTAAACACGTTTTTGCTATATAAGTATATATTTTATCATGAAAATGAATGCTCCCCATTTATTTATTTTGTCTGAAAAATTGTGCACTCGTTTCCATTACCGACATTTTTTTATCGATACTTTCCGCCCTAGTCGATAAACGTCACACGACGTAAGTTTTGCAGGACGTAAACATAAATTCAGATTGATATAACTTCTTGTAAATGTTAAGAATTGTTAAAAATATCAACGGAATATCATTACTAATGGTATAAAGCTACGTAAAAATTATAAATGGCATTTTTAGACGCCCCCAATATGATCCCGATTTAATGGTGACGCCACTACAATGTTATATGGTGACATTAGCTGTCAGTGTCATAGGGATCACGGTTCGCTGCGCCGAGAATAGAACTGAACTCAAAAAATTATTTTTCATCAAACCCATGTGTGTGGGGTATCTATGGATAGATCTTCAAAAATGATACTAAGGTTTCTAATATCATTTTTTTCTAAAATGAATAGCTTGCGCGAGAGACACTTCCAAAGTGGTAAAATGTGTGTCCCCCCCCCTGTAACTTCTAAAATAAGAGTATGATAAAACTAAAAAAAATATATGATGTACATTACCATGCAAACTTCCACCGAAAATTGGTTTGAACGAGATCTAATAAGTAGTTTTTTGATATTTACAATAAAACCTCTAAAAACAAAGTTAGTTTTGCGGTTCGATAAGAAAAGTGGTTTTTATGGTTTTATTCCTCCGGTTGAAGTACGGAACCCTCATTGCGCGAGTCCGACTCGCACTTGACAGGTTATTTAATTTGGTTGGCAGAGGTGTTTTGTTTGGAATTCTTCATCTTGATAGTACAGAACCCTCGGTGCGCGAGCCCGATTAGCACTTGATCAATTATTTATTTACTACCTCACCTGCTATATCTTGCCAGCTTTGCATATTCTTAGTATCAAAACATTGTTAGATTTTTATTATTACCTACCAGCAAGTTGACAATAGCCTGCCATGTTAGATGCTGCATTACACTGCCTTGTATGTCAATATCAAACACTGCACACCAGTTTTATTCCTCTCATTTTGCCCAGTAATTGTGTTGGCATAATAATACCCTTCAAATTTGAAACACAGTATGTAATACATTACTGCTTCATGGTAGAATAACTGTCACTGTGAGTGGTACTTCTCAGATAAACTGCAAGATGCGCCCTGTCACCAGTAATTTAATTATTATATGTTATTAAATTGTGAAATTCTTTGCAGGCAGACTTCATAGTTCCAATAATAACATCAGGGTATCTGAATAGCATAAACCCGCTGTCGCCTCATGAACCGAGCACAGATGATAATTTAGACTACAAATATGTGAACTTCATATACAATTTAATCATCAATTACTACATTCACGCCACCGGATGTTTGAACAAGAAAGTTCGGAGTGTACTGCCGTATGGTGCTAATGTTAAAGTGCTAAGAGAAATCACTATGTATCCGGATTTGATGCCTTACACTTATGAATCCAATTTCAGTGAACATTTTAAAGTGTTTTTGAACAAAAAATTAACATCCTGATATTTTGTAAAACTGAAAAACCTATTAGTGATTAACTTTTAATAATTATTGTAATAGCAAATTTACTTAGTTATTGATTTATGCTTTTCGTGTTATCCAACTAAGTTTTCTCTTCTTGGATTTCAATTGAGAATACTGAATACTGTATGGAAACAATTTTTCAGAAAAAAAGAGCCTATTTGTTCACAGGGTATACCGTATAAGATAAGCTATTTTCCGTTTAGTACTTGTGGCATTGTAGGTATATTATATTTATAAATGTATGGCTGCAGGAAAACCTATAATATGTGTACATGAATATTGAATATATATATTTTTTAATGAAAAGAAACATGTATTTTCATTAGCTTTATTAGTACAGAAAATCAAAGAAAAAGTCACTGAAAAAAAAATCTGTCTAGTACTCATAATTACTTAAAATATTGCTATTTAGCATTGTCTCAGAAAACAAAGTAGAAATTAAATTAGCTGATACTGTGCTTTGTTTTCTAAGTTTTGTATTTATTCAAATACTTTATCCTATCTACTCAAACAGTGAAAAATACAAACAAGGAACTCAAGGTAGAAAGATAACTAGTTTATAGAACATAATAATATAATGTTAGATCGACGGAATACTCAAATTTCACCATAATCCATTTCCAAAACACTTACATACAGCAGTTTTTAAATGATCATACTATTATAACATACAAAAATATACCAAAAGTTCCTCAAGAAGGATTTATTCTTCCCACAGTGCAAGTTCAGTTCAAACAGCAACATATTACTAAATGCTCTTTGGTGCTTACCATGGTCATATCATCAGCCATCATAGGTCACAAAAAAAAAGGAATGCAAAAAATAATTCAATATCATAACAAATAGCTGCACCTACCTATATGTGCAATACCTTGTATGATGTCCAAATATTTAACAGTAGTATACTAAAGAGTTCACTTAAGTTTAGTGAACTCGGTACTCACAAACTGTTTAAAGTACTATAAACCCATCAATTTGTCTAACAAGGTTACCCATTCATTTAGCATAAAGCATTCTTATGGTAAACCGCTATAAACTTGACCCTCCTGATGGTCTGCGGGACGCGGGGCGGGAGTCGCTCAACCAATCAGCTAGTCTGTCACTGTCCGCTGACAGCGCTGCCGTATCATTATAGCCAATTGCATCACCCGCCCCGCGTCCCGCAGACTATCAGGAGGGTCAAGATAGCGGTTTACCTATAGGCTCGGTTGCTTGACTTGACTTTGACCGAAAAGTTATAGTTAAATATGACGGACTGACTCTAATGTCTTTCGAAATAAGGATCAGACCGTCATATTTAACTATAACGTATCGGTCAAGTCAAGTCAAGCAATCGGGCCTTAGTCTTATTTGAGACCTAGGTCTGAAATTAGAAACCAGTGTCAAAACAAAATACATAATATTAACATCAATAAAGTACTTTAATGACATGTCTTATTAATTTCAACATTTTTGGATGTAGAATGAATTTATGTAAATTGGATGTCGGTGATTATAAGCCTACATAACCTTAATTCTAAGTAACTTAACCTATTAATTCTAGTAAACTTGCACTGTGCTAGCTAGCTACTACTGGGTACTAATTTACTAATGATCTTTGGACGCGTCTAACTCTGAATTAATGTCTGAGTCTGAGTCATCTGCAGCGCCGTTTGAAGTATTATCAGTTTCTTCCAAGGTACTGACGTCGTTGACATCAATCCCTGTGTCATTGTTGCTGCCGTTAGCCAACTCCTCCTGTAATAGTGTTTTATTATAATGAGTTTTACTTGCAACAGTTAACATTGGTCAAAATACTAGTAGAAAGAAAGAAAAAAAAAACCATTTATTTCCAATAATTATGCCACACACACACAAAACATAAAGTACTTATTAATGAAGCTTTCCCCACTCTGGCAACAAAAACAAATAATAATTGCCCAAGTGACGGAAGCACCAGACACCGCCTGTCACATGTGGCACAACCCAGAAAAGTAGCTACTCATAGTTCAGTGTTCAGACATTGTGAAATGGTAACAAGCAAAAGCATTTTTGGCTGGGTTTGTTATCAGCTTTTTCCATGCATTTATGAAAAGTTTGTAAAATTAGGGCCATGTCAAAATAAGAAATTTTGACCTATAGTGATACCCTAGAGGTAAGACATTGGCCTCATATATGGAGGCCCAGGATTCAAATCACAGGTATCTCGGTATCATCTCTGAAATTCATACTTTTTGACAATACACCACGATTGGTTCGAGGGTGTGGGGAATCATGCCCATGCATTTCCATAATAGCAAGCCCTCAGCTATGAGAGTAGCCACAGGTCTTCGGAAGTGGGACATAAATAAATAGGGGTAGTGGTTCCAATTAGGAAAAGAGAAAGGGACCGCCCGCCTGCGACCTGGTGGTGGAATATAAAGGAGAGACCTCAAGCTAGCCCAATTGCCTGAATAGACAACCCAAGACCACAAAAATGTGAGGAGACCCAACCTTAAATAACAGGAACAGGAAAAGAACAAGAAGAAGTGGTTCCAACTAGTAATGTGTTTTCCCTTTCCTCTACATAAAAGGGTAGTTCCAATTTGTTCTAATAATTATCATCATTGTCATTATGTCTTGTTTTCTTTTATGGAACAAAGCAAGATAGCATTTGATGTCTTATTCCATATAACAAATGGGAAACACCCAAATAAGCATTAATTCTTACCTTAATAACTTCTACAAAACTGTTGGCCTCCTCCAGCAGTTTGTCTTTATGAAGGAGTTCTTGTTTGAGGTCTTCCATCATCTTCTTAAGTTTATCATTCTCGTCCCTAGCTTTGTTTAGAGCTGCCCTGAAAGACAATAATCACACTAATATTATACTTGGTGACATTGACTGATTGAACATACTGTCAATAAAATTAGAGTGTTATAGGTTATAGGTAAGTGAAATTGAAGCTCCTGCCATAGTTATTTCATTTTTTTTTTAATTTTAGGGTTCCATACCAAAATGGTTAAAATGGAACCCTTATGGTGAGACTTTCTCCTTCCGTCCGTACGTCTGTCACACTCAATTATTTCAGTAACTATTAAAGCTATCAACTTGAAAATAGTTTTAGGTAGGTAATAGTGACCCAACGTCATTGCAATCATAAAAATTTCTATTTCAAAGGGGGGAAAATCAGGGCGTTGAAATTTCAAAATTGGGGTATCACAAGAAAGGGCGTTACTTGTATATTCTGAAAAAGAGATTTTTATTTATTTCTATACTTGATAGTTTTTGATTTATTGGGCAAACTGTCAAAAAAATACAGTTCCCCCCTTATCTCCAAAGTTTATCATTCAAAAAATCTGAAATAATTATGGTCAATAGGAATAAATGTAGCTATATTTTACAGGAAAAATAAAATCAACTCTCTAACTAGTATTATTTTTTTGATAATAACAATAAAGTGCCAAAAACAAACTTAGGTTTGCGGTTCACCAACAAAAGTACCTACGTGTAAATTATACTCATAAATTCATTAACAGAAGTGATTCTTTTAACATCTGACTTGCACTTGGCCTGTTCTGTTACTTATTATGATCTAAATTCCATCAATAAATTTGAGTCCTTTACAATAATTTTTAAAATAAAACAAATCATATGATATAAAGTCTATGGGTAACAATGCAAACCTATTGCCATACTTACAGGCGTCTTGCAGCTACAATGGCCCAATATCGTGAAGACGCTCCATCAGGGCTGGTCAGGTCCTCGACAGTTATCTCAAGATTCACCTGGGTTTCCTTGGATACAAACATTTTTTTGGCTTCATTATCTCTGGAAAAGAAAATAATAAGTTTTGAAATTGGTATCATTGATTCAAAGTCAACATGAACATAAATTACTCGAGTTAGTCCAGGGTTCTGCCTTTACACTTTTCATTTTTTTAACAAAAAACTAAAAATTTACTGGCTACCTTTAGTTTCTTCTATCACATGATAAGTGGACCGGGCCTGCTAGCAGTTACCAGACCGTGGGTCAAATTCAACTTGCAAGATTTGATTAAGACATAACGTTATGTTATGCTTTAGCTGACGGAAGTCCACTGCTGGACAAAGGCCACCTTCAATGATTTCCAACCCACACGGTCCTGCCCCACTTGTATCCAGCACTTTCCCGCAACTCTTTTAATGACATCAGTCCATAGAAGGTCACAGCCCTCGGTTATGAGGCTACGACTAAGAAGGTTTCTAACTCTATGTCCCGAGCACGACTGAGCACAAGTCTCCCTCAGAATGAAAGGTCCATAAAAGCCATAGCTTAGTTTTGGGTTTCAAACAATTTTGAGAACATTACGGTGACCTCTAACACAGATTTTTTCGTCTTTTACATGTGATATTTGGTGATAATAGGTACATCATTCTAAGGACTCAAGATTCCATTTTGCGACATTAAAACTGCAAGTTTACAGTGAAATATCACTTACACTAAAACAAAATATCTAGATATTGGATAGAAGTAGTTGGGTTACTTTGCGGTAAAAATGTTTCTATTTTATATTATTAACTTACTTATTTTCTTCTTGGGATACTAGGTGGTGCTTCAATCTTTTAGGAGATCTACACACTAAATTTTCGGTACCAGAGGCAGTGGTCTGCAGCATTTTTTTGGTTCGTGGCATCTCTCTGAAAGATATCAAATTATGAGCAATAGCAATATGCAGCGAAAAATGAAAACCCGCTAACCGGTGGTATACCCACTAACCAGTAATTAAATTAACCAATTGTTCGTTGCTCGTTGGAATCTGATGATTCCCGGTGCCTCGAACTTCCTCGTAGTTATGGCCTTGATTAGGCAGTATCTGAATTCTAATTTCTGAGGACTGAGACACCCAAACAAATATTCTTTTCTTTTCTTGAATCTTGACTCTTGAGCTCTATTTGACACTTCCAAGTTGAAAAGAAGTTTTAAAGTGACATTGACAAAAACGGGCCGGCCGGATTTCCCGCCAATCTGAGCCACAGATTACTATGTATACCACAGAGATAGATAACAAAACTATGGAAACGCCCCATTCAATTATTTTAGTCTTGTGCCCTGCGTGACTAGTGGCGCCGTGACATCGTGATGAGTGCCAAGACTTGTTGTCAAATATTCATGTACTGAGTCACTACTCTAGGTGATGCCATGATGCCCATGGAATTAACAAGTACTTCGTACAAAGTACCTCAGACCAATAATCCTTCATCTGAGCAAAGTACTTATTAATTCCATGGTGATGCCATCTTAAGGCCGATATTACACTATCATATATTCATCATATATAAATGATGTCATATCTGTCAAATTCTATGATCATTTTTATATGATTCAGTTCTTCATTTTTACATATTACACTACAATGATCATATAAACGTCATATACTCTCAAGATGGATAACGATTTAGCCGTGTATTCGTTGATATTGAGATCTTGAGTCGCGATTAAAGTTGATGGTTGAGCACCTGAGGCTATTTATTTTTCGTACATCTGCAACGAGGCATACTCTTCCCGATAAATCCGATAGTGTTTCTGCCTGTTTCTGCAATGACTACCATTATTGACAATCGTTTGTCACGATTTTTATAATCTGGAACCAGATTATTGTACAAACACTCATTTTCTTCGTAAAGGCTAATTAGCTTTTTTGTACTTTCAATATTCCAGTCGAAATTCATTTTGGAAGACGCCATTTTTTTGGTTACACAGACGAGAGTAGAGAGTAGAGACATATGATCCTATTTGTGCGCATGCTATCAAATAGGATCCTAGAACTATGATTATAGACAAATCTACATATTACACTGTCATATGTTCCTCATATAAAAATGACTCACATTTCTATGATCCTATATATATGATAGTGTAATATCGGCCTAAACGCCACTTGATAGATTAAAATAATTACGCTAATTTTGTAGTCTACCTCCATAGATTTGTTATCTCTGTGTGGCTTAGTTACCTTACTGGGTGTTAGATGTTCTGACGAGGCTCTGACCAAGTTCTGACACACGACAGCTCATTTGACAGTAACTCAGATGACAGCTTACTGTCTGTCTGTACTTGGTGTACTAAGACCTAAGACCAAGAATACTATCTTTAGTTGGTGTACCTACTTATAAATCTGTGATTGTAACAGTGATGCCAGTTATTACACCATTTTCCACTGTTTACCTTTATAATTATTATTAATTATATTGACATACAGTATTATATTCGATATGATTTGAGTGTATTAAATATTACACACAGACACATCTTATTTTTTATAACTCTGCAAAAACAGTTCTGTAAAACCATTGATATAACATCGTATTTCGTCATTGTGTGAAACCTACTCTACAAACTATATCTTATTACCACCGTCCACCGGGGAATATAAAATATATTATTATACCGGTTCATCTTAGGATTTACCGACATGAGTACGCAAATGTAAGGATTATAACCAAATAATATCTATAATAAAGACTTAATCTTTCTATCTAAAAAAATAAAAATTTCACTGGAGTGCTTAATTTCCCCGATCCCAAACAACAATTGGAAACTGGCAAATGGCAACATTGTTACTATAGTATTTTCCTCCGAAGATGGTGACAGTGTGAAAAATGAAAATAATATTTTTTTAATCTCTTTTACCCAATACCTACTTAGTGTAAAAATCGAATGTATGAATTAATAATTGTATACAATTGTTTAATTTTTTTCCTAGTTATAAGTGAAGTTTAAAAGCTGCAAAATGGATACTCTTAGGTAATTATATATAATTGGTCTAATAAATAAACAAACTTATAAATCAGGTTTCTAAAAGTTTCCCCGTGTGCGTCACTAATATTAATATATTTCCACCAGGTTTTATTTCGTGACCTGGAATGTCGCCACTAAATCTCCTGGCCAAGATCTTAACTCATTGTTGGATTTCCCATCCCAGTTTAATAAAAATAAAGCATTACCAGATTTTTATGTTATTGGGTAAGTTGTGTTTATCAAATATCATCTCAAATCAAATATCTTGCATGCTGTAACTGAGTGTAGCTTCGCAGAGTAGAAGTCTGATAAAGAACTCCTAGTTTTATAATATACCTGAACCTGAGAAAGTGTGAACGGGGTAAGCGAGAAAACTATTAGTCAGAGTATTTGCCTGCATTTTTCCCTAATAACTTAGGAACCTCTATAATAGAAAAAGATATTATTATTATGGAAAATGTACAAATTATTATTGAAAAAATATATATACATACTAGCTGACCTGGCAAACGTTGTTTTGTCATTAGGGATATTATTACGACTTAATTTACGACCTAATTTTTTCTGACAATTTCTGTGTTTAGTAGCTCTGAGACTACCAAACACAGAAATTGCCTGAAGAAATTGCTCGACTGATTGTTATGAAACATCAATTGCAATTTTGGAGGAGTTTGGTAACAAAAAATTAGAAGAGAATTTTTATATACTAGAAGAATTTAAATCTTCAGTACGGGTAAGGTAGAGTAAGAATATTGCCAGGCTGTGGGTTATGGCTATGCTTTTAATTCTGAGAGAATACTATATTTAACGCTCTAATGAACAAGCTATTAAGTTTAACAAGCTAGTAAGTATTAAGTCATGAAGTTGAGAAAATTTTGAAGTATTAATAAATCCTGTATTTTCAGTTTGCAAGAAGTAAAGTCCCAGCCTCAAAACATGTTGATGGACTCTCTGTTCACGGACCAGTGGACGCAAATGTTCAGCAAGATACTCTGCAGGCAAGGCTACGTTGTGGCCAAGAGTCAGAGGCTGCAGGGCATCATGCTACTGGTTTATACTCAGCTGAAGCATTTGCCACATTTGAGGGATATTGTGGCACAGTATACTAAGACTGGACTGGGCGGATTCTGGGTAAGCGAATATAACCCTAACAACTTTACACCGACTACTTTTATACCAGACATTTCTGTCTTCTTCTCGTTCCTGGGACTTATCCGCGATGGGCGTCCTCGCCGAATAACTCCAGCCAGCCGAAGCGGCTTCCCAAGTCGCGCAGGGTACCTTGGAGTGTAGCCCAAGTAGGTCTTGCATTGGTCTGACACTCCAGTGAACCTTTGTTGCATGTATGCTGGTCTTTCTGTTCACATGCTGTAAATAATGAATACCTTCACAGGTGAAGCTGAAGGCAATACTTAACATATATTAATCTACACTCGGCGTCAAAAAAATCGCACCTTTCAATAAATCTACTTCAAACAACTTTAAACCTTATTTGACATCAATAATGACGGTCATGTTGGATATCATTTGAAAGGCGATGAAATGGAGAGCACAAAAACAATTCAATTTATTATTTTTCTTTTATTGGAAAAGCACAAAAAAAAGAAGTATATAAAACAGTAAAAATCCTTGATTAAGCCTTAATTTAAAACAGATTAATTACACAAAAAAGAATACAAAAATGATCTTAAAACTAATCTAAAATCTAGTGTTACCCCCCCTTGCCCTGATGACGGCTTCCGCCTTCCATACGATCCCTCATGGATCTTACCAATTTTAAAATTTCTTCTTGAGGGATAGTGTCCCATTCCTCAATAACGGCATCTTTGAGTTCCTGGAGAGTCGTAGGAGCGGGATCACGAGACCGAACCTTGCGTTTTAAATGGTCCCATAGGTGCTCAATCGGGTTCAGGTCTGGACTTCTCGCTGGCCACTGCATGACAGAGATCCCAACATCTTGAAGGTAGTCGCGCACAATAATTGCAGTGTGAGCGCGAGCGTTGTCATGCATCAACGTGAACCCCTCGCCAACAAAACTGGCATAGGGGACCACATGGTCTTCCAGGATCTCTGTGATGTACCGGTGAGCAGTCAGCGACCCTTGCCCGCGAGCACCTCGAGCCCGGGAGACGCAAACAAGGTCGGTTTTGCCGTCGGCAGACATGCCGCCCCAGAACATACAAGAACCGCCTCCATATTCCACCGTCTCCTGGATGCAGGCTTGGGCGAAACGTTCACCCTGTCTTCTGTACACTCTTTTGCGTCTGTCGTTGCAGAAAAGGCACACTCTCGTCTCGTCTGAGAAGAGAACAGCTTTCCATTGTTCGAGGGTCCAATTGACGTGTTCGCGAGCGAATTGCAAGCGGGCTCGCCGATGCTCTGCGGTCAATTTTGGACCCGTAGCAGCTCTTCGCGCCGCTATTTTCCTCTCCCCCCGCCTTCGTCTAACCGTAGACACTCACGGTTCTTCTGTTAGCTGTCTGGAGCTGCTGTCGCAGCTCAACAGCATTTAAGAAGCGATTTCTCAAAGATGTCGATACGATGAATCGGTCGTCTCTCTCCGAGGTGATGCTTAGCATGGTGATAGACAAAATGAAAGTAGGTATGCTGCTAAGATCATAATTTAGCCTAGTTACACACAATTAAATTTTGCTGCAGATATATTACTTCAGTAAAAATGAAAGACAGCCACAGCTCCCTTACATTCTAAATACAGTGAAACAATATGTTCAACTGTTATACCGAATAGAAATTAATTAATTATGAGCTTCTACAGTTTTTCAATGCCAAGGCCATCAAAAAATAAAATTCGATAAATCTTAGAACAATATGGATACTAACGATTATGATAATATTTGCGGTGAGATATTCCAGCATTTTATATGCATGAATAAAAACAAAAATGGTAAAATAAAAAAAAGTTATGTGTAGTGTACTGTCCTGCCTGTACACCTCACCTGCACTTCTGTCAGCAGGACCATTGTGTAAATAGAGTTCATAGTGGGTGCAAAGCCTTCATAACGCTTGACGAATGGGGAAGCGTTGGGAATTTATGTCTTTAAAAAAAGGGTAGTATGTAAATAGTATGATTATACTTTGAAACTGTATAATTTGTTGTAGGGTAACAAAGGTGCTGTGAGCGTGCGTTTCAACATCTACGGCTGCTCAGTGTGCCTCGTGAACTGCCATCTGACGGCGCACGAGCATCTCCTGGCGGACAGGATCAGTGACTACAACACCATCCTCAGCGAGCACGCCTACCTCATCAGTGAGACCTCCAACATCCTTTATCACGAGTGAGTAACACCTACCGCTGCTCAGTATGCCTCTTCAACTGCCATCTGACAGCACACGAGCATCTCCTGGCTGACAAGATCAGTGACTACAACACCATCCTCAGCGAGCACGCCTACCTCATCAGTGAGACCTCCAACATCCTTTATCACGAGTGAGTAACACCTACCGCTGCTCAGTATGCCTCTTCAACTGCCATCTGACAGCACACGAGCATCTCCTGGCTGACAAGATCAGTGACTACAACACCATCCTCAGCGAGCACGCCTACCTCATCAGTGAGACCTCCAACATCCTTTATCATGAGTGAGTACCTAACATCTACGGTTACTCAGTATGCCTCTTCTACTGCCATCTGACGGCGCACGAGCATCTCCTGGCTGACAAGATCAGTGACTACAACACCATCCTCAGCGAGCACGCCTACCTCATCAGTGAGACTTCCAACATCCTTTATCACGAGTGAGTAACATCTACGGCTACTCAGTATGCCTCTTCAACTGCCATCTGACGGCGCACGAGCATCTCCTGGCTGACAGAATCAGTGACTACAACACCATCCTCAGCGAGCACGCCTACCTCATCAGCGAGACCTCTAACATCCTTTATCACGAGTGAGTGACATCTACGGCTACTCAGTATGCCTCTTCTACTGCCATCTGACGGCGCACGAGCATCTCCTGGCTGACAAGATCAGTGACTACAACACCATCCTCAGCGAGCACGCCTACCTCATCAGTGAGACCTCCAACATCCTTTATCACGAGTGAGTGACATCTACGGCTACTCAGTACGCCTCTTCAACTGCCATCTGACGGCGCATGAGCATCTACTGGCTGACAGGATCAGTGACTACAACACCATCCTCAGCGAGCACGCCTACCTCATCAGTGAGACCTCTAACATCCTTTATCACGAGTGAGTAACATCTACGGCTGCTCAGTATGTCTCGTTAACTGCCATCTGACGGCGCACGAGCATCTCCTGGCGGAAAGGTTCAGGGACTACAACACCATCCTCAGCGAGCATGCCTACCTCATCAGCGAGACCTCCAACATTCTTTATCACGAGTGAGTAACACCTACCGCTGCTCAGTATGCTTCGTTAACTGCCATCTGACGGCGCACGAGCATCTCCTGGCGGAAAGGTTCAGTGTCTACAACACCATCCTCAGCGAGCACGCCTACCTCATCAGTGAGACCTCCAACATTCTTTATCACGAGTGAGTAACACCTACCGCTGCTCAGTATGCTTCGTTAACTGCCATCTGACGGCGCACGAGCATCTCCTGGCGGAAAGGTTCAGTGTCTACAACACCATCCTCAGCGAGCACGCCTACCTCATCAGCGAGACCTCCAACATTCTTTATCACGAGTGAGTAACACCTACCGCTGCTCAGTATGCTTCGTTAACTGCCATCTGACGGCGCACGAGCATCTCCTGGCGGAAAGGTTCAGTGTCTACAACACCATCCTCAGCGAGCACGCCTACCTCATCAGTGAGATCTCCAATATTCTTTATCACGAGTGAGTAACGTCTATAATTGCTTGATCATGAGGGTGGTGCACGCGGTTTTCTGCTTTTTTCTATTGCCACAATATAATTAATATAAATTATAAATATTGGTAGTTATCGGTTGTAGATTATTTCAATTCACCGCGTCGGAAAATACTACTATCCCTTTCACAATAGCATGGTTGGCAAGGTTAAAACTATTATATTAGTTTATGTAACGGTTACATAATGGGGGGTATTAAAACACGAGTGTGAGTGTAAAAAACGAGCCGCAGGCGAGTTTTTTAATAGTATCACACGAGTCTTTTAATACCTAATTATGTAGAGTTTCATACACTACTTTATCTACGCTTATATAATTATCATAAATCCAAACCATAAAATCTTGCTAACGTTTGTCGTAAATCATTTCAACTACTAAGATGTCAGGTGGAGTGAAATTTTCTTTAGTAGGTTTCACTGCTAGACATTTTTCAGCGCAAAGTTTTGACTAAGTAACAAAAAAAATTTGTTGTCTGTAAAGTCGGTTTACGGACGATAGATTTACGAGATAACGTCATAATCGTAATCGTAATCGTTATCGTTATCGTAATCGTAATCGTAATCGTAATCATAATCATAATCACAGGCCCAGGTGGAACGTTACGCGGAACGTTAGACATTGTGTTGTTGTCTATGGTCAATCATGGCCCATCCATACTCTCGGCAATGACTACCAACTAAGTACATGTCTGTGGATTCACTTAAAAAAATATTACATAAAAAATATTACCCCAGATACAAATACAGGAATCTAGAGCCTTGTATCGTTATGAATATTAAACATAACATAACATAACATTAACATATGAATATTTGAAAGATTATTAATATCACACCTTAATAACAATGTTGAATTGCACTGTGGGCAATTTGGTTTTCGCAGCGGATTATCCACAGATTTGGCTATATTTGCATTAAAAAATACTGTAAACTATTTTCTGGCCCGGAAAACATCCATATATGGATGTTTTCTGGATCTGAGTAAGGCGTTTGTCACCATTAATTATAACATTTTATGGAATAAGCTTCGAGCTACCAAAGTCCCAAGTAAAATAGTGGATATTGGTATAAAACTCAGGTAAATCAAAAAAAATGGCAAAATGACTTCTCGGATACTTATAAGCTCAATTGCGGAGTTAGACAGGGCGGTTTGACGTCACCAGTTCTGTTCAACCTTTATGTAAATGAATTGATCGTGGAGCTGAGCAGGACCAGGACCGGCTGCCAGGTTGGAGGTGTAAGCATCAACAACGCGCGGACGACATGGTCCTGCTTAGTCCTTCTGTCTGCGGCCTACGTAGCCTCATTCAGATATGTGAAAAATATGCCGAAAAACATGGTTTATTGTATAATGTGGCAAAAACTGAAGTGATGGTCTTCAAATATAAGAAAGGTCCAGAAAACCTGTTGCCCATAAAACTGTGTGGTTCTGTCCTAAAATATGTTTCGAAATTTAAATATCTAGGGCATGTTTTAACCGACACTATGAAGGATAACGAGGACCTGGACAGACAGAGACGGTCCCTTGCAGCCAAAAGCAACATGCTGGCTAGGAGGTTCACCCACTGCTCCAGACAAGTGAAGATCACCCTGTTCAAAGCCTACTGCCGGGCGCTCTATACCTCGCAGCTCTGGTATAACTACACTAAAGCCTCCTTTGACTCTCTCAGAGTGCAATACAATAACGCCTTCAGAGCTCTGCTGGGGCTGCCGTGGAGGTGTAGCGCGTCGGGCAATGTTCGCGATGAACAGGGTTGACGATTTTTATGCAGTGATTCGTAAAACGAGGGCGGCCTTTAATACCAGGTTATACAGTAGTAATAACATAATAATATTAAATCTCAAGAAGTACCACTTTAACATCCCCAAATTCTTTAAAATATAATAATATAACATGTAAATTAATTTTCATAGAATCATAATAATTGTTTATAATTTTTCTTTTATTATTAATTTTATATTAAATTGAATTTTAATTGTTATTTTTAATTAAATTTAAAAATTACAATAGTAATAATAAAATATTTTTTTTTTATTTTTTTTTATTTAAACAACTTTCTTTAAATATTTCCATAGTAGAGCGATGTTATTATGAATAACTTTTTAATAATTATAGAAGTCTGTGAATAAAGTAGGGAATTATTTGACACATTTCGATTTCATAATTCGAACTTTAAGCAATGAGCGTAAGATAGAGATTTTTAGACACGCTAAAAAAGTCTCTTGACCCTTGTCTTTAAATTAGGTGATTAATATAAATGCTTGTAATTCTCGGTCAAATACTTTTTTGGGTGCCAGTTATGGAGACCTAGGGTCCGCGAGGGCCCCAGGGCAAATACCTCTTTTTGCCCCTGGGTCACTATGCTACTGCGGAACGCTAAAGTCATCAGCGAGACTTCGTCATTTAGGTATCATCTAAGAGCCGGAAACCCAAAAAAAAACTAAAAAAAATCAAACTTGACAAGTGCCGACAATCCAACCTATGTAATAGATATACAGGGACCTCCCGATATATACAGTGGACCATTTATTTTAGAACTTGTCATGTATTATCGTATTGTTTGTGTACAGTCGATACGACTGCGGTTCCGCGAAGGGTGCTTATCGTTATCACTCAATATCAGTCGATATCTGTATCTAAACAAGGCTATGTGGTAATGCGTGAGTAAGCGTTTCCATCGATCGTTATAATTAACAGCATATTCATACTTACTATTATACTACGGGGAGGCCAAAAATACCTAAAACATGGTCTTATATAAACACACTTATATTAAGGCAAAACTAAATGAAAATCGGTTCATCCGTTTGGGATGCACCACCACACCGATACTCATACACAGACAGGTCACAGACAAGTTAAACTTATACCACTCTTCTCTTTTGGCGTTGGGGGTTAAAAAGTTTGGCTGTGAAATAGAGGCAAACTATGCTCTCACACATAGGCTACTTTTTATTCCAAAAGAATCCATGGCTCCCGCAAGTCTCGTCTTGGCAACATTTTAATTAGAAACAACTAAATTATGTAGTTTTCAAAGCCATTGGTCATTTAGGTACAGGGTTTAAAAAAATTAGTGTTCATTAGACTTATTTACTCGCAGCTAACTGTTAATAATGTTACTGGCTTATTTACGACGTAACGGCGTATAATTTACGCAATGTCATAATGTGACCTTAGGTCTTTAGCGGTACTCCATGGTTACGTGGCATAAACAAAATTAACGCACCATAAGGTCCAACGCATACTGGTCGCGGCATGCCGTAGCATAATTTTGAAGCATAGCAGTTCTATACCAAAAAGTTTGAATACCTATCCATTGGCAAACACAATTCCTTGCCATGCCGTGACCAGGCTGCGGTAGCCGAATAGTTAAACCGAAACTAGACTGCCCAAAACTAGAGGTGCTGGCTTCAAAATTACTGATTTATGGCAAAATATCTGTATACGTGTCCCTGGTAAAAATATTTTGATTATGACCAGTTTCACCAAAAGAGCGATGTTTAGTAATAAAATAATGTTCTCAAGACCGAGTCGGCCAGGGCTGTCAATCTCTGCCGAGATTTTCCACAGACGCGACAAATTATAGTGCACAAGTGTGTGTGCAAACACAGGTGCACTCTCTATTCCCTCTCTATTATAATCCGATAGGATTACAGCGCCGACATGACGTAGAGAGATCAGTCGCAGGACCGACGGTTTAACGTGTTTTCCGAGGCTGAAACACCGCCAATTTTCAAACTTCGGGCTACTACTGATCCTTTTCTAATAGAAAAACCCAAAACTAAATTTTATTGAACGCGTGATCTACAGTCGAACATGCCCTCCACTAGACAAACAAGGCAGTTTACGATGTTTAAGATTATTTAGGTTCCCAATATTCTATCTATCTTCTATTTGCCCTAGTAGATATATCAATGTGACGTAAGCTCCTTACAAGTTATGTCAAATTTCTGTCTAGTATGGTATGATAGAATAATAATAATTGGAACTGACACTAGACGAATATTGCATGGCCTTAAATTACTTTTTATTTCAGCAACTTACTTTTATTTCTCACTTTTATTTTAGCTACGTATTCTGGATAGGGGACCTAAACTTCCGAAACGACCATCCATCCGGGACTGCGCCGACGTCGGAGGAAATAGTGGCGACATTGCGTAAGGTGGAAAAGGACAAATACACGGCGTTGCTGAAACACGATCAGCTGCTAGCAGTCATGGAGAGCGGGGAGGCGTTTTCGGAATTCTCGGAGCCAGAAATTAGATTTCCACCTACGTACAAATTCATGATTGGGAGCGACGACTATGATCTCAAGTGAGTGACTATTATCCTATTAACGTTAAGGGGTTTCGACTTTTGGCAAGTAGTCAACGAAATTCTAATTTAATATAGTTTTTCGCAAATAGTAGGAGAATTATACTTCGTAGGTTTATGGTATTGAGTTTTGCGAGCAAAACGTTTATGCGTTTTATAAAAAATTTGCTCATAAATTCCCATTTACCCCATATTTCAGTAACAGATTTTTTTAATCCGACTGAATGATGGTTTTAGAGAAAAACCATGTATAAACAAAGATAATGATCTCTAGATGTTATTATAATCGCCTTGTGGTAGTGGTAGTAAAAAAAGTAGTATCGAGAAACCGGAAAATAATCTCACTATTATAATCTCAGTAAAAGGTAGCTATGGTAGGAAAATTTGTCATCGCGACGGCGTCAGTGGTTGTGTATCTTGTATGGCATAAATCATATAAAAACGTAGACGAAAAGAAAATGTAGTATAAATAATAGTAGTGCCTAGTAGTATAAATAATAAAGTATGTCGAACACGTGATGCTATGCTGTGGAAAATCGATTTTACTTGACTCTATAAAACATGTACTTATCTACTTAAACCACAAAAATAACAAAACTTCGGAGATTAAGTATATTAGTAGACAGACCTAGAGCACAGACCTAGGAAACAATATGTGGACAGGCTCCATCTACAAAATTAGCGTAAATATTTTTAATCTGTCAAGTGGCGTATAAGATGGCGTCCCTTCGTGTAGTAACTTAGTACATGAACATTTGACAACAAATTTTGACAGTCATAACGGCGCCACATATTATCACGCAAGTGTAGGCTAGAATGAATAATAGGGCATCTCCATAGTTTTGGTATCTCTGTGAGACTTGTGTGACATGCCGCATGCGGCCCCATGATGGACACAGAATATTATACAGAGTGGTCATCCTATGCATAGTCTGGCCAGTTTCACTTATCACGTGATGGAAGAAAATACTGGTAGCTCGACGTACTAATTTCAGACGGCGGCCGCGCGCCGGCTAGGTTGCACGTGTTAGTTCTTGTACGGTTTATTTCACGCGCTGCGTGCGCCCGATTACCAGGCAACCTTAGTACGTCGAATGAGATAAAATTACGCGATAGAAAGAGACTACAAATTTAGATGCATAGCAGAGGCGCTATTGCGAACTGAATTGCACTTTTTTGTGTCAGCGCTAGAGTCGCTATTTCTTTAAATCATCGTGAGGAGTGGACCTTCTGTACCTATTTAGTGTTCCGTGCTCAAGTCTAGGCTAGAATTAATGAATGGGGCATCTCCATAGTTTTGTTATCTCTGTGACCCAGACGGATTCCGCAAGAAGTTCTCCAGCACTTACGTATACATAGATTTAAGGTTATAAATTAATAAGCGCTAGAGTCGCTATTTCTTTAATTCATCTTGCGGAGTGAACCTTCCGTACCGTTAGGTATTATTATGTATTCCGTGGCATAGTACGCGGCCGTGCCTTACGCGGTACGCCCTTCTCGGGGTGTATTATACACAATATGTTCTGCGCATGGTTCGACTTATAAACCGCTTACTGTAGCAATCTGAATGTTTCCAGACGAAAGCCTTCGTGGACGGACAGAATATTGTACAAAGTGATAGCCAACAACTATGAAAACATAA
Organism: Coenonympha arcania; assembly: GCA_036785405.1. Classification (NCBI taxonomy): domain Eukaryota; kingdom Metazoa; phylum Arthropoda; class Insecta; order Lepidoptera; family Nymphalidae; genus Coenonympha; species Coenonympha arcania. Next base: position 5,524,512 of record CM072067.1, read on the forward strand.
CGCTGAGGGCCGATGTGATATCCTACAACCACGTGCCACACTACACGGTCAGTGACCACAAGCCAGTGGTCGCGCAGTTTAATATTAAGGTCAGTACCACATCACCATCAGTACCCGTATCACCGCCTTATCAGAGCTGTACATAATCACATCGTACAACACTGGAAAGTGAACCTTATTCTTATCAAAATATAATACAATTTGCAATGCTTAAGAAAAGTGGCCGAAGTGAGCGCTCAATTTGAAGTAAACATTTTTTATTCGAATATGAATTTTAGAATATTACGAATAGAGTTTAATTTGTCATTAGATGAAGGTTTAAGTGAAGTTTGAGAAAAGGCGTCTTCAGTGTTGTACTGAATTGGGACGTCATTTTGGAATGGTTAATGATTTGCTTGGTGTTTGCGTCAGAAATGCTGAGGTCAAGGTTGTTAGAGTTGTATGGATTAGAAGTATCTTATACATTTAACAATGTATGAGTAGTTCGCTCTTTATGTTTTTGTAGTATATGACTGCTTTTAATAACCAGCTTTAGTTCCTGGGTTTGTATAAGTAGATATTATTTTTATTTGACCTTGCTTCATTCTTAGCTTTTCATGTGTATATCTAACAAAAAATAATGAAAGAATAACTTCTTTTGCTTTTGATTGTACAGTTAGGCGATTGTGTAAAAAACAACGTATTCATCGCTATCGTAATCGTAAAGAAATTCTGCCCGATGTTTGGCTGGAAAAAGGTAAACAGCGAATTCGGCAAATCACCAAACGTCTTATGATTGGTTCGTGCTGTGTCACACAGTCTGTCTGCCACATATACCACAAAGATTACCCAAAGGTTAAATGTTAAAGGAGTCATTTTTGAAATGGGAAATAAAGGTAGTTCCATGCCTCAGTATTTTTATGTACAGTCACCTTCAAAAATGCATATATAATATACCATAAAACCTAAAACGGTGTGCATTGTGCAGGTATCATAAACAGCTAACAGTGTGGTCGATTCTGTTGTGCAAAATCTCTTAACTAAACTAATTTAAAATAAATGTATCCTTTTCAAACTGTTCCCGATGGAAAAATATGGCACTATTTTAAAACAGTTTAGTATAGAGATTTTGCCCAATAGAATAGACTAAAATTTAAATATCAACCTTGACAACAGTATTACGTTCAAAATATTTGTATATTATACACGCGTGTAAGGGATCTGTATTTTATATTTATTATATATTTATTTTATATTTATCTATATATTTTTTTAAATCATGTTCATGTCATAAGTTTAGATTTATTTTGAGTCCCTGTTATAAAATTGATAAACCTAAGGGATCTTGTTTACAAATTCTAAGTATCTTTTGAAGCTGACTGTACATTATAATTCGACTTTTAATTATACTTTGACTTTTAATTCGATGCATTAAAATGACGTTTCTAAATGTCATTTAGGACCGATTTTTCAATCGCCATTTAACCGTTACAGATTTTGTATGGCATATGTTTCAAATTTATTACTCGGATAGTTTATCTAGCGATTGAAAAATCGGCCCATAATATTATGATAATAATCCAAGTTTTTCACGTAAATATAATTTTGTTTAGAAAGTCACTTATCTTATTTTATGATATTTGAAGTTATAAAAGTTATAATAAGTATATAGATTATAGCGGATTTATTGGAGTTTAGAAAAATATGAAACGCTACAGTAAACGAGTTTATTATACATCGAATTAAAAATCGGAGTATATTTTTTTTTCGCACGCAACTGTTAAATAATGCTTATGCTAAAAGGGGCATGCTTTGAGAATAATATATTGTCCATTAGATCCGCCTAAAACCCGCACAGAAGACTGACGCACTTCCCAAGGCCGGTAGAGCAAACATACGCATGCGCTCGGCCTTAGTAGCGACTGAAGATAGCCACGGATCACCCGATCACGCTTCACCCATAGCTGCATGTAGCGAAGTGTTAGAGCATGTTGAGACTTCCGCCGTTGTTCAGGATTCTGATGACGTGGTTTGTTTTTTCATTTTTTTTATTGTTTTCTATACTCTGTTTATAACGATCTATAGGAGTGTTAGTATCTCGCTGCAGACTCGGTCATAAACCATTCGAGTGTTTCGCTTATGTTGTTCTTTGTTGAGTTGTGCATTACTGCAGAACAACAAAAGCGAAACACTCGAATGATTTATGACCGAGTCTGCAGCGAGATAATAACACTACTATAGTCAGTGACAAATAGTCACTTGGCCCAGCCTGCAGGACTGCAGACTTTAAGTCACTGCAGGACTGACGCCGTATGTCACTCAAGTCTAGGCTAGAATGAATTAATGGGGCATCTCCATAGTTTTGTTATCTCTGTGACCCAGACGGATTCCGCAAGAAGTTCTCCAGCACTTACGTATAGATTTAAGATTATAAATTGAATCATTATGTGCAGGCGTTCGCGAATTACACGGTGGCGACGGTAGAGTTCGCGCCGATAGTTCGCATCTGGTACATCGGCGACGCGGACTTCCGCACGCAGATCACGTTGTCGCCCGACGTGCAGATCAACCCCAACGACTGGATCGGCATCTATGACGTGAGTACAAGCAGCAGCTCGATATAAATAAGATAAAAAAAAATCATCAAATTATTGTACGGCGCTATTAGCTCAACGACTAAAACCGGACATCCAAAGTTTTTCTTTATTCAATATAGGTTTACGCTTGACCACAATCTCACCTGATGGAAAGTGACGATGTGGTCGAAGATGGAGCGCGCTTACCTAGAAGATGCCTATTCACTCTTTTTTAAAATGCTCCACATTGTTCTATGCAGTCCACATATTATTGTGTGGTAAAAAGTTACACTCCTAAAAGCGTCGGGTTTCGGGGTAGAGGCAGAAGTTGCGTTTTAACAGTTTTTCTTAAATATTTCAAAAACAATGCGGCTTAGCGCAAAAGTGCCATGAACAAAAGTAATTTATATTGTCATGAACAAAAATGGTCTTTAGCATAATCTTGCTAAATTAAACGGTCCCTGTTTTACGGATCACACAATATGTGAACTGCATAGAATAATCTGGAGTTGGTTATATAATACTTCCACTTTGGATGTCATGGTCTGGGTCTAATTGCACCATACTATAAGACAAACTAAATAGGTCTGCCCTACTCCATGTGCAAATTGCGCATTGCATGACTGGCCTCTAAGATATTAATCCGTGCGAGGTTGCGCACATAGGATGCGCACTAATGAACGCAACGGCTACCGCCAGCCAGATGGCCCAGACTCTAACCGAAAGTGCAAGAAGGACGACATATCACAAAATCAGCTCACCTAAAATTCTTACTTTTCAAACGTTGCTAGCTCCCGTACCATAAAGGCGATTTTCTGTGTTAAACTGACCTATTGACCAAGCCTAAAATGAATATATTATGTCCTTTTCCCAGGCGAACTTCCACAGTCTAGACGATTACATAGCCTACGAGTACCTGGCCAAAGTGAGCCTCCCGCACACCGCGCCGGTCGCCGGCCAGCCGCGCACGCTCACGCTGAGCTTCCCCGTCGGCAGCGGCGTGCGCACGCCCGGCTTCTACCGGCTCATCTACTTCAGCCAGCCCAACACTGAAGTCAAGAGCGTGCTGGGTGAGTTTAATAGTACATTTCGATACAAGTGCGGAAAGTATGTCATTTCTTTACGAGTCCCGGGTTGTTGACCCAAGCCAAGGGCGCGGGTCAACTATAGGGACGAGTGAAATGACAATTCCGCACGTGCATCGAACGACGTTTTTTATTACATTTGCGAAAAAATAAAACGAAAAAAATCATTGAAAAATAGTTTAATTATCATTGGACATATAATAATTTACATTACAATTGGCACAATTGGTTAAAGTAATTTTAAACGTGTTGGCCGGCAAATTTAATGTATTTTAACACCATAACGTAGATGGCTGATATTTATTGGATAATTCCAAAAAATAAGCCATTATAACAATCTCCGACAGCGAATTCACTTTATTTTTGCTCTTCCAATCCATAAATTGCTCGTACACAATACACATGTACATATTTTTCTTTAGATTTTCCCGGTAAAAGCGACTCAGCGGCAATTTTAGCTTTGTCATATATTTCTGGCGGTGTTAATTCCAAATTATATTCATCACATTATCTATTTGAACTCATTTTTTCACATTTCAATCGTAAAGAATTGTAAAAATGGCGCGGGCAAGTTTTTTTTTTTAGGGACAAGACTTTTTTTTTTTGGTCGGGTAATGGCTCTTGTCAAATGAGCATCAATGGCAATAATTTATCGAAATTCAATTTAATTTTAATTGTGTTATTAATTTATACTCTACGTATATATTATAGGAATAAATTTATTTTAAATTTAATTCTTTTATTAATAGATTTACGCTGTAAAATATTCATTTCGAGCAATAATTTTGCATATAAAACTTTTTGATTTAAAACCTCCATGCATTTGATATTCTGTGTATTCTGTGGTTATAATGGTATTCTGTGGTTATATCTACCTATGCAGGAGGAAAACAAAAAAGTACTAGTGCGTAAAAGAATAACTTTGCGCACGCTAAACATACATGGAAATGACAACTTTTTGAGCAAATGTGTTAAAAACACTATTATTGCTTGGCTTTCAAGGCTTCAGTCATGCCGAAACTTAAGCGTTAACCTTAACGGCGTACAAGCCGTATTGAAGTGATTTTGAATGAAGTTTTACGTAAAAACTATAAAGACAATTACTTTCAAATTTAAACGTCATGTATTTTAGGTCTTTAATCGAATATCGCTTAGAAGCAGAAACACGATTGGATGAAATTTTCTCGATAGAAAGTTCTCCCAAAAGTTGCTCCAAAATCTCAGTTTTCCTGTTGTTTATCGGAAACTACTATGGATGTAATTGTAATTTTTGTTTTAATGTGTCGGTAATAACAATATCCAAAAAAACTAAGAAACAGATTTTTGATAACCAGCTTAGTTTTTAAGTAATTAAGTAAAAGGTCGTGTTTCTGTTATATTCTTCCGCGACGCTGCATGTCGCACCTACCAACGTATCCGTGAGAGTGAGAAAGACAAAAATAAATTCAATGAATCCCCTTACGAATACTAGGATATGAAGAAGGCTGTCAACAGGGTACGCCAGACCTAGTGATGCGTATCAGATAAGTAAACGCGTAGCGCTCAGTATAGGCGTTGCGTATTTGTTCTTGAGATCTGGCCAAAAAAATGAGGATTCACAGCAGTACAAGAGACAAAGCATCCGATCAATTTTTAATGTTGCAAAATTCGTTCCTAATATTCTATTTTCTTGGGCAGGTGTATCAGAACCATTCGAGGTGAGCAGTCGGGAGGACAAGCTAGTGAGCATAGACCCTTGCGCGGAGGCGTCCACCAGTGCGTCACCAGGCAGGTCCAAGCCCTCCTCGGCCAACACTGACATATTCACTGACTTCACGGGCCTGGATGTGGCCAAACTGTCCCGGCACTTCTCAAACGACCTCAGTATTGACTGACTAAAGAGCTACGTGCCGGGCTCCCCGGCCAACAAGCGGAGAGACGGGGTCTAGGTTTATATTATACAGAAGCAAATCGATAGGTAAATAATAGAGAGAGCCAGCGCGTGCAAGACCTTCGTTATTTTATAAAAGCTGAAAGTTTCTCTGGGTATTGTCCTCAACACTGGGAAGAATGTTTGTTTGGACGTTTGTTTGGATCATGGTGGCTTTGGGAGATAACAAGTAATAAACGTGTAAAAAATCTAATTTTTAAAAATATAGTCTAATTTTTTTAATATTTTCTTTAGAATAGTATTAGAAATCACGCCATACAGTGCCAGACACTTAGTGTGGTGACAACCCCTTGCCAGACACCCTTAAACTTTTAAACTTTAAAGGCGTCTAGCAGAGGGTTGCCATAATACTAAGTGTCAGGCAATGCATGGCGTGATTTCTAATACTATTCTAAAGAAAATATTTAAAAAATTAGACTTTATTCTTTGACGTAAGATTTTTACACGTTTATTACTTGTTATCTCCCAAAGCCACCATGATCCAACAAACGTCCAAACAAACATTCTTCCCAATGTTGAGGACAATACGCAGAGAAACTTTTAGCTTTTATAAAATAACGAAGGTCGGGCATGCGCTGGCTCTTAGTCTATAAGGTGGTGTTGTCCTAGGAATTCACGAGAGCGAGTGTATAGAAGAGTACAAAAAATGGTGGCGCCACTGTCTATATGGACAGTCGATTAATAGAATGAAGTAATACGGATAATTTAATTACGATTTCAAAATATTAATGAACAATATGATTGGAAAGAGATAGAAACATTTCTATCTCTTTCCAATCATATTGTTAGGAAAGGAATTGCTAAACTTAGCGCGTCTAAGTAACAGATTTTTAGACGCGCTAAATTTAGAAATTCTTAAATAGACTCTACTATCTCTTGATAACCGTGAATGACATTTAGCGATTTTTAGACGCGCTGAATTAAGAGAGATCTTAGAGCGGCGAACTACCTGCGCGCACTCGTGAATTGATAGTTTGATAGGGTGAAATAGTTCAAATATTTTTTAATTCTTAATTTAACTATAAGTTACTAGGGAGAGATTTTTGATGCACTTGTACATCGATTATATTTAAACCAGTGTTCTTAGTGTCACAAAACAAGATGAAAATTTTATTGTTTATTCACTTTACCTGAATTTCTAAACTGACTAAAATGACTGTTCTATAAAAAAAGCTAACTTTTCACTATGTATAACATAAAAAGAATAAATAGTGGTCTAGTGAATTTAGTTTAGAGAGATCGGTAGAACAAAATTATCTATTTTCAAGATAGAGTGGATTTTTCGACAGAAAATTAAAAATTCGATTCTTTATTTTATTCATTGATATTTTAGTAGACCGAAGTCGCTGTTCCAGCATCGGTCTATTTTGAAACATTTTGTTTGAAATATTTTAATCAGTATTAAAACGAAGCGACTAAATCTTTGAATATTTTATATACTCATAGAATTTTGGAAGATGTTTAATGTACTTATTAGATGATCGATAAATACAGTGTGAGTCTTCATAATGTGCACATATTGAAATGAGGGAAACTATGCTTAATTTTATCGACGGAAAACGTATTAAAAAAAATCTAAATTTTTTTTTATATTTTTTTTGGAATTTTTAAAAATTGCGTTCCGTACTATGACTCTTGTGTAAACAAAACGGTGTAACTTTAAACTAAATCGTCTATCACGATGAATCAAACTTATTAATGATTGGAAGTAATGGTCCGTTCTCATGAAATGAAAATTGTAGAAAAAAATTACCCTCAATGGAAAATACACGTGTTTTTAATAAAATTTCTGTGTTTTTTTTCACTAATTTTTACAATAATCGTAAAATTTCTCAATAAAATGCCCCCATTGTGTGCCTTTTTTATTACTTTAAATTATTCCTCATCATATTAGCTACCTAATGGTGAAAATTGTGTGTTTGTAACTTAATCATAACATTTCTTTTTAACTGTTCAAAAATAGCACTCCAAACGCGCAAGTTATTGTTTTCCTAGGGAGGGTTCTACGTGATATCTACTATCTCAATAATTAGTGCGTAGCCGTGTCTTAGGCCTTTCTTTAACACTTGATAAGAAATGTTACAAGTGAGTTATAAGCATGCAATTTTTACCATTAGGTAGCTTATACGATGAGGAATAATTTAAAGTAATAAAAAAGGCACACAATAGGGACATTTTATTGAGAAATTTTACGATTATTGTAAAAATTAGTGAAAAAAAAAACAGAAATTTTATTAAAAACACGTGTATTTTCCATTGAGGGTAATTTTTTTCTACAATTTTCATTTCATGAGAACGGACCAATACCTAAAATCATTAATAAGTTTGATTCATCGTGATAGACCATTTAGTTTAAAAGTTACACCGTTTTGTTTACACAAGAGTCATAGTAGGGAACGCAATTTTTAAAAATTCCAAAAAAATATAAAAAAAAATTTTAGATTTTTTTTAATACGTTTTCCGTCGATAAAATTAAGCATAGTTTCCCTCATTTCAATATGTGCACATTATGAAGACTCACACTGTATATAGACCTTTTTATTTTGAGTTTGTTTTTGCGTACGTAAGAACGCAAAATTATAAGTTTGTATATTTTATATATTAATAATATGAGGAGAAAGTAACACGCTCAATTTATTCGGTTACCATCGGAATAATAAAACCTGGAAGTATATCTTCCACTCTAATATTGGTTGGTTGTTATATCCGCGCGGATGACAGACTCGGTGAATTCACCGCTGGGTTGGAACCATTGATCAAACATATAAAGGATCAGCACTTAGTGACGTTACGCATGTATTTTTAGGCTCCGCCCTGAAGCCTCCTTTTTAATTTGACAAAATTGTAAAATGGCGCTAATGTTTTTTTTTATTATTCTATACAAGTTAGTACTTGACTGCGATCTCACCTGATGGTAAGTGATGATGCAGTCTAAGATGTTATCGTACTAACTTGGAAGGGTAAGTGAATTTACCCCAGCGGTTTCTACACAGCATCGCACCGGAACGCTAAATCGCTTGGCGGTGCGTCTTTGCTGGTATAACACGATGTGCTGACAGCGATACCCATATGTTGCGGGAGATAACGACGCCATATTTGAGAAATTTTTGGCTTCAACATACGTCACATATTTCCCGTCCTCTTAGCGTAGCGTGGTACTTCGTCATTGAGTGGAACACAGTACGAGCCAATTCATTCTATGCTTTATATTTCGATGATTAAATAAATTAAGATTAACGTAGGTACATGTTGTGTATAGTATAGAATTAAAATATAATCTTTTGAAGTCTGTAGAATCGTTCGTGGCGCATGTAGCTTAAACGGGACGATTTTATACACTTCTCTCTATAAGTTTTAAGGATGCATTAGCATTTGACGTTACGGCATTTTTTTGTCTATAATACCGTTTGGTCTAAAAATAAAAAATAGTTACCGTGAACTGTAGTTACATTTAAGCGTTACTATATTTTAGAATAGTTTAATTGAATTTGATGTTGTCGTATAATTAATACCTATTGACATTAATCTGTTGTGATTATGCTAGTACAACTATAGATATTATAATATGTTTGCCGAGATAGCCCGCCGAATAAAAATTTTACTTGGTTTTTCGCAAATTGTAAGTCAGTTAGTTATACATTGTAGGCCTATGACAGTAAAATTTCGGAAATGGCACTGGCATCTTCTAATATTTGCATAGTTACACAAAATTAGTTATTTTTATAATTTGCCAAAAACCTAATAAAATTTTAATGTGTTGGTCTACCTGGGACCAAAGCCGCAGGCTCTTACATAGTAGTACAATGAAATAAGGTCAATATCTTGCCATGGACCTCTCCCATCTAAAGCAGGAAAAGAAAATATTTTTATTTCATAACATGCCACTCATCAAAGCATCATTAAGTGTAACAAATACCAGAGCCCAAGTGACGGAAGCACCAGATACCGCTTGTCTTAGACTTTAGACTATGGGATTTTCGTAGATTTTTTTCACATCGGGATTTTCGTTGCGGAAAAATCCATTTTCTTTTGCCTACCCCATTCCGCTGAACCGTGCGAAAAAAACTTCGTTGCAAAAACCAGTGAAAAATGAAAATGAAAATATTTATTTTCACATAGGCCTAAATAATAGGCTCTTATGAAAAGTCAAAACTCTACCGCCAGGTTCGGAAAGCAGGTTTGCACCGAGAAGAACTGGCAAGAAACTCGGCACTTGCTCTTTTCAAAAATGTCAGTGTTATAATAGGTACAAGATTTCTTATAAAGTATGAAAAATTATAACACATTTTTAAGATATCTCGTGAGGAGATGGAAGCATATTTATATCATTCCAAGAATCAGTGAATTACTCTCTGTGGTGTGGTGTGGTGGGCTAATGCAGGATACGTTCCTTTTATTACGTGACGACGTAGATTTTTACCTATTAATAAAAAAGACTTCTCCATTGCTTTCAGTAAATAACAAAAAACACACCACAAAATGATTAGTTTTGATGAACCATTTGTCAAGGGAAATCAAGAATGAAAGGAAAACACAAGGACTTTAGTAGTCTCCAATGTTTATACAGCGAAATTGTGTATCGAATAGGAGGGTTCCGAGAAATCGATATCAAACGTGTGTCTGGATCTCAGGCGTGAACTAATGCGATTCGATTTCGAAAATACAGATCGAGAACATAAATAGATTTCACATGCGTGAAGTAAAGTTCAATTTGGTAATTGGGACTTTTGAGATGTATTCATATTATTCTTAAAAGTAATCCAAGTGCTATGCGCCAACTCAGTCATTTGTTTGCTACAGTGTTTTTATTTTTATTTCTCTCAATAAACATGTCTAACAAACCATAGAGAAGGGTGCTCAGTGGTTTTCATTGACTAACTGCTTCGGGTAATCCCGTGGTAATTTCGAGAAATCCTTCCCTTTCTATCCCATCATGAAGATAACTGAAATACTACCGCTGCTTATGTGCAATATTTCAGCACTTTAAGATGACGAATCAGTGAGTGAATAAATGAATGAGTGAATGAGTGAGTCGGGTGTTTTCTTTTTAGACGATCATTGAATTGTGACGTCTGTCATAGACATGGAGGTACAGAATTCGAAACTTGCGCTGTCGAGTTACAAAAACGTTCGTACAGAATAACTTGATGGCAATCCCATTAGCCTGTGCTTGCTGCTCGTATACTAGACGCACAGGTATAATATGATAATTAATTCCGCTGTTTTATAAATAATGCGATCTAGATAAGTGCCGCATGCCGGTGCGGCGCGCCCGCTACAGTGTACGGGCAGGGCAAGATAAAAAGCACCCTGTGCACCAGATTGCAGAACAATAGTGAATGCCTCCGACGATTTATATCTTCAGTTGTAACAATTGCTGGCGTGTTTGTCCTTTAAAGGTCTAAATTGAAGCATTTTTTTTTAATAAAACTAGCGACCGACCCTACTGACCGATAATATGTTATATCACTCCATGCGGGACAATAAAATCGCAAAACATACAAAAATAGATATTTATATATAAAAAAAGACGAGTGTCGTGAAACACTCGGTAGAAACAAAGTTTGGAATAACAACTACCTACTACTACAAACTAACTAGCAAACCTCCATTTTATATTATCGATCGCTCGATAGATGGCGCTGTTTTCAATTAGCTCGCACTAACGAGTTCGTCATACCAAATCGGTAAACGTGATTGCATGCGTGCCCATTCTGTAGACTAGTTAAAGATACTTTCATTCTAGATTTTCGTAGATTTTCTTCAATTTAGTTTCTTTATCCTAGCCCCTCGAAAATAAACTTTGTTTCAAAAATACTTTTTGGACGCCATTTTTCTAACATTGGCAACGCGAACGGTAGAGATACTGGGTGTAAAAGTTATGGCTAAAATATCTAAAAATACCAATTCTCCGTAAACACAAATAAGTGCAAAATACAAATTGAGATGTTACGCGTAGGAAGTTTAACTATTGAGGGATAACACTAAATTCAAATTGATTGACCGCAAAATTGAAGAAGAATCGGTGACCTCAAATTGTTGGTTTTATTCATAAAATAGCTACTTGTCTTTTGTACACGACTTAACCTATACCTACTCAATATAACATCGAGTAGGTATTGACTATTGACTGATCTTTATCGGTAGAAATTTTCTTTGAAGAATCACTAAATGCAAATCTCGGCAAGGTGTATCAACTTATAACCGCAAGGGATGTGTTTCCTTTGAATATAGGGCGAATGTAGGTAATGAATAGAAACGCGGCTAAGAGACGACAAAACAAAGCAAACATCTCGAGAGCCTTGTTTACTGATATCAGATACTTGCTGTAATTAAACACGTGATTGGCTTACGGTGAGAAACCTACTTTAGAAATGCAAGGAGACTTAAAGTAGTAATTACTGTTAACGAATAGTTTGTTTAGGAGCCTTACCTGTGTAAATGGCTATTTGAAGGATTTTTAGTGACCTACATTAAAAACTACAAAGACAATTACTTTCATTTTGGGTCTATAATCTAAATTCGCTCTGAAGCAAAAACACGTCGTCGTCGTCGTCGTCGTTTCAGCCGATGGACGTCCACTGCTGGACATAGGCCTCCTGAAATGACCGCCAAACACCACGATCTTGCGCCGCCTGGCGCCAGCGACTCCCCGCGACCCTCTTAATGTCGTCCGTCCACCTGGTGGGGGGTCGACCGACACTGCGCTTTCCGGTGCGTGGCCGCCATTCCAGCACCTTGGGTCCCCAACGTCCATCGGTCCTGCGAGCTATGTGCCCCGCCCATTGCCACTTCAGCTTTGCGACACGTTGAGCTATGTCGGTTACTTTGGTTCTTTTGCGGATCTCTTCATTTCTGATTCGATCGCGCAAAGATACTCCGAGCATAGCTCTCTCCATCGCTCGCTGAGTGACCCTGAGCCTTCTTATGAGGCCCATAGTTAGCGACCAAGTCTCTGATCCATAGGTTATCACTGGCAACACGCACTGTTCGAAGACTTTGGTCTTCAGGCACTGAGGGATGTTGGACGAGAAGACATCGCGGAGTTTCCCGAACGCTGCCCAGCCGAGTTGGATTCGGCGGTTCACCTCTTTCTCGAAATTGGACCTACCTAATTGTATTGTTTGTCCAAGGTATATGTACTCGTCAACAATTTCGAGTGCAGAGTTTTCAACAACCACTGGTTGGAGCGAAACATGAGTATTTGACATAATCTTTGTCTTGCTCATGTTCATTTTGAGTCCAACTTGTTGAGAAACTCTGCTGAGGTCGTTGAGCATTGTGTTGAGATCCCCCAGGGTCTCTGCCATGACGACTATATCGTCGGCAAATCGCAAGTGAGTGATGTACTCGCCGTTGATGTTGATGCCACATCCGTTCCAATCCAGTAGCTTAAAGACGTCCTCCAACGCCGCGGTAAACAACTTTGGAGAGATGACATCTCCCTGCAAAAACACAATTAGACTTAAATATATTCTTGTTAACGCCGTCGCTTTCCTAATTGTGTCTTTTTCTATGCCTAAAAGACTGTCCCAAAGTCTACTAATTTGTGACAGAATATCAAAAATTTTTAACCTCGAATTTCTAAGAATAAATATAATTAGAAACACCACCCGTTAGACTCAAATTTTATTGGGTTTTTCTATTTGTTAGCTAATACCATATAATATTATTATGTACTCGTATTTGGAGGGATATGACAGTTAAAATTGCGGGAATGGCAGTATCATCTTTAATTTATTTAATTGAAAGTACTTATGCAGTTTAGAAAATTAGGACCTGGGTGACCGAGCTTTGCTCGGTAGTATTATAGCTACTCACCAATAGATGGCAGCTCTCGCTGCGTGGTCTTCTCCATGGAGAGCAAGTCCCCACGGGGGTACGGGCCTCGAGGCATGCCTCCTTACCCGGGCGATGTGTCGCGGGGGAGACGCGCTCCCTCGGTGTTGTTCTTTTAGCCCCGGTAAGGGGCTAAGGCCTCGCCTTCATGGCTTGAGGCCTGCTGGTGTAGAGGGTCTGGTCGCCCCGCGCGGTCAGCGATCATATCTCTGCCCTGCGCGGGGATGCTGGGGTCCGGTAGCATAAACCCCGCGTCGTCGTCTTCGTCTCCGTCACTGTCCACGCGCGCGCGAACTGGGGAGGGAGACCGCAAGAGCTCGCGAGGTAGCGGACGCCCCGTTGGTGGTCGATCTTGTTGTGGTGCGATCCCGTGGAGGTGTTCGTATGGCCCGTTGTCCGCGCGAGCGAACAGGTTCCTCGCAAGACCACGGACGAACTCCTCCACGGTGGGCGTCCTGGTGTCCCGATGTATGACGTCATTTCTGACGTACCTCGGAGCTCCCACGATCAGGCGGAGGCACTTGTTCTGCACGACCTGCAGCCGGCGCCTCTGGGTGGCTGAACATAGTGCGTACCAGGCAGGTGCCGCATACGTCAGGCGAGAGCGGACGTACGCCCCGAAGATACGGAGCTTGGTCCTCGGTGTGAGACTGGAGGTCAGGACTTGATGCAGCATCGACACGGCGGCCTTCGCCTGGTTCACGGCGTGTTCCACCGTGAGTTCCATGGTCAGGCTCCGATCGATGCGACACCCTAAATAGCGCACCGAAGTCTGCCATTGTAGGTCCTGTCCTCGGAGGCGTAGTTGACGTAGTGGTTTCCACCTGCCGAAAATGATGGCGGCCGTCTTACCCACGTTGACGGCCATCCTCCATTTGTCCAGCCACTCCGGCAGCAGGTCCAGCACACGCTGCATGCGGTTGACGGAGACGATTTGGTGATGTGACGACGCGAAATACGCGCTGTCGTCGGCGTACAGCGACAAAAGCACGTCCATTTCACCCTCGTGCAGGTGGTCGGCGAGGGTGGGGATGTCGTTGGTGTAGACGGCGTACAGGCATGGTGATAGGCAGCTGCCTTGGGGCACTCCGGCACGGATCGGCCGTGGCTGGGAGTCAGTGCCCTCCACGGAGATATAAAAAGACCGGCCTTGCAGGAAGGAAGCCACCAACCGCACCATCGCGGGTGGTAAGGTGGTAGACAGGAGCTTCGCCAGGAGACCTTCGTGCCACACACGGTCAAAGGCCTTCTCGATATCGAGGAAGACCCCCACCGTGCAGTAGCCCTTGTTCTTCTCGCTGGCGATGTGGTGAAGACCCCTTGCCAGCTGGAGCGTCGTGGAGTGGCCGCTGCGAAAACCGAACTGCTCTCCGCGCAGTTGAATGTGGGCGGCGAGTCTTCGCAGCAGCAGACGCTCAAACAGCTTGGCGAGGTGCGGCAAAAGGGTGATGGGGCGGTGGTTTCCTGGGAGGCGGCGGTCTTTGCCTGGTTTGGGGAGGGTGATGATCTTCCCCTGTTTCCAGGCTTCCGGAAAATGGCCCGTGCGGAGTATCCCGTTGAAGAGTCTCGTGAGTGCTACGAGGACTCTCCTTGGCAGCTTCTGAATTGCGGCGATCGTTATCCCGTCGGGTCCCGGCGCCTTTCGTTTTGGGAGACGAAAGACGACCTTCCATAACTCGGAAGGGGAGATGAAGTCCTCTCCCCGGAGCGCAGGAGTCTGGGCCGACAGGAAATCCTCCACTTGTCGGAGGATCGCTGCGTGATGTCTGTACGTCGTCTCGTCTTCGGCCGGTGGGTTTGGGGTAAACTGGTCTTCCATATACTCCGCCAGTATCTCTGCTCGATCTCTGGCGGAGTATCTTCGCCTTCCTTCGCTATCTAGCAGTGGGTAGACGGGTGGTGTCGTAGCAGTGAGTGTCTTGCACAGGTGGTATAGTGATGTTTCGTTCTCGGACGCCTCCTCGATGATACGTTCCCAGTCAAGATCATCGCGGGCGCCGAGAGCTTGCGACACTTCCTGCGCAAGACGGTTGAGGTCACGCTTGACCCTCGGACAGCGAGTGCGCGCCCAAAGTTTGCGTAGGGTGCGTTTCTTCTCTAACATGTCCCGGAGCGAGTTCGAGAGCAGGTCCCGTCGGCCGGCGTGCGGTTGTGTGGTCGTTGCCTTGGCTTTTGCCTGTTGAATTGCCGCCGTGATCTTGGTGGCGGCCCTGTCCACATCGGCAGGAGTGGAGATGGGACCCGCGAACTCAAGCTCCGACAGCGCGATTGCGAACTTTTCCCAGTTTGTTCTCGTTCTAGGTGGAGACGGGATGGTGAAGTCGCGCTGGAGGTTCAGCGTTACAAGGATCGGCAGGTGTTCTGTGTCGAGGTCATACATAACCTCGACACCGATCGGGTTGTCGACTTTGTAATGCAGCACGATGTCCAGCACATCAGGTTGGCGCCGATGGTCAGTCGGGATATGAGTCGGCGCGGTCGGACCCAGAACCCCGAAGCCGTTGCATTCGCTGTCCTCGAGGAGGCTCCTTCCGGTTGCGGAGCAGATCCGCGAGCCCCAGGCTTGGTGTTTCGCGTTCAGATCGCCCACGACTAGTGTAGGGCCTTGCCATTCGAGGAGAGTTTGGACATCATTGCTGCAGTAGGTAGTGTTGGGTGGTCGGTAGGCGGCATAGATCTTGAGCTCCCGGTCTCCCGCCTGGACTCGCACTCCCTGCGTGCGCAGAGATATGAAGGGTGCGTGATCCAGTTCCTCGTGCACGATGTCGCGCCGCACCAAAGCGGCCGTACCCCTGTAGGCATAGCCCTGGGGCGAGACCTCGTCGCGCCGGTACACGAAGAAGTTGGGGACTCGGAGCTCCACGTCGTCCTTGAGCTTGGTCTCACCCAGGAGGATGACATGAACATCCTGCGACTGAGCGAGCGTCGTCAACTGTCGAACGTGTCCTCTAATGCCGCCTGGATTCCAGTACAGCACTCTCAGTATGTGAGGGCGCGTGCGAGCACGGACATCGCTGCCGCGATCGCCGGCATTGCTCCCTGGCCCTGCAGATATGCCGTTAGGCCGGCCATCACCGCCTCCAGCACCACCCGGACTAGGGCCATTGCGTCCGGGTTGCTCTGTCCTTCCCCCTGGGTGTTAGAGGGAGGGGCGGCGTGGGTGGGCTGTGTGGTTGGTGGACCTTGCTGCTGTAGGATCGCGGTGGCGTGGATAGGCTCCTGGGCGGCCACTGGAGCGGACGCCTGGGCGGTGGTATGGGTTTCCTCTTGGGCAGGTAGGCTTGCAGGCAGCGGGCGGAGTAGGCCTGTGGGTACCGGTTCAGGTGACTGTATTTGTATCGGAGTGGTCGTGCGGGCGGTAGCTCCAGCTGACACTTGGGCAGGCGTGTCGGCAGGCACTCGATCTACTGCAGCCAGAGCACGCGTGGAGCTCCTTGGGTATGGCGTGGAGGCCGCGGTGGGTTCGGCACGATTTGGTCGGGCAGCTCTTCTATTTCTCCTCCTGCTGCCCGACCTCAGAGCCTGTCCGCGTTCGGTTGGTGGGTTTGCCGGTGGGGCTAAGGTTGTTACGGTCTGCGGAGCGGCCTCCGGCTGCGTTTGGGCGGTGCGAGGAGTGGCAGTGCGTGGAACGGCAATGCGAGGGGCGGCGGTGTGCTGGGCGGTGTTCTGGACGGCGGCTTGTGAAGCGGCCGCACTCGGTGCTTCAGTGTGTTGGGCAGTCTGTTGGGTGCTAGCGTGCGGCGCAACGGCGCGAGGGATGGCGGCGGGTGCGCGGGGGCGTGGAGGTTGCACATCGATGCCCCGCTTTCTAGCCTCCCGCCTGAGGTATGAGCACCTATGGTCGTTGGCGGCGTGCCCCTGACCACAGTTGGCGCACGTAGGTGTGTCAGTGCGCGGCCGAGTGCAGTCCTTCACCATATGCTCTCCTGCGCACCTGATGCACCGCATTGGTCGGTGGCAGTTAGCCGATGAGTGCCCGACAAGCTGGCATCGGTGGCACTGCGGAGGCCGGCTTCCGCCTCGCCATGCCTCCACGGTCACTCCCGGCATGCACAACAGCTCTGTCGTGGCATAGAGAGCCGCCAACTGCTCTTTTTGCATGTGGCACAGCTGCACAAAATATGTGCAGCCGTGCTTGCCTTTCGGCGGTGGTAGTGCGCGCGCTGTCTCCGCTGGAAACCCCAGCTGTTGAAGTGCGGCCACCACTTCTGTGACTGGAGTCTCGTATGGCAGCCCGCGGATGGCGACCTTGGTGGGGCGTTCGGTGTCCGGGCTGTAGCAGTAGAACGAGACCGCCTTGTCTCGTTCCGCTGCTTCGGTGAGGTGCCTCTGTACCACCCGGAACTCCGCTTCGGTAGCTGGGAGGAAGCGAACCCCCTTCCCAAGTGGCCTGGCGTTCGGCGCGTGTCCCAGCTTCTGCCGCAGGATCTCGAAGTGCCCAGTCCAATTTGGCAGGCATTCGACCACCAACGGCGGGTACGAAGAGCGTGTACGCGCCGATGCGGCGCCGGCGGCGGCGGCTGTGGCGGCGGCGGCGGCGGTTTCTGAGGTCGCAACTGAGGCGGCCAGCAGCGCGGCCGACTGGCGGCCTGCGCGCGGCACGGCGGCAGCCGCTGCATATGATGTGCTGGGCTGAGGTGGCGTGGCCGACATGTCCATCGGCGGCGGAGACCCCCTGCTATGCAGAAATGGTAGTCCTGCGTAGCTGGTTGAGTTAATCCCCGATGCCATCATAGGGGAAGGTGACGGAGGTGGTGAGGAGTGTGGTTCTGCCGGTGGAGGTGTAGACGCACCAGTCCGAGACGGTGACAGCGATGCGAGTGCGGTTACGTTGGACGTCAGTTCCGGCGCGGGCGGAGAAGGCGCGCGGGTAACGGGCGACGGCACCGCGCGATCATCATGCGCAGGCGCAACGCAGGTGGCGGAATGGGATGCGGCGTGCGGTGCGAGCGCAGACGTTGCTGCGCCCGTAGCTGGCAGCGACAGCGAGGGAGATGGTGTTGGTTGCGGCGCCGGTGGCGGCGATTGCGTCTGCGGTACAAGAGACGGCGTCAGCGACTCAGGCGGTTGCAGTTTTGATACCGCCAGCGGTTGCAATACCGGCGGCGGCATCGCGTATGGTGGCGGTCTAGATGCTGGTGGCTGTTGCGACGTCGACGGCGGCGAGAGCGGCGATGGCGGGGACGGAAGCGCCTGATACTTTGTTGGCGGGCGCCTCTCGTCTCCTTGTGCCGGCGAGTCCGGCGAGGAGTCCTCGGGCCGAGGACGCTTCGTTGCTTCTGCGCCAGGTGTAGACTCAGTTACACCTGCAGCTGCGAAGCTTACGCCAGTGTTCTCCCGAGGATTAGCGATTTGTTCTGTGGGTTGCGCCACTTGTTTGACGCGAACTCGTGACCGAGATCGAACTAGCTCGGTCCGCGGTAAGACTGGTACATTTTCCCGGCGAGCGGTGGACAATGGAATCCCGGTCCGAGTATTCTTTCTTCTACGGCGTTGTTCTAGGGGTGATTGTTCCCTTTCGTCAGACATGATGGTGGCAATATCACTGCTTCCCTGGGTGTAGGTACGGGCTGAGATCCCCTCGGCGCGTGCAACCACACCAGGCGAGACCCCGAAGGGAGACCCAGCGAGGCGCCCGCGAGCGGGGACACAGATCCGCACCCACAGGTGTTAATAAGGGCGTAGGCAGTATTGTGTGGAATATCCGCCGTTTTTTCAACGAAAAACGTGAAGAAATTCCGCGCGGATTTCAATCGGCGGGTAGCAGGCGCTCGCGCGCAAAGCGTCGACCGGTTCCTCCAGCCGCACGGCGCGGGCCGCGGCGAGTACAACAGGCGTCGACGGGGCGCGGGGAGCGGGGGGCGCGTGGACCGATAAGAGCTCCGCGTATTACTGACACGACCGCTTGTGACGGCGGACGTGCGCTGATTGGCAGCTGGAGTTTACTGTAACAGTTTTACTTTATTGCCAATAGATGTCAGGTATAGATTTACATTGTTTTTTGGTAAATTACGATATTTTCTAAAAATGAATCCTAGCTAGATCAATTTATCGCCCCCAAAACCCCTTGTATACTAAATTTCATGAAAATCGTTCGAGCCGTTTCCGAGATTCAGATTATATGGAAATATATACATGTATACATGTATACAAGAATTGCTCGTTTAAAGGTATAGGATTTTGAGTATCGATTATTTTGCGAGTTCCCCACGTCAAACACGATACCTACAGATACTTACTCCGAGAAGTCTCGAACTCTGAGTTTATTTGGCTCTAATTAAGAGATGGCCTAATTAACAGTCCGCGATGAAATGTAGATGTGTCACCAAGATAGCGTCTGCGACCTGACACTTCTATCACAACTCTATGATCGATAGTGTATGTTAATATAGCATAGAAAATTAATAGGGCATTTTACTCAAATCAAGATATTGACTCATTAGTTAACAATATTATTAATTAATAAAATTTTGAAAAAACAAATTAATTCGAGCAAATAACGAAAAAGTTATAACCAAATAAATAACCCTGATTAGACGGATATAGCTATATTGGATAGTGACGTCACTTACTCACTCGTGCGTTGATGACTCTATGAGATACTAAGATTAATAATTTAAAAAACCTACTGCAAAAAATATCAACTTATAAAGTTACATAAAGTATAATTACATTTAAACATACAACATATACCTATAATGTATTTTGTAATTTCCTTTTAATTTCCTTCCTTTCCTTCATAATACACATACATACAAGATACGCGCGAAAAACATATAACATCTTCCTGCAGTCGGGTAAAAAAATGACTGAGGCAAAAACTATTTCTTTAATTTAACATTGAAAGGAGGCCGGCAGAATCCCATACATGTCTGGGCCAAAAACGTTACAGCAATGATTCTTGTGTTATTATATAGGCAAAGAACTTATATTTATGTAACAAGAAGATTTTTTTTATAATTCTATGGGAATCAGTAGGAAAAAATATTTTGATAGACATAGGTTAGGATGAAAATAATGTACTCTGAGAACCATTACTTAGACGAAAATATCTACATTGGCTTTCGCCAAGCCAAAGTCGTTAAAAATACAGTAAAAATCATGAAAACACATCCGTAAGCGCACGAGTACCTACGAAAACGAATGACGTATGAATTATGAAATGTGAATGACAATTGAGAAATGACAATAACGGCCTGGCCACGGGGAACGGCGGTGCGAACGTCGAAGCGTGGGGCGAGGCGACCATTCGCGCGGCACCGTTTGCAGGCCACGGGCAGTCACGTTCGCCGCCGCGACCAGTAAGGAAGTCCAAAACCAAAATGTCTTTATCGAAATTATCTCAATATTGCTTAGAAAGTAGTAGTTTTTGGTTCAAGACCTAATATTTGGCAGAGATTGTGGAATACATGATTTGAATAAAAATAGATGGAGAGTTCCACAAGAAGTACGAGAAATACAGAATATATCCAGAAAAATTTGTTGAGTGTACCAAAATGAGTATTGAAACCTTCGATTATATACTTATGAATATTCTTCCCACAATCTCTTCACTATATGTTTAAACTTGTGCTGTGGATGGCCAGACTTCCAAATAGCTGGTCTAGCTAGTATTTCAGCAATGTCTCAGCGTTCATTTTTCGCGGCGAAAATAACTAAACTCGTTTGTTCACTGCTCTATTCGCCGCGACTACCGCTCTACTCCGTGGCTCGCGCCGTACTTATTCATGCCTTTGTTTTGTTCGCCCGCCGCGCCGCAAGTCGCCGACGCTGTTCGCTCGGTACATTTCGCCGGTCGCTTCGTCGGTCGCCGTTGCGCGTGGCGTGATAAGTACATTGCTATGCGTTTAATTGAGTCGCTAGACGCTTCGCCGTTCGCACCGCGCGAATATTCGCATCGGCGAATGTCCCGTGGCCAGGCTGTAACAACTGACAGTTATTTTTTAAAGATCGAAATCCATAGACACTACGCGAAATCTATAATTAATTCATAAAATATCGTCGTTATTGTCTAAAATCGTTATTAATCTGTGTTATTTATATTACAAATAATATTTTTATTAAATTCCTATGAACATTAGTATATCACCAGTAATCGCAAAAACGCTGAATTACTTATTATTTTCATTACTCTCAAAATGCCTCAAAATTACTTATTATTTTCATTACTCTCAAAATGCCCAGAGCCATGAACCAATGACAAAAAAGACTTTAGAATATGGCAATAATTAGTTTTATTTTATGCAATAGTACGAATGATTATGAATCATGATTTTAGCACATTCCCATAGAAAGTTACTAAAACTTATAGTGATATAGAATCAGAAAAAAATCTACTATTTTTTGGTATATATGGGGTTCCAGTAACAATTTAGCCCATTTTTGCCGACCTCCTTTGAAAAGGTTTTTTTATGGTCTAGAAAATCAATTGTACGGTGTTCTTGACTGGCTTCCGGACTTCAATATTGAAATGACTGGCCTTAGTTACTTATTTTAATTTTCGACTAGTAGGTCAAATTGATTGTTTGACAAATCTTCAAATGTCGTGTTTTTTTTGAGGACAAAAAGAAGCCTTGTGTTATCCAGGGTTGGGTTAAGACTTAAGCCTACATATTTATTTTGAGCCAAATAGTTTCGTAGTTGTGACGTAAACGAGTAACAAAATTCCAACTTTCACAATACATATTTGTAATTGTAACATTAGGATTGATTTTGAAATATTTTTTTAATAATTTGTCATACCGAGTACCTATCACTATTATAATTTGCTAGGTTATAACTATTTATCTATCTAGGAATGCAACAATTTGGTACCCAACTCACAGATAATATAATACTATACTAGCCCAACTGTAACCATTTCTCGCCGCGTCGAAATGCATCGAACGTGTTCAAGTGTTTTTAATTAACTCTTATAAAAACTTATCTAAACTATGTAGCACTAATAACTAATTAAAAAGTCGAGTGCGCCTTGAGTAGATGCGGCGAAGTGTTGTCGATCTGTCGCCATGATAACCGAATCTACATGATCGATAGCTTTCGAGGTTGGTCGCGTTTAAAATAAATTAGCTACTGTAATTAATGTACCGTGATAATATTGATTCAATGAGCAATTAGTTGAATTTTTAATTAAAAATACATATTTGGAATATTATTGCGTCTTAGTATTCGTTTTTAGGGTTCCATACAAAAATGGTAAAAATGAAACCCTTATGGTGAGACTTTCTCCGTCCGTCCGTCCGTCACACTCGTTTTTCTTCGCAATACGGTATATTACTCGTTTATTGCCCGTGGTCCCCCCGATAGTTCCCCTTGCTTATATTTTTTTCGTTATTGGCTCGATTTCATATGTTTGTTTTTTTAGTTAAAATTTATTGTCTTATATTGTTTCAAAAATGAGTTTGCGCACGTTATTCTTAAACACATGGAAATGTCAACTTTTTGAGCAAATGTATTAAAAACATTTTAAGTCGTATTCTCAGACCTATTGAATGTACCTATCACACAAGTATTCATAATATAATAAATCAGTCAAGACGAATCGGAACAGTTTTCTTACAAACACTATGACTCATGTGAATTTATAAATTAGAAAAAATCTACAAAAAATCCCACCATACTTTGCTCAGTAGGTAGGTATAATGGCGCAATAGGAAAAAAAAGAAAAATACAATCGCAAATTTTATCTGCATCACCTTACTTATCTGATTTTCGCGTAATTTAAGAGTTAACTATATTTATGCAAATGCCGCACGCTATTTTTACGTAAGTAATATTTACCTATGGTAAAATTATTGTTTTAATTACCTACTTATTGAGTTAAAAGTATTATGAGTAGGTACGTATAACGTAAGTGGTAAAAATATAAATTAGAGAGCATTTTGTCACAAATGATGTAAATTATTTTGACTATTAATAATTGATTGTACCTAATCGGAATTACGAAAATTTTTGGACATCACATAGTGATTATGTGATTATCTATGCTGGAAATCAAATTAAAAAACTCGTTACAAGCATTTCGCTCAATAGATTTATAGAGACCTCATACGTAATTTGACGATTTCGAGTTATGTTAGGAGGATTCGAAAATTAATGATTTCGAATTTTGGTGACTATTTCCATGTAACAAAAATAAAATAGAAGATAATTTCTGTATCTTAATTCATGCTACAATTAGTCTGTGTCTCTATTTTATTTCGGTTCGACGAAAATTACCGTTCAGAGGACATCTCGAAAGAAAATCCAACTCGAAATCCTTAAATTTCGATTTAGGTTTCTATAATTCTAAAGGAGCACTTCATTTAATAAGCAGTTGTTGTATTAATCCATAAAAATAAGTACGATTACAGTAGTAGTTCAGTAGTCACAAAAATAGGAATAGATCGTAATTATAAGATTGTATGTACATATAATGTACACATGTTTTTATTATTAAGTATTGTGTTAAACGAATTGTACAGATTTATTAGCATTCACTTTTTCAATTATTGTACTTACACTTGGTTTAAAATTACGATTAATCGTAATTTATGATTGTTCCCTGTTAATATTTTTGAAAAATAGAGATGTGCATTTACTTTTCAATGATTGTACACAGTCGTAAAATTACAATTAACCATAATTTATGATTGTTACCTATGAATATTAGATGTAGTTAACATGTTGACATAACACGATAACTTGAAATTTATAAAATCAATGAATACTTAATTTGTTTTATTTACCGACTTTTAAAGGACGTCTTCATTTTAGCTTTGTTTGTAATAATGTTTGACTTTTATTCAAATTTCAAAATTTAGAATTCTAAATGAAAATTGGATATACCTGGTACCTATAATAATTAATAGTTTTATTTACCCGCTAATCTAGTAACTCTAGCGCACACGGCGCCGGAGGTTGTAGTCCTAAGGTTTCTGACAATTTGTGACGTGAACTGTCAACCGACCTCTGTTACGTAAACGTAAGTTGATACGTTACCGTAACGCGATCGTCCTCCCACTAATTAATAGCAGCGGGTATCCGTGCGTTAAATGTGCGAAGTCGTTACAAGTAGGAATACAGGGTCATGATAAATACCATATCGCTCTCGGCCTGTACTTGTTTAAATTAAAATTAACAACTTTTGTTCTACGACTTTTCAAAATTCAGTTTTAATTTATTTCATGCAAAAAAAATTATAAATCATGTTATTTCTGTAAAGTCTACACTGTGAAACCGATCTCCGCGTTTTGGGGCCGCGAGTTTGCGCGCCCGCCGTTGCAGATGTTACGCTACAGAGTAGTAACAATTAGAGCATCTCCGTTAAATATTGAATGTTCGATATTTCTCAAAATATCGAGTTAAAAAAAAGTCGTAGAGCGATAAGGTATTTTTTATATAACCCTGTATTCAGTTAGCGTAGCGTTCAATAGCTGCGAACGGATCGTATACCTCCATACATCTACAGGTACCGCCCCAAGCGTCATTTCAATAATGAGGGAAACTATGCTTAATTTTGTCGACAGAAAACATATTAAAAAAAATCTAAATTTTTTTTTATATTTTTTTGGAATTTTTAAAATTTTTGTTCGCTACTATGACCCTTGTGTAAACAAAACGGTGTAACTTTTAAACTAAATGATGTATCACGATGAATCAAACTTATTAATGATTGGAAGTAATGGTCCGTCCTCATTAAATGAAAATTGGGGAAAAAATTACCCTCATTGGAAAATACACGTGTTTTAAATAAAATTTTTGGTTTTTTTCACTAATTTTTATAATAATCGTAAAATTTCTCAATAAAATTCACGTCGAACCCTCCTTAGGAAAACTAACTTGCGCGTTTGGAGTGCTATTTTTTAACAGTTAAAAAGAGATGTTTAGGATTAAGTTACAAACATGTAATTTTTACCATTACGTAGATAATACGAACAGGAATAATTTAAAGTTATAAAAAAGGCACACAATCGGGGCATTTTATTGAGAAATTTTACGATTATTGTAAAAATTAGTGAAAAAGAAACAGAAATTTTATTAAAAACAAGTGTATTTTCCATTGAGGGAAATTTTTTTCCACAATTTTCATTTCATGAGGACGGCTATTACTTCCAATCATTAATAAGTTTGATTCATCGTGATAGATCATTTAGTTTAAAAGTTATGCCGTTTTGTTAACACAAGGGTCATAGTAGCGAACACAAATTTTAAAAATTCCAAAAAAATATAAATTTTTTTTTTTAGATTTTTTAAATACTTTTTCCGTCGATAAAATTAAGCATAGTTTCCCTCATTTCAATATGTGCACATTATGAAGACTCACACTGTATAGGGTACTGGGATAATGTGGAGTTTGTGGACTGCTGAGCTTACATTACACCACGGATGGACAGCCTGAATATAGTCCACCACGTTATCGTGCGTAGCGTGCACAGCAATGATCTCCTCCCGGGGAGCTCAACTTACTCGTACTTTTTGCATCAGATAGATTAACGCAAAAAAGAATTCAGGGGTGCCTTCTTTTCTTCCTACTTGGGTTGTAGCCTTATTCTGAACATTTAAACGTAAAATAAAATTAAAGCAAACATGTAGGTAAAGCAACATGTAGGTAAAATTAAAGCAGTTTAATATAGTGCTTACTATACTTACATGTAGTTATGTAATTTCATTATATTGTACTTAGCTAAAAGTAAAAACGTGTGTATTAAACAAAAGTGGATTCGTCATGTAAAGATATTGTATTATATTTATATTTTGTTCTGTTTAGTGTTGAGAAGCATTCATAATATTTAGCTTTTACCCAGTTTCATTTCTTTTTTATTTTGATGCTTGCCATACATTACAAAAACTTTCTTGCATAGCATAAGAGTACGAACAATACTTAGAATAATTGTGATGTACACTGTATTAAATAGTATATCAATTTATGGCAATAAGTGCAAATACCTGTAAATGTAGGTACTTATCGTACAGTAATAAAGTAATAATTATGTATAGATTTTAGATTTTAGGAAATGGGTTTGAAATTGTTGTTCAATGTTGTTATTTTAGTACAAACATAATTTTGTGTTAGTTACCTAATAGTTTTGCCTCAATAAATTATTATTAACATGATGTTGTTGTTTTACTATCTACTTAGTTAAGTACCCACCTACTCTATAATTTCAAGTGAACATTATACCTACTTATTAGAAGGCGCTCGCGGCTTTACTTGCGTGACCTCTATTTTACATAGTATCTAAGTTTTCTCTTCCAAGCCTTTAAAAAATCCATAGCGGATTCATATTGCATACGTCTTAACGGCCTACAAGCCGTATTTAAGTGATTTTGAAGGAAGTTTTATGCAAAAACTATAAAGACAATTACTTTCTTTACACGTCATGTATTTTGGGTCTTTAATCTAAAATCTCTTAGAAGCAGAAACACGATTGGATAAAATTTTCTCGATAGAAAGTTCTCCCAAAAGTTGCTCCAAAATCTCAGTTTTTCTATATTTTATCGGAAACTACAATGGATGTAATTGTTATTTTTGTTTTAATGTATCGGTAATAATAATATCCTAAAACGCTAACAGATTTTTGATTACTGGCTTATTTTTTGAGTAATTAGGTAAAACATCGTTTTTCTGCTATATTCTTCCGCGACGCTGCATGTCGCACCTACTAAATCTCCGTGAGAGTGAGAAAGACAAAAATAAATTCAATAAATCCCCTTAAGTCATAACAGCCATACCTACTAACATTTAGTGCTAATACCTACTAATATTTTTAATGTATGCTAACATTTTACTCAAATTTTGATCCGTCTAGTGGATTGAGGGGTATAGAATCAAAGGCAGCTAAATTCGTTTATAACTATTTTCCACAATAAGAAAAAAACTATAATTGAATTTGTTTTTGGCAACACCGTAAAGATTATTGTTTGGCTGGATGCATTTGTACAAAAGCATCAGGTTTACCAACTCAAAAATATTGTAAAACGATGGTATGGCGGTCTTTTTAAATAAATTGTCCTGGAGATAGCTGCTTTTGATACCAAGTATTGGATTTAGCTATCTTTGATTCCGACAACTTTGGATGTAGCTGCTTTTGTTTGCAACATTTGCAGCGATGACGTCACAACGTATTGTAACGTAGTGTTGGCCCTACCATAACAATAAAACACTAAAGATAATTAATTCACGGCCTTTTGCCGACATACAGCATAACATCACAATTTCGAAAAATGTGTATTGTGTAATAAATAATGTTTCGAAAAATAATACTTTTTCCAGAATCAAACAAAAAAATTATTGTAGTAGGGTTTTGTGAAATAATGATGCGTGTATGATGAATGAAAGATATCGGATAAAGAAATTTGACCGATTGTAGTAACTTGACTATCTGTATATTAAAATTATTTCAATAATAATTATTAAAATGTATCGGCAAAGCTATTTCATGCCTAAACGAATAGTTCCTAAATATACGAATTATGGAAACAAAATATACACATAATATCAACTTTATTAGTCGGTAATCAAGCAATAGTAAGATTATTTCGAGAGAGGTGGTTATAATTACTATTATACCCTTAACGTAACATCCACCTCAACCCTTTCACAAGAATCTTCTTCCACGTCACAATTTTCATCTTCGCCGTTCTCTTCTAAAAGCTGTATTTCTTTTTCGTCTACGTTTATAACATTTTTATAATATTCCAAATTAGGTAGTTCCTTCCAGTTTTCACCATAGTGCTTTTGAAGTAGGTTTCTTACATCTCTGAGCTTTAGTGGTTTAACATCTGTACCTTTCGAAATTTTCATCGGCTGTATCATTTCTGCTTTTTTTTCCTTTTCGACAAATACTTTTGGGAACACCGGTATCAGAATGATAAAATAATTATGATGAGTACCTACGAACAATATGCAAATAAATATAAATATGACGTTTTAATAAGTTTTTACCAATGAAATTACCATTTTTATCCGTACCGTAAATTAGTTTTTAAGTTATACAGCCAAAAAATTATATAAAAATATTGAAACTTTAAAAGAAAATTCAGTTCCTAAATTTTAAATATGAAAAGCTATGTAACATAATATTAAGATTTTATCGAATTTGCATTACAATGCGCACATCACTAGTCTGAACTTACCTATCAATTTTCGCCCTGTTCGCCTTCCATTTCTCCGGCTCTCTTTTGCGTTTTCTTCCTCTCCCAGGTGTAGCTTCTGTTACTGACTCTTCAATTTCACTTTTTCATAGAGTTTGATAACTTTTTTCTCCATAAAAACTGTTTAAAACTGTAAAAATCAGCAGACGCAGATGCACGTTTTACTAAGGAAACGCCATTTTGAAAAAACGGAATTAAAGGACTCTGATTGGTCAACCGCAATTTAAGCTGTTTTTGATTCTAAACAAAGGGGATATAGCTATTTTTGTTTCTAATCCCACTTTTTGTCACGAGATTTCTGTAGGTTTTAGCTACTTTTGATACCAAAAGGTTTTCCTAACGTATTTGAATCTTTACTAACAATAAAATGACATTCATAGTTTATTACAGCCCAAGTGTGGATAAAGCTGCCTTTGATTCTATACCCCTCGATTGAGCTATGCATTGACTATATTATCATCAGTTAGTCACTTTCCCTTCTTTATACAAAGAAATTACAGTGTCGTTAACCACCTGCTGATGGGTGTGATGTTAATTTGTTAGTGCTTATCACACACAATATCATGTCGCGATAAGCGATGTTTATCTTGATTCTCGACCGAACGTTGCGACGCGTCGCGCGTCGGCCGCGGAGCGCAGTGCGTTGATGTCGAATACGAGACAGTGCGTAGCGATGGTAGAGGCTAGAGCTACGAGCGGTTATCGGGAAAGCGCGGGAAAGCGGCGCCTATCATTATCAGCAGCCCGCTTGTACCTCGGTCGGTACTTCAGTCAGACTAGGACTGTTGATATTTTTAAAAATATCGGATTTTCGATATATCGATATTTTTAAATATATCAATATCGGAGTTTGATATATCGAAAAAAAATATCGATATTTCGATATATCGGCTTTATTTAAAAAAAATAGTCGTACGGCAGCTCAAAAATGATTACACAGTTTATAGTCCAGTATATTTATTAAGTGAGTTGCTAAATTAGTTGTATTTCCGCTGCTCTTATAATTTTTCCCGCATAAGTTGCAGGAAACACTTCTTGTATCAACTTTTTTAAAATACGTCCATACAATGGAAGAATTGGTCGAAGAAGACATATTATGGCACTAAACTGTTTTTATGTAACTAGATATAAAATAAATTAATATGAATAAACACTTGGTTTTATCGCTACATTACAATAAAACAGTAATTTTTCATAACCTCCCTTTTTAACTTCGCTCAGTAAATCTAAATCTACTAAATACCACAGACTAAATCACAGAACACATATACTCTCTAGATAATTGGAGATTAGATAAATATGTGACAACAAACACTGTAAGTAAAGTAGGTACTCCATATCATAGATTCTGTTCTGTTAATCCATTCGTCCCTTTCGGGGCAGGCAAAGGTCGGAGACCATACAGCCTATTCATTCGTGCATATCATAGATTATAGTAATTTTTATACCACAGAGGTATATCTATACAAAATTACATTTCGTTTAAGATAATAAGTAATTAAGTAAACTAGGAATAGAGAAAAAACATAATATAGTGTAAATGAAGTACAATAGATTAAGTTTACGATGATTTTGTAGATTAAATAATTTACGAAAAAAAATTAAAAATAAAAATTTATTTTAAAAAAAATATCGACCATCGATATCTACATTTCAATATCGAAATATCGATATATCGTTCAAAAAAATATTAGTTATAAATATCGATATTTCTATATAATAATATCGATATTTCGATATATCGATATTTTATCAACAGTCCTAAGTCAGACTCAGTAGGCTCGCGCCCGCCGCCGGAGATGGACGGGACCGCGCGTGCTCTGTTTCTCGCGCTCGCGGCACTCGCGCTAGCGATCGCGCGCGCCCACATGTCGCCAGCCTCCCACGACAATATACTTCGAATTCAACTCTGGGACGCGGAAGGATTGAGCCGGGAGTCCCTTTCCACGGAACCGCCCGCTACGACTGCCCATAACAAACACCGTCGAGTTAAAGTCAACTTGGACACTCTGTACGATGCGATGATGGGTGATGAGTACCACGGAGGTGCGGAGCGGTTCGCCAGGCACAAAGTCAGGCACAAGAGACGCCGGCCCCGGCAGAGTGGGACCGATCTGCCGTGGAGGTTCCACTCGGGCGCGGGGCTGCGGAACGTAGCGGTGTTCGACGACGACGTACCCTGGGACGTTATCGAGGGTAGGAACTCTTGGAGCGTGAACGCGAGTGCTGTGAGTGGTTCAAGTGCCCCAGTGAATGTGGAGCGGGAAGTGTCCCCACCGATGACCCTGCGCCAGGATGAGGAGGTAATGTTGGATAGATAGGATAGATGGACGAACACCAGTATTATAATGCTATCCTTTCAACCTTATCGTCGCCTCAAGGTGGTTAATAGCTCTGAAATTGCCTACCCTTAGTCAACACCTTAAGCTCTATGTGCCAGGCCTCCCATTCAGCTTTAGTCCTTAAGGAGCGTTGCAAGGTAGGTAAATTGCTCTTCCTTGTTTTTAAAATATGTTTTTCTCGGTGGGGGAAAATTGTATCGCGCCGGCCGGCGTCGAAACGCAGTAAAATATTTTTAAGAGGAATTCACCTTTAGCTTTATCAGTAGATGGTATTTGTGATTACGAGTGAATTAAATTTTGGATAGATACCTATGTGAGATAAGACTTTCGCCACGTGATGTTTTCAAAGTTTGTTATCGCTTGTGACATATTGAGTAATAAATTCACGGAAGTTATGTTTATCAGTGCTCTTCGATCACTATCCGATATCTAAGGTAGATAATCCCTCTATTAGTAGTTCACAAGCTAACAAGTTACTCTAATATTTTCATCTAAGTAGGTACACAGATGCATTATTTTTGTAAATCATCCCAATTTAGAATATTAATACTTTTGATAATCGGAAAATACAATTGAACTTGATTTTATTGCGGCGATTTCCTATTTTCGCGAAAAGAAAAAAAATGTGGAGCGCGAAGACACCTTGCAAATTATCTTTGCTTTCTTGAATTTAAGATTTTTGCGCTTTAAAATATATGAAACCTAAATTTCAAAAACTACTCGTAAATAATATCTACCTACCGTTGTTATATCGAGGTAGGTTATAGCCGTATTTGTAAAATAAGAATAAGAACTCATCCAGGTAGACTGGTGTAAATGAGAAAAATAAATGAATTTTGTTAATTAATATATTATATCAGAATGCACTGCACCTATTAAATTAATGTATTGATAGTACTTAAATAAGTTTTATTTTATCAATGTCTTATGATACTAGAACGTTTCGAGTTGTGGTTAGATTAGCTACGCGATTGATAAACGATGCAACGTTATGACACATTTTCTAGCTTATCAGATAAAACAAAAATGTTTCACACATGGTCTATCTCCTACCTACCTTTACTACTATAAAAACGACTCTAGCGCCTTCAATCAATTTCCTTTTAAAAATGAGATTTTTTTATGACAGAAAAAAATTAAATCAATTTAATGTACCTACTTCGGTAAAAATAAAATATAATTTAGATGGAACAATTTCGTTATATCTACTTAAAATCCAATTATAAATCAGAATAACAGATTTGGAATAAGTACTTAAATTATTTAACAATTTTCCTAATCTTTTTAAAGTAGGTACCTGAAGTAAGAAATAACCTTCTACATACAGATTTAAAATAAGAAGAATGAAAATAAGTGCCTCTTAAGTTATGTCGTGATCAAGGGAGATTGTAATTCATTCTTATATTACCTTTATTTCAAAGAGAAATAGACATAAGTAAAACTAGCTATTCCTACAAACTACTCCCAGGTTAACGACTAAGTATAGTCTGTTTGCATTCCTAGACACTGGACTACAACATTGATAACAAGCAAGGAATATCCGAGCAAGCCAAGACGCAATTTCTGCTACATTCCGATTTCCGACACTCAAAGATGTTCCAAGCCACAACTTGGACGTCTGTGCCTGACCAAATATGATGTTAGGTTACCCTCGAGGCGTGTTAATGCGACCTTTGTCTCGCACACGTTTTAAAACATAAATATACCTACGTCTGTTCGTTTTTTATATCTAAAAGTTACTGTTTTTGTTACCTCCGTGTTCTTATTTGCCACAGTGGTAATGATAGACAAGTAATTTATCAATAACACAATAATTAATATTACATAATTATTGAAACAATTTGTAACAAGTACCTACCTACAGATTTTTAAATTGAAAATTCCCTAAAAGCTCTGCTTCTACTTCGTTTTAATGTTATAAGCACCTGCTTGCATTATCTTTAAGCTTTCGTATAAATCTTTTTAATGGAATAATAATTAATAGAGGCAAATACGAATACCTATTCAAAACGAGGGCTACGATAAGCTACGAGAATAATCACTACAGATTTTATGTTAGTTGTGTCTGGACTCTGAAGTCTGGACTATCTCATTTAAATTACATAAATAATAATAGTGTGAAAATAAACTAACTTAAAAATAGATGCTATGTAGAAATCATTAGGTCGCTTATCCCTTCCAAGTCCCATTAATATCTTCGGCTGCATCGTCACTTACCAGTTACCTGGAAATCGCATTATGCACTAGGTAACTTATATTCTTCGTGCGTTCGTTTCAGCCACTTCAGCCGACGGACGTCCACTGCTGGACAAAGTCCTGCTGAAATATTTTCCAACCTACACGATCCTGTGCTTGTAACCAGTGATTCGAAATTTCAGCTGTCGTCAGTCCATGGTCAAAGATCTGCCAATGGACTGGCGTGGGGATTTGGTGTGTGGTCGCCATTCCAACACGTTAGGTCCCCAACGTCCGTCGGTTCTACGAGCTATGTGCCTCGCGATTTTGGAAATTATATACTCCGACTTTTAATTCGATCCAGTAAACTGACGTTTCGTATTTTAATAATCCTCTTATGTTTCACCAAAATAACTTAAATAACTTAATAACACGAGAGAAGTTACTTTCAAAGCAAAATAATATTTACGGGAAACACTTTGATCAAGTATATAATTGCTTTTGTTAGTCAAATTTAGCAAATTACAGTTAAAAACGTAATTTCACTGCATCGAATTAAAAGTCGGAGTATACTTAGTGTGTAAAAAAATTGTAAAAATAAAACTCGTAGATAGAGACAGGCTCTTCGACATTCAGTACTCCCGTCATAACGCTTCAAAAACAAGCTTTCAAAGCGTCCATCTGGACTCGGGAGCGTGACTGTTAGTATTATTTATTCAGCGTCGCCCGGGCCGCTCCATATTCTCTCGAGTGTGCGAGCCGAGACCCTTCGCAATTTTTGACATTTGACCTTACGCAAATTGTTAACCCAATTGTAGCAAGGGTTACGCCTTCCGAATAAATAATGGAATGAATATTTTTATTCGCTCTCATAGAACGGATGAGTTTGCCAGATTTTCTGCGTGGTTAGTGGTCGGGTATTATTCGCTTGGAAAGCTGTATTTTGTTACCTTAATTTTAGCAATGTATATATACACACTGATATTATTATATTACTCTAGACTGTTTCTTGTTTATTTTATATTAGATAAGTGTTATATGGCTGCTTATTTTAATAATTTATCTTCATTCGCAAAAGTTTGGGACTCTAACAATATAGACGTACTTACCTTGAGAGATGGGTAAAGCCATTGTATATAATAGTACTTATTTCCTATTTAATTAATTACATTTAGGCTTAGCTGTGTATGTGTATTTCATGCATAATTATTGTAACGTTGTGTTTGATTGACGTTCCAATTATAAGGTAAGCAAAGGAAAAAAGGAAAACTTTGAAAACGCGGAAATGTTCTTTCCTGATAATGGACTTACAGAATGACAGGATATCATGATCCTAAAGTGGCATTTCTAAAATTGACTCATGAATAGTGAAAGGCTCCATCTCTTATTAATTATTAAAAAATGATAGGTGCTCGTACTTACTCATTAAAGGTATGTAATCATCGCCGGATCAATATGTCCTTGGCATTTAAAGGGTATCGAGAAATGGGAGTAGTTGCGGACGTCCATTAAATAATGAAAGTTAACTTATAAGAGCTTGATTGATCAAGATAAATACGTCGGTTAAAGTGACTGTTAATAATGACCACCGATGGAAACAAAAGATGTGGAAAATATTAAATGGTACCGAAAAAAACTACCCGGCTGAGTTTTTGTGAGTTCTTTTTAGAAGCAGGGCGCATTGGAACACAAGTAAAATTAGTTTTAAGCCGTAAAATAATCTTTATTTTACGGCATTTAATAAGCTTTATTTTATAACATTAAGAATTTAATAATATATTAGCTAATCATAAGTGCGTGTAACTTACGGATCTTTCGTTTTTTTTCAATAGTTTCCAGATTCCACTAATTTACATGCATCATGAAAATAAACAAATGGGAACTTTCCACTTTCCTCATAAATGTTATTATTTCCAGTTCCAATTCTCATGTAACGTAATGTGTGTAACAACGCTCCTCAAACGACGTGACCGATATTTATGAAGTTTGTTTTATATATTCAGTACCTAAGTCTGAGAATAGGACGTAAACTATCTTTCATACCCAAGTGAGAAATATTTTTTGCGGCAAAACAACGTTTCCAGGATCAACGATCTACACTGATTTGCCTCAATTGCAAAACAGTGTATTGTATTCAATTATGTACATAGATATGTATCTATTCCTATATTTAAAGTCGTTAGTGCATAGTGCATAGATTCTAGTTTCAAATTCGATTTTGCCAATTCAAAGTTCAAAGAGAAAGAGGAAATTCAAAAAAGTCTTCGAGTCACTGGGCATCGCAATATGATTGGGGATTCGATTGGCTATCGGCGTTATCGAATATGTATCGGCACCGGAGACGTCCGACGCGTCTGGTGTAATAACTGGCCGGCGGCAGCCCTGACCGCGTGCACGCCCGCCGCCCGCAGGGCTGCCGCTCGCTGGACGCGCCTTCGCCCGGAAATTAGGCGCAAATCAATAATTTCCCCCCCACGGACGATAACGATATGAAACACTAATAGAGTCTGATTGAATCGCTCACCTGCTAGTTGCTGCGATTTTGTACGCGTGAGTTATTAGCGCAAATAACTCGCCGCTTATGAAACATCGAGCGGTCGTGACTCGTGCCGCCAGTAACAGGCGCGAGTTTGGTATTGATGTTCAAAATTGTTTCCTGATTTTTGGTTATTACTTGGTAATTAGAAGTTAAATGAATTAATGTTCGTTTCCAGATATCTACATATTATAATTATTGCTCATAAATTGCGTTAGTATTTGCGTCTTCAGAACTTTGAAATCGCCTTTTACAGTTGTTTGTTGAAACAGTAAGTATCGTAAAAAATTCAAAACGATATGATTGTGATTATCATAACACGATTAAAATATTCTTCTCGAGTGCTTCTTTCTGAAGATGGCAACTACTTTTTGAATTGCCATTCCCGGAGTTTTACTACATTTAACAGTCATAAGCCTAGGGTGTGTTATATATTAGCTTATAAATCATGAGAAACCTAATTCAGGTTGCATTTAGCCTTGACATAAACAAAGACATAACAGCAGGACAGATTAATTTGTTTTGCTGTAATCCGCTACTTGGAAAGATTCTGTATGGTACAATATGCAGGAACACTGCCCACATGAAACACCACACACAATTTTCCAACACTTTCTTCGACGCACGTTTCGTCCCGAACCGGGACATCCTCAGGAGATGTTGACTTCACAATGCGAAATCGTAGAGCTCTAGATGTAGAAATTAATCTGTCCTGCTAATTATGGATTTCCGCAAAATAACACCTGCTTCCATTCAATATTTAAAGACATAACAACTTCACACCCATAGCTCAAACACAGAAGCCACGTGAATAAAGTTTAATATCTTACCCATATCTACCAACCATTCTCTAGGTTATATTATAGGTAGCAATTTAATCTAACTACTACTCAAGATATTCAAAATAATCAGCCGCCTTTAACTGTTACAATGGAAGAGCTTTCAAAAGTTCCCGGCCTTAAAATATTCTTTGAGTTTGCAAAGTGAACTTTTAAGTCGCTTAAGGAAAACGCTTTCTTCAGTATTTTTCGTTATTGAAATGGAAAAATAAAATTGTTCTAATAAAAAAAAATAGTCTTCAGGGGAAAGAATACTTATACTTATAGTAGGTCCCTAACTCTCTTCTTACTCAAGGTCTTTTTTTAAGAAATTATGTAAGTAGGTATTTTGTGGAAATAGATATGTGTACTTACACTTAAAGGACGATTAGGTACCTAAGTACATAGAAATAGAAGTACGTCTTTCGTGTAATCTCGTAAGTTACTTGTTTTTAATTTTTGTTTGATTTTCTAAATCATCAGGTATCTATTGTGGAGGTACACTTAAATCTTTCACATATACCTAGGCCTAACTTACAGCCACTTATAAATTGTCAGACTCTACCGGTATGTTTGGGAATTTAAGTAAAAACATTAAAGTTCTATTAGTAACAAAACTTTCGAAACAAATGTTTCAAAACTGCTTGCACCAAAACATTGTAGAAAATAACTATTTTTACATATTAAGTAAGTAGGTAAGTACCTAACGCAATGTCACTAGCTCACGATATTAATTGTAATTTTCATTACCTACATTTTTATTGCACTTGAGCTTTAATATCCTCATAAAAGTCCTAAATCAGATCCTTATTATGATAGGCACATAATATTTATCACCGACAGAGAGCAAGTATCACGTTATTTTGCCTATTTACTGCCTATAGGTATTTACACTGAAATTGGCTGCTTTATTTAACAGTCATGTAATTTGATTTTATTTCCACGATAATGAAGGCTGTACTTTAATTAGGTCCAATAAAACTCGTTATTGTCGTTCAGAGTTCAGATAATAAAGATTATGTTTCAAAAATGGGATATTCAACGTGTAATTTATTTGGGTTATCCAATTCCTTTTAAGATTGTGACTTAGCATTAGAATAATATTTTATCTTAAATTACAACTAAGTATAAATAAAACTGAAGAATAATCATAGATAGATCTATGATTTAAAACTAACTTAAAAATACATCATCTAAACAAATAACCATTTAATATTATTTTATTCGTCCTTTAGTATGAAATATTTTTTTCAATAGGCTTTGAAATAGAAACATTACCTAATGCACATCTTGTCAGGATAATCTTGAACCCGTAATGCTATAATTTCAATAATGAAATGATCGATAAAGTTACACAAAACGTTGTCAATGGTCTCCATTTCTTATAGAAATAATCTATCACAAGCTCATTTCAGTGACATTATAATTCAACGCGACTATGAGTTTCGTGAAATTATAATGCCACCAACTTTTTTTTAAAATTGGCAATAGTGCGTGAGAAATCTTAACCTAGTATTTAAATTAAATAAAAGTTATGCGTGCCTATATAGATAGTGGTAATTAAACGCTTTACCTTATAAGCTCTGTAAAGGAGGACACACAGGTTTTTAAAATGGTCGCGCGAGTTGCTTCTTCAAACCAGACATGCTGTCTGACTAAAAGTTAACGTGGTTTCAGATGCCTTGCCTTGTGGTGTTTTCGATGTAATTATATTGCGCATGTTGGATAAAAACTTGAAAATCAATCGTCATTCATGGAATACTACTTACAGGTAGAGAATATGCATTTTGTATTCGTTGCTTTAACTTATATTAGCATAAATTTAGACGAAACCATTTAAAACCTAACTTACCGATGTTAATAGTATTTAACAAAACAAATTCTTAAAATACAAAAAGTCTGAGTTTTTTGTAACAGGTACCTAAGTAGTAAGTGCATTCATGATTGTTTTGTTTTACCTATGTAGGTAGGTTACATAGACCAATCATTTACGAATGGTAGGCGGCGTATAAGTTGAACCTGCATAACCAGAAGAGGTATATTTACACATAATGGGTGTCTGAGGTGCGGGTCTTCGAGAGGATGCGCGTTAGACAAGACGCGAGGACCTGGCTGCTATTTTGGGTCAACTTAACTGTCGCGTAACACATTAGTGATGTAACATCTTATTCCACGATAATATTGAGATTATTATGGTAGAGTTTTAAGAATTAATATAGATACCTACATAAAAACAAATTTGCAACATTTAAATAGACAATGTATAGTAATTAAAAATATTTATGACTTCTCATTAAAGTTAGAACAACATCCATTTATTTAATCATGAATTAGCAAGCCCAGACCAGCGGCGGCGGCACGCAAGTCCATTTTAATTAATAATTACACACACGGATCTAGGGTCTAATTTAATAAGGCCAGTCGTTTTGCTACACGGACTGCTATCTACACTGATGGGGTTAGTACAGGTTTTTGTACAAATTTCGAGTCGACTCGCGTCGCACAAACGAATCGAATTCCTCCATATTTTACAGCCAGCGCCATCTACTGACAGCCGCATGTCAGCGACTGTCCAATGTGCTATGCGAGACTTGAAATTCGTACAATAACCTGTACTAACCTTGATAGCAACGCTTTGTATGTTAACACGTT
Source organism: Coenonympha arcania (assembly GCA_036785405.1). Classification (NCBI taxonomy): domain Eukaryota; kingdom Metazoa; phylum Arthropoda; class Insecta; order Lepidoptera; family Nymphalidae; genus Coenonympha; species Coenonympha arcania. The sequence goes on from CM072067.1 coordinate 5,563,579, forward strand.
GGTGGACAGTAACGTCCACGGACGTTCAGATAGTAAATAATGATACGACAGAACGCCTGTAGACGTCATAGTACGTCTGAGGGCGTTTGATTTTCAATACTTTTACAAGGAAGAACATGTTGTAGTGTCACCGCAAAAGCAATGCGGCTTTCCTACTGTCATCGTACATAGTTCTACAACATGTCAAGTTACACACACATTGACAGAATTCCGGTACCCCTCTCCCCGCACAGTACGCCTGTGGGCGTCGTGTTTTCATACATTTAGTCACGTAGTGCGCGTCGGCGGGAGGATTAGTGTCACTTCATACTTTCGCGCGCAAATAACGGTTCGAGTGGTAAGTTATCAACGTATTTTTGTGTTTTTATTTATCGAAACATTCAAATTCAATTCATGTAATTACGTATAAGGTAATTGTGCTTCTAATATTAGTAGTTGCTTGTTTTGAATGCAGTTTTTTGGTATTGAAACAATAATGAATTTATCTACAGATGGCGCCTGGAGATCCGTACGAAAGGGAACAAAAACGGTTGTTAGAATTGTTCAATGAAGTTGAAACTCCGGAATCTAGTGAAGATCCATATGCTGATGATGGGGAATACGGGTCCGACAAGGACTACTATCCTATAGACGACGTCTATAGGCGTTCTGTCACTCAACAACATTGTACATACAACCGCATTGACACTACGCCCATAGGCAATGTATGAGAATAAGCAGTGTCATTTAGGAAGAAATTCTTAACTTGTACTGTCCACCAACGTGTTAACCAGTCACAGTGTCACAGTGTTTTAGATCCTCCGAAAAGGCTTGACTGATTTTTATGAGACTTTTTACGTCAACCGTCTCCCATTAAATCAATAAATTACCTGTTGTTTTCGGCTTTACCCGCGTAAATTTCTTTTTTATGTAAGTACCTATTCTGTTATAACGAGTCAACCATAAAACGTATATTTTTTTAGAAATTTTAAAAGAGAACAATTTCGTCTTACACAATTTTTCCGTAACTTTAACCCACACACGTGAACAAGGAACACGGAAGCTCTCTAAAGGAACAATTTTCCCGTTTTCGCAACATTTTTCATTGATGCTCCGCTCCTATTATTCACAGCGTGATGTTGTATAGCCTAAAGCCTATTCAAATTCAAATTCAAATTCAAAATATATTTATTTCACATAGGCCTAACTTACAAGGCACTTGTAAAATATGTGAAATATGTTGGCCTTCCTCAATAACTGGACTAACCATCACAAAAATAACGTTTCAATTCGGACCAGCAGTTTCTGAGTTTTTTTTTTATTTTATACAATTTAGTACTTGACTGCGATCTCACCTGATGGTAAGTGATGATGCAGCCTAAGACGTTATCGTAATAACATGGAAGGGTAAGTAAATTTACCCCAACGGTTTCTACAAGCATCGCACCGGAACGCTAAATCGCTTTGCGGTGCGTCGTTGCTGGTAGGGTGGTAACTAGCCACGGCAAAAGCCTACCACCAGACCAAATTAGCGCGTTCAATCTTACAAAAAACTCTTCAGCTTTATAATATTAGTATAGAAAAGTAACTTGTGTAATGTACGTCAGTATGAATCATATCGAGCCAGAAATGGTGGTATTTCTCTTTTTATCTTTTCATCGGCTGAGTTACATGTAGCCACCGAGTTTCAAGTTCAAAAATTATGACCATTTCGCGTGATCCGTAACAATGAAAAGAATGTCGTGCCCACAACTCGGTTATTAATTTTTATACTTACCTTTTTTTTTTCATTATTTTACGATTTCAAAGTTACTAGGTGTATTTTGGGGTAGTAAATTATGCATGTTTTGTTAAAATTACACTAATTTATGCTTGGGATAGGTGTTATTCACACCGAGTTTAAAAATGCGAGCAGGTAATAATACTTATAATAGCAGTAATTGATAGCGCAATATGATTTAAATGAAAATGACCTTGCTTACACTTATATATTTTTTAAAGTTTTAGTGTGGCATTATGATTATGGCGGTGATAGGACAAAAGGTAGATATCTAGCTATATTGTAATAAAATCATGGAAACGATTGTATTAGTAACCGGCTCTTACCGTCAGCTCTGCACGCATGAATTTCGGTTTATCAATAATCCCGTGGGAACCATAGATTTTTTCGGGATAAAAGTTGCATTATGTGTAAATCCAGGGTATAATCTCTATGCCCAGCCAAATAGGTTCAACAACATCGGAGTAACAAACATACACACTTACATGTTGTAAGTACATATATAATATAACTCTTATTTATTGCCTGTCTGTATCTGCGTTCGTTCATCAGTGAGCAAAAAGACAATGCTCAGAATATTTTGTACGTACACGATTACAATCGGTTCGCATAAAACACGTTGCGTCGATAATAAGTTGGAAATATGCGAAGATCAATGATAACGATTGTTCGTCGAATCGATCCCGAGTTTAACTTCGAGTCACGTAGATAAATATCGCGAAATGCGTTCTGATGAACATCTGGGCCACTTTGTTTGAAATAAAGAACAGACGGAAGATAATCACGTGTGCCTTTACACTTGTAGCTATTCTATTTCTACGATTGCTTTCGGTACGCTTTTGGAAAGAAATTCAAAATATGTGTCGAAATGACAGTACCCTATTTCGGACCTACACAGCTTTAGACTTAATGTATTTCAATGTATTTAGCTATTCTATTTCTACGATTGTGAAAAGCAATTCAAAAGAAGTATAAGAATGACTCTATCCTATTATTGGGGCACCTAAAGCTTTAGACTTATAGCTATTCTATTTCTACAATTGTTGAAAGCAATTCAAAAGAAGTATCAGAATGACTCTATCCTAATTGGGGCACCTAGAGCTTTAGACTTATATCTATTCTATTTCTACGCTTGTGGAAAGCAATTTAAAAGAAGTAGGTATCAGAATGACACTATCCTAATTGGGGCACCTAGAGCTTTAGACATATATCTATTCTATTTCTACGCTTGTGGAACGACATTCAAAAGAAGTATCAGAATGACACTATCCTAATTGGGGGACCTACAGCTATAGACTTATAGCTACTATGGGAGCACGGGCAAAAAAATTACCCGTGGTACCCCAGGGGGACTATTGGGGGGACCACGGGCAATAAACGATTTCTTCGATCCTGCCTGCCAACCGCCATTGTCTCTGACAACGCTCTTTTGTCGAACGTTGTGAGCTATGGCTAAACTCTTCTTTCTCAGTAAAAAATTCGAATACAGGTTTCGGCCGTAACTTGGGCCGTAAAAATGATGTGAGCTTATGACGTCAGTGACAGTGGTTATATTTATACGATGAAACATTTTATTAGCAAAAACAAAGATTAACGACATGTCTATTTACTTAAATGAGAATGAATTCGGCGCGAGCGACCGACTTGTTTAGAGGTCAAAAAAATTAAACGTAGATTGAAATCATGCTGAAACGATTTGTAAATCAGAGGAGTAAGGACATTTTCATCCAAACCACTTATCGTATACCTAAGTATTGTTAACAGCTTACGACATTTTAAAAATCTTAATTATGAATATGATTACATCGCAGATAGGTTATGTGATTTAATTGTAACAAAATATTTGCTGTAGAAAATCAGTAGAATGATTTCATAAAAAGTTTGTGCCCGGCTTATATTTGAGGATTCCTAAACCGCGCGTAACTTTTTTGGGATCTTATTCAACCTGGTCCTTTCATCTTGTTGGACTGAGGATGTAAAGCGGGTGGCGGGAAGCGCCTGGATGACTGGTGAGGAAGGCTGAGGACAGAGTGTGGTAGCGCGTCTTGGGAAGGCCTATGTGCAACAGTGGACGTTTGCAGGCTGAGATGATGATGATGACTCAATATTCTATTGATTACATCTTAGTACAGCAATCTGTGTATAATCCAGATTAAAAGCCTACGCCTTGAGAAAGCTAAATTACTGTTGGACAGTAAAGCGTTGTTAAGAGCCCGGCCGAGTTACGACTATTGCTGGCCCATTACCCGTCCAGTAAGTGAACATTTATTGCATTGTTACTGCACGCTTATGAGATGGCGTCGTTTGTTACGTCCTTATTTTAGGCCATAGATACTATGGAAATGATTTTTCGTTTTGTAGGGTTTCAAAAAGGTCCCATAACCTTTCTAATATACAAAATTCTCGTGCCAATTTTTGTTACCAAACTCCTCCGAAACTTGTTGACATTTTCTGTATATGTTCGGTAGGTCTGAGAGAAGGACATAAGCTATTTTTTTTAATTTCTAATGCCAAAACAACGTTTGCCGGGTTAGCTAGTAATTAATAAAAATAATTTTATCACACGTAAAGTTCTTTGATGATGTATGGACATCTTAAATTGCACGAATTCATTGCAAAGAAAATTAAGAATAGACAGTTGAAACTAATAAAACACCATAATGAAAACATTTATTTAAATGTACTAAATGATACCTACCTAACTAAGCTACGGCGTGGCTACGACCTACATTCTGTCTCTATGAAATCTATTGCAGCCTTAGCCATGTTATTTACGGCAATTATTTCTATGACAGTTATTGTCATCGGTGATCGGATATGTCATTCCTCGTTCCCATACATGTTTTTTTGAATTTCTTTCCATAAGCATCGTGGAAACAGAACAGATAGGGTAATATGCCTACAGCTGCTGAATATGCACATACCACAATACATAGACTCCTAAATCCTTTGCCAAAATAGATCTCGAAACTGCAGCGCGTACTTCAAACGGGATAAAAGCTGGAAAACAGCTACTTTTGACGTCACCACGCCTGATGCCATTGTGACGGCGTTGTCTGTCTGTGAGTTACAATCGGGCATAGCTACCAAACTCACAACCCATACGTATAGGTGCAGACTAGTAGCCCAAGAGCTGGTGACAAAAAGCTGCAAGAGTTTTGTGAATCGTGATGGCTCATAATCTGTATTCTTACATTAACGTAATCTATCTGTCTTAAAATTTAAAAGAGAAATATCATTGACAAGAGAAATATCATTGACATGAAATATCATTGACATACCGACTTATCACAATGTCTCGGGAGATATCTAAATATATAAAAGAAGACACTGACTGACTGACTGACATATCAACGCACAGCCCAAACCGCTGGGTCTAGAGACTTCACGCGGAAAAAAATCTTCACGCCGCAAGTCAAGACCGGTTTGGCTGAAATTCGAAATGGAGATAGATGATATCCTGGGTTAATAAAAAAGCGACTTTTCATTCCGGAAAAATCCATGGTTTTCGCGGGAAAACTGAAAAATTGATATTCACGCGCGAAAAATACTACTTTACGCTGCACTTACTGACCGGATATGACTGAAATTCGGAAAGAAGATAGATTTATTCCTGGATTAATACATAGGCTACTTTTTATCCCGGAAAATTTCATGGTATATCAAAGAAGATACTGACTCACTCACTCACTGACATATCAACGCACAGCCCAAACCGCTGGGTCTAGAGATTTCAAATTTGGCACACAGGCTCCTTATCAGGTCTAGGGGTGCATTAAGAAAGGATTTTTCAAAATTCCCCCCTAAAGGGGTGAAACGGGGCTCCAAAGTTCGTATTTTACCAAGCTTCAATACTCCTTCACGCCAAAACTACTGAACCGATTTGGCTCAAATTTAGGATGGAGATAAATTGCATCTTGGATTAACACATAAGCTACTTTTCATCCCGGGAAAATCCATGGTTCCCGTGGGATTAGTTAAAAACTGAAATTCACGCGGAGAAAATCTTCACGCCGCAAATACAAGGCCGATTTGGCTGAAATTTGGAATGGAGATAGATAATATCCTGGGTTAGTGAACTACTTTTTATCCCGGAAAATCCATGTTTTTTGCGGGAAAACTGAAAAATTGATATTCACGCGCGAAAAATACTACTTTACGCTGCACTTACTGAGCTGATATGACTGAAATTCGGAAAGGAGATAGATTTTATCCTGGATTAATACATAGGATACTTTTCATCCCGGAAAATTTCATGGTTTTCATAATAATAGTGATAGATAATATGCCTTCATGCCGTAATTACTGAACTGATTTGGAATAGAGATAGATTATATCCTGGATTAATACTAAGGCCACTTTTTATCCCGGAAAAATCCATGGTTTCTTCGGGAACAGTGAAAAACAGATATCCACGCGGGAAAAATATTCCTTCACGCTGTAATTGGTGAACTGATTTGGCTGAAAATTAGAATAGAGAAGGCTATTTTTTATCCCGGGAAAATCAATGGTTATTTCTGAATATTTGTTTTTCACTATTCCAGCGGGAGAAATACTCATTCACGCTGCTACTATTGAAAACTTTTTCTGAAAGTTAAAATGGAGATAGATTTCGCTCTAAATTAACACAAAAGTTAGGTACTTTTTATTCCGGAAAAACCGATGGTTCCCGTGAGAATAGGGAAAACTAAAATTTATGCGGGCGAAGCCGCGGGTATCTGCTAGTTGAAAATAAAGCCTTTAAACATGAAATTTGAAAAGTAGATTCCTTTATCTATCTAGGACGTATTCGGTTTCAAAATTTACCGAATCGGGTGTTGCAAGTTTGAATTAAAGCTCTACGAAGTTCTTCCTTCGAAGGCATCTTTTAATAAAGAATTTTTAATAACCTTTTAGAGAACAAACTTGAGCAAAATTGCGAGTACATTTTGGTGCACCTTTGTTTGCGCACACACAAGTGCACACAAAATAATATCTCTCGCGTAATTAGCTAAACCGCCGAGGAATATTATCATAATGACTGCAATAAGCTTAGGCTGCGTGTAATAAAAAATAATATTGATGAGTTCCATTTAATTTATGCGCGGAACATAATAAAGCTCGTAAAACTGTTTGCTCACGATTTATTAAGTTACTTATTACAACAATCAATAAAATATGTTGTGCTTAGTGAGCGTTTATTTTTTATTCCGTTACAAATTGATATTAAAGCAGTGATGGCCTAGTGGTAGAAGATCGGCTTCCTATGGGTAGGTTCTGGGTTTGAGGACATTTCATTGCTGAGAGTTTTCCACAGAATGATAGGTGTGTGACACCTCCTAATCCTCACTTGGTCAACGTGGTGGGTAGTAGTAGTACCTAAGTACGTTTCAGGAAGCATTCCGTTGAAATGTCGAAGATTTTTTAGTTGAGTAGTTGTTCCTATCTATTGTAACTTAGTGTAACTTTCACAAGCTTTTTAGCATTCCGGCGCGATGCTGTATAGCAACAATTAGTGAGTGCGAGAAATATTTATTGTATTCTATTTTATTTAGTATTTTTTGTTATAGCGGCAAATACATTATTATCTGTGAAAATTTCAAGTGTCTAACTATCACAGTTCAAGAGATACAGCGTGATGACAGACGGATGGACGGACGGCGAAGTAATAGGATCCCGTTTTTACCTTCTGGGTGCCAATCATCAATCATGACGTTAGAATACAGGACGTTAGCAAATGTTGTATTCGGTGTACAGGAAAGTTATTGATTATGACGAATGAATCACTGTCTAGACAACGATGACGTACCATCTGGTGACGCGCTCGTGACGTGTTTAATTTCGTAGGATTGAAAATTAATGTTAGTATAGCTTCCTATAATGGCTTACACGTGGCCGCTGGGACTTTGAGGTGATATCATTAAACTAATGAGGTTTTCATGGAAATTTAGGAACACCAATGCATGTGCAAGGTGCAAAGTGCAATGAATTTATATGTCAGTTGCTTTGAAGTTTAGAAAAAAACAGCTCCGATAATACCAATTCGTATTTTTTCATCGGTAACATATTTTGCGAAAAAAGTATAGGTAAATTCTAAAACATTTGCGAAGTTTCAAATCGATACGAGAGTGACAACTGACAAGTTAAAATATAGTATCGGGATTTGTTTACATCACAGTATTTTACGCCTTCCATAGAGGTCCAAGAAGCCGCACGCGACTTCAAGTGCGGCAGTAAATACTTGTCAATGTTCGCATACCCGAGCCATCGCTACGCAACTTTTCACGCACACTAGCATCCGCGCACCATACAAATTTAAATTGATACACTCACACTACAAGAAAATGTTGCCGCACTCACGGAGCTTTCGTTATTAGGTTGGGTCACAGATATCTATCTTGGGTTCTACCTAGTCGGAGCGTGAGGGACGAATAAATCTATGGCCTAATAGGTCATAGGTCATAAATTACAAATGAAATATGTCAGGATTAGATCAGTAATATCGAGAAAATGTAACCCCGAATGGAAATCAGACAGACAGAAAGGTCCAGGTAGGAAGGGTCCAGAGAAAGATGAGATACTCAAAAGTGTTTAGGTTGGTCTGATTTTATGAGTGCAATTACTACTTACTTATTTGTTTACGTAGCAGTGTAGATAGGCGCCTATCTCGGCTGGCTCCCGAGGGATCGCGTTCTGATGGCAATCTTTATTACTAATGAAAGTTATTTACACCCCGTGCATTAACATGTAACGGAGATAAGAAATATTAAAAGGTGTAGCATGCTTATTAGTTGCAGCACGCACGTCGCGCCGCGCTAGACAAGTTCTTGTAAACATTAATATTATAGAATTCATAATATTATGTTTAATAGTAGTATTAATTTTTAAATGAAAACATTTACGTATTTAATATTAGACTTTTTTCGTTGTCCAAGTCATAGAGACGTACCTACATTCAATTTCGGCGACCTGCAAATGAATCGACATATTGACACCTAAAAACGTCATTTTACCGTTGTAAAAAGTGCTTGGCAAAACCTCGTAGATGATAAATCTCTTCATTCATCTGATCGTTAATCTTTACTCTAACAATTAAATAGTCTTACAAGTATAAGTACTTACGCACACAATTATATTTCGTTTGTAAGTCGCATTCATCATGTTATGAAGGCGACTCGGGTGGTTTGCTCACAATCAGTTGAATTGTGGTTGGATGATAAATAACTGCGGCCGTAGCGTTGAGATGCGACTAATTAAGTTCTTGACGTGCTGGGTCTATGCGTGGGCAGGCGGTAGAGTCACGGAGGTTCAAATGGTACGCAATCCGGTTGCAATGCAGTTGAAAGTCGCGAGCTTTTTAAAGGGTTAGCCTCGAACTGCGCTTTTTGACGAGGATACGTCTTTTTCAGTCCTATAATGGAAGGGTATCTGGGGGCCTATTCACGTTACGTGTCGGCTACATTTCGTGATGTGATAAGCTTAAAAAGGTGATGGTATTTACGTACATAAGCAGACGATATTGAATTCAAAACATTTTTTGCGAACACTGAAAAATTAATTTTAATTCAATTGACATAGAGCGTAAAATTTAATGTAGTTCAAAACGTCATATTGGTTGACAGTTCCGAGATTGAAATTACTTATGCGCGTCAAAGTTGAGCATTGTATTTCCTATTATGATATCCATTTAATTTTACACTCTAAACCAATAAGTGTAAAGTTCATTTTTCAGTGTTAATATTTTTTTCTTTTTCTTGTATCACATCACTAAGTGTGAGAAAACGTTACGAGAATGTCATAGCTGATGAGAAAAAAATGGGGGATACAGTTTAGTTGAATTTTGTCTAGATGATAAATAAGTGCGGTTCAAATGGTATACGCAATCCGGTTGCAATTCGGTTGAAAGTCGCGAGCTTTTTAAAGGGCTAGCCACGAACTGCGTTTTTTGACGAGGATACGTCTTTTTCAGTCCCACAATGGGAAGTATCTGATGAGAAAAAAATGGAAGATACTGGGGCTGGCGCGTTGAGATGCGATTAATTAAGTTCTTGACGTGCTGAGTCTATGCGTGGGCAGGCGGTAGAGTCACGGAGGTTCAAATGGCACGCAATCCGGTTGCAAAGCGGTTAAAAGTCGCGAGCTTTTTTTAAGGCTTAGCTTCTAACTGCGCTTTTTGACGTGGATAGTGGATACATCCGTTTGCTCTTGTGATAGGACCGTATTTAGGAAACTGATGGTAACAAAATGGGGGATACAGTTTAGTTGTATTGTGGCTAGATGATAAATAATTGCGGCCGTCGCGCTGAGATGCGATTAATTAAGTTCTTGACGTGCTGGGTCTATGCGTGGGCAGGCGGTAGAGTCACGGAGGTTCAAATGGTACGCAATCCGGTTGCAATGCAGTTGAAAGTCGCGAGCTTTTTAAAGGGTTAGCCTCGAACTGCGCTTTTTGACGAGAATACGTCTTTTTCAGTCCTATAATGGAAGGGTATCTGATGAGAAAAAAATGGGGGATACAGTTTAGTTGAATTTTGTCTAGATGATAAATAAGTGCGGTTCAAATGGTATACGCAATCCGGTTGCAATTCGGTTGAAAGTCGCGAGCTTTTTAAAGGGCTAGCCACGAACTGCGCTTTTTGACGAGGATACGTCTTCTTCAGTCCCACAATAGGGAGTATCTGATGAGAAAAAAATGGAGGATACTAGGGCTGGCGCGTTGAGATGCGACTAATTAAGTTCTTGACGTGCTGGGTCTATGCGTGGGCAGGCGGTAGAGTCACGGAGGTTCAAATGGTACGCAATCCGGTTGCAATGCGGTTGAAAGTCGCGAGCTTTTTAAAGGGTTAGCCTCGAACTGCGCTTTTTGACGTGGATGTCTTTTTCAGTCCCTCAATGGGTAGTATCTGATGAGAAAAAAATGGAGGATACTGCGAATGGCGCGTTGAGATGCCATTAATTAAGTTCTTGACGTGCTGAGTCTATGCGTGGGCAGACGCAGAGGCACCGAAGTTCAAACGGGTGCACAATCCGGTTGCAATGCTGTTGAAAGTCGCGAGCTTTTTAAAGGGCTAGCCACGAACTGCGCTTCTTGACGAGAAAAAATGGAGGATACTGCGGCTGGCACGTTGAGATGCGACTTATCAAGTTCTTGACGTGCTGAGTCTATACGTGGGCAGGCGATAGAGTCACGGAGGTTCAATTGGTACGCAATCCGGTTGCAATGCGGTTGAAAGTCGCGAGCTTTTTTAAGGGTTAGCTTCTAACTGCGCTTTTTGACGAGGATGTCTTTTTCAGTCCCTCAATGGGGAGTATCTGATGAGAAAAAAATGGAGGATACTGCGACTGGCGCGTTGAGATGCGATTAATTAAGTTCTTGACGTGCTGAGTCTATGCGTGGGTAGGCGGTAGAGTCACGGAGGTTCAAATGGTACGCAATCCGGTTGCAATGCGGTTGAAAGTCGCGAGCTTTTTGAAGGGTTAGTTTCTAACTGCGCTTTTTGTCGTGGATAGTGGATACATCCGTTTGCTCCCGTGATAGGAGGGTATTAAGGAAACTGATGATAACAAAATGGGGGATACAGTTTAATTGAATTTTGACTAGATAATAAATAACTGCGGCCGTCGCGTTGAGATGCGATTAATTAAGTTCTTGACGTGCTGGGTCTATGCGTAAACAGGCGGTAGACTCACAGAGGTTCAAATAGGTACGCGCAATCCGGTTGCAATGACCGCACTTTAAACCGTCAGTCGCGAGATTTTTTAAGGCTTAGTTTCTAACTGAGCTTTTTGACTCACAATTAGAGGTTTGGTAGAAATCTGATGGTTCAAAAACTGGGAATAGGTCATCTACATAATATGCTCGAGATACAGATTTTTTTACGTTATTAGACTGTGGGTTTTAATATAGACTACAGAGGCCTTCATTAAATCACTTAATAATTTATTCTGGCAGTTCATATTTTAGAAGTTAAGTTAATAACGCCCATAAAACGATTATTAAAACAAGAAGACTTAATTTCCGTCTGAGGCTTTAACGCTAATTTCGACTCTGGAAATTTAAACAGGTATTTTATGGATGGCCGTTTAAGTGTATATAGGAACAAATTTAAAACAATGTCGTTTAAATTTTGTATCCATTTATAACCTGTGGTAACGTGCCATAGACCTCCTGCAAGTGAGTACAGAAACGATCTTTAATCATAGTCATTCTTGGCGTAACAACGTACGGCGTATATAGTACAGTCAGCGACAAAAAGTGTTTGTGCTCGTATTAAAAAGATACGGTTCAAAATCTTCTACAATAAAAAGATTATACCACCTTTAAAAAAGTGATAGCATGGGAGTTCGGAGGTTAGAATCCCGATCACACATTTCGACTTTTCGGAGCTATGTGCATTTTAGTAGGTCAACTAAAGTAGGTATTAGGTATTTGGGGAAACATTGTGAGGAAACCTGCAGCAACAACCATATGACATACTTATAATTTGATTCGATTTCATTCGTAGGATGAAACAAAATTTGACAAATTTATGAGAATGATAATTATATCATCATCTAAATTATCGCTAAATAATTGTTCACGTGAATTTATCGCAGACAAGTGACAACTGTCAACAACAGCACAACGTCCCTAAATGTAAGTATAGGTACTTCACTTCAGAAGCAGTTCACCCATTTGTTTTTTTGGTTAAGTTTTAATTTGTCAGAACTATGTTGTGTACGATATTTGTTTTAAATTGTAGGCCGGGCCGGGCACATTATTCTGTTGGCGTCTGTACAGAATATTCAGAACACAAAGTAAGAGATAGGCCTGTTTGGCTATTCCGTGAGACCAAACAATGTGCTTACCGGGCAATTTGTCACACGCATGTATCAGTGCATGATGATATCCTCACACCTTTGCTGTTTAGTTCTTGTCCCTATAGCAATAAGGTCGAGAATTCAGCGCAGAATAAGATCTGAACCACGACTACAACACCTTGTCATCTACTAAGGCCGTAAAGTGAACACGATTAATAGTATGTTCACATGTCAGTAAATGTAAATATGGCAGTTGTATCGTATTTAAGTTTATGTAAATTGAGGACTCCCTATACTTCATCTGATAAATTGAATTTATACATACATTGTGACTGCAGTGTTTATGGGGCCGTTGGATTACAATTCTTGATATTGTCTTCCTATTAGGTACAATGATTTGCAAGTGTTTTGCGCTTTTGGGGAGATTTATGTAACTGAGTACATTATTAACTAATTATAATATCTATTTTATGTATAATTAGCTTTTATCCACGGCTTCACATACGCAGGTATTTATTTTTTAGGAATCCAAAGATCCTCACATGATTGGAAATAATAATTAATTGTACTTTTAAGTAAAAGTCAAAAATTAGTAAGTTCTTAGCGATTCATGAATTCATTCACTTACCACTTAAAATAAAGAATTTACGTATAAACTTCCCAAAGTCCTGAAACATTAAGTATTTAATTCTTTACTTTTATCCAAAACTATGTACAAATTTGTATGATCTTAAGTTAAAATTTAACGGGCTTTTACACAAACTTTGACGATACTTAGGGCATACTGACAACATGTTTGAATGCCCATTGGCATACACTTGGAATCCTTTGTCACCGTGAACTGTATGCAATAGCCTTTATTAGGGATAGGTTACATTTTGTAAAACCACTGTCTTAGCGTGTACTTTTAAGGTACATATCGAACATTCCCTGTAAAATCTGACAGACAAAGTAGGTGCAGCCCAAACTAGTAGTTTGGGCTGCACCTACTTTGTCTGTCAGTCAGTCCTCAGGAGAAGAATTTTTGGAGCTATTAATTCGATTTCTAAATAAAACTAAGTAATAATAGGAAAAAATCTTAGCCTTTATTAGGGATAGGTTACATTTTGTAAAACCACTGTCTTAGCGTGTAGCCGTGTACTTTTAAGGTACATAACGAACATTCCCTGTAAAATCTACGTCTACTAGTTTGGGCTGCACCTACTTTGTCTGTCAGTCAGTCCTCAGGACAAGGATATTTGGAGCTATTAATTCTATTTCTAAATAAAATTAAGTACTTATAGGAATAAAAAACTACATTTAATATTAATGTGTTTAATCTCTAGTAAATATTTAAAAATGTTTTCCTCGACCTAAATATAGAATGTAAAGTTTTGGGCCTAATAACTTACTTTGATGTCATGATCAAGAAGATAGTTCTAGCGGCAGATGTCTGTCTGTACTCTGTAGGCAACTTTCATGTTTGTCATGTGATCTTATCAATATATCATACAATTCTATATATTTTTGTTTGAATTTAATATAATATAGTCATTTGTGAAGATACCTACTATCTATCTTCTATTTATATTTCACAATGCACTAAATTTTAGGCTTATTACCTATTGAAACAAAATAAAAACAAAAAAATATTTAAATAAGGTAGACGCTTACGAAGAAAATTCCGAAGTTGAAAGAAAATATAATGCACTTTCATTGTTACAACTCAGTTTTAAGTAGCTTATTTTTAAAAGTGCGAGGGATCAAAATTTGCCGGCGCGGCCCGGCGGCGAAGCGACGCGACGCGACGCGAAGTGACGGAAAACTTTTGTCGATACATGGGCCATAATGGGCACACTTGATGTCGGTTTGCGGAGCTTTTTATATGGTTTTTTTTATGGTTGTTTTGCCATATAAAATATTTCTCATTTATGGCCGGTTTTTTGAGACATTTAAGTCAACCAATAGTAAGTGTTCAGTAATTTAAATTTCTGAACTAATTATTGACTGTCTGTATACGTTTGTCTCGCTCACTCGCTGTGCTTTCTCGCTCTCTTTACAAATCATGGCCGACTATTAAACAACTTCTGTGAGCTCTCCAAAACTTTTATTTCATTTAAACAACATTCCGCAACATATTTTGGTCCAAATCGAGCCGCATTACGCATACAATGTGCATACTAAAGTAAAGAGAACGCAAGACGCCATATTTGTGAAAAGCAAAATACAAAAGACCGGCACATGGAGAACAGAACCCCCGGCAACTTCATACACGCGGCGTAACAACGCAATTACCAATAATTACTACATTACAGTGCTACAGCATTACAAAAGCAACATATATCGGCAAACATGCCACTCACAAAATTAATCAAACAAAGGAATACAGTGAAAAGACATCTTTCAAGACTACAACGATATTTCGAAACGACGGACACCAAAGACTTGCTATTCGAGGTGCGCGTGCGTTACGCAGACTTGGACTCCCTCCGAACAAACTTCGAGAATATTCAAGAGCAAATAGAGGAGCTGGAAGACAACCCTCGAGAGCACGACGCAGAACGGGACTCCTTCGAAACAAAATTCTATAACCTCAAGGCGCAGATGGAGCGTATCATCCACCAGTCGAATGAAGACATCGCGAAAAACAATGCAAAATCTACGGTTCCAGAGCAGAAATCTAGTGTGAAATTGCCAAAACTAGTGTTACCCCAGTTCAGCGGTGATATCAAACAATGGCCAGCATACAAAAACATATTTTACGCAACAGTGGACAAAGCAGACATTCCAACAGTGTGCAAGCTACAGTATTTAAAATCCACGCTTCAGGGAGAAGCCGCAGGTCTAATTTCAGCATTATTAATCACCGAAGAGAACTATTCCAAAGCCTTAGATATTTTAATTCAGAGGTATGAGAACAAATCTATAATTGTAAATTACCACTTAAAGTCAATAGTGAATTTCGAAACGATAACAAAATATAACCTTAAAGAATTTCTAGCTACTTTCCAGCAAAGCATAGACTCACTGCGAGCCGTTGACTTACCAGTCACCAGCTGGGATGCGCTTTTAGTGTTCTTAATTACACAAAAATTAGACAACTCGTTACGTGCTGCGTGGGAGCTAAATCGCAAAGATAACACTATTGCAACTTTAAGTGAATTGCTCGAGTTCCTAAATTTAAGAAGAACTGCATTCGAATTAATAGGTGTCAAACAAACTGCAGTCAAAACTTCTCATGTCTCTAACGTTAAATCTTCTTTCTCTTGCATTATGTGTCAAAAACAGGATCATAATTTGAATAATTGTCCCAGTTTCTTAGAATTATCTGTGCCCAATCGCATACAATTTGTTAAAAGCAAATCACTGTGTTTCAACTGTTTTAAGGTCTTTAAGAATCCTCACAAATGTTCCAAATTTAAGTGTAGAATTTGTCATAAGGGCCATAACACTGCCATTCATGACAGCTCCAGGCAAAACCGCTCTGCAATAGCAGCGTGTCAGGAGCCCACTACATCGGCTACTCCTCAAAAGGAACTCTTAAAAAATACTACATCTCAACAATCAGCTACAGCACCCTCCGCTGCTGTACTCATGTCTACTAATAATTACAACCAACAAATCTTACTCTCCACAGCTATTATAAAAATACAAGATGCCTCAGGGAAATGGATCAACGCTCGATGCCTGTTAGACTCAGCTAGCGAGATCAACATTGTTACCCGCAGACTCGCTTCCCTTCTGCAATTAAAAGGTAACTACCAACCATGCACCATCCAGGGTGTTGGTGACAGCCAAACTAAATCACAAGTGAGTGTTACAACCTCTATTTCATCAAGATACAATCACAACATAACTAGTCTCACATTTACAGTCATGGACAACATCACTGTACCATTACCGAAGTCATTCATAAATACACAATCTTGGAACATACCAAGCAATCTAATAAATACTCTTGCTGATCCTACCTTTTACATACCTAGCAGCATTGACCTACTCATAGGTACTGAAATGTTTTACAACATCATCCAAACAGGAAGGATAAAATTAGGTCCTAACTTACCTTCTCTCATAGAAACTACATTAGGTTGGGTTGTGTCAGGCTCAGTCTGCAGTAACACACACCCACATCTAAACAATACTACACACACAAGCCTACATATTGTCACAGAAACTCACACAGACTCAATTTTAAAAGCATTTTGGGAACAGGAGGAAATTACAAATACTAATAAATTACTCTCCCCAGAGGATGAATATTGCGAAAGACTATATCAATCTACAACTACACAAGACCATACAGGTCGCTACATAGTAAATCTACCTATACAACAAGATAAATTACCCGAGTTAGGTAATTCATTTAACACTGCATATCGATACCTGATGCAACTTGAAGCAAGATTCCAAAAGGATACAAACTTACATTCACTTTACAAAGACTTCATTAATGAGTTCATAGAACTAGGCCATGCCTCATATATAACTACATTTTCACCTACAGATAAAAACACATACTACATGCCTCATTTTCCGATAGTTAAACCCGAAGCTAGAAGCACAAAATTGCGTTCAGTATTTCATGCAAGTTCTGAAACTTCCACAGGAAAGTCCTTAAATAGCATATTTTTTGAAGGTCCAAACATATATAATGATTTATTAGATATCATTCTTAGATTTCGACTGTATCGGTTTGTGTTTTCATGCGATATCATAAAGATGTTCAGAGGTATTTCAATAAATCCTGAACAACAAAGTCTACAAAGGATACTCTGGCGAGAAAAAAGCACAGAGCCTGTGAAATGTTTAGAACTGACCACAGTAACCTATGGCACTAAGTGTGCACCATATTTAGCATGTCGCACAATGCTTGATTTAGCCGATAGGTTTTCAGACACACACCCTCTGGCTGCACAATGCATCAAACACAACAGCTATATGGATGACTATTTATCTGGAGCTCAATCCATAGAGGAATGCAAAAAACTATGCTTTGAGTTAGTAGACTTACTGAAAAAAGCAGGGTTTTCCCTACACAAGTGGACTTCTAATAATTTAGACATATTAAAGTCAGTTTTGTCAACATACAAAGTTACACATTGTTCTGAAACACTAGAACAAACAAAAACATCAGATGCCAACTCATATAACTTCACATCAGACACAGTCAAAACATTAGGCCTGAAGTGGACACCTATACAAGATACACTTCAAATATCGTTACCTACTACTCAAAATAAACAGAAAAGTACTAAAAGAAACATATTATCACAAATTTCAAAAATCTTTGATCCCGTAGGAATTTTATCAGCTACAACCATTCATTGTAAATTACTTATGCAGAACATCTGGAAAGAGAACCTAGAGTGGGATACTTTAATATCTCCAGAACTAGAATCTGTTTGGATAGAATTTAAAAACCAATTACACTACTTACAAGATATTCAAATACCTAGGTGGTACTTTACAGACATACCCACTAACATATATTTAATAGGTTTTTGTGACGCTTCAAGCAAAGCTTACGGAGCTTGCATTTACTTAAGAGCTACATATAATCAAAAACCATCTTCATGCATACTCGTCATGGCAAAGTCAAAAGTTGCTCCTATTAAAAGAAAAATGTCAATTCCTAAACTGGAACTCTCCGGGGCAGTTTTGCTGTCAAAGATTTCATTAAGATTTACTGAATCAACGCAAAATAATATAAGAATTGATAAAGTTTACTTATTCTCAGACTCTAATATTGTTCTTTGTTGGATAAAAGCACCATACAAACACACTCATGACAGCTATACATCTCATCGCCTAATGCAGATCGCAGACATGACTCAGAGTGAAAATTGGTACTATATCAATACAAAGCAAAATCCTGCTGATCTAATTACTAGAGGAGTCATGCCAAAGAACCTACCTAGTTGTTCATTGTGGTGGCAAGGAACACCATGGTTAGTCCAAGATCCAGATACTTGGCCTTTAAATTCATCAGTAACAGCAGATGACAAAACATCCACACAAAACAACCAAGAAAGGATAACAGTACATACAACACACAAAGATTCAACTCAGAATCACAATGCATATTTTTATGAATTATTTTGCAAACATTCTAACTTCACAAGATTAATAAGAATAACAGCATATATGTTTAGGTTTATTCACAACACAAGAAACAAATCCAACAAAATGGTATCACATTTGAGTATATCTGAACTTAATAAAGCTCATAACTTTGTTATTAGAACAACACAGATTCACTCATTTCACAAAGAGATTCTTGAATTACAGTCTAGTTGCACTAGCCAGAATAATACTCAACATTCAAACGTACACTCATCTCAATCAAAATCACTTTGCACATTAAAGTCAAGCTCTATTCGCAAGTTAAATCCCTTCATAGACGAACATCAACTGATTCGTATAGGAGGTCGCATACAGCATTCTGATATACCATACAGTCAGGCTCATCCTATTATACTACCAGCTAAAGACCACATTACTACACTCATAGTACAGCACTACCATTTAAAATTGCTACATTCCGGCATCCAAAACACATTACATAACATACGACTCAAATACTGGCCAATTAATGGCAGGAACGAGGTAAAAAAGGTAATTCACGCTTGTGTCAGGTGCATAAGATTTGCGGGACGAGTCTGTGGACAACAAATGGCGAGCTTACCTTCTCCCAGAGTCACCTTAACTCGTGCATTCCAGCATGTAGGGGTGGATTTCAGCGGAGCCATAAGCATCCGTAGTTCTATGGCCAGAAATTGTAGATATTCAAAAGGTTACATATGTTTATTTGTATGTTTAGCTACTCGAGCTATACACTTAGAATTAGTTTCAGATCTCTGTGCTCAATCGTACATTTGTGCTATAAAACGTCTTATTTTTAGAAAATCAATTCCAATTTGTCTCTACAGTGATAATGCCACTAACTTTCGTGGTTCTAAGACAGAATTACACGAGCTGTACCGTATGTTTAAAAATGATAACTCTTATAGTAAAATAGTTGAATTTTGTACCTCAAACTGTATAGAATTTAAGTTTACAGTCCCCCTTGCAAGTCACATGGGCGGAATCTATGAAGCTGGTATAAAATCTGTAAAAATGCTTCTTAAAAGGCATCTTTCTAGCACTAAGTTGACATATGAGTTACTCTACACTGTATTAGTTCAAATAGAAGGGATATTGAACTCCAGACCCCTATGCCCAATAACAGATCTTCCTAACGATGTTACCTGCCTAACTCCTGCTCACTTTATTGTAGGTGCTCCAATAACTGACCTACCTGAACCTAACATGCTAGATTATAAGGAGTCAAGGTTAAATATTTATCAAAAAATGATTCAAATAAAACAAAAATTTTGGAAGCAATTTTATTGTAATTACTTGTCTGAGCTTCAAACTAGAAATAAATGGTTAGAACCTAAGGCTAACTTACAGATAGGTGACTTAGTAATTGTTAAAGATGAAATGACACCTCCAACATATTGGCCACTTGGCAGAGTTATTTCTGTAAATACAAATAAAACTGACAATTTGGTAAGATCAGTTGTTATACGCTCTTCTTCAAAAGAATTTGTAAGACCAGTACATAAATTAATAAAACTGTTTAAAGATTCTTGAAGAAAAATTGAATTGTTTAGTGTAAACTATCTATAATTAATAGTAAGTTAATAAAACTATGTTAACAAGCTACTACCTACTTAGTTGTATATGTTTACATACCTGCTAATTTAAAATGTTTAAAAATTAAGATATAAAATCTGTGTACATGAATTAACCTTAAGCTATTAATGTTACAATTTGCTATAAAAATGATATTAACTTAAATTTCTATGTATCTAGTCTATGTAAGTCTATGTATTGCAATAATTTAGCTTCACTTCTTAGCAAATTGTAAGGAATATTTTCTAAGCTATTTAATTTAAGAACCTAAATAGAATAAGTTAATAAAATAGGATAGAAATAAAACACTCCATTATGTACTATAGTTTATTAAAATTAAAATTTCTTACATTGTATAAACTTAAATTAAAACTTACCTCGCCCTTAGCCTTCTGCTATTGAATTGTTATATTATTTACATAGGGGCGAGAAATGTTCAGTAATTTAAATTTCTGAACTAATTATTGACTGTCTGTATACGTTTGTCTCGCTCACTCGCTGTGCTTTCTCGCTCTCTTTACAAATCATGGCCGACTATTAAACAACTTCTGTGAGCTCTCCAAAACTTTTATTACTTTTAAACTGGTAATAAAATTAAACCAACGGTTAATATTAAGCCCCTAGGGGTAAAAAAATAGTATAAGGTACTATTATCACACATATTCTCAGACCTACCGAATGTAGACAGAAAATTACATAAAAATCGGACGAGCCGTTTCGGAGGCGTTTTGTTGTACACAGTGTGACACGGGAATATTATATGTATATTACGGTTATGTATACTTACTATGTCTTGTTATAGGTAGTTCAATCCACAAAGACGCACAAAGCGACACTCCTTCACAATCATTTACGTTGCATGCGATTCGTAAAGGAGTTAAGAAGGAGAGGGGCGCGTCTTCCTGGATCAAACTACCAATACTCAAGACATTTTTTCTCTGAAAAGTGCGGACTTCATTCATTCATTCAGCCTTATAATCGCTCTGCCCAAACTGTTAGACCAAGAAAGTTGAAAAAGTTTTCGGAAAAAAAAGAGCGCAAGGAAAATCTATTTAATATTATTATTACACGACTGCCCAAAAAAAATGACGACTGCCCAAAAAAAAGGAGTGTAATGTTTTTAGGTTTTTATGTTTCATGTATGTACCTATGTATGTATGTATGTATGTGAGTTTCTTTATTCCACCATAACTTTTGAATGGCTGAACCGTTTTGGACAAATGGGGTATCGTTAGAATCCTTACATTATTCCGGGTAACATATGCTATATTTTTTTGGAAAAAGTTAATATGGCGACCGTGAGGCGCCAATTTCAAAAGAGGAAATCAAAATGTTTTCTTCAATTATCACAATATGGGTATCAAAATGAAGGTATTAGAGAGTAGTAACCGAATATATATATATATATATATATATATATATATATATATATATATATATATATATATATACATATAAAATATACTTTTACATAGGTAGGATGTACACTCAATTTTTCTTACACGACTGTCAAAAAAGGGTTTATATGTAGGTATGTATGTAAGTAAGTATGTATGTATGTATGTTAATTTCCATTTACCGCAACTTCTTAATGACTAAAGACATTTGGACATATTATTATGGGCTATTATTGAATCCTTGCATCACCGCATGTTATACCTACTCCCGCAACAGATGGCGTTATACTAAGGACGTCAGAATCGGAATCGCGAATAAGCTCCACCCGCAAATTATTTAAAATGCCCGCAAACACCGTAGACCATCACTAAAAAGTATAAAATAAAAATAAAAAAAATAAATAATTAAAAAAATTAAAAAACACGACTGCCCTGTTTTAAAACGAACTAAAAAGTAAAAAACAAGTTATTTTAGTTCATCTGCATATTGACACAAGTGGAAAATTAAAAAATTTTAAAACACCCACGACTTTTGCAGACTTGTAATTGAAAAAGGATTAAATAATTTTTTTTGAAACTCCCCGACTAAAGGAAAGTGAGAACTAAGAACCTATCAGTAAAATTACAAATCCAAGAAAATCCGCCGGAGCTGCTGTGTCCTGCCTGTGACGGTGTTGATGGTGCTGTTTACCAGTTGATGACTAATTCAATTTCTTGATACTTCTCATATACGGGCAGTTTATCAATGCTTACTAATTTCATTAATTTATATTGGAAACGAAAATAGCAATGGCAGCTCCGACGGATTTTCTTGGATTTGTAATTTTACTGATAGGTTTTTAGTTCTCACTTTCCTTTAGTCGGGGAGTTTCAAAAAAAATTATTTAATCCTTTTTCAATTACAAGTCTGCAAAAGTCGTGGGTGTTTTAAAATTTTTTAATTTTCCACTTGTTTTATAATTTTTCGATTATTATATTAATGTAATTCAAAATATATTATTATTAAAAAATAAAAATTAATCTTCAAACTAGCCATTAGCTCCTCTATGCAGCGTCTGAAGGCATCATCTAACCCTTGTCACCAAATTTATGTTTGGAGCCTAGTTAAAACATACGAATCCCTGTTTACTGGACTGTATACACAATACGTGTTTAATAGAAAGATTAAAAACTGAGAAAGAGAAAAACTGAGCGAGGTGCGGCTGGCCCCGCCCCTCGGAGGCTGACGCCCTGGGCCATAGCCCTCTTGCCCCTCGGGTAAATGCGCCATATTTATTCATTAATCCTCGCCATCAAGCCTAATGTGTTAGAATAGTTTAACCAAATCAAATGAGCCTAAACTCGAGGTATTTACTAGTTACCATTATTATGCATCGCTAATCAGCCCCATGTTGCATCATCAGACCCTCGTCACCAAATTTAATGTTTGAGACTAGTTCAAACAAACCCAATCACTAACACAAGGAATTTACTAGAAAGATATTAAAACAGAGAATTTCCCTTCCAAGTCATACAAATACGTTTATTGTGGCGCCCTCTGCTGTTCAATCACAAGAACAATTATCTACAAACCATTGGCAAAACTGTATCCAAATCGGTTGAGTGGTTTTTGTAATAATTGGAAACATTTGTTTGCACTGTAAATGTTTTTTATGGCGCCCCCTGGTGATCGATGTTCGTAACAACTATCTAAGAACCATTGCCAATGAATACCAAACATTACACAGAAAACTGCTTCTAAATCGGTCAAGCCGTTTTTGAAATAAATGGGAACATTCGTTTGCAATATAAATGTTTTTATGGCGCCCCCTGGTGATCGATGTTCGTAACAACTATCTAAGAACCATCGCCAATGAATACCAAACATTATACAGAAAACTGCATCTAAATCGGTCAAGCCGTTTTTGAAATAAATGGGAACATTCGTTTGCAATATAAATGTTTTTATGGCGCCTCCTGGTGATCGATGTTCGTAACAACTATCTAAGAACCATCGCCAATGAATACCAAATATTATACAGGAAACTGCATCTAAATCGGTCAAGCCGTTTTTGAAATAAATGGGAACATTCGTTTGCAATATAAATGTATTTTATGGCGCCCCCTGGTGATCGATGTTCGTAACAACTATCTAAGAACCATTGCCGCTGAACACCAAACATTATACAGAAAGCCGCATCTAAATCGGTCAAGCCGTTTTTGAAATAAATGGGAACATTGATGTGCACAAACGAACACACAAACAAACAAACAAACAAAAATATTTTTGCACTATTGGTTTTTGTGAACAATTTAACATACAAGTCACACATAACAAGATAGTCTATGGTTGTCATTGACTCAACTTGTGCTCTGAAAATAAATTTATATTTTTGTCGTGGAATTGAGTTGTTGGGCGATCTTCTGTTGTTAAAAAGGCAGTCCTTACGTGATTAAATGTTATCTAGTGTAAAACAGTGAAACACTTCGATAAAATTGGAAAAAAAAAAAACGACAACAACATAACCTCAAATTTACCTACTGTGTTTCTTGTGTTTAAAACTATACGCCTTGCTGTTAAATCAATACTGCACCTTAGAAATACTACTTACTGGTGAAAATAGTGGATTAAAACAACTCATTGACATTCCTAACCTCGGTCTAGTTTCCGATTTCCGTGTAATAGAAACTAACTAACTGCTGTTGATAATGGCTACCTGTTACAAATGCAGTGTCCAAATTAAGAAATATGATGATAAAAATCCTAAAATCCAATGCAAAGGCTGCACTCGTGAAATCTGTGGGAAATGTAGTGAGCTGTCTGCAACGGAGCTCCGGGTTTTTTGCCTGCAAACCCCAAAATTATCTTACCTGTGTGCGGATTGCCAAGAAGGCTTAAAACAAGTACCTATGCTACGTAAACTAGTTAGTGAACTAAAGGAACAAGTTATGGAGTTGAAGGAAAACCAGCCCACAGTGGTAAATGTTGATGTGATTATTCAAGAAATGGTCGAGCGGGAGAACCGTAGCCGCAATGTAATCTTGTTTGGTATAGAGGAGGCGAACACAAGCAGACAGGAGGATATTAAAAGCCATGATAAATCCCAGGTTCTAGATGCTCTTGCCCAAGTTCCGCTCCAAGAGTCTGAGCTGGTAACAACCATCCGTTTGGGTAAACCAATTGCCAACAAACCCAGGCCGTTAAAAGTAATACTACGCAGTAGACAGAATGCTATTAAAATCCTGAAGACTAAAAGTAAACTGCCTTCATCTATTTCTGTGAAATCGGATATGACCCCATACCAGCGGGAACAGCTGAAAAAACTGAGATTAGAGTTAACGGAGAGAACTAACAATGGAGAGAAGGATCTCACAATTAAGTATATTAATGGGCAACCAAAAATAATTATTACAAAGTCTCCAAAAAACCATTAAAGTGCCCCATAACTAACTTAACAATATTTTACACTAACCTGGCATCGCTTATGGCAAAATTCGATTTATTCTTACTTGAAGTAGCAACCTACAATCCGTCGATAATCCTTATAACAGAAACGCACTTGCATCCTGGTATTAACAATAGTTTGGTCAGTATCCCCAATTACACTCTTTTTCGCTTAGACAGAGGGGACAGAAGAGGAGGAGGAGTGGCCATATACACTCTGTGACATTGAATGGCCTGCCGTTAAGTGCTATAGTAAATAAATCACTGCATGAGGACTCAGTAGAAGCGCTGTGGCTTGATATTAAATATGGAAATTTTAGTCTACTACTAGCCTGTGTTTATAGACCACCGCATTATAACTTGCAAGACTCAGATGAATCTCTGTTCAACAATATAAAAAGAGCTGCAAACTCCAACACAAATCTAATTGTAATTGGTGATTTTAACTTGCCAGATATAAGGTGGCCTATTGAAAAATACACAGGTTATAATAAATTACACGAAAGTTTTGTGGAATTATTGACAGATACAAACCTGTTGCAATTAGTATCAAAGAACACCAGAAAACGTAACAATGAGGAGTCACTTTTGGATCTTATTCTTTGTAATGATGAGTCCTTAATCAGTGAAGTCAACTATTATCCCCCAATAGGTAAAAGCGACCATATCGTTTTAATAGCAACTATACAATTATTAAATCAAACCAGATGTGAATCAAAGTCAATGAAACGAGCCTTTAAGTATGGCGATTATGATCTAATTAATAATTACTTGCTATCCTCAGAACAAAAAGAATATACTCATATTGAAGATATGTGGGAAGAATTCAAAGAAAAAATTCATTTTTCCATAAGAAACTTCATACCAGAAGTTAAATCAAAAATATACAATAAAAACAAACCATGGATTACCAAGGAAATACTCAAGCTAACCGAAAAGACAAAGAAGCTTTGGAATGTGTACTTACTAGATCAAAGTCAGGACTCATATAAAAAATATAGAGCAACAAATAATAAAATAGTAAAGCTTACACGACAAAACCGTATTAATTTTGAATCTAACATTGTGAATAGTGGACATAAAGCCTTTTATGCTTATGTCAGAAAACAAATGTCTACTAGAGTGAGCATACCACCAGCGCTTATAAATCCACTTACTAATGATTTAGTTAGTAATCCAGTGGAAGTTGCAGAGATTTTTGCTAACCAATTTGAACATGCATACGTTAATGAGCCACCTGGACCCTTACCAGAAATTCAAATCCCGAGAGTGGAAGAATCACTGAAAGATATTACATTTACCGAAGATAGAGTTCTACGGGCCATCAAAACCTTTGAAGAGGCTACAGCTAGTGGCCCAGATAATATCCCTGCTGTTATGCTCCAGAAGTGTAATGCTCTCATTAGTCATATAACGGGTTTAATGAATCTTTCTTTTAAAACAGGCAAACTTCCAAAAGATTGGAAAGAAGCAGTTGTTACGCCTATTTTCAAAAAGGGAAATAAACTACATGCTGAAAACTATAGACCAATCAGCTTGACAAGTATCTTGTGCAAAGCAATGGAGAAAATCATAGCGGATAGCCTAAGGGAATTCATCACTAAAGAAAATATAGTGCTTCCTGAGCAGCACGGGTTTACTCCTAAACGTTCAACAATTACCAACTTACTTAGCTGTCTCAGGACCTGGCTTTTAAACTGGAATAATTATCAGCCAACAGATATCATTTATCTAGATTATGAAAAAGCATTTGACAGAGTACCAATACGTCGACTGATCCATAAATTAGAACATCTCGGCATACGGGGTAAATTGCTGGTATGGATATCAGATTTCTTAAGTGATAGAGAATTCCGCGTGAGAGTTGGTGATGTTACGTCAAGTACACGTCCCGTACGAAGTGGGGTGCCGCAAGGTTCCGTTCTTGGGCCAATATTATTCACCCTGTACTTAACAGACCTAAAAATCGCCCTAAACCTACCTTTCTCCTTATTTGCTGATGATACTAAATTCTTTGGAAATCCATTACATCAATATGGAGACATACAAAACAATCTTAGTGCTATTGAGCACTGGACGAGAGAATGGCTTTTAACATTAAATGTCAACAAGTGCACTGTTCTACATGTGGGTAAAAAGAATCCTCAGCTACCATATTACTTAGGAATTAAGCAACTTACAGCGGTTAACACCCAAAAGGACCTTGGTGTGATTGTAAGCAATGATCTGAAATGGGAAACACACATTTTGGCCATCGTCAGTCGGGCCAACTCTGTCCTTTACACTATTAGAAAAGCTTTTTCCTATATTGACAAGAAAACCTTCCTGAAAATGTACAAGACCTACATAAGACCATTACTAGAGTATGCCTTCCAGGTCTGGAACCCATACTTTGTTAAGGACATAGATTTACTGGAAAAAGTACAAAGGAGAGCCACTAAAATGCCAAGGGAACTGAGAAACCTTTCATATGAACAAAGGCTTAAAAGTCTTGGTCTCAGCACTCTCAAGCATAGGCGAGAAAGAGGCGACCTTATTGAGACATACAAGGTTCTTAACAACTTTTACAACATGCCTAATTACGACGAAATGTTTGCCATTAAGAAAAATCCTAAGCTAAGAGGGTATGGGCTGAGGCTAGAATTCCAGCCGGCGACTACAAAACCCTACAAGCATTTCATTGTTAACAGAGTTATAAGACATTGGAACGAACTGCCTGAGGACATCATAACCGCTGAATCGCTAAACCAATTCAAGAACCGACTCGACAAACATCTGAGCATGCAACAATGAGCACAATCGATATAGGCGCATCAGCGAAAGCTGCTTAGCCTATTCTTAAATAATAATACAAACAAACATAAAATATTTTTAATAGAGTAATGTACAAACGGTCTCTCACCCTAAACGCATATACCCGTACTCCGTTCCGTCGTGGGTAAAAAGGAAAAGTGGTCAAATTTCTCATTAATTAAAACAGATAAACTCATAATATTATGGCAGTCGGGGGACCTCTTAGAATAGAAGGTGATCCTCAGAACGGTCAATATGCAGATGAACTAAAATAACTTGTTTTTTACTTTTTAGTTCGTTTTAAAACAGGGCAGTCGTGTTTTTTAATTATTTATTTTTATATTAGTAGAAGAGTTTATCACCGAGTATACCTATTACTAACAAAGAGGTCATGACTTAAGTACATATTCCACAAATCTCAGTAAAAGGTTTCTAATTTAGAAGTACAGTGCACATAATGTCTGATATTATAAACACATCTTGGTATACAATAGATAGGATTGACATTAAAATAATCAGGGAATGGCAAAGGGATAAAAATTGGCAAAGTGGACAAGCGTGACGGGCGCCGCCTGTCGTCACTGTACTAATTTATGCATGGGCATTGTCGTCGCTATACTAAAACTTTATATTACTAACCCATAATTACTAACATAGAGATCATGACCTACTAATTGCACAAATAAGGTAGCTTAGTAAAAAGTTTTTAATGTAGAAGTACAGTGCACGAAGTGTCTGTTATTAAAAACACATACACCTATACAATAGATAGGAATGACATTAAAATACTCAGGGAATGGCAAGGGGATAAAAATTGGCAGAGCGGACAAGCGTGACGGGCGCCGCCTGTCGTCACTGTACTAACAATTTATGCATGGGCCTAATGGAGCACCCGATCGCTGTTTGCCGGGCTTTCAGTGAAATTTCATCCGCAGGGGCTTCTTGTCTTGTGAATTCTATACCCTATTTTTCTACGTTCTCTACATGTCCTAATGTCATTATTGAGAACATTGTTTGAGATTTTTTAACTACAATTTTAACTAAAAAAATGTACATGCTGGTTACTCTTACGTGCTTTCATAAAATCGTCGGGTCGAGCCGTTTCGGAGAACAATGTGCCACGTGACACGAGAATTTTTAGGGTTTTACTAATTCTACCAGATGTTAAAATATCGTCGCTTCTATGTATGTTATTAAATAAGGCGTGATGTAAAAAACGAAGTAGTAATAAACTACCAAAACCGTCTTAAATCCATCTTTCTTGTGTCTGCAACTTTAGTAATGTCAATTAATATTGTTATACTTGCGATCCAAAGAGAACTTTGTGCTAGGTCAGAACAGACTTTAAGCTTCAACGAGAAAAGAAACTCGTCGTTTTGAAAGAGCCGAAAAAAGCCAGGAGGGATTTTATTTCGAACATTCAGTGTCCGAATGCTTTCGACTATTCTCTATTGCAGACTATACAAGTCTTAGAATAGAATGATATTTTTTTTGCAGGCATAAATCACGACTTATAGATTAGGACTATACTTATGCTTATACATATAAACTACGGCATTCGGTCGTCGTCGGTCATTTTGCACACCATAGTTAAAGGGTTAGACTAATTTTTATCCCGGGAAAATCAATGATTAAATATCACGGTATTTGTGGTAAACTAAAATTTACACGGCTATAGCCACGGGCATCAACTGATAAATTAAAAAAAATAGGATCAAATTGCGACCATTTTATAAAACTTAAAAAAACACTGTATCGGCGTCTGTTTAAATTTTGGTTTGAGGCGAAGTATTCCTTTATTATCGATTGTATCATTTTGCTATGTCATTCTCATAACGTGGAAAATGCAAAACGCGAATCGCAATATTTCGAATACCAACGCAGCAATGCCGTACGCTCTTGCATATTGACTTTTTACACAAACCATTGAATTCTCCATCGGGACAGATTAAAAAACGCCGACCAGTCAAAGAATGCAATATACGTTCCACCTTTGACTGCCGCGACCTTAAACGACAGTCTTCGTAATTCACACAAAAACCCCATAAATTTCATGGTGACTTTATCGGTGTGCTTCAGTGCGGTTTTAAATATTTTCATCATAATTTTCCAAGAGCGGTTTCAGAGTACCGCTTCAAAATGGTAAAAATGTCTTTCTATCTATGTCTGTCTGCTGCAGTCTATTATTTCATACGTTTGTTCAATTGTGTTGGAAAGCGTTGCGTTAGCAGTCTTAGAAATCGAAGAGTCATAATAACTTCTACGATTTCGCATTGTGAAGTCAACATCTCCTGAGGGTGTCCCGGTGTCGGGACGAAACGTGCGTCGAAGAAAGTATTGGAAGAATTGTGTGTGGTATTTCATGTGGGCGGTGTTCCTTCATATTGGACTAGGTATACAGATTATTTTCAAGTAGCGAGTTTATAGCAAAACAAATTAATTTATCCTGCTCATAACATAACGGCTAAAGCTGCTGTAGTAATGAATATAAATCAAGTGAAAAAATGAGAACTTCGAATTTGTTATAGGAAATAGTTTTTTTGTGTTTTAAATCATGTTTGTTTAGTCTGTGTTTAATAAATAATTGGATTTTCTAGAGCAACATAGCCACTTTATATATACAAATAAAACATAATAACGCTGGCCACAAATCATCACTATTAATAAAATTATTCTACTAAAGTTTCTGCCATTTATTATTTAGAATTTGTAATTTTTTGATAAATACTACACACATACCTACCTAAAATTCTTAAAACACGTGAATTCAAGCAACATTTATTGCTTCACTTATTCATAAAAAGCCCTAATGCTCACGGACATAATCATTAGGGCCAAGAAAGTTCATATACATTTTTTCCTCGTTCCAAGAAACGCCACAAAAATAACATTAGGCTACAAGCTAACGTAATTTGTTTCACCGATGTTGCTATACGTTGTTCATAATAAGCCCAGACGAGACTGAAAAACTCAACCTCATAATGTCTGTAAGTGTAATCTCGGTGTATTTTACAGTAACTATCTATGAAATATCAACCGTTAATCTTATAAATATTTAAGTTAATTTACTGTTAATAATATGAAAATATAACATTACCGAATGTATGTTTGCATTGATATGAAAAACTGAAATATAATATGATTATGTTTACGTAAATTATTATATTGTGCATAGTCACAACTTCATAGACAGCACATTACATATTATACAGGGTCATATAAATATACCAAATAGCTCTCAGCCTGTAGTTGTTTACATTAAAGCTAACAACTTTGGTTCTACGAATTTTCAAAATTCGTATTTATTTATTTCATACAAAAAAAAATTATAAATCATGTTATTTCTGTAAAGCTGACATTACACTCTGAAAACAATCGCCGCCGTTTCGCGCCGCGAGTTCGCGCGCTGCCGCTGTTGCAGATGTTACGTTACAGAGTAGTAACAATTAGATTATTATCTCCGTTAAATATTAGTATAAATATTAATAAATAATATAGTTAAAAAAGTCTTGGAACAAAAGTTGATAGTATTAATGTAAACAACAAGCCGAGAGCGATATACTGTATTACTAATATATATATTTTTATATAACCCTGTATACATAGAACAAAAACTATTAATCATAAATGCAAATGCGAGAAAAGCTGAGAGGTATTTTTAAGGAGAAATATTCACAAATTGGATTCAAAAAGTCACAAATAAATGAACGAAATGCGAACAAGCGAGAAGCTAAACTTTTTTTGTAGCTGGTGGAGCTGCCAAAAGAATTGGTCTCTCGAAACGAAGAGCGCCCGAATTAAGGAAATTAACTTTTTTCGTCATAATAAAGCTCGGGCTTTGCAAACGACGTTCAATTAATTGTTTGAGATCATTACGCCGACGATTGTTATTCAAATTTTGTTTTGCGGAATGGAATACCTGAACCGCCAGGTGGATAAATGGAAAATGTGGTCAAATAATAATTTAGATTTTCATTGTTAATGGGTCGAATGGGAACAAAGGGAGAAAAAAATATGTTATTTTATTTACCTAGCATTTCGGGGAAAAGTTGTACTGCCAAGTCTAGATAGGTTAAACAGGTTTCAGGATTTAGAGTCGGCCGAAATCCACTAAAGCGGAGCTGTGTTTGAGTAACCAATCAGACTTCGTCATTTTGACATCTCCAAAACTGAGGGGATAGGAGATGTCGAAATGACACAGCTCTGCTCCGCTCCGCATTGGTGAAAACCGGGCCTAAGAGAGTCTCAATCTTTTACAGGTACTATAACGTACTATAGTCATAAAATTGTAAGGGAAAAGAAAAAGCAAACACTACTCCCAAATGTTCTATATTATATAAGGCGCCAAAAATTTATTTATTAAAAGCACTCAAAAAACATTATTTAAATATTATTTTCTTGTTTATTTAAGTTTCAATCAAGTTAGATTCTAAGTTCTTTCTCGAATGTCTAAAAGAGTCTTTTAATTTTTGACAACTATTAATTAGTTTGACGACCGAATGGCGTAGTGGTAGCGAACCTGCTGTCTGCGCCGGAGGTCGTAGGTCCGATACGATTCCCACTACTGGCAAATGTTTGTGTGATGAGCATGAATGTTTTCCAGTCTGGGTGTTTTTCGATATATTATATTTATGTATATAAACTCACCGGCATATTTAGCGGAACATAAAAAAAAGGTCCATAATTAAAAAAATATGGTTTTATTTTAAAATCTACTTAAGTACTACACTTCTTTTGTTATTTAAAGTTTCATTTGTTTTCACTTAAAATGAGATCACATTAAGAACAGATTTTGCGAGTAAAGGCTATTTGTGAAAAATGGTACATTTTTGAACTTTTCATGTAACCTGGAAAAGTGAAATTTAATATTAAAATTACAATTAATTAAATTAGAAAAATGGTGATTAATATCGCGTATTTCCTCCACGTGCTCTTATTAAAGTTTCTACCCGTCTAGGCATACCGAGAATGATGTTATCGATGGTCTCCTGGGATAGTCTCCGCCATTCCTCAACTACGGCGATTCGCAGTTCTCCCACGTTGCCAGGAGCTGGAATTCTGGACTTAACTTTTCTTTTCAGCAAGTCCCAAACGTGCTCTATTGGGTTCATATCCGGTGATCTCGCCGGCCACTCCATAACAGTGATATTCATATCATTAAGATAAGCTTGAGTTACCCGAGCGGTATGCGGCAGAGCATTATTCTGCATAAAAACTAAATCGTCACCGATATAAATGGGGCAAACGGTACGACATTTTCTTCTAAAACTTCTCTGATATAGCGGTCTGCAGTCAGACTCCCTCTGTCAATCACTAGGTACCAAGTCTGTGCGAGCTCCCAAACAAATGCGCGCCCAAACCATTATTGATCCACCACCGTATGCAACTGTAGTTTCAAAATTTGTCTGAATGTATCGTTCTCCTTTGCGTCTGTATATTCTTTGCCTGCCCTCAATTTGATTTAAGAGAATTCTGCACTCATCACTAAACAATACCTTACTCCATTGGTCCGCGTTCCAAAGTCGATGTTCCTGAGCAAAAGTTAACCTGTTTCTACGATGATTTACCTCGAGCCTTGGAGCCTTGGCGGGCACAAATGAACCCAAACCAGCTTCTTCGAGCCTTCTTCGTACCGTACGCTCACTTACGGTTACACCCCGCACTGCTTCTAACTCATGTCGGGCTTGGACGGCCGTCAAACGGGGGTTCCTACGTACACGAAGCCGAATGAAACGATCATCCCTACTCGAAGTGCGTCTTTTTCTGCCTTGTCCTGCTCTTCTCACATAAGTACCGGTCTCCCTGAACCGTTGGATACTGCGATGGATCGTTCAAACTGGTCGACGAAGATCTCTGGATATCACTCTGTAGGTTTGACCATTTCTTCGCATTTCGAGTGCCCTGGCAATCTCCGTTGGGGCTAAGTCAGGCATAATTAAGTCATCAACTCCAGAAAGATACGCGATTAAAAAAAACTAACAAAAAACACTATTTCAATGAAATTTTAAATCAAACTCAGAAGGAAGAAATACTCGAAGTTCGCTCCAGATAAGGTGTATTTGAATAAAATTAAAACAATTGCATAAAATGTGATGTTCAGTGGTTTTCTTAATTTGAAAATATTTCTTTTTAAATTAAATAACGTATAAACCAGCCAGCAACTTTATATGATACTGATATCAAACCTTTTTTTTATGTTCCGCTAAATATGCCGGCGAGTTTATTTATCAGTCATCGAGCACCCATAACACAAGCTATCGCTTACTTTGGGGCTAGATTGCGATGTGTAAAATGTCCCGTATATATTTATTTATTATTATTATTATTAGTTAATACCCTTCAAACAATAAAATACACTTTCATAACATTTTCGCATAGGTAAACATAATTGTATGAATCTGAAAATGCAGGAAAAACTAAGTTAAGAATAATGGCATATTTACCATAAGTATTAAATCTTTTTTACTAAGTATGTTTAATAAAGAATTAATAAACTTCATATTCTCGTATCGTGTCGCATTGTGGTAAGTACGAGTAGTATAACATGAAATTATTTGGTATAATACATTGATAAATTATCTTGTTATTTAATAGTGAATACAATAATTATGATATTCCGTTTCGTTTTGTCAATAAAATAAATGACGGCGGTTAGGTAATTAATTAAACGTTCAATTTAACAAAGCAAAATGTAACTAATTCGGTTTGCGGTGCACTCAAATTCAAATTAGAGACTTCCATCCGAGCGTACTTCGTCGCTCCAATGACTCCGGGATGTGATGATCACTATTTATTAATACATATAATTTGAATAATTCATACACCGGTAGATTTTACGTTGAGTCTATTTTAGCGCGTTTAAAAATTTACTTCCCTTGCAGAACGGTATACGGTTGAAAAGAGCTATCACATAAACATGCACTTTCGTATGTCACATAAACTGCTTGAGTTGATTGATCGGACAGACTGTTAGTCCGTCAGTCGTCTTTTCCTTTATAAATTCAGATACATTTATAATGTCCTTGCTCTATTGTTGGCTTTATATTCTTCTATTCCATTTCTTTGTATGGTAATTGACATTGTCGTTAGGTACGGATTGGGATTATCGAATGTTTGAAGAAAAGCGGGTTTTGTGCATATGTGGTACCACAGTAGATATTTAGATAACATGTTATCTTATAAATTTAAATACGAATCAAAATTTTTCACTCGCAGCGGGATTTGAACCCGCGTCTCCCCATCTCTCGCGGCTGGGTGCTCTTACCACTGAGCTATACGAGCATATCCAACTGCGGTGAAATTTCGATTCGTATTATAGGTCCTTTAGGCAGGACTAGCGTCATCTATTAGTGGAACTATGTTATCTTAATTCTTAGGTGTTTATTAAAAATCACAATACGTATCAATTAAATACAAGTTGCCCAGTTGTCGATTTTGTAAAATCCAACAATACAGTGTCTTTCAAAAGCTTATTTTTCAGTTTCTTCATTAATTTCTTCAATTTTATTTAAAAACTAGCGGCCCGTCCCGGCTTCGCACGGGTAGACATGAATAGGTACAGATATTTAAGTTATAAGCATGCTAATTAAAACGACCATGAATCACTAAATTAGAAAAAAAATGTATGCTTATTTTAAAGTCTCCCTGTACACAACGTTGGCTGTGGTATTTGTAGGAAGCAACAAAACGTAGGTATTGATTTTCAGGAGATCCTATTCGAGAAAGTGCCACATACAATTGCCCGTGGGAAAAGCACTCTTTCCTTAAGTCGATACCAACTATGGAAAGAATTTGTCCCTGGGATTTATTTATTGTTAAGGCAAAGAATATTTTTAAAGGGAACTGTAAACTTTTAAAAGATATGGGCAAATCAGTTGGTATCATCGGGATCCGCGGAACATGTGCGAGCTGACCGGCCGCGGGACCCCCGCCGGCACGTATTTAAAATTTTAATTTCATGATATCTATTGAATGGAATGTCTGATTTCAATAATTCAAAAAGTAATCATCAGGTATTGAGACAGTCTTGAATATTAAATTATTTGCTTGGATAAAAATTTATAAATGGTATGGATAACACGGTCTGATTTTGATCGGCATTTCTATCAATTTGTTAAATGTAAAAAAGTAGTTATAGTGACGTAACTACAATACTTAGACACATGGTCTCGCGAAGTTTTTTGTAGATATTGATATATTCTATAATATTGTCCAACATTTTTTTGTCCTATCATTAATACTCTTCGCAGCATATGCGATGAAAGACATTTTATGGCTAATTTTTTTACACCTTCGGTTGGTTTTAATAGGAATTTCTAAAGATTTCTATTGTAATCTAGTACTAAATATAGCCTATGTTACTCAGTGATAATGTAGCTTTCTAATGAAAAAAGAATTATAAAAATCGGTCCAGTACTTTTTGAGTTTATTCGTTACATACAAAAATACAAAAATCCAAAAATACAAATCTTTCCTCTTTATAATATTATTATTAATTATTAATATTATTAATTATTAATTATTAATTATTATTATATTATATATAGAGCTGACCGGCCGCGGGACCCCCGCCGGCACGTATTTAAAATTTTAATTTCATGATATCTATTGAATGGAATGTCTGATTTCAATAATTCAAAAAGTAATCATCAGGTATTGAGACAGTCTTGAATATTAAATTATTTGCTTGGATAAATATTTATAAATGGTATGGATAACACGGTCTGATTTTGATCGGCATTTCTATCAATTTGTTAAATGTAAAAAAGTAGTTATAGTGACGTAACTACAATACTTAGACACATGGTCTCGCGAAGTTTTTTGTAGATATTGATATATTCTATAATATTGTCGAACATTTTTTTGTCCTATCATTAATACTCTTCGCAGCGTATGCGATGAAAGACATTTTATGGCTAATTTTTTTTACACCTTCGGTTGGTTTTAATAGGAATTTCTAAAGATTTCTATTGTAATCTAGTACTAAATATAGCCTATGTTACTCAGTGATAATGTAGCTTTCTAATGAAAAAAGAATTATAAAAATCGGTCCAGTACTTTTTGAGTTTATTCGTTACATTACGCCGAATAATCGCCAATCCGTATAACTGAGGGCCGGCTAGTCAAGTTTCTATTTTCTTTGCGTATAATGATGTTATAAACATGATCAAAGATCTTATGACCAAAGTAAAGGAAAATTCCCAAGCTAACGCAACGCACATTTTTCGAAAAAAAAAATATCGCTTTTACGAATCATTTACTGCGTTAGGAATAGAAATCATGAGCATTATATTTTTTACGCATACCTTCCCTTTCATTAAAATATACCGAGTACGTTGGGGGAATTCGTTATACCGATTCCGCGTCATTTGCCACTGGCGTACAAATTCCAAATCGTTTCGAGTAGGCATAGAGATGGGCGGGGAAACTCTTACTTACAATAAAATTATTTAAATATTGAAAATGCTCAAGAATGTACTAAGAATAGCAATGTTGGTGGCGTAAGTAATGCAATAAATAGTTCTTGACCCTCCTGAGATTACCGCCATGTGGAATATTTTAGCCTTTACGGTTATTGTTTCTATAGTTCGTTTCGTCTTTTCTCAAGAACTTTAAAACTTTAATGAAGATCTCCGTACAGAAAGTTTTCTTAGAGACGACACGTACAGTAAGGACCTTCCTTACTCTGGAGTCCTGACCATTACTAGCTTGAGTCCTTATAAAGCTTCGCTAACTTTTTTCTTCTGTCCCTTTCACGCAAAAGGATTATATGGATTTATGTGGAGTTACTATGGCATGAGAGCTAGTGACGTCACTATCCGATTTATATATTATAGTCTAATCAGAATTATTAAATTGCTTATAACTTTTTCGTTATGTCCTCAATTTCATTTATTTTTTTCAAAATTTTATCTATTATTGAATACTGTTTCAAAATATTTGAGTTAAATAAATCAATCTTTTGATTTGAGTAATATACCTTTGTTTACTCAAAGTTTACGTTTTATTGAAAGTCATACTGCTATCTCCCGTTCTAAAATGGAAACCGTGTTCGATACCACAATAACTCACAGATATGAACAAGCATAAGCCCGCTACCTCATAAATTATGAAGCGGTGACATTCTGATTCAAATGAAGGCATTTAGCCAGAGCAATGCGGAAATGCGGAAATAAGACCCGAATTAAGGTGGATAGGTAACATCCGGGCGCGAAAATTCAAATTTTATTTAGTTCTCTGCAAATAGAGCGCTTATTATTACAATTGTAGGCTTATGGCAATAAGTTTTGTGAGCATAACGTTTATCGATCTACATGTTTTTAACAAAACATTTGCTCAAAAATACTCATTTACTTTATATTGGTTACCAAACTGGGAAACTATTAGCGTTAGTTTGGTATCTTTAATGATTTATCTTAAAGTAAATAAAATAATACTTAAAGGTTGGTAAGCAATTTTATAATTAAGGTTATTCGTAATAGTTTAACCGAGGGTTGTGTTCGTACTTTAAAAATGATTAGTATTGTTTATAGTTTGAACTTTGATCACAACAAAAATAAATTTGGGAACCAAAATGTGTATTGAAACCACCAACTTAAATTGTGAACATAAATGGGAGAGTCGCTAATGGCATACGTAATAATTACATGCCTACTACAAACGAGGATCATTAAGTATTAGATCTTAACCTAACAATTAAGAGCATACGACAAATTGATAGATACAAAACCACAAAGTTATAAACTACTTTTGTTAACATTTAATAATGTTTATTTAACTTCACGCTCTATAAGAAACCTGAGCCAAGCCAGCGCCATCTGCCAAAATTCTATAAGTGGCTGCCAGAGGGATAACAAAAATATGGAGATGCCCAATCATTCATTCTGGCCTGGCCTTGCGTGACATGCGGCGCCATGATGAGTGGCCAGATTTGTTGTCAAATGTTCATGTTTCGAGTTCGACTACCTCTTTTACAAGCATATTTGGCACCGATAACCTGGCGACATTCTTTTACGCCGTCCACCCTGTCCAGCATTATTTATTATGTATTACAATTTTACTTATTTTTTGTCAGATAATTTTCACATCTTTTTATTATAAGTACTTTTGTAGTCACGGAAACTTTTGGGGTTTAGGTTTGAACCGATGAATAACAAAGGACGCTTCTTGTTGAATTTCTACATTTATATAGTTTCTGATCTCATAATAGCTCTCTTCGATTCACTGGGTTTCGTGTGTCTATCACATTGAAACCTCAATTTCTATCGTGCTCCTTTTTATTTAGAAAAATATCTGTGAAATGTTCCGGCACGAAATAATCTATATATATAAAAGAATGAGGCATTTTGGTTGTTCCACGGATTCCGCCAAAACTATAGGTCGTAGAGATCTGAAATTTGGTACCTAGGTAGATATTAGGTCATGAATTCGTACTAAGACGGGGATTCCAGAAATTCAAATTTTAAGGGGTAAAAACCGTTGGTTTTTTGGATTTCCCCATACAAAAGTGAAATTTTTTTCGTTGTTCCAGGAATTCCCGAAAAGCTACAAGTCGTAGGGATCTGAAATTTGGTACCTAGGTAGATATTAGGTCATGAATTCGTACTAAGACGGGGATTCCTGAAATTCCAATTGGAAGGGGTAAAAACCGTTGGTTTTTTGGATTTCCCCATACAAAAGTGAAATTTTTTTCGTTGTTCCAGGAATTCCCGAAAAGCTACAAGTCGTAGAGATCGAAAATTTAGTACCTAGGTTGATATTAGGTCATGAATTCGTACTAAGACGGGGATTCCAGAAATTCAAATTGTAAGGGGTAAAAACCGTTGGTTTTATGGATTTCCCCATACAAAAGTGAATTTTTTTTCGTTGTTCCAGGAATTCCCGAAAAGCTACAAGTCGTAGAGATCTGAAATTTGGTACCTAGGTAGATATTGGGTCATGAATTCGTACTAAGACGGGGATTCCAGAAATTCAAATTTTAAGGGGTAAAAACCGTTGGTTTTTTGGGTTTCCCCATACAAAAGTGAAATTTTTTTCGTTGTTCCAGGAATTCCCGAAAAGCTACAAGTCGTAGGCATCTGAAATTTGGTACCTAGGTTGGTATTATATCATGAATTCGTATTCAGAAAGGGATTTTCGAGATCCAAATTTTGAGGAGGAAAAATTTTGAACTTTTTGGCCGCCATTTTGAACTTTTTTGTTACTAGGCCGATTGCTTTGAAAATCGATATTTGACTATGGCAGCAAGCATAGAGAAGGAATTTGTGGCCAAAATTTAAAAAAGTCGCCGCCATTTTGAACTTTTTTATTACTGGGTCGATTGCTTTGAAAATCGATATTTGACTATGGCCGCAAGCATAGAGCAGGAATTTGTGGTCAAAATTTAAAAAAGAGGCCGCCATTTTGAACTTTTTTGTTACTAAGCCGATTGCTTTGGAAATCGATATCTGACTATGGCAGTAAGCATAGAGAAGGAATTTGTGGTCAAAATTTAAAAAAGTGGCCGCCATTTCAACTTTTTTGTTACTGGGCCGATTGATTTGGAAATCGATATTTGACTATGGCAGCTGGCGTAGAGATGGAATTTGTGGTCAAAATTTAAAAAAGTGGCCGCCATTTTTAACTTTTTTGTTACTGGACCGATTGCTTTGAAAATCGATATTTGACTATGACAGCAAGCATAGAAAAGGAATTTGTGGTCAAAATTAAAAAAGTGGCCGCCATTTTGAACCTTTTTGTTACTGGACCGATTGCTTTGAAAATCGATATTTGACTATGGCAGCTAGCTTAGAGAAGGAATTTGTGGTCAAAATTTAAAAAAGTGGCCGCCATTTTGAACTTTTTTGTTACTGGACCGATTGCTTCGAAAATCGATATTTGACTATGGCAGCAAGCATAGAGAAGGAATTTGTGGTCAAAATTTAAAAAAGAGGCCGCCATTTTGAACTTTTTTGTTACTAAGCCGATTGCTTTGGAAATCGATATCTGACTATGGCAGTAAGCATAGAGAAGGAATTTGTGGTCAAAATTTAAAAAAGTGGCCGCCATTTTGAACTTTTTTGTTACTGGACCGATTGCTTTGAAAATCGATATTTGACTATGGCAGCTAGGTTAGAGAAGGAATTTGTGGTCAAAATTTAAAAAAATGGCCGCCATTTTGAACTTTTTTGTTACTGGACCGATTGCTTCGGAAATCGATATTTGACTATGGTAGCAAGCATAGAAAAGGAATTTGTGGTCAAAATTTAAAAAAATTGAACTTTTTGGCCGCCATTTTGAACTTTTTTGTAACTCTGTCGATTGCTTTGAAAAACGATATCTGACTATGGTAGCATGCATAGAGAAGGAATTTGTGGTCGAAATTTAAAAAAATTGAACTTTTTGGCCGCCATTTTGAACTTTTTTGTTACTGGACCGATTGCTTTGAAAATTGATATCTGACTATCGCAGCATGCATAGAGAAGGAATTTGTTTCCAAAATTAAAAAAAAGTGGCCGCCATTTTGAAATTTTTTGTTACTGGGCCGATTGCTTTGAAAATCGATATTTGACTATGGCAGCAAGCATAGAGAAGGAATTTGTGGCCAAAATTTAAAAAAGAGGCCGCCATTTTGAACTTTTTTGTTACTAAGCCGATTGCTTTGGAAATCGATATCTGACTATGGCAGTAAGCATAGAGAAGGAATTTGTGGTCAAAATTTAAAAAAGTGGCCGCCATTTTGAACTTTTTTGTTACTGGGCCGATTGCTTTGGAAATCGATATATTTTGACTATGGCAGCTGGCGTAGAGAAGGAATTTGTGGTCAAAATTTAAAAAAGTGGCCGCCATTTTGAACTTTTTTGTTACTGGACCGATTGCTTTGAAAATCGATATTTGACTATGACAGCAAGCATAGAAAAGGAATTTGTGGACAAAATTTAAAAAAGTGGCCGCCATTTTGAACTTTTTTGTTACTGGACCGATTGCTTTGAAAATCGATATTTGACTATGGCAGCTAGCTTAGAGAAGGAATTTGTGGTCGAAATTTAAAAAAGTGGCCGCCATTTTGAACTTTTTTGTTACTGGACCGATTGCTTTGAAAAACGATATCTGACTATGGTAGCAAGCATAGAGAAGGAATTTGTGGTCGAAATTTAAAAATTTTGAACTTATTGGCCGCCATTTTGAACTTTTTTGTTACTGGACCGATTGCTTTGATAATTGATATCTGACTATCGCAGCAAGCATAGAGGAGGAATTTGTGGCCAAAATTAAAAAAAAAGTGGCCGCCATTTTGAACTTTTTTGTTACTGGGCCGATTGCTTTGAAAATCGATATTTGACTATGGCAGCAAGCATAGAGAAGGAATTTGTGGCCAAAATTTAAAAAAGTTGCCGCCATTTTGAACTTTTTTGTTACTGGGTCGATTGCTTTGAAAATCGATATTTGACTATGGCAGCAAGCATAGAGAAGGAATTTGTGGTCAAAATTTAAAAAAGTGGCCGCCATTTTGAACTTTTTTGTTACTGGGCCGATTGCTTTGGAAATCGATATATTTTGACTATGGCAGCTGGCATAGAGAAGGAATTTGTGGTCAAAATTTAAAAAAGTGGCCGCCATTTTGAACTTTTTTGTTACTGGGCCGATTGCTTTGAAAATCGACGTCTGAATAGGTATAACCAGCAAGCATTAGGAAATATTTAGTGGTCAAAATTAAATTAAATGACGGTTAATACAAGAATTTTGGAAACTTAACGCCTGAGGGAGTAAAGCAGAAGATCAACGTGAGCGAAGCCGCGGGCGTTTGCTAGTTCACTCATAAAAAAAACTCGCGCTTATTTTATAGACCTGTCATGTATTTTATGATAAACGAATTTCTATCTCCACAGTGACGTTTAAATCTCTAACTGTGCCAAAAGCGGTCTGTAAGTGGATGTTGTGGAATTTAGCTTGTAACAATTTTATCTTTTCTCGCAAAAATATGGAAATTATTATGTTTTGTATTCAATTTCAAATGCTCTTTGCTCCCATTTTGATTTTACGTTCGAAAAGGACGCGTATCTGAAAGCGGAATCTTTCGTGTATCTTCACAAAGCGTCAAGATGTAAATACCATGCGAAAATATGCCGTGTCAAGACGAGTTAAGAGCATCAATGCCCTGCAGGCGTGACGAATATTTATATAACGAGAGCCTGCCCTGTCTATTAGGGTTGTGCGAAAGGATTGCACGGGACATTATATTATTTTGCTGTTTGTTATAATTGGTAAAGAATATACGAGTATTTTGATTCTAGATAGTTTTGTATACCACTCTTTTAAAATAAATTATTTATTAGATCAGCTGTGACTCTATAAATTACTACGTATAAGAATTTTACTTAAAAGAAAATGTAAAGTCATGTAATCAATTTTGATTTTTGTTTTAATTCGATATTTATAAATATGTAATTATAATCTTGCCTCTATTTCTTTGTAGCTTAAAGGGGAAGTATGTATGTATCGGTCTTTTAATTACTATTTGATGAAAGGAATAGAGTAACAAGCAAATTGGGCAATTCAATTCAATTATCTTTATTTGCGAATTTGGGTACAATAAATA
Source organism: Coenonympha arcania (assembly GCA_036785405.1). Taxonomy (NCBI): domain Eukaryota; kingdom Metazoa; phylum Arthropoda; class Insecta; order Lepidoptera; family Nymphalidae; genus Coenonympha; species Coenonympha arcania. The sequence continues at coordinate 5,606,967 of CM072067.1, forward strand.
GATGTCACAAATACAACAGATCTTATCCAAATTCAGCCTTACGACATGTAATGTTACAGAATAAAAGTAAAAAATAATGAAGAAAACAATAAATATTACGTCAATTAATCTTTATCAACTAAATTTATCTGTGAGGTAATCATTTATAGAATGATATGCCTTATTATACAAAAATTTTTTTCAAGGAAAGGCTGATTGATTTATAAGACACACTCAGGATAAGCAGTGTCATGGTGCTTTCGTCCCTTGGGAAATAACTGGTTATTATTGTCCTGGTTAGGGAAGCATTAGGTATCGTTCTAGTACAATAAGTATGTACCTACTATATAATGCGTGGCGCAGTGGGAAAGTCAGGCTGCATAGAAAAATAGAAGTAGTCTTTCTTTCTTGCTATTTATTAACGCACAGCTCAAGCCAATCGACGTCATCATTCGTAAAGAAGGATTCTATGAAAATACAACCATTTTAAGGGAGAAAATAGAGGGTCACATGAACTAAGCCGCAGGCGGTCGCTAGAATACGCATAAAGTTAGTGTCTAAATTATGTACCAACCCTAGAAATAGGAGGGTTGCGACTCGACGACCCTTGTCATGGAGAGACACGTCCTACATTTGTGCGACTGCCGAGTGACCGAGACCGACCCTTGATAACGCTGGAAATTGTATACACGCGCCAATATGCCCTCAAAATATATGCTTCTTTTTAGTTCTTATTTTCTAAGGAATAAGAACTAATTTCCGAAAAAAACTTTTTTAAAATGTTCGTGGTGTAATGTATTCTTATGAGTGACATTTCAGGGTGCATAGATAGTTCGATCGTTCAATTGTTTGCTGTAGTAATAGCCATACCTATACCCTGGACAGGGCGGGCGGCACGAAAAATGTCGCCAGTTTATCGGTGCCAACAATGCTTGTTTTGCCACCAACAATAAAGCCACGCTGTAGTTCACTCAGCGGCTACCTATAGAATTTTGACATGTGGCGCTACTGTTTGCTTGTACGAAAAAGGTTTACGTAAATCGTTCGGATGCCCATATCCTGAGCTTTCGCATCAGTGGCTGTACTTCATTTTAATTTTTATTAGCGGCGTAAAGCATCTCTATTCAACATTACGATGACTTATCAAGATTAAAGTTGTAGACCTTCTAAATCTGTTTGGAATACTGAATGAGCTAGCTCTACAGTCTGCACCGTTCGTTGGCTCTCAAATAAGTTTCAGCTGGACTAGATCCTTAACCGAGGATCTTACGTATTAATCAAATCTAGAGCAAGTAAGCAACCTAATTTTGCAAGTTCAGCGAAGTTCAGTCACCCTTTTCAACTAGGTAACATAATAAACTACAAACTGAGCTGCAATTTCATGAAATATACCTTTTTTTGTTCAATAATTCATCATACAGTAATGAGATAAAGGTCAAAAAGAGTTATATACCCCAACGAAAATTACGAAGTTAAAAAAGAATTATTATGTATTGAGGTGACTTACATAAAGTGAAATGTCTCCGGCCAAACCGTAGACAGGCTAATTAATACAACCTTAACAACAAAATCAATCCATTTATTTTTCACAAAATTCTTTGCATTTTTTCCACTAGTTAAAGCTCTCGAGTTGAATGCGTGGTGTTTAAAAGGAAAGGGGGACAAGAGGTGGCAGAACTGGTTCCATTTCTATCCACTTGTTTGCTTTTCTTTTGAGAAAAAAGAAAAAAAAGAAAAACTGCCAGTTATTTTTCCTTTGTCAGGAGGCACTTAAAGTATCAACAGCTTATTGTTTTACTTTGCACCTACTCTGGTCGGTTTATTCAACGCACATAAATGGCGATTGAAAAATTAAAATTGTCCTCACTTCCTTGTCCATTTTATAAATGTAATTTTAGTTCATTAGTAACTACTAAAACTGCTATGCGGACGATCTAGCTGTATCGGTGACTGCTAATAGCGCAGAGGAGCTAGTCAGGAACGGTAATGAAGCTATATACAACATAATGCTTTGGATGACGCATAACAAACTTGAAATTGCTCCTGAAAAAACCGTGGCTATTATATTCAATAGGAGGCTGAACGCAAATAACATCTTCACTTGCGGAGCTACACTCGTAAAACCCACCGCTACTGTATCCTATCTTGGAGTAACTTTGGACTCGCGTTTGAACTTTGGAAAACACCTAAAAGCAGCGTGTGAAAAGGCCCAAAAAACAATCAAGGCACTCAGCACAATCTTACCCAATACGCGAGGTCCAACCTCTCGCAAAAGGAGGACTTTGGCGTTAGCGATGCAGTCCGTAATACTATATGCGGCACCAGTCTGGGTATCAGCCATGGAAAAGGAGGTACATAAGAGGATCGTTTTAAGCACTCAGCGGATGATGGCGCTTAGAACTTGTTGCGCATACAAAACCACATCCACAGATGCTGCTCTCGTATTGGCGAATCTCATCCCAGCGCATCTCCTAGCCAGAGAAAGGGCCGACACCTATGGTCTCAAACAACCGCAGGAAAGGAGATTGGCTAGGGAAAGAACATTGGAGAATTGGCAGAAAGAATGGGACCAATCCTCCAAGGGCCGCTGGACTCATCGACTAATTGGAGACATAAAGACTTGGACCAACAGGAAATACGGGGATATGACGTTCCGGATGACTCAATGCTTCACAGGGCATGGGGTGTTCATGCACTACCTAGCACGAATAAAAAGGAAGGACAGTTGCGAGTGCGTGTATTGTATGGACCACGACGACAACGCTGAACATACAGTCTTCCACTGTCCACGTTTTGCCCTGGAAAGAGAGAAGTTGGGTATAGATCTGGGTAGAGACATTTCTGTGGAAAACCTTGTTTCCCTTATGATGGAAAGTCAGAAGAGTTGGGATAGTGTGAAACACTTTATGGAGGACATTATAAAGATAAAAGAGATGGATGGCAGAGAGGAGAGAAGATAAGCAGGACAAGTGGCAGTGATGGTAGGCTTATCCGGCAGGTACATCATTGCTTGGAGATAGGAGGGGTTTTTTAGTCGGTAAGAGTCCGGCACAGCGTCCATGAGGATTTTTCCCCTCCTTTGAGAAAAAAAAAAAAAACTACTAAAACTGACCAGCCATTATCCCTTTACAATCGAATTCAAAAAAGGTTTTTATGTTTGTTGCCTCAGAACTTTCGACTGGGTGAACCGGTTTTGATAGTTCTTTTTATTTTAAAGCTGATGCTTCTCCTGTAAATCAATTTCAATTTGGTCCAGTTCTGTCAATGGCATCCATGAACAAACCTAACCTTAGTCTTAAATTTGCTATATAGGTATGTCCGCGATAAATGGACGAATAACTCAATATCACGACCGATTTCGATGATTCTTTTTTCATTGGAAAGAGTCGAGGGTAATTTGCTGAGAGCTAAAGTCAGTTTTTTGTTTGTTAAAATTATGTATTAACAAACAAAATTATGTACATTATTGAAAGGTGAATAAATAATACGAGCACAATAATACCAGCACTGTATAATAATCACACTAATTATGAACACTTCACACACTACAAATCACGTTACACTGACATTAACTTATTTATACACATTATCACTACAACACTCTTTACTTTAGTAGGTGCTACTTGTGCACTCTCTGAAAAACCACTAACTAACTCCATTTATTACTTTCTATAATGCCGCCTCGTGTCGCCCCACTATCACCTTTTTGATAACCAATCACCGACCGCTGCTTTTGGCGGGGACCAATAGCGTGGCGACACGATACGACATGCCATCGACAGAGCTGCCAACTTAAACACTCGTGGCGCCCCACTATCGCCTTTCGGCGGGAACCAATCACCTACCGCCGTTTTAGGCGGGAGCCAATAGCGTGGCGACACGATAAAAAGAGACGTAGACAGTGTTACCATCTTAATCAATTAATATTTTTACATTAAGTTTTAAATTTAACAATCACTTTTATATTATTTTAATTTAAACAGTAACTATAATTTAAATATTACAATAATATATGTACAATTATGCACATATAGCTCCGTTTTGCACCGCGGCGACAACATCCGGCCCTCCTGCGCACGCATCCGTCCCTGGATAGCGTCCATGTCTGGTGCAGTTGCTGAGAACAAAAACAACATTAAGAAATTTGATTTAGCTATTTCCAGAATTCCAACGAGTGGCCTCCAATCTACTATCCCCTCAACGGCCAGTTATTGGAGGTCCACCCAACATGGACTTCAAAACATTTAACAAAGGAACTTATGCTGCTTGTATATCAGATACTTAGGTTTATTCCGAACTGTTCCATCAGCGGTCAGTTCTTTGTTAAGACTCATAGCTTTCCCTAGGCGATGCCTTTGGCCAACCCTAGTTGCATATCACTATAAGTCTCAACTTCAATTGTAACGGATTTATTTTCCACCGATAAATACCGTCACAAGCATCTAAGTACCGATATACAAGTTCGAAGCATAATGCACTAGACACTCATGAGAAAGTTAAAATAGTGTTCATACCAGATATTTTAAACATCAATCAATCAAGGAGAGTCATAAAATTAATAATAATTGTGTTATTACCTGACAACATCTTAGGCCATATCCAAACGCTCCTCACACAAATCGTCCAATCTTATCCAGGGTTTCATATTTTCGGCACACGTGGTCCTCTCGTAGCATTTGCCGGCTCTTTCAGCGCCTCTCATATCTTTCCCCCTATAGCGGTCATGACCCAAAACCTTTGTCACTTGAAAAGGTCCTTTAAACAGCGGTAGCAATTTAGTGCTTTGTCCATCGTTTGATTGACTGGGAATCTTAATAACAACCAAATCATTGACATCGTAGATTCTAGCAGGTTTTCGTTTAGCATCGAACATACGCTTCTGACTTTCGGCATTCGCTTGGATTCGATCATTCACAGTATTTCTTAATGAGGTTACATCGATAATTTGTTCGTCGTCTTCTTTTACAAGTTGATCTGAGTCAGTTTGCAGTCGATAACCAAAGAAAACCTCGCTAGGAGCTGCAGAGGTGGTTTTGTTGATAGTACTATTTATGCCTTGTTGAATACTTGTAATATGAGTATCCCATTTATCATAATTAGAACTAGCACCCATAGTTCTTAGTGCATCAAGGATGGTGCGATTAAAGCGTTCCACTTGGCCATTTGAACGTGGAACCGCGGTTGCAATTACATGCCGCCTTATATTTTTGTCTTGACAGTATTTTGAAAACAATTTGGACGTAAATGCACTTCCGGCATCACATATAAGCCGTCTAGGGTTACCGAAAATTTTAAATATTTTATCAAGATCATTTATAACGATTTTACTTTTTGTATTCCGCACAGGTGATATGAAAACAAATTTTGTAAAAGCGTCAACTGTCACGAGTAAGTAAGTATTTTTCTGTGTGGTCTTTACGAAAGGCCCTATATGGTCTATATGTAATGTATGGAAAGGTCTCGCATATTTCGGTATAGAGAACAACTTTCCTTCCTTTTTTTTTTCGTGGGTACTTTTAGAATAAATGCAGGAAATACAATTTTTTTATATAATTTAGACACAACCTTTTTCATTTTAGGGAACCAATAAAGTGATTTTATTCTTTCAATGATTTATCCACGGCAAAATGGCCTACCTCGTCATGATTAGCTCTAATCACTTGCCAACTACACTTCTTGAGAACTACCCATCTCCTACCATATTCAGTCCGTCGATACACTTTATTTCCTAACAACTCATATTCATTAAATATTTTTTTGTTTTGCTCGGCTTCTCCTGATTCGAGTATTTCTCTCCTAGCCCTCAGCCCTCAGTTATTGCCAACACACTTTCATTACATATGGGAGTAGAACTTTCACAAATCGGGTTCCTACTTAGCGCGTCAACATGTTGCATTTGAGTTCCTGGTTTATGTACAATGTCGACTGTAAAAATGGATAGGTTTTTCCCCATTTTCAGTCATTTGTGTCAAAATACACCTCACTTCATCGCGACTGGCGTCCGCATACAATATTGTGGGTAATTTAGGATCGAAAATGGTTTATAAAGCGTTATTTAATAATTCTTGTTTTAATTTAATAAATGCCTGAACTTGTTCCGAGCCCATTCCCACACGGCCTCTTTTTTTAACAATTTTACCCAGGGTTTGGATATCAAAGCGCAATTTTTAATAAATTTGCGGAAATAATTAATTAGTCCTAAAAGTTGCCTAACCTGGTGTACATTTTTCGGTTTAATTTAATCAAAGACTAATTTCTTTTTACCTGGGCGAATTCCCTCCTCAGAAATATCATAACCGAGAAAACTAACAGAGCTTTGAAAAAAATGGCACTTTTCTAAATTTATAGATAAGCCATTTTCTTGCAAAACTTTCAAAACTTCTTCCAGTTGCTTAATATTCTCCTCAATTGATTCTGTTGCTATCAACAGATCATCCATATAACAAATAACCTTGCCAAAACGCAGATTTCCTAAAACAGTATTCATGAGCCTTTGGAACACTGATGGTGCATTACAAAGACCAAAAGGCATTCGTCTAAATTCGAAATAACCATCAGGGGTCACGAATGCTGTTTTAGGTATCGAATTTTCATTTACTTTAATTTGGAAATACCCACTTTTTAGATCTAATGATGTATAGTATTTACAACCTTTTAACTTATCTGTCAAATCTTCTATCATGGGCATGGGGTACTTTTCTTTCACTGTAACTTTATTTAGGGACCTATAGTCAACGCACCTGCGTTTTTCACCGGAAGGTTTGTCAACCAATAAAACTGGACTTGCATAAGCAGAATTGCTTTCTTGTATTATGCCATTTTTTTTCAACTATTTCGCGTGTAGCTAATTTATCCGATTCTGACATACGATATGGTCGGTGACAAACAGGTTTATTGGTTGTGACCTCGATGTCCAATTCCACACAGGATGTTTGGCCTAACGTCTGCAAGTCTTTCGACACAACCTGAGGGTATTGCTCAAATATTTTATTTAGCAAAGAGATATGGTCGCTAGAATCAGCATTGAACATGGATGATTCTACTAAATCAACCTGATCTTCATTTAAAGTACAGAAGGACAAATTGTTTCCTATACGTGAATACATAATTCTTTTATCTTCTGTAAAATTTCTTCCAATGAGAATTGGACAACCTGATAATTCATCAAAAACATATAATGTAATATTTAGCTTTGCTGTGTCTATTTTCAAATCAACTTGTACTGCTTTAGTTACCTGAGAGCAAGAATCAACTTTAAACCCCGTCAACCTGGTGTATCTTACTTAATTGGTGCAAGATTTAACTCTTGTACCATAGTACTTGTTATTAATGAACAGCTACTACCCATATCAATGAAAGCTTGTTGTTCAATTCCGTTTAGTTCAATAATTTTATGAAATTTATCTTTGGAGGTTGGCTCGGTAATAAATTTAACTTCACTATCTTTTAGCAAACTAAACATATAACGCTTAATTTGAAACGTATCTAAAAAAGTATTCGCCAATTCTCCCACTTCCAGCTGGTCCAACTTGTTTTATTTTTTTTGAAGCGAATCATACCACGTTTTAGCTGTGTTACGTAATTTTTGTAGGGATTGATATTGTAAAACACGGTCAGACCAACTGAAAGCGCGAGCATTACGGCCTGGCCACGGGGATCGGCGGTGCGAACGTCGAAGCGAGGGGCGAGGCGACCATTCGCGCGGCACCGTTTGCAGGCCACGGGCAGTCACGTTCGCCGCCGCGACCAGTAAGGAAGTCCGACAGCAAAATGTCTTTATCGAAATTATCTCAATATTTCAAGACCTATTATTTGGAAGAGATTGTGAAATATGTACATGATTTGAATAAGAATCGGAGTATAGATGGAGAGTTCCACAAGAAGTATGAGAAATACAGAATATATCCAGAAAAATTTGTTGAGTACACCAGAATGAGTATTGAAACCCTCAATTATATACTTATGAATATTCTTCCCACATACTCTTCACTACATGTTTAAACTTGTGCTGTGGATGGCCAGACTTCCAAATAGCTGGTCTAGCATTTCAGCCATAAAAGTCTCGGCGTTCATTTTTCGCGGCGAAAATAACTAAACTCGTTTGTTCACTGCACTATTCGCCGCGACTACCGCTCAACTCCGTGGCTCGCGCCGTACTTATTCATGCCTTTGTTTCATTCGCCCGCCGCGCCGCAAGTCGCCGGCGCGGTTCGCTCGGTACATTTCGCCGGTCGCTTCGCCAGTCGCCGTTGCGCGTGGCTTGATTAGTACATTGCTATGCGTTTATTTCAGTCGCTAGACGCTTCGCCGTTCGCACCGCGCGAATATTCGCATCGGCGAATTCCCCGTGGCCAGGCTGTTAGCTTCCACAACATTTATCCACATTTGAATATCGTCAACTAAGGGGTCAAAGTCCGGTATCACCGAAGATAATACAACATTTTGGCTTACTGCGCGAGACGCACGCCTGGTGCGCCTCTTTTTCCAGCGTCTGCGTCCATCGGAGTTGCTACTACTTGATGATGATGAACTTGAACTCCCTGAGGAGCTAGAGCTCGTAGTCGAAGCGCTCCTTTTTCTTCCTCGAGTTTTCTTTCGGCTTCGCGGCATTGGGCGTTTTTTTTTGTTCTTTGTCACTTCTGATGAAAGGTGAATAAATAATACGAGCACAATAATACCAGCACTGTATAATAATCACACTAATTATGAACACTTCACACACTACAAATCACGTTACACTGACATTAACTTATTTATACACATTATCACTACAACACTCTTTACTTTAGTAGGTGCTACTTGTGCACTCTCTGAAAAACCACTAACTAACTCCATTTATTACTTTCTATAATGCCGCCTCGTGTCGCCCCACTATCACCTTTTTGATAACCAATCACCGACCGCTGCTTTTGGCGGGGACCAATAGCGTGGCGACACGATACGACATGCCATCGACAGAGCTGCCAACTTAAACACTCGTGGCGCCCCACTATCGCCTTTCGGCGGGAACCAATCACCTACCGCCGTTTTAGGCGGGAGCCAATAGCGTGGCGACACGATAAAAAGAGACGTAGACAGTGTTACCATCTTAATCAATTAATATTTTTACATTAAGTTTTAAATTTAACAATCACTTTTATATTATTTTAATTTAAACAGTAACTATAATTTAAATATTACAATAATATATGTACAATTATGCACATATAGCTCCGTTTTGCACCGCGGCGACAACATCATTGCCTCTTTTTGGCTGATGACATATTCGATTTTCAAAAAGAGATGCCTTTCGAAAAGAGAGATTTTCAAAATGTATTTTTATAATATAGCCTGGTTATCGAATAGTTAGCTTGTCCTATATCCAAATTTTGTACGAGGATTATGTAGGAAATCTATTATCAAGATTTTTGTGAATGGTGCTTCAAGGTTTTCGAAGATAATTCGGAAATCGGTAATCATGATCAAAGTTGGGAATATCTTTTCGTATAAATTAGAACAATGAAAGCGATCTCCCGCGAAGCCTTTGCGCTAATTGTTCTTCGCCAGGAGTTAATACTTAATTATAAGGATCTTTACTGATGTTATTGATCCGAAAATCTGCTTTGTTCTAATTTTAAAGAAAACCTTTTCTAAGATTTCGTTCATTTCCTTACTCAATTCAGCTATTTTTTTGTCGGCAGATTAAAATGGTGATATTTATTTAATTCTCTGAAATGTACTTACAATTTTTTCTTGTAAACTGTACACAAGCGAAGCACGACAATCGAACTCAAATGGGGACTGTAATAGTGTATTGCTCATCTTTCTATTACAACCGATCAAAATATGATTCACGAATTTCTTCTTAAAGCATAACAAAAAAGATACCAATTTCAGTATCATTGCCATTGATTTAGCACTTCCTCATTGCGTGCATGATTCACAAGTCAGTAAGAATTCATAGAAATTCTTATAACATTCTTAGACATGAAAATAATCTAATCACTAGGTTTGCTTATAGTTTTGCAAAAAAGAGTATAAAGAAATAAAGGCGCCCCGGGTCAACAGACAGACACACACAAGAGAGGATTAAAATCTTAGTAATTTTCAGAATTTAACACAGAAATAATATGTGACGCAATATTAAACATAGAAACAAACCAGCAGCCCTAGCCAAATGACATAATATTTCGATTCGATTCGATGTAGCTAAATTGATCACGTGACTTCCGCGCAGACATCTGTCATTTACACGCAACTGACATTCAGACACATTTTTGAATTTCATTCCATTCCATACGAATCGAATCGAAAAATATCATGACTGCAGTTGTATTTAATGGAACTCGATCAGAAAAAAAATCCGTTCCGTAGTTCCGATTCAAAACGTTTTTGTCAAGTTATAGGTAAAGTACGATTCACGAAAGATGACCACAAATGGCGGGTCTTTTCTTCATGTACACTCGTGAAGAAAAGACTTAAGCCAAAATAATTACCATATATTAGTTAAATAAGACCATAATATTAGTTAGATAAGGTCCAAAGAGACCTAAAATAGGCCCGCCATTTGTGGTCATCTTTCGTGAATCGTACTATACAAGAGTGTCCATGCCGTGGGCCCGGCCGCCCCTTTATCATTATGATTACGTATTATGACCGTGAATACGAGTTGGATCATGAATCATACCGTTTACCTGCTGTTAACAATTGAATTAGAGCTCGTTTGTACACTGTTTACATGATTGCGGTCTTGTTACGCATTTTGCACGTGATTTTTGACGACGTGAATATTTTGAGATGAAAATGTGATTATGGTAAACAAAGCCTGGCTTTTCGTCGGGAACACAGATAAATATTTGAGCGCATGATGATGATTTTATTTACGGGGCTTGTAAGTTTTGTATAAAGTCAACAAAAAATTGAGCACTGTCTTATAATGTTTGATAATATTATAATCCAAATTAAGTAATTGATAATAACTTAATTTGGATAATAATATTCTTTGCCAACGAATCGACAGAAGTCCTTGGTCCCGCTTGTTTTCTGTATAAGGAATTTTCATATACCTCATTCCTTAATCGTTTGTTTCTAGCCATTTGAAGTCTTCTGTCTATGTATCAAGTAGGCTAGGATTAGGATCACAGCCACAGAATCTAGGGCAGTTTTTTAGCACTACTTATCTTTAAATACGGATAGGTACTTAAAATAAATATTTATTTGTGTGAATAGTGTCGAGACCCTAAATATTTCGCGTGACAACTTTCTCGATACTTACTTGTAATTTAATAAAGTGTCACGGTAATGAGAATGTACTGCCCGTGTGGTACTGGCGGTGCGTTTGCGACCCGCTCCGCCGCACTGACGCTAATCCGAGCTTTGGAACTGCCATTTGCTTTTACTGGCACCGGTTTTGTGTGCCCTGTTAATGGCGTGCTTAATTGATTCACTTTATATTTCATTATTGCTGTCTTAAAGATAACGCTAATACGTTAATTCAAAGGCGCAAATACATTGTTGCGTATGCCACAGGATCTAGGGCAGTTCTTTCAGCACTTTCTTCAAATACGGAAACTTAAAATAAATCTTTATTTGTGTTAACAGTGTTAAGACCCTAAATGTTTCTCCGTCGATAGTTACTTGTAATTTAATAAAGTGCCTCGGTAATGAGAATGTACTGCCCGTGCGGTACTGGCGGTGCGTTTGCGACCCGCTCCGCCGCACTGACGCTAATCCGAGCTTTGGAACTGCCATTTGCTTTTACTGGCACCAGTTTTGTGTGCCCTGTTAATGGCGTGCTTAATTGATTCACTTTATATTTCATTATTGCTGTCTTAAAGATAACGCTAATACGTTAATTCAAAGGCGCAAATACATTGTTGCGTATGCCACAGGATCTAGGGCAGTTCTTTCAGCACTTTCTTCAAATACGGAAACTTAAAATAAATCTTTATTTGTGTTAACAGTGTTAAGACCCTAAATGTTTCTCCGTCGATAGTTACTTGTAATTTAATAAAGTGCCTCGGTAATGAGAATGTACTGCCCGTGCGGTACTGGCGGTGCGTTTGCGACCCGCTCCGCCGCACTGACGCTAATCCGAGCTTTGGAACTGCCATTTGCTTTTACTGGCACCAGTTTTGTGTGCCCTGTTAATGGCATGCTTAATTGATTCACTTTATATTTTATTATTGCTGTCTTAAGGATAACGCTTATATTTACGTTAATTTAAAGGCGCAAATACATTGTTGCGTATGCCACAGGATCTAGGGCAGTTCTTTCAGCACTTTCTTCAAATACGGAAACTTAAGATACATTTTCATTTGTATTACCGGTGTTAAGACCCTAAATGTTTCGCGTGACACGTCTATTACGACAAATGAGAGCACAGATCTGATTGAACTTTAGTTTGATTGCCAGATATTAAATCTATCCTTTCTTTCAAGGGGAAAATGTGAAAATATTATTAAACATGGGCATTTAGTTAAGAGATTTTGTAAATTGGCACTACTATCCTGCATATTTATTTGTACGACAAATCAGTGACACAAAATGTCTCACAAATCCACGTACTTGGTCAATAGTCCGATAAAATACCTGATATTTTATCTGAGAATGAATTTAAGTCATTCTGGCAAAGTAGCGGGAATCGGATAAAAGAAGAGTTAATACAGAAATATAATTAGTACCTATGGTTTGAAATTTGGCAGTCTCTACATTTATAATATGATCTAAGTCCAAAATCCACCCATAGCAAAGCATCATGCAAAAACCTACTGAAAGAAATTCTACAATAAATACTTTTCTATATATGTAACATTCAAGTAATATTACTTAAAAATGCATATATCTGTCGGAGCTTGAATTTAATTTTACAACCAGTGTGTTCACAATCAAAAGTGCTCTTTAATCCAGTGGACTTGCTAGACATATCCGGCAAAACGATATAAGCTAGAACCTTTGGTTCGATTAAATTAATTCCGACTGACGTGAATAAGGATCATTAATCATCATTAATCTTGCGTAATAAGACGAGCTTAAGGTAATAACGAATGGTCTTATCTACATCAAGTTTCTATAATCTCTTCCGCTCGAAAAGAGACAAAGTGAGGGTTCTTTTATCCTTCCGACCACGACGGTTCTTTCTGTTTTGATTCAAAAGTAACAAAATATTTTTAAATAAAGGTATTTCAACTCTTCGATCTTTCAAATCACTAAACGGATTTAGATGTATTTTGTACCAACTGGCCGAGAATGAGAAGTAGGTATTATTATTATATCTAACCCTTTTTGTATTCATAAAAAACGACTATATTTGGTTAAAAAACTTAAGATACGGCTATAAAAAGTTCAATACAACTTTTTTGTCTGTTTTTAAACTGTCTTTTAGAAAAAAGACCCCGACGAATTGAGAACCTCCTCCTTTTTTAAAATCGGTTAAAATGGTGTCCTGTGGGATGATTCTGTATAGTTCAGTTTGTTAGTTAGCAACTTGCACTGGGTTATTAACTAAGAAAACGGATGCTATTTATGTATTATTTTTGCACGTATTTATTTTGCATACACACACACATCACAAAACGGAGGCAAAAATGGGATTTTTGTTAGTTAACTCATGATTTTTGTTAGTTAATTACTTATGATGACCCCTTACAGTTTGGGAAAAAGTTGGTATCGTAATAATAACTGAGGTATTAATAAAGAATAGGCTATTTGACAACAATGAAAATATACCTGAAATTGTGGTAAATCTCACTAATAACAACGTAAATAAGCATATTTCACTTTATTTTAATCAAATATATGTATATTTTTCAGCAAAATAAGAGTTTAATAATGTTATAATTTTTGATATTTTACCTGTGACAGGAACGCCCTGTGATTGGTTGCAACTCCGGTAACGTCACACTCGAAAATTTGCGGGAAAACAACAGCTTTTTGTACTGATTTTTCTGAGTGTTTTGTTTGGCGGGCGTTTTATTTTATCTTTTAGCTATTTAAACAGTAATTTTCTGGTGAACTTTATAACTAAACATACTAAGGAAATAAATAATTAAGTATTTCAAATCGCAGAATGGAATCAAATTTTGTGCGAGCTGATAATAGCAACCTACCTAAGGTAGATGCTTTTATGGTTGCACTTTACTTTAAGAATAATGCTGATTATTATGGCGCGGAACTGAAAAACAAAAACAGCAATGTAAGTACCTACCGCGTCGAACATATTAGTCCTTCCTTTATTTATTATAATCATTAATCATTATCTCATTTTAGTTTATGTTGACAAATACTCAGGAAGTTCATGGGAGTTCGGTTTATCATGGCGTTTTCTTTTGTTTTACAGTTCTGCAAGGGAATCCTATGGAGACGATGCGATTGGCTACGTCCAGTTACACAGAGAAAGTGGAGTTTGCAATATTATATTTAGTATTATTTATATGTTAGTTTCCGATATTATATTTAGCTTGAATATTAAATTAAAAGGTAATTATTAGGTAGGTACTTACATCAAAGTGATCTTCACACATAAAAACATTTGAATGCGATAAAAAGGCCTTTGGATCTCTTCGACCTAACTGTAACCATTTTTTTCGCCTTTTATCTGGTACAGACACAAACACTTTTTGAGGGCAATTTATGGAGTTATTTGTACATAATGGTACTACACAGCATTTGTACACCATTCTTTCTGTTAAAATATATTAATTTTTATTAAATTTAAAGAAAAGCGAAGAAATTCAACTAAACTGTACGGTACTGTAGTCTGTTTAAATGCGTTTGACAATGTGTGACGTCACGAGTCAGATGACAAGCGCCATTACAAAATTGGCGTTTTTGGCGCGGTTTTTGAAAATTGAAACTTTAAAAGTGGTTTTTAAAGGGAATTACATTAAATTTCCGCGAAATATCAATGTAATGTGCTTAATAGGTAGTAATAAATTCTTTAAAATCATTTTCAAAATTTAGTCAAATAGCCTATTGATAACAAGTTCTGCCACATTATTGGCTGTTCGTTTTAATTCTTGTAATTCTTTCCAATGATTAGGAGAATTTTCTTCCGATTACGATTACGATTTTAATAAGTTTTTTTTTGCACAATCAGATTAAGACGAAACTTTGCAAATCAAAAAGGAAGTTTCGGGCATAATCTTCGAAATTATAAATCGCTTTTATTGTGAACTTTTCTTTTTTTATCCCAATATTTTTTGCTCCTTATTATATCATGATTAATTATGATCGATGGTCATCATTGATGCTCAGCGTTTACTGCCTAATGTAATGGAAAAAGGTGCTTTAACATTGGACAAAATGTTGGTAAGTACTTATTAAGTTGGCTTTTTATGTTTTATAATTTTTATTTTTATAGTAAACAAGAATGTAGATGCACTAGCTAGAGTATTTGACCGAAAAAAGAGGGGTAGAGATTTGTTACTTTAAATGATAGGTAGTTGGATTGGAACTAGGAAGAGCAACGTGTATAATTATTTTCATTTTTATGTAAATTAATGGAGGTTAATCTTATAAGAACCATCGGTTCCGCCAGGAGTAAGTAGGTATGGTTAGAATACAATCAGCCTCTTTTTAATGTAATAGGCTGCAATGACTACAATGTAGGTTTTGTAGGTTTTATAACTACATGATTAACAGAAATAAAACAGGTCATGCACTATAACGGTTTTAATCCCCTGTTCCAGTGCCTCCAATGGGATTCATAATTATAAAGACATAGCACCGAACTATATCGTCCACTCAAATTAAACTCTACCTTGGCGTAATTGTGTCGGGTTGGTGTTTGATCCGCGTGGCTGACCGATTGCGTCTGTCAGCCAATCACGGCTGGCACGACACAGTACGAACCAATCCTGAAACCTTTGGTGGCGTTTGACGTTGGTACCTTTTTGGAAGACGATTTTACTATACTGCGGCTTATATAGATTAGTACTTCGGTAGTCACAGCATTTTCTTAATCTTTGAAATATAACACATTATAATATTATTATCAGGTCAAGGGTGCGACTACGTGGAAGGCGTGACGGAAAACTTAGATTAAATACTTGGTCGTCGAGTCACTTTCATTGACGTCGTAAGCACGTACCTATCCACTATATGTATCCTATGCTTAGTCGTAGTCGTAGGTACTTTTGTATGTAACTGAAATGCAGGCGTAATATTTTAATAAGAAATTTACACCTAGCTGGGAAATACGTCGGATTTTATCTACCCAACGTATTTTCTAAGAACGTGTCTATTTCTTATTCATAAACGGATACTAACTTAATATACAATAACTTGATATAGGACAGGTACCTATATTCGTCAATTCGTTGTCTGTAGACTTTTTAGTAAAATAATGCCTTTTTACTCACACTTTTCAAGTGGTACTGCCATTGCTTTTTTCGTTTGATTTTTTTTTTTAATTTTCCACTTGTTAGAATTGTACAACTTAAAAAAGCTAAACTTAAAAGTGAATAATGTAGGTATACGGATGAAAGTTTTATGGGTACCTACGTTGTCCATATTTTGAAAGCTATCGTCACTAGTAACAATAATTATAAACGCAGTGGAACCTAAACGATAATTTAATACATCGGACGTCGCAGTTTGATCTATCATCTTTTATAAATCCGTTTTCCTCGGAATAGTGGCCCTCGCTCGATTTAAAAATGATCACTCGTAAGAATTACAGAACAAATACCGTGCAAACGTTTCGCAGAACTGTACTTATACTTAAGGAGATGGTGACTGTAGTAGAGAGAGCATAAAATTATTTTCAACGAACTACAAATTATTAATTTTACTCTGCAATATCGAACGAATCTGTGTAACACCTTAAAGCGGCAGGTAGGGACTTTTGTAAACGCTTAATATCGAAGTTCATCAGTTAACCATGGCCACTGAACTTGGACGAGATCGTCCAAGTCACTGAAGTATTCTTAGCTGTATCTCTCCTTCTTGAAATGGCGTACATATTATGTCATCTGCCAAAAAGGGACAACATTACAATGTTCAACAAAATGATATAATTTGTTCAATAATATATTTTATTTATTAAATAAAAAAATAAAACCGGCCAATTGCGAGTCGGACCAGCACAACGAGGATTTCGTTTTTTATAGAAAAAGTAAAACCATAAGAATCACTTTTCTAACCAATTTTATTTTATTTTTCCCGTAAAATATAATACAATAATTCAAGTAATAGTTATTTGTTATGCAAGGCTGCAAAATGGATTTTTGGGCCGAGTGTCAAATTTGAATGCTGAGCGACGAAGGATTCTAGGGTTGAACCCTGAGCGCAGCGAGGGGTTCAAAGAATAGAATCCTGAGCATAGCGAGGCATTCAAAGGACACGAGACCCAAAAAAATTTGCGGCCGTACATAACACAAAATTTTTCATCTCACCACAGCGAGGAAAATTACTTGAAGAACACTTGGATCGGCATTGCGAATATGTAAGATGTTGTCTTTAGTAATCCTCTGCAATAACTTCACTCACTTAATTAAATGATAAATCCACCCTAAATCACCACTCATCTTATAACAAAAAAGGTAATGAATAAAAACAAGATATTATTATTTATCACGATTAGAAAAAAAATGAGATACTTTTTTTTCTACTTTTATTTTGGATGCGTTCAAAAATATCAATTTCTAAGAACCAACGATAATAGAAGATTAAGAAAAAAATAACAATGATTAGATAAACAATAAGTAAATATCATGGGTTTAATTAGATTTCCTTTATAATTAATAAAACTAAATATGAGTTATTATTTTTATTGATATTCTAAGAAAATGTAAAAACAAAAAGTAATGTACACCTATACAAACTCAAAGGTCGAACTTCGTTACTGACCGTATGCATTATTTAAAAAAAAAGAAGTCTTCAGTTTAATGGTAGCACCACACATGGCTATTTGTATTTGCCTATTTTTTATATTTGTCAAATAACTTCCATGTGTGGAGAGTATATTTGCCAAAATTATTGCCATATTTGCATGTTTGGCAAATACAGCCAATAACATATTTGGCTCCATGAGGTCGAAAATTTTGGCAAATACGCGATCATTCAATCACAAATACAAATAGCCATGTTTGGTGCCACCATTAGACATTATTATAGACGCAATACGAGATTACGTCATGTTAGAATTTAGAAATGCTTTGCGGCCCTAGGGCGGGAAAGGATTTTCATACTACTTTCTCGCCCTAGGGAGAAATGAAAATTCTTTTGGGCCCTAGGGAATATAATAGCATTTCCCGCCCGCATTTTGGGCATTAAAAATCTCCTTTCCGAGCGGGTGAGATGAAAATATTCTTACGCTTACGCTTACGCTTCATCAAAAAGATCGCCCCTGGTTGTTCTTGGATCAAAAGTGCCCATTAGACTATTAAATGTTTGTCGAAGGTGCATGTTACTTCCCCACAATGATTAAAGATGACATAATATCGCTACCAGCTCCTCGACTACAAACGCGAAGAGGATAAATTGCTCCGTCCGTCTGTGGCGATACTCCTTTGTACCACTGCGGGATAACACAGCTTTGTCTTTGTCGCGTCCCTAACATTGGTTGCACAATTTTCCAGGTACCGATCAATTGCAATTAAAGGGCATATTGCGTATCATCTTAATACATTTTACTAATAAATGGCGCATATCTTATAAGCCGATTGAATTAATAATATAAAAAAATCGTTTAGTTTTTCTTAGTCAATTTGATTAAACATCAAGTTTGATCTCATACATATAGAGCACACAATAACTATACCCCAGCCTATACTTACAATAAGTGCACAATAAAATAAAAGAATCAATGCATTTGTGGTCAGTTATTTTGTTAGTGACTAATTTGTTTGGCAGTGTATGGATACGATACGTGTGCAATCTTAGTTAATGTCAGCAGTAGATTGCAGTTGCAGTTTAAACAAATGTTTTGTAGTTGTAGCCAAAGAATCTTTAAGAACTGACACTATGATGTTCAACGTTGAATCTGTCTGTACGTCCAAATAAGACGGTTATTTTTTTAATTCAATGTTAAACTATAATCGATTGAACAACTAATTGAGGTTTAAAAATAATCATATCCTTTTGTACGGTGATCATTAGGATGTGAAGATTTTTGAGATTTCAGTTTATTTTAGTCTTCAGTTATTATCAACTTACAGAAAGGCGTCATTGACCAATGTGTTAGTAAAATGTAAAAATTATACAGTCTCGTATAATTAACTTATCTGAGCTATGTAGTGACTATAAACATTTAACTGCTCAGTCTGCGTCAATACCTATAAGAAACTTCGCGCAACCAGCAAACACAACCTACGCAACCTCTTACCATATTCATTGATGGAAAGATAGCCGCCTATCAATGGGATACGGTGACAAGATGACAATCATAAGTGACGGGCGGAGAACGAATATGGACCAGCCCGAGCAACCTTATGAATAATAATTTTGATTATAATATGCAGCTGACGTCCGTATAATATGTATAATAATATTATGTAGTAGTGTTGACGCGTTGACGCGTCATGGCAACTAAGAAGAGGAGGTGTGGATATTTCTACACAATCTATTTGTGTAGAAACCTTTAGGGGTTAACTTACTTCTTATAAATTAGCACGATAACATCTTCGGCTGCATACCTAGTCACTTACCATCAGGTGAGAGCGCAGTCAAGCACTTACTTGTAGTGCATAAAAATAGAATGAAAAATTATTTTCAAAAACCCAAGTTCTAAAGCCACTACGAAGAGTGAAATAATTTTTAATGTACATCAATTCGAGTTGGGCGATTGTATATAATATCGCTGTTTTTTCGCACATCGAGTAGTAAGTATAATACGAAGGACTATGATTGTACGAAACATGATGATGTTTTTAGTAACGGTGTAGAGTGCACACTACACTGTTTTAGCTAGATAGGCTTGCTGAAGTAATGCTTCGTGCGGTTCCAGGAGGGTGGCCAGAGAGCGTAGGAGGTTTTTAGTCCATAGGTCGCTGGGTATACCACCTCTGTCAGCGAAGTCGTATGACATCCATGAGATTTTCCTCCTACAGGGAAAAAAAGGCTCGTACTATCTAAAATTTTTATATCGTAAAATAATACATAACATGTTATTTTTCTGGCCCTGCTTTTATTCTGTGTCTATAGTACATTGGCTTTCTACATAAACGACAACAATAGTGAAACTGTGTCCATTTTCTCTTTGACAAAAATGTAAACGCAAATGTTTTCCGTATGCAAATGTCACAGCAAAACATGGCGTCTATTTTAAAAATTATAATATAGAGGAAAGTTTCCTCGACAGGAGA
Organism: Coenonympha arcania; assembly: GCA_036785405.1. Classification (NCBI taxonomy): domain Eukaryota; kingdom Metazoa; phylum Arthropoda; class Insecta; order Lepidoptera; family Nymphalidae; genus Coenonympha; species Coenonympha arcania. The sequence goes on from CM072067.1 coordinate 5,627,231, forward strand.
CAAGCAAGTTTTTACGTTGGGAATATTATGCAAAGTACGCATAACTTTCCATACAAAAAACAAATGCGAACTTTCTTCCGCTCACTGTTCCTTATTGCTGTCTTGCAACTGTTTACATAGACCTGGGACTTTGAAGGGCGATTAGATACACAACATTACGACATTATTGCTAAAAGTACTAGTGTAGGTAGGTACTACTAACACAATGTGCAGATTTATTAAAAAAACCGTTCAAATGCTTGTGGGACTGACGCACCCAGGGTTCTGTATTACTATAGAAAAAGTAATCCATAAGAATATTTTTTTTTTTGTCTTTTGAGGTTAATGTCGGTGGAAATTTGCATGGTGTATAATGTCCAACATATATTACACATTATTTTTTTTTATCATTATCTTATTTTAGAAGCTTGGGGGGGGGAGGGGGGACACGTTTTCCATACTTCGGAAGTGTCTATCGCGTTTTACTATTCAATAGAAAAAAACTACATTAGAATCCTCAATATCATTTTTGAAGACCGAACCATACATAGTACCTAGATACCCAAAATTTCGAGTTTCAGTTCTATGTGACATACGGACGGACAGACAGACATGACGAATCTATAAGGGTTCAGTTTTTTGCCATTTGGCTACGGAACTCTAAAAACATCAATATTCATATTATGTCTTTACATATTCATGACGAATCCACCTAAACGCATAGATGACATCAACAGTCAATGACAACATTTACCGACAAATGATCCGAAATTATCCATCTGCATACACCAATAATTAAGTGAAGATCCTGAATACTCATGCTATGACGTCAGCTTCATACTTTGTTATTTCTACCAAGTACCAGTCTAGTACCGTAATTAAGTTCATAAACAAATAATTAGATACATTGGTAGGTAAACCGATGATCGCTATTTTGTTAAACCCTTCTTATGTGTTTTATTAAAGTTTATGTAGAATCGTAGGAAAAATTGAAAGTGTCGTCACTCCCACATAATAGGGTTCATTTATATTCAAGTAATCTAGACAATTTGACTTATTTCTATTTACCACATATTGACGAGTAATGAAGACTGGGCATAGAAATTTCTTTCGGAGTTCTGTTTCAAGCCGTTTTGAGAAACCTTTTTGTGGTAATTAAGGATGTTATTACTAATGATGTTATTAATTACGTAAGGAGAGAAAATATAGTCAGGTCCTGTTTAGATTATGAACTTCTGAGAAATGTTAGTAGGATTAATTCTTATACATTAATATTATGTTTGCTTTTAATTCCATTTAATTTATTTTTTATATGAAGTACATAATATTATTTATCTTCACAATATTGTTCAGGGATTAGCGAATTTTGAAAAAACTTAATACTATTCATTATTATCCAGTACCAATCCAATCCAATTGTGACCTTAGGCTCTAGAATATAACACTGCTTTAAAAGCTAAATTATCTAAAATTAGCTAAGTAATTATAGCGTTAAACTTCATCAAATATCTGAATCAAGATTACGCATTCGGTTTGCAATGCATACGCAATTGAAAATAACCACCTGTTAGATCTTGGAGTGTGTACACTGTCGGCTAAGACGCAAAAACAATGTGATAGTTGCAACGTAAGACTTCAATGGACAGTAAATATTACTTTATATTAGTGAGATTTATTCATTTAATCCGAAGCGAAATAAATCACGGCAGCCAACAGATATATTTGTTGGACGCGTTTGTTCAAATACGCAAACATTGGCTCAAGAACACAAATAATCCGGAAGAGGTTTAATAGAGACAGGTGTGAGGGAGTACGCGGCACATATAAACTGTTAAATAAACATTTAAATACACGCGTCTGTATAACTAAGAACCTACGCAGTCTAGATTTAGGATGTGAGCAATGTTAATGCTTTGATTCAGTTGAATTCCAATTCAGTGGGAGTATGTAATTGTAATGTATAAATAGTTTGACGACCGAATGGCGTAGTGGTAGCGAACCTGCTGTCTGCGTCGGAAGTCGTGGGTTCGATTCCCACTACTGATAAATGTTTGTGTGATGAGCATGAATGTTTTCCAGTGTCTGGGTGTTTTTCAATATATTGTATTTATGTATATTTATCAGTTATGTAGTACCCATAACACAAGCTATCGCTTACTTTGGGGCTAGATTGCGATGTGTAAAATGTCCCGTATATATTTATTAAAAAAAAAAATTACCTACTGAAATGATTGGGCTAAAACTTTAAATAAAGGTAGATTATAATTAATGATTTAGCACTTAGGTTACTTTTTATGTTTTTTATTTAATTGTCGAAATTATTAAGGTGATGATCACCCTGCTGCTGAGGTGGTTGGCTGAGACATGGCGGGAACATGATAATAAATCCCGTGCTCCTGCCAGTAGCTCCGTCGTGGAAACAGACAGTGTTTGGTTGGTGCAAGTCCCACATAGCCCTTCCGTTTCCCTTGACGGAGGGGACATTAGCCGTCTAAAAAAGACAGCCTGCCTGCAGCCTGCATCGATGTTTCAAACTTCGAAGTTTTGTGTTTGCTACTTTTACAAAATATAAAGTTTATAGATATTTTACACAAACAGTTTATAGATATTTTTCTCTAGTATACACAAACTATACCTTCATCAACCCATTCTGTTGTAGGTATACTTACTGTATGTATTGTGAGGGGCTGAAGGATAGTGGGAAAGTGTTGAAGCAAACAGCTCCGGCCAACACAATTAGCGTTAATGGAGCAGTTGTTTGCGTTGGAGCGGGTTCTGTTACGTAACACAATGTCAACTTCTTTGCTACTTTCTAGTTTCCACATAATTTGTTATATCACTAAATCTATTTCTTGTGGCCTTTCTTCTTGGTACAAGTAAATCTCTTGTATTTAGTCAAAAGCTCCTGATTCGTATTCTAAGGATAAGTAAAATTCTCTCACAGCTAATATCTTTTACAAATTAATAGGTTATACCTACCTACATTAAGTTACTCGTCTGTCAATGATAAACGTATTATGATTTGTGAGGCATTGAAGTAAAGCGGGAAAGTGTTGAAGTAAACAGCTTTGGCTAACACAATTAGCGTTAATGGAGCTGTTGTTTGTGTTGGAGCTAGCGCTGATATGTAACACAACATCAACTTCTTTGTTACTTTCTGGACGTCTGTTATACTATGTATCTATTTCTTCCTTTTTTTCTTAGATCTGTAGGTGTAATGATATTTGTTCTGAATTCAAAAATCTCCACATTTTATAACTACATTTACAATTCTAGATATAGTCCTATCATATCCCACGGGCAACATATATTTGACAAGACTAAAATAAATGATATCACTACTTTTAGTCTCGTCAAATTTGTTATATTTTATTATTATTTCTTATAAATATTTGTAAATTTAAACAAGAGTTGCTTTGAAAATAATATCACTGAGGAATTATTAGGTCCTTACATAATATGAAATTGGCGTTTTGTATGGGAGGAACATAAAGTCGATTTTTTTTTAATATAATATATATATTTAATCAAAGTATGTACCATTGCTATCTATGCACTTTTGCCACCTTATAGGTAGTTCATTGATCCCTTTACTAAAAAAGCCATTCGGACGGGAATCAATAAAATCTTTGAAAGCGCTTTGGACTGCCTCATCGGAGTTAAATTTTTTCCCTTGTGAAGTTATCCAAATTTCGAAAAAAATGGTAATCTGTTGGAGCAAGGTCCGGGGAGTAAGGTGGATGTCTTAGGCATTCCAATTGAAGCTCCTCTAATTTAGTAGCCGTCTGTTGTGCAGTGTGTGGTCTAGCGTTGTCCTGAAGCAGCAGTGGCCTAGAACGATTGACCAGCCTCGGTTGTTTAGCAGCTAGCTTTTCCATCATGGATTGCAGTTGCTGACAATAGATATCCGCCGTAATCGTCTGGCCAGGTTTAAGAAAGCTGTAGTGAACGACGTCCACCAAACGCTCACAAGTAATTTTTTTTGAGTCAATTTTCGTTTGGGGCAGGATTTGGCTGGTTCGCCAGGGTTCAACCATTGCGATGAGCGTTTCCGATTATCATACAGGATCCATTTTTCATCACAGGTAATGATTCGATTTAAAATCCCTTCATTACTGCGCCGGTTGAGTAATGTAACACAGCAGTCTACGCGCGTTTGTCGGTTTGCTGCACTCAGTTCATGAGGTACCCACCTTTCAAGCTTTTTCACCTTCCCAATTTGCTTCAAGTGAACTAAAACAGTTTTATCACTAACACCGCAGCCTGCAGCTAGCTCGGACGTGGTTTGCGATGGATCCGCTTCCACAATAACCTTCAATTCTTCATTGTCAACTTTGGTCTCCGGCCGTCCACGGGGCTTGTTCTGCAGGTCGAAATTTCCAGAACGAAAACGTTGGAACCAAAAACGCACTGTGGCGCAAAAAAATCCAAAAGAGAAAAAAACAAATGAATTACGATTTTCAAAACACAAAAGCATGAGTAAATAGCTGTATAAATTTCAAATTGGAATTCCAAACCAAAGAAGAGATATTTGAGATCAAAGTTGCCAGTACGACAAAACGCCAATTTCATATGTAAGGACCTAATATTTGAGTGCAGGTAATTTAATGTTTTGTAGTGGATGTTGTAAATAAACAGTAGATAATTTACGTTAATGCCCTTGTAAATGCAATACATTTGTATAAACGCGGCACAAACGGTCTCTTTGCTTTATCTGTCCCTTTTATCTGAGATAAGTCTGGAGAGCCCGCAAACAGTATATCCTGATAGCTTTCTGTTTGCATTGTTGATTATTTCGATACGTTTATTTCGTTCCGTTTATTGCGTCGGTACATATCTGTTTCCTTTCTATATTTGCAGATACAGGGGTTTTCGATTAATAAAGGCTTTGCTACAGCTACAGAATAGACTCAATGCCCATTTATTCCTACCTTCAATTTCCCTCCAACCTTATACAGGGTTATATAAAAAAATACCAAATCTCTCTCAGCCTGTATGGTATAGGAGCTAGCAACGTTTTCGAGAAAGAATTTTAGGAGAGCTAATTTTGTGATATGTCGTCCTTCTTGCACTTTCGGTTAGAGTCTGGGCCATCTGGCTGCCGGAAGCCGTTGCGTTTATTAGTGCGCATCCTATGTGCAGCTTACGCCTCCAAAATGTTTATACCAATGTTGTCGGGGCTACTAATTGTCCTTAAATAATTAATAGGCGCACTTGTACCGTTTATGATGACGTTTCATTTTTGTTGTTTAATTGGTGTTGTTGGTGTTTCATTCGCCCCATTATATGCCTAAACATATAAATTGTCCCAATTTATATGTTTTTATATGAAACGTCATCATAAATGGTACAAGTGCGCCTAAAATAATTTAAGAGCAATTAGTAGCCCCGACAACATTGGTATAAACATTATGGAGGCGTAAGCTGCAACACCTGGACAGACGTAGGATGCGCATTAATGAACGCAACGGCTGCCGGCCGCCAGATGGCCCAGACTCTAACCGAAAGTGCAAGAAGGACGACATATTACAAAATCAGCTCTCCTAAAATTCTTACTTTTCAAACGTTGCTAGCTCCCGTACCAGTAGTTCTTTATATTCAAACTAACAACTTTTGTTCTACGAATTTCTTTTAATTCGATATTTTGAGAAATATCAAATATTCAATACTTAACAGAGATACTCTAACTGTTACTACTCTGTAATGTAACGTCACTTTACATAAATAAGATGATTTTTTTGTTTGAATTTTGAAAAGTCGTAGACCAAAAGCCGTTAGTCTTAAATTTTAGTGTAAACAACTACATGTTGAGAGCGATTTGGTATTTGTATATAACCCTGTATAGTAGGCGGCTTCACACATTTTTGGGTGTCAATTTTTTGGGGTTTGGGAAGAGCTGTACCGGCGCAGATGGCCGCCATTTTGAGTAACTCAATTGCCGCGTACTATAACAATCTTTTTCTTTTCTTGGAGTTTTGCTTTACTGAAAATCCTGTAAAGCAAAACTCCAACGCATAAAAAGAAAAAGAAGGCCACAGATCAAACAAATGGACCTCTTAGCCAACGGTGTTATTGTATTGTAGGCAGTCGTAGATATACCAAGTACATATATTCAATGCAGCTTTCAAACTAAACAGTATATTTTCCGTGTAATTAATATCACCACACAATGTGTCAGATACAATTTACTGTGCCATTATAAACAGCTGAAGCTAATCATTTACACCTCCGTTGAGTAAATAGTGCTAACTTTACGAGCGGGCTTGTACTCGTAATTCTAGTTTACTTCGATATACCAATATCGATATACCAATATCGATGGTATACCTATATGTACCTAGGTACATGTTAGTATTCTTTCAGTCTTTCATTTATTAATAGTACGGCGTGTTTGTAAAAAAAATGTTATAGTCAAGTAAACATCGATAAATGATGTTCTGGTGATGGGGCGAAATATATCTACGTAGAGAAAAAGTTTTTGATACATTGGTACACTGTGGACTCAGGTCTTAGTCCCAGTTGTTTCAACTAACTTTAACAGATGCGTCTGGCCCTTATGTCTAAATACATAAGGCTCAGGTAAAGTTAAACAGTACTACAATTAGGTAAATCAACTGGGTTTTAATGTAATGTTTACTTCCATCATTGTAAATGTAAATCTGTAGGAAATCCAAGTACGGCGATTAATTAAAACATTCAAGAACCTGTTTCGAAAGTTCAACGTCTATTGCGAATTATTTAATACAATAATCCTGCACAATTTCTTCGGCGTCCTCGGCGAGTTAGTCCGTTATTAATCATTCTTGTGTTTCATCTGATTGGAGAGGATTATTTATTGTTCAGTGTCAACCCTGAGGTATTAAAGAAGGGTGAGGCAGAAAATGGAGGATTTTAAAGTTTTAACTAATTATACTCAAATCTTTATAGTAATTGGTAGTATTTTAATTGATCATATTATAACGATAAAGTAGCCCAGTACCTATACTTAATATAAAACATACGTACTTATTTGTAAAGAAGACTATGGTTGACACTGGAGTCTGAACTAATGGAGGTTCATTAAATGAAGTAAAAAATGGTTTCTAAAAATTTGTCGTAACTTCCAAGAATATAAGTTTATGTTTGTAGGTTAGTGGGCTGTTTTGTAACGTTCGGTTTATAAGTTAGCAACCCTCACTGGCAAACTAAAAAACTGAACGATACAAGATTGGATATAAGGTATGTTTTTCAAACTTGATGATCTATTGCTGTAACCAGAAAAGCCGGAAAGAATTCCAAAATAATTTTAATAAAGATGCCACCTTTCTTGACGTATAAGCCGACTCAGCCGAGTAAGATAATTATAATTTATACTGGTTGAGAAGTAAAATTATTTCCTAATAACGAACCATAGGGATTATCCAAGTTTCGTACCTATAAAGATTGGTTATTTATTATAAAGTAAATTATACGGAATATACCTGTGTAGGTTGGTAATAAGGATTACGGCATTATCGTTTTGGGAGGCATTATTCTTACAATCTAATCAGTGTACGTAATTAAAGATGAAGCTTATCTGTAATTGAGTTTTAAGCCGCGTACGATGTTCTAATATAAAATTAGTTTAAGTGGATGATTAGATGATTTCATATTATTTTAGTATGTGATTCAATATTATGTTAGTATGAGTTTCATATTAACAAAATCTTTCATGTCAGTGTTTGTTTCAAAACTTTTCAGAAACGACTTGACGGCTTTTTATGAAATTTTATTTGCAGGAATATGCAGGCCTGAGAATAGGATGCTATATCTATATAAGTGAGAAATAATTTATTTGGCAAAATAACGTTTGCCGTGTCAGCCACTTATTTTGTTTATACTATAATTGCTTTAGTTGAAACAACAGACGTTATCCTGCTCCTTTAACCATCTTATTTTTAACAGACTTCATTATAACACTGAAGATTAGCAGACAGCTGCAGCTTCATTCACTTCAAGTACCTATCTACCTCTTATTTTATGCCATTGGGCGTTGAAATCCTTTTTACCCGACTGCTTGTCTCTGCCTTATCATAAAATTGTCTATAGGCTCCAGATTCCTTCCATGGTTTACGCTGTGCATCGCTAGATCAGCTATCACTCAGTCAGTCAATCAGTCAGTAAGTCGGACAATTTTTGCTTTTGCAATAATGCCATGTACCCTTTAGGCTCTAGCAAACTTTGGATCACCAAGGACCAGTCCAGCCCCCGCAACTTTTTGATGTCGTTCGTCTATCTGGTGGTCCGTCTTTTTCCAATAATTATTGTACGATTCCCAAGTAAGTGGGTCATAAAGGCCGATAACGGATGATCGCTTCAACGAGAGATATTTGCTTGACATCGAATTTCAATAATCAAAAATATTACAGTACCGATTAAATGTAACCTAATTGACTTAATTAGTAGAAACTATAGTTAACAGTCAATAGTTTAATAGGATTCAGTACGTTCATTGTTAACACAAACTTCTAATGTAATTAGTTCGTTTAGTAAATCCTGTAAGCAACAGCGCTAGGAGTATACTCCTTGATTAGTAATTAGTAATAGGTATACTTACATAATAATCTGGGGGTGTACAAGATATCCTGGAAAATCTATATCTCGTTGATTTAGGCAATATAATAATTTTTGTCTATGGCTCACGACTTCTCGGTTTGGGACAAACACGTTTAAAGCATTAATTAGGTTTTTAAAATATTTTCTATCGAGAAATTTTCATCCAATCGTGTTTCTGCTTCACAGCGATTTTAGCAATGGCCAATGACGAATCTTATTTCCTACTATACATATTATTATTTGCTTTGATGAATCGCCTCAAAGAATTACAACAAAGATTAAGTAATAGTTATAGGTCCATAAAACGTCTGTAATTTAGATTTTCATTTCCGATAACGTAAGTGAGCAAGTCTAGACCAGTGGCGTCCATTTCATAAATAGCCTACTCTATAATGTAATGCTAGTACGTTTTATATCGAGCAATAAATAAATACTTCGAATAATACACTAAATCTTTAAACAAACACAAATAGTTGTAACAAATTACCATAAAGTTAATAAAATGTCTCGATCGATTGATATCGATCTATTAATTTAATCGATTCAACATTTTGAGAAAGTTCGTTATCGGAATTTTTTAATTAACATTTTTGTTCCAGGTTTATGAGTGAAGGAATTAATTACTTAGCAATTGAAAAATGCTCGTTATTAACTACCTATTTAAAATAAGCTAAATCGTCTAATATATAAAATTCTTCCGTCACAGTGTTAAAATATAATAGCATCAATATATTATAGTTGGACAACAAAGACAAAATTCGTGCTGTGAACTTTTCTTTTGATGTATTTGGACGAACGATAAACGACACGATAGATTATGTATAAAAACCCAATTCACCTAGCCATAATGAGCGAATCGTATGAATGAATATTCCGGTAGAATCTTACTTAATTCACCGTGGGAGAATTTGCTATATAAGAACAATCAATTCTACGTAGGTACGTACTTGCAAAATCTACTACGGGTATTGCAAACTCATATAATTTAAATGCGAACTATCATATTAAAACTCCCCACAATTCAGGTAGGTATTGCCTTGTGGTATTGCTTTCCAATGTCCGATACATTATATCAAGTCGTAAGTCGAAATGATTAAGTCCAGTCTCTGGAACCGATATTCGATTTGCAGATAATAGTATGCAAACATTGAAGATGAAAACATGAATTGTATGGGACTGGTTTGGTAGAACCTAGCCGAGCCATGCTGGCTGTCTTATATTTTTCAGTCATACCTAACTTACTAGATTGGGTACAGTTGTAGGGTTGCCAACTTTTATTAGAAGAAATAGAGGACATCTGATTTCCAAGTAGGTAAATGAAGATTAGAAACTTACAAAAAAAATTATTTAAAATTTTTAGACAGGAATTTTTGCTCCTTTTTTTGTAGATTAAAAGAAACCAAACATTTTAATTCTAAGTTTACAGAGATCATGAGCTATAGTATAGTACCTAGACGTTGTGTAAAAAAAAATTGTTGTCTGTAAAGTCGGTTTACTGACGATAGTTGAACGTGACAACGTCTTCTTTGTCGCTCGTTCCGCGCTCGCGAGGTAACGCCGGTAACGCCGCATGAACGAGGTAACGCCGGATGAGTCATGTTTTTTCGTGCGTGCAACCGGCTCTATCGAATTATAAGACGTTGTCACGTCAAAAATGGTTGCCTGTAAATTCGGTTTACTGACGATAGTTGAACGTGACAACGTCTTCTTTGTCGCTCGTTCCGCGCTCGCGAGGTAACGCCGGTAACGCCGCATGAGCGAGGTAACGACGGATGAGTCATGTTTTTTCGTGCGTGCAACCGGCTCTATCGATTTATAAGACGTTGTCACGTCAAAAATTTTAGCGAGTATTTTAGCGTTCTCTATTAGTGTTATAGATTATATGTAGAGTACGCCTAGGTAATATATAGTACAATGCTCTTATTTTAGAATACGTTTGGTTATCCTATACCACAGTATCACGTAATGCAAGGTTGATCACTTACGACTATATTATGGATAGCGGTTGTAGAAAGATTTGCTTAGGCCTCATAATAGTACACCTAATCACCAAAATATCACATTTTTAATAATAGATAAAAGAAAACTGTATACCTACTTGGGTTTGCAGTACAGTTATCTATGCTGTAGTTAACTGTACGCAAACTACAAATAAGCATTAGTAAGCTATTAAAAAAATCTATTTACGAGTAGGCTTACTTATGTATTCAGTGAATGCCAACTTTCCAATACTTTTCGGTAGAGTTTTGTGAATAAATAGAAACAGGGTACGCATTCTGAGCAACCGGAGATGAAATGAAATGGGACAGGTTGGGAGCGCTCACAGCCAGCTCGCTCTATTATGTTGGACGTCTGTTTAGATAAGAGCGCGGCGCTAGGACAGAACTGTTTTCATTACATACCAAGCTGCGTAAGTTTTTTTTTTTGTTTTACTATTTTAATACGTTTGCTCAAAAAGTACACTTTTCCTAATGTGTGTAGCGTGCGGTAATTTGTTATTTTCTGCAATAGTGCTTTTTTCTTTCTGCATATAAAAACAGTTTTCAGTGGGTACATTTTATGAATAAATTTTATTTTTGCCTGTAGAAACTGTTGGGGTAAATTTACTTACTCTTCCAAGTTAGTACGATAATATCTTAGGCTGCATCATCACTTACCATCAGCTGAGATCGCAGTCAAGTACTAACTTGTATAGAGTAAAAAAAATTGCAATTTAGTGCTAGTACAAGATAGAATTAGGTATTACGTTTTCGGTTAGTCCCCACATACCTATACTAACTACTACTACTAACTAATCAGCCTATAGATATCCACTGCTGGACATAGGCCTTTCCGAGAGCGCGCCACCACACACGGTCCTCCGCCTTCCTCATCCACCCGCTACCAGCGACCTTCTTTAGGTCATCGGTCCAGCGGGCAGGAGGTCGTCCTACGCTGCGCTTGCCGGTACGTGGTCTCCACTCGAGAACACGTCTGCCCCAACGGCCGTCGGTTCTGCGACAGATATGGCCCGCCCACTGCCACTTCAGCTTGCTTATCCGTTGGGCTATGTCGGTAACCTTGGTTCTCCTACGGATGTCCTCGTTGCGGATTCTATCCTTCAGAGAAACACCCAGCATAGCCCTCTCCATAGCACGCTGAGCGACTTTGAACTTGTGGACAAGGCCTACTGTGAGTGTCCACGTTTCTGCTCCGTATGTCATGACCGGCAAGACGCAGGCGTTGAAGACTTTTGTCTTTAGGCATTGGGGTATCGGCGAGTTAAAGACTTGACGCAGTTTTCCAAATGCTGCCCATCCCAGCTGAATTCTTCTGTCAGCTTCCTTGTCGAAGTTGTTTCTACCTAACTGTATAGTCTGTCCTAGGTAGTTATATTCTTGAACAACCTCGATGCTGGCATTCTCGACAATGATGGGCCTTGTGATGACGTATTCATTGAACATGATCTTTGTTTTGTCCACGTTCATCTTAAGACCCACTCGTCTGGAAGAAGTGCTAAGATCGGTCAGCATTTGCTCAAGATCCTGCGGCGTTTCTGCCAATATTACTATGTCGTCTGCAAACCGTAAGTGTGAGATGTATTCGCCATTTACGTTTATGCCAAAACCTTTCCAGTCCAAAACCTTGAACACATCCTCGAGAGCGGAAGTAAACAGTTTCGGAGAAATGACGTCTCCCTGCCTTACTCCCCTTCGAATTGGTATCGGATGTGTTGCATGGTTCTGCACCTGAACGGTCATTGTGGCGGCGTCGTAGAGACATCTCAACACTTCGATGTATCGCCAATCGACTTGGCATCGCTGCAGTGAGTCCAAAACCGCCCAGGTTTCGATGGAGTCGAAGGCTTTCTCGTAGTCCACAAATGCAAGACACAGAGGCAGATTATACTCCTGGGTCTTCTGCATAATCTGCCTCAAAGTGTGGATGTGGTCTACGGTGCTGTAGCCTTTTCGAAACCCGGCTTGTTCCGGAGGTTGGAACTCGTCAAGTCTTCGGGCAAGTCGGTTCGTAATAACCCTGGAGAACAGCTTGTAAATATGGCTCAGAAGTGAGATGGGCCTATAATTCTTTAACAAGTTCTTGTCGCCTTTTTTGAAGAAGAGTACGGTAACACTTTTGCTCCATTCTTTTGGCGTTATTCCGGTCGTGATGACGGCATTAAAGAGACACTTCAGTTCATTCAGGATGAACCTATACATTTTTGGCGAAAGTAAATCGAGAATCGAGGTTGGATGACCTTGAATGTATGGAATCCCATATCAAGCTGAATCAAATTCAAACTTTATTTTTTATAGACTATGGTCTCCACATTAAGACCTACAATTTATTTTTAATTAACAATCTGATTCCCAAGTTTTACGCAAATAAACAAGTTGTACTTCTGTATGACAAGAAATGTGCATTGAAAAGAAAGTAACTTCTTCTATGCAAAATTAAATTCCGGATATGAAAAACAAATTCCTAGTGCCAATGGTTCAACGTTAAAACACACTTTTATTTTCCTAGAATATTATGATTTTAGTTCTGAGAAAACTTGATACCACCTCTGGCCATTTTTTTTTATCCTTACTTACTTTTACGAGTACAAACCCCACGGAGTCGTCGATGTCTGCGCGGCGTCGCGTCATAAAAATCGTTTCGAAACAGTGCAATGCGAACCCGCGCTCACGTTGTGGAGGCTTCAGCAAATATTTACCTTCCATTATCTTTCGCGCGACCGGCATCTTGACGGGACGGTCCCATCGCGTGAGTATGCGCAAGGCGAATTCATTTATCGTGATGAAAATTTATCGATATCGTCGATAAGGCATCGCTGGTACGCAGCCTTCATTACGTGTGAACGCAGTTGACTTGACGCCTCGGTTGTAAATTAAACTTGCGGGTGATAAATGACGATATTGGTTCGTGGACGATAGTGTTTGATTAGAATGACTTGGAGGTATTAAATTTTACTTGGTGGAGTAATAGTTTTTCTAACTTTTATTTAATAGATTTAATAGATTAAAATAAAAAAAATACATGCACATAATATTATCAACTAACGCGACCACTTTGTGGGCGAGTAGGCGCTCTGTTAATTTTGTTTTCGTCTAATTATACTAAAATAACTAATACCACAATATTTATTACACAATTTGTAGCAATGTCGAAACGAACCATGGAAGTTGGAATCCTTGGGATAAGTTTAATCCCATTACTGTCTCTTACATCTTTTATTCACACATACTTTATTTTGTGATAGTTTTTATGATCAGTAAGTAATAAATAAGTCTACAAATACCCACACGTCCATATTATACTAAGTTTTAGTTGAGTTTCAGTTTGAATTATTTCTCTACGTGTTAATTTAAAGACGTAAGTATAAGTAATTCATCTTCATTTCAAATTTCAGCCGTCAGTTTAGTAGTTGTTACAAACAGTGTGCAGGAGTTACAAACATAATTATTATGTACAATACACACACAAACTTTCGGTTTTATTATGTTAGTGTATTAATGTCATTTGTTTTTTTCCTTTTACTGTGCGGTTATAGTAGTTTATGTAACGATTACATAATGGGGGGTATTAAAACATGAGTGTGAGTTTAAAAAACGAGCCGCAGGCGGGTTTTTTAAAGTATCACACGAGTGTTTTAATACCTAATTATGCAGAGTTTCATACACTACTTTATCTACGCTCATATTATTATCATAAATCCAAACCATAAAATCTTGCTAACGTTTGTCGTAAATCATTGCAACTACTAAAATGTCAGGTGGAGCTAATTTTCTTTAGTAGGTTTCACTGCTAGACATTTTTCAGCGCAAAGTTTTGACTAAGTAACAAAAAAAATTGGTTGTCTGTAAAGATGGTTTACGGACGATGATAACATCATAATGATAATCATTATGATAATCATAATCGTAATCGTAATCGTAATCATAATCATAATCACAGGCTGAGGTGGAACGTTACGCGGAACGGTACACGGAACGGTACTATGTTTCATGAGTGCTGCTGGTGTTCATCAATTTATTAAACGTTATCACGTCAATAACACATTAAAATGTTAAAAATTAGTATGTATGGCGCCAAAATTCTGCAAATGTGGCGCAGAACCATACACAAAAGACATTGTTGTTGTTGTCTATGGTCAATCATGGCCCATCCATACTCTCGTCAATGACTACCAACTACTTATATGTTGTCTGTGATATATGACTGTCTGTGATATGTTGTATATGATTCACTTTAATGCTTGATGGTAGAGTTTAAAAATCTTGAACATCAGGTAAACGTATTAATTACATGTAAGTAATGCATAAAATAATCCATGTTACATAATCCGTCGACGCCAATTATTACGTTAACAAACTCAAAGTGAAATTAAATGCAAAAGTACTCTATAAAATGTCCTCCGTGCACCAATAAGGAAACACCTCAGCCGGTGCATAAATTACAATTATGGGTTTAATAACTTGAGCCGTCTTATTTACGATTTGCCATAGCATATCAGAGCAGGGAAATGCATAGAGGGCTGCCTCAGATAAATGCACAGTCGGCCCGGTACGGTATGCATTCCCGGCATTCGCTCCGGCAATCTCTCCCCGGCAATCACAATGTTATTGAATTCCGTTCCGCCCCCAACGGGTTAAAGTTTAGTTTAGTCGATGGTTTATGAAACAACAGAACTTATAAGACGCTATTGGAATCATGCAAACGAAGAGTATTGTTCAAATAAATGGAACGGTCACGATCTATGGACGGTTCAATTTGTTTATGGGCCAAGTTCGGTCTCTATAGAACTATTTTAATGCATTTATCGTCACGAAAGAGTAAGTTTATTATTACATTATTATGTTCCAGCCAAGTAAGGGATCGTGGAGTCTTACTTGCGTCCTAATATTTTTAAAGCAGAAGATATACCTGTGTTTTAGTGCATAGGAACCTATTTTATGTACTTTTCCTCTCATACGTGTTTTCTATTTTAGAATTTATGAATATTCTCAAAACAATCTTAGTAGCAAATAAAACACTTAATGCAATAATATTTTAAAGGATGAAATACCTGCTAGGAAAATAATAACAATAGATATTGAAACAATGAAAATTATAAATACGCAATTCGTTTATTGGAGTTTCTCTTCCTATAAAGTTACCTTCAAGGATTTTTAACTAGATGTTCGCTTTCATTAATAAAATGAATAAATGAGGAGTATTGTTGAAAGAACGTTTTATAATACTATACTTTACTAACTTGATATAAACATTTCATAAAATGTCAGTAAAATTATAACGAATCTACACTATTTTCATTTTAATTAATTCCACTAATTGAATATAAAGTTCACATATTTTATTTTATTCAATATTTAACTGCGTTTGGAAATAAAATTTTCATTTGATTAACATATAACATAAAATCAATATCAACAAAATTATACAGTCGTAAAATGCATTAATTTCAATTGGACCGATATGATTTGTAGGAAGTATTAAACGTTATCGAGGAAAGGTAAAGGAAACGTTCTATTTGTAACGTAATCCACCGGTTGTGGTGCCGTGGGCGCTAAATCCCACAAATGTAAGGACGACAAACAAATTTTATACCGTTTGTAACTAAACCAGTACAAGCTGACTAAGAGCCAATGAGATAAAGATAAGGGAGGTTAATAAAATAAATTTATAATACGAAATAACTGCTCGGGCAAACGTTGTTTAAGTATAAGTATACGAAAATATCTTACGACTTATTTTCAGACCAGCCGACTGTAGACAAAAAATTTCATAAAAATCGGTCAAACCGTTTCGGAGGAGTGTGTTTACGTACATGCTTATAAGTCCTTTGCCCAAAATAAAGTATATTACCACCAATTTATGTATAAACTGAAGGGTGTCATTAGCGTCATTTAAGTTTTGCTATCCATTCATTTCTTAGACTTAACTAAAATACCATAGCAGCTCGTATAAGTCGTGAGAGTTCGTGACGCGCCGCCTGCGTCGTGGCCTCACATTTTATTTTTAAAAACCGGCCAAGTGCGAGTTGGACTCGCGCACCGAGGGTTCCGTACTACATTAAATAAGCTTAGGTAGTTATAGCTATGTACTTTTAAGATTCGTTCGTACTAATGTAGATGTAACACGACCAAAACTCTAACGACCAAAGATGTAAAACGGTAATAATTACCTTTGTTAATGAACCGCAAAACTAACTTTGTTTGTAGAGGTTTATTGTTAATATCAAAAAAACTATGCTAGTTAGAGCATTGGCTATAGTTTTCCTGTAAAATATACGTAAATTCCTATTGACCATAATTATTTAAGATTTTTCGATTGGTAAACTCTGGAGATAAGGGGGGGGGGAACGGTATTTTTTTAGACATTTTCCCCGATAAATCAAAAACTATCATGACTAAAAATAATTAAAAATCGGTTTTAGAATGTACAAAGTAAACCCTTTCATATGATACCCCACACAGTACAGTTATCCCACTTTTAAATTTCAACCCTCCGATTTTCCCCCCTTTTTAAATAAGAACAAAAATAATTTTCATTTTTTTTTTATTCCAGTGTCATTCCAGGGCCACTAATATACACAACTATTCCAAATTTCATATCGATAGCTCCGGTAGTTACTGAAATAATCGAGTGTGACGGACAGACAGACAGACGGACAGACGGACAGACAGACGGAGAAAGTCGCACCATAAGGGTTCCATTTTACCATTTTGGTACGGAACCCTAAAAATTGGTTGTCTGTCGGTTTACAGACGATAGATTTACGTGATCACGTCATAATCATTATTTTATGTTTGTATGATTATGATTATGATTTCTTTTTAAATATAATCATAATCATAGTGATAATCATAATCATTATTTTATGTCATTTTTATCGTGCCTCTCTATCGCTTGGTGGAACGTTACGCGGAACGTTACGCGGAACGGTACGCGGAACGGTACACGGAACGGTACTATTTTTCATGAGTGCTGCTGGTGTTCATCAATTTATTAAACGCTATCACGTCAAAAAAAAGGGTATAATAGTAATTTTTATTTTTATACTCAAAATTAATAATAATAATTACATAGGTACCCATGCAACACAAAAGCGTTAGCAAAAGTGGTATAAACGTAAAACATTTTCATCATTCAGTTAAAATATGTATAAACTTTGCACTCGCTGATGGGCTGGAAAAAAAATAGTGCAGCGAATTCATCTAATCATTGGGCAGAATTGGTTAACGGTTACAATAACATTGAATAAATTTTCCTTACGCTATTGCACCCAAGGCACCAAGGTAACTTTGTTAATCCTGCTTTTACTTTGTGGGCTCTTACTCTATAACGATTGGACTCGTCACACGCCTTCGCAGTTGTACGTGGTAACAAACGAGCGGGTATACTTGTCACTCTTACCTTTTTATAAGGGCGACAGGTTTACGCTTGACAGAAACTTTATTTAACATGCCAGTGCGGTAGTTGTAAGACAAATGGATCATCATGTAGGTACCTATGCACCCCTAGTATGTTTTATTTTATGCGTCTTCATTACTTCTTTTCTCTGCTACTTTATGAAATGCTTAATCATTTGCTACAGCTTTTTAGTCGTTTCTCTGTAAAGACTCTGAAATTAATAAACATTCAAAACGGCGGCCAATCAAGCCTGCCTAAAATAAAATAGGCCTAAAACAGATTCCTGATAGAGAAAACTATAGTGTGATGCAAGTAAGTTGTGTGTGATATGTAGTCCAGTCAACATAGACATTCGAAGTTACATAAATTCCCACCAAGCTGAAAATCGGTAAGATTGTTTAAAATTAGTGTACTTTAATTTCGGGAAACAGTCATTTATGCTTAAAATGCTTTAGAATAAGTAAGTATCTATACCTACTACTTAGAATAAGTGGTAACACTTCACCACAGAAGACAAAATTACGAGCAAAGGCGCGCACGCCAAGCGATTTAGAAGCTGTGTTCGTACAAACCGTTAGGACTTACTTATCCCTTCCAAGTTAGTACGATATAAGTTAGTACGACATTTACCATCAGGTGAGGTCGCAGTCAAGTACTAACTTGTAGTAAGAAAAAGTTAACTAGGTAAAACAGCCAATGCAAGACCCTCACCACCACCCATATAGTTAATTCATAAACTCAACAACAGTAAAGCTCGATGAAATTAGAAACTATTCGTTTCATTTTCAGAAGCACTTTCATAACCGTTAAGTTAAAACTTGAACTACAAACCCTAGTATACTTAGTAGGTTCTTTGGTTTTGCAATTTTCTTTATGATACAATTTGTTTTTTAATCTGGCTTCAGTTGGATTAACTTTGGTTGCACTAAATAAGTCCCGCGAGTGCGATTAAACGAGTATTTAAAGCGTTTGTGTGTAGTTATTTAGTCGATAGGTACTAAAATGTATACCTGCATCTAATTTAGGTTTTAATGTTATTTTCTTCGCAATATAATTATAAAATTCTCGTGTCACAGTGTTTGTTACAAAACTCCTCCGCAAAGTTTTCTGTTTTTGACGTGACAACGTCTTATAAATCGATAGAGCCGGTTGCACGCACGAAAAAACATGACTCATCCGGCGTTACCGGCGTTACCTCGCTCATGCGGCGTTACCTCGCGAGCGCGGAACGAGCGACAAAGAAGACGTTGTCACGTTCAACTATCGTCAGTAAACCGACTTTACAGACAACCAATTTTGTGTATTTTTTGTAGGTTGCAATATTTTGAAACCTCAAAATATTGGACTTCTATTGAACGTGAACAATTTTTCATATTTCTAATTGTGATAATAATTATATGAGGCAGATCCCCCTCTATTGCTGATATCTATGTCATATGTCAAAAAGTAAATAAACGAATGGACAGAATATAATTATTACACTAAACTTAATTAAACAAAACTTAATGATTACTCGTAGAATACCTGATTAGCGTAAAAGTGCAAGAAATTGCACCACGGTAGAAATTCTTAATTGCAAATAAAATAAGCTATGTTACGTATTATGTTAATATTGTGTCTGTTCACATAAAATACATTGCTAATTAACATACTAGCGCTAAGTAACTGAAGAAGGCCTCTATGTTTCAATATTAAACTATTCAGCATCAATATTAGGGATGTTATGGGTATGATATTACCTCGGATCTGGATACGGATATAGGAATAAAATTATATCGGTTACGGATATGTAGTTATTTGGGATTATCCGTTAGTTTTGCATAGTTTCGTTTCGGACAAATATTATAGGTATGTTTTTTTTCAAGAATTAGAATATGCTTTATTGTACTTTAAAAAACAATGACTATTTACAAATATAAATTAAGTAAACTAAAATAAAAAACAAAGCTCATCGAAGCCAAGGCAGCCAGGTTTATATTATTTATAGGTTTTATCTAGTCTTGTTTATCATTTAGTATTTGTTTATTATTTAAGTAATTATTATATAATTACTCAATTTGAAACTTCGAAAACTTACGAAACCATCCGAAACTTGTGAAACGGATACTGTTACGGATATATTTTTATTTCAGATATCGGATAGTTTCGGTTATGGTTACGCAGCTCGATAACATCACTAAATTCACTATAGGTCAATGATACGGACAAAATAATTAACATAACGCGATGCATATTCAGTGTGCACTAACGCAAAAACGCGTGGGCGAACACGATATTAAAAAAAACTAGAAGATCATATTTCAAAATTACGACCGTTCAAAATCATATTACTTTATTTATGGGGACCGTTCGAAAATAGAATTTCGTTCAATTAGCCATCATTATATTATACGTTGTCGAGTTTTGATTTATAAGACGTGCGTTGGTGTTTCTTATTATCAATTAACAGGTTTGAAATGAGATGGGACAGGTCTGGACTCAGGTAATAATATGGTAACAATATTTCTAATAGTCAGATTCTGATTTGTGTTAGAGTTCAATAACTGAAATAAAAGAAATTCAGCTCTTACGGGAACTCTTTTATGTTTGTCCGTCTTGCCTGTTTAGTTAGAAGCAACAATCAAAGAAAAATATCGAAAGTTGTACCTCCTTCACCTTTCTACCATAGAACTGCGAGACGTCGAGAGAAGTGGCATCCTTATGTGGTTGATGTCCAGGGTACTCGAACAAAACGTTTTTCTTCTACGTTTCTGATACGAACTGCTAAAGTGTGGAAAACCCTTCCGTATTTCCAGCCAAATACAATCTTGGTGCCTTCAAAGAGAAGAGTGAATAGGCATTTTCTAGGCAAGCGCGCTCCATCCTAGACCTCATAATTTCTGTTTATCAGACTTGATTGTAGTAAAGCGCAAGCCTATCAATTATAAAAAAAAGAAAGTTGTTTAAATAATTATGTGTATTAGTTATCTACTCATGTAAAAAAAGATATTGTTTAATGATGCAACTATATTCTTGGCGGTGTCTGTAGCTATAATTTTTAAAATAACGTTTGACGATTGCCTCTTTTTTTTTTACTCAATAGTATGGAGTTCTTCATGTGTGCTGCCAACTGGCATTTGGCCGTTATTTCTTTATTTGGATACACAGGTTGATTAAAAATCGGTTCGTTTGAGGCACAATTATATCAATGGTCATTCATTGGTTGCACAATTAACTCGCACTTGGTCGTTATTTCTATTTATATTTGGATGCACAGGTTGATTAAAGATCGGTTTATTACACGACTACCTAAAAAAGGAGTTTAATTTTTTTAGGGTTCATGTATGTATGTATGTAAGTTTATTTATTCCACCATAACTTCTGCACGACTGAAGAGATTTGGATATATGGGGTATCATTAGAATCTTTACATCATCCTGAGGCTATATTCTGTTTTTAGGCTCTATTTTTTTGGAAAAAGTTGTTTTACCACAAAGCAGTCGTGATTCTTATTTTTTTATTTATTTACTTGTTTGAGGCATAATTTTATCAATGGTCATTGTTCGTACAATTAACTTGCACTTAGGCGTTATTTCTATTTATATTCGAATGCACAGGTTGATCAAAAATCGGTTTATTTGAGGCATAATTACATTAATGGTCGTGTTTCCAAAGTCATCATCGTATTTATGGGCCGTTTGGAAACAGAATTCCGTTCAATTAGCCATCGTTTCATACGTTGTCGGGTAGTGATTTATACGCTGCGGGTCGGAGTAGTGCGTGGGTGTGTCTTATCTCCAAGTGCTGTCACCGACGAGCTACCGGCTCCGTCGGTATCTCGTCATGTCCCGAGATAAGCGAACACACGCTATTAAATGCACGTTTTATGGGAGCCGCTTTATGGCGCACCGGAATGGGAACATTGAAGATGCTGTATTGTTCCACGGTCTGCAATTCAGGGAAGATGACCTCTATTAAAACTATTAAATGAATACGCGGAGAGAAAACTTGGTTCTTCTTTTTAAGAATATTCCGACCTCATAGAAGTATGGGATTTTGCATAGTTAACTGTTAAAGTACCTACAATAAACAAACTAAAAGTCGTAGAGATCTGAAATTTTGTACCTAGGTTGATATTAGGCCATGAAGGTGCACTAAGAACGGGATTTCCGAAATTCACATTTTAATGTGTAAAAATCATACATTTAAGGAGGAAGGGGAGGGAGGAGAATTTGTGGTCATTTTTTTTTATTTGAGGTGTTTTGGTTGGTTTGTAGGTACGGAACTCTAAGAGCCCGACCGCCCTTGACCAATTTTTCCCGATAGTAAAATCAATGATATAAATTTTAATTAGGTATTATTAAATACTAGTATAAATTAAAAACTACTTTAAACGGTACTTAAAATAAATAAATACTAAAATAGGTAAAAAGGCACTATTTATGTTTAAAAATATTGTACACATTATTATTAATACGTATTTATTGGTTTAGGCATGTAAAGAAAAATAAATATAATATAAAACGAATAAGTACCGGCTTGTTTACGGTATGAATCCTTTTTCCAATGATAAGCAAAAACATATTAAGCCAAACAAGTACTCCAGAAGGTAAACTTACTTTGAGGAGCTTTTGAATTCAAAAGGCTTCTGATACCTACATACTTACTTCTTAATAAAAATAAACACTCTTATTACGGTGAATTCCCTTCGCTCTTATTTCTTACTTAATGTTGACTAAACTTGTTGAATAAATAATGTTATTTTATTCCGTTCATTTGATTTTCATTTTAAAAATATTTCTTGAATACGGAGCAAACTTTATTCTTTAGACAAATAACCAAACAATATGTTATTTATTTATACAGCGTATCGACCTGTTTTTTGGATTTAGGTTATGTTTGTTACAAAATACAATTGAATTACTTTGCGTATAATTTAGTATGTAGATAGCTTTTACTTGGGCCTAGCATGGGCTACTTTTCCAAGAACAATCAATGGGGTTCAAATTTCCGCGGAGTTTGTAACTAAACCAAATTCCAAGCAGGCGAAGCCGCGGGCAAATGTTAAAAGCCTCCGAGCTTTAGGTTCCGAGCTAGTAGATTCAGAAGTCGAAGTGATACTATTAATAGGTACGAAAATAAAGGAGTAATAAAAACGAACTAAATTTATCCTCTTATTATTTATTTGTCAGTCAAATATATACCTAAGAAGTGACACTCGTTCATCCACGAAAATTTTAAGGTGCTTTAAAATTGTTTATTTTTATACTTCGACCGAACACTTTGAACGCCCTTAGATAACTTAACGAGATATAACTGCCTTAGAGATAACTGCCGTTGAAGCTGTAACTATGACAGATGTCACTTGTGTCAAAAGATTAAAAATAAACTTAAGCGCACTCAAACAGTTAATTCCTAAACGCAACATGGAACGTCAACCATCAAGTACCAACTTAACTGATGTCACATTTCCAATCCCAAATTGAAGTGCATCGATTGAAGTAGCTTGTGATAATACATTTTAATAACGAATGTAATTAAACAATCTTCGTAAACTGGTTCTTGAATTGTATAAGCCAGCGTAGTTTATTAATGTGGTTTTGTAATAAAATTGAACTGATTTTCAATATTCGAGTTGTTACATGAAATAAAAACTTCAGGACTTTATATCGTCAAATATATTTCCAACAAAGTAATTAGTAGCTACTTGACGTATAATCAGATCGGTCATATTATAAGCACAATTATAAGTTAAGCGATATCACATGATTCAACAAAAATGCATGAGGTAAGATTCAATTTAGTGAGGCAAAAATTTATAGTACTTACCTATATTGAAACGATTTTCGAAATACAGGATAAGGATAAGGTGTACCTACATTGTACATAGCAGTAGACTTGTGTATAATTTGTAGGTAATCGCAGATATTGGACCTACCAAAAGTAGGTATTCGCTCCATAAAATAATCTCCAAATAAAAAAAGGACTATTACTACAGCACGGCACCTTGACTTAATACATACTTATGACCTACATAAATTCGCATCTCAGCGAGCCAGAAGAAAAATAATGCAATTTACATGAAGGACATTTCCAGGACCTTGGGCTCTATCTCTGAATAAATAACTAATAAAGACCGATAAGGCACAGTATCTACGGAGGCCACTTAAAGAGATTGCCCCGAGGCCTTCACGCACTGAATTTACTCCCCCGAGATAGGATTCCCTTAATATGAGTATTCTCTCCACAAAGATACTGCCCAAAGTGCTGAAATAAATATCGCTAAGTACGAACACAGCAGCTGTCTACGGCAGAAATGCTAAGCGATATATATTAGGGAGGCGAGATTGCGATGTCGGATAACCAGAATTAAAAGAAATTAATTTCGCCTTATCTACTCTTCGGTGCATTTCCGCAGCGTCTCATTAAAATGCTTTCTTGAAAGACGCGAGCAAAATCATCGAAGTTAATTAAAGAGTCAGTGGTGTAGGGCAAAAACTGTGAATGAATGTCTTGTGCCTCAATATTAAGATTGATGACCTCAGGTGCAGTGACGCAAATACCCCAATTACCCGAAATAGTTTAAACCGCAGGTAGTGTTTTTAGATTTTTTGTTAAAAAGTCAATCCATAACAAAGTTAATTACAATAAAAACTCTGTTACTTAACTCTCATACTAAAATATTACAATTTGCATCACACACTTTATGCTTAAAATTTTTTTTTATTCATTAATAGTTACTAATAATTGGGTCAAAATATCGACTAAAGTCCAACGTTTTTGTAATGTTTCGTAGCTCTTTAATATTAACATTACTATAATATATGAGTATAACCCCTATCAGTTGTTAATACCTAAAAGCAAGACCAGACCTTGGTCAATGTAGAAATAACTAAATCCTCAGACCTTAAAACAACAGTGAACTGCCCAGAAAAAATCAGTTAGACCATTTAGTGGTATTTTGCTCTACAAGTATAGAAATTCTAAACCTCCGTATCATATAACAGACTACCACAAGGCTAGAGTGTGGTTGGTATTATATTATTATGTCACAGAAATCTGTACTTTATGTGTTCGGCAAATATTTGCTTTCAGTTACCCGGCACGCGTGTCAACCCTTTGCTTGATAAAACGACTCCTGAATTATTCGCAGCTTAATCTTCTGCTTTAGGATTCTACTAAATTATGTACCGTTTGGGAGCTTCGGGCGGTTTTCTTATTTGGAGACGTGCT
The DNA here is from genome assembly GCA_036785405.1 of Coenonympha arcania. Classification (NCBI taxonomy): domain Eukaryota; kingdom Metazoa; phylum Arthropoda; class Insecta; order Lepidoptera; family Nymphalidae; genus Coenonympha; species Coenonympha arcania. Next base: position 5,652,392 of record CM072067.1, read on the forward strand.
TCTAATATCATCCGTGCTAAAATGAGATAGTAATAATATTATGGATATGCGATTGTTATCCGATTAAGATACGCTGGGGGTTCGTAATGAACTGCAGTTTTGTGTCTTTGTTTGTTTCCTGTAACTTTATCTGTACCATCTGCGATGCTGACTTAATATTATTATAGTGAAGGAGGACGCAAAGTTTCTATATCTGTTCAACTTTTACAACTTACATCAGACGTAAAAAGAGGGCTTTTATCAGATTTACTTAGGTATGTACATATTTGTGGCGTAGTAGCTTTCCAATGGATAAACTGATTTGTATTAAGTTCATCATCATCATCAACCCCTCTTGATGCTGGGCCTAGGTCCCATTTCAGAATTCAAAGCCTATTATAGCTATCTCATAGCCTACGCTGACCAAGTGTGGCCTGGCGGACTTTACACACCTTTGAGAACGTTATGGTAAACTCTCATGCAGGTTTCCTCACGATAATTTTCTCCACCAATCAAGTGATATTTAGTTTCCACAGTTTGAGTTATCATAGGTTTAATAAAAGGTTTTTGACTCGGCCTAGTTCGATTAGGCTGATTTATCTTGTAGAAAATTGGAATTGTTTACGATACTAAAAAAAACTAATGATTATTTAATTGCTCACTGAAGAATAGAAAACAAGTTTTTTTGTGATTTATGTTTTTCTTCGAAATTACGTAATTTTCGTTTATATTATTGTATGTGTTACCCAAATATAATATGCTCTGTCGATTGATTTTGATAGCAATGCATATGCTTTGCTTGTTGAAGTAGTATATTTTGAATTGAATACTTTAACATCACACTACACACTAGCTATACATACGTTAGTAAATAATTTAATATATTAATTTTGTGGTGTGCAAATACTGACATTACCATAGGCTATCGAAGCGAAATTCAACATAAATAAATCAGCGCTGATTTAATTGAATAATTATTTCGCTACTAATTAAAATTTTATCAATGTCTGTCTATAAATGGATTTATCGACTCTCGTGGATTTATGTAAATACTTATTCCGTTTATTTCGAAATCTAAATGAAAAGGAATATGTCATTGAAAATAATATCAATAATAAATAATATAGACATACATACATAGTTTTAGTTTTTGAGTATTCGTCATATTTTTTTAAACAATCGAATTGAAAATTACCTAGGGAAATATTTAGCTACTTCTTTCACTCTCTACCGGTTTGATTTTACCTTTAATACAAACAATAAAAAAGTTCTTGTTTATCTACTTGTTGTGGTATAGTTGTAGTTTCTAAATAATAATGGATCGATTTTCATATTTCAGACTCAAAGTTTCCTTGATTGAATATGGATTCGATTTGATGATTATGATATTGTCTTTCTTTCACTGATATTCATTTAAATGGTTTTTGGTTTATGAATGATTAAATGTGTTTAAAATACTTATTTTTGGTTTTGGTATAATCCATACCAGAATAATCGTGTCCTTTGTAAAGTCCTTGTAAGTTTTGCTATCAACGCCTATTTTGTTTGTGATAAAGAGTTGTTTTGAAATTTTGTCACTTCTCCCCTTTCCCTTGTTATCCTACTTATTCCAGCATATCTGAAACGTGACTCGAGTGTTCAAGGACTCTCTTATTAACTTTCCTACCGCGGTATGATGTTTCGAAATGCTCAGAACTCGAAGGCAGATCTGAGTAGCGTAGGTACCGCTGGAATTATTCGGAGCTCAAGATTTTCCTGCTAAAAGCAGTCACAGTCATTTGTTGGAAACGGTTTATAACTGAGACGTTTATTAGTACAATTTGCGATCTGCGTGCTTGGATTATGTGATGTTATCCTCAATTTCATGCGTTGTATCTTGATCGCTTTGATCGGAACAAAAACTTTCAGAAGCGTGCAAGCGGATAATTTTCTTGAATACTGGTAGTTATACATTTTTGTCTATTTTTTATTAACATCGAATTCCTCTTCCTTCATGTAATCAAGAGGCTTAACAGAAATTATTGAAGAGTTCCACTTTCACCTCCTGGATGCATGATCAGACCTTTCGATAGAACCAAACTATTATTTAGCCATAGTAAGTATTGTAAAATGCGGTAATATAATTGATACTATTTTTACGAGTTGGTTAAAATTGACTAAAATTTGTTTACATGTGACTTAGTTACAGCTATATTAATATTTCGGATGAGATTCAATGATAACTCTTAGTAAATTACTGAGTTATCATATCATCAAATTGTAGTGATTTTAATTCTACCGTTGAAGTTACGTAAGTTTTGAATATCTAGTACTTACTCGTACCTATTTGAAATCATACATTGAATCCGTATTAAACCGAAACACGGGAATTAAATTACTCAAGACAAGCCGTGAGATAAAATAAGAAACTGCTCTATCGTATAAGCTTGCGTTAAAAGCAAGATCGAGTTAAATAACTATACTTTGCTGAATAGCTCGGGCTTATTCATTACGTTTGTTGGAGAATGAACAAATTATGCTCACTGGAGCACTCAATTACCAACGCCGCTAAGCCTGACTCGTTGGTACAGATAATGTACCCGAAGAGAAGTGAAGACAAATCTAGATTACGGATCCGGAAGCTTTAGATGAAAGGTAAGGGTGACCAAAACTGCGCTAAAATATTTTAGTACATTAACGTCATTGTGGGCACTAAAGGTGTGGGTTGTGGTTTTCCTTATATTAATGACTGTAAATTAAGGGAAAGTTTGGACACTACGTCAGTCACAGAAATGATAAAGAAGGAAGGCGAGACTATTACAAGAAGAACGAAAGTAAGGTGATGGAAGTGAGTAAAAGCAAGAGAAGAAGTTTTGTAGAATTTAACGTGGTTTAAAGGCAAAAACAGAAGTTTCATCCTCAGTATCATACTATTTTACGTTATTTTATATAGTATTTTTGTCAACATTAACAATTTTACCCCCGTAGGATTATAAACTTTTAGACTGTACAATTCGAAAAATCAACTGATCAGCGGAGTTATTACCTATTCATAGAATTTTTTAATCATTTGAGCTCAATTATACTTCTGATTAAAATATTACAAGTTCGGAGTCAACTTGGAGTGGATAGTTTAATTCATACAAACTAAGTAAATCACAAATACTTATTGAAAATAATGTGCGTGTAAAAGGCGGAATTAAAAGTTTTTCATTTGTCTGACATCGCAGTATAAAATATGTGTCGTATCTGCAAATACGCAGAACAATACCGAGAGAGAACGGATATATGGGTCGAAATGAAAATAATACATAGGTTGCGACTTTGCAGGATCTATCTATAGAAATAAACAGAATGTGAAATAATCCTGCAGCTGTAGCTACGTTTCCTTTTTATTCTATTCCTATGCTTGCTATCGGATCTGAAACTAAAAAAAATGTGTGGGAATGACATATCTGGTCAACAGTACCTCTATTCACGCAGCATTTTCCCAGACGGCGATGTGAATTGAGAAATTAAATAAAAAAATTATCAGCCACTGAAAAATTAATTTTACGTCTATTGGTTTGAAATACAATATTTCAACCTTATCGTGCAAAGTAAATTTAATTTCACGATTGTTACATTCAATTTCACGCTCTATGTCAATAGTAGTTACGTGAATTGTCTACCTGGTTAACCACATCACCTATGGATTACAAATATCATTGACATGACAGGTCGTTCACGTGACTTATCGATGACAAAGCCATGACAGCAGCTGCGTGGTAAAATAAGTCCAGAGACATTCCTTAAATTCCGAAAGAGGTGGCATCTTCAAATGAAACATTCCTGAATCTCAAGACTATTGCGAGGTCAATCCCCGGTTTAATTTATGGGTCGGGTTAGGTAAAGCGCTCGTTTCTTACGGCTTCATTGCAACGCAAATGGCTGTCTTCAAACGTACCTCGTTGCTCCAGGACCATTTGATATTCCGTATTCATTGTGCGGTTTTTAAAGTTCTTTTGCAATGGAAAAACTTTAATGTAACATTGACGATGACAAATAGGGTAAATCGACCAAATGTTAATGTCTTTGTACTTCGTAAAGGTGGAAACATTTTTGCCTGCGCTTTCGATTTCATGTTTTATTATAATCAAAGTATGTTCTATGTTTACAAAGTTTTGACTGTTCGAGATACACTAAAGCTGCAAGCTCACTTAATATTTACAGTGTTCGCAAAAAATCTTTAATATGAGTTACTTTGTATTAATATTATGAGAGTTTCTGTATCTATGTATATTTTTCTACTTCAAGTAAGCACCCGTGGAAGTTTCTTCTGTTGAACAATCGTGTATAGGTATTTTTGGTTAAATGCATGGAAAAGAAAGACCTGAAAACAGAAAAATGTAAGCTCGTACTTTCAGCGCTTTAGCGACAATGAAGAGACTTGAATTTGACTTAAATTTCTTTTGCCTTTGTGGTGCTGTTCATTTTTTGTCAAGAGCAACTCGCTTTTTGTGCAGGAGTGCCTTTGAAATGACTTCTATTGTACTCTCACGAGACTTTATTCGTAAATCTGGTTAGCATCTAAACAAAACATCTTTTTCGTATTTGTTCTCGAATTTGTAATGTTTTATTAAACTTACTATTTTTTTATGTAATAGTCTGTCTTTTCAAACGGTTTTAGTTATACTTAACAAAACATAGGTAGATAGTATACTTTAAGCGTTAGTACTTTCATGATAATAATAAAAAATAAACCGTAATTGGTTTCATCAGTTCCACAAATAAGTAATTTTTTTACACTATTTACGTTTTTCTTCATTGTTTTCGTATCTAGTTGGCAGTGACATCACGAGTTCCTGAGTCCCAATGTGAATATTGTTAGAAAGGAAAAACCGTGTAAAGCAAATTGCCTCAACGGTTTCGGACGAAGTTGTTGAGTTCACGAGCCACCTCGTATTTTCTAGGTAGCCGGTGTTTGCGTTTGTTGACTTTTGTTAACTTAGTTACTCTGGACTTTACAGACTTTGTGTGTGAAAAGAAATGTGCGAATCTAAAAAATATTATTCAAATTACTCACGGCAACATTTCATGAGGTACCTAGTATTGCTATTTAATGTATTGTTATTAATTTCTCGCAGATCTTCGAAGTTTAAAAAAGAGGCAGGCAGAATCATCCCAAAACATGTGGATTTCACAATATTGTACTTTCATTTACTTTAATTAATATTAATAATTAATTAGCTCACAGCCTTGATAGTAAAATAAACATTTAACTGTGGTACTTTTAATCTGGGGGTTAATATTGAAGCAATAACGATATGAAAAAGAATGAAGTACTATGTAAATCGACAAACATTTTTAATCAACTTTTTATAATATTTTGAAAAGAATTTTCGGTTTTTTTAAAGAACATTTTTTTAAAGTATTATGAAATGGTGTACATAAGATAATAATATGATTTATTTCAACCAAGAGCTACGAACGTTCGTGCCTTCGAATAACTTGGTATTTGGGTAGTCGGCATCTATTAGAGATAGGACCAAATTAACCTTACTAATACAATTTTAGCGTACGTGTTAGTGGGTTGACTACGGTAAATAGTCTAATATAGAGGGCACGTTATGTCACTCAGGGCCCTTGTTAGGGACGTGCCTATGACAACTAATGAGACAATTGATGACACGGTGGAGTTTGAGGAAATACCACGGTGTGTTCAAGGGAAATCTAATGAATTTATGTGAAGTGGGGAACGAGAATTGTGTTTAGTGGTATGTTGGTATACTGTTGCAACAAAGTATGATAAGATAATGAATATATAAGGTGGTGTCAAATTATCTGCCACCGTTCCAGGAGGTGAATGTGCCATACATATACACTTCAATAGTGAAGAAATCTCAGTACATTATATATGTATGTACTGAAGTGAAGCAAAATATCGTGAAGAAATCTACATGCCTGAGAGTTCACTGTAAGGTCCTCAAAGGGTTGTAAAGCCCCCCAATCTACACTTGGTCTAGGTGGGTCAAACCCATATCATTCTAGGAAAAAACCTTTGCCCATCACTGAGATTTAAAATGATATTGAGATCTATACTATCTACTTCTATAAGAGTGCAACTATAACTATCGGACAGTAAATTGTTGCCCGGAATAATGTTTTTTAATCCAACTACAACCTTTACTTTTCGCTGCATAGAAGTAGCATTTTCACTCATGTTATTATTAGAGATGCCACGAATATTCGGCTACTATTCGGTATTCGGCCTATTCGGCCACTTTTTCTGGTATTCGGTATTCGGCCGAATACCGAATACCAAATCGTGGACAAAAAAAGACACATCCTATTACTCAAGATTTGTATTTATTACCAAATTAAAATATCTTATTAAGTAAAATAATCAGCGGTAAGTTGTGATGGATAAAAACAAGCTTTTCAGCATTTGATGGTAGCAAACGATTACGCTTTTCATCGTAAATGATACCAGCTTCAGAAAACAACCTCTCACTATACACGCTACTCCCGGGAAAATAAACTTAAATAAATAAACTTTAGCAAATTTTGAAAGGTTTGGGTATTGCTTTTCATTTGCTGACCACCACTTGTAACTTTGTAAGGATCAGCTTTCCTATCCAGGCGAGTAGTTTTCAAATAAAAATCTATCTCATTTGCCACAGTATTCTTCTCCATGTTCTCCTCATTATTACTATTTCGCATATTATCAGTAGCGACTTCCTCAAAGCAGTTCCAGAAACTGTCGTGTATGTATTTCAAATGTCTTATCATTTTCATTCAAGTTTCTTTTCTTACGAAGTGGCGAAGAATCTTCATCAGTAGGTACTACTAGATTCATCATCATCGACAAGCATGTACTTAGTGCCGAATGTTCGGCGGCCGAATATTCGGCGCTTCGGCCGATAGCGTTGCCGAATATTCGGTATTCGGTATTCGGCTAAATCACTATTCGTGGCAACTCTAGTTATTATGACTCTCTAAGTTTTCAACTATTTATATTGAAAAAGTGATGCATTGCCGATAAAAACTTTATTAGTATCCGTGTTTCAGCATTGTTTTAGGACCAACGATCACAGGTAAAACATATAGCCATTAGGCTTAACTCGTATCCTACCATATTCCCTTGAGGATTAACTAAAATAAAATTATCTCAATATCTACGAGTACTACATTCTAAGTTTGAATACATTTAATTAAATTGTTTAAATGCGGGATTATTCTCGTTTATTCGTGTAAAGGAATCACGGCCGCGATTGCGAATAAACAAGAGAAGCGAGCGTAATAATTGTTGCTTTATGTTGATACAAACAATTTATGTAGGTCCTCTTTCGCTTACGTGAAATGATTTATTTTGATGACAGAAATTCACATAATTTTTTCAAATATTATTATTTGCAAAAAAGTAATTTCTTTATCGACATCACCACGTGGATTTGGTTTCAATAAGTATTGCGTTTTGGCCCGGTACCGGCTATCTGGCAATGGGCCTGATGACCGTTGTTGTAATCAAGTAAACCAACCCAAAAAAAATGCTACAATTCCGAAAATCATTGTCGGTATATAGACATAGTACGTGACCAATTCTTGAGGCAAACATTGCGTCAGCTAACCTCCAGTCAAATTTCTTTCTCGAACACATCAAAAGTTCAAACACTCGACTTGAATTCTGATGAGGCACTTGTCATATGATCCGTGCCGTACATCATTCTCGAAATGACATCCAAATTAAGGTGTCCTTTTCATAAATTGGCTCTTATAGCTTTAACCTAATTCGTTAAGAGCCGTCGCATCTTCAGAATGTAAATGTCTGTTATTTGTTTACAGGACGAGGAAGTCAAGAAACAACTGCCGGTCGTGCCGAAGTGCTGCGCGAGCGGTCAAAACTTGACGCTAAGTTTTGTGGACGGCAAAGTTAAATCAGCTTGCACGCGGACCTCGCTCACCTTCCAACCGATCTTCCATAAAGCGAACGAAACACACATTTGGAGCTACGATAGCAACGTTTTCGAGACAATCGTTGGCAACCCCTGCAGTTACGACAGGTAATCGTCGTAAACCGCCTGAATGTGTTCTAAATTCTGTTTAAGACACGTTCAAAGTTTCTTTTTGCTATCGCTGTTGGAAATTCTCGGTCTACATTAACTGGCTTAACTCGATGAAGTTTTCTGTACATGTGTACGGTTTGTTACTGTCTTATGTTCTTGTTTCGTAATACTTGTATTACATTATATTGTACGGGAGATGTTGACTTCACAGTATGAAATCGTAGAGTCATAGTGAAGTCAACATCTCCTGAGGATGTCCCGGTGTCGGGACAAAATGTGCGTCGAAGAAAGTTTTGGGAGAATTGTTTGTGGTGTTTCATGTGGGCGGTGTTCCTGCATATTGTAACATAGAATCTTTTCAAGTGGCGGATTATAGCAAAACAAATTAATCTGCCTGCTAATTAAGGATTTCCGCAAAATAGCACCTGCCTCTATTCAATATTTACATTCTACAATCTTGTATTCACCTGTTATTCATTTTGTTGTAGATATAAATTGCAGCCAGACAAAGTCAGCGAAGATGAGTTCTATCTCCTATTCAATGGTTCGCTGTTTGTGCCATTTAGTCAACCGCCTCTGCTGGGTACAAGGGACTTTTGTATGGAGACGTTCTATAATGAATCTAACCCCGCAGGAGTGACTCTACCATTAGTTTGTTTTCAAACACCCATAGAGGAAGCGAATTCATCAGCGACTCTTATAGCGTATGCTACAGGTAAATCCAATTTAGTTTGATTTAGGTTTAGGTATATAATACCTTCTAAAATTGAATTTTGTTAAATTCTTACGACTAAAATTTCCTTAGCCTTTATTTGATCATTGCCTTCTAATTTAATATCTCTAATAGTAACTTGAATATAACCGCTCCTGAGAGCTGTTATGCACTGTCAAATTGCACATGTTTTTGTTTATCTTCACTTTAAACATTAGATATTTACCTACACATTAGCTGGTACATTTAAACATTAATTGGTAATTTACGTTGATTGCCAAACGAACTATCCGCCCTTGGAGTTGTTGCTATTAATGTCATGCTTTGTAAAATTGCATATATTTCGGTTGTCTCACATTTACCGTTAGGTAATTGTAGGTAATATTACATTCACTGCCCAGTTATCAACCAACCTTTAATAACGTCAAAGTTTACAGAAACTCAGCTTATTTTTATCATAGCGCCAAACCTTTGATTTAAAAAGTTTGTTGAGTGAGGAGTATTTAATTTATTTTAGTTTTTCCTCATGGCGTCAGCTGCTAGTGAAAATACATAAATTTTCAAGGGATAAAATATTTTGCATGCAAAACTAGTTAGCTAATTAAGTTACTCGTTGCGTTTAGCCTCGAAGTAAAAATGTTATGTTTAAAAGCGACACACCGACATTTAAGTAATATTAGTTAATCATGTGTATGTATGTTTTGGGTATATTTTTGTCGCTAATTATGAACATCATCCAGTTATTTCGGGATGCGGTATGCTTTCTACTCAGGCTTTCTAGGTCTATTTAAGTGTCAGAATATATCAGTTGGATTTGGAAGGTGTATATATTTTGTAAAATCAATCATTAATTTTATCAAATCATTTTGTTTAGTTTAGATTTTTTTTGAGTCCCTTAAATAAAGTGTTGGAATGTATTGTAATTGCCTTAGGCAAAACATTACAAAAAGTAAATAATATGCTTGGTTTGGAAAAGGTGTCACTTCTTCTTCAATTATCCTTTCCTCAGTCAATTATTCTTTCCTATTTGGTAGCATGCAGTAGTTTCTGTGTTACTATTTTAATAATTCGTTGATCATTTCAGGTTTGATAATATCGGTGCCGTTTTTGCTCGCAACGGCGACGATTTACACGTTCATAACAGAACTGAGGGACACGCACGGCAAGGCGTTGGCGTGTCACTCAATTTGTCTTGCCGTTGCATTCAGCTGTCTCGCTACAACTCAGTTGGCAGGACACGCCTTTCCAGAGCCCGCCTGCACTGTAATGGGTAAACAGTTATTTTTATAAGCTTTATAATAAGTTTGTCTTGGATTAAGATTTCAAATCTTGAAATGCAAATCTTCCTGTTAAGACATTAAGAATCAATTTCACCTACATGATCGTTCGATTAAAATGACAAGTTATTATGTTTTTACAGAATCGTCTCTCACGTGAACCTCTTTACGTTTATCATCTCGAACATAAAATATTTGATGTAGTAAAAGTTACCAAACAGACGTTTCGTTTTATAACAATAGCTTTTTAATGCCAAACTTTATTGAGAATCATCTGGTATTTCTGAATTATTTTGAGTTTTTATGTGAGAATGTTATTTGCAGCGTACCTCATCCAATTCTCATTTGTGTCTTGCTTCTTCTGGTTGAATGTCATGTGTTTCGATACTTACTTGAATGTACGGTGAGTGAACATTTATGCAATTTTAAATACTTTTAAAAATAATATAATATCTGGTGACTGGTGTAGTTAAGAAGGCGGGTGAGCTATCATTATGTGCTATGTGTACCTATATTTGAAACTAGCTGACCCGGCAAACTTCGTTTTGCCTGTTATTTTTTTTCACATCATATGGGTATGAAAAATAGCTCACGAGTCACGACCTATTCTCAGATTTACTGAATGAGTTAAATTCAAAGGTACAGGCTCTTATAAAAGGTCAATTAGATATTTGTCATAATATCTGCTCTACTATCTATATTAATAGGTACAACTGTAACGGGTCACGTTCCGTACATTGAAGATATTTCGAAATTTTTTGTTGCAGAGCACTCTTTAGTCGATACTGAAGCCAAAACTGTAATTTGTTTAATTTTTGTCTCTTTGTCTGCCTGTCTCTCTATTTCACGGCCACGCATCACGGCTAATCCGCTGGATGGACTAAAATGAGACTTGGCGTGATGTGTGTTTATATACCGAAGTAGGACATAGGATACTTTTTATTCCGAAATTCAGCATGGTTTCCCTGGAAGACGACATCAAAGTCAAAATGTGTATTAAGTTACAATTCATTAACGCGCGGTCAGATTTCATTCATTCTTTTTTGTTCGAAAGTAGGTACTGCATGGATTGTCTCTGAAATATTTAAAGTTTATCAGTTTTGCAGTTCAGAAATTACAGACATACAAACCCTCAGTGTAAGTCAAACCGTATAGCCAAGTCATGCCGCGATATTACTTATAGCGCCATCTCTAAAATTAATGTGGTACCTTCTTGAAAGTAATTTTTTCTCGCATTACCGAATTTTAGTTATGTCATGGTGTATCTATCTATCGTTGCCTCACTTTGTTTCGAGATGGCACCTGAGGTTTTCACTTCTGTCAACATTTAATTGAACGCGGCCGAAGCCGATAACGATCAACCCCACAATAGCTGGGTTAGGGTTTCCTCTCAGAATAAGAGAGGTTTGTTTAGTAAGTACTTAGATGAAGACCAAAAAAGAAATGGATGGATCGTATGAAAGAGTATTGCACGTTGACAGCAGAAGAAGAGAATGAAAGAAGACTCCATGGTAAAAATTTAGAATCGTTTGGCAGGAGTTGGGGGACGGGAAGGGGGAAGGGGGGGAGAGGGGGTGTCCCCTAACCCCCGATACCACTCCCTGAAAAGGTATTGCACCAAACTAACAATCGGTATTATAATGGTACGGGAGCTAGCAACGTTTGAAAAGTAAGAATTTTAGAAGAGCTGATTTTGTGATATGTCGTCCTTCTTGCACTTTCGGTTAGAGTCGGGGCCATCTGGCAGCCGAAAGCCGTTGCGTTCATTAATGCGCATCCTTGGTCTGTCCAGGTGTTGCAGCTTACGCCTCCATAATGTTTATACCAATGTTGACGGGGCTACTAATTGCCCTTAAAATTATTACAGGCGCACTACCATTTATAATGACGTTTCATATGTTAACTCGTATGTGGTTGACAATTGACTAATACAAAAATGAAACGTCATCATAAATGATAGTGCGCCTGTAGTAATTTTAAGGGCAATTAGTAGTCCCGACAACATTGGTATAAACATTGTGGACGCGTAAGCTGCAAATAGGATGCGCAGTAATAAACGCAACGGCTTCCGCCAGCCAGATAGCCCAGACTCTAACCGAAAGTGCAAGAAAGACAACATATCACAAAATCAGCTCACCTGAAATTCTTTCTCGAAAACGTTGCTAGCTCCTATACCATAACGTTATTTGCATATCAAATAAATTAAATAGACCAAAGAGGTCGGACATCATACTCCGGCTACAAATTTCGAAACAAACTTATCAGAGGTGCTGACGTGACAGCAATGAAATGTTTACATAGCAACGCCATTAAATCAATTTATTAATTTTATTTTCAATTTGAAAATACTCGATAATCCTAAGTCTCCACGTATAAGTCCTCGACTCGGATCGATTATTTTTTTACGCTCTTTCATTTGATGTGCGATTCGTTCGATTCCACCATACACCGGTACTGTCCTTGGTTTTTGTATGGGAAAATTAAATCGGCCAGGGCCAGGGTTCTTCAGCATTTTGGGTGATCAAATATAGATAACAACCCGCTCCCCGACCCAGAGATCACACCCCGAAAGTTTCACAACGATCGATCCAGCCGTTTAGGAGGAGTTTGGCTACAAAGAAAATCGAGAGAATTTTATATATTAGATTAACTTTTATCCCCTCTCCTAAGGGAACCGTGCTGAATTTCGGGATAAAAAGTATCCTATGTCCTTCCTCGTAGTATGAACTCAAGTCATACCAAGTTTCATTGGAATTCATTTAGTAGTTTCGGCGTGATGCGCTTATATATTAGATTAACTTTTATCCCCTCTCCTAAGGGAACCATGCTGAATTTCGGGATAAAAAGTATCCTATGTCCTTCCTCGTAGTATGAACTCAAGTCACACCAAGTTTCATTGGAATTCATTCAGTAGTTTCGGCGTGATGCGCGGCCGTGAAACAGAAAGACAGACAGACAGACAGACAGACAGACAAAAATGAAAAAAATACAGTTTTGGGTTCAGAACCGATTTTAGAGTGCCCTCGAAAAAAAATTTTCAAAATATGTTTAATGTACAGAATTTGACCTGTTACAGATTTATTATAAGTATAGATAGATAGATGGGAGTATGACATTGATTTTGTATGTCAGCTCGCAATGTGAGTATTTTTATTAGTTACACATTACTGTTTAGTTTTTAAAGTAGGTAACACTGTCTTTAATGACAGTGACATGTAGTTTTCGGGTTTGACGTATTGTCGTCACCTCTTCGGTTGGAGTCGTCGCACGCGCATCTCCTTGTGCGCCCTTTTTCGGCAGATTTAAATATCTGAGGCTTCGGACATAATATTATATCGTGTACATTTACGCCACACAACACCAGAACACAGTATAGTGAAGTGCACAGTGAAAAACCGGGCCCGGTGAGTATGGAATGTGCCTACCGCCGCAGCGTGACCGCTCACACTTCACAGGTATTTTTTATATATAATATCTTTATCCTTTAAATTTCATCAGCTCCGCGTACCGCGGACATAACAAATGGTAGCAGAGCATTGTGGTTATTTAGGATTATCGGTCTTCAGTGTTAATCAATTCACAATTATTTTGGTTAGGAATATTTTTCTTCCTTGTGTCATGCCTACCCTCACGTCCGGTCACTTTTTCGGTTGACGTCGGCCATAGACTATTGTGAACGATAGACATTAAACGTTGTCATAGACAACACTGTTAAGCCGCGTACACACATCCCAACTTGTCGAGTATTTGGTTGGATCCAACTTTGGTTGGAAACCGGATTGTGTGTTGACACACGTAATAATTAAATCAAAGCGAGTGCTTATACACTTGTTGATCTTTGGATTCGGTTATTTTGAACGCGGCATTTTTTGGTTTGTTTACTTTCGGAAAAGGTGTTTGTGTGGTTGTTTTGTTTCGGTTTCTTTAGTTTTTTACGGTTATTTTCGGGTTAGTATAATTATAATACATTATACTCGGTGAGATCTTTCGGTATTATTTTCGGATATGCGGATAGTTAATATTGTAATTAATTGTGATTTTATTTCTTAATTAAGATGTCGATTAAAACATATTGGTCCCAATTTAGAGTTAAGTTTCAATGGTTGTTAGATAGTGCCGACCTATTGGATAGGCCGGATCTTTCGAGTCGCTTGTCGGTGAGATTACTAACAGTAAACAATGAATTTATGGCCTTAGAAAATTCATACCAGCGGATACTTGAAGTGGTTGATGAGAGTATTCCTGTAGAAAGAGACATTGTTACCGTGGCTCGCGCGGATTATGTACGAGCATTAGAGGCCTATGATAGGTTAATGGCGATCAAATTGGAAGAAACTCCTTCCACTTCCAGCTCGACTAGGACTAGGCCAGACCGTACGGACCTGGATGCGTTATTATCGCGGTTACCAGCACTTCGCCTACCATCCTTTGGTGGCGAAATGGATCAATGGGTTGGGTTTAGTAATCTTTTTGATAGCCTGGTCGACAGGCGCACGGACTTGTCACCAGGCCAAAAACTGGCCTATCTAATGTCATGCCTCTCGGGGGAACCACGCGGGTTAGTTCAGCATCTGAAAATTACTGACGAAAATTACACTATAGCTCGAGACTTACTATTGAAGCGGTATCAAAATACGCGGCGCCTGGGGGATGTCCATTTGGACCAGATAATGAAATTACCTACGGTTTCGGGTAAACTTAGCGGCCTTCGGTCGCAATTTTTAAACCCACTGATAATGGCGGTCAACCAATTGGATCGGTTGGGGTTTCCCACCGCCAACTGGTCATTTATCTTATTGCATATTTGCCTATCAAAACTGCCGCCGGTACTAAGGGGACGTTTCGAGCAAAAATTCGGTGCGGAAATAGATGCTATACCTACGTATTCGGATTTAGTGGATTTTTTGGAAACTGAGTGCCGTTTAATAGAATGTGCAAATTCGGAGTCAGCGGACCAACGTAACGAGCATTACCGAACAGGAAAGCCGGTGCGTAAATCTATTAATTTGAGTTACGCCACTGCTGAGGTCCAGCAGCAGTGCACATGCTGTGGAGGGTCTAATCACACGGAACTGACCAATTGCCCTGAATTTCGGTCGATGACGCCCTTCGCGCGTAAGGATTTGGTTATTCGGGAACGACTTTGTTTTCACTGTTTGGGAAAACACAGTTATCGGGACTGCCCCCGTCACCCGCCCCGGTGCGCTTGCGGAAGCTCTAAACATCATTGGTTACTCTGTTTTAACCGGTCGGGGGTGCAACACGTGCGCAACGAAAGTCGGGGTTCTACTGAGCGATCAACCCCTCGCACAGGCGGGGGTTTTCGGCAACCAAATTTCCGGAGAACCAGGTCACCTCGCAACTCGTCACCACCTCAGCGTACTTCGCCTCCTGCGAGACGACGTGAGGATGAGCGAACCGTGCGACGACTCCAACCGAAGAGGTGACGACAATACGTCAAACCCGAAAACTACATGTCACTGTCATTAAAGACAGTGTTACCTACTTTAAAAACTAAACAATCCCCCGCCTAAGCAGGCCTTGCCTGCTTCTAGCCGAAAATCAATAGGTAATAATGTATAAATAGATAGGTTATATAAATAAATACAATATAGATAAGTAGCAAACCGAAAACTAAAGACAAACCCGAAACCAACACCAAATCTAACTAGCTAAATCTAAACTAAAACCTAATCTACCCCTTGGAAAGGTCTAGAAGCCAAAACTCTGTCTTTAGGAAGATCCCCCACTAACGGTTGGGTTGTTAGCCCTTTTAACTTGTAACACGAAATGCATTTAAACGTGATCTTCCTAACTGCTCTTCAAGTATTCGAGGCTAATCGCGTTTCACAAATTCAAAATTCTACAGTGCCAATCACATGGCGACACATCTCAGGTGAATTGAACCCAGCTGACTGCGCCTCTCGAGGCTTAACAGCTCCGGCCCTTTTATCTCACCCGCTGTGGTGGGGTCCCAGTTGGTTACCTCTTTCGGAGCCTCAGTGGCCTACTTCAAAGGCTACACAGGTATCACTTGCGGAGCTGCCTGGCATAAAGTGCACAGCAGCTACAACATCGGAACCTCTTCCGGATTTCGGTTTTCTCGTTGAGCGCTACAGCTCTTTAGATCGGCTTATTTCGGTTACCGCGTGGATTCGGAGATTTTATTTTAATTGTAGTCGGAAGGACTTTCGGAATAAATCGGATTACTTGTCTCCGAAGGAGCGGAAACAAGCGCTATTGATGTGGGTCTCCTTAATACAAAAGGATAATTTTGATACGGATATTAGACGCATTCGGAAAGGTCAACCCTTAAAGGGACATCTTAAGCGACTTAACCCCTTCATTGATTCGGATGGTCTCCTTCGGGTCGGAGGCCGATTAAAAAATTCGGCTTTGCCTTATGAAGCAAGACATCCATTGTTGCTTCCTAAATCTGGACATTTTATCGACCTCTTAATTTCGGATTTACATTTGAAAAATTCGCATGCCGGTGTAAATGCACTATTAGCTATTTTACAACGCGACTATTGGATTCTCTCGGCTAGAAGAGCAGTTAGGAAGATCACGTTTAAATGCATTTCGTGTTACAAGTTAAAAGGGCTAACAACCCAACCGTTAGTGGGGGATCTTCCTAAAGACAGAGTTTTGGCTTCTAGACCTTTCCAAGGGGTAGATTAGGTTTTAGTTTAGATTTAGCTAGTTAGATTTGGTGTTGGTTTCGGGTTTGTCTTTAGTTTTCGGTTTGCTACTTATCTATATTGTATTTATTTATATAACCTATCTATTTATACATTATTACCTATTGATTTTCGGCTAGAAGCAGGCAAGGCCTGCTTAGGCGGGGGATTGTTTAGTTTTTAAAGTAGGTAACACTGTCTTTAATGACAGTGACATGTAGTTTTCGGGTTTGACGTATTGTCGTCACCTCTTCGGTTGGAGTCGTCGCACGCGCATCTCCTTGTGCGCCCTTTTTCGGCAGATTTAAATATCTGAGGCTTCGGACATAATATTATATCGTGTACATTTACGCCACACAACACCAGAACACAGTATAGTGAAGTGCACAGTGAAAAACCGGGCCCGGTGAGTATGGAATGTGCCTACCGCCGCAGCGTGACCGCTCACACTTCACAGGTATTTTTTATATATAATATCTTTATCCTTTAAATTTCATCAGCTCCGCGTACCGCGGACATAACAATTACAATATTGTTCGATATTTCAATCCACGACGACACGCCCAACTCTGTCTAACTCGAAACGAATCGAATGAAACAAGCGATTTTGACAAAGTGGGGCGCGTCTTCGTGGTTTGAAATAATATCTATACATGTGAGTTTTTTTTATACTATATAGGCTAGCGCTTGACTGTGATCACACCTGGAATATGATGATACAGTCTGAGGTGGAACGCGCTTGCCTAGAACATGCCTATTCACTGTTGATTTGAAGGCCCGGTTGAACCCGGGTTGTAAGTGGCAGGAAAGACAGTGCCTGGGAGTGTTTGTTCGTATATTGTCTAGGTACACAGTTATACACAACAATCGAAACGTTTATCTCACCCGCCATCTTGAGTACTTTAGATCGTTTTTAGGGTTCCGTAGCCGAATGGCAAAAAACGGAACCCTTATAAATTCGTCATGTCTGTCTGTCCGTCTGTCCGTCTGTCCGTCTGTCCGTCTGTCCGTCCGTATGTCACAGCCACTTTGTTCCGAAACTATAAGAGCTATACTGTTGAAACTTGGTAAGTAGATGGCTTCTGTGAACCGCATTAAGGTTTTCACACAAAATTTAAAAAAAACTAATAAATTTTGGGGGTGCCCCATACTTAGAACTGAAACTCAAAAAATTTTTTTTCATCAAACCCATATGTGTGGGGTATCTATGGATAGGTCTTCAAAAATGATACTAAGGTTTCTACTATCATTTTTTTTTTAAATGAATAGCTTGCGCGAGAGACACTTCCAAAGTGGTAAAATGTGTGTCCCCCCCCTGTAACTTCTAAAATAAGAGTATGATAAAACTAAAAAAAATTTATGATGTACATTACCATGCAAACTTCCACCGAAAATTGGTTTGAACGAGATCTAGTGAGTAGTTTTTTTTAATACGTGTTGAATTGATATTCAACAAGTCTAATATTTTGTTTAACTTTGATGACGACAGATAGCGTTGCACGTATTTAACTCGCGGTGAAGTTGTTTATTGTCGAATAAGTTGGTTATGCGGTTCAAGAAAAGTGGTTTTTATGGTTTTATTCCTCCGGTAGTAGTAGGTACGGAACCCTCAGTGCGCGAGTCCGACTCGCACTTGTCCGGTTTTCTGAAATTAGATTAGATTGAATTAAAGAGGAAAGGAGGGAGGGTTGATTTTTTGACTCTATTTAATTTTGCAGGCGATACATCCATTCATCGGTAAGCAGAAGGAGTATGAGGCGACGGTTTGCGTGGTACTGCGCGTACGCTATATTGTTACCTGTAATATTACTAGTAGTGACAATCACCATGGACTTGTCACCAGCTGTTCCTAGTACATATTTAAAACCAAACTTTGGTGTCAAGGGCTGTTGGTTTAAAAGTAAGTGCGTATTTTAACACAAGAGCTTTTAAGCTTTTTAAATTTTGTAAGTTTAATGCTCGTTGTCATCGACAACCCCTATAGTTTAAGGGACACCTAAGCCCTTAGACAGTTGTAGTCAGTAAAAACAGTCACCTTTGTGCTTGGGTATTCCTTAAAATTTTGCGTTTGTCGGTAAAAAAGAACATCAGATTCTGGATACGTACATTCATTTTCAAGGAAAATATGCTTAAGGATTTTTATTTAATGACGCCGCAGGTTAAATCGTTAACCAGATTTAACAGAGTTCAAAATTAAATTCTGTATTTAATTTTTATTGCTCTACACACATATTTAAAAACCCCCTTATAATTGTTATTCTACACAATTTGTCATGATAAAGTCATATTAAGGCGCTGTGATCAGACAACTTTGGCAAATTTCGTTCGTATAGCATCGTTTTATGTAAAATCTACAGATCTTATTACTGTTAAAAAAATATGTGGATACAATTGAAAGTATTTCTGACATGGTGGCTGATGCCGAAACACGATTTCGCAAACTTCACTCGATAGAAAAGAATGCCAAAGTTGCCTCGGCAAATACATAAATCTACATTTTTCTCAGAAATGGTTACATGAATTTTTGTGAAATTAAATTAGGTTGTGTGTTTTATTGTGACAGATATAATGGCCATTTTAGATTTTTTATATTACGTCTGCATTGTCATTAATTTCACATTTTCTTGTTTTTTCGAACAAAAACTGCGGTGCGACATCCTTGTCTCTCGTATTAAATTAGACAGTGACCGCGAATCCACTGTTCCCCGCGCCTTAAACTACACAAAAAAGGGTAATTCCAGAAGAACAACGCTTTATGACTTTCGCAAACAGCATACAATTTAAAAACAAAAGGAAGCGATTTTAATTTTGTTCTCAAATAAAAATTTGCTCTTTAGAAAAGAATTTTGCATTAAGTTCATAATCTAATTAGAATTTCTTTTTTTTTCAGCGGACCAGGCGGCACTGCCCTATTTCTACGGGCCAGTAGCGGTCATTCTTTTTAGCAATCTCATTATATTTTTATTAACCTCGAGAGCTTTCGCCAAGCATTACGATAAGCTTAAGGACGTAACACGTGAGTTTACAATTTTTCTTGTTTCTTTTTTTACAGAAAAGAAAAGTAGTTGTGTAAGTACGTGATTGTTAACTTTGCAATGACCACATAACAGGCTTATAACTGCAAAATTTTATAAAAAATGTTCCTTATAGAACATTACATCATTATTACTAATGGCGCTACAGCCCATTGTGGACCCGAGCCTGTTCAAGAAGATTTAGCCATCCATCCCTGTCGTTATTATTGCGTTTCCCAGTTAAGTACGTATTGGTATTGCGTCCTGTCAGGCGATTCGCGTATTGTTTTAACCACAGAGCAAGGAATGACTAAGTATAAAGTGGTTTTAACACACACAGTGTGATGCTTCGCTTCACTTCAGATGACGTAACGTAGTTGGCGTGAGCGTGGGAGGGGAAGGGCGCGAGGGTTGGGTTCACATTTAGTCTGCGTAATGACGCAAATGCCAGGATGTTTTTTTTAAATATTTCACTCCATCCATCTGAATGTGGAGCCATAAGCTTGTTCGGTGCGTTACTGCGTTACATTACATACATAAAAATAATCATTACATACCAACATTTATATTTATTTCTATGTAGCTCTAGACATAGCGCACTCGGACTTCAGTACATCAGACGACTGGGTGCGGCTCAGCACGGTGCTGGGCCAACCGCTGCCTGCGCATGAGAGGTCCACGCCGCCGCCGCGGGAGCCGCAGATCAACTTCAACCAGAGGCTGAAAAAATATAAAAAAATGTAAGCAGAAAAATCTATCAATGTTCATTCCAAAAAAAATAATAACAGACGTTCTGTGTCTAGACTTCTAGAGCATCGATACAATTGCATATACTCGTATGCGCTATTCCATTGTACTTTGATAAACGAAGACGAATAAAATAGTATGTGCCCGTAAAGGAATTGTATTAAACCCTTTCAACTTTAAACTACTATCTAGAAATAATATATTATAATAATTGTAGATGAAGAAATTAGTCACATTTAAGGAAGACATTAAGTGGGCCAGAATTTACAAAAAAGATGACAACATTTAGCGAAATAGGTGCTTACTTGAAGCGTGAAAAAGAAATGACTTTAAGGATCACTCGTGTTCACAGACCGTTATTTTGTTAATTTAGATTCCGGACATGCTGCATGCTGTCCGTGATCATGGGCCTGTCCTGGGTGCTGGAGGTGGTGTCGTGGGCGGCCGGCGCGGGCACCACCGCCGTGTCCGTGTGGTCCGTGTTCGACCTCATCAACGCGCTGCAGGGAGTCGTCATATTCGGCATCTTCGTGTTGCAGCAACCCGTCCGGTCCTTTGTTAAGGTAACTAACAACAGTCATGGCTCTGTCCTGGGTGCTGATGGTGGTATAGAGGCCAGCGCGGGCACCACCGCCATGTCTGTGTGGTCGGTGTTCGACCTCATCAACGCGTTGCAGGGAGTCGTAATGTTCGACATCTTCGTGTTGCAGCAACCCGTCCGGTCTTTTGTTAAGGTAACTAATATCCGTCATGGGTCTGTCCTGGGTGCTGAAAGTGGTGTCGTGAACGACAGGCGCAGGCATGACCGCCGTGTCATGTGGTCAGTGTTCGACCTCATCAACGCGCTGCAGGGAGTCGTTATATTCGGCATCTTCGTGTTGCAGCAACCCGTCCGATCTTTTGTTAAGGTAAGTAATATCCGTCATGGTTCTGTCCTGGGTGCTGATGGTGGTGTCGTGAGCGGCCGCCGCGGGCACCACTGCCGTGTCCTTGTGGTCGGTGTTCGACTTCATCAATGCACTGCAGGGAGTAGTCATATTCGGTATCTTCGTGTTGCAGCAACCCGTCCGATTTTTACAAAGGTTACTAACATCCAGCATTCGTCTACCTAAAGAACATTTATTACTTGTAGCAGAGTAGTGAGCCCTAGTTAAGCATTCATCTGAAGCTAAGTGATCCGTCTGCGTATCACTTAGCATCAGTAATTGCAGGTAATTGCAGAGAATCTTAGGACATAGCATTGCAATTTGCAGTATCATAAGTCGCACTACACTTTGCTTGCCTTTCTGAGTCATTAAGTCCTATTATGTCCAATAATTTCGCTGGCATAGTGTCCAGAACTGGAATACAGAAATTCATCACAAATATTACTTTCAAAGTTCACAAAGAAAAACAAGCATGACTGAAATAAAAACCAATTCAAACAGATGCCTTTTTTATCTACTTGCATGCATTGACCTTTCTATTTTTGTTCCCAACAGTTCTCAAAACTTTGCAAAGCGTGCAGAAGAAAAAAGGACGGTTCAGAAGTGTCAGTAGTAAGTGATAGGAATAGCATCGACTGCGGCCCGGGTAGAAGGGACTACGTGTAGTTTGTGAAGTGACAGAGTGGTTAAGTGACAGAGTAGTCTGCGTAATTATGCGAGTATGAACTATGACGTAATAGTGACGCTGAGACTGATATAATAGTATTACGCTGGATGGATTCTAGGAGAATAATTAATAATTAGGAGACCAAATGCAGTATTGGAATATAGTTTTTTGTTGCTTTGGAAATGTATGAAAATGAACGTTATTTGATTTGAACGTAAAATTGAGTATTTTAATGGAATTAATTTGAATAACGAGCTCTCATGCATCTATTAATTATTAACGTAACAAATAGGGTTTAGTTAATTAAATACTATTGTTAAACGGAAAAAGTGAATTGTTTTTATTTTTGAAATTTACAGTAATTTTGAATAATACTTAGATTCATAATATTCCTGTGATAGTGTCTTAAAATGTTTATTTGCAAAGTCACGGTACCCTTTTCAGATTACTCACACTGTTTTCGCAAAGTTTCATAAGAAATGACCCAGAAGGAGGAAAGTTTGTGATATAGCGTTCTGTTCCGCCGAATAGTAATGTGTTCGGGGACAAACAATGTAGATATTATGGCAGGTACGAATAAATGAACCATGTGCTATGTAAAATTTACATTTGCTTTTCCCCACACATTTTTAAAGTAAAAAAAAGATATTAAATATTTTATCCAATGTTCGCTTCCCGTTTAATTTGGTCTCGTATTGTGTGGATTAATTATATTTCATTGGCACTGAAAAAGCTGGAATTTAATTACTTTCTCAGTTGATTTTTTTTAAAATTGAATACATAATTTTTAGCTTGTCTGTGTTAAACGGCTCGGCTGTGATTTTACATTGGCTAGTTAAATATGAAAAACTAATATATTTATTTATCCATTTTATGTACAAAATAAACGAAAATACGAGTGTCGTTCGTTAAAGTAATACGAAGAGCTTATTATGTCATACCTTCGTTAAAGTAATATAAAATTGGAGAGCTTATTATGTCATATATGTAAAGTACTTCTCTACATTTCTGTAAGCAGACGGGAAAATCTGTAGAAAAGTAACGTAATATTCGTGAAAACAAGTACGAATAATGTTCGTGTCAAGTGAACGAGAGAAGATCTTTAGGGTTACAAGTGTCATTGAAACGTTATTATGCAGCTTAGACCTACATTTCTTATTTGCTTTGTGAAAGTTACTATTATATATCTAACTCTTTTTCTTATATTAATTTAAAGCATTCCTAAAAAACCTTTATTACCTACATCCTATGTTCTACAGCTGTCCAAGTTCTCATTCATAAATGAAAAAGTAAAGTAGGTATGACATGTAGGCTTTTTCAACACACATGTATATGTAATATCTTAAAATTTTACTAGAAATTCCATATTTAGATTTAGGCATATCAGATGTATTGTAAACTTTTCATCCCCAACTTTGATTCAAAACGAAAACAGTGTATGTAAACTCACATGATTATAGGTACGTGATTTTTTTCACATAGATAGTAATACAATAATTGCAAAGGTAGTAACTGGTTCCAAATACGTAACGGTTGCAATGCTATAAATATAATGTTTATTTATTGATATGTACATTTGAGACATAGAAACGGATTGTGTGAAAAAAATAAATGGCAATTGGAAGAAAAATATTTCCGATCACGAGAAATGATCGGAACAGAAACTTGTAGTTAATAAAACATATGATTTTATGAAATCTGAAAATTATTAAATCACTAAATCTGTCAACATATTAAATAGCTGACCACATCACCCGTATATGGAACCAGTTTAGTACCGGTGTTCTGTGTCTTCACTGTAAAACTGTGTAACTGTCGTACTTTCGTTCCTAAATCTGTTAACTAATACAACACATGCACAATTTAATAGATTGCTTCGTCTTATATTTAGCTAACGTTTTAGTTAAAGTTACCTACTTGTTGTTGCTTTAATGCTACATCTCTAGGTGCGAACATGCTGGATGTTTTGAACTTTATTCGAACAAAAATGACAGTGAGAAGGGATCAATCGTTGCTTTAAACTACAAGACATTTGCTCGTAGTTTTTCGTCAAGCATGTTCGTGCGTAGAGATCGAGCATAATGTTGGTTGAACACTGAGGCATATTTTTATCGACTGCCAAAGCTCATTTGAGTCATAAGTTGATATGACATGACATAATGGTTGATTCTGTTGTGCAAAATCTCTAAACTAAACTAATTTAAAATAGTGCTATCCTTTTCCATAGGCAGCAGTTTGAAAAGGATAGCACTATTTTAAATTAGTTTAGTTTAGAGATTTTGCACAACAGAATCGACCACAATGTTTAAAAAGCTATTTTAAATGTTATGATAGATCACCGATATGACTCTAAGGATGAGCCCATCTGAACATTTTACCGCAAACCTTCTTCATACTAGAAAAAAGAAGCGCTTTGTGACAAAATTCCCGTTAATACGCCACAATATGGATAAAACCATCCCTGGGGAAACGCGCGTGCGGACTAAAAAGAATAACCTAGTGAAGAGATCTGTGGCGTGGATCGCGTCCTAATTGGTATATCGATGATCGCGGTCCATAAACGATATTGCGGTCGGCGTACCACTGATGCCGTTGGTGTCAAAATAAACTTTTTGACACCTGCAGTAAACTGCCGACACTTTTTTGCGCGGTCGCTGGGTCCGGAGTATAGGTATGTCTATTTGATACTTCATAAGGAAATCTGCGCCTCAGTGATCAGACTTAACAGCATGTTGTACTTGTAATGTTTGTTAAAATTAATTACTATCGTAATAATAGATACCTATTATTATAGGTTTAAGAAAATACATATTTTTATAAATAAGTACCCGTGACCAAGACGTTGATGGTTGTATTTAAGAAGTCCTTCAGATTTTAGGGCTACAAGACAACTTTAGTGCCATAATAATAACGGAAATAGATTAGGTACTAGAAAAATGTATGGTGCGATTAATTTCCTTCAAAACTAGTCATAAAAGTGTAATGAACTAAAAAAATTTAGGTAAGGTTTTATAAATATTTAAGGGATTTATTTATTTTTTGTTAACAATGTAAAATTAAATAGCCATTAGGTAATAATTATTTTATTTTTGTATATTAATTAATTTAGTAGGTATCTACCTAGCCTCTCTTTTAGTAACAAAATGATTTGAATATTAAAAAATAAGAGTTTATATATGGCAGCTAAATGTCATAGTATCTAATTTCTATTAGGAAAGGTTAGAAGTATCTACTTACGTAAACGTTCCTTTGTTTTGTAAATTAATACAAAAATAACGCTCAACGACAATAACTAGACGTGTAACTTTGAAAAAGCGTAATTTTTTTTAAGTCTAAGATCACAACTGAGGATCACAACAAGTCTAATTGATTAATTGTGACACAATATTCCTATTCTAAATTCCGTCAAAATTTATTTTATGATTAATTGTCTATGATTAGAAATAAAACTCAAACTCTACTATAAAATCAAAATTGTGGACAAATCTTCTAAAATTTCCTTCTAAAAGTTCTTTTAAATTTTCCTTATCTACTTGTTGTGCTCCTATTCTAATTCTTTTTCTTTTATGTCTTCTGTAAATTTTGATATATTGACGTAATAATTAGATTTGTGTAAATTGGTTATAATATAGGACACGTGTAAAGTTATGTTCATTACCCAATTATTATTGTAATGTTGTGTATTTGTTCATGTATTAAAGTAAGTGAACATAATTAAAAGTGCGTGTGTAATATATTATTGTTAAATGTTGCGGAGTTTTTAAGTGAAAATATGATGATTGAAAATAATATGATGTATATTTGTCTATTTTGCAAAACATGACGTTAAATAAAGAAGCTTTATAATAAAGTTGCAGTTTGATTTCAATAAAGTTAATGCCATCTCAAGCTAACGAAACCTAACGAAATTCAAAAAATGTATGAGTTGCTTGGAAGTCACGTGATCAACATTCATATATTTTTTAAATTTTGTATTTATACATTTCCATCTTTTTATCGGAGATGATGTAAGGTACTCATTCACTATTGAGAAAGAGTATTTTCACAGAATTTTAAAGTCGTATTCCACAACTTTTACGGAAAGAGCTGTTTCACCAAAATGTTGGCACGAAAATGAGTTATTTATTTCGATTACAGCATTTTCTTTCGATTTACAGCATTTTTGGCCAAGTTGTACGTATAAAACAATAAAGATATTATTTTCCTTGGATAAGACTCCACTATAGACACAAGTACAGTTTTCAAAGGCTGAAAAATTAGTAAGTTCTCCGAAATATAAACGGTCATTCATGTCTTAATTTGGAACCGGGACCGTAGTTTCGGAAATTTATTCGATTCTAATAAATGCAAACGGTAAAATTTTTCCTGTTCATAATATTAGTTTAGATAAAGTTTCAAAGTAGCCCATGCTGGAAATCGAACCCGGTACCTCCTGCTTATATCCGAGCGCGGTAACGGCCTACAAGCCGTATTTAGGTGATTTTGAGTGAAGTTTTACGTAAAAACTATGAAGACAATTACTCTCAAATTTAAACGTCATGTATTTTGGGTCTTTAATCTAAAATGGCTAAGAAGCAGAAACACGATTGGATAAAATTTTGCTCGATAGAAAGTTCTCCCAAAAGTTGCTCCAAAATCTCAGTTTTCCTGTTATATATCGGAAACTGCAATTGATGTAATTGTAATTTTTGTTTTATTGTGTCGGTAATAACAATATTCAAAAACGCTGAGAACCGATTTTTGATAACTGGCTTAGTTTTTGAGTAATTAGGTAAAAGGTCGTTTTTCTGATATATTCTTCCGCGACGCTGCATGTCGCACCTACCAACGTATCCGTGAGAGTGAGAAAGACAAAAATAAATTCAATGAATCCCCTTAACAACTGTGCCGAGGAGATCGTCGAAAGTCTTCAAACAGCTTTAAACTATTATTAACATTTCTAAAGACGAAGGAAGATACACCAAACCAAGTACAAAAGTAAACTAAACTTTGATACAAACAAACTGCGAATAGTTTTAAAAGGTTATTTTAGGTAGGGGGTAGCCGGGGGCAGAGGGTATCATTGACCCAGGTCAAGGGGAGAGGGGGAGCTACGGCTGTGAAGACAGTGAGGAATAATTCATTAACATTAATTAAGTATTATGAAAGGCGAAGGGCTGCGAGGTGGAGCATACATTTTTAAAAGTTGGAATACCGCAATCCTTAGTCTACGTAGGCATAGCAATGGTTTCATTAGTTATTTAGACACGCAGCTGAGTGAAGAAATTCGAATATTTCAATTCATTGTCAAAGATATATAATAACCTTTACATGTTATCAATACGTACCTATAAGGTTATTATAATAATAACCTTATCTCTCTCTCTCTCTCCAGTCGTTCCTTCATTACTGAAGATCGTGGTCCTGGGGATTTGTCAACCTCGAGCGGATTAAATTCTTCCACCGGGTTCTATCGGAGGCCAGTCTTGCAATAGTGTGAAATTTGCACTTGGAGTCCCTCAACTGGTCTGACCTCTGGTTGGTGAGCGGCCTCTCGGTCTTTTGCCCTCGGTGTTGCCCGTCACAATAAGCTTTTCCAAGCTATCGTTCCCACGTCGCATAATGTGTCCAAAATAGGAGAGCAGGCGTTGGTAACATATGGAGGAAAGTCGTGTTTTTACCCCTAGCTGTGACAGGATAGACGCGTTTGTGCGCTTGGCTGTCCAAGGAATTCTTAACATGCGCCTCCAGCACCACATCTCGAACCCGCCTTTGCCTTTCTCTTGCCTTTATGGTCCATGTCTCCACTCTGTACATAAATATTGGAAATATTAAAGCACGGACCAGACGACTCTTAGTGGTGTTGCTTATACCACGATTCCTCCATATACCAGTTAGTCGTGTCATGGCACTTTCTGCCATTGCAATTCGTCTCTTAACTTCCGCTTACTCCTCCACAACTTCTATAGATGGAATAGGGGAAGATTTTGCGAGTTTCTCAGCGCGGTCTACTATCATATGATCTTGGTTTTGCTTCTGTTAATACTTAAGCCCAACTCCAAACTTTCCGCTTCCAGTCTTCGCAGAAGTTCTTGCATGTCTTCCAGTGAAGTAGAGACAATAACAGTGTCATCTGCATACCTTAGGTTGCATATCCGTTTTCCACCTAAGGGGAATCCTCTGTCCCAATTCTCCAAAGCTTTTCGGATTATGTATTCTCCGTATATGTTAAATAGCATTGGAGAAAGGATGCAGCCCTGACGTACGCCTTTGCTTGTAGCAAACACATCAGAACAGTCGGTGTTAACCTTAACAAAGGATCGGTTGCTGCAGTACAGGTTACGGATAAGCTAAAGATAAATAACCTTATAGGTACAACCAATTTCATAAATATCTAGCTGACCCGGCACACGTTGTTTTGTCATATAAATTGTTTCTCATTTAGGAGTATGGAAAAAGGTTTAGGTCCTTTTTAGGGACCTACTGAATAAACACAAAAAAAACATAAAAACTGGCCAATCCTTCTCGGAGGCCAATCTTACCACCGAACTGTGTATAAATTATATTGTCCTGATTGCACTGAGAAGAGTTCACAACAAATTCAGCCGGGTATATTTTTCCAACAAAAAACCATAACGCTATTTACTCGGCTACTATTTAGAAGGTAAGTAGGCTATAATTACTAGTAGAATACTTGCTCTGTTAGCGAAAAATCAATAGCCAACCGACGAGTATAGGTATCAACACATCAAGAAAGTTTTCCTGTAAATAACTAAGAGCTAAATATAAATAAGAGCTAAGTATATAGCTAAGAGTATCTAAATATAAAATGTATAGAGCTTCCTAAACTGAAGTAGTTGAGACATTAGTATTCAGACAGGGAAGCTTTTCCAGTAACCGACATACTGGGCTTCCGGATGGACGCAGAACAAATAGGTTCAGGAAGGTGAATTGTATTTCGTTAAATTATTTAGAATTATACCACCATAAATTTAATATTAATATGTAAAGATCCTAATTGTACCTACATTTTTATGAATACATTTATTTTATTTTATATTTATTTTTTATTTTTAGATTATTACCTACTCTCTTCTATCTCCTATGAAGAAACTATACATACGTACATAGATTCGATTTCACTTGCAACAGGATGGAACTAAATGGATCAAAATTAAAAAAAAAAATTAAAATGACCAATGCTATCGTTAAATTGATCACGAGGTTTGCTATGAAATGAAAACAACTTTTCGTAGTAAACCTTCAATGTATGAAGAATGCCAGTGGCTATCATTTTTTCATAGGCACCTAGTTACAGAATTCGTTTGCTGGTCAAATTGGTTGGAGATATTATCGAATTGCGGTGTACACTTCCACAATACTTTTTATAACGAACCTAGCTTAGTACCATAGTCAGCGATATATCTCACTGCCCGCAGTGCAATAAAATGTAAAAACGGGATGGCGCTTGTTATCCGACTGGTTTGCCTGAAAGCCCGTAAGTTCAATACAGAGCACAACAAGCAAAGAAGCACCGCCAAGCGATTGTGTTCCGGTGCGATGCTTGTAGAAACCGTTGGGATAAATTTACCTACTTACCCTTTCAAGTTAGTACGATAACATCTTAGGCTGCATCATCACTTACCATCAGGTAAGATCGCATTCAGGTACTAACTTGTAGAGAGTAAAAAAAAAAACAAACAGAAAGAGGAAGGAAAAAAACTTATGAAATATTTAAAAAAAGGTTAAAAATGAAATGGAAATTAAACAAAAACTTGTTTTTAATGAAATATGATCAAAATCGGAAGTAATATGTTCAGTAATAAGTACAACTAATTCTTAAACTTGACGGTGTGGACGGAAAAGTTTATACGTTTTCGCCGCACGAAATTTTGCAGAATATTTCTCCGCCTTTCCGAGCGTTGGCGGTACTTGAACTGTTATCAACTCTCGAGAAATTTTAGTAGCAATTATTCTAGAGGAGAACCCTACTTTGTAGTATCTTTGTAAGCAAAGCCTCTAGTTAGTAGCATCATCGCATTATCTCCTTAGAGAGCTTACCTGCTACAAGATTTTTTAACTTTTATAATAATTAATATATATGAATGTATAATATTATGATAATAAATTATAACTGTTATTTTTTCCGTTTTCTCGTTAACTTAATATGCATTTAAGGGTATCCCCCATAAATGCATATTACTAGATCGTTCAATAAGTCCCGAGACTAACCTGGAAATGGCGCATATATTAAAAACTCTTTTGATTTTTAAAAAGTACTGGCTATCAATACAAGAATGTGCCAAATTTTTAAAAATGGAACAATAAAATTATTGATTTTGAAACATTTAAGTGACGCTACGGTTGTAATTTCGATACAATGGAAAAAAACGAGTTTCGCGTGTTGATAAAACATTGTTTTTTAATGGGAAAAAATACCGTTGAAACACAGCAATGGCTTATAAAATGTTATGCAGGATCAGCTCCCTCTAAAGCAACCATTTGTCGGAGGTATGCCGACTTCAAACGCGGTCGCATGGACACCAATGATGGGGAACGCTCAGGTCGTCCAAATGAAGCAGTGACTCAACAAAATATTAACCAAGTCCTCAAAATCGTATTGGAAGATCGGAAGGTAAAAGTGCGAGAGATATCAGATAGCCGAGATAGTGAAGATTTCAGCTGGTAGTGTTTTCACTATTTTACATAAAAATTTGGCCATGAAAAAGCTTTTTTCTAAGTGGGTGCCGCGTTTGCTTACAACTGATCAAAAGGAACAACGTATCAATGATTCAGAGCGATGTTTGGCGCTGATGAATCATAATAAAAAGGATTTTTAACGTCGGTATGTAACAATGGATGAAACCTGGATACACCATTTCACTCCGGAATCTAATCGGCAGGCAGCGGAGTGGAGAGCGGTTGGTGAAAGCCGCCCGAAGCGTCCAAAGACTCAGAAATCGGCCGGTAAGGTTATGGCGTCTATATTTTGGGATGCGCATGGAATACTTTTCATCGACTACCTTGAAAAGGGGCAAAATATAAATAGTGACTATTACATGTGCTTATTGGAGCGATTGAAGTACGAAATTGCGGATAAACGGCCTCAAATGAACAAAAAGAAAGTGGTGTTTCACCAGGACAACGCGCCTTGTCACAAGTCCGTGAGAACGATGGCCAAAATTAACGAATTGGGCTTCGAATTGCTTCCTCATCCCCCTTATTCGCCAGACTTGGCCCCTAGCGATTACTGCCTGTTTGCAGACCTCAAAAAAATGCTTCAGGGTAAGAAATTTGACTCAAATAGTGAAGTTATCGCAGCAACGGAGACTTATTTTGAAGCCAAAGATAAATCGTTCTACACACATGGGATAGAAAAGTTAGAAAAGTGTTGGAGGGACTGTATCGCTCTTGGAGGAGACTATGTTGATGAATAAAAATTAATTTTATAAAAAAGACCTTTTTTTAGTACTTAGTCTCGGGACTTATTGAACCACGTGTTAAGTAAACGTGAAGCATGAAGAAAAACATGTGAAGGAAACATATCAGAGAGTTTGTATATAACGTTCTCAAATGTCGGTCAATCGAGGTACCTATTTAACAATCAAAAGATAGTATCTTGTTTTCAGTAAAATCCAAAAAATCTTTTAAAAAACCGACTTCCAATGCCACTTCAAAGAGTGAAATAATTTTTAATGTACACCAATTCGAAATTCAGGCGTTTTCGAGTAATCGGTGAACATACATAAAAAAATCTCCTTTTTTGAAGTCTGTTAAAACATCAAGTTATTATGAATTCAAAGAGACATGAACAGGAAAACCAATATATAAATACTGAAGAGTAAGAAAAAAATATGCCACGTACTTTATTGAAAATATCTTCATTGTTATGGACGATGCGGATGGAAATTGAAAAGAACAAATTCAACGACAATCGACGAATTCCGCTCATTTTTATTCCGGCCGTGTATCTGTGTTTCTAATTACGTTACTGAAAATGAAAGTTGGAATATATTTTGAGTCAATAAACCACAGAATTACTTTGATAAAATTGTAAAAAATTTGCTAATTGACCTCCGTGGCGCAGTGGCGCGCGCTTGGATGCGAGTGGGAGGCCGCGGGTTCTTTTCCCGCCATGAGCTACTTTAGAATCATATATAATTCAAAATTGGCCCAGATCTGATTTGGTGGGAGGCTTCGGCCGTGGCTAGTTACCAGCCTACCAGCAAAGACGCACTGCCAAGCGATTTAGCGTTCCGGGACGATGCTGTGTGGAAACCGTTAAGGGTGAGTTTACTTGCCTCTCTAAGTTCATAACATCTTCGGCTGCATCATCACATACAATTAGGTGAGATTGGAACAGAATATTATGTAGACTCAACTTATTATTATTATGACAGCATATTCTCGACTCAACTTCAAAATTGGTTAGTAACACCTCAGTAACACACCCCAAAAATATAATGTAACTCTCAAGACCCACCGCATTTTTCCCAGCGCTTTGTTGTGTGCTGTCTATAAATAAATATCACGTAATATATAGTTAACGGTGTAGAAGCCGTATTTAAGCGTTTTTCAATGAAGTTTTATGCAAAAACTATAAAGACTTTCAAATTTACACGTCATGTTTTTTGGGTCTTTAATCTAAAATCGCTAAGAAGCAGAAACACGATTGGATAAAATTTTCTCGATAGAAAGTTCTCCCAAAAGTTGCTCCAAAATCTCAGTTTTTCGAATTTTTATCGGACACTATACATTGGATGTAATTGTTATTTTTGTTTTAAAGTGTCGGTAATAATAATATCCAAAAATGCTAAGAAACAGATTTGTGATAACCAGCTTAGTTTTTGAGTAATTAGGTAAAAGATCATTTTTCTGTTATTCTTCCGCGACGCTGCATGTCGCACCTACCGAATCTCCGTGAGAGTGAGAAACACAAAAATAAATTCAATAAATCCCCTTAAGCAAGCTTACTCATAGCTATTGCAAACCAATTGATCACAATGTTAACTATGATAATAATGATAACTATTTGATATTTCCAATACATCAATGAGCAGGCAATTCGACTGTCATCATACCGTTGTCCGTGGCTAGGAATTCTATGGAGGCTCGGCAGATAGCTAGCGAGCTATGTTAGCAGTCTGATGATATGAACTGGAATAATTTGATTAATGTGAATGGAATTTAAAAGGATATGATACAGAATGAATGATATTATTTCTTTATTTCTTATGCATACCACCCACTGTTTTAGCCTTTAACCTACGTACCTATGGATTTATGAAGTTGACCTTACATTAAATTGTCGCGGGGAGTCGCTGTATAACGCAAACCTCCTTTAAGCCTTTTTGCGAGCCTTCAGGAGACCTATATGTAGAAGAGGACTTACAAAATGCTATTGTTTTTTAAAGATCAACTTTCTCTTCCTCCATATACCTATAGGTACATACCAACTCTATAAACGTACCACTGAACTGCTGCGCTGAAATAATGAGTTTTACATTCATTACGTATTACGCAGGTTAAAAGTATTTAGGCAAATTACGTACCTAACTATTAGTTATTGATGAAACCTGCAAAAGTACCTAAAATTGAAAATAACATTTAGTAGGTATGTTGTACATACTACATGCAATGAAACATTTGTAGGTAGGTTAAAAAGGTAAAAACATCAAAATACACAAAATGGAAATAAGGGTAGGTATACAAATTCATGTTTGTTGAAGTTTTAACAACGGAAACATGGGATCCCATCACATCTCCACAAGTTGTGAGTATGTATGTTTTCAGTAATGGCAATTTAATCCCCACTCAAATCAGCCGTGAAAACAGCCCCGAAAAGCAAACAATGCTTATAAACTTAGACGGCGTGAAATATTGCCCGCGTTTCCCATCACCCTATTCCGTTAGAGCCTGCACACACGATCCGATCCGACTGAGGATCCGACATAGGGGAATGATGATAATATATCTTTGACAGCCATGTTGACAAGTCACGGACCAAAACAACGTTACAAACCTGTTGCAAATTACATATTCAAACTTTATTTAATTTCTAAGGGGTTGGTGACTTGGCTAGAATTTCAGGACGTAATATAAATTCGTTACTTTGATTTTAGTCAGTCAGCTCGCATTTTTCTAATTAAATTATATTAAATATCAATTACCTACTTGTATTTTTTAATAGCACGAAATCACTCCTCTAAACGTATATTACCCACAAAACGCAAGTAAATATGTTGGCGCTCATTAACAAAATTAAATCGTATCCGGTTCTAAGCTACGAGATTGTATAAAATACCTATAAAAATATTCACTTGTTAGCTATTGAAAATAAATGATAAAACTAAAATATAACTGTAAAGCTAGATATTTATTTAATACTGTAAAAGGCGATATAACACACGATAACTGTGGCCTATATTGAAACTATAATATAAAGGACATTATACTTATTCACAAATTGAAAATCGAACCTTCATCATGATGAAGGTGAACTACTTATCCTAAACATTTTATACTTCACGACATGTCGTGAAGAATAAAATCTTTAGCAGTGTTTATAACGCAAAATGTGATTGATGTGCTCTTATCTACAGACGCGGACCCTACCTTGAAATATGGATGGGACCGACATGCATATTCCGTGGATTAGGTACCGATTGCGAGGCAAGTGTTCAAGTAAGGGGTGAAAGATAAATGGTTTTTCACACTGGCTGTAGTCTGAGCTGCCAAAATGACGTATGTTTATGCATTCCCTAGGAGATTTATGCCACTTTATGTTTATGAGTTTAGATCGATTGTGATAGCTTCTGTTCCCTTTTACGCTTGTGTCCAAATAGTTCTGTAGGTGTATGTTTAATTTTTTTCTAAATTACACGTAATTTTTTTTTATTCCCATACCAGCGAAGCACCTGCACCAGGAAAGTTGAAACTGGCTCCACTGTTTATAGAAGCAAGGCTAAGAGAATGGTCTCCTTATACCTATCATCATCATCATCTCTGTCGTAACGCTCTTGTCAGAGCGGTCGTGGTCATCACTTTTCAGTGACACGCTTGACAATTCGTCTCCATTCCTCCCGGACAGCTGCTTTCCTGGTGCACATATGTAAGGGGATGTCCACTGCAGCCTTAACTTGGTCCGTCCATCTCATAGGCGATCTGCCGCGAGGTCTGGTTCCATCTATTTTTCCTTGGACGACTAGACGTTCAATGGAGGTATTGTCACGTCTAGTCACGTGACCATGCAAAGAAAGTGAGAATTCGAGCCTGAACGATAGAAGACAGACGCTGCTTGATGCCTTATACCTATACCTACCAAAAAAAGAAAAATTGTTCAAGTGCCCTACAATTTCCAATGCCAAAGTATGCGCAATTGCGTGTAATGATAGCTGTTGCATTCCATGATAGCTATAGATATATAGTTTCCATTATCATGATAGCTGTTGCCTGTGGTTCCATTCCACCCGCGTTAATTCCTTTTTCTCGCGAATCCCGTGGGAAAGATTTTTTTTTCGGGATAAAAAGTAGCCTATGTGTTGATCCGGGTTATAAGCTATCAATGTTCCAAATATCAGCCAAATTGGTTCAGTAGTTGCGGCGTGAAAGAGTTACAAAGATCCATCCATCCACACTTACACACTTACGCGTTTATAATGTTAGTAGGAGTACATAGCTAAATAAATAAATACACGCAAAATTCTGAGATTCTCCATAACGAGAAAATTAATCTGATGGATGATACCTTTCAGGAGTAAGAAGTCTAAACTGAAAAGTGTTTTTTCTCCGTTATTACAAAATATACTATACTAGCGACCCGCCCCGGCTTCGCACGGGTGCAATGCTGATACTAAATTAAATACACTACAGAAAAACTATGAACGTTGTATATAAAAACATAGCGGCCCGCTCGGACTTTGCACGGGCATAAAATATATATGCCTATGTCACTCAATGAAAACATGATTAAAATCGATCCAGTATTTTTGATTCATTCATTACTGCCCTTGGCCTGCACGCATTAAATTTGGAGTAAAACAATTCCTCTTTCCCTATACTTACTATGAAGATTTCCTGCTATCTTTGGAATATCTAAATTCATACAATTTTTATTACATTACACATTTTTACTTATTTACTTTTTACATTTTTACCTAGGTATTTATTTTATTTTTACAACAATTAATATATTACAGGATGTCTTTATACACAACGTTCACAGCTTTCTTGTCATTATAGACAATACAAACATGTTTTCTCTTGAGGTTACTCTTGAAAGAGCGACATACAGTTGGCCATGTGAAAAACAGTCAACGCTTAAATCTAAGCCTGCAACGTTGAAGGTTTGACCTTGCGATTTATTAATGGTCATTGCAAAAGATGTCTTTACCGGAAACTGTAAACGTTTAAATTGGAAGGGTAAATCCGATGGTATCAGGGGGATTCGGGGAATCAATACATCTTCTCCGGTACCACATCCTGTGAGTATTGTGCACTCTATTATGAAAGTTTTCAGTGATTTTATCAGCAAACGCGTGCCATTGCAAAGTTTAGGTGGATTCAGGTTTCTTAATAAAATAACAGGACAACCTACTTTCAACACCATTTTGTGAGGAGGGAGTCCAGACGGGTTCAAAGAGTTTAGAAACTCTATAGGAAAATGAACAGCTTCTTCCAAATCGAGAACAGTATCCACCGAGTAGTATATTTTCGTCGGCGCATCAATCTTTGAAAGAATCAAGTTATTTACCTTATCTACATAATCGCTCTTTCTTTAAACCAAGATATTGTCTTGTAACTTATGTCATCAATGTCAGGATAGACTTTGTTGACTAACTCTTGGATGTTGTCTATCAAAACACAAAGGTTTTCAAGGTTAATCCTTCCCTCACTTTGTGTTAATTCTCCATTGCCAACTTTTAGCAGCATCTCTGGAAATAGCCTGTTCTCACGTGAAGATGACGAAACCCTCATATTAGTTTTAAGCTCTAATTTATTGACATGTGGCCAAAGGTTTGATCTTTTTAGGGAAGCATTTATTTCGTCAGCACGTGTTCCTCGAGTCACAACTGGTAGGATTTGTTGAAAATCTCCTGAAAACAGAATTGTACATCCACCCATAGGTGAATTTTTGTTGCGCAAATCGCGCATTGTCCTATCCAGTGCTTCCACAGACGACTTGTTTGACATGGTCACTGCACTGCCCCGTCCGACCGGTACCGCCCACCGCAAACGCAAATTTTAAATTTGTAATATCTCCGAAAATATTTGTTTAATTTACATGCTGTAAGGAACCATATTGATCTATATTAATTGCACACTGTATTTAAGGTACTTAATTCGATAAGGATTAATGCCGTATTGCTTAAAATAGCTTCGTAAATAAGCCATTTTTTCACGTAAAAAGTAAACAATAAAAATGGTTAATGTGGGTTATCCCTAAAATATAAACATATACCATCGCGGACTTTTTTGTAGACCTTTTTATGGTGTACAATACTGTAGTACATTAATTTGATCTAACTCGTAGGGTTTAGGCAGCGTTTTTGTTAAATTGCTAAATAAGCCCAAAAAAATAGGTTAATTTACGACATCACGTTAGAAACCTCTAAAATTAGCAATGTTGCCTTAGTATATGATGCATGTATTATACATATAAACCTTCCTCTTGAATCACTCTATCTATTGGAAAAAACCGCATCAAAATCCGTTGCGTAGTTTTAAAGATTTAAGCGCACATAGGGATATAGGGACAGAAAAGGCGACTTTGTTTTATACTATGTAGTGATAGTGATAGTGATATTGAAGTGATAGTGAAGCCCCAACGGCTTTATTAAGATCATAGTAACTTAAAACTCTCAAGATTTTCTTGAGATAAAAAAGAAAAATCCTGTCTAGATGAGTAGTAGTAGCAGTAGTCTCTAGTAGGTAGTAGTGTAAGTAGCATTGTGGATCACTTTTTGAGCTCTGGTCTGAAGTTCGAATCTGGTCTGAAGCCAGAGCAGCACCTGTAAAATTATTTGGAGTAATGAAGTAGGTCTCACTTGCGTGGAAAACGTTTGGAAAAACATTGCAAGGAAAGCTGTATGCTCAAAATATTCATCGTGTTCTTAAAAGTGTGTGAAGCCTACAAATCAGCACTTTGCCGCAGGCTAGAGGCAGCTGTTCTTAAGTTGATTCGTCGTAATGCGTAAAGTTCGAATTCCAAGCAAGCACCTGTAAAGTTATTTGGAGTAATCAGGTATCACTTGCTTACTTAACATTTGGGAAAACATTGCAAGGAGAGCTGTATGTTAAATTCTGCTGATTTTTATTATGTTCTTCAAAGTGTGTGAAGCCCACCAATCCTCACTTTGCCGTTGGCTAGCGGACATTTGTCGTAGTGCATAGAAAAAAACCTAAAGTAAATAGCGTGAAAGATTATTCTCAGATAATAAAAATCGTGGTTTAAGCAGCTTCGATATCGGCCGTCTGATTTGATCATCCCTTTCACTCGCAATCAATGAGTGCC
Source organism: Coenonympha arcania (assembly GCA_036785405.1). Classification (NCBI taxonomy): domain Eukaryota; kingdom Metazoa; phylum Arthropoda; class Insecta; order Lepidoptera; family Nymphalidae; genus Coenonympha; species Coenonympha arcania. The sequence continues at coordinate 5,690,910 of CM072067.1, forward strand.
AATCTAATTAACCGCAGTGAGTCGATAGTAAATCAGGGGATTAGATTAATTACGCAAAATGAGGAGCACAATCTAGCTTCCCCCTATCTATTAATATTATTATGCTTTATCGTTGGATAAACTACGGATTTATTCGAATCAAGATATCATGTAATATTACGTATCGAATATCGCAAGCACTTTTTTATGTACCTAGATTATATAGGTGAATCTCAGTTAAATTTGCTCAGGTTACATCGCTATGTGATAATATAACTTTGGATGAATTTTGAAAAGATGTAAAATTTTTGTTATTAGTTACAAGGCCGAGAGCTTTTGGTATTTTATATTTAATCATGTACATCTTCTTTCACTTCTTTTCCTTGACTTAATTCTTTATACATTTACATACGAGTACTTTCATTATTTCATGAGTGGGACGTCGCGGGTTCGATTCCCGCCACGGGCTACTTTAGAACTTTACGATTTCTAAATTGGCTCAGGTCTGGTCTTGTGGGAGGTTTGGGTATATGTTACCTTACCAGCAAAGGACGTACCACTAAGCGATTTTGCGTTGGAACGCCCAGTTCCAACCAGCCCCTGACAGTTTCTACGCAGCAGTGCTCCAGCACTGTCAGGGGCTGCTTACCCCAATCATCCAAGTTAGCACCATAAAGTCGTCGACTGCATCGTCACTTACCATCTGGTGAGATCGTGGTCAAGTACTAACATGTAGTGTGTTAAAAAAAAGTACGAGAAGCTTAGTATTTAAAATCTACTAAAGTGATATACAGTGATTATTTGGATCCACGGAAGACCAGCGCTATGACCGTGGGGCAAATCCAGGCTCCACGGACGTAGCAAACGCTGAGTGGATTCCATTTTGGAATCACACAATTTCACACACTGTAATTATGATGTATTCTGGCGGACTATAACTGTGTTGTGATTCCGAATAAACGATTTTTCTTTCTTTCTTTCTTATTATAGGTTAACACTTATAAAGTCAGCTTCAATCGAGTTGAAGGCACACCTGAGCGTTCAGGCTAATCACTTAGTCATATTAACGGAGTGGCGGCCATTATCTCAATGATTCTTGCGAAAGAAAATAAAGATATGATCCCTTTGAGGCTCCTGGCTTCTCTCATTAGCTTAAACGATCTACTTAGTGCGGAAAACGGTCTTGAGTGACTCGCAGACGGGCTTTATAAATTGCTGTAAACCTTGCTGATGTCTAAACATATGTAAGTATATGCGAAGATGTTTTATTTGCGTGTATGGTGGTTTCTTATAAATCCTGCAAGAATTGTGGTTGTGATATCAGTTTAGTTGTTATCATATTTACACAGTTATAGCTTACTAAATGAAACTGTCCATAAAATTGATTGAAACTGATGAGTGTGTTACGTACCCATGTATCTAAATGATTTAGGAGAGTAGATCATGCAAGCATGCTTAATCATTGCCATCAAAATAGAGTTTGGGTTAGTGGTTTAATAGCTACATTCTTGCATCAATGCAGTCAATATTGTCCGTATGTCAAAATATCAACAGGAGGTACATATTGTGTCATGTGGTAAAAGGTATCAAAGAATATTAATAATTAATTCTATTTACTCGTACTTAGCTCGAACTAAAGGTACTCATAGACGATCGAATTTGGTGCGGCCGGACCACGAACGCGGTCCGCCACCGGACCATATTCGATCGTGTGGCGCACGGTCCGCCGAACATTATTATTATTATTAACGGTTCGGCCGGTTCGGAGCGCTTGCACATCGAACGCGGTGCGGTGCGGTGCGGTCCCGAACCGCGTACGATCGTGTGGACGGCGCACCGAAACATTTGTTGGTTAAAACTTTGCCCATTCTTTTCTTCTTCTTTTTGTAGGTAATGAGGATGTAGCAACAACAGTTGCTACAACTAATGCGACTTTAGCCTGTTTTGATAGAACAGGCGGCATATTGAGACGTGTTCACGCACTGCTCGGATAAGACAACTGAACGGTTCGGAGTTCGGTGCGGTCGTCTGTTTTGTAGAGCGCACCGCACGGTCCGGTGGTTCGGCCGCACCAAATTCGATCGTCTATGAGTACCTTAAGGATTTAACGACAAAGGTACAGTCGCGGAATGAAAAGGTTCGTCACCTTAGTGTCGATATTCGTTTGCACTAGAACTCTAGTACTGCAAGAGTCCATTATGCCAACATTCCAGTGCAAGAAACAGCGCTGCTAACATTTGAATAAATATGACGTTTGCTATCGAATAAGGTTTTGCTTGTTTTTTCTATCCCGTCAATGTATTAAACCAAATATAATACCAAAATGTATTAAAACCTCACTAAAATCTTAGTTATTTAGGAGAAATTATGATATTTTGAAATTATGACATTGACTGATTGACAATAGTTTTAACACAATTAATAATGCCAGGTTGAATTAACAAGAAGGTTGCAGTTTATCATAATAATCTTGTTGACAAGATAAATAGTCAAACTACCTTGATCTGAACAATTTTGAACTTTACGAACGAACAGTTAAACTTTATTTTCTCTAACTCGAGTCTATTCTGTAACACAGTTTCAAAACGTAATATGTGCTCGTATACGTTGAACGAATCAATTTGAAAATCGACGAACCTTTTCGTTCCGCGACTGTACATATTGCAAAAATTCTATACTCTTGAAAGCTTGGAAGCTGGAAGGAATGTTAATGTTATACCTACTTGATATTAAAATAGAAGAGAATATTCACTAAATACATTTTTTTAGGGTTCAGTACCTCAAAAAAAAAACTGTCTGTCTGTCACAGTATAAAAACGTGATAAAGAACATTTCTGTTTCTTCAAAATCCCGTGGGAGTCGCGGAATTTCCTGGAATAAAATGTAGTGTTCTGGTACTGAAAGATCCATTTTTTTTTCATGATGTATAAATAATATGTAAGAATATATTTTTATCATTAATTCATCTTGAAGAGAGATTGCAATGCAAAATACGTTTTCATATTCCTATTTTATACGTCTCAAAATACTCTTGCTACAATTTTACTTGATTCCATTAGATACTCTTCGCTTGCAGTATTAATATTGAAGCTTATTGACGTTGAACAGCCTGTAGAGTCTATATTATCTGCTATAGCGAGTATATGAAACGATGCTTCATTACGATGCGAGGCGATTGCAAATTGAAAATAATAATAAGGATGCCTAGTTGGCATAAAAACTATGATTTCCCGTTACAATTTTCCAAGCTTTAGTTCATTTTTATGAAGAATAATAGTATCTTACAGTATGACAGAATTTTTTATTATCTGGGTAAGTACTTACACAATTTTAACATAATATTCAAACCTAACGTCAACTAAATCTAGTTTTAAGTTCATTTTTAACAATAATAAATCACCAGTTAGTCTCGAAAATTTAAAATACAAGTTATTTCATTAAATTATTAGTATGCCTAGTTGTCATAACTCTGTAAATTTATGTATTACAAATACTATGTTTTCCCGTTACAATTTTCCAGCTTTAGTTCATTTTAATGAAGACAATATTATCTGAAAATAGGACATTCTTTTATTGTCTGAGTAAGTACTTACAGAATATTAACATATTTAAACCTAACGTCACCCAAATCTAGTTTTAAGTTCATTTTTAACAAAAATAAATCAACAGTTAGTCTCGAAAATTTAAAAAAAGATTCCGACGAATTGAGAACCTCCTCCTTTTATTGAAGTCGGTTAAAAATACAAGCTATTTCATTAAATTATTTTCATTTAAATTAAACATTAATTAACATCGTGTCATGTGTTTACGTGAAGTAAGTAATAAGTCCGAGAATTTTTATTACGGGAAAACAAAAAGCTGAAAATGTCGTGGGCAACAGCAAGGAGATACTTGTACCTACCTAATAAACATAATAAAATATTTAAGGTAGGAGCGATTCCAGCTTCCGGCGCGAGTGCCCGGACAGGAAATTGACATCAGTGCCCTTCTCTCGAACAACATCCGGGACACCAACGCATTATGATTTCTGCGCGTACATACACCCCCACTACAATATCCCTATCCCTACTAATATATAAATGTGAAAGTAAGTTTGTTGGTTTTTTGGTTTGTTTGTCCGTCAATCACGCCTCAGCCATGTAACGGATCGACCTAAGTTTTTTGCACAGATATAGTTCAAGACCCGGAGAGTGACATAGGCTACTTTTTATCCCAGAAAAACAAACCTATTCCTGTGGGATTGCATTAAAAGTATAATTTTTCACTGTTTCTTAACATACATATACGTAACTATATATACCCACAATGTAGGTTGAACCCTAGACTCCATACACTCAAAACGGTAAATCCCTACTAATACTTATATAAATGTGAAAGTGAGTTTGTTGGTTTGTTTGTCCGTCAATCGACACTAACACACTCTTTTCGCCTGAATGAATGTTTAAAAAACCACTCCTTTTAATTATGCATTCAGTTTGCTTGCCATATAGCATGTACTTACAAATTGTCAGGGTCTAAAAGAATTCTAACGTCTATCGTTTTTATTCCAGCGCAGTTAAATTTTTTAATATTTATCTTTTCCTTAAATGACGCGGGCGAAACCGCGGGTATAAGCTAGTACATCATACAAAAAATACCAAATCGCTCTCGGCCTGTAGTTGTTAACATTAAAACTAACAGCTTTTAGTCTAGGACTTTTCAAAGTTCAGTATTAATTTATTTCATACAAAGAAATTCATAAATCATGTTATTTCTGCAAAGTGACATTACACTGTGAAACCAATCGCTGCTGTTTCGCGCCGCTAGTTACCACTTGCCGACGTTACATAACAGATTAGTAACAAATTAGAGTAACTGCATTAAATATTGATTATTTGATATTTCTCAAAATATCGAGTTAAAAAAATGTCGTAGAACAAAAGTTGTTAGTTTAATGTAAGGCCAACTACAGGCCGAGAGCGATATAGAATTTTTATATAACCCTGTAGGTAATATCGCGGTCTCTGGAAAGTCTTACGAACCTATTTTCAGCCCTCATTGTTTAAAAAATATGATCCCCTCATCTTGTACCCAAGTGGCACCAAATACGAACATTTTCCTGTTTGCCCCCCAACTGAAATGAATTTAGATTTGTAGAAAAACGGGATTTTCTCCCCATCTGTTGCTGAATTGAAATTAAATGTGACAATATATTTCATGGCTTTTAATAGGAGAGCTTTTTTAAACCTGCCTTTGTTTGTTTGATTCAGATGATCTCAAATGGACTGAATTTTTACAAAACTGTGTTGACACAGTAACACACATAAAAACACACAGTAACACACACAAACACGCACGCACTTATGACTTTAAAAGTCCTACATTGTGCCTGAACTGAAATAGTTATGTGAGAAATTGTAAGCAATACACTATTTAGTGTTCTGTGGCAATGCTTAGAACGTGAGTAAAAGGACATGAAGACGAACATTGTAGTCTAGGATCTGACGAGGAAGGAAGAAATAAGGAAGAAATAGAAGCCCTACTATTTAATAAATTTGAATATAGAACTGTTAATTCGACATATAAAAGCTAACGAGTGTATTCGCAAAAACTATCAAAAATGTATTTATATAGTGAAAAGTCGATAGAAAATTAATTGTACTGTGATTTATGAATAAAAATTTCAATCTTCGTTATATTGTTATTGCTGCTAAATACGGGGCTAGCATGACTCCTTTTATATATTTATCGAAAACATCAAGCACATCATCTGTTTGTAGTCTTCTGGCTATTTCTATACTGTTAGTATTTTTCAAATACATAGTTGCAGTCTGATCCAGCGTATGAGACGTGAAACTTGAAGGATTTCAAGTTCTCTATACAACCATTTCTCTTGTCATGGTGTCACTCTCATCAACTTTTGACGTAAACTTATGAAATAATTCGGATTTTCCACATTATCTCGAGCTGAAAGACACAATCCATCAGTTTTCATTATTTTTTATATGAAAGGAAAGAGGCAATGTCTTTGAAGCTTGGGCAAAAAACTTATTTTATCTACTCTTTACTATAACTAAGAACATTGTTTGAGAAGTTATGTTACACATACGTAATAATAATTTTAAGTACATTCATTTCGATAAACGTGACAGTTTAAAAAGAGTTATTTTTTATTTTATTGTACGAAATTATAATTTAAAGAAACTGTTTATGAAAATTACTACTGCACTATATTCATTTTTACTGATCCATTTTACTAGATAGGTAGTAGAAAACATTCAGAGAGTACGTAGTACCGTTAAGCTGCTGGGCTTGTCTGGGTTGAGTACGATAACACCCTTTTAGCATTATTGTCTGTACGTGCGATGAAATAGGAATTTGCGGAAGTGACAGTGTTATGCAAAACGCCATTTTTCATACTGGATAACCATTTTCGCATCATGTCGGAAGAATTGTGAGTGACGAAATATTGCAGGCTTAGCTTTATTTTATTTTTAACCCTGATAGTCGTGGATATTTCTTTCTTACGCTAGAATGGGCAGATTTGAATGAACTTTTTAGGGTAACGTACCCCATACCCATGAAAGAAAAGAAAACCTTATTGCTTATTGCTTTGCTGTGTTACTGCGTTTACTACCTCTGTATTATTAGCTCTTTAGACTTTAGACTCTTCAGACTCTTTAGACTTGATGACTAATAAATAAATTGACCTCTGGATTACGATGACTTATTTAGTTAATTATTTAGTTTATTTTAAACATAGTTTATTTATATCTGTTAGTATTTTAGGTCAGTGTGCCCTAAAATATGATGATACGTGTAAAATACGCTCTGCTTTCACAACCGAGTATGCTGAAGTTCCACACTTCAACGCGCTGTAACGCCTAGGGCGAAATTTGCACATTCATTCACAGAGCGCAGAATTATTGTCTTCAACCAAAATTTCCATTTGCACTCCGTATGCAATATGGCAGACGTTATGATATAAGTTCACTTTTACTTGGCTTTGCGAAAATATTTACTTAGCGTATTTCTTTTTTGCTAAAAGTCGTGAACTTTATTTATTTTTGACAGTAGCCGCCTAACTAATAAACGTTGAAGAACGGTGGGATAGTTATATTCTCTCTGTTTTGTCCTCCTCTGAATTTTGAATGAAAAATACATTTAAGTGTGAGTATTCCCACCTTTATTCCACTTTTACTTGTAACGGGGTAAGGTTAGATTACAATTTTTAGTTAATGAATAACAGAAAATAAGTTTTTTAAAAGATGAGGTTTATTCGCGAGGTTATGGGGAATCAGTTTATTTGACTGGTCTTTTAAGATGGCATAGCATCTAAAGCATTTTATTGTGACCACGTTTTCCTCAGTAATACCGATTCACGTTCCTCCATTGTAGAAAGGGGCTAGTAAATATGTAGATACTCTCAATTAGTTGCCATTAGTTGGTAGTAAACTAAAACCAAGTACCGGCGAGAAGCGATAGTGAAAAGTTTGCAGGCACAGTTCTGTGACACAGTAGTACTGAAGCCTGCGAGAACTCAAGTGTTGTCAAGCTGTATTCTCGTAGCTAGTAGGTATACAGCTTGTATAGTATCTCGAATCTGTAGCTGCTTTACATAATGTAGCTCGAGAAGCTCCGAGTAGAATGAGCTGAATAATAGAGTTATGAATAGAGTTGTAAAAGTTGTGCGCTTGTGTTCAGATGTATACTTGCTTGGCTTTTTTATTGAATTCAGCATCGATGACATTTTAAAAGGGTTATAATGTAGGTAAAGGTGGCATGGTAATTAAGGGTGACCCGGTTGAAAGTATGCTATATTATTATAACTTAGGTAACTATAACCTCTTCTTTACATATTGTTACTCTGTGCCGCGAAGAACACTACCCTTTGGCAAACATTTATCTTTGGCAAATATATATATATATTTTTTTTTTACCCACAGGCAGTGCCTGACGCATACCTACACGGAGGGGTTATGTGGCTTGCACCCACTAAAACCTGTGCTTTGCCACGACGGACCTCGTTGGCGGGAGTACGGGATTCACTTGCGTATTCACCGCGCTCCCGCCAGGCCTCGACCCGCCACCGAAGCGGCAGGTCCCGCCGCTGCTGCCGGCAGCCTGGCCGCTGCCGACCCTCCTGGGAGGCGCGTCCCGAACAGGTCGCGCCACCACCTCGGCCTGTCGGTGGAATTCGGGTGACGGACGCCAGAACCCCTTGCGTACGTCACCCGCAGGCCGGCACCGGTCGCCGAAAGAAGGTGTTCGCACCCCAGCAACCGGCGCGTCTCCTGCGAGAGGGATGTGCCGCGGTAAATATCCCTCTCGGCGAGCGTTCCCGCCCACTTCGGTTATTTTTTTAAGAGGTTGTCTTCCTCGTAGTGCCCCGAAGGGACTTGTGGGCGTTTCCGCCCCCGCCTGTAATTTTTTAATGAGGTTTTCTTCCTCCTCCGGGGTTGGTGCGTTTCGACACTGTGCCCTCTGCTGGGACTCAGAGGGACACGCGAAGAAACGTCACCTATCCGCCGGGCCAAGCTATTCGCCGTCGCCCGTCGGTTATCAACCGACGTTACCAGGGAGCACCGGCCCGTGCGCTACAGAGGGTCACCGTAGCACTCGGGCACTCGTGGAGGTTGCTTGGCGCTCTAACTATAAATTGATTAGGCTGGTATTTAAAATGGAGATTTAGTTTTATTTGGAAAAAATGCGCTGTCCTTGTGGAACTCAGTAAAAATTTGAAATATAATATACGCGGGCAAAAACTAATTCGTAATAAATAAATAAATAAGCTTTGAAATTAGAATTTCCAACTTCGAGTTCTATACAAGTACCTAACTTCATACATACTAAGGTACATCCAATATCATTTGGAGATTTTTTCTAGCAATAAAAAATTATAAATATATATTATAAAAACTACTTCATTATACAGCCACCGCCCACGACCTTCTTGACTTCAGGGATCCAACAGACATGAGGTTCGGGCACAGAAATATCCGAATTCTTATTTAGTGTCTATAAAGCTTATCAACTGTATAAATGTTCATCTGGGTTCATGCATTGATAATTCAACTGAAACTAGTCAATTAAACCTGACGCCGAATATCGATACTGTGAAGTTTTGTTGAAGGATCGAAGTTTCGTGACACACTTGTTCAGTTTAGTGGGTTCGAGAGCGTTGTCGGGGCACAGCGCCCCAAATCTGTAGCTACTTTGCATAATGTGGCTTCGAGGATCGTTGAGTTTCGAAGATAGTGAAATGCGGATGGAAATAGTGAAGTCTTTGAATTAGGAATTCTTTGTATTTGCTGTTGTATTTGTGTTTATGTATGAAAAACTGGAATTTTCTCATCTTTTTTTATACACGAAAGAGAGATAAGATAAGCAGGATGTTCACCTGATGTTAAGTTGTCAGATGCAGTGCGTCCTACGGCTTTGCATGTCAGTATCAAACAACACACTGCACTGACATCAATTCTTAGGTCTCGTTTCAGTAATCTCTTCGGCTATAGTGCTCTTCAAAAGGAAACACAGTAATAAATTACTGCTACATGATAAAGAATAATTAACACCACAGAGGGAACTAAATCAATAAATAAACAAAAAAAAACTTCGGCTTTCCTTACGTCGTACGTCCAAGTACTAAAATTCATGCAAGTAAATCATTTGTATGCAAAAGAAAAAGAAAACCCCGCCTTAATAAATTGCGTCACTTGAAAGCAATCGAATGAATAAAACATAGAGCATGACAAAATATTTGTTGTACAGTTTAAACTATATTTCTTGTTAATAACCATGTATAAAATATTGCAGTAGTTTATTACTTTAAATTGCCATAGGCTAGATAATATTACGATATCATAAATCTAGAGCGAGGATGGCAACTCGCTTCTGTAATGGGTAATATAAAATTTTATTTCTATTTTTTTTTGGTCATAGCTTCTTCCTGCGTCAAACTAAGGAGAAACCCCGTCTGCCTAAAATACCAATTAGGTACAATGGTAATGCTGCATAAAAAAACCATTTTAAATTATAATACTGTCTTTATAGTTGCCCATAAAAAATTACAATACCTACGAATCTTTAATTCCCTTATATTGTTGTCCAAAGTGTCGATCGGATATGACGTCATTACCATGTAATTTATCGATCCATTAGCAATCGTAGAAAAATAATAGATAAGGTAACATGGTGCGGTAAGGTACATGCACGTGTATTTTTATTAAATCTTTTGTTTTTGTCCAATAGTACATCGTATTGACTCTATGACTATGTTAACAATTTAGTTGAAAATAATAATTCAACTATGAATTGTTTTATTGGTTTTATGAAAAAAAAAACCAATACAATGCACCTACTCCTTAGAATCATTGATATAAAGGAGCAGCACTTAATAACGTCATGCATGTATTTTTAGGCTCCGCCCTGAAGCATCATTTTTTTTCAAAACTGTAAAATGGCGCTAATGTAAGCGACATCACTATGTGCTGTCAGTGGTACCGAAATGTTGCGGGCGATAACGACGCTATTTATTTGAGAAATTTTTGGCTTCAACATACGTCACATATTTCCCGTGCTCTAGCGAAGCGTATTGTCGTCATTGCTTATAACCGATACAGATTCCGAGAAATCAATTCCGAGAACGACTAGCGTATTAAAAAAAACCATGAGTCACGTCAATCCGTCTGAAATTGCTCTACATCCTACGAGTACATAGACGAATTGAGCCGAAATGGACGTACCTACGTATAACTTATTATCCGTGGCAAGGCAACGGTGAAATTGAAACCAATAAAACGCTAGTAAAGTGAAACGTTTCCCGTGTAGAGGCAGTGACAGCGACGGGCTTGACGAGGGTAGTCATAAGTCATCCCGTACGCATACTGCTCTAATTAATAATTATTATATGTGGATAGAACATACGTCCCTACGAAATATCTACGTGTATGGAATAATACAATCGCGTTTGAAAAGGCTAGTTTACCAATTGATATGAGTATTTTACTTAGCACAATTTTATGTGAAATAATGTTTATTTAAGTACCAGTACCATGACTCACTTTCCTTTTTAGGGCTTGAATTTTCAAAAATACTTTCTTTTAAAGATTCATGTTAAGTAGTAGTAACAAATACATAATATTACGAGCGAGCTCTATCTAGTGATTTGAACTGTTATACAGCTGGTATAATATGATAATTATAATATGCAGTCAGTCAATTCGTTTGTTAATTAGATTTCATGTTTTAATTAATATATTAGTATAGACACATTGTACGACAAACTTTTTAATCCTTTGCTCGAACTGTGAGTTATAGTTTACCTAAATGGAGAAGCAATATCTCTCCATTTTTATTCTTCAAGAAGTCTTGCTCACTTCTCCTAATCTTAGACATCCGATTTCTTGAGTATATAGTCTCTCGGGTTTCAATGTACTATGTCTAACCACCGGTTTCTTTGGTGGCTGTGATTCGTTCCTCCAAACACAGCGAAGTAGAAATATTTTATCATAAACTAAGTATAAATTCTTCATGGTATTTCCAGCTATCAGCAACCGGCATAGCCGAACACGTGGCAAGGCCTAGGGTGATATTAAAACCAATAAAATGCTAGTAAAGTAAAACGTTTCTCGTGTACGTGTGACAGCGCGCGTGAATGACGAGGGTCGTCATAAGTCTTCCTTCCGGCCTCATATGCGGTCCGTTATTAATTTTTCTGCGCCACTGAATTAGATCGGAAATAGGCGCGTAGATTTAATGGCGGCTATAGATTAAAAATGTTTTCGTTGCCAGCAATCAGTAGATACAAAAATGGTGTACGTAAAAAAACCTCAATTATGCTCTACATAAATAGAGAGTGTTTTTGAACCGATTTTCAACTTTTACGATTATAGGTAGCATAAATCTAATATACAACGTGTAACGAAAAGTTCTATTTAATATTTTTACAATGTGATTCGTTATCAAGTACACTTATATGTAGCCTTCAATATTATTTCAACTTTTAGTTACACGTTGTATAAAATTCTCTTGTCACAGTGATTATGACAAAACTTCTCCTAAAATGGCTTGACCGATGGTTGAGCTATTTTTAATACCTCTATATAGCAGACAAACGTTTGCCTCGTCAGCTAGTATTTTCTATAGGTAGGTATACTCTTAAATTAGCTAATTTCTTTGCTAAATCTCGACGCGAACCGCACTTATTGAAAGTTCCGAATGTACAAGAACCTACGTACGAAAGGAAATATTACAAAACGTTTTAATTTAATTTTACCTTCGAATGTAGTCCCAACACAACTGTAAATTAACCGGGACAAGTCTTGGATTATTTTCTCTTAAAGGTTTAAAACCCGAACCCGAAAATATTTATTTTGTTTCATAGGATAAAACCAGCTGTTATAAAAATAATAAAAATATGTTAAAAACACTTTTTTTTTTTTTTTTTTTTATAATAATAAATAAATATATACGGGACATTTTACACATCGCAATCTAGCCCTAAAGTAAGCGATAGCTTATGATATTAGCGATGATAAATATACATACATACCTACTAATATACATAAATACAATATATTGAAAAACACCCAGACACTGGAAAACATTCGTGCTCATCACACAAACAGTTACCAGTAGTGGGAATCGAACCCACGACCTCCGGCGCAGACAGCAGGTTCGCTACCGCTACGCCATTCGGTCGTCAAAATTTATACTATAATTTTTAGTAATTGAGAAGTATTAGACAGGAAATTTCCCAGAAAACAGAATGTTTATGGCAAACGTACCAATAAATTATTAGGAGCTAAGATTGAATGAGGAGCTGAACAATCTTTTCGAGTGATTCGGATATAGGTACTCGTACCGTGATTGACTTGAGTGGAGATTATTGAGGGATTTATTACTTGAGGGGGAATTTTGTTCAAAAAATTATAATTATTAGAGCATCATCCTTTTTTGATTTGAAATGCTATTGCATCAATAAAAATTTTGTATTAAACGTTCCTCATCCTCGTTTTTAAGTAAGAAGTGCAATGCGGGACTCTCATTTTCCCAATTGGCGCTTACAACTTACTTAGCGGGACCAGGCCAGACTCACTTATCACGTGACCGTCCCGGCTACAAGTAGGGGTCCGGACCTCAATATTTCAGATTTGCCTCTCGCGGCCCGAGTTGCACGCGCTTGTTCTTTACGGTCTATTTTACGCGCCGTCTGACTACGGCAGCCCTAGTACGTCGTAAGAGATAAAGTTAGGCGATAGAAAGAGACCACAACATTGCGTTTGTTGCGTGTCGATTTTGAGGGCGGGGCCAGGCGCTTTTGCGAACTGAATTGAACTTTTTGTGTCAGCGCTAGAGTCGCTATTTCTTTAAATCATCGTGCGGAGTGGGCCTTCTGTACCTATTTAGTGTTCTGTGGAGGAACGCGATTAGATGTTTTCAAAAATGATAATAAGTATGCCCATATAGAAAGAGTTGCAAGTCCAGAGCTAGGCCTACATTTTATTCTTGAAATATGACTTTGGGTGATAACGTCTTTACCCCCCCAAACGTTTACCAAATTGGACAATTTTGAAGTCATTAGATTCATACACCTTAATCTAGGCTCGTACGTTTTACTTTTTTAGTATTTTAGTTTATTTAAGTTAAAAAGATTAAAATACTCGAGCAAGTTTTTAAGTCAAAAATGTGGATATTTAGACTCAAATAACTTTTAATAACAAGCAATATTTCTTAAATACTAAAACGTACGAGCATAATACTTCATAGTATCTATAACATAACCAAAAATTATGAAAATTGGATTACATTTACTGGTAGAAAAACGTTATCGCTTTTTGTATGAAAACTTACAGGTATACAATCCTCTTAAACATTTATTAAAACTTCAAAAAATCACGCAAGAGTATTAGGTAACGAAATTGGTAGAATTTATGGTAAGCCCAAATATGGAAAGGACCTTATATTTCAATGAGCTTACATTTGGGTTCAAAGTATATATAATTTTTCCAACTACGCTCCAAATGCCTCGTAAAATCCATGTAGATCTAGGGTATCATCCGGTATCACCTTAGTACCTACCGATTTAAATAAGATAATTTTTTTAAATGTTGCACAGTACAAAAATCTCCTTATATCTAGTGAACAGAATAGGTAGATACAAAAAAAGATATTTAACCTGATGGAGTGCTTTGGCGTCCGTACAAGGAAAACCTGTGTTACGGGCACCATAGCCTTCCCTTGGATCCATCGAATACTTAAACTGTACATGTACAAACTTAAATTTTGACTATTCAAAAAACATGATTAAGGGGTGCGCACGCGCGAGCGCGCGCGCTCGTGTGTGTGTGTGTGTGTGTGTGTGTGTGTGTGCCTGTGTGTGTGCGTGTGTGTGTGTGAGAGTGTGAGTGTGTGTGTGTGTGACAGAAAACATGAACATAACAACTTATAATGATTTCGCTTTAGCGATCAAATCCTCAGTTTCATCCTCAATCATCATTTTATAATCATATCCGTCCTCCTCATGACAAGACGCCACCATTTTATTCTTTAGAAATAGGGTTTTTGTTTTTATTGTTTGTATCGTTTTTAATTTTCCTCTTTTAGTTTTCTCTTGAGTCTTTTGTTTTTTACCGACTTCAAAAAAAGGGAGGAGGTTCTGGGCTGAACGTCGTGGGCTGTGGTCAATGGTCATAGTTCACCTAGTCTGACTCAAGAACCTTTTGCTTCTTTTAGTTTATCTGCGAAGTTCTTTTTTTTTTTTTTACTCTTTACAAGTTAGTACTTGACTGCGATCTCACCTGGTGGTAAGTGATGATGCAGCCTAAGATGTTATCGTACTAACTTGGGAGGGTAAGTAAATTTACCCCAACGGTTTCTACAAGCATCGCACCGGAACGCTAAATCGCTAGTTCGTTAGTTCAGAAGTCGTTTAACGCTTACTACAACACTAACAAGGAAATTTCTGCTCTGAGAAAGTAGCAACCTTGTTTGTAGTCAGTATGCAGTAAATATTAAATAAGCTCAAACAATAGTCCGAGAGCCACTAATCAGTTAATTAGCACAGTTATAAGTAGGTAAACTTATTTTTTACTATTACTTTTTACATAATCAGTTTCATGATTATTCATACATTACAGATTCATTGTTTCTTTCTTCTATTCAATACGATAAATATTCAAATGGCAAAAGCCCACACATAGCAAAATAGTTCAAACTGGAATATTATTTGTTTTACTCGACGCTTTCTAAATATAGTAGCCCGGAAAAATACTCTTTTATCAATTCGTTAACGTTAGCCTTTTTAAATGCGAATTTTTGTATATTCTCTTCCCAAATTTGCCACTGGCATTTTTATGTACTTAGTTCCTTTTTTATGTACTCTTTTATTTCGAGTAGGGTTTAGTTTTATGACTTTGAATAGACAAACTTTAGGTTTTCATTTAGCCATACAACTGTAGTATTGAGATAATCTTGATAATTTAGGTTCAAATTTGATAATTTAAATTTGGAGTAAAAAAAAACATTGGAATCTTTAAAAATCCTTTTTAAAGATTCCAATGTATTATCACATATAAGATTTTAAACAAGCTTCTGCTAGTTACTTCATTTGATGGATGTCAGAATCAGTATAATACTATGTTGAATGTATTAATCGACGGTAAAGACTATCTTCATTCATTAATCCAGTGAAGTTGATAGAGTGACTATTAATCGAAATTTAACATTTGTAATGTTAATTTTCAAAGTTGTATGGGAGCGAGGGCCTTGTTGTAACAGTTTTATGAAAACTTATATTATCTTGAGATCCATTGATTAAATTGATACTAAATAAAGATGCACGGATGCTGTAACTCTTCTTCTGCCAAATCAAGTAAAAATAATACCATAACTATTGGCCATTATTTTACAATTAATTATTTTCTAAAAGAAGTGCGGTGTTAAAACTTACCTCGTGCTTGGGGCAAGTTGTAACGTCTACCGGGGCAAGTAGTAACGACAAAAGAAAAAACAAAAATAATACAACAAGCCCTTCGCTCCCCTACCTACTGAAAATTAACCTTTATACATTAAAAAAATATCATTAACTCATCAGGTTCTACTATTACTTAATAGTCATATTGGTACTCAGAGTGACTAGTATGCCTAGACATGCTAGCTCTTATACTATGAGAAACAAAGCATTGTTATCTTAACCCAGACACCTCGACTTGTCAACTTGACATACTTTAGTTCTCTCTGTATTACTTTTGTTTTAAAAATATGCACTATTTAACGTGGTCAGTAGGTTAACTGCTTTATTATATTTTATAAATAAAATAACTTTTACTGTATTTTGTATGACACTTCCCAGTTTCTTTAATTATTTTTGAAGTATTTCTAAGTCTCTGTCTGTATTTTATGTTTATTCATTTTACTTATAAAACCCGTGCGGTACAAAACTTTGCAGCCTTAGCCATATGATTTTATTAATGATCGTTATAAACCCTGCATGTCAAACAAAGTTGACGAAATCCTAAAAAAATATATGAATAACAGCAAACAGGCCTTCGATAAGATGAGTCACGTGATCAATTTGTCATTTCCATACATTTTTCCATTTTATTCCATTTAGACATAAGATGATAGACGATCTATTACAATCGTAGATAATTCACATCGCTAAGGGTCAAGTCTCTCATCTTACAGGTAAACCACTATAAACTTGACCCTCCTGATGGTCTGCGGGACGCGTGGCGGGAGCGCTCAACCAACCAGCTAGTCTGTCACTGTCCGCTGACAGCGCTGCCGTATTATAGCTAATCGCATCACCCGCCCCGCGTCCCACAGACCATTAAGGTCAAGTTTATGGCGGCTTACCTATAACAACACAACGAAAATCTGAGAAGTATAAAAGGAATGACATAAAAGCGCTGCATATTAACATTTTCGTAGTAACAAAACGCTCCGTTTAGGGCAAGACCGGCAACCAATCACATATATCGGGCGATAAATCAACAATTTAGCGGCGCAATTTCCATAATTCACACAATATCGAGTTACTTGGGCGAGAATAAAGAAAAATCCAATTTCCGTAGCTTGCATCGCGGAAGGGACGCGAGTGGCAACTGGAAGGGTCTGATCACAATGGGGGTACTTCTAATCAGCATTTATCACCTCTTTACAAAGTAGTATTTAACTTCTTTGTCTTTGGAACAATGTTTTCGACCGATTTTTAAAGTAGGTAGTTGTAAAATAACCAATACCTAACGATAAAATCTATATTAGAATTAAGACTAAAATCTAATAATAAATAAATATAAAAATGAAAATATAAAGTTCTCGTGTCACAGTGATTGCAATTTTTATGAAATTATTCGTATACATTCAGTAAATCTATCATAACTCTTTATGGCAAAACAACGTTTGCCGCGTCATATAGTTATTTAAAATTATTGAAGAAAATTTGTACATGATGTGATGATGACATTTTGAAAAGAACAAGTGCCGAGTTTCTTGACAGTTCTTTTCGGTGCGAAACTGCTTTCAGAAATTGGCTAACTTTTCATACGAGCCTAACATTGGCCTATGTGAAAAATGTAGATTTAAATTGTCAAAGATTTTCTTTTTCACCCCGAAAAAAATGCACGATTCCAACGAAAGCTCTTTACTGACAATTCAAAGGGATTGTCATACCTTCTGATTTAATCAAAATCCACATAAAGCTAAAAAATATATTTCTCTGAGTAAGTAGTTGTTAGTTATACCAATAGTAGCACTTTGAAAGTGCTTTAATACAAAATTATCTCTGTATAGACCGGTGGCGATCATCGATAATTAAGTTAATTAACTTAAAAGCTTCTGTCACTTACGCGCAGGCTATGCAGTAATTGAGAGGTTGAACAATGTACACTACAGCCTCGTCGGGAAAGGTTAAAATGTTTGATGCTTAAACAGTTAGCTTATCGTTAGTAGCAGAGGTATGTGGGTTTTCTGACCAAAACTGACCTAAGTAATATGGCCAATGAGTCATATCTCATAATATGACACGGTATATCAAGAATATTGCAATTTACACTATACAGCCTCGTCGGGAAGGGTAAAATGAGCTTATCCTTAGTAGCAGAAGTCTGAGGTAATATTGACAATAAGCAATGATATAATATATATTCTATGGATCGCAGCTGTCAATGTAGAAATAACATTTGATTTTCGCCATTTTGGCGCTGATTGTTGCGTAACCTAGCGTGAGCGTCCAGGGAACTAAAATAAAATGTCACTCCAAACGAGGGTCTCTACCACTGATAAGAAAACACAGGATATAGGCATCCGAACGATTTACGTAAACCTTTTTCGTACAAGCTAACAGTAGCGCCATCTGTCAAAATTCTACAGGTGGCTGCTGAGCGAACTACAGCGTGGCCTTATTGGTGACAAAACAAGCATTTTTGGCACCGACAAACTGGTGACATTTTTTCGCGCCGTCCGCCCTGGCCAATGTCCAGAATACCTACATGTCTATAACATTAATTCGTAATATGACAATATGACACGTTGCGCCAAGAATAGAGATCCGTTGCATCTGCTCGCAAAATGTGGTATAAAGCTAAAGTTACATTACGAAATTAGTGGCGTGAAATTACTTTCACGACACTAGTTTCATCAACAATTTCACGTGTAAACATCAAGTTTTACTGTTCATGTATTAATTTCATAACACTGATTTAGTTTTGTGCTGTGCGCATTTATTTGGTAAAACTAATGTCATGCAACTAATTTCAACGCGAAACTGCGATGAAACTAGTGTCAATGTATTATCTATGAATTATGATTAGTGTCGCGAAAGCGTTGGCGTAGAGAGGACGTGCGGGTGCGAGCGGCGCGGCTTAGATCGCATCCAAAATGGCGAACGTTCGTTGGACAGCGGATAAAAATATAAAATTCATCAATGAATTTTTAATTCTTCGTAAATTATCTACTTGCAGTACCTCGGATAAAAAATTGATATAGTACAAGATGCTACTCTAAATTCGTATGATAATGACTGAAAACTATTTCCAGTTGCTAAATATCGTAACGTTATTTGAAGTTTTAATTTTGGTGGCAATGCTTCCCGAAAAGTTGTATCCTGCTTACTTAATTTGATGAATACTTTACCCAACAAGGTATTAAAAAGGATTTCATCCATTCGAAAATAGTTTTTATAGCTTTCAGGATCTTTATCTGCTTATTCAGAGGTTAACTGCGTTGCACCTAGATGTTTATTTGATATCCACTCTCGACTCCACCATCGTCTTTTCCTTCGAGAAAGCCTTTTCTTTATTTTGTACAAAATCATATATTTAACGACATTATGCATTGCGGAAACAAGCTTTGATGCCGATGGTGCCATGGTTACTGTGATACTGAAAGTTTCATGACACTATTATTTTAACGAAATAAGTTTCACAAGTCCTACAACTAGATTCACGAAATTAAATTTATCATGCATGCCACTAATTTCCTAATGTAAATTCTGCTTTATAATAATGATGCATTCATAAATAACATCAAATTATTGAAAATTTTAACGTTAACTTTCTAAGAGTTTCAATTTTCTAAGATTCTGTGATTTAGGCCTATGCAATAACAGAAGACGTAAATTTTCACTCAAAACATTTCAGTATTATTGACTTGCTCATATAGTAGTAGCCATTTTTAAATTAGGACAATATTTGGCTTGTGTATTAGCTTTATTCTTGCACCAGTATGAACGTAACTCTGCCAAGGTGTTTCGGATATGAACGATTATTCAGGGGAACAATCATAATGGGGTGATAAATTATGATTGATGAACACCCAAAGATACCTGCGAACACTCCTATCACAATAAAAATATTTACTTTCCACCCCTGCCCCTCATAATGATTAACTGGCATAGGTACCTTTATTCTAAGTAGAGTTGGAGTATATTTACACGCACGGCCCGTCTCGCTGGTCTTGATGGGTTGGCTTGTCGGTTGGTTGGTTGGTTGGTGGGTTGGTGGTGATCATCCACGAAGCAGGTCCCGAGATCTTTAGTTCGATACCCAGGTAAGGCCAGTAAATAATAGTATTCAAACTTTCTCACAATAAATTCTTACTCTACCAGCCGTTACCAGCTTACGAGTTTGGAAATAGATATTGATTCCCCCATTGCCTCGGAGATCACGGTAAGCCGTTGGACCTGCGCTTGAATTATTTCTGATCGTCTTGAGCTGCGTTCCATCGAACTTAGAGGTTGAGGGAATAGAAAGTGCACCTGTCCCGTTAATATCTACCATGACGTACTGACTGAATATCCATATAAAGTAACCAGCATGACTGAAATCGGTCTGGTAAAGTTAGTACACACACACACGTATTCTAAATTTACGTATTTCAAATGTATTTGAGAATGGAAAATACGAGTATGTTCTATTGAACGAAGTTTGTACTTGTACATCAAGTTCATTTAATCCTCCAGGGGTTTGTTACTACCCAAACTAATTTAATTAGGGGCATTCTGAACCTGCCGATAAGTTGATAACAATGATAAGTCACCAATTACAGTAAGGGAAACTATCACTGTTGGTTATACTAATTGTTGTCTGCTGCTCCACCCGCTTGAAATTCATGTTTAAACTATAGCCACAGATACACTCGTTGCTTCACGCAAGGGATCCCCTATTTTAATTTTTTTATTATTAATACGCTTTTATTAGCTTCACCTGTATGTTTGTATGTTTGTAACCGACTCCTTTGAGCTCGATTTTGTCCTACTTTGAACGATCAGATTTAATTCAAACTTTGCACACCTGTCAAAGACCGATGACAATGCAATAATTCGATTAAAATATCCAATTATCTTAATTAGATTCGCCAGGATTAATTAATTTCTTTCCGCATCCTTTGCATGCGAGTAAGAGGGATAGAGCTAGTGCTCTACACTTACTCTTTGGTAGTACAAAGAGTGTTTTTTTTTGTTTTTTAAACTATTATTTTACGATATACAAGTTAGTCCTTGACTGCGATCTCACCTGATGGCAAGTGATGATGCAGCTGAAGATGTTACCGTAATAACTTAGAAGGGGTAAGAAAAGTCACCCCTAACGTTAATGGTCACAATTCTTTAAAATAATACTATTACAAGTATGATGTAAAAATTAGGGGATTGTTTATTGTTTATTTGTAGATTAGCTTACATGTTACAGTATTTTAACATTAACATGTGGCCCTGTCAGGGCGTTGCTAACAATATTAATATAACAATTATACATTACAACAATTTTACAATTTATTTTATGCAAGCAAATTTTACAATTTAATTATTTTCTAAATATAAAATTAGTAATATGAAATTAAAATATATAATAATTAGTCAATGAAAGTACACGACAGCAAGTATAATTCAATTCAAGGAGGTCAAATAATAATAATTAGTCAATACAACAAGCAGTAGAGTAAAGATTAGAATGTCAAGATAATAATAATTATGTATTCCTAAAATTTAAGTCGATCAAAGTTGGTTACAGTACTGTCACAAATTTAAATCAGTGCAAATTATATTAATTAATAGATAATAGTCAGAAATTACGAGAATAGCATAAGATAAATTTGTAGTCCATGTTAATAAAACATAATTCGTGCTATTGAGGTCTAGATGTAAGGAGTATTACTTTTGGGCCTGCAGTAACTCATCGATGTCATAAAAACAGTTATATACGAGCCATTGCTTAAGTTTCTTCTTAAAAGTAGTATTGTTTGTTTCGTCTGTAATATAATTTGGGATTTTATTATAAATATTTATTGTTCGGTGTAATGGGCCACTGCTAGTCATTTTAAGTTTGCAGCTGTTACACAATGTACATACATTATACATATTAGCATGCATTTTTGCATGCATTCATTGTCTTCCTTGATCTGAGATCCTGCATCCAGTTGTTTGAGCTGTGCTCTGAAGTTTGAATTAACTTGTTCTTTTTTGCGTAGGTATCTATTATTATATTAGGTTAGTATCATCTATTCTACGCCGAAAGAGACGTGTCGTGAAAATTTATTAGCTTTATTTTTAGTAAGAATCTTAGGCGTCTTAAGAGGCCTAGGCTTTTAAGTGAAGTGCCTCTTTAGTTTATGTTATCGTGAAGTTTGAATGTTTCATCTAGAGTTGTTTCAGTCATTTTTCGGTTGGTATTTGGACACGTACTTACGTTTACTATTTTATCCTAAATGATATTCTACTTTTATATGTAGTGTATAAGTAATAAGCAAGGGATAAAGTACTACTAATAAGTTTTTTGAAATACTTTTTTACGTTTTTGAAATTCCGTAGCCAATTAGTCAATTCAAACACTTTTTCTAAAAGGTGGGAACAAGATCTCAATACAATTTAATCAAGATTTCAATACTGCATCAGAGAGGTCTCCGAAATGTAGTACTTACATTTAAAAATAAGTAAGTAACACAACGATATTGAAGTAACAGATGTTTCTGACTTAAAAATTCTCAGTCTCTTAAACTTACCACCAAAAGAGAACGTAGTCAACCGCAAACTTCGATAAAAGGCTTAATGCTTTAACAATAAAGGCGATGAATGGCGTAAATATTTCACTTGATTGTGAGGTTTAATAGAAATTGCATCCTTTATTCTGCGCTACGCTGAACGCCACCTAATGCGGCCCATAAATCATCTCTTCAACAAATACGCGGGTTTCTCTTGAAATAACGCCTGCTCTAATAATGGCATGCTCTGATGGGGCAATTTGGAATACTGCGCTAAAAGCAATATAAAGTTTAGATTAATTATATTATGAACTAATTTATTTTTCAATAAGGGTTAGGTACGAGTAAGTACACGACACTATCTGTTGATGAAAATGTAGATAAAAACCTCCCTACTTACTTTATGAGATAATTGCCTCACAAAATTATGCTTTGAAGTTTTCGAAGAATGCGAAAATGGTAAGTTACAAAAAAATCATATTATATGTATTCAGTTTTCTGTCATTATCACCGATAGGAAGCCTCAGGATATGGGCACCCGAACGGTTTACGTAAACCTTTTTCGTACAAGCAAACAGTAGCACCATCTGTCAAAATTCTATAGTACGTGGCTGCTGAGTGATCCACAGCGTGGCCTTACTTTTGGTAACAAAAGAAGCATTTTTTGGCACCGATAAACTGGCAATATTCCCATCCGCCCTATCCAAAGTAAATGGTTAATGTATGTTAATGTAAGTAATGGTAATATCTATTAGGTATGGTTAAACATAAACACAATAGACTTATACTCTGGATATGGCGGATGGATTTTCATAACAATAAAAATGATCAATTTCAAGACCGGGCCACGACGATACACAACCATTTCATGAAATGGTCAGCAATATGGTCACATACTGGAAATATGATCAATTCTAAGTTCTGGCCACGAAATACGAGTACATATACAAAAACATATGGATATCTTTGGATTTGGTACTTCTGTAGTTCTGGCCACAACATAATGATATGTAATAAAAAAATAATTTTATATTGCTCCTACCAACACCCAACACTATCGATTGAATACTAGCACGAATGTCCACAACAGAGAAATGAAGAACGGATTTATCAAACAAATAGGCTGTATATCATTCATTTCATAGCCATGCATCATCTGTATATGGATTGAGTCGATTACACGAGGGCGACCCGCGGGCAAAATTTATTTATAATATTAGAATGGCGCTGCCTTTGTTTAAATAGATATTGTGATTTTATTCACACTAGACAGATGATTTTATAGTCGTAGGTTATTTTTAATTTATGGACGTTATCATCTTCAGCCCATTTCAGTCAACTGCTGGACTAAGGCCTCTCCATTTGCAAGTAGTTTCTGTTGTTATTGTGTTGAAGCCACGTACTTCTTGCTGCTCTAACGATATCATCTTGCCATCATGCAGGTTGTCGGCTGATGCTTCTTTCCAGTCGTAGTTACCAATTCAGTAATGCTTTTTTCCAACGTCCGTCTTCCCTACGACTCATGTGACCCAGTCAGTTCCACTTTAAGGGGTGTCGGCCTAAGTAGCCCGCGAGATTCAAATTTTATTTGATTTTTCGCAAATAGTAGGCTCTAATTATACATTGTAGGCTCATGGCAATGAGTTTTGCGAGCATAATGTTGATGTATCTACATGTTTTTAATAAAAACTTTACTCACAAATTCCATACACCCCGTACCGTACTTTGCACGCCATCTTCGGTTTGTGCAGCTGTGTAACAGATATTTCAGGGATAGACATTTTCAAGAATAGCACTGCTGGATTCCGAAAGATTATTTTTTGCAGTTTTCCAGATTTGGAAAGATTTGGAACTACTCAAATAGGGAACCAATATGAAGTAAATGAGTCTTTGGTCAACAATTGATCAAAGTTTTTATGCAAAACATGCACCTACCTTTGCGAAAAATAAAATAAATTTTGAATTTTCCATCCCATTATATTGATCCCATTATAGAGCGCCACTCTTTTCGCGATGTTAGTTACGTCTGTTTTCTTCCTGATCTGAACGTTGCAGACATTTCCTAAATAGGTACAGGTCTATTGCTCTTTCCATTTTGCGTTTGCAACTTGGAGCTGACACGCAACTTTTTTAGTAAGGGTCCGAGTCTTTGCACTATAAGTCATTTGGGGAGGATACATTGATCGAACACTTTCCGTTTTAGGCATACTGGAATATCATCTTTGAAAACATTTTACAGATTTCCAAAGGCCGCTCATTCAAGCTGGATGCGTCTGCTAACCTCTTTTTCCGAACTATCTTTGCTAAGGGTTAATTTATGAAAAAATCTTTTCCGAGAGTGGCAATAGAGTCTCATATTTCATAAGTGCCTGTAAGTTAAGCGTATGTGAAAGAGTAAAATATTTTGATTTTTACCAGTAGGTATCAAAAATAAAGAAATATCAAGATTAAAAATAAGGTGTTAATATTTTCCGCAGCAAATTGAATATTTTCTGCGTAGTTTGTTGAGCTGAGAGCGGGGATGTGGACTGGAGGCGTCCGGGCAATTCATTTCCGGTCACGTCCCGACTTTTGTCGGCTTGACTTAAGATCCGATAAAATTTTCCCAGTTTTCCATTATTATCAGGGAGACTTTTTTTAACACACTACAAGTTAGTACTGAGTTAGACAACAGTTGGGAAAAAATCGGCTCCAAAAATAAAAAATTGGCTCGTGCAATTGAACCAGGGACCTTCCATTTAAATCTAATTGTGTTGTTAACTGCGAGCTCGTACAAATGTTGTATAATGTATATTGGTAGTTTAGCTTTACATAATATAGGTACACACACAGGGTACACATTACACAATCATTATTAATTGACTTGGCACTCACATCCTTTAGAGAACGCTCATAATAATTATTATTAGAGCACGTTTGGGTCCACATAATCCTTGAAGAAGCCTTAATTATATAAATTTTACCTTTCTGCACTCCTTCTCCGTATAAACTTCAACGCACCCTACGGGGATCACATATAGTACGATGGAAATCTTAAAAATAATTTGAGGCTTCCCGTAGCACCCCAGCCTTTTTTCGCGTTTGATTTTACATGGTGCGTAATAAAAATATGAGTAACCCTGCAGTGAAGCGATAACTGCCTGCGGAAACATAAAACCTGTATGGGGTGTTTGCAGGGTGTATACAGGGTGATTCAGGGCGTATTCACGCGGCATTCGCAAGAAGGGCGTGTGAGCAATATCCAGGATGTTTACTTTCCGGCCTCGCTAGATAAATGGCTTTCCAACGAGGATTCTGGTTGATATTGCGAGCGATACTGATCTTTCACATGCAAAGGAATTCGCCTCGGTTTACTTTTACTTTGCCAGATTATGATAAGATCCATATTTGTTTTGTGTTAAACTGTAACGAAGATTTATTTAATGAATCTAGGTAAGCTGTAATCATTCAGTTATTAGTTGTGTTAGTCAATGATTTATTTGTTTCTAATAACTCACTACGGTACGTACGGTTAAAATAAAATATACCATAAAATATACCCTAATGAAACATACCTACCTACTTATAGTGCCAACCTACTTTGTCAATATTTACATCTTGGTTTTGTATAAGGGCAAACGTTTTTGTATGTAAAAACGAAATTGGAACGATGTATTAATTTAAAATAAAACCAAAGTAGGTTACTATTATGGTCTTCTGTGCCAAAGTAACCAAAATAAAATATTAACTCATTTTGATTGGGTATTAATGTCTATAATAGTCGTGTTTTTGCCTCGTATTTTAAACTGCTATTCCCCTTATCCGATAACAGATCTAATAATCAGGTATAAAATGAAATCACAGATTTAGATGTGAACAAACTGTAACAACTTCTGAAAATCTGTTACGCTTTTAAACAAGTGTCGCTGCTAACCAGTAACTTATTACCAAGCTTGTTCGAGGAACAGTATACAAAAATATTTCAGTGTCAGAAATACGTGATATCACTAGGTAGGTAGACACGTATACCTACCGAAGGTTCGCTTTTGATTATCATAATAAAACTCCTACTAACTGCACTTTGTGAAGTAAAACTTCGTCGGAGTCTTGCGGTTTAAGGTTATATAGGTACTGAAAGTAATTTCAATTAGACTTATTTTTAAAACTGTGGAAAGTTCGAAAGAAGTTTCATTAACTTTGATACCATCTCGTTAAGGTTTTGTTGGAATTACTACGGTTATGGTTGCGTAGAAATTGACGTTCAATGTCTAGCTAATTATACTTTCAGGGTTCCGTAACCGCATAGCTATTTTCGTTTTTTAGTATATATAATAGTCAATATTTGCATGTTCTTACTTCTTTGCAAATAAGCGTTAAATGCTTATCAGGGGTATAAGTAGGTACGACAATACCACAACGGGTAAAGATCGAACCTACCACCTTTTTGATTTTCAGTCCAGCCCTTCGCAGTTGAGGCGTTAACTTACTTGGTTTTTGCTTCCAGTGAAATCGTATGTGCGTAGGCAAAACTGAAAACAGTCCACTTGTCTGTTATCAAAGGAGTGAGAAGCTCGCCAACCCGTACTTGGTCAGTCTGGTTGCAGATAAGCTAAACCAATCATTCCGAAAGTCTTATAATTGTACGTGGTCAGAGTATTTTGGTTAGTTATTGGATTAGAGCACGCCTTTAAAAAAAACATAATACGGAATACTAAAACTTTCATAATTTTATATTTCAGCAACCGACGAAATACGAATACAATGTAAAAACACGAGTATAAATTGAAAGTTCAGTGCTTTTGGTATGCACTAATTTATAGCGGGCCACCAGCGCATTTACATGCGAGCGGGCGATAGAGGAATGTAGACAGAGTTTTCATATAAAACTTTTGGCATACATTATTCGTGTTGTTTTTACGGATCTCTCTATTAAATTTTCCGGAAACATACAATGAATTTTAATCCTAAATAATCGTGTTACGTCGGCCACTTTAAAATTTTCTACAGCAAATATTAATTTTTTATCCCTCCAAAATACGGAATGAAAATAGAGAAAAGTTCCGTCACATTATTTTTATGGAAATATGTAGAATATCTGTAGATGATTTTTTTTATCGAAAGGAAATGCCTAACGCAAACCCCTCCGTCAGGGGAAACGGAGGGGTTATGAGGGGTATGTACCCACTAAACACTGTCTGTTTCCACGACGGACCTGCTGGCGGGAGTACGGGATTCACTTGCGTATTCACCGCGCTCCCGCCTGGCCCCGACCCGCCACCTGAGCGGCAGGTTCCGTCACTGCTGCCGGCAGTCTGGCCGCCGCTGACACCTCCTGAGAGGCGCATCCTGAACAGGGCACGCCACCTCCTCGGCCTGTTGATGGAGTTCTGGCAACGGACGCCATAGCCCCTTACGTCCGTCACTAGTGCAGGGCGGCGCACCCGAAAGCTGAAGGAAGATATTCGTCCTCCAGCAACCGGTGCGTCTCTTGCGAGAGGGATGTGCCACCGTAATTGTCCCTCTCGACGGGCGTTCCCGCCCAGTTCGGTGATTTTTTTACGAGGTTGTCTTCCTCGTAGTGACCCGAAGGGAAGGGTGAAGTGGGCGTTTCCGTCCCCGCCTGTAATTTTTAATGAGGTTTTTCTTCCTCCTCAGGGGTAGGTGTAGACGTTTCGACACTGTGGCCTCTGCTGGGACTCAGAGGGACTCGCAAAGAAGCGTCACCTATCCACCGGGCTGTTAGCCGTCAGTTATTAATCGACGTTACCAGGGAGCACGCGGCCCGTGTACTACAGAGGGGCACCGTAGCACTCGGGCACTCGTGGAGGTTGCTTGGCCAGTCCCCCATCTGTAGATGATGATGAATCGTCTGAATGAAACAACATCAATATGAGAAATAACTTTAAACATGAATTCAAATGCGTAGACAAATTTAAAATAATATTGATTTTGAACATCATAACATAGTGGCATACAAAATAAGACAAAAGATCAAAAAATACCTATCTAAAAGTCATATCTTCCTAACGTAACTCGGCGAACGTTTGGCTTATTTGACATCCCTAATTGATAATTTGATTTTAAATACTTATCGAATAAGTAACTTACTTGATTATTTTATAAAGAGACATTAGACATCAATTACAAGTCATATCAAAATATGTTGCAGTAAAATCCAAAGAAGTGGGTTTTATTACAGAAAAAAAAAACAAATCCAGTACTCATGTTAATTTGCAGTGACCGAGCTACATTCTGATGCATATGAACGAAAGAGGAAATGTGGAGGACAGACTTTTATGTATTGAAAAGTTTTGCATTCATTGCTGGTTGTTTTTGAAGGCTTTGTAATATGTACGGAAACAGAAAATGAATTTATTTGAGGTTTGCATTTATACGCTCGTAGAGTCGTTGCATTAATGTGATGGTTTTCATTTGATTGCGTTTTTACTGTTTTTATTGCTGTTGTTTTGGCAATGGACTGACCAATAGAACTTTTACGGGGAAACATAGGTATATTTCAAAAATAATCATTTGCGTTTTTCCCATTACAATAAGTTCTTTAAAAAAGTATATGCTTTTGCATAGTATACATACAACAAGTGAAAAAGAAACGGTTAAATGTAGTTATTTTTGTAACCTGTGACTTGTGAAAATAACCTGTATTTGTTTACACAGCCTTAATGTTACACGTAGTAAGTCAATAAGGATTATCGTCATGTCATCAATCCACCTCGAAGAATGCAAATCTCAAAAGAAAATTACACAGACTTAATCAAACCCAATAGAACTCGATGTATAAAGTTGTACGATTATAACCCGCAAGTCAAAGAGCGCGGTATCTCAGACCGGTAATGACGTCGGATAAGATCGAGGGGGTCGTCTTATCCACGACCGCCGACCGCCAGATTGAATTGATAGCGACTGTCCGTAACATTAACTAATGACACTCCCCGGGCACCAGTAGTACAGGTTTTTGCACGAATTTCGTGTCGACTCGCATCGCACAAACGAATCGAATTCCTCCATACATTTACAGTCAGCGCTATCTATTGACTGCCGCATGTCAGCGACTGTCCATAGTTACTAGCACAAACTGTCCATAGGCACTAGCTGCAAATGTATTTAGGAATTCGATACGTTTCTGCGATGCGAGTCGACTCGAAATTGTACAAAAACTTGTACTAACCCCTCAAGCACCCCCAGCCCGAGATGCGAAGCGAGCTGATATAGGCGGCGGCGCGCGAAATCGTTTTACTTCGTCTTAGTAGTAATGGCGGATTAGTATTTACAATTGAAGCTTTCTATTAATCATTATTAATAAATGTCTGGATGACCGAGCATTGCATGCTATTCGGTGATACTATTTTTTTTAATAGCATCACCGAATGATCTAAAAATGAATCCTAGCTAGATCAATTAATCGCGCCCGAAACACCACCCTGAATACTAAATTTTATGATAATCGTGGGAGCCGTTTCCGACATTCAGATTATATATTTATATACAACAATTGCTCAGTTAAATATATTAGATTAATATTAGTACAGCTGTATGAATCTGCGAAAATACTTACAGCGTTGACGAAGTTGAAACTTGGGCACTGACTGGCTAATGCTTTCATCGGTCGAGCCGCATATGCACTGACTGGTTAAGGTTTGCATCGGTTATGTAGCCAAGACACCGATTGGCTGTTGATGGTTGTGTTGCGACATCTCCGATCTGCAGCACCATTTGCTCGCTCATAGCCCAAAATTCTATAGAAAAATGAAACATCTCCTATTCCTCGCCGCTTGATCCATTTTCACCGAAGCTGTTATTGGTTATTCAAAACACATTTCTAGTCTTGTCTCGTCATCGCTTTGGTGTAAACCGGGCCTTACGTGCATATCTCTGAAAGTTTTTTTTAAAATTTATTATTCTAGTAACTATTGTGTTATCTGTTGCTGTCTATATTGCGACAGTCTAAATACTATTTTGTTATAGGGCCCTTTCTTCTTTTTCATATTCCGTTTTAACCGTATCTGTTTTAACTCTTATTCTTTTTGTTAAGGGATCGAACAACTCTAGGAAGATCTCTCTACTGCTGTCGTTGGCCATAATTTCTTTGATGCTATCTTCTGCTATATGATACCTATCTCTGAGATTTACCTGTCCCACTATTATTGCACATATTTACATTATGAAACGTACCAGTGACCGCAGATTGGGAAACTGTGTTATCGGGATTTCACCCCGCAATCAATACAACGTGACGCTAGGTTTAATCACTCAATCCCCAATTTTATGTCAGGCTTCAAGCGCATTTAATCTACACTCTACAGTGCACTCAGTTGAATTGCCGAGCGTTAGCGTGATGCAGGGTTCATTCAGAATTGTATATTATGCCTGTTCAATATTCAACTATGGTTTCGATCGAAATAAGTTTACTCATTTTGTCTGTTGAACTACATTTTTATCAAAAGAATGAAGAGGTGTACAATTCTTATCATGTTTTTTCTTCTCAATTATCAAAATTAATATTGTTACTTTTGACAAGCAAAGATGTAAAGAAAAGTGCAAGATTGAAGGATTTTGAAACCCCAAAGCAATTCATATATGGTTCATGCGGTTGCAAAAAACAGAGAAACCACTCCCGATCTCATACTCTATTTTAATGGTCAAAACAAATATTCTGGCAACTTATAGCATCGCCGTATTATAATACTTCGGAAAACTGTCAGGACCTAGATATTTTAAGTCCTAAAGTAAATTATCTGACTAGCACCACTAACCAGCCCGTTTCCCAAAAACTCGAAATAATTTAAGAAGTCTTTTGTACCTGGTTCTTGAGCCTTTTTCACCTTATTACAAATGAACTGAACGGGAACCTTCAAACTTGCAAATTGGCGTTTACAAGAAAACAAAAGAAAAATAAACCTCCAAATAG
Organism: Coenonympha arcania; assembly: GCA_036785405.1. Taxonomy (NCBI): domain Eukaryota; kingdom Metazoa; phylum Arthropoda; class Insecta; order Lepidoptera; family Nymphalidae; genus Coenonympha; species Coenonympha arcania. The sequence goes on from CM072067.1 coordinate 5,722,252, forward strand.
AAGCGAGAGGAAAACAGCCATTTAATTTCCGGAGTAAATACGATGTCGCAGTAAACGTGGAAATTGACGAATCGGCGAGCTCCAAACTATCCGGGCGAAAAGCATTTTCACTTCTGCAGACCATCCGGGAATCTGTTTATTTTCAAAAACAATATTCGAGCAAATTCGACTGAAATTGTTAATTTTGAAATCTTCACTCAAATTCATCTTCAAGGTTCTGATCATATCGTTGCGGAATCTCGGTATTTGAATGCAGTTCAATAAAAAAACCTGTCAAGTGCGAGTCGGACTCGCGCACTGAGGGTTCCGTACTACAACCGGAGGAATAAAACCATAAAAACCACTTTTCTTATCGAACCGCAAAACTAACTTTGTTTTTAGAGGTTTTATTGTAAATATCAAAAAACTACTTATTAGATCTCGTTCAAACCAATTTTCGGTGGAAGTTTGCATGGTAATGTACATCATATATTTTTTTTAGTTTTATCATACTCTTATTTTAGAAGTTACAGGGGGGGACACACATTTTACCACTTTGGAAGTGTCTCTCGCGCAAGCTATTCATTTTAGAAAAAAATGATATTAGAAACCTTAGTATCATTTTTGAAGACCTATCCATAGATACCCCACACATATGGGTTTGATGAAAAAAAAATTTTTGAGTTTCAGTTCTAAGTATGGGGCACCCCCAAAATTTATTACTTTTTTTAAAATTTTGTGTAAAAACCTTAATGCGGTTCACAGAATACATCTACTTACCAAGTTTCAACAGTATAGCTCTTATAGTTTCGGAAAAAAGTGGCTGTGACATACGGACGGACAGACGGACAGACGGACAGACAGACATGACGAATTTATAAGGGTTCCGTTTTTTGCCATTCGGCTACGGAACCCTAAAAACGCAGAAAAAAATATTATAATTTACCTGCGACATAATTTAGCAATAAATTTCACCCGGATTTCAGATAAAATGGTGATGACAACGGTATGAGGTGATGACGTCACGAAATAGAAAAATGAAGTCAGCTTAAATATCAGGATCGTTTTGTCCTATTACGATCCTTTTTAGGATTCCGTAGTAAATATCGAACCCTTATAGTTTGGCCCTTGTCCACCCGTCTGCGGTTTAGGTAGCTCAGAGACTATTAGTAGGTACTAGTAATCTATAATTATAAATATTAATCACGCCAAGAAAGGGGTAAAATAAAATTGTGAAAAGTATTTTTTTTACAGATTCTGTTATACGAATTTAGAATAAACTCAGTATCAGCTACGAAGTCGTTTTTTCAACCTATGTTGCAGGGCTGTATTTTTAAACCGTGTATAAAATTTGTTGTTGATTAAAAACAGAATATTTATGAACTGTTAGCGCTATAATAACATGCATCAGAGAAGCTTTTATTTTGAAAAAGATAACAATAAGCCGAATGAAAAAGGCTAGAACGGAGAGCAATAAGACCAGTTAAGAAGAGTTAAGCCAGCAGAGCGTTGGAGCTAGAACAGAGAATTTATCGCGGTGGTACAATGGGGCAGTTAATTCAGTTCCACTGGGCCCCTGCGATTACATTGTGTTGATTCACATGAGCTCCCGGACGTGCAATAGCCGGATTTGTATGATATTTAAATGTTGCACTTAGAACTAAAACACTCGCTAGAAACAAAGTTTGGAATAGCACCTAAAACCCTTACAGAGTATAGTAGAGAGACGTAGAGTTCGTCATAACAAACCTCTATATGTGATCGTTTGCGTGCCCATTCTGGTAAGTGGTAATAGAAACTTTTACTTTCGATTTTCGAGAAATTTTCGTAGGTTTTCTATGAGACGAGATTTTCGATACGCAAAATAAAACATTTTCATTCACCTAGCCCCCTGCGCGATACCATCCGAAAAGAAATATAAGAGGAACTCTTGAAAATTATGTAAGTAGTACGAGTATAATTTTGTATATATGCATATTAAAAAATCACAGAAATAGTGAGCTCAGAAATATAATTATGAAACGAAGCTGTAATAAATCTCATTTCGACAAAAAAATATTAAAAATAATATTTTTAGAAATTCAGAGAATACGAATGGAAAATGACACAAAAAGAAATGAAATCACCGAAATCCATACAACTTTATTCGACTGTTATATTATTTTCCAGACGTGTCCAACTTTCACGAGATTTCCTACAAATAAGTTATTTTTATCTAGCTCGAACGAAAAATATCATATCCCCGGGATTTCTCATTGACAACCTTCCGAGAAATTTATAATGGTAGCTTCCATTAACCGAAGTGGCTGTCTGGGGAATGGTGGCACACTTGAAGAAAATAATGACACTACATCACTACCTTTATGCGATATAGGCAACGCTTTTAAAGTATGTTTTTCTTGTACATTGTTTGTTGTGTGTAGTCATTTTAGAATGAAAATAAATCTATAAACTTGTGTTGAAGATATTTGTTTTTTAAAATAATTATAATTATTGAACCAATAAAAGTTGATTTTTATACGCACTTAAATTAGCTGGTACAGTATGTATTCTAAATACTGTACTTGTTACCGTGTGTTATAATATACCTACTACTACTATTATACAAGTAGAGTACCAATGGGTCTACTGGATCAACGTCCAAAAACGAGCAAAAATTCACGTTTATTGAATGCGAGCCCCCCTTAATCTTCCTTTTATTCTATTCTTTAGTATTTGCTATAGCGGCAACGGAAATACATCAATCTGTGAAAATTTCAAGTGTGGTGACAGACGGACGAACGGTGAAGTCTAAGTTATAGGGTCCCGTTTTTTACCCATTGGGTACCAACCCTAAAAACAACCCCTTTGACATTACTTTATGAACTTATCATAGAGCCCTAGTTGTGGGCTGCGGCTGCGCAGTTTGTGGAGGGCACCGGAAGGAGTTCTCAACTTGTTTAGAGAATAATATGATTATGTCCAATGTGCATGTAAGTCTATTGTATTGAAACACCAACAAAATTACTTCAGTGCTTCATATCCAATAGCTTCAGAGTATCAGGGGGGCAGAACTGACAAAACATAGACCATTGTTCGTTTTTGATACTCGTGTGCGAAAACACAATTAAATCACGAGAGGCCAGCGAAATTGGATTAAGCGTTCTATTGTTGCTAAGTGATAAATTCTCCATTCAGGCAAGTGAACTAAGTACAGCAGTGTACGGGACCGGCAGAGAGCACTTCGCTGGCTTAACTGCTATCCACGTATTGTTTTTCATTCCACCCTTTTATTTCGGCTCGTACTGAAAATAAATCGTTCAAAGCTTACAGCTTAACACCTTTTAAAATGCGTTCTGTTTGCTACTTGTACCATAGAATCAAAAGAATTCGTTAATGTCTCTATCCACTTTTATTTACGGCCCACTTCTGGCTATGGTTTCTACTCAGAGTTATTCATGTGTGTCTGTGATTCGAAACCCCAACCTTCGATTAGAACCTTCTATTCTAGGCGTCTGAACCATTGTTTGTTAAAAACATATTAACCGAAAACTTTTTCGTTAATATTTTAATTTTAAGACTTGCTTACACAGCTTTACTAAGCAGCAGTCAATCACGTCTTCCTCAATAGGTAGGCTTCATCCTCGTAAGCTTCTACTCCTTCTTTTTTGCTTCTGGGAGTTTTTTTGCGTTAGTAGGTAAATTGTTTAGTCCGTTGCGAATGTTCTGGACAGATTCTCTAGACAGCCGAGCTCACTCCACAATCTGAGGAAGCCGCCTAGATTGCGCCAAATATAATGGAAAGCTGCTGGGAATCCCAAGTAGTTTTATGTTAGTCTGACACTCCAGTCCATCTTAAACATATGACGGGTATACAATATACATCCTTCTCCATGCTGGCTCTGCGTAGAGCACTGTCTCCTATATGATTTGGAAAACCGAAGTTCACGCGGGTGGATTCGCGAAACACATCTAGTAGGTACATGATAAATACGACAATTTTACTAAAGCAGGTCTCGTATGCTATCGTTAGCTGCATATGGCTGGCAATAGTCGTACTCGTATGTCGATCGGGTGTGAATGGGGCAATTCCCTCCGGTGGAACGATATTGCTTTTACGAAATTATCGGATATCGATATCACAAGGAGTCCTTTGAGTTAAATGCGACAGATGGCGTGTAGTGCGTACTTTACTAAATATTGTATTTACTGAATAGTGAAACCGTTTAGCCATTAGCTGCAAACTGAAACGGTATTTTGTCTCGCAAATTCGTTCCTCGGTTATGGGTAAATGATTGGGTCTTTATTACCAGAGTAATGGGCAGACAGATACGGTCGTTTGTCAATTAATTGGAAAGTGTAGTTTCATTGGCATAAGCCCTGTTTGCCTTTATTTAACAGTAACACAAGTATCTTTCGTATTAGAAAATAATAGAGAAATTGTATACGTTTGGCCAGTTGAGATAGACATATTTGTACCTATTGGGCCACAAGTAGATCAGATGCAATGTCTGTGTTTAAATCATGAATCGCTTCAATTTGGCGTGAAAGCATTTCACTTTAAAATCAGGATTGATTATCGATTCGTATCATTGTTCAGGATGAGGAGATTGTATAAACCCGATTTACGCCAAATTTAATTTCAGTTTAAATCTGAGTTACACTTAATTTAAATTTTTTTAAATTGACATCTACTCCGGCGTATCCGCGGGAAATCCTACTTAGTGATATGAAACTAAATTCAAAAGTAAATTCAAATTAGTAGTGTCATCCTTTTTAGAAATATTTTAAGATTAAAAATAATATTTTATTTATGTATTTATTGACTTAACTTAAAATGCGTGGTTTCCTGAAAAATAATGCAATTTTCGGATTCACCGGAAATACTTTTTAATTTTAATGTCAGTTTGTAAAAACAGACTTGTTTCTCTATTAACGGGTTCGGTTCGATTATTCATTAGGTATCAATATAAATCGAAAATGTCTTCCTGATACGGTAACAAGTTCGAAATAGAAAACCAGGCTTCGTACTTCCCAACTCGAGTTCCTAAGTTAGACCTTTCCACAACTTAATGACGTTTGCGGGGAGTTTCGAAGTTTAAAACTTAGACGAAGATGCAATATTGAGGTTGAAGTTTATTTTTAATTGACAAAAAATTTCCAGATGACCATAGCGCTGAATTTATTGAAGGATCCTGTTTAACTATTACGACATAGATTTATAATAGGTCGTCGCTCGCGGGGCCTCTAGTATGACCTCCATGGGAACAACACTTCGTCTGCGGACATGTTTGAAAATGTTCGTGCTCGTACTGCTCTCGTTGTACGCGTGGATTACGCTACGCTTACGCTACGCTTACGCTTACGAGCCGTGTACGAAGGGGCTTAGGTAGGTACTCGTAGAGTTTCAATTATTTAACATGCATCCGTGCTGTTTGTTTGTTCAGCGCCGTTTGAAAGGCTATTTGATGTGGCGCCGGCGCCGCGTGAAACTTTATTAATTATGCACGCTAAATAGAATACCGATAGACGTTGTAAATAAACGCTGAGCTAAAACTAATGCATGTTACAACTACGATTGAAAACTTTTGAGACAAAATACGCAAACATCCTAGTAAGCTCTCCTTGAAGACCTTCCTGGCGCAGTGACGGCGCGCTCGGATTCGAGTGGGAGGTCACGGGTTCGATTTCCGCCACGGGCCACTTTGGTATTTTATAAATTCTTAATTTGCTCAGGTCTGGTCTGGTGGGAGGCTTCGGCCGTGGCTTGTTACCATCCTATCAGCAAAAATGCCAAGCGATTTAGCGTTCCGGTGCGATGCTTGTAGAAACCGTTGGGGTAAATTCACTTACCCTTCAGAATTAGTACGATAACATGTTAGGCTGCATCATCACTTACCATCAGGTGAGATCGCAGTCAAGTACTAACTTGTATAGAGTAAAAAAAAAGCTATTTTGTCATATTCCAAAGAAGAAGATATTATCAATGTGTCTATTTTGAACATCGAGATTGGAAGGTATACCTAAAACATCTCTGAGTGTATAAGCCATTTTTTAAGCTGTTTTTGTAGTTAATATACCTTTATTATTTCTTTAAAAAAATACTAGAGAAATAGAAAGAGTAAAATGTTCTTTAAAAAATTGAGAATAAATAATTACGTAAGGTACATTTCTTAATTTACGACTATCACAACTATACCTCTACGTCTACACTATCACAGCTATACCTTTACAAATACACCAAAATTAAGGTCCGGCCTGTGTTCACACATACTCGTACTTACCTGCCTACTCGTTGCGATCCTCTTTTACGCCCCAAGGCACATAATATGGGTATTTTTGGTCAGCGGGTAAATAATAAATACCCAGAAGGGTTCTAGTGATGGATCGGGCGTTTCCGTCGTCCGTCATATTGAAACCCACGAATTGTGATGAAAATTCCATTTTTTTTTATTCGACCTGGTATTTTAGGGAAGCATGTATTATTTTCGTTCAGGTATTTTTTACTACGCGAGGTCCTCGTGAAAATGTTGTTGCGGTGTCCACACGAAATATCCAGTTTAAAATTCTCGAATAACCAAACTAAAAGATTCCAGAGAATGTTATAGTAATTGAAAAAATGAAATAGGTACGAGATACAAATAAAAAAGGTAAATAACAATTTTATGGTATTCTATGGCTGAAATAGTGGAAACAACAGTTGATTTGCATATATGAGCGAGTAAGGTCTCAGGTTCAAGTCTCGGTAAGGTTAATAATGCATTTAAGAGAACAATTGGGAGTAAATTAAGAAGTAAATAAGACAATTAAATTAAGAAGATTATTGATGGCAATATATTATGCTGGGAAGAAGTTCCGTTGTTATGCAGAATTAAATAGAAAATTTGAGGTTTGAACAAATAAACAATTTTTATCTTACAAATCTATATTATTACTAGCTGATGCCCGCGACTTCGTCCACGTGGGATAAAAACTATTCTATCTTTTAAGTTGGACCAAATGACAGATATTCACGAAGTTTGAACTAAATCGGTTCAGTAGTTTAGGAGTCCATCGCGGACAAACATTGTGACACGAGATTTATATATATTAAGATTTTTTAACTGTAATCAAGAAAATTTAACACAGCTAATTAATTATTTTAAATGAATTAAGTTACATTAATAGACTTAGAAATTAACGTCCTAAAGAGAATTATTTAAAAAAGTGCTAAAGTCCTCTTATATTAGGTATATCTTTATATCTTTACAAAGTCGAGCAAAGAATTTCAAGGCTGGAATTTCAGTTAGTGGAATGCGAAGTAAGCCAGACTTTTATTATAAGAAAAAATTTACACAAAGAGGTAGGCTAACTTTAACTTCGTTTCTTGCGGTTTTATGTCCTTTGAGGTATACCTTTTATACTTACCTTTACCTTTGCGATGTGATAATTTTTTTAACCGACTTCAAAAAAAAAGGAGGAGGTTCTCAATTCGTCGGAATCGGTCGGTTTTTTTATTTTTTTTTATGTATGTTCCCCGATTACTCGAAGATGCGTAGACCAATTTAGAAAATTCTTTTTTTGTTTGAAAGGGTATATATAGTTCACAGATGGTCCCATAGTCACCAAGTCAGGATCTGATGATGGGATCCTGGAGAAATCGAGGGAACTCTTCAAATTTTATAAGCACACTTGAAGTGATTTGGGTATTGTTTAAAAGAATAATTTTTTCCAGGTTGTATTATGGTCATCAGGTCGGGATCTGATGATGGGATCTTGGTAAAATCGAGGGAATTCTTCAAATTTTGCTAGTATATTTGAAGCGATTTAGGTATTTTTTATAGTTACTATTGCATTTCCTTGCAGTCATCAAGTAATGACTGTATTCATCAAATCAGAATCTGATGATGGGATCTTGGAGAAATTGAGGGAACTCTTTAGATTTTAGAAGCATACTTCCAGCGATTTGGGCTTTTTTTCCAATGCCTTGCGCATTACTTGTTTTCCACTAAAAAGTAAAAAATAAAATGGAAAATTGCCCGAAACATTGCCCGACTTCGAATTGGTGTACATTAAAAATTATTTCACTCTTTGTAGTGGCATTTGAAGTTGGTTTTTTGGAAAGAATTTTCCATTTTTATTATAATATTAAATACTTTTACAAGTATATTTTCTTCTCTCTGTGAGACGTATGTATAATAATGATAATAATTTTTCCATTGGATGCATATCCATATATTTGTTATTCCTTTACATCGTCATGTCAAGTCTTTTCACTAACTCCTCAAATAGCGGTTGAAATACCATCCATTGTTTTAATTATTTCACAAATGTATGCATGAGACTAATTGGGAAAGTTACATTGTATGTTGCGAGTGGGTATGTTTCAATATGAGTCACCTAGATAAAAAGAAGTTGAAATGTTATGGCAATGAAATATACTGAAATCATAATTATAAAATTCGCCCGGTTTAATACGTTCATTTTTACGGTTTATATACTAAGGATTTGCACGGCTTTTTTTTATTAAAAATCAAGGTCAGATACTTAAACACCTGAAAACTTTTGGTGAACAAAAAATCGGTCAAAGACATCATTGAGTTGCAAGAGACTCATAGACAGATAGAGATGCAATAGATTTCCTTAAGAGTGTCGACATTGTGTAAATTTTTAGGGCAAAACGACCCTATGGTTTTTTGACTTACCTATTGGTAAAAGTTTCATATTTTCTAGCTTTATCTTAAAGGGCCTATATACAAGAGCATAATATGGTTTTAATTTCATCTCGATGCCACCACGCATTCCTGTGATAAAAGTTCTTGATAGACAGACAAACAGACGGACAATAAGGTTATCCTAAATGGGTTCCACTTCTTTTTCGGTACCAAAATCGAAAAACGTCGGAAAGTGGTCTGTAAGACCATGCCGCGTTCTAAATTCAAACAGCGTTATTCTGAAAAAAGTCAGCTCGAATTTCTCGGCCAGGGCTACACTACCCAATTTTGCCACAAAAGCAACGTCAGGCAGGCAAGCTGGTAAATAGTTATCTTAAGTCACCTGTCGATGCCACACACCCGTCCCTGCACCCGACACACCCTTGATTGCATTCATGCACAAACTCTAAAGCGACTCCTTCGCCGGTCGACTGAATCACAGCAAAACTCCATTAGCCCCACCTACTGGACGGTTTAATTAATTCACACACTACGCTACACCGTGCCTCCAAGGGTTTGGACTAGCGACGATAAATATGTGAGTGAATGAATGAATATTTTTTTTTTAAATATTATTTTTATGGAAGTCATGGCCAATTTAGCAATTATAAAATGATATAGTAACTAGGGATCGAACCCGCGACTTCCTACCACTCAAATCCGAGCCGCGCCACTGCGGCAGGGAGGTCGTCGAATTGTCTTTCTCATACAAATAAGACTGTCAAAAGAGAAATTGCTATGAAACATGTGCGTAAGTAATCGTCATGAATATGGAAATATGTTATAATAATCACATCAATCTGATTGTAATGGACGGCTTATGATACTTATTATCCTGTCATATTTTTAACGAACTTTTAAGGTTGGTTCACCATCGCAGTGCTACGCTAGAGATTTGCTTCCTCCTTTTCGCGATGGCCGATGGTTTTAATTATCCGAGAGATGGGTATTCATCCGTCAGTTAAGTATAGATACGCTAACTTTCTTGATACTAGTTTTCATGTTTAGTGCGTGAAGTTCAAAACGACAAACAGAATCGAAATTCAAAAAATGGGTCGGAATGACATATTTTCGACAAATTGATTGATCACTAAACTTCCAAGACAATTGTAGTCATGATGCAATTTTTGGATTTCGTTTCTAGTTTTGAAATGAGTGATCGAGACATTTCTATGACGATTGTTGATAAGTCAATTCCCAATCTTTTTCTATAGGGTGAAAACATGGACCATCTTCGCCAGAGAACGACAAAGAATCGATGTTTTCGAAATGTGTAGCTGGAAGCAAATGCTGCGTATTCGATTCTTTAACAACTGAAAATAAAAAAGCCACGAGCCAGCTCTCTATTATGAAAACTGGCGCCCTCACTTTGTAAGAAGCAGTCCAACGTGGTGGAATGGGATCATATCGCACCGCAGGATTACACGTCGTGATTATCACGATCCTCAGCCATGAGTGACCAACTGAAAAGAGAGAAAAAGAGAGATGTGTTTTTTTTATTCTATACAACTTAGTACTTGACTGCAATCTCACCTGATGGTAAATGATGAGGCAGTCTTAGATGTTATCGTACTAACTTGGAAGGTTAAGTAAATTTACCCCACCAGTTTCTACACAGCATCGCAACGGAACTCTAAATCGCTTGGCGGTGCGTTTGCTGGTAGGGTGGTACCTAGCCACGGCCGAAGCTTCCCACCAGACCAGACCTGAGTCAATTTAGAAATTATAAAAATCCCAAAGTGGCCCGTGGCGGGAATCTAACCCGCGACCTCCCACTCGAATCCGAGCGCGCCGCCACTGCGCCAGGGAGGTCGTCGTTGTCGGTGAGTCTAAGAGATAAGTCTTAGAGATAAGCCTAATACATAAGCCTAACCTTGACTACTTGGGAAGACAACGTCTACAATTCTACATCATTTACTTAACAGCATCGCATTCTCCCAGCTCTAGTGAACTAGCATTACAGCCGGCACAAGAGGCTTATGTTAATCCTGTATTAAGTATGCAGTAACACTAGCGAGCCTTGTAAGGTGGCCAATTAATAATCCGCGCCAGTTTACGATGCAAACTAGACCATAGCTTAATTACAGACCATGGACCATCCTGCGACTGACACTTGCATGGCTGGTGACCAATTTATGGTTTGATGTATGCAGGAAATGTTGATCACATCAAAAACACCTTCATATAAAATGTTGCCATGACCCATATGGCTCGCATTGTCAAAAAGTTAAAAGATCTCATGTAGAGACAAGTTTTTAAACAATATTGGTTTAGAGTTAGGGCGTGTAAAGTTATAGAAGCTTGCGTAACATTACCTAACCTAACTTCACAAACTCAAAATGTGTGGCTTGGCCCTTTCGTTACTACAACAACTGCTGAACTAAAATATATTATGTCTATATTTTTTTAGTGTTCCGTTCCACAAAACAAAAAGCTTCAAAGGCTCACTTTGTTCTCCATCAGTCCGTACTACCATCTTTCCGCTACTATGGTGCTGTTTCTTAGGAACGGGTATAATATTATTATCATAGGTAGGTATTATTACTTCTTCAATATTTACATAAAAGTTAACTACACAATTTACGTAATGTGTGAAACGCTCCAATCCATTTCATATGTACTCTACTGTAGTTAAGATTTATGCACCTAGCCTGAAAATATTTTGACAATTAAAATATTCCATCCAACAAACAACAGGTCAATATCATTTTACAATGCCATTTATTTTGTCCGTCAGGTCATTTCATTGTTGCCATAGCCTCATTAAAATGCCTTTTTTAAATGTCCCTCTCCGTAATAATTTGTCCCGAATGAAATTTATTGGATTTCAAGCTATTAATTTAAACTCAGTTCGACGTATTTGGCCGTTAACGATTTACAAATTAGGGTGTCTGCGAGATATATGAGATTGTTCTATCCGAGGAGATGAATAGGTTTTGAATTTATATAGATTTCATTACATATCTCTAGGCGCAATCGAGTGAATATATATTTATTATACTCGTGTCTTGTAATCAGATGCATTCGTGTTTGATTAAGTGCGGTATTGCAGCCAGTACTATTTTTTTCTCATTTATTTTTATCACAAATACGATTTAATAATATTTTAACAATGTTTCTAATTAAGTTAAAGTAAAAAAAACAGGTTTAAAAATTAATATTAAAAAATTGAGTCCACTATACTGGTCGCGGAGCTTTAACGGCCCAAGCCACCGGTGGTCATGGTTTCAGAGTGAGGAACTTGGACACTGCGTGCCTTCTCCAGGACTACTGCCTTCTGTATGCGGCCCTTGATGCAACAGTCGAGCGAAAGCCTCTTTAGATGTTGGTCAAAGCTTTTCGCTATAGTACCGTTACCAGACCCAGTTACTATTATTATGCGACTACTTTTTTGTGAACAAATCTAATAGGTTTGTTGCCTATTGCGTTTATTACACGAGTGCCAAAAAAAAGTAACGACGAAGACCTTACTGGCGCACTGGAGAGCGCTTGGATTCGAGTGGAAGGTCGCGGGTTCGTTTCCCGTCACGGGCTACTTTCGAATTTATAATAGTAACCACACTGCCAAGCGATTTAGCGTTCCGGCACGAGCTGCGTAGAAACCGTTAGGGGTGAGCTTACTTACCCCTTCTAAGTTATTACGATAACATATTCATACCTCGAATTCAGTTCTAAATCACACCATTGTTATACTTTGCGATAAAAATAAAAAAGCGAATAAATCTTCTAATATAAATTATGAGTGCATGTTTATTTAAATGAGCAATTTTTCATTTCTATGTTTCCGCTTGCCAACCCGCTCTGCCCGGGGAAATATTAAAGTAAAAATGTCGTATTAAAATATAGAGTTTCCAAGATATGTAATAGATTACTTAATTTTTTTACATTCACATTCAGATAATCATGAACTAAAGCAAAAAAAAGACTAATAGAGAGTAGAGAACATTCTTTATATTACAAAGCGCAAAAGTCGTGAGTTGGTAATATACACATATTTTTATCAACTCTAAAATATATAGAAAATCGGCAATGACTCCCAACCAGAAAATATATAGTTGGGAGTCATTGCCGAGAGTATGAATGGTCCATGATTGACCATAGGCAATAATGTCTATCGTCTATGGTTCTGCGCGCAAATGCGCAGATCACAACTGAATTTTGGCGTCATACCTACTAATTTTTAACATTTTAATGGGTCGTTTTTGTTACTCAGTCAAAACATTGCACGAAAAAATTTCTAGCAGTGATACCTACTAGAGAAAATTTAACTCCACCTGACATTTTAGTAATTGCAACCAAAATGATCCACAATCTTTTACCAAATAAGTAAAGGATTTGCGACAAACGTTAGCAAGATTATTATGGTTTCGATTTTGACAATATATGAGCGTAAATAAAGTAGTGAAACTCTATATAATTAGGCATTAAAACCCCCTATTAAATTATTATGCATTCGTTTCATATTAAACCTACCTAATATTATAATGAATTAAGAAGCCAATGAAAACAAAATTCTGCCAGTCTATTGTCACCAAACACACAATATTACCAACGTACTATTGTGTTCTTTGTTCAACTCATATTATTATACGAAGGTATAAACAACTGCAAGCGCCTAAGTGGCATCAATAGTATTAAGGTCTTAATGGCGGAGACAATGTCTCCGCGCCGGTGCAAATAATTAATCTCTTTTGTTGTTTAATAGCTGAACCCGGTGTACCGTAGGAACGGTAATTAAAATCCCGGGATTCAGAGCCAGCTTGCACGGGCAAGACGTTTTGTTACCGGGAATGGTGAAGTAGGTACGTCTAGACGGCTTCTACTTGTATATTTAGGTAGGTACCTATTCGTATAATAGGAGAGGACAGAGGGTTTTCTCAACTGAATTTTTAAGGTATCTAAACACCATTTCCTTGAAAAAATCTTGTGAGGTATATACAACTATAGGTGATCTCGGATTTTTGCAGCGGGAACGTTTTGTTTTTTCCGGATTTGCGTCACTGTTTTTCAGATCTTAAGTTACCTGTATTATGTTCATTAAGTTTTCATTCAATAAATACTAAATATCTTTCTCTTTTTTTAAGCCAAACTTCATTCAAATTTAATAAGCCAATTAAAAAAATATCTAATGAACGACTATCGTGCCTTTTCTGACTCAATTTTTGTCAATAGTTTTTCTAGTGCCAACGGGTGGCACCAGAAAAACCGTCAATAGCATAAGGATTTTGTTAATGCACCATAAACATAACATAAACTATAAGTTATAAAGGAAGTTAAATAATGACCCAAAAATTCATTCCTTCAAAAATAAATGTCCTAATTTAATAAATCATATAGGAACACATCAAAATAGCTTCATAATAAATCCTTGTGTATATTATACCTTTGGTTCAATTTCCCCTAATTACAGAAACTAACGTTATAATTGTAAAAATAGAAAGTAAAGCCGATGTTGGTAGTGGCTATTATGCAAATAGCTGTTATTAACTTAAATTCAATTTCGGAAAATTATGATTTACCGTCGTTTAATAGTCGCCGCAGGCTTACAGTGATTGCCTGGATGATTATTTTATACGGAAATTAAATGCTATCGTGTTAATGGTCGATTAGATGGATAAAAATCAAAATTTCAATAGGTAATATCAAAACCCGATGTTTAGATTCAATGTTTACTTCTTGTTGGACTCATTGGTGGATCGGTTTTGTGATTCTTTACCATCTGCAGCTGTAGTCTTGATATTTTATCTACGCTATATTAACAATTGTTCTGTAAGAAATTAAAAAAATGTGAACGACATACTAACCGATTGACAAATTGTTCACGTGGCTTATCGATGACAGCTGTCATTTCATACGTTTTTGAATTTCGTTCCATTAGCAGTAGTAGAAAATAATAGATAAAGTAACATGGCTCACAACAATCAAAGGCAAAAAAATCTAGACACACTTGATCTCGATCGGTTCTCGGCGCAAAACAGTTTTCCGATGTGGCGGTAGAGCCCACAGATTACGGAAAATCTGTAGTAGAGCCGGATATTTCATAAGTGCCTGTAAGTCATACCGTCATACCTATGTGAAAGAATAAATATTTTGATTTTAATCTGTGAATATGTTGTGTATTTTTAGGTCGTTAATAAAATAAAACTCTTTGATCTTGATATTAAGAAACAATATTCTTTGTACTACGATACTCTAGAAAAGAAAATGTTTTTGTCGAAGTCAAAATTTAGATGAATTTTTTTTTAAAAGGGTTTTCGCATACCAGTTCTGACATAAATCTCAATCAACAAATCAACGAAATTATAAAATGGAGGAAATATCTTGGTCATCTCTTTGTGTGTGTATATACACTTTTTCAAATGAATGAAGAAAATAACATGTAAAGAAGGAGTTAATTAAATGCATATTTGTAGTTTTCACTATGTATTAACTTTCTTCTTCAATAAAAACAAAACAAGTCACATTTAATGATAAAATATCAACCCAATCCCCAAGTTATTCTATTATTGATTCAAGAAAAGTAATGAAGTCAAGAAAAGGAATAAAATATATTTTCGTCTTACAAAGCTGGTTAACCGGATATTAACTGAAAAGCTGTGTTATTTTTTGTTTATTGAATTATGGAAAATTGCTTCTTTCAATTGCAAAGACATTATAATATTGACATTGATATTTGTTATTCTAAAACGCATTTAAGGCGCTACCTACCTGACTGGGATTCGAATAGCTAGCCCAAAATAAGTTTAGTCTTCACAACTAGGTACTTCTAGATTTAACTCTGGGTCCCAACGACTAAATATAACTGCCTCTTGCTTGTTCATAATAATCTGAACACTAAATGAAATCTATACGGTAAAATATTATTATGAGTCAAAGAACTAATCTTATGTAGCTTTTCATTAAACCCAGACTCGTTTACAAACAATTGGATATTCGAGTATATTATTCGGTATACGAACCGAAATTGGTTTATACCTTTTGTCTTATTGGTTTATACCCGAAAGAATAGGATTTGCTACGGTTTGTTGAAAAGGGAAAATGAAATTTGGAAGCTCAAGGCGTCAACATTTACATGTAACCTAGGAAGTTTTTTATCCGCTATTATAAACATTCTGTTTATTAATGAAAATTCTCATTTTAATACCATTGAAACATTCCTCATCGCCTGACTGGGTCTACATAAAAACCTTTGAAAATTTAGACTATGTTTTCTAGATAATATGAATGGTCTGTTTCTTGTGTTTTTATGAAAAACCCATAATATTATGTACTTTATTGTGTTTATATACACGTATTTGAAAGAGACTTAAAAATATATTTGTGTACTGCTTTACAAGGGCCGTTTCTTCCATTTGGGCGTTCATGCAGATTGTGAATTCAATTGGGATTTCAATATTTTTTGATAAAAAAGGTGGGAATAATAGAATACATTTTTGGAGGCGTACCTATTTTATATCTGCTGAAACACTCATCTTTCAATAGGCATAGGAAATGCCCCTGCTAGGTATGTTTATAATTCTTGAGTCAAGTCGTAAACATAAAGTCTGACCCGGAAAATAAAAATGAAACTTTCTTTTAAATTTACAATAACTTTGTCTCTAATGCTTTATAAATGTTTGATTATTCTTCATGCTACAAGTCTTTATAACTATGCAAATCGTAAATAAGTCAAACAACGTACCTACACATAACACAAAGCCTGAATAAATCAAACTACCTATATAAAGTTGTCAATTTCATTATTGGATGAAAGTATTTGTAACGGTGGTTCCTAACTACTTTCTTTCAAGCTTCAGTTTTTAATGAAAAAGATAAGAAATGAAAGAAAAAAAAGATAAAAAGAGTTCACAAAAATAAACTCTTGGTGGCACTAGATTTAGTAAAACTTTTACGAAACAAACTTCGAATTCGAAACTTTGCATACACTTTTTAATCAATACAGGTAGGCTTTTTCTAACAAACGTTGTTTTTTCAATAATTTATTCATAATTTCTATCCCCTGCACGTATACCGCTTATTAATATACAATTAAGAAGCAATTAATTCAGCTTATTTAAAACATGCCGGCCATTGGAAGTCTTTACAATGTTGAAATTGCAGACTGTCACGGAAAGTCGGGAAACACGTCAAGTTATGATATGTGGCTTTTTAAGCACACGTGAGTAAATTTTAATTTCTCCATCGTATTACACTTTAAAAGAAGAAATATTTATTTATAAGTTGCAAAAATTTACATGATAGCTATTACCCCCTTCATAAAGTAAAATACGACATGTTTGATAAGATAACTATAATATATTTGATTTTTGATTTGATTACCTATTGAAACAATTTATCTGGCCATCTAGTCTTCCCACTTCCCTTCCTTACTACAGAAGGGGAAAATAATCACATTTGTTAACGAACCACATTCAAAATTTGTTATTAGAGATTTATTTTTAATATAAAAAAATAAAATCTAGTTAGAACTATAGCGGCATCTAACTGAAATATCACACGAGTATGATAATTGGTCGAGCCATTGTATTTAGGTCAAAATTAAAATAGAAAGCTGTACGTTAACGCCAATGATATATTCGTGTATTATTAAAACATCCAGAATGCCCCTTGGACACTGGACAGTGAATCACAACAAAAGTCCATTAGCCCCACTCATCGATCGATGGATTAATTAATTCGTCCACACTGAAACCCTTGGTCAAGCTTTTACCTCAAGGCTTAATATATAGATAGATCTGGGGACACGGTAGTGTCCCCGCCAGACGAGTCAAGCGAAGCGCGAAGGCACTACCTATCTTTTCTCGAAGTGTTTCGCCGTATTTTTAAACCCTTATAACTTAGGCCAGAATTATTCCAGATAATCAAAATTCTCGGGAAATGATGTCGCCGGTGAACTTATTAAACGTATAAAGTTTCAATATCACAGGTCTAATACTTTAGATTTTATTGACATCTGAAAAACCCAGATTTCGTCACTGACTGACTGACTGACTGACTCACTAATGATCATCAAAATTCCTAGGTACTTCCTGAAGTCCTAGAAAGCTGAAATTTGGTATGTAAGCTAGAATTAGTACACAACCAACAAAAAAATTCCAAAAGTTGGGAATTTAACCCCCCAACCCCTTAAAATAGGGGATGGAAGTTTGTATGAAACTACGGAAAATATTGATGCTAGAGGTCTCAAAATTGATGTAGGGACTCTCCGTTGTAAACAATTAAATAAGTGTTTCAGGATTTTTAGTAAATCACCCCACATCCATCAAATTAGGGGGTTGGAAGTTCGTATGGGGGGATGGAAGTTTGTATGAAACTACGTCAAATATTGATGCTAGAGGTCTTAAAATTGATGTAGGGACTCTCCGTAATAAACAATTAAATACGTGTTTCAGGATTTTTAGTAAATCACCCCACATCCATCAAATTAGGGGGTTGGAAGTTCGTATGGGGGGGATGGAAGTTTGTATGAAACAACAGCAAATATTGATGCTAGAGGTCTCAAAATTGATATAGATACCCTTCGTAATAAACAATTAAATACGTGTTTCAGGGTTTTTAGTAAATCACCCCACATCCATCAAAATAGGGGGTTGAATGTTCGTATGGGAGGATGGAAGTTTGTATGAAACTACGGCAAATATTGATGCTAGAGATCTCATAATTGATATAGGGACTCTTTGTAATAAAGAATTAAATACGTGTTTCAGGATTTTTAGTAAATCACCCCACACCCATCAAATTAGGGGGTTGGAATTTCGTATGGGGTTTCCCATACGTATATAGATAGGTAAAAACTTAATTTCATGTTAGATATCTGCTAGTATACATCTGGAAAAACACGTAATTTTTTTGGTAATATAAGCGCGATTCCAGTGCCCAAGTGGCCAAGCGCCCAAGTGCCCAGTGCCCCGTGCCCAGTAATATCGCACGTTTCAAGCCCAAGTTCCATGCATGTCATGTTTAACAAGCCGAGTTTCACTGCATATCGAGTGACCATGATCCAGCGCTCAATGGCAAGCACCCACATTGAACCGAGTGCCTAGTGCCCAGCTGAGCTGTCGAACGTGCCAAGCGTCAAATCTCTCTGATTCTGAAGAGCGTTTAGCGCATAAATACCTGCTCAGTGCCCAAACGGACGCGTCAAGCCCAAGTTACATACAGGCCCCGTCCAACGAGCCCAGCTCTCAGTTCCCAGTGCCCAGGGTGAGATGAGTGCCCAAGGCCCAGTGCCCAGTACCCACAGTTAGCCGTCGGGCATGCCAAGCGTAAATTATGTGGATTTTAACAGCGCCCCAACGTCAGTGTGCCCAGTACCATAGTACACGCGGCAAGCCCGAATTCCCGTACCGAGCTCCGCGTGTTCATTGCCCAGAGTCCAGTGCTCTGTGACCAAAATGAGTTGTCAAGCGTGTCATGCGTTAAATTTGAATTTCAAGAGCGCCTCAGCGCCCAACGAAAATAAAGACTATGTATAAATAAAACAATAGTTAAAAACTAATAAACACACAAATCTCACCGATACCATCCGTAGATTTGTAATGGATAACAAGTAGTCTGTGTTAGTCCAGGATATAATCAGTCTACACTTTAAATTTCAACCAAATCAGTTCAGTGGTTGTGTTGTGATTGAGTAACAAACATACAAACTTTCATTTGTATCTGACTTTGTGTTTTAATAGGTAAAAATAGAAATTTGGATCTATACATTACTTTTAATTATCATTTTATCTTGATAAATGTAAAATTAGTTTCACTTTCGGTAGGCCAAAACTACTAACTTTAAATCCACTACAAGTTTTTTAAATTTTCAGAATATACTTCTAAGCAAAGTACGTATCTACTACTAATATTAGGTCCTTACATATGAAATTGGCGTTTTGTCGTACTGGCCACTTTGATCTCAAATATCTCTTCTTTGGTTAGAAATTCCAATTTCAAATTTATACAGCTATTTACTCATGCTTTTGTGTTTTGAAAATCGTAATTCATTTGTTTTTTTTCTCTTTTGTTTTTTTTTTGCGCCACTCTGTTTACAAAATGGAAAACTTGAAATATCGCGTTATTTACGAGTACGAGTTCCATCGTGGCACCAGTGCTGCAGAAACGGCTCGAAGGATTAATGATGTGTACGGCGAGGGTGTCGCAAAAGAAAACACAGTCCGTTTTTGGTTCCAACGTTTTCGTTCTGGAAATTTCGACCTGCAGAACAAGCCCCGTCGACGGCCGGAGACCAAAGTTGACAATGAAGAATTTAAGGTTATTGTGGAAGCGGATCCATCGCAAACCACGTCCGAGCTAGCTGCAGGCTGCGGTGTTAGTGATAAAACTGTTTTAGTTCACTTGAAGCAAATTGGGAAGGTGAAAAAGCTTGAAAGGTGAGTACCTCATGAATTGAGTGCAGCAAACGGACAAACGCGCGTAGACTGCAGTGTTACATTACTCAACCGGCACAGTAATGAAGGGATTTTAAATCGAATCATTACCTGTGATGAAAAATGGATCCTGTATGATAATCGGAAACGCTCATCGCAATGGTTGAACCCTGGCGAACCAGCCAAATCCTGCCCCAAACGAAAATTGACTCAAAAAAATTACTTGTGAGCGTTTGGTGGACTAGCGCTGGCGTCGTTCACTACAGCTTTCTTAATTCTGGCCAGGCGATTACGGCGGATATCTATTGTCAGCAACTGCAATCCATGATGGAAAAGCTAGCTGCTAAACAACCGAGGCTGGTCAATCGTTCTAGGCCACTGCTGCTTCAGGACAACGCTAGACCACACACTGCACAACAGACGGCTACCAAATTAGAGGAGCTTCAATTGGAATGCCTAAGACATCCACCTTACTCCCCGGACCTTGCTCCAACAGATTACCATTTTTTTCGAAATTTGGATAACTTCTTACAAGGGAAAAAATTTAACTCCGATGATGCAGTCCAAAGCGCTTTCAAAGATTTCATTGATTGCCTTCCGAATGGCTTTTTTAGTAAAGGGATCAATGAACTACCTATAAGGTGGCAAAAGTGCATAGATAGCAATGGTACATACTTTGATTAAATATATATTATTATATTAAAAAAAATCGACTTTATGTTCCTCCCATACAAAACGCCAATTTCATATGTAAGGACCTAATACAAACATATTAGAGAGTGGGCTGTGAAAAGAGGCGCACTTGAAGTGCAAGAAATACACAAAAAAAAAAGAAAATTAAGTTAATAAAAAACATTGTTTTAAAAAACTTACAAAAGGAAATGAAATCCCAACAAAAACATTATCATGTATAGTGTTGCCAGACGAGTATATGGCTCACACTGTCAAAAAGTTATCAGATCTCATGCAGGGCAAGACTTCTGACTTTATACACCCTTAAATACAAGCTCTAACTTCACAAACTCTACACTTTAGTTACAATAATGTCTTGACCGTTTGGCTACCGTTACATTGGGCGTAAAATCAAAAATTTATTCACTTTTCAGTACTCTGTAAGTTCTGTTAAATCAAAATTTGAAATCAGGAAAATGATTTTGGTGGGATACATTTTTCACTTTACGCCCATGTGACGGTAGCCAAACGGTCAAGACATTATTGTAACTAAAGTGTAGAGTTTGTGAAGTTAGAGCTTGTATTTAAGGGTGTATAAAGTCAGAAGTCTTGCCCTACATGAGATCTGATAACTTTTTGACAGTGTGAGCCATATACTCGTCTGGCAACACTATACATGATAATGTTTTTGTTGGGTAAACATTTTATAGCACACCACAGAATAAAAATATTTAAAATAAAAATAAAAATAAATAAATAATCAAAACACAAACTTAGGAGTACAATTTGTGGTCATACATACGAATATAGAACTACTAGTTGACCCCGCAAACTTTGTTTTGCCATATTTTTTTTTATGACAAAAAATAGAATATCTTCATAGAGGCCTAAGTGAACGGCGTAGGCGGCGATTTAAGCAATTTTTTATTGTCCTGCAGTTTAAAGATTTATAATATTTATACTGTTACTTTCAAATTTAAACGTCATCTTAAATTGCTGTAAAGCAGAAACACCATTGGATAAAATTTCCTCGATATAAAGTTCACCCAAGAGTTGCTCCAAAATCCAAATTTTCCAATTTTTACCGGAAACTACAATAGATGTAATTGTATTTTTTTTATTTTAATGTGTCGGTAATAAAAATATCCAAAAGCTATATATCTGAACGAATTTTTGATAATTGGCTTATTTTTTAGTAATTAGGTAAAACGTCGTTTTCCTGTTCTATTCTTCCGCAACGCTGCATGTCGCACCCGCCAACGTATTCATAAGAGTGAGAAGGACAAAAATAAATTTAGGAAATTCTCTTAAGCCGGTAGTTCAACATACGTTCAAGCGGAAGCCAAGTATTTGTATGTGAAATGATTTATGAACCACATTATGAGCTGTTCAGGCGTAGCTTCGCATATACGATGCAATTTCAACGTAACCTTACGATGAAGTAAACGTATAACCTTCATACATCTTATGTGTAAAGCAATAAGGGTGAAAATGCGCCGATAATGGTCCATCGCAGTCTCACTCGATCTACAGAACCACAAACTGACCACAAGCTAGCGTGCAAATAGACGTTATTACTCAATGTATTGAAAGTAAACAATAGAGGAAACGACCTGGACCATAATATAGTTTTGTGGGCTTTAATATAACAACCGTTTGAATTAAACGGTTATACCTTCTAAGACCGAGCCCTATAAAGTATTTTATCTACGCTCATTGCTTAAAAATCGAATTATAAAATCGAAATGTGTCAAATAATTACCTACTTTATTCACAGACTTCTATAATTATTAAAAAGTTATTCATAATAACATCGCTCTACTATGGAAATATTTAAAGAAAGTTGTATAATATCCATAACGATACACGGCTCTGGACTCCTGTATTTGTATCTGGGGTTTTGAAGGAATTGATTACAGTACCGCTATCGGCAATACAACGGTTAACGGTTACAATTATTATCTGGGGTAGGTAATATTTTTTATGTAATATTTTTTTAAGTGAATCCACAGACAACATATAGTTGGTAGTCATTGCCGAGAGTATAGATGGGCCATGATTGACCATAGACAACAACACAATGTCTAACGTTCCGCGTAACGTTCCACCTGGGCCTGTGATTATGATTATGATTACGATTACGATTACAATTACTATTACGACTACGATTACGATTACGATTACGATTACGATAACGATTACGATTATGACGTTATCTCGTAAATCTATCGTCCGTAAACCGACTTTACAGACAACTAATTTTTTTTGTTACTTAGTCAAAACTTTGCGCTGAAAAATGTCTAGTAGTGAAACCTACTAAAGAAAATTTCACTCCACCTGACATAAATCATTGCAACTACTAAGGTAGTTGCAATGATTTACGACAAAAGTTAGCAAGATTTTATGATTTGGATTTACGATAATAATATTATGAGCGTAGATAAAGTAGTGTATGAAACTCTACATAATTAGGTATTAAAACACTCGTGTGATACTATTAAAAAACTCGCCTGCGGCTCGTTTTTTAAACTTACACTCGTATTTTAATACCCCCCATTATGTAACCGTTACATAAACTACTAATTTGTATTAAACACAAAACAAAACATCTTGATCTTTACGAAATTTCTTTACGCCTGGTCGATGCAACGCGTGACCAAAATGCTGGCCTCTATTTTGCCCAGAGAATAAGTATCGCGATACTACGAGGCAATGGGGCTAGCATTTTGGGAACAATTCCCTCTGACAGCGGTCTACTAGATTAATTTTTTTTTTTTTTTTTTTTTTTTTTTTTTTTTTTTTTTTTTTTATTTATTTTTAACATTTTAGATTAATATGTAGTTTTTATTTTAGATAAGTATGTAGTTTTTAATTTAGATATAGTTTAATTTTATACCTAGTTTTAATTTATAACTTTTAATTTAAGCTTATTTTAGTTATTGTTTATTCTTGATCTTCATAGTTCATATTTGTGCCCATTCAGGGCTCACATGATAGAACCCCAGCAACCGAAATATTTTTTTTAAATACATACACAGTACATTCCGAAACAATTGCGGAAAGTATTTCATTTCTGTACGAGTCCTAATACTAACTAGTTTCCAATACAGGCGAGTGGAAACGACAGTTCCTAAGATGCATTAAACGACGTTTTTAATACATTGGAGAAAAAATGTTTGCATGCAAACAATTTTTGCAAAATTGCAAAATGTGCAAATGCCACTGCATGTATTCGTATGGTAAATGCAAGAGGAAAACAAAAAAGCTCTACTATTGCGGAAGAGAATAACTTTCCGCGCGCAAAATTAAAGTTTCCACAAAAAAATTCAGTAAACTTATTTTACAATTACAAGGAAAACCGTGCTACATAGGTATTATTGTATTCCTTGCCTACATACAAAACTTCCGAGATACGTGAAATAAACTTAATTTTAAACAACAACAACAACAATTTAATTTTAACAATTCTTTTAATTTAATTTAAACAATTTAATTTTTAACAACTTAATTTTAACAATTTAATTTAATTTTTAACAATTTAATTTAAACAATTCTTTTTTCAAAGTATTTTCCTAAAGATAGGTAGATACAGATACAAAGATAGGTAGATACAGATACACATTAGTAACTGAGTACACAATCACGTTTTAAACATAGGTATTCCAGTTCAGTCGTATGCAGAAACCCTATGAAAAGTTATATTATAGTCGGTTAGTCTAATTAGGAAGTTAGGCTGCCTCGTTAGCGGCGAGTTAGCAGAGCTCGATAGTGCAACTCGCTGATTGTCGAATGTAGTGAGAGCCTATTTTAGGTGTTAACTAAAACCAAAGTTTCTGAACAAAGATAACTACACACACAACTATTTACGCCGAGTATATTATTATTGTTTAGTTTATTAATGTATGTTTCGTAGAAAAAAACTCTTTCTACGAAAGGGGACACCGATTAAAAAAAAAATATTTACGTCGATGCTGCAGGTGGTCTGTAAAAAATTTGTGATATTATTATGAAAACGGTAATTATATTAGCTAGAAATAAAAATTCTTTTCAAAAAACCGACTTCAAAGCCACTACAAAGAGTGAAATAATTTTGATGTTACACCAATTCGAAGTCTATTAATATGTAATGGAGGACTTTATTAAAGTGAAACGGAAGTAATATTTTGCGGTGAACCTTCAATAGATAAAAAAAAACATGTCAAATTAGCTCGTTGAAGGTCACAGAGTCATTATCACTGAGATACAGAATAAGGGTCCAGGTCCGTCAGTTGTTGCTAAGCAATGGTTTGTTTATTAGTAAATAATAAATTATTCTAATTTGACATAAGATTTGGCAAAATTCCAACAAAATTCTCGTATTTTTAAAGATAATTTTAAAAGTAGTCAACCAATTTCGATAAAATTTACATGGGACCAATTCGACACTAGTTCCTATCGATCTAATGTAGAACCATGAAAATCAGTTGCGTATTATCGGAGAAATTCGTGAAATACATAAAAAAAATTATAATTATGATAAAAAAAAATAAAAAAAAACATACAGGCCGAATTGATAACCTCCTCCTTCTTTTGTTTTTCGAAGTCGGTTAAAAATTAGAACTGATACCTAATTATTTAGACTGAAGACAGATGTGTTCTGGAGCAAAGATTGCAAAACAAGCGTAGTCTGGGACGAGTCTGGGTAGAGAAGTGGCATCCTTATGTGGTTGATGTCCAGCGTACTCCAACGAAACGTTTTTCTTTTACGTTTCTGATAGAAACTCTAAGGTGTGGAATACCCTTCCAGCTTCCGTGTTCCCAGCCAAGTACAATCTGGCTGCCTTCAAGAGAAGAGTGAATAGGCATTTTCTAGGCAAGCGTGCTCGCTCCTAGACGTCATCATTTCTGTCCATCAGACATGATTGTAGACAAGCGCAAGCCTTAAATTATAAAAAATTATAAAAAAGTATTGCTCAAATAACCTACAAATCCGACTGATAACGGCGTACGAGAAAATAATCGAGTGTGACTGACGGACGAACGGAGAAAGTCCCACCATAAGGGTTCCATTTTTACCATTTTTTTATGGAACCCTAAAAACGGAGACTATACTGTGTAATGGAGCACTCTTTTGTGAGTGATATTTATGTATGACTAGTTTCCCCTTCCTGAATAATTAGTACCTAAGCTTTTGCTTAAAGTAGATGCAACCAAAGCCTTACTGGCGAGTATCAACCCACGCAAACAAAGAACCCAAACGAACAATCTTTAAAATTTCGAGTACACTTTACCGTGGATAAAAATTAAAACCCATTACAGCTTCCTACAGCCGCTATTAACAAAAGCTCTTAACACTTTTATCCTTTTAGCATAAAATACAAATAATTCGCGATAAAGAGGTTATATTCCGTTCAACGATAACTCCGATATCAACCGCAGCTTCCATTGCCCGCCATTTGTATTCCGAACTCGCTTCGGAATCACCGCCAATAACACCACTCACTATCTCGGTAATTATAGTGTAGCGTAATCAGAATATACATATTACGGTGATTTTTGTATTACACACCTTTTTTACTGATCGGTTTTACTTAATTTTAATTCGAAATGTATATATTCCTTCCCACAGGTGGAACGTATGCACCTAATGAAAATAATGTCTGACTATGCCATGGTTTTGCAACGAGAAGAAAGGGCGAGAAATTCGGCACTTGCAATAAAAAAAATTTGATGCACAATTTTCTTATCAATATTATTATAGTCTCGTGGGAAGACGGAAAAAGATCCATTAGTCTTCTAAGTTCATTTGTTTTTCCCCGAATTAAGTATACTTAAATATGACAGATTTTTTGAACATATTCAAAGGTTATGAACTCAAAAAGAATACGTAGGCATACGATATTGTAATGTGAATATCCATGGGTAAAAGAAAAAACCATTTTGAAACGTACCTATAACCGTAAAGCAAAGGAAAATGAAGGAAAGAAATTAAAAATAAACCAACAGAACTATTCAAATTGCAATAATAATGGTGGCCTATAGCCCATATTGACTTAGACCAGTCGGCAAAATTCGTCGTATCTATTAGCTACAGCTCTGTTAACGGCATAGAAGCCGTATTTAAGCAATTTTGAATGAAGTTTTATTTGAAAACTATAAAGACAATTACGTTCAAATTTAAACTTCATGTATTTTGGGTCTTTAATCTAAAATCACTTTTGATTTGAAGCAAAAACACGATTGGATACAATTTTCTCGATAGAAACTTTCTATCTCCGAAAAGTTGCTCCAAAATCTCAATTTTTCTAATTTTTATCGGAATCTACAATGGATATAATTGTAATTTTTGTTTTAATGTGTCCGTAATAATAATATCGTAAAACGCTTAGAAACAGATTATTGATCACTGGCTTAGTTTTTGAGTAATTAGGTAAAAGGTCGTTTTTCTCTTATATTCTTCCGCGACGCTGCATGTTGCACCTACCAACGTATCCATGAGAGTCAGAAAGACAAAAATAAATTCAATTTTGTCAGAAGTATTAATAATATCATAACTTTGACAAAAATTATCCATGAAAGGCTCAGAATCCTTATCTTCATATTACAAAATGGAAATAATTCGGCTTTACCCGAAATATTACGGAATTAAACGACGCCGCGCCGATATTAATCGTGACCTCTAAGATTCCGGCAGTGTTCAGTAATATAATAATTTACAAAATATCTTTGATACATATAAGAAGTACAACAAAGACTTTTAGTTATGTCAGCCAGTTAAAATTATGAGAATCAATGGTACCCTAAACATAACTCCTAAGAAACGTCCATGTTTTCAAAGTTTTTTGGCTAGTGCCATATTTGGTCTGGTTGACCACTTATAATCAAAATTAATAACCTATCCTGTACAAATTTGTCCTACCAGCACCTTCGTCCCTTAAAGCAGTAATGTTAGTACTGTTGTGACATTTTCATACAAAAGTTATTCATTGCTCTGTGGTTGGTATGAAAATATTTAAACAGGTAGGCGATTCACGTCAATTTCATACTCTAAACCAATAGACGTAAAGTAAAATTTTCAATGTTAATTTTTATATTATTTCTTGATTCACTTCACTCAGTATGTGAAAACGTTACGTGAATTTCCCCCCTGTAGTACAACGGTACTGCTGTAAGAGCCTAAGAGGTGGGGGTAGGACCCAGAGATAACGATTTGACGCTGGATATGGAACTTGTGGCATGGTAGAGATTTATCCCGCACAAATAAGTTTTAATTTCGTCAGTCAATCTTTCTCTGGATGACATCTAAGATTAGAAGAAGGTTGAAATTATGATGATACAACCAACGTCAGTACAAATAAACCCGAATAAAACATACCAGCGCTCGTACCTCAAACTAATTCAGGCACTTATTGAACACTTGCATATCACTTTCAACGACAATCAGCGAGTGAGTCCCCGAGTTTCACTAACGAACTTCCTTAACAACGTAGTGACGATGATGACACAACCATCGTCAGTACAAATATACCCGCATAAAACGAACCAGCGCTCGTACCTCAAACTAATTCAAGCACTTGATGGACACTTGCATATCACTTTCAACGACAATCAGCGAGTGAGCCCCCAAATTTCACAAGCAAACTTCCTTAACAACGTAGTGACGATGATGACACAACCATCGTCAGTACAAATATACCCACATAAAACAAACCAGCGCTAGTACCTCAAACTAATTCAGGCACTTAACGGACACTTGCATATCACTTTCAACGACAATCAGCGAGTGAGTCCCCGAGTTTCACAAACGAACTTCCTTAATACGTAGTAACCATGATGACACAACCATCGTCAGTAGAAATATACCCGCATAAAACAAACCAGCGCTCGTACCTCAAACTAATTCAGGCACTAAATGGACACTTGCATATCACTTTCAACGACAATCAGCGAGTGAGTCCCCGAGTTTCACTAACGAACTTCCTTAACTACGTAGTGACGATGCTACCAACTTCTTAATTAGGCCAACCGACGATAGCTGAACTTTTCGCAAGACTGCTGCATTCTCGATTAATTTCGCAATGTAAAATTTTACTTCCGCTTGTGTCATACTTTTGTCAGCGAAGTGGGTTTCGCTGATGAACTCTTTGTATGAAATTAAGATTATTATTCCAATTTTGACTCGTCCGGTTCGCTAACCGCACTGCAAATTAATGTTGACTTTTTCTACATCTTCTGAGGATAGTTTCATGCAGTCAGTTTTAAAAATAAAAAAATAATATTTAATTTTTTATTTTATACAAACTCAGGATTGGCAATAAGGTAAAAATTCAAAACGAAAATTGTGGGTTTTACCATATTCGTATTAGCAAAAGCGGGTGCGGCTTACGGCTTACCTATATTATCCCTCGACATTTGTATATGGAAAAAGCAAAATCAGAATTCATTTCTATAACCCAGGGATACCGGGGGCCGATCGTAATTCCCCCAGGGCAAAACTATTTCCATTCAGGAGGGATCCCGTGCGACCCGGCTACCCTGTTTACCCTATTCTTGTTTCTAAGCGTTCTCGAATTTGTTCCGCAAAATTGTGCATCACGTCACAATTCACAAGTGAGTGCCGTCATAACTGATTTTTGGGTAGGTATGAAGGGAGTGAGTCTTTTCACAGAATGACAAAATTTTTATCAATGTTTTTAACCCTTCACTTTAGTATAGTTAAGGTTGCCTACATACCTTTGTACATCATAAACTTTCTTTTGAGTCATTAATAGTTATCTCTATTTAATAACCACATAAGTATTGCATGACTATCATTTTGTAAGTGCTTGTAAAATGATCCTAAATGAAATTAATCATTTGAATCTTTGAATATTTGAGAACAATAAGTAGAATTTTTAAGCATGTAAGTATAGGTTTTTTGCGGTGTTTTTCTTCAACCCTAAGCAAAGAGAAATTTAGTTGCCAAATGCACCTAACCAACAATTGAGATGCCGAACTTTGATTAGACGTCTGAACTATTGGGCTGTTAACCACATATATTGATAGCTGTATTTAAAAGGGCATTGCTCTCACTTTCCTAAAATGGATTCGTCCACATGGATTTCAAAATCAATCTTATTATGGACAAAATCACGGCGTTTCGGAATTTTGCAAAGCCAAACTCTTATTGCATTGAATTGTAGCAAATCAAGATTTGTCTTTATAACACTGATCGTGAGTTTTGGTTTAAAGACACAATAGAAGTGGTAAAATTAAATTCCACAGTTTTTTTATGAATCTATGTACATTTGAATAGCTCCAACAACAAAATAGTTATTTATTCCCGGAGAATTTGCGAGGAGGGTGAGGTACGTCAGGAAGTTTACCTTCCGGTCTTACTACATAAATGTCTTTCGAACGAGGATTTTGGTTGAAAGAGCTTTTGATACAGCGAGCTTAGTACAAGTTGTTGGATAAATTTTGATTCGAATCTCGATTCGGTTTCGCTTTACAATGTATATGCGGAGAGAAACCGAAAACGTATAGCTCTATCGAATTCTAGAATTATTATGTAAGTTGTACTAATCCTTCTGATCTATTCGCAGGAGACTCGAGTACCTACCTACTTCTTACGTTAATTTCCTTTACGCCCTTTGGATGAAGACGTAACTTTTGGAGCAAACTTCTTCCGAGATAATTTATCTGTTTAATTAATGTTGTTACAATTGACTTCACCTTCTACCAAGTTACATCTAAAAGGTATAACTTTAACCTGCTAATAAAGGACGTACCTACATTTGGTCTGTAGTTTTAAGATTTTGTTTTTCACCTTTTATGGTGAAATGTTGTATCGTGTAAAAGTTGTCATAACTACCTACATTCATAAGAGTAATTGTGAAAAAAGGTATTACATTTATTTATTTATATATTTTCGTTTATTTACACGTAGAGATTGGTTTTGTGTACTCGTATGTCTAACATTTTTTTTGGTACGTAACTTACTGAATCAAGATGAGTGTACTTTCATGTATTGGCATCACGAAACCTTATTACTATACAGTGATTTGTAAGTTATTATATTCACAGATCAGCTAATGTATTCTTTAATGAATTCCCTTGTCTGTGTGTATTGATGCTACTTAAGAGGCATATCTAGTAAATAGAGTGTCTAGACAATGTGGTAATATTCTTGAGATAATAAAAGTCTTTCTAGAAACTTTTATTGCTTTTGTTTACGATTAATGAAATTTTGCTCCATTGCATTTATTGTTGCGGCAATCGTAAAGGTTTCTTTAAAGGTTTCACATCCAAACTATGAAATAACTGTATATAGAATACAGAACTTTATAAGTGCAGCAAGACTTACATCAACCTGATGCCCGTGTCTATGATGCATAGTTTTATCTGCCTCCTTTACTAACTGACTAGGTGGCTAAAATTCATCAATATTGGTCGCACAAAGATAGTTATTGTTTAAATTCAAGCTACAGTACTTATTGTTTAAATATACCTATCTGTGACTGTAGAAAAACCACGTGACCGTATAGAGGAAAACACGTTTTTTTTTAAAATCGACTACGACAATTTGAACGCTCCCTGGCGTTCTCAAAGACCTTGTAGATAACTTTTAGCGTACTTCACATGACAATTGACAGCCGACAGTGAACAAATGCTAAGCATAAAGCAAATTCTGCTTTCAATTGTTTTCATTCGGTCATGTGGTTTTTCTACAGTCACTTGTTTTGTCCATACATTTTTATCTACAGTCGTCAACGCTAAACGACTGTAACTTTGTCTAGCCCCGCTGAGAAGTAAATTTGAAACATATTCCATACAAAATCTGTTAAAACGTCATATTTATTCGTTAGTTTACGATTATCTGGGGATTGAAAAATCGGCCCTAAGTATCTTAAAAAATCGGAAAGGATCTGAAAGTAACATACCATACGTCTACGTATCCGTTCGACGAAAATTAACTTTTGTTTTTCACAAACCTCTAGGGTGCTTTGGTTAATATAACGGCCAGCTTCCACGTCATCTAATCTGGCGGTCTGATAGTATCTTCCGCGCCCTCTGATGCTATCTGAAGCCATTACCGGTCCCCAATATTGTGTGGCATCTTACAAACAAGTTCATTACATGAGGTTTCTTTATCGAAGTGAGCATTGTGTATTGATTATTTGTTTTAAGTTATATTTTTGTTCCTATGTTTCGCTTAGCTGACCAAACGAGTTGTTTGATTTTAATGGTTCCAAAAACATTAGATTTGTTTAAATCTCCCAAATACAAAATATCGAAATTAAAGGCGTCATTGTAGTGTGACTAGAAAAATTGCCTTTGCAAGTGTGGTTTAAAAAGCTCTTTTAAGATCATATTTAGACTTCGTAAAACATATTATTTTCTATATTTTAACGATAGGTAAGTAGTTATTTGAGCGTCTTTCATTCAAGTGAAATTTTATTTTTGAACAGATTCAGAATAAATAATTCCTCAAGCGCCTTTCGAAGCTATTTTAAGTAATACCCTTATACATAAAGACTTTGCACGTCTAAGAATAAGATTTAATGAAGATTTTACTTCCGGAAAGATTACTAATAAACGTTTCCACAATTAGGATCTATTAAAAGTGCTTCAAGCAAAAATAATCTGTAGGTAGGAGCTAATAATTAATTTAGATTTAATTCTGCATAGGAATTTTCACGAGCGCCTTTCAAAAGTGCTTCAAGCAAACCCAAAATAAAGACTAGACGACATAAATTTTTCGAGAGCGTTTGCCTTCATCGAAACTGATGATAAACACGAAACTTGGACAATTAAACGGAAACAATAAATAAGCTGGGTTGAAAAAATTTTACAAGCGAATTTACTGTTCCCCGCGATTCAGTTCTGACCCGTTCCCACCCCGTATGATATACGGGACGTTTATTGCTTGTTTACGAGCCAACTCTTTACCGAACAGACAATGATGTTTGTGTTTTTTATTTCGGTTCATATTTCCGTCTCTCCAAAAATGTAATATGACGGATGAGCACCAAACAGGCATTAGGGACGAGTGCTATTTGGCCGTGCGTTTAAACAACAACTTACGTGGAAATACAATTTTTATGAAACGCTTGATTTCATATGAGAACACCACTCTTGTTTATTTACCGTTCATTGAAATTTGTATTCATTGACAAAGATATTCAGGGGTATAAATTACTTTATTTGAGAGAAAATAAAGCCCTTGTTTGAAATTACATATCTGATGTTCTCTTCGTGAAATTATAATTTGTCTCAATGTTTTGTATACTGATGTTTGCATTATATACCTACTATCCAACTAGAAAATTCAGAAATCTCAGAGCTTTATACGAAAAGCAGTTACTACTTCAGACCAATCAAATCTTATCAGTAACTTCTTACGCGTCTAGTAGAGTTACGGTGCGATGCTGTGTAGCTCGTGTAAGATACTTACTTCTAAGGTATTACGAAAAGGTCGTCGGCTGCATTTTCACTTAACAGCAAGTGTGATAGCAGTCAAGTACGTACACTAACTGGTAGTGTATAAAGAAATGTTTTACGTTCCCATTTTTATCGCTTTTTTAACCAAAGGTATGTAGCTATAATAATATTTCTAAGTACCCATTCTATCGTACCCTGCAATAAAAATCAAAATTCAATTACCTATTTTTATACAGAAGCATGTTAAGGCTCGCGTAGTTTCCTGCTTTATAACGTGACAAGCTGCAATTTCAGCTTTGTAAGGAACCTGTATCGCGAGCACGCTTTTAATTTACTGAGAAATAATTGCTTATTAATTATATGGTAATGTGTAGTTTTACCTGTACCTCCCTTCATGAACCATGAGCATACTGCATTACCAAAGTAAAATGTTTATAGCAACGAATAAGTTACCTATTGGTGAAAACAAAATACTCGTGAGGAAACCTGCAACCACATCTAAATATATAAAAGAAGATACTGACTGACTGATTCACTGACATATCAACGCACAGCCCAAACCGCTGGGTCTAGAGACTTCAAATTTGGCACACAGGTTCCTTATGAGGTCTAGAGGTGCACTAAGAAAGGATTTTTCAAAATTCCCCCCCTAAAGGGGTGAAACTGGGCTCCAAAGTTCGTATTTTACCAAGCTTCAATACTCCTTCACGCCAAAACTACTGAACCGATTTGGCTCAAATTTGTAATTGAGATAAATTGCATCTTGGATTAACATTAAGAAAGGATTTTTCAAAATTCCCCCCCTAAAGGGGTGAAACGGGGCTCCAAAGTTCGTATTTTACCAAGCTTCAATACTCCTTCACGCCGCAACTACTGATCCGATTTGGCTCAAATTTGGGATGGAGATGTATTGCATCTTGGGCTAATACATAAGCTACTTTCCATCCCGGGAAAATCCATGGTTCCCGTGGGATTAGTTATAAACCGAAATTCACGCGGAAAAAAATCTTCACGCCGCAAGTACAATACCGATTTGGCTGAGATTGGGAACGGAAATAGATGATATCCTGGGTTAATAAAAAAGCTACTTTTTATCCCGGAAAAATCCATGGTTTTTGCGGGAAAACTGAAAAATCGATATTCACGCGCGAAAAATACTACTTTACGCTGCACTTACTGAACTGATATGACTGAAATTCGGAAAGGAGATATATTTTATCCTGGATTAATACATAGGCTACTTTTCATCCCGGAAAATTTCATGGTTTCCATGATAATAGTGATAGATAATATGCCTTCATGTCGAAATTACTGAACTGATTTGGAATAGAGATAGCTTATATCCTGGATTAATACTAAGGCTACTTTTTATCCCGGAAAAATCCATGGTTCCTTCGGGAACAGTGAAAAACAGATATCCACTTCACGCCGTAATTGCTGAACTGATTTGGCTGAAAATTAGAATAGAGAAGGCTATTTTTTATCCCGGGAAAATCAATGGTTATTTCTCCCGCGTGAATATTTGTTTTTCACTATTCCAGCGGGAGAAATACTCATTCACGCTGCAACTATACAAAATTTTTGGCTGAAGGTTAAAATGGAGATAGATTTCGCTCTAAATTAACACAAAGGTTACTTTTTATTCCGGAAATATCGATGGTTCCCGTGAGAATAGGGAAAACTAAAATAAACGCGGGCGAAGCCGCGGGTATCTGCTAGTAAGGAATAAGGATGCCACCGCTCTCGGCGTCTTGCAGTCCTATGGTAGAAATATAAAGGAGGAATCCCGTGGGAATGATGGAATTTTCCAGAATACCTACAACCAATGTATAATCTATCCTCGCTCCAAATTTAAACGAAATCCGTTCAGTATACCTTCATAATGGACTGCAGAAGACATCCTTAAATGCCAATATTTGTGTGAAGTATAAGACAATCAAACAGAGAATCCTTCAAACTTCATAGGTTTTATTTAACCTTTATTTAAGGTAGAGAATAGAGCAATAACCTGCTGACATTAGGATTTAGGGAACACAAAACAGCTTAACAGTTTAATTTGCCAACGTTTCGATATCTCTGTTAGCTTAGGCTTTAGGTGAAGTCGGTTCGCAATTCGCATCTAGCCCTGGGCGCTCATTAAGCTAATATTTGCTTTGCCCCGTACTGAACAGTGATTTAGGTATACGACGTTATTCGTGGTAGCAAGATAAGCGTAAACTAAGGTCATTAATTCGACTTAGAAAAGAGCGAGGAGTTTTAAAAGTAGAAGTGCAAAAATAGGTAAAGATACTAATATCTATACCTAGTCCATAGGCTATAGATGTCCGTAGCGTGATTCGTGACTCTTAAAAGGAATCCCAAAACTAGGATTATAAATTGTAGAAGTAATAATATTAACATTGAATGAGAAGAACATAGCCCTAACTAACTTCCTAATATGATTTTCAATGGTGCTTATTCTGTTGTACAAAATCTCTAACTTAAAATTGGCGAGTTTAAGTTTAGACTCGCCAATTTTAGTTTTTCTAAACTCATGACTCATTCGGCAGTCACGTCGAACTAAATATGGAGATGATTTGGAGTCTCCAAAGACTCGCTAAACCTGACGTTTGGGTTGAATAGTAAGTGCTGCCATTTATGATAGCAAAAACTCCACAAACGTTGTTTTTTATTTTCCCCAATTGTAATAAAAATATTTTTTGCGAAATATATGGAAATTAGTTACGTAAAATACAAAAATAACAGTTTAATTGATTTATTTTGGTCCAATCACCTTAAGAAATTCCGAAAGTTGATATTATGTTTAATTCATCGTCTGATTTGTCTATGTCCAAGCATAGACAAACAAGCAATTATCATTTGTCTATTAGTCTATGCTCATGTTATGGTTGGTCACTTGCTAGAGAGTATAGTGTTCTGTGGTCATAAAAGACCGTTTTGAATTTGACGTCCGAGTTTTGTGACCTTTAGTCACAGATTACTACAGATCCAGCGCACAGTACTTCGGGAGTGAGGCACGCAAAAGGGATACAAAACAAAAAGCCGTATTCCATTTGAGTTCGTACATGGTTAGTACGTAGCGAACCGCTGACCGAGTCACTGCTGCGTAATTTGTATGTGACGTTCAGAACTGGCAATTGATTTAAATTCGAAACACCAAACCTCAGCGAGAGTCCATCAGTGTGACCAGTCTACATTGAAATTATTTTCCCTAGATGTAAGGTATAAATTGTATGTTAGTAACAGGGCATTTGAGATTAAAAAAAAAACCTTAATGACTGGCCTCTTGTTGAAACAACGTTTCTTTTCGGACGATATCGCGTACGGGGCTTAGCGGAAAAAGTATAAAAAACTATAAGACCCAAGATTAATCGGTCAAACATCTTGCTGCCCGCGATGAAATAAAATGAGAAACGGCGTCGCCTGTTGCTCTGCATATTATTGAATACGGTAATTTTCTTTGATGGTGAGTGACGGTCTTTCACTTCATTTAATATAGTATTAAAATTGAAAAAATTGGCCGCCATTTTGAACTTTTTTGTTATTGGGCCGAATTCTTTCAAAATCGAAATCTGACCGTGGCAGCAAGCATTGAGTAAGAATCTGGTGTCGAAATTGAAAAAATTGGCCGCCATTTTGAACTTTTTTGTTATTGGACCGAATTCTTTCAAAATCGAAATCTGACCGTGGCAGCAAGCATTGAGTAAGAATATGGTGTCAAAATTGAAAAAATTGGCCGCCATTTTGAACTTTTTTGTAAGTGGGCCGAGTTCTTTCAAAATCGAAATCTGACCGTGGCAGCAAGCATAGAGTAAGTGTAAGTGTAACAGTAAGAGTCTGGTGTCAAAATTGAAAAAATTTACTCTGTGCTTGCTGCCACGGTCAGATTTCGATTTTGAAAGAATTCGGTCCAATAACAAAAAAGTTCAAAATGGCGGCCAATTTTTTCAATTTTGACACCATATTCTTACTCAATGCTTGCTGCCACGGTCAGATTTCGATTTTGAAAGAATTCGGTCCAATAACAAAAAAGTTCAAAATGGCGGCCAATTTTTTCAATTTTGACACCAGATTCTTACTCAATGCTTGCTGCGACGGTCAGATTTCGATTTTGAAAGAATTCGGTCCAATAACAAAAAAGTTCAAAATGGCGGCCAATTTTTTCAATTTTGACACCAGATTCTTACTCAATGCTTGCTGCCACGGTCAGATTTCGATTTTGAAAGAATTCGGTTCAATAACAAAAAAGTTCAAAATGGCGGCCAATTTTTTCAATTTTGACACCAGATTCTTACTCAATGCTTGCTGCCACGGTCAGATTTCGATTTTGAAAGAATTCGGTCTAATAACAAAAAAGTTCAAAATGGCGGCCACTTTTTTCAATTTTGACACCAGATTCTTACTCAATGCTTGCTGCCACGGTCAGATTTCGATTTTGAAAGAATTCGGTCCAATAACAAAAAAGTTCAAAATGGCGACCACTTTTTTTAAGTTTTGACCACGGTTCTTTCTCCAACACAGACCGTCACTTACCAGTTAGAGTACAATCAAAAGAAATGACTGTCTTCAATATGTATGATGCAGATAATATTATAAATTCAAATGGAACCGAAGACCGTCACTCACCATCAAAAACAAATACCGTCTTCAATCTGCAGAACAACAGGCGACGCCGTTTCCCCGTTTTATTTCATCGCGGGCAGCGAGACGGCGTCGGAGGTTAAAAATATACTTAGGTACTAATCACTCTTCACTAAGGAAATTGTACCTATAATACTATATTGTAGTGGGAGTTTTTTCCTTAAGCCACTTAAGCTAGCAACATTATCAGGCTTGCGTTAGACAGTGTTCGGACCGATAGCTGTGTGTGTGCACGCACACATACGTAAATACCGTGCGTCACTTGATGCTTCGGAAGTGTTCATCTGTAGTAATCTGTGCCTTTAGTATCACTTATTTTAAATATTAATAATTTACTCTAAGAGAAAACCAAGATATAATTAAAATATTTCGTGTATTTGTCTATATGCAAGTGTTAGGCAGACACCTTAAATTTAATCGGCACCTCCCGAGGTCCTCTCTTATTTTAAGGAATTTTAGATTGAAATCTCTTAATTTAAACATAGAACGCGTACAACGGAATAGCTTTTGTTCTCTAAAATCTAAATTGAATAGTTTAGCGCTGTCAAAATAAATTTTAGAATAGAGCTGTCATTTAGGGGTGTAACAGAATGTCACATCTCTCTAAGTCTTATTTTGGCGATTTTTAGCGATTTTTAGTTTAGAGATTGGCAACAGAATAAGCACCATTGTCTGCAAATAAAATTCTTAAGACATATTTTACAGACAGACGAAAACGCCATGAAGGGCTGTAACTTAGCTTTGGCTCACAATAGAAAGCACAAAAGACAGTAATGCTGATTGCTGCTCTTTTCTAACAATACAAAATAAATCGGATGATAATACAAAATAATTATGACATGGAGCTGATCTGATGATGGAACCGGAAGGTGACCATAGGAATTCAGTTTCAACTCCATTGATCCATCTTGACGAGTACTTTGGTACTAGATAATAGCCAGGGTCTGATGACGGAGCTTGAAGGTGCTCATAATGATAAGGAACTGAGTAATTAAACGTTATAAGCCCATCGAGTTTGGGCTAGTCTGATTCGTCTTGACGAATACTTTGGTAGGTACAAGATTGTAACTAGGGTCTGATGACGGGGCTTGAAAATCCTCATAATTCTAAGGAACTGAGTAATTAAACTTTATAACCATATCGAGTTTGGGCTCGTCTGATTCGTCTTGACGAGTACTTTGGTAACTAGATAGTAACCAGGGTTTGATGACAGAGCTTGAAGATGCTCATAATTATAAGGAACTGAGTAATTAAACGTTATAACCCCATCGAGTTTGGGTTCGTCTAATTCGTCTTGATGAGTTCATTGGTCCTAGATGTACTAGATGTTCTATGGTACTGGGTCTGGTGCTGAGAAAAATACTTACAAAACGTATAAAAGCTTGTTTATAAAAATAACTTGTTTATTGGTATTTTATATGTAAAAAATCGCAATTATTTAGTAACTCACCCTCTTACAACAACAATTCACAATGAATCGAACTAATGCAAATAGTTGGCGCGCCGACTTCCTACAGCTTAATTAACATTTGTAAAGTCGAACGAGTAAACGTTTAAATATTTATAGCAGCTTTGTTAGATTTAATCAATACATTTCCTGTAGCCCGGTTCAAAATGTACTTACTCGCTGCCTAGTTTAAACTCTACTAGGGGAGTTTTGCAAGAAACAAGGTGACTCGAAAGCAGGGTAAAACTTTAATAAAATATTGTACCTAGTAAAATAGTTAATATTAAAACATATTTAATTTTTTTTTCTTTTGTATGAGTTTGTGTAATTAGCTTTTTGTTTTACTTCTTTTTTTTTTGAATAATTATTAGACAACTTTAGCATACCTAATATAGCTTCCATCGTTATTTAGTGTCGACTTTACCAATACTAAGCATGTTGTAGCTACCTATAAGTCGAATCATATGTGAATGTAGTAAGTACCTAGTTTTATTTATATGTCAATGTATTACATATGTTTCTGTTGGTGGTGCTTTGAATAAATAAATTAAATTAAATTAAATTGATTATGTATAATATAAACTTTATAACCCTTACTCAGTAGCTCCACAACATATATCGTACTGGAACGTCAAAGCATTCGACGTCCAACTTCCATCTTCTCTGTAAGAAATCTATAAGTTCTAGACTCTAGAACAAATTCCCGACCTTAGGGAGATACGTGTAGGTTTCGTATATTTAGGCCGAAAACTCTATTATTATTTATTAGTCCTGCCTAAGGACCGAATAAAACGAATCAAGAATTTCATCGCAGGGGGACATGGCTCAGCGGTTAGAGCACCCAGCCACGAGAGATGGGAGACGCGGGTTCGAATCCCGCTGCGAGTGAAAAATTTTGATTCGTATTTAAATTTATAGGATCTATTATTATTATTTAAATATTGTTTTTTAATACGCGAACGGGTATCGCCCATTTCTAGAACTAAGTCCTAGGGCCAATGACGGACATTCCATGAACACAGGTGTACGGTAATTTACATACGTCAACTACGTATGGGTGCAGACCCATAGGGCCTTTCCACCAGAGATGTGATATGCAGCTATATATTGCGAAGATCTGATATCTACGCTACGAAAATATGTGACCGTTTCTACCAATACTAAGCTATGTAGCTGTGCGAGAAAGATGCGCAGCTCGAGCTATGATAATATGTATCGATGGAAAAGACATACTGTAGGCACTTTGCCCTGCACATAGCTACACCAATCGCGACGGCCCAGCAGCAGGCATCTATAGCACGCATCCTTCCATATAAAAACATATCATTAATTAATATATATATATAGCTGCTTGTGCTGATTCACTCACTCACTGACTGATTGATCACCTCTCCTGAACAATTTTGTATGAAAAATTTTTTTTTCAAGTATGGTGTCGTATAAAAGAAAAAAATTCATTCGGAGGAAAAATACGGAGAGAGCTGATGATTGAGGATTTCGAAGGCGGGTGAAGAGCACAGCCAAGGGTATTGCAGATAGGTGTGGGGTGCTCGACCAAATGTCATTCAAAACGTCATCCAATTGGCAGTGAGCTGAAAAAAATTTCAAAATGGCGGATTCAAAATGGCCGCCATTTGAATTTCCTCGATATCTCGGAAAGTATAAAAGATGAAGGAACGGTTTCTTGACAAGAAGTGATCAGGACCCGAAGGTCTATTCGATGGATAGAAAAAAAATCCAACATCGCGGAAATTATTTTTTTCATACAAAATGAAAGGAGATTTTTCAAGGGATTTTTTTATAAGTAGGTGGGAAGACAGCACGCGGGCCACATGTGGCCCGCGCCCCCACGCGCCCTACTAGTATATATATATAGCTGCTTGTGCTGATTGGGTCATTGATCACCTCTCCTGAACAATTTTGTATGAAAAATTTTTTTTTCAAGGATGATGTCGTATAGAGGGAAAAAATTCAGGAAGAAGAAAAATACGGAGAGAGCTGATGAATGAGGATTTTGGAGACGGATGAAGAGCACGGGGAGGGTATTAAAGGTAGGTGGGGGGTGCTCGACCAAATGTCATTTGAAACGTCATCCAATTGGCAGTGAGCTGAAAAAAATTTCAAAATGGCGGATTCAAAATGGCCGCCATACGGATTTCGTCGATATCTCGGAAAGTATAAAAGATGGAAAAACGGTTTCTTGACAAGAAGTGATCAGGACCCGAAGGTCTATTCGATGGATAGAAAAAAAATTCAAAATGGCGGAAATTTTTTTTTTCATAGAAAAAGTATGGGGAATGTTGAAGAGACTATTGAAAAGTTGTGAAACATGTAGTACTTTGATGCAGTTTTTTGGAGGACTCTCAGAGAAAAATATGGAATGAGAAGATGATTGAGGGTTTTGAAGACTGTCGAGGAGCACGGGCAAGGTATTATAGTTAGGTGGGGACTGCTCAAACAAAAAATACTCAGAACCTCATGCAATTGGCAGTAAGCTGAAAAAAAAATTCAAAATGGCGGATTCAAGATGGCCGCTATACAAATTTCGTGTTGTTCTATCTCGGAAAGTATAAAAGATAAGAGAGTGGTTTCTTAGCAAGAGGTGATCAGGATCTCAAGGTTTACGGGATGAATGGAAAAAAATTCAAAGTGACGGAATTTATTTTTCGACGGAAAATGTACATGCCACAATAAGTAGGGAACTATGCAAGTCATTGACGCAGTTCTACGGAGAACCACCAGAGAAAAATATGAGAAAAGATGATGATCTAGGATTGGGATGATGATTAAGGAGCACGGTCGTGGTTTTAAAGATAGTTAAGGGCTGCTCGAACAAAAATACGCTGAACCTCATCCGATGAGGTTCAGCGGTATTTTTTGTTGGAACAGCCCTTAACTATCTTTTAAACCATGACCGTGCTCCTAGGTAATTTTTTCAGCCCACTGCTAATCCGATTCCAATTGGCGATGGAGAAGACGGCGGTACTTTTATGGGCGGGAAGACTGCACGCGGGCCACATGTGGCCCGCGCACTCACGCGCCCTACTAGTATCATATATGACATATCCGTTTCCACCAGTGCTAAGCTATGTGCTCCAATTAATATGATTGTTGGATATCAAACGCATCATAGCACATCTCTGGTGGAAAAGCACTAAAGCAGCCTAAACATACCTCGCGGTGCTAAGCTAAAAAGGGAAATATTCATATGTTCAATAAAATATAGTCTTAAAATAATTAAAACGATGGCGGCGAACCAGACGAAACTCATCGTTAAGTTAAGGGTGTGTCTATATTTGGGCGGCGATTAAAATTGTTTACACGGCTAATGAAAACACCATGACGCGACGTGACAATGCACAACATTGCGGCGCGTAATTATAGAGGCCCCTTTACATTGCTACGTAACGGAACCGATTTTTCAATCCAGAAATCTTTACGTGCGATTTTTTTGGTAGCGTAGCACCGCTATAAGTCGCAACGTAAGAGCGAGTTGATAAAAGCCATTACAGACGTAAAAGTGATAATGATAACCAAGTTACTCCTAAAGCATGACAATATAAAAGTGCTGTGTCCGGATATATTGATTACTCGATCACACCAAAAGTACCGAACCGATTTCGCTAAAAGTAGACAAAGAAGATGCGAGCAAAACCGTGTTATGTTTTACTCACAAGGCTGCAATTAAATTTTTTGGCTCATACCTATCCCGTCTACCGCGTCTCTTGCTGATCTGGGGCTGTACCAGCACCTCATAAAGCTGTAATCTTGTAGTACTGTGTTTAATATTTTCATACCAATACAGTATGAACTGAACTATGTTGGTATAAAATAACTGGTAGCTGTGTTCCAAAAGTATGCCTAAAAACAATGTGAGAAATGAAACTCTATGATATGATTGTGTCCATTTTCACTGTGCATCCTTTTCCAGTGTTCCCACAATATTACAACAGCCCCTAAAAAGTGTAAATTTTTGGGGGTCTCTTGTAATATTGTGTTGTCTCAGGTGTATTCTGAAGATATAATTCGAATTATAGGTTATTTTACAACTTACAAATCAAACACGTACAATTATTTTATTAGATTAAATACATTTATTGAGATAAAATAAGGACACAAAGTCTATAACTTAACACAAACAGGTTTCAAGAAGAGGTAGCGTCCATGAACTACCTAACAAGTAACATAGGGGCAAGCGATTTTTGTGAATATCCGAACCATAAATGGTTTTTGAAATTAATAAAACGATGTTTTGAAAAATGTAACAATATAATAAAAATAATCCTGTCGTTATCGTCCCGGCTCGAGTAGTGAATGCGACTTTCATGGAAGTCAGAGGCGTGGTTCTTACTTCGTTGCGGCTCAAATAAAATTAACACTTTAATTTAAATTAAAGTACCTTTCCTATACTAATTAATTATTATAAGTTTTATGAGAGCGTAGAATAACAAAAAAGATTAATATTAAGTAACTTTGTAGGTAAGTTTGTATTAAAATTAATAAAAAGTTTGTTTAAATGTGCATTTTGTAAATTATTTGGGTATTTTAAATACGAGTA
Source organism: Coenonympha arcania (assembly GCA_036785405.1). Classification (NCBI taxonomy): domain Eukaryota; kingdom Metazoa; phylum Arthropoda; class Insecta; order Lepidoptera; family Nymphalidae; genus Coenonympha; species Coenonympha arcania. The sequence goes on from CM072067.1 coordinate 5,765,995, forward strand.
TCATAATGTAAAATGCTGTCATAGCTCATTAGTTCATACCTCTGCCCCTCTTCGTGGGTCGTGGGTTCGAATACCGGGCACGCATCTCAGACTTTTCAAGCTATGCGCATTTATGGAAACTAATAATAACTACCTTTATAATTCGTATTATTATCGTTCAGCAATAAAATTATATAATATTCGAGTACCTACTTATATGAACCACAAAAATATTTTGCAAACGTCGTTACTGATTTTATTGTCTTGCTCGTAAAAGATGAGTACCATTACAATTAACTTCACTATCAAACTTAAAATACTATCCAACTCTTGGTATAAACTATTGAAATTGGAGTAACAAACATCAAATTTTATGTTACCAGAAACTTTTCAGTGCGTAGATAGAATGTGCCATAACTGAAACCTATGGATAATATACTAGTATGTGGCTATTTTTATGGCAAATGTAATGATAGACTTGGGATAGGAATTTCGCTTATTATAATATAATCTCCGGGTAATGTTCATCATATATTCATTTTATGTCATTATTTCATAATAAAGTAGAATTACTGATCTTGTTCTGAGTCTTGCTCGTTATAACACACAATATACACAAATTTGTATGCAGGCGTTTAAAACAAACAAGTTTATTATAATTTTCTTTTCATTTTTGTCATACTATACTTCGTATACTAAGTTTTAATTCGTGAAATATTTATCATCATTATATAAATACTTAGAATGAAATGACTCGTCGCCTCTGTATAGGCCTACATGTAATAAAGTATTTTATATTCTAAAAATTTGGTGCTATTAGGCTATCTACTGAAATGAAATAAAAGAAACGTATGTGACTACTAAATAGTGGGTAAGTACTTACCCACAGTCTTTTCATTTAAAATTCGATTTTTAAAATAGCTACTCGAAATAATTGACTCCGAATGCCAGTTTTATTCTTTACCAGGTAGAAGCTAAAGTAGTCGAATGAAAGTCGAATTTAGGCGAATATTCTGGCTCGGAAGCTAAAAGAGGGTTAAGCGAACAATTTATTAAAATCTTGATTACGCCTATCTTCATTATGCTTTTCGCTTGCTGCATCGAATACCATAGTGAGTTTACTCTTTTTCACATAAGAGATGTATCACACTAAATTTATATATTTTAGGTAAGTCCTATCCCACTTTTTCAATATTTTTTTCCGTAAACATAGGTTGCCTGGAAGATAATATTTGCAGCGATAAGATCGACTATACCTACATACTATAATTTTTTTTCTCTATTTCTGTATATTAATATTATGACAAAAATAAAACAAGTATCTTTAGCATTGCAAGACAAAGGAAAAAATTTAAATATCATTATTTATTGATATTTATTTAATCTAGTTTAGTTGCATCGTGAATTTTGATCCTTATTAAATAAATACACCTAGCTAACTAAACTAAGCTTTTGGTACGCATTTTTAAATTTAGATATTGAGGAATCCCTGTAAATTCCAAGAATTGTAATTTTAATACAGTAATTATTAGGAAAATAAGATTATCACTATTGTGTATTAGACCTTAAGAATACTTTTAATTAATATTATATGGTTACGAATCATAAAAAATAACATATACAAACACACATAGTGTTAGCACCCGTAATATACACATCAGCAAACAACCGTAAATTAATTTATATGACGTCACACACATAAATAGTCAACACTATACAGCTTCAGGAGCGCCCCCACTGCAAACAAGCTCATTGGTTTAATATGAAGGCGGCTTTAAGTTAGGGAATGTTTGGGAATCGCAGAGCAAAACTTGCCTAGAATTTTAATGGTCTGATAAGAGAGGTCACGTTTTATATTATGGGCTGTTGTAAACATTTATGAAGAAAATTCAGAAAGCCCTTTTTCTAGTATTTTTTGTGCCCAACTGGTGCCCATATTAACATAAGAGCATATTTGCTTTGCTATAGGAACGTGCAGCCTAAGATTTAGGGCTCCTTGGGGATCTAGGATACAAGTCAAAGTCACAAACAGCTGAATGTTTGGAGTTATGTCAGTTTCTGGCAATTCACGTTACTTGAAATAGTAACAGTGAAAGAAACTTAGCTGGAAGAACCTGCATTTTTGGCTCTTCATCATGTTCGCGAATGAGTGTGAAGCCTGTTAATCCACACATGGCCAGCATAGTTGAAACCTTTGCATAGTAGTTTGCTAATAGGCTGAATAAATTCAAGACGTAGATCACAGATTTAAACATAATATATCTTTCGACAACTATTTATAATCGAAGTAAATTGGGATCTCCATGCCCTTAGGTGAGTCTATTTTTAAAGCACGCAAATGTGATTTAGAGAGATTCAATAAATAAGTAAACTTGGGTTTCTCGGAGGAAAAATATCAATGCTGCCATGTCGCCTCACTGACAACCTTTTACGGACAGAAATTTATAATGGTAGTTTCCATTAACCGAAGTGGCTGTCTGGGGGCTGATGCATGACGCACTTGTGAGAAAATATTAATAGGACCACGTTCTGCCCCCGATATAAACGCTCCTATATAACGCTTTTTAAATCATGTTTGCCTGGTACTTAATTTTAGAAACTCCATAATATTAAATTCCTAAAAATTTAAATCATTTGGCAAAGGAGACGTTTCACCAATGTATGGGCCCTGGGCCAGGTCTATGTACGGTATACTTGGGTATAGCCCAGATAACAATAAACAGTTTCTACCTATATATTTTCTTTAAAAATGGCTTTTTTCGGTGTACAAAACAAATATTTCTGCATATAATTGCAACACTTAACAATGATTCATCATGGCGGTAACATGTCTTTCATTGTGAATTGACATTGACGTTTCCACATATCCGCAACAACCATAGATTTTTTCCCACGTGACATTGGCGAAGTGCTCAGTGCTGCTTTGGCACAAACAAAAGCCATAAACGAAATCATCAATCAATCATCAACCATAGATTTTTCAGACCATAGATATTTTAATATATAGATTCGATATATGGATATTAAATCAGAGCATCTGATTCGGATACGATACTCAAAAAAAGCAACGACCCAGTCCTACAATGAGCAATAACAATGATATTCTGACAGAAGTCATCACAATTAAAATTGACATTGAAGTGACAAGCTGTCAGTTTACGTCAAATCCTTGGTCTTAGGTCAAATCATACGACGCCAGCTATCCCTATAGTGTTATATGCCTGTGACGCCAGCGAGACATCCCTATAGTTTTATATGTCTATGAGCGAGACGCCATATTGAAAATCGATCATATTAATGAAAACAAAAATATTTTTGTACACCTAAACTATACATTATAACTAAATAATTATATTTTTCCCGAGAACAACAGATTTTTCTTAATTTTTTAAGGTACTGTACAAGACCTAGCCCAATTTGAAATATCTCCTTTGTACGCGCTAAAACGGATGCATCAAATATTTGGGTCTTTTTTGTACTTCCGACACAATAAAAAAAAACGTAATTGTTTGTGGATTACCGAAATTATAGACTAACATCGATAAAACCACAGAGTAGAAATGATAACCTAACCGATAACCTGATAACCGATAGAAGTCATTTAAAAATGTGTATTAAACACAATTAGGGTTCTTTGAATTTGGAAATCATAGCAAAGCGTTAAAGTGTAACCTAACCTAACATTCCAAAGTACTCGTACTAGGTCTTCGTACAATGAACAATTCACTACGAATTTCGCATGTCTAACTTCATAAGCGTGCGGTTTGCCGTCCATTATTCCGGGACAAAGTGCCAATCCTTTGGGTCAAAGAGGCCCTGATTCAATCCACCTGCTCGGTCGCTTTGACCGCTCTACGGAATGGACTATTGGGCCTGACATTACTCCGAGTCGTGATATCCTTATTGGAACTTGGGATGGCGTAAACCTATCGATGACCGTAGTGTGCTAAGCTTTGTATTGAATAATCTTACATAATACCTACTTACTATTCAGTATTACAGAATTAATAATACTTTTTGGTATTCACGTTCGTATTTAATTGAAGAGTCAAACGGACTATTCTTATTTCAAATCTGATAAAATAGTGGTTTTGTAAGGCAAAACTTTATTACGTTACATTGACGTTACAGATAAAATAAACAAACCAGCTTTATGTAACTTAAAACACAAACGTGTTTTTTATAGAAATAATATTACAAAAATTAAAGCGTTATTATAATGTTCGTAGAAGTTGTAATTATTATGCCTTAGGGTAACTACCCTGGGAAAGTGTGGCGAGGTATCAAATATGAGGCGAGGTAACGTAAGAAAGGTATTTTAATAAAGATTTAATTTTCATGTAACTTCAATATTTATAATGACAATGGAGAGATATCAAAAATATTTATTACAGCAAACTCCTCCGAAACGGTTTCACCGATTTTCATGAAATTTTTTGTTTACATTCAGTAAGTCTGAGAATGGGTCTATTTTTAAAACCTTTGTATTAAGACAAAACAATGTTACCGCATCAGCTACAAAAAAGATTAATATTAAGTAATTTTCAAAAATGTGTCAATACATAAATTTACACATTTTTGAAAATTACTACTAATGTATAATTTATGCTGTGTGCTTTTGTGTGCACATTTTTACACTCTTTTCCTCAGCTGGATAGAAGTGACAGGCTTTTAACGTATCGCTAATGGTAAGGGCGCTTTTATCGGTATTATGTAACTAAATGTTAACAAACCACAGATTACTACAGATTAACACTTCGGAAGCATCAAGTGACGCACGGTATTTACATATGTGTGCGTGCACAGCTATCGGTCCGAACACTGTCTAACGCAAGCCTGATAATGTTGCTAGCTTAAGTGGCTTTAGGAAAAAAACTCCCACTACAATATAGTATTATAGGTACCATTTCCCTAATGAAGAGTGATTAGTACCTAAGTATATTTTTAACCTCCGACGCCGTCTCGCTGCCCGCGATGAAATAAAACGGGGAAACGGCGTCGCCTGTTGTTCTGCAGATTGAAGACGGTATTTGTTTTTGATGGTGAGTGACGGTCTTCGGTTCCATTTGAATTTATAATATTATCTGCATCGAACATATTAAAGACAGTCATTTCTTTTGATTGTACTCTAACTGGTAAGTGACGGTCTGTGTTGGAGAAAGAGCCGTGGTCAAAATTTAAAAAAAGTGGCTGCCATTTTGAACTTTTTTGTTATTGAACCGAATTCTTTCAAAATCAAAATCTGACCGTGGCACCAAGCATTGAGTAAGAATCTGGTGTCAAAATTGACTTCGATTTCGATTTTGAAAGAATTCGGTCCAATAACAAAAAAGTTCAAAATGGCGGCCACTTTTTTCAATTTTGACACCAGATTCTTACTCAATACTTGCTGCCACGGTCAGATTTCGATTTTGAAAGAATTCGGTCCAATAACAAAAAAGTTCAAAATGGCGGCCTATTTTTTCAATTTTGACACCAGATTCTTACTGAATACTTGCTGCCACGGTCAGATTTCGATTTTGAATGAATTCGGTCTTAAAACAAAAAAGTTCAAAATGGCGGAAACATTTTTCAATTTTAATACTATATCAAATGAAGTGAAAGACCGTCACTCACCATCAAAGAAAATTACCGTATTCAATATGCAGAGCAACAGGCGACGCCGTTTCTCATTTTATTTTATCGCGGGCAGCAAGATGTTTGACCGATTAATCTTGGGTTTTATAATTTGTTATACTTTTTCCGCTAAGCCCCGTACGCAATATCGTCCTAAAAGAAACGTTGTTTCAACAAGAGGCCAGTCATTAAGGTTTTTTTTTTTAATCTCAAATGCCCTGTTACTAACATACAATTTATACCTTACATCTAGGGAAAATAATTTCAATGTAAACTGGTCACACTGATGGACTCTCGCTGAGGTTTGATGTTTCGAATTTAAATCAATTGGCAGTTCTGAACGTCACATACAAATTACGCAGCAGTGACTCGGTCAGCGGTTCGCTACGTACTAACCATGTACGAACTCAAATGGGATACGGCTTTTTGTTTTGTATCCCAATTGCGTGCCTCACTCCCGAAGTACTGTGCGCTGTATCTGTAGTAATCTGTGTAACAAACATTGCTGTTGCACATCTCTGGTAAACAAGCACCCTTCATAGACCAGCAGCCCTATAACAGCCATATGACTTAAGAGCGTTTATACGTTTACGCGTGAATCGCATGTAGCTCCATACAAAAAAGAATTCCGTTCCCGCAGACGCAATTTTGCGCGGAAAATGGTATTACAAAAAAAATTATAGTAAAATAAATATACAACTTATTAAAATAATAAATAACCAGTGACATTGAATATGAATTGAATTAAATTAGTATAATTCAGAAATAACAAAATATCTTGGATTTTATCCTAAAATAATACGTTTAATCTATCGGAAAATGCTAAAAATTACACTTTTCGGTTTATGGTTTTTGAATGAAAATATAGGAAAATCGTGTTTTTTTTTGAGACATTTTTTAGTAAATGTTATTAATTTTCTAAATATGTCATTGTTATAAGTTTGTGTTATGAAACATGGCAAATATCTTGCATCAAAATAGAGCTTCCACCGCTAAGTCAGTAATTAGCCTTTATCTTAAACTTTCTAATGAGAAAGTTATACACATATTTTCAAATATTTTTGAAACAAAAACTAGATTATGAAATGCCAAATAATATGATAGCAATTATCTAATCAATAATTGAACACATGACACTCTTATCTTCCGTCGAAAATTGACAATTTTGACTCAAGCATAATTTCAACGCATGAATGGTCTTAAGGGGATTTATTGAATTTATTTTTGTCTTGCTCACTCTCACGGAGATTTGGTAGGTGCGACATGCAGCGTCGCGGAAGAATATAACAGAAAAACGACCTTTTACCTAATTACTCAAAAACTAGGCTGGTTATCAAAAATCTGTTTCTTAGCGTTTTTGGAAATTATTAATACCGACACTTTAAAACAAAAATTACAATTACATCCAATGTAGTGTCCGATAAAAACTAGAAAAACTGAGATTTTGGAGCAACTTTTGGGAGAACTTTCTATCGAGAAAATTTTATCCAATCGTGTTTCTGCTTCTTAGCGATTTTAGATTAAAGACCCAAAATACATGACGTGTAAATTAGAAAGTAATTGTCTTTATAGTTTTTGCATAAAACTTCATTCAAAATCACCTAAATACGGCTTGTAGGCCGTTAACTACTTATCGATTTCTTATTCCATATCCAAATGGAACAAAGTTCAAAAAATATATCGGTATGACATATTCTATCGACAAATTGATCACGTGAATCATCGATTTCTTTTCTTTTCACATTTTTTATAGTTTCGTTACATTTTTTTAAGCTATGTCACTGCTATTACAGTCGACACTAACAGGGTTTCAAGACGATCATAGATAAATTAATAAAATGGCAAAGGCTAAACAATCATAATCTTCACAGTTTTCCCTCGCGTTTATTTGCTTTCCACAGTCGGAAAAAATAGAAAAAATCAAGAACCTAGGAATCCTTACAGTTGAAAAGTTTTTAACCAAAACTACTATTGCGATAGGATTTGGTTTCAGACTTATTTCTCACTCTCGCCTCAGACTGAAGTTGCTCTAACTGTCGTTTACGGAAACAGCTGACAAAACTTGGCGAGCCGGAGTTGGTAGATAGAGTCAATAGTTCAACGAAATTTTCAATTCGTATATTTTTCAATCGTAGGATATTTCAAAAAAATGTTTACCCAGTTTACCTATATCAAATAGCATTTATAGACAGTACTAATTGTTCTTTCTCTAATACTATAGATGCGGAATATATTAATCAAAGGTAGTTCTAATAAGAGGCTATACTTAATTAGTAAGACCATAATGTATGCAAGCTCAGGTATATTTGCTACCTACTAGCGGACGCCCGCGGCTCTTCCCGCGTGAATTTCAAATCCCGCGGGAACCATGGCTTTTTCCGGGAAAGTAACCTATATATTAATCCAGGGTATTGTCTATCTCCATACTAAACAGCAAAATTGGTTGAGTGGTTGTGGCGTGAAGAAGTAACAAACATATCTACACGCAAACTTTCACGTTTCTAATATTAGTGTGATATTTTTTCCGTGCAACGTATTTTTGCCAGGTAATAAAAATACGTTTTTAATTGCTAGAGCCTAAATTACGTCTGAAAATCGAGGCGTATCTGAACTAGGCTTTCTATATTCGGCTTTTCGATTTTCTCCATCTGCGTAACACATGGGTGATCGGTGCCCTATTGGCACACCTGAAACCTATAAATCAAGAACAAAAGACATCAGTCATGTTTCATAAATTTTGTGCCATTTTATGTTCTCTCGGCCAACGAAAATTGGCATTTTCGTCCAGAATCTTGTTAGGACTTTTTTCCCACATTTTTTTTGCGGAACTACAAGCTCAAAAAAGAGTTAAGTATGAGGGTATGTTTTGTCACTCCTTCACGATGCAAATACTAAACCGATTTGGCTGAAATTTGGAACATAGATTGCTTCACCGAAACCTGGATTGAAACGAGAAAGTCAAATTTCCACGGAATTTGTGAAAAACCGAAATTCACGGGGGCAAAAGCTAGTCATATACATATGTATACGTCACTAAATCTCATGGACAACTTAACAGTCATAACAAATGCGTAATATGAAGTACAAACGATATATACAGTGTATTACAGGAGTATACAGTAAAATCGCAATCATCCTCGTAATCAGCGAACACATAAACAATTATGACCGGGTCAGTCAGCATTTATGACGGAACGCTTTTACGCCAAATTGAAAACAACTCATGGTTTATTCACCGCGCGCTGTCCGTCGGGTCCAATTCAACGAGAACTATCCGATATAGACGGAGATTCCGCAACCGCTAGACCTACGTATAACTTAAGGCTATCTGACATTAAAAGGCGAAAGATTGTGACTGTTTGTTACCCCTTCACAACACGGCTACTGAATCGATTTGGCTGAGGAAACATTGATTAATTTTTATCGCGGTTAAGTTCCTGAATTAGTAAAACTTCGAATTTCACACAAATACTTATAATACTAGCTGTTGCCTATAATCTCGTCTTGGTGAATTTGAGTCTTGGTTTTGATTTTTCAAAACCACTACACATGTTTTCTAAACACAGCAATAGCTACGATAGGATTGCAATAAAAGACGACCTGATACTGACAGAAACTTCAATGCTGCTCAATAACTTAGCGATCATGGTAAGATGGCTACCTAAGCAAGTCTTGATCTGGATTTGATGCGATTTCCGGCGAATATTATTTTTGAAATCATTTTGATCTAGTAAGTAAAACAATAAAATCAAGATTTTATTTTCTACTAATATCCACATTAATATTGGCACTATCTCGATATTACATCGTACGTCGGGCTGTATTGCGATCTTAGTGCAATATCACTTTTAGATATATGTCATGTACGCAGTAGAGTATTGTCCTCGACATATAACAGCTCAGGTTACGGTGGATCTTTATTAGTGATTTCCGAGTATTTCGTTTGGGAAGATTTCTGTATCATTCTGCCGTTTGCTACTTTTATACACAGCCTGTTCCATCAATTCAATCAAAATCTTTATGCCTATTATTCAAATCAGTAAAAGCGTAGTTGTTAAGACCTCGATCTTATGTTTTAGGAGTCTAGAGTTCGAACCCGAGTCACCGACCTCTAATTGGATTCTCAAAATCCGTCATTCTACTTCTAATTATGCGAACTAAAATAACATGCACACACAAAGCTCAAAAGTGTAAGAAAACATAATGAGGAAACTGGTGTGCCTGAGAGTTCTTCATAATATCCTCAAAAAAGTGTTTAATAAAAATTACATAGTTTGAACACGAATTTGTCGATGGACTTCATTGAACGCGTATGAGGATTGATAGAAGCGTATCCAAATCTAATCCATGACAAAACCGTTGATCAATACACGAGAGCACGTACAGCTCGAAAGAGTTTAGCTCAATTGAAACGAGATCTGTAAAAAAATACGAGCACATTCAAAAAGCATTTGAACTGTACATAAAACAAAATGGAGATTAAAACATCTATCACCTGATGTGCTGTCCTCGGATAGGCAACTACAATCCATCAACAGAACTACTAGTAAAGCTATAGACAAATTGTTATTCGAAACATTAGTGTGAGGTAAATGGATTGACTGAAATCTCGAAAGTTAAAAGATTGCTATCAAGGAAAGGTAAGATTGCTCTAAAGATATTACATCCCTGGTGTGATCTTTCAGACCACAGTTACAGACTTAAATTTTCTATGACAAATTTGAATGGAAAAACATGCAGCTGCAACTATGTAAATTTATCTATACTAATATTATAAAGCTGAAGTGTTTGTTTGTTTGTTTTAACGCACTAATGTCAGAAATTACTGGTCCAAATTTAAAATATTTTTGTGTTGGATAGTCCATTTATCGAGGAAGGCTTTAGACTATACTATAAGATCATGCTATGACCAAAAGGCGCCGAGCATCAATGAAAAATGTTCCTTTTGGAGGGATTTCTGCGAAAATGTTTTCCTTAAAAAAATCTGCAACATCTTTTCACATTAACTCTAACCTTTGTTCTGTTTGTAAAAAACCAACAGCGGTGAAACTAAAAAAATGTATGAGAATTATTCTGTTATCGATAAGTCACGTGATTAATAGCAATTTTAGAAATAGAATACATAATGTATCATGACTACGGTTTCTGATATATACTATGTTGGAATTGACTGCACTCTCGGCATCTGCCTAAAAAATACCAAGTGATTTTGCGCCTAAAAATATTTTCCAAAGGTCTTCCAACCCAAAAGAGCCAACTAGAAAGTTTTAAGGAGCCCCTGGAAGCATAATTTATCAAATTCTCTTTACATTTTGTAATTTGTTGGATGAGCCGATTACAAAATGTCGGCACTGATTCGAAAATCTTTTACCCTTTGAAACTTTCCATTCACAGTCTTGTCTTAACAATAACTGGTTATTATGGTAATTAATGTTGTCCTCAGTTCTACCACTACGAAGCTGTTTTATGCTATAAGAAATACATGAATTTAAGTACCCTGTCAGTTTATTTATTTAGTGATATTAGATAGTTTTTGTCCATTAACCAATGCCGCACTGTCTGTTTTTACCCAATGTCCATTGATCTCATACAGTATCGAAAATCTACATAAAAGGCAAAAAACTGAATGTTATGTCATGCTCCCCCATCCATCAGCGGCCCTAGCAAGACATGTGGGATGTGCGTGGTCATCAACTATCAAAGAGATTTTCACAAAAAGAAATACCATCAAATTTCCTTTTGACAAAATGTTCGGACTAAAATCAGAAAAAAGTTCTATTTGATGTTACTAACCGTTTTGCTGAGTGAATGAAATTTAATATTTTGATAGCACAAGTGCACTTCCTACTCATAATCCGATAGGGCAACAGCTTCAACACGCTCTTCGAGGCACGGGGTTGGCACACCGCACAGTTTCCTAACTCTGGCCTGGTAATAAAAATTCCTGATAACCTAGAAAACCCCAATATTTTATATGTATAGGCCCGGGGATCAATCCAGGGCTATGATTGCGTAAAACAAACGTAAAAAAAATTCTGCCTGATGATTGGCTTCAGCCAATCGGGTGGCAGACTTTGTTTACAATTACGATAACGATGAATACGATTTTCTTATAATTCTTTTTACAATCGCCTAGCAGGATCTCGTGATCTGAAGTCAAGGTCTTGATGGTCTATAGTGGCGAGTAATTTGAAATCATTATGGTCTCTAGAAGTTCATGTATATTTTATAGAATTAAATAAAACAAACATACAAACTCAATTCTTTTTAGTGCAACAATAAATAAACAAGTTCTGCAGTTCGATAAGAAAACTGAAACTTATGGTTTTTTCCTTCTATAAATAGTACGTATAATGTATCCTTCGGTGCGCGAGTTCCACTCGCACTTGGCCGGTTTTTTTTCACGGTTCACAAACGCCAAATTAAAATACGAATTAGTTTCTGAATAGTTACTTTCATAACTGGCCAAACCTGGGAATTAAAATAAGAGGCTTTAAGCCACGTCATCGTCTTTGTTCTCATTTTCATACTTACGAAATCTGGTTTATTACAACAAAAGTGAGAATTCCAAGTAAACAAACCGTGGTTAAGTACCCAGAAAAATATAGGCCGAAACAAAATTTATGAGCGCAGGCCCTAAATGCACGTCTTTTTTCCAGCCTTTTAGACTCTGTTACGCCCAGAGTAAAAACCATTTCAACAAAAGTCGCGCATCCATTATTTCTTTACTTAGAGGAGGAACGTGCTAATGGTCTACTTGAAATATGTTTCCCCTTTTTACTCAACATTGTAAAGGACAATATCTTTTAAAAAAAACCCCCGTCGAGAGCATCTGTTGCGAAAATATGAGATAGGCGCTACACTGTGATTTTTACTCCCTCTATTTCATTAAAACGTTGTACCAGATGGTACCGACGATATAGCAACATTTTATTAGGGCTTAATGGGTCCGATTTGTGTTAAGAAATTAGAGGGTGGCGTAACTTATTTGCTACGACTTCTTTCAACGTATAAATAAAACTGTGAATTTCGTAATAAATCTGGTAATTAATCTGTTTTTACTAATTTTCATGCTTTATTGAGATTAAAACTGTTGATGCCCTAGCCTAAGACGTATAAATGGCAAACTATGTCTAAATCTAGCAAGCGAGAGTACGGAACAAGCGATAGAGACGAACGATCGGCCTTACCGTTTGGTTTATGACGTAATGTTTACGACGTTAGCATGATATATTAAATTATCGTCCGTAAACGGACTTTACAAACATACAAATTAATTCAAGTGATGCTATAACGGTAAGGGATTTATTAATGTCCTTTAATTTAAATTAAGGCATGGGTAATTTAAAACCTATTAAGAATTAGGGTATTAGGGAATTAGGGGTTACACATTGTTCTCAAGGTTGATGTAGTTATTTCGAACTTCCTAAACACGTTGTACAAAAGCAGTGGCATCTGAGCTGGTGGTTTCGGGTTCCAGTCTTGGCATGATCTATTTTCACTAAAGCCTGTTCTAGTGAGAGGACTTGACTGCGACACCCTACTGGCTAAGACGAACCTCCAAGCGGAATTACCATAATGTTATGTACATACGTCATGATTTCAGGACATTCATACCCGTACAATGGAGATTAACAATGCTCCACATCTCGCAGGTCCAACTGACAATCATGTTTGCTAAATACACTCCCGATTGTCCTCGTAAACAATGCACGGTTTAAGCGGATGGGTAAAGGTTCCAGCTGGTCTGTCTGCCCAGATACTAGTTCCTAGAAACAAGATTCAAAACCATTTTGGGTACCTACTTGTATTTTGAAATCTATACTATATAAAAATAAGTCGGGTTTTCCTTCCTGACGCTATAACTCCAGAACGCACAAACCGATTTCCACGGTTTTGCATTCGTTGGAAAGGTCTCGGGCTCCATGAGGTTTATAGCAAAGAAAATTCAGGAAAAAAGCCATCTGGTGGCGAAACGGAGTTTGCTAGTGTATTATAATATCATCATGACAATCGGCCTCTTAAAAAGTTACTGATAAGATTTTATCAGAGGAGTAGGTATAGAGATCATAAAGAACTTTGAACGGTTGAAGGCACGTTTTTTTTAAGGAGACTTTAAAGTGTTTTGTGTTGGAGGGGTCCTATTGTTTTCTTTGCCTTGGGGTTATGACCCCATCAAAGATATATGTATCGTTGTCGTTACGCTTAAACCTTAATTAAAAATAATTTTTCCCCTGATTGAATAAAGATGCTGTTTACATGTTTTCAGCCAGTCAGTCAGGTCAGGTTTGATGCCGACTACATTTTTTAAAATACGAAAATGACTGTAGTTGATGAGATGAGCAAGACGTTCTCTTAATGTTAAGTTAGTGGGTACGCCTGCCCATGTCAGATACAGTGAGTCCTACGATTGTGCATTGCAATACCGTACGAAGCACTGCACTGCGCTGATCACCTTAAGATATCATGAATCCTTAGGACTCGTTTTGCCCACTAATCACGTCGGCTACAGTTCCCTTCAACCCGAAACAACTTATGCTTACATTTTATGGTTTACGGAAGAATAACTAACTACCGGATTAGTTTCCTATAAAGATTCCTACCACCAGTTAAATATAGTATAGCTGATTTATGATAAATAAGTTTTTCCTACAAAATGTGGGGTCTGATGAGTCATTCCCACATTTTCAAATAGACGTACTTTTTTGTGTGTATGGTAGTACCACAGATCAAGGAATAACTTAACTATAGTAGTGTTATTATCTCGCTGCAGACTCGGTCATAAATCATCCGAGTGTTTCGCTTTTGTATTTCACTGCTTCACTGCTGCTTTTGTATTTTAGTGAACAACAAAAGCGAAAAACTCGAATGATTTATGGCCGAGGATGCAGCGAGATAATAACACTACTATAAGTACCACTTGACATATAGTGTGATGGGTCGAAACGTCCATTAGACCAGTGAAATCATTCAGTAAATTATTTTCAGTTTAAAATTAAACTACGAACCACTGCATTGTAACAATATGTTCAAAGGCGTTTGGCGTAGACTTTTGCGAAAACTGTTTATCTAGATAACAACGAGCGATTTTCTTGCCGAAATATCTGGAAGTCGTGATCTTTCGTTGTCTGTTCTTTGTAAGTTTATCGTAAAGACGCTCTTTTGGAGCCGTCACAATGTTGCTGTTTTATTTGCATTTTGGCTGCCTCTGTTGGCGAGTGTGTGCAACTCGTAAAAATAATTTCAGACTCCACTTATTTCTTTTCGTTTTTTTTCAAGATTATGACTGGGTATTTTTTTTCCAACTACGCAACGAGAAAGAGCTGTTATGTGGTCATCAGTGCACTTGTATATTTTTTTGATTCCCGTGGCATGTCAATAAGTTAGTACATTCTCTCAAATAAAATTTAATAGCGGGAATTGACGGCGTTTAAGTGCGGTAAGAAAGGTAGGAAAAGAGCACGGTAAGCTGTATGTCATGACGTCATAAGAGTCGTGAGACTAGTGTGGAGGCTAAAAGGTCCTAAGTTCTAAACTCCCCCTAACATAACAGTGGGAATTCATAATAATATTAAGTGAAAATGTAACTCCTTTATTCTGCCCTAATTCTAAAGTATGTGTTATAAAAATACTAAGCAGTTATAAGTTCTAAATGTAGATACAAGTAAGTACATGTGTGTACGAGTAAGTATAACCTGCTTAGTGCTTATAGGTATTGAACGACAATGAGGGTTGATTGTTCGCACCGTCTTTAGAGGTATTGTTCTTGTTAACAGCCTAACCTATATATATATATATATATATATATATATATATATCTCTCTCCAGTCGTTCCTTCATTACTGAAGATCGTGGTCCTGGGGATTTTGCAACCTCGAGCGGATTAAATTCTTCCACCGGGTTCTATCGGAGGCCAGTCTTGCAATAGTGTGAAATTTGCACTTGGAGTCCCTCAACTGGTCTGACCATCTGGTTGGTGAGCGGCCTCTCGGTCTTTTGCCCTCGGTGTTGCCCGTCACAATAAGCTTTTCTAAGCTATCGTTCCCACGTCGCATAATGTGTCCAAAATAGGAGAGCAGGCGTTGGTAACATATGGAGGAAAGTCGTGTTTTTACCCCTAGCTGTGACAGGATAGACGCGTTTGTGCGCTTGGCTGTCCAAGGAATTCTTAACATGCGCCTCCAGCACCACATCTCGAACGCGTCTATCCTTTGCCTTTCTCTTGCCTTAATGGTCCATGTCTCCACTCCGTACATAAATATTGGAAATATTAAAGCACGGACCAGACGACTCTTAGTGGTGTTGCTTATACCACGATTCCTCCATATACCAGTTAGTCGTGTCATGGCACTTTTCGCCATAGCAATTCGTCTCTTAACTTCCGGAACACAACTCCCGTCACTGCAAATTTGGGAGCCTAGATAGGTATACTCCTCCACAACTTCTATAGATGGAATAGGGCAAGATTTTGCGAGTTTCTCAGCGCGGTCTACTATCATGATCTTGGTTTTGCTTCTGTTAATACTTAAGCCCAACTCCAAACTTTCCGCTTCCAGTCTTCGCAGAAGTTCTTGCATGTCTTCCAGTGAAGTAGAGACAATAACAGTGTCATCTGCATACCTTAGGTTGCATATCCGTTTTCCACCTAAGGGGAATCCTCTGTCCCAATTCTCCAAAGCTTTGCGGATAATGTATTCTCCGTATATGTTAAATAGCATTGGAGAAAGGATGCAGCCCTGACGTACGCCTTTGCTCGTAGCAAACACATCAGAACAGTCGGTGTTAACCTTAACAAAGGATCGGTTGCTGCAGTAAAGGTTACGGATAAGATCGGTAAGATGTTTTGGCACTCCCATCTCTTCCAAAACCGACCATAGTTTGCTCCATACTACGCAATCAAATGCTTTGGTATAGTCCACAAAACAGAGAACAACAGGGTTGTTGAACTCACGACTCTTTTCTATAATCTGGCGGATATTTAGGATCTGCTCTCGTGTGCCCTTTCCCTTTACAAAACCTGCCTGTTCTTCGGGGATTTGACGATCTAGATAGGCTTTTAGTCGCTTATTGATTATATGGAGAAGTATCTTGCTTGCATGCGATATAAGGGCTATCGTTCTGTAGTTTCCGCAATCAGTAGTCGAACCCTTTTTGTGCAGCGGTATAAAAACGGATTCAGTCCAGTCTTGAGGCCACTGCCCTGTCTTCCAGATGGAGTTGCAGATATCCGTTATTATTTTAGTGCCTGCTGGACCTAGGTTTTTAATGAGCTCAGCTGGAATCGCATCTTTCCCTGGAGACTTGCCCAATTTCAGCGAAGATGTTGCTAGTTCCACCTCTGACTGTAGAATGTCTGGTTCTAGTTCTTCCGTGTCCCAGCTCTGCAGTTCCTCGACCGCTGCTTCATTCTGATATAGAGCAGCGCAGTATTGCTTCCAGCGTTCCAGGACTTGTTTGGTTTCGGTAACTAAAACCCCTCTTTCATTCTTAATTGCGGATGTCTTAATAGTACGAGTTCTCGTTAGGACTTTTACTTTTTGGAAGAGATCTTTTGTTTCGTTCTTAACAGAATGTCTTTCCAGCTCTTCGCAGATTTCATTAATTTGATTAGTCCTGTCCTTTCGACAACGTCGCTGTACTTCTGCACTCAATTCGGCATATCTGTGGTGATCTTCTGGTGAAACAAGACCATTCTCCTTCAATTTCCGCCTCTCTAAAATGACATTTGCTGTGTCCGGTGTTATAAAATCCTTCATGGTCCCTTTTGGTAGTGTATTTACCTTGGCTACTTCTACAATTGCTTCTTTTAAACGGTTCCATGATTGATTCGGATCGAGCACGCCGTCCTGTGGGAAGTCTTGGATTTTACTACTTATGGCTTGTTTGAACATATTATATATATATATAAGGAACTTATTAAAGCTATAACCACGAAGATGGAATACAATAGGTTCAAGAATTAATTGATCGATAGCTTTTTAAAGTGCAATTATTTTATTCGTTTTATTTAGCTTTGTATAAGAGCTAAGGTTATAAATTATGCGTGTATACTTCTAATAGGTAGTGACTTAATTAATTTGGACCACTCTGGTGCGCGCTCTGTTTCGAAGGGGAGGTCCCGGGTTCGATTCCTGCCAAGGTTTGCTTTGAAATGTTATAATTTCTGAATTGGCTCAAGTTTGGTCCAATGGCAGGTTTCGTCTGCGGCTAGTTACCAGCCTACTAGCAAAGACGCACCACCAAGCGATTTAGCGTTCCGGTGCGGCTGTGTAGTAACCGTTAGGGGTTACTTATCCCTTGTAAGTTAGTAAGTTAACATTTTCAGCTGTATCGTCACTTACCATCAGGTAAAGTCACGGTCAAGTAATAGATAACTTGTGACTGTAAAAAACGTCTAATAGACAAAATCCATGATACTTTAGTTGCGTCACCAATAATAACAGTACCTGCTAGTTATAGCAAAAACAAATATTAAGTTGCCAATAAATAGGCATTAAGCTAATTAAACGCTTTCAATGATGTAATTATAATAATGCTGGGAGTAAACATTACCAATCCAATTGTATCGAACAATTAATCATGATCGAGTTAAATCGAGTTTTTATTTAATTTTCATCGAATATTTACCAAAGGTGTATCTGTGACATAATGATGTAAAGAAATGCAAGCTTTTTATCTCGCACGATTAAAAACCACCTTAACTCACTTCAATATAAAGGAAAACAAAAAGTACAAGAGGCGAAAATAATTATTTTCCGCACTCTAAACTCACGTAAAAACTCTCCTTTTTAATCGACTTAAAAAAACAAACGTATTCTATTCGTCCCGTAGGTTTGTATGTATGTTTGTTCGCGATTGTTAAGGAAATATATTAAAAAATAATGCTACACTTTACAATTCAGTATACAGTAGAGGTCATAGATTTACAATTCTTAGATTATTTTATGAACAGGTACTATAAGAGATAACTTATATTCGGAATCAATATTAAAATACTTTTACATTCATAAGTGCTTTTTGACAAAATACACCAAATATTAGTATCACCAAGGGTAACCTCATTCGCCATGATGCGTATTGAACTACAAAAAAAATTGTACCATTGTACGTCTAAAAATAACAAAATGTTCCATGATAAACGAGTAGAACATATTAATATCCGATAGTTTCTCACTCAGTATGTCTCAATATAATTAAGCAAGTTAATTGAATAATTTCCACATTATATCACAGGTCGCTACGCACGCCACCCACGTGATTCTAATGAACTAATTACCTCCCTCCCCTCCCCCAAACCCCCCCTGGCAAGTTCGGGAAGTGTTTGCAGGGCAACCTTTTGAGACGAAATTAAACTTTAATAGGCGCAAGCCTTTGATATTGTTTCTTGGGAAATACAAATTAAGTAACGGGAAGAAGGGGGAGATCTTGAGGAAAATTAAGTTGGTTGTATTGAAACATGGTATTATATTTTTCACAATTCCTTAGTTGAACTCAATAATTTTTAAAGAACAAAAATATATATATAGGACATTGCCATCTGACGTTAAGGAAGGTGCTTAAATCAAACAACCAATTAACCAATAAAACACAATATGTGTATTGGTTTTAACAACTAGTTACCTTATTAAATTAACATCCTTTTAAAACATTCTGTACCCTCAGAAAGCTAGAAGAAAAACTGAAACCTTAAACGTATTGAAAAAAATATCGTTTAAAAATACGTGTCCCTGAAATAAAGAATTTGTTTCCTTTAAAAACATTTACATCGAACCGGCTCAAGAAGCTTATGCAAATCCCGAATAAAGTATACAACAACAAGCAAGCCTTTCAAGGTAGCTAATTATCAACCAGTGTCCACGGTCCGTTTACGATGCAAACTAGACCACATCTTAAACACGGCCTACGGGGCAGTCAGCGTTGATGAATAACCTCATAACATAAATAATTACAACATTATAAAGTCACTAAAATACTACTTATGCTTTTTAAGTTTTGTGTACACAATAGATACCATGTTGCCAAAAATATGCACGAAGAATAATTATACATAGATACATATTTCAATCCATTAAGACGCACCCCACTCTCTCAAAACCGCTTATGTTATGTTCGATTCGTATGGAGTTTGACAGACTGGGACGCGTCATCGTGGATTGAAATGTCTATAATTTGTACAAAAATTGGTTGTCGTTTTATTAACATACATATTAACGCCAAAAGAAGTCGGTTAATAAAAACATTTACCTTTACTAGTTGAGATAATGGATATTCAGCCAAGGATTTATTTAGGGTCCAGTCCATCCACCTATAAACTAACTTACAGATAGATTTATTCATTAGTAAGTTTACCCGAGGGTAAAATCGTTTTGCTGAGAGCTCAAAACAACATAGAAATTATTTTCATCGGCCGAACATCGTAGATAACCATAGCAACAGCGCAAGTTTCTACTAAAGCCGATTAAAATAGTTATGGTTAGTAGCGATGTTCAACCGATGTAACTATATAATATTTTTTATGAATCACTCCGCTAAGTAGTAAAAAGGTAACGTCATGGCATGGTATCCGATCAATGGAGGGTTAAAGCCCCTATTACAAACGTGCTACTTGCGGTTTTAATTGAAATTATCCACTGTAGTCTGCATAGAACAGAACATTAGCTATCCCACAATCGGGGGGATGCCATTCAAGTTACCGCAGTCCGTCACCGCAATCGTGAGTGTTCCGTAGGTAATTGTCAAGAGCACAGACAGTCACCGTAGTCCGTATATCGACATTTTATCGATAAAAAAAGGCCATTCAAAAGTGGGCTAGTTCCCTCTCATGTTCCGGGATGACATTCCGGGTCGGGGATATACAGGATGTTTGTTAATTTTAAGCGGTCATTGAGGTGCGAACTCTATGAACAGCGGACACAATCATAAATATGATAAAATGTCAGAATCTACCGCCACGTTCGGAAAGCTGTTTTGCACCGTGAAGAACATTCAAGGAATTCGACAGTTGTTTTTTTAAATTGTATTTACAATAATGTTGACGTGATAACGTTTAATAAATTGATTAACACCAGCAACACACATGAAAAATAGTAACGTTCCGCGTAACGTTCCACCTGAGCCTGTGCGTGCAAGCGAGAGCGCGCAACAAGCGATAGGGAGGCATGATAAAACAAACGATACAGAGGCCAATTATGATGTTATCACGTAAATCTATCGTCCGTAAACCGACTTTACAGACAACCAATTTTTTTAAATACAAGTACATCAGCATGAATACGAGAGCATTTTGTGAGCAGACGGAATACGTATATGTATTGCCTTCAAAGGTCTTTGTAATTTTAAAAATTAATTTATTGGATAGTAAACCTGACTTAGATTTTTTAGAGCGGTTTAAACCTACGCAAGATAAGTTCAAAACTTCCTTCATTAAAGACGAAATAACACAACGGTGTTTAAAAAAATGTATTTTTTTTTTTTGCAGAAGCTGTGATATTCTTTCTTAATTATATAATTATACTAAATTTCTTCCTCAATAACAATAAAAATCTCATAAATAGCCGCCCTCAGAATTGACACCCTCTATGTGAATTCAAGATTCTTGAACACAAAGGAATCGTTTTTCGAGTTGTGTCCCTTTATTGATTGTGGGTCTAATGTATACCTTATATACTTGATGTTACCTTTTCTTTACCGGTCACGGATTTCTTGACATGAGACCGGTAGCGGGTAGTGCTGTCCAGTTGACTAGCCTTGCTAATCAGAACTACAGATAGAGAATAAACGATAATTCCTACACAATTCGCTTGGATTTGAGCAAAAGCCCCAAGTTCCAAGCCCGAAGAACGGGTTAATTGGAGATTTGTAATTTGACATATCCGTTCGATGAGTTGACATCGATATCGAATGACTTCAAAAAGAAAAAATCTACTTATAGCTATTGTAGAAATAGAAACGATAAGTGTAGGTCTGGTTTGTTGGGAGGCTTAGGGTGCGGTTATGAAAGGGCGAATGAGTACCGCAGGAATTTATCGTTCCATTGCAATGCTGTGTAGTACTGATACGATAATTCTAATTCCTGACCCAAGTCCCTCTTATAGATTACCTTAGGCCGTAGATTCTGATTATTGACTGTAAACTGTAAATAAATCACCCGATACTTTGAGTACTTCAGTGAACATAATCAATGTTCATGTAATAATTCAGTAAAGTACTGAAAGTGATACAAAGTTCTATTTATTTACAATTTTTATTAAAAGCTCAAAGTGACAAATCATATTACGAAACCATCTTAATTTCAATGTATAAATAATGTATATTCCATAGAAAGAAGGCCGTATAAGCTATAATTACAACAGAGGTTGTAGTTATCTATGTGCTTTCAATGAAATGTAAATCTAGCCAATGCAAGAATCCTTTTCTTGGTATTAAAAAGTAATGCCAGTAGAAATCTGCGACAGCAAAGAAGAAACCAGAGTGTAGGAAATTGACAAAAGCTTACTAACAAAACGCCATAACACTTCAACCCTACCAACGAATAATGAGCTCTTTGGCTTTTGGGAAAAAGTGTATTTTTAAACGGAACCCTAAGATTATTTAAATCCCTTTCGGTAATAGCACGAATCGGGATCAGAAAGGGAATGTGAATTATAAGAAAATCCGAGAGAACCCGTTTCAGATTCCAGTCTAGACAGCGCCTAGACTTTATAAAGCTCAGACTAACGCATCGAAGAGTCATTTGAACTTGTCATTGAATAACATTAATTATTGCATTATATCGGATTCATTGAGAAAGCGAATATCAATGCTCCGTGATGTATAAGTTTGGCTTATATTCGCTTAATTCCATTTACATTTAATTTCTTGAATACTTTTTTAAATCCCACCCCAATAATGAATGCAACCTAATCCAGCTTGGACTTCGGGTCCTTATGTAACTTAACTTATTATTAGCAATAATGGTAGTGATTTGGTTTTAGATTCGCTATGTTTAGTGCATCTAAGAAAGTAGGTAGGTACTCTTCTTTTCAAAACAGAAGTGTTGGCAACTTGGCAAGGAACAGCCGCACTATCTCTTAAGATTAGATTATAGTGGTATCCCTTTTGAGATGAGTACGGTGTGTACAGATACCGTTGTGAAAGAGATTTGTAGATGCACTTTTCTTCTCAGTCTTGGCAGAATGTCTTTGGTTGTGAGGTACGATACTGAATATAAATGGCAATGCAAAACAGACGGCTTTAGAGACCATCTTCCGACCTTCAGTGACTCTTAGAGGACGCATTGCGGGAGCGCTCGGTGTGAGAGGAACTGGTAAGATATTAGTCCATTTTGTTGGGAATAGATAACGTAAACGAGTGTCATCTACTCGTCCTTGAATCACCAGGCGTTCCATGGCATTTTCCCTTTCTGTAGTGTACCTATGTTATATAGCCTTGAGAATCCGTAGATGCACAAATGATGAAAGTCTGTGAGTAATCTTAAGTTTTTTGAGGTTGGAGACGTTTGTAGGATGAGTTGAAACCCAAATACCTGAGAGTTTACCATAGTGTTGCCATGAGTATGTTAAGCTTACCAAGTAAGCTCTTTCCTTACTGAGAAGGGCCGTGTTTCCAGTTGATGGGCCTTAAAGAAGTATTATTTGCTTTACCATAGTTATAATCGACATGCGTTAGATAAACGTTAAGCCTCATTAAAGTCCCAACTCTGTGTATAACGGAAGTCCTCTATTTACCCAATATAAGCGGTCGAGGTTTCATCAAGATGCAGCGTTGCCATTGTTTGTCCTCAATAGGTCTCGTTAGGGTCGGGTGGCCAGTTTACGCGCCGTACCTTTTGTTGGCAAACGAGTTGATCGATCTTATATACAATGGGCCGAATTCTAAGCTCTGCCTTCCACGAACTACGTATACTATAGGTTTTGTACTTTGTAGGTTTTCTCTTGAAGGTAAACAAGTTCTGTATGTAAAGAAGTACTTGTTTACCACTCTTTACATGCAGAACTTGTTTACCTTCAAACCTGTCATATAAATAGTTGCTACTTGCTATGTTATAAAGTGCCTACTAGTATTTGGTGGCATTAGTGTACTTAGAGTTATCTCTGTATTGGATTAAAAAAAAAAGCAAAATTTTACGAAGATGATTCAGTTGTACAGCATTAGGTACTTTTTATTTTTATCGTTCTTCTGATTCATTACATGTTATAGTAGTAAAAAATAAAAACACCAAGCGTTCTTCAGAAATATTAATATATCTCGGAAAAGCGAATGGGCAACCGCAAATTAAATGCTGGCAACATCGTAACTCATGATTGCGAAACTTACGTAAGTTAATATTAATATGAAAGAGTGAGGAAATAGTGTAGTTTGCACTGTGTTTGCAGCGAATGTACGAGGAATAAATACACTAGAAGCTACTCACATTCATGGTCATCAAGAATAATTTTACTAACTTAGTTAACTAGAGCTGAAAAAATAAGTACATCTTTATTACAATCTATACCTATAATAGTATCCAAAGAGTAACCGTGGAAGTGCTCCAGCGCTCATTTAGGTACCTCTTTATGTTGCTTTTCGAATTAAGAATAAGAACCAAGTTAAAAGAATACGTGTACAATTTTCACCCTGGGCGGTGAGCTTTCGTGGTCAAGTGGTTGAGGCTCCGGCCGCGATAGCCAAGGAAAGATGCAGGTTCTATTCCCACCGAGCTGGATCATTTAGGAATTCTCTAAACCAGGTTCTGCATAACAATGGCTGCCACAGAATTTCGCATTAACGGATGATTTTATAAGATAACTTACCTCCAGGACCAATCAGAAAATCTCCAGAAACATTTCATGTACATACGTTTCGTAAGTAATGGCGTGACTGCACTGTTTGCATGGAAAAGTTACAAACTTTTGTTTTAATTTTTTTGTTTTTTTTTTAATCAAGGATGATGCAGTCATCCTTGGCATTGTGACGACCGAATGGCGTAGTGGTAGCGAACCTGCCGTCTGCGCCGGAGGTCGTGGGTTCGATTCCCACTACTGGTAAATGTTTGTGTGATGAGCATGAATGTTTTCCAGTGTCTGGGTGTTTTTCAATATTATATTATATTTATGTATATTAGTATGTATGTATATTTATCAGTTATCTAGTACCTATAACACAAGCTATCCCTTACTTTGGGGCTAGATTGCGATGTGTAGAAATGTCCCGTTTTTACAAAGGACAAGAGTAATATACATACACCCTCGAACGAATGAGAATCATATTATCATGGGGGTCAGTCTTCAGCACCAACCAAGACTAAACCAAGGAAAAGATATTAAAAACAGAGGAGTTTTAAGTATTTTTTTTGTTCATTGTTCTATTGGACCGCTTTACATAATAGTTATTTGAAAGTTGAAGTTACGTACTTCGCATTTTAGTTCATTAAACGGTTTAAAGTGTATTAAAACGGTAAGGAGGGGGTACAATTTATTGGCAGTTTGACAGACAACTGTCTCATAAACTTCCCTTCGTTTTACAATGCCTTGAATAATTCATTTAAAAGAGGGCGCGTGAACAAATTCCTTGAAACTTTCTAATGCCACTAGATGAATGTAACTTAGCTTCTACTCGTCGTTAGAGCTGAAATTCAGATTTTTAATAAAGTAACATCCATCGATTAATATCTTGTTTTTAGCATATTATAACACGTATACTTTTCGCTAAAATATCGATCAGCGGTCATCGTTTTCTAACGTTTAAGATGTTTTTTCCAAACACAACACGTTATTTTACAAGATTTTTAAGCTAGTTCTACCCAGCCTATTGTACTATACCATTATTGTAAACTACACAGTGGTACTGGATAAAATACAATCTCGCATAGTAAAGTCTACATCTTCTGAGGATGTCCCGGTGTCGGGACGAATCGTGCGTTGAGAGTTTTGTAAGGGTAATGTGTGGTGTTGAAAGTGGGTGGTAGTAGCATTGCTTGCTTGGGAACTTAGCAGAGAAGTAGTGGATTATACTCAAACAGTATAATCTTTATTGCTTAATACTGAGTTTTAAGATTGTCTCACCCAGCCTATTGTGTTGAAAGACTTACGCCATTTTGATGAGCGGCTGATGCCCCTAAAGGTGTCTTTTTACAAGGAAACTCATTACTAGTTCGAACCCAAAACTGGATAGTAATAATTATTATATTTGTGTACCCATAGTATAAAGTTGTAAACCTAAAAAGGGAATTCATACACAGTGGATGCTTTTGACGTGACAACGTCTTATAATTCGATAGAGCCGGCTGCACGCACAAAAAAACATGACTGCGTTACCTCGCTCATGCGGCGTTACCTCGCTCTGAGGCGTTCCATGTAAGGCTTGAAGTGCAAGCGAGAGCGCGGAACGAGCGACAAAGAAGCACAATCGTGACGTTGTCACGTTCAACTATCGTCAGTAAACCGACTTTACAGACAACCAATTTTTTTTTACTCGACGACGCGGTGGCTTTACGCCTAAAGTCTGGCTGAAAAATAAACCGAACATAACCTTTTTATAAAGAAAAAAAACTCGTCCACGTCAGTATATATCAAAACATCAAACACCGAAAATCGACTAACAAAAAGGAGCAGGGGGACATTTCGCAGCCTAAAGGTGTTTAAGCATTCCCACCCGCGCCGCTGCACTTCCACTTTTAATAAGTACGGAACCCTCTTTTAATATATAACGCACCCGAGGGACCGCCCCTGGGCCTCGATTCACTAACAGGGGGTAATTCGTTAGCCGAAAGATTTTCATGACTGTGATTCGTAAATTACGGAAAACGGAATTGCATTCCTTACAAGTATTGTAGGTGCCTATACAGAGTTTAATTGCTTATGTATTTTTATTTAAAATATTTAACTTAAGTACAATAAATATGTTTTCTACAAACGTATGCTTTTAAAATCTGAAGAGTTCCCTCCATTTCTCCAAGATACCATCATCAGATCCTGACTTGATGAATACAGTCATTACTTGATGACTGCAAGGAAATGCTATAGTAACTATAAATCGCTTCAAGTATACTAGCAGAATTTGAAGAGTTTCCTCGATTTTACAAAGATACCATCATCAGATCCCGACCTGATGACCATAAGACTACCTGGAAAAAATTACTCTTTCAAACAATACCCAAATCACTTCAAGTGTGCTTATAAAATTTAAAGAGTTCCCTCGATTTCTCCAGGATCCCATCATCAGACCCTGACTTGATGACTATGGGACCATCTGTGAACTATACCCTTTCAAACAAAAAAAGAATTTTCGAAAGCGGTCCACGCATCTTCGAGTAAACGGGGAACATACATAAAAAAAAAGTTTCCGACGAATTGAGAACCTCCTCCTTTTTTTTGAAGTCGGTTAAAAAAGACTTATATGTTTTTCTCATGGATACCAATATCAGAACTGGACTAAATTGAAACGGGACTACACGGGAAGCGTCAGCTTTCTAATAAAAAAAATCATCAAAATTCGAACTATATACAGTCGAATTGAGAACCAACGGGACCACACGGGAAGCGTCAACTTTCTAATAAAAAAGTCATCAAAACTTGACATAAAGTCGAATTGAAAACCCCCTTTTTTGAAGTCGGTTGAAAAACAGACGTAAACTTCGAGTTGATTAGAGTGTTTATCTACGCTCATTGCTTAAAGTTCGAATTATGAAATCGAAATGTGTCAAATAATTACCTACTTTATTCACAGACTTCTATACCTAATTATTAAAAAGTTATCTACACTTCTACACTAATCTACACTTCTACACTATCTACACTAATATCTACACTAATATTATAAAGAGGAAAGATTTGTATTTTTGTATGTAACAAATAAACTCAAAAAGTACTGCACCGATTTTAATAATTCTTTTTTTATTAGAAAGCTACATTATCACTGAGTAACATAGGCTATATTTAGTACTAGATTACTATAGAAATCTTAAGAAATTCCTATTAAAACCAACCGAAGGTGTAAAAAAAATTGCCATAAAATGTCTTTCATCGCATACGCTGCGAAGAGTATTAATGATAGGACAAAAAAATGTTCGACAATATTATAGAATATATCAATATCTACAAAAAACTTCCCGAGACCATGTGTCTAACTATTGTAGTTACGTCACTATAACTACTTTTTTACATTTAACAAATTGATAGAAATGCCGATCAAAATCAGACCGTGTTATCCATACCATTAATAAATTTACCTTTTTCGTACAAGCAAACAGTAGCGCCAACTGTTTAAATTCTGTGCGTGGCTGCTGAGTGAACTGCAGCATGGCCTTTACTGTTTGTGTAGCAAAACGAGCATTTGGCATCGATAAACTGGCGACATTTTTTCGCGCCTATTATGTCTATTGTAGTAAAATGTACCTATCTTATCGATAACGAAAAGTAGTAGTCGAAAAATAGATTATTCGCTTACGATTCCCCACGAGGGATAATCTTGGCGAAGTTGCTGTCTTCAACAATACATCCGGGCGGGGTTGCGAAAGTTCAGAGGCTAATTAATTACCAGCCCCTAATGACAACGTAAGATGGATGAATAGAGACGCTCCGACTCCGAGGGTAATGGGAAACACTATTGATCATATCCTAATCTTATGTACTTATTTGTAACGAAAAGCTCAGGAAAAGGTAACTATGAAATTCGAGTAAAATATTATCTGAATTATAACAACTCGACAAAAATATATATTTTATTCTTGTATATTCTCCTTTTTATTTTGTAATTGACCCAATTAAAAGCTAAATACTGTAACTAACCTATACGTTATACGTATACGTTTATGAAATAACCGCTCTTAACTCTTGATTTGTAGGGACAATACAAATATATATAGCTTGGCAAACTTTCTAAGTAACGAGGGTGATAACTCGAAGCAATACAAAGAGAAATAATCAAAATTAGGAAAAGTCTTAATTTCACTACGTGTTCGTGTATAGGAATAGAACATGTTCGTGTAGTGCAGGGTTTTCACCACAGAAAACAAAAGACACTAGAAGTAGCATGTGGGTGTTACCCGTGTCGCCACTAGTAGGGTAATTTACCTTACTTGCTCGACATGCACACTCAGTCGCTGTCAAAAATGCATACAATAAAGTGCTATAAAAAAAATATTAAAATGGCTCAATGCGCTGTATTAGTGTGTAAAAATCGTAGCAAGACCTATAATCGTTTACTTGGAGGGATAACTTACCATCGGTAACTTGAATTTTACTAGTTTTAAGTATAAATACGTGAAAAATTGTGTTAAATTTCTATAGGGCTTCAAGACATTTTAAAATGATCCTTAAAATAAGAACCTTACGGTTGATTTCACATTTACTAATAATTTTCTTCTAGAACGTTGTCATTCAACTTTCGCTACTCAGCCAGTACTGTATCATGTAACATACATATCGATAAAATATTATCGACTTTTATTAAAACGTTCCGCGTATTGCCGTATCTGTTCAGTGCAATCTCAAGAGTTAAGAAATTCATCACTACTGTTCGCACGCTTACCCATATTAAGAAAAAAAATGGTTTTTTATTACGATAATTGGCTGTAAGAAGAAAATTAAGAATTAAAAATATTACTATTTCAGTTTCCCTAGGGAGCCATTTGTAAAAGAAAAATGGATCAAAGCTACTGGAAGGTTTAATTGGTTCCCTTCAAAAGTAAGTACAATCTGCTCCGATCATTTTTTGGAAGAGGATTTTATTGTGAAGAAAAGTGGTAATAAATACATTAAAACTGGAGCAGAACCACGTAAAAATTTTTTTTAATTCATCGTGTACTGGTACGTCTATACACGTCACAAATTCAGTCATAACTAAGTAATTTACTCGCAAAAATATATAGAAAGTATGACATGACATGATAAGCTTTAGACGTCCACTTCTTGAGCTAGGTAAAGGCTTTTCTAAACTTACACCTCCATGTACGGGATATCTCTTGCCACTAGCAACTATCTTCAAATCGCAAGTCGTACGATCTGGTTCTTGTTGTGCCCTACGCGGTTTTTACTTCAAAGTAAACATAAGTACGTGTGGGGTATACGGCCCTCAGTTCTATGATAATTATAGCTTGGCCACTACTATTTTAGCTAGCTATTGGGCTATGTTAATCACTTTGATATGGTCACGTAGATTCTTTCTAAATACGATTACTCCTTTATATTTGCCGATAATCATTATTACAACAGCTATTACTTCCTGTACTTAGGTTGAAGTCTCCAAAAATGAAACATCTAATGTACAGTCAGAAGGCGGAACGCTAACAGGACGGAATTCATTAAATATTATTTATTCATTAAATTTTATTTATTTTTTTACCATAATGTGTTATTTTATGTGATTTATTATGACTAGACGGAAATTAATTAAATTGGATTTTTTTCTGTACATATTAATATAACCTTGCTTTTTATTTCAACTTTATCGATAATTTTACGATTCACGGATAAGATGCATCACTACACTTTGACAGTTATCAAATATTGAAGTTTGTTCTTTGCCATTCAAATTTTAATCTTAACGTCATATAAACAGAGTTTCTCAAAAAAATCTTTATAAAACGAATCTACTACTGCCGATGCGGGCAATAGCGGAACTAAACATAGTTGAAGTACATTTTTGCAATATAAATTGTATAGCTGTGTTAATAAGGTTGACTTTAATGGAAATATATTTTGAAAATCACGTCATTTTTTTGACCAATCTAATGTGGAGGACTATGGTGTGCGTGACTTGTAAATATGTGAGTTTAGCGACACTGGTTTCCTAAGAAGATCGTCATCATGCTAACTCTATTAGCCAATATAAAGTCATTCCTTGCTCTGTGGTTTTCACCAAGAGTGCAGTCGATCAAGATCGCCGCGCGACAACTATAGGGGGGTGGCAAGGCGCGCATCGCTGAGGTCCGAAGCCAGAATTGAGTTGAGGTATTCGGACCGATGATGTTAAGCGCGTCACTAAGTTGATAAAAAAAGTACAATATTATCACAAAAAAATATTATTATAAAAAAATATTTTTATAAAAAAATATATTAAAAAAAAAAATTAAAATATTTTTTTTTTTGGTTGCACGCAAAGGCCGTAAAGAGTGATGCTCAAGTGGGCAGTGCACTGGAGTGGCCTGTGTGTATTGGCATCCGCATTGTGAGATGATGCGAAGGAAGAACGTGGTTGAGAAAGGGGACGCGGGTCGCCGAGAGCGCCCGAGTCCGAGATGGTATTGGTGCATGGCATAAAGCCTTCTGATGGCTGATGCGTCATGTTGGAGGTCATGACGTATCTTATGAATAATAAATGCGATAGTAGAGTCTATTGAGACCCTTCTGAGATGGCTAACACAGTGAATGCCCGTACTATGGTATACGGGAAGACGTCCTAAGTGGCGCATATTCTCTGTATGACGTCGAGTGTATTGATGTGTCGCAGCTGGCTGTTGCACTATAAGTTAATACGGTACGCTGCGCCTTCAGGCCTCGCTGTTTGCAGAATGTTTCTAATATGCGTAACACCACGCTTAAGGTGCTGATCTCTTGTCTGTATGACGTCGAGTGTATTGATGTGTCACAGCTGGCTGTTGCACTATAAGTTAATACGGTACGCTGCGCCTTCAGACCTCGATGTTTGCAGAATGCCTCTAGTATGCGTAACACCACGCTAAAGGTGCTGATCTCTTGTCTGTATGACGTCGAGTGTATTGATGTGTCGCAGCTGGCTGTTGCACTATAAGTTAATACGGTACGCTGCGCCTTCAGGCCTCGCTGTTTGCAGAATGTCTCTAATATGCGTAACACCACGCTTAAGGTGCTGATCTCTTGTCTGTATGACGTCGAGTGTATTGATGTGTCGCAGCTGGCTGTTGCACTATAAGTTAATACGGTACGCTGCGCCTTCAGACTTTGATGTTTGCAGAATGCCTCTAGTATGCGTAACACCACGCTTAAGGTGCTGATCTCTTATCCTCACCGGGATAAGAATATAACACATATCAAGGCGGTACAACCGAAGGGGCGCTCTTGTAAGAGAGTGCTCCACCTTATCACATAGGTGAAACCTCCACCTTAATGAGGCTATTTATCTCATATCCTTACGGGGATGTGAACATAGGTGAAAACCGCCACCTTAATGCGGCCGGACTTCCATCTCTTATGAGAGACTAGCAAACGCCCGCGGCTTCGCTCACGTTGATCTTCTGCTTTACTCCCTCAGGCGTTAAGTTTCCAAAATTCTTGTATTAAGGGGATTGATTGAATTTATTTTAGTCTTTCTCACTCTCACGGAGATTTGGTAGGTGCGACATGCAGCGTCGCGGAAGAATATAGCAGAAAAACGACGTTTTACCTAATTACTCAAAAACTAAGCTGGTTATCAAAAATCCGTTCTAAGCGTTTTAGGATATTATTATTACCGATACATTAAAACAAAAATTACAATTACATCCATTGTAGTTTCCGATAAAATATAGAAAAACTGAGATTTTGGAGCAACTTTTGGGAGAACTTTCTATCGAGAAAATTTTATCCAATCGTGTTTCTGCTTCTAAGCGATTTTAGATTGATTTTAGATTAAAGACCCAAAATACATGACGTGTAAATTTGAAAGTAATTTTCTTTATAGTTTTTGCATAAAACTTCAATCAAAATCACCTAAATACGGCTTGTAGGCCGTTAACCGTCATTTAATTTAATTTTGACCACTAAATATTTCCTAATGCTTGCTGGTTATAGTCAGACGTCGATTTCCAAAGCAATCGGTCCAGTAACAAAAAAGTTCAAAATGGCGGCCACTTTTTTTTAATTTTGACCACAAATTCCTTATCTATGCTTGCTGCCATAGTCAAATATCGATTTTCAAAGCAATCGACTCAGTAACAAAAAATTTCAAAATGGCGGCCACTTTTTTAAATTTTGGCCACAAATTCCTTCTCTATGCTTGCTGCCATAGTCAAATATGGATTTTCAAAGCAATCGGCCCAGTAACAAAAAAGTTCAAAATGGCGGCAATTTTTTTAAATTTTGACCTAAAATTCCTTCTCTATGCTTGCTGCCGTAGTCAGATATCGATTTCCAAAGCAATCGGCCCAGTAACAAAAAAGTTCAAAATGGCGGCCACTTTTTTAAATTTTGGCTACAAATTCCTTCTCTATGCTTGCTGCCATAGCCAAATATCGACTTCCAAAGCAATCGGCCCAGAAACAAAAAAGTTCAAAATGGCGGCCACTTTTTTAAATTTTGACCACAAATTCCTTTTCTATGCTTGCTGCCATAGTCAAATATCGATTTTCAAAGCAAACGGCCCAGTAACAAAAAAGTTCAAAATGGCGGCCACTTTTTTTTTAAATTTTGACCACAAATTCCTTTTCTATGCTTACTGCCATAGTCAGATATCGATTTCCAAAGCAATCGGCCCAGTAACAAAAAAGTTCAAAATGGCGGCCACTTTTTTAAATTTTGACCAAAAATTCCTTCTCTTTGCTTGCTGCCATAGTCAGATATCGATTTCCAAAGCAATCGGCCCCGTAACAAAAAAGTTCAAAATGGCGGCCACTTTTTTAAATATTGACCACAAATTCCTTCTCGTTGCTTGCTGCCATAGTCAAATATCGATTTTCAAAGCAATCGGCACAGTAACAAAAAAAGTTCAAAATGGCGGCCACTTTTTTAAATTTTGACCTGAAATTCCTTTTCTATGCTTGCTGCCATAGTCAAATATCGATTTTCAAAGCAATCGACCCAGTAACAAAAAAGTTCAAAATGGCGGCCACTTTTTTAAATTTTGGCCACAAATTCCTTCTCTATGCTTGCTGCCTTAGTCAAATATCGATTTTCAAAGCAATCGGCCCAGTAACAATAAAGTTCAAAATGGCGGCCACTTTTTTAAATTTTGACCAAAAATTCCTTCTCTATGCTTGCTGCCATAGTCAGATATCGATTCCCAAAGCAATCGGCCAAGTAACAAAAAAGTTCAAAATGGCAGCCACTTTTTAAATTTTGACCACAAATTCCTTCTCTATGCTTGCTGCCATAGTCAAATATCGATTTTTAAAGCAATCGGCCCAGTAACAAAAAAGTTCAAAATGGCGGCCACTTTTTTTAATTTTGGCAACAAATTCCTTCTCTATGCTTGCTGCCATAATCAAAAGTCGATTTTCAAAGCAATCGGCCCAGTAACAAAAAAGTTCAAAATGGCGGCCACTTTTTTTTAAATATTGACCACAAATTCCTTTTCTATGCTTACTGCCATAGTCAGATATCGATTTCCAAAGCAATCGGTCCAGTAACAAAAAAGTTCAAAATGGCGGCCACTTTTTTAAATTTGGACTACAAATTCCTTCTCTATGTTTGTTGCCATAGTCAAATATCGATTTTCAAAGCAATCGACCCAGTAACATAAAAGTTCAAAATGGCGGCCACTTTTTTAAATTTTGACCAAAAATTCCTTCTCCTTGCTTGCTGCCATAGTCAGATATCGATTTTCAAAGCAATCGGCCCAGTAACAAAAAAGTTCAAAATGGCGGCCACTTTTTTAAATTTTGACCACAAATTCCTTCTCTATGATTGCTGCCATAGTCAAATATCGATTTTCAAAGCAATCGGCACAGTAACAAAAAAAGTTCAAAATGGCGGCCATTTTTTTAAATTTTGACCTAAAATTCCTTCTCTATGCTTGCTGCCGTAGTCAAATATCGATTTTCAAAGCAATCGACCCAGTAACAAAAAAGTTCAAAATGGCGGCCACTTTTTTAAATTTTGACCTAAAATTCCTTCTCTATGCTTGCTGCCGTAGTCAAATATCGATTTTCAAAGCAATCGACCCAGTAACAAAAAAGTTCAAAATGGCGGCCACTTTTTTAAATTTTGGCCACAAATTCCTTCTCTATGCTAGCTGCCTCAGTCAAATATCGATTTTCAAAGCAATCGGCCCAGTAACTAAAGTTCAAAATGGCGGCCACTTTTTTAAATTTTGACTAAAAATTCCTTCTCTATGCTTGCTGCCATAGTCAGATATCGATTCCCAAATCAATCGGCCCAGTAACAAAAAAGTTCAAAATGGCGGCCACTTTTTTTAATTTTGGCAACAAATTCCTTTTCTATGCTTGCTGCCATAATCAAAAGTCGATTTTCAAAGCAATCGGCCCAGTAACAAAAAAAATCAAAATGGCGGCCAAAAAGTTCAAAATTTTTTCTCTTCAAAATTTGAATCTCGAAAATCCCTTTCTGAATACGAATTCATGATATAATTCCAACCTAGGTTCCAAATTTCAGATCTCTACGTCTTATAGCTTTTCGGGAATTCCTGGAACAACGAAAAAAATTTCACTTTTGTATGGGGAAATCCAATAAACCAACGGTTTTTACCCCTTAAAATTTGAATTTCTGGAATCCCCGTCTTAGTACGAATTCATTACCTAATATCTACCTAGTTACCAAATTTCAGATCCCTACGACTTGTAGCTTTTCGGGAATTCCTGGAACAACGAAAAAAATTTCACTTTTGTATGGGGAAATCCAAAAAACCAACGGTTTTTACACCTTAAAATTTCTGGAATTCCCGTCTTAGTACGAATTCATGACCTAATATCAACCTAGGTACCAAATTTCAGATCTCTACGACTTGTAGCTTTTCGGGAATTCCTGGAACAACAAAAAAATATTCACTTTTGTATGGGGAAATCCATAAAACCAACGGTTTTTACCCCTTAAAATTTGAATTTCTGGAATCCCCGTCTTAGTACGAATTCATGACCTAATATCAACCTAGGTACCAAATTTCAGATCGCTACAACTTGTAGCTTTTCGGGAATTCCTGGAACAACGAAAAAAATTTCACTTTTGTATGGGGAAATCCAAAAAACCAACGGTTTTTCCCCCTTAAAATTTGAATATCTGGAATCCCCGTCTTAGTACGAATTCATGACCGAATATCAACCTAGGTACCAAATTTCAGATCCCTACGACTTGTAGCTTTTTGGGAATTCCTGGAACAACGAAGAAAATTTCACTTTTGTATGGGGAAATCCATAAAACCAACGGGTTTTACCCCTTAAAATTTGAATTTCTGGAATCCCCGTCTTAGTACGAATTCATGACCTAATATCTAACTAGGTACCAAATTTCAGATCTCTAAGACCTATAGTTTTGGCGGAATCCGTGGAACAACCAAAATGCCTCATTCTTTTATATATATAGATGAGGGGGAGGGCTCACCCTAAGAGAGGGCCCGGGCACCCTTTGGGACCGGCGGATGCGGGAGCTCACCATCCTGGGCGAGTGAGGGGCCCTGGATCATCTTTTTCATAAAGATGCCACTACCGAACGCAGTGCTAGAAGTATGGAGACTTACAGTCGAAGTACGCCGGGCTGTTAGTAGGATCATCTTTTTCATAAAGATGCCACTACCGAACGCAGTGCTAGGGGTATGGAGACTTATAGTCGAAGTACGCCGGGCTGTTAGTAGGATCATCTTTTTCATAAAGATGCCACTACCGAACGCAGTGCTAGGAGTATGGAGACTAAAGTCGAAGTACGCCGGGCTGTTAGTAGGGTCTTCGAACGCTTACCGAACGCAGTGCTTGGAGTATGGAAGCTTATAATAGTTGAAGTACACCGGGCTGCTAGTAGGGCCAAACATAGTAAACATATTATAATGAAGCAAAAACCTGTTATAAGGATTGAACATTGTGTCTGATCCTATTTTTATCACTTTATAAATTATGATGGCTTTGGGACTAGTGGACTCATGACTTCTGACGCTCTAAAAGAATTTGGGATACTACTATGAACACAACATATAAAAGGGTCCTACCATTAGATAATCACGTGCCAACCTGAGAAAGATCAATATTTATATGAATTAAGGAAGTATAGGGTATCTTATAAGTGGAGCCCAGTAAGAAACAGTTACAATACTCATAATTTCAGGTGGACGGACACAAAAAAAGGCACTAACGCTAGACGGCGCAAGATCTTGGTGTTTGGCCGTTTGGCGGTTATTTCAGGAAGTCTATGTCCAGCAGTGGTCGTCCATCGGCTAAAACGACGACGACGACCTAGTTATTAAGGTGCTCTGTGACGACGACCTATATTTCTTAAAAACTTACAGTCGTTATCTTAAGGTCTGATAAAAAAAACATCATTGTCAGTCGAGTCATTTTAAAAATTTAGCAGACTTTTGAGAAGGCTCACGAAGTTTGGCGATTATATTATTGTGGTTTTATGTTATTCAAATTACTTCTATTATAATATTTAGGTAGCAAAAAGACCATCCGAACACTGTTCATAGGTATTGTGTCTCAAAATAAAATGTATTCTCAATATAGAAAACGCCGATTTGGTGGTCGTTTATTTATATATGTTTTTGATCAAACGTTTTGTTTTCAATTCCAAACTGTTTCAGATCACTGAAGTGAATTATTGGTTTGGTATAAATATGTATAGAATGTACCAATCTATTCATTAGATAAATTTAATGTACTTGAAATGGGCATAAGATATCTAGTTGAATTTTTGTTATACCGCTTGTGCCGAGTACAGAAATCCTTTGTGGGGTTGAGTCTACACATTTTTGATCTCGAAAGCAATTTTGATCTTTCCTTTACATAGGTTCAAATAGTTAATTAATCTGTCAATAAATATCTTCTTAGTTACTATAACTACAATAAATAAATTCAAAAAGACCCTTGGAAGTACGTAAGTGTATATTCCATCTGTTCACATGATGCTTTCAATAAAAAATCGTGTTTACAATTTAAATAATAAATCATATCTTATTAAAGAGCAAATGCCGACTTTCTTGCCAATTCTTCTTGGTGCAATACAGCTTTCCGTAGTGGTAGAGTCTGATATTTCATAAGGCATGTAGGTTAAACCTATTACCTAAACTAAACATATCGATGTACATATTCACACTTGGAAATTTCAATGTGAATACAAAAAAAATATTTTAATTGGTACACACGTTGGTATTTGTCATCTGTGTCATAAACCAATGCTATAGCCAAAGATCTAAATCATTAACTAAACCTATAATACTACTGGAATCTCGCTGTATAAGTTGCCCTTTATACGAGTAATTGAGGATTGACCAACTGGTTTGCACATGGCCGCTCAAAATATAATTCAATCAACTCACATGAATTAAACATGCTTGCATCAGTGTTTGCGTGCTTCAGAGTTTAGATATTATATTAATTTGGGGCTTGTGATTATTGGCGCATAACATACATTAGTATTTAGTATGCACAAAGCGAACAGTTTATTATTGCTAATATTTTATGACCTGGCGAATTGTTAATTTTACTCTTGTGATATAAACTTATTCTTTATTTTGTGGTTTTACTCGTGGATTAAGGAGCTAATAGATACCTATAATTTTAGTAACTTTTTAGACTACTGATCGACAAATCAGGACCAGGGGAAAACTGATTCTCATCATCAGTACAGATAAGTTTTGTTTTTGTAGTTTTATGTTTGAGTTCTGCACTCAAAGGGACCTTTTTTTAATCTATACAAGTTAGTACTTGACTACGATCTCACCTGATGGTAAGTGATGATGCAGTCTAAGATGTTATCGTACTAACTTGGGGGGGTTGGGGGAAATTTACCCAACGGAAGCATCGCACCAGAACGCTAATTCGCTTGGCGGTGCGTCTTTGCTGGTAGGGTGGTATAACTAGCCCGACTAAACCCACCAGACCAGACCTGAGCCAATTTAGGAATTATAAAATTCCAAAGTGGCCCGTGGTGAGAATCGAACCCGCGACCTCCCACTCGAATCTGAACGCGCCGCCACTGCGCCAGGGAGGTCGTCAAAACCTTATTAGCAAAAAAAAACGGTTGTTTTATGGCAACGCCCTGCAATATTTATTTTATTCTGTTTTTTTAATTTTTGCTGTTATTACGGCAACAGAAATACATCATCTATGAAAAGTTCAACTGTTTGTTACAGTTCCAGAAATACAGCCTGGTGACAGACGGATAGACGGATGACGGGCGGAGTCTTAGTAATAGTCACCGAATAGTGTATAGTTAATAGGGTCCCGTTTTTTACCCTTTTGGGTACGGAACATGACAAATAACCATTACCAACACGTAATACCTTTAAAATCCTTTTCTCTCATATTTTTCAGATAATTTTAAAAGAAAATTTGATTTACCGACGTGAGCAATAAGTATTCACGTTCAAAATCGCACATCGTGTAGCACGTAGCCACCGACGCAGGTAAACATTTGCACGTAGTCTATAAATTGTAAACTTTCCGCGAGTTGGCTCACAGTTTAAGGGTCAGTAGTAAATAGGGGAACTAGGTCGTATTTCCCTCTAAGGTGGCCGTCCTTTACCTTGATCGATGTGTTACTGGTGCGGAGTTGAAGGCCTTGTTGTGTACAAAACACCCTTATAAAGACGCACAATAGCGCTTATACTAACTATACTGAAGTCACACTAAAAATTACCTGTACTAATTGTTTTTAGTCGTTTTACTTTTTAAGAAATATTGCTTATTTTAAAAGTTATTTTAATGTTAACACGCACAAATGTTCCAAATTTTTGACCTAAAAACTTGCTGATAATTCATCTCTCCAATTTAAGAAGAAATCGTTTATGGTTATCCTCTTAAAATTACAAGAATGATTTTTTTCACCTACGTCTCGTGGTTACACTTGACTTTTTTGGAATGAAAATAATATCATCCGAACTCAAACACCTCATAATTTCCAGATTCCTGAAAGCTGTACGCTTATACGTAAATGTGATTAACTTTTATAAGCTAATAAAATTATTATGATCTTTTTACGACTAGTCCGGCACTTGGTCGGCATCTCTGTCTTATTAATTTTTAGGAGGTCATTTTATGTTCGTCGCTACGACCCGCTGAAACATTTATGACACAATTCTTTCTATAGTAGAATATTATATCAGTGTTTCAGAAAGAAAGTTCGTTTTTATCAGGCAGTCAACTAAGGCCTTCAATAAAAAACTGTTCAAAAACATGTCATGGAATACAATTCGTAATACGAAAACGTAGGTACCTAATACGCAAAGAAAGCAATTTCCACGACAAATCAAAATTCTCGTTATTTACTCATTAAAACTTGGGATTGGAGACATCAATCGCAGCGTATTGCCATAGCTTAGCAAATGTACAAGTTAGAATAAAATTTATCTTTCGGCCTGTAAAGGAAACGACAGAAAATCCACGTACACGTTAAGATTTTGTTCAGAAATAGTGAATAAAAATGTGTTTATATTTTAAAGATTGTGAAGATGAGCGTGCAATTACATTAATTTTAAGCAGAAACAATCGAACCAAATAATTTGTAGGTCCATAGAAGACAGATAATATAATGATTGCGACATAGAGAACACAAAATAGAAGTGGCAATAATTGTCGGAGCATACATGAGGAGCAAAAAAACGTCACAATTCCATTTTTGTCGTATGTAGTTTAATATTTAATTTTGTAGGGCTGATGATTAAATGATCCAACATAAATAAATGATAACGTCACACCGTGAAAGTGTTGGCATACCCTCATCAGCCTGATGACAATAATCGAGGAAAATTGCTGCTTTCATCCGGCGTTGTTAACCACTGGCTGACTTTAGAACGCCTATTTTTTTATTTAGTACATGACCTTGAGTGATCTGAGTACGTGACAATTTAATTTGATGGCAGTTGACGATTGATAAAGTATGAACCACGTGTGAATGCACATCGGCTTATTATATGACGAAACAGGTTTATTGTTTCCCAACTGTATGATTGCCTTTCTGGGCCAAAGTATAAAGTAAAAGTAAAATAAAGTTTCCAATAATTCTGCGGGGGAGACGAGTCGTTGTAGGGGAATGAATAGCGCATTTTTATTTTTTACATTTTTATTAACAGTATATTTATCTTCAAAACTTCAAAGGAGCAAACATATTGGGTGTATCATATTAATGTTCTAAAGGTTCTAATGGAGATAGGTTATATCTTGCACATATTTTATTATTATTAGCACAAAAATTTTTACTTCCAGAAAATTGCGTGCTTTTCACGGAATTTGTGAAAAATAACTTGACAAGGGTAACAAGAAAATAGGAAATGAATGGTAAAAATATGAATGAATGACAATATTCATTAAACTAGCGGACACCAATCATGTGACCCCAAATATAGGGGTCACATGATTGGTGTCACAATAAATGTCACAATAACCCCACCCTACACCTCTGAGGTTGAATTTTCAAAAATCCTAACGGTAAGGTTAGTTACTAAAGGATCAGTCAGTCGATCGTTTCTGTTCCTTACAGAGATATATTATACATAAATTGAATGTATGTAATGGATTTACATACATTAAATTGCATGTATATTGGTTTGTAAAAATGGACCAAAAACGAATCGCGTCAACAGACAGCATTTATAGCAAATGGAGCGATTAATTTTTGTTTCGTCAAAATAATATCATCCCAATATTCTGAGCTACTAGTGTTTAAGTGAACGATTCAACTAAGAGAAGTATAATTTCAAATTATTTAACCTCGCACTATGCAATAAACAAAGCAAGTTTATGGAGGTTGACCTCTTTAATTTATAGTTATAAATAGGTATTAATATGTTTCATTAAAAAGAAAAATTACATCTTTTATATAAAAAAAGACAAAAAAAGAGTGCCAAGAAGTGGATTAAAAAAAAATGACATTAAACTTACAGATATAACAACAAAATGTCACATAAATAGCCAATTGGTTCAGTTCACAGAGTAAGGAATGACTTTGTGTCTTTTGTTTTCTGTGGTTCAGTTATACTATTTCCATTTGTTTATTTTCTCTTTGACACATGAAAGAGACCGTTTACCTTTATCTCTCTCTGGTCCCTCGCTATTGCTATATCTGTTTCATGTGATTTCATGTGTCAAAGAGAAAATAAACGAATGAAAATAGTATAAACACAAGTCAAATGGTTCAATATAAAAACAAATGCATCTTGAACTAGTTGTTCAGCACACTAAATTGCTCAAGAGTCATTCAATGTTAGAAAAGTAAAATTATTCAAACGCACAACATTTTAA
The DNA here is from genome assembly GCA_036785405.1 of Coenonympha arcania. NCBI lineage: Eukaryota > Metazoa > Arthropoda > Insecta > Lepidoptera > Nymphalidae > Coenonympha > Coenonympha arcania. The sequence continues at coordinate 5,807,642 of CM072067.1, forward strand.
CGGCCTACAAGCCGTATTTAGGTGATTTAGAATGAAGTTTTATGCAAAAACTATAAAGACAATTACTTTCAAATTTGAACGTCATGTATTTTGGGTCTTTAATCTAAAATCGCTAAGAAGCAAAAACACGATTGGATAAAATTTTCTCGATAGAAAGTTCTCCCAAAAGTTGCTCCAAAATCTCAGTTTTTCTATATTTTTTTCGGAAACTACAATGGATGTAATTGTAATTTTTGTTTTAATGTATTGGTAATAATAATATCCTAAAACGCTTGAAACAGATTTTTGATAACTGGCTTAGTTTTTGAGTAATTAGGTAAAACGTCGTTTTTCTGCTATATTCTTCCGCGACGCTGCATGTCGCACCTACCAAATCTCCGTGAGAGTGAGAAAGACAAAAATAAATTCAATAAATCCCCTTAAGCGTTATATACAAATTGCTTGTTTAAAACAAATTAAAAAAAATATATAACAATTTAAATTTTGAACATTTTCGTAGACCCTCACGTAGCTTTCGTAGCAAATTCCGCGATATGTAAAGCGTCTGAATGCCATACGGAAAAACGTTAAATGAAACGATTGTTTCATCGCCATCAAAAGTTTTTGAAACCTTCCTTTGTTTGGGAAGCGTTGGCTGAAACATTGTAGGGTGTTTATTGTATAGCGAATATTGGTGTTCAACTCTGCATATCGGTGCAACAATTTGTACACTTCAGTACATGGAAAGTGTTTTAAAAAGCCAATATTTATAGCATCCAATGTTTAGTTGTTCATATAACGTGATATTTATAAAATTTAGGATACGTCCACCACGAGCTCGTTAGTAATGTTATATATTTGGCGCTAGAGTTAAAAAAATGATCAATTTTTGGCACTGGACTAAGTAATGTTCTATTTTCAATTATCTCAATAACTATGTCAACTCTGTACTTCTTTTTATGACGTAAGTATGACTAAGTACCAGTTTTAGTTCCACAAAAGATCAACGTAAATTATTAACCCTTCTTTAAAATAATAATCGATTTCTTCTTGGTCCTATTTCCCCTGATCTTGGACGTGAAATATAAACTCTTGATTTCTTTAGAGTACCTAAGGTACACATACACTATAAAATTATAATTAAAAAAAATCTGTCAATAGACCATAATTTTTTCCAAATTTCCAAAAAAAGAGTAGAAAAAGGTGGAAACACCACGGTATATAGTATAAACAAAGTAAAGTAAAAATAACATCGGTATGCACCTTCACTTACTTCGGTAAGATTGCAGTCAAGTACTAACTGGTTTTGAATAAAAGATATTGAGGTGATTATATGAATTTAGACGAAAAACTTGCGCAAAATATAAAAAATGTTACATCCTGCCATCACCTGAATAATTCAGCGAATTGAGAAAGTAAAAGCACTCCGCCGTTTGGGGGTTAGCGTCTGTCAGTCGACCTGTCACTTATGTATGACAGCCGGTACCATTTTGTTTTCAGTGGGACGGTTGTTCCTTCTAAAGCTCAGTAAGAAAACTTTTTTGTTGTGATTTAACATGATATTTTTAAGCGACTTCGAACGAAAAGGGAGGTTCTGTATTCAAACCGTATGCATTTGTATACCTACATGTTGTTCCATAAAAAACTATAAGTAATTTGATTTGGATGAAGTTTTCGTTATTCACATGCATAGTTTTTTATTGCGTTGATTTAAATCTTTGGCGTTGAATTAAAATTGGACATTAGTATTTTCGAAAGTCCTGCATATTGTCAATTATTGAGTAAAATTAAATTTTTTTTTTTTGAGTTTTATGTAACAAAGTGCGCCACTGTAATAATAATTTACATGTTTGTGGTCACTTTATATATTTCTGCTAAGTTTGTAGTTATTCTATTGATTAATTCAAAAGCTTTAAGACCATGACAGATACACAGATGGACAGACAGATTGGAAGTCTGACAAAAGCAGGTAAACCCAAGGTACCTAATAAGCTTTTGTTAGGTCAATTAAACTTTCAGATTTCAAATAGATGTACCTAAATAGCTGGTCTCTTTAGATGATAATAATAAAGATAACTACTGATTTAGATTTAAATTAAGGTTCCAGAGCAATCCTACTATTTTAATTTGTGTAGCAGAAAACTGAATCTCATCTTCAGTTCTAAAGGAATAAGGAGACAAAAACCTCTTTTGTTTGTTCTTCGTGATTTATTACAAGACGCTGTCGTTGACGAGGTCCATTCTCCGCTAAAGGGTGAGGTGGAGCGGAAACTGAATTCCTGCTGCTCAAGTAAACACTCTCTTGATGAATTGTTTTAACCCCATTCTGTTTGGACGGATAATCTTATATCCAAAGTGTCATTATTTTGTGTAACAAGCTGGCGGTTATAATTACCATTGTTATCAAAACCACCACTTTGACAGCCTTCCTAGTAAAAGTAATTTAGTAACAAAGACACATAAAGGCTTCATCGAGTAAAAACAAAAATTTAAAGTATGATATGTGTGTGTAGATAGAATAAACTTTGTTAAATTTTCAGTATTTTCTGTATAGTTTCTAAGTAAATAATAATATACACTTTGCTAATAACTGTCGACCGATTACGAGTACTTAGATACAATTCCTACTCGTAAGATACTTGTTGTTGCTTGATGACGAACAGACAGCGGAGTCTAAATGATAGAGTTTTTATACCTTTTAGGTAGCTATGGAGTTACTGTATCTTGCTATCCTTTTTATTGCTAATACACCAAATACAAAATCAGAGTACTGAGCTAAGGTGTTCAAAATAAATGTGGCAACGCTATAAAAACCACGCCGATAAAACCAATACAGCGCTATAAACATTAATTGGATCGCTCGTAATGTAGCACTGATTCTACTCAGGGAATTGAAAATAAAATTGGCACTAGCTCAATTTTCCGCTCCAACGGACACAGTTTGGTGCAGGTTTCCTGTGCACACTGCACGCGGCCTCTAAAAGTATATTTCTCTTTTCTTTACCCGGCTGAGTTTGTTCTGTTGTTCTTGTGGGCCTCTAAGTTGAAAACCTCATGAATAACCATTATATCGATCTCACGTGTTATTAACTTTTCAAAAGTGTCTGTAAGTAAGGAAACTACTACTACTACTACTACTGCTGCTGCTGCTGCTGTTGCTGCTGCTGCTGCTGTTGTTGCCACTGCTGCTGCCGCTGCTGCTGCCGCTGCCACTGCTGCTGCTCCTGCTGCTACTACTACTACTACTATTACTACTACTACTACTACTTACTACTATATTTATGAGATAGAGGATGTCACCGCAATGACATCCATGAGTTAATTTTCCACTTAACTGTAACACCTTGACCACCGAATACTGACTGCGTGGCGAGAAACCTACCCTTAGAATACTTATAAACTTACATCTATAGTGCATTATTTGTAGGAAAACCTTAATGCGCGTAACTTACTCCATTACGCACATTATAACCACAAAAGTAATTAGCTTTAGTGATCCTTTTGTTCAGGGGTCGGATTCATCCAGGTGGTCTATCAGACAGGCATTATAAAGGCGGACACGGAAGGGGCGGGCGGTGGTTTTGCGCTGACGTCATTAGTGCGTCGTTTTCAAATGATTAGATAGGAACAGTATGATTCACGAAAGATGACCATGCGCTGAAGTCATATTTTAGGTCTCTTTGGACTTATCTAACTAATATTATGGTCTTATTTAACTAATATTAAAATATTATTTTGGCTTAAGTCTTTTCTTCATGAGTGTACATAAAGAAAAGACCCGCCATCTGAAGTCATCTTTCGTGAATCGTACTGTACTGGGTTTTGAATGAATAGTACTACTGATGTGGTGGTATGCTAGTAAAGTCAAGATTTTAAACTACAATCTTAAATCAAGATAAAGATTAATAATACCGCTGTCACTGTGGTGTTGTCGTCGACCAACTCGGTCACCACGGTCTTTCCTGTGCGAGGAGCGCAGTTAGGATTCCCCGACACGCCAGCCATAACGATATCATCCGCCGTGCCCTTACCACCGCTAACTGTGCGGCCGTTCTTGAACCGAGCGGTCTAGTGCGTAGCGATGGTAAGAGACCGGACGGAATGACCCTAATTCCATGGAAGATGGGAAGGCCTTTAGTGTGGGATGCGACTTGTGTCGACACACTTGCACCGTCCCATCTTCCTGGAACCAAAGTTAGGGCTGGTGCAGCGGCTGAATCCGCTGAAAACCTCAAAAGGCGCAAATATGTATCCCTAGACAGTGGGTACATATTTGAGCCTATTGGGGTCGAAACTATGGGACCGTGGGGACCAGGAGCAAAGAAAGTTTTTAAAGAAATTTCTTTACGCCTGGTCGATGCAACGCGTGACCAAAATGCTGGCCTCTACTTTGCCCAGCGAATTAGTATCGCGATACAACGAGGCAATGGGGCTAGCATTTTGGGAACAATTCCCTCTGACAGCGGTCTACTAGATTAATTTGTTTTAACATTTTAGTTTAATTTGTAGTTTTTATTTTAGATAAGTATGTAGTTTTTAATTTAGATATAGTTTAATTTTATACCTAGTTTTAATTTTTAATTTAAGCTTATTATTATTTTTTATTTTTTTAATTATTATGTAATAATAAAACTTGAACTTTTTCCATTATATGTATTTATTTTTGATTAAAAAAAAAAAAAGATAAAGATAACACTACCCGCGAAATTCAAAATATGAAGTTTTTTGACATGTTCTTTTAAAGTATCGCACTCAGTTTTTTCTACTACAGACCTTTTTAATGCAAACTTTGGTCTGAAGAAGTGCCAACTCACAACGGTTGTGACAGGTTGGTTACTGCAAAATTTACGTGTAGAAGGTATCTATTTAGATTAGTTCGAATATGTAAGAAGTTATTTGCTTAGTTCAGGTTTATTTAAAAAAATGTTATTTGTGATTATTTATTCATTAAACATAATAAATTATTCTGGCAGTCTAAGTAAGTGTATATTTGTACTCAAGTTTCACCTATTCTAGGTTCCATAACATACCCTATAACGAGCTCAAGTTAGACCATTAGCGCAAGCGTTATTACCGAAGATGGTAATTAACTTAGTTTTGCCTTTTGTTTAACGGTCGATTCCAAGTATACTATTACAGTCATTATGGAGACTTCAAAACAAATTAAATTGGATTATACTGACGTATCAAAGATTCGCAAAGTTCGATAGGCATTAATATATATATAGCTGCTTGTGCTGATTCACTGACTGACTCATTGATCACCTCTCCTGAACAATTTTGTATGAAGAAATTTTTTTTCAATAACCATTTCGTATAGAAGGGAAAAAATGATTAAGAACAAAAATATGGGGAGAGCTGATGATTGAGGATTTCGGAGACGGGTGAAGAGCACAGCCAGGGTATTGCAGATAGGTGGGGGGTGCTCGACCAAATGTCATTCGAAACGTAATGCAATTGGCAGTGAGCTGAAAAAAAATTCAAAATGGCGGATTCAAAATGGCCGCCATACGAATTTCGTCGATATCTCGGAAAGTATAAAAGATGGAGGAACGGTTTCTTGACAAGAAGTGATCAGGACTCGAAGGTCTATTTGATGGATAGAAAAAAATTCAAAATGGCGGAATTTATTTTTTCATAGAAAATGTATGGCGAACTTTGAAGGGATTTTTTATGAGCGGGAAGACAGCACGCGGGCCACATGTGGCCCGCGCCCCCACGCGCCCTACTAGTTAATATATATATAGCTACTCGTGCTGATTCACTCACTCATTGATCACCTCTCCTGAACATTTTTGTATGAAAAATTTTTTTTTCAAAGATGGTATCGTATAGAGGGGAAAATATCATTAAGAACAAAAATATGGAGAGAGCTGATGATTGAGGAATTCGAAGACGGGTGAAGAGCACAGCAAAGGGTATTGCAGATAGGTGGGAGGTGCTCGACCAAATGTCATTCGAGACGTCATCCAACTGCCAGTGAGCTGAAAAAAAATTCAAAATGGCGGATTCAAAATGACCGCCATTTGAGTTTCGCCGATATCTCGGAAAGTGTAAAAGATGGAAGAGTGGTTTCTTGAAAAGAGTTGATCAAGACCAGAAGGTCTATTGGCTGGACAGAAAAAAAAATCAAAATGGCGGAATTTATTTTTTCATAGAAAAATGTATGGCGAATGTTGATTGTTGAAAAGACTAAAAGTTGTAAGGCAAATAGGGGGGAAGACAGCCCGCGGGCCACATGTGGCCCGCGCCCTCACGCGCCCTACTAGTCTATAGATATGCTTGTAGAATCATACCTAATAGATTTGAAGATTCTACAATCGAAAATAACGCAGGTACTCATAGTTTAGAGTCATAATTTATTTTATAGTTGGGATCCGTAGGAATGATGATTTTTAGTAGCATATATTAGCTAACATAGATGCCTAACCTAAAAGTAAATTGTTCAAGGTTTTACTTTATATCATGAAAACAAATGATTGAGCAAAAGACACTTGTTAGGAAATATTATTTTCTATGTAGTCATGGAAGAGCAGTAGTAGGTATCTACTAGATGGCGGAGTTTGTTTCCCAAAATCAAGCCAAAAGTAGAGGTCTGAAGGTTGCGACAAGTGCCGAGCGTGCGGACGGGTTGCTTACCTTCCCAACGGTCAAATCACCCAATAGTACCCGTATCTAAATTAGTACTATTACAATATCACTTCGTGTTACTATGCGTGATTGCAAATTGCAATAAAACAGATATGTATGTTTTACTTTAAAAACCCGTGTAGGTATATTCCCTTTATCACTCTGATATATTACATTTATTTAGTGCTAATACTGCACGTCATTAGAAGGGACATGCACTAATAAATCACTCGGCGGATGACAACCACGAGAGCCAGCCTCCCTCACTCTTATCGCACTCCTGAGCTCTCAGCAACTCTTCACTAATGATGGACTCAAATAGCTTGCGTGGCGAGATATTGCGTGCCATCGTTCATGGTGAATTTTATGTGCGACAATTATAAAACCAAGTTAACTCAGTGGCATGGTCAAAAGAGGTGATCGTTGTGAATACTCTATTGTATTTATAACTGTTTCATACATCAACTGTTCTCTAAATAATCGCTATTTGAACAGATTAACATTTTGTCACTCGAGTTCTGATTTATATAAATAGAGTTACCTTGTAATATAAATGCGAAAGCTTGTTTGTTTGCTTGTTAATTTCATTTCTTCATATCCTATTCGTTCGAGCTTTCGTGGTACCTACTTAATTTTAAGTTTGTTTGATTTTGATTGGGTTTAATTTTTTAACTAACCAAAGTTAGAACTTGAATTATTTAAAATTATTATGGGAAACATTGATTTACGTATTATTCGTTCTTTGAATCAGTCCTACACACACACACGTGCTGGTGGCAAACTCAAAAAATACCTTAAATAAAGAAAACTTATTATGTTCGGAGTTCTTTTCCCTTTTTCATAAGAGTCTGAAGCATTGCACTTGGACAGTGCAATGGGCTATAATCTCATAACAAAAAATAACACTAAATTTACTAAACCCACTATAATATCTTATCGATAAATTCTTCTAATCTTATTGAAAAGGATACAGCCAACAAAAAGCTGGGGTGAAAACTGTGCAAAGTTATTTCATATTGAGGTTGAAACCAATTCAGATTTTCGATGGACGCGACACAAAACCAATTTGCAGCCATGCAACTGACCTCTGGTAACTTTATCTCGAATCTGAATTGCCTGTGTGTCGTGAGACACATTCGGTGCAGAGAGGATTACCTACAGATTTTTAGGGTAGCTCCATTTGTTCTATAGAACAGTCGTCAACCGACATATAGCTATTTTGTCGCGTTTCCTTCCGAGAATTAGCGGTCTATCTGAGTTCACATCTGAGGTCACACCGTCAAACAGTTTGAGAAATAAGACTTTATAAATCAATGCACTGTGAAACAAACTCAACCCCGTATTGGTTAAAAACTTGGTTATGCTATCCGTTTTTAGGAAAGGGTAGGAATAGTGTGCGATTTTCAAAAAGATATATCCAAACAATTCTTCACTAAAGATCTTGGGTCTTAACCTTACAGAATACTTGTTTGTTTAATTTGCTGAAGAACATGTAAAGGTTCGCTCGCGCTCTGACTCGATAGAGCCCAACCTAACAACGACAGCTCCGTGAGTGCGGCAACTTTTTCTTGTAGTGTGAGTGTGTCAATTTGAAATTGGTATGGTGAGCGGATGCTAGTGTGCGTGAAAAATTATGTAGCGAGGGTTCGGGTTTGCCAATTTAGGCAAAGTATTTTTTGCCGCACTTTTGATGTCGAGGGCTCCCTCTTGGACCTCCTATGTGTAAAGCATTGTTATTTGTGCCGTCATTAACCGGCATTCTCCACGAAGTAAACCCCGTTGTTATAAAAGAATTAAACTAGGGCACGCACGGGCGTAACGCAATGTTTTCTATAGCGCGGTGGTGGAGAGCTCTCATCCTTTTGCTGCCGGTAACGATCCTCTGGTAAAGGTTTATGCACACCTTTGCCATTTGTGAAAATGAAACTGAAAATGAAAATATTTATTTTCACATAGGTCTAGATAACAGGCTCTTATGAAAAGTCAAAACTCTACCGCCAGGTTCGGAAAGCAGGTTTGCACCGAGAAGAACTGGCAAGAAACTCGGCACTTGCTTTTTTCAAAAATGTCATTGTTATAATACAAGATTTCTTACAAATTATGAAAAATTATAACATAATTTTAAGATATCTCGTGAGGAGATGGAAGCATATTTCTATCATTCCAAGAATCATTGTCGTTAAGAAATTCTTCAATGGTATAGTAACCATGATTAAAATGTTTTTTGACAGTGTCTTTAAACCTGTGCAAATGTAAGTCTAAAACAGACTTCGGGATCATATTGTAGAAGCGTACACTCACTTATACACGTACAAGCGTACACTTTGTGTGGATTTTCTTAATGGTTTTCGAACGTTGTCAAGCTAGTGCTAGAAGTACGTTCAGATCTACATAGACGCGCACTATTTTTCCAAGTTTTCATTTAACTTGTACTTTATTTTTGTTCCAGTGGAAATATGCAACTCAATGTTGAAGCATGTTTGCATGAAAATGCATCGTTAGCTGTGTGACGTCATTGTAAATCCAATATGGTGGATACACAGAAGATTACGCACATAATCTACATCTGCAATATGGGTATCCAATAATATGAAAGGATTTGCTGATAAGAATATCTATAAAGTGTATAAAAGCTTGATTTTAGGGTTCCGTACTCAAAGGGTAGAAACGGGGCCCTATTAATAATTTTTATGACAGCTTATTAAACGCCTATGTTTCATGCGAATGTGAAGAAGTTTGGCGCGTCTTCGTAGATTGCACAATGCACATACTATAAATATCTTAGAAATATTATGTCACATGATATGAATTTACATGAAAGAAATTAAAAATAGCGCTAGTCCCTAGGGGCCTTTTTCACCACCTTCTAATAAGTGTTGGATAGCGTAAACGTTTTATCACTTCCATATACTCTTTCCATTCGTTTATTTTCTCTTTGACACATGAAACAGATATAGCAATAGCGAGGGACCAGAAAGAGACCACGTTACCTTTATCTCTCTCTGGTCTCTCGCCATTGCTATTACTGTTTCATGTGATTTCATGTGTCAAAGAGAAAATAAACTAATGGAAATAGTATAATTTATGTCAATTGACATTGAATAAACTACCTGACACTTATTACAAGATGGTAAAACAACCCTTTGAAATGATTATTTCGAGGAAGGACTGGCGAATGTCTTCGTGGATTTAGTGCAGTATATGGGCAAAGTATGCAGTATGATATGTAAAGTTATCAATTTTACAATAAGGAAACCCAGCAAGTATTCTGCGACCGACTGTTTAGCACCACAGAATGCGTGCTAATTTTTTCGCGTGTCTATGTAAATCATTATAGAGGACCTCCTGATTACCGGAAAACATTAAGAGTCTCCTCAAAATAACCTGTTTTGCATTGTAAAACCGAAGTTCCGTCAAGATCACTCAACGTTTTTCAATAGTATAATCATTAAAATACTGTACAAGATATTCCAAAAATACAATTTCTTCATTATTATAACAGTCTTACACAAAGGATAGGTAGAACCTTTTGTATAACAATTTGTATTGTAATCCTTTGTATAACGAGCTCCGGAGAGCACCTAAGGATTAGATAGTACCTATATATTATAAAGATTCCGCATTGTATAAAGCAAGATTACGCAGTTTTCACAAAACATTGAATTCACACAAGTAACTCCTACCTTCATACTATTATAATGAGTGTTTTTAAAATAATATGTATATTCGTTATTATGATATCATAGTCTTACGCATACGTTTTTGTCTTTAAGATTAAAGACAGATTTAAGAGTATCGTCTAGTGACGAAGAGCGACGCGAAATAGGTACAGTATTTCAGATTAGTTAAATTAACAAAAAACTTTTTAGGCTTTTAGGTCAAAAATATGGATTTTTAGACGCTAATAACCTTTAAGATAAGCTATATTTCTTAAAAATTAAAAATATGCGAGCATAGTAATTCTTCATTGTAGTGGCAACATTTGTAAAAAATATGAAAATCGGACTACATTTACGGGTAGGAAAACGTAATAATCGCTTTTTGTATGAAAACTTACAGCTAGACGACCCTCTTAAGGTAAAAGATGTCTTTTATTTTTCTTAATCGTAAAAATACTTTAAATACAAATATTAAATGCAGAGCCCAATATAAATGATGACTGAAGAAAAAATGAGATTAGGTATTAAAAATAATATAATCAGTCACAAAATATCGACAAAATAACATGAACTTTACCTGAAACATAAATGTTCCACATTTCCAAAAGTGTTCCAAAACAAGTAGCCCATACTTAACTCTAATCGCAACTTCCGAGTCAGCAGCTAAAACAGCCGGAACATTCAAATATATTGCATACAAGCCAGCTGACTTTGTGAACAGTAATTTCTGCGTCTTGGCAACATTCGGCTTAAATGTTGGCCACTCTTTTAAGTGAATTCTGGACAAAGATTTTACTTGTAAAACTTTACACTAATTTATTTTTATGTACCTACTAGCTGACCCGACAAACGTTAAATATTTTCTCATATATATAAATTATTTCTCAATTAGGTTCATACCCCTAATAGTTTACGTTCTATTCTCAGACCGAACAAATACACAAAAATTTTCACAAAAATCAGTCAAGCCGTTTTTTGAACAAAAAAATTGCATTTGACACACTTTTTCAATGACACCGATAGTGACCTTACGAGTTAGTGGTGCCAACTGTAAGTCACTAGTACAGAGTCTATGTGGAATCGAATAGAGCCTCGTGATATCTAAGTAGGAGAAATAAACCACTACCCTACCCTATAATAAATACCCTAGGAGGAAAAGCAAACCACTGTAGGCCAACATGGCTGAACTTTTATTCCAAAATATAAACAGGCCTTAAAGCAATTTGTTTTGCGTCTTTGGGCACTGAGTTTAATTATTGCTCCCATTTATTTACACATTAGGGAGCGCGTAACGCCAAAAACAACTGCCTTTGGGATAGATTGCGTGTAACCCTAGGAGTTATACGAGGCTCGCTGGACCGAGGTTATTTGTTAGAAGATAACAAAAAACATAGCCTTATACTGTACTTATATTTGTTTCGTGCCAAACATTTTATAACATTTCGAAAGATTAGGCAATGGTAAGGCAAAGAGATTTTTTCAATTTAGGACTTCTTTCAAAAAGAAGATGTATTTTCATGTCCTTTTAATTTTGACTCATTACCACTTCTTAGCGATTTGCACAATAAAAAGTAAAAATAAACCTCGTTCACTGAAAAAGTGAAATAGTATAAATATTGCCTACGTAGTTATTTTCAGTCATTTTATGAAAAATATGCAATGGCCAATATTTTTCAGCTGTTGAGTCAACATAATTTTTTTGCCACATTCGATAAATTGAAATGCTTGATTCGGTTTAAATTAAATTTGCAAAAATATTAATCTATGTAGAGTCGAAATTTCGCTGTGCAAAAATATTTTTCAGAATTTGATGAAGGATTGTTTCAGGTTAAAATCCCAAGCGATTGGTGACATTTATCATCGGAAATCCCAGTTCTCAGATTTTCCATTTTACATTTTTGTTTTAAATAATAACAGACCATTTTATTTTATGTTTCAGTGTTTATCGGAATCTAGAATGTTTGAAGTCGCATTGGGCAGTTTTCAGCAGCAGAAATCACCATACGTTGGAATCGTTTATTTTTCAATGCAATGTAAAAACGACCTTTTTTGACGACCTCCCTGGCGGCGCGCTCGGATTCGAGTCGGGTCGCGGGTTCGATTCCCGCCACGGGCCACTTCGGAATTTTATAATTTCTAAATTGGCTCAGGTCTGGTCTGGTGGGAGGCTTTGGCCGTGGCTAGTTACCGTTAACAAAGACGCACCGCCAAGCGATTGAGCGTTCCAGTGCGATGCTTGTATAGAACCTACCTTTGTGGTAAATTTACTTGCCTTTTGCACGTTAGTACGATTACATGTTAGGCTGCATCATCACTTACCATCAGTTGAGATCGCAGTCAAGTACTAACTTGTATAGAATAAAAAAAAACAGATTCATGTTAATATTGGATTGAGCAGGCTTTAGTCTCGGGGCACACTGTCGAAAGTTAAACTTTCGGTCGCGTAATACGTCGCATGATTCGTCGCTTACTCTTCAAAATTCATTGAATATAGTCGCTAAACGGAGTTCAACGCTACACCGAAAGCGACGCAATTTCAGCTAAATTGATAGTAGGTTGGAATCCCACTCACTGCGACAACTATTTTATCTTTCCATTTTTGGATTTGATATAAGTTACTTGAATATAAACCTTCCGAGCGTATTGAGCCGATATTACACCGCTGTGTCCCGACACTAGCGAAGTCTGCCAGGCTTGTTAAAATTTAACACCTAACGCTCCATCAACTTGTAAAGGACAACTAGTAAGGAATTTAATCAACATACTAAGTTTTAGCGGGGGTGGAATAAATCACTTTGCGACCCTGCCCTGTATGATAATGTGACTTATTCACGCGTAAGTTTATCGATCCCACATCAGAAATGAATTCGTAGATGTGTCGTGGAATTTAATAATGCGTGTAGCCTTCCCACGCATACTATACTTCCTATAGTATAATAGTTATGAATGTTAGTAGTATCAGTTATACTCGTGTTTTGGTAATATAAGATCTAATAAAAATAAAATAAATTAATCCGTTGTTTCAACGGGCGTGTATTTAGATTATACATGCATTGTTTTAATAGCTTCTGTTTTTAAATTTTGTACCTAAAGACGAAATGAGTATTATAAAAACGTTTAGTACGTTTATGCATTGTGTGAGTATATTTGTTACTCTTTACATCGTAATTACTTAATATAAATGGCTGAAATTTGGAAAACTACCATATTTTGCCTGCGTAGTTATTTAAAGGCTTTGTGTTTAAAAAGTTTAAGGATACAAACATTCCCTAGCTAGAAGATTATTATTGTGATGATATACTGAATAGCAAAACAAAATAATAATGGAGTCCATTTTCATCCCCATCATTATCCACGTGCGAATGTTTTAATTGTTCTGGCGGATGATTGAGATAAAATGAGAGTTTATTTTTGAAGCACAAACTTGAGAAAAAGTTAGATGGAACCCTAATAAAAAAAAGTTCATAAAACTCCGTATCGTGGGTATTGGTATAGGTACACTATTCAAGAGTGCGAGCCCGGAAAAACTTAAGGTTAAGGTAGGTACTTAGGTACTTATTTTATTAAATTGTATGTATTGGTTTTCAGCTCTTTTCGTAAACAGAATCTGTCTCTTACTGGACACGGATCTCCTCTTAGAATAAATAGGGTTTACTTGTATATATTTTATTGATATAATGCATCTGGTCGGAGGTCCGCCTACACTGCACTTTCCCGTGCAGAGCCCTGATTGCAGCAGTTTGGACCCCTAACGTACATCGGTCTTACGAGCTTTGTACCTACGCGCCACTTTAACTTCGTGATATGATGAGCTGCAAGCTTCACATACATTGGAGAAATACGGGTTTCTCAATGGTTTCTTTTGTTTCTAGTTACCGATACACCTAAACCTTAATACACGAACGCCATTTTCTGGGTCCGAGATATATCGTATCCATAGGGACAATGTAACTCAGCGGTTTACTATCTATTTTTTCGATAGTCAGTGTCAAACGTGAATACGGACAATTATTCATGTTCCGAAGTTGAATCATATTCCTGGCGGCTTTTTATTTCAATTAGAAAATGTTATTGTTTTATAAAATGCACTGTCTGAGTTACGTCTGTATTTATAGACGTAGATGGCTGGATTTACTCCCTGAAAACTGAATAGAGGGAGAAGGGCTACTGAGAATTACGTCTATAGAGTTTCATAGATCGGAATTAAGAAGTTTATTTAAGCTCTATGGCACATCAGATTTTAATGCATTCACTGCTTTAAAGGCATTAAAATTTAACCTTGAACACGTGTTGATTTGTTTTTGTCACTTTTTTATCACACATGATGGAAAGTGATGATGTACAGAATAAAGTGGAGTCCGCTTATCTTCGAGGTTCACTCTTCATTTTGATTGTAAGAGGAGACGAGGAAGAAAGGGGTGACGTCATAATTTTGGCTTCAAAGCCAATATTGCTAACTACCCCAATGTTGTAGATACTAGGTAGAAGCTACTCGATCCCTACAAACAGTAACGATACAAAAATTAACTTAGAAGAAGAAGAACTAATTTATTAACTTTCTTGCACCCAAACATTACAAAAATATGATACACAAAATAAAACAAAACAGCAGCAGCTAAGGTATGCAAAGGCGGCCTTATCGCTGCAAGCATCTCTTCCAGGCAACGTTTTTGGCTATAGGATAGTAAAACGGAAAAGTGGGATAGGGAGTGGGATAGATGAGGAAGTTTGTACCAGGTATAAATAAATAACATAAATAAATAAATATCAGGACATTACACACATCGCAATCTATAGCCCCAAAGTAAGCGAAAGCTTGTGTTACGGGTACTAGATAACTAATAAATATATACATACATAAATATAATATATTGAAAAACACCCAGACACTGGAGAACATTTATGCTCATTACACTAACATTTACCAGAAGTGGGAATCGAACCCACGACCGTACATAGGTATAGAAATGATACAAAACTTAATCAATTTTAGAAGGAAGTAAATTACAGTTTACACGTCAGGTGTGAATTATGAAGTGTCGCGCTGAACACCGTTGGCATAGTTGACTCAAAATGTTGCCTAATTGCATGCGCTGTCGACGACGCACGTGACATGGCCACAACAACATCATTTCAGTGGCCCAAGTTATAAGCTTTATTATCTAACAACATAACAGCAAGTTATAGGCTAACCGCTATAAACTTAACCCTCCTGATGGTCTGCGGGACGCGGGGCGGATGATGCGAATGGCTATAATGATACGGCGGCGCTGTCAGCGGACAGTGACAGACTTGCTGATTGGTTGAGTGACTCCCGCCCCACGTCCCGCTGACCATCAGGAGGGTAAAGTTTATAGCGGTTTATCTATATAAGCTTTACTTAGACTCGACTTGTAGTTATCACCATATATATGCGACAAATATCATATTGACGTTTTACAAGAGCCTGTACGTTAGGCCTATGTGAAAAAAAGATATTTTGATTTTGATTTTAGATAGGCTTGCGCTTGACAACAATCATGCCTGATGGAAAGCAATTATGTGGCCTAGCCTAAATTGGAGCGTGCTTGCCTAGAAATTGACTATTCACTCTTATCTTGAAAGCCCCCAGATATTACTTAGTTGGGAACAACTTGTTTATTATTCAAAAGCTGGGCAATGATCCCAGTATCATGGGTACAGTACCTCTCTGCTTCAATTTCGATGAGACTAGTTTTTTTTAATACATGTTTAATCGGGGTCAATCGGAGTTAATGTAAAGTTAATAAAAAATATCGTTGAATTATTTCAATGGCCGCAGCTTATGCTCTTCACCTGCCCCCCTACTTTTACGTTTAAGTTTATGAATATTACGAAACAACATGAACGTCTCGACGCTACGGGACAATGTTGCAAAGCGTTCCGTGTCTTGAGTTTGACGACACTCTGTATATTTTGATACGGCCCGCTCTTTACATTTTTACGTCTTACTGGACTCTTGACTGGTGTTTACTTTTATGGGTAAAATAAATCTCAAATCCTAATATATGACGCCACCAACGTCAGATATTAGGATTTGAACTATTTAACAATGATCGGATCAATCGGTACTCAACTTCTAGTTTTTAGTGACAAGGTGCAAATTATAAAGATTCTTAAATACGTATTTTGGATCTTGGAAGATAAAAACATGATTGGAAAGAAAACGTAGATAGAAAGTTTTCCCAAACAAAATTACTCCTATAAATGCGTAAGCTTTAATACAAGTGCGTCCACTGATCCGCATCGTACGGATCGCATAATGATTTAAACATAAATAAATATACCAAATACGTAGGTTAAGTAATTAAATGTTTTCATAGCAAATAAACAACAACTCGTATTTTCCAGGATAATAAACTAGAGTGGCAGTAGGTATAGGTAGGTAAGACAACAGGGTAAGAAAGACATCACGTGGGGTCCCCCGTCGTACATCGCCGTCGACGCAGTAACTCTCTGTGATGGATTGACGCTTTTCCGGCTTTTCCGGACTTTCCCGACTGTTCCGGACTTTTAACAGACCCCAACGGGCCGCGTCCGTACGGACACGCTTCTGATGTTTTAGCCGCATTACAGTAATTGAAGGAGGTATAGGGTTACAAAGCGAGGACTAATGGCGGTTTCCGAAAACTTAGTAGGTATGTAGTGAAATATCTGAACTGAAAATGGTCGTTTCAATTGTCATTACGCAAGACGAGTTAAGAGCTTAGAGTTTATTTTTGTCTTTCTCACCGTCACGAATATGTATGTGGGAGCGACATGCAGCGTCGCGAAAGAATATAAAAGAAAAAACGGCGTTTTACCTAATTACTAAAAATCTAAGCCTGAAAAATCTGTTTTCAAGCGTTTTTGGATATTATTATTACCGACACATTAAAACAAAAATTACATCGTAGTTTCCGATAAAAATTATAAAAACTGAGATTTTGGAGCAACTTTTGGGAGATTTATCCAATCGTATTTCTGCTTCACCGCGATTTTAGATGTATGTCATGTATTTTAGATCTTTAACGCAAATACATGAAAAATCTAGTCTTTATAGTTTTTAAACTGTAGGTCACTAAAAATCGCTTAAATTCGCCTTCTAAGCCGTTAAGTGCGAGTGTGTGTTAAATTATATACAAATGTTTTAGTAATAATTAATTTCTTTAAAAATTAAAACTTACATATTTTAGCGGTCCCTCGATGTAGAATTAAAAGCCGGATGGTACAAATATTAATTTTTATATGATCTAATAAAAAGGTATAAAAATTTCGAATTGATTCTGAAAATAACGCTGGCGAGTCAAATAAAATTACTCACAACAATTTGTATATTTAGAAGCAATCCATTGATAGCCATCGTGAAAATAATAATGGAATCTCGCGGTTCAATAAATAATTTTTGTTGTAGCATAAAATAAATCAGTTTCGGCTAGAGATACTGATACGGCTACTACAAGACCTCAATCACGTGACACCAACATATTTACTAAACTTTAACTAACCCAATGACTGTTCAAACTTGTTTAATTAAATAATTGCACTATACTGACCCAATTAAATTTGACATATTCTATGACAATATGGCATAATATAAAACAAACTATTATTATTGCAAATTTGGCTACACTGCAGTCATTTAATTAAACTTTAAAAGTTAATTTTCTTGTAAAATTGTAAAATTAGAAATTAACATTATGGATTTTGAATATAGGTATAAAATTGTGATGTAGAAATAGGGGATCTAAATCTGTATTGCTGTGCCCTGACAGGGTTCATGTGCACGCTGTGGCATGTGTGCATGATGCGATGTGTGAATAAATGAAAAAAAAATGAAATGAGATAACTTTCTCGGGAAATACTCTGCTTCCGATGTCCGCTCACCGGGCGGTCCACAATCCACATTTCAAAGAAAACACTTGTCCTAATTTCAAAGAACAACTTACTCGTTTGCAAAAGATAGAAAAGCATTACAATTAAAGAGGATAAATTCACGACTACGAAAATAGAACTAGGTTAACAATGCGTCGTCGTCAATGAGGTCGTCCTACGCAGGAAGAAGGTCTTCCTGCGTAGGACGACCGAATCGTAGTAATGGTATGGCAGCGTAAATTGCATAGCGGTAGCGATCCTGCCGTCTGCCCTCGATTTACCGAGGTCCTAGGTTTGACTCCCACAACCTGAAAATGTTTGTGTGATGAATATGAATGTTTTCCAGTATCTGGGTGGTTTTCATTGCGATGTAATTTTTGGTAAATCCGACATTTTCTAAAAATGAATCCCAGCGAGATCGATTTATCGCCCCCGAAACCCTAAATAGACAAGAACTGATCGTTTAAAGATGTAAGATGAACTTGATTTTGTGATTAGGTTACATTTATATATTATTTCAATTGCCAATAAATAGAATTATTTATAGCAGTTTTCAGACTTTACTAGGGTGTGAATCATTGAGACTTCGAAGTTAAAGTATTTTGAACAGTAGCACCCACGTATTTTGAATTTAACACGTACCTACTCTACTTAATTGGCATTGTTGTGTGGAGTTCAGGCAAATAATTTATGCCATCTACAGCCATCCACTAATTTAGTTGTTAACTGAGTTGATCAAATTCAAATGTACATACTAGTATATCTAATATTGTTGGTGTATTAGAAGTAACAGAAATGTTTTGACTAGATAACGTCTTATATGACCCGTTCGCAGAAGCTATGCCGATGACTTCCCCTCCCACTTCATACTACCGCCACCCGTATACGTCTGTTAGCGGACGAGCACAGGTTGCGGTAGTATGAAGTGGGAGGAGAAGTCATCGGCAAAGCTTCTGCGAACGGGTAGTAATTCAATGAACGCCATCTGCACGCACGAAAAAGTATGACTCATACGTAATACGTTCCGTCTGTGCCGAACGTGCAAGCGAGAGCGCGGAACAATCGACAGAGAGGCACGATCGGCCTAAGCGTTCGGCTTGTGAGTTGTGACGCATCTATCTCTCTTCCACTCCTTGTTTCTTATGACGTCTTTACGAAAATTATCGTCCACAAGTCGACTTTACAAACAACCATTTTTTTATGTAGTTTACTCGTAGAATAATGGGATAAATTATAAGTAGATAAATAAATACGTATACTCATTTTGCTGACACAGTGCATTATTGGCAGCGGGCTTTATTAAATAATGCGTGTAATGGACCCGCGCCGCACTGCACTTGATAATGCACTTATGTTTGGAGAGCCATACTATTGGACATAGGTATTAATAATAATAGCGAACGGTTTTCGGTTTCTCACTAATCCCTCGGCAACCGTGGATCTAACCTAGCTTTCGAACGCAATTATGTTTGAAAAAAAAAATTAAAGTATTTAATAAAAAAAAATATCAAAAATTATTTTTTCCTCATTTTTTTATGGTAGTATTTTAAGACGTGTTTTTTTTATCTTTCAATCATATAGGCCTAGCACATCTGAGAAGGAGCCCAAAATATACTCAGCCTAGTACCTGTTATTTTATGTTAGTATAAACACTAATGTAAAGAGCAATTCGGTATCACGTTTATACATATTAAAGCATGCCTTATTTATGAGTTTAGGCTTGACAAACCAAAATGTCACTTAATGAATTAAATATTTCATCAAGTGACATTTCAGATACACAATGCGGTGAATTGTTATAAAATCTTATACAGTTGCAAGAAAAAGATTTGCTAAGTTTAGTTAATCTAAATCTTGTTTAACATTAGCATATGTATGCTTGTTCCTTGTATTTGTTTTCTAAGACTCTCTAAAACAGAATGTTACTGCTAGAATTTTCCTACAAGAGTCATATTCAAATCAGACATCCTAAAGTCGTTCTCTTGTGTATCAAAGTCCGGGACGACCCCTCGTGAGACGGCATAAAGAAATTAATTATACCGAAATGGCCCAACAAATTCCAGCTGTTCGTAGGTACCTTCGCATTGTCAGTGTCCCCTTGAAAGTGGAGTACTTTCTACGAATGAAATCCTTTAGAAGATTTGTTGACGGGAATGCTACCCTTCGAACCGTCTTCACTACTTTTTTGTATTTCACTATTTTTCCCCTCTCAGGACCAAAATAGACGTAGGTATGTAGATTTATTATAATACTAGCAGGCGCGGCAAAAGTTGTTTTGCCATTAAGGATATGAAAAGTAGTTTACAATGTGTTCTTAGACTTACCGAACGTAGATAAAAAGTTTCATAAGAATCGGAACAGCCGTTTTGGAATAGTTAGGTTACAAACACTGTGACACGAGAATTTTATATATTAGACTAGCTGACCCGGCAAACGTTGTTTTGCTATTTAGGGATATAAAAACAAATATATATATTTCCATCTCTTCACGAGATATCTTAAAAATTATGTATTAATTATTGATATTATTTAAGAAATTGTATATAATGACATTTTTTTTTGAAAAGAGCAAGTGCCGAGTTTCTTGCCAGTTCTTCTCGGTGCAAACCTGCTTTCCGAACCTGGCGGTAGAGTTTTGACTTTTCATAAGAGCTTATTAATTGGGCCTATGTGAAAATAAAGATTTTTCATTTTCATTTTCAAATAGATAACAACCTACTCTTACAATTTACACTGAAATTTTTTTAACTATCAGTCCAGCCGTTTCGGAGGAGTTTGGTAACAAAGAATGGCACGAGAATTTTGTAACTATATATTAGATTAGAAGATTTTACCTCAGTTGTCGAAAATGATCTGCATTATCTTGATTAATTTCTAGTAATGGTACAATATAAAAAAATTAGGACATAGTATGAAAATTTGTTGGTTTCTAAGGGGTAAGTTCTCTTTATCTTTAACTATTGAACAGTTATCTTTCACACTACACCTATCTGGCATTGGCTTTTTTATATCGGGAAAACAAACGGTTCCCGCGGGATGCAAACGAAGATCTGAGAAACAACTAGCAATATTATAAAATGACAGTTGGATATGTTGGTACTGTATACGATAAATCTGCACTTTTTTAAATAATTCCCATTTTCTGCGCCTTTTGTGGTACAATTTTTAAAAACCGTAAAAGGAACACCATTTGTTCCCATTTTCTAGAAAATTGCGCGGACGGAAAAATTTGTAGATAGTTGCCATTCTTATACTAATTATAATTAATTAAAATATGAGTTTGTTGGTTTTTGTTTATGTTTGTCCTTCAATCACACCACAATGGAGCAACGGATCTACGTGATTTTTTTGCAAAGACATAACTGAAAGCGTACAGCGTGAGATACATAAACTAGTACTACTACTACTTCTACTAATAGTAGTGAGATGATATATTATATAAACTACTACTACTTTTTATCTCCGAAAATCAATGATCTCCACAGGTTTGTGAGAAACCACGCGGGTGGAGCCGCGGAGTTCATCTGAAGTTGGAGTGCAGAAAGTTAAACTGAATGTACCTAACTTTTGAGTTTGAGAAATGGGTATGAGCACTAGTAATAATAAAGAGTTGTAGGTCAGTGGGACACCGAGTATTCCTGCCGCAGCTTCACTTTTGCGATCATCTGCGCGTGAACGCCACGGCCGGGGGGGAAATAAGGAAATGGGACTCGCACGACCCGGTTCAAGAGTGCGTGCTTGAAAAATCCGAGTTCCGACATGAAAAATGTGGGAGATAAAAATAATATAAAACGCGATGCGAAGCATTTTTTGGTTTCACGCATAAACACAGATTCAAAATTTTGGCAGCTAGGAAGACCCAGAAATGTAGGTTTAGCTATGCTATAATAGTTATCGTAGAAACGCTAATTCAAAAATGTATGAGAAATACTGTGCTTCGATCTTCAATAAGTCGTATCTGTAATAAATAACTAAAAATATATGGAAATCACACACATCGCAATCTAGCCCCAAAGTAGGTACCTAAGCGATTGCTTGTGGTATTGGTACTAAATAACTGATAAATATTCATAGTTCCATAAAATATGTGTCCATAAATACAAACAATTTAATATAGAAAAACACCCAGACACTGAAATAATATTCATGCTCGTCACAGAAACTTTTTCCAGTTGTGGGAATCGAACCCACGACATCCGATAAGGGAAGGATCACAACTGAGCAAAGTCTTAACTTCAGTCATAGACAGAGTTTAAAATTAAAAAGTTTTTGTAAAATCAAATGCGGTTTGTGCGTTTGAATTTATTTACACTAATAAGTTACTTAAATATTTTTGCAGATTCAAGTTTATTACACTGCATTGCACAAAGTCTCTTACTCACATAGCGTTGCACAGACCAATAAGTACTGGTAAAAATAACTCTCGGGATGCACTAAACTTTATATATTAGCCACCGATAAGAAACCTCAGGATATGGGCATCCGAACCATTTACGTAAACCTTTTTCCTTCAAGCAAAAAGTAGCGTCATCTGTCAAAATTCTATAGGTGACTACTGAGCGAACTACAGCATGACCTTACTGTTGGTGACAAAACAAGCATTGTTGGCACCGATAAACTGGCGGCAAATTTTAGCGCCATCCGCCCTATCCAGACTATATGTATATTATATTAGCATATTATGCCGGCCATATAGTCTTGTACGTCCAGTTAGGGCAAGCTTCCAAGTAGAAATAACAACAATAACATTTGAATACGATGAAAAGCCAAAATGCATTATTCATCCAAGAGACGTCACGGAGCGATATTATGCACTTACATTTTATCTGGTATTCCGTTCTGAGAGACATATTCCTATTACTAGGATCAGGCTTTGTGTCTGGAATGAAAGATAACGTGCAATTTTGTTGCATGTGTATTAAATAGACAACCATATCCACGTCTTTCGTTATAATATTTAAACTTAGTGCCGGAACTCTGCTTACGTTTAAGTTCAAGACGTAAATTATGCAGGTATGTCCCAACATTTAAATATTTAAAAAAAAATCTTGCAATGCGTAAAGTCGTACCTACTACGTTATGAAGAAAACACTTTTTTTAATTTTTTAATGTTTATTGAAACTTCATATTACAAAGATCGTAATTCACTTTACTACCTGCTGTAAAATATACAATAAATCCCTTTTAGTCATAATTATTTCAGATGAATTGATTAGCGAATTGGCATTTAAGGGCGTCCAAATATTGCAAGTACTTTTTTTACTCTATATAAGTTAGTACTTGACTGCCATCTCACCTGATGGTAAGTGACGGCCTAAGATGCTATCGCACTAACTTGGAAGGGTAAGTAAATTTACCCCAACGGTTTCTACAAGCATCGCATCGGAATGCTAGAAATTATAAAATTCCAAAGTGGCCCGTGGCGGGAATCGAACCCGCGACCTTCCACTCGAATTCGAGCGCGCCGCCACTGCGCGGGAGGTCGTCAAATATATTATAGGAGAAATACTTCGTCACATCAATATTAGCGTTATTAAATTAATTATAAGTAAATTGTTACTGATTTTTGTGAAACTTTAGCGTAAGCCTACAACTTCTTTAATTTTTAAAATTCACTTGATAAAACTCCTTAATAGTCATCCTGTTTACTTTTTGAAGTTATCAAAGGAATGTCATCTATTTCTTGCTACCCACGCAACCTTTGGCATAAGTTTGACACATCTGTGACAAGGATTTGAGATTCCACTACTCCAATACGTAATCAATAAAATTACTTCAGAGCTCACACTGAGGAACATTCCATTAAGTAGACTCACAAAGTGATTTATTTCGTCCCCTGCCAATTCTTAGTCGGTTGATTAAATTCCTGAGAGTTACAACCGTCCTCAAAGTCGCTAAGTTTATGCCGATTAGTCTATAATTTCATTTGTACCCTGAAGGGACATTAAGTTTCAATTGGTGAACATAGTAAATTAATCAGTTACCCAGGGAAATACGTATGCATGAATTCCACACCTACTTGGAAATAATCTTCTTACTTTGTTTCAAAACTAAACATGTCTCTAATAAAGTATGTCATTATATCACAAGGGATGTAAGGTAAGTATAATGAATATCCATATAAACACCTCCCTCATATTGGTATTAAGCATTTTAATTTGTAGGCAACAAATAGCCATATGACTTGCGTTTTTATACTAGACAATCGCCTTGCATTTTTACCGACTTCAAAAAGAAGGAAGAGGTTCTCAATTCGTCGGAATCTTTTTATTCATACTTTAGATTACTAACTTTACCTAAAAAAAACTAAAAAAATCTTTGCTAAAACTGTTTACCTCACCATCGGGCCACAAACAGCTCCCTCGTTGGTAATCATTCACTTTCAGCCCTCGGTAAAGCACCAATGCATCTAACTACATATTTTTTTGAATTATGTAAGACTAGTTAATACGAGGACCTACTTGACTAAAATCGATCTTGTGGATAGTAGTGATACATTTTATCTGAAGTAAGCTGTTTAGTGAATTCAGGTGCAAAGTATATTTACGTGGTGGCAATAGACGTATACACAGGATCCGGTGGACGACGCGTAAAAGTATCGCCAGTTTCCTGGTGTCAAAAGTGTTTGTTTTGACACCATCAGCGTCAGTTGTAAGACGACCATTCTGTGGGCTACCGTCCACGCCACGGGTACACTATACTTGTTATTAGTCCGCACGCGAATTTCCACAGGGACGATTTCCGCCATATTGCGGCGTATTTGCGGTGACAAGTGGTGTTACTTTTTTTTCAAGGAGAAGACTGACGTATAATTTTCCGATAGGCTCATCCTCAGATTCGTATCGGTGGTGATATTAATTTAAATTTAATTTAATGTTTTGGTTAAAAAAAGAAAAAACTCAGGGTTAAAAGATATTTACGTGGAAACCTGTTGATTCCAATTTGCAATACCTATAATCGTAGGTAATATTTTACTAATTGAAGATAGTACAAGAATCTCAAGCGATGTTATTGTTTCGCACACAAAATGTTTTAATGAAAGAACGTTGTTCCAGGCAATACTTAGCGAATATTATAATGATCACTAACAAAGCGGTGTTGAGAGGATGTTTGGCCCGGAAACGCGAAATATTTAACAAACATTGTATTTTAGAGTGCTGCTTACATTTTCTGTTTAAAAGGATTAAAGAAGCCAAAGCTCTATCAAGGAACTTCTAGAGCATTTTCCGAAAATAAACGACAAAATCATTTGTAAACTTCCATCCAGTTATTTACTTCAATGTAACTTAACAGAATACCTAACATGAAAGCATTTTTCGTGCAGGTATTCTTAACAATAACAATACTTACTCTTACATCCGATTTTAACTAAGCGATTTTGCGATTTTGAATGAAGTTTTATTTAAAAACTATAAAGACAATTACTTTTAAATTTAACCGTCGTGTATTTTGGGTCTTTAATCTAAAATCGCTTAGAACCAGAAACACGATTAGATAAAATTTTCTCGATAGAAAGTTCTCCCAAAAGTTGCTCCATAATCTCAGTTTTCCTGTTTTTTATCGGAAACTACAATGGATGTAATTGTGATTTTTGTTTTAATGTGTCGGTAATAATAATATCCAGAAACGCTTAGAAACTGAATTTTGATTAATGGCTTAGTTTTTGAGTAATTAGATAAAAGTTTAATTAAATTAAATTTTCTGTTATATTCTTCCGCGACGCTGCATCTCCCACCGACCAACGTATCCGTGAGAGTGAGAAAGACAAAAATAAATTCAATAAATCCCCTTAACGTAAAGCATACGTACCTTCTGCGCGTGCAATGTACACAAATTATGTCAAACGTTTATATCTAGCGAGGCTTTGTTTCAGTTATCATGACGCAAAGCTGTTAATTAGTCGCGGTTAGCCAAGTTTGCGCGAAGGTGGAAAAGCAACGCTACAAAGAGATAAAGCCTTTATCTGCTTACACGTTTCCCCGCTTTATATTCGTGCCAAAAACAGCGGGGCCGATATAACGTAATGCCTCCCGTGTAATATTTTGTATCAAAATGTTCATAAACGGCTGGGTTTCTACGAGCTTTTTGTATTAAATGCATTATCGTTTTACGTCGGATATCTTGGTTTTAGGCCACTATTAAATCATTAAATTTTCATTATTTGAAATTGTCTCAAATCAATGAGCCGTGATTTATTAGGAGTTTTAGTGAACAGAATAGACGTATACACTGGACTGGAACTGGAAAATGTTGCTAATTTCAAAAAATGTTTTGACGCCAGCAGTAATGACACCATTTAGTTCGGTCAGCAAGCCACCTTTAGAATTTTGTCAGATTGTGCCACTATACATATACCTACTTGTATGAAAAAGGTTTACGTAAAACGTTCGGATGGCCGTACCCACAGAAAGCAAAACACAATATAAAGTTATTCCTGCTCTGTGGCCGTACCAGTAACGTCAACTAAAGGTTACCCACTCAATTCGTCAGATTTTTTTTACAGAAATATAATTTTTGGGTCTATTTGAAATCTCTGATTACAATATTCAATTTTCTAAGTAAAATATGCCCCAACCGTGACTATTTATTAACTCTGCTTGACTCCACTTTGACTCGATGGGGGTGCAAAATAAATGAGGGTGTCCATATTTTGCCACTCGAAGCGATTTGTCTCGTCCGTCATTTGTCTCATCTGCGTGCGACAGGGATGCGGCAAACAGCTTCCTGGGCGACAACCACGCGGTGATTTATAACTGGTGGCTGCTGATAGGATATTATTCTTTAATATTCTGAGGATGAAGATGAATCAGGAATACTTTTGGAACCAAGATCCTTTTTGGACGGTACGGCGGATGGAGCTAGGCGATAGAGCATGGATGTTTTCTATCACGCATAAAAAACACGAAAATCCTTTCATTTATGCATTTTATCCTTCTTTATGTAGGCAGCAATTGGCAAATAAACATTATTTGTAATTTTTTTTAAATTCGTAGAAAGATATTCGGTGAATATGTTAAGCGTCTACGTGTTGCCATTATCTATGTCGAGCAAAAACGAGCAAAAAAATCAAGTTTGTTGATAATCTGACAGATGATAATCTGTGAAAATTTTAACTCTCTAACTATTACGGTTTAAGAGATACAGCCTGGTGACAGACGGACAGACGGACGGCGGAGTCTTAGTAATAGGGTCGCGACTTACCCGTTTGGTACGGAACCTCAAAAAAAAGGTATACTTAACAGTAGATAGAAATGTACACGAAATTATTGTTATTTATGGTTATTAATGTAATTTTATTTGGTCGCTCACCAGTGAATATGGAAGCAATAATACGTACTCAGCAATCGAAGGGGTTCGGGGAAAATAAATATTAATTGCATCATTGGATGTTGGAAGCTCGGCACGGATTGTAGTGGCGCAATTGAAAACACAATTGGCGCTAGCTCAATTTTCCGCTTCGATAAACGCAGTTTAGTGCAGTTAGGTTAGTAGAGGTTTTCGTTCGAATTTCGAGTTACTCGCATCGCACAAACGAATCGAATTCCGTCATACATTTACAGCCAGTACCATCTTTCAACAGCTGAATGTCAGCGACTTTCGAGATGATGGTGATGGCGCTGGATGGAAAGGTATGGAGGAATTAAGATTCGTTTTTGCGATGCAATTCGATTCGAAATTCGTAAAAAAACCTGTGCTAAGCCCTCAGTTTTGTTATGTACAGTGCACTGTGTACACAGGCCTCTTGTAGCTTCCTTCTCTCTGTAGGTTGAGCTGGGCTTACACTCTTTAGGGATCGGACTATCTTAGGTGTTTTTAAAAATGCTATCTATGCCTGAGTTGGAAGACCAGACCTAGGGCTACATGTTATTTTTGAAATATACCGTCACCTAAATCTAGGCTCGTACGTTTTATTCTTTTAGTATTTTAGTTCATATAAATTAAAAAACAATACTTCAGCAAGTTTTTAGGTCAAAAACTTATAGTCACTTATAGTACTTTATTGTATCTGCAACATTTCTAAAAATTATGACGAACTTCAGTACCTAGTGTACTGTGAACCTAGCTTTACAATAGGTAGCCCTTTTGGAAACGGGTGTTTATTTTTCCTGCTCAGAAGTGCAGTTTTGTTTGTAAGGGCCTCTGTGATGGATTCTGTCCAAGTTTTATTCTCTCTTGCGAGAGTTTTAATTACGACGGGAAGTTTCTACAAAAACCAGCCAAATATAAAGAAGAACTTGGCACAGTTGGCATGCTGTAGCGACTAGGTTCCGGATTCTATTCCCAGCAATCTAGATCGTTTCGGTGCTACGCTATGTAGCATCGAATAAGGATTAACGGAAAGTCCTTTCAAATAACCATGATGATCATTTGCTGTATCATTAATTACCGTCTAATTTAACCTCAAGAAGTTATAGTACTTAATTGCGATATGACCTATGGTAAGTGATGATGCAATATATTATCGTACTAACTGTGAAGGGTAAAGTAATCTCAAACCTAACGGTTCCTACACATTACCACGCTGAAATACTAAATCATTATATCATATATCATACAAGTTATAATTATATCATACAAATCATTTTCATATGCGTTTTTTTTTTGTTCTTTAATTCGTGGCGTCACCCAGTCCAAGGCTCCGACTGAAAATCAGCGCTGTGTGCTCCCGTGCCTATATGGGGCACACAGCACCATGCTGAGTTGGGGCCTTTTTCCGGGTTTTGCCACATGTGACAGGCGGTGTCTGGTGCTTCCC
The DNA here is from genome assembly GCA_036785405.1 of Coenonympha arcania. Lineage (NCBI taxonomy): Eukaryota > Metazoa > Arthropoda > Insecta > Lepidoptera > Nymphalidae > Coenonympha > Coenonympha arcania. The sequence goes on from CM072067.1 coordinate 5,836,538, forward strand.
TCACTTGGGCAATTGTTGGTATTTGTTGCCCGAGTGGGGGAATCTTTCAGGCATCGTTTTAGTACGTAGGTGTATTGCTTTGTTACCTGTGGCATAATTTTCTGCGAAATAAAGTTTTTCTTTTGTTTTTCTGGAAAGGTGGTAACTATAGCGATGTCCGAAGACTTCCAACAGACCAGACCTGATCCAATCAAGAAATTGTAGAATTCTATAGAAGGCTGTTGTGGAAATTAAACCCGCGATCACTGATTGAACCAGAGAGGATATAACAACTACCTACTCGAAAGGCAAAATAAGAAAACGTTGCGTATAGTGTAAGTACCATCGTACAAAGCGCGGCAAAATATCAAAGTGTCAAAACTTTGGCTGAAATGGGCTTGGTACGTCGCCCCAACGGGACGGTGTTTCATAATGTCACTAGACTTTAGTGTGAAATCTCCTGGGATATTCACTAAAATGCTAACTCGGTATCAAAAATTCACTTTTCCGGGTTGATGAGTGGAGAATTTTTTAGGAGACAACCACAGACGCAACACACTGAATAGGAAATAGACGAATTTGAAAATACGAGAAAGTCAAAATAGCTACCTACTCTAAGAATTAGTCTCGCAAAATAAATTCACAAAGTTTATGGTTCTCATATTTAGATGTTCAAACAAAATCTTGCTAGGATTCGAATCTTTTCTTCATTCTATATTTACAATTTCAGTAACAATGTACAACTTTTAACTGAACTACAACTAGATGGTGTCGCTAGGATGGTCTTTACATTAGTTACTTCTTCAGTGGATACTTAAAAAAAATACTGAATACGAACTCATAGTGTCTCTAGGATCGTCTTAACATCAGTTAGGTTCCTCCTCAGCAGAACTTTTTTTTTATTGTGGATAGCCTTGCGCTTGACGACAATCATGCCTGATGGCAAGCAATGATAAGGTCGTTGGAACGCTTAACAGGTTTCTAAAGAAATGCTTAGCCTACACGAGCTGATAGTATCTCTAGGATCGTCTTCACATCAAGTAGGAACCTCCTCAGCACATACTTAACGTTCTATAAAGTTGCTTTCTGGTATTCAAGCGACGTAACGTGAAACAGCTAGAAAATTCATGAATAATGGTATTAGGTTCAAATAATCTTTAACCCTTCCCCGCACCTAAGTTCAGGCGTTTTCTCCATCGCTTGTGTTTATAAAGGGTTTATAAACCGCGGGAGCGCACTGAATACAAATGGTTTAAAGAAGGGTGCTCCGATCTCGCACGTAGCTCTTCGTATATACTTCCTAATACCGATACCAAATTGAGTGATTTTCTTGGGTGCTTTATGTTGATTGTTATAACACAATTGTGTTAAAATCATTTCTCTGATTTAAAAAAATATTAACATGGAATTAAGATAACATTAACTTAGCTTGCATCTGGTCCCTAATTATGCAATAAAATGCTTATATCTATGCAGCTGATTGGTTAATTCTTGCATCAATTATGCAACCAAAGCGCTAATTGGCCAACTTGATGGCTACGTTGCTATGGTTACCGACGATGGTTGACCGATGTACAATTTTACATTTTCGAGAATCACACCTCAGGTGAGATTGATGATAAATTATTATTTAACATCAATCTCACCTGAGGTGTGATTTTTAAACATTTTAAATTATTTAACACACTACAAGCTAGTGCTTGTAGTGTGTTAAATAAAAAAGTTAAAAGGACAATACTCAGGTAAATAAATAATATCGTATCACGCAAAATGAAACGAAATTGAAACATTAAAGATGAATGACATTCAGTCATAAGCAAATATTAATTTATCGTCATCAAAGAATTCATCGCCATTCAAGTCGCATTCACGAAGGTATAAATTTACCTCCCCTTTGTTGAAATTAAACGCTCAAAGAAATTGCGATAAAAATTCGACCAGTCTTTCGGAAGAATGCTTTGAATTCTTTATTTTGTTTCTGTTTATTTGTTATACACTTTTTTGTGCCCTCTTGCAAAATGTAAAATAACAAAAAGTTTATACTGACTTTACTGGTATGATTATACATTTGCGAAAGCACAATTTAAGTATATCCCAAATCAAAACTTTGTATCTATAGCACTAGTCCGAAGACTGAACGTAGTATATGGCGGTCGGTGATTACCAACCGCGGTGCATATTTGGTCAAATTTCGGCTAGTGAAAGCATTATTAAATCCCAAATTGGTACGTGCCGGGATTCAAATTCTGAACATTCTGCACTAACCAAAATGTCCTAAGGAATAATGGTAAGAAATTCCCTTCAGGAAGGTTGTTGTGTCGTCAAAATGACGTAACCTCCCTCAGGCTATTTAAACTCCCTAAGGAGTGAATTTTCAAAAAGTTCGTTAGGGTGTGTTGTGATCACATAAACATTTTCCAGTTGTGGAAATCAAACCCACAACCTCCAATGCAGAGAGCAAGACCACTACCGTTGTGCAATTCCGTGGTCAAATTTAATATTATTTTGTGTAATGCATTCGGGAAAATTCTCGTGAGCTTATTGTTAGCTCAATGATGTTTCGTCTGCAATTCGTCTAGACTGTAGATTACAAAGCATTCGCCTTCTGGCAAATGCCAATGATCTCCAACAAACGCCTCGACTACGAGTAAGTACATTAAGGTTTTTCTATCTATTGCCGCTGCCCTTTTTTATCGAATAGACTTAAGTCGAATTTCGAAGTTGGCTTATTATTGAATTTGTCTGAAATGCTCAGCGAAAGAAGAACGGGAGTGTTAAATCTAGTAAAAAGATATCTTTATTTTTATAGTTTAGCCTTGGTGACAATGATGGAGTTTTCTCTACGAATTTTTTATGCGTTTATTATCGCTCCGGAGTGTTTTATGTCAAAATAGGACCGTGTTAGTACGGCTCCTATTTGGAAGGGTCAAATGACCTATTTTACAGAACTCCCAAGCAGTTCTTTCACTGAACAGTACCGAACTGCCGTGCTTTTAGACGTCATTGCCGTCCTGATAATATAAAGGAGGAGATTCACGGTATATGACTTCTTATACCTAAGCAATCGGAGCCACCGCTAAGATAATTAGTCTGATTCCAGTTACCTTAGTAGTAGTCACTTAAAGGATCAATTCGTACGTAACTACTTGGTACAAAAAATGTAGTCGGTGTCAGTCTGAATTAGACGACAATTTCTCAAAAAGTTGAGGTTTTTATTCATCAATTTCTCTACCAATGCAAAAGTAATTCACGGGACAGAGAAAGGGATAATATAATTTAGCAAATGTGTAATTATTATTAGTCATATTTTGTCAGTTAAAAGATAATTAAAACTTAAATCAAATATGTTATTGAAAAGACTTGAGGCTGTTATCTTAATTATTTTGTTGGCTGTACACACAGCCTGGATCCAATTATGATCTACGGATAAGAGGGTCTGTAAAGAAACTATCCGCCTCTCTAAATTTAGTTTACCCTAAAATGTTAGTTTTAAATCGATTATATCTATAAACTAAAAGGTTGGGAAACAGACGGCCGTTTTCATGTAAAGGTGTGTCACATAGAATAAATTTTAGCTACAAATATACATACGGCAAGCGACTAAGCGTTTCAACGTTGTAAACTGAGTCGTTACTTCTATTCTTTCAAATAACTTTATAATACTGACAAAGTTCTTTCTTTTCTAACATTATTTGCTGATATTGTAACGTCCTAATGAAATACCTAGTAACACTACCCTTAGCTACATTTATATAATTTAAGCTTTACGTAGATAGAGACAAGATCTATTTTCTGCAAATCACGAAGGTACAGGTCATTAATTAAATTAAAAAAATAAATGTTTTTTATAAACTCCTTTACTCCGGCTCCACCTACGTCTCGTTATCAAGCATGAAACGTGATAGTTGTCTTGATGATGTAGATAAGGGATAGGGAAGATTATTTTATTTCCCTGGGTTCACCCAGGCGAAACGCGGGCAGCAAGTATATTTAAAAGATAATATTTTCTCCAGTAATTAGAATAAAATAGCGATATATTTTATTGTAAAATTTTCAATAAAATAAAAATTGGTTGTCTGTAAAGTCGGTTTACGGACGATAGATTTACGTGATAACGTCATAATCTTAATCTTAATCATAATCATAATCGTAATCGTAATCATAATCATAGTCATAGTCATAATCATAATCATTATTTTATGTAATTTTTATCGTGCCTCTCTATCGCTTGGTGGAACGTTCCGCGTAACATACGGACTTGGTAACGTGACGCGGAACGGTACACTTTTTCATGTGCTGCTGGTGTTCATCAATTTATTAAACGTTATCACGTCAAAAAAAATTCTTATAAACTCTTCCTTACTTGCCCTACGTCTCCCGCTATCAAGCAGGAACGTGACACTCCGCCCGAGGCTAACTTGCTTAACTCAAAGACGGGCTCAATAACCGCAACAAAGTAATCTTTGGCATCGATCATTCGCAAGGAGGACGGGCCTGGACCCTTTTAGTTCGCGCAAAAAGGATCCAGACGTTGTGAGATAGCGGGTCTGTCCATCAACGGACATTATGGTTTTTTTTTAACAAAGAATGACAGACTATAAAGACGTATACCTGCGGGGCTAGACAAAGTCACAGTCGTTTGGCGTTAACGCTACTCGACAAAAATGTATGGACAAAACAAATGACTGTAGAAAAACCACGATAATAATTACTAAACACGCTGTGTTTGATACTGTCGGCTGTCAATTGTCAAGCGAAGTAAGCTAAAGTTATCTACAAGGTCCGCGAGAATGCCAGCGAGCGTTCAAGTTGTCGTAGTTAATTATTCAAAGCATTGTGAAGTCAACATCTCCTGAGGATGTCCCGGTTCGGGACGAAACGTGCGTCGAAGAAAGTGTTGGAAAATTGTGTGTGGTGTTTCATGTGGGCAGTGTTCCTGCATATTGTACCATACAGAATCTTTCCAAGTAGCGGATTACAGCAAAACAAATTAATCTGTCCTGTTAATTATGGATTTCCGCAAAATAACGCCTGCTTCCATTCAATATTTAATAGCACAAGAGGTCACTAATTACATCGTCTGTCATAGCTACGTTTAAGAAATATACCAATTCCAAAACACCTCTGCCCACCAAATTCGAAAACGAGAAAAAACCTCTTAAATATTTATTTTGTTTTAATTTAACTACTTATTTTTAAAGTAAACATGTAATTAAATATTCTGTGAATATTTTAAGCGTCTGCCTGTTGAAGTTTTTAATATCGAGCAAAAACAAGCAAATAAATCACGTTTTCTGTATAGGAGCCCTTAAACATTTATGATTTTGTATTTTTTAGTATTTGCTGTTATAGCGGAAACAGAATTACATCATCTGTGAAAATTTCAAGTGTCTAGCTCTCACGCTTCAAGAGATACAGCCTGATGCCAGACGGACGGACTGACAGTGAAGTTTTAGTAATAGAGTCCCGTTTTTACCCTTTAGGTACGGAACCCACAGATTACTAACGGAACCCTAGAAAATGTGAAGCCTAGAATGTGTGTGTAGAGCCGAAGCTGAAACGGTTAAAAAGCATACCTTACGCAGTTTCTCCCAGAAATTACTTATTAGCGTTTAAACTGTTCCAAGAATATTTAGGTACTTTTTTAGGGTTCCGTATCCGAAGGGTAAAAAAGGAACCCATTACGGAGACTTTGCTGTTCGTCCGTCCGTCTGTCTGTCACCATACAAATACGAGCAAAAACGTGATTTTTTGCTCGTATTTGAATTTGCTGGGCAGGGGTGTTTAGTTTACTTTGATACTATTGAGAATTGGTCTTGATGGTACGGAACCCTCAGTGCGCAAGCCCGACTTCGCACTTGACCAATTTTTATGCTTAGGTACCTACTTTATTCTTTAGGCTAACATAGCTACGGATCCAGTATTTACTTCGTAGATAAATAAGTCATGGGCGGGCTGTTTGCTTTGCCGGCCGAAACGAGCGCTAATGCATCATAGTGTTATCTACTCAGCCCAGACTTAGCTTTAACAATGCAGCTAAAATTTTCCCGCTCATAAATTTGCACTCATTTGAAATTTTGTATCGAGGTAATGTATTTCTAAGTAAGGTTCTATCTCGTACGTTGAACTGGCTACTGACTCTATAATGCGCTTTAAGACTCAATACAAGGGGCTGCGCGCGGAATTCAAATAATATTAGTTTTTCGCAGTTTGTAAGCTAACACTCATTAGGCTTATAAAAATTTATAGCGGAAATGTCAATATCTACTTAAAAGCGTCCAGAAAAGGAAGTTAGTCCGAGAATTAAGAGAGGGCACTTTCAAGCAAACATTTTTTATTAGCTGTAGTCTGTAGAGTACATTTGGCATAATACAAATTATTTCTCACTTATAGGCCCACTTGCGCCAACCCGAGTAAGTGTTTTAACCCAGAGTTCACACGCTAACCCAAGGTGAAGTTGTGTACCCAAAAATGACTAATGACAGACGTTGGCTCTGGTTTAAAAATGTAAATATTTACCCGCCGTTTCGCGCAAGTGAACCTGAGCATGAAAATTGTTTATACACATAAAAATTATAAAAAAAATCGGTCCAGCCGTTTCGGAGGAGTTTCGTTACAAACACTGACACGAGAATTTTACATAAGTAGAGAGGAAGATGACATGAAGATGATACTGCTATTCCTGTAATGTAACTGACAAAAGCCTTTATGCCTTATTAGCATACAAATTGCGATAAACTGAATGCGTTTCGCGGGTGTGCCCCCGCAATTAGTACCTACCTATTTTTCTTTCGCGAACACACGCGTTGAGTGCGCCTTAAGATATTATGAGGTGCATTGTGTATGAAAGTAAACTGATCAATTTGGTATTAGGTACCTAACTGGTTCTATTCTCATAACTCTCACCTTTGTGCAAACTGCAGTTCATTAGGTATTTCCTTGTGTTATGTTTGTTTTTACATTTTCCACTTCAGCATTATTTTCTGCATACGCCACTATAGCTATAGGTACTTATGATTTTTAAGTGACTTGCTTGATATTCCTATGAGTACAGTAAGAATATATAAATTGAAATAAAAATAAGAAACACACGTAAAGAGATGAATCAGATTAACGCGAAAAGGCTTGACTTGTAGAATTTTCCTCGACACAACGTCCTCTTAAATTACTCAATCTAGCTCATACGTGACGCGATGTGTCACGTAGAAAGACAGACACATCGAGCCACTTGAGGGATGTGTTTATTAATTCAACACATATATCTATTCCAAGACTAGGAATACGACCATCATATAAATAACTTAATTCAACGTGATATAGGTACAGTTAGTGCGCGCAAAGTGATTCGCTTTATCTTTTCTCGGATCTAACTTATTGCGTGCGTCTTACCATTTACGAACCAGAAACGTGGGTAGGCCTTGCTCCTTTAAACTTTAAAGCTCACCGTGCTATGCAGAGGGCTATGCTGGGTGTTTCTCTGAGGGATATAGAATCCGCAAGGACCAAAGAGGACATCCGTTGGAGAACCAAAGTAATTGCCAAAGCCCAAAAGAATATGACCTAGCTGAACCTCGTTAACTTGGCTTTAAGTCGACTTGTAATTGTCACCATACATATGCGACAAATATATTGATGTTTTACAAAAGCCTGTATGTTAGGCCTATGTGAAATACAGATATTTTGACTTTGACTTTAATTGCTCAGCACCGCATCAAGATAGATGAATGGGGACAGCTACAAAACCGAACTAGCGCGTGTCTAAAACCGAACTACGCATGAATGACATCTTTTGCATGCACGGTCCTCTCATTCTGATTTTCCGGCCTAAAATGCGGTTGCTTTTGGAGCTTATGGATGGAATTTGGTGCTGCTACATACAGTTGACAAAGGTTACAAAAGAAAAGAATTGAGGGAACAATTGTAAACGGTCTACGGCAGCACTACATGAACGCTACTAATAAAAAGGCTAAGTAAAAGTTTGATCCATGGGTCTACTTATGCTACTCTTTACTTTACTTATCCTAAATTTTAAGGTCACGCTCACAATCGATGTGCCTTCGGAGGTTTTAATGATAGGGTCCCGTTTTCACCCTTTGGGTACGGAATCCTAAAAAACCGAATAAAATAAATATTTGTTTTATAGGTACGGAACCCTTCATTCGTGAGTCAGACTCGTACTTGGTAAGCTTTTCGTCACATTTTGTCAAAAAATCATTCTGTAAATAAATAGCAAGGTATATATGAGTTAACAAAACTACATTGCATACACACATATACACATACATTATTAATTTACAAATACATTTTTGAACATTACACATTTTTAATGCACGCGATGTATGACGTAGAACTGTAGAACTTTTGAGTTAAATGTTATAGTAACTATAGTAAACAAATTGTAAACACAGTCAATTATATTAGGCATCATACAACTTAAGTTAATTTCGTTTTAGCCCTAATTTTTAAGTGGATTTTGATTGGCTGTGAAATTACTCGGCTGTGTGTAACACGTATGTAGTATGTACGCAGCGTTTAATTACGTACACGCTACTCAACCGTCCTTGATAAACGACTCTTCAGCGTTCGCTTCATGACATGTTCACGATTTCGAGCTTCGCTTACAAAGGCCTTAATTTTCGTTAGAAATTAAATGGAGGCGTGAAGGATATTTACTTAGTTTACCAGCGATGCAAAATGGAAGGTGTTAGGTGTATGGCATACCTGCCTGTCTGTAGCATCGTAGCTTTTATAACCACGTAGACAAAATAGAAATTATGATATAACTAATGAAATAATGAAACGAGCAATATGTACCTGATACGTCTACCCAATCAGTGCGTCCCATGACTTTGCAATGAAAAGCATACGACGCACTGGACTGCGCTTATCCCTAAGATATCAGTTCCTAGATAAGTTCCTAGGTAGGTTCTAAGATATCATTTCCCAGTAATCTCGTCGACTACAGTGCCCAAAACGAAACACACTAATGCATTACCGCTTTGGTGGTAATTGGTTGGATCCACCTAAGTAGGTAGATAGATAAAAGTCCTACCACTAGTACCTAAGCCAGGAATTAACCCTAGGAAGCCACAGCACGATAATCGAAGTTCTATAGATATTGAGTGTTATTAATAAAAACAGACGTAACATTATAACATTGTCTGCAGACCTATTCGTACAACTGCGATAAGGGTCTTGACACATCACTAGTCTTAAGATCTCAAATATTGGAATTCATGTAACCCCAGAAACATAAACACCAAAAATATTAAATGCTCACATCTTTTTAGAAAAATAAGCCCCAAAAAATTAAATCCTGTCTCACCTGAGTGGGTAATGTTTACTGGTATTTATAGAAGGTCGAATATTCTAAATAACTTAACTGGCGGTTCAACCATCGATATCTGACGCCATTAGAGGAGGCACGCGCTGGAATAATTTAATTGGTTTATTTATCCCATAACCAATTAGGCTCAGTCCGAATATTTCGTATCGGATTTAATAAAATTTCACGCCTTCATGGTATGAAAATTTTCTGATGAGATTCTGTGATTCAATTAAGTGTTTTGGCAACTTATTGGTGTTATTGTACGTAGGTATTGTGATTTACTCAGGCTTAAAATACAATAAGGTCACAACCTAAATGCCCTTCGTTAAAAGTCTTGATTATTTATAGCTTCGGCTTCGATAAATAATTGTGAGAAACGAAAAGCCCTTCTATATTTAGTTTTGAAGACTCTCTTATTTCTTAGTTAAAATTTATTGGCATGAAAATTCACAACGGGTTTCAGTGTCTTCTTACACATTCCTACTGCTATGTTATATTATTACTTATCTTAAAACTGAATTAGTTATATATTTATTACATATTGTAAGTGTAATGTTATACTTATGTATACCTACTCGTATATTTAGCTCTTAAAATCAAATAATAACAAGGCGGACTTATCTAAGCAATTATACCACGAAACAATTTTATTTTACAAACTATAAGTGTGCACATAACATTTTAATCTAATTCATCAGGTATCTTATTATAATAATATTTTAGTTGCCTAATGCACCTTACGATCAAATGACATAATATTTTTTGTCTCATTTTCATGAGTTAGTTAATAGAGATCGGTACTTACTATAACGCGTCGTTCCAAACTCCAAAACGCTTGGTCGTATTTCGTGTCCGGTGGCTGGATAGATACTTAGTATTTGGATCTTTATCTAAATTTAAAGCACGCCACTCATATAGGTACTTAGGCCTAACTTTTAGGTACACAATATGACAAGTAACTAAATTTTTCAACACTTAGGTATGTAATGGTAGTAACTAGGTATTTAAGAAGTAAGTAAACGAGGGTTCCGACCCGCTCCGGCCTCCGAAACTGAGAAGAAGCCCACTACAAACTCAGCCGGGTAATATTCTATGCGAATATCCTCAGAAAACATCCACTGGTTCTGACGTGAGAATTATAATGAAATACATATAAATTAAGGATTATGTTTGAATTATACCGGGATCTGAATTTGGTAACTCCCATCCACCACCACAGCGCACCCGACTACGTTGGAGGCCGACAAACGATATTTCCCGTAAATACGGCGCTATTATAAACTGGGGAAACCGGGTCAAAAGGAACTATAGTTTTCACGTACAGTAATTTCCCCATAATACCGACAGTTCCGGGACCTAACGAGCAGGCGATAGCTCGCTGGAAAATGCTTGTTAACTTTTCAATTTTCCATCCTAAAGTGATTACACCTTTTGCTTTGGTACCTTTTACGTCAGTACTTGTGAATAACTTTTCTAGGTCTAGCAACGTAAATGAGTAACAAATCTTCTGATACAATAGCAATTTTAATTAATCTCCGGGCCGATTTTTCAATCACCAGCGGGGCTAGACAAAGTGACAGTCGTTTAGCGTTGACGACTGTAAATAAAAACTGTAGACTGTAGATAAAAAAACCGGCCAAGTGCGAGTCGGACTCGCGCACAGAGGGTTCCGTACTCAAGGAGTACTGAAGCAAAATAAGCTTAGGTAGTTATAGCTAGGTACTTTTAAGATTCGTTCGTACTAATGTAGATGTAACACGACCAAAACTGTAACGACCAAAGATGTAAAACGGTAATAATTACCTTTGTTAATGAACCGCAAAACTAACTTTGTTTGTAGAGGTTTATTGTCAATATAAAAAAAACTATGCTAGTTAGAGCATTGGCTATAGTTTTCCTGTAAAATATACGTAAATTCCTATTGACCATAATTATTTGAGATTTTTCGATTGGTAAACTCCGGAGATAAGGGGGGGGAACGGTATTTTTTTAGACATTTTCCCCGATAAATCAAAAACTATCATGACTAAAAATAATTAAAAATCGGTTTTAGAATGTACAAAGTAAACCCTTTCATATGATACCCGACACAGTACAGTTATCTCACTTTTAAATTTCAACCCTTCGATTTTCCCCCCTTTTTAAATAAGAACAAAAATAATTTCCATTTTTTTTTTATTCCAGTGTCATTGGGCCACTAATATACACATTTATTCCAAATTTCATATCGATAGCTCTGGTAGTTACTGAAATAATCGAGTGTGACGGACAGACAGACAGACAGACGGACAGACAGACGGACAGACAGACGGAGAAAGTCGCCCCATAAGGGTTCCATTTTACCATTTTGGTACGGAACCCTAAAAAGAAACTTAATTAAATCATTTGTTTGTGAGTTTTTACATCCTATAAAAATATGGTAAAATCCTTTTACTTTGGTACCTTGTGCTTTGTTGTAGTATATTTTTAGTACACTGTGGACCGTATATCTATAGGTATAAGTTTTCGTTACGCAAGCTTGATTTGAATTTCGCTTATACACGCTGCATTTTAGCTATCGGTTGTTCAGGGATGAACGGGGATAGCGTACGCTTCGTCAGCGTTATTCTGTTTTGTTACTAAGATTGCACTAACAAAGTATACCGGGCGTAGAGCCGGAAGCTTATTCCTGAGCCAGGGGAATCACCTGAAGTTTTAGCCGCGTGGAAATAAAAAGAAGCGTTTTTATACGTGGTCAAAGATGATGGAAATCCATGATTTTCAACCGACTTCAAAAAAAGGGAGTTCTCAATTCAACTGTATGTTTTTTATGTTTGTCACCTCATAACTGGGTAAATCGATTTTGATGATTATTTATTTATTAGGAAGCTGACGCTTCCCGCGTGGTCTCATTTCAATTTAGTCTAGTTTTGCTAATGGTAGGTATCCATGAGAAAACCATATAAGTCTTAAATTTTTAATTGGAAAGGGTGTATTCAGCAGTAGTTTGATGAGAGTTGATGTCGGTGTTTTTGTTACTTAATAACGTATAATATTATTGTATAAGGCACTGTATGCCGACGTGATGCAAAATGAACTTATGTATCGGGATGATGAGTGCAGTGCACTGCGTCGTTTATTTTCAACGCAAACCCATAGGACGCACTAAAGCCATCTGCCATGGCCAGGATCACTTTAAAAAAAACATGGGTATTATAGTTATTAATGTGATAAGTAAACATCTTTCCCAATGACTACGACATCGTCCTTTTTTATTTGTAAAAAAACATAACTATACACATTATATTTTTTATTTTTAATGAACAGGGTTAAATTATTATAATAGCTAAAAATGCATATAATAATAGGTATCCATCTACAACGCAGTTGAAAGCATTTTAAAAACTAAACCATTGAAAAAGCTTTCACACTTTCAATGTCCTACTTTTTAAAATTTTACCTTGGTACTTGTTTGACATTTTTTTTCAAAAAGTATAAATAAAGTTGCTTCATTCACGATTCCCGCAGGAGCTGACTGGTTTCGAAACAAACTTTCGTCTACAGCACGGGCACCTAGTACCTAGTACCGTTTTTCTATTTTTAATTTAAATAAAGGTTTCCTGTTTACGTTGGAACTTTAAAAAACAATTTATCTGAACTACTGAATAATGTTCTCCCGACCGATACGGTCACGGAGTGGGCAATCTCTATAGAGATTTTCTATCTGAGAGGATACAATGTGCGTAGTCTCACAGTAGTATTAGTGGTACTAATAATCCGATGGGACGAACCACGATGAACGGTTACACTCTCATAATCCGAAGGGATGAACCACGACGAACAGTCACACTCTCATAACTTGATAGGACGAACCACGATGAACGGTCACACTCTCATAGTCCGATGGGACGAACCACGATGAACGGTCACACTCTCATAATCCGATTGGACGAACCACGATAAACGGTTACACTCTCATAATCCGATGGGACGAACCACGATGAACGGTTACACTCTCATAATCCGATGGGACGAACCACGATGAACGGTCACACTCTCATAACTCGATGGGACGAACCACGATGAACGGGCACACTCTCATAATCCGATAGGACGAACCACGATGAACGGTCACACTCCCATAACTCGATGGGACGAACCACGATGAACGGTCACACTCTCATAATCCGATGGGACGAACCACGATGAATGGTCACACTCCCATAACTCGATGGGACGAACCACGATGAACGGTTACACTCTCATAATCCGATGGGATGAACCACGATGAACAGTCACACTCTCATATCTTGATGGGACGAACCACGATGAACGGTTACACTCTCATAATCCGATGGGATGAACCACGATGAACAGTCACACTCTCATATCTTGATGGGACGAACTACGATGAACGGTTACACTCTCATAATCCGATGGGACGAACCACGATGAACGGTCACACTTTCATAATCCGATGGGACGAACCACGTCGAACGGTCACTCTCTTATAATCCGATGGGATGAACCACAACAAAAATTAACACGCTAACAATCCGATTGGACGAACCAGATCAACAATCGCACTCTCATAATCATATTCATAATCTGATGAAACGAAACGAAGAAATTATTTAGCATCTCTTAGCAGTGATTCGAATTTTTATCTATAATCTACAGTTTTCGACATGAATAACAAATAATTAAAGTACCATTCATTCTACAAACATGAGATCAGAAAATGGCATCGAATTTAAAACGGGCAATAAATTTTATATTCCCGACTTAAGTTTCGAAGTTTTATAAAAGTTTGTTTGTATGCATCATAAAGTTCTCGCAAACACACAGTTTTGTGGCAAACAAACATTTATACATTTATTCGAGGGATTCTTTTACAAGTTTTTTAAAAATGCATCGAGTTTGAGGAAAACATACTCGTACGAGATAAAACTTATGTTAGCAGCGTGTGTTGTTATTGCGATACTGAGTAAAAGTTAAGTTAGAATATGAGATACTTAATTAGGTAAATATAAATAGGTACCTTTTTTTTTACCCACAGGAAATGCCTGACGCATACCTCTCCGTCAGGGGACACGGAGGGGTTATGTGGGGCTTGCACCCACTAAAACCTGTGCTTTGCCACGACGGACCTCGTTGGCGGGAGTACAGGATTCACTTGCGTATTCACCGCGCTCCCGCCAGGCCTCGACCCGCCACCGAAGTTGCAGGTCCCGCCGCTGCTGCCGGCAGCCTGGCCGCTGCCGACCCTCCTGGGAGGCGCGTCCCGAACAGGTCGCGCCACCACCTCGGCCTGTCGGTGGAATTCGGGTGACGGACGCCAGAACCCCTTACGTAAGTCACCCGCAGGCCGGCACCGGTTGCCTGAGAAAGGTGTACGGCGTACGCACTCCAGCAACCGGTGCGTCTCCTGCGAGAGGGATTTGCCGCTGTAATCTCTCTCGACGGGCGTTCCCGCCCACTTCGGTGATTATTTTACGAGATTGTCTTCCTCGTAGTGGCCCAAAGGGACTTGTGGGCGTTTCCGCCCCGCCTGTAATCTTTTAATGAGGTTTTCTTCCTCCTCCGGTGTCGGTGTAGACGCTTCGACACTGTGCCCTCTGCTGGGACCCAGAGGGACACGCGAAGAAACGTCACCTATCCACCGGGCCAAGCTATTAGCCGTCGGTTATTAAGGCGCTTCATGCGTTAGTATTATGCTTGAGTCAAAATTTACGATTTCCGAAGGAACATAAAATAGTTATGTGTTCAATTATAGATTAGATAATTGAATTCATATTATTTGGCATTTCATAATCTAGAACTTGGCTCAAAAATTTTTTAAAATATGTGTATAACTTTCTCACTAATACAGTTTTTGTATAGGCTGTTTGCTAAAATAGCGATCGACGCTCTACGCAGATGCAAGATATTTGCCATGTTTCTTAACAAACAAATTTATATTAAATTTATATTTATAACAATGACATATATAGAAAATTAATAACATTAACTAAAAATTGTCTCAAAAAAAAAACACGATTTTCCTAGATTTTCATTCAAAAACCATAAACCGAAAAGTGCCATTTTTAGCATTTTTCGATAAATTAAACGTATTATTTTAGGATAAAATCCAAGATATTTTGTTATTTCTGAATTATAGTAATTTAATTCAATTCATATTCAATGACACTGGTTATTTATTATTTTAATAAGTTGTATATTTATTTTATTATAATTTTTTTTGTAATACCATTTTCCGCGCAAAATTGCGTCAGCGGGAACGGAATTCTTTTTTTGTATGGGGCGACACGCGATTCACGCGTAAACGTATAAAGGCTCTTAACCGACGTTACCAGGGAGCACCGGCCCGTGCGCTACAGATGGGGCACCGTAGCACTCGGGAACTCAAGGAGGTTGCTTGGCCAGCCCCCCAGAAATATGAACCTACTAAGAAGCTGTAATCTATCAATACCTGAGCGCAGTACCTAAAAATTTTACTATAAGAGTGTTAAAAATCATAGTTTTCTTGAGATAACATAGACCGTACATCCGCTAGTGGCCGTGTGCTATCTCTGGGAGATTAGTCCAAATTATAAAATTACAGACAAGAGGCTGAATAAACATTAGGTTCCCCTCAATAAAAGTCCGGGTTGTCTTCATAAAGGAAATAAAAATGATCAAATTAATTCTTATTTGCGATTCTTTCGCTAATCGTTTACAGAGCGCGGCGCTTAGGGGACGAGGGAGCGAGGTCGTCACATCGGGGTTGAAATTAATGAAGTTGTTCATTAAGCTTAAGTGGAATTGCTGCTAATGGTGTAATACAAAAAATTATATTAAAAGCTTAACTTCAAATAAATTATTTACTTTGGCTTGCCTGTACGCCTTCTAGATAGGTACGAACTTTGTGAATCGTTACAATGGTTTTATAATATTGATAAAGGTTATGTTAATAATTCATAATTTGTAATTGTCGATTTAATTCAAAGTAGATTTCAACTTACAAACCTTTTAAAACAACTTTTCTCGTTTAGAGACAATTTTTTATTTAAAGTTTTGATCGGATATGTATGCAAAGTCAATTGGTTGTAAAAACCTACATTTTGGTGAGACGTCACCATGAATGCTTTAGTGTGGCTATGAAATAGGTATGTAGTGTAGAGATCTCTAGGTCTGTCGATGATTTATGCGAATTCACCAGGCAAAGTAATTTGCTATTCTTTAAAAAAAATTATGTACCTACATATTTAAGTTCGACTTAAGCAAAAATTAAAGCTCTCTGAATAACATTGGGAACTCAAAAATATTTAATTAATAAACGAGAACCTTCACAGATTTCATAAATAATAATATAAGTACACAAAATTATTCATTATCAAACAAGGCAACGCTATTAAGTTTGCCGAAGTCTTTGATCCTGTTAAATTTATATTAAACGAGGCACTAATACTGAGCTCGATTGTGGAGTCACGGAGCTCACGTAAGAACTTTGATAATAACGTCTTGGGATTATGAAAATATCTTGTACACAGACTTTATCTTCACGAAACATATTCTAACAGCTTCATTTGCAAAATACATGTAGGTACATCTATAATTTAGATAACATGCGTGGTATCCAATAAAATCTTTTGATATAGACAATTTATTTGAATGCATGGATATAAATAATTTATAATTTTAAATATTTGCCTGGAAGAAATCGCTATTTAGCGATAAGGCCGCCAAGTTGTACTCCTAAGTTTGTGTTTTCATTATTTCTTCTTCTTTTTATATTTTTATTCTGTGGTGTGCAATAAAGTGTTTATCTATCTATCTATCTATTTACTGAATCAAATTCAGACTAAATTCCTTGCAATTTACTTAGCAAATAATCTGTGATGCGGCATATCCGTTTGATAAAAATAATAAAGTACAGAAATAAGAATTGACAACCAGGAATTTTTACTTGTATCTTTTACAGAAGTATAAGTTAATAAAAAATTGGTTGTCTGTAAAGTCGGTTTACTGACGATAGTTGAACGTGACAACGTCTTCTTTGTCGCTCGTTCCGCGCTCGCGAGGTAACGCCGGTAACGCCGCATGAGCGAGGTAACGTCGGATGAGTCATGTTTTTTCGTGCGTGCAACCGGCTCTATCGATTTATAAGACGTTGACACGTCAAAAATTGATTGCCTGTAAAGTCGGTTTACTGACGATAGTTGAACGTGACAACGTCTTCTTTGTCGCAGGTACCGCGCTCGCGAGGTAACGCCGGTAACGCCGCATGAGCGAGGTAACGCCGGATGAGTCATGTTTTTTCGTGCGTGCAACCGGCTCGTATCGATTTATAAGACGTTGTCACGTCAAAAAACTTTTTTCATTAAGTAAGTACTTATCGATGCGCCTACGGATATAAAATATGAACGTAGGGGGAACTGTGAACTTATGAAAAATAGTTGTACTTTATTTACTCTTTTCAAGATTTAAAAAAAATGCGATGACACAGTATTTAGTGAAGTCATGTAATAAATGTCCATGAAAATCTGAAACTTTGAAATCTTAATTTACTGTCAACCTGTAGATTTGACATTCCATTCTTTACATTTTATCGGGATTCGGGATGCACGGGATGGATCAGTTTAAATTTTTCATTGTTTGCTAGCAGGCATACCAGCAAATGAAAAAAAGAGTATCTTTATCTTTTAGCGTATAGTCCAATTATTTATACGGCATCTCTTGCCCACACCCTGTTTTTAATTAAGCTACGCATCGCTAGGTTGTTAACACAATGAAAGACAACGCATTAACACACTATTATCCCCTCGCGACCCCTTACGGCTTTGTGGTAATTACCATTAGTGTTGTATCCCCCACAGCACGCACCCATTCCCGAAGAATAGGTTCTGCTTGGGAAAATTAGGGATCCCTTCATGCCCTCTGAGTCATAAGTCTCAAACAAACCCTCTTGGAACAAAGCCGTAGCCTGTAGGTAGCATGTAGACTCGTGTAGGAAAGTTTTATATTAGTAGGAGGCATTTAAGAAGTATGTAAGTCTACCCCGAGTTGCACGAAAAAAAATAAAAAATTTAAGAGCTACTTAAACTAATTTAATCGCAAGAAACGTCAAAATTTCATACATTTTTTGACATTTATTGCGATTAAATTAGTTTAAGTAGCACTTAATTTTTTTAATTTATTTCGTGCAATTCGGCATAAAGCTCAAAACAGCCTTTGCTTGAAAACCTATCCGGGAGTTTTGAAAATGGCAATATTTAGATATTGAAGAGGGTTAATGATTAATACGTGTTGTGATTTGTCAATTATCCACTTTATTGAAAAATGTTTTTCACAAAAATTTTGGAAAAAGTTCCCGGTAATGTTCTTAAGCAATATTTTAAGGTAAGATCGTGTTAGGTTATTATATTGTTTTAGAGTATGTAGGTACCTAAGAATGGACCCAATAAGAAAAACTAATGGGTCAGAATAATTTTTGATTCACCAGCTTGATTTCTATAAAAAACTTTTTGATTTATAGTGACGAAAATACTCGAGCTACAAATAGTTTTTCTTGGTCATTGGTCATTCCCATTAATTGTTCTATAGAACAAGAAGTAATTGACAACATGACTTTATATCCGTTTTTCTCCACAATTTCCTTGACATGGGTAATAAAATGGAAACGTGATATCTCATACCCAAACAGCCTCACGGTTACCACATGATTTAGTTATGGTCTCATATCGAAAATGATACTTTTGTTCCTTATAAATCATACGGTCCCTAAGGATAACCCGGAGCGAAGCCGAGCGTGGAACATAAATTATGTAAAAATTACATATTTGGACAACGCGGGTGGTCAGCGGGACGTAATTCAGGAAAAACATATTTATAATTATGACTAACTGTATTGTGGGGTATAGTTGCGACAACGCAAATCAGTTGATTTACCCCTTCAAATCAGAAATACTGAAGAGAAGAATAGTAGAAGAACTAGAGTCACAGACCTACCTTTTACCTAATCTGTGCACTTACCTCGCAAAGCTGAAGTGGCAATGGACGGAGCAAGTATCTCGTAGGATCTGGTACGGTAAAACTAAACTTATCATTATCTTATTCTAATACCAAGTCTTGCCTGCGTGATGTGGTGCCAACCATACTGGCTGCATTTCCGCATTGAACAGCAAGGCTGATTCGATGAGCTTGCCCTTCAGTCACCAGATGAGGCTTTTTAACGCGGGAAAAATCCTTGGGAATACCAATATGAACCTAAGGATGAGCCCGAAACATTTTACGTCAACCTTTTTTATGTAAAAAAGTAGCGCCCTTTTTAAAATTTCCTCCAATACGCCGCAACATGACAGAAATCGTCCCTGCGAGAACTCGCGTGCAGACTAATAACCTAGTGATCTGTGCCGTGGACTACGGTCCATAAATATATGGACCGTAGTCCACGTCCATACTTCGGGCGGCTTATAACTGACGCTGTCGGTGTCAAAACCATCATTTTGATACCAGTAAACTGGCAACATTTTCTCACGCTCGGGTCCTGTATGTACGTCTATTTTTGGTAGTACGAACCCATGGCCCCAGGATCTCCACGGCAAAAGAGACAAAAGTATAATAAGCTCCCTAAAAATAAGCATACCTGCGTCCGCTTACCAGATTCAAGTCCCACCTGCAGCTGGCATCCTTGCATCTTAATATTTTTTGGATTTGGTTAAGTGAATAATAACAAAACAAGATATCAATAAAGCTATAGAGCCAAAAAGATTTAACGTAGAATGCTGAATTTTACAGGCACATAAAGAAAACTCTCCAAAGTTGAAACTACTTGAAAGAGACCATAATACAAAACGATACGGCCACTAAGCGGCTGAGCTAAGATGTTAACGACGTCTTTTCAATACTCCATACAGTTGGCAAGTATCCACCATAACATATGCGTTTAAGAAGCTTCTTTTAAAGCTTGACCACACTAGAGACATGTCTCAAAATAACAGGCATGGCCGATAGACTCTTAAAAGTAATTGTTAGAAGTTTGTTTCGGTCAATTTTAAGAACGGTAAATTACGTAAAAAAAATTAGGTAGGTACAGCATCAAAATGTGTATGCCAAAACAAGTATAATTTGAACGTCTGCATTAAAAGGTAGACAAGGCGCGTAAGGTAGTGATCTGTGGCGTAAGGTAGAGATGTGGCTAGCAGACTGCTCCCATTTAGGGTCAACTTAATTTCCGCATAGATACAATGCCTGTTTGTACGTGTACAATGTCACTCACTCGGTCGCGAAGCTATCGACACAGACAGCCTAGAGCTAGTCTGAAGATCGCTTCACTCCTCTGAAATTTTGCTTACTCCTCAGTCACTCCATATAACATGTTGTCTAATCATCAGGAGAGATAAAGTAATATAAAGTGATCAATGCCAATTATAAACAAACTAGCTGACCCGGCCACGCGTTGCTGTGGCTAAAGTTTTTGTTATATTAATAAATTAAAATTGCGACTATAATTTGAGATTTAAACTATCCTATCTCTCAAGTTGGATCGAACTGCACATGGTGTGCGAATTTTATTATAATCGGTTCAGTAGTTTAGGAGTCCATCGCGGACAAACATCGTGACACGAGATTTATATATAGTGTCGAACTGTTGGCACGACACAGTTATACAATCGATGACAATAAATTTCACTCGATTTTTGGCCCGACCACGGATTAGATTAGAACCAGCCAGGAAACGACTTTAAGTGAAAAGTTCAATAAAATCGCAGTAAAAGTAAAGGGTAGGATAAAAAGTGGCAGGAGACTGCCTCTAGTCTGATTGCGTTCTTAGCAGAAGGATTTTCACGAAATTGGTGCATAATTTTTACATTGAAGCACTCTACACCCTGCAGTCGATGGTCGTGAAGAGGTTGGTCACAGACGTACAAAATTCCATTAGTGACTTTTGGACGCAAGCCAGAGCAGCTTCTGAAGATTTTTAATTTGAATGACCCGAAAATGTGTGGGAGTTGGAATTTTCGGCTAGCCGTCAAAAACCGATATTTTTTTGTGACTATTTTTTTTATTATGTATATGTACAATAAAACTTATCACTAGCTTATTCTAATTACTATACAAGTCTTGCCCGCGTGGAATGGTGGCAAGGATTTCTGGCTGCATTTCCGCGTTGAACAGCTAGGCTGATACGTTGCGCAAAAAATGAGCCAGCCCTTCTGTCACCAGTTGAGGTTATTAAACGCGGGGAAGGCTCTCGAATGAATTTTTTGGCACTATGACTCCATGGCCCCAGGGTCTCCACGGCAAACGGGACAAATATGTAACTCTCTAATAGAGAGGCATATTTGCGACGCTTACCTGATTCAGCAGTTTCAGCTGCGGCTCCCGGCTTTGATTCTGTCTTCCTGATATGAATCGAAGCCAATGTGTCAAAGCATGTTGCGTCCCACAGCAGTGCCCGACCCCGTTCCCAGGGAACCAGCGTCAATCCATCAGGTCTCTTGCCATCATCACGACTAATTCCTGCTGGCTCCAATAGGGCAGAAATATCAATGGTGGCAAGAGCTCTTTTTATAACATCGTTGAGGGAACCATGCCGAAAAAGCCTACCGGCGCTCCTGTGGCAAGAGAGTCCGTGAAGTCCAAACTTGTCTACCTCTTTTCCACACGGACATCTGTTTTTGTGACATTTTTGTGACTTGTAATTTATGATGGTATCAAAAAATAGTTGTATTTCAGTTTTTACAAGGGTGAAAAGTTATAATTAAAAAATTAATTTGCTTGTTTTTGACGGATGGAAAAGTCCTCTACCGGACAGGCGACGTCCGCAGCTTCATGCGTTATGCCTATCTCCTAAGATGACATAGGTACATGGACATGGAATTTTTAAGGTATCCTAAATCTGATTTCATTTAGATTTAACAAAGTACGGTTAGTGTTAAGATACTTACAAAATATCTTTAAACTGTGGTACGGTCCATCAAAGAAAGCTACGGTCACAGATAATCATAATTACCTAGGAAAATGAGAACGTGTGCATCAATATTTTGTAGAAACATTTTTGCTTCCTTTGGACCCCCCTTAGCAAAGAGTTGAAGACCCATTCACTCTTGCCAGTTTCAATGTTAACTTTATCTTTACTGTATGCCATCTTCTTAGCAAAAGTTTAGAGGTCGACAACGGAAAAGCTTCCCTAGGTAGGGCCACTTCTGTCTGGATAGATTACCCCAGTCGAGCCTCTGCTTATATCGTCAAACCATTAGATGCATTTTTGACGACCCAGAGATCTTACGACCTAGAAATTTCTTTCCAGCAAATCTTTACTTTCAATTAGTCATAAATAAATAAAACCCATAATGTCGAATTATGGGTTTAATCCAGTTTTATAAATATAGTGTTTCAATTTACCAACATAGTGGCATCGGCGTCCCGTAATTTGGACCGTACATTCGAGGAACTTTTCAGACGAGATTTATTTTCCCAAAATGAAATGCTAACTCACACGCTCATTCGTTACAGCGAGTGGGGTCCGAGCTTTGTTTTCACTCTTTAATTTCACGTGAAGTTTTTTTTAAAGGCAAAATGACCACGAGGTTTTTGGCAACGAACTCTAGACGGAAATAACTGCTTTCTAGGGAAATAACGAAAATAAATTAGGCCACGGAAGTAAAAAATTGTATCTAGTTATTGTAGTACGCTCGAATAATTTCATGTTCTTTGTGATACAACTATATGTATTTAAAATTTAAACAGCATTTATGTCCAAGACTCTCCCAAATATTAATTGTGCAATAGGTTCTTTACAGCAAAAACATGTACCTAAAACTCCTGCCAATGTCATGTTGCTATGCTTCTTAGGAATTTGCATTGCAATGCTATACAACTCACTGCAGTGTACTCATCAACCTGAGACATTAGTCCCAAATCATGCCATGTAATTTGGATGGCTAAATGCAGTAACTGCTTCACTACAGAATATCTGCAGATAGTGCAGTGGTACGCTGTTAAACTCTGCAAAAAAAATCGAATAACTGGTAACCATATTTTACAGACATACAGTATCAAATAATATTATGACATTCCTTAATTTATCTTTATCAACGGCAAACGGATTAACTGTTTAACTGAAGTTCGGAATAGTAAATAGCTTATACACTACAGTATACTAATTGAAAGAAAAATCTATGTTATCCGCGGAATTTATTTAAAACTGAAAACGCGGACAAAAACTAGGTAAGGTGTTGTTAATTAAAGTACAAAAAAGTTGCACGTACCATCTATACCTATTCAACTAGCAAACTGTCCCAACTCCCAATAGGTTCCCGCGGACTCGCTACGAACGACCTAATTGGCTTCACGCTGCAAGTGACCTGAAACTTGTTTACACGAACGTTTACAAAGCGAGCGCACGGAATCAGAATCCCGAATTCTGAACAATTTCATTGCTGACTTACTTAAATGTTTGGCAGCATAGCATTCGATTTGTTTTATTATTAACGCCAAAAGATTAACATTCAAGATAAGTTCGCTCAACGTTCGATTCCCATCCTTTGGTAATTTGTCCGCTGCAGCCATCATCAGGTTATTCCCGAGAACGAGCTGACAGCGTCGAATATAAAAGTCTTAACTCTCTCTCTCTCTCTCTTCGGTCTCTATGACTGAGGATCGAGACCATCAATCACGGCGCGTAATCCTGCGGTGTATGATCTCCTTCCACCGCGTTCTGTCTGTAGCCATATGGACTGTTTCTTAAAAGGTGACGGCGCCAGTCTCTATAAGTTGATCTGACCACCGGATCGGAGATTTGCCTCGTGACTTTGTGCCCTCCAACTGCCAACCAGAATCAGCCTTTCAATGCTTTTATCTTTGTGCCGGGCTATGTGGAAAATATCGAAATAGCTGAGAATTTTGACAAGACAGATGGTGGAAACACGAGTGTTTATATTTTCAGTTGTGAAATGAACCGACACATTTGTGCGCTAGGCAATCTACGGAATACGCATTCGCCTCAGCACCACGTTTCAAAAGCATTTATTCTTTGATGTTCTCTGGCGAAGATCGTCCATGTATCCACCCCATATTATACCTACTACGGCAGTTAAAATTATATGGTTGCGTGTTCAGTATCCACCTCATATTGGTCTTAGCTAGAAATAATCTCTTTGATGGTGACGTCCCTGTGAAGGTTGCGGTGGACAAACTTCCTTAGAGTTCTTGTACTCCTAGCACAAGTTTAGGGCTTATTATTTAAAGAAATTAAGATATGATAAGTACTTTTTTTTAAATGACCGGGTTTCCAGACTGTCCATTGCATATTATCTAAAAAATACTCAAAAGAATTACTTAATAATTGGTTAACGGAGTAGAATGGAGATTTAATTTAATTCTTGAATGTTTCGCTAATCTCTCAAAAACAGTTTTGAGGGGAAACAGAAAGAGGGTAGGAGCATGCTACAAAATAATTAACGAAGTTGTTAAAATATTAATTACTTAACGAGATTTTGAAAACTTCTTAATCTTGTGTTTTTGGACATGAAACTGCAGCCTGATTTTGAAATTAGCAAAAATTAAAAAAGCACTATAATTGATAAGATGGACCTTGGACTAGGATTTCTAAATTATATTTACCGATGTTTTTGGACATGAAACTGCAGCCTGATTCAAATTAGCAAAAATTGAAAAAGCACTATAATTGATAAGATGGACCTTGGACTAGGATTTCTAGATTATATTTACCGAAGTACGAAGTTTACTATAGGTACTATAGTGAGAGTAGAAGAAAATGCTACAGAGATCCTACGAGCATAATTATACAACAATTCATGTTTCCTCAGACACGAAAATTGAATTTTAAGCACTTACCAGTAAGTTTTATAGAAAACTCAGATCAGACATCCTGCCGTACCTAATTCGAAAAGTTTCGCAACTGTGGACCTCCTGACCTAGCATACAATGGCTTCGGGAAATGCCCTTACGAACATTACTAGATGTCATAATATCGAGATTCGGGACACATAAGTGAGCCATAAAAAAGAAGGATGACCTCTTAGTACAATATTAATAGCAATAACTTACAGCCGACCAAACCACTGGGAGGTGGCGCCCATTTAAGGTCATCTAATAATGGCAATATGTTCCGAAGGGATAATAGGGACCGACGTAAATGGGACTTAGTGACCTCTGCACTGAGTTGCCGCTATCGTAAACTGTAATAAGGATTTGGCTTTAGATTCATTAAGGGGCGAACTTTTAATAACCGACGAACAATTTTATAGGCGATGCGAGTGGGGAGTTAACGTGATTTATGGTTAGGAGTTTCGCAAGTCCGACATTATCCGATAAGGCTGATGTTTTAACTTCTAAAGTTGGGGCGAAAAAGTTTTACATGCTCAAGAGCGGAAAATCGTTATTATTTAATAGGATGTCTAAAATGAAACATCATAAGTAGGTGCGTAAAATATAACAAATGAATCAACTCGAACGAAACGTTTGTTTTCCAAGTTTCTGATACGAAACGCTAAGGTGTGAAACGTCCTCCCTGCTTTCGTGGTCCATGTATAATCAGGATGCCTTCGAAAGAAGATTGAATATGCTTTTCTCCGGGCAATCGCGCTCCACCCTAAACCTCATCATTGCATTCCTTAGGACATTATGTTTTCAAACGCAAGCCTGTAAAATAAAAATAAATTTTGGAAACACTTTTGTTCTTGTCTATTGAAATTGAATATGACTCTACTTATGCACTACTCTTTTGTACATAGCATAGCATATGGAAAGCACGATAACAGCTCAGGGTATATCTATCTCCCATCACAAAGGGCGCTGTGACCTAAACTTACCAGTGAGCCAATAGTGATGGAGATTTCAGTTAATAGGAATTTCCGAAGCAATTCATATGGGACTCGATGAATGCCGTCCCAAATTCTTGTTACAAAGACGTACTGGTCCAAAGGGCGGCGAGGATTGAAAGGCAAATTGGGCCGAGCGAGAATTAGTGTTATTTTATTCATTGAGGAATTTCGTATAGGACGTTGGCACCGACTGGGGTGACGGGTCGCATTGTATGCCGAAGGTATGTTCATAACATTTTGTATTTAGGTAGTCTACCTAGATATTTATAGTTTAGGTACCTACATGGTTAAATTGTTATTCGACGATCGATAAACATAGTTAAAATCCTAACCAAATAAGAGATGGTTTTGGGGTTGGCAGACTTCGCACATTAAAAACATAGGGGAGAATCCTCAGGTCTGCAGAATTCCTCGTGATGTTTTCTTTTGGCACTTACCTTTCACAAACGCACGTGGCTCCAAAAAGTTAATAATAGGTAAGTTAAGATTAGAACCTCGGACCCTCGATTTAAAGGGCCAAAACACACGACTAGGTGCTTAAAAATTACTTTTTGACTCTCCTATAATGCAAATAAATAGTAATTATAAGTTTCAGGCTAAGAAAACTCAGGATAATATGGGCATCCGAACGAATGATGTAAACTTTTTTCGTATAAACAAACGTCATCTATCAAAATTTTACTGTAGGTGACAAAACAAGCATTTTGGCCACCTGCAGGGATGGGTGCGCGCGTAGAGATATGTCTCTCTACTTTTGTCGCTCTCTTTTCTCTTTCTGATCTATAATGATAGACAGAGAAAACAGAGCGATAAAAGTAGAGAGACATATCTATATCTCTACGTGCACATGCTGCTTATAGGCTGGCGACATTTTTTCGCACTGTCCGCCCAGCCCAGGGTTGATGTCAATTGTTTGAGGCGAATTTTGTCCTGTGGGCTTATTTTGTTTCGTTAGTTAGCAAATCGCACTCGGTTATTAACTAAGAAAACGAATGCAAAAATCCTATTTTTTGTATTATTTTTGCACAAGTTACCAATCTAGGATGGTATGATACCATGTCAGCAAACCATGCTATAGTTGCTTAGTCCACTGAAGTAATTTTGATCATTTATTTGGCAACACACGTTATAATGAACAACAAACCGTGCTCCACTTTTGTTACTTTACTTCTGGTCAAATAAAGTTAATTTAACGTTAAGGCAGATAAACCATTAGTTTGGGTTAAACGTAATTGTTGCTACAAGTGCAGGGAAATGGGCAGATAGCACGCAAAGCTGAATTTATTGCGATGGCTCTATTAACAGAGCAATTGCTAACTAGCCCAATGCCTAGGATATGCCACATGGGATTTGCTGCATCTACCTAACTTAGAATTAGGTGCGAACCTAGATTTGAAGGTACCACTATACGCAAATAAAATGCTTTTGTGTGTACGGTAAACGATGCGTGGAGATATTGGTAGGAATGATAATTCCACCTAAATAAGTACCTCCCTGGCGCGTGCTCAGATTTGAGTGGTAGGTCACGGGTTCGATTCCCGCCACGGGACTCTTTTAGAATTTTATAATTATTTCTAAACGGGTTCAAATCTGGCCTGGAGGGAGGCTTCAGCTGTGGCTAGTTACCACCCTACCAGCAAAAGGCGCACCGTCAAGCGATTTCGCGTTCCAGCGTGATGCTGTGTAGAAACCGTTAGGGGTGAGTTTACTTATCCCTTTAAAGTTAGTTATTATTTTACTTTTTTTATTATATCTTCAGTTGCATCATCACTTACCATCAGCTGAGATCACAGTCAAAATATACACAAATACATATATACGTATACTGTATAGATACATCTCAGACTAGATACATCACTGCATGTCTGTTTCTTGGACATTCATGTCATAAATTGCTGAACTTGTGTTTACATCCTATAGTTACGTGTCACCCAATGGCCAATGAAAAAGTTTTAACGGTGCTACGTTTCGATATGACAAAGATACTGACGCGTGGCTGTGACTGAGTGCTGTGATAGAAATACGATTAATAATAATATTCTGTTGTTATAGAGAATTCTTTGGGACTGCTGTGCTTAGCAAAATAATTTCTCATTACATAGTTTGCTTACATGTCTTCCTCCTGTAGTACCTACCTTTCTTCCTCGTGACGTTGTTGGTCTACAAGGAATTGCAAAAAATCGCGTGAAGATTTATACTTGTAGGCATATATCTAATAGTCATCCATTTAATTCAAATTCCCCTACATTCAACCGCGTTTGACATAGAGTTTCAATATACTTTAATATACCTATCTATTATGTTACGTGCTTGCTTGTACCGTAGCGTAAAATAAATTGAATACGTTACGCTATTATAACAGCGCCCTTAGCCATACGACTTATCTACGATCGCTATAGCTACGTCATAGATGTCAATCTAAACTGAGCGAAGTTTAAAATATTTATGGTACTGGCATGATCAATCGACAAATCGATCGCTTGGCTAATCGAAGAACATTATTACCATAGAACGGCAAGGCATCGAAAAAGCTTCCACCAATACATAGTCGACGTACCAAAGACGCGTACGAAGGAAGCGGTTAGATACCTCGTTCCTGTTACGCACAACAAAGGCCTGTAACATACCCTCCCAGGCACTGTCTTTAATAAGTGGTGGACTTACGCCTTCAAATCAAGAATGAATAGGCATCTCTTAAGCAAGCGCGTTACACCATAGACTGTATCATCACTTTCCATCAGGTGTGTTCACAAGTCTGC
Organism: Coenonympha arcania; assembly: GCA_036785405.1. Taxonomy (NCBI): domain Eukaryota; kingdom Metazoa; phylum Arthropoda; class Insecta; order Lepidoptera; family Nymphalidae; genus Coenonympha; species Coenonympha arcania. Next base: position 5,865,415 of record CM072067.1, read on the forward strand.
AATCTCTAGCAAGCGGTGGGTAAAAGAAATAAGAACTTGTAAGATATTGAGTTGTAGGTAAGTTTGTAAGTAAAAGTAATCATAATACAATAATTTATCAGGTTTTGCTTGAAAATAAACATTTTTCATTTGTGTCAAGTATATAGCCGTGACGTGGTATATGAACAAGGCTTGTGTCAGTCGCAGCACAGCTAATTAGGTCGCGTCGCGTCGAGAGCATTGGAGCCAAATAGAGCCGAATGAACGAGCATTTCGTGTCCAATCTGTAGTTAACATCACCTTGCAATCGGTGCTGGTAAATACAGTGTTGGTGCGAACACCGCTGGCTGATTTGCTGAACGTCAAGCTATTTTGTCAGGCTTTCGAATATTTGACATCGGTTTTGCTGGTACTGAAGTATTTTTAAATACCTATACCTAGTACAAACTGCGCTAAACCAACCAGAGGGTTTAGTTCAAGTTTTTGTACGAATTTCGAGGCGACTTGCATCGCGCAAACGAACCGAATTCCTTCATACATTTACAGCCAACGCCATCTATTTATGAACAATCACTGACATGCGGCTATCAATATGGTACTAACCCCACTGAAGAGAAAAGAGGAAGGGGCCGCCCGCCATCGATCTGGTGGTCGAATATAAAGAGAGACCTCAAGCAAGCCCAATTGCCTGAATTGACAACGCAAGATCGCAAGACTTGGCGCAAAAATGTGGGGAGACCGACCCCAAATAACTAACAGGGAAAGACCAAGAAGAACTGACTTACCAATCCATCAGTTTAGAGGAACCAGCGGGAAAAAATCCAATACTATGGATATCGGCCTAACCAGAGATATAATTTATATTTATTGCTTAATAACTACGATGAATATACTAATATTGGGTAAATATAAAGATTATTTCTATTTCAGTCTATGTAGGAACGCAGCCGTAGCGATCTCCGATATATGGCGAATTGTTCTTTAAGTACAATAAAGTTTTTAGATATAGATAGGCAGGTTCTCTCGGGAAATAGTATATCTAGTGAAGTGAAATCTGCCATCGACGGGGAAATCCGGAAAGTTCCTTTTTCTAATTTCCGCCGAGCGTTGTTATGAAGAGTGGATGTAAGAGTTAAGGACCCGCCACTCGGAGTCGGCAGGACGTTTTTAATTACTGGACAAAGTGCGGTGATGCTGTCGAGTCGTTTGCGAACAAAGATTTGGCAATTTTCGAGAGTTTAAAGCTTGAGAACGTTGAATAGTCCTTCTTTGTTTATTAACTAGAAAATAATTGTTTCGCTATTGATAAGAGTTTAATTATTATGGAGTATGAGGGTCCCGGTTTGAAAGAAGAATGATCAAAGTATGGTATGGTGTTGGTAGGAAAATAATGTGTTTACGAACCAATGGCACTAGTAATTTGTTTTTCATATTCGGAATTTAATTTTGCATACGAAAAATTATTTTCTTTTCAATGCACATTACCTGTCATACAGATTTTATTGAGAAGTACTTACTACTTGTTTATTTGCCTATGCCTTTGGAATCTTAGTCCGTACTATAGTCTATAAAAAATAAAGTTTAGATTTGATTCAGCTTGGTACGGGATTCCTGCATACATCCACGGTCATTATACTTTGAATCCTAGGTTGGTTCAAATAAATTTATAGATCGCCTTATCTAAAAATTAAAGGCCTTCCACGTGTTTACGCTTACACGTTAAAAGAAAAATAAAGTAAAGGGGCCTTCATTTTTTCGTCAATAAATGCTTAATAAAACCTGAAAGAGATTGCCTTTGTATCACCCTCGTGGCTCGGTAGGTATACATTTAAGTAAATAATATAGCTCCATTAGTATCACATCAGTTTGTGTACCTACAGAGGAAGAAGTTGAGAGCGCACCTATACCTGTATGTTTATACTTAGTAAGTGCACTTCTGAAGGGCCTAAGGAGTCCCCATGATGTTTTTCTTCACCGCTAAAGCTGATATTATCGAAGATCCTCAAACGCAAATAGGTACCGCAAAAATTGGAAGTGTGTTTCATCAGACGGACCTTTAAAATTTTTATTACACGTGTGTAGGACCAAAGTTCAAATATTAGCAACGTAAGTAGGTACTATGACAAAAAGTATGGATAAAATACTATTCTTTTTAACAGCTTATTAAGCTTTCCTTTCACCTATATTCAGCCTTCAGAATTAAAAACCCTTCCACGGCGCCGCCCTGGCTGCTGTCCAAAATTCACTAATGGAAATGCGTCCGTCTGTGACCACTACGACATCCATAAGGCGGGCGCTTCGATGAAAAAAATTATGCACCGTTTTCATGAAAAATGAAAATATCTCCATCATAAAAACCGTTATCGTATATTTATATGTTCTGGAGATATCTTAAAAGCACTTAATAATTTTTATCCTATGTAAAAAAAGTTGTATATAAAGATATTTTTGAAAATATCATGTATCTTTATATCTTAGTTAAGTTACATAGATTAAGTTATTTGGTTCATCTTTATATCTTAGTTAAGTTTCATAGGTTAAGTTATTTGGTTTTTCTGTATGTGTTTGTCAGTAGGTACTCAGTATATAAAGTTTTTTCTATTCTATTCTATTCTATTCTAAAAAGGTCGCTGGTAGCGGGTGGATGAGGACGGCGGAGGATCGTGTGTGGTGACGCGCTCTTGGAAAAGCCTCTATCCAGCAGTGGACGTGCATAGGCTGATTAAGTAAGTAGGTAAGTAACATTTCCCATAAGAAAAATCAACAAGTTAAAGAAAAACTACCAATCACAAAGGGCAGTTTTTCCGGCCAAATAAATCGAAATGCTTACATAAAACTGAAACCTTTTATGTCACGGGTAGGTAAGTAGGCAGGCAAGAGGTTTGTACCTATCTATTTAATAAGTAGGAAAGATAAAAATATATCTAAGCCCGTATCATTTCATAGCAAAGGATTGGCAAAAGAGAAATGTTTTCTATCAGCATTGAAAGACGTAATCTCGTTCTAACGATAATCCGGGATGAAATATTGTTGTATTAAATTTTGGTAGATACGCTATATGAGGTAGGTACCTATATCTTTTATCCAGCATACGAACAGGGTGTTACATATAGCTAAAGGTCAATCAAAGTGAATAAAATTGAGTTACTATGGTAGTATAATTCAGTAGATAAGTAGATACTGTAATAAGGGTACAAAGCTCTTGGTTTTATTCCTGAAAGTTGCAATGTTACATTTTTAGGCTTAACCTTTTTTTTTTTATACTATATAGGCTAGCGCTTGACTGTGATCACACCTGATGGAAAGTGATGATACAGTCTAAGGTGGAACGCGCTTGCCTAGAAGATGCCTATTCACTCTTGATTTGAAGGCACCCGGGTTGTAAGTGGCAGGAAAGACACTGCCTGGGAGGATATTCCAGGCCTTTGCAGTGCGTATCAGGAACCAGGAATCAAACCGCTTCGTACGCGTCCTTACCTTAATGATCAAGTTATAATTTATTTTTGTAATTACAGCAAAAATTTTGGACGGTGTGTACATTTTGTAAATATTTTTAGTCTTAATTTATTTGGCTTAGCCTTGCGTTTTTTAGAGGACGCAATTTTATTTTTTTGATGTGTAGTGGGGGTCAGTGTAAAGCTAAAACCAAATTTGTGGGGTCGCCACCCTTGTCCCACGGCCGCCATCTTGAAAATAGGGGTTGAAATGGTTTTTACGATATATTGAAAATAAACTGTTCAAATAGATTATACGTAAGCTTTATTTCTACCCTATTTCTTTACGTTTCAACTGAAGTAATTTATTAAATCTTTGCGACTTTAATGCTTATTATTTAACCTACCGGCTACCACCCTGTATTTCATGTACCTAGGTATAATTATTAATGTATAGGCAAAGGCGAGCATGTGGTCCATTTCTTTTGTAGCCATAACAATGAATGGTACGAGTATTAGATCGGATCTCATCTTCAAATGGAGCATTACAGGGACCTTCTGATTCACGTGAAATGTTATAAAAGAATTAGATTATTCAACCTGGTTCTGGTGCCTCTTAATAAGGCACCTTTTTTATAGACAGAAAATGCCTAACGCATACCCCTTCGACAGGGGAAACGAAGGGGTTATATGGGGCTTGCACCCACTAAAAACTGTCTGTTCCTACGACAAACCTTCTGGCGGGAGTACGGGATTCACTATCGTATTCCCGCCAGGTCTCGACCAGTCATCTCAGCAGCAAGTCCCATCAATGTCGGCAGCCTAGCCGCTTCTGGAACCGCCTGAAGGGCGCGCCTGTATTTTTTTGCTCGCCACCTCCTGGCCTGTCTATATTTGAGTGACGGACGGCCCCTAACGTCCATCACCCGCAGGTCGGCAACTCATGGAGGCCGGAGGTCATCTACCCTTATTATGGCACCTAAGTAAGTCATCGATAAGGTCGATTTATATGTAAAAGACATTAAACCTATAAACCATGAATTTTAAAAGGCAGCCCGCGGTTAGCCCCTTACATCGTGATATTGAAAATTTAACGAGTATCTGTCATATCTTTTATACAGAAAAGCTTTTGTGACAAATTATAAAGCAAACATGGTGGTGGATTCCCCTCTTGATGCGTTCCTATCTGAGCTTTTAATGCGCCGTGGATACAATAGCGGGAAACCATTATTATTTTCCGTTGAAGTATAGGTTTAGTATTTGCTTTTATAAATGTTCTATTTTTAAACCGAACGACGTGACTGCTACCTTACCAAGAATACAAACTTGGAAGGGGTGTACCTAGCAGATAAAGTGAATCGCTATGCTGATACGTCTGTATTGGTGCCCCGTATAGGGCAGCTACTAGTAGCTAGTTACCAGCCACGGCCGAAGCCGCCCACCGCACTGTCATAATATTTATAAAATGTTTCTTTTCTGATCATAAGTTTTTCTTCTTATATTGTTCACTAGTAATTTCTGGTCTAACACTATTATTAAAAATGATACGCTAAAGTTTGAAAGTATGAATGGCTGGGAATGGAGACAAATTTTACCCTGAATTAATAGACTACTTTTTATCCCGGTAAAAATCTATGTTTTCCGCGAGGCTAGTGAAAAACCGAAATTCACGCGGGCCGACCTGCAATCTGCATGCGTCCCCTAGTAGAAAATATTTTAAAGTTCGCAAATATGTACACAAAAGATAGTGTTCCATTTGGCGAGTTAACGATGTTTTTAATCCCACTTTGAGCGGCTATTATCGATGCAATGCAACGGGAGTGCAGGGATTACATTGTACGAAATGCTTTTGTTTTCTATAACATTCAGAGTGTTATAGGTATTTGGTGCAACGTATTTCGTTACGGAGTATAAAAAATGCGGTAATCAATTTGATCGTAAGTACCTATATTTGATTCGTACACGGTATTTGTCAATTTAAATGTTAATCTGCCTTGATCTGTGTTTGATGTTCGGTGTTCTGTTAAAGTCGCTTATGTTTCATTCCATTCGTATGGAGAGACCGAGTGGGGCGCGTCCTTGTGGATTGAAATATCTATACCTACCTATGTTTTTCTAGGCATAGGTAGGTATGCACTTCTTAAACGAGCCTTTCAAACTTAACTGTCTGCCTATTCGTTTTTTAAGGTAGGTCTAGGTCACAGTTATCTCAGAAACTATAGAAACCCAGGTCCTAGAGACCTTATAGAGACTAGAGATAAGTACCTTGGTACGTACTGCTAAATAAATTGTATGCCACTTTTTTGGCATAAACATAAACCTATCCTACGATGTATACTTATAACCTACTTAAATCTAGGAATTTTGTTTACAATGAAAACCCTCACAAAATAATATAAGCTATCGAATAAAATAAATTTTCAATACGTAAGTAAGTAGGTAGGTAGGTGTGTTCCTCATATTAAAGCTCTCATAAAAGCTGAATGTCCAGTTCGAACATCGTTTGCACAAACGAATGCATCCAATAACCGACTACGATGCTGTATCGCTCACAAATTCGATATTTCTAGGACTGAGCTTGTCTTCTCGCTGTCTTTTCACATAACCCGCGTTTATTGTACGAGTAAATGCGTTGTTTTTCTTCAAATTATAGAAAAATACATCGTGCCTTTAAAAGATGGGAATGGAACGATTTAAAAAATGTACGAAAATGATCGCTAAATTGGTCAGGTGACCTCCGTGAATTCTACTTTTTTTATTATTCATTCGAAAGTGATGAAAAAGCAATCTTAATAAAAAACGCTTGGATGGGAAATAATATGGTTATTGGCGTATTTCACCTAATTTTATCTATACATCATATGAAATTGTTCTTTCAGAAAGCTTTAGAGTACTTAATCTCTTCATTAAATAATTAGCAGAGTTACAAAAAAACACTTTCAATGTCATTAATATATCTGCGTAAAAACGCTGAACACGAACAGGTGTTCATGTGAAGAACCTTAATATATTCCTTGGCAAATGAAGCCACTCTGTGAAATGCTGAATAAATAAAATACTTTTATTAGAAAAATGGAAGTATAAAATCCGGTAAAGGACTTTGGGATATGTTTTATATTTTAATTTTTAATCCTTTTCATTGTGTCTTGTCTTGTGCCTTTCCATAACAAGCTCCTTCTTCCCGCCTTTTGCCTATTATTAAAATAAAAATAAAATAAAAATTCTTTATTTCGACCAACAGAGGATCATATTATTGTGTTAGTAACATTATAACTTAAGACCTAGTGTTAGTATATCTTAAACCTAATGAAGCCTACCTAACCTAGGACAGGATCGACTTGTCAGCACATGAATCCTACAGCAGTGGTTCAGGTACTGACAGTCGAACCTGTCCGAAAATGCCTTCAGAATACCATTGGAGCTAGCCCGGACCCTACGCAACAGGGATGTGCACCGCTTACGCTACGCGCGCCTCGGCGAACATCCCCGACGCGCTGCAGAATCTTGGCAGCCCCTATTGCAATTATTATTGCATTTTCTTTACTCCCTTTACTCTATGATTGGCATTTGCTTTACTTTCGTTTCATTCATGTTTGAGAGATTTCAAAAATTTGCGCGCGCGGCAAAAGTGACACATAAGCCAAAGGTTTTAATTTAAATCTAGATTACCAACAGCGGTATTTTAGCTCGATTTACGGCTTACTTGCCGTTGAAGGTAAAATAGCGAGCAAATTCCAAGGCTGCATTTTTTTATTTATTTTAAAAGCAATAATTTTTATGCTACTTCTTCTTTGAAGGCTCTTCTAGCAGTAAACAAGCAGCTTGATGCTGAGACAAGCTTGATGCTGAAGGCGGAATGTGGTAGGTAAAAGAGAATGACCAAAGGTGGTATCAACTTTTCTCATGAACCAAAATCAAAAATTCTAGGAAAATAAAATAACGGTTTTTATGAACCATTGGCAATAGGAATTTGTATTTCGTATCCGGAATTTAATTTTGCATACAAAAAGTTCCTTTCTTTTCGATGCACATTTCTTGTCATACTTTTTTAGCCTGACGCCTTGTGGTTTAGAAAATAAAACACAATAAATAATAAAATTAATCTATACTTGCTCCTTAATCTTACATTCTTTGTAACTTAATATTAATTAGTAGTTATAATTAGGCTCCGGCGGGTGATGCGGAGGGAAGGGCGGATGTCCAAACGGTGGTGGGCCACGCGGGGGGAATTGAGGCCTGAAGGATGGCGGCGGAGGTCTCCACGGTGGCGGAGGCCTGGCGCCCGGTGGGGGTGGGGGTCCGAATCCTGGGGGGCCGAATGGAGGGGGTGGGAAGTGGTGGAACGGTGGTGGTGGTGGGGGTGGCCCAGGCGGGGGAGGCGGGCCAGGCGGGGGCATGGACGTAGGCGGTGGCGGCGGCGCGGTCATCGGCAGCGGCGGCGGGGGCCTCGCGTTCATCGGCGGGCCCGGCGGGGGCATCGGCGACGGCGTTGGCGGCGGCGGTGGAGCCATCAGCATCGGCCCCATGAGGGTCGGTGGTGCGTCCGCGAACAGCTGGTGAGGGCGGTCTGCGTGTGATAGAGGGTTCTGCGCGGCGAGTAACCTGGAGAAGAAGGAACACATTTAACATTCACACAAACCGAATAGAAACGCAGACAAAATTCTCCAGTATCAGTTAAATACATAGTAGTTTAAAAAAAAACGTACACATACATACACACACATCTATCATAATTTTAATATATTTAACAAGTGTTTGACCTGGGTGTCAAGCAAGTTTCTGAATGACCACTATACTCTTTCCATTCGTTTATTTTCTTGCCTTTATCTCTCTCTGGTCCCTTGCTATTGCTATATCTGTTTCATGTGTCAAATAGAAAATAGACGAATGGAAAGAGTATAATATAATAATTACTAGCATAATAGATAAATGTAGTTACTCCCAAAAAATCGCGTGAATTCGTACTCAATCTCAGTAAGATTAGCTTTCAGCTCCAGAAGTTCAGTCTTTCTTGATAGGGTAGGAGATGGCACTTAAAAACTGACTCGTGACGGGAAATGAACCACATTCCTCCCAATCCAAATCCGACAGGGAGTCAATTTTTAAAGAAATCTTACCTCTCAGCTGCAGAACCATGCCTCTCTCCCTTGACGTCCTTCTTGAAAGCGTAGGAGACGGATATGGGCCGGTTGCACAGATACTGGTTGTTCATAGCCTCAATGGCGGCATCCGACGCCTCGAATGACGCAAAGTTTATGAACGCGAACGCTTTCGAGTTGCCCGTCTCCGGGTCTCTCATCACCTGGAATTATACAAGAATGTAAATGGTTTGGCAAAAAAGATTAAGAAAAATGGGGGCGCTAGTTTTCTCCTTTATTACAATCGGTAATTTTGGCAAGTTCAAGATGAAAACCTTTATTTTTCACATGTTACAGGCCAAACTCTCCCGCAGTGCAAAGTTTGTGAAGCAGGTTTGCACCGAGAAGAACTAGCAAGAAACTCAGCAGATTATATTTGCTTAAGATCATGAATAGATGCTTTCAGACATTACTGACAACTTTCTTGCTTACAATTCACTTAAAAAACTTATGATGCAAGAAAATTTTACAATAAACAAGTTGACAAATAGACTCTAGAAATATGTCAGTGTTGCTACTTTAACTTTCTACTTTTTTTTACATTTTTCTTTAGAAATCATCATAATATTTATCTTTTGGCTACTACAATCTTCCCACCTTAAATTCCTTTGAGTGAACTAATAAGGAAAATCAAATCGAATTACCTTAGGTGTCTGTAATATAACTCCGAAAGCAGAGAAAGTATCATACAGCAGTTTCTCATCCACCTCAGGATCTAAATTACCAATGAAAACATTAGCACCAACATCCAGGTTTTTCTGATGTGCTGATGCCTTATTGACCCTCACTGGCTTGCCATAGAGTTTTATCATATTCATGACCTGTAAGAGAATCTTTTTTTAATTCTTTACACAAAAATGTCACATTACTTACTATAATAATTAATTTTGTAAAATTGATCCACAAAATTAAGGGTGTGTTTAACATGCATTCATTTAACAAATTCTTTGATCATTCAGATTTCAAGTGTCATAATGATCAGTAGAGCCGTTTCGGAGGAGGAGGAGGTAACAAAAATTGGCATGAGAATTTTATATATTAGACTAGCTGACCTGGCAAACGTTGTTTTGCCATTAGGAATATAAAAAAGATTACAACCTACTCTCAGACTCAGGTTATACACTGAAAATTTCATAACAATCTGTCGGGCTGTTTCGGTAACAAAGATTTTATACACTAGAGATAGAAGAAGATATTCAGCTATAATACTTAGATGAGAATTTTAGTGGAATAAGTTAGAGATAATCAGCTACAATACTTAGATTAGAATTAAGAAGAATTACACTGTAGGGCAGATATCAAAAGGTCAGTTTAAATGGAGAAAAATTAAGTACTTATTCTATTAACTTTAAGTAAGACATATAATACAGTAACTTTGCAAAATTAAAAATACATACTTTGATGGCATAATCAGCATCTTCTTCACCCATGAACTCCACAAATCCATAGCCTTGGTGTGTTTGTGTCACTCTATCTTTTGGCATGTGAACATTAACTGAAAATTGTGAAAATCATTTTTAATTTATTTTTTGAAACAACATTCAATAGGTGGCAGCTCTGAGGTGCCACATCCAGTGGTAATAAATATAAAATTAGCTAATCTGTGCCAGATTCAGTCATCTCATCAAAAGTACCCATCAATTTAGTCATCACCTGTGGTCATGTCACACATGTAACTGAGTTTTGAGTAAAATACATCATAAGAACTTTTAGCAATGGTGCCTATGGTGATGGAGATTTCCATAAACTCTTTATTATCATCTCAACATTTCAGGCTCAATTCTAAGGGTTTTTGATTCAATACGTTTTATTCATAGATATTGTGTAGATTATGATATTAAGGGCCGATTTTTCAATCGTCAGATAAACGTTAACTGGGGAATAAATATTACGTTTTGACAGATTTTGTATTGCATATGTTTCAAATTTATTCCTCAGATAGTAAACGTTAACTGGGGAATAAATATTACGTTTTGACAGATTTTGTATTGCATATGTTTCAAATTTATTCCTCAGATAGTTTATGTGGCGATTGAAAAATCAACCCTTAATCAACAAAACTATATTAATATAAAATAAATTATTCTTACCAACGGGTCCAGCTTGCACGAATAGCTCCCACAGCAAGCTTTCTGACACTCTGTCATCCAAACCTCCCACATAAATTGTTGCATCTGAAAATAAAACATGGTTTCACATTAAATTGTAGTTTAGGCAATGTATATCTTATGTAAATAATAATAATAATAACATTTATTTGAAAACACTCAATTTACAATGTTTATTGGACTCCTGACCTCTAAACTTCCTAGTTTTGAATTACACCAACAATTGGCCCCTAAGATACAAGCATAGGAATGCTTATATTTTAGGGGCCAATTGTCGGTGTAAGCATTGCCGATCATTTCTCCTCCCACTTTATATTACCTCAATCTGTATAGTATAATATTCGGTTAGAATTTGTTTGCCCTTTGTGATGTCTTTTGAGAACACCGACAAAAGCATACGACGCCGACCGTGTGCACTAACGACAAATTCTAACCCAATAGACTATACTTGTCTGTTATCAGACGTCCGCGCGTTGCGATACTAGGATGTGGGAGGGGAAGACGTCAGCAAAGCTTCTGCGAATGGGTTGGAAGTATGGTAAAAAGGTAGGGAAAACTTTTAAAGTAATTACAAACTACTAATTTTTTATGTAGGTCTTAGGGAGGCCCGGCCAAGCGAACGCCTGTTTAAATTCATCGATAGATTTTACTGTTAGGCTTCCGCCATCTCTAGAGAATCATAATTTCGTCATCAGCATACAAAATCAAAAACGGTGCTTTACTTTACTCTAGAAATGAACATGGAAATATGAACGCTATAACCTCAAAATATATTAGTTGACACTCGCAAGTAGTAGACCATTGAAACTCAAAATACACTAAATTACCTTGGTTTCTTTCGGCTATTGGCCCTGCAGCCATGGTGTTCTAATATTAAATAATATGATAGTAAAAATTACAAAAACATTAATGACATGTCAACAACCAGTCAACAACACAAGCCACCACAGACCACAAAACTAGAGACAACCCTCTAAAGTAAACTCAATGATGAGTAAACTATAGACTAGCACTATACCACAAAGTAAAAACCATAGTTCACAGAACACAATACTCTTTTCATTGTCCATAGACCAAAGCATAAACTATTCAAAATCACGGAATATAAACACGAAATAAAAATTTGTCAAAAATTTTTGATATATTTTGTGTTTTAATTCTTAATTATCTATTTTAATTAAATTACATATTTTCTCAGTTTCGTTTTATATTGTTTAATTGTATATTTAACCACCACATTTATAAGTAAAGTAAAAAGTACTTTGTACTTTTTTATGAAAAGTAAAAAAAAATGTGTTGGCATAGGAATTGGACCTGTGTTCCGTTTTATCATGGTCATTAGAAAGGGACGCACTACCTGTAGAGCCCTCTCGCGCGGACTGGTATATTCGCCATAGTGCTCAGTCTGGTTCACAATATACTCTATGGTCTTGGTCTGAGGTCTTATTGTAATCTCTAGTTTTTCGGTTATAATGTTCAGCTCTCTGGTCTGTGTTCTTTGGCGAAATGACGGCCATAGACAACCACAGCTGATGACGGCCAAATGTCACTTTGTTGTTGTTTTGTTTTTAATTTTTATTTTAAAAATATTTAGGTCGTGGTTGGTCGTGGTGTTGATTGTGTTCGAAAGAAATCAAGTGTCGAAGCCCGAAGGTGCACTGTGAAGTTGAAGTGTATGAATCTCATTTGCTTTGATGATATTTCATGGTAGCCGGATGTATGGTGTAGTTTTTGAATAAAAAAAATTCTAGAAAGATTTTGAAAATGCAAAGTGCAGGCGACATAATCTCTTCGTTGTTGTGGTTCAAAGAGGATTCCTCTACCGAAGATGAGAAGGATTCACAGAATGTTATTGAACAATTTGTGCAGAATGTGGAGGACTTTAGTTCTCAGTATGGAAGTGAAATAAGTGTGTCATATACTGCATTTAACCTGCGAGGTCCGCCTTCCAATTTTCCGGATTACGGAGATTATCCTCAGGCCTTTGTTATGGTAAGCTATCGTTGATTTCAAAATTGGAAGTTTCCGGATTCTTTTAAATATTTTTTGCCCTATTTTTTTTGTTTTAGTTAATTACTTGCCGTTGCCCGCAACTTTGTCTTTTTGTAGTTTATTTTCAAACCATTTTCAATTACAGCTTAGTTTTAGTAATATCAATACTGGTAAGGGTTTTGAAATCGGTTGCATTGAATATTTCTTATAACATGATATTTAAATATATTTAACCCTCTTAAAAGCTCGGTCGACGGAGCCCCGTTTCGCGGGGCTCTTATTTCTAGGTGGTCTTAAAAGAAAATAACCACTCAGTCCTCAATCCTCTTCGTCACCTATCCGTTATTCGAGTTGGGGTGAACAAAAACTTCTGAGAACAGGTATAAGGCCTTCAGCTTTGTGATAGCTTTAGAAGACTCTTTAGTGTTCACTCTTTTGCTTTAACTCTCTTAACAGCTCGGCTTCGAATGAATGTGACTCGATTTAAAGCTTCACCCTCAATACTTTACCTAATAAAAAAATTCTTGATTTACTACACTCTAGATTTTGTTATCAATTATTTGAATCAAACCTTGATAGACCCATTGTTGTCTTGATTTTTTTCAGTGGAAAATACAATAACAATTTGTACTGAGTTTTTGCACATAAAAAAATAACTTCCTTATTTATCACTATTGTAATAGAATTTCATTTGATTATCTGTAATGGGAAATACAAGGAAAATAAAATAAGAGTTAATTCATCAACAGATCTGCTTGTTACCTGTCCTGTTGAAGTGATTATAAAATTGTCTATTTTATCAACAACCTTTGTTGTGTTTAAGTATTTTTTGTATCTGTGTATGAGATATATTAAACGTTTGTTTCTAATATAATATGTAGTAAATGTATAATATTATGTCTGTTTAACTTCCATATTTATGATTAAATTATTAACAATAGAAGTTGTTCAATAAAATGTCACAATTCAATGTTGGAAAATTTTACAAGGTGGGTAAAAATGAATACTATAAAAAAACCTGTCAAGTGCGAGTCGGACTCGCGCACTGAGGGTTCCGTACTACAACCGGAGGAATAAAACCATAAAACCACTTTTCTTATCGAATCGCAAAACTAACTTTGTTTTTAGAGGTTTATTGTAAATATGAAAAAAACTACTTATTAGATCTCGTTCAAACCAATTATCGTTGGAAGTTTGCATAGTAATGTACATCATATATTTTTTTTAGTTTTATCATACTCTTATTTTAGAAGTTACAGGGGGGGGGGGACACACATTTTACCACTTTGGAAGTGTCTCTCGCGCAAGCTATTCATTTTAGAAAAAAATGATATTAGAAACCTTAGTATCATTTTTGAAGACCTATACACATATGGGTTTGATGAAAAAAAAAATTTTGAGTTTCAGTTCTAAGTATGGGGCACCCCCAAAATTTATTACTTTTTTTTAAATTTTGTGTGAAAACCTTAATGCGGTTCACAGAATACATCTACTTACCAAGTTTCAACAGTATAGCTCTTATAGTTTCGGTAAAAAGTGACTGTGACATACGGACGGACAGACGGACAGACGGACAGACGGACAGACGGACAGACAGACATGACGAATTTATAAGGGTTCCGTTTTTTTGCCATTCGGCTACGGAACCCTAAAAATAGCATAGCCCAAATTTGATAGCCTATAATTTGATTGAGAAAGTTTTAATTAGTTGGAACAACAGATTGGTTTAATAGTCTTATTGCTCTTTAGCCTCTACCTGTCTTTTTCTATCACATTTCTTAACATCTTTCTAGTTTTTAAACTACACTTAAAGTTGGTTAATTTGTTGGCAGAGGACATATGGGACTTGGTGGGATGAAGCACCTTCAGTACAAAAGGAATACATGCCACAGAACAGCAGTTCAATACCCAGCCAGGATTTTGTAGGTTTGTACTTCTATTTTTTTACTATTCTTATAATTAACAACAACAATTTATCCCGTTGTACTGAAATCCTTTGTTGGTCCTGGCCTCTTCAATATTCCTCCAACTGATACATTTCCCGCAACAATTAGTTTATTTACCCATTCTAGAAAAGTCTTAGTGAAGAACACTTACTGCCCAATGTTTTTACATCTGCCTTCTGGTCTTAGTTGTTTCTAGTAAATAAATTAAAAATCATAAATTGCCTAATTGTCACAAAACTAAAGTGGCAATGAGTTCGCACAATAGCTCACTAAAAAAATCACTGTAAAGTGTGGCAACAAATCCAAAAAAAATTGCCACCCACTCCAGGTGCATGTCACGAGAAAATTTCTAATCTATTTAGGCCCACTTGCGCCAACAGGGGTTAGTGTGTTAACGTTAATGTTAATGTGGGCAAAGTTGTCAAACATGTCCAAGGAGAGACATTGACTCTAGTTTAAAAATGCAAATATTTAACCCACCACTTTGTGCAAGTGGACCTTATATTGATAAAGAATAAATTTTCTCGTGGCTTGCATTTTAGCTCTACATATGGAAGGACAGCAACCAAAGTGTTGTAGTGACAAGTGGAAATCCTTTGACAGGCTTTGTATCCAGCAAGGGGTGTCTATTGGCTGAGATAACTATGCCCAAGTGACATGATGTAATAGCGGGTGGATAGTTATTCTCTGTTTTGTCTCTTTCCTTCGAATGTCAAATGACTGTTGACAAACAAAGACAAAACAGATTATAATCATCCACTAATATTTCACGTTTATGAATGAGGGTTTATAATGATTAATCTATTTAACAGAGGTGTCATTTGAGAGGGCAGTCTACCCACTGGAAGTTGCAGTGTTTGAAACCTACAACCCTGGAGCGCTGATCAGGATATGGGCTTTGGGACCCAGGTCTTGGATCCTGTTGTGGGAAGGAGAACCAGAATATCCCGGTGATACACCTAGGATATTCAGTCCGCCTATCAGGCAGATTAATTTCCCCACCAGGTACAGTCTGAATGTTCTTTCATTCACCTTTAACTCTAAAAAAATTTTGAGTAAAATACAAAAAGTATTTAATGGATATAATTCTTAATTTTTTTTTTGATAAAATATTATTATTATCAATACAGACGTAACAGTGTAGTTAATGAAGACTTATGTTGTTGAAATTGTATACAGTTAGTTACTAACAAATCCTATATGCATTATCTCTTTTCAATAGGATATTAAGGCTAGAATTCAACCATAGCCTGCTTCCATACTACACAGAACTAGATGCAGTCTTATTGAGAGGCAGAGTTCCCGAGAATTTGGCTAAAATTAAGAACAATTTCACATACTCTACTCTATTTTACCAGAAGAAATCCCAGCCAGCTGTTGAAAAAGGTAAGTCTTCTATTATTCTTCATATAAAAATAATTGAGTTTATTTGCTGACAAAAGATTATAATGAGTCAATGTTAGAAGATACATGTGTAGTGTTGCAGACTTTTTTTGAACTTATAAAGGAGAACCATTCCATCATACAGGATTTTTGCCTAAGTTTAATCGTTTACGCAGCGCACGCAACAGAAGCTTCCCAAAGGAATTTTCCTGTTTTTGTAATATTTTTCAGTGATATTCCGCTCCTATAAGTCATAGCGTGATGTTATATAGCCTTCCTCGAAAAATTGGACTATACCTACAACACGAAAATAATTTTTCAATTTGGAACAGTACTTAGTTCCCGAGATTAGCGTGTTTAAACAAACAAACTCTTCAGCTTTATTATATTAGTTCTTATAGATAGTCTTTAAAACCAATTTTGTAGTGATCTTGTTTACTTTTTACACGACTGCCCAAAAAAGGGGAGTGTAATGTTTTTAGGTTTCATCTACATGTGTATGTATGTGAGTTTCTTTATTGTTGTCTGCAATCCTACAAAATACGTGTTTGGTAGGGTTGAGTTGAGTTGATCTGAAGTTGAAGCAAAAAAGATATCAAACCGCCATTCTATACAAATAAATGACGAATCTATCTTTAGAATAAAATTATCTCTTTATTACATAAACATTGGATCAGTTTATCAGCGGTCGGGTCAGATTTGTTTTGAAGGAAATTTTTCATAAATGTATGAGTCAGTTTATTGCGGTTGACTATTCAATGTAGAGAGGTTGGCAGTCATTCAAGCACGCAATGTTCATTTGATGATGTTGAAAATGACTGGATGATAAATGTCTGCCACTTATGATCTTTTCCATAAAAGCAGGCAGTGCTGACAAGTTAAAATTAATACATACCAAAAACTGAGGAGGCCTATCAAGTACAAAGGATATAAGTACATATTCCCGACCGCGCAGACCCCTGTAGCGACCCGAAAGGAGATAAAGCGGAGATAAAGTAACGCGACAGAAAGAGAGTAAATTATTGAATTTATTTTTGTCTTTCTCACTCTCACGGAGATTTGGTAGGTGCGACATGCAGCGTCGCGGAAGAATATAGCAGAAAAACGACGTTTTACCTAATTACTCAAAAACTAAGCCAGTTATCAAAAATCTGTTCTAAGCGTTTTAGGATATTATTATTACCGATACATTAAAACAAAAATTACAATAACATCCATTGTAGTTTCCGATAAAACATAGAAAAACTGAGATTTTGGAGCAACTTTTGGGAGAACCTTCTATTGAGAAAATTTTATCCAATCATGTTTCTGCTTCTAAGCGATTTTAGATTAAAGACCCAAAATACATGACGTGTAAATTTGAAAGTACATAATTGTCTTTAAAGCTTTTGCATAAAACTTTATTCAAAATCACCTAAATACGGCTTGTAGGCCGTTAATAACGACGTCAGTATAATGCGTTCTTGCGAACTGAATTGGACTTGTGTCAGAGCTAGAGTCGCTATTCATTTACATTATTTTGCGGAGTGAATCTTCTGTACCGTACGGTGTAGAGACGTCAGATCTCTATGTGTGTTCTATATTATGTGGTTGTTCAATGGGAAGTCCTCTGAAGAGTTGTTCCAAGTGATTCCTTCTTCCACTTTCTCTATGCACGCACTCCGGCGTAGAAACGATTGCCATCCATTCCACTTCGACGGCTGGCAATCCACGATCACCCGGTATGCCAGATCTTTCTTTCCTCGCACTTTCAAACTATAGAACCAGCTACCAGCAACAGTGTTCCATCAAAACTATAACATGGGTTATTCAAGGGGTGGCTTAAGAGCCGGCAAAATATTTGCAATTCGTTCGGTGCTGCAAATGTCCATGGGGTTCGGTGATCGCTTATCATCAGGTGACCCGCCCGCGATGACTGTAAAAAAATTATTACTATTATGGTGTTCTTTATTTATGGTCCATTGTTGGAGATTTAGTTGAGGCTTTGACTGGTTATTCTGTTAGACTGTTCATGCACATTTAGCGGGTATCTGGTTGATTAACACAGCTATAAAGTCTACGAGCAGGAAATATTCAATAACCAGAGAAATGAACCTTGACCTTGACAGCATCCATTGAACATCAGTTACGTCAACTATAGGTAATTATAGTTAAACTGGCGTTTAATTGCACATCTCATTAATAGCTGCAGTATCTGTAATAGTTAAATATACGTTTTTACGACGGCTGATTGTTTAGACAATCTGTTCACTTGTAATTAAGTTGTTTAAATTAATACAATATGTAATTTCCTGTCACGGGAGTAGGGGACCATAGTGCCTCTGACTTTTGTCAGTCTGTCAGTCAGTCCTTGCGTACAAAGTACGGAACCTTCGGTGGGCGAGTCTGACTCGCACTTGTCCGATTTTTTTATTTGTCACACGTTGGTACGGTAATCAGTGAATATTCCTGACCTCTGTACTTTACCAGTAGGCGTTAGTCATTCAGTCAGTTTTTGCATAGTCCATCTGGATAAAACTACAGCAATATACACAGGACCCGGCAAACCGCGCAAAAAATATCGCGTAGTTTACTGGTGTCAAAAATGTTCCTTTTGACACCAACAGCATCAGTTGTAAAGCCGACCGTAGTATAGTCTCTAGACCGCGGTCCACGCCAAATATCAATATATGCTTGCTATTAGTCCGCACGCGAGTTGCCGCAGGGACGATTTCCACCATGTTGCAGCGGATTAGCGGAAATTTTGACAGATGGCGCTACAAACATAAACATTTTACGTCAACCTTCTTCATACAAGAAATAATCTTGTATGAAGAAGGTTGACGTAAAATGTTCCGATGGGCTCATCCGTGACCAAGTGCCAATTAATAATACAGGATTTGTTTCCAGGAATGCTTCTGGACAAAGTGTTAGCGTCGAACCTACACGAGAAAATCGGCTACCATGTATTGATGCAGACTGACAACCTTGACACTGGGCCTCCTCTTGGTGATTTCCAACGATTGCCGGTAAGTACCTACTACCTACATAATGTATACCAAACCAAACATTGATAAAATAATGATGCCATAGATAATATTATGCACATAGCACAAGCGTACACACTACACTAGGTACATTAGATTTTAAGAGTTTGATCAACAGAATTGGGGTCGGTGATATAAGACCTAATTCTGTTGTGGCATACCTACTTACAACTGTGGGAGTTTCAGATTTTGAACGTTTTATTACTTTAGCAAACTTTTGCGGATCTTAAGTATAAATTTAAATACGAATCAGAATTTTTCACTCGCAGCGGGATTCGAACCCGCGTCTCCCATATCTCAGCCGCGAGAGATGGGAGGCGCGGGTTCGAATCCCGCTGCGAGTGAAAAATTTTGATTCGTATTTAAATTTATAGGAATTATTTCCTAAGTGTGTAAAACACTAATCAAAAAGATAAATAGTTTTGTGGATCTTATTTAAAATTGCGCAGAGACTAATTATAATTATATTATAGTAGATTACTTTTCTGGAATAAAAAGTAACCTTTAATAAATGCTAATTCAGGATGGTTATAAGCCATCTCCATTCATAATTTCAGGGTCTGTAGTAGTTGCCGTGATTGGCAAAAAATATTCAAACATTCAAAAACTATTTACTAGTATTTTAAACTCAAAATCAAACGCTGTACATTTCACATAGGCCTTACTTACAGGCACTAATGAGGATTCTGTAAATTATAACATAAAATTGTAAAAGTAAAGTGTTAAATATTTGTATAATGGTGATATTTATTTCACTGCTTTAAACAACAGGATTTTTGACAGTGTTTCTGAAGAAGCCAACAACAACTTAGCTGGGTATTCTATTTTTTGTACCCCTAAGTAAAAAATATTTGTTTTAATTGCAGCTTTCCCCATATTCAAAATTATCATTTATCAGTTTTTTCTCTCTTTAGTAAATCTCTTACCCCATTAAATAAACGTGGAATAGAGATGGAATAGTTATACTCTCTTTTGTCTCTTTTCTTCGAATGTGATATGATTGATGTCAGAGAAGGATAAAGCGGAGTAAAACTGTTCCACGTATATTCCACGTTTATTTGTTAGGCGGTTAGATGTTTACAAGCATGGATTTGTGTGGTGATTTCATTTCCTACACATAGCGACATTCCTACTTCATTCACTGGGTATGTAATATGCCCATTAATTCTGTTTACAACACATTCGCCTAGCTATTTTAAGTGGACAGATAAGAAAATTGGTTTACGTTTATTTCCGATAGTCATGCTTGTTGAGGACGGACAATTTGCAGAGTTTTTAAACAATTTGTTACATTTTGTTTATTACAAAACAGATTTTTAAAATTAATAATTTTCTTTGTAGATATTAAATTGCTTTTAAGGTGCTTCCGCGACGGAAATTCTATAGGCTGTTTCGCAAATTGTAAACATATAGGATGTTTTGTAAATTGTACACGTTGTAGGTTCAAGGCAATAGTAATAGCGACAATGGCAGTATTCAGTTCCTCTTCCGGGTTCCTTCGGCTGCACCGTCACTTACCATCAGGTGAGATTGCAGTCAAGTAGGTACGAAGCGGTTGTAGTGGATAAATAAAATATCTTAGATTTAGTTTACCATTGATGTCCAAGAGACTGCCGGCGACTTCGAAAGTGCGCCAATAAATACTCTGTCTCAGTTGACAAACCCGAGCCGTCGCTGCACAATTTTTAACTCACACTAGCATCCGCGCACCATACAAATTTAAAATCAACACACACACTACAAGAAAAAGTTGCCGCACTCACGGAGCTGTTGTTGTTAGGTAGGGCTTTATCTAGTCGGAGTGCGAGCGACGACCTATCATAAACCTATGTAGTTTACATTACAGATTTGTTAACTATAATACTAGGCACCAATGTCATATTTTATACTAGCGTTTGGTCGCGGCTCTGCCCATGTGAAAAACCTTACGTAGATAAAATCAACCTATGTTTGAATCCAGGGTATAGGTACTGTCATTATTCCAAATTACATCCAAATTGGTTTAGTATTAGATGCGGCGTGAAGGAGTATCCTACTAATATACTAATATTATAAACGCGAAAGTTTGTAAGTATGGATGGATAGATCTTTGTTACTCTTTCACGCCGCAATTTCTTAACCGATTTGGCTAAAATTCGGAACATAGGTAGCTTATAACCCGCATTAACAAATAGGCCACTTTTTATCCCGGAAAAATCCACGGGATTAGCGAAAACCCGAAATTCACACGGGCGGAGCCGCGGGCTACCGCTATTAATTTATACATAAATAAACACAATATGTACACACTTTTGCCTGTATAATATAGATATAGATCATCTTATCTATAACTGAACGCCCATCCACGTGTTACACGTTAATGCCATAATGTAGTGGAGGGCCGTTCATTTTTAACGCCGACGATTAGACGATGTCTACTAGTATGATTATTCTCAGATTTCGTTTGACAGGATGAGACGATACTGACAGTGATGAAATTTCTGGACATGCAGTCGCTGTGTCGGTGCGCGCAAGTCAACCGGCATTTCAGGAGACTAGCCTCGGATGCAATTCTCTACAGGAGTATAGACCTCAGACCGTATTGGTACTGCGTGAAGTCACAGGTATGTGTTTAATTTAGATCTTAGCAGCTTAGTTCATTGATAAAGACAAAAATAGGGGTTCACGAAACAATATCATAGAAATCAGCAGATTTGGTATATTTATATGGTACATACCCATGTACCACGACTACATTATTTAAAAAAGAATAGTACCAACCATTCCTTCATCATAATGTAGACAAGGAATAAGGTTTAAGACTTTTTCGAAATTCACAAGAGAGAGGCAAACAGGGTATATGGTAATGTAGGTATAGTTATATTATATAGACCTATACAAATATTGTCTTGCCGAACTCTAAATAAAACTTAGAAAAAAATATGCATTATGCACCTATAAGAATCTTGAGGATATGGGCATCCGAACGTTTTACGTAAACCGCTTATAACGTTTTTCGTACAAGCAAACAGTAGCGCCCATCTATTAAAATTCTGTGGCTACTGAGCGAACTACATCATGGCCTTACTGCTGGTGACAAAACAAGCATTTTTGGCACCGGTAAACTGACGACATTGTCGGCCCTGACCATTGCTTTATGTATCACTTTTTAAGGGTCTACAAAAGTATCTTTTCCTTACGTACCCATTTTTAACCGACTTCAAAAAAAAGGAGGAGGTTCTCAATTCGTCGGAATCTTTTTAACCGACTTCAAAAAAAAGGAGGAGGTTCTCAATTCGTCGGAATCTTTTTTTTTTTTTATTTTTTTTATTTTTTATGTATGTTCCCCGATTACTCAAAGATGCGTGGACCGATTTAGAAAATTCTTTTTTTGTTTGAAAGGGTATAGTTCACAGATGGTCCCATAGTCACCAAGTCAGGATCTGATGATGGGATCCTGGAGAAATCGAGGGAACTCTTCAAATTTTATAAGCACACTTGAAGTGATTTGGGTATTGTTTAAAAGAGTAATTTTTTTCAGGTTGTATTATGGTCATCAGGTCGGGATCTGATGTTGGGATCTTGGTAAAATCGAGGGAACTCTTCAAATTTTGCTAGTATACTTGAAGCGATTTAGGTATTTTTTATAATTACTATTGCATTTCCTTGCAGTCATCCAGCAATGACTGTATTCATCAAGTCAGAATCTGATGATGGGATCTTGGAGAAATTGAGGGAACTCTTCAGATTTTAGAAGCATAGGTACTTCCAGCGATTTGGGCATGTTTTCCAATGCCTTGCGCATTACTTGTTTTCCACTAAAAAGTAAAAAATAAAATGGAAAATTCTTTCCAAAAACCAACTTCAAATGCCACTACAAAGAGTGAAATAATTTTTAATGTACACCAATTCGAAGTCGGGCAATGTTTCGTTCATTCATTAATAGTCCTCCGTATTGTCGATAATTTTGTCGTTTCTTTGCACATAAAGTTTTATAATACGAAGGACTATTAATGATTGAACAAAACATTGCCCGACTTCGAATTGGTGTACATTAAAAATTATTTCACTCTTTGTAGTGGCATTTGAAGTTGGTTTTTGGAAAGAATTTTCCATTTTATTTTTTTTTTATTTTTTTTATTTTTTTTTATGTATGTTCCCCGATTACTCGAAGATGCGTGGACCAATTTCGTTAATTCTTTTTTTGTTTGATAGGGTATAGTTCACAGATGGTCCCATATTCATCAAGTCAGGATCTGATGATGGGATCCTGGAGAAATCGAGGGAACTCTTCAAATTTTATAAGCACACCTGAAGTGATTTGGGTAATGTTTGAAAGAGTAATTTTTTCGAGGTAGTCTTATGGTCATTAGGTCAGGATCTGATGATGGGATCTTGGTAAAATCGAGGGAACTCCTCAAATTTTGCTAGTATACTTGAAGCGATTGAGGTATTTTTTATAGTTACTATTGCATTTCCTTGCAGTCATCAAGTAATGACTGTATTCATCAAGTCAGGTCATCAAGTCTGATGGGATCTTGGAGAAATTGAGGGAACTCTTCAGATTTTAGAAGCATACTTCAAGCGATGTGGGCAATTTTTCCAATGCTTTGCGCACTAGTTGTTTTCCACTAAAAAGTATAAAATAAAATGGAAAACTCTTTCCAAAAAACCAACTTCAAATGCCACTACAAAGAATGAAATAATTTTTAATGTACACCAATTCGAAGTCGGGCAATGTTTCGTTCATTCAATAATAGTCCTTCGTATTGTCGATAATTTTGTCGTTTCTTTGCACATCAAGTTTTATAATAAGAAGGACTATTAATGATTGAACAAAACATTGCCCGACTTCGAATTGGTGTACATTAAAAATTATTTCATTCTTTGTAGTGGCATTTGAAGTTGGTTTTTTGGAAAGAGTTTTCCATTTTATTTTATTTCCCCTTTTAATTTGCATGTACATGTATGTTCATGTAAATTAAAAGTATATGTAGAAGTGACATAGCAGCTTTATTCGTGCTAAGGTTGTTTAACTTGGGCCGGTGCCATAATTTATGCATCACTTGTAAACCTACGCGGAATTTTAAATCTTTATAATTAATTAAAAAAGCTACATATAAAATTATGGTACTCTATTCGTTAAACTTTCTCCAAGTACCACATAATATTTTGTTGTGGGGTTTATGAATGTTCGATATGTGTATTGTGGCGATTAAAAATGATTTGTAATAATCATTTGTAAATGAAAATTCATGAGAAAATATTATGCATGTCTGATTTCGTTCGTTCGAACGTTCTCAAATTAATGTGAAGCCTGCTAATCCGCTCTTAGCTAGCGTGGTGGGCTATAGCAATTTCTCATAGTAAGATTGAAAAATGAAAATGAAAAAAATGAAAAAATATTTATTTAACCAAAACAGCAGATACAATAGTTTGTTATGTCCGATGGCACCTACACTAGGTATTTCTGTATCGCGGGTGCCAATAAACAGGTTTACAAGCAAATACGTACATACAATTGCCGCTCGGTCAACAAATAAGCTACAGCTACAATAATAATTATCATAATTATCCAGATTATGGCGACATGCACAGTGTGTTTCCATTCCACAGTTACACACAGGTTGGTCAAGCAAAGTGTATCAAAAGTTTTTCAGTTGAGTCGTAGTTTAAGGAGGCGAGCCAAGATGTAATTTATGTTTTTGCTTGTTTGACGGAGCAGTATTTAATGTCGCAAGCGCTGGTAACTTTATTATTCATTCCATGTTCAGTTTTTTCGGTACTGTTTACTTCCAATTAAGGAGTTAAGTTATGTGTATTGTCTTCCACAGGTGCTAGTAACACTGTCAATGCGATGCAAGTTCCTACAGAAGTTGGATCTGTCGTGGTGCGGGAGCCATTGCATGATACAGCCTCCGTATGTAGTGAGGTGAGTTGGCTTACACGTGTAATATAAAATAAATATATACGGGACATTTTACACATCGCAATCTAGCCCCAAAGTAAGCGATAGCTTGTGTTATGGGTGCTAGATGACTGATAAATATAGTACATACATACTACTATACATAAATATAATATATTGAAAAACACCCAGACACTGGAAAACATTCATGCTCATCACACAAACATTTACCAGTTGTGAGAATCGAACCCACGACCTCCGGCGCAGACGGCAGGTTCGCTACCACTACGCGATTCGGTCGTCAAATATATCTATTCAAGTCCGTAGACTGATTTTATTTATGTTTTCCTCACTTTTACGAATACGTCGGTGAGGGAGACAGGCAGCATTGTGCGAGAATATGTCGTGTAAAAATAAGACGTTTTACAAAGAAATCTCAGTTATAAAAAAAATTGGTTGTCTGTAAAGTCGGTTTACGGACGATAGATTTACGTGATAACGTCATAATTGGCCTCTTTATCGTTTGTTTTATCGTTCCTCTCTATCGCTTGTTGCGAGCTCTCGCTTGCACGCACAGGCACAGGTGGAACGTTACGCGGAACGTTACTATTTTTCATGTGTGTTGCTGGTGTTCATCAATTTATTAAACGTTATCACGTCAAAAAAGACATTTTACAAAGTCAGTTATGGAGAAAAAACTGAGCTCTTATGAAAATTATTATTAACGACACTGACACAAGTAAAACCGCGGAGTTCATAGTAAAACGTGAATGTCGTGGGCTACTTGGTTGAAACAAATTTTCACCCATCGCTCGATAGATGGCGCTGCCTCCAGTAAGCTTGCGCTAACGAGTTTAGTACCATATACTCGTACGTGATTGTATGCGTGCCTATTCTTCCTATTCGTTTATTTTCTCTTTTACACATGAAACCACATGAAACAGATATAGCAATAGCGAGGGACCAGAGAGAGATTAACGTAAAGTTGTCTCTTTCTGGTCCCTCGCTGTTGCTATATATCTGTTTTATGTGTCAAAGAGAAAATAAACGAACGGAAAGAGTAGAGTAAGAGAAACTTTCAGTCTCGATTTTCGAAGATTTTCTCAGACTTGCCCACGAATGGTTCCGTATCATTATTATTGATGCAAACTACATCTAAATCGGTCGAGCGATTTCGAGTATTTAGCATGACCAACGCATGACAAAAGATCGACTGTGTAGATAAAATATTTTTTATCGTTCCCAGTTTCCTCCAGACCAGCGGCGCGGAGTTAACACACCTGAGAATGAATTGCTGCAAGTTCGTCGACAACTCCGTGCTAAGAGCCGTCGTAGACAGCTCGCCCAATTTACAAGGTGAGTCTAATTGGAGCTCTGTTTGTATGTGATATGTCTTATCGTAAGTGTATTACGCTAGGATGACGCCATCAATGTCAAGGTGTCATAAATTATGTGACCGTGTATATTATAGGTATGTTATCTACTACCTATCGCCAGTCCCATAACTTGTTTGCATTTAGTTTTTTTTTTATTATATTGAAGATAGGCTTGCGCTTGACGACAATCATGCCTGATTGTAAGCAATGATGAGGTCAAGGTTGGAGCGCGCTTGCCTAGAAAATGCCTATTCACTCTTCTCTCTACCCAGATTGTACTTGACTGGAAACACGGAGGCTGGAAGGGCGTTCCACACCTTAGAGGTTCGTATCAGAAACGTGGAAGAAAAACGTTTCGTGCGAGTTTGTTGGACGTCAACCACATAAGGATGCCACCGCATTCGGCGTCTTGCGGTCCTATGGTAGAAAGATTTTAGAGTTCTGTACCTCAAGATGTAAAAGAGGACTATTATTACTTTGTTGTCCGTCTATCTGTCTGTCAAGACTCTTTATCTCAGGAAAGCGTGGAGGTATCAAGCTAAAATTAAAACCATCTATTCAATTGAACAGTCCCTTAAAGCTGTGAAAAAATAAAACGTCCAAGTTAACGTTAAAATAAAGATACGAGACTTTTTTACGGATTGACTGAATTTACGGATTATGTTGGCCGTCTGGCGTCCCTCACCCGAATTCCACCGACAACCCGAGGAGGTGGTGTGACCTTTTTGGGACGCGCCTTTCAGGCTGCCGGCAGCAGCGACGGGATCTGCTGCTCTGATGGCAGGTCGAGTCCTGGCGGGAGCGCGGTGAATCCCGTACTCCCGCCTCCCACACAACCCCTCCTTTTTTCCTGACGAAGGGGTGTACGTCAGGCATGTTCTGTGGGTAAAAAAAGGACCCAGTCCAATTGATGTTCCCTATTTAGAATTCCGTACCAACATGGTGTGACTTCATCCGTCAGTCAGTCAGTGGATAATTAACTAGTTTATAATGTAGTTTACGTGGTTGACGCCACAGTAGGAATATTCATCATCATCAGCCCATTTCAGTCCACTGCTGGACTAAGGCCTCTCCATTTGCACGCCATCCGCTTCTGCTCTTTGTTTTCTGTAGTCACTGTCTTCCCGCTGCCGCTGAGATCGTTAGGATCTCATCTCGCCATCGTGCAGGTGGTCGGCCGATGCTTTTTTGTGAAGGTCGCGGTTGATATTCCAGTATCGCCCTGCTCCAACGACCGTCTTCCGTCCGACCCATGTGACCCGCCCAGTTCCATTTTAAAAGCGCCACCCTTTTTGCAATGTCAGTTACGCCTGTTCTCTTCCTGATCTGTATGTTGGGGACCCTGTCTAGTAAACACAGGCCTAACATTGCTCTTTCCATCGCGCGATGTGCAACTTGGAGCTGAGGCGAGACTTTTTTAGTGAGGGTCCAAGTCTCTGCACCATAAGTAGGAATATTCGTTCGTTCGTTCGTTTCAGCCGACGGACGTCCACTGCTGGACAAAGGCCTCCTGCAATGCTTTCCAGCCCGCACGGTCCTGCGCCATTTGTATCCAGCGCCTCCCCGCGACTCTTTTAATGTCGTCGCTCCACCTGGTCGGAGGTCTGCCAACACTGCGCTTTCCCGTGCGGGGTCGCCATTCCAGCACTTTGGGTCCCCAACGTCCGTCGGTTCTACGAGCTATGTGCCCCGCCCATTGCCACTTCAGCTTCGCGATACGTTGAGCTATGTCGGTGACTCTGGTTCGTCTACGGATCTCCTCATTTCTGATTTGATCACGCAGAGAAACTCCGAGCATAGCTCTCTCCATCGCTCGCTGAGTGACTCTGAGCCTTCTTATGAGGCCCATAGTGAAAGACCAAGTCTCGGATCCATATGAAAGCACTGGTAACACGCACTGTTCGAAGACCTTAGTCTTCAGGCACTGAGGGATATTGGACGAGAAGACATCACGAAGCTTCCCGAACGCTGCCCAACCGAGCTGGATTCGGCGGTTCACCTCTTTCTCGAAATTGAACCTACCTAGCTGGACCGTATGTCCCAGGTATATGTATTCGTCCACAATTTCGAGTGCAGAGTTCTCAACTACTACTGGGTGGAGCGGAACGTGATAGTTCGACATGATTTTCGTCTTGCTCATGTTCATCTAGGAATATTAGTTATATGTAAAACTCTTGTACCTGTATTGTGTTGTTGTTTGTAAACCCTAACAAATAAAATAAAATAATGTTTTCAGAGCTGTGCCTCCGCTCGGTGTCGAGCTGCACGGAGTGGTCGTGCCTGTCGTCGCTGAGCCGGCTGCGGCGACTCGACCTGTACCGCACGTGCATCGCCACGTCCGCCGCCGTCGCCGTCGTGTGGGCCAACCCGGCCCTGCAGCACCTTAATGTTGGTAGGCGAATTGGTGCACTCAACCAGGGCCCCAAGTCTGCTAATTTAACATAAGTTACGATTCAACTGTAATGCAATTATAATAGTTCCGAAATAACCTAGTCCACTAAACTTAAAATTGGATCTCAATTGTCACTTAATTGAATTATTATAGTTGGGTCGTAATCCGTATTGCCATTAGCATAACTACGAAAATATTCGACAATTGAGATGTAATTATGTAACAGACTAGCAAAAGTTCCATTGATTGTAAATTGTAGGTCAGTCGTGTAATTTTTACGCAATTATTAAACAATCGACCTAGCAGACTACCAAAATCGCTAAAATCGGTAATAATGGTGTAATTATTGTACAATCGAGATACAATTGTCATAGCAGACTTGAGGCCCAGGCCAGTCTCACTTATCACGTGACCGTCCCGGCTACAAGTAGAGTTTCGGACTACCATATTTCAGATGGTTGCCGCTCGCGGGCCGAGTTGTACGCGCTAGTTCTGTACGGTCTATTTTACGCGCTGTCTGACTACGGCACCCCTAGTACGTCGTAAGAGATAAAGTTAGGCGATAGAAAGAGACCACAACATTGCGTTTGTTGCGTGTCGATTTTGAGGGCGGGGCCAGGCGCTATTGCGAACTGAATTGCAATTTTTGTCTCAGCGCTAGAGTAGCTATTTCTTTAAATTTTCGTGCGGAGTGAACCTTCTGGTACTATTTAGTGTTCTGTGACTAAACTATAGAATAAACTTGAGAAAAATGAAAATAAAAGTTTTTTTTTATCATCTACATCTACAATAAAAATCTTCTAATAGTTATTTATGCAAGTGTATTAAAACACGAATGTGGGTCACTTAGTCACATTTTCTCTCCCTCAATCACTGGCTCACTCATTTCACTCACTACTACTCACTGACTGACTCACTCACTGAATGTCTCACTCACCAAAGTTTATCTCGCGAGTTTTATAAAAAAAAACACAAGAATCTTGAGTTTTTTTACATTAATAGAAGTCTATGTATTAATCCAGGGTATATAAAAGCTATTTCTATTCCAAAATTACAGATGTTAACTGTTCATCAGAGAAAATTATTTCTGTTGTAATATTTTCTGTGTAGCTGCTTTTACTCTGCTAAACTATCCACCTAAAATCAATAATCAAATCATTTATTTAATATTGGCCTAACATTACACGCTCTTATGGAAAGTCAGTAAAAAAAATGATTATAGCTAGTGACAACTATTTACGACATAAAAAAACGTTTACGATGGTTCTAATAAGCCCTGAACTGAGAAGAAGCCCACAACAAACTCAGCCAGGTATTAGTTCGCCTAACTCTAGCTATAGTAGTACATACGAATTATAGGATAACTTTCTGTTAATAAAATCAATCTGATTATAATTTCCAGGTTCCTGCAAGATGATATCAGCAATGGACGAAGTGGCTCTAGCGCTCGGGGCCAACTGTCCAGATCTGATGTCCGTGGACTTCTGGAAGTCGTATTCCTTGACCGCTGTGGGCATCCGGGCGCTGGGCAACTGCAGGAACCTTCAGGAGTTGGATGTAGGATGGTGGTAAGTTTTTTTTTTATAATATAATATACGTTAAGTAATTAACAAAAAAACCAGACTGCAGTTAAAGCCTCCCCCACACAGGCGCGTTATTATCGCGCGATAATATCGCAAGCGTTATTGCGATAATGCGTCCCGATTCCTTGCACACAGCTGCGTTTTTATCGCGCGATAATAACGCGCAGACGGACGCAGCGTCCCGCGTTATTATCGCAAGCGTTATTGCAATATCTGTTTTCAGTACAGTAACGCCGCAATGGAAGTGGGACGCTGCGTCCGTCGTCCCACACAGGCGTGTTATTATCGCGCGTTATTATCGCAGCTGTGTGTAACTACTTGATCATCCTAATACAAAATGCACTGAAAACAGATATCGCAATAACGCTTGCGATATTATCGCGCGATAATAACGCGCCTGTGTGGAGGAGTAACTCTCATCAAACTACTGTTGAATACATCCTTTCTAATTGAAAATTTAAGACATATGATTTTCATGGATACCATTATCAGAACTGTACCAAATTGAAATGGGGCCACATGGGAAGCGTCAGCTTTCTAATAAAAGAAGAATCATCAAAATCGATTCACCCTGTCAAAAGTTATGAGGTAATAAACCAAAAAAAAACATACAGTCGAATTGAGAACCTCCTTCCTTTTTTGAAGTGGGTTGAAAAATGATGAGACAAGCACGTCCCATAATTTTGGATTGCAAATACTTTAATGCACTCACCATCACCCTCCTGGGACATCTTAATTCTTAGGTCTCATTTCACCCCGTATTCGTGACGGTGATAATTGCTTTTCATATCGACAGTAATACAGTACTGCTTCCCGGTAGAATAAGTGTCACTATGGTAGTACCTGCCCGAACTAACTCCGCTAGTAAGTTATTACAGTAAGTAATAAATCGGCTGTCTCAATTACGTAGTACCATACAAACGGCGAACAGTAAAATAGTATGTGCGTTTACAAAATATGCTGCTCTAAATTTGAACGCTCTTTTTTCCTCATGACCACACTTGCTTGTCATTTATTAGTTACAAACTAAATCATTTATTTCTTGTACTAGTGTTGTAAATAGAGTATTTATGCACAACCTCATTTCAGAACACCCTTATTAAACATAGCGCGTCAACAGCCTGGGTGGTAATTGGGTCATTATGTTTTCAGCCTACAAGCGGGCGGGTCCGGCGAATGGCTGTCCTCGCTGTCCGGGGGCGAGATTCGCAAGCTGTTCCTGGGCGCGCTGAGGGGCGTGTGCGACAGGGACTTGAGGGCGTTGCTGCCGAAGATGCCGAAACTGGCGCAGCTCGACCTGCTCGGAGTGAGGGCGGTGACACCGGACATATGCTCCGAGTGAGTACTTTACCTACGAGCGGGCGGGTCGAGTGAGTGCTGTCCTCGCTGTCCGGGGGCGAGATCCGCAAGCTGTTCCTGGGCGCGCTGAGGGGCGTGTGCGACAGGGACTTGAGGGCGTTGCTGCCGAAGATGCCGAAACTGGCGCAGCTCGACCTGCTCGGAGTGAGGGCGGTGACACCGGACATATGCTCCGAGTGAGTACTTTACCTACGAGCGGGCGGGTCGAGTGAGTGCTGTCCTCGCTGTCCGGGGGCGAGATCCGCAAGCTGTTCCTGGGCGCGCTGAGGGGCGTGTGCGACAGGGACTTGAGGGCGTTGCTGCCGAAGATGCCGAAACTGGCGCAGCTCGACCTGCTCGGAGTGAGGGCGGTGACACCGGACATATGCTCCGAGTGAGTACTTTACCTACGAGCGGGCGGGTCGAGTGAGTGCTGTCCTCGCTGTCCGGGGGCGAGATCCGCAAGCTGTTCCTGGGCGCGCTGAGGGGCGTGTGCGACAGGGACTTGAGGGCGTTGCTGCCGAAGATGCCGAAACTGGCGCAGCTCGACCTGCTCGGAGTGAGGGCGGTGACACCGGACATATGCTCCGAGTGAGTACTTTACCTACGAGCGGGCGGGTCGAGTGAGTGCTGTCCTCGCTGTCCGGGGGCGAGATCCGCAAGCTGTTCCTGGGCGCGCTGAGGGGCGTGTGCGACAGGGACTTGAGGGCGTTGCTGCCGAAGATGCCGAAACTGGCGCAGCTCGACCTGCTCGGAGTGAGGGCGGTGACACCGGACATATGCTCCGAGTGAGTACTTTACCTACGAGCGGGCGGGTCGAGTGAGTGCTGTCCTCGCTGTCCGGGGGCGAGATCCGCAAGCTGTTCCTGGGCGCGCTGAGGGGCGTGTGCGACAGGGACTTGAGGGCGTTGCTGCCGAAGATGCCGAAACTGGCGCAGCTCGACCTGCTCGGAGTGAGGGCGGTGACACCGGACATATGCTCCGAGTGAGTACTTTACCTACGAGCGGGCGGGTCGAGTGAGTGCTGTCCTCGCTGTCCGGGGGCGAGATCCGCAAGCTGTTCCTGGGCGCGCTGAGGGGCGTGTGCGACAGGGACTTGAGGGCGTTGCTGCCGAAGATGCCGAAACTGGCGCAGCTCGACCTGCTCGGAGTGAGGGCGGTGACACCGGACATATGCTCCGAGTGAGTACTTTACCTACGAGCGGGCGGGTCGAGTGAGTGCTGTCCTCGCTGTCCGGGGGCGAGATCCGCAAGCTGTTCCTGGGCGCGCTGAGGGGCGTGTGCGACAGGGACTTGAGGGCGTTGCTGCCGAAGATGCTGAAACTGGCGCAGCTCGACCTGCTCGGAGTGAGGGCGGTGACACCGGACATATGCTCCGAGTGAGTACTTTACCTACGAGCGGGCGGGTCGAGTGAGTGCTGTCCTCGCTGTCCGGGGGCGAGATCCGCAAGCTGTTCCTGGGCGCGCTGAGGGGCGTGTGTGACAGGGACTTGAGGGCGTTGCTGCCGAAGATGCCGAAACTGGCGCAGCTCGACCTGCTCGGAGTGAGGGCGGTGACACCGGACATATGCTCCGAGTGAGTACTTTACCTACGAGCGAGTGGGTCGGCCGCAAAGCGCAAGAATCCGCCATTTAACGTAAATCATCCCACTTCTGATATTTGACATGACATGTTTTGGTTGCTGATTTAAGTTAAATCACAGAACCTTGAAAATTACAATTTATATTAACACTAGCTGACCTGGCAAACGTTGCTTTGTCATTAGTATACAAGCCGAATATACAAGCCGATATACTATCAATATTATACAAGCCGAAAAACGCCGGTGTACGCTTGTTTTCTCGATCTCTCCAAAGCTTTCGACTTAGTGTCGTATGATGTGCTGTGGGAAAAGCTGGGGAGAACGGGTGTGCCACCGGAGTTGCTCAGTATATTGCGCTTCTGGTACGCGAACCAGCTAAACTATGTTAGATGGGGTAAGGAGCTCTCTGACGCGTACAGGTTGGAGTGCGGTGTGAGGCAGGGAGGATTGACATCGCCGAACCTGTTCAACCTGTACGTAAATGACTTGATCGTGGAGCTCAGCAAACAGCCAGTCGGATGCTGGATAGACGGTGTCAGTGTCAATAATTTAAGCTATGCTGACGACATGGTGTTGCTGGGCCCCACGGCGGGTTCTATCAGAGAGCTGCTCAAAATCTGTGAAAAATCCGCGGACAGGCATGGACTTATATATAATGTGGCCAAAAGTGAATATCTGATCTTTAAGGCTCCACGTAAGCAAGTAGAATACGAGCCGAGTATGGAGCGTAGAGCATTAGCGGTAAGGTGTAACATGTTTGCCCGCAGGTTCGCTCGATGTAGTAAGGAAGCGAAAATAACCCTCTTTAAGGCATACTGCCAGACCTTCTACACGGGTGGCCTGTGGACCAACTACACCCAGAAGGCTATGGACACGTTGAGGGTCCAATGTAACAATGGTTTCAGGATACTGTTGGGCTTGCCGCGGTTTTGCTCAGCGTCAGGCATGTTCGCGCAAGAGCGAGTTGATGACTTTCATGCAATTATACGAAAAAAGACCTCATCCGTCCTGGCAAGACTGCGTTCGAGCTCCAATAGTATCCTAAAAAAGGTTTGCGGTAAAATTGGACTCTCCGTTTCTAGCACATGCCGTGAAGGTTCTAGTTAATTAATCAATTTCTATTTATCAAGTGTATACCTATTACTAACATAGTTTTTAAGTTAAATTGTTACTAACCAATTTAGGCCTTTGTTGTCATAAATAAAGAAATTTATTTATTTATTTATTTATTAGGCATATAAAAATAACTCACGAACTTCTCTCAGACCGACCGAACAAACACAGAAATTTTCATAACAATCGATGGAGCCATTTCGCAGTAGTTTGGTAACAAAAATTGCCACAAAAATCTTAAATATTAGACATGGCAGTGACAAGAGATCTTTGAAAAAAGTGACGTATAAATAATAATGGCATAAGGTTGAAACGTCAGACGTACAAATGTAACATTTCTAAATACAGATAACTAATACATAACATGTTATAGTGTAATTTTGATAAGTGAGTCAAGTCCACACTTTCGGATGATGATATTAGGTTCATTTTTTTTCAGGATATTGGCGGAGTGCCGAGAACTCAGGCTTTTGGATGTCAGTTTCTGCGACCAGATACAAGAGTCACAGGTATTATTTTTATAAATCTCGCATAAATCTTTTGTGACATCACAGCCACTTTTGACGCACTACTCACCGTTACTACTCACGCATTACGAGGCTTCTCTCAGACCAACTGCTACTATTCACTTACAGACACTACTCACTTACAGACACTACTCACTTACAGACACTACTCACTTACAGACACAACTCATTTACAGAGACTACTCACTTACAGACACTACTCAATTACAGACACTACTCACTTACAGACACTACTCACTTACAGACACTACTCACTTACTGACACTACTCACTTACAGACACTACTCACTTACAGACACTACTCACTTACAGACACTACTCACTTACAGACACAACTCATTTACAGAGACTACTCACTTACAGACACTACTCAATTACAGACACTACTCACTTACAGACACTACTCACTTACAGACACTACTCACTTACTGACACTACTCACTTACAGACACTACTCACTTACTGACACTACTCACTTACAGACACTACTCACTTACAGACACTACTCACTGACACTGTGGGGATAAGAATTTTTATTCGTTCGAATACGCCAAGCATCGACGAACTACTCGGCCACACTCGAGACTATAACAAGAATATTCGCCAAATCCCGCAGATGTGGTCCCTGCATTACTGATTGTGAGGGCAGTGTTGGTGTCGCCTTGGGAAACGGAAGAGGGGTCAGGAGCTATAAGCAAGCTTAACTTGCATAATGTCATACATAGTTATACAAATTTACGTACACCGTTTACGTAAAGTACAGTAGTTCTTTGTAGGGTTGAGTGTACGCTTCTACAATATGATCCCGAAGTCTGTTTTTGACTTACCTTTACACAGGTTTAAAGTCACTGCCAAAAAACATCTAATAAATCGGGGTTACTATTATACTATTGAAGAATTTTTCAATGACAAGAATTCTTGGAATGATAGGGATATATTTCCATCTCCTCACGAGATATCTTAAAAATTATGTAAGTAATAATTTTTTATATTATTTAAGAAATTGTATATAATGACATTTTTTGAAAAGAGCAAGTGCCGAGTTTCTTGCCAGTTCTTCTCGGTGCAAACCTGCTTTGCAAACCTGGCGGTAGAGTTTTGACTTTTCATAAGAGCCTATTAATTGGGCCTATGTGAAAATAAAGATTTTTCATTTTCATTTTCATTTCATTTTCAATCAGTTCAATAGTTACGGCGTGAAGGAGTAACAAACACACACACAAACTTCCGCCTTTATAATATTAGCGTGATACTCTTTTGCTAAAGGAGCTGTTGTTTTATTGACAGGTACTGGAATGGAGGAAGCAATATCCT
Organism: Coenonympha arcania; assembly: GCA_036785405.1. Classification (NCBI taxonomy): domain Eukaryota; kingdom Metazoa; phylum Arthropoda; class Insecta; order Lepidoptera; family Nymphalidae; genus Coenonympha; species Coenonympha arcania. The sequence goes on from CM072067.1 coordinate 5,901,534, forward strand.
CATGTTAGTATCAAGAGGTCCTTCCAAGCGGCCAACCTAAACCCCGCTCCGTACGCACTGTTTCTAGCACCGAGTTTCGATTGAACTGACTAAATATTCGATTCAGGAGGTGATATATAATATATATGAGCTTTTTTCTTTTACAAAATAAGTATTTTTTTTATTTAGATAAAATAAGCCTTTTCTGATGAATGAGTAGTCAGTGAAAAAAAGCTATAGGAGTTTCACTGAGCGAGTGGTGACTGATTTACGCCTACTATTACTATTATAAAAAGTGATAGGTGTTAGTTCATTGAATCTGTCCGAAATTAGCTTTAAAATACTATAAATACCTAATACGAAGATGTATTATTATTTATAAGAGGTTTCCGAAATTCCCATAGGTTGCCATATTTTCTTCATTGTATACAATTTGTAATTTGTTTCAATGATATTGACTGTGGTACACTTTTGTTACAAATTCGATTTACTGTTAGTATATGTCTTCAACTCTCATCTTAGTATAGTACGTGGCAATTAAGTTGAACCAACATGACGGCCGTCTGCCCAAATACTTTTACATCTCGCGCATCGCGTTATGCGCTTCCGATCGCGATTCGCGGCGCTAATACGACACTTAAGTTGACATCCGAAAATGAGTTCAACTTATACGCCGCCTACTATGCTGCTTAGAGAGCTGGGAAACAAAGACTTAGATATTTATTTAATATAAAATTGAGAGAGAAAGTGGCGCCGACTTATAGAGCGAATTTTCCCGGAAGTAAAAAAGGTCTCGCTCCTAATATTTGTTGAGATTGAGAAAAAAATTATTGTTCTACTAACAATCTCAACATTGTTTCTTCACTCGGCATTTATGATCAGAGATAAAATAAAGTCATAAACTCATAACATATTGACAAAGTATATATAATATGTCGGCCTTTTTCTATATGTATGTAGGAGATAGAGAATTTTAGCCGCAAGCGAAAAGAAGTTGCAAGAAACTAAAATAGGATATATTTATTGATCGAACTTATCAAAATTTGTGATTTGAAAAATTGGAGTCTATTATAATTGTTTAGTAGAATATTTTGGAAAACTTTATCTAAGAAGACTGAAATTGATATTTTTTCTGTTCAGAATTGCCTGATTTAAATAAAAGTCTGTAATGAATGAGGCAGTTTCTTATGTAATGTTAAATGTAGTTCAAAATTATACAAATTGTAACGAAGTAAACGCAAGAATTGAAAGTAGTTTGTCCAAAATCGACGAGTGCATCAATTTAAACAATTTTCTCAAGTAATTATGTATTGTAGATGAAAATATGTATTGATTTGTATGATCTTACTTAACCTTTAAGGGTTAAAAGAAACATTTTGATATTTCTGATCAGAGAGAGGTAGATATATTGAACTTTGACGTCACTGTTCAGTACCAATGCCATAGCAGCTCTACGAAATATCGTTTTGCGAGAAAGGGATACAAGACCATTGTCCATTGACTCAAATGTTTAAATATTATACTAACTTTGGATTTTTTTTATGATTTTAATTTTATTTTTTGTGTTACAAACTAAATCACTATTATTAACAAAAAAAAAATTAACAAAGTTGAGTCTACTACCTATAATAATTGGCTGTTGGCAATCCTTTAACATACTACTTTCAGATCTTGAACTTGTTTTACACGCTGATAAGCATTTATTTATGTCAATTTATTAGTATTTTACCGCCGAACAAATAAACGTGGAATAGAGGTGGAATAGTTATACTCTCTTTTGTCTCTTCCCTTCGAATGTTAAATGATTGATGATATAGAAGGATAAAGCAGAGTATAACTATCCCTTCAATATTCCACGTTTATTTGTTAGGCGGTTTGGATTTAATTATAATGGAGCAGATCCATTGACCCTGTCACTTTTAGCAGATACCATATTTTATTGTACTGCTTCACTCTGTCTTATTCTTGTCTGTCATAAGAGAACGCGTTTCATAATGTAAATGCATTGATCAGTCGCGTTTATATCGAACTCAACTTTTGTTTTTTTAAGGCGAAATCAAGGATCTCATTGCGTACAAATTGCAAAAAACACGAAAATTTTGAATTTTGCACTCGTTGATTTCGCCTTAATGTCTATTATAATAATATGTATATAATAAATTTTATTAGTAGGAAAGATTAATTTGTTTTGCTATAATCCGCGTCTTGAAAAGATTCTGTATCGTATCGTATCTCTACAATTTCGCATTGTGAAGTCAACAACTCCCGAGGATATCCTGGTGTCGGGACGAAACGTACGTCGAAGAAAGTGTTGGAAAATTGTGTGTGGTGTTTCATGTGTGCAGTGTTCCTGCATATTGTACCATACAGAATATTTTCAAGAAGCGGATTATAGCAAAACAAATTAGTCTTTCCTACGAATTATGGATTTCCGCAAAATAACGCCTGCTTCCATTCAATATATAAATTTTATATGCAACGCACAATAATTGTGACATTGTTGTAAGTTATGTACAGTTTGACATAGCATGCTTGTTATACATTATTTATCTACTAGGATCAGTGCCTGTCTTAGTTATTGAAATATACGTCAATTACATTAGTACTTAAACAGAACTTTTTAATAGAGTGTAATTTGGTACACAAATGTTGTTTTATATTTATTTTCAAAGCTATACCTAATATTATGATATTTTGTAGTTAATAGCTTCCAAGTATTTTGTGCAATAAATATAAATGTGTGACTTAACTAAGTATGTCTTTGGCAGGATTTAGTTGTTGTGTACTACAGATAAATATTATATTATTAAAATAAAATAAAATATTATTTGTTCATTTGATATTATCGATTGGCATTGGACACGGTATTTATACGTAATTAATTAAATATCCAAAAATCGATCTAAGATCATTGAATTTAGTTTAAATCGTAAACTAAATTCAATGATTTTAGATCTATTTTTGGAATCCAAAAATACTTTACAACACAGTAAGCCAGTAACGTATTTTTTAGTGGGCTGAAACTGTATATTCAGTTTGTAAGTTAGCATTAGCAACCCTCGCTAGATTGTTAACTGAAAACGATGGCAAAATTCCCTGCACATACATATAGGTATGTTGACATGAAACCATACCAGTAACTTACTTAAAAGGAATGCGAAAAAAAAATATGATTTTTGCCTCCGTTTTCTTAGATACAGAATCAGCCCACTGTTCTAGTTGATTAAACGGAATATATAATAACTGCATTTATCCATTTTTTTCTTATTTATGTTAATAAATAATAAGTACAGTAATACGAGCATACTATTAATGTAAGTCAATTTTATGTAAGTATTTTATTACTGTTGTATAGGCAGAAGCAAAGTATGGTCTCACGCAAGTATGATCTCAAATCTCAATACATGTACAGGACTCACGAAAATATAAATTTCTCTCGTGTCGAACATATTCTAGGCCTATTTCGGTCATGGTCAACAAAAAATATCCACTCCTAAGTATGCAGGAGACAAGACTACTTTTCATGACTCCTGACAGCAATTTTCTGACGCAAGTTGTAACTAGGTTTGACGGTTTAACGTGCTTTCTAAAGCGTTTAATCGGTTGATGAAGCATTTGAAACATTTTTATGTAAAAAAATTGGTTGTCTGTAAAGTCGGCTTACGGACGATAGATTTACGTGATAACCTCATAATTGGCCTCTCTATCGTTTGTTTTATCGTGCCTCTATCGCTTGTTGCGCGCTCCCGCTTGCACGCACAGGCTCAGGTGGAACGTTACGCGGAACGTTACTATTTTTCATGTGCGTTGCTGGTGTTCATCAATTTATTAAACGTTATCACGTCAAAAATGAATTGATACATTGCGTATGCCGAACCAGTCTTTCTGTGCCAGTACTTATTGTAAAGGCTGCTTGATGTCAATTTTCTCATTATATAAGCTGCTATTTTATATACCTAGGTAGTAAAAATGTTATAATACCTAAAGATACTTTTACAGAATTATAAGGAACTATTTTATGTTGATTTTCCAGTCATAATAACATTGATTTCGAATAGTCTAGTAGTTTATACTATGTAAAATTGTTTTCTATTTTCTGAAATAAATGTTTACCTACAATATTACTATTGTTTCTTATTCATGGAAATTTCCTCGTTCCTCTAACACTCATGCATATAATTATTATTCATATTATTGTATTGCTTTGATGAATTCATTTATTTCTAAGTTGCTAAGCTTTTGAGCGCAACTTTGTTCGCATGGATTACGGTATATTCATAAAAGTTCAAGTTTGTTGTTACAGGATATCTTCTTCCATTACAATTATTACTCTTGCAAAACTTTTACTTGCAATGTATTAATGTTTTCTCAATTTTGAACCGGATAACTCAAACTTAATTTGAAGCAGATAGCTTGAAGTTGAGCTGAAGTTTTGTATATTTTTAGTTTGGATGACAATTCATGGTTAGCTGTGTGACGTCATTCAATATGGCGGAACACAAGATGGCGGACTAGTTATTTTTAACGCAGTCCTGCAATATCAAATGAAAGGATTTGCTGAGAAGAATACGCATACATTGCCGTTTAAAAGCTTTATTTTTATAAATATGTTTTGAATGATGACTCATTTAGTGACAAACCTACAGTCGCATTTTCTTATTATTACTGGTAGATACGGTGTTACATGACTTACATGTTGTTATTCTAACAATTCATAATAATGCTAGATAGGTACCTAGGGTATATAATATAATGATGATATGTTTCCCACGTTTTTCATTATATGTTATCAGACCCAATAACGTGGCACGGACGACGTTCTTAATCGATAACCCATCGTGACCTTTACTAAGTGCTTTATTTTTATTATTTATTGTTATAATAAAATTTATAAATCTTCGGTTGCTTTAAAGTGAGCAGGTAGGGGAAGGGGGGGCAAGACGGGGTAGCGGGCAAGATGGGGTACCCGTGTTAGTAGGCAAACTAATAAACCAATCACGATCATTATATCGCGTGACGCAGCGCGGCCATGATGGCTTCTAGTTGGCAGTGCGACTGAGTGGCGAAACAACGTGCTTTAATTGTTTTCCGAAAAAATATATTTTTTAGCAGTTTGCTTGTTATTTTTGTACCGCAGTTAAGTCGTGTTTCTTCCTTGAATAACAACTATTCAAACTGAGAGCTAAGTTATTCCCGTGTGTCAATGATCACGCCAACAGGTAAGAACTTGTTTACCTCTGTACTTTGTAGTGTTTTTTTTTTAAGAAAGTTTTAGACTGACATTGGCATGAAGGGGCAAGATGGGGTATGAGGGTACCCCATCTTAGCCTCCAAGTTTTTGTCTGCATTTTTTTATTATAATTATATAAATACAGAACGTTTTATGTTTTTCGGGTGTATGTGTGTATTGTTAGGACTTCCTCAAGTATAAATTCTGTAATTTTGGAGTAGGAAGTTTACTTTTCTGTTTACGTGTTATAATTTTAAATTTTTTTTTTGTTATAGAATGGTGAAAAATTATAAAAGAAAGACGGACAGAGGAAGTTGGTCTGAAGAGAGTATGCAGAATGCGGTGAAGTCTGTGATAGAAGGGAAAATGGGATATAAGCTAGCTGCAAGAACGTTTTCTGTGCCTCAGACAACTCTCGAAAGAAAAGCGAAGGTATTTCGTGAAAGCTTACTAGATAATGAGTCCACTTCGAAACCTCTGAAGGTCCAATTAGGCCCAAAGATGCAAGTTTTTTCTGCCGACGAAGAGCAAGAATTGTGCAATTATATATTAGACATGGAAAGTAGGCTAGTATACGGGTTGACATTGACCTTAGGCGCTTAGTCTACCAGTTAGCGATTAAAAATAATAAAATCCACCCATTTAATAACGAAAAACAGGAAGCCGGAAAAGACTGGGCACAAAGTTTTTTAAAAAGACACCCAGAATTGTCTATAAGACAGCCTGAAAGTACCTCAGCTGCACGTGCTGCAGGATTTAACAGACAAGCAGTGGAACAATTTTTCAATTTTTTGGGAAATGTTTACGATGAGCATAAATTAACACCTGAACGTATTTATAATTGTGACGAGACCGGAATTTCCGTTGTACCCAAAACAAAATCTAAAATAATTGCCAAAAAAGGACGAAAGCAAGTAGGAGCCATAACATCCGCAGAGAGAGGTACAACAATAACAGTTGAAATATGTTTCAGTGCTAGTGGCCAGTTCATGCCACCAATGATGGTGTATCCTAGGAAGAGAATGGACCCACAACTTATGTTAAATTCTGCACCTGGAGCTTGGGGCGTTTGCAATGATTCTGGTTGGATGACAACAGACTTATTCCTTGGATGGTTCAAGAAGTTCATAGAATTCAGTAGAGCAACAGTCGAGCGACCTGTTTTGTTACTCTTAGACGGGCATAGTACTCACACGCAGAATATTGAACTTATAAATGAAGCTCGAGCCCACGGGGTTATTATTTTATGTTTTCCCCCACATACCACTCACCGTCTTCAAGTCGCTGACGTTGCCTACATGCGACCAACAAATTACAGCCTGGCTTTGTAGCAATCCAGGAATGGTTGTAACAATCCGACAAGTGGCTGAGATTTTTGGCAAGGCTTTCGCTCAGGCATCTACAATGACAACGGCTTTAAACGGCTTCAAAAAATGTGGTATTTGGCCGTATGATCCAACGGTCTTTTGTGAAATTGATTTCGCAGCGTCGCTTATGACAGATATTCCGCAAGCTGAAAGATTGCCGGTCACTGTAGCACCAACTGCAGCCAATTCAACCCCAGCTAGGGTATCGGCTAGTGTGGCAGTGGCAACGACTATAGAATCAGAACAATTTAGTCAATCTGCACCAAGTATTTCTGAAGTTATCAATTTAGAAACCATTACTGCAACATCACCCTCAATATTGCAAGCACAGTCATCATTTTGCGAGCTTGAAAAAGAACAGATGGATAAACCAATGGCTGATATTCGTAGTCAGGTCGTAGTTTCAGCAACGGAGGTTCAAACAGTATCAAGAACAACCATGACTGTCACTTCATCTATCGTGCCACAAATACCAGACGCCACACCCGGATGTTCTTCGTGGCCGGTAAATACAGAAATAGACAAACGGCCATGTACTCCACAACAATCGGTATTTTCTGTTATCAGCCCCAAACAATTAATGCCCCATCCAGCAACACGAAAAACTTCTCGCACAACAAGAAAACGTGGAAAAACTGCTATCATTACTTCATCTCCCTTTAAAAATGAACTGGAAGAGACTATAAAAAGAAAAAAGCTTGAAGAAGAAAATAAAAAGAATAGGAAAGAGATGAGGGATCTAAAGAAAACTTTGAAAACAGCAATTATAAAACAAGTGGAAAATTAAAAAATTTTAAAACACCCACGACTTTTGCAGACTTGTAATTGAAAAAGGATTAAATAATTTTTTTTAAACTCCTCGACTAAAGGAAAGTAAGAACTAAGAACCTATCAGTATAATTACAAATCCAAGAAAATCCGCCGGAGCTGCTGTGTCCTGCCTGTGACGGTTGATGGTGCTGTTTACCAGTTGATGACTAATTCAATTTCTTGATACTTCTCATATACCTACCGGCAGTTTATCAATGCTTACTAATTTCATTAATTGATATTGGAAACGAAAATAGCAATGGCAGCTCCGACGGATTTTCTTGGATTTGTAATTATACTGATAGGTTCTTAGTTCTTACTTTCCTTTAGTCGAGGAGTTTAAAAAAAATTATTTAATCCTTTTTCAATTACAAGTCTGCAAAAGTCGTGGGTGTTTTAAAATTTTTTAATTTTCCACTTGTTTTATAGTTTTTCAATTAATATACATATTAATGTAATTTAAAAGATATTATTATTAAAAAATTAAAAGCCATTAGCTCCTCTATGCATCGTCTGAAGGCATCATCTAACCCTAGATGTATGTATACATACACCTAGGGTTAGATGTACTATGTACATCTAAAGGTTTGGAGCCTAGTTAAAACATACGAATCCCTGTTTACTAGACTGTATACACAATACGTGTTTAATAGACAGATAGCACATTAAACACAGGGAATTTCTCTAATAAAGTAAGAAAAACTGAGCGAGATGCGGCTGGCGCCGCCCCTCGGAGGCTGACGCCCTGGGCCATGGCCCTCTTGCCGGGTAAATACGCCATATTCATTAATTAATCCTCGCCACCAAGCCTAATGTGTTAGAATAGTTTAACCAAATCAAATGAGCCTAAACTCGAGGTATTTACTAGTTACCATTAATATGCATCGCTAATCAGCCCCATGTTGCATCGTCAGACCCTCGTCACCAAATTTAATGTTTGAGACTAGTTCAAACAAACCCAATCACTAACACAAGGAATTTACTAGAAATATATTACAACAGAGAATTTCCCTTCCAAGTCATACAGATACGTTTATTGTGGCGCCCTCTGCTGTTCAATCACAAGAACAATTATCTACAAACCATTGGCAATGACTCACTAGTATTTTGTTCAAAACTGTATCCAACTGTACAACTGTATTGGGAACATTCGTTTGTACTGTAAATGTTTTTTATGGCGCCCCCTGGTGATCGATGTTCGTAACAACTATCTAAGAACCATTGCCAATGAATACCAAACATTATACAGAAAACTACATCTAAATCGGTCAAGCCGTTTTTGAAATAAATGGAAACATTCGTTTGCAATATAAATGTTTTTATGGCGCCCCCTGGTGATCGATGTTCATAACAACTATCTAAGAACCATCGCCAATAAATACCAAACATTATACAGAAAATTGCATTTAAATCGGTCAAGCCGTTTTTGAAATAAATGGGAACATTCATTTCCAATATAAATGTATTTTATGGCGCCCCCTGGTGATCGATGTTCGTAACAACTATCTAAGAACCATTGCCGCTGAACACCAAACATTATACAGAAAACCGCATCTAAATCGGTCAAGCCGTCTTTAAAATAAATGGGAACATTGATGTGCACAAAAGAACACACAAACAAACAAACAAACAAACAAACAAAAATATTGTTGCATTATTGATTTTTGTGAACAATTTAACATACAATCAAACATAAAATATTTTTAATAGAGTAATGTACAAACGGTCTCTCACCCTAAACGCATATACCCGTACTCCGTTCCGTCGTGGGTAAAAAAGAAGAAATTGACAAAAAACAAAAAAGTTGCTGAGACCTCATCGGCAAGAGAGAACAGCGACAGTGATGTTGAAAATACTCCTTGTCTGTTCTGCAGTGGTCGTTACTTGGATTCAAACGAAGGTTGGGCTGCTTGTGCAGCATGCGGCAAATGGGCTCATTGCAGCTGCGCTGGAGTAGAGGATGAGGATGAAGATTCCACCTTTACGTGCGAATTTTGTGAGCAATAATGGGTTAATTTTAGCATACCCCATCTTGCCCCTAGGGGTACCCCATCTTGCCCACCCTAGGGGGCAAGATGGGGTGGACGGCTTTTTTTACTTATTGATTTTTTATTTCTTTATTATAATACATATGTTCCTAAAAGTACTTAAATACGAAAGACTGATTAACAAGGAAGATTATTAAAATAAACCAGATCTCATGACGCAAATATTGTCAGTTTTATTACTCCGCAAACCTTAAGGACCCCATCTTGCCCCCCCTTCCCCTAAGTTAATGTTAATTTTAATGTTGTTAATGTTTAATTTATGAACTTATATTAACCATAAGATACATGTCATAAAATACCGCCGAACCCATAATTTTTTGCTTTTTTAACTGCTTTTCTGTACCTACTACCTACCTAACTTTGCTTTCAGAGATGAATCTCCTCTATCTTTTAATGTTGTTCGGTCTAGTAGATTGTTCATTGGCCGTTGGGAACAACATGCTGTCAAATAGAACGACAATAGTGCATCTGTTTGAATGGAAGTGGAGCGATATCGCTGATGAGTGCGAAAGATTCCTAGCTCCTAAAGGATTTGGTGGAGTTCAGGTAATCACGGCTACACAAGGTTGCCTACATACTAATGTTAGGACTCTTGTTGCGGAGTTCATTAAAGGTAGCATAAAGGCTAAAACTGTATGCAACTTGCAAGTAACCGCATATTATCGTAAACAGACTATCAACCTTTAAACAACAGCATTAGGTTTAAAATAATTATTCTATGTAGCATGGCTGAAAGCGTCCGTGTTGACTCGCGTGCGGACTAATAACAAGTAGAGATTTGTGGCGTAGAGCGGGGTTCACAGATACTTCGGTCGGCAACAACTGACGTTTGTTTTGACTGTTGGTGTCAAAACAAACATTTCTGACACCAGTAAACTGGCGACATTTTTTCGAGCTAACCGCGGGGTTCTGTTTGTACGTCTATTGATTACTTACTTATGTAGGTAGGTAGGTACTTATTTAGCGGAAATGTTGACAAATGGCGGTACTATTTTCTTGTATTACTTACATAAGAAGGTTGACGTAAATTCTCCGATGGGCTCATGCTCAGGTTCATGTCAGCAATGTGATCGTACAATATTTATATAATTACTGACTGGCCGAGTGCATGTAGGTAGGTACCTAAGAGGTTTTGTTTGCAAATTCTATTATATTATGCACTTTAGCTCCTGTTTCGAATTTCGAAAAATCTTTTCTTTTACAGATATCACCGCCGTCAGAAAACTTGATTGTCCGTTCAGGTGGACAAAGAACATGGTATGAACGGTACCAGGTTATGTCTTACAAACTAACTACGCGATCAGGCAATAGAGACGAGTTCTTAGACATGACGAGGAGATGCAACAAAGTCGGTGTAAGGTAAGAAGATAGCTTTAGTTAAGTACTTGCCTTAAATGTTATCAAGGTCATCCTTGTATTTCATTCCTTATATCCTTGCATTCGTATATGAGAACTAGCCAAGTCAGACCTGAGGCTTTAATTATATTAGCCTAATTTATAAGAAGACATGATATTTTATGTTGTTACAAATAAATTTCAGGATTGACCATTGAACTTGGCACCCATTAAGATATCACTTCTTTTGTAGTTGAACTCAACAACCAAGGCATATATTATTATAATATTCTATGGTATGTACTTGGCTCTCCTTTCACATATTTTATGTTTTGATGGGATACAACTACAAGTACAACTTTCTGAAGTAGATACTTGTCCTTACGAATTCAGAAAAATAGGAAGAACAACACTCAAATTTTTTCAACAATACGTAGGTAGAGGTAAGTAGGTGCATATAGATAAGAGCGTACTTACCTATAATTGGGGTCGAAGACTGCTCATTAAAGAATTAAGGTCAGCGCAAACTCGAGCACTTTTCCCACAACTCTCAAAAGAAGTCCTTGTCCAAAATAATGGAGTTGTAAATAAGTCGCTCACGCAGCTATTGAGCGACAGAATTTTTTTTCTGGTTTATGTGGAAGCAGGCCAGTTTCACTTATCACGTGACCGTCCCGGCTACAAGTAGGGGTCCGGACCTCAATATTTCAGATGGTTGCCGCTCGCGCGCCGAGTTGCACGCGCTAGTTCTGTACGGTCTATTTTACGCGTCGTCTGACTACGGCAACCCTAGTACGTCGTAAGAGATAAAGTTAAGCGATAGAAAGAGACCACAACATTGCGTTTGTTGCGTGTCGATTTTGAGGGCGGGGCCAGGCGCTATTGCAAACTGAATTGCACTTTTTGTGTCAGCGCTAGAGTTGCTATTTCTTTAAATCATCGTGCGGAGTGGGCCTTCTGTACCTATTTAGTGTTCCGTAGCGTAAGGCATCTTTTGTCACAGTGTTGGTTAAAATGTTCGTGAAAAACGTGTTGAAAAGCATGTATACATGCTGTTAAGTTGCATAACTCTTAGTAGAAGAGGAAGAACAATATGATATAGGAATTTTTTTTTTTTTCGCAGGATTTACGCAGACGTAGTGGTGAACCATATGACAGGGTCCCAACCCGATAATATGGGAACCGGCGGCAGCACGGCTGACTTCGACAAATATAGCTACCCTGCCGTCCCTTACAACGCCTCGCACTTCCACTATCCCTACTGTATAATAAACAACTACTATAATACGAGGGAGGTCGGTTTCTAAATAGTTTATAGTTATAGTAAGTCCTCGTCAAATAAGAAGTGTATTGGGATTTGGCAAACATGAAAACAATCAAACTTTTCGCAACCACAAAACCACCGCTCTAGCATTTAAAATGAAATATCTAGCTAGGATTAATTTTACGGGAGATCTCCTTCGTGACAGAGAACCACCTCCCGTAATTAGTAATTACCTATTTCATTTTCTCTCTACTCGAATAGATTTCCTTTTTTTTTGGTAAATGCGACATGCTCTGAAAATTAATCCTAGCTAGATCCATTTATCGCCCCCGAAAACCTCTGTATATAAGTTTCATGAAAATCTTTGGGTCGTTTCCGAGATTTATAATTTCATGATTCATATATTGGCCTTATTTAAAAGTAAGAGCTTATTCATACGTAGGTATAGGTAATTTAAAAGTAATTAAAGGACAATCTTATCTCTTTCTTAAATTGAGGCGAGTACCTAGGTACCTACTACCTATAAAAAGGTTCAAGTTATAAAGCGGGACTTTTTTGCTCTCGCTGAGGACAGTAGGAAAACGGAACAATCCCGCCCAAAGCGGGACGCATTGGTCACCTCTACCTAGCAACCTAGCAACTTGTATAGTCACGGAATTAAAAGGTTCGTCACCTTAGCGTCGGTTTTCATTAGTACTGCAAGAATCCATTATGTCAACACAGCAATCGACTATAACGAATCACTTTGAAAATCGACGAACCTTTTCATTCTGTGACTGTATGTACTTGTGTAAAAAATACGGACGAAAATACTTTCGGCCCAAATCCCTTCTGAATATCCGTTTCAGGTTCGGAATTGTCAGCTAAACGGATTAAAGGATTTGAACCAAACCGAAGAGTATGTGCGAAATAAAATAATCCGATATTTCAATAAGCTCATTAAGCTCGGCGTTGCTGGATTCAGGTAAGTTGTAATTTATTGATCAGGAATAAACAATGAAATCTATTTTAAATGTACAGATTTTGTATTCACTGAAACATTTTAGCCTGTGGATTAAAAAGTAAAATTAAGGTAGTAAATTACTAGGTATCCTGAATTTATGAAAACCGAAATACGTGAATAAAATGCTGAAAACGGCAGCTTTAAAAGTTACTGTATCTAATTTTCTTTAAAATTATTTTCATTCATTATTTAGTAATAAAATCATGGTTTAATGGCGGATTCAAAGACATTTAGATTGATGAAAATGCGAATTCAGCGTGATAGGGTAGAGAAAATACACATAGGTACATAAACAAAACAACTGTGATACTTAATTACGTTATTGAGATAAACTCCTGACAGTGCTCTGGCTGTTAATGGCGGTTCCCAAAATTCTATCTATCCATGGTTTGCCTCACTAAAGATAGAAATTTGGCGTAACTTGTATGAAGCTTATGTCACATGGATATCTCTAGTAGGGCAAATATGAGAATATTGGGAACCGGAAGTACTTAAACTTTTATTTTTTTCTCTACTCTATTGTCCTTATCGTTTGTAGGGAATTTGCGAACGAGAGGGGATAGGCTATACTAGGTCATCAAAAGGTGTTACTTAAAAATCTCCCTTATAAATCTCAATATTTCAGAGTAGACGCAGCTAAACACATGTGGCCGAGCGATCTCGCGGAGATTTATAAAAGGCTCGACAACCTCAACCCTGCGTTCGGATTCGCCGCAGACGCGCGGCCCTATGTCTACCAGGAGGTGATTTATTTCGGCAATGAACCCATCCGTCCCGACGCCTATACGCCCCTCGGAGATGTCACTGAATTTAGAGTAAGTAGCCTGTATAATTTTAGGGACCTGTCCCGCAATCATTCCGAGGGGATAAAAATGTTATCCCCCGATTACATCTTCTGAAAAATTATAGAAAAATTCCTCCACTAGCTAAAGCATCAGAAAAAGGGGAAAGAAGAAGTCTTTTTGTTTAGGTATTATATCCACAAGGATATTATAAGTGATGGGCATTTTTGAAATTAGCTTGAAACAAACTAAACTATTTCCTCATAATGGCAGTAGCTCAGTATAACACTCAGCCGCGATAACGCGGGTTCAAATCTCGACGGGTGCAATAAATTTGAAATGTTTTTATTAAATTATTATAGAAAAAACATGATACCTAATTTAATTTTATTTATAGAGCTTCTAAACGACTATCTTGATCTACTAAACTGATTTTATGAATTACTAGCTTTTGCGCTCGGCTTCGCCCGCGTTAATTTCGATTTTTCACAAACCCAGAGATTCAGATTTTTCAAAAACCTAAATTTCCTTATCAACAGCTTAACCATACTTACTTTCTAGAAAGTAGCTTATGTGGTAATTATAGGATATCGTCCTTCTCCATTCCAAATTTCAGCCAATCATTCCGGGACAAAAAGTAGCCTTTGTATTAATTTAAGTAACAATCTTTCACCATTTCAAATTTCCAGCCAAATCGGTTCAGTAGTTATGGCGTGGAGGAGTAGGTAGTACTTCCCTCGCGTGAACTTCGTTTTTACACAAATTTAGCGGTAAACACGGATTTTCCAGAATAAAAGATAAGCTGTATGATAATCCAGGATATTGTCTATCTTCTCTCCATATTTCAACTAAATCGTTTCTGTAGTTATAGTATAAAGGTATTTCTACCGCGAAAATTACGGTTTTTCACATATTCCTCGGAATCTATGGATATTTCCGGGATAAAAGTAGCCTATGTATTAATGCACGATGTAATCTATCGCCATTCCAAATTTCAGCCAAGTCGGTTTAGTAATCGAAGCGTAAAGGATTTTTCTCCTGCGTGGAAATCGATTTTTCAAAAATCCCGCTAAGCCATGGATTTTTCCGGGATGAAAAGTAACCTTAGTTCTAAATCATTACATAATTTACCTCTGATCCAAATTTAGGTCAAATCGCTTCAGTAGTTACGGCGTAAAAGAGTTTTTCTCCCGCGTGAATTTTGGTTTTTCAAACATCTCACGGAAACCATTGTTTTCTTCGGGATAAAAAGTAGCCTATTCATTAATCCAGGATATAATCTATATTCTTTCTAAATTTTAGTCAAGTCGGTTCAGTAATTACGGTGTGAACAATTTTAATCTGGCGTGGAATTCGATTTTTCAAATATCCCGCAAAAACCGTGTAATTTTCCGAGATAAAAAGTAACCTGAGTGCTAGATCATTATATAATGTACCTCTAATTCAAATTTTAGCCTAATCGTTTCAGTAGTTGCGGCGTAAGGGAGTTTTTCTCCCGCAGGAATTTTGGTTTTTCACATATCCCGCGGAAATCATTGATTTTTTCGAGATAAAAAGTAGCCTATGTGTTAAATCGGGATGTAATCTACCTCTGTCCCAAATTTCAGATAAATCGATTCAGAAATTGCGATGTGAAGGAGCATTTCCCCCGCGCGTATTTCAATTTTTTGCAAATATCGCGGGAACCATAGAATTTCGTGGGATAAAAAGTTGTCTATTTTTTAACCCAAAATATAATTTAACTCTGGTTCAAATTTCAGCCAGTTCCGATCAGTAACTGCGGCGTGAAGGAGCATTTCTTCGTAATATATTTGGACCCCCGTTTCACCCCCCTAGGAGGTAGTCTCGTTAGTAGGGGTGGTATTAAAAAATCGAGGAACTTTGTTATTTTTATCCAAAAGCCTACTTACCGATTTTAATGAACACAACTTGAAAATTGTCGGATTTCCATATATGTAAAATAAAATTCCTTATTTAACACCCTTAGCGGTGGAATTTCAAAAATTCCTTTCTTAGTACACATCTAGGGTGTTAAAAGAATATTCCCTGAAAATTTCATGTTTCTGTGTTCAACCGTTTGGGCAGTAGCTTGTCCAAAAGCCAGCCAGCCAGGACCAAGCGTTTTCTAGTTTCAACCCCCTTTTTAGAGAGTTAGGGGTGAAATTTTCAAAATCCCTCGGACACCCATTCTCTCATTTTTATTCGAAAGTCTATATACCAATTTTCAAGAATCTAACTTGAAAAATGAGGGACTTTCATACAAACCTAAATCCCTTATTTAACCCCCTTAGGGGTAGAATTTCAAAAAACCCTTTCTTAGCGAGCGGTTTGGGTTCACAAAGAATCTTCCCTGAAAATTTCAAGTTCTTACGTTCAGCCGTTTGGGCTGTAGCTTGTCTGTCAGTCAGTCACTCAGGACAAAGCCTTTTATAGTTATAGATTTAGTAAAAATAGTCAGAGAAACTTCAAAATACTTCCCAAAACGCTCTGTATAACAAATCCAAAAGTTTTTTAATTAATTTAACTTAGGTCTGAAACTAGAATTTCAGAAAACCTGCCTACATGAGAGTTCTCCGTACCATAAAATGCAAAAAGGTGTGTAAATGCCAATCCACTTGCAGTTGGCTAGCGCAGTGCGTGGCGTTTATTAATTAAACTTTCAGAACAACTAGGGGCGCTATTCACGTAACGTTCTTACACATTGAGTGATGTGAATCAAGAAATAAAATAATAAATTAACACTGAAAAACTATCTTAACATCTATTGGTTTAGAGTGTAAAATTGAATGTATTTCAACATAGGAAATACAATCTGTCAACTTTATCGTAAAAACTGAATTTAATTTCACGATGGTTGACCATATTGCGTTTTAAACTACATTCCATTTTACGCTCTATTTCAAAACTCATGTCAAATTAAAGTTTCAGAGTTCGCAATAAACGATAGGATTTCAATATCGTCTGCTAATATACGTAAATGCCATGACCTTTTAAAGCATTTCACTTCACGAAACGTAGCCCACGCGTTACGTGAATAGCCTCCCAGTAGGTATTATAAAGATTTCGTAAATGATAAGGCATTTTTAAACGCCTGGCTAATCAATCAATTAAGCAAGTCGCGTGAAAATTTTGCATTGTTGTTGGCAGCTTCATAAATCTTCATCAAATTAATATTAGCTGATTATGTGATAAATAACTTTACGATAAAGTTGTTATTTTTAAATTGTTGTCCGAGTTCTATCAGTAAATGAGATTTCGATATTGTAACAGATAGGATGTGTTTCGATATTGTACTATCATCCTATTAGATAATGAATTATTATATATTGTTATGAAATTGTTATTTAGCATATTTTTGAATTGGACTCAGATGGTACCAAGGCTAAAATTTTTATTTCAGAAAATCTCATGTCTCAATGAATCTTAATTTTTCGCTGCAAATTATGATTCTTGAATTAAATCCTGCATATTCAGTTCGAGTAGGATCGTTAATTTAACAGTAACAAATATGTATCTAACCAACTTATGGTGCTTATAAGGTTGTTAAACACAGGAAAATGACGTTTTACCTGAGCAATTTTGATATACTTGTAGTGCGTGATCTAATAGTATCGGCCATAACGCACTGCATGTAATTTTGTAGAGGAGGTTGTCCTTTTAAATTTTACCTTGTATTTAGTGTAAAAGCTTGGTCGCCCTGCAGTTTCTCTTTTTTTATCTATATATGCTAGCGCTTGTCTGTGATCACACCTGATGTAAAGTGATGATATTATAGTCTAAGGTGGAACGCGCTGCACTAGGAGATGCCTAATTCACTCTTGATTTGAAGGCTCAATTTTGAGTCTAAGTAATAAAGACGACCGAATGGCGAAGCGGTAGCGAACCTGCCGTCTGCGTCGGAGGTCGTAGTTTCGATTCCCACTACTGGCAAATGTTTGTGTGATGAGCATGAATGTTTACCTGTGTCTGGGTGTTTTTCAATATATTATATTTATGTATATTAGTATGTATATTATTATCAGTTATCTAGTACTCAGTAATTTTAATAAAACAAGAAGCTGCTATGGTTGTTATAAGCAGATTATACTTAGAATAATTACTCGCAGCCAACTGCCCGTTGTAATGATATTTTAATAAAGCTAGCAGCGAGGTTTTAGAGGTTTAAATTTTAAACGGGGTTTCCAGCGAAGCAGACTGTTAAGGAAGTGGGCTACGTGAATACAGTAGAGAGGAAGCGCTCGTATCAAAAGCTTACAAAGCTTCCAGCTATGACTTGGAATATAGCGCTAAACTTCGTTATATTAAGAAAAGTACCTACCTAATACTTTTAAATTGCATTTTCCCTACCAAAACCTTAGGACATGGGCATTCGAACGACTTACGTATACCTTTTTCGTACAAAAATGTATAGCACCATCTGTTTAAATTCTATAGGTGGCTGCTGAACGAACTACAGCGTAGCCTTACTGTTGGTGGCAAACCAAGCATTTTTGGCACCGATAAACTGACGACATTTTTTCGCGCCTTCCGCCTTGTACTGTGTGTCTATTAATTTCCCGCATTTTATATTTATTTTTCTTGTATTACTACTTAATTTAGTAAGTACCTTTAAGTGGTATAAATGTATGAAATAACATGTACATTTCGATATAGATGTGGAAAGTATGTAATTGCTTCACGAGTTGGCTATTGGCTCCATGCCCTGCCATCCATAAATCTTGGTATTATTCTTGATAAAGTAAGTATAAGTAGTCAGTAGGTGTTAGGTTGGGTACACCACTGCGCCACGGCACAACGACCGCGAAGAAAAGAAGTACACAATATGTACACGGACTCTCACGTCAAAGGAGCGGCAAGTAGGCTTGTTCGGCATGGTTCTCTCAATTAAGTAAAAAAAATTGGTCAAGTGCGAGTCAGGCTCGCACACTGAGGGTTCCGTACTACGGAGAACAATTCCAATCAACACCTCTACCCACCAAATTCAAAAACGAACAAAAATCACGTTTGTTGTATTAAATATTTATTTTAATATATTTTTTTAGTGTTTCTTGTTATAGCGGCAACAGAAATACATCATCTAAGAAAATTTCAAGTGTCTCTAGTATCTGCACGGTTCAAGAGTTACGCCGGTGACAGACAGACGGACGGACGGAGAGCGAAGTCTTAGTAATAGAGTCCCGTTTTTACCCTTTGGGAACGGAACCTTAAAAAGTGCTCTTTCAAAAGAAATGTCAATGGTGGTGGAGCTAGTAGGAATTAGTCTTTTCACATAGCAGAAATGTATAGGAAGGTACGAGTTAATTCACTTTTATTTCGTAGGTTGGTGGCGAACTAAAGAACGTGTTCCGTGGTCAAAACGCCATGAAATGGCTGGTAAACTGGGGTCCACAGTGGGGTCTGTCTCCGAGTGAAACTGCGCTCGTTTTTATCGACAACCACGACACTCAGAGAAGTAGTGACGTATTGACATACAAAGAGGCTAGAGCTTATAAGGTAAGGAAATATTGAGAAATCTCATTAACAATCTATCTAATAATAAGCACAGCAATAATGAAGGAGCAATAAGACAAAATTAGAGACGTGGTCTGATCCTTTTTGGTTTTTCAACGTAAAAATATCTTTATTTCACATAAGTCTAACGTACATTCTCTTGTAAAACGTCAATATGATATCTATTTGTCGTATATATATGGTGATAACTACAGACGACTTAAAACTAAGCTTACGAGAGTCCAAAGGTTTGAAGATTTAATGTCCCGCTGTGTGATAAAAGTTAGGTAAGTATAAGACATAACTAAACTAAGATCTATAGTATGACCTAGCAGTTCGAGGCTGTAGAAAAACTACTTATGTATATACCTATGTATAAAAACTTTCGGGATCACTTCATTCGACGAAACCTTTTTCGGACTTATTGATTTGTGCTATAGGGTTAGTACAGGTTTATTTACGAATTTCGAGTCGACTCGTATCGCACAAACGAATTGAATTCCTCCATACATTTACATGTGCCACCTATAGACTGCTGAATGTCAGCGACTGTCCTTAGATGGCGCTGGATGAAAATGTATGGAGGTACTCGATTCGTTTGTGCGACGTGAGTCGACTCGAAATTCGTAAGAAACCTGTACTAACCCCTCTGCTTTTGCATTCTATCTTTTATCACGTTCCGTACATAACTTTCCTCTCTAATCCATGGTGTTTCTTTAAATTTTCACAAGTTGATATCTTTTCAGGCAGCCATAGCATTTATGCTGGCACACCCATATGGCAAGCCTCGCGTGATGAGCAGCTTCTTCTTTGACAATAGCGAGCAAGGGCCGCCTAGTGACAGCAACGAGGACATTATATCGCCTAGTATTAATGACGTAGATATGCTTATAAATTTCATCTTATTGACGTCATGTTTTTCGCGCACTTAGATCACCGAAGACGTCACCTGAATGTCACCAAGAACGAGAATAGTAGTCATTCATTTACTATCACAGTATATGTCCACTGCACGCCCGTCACGTCATATTGATCTTAGCCAGAAACTTTGATAAGAAAACTCAGGATATGGGCATCCGAACAATTTACGTGCCTAAACCTTTTTCGTACTAGCAAACAGTAGCGCCTGTCAAATCAAAATTCTATAGGTGGCTGCTGAGCGAACTAAAGCGTGGCCATTGGTATTATTGGCACCGATAAACTGGCGACATTTTCCCTTGTTCGGGGTAGATGTCAATTGCCAGAAATAATCTAATTCTCAATATCGTCCCGCTGATGGTTTTGGAGGACAAACGGCCTTAATAGTGGTGACTCCTTTACACGTTTATGCTACGTGAAAATGCCGGGGCCAAAGAAAAAAGTATGACTTCATAACTCAACGTCCTGTGATGGTCCAAATTGAAAAGTAACATGATTACGCGACGTCGAGTGATTGGTATTAGCGTTGTTTTTGCACTTACGTTCAACTAACAACAGCTAGTATCAACTGTTTCTTATAATCTTAAGAAAGTTTTGATTATAGCTCCCTTTACTTATATTCAGTTTTCGATTTCGGATTCCACACAATGCGCGATTTTAAAAAGACAGTTGCCAGGAACAGACAGACCATAAGGGTTCCGTTTTTTGCCATTTGGCTACGGAACCCTAAAAAAGCGAGCCTTCCAGAAGTCGCATACGGCACGCTATGTTGGCTAACATGAAAACCAACCACTGACAGGAACTCGCATTAACACAAAACAACTTTACATTTACAATTAATTTATTATTTAAGTTTCTTTGTACAAAACGATACATTGCTGATTTAGTGACAAATACGTGCTCACTCTTTCGTCGTACCCAAAAGTCTGCGCCTTCTTTTTAATTGACGGGCCCCATGAACCACAGGCATCAAATACGTTAATCTAAACAATGAGAATTATTAGCAGAGTCGAATTAGGGGCCCGCCGTACAATATTAATGCAGGTTACAACATCATTAATTGGTTACAAACAGTAGACACTTCGTTGTACCAACTTTACGTAAAATGGCTCCGCGCGCGCTCGTTGGTCAAATTTCCCGCTTTTCAAGTAAAATTTTACCGTTACATTCCATGCCATTTGCAAAATCACTTCAATAAAAATAATATATTCAGCAACCGAGAGGAAGGTCGTTAAACATCAAAGGAGTCAAAACCTCAGTAGGTATAGATATTTCAATCCACGATGACACGCCCCACTATGGCAACCTCCATACGAATCGAATGAAAATTATGCGATTTTGTCAGAGTCGGGCGCGTCTTCGTGGATTGAAATATCTAGGTATAATATTTATTTAACGCAGGACGATACATGTGGCAACGGCTGGGTATGCGAGCACCGTTGGCGACAAATCTACCAAATGGTAGCCTTCAGGAACGCGGTAGAAAAGGCGTCCCTGCAAAATTGGTGGGACGACGGCAACAAACAAATTGCCTTCGGAAGGGGCGACCGGGGCTTTGTAGTGATTAATGGAGATGCGAACGACTTGAATCAGACGTTACAGGTATTTTATTAGGTGCTCTAATTTCTTTCTTTGTACATTTTGCCTTCCCCTTCCTTGCCTTGCCTTTCCTCGTGCAGTTACATACCAAATATTAGGTTTGGCCTTTAAGCAGTATATAGTCAGACGCACACTATCATAAACTATTTCATGGGGTTATTCAAGAGGGTTAGGTATAAACAAATTTCTTAAGAGCCAGCAATGCATTTGCTGTTCCTCTGGTGCTGTTAATGTCCATGGGCGGCGGTGATCGCTTACCATCAGGTGACTCGCCCGCTCGTTTGCTCGCGGTGACTATAGAAAAAAAAATAGTTCATCTCAAAAACACATTGCAACACAAAATCACGTCGGGATCACCAGTGAAGAGAATAGTGAGATATTTACAGTTTTCAACAATTTGTGTTAAAACTACCTTTATATTCAGCCAAATCTCATCTGCTGTATTCGTAGTAGCGTGGTCACCAACAACTAGCAGCAGTGCTCTTTCGAAACTATAACACTGATTCTGGTGTATTCAAGGGGCGGATAAAAAAATTCTTTAAGCGCCAGCAACGCATATTTGCAGTTCCTCAGGTCCACGGGCGGCGATGATTGCTTTGGAATGGAGATGGAATATATCCTGAATTGACATACAGGCTACAGTTCTTTGTATCCCGGAAACCTCTACATATTATCTTTATTGATAAACCGAATTTTACGTGTGCCACGGACACGATTTTTGTAATATTAAATTGTAATTTTCCAGACAGGTTTACCAGCTGGTTCATACTGTGATGTTATAACGGGAAAGAAGGTCGGCTCAGACTGCTCGGGACGTAAAATAACCGTCGACGATAATGGTCAGGCCCATGTTTTTATTTCTAAAAATGCTGAGGATATGCACTTAGCTATACATATTGGACAAGAGGTAAGTACATAATAACATGCTTGTGGCTTTAAAAATTAAAACGAAGTGTTATTAGGGTTCCGTACCTGAAGGGTAAAAAATGGAACCCTATTACTTAAACTCCGCCGTACGTTTTTCCGTCTGTCTAGTGTCTTGAATGTGTCTTGAATCGGGGTAGTTAGATAGTTGAAATTTTCAAAGACGATTGATTACTGTTTGCCGCTATAACAACAAATACTATAAAGAACATTTAAGGGGGCTCCCATAAAACAAAAGAGATTTTTTTTACATTCACGGTTTTACGTCAAGCGGGCAGAGGTGTATAGTTTATAAAATACTATAGGGAATCGGTCTTGATAGTACTGAACCCTTGATAGTAGGGAACCCTCAGCAATGTTGCTGCCTATGTCAGATGCAACGTGCGACCCAAAACTTTGGAATATATGATCGACTGCACACTGCGCTTCGATTGTTGTCATCGTTCTAAGGTCTCATTTTGCCCAGCTACCTTGGCGGCTGTATTTCGGCCCTTCAAACCAAAACCACGGAACACCATAATAGTAGGTATCTAAAGGCCGAAAAACAGCAAATACATTACTGCTTCGCGGTAAAATAGACACCGCGGTAGCACCTACTCGAGTAAACTTAGTACTTTAGAGTCTTACCACCTGCCGTAACACTATCACAATGTTGGTATGGGATGGCGAATTATTAATTCTACCAATTTTGTTTCAGTCAAGAATTTAAATACATTGTGATATGAAATCGTACCTATCAGGAAATACCGAATATTAATTAAAGTATTAAGATCATGTAGATAAAATATACTTTAACCGAAATATCTTGAGGGCTGGCAATCAAGAATTTGCCAAAAATAATACAATTAATTTGATTAGTATGAATGAGACACATTGCTCTCCAACAATGGAATAATAGTGTTATTTTAATTACTTAAGATAATAAGAAACTACTTAATCTTATAGTAAGTAGCTACTCGTATAGTGTAGTTAAAAATGTTTTTTTTTTCGAAGTATTTAAATAAAATGGCATGAATAAATCATTAAAAGTGTTTTATTTTATCCATATAGAATATAGGTACATGACAAGAAGGTATGGCAAATTAAAATTAAGTTTTATTAATAGACCTAATACATAATGTATTTCAAATAAAAGGGTCATACAATTAAGTTCCAGATTGGACTGAATATATGACACTGAATCTAACAAGAACTACGTGACTGAATGTTCGCAAATGCATTTATAATATCTTTTTTATCTTATATTATGTAGGATTTTTATTTTTGTATTGTAAAGTCCTACAATGACTTAGATACGGTCACTATGATAATTATGATTTAAATAATATTAATTAGTAAGATAAATAAAATCAGCGGATACATTAAGTTGTACCTATTACACTAGTACTCAACACAATATTACTAGTAAATAGCCCACTACGCTAGACGTAAGATAACGTAAATCAATCGCCCGTTGCTCATTCTATCGAATACAAAATATTGGCTTAGCTACTTGAGTAGAATTATTTAATATCCAAACACCGTCGACTGGCTAAATATCATCGTTATCGGATAAACGGTATAGGAACGTTAACACAACTGGACTGGACCATAGTAATTACCATTCAGAAACTGAGAAAACTTTCCGGGTGCCTTCACAAGTCACAACAGTTTGTGTGAACCAGCTTTGGAATAAGGAGAACAAACAGACTAAATCATTTGTTAGTGTAATATGTTGAATTTTGAAAACAATTTTTAATACCCGATTGGCCGTTATCGAGGATTAATTGGGAAAGTAGCAGATTATATCAGGAAGGTATTTATAAGCAATATCGCGGTAGGAGGGCTCAGTGTGGGTGATAATACTCGTGGGAGGTGGAAAATACAAGGTTAGTTATTTTTTATTACAGCGTTATGTAATGTACCTAACTCCAAAAGATAAGGAGATAAAGAATTCTAGTGTTTTATAGTACAATCTTAGATGTCCAGTAAGTGCGTGTGTTCTACGTATTTTATTTTTAACCTATTATGGTGGTAAAAAACCATAACCAACATAACATACCTACACAAAAAAAGCATCACAATCATTGGTCGACTTCGAGCCTTAAGCCGTATTAAAGTTCAAAACTTTTATTTTATGCATTTCGCTATGTACTACGGCCTAAAGAAATATAATGTGTCTACGATAGAATAGATTGTATGCCCAAAGACCTTATTACTTAAAATATTCAAATGAATTAAAATCTACTTTATTAATGATCTATTTATTCACAAATATATTAAAAATGTCGTGTGATTTTCGAGTGTTAAGGTTATGGCAATCTGGCGACAATTTGAAACGCTCGCCTATGACTCGGGTTGTCTGCTCGATTTTCAAAACTTTCTTACACCCAATTGAAATTATTCAAATGAGTACTTAATTAGTAAAGTAAAGGAATCTAAAGGGCCATACCAAAATTAAATATATTATAAAAAAGGTACTAACTTACCTAGAGCTTTTTTAGTTATTAGGGTTCATAGGGTAAAAATGGGACCCTATTACTAAGTCTTCGCTGTCCATCCATCCGTCCGTCTGTCACCAGGCTGTATTTCTGGAACCGTGATAGTTATAGACTTGAAATTTTCTTAGATGATGTATTTACGTTGCCGCTATAACAACAAATACTAACAAATAGAATAACTTTGATTTTTAATATTTAATTAGATATTTTGCTTAATTTTAGTCAATAATCCAGTAAATCAACTACCTACCTACTACTAGTAGTTGTAGGTAATTAGGTAGGTAATTCTGGCTTCTCTATCATCATCTCGCTACTTTATACAGATAATGGTACGGAACCCTTCGTGCGCGAGTCCGACTAGCACTTAGCGGATTATTTAAATTGCTTACTAGTTTCAGTCAGTGTTTGTAATAATTTCAGAATGCTGCGGCTAATTGTGTTACTGTCGGCGGTTTGCCTGGCTGCGGCGTTCAAAAACCCACACTATGTGGGCGGCCGTACCACCATGGTCCACCTCTTTGAGTGGAAGTGGGATGACATTGCAGACGAATGCGAGAGATTCCTTGGACCTCGAGGATTTGGTGGTATTCAGGTATGTATCCTCGATTACTTTCTTGTATCTTTTATTTTAATTTTTAATGTCGATAGGGATGGTGAAAAAGGTACACAATAGTCATACATTGCATACTTTTAAACGTATCTACTTCTTGAAACCTTTTTAAAACATTTCTCGATTTTGTGTATGAAAAACCGAAAACCGAAAATATGGGTGGAGTCGCGGGCAAGAGCTACTTATACTACTACTACTTATTTTATTTGTCTATAGACAAAATATATGCGTGTAACACTACACATTATTATGTATTATAAAATTCTTTAATAATCCCGTTCATATTAGCTATAATATATTTTATGTCGACGTCTGTTCTTAGTATTTGTCTCCCTCGTCCAACGGGTTCATTAACTGCAATTCAATAGTTAATTAAAGTGAAAGTGGAATAGAGGTATACGGTGACTGGGGATTTGCTGAGGATAAAAGCTTCAGGATTTTATTTGTAGGAAAAGGATGCTCCTTGCTTGTGAAAAATAAGACTGCTAACCATGCTGGATTTTTAAGCTTTTAGTTAGTTCTAAACGAGTAATTTGTTGTCACCTTCAAATAGTTATCAGGGCTTGATTACATTAGAAACACTGAAAGATGCTTTGGTTACTTAATATTACTATTTTTTTACTTTGATTAATTACAAAATTTAAATTAAATAAGAAATTGAATAGTGTTAAACAAGCTAAAGTGAGAAACACTGTATATTTTAAAACTCAGTTGCTGTTAGTTGCTAAATTTTTTATTATTATTTATTTAAGTACTAGCTCATTTAAATTTTTATAAAATAGTGATAAAAAAAAACAAAACCCGTCTGAGCTTCTTCTCAGATCAGGGCGCGTTTGAACCCTCGTAAACACTATTTAAAGCCATAAGTGAATATTTCATGACTATCCATAAGTGCTTGTAAAACGAGCCTAAATGGGAAAAATCATTTGAATCTTTGGATCATTCTTAAATAAAAATCCACAGTTAAAGTGTAAATCATAACAAATATACAAAATTGAAAATACATTTTGAAAAGAACAAGTATACCTACCGAGTTCCTTGTTCATTCTTCTCGGTCTAAATCTGTTTTCACCATGTATACATTATAATAGTCAACGCATTGCAGTGAAAAGGGAAAACACTGCCTACCGGGTAACAATCGTCATCCTATTTCCCCATAGTATTACACCACATGCATCGACATATTGCGATAACTGTTACTCACACCTCTACCGTAAGTGCAGTAAACCTAGTTGCCATTTCAGCAGCTTTCCTCATCATCAACTCTTCGAGAGGACTAACATTCAAATCCACGATCCAAATTACATAACAACGTACTACTTTGTCATTAATTTACTTTTATTATATTATTTTTATCACTTTTTATCACGTTTACTTAATATCCATAGTTTTTAGTCGTTTATAAATTATAATATTCGTTACCTATATCACACTAACCCACTTTAAAATATAATTTAGCATACCTATTCCGCACTAAAATTTAAGTATAATTTTTTAATTTATAAGATATTATTTGGATCCACGGAAGACCAGCGCTATGACCGTGGGGCAAATCCAGGCTCCACGGTCGTAGCAAACGCTGAGTGGACTCCATTCTGGAATCACGCAATTTCACATAATATAACTAAAATGTATTCTGGCGGACTATAACTGTGTTGTGATTCCGAATAAACGATTTTTCTTTCTTTCTTTCTAATTCCTTGAAATACACGTTTGCAGGTTTCCCCTCCCAATGAGAACTTGGTGATCAGGTCCAGGAACCGGCCGTGGTGGGAGCGGTACCAGCCCATGTCCTACATCCTGACCACACGCTCCGGCAACGCTGCTCAGTTCGCCAGCATGGTGAGGCGCTGCAACACTGCCGGAGTCCGGTGAGGCTGAGGAGCACTATAATAACGTTAGCTAAGAGCGAGGCCCCATTATCAACGGAAGAGCGCATTGTATGCCACACCTGCGTTGCGATGACGCACGATATCGCAGCGCAAGAGCGTCGCAGCAACACTGGCTGCGTCTCAGTTCAGCCTTCGCAATGGATATAGCACGGTCGCGGTCCACGAAGAATTTTGTACAATGACCTCTTTGCCTACCGACAGTGGTCACAAACATTTTTCTGTTAATGCGGTTTAGATGAAATATTTGAAGGAGAAAAAAAGTTTTGCATGGAATTTGAAAAATCAATATTAATAACAAGGAATCATAGACAATAAAAAGAACTCAAAGCACAGATTAAATATAACAGCCGCAGCCACACATTAAAAAAAAAATAGAAAACGAAAGGAAATCATTGTAATAAATTTATATTAAATTTAATTTACGTATTTATAGTAGTTAGAAAGTAAAATAATTACGTAACTGTTATTTTTTACAATAACTTTGTAGCGAAAACTTTTTACTTGAAAACCTCCTTCATAGATTTGGATCCATCATGCAGGGGGAAATCTGCTCTGGTGCGGAAAAGAATAACTTTGCGCACGCTAAAAATACCCGGAAATATCATCTTTTTGAGCAAATGTATTAAAAACTAACAAACAAAACAATATGACAAAAACAAAAACAAACTTTACGTTCGCAGGTAAAAGGTTTAAAATCTCTGAGGACGGCGGTCATTGCATCTGTGCGAGCGTGACGCATTATTTTGACGCGGGAGTGACAGAGACAGGTAGTAACAGGTCGATGTACGAAATTCTTCGTGGTTCGCGACCGTGCTACAAACGTGTTCTTTTGTTGCTTTTATTACGCCACCGCCGAAATAAACGTAGAAACCATAGAAGATTCTGGATATCTCCTTTGATATCACTCATTCTGTTAAAAAAATGTCGTTCACCAAAGAATATAAATACTCTCTACGTGGATCACTGTCCGTCGTCGCAGCAGAGCTCCGACAACGCAAGCGCATCGCTTCGTCTCTCGTCCGTCAATCCGTTGAATTATCGCGTGCGACGACGCTACGGTCTAATGGGTCATGTCGTAAAAAATATATGGAAACCGACGCAGCGACGACGCAACGCAGCGCAACGCACTAATGGGGCCTCGACCCACCCAAAATTGTTTTGCCATCAGGCATCAAAATATTGCTTACGACTTACTCCCAGACCAAACATACACAGATAATTTCACAGCAATCGGTCGAGACGTTTCGGAGGAGTTAGGTAACATAAATTGTCACGAGAATTGTATATATAAGGGACTAGCTGACCGAGCAGACGTTGTTTTTCCATCAGGCATATCAAAATATAGCTTACGACTTACTCTCAGACGTACCGAACATACACAGAAAATCTCATAATAATCGGTTGAGACGTTTCGGAGGAATTAGGTAACAAAAATTGGCACGAGAATTGTATATTTAAGAGACTAGCTGACCGGGTAGACGTTGTTTTGCCATCAGGCATATCAAAATATAGCTAAGGACTTACTCCCAGACCTACCGAACATACACAGAAAATCTCATAATAATCGGTCGAGCCGTTTCGGAGGAGTTTGGTAACAAAAAATTCCACGAGAATTTTAAAATAGAAAAGATAATATTAAATATCCGTAGAAGGAACTGGTGACTGACTGACTGACTGATGTAATAATGCGGAGCCTAAACAGCCATTACTAGAGTTATTTTATTTAGCACAAAAAAAAATAGGTACATACCCACTAGACAAAAATCCATACTTCGTAATACTGTTTAAGCAGACAACTTTTTTTTTATTTATTTATTTATCTTAATAATTACAAAATATTACAAATAATAGTATCCGTTAAACTGCAGAGCAGTTTGTTGACGGAGCCAATGCTCTCAACTGCTTTTCTAACATACTTATTATTTATTAGACATATTATAATGCACATTATGTATTTATGGCTGAAATGTAGGCATATACCTACTTAAAATTACTTCACTTCATATGCTACTTAAAAATTCAAAAAACTTTAGTTTCTCTTAAATTAACCTTCAATTATTTCCAGAATCTACGTCGACGCTATCATCAACCACATGACTGGCACCTGGAGCGAGAACGTTGGCACCGGGGGTAGCACGGCCAATTTCGGCAACTGGCACTACCCGGCCGTGCCGTACGGCAGGAATGACTTCAACTGGCCCCAGTGCGTCATTCGTCCTGAGGATTATGGAAACAATGCTCAGAGAGTAAGTAAAGTGCTTAATTTAGTTACTCTCCTCTAATTTACTACTGTCTCTTAATTGCTTAATTCTGTGTTACCCGTATCTTACGAGATGGGTACTTTTAAGAAAAGAGTGGATAGGCATCTTCTAGGTAAGCGCGCTCCATCTTCGACCACATCATCACTTTCCTTCAGGTAAGATTGTGGTCAAGCGTAAACTTATATTGAATAAAAAAAATTTTTGACCGTCATGTGGAACGCGAGCGTGGGTATTACTATTGAGGTCAGCACGACCATCTTTCAGCAACTAGCTCTACCCAACCGTGCCATACGATAGAAATGACTTCAACTAGCTCAATTGCGTAATTCGTCCTGAGGATTTAGGAAACAATGCTGAGGAGTACGTAACTTTGACCGTTATCTGGAACGTGAGCGTAGGTAGGTATTGGTATACGACCAACTTTCGGCAACTAGCACTACCTAGTCGTGCCATACTCGTATGTTTGGAATGACTTATGACCCCAGCACGTAGTCGGCCATAAGAACTCCCGTACATAGTTGACGTAGCTACTAAAGACAAGTACGAAGCAGTTTGATTCTTCGTTCGATACCTCTCTGGCCCTAAGTCTTCCCCAAAATCTTACTTGGGTACCTTCAAATCAAGAGTGAATATGTATTTCCTAGACAAGCGCTCTGTTTAGATCGTTATCATCTCGTTCCATCTGGTATGGTAACAGTCAAGTCTATACTAATAAAGATTATCGAGGCATTGCTGAGAGTGTAAGTATGTGGGTTATTACGAGAATCTTCTTTCCTAGATCAAGGTTCCAATTAAAAAGATTACTGTAGTTGACATGAATATATAAACCATCATGCCGAGTATACTTGGTGTGTGCCACTGTAAAGAGAAAATGTAGTAGAGACAGAGTTTAACTACTGACATTTCGAGCTCAATAGACCAGCTGGTATCTGGTAGGTAATATATAACCTTTAGCTTGGCTAATTAGCCATTAGGTAGTGACATTCCGGGAAGATACAGGCATGTAATGAGGCACTTTAGCGGGTCACGGCCGAATACGGGTAGATTCGCTTAGTAAATGCCTTTGCCGAAATTTACTAGCACTGTAAATTCTAGCGGTCATAATATTTTGAGGTTGATTAGCAGATTGAATATGGATAAAAGTTGAAAGGTATTTCGAAAACGTTCATAGATTTTTCGTCATACAATTAACTATGAAATTAAGTAATGTTTTTTAATTTAATTTACCGTTATAAATTTTATAATAAATTGATTAAGTGAAATCCTACATTCTTATGAGAACGCGCCTCACTAATTGCAAATTTACACCCTCACATAAGCACACATTGAGCCTAATAAGACTTTGATTGTACGTTCACAATAGTAGTTCCACAATAGTACTACCAAATCACAAAACTTTCTCCTACGAGTAGGCACATTACAATGGGTTTATCGCAGGAAAATTAATAGTTAATAATTAATATCTACCTATTATTAATCCTGGGAAATCACGTAAATCGTTATACTAGGTACGTACCAATCAAGCGTGATCGTACTTAATATTAATCAAAGGTTTCATTGTATTGTAATAACAATTCCCCGTACCTATATTATCCTAATCTGTAGGGAAATGGATGTAGGATTGGGTAGGATTTAAATGGAAACAGTTTGGCATAAATCTTCAGCATATTATAGTTACTTAGTTCTTGCTTCCATTGCTGTATTGTTTTTTTTAATTATTATAAAGTTTTGTCCATGGACCTACTTACCTCTTTTGGCATCGTGGCTACTTATCTAATTTTTCTGTAAAATCTATTTTAATTTTTAATTAATTAAGATTAGTTGTGCATATATCACAAGCTGGGAAAATACCCGACCATATGAATTAGTTACAAACGAACAAACAATTTGATTTCGCTGAACGCAGATTAAATAAATAATAAATAACACCAATAACCACACGCGTTATGAGTAAATAAAATATTGTCAGCTCAAATTAAAATCGAGGTAATAAATCCGAATGCGATTTACGAAATGGGATTTAGGGATTTGCGTATTTGAGATGAGTGTTCACGTGAGCATTGTAATGGCGTCATATCTGATTTAGACAGCAGGCAAGCCGGATTGGGGCTTTATACGACGCTTCTATTGAATACACCATTTAATATTAATCTTATTCGTAATCCTCTAGCTCCTCGTTGCTACCTACGAGTAGGTATGTCTTTAGAACGTTTTAATGAGTTCAGATGTCGGAAACTCTTTCTATTTCATGTACAATTTCTTAATTGGAATTTGCATATTGAACGAATTTTTTTTAGGTACTCAGACTCAAATTTATTAGAAAAGTTCGATATTTGTCTTTGCATTAAGAAATGAAGGAAAAGGATTGTAATGTAGGGCTAACACCCTCGACAGACTTGCTGCTGGCATTACGGAATTCGTTTTCAGCGTACTCCCGCAAGATAAGCAGCAAGTCCTATCGCTGAGGATAGTCTGGCTGCTGCCGCAGCAAAAGAGAGAGACAAGGATAGTGATGAGCTCCACTATGACAGCAGCACCAACATCAGACTGCATTAAGTAGGCAGCAAGGAGGAGGCTGGAAGCGGCGCCGAAAGTTCATTTTATCGTCTGTCTCAGAAAGTGAAGTGTGACTAAAGGAACAAGGAATACAATAAAGAACTTGTAAGCAGTTTAAGTATAGACATCCTTCTTCGGAAAAATGCTAAGAGCTAGTACCGGACGGGTGTGTCCCGCGATTCGGTCCAAGAGTCCACGAGGGCGGTATTGCCCATAGCAAAAAGGCGGACCGCTACTTAACTCGTTGGAGTGTTGCACACGGCCTCCATGACATTTTCATACAATGTCAGTATGGAAATTTTAAAACAATATTACAATAATATTACTTTATGCGTTGGTGGTAGGCCCCGGTCTATCAATGGTTGTTATTTGTAACTGTACCACGTCTTCACGTCGGTTGAATAGGAACACGAGCTGGAGGATACTTATAATGATGGTGATAACTTTTTGTTTCAGGTACGTAACTGTGAGCTGTCTGGTCTCAAGGACTTGAACCAGGGCACCGAGCACGTGCGCTCCATGATTGTCAACTACATGAACAGTCTCATCGAAATGGGTGTCGCTGGATTCAGGTAAGCTTTCATTTTGAAAAGATTATTTTATAACTGGTGACCACTGATCACTATAATTATACTAGTACCCTGGGTCAAACTTTCTATCTATTTGACAGTTCATTTTATGTGCCGATTTGAAGCGCCCCACTCGGAGGTCCACAGTGCTAAATTGATAATTGTTGCTAGTGACCGGGAGGTGACCTTATGGTGACCGTCGTTTTGAATGTCATTTTGTTTTTTAACGCAGCAATCAGCGTCAAAATGGAGAAAATCAATTCATTTTCACGTTGACAATCTGAAATCTATATAATAGAGACCAGTGCTGGTGACTTATGAGTCTACTCGTAACTCTCTCTATAGCCACCAAATATATAATATTACTGACATACTATAAGCTAAAGATGCATATGTAATCTGTAATTCATCTATGGTTTCCTTATAGGGTACAAAAAGAATAGAAAGACTGTGAGAATGGAGAAAAACCATCCATAACAGTCTAACAGCCGGCATAAGTTTTTGCACTTAGGTATTTGAAAGACTTATGCAACCATACGTAAAATATTACAATAGACAATGGAATTGAACGTATATTATGCGAGATTTTTTTGCTTTGGTATTCCACCTCGAAGCGTTGCCTATTTAGTTTCTACACTTATTTGGATCCCAGTTTTGTTTGCGAATTACTAAACCGCTAAATATTTTTCGGTACAGAATTGACGCTGCCAAACACATGTGGCCCAGAGATCTCCAAGTGATCTACGGCAGGCTCCGCAATCTCAACACCGCCCATGGATTCCCCAACAACGCTCGCCCTTACATTTTCCAAGAGGTCATCGATCTTGGTGGAGAAATTATCAGCAGGAATGAATACACTCCTCTGGCTGCAGTCACAGAGTTCAGATACGGTATTGAACTTAGCCGTTGCTTCATGGGTCAGAACCAACTTAGGTCAGTATGTTTTTAAGCAACTTAGAAGATAAGGAGAGTGTACCTTTTTATAACGTATGCATCTATGTTTGCCCTCGTATTTCACCGAAACTGGAATCGATATTGCAGTAATTCTTTTTAAGGGTTTTCCCTAATTTAACATATAAAGAAACTGTTTTAGAATCACTTCGTTATCCGTCTGGCCATCTGCTCGCGACTTGCGCTCTCTTTTTGTTAAAGAAGGACTAGCTAGATATCAAGTTGAGATACATAATAACTACTTAAATCTTTGGCAGGCACCAAAAGTTTAGTGGTACAAAAAGTTTGAGCCCTTAAGACAGAATAATTACAAGCTCGGGCCCTAAAACTCACCCTCAAAAGCCGTCTGCCATACAACACATAGAATCATGAAAAGTAAAAGATACAGCACTAGCAAAACCGAGAGGTTTTGATCTTCTAAACATGCTTTTCTCAACATCCTTTTCTTTATGTAGATGGCTGCGAACCTTCGGGCCGGAATGGGGCCTGCTCGCCTCTGGTGACGCTTTGACCTTCATTGATAACCACGACAACCAGAGAGGCCACGGCGCTGGCGGCAACATTCTCACCTACAAGAGGGCTCGTCAGTACAAGGCAGCCATCGCCTTTATGTTGGCCCATCCCTACGGCAAGCCTCAACTGATGAGCAGCTTCTCCTTCACAGACACCGAGGCTGGACCTCCTCAAGATGCCAACGGAAACCTCATTTCTCCTTCTATCAACTCTGTAAGTTTTACATACTATATATCTAGCGTCAGTTAAGCGCCAATAAATTAGTTTCTTTCCTAAGCTTTCACTCCTTGGGTAGATTTTCTGATGCTGTCTAGTAAAATAGCGCCAAATAAAGCTTGAACGAGAGTAAACACCTTACCATTTTCTGTAAGTTTTCTTCACTTGCTTCATCTGACAATTAATGTCCAGTGCTGAACAAAGGCATCCCGAAGAGATTACGAACCGTCCAATCTACATGGTTTTGCAACTAAATCTAAGCGTTGATCTCATTAGTCCCTTAATCTCATTAGTCCACCTGTCCACAGACTTCGAGTCTGCCAAAACCGCGTTTTCCTAGTTTAAATAAGCCACTTCACAAACAACCAGAAAACCAACCGTTTTTTTACTAACAGTAGACAAAAACATTATTCGTAAAAATAAAATTATATACTATTTACAAAAAAACATTTACCATAAAAGTAAGTACTAAAAGCTGTCCAATCAAGAAATACTTTATTCAAAGTAGTCTCTTACAAGCCCTTTTGCTTCATCAAAGGTTTGTCCATTAGTAATGATTCTACCTTTTTAATCATTTAGGACCTTTGATTAGGCTCGCGGGCATTGAAACGCCGTATTCTTTATTCATGAATGAAGAAAATTATTTCTTTTAAAAGCGATGGATCCTTAGCTTAAGATGGCCTTTTGACAATAGCGTACAAGTACTGTACGCCTATTGTATTAGTATAATGAAAACATGTTTTCACTTGACATCCCCATATTTGAGAATCGATCGTTTATTTTCTTCTTATGGGTCATTCTCAAAGGGGTCAAAAATGGGTGTCCGAGGTAGAAACCTCTATTCAATTAATTATTAGCAACTTGAAAATATTATGTATGGTAGATATGATCTAAAATAAGATTAGGCCTATGGATTTTTTTAAGATAAAATAAATATAAGTAGGGTAAAAAAAATAAAAACTTTGAAAATATTGACATCGGTGCCGCGTCCGCAACCCATATTGTATCGAATTTTATTTTTTATCTTTTATTATATTAAACGCACCATCACACAAAGATAGTTTAGATATAGCTAATTAGTTCTTAGCTTAACTTGTAATATTTATAATTAATAATAGACGTTATTCGATAACTTATAACGAATAGTTTTTATGTCCAACGTTTAGAATTGATATCAGTGGCGCTCACCAATTCCGTACTGCTTCACCTTTAATGACTGCGAGAATAGTTGTTAGAGTAGGACAAACTCTCCGTCGCGCTACGTTATTTGATAAAGACGAGACGTCTGTGCCTTTTTTAGCAGCTTTGTTATTGAGGTAAGAAGTCGATTTCAGTGGCTTGGTATACCCTTAAAATTGATTTCGGTGCAACTGATTTATCCCAGTGTATTAGAACTACTACTATTTGGTTTTGTAAAGATATAACGAATGAGTTCCTGATTTAAATAATGGAGGCTAACGTACGGAATTTTCATTAGTTTTGTGGAAATTTAAGATTTAGCTTATTATTTTGATTTCAGTGGAATTGATTTCAGTGTTTTCAGTGGAAATAGATACACCGAAATCAATTTTAGCCCCACCGAAATCAAGTAATTATGGTAAAAATCATGCATTTAAGGGATTTTGCCATACAAAAGTTAAATTTTCGTCGTTGTTCCAGCTACTCCGGAAAAACTAAAAGTCGGAGAGATCTGAAATTTGGTACCTAGGTTGATATTAGGTCATAAAAATGCACTAAGAACGGGATTTCTGAAATTCACATTTTAAAGGGTAAAAATCATGCATTTAAGGGATTTTTCCATACAAAAGTTAAATTTTCGTCGTTGTTCCAGCTACTCCGGAAAAACTAAAAGTCGTAGAGATCTGAAATTTGGTACCTAGGTTGATATTAGGTCATGAAGGTGCAATAGGAACGGGATTTCTGAAATTCACATTTTAAAGGGTAAAAATCATGCATTTAAGGGATTTTTCCATACAAAAGTTAAATTTTCGTCGTTGTTCCAGCTACTCCGGAAAAACTAAACGTCGTAGAGATCTGAAATTTGGTACCTAGGTTGATATTAGGTCATGAAGGTGCACTAAGAACGGGATTTCTGAAATTCACATTTTAAAGGATAAAAATCATGCATTTAAGGGATTTTTCCATACAAAAGTTAAATTTTCGTCGTTGTTCCAGCTACTCCGGAAAAACTAAACGTCGCGTCGTAGAGATCTGAAATTTGGTACCTAGGTTGATATTAGGTCATGAAGGTGCACTAAGAACGGGATTTCTGAAATTCACATTTAAAAGGGTAAAAATCATGCATTTAAGGGATTTTTTCATACAAAAGTTAAATTTTCGTCGTTGTTCCAGCTACTCCGGAAAAACTAAACGTCGTAGAGATCTGAAATTTGGTACCTAGGTTGATATTAGGTCATGAAGGTGCACTAAGAACGGGATTTCTGAAATTCACATTTTAAAGGGTAAAAATCATGCATTTAAGGGATTTTTCCATACAAAAGTTAAATTTTCGTCGTTGTTCCGGCTACTCCGGAAAAACTAAACGTCGTAGAGATCTGAAATTTGGTACCTAGGTTGATATTAGGTCATGAAGGTGCACTAAGAACGGGATTTCCGAAATTTACATTTTAAAGTGTGAAAATAATAAGTACATTTAAGGAGGAAGGGGAGGGAGGGGGGTTTGGGGTCAATTTTTTTTGACCCATTTGCTCGCACTTGACCAATTTTTAAAGTTATAATACTAATTAAGTGTAATAATAGTTTATTTTGATTTCCGTGACAAAAATATTGATATCGGTGGTCACGCTTTTTTTAAATTTGAATAACTATTTAACCCTTTGACATATATAGTTCCCTATTATACAAATATTACCCCAAAAAAATGTAGATTTTAACATCTTTGTTAGTATGTCTCAAATATAAAAAAAAAATTGTGACACCGAAATCAAGCAAATAACGGGGCCTCTGAGAAAGACCCTTATATATAAAATTCTCTCGATTTTCTTTGTTACCATACTCCTTCGAAACGGCTGGACCGATCGTTATGAAATTTTCAGGGTATGATCACTGGGTCTGGGAGCAGGTTGTTATGTATTTCTTATATCCCTAAACGGCAAAACAACGTTTGCCGGGTCAGCTAGTATATTATAAGGAAGTGATAACGTATGCAATAAGAAAGTGTTTTGGTTTTCGGACTTCTAATTTTCAATTTTTGAGTGACGGGATAGTAAATGAAGGCTAGGTTAAGGAATTTTACTTTATTATAACTATCTTACACTAGTGTTCTTTGAAAGCATGATCGACGATTCAATACGATATCAAACTTTCGCCTTCTTTCTTCTTCATTTACACATGATGAAAGTCTTTTTCATTATTTGAAAGAAAAATTTTGTCTGCCTTTGTCGGGGCGAGTCAGTAAATAAATTATTTCCTTATTCGCATCAAAATTATTAGATCTCTCTTTTTTTCCAACAGGATGGTACATGCGGCAACGGCTGGGTCTGCGAGCACCGGTGGCGCCAGATCTTCCAGATGGTCGCCTGGCGCAACGTCGCTGGCACCGCCAACATCGTCAACTGGTGGGACAATGGAAGCAACCAGATCGCCTTCTGTCGCGGTTCCAACGCCTTTGTCGCTTTCAACAATGACAACTGGAATATGAGACAGAGCTTGCAGGTTAGTTTTATCTCACTATGACCTGTATCTAACCGCTAATTATTTGTAGTGCCCATAAAGTAAAAGGACTCCTCTACGCCTACGTCTCTTGATATAGAGTGTAAAATTGAATGTCAGTACTTCAACATGGGAAATACAATGCTCGTTCATTGGGCCAAGTAAATTTGATTTCACAACTCTCGACCACGTTGCGTTGTAAAGAACATTTAATTTTACGCTCGATGTCAATACTAGCAAAATTAATTTTGTGAGTGTTCTCAGAAAATGTTTTGAATCGTCTGTTTATATACCCTTATCATACGTAAAAAGTTAAAGACATTGATACTTATGCTTGTAATTGTTATAACATTTTTGTATTTGACATATTTGTATTCAATTGCAAGATTCTGATTCTGATTGATAAATGCGTAGCGTTTAGTGAAAAGCTTAGCTGACGAGAATTAATGAAACTTCCTATACTTTTTGACGTGACAATGTCTTATAAATCGATAGAGCCGGTTGCACGCACGAAAAAACATGACTCATCCGGCGTTACCTCGCTCATGCGGCGTTACCGGCATTACCTCGCGAGCGCGGAATGAGCGACAAAGAAAACGTTGTCACGTTCAACTATCGTCAGTAAACCGACTTTACAGGCAACCAATTTTTTAGGTGTTGTACGCTGAATTATCATCACAGTGTTTTATTGCTCACTCATATATTTTTTATTTATTAATTATTATTTGTTTCACCAGACATGCCTCCCCGCTGGCACGTACTGTGACATCATCTCGGGCTCCAAGGTGAACAACCGCTGCACCGGCAAGTCGATCAACGTCGCCTCCAACGGTCGCGCCGACATCGTCATCGGCGCTGATGATTACGACATGATGCTCGCCATCCACCGTGGACCTGAGGTTTGTCGGTTTGAAAAAATACTCTAAGTACTTAATACGATTTAAGGCCAGAGTTTTGTAAAGACTGCAGTAGAAGATTGACACGAGCTGTCATAACATGTTAAAAAAACAACTCAAAAAGTAGAACATAATAATTGATATACATAAATATGTTAAATCGTACAATATATTGAAAAACATCCGGACCCTTGAAAATATTCTTGTTCATCATTCAAACATTTTCCAGTTGTGGGAATCGAACCCACGACCTCTAACGCTGACGGCAGGATCACTACCGCTACCATATTTAGTGTTCTGTGCCGCTACGATATTCGGTCAAAGCCTAAATACTTAACAATTAATCTAGACAGGTCCTCCTCTACTCTCCATCATTTCGTATACTATACGTCCATCGTCCAAGTACCTGAATGCCAAAGCTTTTAAGGGATTGTCCCAATTACCTTTAACAAGAGGATTATTACAGTCACGTTGTTTCGTTAGAATGTTACACACGTGTACGTCATACTTTATAGGGGTTTTACATTTTTTTTTACTTTTGGATTTGTAAAAAAATCGTAGTCCATGCAAAAGTACCTATTCTGATTTGTGTAAATATCGTTTTGCTATCGTTACTCTCTAAAAAAACTGCTCCTTACCGTTATCAATATTCAATGCCAATACTGAGATTTTTTTTCAATTTGAATTAATTAAGTGTGCGTTGAAAACTCGTGGTCTTCTTTGTCACTTGATCAATTAGATGATAATATAGTGACAGGATCATCGAAAGACGACAATTATATAGGCATAGTTATTTCTCTTGCTATTGGTCAGATACCAGATTAAATATTTTCGTTAAATAAGATATCACGGAAGTTGAAAAGTTGTTTTAACAAACTATACTTATTTATCGTTATTAAACATTGTGTTATTTAAGTAAAATACTTAACTCTGAATGAGTCAAAATTTATTAGCGATATTTCTGACTGACGGTATTTGAGTACTTAAATAGGAATTTAGAATTGACAGTCTAAATTCTGAAATGTTCCAATATATAGACACCAACAAATATGTACAACCAACAATAATAATCTCTTGCAAAATTGACTCTAGTTTGCATAATCATAATCATAAAATCAGTTTTTAACAATAGAATTACAGTAATTAATCATAGTTATCAGATACATATTAAAACAAAACCACAAGTTACACAATATAAAATGTCTAATATAATAATATTATGTCATGCAACCTTAATAATTACTTATTGATTTCATTTTATATAATAGACCAATTAGCTTAGAAGGACTCATCTTTGCGCGCGGCGTTATGTTTGCAAGGTTATATAAAAATACAAGAAACCGCGGACCATAGTTCCTAACATTAAAACTAATAACTTTTGTTCTATAACTTTCTTCGTTGATATTTTGAGCAATATTAAAATGATCAATATTAATTAGAAATTACGCGCAGTGCGTTAAAATGTACCCTTGTATGTTAAATGTACTCTTACCACCTAAGGTACCATTGTGATATTCTGTGGACCTATCTAGCAGTGATAGAGCACCCTGCGCTCGCATTATTTTCTTCAGGATACTGCCACATTAGAGATATCTAATTACTTTAAATGAATGAAATAAATACTGCATTTTGGAAAGTTGTAGAGCAAAAGTTGGATTCAATGGAAGGAATTACAGGCCGAGAGTGTTTTGGTATTTTTAACCGACTGCAAAAAAAGGAGGATGTTCTCAATTCGTCGGAATCTTTTTTATTTTATTTAACTCTGTATATTCATACAAATACAATACGCTGCTTGGACATAAAAGCTGAATATTTGCATCTTACACAAACATAGCGTCGCGCGCAAACTTGAATAGAAATGTTATTAAAAGCTCTATCTATGTATGTACGTACTTTCCTTTCTTGTAGCATTAACTTGGGTAAGTTTAGATTTAAGCTGAATTTATTTGTTTCAGTCGCGCATCTAAGCATCAGCGGGATTGAAAATGTTAGAAGACTGGAAGAGGAGAGCAGACAAGACTTATTTTTTTATTTTTTGTAAATATTTATTTTTGTAAAAAATAAATTAAAGTTACCATATGAATTGTTGAAATACTGAGTTTTTTTATTTTATAACCTACAAAAAGCAGGTTCCGTTCACGTGGGGACCCCAATAGCTCAGCGGACGGAAATCAGAATGGTTAGATTCGAATCATTCTCATTTGTAGTATAGTTCGCGAACGAGTTGAATGCAGTCATCCCCAGACATGCTACACACTTTAGTTCTGTATTCAACTTACGCACGAAGTGCCTATAGCCAAAGTTTAAAGATATT
Source organism: Coenonympha arcania (assembly GCA_036785405.1). Lineage (NCBI taxonomy): Eukaryota > Metazoa > Arthropoda > Insecta > Lepidoptera > Nymphalidae > Coenonympha > Coenonympha arcania. Next base: position 5,943,213 of record CM072067.1, read on the forward strand.
ATGTTTTCTTAACACTGTGCTATAGGTAAGGCAGGGTCACTGCCTGCAGCCATAAGCCACTATTATGGTGTTCTGTGAGCAGCCTTGACTTATTCGTGATCGTCGCAAAAACCTACCAACCACTCAAAAGGAACAAAATTCAAATGCTTATGGCAATGAAATATCAGATCGCAATTTTTAAAATTAAGCCCGTGACAACATACTCGTATATTTTTTGAATTTCAATCCATGTAAGGGAACGCAGATAAGTCAACTTTCCGCAACAGTTGAGATCGCAGATAAGGAATAACTTGTACTAGGTACTAGGTAGTTTGAATAACAGTTTTCTTTTTTAAGACTATCTATGATAACAATAAACTTTGGTTAACAGGTTCCCTGGATATTCATTTAAATAAATAATCTCCTTTGCTATGCATTAGGCAAGTCCCGAATTAGCTCTCTCTGTAGCGGAAAGTCGCTTCGCGTGAACGGCGCCCACGAATATAAGTTGTGCATTAATTAATCCCCGAGAGATCGTCGATCTAGCCGTGCACACAGACTGCTCACAGCCAAAACTGAAACCATACCATAGCAGTACTACTGAAATAGTTGCATTTAAAACTTCAGTGGGCTGATTCTGTTTCGTTCAGTTTGTTAGTGCCTAACAAACCCTCGCTGGGGTTGATGAAACGATAGTCCATTTGGTGATGGAATGTCCGCAGCACGACGCCGCTCGCGAAGATCTGCAACAACATCTGCAGATGACTCTGTGCAGGGACTCCGTTATCATGGGCGAAACCTCTACTAGGGAGGTATTTTTGAAATTCTGCCACAAAGTGGCAAAAGTGGCTGTCGAAAGGAATAAAGCCAGGAATAAAGAGACTTAGTATTTCTCGTCTTACTGGATATATAGACTCACAAGTATAAAAATACCATCGCTTTATTCCTTTCGATTAGTCTTGGATAGAGAACAACAGAAAACTGTTTTTACGGTGAAAATAACTGAGAAATTTTTTGAAAAGTTTAAGTTTTTTACATAATGAAGGACAAAAAATACCCGACGAATACAAAGGACTGCGTTCCCTTCGGAGGAAAAGCAAAAAAAACCCTCACTAGGTTTTTAACATGAAAACGGAGGCAAAAATCCTATTTTTGCATTATTTTTGGACAAGTTACCAACCTAAATTGGTATGGTATCATGTCTACATACCATGCTAGCTGCTAACTAACAAACTGAACGTGAGCCGTGTGCTAAATCTAGTATTTTGTACTTTTTGTATAGCTACATAATGAGTACGTTTTCAGTATTTATTTCCTAATTGAAGACTTCGAGAGTTAAAATGCTAGTCATTAATTACAACATTTAGGGCCGATTTTTCAATCGCCACATAAACGTTAAGTGGAGAATGCATATAAAATCGAAACCTATATTTATGTCAAATCCCCAATTAAAAATTCCTCATTTCTAATGCAATATTACAGGGCAAAGGAGCGTAGTGCAAGCTAGTCCACTTATGAATATTGCAAAGCACGGGAACTCAGTCTAGACTAGACTCCAGACATCAGAATGTCAGGCATTAGTTAGTCAGTTATTAGCAAGTTACATTAATTTAAAGCGTGCTTCAAATTTCTAATGGCTGAGGAAAAGTACAGTTTTTTCCTTCTATGAAGCCAAAAGCACTAGTTTAAAAGGTACAAAGGTTGATAATTTCTGTTTACTCTGAATCATGAACGGCAAGTAGCAAGGTCTTATAGCACATGTAAAAAAATCATGCAGAAGCAACAATATTACAGCGCCATCAACTAAAAATGAGCAAAAAAATCATGTTTGTTGTATGGGAATGTTTGTTTTTTTTTCAATTTTTTGTATAGAGATATAACAGAAATACATCATCTGTGAACATTTAAACTGTCTAACTAGGTAGGTACTACGGTTCAAGAGATACAACCTGGTGACATACGGTCAGCGAAGTCTTATATATAGGGTCCCGTTTCACCCTTTGGGTACAGAACCCTAAAAAATCTAAAGGTTGTATAAAAATTGACAAATATTTCACAGAGATATTTCACCTACGTGTAGTTTTGGTCGCTATATCAACGACAAACATTTTTACCATTTTGGTATGGAACCCTAAAAATAAATCGATTGTACGGGACTCTGGGTTAATCCAAGTCGCACTCGACCAACTTCAATAACCTCAATTTTTCAGTAGCTACTTATGAAAATTAGAATTGTCAAATTTACAAACCCCTTTAAAGATAATATTACCCTTACCTATATAATCTTCGGTCTAACATCTTAACCTCTTTAAAGTTATTGAATAATTTAGCAATCCATTTGAATGAATAAAATGCTTGTCTGTTTTAGTCATGACTAGGTTAGAATATTATAACTTTCAAGCTCAGACTCAAACTCAAAATATCTTTATTTCACATAGGCCTAACGTACAGGCTCTTGTATAAAACGTCAATATGATATTTGTCGCATATGTATGGTGATAACTACAAGTCGACTTAAAAACTATATTTACGCGGATTCTAACGCGCCCTGAACTGAGAAGAAGCCCACAACAAACTCAGTAGTTTCATAAAGGATAATAATCTAAGTAGGTAAAAATACGTACTTGCTAGAATTTTTATTACAGTGATTATTCCCAAGTTAACAAGGTCATGTATTATTACTAAGACTAGCAGTATCTTATATTTTAGTTTTTCTGTATTCCGGCGGGAACCATACATTTTTCTGGGATAAAAAGTAGCCTATATGTTAATCCAAGATTCCAAGATTTATTATCTCCATTCTAAATGTCAGCGAAATGGGTTTTGTTTTTGCGGCATGAAGGAGTATTTAAATTTGGTAAAATACAAACTTTGAACCCCCAGTGTCACTATTTTATGAGGTAAGTTACAAAAACACCTTTCTCAGTGCACCCCTAGACCTCATAAGGAACCTGTGTGCCAAATTTTGAGTCTCTTGACCCAGCGGTTTTGGCTGTGGGTTGATAATATAAGTATAAGCCAGTCAGTCAATCAGTTGACCAGTCAATCAGTCAGGACATTGAATTCTATGTATGTAGATTAATTTATGTAATATGAGTAAAATTACGAAATGTACCTAAGTACCCATTTCAATTAACTTTTTAATCGAGTGGAATGAACAATATCGTGGTTATTCCTTTTCACCGCAGTTTCACTTCACCGCTTACAAAACTAACTTTGCAGCTGAAACTTCTTTATTCTTCGAAGCTCTAACTAATCTCTCTTTCTATTAAAACTTAAAAAGACGTCAAGTTTGGAAAACTATCAGATTAAACTATATATCAGCACTAATTTTGTACATGCTTTTATTAAACTTCACGTACAGTCATTACACCAAGAAACTGTTGCTTTTAGAGTATTAATAGTAAAAGGTAAGATGGGCATCTTGTTTCGTTTAAAGAGCACAATTTTCAAATAATAAACCTTTGGAAGTAGACTGAAACGAAAATACTACCAGAGTCATCTTCAGAATTCTGCTAAAAATTTTACTTATGAGAATACATATTTACCTACCTACTAAAATTTTCGTCACTCAGCGGTAAGTGCACGGTGGTTCAGTTATTAAACACTGCAACCGCAATAGCTGAAGAGAAGAGGGTTCAAATCAATATAAAAACAATATACACAACAAAGAAATAAGTACTAAGAAAATAATAATAAATAAATACTAAGTTTGTATAAGTTTAGTTTTGCTTGGGCTTATGGGATATAACGTTATATGAGAGACTGAAATACTTAAACCGTCAGTTGCAATAATACCACTAACATCTGTTGGTAATCGTTAAACTTAGACAAATGATTATGGCTCCCCGTCTATCAGCATCTATCCCCAGATTAAACAATTCAATGGGGATCTTTAAGATATTACAAGAGTAGATATTACTAAGGTACTATTTATACCCAGTCATAGAGTAAAGATAGTCAGTATTCCGTAACGAAGTCTTTTTGTGGATTGAATAGAAGCAAGGGTTACTTTGAGAAAGCAACATATCAATAGCAAGAAAAATTAATTTATTTTGCTATAAACTTTAAATGTGTACTACACATTTTAAGAACCATTTTGCATCGTGAAACCAACATATCCAGAGGATGCCTCATTGTTTGTTTGTTTGGAAGTTGACGTGTTGCTGCATATTGGACCATGCCTACCGATTCTTTTCAGGTACTGAATTAATATTTTTTAAATTATTGAAGCAAAATAAAATTAGACCTTTCTCGCCTCTAAAGTAAATGTTTGAAAATAAACTTAATTGACTCTATGTAGTTATTGTTCTTAACCATTTAGGCAGATGCTTTCTAGTACTTGGTAATTTGCTTCACTATCACTACATAGTATAAAACAAAGTCGCCTTTTCTGTCCCTATATCCCTATGTGCGCTTAAATCGTTAAAACTACGCAACGGATTTTGATGCGGTTTTTTCCAATAGATAGAGTGATTCAAGAGGAAGGTTTATATGTATAATACATGCATCATATACTAAGGCAACATTGCTAATTTTAGAGGTTTCTAACGTGATGTCGTAAATTAACCTATTTTTTTGGGCTTATTTAGCAATTTAGCAAAAACGCTGCCTAAACCCTACGAGTTAGATCAAATTAATGTACTACAGTATTGTACACCATAAAAAGGTCTACAAAAAAGTCCGCGATGGTATATGTTTATATTTTAGGGATAACCCACATTAACCATTTTTATTGTTTACTTTTTACGTGAAAAAATGGCTTATTTACGAAGCTATTTTAAGCAATACGGCATTAATCCTTATCGAATTAAGTACCTTAAATACAGTGTGCAATTAATATAGATCAATATGGTTCCTTACAGCATGTAAATTAAACAAATATTTTCGGAGATATTACAAATTTAAAATTTGCGTTTGCGGCGGGCGGTACCGGTCGGACGGACGTTGCAGGCTTAGATTTGAGCGTTGACTGTTTTTCACATGGCCAACTGTATGTCGCTCTTTCAAGAGTAACCTCAAGAGAAATGTTTGTATTGTCTAATGACAAGAAAGCTGTGAACGTTGTGAATAAAGACATCCTGTAATATAGATAGATAGATAGAAAATTCTTTATTGTACACCAATAAAACATGAGAAAACATTGATAAATACACAAAAGTTATACTAATGTACATATGGCTAATACTAATAGTTATACTAATATATTAATTGTTGTAAAAATAAAATAAATACCTAGGTAAAAATGTAAAAAGTAAATAAGTAAAAATGTGTAATGTAATAAAAATTGTATGAATTTAGATATTCCAAAGATAGCAGGAAATCTTCATAGTAAGTATAGGGAAAGAGGAATTGTTTTACTCCAAATTTAATGCGTGCAGGCCAAGGGCAGTAATGAATGAATCAAAAATACTGGATCGATTTTAATCATGTTTTCATTGAGTGACATAGGCATATTTATTTTATGCCCATGCAAAGTCGGAGCGGGCCGCTATGTTTTTATATACAACGTTCATAGTTTTTCTGTAGTGTATTTAATTTAGTATCAGCATTGCACCCGTGCGAAGCCGGGGCGGGTCGCTAGTTGACTATAAAACGAAAGTTTCCTAATATGTAATAGAATCGTGGCAATTCGTAGGGCAGGTAACGAAGAACGTGCAATGAAAACCAAGCAGTAGGTCAGGCAGGGCATGGTGTGCTAGAATTCTGCGATAACTTTGCCCTCAAAACCTATTAATAATATATGCGGAGTAAGCAATATTTTATTCCTTCAATTCTGATAATAATAGCCCTCCATTATCTGGGTAATGTTATTCCTTTGAATGTATTTAAAAAAATGTAAATATAACAAACTTAAAGCTGTGTAATGCATTTAAAACTCTACTTCTATTGGTAGCTGAGGGATTTATTGAATTATGACTGGGTTAGAAGAGTCTTAAGTTGAACTCTAATGTTTACCTACGTGAAGCTGCGAGTGGTAATTTTAAAACTGCCAAAATATGTAGGTACTGTCATACATAGTATTTTCAGTGATCTTACTATTCTTATAACTTACAAAAACTAAAAAAAAAACTGCATGTAAGTACCTACAAATGAAAAAAAATCAATAGAATCGGCAAATAACTTCGATGCCATTGCGCAGGCAAACCTATACAACACTCCTCTTTTGGTGTCTCGTGATAAACACAGGCACGTAATACAAGTGGCAATCAGCACGATTTGACGCAGCACTGAAGTCAGTAATGCATTGCTCAAATAAACACGTTTACCGTTCCTCTCTAAATTCTCTAAATTGAACATTATTGCAGGCCAACTGACGTGCGAACCGCTCCTTGGTTTACAAACATCATGTACAAAGAGTCAGTGGCTCAAACACGCTCGTCTTGAGATCACCTCTTACCTACAAGCAAGATTACTCTGTATTGAGAACCCATTCTTACCACAAATTGGGCACTTGTCCCAATGTATTTTTTAATCATACCAGGTTTAAATTTTTTAATTTGTGAAAATTTTAAAACGAACATCTTTATATTTTCACATAGGTACCATAACTATTACTAATTTCCTGTAAATTCAAGGGTAAGAGTCGGGAATGTTAAAACCCCAAGGGTATAAAACAAATCCTCGAGGTACAAACTACTGACATCAGCTCTGTTACATAGTTTGGTGTTACATAATGTAATCACAGGAAAAGCAAGAAAAACATAGTAGTCGGTTTACGCTTTCAAAGTTAAAAATATCTATATAAATTATTTTTTAAATGAATATTAAAAAACCTTTTCGTTGATAGTTATCTGATTTTGGGTAAATTTATGAACAAAATATTAATGTGATTTAGTTCATAAATTCTCCCAAAATTAGACAACTACCTATATATTGAACACGGACAATGGACATACAATAAGTAATGGTTCTGACTCATAAAATCTACTAAATACAAAAGCTTGTTTAGAGTTGATTGGAGTAGAGAGGTTAAATGTAAAGATCCCTTTCTTCTAAATTTCTCGTACTGTCTGTTTTACGCAAAGTTTGTTATTATTTTATGTGTATTAACTCTCATACTATTTTGCGCTATTGAGTGCTCCGAGTGAATATTTTTCTTGCTAAAAATATATTAAGAATTTAGCGAGAATGACCTAGAGGTACAAAATTAGATTAGAATGATAATATCTAACAACTTACAAATATACGAGAAGTCGGTCGACGACTTTGCGAGAATTTCTATTAACTTTTTATAGTTCTCATATATTACACTAATGTTCACTCGGTTTTAGTGAAATTCAAATAGAGATAGGGACCTAAAATACAAACGTGCTTTAACCGGGAAAATTCACAGATCGCAGATTTGTGGAAAATCAAAATTCACTCTCTCTTCAGTCCTCTCATAATAGGTAATATGTTTCTGTAAGTTCATAAAAACTAAAGTAGCCTATTTTGTGCTGTAGAGGGGAAATTAGTACGGAAATGACAATGGGAAGATGATTTGACAACAAAAAGTTGTTGAAGCGCCTTAAAATGATTTTATCGGGAGGTACCGGTTCGATTACCAGCTGTGGCTGGTTTGGACTCTTATAATTTCTAAAGATCAGAAGAAAAGGTGAAAAGCAGTTCATCGCCGCAAATATGAGCTGAATTGTAACTTTAAAAATTTCGAAGATTTTCTTCGTGACGGGATATTCGCCACGCAAAAAATCCATTTTTTTTCACCTAGCCCCTGCGCGATTCCGTTCGAAAAGAAACTTTGTTTCAAAAACAATATATAGGTATACGTAAATACGCGTATAACTTACTTGTAATTATTTACTTGAACTTGTGGTGGAATACATCAATAGAACGTGTTCTTTCTTCGTTCCCATTCCCTTGACCCAATTTCGAGTGGTCGCTTTTTCTCTGAAACCAGTAATAATAATTAAAGTTATTGATTCCAACGAATTTATTCAGCCCTGGTAGCTGGCTTAGTAATTTGGATCGACGTGTGCCGGGTGGCTTGTAAAACAAATATTAATCGAATACGCAATACTACAAATCGATCTAGTCTTTTTTAGGACATGAAATCCACAGTGTGTTTTTTTTATTGAAGATAGCCTTGTGCTTGACGACAATCATGCCTGATGGAAAGCAATGATGAGGTCTAGGTTGGAGCGCGCTTGCCTAGAAAATGCTTATTCACTCTTGAAGGCACCCAGATTGTACTTGACTGGAAACAAGGAGGCTGGAAGGGCGTTCCACACCTTAGCGGTTCGTTTGGTCAAAAAAGTTTGGTGCCCTATAGAATACGCAAAAATATATAGAGGTATTTAGTAACGTACCAGGTATACCAACGAGTACGTTAATACATAGTTACTCAATGAGATATAGGTACTTTTAGTCTCGTTTGGAACCTTTTAGACCGCATACAATTACACAATGTGGTCGACAAAGTTTTGCACCCTTTGCAACAAATACTAATATAATATAATAGTATAATTAACAACAAATACTAATATAATATAATAGTATAATTAGATCACGAAATAATATGAATCGATCTGAGGGTCTTGTTTGGAACATGAAACCCTTACACCACAATACAATGGGGACGAAAAACTTTCATTCCATTTAACACTTTTTTGGTTTTCCTTGAGTTTTTTATGAGTACTTAGCTCGATGGAATTTTTTAGTTACTTATCAAGACCAACGAGACTGAAACTACTATTACTAATTTTTTAAATGACAATTAATTTAGAATAGTTTTGGAGAGGTATCAATTGGCGTAGAGTCGCTAATCTGTTCAGAATAAATATCTTCCTAATCTTCGCATAAAGCCTGATTTGTTGTAAAGATGAATAAGAGGAGGGAGAACGGTACGCAAACTTACAGACAGAGTTACTACGTCTAATAGATACTCGAAGGTACAAGTTACGAGTAGGTACGTCTTACTTTACCTTGTTTAAGTTGTTATACTGCCTTGTTAACAGTTAACTTAGAGTTAATAATAAACATGACTGAGTCCTTTTTACTGACAAATATCATGCTGCGTGCGACAGGTATATCCCTATATGCACTTACATAATATAATAAGACTTTACATTTAAATAAAAAACCTCAAAAAACAATGTAGGTAATTAGTACGGAATGTACGTATTCGTATCTGGTAAGCACCGAAACCATAATTGAGAAACAAAGCTCTTGATTATATTGGTCACTGAAAATTCAGAAACTTTTCATCAGAGCTATAAAAATAGCATTAATATTTAAGGTCAGTTGTCTGCTGAAATTAAATTATTTCGTGTGTCAAAAAATAAATTCAATGAGTCAAACTGTAAATTTAAATCACGAACTCTTGCCGAAAAATTAGCGATATCCAATTCCCAGATTACAATTTCGGAAACTTCCGTTTTTATTTTTTGTAAGATTAATTTAAAACAAATAAGCGTTTAAAAATCAAAAATCAAGTAGGTACCAATTTAACTAAACATAAACCAATCTCCATAATATAAATATTACGAGAGAGTATTAAAAGACGATATTGTAGTTAATAATTAATTACTGCTAATTCACCACAATATTTTTTTGCTATGACAGTAGGTAAATACTTTATGTATATTATGTGAAAATGCTCAAAACAACAAGTACAGATAGTTTTCCGCAATATTTTACAGCGCACCGATGTTCCTTTGTACCTATTTTTTCTGGACAAAAATACGTACTCGTAGGTATCTAACATTTTGATCCTATGTTACATTTAGTGTTACATGATATCGTAACATCAACTGTGTCACAGTGTAGTTAAGTTCAGTAGTTACAATTATGGTAAGCCCAACCCAAACTGAAAACTGAAGTCTGAATTCAGTTGGACTTAAGCGTGCGCCGGGACAACCCGTGTCGACCGATTCCGGTAGAATACCGTGAATTTTTAATATCGATGTCCGAACGCGCTTTCCCGACACGGTAAAACACTATTCAATAATTTTCCATTAACTTGAAGTTCGATGTTTTATGTTGCAGTTGAGTGTAGACTCTATTACGCGTATGAATCGTGAGTGGTTTTCCTAACGTGGTGTCTTGAGTTCTTGAAGTGTTTAAGGGAAGAGATTTTAAGGCGGACGTAGTGAAAGTTATTCATCAGGGAGGTAAGGGCTTACGATATTCCGTATTATTTTTTATTTTAATTCTATTGTACGGGATTATAAATTTTGTATGACCCAGTTTCACTATATTTATTATATTTATTGATAAACACTTAAAAATATCATGTGACCGATTTTTCAGTTTTCAGTTATTACAAGCTTAGGTACATCTAAAATTGAAAAATTATGTTTCCTATGCCATAAAATTGAAACCATAAGTGGCAAATAGGTAAACCAAATTACAAAAGAATATTATTCGTATCGAGAACAATCTTTTTTAATTTTCCTTTTTATTATTTGTTTTATATAAGTAGCAATTATTTTGAATTATTATGAAGTTTTCCAAAAATTACTGCAATTTTTTTTATATTTCATATTTCTACGTAAACTCAAGAAGTGAATTTTTGCTGACCAGTATTATTTTTACATTTTTATAACTCTGTATGTACTTAAAACGTTCTTAATACTTAAACATAATAGGAAGTATGTCCAATACGTACATTCAGCACAATCAATTGATGGGCTTATATTGGAAATTAGAAAAGCGTTTTCTTTCAGATTAAAAAAAGGTTGGACACAGCCAAAATGGATAAGGCGTTAGATAGCAGTATGATTCCTTCCCTGTTTCCACAATTTTACATATTAGTATCCCACCCTACATCATTTAATTATCGTACAACACTAATTAGTGAACGCGTGTCGAGTCTGTTTTTCATGTAGCTTGAATACAGGCTATCTATTCGGTAACACTCTAAATGATAGTTTGACCTTTCTACCATTATTTTTACGACTATATAGAAGCATAAAGATGAAATATTTTTTTTATCGCAGCTTTGATGAAAACAAAACGACTAATTAGTGTAAGCGTAATGTGGTAGGTATCACACAAAATGTTCTTCACTCTATGTGTAGGATTAGACCCACAGCTCAGAGGAGTAGGTACCCTAGCTATAAGTTACAGAATAGACCCACGTCGCTTTGGATTCAAGCGGGTCGGTCGTGTAGCTAGATAGATACCAACTTTCTAGAGAGAGTAGAAAGCTACATGTTACTAATAATACAAAATATCTATACTAATATTATAAAGACGATGAGTTTGTTTCTTTGTTTTAAAGCGCTAATCTCCGGAACTAGAGGTCCGAACTGAAAAATTCTTTCTGTTTTAAATAGTACATTTATCGAGAAAGGCTATATAACTTCACGCTATGACTATTTGGAGCGGAGCATCAATGAAAAATGTTGGAAAAAAGGGAAAAATTGTTGTATGTAGAACCCGAAAAAAGCGGTTGAAGCCACGCGCAATAGTTATTATATTTTGAGCTTTTACAAGCTATTTTCTGTCCCTTTCGGTACATAAGGGACTGATGTATCCTAGATACATAGTTTAAAGATTTTCTATCCTAGGATCTTTTAAGACTGTGCTAGATAATAAACTCTGGTTTTATGTCGGCAGTATGATATTTTTTCACCTTTCACCTTATTATACCACTTTGAACCAGGGGCTTCTCTACTAATCAGGACTTATGTTTATTATACTAGTGGGCGTTGGGGTTGGCTGGAAAATCCGTTGTTATTCAATACGGGGATACGTACATAATACTATTATCTGTTTTGAAATCGGTATGGTAATGACATATTTGATGTTTGTGATTTTCATAGGTATGCACTTTATAGCGCCTTTATACTTTACAGTTTAATTCCACTTATAACACCTGTTTTTTTATACAGAACCTACCCATCCAATAACAGAATAGAAATATTATGTTCGACGTTATTAACTCTCTCTTTCTGTGGCATTACTTTATCTCTCCTCTATCTCTTTCCGGCTTATACAGGGGCCTTATAAACCGCTGAGCGGTCGGCGGTATGTACTTGAAAGCTTTGTACCTACATCCTAGAGTGACAGTGATACCCCCAAGGGCTCCTTTCCACCAGAGATGTGCTTTGCTACGTTGCTATGGATGCGTTTGATATCCACCAATCATATTCATTGGTGCACATAGCTTATCACTGGTGGAAACGGATTCAAGTAAGATATGTTTTTTTATATGGAAAGATGCGTGCTATGGATGCCTGCTGCTGCTACTGGCCGTCGCGGGTGAAATAATTATGTAGAGCAGAACTACCTACAGTATGTCTCCACTATCGCATAGCTCGATAGCGCATCTTCCTCGCACAGCTTCATAGCTTAAATATTGGTGGAAACCGTCACATAATATTTCCGTAGATGACCCTTTTTTAAATATATAGGCAAGCGCTTGACTGTGATCACACCTAATGGAAAGTTATGATACAGTCTAAGGTGGAACGCGCTTGCCTAGGAGATGCCTATTCACTCTTGATTTGTAGGCGCCCGGGTTGTAAGTGGTAGGAAAGACTGTAAGTGCCTGGGAGGGTATTCCGGGCCTTTGCAGTGCGTATCAGGAATGAGGAATCAAACCGCTTCGTACGCGTCTTTGGCCTTCTACTACATCGATGGTCTACAATTCTACATCGACGTATGTATGGGTGGAATCATTTTCGATGGTAAAAAGGTGACGGGGGAACCAAATTAAATAGTTCCTGAGCACACTCCGAAATAATATATTCTACACATTCCATAGCACATCTCTGGTGGAAAGGCACCCTTGTTAGAACAGTTTCCATCCAGCTGTATTTACTCGTGAATGGTAACAATATTGTTTGAAAAAATAAGAGCGGTCCAAACAATTTAGTTTCCAGTCTCCCTGTTTCCCTATCGTCTGTGTCCTTTCTTTCTAAATGCCATGTATTGTATGTTTAAATTGCTTGTTTTCAGAAAATATATTAACAGAGAAAGGTTCATAAAAACTCATTTCATTTCAAACTGAAAAGAAACGACATGAAATTCTCCAATAACCCATAATGATAATTGATTTGGCAAACAATAGACTTGTGCCGTCGCTTTACGAGATTTAATTTCTTTGTAAAATAAATAATTTTTTTCTTCAACATTTACCTCAGATAATGTCTTACAACTTTGTGACACAACTACGAAAAAACTTCCAATATGGATTTTATGGAAAATATTTTTTTCAGACAGGTGTTCATATCCTTCCTGTTCTTAATCCTTCAATTTCATTTAACGTTTCTATTACCCAAAGTAGGTATTTCTCTTAGAAAATTAATTTAAAAAGACCTTTCGCGGTCTTGCAGTATAATCTCTTTAATTGGCTCGATTTTCTTGCATTTTCTCGGAGACTGCTCTTTCTTCAAGTCTTGACTCTTGAGATATTTTAATCCTGTCTGAAAGATAAGCACCTAGATATTTATATCTAAGCTTTAGTATACGAATAGATACAAAAACTTCCAGGGTCTTCCATTCATGCTAATATTCATCTGAGCTTCTTTGTTACTACTTACTAATAAATTATTTATTGTGTAGTATACAATATAGGTGTATGAATTGAGTTCATAAAGGTTTTTTTGCAACTGTAAAAAAACCAATTGCGAAAATTAAATTGTTAGGTAATTTCTTATTCTCAGCCCAAGTAAATAAATTTTACTCGGGCTGAGAATATTTGGGTAAGTGATGGCGAAAAGTTTAGTTTATTAGCATAAAAAGGAAAATCTACAATTTTAAATTGACAAATAATATTTCCAAATTATTCTCTAGGCAATGCCTATTGCGTAAGAATATTAATGTATTGACATAGGCAAAGTCACAGCGAAGATTTCCGAGATTTATTATTAACATCTCTGTGAACCACTCCTGCTGTTATTTTCCTACATTAGAGCACTCAAAAACATTGTATAGGCATATTTTAGAGTGCCCCAATGTTTTCTGTATGAAAAAAATTGCATACAATATCACTCCTACATTGTTTTTATTTTACTCGTAACTACGAATGTCGGTTTAGGTAAAAAATACAAACAGCATTTCGATATTGCAGCATTTCATTTATTTGTTTTTTTTTTCATCAAATATAAAAAAAATATGCCATATATATAAATTTTATTTTAAAAACATTTTAAAATTTGACAAGTAGATACCACAAAGGTGATACGAATCAAGTTTCCTCACGAATCAAAACCAGAATAAATAATATCATAAAAAAAAATTGTGAACCATTAGAGTAGGTACCTACTAGGAATTTGTTTATTGAATCCGGAATGTAATTTTACGTATGAAAAGATACTTTCTTTTCAATGCATATTTCTGCTCATGAAGATGTTATTGAAAGGTTTATTTGCCCATTATTTTGGAATCCGAGTTTGAGTTAATGTGAAGACTGTAGCCGCAGTCGATAAAAATAAAGATTGGATTTTATTCAGCCTAGTACCAGATTTCATATATCCATGGTCATTTTCCTTTCCACCTGCCTAGGTTGGTAACATAGTGATAATAAGTTTAACGGCCTACAAGCCGTATTTAGGTGATTTTGAATGAAGTTTTATGCAAAAACTATAAAGAAAATTACTTTCAAATTTACACGTCATGTATTTTGGGTCTTTAATCTAAAATCGCTAAGAAGCAGAAACACAATTGGATAAAATTTTCTCGATAGAAAGTTCTCCCAAAAGTTGCTCCAAAATCTCAATTTTTCTATATTTTATCGGAAACTACAATGGATGTAATTGTAATTTTAGTTTTAATGGATCGGTAATAATAATATCCTAAAACGCTTAGAACGGATTTTTGATAACCAGCTTAGTTTTTGAGTTATTAGGTAAAACGTCGTTTTTCTGCTATATTCTTCCGCGACGCTGCATGTCGCACCTACCGAATCGCCGTGAGAGTGAGAAAGACAAAAATAAATTCAATCAATCCCCTTAATAAGTAAAATCATCATGATAGTAAAAAGTCGTATTTAAATATAGAAAGAAAAGAGTCTTCAGGGATTCCTCCCTGGAACAACAAGAATGTCTCACAATTTTACGTAACAGAAGATTAATGTTTCGTTCAGACGTTTTCACATAGTGTCAAATGAAATTATTACAACATAACCATTTTAGTAGATATGATCTGGGTAACTATTTATACGCCGCACCACTAACAGTTTTATCTTTTTATTTTAAACCTTATTACTTACTGCTTAAGATACATAACCAGAAAGAGTATGACTTATACGTGATAAAATGAAAAGACCTTTTTATTAAATACAAGCGTCACCAATGTCACGAAAAGTGACCGGAATAACTCTGAAAGGATCAGTCGTGTGATAGAAGATGAATTTCAAGTCAAATATTGTGTTGATGATTGGTAGTAAATTAAGGGATTTATTGAATTTATTTTTGTCTTTCTCTCTCTCACGGATACGTTGGTAGGTGCGACATGCAGTGTCGCGGAAGAATATGACAGAAAAACAAACTTTTACCTACTTACTCAAAAAGCGTTTTTGGTTAATAGTTATTACCGACACATTAAAACATAAATTACAATTACATCCATTGTAGGTAGTTTTCGATAAAAAACAGGATAACTGAAATTTTGGTGCATCTTTTGGGAGAACTTTCTTTCGAGAAAATTTTATCCAATCGTGTTTCTGCTTAGCGATTTTAGATTAAATACCCAAAATACATGACTTAAATTTGAAAGTAATTGTCTTTATAGTTTTTACGTAAAACTTCATTCAAAATCACATAAATACGGCTTGTACGCCGTTAATGTTGAGTTGAGGGGGTACAGGAATAATCAATACTTCAAATTAATTAAAATACCTACTATACCTACCTACTTTTATGAATAAAGCAAATCATGTAGGTATCTACTAGCGTACTATGGCATCCAGCATTCATATATAAATTAATTTTTAAGCCGCTTCGGAGGAGTATTGTTACAAACAGTGTGATACGAGAATTGAAAATGTTAGAAATAATATATATTAGTAGAATAGATTCTAATTAAATACCACAGTTAAATACAATCATAACGTCAAAAGTATACCTACGAGTAAGTGCAACATAGTTCAAGAAATAAACTTGGCTTTTAGATTCTATAACAGGAGAGAGCAAAATAATTTACGCGTTTCGATGTTATTGCACTATGCATCCACTTAAATATTGTATTCGAAATTCGAAACTCAAACTTCATATTCTGTAGAGTTAGAGAAACAAGATTTTGCTTTTAGAATCACGGACTGGTCATCGAATTAGTGAACTTACCTTCTATTTATAATGTGAATGTAGTTTGCCATAGATATTACTGGAGAGATTAAGATAAAGATATCTAGTTTATGAATATATTTTCTATAATTTTTTTTAAAGATTAAGATTTCTGAGTGATACCTATTAATATAAGTATAATTAATTCATTCTTAAAACAAAGAGACAATATATTTTAAAATTACAAGTATTAGGTGTCGTTCTTTTGTTTCCATAATTAGTCTAAGCCATTTTTTTTAACCCCCGACGCAAAAGGGGTGTTATAAGTTTAACGTGTCTGTGTATCTGTGTATCTGTCTGTGGTAGCGTAGCGCCCAAACGGATGGACCGATTTTCATGAAGTTTATTTTGTGTCATAGATAATTTTAACCCGAGTGTTCTTAGCCATGTTTCATGAAAATCTGTTCAGCTGTTTGAAGATTATCAGCTATTTTCTAGTTGATGAGGGGATCTGACTAACTTCTTTATGTCCGATCGATTCGAAATTTGGTAATGTGTAGCTTCAATGACATTGAAAGTATATGGTAAGGTAACCATGACCTGATTTGCCGTTTGAAGATCAGCAGCTCTTTAATAGTTGATGAGGGGATCTGACTACCTTCCATATGTCCTATCGTTTCGAAACTTGGTACCGTGTTATTTCAATGGTATTAAAAGCGTATGGTAAGCTAATCATGACCTGATCAGCCGTTTGAAGAAGATCAGCTCTTTAATAGTTGATGAGAGGATCTGACTACCTTCCATATGTCCTATCGTTTCGAAACTTGGTACCGTGTTAATTCAATGGTATTAAAAGCGTATGGTAAGATAATCATAACCTGATCAGCCGTTTGAAGAAGATCAGCTCTTTAATAGTTGATGAGGGGATCTGACTACCTTCCATATGTCCTATCGTTTCGAAACTTGGTACCGTGTTATTTCAATGATATTGAAAGTATATGGTAAGGTAATCATGACCTGATCAGCCGTTTGAAGAAGATCAGCTCTTTAATAGTTGATGAGGGGATCTGACTACCTTCCATATATCCTATCGATTCGAAATTTGGTATTGTGTTACTTCAATGATATTGAAAGTATATGGTAAGGTAAGCATGTCCTGATTTGCCGTTTGATGATCATCAGCTCTTTAATAGTTGATGAGGGGATCTGACTACCTTCCATATGTCCTATCGTTCCCATAGGCATACCTAAATTGCTTAAACTAATACGAAAAACAAATACCTACCTAATATTTAACCTAAACTTACGAGTAGGAAGGTAAAACTTAATCTACTAAATGAAAACTAATATTACATCCAGTAACTAACTAAGTTACTTACTTATCACTATTAATACCTTCCCTATATTAAATACCTTGTTACCTACTTTAAAAAGGACAAAATAAAAGTAAAATTACAAATTTTAAAAACCCCCGACACAAAAAATAAAATATAAAAAGTAACAAATAATATTTTAAACCTATTATAATAATTATTATCGTCACAATATATTATTAAGAACGTTCAGATATTTTTGAATTCAAGCGTCGTCGCATCGTCGGGGGACCGTTAGAGAGACGCAAAAGGGGTGTCATAAGTTTAACGTGTCCATATGTCCCCCGACGATGCGACGACGCTTGAATTCAAAAATATCTGAACGTTCTTAATAATATATTGTGACGATAATAATTATTATAATAGGTTTAAAATATTATTTGTTACTTTTTATATTTTATTTTTTGTCGGGGGTTTTTAAAATTTGTAATTTTACTTTTATATTTCATGTCTTTTCAGCATTATTTTACAGTGTAAAGTTTTTTTTTTCCGTAATCCACTTTTATTTATTAACCCTCAATCCAATAGCCGCAGTTCATAGCCTGCAATTTGGAAATTATTATAACAAATAAAAAAAAATCATAAAAATGTGTTATAGAATCCTTATATAAAAATTATTTTTAGGTAACGTTTTTAACTTACAGGTCACTTAAAATTGCTTCAATAATAGCACAGTTTAAAGATATCCTATTTTAAGACTGTGATAATAGCTCTTTTAACCCGTTAATACTAACATCTGAGTTTCATTAAATTACTGCGTACTTTTTTGTCAAGGTACAGAACAGTTTAAATGTGATTAATAATAGGTATATACCTACCTTATGGTATTTTAATGTAATGTTTAATATATTTGTGGGACAGTAACCGATAGAAGTACTTCTAATTACAAGGCATATGCTAACCTTTACTGAACAGACGAGCAAAGTTCATTGGCTTTTGTAAATCCCGATGGTATTGTCAAATTGTTGGTACACCTATCGATTGGTGAGAGCACCAAATGTTTTCATGTTCTATTATATTATTTTCAAATTATTATGATAATAACGTGTGGCGTGTCGAATGGTAATTTAGGTTAATAAAATATAGTCCAGTATTTGGTGAAATAAAAGCTTTTTGACAGAAAGATCCACCTGCCCTTGAAATATTTATTTTATTATTTTATAAGATACACGTGTGTAATTCAAGTGTTTGTTACAAAACTTGTAGGTAAATTTTATTTTTTGGACGTAAAATTTTTTTTAATAATTTTCTTATTTTTCATAAAATAAATAGGTCATATGGCAAAACAACGTTTGCTGGGTTTTGTACTGTAAGTATTTCTCATAGGTTCATCATCCATGATCATACGATGTAAACGTTAAAATTCAAATAGGTACCTACTTGTTTAAGTTTCTTCTTTGTCATAGGCCTAACAGGTATAGGTCGCACAACGAAAGTTGAGGCGAACACGGCACTCACACTAACGTAATATTTACATACAAGGTGTTTCATTTTTGTAAGATGTAAGACAGGGGACGTCAGTTTATACAATTCAGTCATAATTATATTAGATCCTAAAATAATTGAACACATTAAATACAATTTCACGACTTGTCCATGTAGTGTTTTGCCGCGTCCTGTGTAGAAAAATATTCCATTGTAATACCGTCACAAAATATAGTTACGTGCTGGGGTTTGAAGATTGGAAGAAAAATACCTGATGAACCTTTTATTTTGCACTTCTTACCCGAAATATGTCTCTTGATCGCTTGTAGTTTGATTGATTGACTGCTTGACAGATTGACTTAGCATAAGGTATAAATTATGGTATTCTGTGTCAATAGGTACAAATAATAAGTATTTTATAATGAATAATATTTAAATCTAACGTTGTATTGTTATAAAAGCAACTTCTATTAAAAAAAAAGTGAGCCGCCTTTAAAAAAACGTATCCTAAAAAATTCCAATAATTAAGCGCAAAATAATTTTCTAATTATATGCTTAGTTTTCATACAACACTCTGTATCACTCTCATTCAAATGTCAAAAACACTAGCTATCTCGCTCATGCTAATTATAACTGATTTGTGCAAGCGGGACCACTGCAAAACGTCAGCGCATCTAGCGTGTACAGATACATAAACTTTGCATGTGTTGTTCGCCTCAACTCTCGCTGTGCGACCTATACTTAAGAAAATATAAGACTATCGCCCAATTTAACGACAGCAATTTTGTGCCAAAGAAGAACCCATGAGATTTTTTGGAATGCTGTACAATTCAAAAAATCGTAAATACTGGCTTAAAATATGTTTTTCAAAGATTGTTCAAACTTGTACTAGCGTAAATCCCGTACTGCCTGCGGGATCATAAAGGCGGAAACTCTCTACCTTTGACAAGAATACACCCTCCATTCTGTTTTAAATAAGTTTAGAATTGAATTAAAGTTCGTTTAAAACACGTAATCTTAAAGTATTATCCAAAGAATTGGTATTCTCCACAAAAAGCGAACGTATTTTTGTGTACGTAATTGTTTAATTTTTAATTATGAGCGTACATTATAATGTTTCTTCATTATAAAGTTAAGACTGAGTTCGTATCCTGAAATTACTTCCTCGGCGATTTGTAAAGGATTTATACCCATACCTTCAAACTTACTAAAAGGCTGCTGAACTTTCTTATCTTTGGAAAGTGTGCGCTTATCAACAATCTTTTATAAGTTATGCAGTCTGAAATGAAAAGCCTTGCATATACTGACCGTAATATTACAGGTCATACAAAGAGATTAAAGATAGTATATTTAGAATTTGGCCCCTAATGGGAGGACTTTGGCCGCGATTAGTTATCACCCCACCGGTATAGATATATCAATCTATGAGGACGCGCCCCACTATGTCAAACTCCGTACGAATCGAATGAAACATAAGCGATTTTGACAGGGTGGGGCGCGTCTTCGTGGATTGAAAAATCTACAGACGCGTAGAGTCCAGCTGGTCGGTGGTGCGATGTTGTGTAGAAACTGTGAGAGGTTGTTTACTCACTTCGAAGTTAGTATGATAACATCTTCGGCTGCATCGTCTCTTACCATCAGGTGAGATCGCAGTCAAGTAGGTACTAACTTGTAGAGTGTAAATATAGGTATAGATATTTCAATCCACGATGACGCGCCCCACTCTGTCAAACTCCATACGAATAGATGAAACATAAGCGATTTTGACAGAGTGGGGCGCATCTTCGTAGATTGAAATATCTATAAACGTGTATCCATCGATGAAAGTCCACTGCTTTGCTTAAATCGGCGGAGACGCATCTGAGACCAATAAGCTATTATTGCTTTTTCAGTGTTTCTCTGTATATGATACGTGTAATAAAAATGGAAATAATATTGAAGGGTACAAAAGTGCATTTTATAAGGACTTAATACTGTGTATAAATATGCATATTTTAATTTTCTATAATGTATGCTTATTTTTTTATACAGATAATATTTTTACAGGGTAATTCTTTATATAAAGTACACCACAGAGCAAAGAATTACTTTAAAGTACACCTATGTATCCATTATTATTGTTTTCATTTTTTGTTACACGTTGTTACAAAAAAATTATAATAAAATAAATAAATAATAATAATAATAAATTTATTCAAAAAAGTTACACATCGATACAGAAATAAAAGTGAGGATAACAACACACAGAAGATAAAGCACAATTTTATATAATATGTCTCTCATAGCGATCTTAGTATAGGAATATCGATATTTGCCTCTTTATCTTTCAGTGAAAAATAATAGATAAGTTGTTGTTTCAAAATATATTGATACAAATTAATTTTAATCACAAATAAAAAAGAGCATAAATACAGCATGTGAAACAATAAGGTCAGAACATTGAAAACAAATGCCGGGCGGTTCAACTTCATACCTACTTTATATCCGTATCTTCGTCAACCATAAAGTTTTGTGCGAGTCAGTTCCGTTCCCGCGGGAGGCATTACAATAAACCTGTATGGGAATAAAACAGACGTCAATCTGTCCGTCCGTATCACTGTCGGCCCCGCTGGCGAGAGCGGCGCGCTGTCATTATCGGCTTGCGGGATTGTCATGTTTATGACATAACGTCACAGTTTATGTTGTCTTTTTATTGGGACTCGACGTAGACTTGTACCCCCTTATTAACGGCCTACAAGCCGTATTTAGGTGTTTTTGAATGAAGTTTTATGCAAAAACTATAAAGACAATTACTTTCAAATTTACACGTCATGTATTTTGGGTCTTTAATCTAAAATCGCTGAGAAGCAGAAACATGATTGGATAAAATTTTCTCGATAGAAAGTTCTTCCAAAAGTTGCTCCAAAATCTCAGTTTTTCTAGTTTTTATCGGACACTACATTGGATGTAATTGTAATTTTTGTTTTAAAGTGTCGGTAATTATAATGTCCAAAAACGCTAAGAAACGGATTTTTGATAACCAGCTTAGTTTTTGAGTAATTAGGTAAAAGGTCGTTTTTCTGTTTTATTCTTCCGCGACGCTGCATGTCGCACCTACCAAATCACCATGAGAGTGAGAAAGACAAAAATAAATTCAATAAATCCCCTTAATGAACGTGGAATAAAGATGAAGTAGTTAAACTCTGTTTCGTTTTTATGTGTCGAGTGGAAATTGATATTTTAAGAGAAAAGACAATCTTTATTACACGTTTATTAATAAGGGGGGTAGAGATTTTAGACTGACGAAATAAATTGTCTCAATGCGTATTTAATAAAAGATCGTAAAATCTCGTTATTTCGTACAAGGTACAAAACATAAACAGTGCCTACTGTTTTTAACCGACTTCAAAAAAAAAAGAGGAGGTTCTCAATTCGTCAGATTTTTTTTTATATTTAATTGTGGTTAGCCCCCTCAAATACCTGTAATAGATAAGAGCTAATTTTTATTTAAATATAATATGTCATATACATATTATATCTCGCGGTTGCTATGAACCAAATCGGTTCAATTGTTTTGCGTGACGGACTAAAAAATAAACACAAACACACCCGCGCGCACGCACAAACACACAAAAACGAAAACACACATATACACACACAGCCATACATAACAAATTATAAAGCATCGACCGATAGGCTAACTGATAATAATTTCACCTAATAATACCCAACTCTAAGTAGACACAATCTCATAACAACCTAATTATCATTGAAGCAACTTCCAAACACTCGAGATAATATCATAATCGGTCACGTACTAATAGCTGGCGAAATTCCAGCGGTATTTTTATGTTTCCTCTTTCTCCCGGAGGTAAGTCCACTGATTTATCACGCGGCAACCAAGACGTTTCGTGCTCCAAATCTCTTGAGACTAACCTGCTTATTTGTTATTCTAGTAGTTTACGCCTTATACCCTTATTTTAGTATGTTTTATATGCTACTGTTTGTTTCTCTCGACAGAAGGGAGAAATAAGGATTAAACCAAGTAATTAAGTTCTTAGATTCGTGTTACCGCAGAAAATTTTTATTGACAGATTTTTTTTTGGTTTCCGTACAAGGGTAGAAAACGGGACCCTATTATTAAGACACCGCCGTTCATCTATATCTCGGTCACCAGGCTGTATCTCTTGAACCTTATACTCAGACTGTTGCAATTTTCACAGAAGATGTGTTTCTGTTACCGCTATAACAACAAATACTAAAAAACCAAATAGTATTAATATTAAAGGGGCTCCGTTACAACGAACATGCTCTTTTTTTTCAATAAAATAATTCGGTATGTAACCACGGTATAAATATTTATAAAACTGAAGTCCGAACCATTTAGAAAGGTTGGTTCCAAGAAAAATATTTTATAATTGAAGGTTATGAGGCATAAAGAAAATACTCGGTTTATTTGATTTACGTATAGCAAACAATATTATTTATTAAACGCTTTCGTGAAAATCCGAGAATAGGAAGTCAATACAGGCACATTTTTTTCAAGAGCAAAGTGGAGAGTTTACGTCTTATTAACACACAAAATAGAATGTGTACTTTAGATGTGTTTACTATGCTTAGAAACAGCGCCAAAATTGCGTTTGCTTAACTTTCCATTGTTGAGTCCAGGGTAAAGGTTCCATTTTCCCACGTTTATGCCTGTAAAGTTACACTTTTCATCTTTTGCCTTCTTCCACTGGGGATGTTCTTTACGCATGCGTGTGTTTAAATTTCAAGCTAACAGCACTTCCGAGAACACTCGTAAATTCTTATAAGCTTTATCCATCCATAAACACGTTCAATATCTAGAACGATCGAAATCTAAAGTTTTATCAGCTGCTGCTTCATAAAAGCCCACACTCTGCGGACGAAGCGTCATTTCACATTACCTCAAGCTCTTATATTTTATGGCCCACTACTGGGTTTGAGTCCCAATTCCTCACAAGAAGGTTCAGAATCACTTAGTGAGGACGATGGAGAGAGCTATGCTTGGAGTATTTTTGCGCGATCGAATCAGAAATGAGGAGATCCGCAAAAGAACCAAAGTGACCGACAACGCTCAACGTGTCGCAAAACTGAAGTGGTAATGGGCGGGATATGTAGCTCGTAGGACCGATTGACGTTGGGGACCCGAGGAGCTGGAATGGCTTCCACGCACTGGAAAGCGCAGTGTCGGCAGACCCCCACGAGTTAGACGGACGACATAAAGAAAGACGCGGGGAGTCGCTGACGCCAGGCGGAGCAAGATCGTGGTATTTGGCGGTCATTTTAGGAGGCCTATGTCCAGCAGTGCACGTCCATCGGCTGAAAAGCCGATGACGATGACGATCCAATTCAGAACGGGGGCTCAAAATTTGGCTATAGCCTAAAATATTTATAGTTTTCTTTAACTGCTCAGCGAGCGATTGGTACATTCATAATATTTCCGAAAACATTGAATTTTTGCCTGGAATTCGAAACCCCAACCCTTGATTGCAAGGGGCATCTAAGCTACTAAGCTGTTACTGTTTGAAAGCCAAAATAATTACTTTAACATCAATTTTTTTGATGACTTCAAACAATTTTTAGCTTACGTATACGAATTAATATTGTGCGACCAACCACGAGATGAGATAAAAATCTGTTTTAAGGAAGGAATAAAGAAATTCGATCATAATAGAGTTTCTCAAGTGAAAGCTTTCATAATTTCGAAAGCCTTTCATGTTTTTAGGAACTCCGCACTCACAAGTAAGGGTCGGGACGCATCTGCGTAATTTACTTCTCCGAAATTTGCTCGATTCACTCGCAATGTTTTTCAAGTAACCTACGAGTATATGCATCACGTTCAACGTAAGAATACCTTCTTACTCTGAACGTCGCTCTCCTTCTCTTATTATCTTATTATTAGCTGAGCCTTCTCTTATTATCTTTTCTATAATAAGAGAAGGCTGGTTCTTGGCTCTCTATTAAAGACTCGACTTTGTAGAGATTATATTTATGTGTGTGTGCAGTATTTTCAGTGGATAGTCTTAAGAAACCTCTTACAAGGCGAATGAACGACATCAAGAGAGTCGCGAGAAGTAGGTAGTTGGTTTCAGGCGGCACAAAATCGTGATATTTGGCGGTAATTTCTTGAGGCCTAAGGATGTCGAACAATAAATGTCCATCGGCTGAAACAGCAATGATTCAGCTATAAGTTCGGACCAGCTGGGTGATCGGCTAGAAATGAATCAATCATTAAAGAGCTGTATCAATGTCAAAACGTGATTTGCAAGTGCTGTGATTGGTCAAAACCCATGTTTTAACATTGATACAGCTCTATAATGATTGATACATTTTTAGGCGATCGCCCCGCTGTGTTGTTGCTTTGTGACCAAAAGAAATTCTTACCCTATCTTGGCTGACCAAGATACGAAGACAATAAGAACAATCACTTAGTCACATCATAACGGAACAAAGACTTTAGCGAGTTTATTTTGGGACTTCCCGCTTCGTTTGTTTTAACTTTCCCGTTCCTATAACAAATCAGTGTTCCCGCGGGATACGTTAAAATAAACCGTTTGTAACAATATAACAAACATACCCATTACAGCCTACAGTTATTGTTTTGTTTTATTGTTACAAGCGGTTGAAAGACGAAGAACCTACTATCCTCTAGACGAAGATTAAAATTTTGGTTTCTATTTTAAAGGGTTGAGCGATTTTTTAAGTTGTGGATACCATTATTATTATTTGGACGACCGAATGGCGTAGTGGTAGCGAACCTGCCGTCTGCGCCGGAAGTCGTGGGTTCGATTCCCACTACTGGTAAATGTTTGTGTGATGAGCATGAATGTTTCCCAGTGTCTGGGTGATTTTCAATATATTATATTCATGTATATTAGTATGTATGTATATTTATCAGTTATCTAGTAACCATAAAACATGCTATCGCTTACTTTGGAGTTAGATTGCGATGTGTAAAATGACCCGTATATAATTATTTATTTATTTTATCGTTAATTCAGTACTTTGTACGCGTATCAGTGGGCTGATTCTGTTTCGTTAGTTAAGAACTCGCACTGGCTTATTAACTAAGAAAACGGAGGCAAAAACCCTATTTTTTTATTTTTGCACAACTTAGCAACACTAGTAAGTGTTAGTTTTAATATACATAAATATAATAAATTGAAAAACACCCAGACACTGGAAAACATTCATGCTCATCACACAACATTTACCAGTAGTGGGAATCGAACCCACGTCCTCCGGCGCAGACGACAGGTTCGCTACCACTACGCCATTCGGTCGTCCAAAAGGTCAGCTAAGTAAGCTATATGAATATAAGATACAAAACATGTTATCTTCAAAGGCACACTCGCTGCTCGCAGTCATCGCACAACGCAAGTCAAACGATCAAATCGCAACGGAAATAGAAATAACGATCTCCTTCGTATATCGGTGCATTGGATTTCCGAGCCCGGTTTCCAACTTGCCTCGACCACTTATCTACTAGACGTTTACGTTATAACTCCCAACTTAACTACCAGCCTAGCTATTCACGTATTGTTTTGACACACTAAGTGTGTCTTATACTTTAAGTACCAACCTTCATATCAGTCGACCTAGTGATTCAAGTATTTTTTTTTAAATACTGAATGACTTCACTGTCTTCACTCCACTTGACCATGGACCACGGAGGCGTGACATAGTATCCCCGAGCGGGGGTAGAGCGAAGGCGGGTTGTATTCATGTATACGTAAAGACGCGTATGCCGTATGACGTTTTTTTAACATTTTACTTCATAAAATGCAGCCGACGTGCTATTGCAACTATGAAAGTACTTATCAAGTTTAAAAAAAAACAATGGTCTGATGAATTTGGTTTAACTTCCAAATCTCAATACCGTGGAATAAAGGTGACATAGTTATACTGTGTTTTATCTTTAGTGAATGTGAAATTATTGATGACAGAGTTGTGAGATTTTTACTTGCGTAGTGTAAGCTGTCTATTGACAGGAATCGCTCGCTTGTTATTAGGAGTCTAAAGATATATAGTCGATGGCAACGTGTGAAGAGATATTATTATGTTCCCGTAGTTACACTCTATTTTTAAGTCCATTTCAAAAGTAAATCGCATTTTCTATTTCGCGTTTGAAGAGGAAGTTCAACTTGCTTTTAGAGTTAAAGGAAAACTTGTTTGTACAAGTAATATAGTTCTCAAATTGTTTGAGAATTTATGCTAGAATGTATGCATATCCGTCCAGAAGTACCTACCTTATAATCCGACAAATTACACATCAAAATTCATAAATACATAATATCATAACTTTATATAGAATCTCAGTTAGTAATTTACCAGGCTTTACAAAATATTGGTTCAGTATTTAACAATTTTTAAACTTACAAACAAAAGCTTCGATGCTTATATAATATAATTTAATATCGCCAGTAGCTGAAATCCTTTCCAGTTGCAAAAGTTATAACATTCATTCAAGTTGACCGAAATCACCTCACGTAAATGTTTTCCTAAAGTTTTCCCGTTAAAGAAAAGTCCGCGAAGAGTTCTAAATGATCATTGCGAAACAAAAAGTATAAAAACACAGATAATATTATTTATTTCTTTAGCTAAGTTCAAACAAAGTAAAGTTTTAATTTCATCGCTCATCTAAACTTCGAAGACTTTTAAATGGGAATTTTTAAAACTTTATTTAAAAATCGAAAATTAAAGCTTATTATAAAGAGGAATATAAGATGTGTCATAGTCTATTTTGAGAAGAAGTGCAGAAAGCTACAATGAACGAACTACGAAGCGTTTTGATTTCTCGTTCTTGATACGCACTGCAATATGCATCTTCTAGGCAAGCGCGTTCCACCTTAGACTGTATCATCACTTTCCATCAGGTGTGATCACAGTCAAGCGCTAGCCTATATAGTAAAAAAAAACTCGAGGTGAATCCGATCAATGCAACCACTAGGTTTCAGTTACCACTAATTTAAAAAAATCCTCTTGATTTTGCTTGGTCCTGAATCTATTGATAAGGGATCAGCCAACATTTGTTTGAACATACTTCGTTCATTAGCAGATCATCTGTAGGTATTAGGTGTTGCAGTTTACCTTTATTTTCATCCACAAAGAACGACAAAGCCTACATTGTAACAGTGAATGCAGCACAAACAAAGTGGCCACCCACGCAAGTATCCTGCGGTGTCCGGAGCTGCATTCATATGGATTACCATTTCACAGGCTGCTATTTGCATTCAAGTTGGCAGCCAGTAATACAGATCGTGGGTGTTCGTCGAATTTATAGTCGAAAGCACTAGCCTTATTTGAATAGGGATGGACAATGGCACTCTTCTATGAACATCTACACTATAATTTTTGCTCTATACAAGTTTGTACTTAACTGCGATCTCATCTGATGGTAAGTGATGATGCAGCCTAAGATGTTATCGTACTAACTTGGGAGGGTAAGTAAATTTACCCCAACGGTTTCTATACAAGCATAGCACCGGAACGCTAAATCGCTTAGCGGTGCGTCATTGCTGGGTAGGGTGGTAACTAGCCATGGTCGAAGCCTCCCACCAGACCAGACCTGAGCAAATTTAGAAATTATAAAATTTCGTAGAAAGTGGCCCGTGGCAGGAATCGAACCCACTACCTCCGAAAACCGGGGCATCCTCAGGAGATGTTGTCTTCACAATGCGAAATCGTAGAGTGAAGTCTACGATGTCGGGACGAAACGTGCGTCGAAGAAAGTGTTGGAAAATTGTATCTGGTGTTTCATGTGGGCAGTGTTCCTGCATATTACTATACAGAATCTTTTCAAGTAGGTAGCGGATTATAGCCAAACAAATTAATCTGTCCTACAGAATGAATTGCATATTCGCATAAGTTTAGCTGATTCCACTGTAAATGATGCCGTCACATTACAGCTTTTTGTATGAGAAAATTAAAAAAATGTATGAAACTGCAAACGACGGCCGTATCTCTAGGTATCTTTGTCTGTACCTTTCCTTTGTTTGATTCGACATAGAAAATTACCCTCCCGCAATACCGGTAGCAGAAAACTAATCCATTTTATTGGATAACATGCAAACTACCGATATCGATCTCACTCAAATTTTTCTTGGACACAGAGAGACTAATAGAGACAGAGAACTCTAATTGGATGTTTGACTCCAAATTTGTTTATTTCTGATTTATTATAAACTAGGATATAAATAAATAATGACGTAGAGTGACTAATTAAATCGACCAAGATAAAAACTTTATAAGCATTTAAATATTAGACAGAGATAGCACCATTGAATTGTGATGTCACACCTTATTAATGCTCAATCTTCAATGTAGCTTCGTGTGGCTTCATACAAAATTCGGTTTTGCGAGAAAGGAGAAGAAGACCCTCCCACTCAAAAATGAAAATGTCAATAACTTTGTAACTCTTCGTTGGATTTTAATATTTTTTTCAGTGTACGTTATCAATTTTATCCTAGTTTATAATAAAGTACTTATTTTTATCAATTTCAAATGTAATTTAGAGTCAATCATCATGAAGTTTGCTAGTGAGTATGTACATATCTAATAAAAATTCCTTGCTAAGTTAATTTACAGAAAATACTCGGTAACCTAATAGAACTGAGTTTTATTCTTAAAAAAGTAGGCTCATTGTTCCTTGTAGAAGGGAAATTATATTCATAATACTTATATTTTTCTTTGAAATTGAAATTCTGATCCAAATTAAATTAGTTCCACTCAGTTAAGTATGAAAGAAAATAATTTACAATCATACATTTTCGAGACAACTGGTTTTAATGTTTAGGTACCTTCATTATTGTAAATGTTTCGAAATTACATTCCAAATTTAAAAATATTAGTACTTATTGTATGAAACCTGACCTGAGAAAGATATAAAAATCATGAAAACGTCTACAGATTGTTACGCGTCAACTTCCAAATCACTGGTCTGAATTCAATTCAATCTTCATAATTACTTTTTTAACCGACTTCGTTTACTGTAGATCGTACTAAGTCTGAGGAACCGTAAGCACAGATCAAAGTAATAAAATTTAATAAACCTATTAACGATAGTATAATGTTACTTGGTTTTAAACCTATTGAAGCAGTGAGTTGTTGTAGCCTATCTTTGTTTTTTCTCACAACTGTCACAATTTTTTCATTAATCGTTGCAGATAATATAGGCACTGAGGACAAACCTCTGTGGTTTTTTCAGTGTTTTTAAATAAGTTTTTTTTATTATATTTGTTTTGATAATAATAAATCAAATAAATACTAAAAATCATTTGACTACATCCTAGCTTTCCTAGTTTAGGAGTCAGGAGTCTAAACAAGATTGTAAATGGAGTTTTTCAAATAAACGCTTTTATTATTTATTTATTATTATTTATTTACATGAGAGGGTGGTATCGGTAGATATTTCAGTCCACGATGACGCGTCCCACTCTGTCAAATTCTACACGAGGCGAATGAAACATAAGCGAATTTAACAGGGTGGGGCGCGTCTTCGTGGATTGAAATATCTATAACGCCCATCAAGTCCTTTAGGTGCACTATCAATTCCAAGTAAAACACAGAGTGTGATGCAGGGGCCTTGATCATGTAGTTAAAAAATAAAATTTTAACTCGAATCACGGTACCGATAGATTGAAATATACTAACCGTAATCCAATTTCCCTAAATACAAACAAATAACCTTGAACTTATGCCTCTTAATATTCACGCAATGTATCGACGCAAGGAAAATATTCTATGACCAAAGCTTCTAGTCTAGAACCTTATTTCTGCATACGGATCGGTACGATTAGAGTCATTTTCATTGTCTTTATTGTGAAAGTTTTCCATCAGACTGGTAGATAGGTACTACTGGTTATAGGCTACTCCATAATAATTATTATCACTACAAAAAATTCGCCTGGGTTTTCAACGTAGATTTTGGTTTTCACAAATCTCGCCGATTTGCCGGGATAGATTATTAAATAATTCAAGCTTAACAATAAATATAAATAGGCTATATTAATCTAGATGCCCGTTTGCCTGGGAGTTCAACAAAATGATCTATCTAGAAGTTTTCCGAAGAGATCTATACTCTGAACTAAGTATGTAACTATTTTTGGCGATCATTGCAACGTATACATTCCAATAATTTAAAGGAAGATTTGATCACTGCATATAAAGAGGCTGACAATATCGGTTACCTCAGGCTATTTATTACTTACCGAGTGTTCAGTGTAATATCATGGTAGGTAATATACAGACAAAAAAATACGTGGCATTTTTGGAATGCCAACAGAAGATACAACGAACAATTACCAACGTCAGGTGTCGGTTACGGTAACAGTGTGAGGTCACGTGAGATGTCGATTTCGGTAATGGTGTAGCGAGATCAATATTTTATTCCGATATCTCAATAAATGGCTCGAAGGAGTTTTTCTTCTATCAACTAACAATAATCGCACCTCGGATTAACCTCATTGGTTACGATATTGCCTCTACTCAAAAAACGAGTTACAGTACAGACCGTAAGAGCATTTGAGTATTTTACGATGAAGCAGACATATTAACTAAGAGCTAACAACCCGAATCACGGGCCGTTAAGCAAAGACCTTGACAACCATTACATACAGACACAAAGCACACAATGTAGTAGGTATTAGAGCCAAGTACTGTACACAGAACTTACAGTACTGTACAATGTACATAATACACGTAGACTTATCTATGTGTCGATAAACTTCAGACGCAAAACTATTAGCTGTTAGATACAGACATTTTCGGAGAAATACTATGCCTCTTAATTTCATGGGTTAATTCAGAATTTTTCTTTTGTTAGTGAAATAATTATTAAATCTTTCTTATCTTTTTTAAATAGCATGTGTTATCACGTATTTTTTTTAGTGTTTTTAGGACCGATTTTTCTGTCGCCAGATAAACGTTAACTTAGGAATTAATATGACGTTTTTACAGCTTTTGTATGGCATATGTTCCAAATTTATTCCTCCGATAGCTTATCTGGCTATTGAAAAATCGGCAGTTAATGAATAAAAAAATCATTACCTGCAAGATCTTACTGAACCTAAGTTTCTTTTGTTCGCTCGAATAAAAAGACGCGTACAAAGAAAAAAAATAAACAAAAAAGTAATCGGAGGTTTCATTTTACTTTCGTGGGTTTGGAATGTTTTTGTTCAATTTACTAACATGTATACATTCTATACCATGTTATTATTATTTTAACTAATAATTCCACCGCATCAAATTTGCATACATTGCGGTTTTTATTACAGCTGCTCCACTTTAAAACTAATAAATTCTCCAATCTCAAGTGAATGTCCAATCAATCCTTATTGCGCGTCGCGTCGTTTTATTACATCTCGTATTTTGCATACGATTACTCGAATCCCTTGATAGCTGATGAAATCTTTTTTATATGTCTAGTCTCTAACCCTCTAGGGAATTGTGTTTTAATTAAAAATAATTGAAATGATATTAGAAACTGAATTAGCGATAGAGCATAGACTTGGATGAATGATATTGGTAAAAAAGCATGGCCGTACGCGAATTTTTATTAATCAAGAAAATGCTTTCGGTCCGGTCAAATCCTAGAATTGATTACAATGTTTGTTTAACGGCGTACAAGCCGTATTTAAGTGATTTTCAATGAAGTTTTACGTAAAAACTATAAAGACAAAAACGTCATGTATTTTGGGTCTTTAATCTAAAATCGCTTAGAAGCAGAAACACGATTGGATACAATTTTCTCGATAGAAAATTGCTCCAAAATCTCAGTTTTCCTGTTTTTTATCGGAAACTACAATGGCTGTATTATAATTTTTTGTTTTAATGTGTCGGTAATAACAATATCCAAAAAAGCTTAGAAACCGATTTTTGATAACTGGCTTAGTTTTTGAGTAATTAGGTAAAAGGTCTTTTTTCTGTTTTATTCTTCCGCGACGCTGCATGTCGCACCTACCAACGTATCCGTGAGAGTGAGAAAGACAAAAATAAATTCAATAAATCCCTTTAACGGCCACAAATATAGCAACCTATACGGCAAACGAAATGAATGTTCAAAAGAACAGTTTTCAGAAAAAAAACGTAGACTGTGCTACAAGCCTACAAGAGCATAAAACAATCAGTTTTTCGGACATTTGTATCCCCCGAGCCAAAACAAGGATTAACATAAATTAAGGATAAAATGGGGTTTATGACAAAATAACTTATTATGAAGCATAATTACGAGCATGAGAAGTGAAATAGTACATTTCAATATAAGTGCGGAAAGTTTGTCATTTCTTTACGAGTCCCGGTTTGTTGACCCAAGCCGAAGGCGAGGATTAACTATAAGTACGAGTAAAAATGACAATTCCGCACGTGCATTGACGACGTTTTTTAATACATTTGCGAAAAAAAATATTGGTTTTACGTGTTTGCCTGCTCCGCATTTGCATGCCGTGTTCGTG
Source organism: Coenonympha arcania (assembly GCA_036785405.1). Classification (NCBI taxonomy): domain Eukaryota; kingdom Metazoa; phylum Arthropoda; class Insecta; order Lepidoptera; family Nymphalidae; genus Coenonympha; species Coenonympha arcania. The sequence goes on from CM072067.1 coordinate 5,976,615, forward strand.
TTCATGCGCTCCTGGTGCGCCCGCTCCGGTGCCGCATAGGAGGAAAACACAAAAGCACTAGTGCGGAAAAGAATAACCTTGCGCACGCTAAACACACATGGAAATGTCAACTTTTTGAGCAAATGTATTAAAAAGATTATTAATTTTTGCAATGCCTCTCTCTGATACCCTAAGACCCCGGTCTGGTATATTATTGGTTGAAGGTAGTGATCGTTTACAATAACATAACGTAGACTGAACGCTATGTAGGTCATCGAACACGTGTCCTCGCCTTTAATAAAAAACAGAGCAATTTGTCGGAATCGATATTGTCAATAAATAATTTAATCGAATCGAAAACTAAGTGTGAGTCGACCGGGAGTTTACATGTGTTTGGAACCTATTATTTGGAAATTATTGTAACTATAACATTAAGTGTGAATTCGGTACAGTTACAATTTTACTGCGATAGGTTAAACCGTTTACGTCTTATTTAATATTTAAAGATATTATGGCTACGAGTAGTTTATTGTATTTAAATCTAAAACACTTTACATAAGAATCCGGCATTTGGAATTTGGTGATATTAAATAGATAGTTTGGTGTCTTTCGACCAGAATAATTCACATGATCTTTTCTAAGTCAATTTCAAATTCAAATAAACTTTATTTCATATAGGCCTAATTTACAGGCACTTATCTGGGGACACGGTAGTGTCCCCGCCAGACGAGTCAAGCGAAGCGCGAGGGCACTACCTATCTTTTCTCGAAGTGTTTCGCCGTATTTTTAAACCCTTATAACTTAGGCCAGAATTATTCCAGATAATCAAAATTCTCGGGAAATGATGTCGCCGGTGAACTTATTAAACGTATAAAGTTTCAATATCACAGGTCTTATACTTTAGATTTTATTGAGATCTGAAAAACCCAGATTTCGTCACTGACTGACTGACTGACTGACTCACTGATGATCATCAAAATTCCTAGGTACTTCCTGAAGTCCAAGAAAGCTGAAATTTGGTATGTAAGCTAGAATTAGTACACAACCAACAAAAAAATTCCAAAAGTTGGAAATTTAACCCCCCAACCCCTTAAAATAGGGGATGGAAGTTTGTATGAAACTACGGCAAATATTGATGCTAGAGGTCTCAAAATTGATATAGGGACTCTTTGTAATAAACAATTAAATACGTGTTTCAGGATTTTTAGTAAATCACCCCACATCCATCAAATTAGGGGGTTGGAAGTTCGTATGGGGGGATGGAAGTTTGTATGAAACTACGGCAAATATTGATGCTAGAGGTCTCAAAATTGATATAGGAACTCTTTGTAATAAACAATTAAATACGTATTTCAGGATTTTTAGTAAATCACCCCACATCCATCAAATTAGGGGGTTGGAAGTTCGTATGGGGTTTCCCATACGTATGTAGGTACAAACTTAATTTCATGTTAGATATCTGCTAGTATACATCTGGAAAAACACGTAATTTTTTTTGGTAATTATAAGTGCGATTCCAGTGCCCAAGTGGCCAAGCGCCCAAGTGCCCAGTGCCCCGTGCCCAGTAATATCGCACGTTTCAAGCCCAAGTTCCATGCATGTTATGTTTAACAAGCCGAGTTTCACTGCATGTCGAGTGATCAGGATCCAGCGCTCAATGACAAGAACCCACATTGAGCCGAGTGCCCAGTGCCCAGCTTGAGCTGTCGAACGTGCCAAGCGTCAAATCTCTCTGATTTTGAAGAGCGTTATAGCGCATAAATACCTGCTCAGTGCCCAAACGGACGCGTCAAGACCAAGTTACACACAGGACCCGTCCAACGAGCCCAGCTCTCAGTTCCCAGTGCCCAGGGTGAGATGAGTGCCCAAGGCCCAGTGCCCAGTACCCACAGTTAGCCGTCGGGCACGCCAAGCGTAAATTATATGGATTTTAACAGCGCCCTAACGTCAGTGTGTCCAGTACCATAGCTGTGAAAAGAGGCGCACCTGAAGTGTAAGAAATACACAAAAAAAAAGAAAAATTAAGTTAATAAAAAACATTGTTTTAAAAAACTTACAAAAAGAAATGAAATCCCAACAAAAACATTTTCATGTAAAATGTTGCCAGACGAGCATATGGCTCACACTGTCAAAAAGTTATCAGATCTCATGTAGGGCAAGACTTCTGACTTTATACACCCTTAAATACAAGCTCTAACTTCACAAACTATACACTTTAGTTACAATAATGTCTTGACCGTTTGGCTTCCGTTACATTGGGCGTAAAATCAAAAATCTATTCACTTTTCAGTACTCTGTAAGTTCTGTTAAATCAAAATTTGAAATCAGAAAAATGGTTTTGATGGAATAAATTTTTCACTTTACGCCCATGTGAGGGTAGCCAAACGGCCAAGACATTATTGTAACTAAAGTGTAGAGTTTGTGAAGTTAGAGCTTGTATTTAAGGGTGTATAAAGTCAGAAGTCTTGCCCTACATGAGATCTGATAACTTTTTGACAGTGTGAGCCATATGCTCGTCTGGCAACATTTTACATGAAAATGTTTTTGTTGGGATATATTAGTCATTTCATTTTTCAATACTTATAACGATGCTTAATTAATTAATTTCAATACTTATTTACGAAGGCTCAACCCGCTCTTCTACTGAGAAAAAGCCCACAACAAACTAAGCCGGGTTTTGTATTTTTTATCACCATTTTATTAAAGCTGCTAAAAACGAATTGTGCTAGTACAATTACGGCAGTTCACTATCACTCCCAAGGATTTGATTAATATAAATAATACGTAGTACTATAGTAGAGCTCACAGCAACTTACTGATATTACACATCGAAACAACACAGCGGAGGCCTCAAAAGTCTATCGTCATTACCTGAGGGCATTTCATTCACATTGAAAAGGATAATATTAAGGATATGGGTTTTGACCTTGGCAAATATACAGATTACATAATATAACGCTAAATCTATATTGATCCACGAGTAATGTTCACTGAAATGTAACATACCTGTTTGTTTATTTTCTTCAGACATGTGGTTACCGCAGCGCGAGTTTGCAGCGTGTTCACAACCTTTTCAAATGTTGATGTTGTGAAAATACTACGATTTTCATGAATATTTACTCCGATTGTAATCTGGAGCGAGGTTTAATAACTGTTGAATATTTAATAATGTTTTTTCGTCATTGTTTAGCGTTTCACGTTTTGGTATATTGTATTTTTATCATGAAATAATTTTATTGAATTACCGTAGCCTAATGTTTCGGATATCTACCTCTTAGAATCAGTGTTCGTGGATTTTGGTCCCAGGCATACACATGTATGACTTTTAGGAGTCACAAGCATGTATTTTTCTGCCAAATTAATTAAATCAAACTGGCTTCTATGAAGTTTCTTCGTTATGTTTTCAAAAGCGTGTGAAGCCTGCTAATCCGCACGTTGTCTAATTGGTGGGACATTACCAAACTCTTTTCATTTTGAAAAGATACCAATTTCCTGTAGTCGCCATAAAAAGGGATCAAGAAAAATGAAGCGTTATTGCTGAAATACTGTACAGAGGGACTAATTGAATTAAAAAAAAAATCTATGCATCCAATCATTTCAATTTAATTTTATTTGTAATGTTCTGTTTGGACTTACCTTAACATAGGTTAAAAGTAAAAAACATATCGTAGTAAATCAGGGTTACAAAATCCATTGGCGAATAAATAAGGACAATGACTCTTGGAATGATAGGAATACCTATACTAAAACAAGATATCATAAAGATTAACTTTAATTATTTTGTAAAAAAAAATCTACACTATATACTTAAAAGTTAGAACTATAAACATTTTGAAAAGAGCAAGCGCCTAGTTTGTTGCCAATTCTTCACGGTGCAAACCTCTTTTTCGAACTTGGCGGTAGAGTTTTAACTTTTCATAATAGCCCGTAAATGAAGTCTATTTACAAAAAGAAGATTTTTATTTTCACTTTCATGATTTAATTACACGATAAATCTCTAAAACTACGGTGTTGGTAGACAATGACTAAGGTAGCAGTTCCAAAAGTCTTTATTAAAGACATTGACAAACTGGGTGCTCCCACTCCTAACTAGTTCAGGAATAAAATATTAATCTCTAAAACGTGTGAATTCAACACATGTAAAGAAATACCTCCGGTTATTCTTTTGTTGAATACCAAAGCTTTGCCTTAAGAAACTGTGGGTGTATTTCATTCTTACGATACCTTTTTATTTTCTTTATAGCTGAAGAATAGTCTGTAGTATCTTTATGATGGCATTTTTATTTATATCATACGTACGAGTACGTACATTCTAAGATCATATTTTCTATTCCAGAGAACAGAATGCGGTATGATGTTTTAATACAAATCATCATTTGAGTTTCATTTGACCAAATGGCACAGTGGTTGCGGTCCTGCCGTCTGCGTCGGAGGTCGTGGGTTCGATTGCCACAGTTGAAACTGCATGTTTCATCAACATGAATGTAGTTTACGTCCTTTTCTCAGATCTACGGAATATACTGAAAAAAATTCGTATAAAACGAGAATTTTATACATTAACTAGCTGATCCGGCAAGAGTTGTTATGCCCTGTAATTTTTTTCTCACTTATGATTATGGAACATAGCTTACAGACCTACATACCGAACATTTTATAACAAGCCTACGCAGAGATTTCGTCAAGCCGTTTCGGAGGAGTTTGGTAACAAAAACTGGAACGAGAATTTTATATAATAGAGAAGAAAGACATACGTTGAGCAGGCAAATGTTTTGTCATTTAAGGATCTCATAAGTTTACGACCTACCAAACGTAGACAAAAATTTTCATAAAAATCGGTTAAGCCGTTTCGGATAACCTTGGTCACAAACACTGTGACAGGAGAATTGTATATATTAGAAGAATAATTTTATTGTTATTGCAGTTTGGTTTAGATCTATTTGTTTGAATTATTATTTTTGAATCATAAAATATTGAAGCCGTCATATTATCATGACCTGCGTTTAACAGGTTACTTGCCGTGACCCCAATCATCTATTATGGGTGAATTCCAAGTACATTAACCCCGAATAATTTTCCACCTGGGGTTAACGATAATATCCGGAATTGGCTTACCGTGCTCTCTAGAGCATGAGATTTATGGGTTACATTACCCTTAAATCATAGTCTCATAATTACAGTGGATGTACTATCCCTCATCCCTCTACTATTTAGGCTTCCTAAATTCTTTGCCCAATACACCATATTATGCCCAATCTACATTTGGGTTGGTAGATTATTATGACTATGAAGTATTTAAATAATAATTAGTTTCTTCTACAAAAAATCACTTTTAGTAACATAAGGGGCTCCAACTATCTTTGTTCTTCGAGTGCTTAGAGTAAGTTATAATATTTTATCTTAGGTCGATCTTTAATTAAAGTCATAATATGTGATTCCTCAAACAATTAGTGTACCACTAGTATTTTCAGAAGTTCTGCTTGAATAAAGAATATTTTCATAATCTACGTTTTAACATCCAGCAGGGTTAAATTAATATTCTGTGAACGTCCCTGGCACAATCGTTGAAAATAAACCGAGTCACAAGGCTTAACAGATTAGTAGGGCTTTAACAATACGTACATGAAACGTGAAATATACATTTTATCCTGCTCAGCAATGTTGACATACATTATAAGAGTTTGTACTACATAGGTACCTAGTATCTCAGTACCTACATTCTGCTTCTATGATACTACGGACATTTTTGACGTTTTTAGGATTCCGTGCCCGAAGGGTAAAAAAGGAACCCTATTACGGAGACTTCGCTGTCCGTCCGTCCGTCTATCTGTCACCAGGCTGTATCTCTTGAACCGCGATAGCTACAGGCTTGAAATTTTCAAATATTCCTCCTCCCATACAACAAACGTCATTTTTTTGTTTGTTCTTGCTCAATATTAATAACGGTAAAAGGTAGTAGCTTCAAATGTTCACAGAATATACATATACTTATTTGACTTAAAAAAAATGTTAAATAAAAATAAGAAACATATTTTAAGGGGGGCTCCCATACAAAAAACGTGATTTTTTTGCTTGTTTTTGAATCTACTGGGCAGGGGTGTTTAGTTTACTTTAATACTATTGAGAATAAGTCTTGACGATACGGAACCCTCAGTGCGCGAGCCCGACTCGCACTTGACAGTATTTGTTTGGTTACGTCGAAAAAGGTTTTAATTAAGCTTGTCATAAAGTGCATACAGGAGTGAAAGAGGAATAGCGTACTTTGTGTACCAGGGAAGCAATTAACATAGAAGTCAGTCAGGACCTACGTTTGTTTATTTTTGATGGCTAGTATTTCACTCGCGTAGCCATGTGAGAATGTGGTTGTGTAAACCCACTGGCTGACTTTATCCTGTAGAGTTATTCTGTAAGGACGTTTTTGTTAGAGTCCGCCTGTGTTTCAGTTTGTGTACATTAAGCACGTAGCTTTTAAGTCTGCTAACTCAAGTTAGAACAGATCTATATCCCCATCTTAATAATATATATAAACTAGCAAACGCCCGCGGCTTCGCTCACGTTGATCTTCTGCTTTACTCCCTCAGGCGTTAAGTTTCCAAAATTCTTGTATTAACCGTCATTTAATTTAATTTTGACCACTAAATATTTCCTAATGCTTGCTGGTTATATTCAGACGTCGATTTTCAAAGCAATCGGCCCAGTAACAAAAAAGTTCAAAATGGCGGCCAAAAAGATCAAAATTTTTAAATTTTGACCACAAATTCCTTCTCTATGCTTGCTACCATAGTCAGATATCGTTTTTCAAAGCAATCGGCCCAGTTACAAAAAAGTTCAAAATGGCGGCCAAAAAGTTCAATTTTTTTTTAATTTTGACCACAAATTCCTTCTCTATGCTTGATGCCATAGTCAAATATCGATTTTCGAAGCAATCGGTCCAGTAACAAAAAAGTTCAAAATGGCGGCCACTTTTTTAAATTTTGACCACAAATTCCTTCTCTAAGCTAGCAGCCATAGTCAAATATCGATTTTCAAAGCAATCGGTCCAGTGACAAAAAAGTTCAAAATCGCGGCCACTTTTTTAAATTTTGACCACAAATTCTTTCTCTGCCAGCTGCCATAGTCAAATATCGATTTTCAAAGCAATCGGTCCAGTAACAAAAAAGTTCAAAATGGCGGCCACTTTTTTAAATTTTGACCACAAATTCCTTCTCTTTGTTTACTGCCATAGTCAAATATCGATTTTTTAAGCAATCGGCCCAGTAACAAAAAAGTTCAAAATGGCGGCCACTTTTTTAATTTTGGCAACAAATTCCTTCTCTATGCTTGCTGCCATAGTCAAAAGTCGATTTTAAAAGCAATCGGCCCAGTAACAAAAAAGTTCAAAATGGCGGCCAAAAAGTTCAAAATTTTTCCTCCTCAAAATTTGGATCTCGAAAATCCCTTTCTGAATACGAATTCATGATACAATACCAACCTAGGTACCGAATTTCAGATCTCTACGACTTGTAGCTTTTCGGGAGTTCCTGGAAAAACGAAAAAAATTTCACTTTTGTATGGGGAAATCCAAAAAACCAACGGTTTTCACCCCTTAAAATTTGAATTTCTGGAATCCCCGTCTTAGTACAAATTCATGACCTAATATCTACCTATGTACCAAATTTCAGATCCCTACGACTTGTAGCTTTTCGGGAATTCCTGGAACAACGAAAAAAATTTCACTTTTGTATGGGGAAATCCAAAAAACCAACGGTTTTCACCCCTTAAAATTTGAATTTCTGGAATCCCCGTCTTAGTACGAATTCATGACCTAATATCTACCGAGGTACCAAATTTCAGATCCCTACGACTTGTAGCTTTTCGGGAATTCCTGGAACAACGAAAAAAATATCACTTTTGTATGGGGAAATCCAAAAAACCAACGGTTTTTACCCCTTAAAATTTGAATTTCTGGAATCCCCGTCTTAGTACGAATTCATGACCTAATATCTACCTAGGTACCAAATTTCAGATCCCTATGACTTGTAGCTTTTCGGGAATTCCTGGAACAACGAAAAAAATTTCACTTTTGTATGGAGAAATCCAAAAAACCAACGGTTTTTACCCCTTAAAATTTGAATTTCTGGAATCCCCGTCTTAGTACGAATTCATGACCTAATATCTACCTAGGTACCAAATTTTAGATCCCTACGACTTGTAGCTTTTCGGGAATCCCTGGAACAACGAAAAAAATTTCTTTTTTCTATGGGAAAATCCAAAAAACCAACGGTTTTTACCCCTTAAAATTTAAATTTCTGGAATCCCCGTCTTAGTACGAATTCATGACCTAATATCTACCTAGGTACCAAATTTTAGATCCCTACGACTTGTAGCTATTCGGGAATCCCTGGAACAACGAAAAAAAATTCACTTTTGTATGGGAAAATCCAAAAAACCAACGGTTTTTACCCCTTAAAATTTGAATTTCTGGAATCCCCGTCTTAGTACGAATTCATGACCTAATATCTACCTAGGTACCAAATTTCAGATCTCTACGACCTATAGTTTTGGCGGAATCCGTGGAACAACCAAAATGCCTCATTCTTTTATATATATAGATAAATAAGAATTTAATTTATAGATTGATATCTTACGCTGACGATCTGTCTGTACTTAAAAGTTTAACAATTTTACATATTAACTAGTTGAACCCGCAAACGTTCTTTTGCCATGTAAGATATAAAAAATAGCTTATGATCTACTCTCAGACCTACCAAACATACAGAAATTTCATAAAAATAGGTTGAGCCGTTTAGGAGGAGTTTGGTGACAAAAATAGACTCGAGAATATTATTATATTAAAAATGTCGATTTGAAAGTTGTATTTTAATTTTCGCAGATCTCTTATTAAGAAAATAATGCGGAAAAGTAAAAGAACTGCGAAGTTATTTTATTATACCGTAATTAAGGTCCGAAAGTGTCTCGTTACCTTTTAAAACACATTTTTCGCTCCGTGGTTCCAGCGCTGGAGCGTGAGCGAAAAAACTTAATATTATTTTCTTCCAAAGCCCTTACCCTTATTACTTCATCAGCGGTAAATTTATATTTGAGTCAATTTTTATTTGGAAATCAAGTATTCATTATTTCATCGTATATTATGGTCGTTTATTTTATCATATCAAGTGTCATTCTTCAAGTGAGTAAACGTTACTCCAAGTGCATCGTGCAATAAAACTAAGAAATAAAAACCGGCCAAGTGCGAGTTTAAGACTCAAAACTGAGGGTTCTATACTACAAAAGATAAGAGGGGAACGGTATTTTCTACGACATTTTTTACGATAAATCAAAAACTATGACATAGTAGGTAGTTATATAGAATGAGCAAGTAAAGCCCTTCATGATACCACACAAAGTACAGTTATCTCAGTTTCTTTGAAATTTCAACCCATCGATTCCCCCTTGTTTTAGAAAATAATATTAATAATTTTCTATTTTTTTTTTATAAAAAAAAGTTTAATTTATCTTTTATTCCTTCTTTTATTCCAAAAATAAGGTTAATTGAAGAACTTGAAATAAAGAATATATATTGAGCTTGATCTCGACTTAGAACTTTATTTTCGGTTGTCCTTGAATACAAGTATTTCACAAATTTCATTGAATTGAACTCTACGAAAGAATAATTTTGTTTTGTAAAGTAAACGGGGAATTCTAAAAATGAAAACGTTCCCTATAATTTGAAAATACCAGAGCGAAACGTGAGTGCAAAACAAATCACTCTTTTGCTTCCAAAATTTTAATAATAAAGTTACTTTTTCATTACCGAGTGATTCAATTTGTTTGTTATGAAATTATTTTACTGCCAACAGCTGTAGGCTTCATGTGGAATTAGATTTTTATAAATTTCACGGAAACCGAATAGATTTAAAATAAGAACATTTTCGTAGCTTCAAGAGCGACACAGGAAACAAATACGAAAAATTTTTTCAGTATTTCGACCAAAATCTAAAGATAAATAGATCTCCAGTAAAACGATACAAATCATTTTTGTTTTTCCCTCGCCTGTATGATAAATAAAACCGGCCAAGTCCGAGTCGGACTCGCGCACCGAGGGTTCCGTACTACATTAGAAAAAGTAAAACATAAGAATCATTTTTTTACCTCTTTCAATCTTGACTTTGTTTTTATGCGTGGTCAATTATTATAACCTACAATTATTCTAAATTTCATGTCAATGTCGTTAATAGTTACTGAAATAAAGGGTCGAGACTGACAGACCGACAGACAGACGGACAATAAAGGATCTTAGGGGTTTTTTACTTTGAGATACGGAACCCTAAAAACGTCAAAATTTGCGGCTGATTTGCCCATTTCACTGTCAGTCGCATGATGCCTTTCTTACGACTTATATCTGAGCATTATTCTCCTCTAGGCTCGGTAGGTATCCTTAAATAGAACGTAAGAACACTTACTTACGACTTTGTTTCCCCTTTGCTCATTATAATTTTCTACATCTAAAACCCTGTTATCGGACACGATTATTAGTATAAAGAGGGCGTACTGTCTTGCTTTTAGTTCATACGTTGCAAGTATTTTGCGTTGTTTTCGTTTATTATTAACTAAAATTGAGGAAATTTTAGTAGCTTGCTGCCATCGTTCTAGATTTGTTCTACAACTACGCCCTCCTGACAATGTCATTCACGTGCCAAGAGATCCTTGTCGGACTGTACGTCTCATATTCACTCATAGTAATATACTTACTGTTATAAGTACTTACTTCTGTTTTTTCAATAAAAATGGCTCTCTTTTTTGTAACATTTTCTGGAAATATAATATTAGTATGTACTCTTATGAGAGAAAGACAAAATTAACCAGTTCAGTTCAGCAGCCAAGCTTAGGATTACAAAATTCTTTTGCTTGATTTCCTATTTTGTCGCAAGGTATAGGAATCAAGAAAATTCCGGTATTTTCTTGCGGAAAAAAGTAGTCGTAAGTATAAGATGCGATGCGTGGTACAAGAGGTGTGAGAGAATGGTGTGGTAATAATTATGATCTTTAAAGCTCTACTACATTTTCTCATTATTATTTCATAAGACATAATAATAAACAGGGCAGCGATAATGAAGAAAAAAGGGCGGTTAATTGTAATTTATTTTTCAGCGGAGATATTTCTTCTCGAAATACTTTATGAACCTTTATTGTTCAAGAACCTTCAACGGTTGAAAGAAACATCGTCGTTTCATATTTCAGATGAGAAATATAGCATTTTCGGTTTGAGCTATTTTACAAAACATCATTAATAATAGGTAAATATAGAACGGTCATTGTTTCAGCCGATGGTCATAGGCCTTCTAAAATTATGGCTAAACTCCACGAATGTTAATCAATCAATCAATCAACCAATCGATCGATCGATCAATCAATCAATCAATGTTTTTATTGACTCTTTCAAAGTCGTCCGTCGCTTCGTCCAGCAACCCTGCAGTCTTAGCCATATGACTTATCCACGACCGTTACTAAAACCTATGGATCGCTCATTTCTTAACTAAATAAAATATCGAAATTTAAAAATTATATGAGAATGTCAATTGCCATCGAAATGTCACAATGTGAGATGAGATAGGTACCTACTCATAGTTTTTTTTTTTAAACTTTGTTCAATTTAGTTATGGAACGAGCAATTGACAGAGTTCGATGACGCTCGCATATAGGTATATGTACCATGGCTAACGGCGCTGGTCGGGGAGAGTCTGCCACCATTGTGTTTACCGATGCGTGGCTAAAATTCAAGCACATTCAGATTCACTAATTCAACACTTGACAACAACAACGACCTGAATATCGAACTCAGGAACTTTCATGAGAAATTGAATAGGTATATATAAGACAGTTTTTATTCATGCTACTCGAATCATAATAGACCGAATGGCGTAGTGGTAGCGAACCTGCCGTCTGCACCGGAGGTCGTGGGTTCGATTCCCACTACTGGTAAATGTTTGTGTGATGAGCTTGAATGTTTTGCAGTGTCTGCGTGTTTTTCAATATATTATATTCATGTACCTATATTAGAATGTATGTATATTTATCAGTCATCTAGCACCCATAACACAAGCTATCGCTTACTTTGGGGCTATATTGCGATGTGTAAAAATGTCCCGTATATAGATTTTATCTTTCGTAACTCTCCAATGTATAAAATTATCATGTCAAGTTTTGTTAACAAACTCCTCCGAAGCGGCTGGACCGATTGTTATGAAATTTTCTGTGCATGTTCGGTAAGTCTGAGAGTAGGTTGTAAGTCATTTTTATATCCATAAAAGGCAGAACAATGTTTGCCGGGTCAGCTAGTTAAATATCACAATGTAACTACGTGGTACGTCTTAAAAGTAAAAAAATCACGCACATTTCGCCATAAAGTCATCAGGTTTCGATTTCCTGTTCGGAGTTGTTTTTGCGTTTACCGCTCATCAAGAATAGCTGTATTTATGTGCCTGTAATTCAGGCATCTGTATCCACAATACTGGTTTAGTATTTTTTTTACTAATTAGTCAGTTTTTTTTTGCAATATTTGCAAAGATTCTAACTTTGTAAACGTCTTTACTTGGTAAGATCTGCATTTTACTACATCCGAGAAAAGACTTAAAATGTGTGGATAACAAAGCAAAATAATATTGAATTGAATTCAGTATAAAATAAGAAATTCAAGAGAGATAGCATGTAAGTGTTGCTATCACATCAAAATAAAATAAATTATGGATGGTAGCTATCCTTTAAAAGCCAAAAAGTACAAATAAATTTTAGTTACCAAATCCCTACAACTCCAGTGGAGATAAAAACTTGAGGATAAATTCTATCAAAACCTCAGCTATTTCAATACGTTGCCGTTTTTAAAACAATGCGAACAAACTTTTTCCATTCGATTCCCGACAATGATTGAACGGGAAGCTCGAATCGCCTTTTTACGGTGGGATGTGCTAACAGAAGCAAATGAAAAGTAAACGATTGGCAAACCGTTGTGCTGAAATGTCGTTAATCTTTTACGATTTAGTTTCCAGTTTCGTGGGATCGTAAACAACTCAATTGGCTGGTTGGATTTGAATCGATTTCCGTAGCTAGAATTTGTTATACTTTATCTAGTAGCGTAAATTTTAATATTTTTGATACGTTTTAATAAATAAGCAATGATTACTTAGTAAATAAGACGACGTATTAGTACTCGTACCTTAGATGTGTTCAAAGTTCAAATTTTATTAAAAATCTTAATAATCCTAATTTTTTAAATCAAAGTAAACCGATATTTTAATTGTATTAAACATAAACATGCTCTTTTTAGTTTGGCAATAAATCCCATAATTTCGACCCTAAATTCTAAATTTAATATATGGTATTTAGATGATGGCTCTTTAGGAGGAGATGCGTCAACGGTTTTACAAGACCTGCACACAATAATTCAAAAATTCTCAGAAATTGGCTTAAAGATAAATTTTTCAAAATGCGAAGTTTTCTTTCCGGATTCGATTTCGACGGAGTTGAAAATTAATATTCAAAATTCTTTAAGTGTAATATTTCCAGAAATTACTTTAGTTTCAAAACAAAATTTAACTCTCCTAGGTGCTCCAATTTTCGAAGAAGCATTTCCTTCTTTCTTAAATTCTAAATTACAAAATTTTGATAAATTTTCACAACGTTTATTGGACATAAAGCCTCATGTAGCCATTTACATTTTACGGTTGTGCCTTTTTGCTCCTAAATTCATGTACTTCTTGAGGTGCAGTCTCATTTGGAAATACCCCTCTTTGATTTCAAAATTGGACTTGTCACTTAAAGAATGTTTAAGCAAAATTTTAAATTTAAATTTTAATGACCGCGCTTGGACCCAAGCATGTCTCCCTGTGAAATACGGGGGATTAGGCACACGGTCTATCTCAAGTGTTGCGCTCCCGGCTTTCCTGTCCTCTGCTTCTGGCTCTACCGCCCTCGTTGGTCGGATCCTTAATCTGTTAAATGCGATCAATGTAAAGGTGGAGAGCCTGTCAGAGGCGAGATTGGCCTGGAGTGCATCTTGTCCTGGCGAGAGTTTTCCAACGGCTGTGGAATGTCAGGTCCTCTGGGACAAACCACGTATTATCGCGACTCACGCGGATCTCGTAGCGCAGTGTACCTCAATTACGGATAAAGCTCGAATTTTAGCTGTTTCCGAAAAAAAATCTGGTCACTGGCTACATGCCCTGCCATCCCACAGCCAGGGGACGATACTCGACAGAACAGCACTTCGTGTTGCCGTGTGTCTACGCTTGGGTATCAAAATTTGTGAACCTCATATATGTCCCTGTGGCAGTCGCGTGGATCAACTTGGTTACCATGGCCTCAGCTGCACCAGAAGTGCAGGCCGCCTTTATCGCCACGGTACTATCAATGATTTGGTACGCCGCGTTCTGGCCACTGCTTCTATCCCTGCGCAATTAGAGCCATCCGGTCTATTCAGGGATGATGGCAAAAGGCCAGACGGGATGACCATAATACCGTGGTTGATGGGACGTGCCTTGGTGTGGGATGCGACCTGCGTCGATACGTTGGCTGCATCTCATTTACCGGGTACGTACCAAAAGGCGGGTGCAGCTGCAGAGTCTGCTCAAATGCTTAAGCGCCGCAAATAATCAATAATCAGCAAGGACTATGTTTTTGCGGCGCTTGCATTTGAAACTTTAGGTCCATGGTCATCGGACACAAAAAAATTTGTGAATATCTTATCCAAAAAGTTGGTTCACGCGTCAGGTGACCAAAGAGCTGGCGCTTACTTAGCCCAACGGCTAAGCCTAGCTATACAGCGAGGCAATAGCGCCAGTGTTTTGGGCACCATGCCATTAAGCGAGCATTTGGACGGTGTGTACATTTTGTAAATATTTTTAGTCTTAATTTATTTTTTAACATTTTAGTTTATTTAGTATAAATAATAACTTATGTTTTTATTAAACATAAAATTTCCCGTGAAAACATTAAATCGACCATATTTTATACTGTCGTCATGCCTATTACGTAAGTAAATACACGTATCTACGTCGAGCAATTGCGACGTAAGCCAATACTGTTAGAGACATGTAGCCTTTGTACGTACCCGTGATTTGGCGCCCTCCCTCGAAGCCTACAGACGTCTGATAAGGACGCCTCTGGAGTATTGATTGATTATTATTCGTGGCGCTAATTAACACTTGATGAATTGCTGATGGTTTGTAACAATAATGATTAATAGCTAAAGTAATTATTAATGAATTTTATAAAACTTTAGTTTAGTTCACGGTTCGGTGAAGTAGCGATGACGAACAGATATTAGTTGTTAGAAGTATATTCTAAGGAAGATATAAGTATGTAGTTTCTTTAAAATATCATATAGAGAAAAGAGTAGGAATAGTTGCAAAATGAAATGAATTTTGAATGGCAGGCGTTATTTTGCGGAAATCCGTAATTAGTACGAAAGATTAATTTGTTTTGCCTATAATCCGCTTCTTGAAAAGATTCTGTATGGTACAATATGCAGGAACAATGCTCACATGAAACACCACACACAATTTTCCAACACTTTCTTCGACGTACGTTTCGTCCCGACACCGGGACATCCTCAGGAGATATTGACATCACAATGCAAAATCGTTGAATCAAAAGAAATGAATTGTTAGTTGACACAAATATGGGATCCTGTACCTACCTTACAAACATTCGTTAATCACCTATAGTTGAAAAATTACAAAACGTCAAATAACTAATTACAGTGGGCTTGTCGAGTAATTATCACTAATAGGTTGTCGATGGCAACTAAACTGATATCCTACAAAGCTTTATAAATTATCTAGCTTCCGTACACTGACGGATTTACGGCATCGGCCCTCTGATTTACATAATATTATCTATTATCTAAAGTGTGTGAGAAAGCTTCAAGTTTAAATCAATCGAATACGTTGCTTTAATTCAAATAAATAAATATAAAAGAACTTAACCATTTACAAGGAACTTAAGAATACTTAGAGTCTTTCATTTCTTGAGCAACTGCAAAGATGTTTAGCCACATTACAAGAATGCACGATCCCATGGAACGCCTGACGGTTCAAAGGCGAGTTGAAGATACGCGTTCACGTGGTCGATCCCTAACAATATGGAATGATATCATCATGATAACATGGTATGAACATGTCAAAACAGTACTGCAATATTGCTGCTTTATGAGATCGTTATATGGCCCCAGTTCCTGCCTAACCAAGTGCTACTGCAATGCTACCAACAGTAGCCGTTAGATATGCATTCGGCATCGTAAGTCATTAGTCTTTGTTCTTGTTCTTCTTGTTCTTGTTGTTCCTGGGTATTTTCCGCGATTAGGCGATAATTCGCCCGCTGCGCGTGAAGTCGTTGATGCGGGTCCCCGCCGGATCACTCCAGCCAGCCGAGCTCACTCCAGAATCCGAAGAGGCCTCCCAGGTCGCACAGGATATCTTGGAGTTGCGTTGCTGAGGATCCCAAGTAGATCTCGCGTTGGTCCGACACTCCAGTGCATCTTATTAGCACGTGTGCCGGTGTTTCGTCCTCCTCCATGCAGGCTCTGTCCGTGATTCCTAGGGTGGAAAATGTTTGTTTAGTGATCAATGCCCTGTAATCATGCCTACGACTAGTCTTAGTTTGTCTTTACTAAGCCGTAGAAGTTTATCTGTTAAGTCATTAGTCATAACCACGACGACTCTGGGAAGAATGCACAACTGAGAAGAAGAAAAAGATTTTTCGTATAACCGAATCATATATCCATTCGTGAAGCTAAGAAAGGTCGGCATAATTAAAAAAAAAACATTCGAACTTTCAAAAATAAACGTAATCTACAATTGTGCTACACGTACTCCTTTACTCGATGAACCTTTGAGGCATAAAATACATAAAACCAAGCTGAATGTACAAGTAAACCTCTGTCCATATATCTCAGGATATAGATCCAGGCTTCCGACACTCACCAAATTTTCAGGATGGCGGAGTAAAGCCATCAACAGAGAGATATGTGACTATAATTGACATAAATACTCGTACTCGTACACAAATAGGCTAAAATAGAGATGATGATGATGATGATGCTGATATTCAATCACAAAAGCAATTACAAACGGATTGCTGATAGCAATTAGTGAACAGATATCTCATCGTACGGAATGAATTATACAGAATCCGCCCAATGTAATACCTATTGACAGATTTATTATGATGACCTATTGCTACCCGCAGACCAAGCCTGCTAAGGTAGCGAACAATCAGTGTGTAACACTAAGTACTTCCAACAGGAGGTGAATTGCATCCTAAATCTTTTATAAAGTATTTGCCAAATTCGTGGGCACTTAATCACAAGCGTATAAGCTAATGAATGAATTTTTTTTTATAACTATCAATCATATCTGTTTAACGGAGACGTAAACTTGACTTTTCCAGTCCTGTTGTCTAAGTACTTAACAGCGTGGCTCTCTCACGATCGAAGCTTGAAGTGTTTAAAATTGATTAGAGATTGTGGTTAGTGTAACTGTAGAAGCTTTCACACAATACTGCGAAAGCTTCAAATGGTAGCAACGTCGCTGCGTAGCATTCAGCTACGCAGTCGCGTAGAAGTCTATTGACAGCTGATACACTAGTCCATATAATATTGTACTGTGGAATGTAGATGCTTTGAGGGAACCAGTGGCGCTCATTTGGCGCGGGTTCGGCGGGTTCGGCACCCGATACGAGACACTTTAGAATTTTATAATTTCTAAATCGCCTCAGGTATGGCCTAGTAGGTGGCTTCAGCCGTGGCTAATTAGCAATCTACCAGCCTAGACTTTCCAGCAAGATTCGGTGAAGAAACCGTTAGGGGTGAGATTTCTTATACCGTAGTACGCAAGTTAATACGATAACATCGTTATCATTTATCATTAGGTTGGATTGCAGTCAAATACTTACTTGCAGTGAATGTAAAAATCTTGTAGTGCGGGGCTTATGCTCATCAATCCATATAAATAAGAGAATACTTAATATTAGGTAGATACTAATCAGAGGCAGCCTGTTTCCAAAACTTGTTTCCTAAAAATCTGATAATATTTTAATAATATACCAACTAATAATGACAAAACAAGTAATTTGCAAACAAACTCATATTACCATATGCATTAATAAATTAGTAATTTCATTAAAACGCAAATGCGATTAACATAGCGTGTCACACAGTAAACACAACCTTTGCGAATGCTATAAATATCACCGTATTAAACCAACATGATATTTATTTCTGTGTGACGTTCAAACCTCAATAATTAAGGTTTAATCGATATGAACTTAAACATAATGCGTCACACGTATATACGTCATTTCGTAAACTATAATTTTGAAGAGTATTTTTTGTGAACTTAGGTATCCATATTTGTTTTATGAATAAATGTTTAATGCGATAGAGGCATTTCACTCTATACAAACCACGATAAATATATCAATTTTATGGTTACGATCACTTCTTATACTTTTATCGCTAAGTAGTAGGTAGAACCGTAGAATAAAGCCCTACCTGGAAGCTAGAACTAAGAATTGTTACCATACATTTATATAAAAGAAATTTGTGAAAGGTAATTTTGACGTGACAACGTCTTATAAATCGATAGAGCCGGTTGCACGCACGAAAAAACATGACTCATCCGGCGTTACCGGCGTTACCTCGCTCATGCGGCGTTACCGGCGTTACCTCGCGAGCGCGGAACGAGCGACAAAGAAGACGTTGTCACGTTCAACTATCGTCAGTAAACCGACTTTACAGGCAACCAATTTTTTGACCTATCATTGCCCAGCCCTATAGGATCTGGAAAGTTTTCCTTCCTAATGTATGACCAACTAAAATGTATTTTTTTTGGAATTACCGATCAAAGCCTAGCTTATTCAAAACCAATGAAAACGACTTCTGATTTTTTAAATTTTAACACAAATTAGGCAGGTAAGAGCATATATTATATGTATAATATGCCTTTGTTTATAACTACGAGCATTGAACAGGCCAAGTTTACTCTTCTAAAGCGTTTTCTAACCATAAACAGATTTATTGTCTTTCTCACTCTCACGGAGATTTGGTAGGTGCGACATGCAGCGTCGCGGAAGAATATAGCAGAAAAACTACGTTTTACCTAATTACTCAAAAACTAAGCCAGTTATCAAAAATCTGTTCTAAGCGTTTTAGGATATTATTATTACCGATACATTAAAACAAAAATTACAATTACATCCATTGTAGTTTCCGATAAAACATAGAAAAACTGAGATTTTGGAGCAACTTTTGGGAGAACTTTCTATCGAGAAAATTTTATCCAATCGTGTTTCTGCTTCTAAGCGATTTTAGATTAAAGACCCAAAATACATGACTCGTAAATTTGAAAGTAATTGTCTTTATAGTTTTTGCATAAAACTTCATTCAAAATCACCTAAATACGGCTTTTAGGCCGTTAATTCGTTAAAAATGGAAACATCTAGGTGACGCGACGTACCGACCCGCATGCCGACCAACTTGTGAAATATTAATAGGTCAGCGGGGCTAGACAAAGTAACAGTCGTTTAGCGTTCACGACATTAGATAAAAATGTATGGACAAAACAAGTGACTGTAGAAAAACCACGTGACCGTAAAGAGGAAAACACGCTTTTTTTTAAAATCGACTACGATAAATTGAACGCTCCCTGGCGTTCTCGCAGACGTTGTAGATAACTTTAGCGTACTTCGCATGACAATTGACAGCCGACAGTGAACAACGTTAAGCATAAGTAGATTCTGCTTTCATTGGTTTTCATTCGTCACGTGGTTTGTCCATACATTTTTATCTATTGTCGTGAACGCTAAACGACTGTTACTTTGTCTAGCCCCGCAGGAACGCCATGTATACATATATCCACTTATCTATGCACTTATATATGTTTTACCTACGTTTGTCATAAGTAATAAGTAAGCTCAATGTCATTTCGTCTAACTTAACGCGTTGGTTTTGTTATACGTTAGAGACTACACCCATGGACATTTTATGTTCAAGCGGCACGAAGGTTACGTTTTTTGTATAATCTAATAGTAGAGTCTAAAATCTAAATTATATAACTAGTCGCTACGTGAAATATCATCTACGTGGATATCTGTTTCCATAAAAATCCCACAGGAATAATTTATTTGCCTCTAACAATATTAAGTTATCACTAATTTTATGATTTATTTATTTATGAAATCATAAAATTATGTATTCAAACCACGAAGAAAGTCTTAAATCATTAATAGGTGTTTACCATGTCATTTGGATAGGTAGGTGCTAGGCCTAGATACATAATATCAATCTTATATTATTACATGGAATAGCATCAAAAGGTCGTATTTCATGAGGTCAATAATTAAAGGTCGAAACTGTAATTTTGGATGGGTAAAAGCCTAAAAACTGTCATAAGAAAATCATAGATCATAGTTGGAGTTTAAAACCCTGATTTGTAAAAAATCAAAGCAAAAAGTATCACTATTTGTTGTTGTAACCATGTCATGTGGATACGTAGGTACTAGGCAGTAACGATAACCATCTTATATTATGTTATAAAATTGCATCAAAAAGGTCGAATTTCATAAGGTCAAAAATTAAAGGTCGAAACTGTAATGTTGAATGGGTGAAAGGCTGAATACAATAATTATTCATTTAAAGAGAATAGTAGCAAATCAAAGCAAAAACTATTTGTTGTTGTAATTGTTTTGTGATTACTAATGATTGTAGATACTGAAAATGTTTGTAACTCCATCAAGGTGCACTTTTAACGGAACCCATTCGTTATTTATTAGTTACGAGGACCACAAATACACGGACGTAGATTAAACGTAATGTTTGTTCAATATGAAATGACGACGTAATGGGAATTCGGGTCAATAGTAAAACTAACTATCGCCTACTATTTCCGGTATAATCGATCGAGCGACCTATAAAGCTAAATACAATCGGAGTCGTGTGGTCGCCTAAAAATAATAAAACATTACCACTAGACCTAGCATCAAACATGCATTGAAAAAACGCGATAATTTTATAAATAGAACACGCCAAAATGTGCTAGGCTAGATTTTTTCTTAGGCATTAATATTATTTAAATATTGAATCTGTAAATACTCGTAGATATCTTTAGGTACTCGTCCTGAATTAATGTAGTGGTTAGAAATAATAATCATCAAAACTAATTGAAATATCGTCAAATCCAATTAAATCACTAAATCTAATAAGCGCGCTCTGATTCGAGTGGGAGGTCGCGGGTTCGATTCCCGGCACGGGCAACTTTGAAATTTTATAATTTCTAAATTGGCTCAGGTCTGGTCTGGTTCAGGCTTCAGCCGTGGCTAGTTACCACCCTACCAGCAAAGACGCACCGCTAAGCGATTTAGCGTTCCGGTGCGATGCTTGTAAAAACCGTTGGGGTAAATTTACTTACCCTTCCAAGTTAGTACGATAACATATTAGGCTGCATCGTCACTTACCATCACGTGAGATCGCAGTCAAGTACGAACTTGTATATACCTAGAGTAAAAAAAATCAAAATGTTTATTCTTTCACAAAGAACATGCTTAGGCCTTATGAAAGGTCCACCGCCACGTTTGCAAAATAGTTTTGCTCCGAGAAGGACGGACCAGAAACTCAGCAAATTCTATTGACCTCCATTTGCCGCGATGACGTTTGGTGTTTCTTATTACTAATTAGTTCTGAAAGAAGTGTTATCAAAAAGTTTGCATACGAAAGCCTACTATCCCAACTACTACTCATAGTAAATATAAAGAGGTAATAAATAAATAAAGGCTGATAACGAAGTTCAAAGGAAATATACACTGAAAAATGAATATTTCCTTTGAACTTCGTTATCAGGATAAAGTATTTATGAAACTGCATACTATACCGTTGCAGTTTCTAAAGTTTAACATAACAAAAGAACATGCTCTATGGGTAGCAAGGGAGAGCAGGTACATTAGTCAATTTTAATTGGGTACGGATCTGAGACGTGATCACTCACTGACTATGAGCCTTTTAAAAGTGCGCAAAGTTACTCAGCGGGCGATGGAGGGAGCTATGTGCTCAGAGTATCTCGAGGCGATCAAATCACGAATGAGGAGATCCATTGGGGGCCTGATTAGCTGGAATGGAGAGTGGAAACCCCGCACGTGGAAGCCCGGTTTTGACAGACCTCAAACCAGACGGACAGACGACATTTGGAGAGTCGCGGGAAGCCGCTGAAAGATTATGTTGGTTAAACAGCGCAGGAGGTCTTTGATTAGCAGTGGACATCCGAAACGAACTTCACGAATTGAGGCCCACACCCAGATTGTTATAACAGACTATATTAAAAATGCCATGTTAGCTATTAACTAATATTATTGTTCTTCAACGATTGTTTTCTCATTGTCTGATACACTCCACCTTGAAACAGTGTCACGACATAGCCGATAAACCACAGCTGATATTATACGGCCGGATTAATAATAATTATGACGGCTGTCGTCAGGTTAGGCTATAGTTTATTAAGCCTCGATTACACGCCACAACTATATCAGTGAGACACCAAACTGGTCAAGTAGTATAGTAAATAGGAAAGGGACTGTCTCCTGAGTGCCCTGCGATTTATTTAGGTTTGAAAATTTGTTTATCCCCGTGACTCAGAACGTTAAGCTGTAGTTTCTGCACCTTCTCTCTCCAAGCGTGTCGGAAATGTCATCGCATCAGACTATGAGAACGAGGAGTGCCGTGCACTAGCGTTTGCGCAAATTCTTGAGCACTATAATATCTTTCGCACAGATAATAATATATTACGTTAACTTATTAACAAAAAAAAAACGACTTCAACTCTCATTAAACTACTGTTAAGTACATCCTTTACAATTATAAATTTAAGACTTATATAGTTTTCTCATGGATACAAATATCAGAACAGGTCTAAATTGAAATGGAAAGCGTCAGCTTTATAATTAAAAATAATCATCAAAATAAATTCTAACAGTCAAAAGTTATGAGGTAACAAACATAAAAAAACTATTCAGTCGAATTCAGAAGTTCTCCTTCTTTGAAGTTGGTTGAAAACAGATATTGATCACTGTGACCGGTTCGGTCGGGAGGACATTAGTTGTATAGTGTAACTAAGCCATTATAGTTTGATTCTTACATTATTAAGCTATAAGAAAGGTTGGTAAACAACCTAAAACGTAGCGAAAGAAAATAATTTTAAAGTTTGACTTGGACTGTTCTTCACGTGATAATAAAATATTTAGTGGATAGGCGTTGCGTGCGTCCCCGGCAGTGTGCTTAGCTTGTACCAGTTGGAAGTGTTTACCGGCTTAGTAATTTGAGTGCTCTTGGGAACTATGAATGAATTATTATGTTAGTGCTTGGTAATATTGATGTCGGGTTGAACGCCCTTTGCCTTCGAAAGTGATGATGCAATAACGGACGAGTAAGTATCGTGTAACTTTATGGCTCGTCTGATAATGCGTTGCGAATAACCCTTCGTTTCAGCCGACGGACGTCCACTGCTGGACAAAGGCCTCCTGCAATGCTTTCCAGCCCGCACGGTCCTGCGCCATTTGCATCCAGCGCCTTCCCGCGACTCTTTTAATGTCGTCGCTCCACCTGGTCGGAGGTCTGCCAACACTGCGCTTTCCCGTGCGGGGTCGCCATTCCAGCACTTTTGGTCCCCAACGTCCGTCGGTTCTACGAGCTATGTGCCCCGCCCATTGCCACTTCAGCTTCGCGATACGTTGAGCTATGTCGGTGACTCTGGTTCGTCTACGGATCTCCTCATTTCTGATTTGATCACGCAGAGAAACTCCGAGCATAGCTCTCTCCATCGCTCGCTGAGTGACTCTGAGCCTTCTTATGAGGCCCATAGTGAAAGACCAAGTCTCGGATCCATATGAAAGCACTGGTAACACGCACTGTTCGAAGACCTTAGTCTTCAGGCACTGAGGGATATTGGACGAGAAGACATCACGAAGCTTCCCGAACGCTGCCCAACCGAGCTGGATTCGGCGGTTCACCTCTTTCTCGAAATTGGACCTACCTAGCTGGACCGTATGTCCCAGGTATATGTATTCGTCCACAATTTCGAGTGCAGAGTTCTCAACTACTACTGGGTGGAGCGGAACGTGATAGTTCGACATGATTTTCGTCTTGCTCATGTTCATTTTAAGGCCCACCTGTTGGGAAACTCTGCTGAGGTCATTGAGCATCGTGTTGAGGTCTCCCAGAGTCTGTGCTATGACTACGATATCGTCGGCAAACCGAAGTTGAGTGATGTACTCGCCATTGACGTTGATGCCATATCCGTTCCAATTCAGAAGCTTAAAGACGTCTTCCAATGCAGCCGTAAACAGCTTCGGGGAGATTACATCTCCCTGTCGCACTCCTCGCTGCAATTGAATTGGTCTCGTAGTCTGATCTTGGATACGGACTGACATGGTGGCGCTTTCGTACAAGCACTTCAACACTTCGATGTATCGATAGTCAATTCGGCATCTCTGCAGCGACCTCAACGCGGCCCACGTCTCCACCGAATCGAAGGCTTTCTCATAATATAATATAAGAATAACCCTTACATAGATATTTTATGTCGATTCCTTATAATTTGACCCTTCCTTTGGAGGCTTTTGAGACGTTCGCAGGCTGTTCCACATCTAATCTGTCAAATACGTAGAGCTTTTAGAATGCAAGTTGCCTTTTTTCTAGGAGTCCGCTTAAGACATTACCTGACCATCGTCTACTTTAGGAACCAGAATTATAGCGAAAACTATACTTAGATAGATTGCTTTTACAAACTTCCTTGAAAGTAAGTACTACGGTTGGATTGTGAACGGGAAAGGGAATTTCAATCTGGATTCGAGAAAACCGAATTTCACGCGTGCGGAGCTGCTAGAAAAGGGTAGTGCGTAATAAATATTACAGGCGGACATTTTCATAAAACGGTCTTTGGACATCTTCCTGTAATGAGTCCGGGCGGGTCCCTACGTGACGGTCTTAATACTGCAATTACGCTTACCTTACTATCCCTTACCCTGACTAATCATGACATTACGTTGACCCTCTCATATAATTTCTATCCCACTTTTGCGTAAATCTAATTTTTCTTACTCGGAAGAAGAAACAGTGCTTGGCTTTTTTATGCAATAAAATATTAGAAATTGACTGCAATATCAGTCTCAATGCAGCTGAAAATATATTTGTACTAGCTTGGAAAGGGTAAACCGCTATAAAATTGACCCTCCTGATGGTCTGCGAGACTACTTGTAGTAGTAGTAGGTAACTGGGCCTTCTGGCTACTGCATTATCATTTAGCTACATAATTTGGATAATGGTACGGAACCCTTCGTGTAGGAGTCCGACTCGCACTTGACCGATTTTTACTTAATAATAATGATTTATGGAAATCCAAAATACACGCGGGTGGAGTCGCGGGCAACAACTAGTATATAAAATATGTTTGGTATATTACTGACGCTGTGGGCGGTTGAATTGACGTTTTCCACACCATGTTTTTCCCATGCTTTAACGTGATCTCTATCAATGCAAATTACCGCTTTTCAAATCTGAATTGTGATTGGCTTCAACCAAAAAACTGAGCACCGGATCCCTGAAAAATAACATACAATTCACTCGAATTTGATTTAAGTTATAGCATTATAGAATACAATAAGTTTTCTTCAAAAATTTGAAAATATTAATTTAATAAAAAATGGCAAAAAATAAACTTTTGTTTTTGTATAGCAGTCCACAGCATAAACTGTTCAAACAAATGAAACCCGATGTACTGTGTGCCCACATATAAATTCATTTATAAAGTCATTCCTTGCTCTGTGTGTGTGCCAATAACGGATATTTTAACTATCAAGCCATAAAAGCGTAAACACAGCTCTCGGCCTGGGAATTGCGGCTAAACAATGCACTAACCAGCCAATTAGCCCACTGGAGCGATGGGCTGTTAACTGTGAAGCCGTCAATAGACCCCTTGTTAAATGCTTTTAGTGTAAATGTCTATTGAAACTACATTGTTAATCTATATTTGTTGTTTTCCGTTTTACACTCGGTAATTGTTCACCGAGAACGATTAACAAGATTTTTTTAATTCAAACTGCGATTTTCTTTTCAATATTCAGTCATTGATTCATTACGGTTCATTGCTGACCTTCTTTCACCATTTTTCCACCGCACCGCAAGACACCGGGCGGGCTTTCATCCCTATGTCGTCGCTATACCACCAGTACATATGCACAAAGCGGTTCGCTTTTTCGTTTTTAGTACGCATGGCTAAAGTAGCGTTTACACAATGGCGTATGCTGGCCCACTGCAGGCCATCGCCATTGTGTACACGGGGAAATGGTATGCAATGGCGGACAATGGTCGACGATGGCGCGCGATCGGGAAGTTGTCGGTTTTTGGCGCACACTTCAAAGGAATCGTGGCGTTGCGTGGTCTGTAGTGTTCACACAATGGCCCATTGCTCAGTTCGCCACCGACCGCTGAACAGTGTATTCTTTTGTTGCGACTACTTCCAACAAAATTAAATTACTAAATTCAAATTAATAATTATTAAATTATTGATAAATTCGAATTATCGAATTCTCCTTATGGTTCTGCAAGCAGTTCACTCAGCAGATTGTTCATGGTTTGCCTAAAAAATTGGTGCCTGTAAAGTCGGTTTAATGACGATAGTTGAACGTGACAACGTCTTCATTGTCGCTCGTTCCGCGCTCGCGAGGTAACGCCGGTAACGCCGCATGAGCGAGGTAACGCCGGATGAGTCATGTTTTTTCGTGCGTGCAACCGGCTCTATCGATTTATAAGACGTTGTCACGTCAAAAATGATAAAAAATTACTTAGTCACGTAAGGAGCATGCCACGGGTGTGCCCGCGAAATTCAAATTTTTTGTGGTTTTCGCAATTTTTAAGCTAATAAGACATAGTAGGCTCATGGCAGTCAAATTGCGGGAATTCCAGTCGTCTTCACGTGTTTATTTATATAAAAATCTCTGCTTGTAACTAGCATACAAATTGCAAAAAACCACGAAATATTGAAATTCGCGCGCAGAGTCGTTGATTTCGCCTTAAACTACTTTCACGTCCATCGCAAGTGCCTCACCGGGCAGCAATGAGTCATGCGCCATTGTATGAACACCAAGTGATTGTGGCCTACAGTTGTGCGATGGCCTGCAGTGGGCCAGCATACGCCATTGTGTAAACGTAGCTTAAGGTTTGGTCTACTTAACGGCGTAGAAGCCGTATTTAAGCAATTTTGAATGGTTTTATTTAAACCTATAAAGACAATTACTTTAAAATTTAAACGTCTTGTATTTTGGGTCTTTAATCTAAAATCACTTAGAAGCAGAAACACAATTAATTGATAAAATTTTCTCGATGGAAAGTTCGCCCAAAATCTCAATTTTCCTCATTTTTATCGGAAACTACAATGGATGTTATTGTAATTTTTGTTTTAATGTGTCGGTAATAATAATATCATAAAACGCTTAGAAACAGATTTTTGATAACTGGTTTAGTTTTTGATTAATAAGGTAAAAATTCG
Organism: Coenonympha arcania; assembly: GCA_036785405.1. NCBI lineage: Eukaryota > Metazoa > Arthropoda > Insecta > Lepidoptera > Nymphalidae > Coenonympha > Coenonympha arcania. The sequence continues at coordinate 6,004,154 of CM072067.1, forward strand.
TTTTTAAGTTATATTCTTCCGCGACGCTGCATGTCGCACCTACCTACGTATCCGTGAGAGTGAGAAAGTCAAAAATAAATTGAATAAATTCCCTTCAACCTTGATCACTATAATTCACTACCTAAACGTGATGTTTTTTGGTCGTTGCTCTACACGTTGAAATTTATAAAATCTTAAAAAGAAAAACTCAGAATCTTTTAAATCAAACCAACAAAGATGGCAATCTGGTGGCTAATCTCCAATCGCTGCCAAAAGCACTCACAATTAATCACTCTGTAAACTTTGGATCGCAGAGATTAATTCATAAAAACGAACCAATTAAGCAATCAAGATCTCGCCTCCCACAGAAACTGTTTGACCGATATCAAGATTGACGATCGGGTGACGCGAAATTGGGGTCAACGACCGAGTCTCGAGATGGAAGAAAAACTGATCACATAAATACTGAGGGATTTTAATACAAAAGGAGTTAAAAAGATAAAAGGTTTTTTTTATTCCATCTATTCTCCACGCGGCGAACCATGATCCTTATGACAGTTCGTTTAGTGATGGGTCGTGTCTTTGGTCGTGTCGATAATTTTTTTTTAGACAAAGGCGTGGCCTTAAGCCACGTTGGTAAACATGTTTTAAAAAATATTACAATGTGCATTTTTAATGTCCATTTTGTTGTTGTTGTATTAATTTAAGATTTTTGGCATAGATTAAGTAGGTAAGTAAAACGAAAGTTTCCAACCTTGTTATTTTCCAATAATGCTTAACCCGATAAACACGTTTTTGCTATATAAGTATGTATATATTTTATCATGAAAATGAATGCTCCCCATTTATTTATTTTGTCTGAAAAATTTTGCACTCGTTTCCATTACCGACATTTTTTTTATCGATACTTGCCGCCCTAGTCGATAAACGTCACACGACTTAAGTTTTGCAGGACGTAAACATAAATTCAGATTGACATAACTTCTTGTAAATGTTAAGAATTGTTAAAAATATCAACGGAATATCATTACTAATGGTATAAAGCTACGTAAAATTTATAAATGGCATTTTTAGACGCCCCCAATATGATCCCGATTTAATGGTGACGCCACTACAATGTTATATGGTGACATTAGCTGTCAGTGTCATAGGGATCACGGTTCGCTGCGTCGAGTATAACAAGGCGATACTATTCAACTACAGTTGATGATAATTTTGCCATTCTTCAAAGAAGCCTTAAAGATCTAAGATTTTTTAAGTGTTAAATTAATTGGGTACCTACGTTAGGCATTTTTTTGAAACGGGAATAGAACTTGTGACATTATCACCGTAACCGACACCTCACGTAATTTTTCAAGTTTTCACTTCTTTGCACTTCGGGAGTGCCGTATAATTTTATTTTTTAATTGAAAATGATATAGTAAAAGTTATTGCAAATTTATTCATATTAATATACAAATCTTGCCTTCGAAGAATGAAAAATACTGCCAACGTTACAGCTAGGCTGTTTCGTTGCGCAAAAAACCATTAGCTAGCCCTAAATTGTGTACACCTTTTCACACTTTTTTCCCAGAACTCAAAATTATACAATTTGAGTGTATATTTCTTTAAAAGAGAATCTTAGCTTTATTTAAAATACGAAACGTAGATGAGGATCTGAAGATTTCTCAACCAAAAGAATTCAGTTGAACTCGAGGAAAACAGCTTGTAATGAATAAAATGGTTCGCTATTTCTTGGACTACAAAATATAATTCCGATGCAAATTTTCATATTTCCCCTTCAGCTTTGTATAAAACCACAAAGCTAAACAGTTTCACGCACGCACGCTTTTACAGGATTTATGTTCTTTGAGGGAAACTAAACGTTATTAAAGTACATGATCTTACTGTATAATTATATACAGTCGACTGTGATAGTGCTCATACCAAAGTAATTTTAATAGAAACTTAGAGAGGAAATGAGCGTGGCCTACTTATGAGAGCTTTTATTAATAACTACCTGCCTTGCTATAGTTTGTGGCTCTAGGAGTGACTTTGTCGCGAAAGTACACACAAATCATTCATTCATACCACTGAAGAATTCCTTATTGACAAGGTTTCTTGGTGAGATGGAGACGCAAGTAAATCCCTATGATTTAATTGCGTCTCCGTACGAGATATCATAAAAATCATGTAACTTACTTACATCCTAAGTAAGGAAATTTCGAAAAGAGCTAGTGCCGAGATTTTTGTCTTTTCTTCTAGATGCAAACCTGCTTTCCTAACTCGACGGTAGATTTTACGAATCGAATGAAACATAAGGGATTTTGACAGAGTGGGGCGCGTTTTCGTGGATTGAAATATCTATGACCGGCGACCGGTCAGTTCTATGATAGAGGTCAATTTAGTATAAACTAGATTTTCTCGGGTTATAGCCAATTTCGGTACGGTCTCGCTTCATCCCGTTGCCAGAGTTCATACTAGGTTCTTTATTATTGATGCCTGAGAACACTATTTTATATGGCTATGAAACTTTGGTGAAACTCTTGATATTTTATGGTTGAAGACGTTTCAGCAAAGTGAAAATTGCAAACTTGAGAGGTGTCATGAAGATTTTAGCGTATTAAATCCAGAATTGTAGATACATTTAATAAGAATACTGTTCTCAAAAATGTGCTGAAATTAGAGCATTATTTTGACAAACTTCTTTGGATAAATCGAAATTGCTGTACTGGCCAAATTGCGACCGGCAAAAGTTGTATGAAAATTCATATCAGCCGAGGCTTAGCAGCCAAATAAATTACATAGTAAACTCATATCTGTCGTGTGATTAAAAAATGAAACGATCTTTAATTCGGAAGATGTCAACCGAGCAAGTAACTAAGCAAAGATTTTATTTAAATTTCTGACTTCCAAAGAGAAAGAGAGAAAAAAATTATCACTTAAACGCAGGAAACATTATTATGGTTCGTTGTCCGTCATTGATTTTGAAAAGTAGGTACTTGTATGTAATTTTCGAACATTATAAATGATGAAAGTAACTATACTAAACAAGTCTTGAGCCTCAAATAGACATTGATGGAATTACGTATGTGTAGGCTTTACCTCGGTCATATTAGGTTTTTTTTTTATATTTTTTATGTTTTCTTTTTGCCTCGGCCCACACTTTCATGTTCGTCCATCAATGCCTCTTTTGCCTCGTCAGAAATGTACTATAACCCGAGAATAAGTGTTCTCAGGTTCTTACATTGTTGTGGAAAGAGATTGGAAACATACGTCAATCCGCCTAACGTCATTAAGGTATTTTGAGCGGCATTAAAGAAGCACTGCTGAGTTTCTAATTGGATTAACAAAATCGATTTTATTAATTACCATTTCCTGTGTGAAAATAACACTTTTTACGTACTGCAAATAACATTAGGTCTTTGCCCGCATTCATATAAAAATAATCTATAATTCAATTTATATTCCTATTAAATGAAAACTTTAAAAACTTCAGAATTCACGATAAAATAAAAGATTTGATTACTTTAAGAGAGTCAACTCTAATTCTGCTTCCGATATTAAAAACGAAGGAAATATAATTTATGTAATAATGAAAGTGAACCTTTATTTCTGTTTTCATATCCTACATCAAACCCAAATCAAGTTTGGACATAAGATCATTTCACGTCTATTTCGTACGAGTAAAAAACTGCGTACAAAAGGACAACAAAGACACGACCCTTATAAAAGGTGAGGGACTCTTGACCCCAAAAAAAACCTCTAACTCCAGGCATTCACGAGAAAACATTACAAATACCTACCGAGGGCTTTCAAGGACCCGAACACGCGTACGAAAATTGGAGTGAACAAAATCGAAAAACTGTAATAATCATTGAACCCTACTAAGTAATAACCGTAGGTAGGTAAGTGAAGGGGCAATGGAAAAGAAATGGGAGGTCCATCAGCTACTGAATGACTATTTGGCGATTGAATTCGTACATGCCAGCTTTTATCGTTTGAACATGTAAACCCATACGTGTGCCAAATTACGAGTATATATTATATGTAGGTGCGTGCAAAAAGGTCTCTCTGTCATCAATTTTAAACAATTTTACACAGAAAGTATGTGTAATAGTAGTTTTCTTTAAGTGATTAAGTAAAATATTTCTTCACTAAAAATTGTTGTTTTTGGGATATGAGACAGTGAATCTTGAACTTAGGACTTACTAAATTAAGACTCATTTTTCAATGCTAGTTTTAAGTCGTGAAATAGTGGTACAACTACATATTGAGAAATTAAATGACTCGTCATAAGTGCATGTAAGTTAGACCTAGATAAAATAAAGTATTCAATTATTTTTCATTTATACTATAGCTTTATACACATACAGAAAAACACAGATAGAGAAACAAAATACAATGGAACTCAGTGAGCGCAAAGGATCTTTATTCTTGATTTACTTCCTGAGAAAAAAAATCCGTATAATACCATGAATGTAGTGTACGTACTAACTGTATAAAAAAATATGCACGATCCAGATTTTGGGAGGTTTATCCAATACTGTGCTTCCCGAGTCCTGACGTTACCATTTTAGCATTTGGGTCTTAAAAAAGAAACCTTTTATGAGAGTACAATCAATAAAAACTAATTACATTAATTATTCCAGTGACGTATTATCGTTTATACGTTTAATGACTTGAGATTTGTCTTTTAGAGTTTGCGGGTAATATAATTTTATACCCCGTTTCGGTCTTATCTGTTTTGTCCCCAAGTTAATTAAGAGACACTGAAAATTAGCAGCGGCACTTAATTGAGTGTTTCATTAAAACTTGATGGCACTTGAGTTTACTAATCATGTATGCTTCGGAATGAAGTTCTACACTCTGATTCTGATTAAATGGTTTATGCTATTTATTATTATCATCATCTTATCACTATCTTCTCCTCTCCTCCTATTCCTCCAATATGCAGAAAAAAAACAGCTTCGATTTTGATTGTGAAGTCAACATCTCCAGAGGATGTTTTGGTGTCGGGACGAAATGTGCGTCGAAATAAGTTTTGGAAGAATTTTGTGTGGTGTTTTATGTGGGCGGTGTTCCTGCATATTGGAGTATTCAGATTCTTTTCAAGTAGCGGATTATATAAAAATATAGCGAAATAACAAAGTGGGAACATTCTTCACACACATGTATTCAGGTTTATTTGCGATATTTCTAGTAGAAATATTTTCTGGCGGATATTTCTAGTAGAAACAATTTCTGGCGAAAATCCCGTGTAAGTATCACTCCTAGATAAGACTCCTCTCCCCACATAAGCTGACATGTAAAGTGCGTATCATGTTCGTCTCCGGATTGCTCCGTTTGATTACCGACGTAAATCCTTGATTCTAGAGAAATTGGTTCAGTAATAGGACCCTTGGTAGAGCTTTTATTGATTCATTCATTACGTACGAAAATGTACAGTTTTTTAACGTTTTATGATTTCTGCTGTAGATTATTGTATTTTTTAATGGATTGCGTTATCAGCTAAAGCTTTGGGAGTACAAAAGAACGCTAGTAGTAGGTATTATGTATACGGTAACAATATTACTAACGTAAGCATAACGGGTCGAGGTTAAAGTCTTCCACCAAAATAAACCTTAGTTAAGGGTGTATACTGTATACTCTTTACCGCACAAAATTCATTGCGGTATCCAATCAAAATGAAAAAATGTGGAGATTATTAGAGAAATGTTTGGTAAGATAGCAAGATTTTATTCTATCCCAAGATGAATACAGATCAAAGACCCAAAATACATATTGTCTTATAAGAAAGTGATTATCTTTATAGCCTTTAGGTCAACAAAAAATCTCATATTGCACACTTCTTGTTAATTAGGTAATTTTAAAATCTTAGACTAGCCAAGAATCGAACCAGGATCATATAAAAGTTTCCTAACTTCGCTACAGAAATCGTCAAAAAATCTTGTGCTTTGTAAGTAGATATTATCTCGATATTAACTAAACACATAACGCTGAATATAATTTTATTCACATTGTATTTTTAGGCGTGTTATTTTATGGTTAGTTGGCATACAAAACTATCAAATTATTACTAAAATATTTTGTAGCTGCTTTAAACAGTAAGAAATGAAAGAAAATTTAATTTCCTACATAATAAGTTGGAACTTATCAACTTATTACTCAGCAACTTTCAGTCTAGTTTTCCTCGGTTTTGTGGACGGAGTCAATTTATTCTGTAACCCGAGTTAGTAGGGCTGTCTTTGAGTTCAACATAGTCAATTTTAACAATAAATAATAATTTGTGAAACATTAAACTTTGTGTATTTACATTTTCTTATTTGATAGATGATCCGATTTTCTTTTGTCGCTTTTCAATTATTATATTTTGTTTGTGGTACTTACCAAGACTTTTGTTTGCTTTCACAACCTTGTGTTTTTTGTTTACCTTAAATTAATCTATCTGATTTATACCTTCTAGGCATAAAGAGAAACAATTTTTGAACGAAAAGATATATATACCTAGATACCTACTTACCCCAAATACATAGATTTATTTAAAACGTAGGAAAGAAAAATAGTAAGTACTTAAGACTATGTTTATCCAGCTTTAAACATAACAAGATTAAAATTATATTCTAAAAAGTCAAAAGTAAGTAAAAAGTCTGTGCCACAAGCTGTGCAATCTAGGAATCTGTTATCTTAAGGTTTCCTGGTTTAAGTAATTAGTTATAAATAGTTAACAATTTTGCAAGGTAAATTATAGTACAATAGTTAAACAATTTGAATAAAAGTAAATTTGCATGAAATACGCTCTCCTTGTTCCATACTATTGTAGGAATGAATTTTAATTTTATCCTCAGGTGCTTAAGAAATAGCGGTGAAGTCGGGGTCACTTAGCATCACCGATATGAATATGAGGATGAGCCCATCTGAACATTTTACGTAAACTTTCTTCATACAAGAAAAAAGTGGCATGGACCGTGGTCAATGGAAAATACTGCGATCAGCTACTACAGCTACAACTACTGACGCCATTGTAAAATATACATTTTTGACACCAATAACTGGCGACATATATTTTCGCACGGTTTGCCGGGTTCTGTGTATATCTGTGTGTTATCTATTCGTAGCATGTTATTCTTTCGCCTACATTATTGTCATTAGTGAATTAAGTTAACGGCGTACAAGCCGTATTTCAGTGATTTTGAATGCAGTTTTATGTAAAAACTATAAAGACAATTACTTTGAAAATTGAACGTCATGTATTTTGGGTCTTTATTCTAAAATCGCTAAGAAGCAGAAACACGATAGGATAAAATTTTCTCGATAGAAAGTTCTCCCAAAAGTTGCTCAAAAATCTCAGTTTTCCTGTTTTTTATTGGAACCTACAATGGATGTAATTGTAATTTTTATTTTAATGTGTCGGTAATAACAATATCAAAAAACGCTGTGAAACCGATTTTCGTTAACTGGCTTAGTTTTTGAGTAATTAGGTAAAAAGGTCGTTTTTCTGTTATATTCTTCCGCGACGCTGCATGTCGCACCTACTAACGTATCCGTGAGAGTGACAAAGACAAAAATAAATTCAATAAATCCCCTTAACGTTATTTTAATTATTATGGGTACTGGGTAATCGTGAATTCCTGGGTTTGCCACTCAAGCCATCCAGGCTTGTCATGTTATATTATTCTTGAAAGGGCAGTCTTAAAGTTAATTTATTGGAAAAATAAGATATTAGGTACAAGAGAAAAAGTTGGAAAATTTATCATTTAATCTTTTTACGTCCCATCTTTTGATCACGAGAGTATAGTGTAGAACTCTCTCTGTATATAAAAAGTTAGGTTCTAGCGTCATAACTAGCTTATCCTTGGACAATGTGATGGACATTGTCCAAGGATAAGCTAGTTAGCGTATATCACACATCTTAAGATGCGTTAACAGTGTACTCAGATAATATGTAGATTTCCTCAATGTTTTCTTTTCCTGCTAAGCTATAATAAACGCATAATGCTCGTTCATCTCATACCATCATCTTCTCATATCTTCTAATATATAAAATTCTCTCAATTTCCTTTGTTACCAAACTCCTCCGAAACGGCTGGACCGATATTTATGAAATTTTCAGGGTATGATCTCTGGGTCCGGGAGCAGGTTGTTATCCATATTTGATGTCCCTAAGTGAAAAAAATTTATATGGCAAAACAACGTTTGCCGGGTCAGCTAGTATATATATAAAATTCTCGTGTCATAGTGTTTGTAACCAAACTCCTCCGAAACGGTGTGACCGATTTTTATGAAATGTTTTGTCTACATTCGGTAGGTCTGAGAATAGGTCCTAAGCTATCTTTCATACCCGTATATGACAAAACAACGTTTTCCCGGTCAGCAGCTAGTCTGATGTCATATCTTGTGTCACAGAGTTTGTAACCAAACTCCTCCGAAAAGACTTACATTCAACAGACGACCGAATGGGGTTGCGGTAGCGAACCTGCCGTCTACGTTGGAGGTCGTGGGTTCGATTCCCACTACTGGTAAATGTTTGTGTGATGAGCATGAATGTTTTCCAGTGTCTGGGTGTTTTTCAGTATATTATATTTATGTATATTTATCAGTTATCTAGTACCAATAACACAAGCTGACGCTTATTTTGGGGCTAGATTGCGATGTGTGTAATGTCCTGATATACATATTTATTTATTTATTCTGTAGGCCATCAGCTAGTAAGACTTATAAGATGCATGCATCGACGATCTCGCGAGAACATTAAAGAGAAGTAAAACTTTCGAAAGTTTAGATTGAATACATTTATTACTTAGTACAACTATCCGCCAATTCAGTAGACGAGCAAATTTTCAGCTTTGATTCGAGCGCAAATTTCCTGTTGCAGAGATAATTACACTACAAATAAATTACGGCTCTCGCGGAACCAGCAGTCAGCTCGCAGGAAAGTTTACTCTTTGTTTTGTATTTTAAACACCTTTCAATGAAAACATTTTTCTCTCAATAGTGCGGTCAAACATTTAAGTAGTTTTATGGTGTATAAATCGTTACCCACTAATATTAAAAAGGCGAAAGAGTTGTAAACTTTAAGTGAACCTATTTACTTATGGTTATCACACCTTCACGCTACAGCTACTGAACCGATTTGGCTGAAACTTTTTTCCGGAAAATCTTAGAAGTTTTCCGTCTCAAGCTTTTACGGTCAGCAGCTGAATACGGGTCTTCTATCACAATGGAAATGGTCAGGAAAAATAACACACATTTATAACCATTATAATATTATGGAGAGATCAAAAAAATATTATGGAGACATTAAAAAAATATTATTCCATTATCATAAAGGTCATAGGTAGGAACTACTCTGAAAAACCAATACTTTGTTTTGGATTTCCTACTAGGTAGTAGGTACTTAGTGCATACATGCATGTGGTTAATCTTAACGCTGAAGCTCTTCGAGAATTGGATCAACATATAAATAGATTTTCATTAGCGCTCAGTCGTCTCAAGTTTCCTTCGCCAGACAGTTCTCATTATCTTTTAGACAGTGAAATGTATCACGTTCTTCCGACTTCTGGGAAATGTGATGCGATTATTGCGTTGTTCACATAGTTATTAGAATTTTTTCGTAAACCTTCGGAAAACATTCTGTTATAATAATATAAGCGAAAATTTAAGGGATTTGCATAGCTGTCAGTCATAAGTATGCGGGGCTAGACAAAGTCACAGTCGTTTGGCGTTAACGCTAGTCAACAAAAATGTATGGACAAAACAAATGACGGTAGAAAAACCACGATAATAATAGTACTAAACACGCTATTTTTGATAATTAACTACGACAACTTGAACGCTCCCTGGCGTTCTCGCGGACCTTGTAGATAACTTTAGCGTACTTCGTTTGACAAAACAGCCGACAGTATCAAACACAGCGTGTTTAGTAATTATTATCGTGGGTTTTCTACAGTCATTTGTTTTGTCCATACATTTTTGTCGACTAGCGTTAACGCCAAACGACTGTGACTTTGTCTAGCCCCGCTGATACGTTAGTAGTGAAAACCCATTAATATTTGGTAGGCGACTGATAAAATTATTATTATTTCAATTATTAGGACTTCCGTTTATGTTAATATACATGTATAGGTTATATTATGTACACATTAATTTAATTGTACCTGGAAGAAGAATTAAGTCTACATATCTCTAAATAAGACTCTATTGTTTGTAAAATATAATATAACCTTTTTATAATAAAAAGGTTACGTCAAATAAAAACTATTCCACGCTATTAAATTAAATAAATTAATTTAATTTAGCTAAACTACATTTCAAGCTTTACTTTATTTTGACAATTTCTAATCTAAATAACAAAGCCTACGTAATTAATTAATTTAAGTAAAATAATGAGATAACAGTAGCAATTATTTAACTGCCAATCATCCATGAAATATCCTCCAACATTTAATTAATTTCGTCATTAACCTACATAACCTTGCGAAGAGTTCATCGTCTACCAAAGCCCAGCCTATTTATAAATTAATTATTTTATCACGAAATTCCTTAAATTCACCCATCGTAGCGATTGAAAAATTAACTGTTAAGCCTGGTTTAAGTAGCTTTGGTGTTGACGTGCCAATAAATTCCACTGTTGTTTAATCGGCTTAAGGCACTTGTCTCAGCACCAACGATTAGCGAAAAAATTCAGCTGAAAACCATTAAATTGCTAGAGCGAGCAATGATAAATTGTTGTGATGTGGGCATTGACTTATAAATCTATGGACCCCGGTGTAATACCGGAAACACGAAAAAGTGTCCCGAGAAAACCTATATAAACGAGTGTACATGTGTATTTTTATAAACAAACTAAAACATTGTAATTTATGTCTTAAACCAATATCATACAGCCTAATTTTGTATATGTGTGAATAAAACACAGAACGGCATTATTAACGCGTGTTCTCTTTGATAAATCAAACACGAGACTGAAGTGCGATTGGAAAGCTTTTCGCGTTTTGGCTCTCTGTCGGTTCGGACACTTTTTAGCGCTGACCCGAAATCCATAGTTTCAAGTATTTTATATCAATGGACGTGGGGATAATTTTTTCGCTGGGATATGTGCATGTGCAATGTGCATGTGGATAGATGCGATTGGCGATAACTTGCAACGATCGCTGGGAAAGTGACCGAGACACACTCGTACTTTTGTTGTATGCATTCCGTGAGAGTATCTCATCGAGTATTCTGATTGCGAAGAGTCGGACTTTTTTTTTTTTATGTTCAACTCATATCGCTACGCAAAACTACTTCTCAAAGTGAGTTGTGTAAGCGATCACTTATGTTATTTACACACAATTTACAACAAAAAAAATTGGTTGCCTGTAAAGTCGGTTTAGTGACGATAGTTGAACGTGACAACGTCTTCTTTGTCGCTCGTTCCGCGCTCGCGAGGTAACGCCGGTAACGCCGCATGAGCGAGGTAACGCCATATGAGTCATGTTTTTTCGTGCGTGCAACCGGCTCTATCGATTTATAAGACGTTGTCACGTCAAAAAATTGTTTGTGACTTCCTCTTAAGTAGTGAGACAAGTGCCTAAAGGCATTTGAATTTGAATACGTTGCTTCCGTGTTTTTTTTTTAAAGCATTCATTTACAAACAATCGTTAAAATTACGTAACTTGTCATTTTCAATGTATTGAATGAAAGCAGGCGTTATTTTGCGGAAATCGTAAATGCGAAATCGTAGTCTCTACGTGAAGTCAACATCTCCTGAGGATGTCCCGGTGTCGGGACGAAACGTGCTTCAAAGAAAGTGTTGGAAAATTGTGTGTGGTGTTTTACGTGGGCATGTGTTCCTGCAAATTGTACCATACATAATCTTTTCAAGTAGCGGATTATAGCAAAACTAATTAATCTGTCCTACTTTTCAACGTTTCATAAAACCTGTTTACGTATTGTATGCCTGTTTGACCAATCGTGTGTCAGATATCCTTTATTGTAAAAGTTTTAAAAGACTTCAAAAAACCAGGTTTATCTAATAATTAAATATTGAACGATTTTTTTTGCAATATTGTATAGTACAGCAAACTGTAAAGATTCAATCAAATTTAGTACGACCCATGTACGACCGAATAAAATTGTAGCGAGATGATCTTACTCTATCGTGATTCTAGAAATCGACGGCTAAAAGATTTGTACAGTTCAAATCGCAATAAATGTTTCTACACATGTTATTTTCGAAGTGAATTAGGTATAGTTTATTCAGATGGGAGATCTGAGTACAATGTTTTGTTATTTTTAGTCCGAATTACGTCTGGTTGTCTAGACATCGGATAGTAACATTTGCATTGCTGAATTGATAATAAGTTCCAATATCTGATTTTTATGAGGAAACATGATTAGGTAATTTAGTATTCTAAACCATATGAATAATTTATGAACTCACGAATAATAATTATAAAGTGAAAACTTTAGGTACTAAATCGTTTTCATTTTTAACCGACTTCAAAAAAAAGGAGGAGGTTCTCAATTCGTCGGAATCTTTTTATTTTTTTATTTTTTTTTATGTATGTTCCCCGATTACTCGAAGATGCGTGGACCAATTTAGAAAATTCTTTTTTTGTTTGAAAGGGAATAGTTCACAGATGGTCCCATTGTCACCAAGTCAGGATCTGATGATGGGATCCTGGAGAAATCGAGGGAACTCTTCAAATTTTATAAGCACACTTGAAGTAATTTGGGTATTGTTTAAAAGAGTAATTTTTTCCAGGTTGTATTATGGTCATCAGGTCGGGATCTGATGATGGGATCTTGGTAAAATCGAGGGAACTCTTCAAATTTTGCTAGTATACTTGAAGCGATTTAGGTATTTTTTATAGTTACTATTGCATTTCCTAGCAGTCAACAAGTAATGACTGTATTAATCAAGTCAGAATCTGATGATGGGATCTTGGAGAAATTGAGGGAACTCTTCAGATTTTAGAAGCATACTTCCAGCGATTTGGGCATTTTTTCCAATACCTTGCGCATTACTTGTTTTCCACTAAAAAGTAAAAAATAAAATTGAAAATTCTTTCCAAAAAACCAACTTCAAATGCCACTACAAAGAGTGAAATAATTTTTAATGTACACCAATTCGAAGTCGGGCAATGTTTCGTTCATTCACTAATAGTCCTCCGTATTGACGATAATTTTGTCGTTTCTTTGCACATTAAGTTTAATAATAGGAAAGACTATTAATGATTGAACAAAACATTGCCCGACTTCGAATTGGTGTACATTAAAAATTATTTCACTCTTTGTAGTGGCATTTGAAGTTGGTTTTTTGGAAAGAATTTTCAATTTTATTGTATGTTCATCCAAATGGGATTTTATAACTGAAAAGTTAGAGATGTGATATACAGACAGGTATAGGAGGTGAGATAGAGTAGATTAAGCATTAGAGGGCGTCCTGAGCTTCGCTTGCATGACATCCAATCCTCTTAGGGATTCAATTTCATCATTTTAAAATCATTTCTGAACAGATAATGGCATTCGTCATAGCTTCTATATCTATGCCACAGCCCGACCCTTCCAGTAGTCTGAACTGCTAGTTTATACATCAGTTAGTCAGTTGCGCATTTCATATACACATTTACTTTATTTCATCTTTTCATCGAAACACGCTCAGCTTAGAATTCAAAAATTTTAAAAGTCAAAATATCTTTATTTCACATAGGCCTATTGTACAGGCTCTTGGAATATGATATTTATCGCATAGGTATGTATGGAGATAACTACAAATCGACTTAAAACTAAGTTTACGAGGGTTCGAACGCGTCCTGCAGTGAGAAGAAGCCCACAACAAACTCAGCCGGGTTTTGTTTTCTGTCATCACCACTTCACAAAGGCTCTTAAAAATGATTCTTCTTTCTTCTTTAGGAGCCTTCATTCATCCATTGTTGGACATATGCCTCCTCATAAGCACGCCATTTTTTGCGGTGTTGGGCTATTCTCGTCCATGATTTTCCCAAAAGTTTGGCAATATCGTCGGACCAACGTGTTGGCTGCCTGCCGACGTTTCTGCGACCGGTGCGAGGTCTCCATTAAAGTAGCAAGCGGGTCCATTTTTCGTCTGAAGTTCTACGTACATACAAATTTACTTCTAATCAAATTCTTTAAATTTCTTTCTATATACATAAAATTGATTGAGCTTACTCAGTCATTTGTAAGGACTACGATTTTGCGGCGCTTGCGTTTGAAACGCTGGGCCCATGGTCATCGCATACTAAAAAATTCATCCATATAGTATCCCAAAAATTGGTCCAAGCATCTGGTGACCCGAGAGCTGGCGCTTATTTAGCTCAACGGCTAAGTTTAGCCATACAAAGAGGAAACAGCGCCAGCGTCTTGGGCACTATGCCCATAAATGATCACTTGGATGGTGTATATATTTTGTAAATATTATAATTTATTATTTTTTTATCATATACTAAGACTTTGTAATTGGAACAAAATTAAATGTAATATTTAAAGTAGTTTTGAAAATACTTACATAGTTTAAGTATTCTGTACCTAAGTTTTAACAGAATAAAATATTTTAACTTTAAAAAAATAATTACAGCAGTTCATTCACTGCCAAGGCTTTGAATCATGTAAAGTAACCTTACATTTCGCTTGTTTCAGAAGCGGCATGGCATGAGCGGCCGCGTGGGCGCGACATGCGGCGAGCGCCGCTCGCGCAGCCCGCCGCCGTCGCTCTTGCGCTCTCCGTGCTGCTGCGCCTTGTTGACGCCGGTGCGTATTCTCGCTTATCTTATAAGTTCTCGCTTATCTTATAAGCGAAAATTCTGCTTCAATAAATCAAATGAATGAATGAATGATTTATGACCGAGTCTGCTGCGAGATAATAATACTACTATAGTAACATTAGCACAGAAATACCTAAAAAGCGCTCTCATTCTGACTTATCCTAGAATCAATGATTTGGCTAATTATTGCCTACTTATAAGATTAGTTTCACGCGTTGATAAGTTCCTTCCATCATAACTGAAGACCATACATTAAAAGACCAGCAAAAAAGGATTATCAAACTCACAGTCAACTTTTACAATAATAATTAGCCGTTATTCATGATATTATAGCATATGCCGTGGTTACAAGTCACTTATTCTGAAAGGAGTAGCCATAACATATTTGCGATTGTCGGATTTGTCGCAAAAACCAGTCAATCGGTAAATTGATCACTTGACTTCCGCGCAGATAACTGCCATTCTAATAAATATTTTGAACTTCGATCCATTTGAACGATCGAAAACTTTCTGAATAACGAATGCATTTTTTAATCATGCGGATTCAGTATAGACCAGGGCCGATAATTTTTAAAACATAAAAAAATAATAGTAGGATGAAACCCATTACAAAAGCAGGAGAATATTATAAAAATTAAAGGAAAAATAATTTACGGTCGATCCGAGTTCGGGAACAGGGGGGGAGGGGGGGTTAAAGTGTAAAAAATGGTTTTCCTTGATTTCCGGCAAAACTACAAGTCCTATGAAAAAAAGTTAAATGGCAATGTTGTAGGTAATAAAAAGATCTACAACTTTTGTATTTACATTTTTTTCACATAACCTCAAAATTCATGTGAAAAATTCAAAAAACCAAGTTTTTGGTTTTATATTTTTATCTTTTACAAAAAAAAAAATATTTTCACGAAATTTGGTGAAAACTTACCTTTTTATATCCCAAATACGCTGTAATTTATTTGACTAAAAATATTTATTTTTTTCACCTTATTTTGAATTAATATCGAAAAAGCACCCTCATTTTCAATCGAAAATTCACCCGTCAAAATATCAGCTTTTTTCAAAAAGTTGGTATGTTTTCTATTCGTTGAAATCTCTACTTTCCGATGGTGAAAAAAAAATATATGTTACTATAGTAAAACTTCGCGAAAAAAACTCGAATTCGAAAAATTTTTTTTAACAATTTTGAGCTATTTATTAAAATTTACACTTTAATTACTCGAAAAACGTAAGATTACATGTTACATTGATAAAAAAAAATGCAAATCAAAATATACTTCAATAATTAACAAACAAATCAGTTAATAACATTATTATTTAATAAGACATCTACAATATTTGGAGAAAGTTGTCAAATCTTCTTTAGATTTTTTGCATTTTCTGAGAAGATTTACTAAAGTAACATTATTTTTTTTTCACCATCGGAAAGTAGAGATTTCAACGAATAGAAAACATACCAACTTTTTGAAAAAAGCTGATATTTCGACGGGTGAATTTTCGATTGAAAATGAGGGTGCTTTTTCGATATTAATTCAAAATAAGGTGAAAAAAATAAATATTTTTAGTCAAATAAATTACAGCGTATTTGGGATATAAAAAGGTAAGTTTTCACCAAATTTCGTGAAAAAAAAATTTTTTTTGTAAAAGATATAAATAAAAAACCAAAAACTCAGTTTTTTGAATTTTTCACCTAAATTTTGAGGTTATGTGAAAAAATTGCAATTACAAATGTTGTAGATCTTTTTATTACCTACAACTTTGCCATTTAACTTTTTTTCGTAGGACTTGTAGTTTTGCCGGAAATCAAGGAAAACCATTTTTACACTTTAACCCCCCCTTCCCCCCCTGTTCCCGAACTCGGATCGACCGTAAATTATTTTTCCTTTAATTTTTATAATATTCTCCTCCTTTTATAATGGGTTTCATCCTACTATTATTTAATTTCTTTTTTTATCATTTTTAAAGCTATCTACCCTGGTCTAGTATATTTATTGGTTGTTTTATTAAGTAATCGAAAGTCGATGAGACTTAAAAATGAATAAATTGGTCATGGAAATATCCCTCTGCAGCTTTCATTTTATGAAAATGCTATTGTAACCGTTAATTGGAAATCGCAAAGTGATTGACTCTCTGCGGTTTCATTTGGTTAATTTTTAATAAAAGTTTGCGAATGAATGACAATCGAGAATAACAATGTAAAAGCGAAGCATTATTATGTGGGTATTAATTATTGTTTTTAATGTTTCTCTTTTTCTTGCTTTATGTTCATATATTTCGCCAATTTCGACTAGCTTGAGGTAAAAACGAGATAGGTCGGTGACAATGGGGCAATATTATAAGAACAAGTTCTGTTATGATAGCGTTAATTTGTTAGTAAACTATACTACTTAACTGTCTCTAAATACTAGTTGAAACCGACTTAATATTGTTTTTTACAGGAAGGACTTTAAAAGTGTGTAAGTAGGTACTTACAAGTAGTAGTATGCTAGCAATAAGTTGTGTCCAGCAGCTAGTTGTTCACGGGTGTTTTGTACGAGTTGAATTGTGCGCTAGGTTATATCATTGTCATATTTATGGTTGATTATGTATTTGGTGGTTTGATCGACTACCATATCTCGTAGCGAAGAGGAGACGTGAGCTGTGCATAGCGTCAAACGAATTACATTTTCGGGTGTACAAGGCACGGGGAGTTGGCGGCGGAAAACGAAGCGTGGCAACAGTGGCGTCCGTCCACCAGACTATAGACATCTCCGCTCTGCCACGCTGCTTGCTCGTTCAAGGCACTAAATTCTATACAAGACTCTCTCCTCTCCGCTTGATCTATTTCCACCAAAGATAAGCAGTGAGATGTAGAAATAACGAAATCCAATTTCCTCTCCACTTTGGCTGAAACGAGTCAAAGTTCTTAAGGCCGTTTGTCCACCGCAGACGTCACCATGTACTATCGTCGAGAACAAGATAATTAGCGGCTAAGATCAGCATGAACTGACGAGTGGACACAATGTGGTCGATTCTGTTGTACAAAATCTTTAAACGAAACTAATTTAAAAAATAGTGCTATCCTTTTCCATAGAGAACAGTTTGAAAAGGATAGCACTATTTTCTGGAATCGACCACACTGTCCAACACGGTCATAGTAAATGTATGACCGCTACTTTGACGCCGTCTGCTCATCTCGGTGACGACAATAGACATAATACTCAGGACTCGGCGGACTGCGGGAAAAAATATCGCCAGCCAGTCAGACACCAACGGTGGTGACGACCCAATGATGGCTATGGTGTACAAACGGCCAAATGTTGTATTTTTAGACAGATAACATAAAATTTTCGGAAAGTATAATTTGCTTGGTGAAATTGGAGCTGAGTTTCGTGAAACAGCGGATGGAATCCAGCAGTTAAAAATTGTGATTTTGCAGGTTCAATGGGTCCAGGCGTGCCCGAGAACATAACTGTGACGTTTCTGAACCCGACCACGGTGCGCGTGTCGTGGTCCACCACAGCGGACCTGGTGGAGAAGTATGACGTCACGTACAAGCCCTCGGACGCGAGGTAAGATGATTTCGCTACTACGAAAGTATCGCAAAGTAAGGATGGTATAGTGCCACAAACTTGTCTGTTAGGGGTGTCGCTGTTGAAGATTGTGGTGGTGATGTTTTGCGCGTCACTACTTATACACTTACAACGAAAATGATAACACAATTTTTCTTCTCTTTTGAGCCTTAGCCAATAGACAAACGGCCTTAAGGTTTGGCCTCCTTGCCGGGAATGAAACTGAAAATGAAAATGAAAATATTTATTTTCACTTAGCCCTAAATAACAGGCACTTATGAAAAGTCAAAACTCTACCGCCAGGTTCGGAAAGCAGGTTTGCACCGAGAAGAACTGGCAAGAAACTCGGCACTTGCTCTTTTCAAAAATGTCATTGTTATAATACAAGATTTTTTATAAAGTATGAAACATTATAACATATTTTTCAGATATCTCGTGAGGAGATGGAAGCATATTTCTATCATTCTAAGAATCTTTGTAGTTAAGAAATTAAATAATAGGCGCGGGAAAGAATAGGCGCGGGAAAGATCTCTTCCCCAGTAGTGCTCTTAAGCCTTTGTTGGCTAAGGCCTGCCATCTTGGCTTCGGGCGTCGGGATTTTGAGGGTTTGTAGGTCTGCACGGGCGAACATTTGCCGTGCAAGTGTACGTATTCTTCCACGATGAGTGTTTTGGTGCCGCGATGAATAACGTCGGTTCTGAATAAACAAGAAGTTAGTACCAGATTTGGCCACCGACTCAGAAAAGTTTGTGGGACTATACCTACTGTGTCCGGATATGAAAGAAAATGGTAAGTGCGTTTTGCCAAAATGCACTTAGCTGTTTTCTTTCATATTTAGGCTGCACCACTGCTGTATATACAGTGCCTACTATTCTTAACTACTCTGTGGTTTTTCACTGTTGTCCTTTCCACTTTTCTTGTGTTGGAAACACGTCTTATTTAACAAACTACTAAACTTACTAATTTACGTATAAAGGTAATGATTTTTTTCAAACTGTGAACTGTTTTTTAAACACTGCAAGTTCCTACTTAACTGCAATCTCACTTGATAGTAAGTGTAAATGTAGACGAAGGTATGATACTAATTTGGCAGAGTAAAGTACGCCAAATGTGTGAAGCACTATAAGAAACAGATTAAAATCTGTATAACCGTTATTTTACCACCTAAGTATAAATTTTGAATATGAATAAAAAATCATTTTACTCAATACCACGAAATATATGCTCTATCAATTAGGCCAGAAGTAAGAAATATTTGAAGATACGATAATTTTCCTAAATTGAAATCCATCTTCACATTAAGAAGTATTTCATCACCTCCAAAAAATAATCAAAACATTTTATATTAGTTTCTTTTTATTATTACATTATTCAAACTCTCTAACTAATATTAGCACTGAATACATAATAATACTATTAGGTACTACGCTATTACTACAAGAGAAGATTCTAGCTAGTAACTTATGAACAAGTAAAGTTGTTGCTTCCTCGAAGTCTGTAATCGATGACCTGAGTGACCTCTTTACCTATCTTAGCTAGTGCATTATTTATGAAATAACTAAAAATATCCAACTATGAATATTCGCTGAGTGTTGATAATTTCTTATGCAAGGTGCATGCGCGCTTTCACACAGCTCTTTTTTATTTAAAACGGCCCTTTTATCAGGTTATAATGAGTATAAACTCCGTAGGCATAAGAGATTACAGTATAAAAATAATGGAACCCATATTTTAATAATATTGGATGTAATATGCGACCTAAAAGCAAAGCGTAACTTTACGGCGATACATGAGAATATTGCTAAACAGTCGCTGCCCAAGGGGCAATAAAAATGGGGAAAGATAGCGCCTATTGCGAACTTTGCCACACTTACGGTTTAATGTAATTCTGCCAGGAAACAGGCACCGTCCTTTTTCCAATTTTAATGGCACCAGGCAGCGACTGTTTGCTACACCGAAAGCTTCATAATTAATAATCGTACAACATCATTATCAACTCCAAACATCCAGATCTCACTTGATAAACGATGCGCTCCGACACAGAAGCATCCTCTGGAAATGTTGACTTTAAATAAAAAAAAAGCATACATGCAATTTCAATAAAATTCATTCGTAGTAACGGAATAAAATTGTATTCAAGGATAGATGATGGTGTGACATAAGTTGTCTAAAGGAAATTGCAATTGGTACCTATATAATGTATCACCCCGTTGCATTCTTATGAGATTCTTTCAGATAGGTAGGCATCTTCGTACTGACGGTCCTAAATAAACTGCAATAATATGCAATTTGGTAACAGATTGCTTGTTACAACATTCAGTGTAAGTTTATTGCATACTGCTTGAAGATTTAAAAGCGTCACAAGAGCAATTAAGCTCTCATTATGTTATCAATTCTTAGCCTTTACGGTATTAGAGTATGGTGTGGTGTGGTCATGAGTTTGATTCACGGCTCACAATACATAGGTACAGTATTGGCTCAGGTCTTGCCTGTTAGCTGGCTTAACGATGTCGGTTATGGTAACAGTGTAAGATATTGGTAACGGTGTCGCGAGTTCATGGTTTTTTCCCAACTCAAAAATCCCAAATATTTTCATTTCGCGTTATTCGCCTCCGAAAACAGGATCCAATCCATAGAGGTCCCATAGGCCGCACGCGACTTCAAAAGTGCGGCAATAAATACTTTCAAAGTTCGCATACTCGAGCCATCTCTACACAATTTTTCACGCACACTAGCATCCGCGCACCATACCTACAAATTTCAAATTGACACACACTACAAGAAAAAGTTGCCGCACTCACGGAGCTGTCGTTGTTAGGTTGGGCCCCACATATATAAAGTTTTTACTTAGTCTCTATCTAGTAGGAGCGGAAGCGACGGTCTATCATAAATCTATGATCCAATCAAAGAGCGGTAATTAACAACTATACGCTTCACAAGATTTATAACATCAATGGCACATAGACACTCAGGTGATACAATACAGGCTGTTAATGCATAGCATGTGCAAGTGACGTTATACGAGTTGAAACTAGAAGCGCACCCGTCTAATGAACCTGTCTAGTTCTGAGAGGGTACTAACTGACGCAGAAATCCATTTTGTGACCGCTATATTCGTAAAATATAGCCTCTGTTATTAGACCAGTAGGGTTAGTAGATACATAAGGTACAGTTTTGTAGGACTTTCAAGTCGACCCGCTTCGAATAAACGGAACGGATTTCTCCATACATCAACACCCAGCACCCCCTGGCGGGCAACCGCCGAAAGCTTAGTTCGCAATATTTTCGCTTGGGCTCTAAACAGTAGAGTTAGTACATGTGTTTGTATAAATTTTGTGTCGACTCGCTTCGAGTAAATAAGTGGATATCTCCAGAATATCTACAGCCGCGGAAACATTGTGGACTAAGCATTCGGCCGTTGTCCGCTTGGGGCGCTGGCTGTACATGTCAATCCGCTCGTTTACTCGAAATGAGTCGACTCGAAATTTGTCCAAAAACCTGTACTAACCATACAGGCAATGGATGTTAGTAACATTCATGTCTTAAATCATCACGAAGTTTCGATGATATGACGGCCTCCATGGTGGAGTTGGCAGCGCTCTCGGATACAAGCGGGAGGTCCCGCGTTCGGTTCCTTGCAAAAAATGTTTCGGTCCGTAAAATGCAAGGCGCAACGACCTACTAAACGATGAATCTGTGATTTTATAATAACACTAGCGGACCCGGCAAACTTTTTTTGCCACTAGATATACTAAAGCTAGCTTACGACCTACTCTCCTAGACCTAGATCTAGCGAACATACACAGAAAATTTCATAGTAAATGGCTGAGCTGTTTCGGAGGGTTTTGGTAACAAAATTTGGCATGAGGATTTTAATTTAATATTATGTATTAGAAAGATAATACATGAGATCCAATGAGAATAGCGTGAAGTGAATAAGCTCTTTACGCGGATAACGTAAGATTAAGTTTGTATAAGAGATGAAGCTTGGATATAGCAGCGTAATACAGGTGTTTTTTTTAATAGTGTTACAGAATACAGAATTAGCTGTTCAGATTTCCTTCAGCCATTGGTAGAATTTGATGACGATTATTATCACGATAACTATGCAATCAGCTATCTGATTCAGCTCGATTTTATTATTATAATGGCAAAATAACAATAACTTATTATAAATAATAATGGTTGCTCATTGCTCAACTGTATGAAAACTAACCTGCAACACAATGGACAGTTATGACGCGAGCGTGAAATATTCATCCTCGCGTCTCACAAAATGACCGGGACGTTTTGAATAAGAACAGTTTTGCTCGCTTTCAACACAAAACGGGAGGATTATGGAACGGGTCGGGACTGGCACCGGGATAAAGCTGGGATGTTTTTAGACGGGTGAATTTATAAAATTAAAAACTTTTATTATTCTCTTTGCGCTGCAGCTATTCAAATTTATGAGGCTTTTAATTTAACTCTATTTCAAATTTGCTGCAGAATTCCTTTGTCATATTATTGAATTTTCAGATTTTCCTAACAAACGACGTCGCTAAGTTATTTGTCGATTGTTTTTTGAAATATTAATTAATAAAAATTGAGAGGCGAAAATCTA
Organism: Coenonympha arcania; assembly: GCA_036785405.1. Lineage (NCBI taxonomy): Eukaryota > Metazoa > Arthropoda > Insecta > Lepidoptera > Nymphalidae > Coenonympha > Coenonympha arcania. The sequence continues at coordinate 6,027,028 of CM072067.1, forward strand.
CCGTTAACAAATTTATTTTTAAACTATTCCAAGTAGTGTACATGAAGACAAGACTTTACATGAAGAGTCCAAAGTTATTGCCATGACACTCAAAGATATTGCCTTATCTAACCATTTCGATTTCCTCTTCTTTCCCCTTCCGTCCCCAGCTTGCCCCTAGACAACAATGAAATTGACTCATGGTACGTTAGTTACAGAGTGGTGTTGGAGGTCGCCGGCAACTCGGACGCAGTGATCCTGAGCGGGCTGGAAGCCGACACGCAGTACCAAGTGACGGTCGCCGCCTTGTGGGGCGGACACAAGTACAGGAGCAGGCCCATAGTCTTCCGCACGCTGGGTAAGTGGGAACTCAAGGTACACTGGTTAGAATGGTGTTGGAGGTCGCCGGCAACTCGGACACAGTGATTCTAAGAGAGCCGACACCTTTTTTTGTAGTGTTTGTTATTGTCAGGAGAAAGTTCTTATGAAAGAAATAATTAAAAACATTGCGCGGAAAATTAGAAAATTTAAGAGAATTGGTTAAACATGAACTTTGTACTAATGGTTTTGATTATGTGTTTACATTTAACATTGTGTGCGCTAAACTTTATCTTGTCGTCGTATACCTGCTTGGTACTGGGGACAGCTAAAGCTTCTTTGCTCATCAACTTCAACCGCTTGAGTTATCAAAGAAAATTTAGAAGGTAAACTCGCCTTTTAGATATACAAGAATAATGAACCTTACACAAGCAATTTTATAGTAATGCCACTGATATACCGTCTCAGAGGTCTATTAGTTGAATAAAACTGCGGATAAGTCCTTAAACTACAGGTATATTTGGTTATTATAGCGCCACAAACTTTTCTTGTGTTTGTAGGTTTGTAGGTGTACACTCTCAACAAGCAAAGCTTTGTTTTACAACTCTTATTTTGTTTTTTTTTTAATTCTTTGTTTTACATTCTCATTAATTAATCTAATTAAGATTCGACGCTAATTTGCGATCACGAGCATTCATGCGGCCATCCCAAATTTCCGCGCGAGCGAGTTTCTACAACAGTGTAAATGAATAATTAAATATGCTAATCTTTAATCTAGACGAGCGAAATGGGCGATAAATTTAACGCAACCTTTATGTGATACATTATCTCAGAGAACTAAAAATTGAGAGTTTCATTTTCTTTTCAGATTAAAATGCCTGAGTAATTTCAATTTTGTGATGAAACTAAATTGAGTGAGTGTAGATGTCAATACTTAGCCCGCTGTGTAGCGCAAGTTTAGTAATTCCTGTTATTATTATTATTACAAAAGACCCTATAAAAAAATCTGAAAAACTGCTTTTTGAAACTTTATAATAATAAACAAATAATTTTTCTTCAAATGAATCTATTTTTATAAAGAAGTCTATATGCTATCGGGATATATTCAAACCCGTGATGTTAAAAGATTCCTCGTAATTAAGCGAAATTTTACCAAATGTGAGAAAGAAAGAAAGAAAGAAAGAAAAAAACTTTATTTCACACGAAAATGCCACAATTAACAAAAACATAGTAGACCTTACGTACTAAAACGATGCCTGGAGGTTCCCCCACTCGGGCAACAAAAACCAATAATTGCCCAAGTGACGGAAGCACCAGACACCTTTATTTTTATGTCTTTATTTCTTACGGTTTCACGGGCTTATTTCAGTGACATTATAATTCCACTAGTCTTGCAGCCTCATGCATTATTTATGGTTTTTATGAAAATTATTTTATACAGGTTAGTAGAACATGAATAATAATACCTACTGGTGTTGAAAATACTTGCTAACACCACCGAAGTCTGTCCCCGTCACAGTCCCCGCATGCTCAGCCTCATCTCGAGAGCGTCAGTCGAGACGGCTCGTTAATGTCGAGGCCAATTTTAGATGTCGGTCATAGCACTCCTGTCGCCCTCTGGAGACTTGGTACTCATCTCGATATATCAGAAATAGTAAAAAATACTATAAAATTTGTACTTTTAATCACCATAATATTATGTATGTTTCAAGATTTAAGATTCCAATTGTTTATTCCTCTTTAGCCTAATTACAGGCAGTGAATGAAATAGTTGAATGATATATTTATAATGAAACTAACTGACCTGACAAAAGTTTCATAAAAATTAACTAACGTTACTGCAAAATATTCTATATATTTTTTTTTATTGAAGCAGAAAGCAATTTGCAGGCGAAGCGCTTTCAATATTGTATCAATTGCTTTAAAATCCTTTTTCCAGTCTCACGGTATGGAATATTTATGCACAAAATGGCTCCTGTGATTTTGTAAAAACTGGTTATGATGGACAGTCGTGCGAAATCAGCCACTATTGACGATATAATGGTTTTTTTTTTAAATTTATAAATAAATAAATAAATAAATACGGGACATTTTAATAATATATTGAAAAACACCCAGACACTGGAAAACATTCATGCTCATCACACAAACATTTACCAGTAGTGGGAATCGAACCCACGACCTCCGGCGCAGACAGCAGGTTCGCTACCACTACGCCTTTCGGTCGTCAAACATCACTATTCACATCATCAACATCACTATTCACAACATCATTATTCACATCATCATCTCCCCCATTTGTATCTCATTGGTGGGCACAAGTCTCATGTCAAAATGAGAAAGGTTTGGTCATACCTCACCACAATGGCCAAGTGGGCTTCGCATAACTTTGAAAAATATTATGGTGAACTCACTCTTAGGCTCAACTCACATTAGATATCTATAATAGATTCCACAAACTCACATAGATCCGAAAAGTTGAAGGCGTGCCCGGGATTCAAGCCCCCGACCATCCGACGAGAGCTAGAAGTCTGAACCAATGGGCAAAAAGGCGTCTTTCACAAAATGGTTTAAAATTTAAATACAAAATCGAACATAGCAACTGCAATAAGTTATGACATAATATATAACTCATAACTTTCGTGCTTGTTTAGATAAGAAATACTACAGGACTTTTGGGGGTGTTTTCTCAATGCTTCCTTATCTCCCACCAGGATGAGAGAGGAATGCCATGGCCCACTCTTTAAGAGGACAGTATACGAGTACGTTTTTTATGTCCGCAGTATCTTTTAATTTCTGCTCGACGGTTGATGACTTATTAAGTTTCAAGAATGTTTAAACACAGCCGTACCTATCTATGTACGTGTATAAAAGTACCAATAAAAGGAAATTTATAAAATAGTAAACAATCGTTGGCTAAATAGGAAGCCTGAATGGCATGGAATTTCGAACAAAGGATCTACAATTCAAATAGCCCGAAGCGTGTCAACTTCACCAGGGTTATAGTGAAATTACGCTGGTAGCCGAAAGTTTTCAAAAGCCGACTTCGTTTTTTGACCTGTGATTTTAAATTTTATCGCAGAAAAATGCGAAACTCAGTTACGCAATTTTAGATTGCCTTTTGACCAATTTGAATTGTTAAAGAGCTTTTATACAATTTTCTTTATACAAAGTCTCAGTTCGTCAATATTGGATTCAAATAACTGATTATTAAATTTCTTACCGATCGGGTTTATTTTTAGTAGGTTCTTTGATTTATTTTTACAACGTCAAATCAAGATTTCAGACGAAATAAAAGCATTTTATTAAATTCTGTACTTTCCGTCAATAGGCAGGTATTCGCAGGCATACTTTTGTTCAAGCAACGCAAACGCTATGACTGCTGATGCGTTACAAAACAACGCTTGCTCCAATATTTTTTACGGACGAAGCTTCAATTCGTTTTAAATTAAATTCACATAAAAAATTCTGAATAAAATTAAAGTGAGACGGGGTTGAAGCTGGGCAATTCTGGATGATAATCCATTGAATGATAGAATCAGAAATCAGGAGAACCAAAGTCACTGGTATAGTTCAAACCTTAGCAAGCTGAAGTGGCAGTGGGTAGGTCACGTGGCCGTTGGAGCAGGAAAGTCCTGGAGTGGAGATCGCGTTCAATTAACCGTAGTTTGGGGCAACCTTCAGCTTGCTAGACCAACGATATTAAGTGGGTGGTGGGAAGCGACTGGATGAGGAAGAGGATAGGTAATGGTGGGGCGTGCTTGGTAATACTTATGTTCAGTGGATGTCTGCAGACTGAGATGATGCTGAATTCTTACTTCTTAACGAGTATACTTTTATTAGGTACTATAATATATAGGTATCAAGTGGGTAACATTTTCATTAGGTTGACACATAATAATTAATATTAATATTTATACCTATAACATGTATTGTTTTTGTCTAACCAATTTAGTTATTACTAACCAATTAACTTTGCTAACCAATTTATCTAAAAAACTGCAATATAAAGTAATTTGGTGCACGATCCTATGTTTTAAGACTTCAGCAAGTAAAACTTATAAAAAATAACATTAATATTTATGATGGCGACGAAATTGAAGAACTCTTTTAAAAATTTTACTTTGTCTTACAAAGTAAAAAAGGCATTAGAAGAACAGAATATGAGAGCAAGACCACTCTTGTTTTACATCACGAATGCATCCGGAAGATTATGTGCGGTGGATGAACTATCTTACCTTAGTACAGGTTTGCATACTCGCTATCCAGGCAAAAACTTCGAGTATCGAGACACTGCAGTAGCTATTTTTATTTAACGTGGGTACTCTACAAGTAAATTGATTTAAGATAGATAAGTAAATATTCATTTTCAAGTAATATATTGACGTTTGAACTAAGCAATTCTATTAATCAAGTCCCATCTTGGCGTAGTTTCAAAGAAAATCTTTTGTCTATCAAAATGAAATTCCACCTTAGTCTAATAATAAATATTGAATTATAATTGATGATAATGTAGAGTCAAGTATAACAAGCAATATTACTTCGAAGTTATAACGTTTCGAAATTCGAAAACGGCCTCACGATTGAGAGTATGAAAACGTGAACTAAGGGTACTGGAACAAAGCCAAAATGGAAATTCAGCTCTGGATTTGCTAACATTTCAGTACGAGCGTTCATTTTTAATTGGTGTGAAAGCTCTGAAATGTCGGTCAAATCGTTCGGTTATTTGTATTAGCAGTGATTCATGAATATATTTAACTTGACAAACTTTGGTGCTAATTCAATTGCTTACACATTCACATGTAAGTACATAAAATCACAAATATTAGACAGCTTGTTAAAAAATGATTTTTTACAGTTAAAACTTGCCGTGTACGTATTACAAAAGAACAAAAACGGCTTAATGCTTACATTCGAGATACCATCCTTAAGGCTTTAAGAAGGCCGAATTACAATTTACAGGGGGACGGAGCAGTCGCGTTCACACTGATTTACTTAAATTTCGGGGAAATTATTACTTTACACGATTGTTAAAAGGCTTAAAAATAAAACTGTCAATCAAAGTTGTTGTAATTTTTATTTTTATGTACTTTTTTGTGTGCAAGAATTAATTATATAGCTTGTGCCGTTTTACGGACAATTTTCAACGTATGACAAAATTAGATGATTTTTGGGAATTTTTTTCTGAAACAAGGTTTAAGAAAATTCATTTTCTTGTCAAAACCGATTGTTCATAAACCCCTAATTTTCCGTTATATATTTTTTCTGTAAGGATTCGAAGATCAGTTCTTTAAACATCGTAAAAAAGAGTTTGCCAGCTCTTAAAGCCTTAAGCTAGGTATAGGCAACGTACTACAGATAAAAATATTTTAAGAACAAAATTACCTCATATCGTTTTCACTCTTATCGTCTTATCATCTCTTGAAAGAAGTATTTTAACGAGTAGTAACTATAGCTGTAAGGTAACGCGTAAAAGTCTGGATTTAAGCCCAAGATCATGAATTTCGTGTAATGACTATTTATTACAGTCAACAAAAACCTAACGACTAACGACCGGAGCTTTATCTAACAGATAAGATTCTGTACAGTAAAATCGAGTAAAGCATTAAGGGGATTTATTGAATTTATTTTTGTCTTTCTTACTCTCACGGATACGTTGGTAGATGCGACATGCAGCGTCGCGGAAAAATATAACAGAAAAACGACAAAGCCAGTTATCAAAAATCTGACTTTAAGCGTTTTTGGATATTATTATTACCGACACATTAAAACACAATTTTCAATTACATCCGTTGTAGTTTCCGATCAAAATTAGAATAACTGAGATTTTGGAGCAACTTTTGGGAGAACTTTCTATCGAGAAAATTTTATTCAATCGTGTTTCTGCTTCTAAGCAATTTTAGATAAGGACCCAGAATACTCATGACGTTTTAATTTGAAAGTAATTGTCTTTGTAGTTTTTAAATAATACTTCATTCTTAGCTTAAATACGGCTTCTACGCCGTTAAGACCTAATCAGATAACATTCCTCCTGCTTAACAAATAGAATAATCTCTTCATCCGGACATTCAATTCGCTTTTATACGAGCACAATAGGGCAACTAAATCCTGGTGTCGCATAGGTACGTAGGTAGCTGGTAGATACCTCGCTTTCTAATCTGTGTTAGTGGATCTCTTTGTAATTAGATTTGGGAACTTCACTTAACTTTACCGTATGTTTAACGCGCGTGATTCCAAATAAACGTAGATTTACTCTGACGTAATCTTACGAGTACCTAGAAAAATTAGTTTTCCGTAGAAGGAATTTCTCAATATATAACAATCACAATATAATATGATATCTTACATTTAAATCGTAAATAATAATAATTTGTTCGCAATAGATTTCTGTAAAAGGTATATCGTGTCAAGAGGACTTGTGATTTTGATGGGTTGAAAATCTGTAACTTTATACAACGCATTACTTTTAAGGTCAAATTTAAGGGCGCTTTTCCACTTTTTTGGTGGAAAAGCACTCTTAAAAATAATGTGTTCGTTGCAGTGATGCAGTGATGCGGCGCTAACAGAAATGGCTTTTATTATTGATTTTATATAGTTTATGTAAAATTAAGCGATTCTATTGCTGCGTTTTATACTCAACGTAGCGTAGCGACGTAGCGCATCTTTGGTAGACAAATATAGAGCTGTCTATAGGAATTTAGACATACATGTTCTTACTTGGAAAAGACAGAATAGTCAACCACGTGTTTTGTACACTTCATATAGATATAATATTTGTAGGTAATATTAGGCTCATTGGTACATGTAGGTTATCTACATCCTACAGGTACATGAAATCCCATGATACTTAATAATAAAAGAAACATTATAATTTCTAACTTACACCAGGGAGCAAGATGTTATGAAAGTTTCTAACAAAGCACGACTATCATCATGGATCTTTCAGTTATGTATCAAGTATTTCCAAACAGCTAAAATGTCGTCGAAACTTCAAAACTCGAATCCATTATTTCCATTCACGCCGCGGCCTTTCGTTTTACGTTCCATTTCACGGACCCGAGATATGAAAACGTTTTTGGCGTCAACACTCAACACATTAATCATTCTTGAAAGTTCATTTACACAAATATTCCGGCAGAATGCGATATAAACTTTTCCGTACCGTACTTAAACCTTCGAACATACTGTCGACTGAGGGAGCGTGAGAAGTTTAGTGCGGTTTAATGTTGTATCCGGAATCGAAAAGGGGAGGGACAGGCTAGCTTATCTGCAGTGTGCTGATTCCGAGTTTTTTAAAATATTATGTTTACTTACTCGATCGTGAGAGAGTTAACGCCGATTTGTATGGGATTGGAGTAGTTTACAAACTGTGTCAATAGATATCGCTACAACAGTCCTATACAAATTCGCGTTTACGCTCTCACTGTCGAATAAGTGAAATACTCGGAATAGGCACACAGGGCTAGACAAAGTAACAGTCGTTTGGCATTAACGACAGTAGACAAAAATGTATGGACAAACCACGTGACTGAAGAAAAACCACGTGACCGAATAGAAGAAAACACGCTGTGTTTGATAATCAACTACGACAATTTGAACGCTCCCTGGCGTTCTCGCAGACCTTATAGATAACTTTAGCGTACTTTGCATGACAATTGACAGCCGACAATGAACAACGCTAAGCATAAAGTAGTTTCTGCTTTCATTTGTTTTCATTCGTCACGTGGTTTGTCCATACATTTTTGTCTACTGTCGTTAACGCCAAACGACTGTTATACTTTGTCTAGCCCCGCTGAGATGACGTTACTGTAGTGTCGTTAGTAATTAGTAATTTCAGGCATAGTTAAAATAAATCGTAATAGAATACAAATAGAAGGCAGCAAATTTAGGCGCCCAGTGCAAATGACACGACACTGTATTATTATAACGCCTAAGTTGGTATTTAATCTTATGTATCCTAGCTATGTATGTAAAAGCGACGACCTCATGTAATCTCTAAATAATATATCAGCGGAGTGTTAATGATCATGTCATTAGATGTATTTTTAGAATAAGACGACTGTTTTATTGATGACGAATAGGACGAGAGCGCCCTTTAAAAGTTGTGCTATTTAAAATGAAAGAAATAATACCTGTTCGTATTTCAAAGATAGCTTCTGACAATACATTTACTCGTATCAATTCCAAATTCAAATAATATTCCAAAGAAGGACGTAGGGACCAATTGCTATCACCACAGCCCAAACTGGGGACAATATCTCTAAGGGGAGAAGATAAAATGTTTTTCTCTACTACAGTTTAATGCAGTCTCGGAGCATGGGCACACGGGTAGAAAAATGTCCCTCCTGGATAAAATTATCAAAAAACTCCCCTTGATGTTCTTTAGAAGATGAAAAAAAAAAATTTAATCCTTGTCAAAGGATAAAATTAGGGGATTTATAAAATAAAGGGGAAATTAGGGAATTACCTCAGAGAGGTTAGTACAGGTTTTTGTACGAATTTCGAGTTGGCTCGCATCGCGCAAACGAATCGAATTCCTCCATACATTTACAGCCAACACCATCTATGGACAGTCACTGACATGCGGCTGTCAATAGATGACGCTGGCTGTAAATGTATAGAGGCATTCGATTCGTTCGAGCGTTGCGAGTCGACTCGAAATTCGTACATAAACCTGTACTAACCCCTCTGCTCATGCTAGAGGGGCAGATATGTTAATTGTCTTTGAACTATCCCATATTTTCCTTGAAGCGAGGCTAACTTAATACTAACAAGGTATGTTTATTGAACGTTTCTTTGGCTTAACTCGTTTCTACATATCTAAGACGTCATAAATACCTACCTATCAAAACGCGCATAAATTACAAAACGAGGTCGGAGTATCACGTGTACACTCAGCACTATTTAATATAGTGCACCAGACCTGTTGCGTGACCCGGCGTGCGTGCACTAGCGTCCCAAAGGGGGCACTCATGAAAATAGACTCCGTCAGTGTGTATAATGCCCTACTTTAATGTAAGGCACATGTAGGCGCTTTGACATCTTGTTTTGTTAATATGCCGTCGCGTAGAGTGTTTAGCTTATTACTTGATGTTTGAATTATTTGGAGCGTGCTTAATTGACTAAGGATCAGAATAATATTATTATTTACGACTGCGCACTAACATAATGGGACGTCTAAATTAATTTTGGCTAAAATGTGGAATGGAGATAATTATTTAGACTATGTTATAGTTTTGTAGGGGATGAACAACATAATGAATATATTAAATAATAAGTATTTAATTTATGAGAGGAAGTATCATGGCATACATAAGAAATATTTGGTAGATTTAGACCCCTCAATCTTTCATAATTCTATGCCGTCGCTATATAGCGTCGTTTTACGATGTCATTTTCCGTCATGACTTAATATAACAATTTATACATCACTATTAGATACTCTTGTATTCAATTTATATTTATACCAAGATCTCCTCAGCATGTCGTTTAACTTGGGAAGCTTGGTGACAAAACTGAAGTCCGGTAGGTGGTACCACTACGGACTACGATAGTCCGTAAATATAAACACGAATTTAGAATGAAAAGATTGAGAAAAAAAACAGGGACAAGGAGCGAGAGGAAACAACTTGTAGGGAGTCAAGAAGGCGCCCCGGAAAAATGCGAAGAGCACCTAGATCTAAGTACCAAAGGGGCCATTAAAACTGCAAAGCTAGTCCCTATTCTTTAATTTGGGGAGACCAGTTACCAGACACCACCATGGATGACAATGTCGACAAACACCCTAAATTGTTAATATGACATTTCATTTAGCCGCCGCAAAACGTTATAATTATTATCAATAACGTTTCAACTTTGATTCAAATTGGTACATTAATTATTTAGAAACTAATTATCACAGTTTTAGTCGTAATTATACCCGTCAATTGAAACAAACAAAACGCGTGATTGCCTTCGGAATTATTAAAACGGCTCCAGTAGTTTGGTACACCGCATTAGCATATTTTAATTATTTCTCGAAATCCCGGTTTATCTTGCTAAAGTTATACAACAAATTAGCGTACCGGATATTATAATTAATATTATTTAGATAAATATTTTCTCAAACAAGTTTCATATATTTATTTGTTTTTTCAATTTGTATAAACTAACAACGGATTGTAGACTTTTGGTAATTATTGCGAGACAGAATCATCTTCATTTTGAAATAATATTTCTCTTCAGGAAATTTTAAGTATCGACTATTTTGGGAGATTCCTACTGCAAAATTGATATTCAAACTAATTTCTTAAGATCAGCAAAGATTTAAAAATAAAATCCTATTTATATATGTAAATAAAATAGATATTGAACAGAAAATCGTATTTTCTGTTAAAAAACTGTGGTCGGACGATTAAAATCTACATTGCTTAGATGATTATTATAATGAATAGTTTAAATATAATAGTTTAACATGCAATGGCTTACAATTAATTACCGTACACGCGAAAAGTTTGTGTATTTTCATATTTAGTTGTCGTCCTGTAAATTATTATTTTTTGTTTAAGGTTACAGTAGTACCTAACTTTATTATAAAAGGGAAACATGGCTGACTAACTGACTGGATTGAGCTGAATTTTGGCAGATAGATTTGGTACTGACCTAGGTACTTACTGCTAAGCATGCCTAGGCTAAGAAATGATTTTTGGTAATTGAACCACTGTAAACTAAAATTGAGGAACATGGGAGACGGCAACACGTTAGTATACAAAATAATGCAAAGTACTCGGATATGAGATTATACGCATAAAATACATAGTTCCTCATTTTTTTTATTCTTCGACTTAGCTTAGGACTGCCTACATAGCTAAATACCATAGATTTATAATAGGTCCTCGCTCACACTACGACTTTGATGGAGCCCTACCTAACAATTAAAGCTCCGCGAGTGCGGCAACTTTTTCTTGTAGCGTTAGTGTGTCAATTTGAAATTTGTATGGTGTGTGGATGCTAGTGTACGTGATAAATTGTGTAGCGACGGCTCAGGTTTGCCAATTAGGGCAAAGTATCTTTTGCCGCACTTTTGAAGTCGAGGGCTCCCTCTTGGACCTCTATGCTACATAAATTCAATGATCATTCAAAGATTTTTGATAGTAGTACCACCGAATATATAATATTTGGTAGTACCGTCGCCTTAAGACGAGTCCATGAAGAAGGTATATATTATAGGGTCGATGTCACCACCCAACACATAGCATACTGGCTTGCGGCGCTAAATTTATAGCTTGGCAGTGTTCCAGTTAGTTCATCTACCGCTTATGATCTTCCGGATGCACTCTTGACGTAACAAAAGCAATGTATGGCCGCCCGTATCGGTCTTCAAAAATACTCAGCGGAATGTGAATTTTACGAATGCGTGATATTTTAAAGCTTCTCTAAGTATTGAAATACTAGTAAGGATCCAAAGCTCCTCCCGCGTAAATTACGGTTTTTCACAAATCCCGCTGGAGCCATGGATTTTCCGGTATAAAATGAAGCCTACGTGCATTAATAAATCACACACACTCTCTCACACACACACACACACACACACAAAATGTGACTCGAAATCGTACAGGTTAGAGTTTATTAGAGGTACATCTACCTATCTGAATGAAATGATTAGACTCCTTCGTTTAACGCCGATTGGGCTGTAATTTGAATGAATTAATGTAATATAATTTACACAGATTTGGTACAGACGTACCTACAGCTAAGCGTGCCTATGCTAGGAAAATTTTGTTTTTTTAACATTAATCGCGGGCTAAACTAATACTTTAATAATACTATCTCGTGACTGAGTGAATTTTGGTTTATACTAAATTAAATGGTGGGAGCCATGAATTTTTCCGGGATAAAGTAACATGCAGTAGCTTTCAAGAATGGGGTGTAATCTACCTTATCATTCGTTTCAGCATCGGTTCCTATGTACGAAGTTTTCCCTGTATAATTTTGGTGTGACTTGTCAATACACATCTTTGATTGAGCCAAACATTTCGTAAGAAAATTCAAGTTACTGAAGGCTAAGATTTAAATCTTTGATTGAAGGTACTCTTCCTATTTTTCAACAGTCATAATAATGCAGAATTAATAAAAGCAATTTTTACTAGCAACTAAAGACACAAGTGGCTATTTGTAAACAGTGCTAGGAATATTTTATGAAACCACGTTGACTGCGAACTTTGATCGATACTAAGCGACAGGTTAATGAGTTATCACAAGGCTACTACGATTCCGTAACCCCTTCGCACACGGTTCGTAAGCGTAAGCATAGCGTAATCCGCGCGTACGACGACAACAGTACGAGCACGAATATGTTCAAACATGTCCGCAGACGAAGCGGTGTCGCGGAAAATCGTAGGAGCCGTATTGTCATACTGTTATGCGTAGCGTTATAACAATGCGCTAACGCTACGCTTATGCTTACGAGCCGTGTGCGAGGAAACTTTATATGGCTTTGGTAGGTCCGGCTACAAAACAAATTATAAGTATAGTTTTCCTCTCAAAAACTTTAATTTAATTCATGTATTGTAGTGTTATACACTACCATCTCACTCAATCAACCCTCCGGTAACCCCAACCTAGAAGTTGGCAACCAGTTGCCTCGTCTGTGGCTTACGCCCACCTTCAAACCCAAGGCACGTCACTAGATAGTAAAACGGAAAAAGGTACATCACTAGCCGGACGTAGATTCGGTCAGCTAGTCGCACACGGACAACCGACGCTTTCGGACGCGTCTAGTCCCTTCAACTTAAAAACGGCTCACTAGCTCGATATGTGAAGCCGCATCAGGGCTCCAGATTCCCCCTGGAGTGAGCACAAGTTCATCGGTCGCTTCGCGACCACCTCAAAACGGGTGTCTAAACCCCACTCGCTCGCACTTCGCGACAGGTGCGAGCGACTTATCCCAACATGGCGGACCACGCCGCGTAATGGCCGTACTTTTTTGTAATCGGCGCTTTGGTGGACGTTTGTTTAGCTCTTGAGATCCTACCGCCAATGTAAAGTAACTATAAGTAACACAGTGCAGTGAAGTGAAGTGATCGTCGAAAATAAGTGATGCCTCCAGGCGAACGAACGCGCCGCACCCAGACGGACACGTGGTCGGGAGCCAGACCATCAGCCCTGCTCCCCATGGTACAGCAGTGAGACGCCAGCGCGTACCCCAGTACGTTCCCTGCTGGTTGGCCGGCCGCCGCCGCCAACCCTCCACGACGCGCGCCTCGGGATCCTGGACAATCCGTATCGTAAACTCTTCCTTTCTCTGTGGACTTTCATCTACCCCATTTTCGCGAGCGCTTCCCGCTAGCGTAATTCGCCACACAATTACCGTCGAAAACGGGAATAATTCGGCCTTGATTTCTAGACTAGTCGCCTAGTACTTTAGCCATTAAGCCAAGCGCATGTATTACTAACCTAATTTAAATTCCGAATACAATTGTAAATGATTTTCTGATCAATCTCTTAGTTTAATTTAATTCCCGACAACCCTGGAGTTGCAGCCATCGACGAGTGACGGATTCCAGAACGGCCCTTGATCCATAAAGGTTCAAGCCAAAAGCCGGCACGAGCTACCTCCTTTCTTTCTATTCGACAAACAGTGCAGCGTTGGAAAGTGGCGGTGAACAATCATCTTCGCCGACCTAGGTCGCATACGCCGGATAGTGCACCGCACGCTACACAGATGGCGCCCGAACGATAAGTATCATCTGTCACTCGCTTGTCTGGCAACTTCAGAGGTTAGTCGAACTTCATACAACTAAAATCTGCGAAAATATTAATCTGTGTAACCTAATGTCATTCTGTGTCTATGCCATGTCTATGCTTAAGTCACACTGACGTTTCAGCTCCATTCACTCTAATGACAAGCAAACGTCAATTGAATTTGACATCGTTATTATTTCTGACAATACGTCAATCAAGTTTTCAATTGTTTATTCTATTAAATTAAAACTTAAATCTTATCGATTTCTTCGATGTTCAATTAATAAACAAACACTTAAGTCTTTGCTAATTCCAATTACTTAATATAGCAACGGAGTGAAACGCCTGAGTGACAATTTAATATTAATACTAGACAATAATAGACTAAATTAGTGATAACAGTGGATCCCAACCCATATTTGTGATAGCAACGAACGACCACCAGGCCCACCGCGTCTCTTCGAAAAACAAATACACTTAAGGTAACCCCTATTCTATTATTTACAAAATTTTATTCAAATCTTTGAACTTAAAGACCGAAAAATGAGTCAAAACAATGATTCCACCGGTAACCCGGAGACCAAAACAACTACCTCAACCACTGGTTCAACAACGAGAACCATAACCATCCCAACCTCTCAGCTTCCACCCCAATCATATGTTAACACTCGACAACGATACCCGCAAACAGGTACACAAGTCACCTACTCAATCTCAACACCTTTCACGACACCTAGTAGATTAGCAGACACTCCACCTGAACCTCAAAAAAAGGACTCACCACCAATATTCCATGACTTGAACTCCACTTTGAAGTCCGAAAGACCAATAATATACAATATGCACAACTTGACCAACCTCAAGTCATGGAATATAAAATTCAACGGAGACACCTGCGTATACGACTTCCTCACAAGGGTAGAAGAAATGCGAGCAGCGAAGGATGTCGACATAGAAATAGTGCTAAGAGGGTTTTCAGAATTTCTTCAGGGTACAGCTCTCCAATTTTATAGACAAATAAAAAACAACATAACTTCCTGGGAAGACATCTGCTCCCAGTTTAAAAATAACTTCCAACCAGTAGATTTTGAATACAAAACTGAGAAGGTAATCCGAACCACATACCAACAAAGAAACGCTACAAGATACAACTTGAGAAGGAAACACGTAGTATGTCAACCAAACGACATAGTCTGGCGGAGAAATTACGTGCAGTCTAATGCCACTAACTTCTTTTCAGCCAAATTGGCCCCAAGATTTGTTAAATGCAGAGTTCTAGAAAAACTCTCAGATTTAGTGTACATACTACAAGACTTAAACACTAAAACACAAGGGAAATATCACATAAAAGACATTATCAAATTTTCTTAAACAAAACATAATTTAGGTAATACACCCAACTTCAACTTAACTCTTACCAAAACCAAAAAATATTCCGGTTAATTTTGGAGCAATCCGAGAGATTCACTCCTCTTTTGCAATCATTCGTGACCGCTTCCTTTTAATAAAAACTGACCACTTAGAAAAGAGTCACTTTCGTTCTTGCAGTCAAAAGCCACTGCCTATCTTTTAATAAATAGTAACTACACATTGTAGAGTTTACACTCAGTAAAACTCATAACAAAAACATGAATACTTTTCGGGTAAAAATTAAAACCAAGTTTTTACAATTTACAAACATTTATTAAAGGGAACTTCCCTATCCACTGTGGATACATCCCCCCTGTCCACAGTAATCATAACCTCCCAATACAAATATACTTTCCCTGGCTACTGTAAATATACATTCCCTATCTATAATGTAAATATAACATTAATTTAAGCATATGCAACACACAACACTTAATTATAGTTCAACGAGAAGCGTCGACATAGTCAACTAAATAACGACCTTTTCTTCAAACTACAACGCATGCCGTAGGTAATAACAATAATTTAAAAAAAAATATCTTAGTCTACTTAATTCTATTCAGTAAAATAAGCAAGAAAGAGAGGTGATCGACTCTACACACATCTCTTTCCCACAAGTTATGAAGTACATGATTTTGGAAAACTCAGAATTTCCAAAAACAAATTACACATTCAGTAACTACATATAACACTGAATCATAATATATCAATATAATATTAATATATAATATACTATTCAAATTAAAATTAAAATTAAGTTTTTTTTTTCCCTAATTCAAACACTAACACCAAATATTAAAACTAATTTTGTTCCAATCCTATGAGGTACCTCAACCATTTAGAACTTAACAAGTATGCTAGATAGAATGAATGATAAAATAGAGTGATAGAGTCTTATTCAAAATTAAAAGGCGCCACAATCAAATTTAAATAAATTACAAGAATGCATGAGTAGATTAGCACGAAAGGAACAGTTCCATTTAGTTTAGATAATCACATAGGAAACCTAACAATATCTAAAAACAAAAACTAATAAATAAAACAAATTACAGTTAAATCACACACTACTCACATAACACACCCAACTACAGACTCTACTATAGAGTCATCCTCTTTTTACAACTGACCGGCCTGTCCGATAGCCTTGCTATCTTTCTCCAAAAAACGGGGTATTGTAGTGTTATACACTACCATCTCACTCAATCAACCCTCCGGTAACCCCAACCTAGAAGTTGGCAACCAGTTGCCTCGTCTGTGGCTTACGCCCACCTTCAAACCCAAGGCACGTCACTAGATAGTAAAACGGAAAAAGGTACATCACTAGCCGGACGTAGATTCGGTCAGCTAGTCGCACACGGACAACCGACGCTTTCGGACGCGTCTAGTCCCTTCAACTTAAAAACGGCTCACTAGCTCGATATGTGAAGCCGCATCAGGGCTCCAGATTCCCCCTGGAGTGAGCACAAGTTCATCGGTCGCTTCGCGACCACCTCAAAACGGGTGTCTAAACCCCACTCGCTCGCACTTCGCGACAGGTGCGAGCGACTTATCCCAACATGGCGGACCACGCCGCGTAATGGCCGTACTTTTTTGTAATCGGCGCTTTGGTGGACGTTTGTTTAGCTCTTGAGATCCTACCGCCAATGTAAAGTAACTATAAGTAACACAGTGCAGTGAAGTGAAGTGATCGTCGAAAATAAGTGATGCCTCCAGGCGAACGAACGCGCCGCACCCAGACGGACACGTGGTCGGGAGCCAGACCATCAGCCCTGCTCCCCATGGTACAGCAGTGAGACGCCAGCGCGTACCCCAGTACGTTCCCTGCTGGTTGGCCGGCCGCCGCCGCCAACCCTCCACGACGCGCGCCTCGGGATCCTGGACAATCCGTATCGTAAACTCTTCCTTTCTCTGTGGACTTTCATCTACCCCATTTTCGCGAGCGCTTCCCGCTAGCGTAATTCGCCACACAATTACCGTCGAAAACGGGAATAATTCGGCCTTGATTTCTAGACTAGTCGCCTAGTACTTTAGCCATTAAGCCAAGCGCATGTATTACTAACCTAATTTAAATTCCGAATACAATTGTAAATGATTTTCTGATCAATCTCTTAGTTTAATTTAATTCCCGACAACCCTGGAGTTGCAGCCATCGACGAGTGACGGATTCCAGAACGGCCCTTGATCCATAAAGGTTCAAGCCAAAAGCCGGCACGAGCTACCTCCTTTCTTTCTATTCGACAAACAGTGCAGCGTTGGAAAGTGGCGGTGAACAATCATCTTCGCCGACCTAGGTCGCATACGCCGGATAGTGCACCGCACGCTACAGTATGAAGTGAAAACTTTTATTGCATTACATGGAATGTTGGGCAATTTTTGACATGGGAAAAAACCTTGACCTCTTGACATCGTTATCGTCACTTCTGTAACTAATTGTTTTAACTTCTGTCAAAAAAAGTGGTACTTTGGGAGTGCCCTGGAGTACCACCAGTTTTTTGTATTTTGCGAATAGATATTGCTTGACTACAGTATCACCTCAATGTGTAAGGGACTATTAAACTGAAAATGTTATTCTTAAAGCTTGGAATGTACAATGTACATCTGTACTTCATTGCTACACGGTATGTTATTGGGGCGTTAAATCTCTTTGCAGCAATCAGTCGCCTCCACTTTACAGTAAGCTTAATAGCGGATACCTGGTTTCTTCTTTTTAACTGCAAACCAAATGTAAAGATAAATAAAATATCCAATCAAAAGAGAAACAAAATTATTTGTGACTCGTGCATATATACGTAAAAATATAATTACTTTTTATAACTACACAATTCCATAATAATTTGACCTAGTTGTATCTTTTCACCGGCCTTTCACATGGTTGTAATGCACTGTCATTGTTATAATGACATTAAAATTACAACTCACGTTCTGTATTATTACTATATATATAGCTACTCGTGCTGATTCACTGACTGACTCATTGATCACCTCTCCTGAACAATTTTGTATGAAAAAATTTTTTTTCAAGGATGGTGTCGTATAAAAGAAAAAAATTCATTCGGAGGAAAAATACGGAGAGAGCTGATGATTGAGGATTTCGGAGACGGGTGAAGAGCACAGCCAGGGTATTGAATATAGGTAGGGGGTGCTCGACCAAATGTCATTCGAAACGTCATCCAATTGGCAGTGAGCTGAAAAAAAATTCAAAATGGCGGATTCAAGATGGCCGCCATACAAACTTCATCGGTTTTTAACTCGGAAAGTATAAAAGATAAAAGAACGGTTTCTTGACAAGAGGTGATCAAGATTCGAAGGTCTACCCGATGGATAGAAAAAAAAAATCAAAATGGCGGAATTTATTTTTTCATAGAAAATGTATGGGGAATGTTGAAGGGACTAAAGTTGTAAGGCAAATAGGGGGGAAGACAGCACGCGGGCCACATGTGGCCCGCGCCCCCACGCGCCCTACTAGTTACTATATATATAGCTACTCGTGCTGATTCACTGACTCACTGATTGATCACCTCTCCTGAACATTTTTGTATGAAAAATTTTTTTTTCAATGACCATTTCGTATAGAAGGGCAAAATTCATTCGGAGGAAAAATACGGAGAGAGCTGATGATTGAGGATTTCGAAGACGGGTGAAGAGCACAGCCAAGGGTATTGCAGATAGGTGGGGGGTGCTCGACCAAATGTCATTCGAAACGTCATCCAATTGGCAGTGAGCTAAAAAAAAATTCAAAATGGCGGATTCAAAATGGCCGCCAAACGAATTTCGCCGTTATCTCGGAAAGTATAAAAGATGGAAAAACGGTTTCTTGACAATAAGTGATCAGGACTCGAAGGTCTATTCGATGGATAGAAAAAAAAATTCAAAATGGCGGAATATTTTTTTTCATAGAAAATGTATGGGGAATTTTGATGGGGTTTTTTATGGGCGGGAAGACAGCACGCGGGCCACATGTGGCCCGCGCCGCCACGCACCCTACTAGTTACTATATATATAGCTACTCGTGCTGATTCACTGACTCACTGATTGATCACCTCTCCTGAACAATTTTGTAAAAAAAAAATTTTTTTCAAGGATGGGGTCGTATAAAAGAAAAAAATTCATTCGGAGGAAAAATACGAAGAGAGCTGATGAGTGAGGATTTCGAAGACGGGTGAAGAGCACGGCCAGGGTATTGAAGATAGGTGGGGGGTGCTCGACCAAATGTCATTCGAAACGTCATCCAATTGGCAGTGAGCTGATAAAAATTTCAAAATGGCGGATTCAAAATGGCCGCCATTTGAATTTCGTCGATATCTCGGAAAGTATAAAAGATGGAAGAACGGTTTCTTGGAAAGAAGTGATCAGGACCCGAAAGTCTATTGGATGGATAGGAAAAAAATTCAAAATGGCGGAATTTTTTCTTTTCATAGAAAATGTATGGGGAATGTTGAAGGGACTAAAGTTGTAAGGCAAATAGGGGGGAAGACAGCACGCGGGCCACATGTGGCCCGCGCCCCCACGCGCCCTACTAGTTAATATATATATATAGCTGCTTGTGCTGATTCACTCACTGATTGATCACCTCTCCTGAACAATTTTGTATGAAAAATTTTTTTTTCAATAACCTTTTCGTATATAAGGGAAAAATTCGTTCGGAGGAAAAATACGGAGAGAGCTGATGAGTGAAGATTTCGAAGACGGGTGAAGAGCACAGCCAGGGTATCGCAGATAGGTGAGGGGTGCTCGACCAAATGTCATTTGAAACGTCATCCAATTGGCAATGAGCTGAAATAAAATTCAAAATGGCGGATTCAAAATGGCCGCCATCCGAATTTCGCCGGTATCTCGGAAAGTATAAAAGATGGAAGAACGGTTTCATGACAAGAAGTGATCAGGACTCAAAGGTCTATTCGATGGAAAGAAAAAAAATTCAAAATGGCGGAATTTATTTTTTCATAGAAAAAATGTATGGCGAATGTTGACTAAAAGTTGGAAGGCAAACAGGGGGAAGACAGCACGCGGGCCACATGTGGCCCGCGCCCCCACGCACCCTACTAGTTATTATTATATACCAACCAAACCTACTTTACTATATACCTTACTCACGAGTCACCCTTTAGGTGGAATTTACTCGTACATACGAGTTTTTAACAGAACACAATAGTATAGCTACTTGTGACGAGGCCGTGTGACCAACCTTGTGTTTTAAATTCTAAAAATAAGCTCATTTTTTTCTGATTTTCACAAAATACTTGGCCTCATTTCTGACTGAAGCTACAACTACAAATAGTTTGCAATAGTCATCAGTTGCGGAATCTTAATAACGCATTTTTAAGAAAATATGCTCAAATTTTGACCGTTTTTGCCAAAAGACTCAAAAACTTTGAAGAAAATAACCTGCAAGAAAGGTGATTGATTCGCAAACAATACAAAATATGAGTTTCCTCTCCTTCATTATTAAAAGCTCTTTTCGTAAACAGATTATTTTAAACAGCTACGTTAACAGATTCAAATTTCAGACACCCAGCCTCGCATTAGTGCATTAACTTGAATATTTCATCGGAAACGGGCGGCTAACATCGCTATAATTACTTCTTTTGAAACATGGGTAAAAAGTAAGATTAAAAAAAAGTATTTAAAAGATCGTAATATGAATAATGGTAAGAGAGGAAACTTTTTCTTCTTATTCATGTAGAGTATTAAGTTTCATATCACAATTGAAATAGTGAGGTTTCAACGTTTATATTTCTCCTTATCACTATTGTTCAATACATACAATGGTTTTAATTTGCCTTCCAAAATATTTACACATAATATTATGCCTCATCGGAGAAACTGGAATTCAAATAAAATGAAACAAAAAAGTTGGTACATTTAAAAAAGGATTTATTTTTTAGGAAATTGTAGAAGATTAAAATATAAACACACTCAAAAATAAAGCATAGATTAATTAATGTGTCGTCGCTCGCGCTATGAAATAAAGTCTCAAAAACTCATTCGCATTCCTTCAAAGTACAATTTATTACTCTACGTTACTTTCAAACGAAATATATTTTCAATGAAATTCCCGTCCAAACTAGCTTTAAACAGTGTCAGTTCATTCTAAATTCAGATGAATAGGTAGAGAATTTACACACTTGCTTTTCGAAATGAGACTCCTGTAGATAAAGCTCAGATAGAATGCTCTAACTTCGACATTATACTCTGTGCGCAGTATGTTCATTGTTCAGACACATACGGAATTTTGACTATTTTTCTGTCTATAAACTATTATAAACTCCACAGCTAAAGCTCGATCGCACAATGAGTTGCGTCAAAATCAGAGTACTGTAAAGGAAATGATTTTTTTTCTAGTGACTTTAACCTCTTATGTACTGCAGCTATAAAAGATATAATTTTGAGTCATGATTTAATTCCTTTTGAGTGTTACGTGGACTCATTAATGACCCGCTTATTTCGTAATCGAACCTCGATTTACGTCTTCTAAAAACATCACTTGATTGGTGCAAAGAAAATGAACTAACTGTGAACCCCAAAAAGACGGATCTAATACTGTTCACCAACAAAAGGAAACCTACGTTATCAAAAACACCAACACTCTTTGGCACAAGTCTAACGTTATCGACGGAGGTAAAATACCTCGGCGTAATATTAGACGGAAAGCTGAATTGGAAAGCGCACCTGGAAAACAAGATACAGAAGATGACAGTCGTTCTGAATCAATGCAAACGCATGATAGGAAAGACATGGGGCTTAAAACCAAAGATAATACACTGGCTCTACTTTGCAGTCGTTAGAAGTGCACTGACATACGCATCACTAGTCTGGTGGCCCAGAACACTCCTAACGACGGCACAACAAGAGCTCCAAAAATTCCAAAGGCAAGCATGCCTAGCGATCACCGGAAGCATGTGCACCACACCAACCGCAGCACTAGAAGCGATACTAAGCATACCTCCGCTTCACCTCTATATAAGGGAAGAAGCAGCACTCGCAGCGCTCAGACTGAAAACGTATGGTTTGTGGAAAGAGAACCAAACAGGCCATACCAAAATACTACACGCAATGCGAAACTACCCTTACACGGACTGGATCTGTGACAAAACACGGAAGGAACATGTAATGGACAAACAATATAAAATCGTCATAGAAGAAGAGCAGAACTACAAACCGACCACCAATACGATAGACGTATACACAGACGGATCCAAAACAAGCAACGGTACAGGAGCTGGTGTGTACTGTCCAGAGCTGAACATAAACATAGCCCACCCACTCGGTAAGAACAACTCGGTCTTCCAAGCGGAATGTGTTGGCATCGAAACCGCAGCAACTGCTATAGCAAACAGAAAGGTAACAAATTTCAACATAAACATTCACAGCGACAGCCAAGCAATCCTTAAGGCTCTGGCCAAAAACACCGCAACCTCGAAGCTCTTATTGGGGTGCCATAAAAGACTCAAATATATATCAAAGACAAACAAAGTAACATTACGCTGGATTCGTGGTCACAGTGGTAATGTAGGTAACGAGACGGCGGACGATCTAGCACGAAAGGCCACAACGATGACGGTAGCGGGACCAGAACCCATTGTCCCAATACCGTTCAGCGAGTACAAATCATGGTTACACAAAAACACCGCACAGATACACGCACAAATATGGGAACGCACTACAGACTGTAGACAAGCAAGAACAGCTTTAACACACTTAGATAAACACCTAACAGATAAACTTCTACGGCTTAGTAAAGACAAACTAAGACTAGTCGTAGGCATGATTACAGGGCACTGCTCACTAAACAAACATTTTTCCACCCTAGGAATCACGGACAGCCCTCTGTGCAGAGCCTGCATGCAGGAGGACGAAACACCGGCACACGTGCTACTAAGATGCACTGGAGTGTCGGACCAACGCGAGATCTACTTGGGATCCTCAGCAACACTCCAAGATATCCTGTGCGACCTGGGAGGCCTCTTCGGATTCTGGAGTGAGCTCGGCTGGCTGGAGTGATCCGGCGGGGACCCGAATCAGCGACGTCACGCGCAGCGGGCGAAGTATCGCCTAATCGCGGAAAAATCCCAGAAACAAGAAGAAGAAGAAGAAGAAAGAACATCACTTGATTTAAGGCTGGATTGCGATGAAGATGTCTTGGGGCCGTACCACCATCATTAAGCTGTAGTAATGTTGCAGTAATGTTTGAATATTTTCATACAAACGTAATTTGAACATTTTAAAACGGTATTGAAACATTACTGCTTTAAGAGATGGTGGTACGGCCCCAGGACATTACACACTTCATCGCAATCTTACGGACCCTGCGGGGCTAGACAAAGTAACAGTCGTTTAGCGTTCACGACAGTAGATAAAAATGTATGGACAAAACAAGTGACTGTAGAAAAACCACGTGACCGTATAGAGGAAAACACGCTTTTTTGAAAATCGACTACGACAATTTGAACGCTCCCTGGCGTTCTCGCAGACGTTGCAGATAATCTTTAGCGTACTTCGCATGACAATTGACAGCTGACAGTGAACAACGCTAAGCATAAAGTAGATTCTGCTTTCATTTGTTTTAATTCTGTCACGTGGTTTTTCTACAGTCACGTGGTTTGTCCATACATTTTTATCTACTGTCGTGAACGCTAATCGACTGTTACTTTGTCTAGCACCGCTGCGGGGCTAGACAAAGTCACAAGCGTTTGGCGTTAACGCTAGTCGACAAAAATGTATGGACAAAACAAATGACTGTAGAAAAACCACGATAATAATTACTAAACACGATGTGTTTGATACTGTCGGCTGTCAATTGTCAAGCGAAGTACGCTAAAGTTATCTACAGGGTCCGCGAGAACGCCAGCGAGCGTTCAAGTTAGCGTAGTCAATTATTCAAACACATCGTGTTTAGTAATTTTTATCGTGGTTTTTCTACAGTCATTTGTTTTGTCCATACCTTTTGTGTCGACTAGCGTTAACGCCAAACGCTTGTGACTTTGTCTAGCCCCGCTGATCTGTTTGTCCACAAAAAATACTATAAATACTAATACCTGTTTTCACTCTGTGCAGAGCCCCCACGGACGTCGCCGCAGCAGGACGGGGGGCTGGGGACGCCCCGCTCCACGGCTTCACCACCTGACCCGTCACCTACCTTCCCAACGGTAACGATACCATATACCACCAAGTCACCGCACTACAATAATGCTTGCTTCGTGCTCTTTACTTCCCGCTAAGCTAGATTTCTCACTTCTAACCATCTGGTTACAAGGTTACTGTTCTACGTAGATTGATCAAATTCAGGTGGATATTTGAGGCTTGATTTGTCATCGTCAGGCGCGTTGCTGTGTATAAAGCTATGTGAATAAGATATCATCCTGGTTTTTCAACAACCCACCCGGCACTGCATGTAAACTTATTAAAAGAACTATAGCTTCAATAATATATAATACATCATCACCGTCGTCGTCGTCTCAGCCCATGGACGTCTACTGTTGGATATAGGCCTCCTAAAATGACCGCCAAACACCACGATCTTGCGTCGCCAGCGACTCCTAGCGACTTTCTTTATACCGTTTGTCCAACTGGTGGGGGGTCTGACGACAATGCGCTTCCCGGTGTGTGATATCATCAAATACATCACGATCATCATGATTTTAACTTTCTGCGCTCCTTTTCCATATAAAATATATCAAGTCTCATGCTCCTTACAGAGCTCGCATACCTTGAAAGGTGTACAAAAGTTACCGTAAATATTATACGTACTTATCCTTACGTAGAAGATGAATTTATTTTGGAAACTCAAATAGGTATTAAACGTAGTCAAAAGAGATATTTTACGAATAATGATTAGTTATAATCTGACATTAAAACGTTGTTGCACGTACTCGTGGTTTAGCCGTTAGCCGTGTAAATAGTTACACACACAACATAAATTATTTCATTCATTATTTGACGACCGAATGGCGTAGCGGTAGCGAACCTGCCGTCTGCGCCGGAGGTCGTGGGTTCGATTTGGTAAATGCTTGTGTGATGAGCATGAATGTTTTCCAGTGTCTGGGTGTTTTTCAATATATTATGTTTATGTATATTAGTATGTATGTATATTTATCAGTCATCTATCACCCATAACACAAGCTATCGCTTAACTTTGGGGCTAGATTGCGATGTGTAAAATGTCCCGTATGTATTTATTTATTTATTATTTATTGATCGATATTTAAATACCTAATGTTTTACATTCGAATTGACGTTTACACAGGTTTTGCCGTGTAAAATCATACATCTTCATGACGCAATGGCACGCGCTGGAATTCAAGTGGGAGGTCGCGGGTTCGATTCCCGCCATGGGCCTCTTTGAAATTTTAAAATTTCTAAATTGGCTCAGGTCTGGTCTGGTAAGAGGCTTCGGCCGTGGAGTTTACTTACCAGTAAAGACGCACCACCAAGCGATTCAGCCTCTCAGCGCGATGCTGTGTACCGCTAGGGTTGAGTTTATTTACCCCTTCCAAGTTAGTACGATAAAATCTTCGATTGCATGATTACTTACCTTCAAGTGAGATAGCAGTAAAGTACTAACTGGTATCGTGTAAAAAAAATCTTAATCCAGATTACAAATAGATCCCCATCAAATATCAGGGACAAGTTGAACGTGATAGTTCAGGCTGCAGGGAGAGATCCCGTATTAGAAATGTTTGAATTGCAAACCCAATAAAGGTATACCTATGGGTCGGTACGTGATACCATTTCTTGAATTTATCAAAATAAATATAAAAATTGATCTTAGTAGCAAAGCCTACAAAAAAGTTGTGATTCTTCTCAAAGAAAATCCACGTTCAAATATTTTCCTTTGATTCCGCGTGCGCTAGAAAAAAGGGCAAATATTTTAGTTTCCCCGAAAAAATCTTTGATTCGCTTAGAATATTTGCTCCGCTCGCAACAAATTTCCCTCGCGTGTTACTTTGTACGAATGCTACTTGTATATTTTCGACGTAATGAAGATCTGTTTGCTTCATTGACAACCTGTTTATTTATTTAAAAAAAATAACAATATGAATCTTAATTGGCTTATTTTAACAATATTTCACTTAAGATATTTAACTATACTTTATAAACACTTCTTCTACTTACTTTATAAACATTATTAAAAAGCCAGTCGCTACACGCCATTAGTTATTGCTGTGCCTACATATGTATTTCTTAAGATTTTTTTTTATATTTTGTTTTCTGAAGTTACGCGTCTGTAATCTGTGGGTCTTTAAGTTGAATGCAATGGTCTACTCAATAAATTCAAATTTTATTTTAATACATCGTGGGTCTATGACTGTAAAATTGCGTAAATGGTAGAATTATCTACAAAGGTTTATCTAAAAATCGCTACTTGAAAATGTTCATTTTAATTAGTATGTATTAGGACTAGTATGTGCGTTAAACTGGATACTTACAGTAGTTTCTTAACTTCTAAATGAACACTTTTAAACATTGGTTTAAATATACATATATGAATATTATTCTCCTATTCCCGTAATTTTAAGGGCATACACCTAATTCTTCGCATTAGTTTACAAATTGCAAAAACTCAAAAATTAATTTTGAATTTTGTGGGCAGAGGCGTTAAGTTCTCCTTTCTGCATTGTTGCAAAGTTTTTTCAGGGTTAATTTTTGAAATTGTTTTACTGCGTATTGTTTTTGGAGTATATGCCTCGCAATTGGATACTGTATCTGTTCTATACAGGTTGATTCGGTTTCCACTCGATCCACATATTTGTATGCAAATAGCTTCACCGGAATTCATTCAGTTGGACAAGCAGCTCTTGTTTTCACGAGTAGGAATGAAAGTTCTCTTATTACTAGAATTTTCAATCTTTTTTTGACTTACTGGTTTAGCTTTGTTTTTTAGGAATTTCCTAATTAAACTGCAATCAGTTTGTCCAATCAAATTTATGTTTTAGTGTCTGTTATGCGTTCAAATTAAGATACCCATTAGCTTGAACACTTTAATTTAAAATTTACTATACCTTTTAAAAATTCAAGGTACCTTTAGTCGTTCAAATAGATTTGAGTTATTTTTTCAATTACTTCAATGTTTCATCATGACATCTTATCCAACACTTGAACAGTAGTGATGGAAATATTGGAAAAAGACAACTTTGTATCATTATTGGTCGAATGGCAGATGAGACGACGTAATCAGCCCAAGACTGTGTAAGTGAATCGTTTACAAATTCTGCCCGCTGATTGGTTCCCTCATTTACGTCAGCCAATCGGGGAGCAGAATTTGCTAAAGATTACGATAATGATGAATACGTTTTTCTTATGCAACCAGACTCAACTCTGTTTGAACAGATTATATTTACTTTTTTACTTTCACCATTTTAACAATTTATTTCGTAATTATTAAAATCCGTAATATTCACAAATTTTTGCGTAATATTACAAAATTTCAACTTAATTAATACATTTTCTAATATTATATACTTAACAATATTATATTATGTACAGATACGAGGGGTGGAGATCGGAATAGTCGTACTAGTGCTGATCGTCTGGATCGGTGCCATCGCCCTGTTCTTCAACAGATGGGGAAAAATCCGGATGTTGCTTCCATACCAGCCTGATTACAAACAAGAACAGCTGAAGGTAATGACAAATATCCTATCCTTTATCCTAACAATGAAAAAAATAATAATTGTCGACTCCGATTTTATTGTTTATGCAGTTTAAATAAATCTCAATTATATTAAGAAACTTATTGAAAGGTTTTAAACCTTTTAAAGAAACCAAATGAAAACCAATGAAATACCTTTGAAATTAACTAAATAAATGAGCTTGTAGATCGTAAAGTAGAGGTATCCGTATCATAAGAAGATATTGTAAAGAAGACATTAGACTTTTCTGAATGAAAAGGTTAGTATTTCGTATAGTTTTAGTAGCTATTTGCTTCGAATCTAGTTAAGTGAGTTATGAATAATTGACTTTTGACATGACTATTTATAGATTAAACCTCAAACGAAATTGTGGATGTATTTGTTAACTGTACAAACTTTTCTGATTTTTTTTCACGTTTTTTATGTTTTTGTGCACTCCATTATCAATCAAAATTTTGACAGGTTGAAGCGCGTTCTTCAAATTCACCGCCATAGGATACATTGATGGTGTGTTATTACTTCTAACTGTAATTGCTATACTTCTTATAACATGTAATGTTTCTTCTCTAAAATATTCCACTAAAATCTGAAGACGAGAATCCCTAATAAATCTGCATTACTAAAATCCATAATGTGTTGATTGATAACCGCTTTTGTCTACTATAACCAATTATTATCCCCCAATCATATTTCTATTCTTGGTATTATAAATTCTAAAAATTTAACAATCTTTTATCGTCATTATTAGGCATAGTAGTAGGTTGCCTATTTCATTGCTTGGAATCGTAAAATCATGAGCCACGTTATAGCATTGCATAGACGCATTTTGATTGTAATACCTGGCTTCCAATAGAAGGCTATCAGTAGCTTTTCTAAACAACCCCAAATCCCAGATGAGTTTCCTTGCAACATAAGAAACAAGCTTGTAAGAATCACATTAATAAGTCATCCATTTAAGTACTATTTCAGTAGTTACCTCAGTTGATGATTGTCTCTCTACTATATGGTACGTCAAATGAAATAAACACATTTGAATAACCATAATGAGAATTGGTTTTCCTATTGCTTCTTCCATATACTGACTGATTTTTAAATATGTGTTATATTCATTACAGACTAACATAAACACATTCATTTCAAAGAATTAAATTATAACAGAACGTTTTCGTTATTATTAATGTCATTTGTAATGTCTACTTAATAGCATACATTTACCAATTTACTGTAGTTTTACAACATATTTTTTGTTATTGTCAGGGTTTATCGTTATACTATGACAAGATACTTTTGTATCAAATCGTGTTTAGAAACAATAATAATCTTTAAATTTAGTTATAGATCAAAAGGTTTCCCTTTCTTCGTCTAGGCATTAGGTTCCCCACTCAGAATACAGAATAAAATTTATTCAATAATTTAATAAAACAATGACTTACAATGGCTTACTTACAGATGAAATGTGATCCCATCCTGTTTCTTTTTGAGACCAGCAGTATTTTTACATGTTGGAATGGCACAAGCTGGCATAATTCAATTAAATTTGACACCTGTAAAACACGTTAGAGTGACACGACGTCCACAGACTGACTACTCGCCCGTTCCTGAAACCATTCATTTTATGATTGGTTTTTGAAGCTTCGATATTAGGCCCGTACACAAATTCTGGTTTATTCTATATTCTGAGGTTCCCCAATACAGATAACCAAAAGGTTAAAGTTGAGCACCCACTTCAAAGAATGTCATGTTTATAATTCTCAGGTTCCAGGCAGCAGTGCCTTAGCTGCTGCGACGGCAGGAGGCACTTGTGGAGCACACTCAGCACCTTCTGCTTGTTCGGTAACTATTTTCATTTTCATTGATAATATAACGTTTAAATTTTGAAAAACTTCGTCCACATTTTAAGTCTATGACAATTAAGTCATTGTTATTTCTTATTGTGAAAGAGATTTCTGTTGGACGAGTTTTTATTATTGTTATTGCTAGTATATACGTTGCTTCTATAATATTTTGTACAGGTGTATCTTCACTAAAACTAAGATTTTTAGCGTCAAATGAAACTTAATGTTTACCAACTTCACTTTTATTATTTTTAACTTTTTATGACTGTGTAAATGTTTCTGTTTTGTTTTACAAATATGGCATTAGGACGTTGGAAACCATACAGATGTAAGAAGTTTTAACGTAATCGCTAAGCACGAAATAGATTTGTAGTTTCGCCATCATCGAAAAAAGCTCACTCTGTAGTCATAAAGTAGAAAATAATAAAACCAACATAAATTGACAAACTGATGGACATTGTGCAAAGGCTCGCATAATACCTAGAAACTGACGCCTCAAGGTCATTTGGAACGAAGGTCTAAGATTGCAGTACAAAGACAGGGTTGGCGTGATTCCTACTCGACCGCATTGCACCATTTCTATACCGTAAAGGTCGGGAAAATCCTCTTGTTCATGGAGCTATTTATTACGCTTTACTTTGCGCAAGTATTTAGCTCGCATTTCATTTCAAGTATATTCGCAGTATATGAATGAGTATAGCCAACGATAATGCAACAGGTGAATTACTTTACATAACTCGGTTCATTTCAAGTTATTTGATCAGTTTCTTTTCAAAGTCATAATAGGTCTTCGCATGAAATCGGTAGAAGTTTTGTAAGTTAATCGTATTTATGAATCTAATCTGAAGCAATAGTTCATATCAATAAATTGATAGATCTCAAAATTTTGGTTTCGTAAATATTTTTTTACTTGTAATCTTTTTTATTTTGATTGTTAGAATATTATGTAATGTTTTGATTCTTGCTTCTTACAATACTGTTTTTTTTTCAGATATTATATTCTATACGTAATAATAATCGTATGATTAGTGATATTTTGTGCATAATAATAGCTACCTCAGAAGAATAAACCATAACATCATAATATTTTTTTACTATTCTGTATGAATACAATGCTGTAGAAAATACATCCTACTCTAAATTTTGTTTGTCTATTCAAAATAAAAAGAGCATAGTTTTTTGTTACAACCGAATCGAAATTTGTATTTCAATGTTTCTGTACTGTTGTTTACGATATTAAATTATTCGCTATATTTGCGGTTCTGTGGCGTTAAAACATATTGCTGAAATCAATTTGGTTATGCTGATTGTCCTGAGCATAACCAAATTGGGATGAACAGAATTGAAAATTGTATTTATAAATATTATGTCATTAATGAACTGACCTTTTTAATACATCACTACATCAGTACCAATAATTACCTATCGGGATAATTTAATAATATTGATATTATGGATAAACTTCATAATATAACATTGATTAAACACGATGTTATTTTAAAAGAGCAAGTTCCGAGTTTTTTGCCAATTTTTCTTGGTACAAAATTTCTTTCCGAACTTGATGGTAAAGTGATAGAGTCTGACATTTCATTTAGATTTTGATTTTTTAATTTAGCAATTGAACTGGGTTTAAAATTTACGTGAGTCACAGTTTGATATGCTTCCTGGCTCATTGGTATACGCATCTGCATTTAATGGAAGAGATCAATTATCATCAATTACCAACTGCATCAACTCAAGGTGGATAGCTGTCAAGGTGCTTTCATGTCAATGGAAGAAAAGTCAGATCAAAGACCATATAAATCTGCAAGACACGCCTTTAAATCATGAAAAAGAAAAAAAACAAACAAAATCCTGCCCAAACAGTGGGTGCTGACAATTTGATGGATTGTTTATTACTATGACGCGAATGTGATTACTTTGAAAATAATATCCTATAACTTAAAATAACCATAAAATATGTAACTAATGTAGTTTACTGGGAGACGTAAAAATTTATGGGTCGATTCCATCAAATGGAGGTGTAGCAGCTGTTTATAATCCTATAAAGAGGGCCGTAAACAGTATTTTATTTTATAATGCGATGCATTACAAAGTTGGAGTTCATGACTATGTAATGTAAAGGGCGTAACTCGTAAATTGTACCTTAATACACATTCTTTTGAATTTCAGTATTTAGCGCGGGACTCCTTTTAGAAAAATAAAGACTTGCTGGTACATAAAAGTAGTTAATTGTTATTTGATCTTTTGAGTTTGGCGTTAAAATATATTCTTAAAAACGTTGGTATAATTTGTAAAGTCTGTTTAAAATAAAATCATAGCAAAACCAAAAAAAAAGACGTGAATGTTGTGAGACACTCGGTAGTTTGGAAGAACACCTAAAACAAAACTGCTGCGTGGTCTTCTCCATGGGGAGCAAGTCCCCACGGGGGTACGGGCTTGCCTGCTTACCCGGGCGATGTGTCGCGGGGGAGCCACGCTCCCTCGGTGCTGTTCTTTTAACCCCGGTAAGGGGCTAAAAGGCCTCGCCTTCATGGCTTGAGGCCTGCTGGTTTGACGGCCATTTTTTAATGTTTGATTTCACCCATACCACGATAGATGGCACTGTCTTCAGTTAGCTCGCGCTAACGAGTTCAATACCAGTTGTATATACGTGACTGCATGCGTTTTATTGTAACTATTTAGTAAGAGAAACTATCATTGTATGAAACTATATAATATAATATACCAATACCAACAAAACCAATACAATACAATGAAAGTTTATCTTACCTTACTAAAAGAATTACTTAGATTTTCGTGACGGGATTTTCATCAGAAAGAAGTCCATTTTGTTTCGCCTAGCAGCCCCCTGCGCGATACCCTCCGAAAAGAAATTTTGTTTCAATAAAATGTAATAATTATTTCTCAGATATGAATGGAAAGTTGGCTAATGTAGTTCCATTACTTTCGTTTTTTTACCAAGCTTTCCTTATTGGCTTCTTCAGTCACTAAGTGACATGGAAGGGGATCCTCATCAATACACCCGTCAGTGCCCGATTGAGGGAAGTTGTTAATGATGGAGCGGAAAGCCAAGTTCATTAATTACCCAAACTTGGCGTACAAGTGTCTAACTCACTTATAATGCTCTCACGTTGTAGCTGAATAGTTCTGTTGATAAAAGGTTTCACTTACGACCCATTTGCTCGTTTTGTATTTCGTTCACTATTGTTGATTTATTATTTGCCCGTTTACTCGTACATTTTCCACATTTTAACTGGAATACGTTGCCCATTATAATGATAAAATCAATTTTGAAAAATACAATACACATATTGTTTACCGTTTTTGTTTATTTTTGATTAGAGAACTGTAGTTTGTAGATTGATAGTTTTATTTTGACCAAGAGATCCTTTTATAAACAAAATTAAACCTTTTTTTATTTATGTCTACAAATAAATTAAGACTAAAAATATTTACAAAATGTACACACCGTCCAAATGCTCGCTTAATGGCATGGTGCCCAAAACACTGGCGCTATTGCCTCGCTGTATAGCTAGGCTTAGCCGTTGGGCTAAGTAAGTGCCAGCTCTTTGGTCACCTGACGCGTGAACCAACTTTTTTGAATTTGTAGATTGAATTTCATACCAAAATTTCTCTGTTCTCTTTTGATTCTATATTTATTCTTTGATCATGTTTTTTCGAGTCCAAACTGACATTACATATTAACCATTCTAATTCCAAATAATATCCCAAAGAAGGCTGTAAACCCCGATGTTTTAGTGTTCTCTAAACTATCTCATTATTCTCAATAACTAAAAATGTACTGACTGCGTACATACATATTGCTTTAATTAACAGTAGTATCGTATTCAATTACGGGTAATTTAATCTGGTGCGGCTTGTCACGTGGTTCATTAAACGGGTCATTATGCTGCATTTGTGTATCGGACAATACTGTGAGCACTGATACAATATTAATTATGTAAAGCATCTGTAGGCTATATAATATATCCACAGGCAGATAATGAGTTTTACTATAGAATATTTTATTTATTTGGATTAATCAGCAGGTTTACAGGATTCTTAAAATAATTACATTCAAAATTATTGGCAATACATACTAAGGGTATGTAAACCCATTTTAAGGTACTTGCTAAGTTCTTTGCTTTGCTTGCGATGTTCTCTTAGTAGCCTTATACGACACCTATTATTTATTTATTTTATTTTATTTTTAACCGACTTCAAAAAAAAGGAGGAGGTTCTCAATTCGTCGGAATCTTTTTTTTTTTATTTTTTTTTTTTATGTATGTTCCCCGATTACTCGAAGATGCGTGGACCAATTTAGAAAATTCTTTTTTTGTTTGAAAGGGTATAGTTCACAGATGGTCCCATTGTCACCAAGTCAGGATCTGATGATGGGATCCTGGAGAAATCGAGGGAACTCTTCAAATTTTATAAGCACACTTGAAGTAATTTGGGTATTGTTTAAAAGAGTAATTTTTCCCAGGTTGTATTATGGTCATCAGGTCGGGATCTGATGATGGGATCTTGGTAAAATCGAGGGAACTCTTCAAATTTTGCTAGTATACTTGAAGCGATTTAGGTATTTTTTATAGTTACTATTGCATTTCCTAGCAGTCATCAAGTAATGACTGTATTCATCAAGTCAGAATCTGATGATGGGATCTTGGAGAAATTGAGGGAACTCTTCAGATTTTAGAAGCATCCTTCCAGCGATTTGGGCATTTTTTTCCAATACCTTGCGCATTACTTGTTTTCCACTAAAAAGTAAAAAATAAAACGGAAAATTCTTTCCAAAAAACCAACTTCAAATGCCACTACAAAGAGTGAAATAATTTTTCATGTACACCAATTCGAAGTCGGGCAATGTTTTGTTCAATCATTAATAGTCCGTCGTATTAATAAACTTAATGTGCAAAGAAACGACAAAATTATCGTCAATACGGAGGACTATTAGTGAATGAACGAAACATTGCCCGACTTCGAATTGGTGTACATTAAAAATTATTTCACTCTTTGTAGTGGCATTTGAAGTTGGTTTTTTGGAAAGAATTTTCCATTTTATTTTTTACTTTTTAGTGGAAAACAAGTAATGCGCAAGGTATTGGAAACCTTGCGCATTACTTGTTTTCCACTAAAAAGTTTGCATTTGAAGTTGGTTTTTTGGAAAGAATTTTCCATTTTTATTTATTTAGTACCACAATATATACCTATGTTACATAAAGAAATAGAAAAGGTTGTTGTGAACAAGGATGCACTTATTTCTATAAGAGATCTCTGCCAGTGACCCTGGCTAGTGGGAGAGGTGAAAGAGAAAAGGAGAATAGGTACTGTAACTATGATTGAAAGATAAATATTATTAAAATATAACACGACAAAATAATAAACTTAAAATACTTAAATTTAATTATTATGTAAATAAAATAGTAACAATAATACATAAAATAAATAAAATAAAATACATACATACATACTAATTTAATACAAATACATAAATATGAAAATATACAGTAAATAATGAAATACACAAATAATATATTATGACAGAAGGGAAAGATAGTATTGTTTTAGTCTAATTTTGAAAGTTTCGATTGAGGGGTTGTCCTGAAGAATACTATCGGGTAAGTTGTTCCACAAACGCTATTATGGCTTATGGTACACATATTTTCAGAGCTATCAGCTAAGTGAATCCAGTAACTCCCTATTTAGTCCAGTCAATGAATAACCTAAAAGGGGGTGTAGAGTGCATGAGAGGGGACCTAAGCAATTTCTTCTGAAACTTGTTCAGGGTACTTAGGAAGTTAACATACTAAAGGTCCTGACGTCTCGGAGGTGAGCCGGAGTGGGGAGGGGGGGGAAAAGGTACCACTTTTGGGTTTTTCACTAATATCTCAGAAACGGTGCGTCATAGAAAAAAAAAATCTTGTAATAAATTAAAGCTCATAAAATTATCTAAAACTTTGGTCTTATTCAATTTTGCCGTATTCCTAACCGTTTCCGAGCCACACGCTCCGGAAAAGTTAATACTACAAAAAAAACCTTATCATATAATAATCCGGTCAAGTTAGACATAAAAATAGTGTATAACAATAATTCCGACAGAGCCAAATCTTCGTAGAGACCTTAGGTTTACCAGAAGGAATAAAGTGTCAAAAGTCCCCATAAATCCTATGTGTGCAACAAAAGTTATTCGGGGTCAAATATCAAAATTTGAGGTTTTTTGGATTTTTCTCGAAATGGTAAGTTTTCTCAAAAATAAATTGAGACCAAAGTTGTAGATCTTAAAATTATCTACAAAAATGATCCTTATGATTTTTTTCCTAAGAGTTAACATTCCTGAGATATCGCGATTCTAAGAGTCACATTATACATGATATGCACATATATATACATAATCAGGCAATTACAATTGTAGTTGCTGAAGATATTGATTTCTTAGTTTACTTAGTTACTACTTACTGCAAGGACTCCAATGGATAAAATAGTTAATTTTCTTTAGCTTCCTAACATTAACCGTTTACGCAGTGTACGCAACGGAAACTCTCAATATGGAACAAATTTTCCCATTTTAGCAACATTTTTCATTGATGCTTCTATTGTATTGGTCGTAGCGTGATGTTATGTAGCCCATAGCCTTCCTCGATAAATGGACTATGCAACACAAGAATAATTTTTCAATCAGGACCCGTAATTTCTAAAAAACAAACACGTTGATCCGCTCCTTCGTTTCAGCGAAATGGCGATTGCCATAATAAAAAAATTATAGCGAGTCAAACTTAGAGATAGGTATTTGCTGTTGTGGATTATTTTTTAGAACTATTAAAGGAGATCAACTGCGCAATACATGATTTTTGCGAGACTTTAGCCGTTTACGCAGCGTACGCAACAGAATTATGACAATCGCCATTTCGCTGAAACGAAGGAGGGGATCAACGTGTTTGTTTTTTAGAAATTACGGGTTCTGATTGAAAAATTATTCTTGTGTTGGATTGTCCATTTATCGAGGAAGGCTATGGGCTATATAACATCACGCTACAACCAATACAATAGGAGCATCAATGAAAAATGTTGCAAAAATGGGAAAATTTGTTCCATATTGAGAGTTTCCGTTGCGTACACTGCGTAAACGGTTAATGTTAGGAAGTTATAGAAAATAAACTATTTTATCCATTGGAGTCCTTACAGTAAGTAGTAACTACAAAGAAATCAATATCTTCAGCAACTACAATTGTAATTGTCTGATTATGTATATATATGTGCATATCATGTATAATGTGACTCTTAGAATCGCGATATCTCAGGAATGTTAACTCTTAGGAAAAAAATCGTAAGGATCATTTTTGTAGATAATTTTAAGACCTACAACTTTGGCCTGAGTTTATTTTTGAGAAAACTTACCGTTTTCGAGAAAAAACCAAAAAACCTCAAATTTTGATATTTGACCCCGAATAACTTTTGTTGCACACATAGGATTTATGGGGACTTTTGACACTTTATTCCTTCTGGTAAACCTAAGGTCTCTACGAAGATTTGGCTCTGTCGGAATTATTGTTATTTGACCACTATTTTTATGTCTAAATTGACCGAATTATTATATGATAAGATTTTTTTTGTAGTATTAACTTTTCCGGAGCGTGTGGCTCGGAAACGGTTAGGAATACGGCAAAATTGAATAAGACCAAAGTTTTAGATAATTTTATGGGCTTTAATTTATTACAAGATTTTTTTTTTGTATGACGCACCGTTTCTGAGATATTAGTGAAAAACCCAAAAGTGGTACCTTTTCCCCCCCCTCCCCACTCCGGCTCACCTCCGAGACGTCAGGACTTTTAGTATGTTAACTTCCTAAGTACCCTGAACAAGTTTCAGAAGAAATCACTTAGGTCCCCTCTCATGCATTCTACAACTCCTTTATTGATTGGACTAATTATTTTTTGTTGTTTTATTTATTGTTGTTTGTTTACCTGATGAGGTGGTGTGACGTTCTAAGGCCCGGTTTCTATCAAACCGGAGCGGAGCGGAGCTGTTTTTGAGTAACTGATCAGATTTTGTCATTTTGATATCTCCTAGGAGATGTCGAAATGACGAAATCTGATTGGTAACTAGAACACAGCTTCGCTCCGCTTTGGTAGGTAGAAACCGGGCCTTATACGGCTCGTTATCTGTGTCACTACTACTCTACTTCCATCATATAACTATGCGTGTCATCTATTGTTTCATAGGCGTGAACATTTCCGGAATAAATACCATTGGTTCTTCGAGATATGTATAAATGTGCATACTCTGTCCATTGCCACTTTACATTTAAGACTCTTTAAACTCTGCGTCTTCGTTAATGAGTCGCCTTATTTCTGTTAAGATAATGTAGGTTTATTTAAAGCCTTTTCACTGTTAGATTTATGGTTTAAGGAAATTTTTTTTTTTTTTTTATTTATTTATTTAATCAAATAAAAATACATATTTACAAATTGTTTGCTTGGCACCCCTGGAAATAGAACTCTTGATGCCGTTTAAGTATAGTACCCTAAAATCTATTCAATAAAAGCCATTAATAATAAAATTGATGGATAGGACGTGACGTGTTTATCCGCGACATTAGCATCAAAAAGTGATTGACCCAAAACAGTAAGATTATCGACAGTTCGCATGTTGGGAAACATTGAGTACTAAATATCGTGTCCATTTGTTTCGATACTGCATAAGCAGAGCATAGGAAGAGCGAATTTTCTCTTTACAATTTGGTGCCTTTTTTTTTTTTTTTTTTTTATCGACAGGAAATGCCTAACGCATACCCCTCCGTCAGGGGAAACGGAGGGGTTATGTGGGGCTTGCACCCACTAAAACCTGTCCCTTGCCACGACGGACCTCGTTGGCGGGAGTACGGAATTCACTTGCGTATTCACCGCGCTCCCGCCAGGCCCCGACCCGCCACCTGAACGGCAGGTCCCGTCGCTGCTGCCGGCACGCTGAGCCGCCGGCTCCTCCTGGGAGGAGCCGGCGGCTACAGGCCACCTCCTCGGCCTGTTGATGTAGTTCGGGTAACGGACGCCATAGACAATTTGGTGCCCTAAAGTACTTGGAATTTGTCTAAAATGTGTGGAGTAATGGAGATTAAATATAGTACATTTTTATGTAATTTATCTTTCCGACAGTTTATTAGTAGGTGCTTATAGGCATCCATTGTTAGAAAGATTGCGCGCCAAAATAAATTCTGATGCGTAACATATCATGCGTGACTGATTTGATCATTACCGGATACAGTATTAACTTATCACTATAATATACTTGTTATTATAATGCATTTCCACAGGGACGGTTTCCGCCTTATTGTGGCGTTTATCGGGAATTTTGCCGGATTAATACTTTTTTCTAGATGGGCTTATCCTCAAATTGTTATCGGTGATTTACTTGGAATTTCTGAATTCCACTCAATGTTAGGTTCTTGGATTTGGATTTATCGACAGCGTGCTTGATTTGATCTTGATTTGATCGTGCTTGATTTGATATTGGAAAGAAACACAATACAGATCGGTGGGCGTGGCGCTGAACAATATCGCCGTAGATCGGGGCCAAGGAATCGGTGGAGCTGGAATTTCGCTCACGAACATACTCGTAAAAGAAACTGTATTACTATAGGTTCTAAATGTAATGAGAATTGTAAGTGAACAGTTTGCAAGCGTTGAATTTCCTCTGAGTGCTAACGTGGCGAGGAATGGAGATTCCTGTTAGTGCTATAATATGTCGGTGAAACCTATTAATTGAATAGCTAACGGGAAAAGTCAGTCTCGGTCGTATCGCCAATTTTATTTATTTCTATGATTGGACGACCGAATGGCGCAATGGTAGCGAACCTGTTGTCTGCGCCGGAGGTCGTGGGTTCGATTCCCACTACTGGTAAATGTTTGTGTGATGAGCATGAATGTTTTCCAGTGTCTGGGTGTTTTTCAATATATTGTATTTATATATATTAGTATGTATGAATGTTCTATGTATTTATCAGTTATCTAGTGCCCATAACACAAGCTATCGCTTACTTTGGGGCTAGATTGCGATATGTAAATGTCCCGTATATATTTATTATTATATTTATTATTTATTCACATGCTAATACTTGCACATATAACTCATAAATCTCATGGTGAACATTCCCAGTAACTACAGACATTCTACGTCCAGACTGTATTGGGTAAATAAATAACGTTGGAATTTCTATCAAGAACTAAGTACCACCATGAAGTTTGGAAATTGGCGGTGTTTCTACTCTATTCCTGGTAAAGTTCACGTTAAACTAACAGTCCCACGTCCGATATCTTTCTAGTCCTGTCGGAACTAAAGTTCTTCTTATCT
Source organism: Coenonympha arcania (assembly GCA_036785405.1). Taxonomy (NCBI): domain Eukaryota; kingdom Metazoa; phylum Arthropoda; class Insecta; order Lepidoptera; family Nymphalidae; genus Coenonympha; species Coenonympha arcania. The sequence continues at coordinate 6,067,271 of CM072067.1, forward strand.
GACCATGAGATAAATAATTTTGAACTCAATTATTTATCAATATCCAAATGTGGTTTAGTAGACCGCCCGTTGACAGTCATAAAAGAGTACTTATTGAATAACTTTTACTCAGTCGTAAAATATCATATTTCAGCATCAATAATTCTCATTCGTTTGATACGAGTATATCACCAATAAATAATGTTAACTCACTTATTTTTCGTATACCTAATATATTTAAAAATTCGGTCACCTATTTATTAACCTAATTCGAAATAGAAGCAGTTTATCGAGAAACTCCTTTTTCTGTACAGCATAAAATTATATTAAAATTTGGAGTCGTATTTAAGAGTCTGAATAAGCATAATTTGGCACGATTTAACTTTGGTAATGCGTCTACGAACGAAGTAACGAATTTTCAGCTAACGTTTAATTATTTCCATTGAATTCTAGGTGCTCTACGTTAAATATTTTACGTAGATACTAAGTTTCTATTTATCCAACTAAGAGTTTGTTCTGTCGACTCGTAGTTATCACCATATTATATCATATTGACGTTTTACAAGAGCCTGTACGCTAAGCCTATGAGAAATAAAGATATTTTGAGTTCGAGTTTGAGTTGCTTACTAAGAGTTCAAGAGTCATATAAATAAGGGTTGGTGGCAGGCCTTATATAATCCCTTCTAATAACATTCTTATTGTGTAAAATACTCTGTTCAGTTCAGTTTTTCTAGTTTTATGCTTTGCTTGATGGATTTATAGGTAGTCGCTCGCGCTCCGTTGTTTGTCGTGTTTAAATGTCATATTTTGCATCATCTTAATTGTCATACAACGAACACGATCGCTAAAATAAAGTCAATATTAGGTACGTACTACGAAGTTATAAAGTAACTTCTAGCATTCTTTGTTGTTTTAATTTTCAGTACTGGCCTGCCATTTTGTAGTGTAAATCGTTTATATCATTAATATTTGAATTAAATTCTAATTTTAATGAGCACTGAAAGGACCACAGACTTATTAGTTGCCTCTGTGCTACCTCATAATTCCTTTACCGTAAAATGGTCCAATTTACAGCTAAATATCATTAAACGGAGCTCTGCATGCGATATAGCAATTTAAATTTAAATGCCACGTTTTATACTAAATTGATGGTTTATTCTTAATTAATTCAGATCGTTGGAAGATAAATTATTTTCGCCATCGTAATTACCTACCAAATGACACTCGTAATTTATAATCATGCTGTAATTAATCAAATTTATATGCATTTCCAAACATGCACATTTTCAATAACTCTTCATAGATTAAACATTAAATTAAGGGTAACTTAACAGATCTGCCCGCCAAAATCTAATTTTATTCGGGTTTTTGCAATTTGTAAGCTTAACGGCATAGAAGGCGTATTTAAGCGATTTTGAATGAAGTTTTATTTTAAAACTTTATAGTTTTAAAATAAAACTTCATTCAAAATCGCTACAGTTAGTTTAATATTTAAACGTCATGTATTTTGGGTCTTTAATCTCAAATCGCTTAGAAGCAGAAACACGATTGGATAACATTTTCTCGATAGACAGTTCTCCCAAAAGTTGCTCCAAAATCTCAGTTTTTTTTTCTAATTTTTATTGGAAACTACAATGGATGTAATTGTAATTTTTGCTGTAATGTGTCGGTAATAATAATACCCAAAAACGCTTAGAAACTGATTTTTGATTTTTGATTTAGGCTTAGTTTTTAGTAATTAAGAAAAGGTCGTTTTTCTGTTATATTCTTCCGCGACGCTGCATGTCGCGCCTACCAACGTATCCGTGAGAGTGAGAAGGACAAAAATAAATTCAATAAATCCCCTTAATGCTTGCATCAATTATGCAGCCAACGCGCCAATTGTTTCACTTTTCACGTTTTGTTTCACGTTTCACTTTTAACCAAAGTTTAATGGCGTAACACTTATGACTAGACGCGTGAAAATAAAGATTCCGACGAATCGAGAACCTCCTCCTTTTTTGAAGTCGGTTAAAAATGTGAAAAACCGAACTAAATTTTAATTTGGTGGGCAGACTCGTGCATTCAACCTTAATAGGTAAAGGCTTTGTAATAAATTAATGTGGTAACGTATGGATGGCGTGTCGTGCGGCACATTGTAGGTGTTAGCTCGAAACTAGGACATACGGGTGAATTTTTCATCGCGTCGCGGTATTTTTATTACAGGCTTTTATTTGACTTACAATGTCAGTTTGGTTCTTTTGTTATTTGTCAGATCCAGCGAATCTACTTACATATTCATTCTATAGGTACCTACTACCTTTAATTTAATGCATAACCATCCATTTTATACACAATATTGCTTTGTTGTTCATATCACCTGTTTATGAGAACCTTTAGTTAGGAGGAAAAATGTATTTTTTTTTTACTATCGGATGCCTGCGGCTTCAAACGCGTGAATTTCAATTTTATACAACTTCGCGAAAACTTTAGCTTTTACAGGGTAAAAATAAGTCTGTAGGTAATTATGTTAATATGGGCTATTTATATATTCCGAATACCATAAATCGATTCATTAGTTGCGACGTGAACTGCATAGAGTGAAGATGTATAATTATTGATCTTTATATGAGGATATTAAATAATAATAAGCACTTCAAACGAAATTATTTCCAATCTTTGTTTTCCAAGATTAATGGAACCAAAGAGATGTCAACAAAGATGTAAGTAATCTAAGTTTCAAAACATAGTTATTTGTATCAGAAACTGCGATAGTTAATCGAACTTATTCAATTTAGTAGTTAAAGCTACATGTTTGAAGGATAAACTTACTTTACTTACCCAACCCTAAAATTAAATCTGCATAATAGTTTATAATAATCAATTTTAATATGAAACGTTGTCGAAAACTTAAAAAAAATGTAAGTACGATTACGAATAAAAAAAACTCTCGTGTAGGTATAACAAATAATATAGGTACAATGACAACTAATTATAATGGCTACGTTAAGAGGACGGGAAATATGTGACGTATGTTGAAGCCAAAAATTTCTCTAAAATGGCGTCTTGCGTCGTACAATTCGGTACCGCTGATAGTACATTTCGCTGATGGTTGCATACATTAGCGCAATTTTAAAGTTTTGACAAATTAAAAATTGAATTTAGAAATTAAAAACTGATTGGTTGAGCGGCTCCCGCCCCGCGTCCCGCTGACCATCAGGAGAGTCAAGTTTATATAGCGGTTTACCTATATCTGCCTGTGATTTAGGTTCTAGCTGTCTAGCGTTTAAAGTGTTTACATATTAGTCAACTATGGCGGTCGACGCCATCTTGATTATCCTATTAGTCTCTGAAGTGGTGTAAGTTTCAAGTTTCGATACCCACAAGTTAGTATGTCGGCCATACATATCGTCCAGTCCAGACGATATGAAGGATGTTGTGCGGCCGTAATTAGTGTAAATCGTCAAAGGTTACTTCTTATTAAAAAAAATATTATACAGATAATTATATCGTAAGATCACTGTATCATATTTTTTTGCATTGTACGTCGTCAGATAAGATTGTTGATAGATTGTTTTTTTTGTTATTTTATATTTTTGTAACAAAAAAAATACAGCCTTGGCCATACATCAGCGCATCTTTTGCGTAGTCTAGCAGACACTTAATATATATTTAAAAATTTTAGTGCTACGCGTAGCCTAATACTGTTGGAAGCTTTCATCGACCTTTTTGTAAGTTAGGTAACAAGTCTATTCCATAAAGCTTAGCCATGACTTGGCTGCGATTTATAACGGCATTTTCCTAAGGTCAAGACCAAATCGCTTGAGATTAGATGTTATCTACTAAAATTATTTCACAGTTCCGAATTTTTGGCACAAAATACGACCGTAAAATTTACTTAACTAAATACAATGAAGTCCATTAAATAAGTTATAGGAAATATATATATATATATACCTGAATTTATTCTAGCTTTTTTTCGGTGCATAAGCAAAGAAAAGGAGACAACGCGACATAAATCGTGATTACTCAGAGAATATGATGCACAAGACATATGAACTCCTGAACCGTTGACTGACAGTTTGCCCTGCTGCACGCAGCGCCAGACGAGCTGACACAAGCCAGCTAGCGGAGTTCGGCCCAGTCCTAGGCTATTAGACTCCTTAGTGATATTGATTTGTGTACAAAGATCGTGGTTACTCAGAGAATATGATGCGCAGGATGTGTGCTGTCTCCTGGACCGTTGCTTCCACTACCCCCGTCGGAGCGCGCGCGACTGCGGCTGTCAGTTCGCCCTGCTGCACGCAGCGCCGGACGAGCTGACACAAGACAGCTAGCGGAGTGCGGCTCGGTCCCAGACTTTTAGACTCCTTAGTGATATTGATTTAGGTACATAGATCATGGTTACTCAGAGAATATGATGCGCAGGATGTGTGCTGTCTCCTGGACCGTTGCTTCCAGTACCCCCGTCGGTGCGCGCGCGACTGCGGCTGTCAGTTCGCCCTGCTGCACGCAGTGCCGGACGAGCTGACACAAGACAGCTAGCGGAGTGCGGCTCGGTTCCAGACTTTTAGACTCCTTAGTGATATTGATTTAGGTACATAGATCATGGTTACTCAGAGAATATGATGCGCAGGATGTGTGCTGTCTTCTGGACCGTTCCTTACAATACCCCCGCCGGAGCGCGCGCGACTGCAGCTGTCAGTTCGTCCTGCTGCACGCAGTGCCGGACGAGCTGACATATGCTAGCTAGTGGTTTCCGGCTCGGAGATTTATTATAAGACTCCTTAGTGATATTGATTTGTGTAAATAGATCGTGGTTACTCAAAGAATATGATGCGCAGGATGTGTGCTGTCTCCTGGACCGTTGCTTCCAATACCCCCGCCGGAGCGCGCGCGACTGCGGCTGTCAGTTCGCCCTGCTGCACGCAGCGGCGGACGAGCTGACATATGTTAGCTAGTAGAGTCCGGCTCGGAGCTTTATTATAAGACTCCTTAGTGATATTGATTTGTGTAAATAGATCGTGGTTACTCAGAGAATATGATGCGCAGGACGTGTGCTGTCTCCTGGACCGTTGCTTCCAATACCCCCGCCGGAGCGCGCGCGACTGCGGCTGTCAGTTCGCCCTGCTGCACGCAGCGCCGGACGAGCTGACACAAGCCAGCTAGCGGAGTCCGGCCCGCGCCAGGACGCGGGCTTGCCCCCACTGCCAATGCCGGTGTTCTGGCTGCGACCACCAAGTAAGCCGTAGCACGCTTACTAGTGTGTTCCGATACCAATATTCCAAAGTACAGTCGCGTCACATACAAATAATCAGTTCTACACGTATTTTGCTATACACGCACGCTCAAAATTGTTTTTTGCACAGAAAGTTTTCGATCACAATTGGATTTTTCACGTTTGCTCATGAATTTTGCTAGAACACCAGTGGCGTGCTGCTGTTTGCAGACATTTTTAATATATTTTTTTTACTTTATATTTTCATTTGAATGTCACGTTCGGTCGGTTTTCATTGTTTTGTGGTTATTGTTATCATAAAGGTGTTTTGTAATTACGTTTATAAGCGAAGCAGGTAAAGTTTATTTTACATGTGAAAACTCCGTAAAGTACTTAACGTGTGGAAGCAAAGATTTATTATACCTTAGCCTTAGTAAAAGCCTCATGAAAATGGTACATCAATAAGTAGGTACTAATTATTTATAGTTTGATTTATTTTCACTCACGATATTTAATGCCTTCTTTAAAATAGGGAATTCTGTAAAGTTGCGTTTATTTTTTCCGCAGTATTATAATATCTGTGACTGTAATCCGTATGCAGTGAAATACATATTGCTTAATGAGCTAGTAAGTGTATCAAAATCTTAAATCTAAGAAAGTATCATTATATAAATTAACAACGACTAATAAAAGTAATAGAAGGAGAAAATAATAATAGACGTATTTAGAACGAATCTAATACGCGGGCGAGTTATCATTATTACTTTAAAAAATATTGCTATGACTGGTTTTTCTCAGCCCATAAGCCGATCCGCTGTTGCGTAAAGGCCTCCTGAGAGCCTAAACAAAGTGGCATTCTGTTCGCGATGTCGCTAATAGAATGCCAATAAACTATGCATTGGATTGGCATTACTCAACGCTATGGCATAGCGTTAGCTACATCGCTAATAGAATGGCATTTTGTCTGCAGGCTCTGAAATTGACAAAATGCGGCTTAAAGCAGTGACTTCCCACGACTTTTGAAGCCATTCGTCCACCTGGCGGAAGACCTACCAAAATTACGTTTCTCGGTCCGATGCCACCATTCCAACACCTTGACCCCATCAGTTCTACAAACCTCTTGATCTTAAAAAGTTGACTGGTGAATTGAATTCTAACATGGCTCTACTCTGGCTAACTCCATCAGTTATAACTATATCCGCTGTAGGACACTCGACCTTTCACCTTCATAGAAGCCCCCTTCATAAGTAACTAATCATTTTTTCAGCTTAAACACATAATATAACAAAGAAACTTAAAAAATTAAATACAAATTTAACCAATGCCAAATGCCAATCCCTATACCGATTCTCCAGACCAACGACTGCCTGACAGAGAAATAATTCCTGGCCGTAAAGAATAGTTAATTTTGGTTTTCATTTAAACAGTGCTTACACATTCATAGAATCACACTAATATTATAAAGTTTGTGTGTAAGTGTGTGTGTGTAAGTGTGTATGTTTGTTACTCCTTCACGCCGCAACTACTGAACCGATTTGGCTGAAATTTGGAACATAGATAGCTTATAACCCGGATTAGAACATAGGCTACTTTTTGTCCCGGGGAAATCCATAGTTCTCATGGGATATTTAAAAAACCCTAATATTCAACAGTAATCTATAGCTACAGCTATAGGTAGATTACTTTGACAATCTGTCCTGAAAGTAGGTGTAAAGGTCATTGAAAAGGAAATTCAATGTTTTCTCAAGATTAGTAAAAAAGCGAATTTAACGCGGGCGGAGCCGCGAGCAAAAGCTAGTAGTCAATAAAGGATACTCACTCAAGGTGGAAACTATTTCCAAATAAAAATATCAATTCCACAGTTAGCTCAGTTTTGATACGAACTTACTCAAACTTTTCTATCCAAAATATTATAAAGAACGGTTTGCATTCTATTGAAGCTTATAAACACTTTTCATAAACTATTTTTTCTTATTTATTCGTCTCAACCCTCTTTTTCCTGTCCCACGGCTGGGCACGGGTACCCTCTCAGAATGAAGGATATATTGTATTGTGTCCATATCCTACCATACTGAACTCTCAGGCATGCAGTAATCCTGACGATCACTTCACTTCACCGTGCAAGTGATATTTAGTTTCCTGAAACTCCGGAAACTCAGGTGAGCGCGGGATTCGAACCTGCGACCCCTTGAAGAGTGGTAGAGGTCTCAACCACTGAGATGTCACTGCTTTCTAATTTATTATAACACTATTAACCAAAACACGGCGCATTTTTTAAATTATTTCAACCACACTCGAGTTATTTCTTCGACTTTTTATTCTTGCCGCCTTGTTGTATTTATTACGATGGAAACATGACCCAATAAAACACTTTGTACTGGCAACGTTAAAAGTTTTATATACGACTTTTCAGTGAGTTCAAATAAAATACCTTGTGTTGTTATGCTCGTTTATTTTACACGACTCGTTTAAAATAACATTAAGGAGCGTTTAATAATGTTTGATGATGCAGATATTGTAAATTATGGCTATCTGACTTGACTTGCTTTATACTTTATTTTATTACAAACTTTCAGACATCAGTGTTTATGTTTAGTGTTAAATGAGTATATAAACTAGAGAGCTAAATTACCTAGAGAGCTAAATCAACCTTTACCTATCCTGTCACCTAGGTTGATTTACCTAGAGAGCTAAATCAACCTTTAAAACTTCTCGGGTGACATGACAGGATAGGTATCCTGTCATGTCACCCGAGAAGTTTTAAAGTTAGATTTACGAAGTTTTACGATGAAAATGGCGCTATTCTAGAATTTTAAATTAATCCCAGGCACTAATTTTCATCTCTGTCATCATAAATATATAATGCATATAGTTTACCATCTCTCATCATTTCATTTTGAAATTAAAAAAAAAATGTTGATTATGTGAAAGAGCACAAATCCCACGCCATGAAATAAATAATACCTGCTTATACTTAAAATTAACTTTCTCTCATTTCATTTATTAGTGAGGTCGACGGGAAAAGGATAAAATGTTGTATCGTGTAATGTATTTCCCCATGTAACCACTCTCTAGTCATGGATATAAATAATTTTATCCTCCTCATATAACCGTGGCAATGGAGAAATTGTTTTATCCTCTGCAACGGGATATAATCGGAGGATTTTTTATGCCCTTGCTAGGGGGAAAGAAGGTATTGGCAACCAATATCACTACAAAAGTCATCTTCTTAGTGATTCTGGAAGGTTCGCCATCCAAGGCGCTTTCTGGTGCGATGTCCTTTAGGGATCTGTCTCTCTCTCTCTTCGGTCGGTCCCTCATGACTATCAATCACGGCGTGTAATCCTGCGGTGTATGATCTCTTTCCACCGTGTTCTGTCTGCAGCCATGTGGACTGCTTCGTAATGTAAGGGCGCCAGTTTCCTTCAGTTGGTCTGACCACCGGGTTGGAGATCTGCCTCGTGGCCTTTTGCCTTCTACGATCCTTTAGGCATAAATAGTATAAATGGAGCAATTCCCTTTGCTATATTTTAATTATTCACATATTTGACAATAACATACGTTTCGGCAAACAAATAGTCCGATCTTTGTTTACTCTTCTTTCCATTAAAATGCTCAAGCCACAAGCCATTGATGTTTTTTATTTCCTAAACTAACAAATCGCGTGCTTCCAGTGAAAATACTGCCAAGATTTGAGTACCGAATATTTCGCGAATGTTGGTAGGGTCTTAAAGTTTATTGCTTTGGTATAGCTAATTATTATTTTATTGACGTCGTATAAGGTTTTGGAATTTGGAATATTAGTTAGTACTTGATTCTTGTAGATTTTTGTTTGATATAAACTGCAATTACCTTTTTAGTCTTTTAATCTTTGATGGTAAACCAAATTTCAATCATATTAACAATTCAACACAACAACGCAATTAAGTAATAAGTATGCTTCATTAAAATAGGACAAGTATTTTAAAGAAGATGTAAAAAGCATTGCAATGATAAGTCACAAATTAGATTATAGCCATAAACTATACCTCTTCCCCACTTCCATATTTCTAAAGTTTCAAATAGTTCCCTAAAACAAATATACTTAAACGAGTTTAAGCCTTGAAACAGTGAGTGTGTTGTTAATTTTTAATATTCCTTTTCCCTTTCAACCAAACTAAATTCATTTACTTGTTTGAGTTTTAATTCGATAGTTAGAACAGTTTATTTGAGTAACTTGTAATTGACTAAGGCTGGCCAGCACTCCCTGATTTAAATTAGGTCACCAGTTATACCAAATACGTAGTAAGTACAGTAACTTATATTTCAAGCGAAATGTTAATTCGTCTAAATATTTCACATAAAAGTTAATTTAATTAATTATGGAACGGGTTTATACTTTCAGTTCAATAAAGTCGTATTGTTTTCATTCAATTTCGAAAAATACCTTGAGGTGTCAAAGTTCTGTTTTCAGTATGAGGGTAAATAGTTATTATTTCGTCAGGTTTCATTTTCTTTATTTGCCTGGTTCTTTCACTGTCTGTAACTTTCACATGATGACTATGCAATTCTTATGACACTAGAGGATTTTCGATGTTAACTGATTCCAATGCGTCAACCAGTAAAATTATTGACGGCCTTTCGAGGACTTTTATATTGATTTTGTTAAATTGAGTACATAGTTCACAGTTTATGATAAATAAGTCCGGGTTACTTAAACTAAATTTAAAAAAACGTTATTGTTAAAATATAGAGATGATCCATATGTCACTGAAGTTAGAGTCAGAAGCTGTATTAACGATAACGTTTTTGTTAAAGTTAGTTTATATAACTGGGGCTAAATGACAGAGATACTATTCGATATTTTTGTTCATTACTGCACATTCGTCAACTCATATTATACTCAAAACTAACGTTAACTATATCTGATCATACAAAGCTTAAACTAGAAGCTGTATATTATCCATTGAACATTGCGCTATTCTGTTCACCGCTTAATTAGTAACCTTCATTCGCTACTTTGTCCACGTTGATGTCTGTTTTATGAAATCACACAGGAAACGTGTTTTCCTGAGTCATCACAGGAACATGTGTTTCCTCCTGTAACGAAATCACCAATTAACGTCTAACAGCGGCTCTACATAATCGGCGAATATAGACGATTACACGTGTGCGCTATAGTGTAGTGGGTTTTGAATCGCTAAAATCGCCTTTGATCATCTATAATCGTCTGTAATCGTGGACGATCGGCGACTTTTGGGGCACGCATCAAAGGATTGCGTGTGTGTTAAAGGAAATTCACTGACGGACAGCCAACAACGCTGCACTTGTGTCACGATTATGTAGATGCTTGCAATGACAGACGATTACGCATATGATCATCATCGACGTTTATTAAGGGGAGCCATAAAACTTCAACTGTAGTTTATATTCAGGCAATGCAGTAACACATCAGTGCGTTGTTATGCTTTATTACGTTTTATTTTTCAGCTTGGTCGAAAGAGAAACCAACCAACATTTATGTTCTGTATGGGCTAGTCTGGTATATTTTATAGTTAATGCTTTTTAGAGTCAAATCTGAAGCGCGTAGTGTTCATCGCATTGCATTAATCACGTTAAAGTCCTTTGAAAGTTTGCCAATTAGAAGTTAAGATAGCATAGCGCGTAATCAAATTTATTCGTAAGTTATAGGTACTTTGTTACAGGCTGCAATTTATAGAATACTATGACTTTTTATCGTATGAGAAAAATGTGTTGATACAAATATTGGCAATAGATTGCACGATAAGCTCTGAATTTTGATTTACTTAAAAGTTTGAAAATGATGTAAATACCTTTTAATTCTTTGATCTATCTAAATGAATTTCAACTGCAATATCATAATAGTATGTTGGTTAAGTTGATACATGTTTAATAGCACTCATAACTTAGAAGACGTTAGACTCACGCAGCAACAACAAAAAGACTTTTCTCACTACAACGACTCTGATATTTCTATCTACGGTAACGCGCCCCACTCTGTCAAACTCCGTAAGAATCGAATGAAATATAAGCGATTTTGACATAGTGGGAGGCGTCGTCATGGATTGAAATATCTATACTAATCTTCATCATGATATACGAGACGCTCGTATTTTAAGAGAAGTAGTAACTCTGGGAGAATAATATTAACTTTCAATGCTTTTGCGGTTGCAGACATGACAGACAAAACACAATATTGTATTTGCTTAGCGCAATTACATTATTTTTTTTAGCGTTCATAGTTGTTATAAGCTACTTGATCGTGAGTGACACCATGAGATCTCCATTGATAATGATGATAATGATGATTGAATTTGAAGACCGAATGGCGTAGTGGTAGCAAACATGCCGTCTGCGCCGGAGGTCGTGGGTTCGATTCCCACTACTGGTAAATGTTTGTGTGATGAGCATGAATGTTTTCCAGTGTCTGGGTGTTTTTCAATATACCTATTATATTTATGTATATTAGTATGTATGTATATTTATGAGTTATCTAGTACCCATAACACAAGCTATCGCTTACTTTGGGGCTAGATTGCGATATGTAAAATGTCCCGTACTTACCTATATATTTTTTTTATTTTTTTATAAGTATTGATAATGATAATTATTGGATCTCCATCAAAATTGCTGCTAATTACACTTTATTGCGTGCTAGCCAGAGTTACTTGTGATTTCTGTGTAGAATGAGTTCATTAAGGGCGCCTTCAAATTTACCGCAAAGTGCCGTGCAGTGGCAATGCGTCTGCAGTGCTGCAGCCACGCTGCTGTCGCTAGGTTTGAGAATCATAGTGTATCACGATGGATGCGATGTTTAGACTTGTACAAAAAATACGTGCGCGCAGTCACTATAGCACGGTCGCGGAGCACGAAGAATTTCGTACATTAACCTATTACAGGACGGGGTCATTGCATCTGTTGCGAGCGTGACCGCATTATTTTGACGCGGGAGTGACAGAGACAGGTAGTAACAGGTTAATGTACGAGTTTGTTTATTTCATAGATTTACAAAGTAGCGCTGCTGCAGTGCTGCAGGGGCGATGCCACCACGCGTTACTTTGCGGCAAAAGATAATGATCATAGAGGTATCAAGCTGAATCAAATCCAAACATTATTTTTTAAAGACTACGGTATCCACATTAACTCCTAGTTATAGACAAACAAACGTGTTGTACTTCTTAGTAATATCAGTATGACACGAAATGTGCACCGAAAAGAAAGTAACGTTTTGTATGCAGAATTAAATTCCGGATAGGAAACACAAATTCTTAGTGATTCTAAAACACTATTTTATTTTTATTAGTGGTTCTTAAAAAAAACACTTTTTTATTTTCCTGGACTATTTTGGTTATGGTTCATGAGAAAACTTGATACCATCATTGGTCATTCTCCTTTGAAGGCGCTCTAAGTTTAACGCCCGTACTAAAATACTATTTTTAACATATTTGCTCAAATAGTGGACTTTTCCATGTATGTTTAGCGTGCGCAAAGTTATTCTTTTCCGCACTAGTACTTTTTGTTTTCCTTCTGCATGGAGGTTTTAATCAAAAAGTTTGTAGTACAAAATGTTTGTATTAAATTACTATTTTACAGCGTAAACACTATTAATACTTAAATTAAAGGACGTAACTTTTTTAATTGTTAAATCTGAAATAAAAATATAATTTTTCAACAAAGTTTCATTGTTATTTGTTTCAGACTTACTTTTTTGCAAAATATTAGGACTTTTTTAACTTCCGGATTCTGACCCCAGGTCACAGAGTGCATCAGTTGACCATAGACAATTCTTGTTTATTTGTTTATTTTTTTTTGTGCGTGAGTGGTCTGTATTCATGGTAACCTTAAACTAGTAGTTTATAATATTTTTATTTTTGGCCCCAACTTTATGTATTTTCGCAAATGTGTTAAAAAATATCGTTCAATGCACGTGCGGAATTGTCACTTCCACTCGTCTCTATTTTGACACAAGCCGTAGGCGCGTAAAGAAATGACATACTTTCCGCACTTTTATTGAAATGTACTATTTCCTTCTAGCACATGCGCTGGTCGCACACTCACACGCAGAGCCTGGAGTGTGAGGAGCACCTGCTAGCGCGGTGCAGCAACCGGCCGAGGGTCAACTCTGCCATCTTTGTTTCGGTGGAGCCCACCGGCTTCGGCGCCTTTGATCCGAGCGAATTCCTCAGGAGGCACGGATCACAATCAAAGCTGTGCCGTAAAGCCAGGTGAAATAAGACGTTTATTTTTGCTTTTTTTGTTTTTTCTTATTAGTTGTTTGTTCGGGTAATGCGCTGGTCTCCTTCTTGGGGTTTGCATGTATCAACTTAAAGAGAAAGACCTTTAAACTTACGAATCTATGATAGATTCGTCATTTGCTCAGGATTTGCCGTTGATAAATTTTATAAGTGCTTTTTTGAGTTGGAGTTTGAAAGTTGACGGTGTTTCACTTCTGGACCATTCACTAGGTATACCACCAAGTACCTACTACGACTTAGTAGGTTTCTTAAATTAAAAGCCATCGTTTGACATTTATTTTAGATCTGTTGACGACTAAAGATCTCATTAAGGTAACTATTGAGTTTTAACATGCTCTCCAAACCAAAATACACACTTGGAACACCCCTTATGCCTAAAATCAGGTTGATAAAGAAAATTTCTTGACCTTTGATCCGGGAATCGAACCCAAAACTTTGTGTTCCGCAGTCAAATATAGTAACAACATTGTTTGCGTCAGTTATTTTGGTTTATTTACGGCACAGAATTTCCGTTATTGGCTTAACTACGAAACCGTACGACATGCATGACCCCACACGCACTTGACTGGTAACTTGTTTTCTTTTGCGAATTCCTCAAGCGTTTACATTTGGAATTTCACCACAACGTTATTCAAAATAAGGTTCTTTTTTCAGCAACTGGTTTTAAATGTGAAAATATTATCCGCTTTCTGCGTTTTTCTTTGCAACTATTATTACTTTAGATTACTTTGGGAGTTTGGTCTTAACACAGGGGCGACTGTGAAAACAATGTTGACATTGGAATGCTTTTATTCTTTAAGTTTCATACGGCTACGAACGAATTCATGTAGCGAGGTGTGAATCGGTGAAATTTGACGACCTGCCTGGCGCAGTGGCGGCGCTCGCAGGTTCGATTCCCGCCACGGGCCACTTTGGAATTTTATAATTTCTAAATCTAATCTAATTGTGGGAGGCTTCGGCCGTGGTTAGTTACCACCCTACTAGCAAAGACGCACCGCCAAGCGATAGCGTTCCGGTGCGATGCTTGTAGAAACCGCTGGGGTAAAGCCCCAACCCTTCCAAGTTAGTACGATAACATCTTAGGCTGCATCATCACTTACCATCAGGTGAGATCGCAGTCAAGTTCCAACTTGTATACCTTCAGTAAAAAATAAAATCTCATTAATTGTCATTTGAACAACTTAGCGTTCCGGTGCGATGCTTGTAGAAACCGCTGGGGTAAAGCCAAGTTAGTTAGTACGATAACATCTTAGGCTGCATCATCACTGACCATCAGGTGAGATCGCAGTCAAGTACTAAATTGTATACCTACAGTAAGTGAAAATTTCATTTGTCATTTGAACAACTTTTTGTAGTGTTATTTAATTTCAAGAGAAGGGTTAAATTAAAATGAAAAAGGTCTTAGGAAAGTAATCAACTGCTGTTGCATCTAGTCTTGCAAGTTTTTGACGATAATCTAAATTTTTAATCTGAGTTTTTATTAAGTACCTGGTTTCTGTGATAACGAAGCTTAAAGCGTAATTTTAGGGTTGCGAAGTAAAAAAAGAATATTTATAGATTTTGCCAAGTTTATAAATGTAAATGTTATATAGTTCTAATCTTACGTTAAAACTACATCACTCAATATTAAATCCAATTCGAAAATTAAAACAGTTTAAAAACAGGCGTTAGCAAACATTATAGTATGAAAATTTGGGTAATACTATTAAAAGTTTGCAGAACAGCAAATAGTAAACTAGGAATAATTAGGTCGTGTTAACTCAAATAACTAAATCACTTTCATGGAAGTGAAACATAATTAAAACAAAAATACAACTAGACTCACGGGAAAATGTAGGTGGCTGAAGTTACTCGTGTAAATGATAATAACATAATATTGTCATACCTATGCAAATGATAACGATACTTGCGATAAACTTTATTTTTTACCCACGACGGAACGGAGTACGGGTATATGCGTTTAGGGTGAGAGACCGTTTGTACATTACTCTATTAAAAAGATTTTATGTTTGTTTGTATGTTAAATTGTTCACAA
This sequence comes from Coenonympha arcania, assembly GCA_036785405.1. Classification (NCBI taxonomy): domain Eukaryota; kingdom Metazoa; phylum Arthropoda; class Insecta; order Lepidoptera; family Nymphalidae; genus Coenonympha; species Coenonympha arcania. The sequence continues at coordinate 6,082,737 of CM072067.1, forward strand.
AAATCAATAATGCAATAATATTTTTGTTTGTTTGTTTGTTTGTTTGTGTGTTCGTTTGTGCACATCGATGTTCCCATTTATTTCAAAAACGGCTAGACCGATTTAAATGCAGTTTTCTGAATAATGTTTGGTGTTCAGCGGCAATGGTTCTTAGATAGTTGTTACGAACATCGATCACCAGGGGGCGCCATAAAATACATTTATATTGCAAACGAATGTTCCTATTTATTTCAAAAACGGCTTGACCGATTTAGATGCAGTTTCCTGTATAATGTTTGGTATTCATTGGCGATGGTTCTTAGACAGCTGTTACGCACATTGATTACCAGAAGGCGCCATAAAAAACATTTACAGTGCAAACGAATGTTCTCAATTATTACAAAAACGATTGAACCGATTTGAATACAGTTTTGTATAAAATATTAGTGAGTAGTTGGCAATGGTTCGTAGATAATTGTTCTTGTGATTGAACAGCAGGGGGCGCCACAATAAACGTCTCTTTATGACTTGGAAGGGATGATGCCTTCAAACGCTGCTAGATGAGCTAATGGCTAGTTTGAAGATTAATTTTCATTTTTTAATAATAATATAATTTAAATTACATTAATATATTAATCGAAAAACTATAAAACAAGTGGAAAATTAAAAAATTTTAAAACACCCACGACTTTTGCAGACTTGTAATTGAAAAAGGATTAAATAATTTTTTTGAAACTCCCCGACTAAAGGAAAGTAAGAACTAAGAACCTATCAGTATAATTACAAATCCAAGAAAATCCGTCGGAGCTGCAATTGCTATTTTCGTTACCAATATCAATTAATGTAATTAGTAAGTATTGATAAACTGCCGGTATATGAGAAGTATCAAGAAATTGAATTAGTCATCAACTGGTAAACAGCACCATCAACACCGTCATAGGCAAAACACAGCAGCTCCGGCGGATTTTCTTGGATTTGTAATTATACTGATAGGTTCTTAGTTCTTACTTTCCTTTAGTCGGGGAGTTTCAAAAAAATTATTTAATCCTTTTTCAATTAGAAGTCTGCAAAAGTCGTGGGTGTTTTAAAATTTTTTAATTTTCCACTTGTCAGTGCTTTAGTTATAGCGGAACCATCGATTAGCAAATTTTTATTGTCATCACTCATTCGTCACTGTCAATTACTATTCACTGCTATGACAAATATGAATTTACATTCTAGATTACAACCAAGCGCCTCTGTAGACCTTTTCCTCCAACTTTTTATAAACTTCAGATAAAAAGACAATCATCAAGAGTTAGCGACCTCTTTTCTCTTACTTATATGGTGGACTAGCAAACGCCCGCGGCTTCGCTCACGTTAACTTCTGAGTTATGCTTTACTATGGTGGTTTAATTTCCAAAATTCTTGCATTACACACCATTTTGCCCACAAAATTTTCTCTTGCTTCCTGGTAATAGCATATTGATTTTGAAAAATTCGATCGTCACAAAAAAGTTAAATATGGTGGCCATTTTTAGGGTTCCGTACCCAAAGGGTAAAAGCTCTTACTAAGACTCCACCGTCCGTTCGTCCATCCGGCCGTGGTTGCTTGCTACCATGGTAAGACATTTAAGTACAAAATTGTGGCCAATTCTTTTAAATTTTTACCAAAAATTCCTTTTCTATGCTCGCTGCGATAATCAGATATCAATTTTGAAAACCGATTGTTTTCCCAGTAACAAAAAAGTTCAAAATGGCGGCCACTTTTTAAAATGTTGACTACAAATTCTTTCTCTATGCTTGCTGCCATTGTCAAATATCGATTTTCAAAGCAATCGGCCCAGTAACAAAAAAGTTCAAAATGGTGGCCAAAAAGTTCATCATTTTTTAATTTTGACTACAAATTCCTTCTCTATGCTTGCTGCCATAGTCAGACGTCGATTTTCAAAGCAATCGGCCCAGTAACAAAAAAATTCAAAATGGCGGCTACCTTTTTAAATTTTGACCACAAATTCCTTCTCTATGCTTGCTGCCATAGTCAAATATCGATTTTCAAAGCAATCGGCCCAGTTACAAAAAAGTTCAAAATGGCGGCCACCTTTTTTAAATTTTGACCACAAATTCCTTCTCTATGCTTGCTGCCATAGTCAAATATCGATTTTCAAAGCAATCGGCCCAGTAACAAAAAAGTTCAAAATGGCGGCCACTTTTTTAAATTTTGACCACAAATTCCTTCTCTATGCTTGCTGCCATAGTCAAATATCGATTTTCAAAGCAATCGGCCCAGTAACAAAAAATTTCAAAATGGCGGCCACTTTTTTAAATTTTGACCACAAATTCCTTCTCTATGCTTGCTGCCATAGTCAAATATCGATTTTCAAAGCAATCTGCCCAGTAACAAAAAAGTTCAAAATGGCGGCCACTTTTTTAAATATTGAACACAAATTCCTTCTCTATGCTTGCTGCCATAGTCAAATATCGATTTTCAAAGCAATCGGCCCAGTAACAAAAAAGTTCAAAATGGCGGCCACTTTTTTAAATTTTGACCACAAATTCCTTCTCTATGCTTGCTGCCATAGTCAAATATCGATTTTCAAAGCAATCTGCCCAGTAACAAAAAAGTTCAAAATGGCGGCCACTTTTTTAAATTTTGACCACAAATTCCTTCTCTATGCTTGCTGCCATAGTCAAATATCCATTTTCAAAGCAATCGGCCCAGTAACAAAAAAGTTCAAAATGGCGGCCACTTTTTTAAATTTTGACCACAAATTCCTTCTCTATGCTTGCTGCCATAGTCAAATATCGATTTTCAAAGCAATCGGCCCAGTAACAAAAAAGTTCAAAATGGCGGCCACTTTTTTTAAATTTTGACCACAAATTCCTTCTCTATGCTTGCTGCCATAGTCAAATATCGATTTTCAAAGCAATCGGCCCAGTAACAAAAAAGTTCAAAATGGCGGCCACTTTTTTAAATTTTGACCACAAATTCCTTCTTTATGCTTGCTGCCATAGTCAAATATCGATTTTCAAAGCAATCGGCCCAGTAACAAAAAAGTTCAAAATGGCGGCCTATTTTTTAAATTTTGACCACAAACTCTTTCTCTATGCTTGCTGCCACTGTAAAATATCGATTTTCAAAGCTATCGGCTCAGTAACAAAAAAGTTCAAAATGGCGGCCTATTTTTTAAATTTTGACCACAAACTCTTTCTCTATGCTTGCTGCCACTGTAAAATATCGATTTTCAAAGCAATCGGCCCAGTAACAAAAAAGTTCAAAATGGCGGCCACTTTTTTAAATTTTGACCACAAATTCCTTCTCTATGCTTGCTGCCATAGTCAAATATCGATTTTCAAAGCAATCGGCCCAGTAACAAAAAAGTTCAAAATGGCGGCCACTTTTTTAAATTTTGACCACAAATTCCTTCTCTATGCTTGCTGCCATAGTCAAATATCGATTTTCAAAGCAATCAGCCCAGTAACTAAAAAGTTCAAAATGGCGGCCACTTTTTTAAATATTGACCACAAATTCCTTCTCTATGCTTGCTGCCATAGTTAAATATCGATTTTCAAAGCAATCGGCCCAGTAACAAAAAAGTTCAAAATGGCGGCCTATTTTTTAAATTTTGACCACAAATTCCGTCTCTATGCTTTCTGCCATAGTCAAATATCGATTTTCAAAGCAATCGGCCCAGTAACAAAAAAGTTCAAAATAGCGGCCAAAAAATTCAAAATTTTTCCTCCTCAAAATTTGAATCTCGAAAATCCCTTTCTGAAAACGAATTCATGATATACCTAATACCAACCAAGGTACCAATTTTCAGATCTCTACGACTTTTAATTTCGCTGGAATCCCTGGAACAACGCAAAAATTACACTTTTGTATGGGAAAATCCCTTAAAAGTAGGATTTTTATCCCTTCCAATTTGAATTTCTGGAATCCCCGTCTTAGTACGAATTCATGACCTAATATCAACCTAGGTACCAAATTTCAGATCTCTACGATTTGTAGTTTTCCGGGAATCCCTGGAACAACGAAATAAATTTCACTTTTGTATGGAGAAATCCCTAAAACCAACGGTTTTTACCCCTTAAAATTTGAATTTCTGGAATCCCCGTCTTAGTACGAATTCTTGACCTAACATCAACCTAGGTACCAAATTTCAGATCTCTACGACTTTTAGTTTTTCGGGAATCCCTGGAACAACGAAAAAAATTACACTTTTGTATGGAGAAATCCCTAAAACCAACGGTTTTTTCCCCTTAAAATTTGAATTTCTGGAATTTCCGTCTTAGTACGAATTCATGACCTAATATCTACTTAGTTACCAATTTTCAGATCCCTACGACTTGTAGCTTTTCGGGAATTCCTGGAACAACGAAAAATATTTCGCTTTTGTATGGGGAAATCCAAAAAACCAACGGTTTTTACACCTTACAATTTGAATTTCTGAAATCCCCGTCTTAGTACGAATTCATGACCTAATATCAACCTAGGTACCAAATTTCAGATCTCTACGACTTGTAGCTTTTCGGGAATTCCTGGAACAACGAAAAAAATTTTACTTTTGTATGGGGAAATCCAAAAAACCAACGGTTTTTACCCCTTACAATTTGAATTTCTGGAATCCCCGTCTTAGTACGAATTCATGACCCAATATCTACCTAGGTACCAAATTTCAGATCCCTACGACTTGTAGCTTTTCGGGAATTCCTGGAACAACGAAAAAAATTTCACTTTTGTATGGGGAAATCCAAAAAACCAACGGTTTTTACCCCTTAAAGTTTGAATTTCTGGAATCCCCGTCTTAGTACGAATTCATGACCTAATATCTACCTAGGTACCAAATTTCAGATCTCTACGACCTATAGTTTTGGCGGAATCCTTGGAACAACCAAAATCACCAAAATGCCTCATTCTTTTATATATATAGATTAAGACGAATCATGATGAATGAATAAAGTGAAGATATTTTTCCACAGATCGGCAGACAACATACCATTGACGACGATGAGTGACTCGTCGGAAAGGCTGTGTACAGTCAAGGCACCTCGCGAGGAAACTATAAATGAGGAAGCCAGCAAATCCGATGACAGCGGCAGCGTCGAGACTGTAAAGCACTTCGGTCTCCCGATCCTCTCGGTCTCTGGCCCCTCACCCCCGGACGAGGACTACGATCAAATAGATGAGTACCTGTAGCATTTCCACACCGGTTTCCAGCTCAAATACGTGCTGGAAAAAATGAGGCCGCCTTGGCCGAGTCCTGCACAAAGCCCCTAAAGCAAGACTTACCTAGTCCTGAACTCTATAGCATAAACTATCCATGAACTTGCGTTTTTATCTCGTGTGTATATTGTGTGAAGTGTTTTGAGGTTATCTATGCGCTACAACGAATCTCGAAGACTCTCGGCTGATCTATCGCTACTCAAAGTGTGTCTTGTTGTGGGACCATGGACATTTTCGTCGTGTTTTAACAATCAACTGATTTTTAACGTCTCTATTGAGTGTCTAGATAATATTCGGTAATTTAATTCTAAATATCACAGTATATCTTATAGTATTTAATGTAAGGGATTTTGCACAATGTATTTAAATACGATTTATCGACATTTAACTGTGCCACTTTAATATTACTATTTTAGAATAAAACGTCTATGATAGTAATTTTCATAAGCAATTTTGTATAGGTTTAAACAACAAGCAATTTGTATTGTAAGCCTTTTAAATTAAATTTTCGATTTTGTTAAATTGAATTCTAGATTTGTTTATTAATTTTCTGTACTTTCATAAAAGATGTAAAATTTATTTATATTCTGTTTTACTTGGTAGAATTATATAAAAGTAGAATTCTATAGGATTTTGGTGGATTTTGGTTAGATTGTAGTATTATTTATAAGGTTTACAAACAAAAAGCTCATTTAAGTCTCTGTAAATTATCTTCAGTGTCTTGTAAAATTTTAAAGTATTCTAGTTTTTAGAACCTTTCCTACATTTTTGATAGAGATGCATAATTATAAACTAGTTTTCGATTGCCTGTAGCCGTAATTGCAATTTTGTCTTAAAGACTAAAAATATATCTATGTGGTTTAGTGTAGAATTGAAGGTTGAACTTTGGTCCAATGAAATATATTATCAGCACACGTGGTGTTTTAGAAAGTAAGCAAGTGAAGAGTTTTATAAGGTAACATCTGAAAAACGGTAACTTTGGGATGCTGATTTATCTTTTTCAAATAAGGAATACTTTAGTTATTCATATAAAATAAAATATAATATTAACATGGTGTATTTTATGACTACGAATTTTTCAAGTGAAATAATCAATGTATTTACAGTATCATCTACGAATACTATAATAAACTCTAATCTTAGGTAAGTGATTTGAAACAACTTTATTCAATTCAAAGAATTACTTTATATCTACTTCATGTATATGAAATTGCGCTTCATCTAATTGAATTTACTCAAAACATAATTGCATCTTGTCAATTAAAAATCAAAATTAACAAAATAATAATTATATTTCCATATATTTTTTCAATTTTCTTACTTTATGAGTAAGACAATTGAAAAAATATTTATATGGAAAAAAATAGGAACTTCTTTTTCGATAGGATTTTCATTGAATTCCATAATTATATACTATAATTTTTATTTATTTGCTTTGATTATACCTCAAAAAATTAAATCATTTACTTAAGATTAAATATAGGGAATAAAAATGTAATGTAATTAATTAAGTCAATTAATCTACATCCTTCTAAAGAAATTATCAAGAAATTAATAATATTGGCACTAAATAATAATAAAATAGAGTATTCGGTACTTAACGTTAGACAATTCTTAGCGTTTGCAGATGATTATGAACTGGTGTAAAGGGACCAGATTGTACGGAAAAAAGGGTTTGAATTCGAGGGTTATTCTCGCCCTAAACCCAGTTTTGGAGGTAAGAATTTGTTATATTCCCTCCACTACGTATAGTACCTTCGTGGATTTAGGTTTATAACTGTCTTTCAAAATTCATATTAGCTTTAATACATTTACCATCAGAATTAAAAGCTTATATAATATTTCAATAATAATAAAATCTGAAGCAAAACTTTAATCAAGTATGAAATGAAAGTGCAGCGTAGATATTTTTTTGCAAATTTTGTTGGAAATCGGTATTTTAGTTAGTAGTTTAACAAACTTTTAATATAAGGTCTTTTAAAAAAATATTAAAAGGCCTTATCTTAAAAGTTTGTTGAACAGTGTAGTTGAATAGTGCTTCGTCTTTTTTCGAAAATCCTGACGAAATAGAAAAAAACTCACAAGTCCAATCGAGCAATCAACTATGGTTTAGTTGAATTAAGAATGCAAAATAAAGCTTGTTCGTTAGATGTTATGTTATGTTCTGTTTTGTGAGTTATGGTCCAATAGAATGACACAAGTCAAGCGACACGAACATATCTTTGGTAGAAAGCCCCAATTTCTCCTTTCTGAAAATCTCATTTACCAAAATGAGACATTGTTTTACTGAACATGGATTAATTGCTTGGTGCTTGGCGTGCAACTAAAGCGAAGTAATTCTGTTTCGACATGTCTTTGACACCATATTATGCGTGGATTTAGACGTGACATATTTTTTTATTTTTAAGAAATCTGAAAGATTTCTTATTTCTAATAATGTTAAAGTTTTCGTTTTACTGGTGTACCCCATAAAGTGTTAATACCTATTGTTTTTACTGCATACAATTTTTTCCTGTCGGACTATAAACAAAATAATTTTAATCTTTTCTTGGTTTCGGGTTACCCAAAGTTTGGTGGCGCCAACTTAAAATATATCAAAGGTTAGTAGTTGTTGTATATGACAAATTTGAAAAATAAATCCTTTTCAGCAGCAATTTGTTTCGCCAATGACGTTGACGAATTATAGTTTTTGATCTATCTATATTTAGTCTACTCTATTTAATGTAGTCATCTTGTGCCAATATTAGTTGCTAATTTTTTCAAATTAACAATGAACAATATTTTCATGATAGCTATCAAAGAATATCCAAATATCATTTTACAAATTTAACCTACAAACTTATATATTTTAAAAATATCATATTTTGAAATCAAATTTTTATTATAATATTTATAATAATGTGATAGATGTACAAAAAGAAAATTCTCGAAAACCAATATTCATTTTATCTATAGGTCTTAAAATTAGGAATTATTCTATACAATAATTAAAGTAATATTTTCGTTTTAATATTTCATCAGAGATTATTGATATTTTATTAAATACACCCTTTTCTAATTTGAAGTAAGTAGATATTATTTCATAATAATAAACAAAATGTAAGTATGAATTCCAATCAAAGCTATGAATTTAATTAATGACACAACTCGAAAATTCATTAGTACGAACGGTATTCGAACAGAAATGTAATAAATTTTGCTTAAAAGCACTGCATAATTAATATAGGTAATCCTTTAATAGTATTTGCACAATCATTTAAATGAATAAATTTCGTTTGTTATTCATTATAAAAATAGTGACGATTAAATTATATTAATTATGATTAATAATACCTAATTATTCTGATGTAGTTAGTGTAGCTTTTACATGATTTAGTAGATGCATAACTCTATAGTAGTATTATAAGTAAAAGTTGTACATATCTATGATTACGATAAATGAACTATTGTAATGCTCATATTCGATTGTAAATTGCATTAATTATTACTAATGGAACTGTAAAAAATATTTATATTATTATCCTTACAACTTCTATTTACTATCACGATGAAATAAAAAGTTTAAAATCGACTGGAGTTTAATTTTGTAAATAAATATAGAAATGCTTTCTTTTCTTACCTTTTGCAGCATCAATACAGCTGTATTCACATAAACGGCAATTCGATATTTCCTAATGGCGATTTCTCGTGCAGATACAGAGTATAACAGATTTATATCACTCATTGTGGAAACCAATAAAATGAACTCCAAAACAAATAAATACATTCAATCCAAAAAATATACCAGCATAATCATCATCAATAACCAATAAATTATGTATTTATTTTCTTATGCAATGAGAGTTATAGTAGGTACCGATTAGTCTTGAAGGGAAAAATTGTCGGTAAAATAGATACAGACGATTAGACAGCCGAAAATTGATCTTTCACAAATATAGATATTAATTCAATCCACGACGTCGATGCCCCACTCGGTCAAAATCTCTTATATTTCATTTGATTTATCTGTAGTTTGATAGAGTGGGGCGCGCCGTCGTGGATTGAAATGTCTGTACTGTTCTTTACCTCCCGGCTATAAAGGGTTCGGTTTTGTCTCTTGACATATAGAACGACATATATAATATTATGAACTAAAATAACGGAACGGAATCAGAAAAGACGATACCGAACGAAATGAATTCCTGTCTCCTGGGACCTAATAATGTTATAGCGTAATAAAACAGGGATTTGACATAGGGTTAGCCTCCGTTAACTCACGAATTTTGATGGCGACATTTCCCTTCCTATGTATTCGTATTACGTGAACAAAAAATTATTTGTGAGAAATTCCGTAGCCCGTATTCGTCTTGATACAAATCTAGCGACGTTGGATTTAAATTTTCCAATCGAAATTAGTTCTTCTCAAATCCTAGGATTCCTAGAAAGCTAAGCCTTCTTAATGATAATAAATATTTTCCATAGAATATAACGTAATTATGAAAATTGTTAATTGTTTTCTAACTTTATTTGGGCAAAGTAAAAGGTTGAAGCTGTTTTTTTTTGTTTGTTTTCTGGGTAGGTGTAGTTTTATGACAATGTTTGTCAAAAACATTTGATTTTCTAGAAAGAGTGTGTTTAAAATTTTATCTTGTACAAGAATTAATTCTCTATGTCTCATGTACGATGTTTCATTCTACGATCTTTCTGTGCCTTAGAGCAGATCATTTAGTCTAGAGGGGTTCTTTTATATAACTCTGATGAATTCAAAACAACACTGTTAGTTACATAGTACCTTGAGACATCGACATGCATAATTTTTCTAGCTCAACGTCCTTCTTGCTTCTAAAGCTATGCATATTGCATATAACCATAGCAAAATGTGTAACTTTCCGTAAGTAAAACTTCTGCGACAAACTTGGAAACTCTGACCTGTAAAGTGTAAGAGTTTGAATTGGAATTTGCAAGATGTTTCAGTCATTTGCATATACTTGTAGCTCTAAACTGATGTCAAACGTAACTTGAGCGAGCTTTGTGATTTATCGATATCTATTCAAATTATGTTACTGAATTGACGAGGGGCTTGCGGAATTGAATGCCGTGTTAAGGAATTTGCATATATGGGTTCCCCGGTGTTCCCTTTTAAATCAATGGTTATCTTGTGGTAGTTGATGACTTAGGAATTACTTAGCATCATTTATCGTAGGTAGTTTGTATAGGATACTATGAGTCGGGGTCAGAAATGCATACATAGCTAAAAGGCTAAACGGCATGCAAGGAATCACATATTACCGTAAACAGACTATCTACGTTAACGGCCCATTATCCCGGTTTTTAGCGACTACGCCACTTTTCAAACCAATTCAAAATCATGAAAAAATAGTTTTTTTTCACTGTTAAAAATAAATATTAAAGATACATGCCTTATCTCTTTAATGTACTCATGAAAACACGATAAGTTAAACTTGCCTCGATCATAAAAATTTTTGAAAACAGGTCGTTTTTGTTCATTTTTCTAATGGCATTTCCAAAGCTTCAGACCAAATTTCATAAAAATTATACGTAAAATAAGCTCATTGTATTATCTATTTATTGGAAAGACAGATTTTAAATAAAAAATTTGCTGCAAAATTTCGCCTAACAGAAGTCATAAAATGATCTAACGCATCTAATAAGCGATGTACTTCAGTGGCTCACGAGCCTCTATACGAGAAGGACCTGCGCAAGTTTTCACGACTCACGCTCCTTTCGCGCTAAAATTATTTATTTTTTAATTATTTGTAAATAAATTCTCTTACTACATTTAGTAATAAAATTAAAATATGGTAAGTGTTTCTTGAGTTTTTCAAAATACCTAGCCCTCAAAAGCTCCAAAGAAAATCTGACACGAACTAAGAAAATTAGGTAGGTAGAGTAAATTCCACCACGTGCAAATACCATCACGCGTAACCACAGTTTATACCTATATACAGTCAGTAAGGGAGACGAGATTTTTTTGTTTGGCTAAACTGAGTTTCTCATGAATACATGATATTATAATATCCTCTCGACTTTATTTTGGACATGGCGGTCAATAGAAATTTAAAAACTGCGTGGGAGATATTTCTTGAACTTCCAACCCCTAGATTGGTTCCTACTAAATAGAAATACCTTACCTACCTACTAATAAGTTTTTAGAAAAATACAAATATAATAATATTAAGGAGCACAAACCCGCGGAACCCGAGACCTTTCAAAATTTCAAAATGGCGGATTCAAAATGGCCGCCAAACGAATTTCGTCGGTATCTCGGAAAGTATAAAAGATGGAAGAACGGTTTCTTGACAAGAGGTGACCAAGACCCGAAGGTCTATTTGATGGATAGAAAAAATTTCAAAATGGCGGAATTAGTTTTTTCCATAGATAAGTATGGGAATATTTAAGAGGTCAGCGATGATTCTTTTATAGGCTGGAAGACAACCCGCGGCCTACTAGTACATTTATATATTCACTGACTCATTGATCACCTCTCCTGAGCAATTTTGTATGAAACAGAATTTTTTGACGTATACTGTCATGTACAAGCCAAATGTCATATGAAACGTCATCCAATTGGCAGTGAGCTGAAAAAATTTCAAAATTGCGGATTCAAAAGGGCCGCCAAACGAATTTCGCCAATATCTCGAAGAGTATAAAAGATGTAAGAACGATTTCTTGACAAGAAGTGATCAGGACCCAAAGGTCTATTCAAAGGACAGAAAAAAATTCAAAATGGCGGAATTTATTTTTTTCATAAAAAATGTATGGGGAATGTTGAGACTTACGTTGTAAGGCAAATAGCGGGGGAAGACAGCACGCGGGCCACATGTGGCCCGCGCCCCTATGCGCCCTACTAGTCAATTACTATAACTATTAATATATATATAGCTGGTCGTGCTGATTCACTGACTCATTGATCACCTCTCCTGAAAAATTTTGTTTGAAAAAAAATTTTTTGACGTATACTGTCATAAACAATGGAAAAATTCATTAAGAACAAAAATATGGAGAGAGCTGATGATTGAGGATTTCGGAGACGGGTGAAGAGCACGGCCAAGGTATCGAAGATAGGTGGGGGGTGCTCGACCAAATGTCATTCGAAACGTCATCAAACGTCGTCAAAAAAAATCAAAATGGCGGATTAAAAATGGCTGCCATTTGAATTTCGTCGATATTTCGGAAAGTATAAAAAATGGAAGAACGGTTTCTTGACAAGAGTTTATTATGATCCGAAGGTCTATACGATGGATAGAAAAAAAATTCAAAATGGCGGACTTTATTTTTTTCATAGAAAATGTATGACGAATGTTGAAGAGACTAAAGGTTGAAAGGCAAATAGGGGGAAGAGAGCACGCGGGCCACATGTGGCCCGCGCCTCCACGCGCCCTACTAGTATAATATATAGTTACTCGGGCTGATTCACTGACTGACTCACTCATTGATCACCTCTCCTGAACAATTTTGTATGAAAAAAAAATTTTTAATATCCATTTCGTATATAAGGGAAAAATTCATTCGGAGAAAAAATACGGAGAGAGATGATGAGATGAGGATTTCAAAGACAGGTGAAGAGCACAGCCAGGGTATCAAAGATAGGTGGGGGGTGGTCGACCAAATGTCATTCGAAACGTCATCCAATTGGCAGTGAGCTGGAAAAAATTTCAAAATGGCGGATTCAAAATGGCCGCCGTTCGAATTTTGTCGATATCTCGGAAAGTATAAAAGATGGAAGAACGGTTTCTTGGAATGAAGTGATCAGGACCCGAAGGTGTATTGGATGGATAGGAAAAAAATTCAAAATGGCGGAATATTTTTTTTCATAGAAAATGTGTGGGGAATTTTGAAGAGATTTTTTATGGGCGGGAAGACAGCACGCGGGCCACATGTAGTCGCGCCACCACGCATCCAACTAGTATATATATATAGCTGCTTGTGCTGATTCACTGACTGACTGATTGATCACCTCGACAGTCTTCAGAACCCTGAATCATCATCTCATTTCATATGTTTTCGCTGAGAATCCTCCAAAAAACCGCATCAAAGTACTACATGTTGCACAACTTTTCAATAGTCTCTTCAATATTCCCTATACATTTTCTATGGAAAAATAAATTCCGCAATTTTTAATTTTTTTCTATCCATCGAATAGACCTTCGAGTCCTGATCACATCTTGTCAAGAAACCGTTCTTCCATCTTTTATACTTTCCGAGATACCGACGAAATTCATATGGCGGGCATTTTGAATCGCGCCATTTTTAATTTTTTTTCAGCTCACTGCCAACTGAATGACGTGTCAAATGACATTTGGTCTAGCACCCCCCACCTATCTGCAATACTCTTGGCTGTGCTCTTTACCCGTCTTTGAAATTCTCAATCATCAGCTCTTTCCGTATTCCCTCTGAATGAATTTTTCCCTTAAATACGAAACAGTACTTGAAAAAAAAATTTTTTTTCATACAAAATTGTTCAGGAGAGGTGATCAATCAGTGAGTGAGTCAGTGAATCAGCACAAGCAGCTATATAGGTACTGACCGTTTAAATCTTTCCTAGACTACGACTAGTATTTAAAAAACAAAATCAGCTAAATCGGTCCAGCCGTTCTTGAGTTTTAGCGAGACAAACATACAGAAATAACTGATTTATATAAAATATACCTGTGTTGAGATATCGATTACCATAAAAAAATCAAAATATAGGTAAAAACGCAACTTCCAACATATATTTCGTGAAGCGAATTATAATGTAAATAGTCCAACTGTAACAGTTCAACTGTGACGCAAATATTTATGATATAGGGTCACGGAGTTCATTTGAACTGCGCGACTTACGGCAATGATCGGTAGGTATCGTAGCGCGGGGTCTGAGCGAGCGATAAATGCCTAAAGTGCTGGGATATAGTCGCCTTAAGACAACTGGCTTAGTTTTTTAGTAATTATTTACTAAAAAACTAAGCCAGTTGTCTTAAGTGAAACGTCGTTTTTCTGTTATATTCTTACGCAACGCTGCATGTCACACCCACCATTGTATTCCTAAGGCCCACTTGCACCAACCCGGATTAGTGTGTTAACTCAGAGTTAACACGCTAACCCAGAGTAAATTGTCAAAATTGTCCAATGAGAGACGTGTACTCTGGGGTTAAAAATGTAAATATTTAACCCCCGTTTCGCGCAAGTGGACCTTAGAGTGAGAAGCATAAAAATAAAGTCAGTGTATCCCCTTAAAAAGCTTGAGTCATTATGATGTCTCTTGTTCTGTTTATCCATTAGCAAGTATTACATCGCTCATATCACGAACTCGGACGACCGTTTCGTTATAGCTTTTTGGAGGAATTAATAGACCATCAATTTCCAATTTCCGTGCACGCCGGTAAATAGCTAACATCCGTATTATGTATGCCCTATAATACACCGAATACACTTCGGCTTAATTAACGTCAAGACTGCATTGTGTAATGTAAATGGATTATTAAATCTTATTAACCTCTTACACGGTTCCATAATATTGCGTATACCTTTAAAATCTTTATCTTTTAATATAAATACATTTTCTAGTAAAATTGAGCTCTTCCTCCACCTATACTTTAATTGGTGGTAGGTATATCCCATATTCTAGCCACTGAGAAGAACCCAGACTAACTCATTGTCCTTGCCCACTTCTAAGTCGGGCATATTAGTAATTAAACTTGCAGAATTTGACTTCTGTAAGCAATACAAAAAGTCACGCTAGCTACTAAACAAAGGAGGAATAACTTGCAGAAGTCGACTTCTACAACTTTTGTTGCTAATGCAAACTGTAGAATGCGTGGCTTTGGCCAATCGTTTGTTGGCAGACTTCACACACCACTGAGAACTTAGGGAATAAACAGCGGAGCGCGCAGAGCGGACATGTCTATATAGTCGAGCGGTCGAGTGGCGCCGTAGCACACTCGAAAATGTCATTCGATTGATGCTACGAACAGCTTACATCTCCGCTACACCACAGAACACTAAATAGTACCAGAAGGTCCACTCCGCACGATTATTTACAGAAATAGCGACTCTAGCACTGACACAAAAAGTGCAATTCAGTTCGCAATAGCGCCTGGCCCGCCCTCAAAATCGACACGAAACAAACGCAATGTTGTGGTCTCTTTCTATCGCCTAACTTTATCTCTTACGACGTACTAGGGCTGCCGTAGTCAGACGGCGCGTAAAATAGACCGTAAAGAACTAGCGCGTGCAACTCGGCCCGCGAGCGGCAACCATCTGAAATATTGAGGTCCGGACCCGTACTTGTAGCCGGGACGGCCTCGTGATAAGTGAGACTGGCCTGGCTACACACAGCTCTCTTCTCCGCATTTGTAGAAATAACCAATCAAAATCCAAAAATAATCTTTTCGTCTCCTCTTTGGTTAAAACTGGGCCTAAATTCCGAAATGTCAAAAATGCGTGGAAGAGAGAAATGTTAACGAGTATGTCTCATAAAGGTAAATTTATGCAAGGCCTATGCCCAGAATGTGGGTAATATTTATAATAATCCTGGGCTTCCGAACTTTGATAAACGGTAAATTTTCAAAAGTCTTATAAGTACCTACCTCAAACGGACTATTTTCTAACATACCCCGAACGGACTATTTTCTAAAAAATAAGCGTTTGTATATTTGCAGGAAAACCCGAAACTTTTACACTGCACAAAATTCCTTACTGAAAATTGAACAAATTTTTCATTTGCATAACTGTGAAATTCAGTCTGACAGGATTTGTTCGGTTCAATTCGCTAGGACTTTAAATGATAAGCTGCTTAAAATAATTGTCAGTATCATTCAACATTAATATGAAGGCTGGATGATATCAGATTAAATTTTAAACTACGAGCGCTGGCTTGAGACATAATGTAAGAATATCAAAGCTTTTTCATAAAATGCTTGCTAATAAAAGGCTTTTGGAAATTGCGTTTATATTAAAATAACGGCTTGATTTTCTCCATAAATGTATCTGAGATTAAATAACTACTTGTCCAGATTATTACACCCAACACTTAACGGAAATTCTTCTATTCATAACTAGTAATGGGCTGATTGAGCGCTAAGTAATTTTGGTTATTATTGTAGATCGATAAAAATATGATATTGAATCGTATAGACATCGAGTAAGAAACTTTAGTACCTAGTTACAGGGATGAGGAAAAACTTACTGCTTTTGTTCGTTCATTTCAGTGCAATGCAAATGCAAAGATTTCCAGCCCACACGGTCCTGCTCCACATGCATCCAGTGCCTTCCCGCGACCCTTTTAATGTCGTCAATCCATCTGGTCGGAGATTTACCATAGCAGCGAATCCATCACCAGCCAATTGGCGCCTTGGCTTCATAATTGATGCAAGCATTAACTAATCAGCTGCACAGATGTAGGCGTGTCGCTGCTATAAGTATTTTTACAGAATCAATCTAACTGCGGCTGTAACTGTATTGCAGTACTGCATGTGCTGTAGGTACTATTACAGACTATAGTAGTGTTATTATCTCGCTGCAGACTCGGCCATAAACCATTCGAGTGTTTCGCTTTTGTTGTTCACCAAATTACAAAAGTAGCAGTGAAGCTCAGCAGTGAAATACAAAAGCGAAACACTCGGATGATTTATGAACGAGTCTGCAGCGAGATAATAAATAACACTACTATAGTTCTCGATAACGTCGATGCTGCGGACAAACGGCAATAGTACATGACAACGGCAACGGCATGTACAGGAAGGGAGTCATGGGACTCTAGATTTGACCTCGTGATCCCCTTGACCAATCATGATGACAAGTTGAAGAATGTTCCTATCACCACTGGTTAAGTTTCATACGTAACCATCTTCTCCATCTCCTTATTACAAAACAACAAAAGCACGGGTGGAAGTAATATTAAAGCATATGCAACGAAAATACACAGTTCACGAATGAAATGTTTGTAAAACATGCATTATCCACCGATACTGCTTCTATTCAAGTTTGTAGTAAACGTCAAAGGAACTAGATATAAACAAGGTGCATCATGTACTATTCGTTCCTGTAACATTTGACGTGACTTGGATTGATTCCAATAATGTAATACTTGTCAGTGATGAACAGTGAATTGTTGTTCGTATTAGCCACATTAGCTGAAATAGACTCGATTGATGTTTTAGTGTTCCGTATGTCAAGAGGCGAACACTTCGTAGATATGCATTAATATATAGTTTATTTATAGAGATGTTTGATTTAATTTAAATATAGATCCAGCGTAATTAGTTTAGTGGTTTGGGTGCAGCTTGATACCTTTAATTCCGTATTTCTCTAAATTCAAAGAAAGTTAATACCGTATTGTCAGGATATAATTTCTATCCTGTTATAGTTATAAGTTCACTAGTTTTTATGTGAAGGATTGAAAACGAAATTCAGGATAATTTTGTCAGGTTTGCGTTGCTAAATAGGAACAGCGCAAAAAAGTGACCTTTGACATTCGATGCCTCAAGGGGTTAACCAAAACACTCACTGGCAAAGCCGTGCTCAAACCTCGTACCTACTTTTTGATATGCGGAACCTTTAACTTGGGAACTCGATTCACCCTTGACTGTCTCTTTTGGCATCAACTATATACTGGCATAATACCAACAAGCTGCCGTATTGGCGCTTAATCTGCTTGATTGGAAAGTGATGATAGAAATCCTGTATAGGTAATGTCATGGTAGGTATATGCTACCTCGTTGGTCTTAATCCATATGCTATCTCGATGAACTAGGTTCTATACTCGAAAAGTTGACGATACTTGTAGAATCGGGTGCGTTTATAAATAACTAGTAGGGCGCGTGGGGGCGCGGGCCACATGTGGCCCGCGTGCTGTCTTCCCCCTTATTTGCCTTACAACTTAAGTCCCTTCAACATTCCCCATACATTTTCTATGAAAAAAATAAAGTCCGCCATTTTGAATTTTTTTCTATCCATCGTATAGACCTTCGGATCCTGATCAACTCTTGTCAAGAAACCGTTCTTCCAACTTTTGTACTTTCCGAGATATCGACGAAATTCGAATGGCGGCCATTTTGAATCCGCCATTTTGAATTTTTTTTCAGCTCACTGCCAATTGGATGACGTTTCAAATGACATTTGGTCGAGCACCCTCCACCTATCTTCGATACCCTGGCCGTGCTCTTCACCCGTCTCCGAAATCCTCAATCATCAGCTTTCTCCGTATTTTTCCTCCGAATGAATTTTTTTCTTCTATACGACCTCATCCGTGAAAAAAAAATTTTTCATACAAAATTGTTCAGGAGAGGTGATCAATCAGTGAGTGAGTGAGTGAGTCAGTGGCCAATCAGCACGAGTAGCTATATATATAGTAATTAATTCATTCAGCACTACCAGACGTCCCGGCTCTACTCGCGTCAATTTCGCTATTTCACAAATCTCGCGGGAACCAAAGATTTTTTGGATTAACAGTAATATGTAGGGTAATCCAGATTATAATTCATCTCTTTTCCAAATTTCTGCCAAATCGGTGTAGAAGTTGCGTTATAAAAATAGACATAGGTACCTATTCCCTGATAAAGGCGGATGGAGCGAAAAAATGTCGCCAATTTACCGGTGCCAAAAATGCTTGTATATAAGTCACCAGCAATAAAGCCACGATGTAGTTCGCTCAGCAGAAATCTATCTATATAGTTTTGACAGATGGCACTATTGTTTGCTTGTACGAAAAAGGTTTACATAAATCGTTCGGATGCCCATATCCTCAGGTTTCTTATCGGTGGTTGCGAAGGAGTATTTAGGCATATTGACTGTGGACCCAGGGTTCACTCTCTTAGGCGGTAAATTTTGAAAAATTAAATATAATAATAGAGTAGATCCAGCGATTAGGGCTGTGCGTTGATGTCAGTCAGTCAGTCTCTTCCTTCATATATTTAAAAGATTTGGTACACGAATTTTATTTGGTTGCTAAATTCTCGACCGTTTCTCAAGATAGCAACGTGTCGCCTTTGTCTTTCAGGAATTCTCAGATAAATCTGTCTAGATTAAGTAGACGCGCTCTCACGAAGATGTATGGACTAAGCCGTTTACTTGTCTAGCAGGCAACTCGTTTCAAAGACGTTGACCTATGGTGTGATTTAAAGATGTAAGACTGTCTTTCAACAAACTATTTTCGAGGTACTTTTATGAAACAGGAGAAAGTACCTAACTTGTGCGCGAGTTTTTTTTTTCCTAAGCTGGGAATATAAGTTCCTACACTTCGAGATCTATCGAAGTTCATTTGTCCATCACAACAATCACCAGCACCTCTAAACATTCCTCCATGCCTTTATTAAAGCTATTGCACGGCAGTAGGCAGGTCACGCTTGTCGTAGGAGCGGTGATCGTTGGAGCCGAAAAGTCTTTGAGCGGAGACCGTGCATAAGTAAGTGTAGTGTGGGGCGACCTCCAGCCCGTTGGACCGACGATATAAAAAGCGTGGCGGGGAGCGGCTGGATGAGGAAGGCTGAGGACGGAGTGTGGTGGCGCGCGCTTGGGTAGGCCTATGTCCAACAGTGATCGTCCGCAGGCATGATGATTATGAACTTTTGAACGACATTAAAAAAATGTATAAGAATGCGTGGGGAGGTCACTTGATCAATATAGCGATCTTTTAAATACATTTTTGAATTTTGTTTCATTTATACATTTTTAATATGCTCAAAGTTTCTTGGACAAACCGCGTTCGAAACCTAGCGCTGTGTTCCAGAGAATGGGGAAATGTCTAGAAGTGCTTAATACTAAGAAGAGAAAATTAGAATATTTCGGCCATGTGATGCGTAATACCAAGAAATATGAGCTCCTTCAATTAATCATGCAAGGGAAGGTGGCAGGTAAGAGGAGGCCAGGCCGCAGAAGAACATCTTGGCTTCGAAACTTACGCCAATGGTTTGGGAAGAGCACCCGTATCCAAGGTTCAAATCGCTATGATGGTTGCCAACCTTCGATAGGAGACGACACGATAAGAAGAAGAAGATATATTTTTAGCGAATTGCAAAAATGCCATATGACTAGAAGTACAGGACGTCACCGAGATGCTATCGAGATTAAGTTTATTACTGTACGAGATGAAAATGATGTGAAGAGCGCACGGTGGTCAATGTGTATGCGATGATGCATGTACACGGCCAAAGTAAATGTATGACCGAATAAATGTTTGATGATGATGAATATTTACCGGCGCCATCTGCCCTTTAAAGCGACGTTTTGGTGATGGCTATTTACCTACAAACAGCACACTAAGCACTGGTCTAACGAGGGAGTAAAAAGCTCAAGTTTAGATGCTACGTTTAATAATAATAATAATAATGTTTCTTTATTAAAGGTAAAACACCCAATTGTACAATAAGTTGCAAATAAATAATCATAGAAACTAAATACAGTCTTACGGGTAGGTACACTAATAAAAAGAATCTACAATTAAATACTTAAAACTTAACTAGTAAATATACTTACACCTAACTGAAATGGTCAAAAGACTCATTTCAGATGTCAAGGATACGGGTTGGAACTACTTTCTATTTTTGGCCTGATGAACAGACAGCCAATAGTCAAAGATCTGACTGGGCTAATTACAGTTAATGCTATTACAGTGTGCACTAGATAATACGACAGCTTGTATATACGCATCAAGTAACCCTATTATGTGGCTTTTCCGTCTCGATTGAAGCTCTCAATTAGTTACGTAATAACCAGCTGTCGGCTTTAAGCCGGAGCTTGAGGTGCTTGATTCAATTTACATTACAGCAGATAATATATATTTTAAATTGGTTAAATCTGATGAAGCTTCAACGGCAACTGGCTATCATCCTACGAGCAAAAAAGGCCAACTGCCAAGAAATTTACTATTCCGGTGCGATGCAGCGTACTAGCAATTAATACTTATACCTGCCTCCTCCAAGTTAGTATGATAAAATCTTCGGCTGCGTCGTTGTTCGAAGTGATTTTTACTAACACTAACTTTGATTAGTTAGAAATGTATAAATAAAATAACATCTAAGTTGTGCAAAACAATAAATTAATACAATTACTGTAATGGATTAACAACTATTATCAAAACACCATTATTTTTACCATAACAATAGAAAAGCCCTTGTGCAATAAAACAAATTGGTTGACGCTGAAAATTAGTCCGGTCACGCAGGCGGTAGTGCAAAGTCGAAAAAACATCCAAAACTTTGCTGATTGGTACACATTGTTCCCTGACCGTTTATAGTTACCTTTTGCTATGAACATGGGTGTGGCTCAATTGCGAGTACTTTTAAATAGAAGTATTGCGAAAACTACCTAAAATATTAAAAGGTCAACTTGCGTCAACCTGATGGGTAAGTATGTTAACTCTGAGCTCACACGCTGATATAGGTTGACATTGTAAAAACCTTTCCCTATCAGCCGTAGTCAATTAGGCATGGCTGACAGTTACACCTCCTCCTAGCTGGCTCCCAGTTCCACCTTCTTCCAAGACATGGTGCTGGAAGGAGGTGGAATCCTTCTGGGAGATGTGATGACGCAGAAGGCTGCAGAGTGAATGACAGGATATGACGCAGAAGGAGGCCACAGAGCGGTCAAGAAAGAATGACGTGGGATCTCATTCCATCTCTCTTGAGAAAGGATCCCGGGCGATAGACACGGGGAATTTAACAGTCATTGGAGACTGACCCTCGAGCCGGGAGGTGCATCTTCGTGTTCACGATGCACCCCTGTCAGGGTATTAAGACTCTTGCTCCAAGATGAAGGGCCTGCCTTGACAGACCCCGCTGGCTGGGTAGCGCGTATACTTCGGGCCTTTGCCCAACCACCAGACGATGAGGTGAACACCGAAGGGTTTTAGTCGGTACGAGTCCGATTCGATCGAAGTGCCTCTGCGTGGCACTTTGGTATCCATAACAGATTTCCTCATGTAAAACAAAGCTTGAAATTGTAGAAAAACAGTCCAATTATTTAACAGCTCTGGTTTAAAAATTTTAATACTCAACATGTTTGGCGTACGTGGCACTAAGGTGGATGATAATAATTGTAGGACAAGAAAGGAAAGACGTGCATAATTGGGCATATACCCAATTATGCCTTTACTTAAAATTTCTTACAAACAGAGAATATGGTCCAGTGTTACTGTTAGTTAAAATACACAATTGGTATGTCAGTTCTGCAGTCTACTATTATCAAAAAAATAAAAATCTAAGAAGAAGTATATTTTGTATTACAATACAGCTACTTTATGATTCTGGCAATAATCGTTGTATCACAATAATGTTATTACGCACTGAAAACGGAATTGTAGCGCAAAATCTCCGTAAAACTCGATCCCAATTTGATTGCGACCGCCGATGTCGATCGGAATGATTGCATAAATGTAAAAATTCCGGAATCCGAATACGGAATAATGTCGTAATCGTTACCAACCATCTGGGAACTTGGTTTTGGAATAGGTAACATAGTTCGAATTTGTCACTCTGCATTTAGAAGAAATCTGTTTTCGTGAGAATATTAATTATCATATTTCGTGAGAATATTACGAATCACAGTACCTATCTTTGACTACATCCTTACTTACCATGAGTTGAGATAAATTTCTGTTGTTTCGAGTTCTGACCATCAGGAGAATTTATTTTTCATTTACATCTAAAAAACTAGCAATAGTTTTCAAACACTGCTGAAAAGTATTTAAGTTTTAAACATTTTCTGTCATTGAAAAGTTCTGCTAACTTTCATGTTACATTTCTCGAGAACGTCACGGTTTAACAAGTTTAAAATCGTCACGGGTAGTTTAACGGCTACAAACTTAAACGTTAAACGCAACGATTGCCGTAATGACAACGGGGAACATTTAAGTCAGTAACAACAACATAGTTTTATTTACGATCTCTAACTCTTATGCTTTATGATCCTACTCGAGTGCTGGTAGCTGTTAGGAACTGAAGAGAAACGAACATTAAGAGCTACCTTACTGAAGTCATAAAAACAGACTGCTGGAATGCGTTCGTAACGAGGAGTGTAATGGTATCAATGTATATTTTACAGGAATCAACGCTCTATCTAAATAGTATTTTTTTTATATTAACCGTCAAGAGGGCGCACGTAACCTAAAAGACCTATTTGATATATTTCAAGAATTAAAAATCCTGATTATTTAAAAATCATTCAATGTTTTGTATCAGACACATTATCATTTAGTTAAGACACAATTTGTCGAAAAAAACAAATTCGAATAAAAACAAAATTGTGAAATCAAATACTACAACAAAGTTTTTTTGAATTAGTAAGAAACTGAGCTCTTGTTCACTCTTCATCTGTGTGATGTATTGCGTAGATATTTTACCACAAGTTAGTAGACTACGAGGCATTTGGACAGTTTTTTTTCTAGTGACTGTTTAGTATCTCAAGTCTAGTAAAACTTTTCTTTATGTGAATAAATTTTTATGTACTCAGTGATGTATTATGTAAAATAAAAATTATTAAATATGAGTGTGTGGTGCTGTATGGGTTTTTCTATACTAATGCCCAAGTGTACAAAATACCGTATAGGTCCTCTTAAGCCAAATGGCAGTAAAAAGAGTTAATGGCCATGTTTAGAGAGAAATCCTTAACAGGATTTACGACCACGCAAAAATACGGTACCATTAAATGAAAACTAATGGATTTTCGTAATAGGAAACGGATTTAGGTCGTTAAAAATTCCGGTTATTTCTCGTAATATGAGAATTTATGAGCTATTTTGGGAACAATTTTCAAATTATTTTTGGATTGGCCATTGCCGTAGGTATATGAAAGTTAAGTTTTGCGGTGATTTCCTTGTTACAATCTGTCATGCTATAATTATAACAGAATATGATTTTGTTACTTGATAGTCTGTTTGTCAGTAAATAAATCTGTCAATTCACTTCATCTGGTATATTTTCAAAGCATTATTAATTAACATAACACAATATCATAGTACCTACACTCTATACAAATGACATCAGGCCCAATGTCCATTCACTGAATTCTTACATTGTTCTGGATCGAACGACGTGATAAAAATTAATTCAGCAATTTGTTCACTGGAATCAGGATACAGGTGTTCTAGAATGAATTATTTTTGTATTGTAATTATTGTACATTGCAGAACTGCAATATTGCATAATTGTAATGGTGTACATTTTTTTCCAGAACTCTTGCTTATTATTTGAAAAACAGATTTCGTTCAATTGACTTATTATTTTCTCGGATCAATTAGGTTTCAGTTCCTTGTAATTGCTTACAAGTTATATTTTTACTTGTTTCTGTTACAATGGGTAATTTTGTGCTAGAGGCATCTGGTTCTTTTTTGCGCAGCATAATTATTAGCTTGGCGGAAATGCAGTCAATATTCTTGGCGCTATTCCAAAGCGGGTCCAATAATCGTAACTTATTCTCACTTCTTTAATCCAATATTAATATGAGTTCAAACATGAAAGGTCCGATTTATAATGATATTACAATGTTACTTTACCTATTGAATGGAAGCAGGCATTATTTTGCGGAAATCCATAATTAGTATGAAAGATTAATGTGGTTAGGGTACTACTATACGATTTTGCATTAAGAATGCAACATCTCGTGAGGATGTCCCGGTGTCGGGACGAAACGTACGTCGAAGAAAGTGTTGGGAAATTATACGTGGTGTTTCATGTGGGCAGTATTCCTGTATATTGTACCATACAGAATCTTTTCAAGAAGCGTATTATATAGCAAAACAAATTAACCTTTCCTACTAATTACTTTACCTGTCCACAGTTCAGCAAATATTACTGTGACGAGTAAAATATTAGTAAATATAACCGTGAATTACAAAACAAATTCAAATAATCCCTTAGAAATGCTATACCTAGTCTATAAATCATTATTCTGGAGGATATTTCACTGTTAAATTATAGATGTTTACCCACCTTATACATTTTCGTTTTGGTAAGGATTACCTTTTAACTGATTTATATAGGCCACCAAAACCATATTCCCTGAATTAAAGATTAAGTAAACCAAGGTCTGATGATTTTAATATGACTTAGCCCGCACAGATTTCACAATCCTGTTGTTTTGTTCAATTAGGTACATCATTTCTAAGTTTACTTCCGAATTTTAGAATAATCCATTTCCGGCTCAACTTTTTTTTAATGTTGTAATTAAGTTAACTATATTTGTAATGGTTTTATGTTAAGTGTACAGACAAAATAAACAATCTTTTTTACATTTTATTTGTATTACAGTTGTACCTATTTTTAACTCCAAAGAATATTTCAATTTAAAAAGTCTACTCATTTTTTTCCTTGTTCCTTTCATTTTTTCACCTTGCACAAAATTGTTATATTGTTTTTTTGTATATTCAGAATGATTGTTAAACTCATTCCAAATACAAAAAAAATAACTCGAAGAGTGTTAAAATAATTCGGTTATGGATACCATTAAGTGTCAATCAGTAACAATAATGAACCAGTTGCAGACTTTTCGATTTAAATAAATTGATTTATCTTTGCATTACATAGCTAACAATACATTATATTATAATATCATGATGCTTTCTAAGCTTTAAGTGATTACTTAAGTCCCATTTTAGTACAGATTGGTTAAGGGCTCAGTGTAATGGATATTTACTGCTTTCTTACCGACGGGACGTCGCTTTCAAGACTTTACGGTTTGCGTTGCGGTTTTGAATAGCTAGTTAAAATGGCTCAGATATTGGTATTTTATGAAAACGTTTGAAGTTGGTACTTAAAGTACTATAATCGTTGGCAATTATAATTAGATATGCTAGCCGTTTTGTTATACCGTATTTCATGAATTGGCACAAGTAGGTCGAGTGAATTGAAGCTTATTTTGTTGAAGAACGAAATAATTTCAAATCAATCACAAAGATTTTAATTTTAATTTTTATAAATAATAAATTCTGTTACGTATACTGTAAACCTTTTGCCAAAGAAAAAAATAATAATCCAAGAGTCTAAGTCAGTTATTCATCTACTTGTAATAGTTTATTCGGATTAATATCACTTGAACCTGAGGCTTGAAGGCTTCGAACCATTGAGTTATTCTGGACCTTTGGAAATTTTACTCTTTATTGGAAAAAAGTATGCATAATAGCAATACACGCGTACCTTCATCAAGTCCGACAATAAATGACAAGTATGAATGAACCACATTGCTGAATTCAAAAGCTATTTGGCTCAATGCTCCATAAAGTTAGATCTTAGATCGTCGTTGCATGCCAGACCTTCGTCATTCTAGTAAAGGCTTGCACAATATTACCAAATGTTTACGTAAAAACGGACTTACTAATTTGCTGGTCGAACCCTTTTAGAAGCGTAGGTATGTTGGGTTAGACTTTAGAATAGTATAGTATAGTCTTTACCTCTGAAATGGTCCTACATCGTCAAAACTTGCATCATGTACAAAGTATTGTATGTTTTACCGATTTTTATTTTGAATGCTATTCGTTTTGAAAAAAAGTTAAGCTAAATTGACAGCAGCTTTAGCCATGTGACTAATTTCTTCGACATCTAAGATTGCTAGCGCAACGCTTTCGATCGAAATTTAAAACATGTATGAGAATCACAGTTGTCTGCGCGGAAGTCACGTGAACTATTTTGCAATCAGATATATGTCATTCCCGTAATTTTTTTTTATTTCTTTACGGCTACAGCTGCAGCTATAAAACATCGCATCGCGCGTAGGTATCTAACCTTTTCGACGACAGGTCAGTGATTTCCTTCCGACGCCTTCAAACGCTATGTGGATTAAATTAATGACATTTATGCAGTCTCGATGATGCCGGGAGCAGAGGTAAGGTAGAGGCAGAGGTTGTGCATAGAGATACAATAATAGGGTCCTAGGGATAAGAAACTATGATGCTATGAACGATAATGCGGTCGATTCGACGCCACGCGACCTTTTGAATGTTAAAACACAATGGCAACCATTGTGATGGATGTGCTGAAAGACGTAAGTCTGGTATACATTTCCAGCTCTGGAATCTAAGTAACAGATAGAAGATGACGCATACAATGTCCGAGACGTAGCTCGTAGTCGCAGCGAACACATTCGTGTCACGCCATTTGATCGTAGATCGTAAAGAGAGGCGTGAATTATTCATACGAAACGCCAACTTTACACCACTGTGAAGTTAAGGGATGTTTGAGTCATACAAATTGAATGATGATCGTTTTTACAAAGTGAAGTCAATCATAACGAGATCAAAAGGTACCTTAATAAGTATTCGATACAATATACATTTATTATTATTATTCTTCAGGTTTCATTACAGAAATAGACACATTTGAAGTAATCGCAGGCGTGATATCAGAACTTCAATCTCCTTCATTTCGTACATTGGGATGCATTTTCTGTGGAGAAGGTTCTCCACATTGCTTCAGAATTTAGATGATGATAGTTTTTAGGATTGTTGTGTTTTGACGTACTTTTTATTCCGTAGATCAAATATAAAAATCTGTTATGCTGCCTGCAAAACCGCTGCTATAATAAAGGTATAATTTATTCATTTGAGAGGTATCTTGGCCATCACTACGATATTCATATAGATTTACGTTGAAATGTATTATCTAACGAATTTTGCAAATGTATTAAAGAAGGTAAATATAGTATAATACTAGTTAATTGTCACATCTTTACCAACGTAGGGCATTAAAACGTATATCCACATAGTGTGTAATGCGACACATCGCAACAACTCAATAACCGCGTTCCAAAGTTAAAGTCTCTCGTCCAAAGACCTTAGATTAAATATCTTGCAAACTATGCAAATAGTTTGACAACCCTGTTTACTGTCTAATCTGATTCTACGGGGTATAATACACAAACAAACAACGTGGGTTTCCGTTGTTAGCACACAGTTTCTGAATATAGCATTAAGAGTACCTAAGGATGTATATTGTTAACACTTAATTAACCTACACAGGACTCAAATGCTTCAATATTTTCCATGTGAATGTAAATTGTTTATCTCCTAATGCAGCAATTATGAATATCCATATATTTGTAGTACTATTTTATATTAGTACCTACTTACCTTCTTTTTTTTCTGGTTTAGATTTCTGTTATTGAAATATTTTATATTATTGACCAAGTTATAGTCTTTGACTGAATTCTTGGCTGGATTTAATATCGTAATGTGTTATGATAGAGTTTATCTAAGTTAGAGTTAAGAGAAATTCAACTAAATTGTAAAACCCACAAAATTGAGTTTAAGAACATAATATTACGTTTAAAATTCTTGCAACAGTAAATGTATGCAAAATTTCCTTTAAGTACATGTAATTTATGTATAATTTTTATAGAAAAAAAAAGTGAAAACTTTAATATTTCTTTAATCAGGTCCGACATACAATTTTTTGCTCTTTACGAGGAGGTACGAAATATAAAAACAAATAAAAAATTATACAATTAAAAAGCACTCATAATGTTTTATTAATTACAGCTACCAATTTATACCTTAATTACACTTAAAAAGTCGTCATCAAAATGACCGTCAACGAAATTGCTTTCGGAGTTAGTAAACACAATCAAAAATTGAGATCTCATGCATTTACAAGTGAAGACTAATAATGGAATGGATTCATTAGTAATGTCTTCCACAGAATGATACCGGCTTTTCGAAGAACAAAACTACGATTAGTATTTAATATTTGAGTGATTTTAAGTAGCTTTGTGAGTTTTATAGCTTATACGTAGATGAAATGTAAGAAAATACGTAATCTTGTACAAGCGAGAGAAAGGAGAGATTTGAACTTGAATACAGCACAAACCAAATTGCTCTGTTCTGTCTGAGATCGTTTAAAAAACTCAAAGTTACAATAACGATAAGAATGCGATATCGTTTTTGGCCATTCCGTACATTATAGATTGTATGGAGAAATCGAATAAAAATATATATACTTTTTTCATATTAGCCTAGCACATAGGCACTTATGACGAGTCAAATTACAATGTCTCTATAATGGTGATAACTATTTAACTAAATAGGTTAGTTAATTCAAAGCAATTCAGTATTACTCCCAAGGGCTTGAGTCGCTTATATTGTTCTTTATTAGCTA
This sequence comes from Coenonympha arcania, assembly GCA_036785405.1. Lineage (NCBI taxonomy): Eukaryota > Metazoa > Arthropoda > Insecta > Lepidoptera > Nymphalidae > Coenonympha > Coenonympha arcania. Next base: position 6,111,981 of record CM072067.1, read on the forward strand.
CACAAGCTTCGAAAATCCAATATCTTGTACTAAACCACAGAAAAAGCCGTGACTGAGCTTTGCATAGTATCGATTATAATTCGCATGAAATGATTTTCTCCAGTCTCAATATTTCTATTTCCTACACTTTAATTATTAAATTAGGAAACGTACGCTCATTAAGTTTCAAGTACCTACTAAAGCGCTACATTACTATTATACTCGAATAATGCCGACAACTCCTTAATTACAGCTAAACTAAATTTGCCCTTTACCCAACGGCAGGGTAACTATACAAAAATCTCTACGCTTGCCTCAACTTTACCTGCTCTTAGTTTGATTACATAAACGACTAGCAAACGCCCGCGGCTTCGCTCACGTTGAACTTCTGCTTGACTCCCTCAAGCGTTTAATTTCCAAAATTCCTGTCGTCGCCATTTATTTTGATTAGAACTACAAAAATTTTCACTACCTTGCTGATAATAGTCGAATATCGATTTTCCCATCGGCCCAGTAACCAAAAAAAAAACAAAATGGCGGCCACTTCTTTAAATTTTGACCACAAATTCCTTCTCTATGCTTGCTGCGATAGTCAGATATCGATTTTCAAAACAATCGCCCTAGTAACAAAAAAGTTCAAAATGGCGGCCATTTCTTTCAATTTTGACCACAAATTCCATCTCTATGCTTGCTTCTATAGTCATATATTGATTTTCAAATCATTCGGTCCAGTAACAATAAAGTTCAAAATGGCGGCCATTTTTTTCAATTTTGACCACAAATTCCTTCTCTATGCCTGCTTCTATAGTCACATATTGATTTTCAAATCATTCGGCCCAGTAACAAAAAAGTTCAAAATGTCGGCCATTTTTTTTAAATTTTCACAAAAAATTCCATCTCTATGCTTGCTTCTATAGTCCCATATTGATTTTCAAATCATTCGGCCCAGTAACAAAAAAGTTCAAAATGGCGGCCATTTTTTGCAATTTTGACCACAAATTCCATCTCTATGCTTGCTTCTATAGTCTCATATTGATTTTCAAATCATTCGGTCCAGTAACAAAAAAGTTCAAAATGGCGGCCATTTTTTTAATTTTGACCACAAATTCCTTCTCTGTGCCTGCTTCTATAGTCACATATTGATTTTCAAATCATTCGGCCCAGTAACTAAAAAGTTCAAAATGGCGGCCATTTTTTTTAAATTTTCACCAAAAATTCCATCTCTATGCTTGCTTCTATAGTCCCATATTGATTTTCAAATCATTCGGCCCAGTAACAAAAAAGTTCAAAATGGCGGCCATTTTTTGCAATTTTGACCACAAATTCCATCTCTATGCTTGCTTCTATAGTCCCATATAGATTTTCAAATCCTTCGGCCCAGTAACAAAAAAGTTCAAAATGGCGGCCATATTTTGCAATTTTGACCAAAAATTCCATCTCTATGTTTCCTTCCAAAAACTGGCAGGAAGCATAGAGATGTTTTTTCTTACTGGGCCGAATGAATTGATTTTCAAATCATTCGGCCCAGCAACAAAAAAGTTCAAAATGGCGGCCAATTTTTCCATTTTTGACTACATATTCTTTTTCTATGCATGCTGCAATAGTCAGATATCCATTTTGAAAGAATTCGATCCAATAACAAAAAAAATCAAAATGGCGGCCAATTTTTTAAATTCTGACCTCAGATTCTTAGTCTATGCTTAATGCAATGGTCAGATATCCATTTTGAAAGAATTCGGTCCAATAACAAATAAGTTCAAAATGGCGGCCATTTTTTTCAATTTTGACCACAACTTCCTTTTCTATGCTTGCTTCTTTAGTCCCATATTGATTTTCAAATCATTCGGCCCAGTAACAAAAAAGTTCAAAATGGCGGCCACTTTTTTAAATTTTGACCACAAATTCCATCTCTTTGCTTGCTTCTATAGTCCCATATTGATTTTCAAATCATTCGGCCCAGTAACAAAAAAGTTCAAAATGGCGGCCATTTTTTTTAAATTTTCACCAAAAATTCCATCTCGATGCTTGCTTCTATAGTCCCATATTGATTTTCAAATCATTCGGCCCAGTAACAAAAAAGTTCAAAATGACGGCCATTTTTTTAAAATTTTGACCACAAGTTCCATCTCTATGCTTGCTTCTATAGTCATATATTGATTTTCAAATCATTCGGTCCAGTAACAAAAAAGTTCAAAATGGCGGCCGTCTTTTCAATTTTGACCACAAATTTCTTCTCTGTGCCTGCTTCTATAGTCACATATTGATTTTCAAATCATTCGGCCCAGTAACAAAAAAGTTCAAAATGGCGGCCATTTTTTTCAATTTTGACCACAAATTCCATCTTGCTTGCTTCTATAGTCATATATTGATTTTCAAATCATTCGGTCCAGAAACAAAAAAGTTCAAAATGGCGGCCATTTTTTCAATTTTGACCACAAATTCCTTCTCTATGCCTGCTTCTATAGTCACATATTGATTTTCAAATCATTCGGCCCAGTAACAAAAAAGTTCAAAATGGCGGCCATTTTTTTAAATTTTCACCACAAATTCCATCTCTATGCTTGCTTCTATAGTCCCATATTGATTTTAAAATCATTCGGCCTAGTAACAAAAAAGTTCAAAATGGCGGCCACTTTTTTAAATTTTTACCACAAATTCCTTCTCTATACCTGCTTCTATAGTCACATATTGATTTTCAAATCATTCGGCCTAGTAACGAAAAAGTTCAAAATGGCGGCCAATTTTTTATTTTTGACTTCATATTCTTTTTCTATGCTTGCTGCAATGGTCAGATATCCATTTTGAAAGAATTCGGTCCAATAACGAAAAAGTTCAAAATGGCGTCCAATTTTTAAATTTTCACCACAGATTGCTTTTCTACGCTTGCTGTTGATATGAGAAAAAGAATTAAAAAAAAATTTATACCAAAATCAAAGAAGTTCGCAAATGTTCCCATCATCAAATTTGAAATTCGAATATCCCCGTCGCAGTACAAATTCAACAACCTAGGTACCCTGATTAGTATGAATCAAAGTTTTGTCGGAATCGAAAAATGACACTTTTGTATTGGAAAATCCCTAAAACCAACGGTTTTCACCCCTTAAAATTTGAATTTCTGGAATCCCCGTCTTAGTACAAATTCATGACCTAATATCAACCTAGGTACCAAATTTCAGATCTCTACGATTTGTAGTTTTTCGGGAATCCCTGGAACAACGAAAAAAATTACACTTTTGTATGGAGAAATCCCGAAAACCAACGGTTTTTACCCCTTTAACATGGAATTTCTGGAATCCCCGTCTTAGTACGAATTCATGACCTAATATCAACCTAGGTACCAAATTTCAGATCTCTACGATTTGTCGTTTTTCGGGAATCCCTGGAACAACGAAAAAAATTACACTTTTGTATGGAGAAATCCCGAAAACCAACGGTTTTTACCCCTTAAAAATGGAATTTCTGGAATCCCCGTCTTAGTACGAATTCATGACCTAGTATCAACCCAGGTACCAAATTTCAGATCTCTACGATTTGTAGTTTTTCGGGAATCCCTGGAACAACGAAAAAAATTACACTTTTGTATGGAGAAATCCCGAAAACCAACGGTTTTTACCCCTTAAACATGGAATTTCTGGAATCCCCGTCTTAGTACGAATTCATGACCTAATATCAACCCAGGTACCAAATTTCAGATCTCTACGATTTGTAGTTTTTCGGGAATCCCTGGAACAACGAAAAAAATTACACTTTTGTATGGAGAAATCCCGAAAACCAACGGTTTTTACCCCTTTAACATGGAATTTCTGGAATCCCCGTCTTAGTACGAATTCATGACCTAATATTAACCCAGGTACCAAATTTCAGATCTCTACGATTTGTAGTTTTTCGGGAATCCCTGGAACAACGAAAAAAATTACACTTTTGTATGGAGAAATCCCGAAAACCAACGGTTTTTACGCCTTCAACATGGAATTTCTGGAATCCCCGTCTTAGTACGAATTCATTAGCTAATATCTACCTAGGTACCAAATTTCAGATCTCTACGACCTATAGTTTTGGCGGAATCCGTGGAACAACCAAAATCACCAAAATGCCTCATTCTTTTATATATATAGATATGACGCGAAACAGTAAGTTGCAAATTGCTTTACAGAAAAGTATTTTTTTTTAATAAAATATTTCTATAAACCTTGTGTTTAATGAACCACTGTTTTTATCGCATCTTTGCAATATTTATTCTTTCTTGTCACGTCTATATTAATATTAATATTCATAGAATTAAACAATAAAACATTACTATGTTACGTAGAACATATTTTTACGGAAACTTCCCTTTTAAATGAAGTTCGATTATTATAGGTTCCATTTCGATAAACTGTTAAAATATAATCTTAAGATTCTTTTCATCTCCAATAAAACATTGTTAAGTTTTGTCAATCGAAGTTCCGAAACACTGTAGTTTTACTTTTTCAATTTACTGACTTCTTTGACCTTTGTTTTTTGTAAAATGTAACATGTAATCTCAATGTATGACAAACTATAGCTACGAGGAGACACATACGATAAAAATATATTTGGCTATAGCCAGATCTAGCAAAAGACATACCAGCAAAAGGCAAACCGCTAAGTGATTAGGTATCCGGTGCGATGCTGTATAGAAACTGTTAACTTTAACCCTTCTAAGTTAGTAACTATAACATCTTCATTGATCCGTAATTAATTGTTGGTATATATCTGAGTACCGTTGTACCATTTAATAGGTAAGTACCTATGTTGTTTTTCTTGTTTTGTGGTGTACAATAAATAGTTTGATATTTATCTGTCTATCTATCTCTCGATTGCATCGTCATTGACCATCTTCAATTAATGTAATTTGTCACCTTGATGAATAAGAAAAAAGTCTAGATTCCATTTTACCAGGGTAACTAACATAAACACTAATTACCTCGCGTTCGTTTTACCTGGCTGTTTCCATTTCGTTTTAACTGTTGAACTTCGTAAGAGACTTTGTTAGCGAATTGCGATATTATACAGCCTTTGTTAAGTCATAAAGACTTACTTCTAGACAAATTTTGGTAAATTTAGTTACCTACTGTTATACAAATTTTAGATGATTTAGTTCTGAAATTTAGTTTTCTTTACTTCTATTATAATGTCCTGCAGCTATTTTATTTAATTCTTATCAGTGCAGTGTAGATGATATGAATTATAATAAGTTTAATTGTAGATAACATTCTGTTGATTATTGGTAATGAACATTGAATTAATGTTATTGTTTTACAAACGCGTAACATTATGTAGTTTTTTTTTCCTAAAATATTATCTTAGCAAGCACGCGACATTCTGTTCCATTACTGAAATCAGCTGATCAGTTTTTTTTCTGTAGCTTTCCTATCTGCATCGTAACATGATTATGCAGGATGTTAGGACTAAAAGCTTAAAATAATTTTGAGAACAAAATACCTATTAATTTACCCCTTATTTTGGTTGGCATGCAAACCAAAATAAGTGCTAATCCAACCGAAATAAAAATATTGATGAAGCAATAAGCAATTATTGCTTCATCAATATTTTCTTTATTGTGAGCTCAACAAAAGAAAACAATGGAAAGTTAAAAACATAAAGTTTTTAACTTTCCATTGTTTTCAAATATAAAGTTTTTTACTTTCCATGTTTTCTTTTGCTGATATATTATTATCAAGTTATAGTTCCTTGCACACATTACGTTATGTCTCTTTATGTCTTTGGAAACTCTTACAGGCACCGTATAGCGTTCTCTTTTGAATGGACAATCGGGGCATTGCTGATAAGATTGTCTCTTGAAAGTATCTAATAGAACTATTCTATAAACTGTTTGCTTTCAACGCCGATACAACGATGTCATTCAATTTCAAACCTAAGAGATCTTTTACAATGTTGTCTCTTTGGTAATAAAAATTCTATAAGAGCGAAACTGTGAAAAATTAAACCCGCGGCTTTGCAACAACTTGTTTCTTCTTCTTCTTTTTTTGAATTTGATAGCCATAGTGCAAGCTCTAATCTATAAAAAAACTGAATATTATATTATTATATCCTGTCGTTTTGGCTCAAAGGCGAACACTATATTTTACAGAATAACAACGCCGACTTTATTTCCCTCGCAGAGTGACCTGAAAATGTCCGCTGCATCCACTGAGCATATCCGCCCAACGTTATCGAAAGCGACGTGATAAAAAAATATTATACTATTAATACCATATCCTGTAGACAGAGTTTTAACGCCTGCAAACCATTTATAGGTAGTGGAATCCATGAATATATCCTTGCTTACTCCTTAAGGCCCACTTACGCCAACCCGGGTAAGTGTGTTAACTCAGAGTTAACACGCTAACCCAGAGTAAGTTGTCAAAATTGACCAATGAGAGACTTAGTAGTCTAAGGTTAAAAATGTAAATATTTAACCCTCGATTCACGCAATTGGGCCTTCAACAAACAAGACAGGTGGTACCAGTGGCAAACCGCATGAAAAGATTTGTGATCAATTCTCCTCCATCTGTAAAAGAGATCGAAATTCTTCTTCGTCTGCCGGTTCAAGATATTATGTGAAAAAAAAAGGTTTACATTTCTTCCATAATAAAATAATTTAATTAGTAATATTTTACATAGGCGATTGTGGGCCGCATCTTCGTGGATTGAATTATCTATACCGAGTTGTGTAGTTTTATAATTAATGACTTAAGTTTAAACGAAATTTCTATACTTAACTAGCAAGCAATAAACAGTTTGTTATGCCATTAGCAGTTTTATCTCGGTCCTTTATTGCTCTGTTCAAAGCAATCTTGGTGCTATTAAATGTTTGAATATTTTCCTTGATTATTACCCACGGTATTTTATCGTTTTGAAGATGTCCAACCAAGTGCCATTAGGTACACTTAATTTATACTTACTATTATGTAACATTTTCCTGGACCTTATTATTTTATGTGTACCAAATTAAAGTTTTAGTAATTATGTTTACGACTGAAAAGAGATGAAATAGTTTAGTCACAAAACTTCTCCGAAACGTCTTGACAGATTTTTCAAATTTTTTTTGTGTATAAAGTACTTAGGTCTGAAAACAGGATGTGCCCTATTTATCATACCCCTAAGTGAGAATTAATTTAGCAAAACAACGTTTGCTGGGCCAGGTAGCTTTTATAAAATTCGTAGCTGTAGGCTTTAAGCATAGTAATTAAGTAACCTGTGTAAAATAATAGTTAATCAGCGATGATATGATGATTTTTTTCGTTTGGAATTATCATTCTACGAGCATATAAAATCCCCTTCTTTAAACAACGCTTCTTTGATAGGATTTACGAGGAGCCTTGACGCATTTTGTAGGTCAAGAACTATCCCTCTTGTGATAAAACGATGACTTGAGATCTATAACGTGTCATCTTATACTTTATCATGTAAATTATAATTATCTATTGAATATAACATACATGAGGTGAGTGAGTGATACTGTTTTTCGTATGTGATAGAGGCATACTTACTGAAAAAATATTAAGTAAGTGCCTACCAATTAGGTACTAAAATCTTAATGTCGGTTACCTAGTTTGTAAGTTAAAAAAGTTTGTAAGTACCTACACAGAAAGCACATCTCTAAGAATCTGTGGTTAATGATTTAATTAGCACGCCAAGTTATTTTTTTTTTAGTTATTCGCAAAATTAGACTGCGCAATGTTCATTGCAGACTTATAATTATCATAATCGCACCAATAATAATTACAAAATACACACGATTTTAATGTAATAAAAGTATATAGTCATTTAGAAACTAAGTAATAAAGGTTAAATGAGAATTCTGAGCAAAGTTTTCGCGCAAGTGTTATTGCGCTAATCTGCTTTTTGCAAAGAAATATGGTGGACTAGTTTTATATAAATTGACACGTGTAGTTTTTAAAAGCTTTTATTTGTTAATCTCTACCTTTAAAATTGATTTACATTTACACGGGGACATTTCGTCATTAAAATTGGAGCAATAAATAACTTGCATCAATTGCAACAGTTTATCTACTGCCAAAATCTAATGTATAAAGTTGTATACAATTCTTGAAGAGGAAATATTATATTGATCACGTTTGTTACAAAAAAATGTGCATGAAGCTTGTGATTTGTGAAGCCAGAGGTAACAGAATTGTTTGCGGTCGTGGCTTGATTCAATTAGCTGATACACAAGACTAGCTACGCGCCAAAGCTTATGATTGAATTCCTGCCGAAAACCTCTGACTTTACCGAGTAGTTTGTACTGCTGGTATAGATAGATATTTCAATCCACGATGACGCGCCCCACTCTATCAAACTCCATGCAAATCGGATGAAACATAAGTGATTTTGACCGAGGGGGGTGCGTCTACTTGGATTGAAATGTCTATAATACCTACCTTAAATACACCTCAACACCTTTTTGCTTTTAGGGTCCAATACTGCTCAACGGTTTTTTTTATTATGAGATAGATTTAGCCATAATAGACCACGCTTGTCCAGTGCAGGTTGGTACGCTTCACACACCTTTAATAGCATTATGGAAAACTTATGCAACTGGCAGAGCACTGTTCCATTCATTCCACCTCGATGGCTGGCAATTCACGACCACCCGGTATGCAAGATCTTTCTTTCCACGCACATGCAAACTATGGAACCAGCTACCAGCAACAGTGTTCCCTCAAAACTATAACATGGGGTTATTCAAGGGGTGGATAAACAAACTTCTTAAAAGCCGGTAACGATTTGGCAGTTCCTGTGGTGCTGCAAATGTCCATGGGCGGCGGTGAGCGCTTTACATCAGGTGACCTACCCGCGGGTTTGCTTGCGGTACTTTAAAATAACCTGTCAAGTGCGAGTCGGACTCGCGCACTGAGGGTTCCGTACTACAACCGGAGGAATAAAACCATAAAAACCACTTTTCTTATCGAACCGCAAAACTAACTTTGTTTTTAGAGGTTTTATTGTAAATATCAAAAAACTACTTATTAGATCTCGTTCAAACCAATTTTCGGTGGAAGTTTGCATGGTAATGTACATCATGTATTTTTTTTAGTTTTATCATACTCTTATTTTAGAAGTTACAGGGGGGGGACACACATTTTACCACTTTGGAAGTGTCTCTCGCGCAAGCATTTTAGAAAAAAATGATATTAGAAACCTTAGTATCATTTTTGAAGACCTATCCATAGATACCCCACACATATGGGTTTGATGAAAAAAAAATTTTGAGTATCAGTTCTAAGTATGGGGCACCCCCAAAATTTATTACTTTTTTTTAAATTTTGTGTGAAAACCTTAATGCGGTTCACAAAATACATCTACTTACCAAGTTTCAACAGTATAGCTCTTATAGTTTCGGAAAAAAGTGGCTGTGAGATACGGACGGACAGACGGACAGACGGACAGACGGACAGACGGACAGACGGACAGACGGACAGACAGACATGACGAATTTATAAGGGTTCCGTTTTTTGCCATTCGGCTACGGAACCCTAAAAAAAGAGCAAGACAATTTCTGTTGTGTCATCTTATAGGTATTACAGTCCGTTCGATCAATAGCATGATAGGTAGATTTAATTCTGCATAGGTACATAAAGTTTCACAAACTTTTTTATTTTTTCTTTAATATATTAGCCACGAATTTCTTTTTATCTCTAGATCACGTCGTCATATCAGTCACGAGTTTTCCCTTTTTTTCGGTTCGTTACATGCTGATTGCTTCGTGTATTGTATACGCTGTAGGGAAAACCGAATTTGTTCGTCGAATGTATAACGCTTCAAAAAAATGTGTACTAAAAACATACTTTTATGATAAAATGATAAAAATACTTCATTTCTACAACTACTATAAAAATATATTGGCCTTACTTATTTCAAAGATATGGATTTAAATCATAAAGAGTCCAACGAGAGAAAAGTTGAAAAGAGTAAACGCTTGTTACAAAACTTTCGAGTACCTTTTTAAATATTAAAAAAATTAAAAATTCTACAGCTATGACAACAGCTACACTTCAAGAAGTAATAAAATAAAAAAAATACATAGCAGCTGTAGGACATACCTGCGTGGATAGTGGATACTTATAATTATATTCGCGCAATTGGAAGAATTAAAGGAAATAGTGTTCCAACTGAGTTATAACTCTCACCTCCAACTTTAAATAAGAATGAGCTTGCTGAATATAGAATAACCATTAATAATTTCCAATAAATGCAAAGAAGACTAATGAAATTAATAAAATCAAAACCATTGTATGGTCTTTTCGCAATTACGTATTTAACACACTACTGCCCAGTAGCACGAAACAAATTCAAAAATTTTAATGGCCCTTAAACTAATTTAATCGCAATCAATGTCAAAAAATGTATGAAATTTTGACATTTCTCGCGATTAAATTAGTTAAAGTAGCACTTAAGCACTTAATTTTTCTAATTTATTTCGTGCAACTCGGGGTAATTCGGATAAAATTTATTTATTGAATCAATCAATGTATTCACTATCCACGTAAAATAAAAATAAAATGTCGAAAAAGTGGAGTTAAGCGTCCACTAGAGTAAATTAAATTTTTGCACTCCGCTCTCTTTCATTTGTAAAGTGGACAAATTGAATTTGGCCCTTGACGAAAGGCACATAGAAGTAGACATTTTAATGGATTTAGAAGAAATTAGAATTATAGAATTATAATGTATTTTGTGTTTCTTTGTTGAGTTGTGCAAAAATGCACAACTCATCAAAGAACAACCAAAGCGAAACACTCGAATGACTTATGACCGAGTCTGCAGCGAGATAATAACACTACTATAGTCATGTTAATATCATAAATTTTACTACCATGATCGTTTGTGACGTACACTTAACATAAATTTCAATGAAATTTCTCCGAATTCAAATACATTTCTTTCTTTTATGAGCTTCTGAGTGTGATAAATGATTTGCACTTTGTCTGATGTAGATACGATTGAACGCGAGGTTTATATAAACTGAGTTACAATATCATGATAAATGTGTTCGATTTGTGTATTGTTTTATCTTCATTGTTATACCTACTATAATATGTTTTATTAAATTTAATTATAAAGAAAACTTTCCATATTATGTGCTTAGTGCGGCGGGAGTTATTCTTCATAAATATAAAGAGGTAACGTTTGTGAGTGTGTGATTTGTGAGGTTATAAGGGGCAATCTCGGCATCTACTGAATCGATTTTTAAAATTCTTTCACCAATAGAAAGCTACGTTATTGGAGCTTCAGAAGAGCATAATAATATGTCATAGGCTATAATAATTTTTAAAATTAATTACGCATCTTTACTTAAACATGAATAATTTAATCCAAGTCGTATAGAAAATTGCTTTCATCGCGTGCGCTGCGGAAACTATTAAAGGTAGAACAAAACAATGTAGTACAATATTAAAGAACGTATCAAAATCTGTAAAAAAATCTGCGATAGCTTATGCCTACTCCCACGGATAACTCGCAATAATTGCTTTTACTGTTAAAATTGTGCATTAAAAAATATTAATTTTTGTGAAGCTTATTTAGCCAATATGGTATTAATTTATATCTTTATAAATATGATTATTAGAATGGAAATTTAATGTAGAATATTCGTGCCCTTTACTCTATCCAGTTTAAACAAATATCTTTAAAGATATTAGCAATATAAAAAAGTGCGGTGCACGCCGCCGCATTAACATGGCAGTATCTATCCGATTGCGTTGCGTCCAGCGCTGTAGAAGTAATACGCGAAGTAATACGCGGGACAAACGGGCCGGGACAAAAATAACCTAACCTAACCTAACCTGACCTAACCTTTTTTTTTACGCTGGGAAAATGCGTTTACGCATCCCGTCCGGAAGCAGGGTAGCTCTTGCTTCCGGAAGGGTATGTGGGACTCACCGGTGGCCGGAATACCCACTAAAAAACCAGCGATGTTCCTTCGCATCGCCTGGCGACTGGGTCACGGGAACACACTTGCGCAATGTTCCGCGACCCAGCCGGCGGCGTCCGCCGAGGCAGACCCTCTACGTCGGGGACCTAGCTACATGGTCCTCTAACTCCATCCGGTGTACCAGGAACATGTGGTACGCATTCCGGCACGAGAGATTGGCTCCACGCGCGTCGGGCACCTCATTGCCGTGGCCCAGAGCTCCTTACTAGGGTGGCAGGCGACGTTCCTCCGCACGTCGTCTGCGTCCCGCCCTGCGGCGCCGAAGAGGGTCCGCCTCAACGTCTTCCTCTCTCTGTCTTTCCGCCGCCTCCTTCTGTGCCATCACTTCCTCGCAAAAGGAGGCTACGGCATTCCAAGATCTCTCGCTGCTCACCATGGCGCGAACGACGGTGGGCAGCGAGAGGTCGGGTCCCACCTCTGCCACGACTGCGGCGCGCTGAGACGACCATTGGACGCATGAGTCCAGCGTGTGCTGCGCCGTGTCCTCGGCGTGGCCGCACTCGTGACAACCTGACCTAACCTAACCTTTTTTTTTTTTGTTTTTTTTTTGTTTTTTTTTTATTTATATTTTTTTTTACGTGGGGAAATCCGTTATGGATACCGGTGTACCACGGGGAGGCACTGCGGTTATGTCGGAGTCGCGCCGACTAAAACCTCACGGTGTTCACCTCGTCGCCTGGTGGTTGAGCAACGGGACCGGAAGCACTCGCGCTACCCAGCCAACGATGTCTGCCGAAGCAGCCCCTTCGTTCTTCTAGATCTACGTCTAAATTCCCTGACAGAGGTGCATCGTGAACACAGAGAAGCACCTCCCGGCTCGAGGGCCATTCTCCATCGGGCGACAAACTCCCCGTGTCAATCGCCCGGGGGCCCTTCTTAAGGGGGCAGGCGGCGGTCATGGGCAGCACGCCTGCGCCCAGCCCTTCTGCGGCGGTGGGGATGAGAGTCCACGTCATCCTCTCTCATCCGCTCCGCAGCCTCCTTCTGCGTCATTACCTCCTCACAGAAGCATTCCATCGCCTTCCAAGACCTGTCACTCTCTACCATAGCCTTAACCACAGCCGACAGGGAGATGTCTTGACCTACAATTGCCACTAGTGCCTCCCGGGGTAAGGTCCAGGCTACGCACTCAGCCAGAGTGTGTTGCGCCGTGTCCACGGCGGCCGCACACTCATGGACCTAACCTAACCTAACCTAACCTAACCTAACGCGGAACGGAGTCCGCGGGCACTGCTAGTTATACAATAAAAAGGGCAAGCCTGTATTTCCTCCTGCATAAAAATTTCAAAATGCATGCAGGTCAAAAATTTTAGGCACGGAATTGACTATTTTACAAAGTAAAGTACTATGTAAAATTGAATTTAAAATTAATTCGTTTGCAATGATTTTCTATCGATTTGTTATCAAATCTGTAAATCATTGGACACTTCGGACTCCTGAAGAAATTACATATGTACTTTCCACGTTTGTATCGAAATGTACTATTAATCATGTTGATATGAATTTAAAAAAAGTACTTATGATGAATTTTAAGCCCGAATTGCAATTATAAATAGCCCTGAATAAGTTTTCAGGTTATTTATTTTATCTTAGGTAAGTATATATCTTTAAACGAGCAATTCTTGTATATGAAATATAATCTGAATCTCGGAAACAGCTCCAACGTAATTTAGTATAGAGAGGGTTTCGGAGGCGATAAATCGATCTAGCTAGGATTCATTTTTAGAAAATGTTGTTATTACCTAAAAAATAAACATAAGTACCGAGCAAATCTCTGTCATATTTTATACTCTATTCGTTATACATAAACATAACAACTAAACTCGTAATAATGTACAACGTTTGTATATTACTCGCAAATTGTTGTGTTTTGTGTGTGATACTATTTCACAAAGGTATAAAATTTCAAATAAGATGAAGATAGTTGATATCTCACAACATCACCCATCGCAACGGATCTTGTATGTAGCCTTTTTGTATAATATTATCTCACTAATATTATAAAGGTGAAAGTTTCGGATGTTTGTTACTCCTTCACGCGCAACTACTGAACTGATTTGGCTGAAATATAAAATGGAGATAGATTGTACCCTGGATTGTAACATAGGCTACTTTTTATGCTGGGAAAAATCACGGTTCCCGTAGGAATTTTTAAATGTAAGTAACTAACAAAATAGACGTTTTGTAAACTAATTTCCTATGATAAATAATTTAAAGAAAAGAAAATTATAAAATTGAGATAATGATTCTGTAATCTCCACAACTTTACTGTAATAAAGACTTATACAATGTGTAATTAGCTCACAACTTACAAAAACTCAAATAAAATTTGAACAAGGCTAGCAGACCCATAGATCGGCCCGCTGCTGTAAGCTTTACGAGCATCAATTTAATAAAATGACTCTACCCATATAAAACGGCGTTAATCTATGATTGATACAGTATTAAAGAGAGTCACTCCTGCAAAGACAAATAAAAGTTTTATTGTTTCATCCGCGTGGTCGCCATCATAAAAATGGGAGGAGAATTTAATCAAATCATAGGAGGCTATAACTTTTACAGCCACCGCAGATGGTGCAAGCAATAATCTGCACAAATAACCCCCGAATGGGACTGTAAGCAATTACAATCGGATAGGTTTACCCATGTTGATATTTTGTTATTAATGAAAATAAAGAATTAATTTAGGTAGGTAACTTATCGCTAGTAGAGGCGAATGCTTTTATACGTATGTATTTGTAATTTGCGCTGTAACGAATACTCTGGCAGTTTGTGAGCTGACCACTGACTTAGTGAAAACTCTTTCAGCGGTCAGAACCTTCCAGATTGCACTGGTGAAAAATACAAAAGATCACCAGTGACAGTTACTGTGGCCAAAACTCTGATACGAACGCACATAGCTTTAAAAATTCAAAAGTGTGTCTGAGATTTACAATTATATCCCGTGCTATAGTAATCTGAAGTCTTTAGAAAGTCTTAAATAATCATGGCTACTCTATAATAATGGCTATGGCTACTCTATAATCTTTAACATTTTAAACTAGCTAAAATAGTAACATAATATTCGTATCACAGAGATCAGTGGGGCTCAGTAATGAAGTCTGGAATTCGTTCTTATTTTTCATTTTTTTTAATTATTTATTTCAATAGATGCTGCACAATTGTTTCTTAAAAACGAGTTTGTTGGCGAGTTAGCGCTCTTATTCCTATAACCTTAATAAACTACGCATCTACTTCTTAGCTAACTACTTTTACAATTTAACTTTGTACATATAATATATAAATGATGTTCATATAAATACCAATAATATATATACACTTATGTTTATTTAAATGCATAATGACTCGTTGGAGTACTGTATAAAAAGTTATAATAACAAAAGATATGATACAAAGTTATAAATAGTGAGAAATTAATTGCTGTAATTTTAGTTCAAAGTTTGTGGTGTAAATAGACGAAGTTATGTGGCTATATCGAGGCTTCATTAAACGTGTTCCCAATAACACTGATACGCAGTAAATAACAGGGAGAATAATGATGTATCTGTTCGCAAAATTATCCGCCTGGATTCTGTTTAGAACTTCTCAGAATAAGTACTTCTTTTTCTGTTGTAGATATATCCTATACAGGGCAGATAGCGCGAAAAAATGCTGAGTATATTCTCATATTCACTCAAGTATATTGTGTGCTTGCAAAACTTTTAATTTTATGTAATGAAACACAGAACTTCATTATCAAACATTGTGTGTTGCTTAAGGGGATTGATTGAATTTATTTTTGTCTTTCTCACTCTCACGGAGAATTGGTAGGTGCGACATGCAGCGTCGCGGAAGAATATAGCAGAAAAACGACGTTTTACCTAATTACTCAAAAACTAAGCTGGTTATCAAAAATCCGTTCTAAGCGTTTTAGGATATTATTATTACCGATACATTAAAACAAAAATTACAATTACATCCATTGTAGTTTCCGATAAAATATAGAAAAACTGAGATTTTGGAGCAACTTTTGGGAGAACTTTCTATCGAGAAAATTTTATCCAATCGTGTTTCTGCTTCTTAGCGATTTTAGATTAAAGACCCAAAATACATGACGTGTAAATTTGAAACTAATTTTCTTTATAGTTTTTGCATAAAACTTCAATCAAAATCACCTAAATACGGCTTGTAGGCCGTTAAACTTGTGTAATGCAAAACTGTTCTATTTAACTAATCGAGAGCTGATTTTACTTGTGGAAATTCTAAAAGTTACCACCCACTTAACAATTAAAGAGAAAGAAAATATGGCATGTGTTTTTCCTTATATTACATTTCTCTGAATTGGCAAGGTTAATAAATGCATGGGACAAATAATAGAAAGCTCTATTTAATAGTGTATTGCATACATGTGGAGGTCATAGGGTTGGTACACAGAGTAGTTATAACCCAGAATCAATATACATAAAATATTCATACCAAGTATTTTCAATTTACGAAAACCATGGTTAAAAAAAAACAAAAAAAAGTTTTAAGTTAAAAAGAAGGCAGTAAGTAGGTATCAAACACGTTTTGTTCATGATTCTATATTGAGGTGATTTCATCAGTTGAATTTTAGGCGCATGTACCACTTAAAATATAATAGTATCTATGTGGGAGTGGAAACATAGTGTTACGTGCTGGGTTCGACGACTAGAAATGAAAACACCTGCTGATCCTTGAAGAGACTTTATTCGGTACTTCCAGTATTAAATATCCCTGGTCTTCCTCGTAGTTCGCTTCCTCTTCGCTCTTGATCACTTGTTTTGCTTGTTCACCTTTCTCGTCCCTCTGTTAGACTCTGCCAGCATGCTGCCCGCTTTTACATACATCTGAACGAGTCTCGAATGTTCCACCTTCGTTGTTTATCTGAAGGGTCGAGCGTTCGAGAAGTCGGAACTACCAGAAATCTATTGTTTGTAGAAAGGTCAAGCTCCTCAAGTTGTTTACAACTTACGAGCGGTATTTCGGCAGTGCGATTTATACCTTATGGCGCTTATCACAGGGTTCATTCGTAACAATAGAATTAAAATAAAAACAAAATATATAACTTTTAAAATTTTAACGTTTTATACACAGGTTTTTATGTTAGCGATCACTACTCTGTACTTGAACACATTATGAAATACTTCAGTACGATTAAATACACATTCCATTCCACGAGGTTGATCGCAAACGATACACATATTCCCAGAAGGTTGTTAATGATTGCTAATTCAGTAAATATATTATTCACATATAACTTATGAAATACTGTGAAATTAGATTTTTCATCGACTTCACAAGTACTATTGTGTTTGTGACATATACCCTGGACAGAGAGAACGGCGCGGAAAAATGTCGCCAGTGTATCGGTGCCAAAACTGGTTGTTTTGCCACCAACAGTAAGGCCACGCTGTAATTCGCTCAAAAGCCATCTATAGAATTTTGACAGATGGCGCTAATGTTTGTTTTACGAAAAAGGTTTACGTAAATCGTTCGGATGCCCATGTCATGAGTTTTCTTATCAGTGACAGGAACAAACTAAATGCGGTTGGTTATCTCGCTACCAGCAAAGATGAATCGCCAAGTGATTAAACGTTTCAGTATGATGCTGTGTAGCGACCGTTTTGAGTATCTAAACCCTTCCAACCTAGTACATCTTCACTAAATATCAAGTAATGTATAAATAAATAATAAATATATACGGGACATTTTACACATTGCAATCTAGCCCGAAAGTAAGCGATAGCTTGTGTTATGGGTACTAAATAACTGATAAATATACATACTTACTAATATACACGGGAAACTTTCATGCTCATCACACAAACACTTACCAGTAATAATAGGAATCAAACCATGACCTCCGACGCAGACGGCAGGTTTGCTACCACTACGCCATTCGGTCAAAATATAGCAATCAAGTACTCACTTTCATCGAGTAAATAAAATTAAGACCTTACCGGGAAAACGTCAAATTTTAGCCAAATCGGTTCCGA
Organism: Coenonympha arcania; assembly: GCA_036785405.1. Classification (NCBI taxonomy): domain Eukaryota; kingdom Metazoa; phylum Arthropoda; class Insecta; order Lepidoptera; family Nymphalidae; genus Coenonympha; species Coenonympha arcania. The sequence goes on from CM072067.1 coordinate 6,129,912, forward strand.
TCTGAATACCGAAGAAATAATAATTCTTTTATCCACAAATTAAGGAACCGTCGACTCCGGTATCATTAAGAGTAAAACAATTATCTTGAGAATCAACATTGGGAACAGTAATGTAATTCTTAACGAAACTGCGACAAAGAAAAGCCTCAAAAGGAGGAAAACAGAAATTTAATTAGGAAGAAAAACAACAGGTGTGCGGGAGTTTGACTCTTAGTAGAATAAAATGCAAAGGGAAATACAAAGAACTTTAAAAGATTCCTTTGTTTGTATTTATAATGCAATGGTCGCATACTTTTTTCTTTCACTCTTTTAAGAACTAATTGAGTTGGTAAAAGATTGAAACAAAAGTAAGAAACTTAAGTTTATGTCCATCCAACTAATTGAGTTATGACCATTGACTTATAGAATTAGTCCTTTCCAGAATTGCTTAGAATTCTATATCGAAAAACCGGGCAATGACCTTACGCCACTTCTCTTTATAACTATCCCCATATCAATAGCTTCAATAGTTACTGAAATAATCGACTGTGACCGACAGACAGACGGACGGAAGTCACTAAATGTTACATTTTTACGATTTTGAATTAGTCAATAGCAAGTCATGTCATAGCACTGTAATACTCAAAATTCTTTCCGTTCGTTTATTTTCTCTTTGACATATGAAACAGATATAGCAATAGCGAGGGACCAGAGAGTGATAAAGGTAAAGTGGTCTCCTTCTGGTCCCTCGCTATTGGTATATCTGTTTCATGTGTCAAAGAGAAAATAAACGAATGGAAAGAGTATAAAAGGTACTGACATCTCATAATACCATGCGCATGCTATTATTTAGGAAAAGGCATATGGCTAAAGGTGGTAATAGTAATATAAATATTAATAATAACGCAATCATTGCGGCCATAAATGCTATTACGGCCACTAAGATGAATTTTATTAATAACAATCTCTTAATGAAAATGGGAGAAGTTGTATGTAATTGTGTTACTATTGTATTCAATACTAGCCTCCAGAGGAATCCATTTATCTTTTATATAAAGTTTATTCTAGATTTCGTACTCGTATACATAGTTTACCACCCTCCTATAATGTACCGATAAAATAGATTGAATGGTTTTGAATATATTGGGTTGCAAGTACCCCGGATATTTAACGTCTTAGGTCTTAATTTCCAAAAAATCTTAAAAACTTTTTCCTCTATATTTATTTGAAAGTTCATATTCTAACTATTTCATGGTAACTTGAACAATGGATTTTCACACTTACTTTCATCTTAATATGTTTAATCATCTTCGGAGTGAAGTTATCCCCCCTACAAGGAAAATTGCTTGAAAACATATACGTTGAACGTATTGGACTGTACATTGTTTTGTCAGTCAGTTACTCAGGACAAAGAATTTCTTTTAAATATCATTAAAAATAATATTCCGAAGTTCTGTAGAATTCTTACAATTTTAACAAATTTTGAATTCATTATCTATAATCAAAATTACATAATTTATAATTCATAATTAAATAATTTGTCTACAAAAGGATAGGATTATTATGGAGATAAACAACGTAATCTTCTTATACGTGACGACAGAATTTCAACAAAAGGGTAAATCACAAGTTCATACCTCTTAAGTATATAAACATAAAGCTATACTCTTAAGATATAAATAAAAATACTCGTTTATATCGTTCGAAGAAAAAATTATCTGTAAATATACCTAAGCTTGCTCTCTCACGGAGTCTCTTGAAGATGATTTATTACGCGTTTTATCTTTCGTCAAATATTTACCTTTCCCTCGGATTTATGGATTGCTGAGATCTGTACAAAATGTGAGATTTTTTCTCTCTATATTAGGAGGAGGAGTTATTTAAGATATTAACTCTATAACTCGTACGTTATAGAGTTAATATCTTAAATAACTCCTCCTCATCCACAGAACTGCAAGACGCTAAGAGAAGTGGCATCCTTATGAGGTTGATTTCCAGCGGACTTGAACGAAACGTTTTTTCCACGTTTCTGATACGTACCGCTAAAGTGTGGAACACCCTTTCAGCTTCTGTGTTGGCAGCCAAGTACAACCTTGGTGCCTTCAAGAGAAGAGTGAATAGGCATTTTCTAGGCAAGCGCGCTCCATCCTAGACCTCATTATTTCTGTCCATCAGACATGATTGTAGTCAAACGCAAGCCTATCTATAGTAAAAAAAAAATTATAAAAAATACTTTGTACTGATAGACTGGCTGACAGACTACGCGCAGCTAAAACGGTAGTTCACGAAATGTTCTATACGTAACTAACAAATTTCGAATTTAACACATTGTCCATAAAGACGGTTTATATTTTTTAATAAAAAAAAAACTTTTATATTACGCATCTCTCAAATTAGTTCAGGAACAAATCTTCTTTCTCACTAATTTTATTATTAGATTAATCATTTTTAATTTCTTTAAGTACGTAAAACGAGAAAGAAAACCAAAGATAGTTACACTCTTTCGTCTCTAGTAGCTAGCTAGCTTAGATAAAACTTTAAATGTACTTTACAAGACCCAATTTATCTTACTAACGTGACCACTTAAAGGAAAGTGTTAGAAAATCTTCTTAAGACGCCATCGTTTATATAACTTACGAGGGAGTACGTATATTTTACGAGTAGTTGATTTAGTAGAGATATCCTTTATACGTATACTGCAAAGCTAAAGCTTTAAAGCTACAAATTCTCTAATATATACAGTTCTCGTGCAAATTTTTACCAAAAATTGAGTAAAGAGTTACCAAACTCCTCCGAAACGGCTCTCGGCTCTGTGTATGTTTGGTTGGTCTGAGACAGATCGTAAGTAATTTTTTTAACCCCTAATGATAAAACAACGTTTGCTGGGTCAGCTAGTATATCTACAAAAATGTGTGCTAGCCAACCATCATCATAGATATATAACTATCTGTATTTTTGTTTAAAATTGAAGTAAAGGCTTAATTAAAAGATAAGTTATAATAAAATTAATTTAAAAAATTCAGGTTACACCTGAAAACAAATACAGGTTATGTTTAATTATGTAGATTGTAGGTAGTTATTTAAGTTTCGTAAAGTTAATTCCTAAGCTCTATTTGCAAAATAATATGTAGGGCTGTCAGAAAATAAACAGATTTTTAGGATGTAAAAAAAAACGTCGCTTTACAACTAATTTATATTTTAATTGTAAATAAATTTATAAATTAACTAGCTGATGCCCGCGACTTCGTCCACGTGGGATAAAAGCTATTCTATCTTTTAAGTTGGACCAAATGACAGATATTCACGAAGTTTGAACTAAATCGGTTCAGTAGTTTAGGAGTCCATCGCGGACAAACATTGTGACACGAGATTTATATATATTAAGATTATTACCTGTTTTATGTGCGATTATTTTTCAATAAATATTATTGCAGTGGCTTTTTTTACTACTTCAGATCTAGAGAAGGATCTTGACTCTCGATAGCATAAAAACTTTCATTATCCATGCTACCAAACTTATTCTTTTAAGCCAGTTAGTGAAAGCTTCCCCAAAACTGGAAGAAAAACAAAGACAAAGGCCGCCCTCGCGTTTGGGCTCAAGATTTCATTTTTACGACTTGGGAAACTTGATCTCATTCTTTCAAGATGACCAAAGGTGATCAAAACAGCGAAGTTAACAACCCTGATCTTCTTCCACTTGTTCTTCTTGTTGGGGACGCGGCTATACCCAGTAGCACGTGGATCATCTCCGATCTATTGTACTCATCGCTGTCTTAATATCCCCTCAAAATCCAGTTGCCGCAATGAACAATTAGACCGGCCCATCAGTGCCCTTGTCAAGGTTCCTAGATTCTACCTACGCAGAGGCCAAATTCTGCCTGAAGGCCCCTATTAGTGCTTTCGACTGCGACAACCCTGAAACATGTTAATTAAAAGTTTACGTGCCCCTATCCGCCTCGAACCTGTCTAAACCAGGTCCAAACAAATAATTGTTTAGTAAATAACCATATTGAAACGTACACCTGCCAGCGGGGCTAGACAAAGTAACAGTCGTTTGGCGTTAACGCTAGTCGACAAAAATGTATGGGACAAACCACGTGACTGTAGAAAAACCACGAGAGAATGATACTTAACACGCTGTGTTTGATATCGACTACGACAACTTGAACGCTCCCCGGCGTTCTCGCAGACCTTGTAGATAACTTTAGCGTACTTCGCTTGACAATTGATAGCCGACAGTATCATTCTCGTTGTATCGTGTTTAGTATCATTCTCTCGTGGTTTTTCTACAGTCACGTGGTTTGTCCCATACATTTTTGTCGACTAGCGTTAACGCCAAACGACTGTTACTTTGTCTAGCCCCGCTGGTCGGAACATACTTCATGTTGTGATAGGAAATCTGCTTAATACACATTGTGAAAATCACAGTTCATCCATCATACAGATAAAAAACTACCACTATAGCGGCCTCGCGTCGCACCGCTGCCAGTGAAGGAAACAATAACTTTGTAGATATCTTACTCTAAAAAGTTTTAAATGTACCAAGAAACCATCAAGGAATAATAATTTCATACAAATATAGTATGAAATGTCTAAACAATACTGTACTCTACATTACCGCTGTAAGAGATGGTGGTACGGCCCCAGATAACGTAAGCTTACCAGAATACCAGGAAATCTGTCAAAACTTATTCTTGTAAAATTATAACAACCATAAAATATGGTTTCCGGCTATTTTATTTCGTTATTCGCAACATCCCACGCATACCTACTGCGTTAATTTGTAAAAATGATTATTAACCATTTGAAGTGACTTCCTCGGCCAACTAAAATTATATCCATATCCATTTTCACGCGTAAAAATATTTTCAACTACCTGCTAAGAGGAACTCATTGGACTTCAGAATTGGCTTTATTACAAAATAAAGTATATTTAAACATTACACAATGCAATACAATGAGCCTTAGGTACTCATGCATGTGTTTCCAAACTATTGACGCATGTGTTTCCAATCTGTATAACTGTTAAACTGCGTTGCTGGTAATTTGATGTATGGCTCCAGAAATTACTAAAAGCTCGCATGGGTGAGTACCCAATATTCAAAACCAACGTACAATGTAATTTCCTGTCTGAAACCAGATAACCAGGTAATATGATAAAACTGTTTCAGCCATATTGTTTCACTCTCACTTGGTGATAACATATAAGTTGGGTCAACATTAAGAGACGACTGGAAATAACAATTCCACACGTGCATTGAACACCGTTTTTTTTTAATAAATTTGTTAAAAGAATTAAATAACGAAAGGAAAACATTTGCAACCTTCCTTTTGTTTCCGTTGACATTTTCCTTTCAATGCAATAGATTCCTATCAATACGTGCTGTTGCTAAAGAGTTATAAAATTAAAATATAACTTTAAAAAAATATATTATACAAGTAATAATAATAACAATATATTGAAGCCAATATACTCGTACAATATACCTACTAACAATGCCTAAAAAATCTTAGACGTTAGGTAACATAAAAATAGTTACTTGTTTGCTGACGGAAGTTTCAATTTTAACGTTATAGTTTAATTGGTTTAACTTTGACCCCATCCGAAAAGTGACGTGTTACGGATAGTGCACGGATGCTTTATCTTCCTGTAGAGTGCAGACGGGTGACACTATTACTATATTTAAGAGGACCCTTCCCGGACATCAAAGGCGTGTACAGCAAAGGCGTGGCTACAGGCTTGCTGTTTCGTCCACAATCTTAGAATAAGACGCACTATAAAAAAGGAGATAACGCCTGTATCGTCGATCGGGCGTTCGGGAAAAAAATAGCGGAAAAATCCAGAAAATACGTGATTTTGAACAAGTCTTATAAGTATGTGTAAATGATGTTTGTTATTTCGAATTTCCATTAGTTGTACGAGTTCTATACAGTTGTTTTTTTTTACTTTTATAATATATATGAGCTGAGCGAAACGACCAAAGTTTATGTAAAATTTCTGCAAGGATGCAGATTTTTGGAGGCTAGTACTGAATTTGTTGCTAATAAATTTTAATTTTCGTTTATATACAAATCTAGATATAGTGTGCAAGGTACCTAATTTTAAAAAATATTTCAAGAAAATTTATTTAAAACGTCATAATCGCGTACGAGCGTTTGCATGGAAAATCTACCGGGAAGGCTGCTCTTAATACCAAAAATCGATTAATTGGTAGATAAACCTTATAGGTGAGCTAGTATAACTAGCTGACTCGGTATTATTTCTTATTTAGGTCTAAAAAAGTAGTTATCGTACTATTCCCAGAACTTCTGAATATCCACAATTTTTATTTATAAAAATTGGTCATGCCGTTTCGTTACAAATACTGTGACACAAGAATTTTATATAACAGTGTATAATCAACATATTTTTCTAACTTAATTACTATGAACTTCCGTTATGTAACGCATGCGTTTATACAAAACGTAGTGTTTGTATACGTATATAAACTATCCCCCAGCAGTAAAGATCAAGGAAGATACTTAAATGCAACATAATAGGTGCATTACCTTAGCTTTTACAGGTATTGAACTACTTTACCCATCGCATGCTGAAAGGTGCAGCGTATGAAATAAAATTTGCATCGAATTACACGCAGAGTGCAAAGTTGTGTTCTGTCACCGTAGTTTATTGATTTATTATTTTATAGACTTTGCGAGCGATGATGGGTTATATAGGTGTTGTTTATAGTATAGGATACGACGTGTTTACGATAGCGCTCTAAAATATACACTTAAATAACTTTAGCCTATATACGAGTAATTTTATATTTTTCTCAAACATGCTTGGAAATTTGAGAATTATTTTGACAACTTTCTTCGGGATAAATCGAAATTGCTTTACTAGACAATCAGTGGTTGGCAAAAATCGTACGAAAGTCCATTCCTGTCGTGGTTTAGCGGTCGTATAAATTAAACCCATATCTCTCTTGTAATTTAAACATGTGACGTTCTTTCAATCTGACATAATATTATGGCAACCAAGGAAATAGATAACAAAGTTTTTTATTTAAATTTCGAAGTTTCGAACTTGCAAGTAGAAAGCCGTTTAATGGAAAAAAAACTGCGTGCCCATCTATATATATAAAAGAATGAGGCATTTTGGTGATTTTGGTTGTTCCAAGGATTCCGCCAAAACTATAGGTCGTAGAGATCTGAAATTTGGTACCTAGGTAGATATTAGGTCATGAATTCGTACTAAGACGGGGATTCCAGAAATTCAAATTGTAAGGGGTAAAAACCGTTGGTTTTTTGGATTTCCCCATACAAAAGTGAAATTTTTTTCGTTGTTCCAGGAATTCCCGAAAAGCTACAAGTCGTAGGGATCTGAAATTTAGTACCTAGGTAGATATTAGGTCATGAATTCGTACTAAGACGGGGATTCCAGAAATTCAAATTGTAAGGGGTAAAAACCGTTGGTTTTTTGGATTTCCCCATACAAAAGTAAAATTTTTTTCGTTGTTCCAGGAATTCCCGAAAAGCTACAAGTCGTAGAGATCTGAAATTTGGTACCTAGGTTGATATTAGGTCATGAATTCGTACTAAGACGGGGATTTCAGAAATTCAAATTGTAAGGGGTAAAAACCGTTGGTTTTTTGGATTTCCCCATACAAAAGTGAAATATTTTTCGTTGTTCCAGGAATTCCCGAAAAGCTACAAGTCGTAGGGATCTGAAAATTGGTAACTAAGTAGATATTAGGTCATGAATTCGTACTAAGACGGGGATTCCAGAAATTCAAATTTTAAGGGGTAAAAACCGTTGGTTTTAGGGATTTCTCCATACAAAAGTGAAATTTATTTCGTTGTTCCAGGGATTCCCGGAAAACTACAAATCGTAGAGATCTGAAATTTGGTACCTAGGTTGATATTAGATCATGAATTCGTACTAAGACGGGGATTCCAGAAATTCAAATTGGAAGGGATAAAAATCCTACTTTTAAGGGATTTTCCCATACAAAAGTGTAATTTTTGCGTTGTTCCAGGGATTCCAGCGAAATTAAAAGTCGTAGAGATCTGAAATTTGGTACCTAGGTTGGTATTAGGTATATCATGAATTCGTATTCAGAAAGGGATTTTCGAGATTCAAATTTTGAGGAGGAAAAATTTTGAATTTTTTGGCCGCCATTTTGAACTTTTTTGTTACTGGGCCGATTGCTTTGAAAATCGATATTTGACTATGGCAGCAAGCATAGAGACGGAATTTGTGGTCAAAATTTAAAAAATAGGCCGCCATTTTGAACTTTTTTGTTACTGGGCCGATTGCTTTGAAAATCGATATTTAACTATGGCAGCAAGCATAGAGAAGGAATTTGTGGTCAATATTTAAAAAAGTGGCCGCCATTTTGAACTTTTTAGTTACTGGGCCGATTGCTTTGAAAATCGATATTTGACTATGGCAGCAAGCATAGAGAAGGAATTTGTGGTCAAAATTTAAAAAAGTGGCCGCCATTTTGAACTTTTTTGTTACTGGGCCGATTGCTTTGAAAATCGATATTTGACTATGGCAGCAAGCATAGAGAAGGAATTTGTGGTCAAAATTTAAAAAAGTGGCCGCCATTTTGAACTTTTTTGTTACTGGGCCGATTGCTTTAAAAATCGATATTTTACAGTAGCAGCAAGCATAGAGAAAGAGTTTGTGGTCAAAATTTAAAAAATAGGCCGCCATTTTGAACTTTTTTGTTACTGAGCCGATTGCTTTGAAAATCGATATTTTACAGTGGCAGCAAGCATAGAGAAAGAGTTTGTGGTCAAAATTTAAAAAATAGGCCGCTATTTTGAACTTTTTTGTTACTGGGCCGATTGCTTTGAAAATCGATATTTGACTATGGCAGCAAGCATAAAGAAGGAATTTGTGGTCAAAATTTAAAAAAGTGGCCGCCATTTTGAACTTTTTTGTTACTGGGCCGATTGCTTTGAAAATCGATATTTGACTATGGCAGCAAGCATAGAGAAGGAATTTGTGGTCAAAATTTAAAAAAGTGGCCGCCATTTTGAACTTTTTTGTTACTGGGCAGATTGCTTTTAAAATCGATATTTGACTATGGCAGCAAGCATAGAGAAGGAATTTGTGGTCAAAATTTAAAAAAGTGGCCGCCATTTTGAAATTTTTTGTTACTGGGCCGATTGCTTTGAAAATCGATATTTGACTATGGCAGCAAGCATAGAGAAGGAATTTGTGGTCAAAATTTAAAAAAGTGGCCGCCATTTTGAACTTTTTTGTTACTGGGCCGATTGCTTTGAAAATCGATATTTGACTATGGCAGCAAGCATAGAGAAGGAATTTGTGGTCAAAATTTAAAAAAGGTGGCCGCCATTTTGAACTTTTTTGTTACTGGGCCGATTGCTTTGAAAATCGATATTTGACTATGGCAGCAAGCATTTTGACTATGGCAGCAAGCATACTAGAAGGAATTTGTGGTCAAAATTTAAAAAAGGTGGCCGCCATTTTGAACTTTTTTGTTACTGGGCCGATTGCTTTGAAAATCGACGTCTGACTATGGCAGCAAGCATAGAGAAGGAATTTGTAGTCAAAATTAAAAAATGATGAACTTTTTGGCCACCATTTTGAACTTTTTTGTTACTTGGCCGATTGCTTTGAAAATCGATATTTGACAATGGCAGCAAGCATAGAGAAAGAATTTGTAGTCAACATTTTAAAAAGTGGCCGCCATTTTGAACTTTTTTGTTACTGGGCCGATTGTTTTCAAAATTGATATCTGATTATCGCAGCGAGCATAGAAAAGGAATTTTTGGTAAAAATTTAAAAGAATTGGCCACAATTTTGTACTTATATGTCTTACCATGGTAGCAAGCAACCACGGCCGGATGGACGAACGGACGGTGGAGTCTTAGTAAGAGCTTTTACCCTTTGGGTACGAAACCCTAAAAATGGCCACCATATTTAACTTTTTTGTGACGATCGAATTTTTCAAAATCAATATGTGACTATTACCAGGAAGCAAGAGAAAATTTTGTGGGCAAAATGGTGTGTAGTGCAGGAATTTTGGAAATTAAACCACCATAGTAAAGCATAACTCAGAAGTTAACGTGAGCGAAGCCGCGGGCGTTTGCTAGTTCTATATAATTGACTAGAGAGAGCAACTTTTAATCTAGATTTTCGCAGATTTTCTTCATGACGGGATTTTCGTCGCGTAAAAAATCCATTTTTAATACATTTGCTCAAAAAGTTGACATTTCCATGTGTGTTTAGCGTGCGCAAAGTTATTCTTTTCCGCACTAGTGCTTTTGTGTTTTCCTTCTACGCGGCACCGGAGCGGGAGTACCAGGAGCGCATGAACACGAACACGGCATGCAAACACGGAGCAGGCAAACACGTAAAACCAATATTTTTTTTTGCAAATGTATTAAAAAACGTCGTTCAATGCACGTGCGGAATTGTCATTTTTACTCGTCCTTATAGTTGACCCTCGCCTTCGGCTTGGGTCAACAAACCGGGACTCGTAAAGAAATGACAAACTTTCCGCACTTATATTGAAGTGTACTATTTCATTCGCCTTACCTTACTTTAAGCGCGATACCGTCCGAAAAGAAACTTTGGTTCAATAAAACTTCACTGTATGATTTCCGTTGCATCTTTATTTACAATATAATTTAGTACGAAAAAACAATATTCAGTACAACGAATAATTTAGAATGATCCAGTCAAGACATCAATACATCTATTAAATCTTACTCCTATGTTTTTTCCACATTCAAACATACATTCAATATTATTAGAAACACTTTAACCGAATTCACTTGTGAAAAATGCTTTTTATGTAAGAATAATTTGTCTGGCTCGATAACTGGGCTGTAAGGCTGCCAATCCACCAGAGCGGAGCGGAGAAAGCAGAGAAACTGAGAAATATTTGATAGGATTGCATAGCATAGGCAGGATAGCGGAGATTTTGTTCAATCCTATTTGTTAATATTTCCGTTTCCCCGCTCCGGTGGATTGGCAGCCTTAGTCTGTAAGAGTTAACGATATTTTTGTCATTCTTTAGTGACGTATGTGTAAAAATAATGATACTTAATATTTTCAATATCTACGCCGATGTTGAGTAACGCTAGAACTATACCCAGATCAGAATATTATTATAAGCAGCCTGGGGCGCTGATTTACCCCAACAATCAGAGTACCGGGTCCTACACACTAGCAGATTGGATGACCGACTAAAAACTAAGAGGGGTCTCCTCACCCAGTGTGAATATTTTTACCGCCTATAAATAAACGTGGAATTGAGGTGAAATAATAGACATATAGCCTGGATAGGGCGGGCGGCGCGAAAAGTTGTCGCCAGTTTATCGGTGCCAAAATTGCTTGTTTCGCCATCAACAGTAAGGCCACGCTGTTATGTTTGCTTGTACGAACTGTTTACGGAAATCATTCGGATGCCCTTATCGGAGGTTTCTTATCGGTGGGTGAAATAGTAATTTTATTCTGTGGATGATTCTCGTCACAGATTAAAGATACTGTAAGAATCGTACATCGCCCATACATCGCCGGTAACCATATAACGCAGCCATCAACAGCCAATCGGTGCCTACGCTGCATATCCGATGCAAAAATAAACCAATCACTAATAATAAAATCAGTGCCCAAAATGTAACACACAGGAATCACACAGCTTTTTAGTCGTCGATAATTCGATATTTGAGGAAAGAGACAAAACAGAGTCACTATAACTTTTCCACCTCTTATATTCCACGTTTATTCGTAAAAGGCGCTGATAATTCATCAGAATAATTTGGCTATAAATAATATTCTTAAAATTTTGTTGTTTGTTTGTACAGGGTCCGGTTCTAGGGTGAAAAGTAGATACGAAAAACATGATAAAATTAATCGGATCAAAATTCAATCAATGATTGCATTATTTTTTCCTAGAAAATAATAAATTTAAGTTTAATACCTATTAATTTTGGATTTAATTTTTTGTTTTGGTCCGGATTTGTTATTAGAGTTTGAAAAAAAAAAATATGTAGAGTTTAGTAATAACTTAGGTAAGACATATAAAAATGTAAGGTAGCTTTCACATAAAAGTGCAAAAACAACAGCATTAAGGTGGCGACAGATTATGGTCACATACAATTGATTAATCGAAGTTAGTAAATTATTTATAACTGCTTAAAATGGCCCTTTAAGATGATAATATTCACTACATTTTATAAATTAAGACAAACATTTATCAGTGTTTGTAAATTGTTATTCAGTAGAGAAAAAAATTATAAACTAGCACTAATATGATTTCCATAGAAATGACAAGAAAAAACTCATACTCTTTATGTTATGTATAATATTTGAAGTTTTAAAACATCCAGTCACTTATAATGTTAAAATATATATACAGCTTATAAAAATACTTTAACATCGTCAGACATTTTGTACAACATCAAAAACACCTATTCGCTCAGTTTGTATAAAAATTACACAGGTATAACAATTACACAGATTATAAATATCAAGTTGAGTCTTCTTGACGTGAGATTAAAAAACCGAGCGTTGTGATATACAGGCACATTCAATATCAAACAACATCTTAAATTACTTTTTTTTATTATATTAGCATTGGAAAGAATACGCTTACACTTTCATTTATATGTGTAACATCAAACGTTCATATAGTACCAAAAGTCTATGTCATTCTTATTAAACATCCATTTCACATTAATTTAAATTGTAAAGACGAGTACCTGTTACTAAATGAATGGCACCAGAATAACAATAAAATCGAAACATCTTGGAATTTTTTTTTCAATGCAATGTTGACTTATCAAGAAAGTTCATAAAAAACCAACACGGCGTCACTTAAAAAATATGCTTTATTTTGTTGATGGAAAGATCAAAGCTAGAAGGGAACATAATAATATTCGGACTGCCTAGAAACTTCTTTTTTAATGTCATAAGCATAATCACAAAATATGCTCATTATACTCGTAAATTTGTGTTATTAAAACGAGCATATTGACAATTTTCATGATTGAAGACAACGGGAAGTATCCCATAGATTTTGAGTTTTAAAACAGTCTTTTAAAAGACGTAAATACGGACCGAACGGATACTAAAATTCTTACAAATAATCCTATAAAAGTTCAGTTTATCTTATTTGCAGTACAGAACCCCGAATATACTATTTTTTAGAAGCTGGAAGTTATAAAAAGTCCAGAACAACATGAATAATTCGTTTACGGATGTGTTTCGATTTTTAGGAAGGGAAATGTAACAAAATAACAAAAATATAAAATATGGTACACCGAATGTTACATTAGACACCACTCGATTCTATACAAACATCATTTCACTGACAATCACAAGAATGTAAAAAGGGCCTGCCCGTTATTTCATAAGAATCAAAATATTAAACGTAGTGGTTTCTCGTAGATCACCAAATTGTTAACAGCAAGGTTGAAAGAAGGAAAGGTTCCTAATAAGTTGTATTTAAAAAATACAATGGTAAACTGCGAGAATCACTACGTATTTTTAGTAATCTAGAGAGATTTATTTCATGGAGGTTAGCATCCATGCCTAACTAAGCTATGCTAGCTTTGACTAGAAAAAGGAGAAAAGCGCGTAATCACCTCGAGTACTCCACCACCGGCAGCGGCCGCGCTTAGAGGAGGTACTCTCATTGCTCGGGTCGATCGAATGATGTATTCGGCGTGCTCTCTACTTTTTTCATAACGATTTTGAACGCGAACGTATGCTTGGGGGAAACTGACGCTGGACGCGGAGTTTCCGGTGACCGTGCCGGTGGGTCCGGGGGCATTTCGGAGCGTGTCCGGGACCGTCTCGGTGGGTTCCCTATTACGGGAGCCGAAGCTGGCTCCTTGGGTCGCTGCGGAGAGATGCGGCTGGGCGACAGATGACCCGGAGATGGATCTGGTGTAGCAGGTGGTAGCATTAAAGGTGGGAGATTAGCGCAGGGCGAACCTCTCGATCCACGTCGTTCCTTCAAAGTCATCGGTGGCGGAGGGGACGACGGTGGCTCATCCTCGGCCGTCGCGACAACCACTACCGGATCATTCCTCACAGGCATCTTCGGCTCCGTCGTATCCGATGTGATGGACCTCCTGAAGAAATTAAGACCGTTCTCTATCTCCGCCAGCGCTCTCCGCACAAACGGGAAGCTCTCTGAGAGTTCTGATGCTGACTTTCTAACTGGGAACTCGGTTTCGCTGTCGCGCTTTTTGGGTCTGCATCTTTCGAAGGTCGGGTCTCCGGAGGCCGCGACTGTCTCTGAAATCTGGCGCGTCAACGCCGCATGTCTCACCGAGTCTGATTTGGAGCGCGGTTCTCTGGTTTTCGGGGTGGGGGAGCGTCGGTCGCCGAACTTCTTGCTCGCTGCGCGTTTGATGGAGGAGAAGAGGCCTAGTTTCTCGGGGGGCTTGTCTGCGGGTGCGGTGGAGGGTCCGGGGACGGGGTCGGGCGCGGGACGGGGGGAGTTCCCCTCGCGTTAGTTGTGCCGCGAGTCCGACGACGGCCCGTCGCTGGAGCCGGTGGAGGACAGGGTGGTGTTGGAGCCGTAGGGGTCGAGCGAGGACTGCACGGACATGGAGCGGCCGGCGCGGCGGATTCGCGCCGGGGAGAGCTTGCCTGGGTCTACGCTGGCCGGGTCTGCCTGCAACATTAGTGTTTTCAGCACTCCACAAAATGTAGCTTAGATTTAACCTTTAAATTATAAACATATTAGGCAGCTATGAAATGTAACATGCATAAATGAACATCAAAATGGAAATCTTTATTTTTCATTCAGACCTGACTTACTTACCTGACCTGCTCTAATGAAACGCCGAAATTCTGCTGACAAGTGAAAGTAGGTTTGTACTTCGAACCATGATCACAAAGATTTTCTTACATTGTATGAAAGTAAATAACATGATTTTTATGATATGTCGTGAGATTGTGAAAAAGTGTGTAAAAATGAATTCTTAGTAACCATGGTTTAAAGATTTTTTTTGACAGTTACTTTAAACCTGTGCCTAGCTGTTAGTCTACCTGCAATATTATATTTTGAATATCTTCTATAGATATTAATATGTTAAAATGAGTCGTGTTTTGCCTTTGGGTCATATAATTTTCCAGATTTCAGCCCTGCAGCTGTGGCCATATGACTTATCTATTCCATTTCTAAGCTTGCTTTTGGTGCGTTTTTTTTTACTCTTTGCAAGTTAGTACTTGACTGCGATCTCACCTGATGGTAAGTGATGATGCAGTCTATGTTATCGTACTAACTTGGAAGGGTTAGTTACCCCAACGGTATAGAATGAAATTCAAAAATTTTACGATCGCAATCACGTGACTTCCGTGCACATTTTTAGGGCCCCTATTACTGAGTCTTCGCCGTACGTCCGTTTATCCGTCTATCCGTCTGTCACTAGGCTCTAGCTAACTCTTGAACCATGATAGTTATACACTTGAAATCTTCGTTGACATTGTATTTCCGTTGCCGCTAAAACAACAACTTTACACTCATACAACAAAGGTGACTTTTTGCTCGTTTTTGGTCGATTATCCATGACCCAATATCCCTTTTGTATAGTAGTAGTAGGTTCTACTGGCTTCTGCATCATCATCTCGCTGCGTCATATAAATAATGGTACGGTAACCTTCGTTCCCAACATACAGATCAGGAAGAGAAAATGGAACTGGGCGGGTCACGTGGGTCATAGGGAAGACGATTGGAGCAAGGCTACTGGATTGGCAACCGCGACCTTCACAAAAAAGAGTTGGCCGGCCACCTGCACGATGGCGAGATGATATCGTTGGGGCAGCGGGAAGACAGTGGCTACAGCAAACTAAGAGCAGAAGCGGATGGAGTGCAAATGGAGAGGCCTTAGTCCAGTAGTGAACTGAAATGGGCTAATGATGATGACGGTACCCTTCGTACGCGAGGCCGACTCCCACTTGACCGTTTTTTTTCAACTTCGTTACATAAGAGTACTAAAAGCAAACTGAGAAATGGACAAGCTGATTTAGATAGGTCAAATGGCTGCAGTTATCCAATACCATTCCGAATATCAAAAGATGCTAAGTGCACAATAAAGCGTTACGAACCTGATACGCCAGAGCGTTCATGATGATGGAGTATGGCACCAAGCCAAGAGGGTGCACTTCTCTCATCAAAACGTTGGCGGGAATCTTGTGGAATTGTATGTACTCCAGGAAGTTTCCAATTACGTCCTTAAGAACCATGTTTGGATTCGTGTCACAATACTTCTTGCTCCACATCAACGCGGCCTGTAAAATAAAAAAAAAAAGGTCAAGTGCGAGTCGGGCTCGCGTGCTGAGTCCATAAATACAACACCTCCCTGGCGCAGTGGTGCGTGCTCGGATTCGAGTGCCCACTCGATTGCGGGTTCGAATACCGCCATGGGCCACTTTGGAATTTTATCCTATACCTTTAAACGAGCAATTCTTGTATATGTATATATATATATATATATATATATATATATATATATATATATATATATATATATATATATATATATTTCTATATAATCTGAATCTCGGAAACGGCTCAAACGATTTTCGTGAAATTTAATATTCAGGGGGTTTTGGGGGCGATAAATCGATCTAGCTAGGATTCACTTTTAGAAAATGTCGAATTTACGAAAAAAAATATAAACCACCTGCTGCCATCTATTGGCAACCGAGCAAAGCTCGGTCACCCAGATATTAATTTCTAAATTGGCTCAGGTCTGTGGCCTGATTTTGTATCATTCAGTTTGTTAGTTAGTGACCATCACTGGATTGTTAACTAACAACAACCCAGTGAGGGTTGCTACTTGATAACTAACAAAGCGGAGGAAAAAATCCTATTTTTTATTGTTTTTACACAACTTACCAACATAGATTGGTATGGATTCATATCGACATACCATGCAAATTGCTAATTTTGGCAAAAAGAATGCAAAAATAGGATTTTTGCCTCCGTTTTATTAGTTAACAACCCAGTGGAAGTTGCGTACTAACCAACTGAATGATACTTACAGAATCAGCCCTCTGGTCTGTTGGAAGGCTTTGGCCGTGGCTAGTTACCACCCTACCAGCAAAGACGCAGCGCCAAGCGATTTAGCTTTCCGGCACGATGCTGTGTATAAACTGTAAGGGGTGAGTTTTCTTTTGAGGTACGGAACCCTCAAACATGTTTGTTGTATGGGCCCATAAATATTCATTTTCATCTGCTTTTTAGTATTTGTAGTTATTGACATTTTAAAGAAAAACTTACTTGAAACTTGGTGAATTCATCAGCTCGCAACTCCTCCCTCGCCAGTATGAGACGCACCACGTGCTGAGGCAGCAGGGTGAATGACCCTAGGTTCAGGACATCGTTGCCGTGCTCGTCGACGAATTCCAACACCTGGAAGTGCAAGCACAAAGATTTAGTAACCAGCAAACTAAGGAGAAAGAAAAATGTTCCAAATAATAATTATCTAATTATCTTATATCTCACAACTAATATTTGGTTGGTAAACGACCCCCAGCTCGTTGGACTGATGATATAAAGCGGGTGGCGGGAAGCGGCTGGATGAGGAAGGCTGAGGACAGGGTGTGGTGGCGCGCGCTTGGGAAGGCCTATGTCCAACAGTGGACGTCCGCAGGCTGAGATGATGAATATTTTGGTTGGTTACTTAGTCTTTTCAGTAATTAGCTAAAACGCCGTTTTTCTGTAAAACTCTCACGCAATGGTGTCTATTGTATCCACCAACGTATTTATAAGAGGAATGAGGTAAAATTAATATAAAATTCGTATACAGCCTGTAATAATCAAATCATATAAAAAGACGTCAGTATCGTGGGACACTCGGTAGAAAAAAAGTTAGGAACAACACTTAAAAAAAACTCCATTTTTAGATTTTCATATGTGATCTCATCTATAGCTCGATAGATGGCGTTGTCTTCAGTTAGCTCGCACTAACAAGTATAATACCAAATCTCTATACGCGGATTTAATGCGTGCCGGTTCTGTTGACTAGTATGAGAAACTTTCATGTTAGATTTTCGGAGATTTTCATAGATTTTCTTTACGAAGGGATTTTTATCAAGCAAAACATCCCCCTTGTTCCAATTTCGAAAATAAACTTGGTTTCAAAACCTATACCTTCTGCACCAGGGACTTGGTGCACTTGTACTGGATGTATCTCTCTGCGGAGGCGAGCAGCGCGCAGACCGTGTCGACAGTGATGCAGCACTGCACGAAGCCGGCGCACGCGCGCCGAAGCTCGTCCAGGCCGTAGTAGTCTGCGGCGTTCATCACTCCTGGACAAGTGTAACAAGCTCTTATCAAAGACATGATTATACTTCTACATATGGACTGACCAATTAAAACTTTTTCTTTAAGCCCCTTCGCACACGGCTCGTAAGCGTAGCGTAATCCGCGTATACGACGAGAGCTGTACGAGCTACGCCTATGCTTAAGCCGTATGTGAAGAGCTCCTTCACATACGGCTACGCTACGATTATGATGCTACGCATAACAGTATGACAATTACGCCTCCTACGATTCGCTGCAACATCGCTTCGTCTGCGGACATATTTGAACATGTTCGTGCTCGTATTGCTCTCGTCGTACGTGCGGATGACGCTGAGCCGTATGCGAAGGGGGTAGTGATCACTTTTAAATGGAATTTGAGAGCAAACTAAGAAGGTATATGCACCCAGGTGTCCTTTTATACAGACTAGCTCGGAGGACATCAGCTGGCTCTCTTCTGTTCACACAGATTAACAAGGATTATACTCGTTCGCTAGGAACTGGCTGATGAATCACGATCAAAATCTGCTCTATAGCATACAATATCTACAGTTACTATTATTGAAAGGGGATTCTTATAAACAGATTTTTAGTTAGGAGATCCTGATGTAAAAACCCCTCAACTCTGATCATTTTTTAATAGATCGACTGAAAGACCATTGTTAAAGCGGATAAAGGCAAAAAAACAGGCAGAAGTGCGTATTCTGCCAAGCATAAAGAAGGATTCCACACTCCACAGGTATTTTCTGAAAATTGGATAGTTACGACTTATCACATAGCCCAGCTCGCCCTCGATCAGTAGGCTACAAACTCCTTGAAAATCATTCTGTAGAATATTTTTAGGGCATGCCTATATTCTCACTATGTTTTCCTTCGCTGCTAAGCAAGTACAATTGATTGCCCATAAAAGCCAAAAATCAAAGACCTTGGACTGTGAACCCCAGGCGTATGAGTTCAAAATCTTTGCCACTAGGCTACCACGGCTTTTCGGAAACCTACAGTGTACTAAAGTAGGTCCAAAATTTGACTCTATCGGAAGTTTCTAGTTCCTCCGGCAAGTTAATCAGGTTTCTACTCTGTAACGTAATTATTGCTCCCAGGATGTTGTATACAGGAATACCTTTCGATGTTAATTAGAAACTGGGTAAGTGCACTCTCTAATGCACTTATGTCTGAACTTTAACCTGTTACAACTTACACAGATTTCGTATCTAGTGACTTAGGTTTAAAATATATAATTACGTTAAGAACTAACTGCCTGAACGAACAGGCTTATTACATATGTCATAATACAGATACGATAATATATGTCAGAATACCCCCAAAATATACCTACTTCAGCTTTAAGTAAATTTTACTTCGGGAACGCAATCCTAAAAAGCCAATACCTCTTTCTGAAAGTATACAACAATTTGCGGAATAACATGAGAAGATTTCATAAATAATTTATTAAATGTAAATTTCTTCGGAAATTCTTACCAAAGTAAGATAGACAAGACGCTTACAACTTTTCTAATAACCTCTTTAAATCGGATACTTTAGGAGATGAACTATTCGAATACTTAAAGTCATTCTAAAAGTTTCTATTCAACAACAAAAAGCAGCTTTAAAATATTATAATGGACTTTGTTAATTCTAAAAAAAAACCTATTTTAAAATATAGGTATCTAGCCACGGCCGAAGGCCAAATCTGAGCCAATTTAGAAATTATAAAATTCTGCTACACTATAGACGCGATTATAATATAGTGTTAGAATAACCATCTTCTTTATTTTTAAATAATAATTATCTAGAATAATGTTAACTGCGCACTCAACCATAGAGCAGACGACACCCTTAACAGAGTTAATAAAATTGGTTTTATCTTTTTCCGATACAAAGGTAATAAACTTACGAAATGCTAATAAAATAAAGTTATCACAGTACCTACTTTAATGGAGAAACCTTTTGATGTAGGCTGTCATTTTATTACTTTGCTGAGATCGAGGGCGGTTTCGTGATTAAAGTCACCCGTAATAAAATAAATACACAGTAGGTTTTTAAAAGAAAATAAGACTTGCCACTTCGGGAGTGCTAACAGGAATGAAAACTCAAATAGCGTGTTGAAATGAAACTTCAAAAAATAATAGAAAATTAGGGTAGCTGGAAGAAATCTCTTCTTTATATAGAGATAAGCTATCCTATGCATTTATGTTGCTTTGTATGTTTTCTTATATGTTGTTTTTGCATAAATAATAAAAATTAAAATAAATGATATAAAAAAAATCATTGGTAAAATGTTCAGATGGGCTCAGCCTTAAGTTTTAATCGGTGGCTGCCTGCAATTAGAGAAGCATAAAATGGTCTTCTAGGGCTAGATGGGTTGCTAGGTGGCTAACAATGAATAAATTCATGAATAAATAAATAATGAGAATCATTCAATAATAAATAAACCCTTTTTATTTCAGCTATTATGCCGATTCTTTCGCGGTGAAGATCCCTTACTGAAACGGCTCACGTGGCTACTCGTAATAAAATCAAATCTATCTTCTACCAATTTACATTTATAACGCAGTAAAGTAGTTTTGTATGCGCGAGTTGGATTTACTATTCGATTACAAGAACATACGTTCGAGTATAACGAACTTAGTTCTCGCTACTAAATCGATCCGACTGAATCTGATGTAATTATTAGTTTCGTACATTGATGTTGTGATGGCGGTCTTTGATGTGAACTATAAATAAGTGTGTGCCGTTGCTATGGTAACAATCTTGTCAAGCCAAAGTACACGTACACCTACCAATATGTGAAGATAATTATTATCCCTTATCAATAGTGTATAGAATTCAGAGGATTGTTAGATCTTGTACTTTATACGAAGAAGGAGTGCAGAAATATGTAATTAATCAATTGGTATATAATTGAATTTCATAAATGAAGTATGTATTTTTTTAGTAAAAATATAATCGTTAAGATGTTAAAAGTTAAACAATATTAGTAATATCCATAGACACTCTACCAAACTATATCTTCTGATTGCGTTGCCATTATTTAATTTAATTGATTTTCACCATGAAAGCAATAGAAAAAAAGTACTCTCGCCAAGAACCTAAATCATTTCAATTCTAATCAATTCCCTTAAACACTTTCACTATCAAAGTTAATCAATCGGAAAGTTCAACTAAACTTCGGTACGAGGCCCAAGTCACAACTTTGATTGGATATTAGACATTCATCCCTTAGATGTTAATTGGGTACAATCTGTTGGAAATTTCATTTTCTTGGCGTCATAAAACAACGGTATGGCATCGATAACATCTTTCTCACCTCCAGCCTCCGTCTTTTATCAAGTGCAAGAAAAAGTTTTAAAGAAAACTCCGATTTAAAGAGAAGCCATTAAAAATTCATCAATTATAATATCGACGCGAAAATTGAATGTCAAAATCAGAAATTGATTTTGAGAGTTTAATTACTATATATATAGCTACTCGGGCTGATTCACTCACTGACTCACTGATTGATCACCTCTACTGAACAATTTTGTATGAAAAAAAATTTTTTCAAGGATGGTGTCGTATAAAAGAAAAAAATTCATTCGGAGGAAAAATACGGAGAGAGCTGATGAGTGAGGATTTCGGAGACAGGTGAAGAGCACAGCCAGGGTATCAAAGATAGGTGGAGGGTGCTCGACCAAATGTCATTCAAAATGTCATCCAATTGGCAATGAGCTGGAAAAAATTTCAAAATGGCGGATTCAAAATGGCCGCCGTTCGAATTGTGTCGATATCTCGGAAAGTATAAAAGATGGAAGAACGGTTTCTTGGAAAGAAGTGATCAGGCCCCTAAGGTCTATTGGATGGATAGGAAAAAAATCAAAATGGCGGAATTTATTTTTTTCATAGAAAATGTATTATAGCGAGTTGATTCATATAGAAAAAATATGAGAAGGGATGATGACTGAGGATTGTGATACTTTTATAGGCGGGAAGACAGCCCGCGGGCCACATGTGGCCCGCGCACTCACGCACCCTACTAGTTACTATATATATAGCTACTCGTGCTGATTGGCCACTCACTGATTGATCACCTTTCCTGAACAATTTTGTATGAAAAAAATTTTTTTGAAGGATGGTGTCGTATAAAAGAAAAAAATTCATTCGGAGGAAAAATACGGAGAGAGCTGATGAGTGAGGATTTCGGAGACAGGTGAAGAGCACAGCCAAGAGTATTGCAGATAGGTGGAGGGTGCTCGACCAAATGTCATTCGATACGTCATCCAATTGACAGTGAGCTGAAAAATTTTTCAAAATGGCGGATTCAAAATGGCCGCCGTACGAATTTCGTCAATATCTCGGAAAGTATAAAAGATGGAAGAACGGTTTCTTGACAAGAATTCATCAGGTCCCGAAGGACTATTCGATGGACAGAAAAAAAATCAAAATGGCGGAATTTATTTTTCCATAGAAAATGAAAGGGGAATTTTAAAGGGCTTTTTATAGGCGGGAAGACAGCACGCGGGCCACATGTGGCCCGCGCCCCCACGCAACCTACTAGTTTATTTAAAATTCAACTAAAACGTCATACTAAAATATGAAAGTTAAGTAAGTAACTAAGTTATAAGTTTTAGTATAAAGGAGAAATACCAAAGGTTTTGCCACGAATTTAAACTAAGTAAACTAAGTTTTAAACAAGTGGAAGTATTTTTTAAAAACCATTGGCACTAGGAACTTAATAATGCACATTTCCTGTTCGGTATAAATAATCATGTTTTTGAGAACTATTGTCCATCACTTTGGAATCCGGATTTTTATTAAAAAAAATGGTAGAGACCGTAATAATGTATATTTAAGATAAAGTTTGGATTTGATTCAGCTTGGTACCAGATTTCAACATCCATGATTCCATGGTCTTTCATAGATGTCGATTAATCAAGCTGTATTTATTGGATTTTACGCATGCGCAGCAAAATATACACATGCATATTATGTATAAATACAAACTTATTCTTCATATTTGTGCGAAAATACGTAATACTAAAATATATCATAATTACCTACCTAGAAGTGTCCGAGGTTGTAGAGTCACGCATCCAGTGTGAATGTACTCAATCAGTTGGCGAAACACGTCCGGCTCAAACTCCTCAATGATCAGAGTCTGATGCTGCTGTGAAGAGGGCTGTCGTAAAAAAATATAATCATTATAATACTACTACAGGTACATTTTAATATTGGTAAATGTACCTATATAATCAGTATTTTTTATACAAGGCAAATTTAACCTTTTCCCTGACCCGTGAAGATGTGCTTCTGCGACTGAGGGTAGTAATATTTTAACAATGGTGGCTTTGTAAACAAAGAATCTTCTAAAAGATGTCATGATAAAGACCTAGCTTTCAATTGAAAGCTTAATTAAAAAAAAAGGAATTTGAACTTCTTAAAATACCCTTTGATTAATAAAAAAATGTACTTAAATGAAAATGAATATTAAACACAATATTCTTAAAACTATAATTATTTATGTAGTACAAAGCATTTGTGCTTAAATGTTTAAAATAACACACAGTAAAAACTACAAGCTCAGTGCCATAGTGTATTAATTATACGAACTATAGCTGTAATAAGTGACTTAAAATAAGTATGAACAGTTGTAAAAAATTTGTTTGTACAAACCTCGTCATACATGAGATAAAAAACCAACGTCGCCATGCAAATTTCACATAATATCAAAAGATAATTGAAAAAACAAGAATTAATATAAAAAGTACATAGTAATATTGTTAAAACACGTTCGAAAGATTTGCAACTACGATAAAACGAGTGTATACAGAATGAAAAATTGTACAAAATGAACAACGAATAATTAATAATTCAACCCATGTCAAGATATTCCTACGACACCGTTAATTTTGAATTACCTCTTGTATTGGAGCCAATTGTTGCGCGAAACTTGATCTCTGGAGTGGATACGAATGAAAATATATCTTGTTAAAATAATTTCGTAGAACTTATATTGAGTATTGAACCCACCATTAATGCTTAGGGTTTCACTAGAAAAATTTAGCTTATTATTGATGTAATTTCTTAGTATATTTTTTCGATCTACACCACGTCTAGTCTGATCCGATTTTCTTAACAGATACAACTATATGTCTAATTTTCGTTACCAATTGTTCCCTACCTACCTATAAAAAACCCCAAACTCTACTCAGCTCTACAGTACCTACGTACTAAAAATTAAAATCCTTTATAATAATACTCTTATCGCAAAAAAAGCTTTAGTTTATTAGCGATATAAGTTTACATTTTTTTTTACTAAGTAAGTGAGTAATACCTACATTGGTATTTTGCTTTTGATTTTAGCTTTTCAGTTTACCTGAATTTATTTATTCTGTCAATAACTCGTTCAAAGTATACGTGGGTGTTCAGTTTAACCTGGTTACGAGTTATAATCGGTTCATTCGCTTGAATAACTTTTGAAATGAGTTTCGTAAACTGAAATGTGATTGAAAATTTATCATGATATTCAACTTTTGCCGCCAAACCGGCAAAAAAGCTTAACATGAGCTTTGACTAATGGTTGCTTAATAGAGACAAAAATTCTAGCAATTAATATATTTTATACTCATACTAGTCAGATCTGGTATATGATTAAAATGCAACTAGTAACTACTTTATTCGTTAATAGTAAACCCGTTAATTGCCCGAGTGACAGGAAAAGGGGGGAGAGTACTCCCAGTGACACGAAATATCTCTTTTAGGGCCGATTTTTCAATCGCCAGATAAACTATCTGAGAAATAAATTTGAAACATAATATGCCGTTCAAAATCTGTCAAAACGTCATATTTATTACTCAGTTATAACGTTTATCTGGCGACTGAAAATCGGCCCAAAGACTTTCGATAGTCAAATAGACAGCACTCTCTTACATATACGTATATCCTACTTCTATAATATTAAAGTCATCTATATGAATGTTAAATATTGCGCCAGCTCAAACTAATCAAGTCACCAAATGTGAGTAAATTAATAAGCTTAATCTGAGTTTTTGCACTCATTTACGAGTTACAGTACTCAGAGTATACAAAGCATTATGTACTTACATTAATTTAATTAAACATACCTGTTGTGCAGCGTTCTGTAAGTTCAAAAGGGGCTCTGAAGATCGTTTCAGAAATAAACGTAACTTGTTCTCCCTTGGTGCTGGCTCCTTCTTTCTTTGAGGGCTGGGTGCTTGATAGAGCATCTTTTGGAATACTCTGTTGGAATAAAATAATTATTTTCAAAGTTATATTTGTTATTTTTTTTCCAGATTTAAAAAATTCAGATCATTCCTCAACTCTCAAAAATTTGTTATCAAGTATATCATGAAAATCTTTAATCGGATTAAGCTCTTTTGTCATGAAAACCAATGAATACCATTACGAGATAAAACGTTTATCTTGAAAAATAAGATTTCAATCGTCACAAACCAAATACGTAGAGCCTCATCTGGAAAAAGCTTCAACACTCAACTTAAAAGGATTTTAAGTACATTCTACGCGCTTGATGCGGTTACATACGAACTCTGTATATAAACCTTTGTTACAAATGTGGTCTCGTTTTTATGTTATATATTAAATAAAGAACCGAAACCGAAACGAACGAACGAATACCTGCTTGTGCTGATTCAATGACTGACTCATTGATCACCTCTCCTGAACAATTTTGTATTAAAAAAATTTTTTTGACGTACACTGTCATATAGAAGGGAAAAATTCATTAAGAACAAAAATATGGAGAGAGCTGATGATTGAGGATTTCGAAGACTGATGAAGAGCACGGCCAGGGTATTGAAGATAGGTGGGAGGTGCTCAACCAAATGTCATTCGAAACGTCATCCAATTGGCAGTGAGCTGGAAAAAAATTCAAAATGGCCGCCAATATCTCGAAGAGTATAAAAGATGGAAGAGTGGTTCTTGACAAGAGTTGATCAGGACTCTAAGTTGATGGCTAGACAAAAAACTAAATGGCGGAATTTATTTTTCCATAGAAAATGTATGGCGAATGTTGAAGACACTAAAAGTTGGAAGGCAAATAGGGGGGAAGACAGTACGCGGGCCACATGTGGCCCGCGCCTCCACGCGCCCTACTATTTTTTTATATTTACGTTATCAATTTTAAGATATAAACAAAGCACCTTATAGTAAAGTAGCTTAACCGTCCCTAATTTTTCCGGATTATCTATCCCTTTGGGAATTTCATAAAATCTTTTCAAGCAAGAATGTAATATCAGTTTAACTATGGAAAATGTCAGGATTTTTAGTTTCGAAGGTTGGGGTTGGTCGGTATGTTGTGAGGGAGTAGCTAAAAGCAACTAATTACATACGGTGTGAAATCGTAGTGGTTACAAATCTTTTAAGAAGGCCATCCAGCAATGGATGGCGGACGTCCATCAGCTCTGACCATGGCTACACAAAAACGTGGTGAAACTGAGAGCCTACTTTTAATAGTCATCTTTCTTGTTCATTTACTTACCTGCTTCGAGCTGCCAACACCGCTTTCACAGCACACACTGGCTCCCTGGTGTCACCCACGAGGAACGTGACGTCACAAAGCTCTGGCATGGAGGCGAGGAACTTCATGTCTTCAGCAAGCCCTGACTTGTTCTCGAATGTGCTGAGGTCAGGCTCCGCCTCCATTGCCACGAGCGCTCCGCTTCGCATTGACGACTGAATAAAAAGATTAATAAGTAATCGTAAGGGATAAGATCTGAACAAGGTTTACGAAACTCGCCAATACCCACTTGGCCAGCGTTTGTGATGGGCTATAGTCAAACTCCTTTCGTTCTGGGAGGAGACCCATGGCCATCCTAGACTTAAAAAGGAGATGTAAGAAAAATAAGCTCTCAAAATATAAAGAAGAGAGCAAAGAAACAGTGTCAATAAGCAGACTTCAAAGCTTTAAAAGCAAAGCTTTTAAAACAAATTATATTTACAAGTAATATTGCGAAAAGCTAGACGTGCATAACATTGAAAATGCTGCTAAATACAATCTGACGTGAGTAACTCATACTCTCTACATACTCCACTCTCTCTAAAATAAAACGTTTGATAAAAAGTAAGTGTTCTATTCAAGTTTGTAATGCAAAGGATCTTTCCGTCTCGATAATTTACGTCTCTGCCTAATAAATCAGCGGAAAATTTTCTAGACCAATATTGAATTCGATCTTAAAGTTCCCTTTTACGTTTCCTAAAGCAATTTAGGTGAAGCCAATTTTTCGCTAAAATACGAGAGGTGTCAATCGTTACTCCGTCATTGGACCCTGTAATTGGATATCGCATCGACCCTATTCCGAGGGTAAAGTGTTCCTGGAAAAAAAGACGTTTTCGCGATCAAATACCTAGCAGCTGACTATAGCAATAACTCCATCAACTTTAAGTTAATCGGACTCGCACTGTAAGAGTACGACCAAATCCATGAAAACTTTATTTTCATATTTGTTGATACAGCGACCATAGCCACATGTACCTATACCCACTGATCTACCTACCTATACCGTAAAATTTTTAACTTCCTTATTTTTAAAGCAAGCTTGTTCATATCAGGTTGCCTTGCTTGTTGTTAAACTAGACCTAGATACTTCAGGAAGCTCATTACTTACGGATTGGACCCTATAGTAATGTGTTATGCAAAAGTAGAGTGTTTTTAGGAATTTCATTTTGTCGAAAATTATTTTCTTTATTATAATTTTGGCCATAAAACAAAAACGATTCAAAGTAGTAAGTAAGTACCAGCCATATTTCAACTTTACCAGGTGAGAAACGAACCCGAACAGTGATAATTTACATAGCTGATAATTCAATCATCACGAACGGCTCCATGGGTTTCAATCTAAATGGTAATTCTGTTGAAGACCGGCCGAGTGTACTAAGAGGATAATTTATTTCAATTCGGCTCTATTTGAACAGTAGATACGAAGCTGTTAAATATTATCTTTCAATAAGTATGACGACGTGATTAATTGTTTTAAAGTTAAAAAGAATAAAGGGCAAAAATGAAAACCGATAATATACAACAAAACTAAATAGAAAATAGGAAAAATAAAACCTTAATTAAAAAAAAGTCTGTGTCTACAGTAAAATTGATCATAATATGGACTCAATGAAATACAAAAACATAACTATTACTTAATACTAACTATTACTTAATAATAATATACTGATCAAATAAAGACAAAACTGATTAAACTGATATTTGCGCATGAAGATTTTCTCTTCCACGTCAAATAATAATGAGATCATCAAGATGGACATGGACTAAGTTTTCACCCAAAAAATCTATGGAAATTTTTATAAACTAAAATCCACGTGGGTACAAATGTCGTAAAAGTGTATCTAGTCGTAGTAAAAAAAAACTCGTCCGTAAGTATAGTTTCTAATCAAGTCAAGTCGTATAAATGTTACTAAATTAATATAAAAATGTGCAAATAAAATATTTATCGAACCAATCCAATAATACTCATCAAATACGCCTAAACGAAATCAATCCGCTAAACGGCTAAACTGTGTTATAACCACAGGTTAACGGCCTACAAGCCGTATTTAGGTGATTTTGAGTGAAGTTTTACGTAAAAACTATAAAGACAATTACTCTCAAATTTAAACGTCATGTATTTTGGGTCTTTAATCTAAAATCGCTAAGAAGCAGAAACACGATTGGATAAAATTTTCTCGATAGAAAGTTCTCCCAAAAGTTGCTCCAAAATCTCAGTTTTCCTGTTATATATCGGAAACTGCAATTGATGCAATTTTTATTTTATTGTGTCGGTAGTAACAATATTCAAAAACGCTGAGAACCGATTTTTGATAACTGGCTTAGTTTTTGAGTAATTAGGTAAAAGGTTTTTTTTCTGTTATATTCTTCCGCGACGCTGCATGTCGCACCTATCAACGTATCCGTGAGAGTGAGAAAGACAAAAATAAATTCAATGAATCCCCTTAAGGGTTATAACGGTTTTATCGAAAGAGGGAATATAGAGAAAATTTCAGAGAAAAAAAAAACTTACTTCATCTAAACTGAAGTGTCTTGTTATTGTGATATCCATCTTGAATCACAAACGTGTGTTTGAAGAACGAGGTCTATTCAGGCTTTTCTTCAGGACACGACTTTATATAGCGAGGACCAAACAGCGACTGTCAGAGGGAAATGAACGGGATGCGTGTCGCCGTGCAAAATAGAAAATCGCATGGTCCAAGACATAAACGAGTATACAGAAGAAAGGAAAGTAAGATAAAAAACTTTTAGATTTAACTTCGTATTATGCCACACATTATAAAAAGGCGTCATTTAAGTACATTTACGAACTTAATTTACCTGAAGTTGGGCCATAAAAAGCAATTAAATATTGCCCAAGTGCAGCACTAGACACAGCTTGTCATAGGTATTTAGCACAATCCAGAAAGAGGCCCTAACGTAAGGTGGTTGTATAGGACCCTCCCTATACATATATATGCCTCATGAAAGGGTATTTTCCACCAGGATGTGTGGATTGTGAAATCCGTTTTAAAATTGCAGTGGTTTATTCACTATTTTACTACGTTTTTACATACAAAAAATAAGGAGATCAGCAAGATTTTCAACTAATGTTAAGTGATACACTTGCCCACTTCAGAATGCAGTGTTAACAATAGCTTTACGTTGCAATATCATGCGAAGCCCCTGCATTATGTTTATCATCCTGAGACGTTAGTTCATTGTCCAATAACGCATATAGTTAGAATTATATGCAAAATTCAAAATTCAAAATATATTTATTTCACATAGGCCTAACTTACAAGGCACTTGTAAAACGTCAACAATATTATTGGACAATGTAGATATCATCACTTGCTTAGCGGTAAAAGAAAAAAATCGTTGAGAATTCAATATAATGTTCTCCAGTGTGCTTAAAGGCTATAATTTGCCAATAAAAACCCTAACCAGTTATGACCACAGTAGTGAACCTGCTACTACTAGTATACTATTACTATCTAGTATAAGTAGACAAAATGCAATAAAAACTTTTATCGAATGAAAATTAATCCACTTCATTTTTTGACTTGGTACAATTAAACCACAGGAACTAAAATGCAATGAAATCTCGTCACTATTCACAGAAAGCAGTCAAAGCAAGTAAAACGAGGAATAGGAAAAACTGTAATTAGAATTTCTTTGAGGTGGTTTTTATATTTTCAAATAAACTGAGTTATTATAATATTCACATTTCTTATTTTCTCTATTTAGGTAGACCTGGAAATATTGTGACAATAAAGAGCCTTTTTAATATGCTTTGCGTTTTATCCGGGAAGATTTCTTAGCTGGTATACTAGACTGGGAGGTAAGGCATTAAAACTGTAACAGTTTTAAGCACCTTGAATTCTATATAGGTACAAGTAGTAACACGTAATACATATACCACATTGCAATAGACCATGCATAATAAATCTCGGCGCAGCGAACCGTGATCCCTATGACACTGACAGCTAATGTCACCACATAACATTGTAGTGGCGTCACCATTAAATCGGGATCATATTGGGGGCGTCTAAAAATGCCATTTATAAATTTTACGTAGCTATTTACCATTAGTAATGATATTCCGTTGATATTTTTAACAATTCTTAATATTTACAGGAAGTTATGTCAATCTGAATTTATGTTTACGTCCTGCAAAACTTACGTCGTGTGACGTTTATCGACTAGGGCGGCAAGTATCGATAAAAAAATGTCGGTAATGGAAACGAGTACACAATTTTTCAGACAAAATAAATAAATGGGGAGCAATCATTTTCATGATAAAATATATACTTATATAGCAAAAACGTGTAATTACCGGGTTAAGCATTATTAGAAAATAACAAGGTTGGAAACTTTCGTTTTACTTACCTACTTAATCTATGCCAAAAATCTTAAATTAATACAACAACAACGAAATGGACATTAAAAATGCACATTGTAATATTTTTTAAAACATGTTTACCAACGTGGTTTAAGTGCAAGCCACGCCTTTGTCTAAAAAAAAAAATCGACACGACCAAAGACACGACCCATCACTAAACGAACTGTCATAGGGATCATGGTTCGCCGCGCGGAGATTAGTGACGCATTGCTCTTAAATTAGTGTAAAAAGTCATTACTTGCTCTGTGGTGTAAACAGTTCCTTAAGGCGTGGTTATACTAGATGTCACTGTTACTGTCACGCTGCATTAAAAGGAAAGGGATGTGAAACGGCAGTGTAACTGGGCCCTTATTCTGTGTTTCAGTGATGATCACTCAGTGGCTTTCAATGACACTTATTTTTTATCCATTGAAAGTTTTCACAAAATATTATTTTCGTTATACTTAATAAAGCAGCAATGTATAGCGACCCATACACCCACTGCTTATCACTTATCACTGAGATACAGAATAAGGGCCCTGGTCGGTCAAATAAACTCTTAACCAACCACATAAATTAAGATCAGACAAAAAAAACGAAAAAGCTAAACAATAGGAATGTAATATTTATCAATGAGAAATACTCAGAGTACTATGTACTAAAGTAAATTCTTAGATATTGTGTAAATTGAGAATTTATTTTTATCGAAAATAATGATGGATAGGTTATATCGTATATTTTTTGTGCTGCCACAAACGCAGTAGTTCGGCTCAACTTTTTTTTTTTAAAGGAGCATATAATATGGCGTCTTACCGAGCTTTAATGGGGTTGAATATATAGGACAGGAGCACTGGCTCAAAAGAGGAACCACCCCGTATTGCCAATATTGATTTTATACGGACACCATCGCCGCCGATTAATCAATATAATTTGCATAAAATACGTTCAGCCTTTATGATGGAAATTTTAACTCAATTTAAACTGCTAAACTATACACACTAAAAAGGTATATGTTTGATTCTTTGTACTCATATGTACAGGTTATGTTATTTGAATATATAAACTAAATTACTTTTATCATGAAAAAGGTAAAAGCTCACTGCAGAACTTCACATTAGGGAACTACAATATACAAAAGACTTAATCAGGTAAAGAACCACATTGGTACCCATAAAAAATGTATAGTAGGTTTGCAGTTAGCAACCTGTTGATGACAAAGTTCTAAAATTGTCTTCTGTGCTGAGAATTTTTTTAAATATCAGAAATAGCCTTGCGCTTGACGACAACCATGTCTAATAGAAAGTTATGATTAGTTATATGTAAGAGCGCTCTTGTCTAGAAAATACCTATCCACTCATGTCTCGAAGACATCATGACAATTGTGAAACGTGGAACTAAATCCTTTCGTGCGTGTATTTTGGATGTTAACTACGAAAGAATGCCACCGACTCTGGTCACCAGAGTCTGGTGTCTTATCATATCAATAGATCACCAGCCGTGAACTTGCACTTGACTGCATAATCTGTTAGCTTTATTTACCGACACAAATTCTACGGTAAAATACTCAGCCCACGCAAAGCGTCTGGAGTAACGCCCACACAGATTCCCACCTACTTCAGTCCCGTCAATACAAATAAACATAAAA
Organism: Coenonympha arcania; assembly: GCA_036785405.1. Classification (NCBI taxonomy): domain Eukaryota; kingdom Metazoa; phylum Arthropoda; class Insecta; order Lepidoptera; family Nymphalidae; genus Coenonympha; species Coenonympha arcania. The sequence goes on from CM072067.1 coordinate 6,162,701, forward strand.
CCTCAAACCTCCAACCTACCTGTTGATATTGGGCGCTCAAAACTTTGTATCCACACTAGCAGATATCACACCCTATTCAAAAAGTCATTGATGAAATAATATCGAAAAAACTTGCACCAATAAAACCATACATTAAAGACTCACTACGCGAAAAAGACTTAACTACTACTGTTATAAATACACACAAATTCACTTAGCAATCCTATTTATACAGAGCAACAACATTTATTAAACGTTTTATTTAAAAGAACTAAAACAAAAGCTTTTTTACTTAAAAGATATTCTACAACATTTAGTCCTAGTGAATGTACACAAGAAATTTTTTTGTGATACGCATGCGTGAATTCTTCGCGCATGCTTCTGGTTGTCATCAATATGATATAAGCTATAGGAGGTCGGGGCGGCATTCAATGGGCGAAGCATTGAAGGTTAACTTCATGAATGAGATGGTGGAATGGATTTCGATTCAAGTAATTATGATGTTGAATTCAACTGCGTCTTGTAACTTTTGACAATGAAGCGTTCAATGGCATTCATTTTATTTTGTTCCAATTTCAATTATTTATCAAGCTAATTTTGAATTTTTACACACTTATCCAATGGCCTTATGGCGGGAGATATGTTATTTTTATTACAATTTTATGTATTAAAATTTACTTATTATAAAGTTTACTAATTAAAGTGTATTATGGAAAGAGAACTAAGCGAAAAAGTATTAATTTGTAATTTATAGTGTTAGGCTAAATATAACAAATAATTAATTAATAGTAAAATCCAATCTAAGTTTTAAAAAGAATATCGAGACCGATCTTATAAATTATCGTCATATCCTGGAATGTCACGTTCCGATAGTTGTTTTGGTTTATGTCACTAAAGCCCATAAGCTACTATCATGGAATTCTGTGCTACAGCGAAAAACTTTGCATTAAGTAGGTACCTTTCCTTACAAAAAAGGCTTATCAGGGGCTGCTAAAAAAGGCATCCTGGAGACGATGCGTATTATGAAGGAGATATTCCTTATACTCTGGAGCCTTGACCGGTAGTAGTTCGGTGCCCTAAAACTTTGTTACATTGCTAAGACCTAATCTGTAACTTTTCGAAGTAAGTAATGTGCGTTTGGGCCAACTAAATATCACGTAAATGAGAAGGAAAATATTGTAAGATAGCTCGCCTTGATGACAGTTCTAAATAATGTGCCGATGTGGTGTTAAGTCTGCCAACCCACACTTATTCAGCTTGACTAAAACCCTTCTATTTCTGAGAAGAGACCTATGCCATGAAGAGGCCAGTAGAGCAATCCTCGGTGAATAAGATTTAAGTGGTGCTTTATTAATAAAAAGCAATTTGGCAAGGACCGAACACCATCCCCAGGATGGGTAGTGTATTTATTCTGTACTGCAAGTTTATAACATTTTATTCAAGTACTCTTAATATATTTAATTTCAGTGAAAGTGGAAATTCAGGAGTTTAGGTTCCCTAAAACACGACATCTGGATGTCGTTGTCAGAACTAAATGGTTTCAGGGTATGGATGTTGGTTCCGTAGATAGCTCTGTTTTCTGGGTGGGTACTGAAATAGGAACCTGATCTGCTCTTATGGTCCTACGCAACAGCTGCAGATGGCGTTATTTATTTCTGGTAAAAATAATATTGTACTGAAATTAAAATAAACATGATTAAATTTACCAATCTCGGCCCTCGGTAAGATATTCACAAGATTTCTGTATAAATAAAATTCATTTGGGTCGGATCTGAGCGTATGACTTAAAAACACACACACTGCTGCAGTTCTTCAAATACCTCAAGCTATTTGCATTTGTTTCTCACAAACAGGTGTAGATGGCAGTTCTCTGTAATAGAGTAACAGAATTATTGTGCTTCTGCTTAAAAAAGGAATTGATGAAACTAAAATCTGTTTATCTTTCTCCTTATAAAAGAAATTACTGTAAAAATTAAAAAAACTGCCATATTTTTATTGCCAATTATTATTTATGAATCAAGTTACCTTGAGCCCGCCCGCCCTATAGATTTAAAGCGCATTGTAATTTTAACATTCCTACTTTACTATAATTTTCATATAAATATATACACCTTACAATTCTCCATTTACAAAGTGAACTCTACGCTTGATATAATGGCATCGTCTAAGAAGATCAAGATGGGATATGTACGCAATTAATTAAAGGCATCACCGTGGAATCCCATACGATTAGTGGTGTAATGGTGGGTAAGACGTTGATGAACGTGGTACGTCAAACCGAAAACGTACATGTTACAGAACTTTGAACTCTATTAACAAAAGTTTAAGGATAATTGATATGCATCATGATATTGATATCTCGTTCGTGGATGCGGTGTCTTAGGCAAACATTTTAAGCGAGGGAACCCAAGTAATCTGGAAATTTCAATATTATTTATAATTAATGTCTAAGTGCTGAGTTTCTAGCTAAAATTCAGATACTGAAACTTGATTTAGAGTGAAATTAAATTAGACGTTTGATGAACATAATGTTTCGTTTTCAGAAATTAATTCCAACATCAGTTAAGATCTACGTACCCGTCAAAATCAAGTTGTATTTATTTATTCGCTGTTTGTAAGCTAATGACTTGTAGGCTTATGATAGTAAAATCATCTATCTTTACATGCGTTTATAGAAATCATTGTTTGAATGTCCACTAAAGGAAAATAGTCCGAGAATCGACGATTTTGTGAGTTTACTCACTTCTAACTAAATTTTCTAAAATCAAATTCTATTTTTATTTTCAACAAATATATTTTTCATTTTTAAACAAATATACGTATTTGATATAAGCATGTGCAGAAAACACTACCTTCCCAACTATTTAGGAATTAAGAAAATACAAATAAAGTTAAAATTTGGCAAACAGGTCCATTTAGGTACCTACATCTCCTTGTACTTGTGAATATCTGAGGAAGTTACATCTTACTAGCTTATGCCTTCAGTATAACAATCATATCGATTAGTCAGTGGCGGATTCCATTAGGTATTAATTCCAATACAGCAATATCTCCACGTCACTATCAGATAGCTGTTTGGCAGTTATTAATCCTAGACGGGCTTAGATCTGGGTATCGAATGTCTCAAGGGATGACATGACATAACCCCATTTCACGGTTTATTGCATAAGATATCGTTTTATTGTTGTACATTTGGATACGAAATAAACCTCTGCCATATTATTGTTGCTTGGGCTTTTTAGACCCTTCTTGCCTTTGCCAAATATCATCATATCATTGCCAATCTTCAGGACTCTGACCGCGAAACTTAGTTTCTAAAGAAGCATAATTTGATACACTTCGGCATCCAATAATGTCTCACAAACGTGCACGTAGAACCAGACAAAATTTTGTAGGCCTGATTATTCATTTTGCTTTGACATGGGAAAAGTCTCTATCCCCAACATATTTGAAAAGTATAATATTTACGAAAAATATTTCATTAAATGCTAAAAGTATGATGAATTACTTTAAATTGACGATATTTTTAACATGATCATATTTGGAAGTTCCAGCAATCAACATGACAATTTTCCCATGGTCCTTTTATTTAGAGGTTGTAAAATGTAAAATTCACAGCGGCACTGTAGAATACCTACAGATTAGAACACTGACTTTTGGAGTTGTAACTATTATCAGCTTAAATGTCAGTAGCCAAGTTAGTTGGGATTGATTCAAACGTTTCCAAGTTATTAATGAGATAATATGTTTATCAGTTACTAATCTAGGGACATAGACAGATGACTTGCCGCGGATTTTCGGACATTTCCTTTCTCCCTGACAAAAACTGATTTATTTTTTTATTAGAACCTTTATTTAAAGGCACAAATGACTTCTTGAGACGGGATATGAAGGCTTTGGTGGGACAATAAGTACCTTACCCAAATCTGCTTAACTGCTGCTACACCAACATTGTCATAAGAGCCTGTCCTCCTGTGCAAGTCAAATTAGTTTATTTCACTATTTATTTCTTATTAAAGATGAAACTTAATCTAAGTTAAGGTTTTAGTTTGACAAGTTAAGCTCCAAAGTCACGCATAGCGCCTTAATACGGAGATGTGAGTGACAGGCACATTATGTGGATAGACTTTGGTCAACATTAATTAACTAATGTGATCGGTTGCTCTATCTCTACTCCAGACCTGTAGAGCGGTTGGCTTAAAATGTATCAATCGTTAAAGAGCTATATTCAGTGGCGTATTTACCCTAGGGACAAGTGGGCCATGGCCCAGGGCGGCTGCCTCCGAGGGGCGGCGCAAGCCGCACCTCGCTGGGCTTTAGATTTTTATTGAGATTTTTTGCCTTGTTTTTTTTTTATTTGCCTGAACAAATTAAAAAATAACCCCACATAAGATCATTAGAAAGGCGTTTTTTATAACTTCTTCAATATTCCTTGATTAAGTACATCAGAAACTGAACTAAATTTTATTTGATTGTAAGTTTGATAGACATAACAACGCAAGGCATCGTTTAAACTAGTTATTACTGACAGGCGCACCGATTGTAGAGGGCAGGAGTTGACCTCTTTAGAATCAGTACTCTAGACTTAATAGTCTATACAATTTATAGTATATTTTTTGTGCCGATTTGAAGCGCCTACTTCAAAGTTCCCTAGTAGTAAAACAAACATTATGATGCAAATGACCGTTAAAGTAAATGTAATTTTATTTTAGTTCCATAGACTCTCAAGCCAACTTACGCAACAAATAGCGCCAAAATGGCGAAAATACGTCTATTTTCATTACTTCCTTTTTACGTTGACAGTGTGAAGTCCAGGGTACTTATATTAGAGAGGACGGATGACGGGCGGCGTTTTCTGTTGAACTTCATTGCGTGCGCAACTTGGGAGTTCGGGCAATAATTCAGGACTAGAGCGGTGCAAAGCGATGATGCAGTTCGTGTTTAAGTTCTCTAATTAGGCTCAGCACTTAAACAAAACTGTAAAAAGTTTGCCACATAGGTACACTATGGGCGGCGAGAAGCGATTTTTGTAACCAACCTTAACAAAGACAGGGGGCAAATTGGCTGTTGCACTAAAAGTTACGTGAACCACCAAAAAACGGATTTCGTTTCTTTCGTTAAAAAACGGACTTACACTGAAAACTACTTACAAGTTTATGGTAACATAGGAACTTAACGAACGCGGCCCGTTAAAGTCGTTTCACTTCAGATTGAACGAACAGAATATTTTCAAATTCACTAATCATGCGTATATTGATGGCCCTGAGCCGGTAATTGTATACAAAATTAAAAATGTGTTATTGGAAAAGGGCGCTTAAAGAATCATTTTTTTACTGAGCTTCACATCAGCTTGTGGCGAATTGTTATTTATTAGAAGTGCGAGATGGGCTAGCGCACTGAGGGTGCCGTACTATCAAGACCAATTCTCAATAGTATTGAAGTAAACTAAACACCCCTGCCCAACAAATTCAAAAACGTGCAAAAAACGTTTATTGTACGGAAGACCCCCTTATATATTTGTTTTATTTATAAATGAACTATTTATGTTTAAAGTGAATCTATAATTAAATATTTTGTGAACACATTTGTGTCTTCCTTTTATCGTTATTGATATCGATCAAAAACCAGCAAAAATCACATTTATTGTATGGTGCTCCCATACAATAAACGCTCCCTCTTAAATATATATTTTATTCTATTTTTTTGTATTTATCGTTATAACGGCAATAGAAATACATCATGTATGAAAATTTCAAGTCTGTAGCTATCACATTTTAAGAAATACAGCCTAGTGACCGACGGACGGAGCGAAGTTTTGGTGATAGAGTCCCATTTTTACCCTTTGGGTACGAAACCCTAAAAAATACTATTTTATAAGATCACAAGACTTAGTTTTGAGAGAACTACTAGTAATTATAGGTTAGTAATGCAAGGCTGGAAGTAGATTTTTGAGCCGAGTATTAAAGCGTGGCATTCAAAGACATACTAATATTAAAAAGGTAATAGTTTGTATGTAAGTGTGTTAATGTGTACGTGTTTATATTTGTATCTTTCTAACTCTACGCTGCAACAACTAAAACAGTTTTGTTAGGCATAGAGATAGACATAGAGATTACTAGTAGGGTGCGTGGTGGCGCGGGCCACATGTGGCCCGCGTGCTGTCTTCCCCCATATTTTCCTTCCAACTTTTAGTCTCTTCAACATTCGCCATACATTTTCTATGAAAAAATAAATTCCACCATTTTGAATTTTTTTCTATCCATCAAATAGAGCTTCGGGTTCTGATCAACTCTTGTCAAGAAACCGTTCTTCCATCTTTTATACTTTCCGAGATGACGTTTCGAATGACATTTGGTCGAGCACCCCCCCACCTATCTTCGATACCCTGGCCGTGCTCTTCACCCGTCTCTGAAATCCTCAATCATCAGCTTTCTCCGTATTTTTCTTCCGAATGAATTTTTTTCTTCTATACGACCCCATCCGTGAAAAAAAAATTTATCATACAAAATTGTTCAGGAGAGGTGATCAATCAGTGAGTCAGTGGCCAATCAGCACGAGTAGCTTTATATATGTATGGTAATGTCACTGCTTAAAATGAACCCAAACCGTAAAAAAACAGGAATTTTCGCGCTCTAGTTGCTAAATTATTGTATATAAAATTCGTGTTCGCTTCATTCACGGCTATTTGTGACTTCAAGTTCACTCACAAATTTAAGTTCGCTTTGGTCGCATTTGTTTCTTAACAGTCAAATTCAGTGATCCGCTAAGTAACTAAGGCGTTTTTGCTTGATTTTAACAATCGCTGTATCCTTTAACTTCATAATAGATAGATACTTTAAAATTTCATTAACTGAATTGTATTAGTTTATTACTATTGTGCTTATGATAACAAATTAACAAACAATAAAAATTAAACTTTGTAAAAAAATTTAAAAAACCCAATTGCATGATGGAACTTACCATCATAGGTTAGGTTAGGTTACAAATCCGTCTCGCACTTGTTTGTTTTAAAAAATCGAAAGCTTTGAAGGAAAAAACGTTTCGGTTAGAGAATAAGTCCAATTCTACACTTCTATAGGGCGGCAAATCCTGCTTGGCCCGGGGCGCTGAATTTTAAAATACGCCACTGGCTATATTAATGTCAAAACATTGGTTTTGACCAATCACAGCACATGAAAATCACTTGGTACATTTTTAGCCAATCGCCCTGCTGTTTGTTTTAAGTTGTTTCGACCAAAATAGCCCACGAAATATTCCTTTTTAGGGTTCCGTAGCCGAATGGCAAAAAACGGAACCCTTATAAATTCGTCATGTCTGTCTGTCCGTCTGTCCGTCTGTCCGTCTGTCCGTCCGTATGTCACAGCCACTTTTTTCCGAAACTATAAGAGCTATACTGTTGAAACTTGGTAAGTAGATGTATTCTGTGAACTGCATTAAGGTTTTCACACAAAATTTTAAAAAAGTAATAAATTTTGTGGGTGCCCCATAAAAATTTTTTCTTCATCAAACCCATATGTGGGTATCTATGGATAGGTCTTCAAAAATGATACTAAGGTTTTTAATATCATTTTTTTCTAAAATGAATAGCTTGCGCGAGAGACACTTCCAAAGTGGTAAAATGTGTGTGTCCCCCCCTGTAACTTCTAAAATAAGAGTATGATAAAACTAAAAAAAAAAATATAAGTTACATTACCATGCAAACTTCCACCGAAAATTGGTTTGAACGAGATCTAGTGAGTAGTTTTTTTTAATACGTGTTGAATTGATATTCAACAAGTCTAATATTTTGTTTAACTTTGATGACGACAGATGGCGTTGCACGTCCGACTCGCACTTGTCTGGTTTTTAAATTCTGTGGGCAGGGTTGTTTAGTTTACTTTATACGTACTATTGAGAATGAGTCTTGATAGTAAGGAACCCTCAGTGCGCGAGCCCGACTCGCACTTGACCAATTTTTTTATTACGTTTTTTGCAAATATAAGGCTAATTATACATCGTTTATCATAGGCTTTGTTTGTAAAAATTGTTTTGCGAACATAACGTTTATGCATCTAGATGATTTTAAATAAATGGATATGGAGTGCATGAAATTAATAATGAATTACAGACAATAAAATCTCTAATTTGGTTAATGTTTTTGATTGTATATAAAAAAAGACTCTTACTTGTATTACACACAGTATCTGTAGGCAATACAAGATTATATCATTTTAAAGCACAATAAAGGGAGTCTTTTCTTCTTTTCTAAAATAAAACTAAGTTTATGTCTGGAAGGCGAAGTTTTGTTTAAATAGCTGATGAGTTGTTTGGTGTGTACACGATACCCGTATTATGCCGGGAGATCTTTCAATAGAACAATACTTTACTGGAACAATCGTTTATTATTATTGGAATAATTCGCGACGTAGAAAGCAGATGAACTTAACTACGTTTTTGCAAACTTCCCAGGAGAGCGAAAAAACTGTCTAAAATCGCCTCTTCAGACATTACCAGCTATTTAAAGAGCAACTATACAATATACGTTGTTTGGCTAATTAAAACAGTTACGTTTATGGTTCTTATGCCGCGAATCAGTAAAGCGAATAGTAGGAGAGCCGAACCTACTTCGACCTTCATCGAGCTGATAATAGAACCAGACCTATTTTATAATTTAGTATATTAGAAAATATATTTAAAATGGGTTGCCTGGAAAAATCCTGGACAGAATATTTTTAACTATTTTTACACTAGTCTTGAAGTATGAAACATATAGAATGTGCCGACATAGGATTGTCTATTATTTATTGCCTATTATTTTTAAAATTTTCTTATTATCTTAACATTGCAAAATTTTGTTTTTTCTTTAAATATAATTAACTACATAATTTTTTTTCTATTTGACAGTTTTTGAGAAAATAATATATTTGTGTTTTCTTTTTAGAGACACAGCATATACAGATATATGCTTGCAATGAATTCCTGCAACAAAGCCTGCAGCAGTAGCCGGGCCAAGTTTCAGAAATTATTTCCGGACAGCACTGCAGTCGTAACCATTGTTCCCACCATAACCAACATAATGAGATTGCTATGAGATACATGAAAATAAGTAGATACTATAATAGATAGAGATGTATATATTCTAGTAAGAACCTACACAGGTTTAACATGTAATCATTTTTAACAAGCTATAGCTTTGACGACCTCCCTGGCGCAGTGGTTTGATTCCCGCCACGGGCCATTTTGGAATTTTATAATTTCTAAATTGGCTCAGGTCTGGTCTGGTGGGATGCTTTGGCCGTGGCTAGTTACCACCCTACCAGCAAAGACGCACCGCCAAGCTATTTAGCGTTCCGGTGCGATGCTTGTAGAAACAGTTGGGGTTTGCTTACCCCGTCCAAGTTAGTACGATAACATCTTAGGCTGCATCATCACTTACCATTAGGTGAGATCGCAGTCAAGTACCTACTGTATACCTAGAGTAAAAAAAAAGTACGTTTATCCGTATTCACGTAACGCATCGGCTACATTTCGTGAAGGAAATGTTTAAAAATGATAAGGAGACGATCATCATACCAAAACATTTTTGCGAACCAAAAATTAATTTTACTAACATTGACATAGAGCGTAAAATTGAATGTAGTTCAAAACGCAATATGGTCGAGAATCCTTAAATTAAATTTGCTTTGCGCGATAAGGTTGAAGGATTGATCACTCAGTGTGTAAAAACGTTGCGTTAATCGCGCTCCCCCCCACTCTTAGTTACTCATCTAGCATCAAAATACTCGTCAAGATGAATCAAACGAATCCAAACTTGATGGGGTTGTGTCGTATAACTACAGAGTTCCTATGGTTCCTCCTTCCGATTACATCATCAGATCAGCTCCATGTCATAATAATTTTGCAAAATCATCTATTTCACAAATGTATACAAAATTTCAGCTCAATCGCTAACCGGGAAGTAGATCAAATTTAGCTTGCAAGATTTGGTTACAAACAAACAAGCAAACAAACAAAAATATATCCGGACAGTTGAAATCAAATAAAAGCTTGTTAAAACGGAGTTTGATTGAACAAAACTCAATAAGAAATGCCGCCAGTGGTGCAGCAGTGCATTTTTTTTAGAGACGGAAAATGCCAAACGCATTCCCATCAGTCACGTGGTGGAAACGAAAGCTGTGTGGACTGTGGAGTTAGGTATGGGAAGGTTATGTGGGACTGTAACTTCTGAAACCTGACTATTTCCACGTTGGAACCACTAGGGAGAGTACGGGATTCACCTTCGTATTCACCGTGTTCCCGCCTGGTCTCGTCACCACCTCCATTATAGTCCATTCTACACTGGACCTCGGCAGTGGTTCCCATAATTGTCGGTAGCCTGGTGGATGCCGTCTGTGCTTGAAACAGGTTTTACAGAAACCAAAATTAATTCCTGACTTGCGGTAATAGGTATTGATGAATAAAGAACCTCTAATACATGTAAAATAAATATTTGTAGGTACGTAATTAAAAAAAACTTAAGTTAACCTTAATCATAAATAAGGAAATTCGGTATGAACGCAAAGTTCAAAGAAATAATAAAGTAAATTTAATTTTAAATCTACCACCTTTTTCAGTTCACTAAACCCAACTCAGGCTATTCATTAAAATAATTATCTCAAATTGCTTCAAACTGAATTTATCTTTCGGTAAGCTGCTAATGCGTTCAAAGCCAAATTAAAACCACCGGTTACAGCTATTGAAAGCCAAAAGGGGCACTATGAAAAGATTAATTAGCTCGGTCTACGTTAACGGATGGAAATTGCGTAATTCACTCGTACTAATCCGTGGAAGTTACTATTCGTATAGAGGAGTATATGCTACATATGCTCCCTGCTGCGTCTTAGGTGTATAGGTATGCTACATTTAATGTAAATCAGGACATTACACACATTGCAACTTAGCCCCGATAGCTTGTGTTTTGGGTAGGTACTAGGTACCTTTTTTTTTTTTTTTTTTTTTTTTTTTTTTTTTTTTTTTTTTTTTTTTTTTTTTTTTTGTCGCTGGGAAATGCGTTTACGCATCCCGTCCGTAGACTGAGCGGGTCAAAACCGCGCAGTCTCCGGCCGGGTATGTGGGACTCGCTGACTGAGTCAGAATACCCACTAAAACCCAGCGGAGCCGCCTGCGTCCCAGATGGGGCACCAAAGGATCGCGAAAGCATGCACTTTGACGCCCCGACGCGCTCACCGTACCACTGGTCACTGGTTTCTACGGGGGTTGCAGAAGGTGCGCATATCGGCGCCTCCTTCTGCCTGGTCTTCTTCTGCGGAGCGGGAGAGCATCAGCCGCCTGCTCTCTCTCCCGCTCCAAAGCCTCCTTAATGTTCATCACCTCCTCGCAGTAGGAGGTGACGTGTGACCATCCGTCCTCGCTGTCGAGCATGTAGTTGATGACGCTTGACAGCGAGAGATCCCCGTTAAGTCTCGACACCAGCGAGTGTCTTTGTGGCGCCCATGACGCGCATTCTGCGAGGGTGTGGCGTGCCGTGTCTTGTGGCGCACCGCATTCATGGCAGGCTGGAGACGCCTCCCTTCTAGCAATACCGTGCAAGTACCCACCGAAGCATCCGTGTCCGGTGAGGACCTGCACGAGACGATACGTCAGCATGCCATGACGCCGGTTCAGCCACCGCTCTAAATGGGGCCGGACTCCTTCGACAGTCCAGGTACCAGCCGCCGGAGACTCGAGGTCCTCTTTCCACCTTTGTACCAGGGCCTCATTTCCACAGGATCGCAGCCGACCTATCTCCTCCGGCCCTGGTCTTTCACCTTGAGCTCTCATGCTCGATCGGTACTGGTACACCTGGGCGAGTACTTCGGCCTGCAATTCCCAAGGCGGGTCACCTGATAGGAGAGTGGCCGCCGTCCACGACACCGTACGGTACCCTCGAATAGCACGCACTGAGATGACCCGTTGTGGTCTCCGCAGGAGAGACACATTCTGCGGAGACAGTGCATGTATCCATATGGGAGCTCCATAAAGTGCCATGCTCCTGATGACACCCGTATAAAGTCGCCTGCAAGCTGATGCCGGCCCCCCGATATTTGGCAAAAGCCTCCCGAGAGCGGCAGCTGCCCCGACTAGCCTCGGAGCAAGCAGCTCAAAATGCCTCCTAAATGTCCATCTACCGTCCAGGATTAGGCCCAAATATTTCATCTGGGGCTTAACCTGGATATCTACACCCTGGACGGTAATGGACGCACCCCGAGGAGGACCCCTACGTGGACCATGAAAAAGGAGAACCTCCGTTTTGGCAGGTGAGATCCTCAGGCCCAACATACGGATTCTCCTCACTATCAACGACGTGCCGACCGTGGCCAGAAGGGATGCCTCCCTAAATGTGCTCCCACGAGCCGTGACGAGGGTGTCATCTGCGTAACATATTACCCTCATCCCAGGGAGCAAAGGTGCCCGCAGGAGCCAGTCAAAGCCGATGTTCCAAAGCACCGGCCCCAGGACAGACCCCTGCGGAACCCCGTTGAGCACCTGCCGTCGTACTGTTTGTCCGTCGCGCCCTATCCACGCCACCCATCTATCCTGTAAGTATGCCTCCAGCAATCTCCTAAGATACAGGGGCACTTCGTGATATCTGAGTGCCTCTAATATAGTCTCAAAGGGGAGACTATTGAAGGCATTCGTGACGTCCAGAGAGACGGCGAGGACGACATCCCCTGTGGCCACTGCCTCATCCGTTAGAGCCTTCAGAGACTCCAGAGCATCTATAGTTGAGCGCCCCGCCCTAAAGCCATATTGCGCCGTCGACAATCCTGGACCGACAGATTCAAGGTGGCCAACGAGCCGGTCAGCTAAAATCTTTTCAAACAGCTTCCCGGTCTCATTGAGTAAGACTATCGGTCTATACGCTGACGGAGCGTCCAACGGACGGCCTTCTTTTCGGATGAGGCACAGCAAGCCTTCCTTCCAATTCCCAGGGAACTGCCCGGTTCGCAGGCATTGATCAAACAGTTCCTTGAGCTGCCCCGAGAGGAACTCTCGGGTCATGTAAATGACCCGTCCCGGAATGCCGTCAGGTCCCGGGGCCGTCTTCCTTGACCGAAGTCGGTCCAGCGCCACACCCATTTCTTCCTCAGTAACTAGCGGAGCAGAGCCTCTGTCTCCTTCGCTTACTGAGGCAGACATCCTCGGAGGGATATGACCCCGGGAGTCCGGGAAGAGTTCCTCGACTACTCGACGCAAGAACTCCGGCTCGAGGCTCTGAGTCGTCGGAGGCCCCTGGTTACGGAGCTTCCTTCTTGCAACGCGATAGGGACGTCCCCAAGGATCTCGGTTCAGATCTTCCAGCATCTCCTCTCGGGCTCGCTCTTTAGCGTGGCTTATCGCGAGTTGAAGGCCCTTTTTGGCCTCGCGATAAGTCTCCCTCAATTGCCCTTCTAGGACCGAGTCCAGGCCATTCCTCCTGCGACATCGAACATACGCTCTCCGGGCTCTGTGACAGGTAGTACGGAGATCTGCGATTTCTCCCGACCACCAATACACAGACCTACGACGACGACAGCCGCGATGCCTTGGCATGCAGGAATCGCACACTTCAGTCAGGGCCTCGCGCAGACGATCTGCCGTCTCCTCAGTACTGGCGTTCATTTCTCGGCGTGGTGACGACCATCTCTGGACAACTGATGCCTCTATCAGCAACTCGCGATCGATTTGACTCAGGCACCAACGTGGGAAACAATTCTGACTCCCGCGAGGAGATACGGCGGTGAGGGCAGAGATCTCAAACCGAATATAATTGTGGTCCGACAAGGTCTCCACCCCGTCAACTACCCTCCAGTCAGTTACCCTATCGGCAACCGAAGTTGTGGCGAATGACAGGTCCACTATGGATCCTCCGCGGTTTCGAACACAAGTAAGGGCTGTTCCCCTGTTAAGAAGTGATAGTCCTAGGTGCACAGCCCACACCTGTACAGCCCTGCCCCTGCTGTTCGTATTGGGACTTCCCCACGCCTGGCTCTTAGCGTTGAAGTCCCCAAGAACCAAAGTGCGCCCTACATTATGCCGGCGAAAAGCCGCACTGACAGAATCAAGAAAATCCTCGAACTCCGCCAGTGTACGATTAGGCGAGAAATACACCCCAACGACCGTATATTCTCCCCATCTCGCCACCGCATACCCCGTACCCCTCTCGACGGCATATAGAGGGGGACCGGAGCCCGCGGAAACTATAGCCACCAAATCCTCTGTATCCCCGACCCAATGTGACTGAGAAGAGACATAATATGGCTCACATGCCACCGCCAAATCTATTTGCCACTCCGCGAGAGACTGCAGTAGGAGGTCTTGGGCTCCCGCAGAGTGGTTCAAGTTCGTCTGGAGGATGCTCATATATTGTGTCCGGTTCATGAAGTCATATCAGCATCCTCCCGTGCAGGACTATGCCTGCCGTTGGCCTGCGTTTGAGGATCAGTCCCGCTTTTAGCGGGGGTAGGGCGGCAGCTCTTTCCACCCATGATGTGATCTGAAGGAATCCCTGCGTCAGCACAGACTGCGCAGCGCATAGTGCCATTGCACCCCGCTGCCAGATGTCCCTCCACGCCACATCTGTAGCAGAGTTTGCTACGGTCCTCCTTAGCGGGACACAAGGCACTCGTGTGTCCCATGCCTAAGCACCGGTAGCAACGCAGGGGGCGCTGCTCAAGGGCCTGGACCGCCACGGAGCTCCATCCTACTAGCAACCGTCCAGCATCGATTACTTTCTTCGCTGCGTCCACTGGGCAGTGGACTGTGGTCGAGCCGACCCCTCTCGGACCCGACTGAATGGCTCCCACTTTAACGGAAGAAAGGAGGCAACCACTGGCACGGACCACCGCCATTGCCACTTTTTCTGGTGTGGCAGAGTCGTCTAGGCCAGAGACCCGGAGAGACACCGTTTTGGTAGGGCAGGTGACCTCTGCGACTCCGCCCAACGCCGTCCGTAACCGACCAGCTAACAGTTCCGCTTTCTCTCTGGACTGCTCCAATGGCAGCTTTGGCATCTCCAGAAGCCTGGCTCCAGTCACAGTACGACGAATCTTCATACCTCCCCCTATGCCGAGCTCTTTCAGATCGACCTCGCGCTCCGCCTGTTCCAGCACCTCAGCATAGGTTACCCCCTTCTTAACTGCGTCTGGAGCCAGCGTTATAATCACCGCAGCATTTTTGGGGGAAACCAGGCTCGGCTTGGTCTGCTGCTTAGTGACAGTCACGGGAGAAGCCTTTGGTGGCGCTGGTGGGGTGGCAGCGGGTGCTGCTGGGTGAGAGGCTTTATTCGCCTTTTTTCCGGCAACAGTGGCCCAGCTTGTCGCAGTTTGCGAAGCCCCACTCGTCCCAGCTACTGCCTCCGGAGGATTGTTAGAGGCTGCCTCCGACGTTCTTTTACCACCGACTGTAGGCGCTGAAGTATCTGGAGCCCGAGGCGTTGTACCCAGCCTCCTTTTGTTTGCCGATAGAGGTGGGCGGTGCACCTTCTCTGGGAGAAGGCGCTCCTCAATCCCTGCAAAGCGGGCATCCAACATCACCCCGACCGAGGATACGATTGAAGCTTTGAGTTCGTCCAATATGCTAGCACTCAGAGTGGGAGCTGGCGCATCTCTTGACGGAGATTTAGTGGCCGCCGCCATTGTCGTCTTCATTTCAGCGAATTCACGCCGGTGGGCTATAAGCTCCGCCTTGAGATTCTTCACCTCCGATCGAAGGCGGGCGTTATCTGCCCGCAGCCGGCGCACTTCCTCTGTCTCCGTTCTTGAAGCTAGGGCCTCCACTATCGACTGTAGTTCAGTCGCCGCCGCTTTAAACTGCTTTATATGCGTGCCCTTCAAGTTACTCGATTTGCTGGCCATTTGTATAATAGCAGCAGCATTCTTCCCCGCCGAAGCACGAAGCTCTTGGGCGCTTAGGTTGAGTGGGTCTTCCCGACAGGAATTTTCGCTTGTGACACCAGCCTCCGGGTCCAAAACCGCTTCGAATACTTCCGGTCTCGCAATTCGATCTTTCAGGAATTGATTGAACGCCGCCTCCCTAGTCTCTTCCCGAGCAGCTTTTAACTCCGCTCGCGCTTCCGCCAGTCCAGTGCCACTCCCGGGAAGAGGTGTTGTCGGTCTCGACGCCGATGACCACCGCGGCGTTGACTCCCCTGAGCTCGGCGAGACAGAGTCCTGCCGCCGCGAGAAGAAAATCGGGCTTCGCGATCTAGGGTTCGCCTTAGACTTCAGCGTTTGCTGCCGTGACGATCTACGCACAACAGGTACATCGTCTCTGCCTTTGGTGGCCGCTTGTCCGTCACTCATACTGAGCTTGTCTGCTGCCCGCCTAGACTCGAACTATCTAACCAAAAGGTTAGATACTCATGTCATCGCCTAAACGGACAACAAACTAATGCTTGCAAGTGCCACTCGAAAAACGCCCGACAAGATTCACAGCGGTACGAACAACAGCTCGCAGGAGTCCCTTATTGTGACCACCACCCCTACTGTAGGTACGGCCTGTTATTCCCTCGGCGCGTGCAACCCAGCCAGGTGAGATCCCGAAGGAAGGCCCAGCTAAGCGCCCGCGAGCGAGAACACAAACCGCACCCACTGGTGAAATAGGGGTTTAGCGGTAAACTCGATGGGAATCCGAGATCCGAACGACGTGTTTCCGGCAGGTAGATAATAATATGCTCGCGATCCGCGTCGACCGGTTCACCTCGAGCCGCGACGAACACGCGTCGGCGGGGCGCGGGGGGGCGGGGCGCGTACACCGATAGCAGCTCTGCGTATTCTCCGGACGCGACCACTCGAGACGGCGGCCGAGCCAAGAATCAGGTACTAGGTACCTACTAATGTAAGTGTTATGATATTATATGTATATATGTTACCGGAAATGTGTGAAAACGAAGGATTGTATACAATGATTCCTAGGAAATGTATACTATTCCTAGCTTATTTAGAAAATGCGTAAAAGGAGAATTTTAATATCGAGTACATTTCCTCAAATAGTGTACTTTTCCATGCATGTTTAGCGTGCGCAAAGTTCTTCTTTTCCGCAGTAGTACTTTTTGTTTTTTCCTTCTGCATGGAGGTTTTAATGAAAAAGTTTTTAGTACAAAATGTTTGTATAAAATGACTATTTTATAGGGTAAACACTAAATTAAGCGACGTAACTTTATAAATTATTGAATCTGACCCCCAAGTCACGGGTTTCCTAGTTTGTGGGTCCAGGGTAATTTTTAAGATAACTGTATTTATTTTCTGTTCACAAATAAACAAAATTCTAAAATTATAAATATTTCTAAAATTTTTGAAAATACTTGTTTCCGATTTGCTTGCATAATTTTTGAACTCCCAATATTACTCCCAAACTTCGTATTTATTTAACTTTCTTATATTTTTGTTTAACCTTTCTTTTTCAAACGCTCTTCAGATTATCTAACTAAACTGTAATTCCAACTTTAGGAGCTATCTTATTTAGTATCAGAAGTTCAATTCAATAGTGCAGCCACTTGCTTTAAGTGGATACCTCAGGTAGATACGTTTATCCCAGTTCCCAGTAAACTTGAATATTAGCTAATTTGTTTTTACAACTCGACCTACTTGCGACGTGAGGCAGGTAACCGCTGTTTTCGCAACGCCTAACAAAGCTGCTGTAAAGATAACACGTCAAAATTCCCTGAAAACTTCGCGTTCGAAGTTTGTGGTAGTCAGTTAGGGCGTGTACAAATGATGACTTATATCGTAGTTCAAAGATATTATTTTATGATATTGTACGTTGTACATACCACGATTGCTTGGTATTACCACGATGGATTGGTTGTGATACCACGATGGATTGGTGATAGTGTTGGATCTTTCGCCAATATTTCGGCCTAATTATATGCTGTGGTCTCTGCAAAACTGCAGTGCAAAACTGGAGTTGTCTGTGAGCGGCGCTCTGTTAATTGTATTTCAAATAGGGCTACTCGTAGTTTCGCTGCAGCTCGGTAAATAAAAATATACCTATTTTATCACAAGATTTTTAATTTTAGTCTCGTTACAACCAGAAGACAAAGTGAAGAGGATTTTGACACAACGGAAGTAAAAACTTAATATATGGTCTTGTGTCTCATATACAATGATTTCAATGTTAGTTATACAGATCTGTGTTGCCAATTGATTTATTTATTTTTAATGTTGAATTCAACACTGTCATGGACTAGGCCGTTTAGGTCGCTTTAATTTCACTTTGCAGTGTGCCCAGCACACACTAATAAGGATTTCTTACGATACATTGATGAGAGTACAGTGTGAACGCAGCTCATGCAAACATCAACGCTAACTAAAGTCAGGCAAGTTGCGAGACTCTCCATTTTGCAGATTTGTTTGATAAAATAAAATTGCGCGTCGTAATCTGATTTGCAGATGAAAACAGGCCGTGTTTGCCGGCGGTAACAAATTTGTATTTGTTTTTATACTTTTGCTCCTTTGTTTTGTTTCTCTTCCGTTGTTTTTATGGGAATGTATATTTTATGGTGCGAAAGGCTCTCGTGAATGCTCGTACTGACAGTGTCATCGGTTTATAAAAAATTCACCAGAAAACGTCGCGCGCGGGTTGGCTTGTGTTGTATTCTCTCATGATAATCAACATCTCTGCTTTTAGACATTTTTATTGAAACTTTGATTCCTTTTTACATTATTTTCCTTCAAAGCTAAAACTCTCCGTGCTGTAGTTTCAATCACTACTTAAAGGATGATTCACCAGCAATACAAAGTGTAAAAGAATTCGGAAATAATATTGAAGGAAAAAGAACTGTATTTAATAAGGAATCACACTGCCATGTACGGACTACGGACGGTTAACAATTGAGAGTCGGATAATACTGTGTACAGTTGATATTGAGAAATAATCTAAAATACACTTCTTCAGCAATATCGACGTTTTCTTCTTCTTCCTCTCCGCTGTGACCCGCTAAACTTTGTTAAAAAACTTAATTCCTTGCGGTCGAAGGCGCCGTAATTTAAATATTGATCACCTCAACAACAACATTTAATTTAAAGAGAATTCCCCCTGAATAAATCTACGGTAAAATAATAATATTGAAATTTTCCTACTTACTTATTATGGGAGAATTTTCGCCTAACATTTCAATTACAAAATACCTCTTGAAGGTCACAATCAATTAATTTTTCAACATTCTGTAAATTTTACGTAGGGAAATTCCATCCGTGCAAAAAACTGGTTTTATTAAATTTTACATGAATGTACGAGTATGTACGTGAATTCTTTATCTTGTTTAACTTGGTTGTTTCGAAAAGTGGCACCTAATATTATTTAAATTGTTAAACATTAAAAAAAATATTTCTTGCTTTTAAATTGGTTTTACTTTAATTTTTTAATTTGTTTCGAACAACTCAGGGTAAGTGATCTAATTAGATAAAGATGATAGATTGTATCAGCAACAAGAATGTCATTACCGTCAGATGTCTGAATCATTCCCAATTACTATGGAAGCTTTAATTATGTATTAGTGGTTTTTTACGTATGTAAGACTAACAATCATATAATATTGTAGGTTTATGGCAATGCACTTTGCGAGCATAATATATGCATCTACAATGTAGATGTTTAATCAATTTTTACTAAAAAAAATTAACAAAAAAATTTTTACTAAAAAATTTTGCTCGAAAATTTCCATTCATGGTTCCCGAAAGATTTTTCTTGCAGTTTCCTAGATTTGGAGCTATTAAGCCTTAAGCCTACGATGTACAATAATTGGTTCACTATTAGCGAAAATCTAAATGAATCTTCGCGCCCGAATGGTGGTACACTAGACTAAATCGTATAATATTAAACTTAATAGGGATCTCTTAAATTTAATATTATACCATCTGGTTCTCTAATAAATAGCTTTAGTATTAAAAGCCCAGATACAGTACAGTTGTTACATGATAAATTAGCCGTGTCGTTGAATCCATCGCTCTTTGGGGACTCGATTGAAAAACGACTTGCGTTTGACTTATGATCGAGCGTGCTCAAAAAATATAGTAACATTTTTAAGAAATCTGCTTTTGATTATCTTCAACTGTCAATAACTGTACACGCGTGGAAACAAACCCATTTACTTTTAACTATGATAACTCATTCTAAGTGGCAACAACATGACTAAATAAATTGCTATATTATAAATTGCTATACTATGATTAAAGAGTCGAGCTCCCAAAGGAAATTGCCCTAGTCCGCTCATTGGCTAATGCGCGAAACCATACAGTTTTTAAGATCGTCTAACAAACATGCAGAATGTTTCTCAGTACATACTCTAGCAATGGTTGCGCGTGCGTGTAAGTGAAAAAAAAATGTTTAAAATGTCTTTTTTTTACTTTATACAAGTTAGTTCTTGACTGCGATCTCACCTGATGGTAAGATCGCAGTCAAGGTCAGGTTATGATGCAGCCTACGATGTTATCGTACTAACTTGGAAGGGTACGTAAATTTACCCCAACGGTTTCTACAACCATCGCACCGGAACGCTAAATCGATTGGCGGCATCTTTGCTGTCTGATGTGAACTTAGAAGTTCCTTAAATTGAATATCATTATAAAACAACCAATAGTCAAAAATTACTTTTATTGTTGTCTTTATTAAAAAAACGCATAGTCAGCATGCTTTCCTATAAACCTTCCCTTTAAAGTGGACGGTCTTCGCTTACGTCTAGAGCCACACACATTGACCAATGAGGTGCGAGTATTTCGTTCCCTAGGAGTTCGAGTATAGTCTTCTAATGAGGGAAAACCGTACAGACATAATATTATGTTGTATATATTGAAACATTTTCTAAGATTGATCATGAAACGGCTATTGATATAGCCGTTTCATGGATTAAATTAGGATTGAATTGTGTGAAACAGAAGTTAAGCTTGTGATAGTAAAAACCATATTTTGCAAATGAAGTTTTTGATACAAATTTGTGTCAATCCGTTTAGCAGTCCAATTTTACAATTGAAGTAATCAAGAAGGCTTCAATCAATACCGGACGGCATCGTATAGAATTATTTCTCTCCAAACCAATCTAATGGCTTTCTTCTACTACCATAAAACGCCGTTAAATTTGAAGTCCAATCATGAATTCCGTACGCACATAATATATTTGTTATCCCTCATACAATTTACGCCAGCAACTTTTTTTTCAAGAATAAGAAAATGTATATCAAATTGACTCTTGTTCCTTTCAAAATAAGAACCATAATGTTGATGAAAATTCAAGGGCACGCAGTTTTCAAGTCGTGACGCCGAAGCCATTTTTTTCGAACCCTCCAATATGTTGGACGAAATTCATCATTTATCTCAAATGGCTCTCATTATGCAAATTGGTTTCGTAAACGTTGTAAATATGAGACGTTGATTTATGGAATTTTGTCTTCATATAACATTTTGTTTCTATTAATACTTGGTCCTGGATTTTAAAGTAAAAAGATTTACATTTCCCGTACATTATATCTACTTGTATCATAGCAATATTCTGTTCCGCCGGATTAATAGCAACATTTATTTCTTATACGCTAAAATATTTTCAAGCAGTGCTACATAACTAAAAAGGTAGGTAATACAATTATATGATAAGGTACCTAAATAAAGAGATTATAACATTATCCAGCAGTATTTTTCTATACAAAGTTTAAATATAGAACAAAAGCCCTTTCTCCTTTTCAGGGCTTACCGCTAACCACATGAAGGTAAAACCATTGTATGTTTTATCTCGAAAACAATTTTGCGGTTAAATAAAAAACAGTTTAGAGTAAAAGTGTTTTGTTTAACTTTGTTTGCGTTTTAAATTTTAAACATGATAAATCATAAATGAAAGATGTCGTTGAACAAGCGGTCAATGTTGTCGCCGCAATATTATGTCTGACAGGTGGCAACACTGTCTTGTATTCTATCATGACAAATTGAAAATATATTCTATGTAGTTTGTAGGTTCGAGGTTCTGAATTCTTGTTTATCATAAATGAAAGATATAGTGGAACAAGCGGTCAATGTTGTCGCCGCGATATTATGTCTGACAGGTGGCCACACTGTCTTGTATTCTATCATGACAAATCGAAAATATCGTCAGCAAGAAAATATTTTTTATTAATCTTTAATAAACCTAATAAAAAACGTAAATGACTTTACTTCTTTAAAAAACTTGATACAATGGTACATTAGGGAAACCTTTTTCATCTACATAAGTAGCGCGCCAGATTTGATGAAAACAGCCGCAGCTGTCGCGGAATGATCGCAGTTAGCACAAAATAAAGACACCGCGTCGGCTCTTTGCCATTCTCAGTCGCCGCTAACGACCGCGTCATTAATCATGACAGACGCCGCTGTCGTTTGCTTGACTTGCACGACAATGACACAGATTGTGCCTTAGGCCAACAAATACTTATATTATCGTAGCATTATGAAGTAGAAGGCATTATACTATCTCAAGTAGGTATAAGAGTGCTTATATATTCACCAGAAATGTGCTACGTTTAGTGTCAAACAGCACCAATAGAATCACTTTATTGTAATTTGATTTCATATTTTATGAAAATCAATTATCCTTTTGACACAAGACGCTTTTCTTGCAAAGCGCTTGCTTTTGACACAAATCTTAGTTCAGAAATTTACGTTCATTTTGGGTTTAACAGCGAAAATATTTAGTTTGTCATTTGATTTCATAATTTATGAATATCCTATCCTCCTATCCTTTTGACACGCGACGCTTTTCTTTTGAAGCGCTTGCTTTTGACACAAATCTTAGTTCAGAAATTTACGTTCATTTTGGGTTTAACGGCGAAAATATTTAGTTTGTCATTTGATTTCATAATTTATGTATATCCTATCCTCCTATCCTTTTGACACGCGACGCTTTTCTTTTGAAGTGCTTGCTTTTGACACAAATCGTAGTTTAGAAATTTACGTTCGTTTTGTGTTAAACGGCGAAAATAGAATCACTTGATTGTCATTTGATTTCATGATTTATGAATATCCTGTCCTCCTATCCTTTCGACACGCGACGCTTTTCTTTCGAAGCGCTTGCTTTTGACACAAATTGTAGTTTGACAACATAGCACAACTATAGTAGACAAGCATCCTTTTACTCGCCTCGTTGATACGGTTAGAGTGAAAATATTGACATAAATATTTCATTTTTGTTCAATCTATAGAGATTGAGTCTATTTTGCATCAACGTGCATACACTCGCATTTTTTCATTTTTTCTGTTCTACGAGTATAAATAACATAAAACACCACAGTTCTATTTATTCTGTGGATTTTAAAAAATACGAGTACTTTTCTATTTCCTGCGTAGTTGGTAAACGTTACTTATAACAAATAGGACCTTTTTTGTAACAATTAATATAGCGATTATCATGTTATTTTAACATAAATTAATCGAGTAACTTTTACACTTAAAAAAATGGTAAAGTATTTAAAGCGTTGTGACAAAAACTTCTTTGACTCTGACAACTTTTCTATCGATCCCTTTGTTGTATGTATTTTCATAAACATAATTTTGCTTTATATGTCATCAATACAATTTCCAATAAACATTTATCTGAATAGTACGAAACACGTTTGATGCTGAGGGCGATGACATTGCTGGGATACACTTTATGTGCAATAAACTAAATGTGTGTGAACGATTTACGAACATCGATTTCGATATTGTATTACGATCTTCTATTATATATCTCCATTGTTATCGTAAATGTGATTTTATTGAATTGAGAAAAATAGCTGTATTTATTTTTCAGACGCCTAGATTCTTTTTAACCCAATAGTTGACACCTAATAGTTTGAAATTATTATAAAATTTGTTCTGTTAAAATTAACAGAACACGTTTCATAACTATTTCAAACTATTAGATGCCATCTTTTCTGCCCTTTATTGCTAGACCATATAAGCAACTTTTTAAAGTTTAAAGAGCACCACTAAAACTAGCAACTTTTTGTGATTCTGTAGGCAGATTTAAAGATTCTATTGTTTTATGGCGCATGAGATTTCCAAATAGTGGGAAGTACAAATGTACTTCTGCATTTGTACTTACGTACGGAGGCTGAGTAGAGCAAAGTCTAGCGAGCGGTCAAAATACCCACTAAAGCTCTTGGGCACTAAAGGATCGCGGAAGCATCCATTTTAAAACCCTGATGCGGTCGACGCGCTTGCTGGACTATTTACTGATGTTTACGGCGGAAGGAGGAGGAAATCTAACTTTACTGTGGTACCAAGTTTCTAGCACTTGGGTAAATTCAGTTCGTTCGTTCGTTCGTTTCAGCCGACGGACGTTCACTGCTGGACAAAGGCCTCCTGCAATGCTTTCCAGCCCGCACAGTCCTGCGCCATTTGTATCCAGCGCCTTCCCGCGACTCTTTTAATGTCGTCACTCCACCTGGTCGGAGGTCTGCCAACACTGCGCTTTCCGGTGCGGGGTCGCCATTCCAGCACTTTGAGTCCCCAACGTCCAAAATTCAGTAAGATTTAAAGGGCCGGTCTAAACCGTCACCAATCTGTATGTACTCGCTGATCAGCGTAATGTATGGGTATTCAACAAACAAAACATGAAAATGTAATAAAATGAAAAATGAAATTTAGTAAGATCTTTAATTTTCAAGGTGGCACTAAAGTACCTATAACACGTCTTTAAAAATAACTCGCCTGCAGGGCGAGAAGAAGCCACGAGAAAGACAGCAATGTTACCCGCTGCGAGGCTGCAATTCCGTTAATGAGTCGCCTTTCTTGGATTTGACCAATCTCTTCTAAATAAGGTGTTCCACCCATTTCCACTTTAGCTAGCCATCATACGTGTCGAGCTAAGCCAAGTACTTCAGTTCTTCTGCAAATGCCTTATCCCAATTTATATAATTAACCTCATATTTAATTAATTTCGGATTTATTGCACGCTTTTCCTTTAATAAATGTTACGCGGAAACCTCGAAAGAAAGCTCAAAAGAAATTATTTGACCTAAATAAATAATTATGAGGCCCTGCCCTTTTTCTTTCACAATAATTTATTATTTTATAATAGGGAAGCTGATGCAATTTTTTGTGTATCAAAATTTTTTTTCATATACCATACCTTACTAACTATCTCTAACTTTTAATATCTTCTTTAATAATAGAAGAAACATAACTTGGTACATTGTGTAAACTCATTAAAAATCTTACTTAAGATTTTTGTGCAGATACGAGGAAGAAAAATCTTTTAATTAGCCCCTGAAATTATTAAGCATGAAAAAGGAACTATTATGTCAAAAAACGGTCGTAGCAAGGTGATTTTTTTTTTTCATAAAAACAGAGCTTAGTGAAATCCCAGCCCCGGATCTTCATTCACTTTGCGGGTATCGGCGCCGGCAATCGCTTTCATTTAATGAAAAACATCATGTTTATCAAAGCCTGACTGCAGAGCTAAAGAACTATTTTTAAATGTACTCCAATCCATTCCCCCTCTGAAAGCGAAATATTTAAACAAGTAAAAGCAATTTTAAATGCGTTTAAAAATTCTCGAATCCATTTTAATTTGTTCCTCAGTATGCGCCGTTTTATAATGTCAATTTTCATTATGTGGGTCAATTGCACTGAGCAATAGAGATTTAATTCTATTAGTAGACATTAAAAATTCTTTCACAGACAATGCATGCAACTTTTTCCACGTTTCCAGCGCAAATGTCATGAAAATGATAAAACGTTTGTACTCGTAAAGTGTCAAAAACTGTACCGAATCGTATCTTAGTAGTTTAATTTTTTAAAAGTACTAAGTAACGATGGTGACCAATATTCGTCAACTTACAAATAACCCAAGATTAGTTATATACTAACCATCCATCGTGCCTTGCATAATAGTACTCTTCACATTAGTACAAGTACATTAGTTCTTTAGGCTAGGTTGTGCACTCGTAAAAAAAGAAAATTATATATTGTAAAAAAAAAAAAAATTTAAAAAAAAAAAACGAGTGCAACGTCGTATCCCGGGCGGCGGTTAAATTACCAGGGTGTGAAGGAGAGTGGGCCAACAACAGCTGTTAATGGACCCAACAAACAGCTAGCAGGAGCCGGGAGGATCCACATCCAAAAATCTGCATATAGTGCCTTGGGAAAGTCCTATCTATATAACTATTTTTCCCAACCCTCTTTTTGTACCATGGAAAAGTCAGATAACAATAATGCGATGTTATGCAATCCGGCTTACCCCCGCCGCTGGAGAGTGTGAGATATGCTAACGAAGCCTCCGCAGGAGTGGGTTACCAGGCTCCTGTGCCAGTTAATGCTACTGGAAAGAACACTTTTGTGCAGCAAGCTTTACACCCAAGCTTTTTTAATACTAGACCGAGAAGCTCACCTTTGGGTAGTAAACCACCAAACACATTGATGTGTCGAATAACAAACTCATTAGTTCTATGGCCAACAATGAAGTAAGAAAATTCCCCCCAGAGTGGCAAAGAATCCCAAATCCGAGAAACCCCTAGAGAAAGAAATTAACACTGAGCCCTTCGCCAGAGACCTACCTACTCGTAATAGATACAGCACTCTCCCAGTAGATGTTAATGAAGAACAGATCCAAATGCTATCACCAAAACCTGTCAAACCCCTGGTGGATAAACATGTTGGAAAAGTACTCCAATCGAACGGGACACCACAACATCTAACAATATCCCTATACAAATCAAGCTCCAATTACGGGAAAAACGACGCCTGCGACACGGACAAAAAAAATTGTAAATTACACAAACAAAAAAATAGTTTAGTAATAAATAATATACTCAATTTATTTTCAACTAAACATCTGACGTATACGTAAGTTGATGGATTTAAACTTTTTTTGGCATTTTACGAGTATTTTCGTGGTTTTCCAGTATAGTCACTGAACATTGGGAACTTTTTCATTTACGCTTACGGACGCCGCGTGAATAATATATGAGACGGCTCTGGGCTATAGAAAATCCATTCAAATTTGAAGAATTTTTACGCTCTGTGACTGAATTAATGATGTCTTACTTTAAAAGGTTTTAGTAAAGCTCGTATAATAAAAGATTTTTCATACCTATAGGAATAACGAATTTCAAACAATTATTATCATAATAATTAGTTATTATGTACTACTTTTACTATCTTTTCAGTGCAATAACAACCTAGAGCAATATTAATTAAGGTAGGTTTTATTAAATTATTCGTGACCACAGCATTGCATAACTTTTACACATTTATATCCATTTTCTTTATCTCTGGTTTTCTATTTCGGGTGCAATAGTGCTTTCTAGGTTTCTATACTAAAGTGATAGAAATGAAACCTTTACTCCTAAGTTGCCAGTTAGTTTTTGAGTGTGTAGAAATCAATGACGAAATACGCTACGCTACGATGTAGGGAAATATGTGACATAAGTTGAAGTCAAAAATTTCACAAATATGGCGTCGCGCGTCGTTACCGTCCACAGCGGAACGGTATCGCTGACAGCACATAGCGCTGTCTGTCGCTTACATTAGTGACATTTTATAGTTTAGACAAATTAAAAATTATGCTTCAGGACGGAGCCTAAAATTACATGCGTGACGTCACTGCTGATCCTTTAAAATATATTTAATCTATGTTAGAAGTCAGCCCAAATAAAATTTGTGTTTAATAAACTCACCATTAAAAAGTGTCATGCATGTATGGACGCCTTTTGATGGTGATTCTAATCAAATCTATATTAAAAACTAGCTGCAAATTCCAAACTAAAAACAAATTCCTTAATTAATTGCTAGTTCCAATGGTTCTTTTTTATTTTCCTAGAATAGAAGGTTTTGAAACTTGATCATTCTTCTTTTCATTCTGCATACATCTGAAATAAAGATTTACTAACAGATGTTTCCTTTTCACTATTTTGATTTAACACACTAAAAATTGAAAAAGTATTTTCTTTAAATAAAGGGTGTGCTTTATTTGCTGTTGGCAGTGAATAGATGTCAAGCACCGGGCACTTGGCATGTCAGGGGACAACGCGTCGCGAAACGACGGACACAAATAACGTCCCTTTATTTCGAGACAGTGACCGTAATCTCCTCGAAAAATATTTTACTAACACAGACTATTTTTACTAATATAACATGACAGCTGACTGATGTGATAGTGGTTTAGTTAAGGGGATTTATTGAATTTATTTTTGTCTTTCTCACTCTCACGGATACGTTGGTAGGTGCGACATGCAGCGTCGCGGAAGAATATAACAGAAAATCCACTTTTTACCTAATTACTCAAAAACTAAACCGGTTATCAAAAATCTGTTTCTAAGCGTTTTTGGATATTGTTATTACCAACATATTAAAACAAAAATTAAAATTACATCCATTGTATTTTCCGATAAAAAACTGGAAATCTGAGATTCTGAAGCAACTTTTGGGAAAACTTTCTATCCAGAACATTTTATCCAATCGTGTTTCTGCTTCTAAGCGATTAGCGATCGTGCAAAATACATGACGTTCAAATTTGAAAGTAATTGTCTTTATAGTTTTTACGTAAAACTGCATTCAAAATCACTTAAATACGGCTTGCACGCCGTTAAGTGAGGTTTTAAGGAATTATATATTATAATTATTATATATTATAAGTTTAGGCGAATTGATTTTTGTAGCCAAAGTTTTTATGCTTTTTAGGGTTCCGTACTGAAAGGGTAAAAACGGGACCCTATTACTAAGACTACGCTGTCCGTCCGTCTGTCACCAGGTTCTATCTCTTGAACCGTGATAGTTAGATACTTGAAATTTTTACAGATGATGTATTTCTGTTGCCGCTTTCAAAAAATATTAAATAAAAAAATAGAATAAAATTAATATTTAAGGGGGCTGCCATATTATCACCCCTAACGGTTTCTACACAGCATCGTGCCGGAACGCTTGAACCTAACGCTTGGCAGAGCGTCTTTGCTGTTAGGTTTGCTCACCAGATCAGACCTACGCCAATTTAGAAATAATAAAATTCCAATGTGGCCCACGACGGTAATCGAATTCACAACCTCCTACTCGATCCACTGCGCCACTGCGCCAGGGAGGTTGTCAATTGTAAGAATTCACACAAATTAAACAGCTACCAACATATCACACCACACAAATTTCTCTAAAAAAATGCACATAAATAGAAAATTAACCAAAAACATTTATTTCAGCAGACCTCTTCGCCATATTTCACGTTTAAATGGGACGCATTAACATTAATTGCGTTATTTACTGCCTTTTTTCAACATAATTGCTTCTCCTTTTTGTCTCACTCACTTTTATTTATGAGTAAGTGCCTGGGAGTACCTTTTTATTGGACAATCGTCGTTTTTCTTGAACAATTTTATTTTTCTAACAGAACTCTCAACTAAAAGCATAAACAAATGCTGCGATGTCAAAGAAGGCCCGGGTTTGATTTCCGTCACGTCAATGGTCTTAGGTGTGGCTAGTGTGGTGGTACCGGTACTGCTACCGGTACTGCTAATGTACTATTTAATGCAGTGCAATGCAGTTTAGTTTTCCATTTAGACCTACCTACTTCATAACTATTTCCTCATTCCAATTTCCAAGTCAGTACATTAAATAAGTAAAGAATACAATGGCAGCCCTGACGAACTTTCTTGGTTTTGCAATATACAGGGTCAGTCTGTCGGCCAGTACCTAGTTGTTTACATTAAAACTAACAACTTTAGTTTTACGCCTTTTCGAAATTCAGTATTATTTACTTCATCCAAAAAATAATAGATCATGTTATTTCTGAAAAGTGATATTACACTGTGAAACCAAATACATGGCGAAACAGTCACCACATTCTATTGACCCAGTCGCCTAATAAGATGGATAGAGATCCCACATAAACGCAAGTAGCCGCGTTTTCGCGCCGATTGTACATTACAGAGTAATAATAATTAGAGTATCTCTGTTAAATATGGAATAATTGATATTTCTCAAAATATCGAGTAAAAACATCGTAGAAGAAAAGTTGTTAGTTTTAATGTAAACAAATATAGGCCAAAAGCGATTTGGTATTTTTTACATGACCCTGTAGGTATAGGTAGGTAGGTACCATCAAAAGAACTGTTAGGTGCAGGTTCGGCGGTGACAGTAAAACACGAGCTTTTCACATGGAGATTTTAATGATGATTCTGCGACACAAATACATACTTGGATCTATTCACTTAGATGATCTTAGATTGATGTTTCTTTGAGCCGGAGCAGCATATCGAAATGGAAAACGCTCGAAAATGCTATCTGCTCTTAGATAGAAAAAGTTGATATTATCTACAGCAATCTTGCTGACTGCAAATTGGTGTCACTAAAAAGCAAAAATTCAAACAGGTCCGAACTCAACGTCATACTAAATAGCTAAATTTCGACAGGTCCGTAACAGAACGTATAAAAACGTTAAGTAAAAGCTGAGAAAACACCAAAAAGCTAATGGGTGGATGCTGAATTCGCTCGGGGCGTTCCAACTTTTCCTTTACGCTCATTTGTAACTTCCATTAGTCGAGGAAAAGAGCTGAATGCTCGTAGCTTTGTGTACCACAGTTATTTAGGGTTCTAATTGAAAAGTGGTTTACAAATTACGCTACTAACTTTCAGTAGTGTAACTTACCTTTATTTTTCGTAAAATTTCCTCTACTAAAAATTTTAAACAATTTTTACTGCTCTGTTCACATATTTTTTTATCAAAAAAAAACAATGTTTTGTATATTGTCTTGCTGATTGTGGATTTCCGCAAAGTAACGCCAGCTTATATCCTTTATGATAATTATAATATTTTTGATTTGTTTTTAGAATTAAATTATTATTTTTCATTCTATTATACAAAATCATGGGTTTGTTAAGAATAAAAACCACGTAAGGAGAGGTGGTTTCATTCAAAAAATTATAGATCAAAAAAATAGTGGCTCTCCGGGAGTTCCGACAGAAGTGAAAGCTTCTACACTAGATAGATAGAGATACTTATAGATAGATAGAGATACTAGATAGATAGAGATATACTAGATAGGTAGAGATATACTAGATAGATAGATAATTCACTAGATAGATAGAGATACCCCATACTTAATACAGAGGTGTTAGTAACGATAACAGGGTCGTGAGTTCAATAGTTTTTCCCATCTCAAATAATGCCCAATATGCATAAAAAGTTTTTCACTTCAATAAAACAGAAGCTCGCAATTTCACATATCTGATATAAGATAAAAAGAACTATAAACATTTAAAGCGAAATATCATAAGCAGAAATGTCATTACGGAAACTAAAATGATCAAAAGGAGGTGCACGTATGAGCGTCGTGAAAAATTCAAAGAGACAAGACACGGGGAGCCCAGTATGAATACGCCCGGGAAATAAACATGTCAGTGCAAGTTACGCTCAGAATATAAAGGTGGATGCATACCTAACGTGGCAGATGGTTGCCTTTGCGTCGCGCGTCGCATCTGTTGACTGTAAAGGAAATAAGGTCGTGCGAAATGTTTTGATTCTGTTTATTGCTATTTCTTATCTCAAACTGGGATACTGATATACGGATATACGGCTTCGTCATCATGGCACAGTAATCCTAAGTACTGGGGTAAGTTGGAGAATATAAATAAGGATCATAATGTCAATCATGAATTCAACCAGTGCGTCCTGTCGGTCGTCTATGGCGCTGAAACGTGGACACTGACAAGTGACAACAAATTCAAAGTCGATCAGCGTGCTATTGAGAGAAGTTTGCAAGCTGGAGTGCCATAGGACAGGTCATGCTTGTCGTAGGAGCGATGGCCGTTGGAGCCGTAAGTCCTGAAGTGGAGTCCGCGTATAAGCACAGAACACTAAATAGTACAAGTACAGAAGGCTTACTCCGCACGATGATTTAAAGAAATAGCGACTCTAGCGCTGACACAAAAAGTGCAATTCAGTTTGCAAGCGCCTGCGCCTGGCCCTCAAAATCGACACGCAACAAACGCAATGTTGTGCAGGTCTCTTTCTATCGCCTAACTTTATCTCTTACGACGTACTAGGGCTGTCGTAGTCAGACGGCGCGTAAAATAGACGGTACAGAACTAGCGGTTACAACTCAGCCCGCGAGCGGAAACCATCTGAAATATTGGGGTCCGGACCCCTACTTTTAGCCGGGATGGTCACGTGATAAGTGAGACTGGCCTGGTATAAGTAAGTTCCAGGCCTTTGTCCAGCTGTGGACGTCCGCGGGCTGTCCAGCAGTTGATGATGAAGCGTCAACCTTACCTGTACGTGGAGTGTAATGTCAAACATCAGGGTTCGGACAAAATTCTGGAAACGGACTAATGGCGGAATATTCATAACTATCCACCTGCGGGCTCTAACAGCCTCAGGGCTGTAAAATGTAAATGGCTCCTGAAAAGGCTCAAAAGGCAAGAGAAAACCACTGCGCTATTTTCCCATGAAATTCGCAAAACGCAGCGAAGTTACTTCAGAACAGATACGACCTTCAGGAATGAAACCTAGGAGAATGAGACCCCGGGGACGAGAAATTCAATGCTCTAAGAGATAAATATTCAAAACATTTAACTAATTTGATGAGCTGTTTTTAATTGTAAAAGAAGAAGCCGGATACTCTTTTTTTTGCCGGATACTTGTTCTCTAATAGACAGGAAAGTACGTAATAAAAATTTCACAGAAAAAATCTAACTATGTTTCAATTTTTCACCTAAAATGCGCTCTAATGAAACATTGCTAGGGAATATTATACAACAGAATAGTTTTTCTGTGAGTACAATATCAATATTATCAACACGAAATATTACACTATGGGCGCGTTCCCACTGTGTCGTAATGATTAATTTAAGGTTGGACGACTGTCGTCTGTAGCTGTTGCCATTAATACGATTGTGTGTCGTCAATTCTTTTATCGTTTAGCGACTATCGTATCTAGCTTTCCCATTGGAACGCAACGACATTTTATCGTTTCACGGCAGTCGCTTTGTCGTTTACACATCATTAGCAAGCTAAAAATCTACAGACGCCTCTACGTTTTCTTGGAGATCAATAGTGCGTTCTGTTCGGCCCCTGAGTTCAAGGGACGAAGATTAAATTATAATAATGTTACTTTTTAAAAAGATGAAGCAAGCAAAGAAAAGAAAGTATTGGGTACATCCAATGTTACTGAAAACAAAGTACAGGCGCGAGGGACGCGCGGATGCAAGGGAGGGAAAATACGTGTTAACGATTAGACGATATTTTTATCGTGTCTACGACATTTCAACATACAAGCCACGACACTTAAAACTACACGATTTTTTGTCGTCACGACAAAGTGGGAACACGCCCTATTTCGTCCATGTCCATCACCGCGATAACTTCTACGCCAACGAGTTACGATTGCGAATAAAAGCAGGCTGAAAAATACATCACAGCTTTTGTGATTAAATCTGCGTTTCAATTTTATACAATGATATTAATTTGATACCACAAACTTACATCTCATTAATTAATGATCATGTTTGTATTTGTACAAGAATTATGTTAATTAGGGATAACATAACAGGATCAGATTACTAATTATTAATTGATTAAAATGTTTATCCGTTTCAGTTAATGTACGCAAAATATAAAGTGTATACTCTATGCCTGTGTTTAAATTTTTACTTTTACTCGGGTGCTTTAAGAACAAAGTGATCAAACCACGTCATGTTACTTTATTTTATTTATTTTGATCTGCAAAATAAAGAACTTGTTTCCAATTTTTAGATAGGTTAAACGCAACAACTGCTACTGCAGGTAAATAAGTATGTTTTATCTATCCACTACTAAGCTACTAAAACAAAGTTTCAGTTCTTTTTACAGTGATGTACTTCTATGAAAATAACTATGTTTATACTGGGAAGCAGTGAAACTACTGGAAAAACAACGGGATGTATTATCCATACATACAAAAGCTTAACACCTTTGTTATATTATTTTAAATCTTGATATCGATACTTTCTTTGAGAGTAAGTACCGGTATTCTTGATGGATAGCTTCCAAAAATATCTTTTTTCTTTAATGTTGCCTAAATACTTAACAATGTAATCCTGCTCAATAATTCTTCTCGTATATTTATTAACGTTTAAGCCCATGGACTGCTGCTAGACTTTCTAGATTATTATTAACGGCGCACAAGCCGTATTTAAGTGATTTCGAATGTAGTTTTAAGTAAAAACTATAAAGACAATTACTTTCAAATGTAAACTTCATGTATTTTGGGTCTTTAATCTAAAATCTCTTATACGCAGAAACACGATTGGATAAAATTTTCTCGATAGAAAGTTCTCTCAAAAGTTGCTCCAAAATCTCAGTTTTCCTGTTTTTTATTGGAAACTACAATGCATGTAATTGTAGTTTTTGTTTTAACGTGTCCGTAATAACAATACCCAAAAACGATTAGAAACCGATTTTTGATAACTGGCTTAGTTTTTGAGTAATTAGGTAAAAGGTCCTTTTTCTGTTATATTCTTCCGCGACGCTGCATGTCGCGCCTACCAACGTATCCGTGAGAGTGAGAAAGACAAAAATAAATTCAATAAATCCCCTTAAGTTTTCTGAAAAGCACATAACTCCAAAAAGCCAAGAAGAGCCTACCCAGAATTAAAACGCCCGACCCACTGAGGAAAGGTAGAGGTATAAGCTAATGGGCTAACACAGCTTAATGTGGCACTGGAATTCAATCTAGGTAAGAAACAAGGACGAAGTTTGAAGTCGAGTCGTTTCCGGATGAGTATGAAAGTTTGCAGTTAGTCATAAATTGTTTCTCCCAAGATTCCTACGAAAATCAGTACGACTTTTAAGAATTTAATTTTAAGAGAATTTCAGCATTTAATACTGGTGTTGTTCTGTAATCTCATAAATATAATCATATGAACATGCATTTTATGATACGCATAATTTATTTTTAAAAGGAACCTATTTGGCGACCCACAGTGCCTTAAAAACCTTTCATCCCGTCATTTTTTAATTCTTCCTGACATAAATATATGAAAAAATAAAAACTACTTTGAATAAAGTAGTCATAACGAATAAAATTTAAATTCATTTGTTTTGGTTTATCTTTGAATAGCAGATACTATACGCCTCTTACACTGAACAAAATTATAGAACACCTACATACGAGCTAAAATAGTAATAAAGTTAGAGGAAAATACATTTTTCGTTTCAATTTCCGCTAACCCTGCAACAGTCATGGCGGAGCTCAAGGCCGGGTTATCCGGAGATTTAGTTAACCCTAAAATATACTGTCGATGTCACGAAATATTGTTTGCTGGATAAGAGTAGAAATTTTGTGAAACGCAAGCATAAACTGACTTTGGCTTTATTGGATTTAATCTGTATAAATAAAAAGGACTCAAGAAGCCCTAACTCTTTCATTCATTCGTTTAGTCGCCCACTCATTGGCCAGCCTAAATAGTATTCCTAGAAAGCTGAAGTTTTACACAAAATGTCTTTCAGAATGAAGACAAAGGATAATGGAATAGTTTTTGGGATTCCCTCGGATTGCCCGCGGGAAGTAGTAACGTCGTTTATAATGCTAACTAATATACTTGATACCCCTATGTCTCTTTCTAACCCTCATAGAATCTGTGCCCACAGTGATTCGGTTCGTTATTCACTCATCATTGAGATTGCTTTCCGAACTCGTTGTTTCGGACTTACCTTTACATACGAGGTTAAAAGTCACTGTTAAAAAACATCTAGTAAATCGGGGTTACTATACCATTGAAGAATCTTTCAATGACAAGAATTCTTGGAATGATATGGATGTATTTCCATCTCCTCACGAGCTATCTTAAAAATTATGTAATAATTTTTGATATTATTTAAGAAATTGTATATATCTAATGACATTTTTGAAAAGAGCAAATGCCGAGTTTCTTGCCAGTTCTTCTCGGTGCAAACCTGCTTTGTGCACCTGGCGGTAAAGTTTTGACTTTTCATAAGAGCCTATTATTTGGGCCTATGTGAAAAATAAAGATTTTCATTTTCATTTTCGGATGAAGAAATTATTTATAAATATTCATTAATAATTCTAGCCTAGTCTTGCGTGACATGCAGCGCCATGAAGAGTGCCACAATTTGTTGTCAAATGTTGGTGTACTAAGTAACTACCCTAGGTGACGCAACCTTCTGCGCCACTACAGATTAAAAATAGTTACGCTCATTTTGTAGACGGGGTCTGCCCTTATTGTTTCCTAGGTCTAAATTATATTAATTAAATCAGTGCCAAAGATTGTGAAATCTCGCTACTCGTTGACCGTAGATAATGATAAATTACAATCGACCCAGATGCTAAACTCCAGAATTGATGAAGATCTGGCTCCATACAAACCAAACTCATTGGAAAATAGGGATATTTGGTTACCTTTGCGTGCACATTGTAGTGACGTAGGTAACAATAATTAACAACATTGAATTTATAGATACAATTTACGAATAAAAATCGAAAGAATCCCAGCGTTCCCAACAGATTGTGAGCTAGAAGTAATTTATCATCCAAGCGGCGTAGTCCACTAGCAACCTTCATTGACACGGCCATTAATCAAATCTTGTCTTTTGAAAAATCTGCAGGGTTTTACATTCTACAAGTTTTAACTTAGCCCCTTATAATTAGAAGGATAATTTTATAAGTCTTCTTTATAAAAAACTTTTAACTCGTACATATCGTATCGTTATTTTTCCCGTACAAGAAAAGGCTATGCGAATAAAACAGGACTGTTAGACTCTATAAATTCGAAAGGGATTGCTGATGTGATCGCTTAGTAAAGCAAGAAAGTGATCTTTACATCAGTTTATTTTTTGTACCTACATCTTACGTACTTTTAATTTTGTTTTTTGCACACATTACACATTTTTTTGAATAAATGAGAATTTACGTTGAAATTTTACTTTAAAGGCTAAGAGAATTGGAAAAAAGCTAGTATAAGTTCTGCTCTCAGTCCAGAAGTCCCAAAAGTGTATAATAAGATGAAGATAATAAACTTGTCTTTCAGCATCGCAATTTTGAGGCAATTTGTTACTGAAACATTGCTTCCAAACAACCGGCAAGGAAGCTTCCTCAAGAATAAAACAAGAGCTTATGTTAAAACTACAACTGGAAGATGGAAATCCGCCTTCAGGTTGTCCAACGGTCGTAATGTTTTTCCTCAAGATTTCGTGCTATAAAATACTGTTCATTTTAGCACAGAAATGTCTTACAACTATAAAAAAGATTCCGACGAATTGAGAACCTCCTCCTTTTTTTTAGAAGTCGGTTAAAAACGATTGCATGTAACAATTTGTAATAATTATGTTTTATAATAGGTACCTGTTTAGAATGAATAAAAATGAATAAAAAATAATAATAATGATGATATTCATTTATTGAAGCAATAGCTTACAATAAAAAAGGGTTAATTTTGTCAAATCTTGTAGTAGTTTTATACAAGTTACTATTAGTTTTGTTTTTAGACAATGAAGATTCATTACCAACCTTCTGTCTGTTGAAGTCTGAATTCTTGGACTCATTTCGTTTAGAATCTGAAGAAGATTATTATTATAAAATTCATAATATGTAAGTTTTTTTACAAAGCAGTTTTGAGGCAGTGATGTCTAAAAGTAACAAAAGATTTTCAAGATAAGGCTAGGCAATATTTTATTTCAGAAAAAAATCTTTTGTAAAATTATTTTCATGCTCGTCTATCACTGGTACAATGTTGCGAGGCAATTTATTATTGTATTTACCCAGCTTCCGAACAACAGAGAGCTGAAGGAAGCTTTGTCGAGGAGTTTGTTTATTTTTCGCCTTGATATCCGCATTATATGATTGTTATAATTTGATTTTTATATGATCGTTAAAGTGGATGGGTAACATCCGCCCAACTTTTATTTAGTTACAATTCAAATTTTATTTAGTTTTTTGTAAATAGTAGGGTAATTATACATCGTAGGCTTTTATCAGTTAAATATTTCAAATTAACCTCATATTGATTCCAGAAGGATGATTTGCTGTAGTTTCTCAGATTTGGAGCTATTGGGAACCAATATGAAGTAATATAAGTAAATTTTTGAGCAAAGCTTTTAATTAAAATATGTAGTAGCTATTTAATAATTTGCCGAAAGTATTTAAGTCAATAATTTTCCGAAAAATAATTGTCGAAAGCCTAATAAAGGTTTTAAAATTTAACATAAACTGTCAAAAACCTAACAAAACTATTTAAAATTGAACTGGATTTAGTTAGTACCATTAAACTGACTTGAAACAAACCCTCTTTAAAAAGTTTTGGATGAAGAATGATTAGTGCCGCGGTCTATCCCCAGAGTCGTAACCATATCTTAGTCAAATTTTAATGAGACCTACGTCTTTACACTCTTTAAAAACCAAAAAACTTTTGTCTAGACCCGACGAATCTTGTGAACGAATACCGGTTAAAACGTGAAACTGTTTAGCGAAAGGAATGATACTCCTCCTCCTCTTACTTCCTCCTCCTCATATTGTTGTTTGAAATTAAGGATGCTCGAAATAACAAACATCTCGTCTCAACTTTTCTTATGGTGCCCTGTTGGGTCAAAGTCTCCTCTTAGAAAGAGAGGGGTATGACAATTGCCAATTGGTTTAGTTCTTCAAGCTGGCCAGTGCCAGTTTGGTGTCTTCGCACACTTTTCAGAGCATTGTGGTGAACTCCAAGGCATGGAGTTTCCTCATGATCTTTTGTTTACGTTACACAAGTGAAATTAGGCGTGTTAAAAGGCCCGTTGAGGTGAGGTGCGAGGCGCGTGCCCGGGAACCGCTGCCAGGAACCGAACCGCCGATATCCTGTTTCTTATAGACAGAAAATGCCTAACGCATGGGGTCTCCGTCAGGGGAACGGAAGGGTTATGTTGTTTGGGGCTTGCACCCAGTAAAAACTGTCCGTTTCCACAACGGACCCGCTGGCGGAAGTACGCTATTCCGCGCTACACCAGGACTGCCGACCCAGTGGGTCGGACACAGACACAGAGATCAGATCGAATAGACCTTTAATGCAACTTTCAGCTGAAAGAATCATCTATTAAAACCTTTATTTATTTTTAGCAGAAAAAACAATAGTAACGATTCGAAAAAGTAATTCCTATATCTGAATTCTGCTATTAATTTCGCAAAGCCACCTACATAATCGCAACAAAGGCTTTACGTGTCGCCTCGTTAGTGTTAGCTATATCCCGTGTGTTGCAGTTTTGTGTAAAATGTAAAATATCAGCAATTCTCGTTGCACAAACGCACGAAAGCTTTCGTTTTGTTTCCTAACAAAAGTTTTAGCTCACAAACAAATGATTCCGGTAGGTACACCTATGTATTTTTTTTTATTTAAAATAGGATAAAAGTTAGAGCCGAATCCGAGTCGAGTCCTAAAGTAGAAAAAGACTACTAGTAGCATGCTATTAACTCTCTAATTAAGGAGAAAAACTAAATGAAACCAACATAATTTCACATATAGCTTGTTGTTAAGTTTTGTAATAAATAGTAAAATATTGTCAGTAAGAATGAGGATTAAAATCTAATTTTAGATGGAAGCAACTTCTATAAGGAGCGTTTTAATACGATAGTAATATTATATATCCGGAGGTAATTATGAAAATAATAGAATGAATTTTAGAATCGGATAAAGTTTCACTAGAAGTGATACTCAGAAGTTGTTAACATAGAAAACATATAGTTTGCGGCGAACTAGTAAATTCGATACAGAATGAAATCCGGCCTAGTAAAAGCTGTAAAACATAGTTTGTTTGTCCCATTACTATTTCTGTGGTTTGTCCGTACCGTGTGTTTTCAAAACGAGATACGAGTATTATGGGGTGGTTTTTTCTATATCTATACAATCTATACTAATATTTATTATAAATAGGTAACGTTTGTGAGTTTGTGACGTTGTAAGAGGTAATCTCTGGATCTACTGAACCGATTTTCAAAATTATTTCACCAATAGAAAGCTACGTTAATGTGGAGTGTGGGCTATAATAATATCCATAAACTTGAATAATGTAATCCAAGTTGTAAAAAAATAAATAATTAAAAAATTAAAAAACACGACTGCCCTGTTTTAAAACTAACTAAAAAGTAAACCGTTCTGAGGAACACCTTCTATTCTAAGAGGTCCCCCGACTTCCATAATATGAGTTTATCTGTTTTAATTAATGAGAAATTTGACCACTTTTCCCTTTGTCAATATGCAGATGAACTAAAATAACTTGTTTTTTTACTTTTTAGTTAGTTTTAAAACAGAGCAGTCGTGTTTTTTAATTTTTTAATTATTTATTTTTATTTTATACTTTTTAGTGATGGTCTACGGTGTTTGCGGGCATTTTAAATAATTTGCGGGTGGGTTAAATATTTAATATTTCAAAAATTTCTGAGGCGATTTAATTCTTCTATAAATAACTATATATAAGTATATTTTGACAGTCGAGTAAGGAAAATTGAATGTACATCCTACCTATGTAAAAGTATATTTTAAATATATATATATATATATATATATATATATATATATATATATATATATATATATATATATATATATATTCGGTTACTACCCGGAATAATGTAAGGATTCTAACGATACTCCATTTGTCCAAATCGGTTCAGCCATTCAAAAGTTATGGTGGAATAAAGAAACTCACATACATACATACATACATACATACATACATACATACATACATACATACATACACATGAACCCTAAAAACATTACACTCCTTTTTTTGGGCAGTCGTGTAAAAATTGCTTTCATCGCGTGCGCTGCGGAAACTATTGAGGATAGAAAAAACAATGATATAAGCAAAAAAATAAAAACGTGAGGTGCGCGCCGCCCCGACCGTTTTGTGGCGATATCGGCGGATCGGCTCTCTACGCAACGGATGTTGACCGACTCGCCGGATTTATAATTTAAGATTATCATGCCTGATACTTGTGGAAATATTTATATTATTAATAATGGGCTGGTGGTAGTCAATCACGGTTTTAATGGTAACATTTAGCTGCTAACCACGTATTGACCTTAATAATTTATCTCTATTAGGCACAGTTGCCTTGTGAATCCAGGGGATTTGTAAATTGAAATTGATTGCTCGCCTTACATACAAACTCGTGTACAACACAATATACGAGCAAAGTTCTAGAAAAATGAGAAAATATTATCCTGTATTCCGATTTCTTATCAGGGTCATGGCCTTTCTTTCGTTTTCCTCAGGGTCATTTGTTTTCGGAAATTATTTAATGCAATGAGCGCTACTTAGCGATATAATAAATTTATATTTTCGTGGTATATTTTTATTTCAAGATTGACGCCGATTCGATTACAAAATGTTAAAGCTAATTTGACAGACTCAAAAATTATTCTTTTTGTGTTCCATGGTCAAAAATTGCGCTAATTTAGACTTGTTGACTCAGTTTTGGGTTTTTAAACCAGAAAAGCTACATTATCTGTGAACCAGTACCTAACTTCCAGCAATTGATTTGATGTTATTTCTCCCTCCTGAATATACAGCGTTTTTCAGCGCATACGATTACGACTTACTACCCTTTCGCAGAAGCTTTGCCGATGACTTCTCCTGCCACTTCACACTACCGTAACCCGTGTTCGTCTGATAACAAACCACCGCAAGTATGTCTTACAATAGATATTATGTCTTTTGGTCTCTTCATTTTGGTCTTCGAGATTCTGATTATC
The DNA here is from genome assembly GCA_036785405.1 of Coenonympha arcania. Classification (NCBI taxonomy): domain Eukaryota; kingdom Metazoa; phylum Arthropoda; class Insecta; order Lepidoptera; family Nymphalidae; genus Coenonympha; species Coenonympha arcania. The sequence continues at coordinate 6,204,332 of CM072067.1, forward strand.
AACGACTGTTCCACATATACAAATTTTCAGGCATCACTTAGACACGGAAGAATGTTGACCGAGAGTTTTCCACACAAGAATTCCAAAACTCTTCCCGAATTAAATTAAAACCGCACTTTAATTTGAAGACTGAGAAACTTCCAAATGCCGCGTTCACGCAGGCACCGTAAGCTCCCCATAATTAAAGTTGTCCTGTTCCAGGCAAAGTTCGAGATCATCTAATTCCACGTCTAATCCACCTTTATTATTCAACGTCACACCCCCGATGTGTAATTATACGAGACTGTCACTTGAAATATGCGTGTAACAAGGAGGATTAAGTGGTTATTAGAAGTTAGAATCCTTGAGCTTTAATGCCCGTACCAACATCTCGTCGTCTAAATCAGCCAACTCTGCCATCCACTGACAAGAAAAGTCTGGATCTGGGCATCCGACCGATTTACGTAAAACTTTTTCGTACAAGGAAACAGTAGCGCCATTTGTCAAAATTCCATAGGTGGCCGCTGAGCGAACTAGAGCGTGGCCTTACTGAAGGTGTCAAAACAAGCATTTTTGGCACCGATAAACTGGCGACATTTTTTCGCACCGTCTGCCCTGTCCAGAATATAATAATAGGTATGTCTATTCTACCTTTGGATATAATTATTTAATACTTTGCTAAACACTTAGTGATGATATGAATACGTGTAGTAGGTACATACATTTTAGGCTATTAGAGTTCAGGCGAAAGTTGCTTTTATGAAACTGCTGATGTGATGAAAGAAAAAAGAAGGTAATATTATTTTTGCTCTCTTCACAATGATATACTTAACTAGAATATTCATTGATAATAACTGACCTAGCTGGCCACATGCCTCTGGGATTCAGAACTTGAAACCTTATCAATTTACTGATATTACTTCGTCGGGTCAATTCTAAACGTATAGATAGTAGATACTTAAACCTATTATTATAGAAGCCACTCCAATGCACTACTACATTTCCACATCAATTGGACTTAGATACCTAATTACGAACACCACAAAACACCATAACAACTACAAGACAACTATTGTCTCATGTCCTTTTTATAGCCAACTATAGACCCTGGGTCTCCTTTCAAATTGAAGAGGCTTTATCCATAGCCCACCGTAATAGTAAAGTGCGAGTTAGTAGGCTTCTCACTCATAATTGTCTTCTTTTTCCGCTAAGTAAGCACATAATTCTGCAATCAGAGGTGTGTGACCCAAATAAAGCAGGAGATATCAGAATCATTCGTTAACAGTTATCATACAGTCTATTCGTATGGGTATACTGCCTATTCATTGTTATTTTCAAGAGTTTAAAATTTAGATTACCAGTTACCTGCATTCTACAATACTTACGGTGGGAACGAACGAATGGTATATGACTATGCCATTGTTATTCCGCGTGTTTGTAATCGTTTGTAAGAGCGTAGTCGCATCGTGAACATTCGTAACATAACAAACATACACATTGACTTATTCGTTCCAACAGGTTCATTTCTATTGGTCAGTGAAGTGCCAGCAGCACTAGTATTTGGTATTATATAATTTCGTTACTTTTAAAATCGAAGCCAATAATTATCACGATTTTCTTAAAAAACCTGATTTAATTTTTTTTACAAAAGTTTGTGACCTTTTATTGCCAATTTTGTATACCAGTAAAAGAAAACATTAAAAAAGTAAATTCTGTTACATTTTTAACCTTGATGAATTTGTCGTTTTAAATTGATCTAAAGCATGTTAAAGCCGCTTGTTAAAATATTTCTCATAGTAGTGATTGTGTGGGGAATAACATTTTTTATGATAATGAAAGAATACAAGACCAATAAATTGTTACTTGAAGGCTATGATAACTATGAAAATGCGTTGAAACAATTCGAGAAGAGGACTCGTACGTTAATAAAAAACTTAACGGATTTAAATGGTATGTATAAGAAATTTCAATGGAAACTGCTTTACGATGTCTTCTAATATAATACCTTTTTTATATTATTTATTAGTTATATAACCTAACAATTACAAAAAATATACATAATATAATTTGTAAAAGTATCATTATTAAATAAGTAATCCACTACACTATAAATGGCTTAAAACAAGAGAATAACTAGCGTGTCATAAAGTCTGAAATATCTGAATAATGTCGATTAAGCTCCGAAATGAATACTTTATTTATTAAATTATCATGTTCACTTACTAATTACAGAATGACAGCTTACTTCTCTAATTACAGAATGGGATCTCTTAGGACCTGGCAGTCCACACCTTTCTTATAAAGATAAACTATTAGCAATAAAGAATCCCGAACAACCATTAGGTAAGATTTTTTAACATAATTTTACCGCCATGCCATAAGAGCTTCAGAATCCTGTTGGTGAAATTTTGTCATGGTATCTCTGTAAGTACAATAACTACAGCGTATGCAATAATCGAGAGCAAATACCTCAGACCACTCAAACACGGGCAAATACTCTATGATATTGCATGAATTTCTATGAAACTTACGTTTTTATTCGACATCATTAAGCGATGTTGACATAATATATGTATTATCTATGATGTTGACTCGACATTTGTATTTGTAAAGACAAATATTTTGTGGTTCACTGATTTAATATCTGTAGATTAAAGCACGGAATATCAGTTGCATTACTATCCTATCCTCGTTAAAAATACTAACAGAATACCCATAATGAGATACCCACGTAAAGCAATGAAATATAAACTAGACATCCCTAACAAGATTGAAAATATTTTTTATTATAAGTATTTCCAAGAGTAACTTGCTACGCCAATTACTGAAAGAAGCGAATGCAGATATCATTAGATCAACGATAAGGGTATAAAATAAAAATCTGTAGGAAAATTTTTAATGAAAAAGAAAACATACAGTTAAAAATATATCTGTCGAGTTTGCATCTCCAATTTAAGGTCAGGCAAAGGTTTTATTTATCACACTGAAAGCGCAAAAAACACATATTATATGTATGCAATGATGTTCAAAAAGAAAAACTTCAAATAACATAAGTAGAAGAAGCCAATAAAATTAATAAAAGCTGCCGTGCTATTGAACCATCACATGGTTTATAAGACTCAAGATACTATAGACTAGAAGATAGTTAGACTTTTAGAAAAAATAATACTAAAAGTCACCGTCTCCAAATGGTGCAGGATGATATAGTTGTAGGAGTTGTAGGACTGTAATGGACGTCTATGTAGACGCCACGACGACCATGGATAATGGATATTATCGTAGGAGATGGTTCAATGAACTGAGTAATGAAAGTGGATCTATCTTTATAATATATAATGTATAAATACCTGTATATTTTATGCCGTTATACTTTTTCTATGGGAAATTGGCTATAAGTACGAAATTTTATGTGCAAGTTAATGTTTGTATATTTAACTCCCTTTTCTTTGTATAAGGTACGCTTGGAAAGCCTGTTCAAATAAAAGAGGACGTGCAAGGCACCATACGAATGCTGATCAGGAAGGGGTGGACGGACAACGCCTTCAATCAATTTGTTAGCGATTTGATATCCGTTGACCGCGCCCTACCCGATTTTAGGGAAGACTGGTATAAATCAGAGCATAATATTTATATAAGTTGATATTTCTTTAAAAACATCGATAAAAATAAAACTTTGTGGAAGGTTGACACCATTGGTTATACCCAATGAACTCAGTTATTTAAAATTCAGAGACCAGTTTTTTCTCAGGGAGGCTTAGGCCGCGGCTGCTTACCACCCCATCTGACATAGCTGGGTCTAAACGTTAAACTGCCATGCAATGTAACGTTCCAGATTTCATACAAAAATGTGATTTTTCTTGACTTTAACAATTTTCTAACTCTTGAACTAATTAATGCTTGAGTGGCTCTTACAGCAAAGAATTAAAATAACGTTAAAATAGTAATTAAAACGAGGTTTTCACAGTATAGACATTATATTTTTGGCTCGATGATACCGAATCCTTCATGTGAGAGTTTAACTCGACATGGCTAAACATTTTAAAGAGACTTATAAAACGGTTTTGCTTATGATTATAAAAGTATGCATAGTATGAGAGGCTTTCTGAAATAATGATGTCTTTTAGGTGCATTAATAGAAAATATTCGCCTAATTTACCTGAAGTGACCATTATAATTTGTTTCTACAATGAAGCGTGGTCTACGTTACTACGAACAATACATTCAGTGTTAAACAACTCACCTGAACATTTGTTGAGAGAAATTATATTAGTGGATGATTTTTCTACTTTACGTAAGCATTTTATTGCTGTTTTATGTTCACCTTATTTATTTCTCGAAAAATATTTTTTCCTTCTTTTTTTGCATAAGTAAGAAGCTCTCTATATCTCAGGTTTGAAGGACAAACAATTACAAAATAGTTTTTCTTAGTATTCAAACTCTTATCAGACTTCATACGGACAGACAATATAATTCGACAGACAGATAATTCTTTTGTTATTGGTTTTAGAATTTCTCGTTTCAGCTCACCTCGAATCACGCTTAGAAGATTATCTTCAAAAGTACCCAAAAATACGTATAGTGAGGCCCACGCGTCGCGAAGGATTGATTCGATCACGTCTAATAGGTCTCAACGAAGCTTCGACTACAATCATTGTATATCTTGATAGTCATTGCGAATGCACTAAAGGTTTGCAAACAATTCTTTGTAAAATTAATAAGCATTTATCCAAACAATAAATAGATCATGATCATGGTAAAGCACGTACACCTTTTGTAAACACTGATCATAGAACATAAGCATAATCTTTTATAATTACACTAGATCACAGGTTTTAAGATTTACCGCTTCTTAAAGGTTGGCTGGAACCCCTTATTGATCGGATAGTCAAAAACAACAGGACAGTGGTTAGTCCAACCATCGATACAATCGATGCGTCTACTTTCGAATACATTGCAATGGACTCTAAGAACTTGCAGATTGGTGGATTTAACTGGGACTTGAAATTCATATGGATGCCTATACCAAAAAGTGTCGCAAATAAAAGGAAAAATTTAGCAGCACCAATAAAAACACCGACTATAGCAGGAGGGTTGTTTGCGATAAACAAAGACTTCTTTCGATATCTCGGTTATTACGATGAGGAGTTCGAGATATGGGGTGGAGAAAATTTGGAATTGTCATTCAAAGTATGGATGTGTGGAGGAACGTTGGAAATAGTGCCGTGTTCCCATGTGGGACACGTTTATAGAATGACTTCTCCATATAGTAAAACCATCTCTAAAACTCAGGATACTTTTAAAAGAAATTCAGTCAGATTGGCAGAGGTATTTCAAAAAACTAAGTATTATATTCTTGTACGTGATAATAATTTTCCACCTTTCCTATTTGATTTTGAAACGAAATCAAATTGGTCATTACATAAAAGCTGAAAATCTAAAACATTTCTTATATCGGTTATGATTCGTGATAATATCAGCTGTTATGCATATACTCGTATGTTCGTGATATATAAATGTCTTGTGCCGATTTTAACCAGCGGCTTACAGTGACTGTCTAAAGTTGTGTTGTGTTAGTTCATTCTTAAAATCCTCTTGTGTTAGTTTCATTACTATATTATGACCTTAATTGAAAAATTCTAGGTGTGGCTTGATGACTATGCAGGATATTTTTATGAAAGAATTGGATATCTAAAAGGAGATTTCGGTGATGTTACCGAAAGGAAGAAATTACGCGAAAGACTTAAATGCAACTCATTTGACTGGTATCTAAAGAACGTGTTTTCTGATATGGCAATCCCAAATTATACGGCTGCGAGGGGTCAGGTATTTATTTCTTACAATATATCGTATACGTCTTACACAATTTTACAAGAAGATAGAAGAAAATTTAAAAAAGAGTCTGAGAGAAAGTAAAACTGTCAAACTACCAGCTAGATTAGAGCTTTTGCATCAACATGACTGTTTCAAAATTTAGCTGTAGATAATATTTATCAATACGATAATGACAATAGTGCATAGTGTATAATTTGAGCGACGATATTGATGGTGCAGTCTTAAAAATAAGTATAGGAATTCTTTCAGATTTATACCACTGGCAGTTATGACATTTGCCTAGATTCTAATGCATCTCCACCAGATGTCACAGGTCCCGTTTCAGTAAAGCCATGTCACCATGAAGGGGGTCATCAGGTATATTTCGATAAATATTCTAAGAGTTCTCCGAGTTTCATAGAATTTCGTTACCGAAAGCCCAACAAGTCGAACAGACGATAGATACAGCGCAATAAATAAGCTTACATTCTTCGTGATTTGCCTCATCGGTCAAAAATCCCGTTAATTATTTGTTTTATTTAATCACTAATCAGCCATATTGTTCAGTGTGGAAATTCAGGCAATATTTTTGTAATTTTGAAAGACAACCACATCTAATAAAATATGAGGAATCTTCGTGATTTGCCTCATCTGGTTAAAAATCCGTTAATTATTTGTTTTATTTAATCACTAATCAGCCATATTGTTCAGTATGGAAATTCAGGCAGTATTTTTGTAATTTTGAAAGACAACGTTGGATGAAAAGAAATAGTTGGAAATCGTAGTCAAAACACACGAGTGTTGATGTTTTTATTTTTATTTTTTAGTACTGGCTGTACACTAGGGATGGTAAACTACAATTCGATCATCTTTGTCTAGATTTTCTCTTCAATATATTGGCTCTATTTATTTGCCGCGACCGGGCTGTAACCCAGATTTGGCTGTATGATACCAAGGTAAGTTTATTGTGCATGCAGTTCCATATTAAGAAGAACTTTAATTAATTTGAGCTGGAGCCGAGTAAGAACACTGAGCAATCAAGAGTGCAACTTCTTAAAGAGCTACAAACAAGTTTGAACCTACAACTGTTGCTCTAAAAAAGAGTATTTTTTTATATTTTTGAATATGAGGAATCTTCTATAGTACAATGTTTGTCTTTAGGAAAACAAGTCCGTCAATTATATATTTCGTGAATGATACTCAGATAACTTTTACATCGGATATTTCATGCATCATAATCCTGATCCTTGAACGACAAAGATTATAAATAAAATGATACGTATGAAATAAATTATTTTATTTTTGCTTTTTGTTTGTAGACAAGATTCATTCGTCACATGCATACCCAAAACTGTCTAAACGTGGTCTCAGGCGAGCACCCTCGTCCGATTCTAGAGAGATGTTCAGAACAAAATTCCTTTAAGTGGCACATGGACAACTTTGATGTTAATAAGCTCGCCCCGGAGTTGCAAGTTTATTCGAAAAAGTTGAGCGTTAAAAATAAAGGAATTGATTTTTAGAAATTGCGTTTTCTTTTATACATTTCTGCAACAGTTACTCTTACAATACTTGTCATCAAAGAGTACGTTAAAGTCACAACAGTCATTAGAAGACTTGTTCAGTCAGAAGTCAGAACAGACATCATAAGACTTTGTTGTTTTTTTTTTATAAATTAAACATATTTCAGGGTTTCCCCTTACGATGAGAAAGGTTTGGCAAGGTCATTAGACCAAGTAGGTACGAGTTGTCAGAATTCATATGTCGTCGTTTCAGCCGACGAACGTCCACTGCTGGACAAAGGCCTCCTGCAATGCTTTCCAGAGCGCAGGGTCCTGCGCCACTTGTATCCAGCGCCTTCCCGCGACTCTGTTAATGTCGTCAGTCCATCTGGTCGGAGGTCTGCCAACATTGCGCTTTTCCGCACTTTGGGTCCCCAACGTCCGTCGGTTCTACAAGCTATGTCAGTAGTAAGCCCATTGCCACTTCAGCTTCGCGATACGTTGAGCCATGTCGGTGATTCTGGTTCGTCTACTATGGGCCTTTATGTGGTTTGGTATTTTGCTATGGGCCTCATAAGAAGGCTCAGAGTCACTCAGCGAGCGATGGAGAGAGCTATGCCCGGAGTTTCTCTAGACTTCACATGTATTCGAGAATATTGTAGAAAACTCACACAAATGCAAGTTCACTGCATAATATCACTTTTTAGCAAGCTAAGTTTACACGTAATCAATTCTAAAGGCGAAACTTTGTATGTAAATGAGTATCTAAATGGAAATGAGTACCAATTAGGCTAATGGCGTACAGATAAATATATTGGATTAACACATGTGCCTGAAGAAATCCATGGTTTCTACGGGATCAGCTAGTGTTATATAAGCTACGAAAAGTCTGGATCCCAAAATATGAATCTGAGGTACCACGCCACGGAATCCATAAACAACATACATTTTATTAAATAATTATACTTTGTCTTGTAAATCTTCTATGGTTGCATGAATAAAAGTTGACATTAGAACACGAAATAACTATTGTAGCAAGCAAAATATAGCTGACAAACGAAAACAAGACCGTTTCCATTATGGAGTTGCTTTGGAACTGTAAACAAAGCGTCCTGCTACTACGTTATAACAGGCGGATTCGAATATTCTCGTTGAAATCTGGAAAGCAATTACTGTTAGAAACCGGGAAAGCCTTCCACACGTACTGATTATAACTATATAATTCAAAACTGCATAACAAAAGCGGCGAATGGAGGAACATTTTCTGACACTAATTAGCGATTTTTTTTTCGAGATTTTATCTAAAGCCAAGTAGGTAGATGTTTTCTATGGTCTACAAATTCATTGCTTTTATTAGGTAGGTAAAGGAGATAGCGACTAAAGTTTCGATAATGTAGGAAAATATGAATAAAAAAAGTATTTTGTGATAATACCACGCGGATCACCCGGCGAGTCCACTACTAATTATTATTTATATTTTTTAAATAATGCTGCAGTTGCTGATAAGTATATTATTATAACACAAAAACAAATCACAATTTCCGTCCAAAATATAGCTTAGGAGCCGTTAACTAATTCTTTCATCACACTCTAGTTAAGAATTTTATACAAATCTACTTTTTCATTATCTAAAATAGATACAAGTAGGTAGTCAATAGAAGTTTGCATGTTTAAAAATTGGTTCGGTTTGATATTTTTCTACTGAAATTGAACTTAATGAATTCACCTTGACTCGCTCACATTTTATCTCCTCCAATCTCCGAGCTTGAGCTTTTTAAGCAAAGTTTTGTTTAATGATATACTTTATAAATTTAACTTAATCATTTTGAAGAAATAATCTAATTTTTTGTAACACAAAAAGTCAGAAGGTACTGGACTGCAATCTCACCTTATGTTCCCAATTACCATCAGTCGCAATGAATTTGGAAGGCATAAATAAAAGAAAATTAGCATTCATTCATTACGGAAAAATAATACTTTAAAAACTCTATTCAATATTCATTTGAAACAAAACACTTGCTTTTCTTAAAGAAAAAGAATGTCATTTTCTTGTTTGTATTTAATTCACTCCTTTCCTTGTTCCCTTCGCCGCAATTTACTGTAACGACACAATTCAAAGTAAATCTTAGGAGACCATTCTTTTTTGTCGCCGCCAATGACTCGATGCTGAAGAAAATTAATTTTGTTTCTCGATTATGAACTTAAATTGCGTTTAATAAAGTACATTTTTGAGTGACATCAATATTTTTACTGTACGGAAGTTTTAAATACTTGTAATGAACTTAATGATTTTTTTCAGGGCACGGTGGCTCGCGTAGTGCCGTTTAATTAAGAGCAGACAACATTAATTTGAACCCTTTTTACTTGAAAGTGAAAATTTTAGAAAAATTGGCATTCAAAAAAGTTTTCCTGTATTGTGAAAGCTGTTATAAGAACAATGAAATAACCACAACCGATTCATGAAATTACATCATTGATATTATATTAAGTACAGTCACGGAATGACAAGGTTCATCAATTTTAAAATTGATTCGTTTGCACTAGTCGATTGTTTTGTTATATTGACATAACAGACTCTTGCAGTAGGTACCTGCTTAATATAAAGTCATTCCTTGCTCTGTTTTACGTACGAACCTTTTAATTCCGTGACTATACTATCGAAATACTGTATAACATTACATGCTAATTTCTATCTATATATAACGATTCTAATATCTAGAAATCTTTAAACGTAATTACTCAATAATTTTTCTATGAAGACAGCGAATGCAGTCTTCAAACATTTAGTAGTCGATTTATCGTGTTTTAATATTGAAGTCTGTTAAAAATAGCTGAAAATGAAAATCAAAGAAAAAACCAGCTACCTACCTCGTATACAAGATTTGCTTTTAATTTTCGTTCGAATAACAACGATACATTTTGAAACCGACAATTTCACTTTGCAAATAGGCGAAACCGTGAAAACCGTTTATCGCCATAGGCAGTGGATGTTATACCTATTCGTATTGGCCCATGAATAGAACATGAGGTACGCACTATCTTTATTTGAACGACTTAAAATTCAGTGAATTTGAAAGGGTTTAGTTTAAATTCGTAATTTTGGTGAACATGGTAACTATAGTAACTACCTGCCTTTAGCTGGAATATTGTCTTTGAACTATACCTAATAGACACTATAGAGTAAAGAAGTGGGTTTCTGTTAGTAGAAAATTTAAGTAAGATGGGTGATAGTGTAACAGTCTTATCAAAATGGCCTTCTTTACGACACTAGTAGCTATATCAAAATTTGAACCTTGATAAACTAAGGAGAAATTATAAAATTCCAAAGTGGCCCGGGAATGGAACCCGCGACCTTCCACTCGAGTCCGAGCGCGCCGCCACTGCGCCAGGGAAGTCGTCGAAACTGACTATTGCTGATTATGATGGTATCATATCTGTGGGGCTGATAAGTTTAACCTACTTTTCCATTTTTACTTATCTAAGTAGGTACTAGGGACTGCTTGCAATACCGTAAATATAAATTAAATTTTATATTTTTACAGTACGTTTTCTGTAGGTATATTGCTGAAATCTTTCATGTCGCGGTCGCAGCCAATACTTTTATCGGTCTCTACCGAAACCAATTTAGAAATTTCTAGTCGGTTGCTATTTGTAGCCGCTGACCACAGTTTCTCTGCGAAAATTATAAGCACATAAAACATCAAAATGGATTTTTTTTTATATAAATTTTTTTTAGGATGCAGCCGAGTTGGCGTGCAAACTAAAGTGGCGCTGGGCCGGACACGTGGCTCGTACCTGCGATGCGCGCTGGAGCGAGCTGGTGCTGCACTGGTGGCCGCTGGACCGACGACCTGCGGGGCTAGACAAAGTCACAAGCGTTTGGCGTTAACGCTAGTCGACAAAAATGTATGGACAAAACAAATGACTGTAGAAAAACCACGATAATAATTACTAAACACGCTGTGTTTGAATAATTAACTACGCTTACTTGAACGCTCGCTGGCGTTCTCGCGGACCTTGTAGATAACTTAAGCGTACTTCGCTTGACAATTGACAGCCGACAGTATCAAACACAGCGTGTTTAGTAATTATTATCGTGGTTTTTCTACAGTCATTTGTTTTGTCCATACATTTTTGTCGACTAGCGTTAACGCCAAACGCTTGTGACTTTGTCTAGCCCCGCTGGTGCGCCTGGCGGGCGCGACGACGCGTCTGACGCGCGACCGACAGCAGTGGCGTAGGATGAGGAGGCCTTTGCCCGCTCACGGGTAACCCAGTAAACTATTTCACGGACGAGAAAGCGGACATCTTGACAAATCGTTGTTTCTTTGTGGACTTTTGACATAATAATATAATAAAATGTTTTTTTCATGCGTGACAAATAAATAGAATTTTAATTATGAAATTGGATGTAAATGGGTAATTTTTTTTTTTAAATCTTGACCCTATCTGACTTCATAGATCCTATTATCCTATTCATCCTCGATCTCCATGGCGCAATGGTTCACGCTCGAATTCGAGTTGGAGTTCACGGGTTCATTTCCGCTACGTGCCACTTTAGGATTTTTAATTCGAATTTGGCTCAGGTCTGGTCTGGCGGTTACCAGCCTACCTGCAAAGGCGAATAAGCGTTCCGGCGCTTTGTCTAAACCGTAAGTGGTTATACTTACTTCTTCCAAGTTAGTAAATAATGTCTTCGACTACATAGTCACTTACCATCAGATGACATCGCAATAAAGTAACCAACTAGTCCATAAGACAATTAAATTGCTTCGTACATATTTAGGATGTTATTCCTATAAATTAAAATTGTCGGCGGGATTTGAACCCACTACAAGACCACGTGACAGACGGACAGACGGAAGGCGGAGGTATAGTAATAGGGTCCCGTTTTTACCTTTTGGGTAGAGAACCCTAAAAACCAAATCCTAGTAGAATCGCGCACCAAACCTATAGAAGACTAGGAGTTCATGAGTGAATATTTGAAACCTTAATTAAATTGAGCATTGTACCTATAGTCATGTGGGACGTTATAATTTATTAGGGTTAAACGCATGGTTAAGCAGGTTCCCGCTAATCAATTTTGTTTGAAGCTGTAGGTACGCTTGCTGCCCGAGGGACCACGAGATTTAATGTATCGGCAAAATCAGTCGAGCAATTTATGACTAAGTAGTTATTACTCGGTTCTCCGATCGACGTAAGGAAGTACATTATGTGGTACTGGTATAAGTATAACAGTGGGGTTAGTACAGGTTTTTGTACGAATTTCAAGTCGACTCGCATCGCACAAACGAATCGAATTCCTTCATACATTTACAGCCAACGCCATCTATGGAGAGTCACTGACATGCGGCTGTCAATAGATGGCGCTGGCTGTAAATGTATGGAGGAATTCGATTCGTTGGTGCGATGCGAGTCGACTCAAAATTCGTACAAAAACCTGTACTAACCCCTCTGACTTACATGAAACATGTTGGAAAAGAGAGAGATGAGGGATACAGGCGGGTATAAGAATAGGAACGCGAGCGAAACCGAGGGTACCTGTATAATTTTAATTTCGCGTATCTCAAAAATAGGTACCTATAGCGCTATAGCGCTATAGAGTTTACCTATATAGGTACTGTGTATTTGTTTGAAATATTCGAATATACAAAATCTACTGAACAAAAAGCCCGATCACCCAAGTAGGTAGGAGCTTACAAACAATTTAACGTACAAACAATGGGCATAGTGTAATGAGCGGCTGAATTACCCGTAATTACTGTTAAGTGCCATTTAATTAAGTAGTATTCAGGTGTAAACCGCATATTAGCGAACTCTCGCAGTTATGTAATGCGTGTTAGGCACGGGGAGGTAAATACTATCGCAGCTATGTAACGCGGATTAGGCACGGGTAAATACGTGTGGCAGTGGATTATATTATTGTTCACCAGCATTCAGCTGAGAGGGTACAAACTACGAACACAATGACCATCACACTAATATAGTACATTTCAATATAAGTGCGGAAAGTTTGTCATTTCTTTACGAGTCCCGGTTTGTTGACCCAAGCCTAAGGCGAGGGTCAACTATAAGGACGAGTAAAAATGACAATTCCGCACGTGCATTGAACGACGTTTTTTAATACATTTGCGAAAAAAAATATATGGGTTTTGCCTGCTCCGTGTTTGCATGCCGTGTTCGTGTTCATGCGCTCCTGGTACGCCCGCTCCAGTGCCGCGTAGGATGAAAACACAAAAGCATAGGAGGAAAACACAAAAGCACTAGTGCGGAAAAGAATAACTTTGCGCACGCTAAACACACATGGAAATGTCAACTTTTTGAGCAAATGTATTAAAAATAATATTATATAAGGTGTTGTCAAATTATCTGACACCGTTCCAGGAGGTAAATGTGCCACACATATACACTTCAATAGTGAAGAAATCTCAGTCCCCGGGCTTAATTTTTTTTAATTAAACATTATTAACATATCGCATCATGTTGCATAAACACGTCTATCAGTTAAACTTGAGTACATGTTTAGTACAGTTATCGCCTCGTAACGGAAATCAGCTGATTGGGCGCGGCGTGAGAGCGTTGACCTTGGGTTGCGACGTAATTTTTAATTAAAAAAAAAAAAAAATTGAGCCTGGGGACTGAGATTTCTTTACTATTGAAGTGTATACGTATGGCACATTCACCTCCTGGAACGGTGGCAGATAAAATTTGACAACACCTTATATATTCATCTACTGCTGGTTCTATGTCCTGGTCCTGGCTTATCCTGCAGGTCTACTGAGATACCAGAGTGTAGAGGGCGTAATGGTGACGGGTGGCTGATGCCTGCGGGCTGGCGATGGACTGGCCGCGGTGTTCGCACATCAAAAGTGGGCCAGCGTTGGTCGTAGGTGTAGGGACAACCCTCTACCACCCATTGCCCAAATATCCTCGCGGTTATGATGTCAAATCGCGGGAGGGCGCCCGTTCGGTACTTGCTTTTGGCGTGTTCCCGGGAAGCCTTCTTGACTCCTTACAAATTGTGTCCTCTCGCTCCTTGTCCCCATGTGCTCACTCTCCCCATTCTGAGGCAGGACGATACAAAGACAGACTCGCCTCGCGCTATCGCTCTCCGCAGCATAAATTCTCTGTCACTCCAAGACGCTTCGCCTCTTATGCCATGCGTGCGCGAACTCCAGCTGTAGGTGTAGGTACGCCTCGACCATAGCTTCGACTGACATCGCAAGAAGCTTATGTTCGACTAATGGATCAAGGAAAGTATACAGAAAGCAGTGGCCCCGTAGACTGCACGTATTGTGTGGTGGTTCCTCATTCTGGAACTCTGACCACCGGTGGTTTGGGCCCTTGAACCTCCGCGGTCGGTGGTAGATTACTTTGTTCATTATTTTAGAAACATTTTTAAAATATAATATTCAATTTTCATGAAAATAAATGAGAGAATCATATTTGTTATACCAACCAAACCCACACAACTGTGAATTTCACAATGCGAACTTCATTATGAAGTAGGTACGTACATCTACCATTTTATACAATTACTCTAAAAGCCAGCAAATACGAGTACATGGTGATGAGATATGCTTTTATTCATGTGCACGGTCTCACACGTCACTGCGCATTAGTTTTTCAAACTGAATGGACTCTCTGTAGTGGAATTAACTTGACTCCAGTGACACGAATCGTTGTTGTATGTTTTTAGGACGGCTAAATCGGGTAAGTTTCGTATCTATTATGTGGGTAATAAACTAGAACTTAGTTCGCAGTTTCTCTAGAAAATTTAGGCGTCAAATCTGTTGTTTATAAATCTGGAAATAATGAGAGACAACCCCGAACTTCTTACGTGAAGAAACTATTATATGTTTGTAGTCTTTCGTCGTTGTCCAATTTCCGGTGTGAGTCGATGTGCATTGAAGAAGCTCTTAAAGTCATCTTCCGTTTTATTAAGAATCCTTACCAGTATCAAGAAGCTGGAAGAGACCTGGAGCCAGAAAACCCAACAAAATCATTTCCTTTTGAATGTCAAAAAATTCTGAAAGTATGTATATTTTAAGGTACTCATAGACGATCGAATTTGGTGCGGCCGGACCACCGGACCGTGCGGTGCGCTCTACAAAACAGACGACCGCACCGAACTCCGAACCGTTCAGTTGTCTTATCCTAGCAGTGCGTGAACACGTCTCAATATGCCGCTTGTTCTATCAAAACAGGCTAAAGTCGCATTAGTTGTAGCAACTGTTGTTGCTACATCCTCATTACCTACAAAAAGAAGAAGAAAAGAATGGGCAAAGTTTTATCTTAAAAACAGATAACAGTATAGTCATATGAGTCTCATTAAAGATCTCGATGATGAAGATTTTCGTATATAGGAGACAATGTGATCTTCTTGGCACTCCGAATCTTAATTGATGCGAACACGTTGTAACGTGTCGCGCGTATGGTGGCACAATAGCAACTAAACCAACAAATGTTTCGGTGCGCCGTCCACACGATCGTACGCGGTTCGGGACCGCACCGCACCGCACCGCGTTCGATGTGCAAGCGCTCCGAACCGGCCGAACCGTTAATAATAATAATAATGTTCGGCGGACCGTGCGCCACACGATCGAATATGGTCCGGTGGCGGACCGCGTTCGTGGTCCGGCCGCACCAAATTCGATCGTCTATGAGTACCTTAAATGTCGTTACGCTTTAACGTCAGAATAAGAACCGGTATGGCTGAAGAACATCAGTTTATTATTCCATAAAAACCCATGATTCCTGCATTTAAAAAAAAAAGATTCCCCACTCTTCAGTCAAGCGATAAACAGTTCAATACAAATCTACACTACTATACTCTTAAAGTTCCTCTTTCCAAAATACGTGACGCCTTGTTTGGACGAGTACTACGTGCAATGGTTTCAGTGGTCTCAGCTATTAAGTACTAACCCCATAGGAGGAGGCCTTGAGCACCTAAAATAAAACTCCATTTTATATATTCATGTGTGATGTAACCCATCGCTCAGTATATGACTCTGTCTTCAGTTAGGCCGTGCTTACGAGTTCGTCATAACGAATTGCAAGAAAATCTACGAAAATCTGGAATGAAGTCCAGATTTTCGTAGATTTTCTTTGTGACGGGATTTTCTCACGTAAATAATCCATCTACTGTTGCCTAGCCCCCTGCGCTATACCATCAGAAAAGATAACGTAACTTTGAAGCGTTTTAAAAGTAGTTTGTTTCACTGAAAATAAACATAGCCAGAGCGAAAAACTCAACTCTGTTTCTGTTTAAAAGTATCTAATCATTTACAGGCTGTACCGAATATTTAAAGTAAATCTAAGATTGGTGACAGGTTTATGCAATAAAAGCATCTCAACACCAAAATTACTATACGCTGCGTAAATGGTTTGTTACTTTATACGTTACTAGCTGTTGCCCGCGGCTCCGCTCGCGTGAATTTAGGTTTTTCACTACTTCTGCGGGAACCATCGCTTTTTCCGGGATAAAAAGTACAATAATGTGTTAATCCAGGTAATAATCCATCTCCATTCCAAATTTCAGCTAAATCGGATTCGTAGTTGCAGCGTGAAGGAGTAACAGACAAACATTCCAACCCCTATTTCACCCCCTTAGAGGGGTAGTTTCTCAAAATCGTTTCTTAGCTGACACCTACCCATTACAAAGAACCTACCTTTCAAATTTCAAGTCAACAGTAACAATATTAAAATTTTCACATAAAAACTTTCATCCCCTATTTTACCACCCTTAAAGGGGAATTTTCCAAAACGACTTATACAAATTTTTAATATCTGAAGCTGATAACCTAAATGACGATTTTCACGTCTCTAACTTCAAAAACACGGGACTTTCATATAAACTTCCAACCCCTATTTCACCCCCTTAGAGGGGTAGTTTCTCAAAATCGTTTCTTAGCTGACACCTACCCATTACAAAGAACCTACTTTTCAAATTTCAAGTTTGTAGGCTTTATACTTCCTGAGATATCGTGATTAGTCAGTGAGTGAGTGAGTGGTAACTCTCTTTTATATATAATATATAATATAGATGTGATGCAAAAAGGACCAAGAAAAGCTTTTTCACTCCCGTTGGAGTAGGTACTTAATGGCTAAGCCAAAGCGAGCCAGGGGGGCTATTCACGTTACGTGTCGGCTACATTTCGTGATGTGATATGTTTAAAAGGTGATTCTATTTCCGTACTTATGCAGACGATATTGAATTCAAAACATTTTTTGCGGACACTGAAAAATTAATTTTAATTCAATTAGCATAAAGCGTAAAATTGAATGTAGTTCAAAACGCCATATTGGTCGACTCGGTCGGTCGGAAATTACTTAAGCGCCTCTAAGTTGAGCATTGTATTTCCTATGATGAAATACATTCAATTTTACACTCTAAGCCAATTACTGTAAAGTTCATTTTTCAGTGTTAATATTTTTTTCTTTTTCTTTTATCGAATCACTGAGTATGTGAAAACGTTACGAGAATGCCATAGCAGATCATTTGCATCTGAAAGCGATGTGCCCACCGCTTGTTTTTGTACGCCCTGCATATTAAAGGCATACGTAAAAAATTCACAAACATCGAGCCAATCTATCCAATTTATGATAATTTAATGAAAATGAACAATGGTTTTTTAAATGATATTTTAAAGGATTATTTATTTATAAATAAATACTTTATTTATTTATTTATTTAGGCCAGCAGCTTAGCCAAATAACTTTATCTCTAAGTACCTAAAGAAGATCTCAATCAGGAATAGAATATAATAACTTGATTTAAACTGTTTATATTTACTTATCTATATATATAAAAGAATGAGGTATTTTGGTTGTTCCACGGATTCCGCCAAAACTATAAGTCGTAGAGATCTGAAATTTGGTACTTAGGTAGATATTAGGTCATGAATTCGTACTAAGACGGGGATTCCAGAAATTCCATGTTTATGGGGTAAAAATCATACATTTAAGGGTATTTCCCATACAAAAGTAAAATTTTTTCGTTGTTCCAGGAATTCCCGAAAAACTGAAAGTCGTAGAGATCTTAAATTTGGTACCTAGGAAGATATTAGGTCATGAATTCGTACTAAGACGGGGATTCCAGAAATTCCATGTTTAAGGGGTAGAAATAGTACATTAAAGGGATTTCTCCATACAAAATTGTAATTTTTTCGTTGTTCCAGGCATTCCAGAAAAACTAAAAGTCGGAGAGATCTGAAATTTGGTATCTAGGTAGATATTAGGTCATGAATTCGTACTAAGACGGGGATTCCAGAAATTCCATGTTTAAGGGGTAAAAATCATACATTTAAGGGTATTTCCCATACAAAAGTAAAATTTTTTCGTTGTTCCAGGAATTCCCGAAAAACTAAAAGTCGTAGAGATCTCAAATTTGGTACCTAGGAAGATATTAGGTCATGAATTCGTACTAAGATGGGGATTCCAGAAATTCCATGTTTAAGGGGTAGAAATAGTACATTAAAGGGATTTCTCCATACAAAATTGTAATTTTTTTCGTTGTTCCAGGCATTCCAGAAAAACTAAAAGTGGTAGAGATCTGAAATTTGGTATCTAGGTAGATATTAGGTCATGAATTCGTACTAAGACGGGGATTCCAGAAATTCCATGTTTAAGGGGTAGAAATAGTACATTAAAGGGATTTCTCCATACAAAATTGTAATTTTTTTTGTTGTTCCAGGAATTCCCGAAAAACTACAAGTCGTAGAGATCTGAAATTTGGTACCTACATTGACATTAGGTCATGAATTCGTACTAAGACGGGGATTCCAGAAATTCAAATTGGAAGGGATAAAAATCCTACTTTTAAGGGATTTTCCCATACAAAAGTGTAATTTTTGCGTTGTTCCAGGGATTCCAGCGAAATTAAAAGTCGTAGAGATCTGAAATTTGGTACCTAGGTTGGTATTAGGTATATCATGAACTCGTATTCAGAAAGGGATTTTCGAGATTCAAATTTTGAGGAGGAAAAATTTTGAATTTTTGGCCGCCATTTTGAACTTTTTTGTTACTGGGCCGATTGCTTTGAAAATCGATATTTGACTATGGCAGCAAGCATAGAGACGGAATTTGTGGTCAAAATTTAAAAAATAGGCCGCCATTTTGAACTTTTTTGTTACTGGGCCGATTGCTTTGAAAATCGATATTTGACTATGGCAGCAAGCATAGAGAAGGAATTTGTGGTCAATATTTAAAAAAGTGGCCGCCATTTTGAACTTTTTAGTTACTGGGCCGATTGCTTTGAAAATCAATATTTGACTATGGCAGCAAGCATAAAGAAGGAATTTGTGGTCAAAATTTAAAAAAGTGGCCGCCATTTTGAACTTTTTTGTTACTGGGCCGATTGCTTTGAAAATCGATATTTTACAGTGGCAGCAAGCATAGAGAAAGAGTTTGTGGTCAAAATTTAAAAAATAGGCCGCCATTTTGAACTTTTTTGTTACTGGGCCGATTGCTTTGAAAATCGATATTTGACTATGGCAGCAAGCATAAAGAAGGAATTTATGGTCAAAATTTAAAAAAGTGGCCGCCATTTTGAACTTTTTTGTTACTGGACCGATTGCTTTGAAAATCGATATTTGACTATGGCAGTAGGCATAGAGAAGGAATTTGTGGTCAAAATTTAAAAGAGTGGCCGCCATTTTAAACTTTTTTGTTACTGGGCCGATTGCTTTGAAAATCGACATTTGACTATGGCAGCAAGCATAGACAAGGAATTTGTGGTCAAAATTTTAAAAAGTGGCCGCCATTTTGAACTTTTTTGTTACTGGGCCGATTGCTTTGAAAATCGATATTTGACTATGGCAGTAGGCATAGAGAAGGAATTTGTGGTCAAAATTTAAAAAAGTGGCCGCCATTTTGAACTTTTTTGTTACTGGGCAGATTGCTTTGAAAATCGATATTTGACTATGGCAGCAAGCATAGAGAAGGAATTTGTGGTCAAAATTTAAAAAAGTGGCCGCCATTTTGAACTTTTTTGTTACTGGGCCGATTGCTTTGAAAATCGATATTTGACTACGGCAGCAAGCATAGAGAAGGAATTTGTGGTCAAAATTTAAAAAAGTGGCCGCCATTTTGAACTTTTTTGTTACTGGGCCGATTGCTTTGAAAATCGATATTTGACTATGGCAGCAAGCATAGAAAAGGAATTTGTGGTCAAAATTTAAAAAAGTGGCCGCCATTTTGAACTTTTTTGTTACTGGGCCGATTGCTTTGTAAATCGATATTTGACTATGGCAGCAAGCATAGAGAAGGAATTTGTGGTCAAAATTTAAAAAAATGGCCGCCATTTTGAACTTTTTTGTTACTGGATCGATTGCTTTGAAAATCGATATTTGACTATGGCAGCAAGCATAGAGAAGGAATTTGTGGTCAAAATTTAAAAAAGTGGCCGCCATTTTGAACTTTTTTGTTACTGGGCCGATTGCTTTGAAAATCGATATTTGACTATGGCAGCAAGCATAGAGAAGGAATTTGTGGTCAAAATTTAAAAAAAGTGGCCGCCATTTTGAACTTTTTTGTTACTGGGCCGATTGCTTTGAAAATCGATATTTGACTATGGCAGCTAGCATAGAGAAGGAATTTGTGGTCAAAATTTAAAAAAAGTGTCCGCCATTTTGAAATTTTTTGTTACTGGGTCGATTGCTTTGAAAATCGACATCTGATTATTTCACCAAGCATCGAGAAGGAATTTGTAGTCAAAATTAAAAAAATTGGCCGCCATTTTGAACTTTTTTGTTACTGGGCCGATTGCTTTGAAAATCGATATTTGACAATGGCAGCAAGCATAGAGAAAGAATTTGTAGTCAACATTTTAAAAAGTGGCCGCCATTTTGAACTTTTTTGTTATTGGGCCGATTGTTTTCAAAATTGATGTCTGATTATCGCAGCGAGCATAGAAAAGGAATTTTTGGTAAAAATTTAAAAGAATTGGCCACAATTTTGTACTTATATGTCTTACCATGGTAGCAAGCAACCACGGCCGGATGGACGAACGGACGTTGGAGTCTTAGTAAGAGCTTTTACCCTTTGGGTACGGAACCCTAAAAATGGCCACCATATTTAACTTTTTTGTGACGATCGAATTTTTCAAAATCAATATGTGACTATTACCAGGAAGCAAGAGAAAATTTTGTGGGCAAAATGGTGTGTAATGCAGGAATTTTGGAAATTAAACCAACATAGTAAAGCATAACTCAGAAGTTTACGTGAGCGAAGCCGCGGGCGTTTGCTAGTTTGTTATAAAAAAATCTCAATATACTTAATCTCAATAGGAGTACATAATAATTTATCTATATATACTCTTTTAGAGTGAGGCATTTTGGTTGTTTTGGTTGTTCCACGGATTCCGTCTAAACTATAGGTCGTAGAGATCTGAAATTTGGTACCTAGGTAGGTATTAGGTCATGAATTCGTACTAAGACGGGGATTCCAGAAATTCCATGTTAAAGGGGTAAAAACCGTTGGTTTTAGGGATTTCTCCATACAAAAGTGTAATTTTTTTCGTTGTTCCAGGGATTCCCGAAAAACAACAAGTCGTAGAGATCTGAAATTTGGTACCTAGGTTGATATTAGGACATGAATTCGTACTAAGACGGGGATTCCAGAAATTCAAATTTTAAGGGGTAAAACCCGTTGGTTTTAGGGATTTCTCCATACAAAAGTGTAATTTTTTTCGTTGTTCCAGAGATTCCCGAAAAACTACAAGTCGTAGAGATCTAAAATTTGGTACCTAGGTAGATATTAGGTCATGAATTCGTACTAAGACGGGGATTCTAGAAATTCCATGTTTCAGGGGTAAAAACCGTTGGTTTTCGGGATTTCTCCATACAAAAGTGTAAATTTTTTCGTTGTTCCAGGGATTCCCGAAAAACTAAAAGTCGTAGATATCTCAAATTTGGTACCTAGGTAGATATTAGGTCATGAATTCGTACTAAGACGGGGATTCCTAAAGTTCCATGTTTAAGGGGTAAAAACCGTTGGTTTTCGGGATTTCTCCATACAAAAGTATAAATTTTTTCGTTGTTCCAGGGATTTCCAAAAAACTAAAAGTCGTAGATATCTCAAATTTGGTACCTAGGTAGATATTAGGTCATGAATTCGTACTAAGACGGGGATTCCAGAAATTCCATGTTTAAGGGGTAAAAACCGTTGGTTTTAGGGATTTCTCCATACAAAAGTGTAATTTTTTTGATTCGTACTAATCAGGGTACCTAGGTTGTTGAATTTGTACTGCGACGGGGATATTCGAATTTCAAATTTAAGGATGGGAACATTTGCGAACTTATTTGATTTTGGAAAAAAATTTTTCATTCTTTTTCTCATATGACAGCAAACGTCGAATAGGAATCTGTGGTCAAAATTTAAAAAATTGGACGCCATTTCAAACTTTTTCGTTATTGGACCGATTTCTTTCAAAATTATTATCCAACCGTTGCAGCGAGCATAGAAAAAGAATATGTACTCAAAATTTAAAAAAATGGCCGCCATTTTGAACTTTTTCGTTATTGGACCGAATTCTTTCAAAATGGATATCTAACCATTGCAGCAAGCATAGAAAAAGAATACGTAGTCAAAAATTAAAAAATTGGCCGCCATTTTGAACTTTTTCGTTATTGGACCGAATTCTTTCAAAATGGATATCTGACAATTGCAGCAAGCGTAGAAAATGAATCTGAGGTCAAAATTTAAAAAAAATTGCCGCCATTTTGAACTTTTGCGTTAATGGACCGAATTCTTTCAAAATTAATATCCGACCATTGCACCAAGCATAAAAAAAGAATATGTAGTCAAAATTTAAAAAATTGGCCGCCATTTTGAACTTTTTCGTTATTGCAGCGAATTCTATCAAAATTAATATCCGACCATTGCATCAAACATAGAATAACAATATATGGTCAAAATTTAAAAAATTTGCCACCATTTTGAACTTTTTCGTTATTGGACCGAATTCTTTTAAAATTAATATCCGACCATTGCAGCAAGCATAGAAAAAGAATATGTAGTCTTAATTTAAAAAATTGGCCGCCATTTTGAACTTTTTCGTTATTGGACCGAATTCTTTCAAAATTAATATCCAACCGTTGCAGCGAGCATAGAAAAAGAATCTGAGGTCAAAATTTAAAAAATTGGCCGCCATATTGAACTTTTTCATTATTGGACCGAATTCTTTCAAAATTAATATCCGACCGTTGCAGCGAACATAGAAAAAGAATCTGAGGTCAAAATTTAAAAAATTTGCCACCATTTTGAACTTTTTCATTATTGGACCGAATTCTTTCAAAATTAATATCCGACCGTTGTAGCGAACATAGAAAAAGAATCTGAGGTCAAATAAAGAATTGGCCGCCATTTAGAACTTTTTCATTATTGGACCGATATCTTTCAAAATTAATATCCGACCATTGCATCAAGCATAGAATAAGAATCAAAGGTCAAAATTTAAAAAATTGGCCGCCATTTTGAACTTTTTTGTTGCTGGGCCGAATGATTTGAAAATCAATATGTGACTATTAAAGCAAGCATAGAGAAGGATTTTGTGGTCAAAATTGAAAAAAATGGCCGCCATTTTGAACTTTTTTGTTACTGGGCCGAATGATTTGAAAATCAATATGTGACTAAAGAAGCAGGCATAGAGAAGGAATTTGTGGTCAAAATTGAAAAAAATGGCCGCCATATTGAACTTTTTTGTTACTGGGCCGAATGATTTGAAAATCAATATGTGACTATAGAAGCAGGCATAGAGAAGGAATTTGTGGTCAAAATAAAAAAAAATGGCCGCCATTTTGAACTTTTTTGTTATTGGACCGAATTCTTTCAAAATGGATATCTGACCATTGCATCAAGCATAGAATTAGAATCTGATGTCAAAATTTAAAAAATTGGCCGCCATTTTGAACTTTTTTGTTATTGGACCGAATCCTTTCAAAATGGAGATCTGACCATTGCAGCAAGCATAGAAAAAGAAAATGTCGACAAAAATTAAAAAAATTGGCCTCCATTTTGAACTTTTTTGTTATTGGACCGATATCTTTCAAAATTAATATCCGACCATTGCATCAAGCATAGAATAAGAATCAAAGGTCAAAACTTAAAAATTGGCCGCCATTTTGAACTTTTTTGTTACTGGGCCGAATGATTTGAAAATCAATATGTAATATAAGTTAAAGCAAGCATAGAGAAGGATTTTGTGGTCAAAATTGAAAAAAATGGCCGCCATTTTGAACTTTTTTGTTACTGGGCCGAATGATTTGAAAATTAATATGTGACTATTAAAGGAAGCATAGAGATGGATTTTGTGGTCAAAATTGAAAAAAAGGGCGCCATTTTGAACTTTTTTGTTACTGGGCCGAATGATTTGAAAATCAATATGTGACTATAGAATCAGGCATAGAGAAGGAATTTGTGGTCAAAATTGAAAAAAATTGGCCGCCATTTTGATCTTTTTTCTTACTGGACCGAATGATTTGAAAATCAATATGTGACTATAGAAGCAAGCATAGAGAAGGAATTTGTAGAAAAAAGTGGCCACCATTTTGATCTTTTTTATTACTGGGGCGATTGTTTTGTAAATCGATATCTGACTATCGCAGCAAGCATAGAGAAGGAAGTTGTGGTAAAAATTTAAAGAAGTGGCCGCCATTTTGATTTTTTTGGTTACTGAGTCGATTGCTTTGAAAATCTATATTTGACTATTATCAGCAAGGTAGTGAAAAATTGTGGTCCTAATCAAAATAAATGGCGACGATAGGAATTTTGGAAATTAAAAGCTTGAGGGAGTAAAGCAAAAGTTCAACGTGAGCGAAGCCGCGGGCGTTTGCTAGTTTGTTATAAAATAGCCAAAGTGTTTCGAAGAGTTCATTTCAAAGAAGATTACTTAAACGCAACTCACTTACTGAAGCTATTTAAAAACTGTAAAGAGTGAAACGAATTGTAAAAATAAAAAAGTAAAAGGGTAAAGATTTATTCATCTTGAATAACAGCAAAACGAATGCTTCGATATTTATTAAATTGAAAACGTTGAACTGGTTTTCACAAAGTTCTTACTGCAGTCGTTCTTTTTCAATTTAAAAATAAGCAAGTTTTTATTCCTGAGTCCATTAAAACATAGGTATGTTATCGGTGCTTATAATTTATTCGCCAAGTCTATTTATACCGAATACCGAAGGATACATGATGGAGATACGAATTTATTACTATAATAAATAATGAAGTAAAAATTACCAAAAAAAATGTTTAATTTTTAGGGTTCCGTAACCAATGGGTAAAAACGGGACCCTATTACTAAAGACAATTGAAATTTTCACAGATTATGTATTACTGTTGCTACAACAAATACAAAAAAATGAATAAAATAAATATTTATTAATAAATATTTTTGTGGCTCCCATAAATCAAACGTAATTTTTCTGCTCATTTTTGAATTTGGTGGGCAGAGTGGGGGGTGATTTGGTCCGTAATCCTCACTGCGTGAGCTCGACTCGCTCTAGATAATTTTTTTTCTTTCCTTTTTTGTACAAATCCACTTAGAGCACTACGCTACTACGAGTATCAATGCCTATACTTATAGTGCCCTCATTGTTTTAATTCAATGATCTCCTGCGTAGATCGTTGTTCTCTATTACAATTGGCCATGATCAGTCAGCACTGCTGGTTGATGGACGTGGTTTTTAATGAATTATACGTGTAGGTACGAAGAGCTGACTATTAACGGCGTACAAGCCCTATTTAAGTGATTTTGAATTAAGTTTTACGTAAAAACTATAAAGACAATTACTTTCAAATTTAAACGTCATGTATTTTGGGTCTTTAATCTAAAACCGCTTAGAAGCAGAAACACTATTGGATAAAACTTTCTTGATAGAAGTTGCTCCAAAATCTCAGTTTTCATGTTTTTTATCGGAAACTACAAAGGATGTGATTGTAATTTTTGTTTTAATGTGTCTGTAATAACAATATCCAAAAACGCTTAGAAACCGATTTTTGATAACTGGCTTAGTTTTTGAGTAATTCGATGAAAGGTCGTTTTTATGTTATATTCTTCCGCGACGCTGCATGTCGCACCTACCAACGTATCCGTGAGAGTGAGAAAGACAAAAATAAATTCAATAAATCCCTAAAATTATAATATCGACATAGTCACAGAGCGATAATACAAATCTCATTTGCTATGCTGCAACTAATTCTCTATTCTAGAGCTAATCTGAATTAACTCACTTCAGATATTCTGGGATTCAGATTCCGAGCATGAAGCTTTGTGTCATTTACTTGAGTTCTCGGGAGAATTATAATAATATTATTTCAGTATAATTTGGATTATAATATTGTTGTTTTTCCATTGCATTGAGTGTGTTCAAAATTCAAAATATCTTTATTTCACATAGGTCTAACGTACAGGCTCTTGTATAACGTCAATATGATATTTGTCGCATATGTGGTGATAACTACAAGTCGACTTAAAACTAAGTTTACGACGGTTCAAACGCGCCCTGCATTGCTGTTCAACGCAATACTTAATCGAAAACAACGCAATGCAATTATAACAAAATTTGTTTCTACCACTGACTAAAAATAGTTTTAGTGCATTTTTTAGAAGAAAAACTGTATCAGAAATTAATAATTGTTATTTGAGAATTCACTGTTATTTATTTTATCTACCGGAAATATGTTCTCAATATTAAAATCGATTAATTAAATTGACAGGAATTTACTATCATATTCTACGAGGAACATTTAATAGATTTTGAATGAAATTTTATCTCAAAACTATTCTTTAAAATTTAAACGTCATGTAGTTTGGGTCTTTAATCTATAATCGCTTAGAAGCAAAAACACGATTGGATAAAATTTTCTCGATACAAAGTTCTCCCAAAAATTGCTCCAAAATTTTCATTTCTCTCATTTTTATCAAAAACTACAATTGATGTAATTGTAACTACCAACGTATCCGTGAGAGTGAGAAAGACAAAAATGAATTCAATAAATCCTCATATAAGGCACAGTTATAAAATTTTCGCTTTAGTAGATTCAACTAAATCGGCAGCTGAGTGGTAGGTAGCGATTCCAAATTCAATTTTTTTATCATTAATTCAATTTTTTTTAATAATCCTGAAATATGTACATTTAAGAGTCTGACAGAAAGTGTAAAAGTGAATTCTGTATAACATCACACGTGACCAATCTCACCGCGAAGCGTCTAACACACAGGCTCTGTTTGCTCGAGTAAAGAGGTTTTGAATTTTTAACCCTCTCGTCGCCACTGCCGGCTTTGTGTTGTCACTTTTACATAGCGTAAAATCATTTTGAACATCACGTGAAATTCTAAAAAATAAAACCGGCCAAGTGTGCCGTACTACATTTCAAAAATTAAAACCATAAGAATCACTTTTTTACCGAACCGCAAACTGAACTTTGTTTTTTGAAATTAATTGTTGGTACCAAAAAAGTATAATGTGTTTATTCCTATTAATTTCAAATTCAAAATTAATTAAGTATTTTAATAAAAATAGACAGACAGACAACAAAGTGATCTAATTAGAGTTCCGTTTTTTTCGTTTGAGGTACGGAACCCTAAAAATAGAAAAGTGTTGCATCTGCTCTTTTTAGTCAGACCAACATAACCCAATTTCTTTTTCTTTCACGCGTTATAAAAATACAAGATTTATATTGCTACTTTAAAATTTACATTTGTTGTCTATTGAAATAAAAATTATTGTCTGTGGTTAAAATTGTCGATGTTAAAATCAATGGAATGTGTCAAACATCTGTCAATTCCTTTTTTACCGCGCTTTTCTGTCCGCAATTTATTCCTCGTACGTAAAATAAGTTCTCCTTTAACACTAGAGTACACGCGCGGGCTACATATGTAGCCCAGGGTATTGTTTTTGATCATAACTTTGCGAAATCACGCGATTTGACTTCAAGTCTCTAGCTAAGCTCCGATTGGTTGTTGCTCGACGCGTTCAGTGTGGCGTGAGCACTCGACGCTCGCGCATGTGCGAAAAATAAGGATTTAAAGTTGTTGGGCTACGTATGTAGCCCGCGCGTGCCCATACAACTATACCAAAAATTGATTGATCTCAAGTCAGTAAAAATTAGGTGATTTTTTGAGAAGTCTGAAATTTTGTAATTTTCTTTTAATTTTAAGAAAGAGAAGATACTTTTTTTATTTGGGTTTTCTAAATACATGTCATTTATAATAATAAACGTGTTTTATTTTAAAATCATACGATTATATTTCAGAATATTTCAATTTAAAATGGGCTACAAGTGTAGCCCGCGCGAGCACTAATGTACGTTTTAGAGGCGCGTGTACTGTAGTGTTAAATAAAAACCAAAGTTCAATTAAATAAAGCAGTTTAATTTCATGATTGTCACACATATTAGTATTCTGCCTTTAAATCACAATTAATATGGTACTTGCTATTGTAATAATATTAGAAGGAGAGATTTAATTTTAAAACCCTTCTCCAATGAAAGTTGTCGGAACCGAAAGTAAATGGACTCTTGTATTGTACTCGTATTACTAAGCGTCAAGAATAAAGCGAGAACTGGGCGCCTACTGTTTACTCAAGTAAAGAGGTTTTGCATTTTTAACCTACGTCAGTCGGTTCACAGTTGTGTATGATACGGGCTCTTACACACCTTCCCGATAAATAGACTAGGTACAAGTAATGTTCACTAGTTTTCCATGCTTAAATGCCACGTTGAACAGCATGGCAATATGGACCATATTGCCATGCAGTTAAACATGGAACTCGAGAGCTGGTTCCTCATCACATGACTGCCAGTTCAGGCTAACGTTTCTGGAGCTAGTATGTTTGCTTGTCTTTTTCTAAATTTCTTTATTGACACGTATCTTTCAAAAGACTAAATGTGTTTTAATAGATAAGGTATAATCGTTTTTAGCTGTCAGGGAACGTGGGATCTTGGGGAGTCTAATCCGTGCTTGCGAACGAACCGCATACCCCCATGATACTTTATATTATTTGAATCTGGGCAACCGCTAAACTCAGTCTCCGCCATTTGTATTGTTAGATTCTTCCCAAAACTCAACTGTCCTTAGATCGGATTAAAAAAAAAGTAAATTTTGAACGCTATGTTAAGTTGTTAATAAAAAAATTACAAACCCTATCGACAAAAATAATTTTTTTTTTTTTTTGGTCTTTTAGTGTATTAATCAACTATCATTAAACATGTTTTCTGCTAGTGAATGATATGAACGATTAAGAACTGCATAAAATCTACTGTCGTCCATACATCCATTATTTATTTTTCAACCTCCCCTCCGTTATTTATTTTTATTCACAGAAACCCCTTGTAGGTCCTACATCACTAGACAAAACAATGTTTCG
The DNA here is from genome assembly GCA_036785405.1 of Coenonympha arcania. Taxonomy (NCBI): domain Eukaryota; kingdom Metazoa; phylum Arthropoda; class Insecta; order Lepidoptera; family Nymphalidae; genus Coenonympha; species Coenonympha arcania. The sequence continues at coordinate 6,233,988 of CM072067.1, forward strand.
AACGGCTCAACCATTCATATCTACTATCGCTAATCACTATAAATAAACCGCTATAATAATACCAGCCTCATACTAGGCTAAAATATCTGCCTCAAAAGCATTTTTATCAAAAGTTATGACTCCATTATCGCTGACCCGTCGCTGTTTAATAAAGGTCGTGCGGGCGACATGCCAAATTAATACCCGGGATAAAGCAATATTGCCTTCTTCGAATCTTCGCACTATCAAAGACTTACTTCCAAATGTGCCTTTGAAGTTTGAGTGGACATTTAACAGAATATCTGCAGGCAGAATTTTGAATTTAGCTAGTAACATTATGACGTATTCGGGGTTTGAACCTTTGAGTGGGACTTTGGAGCTAATCACCATAATTATTTGTATTACGTAACCACTTATTTTTCTTACTATGAGTTTATCAGTCTTCAATTTTAGTATTTACTCTCAATCTAATTTTCGATAAAAGAACGTTACGAAATTCCTATAAAATAGTTTGCTGTCTATGTATAATTGTATAAATTATAAGAAACTAAGTTCATACAGGCAGACTGGCCTCGGGAATATAAAACATGCAATTGATTGCATTCACAAAGTCGTCCCAACTTTCGACCTCAATTTGATCTTAAAACGCGCCTCGTCTTTAATTTGATCTTAAAACGCGCGCCTCGTTAAGTCCAACACGAACTTTATATCTCTTTGGAAACTTCTATTAAAAAGCTGTTACTTCACTGTTTTTATTATATTTCAAGTTCGTACCGACTTGACTGCATTTCACCAAATAGATATTGATGCAGTCAAAAATGAACCTAATAAAATCTACTGTCGTCCATACATCCATTATTTATTTTTTAACCTCCCCCTCCGTTATTTATTTGTATTCACAGAAACCCCTTGTAGGCCCTACATCACTAGACAAAACAATGTTTCGAACGGCTCAACCATTCATATCTACTATCGCTTATCACTATAAATAAACCGCTATAATAATACCAGCCTCATACTACGCTAAAATGTCTGCCTCGAAAGCAAAAATGAACCTAGTAAACGTACTAATAAAGACTATGTCTCAAGAACAACCCCTAACTGTTGTTAACTTGTTATGGATATGAAAAACAAATTCCTAGTGCCAATGGCTCTTAGAATACACTCTTTTATTTTCCTAGACTATTTTGGTTTTCGTTCATGAGTAAACTTGATACCACCTTTGGTCAGTCTCCTTTGAGTGAAAACAAGAAAAATATCAGGCACAGGACCGATTATAGTATCTTGGTTTTCGTTCATGAGTAAACTTGATACCACCTTTGGTCAGTCTCCTTTGAGTGAAAACTAGAAAAATATCAGTCACAGGACCGATTATCCCTTTACCTTACGTGCTCCCAAAGGCCTGAAGTGAATTACGTGATCGAACCTAGGACCTCGTTATTTGCAAGCGAAGGATCATTTGTTATTACGATGATAATGATGCAGCTGTGGCAGTAAAACTTCAGCAGCACAATTTTTCCCTCTCCGACTAACCTACTCGCAATAAAACTGCCACGGTAGACGTCTTTCACGTTAGGTGTGAAGCCGCCTTTATTTATATTGTTTTCAACATGTTTTCAAGAAAAGAGGCACTAGCTAGAGGAGAGCTATAAATATTAATTGTAAAGGTTTCTTCCAAACTGGAAAAAACCACATTTTTGTGTAAACTATTCTCGGCGCGGCGAACCTTGATCCCTATGACGTTTGTGTTAGTGATGGGTCGTGTCTTTGGTCGTGTCGATAATTTTTTTTTAGAAAACGTCGTGGCTTGCATTCAGCCACGTTGGTATACTTACATGTTTTAAAAATATTATAATGTGCATTTTTAAGGTCCATTATGTTGTTGGTGTATTCATTTAAGATTTTTGGCATAGATTAAGTAGGTAAGTAAAACAAAAGTTTCCAACCTTGTTATTTTGCATAACCATAATATATGAACTAAAACCATAATACAGGGTGTCCAGGGATAAAGTGCAACCCCGAAAGGGGGTGAAACTAGACCATAAATTATCGACAAAAAAAATAGAAAAAAAATTCTAAAAAAATTATTTTACTTTTTATTAGCAAATTAAGATTTTCATTTCATAAGTAGACTCTATGTAAGAAAAAAAACGATTTCTTCGAAATTAGTGGGTCGATTGCTTTCAAATAAAAAAAAATACTATGCCACATACTTGGCGGTAAGGATTAAATAACAATTAGCTCGCAAAAAAGTAGCATCATGACATAAACTTTGCTTTTTATGAAAAAGAAACCCTTTTTTATGACTATTTTTTTCAATGATATCTAAATTTCTCAGAAAAATGCCCCCAATACCAGAAGATTTTACGATTTAAGAGTATTCTCTATCATATTACCTTTTAAATAGAAAAAAAATCTTCGTTGTAACCCAAGAAATGAGCTGGCTATGAAGTGTTGAAAGTCGCCACAACACAAAAAAAGGACGCGTCCTGGCAAACGACGAGTGGTGACGTCATTTTTAAAAACTCTTAGCCAGCTCGTTTCTTGGGTTACAACGAAGATTTTTTTTCTATTTGAAAGGTAATATGATAGAGAATACTCTTAAATCGTAAAATCTTCTGGTATTGGGGGCATTTTTCTGAGAAATTTAGAGATCATTGAAAAAAATAGTCATAAAAAAGGGTTTCTTTTTCATAAAAAGCAAAGTTTATGTATGGTTTATGTCATGATGCTACTTTTTTGCGTGCTAATTGTTATTTAATCCTTACCGCCAAGTACGTGGTATAATATTTTTTTTTATTTCAAAGCAATCGACCCACTAATTTTGAAGAAATCGATTTTTTTTCTAACATCACAAATAAAAATCTTAATTCGCTAATAAAAAGTAAAATAATTTTTTAGATTTTTTTTTTCTATTTTTTTTGTCGATAATTTATGGTCTAGTTTCACCCCCTTTCGGGGTTGCACTTTATCCCTGGACACCCTGTATATGAACCATAACCATAATATATGAACTAATATGTGAGTATAAAAAAAAATTGTGCACTCGTTTCCATTACCGACATTTTTTATCGATACTTGCCACCCTAGTCGATAAACGTCACACGACGTAAGTTTTGCAGGACGTAAACATATATTCAGATTAAGATAACTTCTTGTAAATGTTAAGAATTGTTAAAAATATCAACGGAATATCATTACTAATGGTAAAAAGCTACGTAAAATTTATAAATGCCATTTTTAGACGCCCCCAATATGATCCCAATTTAATGGTGACGCCACTACAATGTTATATGGTGACTTTAGCTGTCAGTGTCATAGGGATCAACATTCGCCGCGTCGAGTATAGTGTTTTGAAATGAAATAAAAATGAATTTGTTTTGGGATTTTGTTATCATAAGATTTCTGAATTGCCTCCTGTATAGGAAGTTCAAAGACGAATCTATGCCAAACTATAAAATTTATACTTTATTTTGATTTCTGTCTCAGCCAAGAAATCTAGTTTTGGCTTTGCAAACTCTTAAACATTAATTGACAAAATACTGCGTAAAAAACTTCAATTTTTTATGGAACAACGATTATCGAGAAAACAAAAAGTCAGTCCCATTTCTAGACGTTTTTGCCAAACTATAGTTGAAAAAATACGTCTAATAAAGCGTGGTAACATTAAATCAGAAGAACATAATATATAATATTGTGACATCTTTTTGAGTCCTCATATACCTAAGTAGGTATTTGATATAGTATAACTAGCTGACCCGGCAAACATTGTTTTGCCATTAGAGATATAAAAAATAGATAACAACCCACTCGCAGACCTAGCGATTATACACTGAAAGTTTCATAACAATCGGTCGAGCCGTTTAGGAGGAATTTGGTAACAAAGAATGTCGAGAGAATTTTATATATTAGAAGAAGATGTGCAGAAAAGTGACAGGGGAAGTTTTGAAACCAAAATTCGTTACTTCACGACGAAACTCTCAAAGTAACTGCTGCCAAGTTACGTATGCTCCTACCTTTATATTCTGAGCGTAACTTGCTCTGACATGTTTATTTCCCGGGCGTATTCATACCAGTTCCGGGCATGTCTCTTTGAATTTTTCAAGTTTCTCACGCTCTTACATTTGTGGTCTTTTTAGATTTTTTTCAAGATAACATTTTACTCTAACTAGGTACTTGACAAGTGCCTAGTTTTATTTTCCTGTCTTCGCCTACGTAATTTTATGCAACTGCTCAAAAGAAGAGTACCTAATGAGGATCAGTAACGTTTTTAACTGACAATGCAGATTTATAGAGTTAAGAAATCCTTAACATACAGTGCCAAAATTTTTTTTCTACGACAAAAACTGAGGAAGTTATGAACAAATTCCTAGCGAAGTTCACTGACGGGCTGACGCGGTAGGCTGTGACGTCACAACAACGGTCGAAGCTAGTTAGCAGTTGGCAGCGATAAGGCGCGCGAGTGTTTCATTGTTTAATTGTGTCTTTAAAACAAATTAAGTGTTCGATTTGTATCTAATTCACTTTTCTAACTATGTATAAATATTGTATAGTGCCAAAATGTACAAATACTTCTTTTAAAACGCCCGAAAAAGGATGTATTCTCAAAATAGATAGTTATCAAATCGCACTATTACATACGCACGGCCTACACTCACGCAAAGCTGCCTCGAAATGAGTGAATCAACGCGATTTTGATACTTTGATATCACAGATTACAATCTGTGTTTGATATAAAATTTTATATTTTGTCATTTATTTTATTAGAACGAAATAACTTAGTCGTTCAAAGATCCTTTTCGGAGGATATCAGGCAGGGGGCTAGGCGAAAAAAAGTGTTACTGATAATTATAACTTGATCATTATTGTTAGTCCGCCATATTCATTTAGTTGGTCGCAATTTCTAAGGTAATAAGACTTATGAGCAATATCTCGCTGCTCGCGATGCAATAAAACGGGGAAACAGGGCGTCGCCTGTTGGCCCTGTTGCCCTGTTACGGTAACAGCGTGCGGTGTCGGTTACGGTAACGTAACAGTACTCGTTGTCGGTAACGGTAACAGTGTGCGGTGTCGGTTACGGTAACAACGTGCGGTGTCGGTTACGGTAACATTACAGTGCGCGGTGTAGGTAACGGTAACAGTGTGCGGTATCTATTACGGTATCAGTGCGGTGTCGATTACGGTTACAACGTGCGGTATCGGTTACGGTAACATAACAGTGTGCGGTGTCAGTTACGGTAACAGGGTGTGGTGTCGGTTACGGTAACAGTGTGCGGTGTCGGTTACGGTAAGTAACAGAAAACACCGACACCTCACACTGCCACCGTAACCGAAACCGCACACTGTTACCGTAACCGACACCACACCCTGTTACCGTAACCGAAACCGCACACTGTTATGTTACCGTAACCGACACCGCACACTGTTACCGTAACCGACACCGCACACTGTTACCGTAACCGACACCGCACACTGTTACCGTCACCGACACCGCGCACTGCTATGTTACCGTAACCGATATCGCACGTTGTAACCGTAATCGACACCGCACTGATACCGTAATAGATACCGCACACTGTTACCGTAACCGACACCGCACACTGTTATGTTACCGTAACCGACACCGCACACTGTTACCGTAACCGACACCGCACACTGTTACCGTAACCGACACCGCACACTGTTACCGTAACCGACACCGCACACTGTTACCGTCACCGACACCGCGCACTGTTATGTTACCGTAACCAACACCGCACGCTGTTACCGTAACAGGGCAACAGGGCCAACAGGCGACGCCCTGTTTCCCCGTTTTATTGCATCGCCAGCAGCGAGATATTGCTGATAAGTCTTATTACCTTTGAAATTGCGACCAAATAAATGAATATGGCGGACTAACAATAATGATCAAGTTATAATTATCAGTAACACTTTTTTTCGCCTAGCCCCCTGCCTGATATCCTCCGAAAAGGATCTTAGAACGACTAAGTTATTTCGTTCTAATAAAATAAATGACAAAATATAAAATTTTATATCAAACACAGATTGTAATCTGTGATATCAAAGTATCAAAATCGCGTTGATTCACTCATTTCGAGGCAGCTTTGTGCGTATGTAATAGTGCGATTTGATACCTATCTATTTTATCATTTAAAAAGAGTTTTTCGGGCGTTTTAAAAGAAGTATTTGTACATTTTGGCACTATACAATATTTATACATAGTTAGAAAAGTGAATTAGATACAAATCGAACACTTAATTTGTTTTAAAGACACAATTCAACAATGAAACACTCGCGCGCCTTATCGCTGCCAACTGCTAACTAGCTTCGACCGTTGTTGTGACGTCACACGCATTCGCGCGCCTTGAATTTAGGCAGCAGAAACCGCGTATGTTTAATACTTAATATCTTCGTAAGTAATTGTCCGATTTGGATAATTCAAAAAGGAATATCATTATTATGTCATAGAGAATAACGTAGATACTAGCTATATTGAATTTGCTATAACGTTACTGATCCTCATTGTACATTATTTTTCTCTCTTCTTGCGACTACGTTGCTTTTTACAATAGACTGTGGACAGTGGACTGCCCAAAAAGGAATATAATGTGTTAAGTATAAGTAATGTAAGTTTGTGAGTGAGTTTTTATATGATTGGAATGGAAGATGGAAATGATGCGAGATTGAAAAATATATAGATATGATCGCTGAATTGCAGGTAACGTGACTTCCACGCATTCTTATACATTTTTTTGAATTTCGTTCGAAAGCGATACAAAAGCAACCTTAAATAATGCATGGATGAGTATTGAAGGCTATCAAAATGGCTAAATAAGCCAATTATGGCTTGAGCTGCCGAGTTCGATTCTTGACTCGGGAAATTATTCATCTTGCGATAAAGTCGAGTTATGCAGGGCATTCCGGAGCTTTGATATGATAATAAAAATTAAAATCTTTATTATTCACATAGGCGTAAATATAAGCTCTTATGAAAAGTCAAAACTCTACCACCAAGTTCGGAAGACAGGTTTGCATCCCGAAGAACTGGCAAGAAACTCGATACTTGCTCTTTTCAAAAATATCACAAAGTTTTATTAGTATATATTTTTAAGCTAAAATCTCGTGAGGAGATGGAAGATAATATGCTTATATCTTTAAAATAATCCTTATAATTTAAAAATTCTTCGGTGATAATATGTAGTAACTCTGATTTATTAGAATTTTTTTACAGTGACTTTAAACTAGTGCAAAGGTAAGTCCGAGACGGACTTCGGTAGGTAAGGTTAGGTTATAAAAAAAAAGGTTCTACAATATTGTAGAACCTAACCTAACCTTTTGTTTTTATTACGCTGGTGAAAATGCATTTACGCATCCCTCCCGGAAACAGAGAGGCCTCAGCCACGCCGTTTCCGGGCGGGTATGTGGGACTCGCCGGCCGATAGGCGGCCAGCAGGGCTAGACAATGTCACTTAAAGAGTTTGGCGTTACCGCTAGTCGCTAGTCGACAAAAATGTATGGACAAAACAAATGACTGTAGAAAAACCACGACAATAATTAACTAAACACGCTGTGTTTGATACTGTCGGCCGTCAATTGTCAAGCGAAGTACGCTAAAGTTATCTACAGGGTTCGCGAGAACGCCAGCGAGCGTTAGTTAATTATTCAAGTTAGCGTAGTTAATTATTCAAACACAGCGTGTTTAGTAATTATTGTCGTGGTTTTTCTACAGTCATTTGTTTTGTCCATACATTTTTGTCGACTAGCGACTAGCGTTAACGCCAAACGCTTAAGTGACATTGTCTAGCCCTGCTGAATACCCACTAAAAACCAGCGATGTTCCTACGCGTCGCCTGGCGGCTGGATCACGGGAACACTTGCGCAATCTTCCGCGACCCAGCCGGCGAACCTAACCTAACCTAACCTTACCCCACAAAGGACTTCTTTACCTTACGTAGACGGTGTGGCACTACGAGACTACGAGTACCTCTAACCAACTCACTCGTATATCCGCCACTTCAGTACAGCAACAACAACAAGCAATTACAAATATATTGAGATGCCACTGCAAGAATTTCTATTTTCTTCTCTAGATAGTCTTAAAACTTACGTAGCACTCGCACAAACGAGTGCAAGCAAGTTGCAACGCTTCGAGCGCGGTGCAGTCAGTGGCTAGTTCTCTTCATCACGGCACTACGCGCTACGGCTGGCCTCGCTTTGTACGAAATGCACGTTTTCGCTCTTTTTGAGTGCTACGCAAACAAAACTTAGTAATATAGAGAATAGCTGTTTCCCGCGATTTCGTACGCGACCCGTGGGAACTTGTTTATTGTCTGGAATAAAAATGGCTTGCCTATGATATGCAGAGGTAATCTTCATTCTGTGAGAAGAGTTGTGCCCGTCAATGGGACGTAAAACCAGAGAGTTGAAATGTGTTTTAACCATGAAAACTTAAATTTTTATTCAACGAGGTCGCCGCGTTTTAGAACGAGATTTATTTTACTTTATTTTAAGTTCAAATTTACCATTTTTTATTTAATAAAGAAATAAAGAATTTATGACTTATGCTATTTTGTTAACAGTTACTAGAAGTGCGGATACTTCAAATGATACTCTGCTTCAGGGAATCTCGCTAAAGTTCTGCATCAGAGGAAATAACTCAAACCGAGCTAGAGTACAATTGTATCTTTTGAAGAGTCCATTAATTTCGCTTAGATAATGTTTATACCGATTATAAAAACATGATGATTCACGAGTATTTTCCTTATTTCATCGCATTTATTAGGACTTTTGTGACCTGATCATATTATGCATACTAACTACTAATTGTAATAGCTAAGACCATGTAAAAATCAAGTGTTTTACTGACTCTTCATTCAAGAGCCTGTAAGTTAGGTTTATATGAGACAAGCTATTACCCAAGGCTTCGCCCGAGTTTATTTCGTTTTTGTTACAAATCCCATGGGAATCATTGCTATCCCCGAAAAAAAGACTCGGTCCAATGTCACTTTCTTTGTATCATGTGCAAAAAATTAGAAAAGTCCGTTGCTCCTTAGCGACGTCGTGGTGTTTACTTTTGAAAAAGTTAGTAGATAGATAGATAGATAGATAGATAGATAGATAAACCCTTTATTGCACACCACAGAATATAATTTATATTTTATAAAAAAGAAGAAATAATGAAAACACAAACTTAGGACTACAACTTGGCGGCCTTATCGCTACATAGCGATTTCTTCCAGGCAACCAATGGCATGAAGGAATAATTAGTAAGAGTAAGCCATAGTCATATTCTTTAATGATTGAGTCGTATCGTATGCTGACATGGACTTTATGAAGGATTAGAGATTTAGATTGGATTCAATTTTAAAGATACTTAATTTCGTATAGGCCTTGCTAACAGGCACTAAAAAGTCATTTATTAAAAGTCGTTTAGATACTTGAAACAAACAAATAAACTCCTCAGCTCTATAATGTTTGTATAATATAGACATAATGTAAAAGTATGTACTTATAAATCTCTCCTATCCTACTCCAAATTCCAAGAAACAGAAACAGGATATTTTACAGGAATATCATTCGCTTTCACAAGTATTTCGCGGAAGATGGTAAACTAAACTGTAATAAATTGCAAGCAAGTTTTTGATATCGTCACAAAATATGGAGGTATCAAAGTTTTTGGATTACTCTCTAAAGGGACATGATGGCGGGACCTGTAAATAATTTACTACTCCCATAGCAAACACATATCATAAAGCCTTTTACGCTTTTACGAGAAAAGAGGTAAACTAAACTTTTACGCCTGTAATATGTTCGACTGGTTTACCTTGTGTTACGACACGGCAAATTTGCTTGAAAAGCTTTTTCGTTATGGGAATTGAAATATAAAAAAGTAGGTAATATGAACATTACTCAATGTTTTGTTCTTAGGAACTCAATCTATTCGAGGTGCTATTAGAGTTTTATTATATAGTATTTCCCGCGTGAATATCTGTTTTTCGCTGTTCCCGAAGGAACCATGGATTTTTCCGGGATAAAAAGTAGCCTTAGTATTAATCCAGGATATAAATCTCTATTCCAAATCAGTTCAGTAATTACGGCATGAAGGCATATTATCTATCACTATTATCATGGAAACTATGAAATTTTCCGGGATGAAAAGTAGCCTATACATTAATCCAGGATAAAATCTATCTCTTTTCCGAATTTCAGTCGTATCAGGTCAGTAAGTGCAGCGTAAAGTAGTATTTTTCGCGCGTGAATATCAATTTTTCAGTTTTCCCGCGAAAACGTAGCCTTAAAGTAAAAATTAGCCTTTTTACTAACCCAGGATATCATCTATCTCCATTCCAAATTTCAGCCAAATCCGTCTTGTACTTGCGGCGTGAAGATTTCTTTCCGCGTGAATTTCGGTTTTTAACTAATCCCACGGGAACCATGGATTTTCCTGGGATGAAAAGTAGCTTATGTGTTAACACAAGATGCAATATATCACCATTCCAAATTTGAGCCAAATCGGTTCAGTAGTTGCGGCGTGAAGGAGTATCGAAGCTTGATAAAATACGAACTTTGGAGCCCCGTTTCACCCCTTTAGGGGGGGAATTTTGAGAATCCTTTCTTATGGCACTCTTAGACCTCATAAGGAACCTGTGTGCCAAATTTGAAGTCTCTAGACCCAGTAGTTTGGGCTGTGCGTTGATATGTCAGTGAGTGAGTGAGTCAGTATCTTCTTTGATATACCATGAAATTTTCCGGGATGAAAAGTAGCCTATGTATTAATCCAGGATAAAATCTATCTCTTTTCCGAATTTCATTCATATCAGGTCAGTAAGTGCAGCGTAAAGTAGTATTTTTCGCGCGTGAATATCAATTTTTCAGTTTTCCCGCGAAAACCATGGATTTTTCCGGGATAAAAAGTAGCCTTTTTACTAACCCAGAATATCATCTATCTCCATTCCAAATTTCAGCCAAATCCGTCTTGTACTTGCGGCGTGAAGATTTTTTTCCGCGTGAATTTCTGTTTTTAACTAATCCCACGGGAACCATGGATTTTCCCGGGATGAAAAGTAGCTTATGTGTTAACCCAAGATGCAATATATCGCCATTCCAAATTTGAGCCAAATCGGTTCAGTAGTTGCGGCGTGAAGGAGTATTGAAGCTTGGTAAAATACGAACTTAGGAGCCCCGTTTCACCCCTTTAGGGGGGGAATTTTGAAAAATCCTTTCTTAGTGCACCCCTAGACCTCATAAGAAACTTGTGTGCCAAATTTGAAGTCTCTAGACCCAGCGGTTTGGGCTGTGCGTTGATATGTCAGTCAGTCAGTCAGTGTCTTCTTTTATATATTAAGATAGTTAAGCAAAAAAATAATATTTTTGACTCTATAGCAAAGCTTTAAGTGGATGTTACTTGGACACTAGAGTACCTAATTGGGAAAGTTTACATTACCAGATGAACACCGTTAACGATAACCACTAAACTTTACATTAAATTTAATCAAAGACTTCTATGTAGGTATACATAGAAAGGAAGAAGGCCTAAAAATAAAACTGTCAATCAAAGTTGTTGTAATTTTTTTGTACTGTTTTTATGTGCAAGAATTAATTATATACCTTGTGCCGTTTTACAGACAATTTTCAAAGTATGACAAAATTAGATGCTTTTTGGTTTTTTTTTTCTGAAACAGGGTTTGAGAAAATTCATTTTCTTGTCAATACCAATTGTTCATACCCTAATTTTCCGTTACATATTTTTTCTGTAAGGATTCGATGGTCAGTTCTTTAAACAAAATGCCTTAAACATCGGAAAAAGAGCCAGTTTGCCAGCTCTCGTGTTTTATTAAGTAGGATAGGTAGCACTAAATAAAACGAGCGCGTAATGTCAGATTTTGTTAGAGCGATTGATTAATGGCGAAGATTGTTATTTGATAGTTTTTTGGTTTTCTTAGGGCCGATTTTTCAATCGCCGGATAAACGTTAACTAAGGAATAAATATGACGATTCGACAGATTTTGTATGGCATAATATGCTTCAAGTTTATTCCTCAGATAGTCTTTCTTGCATTACTTGTGATTTTTGCACCCTTTGACCTTGTGGCTTTAACTTGGTAAATCTAGCTTCTGTAACATACAACATACCTACTAGCTGACGTGATAGAACTTTAAGTGATGATTTCAAGCAAGTTCTGCTTTCTTTAAATTTAAAATTAAATCATAAAAACCCGTCAATCCGATTTTGAGTTTTTGCGAGACTAACGTGGAGATTGATGATATTGATAGAAGTCATTGACTTACTATATCTAAGGGTGTAATACAAAATTCAAGTAAAAAGTGTCCCAAGAAAACCTATATATAAACGAGAGTATGTGTATTTTTATAAACAAACTAAAACATTGTAATTAATGTCTTAAACCATTATTATATTATAGTTACAGCCTAATTTTACTTGCAACTACCTATAGTGCGATTGTCTCCCTTTTCGCGTTTTATCTCTCTTTCGGTTCGGACACTTTTTAGCACTGACCCGTCATCCTTAGTATTATAATATGATAGAAGCAGTTAAATAGTATGATAGAAGTAGTTAAATTATTAAAAAAAAGACAATATTCACTACAATATCTTAATATCAGAATTACATTTGTAGCACGTCATAAAATGCTACTCGAAACTCGTCGATACATAAATTTTGATATCCCTCAGGCCATAAATGTAGCTACAAACAAAATTGATTAGCGGGAATCTGCTTATCCAGCCATTCGAACCCTCATAAATTATAGCCGTTTGTCCCTCAGGAATCACAGCCGTGAGCTGTTCAATTTTGTAAAAGCATTCTAATTGAAATAACTTTTTTTGGAGATAACAATGTTTGGAATGTGACTCGGGATTTTATGAGGTCATTTATTACAGAAGGAACTTCTGATAGGGATTTTCAAAAAATAGCATAAATTCGGAGATTATGTTGCAAATGAATTATATGAAAAAAATTAAACACAAAACTTTGGAGAAAATTAATATAATTATGTAAGTTTTTTGACGTGATAACGTTTAATAAATTTATGAACACCAGCAGCCCTCATGAAAAATAGTACCGTTCCGCGTAACGTTCCACCTGAACCTGTGCGTGCAAGCGAGAGCGCGCAACAAGCGATAGAGGCACGATAAAAATTACATAAAATAATGATTATGATTATGACTATGACTATTGTTATTACATCTCTATCATCATCTATAAGTAAGATTGATTATAATATACAATGCTCGTTTTTATTACCAACACTGTGACAGTGTTGGTAATAAACTCTGAAACGGCTTGACCGATTTTTAAGAAATTTTCTATGATTTGACGCTAACAATTTTCAGACACTGATAAATAATTTTTATGTCAAAATAACGTTTGTCGGCTAGTATTAATTTTAATGACAAATAAGTAAATAGGGAGATAAGACACCAAAACGCAAAACAGAAACAATAATAAAGAACCAAAGCTTTGGATTTCTCGAAACTTGATAATGACGTTCCGGTGTAAAAACACAAACAAAAGATCAAATGAAATTAATTCTTATTCGTGTCACGGCCCTCCCTTCTTTTTCCTGGCAAAACGTAACGGCGCGGCGCCGGTGGCGAATTAAAAAGTTTTTGTCTACAAACTATTCAGATTTTCACTTTGCGATAGGAAATTGCAGGAAAGCCGGTGAGAGGGCGAATAAAGAAAATAATGGAGCTAAACTTAACGGTACCCATTTGAACTTTAGGTTATCTGTATTAAGACTGTTTATTGATAAATGTTTTCAGTTTTGTCTCATCTTCTGAAAGTATCTAAACTTTATAATAACTTTAGTCTTATATTAAAAAATAAGAGAATAATATTACAGCTGTTGTGATTTGTATACTTTACAATGCATGTTAAAAATTGGCGCTTTGTCCAAGTTATACATTAACATCTTTCTAAATATGTATGTATGACTCTAATCGTTAAATAATGTGCGGAATGAGACGACAGGATATTATTATAAGCAGACTTTTAAATTTACTTAAACTAAAAAATGGACTAACAAGCGCCCAGCTTAAGTATTATTCTGACGTCTGTCACTTACATTAATGCAAACTCTAATTTCGTTTTGATATTTGTAGAGTTAAACAACGCACGTAGAATTAAGCAAGTTACTCAGTATTTCCAAACTTTATTTTTCCCATATTCAAGGGCTCCTGGAAGAAATCTCTCCAGTAGAGATAAGCTATCTTTTCTTTGTATAATTTTAAGTTTAAGTTTCAGGTACATAAATAAATAAACGCCCTCCTACTTCGACCGCTGTCTGGCGAGAGCTGAAGGCACGTATTAAGTATCTGAACTAGGTACATTTAGAATGCAACGTCCGCTCAGGGATAAAAAATGTATATACCTAACCAGTTTAATACGGTACAACTGTAAAAGTCAGGTTACGTCTTACTTGAGAGTCGCAGTCATCGCGTTAATATTGAAACGCACATAAAATGGCGGTCCACCCATATCCGAACCACGAGCGGTTCGTAAAATCCAGCAAGTTACATTACCTTTGACTTTTACCTTATTTCTTATTTAACGTTCTGAAAGAAAATTCTCCTCTTCTTTTATTTTTAGAATGGAATTTGCTAGAAAGCCCACCAATCTCAATTTTTTTTGGTTTTCCGCAAATAAAAATAAATCAAAATCAGCCAATGCATTGAACATGCTAAGTTAAAAGCTTAACATGTTCAATGCATTTTTAAAATTAGCTTTTTAGTGGACCGAATTTAATAAATTATGTTATAGTTTTGATGTTGATGCTTTTGAACTAAACTAAAAAAAATCCTTATTAATTTTCTTACTAGTTTTAGGTTTTTTCCGCCTTATCCGTCCCCGCTTCATCTATAGGTATAGAGTGAGGAAGGCAATCATTTTACGAAAACCAAGCCTGAACTTACTAATATACAAATAAAGCTCGTATAAAATTTTCCCTATATTTTACACGACACTCAAAATACCCTTTAAGACGGACAACAGTCAGCGTATTTCATAATTGCTTTCTATTGCCATTTTAATATTAATATGCCCCACATTTTTGTATATTCTACAATCTACGTAGATGTATAAAATGACACTTTGATTAAATTTCTGCACGTTGCTTCCTGTTTTTGATGTTAGCTTTTATGCTGAACAAGATTCACAATATTTTTGCGTAATCCTTATTTATCGCTGCGAGTCGACAGATAAAGTGGTGCTTAGTAAAATTTATAATTTCATGGTACACTTCACGTGTTAGATTACGTAATCATATTTTCATATACTCTCGTGTACATTCTTGTTTTTCTTGAACAGTGTATGTTATGATTGAATACCTATAGTATAACCTAGAAGTTTAGAACACGGATAACAAAAATCTAATTGAATTCTACAAATTTTTAGCTTATTTAACTTGCGAAGTTTTGGTTAAAACTGCGAATGTTATCGTCAATCGATTGAGATGAATATGTAGGTACAAGTTCACTCTTTTTAAAATCTCTGTTTTTTCGAGTAGGTAAAGTCGTCTTCACCGCGTGCTTTATCAAACCACAATAAGGGATTTACCCTTCCACTTCAACATTTCTGTGGTCGCTTTGTGTCGTCTAGGCACAAACGGCAACATTTCTTAGCATGCAGAGACCGTAACTTTAGTTGAATATATAATATCATATAGTTTTAATAAAATATTAGTAAGAACTAATTTTTTATGTTATCAAAATAGATTCAGTCGTTGATTAGTTATGGGCGGACATAGAGAACGAATAGTATAAACTCAAGTTTTCATGTTGTCAAAATAGATTGATTGAGTCGTTGATTAGTTATAAGGGGATAAAGGAACGTACAGGTATATAGATGAAGAGGCAACCATCCTTTTGGGCTATCTCGCAGAAAAAATATCCCATTTTGATCACTGAGTAAAATTCCAGTTTCCATCACTCGGGCTGGCATTATACATTTAATTTTTTATCCCGGAAAATATAAGTTCACCCCAACCGTTCCTACGTATAATCTGAGTTCCTACCGTTCAATTTACAAACAAATTGCTACAAATTTATAGGTTTTAAGTGTCATAAAAATTGAAATTTATGTAACAAAATGTACATGCTCCGACAGAATATTTTTAAAATTATCTAATGGAGTATGTACAGCAAGTTTAAAGTAAAATTGGAAACAATTAAAATCTCTTTCAGCTATGAATTACTAGCAAAGTTGTTACCGCAAAGCAATTTTGTGTTCCAAGAATGAACCCGAGTAGGAATTAGTAGGTATTAGCAGTTAGCACTTCTTAGTAATCTCTTTCAAAGTACTTCCATCTTCAATTGCATCGTTAGTTTATTTATGGTCATAATATTACAATAAGAGCCTGTTTTACCACTTTCTAAGTTTCAAATACCTAGCTTAAATGTAATTTTCTTATTTTATGTCAAGTGACAAAGATAAAACTTGTGAATAACTTACCTACCTATCCGATTTCTTTTAGGAAGGTGATGAAAAAGGTCCATTGTTTGAAATGTGTATGTTTGTTACCCCTTCACGCCGTAACTACTGAACCGATTTAGCAATGGTGATAGATTATATAACGGTTTTACATTCAAACTTCTCTTTATCTCGGAAAAATCAATGGTTCGTACGAATTTCATTAAAAACCCAAAATTCACGCGGGCGGAGATGTGGGCAATATCTTGTAAAATCTTATCCGTAATCGGTACAAATCCCTAACCCCTACTGTGAGTGTTTTGAACCTAAAGACCCTACCCACCGAATATTCAATCAAACTTTGTTATTTATATGGATAAAGTTTTCGCTTTTACAAACACATAAATATAGAAGAGATGAAAAACTTGCTTTGAAGAAAATATAATGTATCACATAAATATTAGACAGGTACTGTACACAAGCATAAATAATACCTTTTCATTTGAATTTCCAGTTAATAAAGACTTTGATTTTTAATGAATTTTTCTATTATTATAACAAATTAGCTTAATTTCTTGACAAAGTTAGTTCTAGTTTTATTTATACACCTAAGGCGATACAATAAATAAAATATAGGTGGTTGATTTAAAACTGAACACACATCTTTTACTACCACAACTTTTACTTACGACACGAAATTTCCAATAGTTAGTTCCTCAACTAAGCGGGCTGAGGGTGCTCCGAGGGGAAGCGCGTAAGATAAGGCAGACAGACGCCATTTTGGGTCAACTTAATTGCCGCTTCGGTACGCAAAAACTCCAAAAAATATTCTGTTCTATATAGATACTTAGGAACGTTTTAAGAATTAAAACCGTATAGTGCCAAACTTTTTACCTCGTTTATTCAAATAAAAAGCTCGTTTCAGCGTCTGGTAAAATATTTCTTTATTTGCTTATATCTTTAATCTTCTCTTATACACTTTTCTTACTATTTTTTTAAATAACATGTTCTGGTACTAAATTAAAAAATAATGTACAGAAAATTCTCGTGTCAGTGTTTTAACCAAATTCCTCCGATACAACTATTATGAAAATTGTTGTATATATTCTGAAGGTCTGAGAATAGGATGTACCCCTAATTGAAAAATAATGTTTGCTGGATCAGCTAGTGATAGCTATAATATAATATGCATACCAAAAATATTAAATGAATCTTCACTTAAAATATATTATCCAAGATAATATTAATATCTTTCGCCGAAGCGTAATTAGTGTGCATTTGACAGGCGTAACAAATCACAGAGGCGCTTCCTCTTGAGATGTCACTCTTATTAATTATTGCTATTTACGAGGGCAAACAATAGCAGCTGACGGGATAAGAGATCTTCCTTGCAAAAGAGGCAAGACGAGATTGCAAGAGAAGTAAAGCTTAGTAAGATATTTACCTGAATCACTGAATACGTCCAGTATCCTACGGAGATTGAACTTTGAAAGCGTATCTCATTATTTTCAGTTTGTTTACTTAAAAGCATTTTCGATAACCTGGTGGATGATTTTTATATTTTGGTAAGAGGACAGCATCTTAAAGACTAAGTATAGGATGGGTACTTATAAGAATGGGATTATATGAAAAATATAATAAAAATATATATATTTTTTTAAATACTGTGTAGAACAATTTTGCATTATGTTGAAGAGTCATTGATGGACTCACTTATGTATGCCTTGGCTCCGCCTCGGCCCACGTTTACACGTTCATCCATCAATGCCTCTTTTGCTGGCCGCTGCAGTGACATACTATTATGGTAGAGCAAAACACACTTTTTATAAATACACTTTGAACATCTGAGCACTGTACAACGGGCAGCCTTATTGTTAAGAAACGGTTTCATCCAGGCAACCCAGAATCGAAGAAGAAAGGTTAATTAAATATTTGTATTGTTTAATAATAAAATATCATTCGAGATGATGTCAATAAAAATCGGCAAGCAGTTGTAAAAGCGATCGCGGGGTGTTATTGGCGTTAAACTCAAGCATTAAAATATCTGTTATTTATTACGAATCGATAAATCGTAGTTCTGTTTGCCGTGTGATAAATGACGCTTAATCCCTTTCAGCCGAATCATTTGTTGTGATGAATTGTTTCGAATAAAACATTTCGTATTGACCAAGATATTGCGTCGTCATTCGTCAGTTGCTTTTTTTAGGTTTCATTAATTTTAACCGCTACCACTAGCTAAGGTTTAACCCTCGAGTCAACGTCTTTCATTGGACAATTTTGACAACTAACTCTGGGTTAGCGTATTAACTCTGAGTAAATACACTAATAGAAAAGGGTCGATAATTTTTGAAACCAAAAAAATTACAGTAGGATGAAACCCTTTAGAAAAGGAAGGGAATTCTGACGTCTTTTTCAAAAAGTTGGTATGTTTTCTGTTCGTTGAAATCTCTACTTTCTGATGGGGAAAAAAATATTTTACTATAGTAAATCTTCTAGTAGAAACAAGTAGAGTATCTCCGTAAAATATTGAATATTTGATTCTTAAAATATCGAGCAGAAAAAAGTCGTAAAACAAAAGTTGTTTCTTTTAATTTAAACAAATACATTTGGCATTTTTTATATAACCCTGTATTTTCAACTTTAATAACACACTTTATAGCTCTGTAGGATAGGGACATATTAAAATGTAAACTTCCAAATTAGCCTTCATTACGCACACATAACCCAAAGTTTCCTAATGAAAATCCTTCTTGAAATGCTGACAGCGTGAAGGGACGTGTCCGGACGACAATGTAGATTTAAATTAAAAAGTTTTTGTAGGCCATTTCACGTGAACTTAATGATGAACTCCCATTAGTCGACGCTGAAAAAACCTACCTTACTTAAGAGGATTTATTGAATTTATTTTTGTCTTTCTCACTCTCACGGATACCTTGGTAGGTGCGACATGCAGCGTCGCGGAAGAATAAAACAGAAAAACGATCTTTTATTTAATTATTCTAAAACTAAGCCAGTTATCAAAAATCTGTTGCTAAGCGTTTTTGGATATTATTATTACCGATACATTAAAACAAAAATTACAATTACATCTATTGTAGTTTCCGACAAAAATAAGAAAAACTGAGATTTTGGAGAAACTTTTGGGACAAATTAATAACATGCGAATCAAGACCCTGAAGATGTTTTATGTTTATCCTGTAGATATTGTAAGGACTGTGGTAAAATATTTATGAGCCCGGATCAACATAAGTAGCTAGGGAAGAGCCAAATTATGGATAAGCATACATACAAGTATAAAGCATGTTTCAGCTTCGCAATAAAGTTTTACGATGATCTGAGACATATATTTTCGAGACGCTATAAAAATCCTATTTGACCCGCTCATATTCGTTTTACGAAATGTTTACGAAACAAATTTTGCATAAGCGGCTGTAATATAAATCACGAAATAGCTAAATAAATGAATCCAGAAAAATATCTTGCTGCCGTTTTCGAATCTAACCAAAACATTGTCATGAGATGCTGACACTAAAAAACAAAATTCCATGTTATAACATACTATTATTAAAGTCACTGCACCCTGCTGAGGATGCCACAGCGTTGGAGTGAAACCTGTGTTATGTGTACTTCAAAAGTTTGGATTAGAATTTTGCATGCCTAAAAATTAGTAAAATAATTCTGCATATTGTTCTTACCATTAAACTTGAATTCATTTGTCTGAAAAGTTTATTTTTATAAAAAAATAAAATAATATGATCTGATTTTTACAAAAATCAAAGCTTAGTACGTTTTAGAGAGGGAAAGAATATTGTGTGTCTTTTATATTATCCTATGTCAAACGTTAACTACATTTTAACCATTAAGACAAAGATATCGATTGAGTCCTACATAAAGGCGTCATATGGCATCACTACATAAAACACATTTGTCACGTCTTAGTTATATCTGTCTGTCACGTCGGTGATAGGATAATGGGAGAGCAGGCTGGAATTTTGAGTGACTCTATACGTTATATAAATTGTAACGAGTTTATAAATAAAGTTATATTCATCCACTTCCTTCCACTGGTTCGTTATACTTTTGGGATAGGTACATTGAAATACTTTTGGGATAGGTACATTGAAAAGCTTTTTTAATATTTTCTAGCAGTGATATTATGTTGTATAGATCATTGAGGTAGAGTTAAATTCTCTCAAGATATTACGCGTACCAAGATCATGTTATTTGGTCGGAGGTATATTAAATTGTAATCTACATTTACGTATTGTCCATTTACATCTTATATCTATATATAAAAGAAAGTTGTGTTAGTTACACTATTTATAACTCAAGAACGGCTTTCCCGATATGGCTGAAAATTGATGAGGAGGTAGCTTAGAGCCAGGAGACGGACATAGGATATTTATTCCGTTCGACAGTGTTCCAATGTACAGGGCAAAACAACGTTTGCCGGGTCAGCTTGTAAGAAATAATTTAATCTTCGTTAACTTTAAATCAGTTAAGTGCACGAGCTACTGTTATAGAGTTCTCTCTTAAAAGGAGATCCAAATCACAGTACCCTATCAACCTCTCCATTTCTCAAACCCACACAGTGCTCTATCAACCTCTACCATAAATGTTGATGTCGCAACTATGCGATTTAATATCTCTGAACTCATGGGAATATCTTAATATCTCTGAGTTCAAGGGAAGAATAGTCTGTAGTTTGTTTGCAAGATTTCAAATTAAGGCGCATGAATGACCCTGCCCACCAAATTTTATTTGGCTCTTCGCAATTTGTAAGCTCATGAGAGTAAAGAAAAGTACAATAAACGACAGTATATTTGCTTATAAGTGTCCATTTTTATCTCATCTATAGAGATAGATTAAATTATGTGACTTACTTACCTACGTCAAAGGCTACCTATCTGGGAAAATCCACCCTAACATCAAACAATACGTTAATTACATCCAAGTGAAGACATTTGTATGAATTTCACTTACGTAGGAGTATTTTATTTAAAAAAAAAACAAAAAATATATAAAGAGAAAAAAGCTGTTACATACGTGTACAAGGAGCTAAGCAAATTGTTCATATCGTTTGGGTAGTCGACGCTAAACGGTACCGGCAACTTGCAGCAAGTACTGTAGGTAATCGGATTAAATAAAGTAGGTATCTGCGTTCTATAATCGTGCAATTTTGCAGTCTAATGGCTCTCGATACGTGCGCTGCGACGGAATTCGCTGAGTATATGAGTTTAACGTTACGTTAAGTCGTTACGTAAAATGATATTGCCGTGATGCGAAACGATGTTGCATCTAGGATAAATATTTAAATAAATGGAAGCGCTTTGACTTGTGACGGCTCTTGCATCCCACTGCAGTGTCAGATTTTATACTGCAAAGCAGTAATGCATTACTATATTCTAGTTTAAAGGGTCCTTAAATGCTATTGCAATGCAAAATGGCGGTGACTTACGTAATAAAGTGCCTATATTATAAAATCGAACCGAGCATCGAGTATGACGTGAGTAACTCACAAAAAGCCGAAAATTTCATCTTTAATAGTAGTTTAATACATACTTTTTAATAGTATAAGTAGAGTTTTCCTAGTAGAGTTTTCCTAGTGGAGTTTTCCTAGTAGTTTTTCTAGAAGAGTTTTCCTAATTTATTTCGTAACAAAGTTTTCCTAATAGAGTTTTCCTAGTGGACTTTTCCTAGTAGAGTTTTCCTAGTAGAGTTTTCCTACTTGAGTTTTCATAGTAGAGTTTTCCTTGAAGATTTTTCCTTGTAGAGTTTTTCTAGTAGAGTTAACTCTATAAGGAAAACTCTATTAGGAAATAGAGTTTTCCCTATAGAGTTTTTCTAATAGAGTTTTCCTAATAGAGATTTCCTAGTAGAGTTTTCCTAGTAGAGTTTTCCTAATAGAGTGAATTAGGTCCACGACGGACCCGCTGGCAGAAGTACGGGAATCACTCTTATGTTCTCCGTGCGCCCGCCAGAGTCACAGTCAAACCTGGTTATGTGAGAGCTCAAGAGACCGTATTCTCTTCCGTAATCTCTTTTTCCCTTACAGAGGTTTTCCACTAACCCGGGTTACAGAGTTATGAGGCCAAAATGACGGGACCTTGCAAAAACTCACTAATAGAGTTTGACGCTTACCCAGTTCTCACTTTCTCCGGTTCGACTGTATATATGAAGGAAGGCACTTATGCAAAAGAATGTGTATGGTTTTCTAATACTGCTTCAATCATATTTTATAAATTCAGACTCCAATTGGCTTTAAAATGTCAATAAGTGCATTAGGAAACGAACGGAGCAAATGTAAATCGTGTAAGTTAACTTAACGCTGCAAAAAGCCTGGCAACACCATATATTTCTAAACTACCAAGACTGTTAACACTGGAGCGGACTTGAAAAAAAAAACGTGAAAAGAGCTCCTTAAACCACGCTTCCGTGCTTACAAATGGTGTGCTGTATTTTAAATGAGCTATTTCCCTCTTTCTATCAGCTTTGCTCGCAGGACACAGTTCGCTTGTCGCTCGAATGAATGTACAAAGAGTGTCATGGCACAAAACGAAGCTTCTTTTATAAGTTGGCAAACTCGCTGTCCACTTCTTTCACTTTAATTTTTCTCTTTGAAATACGTTACCCATGGCATGCTGGGGAATGCAAAATGTCTCCAAGAAAAACGTCATGGACGTCTAGGTATAAGGCTGGTTGTACACGGCGCGTGAAAGAGTCAGCCGAGCTTCTTTACAATTCATATGAGCTTGGATGCTCTGAAGACGTACTTGCACTTCCATTAATGCAACTTTCTTTATGAAGCGTGAACAAAAGCTTATCTCTGGAACACATGCGTCATCAACAGCTATCATGGAAATTCATGGCTATAAATTAAACCGATACATTCAGGAAGACAGTTTAGTTTCCAATTACTTAATAAAATGTTTTGAATAAAATCTACATCAACCTTTTCTAACCTTAATACTAATAAAATACCTAAATATATCATACTACCCAATCGTAATCCAGCCTCAAAGCTGAATATCTTTAAACTGTGCCCTGTTTTAAAGTAAGCAATAGTTTGTATTTTGGGTACTAGATAACTGATAAATCTACATTTAGTGAGAATCGAACCGACGACCTCCGACGCAGAAAGCAATACACTACAACTACAGCATTCCAAACATCTTGCTTACAACTTGCGACAAACAGAGAAAAGAGAACATCACCTCTTTCTTTCTCACTATGAGTGGCATCGTATGCTCATAATATTATGACAGTAGAGTTAATACATTCGAGTCGACATACATCGCACAAACTAATCTAATTCCTCCATACATTTACAGTCAGCGCCATCTATTGATGTATCATACAAAAACCTAAACTAACCCCTCAGAACTCAGGGAGTGATGTCGAAGCTTGAAGGCGACTAAAGTTGCGTCAAAAGACGCGCCGTGAATATCCATTATTATACTCGACTCGCGACAGATATTCAGTTGTACCGAGAGCAAATAAGCTTCTATTTTATACAAAGCTTGAGACAAACTAATTTTGTTTGGGGCTGTACAAACTTAGTTGCAAATTGCCTTGCAATTGCGGCGGGAATTTCTCGGGGAATTTTTACTAGTGCATTATCTTGTGCTACTGCTTATTTTCTTTGTTGGTGTTATTTTGATCTGTACTCGTATCTTTTTCAAGGGTGACAATCAAACTTGCGGTTTTAGTCCATTCTTAACTGTTAAGGAGATTCGATAGAATTAGCCCGGCAAAATTAAATTTTATTTAGTTTTTTTCAAGTACTACAGAAACATTGTAGGTTTATAGTAATAAAAAATGCGCAAATAATAGCATTCCGGATAGATTATTTTAATAGATATATTGATCTACAATCCTCATTCACCTTTTATTGGTTGTTGAATGGTAATTCTTGCAGTTTCCCTGAATTGCAGCCAATGGGAATAAGAAAAGTTTTGATCTATGTACTATGTAACTAGATATATAACTGTTGTATCCATTATCATAACCATAAATAAACCTATGATTTTGTCTCCTATTTACGATAATCTAAATTACACACCACTAATTTATTTATTCACACGATTATTCCTATATTGCTAAAACAATCGACAATCGCTTCAAGAAATCATGAGACTGAATCATTTAAAGATTATAGTATTAAATTAAATATTTTTTAAGTGACTATGGTAACCTGAAATACGATTTTAACTAAGTATTTTAAAAAGTTAATAGGTCAGAAGTCCTCTATAGTTCCCCGGACTCCTGCGACCCGGGAAGTTTTTACCAAGGCGACAATATCGCTTTGTCCCGGGATTCATTTGGCATGTCGCCCGCGGAGCTTTATTAAATAGTTTGTGGAGTTCTCAATTTAATAGAGTCATTATTTTTCATAATAACTTTGACGAAAACCTCCGTTCGGGTTTTATATTTCTCCTCATTCAAAATAACTTTATTTTAATTGAATCTTTAATGATTAAAGTCTAAGAAAGTTATTTTTTTAGGAAGGTACTCCGGTAAACTCAGATTGGCAAGTTCCTACCCGAAAGCATCTTCTGCGCATTCAACGACATTTGCCAAGATATGGACCAGCAACCGTGACACAACTGTAGGCTGTAGCCAAAGAATAGACATAACCTGGGCCCCAAGTCTGCTAATTTAACATAAGCTACGATTCAACTGTAATGCAATTATAATAGTTCTGAAATAACCTAGTCCACTAAACTTAAAATTGGATCTCAATTGACACTTAATTGAATTATAGTTGGGTCGTAATCCGTATTGCCATTAGCATAAACTACGAAATTAATCGACAATTGAGATGACATTATGTAACAGACTAGCAAAAGTTCCATTGATTGTAAATTGTAGGTCAGTCGGGTAATTTTTACGCAATTATTAAACGATCGACCTAGCAGACTACTAAAATCGGTAATAATGGTGCAATTATTGTACAATCGAGATACAATTGTCATAGCAGACTTGAGGCCCTGAACGGGGCAGACGTTGGGAAAATATGTCACCAGTTTATCGGTGCCAAAAATGCTTGTTTTGTCACCAACAGTAAGGCCACGCCGTAGTTCGCTCAGCGGCCACCTATAGAATTTTAACAGATGGCTCTCCTGTTTGCTTGTACGAAAGATGTTTACGTAAGTCGTTCGAATGCCTAGGTATCTATATCCTGAGTTTTTTTAATCGAAGAGCCGAAACCTCCCTCTAGAATATCGTATCGCATCCAAAAGCGTCAAGGGAGTGCCATTTTGGAACATCTTTAAAAAGCAGGTGATTTTAAAAGCGGTAGGCTCGCTCTCACATGCAAATCAGTCGACTGTCCAAACCACTGAAACCACTGCACGTCGCGCTCACTCAAATAGCAGGCCTAGCATGAAAAGGTAGATATAATATTGTAATAATCATATTATCTCACAATAACTACAACTTCTACTATGACTCTGCTAGATAGGATCTCTAACAACCACGATTATCTTGCACGATTTAATACGAATAGTTGCCATGACGTTTCCGATGTCGCTTGATTGGTATTGGCGCGTCTGCCGACAACACAAGAGACAATTAATATGTGGAAAAAATAATTACATTATATTATGTATTTTAAAATTAATAATGGCTGATCCCGTAAACGTTGTTTTGTCCTGTAAATTATTTCACACTTATTGCTATGAAAAATATTGTACCTGCATCTTACCAAATTTTTATTTATACCGAAATTTGATAAAAATTAGTCGAGCCGTTTTGAAGGAGTTTTGTTACAAACACTGCGACAGAAGTTAGTATCTAGATCAGAAAGATGGAATTTTTTTATGTTTTTTTTTGTCAAATCACGACTGATAACACTGATTACTGAAACTTGGTGTTAAAATAAAAGAGCTGTCAACAAAACAGGGGTATTATGTGAAATACGAAGAGCATCATATGCTTGCCCTGCAGTTCGTGTCACGTAAATTGGACGAAATAAAGTATTCCGAAAGAAAAATACGGTGGATTTATCGAGAGTTCGTTTGAGAGCTGTATAGACTCAAGCTTTTGAATAGATTTTATTGAATCTAAAGTGGCCTAGGCATGTGGGTTTCCTGCAGAACTAAACAGCCTAAAAATAATGTTAAAAATATCCAGTTTAATTTGTATAGAGCAATGCAGTAGACCTTTAATAAAATAAATTTTAGCAAAAGCAGTCATTTACAACAATATGTATGTATATAGTATAGTTTACATAAACAGTTTAAGGTTATATTAGTAGGAGACTATGAACTGGCGAAAAAGTACCTATTTTATTTACCTACTAGGTACTTTAAAGAGCTAATGTAAGTTTAACAATGATAATGGTTATTAATAATTAATTTATGAGCTTAGGCATATAAATATCTTTATTAGTTGCGATTTTAATTTTTGCTAATGAATTGCATATCGCAAAATTAATCACAAAATTCTTTATTATAATCCCGTAGTTGCTCGTGATACAAATAAATTAATTACTATCTAGCCTTAGGTAAGCTCATGATGCAATAAGCAACATACCTAGTATTTATTTTTTATTTATTATCAAAACAAATACATTATAAAAAAAACACTGAAAAACCCCCAGAAATTTGTCCTCAGTGCCTATAGCTGCAACGATTAGGTAACAATTGCTTAAATAAATTGTGACAGTTGTGAGAAAAAGAAACGTAGACCACAACTAACTGCTACAATATGTATAGAACGGGAAGAACCAAGTAAGTATGTAACATAATACTATCGTGAATAGGTTAATTAAATTTATAGGTTTAGTGCAAGTACGACCAATGACCATGCATAATATAAACAGGATGGTCTGTGCAGGAAGGCCACAGTCTCACTGTTTAGTGTTTACAGCACTGCAGACTTAAGAGCTTCTCAGATACGCTATCGAGCACTAAAAGCCTTTTGAACTTTGCACGACATAGGGTCGCTTTAGCAAAGTCTCTAAGATTACACTTATGAGAACGATACTTACTTGATCGATCACTTATTGAATTCTAACACAAAATTTCTTTCATACTAGCATGACGATTTGGTTAAAATACAAATGTCCTTCTACTCTCCACCCTTATGAAATTTGGTTATTTGAAAATCATGCGGGAACCATGGATTTTCCGAGATCAAAAGTAGCCGATATATTAATCCAGGGTTAAATCTATATCCATTCCAAATTTCAGCCAAATTGGTTTTGTAGTTACGGCACGAAGCAGTAACAAACAAACCAACATACCAGCATGCACATAAAAATTTTTGCCTTTATAATATTAGAGTAAGTATGCAGTAGATATAAGTTCGATTTGGAGACTTGCCAAAAAAATATTACCATCTTGTATTTGGAAATTGGCTCTGTTGTCCTCAAGCCTCATAATTATATTTAAATCCAGTAATTGTCACAGCAATGGGATAATTGCAGTTTCGAGATTCCTATCTGAATTTCGGTTTAATTCTTAACTCTTTTCGACAAAATACACTTTAAACCAATCTTTAAACCTTTGACCCCAGCAGGTATAGTGCAAGACAGTAATTCTAAGAATTCGATAGTTAAACGTTGCGGTCACAGATTAGTAAAAGAGCTTTACTAATCTGTGGTTGCGGTGAAACCGAATTGATATTCGAATCGAAGTTTATCCAACAACTTCTACTAACTTCAAGGATCACTAACTTCTGAATATTTATTCGTTAAACATACTCGTAACATTAGTCGTAAAAATTTACAGCCTTTGAATTCCAACCCAACTAACACCTCAGTTTGTTTTTCAGAGCAAAAGCATCTTTAAGATACACTATCGCTAAAAGCTTTCCGATCTATAAACGATACGTGATGGTTTTCTGATGTGTCTGAAGTACATACTTAGATTTAAGTATGCCCTTATCTTTTTTACAAGAACAATAACAATGTCATTTAGTCCAATTTAAGATACGGCGGCCAATTTGAACACCCTGTCGCACTCCGCAAGATATTGTTCAACTTTATAGCGAAATGTAGCAATCGGCCTAGGGTTCCGTACCTACTATCAAGACCCATTATCAATAGTATAAGTATTTAGCAAGCTAAACACCTCTGCCCACTTAATTCAAATACGAACAAAAATCACGTTTGTTGTATGTACTAAAAACTAAATATTTATTTTATATTATTTAAATGAAATATTTATTTTTAAAGTGTATATAGATATAACTAAATATTCTGTGAATATTTTAAGCATCTACCTGTTGCCGTTATCAATATCGAGCAAAAACAAGCAAAAAATCACGTGTTTTGTATTTTATTTATTCTATTTTTTAGTATTTGTTGTTATAGCGGCAACAGAAATATCTGTGAAAATTTCAAGTCTGTAGCTGTCACGGTTCAAGGGATACAGCCTGGTGATAGACGGACGGACTGACGGACCTTTTAATAATAGGGTACCGTTTTTACCCTTTGGGTACGAAACCCTAAAAATATTTATAAGAAATAGCAAACATTGCCTTCGTCATCTCTAAGGATTTTCTACCAAAAGAATTAAAAGGATATTATGATTTTAGATGTCAGCATCTCTATAAAGGCTTTATTATGTACTGTTTTGCAGCTAGTCGATGTTGTATTTACGTGTACTGTACACCCTTAAGTTGCTGTTTACGGCACCGCTGCGGCATCGAGAGCCATTCAGCTGTATCCAACGCTAAAAGCTTTTTGAACCCTCAGCGATATACTCATAGGGTGTTTAAGTTGCTAGACACAAGTATCAACAAAGGTAACTACATAACTGGATGGATACTTCTTTTAAACAGAAAACTGCTTATTCGGATCATTGATTAAACAGATAAAGGATCAGCACTTAGAGACGACTCGCATGTATTTAAAGGTTCCGCCCTGAAGCATTTTTTTAATTAGTCAAAACTGTAAAATGGCGCTAATGTAAGCGACAACGCCGTGCGTTATCCGCGGTACCGAAATGTTGCGCGCGGTAATGACGCCATGATGGAAAAAATTTTGGCTTCAACATACGTCAGATATTTCTCGTCTTCTTAGCGTAGCGTACTTCGTCATTGATTCAGATTAGCAAAACTTCTAAAATAAATGTTTGAAAATAAGGTTTTTTAATGATAATAATTTAAAAATTCAGAAGTTTTTCATTGACTACCGAAAGGTCAAAAATAAATTTCTAAAATGAGAATTATAACCGGAAGGAACGAGTTAAAAATTTCGGAAAAACTTTTTCGAATTTAGAATTAAGCGCGCCGATAGAGTTTGCGGGAGGAACAATCTGCGACTGACTGCGAACTTCGCGCAACTTTCGAGTTGTTTGGAAACTGCTTGCTTTCGGAACGTACTTGTATTGTGTTTTATTCGGAAATGTGGTATACAGCGTCACACACTAATTTTGGAGTGAATGTTTTATTTATGAATAGTGTGAGCTGTCTCGTCCTTTGCGAAAGCGGTTTGTTATAAACAAAGTTTATATAAGCTATGACCATCGACAAAGTGGCCACTGGGAGGCTATTCACGTAACGTTTTCACACGCTGAGTGATATGAATCAAGATAAAAAACACTGAAAAGTTAACTTTACGTCTATTGGTTTAGACGTAAATGTATGAAATACAATCGTTGAACCTTATCGCGGAAAGTGAATTTAATTTCACGATCGTCAACTTTGTTCACTTTACGAAATGTAGCCGACGCGTTACATGAATACGCGTCCAGGGGACAGATATCGTTCGCACAAGTGGACGTCTAGCTTTATGAAAACAAGACAATAAATCAATTGCAATATTGTATGGATTGTCCCATACTGATCGTAAGTTGACTGTTGAGCTCTGACCATTTGGCAATGACCTGCCGTCTGCGCCGAAGGTCGTATGGGTTTGATTCCCACTACTGGTAAATGTTTGTGTGATGAGCATGAATATTTTCCAGTGTGTGGGTGTTTTTCAATATGTATATTATATTTATGTATATTAGTATATATGTATTTTATCAGTCATCTAGACCCTATCGCTTACTTTGGGGCTAGATTGCGATGTGTCAAATGTCTTGTATATATTTATTTATTTTATTTTTTTATGTGACCATCCATGACTGGTTCGATACCGTTCACACAAGTGGAAGGCTAGCTTTATGAAACAAATAGTAATTCGATGCAAACGAATACCTATGTCAATACTCTGAGGCTTTCCATACTGATCGTAAGTTAAACTTTGACCATTTGCCAATGTGACCAGTTAGATACCTACCGTTCACACCATGTGGAAGACTAGCTTTACAAAACAAATAGTAATTCGATGCAAACGAATACCTATGTCAATACTGTGAGGCTTTGTTGTATAGATTGGTCCGTATAGATGGCAAAAGCTGTGTCCATTTGAAAAAGTGGCCAGATATGACATCCATTCGCACCATACGTATCTCGTCGCGCCTCGCTGCGCATTCGTTTTTCAAACTGAATAGACTACCTCTGGTGGAAGTAAGTCGACTATGGCTGCACTGACACGAATTGTTGTTTTAGTTTTTTTTTTTTTGTTTAGACACTGAAAAACATCGGTGGTGGTCGAGTGTTTTTGTGTTTTCTAGGTTTAGCTTTGACAGACTTGTTCGTTCGTATAAATTGTTTATACAATAAAATATATGTTACTAGCTGCTGTTGCTTTGTTGCGGCATAATTAAAGGCAAAAAAACAAACTCACAAACCCATTTTCCTATTTATATTAAGAAGCATGGAAGAATGGATAATAAAATTATAATATCGTTCAACTAAGATTATAGTTAAAAAGATTATAGGAGATTATAGGTAAAGATAAGGTAAAGTCTGTTTGTTTGTTCAAGGTACGTGTGATATTGCAAGCAGTGATATTTAAAATTTACTAAATGAATAATCAAAAACAAGTTTCAAACACTACAAAACTTTTGTGATGCTAAATCAGTAGCATCGAATTATTTTAAGCTTCTTAAAATCTTACACAAGATTTTATCCGAACTAACCCAATGAGTAATCATTAATTCACAAAAGTACCTACACTGGCTTAAAATCCTCAAAAGCCAAAGGATTTCCAGCTCGGAAGCACCTCATATATTATTCAGAGGGCGTCTGTGGGGCGTAAATGAAAAAGTTCCAATGTTCAGTGACTATTGGAACACCGCCAAAATACTCGTAAACCGCCGAAAAGTTTCAATCAATCCAAAAATCAAGAGGTTCACAAATTTTCTACGCGATTTTGTATTCCACGCGCTTTCGAGAACCTAAACACTGATGGATTTATAAATGAGCTTATTCGTTAGAAAATAAAGCTATGAGTTGGCTTATTTTGAGGTATGAACACTAACTCCTTTAAGACAGTAGTTATTCTCTGTAAAAAATCAGCAAGTCGACGCTATGATTCAAAATTAAGCTATGCGTCCACAGATATTTTGCGCCGCACGCATCAAAAGCGATGAGAATTAATTACTATGCGACTATGCGTTTTACTTCACTCGTGAAGGTTGCGTTTATTTCACTCATGAAAAGGCCATTATAATTCGTTTGTTCGTCCGTCGGATGTCCAGTCGTCCACTGGACAAAGACCTCATACAATGATTTCCAGCCCACACGGTCCTGCGCTACTTGTGTCGAGCGCCTTCCCGCGATTCTTTTAATGTCGTCAGTCCATCTGATCGGAGGTCTGCCAACACTGCGCTTTTCCGCAAGGTCGCCATTCCAGCACTTTGGATCCACAACGTCCTTTCGGTTCTACGAGTTATGTGTCCCGCCCATTGGGACTTCAGCTTCGCGATACGTTGAGCTATGTCGGTAACTCTAGTTCTTCTACGGATCTGGTTATTTCTGATTTGATCACGCAGAGAATATTTGTCCATGTAGTAAGTTTAATTTTACTTGCCGAAAGGATCAGTTACTTATACCTACCTCATCTTATCTAGAGGTACAAGCAAGTGTATAATGTTAATTCAATTTCTCTTCATCTCAGAGCTGCGCGATGTACATTAGTTGGTACAGCGTTAAACAGAACTTCGATAATAAAATTAACGGACCGTTGAGAATTGTTTTCATTAGTCTGAAAGCACGTGTGGATTGTTTCCCGAGCGCAATATTGGAATTGGTTTTAGCTGAAAGAAATTCCGAAAAGAATATTCCTCGTTTATAAGTTTAGCGTAATGAAAAATTAATTATTCTTCTCGCTCCGATCATTTTTATTGGTCCATTCTGATGATAATTTATAGTTTCTTCGTCATCTTATTGCCTTTTTATAACTATTGCTGTTGTTTAAAAAGCACCGAAAACATACATATTACCTATTAAAGTCGAGTATCAACTTTTAGTTAGTCCGTTCCTGAGGCATTTCAAAATTTTTTTAAGACCTAGTGTCAATCACGCATTTGATTTCTTTAACTCATAGAAAGAGATGTCATAAAAATTTAGGTAAACCTTCGAGTAGGTATTGTACAAACCATCGTTTCATAATAAAGATACCTATATAAAAATATTGTTTACAGAAAAAGATTTTTAGAAAGCCTACTCAGGTCTTAATGTATATTGTATATGAGTAAGAAAGAACGCTAAGAAGCAACAGTTCTCCATACGACAATACACAGTGTAAATACCGGACTAATGCATCAAAGGAGCGACGAGCCTAATTCCCGCTGACAGCGAAAAGCGGTAATTGCAACACAAACATCCGCCGAGTCACAAAGAGTGAGGCTGACACACACAGAGACACACTACACAGAGAGTGACACTGTAATACAAACAGTGAGCCTGTAATACAAGGAGTGTAACCGACCATGAATCAGGTTCAACCTCGCGGTTTCTCATTTCACTGGAAACAGACACTTTTCTAGTTGAAGCTTTAAGTAATTGGAACGGAGACATCCCGGACACGTCTCGTCCGTCACAATTTGCGATGACTAACAGAATTTAAAAGTAGTAAATCACATACTGTGAATGTGTACCTATTTGTGTTTGAAATATTTCTTTCCAGGGACGGTATTGCTATTTTCTCCAGAGCTAAGAAAATAAAACGGTAGGGATATAACTGCTGAAGCTTCGATAATATTAGGTCCTTACATATGAAATTGGCGTTTTGTATGGGAGGAACATAAAGTCGATTTTTTTAAAGTATAATATATATATTTATTCAAAGTATGTACCATTGCTATCTATGCACTTTTGCCACCTTAGAGGTAGTTCATTGATCCCTTTACTAAAAAAGCCATTCGGACGGGAATCAATAAAATCTTTGAAAGCGCTTTGGACTGCCTCATCGGAGTTTAATTTTTGCCCTTGTAAGAAGTTATCCAAATTTCGAAAAAAAACGGTAATCTGTTGGAGCAAGGTCCAGGGAGTAAGGTGGATGTCTTAGGCATTCCAATTGAAGCTCCTCTAATTTGGTAGCCGTCTGTTGTGCAGTGTGTTGTCTAGCGTTGTCCTGAAGCAGCAGTGGCCTAGAACGATTGACCAGCCTCGGTTGTTTAGCAGCTAGCTTTTCCATCATGGATTGCAGTTGCTGACAAAAGATATCCGCCGTAATCGTCTGGCCAGATTTAAGAAAGCTGTAGTGAACGACGCCGGCGCTAGTCCACCAAACGCTCACAAGTAATT
Organism: Coenonympha arcania; assembly: GCA_036785405.1. Taxonomy (NCBI): domain Eukaryota; kingdom Metazoa; phylum Arthropoda; class Insecta; order Lepidoptera; family Nymphalidae; genus Coenonympha; species Coenonympha arcania. Next base: position 6,267,984 of record CM072067.1, read on the forward strand.
TTTTTTGAGTCAATTTTCGTTTGGGGCAGGATTTGACTGGTTTGCCAGGGTTCAACCATTGCGATGAGCGTTTCCGATTATCATACAGGATCCATTTCTCATCACAGGTAATGATTCGATTTAAAATCCCTTCATTACTGTGCCGGTTGAGTAATGTAACACAGCAGTCTACGCGCGTTTGTCGGTTTGCTGCACTCAATTCATGAGGTACCCACCTTTCAAGCTTTTTCACCTTCCCAATTTGCTTCAAGTGAACTAAAACAGTTTTATCACTAACACCGCAGCCTGCAGCTAGCTCGGACGTGGTTTTCGATGGATCCGCTTCCACAATAACCTTCAATTCTTCATTGTCAACTCTGGTCTCCGGCCGTCTACGGGGCTTGTTCTGCAGGTCAAAATTTCCAGAACGAAAACGTTGGAACCAAAAACGCACTGTGTTTTCTTTTGCGACACCCTCGCCGTACACATCATTAATCCTTCGAGCCGTTTCTGCAGTACTGGTGCCACGATGGAACTCGTACTCGTAAATAACGCGATATTTCAAGTTTTCCATTTTGTAAACAGAGTGGCGCAAAAAAAAACCAAAGGAGAAAAAAACAAATGAATTACGATTTTCAAAACACAAAAGCATGAGTAAATAGCTGTATAAATTTGAAATTGGAATTTCTAACCAAAGAAGAGATATTTGAGATCAAAGTGACCAGTACGACAAAACGCCAATTTCATATGTAAGGACCATAATAATTACAAGGCAAACACTCGTCGAGTCGCAAAGAGTAGAACTGTAACAAAGAGTGTTACCGTCGATAAATCGAGTTCAGTAAAATTGTTCTTGTTGTTTTTCATTTCACTTGAGACAAAGACCAATTAGTGTTTTTTATACATTGCATTGTGGTTTTGTTGAAGCTATACATTAGTAATTTATTGAAAGAGAATAGAAGTTAAAAATTATTTGATTTCATGATTGACAGTAGGTATTATACTTATTTCTCTGTACCTACTGAGATACATTTTTTTTATTTTATTTGACAGGCTTGCGCTTTACAATAATATCTGATGGACAGCAATGATGGGGTCCAGGATGGAACACACTTACCTAGAAAATGCCTAATGCCTACCTATTCACTTTTCTCTTGAAGGCACCCAAATTATACTTGGCTAGGAAGACGGAAGCTGGAAGGGTGTTCCACACCTTAATGGTTCGTATCAGAAACGTGGAAGAAAGAAAAAAATGGTGTGCTGTAAAGTCGGTTTACTGACGATACTTGAACGTGACAACGTCTTCTTTGTCGCTCGTTCCGCGCTCGCGAGGTAACGCTGGTAACGCCGCATGAGCGAGGTAACGCCGGTAACACCGGATGAGTCATGTTTTTTCGTGCGTGCAACCGGCTCTATCGATTTATAAGACGTTGTCACGTCAAAAAAAATTGGTTGTCTGTAAAGTCGGTTTACTGACGATAGTTGAACGTGACAACGTCTTCTTTGTCGCTCGTTCCGCGCTCGCGAGGTAACGCCGGTAACGCCGCATGAGCGAGGTAACGCCGGATGAGTCATGTTTTTTCGTGCGTGCAACCGGCGCTATCGAATTATAAGACGTTGTCACGTCAAAATTGGTTGTCTGTAAAGTCGGTTTACTGACGATAGTTGAACGTGAAAACTCTCGCTTGCACTTCAAGCCTTACATGGAACGCCTCAGAGCGAGGTAACGCGAGCAAGGTAACGCCGCATGAGTCATGTTTTTGACGTGACAACGTCTTATAAATCGATAGAGCCGGTTGCACGCACGAAAAAACATGACTCATCCGGCGTTACCGGCGTTACTTCGCTCATGCGGCGTTACCGGCGTTACCTCGCGAGCACGGAACGAGCGACAATGAAGACGTTGTCACGTTCAACTATCGTCAGTAAACCGACTTTACAGGCAACCAATTTTTGACGTGACAACGTCTTATAAATCGATAAAGCCGGTTGCACGCACGTAAAAACATGACTCATCCGGCGTTACCTCGCTCATGCGGCGTTACCGGCGTTACCTCGCGAGCGCGGAACGAGCGACAAAGAAGACGTTGTCACGTTCAACTATCGTCAGTAAACCGACCTTACAGGCAACCAATTTTTTGACGTGACAACGTCTTATAATTCGATAGAGCCGGTTGCACGCACGAAAAACATGACTCATCCGGCGTTACCTCGCTCATGCGGCGTTACTGGCGTTACCTCGCGAGCGCGGAACGAGCGACAAAGAAGACGTTGTCACGTTCAACTATCGTCAGTAAACCGACTTTACGGACAACCAATTTTTTTGTGCGTGCAGCCGGCTCTATCGAATTATAAGACGTTGTCACGTCAAAATGTACAATGGGTCAACTATGTTATATATAGTAGAATGCACCCGCGCTTTAGCCCATTGTTGAATTCTACCCTTTCTGAAGTAGAATTTTCAAAAACTGCCAAGTATAGGTGTGTCATTCCACGATGTTGAGCCCCATACCTACTGTCAAACTCCATACGAATCGAATGAAACATTTATGCAATTTTGATTTTGAGTGGTTCGCGTCTTCGTGAGTTGAAAGATCTATAGATACTTTTACCACATGTACACTGTTAGATTTAAATTCCTCCTTGGTCAAGCATGTTGAACTACAGGTCACGAAAACCTGGGTTCACTCCCCGGGTCGGGCCAATGAATCTTAGATTTTTCTATCAGGAAATTCTGAGTATGCATCTGTGCCCTGGAGTTTAGAAACTGGTGGTGTTTTGGCACTGGCACACCCTAGTGCACTAGAATAGGAAGTAAGTATTATGTAGGTACTGCTCTGATTGCAAATCTCGGCAGAGATTCACTTTTCCTTTTATTCGAGCATTACTAGTACTTACTAATTAATATTCATTAATTTAATGTTAAAAGGTATGCCGCAGGCGTGTTTTTCTCGACAACATCGTAGGTACCTCAACTTACTCATATTATGCCACGTTTTCCTACGTAACATGTAAGACTCAATTTCACTGTTTTGTTTGCGACTGTTATTTTAACAAAATATGAATGTTATGATGAGTGAATCACAAAGAATAAGTGAACTGTAAGTCACACAAAGTCAAAGGGAGTGTGGGTAATCGACCGTGAGTTACGTTACACAAGTTATTCCTTTATTCTAGTGGCTTTCATTCTTGTACAGACGAGACAGTTTCGTGAGGTTTCGTTTTATTTGTGAAGCTTCAAAAATAAATGTAATGTAGAGCAAGTTCAGTTTAGACTACGAGTATGTTACAGTAGAATCAGACAAGTACCTACCAACAACTACGAAAAGTCATTGATTCGTAACTCCTTAGTCCTTCCTTACCAATGCTTCTTCTTTTTACACTTTACTTTTCTTTTTATCATGATGAGCTAGGTACTAATGGGCTATCACTACTTATTGCTGCACAAATCCGTATTCTCCGAAACGGCTCGACCAATTATTATGAGATTTTTTGTTTTGTTCGGTAGGTCTTAGAGTAGTTCGCAAGCTATTTTTATATCCCTAATGGCAAAATAACGTTTTCTGATCTAACTGGACCAGACACTGTAACCAGCTAAAGAAAACAACCTGCATGCCTGAGAGTTCTAAACTGTGTGAAGTCCGCCAACTCTCTCATGACCAGTATAGTGAGCTATGGTTATTCCCACAGATGAGAGAATAAGTTTATGTCATCATAATTTTCATTCATTTTTAAACATTTTAAAGTGTTCATTCAGTCATTTTTAAAGTAAATTTTGGAACGAAGTTCCTTATCGCGCGTTGCGAAAAGGGCCTAGACGGAAAAAAATAAGACGAAAAGTTGTAACGACACTTTTTGGTATAGTAAGCTATTGTAACTCGTGCGGCGTGCGCATGTTTCTCTGTCTGTCTTTCTCTCTCTCTTATAGAAAGCAAGCCAGATATACTTCGTTCCATGCGGGTGTCCCTTGACACCTCTCAAGTTTTTTTTTTTATTTCTAGATCTTGCGTTCTCCTATCTAAAGATTTTTAGTACTTACCAACATGAAGTTTGCCAGCACTTGGTTCCCTGCGGCATCTCTCACGTAGTTTCAGTCAATTCCCGCGGGAACACTTTGCTTCCCCGGGATATGAAACGTAGGTATCTAATGTTTAGTTTATCCATCTATTTTCCATATATATTAACCATATATATTTCTAAAACGAAAGCTCGTTAATAAAGCTTACTATTATAGTAGATATTAAGGATTATTTACATTAATCAAATCCTTGGAAGTGAATGAACTGCTGTATTATAATTACTAGCTCAACTAGTTTTTAAGAGCAAATTTGTGAAGTGGTGATAACCGAAAACAAAACCCGGCTGAGTTTGTTGTGGGCTTCTTCTCAGTGCAGGGCGCGTTGGAATCCTCGTAAACTTAGTTTTAAGTCGACTTGTAGTTATTTATTATGTAACAAATATTGTTGACGTTTTACAAGTGCCTTGTAAGTTAGGCCTATGTGAAATAAATATATATTTTGACTTTTGACTTTTTTGACTTTTATTTCTGGGTCAATTCTCGTTAAAATATGGTTTATTTGATAGAGTTTATTGATGGGTTGCCTACATAGGTATTGGTGCCAATTATGTTCTGCAAAATCTCTAAACTTAAATAATTAATAGCGTCTAAAATTATGCTATCGCGTTTATTAGCCTTTACGTTATTTAGACGCGTTGAATTAATTTAGTTAAGATATGTCCGAATTGGCATCATTCACTCCTTTGTAAGTCAAGACCGAGAATCGAACCCGGAACTTTAAAGTTACTAAAAGGTTATTTCAATAAAAAAAAAACAAAAAGTACAAATCCAACATAATGCTTTATTTTACAAACACTACCGTCTAACATTACGCCATCGTATTATAGTACAAGAGACATCGCACTTTATATACAGAAATTTCAACATTCAAATACAATATTACGTAAAGATATAAGGCACATTTATAACGTCTTAACCCAACAAGAATTACTATCATCTATGTCTTTTTCACTGCATATGTTTGCTTCCAAAATATTGAAGTTGAAGAGACGAATGTGAAATAAAACTTTTTCTTAATATACTTAAAAAAACCGTTTTCAAGAAGTTTGTGTAGTTATTCATCAAAATTACTTACTTCGTCTCCTCGACTACAATAAAGTGTAGTGATTGAATAGGAACAGAAAAATATCATTATTTGATTGATTTGATTTTTGTTGTACCACATTAAGAAGAAAATGTAATTATTGAAAACTATATTCAACAAAAGCGTTTAACAGTATCAAACTTTACCTCACAAAAATTAGGGCTTATTTGAACAAAATAATTTCCAAAAAAAATTAATTACAATTGAGGTTTTACATAATACTATGAAAAATAGGAAATAAATGTAAGAGGAAAATCTTAAACAAAAATACTGGCACTTCATGTTCTGATTAAATTACAGTTCAATACACCGTGATATGATTCCTGAGCAATGACGGAAATTTTTTACCCTAAAAAATATAATGTACAATTTATTATACTTAAAAATTCAATTTTTATTCTATTTTTACATGTAACTGGCAGTTTTTATCTACGCGTACATAATATTATAAAAATTATATAATTTTAAAATCACATATTGGAATGTAATAATAATTATTATAATGACAAGAAAAAACAAACGAAATAAAATTCAAATAAATTATAATTTTGTAAAATAATTTCTAAGTGTTTTTAACCACTTTTGAATAACTATTAAGCCAATAAAATAAAATAATATCATACAAAATATACAAAGTTTAAGATAACATAACATTTTTTATTATACAAGTAATAAACAAACTAAATCAGTCATATTTGAAACTTGTCACATAAAATCGTACACTATAAAACAGATAGAGACAAAATTCACAGACAAATTCGCGAATAACACAAAAATAGTATAACTTGTCATACAATATAGAAACTGAAATTTTACACAATAATATATTTATATCAGTGCTTACCAAGTTTTACAAATCTCTAAACTAAAACAATATTATCATCACAATGATCCTAGAGTAAGAGGACAGCACTATTTCATACTTGATTTATTTATTTAGTTTAGAGATTTTGTACTATTGAATAGGCATTACTAACTAAATGTATTTATTAATATATTTTTCACTAGATCCATCTTCTGGGACAGTCATAGACTACTTATTTAATAGCTACAATTTTATTACTTTTATTCATTCAATTTATTAAATTCATCTTATAAAGACAACTATCGTAAGTCATGGGATTTAAAAAAATTGTTTTTTGGTGTTTGATTACATTATTTGTGTTATTTTATAGGAAATAGAGAAAACCTACCATACGTAAATAACACCCCTCCGACGATAGCTTAATTAAGGCAGAACATTGTGCCAGGTAAGGTGGTGATATACTGGTAATTTGTGTCCGCCGAAATAAAGTTTTTACTGTTCTCTTAGGCAATGTTAAATTGTTAAATGACCTGACCTGAATGACTAGACCTGAACCAATTTATGAATCGTAAAATCCCAAATCGGCTTATATAGGCAATACCCAAATAAGTCACTTAAAAGGTTGTATTTCCAGCCGATATAGTCTTTAAAAGATCACTAAGGTCGCGGTCACAGTAGTAGGTTTAGGCAGGTAGCCTGCTCTGAGCTTAACAAAACTTAGGTGTATGCCGAGTGTCGACTAACCTTGGTATTTAAAACTTTCAGTAGATAGTTACAAGTAACAATATGTAGCAAGATATGTACACGATCTGGATTATTTCTATTAACAATTACAATTTTAATACTTGAACATAGAATACTATGACAATGCAGTGATTTTCATACAATTGGAAACGACGTATTAATACAAATTCGTAACATAAATAATAATTATAGTATTTCATAAATTCTCATCAAAAAATTCACAAATTTGAAGTCACAGCGAAAAATTTACGATATAATCGTTTTATTAATTAGTATAAAAATAAACAATAATATTTGCCTCTACAAAATACGCTAGGTAAGTTAATTTTTTTCTATTTTTTTGTTTGACTGAGATTGCACCGTACTTCGTCTCTATATAAGTCAGCAGCTTATGAATTAAACTTGAGCTAATTTGGAAACTAGAAAAATTAGCTTGTGTAAGAAATTAAACCTGGTTCCTCCCATCCCAGCGCACTCAACTACGGTGGGGACAGGGGAGGTCATCAAAAACATCAGCGAAATAATTGCTTGTCTATTACAATTCGTCTAAAACTTTTATACATCTTTAAAATATTGGGCGCACAATTTTTTCAGTACTGACAAGTAATGCGCAGGTAATTTTTCAAGAACTTATCGAGCCCACGTGAACATTGCGATGATATTGATTGAACTTTGCGTTTGAAAACAAACATTCAATAAATTGTTGAGATCCATAATTAAAAAAATGAGTAGGCCAAGTATAACTTGGGGTCAATCATGGGGTCAAATTGGCTACACTTGCATCCAAACATAAATTGAAAATAAACATTTCTACACACCCACAGTTCACACATCTTCACCAAAAGTCACATACCTACAGTCTTATTCACTTAAAACCACAAATTTATTTATTAGACGAAGACTATACACAAAATGCGTTCAACAACTAGTGATTCAGAGCACACACATATTTAGTAACTTGTCCGTGTTTCTTTATTTATACAAAAGTCCTCTGTTAAATAAATAATAGCTGCAACTCACGAAGTATTTAGTCGGTGTACGTGCGACTTTTTTCCGGTCCCGAATCCCTTTTTTCTTTATTCACAAAGGCATAAATTACTACGCTACCTGACTTCCTTAAGCAAAGTACGTTATTTAAATCTAAATTGCAATGGGATGGTATGAGCTACTAAGTAGTCGTGAAATGTTTTTAAGCAAGGGACGCAGCACCTTTCAAAAATAGTCGGGTATACACCAACGAAACATCGGGTAAATTTCGGCTATTATTCATTCTGAGTTCACCATAGTCCAAACTCTTCAATAGTCCACAAATAGTCCCAATAGTCCACAAATAGTCCTATATTTATATGAACATGACCTCATCATAGGCCTCCCGCTACTCTGCCGTCAGCTCGGGACTCAGTCGATCCGCGTTGAAGTTCTCCATGTTCCACATTTGCCTGTTCTCTGCTTCGTTGCAGGTCTCCATCACTATCTTGTCCTTGTTCCGGGATATCGCCATGCACTTCTCGCTGGACCCGTGTTTTATTAACTTCGTCTGGAACAATAGACAAAATATCAATTATTTGTATAAATAATAAAAATAGAAAGCTGACTGACTGATATATGATACATAGCTCAAACCACTGCTGAGATTGGTCTAATAATACTGATTGCGACTTACTTGTGTTTGCTATTGTAAAATATCAAATAAATAACAAACAAAACTTTAAGCATCTTTCTGCTAATAAAAGATTTTTGGAATTAATTTTAATGGCTTAAAACAAAGAAATTGTGAGCCATAGGGGCCCTTTATCTTTAAAAAATTGTGTACTTTTTGAAATATTTAAAAAAAATAGATATTCTTTCCCCCACTGCCGCCCAAACCCGACGACGTCAGGGGTGTAACTTTTTACCAAACAATATGTGGACTGCATCTGGCATTCCAATAATACTTTCACTTTGGATGTCCGGGTTTAAGTCTAATTGCACCGTACCATGTGTTAATATTATACTTACATTGTGGTCATAAATCCAGAGTTGATTGCCCTTGGCTCCATGACAAGGGTACAGCACCACGTCATGGCCAGAGTAATCCAGGCAGGTCTCATCTCGCCGGATCTCACCGTTCTTTGAGTACATCCAGTACTGGAAAACGTTAAAAAAATGTTTAAATACCAGTAAATATTCATGGAAAAGATTAGAACGAGGCGTATGGAAATAATTTTAAGAAAACCTATGATCCTCGCTCCGCATTGAACGATTTATCTTATTCAGTGCGGATAGAGTAGCATCCGCAAGATCATAGAGTTTGTAATATAAAAAAAATATTAATCTTATATTACCTTGACTATCGACGCAATGAAAATTTTCATTTGCCGATTTTCAATGAATTTTTTTATCATTTATGATAACTCACAAAAATTTTCAATAATCTTCTACTACTCAAACGAACCCAGAAGGATAAAATATTATTACGGATTCGTTATAAGAAGACAACCGCAGCTTTTCTTTGGGTGTTGAAATTTCAAAATTCCTTTTTTAGCGGATTGCCCTCATAAGAGATATTTCTACCCAAATTTAAAGATGATCCTTCTAATGATTTGCGTTTATAGATCTTTTAGTCAGTCTTTTGTCTTTTTATATATACAGATTATATTTTTTATGTTTGGTAACTTACCTAAGTTAGCTAGCTAGTCTCGGATAAACTCTTTGTATAAAATCTCCATCCATCATCTTAATTACCAACTCTTGTATTAGTCCTCATATTTTGTAAAATAAGCTGATAGGATATGATAGAATAGGATATGCCTTAAGCGCATATAATATTTGTTATATAAGAAATGAATTTGTGACATTAAAATTCAATGAGTAAAATTCACCAATGAATAAAAATATTCATACATAAATGTTTTATGAATGGAGACTTCATTATGAGTAGTGTAATGAAAAAGGTTTACCAACAAAATTGAGATTAATAGAAAAAAACTATGGGTTAATATATTATAACTAAGCTTAGATACTAATAATAATATACATATACCTTGCGGCAGTACCAAAAGTTTAAAAATAATTAACGAAATAAACGATGATATCAATTAAAAGGAAGAAGTACCAATTTGATTTCCCTGCAATAATGAATATAACGTGCGTGACCAGCCACGTGAAGATAACAAGAATCTAAATGTTAAAAATAAAATGGTCCTAAATGAATGAAAAGAAAAACTATTTCATTAAAAAGTTATCGCAACGTCGCATTAGTAGAGTTTTATAAATGAAAAATAAGGCCCAAAACGTATGCGTGCGGAATGAATAAAAAAAATTACCAGCACGCAACAGCTTCGTTTGATTAGTTATAATACCAGTGGTGTGATACACGACATAGGGGTTACTATGTATTCAATCTATTCAGCTACTTGCGGCGTGCACCAAAACCTAGTTTATGTACAAGGCAAAGCGGAAGCACAGACCAGAATATAGGCTGTAGTTCTATGTAGGCGTTTGTAGACAAACCTGGTTGCCGTATTCTCCGTGGCACGGCCATACATTTACTGGCTTCTTCATATCTTCCGGCCCGGCTGCCGAGTCGATGCACATATCCGTCGAGGGATTCGCGATCTAATGTCATCCACAATTTAGAAAGGCGTGCCAAAGCAAGCGTGCTGGTGACACTATTACTTGAAGCAAATTGACTACAGCTCTACAAGTAATAATGTCCGGGTGAGAATGAAATTAATGATGAGCAAAACAAAAGTGTGCCGCTTATTCCGCTCATACAAGAATAAGTTTTTTCGGTGCATTAAAAAATCCCCCGTTTATTTGTAACACGACACTCTCATCCCAATGCCGAAAATACCTGATTACCACCTCCGCTGTGGCACGAGTGTAACATAATGGGTACTAGGCGCTCTTGAGACTCCTCCACGGATTCACCATCGAGACATACATGGCGAGCGTACGCTTCGTTTCGAATCTAACGATTCATATAAAAAAAATACTACAAAGTTAAAATTCCGTGCAGACTGTGCTATATAGCGAAAAAATAATCGTGCGAATCCAAACATGCCGGGAAATCAGAGTGCAGAAAAATTTGACAAAATAAAAAAGAAAACGATTTTTCAACGTGGTACTGCCGCAACAGGTGCAATTTTAAACGACAGAAGACCTGATTTCCTCCCTGCCGATGACACGGATACAGTCCGACGGGCTTATGATGGTTGGACTTGTGGCCTGGCGAATCCAGACATGTCTTATCGAAGCCGACATTTCGAATCTGTACACAGGTAAGAATTTTGAAGGACACGTTACACGAACGAGTATAGCACAGTTGAAAAGCACTCTGACAATTCAATAAAATTGAAATTTAATTATTTCTTTACACTTTACTATAAAACAAAAATAAATACAGAGAAATTTCATATCAAAGCAAAATGTTGTCATGAAAATCTAATTATTAATTTCATTGCAAAATTGGGATCGCTGACCCAAGAATTCTTAGACAGGGGCATGAATTTAATTAATAATAAAGATAATAAAAATGGTTTTATGAAAATATAATATACAAACCTCGCCATGAGCCACAGACTCTCCTGGGATAAATAATTCGGGATAAATGTTTTTCAAATACCACTCAAACGGTTTGCAACCAAGTTTCTCTCTTAACGCTTTCCGACTGCTTATGTCACCATAGTCACCTTTATCGTTACCGACCCGTTGATAATAATATTTGGCGTAGTCATCTAACCAAACCTAAAATTCAATAAATACATTAGTAAGAAAGAAAAACAACTATGTCAAATCATACCATAAACCTCTTTTGTTTAGGCCATACCTCAGCTAATCGTACGGAATTCTTCTTGAGGACATTGACGCCAGTCCGCCATTTGTAAGGTGACCTCTTCCTAAATATGTGGCCAACGTGTGAGCATGGAACGATTTCCAACGTTCCACCGCACATCCAAGTCTTAAACGACAGTTCCAGATTCTCTCCACCCCAAATATCGAATCCGCTGTCATAAGTCCCAAGCCTTTCGAAAAATTCCTTATCGATTGCGAAGAGACCACCAGCCATGGTGGGAGACCAAACTGGTTCAGCTGTATGTTTGTGGCGAGCTCTTTCGCTAGCTGGTACGGGATGCCAATTGAACTGCAGATTCCAGTCGAATCCGCCAACATTTACTGAGGAGGAGTCTCTGTAGTGGTACTCGAGGGTATTGTCATCAATGACGTCGATCACTGGACACACCACTGTCGTTTTGTTGCGAGCAATCCTGTCTAGCAAGGGCTCCAGCCAACCTGCAAAAGTTATCAATTGAATCGAAATGGCAGGGAGCAAAACGGCCTTGATCTAATTAAATTTTGGATGGCACGTTTCATCCTCACTTTAGGCAGAGATGACTACTCACCTTCCGTGCATTCACAATGGCTGTCGAGGTAGGTGAGCACAGGTGCGGTGACGTATCGCGCTCCAAGCAGCCTCGCTCTGATGAGACCCTCCCTGCGAGTGGCGCGCACGATCCTCACTTTAGGCAGAGATGACATGTAGTCATCCAGCTGTTGCATCAGGTGTGCTGGAATTAACGATTGATAGATTCACAGTCTGTTTTTACATCTCACGAAAAGCAAGTATTTTACTTCGCTAGCACTTTGCATGAATCTGTGTTACAGGAAAAAAATCACACACGCAAGTTAGGTTTTTCATTTTTTACCATGTTAGTACAAAGTCAACTGTTGATATTTGAGATACGAGTACATGTCGTCCTACACATTCATAAAATTAAACTCAGATATAAGTTCACAATTTAACGTTTGGAGATTATGTCAATATTTACACATTTAAATGTGTAAGACGATTGCACGTCCAAAATGCCACAGCTCAGTTTGCTATAATGCATAGAAGTTATCTTCATAAAAATATAACTTAGGCAAAATGTAAGATTGTGTACTTACGCATATCCGAAAAGTCGTCAACAAGAATGATTTCCTTTATCAAGTGAGGCGGAGATCTGTCTATGACCGAGTGCACAGTTCTGAGCAGCACTGACCATGCTTCGTTGTGGAAACAGATCACGACAGATGTCTGAGGAAGATCTTCTAGATACCGGCCTGGCTGTTTACACCTAATGAAATATTTTGATAAACATTAATAATCTTCATAAATCCAAGAACAGGTATTCTACATTCTTATTAAAATGTTGAATACTGTATTCACAGACATATTTTTAGAACAACCATAAATAAGGTTTAGATTGAAACTGCACTAATCATATTGTAATAATAATTTAATTAATTCTGATCATGTTAATTGATTGAAAATTCCCCTAGTATTAATCCTTTGCCAATCCATCAATTACATCGACTCTGTCATCAAAGATTCCCTTACCATTCGTCCCTCGGGTCAGGCAGCTTCCTCCTGATCGATATCAAGTCGCTCGCATATTGATTGAAGGCGTTCTTCTTCCATCCCTCCGATACAGCCAGCTTGGCGTCTTCGCTCATGTTCGCTGGTAGCACGACAGGCTTGCCGAGTTCACCCGGCGCGTTGTCTGAACCGGGCGCAGCGATTACTCCGAGCCCTGTGGCACAATATTAATGATTCTTATCTAAGTATAGTTCTTCCATCATATTCCCTTATCGATGTCGTTCCTACTTTATTTGGTTTTCTATCACTTTCGGCATTTTGTTTATCAAGTAACGAAACGGCTTTAAAAAGTGTGAACCGGTCTACGTATCTAAATTATGTAATAGAGTTTTAACTAGTCATTCAATCATCATTATTTAAATTTCATATGTTGAGTCTGAATATAATATATATATTCAACCTTTAAAGGAGTAAATAGAAGTCACTCGGTGAAGTGCAGACTCCCTCTAGTACTTAATATTTGCACAGGATTTTTTTTTTATTTAAAATTAAATTCCCTAAAATGTTACATTGTAAGTAGCTTTCACGAAAAAAAAATTTCGCGTTAGATTTATCGAAAGCTTCGGTTAAATCTGCCAAGCACTGGCCCACATTATCTCAATCGGAAATCCGTCGAACGTGTCACGTCCATGACGTGTGAAATAGGTCTAATGCCAACGATTAATAACATCCCTTTGCCTCATGAGAAAACGCAACATTAATTGAAGTTTCACTCTAAATAACGGATAGCACTTAGGTACATCGCTGTTACCCTGAAAGACATTAATCGCTTAAGTGACGATGGTTTAATTGAATTCGCTAAGGCTTTATCTTTGTAGATAATCGCTTAATACAATAAACATCGTTTTGTAATCATTTTAGTTGTTTGCTTTTTACCCACGACGGAACGGAGTACGGGTATATGCGTTTAGGGTGAGAGACCGTTTGTACATTACTCTGTTAAAAAGATTTTATGTTTGTTTGTATGTTAAATTGTTCACAAAAACCAAAAATGCAAAAATATTTTTGTTTGTTTGTTTGTTTGTTTGTTGGTTTGTTTGTTTGTGTGTGCACATCAATGTTCCCATTTATTTCAAAAACGGCTTGACCGATTTAGATGCGGTTTTTTGTATAATGTTTGGTGTTTAGCGGCAATGGTTTTTAGATAGTTGTTACGAACATCGATCACCAGGGGGCGCCATAAAATACATTTATATTGCAAACGAATGTTCCCATTTATTTCAAAAACGGCTTGACCGATTTAGATGCAGTTTTCTGTATAATGTTTGGTATTCATTGGCGATGGTTCTTAGATAGTTGTTACGAACATCGATCACCAGGGGGCGCCATAAAAAACATTTACAGTGCAAACGAATGTTCTCAATTATTACAAAAACGACTGAACCGATTTGGATACAGTTTTGAATAAAATATTAGTGAGTCATTGGCAATGGTTCGTAGATAATTGTTCTTGTGATTGAACAGCAGGGGGCGCCACAATAAACGTCTCTTTATGACTTGGAAGGGATGATGCCTTCAAACGCTGCTAGAGGAGCTAATGGCTAGTTTGAAGATTAATTTTCATATTTTAATATGAATATAATTTAAATTACATTAATATATTAATCTAAAAACTATAAAACAAGTGGAAAATTAAAAAAATTTAAAACACCCACGACTTTTGCAGACTTGTAATTGAAAAAGGATTAAATAATTTTTTTGAAACTCCCCGACTAAAGGAAAGTAAGAACTAAGAACCTATCAGTATAATTACAAATCCAAGAAAATCCGTCGGAGCTGCCATTGCTATTTTCGTTTCCAATATCAATTAATGTAATTAGTAAGTATTGGTAAACTGCCGGTATATGAGAAGTATCAAGAAATTGATTAGTCATCAACTGGTAAACAGCACCATCAACACCGTCATAGGCAAAACACAGCAGCTCCGGCGGATTTTCTTGGATTTGTAATTATACTGATAGGTTCTTTGTTCTAACTTTCCTTTAGTCGGGGAGTTTCAAAAAAATTATTTAATCCTTTTTCAATTACAAGTCTGCAAAAGTCGTGGGTGTTTTAAATTTTTTTAATTTTCCACTTGTAACTTAATGGAAACATACAACCAAACACTAATATGCGATCTTAAATTATGCTGACAAGATGTATTACATTGACAATTTCCCACTTCTCTAATGTATTATTAATGTATCTAATGAACGTGCTAATCGGTAACCGTAAGTAATTCAATACTGACTTCAGCTTCCTGCACTTCAACCCATACAAACGAATCCAACTACCCATACTTTGTCAAATCTCACGCACCTCAGTGCTAGCAAAATAATTCTCAAAACTTTTAACCCTACTTTCGCTATTGATAAAATTACATGGGTAATATAGTACCTGTACTGTTTAATCTATATATTTTTTATGACAGACGTAAAGTATAAAATACGAATAAATTTGGTATTATTAATATAATAATAATAATATAACAACAACGAGCAATAAATATACTGTACAAAAGAAAGCAACAAGCAATATTACCTTCTCTCCCCGAGATGCGACCCATCCAATCGACTCGTATTGGTGCTGTGGTGGATAAAGGAATATTATCATGCAGTTATATCTACACTCACTCATACACAATACATATACTGGATGGATATTAAGTACAATATTTACATTATAATATGAAGATTAGGCTCCATCTGTATAGGTATTTTCCGATACAATTGCATCATCCAGAATATGTACATATCTGAGTATCATGTTAAAGGGACAACACATTTTTACGTATATTCAGTGTATTTTGCAAATATATTATAAAAGGGCTCTACCTCATAATATAAAGATAGTCATAAAACACATTTAAAGCTAAAAACACAAAGGTACAGAGTAGTTTAAAGAGCTCCTTGGTGGCTAGCGAGAAAACAAATTTGAAAAGAAAAAAAAAATAGTAGCAATGATATTTTCACTGGTATTTTTAAAGCTCTTGGGATAGTTTCATTTTACATTCATTGGAATCTGAAACGTCTCTTCTCATTACCATTTCTATTGCGAGGGCAAGTGGAGAGACAATCGCAGAGTTCCTAAGGAACTAGGGACAATACGAGTGAAGGAACTCTAATGGCGCCGTGATTTACAATGGTCATAAAATCGTGTCGGGCGATATAGCGTTCGGTTCCGTGGTCTGTGGTTCGGAGATAGCGGAAAAGGTGAAATTGGTGTGATTAAATAAAGTAAATGAGAATCAGCATCACATGCAAATAATATTTTAATCATTTTGATGAGAAAAGGAAACGGATTTTTTTAATATATTTTTAAATTATATACAAATATACATAATATTATATGTACAGTCACATAATGAAAAGGTTCGTCACCTTAGTGTCGGTTTTCGCCTGCACTAGTACTGCAAGAGTCCATTATGTCAACACAACAACATAATATGTAACAAAGTTTCAAAAATTAATATGTGCTCGCGCGATACGTTGAACGAATCAGTTTGAAAATCGACGAACCTTTTCATTCCGTGACTGTACGCAAACGGCAAAACAGTACTAAAATCAGGGACTGTTAGCATGTAAATTCATGCAATATAACCGTAATATTTTATTATAATTACAAAAAAGCTCATGCCGTTTGATTTAAAACGAATGCTATGCTTACCATCGGATAAATTATTGCCATACGACTCGCTTTTCTTTTTCGTCGACGTTGGTTTGGCCATTTTCAGCGGCTTTGCCTCCGGGTCTTCGTATTCGATGGGCGGCGCGCCAATGGCATTTCTTGCTCCGCCATTAGTTGTCAACAATGCGACCATAAACCATAATGCTGTCAGAATCAGTACAGCTTTCAATATTAACGTCCTTCTTCGCAAAAAGAACATGCTGTAGTATTTCATTTTTATATTTTTTGAATCTCTATTTTAGTTTAACTAAACGAATTACATTTATATTTTGTGTAATAGAGTAAAGAGGAAATATTTTACATAACTTTTGAGCAATAATGTTAAAACTAACTACAATCACATATAGCCGACTAGCATCAAACAATGAGATATGTCCAAGGTTTTTTTAAAGAATGATATTAGTTAGGATATGTTTCTATTCGTGGATACTTGTAATATCCTCTTTACATTGCTTTGGCGATTTCAAAATCTTGGCTATAATTTTGCCTTATCGTGGCCTTGATTTATAACTTTTTTTCTAGTTTTTTGATTCATTTCTAAATCTCTGTATCGTAGAATCTTCCTCCATTGATAAGAACTGTAAACAAAAATAAATATTTATCAAATGCAAATTTTGTTTCGCTACAATTAATTATTGTGGAAGTATTATTCAGTATGATTCAGCTAACTCTTCTTGAACTCAGCGGAACAATTGCTTAAAACCCTCTAGATAAACAACAAAATAATAAACAAATCCAGATACGCGAGGAAAGCGTTGAAAGTAACTAACTGCGTTCATATTTTTGCTTCAATTTGTTTATTTAGGTCTAGCATAACATGTGCTCTCTAGGGTTTTCCCTCGACTGTTATACGCGCCCATTGCTAATTAAACCATAGTTTTAAAATATGTGAAAAGATTCACGGTATTGAAATAAAGAATGAAGTTAAAAGCTATCACTACGTAGGTAATGAGTTAGTTTGACAATAAGGAAAAAAAGTACCCACATTTATAAAAAGAATTCGTGACAATTCTGTAGAAAATGGTTACGCTAGCGTTTTCAAGCCCATAAGTGAATTAATAGGTATAACTTAGGCTACTATGGAACTCTAGACTGACAGTGGCCTGACATGCGCATGATTTGAAAAGTGTATAAAGTTGAATAAAGATTTTTCTTAAGCACGTGATACTTCAACTTACTAGGTAATTTAAGCTTTTCGACAAAATTTGTCAGTCAAGTGGAATCTGAAACAAAGAAATATAAAGTAAATATCATATTTATTAATCAAAACATATCCTAATGGGCAATCTCGGTACAAATTAAAATAATCTAGTATATCTCGATTTGGAATTATGTATTTTCGATTAGACTTATATCTTTACGTCCTCGAATGAAGCAGTCTCAGTAAATCTAGGAATCGGCATGTTCGTGAACTTAGCAGATCATGTTCCAGCAGATCAAAATTAAAACGGAGTTCTCATCGCATGCAGCTGAGTTCTAGAGTTCCTGATAGTTTTTAAAGATAGTTCTAGCCATTTTACCCAAAAAAATGCAATTGAAAAAATGATCTGCTAACTTCCCGTAGCAGATCATTTTCCAGAAAAATAGTATTTAAAGAGTGTTCTCAACGCATACAGCTTAGTTCTATAGTTCCTGATACATTTTAATAATAGTTCTAGTGATTTAGCCTAAAAAAGCTAGACTGAAAATAATGATCTGCTAAGGGAAGTTAGCAGATAATTTCTCAATAAACTAACATAAAAATTAATAAAAAGTAAACCTAGACGACGAAAGGAATAAATTCTTCTGATTATCTTAAAACAGTGTTAGAACTATACTTAGAATCCAGATCTAAACCTAGAACTCTGATAAAAATACCAGCAGAGCATACCTGAATGTAGAAGAGTATGAATTTCGATCATTATTATTCCCTCCTAATTAAAAAAAAATCTATCATCCCAGGAGGCTGGAACTCTTTTGATTTAATAAGAAAAATACTAAGAATATATTAAAATCTAGATCTAGAGCCAGAACTCTCAAAAAAATACCAGCAGAGCATATCTGAATATAGAAAAGAATGAATTTCGATCATTATTTTTTCGTCCTGATTAAAAAAAAACTAATATCCCAGAGGGCTGGAACTCTTTTGATTTAATAAGACAAGTACTAAGACTACACTAAAAATCTAGATCTAGACCCAGAACTCTCAAAAAAGTACCAGCAGAGCATATCTGAATGTAGAAAAGTATGAATTTCGATTATTAATTTTTCCTCCTGATTAAAAAAAACTAATATCCCAGGGGGCTGGAACTCCTTTGATTTAATAAGACAAGTACTAAGACTACACTAAAAATCTAGACTTAGACCCAGAACTCTCAGAAAAATACCAGCAGAGCATATCTGAATGTAGAAAAGTATGAATTTCGATCATTATTTTTCTCTACTGATTAAAAAAAAACTAATATCCCAGGGGGCTAGAACTCTTTTTATTTAATAAGAAACGGTCTAAAACTATAGTAAAAATCTAGATCTAGACCCAGAACTCTCAAAAAAATACCAGCAGAGCATACCTGAATGTAGAAAAGTATGAATTTCGATCATTATTTTTTCCTCCTGATTAAAAAAAAAACTTTTATCCCAGGGGGCTGGAACTCTTTTGATTTAATAAGACAAGTTCTAAGACTATACTAAAAATCTAGATTTAGACCCAGAACTCTCAAAAAAATACCAGCAGAGCATATCTGAATGTAGAAAAGTATGAATTTCGATCATTATATTTCTCTCCTGATTAAAAAAAAACTAATATCCCAGGGGGCTGGAACTCTTTTGATTTAATAAGACAAGTACTAAGACTACACTAAAAATCTAGACTTAGACCCAGAACTCTCAAAAAAAATACCAGCAGAGCATATCTGAATGTAGAAAAGTATGAATTTCGATCATTATTTTTTCCTCCTGATTAAAAAAAAACTTTTATCCCAGGGGGCTGGAACTCTTTTGATTTAATAAGACAAGTACTAAGACTACACTAAAAATCTAGATCTAGACCCAGAACTCTCAAAAAAATACCAGCAGAGCATATCTGAATGTAGAGAAGTATGAATTTCGATCATTATTTTTTCCTCCTGATTAAAAAGAATCTTTTATCCCCGGGGCGCTGAAACTCTTTTGATTTAATAAGACAAGTACTAAGACTACACTAAAAATCTAGATCTAGACCCAGAACTCTCAAAAAAATACCAGCAGAGCATATCTGAATGTAGAGAAGTATGAATTTCGATTATTATTTTTTCCTCCTGATTAAAAAAAAACTAATATTCCAGGGGGCTGGAACTCCTTTGATTTAATAAGACAAGTACTAAGACTACACTAAAAATCTAGACTTAGACCCAGAACTCTCAAAAAAATACCAGCAGAGCATATCTGAATGTAGAAAAGTATGAATTTCGATCATTATGTTTCTCTACTGATTAAAAAAAACTAATATCCCAGAGGGCTGGAACTCTTTTGATTTAATAAGAAACGGCCTAAAACTATAATAAAAATCTAGATCTAGACCCAGAACTCTCAAAAAAATACCAGCAGAGCATATCTGAATGTAGAAAAGTATGAATTTCGATCATTATTTTTCTCTCCTGATTAAAAAAAAAACTTATCCCAGGGGGCTGGAACTCTTTTGATTTAATAAGATAAGTACTAAGACTATACTAAAAATCTAGACTTAGACCCAGAACTCTCAAAAAAATACCAGCAGAGCATATCTGAATGTAGAAAAGTATGAATTTCGATCATTATATTTCTCTACTGATTAAAAAAAATCTAATATCCCAGGGGGCTGGAACTCTTTTGATTTAATAAGAAACGGTCTAATTCTATAATAAAAATCTAGATCTAGACCCAGAACTCTCAAAAAAATACCAGCAGAGCATATCTGAATGTAGAAAAGTATGAATTTCGATCATTATTTTTTCCTCCTGATTAAAAAAAAACTTTTATCCCAGGGGGCTGGAACTCTTTTGATTTAATAAGACAAGTACTAAGACTACACTAAAAATCTAGATCTATACCCAGAACTCTCAAAAAAATACCAGCAGAGCATATCTGAATGTAGAGAAGTATGAATTTCGATCATTATTTTTTCCTCCTGAATAAAAAGAATCTTTTATCCCCGGGGCGCTGAAACTCTTTTGATTTAATAAGACAAGTACTAAGACAACACTAAAAATCTAGATCTAGACCCAGAACTCTCAAAAAAATACCAGCAGAGCATATCTGAATGTAGAGAAGTATGAATTTCGATCATTATTTTTTCCTACTGATTAAAAAGAATCTTTTATCCCAGGGCGCTGGAACTCCATTGATTTAATAAGACAAGTACTAAGACTACACTAAAAATCTAGACTTAGACCCAGAACTCTCAAAAAAATACCAGCAGAGCATATCTGAATGTAGAAAAGTATGAATTTCGATCATTATGTTTCTCTACTGATTAAAAAAAACTAATATCCCAGAGGGCTGGAACTCTTTTGATTTAATAAGAAACGGTCTAAAACTATAACAAAAATCTAGATCTAGACCCAGAACTCTCAAAAAAATACCAGCAGAGCATATCTGAATGTAGAAAAGTATGAATTTCGATCATTATATTTCTCTCCTTATTAAAAAAAAAACTAATATCCCAGGGGGCTAGAACTCTTTTGATTTAATAAGACAAGTACTAAGAGCAAACTAAAAATCTAGACTTAGACCTAGAACTCTCAAAAAAATACCAGCAGAGCATATCTGAATGTAGAAAAGTATGAATTTCGATCATTATTTTTTCCTCCTGATTAAAAAAAAACTTTTATCCCAGGGGGCTGGAACTCTTTTGATTTAATAATACAAGTACTAAGACTACACTAAAAATCTAGATCTAGACCCAGAACTCTCAAAAAAATACCAGCAGAGCATATCTGAATGTAGAAAAGTATGAATTTCGATTATTATTTTTTCCTCCTGATTAAAAAAAAACTAATATTCCAGGGGGCTGGAACTCCTTTGATTTAATAAGACAAGTACTAAGACTACACTAAAAATCCAGACCTAGACCCAGAACTCTCAAAAAAATACCAGCAGAGCATATCTGAATGTAGAAAAGTATAAATTTCGATCATTATTTTTCTCTACTGATTAAAAAAAACTACTATCCCAGGAGGCTGGAACTCTTTTGATTTAATAAGAAAAGTACTAAGACTATACTAAAAATCTAGATCTTGAGCCAGAACTCTCAAAAACATACCAGCAGAGCATATCTGAATGTAGAAAAGTATGAATTTCGATCATTATTTTTTCCTCCTGATTAAAAAAAAACCTTATATCCCAGGGGGCTGGAACTCTTTTGATTTAATAAGACAAGTACTAAGACTACACTAAAAATCTAGATCTAGACCCAGAACTCTCAAAAAAATACCAGCAGAGCATATCTGAATGTAGAAAAGTATGAATTTCCATCATGATTTTGTCCTCCTGATTAAAAAAAAAACTATTATTCCAGCACGCTAGAACTCTTTGGATTCAATAAGAAAAGTACTAAGACTATACTAAATATCTAGATTTAGACCCAGAACTCTCAAAAAAATACCAGCAGAGCATATCTGAATGTAGAAAAGTATGAATTTCGATCATTATTTTTCTCTCCTGATTAAAAAAAAAACTTATCCCAGGGGGCTGGAACTCTTTTGATTTAATAAGACAAGTACTAAGAGCAAACTAAAAATCTAGACTTAGACCTAGAACTCTCAAAAAAATACCAGCAGAGCATATCTGAATGTAGAAAAGTATGAATTTCGATCATTATTTTTTCCTCCTGATTAAAAAAAAACTTTTATCCCAGGGGGCTGGAACTCTTTTGATTTAATAAGACAAGTACTAAGACTACACTAAAAATCTAGATCTAGACCCAGAACTCTCAAAAAAATACCAGCAGAGCATATCTGAATGTAGAAAAGTATGAATTTCGATTATTATTTTTTCCTCCTGATAAAAAAAAAACTAATATTCCAGGGGGCTGGAACTCCTTTGATTTAATAAGACAAGTACTAAGACTACACTAAAAATCTAGACCTAGACCCAGAACTCTCAAAAAAATACCAGCAGAGCATATCTGAATGTAGAAAAGTATAAATTTCGATCATTATTTTTCTCTACTGATTAAAAAAAACTACTATCCCAGGAGGCTGGAACTCTTTTGATTTAATAAGAAAAGTACTAAGACTATACTAAAAATCTAGATCTTGAGCCAGAACTCTCAAAAACATACCAGCAGAGCATATCTGAATGTAGAAAAGTAGGAATTTCGATCATTATTTTTTCCTCCTGATTAAAAAAAAACCTTATATCCCAGGGGGCTAAAACTCTTTTGATTTAATAAGACAAGTACTAAGACTACACTAAAAATCTAGATCTAGACCCAGAACTCTCAAAAAAATACCAGCAGAGCATATCTGAATGTAGAAAAGTATGAATTTCCATCATGATTTTGTCCTCCTGATTAAAAAAAAAACTATTATTCCAGCACGCTAGAACTCTTTGGATTTAATAAGAAAAGTACTAAGACTATACTAAATATCTAGATTTAGACCCAGAACTCTCAAAAAAATACCAGCAGAGCATATCTGAATGTAGAAAAGTATGAATTTCGATCATTATTTTTCTCTCCTGATTAAAAAAAAACTTATCCCAGGGGGCTGGAACTCTTTTGATTTAATAAGATAAGTACTAAGACTATACTTAAAATCTAGACTTAGACCCAGAACTCTCAAAAAAATACCAGCAGAGCATATCTGAATGTAGAAAAGTATGAATTTCGATCATTATATTTCTCTACTGATTAAAAAAAATCTAATATCCCAGGGGGCTGGAACTCTTTTGATTTAATAAGAAACGGTCTAATACTATAATAAAAATCTAGATCTAGACCCAGAACTCTCAAAAAAATACCAGCAGAGCATATCTGAATGTAGAAAAGTATGAATTTCGATCATTATTTTTTCCTCCTGATTAAAAAAAAACTTTTATCCCAGGGGGCTGGAACTCTTTTGATTTAATAAGACAAGTACTAAGACTACACTAAAAATCTAGATCTAGACCCAGAACTCTCAAAAAAATACCAGCAGAGCATATCTGAATGTAGAGAAGTATGAATTTCGATCATTATTTTTTCCTCCTGATTAAAAAGAATCTTTTATCCCCGGGGCGCTGAAACTCTTTTGATTTAATAAGACAAGTACTAAGACTACACTAAAAATCTAGATCTAGACCCAGAACTTTCAAAAAAATACCAGCAGAGCATATCTGAATGTAGAGAAGTATGAATTTCGATCATTATTTTTTCCTCCTGATTAAAAAGAATCTTTTATCCCAGGGCGCTGAAACTCTTTTGATTTAATAAGACAAGTACTAAGACTATACTAAAAATCTAGACTTAGACCCAGAACTCTCAAAAAATACCAGCAGAGCATATCTGAATGTAGAAAAGTATTAATTTCGATCATTATTTTTCTCTCCTGATTAAAAACAAAGTCTTAGTACTTGTCTTATTAAATCAAAAGGATTCCAGCCCCTTGGGATATTACTTTTTTTTTGATCAGGAGAGAAAAATAATGATCGAAATTCATACTTTTCTACATTCAGATATGCTCTGCTGGTATTTTTTTGAGAGTTCTGGGTCTAAGTCTAGATTTTTAGTGTAGTCTTAGTACTTGTCTTATTAAACCAGAAGAGTTCCAGCCCCCTGGGATATAAGTTTTTTTTTAACTAGGAGGAAAAAATAATGATCAAAATTCATACTTTTCTACATTCAGATATGCTCTGCTGGTATTTTTTTGAGAGTTCTGGGTCTAGATCTAGATTTTCAGTGTATTCTTAGTACTTGTCTTATTAAATCAAAAGAGTTCCAGCCCCCTGGGATATTAGTTTTTTTTTTAATCGGGAGAGAAAAATAATGATCGAAATTCATACTTTTCTACATTCAGATATGCTTTGCTGGTATTTTTTTTGAGAGTTCTGGGTCTAAGTCTAGATTTTTAGTATAGTCTTAGTACTTGTCTTATTAAATCAAAAGAGTTCCAGCCCCCTGGGATATAAGTTTTTTTTTTATCAGGAGGAAAAAATAATAATCGAAATTCATACTTTTCTACATTCAGATATGCTCTGCTGGTATTTTTTTGAGAGTTCTGGGTCTAGATCTAGATTTTAGTTCAGTCTTAGTACTTGTCTTATAAAATCAAAAGAGTTCCAGCCCCCTGGGATATTAGTTTTTTTTTTAATCAGGAGAGAAAAATAATGATCGAAATTCATACTTTTCTACATTCAGATATGCTCTGCTGGTATTTTTTTGAGAGTTCTGGGTCTAGATCTAGATTTTCAGTGTATTCTTAGTACTTGTCTTATTAAATCAAAAGAGTTCCAGCCCCCTGGGATATTAGTTTTTTTTTTAATCGGGAGAGAAAAATAATGATCGAAATTCATACTTTTCTACATTCAGATATGCTTTGCTGGTATTTTTTTTGAGAGTTCTGGGTCTAAGTCTAGATTTTTAGTATAGTCTTAGTACTTGTCTTATTAAATCAAAAGAGTTCCAGCCCCCTGGGATATAAGTTTTTTTTTTATCAGGAGGAAAAAATAATAATCGAAATTCATACTTTTCTACATTCAGATATGCTCTGCTGGTATTTTTTTGAGAGTTCTGGGTCTAGATCTAGATTTTAGTTCAGTCTTAGTACTT
The DNA here is from genome assembly GCA_036785405.1 of Coenonympha arcania. Classification (NCBI taxonomy): domain Eukaryota; kingdom Metazoa; phylum Arthropoda; class Insecta; order Lepidoptera; family Nymphalidae; genus Coenonympha; species Coenonympha arcania. The sequence goes on from CM072067.1 coordinate 6,293,483, forward strand.
GTCTTATAAAATCAAAAGAGTTCCAGCCCCCTGGGATATTAGTTTTTTTTTTAATCAGGAGAGAAAAATAATGATCGAAATTCATACTTTTCTACATTCAGATATGCTCTGCTCGTATTTTTTTTAGAGTTCTGGGTCTAAGTCTAGATTTTTAGTATAGTCTTAGTACTTGTCTTATTAAATCAAAAGAGTTCCAGCCCTCTGGGATATTAGTTTTTTTTTTAATCAGGAGAGAAATATAATGATCGAAATTCATACTTTTCTACATTCAGATATGCTCTGCTGGTATTTTTTTGATAGTTCTGGGTCTAGATCTAGATTTTTATTATAGTATTAGACCGTTTCTTATTTAATCAAAAGAGTTCCAGCCTCCTGGGATATAAGTTTTTTTTTAACTAGGAGGAAAAGATAATGATCAAAATTCATACTTTTCTACATTCAGATATGCTCTGCTGGTATTTTTTTGAGAGTTCTGGGTCTAGATCTAGATTTTCAGTGTATTCTTAGTACTTGTCTTATTAAATCAAAAGAGTTCCAGCCCCCTGGGATATTAGTTTTTTTTTAATCGGGAGAGAAAAATAATGATCGAAATTCATACTTTTCTACATTCAGATATGCTTTGCTGGTATTTTTTTTGAGAGTTCTGGGTCTAAGTCTAGATTTTTAGTATAGTCTTAGTACTTGTCTTATTAAATCAAAAGAGTTCCAGCCCCCTGGGATATAAGTTTTTTTTTTATCAGGAGGAAAAAATAATAATCGAAATTCATACTTTTCTACATTCAGATATGCTCTGCTGGTATTTTTTTGAGAGTTCTGGGTCTAGATCTAGATTTTAGTTCAGTCTTAGTACTTGTCTTATAAAATCAAAAGAGTTCCAGCCCCCTGGGATATTAGTTTTTTTTTTAATCAGGAGAGAAAAATAATGATCGAAATTCATACTTTTCTACATTCAGATATGCTCTGCTCGTATTTTTTTTAGAGTTCTGGGTCTAAATCTAGATTTTTAGTATAGTCTTAGTACTTGTCTTATTAAATCAAAAGAGTTCCAGCCCTCTGGGATATTAGTTTTTTTTTTAATCAGGAGAGAAATATAATGATCGAAATTCATACTTTTCTACATTCAGATATGCTCTGCTGGTATTTTTTTGATAGTTCTGGGTCTAGATCTAGATTTTTATTATAGTATTAGACCGTTTCTTATTTAATCAAAAGAGTTCCAGCCTCCTGGGATGATATTTTTTTTTTAATTATGAGGGAATAATAATGATCGAAATTCATACTCTTCTACATTCAGGTATGCTCTGCTGGTATTTTTATCAGAGTTCTAGGTTTAGATCTGGATTCTAAGTATAGTTCTAACACTGTTTTAAGTTAATCAGAAGAATTTATTCCTTTCTTCGTCTAGGTTTTCTTTTTATTAATTTTTATGTTAGTTTATTGAGAAATGATCTGCTAACTTCCCGTAGCAGATCATTATTTTCAGTCTAGCTTTTTTAGGCTAAATCACTAGAACTATTATTAAAATGTATCAGGAACTATAGAACTAAGCTGTATGCGTTGAGAACACTCTTTAAATACTGTTTTTCTGGAAAATGATCTGCTACGGGAAGTTAGCAGATCATTTTTTCAATTGCATTTTTTTGGGTAAAATGGCTAGAACTATCTTTAAAAACTATCAGGAACTCTAGAACTCAGCTGCATGCGAAGAGAACTCCGTTTTAATTTTGATCTGCTGCAACATGATCTGCTAAGTTCACGAACATGGAATCGGCTTCCTCAAAAAAGCCAGTTTTCAGAACACAAATAGACAAATCTATTCACGCAATAATCATCGAGGAAACATCTCCGTACATGTATACATCATAAAAATATATTAGAAATAGTAACTAAAATATGTGGTAAGTACTTAAAGACAATGACAATCAGTTAAAAAAATATTTAACAACAAAAAAAGAACGGTAAATGTACGTTAGTGTTTCTTAAAGTATTTAATATAATCATAAAGAGTATGTAATTGTACAATTCCGTCCCAGCAAAGGTGTAAACGCTACGACACATAACGACCCCATTAGAATTCCATACGATGTCCGGGGACAGAAGATATATACGTACCAGAGACACAACTCCGCAGATATATTGGTACGCTTAAAACTATTCAGACACATTTACCAGAAGCATGTGGCGGCTACAACAATTAAGTCTGATATAAGCATTTGAATTGGAAGAAAACATTATTACATACCTAATTAAAATACATTACATTAAAACATTAAAATACATTACATTAAAATATATTTTTTTTCAAAACTCACAGATCAAAACTACGATTGAACCAAATAAACATTATTTATAGTTTACCAGACGCATGGCAAGCTCAAATACGTACTCAAATTTAGTTCTGATACTCCTACTCATTCGCATTTAAACATTGTCGAAAATCTTTCAATGAAATGCCGAAAACTTAAATCATCTTGATCAGATATTTTAGTGTGATGTTTAATTTCTTTAAGAAACTAGCTTCGGTTTTCGTTACATTTTAATTGAATCACTTCAAGTGTAAAATTACAAGAATACAAAAGGACTGTTTAATTTTCTACTCTGGCTAAAAGAAAGTGAAATAGGTCCTCCGAGAGGAACCTAATTTGATATTCATCCGCAGATTTTAATGCGCTACGAAGCTGCTGAACTTTGCTCTCTTGAAATTATTATTGTAGAGTACAGTTACCCGTTCCCGCGCTGTTGGTAGAGAAGCGGTGTATTATTATTAATGAAGGAGTTAAAGAACTAACCACGTATCTATCTGAATTACACGGAGACTAACTATCTCATTAAAATAACAGCCGAAACTTGCACGGGAGAGCAAGACACTCACAATTCAAAACACACTCACTTACAATTCAAAATTCATTCAGTTATGAATAACATAATACTAATTGACTCTGCTCTTACTAGACTACAACGGATGTTTTGCATTTTTAGTTATTTTGTGTATTTCATCTCTAAGAATTTCTTCACTTCTTTCCAATATACATAGCAACTCCTCAACTTCTCAACGGGTCTACTCATAAATTAAAGCACTCATGCCGCCCAATCCTATTACTGCACTAAGCTATTCCGTGACAGTTTTCAACGAGATATTCACATTTTCAATCTTCCTTCCTGTCCCGTACGATCCTATTACCATTAGTAACTGAAAGGCCGACTTCATTCCGATTCCCATAATTTAAGCCGATGAGATTACTTGCCGCCATCCACTCAGAGACAACTTAGAGCTGACATTTACCTATTTTTAGTAACGTCAAAAGATATATTTAAGAACATGACGACGATTCAGCACTCGTCTTCAGTTTACATCCTTTCTTCGAATTTATTTCTATTAATAATAATTCACTGAGCTTAAGTCTTCAAAGGCTAGAGATATTGTAAGTCGAATTACTAACCTTAAAAGCCACAAAAGCTCACTAATAAAACAAAAGATTATTACGGTAGAAAATGCGAAAAGTGATTTTATAACATTATAAAGTGTTATATTATGAGCTTCAGGCTTTCAGCACTTCAGTTGAATATTAAATTACATAACATTTTATAACACATATTAAAACATCGGGACACGTCACACGATGTAGGCGTGTAATTCATGTAATTAATACAAAAGCAATAAAGTATTCAACAACTTTGTGAACATAATAAAGTTATAATAGCGAAGTTTTTGCCGCAAGCTCGTCTCGCGGTTGTTTTAATATATCACGCTAATATTCTAAGCCAGATAAAGAGTTATTATGCATTTAATTACATTTTTATGATTAACAGCTTAAAGCTCAATTAAGTATTTACATTACATTGAAATTTGTTTACTCTTTGGGGCGAATATTAGATATTTTGTATATTTAATTTAATAAAGATTTAAAGGCCGATTTAATAATGATTTACATTATCAAGTTCTCCAGAATTATTATAAATTACTCGGCGTAAAAGAGATTTTGAAACGTTGAGTCTGGCCTGGTCAGTCATAATCTTATGTGCCCTAAATAGCAATCATCGCATCTAGCCCCAAAGTAACCGATAGCTTGTGTTATGGGTACTAGATAACTGATAAATACATACTAATAAACTTAAATATTATAATATTATATTGAATTATATTTTTTATTACCCGTAGCATACTTGACGTAGACGGTACCCCCTCCTTATATGTTACATGCGATTCGAAATGATTGGAGTGCGTCTTCATGGATTGAATGTACTATACGAAGATATAGATAGGGATTTTATATTCATCTGAGCGGAAGAATTGTATAACTGTTCCTGATTATACTCGCGGCATTTAGCATACTCCATTGTTTCGCTATATAATTCCACCTCCATTACAACAGTGCACAAATTATCTCATTGGTCACCGGCACCTACCTGGCTGGGCTAATGATGCCCATATATCAGAGAACCCGTAGAATCTACGGTAATTGGCCGTGCGGGTCGGAATCGTGTAATTCCATTAGTTCACTACCTCTAAGAGCTATCGATTTTCTGACTGGTAAGCCGATTATTTTATCTAATTGTCAAGTGTATTTAGTTTGTACATTAGTGGCACATTAGTGGCAATCCATTAGATCACTGCCTAACTGTTAAACGATCTAGAATTGAGATTAGATTATCTTATCTGTAATTTCTAATTGATCGGTGGAATCAAACTTGTTAACGATTATTGTTTTTATTTCTGGTTTCGTTAGTCATAAAATTATAGCGATTGTTATAGTTTTATATTTTGATTGCGACACTGTTGTAATATTGTCTTCCATCTCGAATAATAAAATTCTCAAGTCACGGCTTGAACGATTTTTATTATATTTTTTTGTCTACATTCAGTAGGTCTGAGAATAGGTCGTAAACTATTTTTCATGAATAATTTTTGTGGACATACAACGTATACTAAGGTAACGTAACGCGATAAGTAATAAGGTAGGTACGTAGGTAGGTACCACTGCGGTGTTAGATATTATACTGTGAATCAATGTATTGTGTTTCGGTTAAGGGTACTGTAGTATATGAAATTACGACTGTACAACATGAGACTTCAGCGCAGTACAATGTATCGTATGATTTTGAAAGGCAAAGTTTTAGGACACGGTGCAACTGACGTGGACAGTCGTATCACTTAACATCAGATAAAAGTCTTGCTCATCATTTTTTTTTGTAAAAGAAACATCTGTATATTATATCATAGTGGATCAATTCTTTTATCAGAGGTTTACAAATTGGAGCTCACCGAGGCGCGAGAGATTGTTGCAAGGAATAGCGTACCTATGTAACCTTAGCCTGTAGATAATACTGTATCGCACATGCAACCTAGAATGCAATTACGAGTACATGGCAACACACAAGGACATTGACCGCCCTCCTGCCCACCTCTTTTCCCCCAAGAATTCTGCTAATGACATTTGTGAGGTATTAAACCCGTCGCTGCATCGAATGAATGCGATGCCCTTTTTCCTCCAGTAATTTTTGCTCCATTCCGATGTTTCTATCTTTTTTTTGAAATAGGATACAAGAGACACGTTTTTTCTTTTGCTGTCTCTCCTTTAGTAGTACAAAGTAATGCACTCAAAGCCTCTTTTTGAAGAAAGACTAAGTAGTACCACTCGTATTAACGAGAAATTTTGAATTTTTGAAACTGCTATTTTTTATTATTAATTAATCATCTTCTTTCCGAACAGTTTTCTTGAAACCCAAGTCAAGATAAATGGTTTGTAGCCCAGGATAAAGTTCCAAAATTATAAGACTAACAGAAATTATTGGAACATCTGTAAAAAAATATTTAAACTTGCAAGCAATCTGTACTCAATTTTACGAGTCAATAAGCTTCCGAGTTATCTCATTCATGTAGAACTGTTGTGTTGAATGGTGTGAACGCACGCCACTCATTATACTGTTAACTATAGTGATTGATCTACTATTGAAACAAGAAGGTAAATTATTATCATCAACCATACAGCAAATTCTCATAAGCTCAGAGTATTTATAAACTGTACAGTTGTAACAGAATCTTCTTCTTGTGATATGAGAAATTGAGTAACTATTTTATTTTACAAATAGTATAGTTTAAATGAATATATCACACAAAGTATAAAATGTGAACATTTACATACTAAAGTCATAAATTACATACATATAGACGAACGGTCACCCACCCTTAACGCACATACCTTAGTCTTAACATAATTCATAAATCAGCAAGTAAAATGATACCTAATTGAAATCTGATATATCACCAATGAACAGAAATAAAATGAACAGAAAAATATCATTGGTACATGATTATAACTAAAACATTTCAGTATGAATCTGCTCATTTTCCGTGAGACGATAGATGCAAAAAAATATTTATTAATATTAACGTAGATAAAGATCTAAAACATTGCATTTAAGTACCACTAATAATAGTAGTGCTGTAGAAAGTAAATCAAAGATTTTTTTTATTAAGTTTAATTGTAATAATTTCATGGATCATTTCTAGTTTAGAAAAGGTCGCATTAATTTCTAAGCATTATTGGTTTACGATCAAATTAAAATTAATAAACCGTAAATATTGTGTATCAATCACATCACGATATCTCAGTCGCTTGAATGCATGCTATGACAAATTACCACCCAATTAGTTTGCAATTGAAATATCCAGCCTCATTCGTAATAACACAGATTGATTATACAACAATGATGAAGTGTTGAAGGGTAAGCAGCCTACATTTATTGTGATCAAAGGAAATTTGAATACAAACACTCGTGTATAGGGGCACAATGATTCCAAAGACGTAACCTTGAAAATACAAAGGATATCTGATATAAACAAAGCTCTTGCTTTATGAATAGAAGTTAAAAAAAGACCAAATACGTATGTAGGTAATATGTATAAGCAGCTAAGAAGAGTATTCGAAAATAAAAGCAATTCAAACAAAATAATTAATTCTACTTTAGATTTTATCTCAAATAATTAAAATTACTGAACATTACCTGACGATACTAATAGCTAATAGCGAAAGAATAGAAACCCATAAGTTACGATCTTTACCATCCTACTGAAAATGTTAAGAGAACCAGATGACTTAAAATAATACTAACCCATAGAACAAAAACACAGTGTAAAGCTCTACAAATGACATGAACTGTAGTTACTGTCCTTGACACGACTATTATTGAGGGTAAGTATTAGAAGAATGTAACATTATTGTTTTCTAAATCTAGTGTTCATCGCATCGTTATTTTCCCAAGAAATTAAGTGTCATACGCAGACAAAAGAGTTTATTTTAAAAGCAGATGGCCCTGTCACGTAAACACTTTCCACTTTTGAAATATTTTCCTCATACACAATAATTCTTTTTCATAAGCGCATTATGAAATGACATTGCGTAGTTTTTTTATTTTCAATAAGACGTCTTTCTTTTTCTCTATAAAGAGTGATTTTAATGTCCACTTATGGCGGTTCCCAATATCCATGGTTTCCTTTACCAGATATAGAAATTTGACATAACTTGGATAGAGCTTATATCACATTTATATCTTTAGTAGGGCAAATAGAATATTGCGAACCGGCATTAGTAAAACAATTACGACTAGCCTTAGTGTTAGATTTCTATCTGCACTTGATATCAAAAAATATGTGTCTTGCCTGTCTTTTATGTTGACCTCTTTTAATTGTTTGGGTTAATTTTTGTTTAATACAATTCATATGTAACATTACTCTTTAAAATAACAACTCAATATAATCTACAAAGATATCCCGTTATTGCCTTTTATTCCGAAAAGTGTTTAAATGCATGTGTAATAAAATGTTCGATCGGGGTGGTTTTTCTACGATTACAGTCGAATTTATTGCTGTGATTTCTTCCTTATCACTAACCGTTTCGTTTGCTGGAATAAAATCTTGCGAATCTTTAAATTGTTCACTGTTATACCAGCTTACTAATTTTTCCTTACAAAGTATCAAAGAGTTTTTCAATAATTTGAAAATAGCGTTCCGGTTTCTTTTAGATGTGTCATAATTATAATGTTAGTGATAGGTAAAAAAATTAACAAAATTATTACTTTACCTACCTTATAAAAGAACACATGTGCAAGTATGTAATCAACAACTGGTAGATTTTATGTTATTGGCTAAAACAAGAAATGGGCAGGAAATACTCAAGATATCTCGTATTTGTCGAGCCGATTGCTCTACGCACAATGTAATTGGATGACAAGAAAATTGGAAACAAGAACGTCTGAGGACACTGCTCGCTCGCTGTCTTGTTTGAAGAAGAAAATTGAAAATAAGAGCAACACCATAATAATTCTTACGTTTTTCCGTCTTTTACGAAGTCTACTTGATGAGAATCACGAATTTGTCATTCAAATAAAAATGAAACAAACAATGAGAATGATAATTGCAGATACCTACTACTTAGATCAGTTAATTGATCCAACAGATAATTATGGTTCAATGTTTTTGAAATTAAAATGTGTTGGTCCGCTGCAGTATGATGTCATATTGTTAATGTTTCATGAGATCATTCAAATTAAAAAGTTAATCATCGCTTGTATAATGAAAATGAATTATACACCTATTCACCTATTATTGATACAGAATATAAATTCTGCTTTTTAGGATTTCGTACTCACAGGGTAAAAACGGTATCCTACTACTTAGACTTCGCCGTCCGTCCGTCCGTCTGTCCGTCTGTCGCCAGGCTGTATCTCTAGAACCGTGATACATGAAATTTAACAAATGATGTATTTCGATAATGATGTATTTCGATAGTGATTGAGAGTATTGTGTGCGCACGGGAAAGCGCAGTGTTGGCAGACCTCCGACCAGGTGGAGCGACGACATTAAAAGAGTCGCGGGAAGGCGCTGGATACAAATGACGCAGGACCGTGCGGGCTGGAAAGCATTGCAGGAGGCCTTTGTCCAGCAGTGGACGTCCGTCGGCTGAAACGAACGAACGAACGAACGATAATGATTGGTGATTTGCTCGATATTGATAACGGCATAATAAAGATGAAACATAAGGGGGCTCCCCCCATACAACAAACGTGATTTTTTGCTGTTTTTTGAATTTGATGGGCAGGGGTGTTAAGTTTCCTTCAATACTATTGAGAATGGGTCTTGATAGTACGGAACCCTCAGTACGCGAGCCGGACTCGCACTTGACCAATTTTTTAATATATTAAGTTTCTGCTGCGTGCTGAAAAACCACATGGAAGTATAACGTACGCTCATATTTATGAATCTCTCTCAGATTTTGTTCACACAGCAAAATCCACTTCATATTTTATTCGAAAAGATGTGACCGCACTACGAATTAGTTTTCCTTACACTCTCATCGTGAATATAAAGATGCAGTCCTTATTACATGGGTCGTAAAATTTGAGTTCCCATAATCTTCATACTATGTACGTTCCAACCACGGTCCGGAAGTTTTTATGAAAGCATACTGTCGCAATTTATACGGTCCACGGTTTGCTCTCTGTAGTAGTGTCGTCTTAATTTTAAAATATTTTTTTTTAATATTTCTTGAGTAGTTTCTGTGGTGTTAGTAATATAATATGTTGCAGCATGACTTGATGAGTATTGCTTATCTTTAAAAAAATCATGTTTATTTTAGTAAATTGAAAATAATCCTCTTACTAGCTAATTATAAACTTCTAAACTTGCTCTTCATAAGAATTTTATTTTTCAATAACACCATCTCTTCATGCTACGATCTGCTAGAATATGCCATATAAAAAGTTAAGTCGCATTAAAAGCTTTTAAAAGTTGTGAAAAAATACTCAGAAAACAAGTAAAAAAACTACATGCCGAACATAATTACGTGTTAGATAAAACTTGTTTATGCTCCGAACGCCAATTCAAGTTTTAAAGTATGTACAGTATGTGTCCGTAATTGCGAGCAATGTATGCAATTAAATTAAAAATTTCCATTAAGTAAATTAAGTGCGTTATTGGCACGATTATGCCTTAGATGAGATCATCTTCAAAGGAGAATGGATTGTGGAGTCCTTGAGTGGTAAAACTGCTTCCTATCTGACGTAATTTTAACAAAGATCTGAAGATACGCAAAGACAAAGCGAAAAGTGCAAAAAGCTTTATAAAAATTTTACATTACAAACTTTTGAGACTGTGTGTTGTAGAATCTGTTTCGGGATCTAGGGAACTAGTACAAGATACAACAGTGCTAAGGATACAGCGGTACATGTTTTTGGTTACTCCCCGCATATCGAAAATCCAAGTACTTGTACTTACTAACCTGAAAGTAGGGGGAAATCGAACGATGAAAAAAGTTTGATAGGTACGTCGTAGAATATTCCTTTTGTTGATTTCTTGCGTAAGCATATTATGAACATTACCAGACTTCTACATAGTATGTTTGTCTATAGGGGTATATACTCGCATCTAAAGTCAGATGAGTTTCTTTTTATCGCATAGTTGTATTCTAGTAATTTAAAGCATCAAAAACAGGTTTAAAGTATCTACAAGAAGTTTAAATTGGCTGATGGATTTTGTTATTTTATTTCAACATTGACCTTTTGTAAGCAAAATAACTTTAATCAGCTCACTTCTCGAAATTAGTTCGTGACCGATTGAAGGATGATATAACCTTAAAAAAGTAAACGCTTGCACCTGCGTATCACCACTCAACATTCACGACTTATTGATTCGTGAACTTGTATCAAAATGTCTCATCAATGAACTTTAAACTCGTATAATTTGCTTTATTTTTTTTAAACACATTAATCAATTACACGTCAAACGGACAAAGGCCATTCGAATGCAAATTATAGAAGCTTTTAATCATAAATTAAACTGATAAATAATCGAATCCCCAACTTCACTAATATGTATAAATAATTCATAAAAGTTTATGTCTGTCTGTCACATTGTTTACAAAAAAGTCCTCCGCTAAAAACAAACGCTTGACCGATTGATTTTTATCGATTTTTGACCCCAAAGGGTCGATATAATTTATATGGCAAAACAACGTTTGCGGAGTCAGCTAGTTATGTCTATGGAAGTTGTTAAAGTGTAGATATATTCCAGAGGGACAAACTTAGAAGCAAGTGAAACTAGCATGTTTATGACAACTTTAGAGTTTTTTTTCTCTTCCGATTTATAACATCGCTAATTGGCTGCATCATATTATTTTATCCGCTTTGTCTTATAATATAAGTATTTGTGTTTTAAAAAAATAAAGCTTTATTACAGGGACTTTCTTCTTTGTATTGCTAAACTTAGCCGTTGAGCTAAATAAGCGCCAGCTCTCGGGTCACCAGACGCTTGGACCAATTTTTGGGATACTATATGTATATAGATGAATTTTTTACTATCCGATGACCATGGGCCCAGCGTTTCAAACGCAAGCGCCGCAAAATCTTATCCTGCATCATCACTTGCCAATCAGGTGAGATTCCAATAAAGTACTAACTTGTAAAGAATAAACACCGATAAGAAACCTCAAGATACGGCCAATTATGGGCCTCCGAGCGTTTTACGTACACCTTTTTCGTAGAAAGAAACCGTAGGGCACGCTACGCTTTCTGTCGTAGCTGTCAAAATTCTATAGGTGGCTGCTCAGTGAATTACAGCGTGGCCTTACTGTTGGTGGCAAAACAAGCATTTTTGGCACCGATTAGCTGGCGACATGTTTTTCGCGCCGTCCGCGTCCTTCCTGTCCAGGGTAAATGTCTATTTGAATAAACAAAAAAATCCGAGGTCATTCGCCGTGTGACGGATGTTTTTTATTAACTACTAAAACGTTGAATTGATAGCGTTTTTCCTGACAGCTGCATCCGCGCGCGTTAATATTAAACATCGTTTGTATACAGTCAGTAAATTAGGTACTGTAGGCAAAACACTGTATAAACTACTAAGCATAGTCGCTTCCAAATATGAATTACTAAAGACGTAGAAAAAATACTTTGATAACAATTTGCTTGATTATATTATAGTAATAATAGGTATGATAGCAGCCAGCAGGGGCCAGTTAGTTTGATCCCTAAATTTACTGTTTTCTAAACCAATAATAAATAATTAATTAGCTACCAAGTCATATCAATAAAATACATTGCTGATTTATGATGAGAAATAAAAGTAACACGATGTTGTAGAAAATCATCAATGGATATAAAAAATATTACCAACTGGGTATTAGGTATATCAAATGCGCTCGCCGGCTTCTATTTTTTATAGCCACTTATATAAAAAAGGGTGTTTACTTCTGATATGATACGAAAAAACCATTTAAAATTTTGATCCGATGTTATGTAGGAAATTATGGGGTTACCAATAGTACGACACGTTCTACTGCATCGTAAATAAATTCTTAGTGAATAAAAAATACTCCTTCGAGTGTAATCGAAAGAAAAAGCCTCTACAACATTACCGGCTAATTTAATTCTCAACTCAGTAGAGAACCACTTACGAAATTAACCGTTTAACGTTTAAACGGAACGCCTCTGCAGTTCACTTAATGGGAATACAAACACTGTAAAAACAAGAGTAGCAACAGACGCCGACCACAACGGTCTACTGCGGACCGTTGCAAGACAAGATGTAGTCACATTGACGACAAATCGCACGACAAAAAATCACTACAAACCAGAGACGGTTTATGGGTTAAAAAATACACGCACGCAATTTCAAACTTTCGGAGTTATTTGCATAAATTTCTATTGCACTTGTTTAGCGGTAAAGGAAATCGCGTAAAAAGGAGACCTTCTTGCCTACAAGTTCTCCAAAGTGGAAAAGATACGCTTGATTATAACTTACAAGCGGTTGCCTGCGGCTTCGTCCGCATGACATTTTGGTTTTATACAAATCCCGCGGGAACCGTGAAATTTTCTGGGTTAAAAAGTAGCCTTCGTTTCAGTACAGAGTTCTATCTTCATTCTAAATTTCAGCTAAATCGGTTCAGTAGTTGCGGCGAGAATGAGTAAACTTTTGCCTCTATAAAATTAGTGTGATAACTGCAACGTCTATCTTATGTTGTGTGACATAATATTGCTAGTGTGTCATTACTCTAAACAAATACGAGTACAAATAAAAAAGCAGTCCAGAGCTTTAATTATATTCATTTATACTTCTTTATTGCACACGGAAAATTTTAAAAGAGAAACATAAGAGCAGAGTTAGAATAGAAATGGGCAAAGGCACTCTTATCGCCACTTCACTAATGCAAAATGGTTACCTACTAATGGAGGTAGAATGTAAGTTTTACTTGTAATGAATGTAAGTTGTACTTGTTAGTTGAATAGTACATACCTTAATGTTTGTACTTCCAAAGTAGGAGGTTATTAAAAAAAACTGATGAAACATAACTGAGGGATACGTTTTGACAAAGGTGTGAAAGAGAATTTGTGGTGAGTGAAAACTTCTCAAAAAAGAACGAGACTTTCGATGAAGTCATCAGAGACCGGGACTCATTTAATTTTTAGGTACAAAACAATGAATTTTTTATCATTATCTTTTAACCGTGCCTATAGTCTTTAATTTCTATTCCTGCGTAGATAAAATATCAATTTTCGAAATCAGGCTTACAACCATGAGTTTTCCTCATAAACTCGAAGCATATAAAATGGAAAATTCTTTCCAAAAAACCAACTTCAAATGCCACTACAAAGAATGAAATAATTTTTAATGTACACCAATTCGAAGTCGGGCAATGTTTTGTTCAATCATTAATAGTCCTTCTTATTATAAAACTTGATGTGCAAAGAAACGACAAAATTATCGACAATACAATACAATATCTCTTAGCCGTTGCCCAGTGGGAATCTGGTTTGTGGTTGCGGGCTCTCCCTTCTCCCAACACTGGCACGCTTATTGATTCGTCCACTTTTCGGATAGGCGTCGCCCTTCGTTTGGGCGCATCTTGTTGTGCACCACACCGCTGTCACTGTGGTGTTGTCGTCGACCAACTCGGTCACCACGGTCTTTCCTGTGCGAGGAGCGCAGGTAGGATTCCCCGACACGCCAGCCTTAACGATATCATCCGCCGTGCCCTTACCACCGCTAACTGTGCGGCCGTTCTTGAACCGAGCGGTCTAGTGCGTAGCGATGGTAAGAGACCGGGCGGAATGACCCTGATTCCATGGAAGATGGGAAGGCCTTTAGTGTGGGATGCGACTTGTGTTGACACACTTGCACCGTCCCATCTTCCTGGAACCCAAATTAGGGCTGGTGCAGCGGCTGAATCCGCTGAAAACCTCAAGAGGCGCAAATATGTATCCCTGGACAGTGGGTACATATTTGAGCCTATTGGGGTCGAAACTATGGGACCGTGGGGACCGGGAGCAAAGAAAGTTTTTAAAGAAATTTCTTTACGCCTGGTCGATGCAACGCGTGACCAAAATGCTGGCCTCTACTTTGCCCAGCGAATTAGTATCGCGATACAACGAGGCAATGGGGCTAGCATTTTGGGAACAATTCCCTCTGACAGCGGTCTACTAGATTAATTTGTTTTAACCTTTTTTTAGTTTAATTTGTAGTTTTTATTTTAGATAAGTATGTAGTTTTTAATTTAGATATAGTTTAATTTTATACCTAGTTTTAATTTTTAATTTAAGCTTATTTTTTAATTATTATGTAATGCCATAAATTTAATAAAAACTATTATACGAAGGACTATTATTGAATGAACGAAACATTGCCCGACTTCGAATTGGTGTACATTAAAAATTATTTCATTCTTTGTAGTGGCATTTGAAGTTGGTTTTTTGAAAAGAATTTTCCATTTTATTTTATACTTTTTAGTGAAAAACAACTAATGCGCCAGGCATTGGAAAAAATGCCCACATCGCTTGAAGTATGGTTCTAAAATCTGAAGAGTTCCCTCAATTTCTCCAAGATCCCATCATCAGATTCTGACTTAATGAATACAGTCATTACTTGATGACTGCAAGGAAATGCAATAGTAACTATAAAAAATACCTAAATCGCTTCAAGTATACTAGCAAAATTTGAAGAGTTCCCTCGATTTTACCAAAATCCCATCATCAGATCCCGACCTGATGACCATAAGGCTACCTGGAAAAAATTACTCTTTCAAACAATACCCAAATCACTTCAAGTGTGCTTATAAAATTTGAAGAGTTGCCTCGATTTCTCCAGGATCTCATCATCAGATCCTGATTTGATGACTATGGGACCATCTGTGAACTATACCCTATCAAATAAAAAAAAAAATTTCGAAATTGGTCCACGCATCTTCGAGTAATCGGGGAACATACATAAAAAAAAATAAAAAAAATAAAAAAAAAAAAGATTCCGACGAATTGAGAACCTCCTCCTTTTTTTTGAAGTCGGTTAAAAACAAAATATTAAAGTAAAAGATTTATCACGATATCCCAATATTATGAATTTATAAACGCTGTCATCCTTTCTACCTTGGTTTTGCTTCAACATAATATTTCATCCGTATGCTATTTTGTGTTTTTTTTTTCTTTTAGCCTTGTTATGTGGATAATTAATTATACATTGTAGATGAATTAATCAAGAGCACTGATTAATAAATTCCTTTTTAATACGTCAGAATAATTAAATGAATTATACGTAACTTATTATAATAATATCTATCGCATTGTTTAAGTAAGCTTCTGTATAATTATGATCGGAGTTTAGCTAAGCAGCTATAACGACCTATAGTTATTCTTTCTTTCTTTACCCCTTTATCAAATATTTTCTTAAATATAAGTACGAGTAATTAAGTAATTATACCATTTATATTGCTCAATTCGGTTAGAAAAGTGCACAGATTATTTAATTTCAATGAAAACTGATGTCAATGTGCAATCTATTCTTTCACACGTATATCCTCTTTCAAGCAATTAAGCCATCTCTTCTTTGGCCTTTCTCTACTTCTTTGTTCCTTCACTTCGCCCATCATACTCATCATTAAAGAAACCAATGTATGCAAAGTATTACGTATTTTTATATCCTCGTCAAATAGACACACAAATAAACATCAGCGTTTCCAATTTAAAATTGCAAGCTTAACAAAAGTGTTCCCGTCACGATTTTAATAGATGGCAATCGGGACCGGCCAGGATTAATCGCGAGCGTATACCATTGAATTTATCTCGAAACCAAATCGTCCCCATTAGGGGCAACACTATCGTTAATAACGGTCAAAGTAATGAGTCGAGGCTCCCAGGGTCCGGGCCCTCGATCCGTCGCCGATCAACCCCGTGTTGGGGGTCAATTGATTCAATCCGTGCCCGATTGCCCTGTTTAATATGCTGAGCACATATTACAGGGATCCAATTGAGCGTGCATTGCAGATCACGAGATCCTGGGTTTGATTCCCGGTCGAGCTGTTTCTTAGTATCAGCGCGGAGTTTGAAAATAGACGATGATTTACCACCGTGTCTCTGGACTCGAGAAGTCGTAGCCATCGGTCCTGATCTCACTCCGGTTGTGTCGAGCTGCCGTCCCATCGGACTATGAGAGTGAGGAAATAGAGAGTGTGCACCTATGTTAAAGCTCTTAATTTTTCACTATAATACCGGCCATTGTGGTTAATCTCCACAGAGATTTACCAGCAATCTGTATGGGGCACACTATTATTATTACAGAACTTGGAACAAGTTTTCAGTATATACCTAGACTAGGTAAATATTGACTGTCAAATGACATGACGATGAATCGTGTTGATTTAGAGAATCTAAAGTATACCTATCGAATACATCACTAGGAATGTAAATTGAACTTAGTCCTACAACTTTAGTTGGTACTTAGTCATTAACTACGATCGTCATAGAAACCTATCGACCGCTCATTCCATAACTGTAAGAAACGAAAATAAAAATGTATGAGATTATTGTCTTAGAAATATGACGTGATCAATTGACAGATATATCATTTGCATACATTTTTCCTCAGCATTTTTCTAATTTAGTTATGAAATATTTGACAGATTTCAAACACAATCATAGATAAAATTCATGGGCTCACATGTTTTTGGTTCACATGACAGCAACCAAACCAACCAACAAAAACGGTATCAACCCTTTTACTTCTTTCTCCTAGAATTATCTAACGGGATATCGGTACTCAATCGTCCCCATTAATCTACGGTCAAAGTAATGATTCAAGTCCCTCCGACTCGCGACTAGAATGTTTGGGTGAATTGAAAGAAAGAAAGAAAGAAATTGATTAAATCCCCGCCGCGATAGCCGTGCGTCATTTACAATACGTGAATTAATGGCTGAAAGAAAATGACATTAATCGGCCTTTATTGAAAATGTTTAATGGTTATTCTCCGTTCACGTTACCCGTATTTTTCCCATCTCGGTTCCATTATGGCCGGTGATGTGTTTTCTTACGATTCCTATTTATATTCGAACAAAAAAGATGCCCGAAACTCACCTTTTTGTTTACCCTGCCTCAGAATCTGTGGACAAAAGAGAACGTTTATCAATAACACAACAATGATATCGGTATATAAATTGAATCAAACAATACAATTAAATCCAAATCCCCTTAAAATAGGATTCAAATTGAATCGTGATTTCTTTTTATGGGCATCATTTTTCGATTAAAAATCAAAATCTTTCTGAAAATCAAAATCTTTATTTTTCACATAGGATTTAATATAAGCTCTTATGAACAGTCAGAACTCTACTGCCAGGTTCGGAAGCAGATTTGCACCGAGAAGAACTGGCATAAAAGTCGGTACTTGCTCTTATCAAAAAATGTTATAATATACAAGTTTTATAAAATAGAATGAAACAATATTACAGATTTTTAAGATATTATCTCGTGAGGAGATGGAAGAAATCTCGTTCCAATTAATTATTATTTGTCAAGTAGTTAAGTATACTGAAATACGGTTTAAAGTGTTGAATTAAACGTTTAATTTTAGAAATTGAATAACTAGACGCGTTTTAAGACGTACTTATTTGTAAAATTATTGCAGTTTTATTCGTAACATTTAATGATTTCCGTAATTCCAATGCAACCTTGTAATATGAACGAATATCTACTTTCAAGTTGGCCTTTTAATGTAACAAATTTTTTTTAATAAAACAAAAAATAGTCATTTTCATTAAATTTAAATGAAAATATTTAAACTTCAACTGAGTGACTGAAATATAAAATAATTCATAATTTACACCTAATAGATAACGATAATAGTAGTTTATGTAACGGTTACATCAGTGGCGTAGCATGGGGGGGGCGGGGGGGGCGGACCGCCCCGGGCGGCCGAATACGAAAGGGCGGCATACGGAAAAAAAACACGGACTTATTCTGAGAAAACTTAAAAAAATTTTTCGCTCGCTTCGCTCGCGTTTGCGCTATATTTTGTCAAGTATAAACATCCGCTCTCACATCTGCTTTTCGGCAAAATTTCTGTTTGTCACTGAGCTCTATCTCATGAACCATACTTGAAAATTTAAAATATGCTATAGGTAGATAACAAATCAACAAAGATATAATAACAAAACAAAGTTAAGTTAAAACGTAAAATAAGTTAAATTTTCGAGGTATTTTTGCTCGATTTTAACAATAAGTTGGGTTCAAGGATACTGTGACGTTGAAAATTCAACTATTGCAAGTTCAGCCTGTAAAAAGTACTCCATGCTTTTTCCCCACCCTTAAAAGTTGTTTGGTACGTCCATGATGAGTACGCTGACAAATTTACGTGTAGATCCAGATATGCACCCCCCTCAAAGAAATCCTGGCGGCGACCATGGCATCATTATGTTGATGTTCACCTGATAGGTGAACCAACTCTTTGGCCAAAGAACTGGCATTAAATAAACGTTTAGCCCCATGGCCAAGTATGGCTATAAAGCTAGGCAATAGCGCCAGTGTTTTGGGCGCCATGCCATTAAGCGAGCACTTGGACAGTGTGTACTTTTGTAAATATTTTGCACTTTAGAGTTTAGTTGCTATTTTATTATTATAATGGGCTCGAAAAGCGCAGCGGTGCGACCGTCGTTATTATTTATTGGACAACCGAGATCAAACCTCACTTTGCTTTTGTACTTTTTCTATTTAATGAATATTTATTACACGACTGCCCAAAAAAAGGAGTGTAATGTTTTTAGGGTTCATGTACGTATGTATGTATGTTTGTGAGTTTTTTTATTCCACCATAACATCTGAACGGCTGAACAAATTTCGACATATGGGGTATTGTTGGAAACCTTACATCCTCCCAAGTAACATAGGCTATAGTTTTTTGGAAAAAATCAATATGGCGAATGTGAGGCGCCATTTTAAAAAGTGGAAAACAAAATATTTTCTTTAATTCACACAAATATGGGTTCAATGCATACTTCACACACATTTATACAGGTAGGATGTACATACAAAAATAACTTTTTTTCGTGAGTTTCCATGACAACAATTCTCTAGAAGAATTAGATCGACTTAGAAATCTTTTCAAATAATGACCAACCAGAAATTTATTTGACATGTCCATAAATACCGCAAATCATCACAAAAAAGTATAAAATAAAAATAATTAATAAAAAAAATAAAAAACACGACTGCCTTGTTATTAAATTAGTTATTTTAGTTGACATGGCAGTCGGGGGGCCGTTTTGTGGAACAACTTTTATTCTAAGAAGTACCCCGACTGCCATATCACCTAAAATAACTTGTTTCTTACTTTTTAGTTCGTTTAATATCAGGGTAGTTTTGTTTTTAAATTATTATTTTTTATTTTTAAAGGGAATTTAATAATTAAATATAGCCTAAACATTTGAAGCGTCTACCTGTTACCGTTATCAATATCACAAGCAAAAAAAAGTAACGTTTGTTAGACAGGAGCCCCATTAAATACATATTTTATTCTGTTTTAACCGACCTCAAAAAAAAAGGAGGAGGTTCTCATTTCGTCGGAATCTTTTTTTTTATGTATGTTCCCCGATTACTCGAAGACGCGTGGACCAATTTAGAAAATTCTTTTTTTCTTTGAAAGGGTATACTTCCCAGATCTAATGATTAGATCCTGGAGAAATCGACGTAACTCTTCAAATTTTGCTAGTTTTGCATTTGCTGTCATCAAGTTATGACTGTAGTCATCAAGTCAGGATCTGATAATGTAATCTCAGAGAAATTGAGGGAACTCTTCAGATTTTAGAAGCACACTTCAAGCGATTTGGGCATTTTTTTCCAATGCCTTGCGCATTTGTTGTTTTCCACTAAAAAGTAAAAAATTAAGTGGAAAATTCTTTCGAATTGGTGAACATGAGTCATTTAAGTTGGTTTTTTTGGAAAGAATTTTCCATTTTTTAGTAACAGAGTCCCGTTTTACCCTTAACGTACGGAAGCCTGAAAACAAGGGGGGCGGCATATTTAGGTTCGGGGGCGGCATATTTAGGTTCGGCCCCGGGCGGCGAAATCACACGCTACGCCACTGGGTTACATAATGGGGGGTATTAAAATACGAGTGTGAGTTTAAAAAACGAGCCGCAGGCGAGTTTTTTAATAGTATCACACGAGTGTTTTAATACCTAATTATGTAGAGTTTCATACACTACTTTATCTACGCTCATATTATTTTCATAAATCCA
This sequence comes from Coenonympha arcania, assembly GCA_036785405.1. Classification (NCBI taxonomy): domain Eukaryota; kingdom Metazoa; phylum Arthropoda; class Insecta; order Lepidoptera; family Nymphalidae; genus Coenonympha; species Coenonympha arcania. Next base: position 6,314,033 of record CM072067.1, read on the forward strand.
AATCATAAAATCTTGCTAACTTTTGTCGTAAATCATTGCAACTACTAAGATGTCAGGTGGAGTGAAATTTTCTTTAGTAGGTTTCACTACTAGACATTTTTCAGCGCAAAGTTTTGATTAAGTAACAAAAAAAATTAGTTGTCTGTAAAGTCGGTTTACGGACGATAGATTTACGAGATAACGTCATAATCGTAATCGTTATCGTAATCGTTATCGTAATCGTAATCGTAGTCGTAATCGTAATCGTAATCATAATCACAGGCCCAGGTGGAACGTTACGCGGAACGTTAGACATTGTGTTGTTGTCTATGGTCAATCATGGCCCATCTATACTCTCGGCAATGACTACCAACTATATGTTGTCTGTGGATTCACTTAAAAAAATATTACATAAAAAATATTACCTACCCCAGATAATAATTGTAACCGTTAACCGTTGTATTGCCGATAGCGGTACTGTAATCAATTCCTTCAAAACCCCAGATACAAATACAGGAGTCCAGAGCCGTGTATCGTTATGGATATTATACAACTTTCTTTAAATATTTCCATAGTAGAGCGATGTTATTATGAATAACTTTTTAATAATTATAGAAGTCTGTGAATAAAGTAGGTAATTATTTGACACATTTCGATTTTATAATTCGAACTTTAAGCAATGAGCGTAGATAAAATGATTAATGATCTTATTAAAGATAATGAAAAAACTTAAAAGGCTGCTTTAACCGGTTTATATATCTGAAGGACGCACATTCAAATCAGGAAGTTAAAATATTAAGAGAAAAGAGCAAAATCGGTAAAGAGAGGTTGGTACTTGGTACATATTTTGATTTTGAACTTGACTGATATGGAAATAAAAATTGATACGTACTTAATTACGTACACACTCGTATTTCGTATACGTAGATTGTAATAAAGAACGATTAGATCACATTCCTTATTGCAATCCATGTACAAATACGAAATACTTTATTGCAATTCCAAACCAAAGAAAGTGAGAATTCGAGCCTGCACTATGGGAAGATAGACACTGCTTGATGCCGAGTTCTTCCATAATGGAATTCTTAGTCCAGGATTGATTCCAACATTTAATATCCACCATAATAAATTAACAGGGTAAAAGAATAATAAATAATAAACGAGGTAAAAGAACCCCTTTTTTATTGTCATAAACTGGAAATACCACGTAGCGCTTTCGTATTTAACCTATGAAAGCCTGCAAGTCCGGGTTAAAACTAGCAAAGCCAGGTGACCGAAAATCATGGAGCAGTCAATGGATCTAGCAAAAGACCCTTGAGTTACTGAACTCGTTTAGAACCGTGCGGTTTGAGGGCTCGCCTCGGATGAAGCCCTTGCTTTAGGGCTGGTAGGGTTGAACAACGTCCTAACAACGTCCTTTTTTAGGGTTCCGTAGCCGAATAGCAAAAAACGGAACCCTTATAAAGTCGTCATGTCTGTCTGTCCGTCTGTTCGTCTGTCCGTCCGTATGTCACAGCCACTTTTTTCCGAAACTATAAGAGCTATACTGTTGAAACTTGGTAAGTAGATGTATTCTGTGAACCGCATTAAGGTTTTCACACAACATTTTAAAAAAAGTAATACATTTTGGGGGTGCCCCATACTTAGAACTGAAACTCAAATTTTTTTTTTCATAAAACCCATAATATATTGTGTGGGGTATCTATGGATAGGTCTTCAAAAATGATACTAAGGTTTCTAATATAATTTTTTTCTAAAATGAATAGCTTACGCGAGAGACACTTCCAAAGTGGTAAAATGTGTGTCCCCCCCCTGTAACTTCTAAAATAAGAGAATGATAAAATTAAAAAAAATATATGATGTACATTACCATGCAAACTTCCACCGAAAATTGGTTTGAACGAGATCTAGTGAGTAGTTTTTTTTAATACGTGTTGAATTGATATTCAACAAGTCTAATATTTTGTTTAACTTTGATGACGACAGATGGCGTTGCACTTCCGACTCGCACTTGTCCGGTTTTTAAATTCTATGGGCAGGGGTGTTTAATTTACTTTATACGTACTATTGAGAATGAGTCTTGATAGTACGGAACCCTCAGTGCGCGAGCCCGACTCGCACTTGACCAATTATTATTCAAAATATTTCTTGTATATAATGATCGATTTTTGTTACAGCGATGCATTATTATTTCACTGGCTCTCAGGATGGATTCCTTATTATAATAATTAAGTATTTATCGTGCACCTTGGTGCCACGGGTTTCGTTTGTATGTGACAATGGTGACTATAATGGTACCTACTTAGGTCCATTTGCACGAAACGGCGGGGTTAATAATATTTATGATTTTAACACAGGGTCAATCTCTCGCATTGGTCATTTTTGACAACTTTTCCTTGACTAAGGCCCGGTTGCTTGAATTGACTTTAACCGAAACGTTATAATTAAATATTGTGGTCTGACCCTTATTTCGAAAGACATAAGAGTCAGGCCGCCATATTTAACTATATCGTTTCGGTTAAAGTCAAGTCAATCAACCGAGCCTAGGCATATTAACTCTGAGTTAACACACTAACCCGGGTTAGCGTAAAGGTTTTAGATCGCTAGCGCATCTAAAAATAAGTACAAAACCTTTTACAACGGTACGTATGGAAAGGGTTGACGTTAAATAGTGCTAACTTTTCCTCAGAAACCGTTTTGAAAGGAATAATTATATTTATAGACGCACTTAATTTTAAGATCCTTCCACCAAATTGCTACCAGTGTAGAATTATTCAATAGGCTCTTTGTTATGAGGTTAGAATAAAATCTATCCATTCACTAAAAAACAATGCAAGTTCTTGAAAAAAACATGAAAAAAATATAACAAATTTCGCATGGCATATTGATCTTTCGAGTGCCAGTGTCAACGACTCAGGACCCATCAAAGCGATTGGTAACCCTACTGCCAAACTGAAGGATGCTTGTCACTGCTCGTTACAGAGGCCCCGAATCTATAGCCATCCAATTTCTATACCGGAAACTTTCAAAAAATTAGAAAAAAAAACTATTTCAGCGAATTCAAATTTTGGAACAGTCAGTTATAGCATCCTCTTGGAGTTCACTATACTGTATTAGGGTTTGTGCGCAGGCACGCGTGCGTTGATTTCAGTTCTTCACAAATACCCCAACATTGTTCCTTTGAAATCCCATGGACTTTACTGAGATTATGATTTCAAAGTATAAGCTTCAAAATTTCAGACACATAGGGTTCAGTAAGTATCTGTGGCGTTATCAAATAACAAACATCTAATAAATCTAATAAATATTATAAATGTGAAAGTTTGTGAGTTTGTGAGTTTGTGAGTTTGGATGTTTGTTACTCTTTCCCGCCGCTACTACTGAACCGATTTGGCTGAAATTTGGAACATAGATAGCTTATAACCCGGATTAACACATAGGCTACTTTTTATTCCCGGAAATTCCATAGTTCCCGTGGGATATTCAAAAAACCTAAATTTTTACAGCAATCTATAGCTACATCTATAGGTACGTAGCTAAAGCAAACTTCTTTGAAAGTAGGTCTAAGGTTGGAATATTGAATGGGAACGGGCAATTTATGTTTCTCTCAGGATTTGTTAAAAAGCGAATTTGACACAGGCAGGGCGGTGGGCAAAATCTAATGATACTAGAGATCTGATACTACTACTACTGATTACTAGAGATGTGAAAATGGGCACCATATAGGTTCTGAACTTAGCACTGTACGCTTTTAACAATGTGTGTTTAGCAACGGGTTGTGGGTTAGTAATATTATAACTGGAAAAACGGGTACAAATTCAGATCATAAACTTAGAACTTTTTCGCTTTTAACAATGTGTATTAACAATCACAATATTATGTTGAACCCTAGACTCCATAAACTCGAAACGGTAAATAGGTTATAAATACTCAAAACTCCATACATAGCTCTCAAGACCGTAAATAGGTTATAAATACTCAAAACTCCATACATAGCTCTCAAAACCGTAAATAGGTTATAAATACTCAAAACTCCATACCTAGCTCTCAAAACCGTAATAGGTTAATAAATACTCAAAACTCCATACATAGCTCTCAAAACCGTAATAGGTTTATAAATACTCAAAACTCCATACATAGCTCTCAAGACCGTAAATAGGTTATAAATACTCAAAACTCCATACCTAGCTCTCAAAACCGTAATAGGTTAATAAATACTCAAAACTCCATACATAGCTCTCAAAACCGTAATAGGTTTATAAATACTCAAAACTCCATACCTAGCTCTCAAAACCGTAAATAGGTCGTAAATACTTAAGGCTCAATAGAAGGTCAATACTTGCACTCAAAACTGAAATAGGCTGTAAATACTCAAAACTCCATATATAGCTCTCAAAACCGTCATAGCTCTCAAAACCTTCAATCTGTAATCTGTAAATCTGTAATCTGTAAATAGTTCATAAATACTCGAGACTCTATCGACACTGAAAAGTGTAATCAACATTGAAAAGTGTAAATCTGTAATCTGTAAATAGTTCATAAATACTCGAGACTCTATCGACACTGAAAAGTGTAATCGACATTGGAAAGTGTAAATCTGTAATCTGTAAATAGTTCATAAATACTCGAGGCTCTATCGACACTGAAAAGTGTAATCGACAATGAAAAGTGTAAATAGGTCATAAAAATAGGTTCCAATACTCACACTTTTTTCGCCTGAATGAATGTTTTTAGACAATTTGGACAGAATATTCTCAGTTCTGTAAATCTGTAATCTGTAAATAGTTCATAAATACTCGAGACTCTATCGACACTGAAAAGTGTAATCGACATAGAAAAGTGTAAATCTGTAATCTGAAAATAGTGCATAAATACTCGAGACTCTATCGACACTGAAAAGTGTAATCCACATTGAGAAAGGTAAATAGTAGGTCATAAAGATACGTTCCAATACTCACACTGTTTTTGCCTGAATGAATGTTTTTAGACAATTTGGACAGAATATACTCAGTTCTGTAAAGGGGTCATAAAATGCTCATATTTGGTGACAGATTATTAGCAAGTATTCTGTATCTGTAAATTACCACTCTTTTTAATTTTGCGCTCACAGGTTGCTTGCCATATAATATGGTACTTATAAATTGCCAGGGTCTTAAACAATTCTTACGTCTGTCGTTTTTATTCCAGCGCAGTTTATTTTTTCATTATTTATTTTTTCCATAAATGACGCGGGCGAAGCCGCGGGTATAAGCTAGTATTATATAAACTTTTACATTATAACTTTACTTGGGAAAGCATCAATTGGTTACTACACAGCAAGGCATCGAAATACAAAATCGCTTATTGGTATATGTCTTTACTGGTTGTATTACGCAGTCATTTAAAATTGTTAACTCTCCGGAACTGGATCGTACCGGGATTCGAACCTCGGACATTCTGCTTAAATGCCACATTATGCAAATACATTGTTCGTCTACAAACTGGTTTTGAATTCTCTCTTCTTAATTTCATTGTGTTCGCAACCAAGAGCGTTGTTAAAATCAAGGTCGTACAAACATAACGAATCAATTAATATCGTTAAGTACGGACTTTCGAGTCTCTCTTAATTAATGCGGAGAATTTGGCAGCCCTACCGTCTCTCGAGGGTGCTTGGCAACGCTCGTTTCAGAGCACAGTCCGCGGTCATTCAATTTCTAGCTCGACGTGTCTAAAAAACCTGGAGCGACTATATATTTATGACTTTATGAGAGAAAAAGTTGTTTAGTATGGTTTTATTTTCGTTAAAATAAAGCCCATTTAAGAAAAACCTACCTTACACCCACCGATATAAAACTGAGGTTCAGGTATATGAGGATAGGTATAAGCCATCGGAACATTTTATGTCAACCTTCTACATACAAGAAACAAGTAGGGTCATATCCATGGAAATCGTCCCTGTGGAATGGAAAGCTCGCGTGCGGACTAATAACAAGTGCTGTATTGTGATCTGTGGCGTAGAGCTCGGTCCACACAATAGACGGTCAGCCTACAACTGGCGCTGTTGGTGTCAAAACAAACATTTGTGACACCAGTAAACTGGCGACATTTTTTCCGGTCCGCCGAGTCCTGTGCAAACGTCTATTCTTACACCTCACCTCACTCACCTCACATTTATAAGTGGAGTAACCTACCCGATCGTACTCCGTAAAAAAATTGGCAAGTGAATTGGCAAGGTTTTGAATCATGTTATTATTACTGGGTTGTATGTAACTTTGCACATGTTTCATATTAGTTACATAAAGTTTTACCCCTTCATAGTGACTCGTTATGAAGACAGGGTTAAAATTTTAAATTTCGGGGTTTATTTAACATTAAGGGGATTTATTGAATTTATTTTTGTCTTTGTCACTCTCACGGATACGTTGGTAGGTGCGACATGCAGGGTCGCGGAAGAATATAACAGAAAAACGACCTTTTACCTAATTAATCAAAAACTAAGCCAGTTATCGAAAATCGGTTTCTCAGCGTTTTTGGATGTTGTTATTACCGACACATTAAAACAAAAATTACAAATACATCCATTGTAGTTTCCGATAAAAAACAGAAAAACTGAGATTTTGGAGCAACTTTTGGGAGAACTTTCTATCGAGAAAATTTTATCCAATCGTGTTTCTAAAGACCCAAAATACATGACGTTCAATTTTGAAAGTAATTGTCTTTATAGTTTTTACGTAAAACTGCATTCAAAATCACTTAAATACGGCTTGTACGCCGTTAAACTAATCTTCTAATATTGTTTATTGTTTATTCACGCCACGCCTTCCTCACATTGCGTAAATTTCTTTATAACTCAACAGTAGCTTAAAATGTTCGTATTTGAATAAACCTGCACTGTCGAGTGGCAGGCGCCGAACATATTTCAACGTTAAACCGTTATTAATCCTACGTTAAGTCAATTAGGCGTCGTGGCCCTTATTAAGAGCGGATATAGAGGATATGGCGAGGGTTATGAGAGCCTAGAGGCGCGTCGAGTCGGAAACTTGAATGGGGGGGGGGGGGGACTCTGAGAGCTGGGAAATAATGGCAAAATTATGATTAACTTGAACTATAGGTATTTTGCTGTGAGAGTAAACAAATACTCTCACTGGATTTGAGTAAAACTGTCAATGACGCAGATCAGATCAAAACAATCCTCTTTTTCAATAATAATAATTTATAATATACGTTAATTAATTAACAAAAAAACTCGTGGATACCACTATCAGAACTGAACTAAATTGCAATGGGGACCCACACGGGAATCGTTAATTTTCTAATAAAACAATCATCAAAATCGATTCACTCAGTCAAAAGTTATAAGGTAACAATCATAAAAAACATACAAGTTGAATTGAGAACCTCGTCCTTTTTTGAAATCGGTTGAAAATAGTAGTCGGTTTACCTACTGATAATACCGGATCATTCCTTAGAACAGAAAATGTTTGAAAGAGTTTTTCTCTACGAAAAATTTTCCCCAGCACATGAATATCAATAGGACTTTTTGACTTAACAAATTGAGTTTGTTAGTAAAAAATTATATCCAAAGTTTTTATGGCCAAAGAACTCTGAGCTCCAATGAATATTTATTTAACACCCGTAAAGTAACAAACTACATCTTAGGTGTAAGAGTTGATATAATTAATTTATAGGATAAGAGCGATAGTGATAATGCTTTTATATTGTAAATTAAATAATGATATTGTTTTATATTATTAATAAAATTATTCACTCATCAGAGTCTCGTTTTACTGTTACATTTTCTTTCTCATACATCCCGTAAGCTTCAAAAACTATTTGAGATTTTTTTTCGGTACTCTAGGAAATACACAATAAGTAAAACTCCTACCTGCATATTTTGCCATAGTATAGGAAACACTGTTAATTTTAAGATTGACATAAAACAAGCGTTATCACAAAAATTCTAGGTTTAACTTTTTTCCAAAGTAAAACCCTAATTAAGTAGGTACACCACTGTGCACACTAAATTACCAACACCACATACGAAATGCAAAGGCACAATTGTCTGAACCCAGTCCATTGTAGCTTTACGGAAGGCTGTTACCTAATTAAAGTACATGCTCTCATTCAACGCCTATTCTATTCCTTAATGTCCTTTTTAGCGAATAAGTTTAATAAGAAGGACTCATCATGTTATAATGATTAAATACGCTTTACGAATACGATTACAATTATTAATTACTGCTTATTGTTAACAAATGACTCCTCATTAGGATATTACCGGCCGCTAAGTCTACTTAGGTCGACTTAGTTTTAAGTCGACTTGTAGTTATCACCACACGTATGGCGACATATATTATATTGACGTTTTAGAAGAGCCTGTAGGTACGTTAGGCCTATGGGTAATAAAGATAGTGCGCGTGAGTTTGAGTTTGCGTTACCTTAATATGTATTTTGAGAAGTTTTGCATCAATAGAAAGAAAGTCGAACATTAGTTTAATTGATTGGAATATTTACTTTGCAGAATGAACAATAAATTAAAAATGAAAACTTCTTGTATAAATAAATTAAAAATCATCAATTTGGTTTACCTTTAAATTATTCACCCAGTTAGATCCGTATTTACTTATAATTCAAGGTGTCAGTAGGAATGTGTATTTTAAACATATAGGTGCATAGGCAATATGGAGATCATTTGATCACGTCTTTTTAAATATAAACTTGCCCAATGCCCATCATGTTATAGATCACGACTTACATTAAGAACAAAGTAAGTATTATACATTGTACGTACTTATTTATTAATTTTTAGCATCCTGTTTCATATAGATAGATATATATGTGTCAAATGCTTACAATGTCTCATGATATTGTCCTTGTTATAAAGAATTCAATAATGAATCGGAGCAGCAGAAATTGGTAAAAATAAGAGACCTTTTACATCGTTTATTATTATATCGTGCTATGAAAACAAATTAAAAAATTATAATTTTACAAAGAAAAACGTAAAATACCTAATTCTGGCCAGAAATTTTACAAAACTTACGATATGATCTTATTAACTTACCTACCCCGAAAGGTATAAAGGCGTTCAGAACTTAACTTTTCCGGAGCATGACCGAAATGTTTTAGTGACAACAGATTTTTCACACCACTTCAATGACATGTAGAAAACAGACCGTCAAAAGTTCCAATTAAAAATAGCAAGTAAAAAGATATTATCACTTTCAAACGTCCTAGCATAGCACATTTCACAAGTTCAACAGCTAGTAAAATTGTCAATAAACATTGCCAGTGGACAGCAACGATGCGTCGGACTTGTCGGCACGATCCAATAGTTGTGATTGAAAAATTGTGAAAAATGTCACGTTTTTCGCTCACTGAAGGCACACGATATATAAACGTTTAACGTAGCTTCTTGTGATACGAGATTTTTATCCCTTCACTTTTTCTTTTGCTTGACGCTTCTAAGGCCCTTTTGCTTTATTTTTAATCGCGAGATTTTTGGTAGCTTACGTCAAATTTCGTAAATGTTTGCGTTTTTTTACCAATTATTTTCTTTGTAACTTTGTATCAATTTTTCTAGATCTGATTTTTTATATCCTTCGGTAGTTAAACCCTTTAGTAGTAGTTTGTATTTAAACCCTTATCAAAGTTAGTTAATGAAATAGTGGGTAAGTACCTTAAACGTTAGTCATGCAAGTCGTGCTAGACTATTAGGACACCTAGTCATAATACCTGATCAGCGAACATGACATGACCTTAGCATGCTTTTAAAGTGGCTAACAATTAGTCACAAATATAACATTAGAAAAATCTATGCCTGTTCCAACAACAAATGAGATTTCTACTATGAGGGTTAATATTATTTCCTATTTGAAAAACGTGATTAAGATATCGACAGACTGTTTGTGCAGGATTTTTAAAAAACTAAAGTTCACGTCAGTAAAGCCTGTGACAAAATTTTATATCGTCCTCGAACAGAAAGATCACAGAGAATTGCACGGTATTTTTTCTAAATTACATTAAGGTATTTTATCCTAAAGCTTGTATATTTCAATAAGAAATACTATCTCATGAATTTAAGAAGTTACTCATTGGATTTCAATCCTAAATAAAATGCTGAAGTTCTTGTGCAGGAAAGAAAATGAAGACTTTAAAATACATATTAATAAAAAGTACAATATTCTAAAAAGTTCCAATCATAAACTCTTACTTATTTAGGTACTACCAACTCTCGAATATAAAAAATAATCAACATCAACCGTATATTATAACTTACAATATACGGATCAGAGGCCGTGGCAACATGTAAACCCTTCAAACGATCTCTCTCAAATACTTTGACTTATAATAATATCGATCTCTCCCCGTAAGCTCCAGCCTTCAGCCTCCGATATTGCACATCTCTGGGGATCATTTCGTGACCTGTAAAGTTAATGAGGGTGCCGAGTATGCGACGGCGTCGTCGTTCGGTACATTTTGATAGATTACTTCAGTCATTGTTCCCGTTTGCATAATGCCATCCATAAGGAAGATGAAGGCGTTGAATGAAACATGAAGCATACATACGTATTAGGTACCTCATTCACTTTCATTATGATAACCGTAATGGAGAAGATCCATCACTTCACTACAATGGATTTTTATAGTATTTGGCATCTTGGTGTTGCCCGCATCTTCGTTTTCTTTTAGTTTAAGTAAAATCAATAGTCTCTTTGTTTACATACTTACATGTTTTTTTTTCGAAAGCATTATCTATTCCTGATGATGTACTAATGCTATGGCCAAAACGTTTGTCGAAGTTTGATGTGTTTAAGACACCAACTTTTCACTCTTTGACAAATATACGAGAATTATGACGCGTTACAAGGAACCCTAGTAAAAGGTTAAGCCGGAATATCTATTCAAAATACTTTTTGCTGAAGGCCAACTGGTAGAGAGAAACCGGCTATGCATTTGGCAAAAATTTGACCCAACGATATACTTAAACTCATGGAAATTGGCAAAATTTAACGATTGTTTTCATTGCTGATCAATACCTTATAATTAAAATGAATTGAAGTCACTCAGATTTACTTGAAAACTGAGCTGCATCGAAATCTAATCGAAGATGAAAAACTGTTTAAAAGATTTGTTTGTCCTCTAAGATAATATGATACAAACTTATCCAATATTGCGGAATATAGCAAAATATAATCTCGTGCTTCGTTGGATATTATGATCATGGACGTCCGTAGTTCATACAACGATACCTGACGCAATCCAATATAGAAACATTGATTATGGCTTCTTGATATGAGCTATAAGCTATGAGCAAAACCTATGCAAGTCACTGATCTCTATTCTATGGATCACAGACTGTCGACGAAAAAATGAAGACACTTGACTAAACTAAAATAAAATGCCATTCAAAACGTTGGTCTCTACCCTACCACTGATATGAAAACTCAGGATATAAGCATCCGAACAATTAACGTAAACCTTTTGCATACAAGCAAACAGCAGCACACTCTGTCTATTCTAGGTGGCTGCTGAGCAAACTAAAGCGTGGCCTTACTGTTGGTGGCAATACAAGCATTTTTGCCATCGATAAACTGGCGTCATTTTTAACGCCGTCCGCCCTGTACCAACCAATGTCCTCTTAGTACCGTGGACCTTTGAGGGGGGCGCATCAAATCGGCACAAAAAACGAACTGTCAATTGTATAGAATGTTTAATCCATAGAATAGAGATCGGTGATGCAAGTACATTATAGCTAGGCAAATAGGTTGCAGTAACGCGATCAAACGTGAGCTCGCAGCGTTCAAAGGAAGCAGCTACAGCGGGCCATTGTTCGGCGTCGATTAACACTTGATTAGGTGTTATCGATTGACACCCAGCTACTAAACTATTTCGGGCTAGTAGAGGCAACCGGTTTTAGTGCTGCATTCTGCTGCATTGAGTCTGAACTAAATATAATATCATTAGATTCTGTTTTAGATAAGGTAAGTAAAAGGACATATTTTACATGATAATATATTTAGATTTATACTTAGAACTTACTAGCCTCAATTAGAAATAGAAGATTTTTTCTTGTCAGATCACAGATAACCTATTTTATTAATGAGCATACTTATTTATCTCGCTGATTGTAAACGTGAAATTTTCATATCCATTATCCAACTCATCCACCGGCTAACATTATTTTTTGGGGACAACTAGTACTGGTAAAGTGGCAACTGTCCACACAATAAGTATTTTCTTTCATCATAAAAATATGATACTTACTGTTGTTACGTGTAATATACAAGTGTGACCTACTTAGGTGATGACCATAAGATTTGAAAAAAAAAACAGAAGAATAAACAAAAAGGTGATGCCTTATTAATTTCATTGTTTTCCAGATTAACATCTAAGTGAAGTCTATTCACTCGATTTAAACGATTTAAGCAGTTAAACGAGCCGAGCGAAAAGTGGGCTAAAGAAGGCAATTAAGCTGTGCTAGCTAACTGCCTAGCACATACAGCTATGTGCTAAAGCTGCTAGCTATTCAAGCGACTTTCTGTGGAATGAAAGTTCAGATTTGTGAGGAGAATTCCAATTAAAAAATCTTTAATATGCCTTTTGTTATAATCGTCAATTAGCTAACTTACGCTGCTCCGTTGGAGAGATTCAACGACTATTGTCACAATAATCATAAACATCATCCAACAAAGGTCAACCAAGGGATTTGCCAGTAAATATAGTGTTGTGGGCCTTTGGAAATTAGCAATACTTCAATTGACGTAATCTGTCTATCTGGCGGAGGATTTTGCTTACTCTAACTCTACGCTGGTCATCACCTCAGCACCTAACTCAGGTAACGGTCGTCCATCATTTCTTCAAGCCATATGAGCTCCGCTGATTTCTCCATTTACTACAGTTTGTTACTTTCTACAGTTGGTTACTTTGACCATTTACACATCTCCAATCACACTCTTGTTTCAAGTATTAATAATGGATCAATCGATCAATGTTTTTAAACATTACGTAGGTATAACAATGCAAACTACTTATCTATTGCAAAAATTTGTACGTAAGGGGCTTTTCTGTCAAGAAATTTTGTTTATAATGTAATATTTTGATCTCACCCAAGAATCGACAGTCAAACATGTTAACTATTGCGATGAGATTATTTAAGGGGTATAAGTCATGTAATACAATAAAAGTCACTTACACTTTATTAAGCAAATTCACCCCATAATCGATTTTCAATGTTCGCAGCAAGCGCCGGCAGCGGCACCGGCAAAGCGTTCTGAGCGCCAATAAATCAAGCCGCGACGCCGACGCCGAGTAAGCTCTTTCATCTTTGAGCGCTGCAGACGATTTAAACCGCTTACGAGCAACCACTCCCGCCAGTTCAAGGTTTACTATTCGATTTGATGAAAAAAAGAAGCAAAAGAAATATTACATTTTAAGTATCTCTATCACTTTGCCTGCGGCGCGTAATATTAGCGTATTTATCCTAATTTGCGGCTCGCTGCACGTCTGCGTACTTGCAACATGCCAAGCGTGAGTTAAGAAATTTGGAAACACAAACGTCTATGTCTCAGCAGGTTTTGTGCTATCCATCAAAAGTTCATAATAATCTTCTTCTGAAAGTAGATCGATTGACTGTGATTAGTTAATACGAAAATTTCAATGAATTTTGTGAACCAAAGGACGTAGAGGTTGAAAAGCCCACAAATAAACATAACGACTAAAATTAAAATTATTAACCAACTGTATGATACTAATGCTCGTTTTCAGCAACAACCCCGATGGTGTAAGAGACAACTAAGAATTTAGGTGACAGTTGTTGCAAGTGAAAACTATATATGGGCTTAGGTGATACTTTAAGCAATGTTCACACAACACAAATAGATAAAGCTAAAGTTGTTAAGTGTCACAAAGCTGATAAACAGTTATGCCCATCAACTCACAATTTTTTAGGAACCCTCAAATGTTTACTTTATTCAAAAACTCAACCCAAAGTCACATAATATAACCAACTGGCCCTTTGTTCTTGATTCCTGTTTTATTGGAAACCTAAAGCATTCATCCAATGTTTATAAGAAGTAATCGCAGATTTAACACCAATGGTTCGGAAGACGCAATAATTCAAGCGGCAAGCCCTCAACGCTATGTAAGCTCTTTTATCTTATGAGTACTTGAGCCTATTGTAACTTCTACAAAGAAATACTTCTTGGCTTTTTTGCACTCAAATTCGTACGCAGTAAGCAACTATTTTGCTGAAGGATCGTATCTGTAGAAATACGCCCTCAAAACAAATGTTTTGTAGAATTCTTTATCGACATCATGGTTTGAATCACACAGTGGTCTACTACATCCACCCCTGCTTCGTTTGAATCATTCCTTTTCCCTTGCCAACAATATAAGAGCAAAATTTTATACATCTAGCAAAGTTTAAGCTTTTTAGGTCAAATATTTTGATAAGTGATTAAATGATGGAAGGCCTTCCTTTTTATACATGACATTTTCAAATCCTAAATCTATGTCTCTGATAACTTTGTTTGTTTGAATTAATAAAATCGAATATGTGGTCAAACTATTGAAGACATAAATTAAGAAGAATTCAGTGAAAATTATAAAAATTGCAGAAAATAATTACCGCGACAAAAACAAAATGTTATGACCATTTTAGGTTACTTTCAATGGTCACAGAAAGCAATAGTAAACTCGTACATACATCTTACTCAAGCAGTGCTGCGGAGGACTAATAAATCTGGCCGCGATGCCAACGTCGATGCCACGTAAGCACTTTCATCTTTTAAGCGCCTGACGACTTAAACCTCCCACGACCAATATACGTTACTTATTTTAGTTCCGAAACCCTTTTAGTGTTACATAATTCTTTATCATCCCTATAAAAAAAAGTCTAACCATGAAAATATATATCTTCCTATCCTATCCAGCTTTGCCTTAGCCGAGATAGAAATTTTGCATAAGCTTCATTCAAGTTATATCCTATCTCTGATAAGACAAGGATAGGTTATTAATTTCGGCCGTTACCCGTACTGATTCGTTCATTTACGTAAAGACTCGTGTTAACCCCGCCAAAACCTCCCAGTCCTGGAAAAACTGGTATTTTGCACAGAGGTTCCCCTATGATGTAACCACGGGATCTGCCAGACGAAGCAGGGACGGGTGTATAATAAGAATTCTATTAGTATTTCCAATGTTAATAATCATCGATGTCAGATCGATAATAATTTAGATGGTTCGACAAATTATAAGGATATATACTGCATAAAAAATTAAAACTGAAATTCCCTATTTAGTCCTTCTCTCTCTTCAAAGAAAATTGACATTAATGGGAAAAAGACAAAACAGTAAAACTATTCCACTTATAGATATTCCATATTTATTTGTAACGGGGATAGTATATAAATGAAAAGGCATCGAAGTTTTTTCTATAGTAGACAGTATCAAGTAGCCGCTGCTTAATTTCATTACACACGTCATACTACATGTTTCTTAAGAAGTAATTGGTACTTTTGAATGCAAATACTTAAAATAGGCGGGCTAGGTTTGACAGAAGCAAACCACACGTTGCTGCTGTTTACAGAAACTTGTTAAAAAGAAAGCATTTTGAATGAAAGCTTTACGCTTTAAATGGAGAGTTTGCGAGACGTTAACACCAGGTTTTACGCTGGTCGCCGGATCCCACATAGATTTGTTCTGTTAGTCGTACTACCCGCAGATAGTTTGGCTCTTGGTGCGCTCACACCGCCAGATGTCGCCGCCGGAAACACCCGATCGGGATTCGCGCGGATCCGGGCGCGTGATTTATTGGGCGAAACGATAGTGTTCTATTAAAATTTCGATTCCGATTCGGATCGACGATTTACGTATACCCCACCCGAACACTACCTGATTTCGTATTGAAAACTGCAATGTATTGAATCCGCGCCGGACATTTTTCCAACACGTGTGACATTTTAGAGAATTGCATTCGCAATAGAAATTCTCGTTTTCCACTTCTATTTAAATCCCCTTTTCCAACGGAATGACAAATAGTTCGCCGAGTTGGTTTTAACCCGCTAATATAATTTGAACTTTCCAACTTTCTTGTGAAAACTGCGCGCGTTTTGAGTCTTTTATAATTGAAATCTTCAAAGTGATTCTTAGGAATTGGTGGCTTTGTGCAAGCTTATAGGTAAGCTTGTACGGATTGTAACTTGTATCTTTAGAGTACGCGACTTTTGCCTGTAAGATTTACGTATAATAACTTACACTCCAGAGTCAGAAATGTATTTATTTTAAGAAGCAATTAGTTTTTTCTATTAAAGTAGGTAATCACTAATCTTTTGAAAATATATGGTAACTGATAAATATATGGTAATTACTTACCAGAAGTGGTTACCGAATCGACGTGCCTTCTATTTGCGGACGATCTAAAATTGGTCATTGAAATAGGGAACATCACGGATCATGACAGATTACAGCGGGACATGGACGCAGTGTGGGAATGGAGCGTGCTGAATAGGCTGCATTTTAATGTGTCTAAATGTGCCGTGATGTCGTTCAGTCGCGCGCGAGCCCCGCAGCACCACCGGTACCAGCTGGGAGGCCAGCAGTTGCGGCGGGTCAAAGAGGTGAGGGATCTCGGCGTCCACTTCAGCACTGACTTAAATTTCCGGAACCACGTTGTCGGGGTTTGTAAAAGAGCCTATCGTAATTTGGGATTCGTCCTGCGACAGGCTAACTCTTTTACAAACATCGCAGCATTGCGTGCTTTATACGAGGCCCACGTGAAAAGTCACCTGGAGTGCAACGCCATGATTTGGTCACCCCATGAGGGTAAGTATAAGATAATGCTGGAACGCATCCAAAACAAGTTCTTGCGTTTCCTGTACACCAAGCTGTACGGAGTTTACCCGGGATATCCGTTGCTATATCCCACGATGTTCGTTATGGGCATGGTGGGATATAGCAAATTGGAGGTGCGGAGGGAACTCGCCCTGGCATCTTATTTATTTAGGGTGCTAAGAGGTGCGGTGCACAACCCTGCCATCCTGCAGGAGCTGCGACTGTGCGTGCCGGACGGGAGCGTGGCGCGCAGGCGCAGACCGCCGCTGCTGGCGCTGCCGCGAGCGCGCACGTGCCTGCTGCAGCGAGCGCCGCTCACGCGCGCTGTGCGCACGCTCATCGCCGTGAGTGAGCGAGTTGACGTATTTAGTTGCTCGCTGAGCGAGTTCACAGTGGCCACAACAGCTTTTTTATGTAATAATAAGTAAGCTAAGCTAATTAGAGTTTAATGTGACTTATATCTATTGTATTGGGGCAACCTGTCAGATAGATTTAAGGTGTTAAAATAAATAAATAATAATAAATAATAATAAAACTTTATCGAATTAAAAGTAAGGTTATATAAGCGTAGCATATAATGGCAACCTGCCCGCTGGACCGATGACCTGAAAAAGGTCACTGGTAGCGGATTGACGAGGAAGGTACGGTCCTGCATAATGTCGTGGCACGCTCTCGGAAAGCTCTGTGCTCTGTACACCTCTAAAGGATCAGCTTATACACGTCCACAGCATAGAGTAAAACTAAGGTTATTAGACTTTAGAACGCTTCCTATATTAAGAAGAGCAACTTGCAACACAGTCAATTTAAAATTAAAAACTTATATTGACCCTGTCATAAATCTGACAAAAACTAAATTTATATATTTCTTTTGACATAATATTTTGCAATAAATTAGTTATCTAAAGACAAAGATCAATGTACCTATTTTAGCTATTATGGACGCACTATGAAATAAATGGCTATTTTATTTTATTTTATTTTATTTTATTAACTTGTTACTTAATGGTACTTATTCTCTAATCGTGGCAAGTATTAAGTAATAAAAACGAATTAAAAATAATCGTCACTTTTAACCCCTCTCGTATTCTTGAAATAGAGCCCTCTTTTCAGCCATATATTTTCCCTAAAGCCTTAGCTAAATTTAACTATTTGCCATATCGCACAGCCAATGGCACGTGCTCAAACCAATCTGATATCAGGAATGTCGCCGTAATAAATGACGTAATCTAGACACCGCTTGACATACATTTGTCTTGCAAATGTGTAACGCGCTCCGGAATCGCGGGCTATAACTTTGCCATAAATTATGACCTATACCGTACTCGCTATAAAGCTCATATTACAGGAGCAATATGTCCACTAGCAAAACGGAAATTTACTCTTCTTTCCTAGGTGAAAATTCGGTGTAAAATAAAACGTTTTAGAAGCTGGACAGGTGTCTAGATGTACATACCTTTTTCACCATAGCTATTTGAACTTAACCAGCTTTGTAGACTACAACCAAACTCCTGTCATTGAAACAAAGACCCGTGCTTTAAAGAAGAATAAAGAAAATGGTTTCAAAATGCGAAGCTTATCGTTTTCACGAAGGTATTTATCAAAAGACTATTTAAAACAAGTAAAATTCGTAAAACTAAGCGCATAAAATCTTAGCCCGTGGTCCTTACGTCAAAACTTGTAATACTAAAGAAATGTCCAAACTCAAAATGAAATCAGATAGCTGTATCAGGTCACAAAAGACCATTCAACGAATTACTCATACATTACCAAAAAGAGAAAAGTTTTAAAGTAAGTACCTAACTTAATAACAATGTGAAATCATGTAGTTGCGAAATATCGTTAGCAAAATTGGCTTCCAACAAAGCTCTTACCCACGAGCCTACACAATAAAGCTTCTTCCGAACTTCCAAAGATATATAAAACGTATAGGATAACTCCAGGAAACTATTTTCGGTACCCTCGTTTACCGTCCTATAAGAAGTTTGGCGAAAACATTTGTAACATATTATACGAAAGGGGTCTTCATTTTATTTGCTGAGCGAGTATAGTTCGATGCTTTTGAGCTTACAACGTGAAATGAAATTATTTATGAATGCTATTTTATTCTTGACATCGAATACAAATATTTGTTTGTGCATTTTTTTTTAATCACAAAGAATGATGAGACGATCACGGCGTAGATGTAGTCTGTCCCATAATTTGGAATTGCAATATCATAATTATGACACACTGCACTGAGTTCATCACCCTGCAGTTCTTGTCTCATTTTGCCCAATAATCACGTCATCGCAAAGTGCCCTTCAAACCGAAACACAGTAATAGGTACGTATATTGCAATTTCACGATAGAATAACTGAGACTGGAGTGCTACCAACGTAAACTCCGCAAGCAGAGTTCTACCATCAGTAATCATAATTCTATATTAAATCTATTTTACTTTTCACGTCGAATAAAGAATTGTATTGTAGTGGTCTTCGATAGCTGACGATAGATGGCGTAACCAGTCTCCTAGCACACGCTGACGAAGCATTCTACGAGCGTTCTATAAATACAACTTCTGACGTCACACGCTAGGATCATTAGCAGTCCCCAGGCATAACACCTGCCTGGAGGGAAATTTCACTATTGCCCTATCAACTGGCAAAGTATCGACTAACTTATCTGGTTGAACTTTAACAAGTTTTTTTTAGTAACAAAGAATCAGACGTTTGCCTGATGTTAAAGCTGAAGAAAAACATTGTGGGATGCCTGTTAGCCCGTGAATTCACCATAGTATTCTCAAAAGTGTACGAAACCCGCTTATCCCCTTCGCACATGGCTCGTAAGCGTAAGCGTAGCGTGATCCTCGCGAACGACAAGAGCAGTACGAGCACGAACATTTTCAAACGTGACCGCAGTCGAAGCGGTGTGCAACACGAATCGTAGAAAGCGTAATTTTTTTTTTATTCAATATGGGTTTACGCTTGACCACAGTCTCGCCTCATGGAAAGTGACGATGTGGTGGTCGAAGATGGAGCGCGCTTACCCAGAAGATGCCTATAATCACTCTTTTTTTAATTGTCAAATTATTATGAGTAGCATCATAACGACACGCTTACGCTTACTAGCTGTGTGCGAAGGGCCTAAGTCAGCCAGCGTGGTGGATCAAACCCTTTTCATTGTGAGTGGAAAACCGTGCCCAGCTCTGGGCGACGTGATATTCAAATCAATGCTATTTTTAAATAAGTAAATAATAACAAGCTTACATTCCTACAAAGAAGACAAAAATCTACCTTCCTTTTGTTCGACAACGTGCAATTTAGTCAACAAAGCCACGAGTTGATATGACTTTACTCGGCTAGGAAATGAAAATATTCCTGTGATATTATCAGCTTTAATAAGCATAAAAAGCACTTAGACGATCGCGATTTGCTTAATAATATAGAATTTTGCGAGCCGCTCCGCTTTGTGGTTGCAAAACGAGGTGGAAAAAGTCTGGCTTGTGAACTATTCAGGGCTTCGGGTCTCACGATCGATAAGACTCTTGGAGGCTTTGTTTTATTATTAAATATGGAAGTACAAGGGAATTCATCCGATGTTGAGCATTCTTAATCCGGTTTTTAGATTGGATGACTCCCTGAATGTTTGTTGTAATCCGCTTGCTAAAGAATAAAGTAAGAAAAATATAAAGTCATTCCTTGCTCTGTGGTAAGAAATATTGCAATTTATATAATACACACTCGTCCGCCCAATACATACATTAACTTTTAGTAACTGAAAAGCTCTTCGCAATTATTCAGTAAGTTTTTTTTAATACGTTTGCACTTCTTATTGCGGAGTTCACTCAGATAGACCGTATCACTGCAGTGTCAGTTTTTCTATCGTGAATGATGAACTCAGTGCAGTGTGTCATATAATATTGCAATTCTAAAATATTATGGGACGCATTGTACCTGACATAAGGCATGTGTGTATCATTTGAAGTAAGTGATCTCAAAAACAAACATGCTCTGAAAAAGTCAGAGATGTGCTCCCGGGATTTGAAAACTTGTTTTCCGTACGAGAGACAATTGTCTCGACCTGGATTTCACTGCGCCATTGAATATTTTAAAATCTCACTGCTACCAGATTAATTCCGGTAAGAATTAGAAAAAATAATTTAGCTCGGCAAAACCAATGGCATGACATTTTCTAAAGCTCTTTTTGCTCAGATTATGAACTAACTCTACAATGGTTAATATGAATATGGTTAATCTAATATGTTAAATTAACATAGACGTTTGTAAGCAAACTGTTCCGAAACGGCTCGAGCAATTCGGTAAGTCTGAAAATCGGTCGTAAGGTATTTTTCATACCCTAAACTGTCAAAACGACGTTTACTCGGTCAGCTAAACTTGTTATAAATAGATACGTACACGTTTTTACATCCATATTTTGCCACAGAACCTTTACAAAGCTGCGCAAAGACGAATGATATAATAGGACTGTTTGCTCTGTCTAAAGAGATTGGAATTTCTCAAAAGCTGTAATACTCACTGCAAACATCTTAAGTCACTGTGTGGCCCATCTTCAAAGACACGAGAATAAAGGCATACATACATCATGCAAACCACATTAACTCCGCATGGCTGAAAGATCGCGGGCGAAAATCTTTTTTCAGAAAGCGTTCCTTTAAGAGCCAACGAAATAAAAATATCAAAATAAATATCATAAGAGGTCATAAATCACCCATGAACATGTCCCACTCGACGACATACCCAGTTTCGGATATATTTCATTGTTGGCTTACCGATTACGAGAGCCACAAAAAGGAGATAACGTGGAAATACTTTTTAGTATTCAAATACACGATGTTATCTAATATGCGTACAGAATAAGAATAGAATCAAAACTGGGTCACATTCTGAATATACCTATATTCAGTCTAGTCGAACTTTACATGCCATTATTGTAATATTGTATTAATTAATGTAACTATTCACGCTAATATTAATTGATATTAGCGTGTATTATTAACACAATAACGGTCTAAAAAACTTTCTTATTTGATTATTTTGTTGAATTAATGATCACATTATTTCGTAGCATTTATATCCTATACCTTTAAACGAGCAATTCTTGTATATATATATATATGTATATATATTTCTATATAATCTGAATCTCGGAAACGGCTCGAACGATTTTCATGAAATTTAGTATGCAAGGGGTTTTGGGGGCGATAAATTGATCTAGCTAGGATTCATTTTTAGAAAATGTCGTATTAACCAAAAAAAAATATATAAATCTATACCTGACATCTATTGGCGCTAAAGTAAAACTATTACAGTAAACTTCTGCTGCCATCTATTGGTAAGTAGCTGTAATACTACCGAGCAAAGCTCGGTCACTCAACTAGTATCTATGTTATGAGTAAAGTTAGCTCCAAGCCCATCCAAGATTGCAAAGATTTAAATGCATAAACCTGTGGCATAAACAAACATTTATTTCAGAAATTTATAGGTTTTTAGTACTATGCTTGTAATCCTATCCTTATTCTGAACGCATAGTACTTATATGTAAGCTTCGAAATCCGTAGACATTTTTCCTTTTAATGCCTTTTCCGTAATGACTAAGCAGTCTGTGACTTCACATCTCACTTCAAATCCGACGTCGTTTTCAGCGTTCAAAGGCGATGTGATTCGTCAAAGGAAAATATTGGTGTTAGTGAACGAACTGGAACATCATATTCCTGACGTTTACATTATACACAGATATACTTACCTCTTTCAGAAAAACATGATAGTTTATAGCTTACTTTAGACTTAAATTCATAAGGTTGACATTACTCTACAAAGTTCAAAGGACAACTAGCAAAAACATTATATATTTGCACAGTCATCAGTCTTTTATCGGAACCACATTTCAGTACTTCTGCTTTTTATAGGAAATATAAACAGTTTTAGTACTCAATCTGAACATGTCTCAATATTTTCAATATCATTAAAGTGTCAACCAAGTTATCGTTATTTAAGTTCTGGAGTTAGTTTTTTTTTTGTAATATCTAGATTATTATTTAGATGAGAAAGGAGGTGGGTACTGACTAAGTGTCCTAAATATTTCCTATTTTAAATATTTAACGACAAAATATTTCTACAGTTCTCATTTAGGTTGGCTTAAAGAAAAACTTTTCACAACAGTATAATAATGACAAAGGCACTACAGTGGAAGGATAATGATACCGTTGAATCGTAGCAAGAACCCAAACAAGAAAATACAGTCAGTTTTATTGCGAGTGAGAAGTTTGTTTTAGCTGACACACCTGAGCCTTGAAGGGCTCATAAATAAAGGGGAAACGGCTAAACTTGCGGAAACATCGCAACGGATATCTCGAGAGAGACGTTTTATTCCCGAACTATATTATGCTGTGGTCCAAACGGCAAAATAGTGGAATTATTAATGGAGTAGCAATGTTTGTGGTGCAGTGAATATCTGAATGAAGGGTGAATTAATTGATAAGGGTAAATGGAAATTAGAAGAGTAATCTAAATATGAAATAATGTTTGTGGCCTAAATTATAAAAAAGCGGATTTTTTTATGAAAGATTATAAACAGTAAAAAGGTGGAAAATATAATTGCACCCAGTTCAAATGGGAATTGTTAGGTAAGGATTCAAATATCGAATTATATCTTTGAAATATAAATTAAAAGAATCGATGTATTTTTATATAATTTGAATTATTTTCGACCCTAATATTGTAAAATAAAACTCTGGTGGTTGCCTTGTTTTATGTTTCTAAATTTAAACTCTCCTGTTTTAAGTAAACAAACTTAAAAAAAGAACACGAAAAGGGAACACCTTGAAGAGTTATTAATTCGCTTTCATTAGAATACGATAAAGGGTGAAAGGAATAGGGTGAAGTGTTCGCTCGAGTGTGACAAGCCGTGATAAAGATCTTGGCTGGTTAAGGAAGCCACTAATGCGTAACATAATAAACAGAAAGTTTTCAATAGAATTAGGATCTATCAGTCGCAAAGTTAAAACAGTTGGATAAAAAGCGCGTACTAGATTAAACATTGGCAGCGAAAATGTTTCAAAAATGGAAATCTTTCTTTCAGTCTACAAAATTCTCGTATCACACCATTTGTTAAAAAAAATGTCTGAAACAGCTTGATCGATTTTTATGACATTTTGTGCGTATCCGGTGAGTCTGAGAATAGGAAAGTAAACGATTTTTCATAACCCTAAATAAGAACTAATTTAAATGGCAAAACAACGTTTGCTGAGTCAGTTCGCTTTTATGAATGTAAGGAGTTTATAAGCCAAAAGATTATTTCCTGCAGTTTACCAGATTTAGAGCTATCGGGGACCACATCACAACACAACCACACGGGAAGTTTTTATGAAATACATGTAGATGCACAAATATTATGCTCGAAAAACTCATTGCCATGAGCCTAGGATGTATAATTAGTTGACTTTTTGGCGAATAACTAAATAAAATTTAAATTTTCGCGCCCGGGTGATACCTATTTCGTCTTAATGTCTCACACAAAGAATGAAGAAGGAGATGTCAACCAGCTTCACACATTTAAGTTGCTCCTGCAACATTTGGTCTCATCAGTTGAACGGTTTTCATCAGTCACACACAAAATGCAAAAAAACCATGCCATCTGTTATGTTAAAAAAAATACTAAAATACATTTTAAAGTGACGCTATTTTTACCCACGACGGAACGGAGTACGGGTATATGCGTTTAGGGTGAGAGACCGTTTGTACATTACTCTATTAAAAATATTTTATGTTTGATTGTATGTTAAATTGTTCACAAAAACCAATAATGCAAAAATATTTTTGATTGTTTGTTTGTTTGTGCACATCGATGTTCCCATTTAATTAAAAAAACGGCTTGACCGATTTAGATGCGGTTTTCTGTATAATGTTTGGTGTTCAGCGGCAATGGTTCTTAGATAGTTGTTACGAACATCGATCACCAGGGGGCGCCATAAAATACATTTATATTGCAAACGAATGTTCCCATTTATTTCAAAAATCGCTTGACCGATTTAGATGCAATTTTCTGTATAATGTTTGGTATTCATTGGCGATGGTTCTTAGATAGTTGTTACGAACATCGATCACCAGGGGGCGCCATAAAAGACATTTACAGTGCAAACGAATTTTCTCAATTATTACAAAAACGACTGAACCGAATTGGATACAGTTTTGTATAAAATATTAGTGAGTCATTGGCGATGGTTCGTAGATAATTGTTCTTGTGATTGAACAGCGGGGGGCGCCACAATAAACGTCTCTTTATGACTTGGAAGGGAAATTTGTTATCTGTCTAATAATATTCCTTGTGTTAGGGATTACGTTTGTTTTAACTAGTCTTAAATATTAAATTTGGTGATGAGGGTCTGATGATGCAACATGGGCCTGATTAACGATGCTTAATCATGGTAACTAGTAAATAAATCGAGTTTAGTCTCATTTGATTTGGTTAAACTATTCTAACACATTTGGCTTGGTGGCGAGGATTAATGAATGAATGTTGCGTATTTACCAGAGGGGCAAGAGGGCCATGGCCCAGGGCGTCAGCCTCATAAGGACGGCGCTAGTCACACCTCGCTCAGCTTTTTTTACTTTTTTAGAGAAATTCTCTGTTTAATGGGTTATCTTTCTAGTAAACACGTATAAATTGTGTACAGTCTAGTAAACAGGGATTCGTATGTTTTAACTAGGCTCCAATCATAAATTTGGTGACAAGGGTTAGATGATGCCTTCAGACGCTGCATAGAGGAGCTAATGACTAGTTTGAAGATTAATTTTATATTAATATCATTTAAATAACATTAATATATTAATCGAAAAACTATAAAACAAGTGGAAAATTTAAAAAATTTAAAACACCCACGACTTTTGCGGACTTGTAATTGAAAAAGGATTAAATAACTTTTTTTGAAACTCCCCGACTAAAGGAAAGTAAGAACTAAGAACCTATCAGTATAATTACAAATACAAGAATATCCGTCGGAGCTGCCATTGCTATTTTCATTTTCAATATCAATTAATGCAATTATGTATGTATTGATAAACTGGCGGTATATGAGAAGTATCAAGACATTGAATTAGTCATCAACTGGTAAACAGCAACATCAACAGTTACAGGCAGAACACAGCAGCTCCGGCGGATTTTCTTGGATTTGTAATTATACTGATAGGTTCTTAGTTCTTACTTTCCTTTAGTCGGGGAGTTTCAAAAAAAGTTATTTAATCCTTTTTCAATTACAAGTCCGGAAAAGTCGTGGGTGTTTTAAATTTTTAAATTTTCCACTCGTTACAATTCCAATTTGCAAAACTGTCTCCGGCCTGTAACAGTTTGGCGCTCTGAACAGTGTCAGCGTCAGAATTTAGGAAATCTTCGTGACAAACGTATTTATTGTGAAAAAACCAAAAGCTTTCTACGCGTAAAAATAACTAAAATGCATTGCTTTAGCTGTTAAGTCACAACTAAGCGTATTATGTATGATTCACATCAATTCCACTGAAACAATTATTTTTTAAGTCCGCGAATATCGCATGGAATACAGCAAACAGTGTACCCTTCGCGCAAATTTTTATGAGCCTTCTGAAGTCTGAACGTAACAATTGGCCAAGTGCGAGTCGGGCTCGTGCACGCCGGGTTCCGTATCATTATCTATGCAACGTTAATACATGATTGTGAAGGAGCCAGAAGGCTCAATTATGCCCTACGACTACTATTATTCAAGTAGAGTATTTATACACTATTTGGTTGTTTGGGATCGGCGAAAAACGAGCAAAAGGGCACGTCGCATTGCAACCCTTTTAATCTTCAATTTTATTCTAGTTTTAAGTATTTATTGAAATAGCGGCAACGGAAATACATTATCTGTAAAAATTTCGAGGGTGTAACTATCATGGTTCAAGAGATATAGCATGGTGACAAACGGACGGACGGACGGACGGACGGACGGCGAAGTCTCAGTAACAGGGTCCCGTTTTTTTACCCTTTGGGTATGGGAACCCTAAAAACCACGTGGGCGACCCTCCCCGATGCCCTCTAGATCTACCGTTCTGCGAGCAACTAAAGTGTGTGTATTTGAAGTTTTACGCGAACAGTATGAATGAGATACTGTTATGAAGTTTTACGCGAACAGTATGAGTGAGATACTGTTATGAAGT
The DNA here is from genome assembly GCA_036785405.1 of Coenonympha arcania. Lineage (NCBI taxonomy): Eukaryota > Metazoa > Arthropoda > Insecta > Lepidoptera > Nymphalidae > Coenonympha > Coenonympha arcania. The sequence continues at coordinate 6,340,987 of CM072067.1, forward strand.
TTTACGCGAACAGTGTGAGTGAGATACTGTTATGAAGTTTTACGCGAACAGTATGAATGAGATAGTGTTATGAAGTTTTACGCGAACAGTATGAGTGAGATACTGTTATGAAGTTTTACGCGAACAGTATGAATGAGATACTGTTATGAAGTTTTACGCGAACAGTATGAGTGAGATACTGTTATTTATGAAGTTTTACGCGAACAGTATGAGTGAGATACTGTTATGAAGTTTTACGCGAACAGTATGAATGAGATACTGTTATGAAGTTTTACGCGAACCGTATGAGTGAGATACTGTTACGAAGTTTTACGTGAACAGTATGAGTGAGATACTGTTATGAAGTTTTACGCGAACAGTATGAGTGAGATATAGATACGTCCAGAAACAACATCGTGTTGAATCCTTTTGTTGAGTGACTCGTAGTCAGTGTTATACCGCCGTTAAACTCAGCCAAAATAAATTTTCACTGAAACAATCGTTACAGGGAAAATTTCAGGCGTGCCGATAGCGTATTTATGACGCGTGGTTTCGCAATAAAATTGAAAATGCCTGCAAGAAATCAGGAGATTTTATCGTTTCAATTTTCTGTTTTATTGGCGTTATATTTTTGCAAGAGTTCTGATCGTTCCTACCTATTTCGCATTAACTGTAACCCTGTAATACAAAAATATAACAATATGTTGTATAGCTTGGGATTAGTAAGCGGGATAACTGACTACACGCGAATTGAACTGCGAAAAAATATAATAAGCAAATCATGTATTGATCACATTTACGCAAGATCCCGCTTACTAGACCTTTTCACCGCGACGCTCGACGTTGCACTAGCCGATCACCGTATGATCGCATCGGCTTGCGTCGGCTCGTCGGCTATACAGGATGGTCCGAAGTATAAAATGATAACTGATGAACGGAAACTTGAGTATAACCTGAATAGTATCGACTGGTCGCCCATCGATACAATGACATGCCCTAACGATATATATTTGTATATTAAAAATAATATGAATAAATGCTACGAGAAATCAAAAGTAAAAATAAAATTGAGTAATAATCTAAACCGTTGCTCTAATCGCTGGGTTAATGAAAAAGTTATCAAAGCTTGTCGATATAGGGACGATTTATTTAAAAAATGGAAAAAAGACATGTACAACAAAATTCTAAAACTACAATATAATCAGGCTCGTAATTTTGCTAATAAAATAATAAATAATGTTAAAAATAAACACACTAAAACCGAAATATTTAAAAACAGAAGTGACATAAGGAGGCTATGGGATATACTAAATACACTAACTGGGAAAATTAAAAATTCATTAGATAAAACTATAACTCAAGCTTTCGACAAAAATAAAAACACAATTAAAGATATTGCCAATAACTTTGCAAAATCGTTTGATGACAATATTAAAACTACGATGTCAAAATGTATTATACCATTACTAGTTAAAAATGAATATAAAAATACAATAGACTTGTCATGTAGGTTTAAAAAGGCGTCTGCGACGGACATATTTAAATTAATTAAAAAGATTAACGTCAACAAAGCACCAGGGTCAGATAACATTCGCGCAATAGATATAAAAAGACTCTCTGGAAAACTGACCACAGTTATTACGAAACTAATTAACAGTACAGTCACTACTGCTAAATACCCAAACGACCTTAAATCCGGCATAGTAAGACCGATACTCAAAAAGGGCAGTAGTAGTGCCTACGAAAATTATCGGCCTATTACAATTCTCCCATGTATAGATAAAATAGTAGAAAAGTACATATGTCAACAAATATATACATTTTACAAAGACCATAAAATATTGTCTGATAAACAATACGGATTTCAACCCAATAAAAGTACTACGCAGTTACTGTCAGCATTTACAGATTCCATTAACGAACACTTAAATAGCAACAAACATATTTTGGTTGTATATATCGATTACAGTAAAGCGTTTGATATGCTTCAACATAACATTCTTCTTGAAAAGCTGGAAAACAGTGGAATTAGAGGTCCGCTTTTAAAATGGTGCCAAAATTATATGTCTTATAGGTCTTACGCAGTAAAAGTTGCTGGAACTCTCAGTGACGAGGTGCCCGTAACACAAGGAACAGCACAAGGATCCGTTCTTGGGCCCCTGCATTTCATCACATACGTTAACGACCTGGAAAATGTGATCAAAACTTGCGAAATGTATCAGTTCGCTGATGATACGTGCATTTTGTCCGCTCATAAGAATATTCACGTTGCGCTGCAACAATTACAAACCGATTTCGACGCATTAATAAAATGGTCTCACGACGCCGGCCTTGTTATAAACGTTGATAAAACCAAAGCAATGTATATAAGTTCTAGCCACAATAGGAACTCTAAAGATGACATCAAACTTATTGCACATACCCATCAATGCTTGCATAAAGACCCACAGCGTAGCAGTAAATGCAGCTGTGCACCTGTGGAAACTGTTACAAACCAACGCTATCTAGGCCTTATTATAGACAACCGCCTTCAGTGGAGAGACCATATAAATTACGTGTGTGACAAGCTACGCGCCCTACTGGCGAAGATGACTTTAGTAAAAAACAAAACTCCATTCTCAACACTACTGTTGATGTACAAATCATTAGGTGAATCCATCATTTCATATGGACTTAGTAGCTATGGCCTCGCATACAAAACTCACATGAATCAAATATACCAGCTTCAACTACGTATTCTAAAAAATATTGTACCTAAGAAGGTTAAAGAGAAATACAGAAACAATTACCACTTGTTATTTAAGCACTGCAATATAATGCCAGTAGATGTACAAATAAAATACTTATTCTTAAAGGAAAATTATTTAAAATCCGAACTGCAAATAAATGTTAGTTATTGTGAAAAACTAAGAAAAAGGAAAAATCCGAGACTCAAAATTACTAAATATACAAATAACTACGGTAAACGAACACTTAAATTTATTGTTCCATTTCTACTCAACAATCTTCCCAGGACATTGAAAGAAAAGATGAATAAAAACAATTATAAGCAAAAGTTTAAAAAGTACTTTCTGGATCAGCCTGTATAGCAGGCAGCTCATATCTGTTTATCAAACTGGTTTCGCTGGCAGCGTTGTCGCGCGTCTAGTATAAAGTGTACGGCAGTGCACAGAAAAACCGACGGTGGTTTTTGCTGCACTAGCTGAGACTTAGCTTATAAGACAATTGTATTGTTTATGTTATAATAAATAAAATAATTAATAAAAAAATATTTTATGAATTAGTTATTGAATTTATTTTTGGCAAAATATTAAAAAAAAATGAAGTATGTATGTATGTAAATGAAGTAAATATCATTGGATACCATGGAATACCACAAAGTATCAACATGCATTTTTCAATAAAATCAAGCACTTACGAGAAAAAAACTGATTTATATTCCTTGTTCTTTCCAAATAGCATCGTATCAGTATACGAGTAGCCATTTTTTAGTTTTCATTCTTATTACGAATTTCTCTACACGAAACAAAAAATACCGTTACTTAAATATATTTTTCTTATGCACCTTCTTGCTCGTAACTTCTCAGAAGCGGTGTTGACAAGGGTGCAATTCACCTTGCATAATAAAATGATAGCACAGGTTAACAATGTATACAGTTGGGCAACAGGTGACATCGCAGAAAACTACCAACTCAACTTATACTAACTTTACAGTAACAAGTTTTACACAAAGCTCACAAGTCACAATCATAACAAAGTACGATAAATGGGATGCAAGCAAAATGTTTCTATACTTCTCTAATATTTCACTATTGTTCTGTACGAATTTATTCATTGAATTAAGCAGATTTTACTTTGCAGAAGTAAGAACTTACCTCGCAATATTAGATACATTTAGTATGACACCAGCAACAATAAACCTCAAAAAATGTAAATTCTTCTACTCGTAACTGTCAAATCTATAATTATTATCTCCTGATTATATTTTTCCAAACTGTATGTTTGCAAAAAAAAAGTAAAGTGTAGTGGTAGAGCGTGTGACATTTTGTATCCTTTGTGGAAAATACACCCAATTTTGTGTTACTCGGCGATATCGTCTCCACATGGCGTTGAAAGACCCCCATTTTCTTTATAAAGAGAACAGCGTATACACAACACGTACGTTATTTTTAATCGCTACCATGCTGATATTGTCATTAAAATAAAGAAGTAAGTAAAATGCACGCTAAAACATGTAAACTCGTCTAGTTAATCAACCTGCGAGCTCAGACAACGTTTTTCTCTCTTATCGATATATATTTTTTGTAACGAAAATATATTCTATTTTATAATTCTGTTCTATTTCTCCGTATTTATTATAAACCATAACGAAGATTATTTTTTTCTCCAAGAGGTACACCTTCTAAAAATAAATCATCTAACAAAAAAATTATAATGGCTTGTTTTGCCCAGATATAAATACAAACGAGAAGTTATTACGGTAAGATTGTAAAGGGATTCTTGAGAAAACGAACAAACTAGTGAAAACGTAGTTTCCGCAGGACAGTAACGGTATTCGGTACTTACGTGAGCCGCATTCGAAATATCGGTTCACACTCGGAACATCCGTGCCATTACCCGTGAAAAGAGCGATCGGACGGAAAAGATTCAAGGTATGTTACAAATTATACAGAAGCTTGGAAAAAGTGAAGGAAAAAAGGCGGTAATTTAAATTCGAGCATATTGATACGTTCGTTTAGTTTTTATATGCAACATTTTCAATAAGAGTTTTATTTTTGTTATTGTTTACAAAATAAAGAAATGTTTTATCTTGAAATATCCTTCATATGCTACTAAGTTTCGAAATAGATAATACAGATTCTAGCTCACCTGTTATTTAACACTTATTTTTGCTCTGCTTACTCAAATTTTCTCAATTGAAAAGAAATAAAAAAAAAACAATTTTATTTATAACAGAGAAACATTACGATTGCAAAGAGATTCATGATCAAACGAGCGAATTTGTGAAGAAATACGAGTAGTTTCCGCAGGACAGCGTCGGTACGTGAGTGGCGTTCTCAATATCGGTTCACACTCGGAACATCGGTGCCACTAACCGTGAAAAGAGCGATCGGACGGAAAAGATTCAAGAGACGTTACAAATTACACAGAAGCTGAACGGAACGGTACGGAACGTTTACGGAAAAACTGAACGAAAAAAGCGAGAATGTAAAATAGAGCATTAATCCGTTCTTTCAGTTTTTATTTGCAACATTTAGAATAAGAGTTTTATTTTTATTAATGTTTTCAAAATATAGAAATGTTTTATCTTAATGCTACTGAGTTTCAAAATAGACAATACAGACTTTAGCTCTGCTATTATTTAACTATACTTTTTATATCATAATATAATAATGCTCTAACACTCAGATTTTCTCAAGATACAAAGCTACTGAACATAAACTGAAAACAAAAATAACAAACAACAGTTTTCTTTATAACAGAGAAACATTACGATTGCCAAAGAGATTCATGATCAAACGAGCGAATTTGTGAAGAAATACGAGTAGTTTCCGCAGGACAGCGTCGGTACGTGAGTGGCGTTCTCAATATCGGTTCACACTCGGAACATCGGTGCCACTAACCGTGAAAAGAGCGATCGGACGGAAAAGATTCAAGAGACGTTACAAATTACACAGAAGCTGAACGGAACGGTACGGAACGTTTACGGAAAAACTGAACGAAAAAAGCGAGAATGTAAAATAGAGCATTAATCCGTTCTTTCAGTTTTTATTTGCAACATTTAGAATAAGAGTTTTATTTTTATTAATGTTTTCAAAATATAGAAATGTTTTATCTTTATGCTACTGAGTTTCAAAATAGACAATACAGACTTTAGCTCTGCTATTATTTAACTCTACTTTTTATATCATAATATAATAATGCTCTAACACTCAGATTTTCTCAAGATTCAAAGCTACTGAACATAAACTGAAAACAAAAATAACAAACAACAGTTTTCTTAATAACTGATGAACATTACGATAGCAAAGGGATTCTTGATCAAACGAGCCAATTTGTGAAGTAGTATGAGTAGTTTCCGCAGGACAGCGTTAGAACGTGAGTGGCGTTCTCAATATCGGTTCACACTAGGAACATCGGTGCCACTAACCGTGAAAAGAGCGATCGGACGGAAATGATTCAAGGGACGTTACAAATTATGAAAGCTTGGGAAAACTGAGGCGATTAGACAGGTGAAGCTACCACGTTACTCTTTGTTTAATTCTTGAATTTTTAATTAAGTTTTTTTTTTATTTTTTTTACAGGCTTTGAAATAAGAGGAAAATTTTTTGATCAATCTATATTTGGTACAAAGATACTCGTAATCTTTCCCTATAAAAATATAAAAAGTAAAATCAACTAAAGTGGTACATTCAAGAAACTCGGGACAAATCATCCGGGAATCACATACTAGCAGATTCAATACATAATTTGAAATAAGAAGATACACTTCAACTCATAACTTAAAAATGAAAATGACCACCCAAGAGAATTTATAACAGAGGTCCCGTATTCATACTTTCACTCTTAGTAAATCAATTCGTAGTAGAGCTACGTTATTTTTCTTTCATTTCATTAGTGTAAAAATCGAGAGAATATATTGATTGACACGACACACAAACTTTGGAACAGGAATTTAGCAAATCTCTGGTACACAAATACCTACCCCTAAGATAGGCAATAGCTTTTTATGTTTGTACGCTTCCTCTTTCAACAGCAATGTCGCTCATCATTAGTTGTAATCGTAATGTAGTAAGTAAACTTTTAGTAGCTCGATTTAGCATCAATTTGCAAGTGATCATGAAATCATAATTAAAACTCATAAAGCATCTGACAAACTAAGCAAACGACGAATTAATACCTACCATGAATTTTCTCATCAGCACTTATAAAAAAGTTAAAAAGAAAAAGAACTGCCCCGAAAATAATAATATCTGTGACAAAAATATAATTAAACCCAAGATAAGATCACTCGAACGCCCCCCGATATTCAAGTTGGCCGTTAAACTTGACTCGTGCAAAATTTAATAACGTTTAAAGGCGAAATTTACGAGCCTCCACAATACAACGGGCTCATAGTTTACAACAAATTGAGAAGACCCTTTTAAAGTAACGACGCCCTGAAATGCAATCTACGTTGTAATATTTTTTCCTCGAAATTCAGAATAATGTTATCACGAACACACAAAAAATGGGAAAGCGCTTCATAAGAAGATTATGTCACTCAGCGAATGTTGAAGGTACTAGAGAATATCTTTAAAAGAACAAGAGTAACCAACACAGCACAAAATCCTGTGAGGCTGAAGTGGCAGTCAGCGAGTTCAATGTGACTAGGATCGATAGGTAAGAAGTTCGAAATTGTATTGAACACACGGTGCTAGCCGATCTTCACCAGGTGGACTCGGCAGGTTTTATTTTGGATCCAAGAGAAGCAAGATCAGGTTATAGAATACTTTTAGAAGCGTATATCCAGCTGTTTATCACTTTGTTAAAAATCTTCCAAGATCGATACTTTGCTTACATCAGTACTTCTAAAAACTAAACTGCAAAGAAGACGGCATTTTTAGAAGATTCCGCAAATAACAAATATCGAATGTTTCACAAAGACTCATACTAACCAGAATAAAAGATTAACGTTGGTCTATGAAACAAGAAATTAAATACTCCTATGGTTGAACTGTAAAGAGAGGGGAGTACGGGAGAGGAGGCGGGCTTATTTATTTCTTGCAACAAGAAGCCGGGTCACACCGCAGTGACCGCACGCTCGGCGAGCGACAAATTAAATAAATTTACAGTCCGCAACTGTGCAATAATAAAGGAAATTAATTTCAACAATAAATAATTGTCTGTTTTGTTATCATCATCAAAGCCTTCCTTTAAATTAATACAGAAATCTGAATGATTGTATTCATTTGAGACAACATCATTTTATTCTCCGACATTATATTATTTCTGTCAACCTATATTTGGAGAACGTTTACTCTTCTTATTATACCTGCAGCCACCCTGCAGCAAACGATCGCTGATCACAGGGAAATAATCTGATAAAACAGGACTGCGCCTTTTGCTGAAAAAGCCTGCCGCGAAGTCTGTAAGTTCGACAGAGATAACTAATAAGCGGTCTGATTCCCCATTCTATTGTATTCTTTCTGCCTCTCTCTGATGAATGGATAAACTGATCATCGTCATAATTTTATTCGTACTTAAAATCACTTACATTTATATTTTATAGACTATTTTATGCAGGCTAGGAATTTTAATATTCAGCTCTTGTAAATGGCACCTCAAGGCATCTACGGTACGGTACGTTAGTCTATTAATGTCGGTAAAGTTTTTTTTAACCATCGTCGCATCGCTTCAATTCACAAAGTAAAGTAAAACACTGCATAAATCAATTCACCTTGGCTATCGGTTTTTCATATAAAGTTGAAAGGTTTTTTGAAATTTTTAAATGTAGAATCTACTTTGAATATCCATACCTATGAATTTATAAATTCGTATAAATCTATTTATTTTTACCCACGACGGAACGGAGTACGGGTATATGCGTTTAGGGTGAGAGACCGTTTGTACATTACTCTATTAAAAATATTTTATGTTTGTTTGTATGTTAAATTGTTCGCAAAAACCAATAATGCAAAAATATTTTTGTTTGTTTGTTTGTTCGTTTGTTTGTGCACATCGATGTTCCCATTTATTTAAAAAACGGCTTGACCGATTTAGATGCGGTTTTCTGTATAATGTTTGGTGTTCAGCGGCAATGGTTCTTAGATAGTTGTTACGAACATCGATCACAAGGGGGCGCCATAAAAGACATTTACAGTGCAAACGAATGTTCTCAATTATTACAAAAACGACTGAACCGATTTGGATACAGTTTTATATAAAATATTAGTGAGTCATTGGCGATGGTTCGTAGATAATTGTTCTTGTGATTGAACAGCAGGGGGCGCCACAATAAACGTATCTTTATGACTTGGAAGGGAAATTTGTTATCTGTCTAATAATATTCCTTGCGTTAGGGATTACGTTTGTTTTAACTAGTCTTAAATATTAAATTTGGTGACGAGGGTCTGATGCAACATGGGCCTGATTAGCGATGCTTAATCATGGTAACTAGTAAATAAATCGAGTTTAGTCTCATTTGATTTGGTTAAACTATTCTAACACATTAGGCTTGGTGGCGAGGATTAATGAATGAATGTTGCGTATTTACCAGAGGGGCAAGAGGGCCATGGCCCAGGGCGTCAGCCTCATAAGGGCGGCGCTAGTCGCAACTCGCTCAGCTTTTTTTACTTTTTTAGAGAAATTATCTGTTTAATGTGTTATCTTTCTAGTAAACACGTATTGTGTACAGTCTAATAAACAGGGATTCGTATGTTTTAACTAGGCTCCAATCATAAATTTGGTGACAAGGGTTAGATGATGCCTTCAGACGCTGCATAGAGGAGCTGATGGCTAGTTTGAAGATTAATTTAATTTTTTTTTTATATTAATATCATTTAAATAACATTAATATATTAATCGAAAAACTACAAAACAAGTGGAAAATTTAAATAATTTAAAACACCCACGACTTTTGCGGACTTGTAATTGAAAAAGGATTAAATAACTTTTTTTGAAACTCCCCGGAAAGTAAGAACTAAGAACCTATCAGTATAATTACAAATACAAGAATATCCGTCGGAGCTGCCATTGCTATTTTCATTTTCAATATCAATTAATGCAATTAGTATGTATTGATAAACTGTCGGTATATGAGAAGTATCAAGAAATTGAATTAGTCATCAACTGGTAAACAGCAACATCAACACCGTTACAGGCAGAACACAGCAGCTCTAGCGGATTTTCTTGGATTTGTAATTATACTGATAGGTTCTTAGTTCTTACTTTTCTTTAGTCGGGGAGTTTCAAAAAAAGTTATTTAATCCTTTTTCAATTACAAGTCCGCAAAAGTCGTGGGTGTTTTAAATTTTTTAAATTTTCCACTTGTATTTATTCTATAGTCTTTTATTAGTCCTCCATTTGGGCTAATCAAAACTCTGCGATATGTGTAAATTTTTATTAAAATCTGTTCAAGGAAGTTCCAAAGCAAAAAATAAATATTCGTTTAGCTTATGTCTTATAGATATTTCAATCCACGACGCCGCGCCCCACTCTGTCACATAATCGTATAAAACAAAAGCGATTATGACAGAGTGGGGCGCGACGTCTTGGTTTGAAATATCTATAATACAAGTTATTTTATCTGTCAATACTCATAAGGAAAAAAAAATTGACATGGTCAGAAGAACTCTCAAAGATTCATATAAGTAGTAGTACTCTGCATTTGACAAAGATTTCATTGCGTTGCAGACTTTGGTAAACTTAACGGGAAAATTTCTCAAACGGGTCTTTTATAGCTTCCTTCAGCGTGGGATTTGTAAAATTATTATTTCATACTTCCTTTACATAAGTGAAGAACTTTTTGAATGAAAATTTCCGTCCCTTACAACTGGGTTTTAATAAGATATTATAATATTAAGATCTGCCATTTGACAAATTATATCATCGATTCATAACAATAAATAAAATGTGTTTTTAATAAAAATGCCAGCAATCTGTACAGATAACTTTAATATTTTGAGAAATATCAAATTGATATTTCTCAAAAAATTTAGAAAAAAGTTGTTAGATTTAATGTAAACAAATACAGACCGAGATCGATTTGGTATTTTTTTTATAATATAAACCTGTATATGCGTTTTCCTTTGTTTGAATAATCCATCGCCTTCGGTCATTAGTCATTAAGGGGATTTATTGATTTATTTTTGTCTTTCTCACTCTCACGGAGATTTGGTAGGTGCGACATGCAGCGTCGCGGAAGAATATAGCAGAAAAACGACGTTTTACCTAATTACTCAAAAACTAAGCCAGTTATCAAAAATCTGTTCTAAGCGTTTTAGGATATTATTATTACCTATACAATAAAATAAAAATTACAATTACATCCATTGTAGTTTTCGATAAAATATAGAAAAACTGAGATTTTGGAGCAACTTTTGGGAGAACTTTCTATCGAGAAAATTTTATCCAATCGTGTTTCTGCTTCTAAGCGATTTTAGATTAAAGACCCAAAATACATGACTTGTAAATTTGAAAGTAATTGTCTTTATAGTTTTTGCATAAAACTTCCTTCAAAATCACCTAAATACGGCTTGTAGGCCGTTAATTAATTTAGATTAATATCAATTCAGCGCCAAGCATTGAATCAAAGTTACATATACTATAATCATAAATGGCATGAAGATATTCATGAGTAAGAACGTCTTACTCGTAAGTCGACCGGGGTAGGGTTTTGATGTAGGTAGACATTCAGGGGTCTGGTTATTAAAGAGATGAAATCCGCAGTGATTGATGTTACACTAACTAGGACCTTGTAAATAATACGAAGCAATAAATCTGCAAGGATTGAGCCTGCCTGAAGTTTATGCTCGGTTTAGGACGCACTCGTATGTATATTGTATAGTCTTAAATTATATTGTTAACCTCACTGCTGCTATGTCCTTTTCAATATACTATGTTAAAGGAATGGACTTCAGGAGAAACCATCCATGGATAGGAGATTTATTTTCTCTAATATACAATAGGAAGAGTGCTTTTTCAAGTTCTGAACTCATAGATCCTCAGTGAATTGAAAATGAGTCCTTTATATAACTTTTTAGTGGATAGTGTTGGAATAATTAAATTAAGAAATATATAATCAATGTATACCAACGAAAAGCTTCCAAATGTTAACCGAACTCTACGAAAAGTAAGTTGAAATCAAAACCACACTTCAATACAGTTAATTAAAGCTTTAACTTACTTACAAAACTACGTACACCCCAAGCGAACACGACGAAGCTATAAATATAAATAACTTTTAAACATTCAATTACAAAAATGGAGTTCGAACATCGATCGTTGCATCGATACGGCATTACGGCATGCAAACTTCATCAGCAAACTATCCGAGGGTCGAGAGTCACCGATACGTTAAAAAGGGAGTGATAAAATTAAAACACGCAGGCGCAAAAAAGTGCCCAGTTTCGAAGGTAGATGAAAATGAAATTCGGTGCCATGCAGTGACATATCGACGCTATATTGGCCTTTCTATTTTTAACTCTCTCGTGCATGTTTCTATTGTACCAGGCCTAATATACCTAGCTGTATAAGGCATGGAAAAACAATATGTGATTTCTGTTAAAAAACTCGAAATATTTAGAATTAAAGACCGTTTTTTACGGCTCATGTTGACATTGATTATAAAAAACAATATAAAAAGATGTTAACATTCTTTGCAGAAAATATAGTTTTTTGACAGTATGACGAAAGTTTAAATCGGAATTGATTATAATATTATGTTCATTAGTAATTATACAGTTCAATAAGCAATCAATAAATTTAGATGAAATTTTTCTTGCATGAGAAATTTTTTCTAGTTGGATTGTTAGATTACGAATATTAATTAACTTTAAAATGGTTTAATATGTTTGGGGTCAAAGTGATACTATTTAAAATTGAATGCTTTAACAAAAAAGAGGATTAAATTATGGTTTGGGTGTTTTGTAATTTGTATATTCTATGAAATATCATAGCTATGAAACCCTCAAAAAGCTTTGTAGCGTCCAAAGATTGACATATTCAAAACAAACTTTATGTAGGCTCAAAAAACTGTCACGCGATACAAACTTTATAAACAAAACTGCGACTGACTCACAGAGTCATCCGATATACGTGAAAAATAGTTATAAAAAGAGAAATGAAAAAAGGATGAAATTAAAACATGCTGCACGCACCAGCGGGGAAAAGCGAGCACATCCTTTGGAGAATTTATTTCGGTGTGAAATTTTTGCATCAAAAAAAAAAAGATTCCGACGAATTGAGAACCTCCTCCTTTTTTTGAAGTCGGTTAAAAATATTGTACGACGGCTTTGTACGTTTTGTTAGTCGCGCCTATGGATTAAACGACACTATTGCATTCAAGAATCTTCACGTGTTCCATCTTATATTTTCTTTATGCCTCGGTATGTCATAATCCTTACTACTTTTTTGTTTTTTTTTTTTAATACTATTTAATTGGTCCCCTTCATTGAGCTTCCAAAATCTTGTTGAAAATATAATAGTTAAGCTTTAAGGATCAAGGATTGGAAACGCTTGCTAATTAGGTACTCGAGACAAAAATTTTACAATGGCAAAAAAATAATAAAAAATGTGAAGATCAAATAAATAAATGTGAAAATTTATAACTTTTTATATACCAGCTGACCCGGCAAACGTAGTTTCGCCATTAGAGATGTAAAAATGCCTTACGATTAAGACCTACTCTCGGACCTATCACCACCTTGGATTATTATTTAGACACTTTTAATTTCTGAAAAATTACCTTTTGCCGCGGGATCTTTAAAATTGAAGTTCGTCGAACCGTCCATGAGAAACCGCTAATAAAACCGAATAAACATAAATTTAAAACAAATTCATAGAACGTGCATGTATGTATGTACAAGGGAAAAAATACAAAGTTCGATTGGTGGAAATAAACTGACATCGAAACTCAATGTTGGATGCCATTTTAATAGAAACAGATAGAAGTGAAAAAATATTTTTGAACATTGTCAAAGGTAGAAAAAAGAAAATATTCAAAAAATGTAAAAACAGAAAAAAATATAAAAGTAGTACATTGTAGGTGATATATACCGCGCACATTTTTGCTTGAGGCACGCAATTTACAACTTAATATTTTTCAAAGCAATAATAGTGTCCAATATTTACAGTAACTTTAGGTACTTGCCAGATTATTATTTATTCGAAAAATTCTGGTAGGAGCATACCTGAAACAAAAATAATTAAATAATATAATTAATTGATTACATCATTGAAACCACCAAATACAAGATACCATTAAAACAAAGCTCTGGGCCCTGTATAAGCTAATTTATAGTGAGCTTTTGGAATAAGCGCCATTTGCCAAGTAGGGTCAAAGTACTAGGGCATCATATCCTTGCAGATATTCGGGGCATAGGGGAAACTTTGATACATGACTAGGCTATAAAACGCAGCGCCTGGTCCTCCGGGTTGTGTTCTGTAATATATGGCACACTGAAAACAGCTACAACGCATACGGGTATGAATTGTTTGTCCGCGGCAATCTGAACATTCCAGTGTCATATTGATTAAAATTATATTATGAGTTTAGGATTAATATTTTTATCGTGCTGACCTACACGTGTGACGCTTTCGCGAAATTCATCCTTATACTCTTTTTACTTTATTTTGGGAACTTCTGTGCTAACTTTCAGGATCTAAGTGATTTTTTTTTATTGACACAAAGTGCCTAATGCACACCCCTTAGTCATAGAAGGGTTATGTGGGACTTGCACACACCAAAAAACTGTCTGTTTCTACAGCAGACCTTCTGGCGGGAGTACAGGATTCAAGATCTAAGTGCTTGGATTTTTAGATTGGAGATTTAATAATTAGAGACGATGTAACTTCTAACTAATCCAATTACGATTTATTAGGTTTTCAACATTAACAACAATAAATGCGTCAATTTTATTAAATTGAAAATATTTTGACTAAGTTGCATTTATGATAGTCACGTCAAACAGAAAAATGGAAAGAATTTTTTCAAGAATCAAATCTGACGAGTAACTGCAATGTTATGACTTAGTTAGGTATTATTATTAATTGGATATCCGCTAGCTAGACAGGATCTTATAGTAACGGGCCAGTAGTTTTTGTATTATACAGCAAAATATATAAATATATCTTGCCAAACGTACTGAATATCATCCACCAATTCTTTGATAGGAAATATCGGAAAACGAAATCCCGGTCTTCATACTTTACCAGACAGTCATTAATTCCGTTTCAACCGAATTTTTTTGCGAATACGAGTATGTCGTAGTCGAAATAGGTACTGAAGAAAAGTAAACAATTTTTTTACACGCTACAAGATGATACTTGGCTGCTATCACATCTGATGTTAAGTGAAGATGCAGCGGCATGATATCGTACTAACTTGAAAGAGGGTGAGTAACACCTATGAGGTTGCAACTGACCATCGCACCGGAACGTTAAATTGCTTGGCCGTGCGTCTACTCTTTACCAGTAATCAACAGCCACGGGCCAAGGCAGAGACCACCAGACCAGACTCATTGAGCCAATTTAGAAACTATAGACAATATTTTAAAATAATTTAAACTAGCCCATCCCGGGTATCGAAGCAGCGATCTCCCGCTATAATCGTAGCGCTACTGCCAACTGCGCCAAAAATAATATAAAATTATTTCTCTGATATATAAAATTCCCGTGTCACTGTGTTCGTAACAAAACTCTTTGTTTATTGAGTACGTAGGAAATAAATATGGCAAAACAACGATCGCCAAATCGGCTACTAACATATAAAAAATATTCTTCGGTTATTATTAAAGGAATTTTTCCAGTATTTCCACTACAGTGACAGTTAAATTAAATCGAGGGTAACGTAGTACGTAGTGGCTGGGCTCTAGGGCTTCTAGAAACAATGTTATAATTCACCTCATTTCATCAAAATTACACAGTACAGCCCGCCCGGTATAATCTTCGCAAAACTCCATTTCCCTCAAGTGAACGCAAAATGTCCTTCGAGACATTGCGGTGGCGTACTTTCCTTCGCAAAGTTGTTACTTTTAAAAGGCTTTTGTAATCCAAGATAGCAGTGTTCTAATATTTTCACGGAAAATGTAATACAATATTTGACTTGACCTTAGGGAACATGATATTTATAACGTTTGATAAACTTTTCATAAAGTTACTAATAATTATTGAATGGAAGCAGGCGTTATTTTGCGGAAAACCATAGTTAGCAAGAAAGATTAAAGTTTTGTTATAATCCGCTACTTGAAAAGAATATGTATGGTCCAATATGCATGGAACACCGCCCACAATATGAAACACCATACACAATTCTTCCAATAAATTGTTCGACGCACGTTTCGTCCAGACAATGGGACATCCTCAGGAGATGTTGACTTTACAATGCGAAATCGAAGTGTAATAATCTCGAAAGAGCTTCATTTATTACAATTATCTTGTCAATTTTCCATTCAATTTGTTTCCTTGAGCAAAAAAACTTTCTTAGTAAAAGGTGAACACTCGACTTTGATCCGATATCCGGGAGAGAAGGCTGGCAACAATTCAAACTATTCATTTAATAAAAGGGGTAAACTAAAAATGGTTTTCCAAGTCAAGAACTCATCTTCAGAAGCTCTACGAGCTTACAGCCGACTTGAACACTTGGAATTTCATTTTATCGAGAAGCATGTTAAAAAAAAATATCCACTGCATTTTGTAAAAAAAAAACCTGTTGTGCTTAAAATGTTTTTATTATTTCAAAGTGCGATAGTAATATACGGGTAGAATTTTAGTAAAATGACCCCAAACCTGCGGCATTGCTTTTGTTTTAGAAATCGTTGTAGTTAATACTACAACCATTCTTAAATATTTAGTGGCTTTTTCATCACACTATTTATTGTTTGTTGATGTGATCATTATCATCAATCACGCTGCAACTGACAAAACGATCGTTTCGACGAGCAATATTCTTTTCTTTAATTAAAATTATGGTTCATTTTATAACATTTCTTCTTTCTATGGAAAAGCACAGGGACGTTTTGCAGATTTCCAACTGTAGACACATATAACGAGCAATCACATTACAATTAAACTAATTTCACTGAACACAGTAGGTGGTTACTCAGTCTGTAACAAGTTTCTCAACTTCAGCAACGTAAATACGATGCTTTATATACCTACCCAAGTTCTAAGAACATAATTTGTTCTTAAGCCTGTAGGTATAACTAGTTTCGGTGAGATGTAAAACTTTAACAATTTATCTTATTACACCTGAAATGTCTAATTTGTTTTAAACTTTGCAAATCTTATTTGAAGTTTCGGATTCGTTGAAATATTATGTTGTCATAAATAAAATACTAAATTAAAAATTTTTAAAAACCCACGACGATTGCGTGGGTAGCTCCGGCGGATTTTCTTGGATTTGTAATTAGGTATACTGTTAGGTTCTTAGTTCTTACTTTCCTTTAGTCGGGGAGTTCCAAAAAAAGTTATTTAATCCTTTTTCAATTACAAGTCCGCAAAAGTCGTGGGTGTTTTAATTTTTTTAAATTTTCCACTTGTTTAATTACAAGTCTGCAAAGGTCGTGGGTGTTTTAAATTTTTTTAATTCTTCACTTGTGTTAGCATCAATTCTCTGAATTGTTTTACAATATGGATGCTTCAAAAATGTATGTACGTCAAACAATACTACAGATCGTTTTTCTTTGTCAAAAATATTAATATCAACTATTCTGATTGTGATGACGAATGTAAACAAATTCAATGATATCTTGAACATAAATTGCAAAGGCAAGCATAGATAGATACTAGAGTCAATAAATATAAGGAAATATAATTTCAACAACAGATATACGTCCATCCAAGGCTCCATTATGCAAGTATTTTTAAATAATATAAGGCCAGAATCAAACATGCGTGACCAGAGATCCGTAATGGCTTACAACAAAACCTTCAAAGGCATTGTAATAAAAGCCGTATCAAAAATCCGCTTATCCGTTCTATATGGCTTCAGTGTCTGTTCTAAAGATACCTATAACTTATTAATAGATATATATTACTTCAGTTTACTCCAACAGCGAATGGGTATTTTTCAGCCACGATGACAATATGATCTTACCTGATAATATTAGTTAACCAATAGTGTTTCAAAGATCTTGAAACTCAGCATCTGCCTGAATAAAGCTTTTGTTATAAACTATGTGCTATATTGTACTCATATCAAGGCTGCATCTACGAAACGAATATTTACATCCTATATTGTATGGAGATTTAATAAGTATGCCGTATCAATTTGCTGCATAGATTCATAAATGTTGTGACGTCTTCATTTAGCGTTAATTATGATTTTTATTCAGCTGATTAATTATTCCAATATGTAGGTAATAGGATCCAACATTAGTTATTTAAGGTACTTAAAAGAGAATAAAGGCAATGAAAGTGCATTATATCGATGACAACACGTACTTGCAAACGTACCAACAGAAAGGAAATAGTTATAAAAATCAAGCACTGTTATGTTTTTAAAACAATCAATTTGCTAAAAGAATCATTTTCTTTACTCTTTAGAGGAACTGCTAGCACCTATTACACTCTACAACCTAGAGATAACCTTTGTCTCATTGAAAAAACAAAAAAAAATTGTATTGCATGAATTATTTCCGAACCTTTTACATGATGGAAAACTGCAAAATATTCAAACATTGTTGATAATTAATTTCGAGTTGAATGTAGATAAAGTGCATCCATTAAACTTTAACAACATTGCAGTTGTGAATTTCGGTCCAGGTATCCCCGTGCTGGTTAATCGAGTAATGGACTTTGTAACTAAAACCGGTGGCAAACAGTTTCTATTTAATAGCGACGAAAAACTTTTGCGCATGAAAGGAAATTCGGATGTTGCTACGTTATTTGTATCAACAAGTTGGAAATTAAAGTTGCGAATTTTGATAACATACTGAAACAGAATATAAAACTGGAATTTTTTAAATTTTACCAGCTGCAGCGTATTTACATTTAGGAATGGAACTTTTTTTACATACGACAAGTTATTTCTTGACTGCTATCTCACTTGATTGTAATTTTTAGTGACGATGAACCCGAAGACGGTGTACTACTAATTAAGAAGGGGACTAGCAACCCGAAACGGTTGCTAAACATAATCGCACTGAAACGCTAAATCGCTTGTTGGTGGGTCTTTGCCAGATGACTTTGAGAAGTAACTGATAACTCCATATAAAATGCCCGTGGCAAGAATCGAACACGCGACCTCCCACTTGAAATAGCTTTCCTCACACATCAAAGAAAGTAATGTTAAACACATATAACTTTTTAAGACGTTATTAAGGCGGGCTCACCTATCTTATTTGCGCATAAATATTTATGTATCTAACGCCGTAACTCGAACGGTGCGCATGGAAATGGGCATTAAAGTCTGTTACTCGTTTAATATTATATAGAAGATGATCCGAAAGTCATCGCGTATCAGCTTATCTTCGACAAGGACTACATCAAGTGAGAGAAAAAACATAACTCATTCGAAGCCATTAGGGTTGCATACTTGCAATATTAAAATAAAAACATTATATTGTTGTATTATCATTGTTGTATTTTAATGATGACGACGGAAACATTGGTATTGTATTTGTATTTTGAGAATTTGTGTGGATTGTGGAATATACTCCTAAATGGCATTCAATTAATTTTAAGATAAGTTTTGTGGAGGCTTCTCTATATCCTCATTCTTCAGTTTTGGACACCGATTGCTTGGAGTCATTCAATGACTATGATTTTTTTGTACCAGAAAAAAGGGTGAATAACAAAAGCAAAATAATGAAATAGTCAAAGACATCATAATGGTGTCTCACTGAGCATTTTTAGTGGTGTGAAATTTCAAGACAAACCAATTTATCACACAGTAAATATACACAAATAAGTAATAACGTACTTCACCTTCATAGTCCAGCTGAGGATCTAGTGGATGAAAATTTTCACGGACACGTTATAAAAAACGGTATCACACTATAAAATATCCTCGTATCTAGATGGAATGATAACCCTATACACAACGCGAAGGAAAAGTTGGAATCGAATTGGACGAATTGAAGTCAGCAAAACTTCCGACATTAACGTACATCGAAGATCGATACTCTAACGTCTCTAACAACGCTATACAACTTTGTTTTTCAAAATAAAATTTATTTTCGGAACAAGGATATTAAGTTTGTAGTTTTGTACTAAGAATTACTTAGGTACTTTTCGATGGTAAAGTTTTGTGTTAACATCAGCGTATCGATCGTGCACGATACTAAACATAAACTTAAACATGAATGTGGGTGGGTTTGTGTTTGTAAAGTTTACTTTAATGAGACGCTGGAAGATGCGTAGGTACAGATACGCTAATACTATATAAGTAATATGTATTATAAAAAAGTCAATATATTAAAGATTTATAACGCTGATATAGAGCGATATATAATTTTATTAGCGATGTGTCCAAAAATGTATCTATTGGAGTGACATTAGCTAACGCTATAACATGGAAGTTAGCTAGAGTCAATCCCATAAATTTTTGGCCAAATCGCTAATAAAATTATATATCGCTTTAGATATTATATCAGTGCCATATCTATAGCCATATACCATCCATAGCCTAGTATATAGTAGCCATATACATAGCTAAAAGAATATCACTTTGTCTAGGCCCCCCTTATCTGTTTTCTTAATAAAAGGTCACTTTTGTTTTAAATCAACTATGAAAATTTATCAAACAAACTCGTATTTTATCAAGTTATCACGATATTGGCAGCATAAGGCACCGATATCCCGATATCAATCAATTTGCATTCAAATACCCATTCCTTGAAAGGACCGGCGTGAAGTGAGCTGATGCGATGGCCGATGATGATACAACTCAGAAACGAGACTCCTATAAAAACGAGGCCATTCGCAAACACGAGCCGTCCCGAACATCACCGCCAACACTATTATGCTAAACAGATAACGGTACGGTATCGGTATTCGTATGCCTTTTTGTAACATATTTCGCTCATAATATCGATGAGATAGAATAGAAAAGGTCGAAAACAAAATTTGTCTCAAAGATAATATAAATCCAGTCCAATTTATAAATACAGGGTTAATTATAAAATATCCAATCAGGAAACAATCAGCCTGCAGTTTCTATCATTAAACCAAAAAAAAATTTTTTCTACGACTTTTCAAAATTCAATATCATTTTTTTTTTATTTTATTTTATTTAATAAGCACACTTACAATTTACATATAAGACTTAAGCACGAAAACATACACAACACTACACTAACTGATATGTAAATCAATTAAAAGTGTACATAGCATTCATGGGGTATGTCATGCAAACTAAATTTAGAAAATTGTAGAAAATTCCTATATATAACTAAGAGAATTAATTATTTATACCGTTACACAGAAACAATAATGAAACAAAATACAAGAAAAATACAAAAAATAAAAGATAAACATTTCTAAGGCCGTGGAACATAATTGATTAAAAGAAGTAACTGTAATTTTAATATACTACCTTAATAACGAATAATTCGCCAAGACATGATTGGTGAGTTTTTTCTTAAAAGCAGTATAAGAGTCGTGAAATATATCAATGCCCGGCATTGTTTTGGATAATTCGTTATATTTGCAACAAATACGCACAATAGGAGCTTGACTTCCGAGACGTGTTTTCGTGAAAGGAATATGGAATATTTTGGAAATGCGCCAACGGGGATACCTACGTGGAACAGACAACGATATGCGATTAAGAATTTTGCTGCACTTTACTTTATTATGCAAGATTTTATAAAGATAGCACAGATCAAGAATTTCTCGCCTATTTCGAAGAGATATCAATTTAAAATGAGTCAGTCTCTGATTGTAGGGTTGCCGGTGAGAGAAACCACTAGCGTAAAAGGCAAGGTGCCGAGTAAAGGCACGTTGTACGCTTTCAATGCGCTGGGAGTGTACACTAAAGGATGGATTCCAGATGACACTTGCGAATTCAAGGTGGCTTCTTACCAATGCGTTGAATAACAGTATTTTAGTCTTAGAAGAAAAAGCCTTTGTGTTGCGTTTGATAAATCCCAAGAGCTGCGCGGCTTTATTTACAACATTGTTTATATGTGATTTGAAGGTTAACTTTCTGTCAATAGTTATTCCTAAATCTTTAATTTCCATTAACTCTTGCACAGGAACATTATTAATTGAGTAACTGGAGACAAGTGGTTTTTTTTTCCGAGTAAATTTGACGTGAAAGCATTTGTTAACATTTAGGGACATACTATTGACTTTGCACCAATTAACTATTCTATTCAAGTCATCCTGTATGAGCTTAACATCGTCGTCAGATTTGACTGATCTATAGATTTTTAAATCATCAGCAAATAACGAGCAGGAGCTGTTTTTGATTTCAGTGGTAATGTCGTTAATAAAAGCCAAAAACAATAGAGGCCCCAAGTGAGAACCTTGAGGCACCCCAGACTGTGCAAGATATGTTTTCGATTCAAAACCATTGATAACAACAATTTGGGATCGCTGCGCTAGATATGATTCGAACCATTTAATGAAGGAGGACCCTATACCGTACTGAGAAAGCTTGTTGACGAGTTGTTGGTGATCAACCTTGTCAAATGCGCTACTAAAGTCTGTGTAAATAGCATCAACCTGATGGCCGTTATCTACTTCTTTTAAGACGTAACGTACGTAAGATCAGAAGTAAAATTTGTCAAATTGGTCTGAACCGATAAACCGCTTCTGAATCCATGTTGCGAGCTGGTAAGGAAGTTGTCAAGGTGTTTGGCAAGAACGGGCTGCACAAGACTTTCAAATAGTTTGGAGAAGCATGAAAGAATTGATATAGGGCGATAATTTTTGATATCCATGCGATCACCTTTCTTGTGGACTGGCACTATACGCGCTTTCTTCCATTCTTCAGGAAAGATACCTTCTTCAAGGGAACGATTAAAGATTAGCGTCAGTGGAAAGGCCAGGCCAGGACCACAACGCTTGACAAAGATGGGAGGAAGGCTATCTGGACCCGCACCTTTTTGAGGATCTATTTTTTTTAATTTTTTTAAAACATCTGCTTCGAAAATCATCAACTTGGAAAATTGTGGAATATTGCTGTTTGGTTGGTATGGTACCGGTATGCAATTAGTCGATACAGTGTAAATGGAGGAAAAATGGTTTGCAAAAAGATTAGCTATCTCCGAGCCAGAATTTGCAACCGTACCATTCAACTTCATAGACCCAGGTAAAGATGATTCACCCTTCTTTTTATTTTTAAAGTATTTCCAGAAGTGTTTCGGATTTTTTGAAATATTAGACTCAGTGCTATCTTTATAATCATTCAGACATAAATCAAAGAGTTTGTGACACCGACTACGAAGTATTTGAAACTCTAGGCTATCTCTGGGGTTGTTGTATTTGCGGTATTTTCTGCGAAGCTTGTCTTTTTCAGATAATAATTTGATCAAGTTATGCTTGAACCAAGTTGGATACTTTGCTGAGATAAACTTATGTTTGGGTACAAAAAGATCAATTATATCAAATAAACATTCGTAAAATATTTTAACCATAGCATCGACATCTTTGCAATCAGAAAACTTATGCAACCAATCAATATTTTTTATTTCTCTAACCACAGAGTTATAATCAGCCTTATAGTAATTGTAATCGATGCGTGTTTTAGAACGAAGGAAGGAAACATTTCCGCACTCAATACTAATTAAAAGGCTAGGATGGTACAAGTCCAATTTACTCAATAAGTCAGGAGGTTTTGTAACCTTAATGTGTGGTATGTTACTTAGCACTAAGTCCAAAAACCTATCGTCACAGTTACTCACACTGTTATATTGATATATATTATTGATAGACATAAAATCAACTAATGAGTAACCTAGAGCATTATTGTAATTAGAGGGAGTCATGTTTGAGCCATTGGCAGACCATTCCATAAAACCCATATTAAAGTCTCCTATCACCACTAAGTCATCAACGTGATTGGTCACATTATCTACGCTATCTAAGAATTTATTTAGTTTTTCTAATTTGACTGGTGGAGGTAAATAGACTACACAAAGTGCAATTCTTTTTGAGACATTGTTGTTACTAAATTCTAATACTACCCATACATTCTCATCATCAGTTTCCCAATTTATAATACGAGAAGACGAGATCTCACGCGAGATAGCAATAAGAACGCCTCCACCATCTTTTTTAGATGAAGAACATACACGATCTTTTCTGTATATGACATAGCGGGAATCAAACAGTTCATTATCAAATATACTAGAATTAAGCCAGGTTTCAGTGAACACAATAATTTTATAGTTAGATATTAAGATATTCTTATGCACATCATTAGTCTTAGTTCTCAGTCCTCGCACGTTTTGATAATAAATGTCCAACAGTGTGAAGATGTAAGAGCCATAACATTCAAACAGTTTATTTAATAAATTAGACAATGAGCTTAAGACTATCTTCGTTTTTAATTATTATTGCCTGACTAAATTCGTCCTTGCGTACGTAGATCTTTCCATTTCTAATCCATGTAAAGCGATATTTCTTCTCCTTGGATTTTATGCGAGCAGCAGCATGAAGAGATTTACTCCCCGGAGTTAAATGCTCTGAAACAAATATTGGTGCTCGAGATCCTCCTATTCCTAGATGGTGAGAGCTCAATTTATCTTCAGGATTTTTTTTATTGAATTGTGCTACCGCCGCTAGGAGAGCATCTCTGTGCTTCATTGTACGTAGCTTGACAATGACCGAACGTGGCTTTTCAGTATTTTTATTCAGCTTAGCTACCCTGGTAACATGTATGATCTCATCCTCTGATAGCGGATTTTCATTCATACAAAATCATTCCACATGTTTTTATCCTGTGTAACACAATATGAGCAAGCGAATGATCAATGAACTTTGACCTCTGGACGAGACGGGAGGCTTTACAGAAAAGTGAACAGCGCATACATCTATAATTTCTAATTATAACCTCAGATAGAACAACAGAGATTGAAGATAAGAGTTATTCCACACGGACAAAGCGCGATCTAGAACTAGCGGGGAATCGGGGATAGACTCGTAAAGTCGATGTCGATTCGAGACGGGATGACACCCGGGTTTACGATCACTCTCCCGCAATCCAACTAGATTCCTGGCAGGTAACAGCGCTGTAGCGAGGATATTGCTTTACTGCAGCCCTCCTGTTGGTTTACCGGACATTTAGACCTGACATACTCGTAGAAGGTGTGCCATCTTATAGCTGACATCATATCGTAATATACAAAAGGTAACGTTTATTTTTTAAAGTGCCCTACATTTCTATTTCAGTTACGTAACTAGCGACTTCTGTGTAGGTTAATATTTTATAAACCTATAGGTAATCTTCAAATTAGAGAAACCTTTGTTACATCCTCCACGTACTTATCTAACTTTAAGAGTATATTTTTGCAAATCTTTAAATATTGATTTCATAGACTTTTACGTCACTCTTTTAATAAATGTTGTAAATTGTTTTGTTTTTTCGTGGAATAAAAAAATTCTTCTTCTTCCCCAAATCTGATATAGCCCAGATACGACGCGAATTAGTATAGAAGCCTATGAGATGTTATACTTTTTATAAGTAAGTGCAGTTAGTATAACATACTAGAATCATGTACTACCTATAAGTTGAATTAAAATAAATTATGCAATTCTAGCAAATCTCGTCTCATCAATTCAAAATAATACATCGAGTTTGTGCAGCACTAAATCCCAAATCAATCCAATCCGTAACTGTTACTTCATCTGATAACAGTCTGGTTATTCAGTTATTCAAATAGCCACGGAATACTAACGTACGAGTAGATACTAATATCCCGACATCAAACAAATAGATAGCGCTTCTAAAATTCCGACACGGAATTCCATATTGATCCGATTCCATTATTGAGTTACACTCTCCCGTCCGGCAGACATTACCGGAACCACGAACTATGTGCGCTATGCTAATCCTATTTTTGCTAACTCAATTCTACTCGCATACGTTCTGAAATGTAACGCGATTCGGATTTCTGCATCGACTATTTTCGATATGTCATCCCTTTGGTAATGCACTTTCTAAAATTCCAATATAACAATTTTATGTTCCCGCATCATTTTCCGTACGAGAGCGAAAATATTACTTTTCCTGCAGTAGGTTCATCTTTTCAATTTTCAATATCCATGTAATGCTGGACTTAGGCCTTTCGCAGTAGTGCCGTCTTGTCTTGACTTTACGAATCATCCACCGATTTATAAGCCTTCATTATCTACCTACGGTGAGTCAGTTCTTCTGTGTTCTGGTTCTCAAAGCTAAGTCAGTTATTTCGGTCGTGAACATTGAATGTCTTTGCATTCGCAACCACTTAGAGCGAAGAAGTAATCCCAACAAAAACATTATCATGTAAAATGTTGCCATGACGAGAGGATATGGGTCACTGTCAAAAAGTTATCAGATGGCTTGTAGAGCAAGACTCTGCACGCTCTAACTCTACAAGCTCTAACTTCACTAACTCTACACTTTAGTCAAAATATATGACTTGGTCGTTTCGCTACATATACTTGTCGAATACAAAAACTGACTGAGCAAATAGCACATTCATCAAGCGTCCTTAACGTTTACACGCATAGCTTAGATATGTAAATATAAGGAACGAGTCACACATCATGACCACGGCCGAAGGAACTCTAGACGCCCCAGTCACGCGCCATTTCTCATTGCATTTCCTGCACGACAACTCAACCCCGATCGACGAGGGTTTTTTGTCATGCCACAGTTACATTCGTACAACCCGCTTGGCGCAATCGTGTGTGAAAGAGGTTTTGATACTTCACTCGGGTCAAGAAGGTCAATATGACACATACGAATCCCCGTGGCTATTCCATGCCCCGTTACATTAGCGAAGTGCTAAGTGCTGCTTTGACAGAAACAATAGAAAATAACATCAACGACGGCAAAATATCGAATTGCAGTTCATTTTTAAACTTACACAATTATTATCTCCATGTAAGATTTCATCTAAATGTGCATATAGGAAAACACCAACTTCACGACCTTAACATTAATTAAAACTCATCATTGTAAGCCCGTGATGGACAGCAGAAAAGGCAAAGCAGGGTCGGGTAAGCTAGTGTTCCTAGTGTAGAAGCTAGTAAATTCGTAAAAAGGTAAGCGCAAATCGACGAAGGTTTTACCATTCCGCGAATACCTATATCCGAGTGTGGATTAACTCGTATCAAACGCCGCGGCTTTGAATTTTAATGGGCATCACCATCGTATGACTGGCGGTGTCTGCACGCGATCTAAATTTAAAATGGAGCCGTTAGTGCTTGCTGATGTTAAGTCATTAAGGGGATTCATTGAATTTATTTTTGTCTTTCTCACTCTTACGGATACGTTGGTAGGTGCGACATGCAGCGTCGCGGAAGAATATAACAGAAAAACGACCTTTTACCTAATTACTCAAAAAGTAACCTAAAATCTGTTCTCAGCGTTTTTGAATATTGCTATTACCGACACAATAAAACAAAAATTACAATTACATCAATTGTAGTTTCGGATATATAACAGGAAAACTGAGATTTTGGAGCAACTTTTGGGAGAACTTTCTATCGAGAAAATTTTATCCAATCGTGTTTCTGCTTCTTAGCGATTTTAGATTAAAGAACCAAAATACATGAGGTTTAAATTTGAGAGTAATTGTCTTTATAGTTTTTACGTAAAACTTCACTCAAAATCACCTAAATACGGCTTGTAGGCCGTTAATGGGAGGTACTCCTCAATCCGAGGATCGTACTAATTAGCGAGCTTTTAGGGCAGACTAAACGGTAACCGCCAAATTCAAATTTTATTTGGTTTTTTAGCAATTTGTAAGCTAAAACGACATAGTACGCTTATGGCAGTTAATTGGCAAGAATGGCAGTATCATTTTCAAATGAACTTAGTTTTAAGTCTTGAATTGGCTATCACTATTATAGGGACCGTGCAAAATGAAATGACTTATCATAAGAGCCTTTGTACGCCAGGCCTAATTTATTAATGTACAACAACAAAAAAATGTATACTAAAATATTTACTAACAAATGTCCATTTTAAGAGTTTAGTACGAGTATCGAATTCCTTCAACGACAGTTGCTCTCAATAATATGGTCAATTCTTGCACTAACTTCTTGAAATTTAAAACCTTAGGTCACACTAGTTTATCATACTCGACGCGTCATTTTTTACTTAAAAAATCCAAACTTTACTTTTCAAATACATATGACAATGGTGCAATTTCACTCTCTTTTTATAGTTGTACACCCAGCGAATAGCAATAAACCCATTTAAATTTATATCAATCATAAACACATATTAAAATTTGTAATGACATACCGATTCCGCTCCAGTAAAGTTCATCTCATAACATGAACACAACTTCATAATCCCCGTCCGACAATATTTGTGTCACTTCGTTAACCCCGGACACCTTAATAGTTAGAGATGCAACACTCATTCCGTGCAAAGTGTTTATACGTCTATTTGTTATTGGATGTAGTTTTACTATCGATCAAGATATTATTATGTTGTCGTCGTTGCCGTCTCAGTGTCTAGTACCAATTTTCATTATGTCCCACGTCTACCATACTAGCCAGGGTCAGCAGGTTTCACACACCTTTGATAACAACCTGAAAGACCACGGATATGATCTGTGTCAGCAATAAATTGATTGATTGAACTTTTCTATAAAATTATTTTAATGGATCCTATCAGTAATCGAACATTGGGTTAATAAAGATTACTGAAATTGTACGAGCAACTGATTTCGCCAAATATCGTTTTATCGGAAAATAAAACAGATTATTATATTGAATAAATACTTTTCAATATACATCGTGAATTTAATTCGTTCGTGACTAAGCCGTGACATTTACGAAGAAATCAATACCAAATTGTCTGAAATTGTTGCTAAGGGATAAAGGTACCTAATATTTAATGTGCCTATTGATAGGCATTATGTCAGTAATATTGTAATAGCTAATAATTTTGTCTGTAGTTAGGGATTCTAATAAAATAATGTCGGTATCCTTATGATTCTCATTTAGGTCTGTATTATGTTGATTTAATTTGAATGCAATTTAAGTAATTTGCCAGGTTATTGTTGTACGTTACAAAGCTCTTCCAAACCCGTTTTCTATTTCTTAGATACCTCTACTTATAGTTGTAATAATCGTGTTCCAATTTACATTCGTTTTTATAGTTCTATATTAAGTATCAACCCTAGCCACGTATTTTGCACCGTCTCTCATACCGTGGCTAAAACTTGTAGCAAATTTAATTACAGCAGCCTACTGAGGATGCATATTATAACACGAGGTATGTACGTTTTCAAGGTAAGCCGCAACGTCTTCTTGACACTTATGAGCTCCGAAACTAGCAAGTTTGATATTTGAGGTTGATGTAACATTACCGTACGGCTTAACTGTGTTGATATGTTGGGAACTAGTTTTGTACACATAACGCACGCCGTGCCGGAGTGTTTATCTTGAAACTTTCAAGGTACGGTGATGTTGGGCAAACTCTAAATTAAACAAATCTATCGACAGGTAGGTACATCGCTCCGTGAAGAACGAGCCTGTACGATACCTATACGATATAATATAAGTACTGGCATATGTTATGAATGTAATGATAGAATAGCTAAGTTACATGCAGAGTAAAATGTTTCCCACATACTATTTTCCTATCTTACTACTATTGATGAGTCGTATACAGTATAAGTTAGGTTTAAAAAAAATATCATTAAATTTGGTTGACTATAGAGAACTTAGGGACGAAAGTTAACCTTAATTTGACACGAGAACTTTAAGCTAGTAATTTTAATATCAATAATCTAAATTTTAATTATTCTAATTAATTAGAAAGAGACGTAGGAAAATTTTAAGATATTGAAAACAAGGAAGTACGTTTAAGAAAAAATTAAAAAAAAAGCTTCCTGTTAATTTTAATTAAAGAATGTTCACAGTTGACATTTGGCAGATATTCTCATTTACACATTATATTATGACGTATATAATTTACATATTATACATATTTATAATAATATACATTGCGTTCGCATATTGACATTCCTATTAGTGTTGTATACTTAGGTACATATTGGCTATACAACACCAACGCTTGAGTGCCTTGACCGACTAGATAAGATGTTCCGTTCAATATACCAGTTTGGTCACACATCACAATAGAGTTCTGATTGTAATCGGAATTTATTTCGATTGATGGTATCGGTAAGTCCGGACTAGTGTCCGATCACGTTATATGAACATAATAATAAGCCTCTTGAGTCATCAACCAATCAATCACAGACAGGCATTCAAGTACAAAATATGAATAATGACATTAAATGATAATGTCATGGTTCATACAGAACCTAGTTTTTATTGTAAAATTGCGTTTTTAAAAGAAATTACAAAACTTCACACAAATCGTTAGAGCCATTTCCGAGGTCAGGAAAAGAAATGTTGCATTCTAATATGACAGAAACCGCCATTCCAGTTCAATTGAAGTGATCGACAAGAACGAAACTAGCAAATGAATAATTAAATAAACACACGCCAATTACAAACCCTAAGGTTTTTGGATCTGGTATAATTGTATACATATATTATATTATGTGTATCAACTAGGAAATTTAATTATTACACTTTCAACGTTCCTGTGGTTCCAATTTCAAGCTTCTAAGTCTAACGCACACAATCTTAAAAAAACCCTGAAATCGTTTGATATTATTTGAAAGAATTTACTACTTACCGAATTTTAATTCGCGAAGTTTGACGTAAACATTATAATCATCCCTTTGCTGTTAACACGTTTTCATCATCATCAGCCCATTTCAGTCCACTGCCGGACTAAGGCCTCTCCATTGGCACGCCATCCGCTTCTGCTCTTTGTCTTTGCACATACAGCACAACACACAGGAATGGCCCTC
Source organism: Coenonympha arcania (assembly GCA_036785405.1). Classification (NCBI taxonomy): domain Eukaryota; kingdom Metazoa; phylum Arthropoda; class Insecta; order Lepidoptera; family Nymphalidae; genus Coenonympha; species Coenonympha arcania. Next base: position 6,371,667 of record CM072067.1, read on the forward strand.
AGTCTCCAGCAGCTTTGCTCGGCCCGGCCACGACTGCAGTCGGATAACCGTTAACCGACACATTAAAACAAAAATTACAATTACATCCATTGTAGTTTCCGATAAAAAACAAGAAAATTGAGACTTTGGAGCAACTTTTGGGAGAACTTTCTATCGAGAAAATTTTATCCAATCGTGTTTCTGCTACTAAGCGATTTTAGATTAAAGACCCAAAATGCATGACGTTTAAATTTGAAAGTAATTGTCTTTAAAGTTTTTACGTAAAACTTCATTCAAAATCACTTAAATAGGGCTTGTACACCGTTAATAGAACTTCTACAGAAAAACAGGCTTAACAAATCTCCACAGATTAATTAGGTTTCCTTTTCACACAATATCTTGGAAGAAGCATAGCGACGTGTGATAATGCGCTTGCGAGTCTGCATTACGTGTTAAGCTAATGACGTCACACTCCATTTACTTCGCGATATTCAACACACATTAGTAGGGGCTTAGGTACTGGTGTCTAGTAGTTCTAGTAATGAAATGTAGGTGAATCTTGATTTAAACAACAACAATGACAACTTGGTTTTTGCTAACGATGCTTGATGATGTGTAAAAGTATGCGTAATATGAACGTTTTGTGTGATTAAAAATTCAATGAATCGTAGCATTCAAAGCCGTGTTATGCTACAGTCAGCTACAATAATGAATTAGCCCGGTAAAAATTTTAATGTCTTAAAGGCTATAATGGATAAGAAACAAAATATTCTCACAGATATTTTAACACTGTAAAAATGTGACTAAATTTTAGAAGAGTAAAAATCAGCGTGGAAGTATGTCATGGGCACAAAAATACAAAACAACAAGAAAATTGGATGTTTGAAGAACAATTTGGTATTTTTATTCTTTGTGGATATGGAATAATTCAACGTTTATCGTTTACATAGCTGTTGATTAAATATCGTACCCAAACATTAGAAGTTATCTAATGTTTGAACAGCTTTATGTTAAACTTGATTTACCCTTAGTTCAAATAACCTTCCAAGTACATATTACACTTTACAGTACTCTTATTTAATTTAATGAAAGTTAAAAAAGAAAGTCATTCGGCGCTCTTAATGTTTAAAAAAAATGAGGATTATCTATCAATTAAACAATAAATGGAAGAGCCTTTCTTTCCCTTTAATAGGTAATAGTGATTTAAACAATGCTTAATTAGAACAAGTTACAAAAGAAGATTCCTAAATTAGAAATGATGATGTTATCCATAAAGGAAATGCAAAAGCGTATAAAAACGAGTGATCTAATACAAAAGCTAGAGTTAATGAGCAAGTGAAGTGAAGTGAACAGGTGGGATTACCTAACGGCCATTACAATATCGACTCGTGGGAGCGTTGTCTTGAATCATCGCTAATTGTGTTTGTTGAGAGCTCGTTCATCACAACGTAATTACTTTCGAATTTTTCTTAAAGATTTTTATATTTTATAATACTACGGTGATTAATGAAACAACAATATAAATCCAATTACAAAAATTATAAAGAAACATGATGACCTACAAATATCAAATGTTGCGGAATGGAAGAAAAAAAGAAAGTGAAAGAATTATTTGATTGGGCATCATAGCATGTGTACCTTACAAATTTATTTACATCAGAAATCAAAATATTAACAAATCCAATGAACACCAATAAAAAGTAACACCGTGCTTATACAAAAAAAAAACTATCAAGACCCATAAAAATAATTTAATTTAAACATAATGTAAAAGAAGAAGGGAGTGGGTAACAACAGTAAAATAAATTTACAAATGGATATTAGATAAAGCAAAAACTGAAAGTAACTGTACGAGTATTACGAATGTATTTGCTATAGCAGAACTATTATGAAAAAAAAGAAACCGATGCAACACATAAACATCAGACAAATAATGAAAAAACAACAAATTATAATTGATAAATATTATATATGGGTGATTAACTCAACGGACATTTATTATCTGGTGCTGTTTATGGCAAGGACGGCAAACAATACAAAAATGGACATCAAACCCGTCTTATGAGACCATAAAACGATTAAATCTATCAAACGTTAACAGACAATGAGCATAGATTGCATGTAAATGCGGCCACCGACAACAAAATTACAATACCAGCTTGAAGTTCGCTGGCTCGCTGGTCCGTAAGTGCGCATTTATTGGAAGCGATTGGCAAAACCGATTACGCTAATCCGAGGCCATACTGATAATGCCAAAACGACGCGCTCCTTACCAAATGGCATTATTATGCCATATCCATGTCCACAATGATGTTATTGGTTGGACGCCAAGCGCCCCGGGACTGTGGCAGGAGCTTTCAGATCGTGTGAAATTTATGGAGTCGCAATTTGCAGCGTACAACCTAGTACACTGACAGCGGTTACAGATAATCAAAATGTAGGCCTACTAGCAACTACAGCAGCGGTACCTAACTTATAATGAGATTCAAATTAGGTTGGAACAGGTAAAGAATAGAAAATTAGATGGGTATCGATAAAACGGTCAAATATTTTTTTTTTTTCAGTTTAATTTTTGTTTTTAGAGTTCTTATAATACCGTCAACCTAGGCACAAATATAATTAGTTATGGAGGTGGTTCTAATGATATACATAATATACAGTAAAATTTATTTTAAAACACAATTGATGGTTCTGTTAAGATATAGCATTACATTACAAACCCAACAAATAATTAATCGTTCTGTTTAATGTCGGAATTGGTATCAATGAACTCCTTTTAAATACGTTCTCAAAGGATTCAAGGTTAACGAAAATGTATTTCTTATCTGCTTAAGTTGATGGCCATCGGATGTAAGTTGTAAACTTTTAAAACATCACATCAAAAACATTTAGGGCTTTATTATTTACACAAGGGTATAGAATAGGGTAGGGAACTATAGGTGGTACTGAAAATTTTACATTAAATAACACTTCAATTTTCTTCAGCTAGATTAATGTACTAAGAACAGATAGTGCAGAGGCGACTGCAAAATATCCAGTTAAAGAAAAAAATTGTAGTAAAACTTGCGTTTCCTCCAGAATATTGACACCAGATTGGTAGACCTGTTCTTACCTGAGTTCGTTTTGATGGGCAACCACTTCATGTCGTAATTGCTTAGCATCAGTTTAACGACCTACCCGTTTCGTCATTTTTTCCATAAAAATGTAACGGACCTATGATGGAAACGGATACTTTATGACAACCTTCTGGAGCTATTTCTAAAATTGAACAAATACAATGATCAGTTAATGAAACCTTTGATACCTTTACGTTTCGTTGGTGGTTGAGCAATAGCAACTGTTTCGTCCGCCCTACTTCTATCAAACACATTATCGATAACAATTGAATTTCTAATAAATCGGTTGTAAAATGATAACGTGTTGAATAAATAATGAAAATACGAGTCGTTTGTGTAATACCAGTTCAGGACTAAAACAGAAGGTATTGTTTTTGTAACACAGAGTATGAATAAAAGATATCTAAAGTAGGAGTCTATTGTTGATAAAATATTAATTAAAGAGCTAGACAATAAAAATCAAATTAAAATGCAAGAGCGAGAAGAAAGTTAAGTATCTTTTTTTTTTTTTTTTATTTTTTATTATCAACTAAAAAGCATACAATCCAAGAACTTAATCTAAAGGACACTGCAAAAAACCACAGAGGTTTGTCCTCAGTGCCTTCAACAACGATTATGTAAATAGTTACTTAAATAAATTATACAGTAGGTATATAACGTATTGTGTAAAGAACCAAGCAAGTATGAGACAAAATATAATCATGTAACTAACTTTGTTAAAAAGTGCTCTTTCAATTTCAACTTTATGTTTTTAATGTCAATTTTTTGTATGAGGGTTGGAGGTAGTTCGTTCATGAAACGCGGAACCAAGTACGCGGTGGTTCGCTCGCCGTACGTATTGTTAGCGCGCGTAGTGATCAGCCGGTTAGCCGTCATCGCTCGCGTCCGTACAGGATGTTCTTTTTTCCGGAGTATCTTCTCATTGAAGAAATATTATTAAGTATTATATATTTTATTAAGAGAAACCTTTATTTAAATTACATATATTCAAAATCTAACAAACAGGGTAATCTAAGAAAATACACAAGGTACGCAAAAATTCTAAAACACTGTATTTTTAGGTCTCAGAAAATAGGGAGTTTAAGATACATAAAATCAGCCAAAAATACTTGTAAAGCATCGTGGACATTAATTAAGAATAATTTTAATTGCAATAATAAACTAAATGATATTAATGAAATTAAAATCAACTCTGCTATAATTAATGAGCCATATACAATTGCAGAGAAATTTAACGATTACTTTATTAATATTTCTAATAATAAACAGTATACAAATATCCACAATTCTATAAAAAACATACCACTTAATACTAAAACTTTGTTCTTAACACCTATTATTGAATATGACCTATATAAAGTAATAACGAATCTGAAAAATACAAATTCTACAGGCTATGACGGCATTACAACTAGGATCATAAAAACTTGCGCACCAATAATACTAGCGCCAGTATGCCACATAGTAAATTTATCTTTTAAAAATGGTACTTTTCCTGAAAAATTAAAGTATTCGATAGTTAAACCGATACACAAAAAGGACGCTAAAAATGAGATGAATAATTACAGACCGATAACTCTTATACCGATTATTTCTAAAATTTTTGAGAGAGTAATGCATAACAAATTAAATCTCTAAATATTAATCTAATCTGAATTATTAATTCAAACATGTTATAATAACACGTAGAGTGTTTTATCTAAGTTTGAGATATCTATAAACATATATCAGTTAAAGCAAAAACTAGAGCTAATCTAAAGCCAGGACAAGCGTAATAGCCTAAGATCCCGATATACAACGACCTTCACCGAGATGCTTATTTGATGAAACATATTTTATATGTAATTTAGTATATCAATAAGTATATTGCATATGGGTTGTCAAACAAATTTCAGTCCAGGATATGATCAATTAATAATAAAAAAAAAAAAATTTTTTTTCAACATTTCACCGGTTTGATTATTAGACAAATTCTATACCAATCGAAAGTCTGAAGCCCATAGAATATGAAAACGTTGGGTTGTTTATTCACAAATTTTGCAATATTATTAATATAAATAGCAGGCAGCTGTTCTTTTGTTCCCTCATGGTCACTTGGGTATTTTCTACCTGAACGGGATTCTCGGTAACGGCCATCAGATTTAAAATTATTTAAAATATCAATAAATGTAAAATCCTGTAATGGAGTGGAAAAGTCAATAAGTAATTATTATTAATAATATTGCAAAATTTGTGATTAAAAAAATTATAATAACAAAAAAAAACAACTGATGACACATGATTAGTACGTACACGTATAATATACGTATAGTTAATAGTACTGAAAAATAGTACTTACTTCGGAGCGCTGTAAAACCTTGGCTATTGACTTAATGAAAAAATGTTGTGAATAAAAGTTGTTCCTCAAAAAACGATCTACAAAAAAGGTCTGATATGATTTTTTCGTAAAATGATAAAAAAAAGTTATATAAAAAAGTCTCGAATTTCAGAATATTTTCACTTATAACTTTTTTATTTATACATAGTTACTGGACCAAAAATTACTGGATCAAAGTTGTAGAGAATTTAATTTGTAACAAAAAATGTTAACAATTTTTTTTATCAAACAAATAGTTTAAAAGATATATCGTAAAAACCATTTCAACCCCTATTTTCAAGATGGCGGCCGTGGTGGACAAGGGTGGCGACCCCACAAACTTGGTTTTAGCTTTACACTGACCCCCAGTACACATCGAAAATTGCGTCCTCTAAAAAACGCAAGGTTAGGCCTAAAAAATGTAACATTTCAATGGACTATATTTCACTTTTCAAAATTCGACAACCGAAATTCTGGACTGATTTTTCGCAGGTAGCTTTATACCATCGTGTTCAGAATGATATAATCTTTATTTTCATTTAATTTTAATTTAATAATCAGACCGGTGCAAAATGCTGAATCGATGCACCTGTTTATACCTGGCTACCCGAGAGTTGTGACCGGAAAAGAATAAACAACCCAACGTTTTCATATTCTATGGGCTTCAGACTTTCGATTGGTATAGAATTTGTCTAATAATCAAACCGGTGAAATGTTGAAAAAAAAATTTTTTTTTAATTAGTAATTAATCATATCCTGGACTGAAATTTGTTTGACAACCCATATGCAATATACTTATTGATATACTAAATTAAATATAAAATATGTTTCATCAAATAAGCATCTCGGTGAAGGTCGTTGTATATCGGGATCCTATACTATAAGTAAGTAAGGTGTAAGCTCAAGTAAATCTTAATCAAGGAATACTCACACCAAATTGAATAGCATTAGCTGCAAATAGCCCGGCGTGGAATTGGGACAATGCCGGCATTCACAGTTCCAATTAGAACCTAAATTCGTGCAAGTTTCCGAGAGGAGAATCCGTATTGTTTTATTACTGATATTCGTACAGAATTTTAGTGTAGTAAGTAAAGTTATAATAATGTGTTTAAAGTGTTTAAAATAGATTTTCTTAGTTAAGAAAATAGCCTTTTAAGTGAGGTTAGGTAAGCCTTACTAACCTGATAACGATAATACTAACCTGAAGACGCTGTAATAACCTGAAAACAATAATCTGACTGACCTGCTATGACATTCTCGTAATGTTTTCACACACTTAGTGATGTGAAACAAGAAAAAGAAAAAATATTAACACTGAAAAATGAACTTTACGTCTAATAGCTTAGAGTGTAAAATTGAATGTATTTCATCATAGGAAATACAATGCTCGACTTTGACGCGCTTAAGTAATTTCAATATCAGAATAATTGTCGACCAACATGGCGTTTTGAACTACATTCAATTTTACGCTCTATGTTAATAGGCTTAAAATTAATTTTTCAGTGTTTGCGAAAAATGTTTTGATTTCAATATCGTCTGCTTATTGTAAATGCGATCACCTTTTTAAACATTTCACGAAATGTAGCCGACACATAACGTGAATAGCCCCCCAGATAACGATAATAATTATTATATTTGTAAATATAAAACGATAGCCTGACTTACTCACTCAATAAATGATCATCCAGCTCAGCCCAAACCATCGTGGTATTTTAATTAATAATGTAGACAAGGGATAAGGGAGGGTTTTTGCAGAGCAGGAGGGAGTCAGCTAGTTAATTAATTTATTATTATTTAGTTGATTAGTCACTGAAAATTAAAATTAGTTTCAAAACATTAAGACTTGTGACCGATTAACCGTGAGTGGACATAATATTACTGAAAAAACGGCTAAAACTCACTATGACTTGGTCAGGATCGCCCGACCAGTTTCGGACCCATCAGGGGTCATATACTGTATAGCTCGGGCGTCCCGCGCGTGCACTATGCCCCTGAAGAAGGACCCCTGATGGGTCCGAAACTGGTCGGGCGATCCTGACCAAGTCATGGTGAGTTTTAGCCGTTTTTTCAGTAATAGTTTCAAAACATGTTTGCGAATGACATTGTTATTTTCTAACAAATTTTTTAAACAAAATTCGATGTCCAACGACCTTGTTTTCAGAACGCCTGTTTCACGCATAGCCCGAGGCTACACTAGCTTTTGTACTTTGCTAAAATATTCACTGTCCGGCCACCGAAAATAATAATTTCACGTAGAATTGTAGTTGAAATCTGCGGTACCAAATAATTTCTCGGCACACCAGTTTCGCGCATAGCCCTCTCCCGATTTTGGATCACATCCAAGTTTCACTCGTAATTTCACTCACTAAAATCTATAAATCCATTTATTATACTCACTCGGCACACATAAGAAATTTCGTTATCTGCCGCCTTACACGGCCATTTTGAATTTAAATCCCTTACCTACTTGAAATTCTGAATTCGAAATAGTTTTTACTCGTATTTGCGCTGTTCGTACCTGCGTCTTGTAAGTCGCAGTTTTTACCTGTAACAAAAGAAATAAATTATGTAGTAATACTTAGTTTTACATTCCTGATTGATATCTTAGAATAAACTCAAGGATAAAGTCGCGCAGGAATTTTTTCGAACGTAGCACCAATAAAATTAAAATGTTTATTCTATAACATAGGCCTAACTTATAAGCACTTATAAAATATCAGACTCTACCGCTACTTTCGGAAAACTATTTTAGTCTGGGAAGAATGAGTAACTCGGCATTCATTCTTATAATATATTCGTAACGTTTCAGTAGCCAATTTTTTATGTTTATAGATGAAATAAAGTCCCCTTCAACCAGAGATTAATCGTTAAATAAGTTCACTATATCCCAAAGACAAACTATTATATTCCATATGACAAGTATGATCATAGCAACATGGCAATCGATGGCTCGAAAATTATCGTTCTCCACGAATAATTCGCACTCGAAAACTTTCCATTGTAAGTTGAACCAAAACAAAAATAACAACGTCGTAAAAGCGTCAGTCAATGGTTTCTCATCATTAGAAGCCAGAGTCGCGATGTATGTTCGTTTCGAGGTTAATATACATTTAATACAGGTAAGCGGCGTGATAAATCGCGGTGCGCGCTTACCCGTAAACTAATTCAACATAGAAATTAATTTGTCTGAAGGCGGCGTGAGAAATCGCTTTGATCTCGACATTTCAAATGTTTATCCGAAGCAACTAACGTTATGACGGCTCTTAATTTGTTTCAACAACTACGATAGACGTAAGCAATTAAGTTGCAGTTCATATTAGATCTCGATTTGCTCGGCAGTAGAATATAATATTTAGCTTTAATTGATCCTGGGAGGCTCATGGGAACATGTTATGGCGATATTTTGAATCCTATACGAGGAAAATGGCAAAAGGGAAATTAGGTCAGAGATAATACAAATTAGCAGGACAGATTAATTTGTTGTTCTATAATCCTCTACTAGAAAAGATTCTGTATGGTATAATATGCAGGAACACCGCCCACATGAAACACTACACACAAACCTTCCAACACGGTCCTACGCCGTTTGAATCCAGCAACTTTCCGCAACACTCTCAATGTCGACGTCGTCAGTCCATCGGGTCGGATGTCTGCTGACTCTGCGCTTTCCCGTGTGAGGTAGACATTCTAGCACTTTGGGTCCACAACGTCCGTCGGTTCTACGAGCTATGTATCCCCACCCATTGCCGCTTTAGCTTCGCGTTACGTTGAGCTAAATGTGTCTTTGGTTCCTACGGATGTCCTAATTTTCAATTTGCTTACTTATATACACTTCAAGCATAGCTCTCTTCAAGAGTGACTTTGAGCCCTCTTATGAGGACCATATTCAATAACCATGCCTCGAAGCCGTAAGTCATCCTTGGCAACACATAATCCACCTCTTAGTAGCGGGAAACTCTAAGAAACTGTAAGAATAAATAATATTTAACTAAAAAGGAACTCCAAATCGTTTCGCTTAACAAACCATGGTCGGGATACGTTTATCTCTTAACGCCCACTAGCTTTGATAATGCTCGGGTTAAATTACAGTTGCCACAGCATTACGCTGGTGTGGTTACAGAACGATAGCCGCCCGTTGCTTGGCTTGATATCGGACGTCCTTAGGGGATCACTGGATGTGGGTCACAAACAAATAAACTATGACATTACGAGAATGCTATGCATAATGTGCGATAACAACACTTGGTAATTGGTTAGAGAACCGTAACTCTGTTAGTTGTGTGACATTATGACGTCAGGACTCATGACATCATGACGTCATAACTCATGACATTCTGAGGCCTTTTGTCTACCGCAGCCATTAACAGAAAGCCGAGAAAGAGACGGACATACAAAATTTTCGTCTCCATACATCACTAAAGTAATATTATTAAGCTGAAGAGTTTGTTTGTTTGTTTGTCTGTTTGTTTGTTTTTTGTTTGAACACGCTAATCTCTGGCACTATAGATTCGAATTGAAAATTTTTTTTTGTGTTGTACATTTATCGCGAAAGTCTATATGCTACTCGTAAATAATATCACGCTACGACCAATAGGAGCGGAGCATTAATGGAAATGACGGAAAAACGGTATAATTATCTCTTTGTAGATCTATCGTTGCGTGTGCTGCTTAAACGGTTAACGTTACACAAAAATCATGTATACCGGAATTGTTCTCCATTAATAGTTCTAAAAAAACCGCGATACCATATTATGTCTATCTTTTAAGGTTGACTCATTAATGCGGGCGAAATAACTAATGCGGGCGAACCGCCACAGCTAGTAATAAAAAAAATCGTTTGATGATGTGACGCAATTATAATCTATAATCTAAAATATTGGGAATATACTCCAATACGCAGCCATTTCCGCATGTGCGGTAAATTCCGCACAACTTTACCTCGGCATCAATAACGGATATACCGTTAACTAATCGTTCTAGCTGCTTACTAAACCCAGTTAACATTATTAAGTTAAGTATACGGATGATTAAGTTATTGAACATGATCGTAGTTTAATAACTTTAAGTTCTTAAATGATATTATTATTAGATTTCTGATATCTAAATCTTTATATATAAATAAATAACGTTACCAAATCTGTTTCTCTCAAAGAGTATCTAAGTTTATTGCGTCCAAAATGTAATTGCTTAGCGGTGAAGGAAAATATTACGTGAGGAAATTTGGAGAAGTGAGATATCACCAGTGTTTTTAAAATTCTCCACGTTTGCCAACCAGCATTTGCTTGTGGTTGGCTATGACAAAAACAGTGGAACATTAAAATAGTACATTTCAATATAAGTGCGGAAAGTTTGTCATTTCTTTACGAGTCCCGGTTTGTTGACCCAAGCCGAAGGCGAGGTTAAAAATGACAATTCCGCACATAAGGACGAGTAAAAATGACAATTCCGCACGTGCATTGAACAACGTTTTTTAATACATTTGCGAAAAAAAAATATTGATTTTACGTGTTTGCCTGCTCCGTGTTTGCATGCCGTGTTCGTGTTTATGCGCTCCTGGTACGCCCGCTCCGGTGCCGCGTAGGAGGAAAACACAAAAGCACTAGTGCGGAAAAGAATAACTTTGCGCACGCTAAACGCACATGGAAATGTCAACTTTTTGAGCAAATGTATTAAAAAAAAGAATTCGATTCGAATTGAGAACCAAAGGTTAAAAAGTAGTAAAGACATATTGTGATTGTGTAGCGTAAACTAAGCTTGCAGGTATTTTCAATGGCTTCAGGCATTACTAAACTCAGAGTTTGTCACCTGTATTGAATAGGTACAGAATGCAGATAGACCTTACACATTAGAACTAACTCAATCGGCAACCAAACCGACCAATAGCTAGTCTGACAATAGCCGTGTTCTATCCGATGTAGCTACAGAGGATTTAGTTGTTTGTGATACCTATCTCGGTAGCTGAGCGATACACTAATCTGGCCCCAATCGGTGGTTGTACTAATGCATGTATTCAGGTGGAATTGCATTTGATGGAATTAATAGCGCTGGTTCTATTGTTTCGAAAGATCTGAGCTAGGTAGTCTGTAAATTGTGGAATCAGCGTCCATCTTAAGTGTTCGCATACGATTGCAACGTGGGATTATTTAAAGGGGTATAAATCAAAGATAAAAATCGGTCAAGTGCGTGTCGGGGCCACACGCGATGCAGGGTTTAGTAATTACCTGTCCATAATACTTACGCGTAAGCAAAGTTATCATGCAGTAATTTGATAAACGTTATCTAAGACCTTTTCTATGGAAGTATATCATTACGAAGTTTCTGCTGATCTCTTGGTAGATAATTTCTCAACTTTTTTAATAATATTTTTCATTTGAAATGTTTTCAACTAAAATATCTTTTTGATTTTGTTTTTTATGAACATTATTGCTTTGATTAATCGTGCGAAATTTCAAAAAATTACTTCCTACTTTCCATAATTTCCGATTTTCCGATTGGTGGTGAACACAAATCGGAAAATCGGAAACTATGGTCAATATAGGTGTATGTTTTGCTAATAACACTGTTTTATTTTGTTAGTAACGTATAACAATCCTCAACAAAAAAAATTAGTTTTACGGTTACTCAAAAAGTGTTATTCATAGTGCTTCATATTCTTGATGTTTCCTCTTGTGTAGAAAGGCACCCTCAGCGAGCGTATCTGACTCACAATTGGGAGATGTTTTTTGAAATGATGATACGTAGAATGTCGGCGATGTTCAAGATATTTTGCTGACCGTACTCAGTACTACGTAATACGAATGCACTCAGGGAGCTACTTCAATGTCGATAGTGGTACATGCGATGCGGTTAGCTGTGTTCGTCACTGGCCGGTATAGTCGCCGTCGAGACGGTTCGGTAATCTCATCTGCACGCCGCACGTGACCAATAAAGCTTGAATGGGGATGAATTAACCTATTTTTACGATTAGTCAAAAAGTGTTATTCATTTGGTTTTCCCTCTTCTGTAGAACGAAATCCTCAGTGCGCGAGTCTGATACGCACTTGGGAGATGTTTTTGAAATAATGTTACGTACTCGTAGAATGCCGAAAATGTTCAAGATTTTTTGCTGACTGTACTCAGTACTACGCAATACGAATGCACTCAGTGAGCGACTCCAACGTCGACAGTGGTAGATGCGATGCGGTTAGCTGTGTTTGTCACTGGCTGGTATAGTCGCCGTCGAGACGGTTCGGTAATCGCATTTGATCGCCGCACGTGCAGCCCCATGGAGCTTGTTGTCAACAGAAATGGGGATGGAAAACCTATTTTTGCGATTAGTCAAAAAGTGTTGTTCATACTGGATCATATAATTCTTGGTTTGTATGTAAGTTTTCTCCACAATCAAGTTGGTTTAGGCAATTCACTAATTATGGCCGAATTTCATGCAGTCTAAAATCTTGTATAAGCTAATTATGTTCCTTATACCTACTTGAAGTTACATGTACATAAAATAATTTAATAGAGATACTTCCTCCTCCTTATAAGGAAATCGTTAAAAATCGTAGAATATTTACGTAGTGCATCATACTTACTTACTTGAGTTTTAACAACAAAATACACATTTGTGGAAAACATCGAATGTATACTATTGTAATTCGTAAGGAAGACGATGGACATGAAAAGTTGTATGACTTCAGTAATTTTCAACTTCAATTTAACAAAATAAAACGATAATATAAAACAAAATGACCCAGATTGAGCTGCAATTCTAAGTAACCACTGTACTCAAATTAGCTGAAGTGAAGCACCCGACTGTGACTCGCTTATTACGTTAGCACTAAAGGTGTTACCACCGATTACAGGTTGTTTTTTTCCCACACAATATAATAATAATCGAGTGTAAATGTGATGTAAGAAGAGGACCGAGGCGCTTGCGGTAGCGCATGCTGTCCCTTTCTCCTCCGCATCGAGGCAATCATGTGCTCATTCAATTTGCGAAGACGCCCTTTGTACTATAAAAGATGATATACCTATGTAGTCCCCTGAATAGGAAAGCTTAGTCAGGTATTATATCTCACTCACAATACGTTGAGGAAAACGACGCTTTTATACCTAGAATTCGAATTAGAATCTAAGAACCAAATGTTACCATAATGTAATATAGATTGTTTCGTTCAAAGTTCAAATTTCAATAATATAATTTTTCATTACGTAGTAGCATAGACGTAGTATACTTACATAAAATGTCGTATCAATTTAGCAAATATTTAAACTACATATAAGTATTTTTAAAATTATAAACATAAATAAGCAATAAATTAGATGAATGATGACATCCTATAAGTTCAAATGTTATGCTTTGATTAACAAAGAGCCAATGTTATTTCATCAATGTAATATAGATTGTTTCATTCAAAGTTCAAATTTCAATAATATAATTTTTAATTACGTAGTAGCATAGACGTAGTATACTTACATAAAATGTCGTATCAATTTAGCAAATATTTAAACTACATATAAGTATTTTTAAAATTATAAACATAAATAAGCAATAAATTAGATGAATGATGACATCCTATAAGTTAACAAAGAGCCAATGTTATTTCACACCAAAGAAAACAACCTTTGAGATTTTTTGAATAAAATTCTCAATATTCAGTTTGCTAATTGAAAAATTATTTAAAAAAATATTAAGGGTTGGCTATTGAATCTGCTACTATGGTTTCAATATTGAATCCACAACATAATTTGAAACAGTTATTTATAAAAATAAGAAAATGGCCCAACACATGAATTAAAAATAATCTAGACATAGTACTACTTTCTATACCCAAAAAATATAAATCAGCTTTTCAATCTACTGATGGGGTTTCAATTGTATCGACAATATCAACTCCTCAGTACAAAAATAATGTAGACTTACTTTTCAATATTTCTATCCTTTATATCTAGAAATATGATATTACGTATGAAAATGAAAATAATAGACAAAGTAGAAATATTCAAATTATACGACTAAGCAACCGGTACAGTCCATTTTTTTCGAGTTGATGAATATTAAAGAGTTTCGAGCAGTTACACTGGCGGCGCGCGGTCGTAAAACGACCCGCGTATTAGTAAACATTTGAATATGTTGATATGAAAGTTTACAACCCGTCCGATAAGTTACTACACTCGCAACGGATTACGATACGCTGTGGAATATTTAATACCTTCCCAGTTTTCGAGACTTTACACACTATCCACATTTTACAAACATTCGATAGTATCGAATCGAATTGAATAAAAAGCTCCAGCGGTGTATACAGAATACAGTATTTCAGGACCCTATCAAAGAACTTATAGTAGGTAGAACTGGTAGGTAGAGACTAGGGAGAGAAAGAGACGTTGTAAAAAACGTCTAGTAAACGCGCCAGTGCTAAAAGTTCACAAATCTAAGAAAAACGAGCTATCAAAATACGTAAAATAATTTTTTTTCGAAATTACGGTTTCTACGGAAAAATAATATGTTTGAATCAAAAGTAAATCCTATATTTATATTTATCAGTTTATAAATTTTCATTGACATAATAATATGTATTATGTATCATATGTATGTTATGAAATTTTTTCAAAAAATTCAAAAATGCGTCCCGCGAAAAATGTGGATTTCATTTAAAACATTCCAGCACATCTAATAAGAATAGTTGATTATTATCTTTAAAATGATTGATCGTAAGCATTCGCTATTTCATTGCCAGTCTGTATAGCGACTCGTGGAAAAACCGCTTAACTGTAAGCAGTCGAAAATCCGTCAATAACGATACTCTATCGGTGCTATCGGCAACATATTTGCCTCGCAACAAGCAGGCTCGCTGACTAAACAAATTTACACAAATCCCGACGAATCCGTAAAAATGACGCGCAAGCGCCGACCTGATAAGCCTTGGATATCATTAGCCTGGGGACGTATTGTAGCGATCATTCACTTGTGAGGCCTCGATGGCCCGATTGCGGATGAAAATCCAAAATATCAATCTTCTTTACCCCGTTCCTTTCCCGACTTTGACGATCGATTCTAAATTGAAAAGCCGGATGGATGTAGGTATTTGGGTGACGAAATCCGCAAGCGATATTTCAGTTATAACAAAAAATCACTCGCGTACCTACGTTCGCCAAAATACGTTAAAATAATTGGCTAAGTGCGAGTCAGACTCGCGCACGAAGGGTTCCGTACCATAATATTTATAACGTGGCGAGATGATGCTAAAGCCAGAACTCTCAATTCCCTACTACTCCTATTACAAGTTGAGTAGTATTGAGAGGTCTTTTTTATAGACAGAAAATGTATAACCCCTCCGTCAGGGGAAACGAAAGGGTTATGTGAGTATCGAGAGGTCTGGACCATCGACCAAAAACGAGCAAAAAATCACGTTTGTTGTATTCTATTTTTTTTTTAGTATTTGTTGTTATAGCGGCAACGGAATTCGGTTCAAGAGATACAGCCTGGTAACAGACGAACGGACGGACGGACGGATGGACCGACGGTTGGACGGACGGCGAAGTCTCAGTAATAGGGTCCCGTTTTTACCCTTTGGGTACAGAACCCTGAAAAAAATTTTTCTAGTTTATAAGCCAGGAAGCGGTCCCTGGTTATTAATTTAATTTCATTCCTCGCTGGCGCACGGAAGTTTCGTATTACGGCTGGTGGAACTTCTGTACTGGAGGACTTTTGTCGTATTCTTTTATAGCGCGAGACAATCAAACTGATTTCCCCTTAGTGGATTTCTCAGCAATTTTCGTTCGTACTGCAAAACTGGAATGCACAGTTCTCAAACTGCAATTCCTTGTGCCGTTTTACCAATTTTTTTAAACTGACTTACAAATAAAGAAAGCTTTCAGTTAGACTGTATTTTTCTCATCTTTTGTAATTTTTTTCATAATTAAATTATTACTAAAAATAATTTGGTTAAACCAATCTTAAAGATAAAAGATGTGACTTTTCAATAGACAGCATAACATTATTATGAATTACTCAGTTATATTTCGATAATGTTTAAAATTAATCATAACCGAGACAAAATTTGATATAATGAGTCTCTCATTGAATCTCATGTATTAAATATACGATAACGAACTTATTGAAACCCATTTGTGATTAGTTATCAATGGTAATGTTTGAATTACTAGACTGCTATAAAGACTGCATTTATTCATAAAGGGAAGTCTAAATCCATTCACTCACTGCTTTAGCTGAAATGGCAAATCGTTGCCACAGTCACTTATCCAAATGTGCTCCTTAGATCTTTCAAAGCGTTCTTTGATAAAGAGAACGGAAGATATAATATTATAATTTCAAATTGGAATCAATGATTTCAGAATATATTCTTTCATAATGTATTTGATCTTTACTTCGAATCGTAAGTACATTTACTCTTTCTTTCTTTTCGTTTAAACTCTAAACCAATGATTTCTATTTTCAATGTAATATAGTTTCTCTTCAATGTTTGCGGCTTCACTGTACTTAATTTTCTGTTATCTTTCCTACTATCGCATATGAATTTAAAAATCATTAAGATAAAATAAGGATTAATTGTTTAAAATCATCACAGAGTATGCGGGAAAAGTTTTGGTATTTGGAACATAGAGATGACATGAGATGAGACAAATACTGACGAATAATGAAATATCTATTTTGTCAATTTTACAAAAATTAAAATACACAAAGTTATAATCGTCTTTATCAATAAAGCCAGAAAAATAATTTTAATGGAGAAGTTCTAAAAAAGTATAATTGCAAACATACAAAGCAAGAAATTGAATGGAAATCTAAGCGTCAAAAGAAGTAACGTGTAAAACTTTTTTGCTATTATGTATGTGAGGAAATAGTAATAGTTATTAGCCTATTTCGGCAAATTAACCATCTTGCGGTACCCAAAAGTGAGAGGCCGAAATGTCGGCTCATCGAGGCTAAAGGTTGCCTTTCATATATACAGAGGGGTTAGTATAGGTTTTTGTACGAATTTCGAGTCAACTCGCATCGCACAAACGAATCGAATTCCTCCATACATTTACAGCCAGCGCCATCTATGAACAGTCGCTGACATGTGGCTATCAAGAAATGGCGCTGGCTGTAAATGTATGAAGGAATTCAATTCGTGCGTGAGATGGGAGTCAACTCGAAATTTGTACAAAAACCTATACTAACCCTACAGAGCTTACACAATGACTGAGATTTATACTTACTAATGACGTATTTAAAATCAATTTACGTTACCAATAGGTTGCGTGTCTAGAAGATGATTTAATTTTATGTATATAGTAACGAATTAAGATGCTTCTTATGTAATTTATGCAAATTTTTATTAGTTATTTAATAAAGCCGTTTCGTATCAAATAATATACTCGCCAACTAAGAACATTTGACGTTGTTTTGGGTTAAGGACTAATAAGAGCAGTGATTTTTCCGACATTTCATTTTATTTATTTCTAGGATTACATAAAATCAGTCTTTCCGGAAATGAGCCAGTCAGGCTGAAGATTCACACACATAACAGCAAGAGATAATAATAATTAATCCTAGAAAACAAAAAATAATGATCCAAAGGTCAGACTATTTATAGCATGAAATATATTGTATCTACTTTCTGTTAATACATCTCAGTTCTGATAAATTCAACATTTGGGGCTAGCTTTTATTGTGTGACACATACTTTTTACTTAGCCCATTGTTGCGATAATAACATTATTAGCCAATACATAAACTCACAAAGCTCTGTAACGATAGTACTGCGACCGTCTGTAAGTACCTACTGAGGTTATAGCGTAATCTAAATGAAGACATGAAAACTCTAAAATTGTTATCAACTAAAATCCATTTACGCAAAGGCAACCTTAACCTAAACATAGTTAACCAACCAAACCAGGGCTATAAAATAACTTGTAGAAGTTTCCAAAGTTCAGCACGTTGTAGCAACAAGGTACCTCATCTTTACGAAGATTGCAAAGCATTTCAAAGACATGACCTCTTGCTCTTTAGAATACGGACTTACGGTATGCTTTAGGTGCAAGTTCCAACCCACAATGTACCGTAGCATTCTGCGGTTTGTCTTCGTTTACCTAGACTCGATAGTTGGTACCTATGTCTTGCTGCAACTATGCTAAGGTTAATAGGATAGATTATAAACCACGATAAGGTTAAAAGCATCTGATGACGCGGTAACTATAAATATAATGCTAAACGATGTAGCTAACTAAATAAGTATAACTTATTAAGAGATTACACAAGTTAGGTAAATAAATATCACAAAGCAGATTATACTATAGATACTCGTAAGTAAGGCCCTCTAATAAAACCCTATGCAATTGTTATTCTATTTGGAACAGGCCAGAATTTTGTATAGCCCAGAAAGTTTTTTTTTTCATAGGTCTGAAATCGGAATGCTATTCGGAATGCAAAGGCACTCATTTGTCTATTCAACCGTGTTTTTACAATTTTTTGTTGAAATTTTTCCTTTGTATTTCTTTACATGATCTTTTATAGGCTTTGAAAAGAAAATATTCTAGTGTTCCTATCTACAGATGAAATAGTCATGATTTCAAAACGTTGAATCCATTCATTCTTATAGGTGACAAACAACTCAATAATATCAATTGGGACGATCTCAAACACAGAAAGATGCTATTTAATATTTATAACTTGTGGAATGTATATCGTAATCTTGATCTACATAGTAAGGAACACGTAAGTGGGTTGTATTTTATGAGAAAACTATTTATTATAGAAAATGTGGAAAATATTCAATTAGTTGCTTGTTTTTGCAAAAGCCACAATTATAATTATTATTAGCATTAAATTTGTTTTTGTCATAAAGTTGCAACGCTAAATGTCATGACAAAATCATCAAAGGTGTTATAATTTTAAAATACATAACATACTGGTTAGGAACTGATCTTCATTTCCATAAATTACGAAATAAGGTCAACATTCGGCATTTAAAAGGTTCTTCTTCGATTTGAATTTATATAATATGTCGTAATAATGAAGTATTTTTTTAATAATCTAGTTTGTAATTATTAAACTGTTTAGGCAAAGAATATGTTAATATTAAAGCTTTTCATTAAAAACAAAGTTATGTCGTTCAATAGATATTTTAGCATTAATGATTCAAAACTTGTAAATCAAAATAAATATTTGTGTGTCCTATCCAAATATTTATTGTGAAAAATGTTAGAATCTATTGGAGCGCAAAAACCACATTTGACATAATAGCGGTTAGCATACTTTCCAATATTTTCACTTTTGTTTTACATCACGTATTTAGAGATCCGTTGTAAGTTGTAACAGGCAACATTGAAACTTGAAACCGCACAATTAGACTGTTGACTTTACATGCTCTAAACGGTAGAAATTAAATCTTTCTCTGTAAGCACAAATAAATAGAAAAATAGAATGAATGCGGGATGGATGAAATGGCGACAGGTCTCAGGTGTCATATGCGATCCAGGAATGCCTCATAAAGTTAAGGGAAAAATTTATAAGACGGTCGTCAGACCTGTCGTATTGCATGGATCAGAGTGTTGGGCGGTAAAAGGGACAGATGAAAGAAGAATGCATGCGACCGAAATGCGAATGTTGAGATGGATGTGTGGTGTGACGAGAATGGATAGGATAAGGAACGAGTACATAAGGGGAAGTTTGAAAGTTGCGCCAATAACAGAAAAGATGAGGAGTAAATGGTTAGCGTGGTATGGACATGTTATGCGGAGGGATGAAAGTCATGTCACTAAAAGAACGATGAGTATGTATGTATATACTTTTATTGTGCACCCAAGAAACAATTAACAAAAATTAAAGTAGAAATAAAAAGAAGACAGGTAACAATGAGGCGGACTTATCGCTAACTAGCGATCTCTTCCAGACAACCTCAGACACCGATTAATTAGGAAGTAGGAAAGTGGGTGGTGGTGCAAGTTGTATACAATAAACTTACATGCTAATAACTACATAGTAAAATAGTTAATAATAACATAGATAATATATATATTTATATTATATAACAATTAACGTACACGTAAGTAACCTGATATAATACACGTAAACATACTTACAATAATAAAAAGAGAGAATATAAATAATTTATGTCGCTATCGATTATTACATAGTGATAGGTAATGATTCCTGACGTCAGCCTTAAACTTGTCCAGAGTCTTCGCGCGATGGATATAAGAGGGAAGCTCATTCCATAGGCAAATGGCCCTGACCGTGAAAGAAGTTTCAAAATATTTCGTCCGATGTGGAGGCATTGTAATTTATGTATGTAAATTCATTGTATGAGCTTCCCAGCTGAACGTAAAACCATGCTATCAGTGCTATCGTGGCCAAGAAATTTAAATTTTTCTTTCAAGTAACTAGGAGCTGAGGGATGAAACAATACACAGTACAGAAGAAAGTCAATATGTAGATTCCGGCGAAGGCGAATAGGTAACCACTTGAGCTTCAAACGAAATTCGGATACATGGTCGTATTTGAATATGCATGTGCAGGGACGAAAAAGTCGAGGAAGACCGAAAAAGAGATGGATGGATTGCGTAAAAGAAGATATGCTTGTGAAAGGAGTGGATTGCGAGTTGACGGCTGATAGGAGCGAATGGAAGGAGAAGACATGTTGTGCCGACCCCACATAAAGTGGGGAGAAAAGGCAAGGAAGAAAGAAAAAAAGTAAGCACAAATAAAAAAGTCATCCAATAAAGTAATTGAATGCAGATAATATTATGATTGCCACTCGTAGAAAAAGGAGTTTTATCCATTTTGTGTTGAAAGCTACAGAACCCTTGTTACAAGATAACGCCAGATGATTTAAACAATGTATTCGACAACACCGAAAAAAAGCGATACTTACACGAAACAATATTTATAGGGATCCTCTTACAAAAGAATTACATCACGTAGCTCCGGTACGGTATGATGCATCACACGACCTTTAAATTCATATTCCTTGCGCCTTAACATCCGGGTCACGACGCTTTAGCGCTAGGAAATACATGCTGGGTACGATATTATACTATTTAGGTATGGCTATTGAATAATGTTCCTTCTTTTTTAAGATGCCGTACCCAAAGGGTAAAACGGGACCCTATTACTAAGACTTCACCGTCCGTCTGTCTCCAGGCCACTCTAGAACCGTGACAATTAGACAGTTGAAATTTTCACAGATTGTCACCAGGCTGTATCTCTCTCTTCAACAGTGACAGTTAGACAGTTGAAATTTTCACAGGCGATGTATTTATGTTGCCGCTATAATATCAAAAAGTGAAAAACAGAATAAGATAAATATTAAAGGTGGCTCCCTAAATACAAACGTAATTTTTTTGCTAGTTTTTGCTCGATATTGATAAAATGGCGACAGCTAGACGATTTAAATATTCGCAGAATATTTTGTATATATTTACTTTAAAAATAAATAATAAAATTAAAACAAATTAAATACTCAAGGAAACACCAAAATTTTATTTATCATCCAAAAAATAGACCGATTTGTAAAGGATTAATGAATCCACTAAACCGATTCACGAAAGCTCACGGCCGTAGTCCGTACCAACTACTACCTCCCGATTTTTTAGGAAAGTATCACCGTAAAAATATCATCATAGAGCGATTCAAAAAACGCATTTAAAGAGACCCGATGACTCTGTAAATGCAAATGACGTCAGCAACATAAGTAATTCAAGGATAGGATACATCAAAGTCATTACCATTTTGTGGCTACAGCCCTACAGCGGTTTTTGCATCACTCTACCACTCACATAAAGCAAATTAACGTGATTCGTGAAAATGTCACATCTCTGTCTCATAACTGCACGATAAGTTCGAAAGTGACATAAATGGCGATAATATACATCATTAGGAAGGCTACACATCACTACATATAGTCTAAAACAAAGTCGCTCTGCGCCTCTATCTATCTGTTAATAAATGGTAATCTTTCTTCGTTTAAACTACGAAACGGATGTTGATGGTCTTTAACTGTTATTTAGAAAATTCATTCCCAAAGGTAAATATAAAACATTGTAATAAAGTATTTGTAGAATAGAAAAAGTTCCATGTTTTGTGATGAACCCGTTTAGAAAAAACGATTTTCCGGCGCTTACATTGCGAACGCTGCCTAAACCGTATGAGATGTACTACGTTATATATCAAAAAAAGGCCTACAGTAGCATAAAATATCTATCTCCTAAGCTTAACTCGCTATAGCCATTTTTATATTTAAGTAGGTACCTAATTAATTTCAAAATATTACATTATTTGCAAGGGTAATTTCTCTTAATCAGTATGAATCTTTATCCAAATCAATTATATTTTGTAGACCTCCTCTATATTGCGCAGAGTGACATTCTTTAAGGCTTTCTACAAGTAATTAAAAATAAATATTCCGACGAATTGTAAACCTCCTCCTTTTATCGAAGTCGGAAACTGCAATTTCCGACAGTTGTGCAGTGGTGGCGCGCTCGGATTCGAGTGGGAGGTCGCGGGTTCGATTCCCGCCACGGGCCACTTTGGAATTTTATAATTTCTAAATTGGCTCAGGTCTGGTAGGAGGCTTCGACCGTAGCTTATTACCACCCTACCAGCAAAGACGCGCCAAGCGATTTAGCGTTCCGGTGCAATGCTTGTAAAACCGTTGGGGCAAATTTAGTTACCCTTCCACGATAGTACTTAGTACGATACCATCTTAGGCTGCATCATCTCTTACCCTCAGGTGAGATCGCAGTCAAGTACTAACTTGTATAGAGTAAAAAAAAAAAGACTTCGTACAATCTGGAGTATAATGCTCCGCTGCGTCGTGTGAAGACATCCTTACGCGAATCTTCATTTAGCTTACGGTCAGATGCGCCGTTACCCAAACGGTTACGCAACACCTTTCACCAGGAATACGACTTAGACTAGTTCATAACGACACCCGCTTCCCAGCATAATCACTACTTCAGAGACATAGATATCTAGATAAACAGATTTGCCGAAAAGATAAGTCCAACAATTTTTGCAGTTTTTTAACTTGTTGACATAAACACAGAGAATTTTTTAGTCCTTAGGTAGGTTTGACCAGAATAGGCTTAAGTGAGGATGAAAGTACCCTTAAAATAAATTAAATTTTGTGTAAGCATTATCTAAAGAATCATTATTATTTACCTAGAATCTAATCTATTTTTACCCAATCATTATAAAACTTTTACGCTAGCTACTCCAAAGAACTCTCGACTACCTTATCTTTATTATCTTTATTACTGTACTTATAAGAAAAAATACTAACGTAAGTAGGAGTAAAAATGAGGTTGAAATCCTTCGTTTAAAATTAAATTTGTCTATTTTTAATTTGTTTATTATATATCATAGATCGAAATATATGATTGGAGCAACGGAAACCGAGATAATCGCGAAAACTATTTATTATTAATATTTTTGATACGATATTCTATGAGACTTTTTAGACAACTTTGAGGATGCTACAATTATACTGAACTCTGTAAAATTTAACGTCTTATTTCTTTTATTTGGGGATACGGTTTTCTAAAGAGACAAATTACATTAATTTATAGGTAGGTACCTACTATTATTATCCGTACTACCGTATCCGTTAACTATGGAATTTTCCCAGATAAAAATTACACCGATTTACTGAAAATACCGAAAACCTAACACCGAAAATCGATTGAATCACAAGCAACCAAACATACAATCCTGAAACTTTCATTTTTAAGATGAGAAAAAAAAATATTTAAGTACTACGAAACACTTCAGTTTTTATTATGAAAAGCTCTTGTGGAGCACAATAAATAAAGCTTCTTTCTTTCTCTGATTTCAAACAACGACTGCGACTTTGCTATAGTGTCCTGCAAGAATATTTGGTTTTCCTGGATTAAATACTAGCCTTTGACCATTGGAAATAATAATGAGCGAGTCTCCATTAGTAAAATAATATTTTCTAAAATTCGTTCAGTGGACCAAAAGATGTGCGTCGCGTACACTCACAAAATTATTAAAATATAAAGCATATCGAAATTAAAATTAAGCCTAACCCCACGACTTCGAATTATGGATTGGTTTTTTCAACAAACCCTCGGAATTTATGTTTTTTCCGAATTAAAAAGTAACTTTTATGTGTATGTCACAATAACGTTAGTCATTATAAGTGTCAAAGAGAAGTAAAATGTCCGATATTTTGTTAGACCCCTAATAACATTATTATCTTTTGCAATTGTCTGCTCTATATTTCATGAATAAGTTAAGAGACAGGAAGTTTTTTTAAATAGTTTTTTTTTCGGTAATACTATCAAGGTTGGTGTTAAATCTTACGGTCATAAGGAAGGTCATTCTTACCTTATTGAATGAGATGATATCATGAATGATATGGTGCATACCTGAAAAGATAAAAAAATCTAAATTTAATACATTCTTCAAGTTAGGTACCTATATTTTGCTACTTATCTCTCAGACGTGTTTTATAGACAATCTAAGTAAAACCTACAATACAAAAATTGCATTTGCATGCAAAACCGTGTCGACTAATTAAAAGAAACTTTTTTGAATAAAAATAACTAATTTTTAGCGACTAAGCACTTTAAAGTTAAAAAGTAAAAGAGTCCCCAATTATTTTACCCATTTTCAATGAAACATTAGGTCGGGGACTAAAACTTTACTGCCTCTTTTATAGCACTCCTAATTCCACTTGCAGAAAATCAACTCTAGCAATTTTCACGAAATTTACTCTTGCGTAATACCTAAAGCCGCAGAGCTATTCCAAATTCTACCCAAAATAATCGCTCTAACTAATTTCTCCGAACAAAGTGACTACGAGTACCTATACCTACTACGATATGCAATAAAAACTTTAATTGAAGTATTCAGACTTAAATCTTTGGATTTTAGTAGGTATTCGAGTTATTACCTATTCGAGTACTACTATCTACGGTTTAGATATAAACCTTTTTTAATGAATTATTCTTTTAAAGCAGAAAAAAAGGAATCTTCATCGACTAATGTTTGATCACTAAAATACCTATAGGTCTAGTCATGAAAGTTAACATTTTAGGTTTACAAAGTAGGAAATTCGTAGAAATAAAGATAGTAAAGATAAAAGATATAAGAGGTCAAGCCATAGCTGATAGAGTAAATGCGACGATACTTACTTACCTGGTATACTAAGGTATGCTTAACCTGCCATGAGAATAAAGATTTGCTTTAATTGAGGTACAAAATATATCACGTGAACGTTGCGTCAACCTACATCGAAAGTTAACAATTCGTAGAATTACACATATATTAAAGAAAAAAGACATGCACTAGAAGCGAGACAGGTCCGTATGATGTAATGACCATTTCCGACAAAAGGAGTATAATTTCATCTCCGCCATGGTTTGCGTCAATTAAAATTACAAATTAATATCGCTTATCGAATTTAATAATTAAGTATCACGAATCATCTCATAATTCACCGCGGCAAATGGTAATACATTATAATTAATTAATATGACACACTGCAGCTGAGTTCGCGTTTCTACAAACAGCTTTGTAACCAAGTTTAATACAATTCTGTATGTATTTAATTTAAAATCTCTAATTAGTAGGAAAGACTAATTTGTTTTGCTATAATCCGCTTCTTAAAAAGATTCTGTATGTTACAATATGCAGGAACAATGCCCACATGAAACACCACACACAATTTTCCAACACTTTCTTCGACGTACGTTTCGTCCCGACACCGGGACATCCTCAGGAGATGTTGACTTCACATCGAAATCGTAGAGATCTCTATACGATGGAAAATTGTGTGTGGTGTTTCATGTGCAGGCAGTGTTCCTGCATATTGTACCATACAGAATCTTTTCAAGAAGCGGATTATAGCAAAACAAATTATTCTTTCCTACTAATTATGGATTTCCGCAAAATAACGCCTGCTTGCTTGCCGAAAAATAATGCTACTATCATAAACCGAAATCTAGTTTTTTTCAAACACTATTTATAAACGAATTTTATTGTACCTCCTTTATTAAGGCATTAAAAGGCTAAAAAGGATACAATTATTATGCAAGGACATTTATTCTCTCTTTAACTGAATATGCTAGACGAAGACAGAAACAGAAATCCAGCTCAAGCTTTTGAATTTCCACTGACTGACTCAAACAATCATGAACTAACATAACATGTTGAAACCTCTATTTTCTATGTCTTTTTCATTGAAACATTAGGTAACTGAAAACCGAACTTTCAACTTGTCTCGTCAGTGAAAATCTGGAAAACTACCGCTAACATCAAACCTAGCTTGAAGGACCGCTAATCGTAGCTGTAATGTGACGAAACTTGAAAGGTGGACGGACGATATCAAGAGAGTAGTATAGAGTCGTTGACTTTAGGTTCAGGAAGCTTATTCCCAACTGCGGGCATCCATCATCTAAAATGACGATGACGAATGTACATTTTACATACCTTACTAAAGTCTCAACAACACTTGTTATCTAGTAAGTAATGAAGAAGATGAAGTTCCCATTCTTATGTGCCAGTAAAGTCATACTGCCAAGCGATTTAGCGCTTCAGTGCTATAATACTTTGTAAAAACCGTTAGGGGTGAGGTTACTTGTGCCTTCAAAGTCATTACGATAACATAAATATGCCTGCATTTTCACTTCACACAGGTGAGATCGCAGAAAGATATTAACTTGTAGAGTGTAAAAAAAACATTTCAATTCAAACATAGTCATATACCAAGTCGCAAAAGAAAGTAAACAAAAAAAATTATAACCAGTTGATGTGTTAAAGATACCAATAATGATTATACCGTAAGAGATGTTAAATGACGCCGAAACGTCTCGTAGTAAATAAAATGTGTACGCATTACCGAAAACAAACATTTGCACGACACTATGCCTGCATTTTCATTTTCCATGAGGTGAGATAACAGAAAGATATTAACTTATACCTAGTGAAAAAAATAATTTCAAACATAGTCATACTACTAAATAGCAAAAGAAAGTAAACAATAAAATGATAACCTGTTGATGTGTCAAAGATACCTATAACACTTATACCGTAAGAGATGTTAAATGACGCCGAAACGTCTCGCAGTAAATAAAATGTCTACATTACCGAAAACAAACATTTCCACGACACAAAGCGCATGTTACAGTGGAATATTGTCTCACATATTATGTAAACGTGTGTACCTAGCCCGACGGAATGTACGTGATCACACGCCTCACGGGATTTATTGCTAAGTCGGAAAAAATATTGCCTACATTACCGTTAGACGCAGTGCGTATGTTAGACGAGCAACCCCCGCGTAAGTACTAATAAAATTGTCAAGTGCGGGTACCTAATGTGAACAATTAATACAAGTTTACAAAAACGTTGTCGCAACAGCTAATATGAGTAGGTTCATAAAATTGTGTTTTTAAAGTTCCGTACCTACCGCGAAAGGGTGAAAAAACGGGACCCTATTACTGAGACTTCGGCGTCCGTCCGACCTTCCGTCTGTTTTCAGACTGTATCTCTTGAACCATGATAGTTACGCAATTGAAATTTTCATACATGATGTATTTCCAATGCCGCTATAACAACAATACTAAGAAATGGATCAAAATGATGATTAAAGGGGGCTCCCATACAACAGACGTGATATTTTGCTCATTTTTGGTCATTGATCTAGTAGACCCAATACTCTTTTTTATAGTAGTAGCAGTAGGTAAATGGGCCTTCTGGCTTCTGCATCATCATCTCGCTACGTTACATAGATAATGGTACGGAACCCTTCGTGTGCGGGTCCGACTCGCACTAGAAGGGTTCCGTTTCACACTTATTATTTAACACACTACAAGCTACTTCACTGCAATCTCACTTGATTGCAAATAACTATGCAGCCGAAGATGTTATCGTACTAACTAAGCGCGCGCGAGAACTAAGCGAGTTTGTTACGCAGCACAACTAGTTAGGTGGAGCTGCTTTCAAACTCAGTTGAAAGGTTAGACAAAACATAATATTTTGCTTAAGTTTCAACCCATCCAAAATCGATTATTTTTCATTCAATTCGTATGGAATTTGAAGAGTGGGGCGCGTCATCGTGGATCGAAATATCTATAACGACTATAAAAATAAGTTATCTACACTGTCTCGTAAGATGATTGATTTTAAAAAGATTCCGACGATTGTAAACCTCCTTTTTTGAAGTCTTCTTAAAAATAGTAAGGACAATTACAAACAAAATAGAAAATAAGTATTTTCTTCCCACAGAGCAAGGAATGACTTTCCCCTTGACACCTGTCAATCATGTGGACAGGTGTCAAATCCGACCAAGAAAGAACACGTCCACGGTAAAAATGTTATACATTTAAAAAAATAACAATAAGATCAGAATACAGATCGGGAACAATTTCCCTTATAAATAAAAATATTCTTCTCTGTCGTTAACGGACGACAAGAGACAGGATGAAAAGCCAAAAACATGACCTTTCCCCGCGACCGGGCGAGCAAAACCACAGCGATTAGCTGATGTTGTGTGAAAAGTGCCCTGACGTTTCGGGTCACGATACGCCAACACTGCGTACATAGGTAATGTGGGTCAAGTGGAACGCGTCGATAAAAAACGGCCAGCGGCTGAGAGTCTGTTCACACTTATCTACGTAAGATCGGATCGAGCAGACCTATTAGTAATTCAGAAGGGTCAGAGGACACTTAACGGACGTTGCAGATATGCTCGAAATATCTCTACGTGATCAAATCAGGAATGAGGAGATCGGCAGACGATCCAAAGCGATCGATGTTACAAAAGTGGCAATGAGCGCAGGACATAGCTCGTAGAATCGATGGACGTTGTGGAACAAAAGTAGTGAAACGGCGTTTCCTCATGGGAAAAAGCAGTAGCCTGCCGACATTAAGGGAGTCGCGAAGTCGTTGGATACAAGTGGCGCAGGACAATGTAGTTTGGAAACCATTGCAAGAGGCCTTTGCCCAGCAGCAGACGTCCATTGGCCGTAACGAACGGATCACCCAATGATGAGAAGTCCTGCTGTTATACTACCTATATCATAATCAAATCTACTAAGGCCTACAGTATTAAAATCCTGTTTGCCATTGCTATGTTTTGAAACTATTCTGAGCCTGTAGATTTAACGGAATGCTTGTCAATTATTACTGGTTCTTGAGTGCACACTACATTGAGTTGCTCAAACCAAGAGTCTTCATTTTCGCTGTAACAAAAATATCTACGAAAGTAGCTACTGTACGGCTTTATCTAAATAAAGATTAACGTTCCGAGAAAGAAAGAGACGCGCCCCGTAAAACTGCACAGACAATGTCGTATGACCACGACTCGAGTCGGATAAATGTGAGGACACCCCAAAGCACAAAGTTTTGCTCTGTAAGCCTATTACGTTACGGTCAGTGAGGGGTCGTAAATATGTTAACTAGTCGGCGGCTAAGTGCCGGTCTGACGCGAGTTTCTTTCAGGCGAGTGTTGCTTACAACGATCTATTACGGATAATAACGTACTACTTATAATGAAGTACGATATACGAGTGGAGCAATAAAAATTAAGGTACGCACTGACTGACTGAGCTCTTGATAAATGCCAAAACTATTTTTTTGCTACTATGTACCTACTGACCTTAAATAATAGACGCATACACCCTTAAATAGTGTCAAATGTCAACCAAATTGGCAACCTAACAAATTGGATTAATATTTGAAAACTCAAAAGACGAACCAACATAAGTGTAATAAGTGCATTTCGAAACATTAACCCGTGATTTAGCTTTCTTTGGTGACAGATGAGTTTATTTTTTCAAGCATTTCGCAATTGTTCAACGCGAAAAGCAGCCAGTATTCATGGCACCATTCCACCCAGGCAAGACTTACACAATAATTAGAATAAGAATAATAAAAATCAATAAAAAAATCCTTCAAAAATTGTGTAGTAGGTATACCATAGTAGGTATGTACCTGAAAGCAAAACATACCTAACATTTTCCAACAAAGTGTCCAATTAGTATATAATGATCATTGAGCACCTATTAGATGCGGCTAGTCGAAATGTTAACAGGTTTCATTTGGCACCAGAGGTCGCGAGTGAAAGTGTGGGATGGGCTTTCGTTTTGCGCTTTCCGCTGCATTTGTCCCCAGCTAAAGGTTACCAGCTTGAGGTATGCGAAATGTGACCTCGTAAATACATATTTCTCTAGAGCTAATATTTTAGATTGCCGGCCCTGTTTGCATTGAAGCATGTGTAACTTTACGGAAGCATCATCAGGAAACGTTGACATGACAATTTTTTTTTATATTTTTAAAGGCGACAGAAACTCATTACATTTACAGGGCTATATGGGCGTTACGAGAAAATTTTGCTAAAGTTTATTACTTTTTATGTCTATCGATATAAATTAGAGCAAAGAGATCGACAAAATTAAAAAAAAAATGTCTTACCGCGCATATTATAATCGAAGCAAAACATACGTACCTAGGAAGGTAAAAGATTTTGCAAGATTTGTGTGCTACTTTGTTTGTATGTGCTACTATACGCTACTATATTAGTATGTGCTACTACATTTACAGATTTATCCAATACCTATTGCAGAGTAAGGGTACAGCGTAAATTACCCGTACAGGGTAAATTATATTGTAGGTCTACTCATCTCTGGTCTACTTCTATAAAATTTTAGCTACGTTTCGCCTTGACACCGAGGCTACATCAAGAGGTGTTGATTTTCCTATTGAATATTATGAACTGCATGTAAGCAAAGATTTACACTCGAAAGGTATGAATTACGCTTGTTTTCTAGTCATCGGCTCACATTCACTTTTACTTTCATTTTCCAAACACATCAGGTTGCACACATCAAGTGACGATACAAAGACTTCTCCCATCTATCGGATATCGGTAGGCTCTCCATCGAGTGGGCATTTAAGCACTAACCAACCAATGGACGACAAATTAGGACTCCTGCTGTACTAATTTGTCGTGTTGTGGATGTCCTTCGCTAGGAAATTCTTCATCACCAAAAGTCATCTGGAAGAGGTTTTTCAACTATCTGCTTCTTTTTTTAATGTATTCTTCTACGATAACAACAATGCCACATTCAAAGATCCCATTTAATAGACCACTAGTATTCTTGTTGTTAAATGTAAATTTTTGTGGAATAGCTAACCACAAAATAATTAATTTTGTATTAATTACGAATATAAGTTTGCCTCCGAAGTCCGATCAGACTTGGACTACATGTAGACAGATGTAGTTAGCTACAGAAAGTAACTGTGGTAAGATGATTTAATTTTTTGAGAATCTTAGTAAAGTATTTTCCTATACTAAATATCTTAGCACTCTAAATTAAGAGAATAATATAGAATTCCGTGGAAAAATAGGCAAAGTTATCATACCGATTCCTATTTACGTACGCAAACGCCCAGAAACAACACTAACAAATGTACAAACCACACACCTATATGACCGAGTGTGTATAAAGCAATTTGCATCACAAAATGCCGCTACATGCTCAATTTAATGATTGAACGCACAGTATTAAACCGCCAACGCGCGCTGCATTACGTTTTTAAACCGCGCCAATTCACAGGAGCAAAAACACAACATATTAGCAATCGCACACGCAACAATGGATCTTACGCAACACCGTACAATAATATTCGCCGAACAAAAGATGGGACACAGAGCGGCGGTGAATGAATCCATCATAATTCGACCGCAATGAGAACATCCAGCCGTTCACTGTTCGCCGTTCGATTATCCAATTGGTGATGATTGCGATAAATCTGTGTGACACATTTTATGTGTTACAACATATTGAGAGGTTATTCGGACCTATTTGCAATAGATGAATCTTTAAAAAAGCCGAGCAAACACAAGGGTCTGTTAAGTTACCACTGCCGCTTCAGGGGAATTACTTACCGATGCATTGCTGGCTCTTGAGTTTGTTTGACCTTAAAATTTAAACATACTCTTCTGGAGCACTGATGCATCAGTCTCATATTTTGCAGATGCTTGGAAATACGGTAACTACGAAGTAAGCCAGACATCCAACATATTTCTTAAGGCATAAAACATATTTCTTAACTCTTCACTCAGATGATATAGAAGGTGGAATAAACACAAATAGTTCTTTAGAAAACTCACCGTTTGAATGAACAAAACGACTGACATTGACTTCAAGTAAGTTCAATCAGCTTTGTCATTTCAGTCCATGACATACATTATTATAAACTTCTTAATTTATAAAAACAAAAGATGACTGGCTGACTGATCTATCAACACAAAACTCAAACCTCTGGATGGACCGGCTAAAACGTAAACAGTTATGATGACGTAAGCATATCATAAGAAAGGTTTCTTTGAAAATTCGACAATAAGGAGGACATAAGAGGTCTCTTGAGCTATGCCGCGGGCCTCCGATAGTTTATGTGCCTACTAGGCATTGCTTAGTAGTGTAAAATGTACAGTGTTCTCGAATTCGGATACAGTTTAGGTTGTCTCGAAATAGTTTGGGTTATTTTCCTTTCTCTCCTGATATCTATGAATTGGCCGACTCACCAATTTAAAAGGTATGCGGATATTCAATACACATAATTATAAACGCTCTTTAAAGCACCACATTTTGTGCTTTAGAAAATAAGTGATGTCTGAGAGCTTCGGGCTCTTAAACTAAAACAAGGAATTCGTTAAGACGCGGCAATATGTTATATTTTTATTAGTACTCTTGCAAAGATTCCATTATCCTTTGTGTTTTAGTAAGGTAATAAATTTCAATGTAAACCATCACGTAATAAATGCTATTAATAACGACTACACAAAGTTTAAAGGTTACCCCCAAGTTGTATTCATAGAAGTTATGCCTGAAACTTTTTAATAGCAGAGCAATAAAAAGAAAGTTGTAATGAAAAGAAGTTCATAAACACTGAATAAATTTAAACGGTGTCAGAACGAAGTGATTAAAAAGTTTTTTATTAGAATATGCTCAGAATAATAAGTATAACTTTTGGTAAAAGGGCGTTTCCACTGTGATCTTCGCGACGAAGTCATAAATTAGGACATCCTTATGAGTCAAAATACACCTGATTCTAAAACCTAATAAACACTATAGACATGTTATTTGATTTGGAACTCTATATAAAGTATACAACTGTAGGGAAATCCAAAGTCATAGTCTAACGTCTCACGATTAAATAGGAAGAACAAACGTGACATTTTGTGCACATTTTGACAGCACGATGTAACACTTATAGACCAGAGTCTATTATAAATGTGAGACATGTCCTAGTTAGTTTCCAGCTACTGTGTGATATTGTTCGGATATTCACAGTTACTACCAGTTTTACAGATTTTCGTATTTTCTGAGAAACATGTGAGCATTCTTTCTCTTTAAATGAGCACTAAACAGGAGATCAGTCCAAACTTAACAATGATTAACATAGTATAGTGTAAATATTATGAATTTGATAAAATCCAAGAACGGTGGAGTCGGTCTATGGACTGACTACACATCTATCCTATCGACAAATCATGCAAAATGTACAATGAAATGGCGGTACAACATAAAAAATATACGTTAATTACTTAACAAAAAAACCGCTTCAAACTACCGTTCGCTCATCAAACTACTGTTGAATACATCCTTTCCAATTAAAAATTTAAGACTTATATGGTTTTCTCATGGATACCATTATTAGAACTGAACTTAATTGAAATGGGACCACACGGGAAGCGTCAGCTTTCTAATAAAAAAGAATCATCTAAATCGATTCGCCCAGTCAAAAGTTATGAGGTAACAAACATACAAAAAAACATACAGTCGAATTGAGAACCTCCTCCTTTTTAGGAGTCAGTTGAAAAGACACAACTTGTAAAGGATAATAAGATACCTACTTCCACAGCCTAATTCACTTATATCATTAGGCTTTTAAAGTTAGTTTCATTATAGAAAAGTGTTAAAGTTATTTTCATTTCTCAGTCTTACGTAGATAAAAAATCGCAGCAATCACCGATAAAGTGTGTTCAATAGAAGTTCGACAACCTCATCCAATAAAGCCGAGATTATAGTAATGTCTCTAATCAAACGTCCTCTAGTAACGGTTCCATTTAACAGGTTCTCAATGCGGCGTGTGTCGGTGGCCGTTCGTAGCTGATTACGTCATTCCATGGAGCTATTTTTCTCTAAATTTGATAGGCGTCGATGTCAACTTGAATATACTATACCAATAGTCATAATATACTCAGGACCCAGCGGACCGCGCGAAAAAATGTCGCCAGATTATTAGTGTCAAAAGTGTTTGTTTTGAGTTTTTGACACCAGCAGCGTCAGTTGTAAGCCGACCGCAGTATTGTCTATGGACCGCGGTCCACGCCACAGATCACTATACTTGTCCATTGACTATATTAGTCCTAAGTCCGACTTTCCACAGGGACGATTTCCCCCAAGTTGAGGCGTAGATAATAGCAGAAATTTAAAAAAATGGCGCTACTTTCTTCTTGTATGAAGAAGATTGGCGTAAAATGTTCCGATGGGCTCAGGTTCATATCGGTGAATATACCTGTAGTAAACAGTCGCCGCCTGTGAGGCAATAAAGAAAGGAAAGAGATGTCTGGTGTGATCGCTGTCGTAAAAAGGCTTTACGGTGAGCATGCCGGGCAACAGGCGCAGTCCTGTTTCCGGGATTTTATTATATGACAGGCAAAAATAGACATGTACCAGCGAACCACGCGAAAATTTTTTGCCAGTTTACTGGTGTCAAAAATTATTGTTTGACACCAACTGCGTCAGCAGTCCGCTGTATTGTTTATGGACCGCGTCCACAGGGCCGATTTCCGCCATATTGTGGCGTACTTTATAGCGGAAATTTTGACAGGTGACGATACTTTTTTCTTGTATGAAGTAAAATTACGTTAAATGATGAACGA
The DNA here is from genome assembly GCA_036785405.1 of Coenonympha arcania. Taxonomy (NCBI): domain Eukaryota; kingdom Metazoa; phylum Arthropoda; class Insecta; order Lepidoptera; family Nymphalidae; genus Coenonympha; species Coenonympha arcania. Next base: position 6,407,024 of record CM072067.1, read on the forward strand.
GATGGGCTCATCCTCATGCAAATGAGTGTTTACCACAGGACTAAAACAAAATTTCACATTACTTACCTATAGTTTTGCTATGATTTCAGTTGTAGCCTGAAGCCTGAGGCTCTGTATACAGTTCTGAAGCCTTCCCGCCCACATAACAACTTCGAATATACAAACAACAAATACAGTCCAATCAATATTGTCCTAAATCCAATAATGTACTTGTTTACGTGTTTCAAAATTACGACAACAAAGAAAACGAGTCATGTTATCTAAGTTGGTAAAGTTACAGAAAGTTTTTACTGAAGTTTTACACATAGCGTGTAAACTACGAAACTACTCCTGGGTAAAATTTTGAATTGTTTACCAACATTTAAATCAATGGAGGTCTTGTAAAGTTCACCTACTGGTATTTAAAACGTATGTGTTAGATTCTGTTACCATGGAAGCCATATGAAGGACATAATAAAGGACTAGAAATTGTCCTAATTGTACATAAGTATGTAAATTTCAAAGCTAACTAAATATTCAAGTAACTACTAATAAATTGGGCCAAAATATACCACATCATATAAGACTATTAGCTTGCGCTAGTAACCACAATCATTACTAATGTAATAGCCCAAGAGCCCAGGACGGTCAGACCTCCGTTATTTTATAAAAGCGGAAAGTTTCTCTGTACATGTCCTCTATACAGGTAAGAACGACCAGGGACTATAGAGTTTGGGTTGTGGTTACTTGGGTAGGTAACACGTAGTACCTAAAATTCGTTAAAGTATAAAGCTCATTTTTTTTATTTTTTCTGCGGGATACCTTTAAAAATCTCTTCATCCATTGCTGGACACTTATGACGGCTACTTCCCCCTGCCAGACACCCCTAAACATTAAAGTAGGTATTAAATAAAGCAATGGGAAGGTCTAGGTAGGATTCAGGTGCCTAGGAAAAGCCGACTTAATCTTAAGCCAAACTGACAGTAATAAAGAATGCAGATGCGATGGGAAACATATAGAAATTGATAATCTTCACCTTGGTGATTTCAACCATATAAAGATGCCATTCCAATGCCATGTAGGAAATTGAAGGAGATACAAGATTACATATCCGTAATATTAATGATGATCTTAAAATTCTTCTCAGTGCAGGGCACGTTTGAGCTTAGTTTTAAGTGACTTGTAGTTATCACCATATATATGCGACAAGTATTATGTTGACGTTTTACAAGAGCCTGTACGTTAGACCTATGTGAAATAAAGATATTTTGAAGTTTCCAGTCAAGTATATGAATCCATCTCATCAATCCATCCATCACAATTCACAAGTAGTATAAGGAAAAAAAATAGACACGATCATTTACATAAATATATTAAATTCTCGTGTCTCGTGCTGTTACCAAACTCCTCCAAAACGGCTCGCCGTAGGTCGCAAGCTATTTTTAACGGCAAAACAACGTTTGCCTGGTCAGCTAGTTGTGTATAGAAGTTGAAAGATCTAATTTGACGAATTAGTTCGAATGCAACATTTATCAATTTGCATATAATTTCAAGAGTACATAAAAGAGTGAAATTAATATTAAAAACATTAATCGTCCAACGATACTGAATAATATGTAATAACAAAATCTTCGAAACATTTAAATCCGTCCAATTAACCAGGGCGCATTACACCATTTTAGTTCTGTGAGAATTAACTATGTTATAACAGTTTACAGCGGCCCTAAGGAGCTATAAAGATTGTAAATGCGATTTATAACTCCAATAGCCAGATAGTGCCGCGGTCATTGGCACTGACCTTGCGTGGAAGCCTTAAGCGTAACATTGATTGTAACACCCGGTCGGGTGGGTAATTTAATTACATCACTTTATATACCAATGTGCACCAATAAATCTATAACACAATGAAGTTCACGGCTGTGTAACTACTCGTATTTATTTACTACTGAATTTACACTGCACCACTACAACAGGTTTTTAAATTATCGTGAAAAATGTCGGGAAAATAACGTGCCTCCCTTTTCTTAAAAATACTTATATCAATAAAAAAATCTTAAATAATCACGGTCAATAGTATATTTAACAGGAAAAATAAAACCAACGCTCAACTAGTTTTTTTAGGGTTCCGTAGCCGAATGGCAAAAAACGGAACCCTTATAAATTCGTCATGTCTGTCTGTCCGTCTGTCCGTCTGTCCGTCTGTCCGTCTGTCCGTCTGTCCGTCTGTCCGTCTGTCCGTCTGTCCGTCTGTCCGTCCGTATGTCACAGCCACTTTTTTCCGAAACTATAAGAGCTATACTGTTGAAACTTGGTAAGTAGATGTATTATGTGAACCGCATTAAGGTTTTCATACAAAATTTTAAAAAAAGTAATAAAATTTGGGGGTGCCCCATACTTAGAACTGAAACTCAAAAATTTTTTTTTCATCAAACCCATATGTGTGGGGTATCTATGGATAGGTCTTCAAAAATGATACTAAGGTTTTTATATCATTTTTTTCTAAAATGAATAGCTTGCGCGAGAGACACTTCCAAAGTGGTAAAATGTGTGTCCCCCCCCCTGTAACTTCTAAAATAAGAGTATGATAAAACTAAAAAAAATATATGATGTAGACTACCATGCAAACTTCCACCGATAATTGGTTTGAACGAGATCTAATAAGTAGTTTTTTTGATATTTACATTAAACCTCTAAAAACAAAGTTAGTATTGCGGTTCGATAAGAAAAGTGGTTTTTATGGTTTTATTCCTCCGGTTGTAGTACGGAACCCTCAGTGCGCGAGTCCGACTCGCACTTGACAGGTTTTTGATATTAACAAAAAAGCCTCTGTAAACAAATTTGTTTTGCGGATGTTAACAAGTGATTCTTACTAACTCCGTACGCAAGGCTAGTAAAGCAGTAATTGAAAGTTTTTTTTATTTATCAAATTAACCATTAACCATTGTTTGGCATTTTCTGCAAAACGATTACCATTACTGCATCTCTCTCAATAGTGTGGAATGTGCTTGATGATAATATATGACCGGTCTTCCAAAAATAAAATATTCAAAAGAACTTAAGAAGAATAATATACTATTACCACACCGTAAAGTTCTTCGAAACATCAAACAACTTATCAATATTTGAACAAATCGTTAATAACATTTGTTACGCTTATTTTAGGACATTAAAGTTACGAGCCGGAACCAATCGTTGCAGTAATCAAAAAAAGTTTGGGTAAGTAAATTAGTAAGTAAAGTTACCCAACTGTGCGAATACTGTAGTTGTACGAGACTTGACGCAACAAATATCAGTCAAATAAAACTATTGTAATGCCAGTTACTGGAATATGTAATCTACACTAATAAAAATCAATAAAAATTTAAAGGCGTTAAAGACTTTTAATTATTTAAACCACAGGCTTTAGTGACCTGCATTTGAATGAAGTTTTATAAACTTCATGTATTTTGGGTTTGAATCTAAATTCGCTCTGAAACAGAAACACGATTGGAAATCTCGATAGAAAGTTCTCCCAAAAGGTGCACCAAAATGTTAATTTTTACACTTTAAACCATGGCGGGCAGCTAAGAGGTACCAGATAAATATAATTTCAAAGAATAAAGTTCTTTATATAATCTTGTAAGTGTACGATGCAATATACGAGAATGAATAAAAATCACTCCGAGAAAGAACCTTTTATTTCTCTACAAATATTTTCAACTCAGCAGACGGACTATAAAATTTATAGTGACAGGCTTTGTGGAACAACAATTTTCGTATAGCTTTTCATGGAGAGATAAAAACTATCCACAATTCAATGTAAACAAAAAGAATACGAAAGAGCTGCTTGCATATATAAATTCCGACAGCGCATGTGAAGTGGTTAGAAAAAGAGAATGTCGGTTTTTACAGTAGGTATAAAACAAGCGTGTGTTATTTTAGGCTTTTTTAGACAAAATCGGGTACTGACATAATAATTGAAATATGAAATATCAGACATTATAATATATAGTTTTTTGCCACTCCTTGCAACCTTTGCAATTTTAAAAGAAATCAGGAGTTTATTTAGTTTCCCTTAAAAGCAACAGGGTTGAGATACCATAGCTATAGCTGCTCTATTGATGCTGTATATATATTTACAACCAACAGCCTATGACTAATATCATAATATACGCGTTTGTGAAGAAAAAGATACATCGTTAAAAGCCTATCGTAAAGTGACACGCGTCCATTAAGCAGTTTGATGTAAAGCCGTCCTTCTGTTTTTTACCTTTTCATGCATGTAAGGTGCTTTTATGGCATTCTGTTGCTCTGTCAAAGCAAAGTTCATAAATATTAATATATGAACAAAATAGTCGGCTCTACTACCTACGATAATCTCGGAAATCCTCTTTTCCATAAGTCTAGTGGTAAGGTTCAGGTTACACATAATGTATTTTAGAATATATTAGAATTAGGCGGAGGCTAATTTACTAGTAAAAATGTAGTCAGTAATAGTGTTATCACCAATATTTATTATAACAAGAATGTATTGGAATCTGGAATATTTACGAATTACGAGGTGGCAAGTTCCGTTAGACTAAGATGGCGGAGTCATCGCCCGGTTGACCCGTAGATCCTTGATAGCGCTAGAATCTATCCCAGAAGGAAGGCAAAAGGATTAAAATGTAAGACGGAAATCTCGGAAAAAAGGTACGGCATACTTGTTAACTTCACGCCGATTTCAGAAATGTCTCAAATTAGTAAGATCCTTATCACGATTTTTCTTATGGAAAGTTGAAGAGTTGTTGAGATTATTTTTAGACCATTAAATATATTAGAAATCTGTTATTAACTGGAGTTATGTCATTTAGGGCCGATTTTTCAATCGCCAGATAATTGTTAACTCACGAATAAATATGAGGTTTTGACAGATTTTGTGTGGAACATGTTTCAAATTGATTCCTCGGATAGTTTATCAGACGGTTGAAAATCAGCCCTTAATTAATTATCGGACGATATTCGTAAAAAGTTTGAATGGTCCAAGTGTTTTGCAATTAGGACATTTCCAAGCATCGTAACATTTAAATGTACCTGACGAGCGTATAAATTAGCGAATCAGTGTCGACTGTTGACTCTCGACAGCAACATGTACATCATACGCGTGCAGTGTAGGTGTGTAAGTGTAAAGAACAATACACAAGCCGGTATGAATGGTCAAGCACTCTAACGGTGCGGCCGCGGTCAAAGTATAGAGATTCTACATATTCTGCGGTTGTAACGGTGTACGTTTTTGTTAGAACTCGTGTATAAGTAGAAAGTCCCTCGTCTGGTTGCGTTTTACTCGGAATGGATCAGGTCGTAGTATACTTAGCGGGATTTTTCCTGGACATTACATTTTATTGTGGTTTAGTTACAAACAACCTAATATATAAAATTCTCCCGCCATTCTTTGTTACCAAACTCCTCCGAAACGGCTGGACCGATTGTTATGAAATTTTCAAAGTATGATCACTGGGTCTGAGGTTGTTATCTGTTTTATTTTATATCCCTAAGGGGAAAACATCGTTTGCTGGGTCAGCTAGTCTAACATGTAAAATAAAATCTAACATGTAAAATTCTCGTGCCATTCTTTATTACTTCGGAGGAGTTTCCGAAACGGCTAGACTGACAGTTATGGAATTTTCTGTATATGTTCGGTAGGTCTGATAGTAGGTCGTAAACTATTTTTTATTTATATCCCTAATGGCAAAACTACGTTTGCCGGGACGGCTACTTTTGATATAAATTAATCAATGCTGTCGCTCGTCAAATGTAGCACAGTTTCCCCGAGACGTTTCTCCAAAAAATGTTAAATATTATTTACCTATGTTTCATCTCACTTTTTTATATGCAGCAGAAATTTGAGATTTGTAATCGCAAAGGCGTAACTAAATCTGATGCGTTGAAAGTTGAAACCACATGTTTGTTAGTAGTTTTTTTATTATTAACTGCTTTTTGCTAGCTGTGAATAAAAACGCAAATCTTTAAACTGTTGTTTCGTTAGGATCATTAACATGCACGAGTAGGTATGTTGGAGTTGACCTTCAGTTACAGCGTATAGCATATTATTATTTTTGAATATAAGTATCTGTGATCTAAATGAACTAAATGTACAATAATCTAAACAATCATGATACTTTGTTGGTTCGGGTCATTTGGATAATAAAAAAAATTTAAAAAAAAGGCAAATTGGGAAATGGCTGTCTGCAAATTTATAAAAAAATCTCATAGAAAAATATTCGTTTTACGGGACTAGTAACGTTTAAATCCCAATAAAATTTAGTTAATAGACGACGATAAAAGTAAAATAAAATAAAAAGTGAGAAGCAGTAACCCGATTAAGAGTGAATCAACACTTGATACCAACAAAGGGGAACGGATTCGACGCACAATCGCACCGGAGATGAGAAGTGAGCGCGATCGGTCGCCATTTGTATCAATTGTAATGAGTGGACGCTCACAATAACGTACTGTACTCCACTGTACTAGCACATTGCAGTTGTTGGAAGAAACGGTACCTTAGTTTAACTTACCGTTATACGGTTAAAACCTGTTAACAAAACAAAAATGAAAACATTCAATAAATCTTTAGATTTTTTTTAAATTCATTAAGGAAGAAGAAAAAAGATATAACACTCCGACTACACCTATTAGTAGCTTTGGATTTTGATTTTAGTGAAAAGATAAATGATCCATAATATCTTAAAGAATGTTTCGATTTAGCTATAGTAATTAACCAAAAATATAAACATTTTACATATGGGATCTAAAGCAATAAAGGTAAAGATCTAGTGACACCCAATAATGATGCTGTTGAAATAAATTCTTATTATGGAATATGTTATCAAATAGCAACGAAATATAATGAAGACCTACAATGAAAAATAATATTAATAACGTACCAAAATAATGAATGAATAGAAGTGACTCATTATTTCCAAACACTCTTTGATAATAAGAGCGCGAAACAATACGCGATGGTGCATTGAGTCAAGGCATAACAATAAATAATAGTCGCATCCAGAAGCGAGGCGACGGACAAAATATGAACTTTGAACTTCCCGTCTAGCATCACGAATAGATGCGAGTGTAATATTTGATAGTAACGAAAGTTTAGCGATGATTGTTCATAATTTTTGTGCTGACAAAATTACTACGGATGATGAGTATGACGATTTCTCCGCATCAAGCTTTGATTGGCATGTATTCCTATTTTGTAATCAAGGCCATAATGATACAACGCAGGTGTGAGCACAACGAGTGGGTTATTCACTATTACTGTAAATGAGTGTCGTGATTATGATCACTTGGTACTCCACTAGTTATTACCTGCGATTTCATTTGCGAGATTTGTATCTTTTCGTATTCAAGTAGGAATCATATTTTGCCTTCTCGAGCTAATACGTTACTTGTGGTAGTCTCCAGGTTTTTAACTGAGTGCCCCAACTTGTATTTTTTTACATTGGATACCAAAGATATACTGATTGATTGTTTCTATGACTTAAATATTCCCTTTATTTTTTTCCCCAAATTTATATAAAAATTACTCTATTATTTAAGTAAAAGAGTTTCTTAAAATTTAGAATACACATTTTTTGAAATACATATATCTCGGGATTACCTACTTACCTACGTCTACCCTTTGCCTCTTCATTGAAGTGCTAACTAACTTCAAGTTAACTTTATAAAACTCCGTCATATTTATTATGATTAAAATGATTGGTAACAATAAATCTAGTGGGTAATTAGGTGATATTTGTGTCACAAAGTTACGCTATAAAATTCAGAAGATTGCATCAATAAGTGTACCTACCTGTGCGTGCACAATAGCGTGAGACTTTACTCCACATTGATTACGTTTGCGATGGAGAGAAATGTAAACTAAGTTGTGATATGCACAATTAAACGTCACATTATCTCATAATGTAACTCAGTTCAAGTAGATGTTGTCGATGTCTATCTCTGAAAACGAAAGTGAAAACCGGGCTCCCGTAAAACGTTCTGCCATATTCCGGAATCCGGACACATTGCCGTAATAAATGGTGTGCGTCCTCCAGCATATCTCAGTTTAGGGAAATTAGGTCATGGTTTTCCCATGAGGAGTACGTTCACAAAAATCTATGTTCATACGAAAATTTTAAATGTGAGCACAAAAGACCTAATAGAGTGTATGTTTGTTTTATTTTGTTAGTCTCATATCGAAAATGATCGAAAATTCCGCACTATTCGATATTTTAAGATGAACACTCCCACAGCAGACCGTTTCATGATACTGTGATCAATAATTCTAAGATCTAACCCCGACGAGGTTGGCAATCATTAATAGATCAATTCTAAGATAGTCATGAGTAATATAAAAAGATTCACCATTTCTCTTGTGACTTGAATAACAATTTCATGAAATATTCAACCACATTATAAAATAATCAATTCTAACATATGCCCACAACATTTATGTATTCTTGATTGGCACCTTAGGAGATTGAAATGATTAAAAAGAAAACGGACATAGAAAACTTTTTCGTCGCAAGAAAGTTTCCGCGGTAAAATTAAAATCCTCGCCTTCAAAGCCACAGGCATCGGCTAATGTAATAATATATTCCTGGTAGTTATTATCACCCAAAATCAAAATATTGTAACAACGTTGCCGAGGGCTAAATATAATTTTCAACTTTCCACATAAAGGTGAATGTTCCGAACAAACTTAGAAAAAAGTTAAATTAGGTTCGTTATTTTATAGCCATTAACCTTTTTTATCTGAAGATCTACAAGCGTTTAAGAAAAAGGGCACTTTGTTCGGCTATGATACATATGTACCTAAATTTATCACCCTATAAATGAGTAAAGTAATTAATTCACAACTTAATTAAATTTCTGTTTACTTAACAAAACTTCAATGACGAAGATGTATTGTGTTCCGAAATCTAATAAATGAAACTATATTTAGGTGTTTATGTTGTAAATGTGTTAATAGCTTGTAAATAAATATTAGAGTGCTGAATCTAGTAATGGAGGCCTATAACTATTACCTCTCAATTAGAGTTACAGAACGTTGATATCCCCTATTTTTTCTGTTAAAATATTAAAATAGGCTTCATTTATACAACTCATATTACCTGCTCTGATGAAGAAAATTTTGCCTTAACGTCTGGATGTTGAGAAATGAAAACGCTGACTCATATTGTCCTTAAGAGGGGGCTGAAAGCTAGCAAAACTTGTCATGCGCAAAACATCGTTCTGGTACAAAAGAGCATGGCATATTACGCGAAATAAGGATCCCAACAAAAACATTTTCATGTAAAATGTTGCCAGACGAGCATATGGCTCACACTGTCAAAAAGTTATCAGATCTCATGTAGGGCAAGACTTCTGACTTTATACACCCTTAAATACAAGCTCTAACTTCACAAACTCTACACTTTAGTTACAATAATGTCTTGGCCGTTTGGCTACCGTCACATGGGCGTGAAGTGAAAAAATGTATCCCACCAAAATCATTTTCCTGATTTCAAATTTTGATTTAACAGAACTTACAGAGTACTGAAAAGTGAATAAATTTTTGATTTTACGCCCATGTGACGGTAGCCAAACGGTCAAGACATTATTGTAACTAAAGTGTAGAGTTTGTGAAGTTAGAGCTTGTATTTAAGGGTGTATAAAGTCAGAAGTCTTGCCCTACATGAGATCTGATAACTTTTTGACAGTGTGAGCCATATGCTCGTCTGGCAACATTTTACATGAAAATGTTTTTGTTGGGATTTCATTTCTTTTTGTAAGTTTTTAAAACAATGTTTTTAATTAACTTATTTTTTTTGTGTATTTCTTGCACTTCTGGTGCGCCTCTTTTCACAGCCCACTCTCTAATATGTTTGTATTACAAGTAGATACGTACTTTGCTGATATTCTGAAAATTTAAAAAAATTATAGTGGATTTAAAGTTAGTAGTTTTGGCCTACCGAAAGTGAAACTAATTTTACATTTATCAAGATAAAATGATAATCAAACGTAATGTATAGATCCAAATTTCAATTTCTAACTTCAAATTTTACCTTTTAAAACACAACAGATACATATGAAAGTATGGATGTTTGTTACTCAATCACAACACAACCACTGAACTGATTTGGCTGAAATTTAAAATGTAGACTGATTTTATCCTGGACTAACACAGACTACTTGTTATTCATTAATAATCTACGGAAGGTATCGGTGAGATTTGTGTGTTTATTAGTTTTTTAACTATTGTTTTATTTACAGTCTTTATTTTCGTTGGGCGCTGAGGCGCTCTTGAAATTCAAATTTGACGCTTGACACGCTTGACAACTCATTTTGGTCACAGAGCACTGGACTCTGGGCAATGAACACGCGGAGCTCGGTACGGGAATTCGGGCTTGCCGCGTGCACTATGCAGGTACTGGGCACACTGACGTTGGGGCGCTGTTAAAATCCATATAATTTACGCTTGGCATGCCTGACGGCTAACTGTGGGTACTGGGTACTGGGCCTTGGGCACTAATCTCACCCTGGCACCTCACCTTGGGCACTGGGAACTGAGAGCTGGGCTCGTTGGACGGGCCCTGTATGTAACTTGGGCTTGACGCGTCCGTTTGGGCACTGAGCAGGTATTTATGCGCTATAACGCTCTTCAAATTCAGAGAGATTTAACGCTTGGCACGTTCAACAACTCAAGCTGGGCACTGGGCACTCGGCTCAATATGGGTTCTTGTCATTGAGCGCTGGATCCTGGTCACTCGACATGCAGTGAAACTCGGCTTGTTAAACATGACATGCATGAAACTTGGGCTTGAAACGTGCGATATTACTGGGCACGGGGCACTGGGCACTTGGGCGCTTGGCCACTTGGGCACTGGAATCGCGCTTATAATTACCAAAAAAAATTACGTGTTTTTCCAGATGTATACTAGCAGATATCTAACGTGAAATTAAGTTTGTACCTATATACGTATGGGTTACCCCATACGAACTTCCAACCCCCTAATTTGATGGATGTGGCGTGATTTTCTAAAAATCCTGAAACACGTATTTAATTGTTTATTACAAAGAGTCCCTATATCAATTTTGAGACCTCTAGCATCAATATTTGCCGTAGTTTCATACAAACTTCCATCCCCCCATACGAACTTCCAACCCCCTAATTTGATGGATGTGGGGTGATTTACTAAAAATCCTGAAACACGTATTTAATTGTTTATTACGAAGAGTCCCTATATCAATTTTGAGACCTCTAGCATCAATATTTGCCGTAGTTTCATACAAATTTCCATCCCCTATTTTCAGGGGTTGGGGGGTTAAATTTCCAACTTTTGGAATTTTTTTGTTGGTTGTGTACTAATTCTAGCTTACATACCAAATTTCAGCTTTCTAGGACTTCAGGAAGTACCTAGGAATTTTGATGATCATCAGTGAGTCAGTGACGAAATCTGGGGTTTTCAGATGTCAATAAAATCTATAGTATAAGAACTGTGATATTGAAACTTTATACGTTTAATAAGTTCACCGGCTACATCATTTCCCGAGAATTTTGATTATCTGAAATAATTCTGGCTTAAGTTATAAGGGTTTAAAAATACGGCGAAACACTTCGAGAAAATATAGGTAGTGCCCTCGCGCTTCGCTTGACTCGTCTGGTCGGTAATTTATAGTTTACTGTGATCATAAATCACATCGTAATTAGTCTATCGACGTCAAACTCATAACTCCCCTCTTTTTGCATCAGGGTTAAAGATACTGTTTGATAAAATCGTAATACTCGTATATACGCTAGCTAACATTTTTCAACATCACATTTTCCACTGAATCATCAATACGATTAAATGCAGCGCCATCAATAGAAAGATCGTTATCAGTCGGAGCTATGTCGTTAACGAACCAATGGCTTTCAGATGGAACGGGTCACTATTCACTAATGGGGTTACGGAGTCAATATTTCACTGATCGGGTCTTTTGGGTCGTAATGTATGTAATTGGTCCCTAAGCATTTAACTTTGTAGACATTTGCCTTATTTGAGTCCCGGTTAGACAGGACTTGAGGAGCTTAATTGCGTTCCATGGTTGAAAGACTTCTTTTAATTTGTCTTTAGCATAAAATCAAATAGATAGCATAAGTTGTCGATACTGTAACGTCTTTGGAGCCTTAAGGAACTCTAAAGGAACTATCTATAGTAGGAAGGGGTCTTTGGACTAGGAATATCATGTCTTTATCTTCCTTACAATTTATTATATTATTCTTTTCAATTATGAAATAAATATTACTATCACTAGTGTAATATTCTTCATAACCTTGGCACACTGGTATTTTATCATGTTATTTATGCAATTGTAAATTTGCTTTCAGATAAACTCAGTGAATCATGTCGGAATATTATAATTATAGTATACAACGTTGTGTTGAGTTAAAACACAGATTTAACAGTTGAATGATTAGTTAATTAATATACCCATTCGCTACCTATTAACTCATGATACCAAACAGCAGGTATACCGCAACTAGCACTTAATTGCTTATTATAATCACCTTCATTTTTTTAGTCTCCCTAAGTTAATCAAAAAGTTATAGTCGTAAGTTATATTTCTAAGTAATAACTTAGGACTTAGAAATATAACTTAACAGGTAAACAGGTTTAGATCATTGAAGTTTTGAGGGGTACGTAATCGTAATAGTTATACAGAGGGAGGCACCACACCTCGCGCCAGACTGCCCATGAAATGGACGGATCATAAAGTCTGCAGTAGACGTCCCATTTTTTGTGTGCTCCCAAAAATCATCAGGGAAGAATGGAGGTGCATTATCAACTACGAGTAACAAAGTGTTTTTTTCTATAGTTTTGCGTTTGACTACAATCACGTCTGATGCATTTTATAGTTTTGGTGGCGTCTGAAAACCAGCGCTCAGGCCTTTAGCCTGAGCCTTCATTCTGAGACGCCACCGTTTCAAATCTATAGGAATAGGGTTTAATGTTAATTTTGTATGTTTAATTTTTGTTTTTTCTTATTTCTTTAAGCTTTATATTTTTTAAATCTTTTAGTTTTTACATCTGTGCTGTGCCTATTTCTATTTATTTGAATAAATTTATTTTTCTTTCTTTCTTTTCTTTCTGATGGTAAGCAAAGATGACGTCTTGGATGGAGCGTGCTTGCCATGAAAATGCCTATTCACTCTGGTCTTGAAGGCACCTAGATTATACTTGGCTGGGAACACGGAAACTGTTCTACACCTTAATGGTTCGTATCAGTAACGTGGAAGAAAAACGTTTTGTTCGAGTTCGCTGGACATCAACAACGTCATATTGATGCCAGTTCTCTCGGGGTCTTGTGGTTCTACGGCAGTAGGTGAAGGAAGTACTAGGTTGATGACGACGACACACAAGAATAGAACGAATGAGAAGAAAAAGAACATTCATGAATATTCAAACATAACGCACCATTTGAGTATACAGTATACCCTATAACACCAAAAGACGTAATGCTACCGACTTCATACGCGAATAAATATGGAAATGAACGTATACCTAATCGCTCAATTATTTGGGGATTTAGTTAATTTATTTAATGAATACACAGCCAATTACCCACACGTGGCTTTGTGCCGGAGGGAGTTATTTACATAACGTATCCAAAGTGCGTTCACAATATGGGGGTTTAATATTAGTTTGGAAGTTTGCTTAGGTACTCGAACACCCTTCAGTCGTAAGTTAGGGTTTCTCGGGCGGGTCGTTATGTGAGCAATGAGCTGAATACAAAAATGATTCGAGAAACAATGCGTAAACTTATAAGTTAAAAAGACGTGAATGTCGCTACGTTGGACACTCAGTAGAAACAAAGTTAACGCTTAGAACAAAACTCCATTTTATATTGCTGATTTTCTTCAATTAGCTACCGCTAATGAGTTGAATACCAAATCTCTATACGTGATTGCATGCGTACCCATTCTGTTGACTTATAGTAAGAGAAACTTTCATTCTACATTTTTTTCTTCCTGACGAGATTTTTGACACGCAATAAATCCATTTTCTAACGCCTATCCCCCTGCGCGATACTCTCCGAAAATTAATTTTGTTTCGAAAAACTTGTTCATTAATCATACCAACATGTTATTATGAATTATAAGTAATACGAGAAGGGTATACAGCTAATAAAATAGCCTAGAGAAAACAAACGATGAGGGTTTTCTAAAATTAAGGTTCTTGTGTTTCACATAGATGCATCTAACTTTAAGACACTTATGAAACGTCATTTATAATGCTTACATTACATTAGTTATTAAAAATATAAGTACATATATCAAATGTACATGTACATTCTACATACAATGTAGATTATGCAAATTACAATACCATATTCTGAGAATTACTGATTATGTTCCTTACAATATTCTGAAAATTCCAATAGAGGTACAATGTTCGTACCAAAGAACAAATTCAATACAGAGCTATCAAAAGCCTTCGAGATGGTTCAATTCGACGAATCTGACGCCAATTAAACGAAGAAAATGTAATGCTACTTTGTAGACATATGAGATCGAGCACACCGCTTCAGCTTTTCATTTTTTACCTTGCCGAATATTATCCAGAACGACTTTTCCGGATAAAAAGTAGCATGTGTGTTATTCTAATTCTATATAATAATACACATTCATACGCACACACTCACATAAAACCTTTGCGTTTATCTTATCTTATACCTTTAATTTAAACGAGCAATATTCTTGTACATTCATTTATATAGTATATCTTATCTGAATCTCGGCAACGATTTCAACGAATCCAATGATTTTCATGAAATTTAGTATACGGGAGGTTTCGGGGGCGATAAATCGATGTAGCTAGGATTCATTTTTATTAGAAAATGTATTTACCAAAAAAATATATACCAAGTAAAGCTCGGCCACCCATGGCTCGATATGAATAATATTTTGAGTAAAGATTACAGTCTTCACTCTCCATCCAAATGACTTTGTTACCTCACTAGATACTGCAATTTTGAGTTGTGCTGTCGTGAAGAATTAATTATACCTGTAAAAGAAAATTTAAAATTAGCATGATTTTATTATGAACATAAAACATAAAGATAACATAATATTGCCAATTTTACAAGGTTATTAGCTTTAAAAATTACAAAATACCAAATTAAATTCTAATTGATTTTGTCGGGCAGCCCTTTGTATTAAAAACTACATCAGTAACGCGGTATAAAGGTGTGAGGAACGTCTGTATTGAATGAACACATAACCAAATACCTCTTATTGTGCAAAAAATACACAGCAACAAATAACTTTTAAGCAAAACCATTGTAGTTGCAATTTTAACACAAAATGTATTTATAGTTTATTTAGGCAATAATGGCTAGTAGTATAGCAACGTTGAATTAAAATACGGCACATAAATTCACCCGCTAGGCTCGAACAAATTTGATTACACAGTCCTAAATTGTTAGTTACAAGCTAAAAATCTGATGTAAAAAACAAACGGTTCAAACAATGCAATTATTTGCATTTTTTAATTTTTTTTTTAGTATTGGTATTTTCAAAATATGATTATATAAATTTCTTAAATTCTTAAAAGCATTAATAGTAATATTTACTCTTAGGTATGTACGTACTTATTAAGTCTGCTCTTTTTACTCTCTTTTAAAGAGCTGAGTCACGTCTGTGACTATATATGCAGCTCTGTTGGGACTACAGATGATTTAATAACCTAATTTAAATTATGTGTACTTTCTAATTCTTACATTTGTTATCCTAAAATAAACAACCTAAGCGTCCTTAGACATTGGATTCGCCAGATACACCACCAATAAAATATCCCGACGTATTCCCGAGTAGTCGCGGAATGAAAAGCTTCGTCTATTTTCAAAGTGATTCGTTTGCACTAGTCGATTGTTTTAGTATTTTGACACTATGGACTCTTGCAGTACTAGTGCAAGGTAAAATTGACACTAAGGTGGCGAAACTTTTCATTCCGCGACTGTACGTTTATGACGATGAGAGAAAACGTCATGAAAAAACCTATATTATATTCATTAGAGATCAATAGTGTTATCGAAGACGTGTAAATAATGATTGGAAGCAGATGTTGTTTTGCGGAAATCCATAATTAGCACGACAGATTAATTTGTTTTGCTATAATCCGCTACTTTAAAGATTCTGTATGGCACAAAATGCTTCTCTTGCGACTTCACGAAACTTCACAATGCGACTCTACGATTCTACTACTCTACGATTTCGCATTACGAAGTCAACATCTCCTGAGGATATTCCGATGTCGGGACGAAACGTGCGTCTAGAAGGTGTTGGAAAATTCTGTATGGTGTTTCATGTGGGCAGTGTTCCTGCATTTTGTACCTCACAGAATCTTTTCAAGTTACGGATTATATGTCCTGCTAAAGACATGTAAATCAAGCCTAGTAATCCACACTTATTGAGCCTGGCTGATGGTTTATCTTATGGCCAAACTCGTGGACTGTAAAAGGGGTTGACACCATCAACCATGAAGTAGATTCCGCAAATAAAAACCGCTGAACCGAAGGAGAATAAATAAAAGTGTTCCTATTCGTTTTACATCACAGCAATACGTTGTAATAAAATCGAAATTGTACGTTGATAAAAACGGGTAGTACACGAGTACAAAACTCGGCGGTCGTACGATAACCGACGGTGGAAGCGTACGTCCTGTATTTATGGGACACGTTTCATATTTTTGTATAAAAGTGTACCAAGCAAGCGCAGTGGCTTTATCAGAGAGCGGAAATTCATATGTTTTGATAAATAAGTAAATAAACATAATATTTGATATGGGAATCCTATTAGAGGTCCCCGCCGTAAAGTTTGCACTTGAGGTTTTATCGTCGTCTCTGTCACTCAAATCTACGATGCTAAAAACCAAGAAAACCAATATTTACAGCCAGGTGTAGCTGGTGTGTCTTTTTGACGTGACAACGTCTTATAAATCGATAGAGCCGGTTGCACGCACGAAAAAACATGACTCATCCGGCGTTACCTCGTTCATGCGGCGTTACCGGCGTTACCTCGCGAGCGCGGAACGAGCGACAAAGAAGACGTTGTCACGTTCAACTATCGTCAGTAAACCGACTTTACAGGCAACCAATTTTTTCTGATAAATTTAGTATTTTATAACACAAATCTCTGTTTATGCACAATACTCTTAGTAAAGTTTTCTTTTGACGTGACAACGTCTTATAAATCGATAGAGCCGGTTGCACGCACGAAAAAACATGACTCATCCGGCGTTACCTCGCTCATGCGGCGTTACCGGCGTTACCTCGCGAGCGCGGAACGAGCGACAAAGAAGACGTTGTCACGTTCAACTATCGTCAGTAAACCGACTTTACAGGCAACCAATTTTTACGTACTAGTACAGTCGCGGAATGAAAAGGTTCGTCAATTTTCAAAGTGATTCGTTTGCACTACTCAATTGTTTTAGTATGTTGACATTATGGACTCTTGCAGTACTAGTGCAAGGGAAATTCGACACTATGGTGGCAAACATATTCATTGCGCGACTGTACATACAAGATACTAAATGCAATAAGTTACCTATACGAGTTACGCGTTGATACGCGTAGGATGTCGATAAACGACGATATATAAATATAATAGGTATAGTAATTGGTATGGTATTTATAGGGTTCTTTTAAAAAACATTTTAAAACTTCAAAAAACTACAGTCTCTTCATGGGCATAATCTTAAGACTCACTTCAAAAAGTAGCAAATAAACTATTTTTACTAGAGTTAGTAGTTATTTGAATTATCTTTGAATCACTAAGGGCTGAATTTTCAATCGTCAGATAAAATATCTGAGGAATACATTTGAAACCTCTTTGAAACAGATGCCATACAAAATCTGTCAAAACGTCATATTTATTCCTTAGTTAACGATTATCTGGCGATTGAAAATCGAAAATGATTATCGGCCCTTAGTAGTATCAAATAAACGAACTTGCTAGCCATATCAGCTATACTATGATATTTAAAGCAGATGTCTCAAAACATACACAAAATAAATACCAGCCAGCAGTTAATTGTTCGTCATAAGTTATTATTTCGTAATTAAATCTGGCACATAACGTTACAAATATTCACACAGCGAGATCTCTGACCTCTCCCACGATCTCAAACTGAACGTATTTTGTACAACCCGAGGCGAGATAGTCCATGGAGGTTATCTTCAATTCCACAATAGACTAGACACAACGGCATATCTAACATCTTTGGAAATATCCTAAACATATAAACCCCTTACAAACTTTTATTTAGTTGCAATTCAGCATGTCGTGCTATTGGTTTAATTAAAATCATTCTAGCTGAATTTACAACCATTTCGACTTAAATACGGAGTTGAATTTTCACAATTAGATTAAATTCCGATAAAAATATATTTTTTATGATAAGCATGACCGGAATCCAGGATTAGCTCGATAAAAAATACATACAGTCGACACCCGACGGCTCAAGAACGAAATTATAATATCGACGCATCTAGTTTAGATAGCCGGATTTAATTTCTACTATAACATAGCTAACTAGAAAAGAGAACTCTTCAATGATTAGAATCATATTACTTACTAAGTGAAGTTTTTTTTACTCTATACAAGTTAGTACTCTATACAAGTGCGATCTCACCTGATGGTAAGTGATGATGCAGCCTAAGATTTTATCGTAATAACTTGGAAGGGTAAGTAAATTTACCCCAACGGAACGCTAAATCGCTTGGCGATGCGTCTTTGCTGGTAGGGTGGTAACAAGCCACGGCCAAAGCCTCCCACCAGACCAGAACTGAGTCAATTTGGAAATTATAAAATTCCAAAGTGGCCCGTGGCGGGAATCGAACCCGCGACCTCCCATTCGAATCCGAGCGCGCCGTCACTGCGCCAGAGAGGTCGTCAAAAACGTGAAGTGTTGTAAACGCATATACCTAAAGCTGGTTTTATATTTTTTTATTTTCCATGATGGGGTTTTAGTATGGTACCTATAGGTATAATGCAGCCTGTATTGCATTCATATTGATCGCGACAGTGTTACAGCGTTTGTATGAATTTTTTAAAGGAAACACTAACTAATAAATCCTCTCATAGATGATATTATTATAGAACCAATGCAGGCAATTTCGTGTGCGCGAGCAAGTAAATAAACGGTGAAACTTGCGGTCGTGTACCTACACAAGCACACTTGACCGACCAGTGGCCTCCGATGACACCATCCGGTTTCACAACTATGATATAGCAATACTTTACTCTATAATATAGCAGAATGAATTGTACTTTTTGTCGCATACATAAATATATCGCACTTCGATAAAAACACTGAGAACAAAAACCTAAAGACTATTTGTGTGACTAGAATTGTTTAATCACATGACAAAATATGATTTACATCAATAAAATAAAAAGCCTTTATTTAGTGCTTTTCGAAGTTACTGCTTATTACTAATTCATACGAATTATTAAAGTTTATCTCTTAGCACTAAGGGCCTCACGGCAAAAACCTCTCCAGCTCCTTCCAGTGTCTGCGGTCCTGTGCCACTGTCGTGTGCTGAGATTTACGTTGTTCTGCCTTAAAACAGTACCTAACACATTACTGTGTTTCGATTTAAAGGGCATTGTAGCCGGCTATAGCCACGCAGTGTGACAAGCGCAGTGTATCATACTATGACAAAGCAAACTACTGTGACAGTATATCTGCAATGGGCAAGCGAACGTCTTTCGTCTCGTCATTCTTTTCCATAAAAAAAATAAACGTCAGCACTCGTTCCATCGATGGCATGATCACAGACATGTAATCATGCCATCGACAGATTCATGACAGAATTGAGTTACTCGTATCTTCATTTAACATCGACGAGGACGGCCGATTGAACTGACGATCATGAAAGATGCCTACACAAAACCAGTTTCAAGTGTAAGCCCTGCCATCGTATACATTTCACATGAGAGGTTCCATGTTTAATGCTTATGCACACAGGTTTTCAGAACGCTCGCTTTTATACGGGCGCGTTAACAAAAATTAAATATGATAATAAGGCGTTTCTCGTGCAAAGATACCTACACATTCGAAATACTCATGCGAACATTTTTTTCGTTTAATATAATCCTATATTACGAGATTATGTTGCTATTAAATATTAAATATCTAATTTGCCGTCGAAACTTCGTTTATTTAAATATAATGTTGTTGTTTACATAAAATACTTAGTTAGGTAATTTGCTCCAAATAATATTAATAGCTCCTGATAGCCAAAACTTTCATGAATAATTTCCGCATGATTTTACATAATATTATTATGTTATTTTGGCCAATCATCTAAATTTCACCTAGCTATTGATATTATAGTAGAAATCAAGTAAGTATCGTACATATTAAGTATCGTATTTATTATTAATACTAGAAGAGAAAACTCCTAGAATTACAAAAGAAAACAAACGATTAAACTATCTTACATCTGTGTTGGAAACAGTTAAATCTCATGATATAAACAGAAACTGCCCGAATATCGATTATTATCCCATTGAATCCATTATTATCCCATTGAATTGAGCAGGTGAACCCGCAGATACCAGCTAGTGAATAAACAAAACGCACATTACAAAGCCCTGTGTACATTGACACTTAAAGATGCGATCACTTGATACGAGTACAATGAGAGTTAATACATCTTTGATGCAGTAGTTATAAGGCCAGGTTCAAACATTTCCAGTTTGGTTTTATCCTGTGACATCTACTTTGATTCATGAATACACAAAATGAAATAAGGGCAGTAAAAAATTAAATATAGTAGAGTAAGTAAAGACCGCGCTGTATTTGATAAGGGAGGTTTCACAAAAAATTGAATTTGACAAGTTCGCGTGACCACCGAAACGAATGGACAAAATATAAACCCTAGATACTTACCCAAAAATTTATAGAATGGCTAAGGCACATAAATGAAATCTCGTAAAAAACCATTATCGGAATACGAGCAATTCTTGTATATATATATATATGTATATATCTTAATATATATAAATCTCGTGTCACAATGTTTGTCCTCAATGGACTCCCTAAACTACTGAACCGATTTAGTTCAAACTTCGTGAATATCTGTCATTTGGTCCAACTTAAAAGATAGAATAGTTTTTATCCCACGTGGACGAAGTCGCGGGCATCAGCTAGTATTTCTATATAATCTGAATCTCAGAAACGGCTCGAACGATTTTCATGAAATTTAGTATACAGGGGGTTTTGGGGACGATAAATCGATCTAGCTAAGATTCATTTTTAGAAAATGTCGTATTTACAACAAAAAAAAATTACTCCTGACATCTATTGGCGGATAGTAGGAATACTATTTTTAAAGGCTCATAGTAAAGGTTCTGCTAAGAAGACCACGCAGCAGCAGTAAAGGTATGCCAGCAAAATTCAAATTGTATTGAGTTTTTCGCAGTTTGTTTTAATAACATAATAATGTAGGCTTGCGAAAATTGTGGGCATAGAAGTATCATCTTCACATGTTTATAAATATAAAAATCCTTCCTTGAAATTGTTTGGTAAAGTTTGATGTGTGATGATCTAGCTAGGATTCATTTTTAGAAAATGTCGTATTTACCAAAAAAAATACCGAGCAAAGCTCGGTCACCCAGATATTACGCATTTATATACAATACAATAAATCTCTACAAAGATAGAAGTCAAATTACAAATAGTCGTAAAATTGATTTTTCAGTGTTCGCAAAAAATGTTTTGATTTCTATATCTTCTGCTTAAATACGTAAATGCCATGACCTTTTTAAACATTTCACTTCACGAAATCTAGCCGAGGCGTTACGTAAATCGCCTATCAGGACGTGAAGCAAAGATCAGGAGCGTATCAAGATCAGCTACTTACACAGATTCTGGTTCCACAAGTCACACCTTATGTTGTTCTTTTTTTAAGTAAAGAACCTGGTTTGCGACTGGAATGGAACCAGGCCTTGTAGGCTTAGCCTAATAAGTGCTCATGCATCTTAAACGCAGTATAAATAAAGGTATTCCGAGAGGCGCCGGCTGCTGAATGCATTATATTATAGATTTTTTATTTGTTTTGTATTCTAGTCTGGTTGGAATAAAACCAGGGCTCTAGTCCTTTTTTTAGGGCAGCTGCAAAGGTTTGCACTGAAAATAAGTATACACGAGTACATACGGGTATTTTTTTGTATTTTTATGAGCCTGTTTTTATCTTGGCACTCAGCTCGCTGAAACTTTATTACCGTATCATTAAATTACCGCTGCGCAAAAACTAATCTACGTTCAGAATTATTTATTTTCTCATGCAATGTAGATGCTGTTAAGAATTCTGTAGATTAATACTGGGTATACTTAGTGGATACGTGTAATATATATATACATATATAGAGAGCAAAAAGCATTGGTGTAAGTTGTTGTATGTTGAAGATTTTCAATTCCTGTTTTTATTATACAGTTTATTTACGTTATAAAAACAAAAAATAACCAACGAGAATTTTTTATTTATTTAATAAATAATAAATTTTAAAATCTTCGTAAGTAAGACATTTTTTGGTACAAGAAACATATAATTATTATTTGGAGACGTTTGACAAAGTCTACGTGCGTATTTCTCGGCTGAAATGAAACTCACTTGACGTCATTCGTCCACCATTCTCAGGGACTCCAATTTACTCAAATTAGTTTGAGACTATACGCACAGATTATACGGCCGTTAATCTTTCCCACCACAAACTATACTTAAATAAAACTCACGCTAATGGCGCTAAACAAAACAAGGCATCCCATTGTTCTAACTTACTCCAAACTGCTCTTTAGATTTAAGCTCGGAGGAATACCAAAACTCTTATCAAAGTAGTATAGAGCTTAAGTGCTACCCCACCCTTTCTAGTTAGGTGTTCCTACATCGATGTTACGAGCAAACACCACGGTAGTGTTCAAAGTCAACACTGCCTAGGTGCGAAAATAATAATATACGTTAATTAATTAACAAAAAAAACGACTTAAACTGCCATCAAACTACTGTTGAACACATCCTTTCCAATAAAAAAATGAAGATTGATATAGTTTTCTTATAGATATCATTATCAGAACTGGACTAATTGAAATGGGTCTACACGGGAAGCGTCAGCTTTCTATTAAAAAAAAACCGGCCAAGTGCGAGTCGGACTCGCTCACCGAGGGTTCCGTACTCAAGAAGTACTGAAGCAAAACAATCAGGCATACTAATGTAGATGTAACACGACCAAAACTGTAACGACCAAAGATGTAAAACAGTAATAATTACCTTTGTTTATGAACCGCAAAACTAACTTTGTTTGTAGAGGTTTATTGTTAATATCAAAAAAACTATGCTAGTTAGAGCATTGGCTATAGTTTTCCTGTAAAATATACGTAAATTCCTATTGACCATAATTATTTGAGATTTTTCGATTCGACAAAGTCAAGACTGCCCGGACACAAGTTGCGGACTTTTCACGTAACATTTCCATATGGGTGTTATTTCTATACGGTTTGGATAGAGCCACTCTTCAAATATCCTTTTGAATACTCAGTAGTAAGTATATTCTTATCTGTTTTTATGTCCACTTAACTCTTTTTTTATGATTCGGTCTACATTGTTGGCGTATGAGTGATGTGTAATTGACTTCAAGTGGTATAGGAATTTAAATTTTTCAAATAACTCATTCTCCATGTCGTCATCGTCTGAATCGTCCATTACTTTACCTTATTCTTTTGTACCGATCATTTTGAGCGCGTTTGTTGGTAAAAAAAAATTAGCTAAGAACCTTCAATAAACTTACATTTTCATACAAAAGAACATAAATAAATATTTAAAGCAAATAATAATTAAATTATTATTGTCCTAGGTTAGATAAAACACTGTCAGATCGCTTTGTCTCAGCATTATGTAACATTGCAAACCAAGAATTGATTTGCCAATTCCAAAGTCCGCCAACCCGCATTTGAGATGTGTGTGGAGCATAGATCGTAATAGATAGTAGAGGATAAGAAACAAGAAATGTCAAATGAAGCTTCCGTACCCAAATAATGGCGAATATGCGGAGCCTAAATGACATTTAAGGCTAGGGACTTCCCCTATATCTGTGGGACTACCGATATCGATGTTTTTATATACTCAACATAAAATTATCAGAAACATTATTTAAATAATATTATATTTTAAACAAATGATTAATTAATATGTTCTAAATGTTACCAGGAATCTGTATAATCCGGTGTTGTATACAATACCTAGGTAAAGCATATTATAATGTCTAAAATGAATAGTCCGTGTACAATGGCCCTTGGCCTGAATTTTTGTCTTAGCTCCGTGTTTTTATTTTTTAATAACTTTAATCTATATTATTGTCTAGTGTGTGTAAGTATTGTCTATGTAGTATGTATTATTTTATATCAGTAATATTATTTTAATATTTACGTTGAATGATGAAAATTTTATTTAAATCACAAAAGAATAATTCGCATCTCCTGGAAAATATAAGTATGTGTGGTGCACCCTCTCGTTCTACTGAATATCTCTAAAGTCGTCGTAACTTCGAACTAGGGCAACCTGATTTAAACCAACAGCCCTTACTGTTTCTCTCTCTACCCCTCAACCACCCTCAACGTGACAAACTGTACCTTTTATTTTTATCGATATTCAATTTGTTGATAAACAATACAATCATTTACATTCAAACAAAAACTCGAGAAATAATCTAAGTTTTTCATTTTACCGCATAAATATGAGTGTTTTTAATTAAATAAAGCAGAAGTTGAGCTAAACTTTATCGAAAAAAGGCAAAATACTCGTTACAAAAAGAGAAATTTGAAAAATTTATTACTTACCTGTGAAATGAAATTCCTGGGATTCTTTCAGTGCTTTTGCTATTACAGCCTACAACTGAGCACTTTACCATTATTTATGCTTAAAACAACTACTTAAACATAAACCACTTTTAATAAAATCCCAAACCAAATTTAAATCAACACCGGAAAAACAAAATACGCCATGTTTAGGGTACGGAAAAAAAGCTTCAACACACAGATCGTATGACGTCATTTGTCTCGTTCTAATAATGTAGCTTTCCATGAGTGAGAAAGAATTGGAAATAGTTTTATTTGTTTCATTCAAAAATACGTCATATAACTATAGATAAGTAAAATGCAGCAGATCCTCTATATATACCTAATCAAAGGTGTGGAGTGTAAATTCTATGACAGTAATAAACTAATATGATGATAATGTCAGAAAAATTTATTCGCACAGTCATTATCAAATGTCATTACGGAAATACATAAAACTCACGAGTGAAATACCAACTTCCGAAACGTTATTGAAATGAAAAGAGCATTCAAATTGTAATTACAAAACGGGCACTTTATCATAAAACTACCTCCAATTTCAGGGCGCTTTCGCGCAAATGAAATAGTTACGAAAACTCAAACATTTCCGCCCGCATATTTAGTATGCAATGCAAAAGTAAAAAACGAACGTACAAACATATTATTTGATGTTGGGGTATTCTGGCTCCAGCTAGGTCTCTTCTGTATTGTTATACTTATAGGGATTCATATAAAAACACCATGACTGCAAGAGCTTCTTTAATGCACATTGACTCACACGGTACAGCGGACATAAGACTAAAGACAACAACCAAGGATCAGGGTTGCCACTTACATTTCCATAGATAACACTCCTCCTCAACCCTGAACTTAATAACTTCTTTCTATTAATTAGCAAAAACAAACAAAAATATCCAACATTCTTAATTCTTTTAGTCTATGACCACTATTAACTTTCTATTTCTTACTTATTCTATGACACATAAAACCTCCATTATTCAAGGGATAGACATACATAATACTTAGCAGAGCAGCAAACAAACAATAAAAAAATTGTCAATCTTCTACTCCCATAAGAGTTCTAAAATAACAGAATAAATTCTTGTTTAGTGGTTTGGTTAACATATCTGCAATCTGTTCTGAAGTTTGAATATATTCTAATACAATAATGTTTTGTTCTATTAAGTTTCTAATAAAATGATGCTTAATATCAATGTGTTTTACTCTACTACTGTTTTCCCTGTTTTTAGCAATATGAATACACGACTGATTATCTTCAAATATTACAATTTTATTACATTGAACTCCTAAATTATTTAGCAGTCCCTTAAACCATACTGACTCTCTTGCAATCATACTGAGAGCCATGTACTCTGATTCAGCAGTTGAGAGAGAGACGGTTTTTTGTTTTTGAGTTGACCACGACACAATATTCCCATATAACTGTAAACAGTACCCTGAAACCGACTTTCTATCAACATCAGCAGCCCAGTCTGCATCACAGAATCCTTCAGCAACATTTTTGTACTTTTTATTATTCTTATACACCAATCCATAATTTGCTGTTAACTTTAAGTACCTTAAAATCCTTTTCAAATAAGTGAAATGTTCATCTGATGCATTATTCTGAAATCTACTGAAATAGTTTACAGCAAAGGATAGATCGGGTCTAGTACAAATAACTAAATATATTAGACAACCAATCAACTCACGGTAGGGCTGGGTACAAGTATAACTTTCTGACTTTTCAAGTTTCAATCCAACTTCACATGGTGTCGCTACACTTTTGCAGTCCTTCATATTGAACCTTGAAAGCACTTTTTCTATATAACTTTTCTGATGAATCTTTATCACACCTTTAGTACTGTCCCTCTCTATTTCAATACCTAAAAACTTGTGAACTTGTCCCAAACTTACCATTTCAAATTGTTTTTCTAGTTTTAACTTAAGGTCTCTAATTTTCTTTTCACAGTCACTTATGATTAGAATGTCATCCACATAGAGAAACACATACACACTTATTACACCTGTGTTTTCTTGTAACAAGTATAAACAATTGTCATAATCCGAACACTTTAAGTTATTTTGACACATAAACTCATGGAACACTTTATTCCAACACCTTGGACTTTGTTTAAGACCGTAAATTGACTTATTTAGTTTGCACACTTTCTCACTTCTATGCTGACCTGGTAAACTCATGAAAATCTCCTCCTGAAGTACACCATGAAGAAAAGCAGTTTTCACATCCATTTGTTCTATTTTCAGATTATCATGGTTTGCAATTACAAGCAAAGACCTTAAAGTTGTGAGTCTCCCAACGGGAGCATAGGTTTCATCATACTGTGAGGTCTGGAAACCTTTTGCGACCAACCTTGCTTTATAGTTATTTTCAGACTTCTTTCTAAATACCCATCGACTTTCTATAACTTTCTTGTCCTTTGGTCTTTCTACAATAGTCCATGTTTGATGTTTCTCATGTGACTTTAGTTCGCTATCCATTGCTTCTTTCCACCTGTCACTTTCTATGCTTTCCATTGCTTCTTGTAACGTTTGTGGTTCATCATTTATAAATGTATTAGATAAGAATGCTGCATGAAAAGTCTCATAATCCTCCATCCATACTGGTCTTTTTCTCTGTCTCTGTTCTCTGATTTCTTCTCTACTATTGTTAGATTTTGTTGATAAATTTTCTATTTTCTCCGGACTACCTTTTGATATATCCTGTGATTCCGTTCCACTGCTAGACAATGGCAAGTCTGATGGCAAATTATCTTGTTCTATGTCTAAAGTTTCCATAATTGTTCTAGGCTTCTCGTTAAATATTACATCTCTGCTTCTTATAATTTTCTTTAGCTCACTATCCCAGAGTCTATATCCATTACTGCAGTAGCCAACCATTAAATACTTCTTGGATTTCACATCAAACTTTCCATTTCTATGTTCCTTTCCAATGTGGACATATGCCTCTGTACCAAAAGCTTTCAATTTTGAGTAATCAGGACTTCTGCCATACCATATCTCCGCAGGAATAATACCTCTGCTAGTAGGCAGCCGGTTAATTATATAGGTAGCGCTATAGACAGCCTCTCCCCATAGTTGTTTCTCTAAGTTTGTGTCGGCTAATAATGTTCTCGCCTTTTCTATAACAGTTCTGTTGAATCTTTCTGACTTTCCATTTTGTTGTGGAGTGTAACTTATTGTAAACTCAATTTTAATTCCTTTTTCTTCACAAAATCTTTTAAATTCTATGTTATCATATTCTTTTCCATTGTCGCATCTAAATCTTGATATTTTTGTCCCGAACTGTGCTTCTACTAAGCTGACATATTTCTTAAAGCACTGCAATACCTCTGTTTTACTTTCTAACAAATAAACTGTTGTAAAATGGCTGTAATCGTCGACAAAACTCAAAATATACTTCTTGTTACCATATGTTGCAGGATTTATTGGGCCACATAAATCTGAATGAATAACTTCTAAAATTCTCTTTGTATTATTACAATATTCTGTGAATGGTAACCTTGTTTGCCTTCCTTTTAAGCATGGTTCACAGAGTTCTTCATTGCTTGAATTTTCATAGGAAATTAATTTTCTAGATCTCAATTTTTCTAATTTTCCCTTTGAAGCATGTCCTAGTTTTCTATGCCAGTCATTTTGAGTTTCTGATATGCTGTATGCCTTCTGTGCATTTCTTTCTTGATCTTTCAGAACAAAAGATAATATATACAACTTATTCATCTTGTTTCCTTGTATAATGGTCTTGTTATCTTTATGAATAGTTAACCTATTTTTCTGAAAAGTTACTCCAAAACCAGCATCTTCAATTTTATTTACTGACAGCAAATTACATCGCAGCTCTGGCACATATAGTACTTCTTTTAAGGTAGCTCCCTTCATAACGATTTCACCGGACTCATATGCATGTAACACCTCGCCGTCTTTTGCAATATTAATTCTAATAGTTATTTCTAACTTTTTTAAGTTACTGAAATATTCTCTTCTGTTTGCGAGATGGTCTGTGCATCCGGAATCGACGATAAAGTCAATTTTTCTAGAGTATTCATGTGATAGCAATACTTCATTCTCCGGTGAAGAAGAAATAAAACATACTTCATCTTCTTTTCCTTCTTGAACAACATGTGCTGAGCCTTTTGATGTTCTAAATCTGCATTGGGCCTTCCGGTGACCCCGCTTTCCACAATTATAGCACTCAAAGGGGAAAACACTGTTCCTGCTGCTTCCTTGTGAACTTTTCTCTTGCCAAGATTTCTTATAATTCTGTCCTTTCCTGGGATTTGTTAGAAAAACATCTCCTTCTTCTTGAGTGGAACCAAAACCTTTTCTTTTCATTTCTTCATCCAATAATCTTTTCTTTATGAATTCTAGTGATATATCTGTGCTACTCAAGGTTTCTATGGCGGTTACGACTTGCTCAAATGTTGAGGGCATCGCCAACAATAGATAACAGCAGATTTCACTATCACTTGGTTCGGCTCCGGATTCTTTTAGCTCTCTCACTAACTTGTCAAAAATCAGGAAATAATTCTCAAGTCCTTGTACACCGTCATATTTCTGTGTTAGTAACCTCTTTCGTGTCAACAATTGTGACGCTATTCCTTTTCTTGCAAAATTACTTTCGAGTTTTTCTAGTATTTCTTTTGACGTAGTACATTCTTTTATTAATTCTAAATGCGAGTCATTAATACATTGTACCAGGATGTCCATACATTTTGCATCCGTCGCCGCATCCACTTTTTCTTTCTCGAAAACGTATTTATACAAATCTTGCGATCTCAAAATAGTTTTCACTCGAAAAATCCAGTTGCTGTAATTCGTTCCCGCAAAGGGGACGACGCCATATTTATTGCGTTTCTCTTCTTCCATTTCTTTTGAATTTCTAGTGGATGGCGCGATCTGGGCGTTCTGGGCCCATAACCAATGTTGGGGTATTCTGGCTCCAGCTAGGTCTCTTCTGTATTGTTATACTTATAGGGATTCATATAAAAACACCATGACTGCAAGAGCTTCTTTAATGCACATTGACTCACACGGTACAGCGGACATAAGACTAAAGACAACAACCAAGGATCAGGGTTGCCACTTACATTTCCATAGATAACATTTGAAAATTCCGATATTGGTCCCTCCATAGTAGCTGTAAAACACACATTGGCTTAATAGATCGTAACACAATAAATAATGTGGGCCAATTTCCCTTTCGAAACGCCTAACGTCAATTCAGTTCAGATGCTAACAGTTCGTGATTATGCCCGAGTGACAATTTCGCTACAATGGCAGTTTTTTTTTTATGTTACAGCAAGGCATTGTGAATGAATAACAGGTCGTCTATTACTATTTTATACACATATCGAGTCGTCATATTTATACGACAAAAGTTCCGAAAACCGACGACGCGATGCAACCGATAGTCATCTCGATTTTTTACGTATCTTATCTAACCATATCATAAATATTGTTATTATCTTTTCTTTTTTTTTACTCTAACAAGTTAGTACTTGACTGCGATCTCACCTGATGGTAAGTGATGATGCAGCCTAAGATGTTATCGTACTAACTTGGAAGGGTAAGTAAATTTACCCCAACGGCTTCTACCAGCATCACACCGGAACGCTACATCGCTTGGGGGTGCGCTTTTGCTGGTAGGTATCTTATACCTTTAAACGAGCAATTCTTGTTAATAATAAATTTATAATCTGTATCTCAGAAACGGCTGCAACGATTTTCATGAAATTTAGTACCTATAGAGGGGGTTTCGGGGGCGATAAACCTTGCTACAATTTATTTTTTAGAAAATGTCGTATTTACCAATTCACCCAGATTTTTTTAATTACCATTAACAACTTTCTTATTAAAAAATTCCTCATATAACTCAATGTACCTCATATCTCTCATATAACTTCGTATTTCTTCATCAGTCCGCGAAAAACTGTATAGACCAGCCCCTAGAGACTATCAGACCAAGAGTGACAGAACTTTTAAAAACCCCGAGATAGAAAGAACTTTTCTATTTACTTAGGTATAAGTAACTTTAATATCATCCCAAGGCAAAACGTATTGTTACTGAATTTCATGAAACTACCTATATTAATATTTTGGAGCAATAAATTCAACTGCACTAAAATGCACGATGCAGAAGAGCGAGTTTGTTTCTATATTTTCGCATTTCCCAACTATAAATAAGGCAATTCCGTGGAAATGGCTTAAATAATACAATTTATCCGACCGATTTATTGTTTAATGTGGTTTAACTACGCACTGGAATGGAACCCTCATGATCATTTGTCTGTATATAATTTTTTGCTTAAAGTGTAATTATAGTTTTCTTTTGCTGTATTTATTGTTTTTTCTAGGAGTCTACGATAGATAGATAGATACGAGATAGATGACGCATAATAAATTAAAACACAGTTCACACGATCACGTCAACATTAAATAGCCGTATAATCTATTTGGTGAAAAATCGATTAAGGGCTGATTTTTCAATCGCCAGATACGCTATCTGAGAATTAAATTTGTAATAAAACATATGCCATATAAAATCTGTCAAAACGTCATATTTATTAATCTTAGTTAACGTTTATCTGGCGATTGAAAAATTACCCCTTAATAACATAATTGCAAAACTTTGCGCTGAAAAATGTCTAGTAGTGAAACCTACTAAAGAAAATTTCACTTCACCTGACATCTTAGTAGTTGCAATGATTTACGACAAAAGTTAGCAAGATTTTATGATTTGGATTTATGATAATAATATGAGCGTATATAAAGTAGTGTATGAAACTCTACATAATTAGGTATTAAAACACTCGTGTGATACTATTAAAAAACTCGCCTGCGCCTCGTTTTTTAAACTCACACTCGTATTTTAAGACCCCCCATTATGTAACCGTTACATAATAGTAGTTTATGTAACGGTAACATAATGGGGGGTATTAAAATACGAGTGTGAGTTTAAAAAACGAGCCGCAGGCGAGTTTTTTAATAGTATCACACGAGTGTTTTAATACCTAATTATGTAGAGTTTCATACACTACTTTATCTACGCTCATATTATTATCATAAATCCAAATCATAAAATCTTGCTAACTTTTGTCGTAAATCATTGCAACTACTAAGATGTCGGGTGGAGTGAAATTTTCTTTAGTAGGTTTCACTATTAGACATTTTTCAGCGCAAAGTTTTGACTAAGTAACAAAAAAAATTGGTTGTCTGTAAAGTCGGTTTACGGACGATAGATTTACGAGATAACGTCATAATCGTAATCGTTATCGTAATCGTAATCGTAATCGTAGTCGTAATCGTAATCGTAATCATAATCATAATGACAGGCCCAGGTGGAACGTCACGCGGAACGTTAGACATTGTGTTGTTGTCTATGGTCAATTATGGCCCATCTATACTCTCGGCAATGACTACCAACTATATGTTGTCTGTGGATTCACTTAAAAAAATATTACATAAAAAATATTACCTACCCCAGATAATAATTGTAACCGTTAAACGTTGTATTGCCGATAGCGGTACTGTAATCAATTTCTTCAAAACCCCAGATACAAATACAGGAGTCCAGAGCCGTGTATC
Organism: Coenonympha arcania; assembly: GCA_036785405.1. Lineage (NCBI taxonomy): Eukaryota > Metazoa > Arthropoda > Insecta > Lepidoptera > Nymphalidae > Coenonympha > Coenonympha arcania. Next base: position 6,439,471 of record CM072067.1, read on the forward strand.
GTTATGGATATTAAACAACTTTCTTTAAATATTTCCATAGTAGAGCGATGTTATTATGAATAACTTTTTAATAATTATAGAAGTCTGTGAATAAAGTAGGTAATTATTTGACACATTTCGATTTTATAATTCGAACTTTAAGCAATGAGCGTAGATAAACTACTATTAACGTCTGATGCTTCTCCTATAGTGATGAAATAGAATAAGAAATAACACAAGAGCTATCAAAAATAGATTTTTACGATGAATAACTAAGCTTTTCCCATTAAGATGTTCTTGAACTCTGTTAATATTGGGCGGCAAGGTAGTGCCCCGCCAAGACAAGCCTGGAAGAGCGTAAGAGCGCCACCGTGAAAATTTAATTCACTTTTCATTACTTTTTTTCGTTATACAATAGCGAGTGTAGAACTGGCTAACCACATATTTTGATGAAGGTGTAGATTTTGTGAAATCAAGGCTTTTAGAGTTAGGGCGTGAAGAGTTAAAAGTTTGGCTCTATGAGGTCTGATAAAATAGGTCTCGTCTTGACAACATTCTACATGAAAATGTTTTTTGTGGGATCAATATTTCTTCAGACCGGTCTATTTCCATGGTGGTTTCCCAAGGTCTCACAAGGTACCTACACAATCGGAGAAAAGTGGAGCATTCTATATTTTTAGTTTTATATACACTTATCTTTGTCTTTGTATTGAAATTTGTCTATTTAGTGAACCTGAGATATCCGTTATTAAAATAATTAACTTGCATATCGTTAGAGACAAGCCATCCACGAATCAATCTATTCATCAGTGCAACATATAAATAAATAAATATATATCAGGACATTACACACATCGCAATCTAGCCCCGAAATAGGCGATAGCTGGTGTTATGAGTACTAGATCTACTAAAGATATATTAACTAGTATCAGCGAATAACTCAAATTCGGTAACCGATGCGAACAGAGATTACAGAATAGGATGAGCGAAAGAAAGCTAATATTAATCATCGCTTAACATAATTCACCAATTATGACTTGCATAAGAAATGTAATAATCATCAGAATGTCGGCTTTCTCTAGTTTCTATTAATTTCACTTAATTTTATTTCAAATCTTTTAAGATAGGAGATATCTTAATGGTGGATGATGTGATGATAGACGAAAGGGAGTTTTAACGGCGTACTTTCAGAGACTATTTTTTGCCAATATTTGTAAAGGCGTCTTTATTTTACGAGTTGTCTTTTGAGAGTTGACTTTTGTTTACGAGTTTGATCATTACAATATACTTACTTTACTTACAACAAAATAGTACATAACATCTTCATTTGCATTGTCACTTCATCATCGAGTAAAACTACTTTCAACAACTTATACTTAACGAAAAAAAACTTACGGATGAGTACATCACCATAAAACGGCGCATGTTAAGTCTCTAATCCAAATAAACATGATTTTGTATTTGATATTAAAAGTAGGTATAGCATAACACCCACAACCAGAAGCCGATAAATTATATATTTTTAAACGCTCTATTTTTACGAGCTAGCCGCAGCGCACTGAAAAAGCGCGTTATCAGTGGAAAGAATTATTTCACGCCTGCCGCGATACGATTTATAATGTTATCAATATTTCACACTGATTACCCGCGCCGCGATTATGCTAGACCAATAATTTCACAGTTTATTGTGTGCGGTTTAATCAAAAATCCGTATGTTTTAATTTGGTTAGTAATTCAAAAGTGGTACGACATACCTACTCATTATTATACACATAATTATACTTACCGCCTAGAAAATAAACTTGGAATATTTATAGCACCCATGGTGTTTGTCTAGATCGGTAATAATATGTCTAATAATAATCGGTAATAATAGCGTTTCAATGTCTACATTAAAAGAGCGCTATTCTGGATTCATTTCCCGGCACGAGCTAGTTTGGAATTTTATAACTTCTCTATAATTCTAAATTAGCTCGAGGGGCCTATCGTCATCTTTTAAAGCAGTCTTCTTCTTCTTATAGTGCCGTCTCCTATCGAAGGTTGGCAACCATCATAGCGATTTGAACCTTGGATACCGCTGCTCTGAATAGGCTACGGGTGCTCTTCCCAAACCATTGGCGTAAGTTTCGAAGCCAAGATATTCTTCTGCGGCCAGGCCTCCTCCTACCTGCCACCTTCCCTTGCATGATTAATTGAAGGAGCTCATATTTCTTGGTATTACGCATCACATGACCGAAATATTCTAGTTTTCTCCTCTTTATAGTATTAAGCACTTCTAGACTTTTCCCCATTCTCTGGAGCACAGCGCTGTTTCGAATGCGGTCTGTCCAAGAAATTTTGAGCATACGGCGGTATACCCACATCTCAAAAGCTTCTAACTTCTTCGACATGGATTCTGTTAGGGTCCATGCTTCCACACCGTAGAGGAGGACCGAAAAAACATAGCACCGTACTAAGCGAGTTCGAAGGGGTATACTTAGCTTTCTGTCACAAAGTACTTTTTTCATTTTAGAAAAGGCGTTGCGTGCTTGCTCTATCCTGCAGCGTATTTCTAAACTGTGGTCGCCTTTGTCGTCAACCAATGTGCCTAGATATCTGAATCTGGAGACCCGTTCTAACACTTGACCATTAAGGCATAAAGAAGTATTAAGCACAGATGTTCGACTTATAACCATGTATTTAGTCTTCTTGGTATTGATGTTAATACCATAGTCAGCACTAGCTGAAGCCACTGACGTTAGTAAATTCTGAAGGCCTTCAATACTATCCGCGATTAGTATTGTATCATCCGCGTACCTGATGTTATTTAACAATTTTCCATTCATTGAAATTCCATCTGGACAATCTTCTAATGCTTCCGAAAAAATAGCCTCAGCATATAAATTAAATAATAAGGGCGACAAAATGCAGCCCTGTCTTACGCCCCTTTCTATCTCGATGTAAGATGATAGTTCGCGATCTACCCTTATATTCGCATGCTGTTTCCAATAAAGATTTTTTATAAATTGACAATCCTTAAAATCTAGACCACTTTTCTGAAGCACTTCCATCAATTTCACATGACGTACTCTGTCGAAGGCCTTCTCATAATCAATAAAACAGACAAACAAAAGCAGTAGGATTATTGTAATATGACATTGCAGCATGAAATTTTTAAAACAATATTATAATCATACTGCTTTAAGAGATGGTGATAGGCCCCCGCTCGTAGAGATGTCTCTCTACTTTTGTCGCTCTCTTTTCTTCGTCTTTCAATATGGATCAGAAAGAGAAAAGAGAGCGACAAAAGTAAGTAAGTAAGTAAAAGTAAAATATGCTTTATTGTACACCAAAACAAAAACAATAGACATATAGCAAATACAGCATGTACAATAGGCGGCCTTATCGCTAAAATAGCGATCTCTTCCAGGCAACCTTAGGGTAGAGGATATTATAAAGATAAAGATTAAAGAAAGCGGAAGGTGTGTACTAATTAAATAAAGTAAATACACATGATATACGTATGTATATATATATATATATATATATATATATATATATATATATATATATATATATATAAATGAAAATACAACAGTAAATAAGAGAGGAATAGACGACAGATAAGTGGAATAAAAAGTAAAAATAAATAAACACATCAAATGGAGGATAAATAAAATAGCTTCAATTTTGTTTAAAAATTGATAGTGATTGAGACTGTTTGATATCCAAAGGGAGAGAATTCCATAGCAGTATAGCGGTAACAGTAAATGATTTAGCATAATAAGAAGAGGAGTGTGTAGGAATTTTCAGGCATAGTTTATTTTGAGAACGAAGAGAAAAAGAGTGTGTAACACATCGGAACTCGAAACGTTCTTTAAGATAAAGAGGAGTGGAGTGATTGAACAGTATACAGTAAAGAAGATGAAGAATATGAGTATTCCTGCGAAGACGAATCGGGAGCCACTTGAGCTTACGGCGGTACTCGGAGACATGGTCATACTTTCGCAGCCCAAATATGAACCTTATACAAAGATTTTGAAGCCGCTCAAGTTTGTTCAGTTGGTCCTCAGTTAGGTTAAGATAGCAAGTATCAGCGTAATCGAGGATTGGTATAAGTAGAGACTGAGCCAGCGCAACCTTAGCAGTATTCCTGCTAAGGTTGCATTGCTCCTTGCATCCTGATAAGGTTGCATGGAAGAACATTACGCAATCTTCGGAGAGAGCCGACTGCACCAAACATCTTTCTGCTCAGCTCACTCATTTGTGGTATCCAAGTCAGAGATTGGTCAAAAGTAATGCCTAGATTTTTTACTTTGCTGCTGTATGGAATATGAACCCCATCGAACATTATAGGCGGCAGCTGTGCTAATATTACCCGAGACATTAATTTTGGACTCCCGATAATAATATAGAGCGATAAAAAGTAGAGAGACATATTATCTCTACGCGCGCATGCCTAGCCCTATGGTCTGCTATGGTGGGGCGCGGCGCTACAGCCGTGGCTGGTTACCAGTTATAACTCTACTATAGCAAAGACAAACGATTTAGCTTTTTAGATTTTTTATTTAAGATTTAAGACAAACGATAGCTTTTTAGATTTTTTTTTTGCATTTTTTAGGTTCCATTGTGATGTTGTGTAGCAACAGTTACTAAAATACTAACTCTTTCCAAGTTAGTATGACAACATCTTCGGCTGTACCATCAGCTAACATTAGTCTAGGATCAACTTTTAGTAATAAATACCTACTTATACTTAGGTACTAGTAGGACTTTTATAAGATACTTATAAATAGAACCTTAAAGGTTTCGTGAAGTCCGTCTGTTTGTCCGCGTTATATCTCAAGGACTCTTGGCAGTAAATATCTATAATTTAAGCATTTTACATAATAAAACCTGATTTGGTGTACAAAAACACCGTATGACTAAGTTTTGACTATGTTAGTTTAAGGACGTTTTTAATAGGTTGGTTCATCAAAAATAATCACATTAATATTTACGTATAATATTAACTCTTGGACGACAATACCTATACAATAAATCAGCTAACTCAATTATAACCAGAAATGTAATAAACTAGTCTAATGCAAGTACTAATAGCCGCAGGAAAAATCAATTAGAAACGGGGCACATTAAAAGAATGATAAGATAACATTATCTGTGGACTGTACCACCACGTGGCCAACAAAAACCTATTTTTTTACTCTATACAAGTTAGTATTTTACTGCGATCTCACCTACTGTACTAACTTGGAAGCGTAAGTAAATTTACCCCAACGGTTTCTACAAGCATCGCACCGGAACGCTAAAACGCTTGGCGGTGCGTCTTTGCTGGTAGGGTAGTAACTAGCCTCGGCCGAAGCCTCCCACCAGACCAGACCTGAGCCAATTTAGAAATTATAAAATTCCAAAGTGGCCCGTGGCGGGAATCGAACCCGAGCGCGCCGCCACTGCGAAAGAGAGGTCGATACTACACCAACGCGATAGAATACAGATAACGTTTTCATTAGTACAGTGATAACACATAAATCAGAAGTCAGATAAGACAGATGGAATTCGTGTTACAGCGTTTACAAAGTATTGAAAGTCTACAGGTTACGGCACTAAACGTATCTGAACGCGTAAGAAAATCGTTAATCATCGTAGTCTTAATAGATAGCAAATTCTGCATCTTGATTGGTTGAATTCGCTGTTCAATTTTTTTTGGCGAATCAGGAGCCAGAATTTCATGATGATTATCAAAAGAAATGTAGGTAGGTATTCTCAAAAAATTTGCCCCTTGGTCAGCTCGATATCGCACAGATGATGACCAAATTACTTTTAAAACTAAAAGAAATAATTATGGATGAAGTATGGCAAATATTAACCGATCCATTTATTTTACTTAAACGCGTCAGAACAACGTTCCCACGTACACCGTTCCGGGCTGGGAGGAAATGTTTGAAATAATTACCCACCACTACCCGCGTAGTGCAAGAGACGGCAGGAAGATTTCGTGATGGTGTCTAACCATAACGTACATTATTATTCATAGTCATACATGCAAGTGCTTCCTTGTATGTCTCACCACTTAAATGTATAGATATTTTAATCCACGATGACACACCCCACTCTGTCAAACTCTAAACGAATTGAATGAAACCTAAGCGATTTTGACAGACTGAGGCGCGTCTTAGTGGATTGGAATATGTATCTGTAATTTATATGAGGTTCACGATTGTCACTGATTATTTTCTTTTAGTGAACGGTTTGACGAATATTTTCAAACAAAATCTTTTGGTGAGTGTATCGAATTTAGTGAATAAATCTTAGAACAATTAGTATTAGTTTATAACAAAAATCAATACTAAAAATAAAAAGTCTTTCTAAATTCAAATATTTTATTTTACTGTGTGTCTCTAACTTATTTCGATATATTTTAGTGTGTGTTTGAGTAGATCCGTGATTATTTAAATTAAAATGCATATTAAAACGTCTTTCGGGTCAGTAAACTAAAATACAGTAAAGTTTTATTCTGTTAATAGTGCTATTGATATTGCAGCTGATACAGGCTATTCCCATATTTCTATTAGATCTTGAAGACCTTTTTTTTACAATTCAGGGTAGTTTAAGGTTGCAAAATTAAAAAAAAACTGTCCTGTAAAGGTCTCTCAGACTATGTTCACGTCATAAGGCGTAATGTCATACTCGTATTCGTGTAATAAGACAGAGGTCTACGTTTTTCTACTTCGCTGATTAAGGTTTCGTGAAGGTGATTCTCGTTATGCAATTGAAATAATGGTGTATAAAATGTTATAACTATTGTTTATTTTTGTAATGAAAAAAATGTTTCTTTGTTATAGTTACTGTGTTTTTGTGTTACTGGAACAAACTCGATTGCATTTGAAAACATTAACAGATCTAGTGGGTAGAAGTCATTACGATACGAACTTCATAAGACTATTTTCAGTCCAGGTTTTAAAAGCCAAATCGAACAAAAATCTTAAAACCAGGTCACGTTACTATTGACATATTAATAACTATTGACATATTAGTAATTACTAATACAGTGCATGTACGTTATAGTTCAATGACACAAGTTACACAAGTTAAAGTCAAGTTGGAGCTACTAGCGATTGCTGCATTGATTTTGAGCAATTATAATGTGCTTCCAATCATTATGCACCAACAATTAACTAATACAAATAGGTCTGCAGTGACAGAAAAATTAACGGCTTAAGTTACCAACTACACCTTAGCAAAAACTTGCAATCTATCTTCTTTGACTGAGCAATTTGTTATTTTTAATGTCTAGGACACTATGTTCCGCTTGCCAAGGAAAGGGTTATATTTTTCGCACGTATTTTGTATATTAAATATTTTGTAAATTTCTTTAAAACCTCGTATTTTCAAACGGCTGGATGGATTTTAACAGTAAAGGTTAGATTCATCCCACTAACACAAGAGTCCGTAGATAGATTTAAAAAATGGCGGATTTTGATCTCTAAATTGTAAGTCATTTATAAAGAAATTAACCAAAGAGCGGTAACAAAATCAAGGAAATTAAAAGGAGATAATAATTAATATAATTTAGGTATAAGTCATAATAAATTATGACTTGTTAGTAAATCATTGTTTGGAATTTTATGCATCAACATTTTCCGCAGTAGGGTTTTTAATTTCTTTTTAATTATTATCACACTTGTTATATAGAAATGAAAAGGTTACGATTTTAAAAAATGATTGTGATTTAAAAAAAATGGTTATAATTTAAAAAAAACACCAAAGAGAAATAAAACAGAGCGGGATAAGATAAAACGTATAAATAGCAACTAATTCCCGCGGTGACACTCAACAACTTGTCACGGGGCATTAAACTCGCGCTCGTCTGCTGCATTGCAGATTTGTGACATGTGTGGTCTGGTCGAGCACATCAATTACGCGTAGCACTTAAAACCATCATTTGCTACTTCACTACACTGTTGCCTGTTCCATCGCAGGTTTGATAAGCTACCCGATCTTGTAAGGAAAACGACGACAAATTCTGTCACCTGATTGGCGAAATTATATTTCAAAAGTTTCACACTGTCAGTCCAAGATCTAGTTACTAGTAAGAGGCCTTACAGAGTATCGAATATAGGGTCTACTCTTTATACCTCTCGTCTTTTACTAGACCTTTGTCTATGGACGCTCCTCTAAGTAAGCTTGAAATAACCGTATAAATAGCAAGAATTGCTGTCACCTGATTGGCAAAATATTATTTCAAAAGTTAGGAATTCACACTGTCTCTACCCTTTAAAAAACGATACTCTAAATCTGTCAGAAAAACTTACAGCTGCGTTCAAAAACACCATATTTAATATATTTTTGTAAATATTATGTAATTTACGGTACGTAAATATCAAAAGTTACGCACTCGTAACGCGAAACAAGCGAAGCTACTTTACAAATGGCAAAACTTTTTCATCGGAAGAAGATTTCGAAGATTGAAAATCTCGAGATAAACTCACATTGCCTCTTTTCCTTGGCGACGAGACGATAAATTCAAGGAGTGTAATCTAAATGAATGTGTGCTCGAAGACAATGATACGAACTTGTAAGGTTAAATTGGCCGAAATAAATCCTAGTTGCTGTTGCCTATTACGAATGCGTAAGAGGAGTTCTAACACATTTCTTGGAATAATTAAACAGGCAAATTTATAGCCATAGTGTGGTATCTTCCTACTCTACTAAGTTATACTACGTTCGGACTAAGCCCTCAATCCAATGTTATGGTGACAGTCTGAATATATGGACGACGGCATATATTATTTTGTCGCAAATTAGGGTACAGACATCAAATGGGTAGTTGTTTAGGGACCGACAATTATTTATGTAATCACGCTTGGAGGCTAGAGCCAGCCACTCCTAATTACACTCTATGTACTGAAAAACGATTTTATGTTTACACAAGTATGAAAACATACTGCTAATTTATATTACAAGAAACCGTTTTTGAGAAAAATCTTATAAAATACATATTTTTTCCTTTATATCTAAAGTACCATTAACTTGGTAAATTCACTTTTCGTGGTTAATGGCTTTACTAGAAACTAGATCTAGACTTGTTAGTATTTTACTTTCACTTAAACTTCTTCCTTTAATAACTAATTTCAAAAATATAAAAATACAATTTCCGGTATTTATTTTTTCATAAATATCTACTCCGTTCAAATTTATTTAAAATTAAGCAGCTTCATTGTTTATAACCAATAAACTGGAAATAATATCTTCAATACCAATGTCAATTCAACTAAGGAAGGCGACGATTTGAAAACGACAAAATAATTGTATATTGTGCCTAAAGATTTAATGGATACTCAAAACATTAAATAGGTAAATATCACAGACATAAAAGATCTTCATCCAATCAGTGATATAATTCATAGCAGAAAATATATTTTCGGATCCTTTATAAACCAGAACAATTCGTGAACTCGCTATTCAAAGTCTAATTAATTAAACTAGAAACCAACTTAAACAATAACTGTAGATACTTATCCTCATTAAAATAGAATCAGAAGCAGAGTGGTAATTATCTTTTATCTCTTGTCAATCAACATTAAGGCTGGCATTGAATAAGGCCTCCAAAGTTGCTGGAAATTTGGAAACATCCGTCAAAAACTCATTGACTAAAACTGTTAGTCATTCCTGATGCTTTCAACTTCTCCCATAGCAACCAAGTATCATACACTTTGAAATTATTTCCAATTTCCCAAGTTTGATAGTTAGAAGATTTAATATTGATTAAAACTTTTTTGTTTTTAAATATTGAAAATGCTTACAATACTCGTTTAAACTCATAAAATAAGATAAGGTTGATGGGGTTTTATTGGTTTGTATAATATAAGCTTTGAACGTGTTTTTTGTAAACGTAAGCTTTAATAAAACTCCACATCCCTTATAAGAAATAAGACCTCTATGTTTTATGTTGAATTAAAAAATAATTTATTCAAACTCAAACTCAACTCATATACTTATTTATTTCATTTTAGGTATAGGCCTAACTTACAGGCTCTTATGATTCTTTACGAGTTCTTATATTAATTGTGTCAAATGTACATAGATTTATATAATAGTTATATACTGATATTACTACGAGTAGCAATACCTAAATTGTTTCATTTAATATGTCGTATAGGTAGTCACTTGTCACCTGAGATTAGAGGTAGTCAGTGTATAGTTTCTGTTTGTGTGATTAACTATTGATATTTAATATACATTAATTGTGCATATTTAATATGCAATCATCATCGTGTTTAAATACAGTTTATTGTTGGCTCTCCTTGACATGTCGCCGACCTTAGCAGCGCCTCATCATGCGCCGACGCATCATATTAAATAAAAGCCTCATAATTTCAAAGCCAAACCACGAACAATGGTCCCCGGTAATATTATCTACCTACGTTATAATCGTATATTCATTTCAATTGTTGTTTTACGCACCTACGTTAATAAATCACCTCCAATAATTGTGATTCTAAAATGATAATACTTAATTTACAAAGGTTAATTATAACCAAAGTTCGAAATTACACATTATGGTAGAGTTTATTTCACCTACCTATAGATTCATTTTAGAAAGAATATATCATTCTTTGTATTACCTATTTTTAACCGACTTCAAAAAAAGGAGGAGGTTCTCAATTCGTCGGAATCTTTTTTTTTTTTTTTTATTTTTTTTTTTTTTTATGTATGTTCCCCGATTACTCGAAGATGCGTGGACCAATTTCGAAAATTTTTTTTTTGTTTGATAGGGTATAGTTCACAGATGGTCCCATTGTCATCAAGTCAGGATCTGATGATGGGATCCTGGAGAAATCGAGGGAACTCTTCAAATTTTACAGGCACACTTGAAGTGATTTGGGTATTGTTTGAAAGAGTAATTTTTTCCAGGTAGTCTTATGGTCATCACGTCGGGATCTGATGATGGGATGTTGGTAAAATCGGGGGAACTCTTCAAATTTTGCTAGTATACTTGAAGCGATTTAGGTATTTTTTATAGTTACGATTGCATTTCCTTGCAGTCATCAAGTACCTAATGACTGTATTCATCAAGTCAGGATCTGATGATAGGATCTTGGAGAAATTGAGGGAACTCTTCAGACTTTAGAAGCATACTTCAAGCGATGTGGGCATTTTTTCCAATGCCTTGCGCATTAGTTGTTTTCCACTAAAAAGTATAAAATAAAATGGAAAATTCTTTCCAAAAAACCAACTTCAAATGCCACTACAAAGAATGAAATAATTTTTAATGTACACCAATTCGAAGTCGGGCAATGTTTCGTTCATTCAATAATAGTCCTTGGTATTGTCGATAATTTTGTCGTTTCTTTGCACATCAAGTTTTATAATAAGAAGGACTATTAATGATTGAACAAAACATTGCCCGACTTCGAATTGGTGTACATTAAAAATTATTTCATTCTTTGTAGTGGCATTTGAAGTTGGTTTTTTGGAAAGAATTTTCCATTTTATAGGAAATACTTTACTACCTAATTGATAACAAAATATTTTAAAGTAGATAATTGTAGGTATGATTACATTTTTGTACATAAAAATATTAAAGAACCTACCTAGTCTACGTTGATTTGTTTGAAGTGGGTATTTTGATTCCTGATGATAATAATCTAAATAATTACCAATTATTGTTAAAAACAATACCAAGTATAATATTAGTAATTTCCTACTTCCACAAGTAATCGATTTTAATCAATTACGATAATAACCCTTTTTGAGTTAAGCCGTGTCCCGTTAGTGGCCAAAATGTACAAAATTAAATAGATAAATAAGTAATGATAAATAATAAATTTGATATCACATATTATTATCATTGTGACTTTTATCAAATTTCTTATCTTACAGATTAAAACTGTGGAGGAATTAGATGCGTTTTTCATTCGATATGAACAGTTAAAAAATAGAAACGAAATCATAGTCATATTGTTGTGATTGATGCAACAAATATTTACATAATGCAACATTCACTCTTTACAACAGTTTATGGTGTAGAAAGGGAAAATTAATTACAGGTACGAGCAAGTAATGTTAGTTTCATATGAAAATTATTCATATAGAGCGAACTTTTTCCTCATTTGAACATTGCGGGCGGTGAATGTGTGTTCGAATTTGAAGTGGTTTATGAGCAAAGATACGGCATATGATTTTCCATTACTTGCAGGATATTGAACTCTGTTGTTTTAACCATTAAAGACTGAGCTCGATTGCTTGCTGGAGGAAACGTTACTTGAATTACTAATCACCCACGTCTCTGACAAAGAAGTCTGTAAGTTATGAGGTGGCTTATTTATGATTAATGTTATTTCCCCGTATTGGGATTCTGTTCATGATAAATCCATTCGAAAGCCGTTTGCGGATTTAGCATTCACCACATACCTACCAATACCACTCATATACGAATAGAGTAAGTAGGTTTCGCAGTGGTGTAGCAAAGAAAAAAAAACAAAAACAACTGGATCGGTCCGATGTCAACGAACTCATCGATCCAAGAACTAAAAACATATTCGGAAAATGATCAATTTAAAAGTCCAAGAGTCCACCATAAAGACCGGACAAGTGACATTCCGAATGCATCCAATAGCATTACTATTCGCGAAGCATGAGCGCACCAACCTTGAATGAAGAAGGGGGTATCCGTGACCGGCAATGCCAATCCAGAGGGTCACCACTGGCGTCGATGTGTATAAATGTTATAGAGCACTTGCCACAGAAAATCCACAGGTAATATTCGAATTTCGAAAGCTCGCGTGCGTTATTCGCGTGCAACGAGCGCGCGACTGTCCGCAACGGAGAGCTCGACTCGACTGAGGAGGACCGAGGTATGGAGGTCCATTCGGTCGGAGGTCGAAGGCGATTGGCTGAGGAGTGAGGACGGTGAAACGGGATGCGGCAGCGAGATGCGCGCTTCGCACCCGACTTCCGCTCGTCGCGTTTGATAATATTCGCACAGGAAAAACTTTGAGTGATTACCGCCGCTTTTGCCCTAATTTCTTTAGATAAGTTTTATTAAATCACTCACTATAGCCATAGCCATTATTATTTTTATTGTGATTCTGTTGCTTGTACCTATAGTTACCTATAGTATACGGCAGTTAGACACTTATTAGATATTTTATTCATCTAGCCCCCTCGAAAAAGAGGTCTTTAATGTCAAAAATGCAGGCGAATGCAGGCTAAGGAAATGCGATTATATTCCCTATTGCGGAAAAGTATTTCCTATGTTCCCTAGGGTGGAAAAGCATTCCAAATTCAAATACGACGAACTCTCAAGGATCTGAACTGAAAATAAATGAGGTTCTTCTACCAAGATGAACCGAGGATGCGGCCATCCGAACGTAAACGTTTTACATATTATTATTATTATTATGTGTAACAGTATATACCTATGTCTGGTTCGCCCTCATAATTTGTACTAAGTAGCAGTGGCGCGCGGCTTCGCCGGCATGAATTTCGTTTTCTACATACTTAAGGTAGGTATCCCGTTCTAATGAGTCAACTTTAAAAGATAGACAAACATGTTGTGTCGAGGTTTTTTTGACTTGTGCCTATTTAGTATTCACTCTTTTTTTAAAGGTACTTAGGTTCGTTCGTTCGTTCATTCGTTTACAGCCGACGGACGTCCACTGCTGGACATACCTAGGCCTCCTGCAATGCTTTCCAGCCCGCACGGTCTTTCACCATTTGTATCCAGCGCCTTCCCGCGACTCTTTTAATATCGTCAGTCCAAAAATTATATCTCTATAATATTAAAAATATAATAATATTATAAATTGTATATAACAAACTTATCAACTTGACACATAAATACAGCATAATAGCTTTTAATAGTATTCAGTAAATAATTGTGATGTTTGTATTATGAAGTCGGTATTATTAGTACTTTCTCATAATTCATGAAAATATTAATGCTAAATAATAACCTTAGCAGGAAAATGTATAATAAATTGCAAGCCCAAGCAACGAAGCGCTTTGTGAAAAGGTAGGTAGGTAGTACTTGTGCTTCACTTGGCTCGATTTGGCGAGAGCACTTCCGTGCCCCCAGATCTTCATTAAATAAAATAGTCAAAATATTAGCGTACTATTAAGCGTTATATTTTATTGTGGTCAGAACACAATGCGTGTGTCTGCCAATCGCACCTGGTGCCTATCACATGCTGGTAATATAATGATAAAAATTAGTCAAGTGCGAGTCGGGCTCGCGCACTTAGGATTCCGTACCTATAAACCAACCAACACACCCCAAAGAAAAAAAATTGACCACAAATTCCCCTCCCTCCCCTTCCCCCTTAAATGCATGATTTTTACACTTTACACTGTGAATTTCGGAAATCCCGTTCTTAGCGCACCTTCATGACCTAATATCAACCTAGGCACCAAATTTCAGATCTCTACGACTTTTAGTTTTTCCGGAGTAGCTGGAACAACGAAGAAAATTTTACTTTTGTATGGAAAAATCCCTTAAATGCATGATTTTTACCCTTTAAAATGTGAATTTCGGAAATCCCGTTTTTAGTATACCTTCATGGCCTAATATGAACCTAGTTTCCAAATTTCAGAACTCTACGACTTTGAGTTTTTCCGGTGTAGCTGGAACAAAGAAAAAAAATCATTTTTGTAAGGGAAAATCTCTTAAATGTATAATTTGTACCCCTTAAAATGTGAATTTCGGAAATCCCGTTCTTAGTGCACCTTCATGACCTAATATCAATCTAGGTACCAAATTTAAGATTTCGTCGACTTTTAGTTTTTCCGGAATGGCTGGAACAACGAAAAAAATTTCACTTTTGTATGGGAAAATCCCTTAAATGGTTAATAACAAAAAACTACTTACTAGATCTCGATCAAACTAATTTTCAATTGAAGTTTGCATGGTATCATATATATTGCTTAATTTTATCATTCTCTTATTTTAGAAGTTAAAGGGGGGGGCGGGGGAGGGACACAAATTTTATCACTTTGGAAGTCTCTCTCGCGCATAATATTCAGTTTAGAAAAAAATTATGTTAGAAACCTCATTATAAGTTTTGAAGACCTATCCATAGATACCGCACACCTATGGCTTTGATGAAAAAAAAAATTTTGAGTTTCAGTTCCAAGTATGGGGAACCCTGAAAATTTATTGTTTTTTTCTATTTTTAGGTGAAAATCTTAATGCGTTTCATGAAATACACCTACTTACCAAGTTTCAACATTATAGTACTTCTGTTTCGGAAAAAAGTGGCTGTGACGTACGGACGGACAGACAGACAGACAGACATAACGAATCTATAAGGGTTCTGCTTTTTGCCATTTGGCTACGGAACCCTAAAAAGTAAACCTACTTTTTTTTGAGGTACGGTACCCAAAAAACTATACTCTACACCTTGTTAACAATAACGAGAATATTGCGTTAAATGATACCAATTTTTGCGGTTTATGATTGTCCGAAGGCATTGGTTAGCCTTGACATTTGAATTAAATTGCAGTTTATTTTTCATAATATCTTTAAATTTTACTGATCTTATTATAAATTCCCGGAATTAATGAGTTGAATATAAAACCAGGGTTCCTTTGCTTTTAAGTTTATAACTTCTAAGTAGGTAAGTAGCTACATATTTAGGTAAGTACGTACCTATTTGTTTTGATGAGTTAAGTATTTCGATGCATGTAATCTATGTGAATTTTAATGCACTTATATCAAAATAATAATATCTATTACAATATTTTTATTAATTGAACTCTATCGATTGCAGCATGCACCGTCGATAAGTTATCGACGGGTCAGCGAGGGTTCAATATCATAGGCACAATAATTTACTCTTCGTCAATTGACACACTGCAGGGTCGGTAACCGCGGTTGTGTAGTGTGTAGCGGTCTTTTTTCTGAAGTGTTTGTTTAGGATATCAAGTGGAGTTTAAGAATGTTGATTTTGGACCAAGTGTACTTTTGATAACTACTATGTACTTACTAACGCATTGCAATCTGATTTTTGCCTAGTTCAACATTTTATTTTTTAAGATATTTTACTCCAAACGAAGTTATCTTCATTGATCTAGGATTCCATGCAGAGTATTTTTTTTTATTGACGATAGGCTTGCGCTTGACGACAATCATGCCTGATGGAAAGCAATGATGAGGTCTAGGTTGGAGCGCGCTTGCCTAGAAAATGAAAGCTTGAAGGCACCCAGATTGAATTTGTCTGGAAACACGGAGGCTGGAAGTGCGTTCCACACCTTAGCGGTTCGTATCAGAAACGTGGAGTATGCAGCTCTTGTAAAACGTCAATATGATATTTGTTGCATATGTATAGTGGTAACTAAAAGTCGACTTAAAACTAAGTTTACGAGGGTTCAAACGCGCCCTGCACTGAGAAGAACTTTTATAATATTATCCCGAAGGCATGTTTTGGACTTAGGTCCTTTTACATAGGTTCGAAAAAAACGGTCCAAAAACATCTTCTTAGTCAGGATTACTTTACCTGTCAAGTTTAGGTTTATTTCATAAGTGCCTGTAAGTTTAAGTTAAAGAATAAACATATTTTGATTTCGATTTGATTTCATATATCCATTAAGTACTTTTTTATGGTCCCTTTATTCTCTTACTGTCCGTCTCTCCACTACTTACCTACTCGTAAGTACCTTATTTCCAGGAACGGGTAAAAGGGTTCTATACTTGGTTTATTATTCAGGCCTTAGTCAAGCAGTGGACTGAAATGGGCTGATGGTCGCCTAGGTCTTAAGAAATTCCACAATTATTGCTTTCATGTTTTAACACTATGCAAGTGATTCGATGCAGTGAAATGACATTTCTAATCTTACTAATCTCCATCAATCCTCCTATTAGTATTTCACCAAAATAACTTAAAATATTATAAAATAAGAGAAATGATTTTCAAAGCAAAATAATATAAAATTTACGTAAAATACTTTGATTAGGTATAGGCTACAGGTGCTTGGACGATCTAACCTATAGATAGTCCAAGTACAGGCGTAATATATTTTTTGTTTATTTAATTTACCAAATGACAGCTAAAAACGTCATTTTCTGCATCAATTAAAGTCGGAGTATAGGTACCTATTAATTCACAGACATAACCGAAACGGGTAATAATTTCCCGTGACTATTCTACACTGGGTAGGTCGAGTTAGCCAGATATTCCAATCGCGTCCCCGACTTTAATTTCAATCAAGCGCCGACTAGAGAGTGGTTATGCGAAGCGGCCTAATTGAACGAAATTAACCGCAATGGGAGAAGACTGCGATCGAGGGAATGGGACCTAATTGCCGGATTTGAACTGTTATGTACACGGTTACGCAATCAGATTTGATTGAATTATAAACCTTTTGTTTATATATCTTTCAATTTGGAGCGAGTTTATACCCGGTCTACTTAGAAAGCGGAAAGAAAAATATTTAAATAAAACACGACAGGTATATTAGAGGAAATAGTTCAAGGATTCTTAAACAAAAAACACCTGCGTATTCGTCGTTATCGTAATCTTTTACAAAATCTACCCGCTGATTAAAACCAGTTACCCGATTCTTTAATCGGACCTCTAAAGCGGTCTAAATAGCGGTTATATTTCTATTGTTGTTTTCAGAAAAATTAAAATGATGTAGGCATGAGAAGTAAAGCGAACTCTACGTTAGTATTTTCACATATCTTTCTTAGATGTAATTTATTAAAGTGTAGAAATTTAATATTATTGAATTAAGGATTGAAACGAAACTTAATATCTCATTACATAATATTTGCTATTTACATAATATTCGACACTAATTATCCCTGATACACTCGCAGATGTCAACGGGGTAGAAGCCGTATTTAAGCGATTTTGAATGAAGTTTTATTTAAAAACTATAAAGACTTTCAAATTTGAAAGTTATCGCTTAGAAGCAGAAACACGATTGGATATAATTTTCTCAATAGAAAAGTTGCTCCAAAATCTCAGTTTTTATAATTTTTTTCCGGAAACTACAATGGATGTAATTGTAATTTTTATTTTAATGTGTCATTAATAATAATATCGAAAAACATTTTGAAACAGATTTTTTATAACTGGCTTAGTTTTTTAATGAATTAGGTCGGTTTTCTGTTATTATCTTCCGCGACGCTGAATGTCGCACCTTCCAACGTATCAGTGAGAGTGAGAAAGACAAAAATAAATTTAATAAATCCCCTTAATGTAATGCACCAGCCATATAGTGTGCACCAGGCATCTCTTATCATCTGCATCGATTGTTTTAGAATGGTACTGTTGTACATTCACTGATAACATAATCATTTACCAGTCTGTCGGAAATTAAACAAACAACACCGCTTTTAGATGTCAATGTATTTTAGATTAACTTTTCATCGCGTTTATTTATTTAATAAATAATAATTATTTAAACACGCTCAATCACACAATCGGTTTATATTAGGACGGCATTGGTTTAGAGATAATTAACAATTAATTTTAATTACAGATCACAAATCAAATTGCAGCGTTATAAATATCAGATTACATGGGTTAGAATTACTTACACAAATCTTTATTTAAGTTTCACTTCGTTGAAATGTGTACCCAGTCACATAATAATATCAAAGGACAAAAAGACGCAAAATATTTTTTATGCGTGTACGAGTCATACAAATATGTATGATTTGTATGAAGTAGCGGAGAGCTCACCAAATTGAAGTCGATTTTTAGTTATACTCAAAATACTCTACGATCAACGAATAACGAGATTTAACCACAGAATATCTACCATAAAAGAACTTTCTACTGTTATTTTAAGTTTCAAATTCGGAGCCTGTTTTGTTCAGTAGACCATATTATTATGACATATTGATATTTTATTTGTTTCATATTAATTTCCAAATTTCAGATCTGTAATACATAACTGCGTGCACGAGTCTGCCTCGCACTTGACCGGTTTTATTTATTTGTTTTATTAATATCTACCTATATACACTCTGTAAGTGTGACGTCGCAGGTCTATTAGAATTTACGTTTGTGGTCATGCCTATAGTACTCACAAAGGTGGATACGCGCTTACCATCAGGATGATATTAACGAAACATGATCATCATCTCGTGCCATCCTCAAACTATCTGCGAAGTGGATTCACACATTCACATTCAGGTGGATTGGTATCCTCTGGGCGCGAAAATTCAAATTTTATTTAGTTTTTCGCAAATAGTGGACTAATCGTAGGCTTACAGAAATTAGTTTTGCGAGCATAACGTTCATGCACCTACCTACATAATATGTTTCCCAAATGTTTAAAAAAGATTCGGACGACTTGTAATCCTCCTCCTTTTTTTGAAGTCGGTTAAAAACATGTAGATGCGTAAAGGTTATCCTCGCAAAATTCATTACCATTAGCCTCCGATAGATAATTAGCCTTCTATTAGTGAAAAACTAAATAGAATTTGAATTTCACGGGCTACTTGGGCCGAAACGTTGTTACTTACCGTTGAAATAAACCCCATTGCCACACGACAAGCATTCAATACGTAACTTAGTTTGAAGGAACAATTACAGAGTAAAACGATTTTATCTCTCATGTTGTTGTTTGCTCATAGCTAATGTCTATGTACACAGTGCATAGGCACGTTACGCGTATTTTCCACTAAGTTAACCTGTCTTAATGTTTGCTTTTACGATAAATTAATTCACGTTGTGTAGGTATAGTTGCATCTTTATTTTATGGTTAAATTATTCACTTTTCGAAAATTTCGCTAAAATAGCTTGCACAATGCACATTATTACACTTTACTCCGCCGCCTAAATTTCTAATTCGTAAACTACCTACAAGTAAGTTTGCCAGAAATACAGCTTAAATTAATAATAGTTCTCATCGCTCTGATACTCAAAAAGCTTTCAGTTCATTGGATTAGAAAATAAAACCGATTATAATAGACTTATATTATCTAGATGAAACAAAGTAAGACAAACAAGATTTACCACCCGAGATTAAAATTCAAGTAAATGGCAGAGCAATCAAAATAACAGATTCAACAGCTACATAAAAGAGTTACAATCAATCGCGTTAAGTTGAAGAAACAATTGTCAAATCAATCCAATAAAACAGATAGGAAGAAACAACAATCAACAATCAACCACTCGCCAAGGAGATAGGAATAAGTTCAATACAAAGGAATGAAAAAAATAGTCAAAGAGACGGCAATAAATTTTATTTCCACCAATCACACTACTTTTTTATCTTATGTTCCCTAGCTTACATCAACCATTCAACAGAACCATCAGAATCTTTTGTAAGAAAAGTGAACTTTGAAAATGTTTAAGATTATAAATTACTAACTGTGTAACCGTAAATAGACAGTCATATTAACTTTTTGGAAATAATTTAATAAATGATTATCATACTTTAATAATGATTATCATAATTTAATAATGGAATAATTTAATAATGATATTCAATAATCTAAAATAATATTTTCTCATGTCTATAATTATTTTTGTAATAGCTGTTGCCCGCGGTTTCGCCCGCGTGAATTGCGGTTTCGATTCGGAGATAGCTAGAGGGATATGCCACACATTTAATCCTCAGTAGATGATGAATCGGCAAAATGTATTCAAGAAGACATATTTTATTCTGGTTTGTCATTTATTTCTATCCATTTTTTTGCAGTACTTACACAGAAATTCTGAGTATGACTGATGTTATTAGTAATATTATCAAATGTAATCAAACACTCATTGTTTGCATCAATGAGTGTTTGATTGGTAGGTAAATGTAAAATTACCCCAAAATGTTAGTTGTTGATATGTATGCTGACGATAAAGTATAGTTGTTGATTCGAAATACGATAAGATGAAGCGTATGAGTTTACTGGTTAATTGTGGCTACAGGTGGTGGCCCTATAACGATAGCCCTTAATACTGTATTGCTTCAGTCTGAGTATTGCACTGATTACCTTTTTGAACCGTTATGAAATCTAGGCAAAATTTCTATTAGATTCTCAACACAACTGAAGGATACCTCCAGGCCTATAAGAATCAATTTGTGTGAAGTTAGGCCATAGAACATTGTAAACAATAAAACTTTCTAGATAACTTACCGCTTCTTCGGAAGGGTTTGTAGGTAATGATATGAATAATAAAATTATTACAGGATAAATTTATTCAGAACGCAATCGCATTATATTCGAGTCGGTTATGAAATTTTATGGCAGCGGCCGTAAAGTTTTGCTCTTCGACGATTTATGGATTTTGTTTTGTTCAAAAAGTTAATTAAAATCTGAGAGCTATGAGATAAGAAATCTTTTAAACAGGTACATGGCTAAAGGTATTATCGCCACCGTCGCCTTTGTCATGTCATGGTGGTTTATTTCTTCTGTTATGAATTATGTAAATGAGGTTTCATGCAAGGGAGAAACAACACTTGGTGCATTCTATACGAAAACATTATATACGTACAAGTATCGGCTGAATTTGCTGTGGGCTTCTTCTCAGTGCAGGATGAGTTGAAACCCTCATTGAGTTTAATTTAAGCCTTCACCACTTAACTAAATATTTTACTATCATTCTTGCGTTTTAGTTAGACATATGTGAAATAAAGAACTATTAACTATCAAAGCAGCTGTTGCCTTATTTAATGTACAAATCACTTACACTTTAGTTAATAGGATACGATATTATTAGACAATGTAACGTACCTAGGTGATACAGAAATTTTAGCTGCTTCGTAATAAAGGCCTCAATTGTTGCCTCTATCACGACCCTCTCAATCAAAAGGCAATTGTCCCCATTGGCACCTAACGACATTTAGGGCATAACCCTATCGCTCCCAGAGCGGCATCTTTACGTGCGACCTTTGGATAGGGCTGCTAACTTCTTACAGTACTTCACGTACATCCACTTCTAAAAATTAAATAATATTAGTAACATAATGATCTGACGTCTTAGTTTGATGTAGCATAAACGGAGCTAACCATAGCGTAAACGTTGACTGACTTTTAAGGGATTTACTAAGGAAAACTTGACTTGTCGCAAACCTCTCAGTTTAATATTTTACCTTGGGAATAAACTATATTGACCAAATTTACTGATTATTATCTGTATTTTATAAAACATTACATTCTACCAATTCAGCCAGTTTCTTTGACAATTAACTGTTCAAAATTGTAACCCTGTACCCGCTTAAAAAATAATAAGACCCTTTTTCATATTTATTCCACACAGACAATGTGGAAACCCTGTTAGGAACAAAGGAAAATTAGTCCGGCTAATGTACCTACAACTAGGGTAAAAGTGTCCTATCAAAAGCCTGAAAGGAAATCGATTTTGTTTGTGGTGTAGTGTCATTGTTAGTATCGGGTTGGGGATAATGCCAAGGTTATTTACGTACTTTTGCATATTTCTTACATGAAACGTTGTAACGGAAAATAACCCTTGAGACCCAATATTATCTGGGAATTTTCAGGGAAAACAGGGAAGTCGTGCTTATTTTAGAGGCGATTTTCTATAAATATTTTCACTAATAAATAGCTGCGCTATATGATCCTTGTTAAAGATATGCGATTTACAGTGAATTGAAGTTTAAAAACTTCATGTATTTTGAATTTTTTTTTCATTTACAATAAAACATATCACTAGCTTATTCTAAATAGTATACAAGTCTTGCCCGCGTGGAATGGTAGCAAGAATACTGGCTGCATTTCCGCATTGAACAGCTAGGATACTAGCTAACTTTTTTTTGAATATTTAATCTAAATTCACTGTGAATCAGAAACACGATTGGAAAAAAAAAATCGATAGAAATTTCTCCCAAAATTTGGTCCAAAATTTCCATTTTTCCTAATTTAACTGGCTTAGTTTTTTAGTAATTAGGTAAAACGTAGTTTTTCTGTTACATTATTTCGCAACACTGCATGTCGCACTCACCAACATGCTCGTAAGAGTAGAAGGAAGCGAACTAGCGAAAGCGAGCCCACCGGAACTAACACAAACCCAACTAAATTATAGTATTATAGAATTGAAATGTTTACCGGCATCATTAATCCAAAATACAAGAAACTATCGCATCTAATAAAAGGTCCATAAGCTTCAACGGAGAAATCTTTAATGCATGGATTACTTAACTGAGAATTGGTTATTAGACCTTCTATTACAATTTTGACAGAAGTATCTAACTCAATGGCAACGTTATCAAGGAGTACTTAAGTTATAAAAAGGCATAGGTTGTTTTGATCATTGGACATATAAAATAACTTAAAATTATTACCGATTTACTTTATTTCAACTATAGCAGTTACTTTTATAACTAGGTAACTAATGAAAAAGCAAAGATCAAAATTGAATTCTCCTCCGGCCAACTCAGCCGACATTTTCAATTCTAATAATATCATAGAGAGTCGATATCCAATCGCTTTTATCGCGGAAAAAGTCAAAGAATCAAGGGACTAAATTGAATTCCCATCGGAGACAAGGATTTTGTTGAAAAAAATACCTTCAACAATTATATGATTGGCTGATTAAACTGTTTGAAACACGAGCAGAACCATTTTTGATGATTTTTAAAAGTGAAATAGGTAAACAGTTTTATAGTGTAGATTAGGAAGGTTTTTATTAAGTTGGCTTACACTGTAGATGTTTCAAAGTCAAAATATGTTTACTTCACATAGGTCTAATGTACAGGCTCTTGTAAAACGTCAATATGATATTCATCGCATATGTATGGTGATAGCTACAACACGACTTAAAACTAAGTTTACGAGAGTTCGAACGCGCCCTGCACTGAGAAGAGAATTTCCTATCTGATACCCTATTTTATACGTTTACGGATTCAGTTACCAGAAAAGGACCTTTGCCTGTGTCTTATGACAGTTCCATTCATCCTCAGCATTCATCCCTGTCTTGGACCGTTGCAACATTGGCTCTCCTGAAAGTTGAAAGTCTTTTCGTGTCTCATCAATCACGACAAAATATCTTAAATGACCCTTAAGACGTCTGGCCTTGGCCTTTTAAAAGAAAAACTTAGCTCGCTTCACTGCATACGTTCTCTCCAAGTTTAGAGGCATTTTATTGTTTCTCGATAGACCTTCTCAGTGCAAAACAGCTTTCCAAAATTAGCGGTAGAGTAACATTTCAAGAGTGCCTGGAAGTTAGGCTTATGTGAAAGAATAAGTATTTGGTAAAATCCTGATATTTATTAAATTTTTATTATTCACTTATAAATGTCACTTGTATTAAATGAAGCAACCTTAAAGACGCGAAAATGACATATGACACCGTGAGAGTTATTTTTAATATTCACAAAAGTTTTTTGAACACGTCAACCCATACTTGTACAGTGTGGTGGTTTAATCTATCTTCTTTGCTATTTGAGACAAGGTCTGTGCCTTACCGTGGGATATTGATGACCGAGACCAGGAAAATCGTGCTTATTTCAGTGTTATTGACGTCGAGTCCTGCTATTATTGGACTTCGGAAATATTAATCAGGTAACACCAGACTAGAATGGCTGCTCTTTGTTCGCTAACTTGGTGCTGCTAATCAAAGTTCGGCGAGTCGACTGTAGCCGTATTTTCGAAGCAAATCAGCCCCCAACCGCACTGAGTCAGAGATAAAATCAATGGGCATTTTCGGCGAAATTACGGACTGACCGCTGTATTTCAAAATATACCTACCCCAAAAATAAACTATTCTTCATTGCAATATGGAGTCTATATGCGTTATTCTACGATTCTCTTCTTATTAGTTTTAAACACACATTGGTGCCAATTGTGTTGTACAAAATCTTCTTTAAAATGCTCCCCATGAAAAAGGATAGCACTATTTTTAGTCGCGTCAAACTAGTTTAGTGATTTTGCTCAACAAAATTGAGCCACTGCCTACTCTCGCATTAACATATCTTACACAAAGAAATTTAAGAAGTTTTTAGAATATTGTATTGAGTAGCCTTCTGCTTCAAAAACTGCATTAGCTATAAGAACATCGTTTTCGTACTGCGCTTTTCATCCTAATAAATCTTTATTAATTAAAGTTTGAAGCACACGATTTCACATTATTATATTAATACTATAAGCAATAATATAGAAGTGTTATTATACTGGCACATTATTAAGGAAAGTCAACGGACACAGGGAAATTGGGTAACTCACAAATCATAATAGGGGACGGTGAAAATGGAACATTTTCCGACACAGGCCGTCTATGGGGAATAAATTGGACACCACATACAACAAACTTATAACATACTTATAGCAGCAAGCTAAGCAAAATAATATGTTCTACATGATTATACATCAACTAGAGCATTTGCTTTGTATTTTGTTCCAAAATCTCAGTTTTTCTAATTTTTGTCGAAGACTATGCAATTGTAATTTTGGTTTCAATGTGTCGGCAATAATAATATCAAAAAACGGTCACAAACAGTTTTGCGATAACCTAAGCCAGGTTTCGAATAATAAGGTAAAACTTCGTTTTTCTGTTATATTCTTCCGCGACGCTGCATGTCGCACCCACTAACGTATTTTTTTTTATACTATATAGGCTAGCGCTTGACTGTGATCACTCCTGATGGAAAGTGATGACCCGATGGAAGTAATTCGTGAGAGTGAGAAAGACAAAAATAGATTCAATATATCCTCTTGAAAACTATCCACGTTTCAAAACGTGTCAACAACTTAAGCTATGCTGACGACATGGTGCTGCTCAGTCCTTCGATAGCTGGGCTTAGGAAACTGATTTCGATCTGCGAGACATACGCGGAGGAGCATGGCCTAAAGTACAACTCTAAAAAGAGTGAGATATTAATATTTAAGGCACCGAAACAACGGCCACGCCATGTCCCTCTAGTATGTCTCGGAGGAGTTCCTCTAAAAGTTGTAAATAAATTCAAATATCTTGGCCACATTGTGACAAGTCATTTAGAGGATGACGAGGATATAGAACGTGAACGCAGGGCGTTGTCGGTAAGGGGCAATATGCTTGCTCGCAGATTCGCCAGGTGCACTGCAGACGTAAAAGTAACTTTATTTAAAGTGTTCTGTCAGTCTTTCTATACCGGTGGGCTGTGGGTAACATATACGCGCCGGGCCTACAACGCCTTGCGTGTTCAGTATAAGTGTTGGAGTGGGACCTTTAGGATGCTGTTGGGGCTGTCGTGGCGCTGTAGCGCATCTAAAATGTTTGCTGACGCGCATAAAAGTGATTTTTTTGCTGTAATGCGCAAAAAAGCAGTGTCCCTCTTACAGCGCTTACGTTACAGCGATAACGGCATCCTAAGGGTACTTGCTGCCAGATACGACTGCCCCATACTGTGTCACTGTACTGGCATAGCTATTGGGAGATTAAAATGATACAGTTTTACGCATTTTCTTACCCTAAATAAACTAACAATACTAACCTAGGAATTAAAAAAAAAATGTTACTAACACACCTACTAAAACATTACCTTTAACATTACCTTTAACATTTAACATTTTTAACCAAAGGCCTTTAACATTTAACAATTTATATAAAAACATGTTCCCTTCAGTAGTAACTTGTGTCGGTATCTGTCGCAGTTCGTACTCGTAATCACGGACTTGACCGAGACCGGAAAGCAACAACCGCGTATGGGAAGGCATTTGCTCTGGTTTGTCGACAAGAGCATTCGCTCGGGAACAGTCACTCTTCACTCTCGTTGCGTGAGTGCAGTGCTTTTTATCACAGATGATTTATAAACACTAGCGATCTAGATTCTAGGACATTATACAGTTACACAGTCGGGACAATGAAATACCCGACACCCGTAAAAACTGGACATTTGTACATTGAGATTTTCCTGTGTGTTTTAAATGAAGTCTACTAAAACTTTTATAAACTTGTATGTCATAATCAAGTGTGAAATCTCTTCTGCAGTAGTGATGTTCCTAGATACTGGCAAAATTAAGTCCGGGGCTTAATTTTCATTTTCTTGCTATATTCAGACATTAAAATCAACAAATTGGTGTCGTACGATGGTAAGTATCATAGTTCTCAAAATCATTTTAGTTGAATTTCATTTTATTACTAGGTGACCCGGACAACGTTGTTTTACCATCAGGAATATATAAAAAATAGCTTGCAACCTACTCTCAGACCTACCGTACACAGACGTTATAATCGGTCGAGCCGTTTTGGAGTTTGGTAACAAACATTGGCATGAGAATTTAATATATTAGATTGATGTGATTATAGCAATAAGATGGAATTATAATAATATTTACAAAAAATATCTCCCCCAGCCATCCGTCATATTATAGTCCCGAAAAGCCTAAAAGGAATCTCATCGGCCCTGAGACGAAATCAGCGAGTGTTGCACATGTGGTTGCACACGAGATTCACCACCAAGAGGGAGTCCGCTACCACAAGGTACCTACGACGGCCCGCGCAGCCCACACAAGTGCGCTATATCAAATTAGGCCTTGTCTCTGTAGACATAAGACACAATGTCAAGATTTACCATTCGGTCAATAGAGTAATCGCTAGATTGTACGCAGTGTGTTCAACAGAGATCCCGGAACCTCTCAAGTCTCACTATGAGGATGAGATAAGCCACCAAGAGGGTTTTAGAAGACCGTGTATCATAAGAAGACTTCCCGTAAACCAAAGGCCTTATACATCAAGGATGATTCGCAATTTGAAATCTAACGTAACACTGGAACAAAGATCAGTGTTCTATTCTATGGGAGTGTTATTATCTCGCTGCAGACTCGGTCATAAATTATTCGAGTTTTCGCTGTTGTTGTTCTGCAGTAATGCACAACTCAACAAAGAACAACAAAAGCGAAACACTCGAATGATTTATGACCGAGTCTGCAGCGAGATAATAACACTACTATAGTAGGTATCATTTTGTCCGGGAACAGTCTATCAAATCCATTTGCGCTTGATCCGACAATCGACGGAGAGCGGAAAACGAGCGCGTACGGTCAGGCTAGATATTTGCTCTGGTTTACCGACGAGAGCCAAGGCGAGTGCAGTCGCCTGGGAGCCGGCACTGACTGTATTTGCGGACGGACGTCGCCACTCACACTGCACTGTACCTACTGCCGGTGAATTTTAAACAGTTCTGTGGGCTGATTCTGTATCGATAGTTAGCAACTCGCACTGGGTTATTATTAACTAAAAAAATCAGAGGCAAAAATCTTTTATTTTTATTTTTGCACAAGTTAGCAACTAGCATGGTATGTTATAAGAATA
Organism: Coenonympha arcania; assembly: GCA_036785405.1. Taxonomy (NCBI): domain Eukaryota; kingdom Metazoa; phylum Arthropoda; class Insecta; order Lepidoptera; family Nymphalidae; genus Coenonympha; species Coenonympha arcania. The sequence goes on from CM072067.1 coordinate 6,467,628, forward strand.
AGAATAAGAATAATATTTATTTTCAAATTATATAGGTGTAACAAAGTTTTGATGTTCCCTACCCTCTACGCTTTGTTTGTTGGCATGATACCATACCAACTTAGGTTGGTATTTTATCATGTCAACATTTTTTTAAAGTTTTTCAGAAAGAACAGTAGGGTTAGTACAGATTTTTGTACAAATTTCGAGTCGGCTTCTACAGCCAACGCCCCAAGCGGAAAGTGAGGGAAACATTGTGATCCGCTCGTTTACTCGAAGCGAATCGAATCGAAATTTGTACAAAAATCTGTATAAACCCTACTGTTCTTTTTGAGAAACTCCTGTCTCAGCTAGGCTCATTACTTACAAGCTGGCGAGTAATCTGGGAACTACGCAACTCTTCACTGCAGGCGGTCATATATACATTAGATCTTTCTTAATGTTAATTGCAATAATTTTAGTTAAAACTATCGCTCATACACGTGGTTGTTTGTACTTTTCGTAATAATTTAGTGTTCTGTGGTAATATTAAATTAGTCAAGATTAAAATTTTCTTTCCCGTTCGCTTTGGTTATACACAAATTAACCTTGGACCCTTATTGTTTTCATTTGTTGGATGTTGATGACTGATGAATGGAGATACTCATTTTCGAAACGCGAGGGGTTACACGGCTTTTTAACAATCCACGAAAACATATACCTACAGGGAATACATATACATACAGGGGAAGAAATTAGTTGTTTAAACATACAGGGAAAGTAATTAGTTGGTTGAAGCTGGTTATAAAATCAAAGTAGGAAAACTTTCGCACGTAGCAATAAACAAAAGACAGGGAAACCTATTAAGCTACAATATTGCTGAGAAGTTCCCAATTCCGGTTAATACTGCGGGCTACTTTGCGAATCTGGAGAGCAATAAGGACAAACTTCTCGCAGATACGTACACGTGAGAACTGACAAACACCTGCTTATAGCTGAAGATCGAGTGGCAACTTAAATAATCAAGTTGCAATGTATGTTTGCTCGGGTGGAATCTTGCAACTCAATTTTGAAGCAAATATTTTCAACCTGATTGAGCTGAAATTTTGTATACGTGTTTAGTTTGGATGACAATACATGGCTAGCTATGTGACGTCATTTTAAATCCAATATGGCGTAACACGTATCAAGGCGGATTAGTGAGTATTAATGCACTACTGCAATATCGAAATAAAATGAAGGGTTTTCTGGGAAGAATACGTAAAAATTGCCGTATAAAAGCTTGGTTTTAAAAATATTTTTTGAATGATAAATAACAGATTATATTGAGTTATAGCCTATAAGTGACTGTACATTTACCACTTGTCACGCGATTTAATAATAATCTTTTTCTTCATTATTTTATTTTACACTAGTTGACACGGCCCACTTTAAATGACCGGTAGAATTCAGCATTCTTGATCCAAAGGTTTGGACTGAGCGATTATAACCCAGGGAGGGAATTAATGAAGTATGTAATCAGAATTTTTCTTTTTATTCATAAAAACAATTAGGCACACACAAGACGAACAAGTCAAATGCATTCAAAACATTCAATTAAACTAAAAGCTGGAAGCCGTGGGCTTGTTTTTGATTTCGAAATGGTTCAGGTACGGGTCATTTTCTAGTAAGATTTTAGTGCAATACAAATAGCGGTACCTACCTATGTTTGCCGATCGTCTGAGAATTTTGAGAAGAGGGTCGGGCGAGAGCGATCTTCATACATTTTACAACAAACTGGTATATGTTCTGTATCTATGTATACGACATTAATACAAACATCGCTGGCAGCTATTTTACTTCGATAAACTCACCTAGCTCAATAAAATATTTTACTCTATTTTTTTATTGCTTTATTGTAAACTAGGTTAGAAGTAATGGCATCTATTGAAAGTAAAATTCTTATCCGACAAGGAAATCAAAAGTTACAAGCATTTGAATTTTCCTTCTGTCTCTTTCTCGCTCGATTTTTTATAGAGTTATGGCATGAGTGATAGTGACGTCACTATCCGATGTAGGATCTATCTCTGTCTAATCAGGATTATTAAATTACTTATAACTTTTTCGTTATTTACTCAAATCCATTTGTTGTTTCAAATTTTTTTTATTATTGAATATTGTTTCAAAAGTAGGTTAATAATTATTTATTTTGATTTGAATAAAATACCCTATTCTGCCCGAGTGAGCTTCTTAACGGCCCATTATCCCGGTTTTTAGCGACTACGCCACTTTTCAAACCAATTCAAAGTCATGAAAAAATAGTTTTTTTTCACTGTTAAAAATAAATATTAAAGATACATGCCTTATCTCTTTAATGTACTCATGAAAACACGATAAGTTAAACTTGCCTCGATCATAAAAATTTTTGAAAACAGGTCGTTTTTGTTCATTTTTCTAATGGCATTTCCAAAGCTTTAGAATAAGTTTCATAAAAATTATACGTAAAGTAAGCTCATTGTATTACCTATTTATTGGAAAGACAGATTTTAAATAAAAAAATTGCTGCAAAATTTCGCCTAACAGAAGTCATAAAATGATCTAACGCATCGAATAAGCGATGTACTTCAGTGGCTCACGAGCCTCTATACGAGAAGGACCTGCGCAAGTTTTCACGACTCACGCTCCTTTCGCGCTAAAATTATTTAATTTTTTAATTATTTGTAAATAAATTCTCTTGCTACATTTAGTAATAAAATTTAAATATGGTAAGTGTTTCTTGAGTTTTTCAAAATACCTAGTCCTCAAAAGCTCCAAAGAAAATCTGATACGAACTAAGAAAATTAGGTAGGTAGAGTAAATTCCACCACGTGCAAATACCATCACGCGTAACCACAGTTTAGACCTATATACAGTCAGTAAGGGAGACGAGATTTTTTTTGTTTGGCTATACTGAGTTTCTCATGAATACATAATATAATAATATCCTCTCGACTTTATTTTGGCCATGGCGGTCAATAGAAATTTACCAACTGCGCGGGAGATATTTCTGAACTTCCAACCCCTATATTGGTTCCTACTAAATAGAAATACCTCACCTACCTACTAATTACTTTTTAGAAAAATACAAATATAATAATATTACGGAGCACAAACCCGGGGAACCCGGCCGAGACCTGCAGTCGAAGATAGTAGTTACCATAAAACCAACGAGACTCTGTAACCGATTTTGTACTATCAAAATAATAATTAAAAACGTAAGTAATAATAAAAAAAAAATTAAAAACGTTCATCTAGTACACCCTCTGATTTGCAACCAGATTTGCAGCAACCAGGTCCAAGCTCAAGCGTCTTTTTTTACGATGAATTTTGATTGTTTTTGTAATATATTTTTTCCATAGAAAATGTGTGGCGAATATTGAAGAGACTAAAAGTTGGAAGGCAAATAGGGGGGAAGACTGCACGCGAGCCACATGTGGCCTGCGCCTCCACGCGCCCTACTAGTTAATATATAATAGCTGCTTGTGCTGATTCAAACTGTGGCAGTGGCAATTTTCCATCATCAATGGGTAGAGGTTCTGGCGACAGATTGGTGCAATGGTGTCATGGAGCACCTGGTTTTGTACCCTTGTGTACCCTTCAACGGCCAAGTTACACAACATTAACTATAATAATAAAGAAATCGCGGTAAGGAACCTTAGACTTGGCACGACTTTGTCTAGATTTCATTACTTTTTAGAAATAAACAAGCAGCTTCACCGAGACTTGGCTAGTTTTTACAGAATGTTTTTGGTGGGATTTCACTTCTTTTTGTAGAAACGTGTGCATATTGATTTATTTTATTAGATTTTCTTATTTGACATAGTTTTTTTCTTTTGACCTCATACTCCAGCTACAAATAGCAAATTTCAAAACAAACTTGTCATAGGTGCTGACGTGACACCCAAGTGACATCAATTAAATGTTTACTTAGCAACGCCATTAAATAAATTTATTAATTTTATTTTTATTTTGAAAATACTCGATGATCCTAATTCTCCGCATTTAAGTTGTCGACTCGGATCGCGTAATTTTTTACGCTCTTTCATTTGATGTGCAATTTGTTTGATTCCACCATACACCTGTACGTCCTTAGATTTGGTTGGGCTCTTGTGTTTTCTAATCAGGGTCACCAGGTACTCCAGGTCTTCGATTATCCTAGTTTTTATAGTTTTCCCTTTATGTGGCCATTAAAACCTAACTCTGTACCAAATTTCAGCTCTCTGAGTTTATGGGAAGTACTAGTTCTATTTTGATGATCATGAGTGAGTGAGTTACATAAATGCGAAACTTTGCTTTCGCTTAACTTCGGAACTAAATGACCTACAGTCTTGAAATTTTGGGATTTAAGTATGTGATTGCAGCTTACTGGATGACGAAAATTTCAGCGTTCTGGTCTTATCCAGAGGTTTTCAAATAGGGGCCTGAAAATGCGGCGAAATGGTTCCAGTAAAGGATGGTACGGCAGTGTTTGCTTCGCGCTCGACTTGGCGGGGGCACTGCCGTGCCCCCTGATAGCTGCTTGTGCTGATTCACTGACTGACTGACTCATTGATCACCTCTCCTGAACAATTTTGAATGAAAAAAAACTTTTAACGGATGAGGTCGTATATAAGAAAAAATTCATTCGGAGGAAAAATACGGAGAGAGCTGATGATTGAGGATGCTCGACCAAATATCATTCGAAACGTCATCCAATTGGCAGTCAGCTGAAAAAAATTTCAAAATGGGGGATTCAAAATGGCCGCCAAACGAATTTCGTCGGTATCTCAGAAAGTATAAAAGATGGAAGAACGGTTTCTTGACAAGAGGTGATCAAGACCCGAAAGTCTATTCGATGGATAGAAAAAAATTAAAAATGGCGGAATTTGTTTGGCCACATGTGGCCCGCGCATCCACGCGACCTACTAGTACATTAATATATAGCTGGTCGTGCTGATTCACTGACTCATTGATCACCTCTCCTGAACAATTTTGTATGAAACGAAATTTTTTGACGTATACCTACTGTCATATACAAGCCAAATGTCATTTGAAACGTCATCCAATTGGCAGTGAGCTGAAAAATGTTCAAAATTGCGGATTCGAAATGGCCAATCTCGACGAACTCAACGAATCTCGCCAATATCTCGAAGAGTATAAAAGACGGAAGAACGGTTTCTTGACAAGAAGTAATCAGGACCCAAAGGTCTATTCAAAGGACAGAAAAAAAATTCAAAATGGCGGTATTTATTTTTTTCATAAAAAATGTATGGGGAATGTTGAGACTTAAGGCAAATAGGGGGGAAGACAACACGCGGGCCACATGTGGCCCGCGCCACCACGCGCCCTACTAGTCAATATATATATAGCTGCTTGTGTTGATTCACTGACTGACTGATTGATCACCTCGACAGACTTCAGAACCCTGAATCATCATCTCATTTCATATTTTTCTCTGAGAATCCTCCAAAAAACCGCATCAAAGTACTACATGTTTCACAACTTTTCAATAGTCTCTTCAATATTCCCCATACATTTTCTATGGAAAAATAAATTCCGAAATTTTTAATTTTTTTTCTATCCATCGAATAGACCTTCGAGTCCTGATCACTTCTTGTCAAGAAACCGTTCTTCCATCTTTAAATACGCAACTTCCAACATATATTTCGTGAAGCGAATTATAATGTAAATAGTCCAACTGTAACAATTAACTGTGACGCAAATATTTATGATATAGGGTCACGGAGTTCATTTGAACTGCGCGACTCACGGCGATGTTCGCTAGGTATCTAAGCGTAGGTCTGAGTGAGCGATAAATGCCTAAAGTGCTGGGATATAGTCGCCTTAAAATATCAACCACTAGCTCCTTTCCCATAAGCGCCTCTATTCATTACAAGTTATACCGCTTCCCCGCAAGGAAGATATAAATTCACCGGCGGTATAACACACGCCGGATTACACGACTTCATTAGATCAAACTTTTGAAGCAAAACTAAACTTGAAGTAGAATAGAGACAGTCTTCTAACATCGGACTCGCCGTAACAAGGCGAGAGACTAACTTTAGAGCAACTAGAATTAGCTTTGTTTGAAATCCACACGTACGTAAACCTATGATTTATTATATTCACCTATATGAACCTGAGTATGAGCTCATCGGGACATTTTACGTCAACCATCTTATCTTCATACAAGAAAAAAAGACGTGTGGCACTCGGAGACTGTCGCGGTAAAGCTATTGCATAGCCGTTTTTTATCAACGCAATTATAATTATACAACCAATACCACCTAGAGACGAGTTGCTGAACTAAAGAGACAAGCGTGATATTTCAAAAAGTCATTAAAAGTTCCGCTATTCATCGATAGATGGCAAAACTAAAAAATGTTAGGTTATTTTCGTTACGGAATTTCTGGATTCGGTCTCCACGCTCAAGGCCCGCGATAGAAGCTATGCAATAACTTAAAAAATTAGAGCCATTAGTCACACTTATACGGCTCAACATGGCGGAAATCGTCCCTGTCGAAACTCGCGTGCGGACTAATAACAAGTATCTGTGGCGTACACAGCGGTCCATAGATAAAACTGCGGTTGCCGTACAACTGATGCTGTTGATGTCAAAACAAACATTTTTGACAGCAGTAAACATACGATGTTTGAACGAAACTCGTCACTGTGCTGGTGATCTTGAGATATCAGCAGCTGTACATCCTTGCTCTGTGGCTGTACACATAGACAACTGTCACTCTCATATTGTTTATATGAAACAGATAATTCATACTGAAGTCTTATGTATCATTCCAACGGCCATTTCAACGGCCTGAAGTTCCCATCAAACCGAATAAGCTAATGCTTATATTGAGGTGGTACCGATTTGGGCAGAATCTAATTGGTAAATATAAGAATAAATAAGCTGTAACCTTAATACATATAGGTACATAATTATTTATTAATATTTGGTAAGGTAAGCCTGAGTGGTTATATTAGCGGCACACGAATAATCAGCTTAAGATGCCCAGCTAGGCCGTTTTTCGGATTACCGTCCCACGGTCTTCAATTTTATTAATAAAATTAGCTATTTCTTTTATTTATTGTACCCTTCATCCCGCCAACGTTTTCTTTTAGGTTAAATTAACTCAAAAAGAAGATAAAGTCAGGGTCAAAAATTGTTGTTTTTAATTTAAGACGACCATAAAGCACACATTATAATTTAATACCTTTCAGACAACTTATTTTCTTCTCTTAACTTCAAAGATCATTATGATACCTACTGTTAGAAAATAATTAAGGTCTATTTATGAGATTTTTGTACCTACAAGTTCGACATTTATAAACAGGGCAAATAGTAGGATTTCACGATTGTCTGTTATTTATGTAGAACTTTTAAAAAAAATAATATGATGTTTGTTAAAAATGCAACACATTTTATTTGTTCGCATGCAGGCTTTATTATATTTAATGAAAGCGTACATTTGATACCGGGTTTTTTTAACTCACGGTACCAATTTATGTTTCCATAATAATTAAACAAACATAACTATTATGTGGAAATCTATGAACTACTAGTAACAAACGTATAGCGAAAAGATGAAGAAGAAACCAACGAAAGATGTTTCTGTGTAGACCGTATAGCTTATCGAATTCTAACATTCCGTCTAATTCTCAAGTTTGTTAGTTTGATTGATGGTACTAATTGTCGAAAAGGAATCTGTATAATTTAAAAAAGAAAACCAAACGGACTAATCACTAACTGGCTTGTCTATTTATGCACCCTATATCAGGCTGAAAATAGGCAACCGCAACTAGATAACTTTTTTGTCACACTCACCCGCTAAAAAAGGATATTTGAAAATCGGGCTTGATCTGAAGGGGTAAAACAGGGAGCTAAGTTAGTGGAAACGCGTGTGTCCGGGAAGACTTATAATAAAAAATAAGTATAAGAAAATAACAATAATAAGTATTAACCATGAAGAAAGATACACTATTGTATTTTATGGCTGTTTGGATACTCCACTTACGCTTTCGGGCAGATTACGCCGAAATCTAATTTCCAGTGGCCTCAATTTGCGCCTAAGCAATAAATTGCAGCAAAGTGCGAAATTCACAGATTGTGAGATTGCCTGGTCGATTTCAAAGTTAGCTGCCTAACTTTGCTCGAATTCAGCTCGGACCGTGAGCCGTGTCCAGCAAAATTCCTTTTTTTAAAAAATTGATCGGGTCCTTTGTATGCGATTATGCAACTTGAACAACGTTGCTAGACGTCCCGATTTTTAAATCAAAAAATATGTCCCGCGCGGGACTGCCTCAGTCCTGCTTTTCGGGGATAGTAAAAACTTTACAGAAATGTCATGATTATAAATAAATATAATACACTCACTCCACAGACTATTGTTTGAAAATTCAACTTGAAACGCCATATTTTTCGAATAAATTGAACTTTTTTGATTTTGATTTCTATTTTTTTTTTTGTTAAATTCAGAAGACAAATAGGCCTCATGCATGTAGCAATAGAGTAATCTGATTAATAATACTTATGATATATTTATTAAAATACATTCTCTATGGCCATTGTAGCTATATCTATTGGCACGTGTAATCTGAATTTAAAAAAGGGAATATTTGAGAACTTCTTTTTCCATACTTTTTTTTATTAATTCCCGATTTCAACGAAAGAATCCCGCTTTTTTTCAATCAAAAAGTTCCAAAACCCAGCTTGATAAAAAAAATCTTACAACGCTGAACTTGAACAAGCGCAATCGCGCTGCAATAAATCAGAGTTGAGGTGGCCATCCATCATTTCAGTTTCAACAAACTATTAATAGGACTAATAAGTTAATTATGAAGCATTTGTAACCTATTTAAAATTCCCTTGTATGACATTATGTTTGGAATTCTTCTTCTGGGTTTTTTGTGATGGCCCTTTTGACCACTTTTTAATGACATTTAAGTAAGTATGTACAGAATATCGCAATTTTGGTGTTGTACCCCGCACGGCGCACACCTAATACGCAAGGATAGTGAGAAGTTTTGGGTTCATTCACGGCATAGGCCCGTTGCCGGCTCTTAAGAAACTTGTTTATCCCCCCTTGAATAACCCCATGTTATGGTTTTGATGGAAAACTGTTGCTGGTAGCTGGTTCCATAGTTTAGTGTGTTGGGTATTATGAATTATTGAGTAATTAGCTTTGACAGACAAAAGAAAAGCAATGAAAATTAAAAACAATATATAACACAATTAAAAATATATGCATACTTACAAACACTAACGTGCCTCTCTGCAGGTCTACTTTTTACCAACCGAAAACAAAGGGCTAGGAAAACAGTAACGTAAATTATAATAAACCGTTATGTTCAAATGTAGCGATAAACAAAGGCTTCTTTTCGAAATGGTAGCAAATGTTAATCATTCAGAAGTTTGTGGAACCAACAAAGCCACAGTACACTAGTTTCTGTAAATCGGCACACCACCGACGGGACAGACATCTCCCCCGAATTGGGCTGCCTTTTCAAAAAGCATGTGCAAGCCGACTTAGCGATGCCATACTAAAGCTAAGACGTGCAAGAAATGTTTAGGGATTTAGAAAAATATGTGTTTTTTTGGTTAAATAATTGTGTATTGTTGACGATCAAATTTACAGTGAGATGAAGGTGAAAGTGTTTCGATAATAATTATTATAGTTGGTATTATAAGGAGGGGCTAGATCCTGTGGAGAAAAAACTAGAGTAAATACGAAAGGTGGCTACTCAAAAATACCTGTGTATCAACTTTGAAAACAATACTTAATGTATTTTTGAACTGTAGCGGTCATTAGCAAAAATGCAATAGGATTGTGGGAATAATAACCTCCTATGCTAGAGGCGACAGTTGTTAGTTCCTACTTGCATGTATGTCCTAGCGGTATTAATTGACTATTATGAAAACTTCATTTTTAGGGTTACACATACCAAATGAGAAAGCGGAGTGCTTATTGGACCACATTTTTTTCCTTTCTACATCTGGTGCAATCTTATGGCAAATATTGAGATTTGATTTTGGTTTTACGGAATCCTGGTCACTTTTTTAATCCCATGATCACATCGTTGGTAATCTTGGCATTTGCTCTTTTAGAGTTACGAAACTCGAGTGACTACTGACTAGTCTTTACATCGTACTTATTATAACAATGACATTTTTGACAAGTGGAAAATTAAAAAATTTTAAAACACCCACGACTTTTGCAGACTTGTAATTGAAAAAGGATTAAATAATTTTTTTGAAACTCCCCGACTAAAGGAAAGTAAGAACTAAGAACCTATCAGTATAATTACAAATCCAAGAAAATCCGCCGGAGCTGCTGTGTTTTGCCTATGACGGCGTTGATGGTGCTGTTTACCAGTTGATGACTAATTCAATTTCTTGATACTTCTCATATATCGGCAGTTTATCAATACTTACTAATTACATTAATTGATATTGGAAACGAAAATAGCAATGGCAGCTCCGACGGATTTTCTTGGATTTGTAATTATACTGATAGGTTTGTAATGAGGGTCGAGGGTTGATAATTAAAACACTCTTGATTGGTCTCTAAGTCGGAACTGAACTGAAGTCTTTATTATGGGTAGCTGTATATATATAGCGGTACAATGGAGTGAGGGGGGCGGTAGGTACATACTTTATGACATCATAGGCCGCCCGTGGAGAGCTCGTATGTCGCTCTCGGGTTACGGCTTCAAATAACATGATTCTATATAAGGAATGGAATTCTATCAACAATAGCCGTGGGTGGTCCGTTTGAAATATGAGTAATATTTATCTACCTACTACTATGTACCTACTACCTATACCACATCTTCACCCCTTTTTTAAAAAAAAATTATGAAATACATTTTTTTTTTTTTGAATACAATATTAACCGTCATTCAATTTTGTTTAATTATAAAAGTTAATACATGATGATTACATACAAATATTTATATCTTTTACATAGTTCTGGTTTTCTTTATAATTTTATCGGTCTTAAATCTATGATTACAAAACTTATTCTATGATTACATTGGTTATATAGTTAGAAAATAAACAATAATGATATATTATGAAATATTCTAAGTTTTGATTATAATATTTCATCTTTCTGTAATACAATAACTTTTTTATAATGTTATTTTCTTTTTATTAAAGAAACACTTTCAATTTGATTTTCATTTTTATTTGACAATATGTTTAAAATTTATATCTATAGCATAATTTTTTTTGTAGTGTTATGTAAGGCGTCCTTTTACTTTTAATTTAAGTTTTTATTATCCTTTACAATTCAATAATTTTATTCAAAAATAATCATTGATAGTTTTATAAAAAAAATGTAATTGTTAACTGGGCCAAAACCCACTATCGGGTATGCTTCCATATTATAATAAAATATCTCTTATACAAATAATATATTATTAGGTGATATATCGACCTATCTAAAACAAATTTTATGTAAATAATTCGATAAGTTATTTTTATTTATTTATTTATTTATTTATTTATTTGTTTGTTTATTTATTTATTTGTTTATTTATTTATTTGTTTATTTATTAATTTGATACTCTCTTTTTTTATCTTTTTGTGGATTTGCCACTTATCCAATTGATATATCTATATACTACTGTTCTTATTTATTTTTGTAATTATACCCTTATATACATTTATTTACGGGTTTACCACATTTTCCTTGTGGAATTTATGTCATAATCATTTATGGAAATACCATTTCGTCCATCATTTGTGGTTTTACCACATTGATCTATTTACTAATAGATCGTACAATTTAATTCATTGTACATACTTCATTGATCCATCTATTTATGGATTCAAAATAATTGATCCTTTTACTATTGGATCCCACACCTTTAGCGCGCATTTATTTTTATTTCGTGTGTTATGCATAACATTTATATATATATTTTTTACCTTTGTTACGACATTTTGCCAATTCCAACACAATGATAGCTCGTTTCAATCATGATCTGGATATTTGGCATGTACTGTAACTTACGCGCTTATATTTTAATATTTTAGTGCACTTTTATTTATTTATTTAACTGTTACCACTTTGTACCAATTTCATCACGATGAAAGCTCGTTTCGATCATGATCTGAACATTGGGATAGTAACTATAATTATAAGGTGTGTATATATTTATGGCATATTAGCCAATTAAATGTCAAGTCCTGTGTTTTGTAAGAATTTCAGCGACTCTTGGGGGGCCAGTCCAATTGTCTGAAGAAATATCTTTAGTATAATCCGGGTGTTTATTATTCGTCGTTTTATCATGCGCGTTTTTGCGTCTTTATTATGTTTTCCACTATCTATATATTGATGTTTGTCTGCAGCTGCATCATTTGATAGTGTTTTAAGTCTTGTCCTAATATATCATTAATGTGTGATGGTAAATAATGGAAAAAATTTTTTTTTGAAAGATATGTTGTTATATTTCAAAATTAAATCTATGCATCCTTCTGGAAAGAAAAAAAAATTTTTTTTTTTTTTTTTTGTCCACCGATGTCTTTTATATAAGTTATTTTATGATAAATATGTTTACTTTTATGTTTAATAGTTTCTTATTTAATTGCTGATAATGTTGCATTCGTATCGATTAAAAATGTTAAAAGTTGATTATCTACTGTAAATTGTATTGAGTTTACGTTATTATAGTGAAATAAGTGTTCAGTTTTCACGAAAAAAAATTTTTCTGTCCTTTCTGGTGGTTCTTCAACTCTTGGTAAGTTGGTACTTGTTGGTTTTGATTTCTATGTTAGTAGATTGTTTTATTTAATCCGTTAGGTTTTCCTCGTCCTCTCGTGAAATTAGTGTTATATCTGTTTGTTAAATAATTGTATTTATTATTTGCATAGTTGTTTGGGTAAGTAGTAGCCAATGGTTTGTTGGCTTGGTAGACTTTATTTGAGTTATTACGAGTGAAATATGGCCTACCTCGAAAGTTGTTATTTCTAAATCCTGATCTAATATATCCTTTGAATCCTCCTTGAATCACGTCTTTTAAGGAGTTAAAGTTACGCGAGGCTATAATCGTTCTTAACCTGTCGTTACGCAGGCCGTCCGCAAATCTATGAATTGCTTGTTGTTCATTTATTGGCTTAAGTATGTTGTGTGCGTCCTCATTATCTTTTGCTTGGGAGATGGTAATGTCCACAAACAATTTTTCTAATTCTGCACCGAACTGATCTATGGTTCGGCTGCCTTGGTAACATGTTTGTAACTTTCTTTGTAATGCTGTACTTGATTTAGTAGTTAATAGATGTTTCTTCATGTCCCTAATAAGATCCTGTGCCGACGCGTAATTATCAGTTAATTTAAGTTTCGCATTTTGTGAGATCCTTGTTTTTAATATGAATTGTATAAGAAGTGGAGTACTTTTTTTTTGAAATCATGTTTGGATATAATTCAATTGCGTCAATTAATTGTAATGTCACTTTCTCAGAGCCATCCATCTGAGGTAATAGTGTGACTGCGATTTTTAAATCCAAATTTGATTTAGACGTCATGACTCATGATTGTTTGTTTCATACAATTACTTATCTCAATATAAAGTGAATTTATAGCTGTTGCTATTTCTAAGATTTCGCTAGTTACGCTTTCTTTTTGTACATGTAATTTATAATCTTTGTTATAATTTTTATATATTTTATGCGCTAACTCGAATTTTTGAGCAGCTTTACTAGTGAACCGTTGTTGTCCAGTTTTTATTAAGTATTTCCTTATTTCCAATAAATCATCATAATATTTAAGTAATATGGCAATCATGTACAGTTATATCAATAATTCATAATTATTTATAATAAAAAGAATCTTAATACAAAATTATCAATTTACAAAGTTAAAGAGAAAAAAAAATATAGTTCTTAAGAGTTCACTTACATGTTTTGTTTTGTCCACTTTTCACTTAATCACTGATGCTAATGTTAATTTATACGGAAACACGGCGTGTGTTCAAGACGATCTTCGTAGCTTGCTTCTTGATTTTCCTTGTTAGACACTGGTTTATCTTCTTTTACGCGAGGTAACTCAGCAGAATAACGCATATGATCATTAAAGTGACGAGCAGTATAAATGATTTTTCGGCTAATTCGCCTTGGCTGGAACTATTTGGTGCGTAATTATTTTGACCATTTTGTGTAATAATCACCTCTTCTTTGGTTTGCTTATCTTCTTTTGAATTTTCGGTACCCATTGTAATGATTTTCTTCTATACTGATCAAAGTTGGCCGAGGTTAAAGATAGTGTTTTACCATTCCGTAAATGTGGTGTCTCTCTCCCACTTGATCTTGTAAATCCAAAATCTGTTTGGCCAATTTCCGCTAATGATTATGCTCGCGAATGCTGTGGTCCCGTCCGGTAAATTGGTATCCAGTTGCCTTAACATGTTGATCTCTAATGTTGAGGTGGATGGTGGTTGGAGGTAATGGCCTGGTGGGCCTACAATGTTTGCTTCCACCATTTCTCTTCCATTTATTCTGTTGGTAAGTATGTATTGCAGTTGCATTGGGGTGTTCCGTATAAATTCCAGTATGTTATCCATTATTAACTGAAAATGTTCTTGGTTAATCATTGTAGTGTTATTTTGAAATTATTAAGTAGTTTGTGTCGTGTTGTCACGAGCGCGTATTGGAGTATACTGGTTCTTAATCCCGATCTTAGATTGATATTGATACTTGTCACCTTATATAGGTCGTGCCTTTTATGGAGGCGAGTGCATTCCATCTCGGTTATTTGATCTGTAATAACATGCGCCGTATATGGAGGCGTTCGGCGGTCGGTCGGCTCTCCGTTTCCTAATGTCCTTGATAGATAGAATGCATCTTAGAAGTTATACTTTTCACGTTATTTATGATTAGACTTTTATAATTTTTTTATCGTACTGTTTAAGTTTTGTTCACGTTTAATTAATTTAAAAATAAAGTTCGACACTTGAATACTGATTTAATGCTATTTCTCTCACTATCACTTCTCGAGTAGATAATGATCGAGGTTTCTATACATAAAATCATTTACTCAATAACTTTGAATAAACAAGTTGTCTTACCTTATTATTTAATACTAAAAGTAGCAAATAATTTATATGTTTGTAATTTTTTAAGTATTTAAGCTCGTATCCGTTTAAATTTATATATATTTTGTTTTGTTTAGTTGCTATTTAACTACCTAAAATAGTGAATTTATTTTAAAATATGTATTCGTACTCAAATCAATAATGTTCATTTATTTGTTTGTTTAATTTAGTTTATAAACGCTTTTTGTATTGGAAGCATCCCCAAAAAATATTTTGTGGTAAAAAAGGACCCTTACGTGACATATTTTTTATATTTATATTATTTAATACACTTAAATGGAAACGCAGACTATATAATTATTAGGCAATATTATGAAGATTTTATGGCAATGTAAATTAACTATACTTCGCACTTACATAGTTCACGATGCGATGAGGTCACGTAGCGATGCGGTCACGATGCGATGTGGTCACGATGCGATGCGCTCACGATGCGATGCGCGTGCTGGTTCAAAGTTGTTTCTGGTGACTCATAGTTGACCGTCGATCTTGATCTTCTTAATATGATGTATTCTTTCTTGATGTTTCTGGAACTGGGCCGGGATTACCCTGGACTCCTCTGGAACTGGGCCGGGAATACCCTGGACACCTCTGGAACTGGGCCGGGAATACCCTGGACACCTCTGGAACTGGGCCGGGAATACCCTGGACACCTCTGGAACTGTTGTTGCTGTCGCATGTTGTTGCCGTTAATATATTATTGTTGCCAGTTATTCTTCTTTTAATTTAAATCTTCATAATATTCTTCAAAATAATCTTCTTCATATTTTCTTCATAATAATTTTCATTATAATTTTCTTCGTATTATTTTCTTCTTAAAAAAAAATTGTTTTTGGTTTTTTCTTTTCTTCATTTAAAGTGTTTCTTCATTTTTTTTTTTTTTTTTTATAAATTATGTATTTTTCTTCTATTTCTTCCAATTTTCTTCTAATTTTTTACTGTCCAGTTATTCTTCTTTTCTTTTATTTCTTCATTTTTTCCTCTTTGCTGTCCAGCCGGCACGCTATTTTGGAGGTGCGTGCCGACTGGCAGAGTGCGGACCCCTTTTTAGACCCGCACTGGCAGGGTCGCCATGTAATGAGGGTCGAGGGTTGATAATTAAAACACTCTTGATTGGTCTCTAAGTCGGAACTGAACTGAAGTCTTTATTATGGGTAGCTGTATATATATAGCGGTACAATGGAGTGAGGGGGGCGGTAGGTACATACTTTATGACATCATAGGCCGCCCGTGGAGAGCTCGTATGTCGCTCTCGGGTTACGGCTTCAAATAACATGATTCTATATAAGGAATGGAATTCTATCAACAATAGCCGTGGGTGGTCCGTTTGAAATATGAGTAATATTTATCTACCTACTACTATGTACCTACTACCTATACCACAGGTTCTTAGTTCTTACTTTCCTTTAGTCGGGGAGTTTCAAAAAAATTATTTAATCCTTTTTCAATTACAAGTCTGCAAAAGTCGTGGGTGTTTTAAATTTTTTTAATTTTCCACTTGTTTTATAGTTTTTCGATTAATATATTAATGTAATTTAAATTATATTATTATTAAAAAATGAAAATTAATCTTCAAACTAGCCATTAGCTCCTCTAGCAGCATTTGAAGGCATCATCTCTTCCAAGTCATAAAGAGACGTATATTGTGGCGCCCCCTGCTGTTCAATCACAAGAACAATTATCTACGAACCATTGCCAATGACTCACTAATATTTTATACAAAACTGTATCCAAATCGGTTCAGTCGTTTTTGTAATAATTGAGAACATTCGTTTGCACTGTAAATGTTTTTTATGGCGCCCCCTGGTGATCGATGTTCGTAACAACTATCTAAGAACCATCGCCAATGAATACCAAACATTATACAGAAAACTGCATCTAAATCGGTCAAGCCGTTTTTGAAATAAATGGGAACATTCGTTTGCAATATAAATGTATTTTATGGCGCCCCCTGGTGATCGATTTTCGTAACAACTATCTTAGAACCATTGCCGCTGAACACCAAACATTATACAAAAAACCGCATCTAAATCGGTCAAGCCGTTTTTTAAATAAATGGGAACATTGATGTGCACACACAAACAAACAAACCAACAAACAAACAAACAAACAAACAAACAAACAAACAAACAAACAAACAAACAAACAAAAATGTTTTTGCATTATTGGTTTTTGTGAACAATTTAACATACAAACAAACATAACATCTCAATAATAAAGTAATGTACAAACGGTCTCTCACCCTAAACGCATATACCCGTACTCCGTTCCGTCGTGGGTAAAAAGAGCAAGTGTCGAGTTTCTTGCCAGTTCTTCTCGGTGCAAACCTACTTTCCGAACCTGGCGGTAGAGTTTTGATTTTTCAAAAGAGCCTGTTATTAAGGCCTATGTGAAAATACATATTTTCATTTTCATTTTCATTTTCATTTTCATTTCCATTTCCATTTCCATTTTCATTTTCATTTTCATTTTCATTTTCATTTTCATTTTCATTTTCATTTTCATTTTCATTTTTATTTTCATTTTCATTTTCATTTTCATCTCTCGCGACGCATCCTTTTGTGGATGGAACGCCTACCTTAGAACCCGATGGAGCGGCATGTATGCAGTGAATTCTCTGATTATCTTTTGTTAGAGGACGTGTACCACAAATAACTTCGGAACTCTCAGTTCACACTCTGACCGCTGCTGTAAAGTTTGAACTAACGCAACGTAGAGAAACATATGTGGGATATTGGAAGTATGGAATGTAGGTTTAGAAGTTTTCCTAACTTTTTAACCACTAGAATGTAATATTTTCTTACCCGATGGTAGTCTTTTTAGCTCCAGGGTACAAATTTAATAATTAAATTAACAAGTATGCAGCTAGGGGTGGTATAAATCTAACAATTGTGCAGTAACATACTCTGTGTTTTTAACGCAGCTACCGAAATGAACTAGATGAAACCGGCTAGAGAGCTACACCTTTACATATATTTTTAATTCATAATTGTAATTACGTAGGTACGTACTGACATGAAAAAGTGGCCATTTCAGAATCTGAAAGACGTCGTGCTATGCTAGATTAGACGTGGTGAACCTCATAAGAGGTAAATTTTGCTTTTAATTTAAAATAGAGATAGAGTACCTTTCCATTTTAATTATAATTGTTGTGAATGATTTACCGAGATTTAAAGTAAATCCATCAAGTATTGGCTAAGAGACCGGTAACAATAATAATGTGTATCAGATAACAACCAACATATTGTATACGATTTGCCTTGAAACTAATACGTAATGGGCATTTGAGAGCATTTGCAATACAATTCCGAATCCAATTGGTGGTTAATTTGTTTGAGCTGCCCTAACCGTGTGGAATACTTGCCACAATAAGGCTATGTGTATTGGGATGGATACAGATTGTTTCTGCGATTTCTAAACAGAATTAAATATTTCTAACTTTAAAATACTTACAATTATTATTACATAAAAAACAATGGCCAAATTTTATACCGAAAATTTTCAGCGTCTAGATGTTACATTTCTTACAACACTATTCTAAAAAAATTAATTACTGGTAAGTTTCATTTCCAAATTCCTGATGGCTAGATATTGTTGCTAATTTTTCAATTTTTATACCCCCATTTAATCGTGCTTCTATCTCTAGGTGACTAGATTTAAAATCCAAAATACTGCTTTTATAGTATTTAGTCTTTAGGTCTCTATAAATTCCATAGTGTATTCAGCACCATTCCATTCTAGCACCTCAGTTGTTTGATTAAAACTACATGGGTCTACGATTAATGAGTCAGATTTCTTGTGACCACCATGCTCCATCATTAGACGTTTAACACCACTATATATTCTTTCATCTGTGTGACGACTTAGAAAAGACCTACTGATCAGATAGTAAGGAAACCAGCGTTTGAATAAGTAGACAATCTTTCTCCACTGAAGCGCTAAGATCCCATGCATTATCCATATAAGACATTTATTGAATAACAACAAGAGAAAAATGCTACTTGATATTTAACCCTGACAGTCATCATATTATGCTTGATCAATGATCTTGTCAAATGCAGTGCGTTCCAGAACTTTGCATTCCAAATGCAGTTGCAGTGCAGTGCATATTTTGCACTGCACTGCACTCATCCATGCAGAATTTGCAAGGGCGTAGTTGAAGGTGGATAACTTGATACGTATACAGTCGCAATATAGGTATATTCTGTACCTTCATGACCACAATTTACACGTAACACACTCGAAGGTAACACCCCGCCACTTCACCTCACATCCACAATCCACTTAAGTGCAAACACATTACTTAAGTAAACGTAACAAAATGCCTGCGACACCAAACATTGTTATTGTAACAAGTATCTATGATACAACAAATATTTGCACTAATCCACTTAGAGAAAGTAGAAATCCAGGTAGCCGGAGCGCTGATATTTCCAATATAATATCTTATATATTCTATATGATTAACTATTAAATAAATAATTCACCATCGTGCACAAGAATCAAAGAAGTAATTTATATTACTTAATTCCAAATTCACTAATTATATCGCTTGATTTTTGTAAGCTATGAAACCAATAAATCTATTAGCGAGTTTGACACCAAACTTAGCATAGCACCTCTTTCGTCGATAAGCATCCTAATTATTCTTTCATACATTGCATTTCCCACTGATCATACGAACAACTATCATTGATTACTTTTGATAATAAAAATATGTTTCAAAATATGATGTAAATGTTAAGTAAAAAAAACTGCATGATATTAATGATTCAGAGATATTGAGTTGATGCTTGATAGATGAATCTTGAAAGCAATTAGCTGCTCTTTAGATACCGCCGCGCTGCCCAGCTTATCTACTTAAGGCTTGAAGAGATGGCAAACTGGCTATTTTTTATGATGTTTAAGTCAAATTGTTTAAATAACCGATCATCGAATCTAACATCGAAAACTCCTCTGAAACGGCTCGACCGATTGTTACGTAATATTCTGTGTAGGTTCGGTAGGTCTGCGAGTAGATATGCTAGACCAGCGCTATGACCGTGGGGCAAATCCAGGCTCCACGGTCGTAGCAAACGCTGAGTGGACTCCATTTTGGAATCATGTATTCTGGCGGACTATAACTGTGTATTCCGAATAAACGTTTTTTCTTTCTTTCTTTCTTTCTTTTATATCCTTGCTGGCAAAACAACGTTTGCCGGGTCACTTAGTGTAATACATAAAATTCTCGTGCCAATTTTGGTTACCAAACTCCGTAGGAGTTCGAAACGGCTCGATCGATCGTTATGAAACTTTCAGTGTATGGTCACTAGGTCTGGGAGCAGGTTGATAACTATTTTTTATGACCCTAAGTGAGAAACCATTTATATGGTAAAACAACGTTTGCTGGGTCAGCTAGTTATGAATATATTTTCTTTTGTTCATGTCCTTCTAGCACTCTAATAAAGCATTTTCCTTGATTCCCTTGTTGAAATTTCGGAATGAAATTAAACAACTTCTATTACGCTGTCAGTGGGTAATGCAGAGTGCAATTTCACGAGTTCGCCAAACTGAGTGCATGTTTGGTTCCTTAATTAACACACATGCGTCGGCCCCGCTCGCGCGCACCTACCCGGCTCCTGTTTACAATTTCACAATTCACGGGAAACTCGGGAAGCGCGTTTCATAATTTCAAACAAGCTCAGCGTGAAAACGCGGTCTGACTAACGGTAAAGTTAGCGTCAATTCAACTACTTCATAATGTTATTATATCGTCAGCGCTTCCTTTAAATTATAATAGCTAACTATAGCTGTTGCTCGCGGCGTGATTTTCGGATTTAACAGTAATTAATATCTACCTTGTAAACAATGTTTTTTTTTCGGGATTTAATATGTATTTTCTGATCCAGGATAATACAATCTATCTCTATTTTAAGTTTCAGCCAAAACTTTAGTAGTTACGGCGTATAAAAATTACAAGCATACACACACACACACACAAACTTCGTTTAAAATAATATTAATTTCGTACAAAATAAAATAATGTGAAACGAAGTGTACTTATGCACCCTCCTAAGTAAGCGCAGTGTTGGCAGACCTCCGACCAGATGGACTGACGAAGTCCCTGGATATAAGTAGTGCGAACTGTGTCGGTTGGAAATCATTGCAGGAGGCCTTTGTCCAGCGGTGGACCTCCGTGGCTGAAACGAACGAACGAACGGACCCACATAGGTAGTCATTATCTTTTCCAAACGGCAATAACAAAAGGTTTAGTACCTTCTATACTCACTATTATACTGCAACTCATCTCAACTACCTTTCCTCTCGGAGTCCACTTAAGTTGGATCCAAACACATTACTTGCATAAACGGAATAAAACCTCTCTAGCTTAGCCATTGTTACTCGTATGTAACACGTCTGATATAACTGAAATTAATGGCTTGGCATTGTTACTCGTACCTAAATTTACGTTTCTTAAGAATAATCATGAAAACATCTTACTTCCTGTTATGTTGCTTGTTTTCAGATATCTTAACCCTTTGTCAAGTCAACATCTCGTAATGATACTTTAGAGTTTTTTTAAGATTCGTGTGATTTTGTGAGGTACCATACCTATTGTAGGATACAGTGAAAAGTGACTTTTTTGTGTTTTGGGACAATTTTCAGTGCCCGACGCATTGGAAATCTCGTAAACTTAGTTATATTTCCACAAACTGTGTATCACCGTGGTATCACCATTAAATTAATCAAAAGTGTTAATGACTTTTCACAAATGCCTCTGTGAAGCCAAACTGAAACTGTAATGTTTTCCTTTAAACTCAGTTTCGGACGTAATCGTGCAGTTTGGCTAGGCGAAAGAAACTGCATTAGAATTTTTTGCGTGACGGAAATCCCGTCACGAAGAAAATCTACGAAAATATTTGTAAATCTAGAATGACAGTTTCTCTTAACATCATGAGAATGTGCACGCACCAAGCAAGCAATCTCCTAATAGAGGTGAATCTAATGAGTTTGAAAGTCTGAAGACAGCACCATGTATCGAGCGATGGCTGAAATGACGCATGAAAATATAAAATGGAGTTTTGTGTTAGGTGTTATATTCCAAACTTTGTTTCTACAGTGTTCCACGACACTCATTTCTTATTTTGAAAGATTTTATTATGCATGATTACCATGAACCTCCGCAAAATACTTCAATATAGCAGCTATTTCCAGTATAAAAGTAGGTAATCAAAGTAATAAACGTGTCAGCCCCAGCGGCTCAGCATCAGCGGCCACCTCTTTAATGGCGCAACATGAATTAACGCACAAACTGCCTACCACGTCATATTAATAAAGCACACTCCAGATATATGTGCCGGCTCACCGCAGCGCTGGCGCTGGCCGTGCTATGCGGGGATGTTACCTACACATAAGATAATTTCAGGGGAAACTGTACACGTACAGTCATGGGCCTACGTACAGTTATTGCCTATTTAAACTTTAGTAACGGAAAACTATGCTTGGTGCTAACAAAAAAAATGGGGAATGGGCTATGCTGGGTGTCTCTCTGAGGCTAGAATCCGCAACGAAGACATCCGTAGGAGAACCAAGGTAACCGATATAGCCATAGATGTGGGATATAGCCCAACGGATTAGCAAGCTGAAGTGGCAGTAGGCGGGACATATCTGTCGTAGAACTGACGGTCGTTGGGGCAGACGTGGTCTGGAGTGGAGACCGCGTACCGGAAAGTGCAGCGTAGGACGACCTCCTGCCTCCTGCCCGCTAGAGCCAACGACCTGAAAAAGGTCGCTGATAGCGGGTGGATGAAGAAGGCGGAGGACCATGTATGGTGGCGCGCTCTCGAAAAGGCAGCAGTCAAGCAGTGGACTTCTTCTTCTTGATTAAGTTTACTTACTCAAACGGAAGTAAACGGAAAACTAAAATCAATGAATTGAAATGGCAAATTGAAAAACTAAGTCAGCGCAGTTAACTGACAAAGAAACCTAACCTTCGAAATGAGGTGTATCAGCTTCCGTCTGTTCAACTTAGTTATCAGCAATTAAAGAATTTCTTGCAGGTTCTTCTCGGTACATAATAGTTTAGCGTTAGAGTCTGACAGATCATAAGTGCCCATGAGAAAGAATAAACATTATAGTATTGTTTTCACGAATATTTATGGTAGCCTATAACGAGCACATATTTTTAGTCATGTTTATCTTATTCTGGGGATTTTCAAAACGGCTCCGATTTTAAAGAAATTTTCTATTTAAAATTTTAAAGTGTGTTTTATTTTTATTTTGAAAAGGCAATAAATAGCAAAAGTAAAAAAAAATACAAATAATATTTTAGCGCGATCTCTACAATTTGTACGGCACTTGAAAGTAAATTTCTGTGGTATATACTTATATTTATTTTGTTGAATAGGTACGTCTTGATGACAAATTATATTGTTATTATTTGTCACCAAGTAATCAACTGTTGCCTCAATTTTTTCTTGAGATGACACCATTCGCTTTCCAACCGAGTAACCGAGCAAAATTTTGGTCGCCCAGGTCCTAATCTTCTTTAAACACAAGTGGAAAATTAAAAAAATTTAAAACACCCACGACTTTTGCAGACTTGTAATTGAAAAAGGATTAAATAATTTTTTTGAAACTCCCCGACTAAAGAAAAGTAAGAACTAAGAACCTATCAGTATAATTACAAATCCAAGAAAATCCGTCGGAGCTGCTGTGTTTTGCCTATGACGGTGTTGATGGTGCTGTTTACCAGTTGATGACTAATTCAATTTCTTCATACTTCTCATATACCGGCAGTTTATCAATACTTACTAATTACATTCACTGATATTGGAAACGAAAATATATAAAATAGCAATGGCAGCACCGACGGATTTTCTTGGATTTGTAATTATACTGATAGGTTCTTAGTTCTTACTTTTCTTTAGTCGGGGAGTTTCAAAAAAATTATTTAATCCTTTTTCAATTACAAGTCTGCAAAAGTCGTGGGTGTTTTAAATTTTTTTAATTTTCCACTTGTTTTATAGTTTTTCGATTAATATGTTAATGTAATTTAAATTATATTGTAGGCGAGGTCTGTGGAAGAAGCTACGAAGTATAATCAAAAGTCACTTCACGGTTCAAATATGGTTTATTCACTATGATTCGCCTAACAGAAAGTTTATACTTCACATTAAGTATATAACGCGATGTAATGAGAATATAATAGTGCGGGATAACAGTATATATTAAGACACGTAAAAATTCCGCGCGTGAATGTTCACTGCAGCGCGCAACGCGTGCCGTGCGGGCGGACTGACTCAACTTAATAATTTTTCTACCCACGCGCGCTCCGCGTACTATTGTTGTGTGTCAGCCAGCCACAATATTATTATTAAAAAATGAAAATTAATCTTCAAACTAGCCATTAGCTCCTCTAGCAGCATTTAAAGGCATCATTCCTTCCAAGTCATAAAGAGACGTTTATTGTGGCGCCCCCTGCTGTTCAATCACAAGAACAATTATCTACGAACCATTGCCCGCATCGTTTGCACTGTAAATGTTTTTTATGGCGCCCCCTGGTGATCGATGTTCGTAACAACTATCTAAGAACCATCGCCAATGAATACCAAACATTATATAGAAAACTGCATCTAAATCGGTCGAGCCGTTTTTGAAATAAATGGGAACATTCGTTTGCAATATAAATGTATTTTATGGCGCCCCCTGGTGATCGATGTTCGTAACAACTATCTAAGAACCATTGCCGCTGAACACCAAACATTATACAGAAAACCGCATCTAAATCGGTCAAGCCGTTTTTGAAATAAATGGGAACATTGATGTGCACACACAAACAAACAAACCAACAAACAAACAAACAAAAATATTTTTCCATTATTGGTTTTTGTGAACAATTTAACATACAAACAAACATAACATCTCAATAATAAAGTAATGTACAAACGGTCTCTCACCCTAAACGCATATACCCGTACTCCGTTCCGTCGTGGGTAAAAAAAAAACTTAAAGCAATTCACGAATTCCAACCGCTGAATTGTTTTAATCTTTATAAAATCTCACACTGAAACTACAGCAGCCATTCATTTAGTTAGGGAGGCGCGTCAAAATGAATTACGGCACTTCATTACGCCAAAGTGCTGTCTTATAATGGCTAAAAAGACCCTATTATACGAGGCAAATGGCTTTTCCCTTTATTCATTTACTTCAACAGTTGACTTTCAATTCAGCTAAATATAATGGGGTGAACAATTAAACGTTGATATTATACATTACAGAATGAATTTCCGCTACTGATAAGAAAACTCAGGATATGGGCATCCGAACGATTTACGTACAGGCAAACAGTAGCGCCATCTGTCAAAGTTCCATAGGTGGCTGCTGAGCGAACTACAGCGTGGCCTTATTGTTGGTGACCAAACACGCATTTTTGGCACCGATACACTGGCGACATTTTTTTGGCACCGTCCGCACTGTCCAAACTTGTGTTCTTTTCGTAAATGTGTAGGTATGTGAAAACAAGGGCGGATCCACCATTGTGGGCACTAGGGGCATGCCCACAATCCTAATAGACTGGCGACGTCAACTTACACAATGTAGGTCGATTTGAGGTCGATAATTGACGTTGATTTTATTGTAATAAAGAAAAAAGGATTCCGACGAATTGAGAACCTCCTCCGTTTTTTGAAGTCGGTTAAAAAGGCGGAACACTTATGGAACTTTTGCTTTAGTAGGTACACATCTTATTTCTTCGACCAATTTTCGAATTAAAGGAAATTATCGCTGTTTTTTCTTTGTTTTTAAAGACCGGAACTGAATAAAGCAATTTTTCACACTCCGCATAAAGTAATCATTTAAAAATATTATATTTTTAAAAACAAACTTTAATATATTATGCATTATCCGTATTCTTCTCAGCACCAGACCCTAGTTACCTTATAGCAGCAAAGTACTCGTCAAGACAGATCAAACGAGTCCAAACTCTATGGGTTTATGTCGTTACCGAGTATTTATGTATTATTTATGGACGAGATTACCGAGTTCCTATGGCCACGAAGGTGGTTGGTGGTTCCATCATCAGATTAGCTCAATGTCATAATAATCTTGCATTATTATCTGATTTACACATGCATGCGAAATTTCAGCTCAATCGGTAAACGGGAAGTGGATCAAATTTAACTTGCAAGATTTGATTACAGACAAACAAACATCGGGACACGTGTACCTAAAAATAAAAGCTTGAAAAAAATCGAAATTCACCACTACTAAATCGCGAATAACTACTGTCTACTGGTTGTAACTAATATAGATGGGCAAGAATTTCTCTGAACCCCGTCGGTCTATAATCTATTTCCAATGATAATGTTTGCTTAGGTCCGTTAAGCTAATGACACTTCAACTGATTAAGCTTATTTAATTGAAGAGGCCAAACTAATAACTTTAAGCTCTAACTACTGTTTAGGTATTTAATAGTTAATTAATGACATTAATTATGATTGAAATAATTAGTAGTTACCTGATTCTAGCAAATGGTTGTTTCTATTTTGCCTCGAAAACACGGATTGACGGCTCAACGTGTTTCCGAGGCAGGAGAAAACAACCAATTTATAATAATCGTACAAGTTCTCCGCGGCCAGTTAGAATCCTTAAAAGACAGAACTTCAATAAAATAAATAATTAAAAAAATCAAAAAACCCGACTGCAAAAATGTCAACTGAAATGCAATAACTTAAAAGACTGAAACAAGGCGGACAACGAAAACAAAATTATAATAAACTTAAAACGATGCAATTTTTACTTCATTTTAACAAACAACATTATGAGCTGATAGCTTTAGTTAAATTTTCGCATTCAATTTAAAAATATAGAAGGCGGGACCTATTTTTGCAAATTATAAAGAAAATTAATAGGTCCCGCCTGCTTTATTTTTAAATTGAATGCGAAAATTTAACTAAAGCTATCAGCTCATAATGTTGTTTGTTAAAATGAAGTAAAAATTGCATCGTTTTAAGTTTATTATAATTTTGTTTTCGTTGTCCGCCTTGTTTCAGTCTTTTAAGTTATTGCATTTCAGTTGACATTTTTGCAGTCGGGTTTTTTGATTTTTTTAATTATTTATTTTATTCCAGGCTTTTTAGTTGCCACACTTTACGAGCGAAACCTAAGCACTTTTATCTACACAATGTGAAAGACGTAAAGTGGGTATATTTG
Source organism: Coenonympha arcania (assembly GCA_036785405.1). Lineage (NCBI taxonomy): Eukaryota > Metazoa > Arthropoda > Insecta > Lepidoptera > Nymphalidae > Coenonympha > Coenonympha arcania. The sequence continues at coordinate 6,494,868 of CM072067.1, forward strand.
GTTATATATTATATTATGTCGGTTCAAGTCAGTCAGTCACTTGGAAGAAGTAAAAGTTGTAAACAGTGTCGTCAAACGCAAACCTGGATTTTATCCCGGAAATATATAAGCTGTAACATTTCATAGGTGTAGTTTGTGTACGTTTAGGGCTCAGGCGTATCTAACTCACGTCGCTTTAAGCGGATCATTCGGGAAAAACTGAGATTACAAATAGAAATAGAAAAAAAGCTTTATTTCACATAGGCCTAACTTACAGGCACTTATGAAAGGTCATTTATATTATTTAATATAAAACGATATGGTGATAACTATAATTCGACTTAAAACTAAGTTTACGAGGGTTCCAACGCGCCCTGCACTGAGAAGAAGCCCACAACAAACTCAGCCGGGTTTTCTTTTATTTATCTTCACCATTTTACATAGGTAATCTCTTAAAAATTAATTGAGCTAATAAAATAGCAGCAGTTCACTATCACTCCCAGGGATTTGATTCTTGTAAATAATTCCTGATACTATAATACGATTTAGCCATGAGCTTACGTTTTACAGCTACTTTGAACTTTTTGAGGGACAAGTTCAATATTTCGTTAGGGAAAATTATTGATTGAAAACAAAACTACATGTAAATTATTGATTGAAAACAAAACTACATGTAAATTATTGATTGAAAACAAAACTAGCATATGAAAATTACAATTTACGTAATCGGTTCAATTCATCGAGAGAATTTTGATCGTGTGGTTGAAGCAGTAACTTTTTAGGATCTAGGGAACTAATCGCTAGACCTGAGAGCGATCTCACGCGGCTCAAAGCGACGTACGCCTGACCTTTTGCGAACAGATTACCGCTTAAATCGATAACTGCTCGATCTAAGGTCGTTCCCCGTAATTTGTGAACTGTTACTGCCCAGCTCAAAATCAAAGGGAGCATAAGTCGCTCAATCTTTCCCTTACCACGTAAGGCATCAAACTCCGTGGTGCATGGCTCAATGCGAACACCAATGCCGGGTTGGTTGCCAGTTATGCTATGGTCGTCAAATTCAAGAAATACAGCCTGAGGCAGTTCTCCTACTTCCAGCTGTTCTCGGCGTAGAGCAGGCCATTCAATCTTACGGATGACTTTTCGATTTATGCTATGATATACCAAGTAAAAATGCACAATATAAAGTACGACACACACTTGGTCAATACAAGAATAACGCTATCAAAAACTACAAATGTTACCATTTTGAACGCATTGATCGACTGTTTATAATTCCAAATTAATTCAAAACATATGACTTATATATATTTTTGTAATCTCCTTGTAATTACCTTCATTTTGATACCCTACTCGATAGGTTTGGTTAAAATTATTTTAAAAATGACTGACAATTTTAGGCCCAAAATCTGCCATTTTGTTTTTTATTTTCAAAAACCTATCTAAGAACACTTGGGTTAATGAGACGAATCTAACGATACCATTAACGTCAAAATCCATGCAGCCGTTTGGAAGATACGTGGTCATAAAGAAATTTACATACATACAAGATACGCGCGAAAAACATAACCCTTCTTGCAGTCGGGTAATAATAAAATATCCAGAAGATTAATAAGCTTATTTAATTATAAGTCAATCTAAGTAACTTTATGACTTTATTAGTATCTCTAGATAAAATACCCCATAACTAAATTAGTAGTAGTAGTGTAATAGTTTTTTTTACAATAGTATATCTACAGGTAGCCTATTGCAGGGAATTGCAACAAGGATGGTCTCCAATATATGTACGGTTAGGGTCAAAAGTGCATATAGAATTTGCAAACAAAATCCCTTGCATCCACTCGGCCAGTCAGTTTACATAGTGTAATACCACAGTGTTAAAGTAGTACAGATGTTATGGCACAATGCGCCTGCGGCCCGCGGACTGCCCCGCCCAGGGGTGTGCGGGGGGAAGGGGCCGTTCACGCGCCGCCGCGCGTTGCCCTGCGGCGACCAGTCGCCCCAATTCGTTCCAAGGGTATGCCCGCGCCACCCTTTGTCGCGCCGGCCATACAAATCGCATCGCGTGCTATCGAATTTAATGCCGCCGTGTCCATGGTAGTTACCGAGTGAACTGCCTCAGACGTTGTTTGCTAGTGACCGTACGTCTCTGTCCTAGCCAGTGACCGCCGCCGCTACGCGGCCGTTTGACCGACGCCGTCGCCATATTGTTTCCGCGTACCGCGTCGTCGAATCTATAGTGTTGTTGTGAGCCGCGCGTTAGTGCTGCGAGCTCCACTGTCCGAGCCCCAAAGTCGGCTCCGACCCTCGGATTGTCCTTCTCCGCGGAAGCCACGCCGCCATCTTCGATCGGATTGCGTCGCTTCACGCCCGCCGGGAAGATATCGATCTACGCGTGCCGCCTGGGAAAGTGCTGCATCGCTACTCAACATTTTACACACCTATTTCAGTACACACCGCATTTCATCTACTACCTATTACACGCAAGCTGCCCGGCGTCACGAGGTACCGCCTGCCTACGAGAATCTGCGGAAGGCCGCCTTCAAGGTAGGTGTCGATCATCCATTTTCTTATCGGTGCCGCCCTTGTGGCACCCGCGCCCGTGGCCTGCGAGGGACGCTCGGTTCCCGCTGATGGGCCCCGGGTCCACGAGCCTCCCTTCGGTTCGCAGTCCGCGGCGCGTATTTTTGGTAGACAGAGCGCGGTTTGTTCACGCCATTGTTCATATATTCGGTACCTTCGCTTGAGCGCCGCCTTTCCGCCGCGTTATTGTTTATATTTCGCTCGCCAGCCGCGCTCATTGCGCGCGCGCCGCCGCCCGCGCCGGCCGCCGCTCTCGCTGACGTTCTCCGCCCGCTCGCGCGCCGCGTCATAAATTCAACATCGCTAGCTGCACGGCGCCATTCTGGCCCCGCGCCACGCGTCCGATCCGACATTGGTCCGATCCGACAATCGATAATTAGCTCGAGCGCCGCCATTCCGCCGCGTCATTGTTACCGATCGCGAACGCGCCGCTTGTAGATCCAACCGCGCCTGTAATTATTCTGTTACTGCCGTCCGATCGCGTGTGGTTTGCCGATTCGATCGCAAACGCGCCGCTTGTAGATCCGACCGCGCTTGCAATTATTTCGTTACCGCCGTCCGATCGCAAGTGATTTGCCGATCTGATCGCGAACGCGTCTGTTCCCGATTCCGGTCGCGCTCGATCGTCGTCCGAATCCGATCGCCTTTTACTGTTTACGTCTGCGCGCCGCGTTCGCTGCGGTCGCACGCCGTTCTCGCCGTGCGCTGCACCATCTGCTGCGCCATCTTACGGATCCGACCGCGTATAGTACTCCGTCCGATCCTAATTTACATTGCGTGTTTAGTGTGTTTTTACGTTTAATTTATTTATACGTTTCATGATGCCCGCGAACGTAAAAGTGTTAGTGACTCAATTACAGTCGGAGCTCCGCTGGGCTACGACCGCTGCGGGTTTGATAGGCCGCGACGATAGGTCGGTTGCCTTATTACACCGCGCGGAACAGGTGCGGACTCGGCAGGCCTCTGTTGAGCAGGCCCTTCGGGCCCTGCACATTCTTGATTGCACCCCAGAGGTTTTAGGGACCGCGAAGGCGGATTATGATCAATTTTTTGATCTCACGGATGCCATCGTGGAGGCCGCCCACAAAATCAGATCCGCCGCGGAGGACAAGCGGCGACAGAGTAAGTTGCTTGACTCCCCCAGCCGACCTCCCACACAGCCGGCCTTGCTGGGCAAACTGCCCACCATTGATCTGCCCAAGTTTGACGGGCAGCTGCAGGAGTGGATGGGCTTCCTGGACCTCTTTGACAGTCTGGTCCACGCCAGGAAGGACCTGTCCCCCTGCCAGAAGCAGTCCTATCTCCTGTCCTCGCTTCAAGGCGAGGCGCTGGACTTGGTCCGCCATCTAAAGCTTTCTGAGGAGAGCTACACCACTGCCAGGGAATTGCTGGCGCGACGCTACGCTAATGTGCGCCGGTTAGCCGACGCCCACGTAGCGCAATTATTGAAGTTGCCTACGATCACCGAGGTGGCCGAGCTCCGGGAGGCATTGCTCAACCCTTGCATTGTGGCCACCAATGCCCTGCGACGGTTGGACCTCCCGGTAGACCAGTGGTCCTTTTTATTGTTGCACCTAGTGTTGTCTCGCCTGCCCTTGGAGCTTAAGCGCCGCTTCGAGCAGCTGTTTGGCGGAGACGGTGCAACACACCTGCCCCCCTTCTCCGACCTCCTAAAATTTCTAGAGCAGGAGTGTCTCCAGGCCGACAACTCCGGTGCTACCGGCTCGAAAGAGGCCCTAGGACGGTCCGAGAACCCGAATAGGGGTGGGGCACCGACCGGCCACCAGTCGGTGAGCGGCCCCAATAGGCCGGCCCGAGGTAATGACTTGAGCGAGGGTCGCCGGGTGCCAAAGCACCGTGGGTCTGGGGCCACAGAGCCCACCCCCTGTGCTTATTGTCGGCACGCCGGCCACCAGGTCTCCTCTTGTCCTCACTTCCTGGCCAAGCCTGTTGCGGCCAGGAGAGGTTTTGCTTCGGCACGCCGCTGGTGCTTTTCGTGTTTGGGCCGGCATCTCCCGCGAGATTGCCCGCAACCGCCGCGGCCTTGCCCACATTGTGGAGGAAGCCACATGGCCCTTTTGTGTGCCAATAGGAATGGCTCAGGTCGCCAGGACGGTGGGTCGCGCATCCCCCCCATGGGCGGGGGCGCTCGTCCTGGCCACCCTACGAGTCCAATTGGACGATCCCCCGCGGACCATCAACCCCCTAGGACTGTTAGAGGTTCACCCCCTCGAGGGGGGGTTCCACCCCCCCGGGGGAGGGTCACACCCCCCTCGCGTTATTATGACGGGGGTCTGACTGCTGCACAGGCGAACGTCTGTGCGCCAAGTTTTTTGCCGCCGCTCTATGTGGGGCCGCGACTTGAGCGTCATCCACCCGTGACAGGTCGAGGCGCTCCATACAGCGTCCCAGACGCTAGCCGCATGGTAAGGCCACGGGTTGACGAAGGCGGATGGTCAACGTACTGGAGACCCTCCCCCTTCCTAGCAGCGCCCCAGCCGGGGTACCCTGGTCCACCGGCCGCTTCAAGGGAGATTGCTACAGGAGTGGCTCTCCATTGTGGCCTCGTATCCGCATGTTAGTCGGATTTCGATGCCGCGTTGCCACCTCCCCCGGAAAGGTGCCACGCCAGTCGCCACGGCTTTTGTGATGCGTCCGAGAAAGGGTACGCAGCCGTGGCCGATCTGAGAACTGTTCGTGACACCGGCGAGGTCGCAACCCATCTTGTCTTGATAAAAGTTTAAGTGGCCCAATTAGGTCACGTTTGATAATACCCCAGTTAGAGTTGTCTGGAGCCGCTCTTTGATGCGCCACTGGACCATGCCTGTTCGTCCCTCCTGTCGGTGGTAGACCTGACGGACGTTCACGCCTGGTCGGACAGTGAAGTCGTCCTTTGTTGGCTGCGAGCCGCTCCCCACAACTTGGAAGTTTTGTTGCCAACCGGGTTTCCCAAATTCAGACTTCGTAAACCCCGTTGATCAGGGCACCTGAACCCTGCAGATGGCGCTTCCCACAGATGCGAAGCTTCTGACCTTGTCAACCACTCTTTGGTGGGGCCCTAGCTGGCTGACTCAACATGAGTCCGCCTGGCCTCAGAGTAGGTTCTCCAACGTGTTGCCTGGCTACCAAAGCAGTTCATTTGGGAGCTTGTGAGCGCTCTCCACGTTGAGGCTTTGTAGCCACACTAGGCCGCTTTGTCTCACGCCGAGGTTATCCGCACCTGGTCCGACTGGACTGTGGAACCCACTATAAGGGTGCCGATAGGTAGTTGAGGGAAGCGAGCCGTTTCAATCTAGTTTCTCTTGCTTATTTGTTTAGTGGACTCCAAATTCTTGGGTCCACGGGCGGGGGAAACTGTTATGGCACAATGCGCCTGCGGCCCGCGGACTGCCCCGCCCAGGGGTGTGCGGGGGGAAGGGGCCGTTCACGCGCCGCCGCGCGTTGCCCTGCGGCGACCAGTCGCCCCAATTCGTTCCAAGGGTATGCCCGCGCCACCCTTTGTCGCGCCGGCCTTACAAATCGCATCGCGTGCTATCGAATTTAATGCCGCCGTGTCCATGGTAGTTACCGAGTGAACTGCCTCAGACGTTGTTTGCTAGTGACCGTACGTCTCTGTCCTAGCCAGTGACCGCCGCCGCTACGCGGCCGTTTGACCAACGCCGTCGCCATATTGTTTCCGCGTACCGCGTCGTCGAATCTATAGTGTTGTTGTGAGCCGCGCGTTAGTGCTGCGAGCTCCACTGTCCGAGCCCCAAAGTCGGCTCCGACCCTCGGATTGTCCTTCTCCGCGGAAGCCACGCCGCCATCTTCGATCGGATTGCGTCGCTTCACGCCCGCCGGGAAGATATCGATCTACGCGTGCCGCCTGGGAAAGTGCTGCATCGCTACTCAACATTTTACACACCTATTTCAGTACACACCGCATTTCATCTACTACCTATTACACGCAAGCTGCCCGGCGTCACGAGGTACCGCCTGCCTACGAGAATCTGCGGAAGGCCGCCTTCAAGGTAGGTGTCGATCATCCATTTTCTTATCGGTGCCGCCCTTGTGGCACCCGCGCCCGTGGCCTGCGAGGGACGCTCGGTTCCCGCTGATGGGCCCCGGGTCCACGAGCCTCCCTTCGGTTCGCAGTCCGCGGCGCGTACAACAGAATATCATTACACTGCGGTAATACCTACTATGTAGAAATATTTTGAACCTAACGCTGTTGCTTATGGTTGATATAGTCTATTTACGTTATGCTTCTCGTCAAATGCTCAAAAAATTGGGTCACAAAACCTTCGCAAGGTTTACTAAAACAAGCCTAGTGACTATAATAAGTGCCTTGAATCTTAATATTAAATTCATTAGCTTATTGATCTAATTAAAGTAGAAACAATGATCTGTCAGATATTTTCAGCAACATTTAAAACTAATAAACTCAAACACGATTAAGTACTTATACTATTTACTTGTTCCGCGGATTCGTATCGCGTTGCTGTTTTCCATGATATTAAATCCATATCACTGCATTTCATAATCCGATTTGTCGTATAATCCATCAGCATTGATTGCTGCATAGTTTGCATCGATTGTGAGTTAATTTGTTTCAGCCGCCCTAACTGCCTCTAACTAATGGAACGATTAGAGCACTGCCAATTTCATTAATACCATGGCGTGAATTATCTTCTAATTGTGAATTCGTGTATGTAATTATAGGTGGCAACAGGTTGTTGCCTGCATTAGGGAGTAATAACCTTTCTAAAATGGTAAGCGAAGTAAAGCAAAGCGTAAGCAAATGCTTATCAAATGTTTAGGTGTTTCGGCCCTACTAACCCGCGAAATTACAATTTTATTTTGTTTTTCGCACATATTAGACTAATTACAAATTGCAGGTTTATGGCAACTAGTTTTGCAAGCACAATATTTATACATCTACATGTCTTTAATAAAAACTCGAAAATTTCTATTCACCTCATATTGGTTCCTGATTGATAATTTTTTGAAGTTTACCAGATTTGGAGCAATCGGGATTTTTTTTTAAAAACATGTAGATACATGTTATGCTCGCAAAACTTATTGCCTTAAGCTTACGATGTATAATTAGCGAAAAATCCCCTTAACGCGATAATTAAATCCAGATGTTCTTTCGAAAATGCTTTCGACAATATTACGAGGTGTTTTCGAATAATTCTTCAAATAGGCAGGAGTTGGAAAATAGTAGTGTTTATCATAGGAGATCATGACGTAAAACCGTCTTTTTTGTTAACACCATTAGCTACGGGATATTACACACTTTATAAGTCTTCTGACCCGCATCTATTAACGTGATGGGATAGCTTCGAATCAATGAGAGATCAAGAAAATATACAGTAAAACCCCGCTTTACGCGAGGGATGCGTTCCCGACAAAATCGCGCTAAGCGAAATTCGCGTATAGCGAAGTAATGGGATATGATGAAATAAGAAGTTAAATAAATACATTATTAGTGCTTTTATTGAATAAAAGTAAAATTACAAATTTTAAAAACCCCCGACACAAAAAATAAAATATAAAAAGTAACAAATAATATTTTAAACCTATTATAATAATTATTATCGTCACAATATAATATTAAGTACGTTCAAATATTTTTTAATTCAAGCGTCGTCGCATCGTCGGGGGACCGCTAAAGTTTATAAAGTATTGTGTCTTATTAATTATTACGAATTACATTAAGGTACGAGCGATCTTAGGCTTCATGCATAGTCTACGCTCTACGAAAATCGTTGCCACGCGCAGCGAGCTCGTTGTGCGGTATGCGGCGCGGGGGTGGCGTCACCAAGTATGTCGCCCCGAACGGGTAGGCACTTGAGGGCAGGCGACGTTGACGGTTGTGTCGATTGTGCCAATTTTCCGGAGTATCTCTCTAACGGTCCCCCGACGATGCGACGACGCTTGAATTAAAAAATATTTGAACGTACTTAATATTATATTGTGACGATAATAATTATTATAATAGGTTTAAAATATTATTTGTTACTTTTTATATTTTATTTTTTGTGTCGGGGGTTTTTAAAATTTGTAATTTTACTTTTATTTTGTCCTTTTTAAATTAGATAATAAGGTATTAAATATAGGGAAGGAATTAAAGAACTCAGGAAAGAAAGATCAACTATTAAAGAGCTGATGATCTTCAAACGGCAAATCAGAACATGGTTACCTTACCATAATATACTTTCAATATCATTGAAGTAACACGGTACCAAGTTTCGAAACGATAGGACATATGGAAGGTAGTCAGATCCCCTCATCAACTATTAAAGAGCTGATCTTCTTCAAACGGCTGATCAGGTCATGATTACCTTACCATACGCTTTAAATATCATTGAAATAACACGGTACCAAGTTTCGCAACGATACGACATATGGAAGGTAGTCAGATCCCCTCATCAACTATTAAAGAGCTGATGATCTTCAAACAGCAAATCAGGACATGGTTACCTTACCATATTATACTTTCAATATCATTGAAGTAACACTGTACCAAATTTCGAATCGATAGGATATATGGAAGGTAGTCAGATCCCCTCATCAACTATGAAAGATCTGATGGTCTTCAAACGGCAAATCAGGTCATGGTTACCTTACCATATACTTTCAATGTCATTGAAGCTACACGGTACCAAATTTCGAATCGATCGGACATAAAGAAGTTAGTCAGATCCCCTCATCAACTAGAAAATAGCTGATGATCTTCAAACGGCTGAACAGATTTTCATGAAACATGGCTAAGAACACTCGGGATAAAATTATCTACACAAACTAAACACAGACACAAAATAAACTTCATGAAAATCGGTCCATCCGTTTAGGAGCTACGCTACCACAGACAGATACACAGATACACAGACACGTTAAACTTATAACACCCCTTTTGCGTCGGGGGTTAAAAATTAAACATAATCAGTCAAATAGCCTAGCATAGCAATGGTTACAGAAAAGCTTTTACTAAAGTCGTAAGAATGTACAGTGTAAAAGTCAACTGACATTTGACACAATACGTATAGCGCCAACGCGAGTAGTAACATTATAGTGACAACTACTACAACGCGAGTCTGTGACTGGCTAGTGCAATCACGCCACGAAGTGCTAATAGACCAATCAACCATCCGCATGAAATGCATCCGCGTAAAGCGGGGTAAATTAGCGCGAATTTTACAAATCGCGTTATAACGAATTCGCGCTGTACGGGGTCGTGTAAAACGGGGTCTTACTGTACTATTTTCAGGAACCCATGATAAATGATGTGGGTCGGTAGATCTGGAGCTGTTACTAGCGAATCTCTTTAGACACAACGATACTAGGGATGTCCGATGACGTAGAAAATTTCTCACCCATCAGGTTATAGGCTATAACCGTAGGTATCAATTATTCTTAACCGCATAACAGATGAAAACCGCACCCAGAACGGGCACGAGCAAACAATTGTCGCAATTCCCCACGCGGACGTGTTCACGTACGTACAAAAGGCGCACAGTACCCGAGCGTTAGGCGAGCACTTAATTGCTTCATTACATATTCGTGGTTCCCATCCGCACGCTGAAGCTACGTCAATTTATCCCCCACTAATTGCATACGATATTGACGTACGACTTAAGCCGCGGATACATTGCTGTGTGACTATGCCACGACACAAAATAGTCGTTCATAGAGTCGTAGGAAGAAAACCGATAAAATATGATGCTCACATTAAACATGTATTGAACATTGCATCTTTGGATGAAATATTCTGCCACTATACTAGTGTTCAACAGGGAGACAGACCGTCTGTCGCGGTCGCTGTTGCACTTACGGGCTCAAGGCAGGCCTGTTTTCCCATATCACTGCACCTTAGGCAGCGAGTCTTCAACATTAATATAGCATAGTTTTTTGCCGCTTTCAACTAAAGAATTTCTATGATCTCTCTTCCATTGCCACGGTGATGTTTTTGGCTATTTTCTGGTGCGAGTTCAGAATTTCAGCACCGTGTGTATAAGACCAAATGCATTCTAGAGCATTGCTTTTCGAACTATATTTTTGCAATTTGGGTCATTTTTTGAACAACATGAAGTTACTTTTCTTCATTGTTTAAAAATTTGATGATTTATCAATGTGGTTAAATGGCCATATTTTTCTTTATTGTAGTTCTAGTTTTAACGGGAGTTAAAAATAACTCCCGTTGCGGTTTAAGATAGTTACTAGTAAGTACCTAGTTCTTGACAATTTCCTGGATTGCGAATATCATACAGACATTTTAAAGTCATAAAAGACACCGTGATGTGCACGAGACATTACAGTAAAATATGTGTGACGGATCTATTGGCATTTGTGGAAATTTGGTTCAGCATGTCGGTCTAATTTGAATAATAATTCCCCACTCCCTTCTCTGTAATCTTCAGTAATGAACATAAACGCTAGGAATAAAATGACTTGTTAAACAAAGGTGTACAACTGTACAATGTACCTAGTAGTAGTTTATGAAAAGTCGAGTTTTTAATGTACAAAAAAATACCTAAGAAGCGTACGATGGGGTATGCCCCATCGTACACGTCTTCTTAGCTATTTTTTTTTACTTTAGGCGACCTCCCATATACCTAGATGGGAACGATATTCTCACACAAATTATCGTAAGTGTAAGTATATCGTAAGCTGAGTATGTTGTGGGCTTCTTCTCAGTGCAGGGCGCGCTGGAACCATCGTAAACTTAGTTTCAAGTCGTCATGTAGTTATCACCATACATATGCGACAAATATTATAATATTGACGTTTTACAAGAGCCTTGTACGTTAGGCCTATGTGTATTTTGATTTTGATTTTGAGTGTAGAGCGCCTACCAGCTCGTTAGTATGACAATATGATAAGGCAAGTAGCGGTAGGCAGTTGGATGAGGAAGGCTATGTTTAGAAGTGGAAGTGTGTACGCTGGTATAATGTTCATTCACAAGAAGAAGGTTTCGAGCGAATTTTCAAGAATTTTGGTTATTCACTTATCCCGCGGAAATCATGAATTGAATTATCTCAAACTTTACGTTAGTTTTCTTACCCCTTACAAGTTAGTACGATAACATCAGGCAAGATTGCAGTCAAGTGCTAACTTGTTGAGTATAAAAAAAACTTACCCTATATTAATACTTACTATGAAATACATTCAGTGTACTAAATATCGGGAATTTGTCAATAAAACAAAAAATACAAATTATTCATCTAAATTTATTTTATCGCCTTCAAAGTAGGCCCCATCGCTTGCAATACAACATCTCCAACGCTTCACCTTGTCTTCCATACATTTTTCATAGGCTATTTGCGGTATGGCCTTTAGCTCATTCAGCGAATTTTCTTTTATGGCTTCTATCGACTCAAAACGTTTTCCTCGAAGTGGTAATTTTAACTTGGGAAATAAAAAAAGTCAGACGGAGCCATATCAGGTGAATACGGTGCTTGGTCGAGAACTTTTGTTGAATTTTTCGATAAAAACTCTTTCACTATAATGTCTGTGTGTGATGGTGCATTATCATGGTGCAGCATCCATGAGTTGTGTTGCCACAAATCTGGACGTTTTCGGCGGATACTCTCACGCAAACGCTTCATGACGCCTAAATAATATTCTTTATTCACTGTTTCTCCCTCTGGAAGGAATTCGGAGTGAACCACACCACGGTAGTCAAAAAAAACTGTCAGCATCACCTTGATTTTGGAGCGACTTTGCCACGGTTTTTTGGGTTTCGGCTCGTTTTCGAGACGCCATTCTGAAGACTGTCTGTCTGACTGACTGCTTGTTTGCATGTCGTACTCATAAACCCATGTCTCGTCGCCAGTTATTATACGTTTCATAAAGGTCGGATCCGTAGAAGCTCGGGAAACCATGTCTTCAGCGACATGCTTTCGCTGCGCTTTTTGAACAAAATTGAGCTCTTTTGGAACTAGTCGAGCGGCGACGCGTTTCATGCCTAAAATGTCAATGAGAATGTTGTGGACGGACTTAAAAGATATGTTCACCTCACTAGCCAACTCTCTCAGACTCATACGTCGATTTTCGAGCACTAGCTTCTTGATTCTGTCGATGTTTTCTTTGGTCGTAGCGGTTGAAGGTCTACCAGAACGAGGCAAGTCTACTACTAATTCTCGGCCTTCTTTAAAAGCTTTATACCATTCATAAGTCCTTGTTTTCGATATACACGATTCGTCGTAGGTATTTCGCAACATTTTTAGTGATTCGCCACATGAAATATCATTCGAAACACAAAATTTAAGGCACACTCTTTGTTCAACAATATTTTCCATTGTAAAAATCGCCGAGAACTCAAAACTATGACCAACAATAAAATGGAAAATTCTTTCCAAAAAACCAACTTCAAATGCCACTACAAAGAATGAAATAATTTTTAATGTACACCAATTCGAAGTCGGGCAATGTTTTGTTCAATCATTAATAGTCCTTCTTATTATAAAACTTGATGTGCAAAGAAACGACAAAATTATCGACAATACCAAGGACTATTATTGAATGAACGAAACATTGCCCGACTTCGAATTGGTGTACATTAAAAATTATTTCATTCTTTGTAGTGGCATTTGAAGTTGGTTTTTTGGAAAGAATTTTCCATTTTATTTTATACTTTTTAGTGGAAAACAACTAATGCGCAAGGCATTGGAAAAAATGCCCACATCGCTTGAAGTATGCTTCTAAAGTCTGAAGAGTTCCCTCAATTTCTCCAAGATCCTATCATCAGATCCTGACTTGATGAATACAGTCATTACTTGATGACTGCAAGGAAATGCAATCGTAACTATAAAAAATACCTAAATCGCTTCAAGTATACTAGCAAAATTTGAAGAGTTCCCTCGATTTTACCAACATCCCATCATCAGATCCCGACGTGATGACCATAAGACTACCTGGAAAAAATTACTCTTTCAAACAATACCCAAATCACTTCAAGTGTGCCTGTAAAATTTGAAGAGTTCCCTCGATTTCTCCAGGATCCCATCATCAGATCCTGACTTGATTACAATGGGACCATCTGTGAACTATACCCTATCAAACAAAAAAAAAATTTTCGAAATTGGTCCACGCATCTTCGAGTAATCGGGGAACATACATAAAAAAAAAAAAAAAAAAAAAAAAAAAGATTCCGACGAATTGAGAACCTCCTCCTTTTTTTGAAGTCGGTTAAAAAGTGTAGTTTAAAACAAATTAAATGACAGATCCCGCTCAAATTTTGCGCGCTAAATCAGTACAGTGCTACCAACATGCAGTAAAAAAATTAGAACGACCTCTTTTACACGGGTCTTTTTATTGACATATTCCCGATACTTTTTACACAGAGTAGTATGTAAAATTTTGTATTTTTTAATTTCGCGATGTTAATTGTTGGAATTTTTCCATTAATGATGTTCGAGTTTATGAATGTCAAGAGTCTCTCTTCGCCGAGAGCACGCCGGGCGCTTTAAGATACAAAAAAATATCTAGAACGTTATTTCACTAGCTGCTCTCGTTAGTCTTGTTAAAAAATGGATTCAAATTCCAATAATATAACTGGTAAATGTCGAAGTAAAATGTACCTATAGTCAATTATTATTTTAAAATACAGACAAGTGAGACAGGGTAGGTACCCTATTCAGTAGATCCCTATCTATATTAATAACAATTCTCTCATAGAGGTCCAAGAGGGAGCCCTCGACTTCAAAATTGCAGCAAAAAATACTTTGCCTAATCGGCAAACCCGAACTGTCGCAACACAATTTTTCACGCACACTAGCATCCACACACCATACAAACTTCAGATTGGCAAACTCACACTACAAGAAAATGTTGCCGCACTCACGGAGCTGTCGTTGTTGGGTTAGCTCTATCTAGTCGGAGCGCGAGCGACGGCTTATTATAAATCTTTGTATTGTCTGCTAATATGATACAAACAATTGGCATCTACCCTAGCCAAGGCGGAAGGCGTGAAAAAATATCGCCAATTTATCGGTGCCAATAATATCAACAGTAAGGCCACGCTGTACTGTTTGCTTATACGAAAAAGGTTAACGTAAAAGTGTCGGATGCCCATATCCTGAGTATTCTTATCAGAAATCATTCCTTAATTAATTAATAATTGATCTATCGGGCGAATGATTTCGAATATCTTTCAGGATTTCCTGGTCTGGCTGTCATATTCCCGTTAGGATCTCTACTTTTGGCATAATGCATCTACCCTACCGATGTGATATATATGAATGAATATAAAATAAAATTATGAAACAAAAGTATGCGCTAAAACGATTTTCCTGAATTTGAAAAATGGTTTCATAAGCTGAGGGAATGCTGGATTACTTATTTCGTTTTTTTTTGATATTGCACGTTAATAATAACTAAAAAATAACAATATTCAAACCAGAATAAAACCAGAGCTTCGATTATAATAATAACCAATAGCAAAGTATTACCAGCTTGAAGAAAGGCAGTAAATTCGTGACAAACCAAAAATATTAGGAGGTCGAGAACTTTATCCCTAAAAATGTTCACAATGTTTAAAATAATGCGGCATGAGTGCATTAAATTTAACATCCCCTTTGTAAAAGCTCGCTTGCCCCAAATCTGCAAATAGCTGAATATATTGGCATTCAATCTAGTCTAGCCCCATTTCGTTTTGTGCTTTAGGTACCTATTAATACCAAATAGTTTAGATTGTTCGATTCGTTAAAGATTGAAAATCCATTAAAGAAGCATTCTTTAGATAGTGTCTAAAATCTATGAGGAATGGTTAAATAGCAACTTTAAAAGGCCTCAGTTTCAATAACCACAAATGGCAGGACACAATGGCATTTCGCCCGACGCAATTAAGCTTTGGCATAATGTACTCGCAACACAAAATAGCTCTGGTAAACGTGTAGTAAGTATTTACTATTTAAATTAAAATTTAACCATTAAGACAAGAATCACTTAAATTTCTCAATACACTCGGACGTAAAACATAAAATCCTAAAACCTTAGTCCCAAAAACACTCCGCGATTTATTGTAAATTTTATATAAAATCGAACTGTATAATTTGAAACTGTGCAGAATTTGATGGAATTTCACGACATAACACCGCTAAAACTCAATGAAAGTTTGGTCAGGTTAGGAACTAAAAAAAATAACTTCGACTCTGGAACACTGTCAGTTAATGTTCACTTGGAATGGTACATAACAATAACGCTTTGACCAAAAAGTTACACACCTTCAAAATCCGACATGCAAAAACATTGCAATAATTATAACAATCCACTAATTTACTATACCATGTAACTTTAGATTTTATACACTTCAGTCTAGATACTAAAAGTTTGTGCACCACGTATCTGATTATGCTATAACACTAAAAGCTAGAGTAACCGTAAAATTTAAGTTTTTACGGTGAGCCGGGATGAGCACAATTCCCTCAAATATCTCAACTCATAATCTTAGTGCTCTCCATTAAATTTGCTCTTCCTCCGCAGATGAAGATATATAATAAAATATGTGCACAATGAAAGCTTTAAAATCCAAAGTATAATAAGTATTTAATTATATTCTTGAAGATGCGATAGTATGTTCTGATGTATCAAAAGCGAAATTAGATTATGAACTGTTAATTCACAAGGATCCATTTGATAGGTACAGCAAATTTCTATGGTCGTGTGCAGATATTAGAATAAACAAAACAATAGGCAATACTGAATTTTTTATACAATAACTAATAACAAAGGTGCAAATTGTGGAACTTCAAGACCAAGAGGAATGCTACATTTTTATTTTGTAGGTGTAATGTGCATATATTCTGTATTCATTTGTCGCGATTTATACTCGTGATTGATTTTTCTCATACATGCTTGGAAATTTGAGCATTATTTTCACAACCTTTTTAGGGATAGATGGAAATTGCTGTAGGTACTGACCTAGCAGCGTTCGGCAAAAGTTGAATGAAAATCCATATCTGTTGTGATTTATTTGTCGAATAAATTACATACTAAACTCATAATATCTTTGTGTAATTTAAAAATATGGCGTTCTTTCAATTTGATACATGGCTGGGCAACTGGATCGTAAATAGAAAACTGTTTATTGAAAAACAAAAAACAACACTTTAATCCTTAAAAAAATACTGTTGTTCATTGTTCGTGATTGTTTTTGAAAATTTTTGCCTAGGTACGACTAATGCATT
This sequence comes from Coenonympha arcania, assembly GCA_036785405.1. Lineage (NCBI taxonomy): Eukaryota > Metazoa > Arthropoda > Insecta > Lepidoptera > Nymphalidae > Coenonympha > Coenonympha arcania. The sequence goes on from CM072067.1 coordinate 6,511,601, forward strand.
ATATTGTTGGAGAAAAGTCTTAACCAAGGCACAACTAGGCATTGATGTAGTAACGTCAATTTCCTCGGCGCTGCTTCGGCCTACATTTAATAGGATTTTTGCCCCCGTTTTCCCCTCCCTAGTTTTTGAACCCAGGGAGGATTACTAACTAACAAACTGAATTATACAGAATCAGCCCTCTGGAGTCCGCATCACCTGTCTAATACCTTACAATGAATAGTGAAAAATCACCTTTTAATCAAACGCGCTCCACCTTTGGCTATAAATTGTAATAACATAAACTACTAAAGTATTTGATCCTAAGTAAAAGATGATATATTTGGGCTGAAAATTTTACAAAATCAAAAGACGGACTTATCACGTATCACGTATCATTATTACGTATTAACTACTGGATTATCACTGTTTATCAGTTAAAACGTCTAGTAGTTTGTTTCTACTCTGAAAGGATCGACAGCCTATCTTGTTTTATGAACCTCTAAAGCTTGCCGTTTTATATTATGTAGGTACCTAATCCAGAAACGATCCAGTCCTTATTCGCTTGCACGTTCGCGCCGTATACAGTTTTTATTATGCCCCACTGTGTTTTGAGTATCCAATTTTCTATAGTTAGCAATTTGGTGTTCCTCTTTTATAATACGGAAAAGGTTGTTTTGAATTTTGTATGAGGATGACTGTTTGGTTCAGCATTTATTCGGTGCTTAACCGGGATCAATTTTATGTTTTAATTTTTGATATGACACGCTATTACTAAATACCGTACAAGGAATACCATTGAGGAACGTTTGTTATATTGTTTCCGTCATTTAAAATCTTTCTAAAATGACGTGCCCGCAACTTCGCCCGCATGAATTTTTCCCGTAAGTATAAGAGAAAGAAAAAAGAGAGTGCATAAATATTTGCAGCTACACTTTGCCGAATATCTTTCACAGCACACATGTCTCCATTAAGATCGGGTGTAGAAAAAAAATAATTATTTTTAACATACACAACTATCTAGCTTTAAAAGTCATCCATCGAAAATAATGAATGAAAAAGGAATACCTACCTATCTACTTCCCCGGCCAGCGCATAATGGGATCTCTTTAGCCACTATAAGACACCACTTAGCCATAATGAAATGCTATAATTCATTTCGACGCGCCTCCTTACTGAATGAGAAGCACTTCTGGCGCCAGACGTGGTAATTTGATCAGTGAGATTTAGGAGAAGCGTTTTATTTTTTAAATAATCATCATAGTTAATTTCTGACTCCAACACTTTGTATGGTTAATTTTGCCTACTAAACAAACATTTTCCACCCTAAGTATCACGGAGAATCCACTCTGTACAGCCTGCATAGAAGAGAATGAATGAATAAACATCGGCATACGTGCTACTAAAGGGCACTGGAGTGTCGGACCAACGCAGACCTACTTGGGCTCTTCAGCAACACTCCAAGGATACCCTGCGCGACCTGGGAGGCCTCATCAGATTCTGGAGTGAGCTCGGCTGGCTGGAGTGATCCTCCTGGCAATGGATCCTGGCAATGGAGGAAGCGATTGCCCAATGAACATAAGAAGAAAAAGACCTTGTATATGATAGAGCTTCAAACTCAAAACTCCATTGTCTCCCTTACACATCGAAACACACATGCTCACAGAATGGAAAACAAGAACAAAATATTATTTTAATTGCTAAGTAACGCTAACGAGGTAGGTAATTACCAACATTACAGGTCTTGTAAGGAAGACGGAGGAGTCAATAAAATCTCTAAATAGCTTGCTTATCGCTTAAACGTTAAAAATCAGGCCTTGTAAAAGGGCCGTAAAATGCTTCTTACCTTAACGAACCTGGCGATAAGGGAGCGATGATGGCGCAGACGCCCTTTTTACTTTTTACTATACCTATTATAACACCAGCAAAAAAAGCAAATCGTAGATATGCCACAAAATAATTAGGTTTGATAAGTCGGATTTGATGTTAAAAGATGCGAGATCATATTATGCGTTTTACAAAGCCTAAAACAAGGAATACAGCTGATGGTATTTTTCTTGTCAGACTGGTAAGTCGTATTCGTTACACATTACGACATACAGTTTAAGACATACACATTACGAATACGATTATAGTTCCATACAAAAAGTCTATCCGTACATCCGTTAGTCTCAATTGATTTATTTCAGTCACTATCAATAAAAATTGTTTATATTATTTTTTTTTAATATGTACTAATAAAGTGCCAAAAGTCTTTTTTAGATGATCGTCTGTTTCTTAATTGATAAGTAATCCTAACACGCTGAGTTACCGCCAACAGATTTAACGTTACAGTCACCGATAAGAAACCTCAGGATGTGGGCATCCGAACGATTTACGTAAACATTTTTCGTACAAGCAAACAGTAGCACCATCTTTCAAAATTCTGTCTGCTGAGCGAGCTACAGCGTGACCTTACTGTTGGTGACAAAACAAGAAATTTTTTGGCACCGATAAACTGTCTACATTTCCCCCCCCCCCCTTTCCAGGGTAGGTATATGTCTATTGTTACAGTACGTTCTCATACCTACATAAGGCACTGCCAGTGATGCACTAACACAGTAATTGAATTAAAAAGTTACCTAATAAAGCGGTTACGTGTCACGAGCGAGAAATAAAGAATTATAAAAGTTAACTTGGCCGTAAGTTCCGCTAAGCGTAAAATACACTCACGTAAAATCAGATTATGTCGGGGGAAAATGAAATTTCAGTTAAAACTCCGCAGCGGTGTAAACAGTGCGAATGGGCGCGCTAACAGTGAAGTGAGAACGCTAATACAATCATGCTTCAGCGATCCTGCAACTATAGTAGTGTTATTAGCTATAGTAGTGCTACTATCGCACTTGTCAACCATAGCTGGTAGCTATAGTAGTTTTATTACCACGCTGCAGACTCGGTCATAAAACATTCGAGTGTTTCGCTTTTAAATATTGAATGTTTACGATTCTTTATCTCTCTTGATCGATTGTCTCTACGATTTCGAATTGTGAAGTCAACATCTCCTGAGGATGTCCCGGTGTTGGGACGAAACGTGCATCGAAGAAAGTGTTGGAAAACTTGTGTGTGGTGTTTCATGTGGGCAGTTTTCCTGCATATTGTACCATAAAGAATCTTTTCAAGTAGCGGATTATAACAAAACAAATTAATCTGTCTTGTTTCGCTTTTGTTGTTCCGCAGTAATATACAACTCAACAAAGAACAACAAAAGCGAAACACTCGATTGATTTATGACCGAGTCTGCAGCGAGATAATAACACTACTATAGCTACCAGCTATGGTTGACAAGTGCGATTGAAAGTGTTGGAAAACTACATTATTATGTTACCGTTTGCTGTTTCAACGTGTTTGAATTATACTATTGGGACAATGCAAAATTGTTGCTCTATAAATATTGAAACATTGATTTAGTAATGCCATTTACTTCATTTGAGTTTTGTAAATAATATGCAACTGTATAAAGATTTTAACATGTTACCACGTAGTGTACCTAACATGTCCCAAATAATTGTCAAGCCTATAAACTCATAAATAGGCGCACGGCGGCGTACCTACTAGATATCTTCAAAGGATTACAAAGATGGGGTCATCCCTTTCAAGTGTTAGAAAACTGCTATGATTTTACTGGTCTGTTAGTATTCTTTAAATATTGTTAAATGGTGGTAACGAAAAAGAATACCCGGCCGCTTTTGTTGTGGATCTCAGTGGTGAAAATGTGGATTCTCAGCGGTGAGAACGTGGATTCTCAGCGGTGAGAACGTGGATTCTCAGCGGTGAGAACGTGGATTCTCAGCGGTGAGAACGTGGATTCTCAGCGGTGAGAACATTCCAACTCAGTATAATAGATATTCCAAAGTAAACTCAGTTCATTCTGTGAAAGAGTTACCACCATTACTCTTCTTAAGTGCCTGTAAGTTAGATATATATAAAATGATTTAATTAAATATTTTTTAATTATAAAATTCAATGTTCCACAATACTTACCTTTCGTTTGGTCGGTACATCCATTGTAATTTCACAACAATCACATAGACGTTTGCATGTAACATAAAAAGCGCGTATTGGCCAATGAAATTAATAAAAAGAAACTTTATTACAAATTGATATCGCTTAATCGCGCATTATATTTAAAGGGAACAATGCAAACAAAAACCGAAAAACCGCCGGATAATCACTGAAAATACCAACAATTGAATCGGCCAAATAAAATATTTAGGGCTCGCCGTGTCGTTGCATCCGATTGGCTCAGCCCGATGGCCAATATATGAATATAAATCGAAATTTAATTCAACGGAAATAGCGATTAAAAATTTTAAATCCTTGCGATTTAAGTGCTCGGTGTTAAAATTATTCTCACTTTTTCCCGATGTTAAATAGTTTTAAAATGGATTTCGATTGAGCATTCCATTTTGTTAAGGACTGTTTATTAATTCATTCAATAATACATAGTTTATTTCATTTATTCAATTATCTTACGGTATTTTTGTAGCATACAAAGTACAGATAGAATTGTAGATAAATGAAGCAACTACAAACTAACTAGTTTTGGTGATTTCCGATGTAGCTTTCACTTGGCAATATTGTCTTCTGGTACACGTCCAAACAATCAAACCTATACCCAACTGGCTAGCTGATGAACTGGGTTTGAGAAAATTTAGAATGTGCTTGAGGAAAATGGATACACCTCAAAATATATCTGTTACAAAAAAAATATTAGACAATCAGTGTATATACGATCACACATTACAATCTTTCATACTGTCCGTATATATGGCATATCTATTAACTTCGCTGTATATTTAATAAAAAAAATAAAAGCTTGGAATTTACCCTTGTCCAGTCGGAAACTGAGTTATGACTGAGTAATACTTGGTCGTTTAATAAAATGCTCATGTGAAAAATATGAAGGTAATTAAGTGATTCGCATGATGGGGGCATTTATTCTATTGTCATAATATGAGGCTCATCTGCAAACTTATCAGAATTAACAAAAAAACTGTGGTATATCATTAGATACGGGAATTATTCCAATTCTGTGCCCCAACGGAAATCGAACCTTGTGAGTTGTGACCCTTCAGGCAATTAGAAAAAGTAAGGGAAAAATTTGACCGATGACCGATTTTTATAAAATTTTATGTCCATATTCGGTAGATCTGAGAATAGGTTGTAAGCTATTTTACGAATCCCTATATAAGGCAAAACAACGTTTGCCCGGTCAACTAGTTATATAATTATTATAATTGTAAAGTGGCCTATAGCGGGAATCAAACTCACGACCTTCCCCACACGAATCTGAGCTCACACCGTATGTACCGGAGAGGTCGTCAAATAACTATGAAGAAAATAAGCCTTACCAATATCATTTAGGTAGGCACGCTCCCCGGGACAAAATGCACTAACGTTAAAACGATTAAACAGACCGAAACAATTTTTCAATTTTTTACGCCTGTCGCGCGTAGGGAAACCTTTTATGGTATTTTATGATGGCTTTATAGTTGATTCGTGAGCGGAATTCATAATTTGTAATTAAAACCTCCCACTTGAATCTGAGCTCACACCGTATGTACCGGAGAGGTCGTCAAATAACTTTGAAGAAAATAAGCCTTACCAATATCATTTATGTAGGCACGCTCCCCAGAACAAAATGCACTAACGTTAAAACGATTAAACGGACCGAAACAATTTTTCAATTTTTACGCCTGTCGCGCGTAGGGAAACCTTTTATGGTATTTTATGATGGCTTTATAGTTGATTCGTGAGCGGAATTCATAATTTGTAATTAAAAGCGAACAAAACGCTCAGCTTCGAAGCTCGCCCGCGCGCGTCGTCGGCCGCCCCGCATGCAAAAACCTTTTGAAGAAGGTTCCCATTATTTATGACCTGATGGTACAATGCTTCACGAAAACGAGACGTTTACGACCTAATGCCGTCACGGGGCCATGGCGGTAAGGTAATCGAAATCGTATTTTTGTCTACTTTAGGAATCTTCTTAACCCAGCTAGAATGACTTCAAATATTTTATGAGGACAACCAGTCTCTTATGGTAACTCAATCGAATTAGAAAACCGGATTCCACTAAGGTAGCAGGAGAATCGAAAAATCAAGCTCTTTTTCAAAAAAAACTACCGTCATTTTCTAAAGAAAATGGTGGCTAAGACAATGGTGGTTGAAACTCCGTCATCTACTGCATACATCAGGTTGCTTGAAGGGATTATCCACTACCACGATCTGGAGCAGACTAAGTATAATAAGTTCTAACTATTGATTAAACGACTTTCAAGACCTAATGGGAGGAACACCAACCTAGTATCTAAGCGGTATTAGTAAGGCCTCACCAGGTAGCTGATGCCATCAAAAATTATTTAAATATACGGTACAAATTGAATTTGCTACATTGCCACAGTTTCAGCAATACAGGCCTAGCGGTTTTTGCCCCAAAAATACTGTTTGTCCCTAATTAAAATTCCATTGAAATATATTCTCTGGGGTATTCGGGGTATTTCGTAAATGACCTTTGGCTCGGCTGGCTATATGAAACAATAGATAATTAGGGAACAATATTGACCACAATTTAAAGCATGACTGTAATTTGCACATGGCCACTTCATCACTTCAAAAGCAGTTCAATTTGTTTGGATACACTCTTGGATACTTAAGCCGGGGATACACATGCCAGTAAATCGGGAAAGTAGCTGGTATGAAAGTTACTGGCATGTACGAGTAACTGGCATACTGCGGATACATTTGCAAGTAACACTGGCATGCATACTGTGCCCTTGCATGCCAGTATTACCATCGCGTATACACAGGACAGTTCGTGAGAGTATTTCGTACCTACAACATGGATAACAATCGAAGTGAATTAAACAAAATTGTGTTATTATTAGCAATTGAATGTGTAGCTAAATTAATAAGTGATAAAAAGAAAAAACGAAGACGGGTTTGGGTAAGAGATTGGATTAGTAGAAGGGAAGTCGGCTACTGGCATGCCCGTAGCTGTCGCGGCTGTTCACACGTGCCAGGTTAGCAGCCCCCCGCGTCCCCTCCCTCAACGGGCATGCAAGAAAATCAAATGTTGTGCCAGCTACTTGCAACTAGCTAGCTTCCGGTTACAGGTATGCCAGTTAGTGAATACACATGACTGTAGCTGGCACTTGCAAGGAGCTGGTATGCTAGTGTGCAAGCTACGGGCATGTGTATCCCCGGCTTTAGTTCTGTGTGTGCATGGTAATCGAACCTAGAACCTTTAGTACTTTAACATGTTGCGTTTATTATTTACTCTGTCTGTAGCAAAAATTGACAAATTAGGTACTTCTAGCTAACTAGAAGTGTATCTTTTTATTTCATAGGTAATATTGATTTATAGATACAAAAGTATTTCTAATATATAGAGTGTTGCCCTTTCCAGCTTCCTGAACGCTGCTCAACATTACATTTCGTGAGCAATATTACGATACTATGTGTTTGCTAATTTTTTTTTAATTGGCCTGTGGAGTGTAGGATTAGAAATTTAATTTAACGGCGTACAATGTCGGATATACAAACTTATTTATTTTGTATATGGCTAAATTTGAATTTTAAAAAGGTAGTTTGTTTGGAATATGTTTTTATTTTTGACTGTGACATTCTATTTTGAGATCCTAAAATAGCAACAATAAACTTGTATTTTCTCCATATAAAATCTGGTGTTTATCTTCACTAACCACGTTCTGCTACATACAAGCCGTATTTAAGTGATTTTGAATGAAGTCTTACGTAGAAACAATAAAGACAATTACTTTCAAATTTACACGTCATGTATTTTGGGTCCTTAATCTAAAATCGCTAAGAAGCAGAAACACGATTGGATAAAATTTTCTCGATAGAAAGTTCTCCCAAAAGTTGCTCCAAAATCTCAGTTTTCCTAATTTATATCGTAAACTACAATGGATGTAATTGTAATTTTTGTATTAATGTGTCGGTAATAACAATATCCAAAAACGCTGAGAAACCGATTTTTGATAACTGGCTTAGTTTTTGAGTAATTAGGTGAAAGGTCGTTTTTCTGTTATATTCTTCCGCGATGCTGCATGTCGCACCTACCAACGTACGTGTCTCACCTATCCGTGAGAGTGAGAAAGACAAAAATAAATTCAATAAATCCCCTTAATGCGCCCTGTTACGCTCCTACTACTTTGATAAATCTTTTAAGACAGTTATAATTTTATAGGTGCCCATAGGACTGCCTACAAAAAAGGTTTGCACTGTTTTAAGGATTCATAGATATACCATGTGAGTTATTTTTCTTTTTACCTAGCTCAGTATAAATATTGACAAAATATAAATTGTTAAAACCCTCGAGAGTCAAGTATAAATAGAAATAAAAATTGGTCAAGTGCGAGTCGGGCTCGCGCACTGAGGGTTCCGCACTATCAAGACTAATTCTCAATAGTATTAAAGTAAACAGCTACCCAGTAAACAACGCTGCCCACCAAATTCCGCGAGTTAAATACGTGCAACGCCATCTGTCGTCATCAAAGTTAAACAAAATATTAGACTTGTTGAATATCAATTCAACACGTATTAAAAAAAAACTACTCACTAGATCTCGTTCAAACCAATTTTTGGTGGAAGTTTGCATGGTAATGTACATCACATATTTTTTTTAGTTTTATCATACTCTTATTTTAGAAGTTACAGGGGGGGACACACATTTTACCACTTTCACAAGACGTGTCTCTCGCGCAAGCTATTCATTTTAGAAAAAAATGATATTAGAAATCTTAGTATCATTTTTGAAGACCTATCATAGATACCCCACACATATGGGTTTGATGAAAAAAAAATTTTTGAGTTTCTGTTCTAAGTATGGGGCACCCCCAAAATATATTACTTTTTTTTAAAATTTTGTGTGAAAACCTTAATGCGGTTCACAGAATACATCTAGTTACCAAGTTTCAACAGTATAGCTGCTCTTATAGTTTCGGAAAAAAGTGGCTGTGACATACGGACGGACAGACAGACAGACATGACGAATTTATAAGGGTTCCGTTTTTTGCCATTCGGCTACGGAACCCTAAAAATGGCTAGGACCATTTATCTTACCGTCCGTCTAGGTACCAATTAATATGCTTGTAAAAATAATTCTGAATTCTGATTTCTGTCACGATTAGCCCTGAAAGCGAATGTGATATACCTACATTATAATGAAAAGTTTCAGGGTTATGTTATATTATTTAGGGTGGTAATAAATTTTCGCCATCAAATCTATATTCAGGACTCGTGGAATTCAGGCGTGATAAATCTTGAATGAGAAAGAAGTAATAATATATATTGTTTATAAATGTTAGAAGTGAGGTAACATAAGTGAAGGAAAATATTGTAAGGAACCTACGAATACATACATGGTTTTCAAATTTAGAAGGAGAAAAAAGGGAATACCTTTAAATTGACAATATTCAGCATATTAAATAAAATGGTGAATATTGTCACAGTGTGTTTAACACTCCCAAATATAGATTCTTGTATTCGTATTTTAACCTTTCTACGAAAAGCACCTACGTAAGTCAAACAAAAGTTTGAGATTAAGTTATGCTTAGAAGGTTGAAATGATTTTTATGAAGAAGATTGAAACGTAACCTAGAAGATTGAAATGATTTTTTCAAATTAAGAAGTTGTGCTTTTTTTTAATTGCCCGTGGAGTTTTCTTCACTTTTCATGTACCTAATGGAAGTCTGACATTCCGTAAGTGCCTCTAAGTTAGGCCTATTTTAAAATATGAAATTAAAGATTATGAAGATAAAGCTTATAAAATAAAGTGATAACAGAGAGAATAGGCTGCAACGGACTACTGCCTAATAGACACTGCCGTGTTTTCTGCCACAGATAATAATAATAAATAATATGATAAGATAAGCAATTTTATAGATAGAAAATGCCTAACGCATACCCCTCCGTCAGGGGAAACGGAAGGGTTATATGGGGCTTGCACCCACTAAAACCTGTCTGTTTCCACGACGGACCCGCTGGCAGAAGTACGGGATTCACTGTCGTATTCACCGCGCTTCCGCCAGAAGCTTATATCAGTCTGAACGTCTCACTACTGGGTACAGCCTCTCTCTCCCTCTCTTAAGCTCCCTTTGCTGAATACGTACACAAAGGTAGAGCTCAGTACACTACGCTATTGAAATATATACAAATATAGGTTAGTGACAAAAAGTTTCCTTCCTTAACTAAGTACTTGGGAACTTTTTACTGAGACAATTGATAGTCTTTATGTTCAAATCTTACAACTTTTTAAGTTTTGAAATAGGTAATGGTAGTTACTCCTTACCAAATCGTTTGTTAGCAAGAAAATATACAAACAAAAATAATGTTACCTTTTCGTCGTCCTGTTCTATAGTCAAACTAACACTAATATTTTGAACCAAATCACCTCACACACTCTTATATATTAACAAAAACAACTATAAAGTTTTCACACAATTTCAATATGTTCTAGTAAAATAAACACGGAAACGTTGGTTTAGAAAAACGTAAACACAAACCGACCGAACAGATTTTGCGTCAAATCGCCACAAAACAATCCAGTTTTATTTCAAATCCATAAAACAAATCTCGTATAATTCAATTTTACGAATTGAACAACAGTTTGTCGGGAAATTTTGTGATATTTGTTTTTTCCAAATAACAGAGCAAATAACCTCGTCTAGAATGCAGTCAAAACTGTCATTTGTTTGACGCCATTGTTTTAGAACATGCGCATTAATGTTTTTCGAACTGCGCATGTTTATACTCTAGATGGCCTTTCATTTTGAGTTCCCCTCGTAGTTCGTACGAGGTTCGTACTCACTTCTATCGTATCGTATCTAAAATTTAGGGTTCCGTACACAAAGGGTAAAATGGGGACCCTATTATCACCTATCACTAAGACTTCATCGTCCGGTCGTCTGTCACCAGGCTGTGTCTCCAGAACCGTGATAGTTAGACAGCTGAAATTTTCACAGATGATGTATTGCCAATATAACAACAAATGTTACTAAAAAATAAAACAAAATATACAACGTAAGTATCCGAGATCGAATAAACGATATTTTAAGAGAATATAATAAAAAATACGTCGAAAATACCCAACAACAGCTGCTAAACCGATTTGGCAGAAATTTGAAACGTAGATAGTTTAAAATCTGGATTAACATAAATACTACATTATATCCGATTTATTAGAAATTGGGATTTTATTAAAACCTAATTTTGCTACAACATCCTACATAATATAGCTTCAGCAATAAGTAGATTGCCGTAGCCAATTTTCTTGCAATTAAGGAAGAAGAAGGAAAATGGAAAATTGGGAAAGGTTTTCTAGGAAACCGAAATATACGAAGGCGGGCCTAGACGTGGGAAAACTTAGTTTAAAATAAAAGACACAAGAAATAGGCACTCTTTGACGAGCTGAGACAAAAACAAGCTAAACAAAACAAATTAAAAAAGCAGTGTTTCACAAGAAACAATACCTGCTGCAAAAGTTTGAAGAATTAATACACGGTGTTCATGTTGTGAAACGTAATATTTTCATCGCCGACATAATAGGAAAAGTTTTGAATCCAAAGTTCAATCACCGTTTGGCAACCCTACAGTTATGATCGACAGATGACTATAAATCTACTCTTTTTTACCTCAACAGAGAGTATTAGGGATTGGCTGCATTTTTGCAACATTGTACAATTATGGACATAGATTTATAATAGGTAGTCCCTCGCGCTGCGATCTATGTATGTATGTATGGACTTCTGCAATCTGAAGTTGTGAAGATAACATAATATTTAAATATTAATGGTAAAAATGTATGCCTTCGGTTTATATAGTTAATTACCCCATCAAAAGTATTTTCATATAAATCTTGCCAAGAAGAGACCATAGCATGGCTCGTACTGTTAAAAAGTTGTCATGTGGACTCAAGCTTCTTACTTTAAAAGCCCTAACTCTATACAAGCCGTTAAAAAATGTGGCATTGCCATCTTATTAATACTAGAACTAACAAAAAAAACAACATCGGAAAATGTAACAGAAAAGTAATGAGCAGTGAATACATTTTTTACTGAGTTTTAACTTCTTCCATCACATAACTGGTTGATTGTTAAATTATGGGCTGGTAAAAGAAAACCTAGTATCTGCGTACTTTTTAATGAAATCATAGCTTAAGTTTATCGCCCCGAGGTAATCGTGGGGATGACTTATGCGGGAACTTTGGTCACTCTAAGACGATAGGTTTAAAAGTTTAATTAAAATTTTAAGTAATGGCGCTATTTCCAGATAGTAAGTAGATTCTATTTAAAAAAATCCTGGTGCAAGTTGTACTCATGAATTGACGCTGATGTTTCCGTTCACAATTTATCACTAGACAGCTCTCACTGGCTCGCGCGTCACGTCCATTCGATCTTTACGGACTTCTAGATCTATAAAAATAATAGTTTAAAAAAATCTCTCTTAAACGCTCTATCTCTCTTACTCGCATGCAAAGGATGCGGAAAGAAAATAATTAAACCTGGCGAATCTAATAAAGATAATTGGATATTTTAATCGAATTATTGCATTGTCATCGGTCTTTGACGGGTGTGCAAAGTTTGAATTAAGTCTGATCGTTCAAAGTAGGACATAATCGAGCTCAAAGGAGTCGGTTACAAACATACAAACATGCAGGTGAAGCTAATAAAAGCGTGTTAAAAATGGAATATATTACAAACTGAAGTACCTATGTAAAATTTTAAAAAATAATGTGCTGGTGTTTTAGACAATTTCTGTATGAAAATTCTAAGCTCAAGGACTGTAGTATTTTTAAATTAAATTATGTTTTTCGACAGCAGATGTTGTAGGTCCTCTCGGTAATTATATAAGGTAGTTTTTGCCCCTCTAGCAATGCTGAAGAGTTTTACATATTAATTAATAATGTGTGTGTATGTGTGAGGTCTACCGTCCCGTAGGCCAACGTAGTATGCCATTACTACATTAGAGTACACTCGCTATATTGCACTACATTAGAATATGGTCAACCATTCTCTTTCTGAATAAAGATTGCTGCCGAGAAGTGAGCCGTCAAAACGGACTTGATTAAGGCCCGGTTGCTTGACTTGACTTTAACCGAAACGTTATAGTTATCTGACCCTTATTTCGAAAGACATAAGAGACAGGCCGCTATATTAACTATAACATTTCGGTTAAAGTCAATTCAAGCAACCGAGCATAAGTTGATTCATTTGCGAGAAGTTGAGTAACCATTAACCAGGGACGCATAAGACTATGTATCTTATTTACCATGGATCACCGGTCATACACACTCACACACGGTCAGCTTTTAACTGATCCAATCGGCAACGTCGTCCCGATTGGACGATAGGAAGTACTATGATGTATAGCCGGCATTACTACCTAAAAAGGGCCAGTTTTCTCATATTATCTTCTCTTAAAACTCTACGAGACTATCTTTGCCAACTTTTATTTTTCTCGGAATTTTAGAAACAAATAAAAATAAACGAAAGTAGGGATGTGCGAGAAAATTGCTTATATCCTGATTAATTTGAAACGCTCTCGGCGCCAAGCACCGAACACATCACAAACATGGTTTTCGATTTCCCATCCAGACGCACGCAAATCACATCGCTTTGAGTACAACTCACGTGTTATATTGCATCGGATACAAATAGGTAAGCGTGTGCTGGTTGCAAGTTGCAACTTGCAATGCGCAAATAGCATTACCATTTGTTCGCTCCTAATTAACTTTTGCTGTCTGTGTTATCCACAGAAAACAAAAGACAGTCATTCCTTGCTCTGATGGTGGTAGCTGTATTAAATAAAATGTATAAAATAATTTTTTTTTTTAAATATTTGTAGTAGTAGTTTTTTTGTTGAGTTGTGCATTACTGCAGAACAACAAAAGCGAAACACTCGAATGATTTATGACCGAGTCTGCAGCAAGATAATAACACTACTATAGTAACTTTTGTTTTGTTTCTGTATATGTTATCGGTATATTATAAAATGGAAATGTGACTGAATGACTGATGTATCAACAAAAAGCACTTTTGTGCAGGATACATTTCATTCAATTAATCATTAAAAGGTACGGACAAGATTTACTCTGGAAACGTTTAAAAGAACAAGTAATCATTCAAAAAACATTTTTAATAAAAACAAGCTTTTATAGTTTTACTAGCGAACGCCCGCGGCTTCGCTCACTTTGAACCTCTGTTTTACTTCCTGAGGCGTTTATTTTTCAAAGATCAATATATTTTTTTAGTTTATTTATTTGAAAATGCACAATTGTAATCTTAAATTACAGTCTCGCCAGACTGATTAACAGCTTGTTGTTAGATATCGATTTTCAAAGAATTCGGTCCAAAAACAAGCAATTAACATTATGCGCTTTTTAATGAGAATCAATGGTAGGGGCTGCAATTTTATCCAGAATTCTAGATTCAAGAATGGGTCTGCATTTGTAAAATTGCATAGGAATTAGGAACGGCTTCTATTGGTTTATAATACATAGAAAATGTAGCTTGCAGAGATCATTTTAGATAAGTTAAGTGAAGAAAAAGAACAAAGGTATGCATTTTACTGAGACTTGTCTATTAAATTACTAGTGTCTTTAGCTATCGAGTATATTATAATGTAAATGGATCCGCGTTGATGCAAAACTGCTTTCTGAACATGACGGTAGAGTCGGGAATTTCATAAGTGCCTATGTGAAAGAATAAATATTTTGATTTGGGCACAATGCCAGTGGTACATAGAGGGGTGAGATGAATAAGAAAGCAGTTATTTTATTTGAAAATTGAAGTTACATCTCTCGAACAGATTTCCCTAAAGATTTTCAATTGAAATGAAAAGTATAATTTTAGTCTAATATTTTCAATATCCATTAATTAGATTCCGAGGAAATTGGAAAATTCAATACTCGACAGCAATTTCGAATGCAATATAATTCCTACTCGAGTACAGAAATATTTTTAAGTAGAAAGCAGCGTAGACTTGCAACAATAATTACTTTAACTATACATTTTAAGTACTGTCATGTTATACAGACCACCTCAAAAAAGATTTTTGGGTTTTGATGATATTAAGTGAATGAATGAGTTAGAAATTTTTTATATCATAGTTTTTTACTATTTATTTAAAAAAATTACATAGAGGATATTTCAAATTGATTTAATTAATTTTAAGTAGGTAATTATGCTCTTGTTGCCTTTTAAGCCTTTTGAGAGACCTCATGACTCAGCTATGTGCTTCAACTGCTACCTGAACTGCAACTGTGCTATCTGAAGAACTGGAAGCTAATTGTGTAAAAGGAATTTATCATAATTGCTATTGGCATCAAGCTCTGGTCGCTAGCAGCCGAAATAAGCTGTTCATTTCAGCCATTAAAGAGGCAGAATTTGCTGCCGATTAGAATTTAATATTACACATGAATAGGTATTATTCTTTCACAATCATAACTCTGGGAAGTAAAGGGCTTTTTGCTCTCTATACAGTCGAAGTCGTAGGCAAAAGCTATAAATATTTATAGGTAGGTATTCAATGTCTAAGCTATTTCCATATGACGTGACTCAAGTAAACGCTTACCTACCTCAAATGTAATTCCTTGATGTGGCGCGGCGGGAAACGCAGGAAATGGATCCGACGGGAGTTAGAAAATTTTCATTTACATACGTTTCCTTCATCGACGCCGCGCCGGCACGTCGCAAGGGGGTTTCCAATTTTTATATTTTTGCTAATATTCCTTTATTACGTATAGGAATATTGCCTTCTAATGCTTAAGACGGGAGAAAATCTAGGTTCCGTGGAAACAGTGAAGATCATTTTGTGGTATACAACTTCTGTGTATCCGATGTGTTTATCCAGGATGTAATCTATCTCCATTCCAAATTTCAGCTAAATCGGTTCAGTAGTAGCGACGTGAAGGAGTATTTAAACTTGGTAAAACACAAACTTTTTTGACCCCCTTTTGACCCCCTTTTGACCCCCCTTATGGGATGACAAATCCTTTTTCAGTGCACCTCTTTCACCCATTTTGTGGTATACCACTTCTGTTTATTCCCTTGTGGTGTCATTTTTTTAACAATGCAAGTTAGTATTGGCTGCAATTTCACTTGGTGGTAAGTGATGATGCAATCGAAGATATCACATCTTAATAACTTAGAAGGGGTAAGTAAAACAGCATCGTGCCGGAACGTTTGGTGGTGCGTCTTTGCTGGTAATTGTAGCCACGGCCTTGCACAAGACCAAACGTAAGCCAACTTAGAAATCAAAATGTGCAGTCCTAAAGTGACCCAGGATAGGAATAAAGCAAGGGATCTTATGAACGCATACGTGATTAAAGAAATTGGGAATTCTGTAGGCCTGGTTCTGAAATCTTAACCCTTTTTGTAGGAATGACGTAGTCTGTTTTATAACACGTAATTAATTGATAGACTAATAACTTTATTCATATTTGATACTACTAAGCCCGTTGGCGGCCTGAGTCGAGATGGTGTTTGCCAACCCTCGTTGGTAAACATGCCTTTGTGCGGGTTCCAATGGAGATATTACAAATGCAGTGTTTACTTTCTCATTACCTGTGTATTATATAGAAAACCTTATTATTTTTTAGCGTGATTTAATCGCCCACTAGTCCAAGCGCTGGGTGTACTTGAAAGCATTCTGTGTACGGTTTTGAACTCACAAAAGCATGCTGTATATGAATCTGAATGTTGCCAGGAGGTGTATTGGTCCAATTTTTTTACAGCCCATCCCCTTAGACTTGAAGTAATTGGACTAAACATCAAGTACGTGGCAACATCAAATTCTTTTTTATGATTAACCATACTTACTTTTCTGAGTTCAAAACCTTTCACAGAATGCGGTCTTCGGATTTTGCACACTTAAGTCCACCCAGCGCTAATTTGTGGAAATCGGTTAGTAATTGTGATAATAATAATATTTCCATACTATAAACTATCTTTAAACAGTCGCTGCTCGCGCGGCAATAAAAAAGATCATATGTTGCGATTTCTGTCGCCTTTACGGCAGACCTTCAGGACTACAGGTGCCATCCTATATAAAGTCATTCCTTGCTCTGTGCCATCCTACTTCTCCGTATTATAAAACTGCTTTGCTATATTATTGCCCCGCGAGCAGCAAATGTTTAACAATAGAAGTTATAAGTTTTGCCCGCAACCTATATGAGAAACAAACGGACGGACTTTTGCTCCCTTGACTTCCTTATTTTCCCCTCTTAGAGGCTGAATTTTCTTTCTTAGTTAACTGTATGCCAATGTATAAGTACCTGCTACTGCTATTTGTTTGCAGAGCCCGATCAGTCCAGCCTGTTAGTCCACTGAGCTGTGCGTTATTAGATTAGTCAGTCAGTCAGTCAGTCAACTCTTAGATATTGTGGTCGATTCTGTTGTGCAAAATCTCTAAACTAAACTAATTCAAAATAGTGCTATCTTTTTCAAACTGTTCCCTATGGAAAAGCACTATTTTAAATTAGTTTAGTTTGTACCATTATGAGATAAAAAAAGGAAATACAAAAAATGAGTAAGCCATGGCTGTCTGCTTGGTAAACTTGGAGCTAAGTGTTGTAGTGGGTTAACTTCAAAACATTTATATTCCACTATAAGAATTTTACTTTTATATTGTAAAAAAAAATATTTTTAATTATCATTTTTTTATAAACTCTTGCTCAATAAATAATTCAATTTTAAGCTTTATTTACTTTTCCTATTAAAGATTACGTAATTTACTTCCCCGAAAAGTGAAAAAAAACCAAAGTCACGCCATGTCGACATCACAGCGCAAACTACAAATTACTTCAAGCTTAAAGTGAATTTTATGTTTTAATCAAGACACGTACCTTAAAAAAAAGTTTTATTCTTGATATCTACGCCAATAGCAGCGTCATCTGCAATTGGGCATTGCTTTCTCTTTCTGAAATCCTTGCTTAGGAGTGGGCTATACGAAGAGGTTGAGATGCAATCATCAATGAAACGGGATGAATGATATCTATCTCTCCTCTTCGGTCACCTATGAAATCTCAAATGTCAGTAGTTATAGCTTTGTGCCAAAGAAAACTACAACATAACCATCTTACGATATTTTTTTGTTTCCACAGTGCAAGTCTAATAATGGTCAGAAAACTGGTAATGCAATTGGGTCATACAGTTTAAACTTTAGAATCGCAGCTGATTACAAAAAACAATAAATATATATATTATATCAATAATATAATAATTTGATTATTCTCTGTTTTATTAATTTAAGTATGAAAAATAAAGATTTACTGAGGATACACGGAAATATATAAACAACAACGAACAGTTCAGTATAACTTTTATTGCTCCATCACAAATACGCGACTAGAGTTAAAACAAAAATAATATATTATGGCAGTGAAATAGCGTAAACCTTATGAACTAAATTTAAGACCTTAGGCCGGGTTCAGGCTTGATTGGCTGAGAGGCGATCCAGGCGAGGGACCTGAGGATGTATTCCGGGATTGGTGGGGGGACGGGGATGTGAGAGCCCTGTAACAAAAGAAAAAATATTTGCAGATTATAACAACCTCGTGGACAGATCTAATCCGCAGTGCTACAAGATCCTCTATTGAGTGCTCTTACAATGCCGCCAACAGGAGCCGTTGGAGAACTATCGCTAAAGCAGCAGTGGCACGTCAATGAACATCGTAAAAAGTTATAAAAGTTCAATCTTGACAAAGTGGTAGTGGTCTGTACCACTTTGTCAAGATTGAACGACTAAGAAGGAAGGAAGACAACCCATTTAATTCGCCAGATCCTTTCTTCCGCACGTGCAAGTTGTGGAACCAATTACCAGCAGCAGTGTTCCCTCAAAGCTTCAACATGGGGTTATTGAAGGGGAGGATAAACAAACTCCTTAAGAGCCGGCAACGCGTTTGCAATCCCTCTGGTGCTGCAAATATCCATGGCCGGCGGTGTTCGCTTAATATCAGATGATACCTGTTCGTTTGCTTGCGTAAACGAATTGATAAAAAAAAACTAGCGATCGAGTCTTTACAAGTAGCAACTGATTATTAGAGATGACAGAGCAGTGCACTGGGTTGTATGACATCGCAATGCTAACTCAATTACTACTATACTCAATTACTATCTGATATGATTAGACGTATCACTTAATGGCGGGAAAATATCCTTTGTTATACCGTTATACGGAAAAGTATGAGGGTAACTATACTAGAGCAAATGTAGCCACTTATAGCATGGGATGGGAGGTTAAAAGTTCTTAATAATACTTTTCCTATCCATCTTGAGGTCTAATAAAAAAGCAACTTTATTGATATTACTTATTATGTTTTATGAAGGCCGAACACACAAAAGACATGAATTTCATAAGATGTATTTCGACTTTCCGATGTCCATATATGGCATGTCACCTTTAAATCCCACGTTATCATTATTAATGAGACATCAGTGCATCGATTGACCTTGACGGAATGCGTCATTTATGCAAGCGATACTTAGCATATTGAAATCTCGAAATCTAGCAGATATTTCTTTATAGATTGAAACTATTTCACTACGTTTTCTTATTGGAATTTGATCAACATTGTAATATCAAGTAGGCGTTTGCTAATACAAGTTCTAATTATTCGTATAGCGCTCAAAAAGCGATTACTAGACTATGAATATTATTTTAGCTTCGCTTGTCAACTAAGTTATCCAAATAACTATTCACCAAAAATAAATCGTAGTAGTCTTTAGCTAACTTGTAATTGTCATATTTTTTTTTTTTTTTTTTTTTGGGTTACAAAACTGGTTACAATCTTATAGCATAACAGGGCTTATGGCTAATTTAGGTGTCGAGACTGCAACCTTCTTGATGCAACCACAACATGTGTTAGAGACAGTAATTGAAGTTGACAATACAATAATTAATAAAAGTATAAACTTGCAGAACAATAAATATAAATAAAAACCTACAATAGATGCTCTCATATCGATATCGTTATAATCGTCATATCGATTTGAAGCTTCAAATCCCATTGATCTAATCTGATGGCGGAGGATTTTAGTTGCCCTCTCGAATTTGGACTCCCTTGTTTTGCTTACGAGATGCATCCTGGAGGTACCTAGTGTTCAAAAACTGACTGTTCTATCATATTACCTCGGCTCTGTTTCCGTCCTTGTCAGCGACGTATTGGACCCGCACGTTTTCACCTTCGGGGCTGGTCCAAGCGTAGGCTCCCTGGGCGGAAATACCTTCGTCTTCCTGCAAAAAAGAACGAATATATTTTGTGAATATATTGTTAAGTTGTTTTTGTCGGTGTCGGAGGCAGTAGGGAAATTTCCCTCCAGGCATGTGCTATGCCTGGGGACCGCTGGTGGTCCAAACGTATGACGTCAGAAGTTGTATTTATAGAATGCTTGTTGAAAACTCCGTCAGTACGTGCTACTTAACCGCAGACCGTTACATGCTAAGGAGGGGGTGTTTTAGTACAAAGGGATAAAAACATAACCCTTGCTTGACAGTCGATATAATTAGATAATAGTTCGTCAAGTAATTACATATAAAATATCTATAATTACTTATTTACCGGGGGGTAGGTT
The DNA here is from genome assembly GCA_036785405.1 of Coenonympha arcania. Classification (NCBI taxonomy): domain Eukaryota; kingdom Metazoa; phylum Arthropoda; class Insecta; order Lepidoptera; family Nymphalidae; genus Coenonympha; species Coenonympha arcania. Next base: position 6,532,207 of record CM072067.1, read on the forward strand.
TGTCTATGAAAAAGTTTCGATTATTTTGAGATTAAGTTAAACAGTAAGTAGAACATATAAAAAGTTAGACGCAAAGTAGATAAAATATCCTTACATTATAATATCACGCGGTCATATAGTGCTCATGGAATTTATTTTAATTTACCTGATTATATTTTAATATTGACTTGACCTTAAGGAAATATCAAGGTTCTATCTACATACGTACATATAATTTATTCATATATTTTGGTAACGAGCTCATCTTCTTTTATGTCATTCCAGCTGACCTCGAGCCTTCTTCATGATATAATTTATTGCTTCGAACTTATTCATAATTTATTGCTTGACTTCTTCGCAATGACTACATCCGTAATCATTTATTTTGTATCTATTTTCTCGTTTACCTTAAGTTATATATTAGATCAATATCCCTTCACGCGTGACCCATTAGGGGTGGAATTTTCATAAATCCTTTCTTACCGGAAGCTTACGTCAATGCTAACTGAATACCAAAAGTCAGATCATTTCAATGTTTTGAGCTGTGCTTTGATAGGACAGTAATTTTTTCAGTAAGTCTATCAGTCAGTCAAGTCAAGTTAAATTTATAAATTAATAAAGTAACTGGATTGCTAATTCTCCTTTCGGTTGGTTAAATGGCGAAAAACTATTCTCTCATTCACTCTTACATAATAAATAAAATAAAAAACTATAGTGCCAAGTAATTCCTTCGAGATATTTTCTCGCGGTTACTTAATTCGGTGATGAAGGGCTGGCTTAATTTTTGCGCAACGAATACAATATAACGTAGCTGTTCCGGAAAAAAAAAATACACTAATTAAAATAAGCTAGCGGTAAGTTCTTCAATAAAACAAGTGGAAAATTAAAAAAAATTTAAACACCCATGACTTTTGCAGACTTGTAATTGAAAAAGGATTAAATAATTTTTTTGAAACTCCCCGACTAAAGGAAAGTAAGAACTAAGAACCTATCAGTATAATTACAAATCCAAGAAAAACCGCCGGAGCTGCTGTGTTTTGCCTATGACGGTGTTGATGGTGCTGTTTACCAGTTGATGATTAATTCAATTTCTTGATACTTCTCATATACCGGCAGTTTATCAATACTTACTAATAACATTAATTGATATTGGAAACGAAAATAGCAATGGCTTTTGTAGTTTGTTAGTCTGTTTTAATGGATATTGTAGAGAAGGATCTTACCCGTCCCACGTTTTCGAGGACACCGCGCTCTTGAGCACTGATGCCGTTGCTGGTCTCGTACTCGTATGCGTACTGGTCGGGGAACACGTCGGCGTTCTGCTTGACGATCACAGCATCCTTGTCGTTATTATAGTTGAGGTGCGACACGTCGGCGGCGGCGACGGCCACGAGGGCGAGGAAGGCGACGAAGGATTTCTGAAAAACCAACAACAATTATAGAAACCGTAGGTAAGGCCGATATTCATGTTGTGAATTTCGGCTTTCCACAAATACTGTGGGAATCGTTGATGAAAAATTGTTCCCGGTCCCATTCCCGCTCCCTTTCTCAGCTTTTATATAATACATATATTTCTTTCAAATATACCGCGGGAAGTGTGGGTTTCTGGATATAAAATGAGCCTATTTGTTGTGGTAAAAGGAGCCTTTCAAAAATGTGAAAGGATCAAAATTTAGTAGGTAATTAGGTATATAACAGACAAAATATAATTTTTTGTTTTCCACTTAATTAGACCTAACTTACAGACGTTTATGCAACGAAAATTATTATAAATAATTTCTCAAGTCATAATATCTCAAATATCAATACTTTTTTTTAACCGACTTCGAAAAACAAAAGAAGGCGGCGCGTTACATGTTTTATGTGGATGTAATATGTCCACCGATTTCTTCGATAATACGGAACGTATTAACATGGTTCTACTTTTGATCGGTAGTAAGTAGTCAATAGTAAATAGGTTCAGTACTTTTTATATATTCTTCAAAAATAGGGGATTTTTGTTTTATTTCCTATTGATGGGCACGCATCTCCTCAGGGACTAAGAGGGATATGAGACAAAAATAAGATTTGATTAAACAAAACTGAATTAAACCAGTTTTCTCAAAATCAAGATATTACCACTATTATAAAATAATGATCCCAGGCGTATTATGATTATTTACACCTAATCAAATGATGCTTACCATGATGTGTGTCAAAGTTAACCGACGATGTGTAACTGTGGCAATAAAATAATCAGCCCGCGTTTTATACTCAGGCGACTCATCGATTATACTTCTATGTATCGGCATTTGCATTATTTTGCAACAAAGAAGCTATACGATTTGGTTCGATTTTTCAGAGTCCCTCAGCTCTAATACAATAACCACCCACAGTGTGAGTTCGGCTCTCACACAAGTCCCATATCCTCTTAAATAGAGACAACAAGATATGGTAAGCGACAAACGTAAAATTAATTTTTACGTTATTCAAACTAATCTTCTAATTAACTTCTTAATAATATAATTTTTAATTTATTTTAATTTGTGTTTGTTTTTTATATTGATTTTTTCCGTTTTTCTCACAAGCGGGTGAGAAAATTCCGTTGCTATTTCTTTGGTTCCTTATCACACTAATATTATAAAGGTGAAAGTTTGTGTGTAAGTGTGTATATATAATTTCTTCAAGACGCAATTACTGAACCAATTTGGCTGAAATTTGGAATGAAGATAAATTATATCACCTGGCTACTTTTCATCTCGGAAAAATCCCGCAGGATTTATCAAAATCTTATCAGAAGAACGAATAACTACGATTAACACCGCGGTGGTATCTGTCTAGAGAATTTCCCAAGAAGACCCATCTGGAACAAACTTTCGTTACTGTATTTCACAATATTACGAATGAGATTGACAAAGTTAACATGTGTGTAGGTATACGTTTACAGCTATAGCTGCTCTTTCAAAAAAATAATAAAAAGAAAAAAAAAATACGCTCCTTTTTTGGGCAGTCGTGTAATATGGTCTTGGACTTGTTTCTACGGAACCCTTAATGCGCGAGTCCAACGGCTTGCACTTGGTTTAAGTTTCACAAGGTGAACGCGATTTGATGATTTTTTTAGCATATTATAAAGGTTAATATATGTATATATAGAACATGATTACGGGAATCTTTGTAAAATTTACCTTAGAATTACTTATTTTGTATAAGGGTAATATTCATTGATATAATCTTTCCCTACTGGTTCTGTTTTATTTCCTCTGAACACTTTGAAGTTCTCAAACCAATAAATTTGATATCGTTTGGCTGTGACAACGCTAGCAAGAAAAAGTTGGGCTGGGGTAACGTTTTTGGAGGATATCTCAAAAACTACTGGGTTGACAAATTCCTAATTTCGGGGACATTTACAGGGCTTAATTGACTAAATCATCTGCATACTTAAAACTAAGAAATTATCTGCATATTTAAAACTAAGAAATTCGACAAAATTCCGCTGGGGGAACGCACACTCCATCACAGGCAGACAATTATTTGTTATATCACTTACTTCTCATATACAAATGCAAAATAAATCTGTTCAGTTCGTATATATATCCCTCGCGATGGGCGTATTTTTACACATCGAAATATTATGTATTCTATTTAACCCCCTGATTTAGTTTATTTTTAAAAATTACTTTTCTAGAGTTTAACTAGCTACTATGCAAGTAAACAAGTTGAGTAATGGTTTAAGAATCATCATCTCTTTCCTTAGTAATGAAGAGAAACTCAGAACTTTCATGGGTATCGATTACATATTACCTAATTGTTAAAGCCAATAAAGTTAAACTCATTCTAGGATGATAGGCATTCCATTTAATATGTAGATTATACTTTTTATTTCTAATTCTTCGATAGTAATTCACTTTATAACTCGACAACTTCTATGTAGTATATACCCACAGGGCCACAGTTACACACTGTACATGATCTACACGTCTACTCCAATATTACAAAGAGGTATATTATATAAATAAATAAATATCACGACATTACACACATCGCAATCTAGCCCCAAAGTAAGCGATAGCTTGTGTTATGGGTACTAGATAACTGGTAAATATATATACATACATACTAATATACTTAAATGTTATATATATTTAAAAACACCCAGAGACTGGAAAACATTCATGCTCATCACACAAACATTTACCAGAAGTGGGAATCGAATCCACGACCTCCGACGCAGAAGGCAGGTTCGCTGCCGCTACCCCATTCGGTCGTCAAATATAAAATAATTGGTTGTATGAATAAGTACATGCCAAGTGCCAACTATACCTGATGCTGCAGCATTGGGCAATGTTGAATTGAAGGCTTTATATTTTGCTAGTGCTGTAACGCTTTAGGAGTAGAATCGTCTTTCTTGGTTCTTTTTTCAGCTTTATCTTTTTAAAACTTTTCGAGTGTAGGTATGATGAACAGTAAAATAAAGTTCCTGTTCTCAGTAGTCACAGGTGTAAATTATTGATTATCTAACTTTTTATATGTCAATAGGTCAATAAAAATCCTTCCTCTTAAAAAACCTGTTCTCTACCGCAAGACATTCTGCAGTCTCCCTAATAGATGCGAAAATGTTTGTCCGTTGGATAATCACGGTTGGTTGGCAACGATTCGAAGTATTTTTTTTATTTAATCCAAAACGTGGTAGAACATTTTTTATCACAAAAATAACGAAAAAAACAAACACGCGGTCAACTGCTAGATATATTTAACGACGATGTTTTATAGTATCACGAACAATAAAATTAATCATTTAAATGCAAAGGAAGTTTTAAACTGGGTAGCGAAGGTAACTATGAATTGGGTATCAAGAAAACTAAATTCATGATAAGGCTCACGCGACAGCCCAAGCTTTCTTAAAAGTTTTAAGCAAGCCGCCCAACTGACCGAAAGTTTCTTGGAATGTCTGTGATAATTTCTGAGGAGCCAAGACATGCTTTTCATCGCTCGTACTCCACTAAAGTTTGTGTAAACCCTACAATGGGCCGTATCTAATCTATATATATAAAAGAATGAGGTATTTTGGTTGTTCCACGGATTCCGCCAAAACTATAGGTCGTAGAGATCTGAAATTTGGTACCTAGGAAGATATTAGGTCATGAATTCGTACTAAGACGGGGATTCCAGAAATTCCATGTTTAAGGGGTAGAAATAGTACATTAAAGGGATTTCTCCATACAAAATTGTAATTTTTTTCGTTGTTCCAGGCATTCCAGAAAAACTAAAACTCGTAGAGACCTGGAACTTGGTACCTAGGTAGATATTAGATCATGAATTCGTACTAAGACGGGGATTCCAGAAATTCCATGTTTAAGGGGTAGAAATAGTACATTAAAGGGATTCCTCCATACAAAATTGTATTTTTTTTCGTTGTTCCAGGCATTCCAGAAAAACTAAAAGTCGTAGAGATCTCAAATTTGGTACCTAGGAAGATATTAGGTCATGAATTCGTACTAAGACGGGGATTCCAGAAATTCCATGTTTATGGGGTAGAAATAGTACATTAAAGGGATTTCTCCATACAAAATGTAATTTTTTTCGTTGTTCCAGGCATTCCAGAAAAACTAAAAGTCGTAGAGATCTCAAATTTGGTACCTAGGTAGATATTAGGTGATGAATTCGTACTAAGACGGGGATTCCAGAAATTCCATGTTTAAGGGGTAAAAATCTTACATTTACGGGATTTTCCCATACAAAAGTGTAATTTTTTTCGTTGTTCCAGGAATTCCCGAAAAACTAAAAGTCGCAGAGATCTCAAATTTGGTACCTAGGAAGATATTAGGTCATGAATTCGTACTAAGACGGGGATTCCAGAAATTCCATGTTTAAGGGGTAGAAATAGTACATTAAAGGGATTTCTCCATACAAAATTGTAATTTTTTACGTTGTTCCAGGAATTCCCGTAAAACTTAAAGTCGTAGAGATCTGAAATTTGATACCTAGGTAGATATTAGGTCATGAATTCGTACTAAGCCGGGGATTCCAGGAATTCCATGTTTAAGGGATAAAAATCTTACATTTAATAATTTTCCCATACAAAAGTGTATTTTTTGCGTTTTACCAGGGATTCCAGCGAAATCAAATGTCGTAGAGATCTGAAATTTGGTACCTAGGTTGATATTAGGTGATGAATTCGTAATCAGCTGGGGATAAGTAGGAATTTCTGGACAAAGTTTAAAAAGTGGCCGCCATTTTGAACTTTTTTGTTATTGGGCCGATTGCTTTGAAAATCGATATGTGGTATCGCGACAAGTATGGAGAAGGAATTTATGGTAAAAATTTAAAAAGTGGCCGCCATTTTGAATTTTTTTGTTATTGGGCCGATTGCTTTGAAAATCGATATGTGAGTATCGCAACAAGTATAGAGAAGGAATTTGTAGCCAAAATTTTAAAAACTGGCCGCCAAATTGAATTTTTTTGTTACTGTGCCGATTGCTTTGAAAATCGATACGTGAGTATTGCGACAATTGGAGAAGGAATTTGTGGTAAAAATTTAAAAAAGTGGCCGCCATTTTGATTTTTTTTGTTATTGGGCCGATTGCTTTGAAAATCGATATGTAAGTATCGCAACAAGTATAGAGAAGGAAATTGTAGTCAAAATTTTAAAAAGTGGTCGCCATATTGATTTTTTTTGTTATTGTGCAGATTGCTTTGAAAATCGATATGTGAGTATCGCGACAAGTATGGAGAAGGAATTTGTGGTCAAAATTAAAAAAAGTGGCCGCCATTTTGATTTTTTTGTTATTGGACCGATTGCTTTGAAAATCGACATGTGAGGATCGCGACAAGTATGGAGAAGGAATTTGTGGTAAAAATTATAAAAGTGACCGCCATTTTGATTTTTTTTGTTATTCGGCCGATTGCTTTGAAAATCGAGTGAGTATCGCAACAAGTATAGAGAAGGAATTTGTAGCCAAAATTTTAAAAAGTGGCCGCCATTTTGAATTTTTTTGTTACTGTGCCGATTGCTTTGAAAATCGATATGTGAGTGTTGCGACAAGTATGGAGAAGGAATTTGTGGTAAAAATTTAAAAAAGTGGCCGCCATTTTGATTTTTTTTGTTATTGGGCCGATTGCTTAGAAAATCGATATGTGAGTATCGCAACAAGTATAGAAAAGGAATTTGTAGTCAAAATTTTAAAAAGTGGTCGCCATTTTGAATTTTTTTGTTACTGTGCCGATTGCTTTGAAAATCGATATGTGAGTATCGCGAAAAGTATGGAGAAGGAATTTGAGGTCAAAATTTAAAAAAGTGGCCGCCATTTTGATTTTTTTTGTTATTGGGCCGATTGCTTTGAAAATCGATATGTGAGTATCGCAACAAGTATAGAAAAGGAATTTTAGTCAAAATTCTAAAAAGTGGTCGCCATTTTGAATTTTTTTGTTACTGTGCCGATTGCTTTGAAAATCGATATGTGAGTTTCACGACAAGTATGGAGAAGGAATTTGAGGTCAAAATTAAAAAAAGTGGCCACCATTTTGATTTTTTTTGTTATTGGGCCGATTGCTTTGAAAATCGACATGTGAGGATCGCGACAAGTATGGAGAAGGAATTTGTGGTAAAAATTATAAAAATGGCCGCCATTTTGATTTTTTTTGTTATTGGGCCGATTGCTTTGAAAATCGATATGTGAGTATCGCAACAAGTATAGAGAAGGAATTTGTAGCCAAAATTTTAAAAAGTGGCCGCCATTTTGAATTTTTTTGTTACTGTGCCGATTGCTTTGAAAATCGATATGTGAGTATTGCGACAAGTATGGAGAAGGAATTTGTGGTAAAAATTTAAAAAAGTGGCCGCCATTTTGATTTTTTTTGTTATTGGGCCGATTGCTTTGAAAATCGATATGTGAGTATCGCAACAAGTAAAGAGAAGGAATTTGTAGTCAAAATTTTAAAAAGTGGTCGCCATTTTGATTTTTTTTGTTACTGTGCCGATTGCTTTGAAAATCGATATGTGAGTATCGCGACAAGTATGGAGAAGGAATTTGTGGTAAAAATTATAAAAGTGGCCGCCATTTTGATTTTTTTGTTATTGGGCCGATTGCTTTGAAAATCGATATGTGAGTATCGCGACAAGTATGGAGAAGGAATTTGTGGTAAAAATTAAGAAAGTGGCCGCCATTTTGATTTTTTTTGTTACTGTGCCGATTGCTTTGAAAATCGATATGTGAGTATCGCGACAAGTATGGAGAAGGAATTTTTGGTAAAAATTAAAAAAGTGGCCGCCATTTTGATTTTTTTTTGTTAGTGGGCCGATTGCTTTGAAAATCGATATATGAGTATCGCTACAGGTATAGAGAAGGAATTTTTAGTCAAAATTATAAAAAGTGGCCGCCATTTTGAATTTTTTTGTTACTGTGCCGATTGCTTTGAAAATCGATATGTGAGTATCGCGATTCGCGACAAGTATGGAGAAGGAATTTGTGGTAAAAATTAAAAAAGTGGCCGCCATTTTGATTTCTTTGTTATTGGGCCGATTGCTTTGAAAACCGATATGTGAGTATCGCAACAAGTACAGATAAGGAGTTTGTGGTCAAAATTTAAAAAAGTGGCCGCCATTTTGATTTTTTTTGTTATTGGGCCGATTGCATTGAAAATCGATATCTGACTATAGCAGCAAGCATAGAAACGGAATTTGAAAGGAAGGATTGAAAAATACAGGAATGTTGGAAATTAAATGCCTGAGGGAGTACAGCAGAAGTTCAACGTGAGCGAAGCCGCGGGCGTTTGCTAGTCTCTTATATAATCTAGAACTATCTGTAGGTTAGCTACAAATTAATTTCTGAGGAGCCAAGACATGCTTTTCATCGCTCGTACTCCACTAAAGTTTGTGTAAAACCTACAATGGGCCGTATCTCTTATATAATCTAGAACTATCTGTAGGTTAGCCACAAATTTTTGTACAAAGAAGAAATGCGTAAATGACCCACTTAAGTTACATAAAAATTTTAGAAGCATTGGATGTTTCAAGAAATCAAAAAATCTAAAATCGAAATCAAAATGTCTTTACTTTACATGGGCCTAACGTACAGGCTCTTGTAAAACGTCAATATGATATTTGTCGCATATGTTTGGTGATAACTACAAGGTGACTTAAAACTAAGTTAACGAGGGTTCTAACGCTCCCTGCACTGAGAAGAAGTCAAGAAGCCCACAAAAACTCAGCCTCACAAACCTGGTTTTGTTTTCTGTTATCAGTGGTGATAACAGAAAACAAAACCATGCTTCACAATGGCTCTTAAGGAAGGATAACCAAAGGTGGTATCAAGTTTTCTCATGAACCAAAACCAAAATATTCCAGGAAAATAAAATAGTGTTTTCTTAAGCACCATTGGCAATAGGAATTAGTTCTTCATATCTGAAATTTAATTTTGAATACATAAAGTTACTTTCTTTTCAACGCATATTTCCTGTCAAACATATCTTAATGAGAAGTAGAACTTGTTTTTTTGCGTATAACTTTGGAATGTTGATGTAATTAAAAAAAATGTAGGGGTTAGTGTTGATACCATAGTCTATAAAAAATTTTGTTTGGAGTTGAATTACCTTGCTACGGGACTCCATACATCCATAGATCCAATATATAGTTAGAATATACCTATATAGTATCTATAGAAGTATAGATCATGTATAATAAGTTGTCGAGTTACTAAAAAAATATACTATCAATGGGTTAGAAAAAAAAGATAATTTATATGGAATGCGTATCATTCGAGAAAGAGTTAAACTTTATTGGTAGTATAATATCTTCGATGAATAATAATTATTGCCGAATTAATGAATAAATCATAAATATTCATTCACGTGACGAATTCCTTTTCACGTGATCGCTGTATTTTCAAAAACTAACCATACTTACCTTAAAGAAGCGAGGGTAAAAACTGTATTAATGCGACGTCTCAGGTTCGATTCCCGTAACTTTAAACATCAAGTATGTACGATACGAGCAACTGCTCCCAACAAATAAAATATTCGTCGATTGATAACCACTGATGGCCTTAACCAAATCTTTTGAGTAAAATGAAGTAAAATGAAGGAAATTAAAAGGATATTACAAAAATAAACAATATACATACATGTGTCATAACAATTATGTATAAATTTGATAAGAAATCAATGCATTGTAGGTACCTATTGCTACTTGCAGTCGAGTTTTTATTTCATTATTATTTAATTCAAAACATCATTGCTATTACGGTCACTGAATATAAATTACAGCCCTGTGACACACAGAAAAAATTGGTTGTCTGTAAAGTCGGTTTACTGACGATAGTTGAACGTGACAACTCTCGCTTGCACTTCAAGCCTTACATGGAACGCCTCAGAGCGAGGTAACGCCGGTAACGCCGGATGAGTCATGTTTTTTGTGCCTGCAGCCGGCTCTATCGATTTATAAGACGTTGTCACATCAAAAAAGCAACGGACCAGAGACCTTAGTACCTACTGCCTTTTTTTAATATAAATTTCAAGTTGACCCGCAGCGATGGTAAGAGACCTGATGGAATGACGCTCGTTCCTAGGAAGCTGGGCAGGTCGCTTGTCTGGGATGCAACTTGTGCTACGCTGGGCTGCATCCCACATTCAAGCATCCTCTTCCATGGCGGGCGCGGCGGCTACCACTGCTGAACAGACCAAGAGACGCTAATATGAAGCTCTTGATGGAAGCTTCATATTTGCACCTTTTGGAGTTGGGACCCTGGGGCCCTGGGGCCCGGGTGCTCGTTCCTTTTTCGTTGAAATATCTAAAAGGGTAAATGAGTCTACCGGGAATCCATGAGCTGACAGCTGCATTGGCCAAATGAGCTGGCAGCTACATTGGCCAAAAGTTAAGTTTGGCCATCAAAGAGGTAACGCTGCTAGCTTTTGGGTACTATGCCTCGCTGCCTCGGCTTCAATGAGTCTTTACCGTAAGTTTTTGTTTTAGTTTACTTAATTTTTATTTTTGTAAATAGGTCATAGTTATTAGTAAAAAATTTCAAGTTAATAAAAGTAGGTACCATTATTTATCCGAACTTTATCAGAAAAATGGGCCCATAAGGTGATCCTACCAGGTTTCAGTTTACTTTTTGAAGGCACTAAAAAAAGACATTTAGTCTTACTTTTGAGGACCTTAGACTGTTTATTTCCATAGTTCATTTTCCTCTTCAATTTACCTACAACCAACCCATAAAGGAAATATTATATTAAGTGTATGTCATTGACGAACCCACATATTATAGGATACAAAACTTTCGTATTACAATACGAGTTATTGAGTAAGCACTTAAATTGTATCTTCTTTCTAAAAATCAACAACTATACACTTTGTTGAGTCAAAATCTTCTAATAATGCTCCAGGTTAGAACAAAAAGGTAGGAATATGCAAGTGAAAACTTCTTTCGCCCGCTTCCAGCAGTACAGCTTCTATTAATTACGTTTATTCGCAAAGTCATCTTATCAGCGGGAAACCGAGATTTTTTATTCCTTCTATTATTTTAGATATTCCTAATTAGTAAATCTTAACTCTTCTGTCAAATGTTTTGGCGTAATGGGTATTTTTGCTTTGTTACGTGCTGTTAATAGGTCATGTAGCTGAGTTTATATTAGCTCTTAAATCTTATGTTACCAATAAAATAAAAATAAAAATATCTGTCTATATATGTAATTTGAAAAAGCTGGTAGGTGCGATGCTTAGAGCTCTTATCATTCTTCATTATTGAAGGTCGTGTCCGCACTGAAGTTCCTTCGCAAGGCATACATTCGATCTTCAGCTTTCCTATATTGCGAGAGGAAGACCCGTGAGTCAAACCAACTACATCGGCGCTACATCATCGGCCGGATGGTGTTTTCCCCTCCACCATGCCCACAACTTTGTTTATGTCTAAGTTATAGCGAAGGCATCGGGCTAACTTGGAACAACATGTTACATGAGACAGTCGAGAACCTAATGCCAATGCAAAGTTGCTTGAGGATCGAGATATTTGTTCTTTTGGCAGTCCACGGTGTACGAAGCATCATTTTCCAAAATAACATCTCAAAGGCATTTATCCCCTTTTAATGTCAGCTGCTCTGTGGGCTGATTTTATTTATATCTTTAGTTAGCAACTCGCATTGGGCTAAAGTTCCATTTTCGATTTTTATATTTTTGCAGAAGTTACCAACTAGCATGGTATGACAATATGATACCATACCAACCTACGTCCGTAACTTGTGCACAAATAACACAAAAATAGGATGTTTGCCTGCGTTATCTTAGTTAATAACCCAGTGCGAGTTGCTAACCAACGATACAGAGTCAGTCCACTGATCTTCCATGCCTCTTTTGATTGAAGACTAAGGTTTAGACCAGTATAAACTTATTCAATTAAAAATTACAGAGATCTAAGTACAAATTTAACTTTAATGTGTCTTACTAAGCCTGTATGTTTCTTTCTATAATATTATAGAGTTCAGAAGATAATACTAACATTATTTATGTTTAACTAACAAGCATGTTCATGTAAATGGTTTCAGTGTGATTAAGAACCAAGAAATACCTAGAAGCCTAGAGGATCGAATCGCAGGCAATAGATATTATTATGGTAATCTTCATAGCTCCAATAAAAAATAACCTTTACATAATAATTATGTGATAAACAAGTTATTTTTATATGAAAAGAATTTAATTCTTGGATGTAAATATAAAGTGCAAAGTTCACAACCCAAAACCCGATTTCAAAGTTTTTTTAAAGGGCAAATGCTAAATATTTTTCCTGTTCTTCTCTAAATCAGGTTTCTGATCTCAGAGGTTGGTAGTCTATTATCATATTATTATTATGCCATTGAAAGCGATTTGATTTTAGAGTCTCTAAATTTAGCGCGTCTTCAAATACCTTTTTAATTGGTTTTACATAAATTTATTCATTAATTATTTCGGCTTTCTGCAATCATTTTCATCATATTTCTTTAAACTTACGTTCCTCCGTGGCTGCGAGAATTTTCTTATGGAAATATACTTAATATGGGAATTAAAACAAACAAAAAAACGAGTTATCAATTCCTTGTATTTCTTATTTACTCATTACTGCAATTATTATGTCTCTTTGCTAAATGCATTAACAAAAATATGCTATTGGTACGTCACAGTATCACAACTCGCTGTTATCTTTACATTTGTACACAAAACAGAAAACAAAACAAAAACTAAAACAAGATCAGCTAAGTCCAATTGTTAAGTCAAGTCCGGTCAGGTTCGATCGGTGATCGGTGATTGCTTATGGCTTGGTGAAGACACCCTCGGAGGGGGCTACAGCCGGTGGGTGGGCAGCGATGTAGGCGAGGGCGCGGGCGATGGGCTCAGGGATAGGAGGAGGTACGGGGACGTGGCTACCCTGTGGACAGAAAAAAAACACGCATTCAAAAAAAAGTTTGGTTAATAGCTCAAAAGTAGATAGGCACATTGCGCTACGAATAGAAAAGTTGTGGTCAATTTACACCGTGGCGGCGGAACGGAATGGAAGCGAGTTCTTTTTACATAGCATAATGAACTTTATGTCAATTGTATAAGATTTAGGAGCCAAAAAAATTTCGCGCCTCTTCTGGGGAATCCTCGCGTATTCTCAAGAATTGTTTATTTATTATAATGTAAAAAAATAGCTCCCATTCCATTCCGCCACGGTGTAAATTGACCCTAAATCGAAATGGCTGTAATTAATATCATACTGAAGTGAAATATACGTCTTTTGAAAAATTGAAAAAATATTGAAGAGAGCTTGAAAGTTTTTTCGAGTTGAAACGGCTCTACGGATTATGTGTTTTGCTATATAAGTTTTATCGTAATGTTTTTACTTTTCAAAGAGATTAAGTCATATTATAATGATATAAGGTTTATACGATTTGTTTCAGATAATTAATAAAATATAACTATTTTAAGTTATTTAAAAAAACCATACGTCTACATTCTTATTAACATTGTTTTTAATTTAACTGATTTAAAATTACTTAGGACTTTAAAACTTAATATGGAACAACACAATTTTTTATTAAACTTTATTTTGAGTGGAATAAATAAAACTCGAATCTTTATGGATACTAATAATATCTATAAAAGATTCATCCCAATAGCGAAAACCTTGATCTTTAAGCCATCGTAAAAAGTGTAATATAGTATATTATTATAGTGTTATATAGTTTATAGGCGTGTGTGGACGTCCGAAATTATTACTACTAGGTACAGTCACGGTACAGTAGAAACTTAGAGGACAAATGCGAACCTCTTATAACTCCGACTTTAAATTCGTTGCAGTAAAATGACGTTTTCTATCGTTTGACTATCATTTGGTAAATTAATAAAACAAAAAAATTATGTTATCAAAGCATTTAAATTTAAATATTGTTTTGTTTTGAAAGTGACTTTTTAGTCAATATTTAATATTTTTAATCACTTTTGGTGAAATATAGGACGATTAATGGAGTTTAGTAAAATTCGAAACGTCATTTTACAAAAAACTTACCGTTCAGTCAAACTGTGACTAACTTAACCTGTGATTTCGTTCTGATCTTTACTTGATTGAGATAGTTTGTTTAGTTACATTTATGACAGAAAATGACCGCAGTGCTGCTATAAAATCGTCTTCGCATGAGGAAACTTTTCTAGATTAAAATACTTTTTGTTTTTTTTTTTCGAATTTTATAATAGCATATTTAAGTGTATGACTACGTGCCTATATCCTGCTAAATTCATCAATGAGTACCTACATGTTGTAAAAGATTCTAAGGTTTGATATACCTAGTAAAAACAAACTTAATATTATTTTGAAATAATATATATTTTTATTGCAACGGAAGCTCTCGAAACAGAAATATTTTCCTGTTTTTGCAACATATTTCATTAATATTCCGCCCTTTTTTTTCATAGCGTGATTTTAAATAGCCTTCCTTGAAAAATGGATTATCCAACACAAAAATAATTTTTCAATTCTGGCCAGTAGTTGCGTTAGGCAGGTAGGCCAGGCCAATGCGAGCAGCTTTTTTCGACGCGATTTAGGTTTACATACATGTAGTAGGCTGATGCGTGGGTCACATATACAAAATTTAAACCTAAATCGCTAAGAAAAAAAGCTGCGAAGCATAATATTAATATAGATAAGATATGATTACTTACTCTGACTTGGAATCCGTTCTCGTCACTGAAATACTGGAGATCGATGGGGGTTCCATCAGGGGCGGTGTATTGGTAACCTCCTCTGACCTGATGGACGGGCGCATCCTGAAAAAAATTAACTTCGGGTTAGTATGGATGATGGAACCTTACGTCAAACTCAGTATGAAAAGAATATCTATCATCTAGCCAATCACGCTGGCTTAATGGGGATAGATGCTTCTCAAGCCTTATACTCTATGACTACATTGGATGGTTTATATATTATGGTTATCTCAGTTTTGTGTAGTTTTTTTTTATATTTACTGCAAATTAGTATTTGACTACGATCACACCTGATGTTGAGTGAAGTAGCAGACGAAGATGTTATCGTACTAACTTGGAAATAATCTATAAACTTGCCACATCTCAGATTCTCCCAGCACACTTTGTTACATGGAAGATATCGTCTTTAAAATACCAGTGTCTCTCATAATTTAATAAAATATTTATAATTATTAGACAAAATGAGAAAATAATAAAATTATTCCCCTACCCTTTAAAGTTTGTAATACGAAATATTGAATTATTTTATCCTTTGACGTTCCTGGTTCAATTTAACCAACAGCAAATTAAGAATTAAGAGGTAAGGCCCTGCCTTCTCGTGACTTTACAATCTTTTCTTGAATGTTGTAAGTTGTAAATTGCAAGATAATTTAGATTATTTCTTTTCTTTTTAATGTAAAAGAATGACGAGACAACAACTTGCACGATTGCGAGATGACATCATTAGAGCAGCGGGAAGACAGTGGCTACAAAAAACAAATCAGAAGCAGATGGCGTGCCTTGGTCCAGCAGTGGACTGAGATGTACGGATGATGATGATGATGATAATGATGTTGTCTTTACTTTCTTTACTTACACTGTTGGCGTTCTTCAGAGATCCCTCAGCCTGGGCAGAGATACCGTTGCCGGTCTCATAGGACCATTGGTAGCTGTTAGTCTCGGGACTGAGCTGGTAGTCCGACCTGACGATGGGCGCATGGGCTTCGTCGCTGGGGACGATGTGGGAAACGTCGGCGGCGGCGCATGCCACGGCGACAGCGAGGACGACTAGGAATTTCTATAATGAAAAATTGAGTCAGATCCTATATATTCAAAACCTTACCTACTATCTACTACTTTTAATCCGATGCAGTGAAATGACGTTTTTAACTGTCATTTGGTGAACAAAAATAACAAAAGAAATCATATAATCAAAGTATTTCCCATAAATATTATTTTGTTATGTACTAAGTGCTCTCATATTTTAAGCTAAATTCTCATATTTTAAGTGAATTATAGGAGGATTAATGGGATTTTCTTAAACGCGGAACGTCATTTTACTGCATCGAATTGAAGTCGGAGTATAGACAATAGGTAATTACCTACTATAATTTTTATTGAAGTCAGTTAAAAACTATAATGTGATTTGGAAGAGTTATGATGTTACCAATACCGAACATCAAAAATTCCAGTCATACGATGAAGCTATATGATAAACTAATTAAAAACTATAGAATAATTATTATTAATTGATGGGGGTGCCTATACAAGCGAAATAGGGATAAAATAGCTTAACATGAGGTGGGGTAGGGGTGGTGGGGAATCATTGAAAAGAACTTGCTTAATAAAACATTTTTTTTTTAATTTATTCAAATATTGGCGTTTTCGAGGTACTCCTTTTATGATGCATTATTACTGAATATGATTAATAACTTTAAATTTACTAATCATAAGTATTCATTAATCATTATGTGCGCCTCTAACTCAGTAGCAGAGCATGCAGCCGCGATAGCTGGGGGATGCCGGTTCAAAACCCACCTTATGTGATAATTATGATCGCATACAAAATTATAAAAAATGTTATCGTAGGGAGGCACTCATTGATGCAAATGAGGGGGCAAAATTTTTTATTTAGCTTCTCATAAACTTGCGGTCTATCGTTAAAAAGGGGGTTTTTAAGGAGAGTACAAAACTATTTCGTTTAAAAATTTAACTGACCATAATTGTTATTTCAGGGGAGTTTTTGAGGTCTTAGTTCTAACATTTACAGCTATACTCTGACTTTTGATTCGATGCAGTAAAATGACGTTTCGTATTTTAAATAATCCCATTAACCCTTACATTTCATCAAAATAACTAAAAATATTATAACATGAGAGAGGTTAATTACCTTTTTGATTAGTGAAATTTAATTTCCCTCTGCGTTGAAATTTAATAGTCCTGCCTAAGGACCTAATATTACGAATCTAAACTTCAACGCAGAGGGATATGGCTTGTATAGCTCAGTGGTCAGAGCACCCAGCCGCGAAATCTGGGGGATGCGGGTTCAAATCCCGCTGCGAGTGAAATTTTGATTCGTATTTAAAATTTATGAGAGAGGTTACTTTTAAATATTTATGAGAAATACTATGATTAGGTATGTATATTTTTTCGTTAATTTAATTAACCACAAGACAGTTGAAAACGTCATTTTACTGCATCGAATTAAAAGTCTGAGTATAGTCTTCTAACACATGATGCAAGTTTACCAATGCGAGTTACAATGAAAATATGAGATAAGATATTGGTTTATGTATTTAAGGACCGATTTTCCAATTACCAGATAACTAAGATCGTAAACTAAGGAATAAATATGATGTTTTGACAGATTTTGTATGGCATATGTTTCAAAATATATTCCTCTGATAGTTTATCTGGCAATTGAAAAATCGGCCCTTAAACGACTTGACTTTTCTCTTTGTGATTCGATGTTTATTAGGAAATAAGTTAAAACTTAGCTTACCATTGTTGTATGTTTATTTGAGCTGCTGTAGTGTCAGTCTGGCTAAATGATTCAAGCTTTGTCTTTATATAGGTACCTAGCTCCCGAATGAATATGAATTAATTATCTTCTTTTTTTCCATGAAATTCTTGGGTCTGCACAAAGAATATAATACATCTAAAGAGAAAATACCTAGACTTTAATGCCTACGCGCGAAACATTTCACACACACAATTTCGGATGCTTGGCAATAGAAGTCTATAAGGGGCTCGAACCATATTACAAAATATTGCGATACCATGATTTGTAGGTATATACTAAAACGAAATTGAAAAAATATATAAGAATTAACGCTTAATTTATACGTCACGTGATCAATTTATATGATAGTGATAGTCGCTCTTAGGACGGTCTTCTTCCACCATCCCACTCCATCATGGTTACTTAAATATTATTTACTGTACATAATTTTCTTTGTAAACGTATTTAATGAGTGTCCTAATCGTTTTCATTAAAACAAGTATTAACTCTGAAATATTAACGGTTTAACATGCATTGCTCACTATTGTTTTATTTAGTTTAGATTTTTTTGGAAATTTATGAGAAAAACACTAACCGCCTTAATAACAAAACGTGCAACAGAAATAACACTGAAAAATGAACTTTACGTCTATTAGCTTAGAGTGTAAGATTGAATGTATTTCATCATAGGAAGCCCCCCAGCAGTGAAATAGTCATTCTCTGTTTTGTATTTGTTTGTCATGGGATTTATTGAATTTATTTTTGTCTTTCTCACTCTCACGGAGATTTGGTAGGTAGGACATGCAGCGTCGCGGAAGAATATAGCAGAAAAACGACGTTGTACCTAATTACTCAAGAACTATCTTATCCTAACCTAGTTATCAAAAATCTGTTCTAAGCGTTTTAGGATATTATTATTACCGATACATTAAAACAAAAATTACAATTACATCCATTGTAGTTTCCGATAAAATATAGAAAAACTGAGATTTTGCAGCAACTTTTGGGAGAACTTTCTATCGAGAAAATTTTATCCAATCGTGTTTCTGCTTCTAAGCGATTTTAGATTAAAGACCTAAAATACATGACGTGTAAATTTGAAAGTAATTGTCTTTATAGTTTTTGCATAAAGCTTCATTCAAAATCGCTTAAATACTGCTTCTACACCGTTAAAGATAAAACATACAATCACTATTGCACCGCTATTTCAAGTTTATGGATAAGGGGGTGAGTATTTATTTTTTAATAGGTTTAAAGAGGCTTTCTTTACTCTTAATCGTCGACGAAACGACATAAAATGAAATAAAGAACGTCAGAGGCTGAATAGTATTAGGCACAAATGTGTCGATGCAACGATACCAGTTCTTACGCATAATCTTTGGCTAAATGTGGGTAATAGTTTTATTACCAGAATGTGTGGTTTTTGTATAATGTATGCGAGACGAGTCGTGGCTTGGAGTAGGATCAATCCGTGGTCCATCTATGTACCATTGGCCGTGAAGGTTCACAGTTGGACCGCGACCTGCCTTACTTCAACACTATTGTATAAAATGTTAAATGGGTGTGGAAAAATAACCTACCTTGTACTATATTTGGCCAAAATAATAACTGAGAAAAATCGTTGTACTTTATCTTTGTAGAGTTTTAGTGTATACTTATATTCAAGACCGTAAAATCTTCGATTTTCGACCATCACAGGAACATTAAGAAAAGAGATGTTGGTGCCTATTCTGTTTAATAACTAACTTATTTAACTAAATTTGTGTTATTTTTGCCTTTTCAAAATGATCTCCATGAATAAGGGCTAGCACTATTTTTAGACGCGTCACATTAGTTTAGTTTTGAGATTTTACACTACAGAATTAGTACCAAAAAAAAGAGTGAATAGGAATTTTCTAGGCAAGAGCACTCACTCCACCCTAGATCATCATTGCTTCCCATCAGAAATTAAATAGTAAAGCGCAAGTCTTTGAAATCTTTGCTGTTAAGTTAATATTATTGTTAAAAAACTTAACAACATAGATTTCTTATCGATAAAAATCTAATCATTACCTAACCTAACATTAAAGACCACAAGTGACCGGGTAAGAGTAAAACCAATGTTATGTGCTGACATAGTTACAAATATATACTTACCTAATCCTTAAAAATTTTATCTGTCTAGAAACAACAAGTTTTCCATTTTTTGTGATATTTAATTATGCATTTTGCTCAAGATTTTACGACAGTCGGAAGTTTTCCATACGTTTTGAATGATTCCAATGTAAATAAACGATAAATACTCGTAACTTCTGATTGGATTGCTAGACTCCTAGAGGCTTGACCTGCTACATAAACTGCATCATCACATAGGTACCATCAAATGAGATCGCAGTCAAGTATAGATACTTTTAGAGTGTAAAAAATCGTTCCCGAGAAAAAGGGCTTTAAATGATCCTAAGGGTCAATTTACACCGCGGCGGAATGGAATGAAATCTTATACGATTGATATAAGGTTCATTATGCTATGTAAAAAAGTCTCTTCCATTCTATCCCACGGCGTTATAAATTGACCCTAAAAGGGCTGTATGAAATGTTTTTTTAGCCGTGTGGTTATAGTTTTAGAAATCATAGTGATAATCATTGATTAATTATGTGAGTACTAACGTACTTACATATAGGGTTATATAAAAAATACCAAATCGCTCTAGACCGGTATTTGTTTACATTGAAACGAACAACTACTTCTTCGACTTTTTTTACTCGCGAAACCGCGACAGTGTAATATCACTTTACAGAAATAACATTTTTTGTATGAAATAAATTAATACTAAATTTTGAAAAGACGTAGAACGTAAGTTGTTAGTGTTAATGTAAACAACTTCAGACCGAGAGCGATTTGATATTTTATAACAATAATGTCCTCCAAACAGATTCGGCAACGGCGGTCAATATTTGCATGCGGAGATTAGTTTACGCACACGCTTGCACACATACAGGAGTACTCGATCTATTCCCTCTTTCTCGAGATCCATGGGGCGATAGCTCTGACACGATCGGAGAGAGATCAGGCGCAGGACTCGCAACGTGCTCGCCAAGTCACGGGGGTGAAACACCGCCAATTTCCCTACTAAGAATTTCCTGATAGAAAAACCCAATACTAAATTGGACCCGGCCAGGTAATCGAACCCAGGACCTCGTGATCTACTACATAATACCTCAATGAGTGCAAGATTAAATCGGACCATACGTTAGGAACCAATGTACTTTTTTTTTTTTTGTGAACAGGCTTACGCTTGACGACAATCATGTCTGAGGGATAGCAATAATAAGATCTAGGTTGGACCGTGCTTGCCTAGAAAATGTCTATTCACTATTTTCTTGAAGGCACCCAGATTGTATTTGGCTTGGAGGCTGGAAGGGCGTTCCACGGCAACGTGGAAGAAAAACGTTTCGTGATGAATAATAGCGACTGCGCAGCATGTGACAACCTCTCTGGCGCAGTGGCGAATCGAGTGGGAGGTCGCGGGTTCGATTCCCGCCACGGGCCACTTTGGAATTTTATAATTTCTAAATTGGCTCAGGTCTAGTCTGGTGGGAGGCTTCGGCCGTGGCTAGTTACCACCCTAAAGGCAAGGACGCACCGCCAAGCCATTTAGCGTTCCGGTGCGATGCTTGTAGAAACCCTTAGGGTAAAACTTACCATTCCAAGTTAGTACCATATCATCTTAGGCTGCATCATCACTTACCATGTGGTGAGATCGCAGTCAAGTATATATACTAACTTGTATACAGTAAAAAAAACCTGCCCACAAAACGATAATAATATCCCCATCACAGTGCTAAAATACTAGTAGCAATGTCGCTTGCCTCTGTACAAACTATTGAGGTCACAAAATAGGTATTGTCAGTATATTTGTATATTATTACCAAATTTGTTTTCTAAATATGGGATATTGGTGCCTTCTATCTAACATCATCTTGTCAATACAAACTTGTTTTTTAGTCTGTGGTGTAAAACCTTTCTTACGTTAGTTAAACTACTCCCTTGACTATATCTAAACTTAATTACAAATTTCAGCAAAATCGGTTCAGTAAGTTTAATACAGGATACAGAGTAAATCATAGTAGGTATGGGATACAAAGAGGAAAAAAACCGGGACATGTGGTTAAAGTATATACCTACATTAAATATATTATTATTAAAGCTCTAAAGATATCTACTTACTCGTAATTAAATGAAACATTCTTTTAACAACATTTAAATAATCTAAACCAGAGGCCCAGACCTGCTGAAAGTACCAAAAAGTGCCTATTCGGGTCCATGAAACTAAACTTTTATTATGACACTAAAAATAGCGTTCTTTTGTAGAACGCTCCTTATTGAAAAGATTAGCAATATTTTTAATGTCGCACCGTTTAAGTTTAGTTTAAATAGGTTTAACTTCTATCCTGAAGCCTATTTTGTGATAGTTACACGTGAATTCTATTGCCACCAATCATATACATATACATACGAATTGATATATACTTACATTCGAATTGATATGTACAAATTTTCGATTTCTGTTCAGATTTTATTTCCTATCGATTATTTCAATAACATATCTAGTGGTTCTAGTGTATGACTTATTATCTATTTATTTAAAACTAAATATTCTTTTTGGGTTGCTCGATTACTAGCACAGGTAAAATTTATTTAAAAAAATATGTGTCTGCAGTTATTTTTTTTTAAATAAAATTATGTTTTCTTTGAGTGTAAATCCATATCTTCAAAACATACCTAGTGTTTTTTTTTAATGGGCCAGCAATACCAGTATAAGGAAATCTTAACCCTAGTGCAGGAAAACTCTTTTTAAAATAACTCTTTTTAAAGTCAATTGAAAATAAAATTGTACACCGTCCAAAAATCGGCGGTAACCATAGCGACGCAACCATCACCAGCCAATTGGTGCCTTGGCTGCATAATTGACGCAACATTTAGCAATTAGCTGTGTAATTCTGCAAAAATACTTACGAGTATTCGACGAAGTCACATCTGTGCAGCTGATTGGTAAATGCTTACATCGGCCGAGTCGCGTAGGCACTGATTGGTCAATGTTTGCATCGATTATGCAGCCAAGGCGCCAATTTGCTGATGATGGTTGCGTTGATATTGTTAGCGGAGATGGTTGGCCGATGCACAATTTTATTTTTGAGAATGCTTCAGGGCTGCCAGATGATTTTAATCGTACTCATACGATTTTTTGGGAAATTTTACTCATGTATGATCGTACGGAAAATGAACGATTTTTCTATACCTGGCAACATTTCATAATAAAACATCATCCACCAGCAAGTATGAAATTTTTTACTTGAATGAAGAGTGAAAAGTGAATACCTTTTTATCTTCTTAATCTTAATCTTATCTTATCTTAATAATATATATAAATCTCGTGTCACAATGTTTGTCCTCAATGGACTCCTAAACTACTGAACCGATTTAGTTCAAACTTCGTGAATATCTGTCATTTGGTCTAACTTAAAAGATAGAATAGTTTTTATCCCACGTGGACGAAGTCGCGGGCATCAGCTAGTAGCATCATATAATTTTTTACGAAACTTATTATGTATATCCCTTTAGATAATCATTTAGATTTGTGAAAAACCTGTTTTCCCCATCAGTCTACAAAACTAAAACAAACGAAAACTGAACGAAATTTAGGCCAACTAAATATATCTTAAGAAATATGATCACCAAATTGTACCACCACATGTATGGAAGTGTAACAAATAGTTTAAATGCATTTCTTGTCCAAAACTAAACGAATTTTGATTAATTAAAAAAAAACTTTGTACCTACTCCAAATTCGATTTTTTTTTATTTCTGTGCCCGGCCCGTTTGTGCCGCGTAATTCCCGCGTAAAATTTCAGATTAAATAAATATAATTTCTATAAAAAAATATAATTTCGTACGTCAACGTCCGTTGCGTAGGGAGCCGACCTGCCTATATGCCACGCAACGGTAGAGGCACCGCGACCCCACGTTTTTATTGTGCTAATATTATCTTTGAAGATATTTGTTTAAACTGTATAGCGTAAAGGGCACAAAAATATTCTACATTAAACTTCCGTTCTAAAAAACCTATTTATAAAGATATAAATTAATACCATATGGGCTAAATAAGCTTCCCAATAATGATTATTTTTTAGGGTTCCGTAGCCGAATGGCAAAAAACGGAACCCTTATAAATTCGTCATGTCTGTCTGTCCGTCTGTCCGTCCGTATGTCACAGCCACTTTTTTCCGAAACTATAAGAGCTATACTGTTGAAACTTGGTAAGTAGATGTATTCTGTGAACCGCATTAAGGTTTTCACACAAAATTTAAAAAAAAGTAATAAATTTTGGGGGTGCCCCATACTTAGAACTGAAACTCAAAAATTTTTTTTTCATCAAACCCATATGTGTGGGGTATCTATGGATAGGTCTTTAAAAATGAGACTAAGGTTTCTAATATCATTTTTTTCTAAAATGAATAGCTTGCGCGAGAGACACTTCCAAAGTGGTAAAATGTGTGTCCCCCCCCTGTTACTTCTAAAATAAGAGTATGATAAAACTAAAAAAAATACATGATGTACATTACCATGCAAACTTCCACCGAAAATTGGTTTGAACGAGATCTAATAAGTAGTTTTTTGATATTTACAATAAAACCTCTAAATACAAAGTTAGTTTTGCGGTTCGATAAGAAAAGTGGTTTTTATGGTTTTATTCCTCCGGTTGTAGTACGGAACCCTCAGTGCGCGAGTCCGACTCGCACTTGACAGGTTTTTTAATCCACAATTTTAACAGTAAAAGCAGTAGTTATCGTGAGTTATTCGTAGGAGATAGCCATAAATAATATCGTGGACTTATTACAGATTTTGATACGTTTTTAGGGTTCCGTACCAAAATGGTAAAATGGAACCCTTATGGTGCGACTTTCTCAGTCTGTCTGTCCGTCTGTCTGTCTGTCTGTCCGTCACACTCGATTATTTCAGTAACTACCGGAGCTATCGATATGAAATTTGGAATAGTTGTGTATATTAGTGGCCCAATGACACTGGAATAAAAAAAAATGGAAATTATTTTTGTTCTTATTTAAAAAGGGGGGAAAATCGGAGGGTTGAAATTTAAAAGTGAGATAACTGTACTGTGTGGGGTATCATATGAAAGGGTTTACTTTGTACATTCTAAAACCGATTTTTAGTTATTTTTAGTCATGATAGTTTTTGATTTATCGGGGAAAATGTCTAAAAAAATACCGTTCCCCCCCCTTATCTCCGGAGTTTACCAATCGAAAAATCTCAAACAATTATGGTCAATAGGAATTTACGTATATTTTACAGGAAAACTATAGCCAATGCTCTAACTAGCATAGTTTTTTTGATATTAACAATAAACCTCTACAAACAAAGTTAGTTTTGCGGTTCATTAACAAAGGTAATTAAAACGCAAGTTCTTCTAAGAACTCGTCGTCAAATAAACATTGGTTTTTGCCTGATTGTTTTGCTTCAGTACTTCTTGAGTACGGAACCCTCGGTGCGCGAGTCCGACTCGCAATTGGCCGGTTTTTTTAATATTGTAGTACATTATTTTGTTCTATCCTCAATGGTTTCCGCAGCGCACGCGATGAAAGCGTTTTTTTTTTCAACTTGGATTACATTATTCAAGTTTAAGTAAAGATGCGTAATTAATTTTGGAAATTATTATAGCCTATGACATTTCACAATAACGTAGCTTACTATTGGTGAAAGAATTTTGAAAATTGGTTCAGTAGATCCAGAGATTACCCCTTACAACGTCACAAACTCACAAACCCACAAACGTTACCTCTTTATGATATCAGTATAGAAGTATAGATTAGGCTTAATTTAAAATTGAAACAAAAAGGTTTCGTTTGTCACACTTTATTACAACTCCTTATCTTACGGTGCAAATCATAAAAACAAAACATAACGCGGGGCAAATCTGTAAGTCCAACAATAAAATTAATTATTATATGAGCCGGCTAATTTGGTCATGTCAGGTTCGATCGGTGATCGGTCATCGCTCAGGGCTTTCCGTAGACACGCTCGGCAGCGGCCACTGGTGACAAGTTGCGGGCAACATATTCGAGAGAGCGGGCGATCGCCTCAGGTATTCCCGGGATGTGGCTTCCCTGTGGACAGAAATTGATTTGCATAAGAACAGCGTATTTTCATTCTGTACAAGCATTGACATATAAATCTATACTATGGACCCCGGGTGTAATACAAAATTCACGAAAAAAATGTCCCGAGAAAACCTATGTAAACGAGTGTGCATAAACAAACTAAAACATTGTAATATATGTAAAATATTAACCGACCAAGTAAAAGTTCGAGTAGTTTTTATAACACAATGCGGCATTATTAACTCGTGTTCTCTCTGATGAATCCAACACGAGACTGAAGTGTGATTGGAAACCGTTTCGCGTTTTGGCTCTCTTTCGGTTCGGACACTTTTCAGCGCTGACGCGAAATCCATAGCATTATATATCAATGTGTACAAGGCCAGACCTCTAGTGTGTGAAACTAGTCACGTATAGATTGAAAATCACTTTTTAACCAAGGTCTTTAAATCTATTGTACGCAAATACTCGAGTAAACTTTTTTTCGTTTCGTTTTGTTTTCTTTTTTATATAAGAAACGCGAGCAAACGAGCGGGCGGGCCACCTAATGGACAGCAATCACCGCCGCCCATGGACATTTGCAGCATCAGAGGAACTGCAAATGCGTTGCCGGCTCTTAAGATATTATATCGGCCAGTTGGGTGCCAAAAATGCTTGATTTACCACCAGCCATCTATAGAATTTTGACAGATGGCGTAAATCGTTCGGATGCCCATATCCTGAGGAATCTTATCGTTGTTCAGGGATCAATTATCATTATTAACGGCCCATTATCCCGGTTTTTAGCGACTACGCCACTTTTCAAACCAATTCAAAATCATGAAAAAATAGTTTTTTTTTCACTGTTAAAAATAAATATTAAAGATACATGCCTTATCTCTTTAATGTACTCATGAAAACACGATAAGTTAAACTTGCCTCGATCATAAAAATTTTTGAAAACAGGTCGTTTTTGTTCATTTTTCTAATGGCATTTCCAAAGCTTCAGACCAAATTTCATAAAAATTATACGTAAAGTAAGCTCATTGTATTACCTATTTATTGGAAAGACAGATTTTAAATGAAAAAATTGCTGCAAAATTTCGCCTAACAGAAGTCATAAAATGATCTAACGCATCGAATAAGCGATGTACTTCAGTGGCTCACGAGCCTCTATACGAGAAGGACCTGCGCAAGTTTTCACGACTCACGCTCCTTTCGCGCTAAAATTATTTATTTTTTAATTATTTGTAAATAAATTCTCTTACTACATTTAGTAATAAAATTAAAATATGGTAAGTGTTTCTTGAGTTTTTCAAAATACCTAGCCCTCAAAAGCTCCAAAGAAAATCTGATACGAACTAAGAAAATTAGGTAGGTAGAGTAAATTCCACCACGTGCAAATACCATCACGCGTAACCACAGTTTATACCTATATACAGTCAGTAAAGGAGACGGGATTTTTTTTGTTTGGCTAAACTGAGTTTCTCATGAATACATGATATTATAATATCCTCTCGACTTTATTTTGGACATGGCAGTCAATAGAAATTTAAAAACTGCGTGGGAGATATTTCTGAATTTCCAACCCCTAGATTGGTTCCTACTAAATAGAAATACCTCACCAACCTACTAATAAGTTTTTAGAAAAATACAAATATAATAATATTAAGGAGCACAAACCCGCGGAACCCGAGACCTTTCAAAATTTCAAAATGGCGGATTCAAAATGGCCGCCAAACGAATTTCGTCGGTATCTCGGAAAGTATAAAAGATGGAAGAACGGTTTCTTGACAAGAGGTGATCAAGACCCGAAGGTCTATTTGATGGATAGAAAAAAATTTCAAAATGGCGGAATTTGTTTTTTACATAGATAAGTATGGGAATATTTAAGAGGTCAGCGATGATTCTTTTATAGGCTGGAAGACAACCCGCGGCCTACTAGTACATTTATATATTCACTGACTCATTGATCACCTCTCCTGAGCAATTTTGTATGAAACAAAATTTTTTGACGTATACTGTCAAGTACAAGCCAAATGTCATTTGAAACGTCATCCAATTGGCAATGAGCTGAAAAATTTTCAAAATTGCGGATTCAAAATGGCCGCCAAACGAATCTCGCCTATATCTCGAAGAGTATAAAAGATGGAAGAACGATTTCTTGACAAGAAGTGATCAGGACCCAAAGGTCTATTCAAAGGACAGAAAAAAATTCAAAATGGCGGAATTTATTTTTTTCATAAAAAATGTATGGGGAATGTTGAGACTTACGGTTACGTTGTAAGGCAAATAGCGGGGGAAGACAGCACGCGGGCCACATGTGGCCCGCGCCCCCATGCGCCCTACTAGTCAATTACTATAACTATTAATATATATATAGCTGGTCGTGCTGATTCACTGACTCATTGATCACCTCTCCTGAACAATTTTGTATGAAAAAAAATTTTTTGACGTATACTGTCATATACAATGGAAAAATTCATTAAGAACAAAAATATGGAGAGAGCTGATGATTGAGGATTTCGGAAGCGGGTGAAGAGCACGGCCAAGGTATCGAAGATAGGTGGGGGATGCTCGACCAAATGTCATTCGAAACGTCATCAAACGTCGTCAAAAAAAATCAAAATGGCGGATTCAAAATGGCTGCCATTTGAATTTCGTCGATATTTCGGAAAGTATAAAAGATCGAAGAACGGTTTCTTGACAAGAGTTTATTATGATCCGAAGGTCTATACGATGGATAGAAAAAAAATTCAAAATGGCGGACTTTATTTTTTTCATAGAAAATGTATGACGAATGTTGAAGAGACTAAAGGTTGAAAGGCAAATAGGGGGAAGAGAGCACGCGGGCCACATGTGGCCCGCGCCTCCACGCGCCCTACTAGTTAATATATATATATATATATAATATATAGTTACTCGGGCTGATTCACTGACTGACTCACTCATTGATCACCTCTCCTGAACAATTTTGTATGAAAAAAAAAATTTTTAATATCCATTTCGTATATAAGGGAAAAATTCATTTGGAGAAAAAATACGGAGAGAGATGATGAGTGAGGATTTCGAAGACAGGTGAAGAGCACAGCCAGGGTATCAAAGGTAGGTGGGGGGTGCTCGACCAAATGTCATTCGAAACGTCATCCAATTGGCAGTGAGCTGGAAAAAATTTCAAAATGGCGGATTCAAAATGGCCGCCGTTCGAATTTTGTCGATATCTCGGAAAGTATAAAAGATGGAAGAACGGTTTCTTGGAAAGAAGCGATCCTATCTGCAATACTCTTGGCTGTGCTCTTTACCCGTCTTCGAAATTCTCAATCATCAGCTCTCTCCGTATTCCCTCTGAATTAATTTTTCCCTTAAATACGAAACAGTACTTGAAAAAAAAAAATTTTTTTATACAAAATTGTTCAGGAGAGGTGGATCAATCAGTGAGTTAGTCAGTGAATCAGCACAAGCAGCTATATAGGTACTCACCGTTCAAATCATTCCTAGACTACGACTAGTATTTAAAAAACAAAATCAGCTAAATCGGTCCAGCCGTTCTTGACTTTTAGCGAGACAAACATACAGCAATAACTGATTTATATAAAATATACCTCTGTTGAGATATCGATTACCATAAAAAACTCAAAATATAGGTAAAAACGCAACTTCCAACATATATTTCGTGAAGCGAATTATAATGTAAATAGTCCAACTGTAACAGTTCAACTGTGACGCAAATATTTATGATATAGGGTCACGGAGTTCATTAGAACTGCGCGACTTACGGCAATGATCGGTAGGTATCGTAGCGCGGGGTCTGAGCGAGCGATAAATGCCTAAAGTGCTGGGATATAGTCGCCTTAACATCTACCTACACAAAATTTGAGCTGTCTAGATCCAGTCCAATGTTTCTTAAAAAACACTATTTTAATACATTTGCTCAAAAAGTTGACATTTCCATATGTGTTTAGCGTGCGCAAAGTTATTCTTTTCCGCACTAGTGCTTTTGTGTTTTCCTCCTACGCGGTACCGGAGCGGGCGCACCAGGAGCGCATGAACACGAACACGGCATGCAAACACGGAGCAGGCAAACACGTAAAACCAATATATTTTTTTCGCAAATGTATTAAAAAACGTCGTTCAATGCACGTGCGGAATTGTCATTTTTACTCGTCCTTATAGTTGACCCTCGCCTTCGGCTTGGGTCAACAAACCGGGACTCGTAAAGAAATGACATACTTTCCGCACTTATATTGAAATGTACTATTTTTTTTAAATTTCCTAGGTTTTGGTTCATGGGAAAACTTGATACCTACACCTTTGGTCAATTCTCCTTTCACGTGTTTTTGTCCAATCGTACAATCCTACTTACTTCGGCTCTGAATCCGTTCTCGTCGGAGATCCAGGTAGTCTCGTAGAAGACACCGTCGGGGCCTGGGTACCTGTAGGATCCCTTCATTTCAAGAGCGGGTGCGTCCTGAGGAAACACGCGGCAAAATTAAAAAAAATAATCTATGTTGAAATTTTTAAATTAATTTTTAATCTTTTACTGTAATATTTATAATTATAATTGTAAAAAAACTACGATAGTACATAATTATTTAAATTTAATGTGAATATATTTATATTAAAAATAATAAAAAAAAAATCTATGTTGATGATATTTGAGTCGCAATATATATATTACTTAGTCGAAATAAGTTGCCCGGATAAGGCTCCCAATCCACCGGAGCGGAGCGAATAGGATTGCACAAAATCTCCGCTCCTCTGATTTTGTGCAATCCTATTGGTTAATATTTCCCGTGTTTTCCCATTTCAATTTAGTCCAATTCTGATAATGGCAACCATAAAGTCTTAAATTTTTAATTGGAAAGTATGTATTCAATACTTTTGAATACATCTTTCATGCATATCGTCCCCTATTTAAGGCTTTCGGCTAATTATGGCAAGTAACCAACACGTTGTATACGTTAATTAATTAACAAAAAAAACGATTTCTGTTTTTCCGTTAATTGTTTAACGTATATTATCTATAGACAGAAAGTGACTAACGCATACCGCTCCGTCAGGGAAAATGGAAGGGTACTGTGGGATCACCCACTAAAAACTGTCAGTTTCCACAGCATACCTGCTGTGAAGTAAGATACAAACGATGTATAGATGCATGAAAATTTTTCACAAGAAGTCTAGCTCATATCCTGAGGGAACTATAGTGACATCCCTAAAAACAGCTTCAATATGAATGAACTGGGAATAATGAAAACTGTATTACGCTTTGTTGACATCACAGTTAGGGTTGCTAAAAATATTTTTCTAAATTAAATAAAAATAATAAATTTTGTATTGACAATCAAACAAAACAATTGGGTCTTCTTATCTCCATTAATGGGTGTTTAGGATCAAGTAAAAAGGTTAGCTGCGGGCACACTATACGAATTAACCCACACATTAAACGACTATTTTTTATTAAACGACTTCAAAAAAAGGAGGAGGTTCTCAATTCGACTGTATATTTTTTTTTTTGTATGTTTGTTACGCGATTTCTCCGTCAATTCTAATCCGATTTTGATGATTCTTTTTTTGTTTGGTAGGGGCCATTTCAATTTGGTAAAGATCTCATGAATATCTTCGGAGATACGGAACGGAACTCCTCATAAGAGTAAATCGCTTGCGATCAGTATAATTTATTAGAAAGCTAACATTTCCCGTGTAGTGCCATTTAATTTAGTCCAGTTCTGATAATGGTATCCATGAGAAGACAATATCAGACTTAACATTTTAATTGGAAAGGATGTATTCTACAGTAGTTTGATGAGAGTTGAAGTCGGTTTTTTTGTTAATTAATTAACGTATATTATTTTCACTTACAGAGTTGAAGTTCTTCACAACACCCTCAGCCTGGGCGGAGATGCCATTGCCGGTTTCGTACGCGTATTGGAAGTTGCTGCCTTCGGGGTTGATCTGGT
Organism: Coenonympha arcania; assembly: GCA_036785405.1. Lineage (NCBI taxonomy): Eukaryota > Metazoa > Arthropoda > Insecta > Lepidoptera > Nymphalidae > Coenonympha > Coenonympha arcania. The sequence goes on from CM072067.1 coordinate 6,564,218, forward strand.
ATTCAGACCTGACGATGGGAGCCGAGGCATCGGCCGAGTTCCTGACGTACTCGTCAGGACGGCGCAGCTCGTCAGCAGCCACGCAGGCCACAGCCACGGCGAGGACGACTAAGAATTTCTGAAAAATAAACCATGATTTATTTTTGTCTCTCACGGAGATTTGGTAGGTGCGACATGCAGCGTCGCGGAAGAATATAACAGAAAAACGACCCTTTTACCTAATTACTTAAAAACTAAGCTGGTTATCAAAAATCTGTTTCTAAGCGTTTTTGGATATTATTATTACCCACACTTTAAAACAAAAATTACAATTACATCCAATGCAGTGTCCGATAAAAACTGGAAAAACTGAGATTTTGGAGCAACTTTTGGGAGAACTTTCTATCGAGAAAATTTTATCTAATCGTATTTCTGCTTCTTAGGGATTTTAGATTAAAGACCCAAAATACATGACGTGTAAATTTGAAAGTAATTGTCTTTATAGTTTTTGCATAAAACTTCATTCAAAATCGCTTAAATACGGCTTCTACACCGTGGACTTGAACCCGTGTCCCCCAGATCGCGACTGGGTGCTCTGCCAATAGAGCTATGGGACGAACCATCAACGTCAACGGTACACCATAAATGATCCTATGGGTACATGACTGAAATCGAAATATTGATTTGAATTATGTATTTTTAAAACAATAATTATTACAACATATAACAAAGTTGAAAAACTAACGATTTAATCGATCAAATAACAAAAAAATTGATCAAACTAATTCCGCCGGGTGCGATAAGTTTTATAAGTAGGGCATAATTTATAGGAATAACCACAGAACAAATTATAAGAATAACAATTTCGAAAAAAAACATTATTAAAAATATTATATTCCTTGCTATCCACAAGAATTGCAAACATCGCTTCTATTTGAATAAGTCACTTATCTAGCTTATCATGAATCTTAGTTTGCAATTAAATGACTAAGTATTTCGATGGCTCACACTAACTATTTTACGTTTTAAATATTCTTCACTTTTCATTAATAGTTCTGTTAACTTTTCTATATTATGATAAGCTTTAAAACTTTTAAGTTTCACTTAAAATAAATAAATCATAATGATTCCTGAACAATTATATGCTGACAAACTTGAACGTAAGTAAAACAAGTCAAAGGTGCTTATTTAAAACAAATTTTGCTTATTTATTTTACTTAAATTTTAGCACTCTTACCATCTTGTAAGCGGGTTATTGAGCTGATAACTGACTGTGTGATAACAATGCTGACTTTATATATGTTTTCGAAAAATCGAGCTTTGAATACATTATCTACTTGTTTTGTGCGAATTTGTCGCGTCTTGTCTGTGCAAAGAATAAATCATCAGACGTATCATTGACTTGTTTTTCTGAGCTTTAAACTGTATCTACCTACCCGTTATTAGTGTCCAATGTTGGTTACGGGTGTTCTTTTAGAATTTAGAATAAGGGTCCTTTGGCTATAAGTATGACATTGGCAAACTTGCTGGACAAGTGCGTGTTGGAATGCTTCACATACCTTTGAGGCTTTGAGAACGTATAAATTACGATTAGTTGCTCTCAATTCCTTTAATTGTTTAACATACATATTATTATCAATCCACAAACGCGCGTAGGTACCTCCCAAAAGTGCGTACCTACTGACATTTGAACTCCCGACCCCCTGCTATGAAGTCTGCTTCTGCTTCGTCCGCTCTTGATCACTGTTTAAATATAATTTTTTATTTGCCTTCCTCGATAAATGGAATATTATAATAATTGGTTGGATTTTTGTGTTGGATAAATCCAACACAAAAATAATTTTGACAATGCTTACCAATAATTTTTTATATTAGCGCATGCAAACAAACTTTTCAACTTTATAAGATCTTGTATATCTTTATTATTGTATTTTAGGACTTTTGCGTGTTTAAGCATGCCAATCCCATCGTCGTCGTTCGTCGTCGTCGTCAAAAGATAAATCAAATAATTACCACGAACTAAAAATTAAACAAAACCAAAAATAAACGCTTTGTTGTACTTATTAAACATAAATTTTTCCCGTGAAAACATTCAATCGACCATTTTTGGATACTGTCGTCATGCCTATTCTGTATAATCTTTGACGATTAAAAAAAAAATAGTATTATTACCAGAATGTATGTTATTTGGCTAAATGTATGCAAGACGCGCGCGCGTGAATCCCAGGCTTCGATGATTCAAGGTCGAATGATCCTGCATGTAATGTGTATGTATGTATGTGTACTAGGCACATAAATAAAGCGAATCAAACGTTTGAACATCTTGACCTTTGTGACTATACAGTATTATTAATCGTTCTGTTTGTTTGAAATCTAGTTTTTTCTTTTACTTGGGTACATTTTTTTTTTAGTTTTGTAATAAAACTATAGGTTCTTACTAAGTTTCAAATTACACAGAGTACCTACTTAAAAAATTTGTCGTCTATAATTTAGGTTAGGTTACACTTATTTTATTACCCAAAATCTAGTGCTCAATAATTCAATACAGGTCAAATGGAAGGTTGAGTACGAAAATATAGCACCTAAAAACTGAGACTAGGGCAATATCTGGACTGCTAAAACGAGGTCTCTATAATTCTTCGCAGCATTTAAGAGAAGTGGAAAATAATATAATCCATACACATGTTCATAATCTGCAATTCAAATTCAATACAAAAGTAAAGAGTATTAACACAAAGAATAACAAAAATTCAAGCGTCAAGATTTATCAACTTTATTTTTGTACATTTCAACTTTAGATTAGTGTAAATCCATAATTTATAAAAACACAGCTATCCAATATAACATCAATCAATCAAATTATAATACTGTTAAAATGTCAATTTTATCATCGCTAGAGACTAGAGCTAAAGGCTAAGGTTAACGGTTTTTATGCAATAGCAAGATTAATCACGTGACTTACTAATTTACTTACTTCTCAGGATCTGTGACGAATATCGATACGAATTGCGCGTAAAGCCTTGGTCTTGCTATCATAACCATCTTACCCATACTGCATACCCTTTATGCATCTACAATCTTTCCCTACATTTGGAAGGATTTAGAGCTATCGGGACAAATATAAATTAAAGAGTATTTTTGACCAAAGTTTTTAATAAAAAGGTAGATTCATTGTACTCGCTGATATGGTCGATTGATAATAATCGAATGTTTAAGAAAATTGAGAATTGCATGAATATGGCTTAAGCCTTGGTCTCGCGATCATAAAGCACAACGCTGCGGTACGCGGCATGCGGCATCAGAGACAAATCGTATGAAAACTTCACGCAACTACGACGGAACGAAAGACTATTCTCGACGTTTTTCGTATGTGTATATGCGGGTGATGGGCGATAGGGGCCGCCAGTCGCCCAAAACATAGACAGGCCAGGAGGTGAAGTGAGGCCAGATAAAGGCACACCTATACGAGATGGTTTCGGCAGCAGCCAGGCTGCCCACAATGATGTGACTCGCTGCTGCGGTAGCTAGTCGAGACCTGGCGGAAGCACGGTGAATACGAGAGTGAATCCCGTACTTCCGCTAGCGGGTCCGTCGTGGAAACAGACAGTTTTTAGTGGGTGCAATCCACACATAACATTTAGGCATTTTCTGTCTATAAAAAAAATATCAAATTATATTAAAATATCAAATAATAACAAAATCATATTTTTCTAAGAGGAAAGAGCAGTACTTAAAGATATTTTTGACCAATTAAGTAATAATAGATCACAAACAAGATTGTATAGATGCTGAGAGAATAATAAAAATAAAAGCCATTTAAAAAAATTACCTTTGAAAGAAAACATTTGGATAAACTTGTTCGTTTGTTTCGTTTCGTGTAATTTTTTTTATATTGCTTATCACTCTAGCGGCAGATGACTTTGAAAGGTTAGACGCCGTTTACATTGCGACAGTAGACATAGACCTGCGGGGCTAGACAAAGTAATAGTCGTTTGGCGTTAACGACTGTAGACAAAAATGTATGGACAAACCACGTGACTGTAGAAAAACCACGTGACCGCATAGAGGACAACACGCTGTGTTTGATAATCGACTACGACAATTTGAACGCTCCCTGGTGTTCTCACAGACCTTGTAGATAACTTTAGCGTACTTCGCATGACAATTGACAGCCGACAGTGAACAACGCTAAGCATAAAGTATATGCTGCTATCATTTGTTTTCATTCGTCGTGGTTTGCCCATACAGTTTTGTCGTTAACGACAGTTACTTTGTCTAGCCCTGCTGATACTTCTCATATACGTGCAGTTTATCTATACTTACTAATTGCAAAGCAATGGCAGATCTGACGGATTTTCTTGGATTTGTAATTATTAATATTTTTCAGAAAAAAAATGAATGCAGTTGAAGTAGTTTTTTTTAAGTTGAATGACTCGTAGATCTAATTGTTCGTCGCTTGCGCTTCGTCAAATTTATTTTATATTATTATTTCATAATGGTACTTAGTCGCAATGAAAACGACGATATCTTCATAAAGACGACGAGCTTAGCCGGCTTGTCTACAAAAAAAAACTGACAGACTAAAAGGAAATAATATTATTTTCGGAAGATATATTTTTGTACACGTATTATTATGTACGACCTTGGATTAAGATTTAATGGGGACACACACTTTTGACATTTGTTTTTTTATTGCAATAAAGTAGGTGCCTACCTTTAGAACTGCAAGTAGATTTTAGTAGGTACAATCTTTTTCTTCGTTTCTCCGTAAAGTATTTTTTATGTATTTTGATTTCATAGGCGGTTTTCTCATAGCAACCAGCGCCGTGAAAGAGATTATTGATTATTTCTGGCTAAGATCAATATGAAGTGAAAAGCGCGTAGTGTACACACGCCCATATAGTAACACCTGCGGGGCTAGACAAAGTCACAGTCGTTTAGCGTTAACGACAGTAGATAAAAATGTATGGACAAACCACGTGACGAATGAAAACAAATGAAAGCAGAATCTACTTTATGCATAGCGTTGTTCACTGTCGACTGTTAATTTTCATGCGAAGTACGCTAAAGTTATCTACAAGATCTGCGAGAACGCCAGAGAGCGTTCAAATTGTCGTAGTCAATTTCAATTTTCAAACACAGCGAGTTTTCCTCTATTCGGTCACATGGTTTTTCTATAGTCACTTGTTTTGTCTATACATTTTTGTCTACTTTCGTTAACGCCAAACGACTGTTACTTTGTCTAGCCCCGCTGGTTTCCACCAAAGCGGAGACGAAAGGAGATGCGCTACGATGCTGTCTGGCTATTTCCAGCAATGCGGAGAAGAGATACGTATAGGTAGCAGACAGGAGATATGAGTTGTGCGTAGCTCAATCGAAATTCGAATGACGCCGCAGCCCGACCGCCAGCTGTGCTGCTTGCCCATCACACTACAGACAACTCTTCAACCTTTGCACTCCTTGCCCCATTGCGACATACAAAAATAAGACCTTTCTTTTCTCTCCACTTGATCTATTTCCACCGAAGCAAAGCGGACGGCCACGCACCGGGAAGCATTTTAATTTGGTTCCCCCGTCACCTTTCTACCATAGAACGGCAAGGCATGTTAAATTGCAGCGTAAAGGCTTCCACCCATACATAGTCGACGTACCAAAGACGCGTACGAAGCGATTTGATTCCTAGTTCCTGATACGCACTGCAAAGGCCTGGAATACACTCCCAGGTAGTGTCTTTCCTGCCACTTACAACCCGGGTGCCTTCAAATCAAGAGTGAATAGGCGTCTTCTAGGCAAGCGCGTTCCACCTTAGACTGTATCATCACTTTCCATCAGGTGTGATCACAGTCAAGCGCTAGCCTATATAGTATAAAAAAAAGCACAGTGAAGGTCAACCCCTGACCAAATGGACGGACGACATAAAGACTAAAGTAAAGTCGCGGGGAGTCGCTGGCGGCAGGCGGCGCAAGATCGTGGTGTTTGGCAGTCATTTCAGGAGGCCGATGTCCAGCAGTGGACGTCCATCGGCTGAGACGACGACGACGACGACGCTAAACAGAGAGAATGTGGAAATAACAAAATGTGATTCGTTATTCAAAACACTTCTCCTCTTGACTCGTGTCCTGTCCGCTTTGATGGAAACCGGGGTTCAATGTAATGACCTCTACCTCGGCGCCGTCTGCTCCTTCTCAGTGATGTTCCGGTGAATAACGGTTGCGGTGGACAAACGGCCTTATCATACTAATTTCAAATATTTCTTCCGTCATATGCAAAAACTGCAGCAAAACTAGATCAGGTCATAAAATTCTAATGTATCAATAATGTCGTGGCCATTTAATCCGGCCATGTCAAGGACTCATTTAAAAGTTTGCTTGAATAATATAGCTTGTATGGCACATATGAACAATGAAAATCTGATACATAAAATACTTGTGCCAATTTTTGTTACCAAACTCCTCCGAAACGGCTGGACCAATTGTTATGAAATGTTTTGTCAATATTCGGTAAATCTGAGGTCGGGTAGGTCGTAAGTTATTTTTAATGCGCCTACATGGCAAAACAACGTTTGGCCGGTCAGCTAGTAGTCCGAATGGCTGCAGTAAGACCTAGAATCCGAAACTAGCTGGTTTTCTTTAAAATTGCGATTTCTAAAATTGTTTAACATCCAAAAGAACACTTTTGATCAATAAGAAAGAATTTAATATATTATAATATTATTATGTCCTATTTAAGTTGCCTTTAAAAATTCCCACCTGTCTTCTCACCAGACACTCGCTTAGAAACAAAATAAATTATTGAAATTATTGTTATCTCAAATGAGAATAATATTTTAATAGCGAATACTTCTGCAGGTATAAATTATTCATTAATTATTTTATTGTTGTCTGGAATTATAATAAAATTAACGAGTGAATTTGATAAATATTTATTTTTAGTAGGTATTATAATATGTTATTATATTACCCTCAACTCCGACCGCGTGAATTTCCGTTTCTACAATTTCCATGGGAATCGTGAATTTTTTCGTTATGAAAAGTATTCCAGTCTCCTTTTTAGGGTTCCGTAGCCGAATGGCAAAAAACGGAACCCTTATAGATTCGTCATGTCTGTCTGTCCGTCTGTCCGTCTGTCCGTCTGTCCGTCTGTCCGTCTGTCCGTCTGTCCGTCCGTATGTCACAGCCACTTTTTTCCGAAACTATAAGAGCTATACTGTTGAAACTTGGTAAGTAGATGTATTCTGTGAACCGCATTAAGGTTTTCACACAAAATTTTAAAAAAAGTAGTAAATTTTGGGGGTGCCCCATACTTAGAACTGAAACTCAAAAATTTTTTTTTCATCAAACCCATATGTGTGGGGTATCTATGGATAGGTCTTCAAAAATGATACTAAGGTTTCTAATATCATTTTTTTCTAAAATGCGCGAGAGACACTTCCAAAGTGGTAAAATGTGTGTCCCCCCCCCTGTAACTTCTAAAATAAGAGTATGATAAAACTAAAAAAAATATATGATGTACATTACTATGCAAACTTCCACCGAAAATTGGTTTGAACGAGATCTAATAAGTAGTTTTTTGATATTTACAATAAAACCTCTAAAAACAAAGTTAGTTTTGCGGTTCGATAAGAAAAGTGGTTTTTATGGTTTTATTCCTCCGGTTGTAGTACGGAACCCTCAGTGCGCGAGTCCGACTCGCACTTGACAGGTTTTTATTCTTTATTAACAGTTTCATATGGGAAAATGATCTAAAATATAATCCACAAAGTGAAGGAGTAACAAACATACACACTCCACATACATACTTTCGCTTTTTACCCACGACGGAACGGAGTACGGGTATATGCGTTTAGGGTGAGAGACCGTTTGTACATTACGCTATAAAAATATTTTGTGTTTGTTTGTATGTCAAATTGTTCACCAAAACCAATAATGCAATAATATTTTTGTTAGTTTGTTTGTTTGTTTGTTTGTTGGTTTGTTTGTTTGTGTGTGCACATCAATGTTCCCATTTATTTCAAAAATGGCTTGACCGATTTAGATGCGGTTTTCTGTATAATGTTTGGTGTTCAGCGGCAATAGTTCTTAGATAGTTGTTACGAACATCGATCACCAGGGGGCGCCATAAAATACATTTATATTGCAAACGAATGTTCCCATTTATTTCAAAAACGGCTTGACCGATTTAGATGCAGTTTTCTGTATAATGTTTGGCGATGGCATTGGCGATAGTTCTTAGATAGTTGTTACGAACATCGATCACCAAGGGGCGCCATAAAAAACATTTACAGTGCAAACGAATGTTCTCAATTATTACAAAAACGACAGAAGCGATTTGGATACAGTTTTGTATAAAATATTAGTGAGTCATTGGCAATGGTTCGTAGATAATTGTTCTTGTGATTGAACAGCAGGGGGCGCCACAATAAACGTCTTTTTATGACTTGAAAGGGATGATGCCTTCAAACGCTGCTAGAGGAGCTAATGGCTAGTTTGAAGATTAATTTTCATTTTTTAGTAATAATATAATTTAAATTACATTAATATATTAATAGAAAAACTATAAAACAAGTGGAAAATTAAAAAAATTTAAAACACCCACGACTTTTGCAGACTTGTAATTGAAAAAGGATTAAATATTTTTTTGAAACTTCCCGACTAAAGGAAAGTAAGAACTAAGAACCTATCAGTATAATTACAAATCCAAGAAAATCCGTCGAGTAGAGTCCTAGAGTAGAGCTCGCAATTAGAGTTCCGCAAGGATGGTTCTTTGGTACGGAACAGTCAGTACACACTACACAATCAGCGCTTGGCCAGCTTTTTTAATCATTATTAAATCCTATCACACTGTGGCAACCTCTAGCGCCATTGTAGCCTGTAGGGTTGTCACAAAACAATTTTATAGTACCTGTTAGATATTAAATTTTTTATCTAAATCCATAATATTAACGTCGGAATCGCAACACTGATCATTTCTTGAAACCTAATCTTTTCCTAATAGGTGCCCCTTCTCTCGGACAGTAATTTTGTGTGTGTATATAATGAATTGTACATGATAGACTCGTATTTTACATTGAACTTGCGGACGCCCATGGCTTCGCAGAATCTTATTGGTTGCTGGGTAGAATGAATTTTCAAATGCAAAGGGATGCTAAGCGGATTTTTACATTGTAATTGTTATCTCTACACGTATGCCTCAAGCCCATTTGTCGAGCGGTTTGAACTGTGCATTAATGAACTGCGAATAGATAGCAGACAGTCAGTCAAATAGACGTCTACCCTGGACAGGGCGGACGGCAAGAAAAAATGTCGCCAGTTTATCGGTGCGAATAATACCAACCGTAAGGCCAACACCTATAGAATTTTGACAGATGGCGGTACTGTTTGCTTGTACGGAAAAGGTTTACGTAATTTGTTCGGATGCCCATATCCTGAGTTATCTAATCAGAGATTAGTCACCATTTATTTTAATACAACATACAGATTTGAGAAACATTTAGGTAAGTACTCACAGCCCTGGTAATGAAAGTAAGTCTTCTCAAGGTGACCCACTATGTATATTTTATTATTATAGCAGATAGCTAAGTAGGTATCTGGGGTCACGACGATCTTTGAGGACCCATTATTGTGTCAAATCCGGGGTCAACGCAACAGCGCGATGTTTCCCCAGCACCTAAGTACTAACCTGATTTAAAAAACAATAATAATCGAAATAATATTTATCATAATTAAATAAAACCGGACAAGTACCTACAAGTCGGACACGCGAAACGAAGGTTTCGTAGTTACTTAGGCTCGTTTTCGTAGTTACAGGAGGGTCGGCAGCGGCCAGGCTGCCAGCAGCAGCGACGGGACCTGTCGCCTTGGTGGCGGGTCGAGGCCTGGCGGGAGCGCGGTGAATACGAAAGTGAATCCCGTACTCCCGGTATGGGGTATGCGTCAGGCATTTCCTGTGGGTAAAAAAAAAGTTACTTACTATAAAAAAGTAACACCATAAAAATCACTTTTCTTGCCGAACCGCAAACTTAACATTGTTTTTTGCGGTTGTTAATACTAAAAAAAGTATAATAGATACAGAGTTGATTTCATTTTTCCGTAAAACATAGATATATTAATCTGTATTAATCTTAATTATCTTAATTAGTATTTCTGATTTTTCGATTGGCACCCTTTCATAGGAAACCATACTTACTCAATATTGTTATCACATTTTGAAATTACGACGCCCCGATTTTTCCCCCTTTTGAAATATATTAAAAATTATATTGAATTTTGTACGACTGCAATGACTTTGGGCCATTGTTACCGACAACTAATCCAAATTTCGTGTCGATATCTTAGTTATCTTAGTTAATACCTAGTTACCAAAACAAAGAGTCTTGACAGACGGGCAACAAAGTGATCTTATAAGGGTACCTTTTTTTCTTTTGAGGCAGGGAACCATAAAAACGATGGAGATTTTTTCTAATGTAAAATGGTACCTACCTACTTTATCTACAGTTGAAGTACGCGCTTGCCACGAAGATTCTGATTTGAAGGTCCCGACTTGTAGATGGTGTAACTGTAAAGGTCGGGAGGGTAAAACATATAGGTAGAATGAGGAAAGCTTTTTTTAAATCTTAAATGGTATATAACGGTCAAAACCTTGCTATAGATGTTTCAATCCACGATGACGCGCCCCCCTCTGTCAAACTCCATACGAATCGAATGGAACATAAGTGATTTTGAGAGAGTGGGGCGCGTCTTCGTGGATTGAAATATCTATATCGAAGCGCAATATAATGGAATATTCTAAAAAGGGTAGGGGAAGCGGCTGGATGAAGACTTAGGACTATAAATTACGAGTAGATACCTACCTACCTACGGTACACTTACGTCATAAATATGACAGTGGCGGCCAAAGCCTCCAGGCCAAATCTGCCCCTCTTTAGCCATGACACATAATATCGCTACTCTTTCTACCATCGCTAAGGGTTCAAAAACTACAAAAAGTCGATATCGGAATGACATCTATGGAATGAATATGGTATTCCTATACATTAATAACTTCATTACTTTACAAACCGTCGTAAAAAGATCGTAAAAAATCGATATGTCATATGGCTGGCTATACATATTGATTAATTCCAAAGCTCCTACTGTCAGTTTTGTGTAGTACGAGTTGTAGGTACCTACATAATAAGTAAGTAGGCTATGTACATACATTGTACATCAAAGACAAATTCTTCAAAATGGTTTTAAAATGGTGCCGAGAAATGAAATTTTATACATATTTATAAGAAAAAAACATATTACGCGCCTCAAAAAAGGACAATTTATGAACTCGCTTAGCTCAGAGCGCGGCTCACTTAGCGAATAATTCATGAAGTGCTCTGCATTAGTACGAAATATTAAAACGCATTTTTTATCCTCTGATTAGGCATTTCACATCGTGTATCAAAAAATGTGGCGCTGTATTTTAAGACCACACTTACCTACTTTTGGAGCTTGAATCTAAAAAACTTGAATATTGCACTGAAATTCAGTTGGTGTATTTTAGTATAGTAATATGCCTGTATTACAAATTAAAGAATAGGGATAGGGAAGTATTGAGAAAATTGGGGGAGGCCTACGCTGCGAAGGCGACTTCTACCAAGTACTTAGATCAAACATAATAGTTATTATGATAGTCTATGCGCGGTCTATGCAGATCTATGCTAGCAAACGTACGAAAGGTAAGAATAGACTTAAAGTAAACAAGTGCCTGTTAAGGGGATTTATTGAATTTATTTTTGTCTTTCTCACTCTCACGGATACGTTGGTAGGTGCGACAAGCAGCGTCGCGGAAGAATATAGGAGAAAAACGACGTTTTACCTAATTACTCGAAAACTAAGCCAGTTATCAAAAATCTGTTCTAAGCGTTTTAGGATATTATTATTACCGATACATTAAAACAAAAATTACAATTACATCCATTGTAGTTTCCGATAAAATATAGAAAAACTGCGATTTTGGAGCAACTTTTGGGAGAACTTTCTATCGAGAAAATTTTATCCAATCGTGTTTCTGCTTCCCAAAATACATGACGTGCAAATTTGAAAGTAATTGTCTTCATAGTTTTTGCATAAAACTTCAATCAAAATCACCTAAATACGGCTTGTAGGCCGTTAAGAGATGTTACTATAGTAGAAATAATACAAATGTAATAAGAAAAATTACATGTAATGAGGTAGTAAAATAAAGGCTTTTTTATTTTATTTCTCTCTCATTTATTTGTATAACAATTTAAATTTATTTTATTATTATCACTTTTCATGGATACAATATACCTACTACGTATGAGAAACCTAACACCCTCGAGGAATTTAATCCTAAAACAAATAACACAGAAAATCTTCGTGACGGGTGAAGAACAAACAAACTAAACTTTAAATATTAGTTGATTTGGCGCAGTGACAGCTCCCGCCAAGATTACAGCGAGATTAACTACACTTCAGTGTCAGGCGAGGGTGCTGGGATCACAGACTATACTCTTTCCATTCGTTTATTTTCTCTTTGACACATTAAATCACATGAAACTGATATAGCAATAGTGAGGGGCTAGAGAGAGATAAAGGTAAAGTTGTCTCTTTCTGGTCCCTCGCTATTGCTATATCTGTTTCATGTGTCAAAGAGTAAATAAACGAATGGAAATAATACGCGTACAGTTTTTTTTTAGTTTCCATTTTTTTATTACTCTACAAGTAAGTACCTACTCGAGTGCGATCACGCCTGATGGTAAGTAATGATGCAGCCGAAGAGACTTAACTGTCACTCCTAAAAGTTTCTACATGGCATTGCGCTGGAACTCTACATCACTTGGCATCTATAGCCACGGCCGAAGCCAATTTAGAAATTGTAAAATTCTAAAGAGGCCCGTGGCGGGAATCGAACCTACGAGCTCCTACTACTACTACTTAAGTAATGTGACGCATGACGAATTAAAATCTTTTTGATATTATTTTTTACATAGACTTGCTTTCTGGCTCTTATGAAAAATCATTACTACCACCAAGCTCGGACTGCATGTCTGCATAAAGAAGACATGGCAAGAAACTCGACACTTGTTCATTTTAAAATATCAGATTAAATATACCGACCTATACCTGCAGTTTTTCTTATTATTATGAAAGCTCTAAGATATGATTATGTAGCTTCTTATCTAAATTCTATCGTAAAAATATTGAAGAGAGAGCACTTTGAGTTGTGACATACCCACTAGCAATACAAAAACCACATTCCTCACAATCATGAGTATGATAGGATAATAATAAAATCGTCTTTATCGTAACATCTTGCATCAAATGTTATTACGAAATTAATATGAATAAACTTTCATGAATTGCTATCTACGTAGATAGGTATAATTTTTATGCTCATTTATTCTTGTAATATGTACATATTCCCTAAAGTGACGTTTATTTAATATCTCTTGTGAATTCTCATCACCCTACAGGCTACACCTGACAGTAATTTTGCAAGAGTCACTAACAAAGTAACAAACTTGGCCGATTTACTGTAAACTCGTGTGATTAAAATTTAAGGGAGCCCATGTGTCGCAACTTTTCAAAATTAATGTTCAACTTTACAAATAAGCTGAACAGTTGAATATTTGGATGGAAGCAGGCGATTGCGGAAATTATTATCCTATAAAATCCGCCAACCGCCGATAAGGAACCTGAGGATAGGGTCATTAGAGCATTTTACGCAAACCTTCTTGATATATGGTTTAAAAAAAATAGTAGCGCCATCTGTTAAAATTTCCCACTTATACGCCACAATATGGTGGAAACGGGCGTGCAGAATATTGACAAGTTTAGTGATCTGTGGCGGAGACCGTGGTCTATACTTGGGTCGGCTTACTACTGACGGTTTTGACACCGACAGAATGTCAAAGTAAACATTTTTGGCACCGGTAAACAGGCGATACTTTTTCTCGCGGTCCACCGCATCCAGTAGGCCTATTATCTCTAAGACTCTATCTATCTATTCTTGTGGCGCTACAGACCCTTGTGGGTTGTGGGCCCTGGCCTCCTCCACAATATTCCTTCACCTGTCGTGGTCCTTCGACTCCCTGCGTCAGTTGGTGTATTATTTACCCATGCTCTTTAGGTCTTCTTCCACGCCATCGGCCCAATCCACATCTATGGGCCCAACGCTTTTTTGGTCTGCCTTTTGGTCTTTTTTTGTTGAGGGTTCTACTTGGTCATGAGTAGTTGGTAGTTACTTGGTAGTTTTCACGGCCCTAGTCTGGCATTCGTTCCAGGTGGGGGCCCACCCGCCCGATGTATGGAGAAATCCATTCCGTTTATTCGAAGCGAGTCGATTCGAAATTTGTACAAAAACTTGTACTGAGTAACCTTACAGCCCAGATTTTATTATGTATTTCGTAGTTTGAAAGCTAATAACACATACCTACTTACAACATTACAATTGTAGGTATGACAGTATCATCTTTACATTAATATAAAAAAAATGCTTGACAATAAGTTCCCGAATCGTTTATTTTTTGTGTTTTAACTCGATACCTACTTGGACTTACATCTTAGAACATTTTGTAAATGTTTACATAAACATGTAAAGATGATTACCGCTACTTTACTGCCCTTAGTCTATTAGGTAAATCTTATTGGCTCACAAATTGCGAAAAACCAAATGAAATTTGAATTAGAATTCGCGGGCAGACACGTTTATCTCGCCTCAAGAGATATTCGTTTATGTTTATCTAAACCTAATTCCATCTAGTCAATCATAAGGATACTTGCCAAAAAATTTCAATCCGTAATTCTTTTCAGATGATCCTTTGAAGTCATAAATTGGCGGAGAGGTCTCATTTCGTTCGCTCAAACAACAATTTCGTCAGAGATAAGGAACTTTATCGCCGAGATTTAGGGTTTAAAATGCAAATGGGGCGTACAAAGGCGGCTCTATCTCGTAACAAAGCCATTCAAGTTCATTAGGCATGCGTTGGGGGTCGTTTGGGAACCTCCATCCTCCATCCCGGAGCGTATATAAAACTGCTTATTGGGCGAAATAATTTCCGTAATCAGTTTGAGCGGAATTTCGGTGGGTACCTATTTGATTATTGTTAACCTTTATTGTGGGATGAACATTATGAGGCGGAAAATTGACTGTATCTGCATATTTATGGGTAAGTGATTAATGATTTGGGTTTTAACGAGAAAACGATAAAATATGTTGACGTAAAGTAGGTATATCTTTATAGCTCAGACAGATTAAAGAAAAAAATTGCTATAAAAGTGGTGATAGGAACTTAGAACATAGGTATATTGTTGAATTTACAAATTAATGTCTTAGTACCTACAATAAGTAGTATTCACGATATAGGAAGTCCAATCCACAAAGACGCGCCCCACTACTTCGCATCAGTCATAAGCAGTGGAACGCTTCTTCGCAGATTTATTTGTCCCTCATCAGTTATTATACGGGCCCAGATAATTTGATACTCTTATCTAGCCATAAAGTGTCCCAAGTCACTACATAAAACTGTTGGTCAATTCAATTCAACATTTGAAACGGAAATTACCCTGCACAGCCAATCGTAAGTCTTTGTAAGTAACGGGATTTTTCCCCAATAATTTGAATCCTCGAGTCTTTTAGGATCTGACATTAATCCTCACAGTTCCGGTTCTTTATTGAATTTGTTTCTGACCGAAATACGAACGGAATTTAGGTTCGATAGTTTTGAGCGAGCCTAATTACAACTACGATGAAGTCGTACCTACACTATACATCCTATTATATATATTTTACGAGCTGACCCGGGAATCGTTGTTTTGCGTTATTGATATAAAATAGCTTACGATCAACTCTTAAACGTACCGAGTATAGGTGCACAGAAAATTTTGTAACAATCGGTCGAGCCGTTACGGAGGAGTTTGGTTACAAAAATTGGCACGAGAATTTTATATATTAGAAGATTAGATTAGATTTATCAAATGAACAGTAAATAAATCTTTTTCTTTATATATCTATACACTATGTTACTTATCTTAAAAATTATTCAACGTCCTACGGTCCTTTTTGGAACGAAGTTCCTTTTCGGACGGGGTTCCTTATGGGGGTCACGAAAATCCGGACACGAAGATAATCCATGAAAATCGCATCATTTTATATCTTTATTTAATCAGCACATTCATGTTACAAATATACATATTATCGCATTTATTTGTTATTTAAAAAATAACTGATACTATTGATATACCTTATGGACCTCATGCTCGGAGTTTCACTACGTCATCAAATCAGAAAATATGAGAAGATCCGTAGACGAACCAGAGTCACCGACATAGCTCAAGGTATATCGCTGAGCTGAAGTGGCAATGGGCGGAGCACATAGCTCGTAGAACCGACGGACGTTGGGGACCAAAAGAGCTGGAATGGCGACCCCGCACAGAAAAGCGCAGTATTGGCAGACCTCCGACCAGATAGACTGACGACATTAAAGGAGTCGCGGGAAGGCGCTGGATACAAGTGGCGCAGGACCGTACGGGCTGGAAATCATTGCAGGAGGTCTTTGTCCAGCAGTGGACATCCGTTGTCAGAAACGATTGATATACCTACATTTTAAGAAATTGCTATAGTTATTAAAGAAACTTGTTAGAAATTGTTATAGTTAATTGATATAGACTTCCAGATACTTGGTATCGAACCGCTACACCAACTTAGTATACCTACCTATACATAATGAGAAGCTACGAATTTTGCAATGAACGACTTTTCAAATCGCGTGTCATAATACATACCTATTTCGAGAACTTTGTTTTAACCGCCCTCGCGCATTTTTTTTAATTATCCAAATCTTTTTGATGCTAAATGGAAATTGATTCGGAAAATTTTATTCGTAGATTTTAACGCGCAACGGAACGCGGTGTAGCGCGAAATGGAAATCTTTGCGGATTTCTCGCCGCCAAACCGAAATTCAATATCGAAACACACTTTTTTAATCGCAGTACCGCGATATTGCTTTCCTTAAAGCCGAGGTGCAAGATGTGTTTGCATAAATACTTTGCAGACAGTGATGTTAGTATTTTTAGTGTTGTTTAGTTTGTAAGTGATTATAGTGGTAGTTTATTTCGGAAGTTTTAATAAGAATCAACCCCAATCATTTAAGGACAATGAAAAATTGTAAGCACCAAAAACGCCTCCTTACACGATGACGGAGTATAAAAGGATTTCCTTGAACCTAATTTTGTCTTTCAAAAGAACCTAATAAACTAATAGATTAGGTTTAAAATGTTAGGGATGCGCAATTAGGTAATTTTGTATAAAGATATTATAGATACAACTCGTAATCCGGGCTGGGTTATGAGTATTAATATTATTTAAATTTAAAACCTATTCAAGAAGCTAAGCACGTTCCAATTGCAACCAATGCATTAAATGCGAAATTAAATTTCAGCAGATGCTGATATAATAATATTTTAGTAAGTAGGTACCTACTTTTAATTGTTATATATTTTTAATTCTAAGCTTTTTTTGTATTGAAATTGTTTGATTTTCCTTGAGCTTTATTTTCTTGCGATTACTAACCCCGCCTTCGATCACACTAAAATAAACCAAACTACGAGTTAGTATTTGGAGTAAATAAACAAAAGAAAATTCTTTCCAAAAAACCAACTTCAAATGCCACTACAAAGATTGAAATAATTTTTAATGTACACCAATTCGAAGTCGGGCAATGTTTCGTTCAATCACTAATTGTTCTTCGTATTGTCGATAATTGTCTTCGCACATCAAGTTATACCTATATTACGAAGGACTAGGTATTAGTGATTGAACGAAACATTGCCCGACTTCGAATTGGTGTACATTAAAAATTATTTCAATCTTTGTAGTGGCATTTGAAGTAGGTTTTTTGGAAAGAATTTTCCATTTTTTATTTGAAGTCGGTTTTTATTTTTGTTAAACTTTTATTTTATTTTTTGATTTTTAGTGGTCTGAAGTTCACTATTTTTTTTTAATATGGGTAGACCTACTAATCGTGCTGCACATGTGAGACAGGGCCGTTTTAATGAAACGCACAAAATCAGGGACAAACTATACTTTCTTGGATGGTAACTGGTATAAATCGCACCTACATATTGATGAGTAGCAATAGTAAGTTGATTTTAAAGTTGTAGAAGAATATTTTTTGTTAATTTTTTATTTTAATTTTAAGTGGTCTGAAGTTCACTATTTTTTCAATATGGGTAGACCTACTAAACGGGCTGCTCTACCAAGTCAACGCAGTGGATGAGTCTCGTGAAGTAGCGACATATGGTAGAATACCACCAGAGAACGTAATTTCCAAAGACGTCAATAGCTGTGGTGGTTTTCTGCCATCGATAAAAATTGGCGTCGAATCGCGTGATGTTAAGACGCAACATCGTTGTTTCAGAAGGACTAGTGAATGGAGTTATGGGTATAGTAAAAAAATCAAATGGCTGGCTTTGAGGATCAATTAGAGGATGGAGAGCTACCAGAAGCCGTGTCGGTGTATGTAAAATTTGATGATGAATCTGTTGGGCTTAGGCTAAAAGATAGTGATGGTTGCATACCCAAGTATCAAGATGTAGGTCAAATTAAAAATAGATACTTCTTTATATTAATTAATTTTGCATTGCCCTCACCATGTGCATACGTTTCAGATTATCTGAGGACGACGTTGTGGGTCATGCGCTGATTAGTTTGTAATTAGAGTTAGGTTTATATTTAAGTCAATTTTGTAGTGCATGATTGTTTGTTTGTCCCTTAATTTAAATAAATAAATAAATAAATAAATAAATACCCATACCTCCATCTAGTACTACTTACGTTTCAGGCATTAAGAGGCTACGGAGATGTGGAGCGCCGAATGCTGCCTCTAATATTAAGCTGGGCGGTTACAGTCCATAAACTACAAGGCACCACCCTTGAGAGGGCTGTAATCAAGCTTGGCAAAAAAAACTTTGCTAAGGGCCAAATATATGTTGCCCTTAGTAGAGTTAAAAGTTTGGAAGGCATAGTCTTATCAGATTTGGACGCCAACAAATTATTAAATGGACCACATGACGAAAGATCATAACTAGACTTCGAAATCTGTCTTCCGACAATGAAGGTCACATGTAATTATTGATTAAACATATAAAGAATCAGCATTTAGTGACGTCACGCATGTTACACTCATGTTGCAATGCAACAACGAACATAAGCGCATTTAAATTTGATTACAGATACCTAGTTAGAATTTCTGCCACAGGTCACATCCTTACTGTAAGCTGTTAAGGAGGCCCGTTCCATTGACGTTATGGTAGGGAAATATCTGGATAGCCTATAAAATATTCAGCTGAATATTGTTAATTAGCTCCTAAGAATTGAAGAGTTCCGTTATTTTGTCATAGATCCCATAATCAGAACCTAATCAAGTTTTCACCAAACCACCGTTGAAGTACATTCTTCCAAATAAAACAATAATCATCGAAATCGGTTGGCGTGATATAGAGTTATTCATATATTTGTCGCGCAAGTACTTAATGAAAATTTAATACTTATATGGTTTTCTCAGGATACCATTATCAGAACTGGATAAAATTAAAATGGGACCACATGGGAAGCGTCAGCTTTCTAATAAAAAAAGAATCATCAAAATCGATTCGCCCAGTCAAAAGTTATGAGGTAACAAACATAAAAAAACATACGCGTCGAATTGAGAACCTCCTCCTTTTTTTTGAAGTCGGTTAAAAACGGCCAATTTCGAGTGAGAATCAAGCACCCGGGGTTCCGTACTACATACTATGGCAGACAGACAGACAGAGGGATAATGAAGGTCTTAAATGTTGTAATTTTTTTTTTGTTATTATTTCTCATGAAGTGAAATGTATATAATTTCTTTTGAGAATAATAAAGTTCTTTAACCACAAATGTTCCATATTTACCATTTCGGTACGGAACACTAAAAAAACTACGATTTCTTCAAAATTGCAAAACAGTTCTGCCTGAAATACAGCTAACGAACTCTTAAATAGGTACGTAAATACTCTGGATTGAGAATCAGTCTTCTCTGGGAAAAAGTCTTCATATTTATTTACTGGTCCTAAATGTTTCCTCTAACGCTGTCCATTATTATAAATGATGATGATAATGAAATAAGAGGCACGTGACGTTATGAGATACTTTAGTACTTAATATCCAATGACATAGAAGTCATTGTTAATATCTCAATGGGCATGTAAAGCCATATATG
The DNA here is from genome assembly GCA_036785405.1 of Coenonympha arcania. Lineage (NCBI taxonomy): Eukaryota > Metazoa > Arthropoda > Insecta > Lepidoptera > Nymphalidae > Coenonympha > Coenonympha arcania. Next base: position 6,584,433 of record CM072067.1, read on the forward strand.
CTTCAAAAACTAACCAGATTATGTTAAGTACGCACTTAAGGCATTAATCTTGTTAGGAATTAACAAATACATTCGATTTCCACTGACATTCAATTGCCAAACAGTTTTAACGCCCTCCCTAGGCCCTAACATTGAAAAGATAAAAATTAATTAAACTTGATCGATTTATCAATGTCAATAGGATGCGATGATAACGGAGCTTCCATTCCAAATGAAATTGATAACCCATAGGACACGAACAACCGAGGAGGAAATCTGATAACGTTAATGAAACATAATAATTTATAATTTTGTGTGCAACGAAATAAGCAGATAGCAACCGCAGTAACTATACTGATACCTACTGTACGCTTAAGTAAGTACTATGTAGGTACACACTAAATCCTTAAATCGTTTTCGAGTTTTGAAATCGAATCACAAAGCCTTGAAATTCGTCGTAAGGTTGCCTGTCTGTCGGTATTCTACATCTACAGAATATATTTCGGAGAGTGTGCTCAGGAATTATTTAATTTGGTTCCCCCCGTCACCTTTCTACCATAGAACGGCAAGGCATTGTAAAGGCTTCCACGTCAAAGGCATAGTCGACGTACCAAAGACGCGTACGAAACGGTTTGATTCCTCGTTCTTTATACGCACTGCAAAGGTCTGGAATACCCTCCCAGACAGTGTCTTTCCTGCCACTTACAATCCGGGCGCTTTCAAATCAAGAGTGAATAGGCATCTTCTAGGCAAGCGCGTTCCACCTTTGACTGTATCAGCACTTTCCATCAGGTGTGATCACAGTCAAGCGCTAGCCTATTATAAAAAAAAAACAATAAAGTAGATGTTCAATTATGAAAGAAGGGTCATTATGATGTAGGTATACATTACATTAATTATAGTGTTTCGTTTCTTGTCAACATTTCGATTTCGTGTGTAGGGTACTAAGGGTACACGTGAATAGTTTATAAGATTTCCCTGTGTGCTTTCGTGTCATACAAACGGATTCCACTACAAGCTCACCGACCCTTCGCCCTGGATTAAAAACCGCACATGCGCAAACTGTTGCTACCAATTACAAAACAAAGCGTGGCGTGGCTAACAGTTGTGTTTCAGCTCATCATAAATACTTTTAAAGAACCAAGTTAAAGCTAAAAAAGCTCTGTGCCCACGAAATTATTGAAAGCATTCGACTTTTTCAATCAATCATTACGCATCAGACGCACGCGCGAAGCTCTGTCACAACAAACACGCGTTCTGAGATGTAAACATCATGAACGAGCGTAAAATATTACTGTTCATACTTTCCGTGGCTTTTTATTGCCTCTACAATGTGCATATGTGGTTCACAACAAATGGGAACGAAGAAAAACCGCTAATTTCTAAAGATTCCAACGTAAACACTGACGGAGCAGTTAAGAATAAACCAAACGTTTCACATCCGAATGATGCGAAGCCAAAAGTGATACCTCTATTCATCAAAGACGCGTGTAGTGTTTTGGAAGTATTTACGAAAAAACCGCAAACAGTTAAAGTTAAAGAATCAAAATTTAAAGACATGGATTTAGAAAACAATGGAATCAAAGTTTTAGGGATTACCGTGTTTCTAGTAATATTGGTCTTGAACGCGCTATTCGATGTGCTGAAAGTAAAAGAGGAAGAACGTGCAAGAAGGAAACTTCATCCAGATGGGGAGAGGCGACAGTCATTGGCTGAGTTTGCTAATAAAAAAATGTTGAGACGGGAATCAAGCAAGTTCAGCCTTCAGTTGTTCCAGATTGCCGAATCAGTAGTGACTCCTGATGAAGAGAAAAAAAGTCCTACTGCGACCAGACCGTATTCTCGAGCAGATTCTGTAAATTCATACTTAGGAGAAAGGAATCAGACAAAGAGTTCAGCACCGGCATCCATTGGAGACACTCCGATAGAACATACTTTGGTTAAAAGAGAGTCGGTTACTAAACTGATTGGTATGTATAAAACAGATCTAATTTTTTTGTTTATGCATTTTTATATGAATATTTCGATCCGGTTTTTTTTGGAATTTAAATCTATTTGATGTGCCGCTAGAATTTATTAGAGAAACCTAACTTTGTTGATCAATTTATACCTTTCTCATATTACACAATAAAAAACAAATTTACTTTAATTATCTCAAGACGTCTAATATATAATACAAGTCAGATATTATTAGGTCCTTACATATGAAATTGGCGTTTTGTATGGGAGGAACATAAAGTCGATTTTTTTTAAATCTAATATATATATTTAATCAAAGTATGTACCATTGCTATCTATGCACTTTTCCCACCTTATAGGTAGTTCATTGATCCCTTTACTAAAAAAGCCATTCGGACGGGAATCAATAAAATCTTTGAAAGCGCTTTGGACTGCCTCATCGGAGTTAAATTTTTTCCCTTGTAAGAAGTTATCCAAATTTCGAAAAAAATGGTAATCTGTTGGAGCAAGGTCCGGGGAGTAAGGTGGATGTCTTAGGCATTCCAATTGAAGCTCCTCTAATTTGGTAGCCGTCTGTTGTGCAGTGTGTGGCGTTGTCCTGAAGCAGCAGTGGCCTAGAACGATTGATCAGCCTCGGTTGTTTAGCAGCTAGCTTTTCCATCATGGATTGCAGTTGCTGACAATAGATATCCGCCGTAATCGTCTGGCTAGATTTAAGAAAGCTGTAGTGAACGACGCCGGCGCTAGTCCACCAAACGCTCACAAGTAAATTTTTTTGAGTCAATTTTCGTTTGGGGCAGGATTTGGCTGGTTCGTTAGGGTTCAACCATTGCGACGAGCATTTCCGATTATCATACAGGATCCATTTTTCATCACAGGTAATGATTCGATTTAAAATCCCTTCATTACTGTGCAGGTTGAGTAATGTAACACAGCAGTCTACGCGCGTTTGTCGTTTGCTGCACTCAATTCATGAGGTACCCACCTTTCAAGCTTTTTCACCTTCCCAATTTGCTTCAGGTGAACTAAAACAGTTTTATCACTAACACCGCAGCCTGCAGCTGGCTCGAACGTGGTTTGCGATGGATCCGCTTCCACAATAACCTTCAATTCTTCATTGTCAACTTTGGTCTCCGGCCGTCCACGGGGCTTGTTCTGCAGGTCGAAATTTCCAGAACGAACACGTTGGAACCAAAACCACACTGTGTTTTCTTTTGCGACACCCTCGCCATACACATCATTAATCCTTCGAGCCGTTTCTGCAGCACTGGTGCCACGATGGAACTCGTACTCGTAAATAACGCGATATTTCAAGTTTTCCATTTTGTAAACAGAGTGGCGCAAAAAAAAAACCAAAAGAGAAACAAATGAATTACGATTTTCAAAACACAAAATCATGAGTAAATAGCTGTATAAATTTGAAATTGGAATTTCTAACCAAAGAAGAGATATTTGAGATCAAAGTGGCCAGGACGACAAAACGCCAATTTCATATGTAAGGACCTAATATTAAGTGTGACTTTAGTAATAACTAAGATTCTCTAATAAATTCAAAAAACAAAAATCTAAATGTGCTGATGAATGTTTGTTATCGATGTAAAACTTTTCACTTCTACCTGCAGTTTATCTATATTTTTCTTTATTTTTTCACAAGGTCTGTCAGACGACTGAACGAAATTCAGGTAATTAAAAAAGAAAATCATCTATTTTCGTGCATGCAGTAATAACGCTTTCTTAATACAAAATTTCCTTATGCACAACGTGTGCTTTTTAAATCACATTTTGATATTTTATTAAGTCAGCTTTTTATTTTGACATTAAAATGCTTTATTTAATTGCTGCAACACCAATGCTTTTAACTAAAGAATAACTAGAATGCTTAGGTGCCATTAATATTCTCACATTTATCCGAGTCTACTTAGACAAAATAATATAATTATTAGTGTAACACCTAGGTCTTGTACTTATAGGCTAATTAAATATAAGAAACGTACAAGGATATCTAACCAGGGGCCTATTGCCCAACGTTTCAACTTTCATGAGCTTTTCCGTCTCTTGATTTCACTTACAGACGTTTTTTTATGACAACACAACTATGCAGTGATTAACTATTCCCATCCTTGAATATCCGTTACCTCTAAAAAAACTTCATAAACTTTAAACACGAAAACACGATACTTATTCTTGGGTGTAAGTAAACTCTATAGTAGGGTGATTTGCGAGTAGGGAGTAAGGGCTCCTGCTTTCCAATTACTAATAGCTACAGATATATACCTACAAGTACCGAAACGAAATTATTATAACGGGTAGATATAATAGATATATAGGTACATATTATGTGTGCAGTGTGGTAGATTTGCGAGTAGGGAGTAAGGGCTCTTGCTTTCCAATTACTAATAGCTACAGATATGTATGTACCTACAAGTACCGAAACGAAATTATTATAACGGGTAGATATAATAGATATATAGGTACATATTATGTGTGCAGTGTGGTAGATTTGCGAGTAGGGAGTAAGGGCTCTTGCTTTCCAATTACTAATAGCTACAGATATGTACCTACAAGTACCGAAACGAAACTATTATAACGGGTAGATATAATAGATATATAGGTACATATTATGTGTGCAGTGTGGTAGATTTGCGAGTAGGGAGTAAGGGCTCTTGCTTTCCAATTACTAATAGCTACAGATATATACCTACAAGTACCGAAACGAAATTATTATAAGGGGTAGATATAATAGATATATAGGTACATATTATGTGTGCAGTGTGGTTTATGGATAAAGGATTTTAAGGTGTTTTTCTGTTAATTTAATGAACGTGTACGATATCCGTGTGTGAACGATATCCGTGTGTGTTTCTAGTATTTCAATTTCTGCCTGTGCTTATTTCTAGGCGCTAGACCAGCGCCAATGGTGCGCCGGTCGTCCTTCCCCGCCCTGCCTCTCAACCCTGAGGTCCAAGCCCTGATGATGAGCAGCAGACAATCCTCCTTCGACAGCGACGAGGAATGCGACAAGAAACCTCGCCGTGTCAGGATCCTGCGCAGATTCTAAGATTAATAATAATTTACCTGAAATCAACGAAAACTTTGCCTAATTTAAAGGTGTTTTGAAAATCGCTATCGTAATCGATTCTGCGTACCTATTATAATTCAAATTTTATTACTAGGTATTAGGGTAACATCAGAAAGGATAATGAGAATTTATCTTTTATAAACTACGATGATAGATATCTTTCTTTGATATTCTTACTTGCCACTTGATCAATAATTCCCAATCAATGATTGCAAGTATATTGATGTTGCCACTTCCCATTTCTTATTAATAATGGTCATAAAGTGACAGGTTACCTTAGGTTAAATGTTCCTAGGTTAGATTAGCGACCTTGTACCTATACGATATCGCAATTTGAAAAATACCAACTCCTCCGTGTTTAGAACGGAGTTTTCTCCAATTATTATTTGCCTCATAGAGATTCCTATTCCTACATCCGGTTTAAAAATATGACAAATTTTTCATAAAATTTATGAACATATAAGGCTCTACAGACATTTAATATACATACTTAATTAACGCTCAACCTTTTTTTGTGGTTACTACCAGATATATGACATTAGATACCATTACTAATTGATATTACAAGTACTTAGGTTCGATCAACGCGGTATGTCCAAAGTATCTTTTATCTATAAACTTTTTACTGTAGTTTATAATTTAACATTTTTGGGTAGGTATTCTAATAAATTTCATGAGAATCAGGCTTGGGCTCAGAGTAATTATTAGGTGTAAAGAACGTCTTCTAGTTTTTATACCTACTTATATTTTTTTTATATAAATTTATTTCTGGTTTACTTATTGTTTATCTAATTATTGTTTTTGATATTTACATATTTATTTTTAAAACTAGGACTTATTTACAAAAATAAAAATTAAGAAAACAAAACTTACGCTAAAGACTTATCGAAGCCGAGGCAGCGAGGCATAGTATATATTTATTATTTATTTTATTTATATTATTTATTATTTTAGGAAAAATATAGTGAAGATAAAAATTACTTTCAAAAAAAATAGGTATCTTTCTTGTCAGGCATTTAATGCTTCTCAATTTTTTTATGAATAACGGCTCTAATAAATTTTTCTACTTGAGCATAAATATGTACTTAACTATAATAGGTAAATTGTAATATAATATAATTATTTTTATTCTCTTTTGTAATTAAACCTATTACCACAGATAATATAATACTATAATTACTATATTTCTTGTACATGTCAAAAGACTAAAATATTCTTCAAAGTCTGATTGTATTTAGTAAAAACTGGAATAAAAATCTACTTTAATATACCTACCTAGTACGTTTTGCTATATTAACTGATATCTATATTCATTATTACCAAAATATTTTAACGTAACTTTATTGTCAACTAAGTACTAAAGTAAATGTTAGTAACCAAGTTGGTAGGTAGGTACCTAATTTTTCTCGCACGAAAACAGAATGTATTCGAACACAATAGATATAATTATGTTACATAAGCATTTTATAAGATTATTAATTACTATATTTAAATGTTTCAGAAATACCTAATAAACAAAATTTCATAAAATCTGCGTTATTATATTTAATTTCATCTAAGTAGATAACTCTTCTTTAGGGTCTGCTTAGTGTCAAAATATTATAGGTACGAGCATCTATTTAGTTATTATATAGAAACAATACTTATTGGGATAATTAAATCCAGGAAAATAGACGTACCTATACCCTGGACAGGGCGGATGTTGTGAAACACTGACGCCAGTTTATGGCCAACAATGCTTGTTTTGACACCAGCAGTAAGGCCAAGCTGTAGTTCGCTCAGCAGCCAACTATAGAATTTTGACAGATGGCGCTGCTGGTTTACTTGTACAAAAAACGGTTACGGTTTACTTACGTACCTAAATCGTTTGGATGCCCATAATATCCCCAAGTTTCTTATCGGTGTCCAGGGATCAATCAACACCTATCTATACAAAATTTCAGCTCTCTAGATCCAATCCAAGGGCATAGCCTTGATGATAGTGTTTCAGGACTTTACAGATAGATTAATTTAGTAGACCCACTGCGAATAACATCTAATCTGTCTAAAATAAAACCCAAAGTAAATAAATCATAGATTTTAGGGTCCAAGGGCATAGCCTTGACGATAGTGTTTCAGTGAGTATTTCAGGACTTTACAGATAGATTAATTTTGTAGACCCACTGCGAACAGCATCTAGACTGTCTAAAGTAAAACCCAAAGTAAATAAATCATAGATTTTAGGGTTCCCGGTTTCATATTATGTCAAATGAGAAAAAACGGGAAACCTGTCATAATATAACTTTGTTGTCCATAATAAATATGTCCGTCTGTCAGCCACTTATCTATGGCTTTTTTCTCAGCAACACAAGAGCTGCAGAAGAGAAGATGGATGGACAGACGGATGCACGAACGGCGAAATCTCTACAATAGAGTTCTGTTTCATTCCCTTTGGGTACGGAACCCTAAAAATGTTTTACATCCGAGATGACATCAAAATTAATGCCCGTGCTGCCATTGTTTATGTCTGAGCGTCGACGCGTCCTCGACCCGGCAATTCACGACTCTTGGCTGCGAGCCAAACACTTGTACTCAATATCAAATACATTTCGCTGTTTATTAGATTCCGATTTTTGTTTACTTTAAAATACCTAATAAGTATAGGTACCTACAAAAAATAAATACGTAAAACACCTTTCATTTTTGAAGAAAACTTTTACAATAAGCTTTAGCGTAAGTATATCTACCTACCAAAACATAATACCTATACGTTAATTAAGTAACAAAAAAACCGACTTCAACTCTCATCAAACCACTGTTGAATATGTACATCATTTCCAATTAAAAATTAAAGACTTATAATATGGTGGTTATGGAACGTGACTAAATTGAAATGGGATTACACGGGAAGCGTCAGCTTTCTAATAAAAAAAGAATTATCAAAATCGATTCTCCCAGTCAAAAGTTATGAGGTGAAGTTATTATTATATAAGAAACATGAAAAAAAAACCTACAGTCAAATAACATACACAACAACAATACAGTAAATTTTATAAAATGAAAAATCTGAATTTTTCGGTTAGGTAGGTCTTACTTCGTTTATCGTCCAATAAACATACAATTTTTAGCAAAAATATATTCATGAACAAAATTACAAAACACATGAAGTAAAAAAACAGTTTGGGTATATGGTGATGATAAAAGTCTTATTCGATAAAACGTAAATTGATGCTCTAATTTTAAATGAAAGGCCTTGCTACATAGTTTTAAAAATAATCCGCCCTAACCTCGGACGCTTCTTCGACGTAGACGCAGTCTTGGTGATACGGGAATAAGCCAAACGCGTCTGTTATCTGTGTTGAGAATAAAGTACTAAATATTGTGTTAACGTTATAGAAAATCATTTAGAAGTTAACGGTCAGGAAAGTGGTAATGAAGGCAAAAACAATGATGTAGAGACGACAAAAATATTTATGACACCAATAAACCAATGTACCTAAATAAAATATTTGCGAAGTAAAATCAAATAAATTTATTATAAAGGTCAATAACAACTTATGAACTTAAATTCAAAATATTTTTAACGGAAACTTAAACTTTTAACAATACAAAGATAAACAAGACAGGAACCGAAAATGGACTACAAGCAAGCAGTAAACAATGTTTTACACTGGAACTACCGGGGTTTCACTGAATTCCCTCTGCGCGATCTAGAAGGAGAGGAGACCGAGATAACAGATATTTATTTAAAGGAAAATCTAATATCCCGAATACCGAGCGATATTGGGCGACTGAACAACCTAGAGAGCTTATATCTGAGCGGGAATGATATTACCAACTTGCCGAGGGAGATATCCAAGTTGACCTGCCTTAAGTGCTTGGACCTTAGCGGGAATAGATTGCAATATATACCCAGCGAGATCGGCGAAATGAGGAACCTAAAGTTTTTGATATTGGACGAGAATGAACTGCGTGAGCTGCCGCTAAGGATCGCTGAACTAAGAATGCTACGTTACCTTTCGGTTTGTGGTAATTCATATTGCTAATTGGGTTTGGAGTGCAAAGTTGTGTTTTATGTGTGTAAATTAAAACCTCATAATTTGATAATAATGATTTAAATCTTAAATCCTCATGAATTTTTTAAAGTCGAAGTAGGTAGTCCATTGATAGTGTTTTTGTTGAGCGTAACACAATGATTTTTACTTTCTATTCGAAACATAGGTACTATAGTTTTTTGTATACAATTTTTGCCAAATTTTCCACGTCCTATACATAATTGACGTTATTCCACGTCCTATACGGTAATTGACGTTATTTTTAATAACATCAATTACCTACCTACCTAAGGTTTGAATCTATAAGGAGAAAAGCTACGACTTTGAAAGTTTACGAGATTGAAGTGTGTGCCCACCAGCATGCATTATGAGAGCATGAAGGGTCTAGCCTAGTGGGATGACAATATTTGGGATTGGCTGATGATGATGGCTGAATGAAATCCTATATATTTAACATCCAACATTTGATGCTTCCAATACTCGCAGATTTAGTGTCGCTCGTAAAGCAACGGAAGCAGTTGTAGTTATGTTAGCAGATAACAAACTGGCCGTTATAAATCAAGTTTAGCGTTTCCTTACTGATCTGTTTGACCCATTTAACTCGCAAGCTATAGAAACCACTACCGTAAGTTGTTATAATAGCTACTCGTAGCAAAGATTATAGAACCAGGGATTCGGTCAACTAGAACTTTAATGGAATCTTGATATAGGTACGACCTAGAACAATGAATGTTGGGTTAAAACATTAAAACTAGGTACCTACTTTGTTAAATATACTGTATTTTAATACAATACCAATAACCGTTAGTGATTTATAGAATCATCTATATAATAACATTATAATCATCTTTACAGACAATAAATTGAAATGGGTACCGCAGAGACCCGTATACAATTATCATCATTGTGAATTCAGATTTTGGCGAAACAGAAACTTGATTACAATACCTTATTCTCTTTGGTACCATATGTTTAGAGGGCAACAGACCAGAAGCATCAATATAGGGTAAGATATGTATTCAGAAATATATCTTGGCAACGAAGACAAGAATTTATATTGATGTTCAACACAATCAAAATAGGTACGCGTGTTATTTGTCATAATCAAAACACTACTTTTGTTTGCAGATGTTTTGGCAATTCAATATGTGAAGATATAAATAACAACAATACACCAACCTTGAGATTAGGCAAACCTGACAAAGAATCGAATGGGAGAGAAATACATTTCCCTAGAAAATACGATCATAATATAAATAGAAATATTTTTACCATACCAAGTCTTATGGAATTATGCAAAAGAAAATTTTATCAAATGCTTGAAAATGCATCTAAGAAATTAACTACATCTCCAACAATAAGTATCTATGGTGACAGTAACATTTATGATGATAAATTTGAAAACAATAACAACGTTATAAGTCTACAAGAAAACTTCGGAGAGATCAATCTAAAAACTGCACATTGTTCCAAAAAAGACATCAATGAAGAATATTATGAAAAATGTACAGGAGACACAAAAGTAGACAAACTGTTCATCAAATCGAAAATGAAAGAATACTGTGTGCCATCAGACATTGTAGAAGAGCATTATTACTTTTTACCCAAATTTTTAAGGGATGATTTATGCAATGGGCCAATATCCAAATGTGAAAATGTAACCTGCAAAAAACCAATGTTTGATTTCGTCAATTACGAATTCTGTATAGAGTAAGTAGGTACCTACGTCTGTAATAAATTTTATATCAGCTTATATCGATAAAACCTAATCAGAAACATTTAAAACTTTGCCGTATTGGCGAAAAAGTTTAAAAGAAAATATCTGGCATGCTTAAGTTGGGCTTGGACTGCAATTATTATGAAAATACACATGACAATATTTGATCATACACCCGTAGTCTCAAGTTTTAATTTTTTTTTCTTCAATTGCAGAAAAATCATCCTAATTGAAAACACTGAAGACGTTATACTGAGCGCAGAGTTTTGTTCCAAAGCTTGTGCTGATAAATGGAAAGCGGGCAAGGCAGTTCTGATTTGGGAGTTTATTTGATACTGTATAAGTACTAAAGTTACTAGTCATTTCATCTAAATTCTAATTTAAATACACCTACTTACTAATTATTAAATAATCGTTAGGTAGGTACCTTTATACGTACCTACTTTTAAAGAAGTTTGCTCAACAATCTACCTATAGCTGCTAAAGATTAATGTAGAATGTTTGGGTTTTTTAATTATCCCATGGGTAATATAGATTTTTCTGGGATAAATATTAGCCTAGGTCCATGGTAATCCAGGTAATAAGCTATCTATGTCCAAATTTCAGTCAAATCGATACGATATAATACCTAATACCTTACCTAATGCTATTAGGTAGGATATAAGTTTAGGTAATATTAATTAATTTATTGCAAATAAATGTCTCAAAAATCGTGTTTAATCCTTCTTCTTTTATTTGATCCCTTTTAAACTCTTTAGCAATACTTACTTAATTGAAAAGATCACTTGCTGTCTCATTAATTGACCACATCTACGTACTTACCTTTCTAGCCAAAACTTTTGAAGCCATGCAAGATACATCACAAAAATGATGTTATTTTTTACTAAATATCATATTTTTATTTTTATATATAGCTGACCCGGCAAACGTTGTTTTGCCTTATTAATTATGTCTCACTTAGAGATCCTACTTTATTAAACTGTTTCAGCGTTAACCCTTTTCTTGAACAAATACATCGACGTAATGTTCGATTTTCTCACTGATCGCATCTTATAACGTTATTTGCATAAATGAAATAGACCAAAGAGGTCGGACCTTACGCTACAGTAAATCTATGGAAAAACCTGACGTATAATTGAACGTGAAAAGAAATTGACAGCAATGAAATGTTTACTTAGCAACGCCATTAAATCAATTTATTAATTTTATTTTTATTTTGAAAATACTCGATAATCCTAATTCTCCACATAAGTTTATGTTGTCGACTCGGATCGAGTATTTTTTTACGCTCTTTTATTTGATGTGCGATTCGTTTGATTCCACCATACAGCGGTACAACCTTAGGTATTTGTATGGGAAAATTAAAATTGTCAAATTAAATGAAAGGAAAACAATGAAATCTATAATAAGTGGCTCGAAATGGGCTTTAGTAACGTGTTGTTGTGGTGTATATTATAAATTGTATTCTGAACTTGAACTCTCAACTCGTTTACATTCGGATTAGACTGGGCAATAAACAGGTTCTTATGTAAGTACAGGTTTTAGTCGGTTCGATTCCCGGGTGTGGCAAAGACGTGGTTGTAAGGCTAAAATAAAATATTAAAAAAAAAACTACAAATTGATTTATTATTTTTATTTTATTATAATAACCAGCCACCATGGAAATGATTTAAAATAAATTAAAATTGCTGACAGCGCACAAAATAAATTAAAACAATAAACAAAATAATTTATTATTCGACATAAAATACAGATTGTTCGAAAAATCACAACCGAAGAATACCGATAGGAATATGTGCCACAGCCTGAAAAAATATTACATTCATCAGCGCTTTACGTTTCCTAATAAAACTGCATAAGTAGTGGAACTAAAAAGAAAGCCACTACTCAAATTATTTATTAAATTAATCCGTTTAATCCTCTTGTTATTTAGACTACAAGATTAATATTATAACAAAACAAGAGATGCACGAAGCATTTTTAAAGTACCTAATTATTCTAATGATTTTTTTCACCAAAAAAATTAGTGTGGAATATGAATCTGCTTTATTTTTTTAGGCTGTGGTACAAAACCTAAATAAATAATTTGATTGATTTGCTCAATAAAGTATTAAAAAATTCCTTGACCAGAAAAAAAACACTACACCGACTTTTATGCTGCAATCCTAGTTTAAATTAGGGACTGGATTACTGTGCTGATATTGAACAATTTTTTAACCTTTAAGTTATAGGAACATACTCGAACCTACGTACGCTACGTTAGCGACGCAACGTGGGAGATCTGCGTGCACACTGCACACGTCTTGTCCCACCAGACCACAGACCACAAAACCTTACTATTTCAGACGCGGAATTATTCATTTAGAAAATTTTGAAAACTTAAGAAAGAATTTTTATTCTATTAATTTTATACTAAATTTATTTTATAATTTATTATTATTTTTAGGCCAACAAAAAATAATAAAAGTAAAGAAGAGTATGTAGGAAATATTGGGCTCATGATAAACACGTGACGATAAACACGTGACGTGCTACGCGTAAGTTCAAGAAACACACTAAACGCGTGGGATAGCGTAAGAATCACAGACCTAGAAAACAATATGGACTGGACCCATCTACAAAATTAGCGTGACTATTTTTAATCCGTCAAGCGTCCGCTAGGGTAGTAACAGTACATGAACATTTGACATCAAATGTCAGCGCTCATCTTGGCCCAACATGTCACGCAAGAATGAATGAATGGGGTATGTCTATAGTTTTGTTATATCTGTGGTGAGAATCGCCTCTACCTTCTCTATGCCGATCTGGATATCTCAGGCCGACGTTGCGTGGGAGGCTAGTAATTGCGTTGCGTACGCAGTATCTCTAGTGCATAGGTTTTTGTATAAAATTTGGAGTCCTGATATCATAATGCGTTGCGTACATGGCCTCAACCTAGCTATAATGCTAGTGCAGCATTTTTATTTTTAATGCGTTCTTATTTCTGGTATCCCATCAGTAGTCACAAATATTTTTGGAAGAAGTCTCCTTACAACCTGTATAACAACCCATAAAAATATATAAGAAAACCATAATCATAAGTAAGAGCTAGGTATGCAACAAGGTGGGGTGTTTTTTTTCTGGTAAGGCCATAAAAAATTTAAGTACTCGGACATACGATAAAACGTGGCATATTAATAATTATTATAATATCACGATCACCATCATCATTACCAATCAACAAAAATTATGCAAAACTAGCTCATCTATACTCAATAATTTAATTTAAAAATATGTCTTCCGCTTTTGTGCCTTATATTAGTGGAACATGTAGCCGATCTGAAGCGAAACGTCTGAGATTGTAGGCCGCAGGCACAGTCTAGAAATGAAGCCAATTGTCAATTGGTTCCTAGATGACCCTAAGTGTTTGTTCCTATTGTAATGTTAAGGCACACAGCAAAGGTCTGCGCGAAATACAAATCTTATTTCTTAATGTGAATAAGATGATGGAATGTTACCTATAATGAATAAATGAATTATTTGGTTTCTCGCAGTTTGTAAGCATTACACATTGTAGTCTTGCGACAGTAAAGTTGTGGGAATAGCAGCATTATCTTCACATGTTTGTATAAAAATCTTTGCCTAAAATTGTTAGTCAAAAAAGTTAGTCCGAGAATCGACAATATTTGGTTTCACACTCGATACTCTAATTTCTGAGAATGGGCATTTTTAAGCCAAGATTCCAATATAAACATGTAAAGATGATAACTGCCAGTCCCGCAATTTCAGTTCCATAAAACTATAATTGTCTCTCACTAGCTTACAGATTGCGAAAAACCACAAAAATTTTGAATTTCGTGGGCAGACCCGTTGATTTCGCCTTAACATTCATAGAATTCAAGCAACGCACACCTAGCTTGCCGAACGTATCGCCTAAAGTTCGATTCATCACGCGAATGTACGAATGACACCGAACGTTACGCGTAATGTTTTTAGCTCGCAAATTCGTTACGCGTAATGTTTTTGTCAGAGGTAACTTTGCGAGCTAAAAACACTGCGAGAGTATTGAACGGAACTTTCAGGTCGGCGGTTAAATATAAAATTTATTGCGACCTATTCTAATATTGCATTCAACAGCGCCCTCTGCTGGTTCACCAAACACTCAGCGCCCTCTGCAATATGAGTTTGTAGTAATCTTCCCCATTGTCTATCTATCTTGCGCGAAAAAGAGCCGATTTGCGGCCAGATATTTTTACAGCGATATTCCGTCAACTTGGTTTTAAAATATAAAATGGCGTATAATGCATAACAGCTTCGTATAAAAGGTTATTTGCTCTGTATAAAAAATCTTCACAATCAGTTTTTACAAAAATATATACCAAGCCGACGGACAACGCTCGGAATGGAATCCAAAAGGCATTAAAATTATTGCTTCAACCGTTTCGCTTCAGAATTTTAAGCAAAGTGGAGAAGTAAAAAAATTAAGTGCGTTTTAAACTAGTGCAACAAGACTTCATTCAAAAAATTCCCAACTGAGTTTCTTCCGGGCTCTTTTTAGCTTTTAGCTTTATATATACCTACTCGTTTAGTTTTTCTTAAATCATCAGAATCATAAAATAGAACAAATATTCTTAATATTTTATTTTATGATAATAAAACTCTATGCCTGAATTTCCGTTCTCAAAGTTCTGATAAAAGTTATGAAGTTGAAGTTTAATTTCATTAAAGCGTACATCGATTCTTACTCCACTTTGCTAGTTACAAAATATATAAATATAGGCTCGCTTAAATCTAGGCAGCAGGAAATTCATAACATCACTCGTACTTTAGTTTTTTTCTCTCTCAGACTTTTCATGCTCATCGGAAGCTGTAGTTTTCTTCGGTCGGAATAATTCCGTAGTAGGTACCGTTTACCTCGTATGGCCCCTCGCATCTGGAAATTAAAGCATTGATTTACATTCAAGAAATCTGAAAGTCCCACTAAAAAAATGCGAGCGCAAAAAACGCAAGCAAACACTACATATTGATTCAGAATTTTGGTCAACGTCAGACATGATAACTGATCAGACAACATGAGAAGTTTCAAAAGCGTTCTGAATGATTCAATTCGCATGGCCCATACGGGCACGTCTCACCGGGACGATGCTGTGAACAATAACGGATCCACTCACAGTTCGCAAGGCCCATACGGGCACGTCGGCTATGAGTCGTCGCCCGCCGCCTGCATGGCGCGCGCGTTGGTGTAGAACAGCACGCACGGGCTCTTCCACCAGCTGCTGAACTGCACCACCTCGTCCGGACTCACCGGGACGATGCTGTGAACAATAACGGATCCACTCACAGTTCGCAAGGCCCATACGGGCACGTCGGCTATGAGTCGTCGCCCGCCGCCTGCATGGCCCGCGCGTTGGTGTAGAACAGCACGCACGGGCTCTTCCACCAGCTGCTGAACTGCACCACCTCGTCCGGACTCACCGGGACGATGCTGTGAACAATAACGGATCCACTCACAGTTCGCAAGGCCCATACGGGCACGTCGGCTATGAGTCGTCGCCCGCCGCCTGCATGGCGCGCGCGTTGGTGTAGAACAGCACGCACGGGCTCTTCCACCAGCTGCTGAACTGCACCACCTCGTCCGGACTCACCGGGACGATGCTGTGAACAATAACGGATCCACTCACAGTTCGCAAGGCCCATACGGGCACGTCGGCTATGAGTCGTCGCCCGCCGCCTGCATGGCGCGCGCGTTGGTGTAGAACAGCACGCACGGGCTCTTCCACCAGCTGCTGAACTGCACCACCTCGTCCGGACTCACCGGGACGATGCTGTGAACAATAACGGATCCACTCACAGTTCGCAAGGCCCATACGGGCACGTCGGCTATGAGTCGTCGCCCGCCGCCTGCATGGCCCGCGCGTTGGTGTAGAACAGCACGCACGGGCTCTTCCACCAGCTGCTGAACTGCACCACCTCGTCCGGACTCACCGGGACGATGCTGTGAACAATAACGGATCCACTCACAGTTCGCAAGGCCCATACGGGCACGTCGGCTATGAGTCGTCGCCCGCCGCCTGCATGGCGCGCGCGTTGGTGTAGAACAGCACGCACGGGCTCTTCCACCAGCTGCTGAACTGCACCACCTCGTCCGGACTCACCGGGACGATGCTGTGAACAATAACGGATCCACTCACAGTTCGCAAGGCCCATACGGGCACGTCGGCTATGAGTCGTCGCCCGCCGCCTGCATGGCGCGCGCGTTGGTGTAGAACAGCACGCACGGGCTCTTCCACCAGCTGCTGAACTGCACCACCTCGTCCGGACTCACCGGGACGATGCTGTGAACAATAACGGATCCACTCACAGTTCGCAAGGCCCATACGGGCACGTCGGCTATGAGTCGTCGCCCGCCGCCTGCATGGCCCGCGCGTTGGTGTAGAACAGCACGCACGGGCTCTTCCACCAGCTGCTGAACTGCACCACCTCGTCCGGACTCACCGGGACGATGCTGTGAACAATAACGGATCCACTCACAGTTCGCAAGGCCCATACGGGCACGTCGGCTATGAGTCGTCGCCCGCCGCCTGCATGGCGCGCGCGTTGGTGTAGAACAGCACGCACGGGCTCTTCCACCAGCTGCTGAACTGCACCACCTCGTCCGGACTCACCGGGACGATGCTGTGAACAATAATAACAAAATCGATTAATAACATCCAAGAAACCTCTCCTACCTCCTCTCCTCATGATAAAATGGCAGTAAGGGCCTTCAAAGGACATTGAACAACTCCCATACAAAGTTCGCCTAAGAACCAACAGTCATAAAATAGTGATTAATGGGTTCAAAATGACCTCTTCATATCCCTGAAAGCAGAATAAAACAAGGGACACTTCTGAGAATTTATTTAATAACAAAAATCTTTTCGATTTTGAGGTTATATTTTACACTCTAAACCAAAGACATTATACTATAGTCTATAACAAGACTGAGCACTATGATGAAAAAAACGGTCCGCGTGAGAGGGCACCTCAATTAGTGCGTCCCTTTCTAATTTAAGGCGACCATGATGAAAAAAAAATTCACAGGACAAATTATTTTTGAAAATGATTGTGTATATATTGATATAACATGTATCTAGATGCTTGTGCTGATTTACCCACTGGTTGACTGCTGACTCATTTATCACTTCGCCCGGGAATTTCAAATAATATTTTTTAATCAAACCAACTCCTGACAATTATATCATACACAATAAAAAAAATTAAATATCCAATTTGGTGCAGTCGATCGGAAGTTAAGGTAGGCATGTGCTTACACATAAACATGGGAGATTTATTTTATTATAATAGTAGACTATTATTATACATGTATATGCAATTAAAGTCCTACTACAAGAAAAATGTTTGATCTAAGTAATTCATGGTTACCCTACAGAATAGCAGTGAACAAACCGCCATCTTACTTTTAGTAATACCAGTCCCAAGGACATAAATACTACTTTTACTCATTAATAATATTTTTTTTTTAATACAACGAAATAATTATCATTTAAAATAATTATAATAACTGTAGAAACTTATTAAAATATATTCAGAGTTTATAGATGTTTCGTTTTGGTATATGTATTATAAAAAAACAAAAATAAAAAATCTACCGTTTCTACCAAACCCAATATTTAGTGGAGATGGTAAGATGTCAGACAAGGACACGACGACTAAATCTATCCGTCTCGCTCAGGACCGCTTTTAGCTAGCTACTGCTTGTAAGATAATAGCTCCTCTATTTTGGTAGCAATAAGTGTCAATTTAGCTTAGCAACAATGGTTAGTACTCAATCTTGTTAGTGTATAATATCTTTGCTCTAAACAAACTCAAAGAAAGTAGGTACCTCAATAATGAATTGACAGATGACGATTGACAAATTAATGAACAGAGAGAAAACAATCTTTTGATTGTTCTATCTCTGTTCATAGACAACTAAATAGATCTATCTACAAAAGACAATTGCACAGAGTACCTACAACATAGACTTTAAAGAAAACAAATACGATGATGTTCCATCTCACTCGAACGCTAAGATAAGCTGTATTTGTTTCTCGCTCGCAATGTTGTGTTTGTTCTACTCTGTTTTTTTTAATCTAAGCTCCTGACGAGCGCTTAGCGTGTTGTACTTAGCGCTTTAAGCTACTAATTGAGCTGTTATTACATCAGTAGGATCAAGCGCTGAAAGCGATTATTGGATTTTGTTCGATAAACGGAAATGCGCCAGTGACGACGTAAATCTATGCGGAAAAGTACAGAAATCAATGAAGTATCTTATTAATTATTTTTAATTATTCTGAAGTGTCCGTGAAATTCTAGTATTTGGAGTAAATAATTTAAAATATGATAAGAATTACTATATATGTCAAACGAATGTTGATTCGTAGGCGAATTATGACAATGTCCTTTGCCGCAAAGTGCCGCGCAGTGGCAGCGCGTCTGTAGCGCTGCAGCCGCGCTGTCGCTAGGTTTAAGAATCCTACATACATAGTTTCACGATAGACTAGATGTTTAGACTTGTACAGTCGATCGAAGAACTGACGCTTGGCCGCAGCGCGGGTGTAGCGTTGCAAACGCGCGTTGTTTATTTATATTACACAAATTGGCGCGGTCACAACAAATATGGAGGGAGCTGATTATTGAGGTTTTCGGAGACGGGTGAAGAGCACAGCCAGGGTATTCAAGATAAGTGGGGGATGCTCGACCAAATGACATTTGAAACGTCATCCAATTGGCAGTGAACTGAAAAAAAATTCAAAATGGCGGATTCAAAATGGCCGCCAATCGAATTTCGTCGCTATTTCGGAAAGTTTAAAAGATGGAAGAACGGTTTCTTGACAAGAGGTGATCAGGACTCGAAGGTCTATTTGATGGCTAGAAAAAAAATCAAAATGGCGGAATTTATTTTTCCATAGAAAATGTATGGAGAATTTCACCAAAGGATGAAAGGCAAATAGGGGCGAAGACAGCCCGCGGGCCACACGCATCCACGCACCCTAACTAGTTACAGTGTAAGCTTACTTCAAATCGTTGAACAGGAACCACCGCGCCTCGTCGTCTTTGTCGGGTATCCGCACGTACGCGACGAGGTTCCTCGGACTGTCCTCAACACACAGCACCACCGACGACAGTGTGTACTGCTCTTCGTGTTTGACGTCCGGGGACTTTTTTTTGGGCCTGTTGAAGTCTATTCTAGGTTCCGTTGGTGGAATATCAGTCTGGAATAGGAATTACATACGTATTACATCTTATAATGTACTTATATTTATTTGGGTGGAATCTTGTAATACATTTTTTTAAAGTTTAAATTCAACATAGATTAAATTCAACATGAATAGGCATTTTCTAGGCAAGCGCGCTCCATCCCTAGACCTCATCATTGCTTTCCATCAGGCATGATTATCGTCAAGCGCAAGCCTATCTTCAATAAAAAAAAAAAAAACATGGCGGTTTCATCATTTTGAATCCAACATGGCGGAATACCCATAACGGATTAGTTAGTTTTAATGCACTCCTACAATATGGAGTTTGTTAAGATCACGGATAAGTTGACTGTATATGAAAACTTGTCATATTAACAAATATATATTATTACCATATTATTACTGTAGCGAATACTCGTAATGGATGATGAAAACTAACCTTATCATCAATAATAACATCGCCGTCGGCCTGTAATCGAATGTGTAGTTGGTGAGGTAGAACACAATTACTTTCTTCTGTGGAACTTTTTATGGAATTTATTTGCGGCGCCGATGAGGGCCTGGAAACGATAAAAATCATGATGCAGCCCGTCGCCCTCTTTGGCATAATTTTAGCATATCAAACTATGGCGACCGAATGGCGTAGCGGTCGGTCCGTTTGTGTCGGAGGTCCTGGGTTGTATTCCCACTACTGGTAAATGTTTGTCTGATGAGCACGAATGTTTTCCGGTGTCTGGGTGTTTTTCAACACATTATATTTATGTATATTAGTCTGTATATTTATCAATTAACACAAACTTACTTTGGGGCTAGATTGCGATTTGTGTAATATCCTGATATATTTTTATAGTTTTGTAGAACATTTTCGTAATACATTCGTGTTTTTATGATTGACACTACTACAGATGGTGAATTATAACTGTAGGAATTAGGTATTATATGGAGACCATAGTCTATAAAAAATAAAGTTTGGGTTTGAATTAGCTTGGGATTCCATACATCTATGGTCATTCCTTTGGCCACGCCGGGGTAGAAAAATCATGAAATTATTAATATTATAATAGGGGAGCCCAAGAGAGCGATTTTGGTAGCTACTCGTAATACTCGAGCGTCGTGGGGACCTACTGGATTTTAAATATTAGATGAGAATAAAAATGAGGATATGATGTATGCTATTTCAGTGGTGGGGGATGAAAAAAAAATCGTGGCTGAAAATTTTTTCTCGAGCGCGTCAGATTTTCATACAGACACTCCATCTTGATGTCCTGACCCCATAATCTGACAATTATTTAGAGGAGTTTTCTTAATGTACCGGTTTCAAAATTTTATTTTTAACCCAGCAGATTAAGGAAATTCCTTGTCATAATTGTCTGATTGTGGGTCAGGACGACAAGCATATCAAGAAGAAGCGTCTGTATTAAAATCCGATGCGCTCGAATATATTTCATGGACAGATTTTTTTTAATTTTTTTTGAAAACCTGTTTTAGCTTCCCCCGCCATTGAAATAACAAACTTCATAAAACCTCTTTTTCATTTTAGCACCTAATATTTACAATGCAATAGTTCAAGTAAGTAAATCGGTATTAAGCATCGTGGGCTACTATTAAGATGTATATTTAGAAATTACCGTTCGGGATGCTTGAATCTACAGCCAGGCCTTGCACACTGCAATCCGTATCGACACGGCTTACTGCTGCCCCCTCGCTTCGTGGCTTCAGGCTAAAAAATAACACTGCAAAAGTATTTTTTTGCTAGTTTTTTCACGCATCCAAAACTTATTTCAAAGCGATTAAGGAAGACTAGCTAAATTCCCAGCAGGTTTTTGCAAAGGCATTCATATTTATTTTAAGACTACAACTCAGGTCTGTATAACAAAATGCATTTTTTAGAATAAAAACTCATTTATTTGTTCACCGCCAATGTTTCAATTTTAAAAAAATACTACATACATTCTCGCTATTAAGTGTTCAGTTTCTCCATAAGAAAAAACTTTCAACAATTATATCTCTAATTTTAAAAATATCTGTCTGTGATTTCAAGGTAAGTTAATCTGGCCGAGTTAAGCTTTTAACTCATTTATTTATAACAAAATTCTCGTGTCACAGTATTTATAACGAAACTCCTCTGAGACGTCATGACCAACTTTTTTGTCTATTTGGTAAGTCTAGGAACTAATCTATTATTTATACCCCCTAATGAGAAAATAACGTTTGCCCGGTCACTTATAAAGCAATAGAAAGCTGGCATATATATTACAAAGCAACGTAAGCCCTTCGGGTAAGTGAAGACTTTCTTTACCATATCTTTTTGGACGCCCTTAGTCCAATAGGTCTTCTCGTGTGCGGTCACACCGCCGCAATTTATTGCCAGAATAGGTGGCAATCTGGAAAGTAGAATTTCATTCAGGATGTAAACGTTTTCACTTTTTACTACGCGTTCGAATGTTGTATTGTAGACGTTGACAAATTGTATAAGACTGAACATAGTTATTTATTGTTTACTAGCACGAACTTCTATTTTATAATACGTCTTCTAGAGCATATCTTCCGTAATTTTTGGATCACTCTAGGGATGTTAATAAATCTTGGATCTTCAACTAAATAGTTGAAATTAACTAAATATTTAAAAAAACCTGTTTATGAATATTCCTCAACGAAATATCAAATTTTGTAGTAGAGGACTACTTAGATTAAATATTATTTATGTTTCAATCTCTAAGCTAGCGCTATAAGCTTCAAGTGCACCAACCACTTAATCTCCATTTCCAAAAAAGAGGGATATAGGCCTAGTGGATTTATCTAACTTTAACAGACTCATAATCATTACATAAAGCCGATTTAACCTTATTTCTTTTACCATAAGGGTCAGGCGGTCATATTTAACGGTTAACTGTGTGTTAAAGTTGGGTGAAACAACCGGGGAAAAAACCTCAAACATAACCATGATTAATTGCTTAATTGAACTCGGGTCTTAGGGCCGGTTGATTTAAAGACCTGTGACAGGTAAATAAAGCCGTCTGAACTTTTTTCTTTAGATAAAAGAGTCAGGCGGCCATATTTAGCGGTCACATGTATGTTAAAGTCAGACGAAACAACTGCGGAAAATAATATCGAACTTAACCATGATTAATTTGCTCGGTGAACTCGGATCTTAGGGCCAGTTGATTTAAATAACTGTAACAGGCACGTAACCACTACATATAGCCTTTTTATCCTTATATCTTTCTGACAAAGGGGTCAGGCGGCCATATTTAACGGTCACGTGTCTTTTAAAGACAAAAACCAAAAACCGGGGAACAATGATTAATTGCTTGGTGAACTCGAGTCTTAGTATGTCTAAAGTCCGGTCGCGGAGCACGAAGAATTTCGTACATTAACCTGTTACTACCTGTCTCTGTCACTCCCGCGTCAAAATAATGCTGTCACGCTCGCACAGATGCAATGACCCCGTCCTGTGCGAGCGTGACCGCATTATTTTGACGCGGGAGTAACTGAGACAGGTAGTAACAGGTTAATGTACGAAATTCTTTCTATTCGGCGACCGGACTTTAACCCTTATATATTTTAGACAAAAGGGTCAGGCGGCCATATTTAACGGTCAAAACAACCGGGGAATAATGATTAATTGCTTGGTGAGCTCGAGTCTTAGTATGTCAAATAGTCCTAACACTGTGGTTATCGGCCTATAGCGTCAGGGAGGACCTACTCGTGGTTACCTGTTGATCCGGCCCCGCTGCAGGGTGGGCGTGAACCGCGCGCAGTGCTCGCACCAGGCGGGCGTGGAGCGGCGCGACGACAGCGACGCCCTCACTAGCTCTAAGAACCCCCCCGTCTCCCCCTCCGCGTGCGCTACGTACTGTAGCGCGCACGCCATTACTACTGATTCGCGTTCTTCCTAGTAATTAACAATCTACGCTGTAGAAGATTCCGTGTTGTTTCGTTTGTCTCGTCTGGAGCACCAGTGGCGTCGCTAGCTAGCATCTCGACTTCGCTCATTTCAAAAATTGAGTTTTTTTTTTAAATATAAATTAGGACATTACACATATCGCAATCTAGCCCCAAAGTAAGCAATATCTTGTGTTATGGGTACTAGATAACTGATAAATATGTATACATACTAATATACATAAATACAATATATTGAAAAACACCCAGACACTGGAAAATATTCATGCTCATCACACAAACATTTACCAGTAGTGGGAATCGAACCCACGACCTCCGACGCAGACGGCAGGCTCGCTACCGCTACGCCATTCGGTAGTCTTAAAAATCTTTTTAAACACCTCAGTAATCAAAATCTTTAGCACGATTATACAATGTATCTAGTTTCATGTTTTCCATTTTAAAATGCGCTTTAGACACAATATTATTAACTAGTAAACAGGTGTAATTTTGTGTAGGTATAATTAATTTTCATATCTGTCTTAATAGAAAAAAAACCAACACAGATTATAGTAACAATAATTTCCCTTTCTCTCACTTCTAGATAACAAAAATTTATTCAATATATTTTTCATTTTGGAAAAGTAGTCAACTAGGAAAAAGTTAAAATAAGTTTAAACTAGCAACGCCACTGCCTACGACCTATATCTATAGCGTTTCATGTGAAAGTTGTCAGTCATTAGATCGCACATATCTCTGAAGCGCGAGAGAATGTCACACCAAACATTTATCCAAAACAAAAGGGTAAACGGCAACCAACGGAAACAAAAAGTATAACAACGTTTGAAAGAAAACTCTCGGCATTTTGCAGACGATTATATTCCACTACAGTAGATTACATCAAGACAATAAATAAGTAAATTTTTAATCGACCAGTAAATATTTTGCGGTTATCATGAAGTGCAGAAAGGTTGTCAAGGGACGCTACGGTTCTAAGAACTCGCCGGTTCTCTTCGCTAACAGCTTACGCCAATACTACTCATTCGTGTTGCTCCTGACAATGAAAAAGTACATTTCAGTTAAGCTTTAACTTTATCGTCCAGAATTAGAATCTACTCTAAAATTGTATTGTATAGAAAAAAAAGTGCTTACTATAATAATGTATTGATAAGACTTCATATTGCTGATGCGTTAACATTAAATTGTTAGGTTTTTTTTACTTGAAACACAATGATATTAAATTTAATAATAATTTTAGAATCATCCTTAAGTTTAAATAGAAAGAATTCTTCTTCGCAGAAATGTAATTATTATATTTATTCATTTAGAATTGAGGCAATATTATTTCAGTTCCCCATAATAAGTCGCTTTGTTGGTGGCCTGAAGTTACGATATTTTGACATTTCCAAAGACCTCTACACTCTACAATCGGCGAACTATACGGTCTGCCCGCCAAATTTAAACTTTATTTGGTCTTTCGCAATTTGCAAGCTAATAAGACGTAGTAAGCAGGCTTATAGGAGCACAATTGGGTATTACATTACTTTTGAATTTCATAAAAAAATATTACTTCATTATAAACTAGGATATAAAAAATAACTTACACTGAAAAAAAATATTAAAATCTAACGAAGATTTACAAAGTTGTAGGTTGTTTCTTGCAAAACAGAAATTTGTATGAAACCGCACGAAGCTACTATGGCATTCGTGAGGTGTGACGTCACAATTTAATATCGCTATCTCTGTCTAATCAGAAATATTTAAATGCTTATAGCTTTTTTTGTTATTTGAACGACTCAATTAGTTTTTTCAGTGTTTGTCATTATTTTTATCCTAGTTATTAGAGAGATAAAGTGATAAAAAAATTGGAGTCAAATACCCAATTGACTAAATAGCAGTATCATCTTAACATATTTTACATCAAATTCTTTGACAAAATGAGTCCGAGAATAACTCACAAAAAATAATTGATACTATTACTTAGACTAATTCTCCAATCCGGATACTTTCAACGATTTTTATGTAAACACGTAACGTAAAAATGATACCGCTGGATGATTTCCTGAATTAACTTCCGTAACTCATGAGCTTACAAATTACGAAAAATACTATTTAAATGAGAATGTAGACGGCACGGCACACCCGGGCATTCAACCTTAAGGCGGACCATAACACAACAAAGATCCATCGAGAAGTTTCCCTAGACACCATTAATAACTGCACTAATCAAGTCGCCATTATACGTCCGGTTATTAATACTGATGATAATAACATACCTCCTTGTTGCATTTGGTGCAGCGGTTAACCTGCTGGCGGCCGATGGCGAACAGCTGGGATATCTCGGACTCCTCGTCCTCAGACCTGGAGACGTGGTCCGGCGGGCCGTTGGTCTCCGGTTGCACCTGGACAGTTTCAACGGGACCTGGAATAGTACATTTCAATATAAGTGCGGAAAGTTTGTCATTTTTTTACGAGTCCCGGTTTGTTGACCCAAGCCGAGGGCGCGGGTCAACTATAGGGACGAGTAGGAATGGCAATTCCGCACGTGCGTTGAACGACGTTTTTTAATACATTTGCGAAAATAAAGTATAGATTTGACGTGTTTGCCTGCCGTGCTCTGGTGCCGGCAGGAGAACAAAAGAGCACTTGTGCGGAAAAGAATAACTTTCCGCACGCAAAACACACATGGAAATGTCTACTTTTGAGCAAATGTATTAAAAAGAGATCTTTAATGCCCAAATGCGGGCGTGAAATGCGAAAAGCATTTCCAATATTACTTTCCCTCCCTAGGCCGAATTAGTAGGGAATTCGAACTGAGACAACAGCCGTTATCAATATCGAGCAAAAATAAAAAAAATCACGTTTGGTGTAGGTATAAGTACTTATTTTATTCTATTTTTTAGTATTTGTCGTTATAGCGGCAACAGACATACATTATCTTTGAAATTTTAAAGTGGCTAACTATCACGGTTCTAGAGACACAGTCTGGTGACAGACAGATGGAAGGACGGACGGCGAAGTTTCAGTAACAGGGTCCCGTTTTTTACCATTTAAGTACGGAACCCTAAAAAAGGCAGTGCATACGTGATATCAAGAGCATATTATAGTTCTTACCCTCCACGTGGTTATTGACGCACTCTTCGTCCAAAAGTTCCTGGGAGTCCACCTCGCAGACGGGCGGTCCCATATACTTCACGTCGGTATTCTGGTATTCGTCGTACTGCCCGTTCACAGGCTTCGGCGGGCTGCTGTTTTGCGTGATTAAGGTTAGCTGTTTCTCCCTCCTGCGCGTCTCCAGTATTTCCGAATGGATCTGGTGCAGCATGAAGCGGTTCCAGCTCTGGGGATAGTAAGAAACGGTAAAAGTTTGCAAATGTCTATAGCTTACATCTTCACCTTCTGTGTACTGTAGGTATTTCTTAAGACTAAATTATAAACACAATTATTATTTCTTTTAAAGAGCAAGTTCCGACTTTCATGCCCGTTCTTCTCGGTGCAGTAATGCCGAACGTGGCCCAGCGCGGCAACCCGGGCACAGTGCCGCCCGACGTGTCCAACATGCAACAACAGTTGTTAACTCACACCTCACCTGAATAAGCGTGACGAGGTCGGGATTCATGTCGGCCCAGCGGTCGGGCAGGATGAGGCCCAGCGCGGCAGCCTCGGGCACGGTGCGGAACGCGCGCAGGAAGTTGGTGGCCTGGACCGGCGCGCCGCCCGACGTGTCCAACATGCAACAACAGTTCACTCTCACACCTCACCTGAATAAGCGTGACGAGGTCGGGATTCATGTCGGCCCAGCGGTCGGGCAGGATGAGGCCCAGCGCGGCAGCCTCGGGCACGGTGCGGAACGCGCGCAGGAAGTTGGTGGCCTGGACCGGCGCGCCGCCCGACGTGTCCAACATGCAACAACAGTTCACTCTCACACCTCACCTGAATAAGCGTGACGAGGTCGGGATTCATGTCGGCCCAGCGGTCGGGCAGGATGAGGCCCAGCGCGGCAGCCTCGGGCACGGTGCGGAACGCGCGCAGGAAGTTGGTGGCCTGGACCGGCGCGCCGCCCGACGTGTCCAACATGCAACAACAGTTCACTCTCACACCTCACCTGAATAAGCGTGACGAGGTCGGGATTCATGTCGGCCCAGCGGTCGGGCAGGATGAGGCCCAGCGCGGCAGCCTCGGGCACGGTGCGGAACGCGCGCAGGAAGTTGGTGGCCTGGACCGGCGCGCCGCCCGACGTGTCCAACATGCAACAACAGTTCACTCTCACACCTCACCTGAATAAGCGTGACGAGGTCGGGATTCATGTCGGCCCAGCGGTCGGGCAGGATGAGGCCCAGCGCGGCAGCCTCGGGCACGGTGCGGAACGCGCGCAGGAAGTTGGTGGCCTGGACCGGCGCGCCGCCCGACGTGTCCAACATGCAACAACAGTTCACTCTCACACCTCACCTGAATAAGCGTGACGAGGTCGGGATTCATGTCGGCCCAGCGGTCGGGCAGGATGAGGCCCAGCGCGGCAGCCTCGGGCACGGTGCGGAACGCGCGCAGGAAGTTGGTGGCCTGGACCGGCGCGCCGCCCGACGTGTCCAACATGCAAC
This sequence comes from Coenonympha arcania, assembly GCA_036785405.1. Lineage (NCBI taxonomy): Eukaryota > Metazoa > Arthropoda > Insecta > Lepidoptera > Nymphalidae > Coenonympha > Coenonympha arcania. The sequence continues at coordinate 6,612,902 of CM072067.1, forward strand.
AACAGTTCACTCTCACACCTCACCTGAATAAGCGTGACGAGGTCGGGATTCATGTCGGCCCAGCGGTCGGGCAGGATGAGGCCCAGCGCGGCAGCCTCGGGCACGGTGCGGAACGCGCGCAGGAAGTTGGTGGCCTGGACCGGCGCGCCGCCCGACGTGTCCAACATGCAACAACAGTTCACTCTCACACCTCACCTGAATAAGCGTGACGAGGTCGGGATTCATGTCGGCCCAGCGGTCGGGCAGGATGAGGCCCAGCGCGGCAGCCTCGGGCACGGTGCGGAACGCGCGCAGGAAGTTGGTGGCCTGGACCGGCGCGCCGCCCGACGTGTCCAACATGCAACAACAGTTCACTCTCACACCTCACCTGAATAAGCGTGACGAGGTCGGGATTCATGTCGGCCCAGCGGTCGGGCAGGATGAGGCCCAGCGCGGCAGCCTCGGGCACGGTGCGGAACGCGCGCAGGAAGTTGGTGGCCTGGACCGGCGCGCCGCCCGACGTGTCCAACATGCAACAACAGTTCACTCTCACACCTCACCTGAATAAGCGTGACGAGGTCGGGATTCATGTCGGCCCAGCGGTCGGGCAGGATGAGGCCCAGCGCGGCAGCCTCGGGCACGGTGCGGAACGCGCGCAGGAAGTTGGTGGCCTGGACCGGCGCGCCGCCCGACGTGTCCAACATGCAACAACAGTTCACTCTCACACCTCACCTGAATAAGCGTGACGAGGTCGGGATTCATGTCGGCCCAGCGGTCGGGCAGGATGAGGCCCAGCGCGGCAGCCTCGGGCACGGTGCGGAACGCGCGCAGGAAGTTGGTGGCCTGGACCGGCGCGCCGCCCGACGTGTCCAACATGCAACAACAGTTGTTAACTCACACCTCACCTGAATAAGCGTGACGAGGTCGGGATTCATGTCGGCCCAGCGGTCGGGCAGGATGAGGCCCAGCGCGGCAGCCTCGGGCACGGTGCGGAACGCGCGCAGGAAGTTGGTGGCCTGGACCGGCGCGCCGCCCGACGTGTCCAACATGCAACAACAGTTCACTCTCACACCTCACCTGAATAAGCGTGACGAGGTCGGGATTCATGTCGGCCCAGCGGTCGGGCAGGATGAGGCCCAGCGCGGCAGCCTCGGGCACGGTGCGGAACGCGCGCAGGAAGTTGGTGGCCTGGACCGGCGCGCCGCCCGACGTGTCCAACATGCAACAACAGTTCACTCTCACACCTCACCTGAATAAGCGTGACGAGGTCGGGATTCATGTCGGCCCAGCGGTCGGGCAGGATGAGGCCCAGCGCGGCAGCCTCGGGCACGGTGCGGAACGCGCGCAGGAAGTTGGTGGCCTGGACCGGCGCGCCGCCCGACGTGTCCAACATGCAACAACAGTTCACTCTCACACCTCACCTGAATAAGCGTGACGAGGTCGGGATTCATGTCGGCCCAGCGGTCGGGCAGGATGAGGCCCAGCGCGGCAGCCTCGGGCACGGTGCGGAACGCGCGCAGGAAGTTGGTGGCCTGGACCGGCGCGCCGCCCGACGTGTCCAACATGCAACAACAGTTCACTCTCACACCTCACCTGAATAAGCGTGACGAGGTCGGGATTCATGTCGGCCCAGCGGTCGGGCAGGATGAGGCCCAGCGCGGCAGCCTCGGGCACGGTGCGGAACGCGCGCAGGAAGTTGGTGGCCTGGACCGGCGCGCCGCCCGACGTGTCCAACATGCAACAACAGTTCACTCTCACACCTCACCTGAATAAGCGTGACGAGGTCGGGATTCATGTCGGCCCAGCGGTCGGGCAGGATGAGGCCCAGCGCGGCAGCCTCGGGCACGGTGCGGAACGCGCGCAGGAAGTTGGTGGCCTGGACCGGCGCGCCGCCCGACGTGTCCAACATGCAACAACAGTTCACTCTCACACCTCACCTGAATAAGCGTGACGAGGTCGGGATTCATGTCGGCCCAGCGGTCGGGCAGGATGAGGCCCAGCGCGGCAGCCTCGGGCACGGTGCGGAACGCGCGCAGGAAGTTGGTGGCCTGGACCGGCGCGCCGCCCGACGTGTCCAACATGCAACAACAGTTCACTCTCACACCTCACCTGAATAAGCGTGACGAGGTCGGGATTCATGTCGGCCCAGCGGTCGGGCAGGATGAGGCCCAGCGCGGCAGCCTCGGGCACGGTGCGGAACGCGCGCAGGAAGTTGGTGGCCTGGACCGGCGCGCCGCCCGACGTGTCCAACATGCAACAACAGTTCACTCTCACACCTCACCTGAATAAGCGTGACGAGGTCGGGATTCATGTCGGCCCAGCGGTCGGGCAGGATGAGGCCCAGCGCGGCAGCCTCGGGCACGGTGCGGAACGCGCGCAGGAAGTTGGTGGCCTGGACCGGCGCGCCGCCCGACGTGTCCAACATGCAACAACAGTTCACTCTCACACCTCACCTGAATAAGCGTGACGAGGTCGGGATTCATGTCGGCCCAGCGGTCGGGCAGGATGAGGCCCAGCGCGGCAGCCTCGGGCACGGTGCGGAACGCGCGCAGGAAGTTGGTGGCCTGGACCGGCGCGCCGCCCGACGTGTCCAACATGCAACAACAGTTCACTCTCACACCTCACCTGAATAAGCGTGACGAGGTCGGGATTCATGTCGGCCCAGCGGTCGGGCAGGATGAGGCCCAGCGCGGCAGCCTCGGGCACGGTGCGGAACGCGCGCAGGAAGTTGGTGGCCTGGACCGGCGCGCCGCCCGACGTGTCCAACATGCAACAACAGTTCACTCTCACACCTCACCTGAATAAGCGTGACGAGGTCGGGATTCATGTCGGCCCAGCGGTCGGGCAGGATGAGGCCCAGCGCGGCAGCCTCGGGCACGGTGCGGAACGCGCGCAGGAAGTTGGTGGCCTGGACCGGCGCGCCGCCCGACGTGTCCAACATGCAACAACAGTTCACTCTCACACCTCACCTGAATAAGCGTGACGAGGTCGGGATTCATGTCGGCCCAGCGGTCGGGCAGGATGAGGCCCAGCGCGGCAGCCTCGGGCACGGTGCGGAACGCGCGCAGGAAGTTGGTGGCCTGGACCGGCGCGCCGCCCGACGTGTCCAACATGCAACAACAGTTCACTCTCACACCTCACCTGAATAAGCGTGACGAGGTCGGGATTCATGTCGGCCCAGCGGTCGGGCAGGATGAGGCCCAGCGCGGCAGCCTCGGGCACGGTGCGGAACGCGCGCAGGAAGTTGGTGGCCTGGACCGGCGCGCCGCCCGACGTGTCCAACATGCAACAACAGTTCACTCTCACACCTCACCTGAATAAGCGTGACGAGGTCGGGATTCATGTCGGCCCAGCGGTCGGGCAGGATGAGGCCCAGCGCGGCAGCCTCGGGCACGGTGCGGAACGCGCGCAGGAAGTTGGTGGCCTGGACCGGCGCGCCGCCCGACGTGTCCAACATGCAACAACAGTTCACTCTCACACCTCACCTGAATAAGCGTGACGAGGTCGGGATTCATGTCGGCCCAGCGGTCGGGCAGGATGAGGCCCAGCGCGGCAGCCTCGGGCACGGTGCGGAACGCGCGCAGGAAGTTGGTGGCCTGGACCGGCGCGCCGCCCGACGTGTCCAACATGCAACAACAGTTCACTCTCACACCTCACCTGAATAAGCGTGACGAGGTCGGGATTCATGTCGGCCCAGCGGTCGGGCAGGATGAGGCCCAGCGCGGCAGCCTCGGGCACGGTGCGGAACGCGCGCAGGAAGTTGGTGGCCTGGACCGGCGCGCCGCCCGACGTGTCCAACATGCAACAACAGTTCACTCTCACACCTCACCTGAATAAGCGTGACGAGGTCGGGATTCATGTCGGCCCAGCGGTCGGGCAGGATGAGGCCCAGCGCGGCAGCCTCGGGCACGGTGCGGAACGCGCGCAGGAAGTTGGTGGCCTGGACCGGCGCGCCGCCCGACGTGTCCAGCGTGCGGAACAGGAAACCTGGAAACCCACGACTACTGACCACGGGGTTCATAATTCTGCAGTAATGCACAACTCAACAAAGAACAACAAATGCAAAACACTCGAATGATTTATGACCAAGTCGGCAGCGAGATAATAACACTACTATCAGGCCAGTCTCACTTATCACGTGACCGTCCTGGCTACAAGTAGGGGTCCGAACCTCAATATTTCAGATGGTTGCCACTCGCGGGCCGAGTTGCACGCGCTAGTTCTGTACGGTCTATTTTACGCGCCGTCTGACTACGGCAGCCCTAGTACGTCGTAAGAGATAAAAGTTAGGCGACAGAAAGAGACCACAACATTGCGTTTGTTGCGTGTCGATTTTGAGGGCGGGGCCAGGCGCTATTGCGAACTGAATTGTACTTTTTGTGTCAGCGCTAGAGTCGCTATTTCTTTAAATAATCGTGCGGAATGGACCTTGTGGTACTATTTAGTGTTCTGTGCTACTATAGAGACATATTTAGACTGTACTTACCATCAGGTGAGATCGCAGTCAAGTACTTACTTGAATAGAGTAAAAAAAAAAAATACATACCCAGTTCACAGCTGAGGCAAAACTCCTTGGCACAAGTATGGGCTAAAATTGCTGCCTTCAATGGCGGAATGTAATACAGCACCTGAAAAGTCATTATTTTTTTTGTTTTACAAAACATTTTGATAAATTAATCTACAAATAAAACTTTTCAGAAATGATTTTATGATAAGTGATAAAATATTCGTACAGCACTATTTCCAACCTTGCATAATCAGAGATTTTAGGTTTTCATACTCGTGTGTTTCTATATTCGGTACTTCCTTCATTCTTAACTTCTTATCTCCAGTTGGTAGTTGCCAGCGAAGTCGGATTTGAGCAGGTGGTCCCGGTTTCGATTCTTGGCATGGTCCGGTCTGGCAAGTTAAAGGGCCCTTATTCTGTATCTAAATGACAATCACTGTTGTCTATGTTCGCTACACATTGCTGCTTTATTAAGTGGAACGAAAATGATATTTTGTGGAAAACCTTCAATGGATAAAAAACAAATGTCATTGAAGACCACGGAGTGATCATCACAGAGATACAGAATAAGGGCCAAGATCGTGTATGTAACCTGCAGCATAGCATTGCAGTAAGAGTTCGGCAGACTCCACTCCAGTCCAGGGAACCCGGTTTTGTTTTGCACGTCCACATCATCGTTAGAACTTGGTGTATTGAAGCGGAACTCAATCTGAAACCAACAAACAATAACAATGGAGACATTAATGATTTTGAAATACAGGTACAAAAATTGTGATGTAGAGATAGGTGATCAAAATTATTATTGTATTGTAAGTATTGCTGTGCCCTGACAGGGTTTCATGTGCACGCTATAGCATGTGTGGCATGTATACATGACGCAATGTATAAATAAATAAATAAATGTGGTTGACGTCTAACAAACTCGCACGAAACGTTTTTCTTCCACGTTTCTGATACGAACCGCTAAGGTGTGGAACGCCCTTCCAGCCTCTGTGTTTCCAGCAAAGTGCAATCTGGGTGCCTTCAAGAGAAGAGTGAATAGGCATTTTTTAGGCAAGCGCGCTCCGACCTAGACCTCATCATTGCTTTCCATCAGGCATGATTGTCGTCAAGCACAAGGCTATCTTCAATAAAAAAAGATAAGGTTAAAATATACGGGCTTCACGGAAAACAGGGCGGAATTTTTAGGAGCATCCCACCAACACAGAATTTCATTATGGTATCTGGTACGGAAGATTCACTCCGCAAAATTATTTAAATAAATAGCAACTCTATCGCTGACACAACAAAGTGCAATACATCGTTATTAACCTAAACGTTGTGCTCTCTGTCTGTCGCGTTACTTTATCTCCCCATATCTCTTTCCCGCTCGCTAAAAGAGTCCGGTAGGCGTTATGTATTTGAAACCTTTGTATCTAAAATGCAGAGAAATCCAGTTTTTCACGTACACTGTAATTGTACACGTACATTATATTGCATGTGTGTAATAAAAACTTGTTATAAAACTAATTCTCACCCTGAGATAATATCTGGGTATGGGTTGAACACGCGCGTCATTGATTTGAGAGGCGGTCAGGTCATCCAAGTTTTCATCGACGTACGGCATCTGAAAAAGCAGACATTGCGTCTAATTAGATAAGATCAGACTACTGATGGTCCTTTTTATCAGCAATGGGAAGAGGTGTGGAGTTAAGGGGATTTATTGAATTTATTTTTGTCTTCCTTACTCTCACGGGTACGTTGTTAGGTGCGACATGCAGCGTCGCGGAAGAATATAACAGAAAAACGACCTTTTACCTAATTACTCAAAAACTAAGCTAGTTATCAAAAATCTGTTTCTTAGCGTTTTTGGATATTATGATTACCGACACTTTAAAACAAAAATTACAATAACATCCAATGTAGTGTCCGATAAAAAGTAGAAAAACTGAGATTTTGAAGCAACTTTTGGGAGAACATTCTATCGAGAAAATTTTATCGAATCGTGTTTCTGCTTCTTAGCGATTTTAGATTAAAGACCCAAAATACATGACATGTAAATTTGAAAGTAATTGTCTTTATAGTTTTTTAATAAAACTTCATTCAAAATCGCTTAAATACGGCTTCTACATCGTTAAATCATGTTATCAAACTGTCTGTGGTCCTCTAAAAAAAGATCTGAAAAGAAAAAAAGATCTGTGGTCCTCTAAGTCAAAAAAATATTCTTTAAAAGTGTCTTACAAAACGCCAATTTCATATATAAGGACCTAATAAACAAAAAAGTAAATAACAAATCTCGTGGATATATCTTGCCTTACCTGATTACGCCTGAATGTCCTAGGATTTGGTGCATACCCAATAGGGCCTTGCATTTTCATCGTCTTCAGGATTTCAGGGTCGATGGGTTTTGGTTTCCTAAAATAATCATTACAGTGAACTTCAAAAAAAAACTGTGGCATTAGTAGCTGATTGGAAGGTGGAAAACATTTTGGGTCCAAAATCACATTTTGTTTATAATGTTAATTAAAAACTAGCTAGTGACCCCGCCCTATCTTCACATAAGTGATTTCACATGGTTTTTACGTGGTTTTGGTTGCCTGGAAGAAATCGCTATGTACTTAGCGATAAGGCCGCTAAATTGTACTCCTAAGTTTGTGTTTTTAATAATTCTTCTTTTTATTTATATTTTTATTCTGTGGTGTGCAGTAAAGTGTTTATCTGTCTATCTATTTCAACAGGATTACAGTCCATATATTTTCCATTCCATATCCAGATTCAGTAAAGCTATATCCATTTAAAATTTTCCTTTTCGATACACTTATTTATACATAAAACATACATTATTATGTACATTGTCGAAAGAGAAATTTCCGTAACATTTCCTGTGTATTTTTGTACTAGCATGTTGCGCACTGCTTCGCTCGCGTGAATTTCTTTTTTTAACGTATCCTATTATAAGTATATATATAAGGTGCTGTCAAATTATCTGCCACCGTTCCAGGAGGTGAATGTGCCATACGTATACACTTCAATAGTGAAGAAATCTCAGTCCCCAGGCTCAATATTTTTTTTATTTTTTATTAAAAATTACGTCGCAGCCCAAGGTCAACGCTCTCACGCCGCGCCGTTTCACTGATGCACGTGTTTATGCAACATGATGTGATACGTTAATAATGTTTAATTAAAAAAAATTGAGCCCGGGGACTGAGATTTCTTCACTATTGAAGTGTATATGTATGGCACATTCACCTCCTGGAACGGTGGCAGATAATTTGACAACACCTTATATCTATATATATAAAAGAATGAGGTATTTTGGTTGTTCCACGGATTCCGCCAAAACTATAGGTCGTAGAGATCTGAAATTTGGTACTTAGGTAGATATTAGGTCATGAATTCGTACTAAGACGGGGATTCCGGAAATTCCATGTTTAAGGGGTAAAAATCATACATTTAAGGGTATTTCCCATACAAAAGTAAAATTTTTTCGTTGTTCCAGGAATTCCCGAAAAACTAAAAGTCGTAGAGATCTTAAATTTGGTACCTAGGAAGGTATTAGGTCATGAATTCGTACTAAGACGGGGATTCCAGAAATTCCATGTTTAAGGGGTAGAAATAGTACATTAAAGGGATTTCTCCATACAAAATTGTAATTTTTTCGTTGTTCCAGGCATTCCAGAAAAACTAAAAGTCGTAGAGATCTGAAATTTGGTATCTAGGTAGATATTAGGTCATGAATTCGTACTAAGACGGGGATTCCAGAAATTCCATGTTTAAGGGGTAAAAATCATACATTTAAGGGTATTTCCCATACAAAAGTAAAATTTTTTCGGTGTTCCAGGAATTCCCGAAAAACTAAAAGTCGTAGAGATCTCAAATTTGGTACCTAGGAAGATATTAGGTCATGAATTCGTACTAAGACGGGGATTCCAGAAATTCCATGTTTAAGGGGTAGAAATAGTATATTAAAGGGATTTCTCCATACAAAATTGTAATTGTTTTCGTTGTTCCAGGCATTCCAGAAAAACTAAAAGTCGTAGAGATCTGAAATTTGGTATCTAGGTAGATATTAGGTCATGAATTCGTACTAAGACGGGGATTCCAGAAATTCCATGTTTAAGGGGTAGAAATAGTACATTAAAGGGATTTCTTCATACAAAATTGTAATTTTTTTTGTTGTTCCAGGAATTCCCGAAAAACTACAAGTCGTAGAGATCTGAAATTTGGTACCTACATTGACATTAGGTCATGAATTCGTACTAAGACGTGGATTCCAGAAATTCAAATTGGAAGGGATAAAAATCCTACTTTTAAGGATTTTCCCATACAAAAGTGTAATTTTTGCGTTGTTCCAGGGATTCCAGCGAAATTAAAAGTCGTAGAGATCTGAAATTTGGTACCTAGGTTGGTATTAGGTATATCATGAATAATTCGTATTCAGAAAGGGATTTTCGAGATTCAAATTTTGAGGAGGAAAAATTTTGAATTTTTTGGCCGCCATTTTGAACTTTTTTGTTACTGGGCCGATTGCTTTGAAAATCGATATTTGACTATGGCAGCAAGCATAGAGACGGAATTTGTGGTCAAAATTTAAAAAATAGGCCGCCATTTTGAACATTTTTGTTACTGGGCCGATTGCTTTGAAAATCGATATTTGACAATGGCAGCAAGCCTAGAGAAGGAATTTGTGGTCAATATTTAAAAAAGTGGCCGCCATTTTGAACTTTTTAGTTACTGGGCCGATTGCTTTGAAAATCGATATTTGGCTATGGCAGCAAGCATAGAGAAGGAATTTGTGGTCAAAATTTAAAAAAGTGGCCGCCATTTTGAACTTTTTTGTTACTGGGCCGATTGCTTTGAAAATCGATATTTTACAGTGGCAGCAAGCATAGAGAAAGAGTTTGTGGTCAAAATTTAAAAAATAGGCCGCCATTTTGAACTTTTTTGTTACTGGGCCGATTGCTTTGAAAATCGATATTTGACTATGGCAGCAAGCATAAAGAAGGAATTTGTGGTCAAAATTTAAAAAAGTGGCCGCCATTTTGAACTTTTTTGTTACTGGGCCGATTGCTTTGAAAATCGATATTTGACTATGGCAGCAAGCATAGAGAAGGAATTTGTGGTCAAAATTTAAAAAAGTGGCCGCCATTTTGAACTTTTTAGTTACTGGGCAGATTGCTTTGAAAATCGATATTTGACTATGGCAGCAAGCATAGAGAAGGAATTTGTGGTCAAAATTTAAAAAAGTGGCCGCCATTTTGAACTTTTTTGTTACTGGGCCGATTGCTTTGAAAATCGATATTTGACTATGGCAGCAAGCATAGAGAAGGAATTTGTGGTCAAAATTTAAAAAAGTGGCCGCCATTTTGAACTCTTTTGTTACTGGGCCGATTGCTTTGAAAATCGATATTTGACTATGGCAGCAAGCATAGAGAAGGAATTCGTGGTCAAAATTTTAAAAAAAGTGTCCGCCATTTCGAACTTTTTTGTTACTGGGCCGATTGCTTTGAAAATCGATATTTGACTATGGCAGCAAGCATATAGAAGGAATTCGTGGTCAAAATTTAAAAAAAGTGTCCGCCATTTTGAAATTTTTTGTTACTGGGTCGATTGCTTTGAAAATCGACATCTGATTATTTCACCAAGCATCGAGAAGGAATTTGTAGTCAAAATTTAAAAAATTGGCCGCCATTTTGAACTTTTTTGTTACTGGGCCGATTGCTTTGAAAATCGATATTTGACTATGGCAGCAAGCATATAGAAGGAATTCGTGGTCAAAATTTAAAAAAAGTGTCCGCCATTTTGAAATTTTTTGTTACTGGGTCGATTGCTTTGAAAATCGACATCTGATTATTTCACCAAGCATCGAGAAGGAATTTGTAGTCAAAATTTAAAAAATTGGCCGCCATTTTGAACTTTTTTGTTACTGGGCCGATTGCTTTGAAAATCGATATTTGACAATGGCAGCAAGCCTAGAGAAGGAATTTGTGGTCAATATTTAAAAAAGTGGCCGCCATTTTGAACTTTTTAGTTACTGGGCCGATTGCTTTGAAAATCGATATTTGGCTATGGCAGCAAGCATAGAGAAGGAATTTGTGGTCAAAATTTAAAAAAGTGGCCGCCATTTTGAACTTTTTTGTTACTGGGCCGATTGCTTTGAAAATCGATATTTTACAGTGGCAGCAAGCATAGAGAAAGAGTTTGTGGTCAAAATTTAAAAAATAGGCCGCCATTTTGAACTTTTTTGTTACTGGGCCGATTGCTTTGAAAATCGATATTTGACTATGGCAGCAAGCATAAAGAAGGAATTTGTGGTCAAAATTTAAAAAAGTGGCCGCCATTTTGAACTTTTTTGTTACTGGGCCGATTGCTTTGAAAATCGATATTTGACTATGGCAGCAAGCATAGAGAAGGAATTTGTGGTCAAAATTTAAAAAAGTGGCCGCCATTTTGAACTTTTTAGTTACTGGGCAGATTGCTTTGAAAATCGATATTTGACTATGGCAGCAAGCATAGAGAAGGAATTTGTGGTCAAAATTTAAAAAAGTGGCCGCCATTTTGAACTTTTTTGTTACTGGGCCGATTGCTTTGAAAATCGATATTTGACTATGGCAGCAAGCATAGAGAAGGAATTTGTGGTCAAAATTTAAAAAAGTGGCCGCCATTTTGAACTCTTTTGTTACTGGGCCGATTGCTTTGAAAATCGATATTTGACTATGGCAGCAAGCATAGAGAAGGAATTCGTGGTCAAAATTTTAAAAAAAGTGTCCGCCATTTCGAACTTTTTTGTTACTGGGCCGATTGCTTTGAAAATCGATATTTGACTATGGCAGCAAGCATATAGAAGGAATTCGTGGTCAAAATTTAAAAAAAGTGTCCGCCATTTTGAAATTTTTTGTTACTGGGTCGATTGCTTTGAAAATCGACATCTGATTATTTCACCAAGCATCGAGAAGGAATTTGTAGTCAAAATTTAAAAAATTGGCCGCCATTTTGAACTTTTTTGTTACTGGGCCGATTGCTTTGAAAATCGATATTTGACTATGGCAGCAAGCATATAGAAGGAATTCGTGGTCAAAATTTAAAAAAAGTGTCCGCCATTTTGAAATTTTTTGTTACTGGGTCGATTGCTTTGAAAATCGACATCTGATTATTTCACCAAGCATCGAGAAGGAATTTGTAGTCAAAATTTAAAAAATTGGCCGCCATTTTGAACTTTTTTGTTACTGGGCCGATTGCTTTGAAAATCGATATTTGACAATGGCAGCAAGCATAAAGAAAGAATTTGTAGTCAACATTTTAAAAAGTGGCCGCCATTTTGAACTTTTTTGTTACTGGGCCGATTGTTTTCAAAATTGATATCTGATTATCGCAGCGAGCATAGAAAAGGAATTTTTGGTAAAAATTTAAAAGAATTGGCCACAATTTTGTACTTTTATGTGTTACCATGGTAGCAAGCAACCACGGCCGGATGGTCCGAACGGACGGTGGAGTCTTAGTAAGAGCTTTTACCCTTTGGGTACGGAACCCTAAAAATGGCCACCATATTTAACTTTTTTGTGACGATCGAATTTTTCAAAATCAATATGTGACTATTACCAGGAAGCAAGAGAAATTTTGTGGGCAAAATGGTGTGTAATGCAGGAATTTTGGAATTTAAACCACCATAGTAAAGCATAACTCAGAAGTTAACGTGAGCGAAGCCGCGGGCGTTTGCTAGTATATGTATATATACCTGTAAGTTTTTTTAAAGCAGTCAGCAGGCAGCTCGCTGAACCGCCGCGCGCCGGTGGCGAGAGGCGGCCGGGGAATGGACGAGAAGCGAAAGTTTTTGTCGTCGAATCTAGAGTACGGCAGATCCGGTGGTGGGTCAGCGAATTCAGTTTCCCTGGATACATTTAATAAGCTTTACATGAGGACAGAATAATTATCTTACTAAACTTAACCCTCCTGATGGTCTGCGGGACGCGGGGAAAGTGATGTGTTATGGACACTAGATAACTGATTAATATACATACATATTAAGATACATAAATATAATATATTGAAAACCACCCAGACACTGGAAAACATTAATGCTCATCACACAAACATTTACCAGTAGTGGAAATCGAACCCACGACCTCCGCCGCAGACGGCAGGTTCGCTACCGCTACGCCATTCAGTCGTCCTAAAAGGGGGAAAAAAATTAATAGCATCATGGTAGTAGTGCTGGCTCATTTCAATGAATCTGCCTAGATTTTCAGCGCGGAATAGTAGCCAATATTCTTAGCACCATTCACTCATTTCCAAATACAAAAAATATGGCGGATATAACAGTTTTGTTTAGTGCTGTTAAAATTGTATCCACACAAAGGAAACTTCAGCCTAAACTCCCTACGTTACCTTCAATGTAATCTTCTGATCCTAGAGTTACCAAATCATGTAGGTCACTTATATATACCCCGAATTTCTGTATACCTGGGGAAGCTGTTATAAGTTGGCTCGTGGTTTTGCTTGGCCGAAAACATGTGGATGTGTCCTCCAAGATCCCCGAATACCAAAGCCTGGCTCGTCGCTGACACATCCATCACGCTGCACTGAGAATTATGGGTCTCCACCTACAACAACACAAATATTATATTGTTGCATAATCACTGAGAATTATTATGGGTCCTACAACAACAAAATATATTGTTGCATAATCACTGAGAATTAAGGGTCTCCACCTTCAACAACACAAATATATTGTTGCATAATCACTGAGAATTATGGGTATCCGCCTACAACACAAACATATTGTTGCATAATCACTGAGAATTATGGGTCTCCACCTACAACAACACAAATATATTGTTGCATAATCACTGAGAATTATGGGTCTCCGCCTACAACAACACAAATATATTGTTGCATTATCACTGTGAATTGTGGATCTCCGCCTACAACACCACAAATATAATATTGTTGCATAATCACTGAGAATTATCGGTCCTACAACAACACAAATATATTGTTGCATAATACCTGTATATTATGCAACAATATATTACTTTGTTTGTGTTTTTATATGTGTGAAGAGAAATATATCATCCCATTCAAAGATTAACTATTGCGAGGTGCAGAGAGCTCGATTCTCTTAACGATAAATAACTGCAGCAGGAGCGACGTGGTAGAGATGTGTGGACCACCATTACATAAACTATCATACAAAAGTCTCACTAGCCTAAAACTGGGACTGATGTCTTGAGCGCGTCGTTGACGTCTAATGCGGTGACATATCTGTCGCTGGCCATGGCTACTGCGAGGCCTGTCACCGCGGGCACTAAGTGCTAACAGCTGCAGTGGTGTGGGGACCACCATTACACATACTAGCACACAACCAACACAAGCGTGTCACTCGCCTGGAATACGGACTGCGAGTCGGGCTTGAGCGCGTCGTTGACGTCCAGCACGGTGACGTGTCCGTCGCTGGCCACGGCCACGGCGCGGCCCGACACCGCGGGCACGAAGTGCAGCAGCTGCGGTGATGTGGGGACCACCATTACGCGTACTAGCACACAACCAACACAAGCGTGTCACTCGCCTGGAACACGGACTGCGAGTCGGGTTTGAGCGCGTCGTTGACGTCCAGCACGGTGACGTGTCCGTCGCTGGCCACGGCCACGGCGCGGCCCGACACCGCGGGCACGAAGTGCAGCAGCTGCGGTGATGTGGGGACCACCATTACACATACTAGCACACAACCAACACAAGAGTGTCACTCGCCTGGAACACGGACTGCGAGTCGGGCTTGAGCGCGTCGTTGACGTCCAGCACGGTGACGTGTCCGTCGCTGGCCACGGCCACGGCGCGGCCCGACACCGCGGGCACGAAGTGCAGCAGCTGCGGTGATGTGGGGACCACCATTACGCGTACTAGCACACCACCAACACAAGCGTGTCACTCGCCTGGAACACGGACTGCGAGTCGGGCTTGAGCGCGTCGTTGACGTCCAGCACGGTGACGTGTCCGTCGCTGGCCACGGCCACGGCGCGGCCCGACACCGCGGGCACGAAGTGCAGCAGCTGCGGTGATGTGGGGACCACCATTACGCGTACTAGCACACCACCAACACAAGCGTGTCACTCGCCTGGAACACGGACTGCGAGTCGGGCTTGAGCGCGTCGTTGACGTCCAGCACGGTGACGTGTCCGTCGCTGGCCACGGCCACGGCGCGGCCCGACACCGCGGGCACGAAGTGCAGCAGCTGCGGTGATGTGGGGACCACCATTACGCGTACTAGCACACCACCAACACAAGCGTGTCACTCGCCTGGAACACGGACTGCGAGTCGGGCTTGAGCGCGTCGTTGACGTCCAGCACGGTGACGTGTCCGTCGCTGGCCACGGCCACGGCGCGGCCCGACACCGCGGGCACGAAGTGCAGCAGCTGCGGTGATGTGGGGACCACCATTACACATACTAGCACACAACCAACACAAGAGTGTCACTCGCCTGGAACACGGACTGCGAGTCGGGCTTGAGCGCGTCGTTGACGTCCAGCACGGTGACGTGTCCGTCGCTGGCCACGGCCACGGCGCGGCCCGACACCGCGGGCACGAAGTGCAGCAGCTGCGGTGATGTGGGGACCACCATTACGCGTACTAGCACACCACCAACACAAGCGTGTCACTCGCCTGGAACACGGACTGCGAGTCGGGCTTGAGCGCGTCGTTGACGTCCAGCACGGTGACGTGTCCGTCGCTGGCCACGGCCACGGCGCGGCCCGACACCGCGGGCACGAAGTGCAGCAGCTGCGGTGATGTGGGGACCACCATTACGCGTACTAGCACACCACCAACACAAGCGTGTCACTCGCCTGGAACACGGACTGCGAGTCGGGCTTGAGCGCGTCGTTGACGTCCAGCACGGTGACGTGTCCGTCGCTGGCCACGGCCACGGCGCGGCCCGACACCGCGGGCACGAAGTGCAGCAGCTGCGGTGATGTGGGGACCACCATTACGCGTACTAGCACACCACCAACACAAGCGTGTCACTCGCCTGGAACACGGACTGCGAGTCGGGCTTGAGCGCGTCGTTGACGTCCAGCACGGTGATGTGTCCGTCGCTGGCCACGGCCACGGCGCGGCCCGACACCGCGGGCACGAAGTGCAGCAGCTGCGGTGATGTGGGGACCACCATTACGCGTACTAGCACACCACCAACACAAGCGTGTCACTCGCCTGGAACACGGACTGCGAGTCGGGCTTGAGCGCGTCGTTGACGTCCAGCACGGTGACGTGTCCGTCGCTGGCCACGGCCACGGCGCGGCCCGACACCGCGGGCACGAAGTGCAGCAGCTGCGGTGATGTGGGGACCACCATTACGCGTACTAGCACACCACCAACACAAGCGTGTCACTCGCCTGGAACACGGACTGCGAGTCGGGCTTGAGCGCGTCGTTGACGTCCAGCACGGTGACGTGTCCGTCGCTGGCCACGGCCACGGCGCGGCCCGACACCGCGGGCACGAAGTGCAGCAGCTGCGGTGATGTGGGGACCACCATTACGCGTACTAGCACACCACCAACACAAGCGTGTCACTCGCCTGGAACACGGACTGCGAGTCGGGCTTGAGCGCGTCGTTGACGTCCAGCACGGTGACGTGTCCGTCGCTGGCCACGGCCACGGCGCGGCCCGACACCGCGGGCACGAAGTGCAGCAGCTGCGGTGATGTGGGGACCACCATTACGCGTACTAGCACACCACCAACACAAGCGTGTCACTCGCCTGGAACACGGACTGCGAGTCGGGCTTGAGCGCGTCGTTGACGTCCAGCACGGTGACGTGTCCGTCGCTGGCCACGGCCACGGCGCGGCCCGACACCGCGGGCACGAAGTGCAGCAGCTGCGGTGATGTGGGGACCACCATTACGCGTACTAGCACACCACCAACACAAGCGTGTCACTCGCCTGGAACACGGACTGCGAGTCGGGCTTGAGCGCGTCGTTGACGTCCAGCACGGTGACGTGTCCGTCGCTGGCCACGGCCACGGCGCGGCCCGACACCGCGGGCACGAAGTGCAGCAGCTGCGGTGATGTGGGGACCACCATTACGCGTACTAGCACACCACCAACACAAGCGTGTCACTCGCCTGGAACACGGACTGCGAGTCGGGCTTGAGCGCGTCGTTGACGTCCAGCACGGTGACGTGTCCGTCGCTGGCCACGGCCACGGCGCGGCCCGACACCGCGGGCACGAAGTGCAGCAGCTGCGGTGATGTGGGGACCACCATTACGCGTACTAGCACACCACCAACACAAGCGTGTCACTCGCCTGGAACACGGACTGCGAGTCGGGCTTGAGCGCGTCGTTGACGTCCAGCACGGTGACGTGTCCGTCGCTGGCCACGGCCACGGCGCGGCCCGACACCGCGGGCACGAAGTGCAGCAGCTGCGGTGATGTGGGGACCACCATTACGCGTACTAGCACACCACCAACACAAGCGTGTCACTCGCCTGGAACACGGACTGCGAGTCGGGCTTGAGCGCGTCGTTGACGTCCAGCACGGTGACGTGTCCGTCGCTGGCCACGGCCACGGCGCGGCCCGACACCGCGGGCACGAAGTGCAGCAGCTGCGGTGATGTGGGGACCACCATTACGCGTACTAGCACACCACCAACACAAGCGTGTCACTCGCCTGGAACACGGACTGCGAGTCGGGCTTGAGCGCGTCGTTGACGTCCAGCACGGTGACGTGTCCGTCGCTGGCCACGGCCACGGCGCGGCCCGACACCGCGGGCACGAAGTGCAGCAGCTGCGGTGATGTGGGGACCACCATTACGCGTACTAGCACACCACCAACACAAGCGTGTCACTCGCCTGGAACACGGACTGCGAGTCGGGCTTGAGCGCGTCGTTGACGTCCAGCACGGTGACGTGTCCGTCGCTGGCCACGGCCACGGCGCGGCCCGACACCGCGGGCACGAAGTGCAGCAGCTGCGGTGATGTGGGGACCACCATTACGCGTACTAGCACACCACCAACACAAGCGTGTCACTCGCCTGGAACACGGACTGCGAGTCGGGCTTGAGCGCGTCGTTGACGTCCAGCACGGTGACGTGTCCGTCGCTGGCCACGGCCACGGCGCGGCCCGACACCGCGGGCACGAAGTGCAGCAGCTGCGGTGATGTGGGGACCACCATTACGCGTACTAGCACACCACCAACACAAGCGTGTCACTCGCCTGGAACACGGACTGCGAGTCGGGCTTGAGCGCGTCGTTGACGTCCAGCACGGTGACGTGTCCGTCGCTGGCCACGGCCACGGCGCGGCCCGACACCGCGGGCACGAAGTGCAGCAGCTGCGGTGATGTGGGGACCACCATTACGCGTACTAGCACACCACCAACACAAGCGTGTCACTCGCCTGGAACACGGACTGCGAGTCGGGCTTGAGCGCGTCGTTGACGTCCAGCACGGTGACGTGTCCGTCGCTGGCCACGGCCACGGCGCGGCCCGACACCGCGGGCACGAAGTGCAGCAGCTGCGGTGATGTGGGGACCACCATTACGCGTACTAGCACACCACCAACACAAGCGTGTCACTCGCCTGGAACACGGACTGCGAGTCGGGCTTGAGCGCGTCGTTGACGTCCAGCACGGTGACGTGTCCGTCGCTGGCCACGGCCACGGCGCGGCCCGACACCGCGGGCACGAAGTGCAGCAGCTGCGGTGATGTGGGGACCACCATTACGCGTACTAGCACACCACCAACACAAGCGTGTCACTCGCCTGGAACACGGACTGCGAGTCGGGCTTGAGCGCGTCGTTGACGTCCAGCACGGTGACGTGTCCGTCGCTGGCCACGGCCACGGCGCGGCCCGACACCGCGGGCACGAAGTGCAGCAGCTGCGGTGATGTGGGGACCACCATTACGCGTACTAGCACACCACCAACACAAGCGTGTCACTCGCCTGGAACACGGACTGCGAGTCGGGCTTGAGCGCGTCGTTGACGTCCAGCACGGTGACGTGTCCGTCGCTGGCCACGGCCACGGCGCGGCCCGACACCGCGGGCACGAAGTGCAGCAGCTGCGGTGATGTGGGGACCACCATTACGCGTACTAGCACACCACCAACACAAGCGTGTCACTCGCCTGGAACACGGACTGCGAGTCGGGCTTGAGCGCGTCGTTGACGTCCAGCACGGTGACGTGTCCGTCGCTGGCCACGGCCACGGCGCGGCCCGACACCGCGGGCACGAAGTGCAGCAGCTGCGGTGATGTGGGGACCACCATTACGCGTACTAGCACACCACCAACACAAGCGTGTCACTCGCCTGGAACACGGACTGCGAGTCGGGCTTGAGCGCGTCGTTGACGTCCAGCACGGTGACGTGTCCGTCGCTGGCCACGGCCACGGCGCGGCCCGACACCGCGGGCACGAAGTGCAGCAGCTGCGGTGATGTGGGGACCACCATTACGCGTACTAGCACACCACCAACACAAGCGTGTCACTCGCCTGGAACACGGACTGCGAGTCGGGCTTGAGCGCGTCGTTGACGTCCAGCACGGTGACGTGTCCGTCGCTGGCCACGGCCACGGCGCGGCCCGACACCGCGGGCACGAAGTGCAGCAGCTGCGGTGATGTGGGGACCACCATTACGCGTACTAGCACACCACCAACACAAGCGTGTCACTCGCCTGGAACACGGACTGCGAGTCGGGCTTGAGCGCGTCGTTGACGTCCAGCACGGTGACGTGTCCGTCGCTGGCCACGGCCACGGCGCGGCCCGACACCGCGGGCACGAAGTGCAGCAGCTGCGGCGGCGACGCGGTGGGGATGTGACGCAGCGCCGCGCCCGCCTCATCGCGCACGCAGCGCACGTCCCACACCACCACGTACGGCTCCGCCACCGCTGACGATGATCTGAGAGTTTAGAACATTTAAATACACTGCAAAAAGAAGCATAAGAATGAAGGCATCTCTATATTTTATTTTGCTTGAACGCACTTGCCTAACGAAATAATATATGGTTAGGCTAAAATTTTAAATTACCTACAACCCTGAACACAAAAAAGCAGCACACTATCTAATAATAAATAAGTTGAAAAAGTCAAAAGTAATTTTTTGCACTTGTCTGAGAAAAAAAATAGTACTTTTGTATGAGATGTTGGAATTGATTTAGGTATGCAATATTCGTACGACTGGGTGAACCCGCAAGTGATGAGCATATCTCCCTGCATGTCCAGGTCGGAGAGGCAGGCGGTGTGCGCCTGGAAGGACTGCTCAACGCTGCCGGGGCACCGCAGGTCCCGCAGAGTCACCAGCCCGCTGGCGCTACCGCACGCGACCACCGAGCCGCCGCCGCTGCGGAGCACCGCACAACCCTCTTCCGGAACGTTCTGGATCATAGGCAGGCCAGGTTCACTTATCACGTGATCGAAGAAACTACAGGTCTCGACGTACTAATTTCAGACGGCCGCCGCGCGCCGGCTAGGATGCACGCGTCAGTTCTTGTACGGTCTATTTCACGCGCTGCGTGCGCCCGATCACGAAGCAACCTTAGTACGTCGAAAGAGATAAAGTTACGTGATAGAAAGAGACCACAACTTTAGATGCATAACGGAGGTGGAACCAGGCGCTATTGCAAACTGAATTGCACATCTTGCGGTGTGAACCTTCTGTACCGTTAGGTACTATTATGTATTCCGGGTCATAGGGTACACCCTGTTTTGAAAAGTGTCCTGATTTGGCCCTAAGATAATAATTAGCTAACAAATAAAGTGCAACAATTTTATTAGATGGATAGTTGCCATAAAAATGCATTTCAATTTTGCATTTCAAATTCCGCGCACTAACGGCAAAAAACCTAGGCTCCTTTTTTACCGCATCGCTTTTATCAGATGCAAATACTTTTCTCAGACTTTGTTCATGACAATACTCGGAGCTCATCTTGATTGCTGGCAAACATTTTTTGATAGTTCATTAGACAATTTTAAATGTATTCTTACATAGCGTAAAATATTGCATAAAACTCAGTGTTCTTTGTTGAACTTATCCACTGCTGATGTTGAGGAAATTTTTGAGTGTATGTAGTATGATGTTAGGTCTGTTTAATGTATAAAGTTAGTTTTACATGTTCAGAAGTAAAAAGTCAGTTGTAAAAAGAAACACTTACAATAACACTCTCCACCCATTTATTGAGATCCAACTCCAAGAGTTTATCCTGATGACCTCCCATCAATACTTTATGTGTGTCAAGTTGGAACAAACATTGCATATCCTCCATGTTAGGTGACCTGCAGTAGTAAATAGGATTTTTATATGTTACTGATCATACCTATTATCCACTATTTTTTAGTGTTCCGGTGCGATGCTTGTAGAAACCGTTGGGGTAAATTTACTTACCCTTCCAAGTTAGTACAATAACATCTTAGGCTGCACCATCACTTACCATCAGGTGATCGCAGTCAAGTACTAACTTGTATAGATTAAAAAAAGTATGCGCATGTCAATAGTTGTGTCTGAGATTTTAGGATATGAATTATGTAAGATTTTAAAAATTCATGTAATTTTAGAATTAAAGAAGCATTCCCATTTTCTTTCAGAAAATAACTTGGAAGTATTTTAAAGAAGTCTGGTCATGGTAGCAAGAAAACTTAGTGAGTGCTAGAGAGTAAAAGTAGCATGGTTGTAGCATATTATTCATACATTAATTGTATAGTATTTCAGCTCATTTCATGCAACCTCAGCAAATAGAGCAATTAACATCTAGGATTACTGCTTCTTCATCTAAGTGGCACAAACATAATAGAAGGAACAAGTGATACAGACAATGCAGCATAGATATTTCATTCCACGAACACGCGCCCCACTCTGTCAAAATCGCTTATGTTTCATTCGAAACGTATGGAGTTTGACAGAGAGGGGCGTGTCATCGTAGATTGAAATATCTTGACAGTGGTAATCAAATTTTTAATAGGGAATAAAATATCTTACTTATGGGTGTGCCTAGGAATCCCCCTACGTATTTGGTGACGTAGAGATGTTTTAGTCAAACAATAGATGCCTTCTTCCAAAGTCAGAATGTCCCTCACCTCTTCAGAGACATGTATTTGGAATGACGTGTATTTTTGCAAGCTAGGCCCATAGTAGGATGTCACATGGCCCTAAAATTTTCAATGTTACTTAAGGTACTTTGCTTTACACTGGTGCTTTTATTGTACAAAGCTGTAGCATTTATAGTAATACAGTTCCATCCTAACTACAATATTTCCCTTGGAAAAAGTTAACACACACACACACACAAGCACGCGCGCACGGACGCACGCACGCATGCACGCACACACACACACACACACACACACACACACACACACACACACAGATTAACTATATTAAAAGACAAAACTATAAATGTATAGATATGTATATTATATGTTATTCCTTTACATGCAACGAATGAACTGGTTTGTGAGTTATTAAGATGGAGATTGTTAAGGCCACCAACATGAACATTCAAGGTTCTCTCTACTAGGCTCAAAACAGTACCACCTGGCCAGGCTTGATCTACAAGCTGGTCTCCGCTGGATAAAACCCTTTGACTTTGACAACCTCTTTGGCGCAGTGGCGGCGCTCTCGGATTCGAGTGGAAGGTCGCGGGTTCGATTCACGAGCCTTGTTTGGGATTTTAAAATTTCTAAATTGGCTTGGGTCAGGTCTGGTGGGAGGCTTCGGCCGTGGCTAGTTACCACCCTAGCAGCAAAGACGCACCGCCAAACGATTTTGCGTTCCGCTGCGATGCTTGTAGAAACCGTTGGGTTAAATTTACTTACCCTTCCAAGTTAGTACGATAACATCTTAGGCTGCTTCATCACTTACCATCAGGTGAGATCGCAGTCAAGTACTAACTTGTATAGAGAAAAAAACCCTGAGTCACAACTAAGAAGAATTTAAGAGGAAAAAATCCATGGTTAACAGTGTGTTTCTACAAATGAATAGGTTGTCAAACAGGAGTTGGCAAATGAAACATGAAACCCGAAAAATGGTTTAAATTTCCCAACCTAGGTGCCTCTCATTTGCCAACTTCAATTCAATACTTAATTTAAAGTATACTCAAGAAAAGTGATTAGATACTCACTCCTTGATTGCCCATCCATATCAGTTCCTCATACTTATCAAAGATGACGGAGGAGACTCCAAATTGGTCTCCTCCATCTACCACCACCCCAGCACGAAGATCATACTCTGCCTCCTTTTTAACCAAAAATGTTGGTTGAGGAAACTCTGCATGGAAAAACAGAGTCACAGAAGTTGAATAAATTTAACTTTTATCTGTGGGTTCGATTCCCACTACTGGTAAATGTTTCTGTAATTAGCATGAATGTTTTTCAGTGTCTGGGTGTTTTTCAATATATTATACACTCGCGAGCAAGCTAATCGACTCAACACACAGGCGCATAAATACATGAATTTTTCGTAAAATAGACAAGTTTTTTAAAAAAGCCATGATATATAATTGAAAAGCTTGAAATCTAGGCTTTAAGTTGATACCAATATGGCCATGATTGATTTAGTACATTTTAAGTAAATGCTGCCTGATTGAGAAAGGTCGGAAAATGGGAATTTAGGAAAATGTTTTGTGGTAATAAGATATATATGTCACTCTCCGGGTCTTGAACTATATGTGCAAAAAAAATCAGGTTGATCAGTTGCGTGGCTGCGGCGTGATTGAAGGACAAACAAACCAACAAACTCACTTTCACATTAAATTTATATATTAGTAGGGATAGAGGCAGATCTAGACCCAGCAATGAGACCTGAATGAGAATCGTATCTAGCTCCTCGTAATCCGCAAACCAACTTGCTTTAGCCACTCAACCATCAAGGCATTTTGTGTACAATGTCAAGGTTTATGATACTTGGTGAGATGCCACGAATTCGATTGTTTTCAAACTTAATGTATACTTGATTTTGACACCAAAGAACTATTCCTCTATACACAACGTAAACAAAATATAAGAACATAGGTACACGGTCTTTTTAAACACAAATTTTATATCGATTTTTCCAATATTCATCAATCACAAAGCACTTGTTACTTACCAGGCATCAGATGGTCCGTCGGCATGCACAGATCAGAATAATGGAATTCCATGTTAGAGAAACACGGAACCTTATTTAATGAATGCTGCACTGAAGCGAATTTATCGCTTTTTGCACTTTTTTTTAATAATATACCTACTATCTTAATTCTAAAATTCACTGTTTTCTAAAAAGAATTACATTACAAAGAAATAAGAATACACTACCACAGAATTACGCACAGACCAAATTTTGTGATGTTTTGTGGTCTGTGGACCACACCAACAACTAGCCACAGAGTACAACTACAGATATAAAAACTAAAAAGTACTCTGTAAACTACAGACTGCAGATCACTTTATTTCTTGATTTTTTTTCTCTCTTTGGCTTTACACAGTTAAGCCAATTTCAGGTGCAGGTTAATATAAGAGTACATAGAGGACATAGAGTAGGTTGGTAAAGAAGCGAAGAAGCGGGAAACTTCGGACGCTTCGGACACGGCGGACGCGGCCTATCCGCTTTTGTTTTTCAATTAATTTGACATCCCATTCAGAAACTGCACTCCTGAGACTCTTTAACTGTGAGGAAAGGATTGGTGCCGTTTAAACGCGTCCGCCGTGTCCGAAGTTTCCCGCCCTTTCCATAGTTAGGCTTAGGGCGGGAACATAATATATTAGACACTAGCAGTGCCCGCGGACTCCGTTCCGCGTTAGAAATATTTTTGTCCGGCCCGTTTGTCCCGCATAATAGGTAGGTACCTACTACAGAAGTTCGGGATAAATAAAAAAAACATATTCAGTACGTCAACGTCCGTTGCGTGGTGTTGCTAATATCCTTGAAGATATTTGTTAAAACTGTATAGAGTAAGGTGCACAATTAATATTCTACATTGAATTTCCGTTCTAATAAACCTATTTATAAAGATATTATAAATTAGTACCATATGGGCTAAAAAAGCTTCATAATATTATTTTTTAATCCACAATTTTAACAGTAAAAGCAGTTATTGTGAGTTATCCGTAAGAGATAGGCATAATGCTATCGCGGACTTTTTTTATAGATTTTGATACGTTCTTTAATTGTAGTACATTATTTTATTCGATCCTCAATATTTTCCGCAGCGCACGCGATGAAAGCTTTTTTTTTACAACTTGGATTACATTATTAAAGTTTAAAGTTTAAGTAAAGATGCGTAATTAATTTTGGGAATTATTATAGCCTATGACACTCCACAATAATGTAGCTTTCTATTGGTGAAAGAATTTTGAAAATCAGTTCAGTAGATTCAGAGATTACCCCTACGTCACAAACTCACAAAAAATTGTGAAGCAACATTTATGGCAATAGTTTTATTCATTTATTTTATAATTGTTATTTTTCAGATAACACCATTATGTACTGTGGGAATAAATAATAATAAGATAGTTTTGAGACAATTAAGACTCTTTTGACGACCGAACGGCGTAGCGGTAGCGAACCTGCTGTCTGCGCCGGAGGTCGTGGGTTCGATTCCCACTACTGGTAAATGTTTGTGTGATGAGCACGAATGTTTTCCAGTGTCTGGGTGTTTTTCAATATATTGTATTTATGTATATTAGTATGTATGTATCAGTTATTATCAGTTATCTAGCACCCATAACACAAGCTATCGCTTACTTTGGGGCTAGATTGCGATGTGTAAAATGTCCCGTATATATATATATCTTAGATAATTATGGCTCATACTTCTCTTTGCATGTAGTAAAAAATTATAATTGTTAAAATTAATCTATACTTGGGTGGAAAATTGGCAGAAATAAAATAATTGAAATCATTAACACCTTTTTTTATTTATGTAATCTGAGAAGTTTGTAGTATATTATGTTAATGTATAATGTGAATAATACAATGTACATATTCATGTATAATGTGAAGCCTTATCCTATATTTTATAGAATTCCAAGATAAATAATTAATACTTTAATTAGCATTTCAATTAACTGTTGTAAACAAGAAATGCTGGTAATAACTCTTAGTGAACTCTGTCATAAGATCAGGCATGGCTTCAGGCAGTGTGGTGATGAGTCTGGCAGGGTTGCCAGAATATCTTGCAAATGATGGCACAACTGTTTCAGCTGGCAACACTGAGTTATCTTCAATCATGCAACAGTCTTTGAGCACACATCTTCTACCCTGAAAATAAAATACGCAATGTCTCAATAAGTTTGGTCTATCCAACAAGTTGTTTCTGAGACTTTTGTATTGATTTATTTAGTTTAAGTACTTACTATAACAACATTTTTTCCAATATACACATATGAGCCCACAACAGCAGCATTTACAACTGTATTTTCTCCCACAAACACATGATCCCCCATTTGTAAGGGAAAGAATGCCACTCTGGAAGCAAACAGATAAATATCAATTTAGTGTGAGCACTTTATAATTGTATGAGATATAAGTAGCAAATGTTATTAAATTTTGTTTCCCACAAATGGGCACAGGTCTGCTCTCGGAAGCAGAGGGGTTTGGCCAAGTACGGGTTGGCTGGTTTCACATACTTTTTGAGAACATTCTTTTTTGTCCCTCAGCCCCTTGCGGTCTCCTCTCATAGTAAGAGGGGTTTCCCCATAGTTCACCATGCTGGACAAGTGAGGATTGGCAAGTTTCACACACCTTTGAGAACAACCCTTTTTTGTTTCCCACTGCTGGGGACAGGTCTCCCATCAAAACAAGAGGGGTTTCTTCATAACCCACTACACTGGCTAAGAAAATGTAGTTATAATTAAGATAAACATAGTCATCAACACCAACTGTTTTAAACTAAAAAAAGTGTTTTTTTTGTTTTTAACCAGCCTTACACCTAAAGGCGTGACCAAATGCACGGTGGCAGGTCACCATATGGCAGTGTGTTAGAAGAGATAGAGATCCCCTCTATTTAGTGCCTGAGGCATAATTTAGGTCTCTAATTATTATAAATTATCCTATTACCCTTTGCTAAACTTCTTGAATGGTGGTCTGATTACAGAGCCCTTGCTGATTATACAAAATCTTCCAGTCTTGACATTAGCCAGGTCCCCTCTGATGATAGCATCACTCTGTACTATGACTTTACCATGTAGAACTATGTTCTGAGATCCACACAGGACTGTCTGCCTGCTTACTTTGTTACCAGATGCCTGAAATCCAATATTTACAAGAATATCTTTAGAAAGTAAAGAAGAAAACAATGTGTGACTCCAGGAATTGATTAAAATTGGGACATTTCAACCCCTTTTTAATACTAAAATAATACATAGTGTTGCATCTCATCCTACTGCATTTCCTTATAATCAACTCAACTTCGAATCAGGAATTAGTCCAGTCAATGTATAACCTAAAAGGGGGTGTAGAGTGCATGAGAGGGGACCTAAGCAATTTCTTCTGAAACTTGTTCAGGGTACTTAGGAAGTTAACATACTAAAAGTCCTGACGTCTCGGAGGTGAGCCGGAGTGGGGAGGGGGGGAAAAGGTACCACTTTTGGGTTTTTCACTAATATCTCAGAAACGGTGCGTCATAGAAAAAAAATATCTTCTAATAAATTAAAGCTCATAAAATTATCTAAAACTTTAGTCTTATTCAATTTTGCCGTATTCCTAACCGTTTCCGAGCCACACGCTCCGGAAAAGTTAATACTACAAAAAAAAACCTTATCATATAATAATCCGGTCAAGTTAGACATAAAAATAGTGGTCAAATAACAATAATTCCGACAGAGCCAAATCTTCGTAGAGACCTTAGGTTTACCAGAAGGAATAAAGTGTCAAAAGTCCCCATAAATCCTATGTGTGCAACAAAAGTTATTCGGGGTCAAATATCAAAATTTGAGGTTTTTTGGATTTTTCTCGAATACGGTAAGTTTTCTCAAAAATAAATTCGGACCAAAGTTGTAAATCTTAAAATTATCTACAAAAATGGTTCTTATGATTTTTTTCCTAAGAGTTAACATTCCTGAGATATCGCGATTCTAAGAGTCACATTATACATGATATGCACATATATATATATGTACATAATCAGGCAATAACAATTGTAGTTGCTGAAGATATTGATTTCTTAGAAGTTACTACTTACTGCAAGGACTCCAATGGATAAAATAGATTATTTTGTTTAGCTTCCTAACATTAACCGTTTACGCAATGTACGCAACGGAAACTCTCAATATGGAACAAATTTTCCCATTTTAGCAACATTTTTCATTGATGCTCCTATTTTATTGGTCGTAGCGTGATGTTATATAGCCCATAGCCTTCCTCGATAAATGGACTATCCAACACAAGAATAATTTTTCAATCAGGACCCGTAATTTCGAAAAAACAAACACATTGATCCGCTCCTTCGTTTCAGCGAAATGGCGATTGCCATAATAAAAAAATTATAGCTCACTAACTTAGAGATAGGTATTTGCTGTTGTGGATTATTTTTTAGAACTATTAAAGGAGATCAACTCCGCAATACATGATTTTTGCGAGACTTTAGCAGTTTACGCAGCGTACGCAACAGAATTATAGCAATCGCCATTTCGCTGAAACGAAGGAGGGGATCAACGTGTTTGTTTTTTAGAAATTACGGGTCCTGATTGAAAAATTATTCTTGTGTTGGATAGTACATTTATCGAGGAAGGCTATGGGCTACATAACATCACGCTACGACCAATACAATAGGAGCATCAATGAAAAATGTTGCTAAAATGGGAAAATTTGTTCCATATTGAGAGTTTCCGTTGCGTACACTGCGTAAACGGTTAATGTTAGGAAGCTAAACAAAATAAACTATTTTATCCATTGGAGTCCTTGCAGTAAGTAGTAACTACTAAGAAATCAATATCTTCAGCAACTACAATTGTTATTGCCTGATTATGTATATATATGTGCATATCATGTATAATGTGACTCTTAGAATCGCGATATCTCAGGAATGTTAACTCTTAGGAAAAAAATCATAAGAACCATTTTTGTAGATAATTTTAAGATCTACAACTTTGGTCTGAATTTATTTTTGAGAAAACTTACCGTTTTCGAGAAAAATCCAAAAAACCTCAAATTTTGATATTTGACCCCGAATAACTTTTGTTGCACACAGGATTTATGGGGACTTTTGACACTTTATTCCTTTTGGTAAACCTAAGGTCTCTACGAAGATTTGGCTCTGTCGGAATTATTGTTATTTGACCACTATTTTTATGTCTAACTTGACCGGATTATTATATGATATGGTTTTTTTTTGTAGTATTAACTTTTCCGGAGCGTGTGGCTCGGAAACGGTTAGGAATACGGCAAAATTGAATAAGATCAAAGTTTTAGATAATTTTATGAGCTTTAATTTATTAAAAGATATTTTTTTTCTATGACGCACCGTTTCTGAGATATTAGTGAAAAACCCAAAAGTGGTACCTTTTCCCCCCCCTCCCCACTCCGGCTCACCTCCGAGACGTCAGGACTTTTAGTATGTTAACTTCCTAAGTACCCTGAACAAGTTTCAGAAGAAATTGCTTAGGTCCCCTCTCATGCATTCTACAACTCCTTTATTGATTGGACTAAATACTGATTTCAACACAATAACTACAGAGGTTTCTGTAAATGATTACAACACATAGTGTTGTATAGGAAGTATTATGAGAGCACTAATTTTAATTTGAGCACTCATTTCTCTTGGTCCATTAAGTTTTAGGTGGGTGATGTGTATTTGCTACTGGCCAACCCGGATTTCAGGACAAACTAGTTTTTCCTAGGCCAAACTAGTTCTTCCTATATGCGATAGGATTAATTGTATAGTCAACCAAGTGAAGAACCTAGTCCTCCATTAACTGGGCCTTAAGAGCCTTTATACGTTTACGCGTGAATCGCGTGTCGCTCCATACAAAAAAAGAATTCCGTTCCCGCTGACGCAATTTTGCGCGGAAAATGGTATTAAAAAAAAATTATAATAAAATAAATATACAACTTATTAAAATAATAAATAACCAGTGACATTGAATATGAATTGAATTAAATTACTATAATTATTCAGAAATAACAAAATATCTTGGATTTTATCCTAAAATAATATGTTTAATTTATCGAAAAATGCTAAAAATGGCACTTTTCGGTTTATGGTTTTTGAATGAAAATCTAGGAAAATGTTTTTTTTTTGAGACACTTTTTAGTAAATGTTATTAATTTTCTATATACAGTAGAAACTCGATTAACCGGACTAATTATTGTCGTTAGGCATTCGGATAATCGAAAATCCGGATAATCGAATGTACCAAGAAAAGCGGGTTTTGTGCATACATATGTTGTACATACGATGTTATGTATTTATTAAAACAACAAATACATATCAATGAAAATCAATGTTTATTAAGAAATTATTAGGAGGTATTTTATGGGTCCCGGTAGCGTTAGCGCAAACTAATATTGTTACTCGCTCTTTGCTAGTTTTATATCCTGGAGCTGAATTCTCTCGCCTAGAAGCTAAAGATTTTGAAGGTAATGACTTCCAGTTTAATCAGGTTTCATCAGCATTATAAACAAAATCCAAGTCATAGTTATTTTTATTCAAATTCTTCTTAAAATCATCTTTGAAAGAGTTTGCGGCATCTACATTAGCTGACATTTTTTCACCTTGTATTTCCAATTCACGAATCCCATGACGAGATTTAAATCTGTACAGCCATCCGTTACTTGCCACAAACGATTCATCACCAACTAATTTTTTATTTAACTGTAATGCTTTTTCACAGAGCAGAGGACCGGATATCGGTTGCCCGGTTGATCGTTTTTGTAAAAACCAACAATACAAAGCGTCTTCTAAAAGTTCATTTTTCGGTTTCTTCATCATTTTCCGATATTTACTCCCTTCTTCACTACCTAATTTGCAGGTGTACCTACAACAAAATTGAATCAGTATTCTTCTTAATATCACTAATCGTGGATGTACCTACACCATACTGATCAGCTAACTTACGACCGGTTTCTCCTTTTTTTTTTGAATCAATAATATTTATTTTGTATTTAAGAAATAACACCACTCTCTTACGTTTTGACATTTTTAAATATGTAGATGTGACACATGTTAGATCGGAGGAACAACAGCTAGCTAACTAAAATAATAACGAATTGCATAAATTCGACTTGTAGGTAATTTTAATATTATTATGAGTCGGTAGTCCGGATAATCGCGAATCCGTATAACTGAGAGCCGGATAATCGAGTTTTTACTGTATGTCATTGTTATAAGTTGTTGTTATGAAACATGGCAAATATCTTGCATCTGCGTAGAGCGTCGACCGCTATTTTAGCAAACAGCCTACACAAAAACTGTTCTAGTGAGAAAGTTATACACATATTTTAAAATATTTTTGAGACAAGTTCTAGATTATGAAATGCCAAATAATATGAATTCAATTATCTAATCTATAATTGAACACATAACTATTTTATGTTCCTTCGGAAATCGTAAATTTTGACTCAAGCATAATACTAATGCATGAAGCGCCTTAAGTGTGAGGAAGCGAGCTTGGAACTTCGGGCACTCAAACTGGACTGTTAGGCTTTACCAATTAATCCTATTGTGTATAGGAAGAACTAGTTTAGCCTAAGCGAAACTAGTTTGCCCTGAAATTGGGCTTGGCCAGTAACATATGCATCAGATATAGTATGAGCACTTCCAATTTATTCTCCTTCTGCTTGAATACCCACTGCTATAGCCTCGCTACAAATATGAGTCTATTTTGGTGGGTTACAGGGAGATATTGTAATGTAGACCTGGGTACAATTTACATGCTCTTATTACGAATCTACCTTACCCGTCATGTTAAACTTTTTAGACTTGAGGCATAATAATTCAGTCTACATATTATTAGGTACCTATGGATTTGGAATTAAGTACTAACAGTAAACATGTAAGAATATTTAAGTACTTACAGTTTCTACGTATTCCGATTTATTATAATATGTGTCTTGGAGTTCCATTTTTCTTTATTCTACAGTAAAGTAGCAGTAGCAAAAGAATAACTTCACTCTTAATTTGAATTAGTTTTACTAAAACTAGTACATACGTAACGAGAGGTTATTATTTACATACAATATTTTTTAAATAATCTTTTTTTATCAAATAATCTTCGCAATTTTTTTTCCGAACATGTGGGTTGTCTATGTTCCTGAACAAGGAATATACCTACTACCTACTCTCTCTAACATAGACCAAAACAGAGACGTGACAGAGACTCTCTTTTTTTTGTTGTCCTTTATACCCCATTACAAAAACGACCAATGTGACGAAAAAATGTATGAAGACCTACGAATTTTTTTTTGTTTCTTATTGCTAAAAGTATAAGGTGTAAATTAAACATTATACATTAGTTTAGAAATGGTTATAGAAATGGTTGTCTTTGAATACATCAATGAAATAGTACCCTGAGGACCCGTCCCGTCTATTTGAGCTGATACCCAAGTATCAGCTTGGCTAAAATTCATTACCAATGACTCTTAAATTTACAGAAAATAGATTACCTAATCAAGTTTTTGTTAAATTTTTGTTAAAATTAAATAATCAATAGAAAACGAGTAATTTAAGATATACTGCGGCATGCGCCAGCTAACGAGAGAAGAACACCATCTTAGTAAAAAAATGCAACCACGCCGTTTACACCTGTGTTGGTCTATGGTTTACACACTTATTACACGCAGCGCTACTGCGGATTGTCAAGAAACTAATTTGGGCGGGATTTTTAAAATTTATAGATATCGGATAGACCTAGTTTTATCCAACAGGGATTGGCTGGACTTAGTTGTAGCCGGCATGATGAAGGCTAGACCTATTGAACTCAGCTATTGAAGAATGAAGATTGTGTTGTCTCTTTCGTTTGCGTGCTGTTTCATATCTTTTGTTCTATTTAACAGTGAAACTTGTCAATGTGTACGTACGTGTGTAATGTTGTTTTGACTGTGTGCGTGTAGCTGTGGATTGCTCGGCAGTTCAGCACAGATTTCAAACACGATTTACTATGAACGTCGTATCTTGGTGTATAATATCATTTTTTGACCTCCAAAGTCGCCTAAATGGCGATAATTCACCTAATCTGGCAACCCTGAATGACATCAATGTAAAGCCATAAAAGACTAGATTCCAGGCCGTTCATTAAAAAAAAAAAACTCAGACGTGGTGTTCGCTCGGTGTTCGACAGATAAATAATTATTTTCAATTTTTTTAACAGCGCCATCTCTCCCGGAACCTCCATATCATAGAGTATATTGAATATTCCTTAATTCCATTCTCATTTTCTATTGAAGCCTAAATGCACTGGTAAGACCCAGATTTTTAGTTTTACAGCAGTTACAGTAGTCGCTAACTACTATTATTATTATTTCTCAACCAATCTGCCTTTCAATAAAAGGATAATGAGAACATTGAACAGGGTTATAATTCGTGGACTAGAGATGTCTTCCCCATCATGCAGTGGATCCCATAATGCAATATGCATTGTGACTCTTGACACAAGAGTATGTTAAATGACGCCAGTGAATACTAAGAACTGTTGACTAATGCAGCTTAAACCTTAGATGAAAATAAAATACGTAGGTTACTATAAATAAATAATTTTATTCAACAATCTTCTAATTATAATGTAGGTAAAATTAGTTTAACATTTTCATGAATTTGCACTAAATGATGTTTTAATGAATAAATTTTAAACAGCACAGAGCAACTTATAATTAAAAAGTGCTGTGCGATTCCACAACTTTTTATTCACATCAATTTATTTGTATACAGTAGTGCCAATTCAGAATACAAAGGAATAAAGCCGAATGAAAATTCTTACACCATGTAGTATCATAGTTTTGGAACAGTCATTATTAGACATTGGATTATATGCACCATCAAAATGCCAAAATATGCACCATCAAAAAACCATATTAAAAGAATTTAAATTTATTTTCACATTGCAACTAATATTAAAATTAGTTAGGTATATGTTAAATTTTAACATAAATGATAATATTATGTTAAAATATGATATTGCTTGTTGTCACAAGAATTATTTATATTTTTTAGATATTCTGCAGAAAACTTGTGGCGTTTGTTAGTGATGTTAACTATAATTTTGCCTGACAGAACTTGAAATGCAGTACCACCACTTCTGGCCATTGCTGAAATGTGTTTCAAGGGCAATTTTTTTTAATCCTTCAAGGATCCTCAAATGCCAATGGGCTTGAATTGATTGCAATGGCGCCTAGCACGTGGGTATAGCTACTGAAATAAGCACAGTCTATAAAAGTACCAAAATATACGCTATAAAAAAACAATTATATGCAAACATGCAAATGCATATAATCCGATGTCTAGTCATTATAAAACTACATTCCATTTCCGTGCTACATTTACTTTTCTGAAACCTGCAACTAACAGATTCAGGAATGCTTTTTCATGTGTGCTGTTAAACATTCTCTCCGGGCAGATTTATACTCACAAATGGTACATGCATAAGGTTTTTCTCCTGTGTGTGTTCTTACATGACGTTTTAGGTCACTTGTACTCGAAAATTTATGGTTACAATGTTCGCAAGAATAGGGTCTAATTCCTGCGTGTGTCATCATGTGCATTTTTAGTGACCGTGTGGTAGCACACTTAAAATCACAATGGTTACATGCGTAAGGCTTCTCGCCTGTGTGAGTCCTGATGTGGGTTTTGAGTTCGCTTGGCCTCGAAAATTTATAGTCACATTGGTCACAAGAGTACGGTTTCTCTCCTGTGTGCGTCCTTATGTGGTATTTTAGATCACTTGGCCTCGAACATTTAAAGTCGCAAAGCTCACAAGCGAAAGGTTTTATGTCAATGTGACTCAACATGTGGATTTTTAAACTGGATTTGTCATAACATTTGTAACCACACTGCTCACAGGTGCAAGGTTTCTCCCCAGTGTGTGTCTTCAAATGGCGATTTAGAGCACTCGAAGTCGTAATTTTATAGTCACAGAACGTGCAAGAAAAAGGCTTCTCACCAGTGTGAGTCATCATGTGTGTTTTGAGCTGAAATGTCCTTGAGCATTTATAGTCACACTGCTGACACGAGTAAGGTTTCTCCCCAGTGTGAGTCCTTTCATGGCGTTTGAGATCACCTGTACTCGAACATTTATAATCACAATACTTACATTTAAAAGGTTTCAGTCCAGTATGAGTGAACATGTGCGCTTTTAATTGACTCATCCTTATACATTTATAATCACAATGCTCACAAGAGTACGCCCAAGCTCCAGAATGAGTCATCTTGTGGTCTTTCAAACTTGATGAGTCTGTGCATTTATAATCACATTCCTGACACGAAAAGGGTTTCTGACCAGTATGCGTCATCAAATGTCTGACCATAAGACTTCTATATGTACATTGATATTTGCAAAAATTGCAAGAGAAAGGTTTAGTGCTTTTGTATTTCATTAGGGGAAGTTTGCTTGTTACCAATGCAACATTACTAGTGGTTGGTTGGCAGTGGTCCGGGTTTGATGTGTCAGCAGGCTCGCTGGCTTCATCTTCAGAAGACTCACTGTCTTCATCTTCAGAAGGCTCCTTCTGCAACGCAAAATATTCAAACAATTAATATTTTCCAGTATGCTGCAAACTTCTGAAATTGACATCTTCTCCAGATTTGCCCTAACTAGATAGAGACCTAGCTGCGAACATATTGGTGCCAATTGTGTTAAACAAAATCTCACTAATTTGGCACTCTAAAAATATCCTTTTCACAATGCTCCCCATGGAAAAGAATATACTATTTATTTTTAGACACGTCAAATTAGTTTAGTTTAACACTTTGATTGTGTTGCTAAGTTAGCACTGCTTTTTATTATTTATCCTAATTAGCAGCTTGATACACTTTTGTGTACTTGCAACACACCAAGCTTGAGATAACAATATAAATGGATAGGAAATTATAAACACAAACATCTATGTTTCAGCAGGTTTCCCTGGCGCAGTGGTGACACCCTCGGCTTCAAGTGCTAGGTTGCAGGTTCGATTCCCGCCACGGGCCACTTTGGAATTTCATAATTTCTAAATTGGCTCAGGTCAGGTCTGATGAGAGGCTTTGGCCGTGGCTAGTTACCACCCTACAAGCAAAGACACACCGCCAAGCGATTTTGGCATTCCAGTGTGATGCTTGTTGAAACTGTTGGGATAACTTACCCTTCCAAGTTCCAAGTTAGTACGATAACATCTTAGGCTGCATCATCACTTACAATCAGGTGAGATCGCAGTCAAGTACTAACTTGTATAGAGTAAAACAAAAAAGGTTTTGTGTTAAGATTTTGTACAAAAGAATTAGTAACATTATATCAAATATCTATCTTTGATATGACAAATCTGAATAGAATATGTTATTAATTAAATGTTATTGCTCTACAGAAAAAAAATTAACACTGTGGAGAGTGAATAGGTATATTCTAAGCAAGCATGATCCATCCTAGATCTCATCATTGCTGTCCATCAGACATGATTGTAGTCAAGACATATTTGTTGACCCTTAAACCAGTATTTCTCCATAACTCTAGTGTTAACATAATCTCAGCCCTTTACTTTCAATTGACTAAAAGTGCAGATTGGAAAACTTAAAAGTCGACTTGTAGTTATCACCATACATATGCGACAAATATCATTTTGACACTACATTACATACATAGCCTGTACATTAGGCCTATGTAAAATAAACATATTTCGAGTTTGACTTTGAGTTTGAAGACTTTTTGAATATTATTGAGAATTCTCATGTAGGTTTTCCCAGAATGTTTTCCTGGATTTTTTTATTCATTTATTTATTTAAATAATAAAAACATTACACACAATTTTAATGATAAAACAGTGTATTCATGAACTCCTAAGTGATATTTAACTGCCTAGAAGTACTTGCACAGAGTTTGAACCCCGAATAAAAGACTGAAGTATCTTCGGCTATCACAGATTTTTCTTATAGGTCCATATACTTAATCATTATATTCTTAAGCCTACTTGACGCTAATAACTATTTCTGTGAAAACTATACCTATATCTTATTATAGCTTAAAAATACACAACAACTCACTTTCAAGGTTACTGGCCATGAAGACACTCTTTCAGTATTGCAGTCAGTAGTCGAAGTATCAACATTATCTTCAGTTTCCGGCCAGTAGTCAGGCTCTAGCTTGATAGTTGTAAACATAGGCACAGACTCAGTACTTGAAGCTTCAGTTGCATCATTCGGTTCTACCGTGATTTCAATGAGTCCTTTTACAGGATCTGTTTTGATTTGCTTGTCCATTTTTGTTTACTTCTGTTAGGCCAACTTCATAGAACTATTTTATCCATAAAAAGCTAAGGTCTGAGGTGCTGGGCTTGAGACACTACCTACAAACAAGAGAAACCTGGGTGTGAGGTGTCCACTGTCAAGCTACTTTAATCCGCCAGACTTGATTAAAATCGCCTCGTTGTCATCATAATTGGAAAATAAACAATTAAAAGCAAATAAGTACCTATATTCCACAAGGAACCACGATTAAAATAAAAAGAAAATCAATCGAGAAAATTTCAGAAATCATTCAAAGACAAAGAGGATATAATCCACAGAACACATATACTCTCTAACGAGAGATATAATCACTAAAATCATTCACAGACCATATAGTACGAACAATAGTGTATACCCTTCTTCTTTTGAGGTATTGGCTCCGCGCGTGAAGCGATTGAGCCATTGTCATAGACCACATTAATTGATGACCACAGGCTACAAAACATAACTCTTACCATGTGTGGTCTGTGACCCTTACTTATCCAGAGACCGCCGCGACTCACCGAGGCGACTCTTTAGCAGAGCGGGAAGCAGGACCCCGATCACTGACCTCTTAATTAAACAATGACACTTGCCATTTTGGCGCTGATTGTTGCCTAAAAGTATTGAGTTACTACCAACTAATCACAGACCACTAAACTAGATTGACAAAGTCACAGCATAGACATTAGGGATAGTCACAGACAGTGGTCAGTGGTCACAGACCATAGAGATAATAGTACTATGGAGGCGCCCTTTTCATTTATTTTAGCCTAGCCTTGCGTAACATATTATGGCGTCATGATGAGCGCCAAGATTTGTTGTCAAATGCTCGTGTAGGTATTTTACTGAGTTATTACCCTCCATCCATCCATCGATCCATTCATGGCGACGCCATCTGCGTCACTTTACAGTTTAAAAAATAGTCACGCTTATTTTGTAGACCGAGCTTGTTGTTGTTTCTTAGGCCTGTGCGTCAAATATAGTGATCTGTGCCGGCTAGGGTAATAATCTCGTACCTATTAATATTCTGTGTTTTAGGCTCTTAGGTTGGTTAACCATGGATGTTAAGAATAATCATAACCAATCTTGAGAGAGTTTTACTTCCCTTACAAGGTATTCTTCAGTGCAACCCTGCAAGCAAAACTTTACTTTTTTCATATAGGTACATTATCAATCTGTGATTGTGATTTCTATGGTTATAGCCATAGATTATGTTGTCTATGCCACGTTTCTTATGTAAAGCGCTAACGAAAATTTCAATTCCCGCCAAAAACCAAAGTACCTACTACAAAATACAAACTAAATTGAATTAAATAAAAATAAAAATGGATCGTTACGTTATAAGGGAGCCAAGGCATGGAGGTATTTAACAATTATTATTGAACAGCTCTATATAATCTTTTATGTCGATAATTTTTAAAGTAAATTGAACATAAGAGTAGGTTTTAAACTTAACGTACCTGCGGAAAAATGAATTTATGAATTTTTAATTAGCAGAATAGTTTATAAACTTATTAAACTCGTACTTACCCCTTGTGTTATCTTAACGCTTGTGAATAACGGATCTGCAGAAAAATAAAATTGTGAAAAGTAGGAAGATAGTAGGAAGATAGTAGGTATTATTGTATTAGTGATATATCTCATTATTTTATCTATCTCGATAATAAGTTTATACAATACCTTGCGTATGTTTTCCTCTATTAACGTTGTGAGAAAATATTTATTAGTTCATAATGCCTTTGGAATTTATTTTCATAATCAAAGTTAGACAATACTTAAATAGTTACGAAGATCTATATTCTAATAAATGTAGTTACTACGATCCTATCTAGCTCACAATAATATTATATTTTATTATTACTCAGTTTATTTTGTATCGTGAAATCAACGTTTTTCAGAGTATCCCGAGGGAAATCAAATGATTGCGTTTTCAGCAACCACGAGTGCTACGGGAAATAATATTACTATGTAAGTAGCCAGAGGATTGCGGGCGGAATCCCTCCTGAGGGTTTGAATCTCTATATCATACTTATCTCTATTACTTAGTATAAGATTATTATTACAGTTATAAGTTCACGTCATGTTATACTTTCTAGCTGAACCGGCAGTTTTCTTGCCATTAGGGATATAAAAAATACATTTACGACTTGCTTTGAGATCTATCGACCATAGATACACAGAAAATTTGGTAACAAAAATTGGCACGAGAATTTTATTTAATACAGAAGATGGATTTGTGATTTAGGTTGCGTTAGCAATGTCAAAACATTTTTTTTTTCAAAATCTCATATAAATAAGTTCATAAGTTCTCTACACTCCAAATTTTACCCAAATCGGTCAATAACTGTGGTCTGTGGAGACTGGAGCGGTGTAGAAAAAAAACCTAACGTAAGTAACTTATTTTCACATGTTTATAATACCTATTAATCTCTATACCGTATGATCTCGAAGTCTGTTTTGGACTTACCTTTACACAGGTTTAAAGTCACTGTCAAAAAACATCTAATAAATCGGGGTTACTATACTATTGAAGAATTTTTCAATGACAAGAATTCTTGGAATGACAGGGATATATTTCCAACACTTCACGAGATATCTTAAAAATTATGTAATAATTTTTGATATTATTTAAGAAATTGTGTATAATGAAAATGAGGAGATCCGTAGACGAACCAGAGTCACCGACATAGCTCAACGTATCGCGAAGCTGAAGTGGCAATGGGCGGGGCACATAGCTCGTAGAACCGACGGACGTTGGGGACCCAAAGTGCTGGAATGGCGACCCCGCACGGGAAAGCGCAGTGTTGGCAGACCTCCGACCAGGTGGAGTGACGACATTAAAAGAGTCGCGGGAAGGCGCTGGATACAGATGGCGCAGGACCGTGCGGGCTGGAAAGCATTGCAGGAGGCCTTTGTCCAGCAGTGGACGTCCGTCGGCTGAAACGAACGAAAACGAACGAACGTATCATGACATTTTTGAACAGAGCAAGTGCCGAGTTTCTTGCCAGTTCTTCTCGGTGCAAACCTGCTTTCCGAACCTGTCGGTAGAGTTTTGATTTTTCAAAAAATCCTATTATTTGGGCTCTTTGTGAAAAATAAAGATTTTCAATTTTCACTCCTCCCGATCGGTTTGACCGACTTTATGATTTTTTTGTGTACATAGGTCGTAAACTACATTTATTTGTCATACGCCTTACATCGATTAGAAATTGCAGATAGTGGCGTCGAGGCTGTTGAGTGGCTAGTGAGAAATCATTTACGTGGCCAAACAATGTTTGCCGGGTCATATAGTAGGATACTAAAACATTTATACACAGCACGTAACAATCGTTTTTTCATGTTAATAGTTTTTTTTAATAATTAGTATCATATTTTAATTGTAAATAATTAATCCATAGATACTGTTCGTGTAAGTGGCAATGCCGTGCTAATTTGACGTAAAATCCTTCCTATTAAATTTAATATTATAAACGCGAAAGTTTGCAGGTATGGATCTTTGTTACTCTTTCACGCCGCAACTACTGAACCGATTTGGCTGAAATTCGAATTATAGATAGCTATTAGCTTATAACCCGGATTAACACATATGCTATATTATAACGTAACTTGTTCTATCCCGGAAAAATCCATCGTTCCCATAGGATTAGTGAAAAACCGAAATTTACGCGGGCGGCGCCGCGGGCAACAAGTAGCCCTAAATACAACAAAAATAATTTCAGGCCTGAAAACGTATACTACGGAGGCTATGAAGGTGAAATACGAAGTGCGAACGTGCAGCAATTAAGGGCAGCAGCCAACAGCGCGGCAGCACCGGCGCCCCGGGCCTTCACACCCAACGTAACTTGTTCATTTCAGAATTACTACAGTTTATGAAGCAGTAAAGCTATAACCTATTAGTAATAACTAATTTGTTGCTCTTCATTCCGTTTGAAGAAGCTTGTTTTTCTGATTTAAATCCATGTATTTTATTAACGACGTAGACGGCTTATTTAAGCGATTTTTAGTGAGTTTAAAAACTATAAAGACAATTACTTTCAAATTCAAAGGCAAATGTCATGCTCACCACAAAAACATTTTCCAGATGCGGAAATCGAACCCACGACCTCTGACGCAGAATATAGACCCACTGTCAATTGCGCCAATCTATCGTCAAACAATAATAACTGTACACTTGATTAAAGAAATTATCCACTTTTCAGGTTATTTCAGCACAAGGTCAAATAGTATCTGGAATAGATCAGAGATATTTAGCAGCATATGCTGGCGGCAACGCTGCATATGCACAAACTGTGCAAGACGCACCTTTGCTAATGCATGCGTTCGGTGCTGATTACCAAAATCGAAATTTTATCGGTCCCGAAAAGAATAACCCCAGTTTTTATAAATCTCCAGCCAGTAACCAGAATTTCAACTTAGCTCCTGCTCAAGCTTATAATCAGAATTTCAATAGAGCTCAAACTAATAATCAGAATTTTAATAGAGCTCCAGCTTACAATCAGAATTTCAATGCAGTTGAAATCAATAATCATAATATGAACAGAGAGCAAGTAAATACTCGCAACACTTTCGTCGGAGGACAAGCCAACCAGAATTCAAATAGATTTGAAACAAATAATTCTCATATCGCACAAGCTAATAATTTTAATAGAGCACAAGCCAACAATAATCAGAATTTCATTGGAGCTAAGCCTCCTAATCAAAATTTCAACGGTTCTCAGGAAAACAATAGAAATTTTAACGCAGTTGATTTCAAAAGAGCTGAGAGGAATGATAGTAAACAGTATGTGCCACAGTCGGTACCAAATGGTAAGAATTTGAACTGTCACAATTTATGAGGGCGAAAGTTTGCACTCGTATAATTGTTCGTGCGTTTGTTAGTTGTTACCCTTTCGTGCCAAAACCTCTTAACCGATTTATTTAAAAATTACAAAGGACATTATATATTTATATAGAGATTATTGATATATTTTCATATATCAATAATTCCTTATCTCTTTAAACAATATTTTGCTCTCTTTGAAATATTTTAGAGATTCATAACTAGCATAGTTACCTAAAGTTTTTCATTCAATAATGATAAAAGTGTACAATTAAACGAATATGTAACATTTTAGGGCTAAGTTTCGTGATTGCTACAGTAATATAAATTTGCATTTTAGTATCTTCAACGAAAACACGGGAAATTGATTTGTTGAAGCACGAAACACCGAACCAAGTTAAAACTCCGACGGAAAAACTTAAAGTAAGTTTTATTGTGTTTTACTAACTTTTCATGCGGTATAAACATTAAGGATCATTTAGGAATAAATTTTAACGGTTTTAAGGTTTTTGTTTATATAAAAACTAAATACTTACGTATTATTGATATTGGAGTTTTTTTTTATGAATACGGGCCTTTCATCCCTAGCACAGTTGACGCGTGCTCAGCCTCTCAGTCCCGGTTTCCATTCCCGGCACGGCCATTTTAGAATTTTATATTCACAAAAATTTTTAGTTGCCGAAAACGTCAAAAAAAATCATAAAATTCGGTGAAACTTCAGATGAGTTTTGTTACAAACACGAGAATTTTATATAAAGCTTCGGCCGTGGCTGGATACTACCCTGTTGGCATAAACTTACTTGCCAAGCAATTTAGCGTTCCGGTACGATACTATATGTTATTATCTCGTTATTATCTAACCCCTTTCTAAAGTATAACTTTACATCAAACACCACCAAACACTATGTCAAAATCGCTTATGTTTCTTTCGATTCGTAACAGTTCGTAACAGGGAGTTTGACAGAGTGGGGCGCGCCGTCGTGAATTGAAATATCCATAGTTAGATCTAATACCTTCGGAAACCTCTTCACTTACTTACTATCAAGTGACATTGTAGTCAAATACCTACTAGCTTCTATTTAGTAAATAAATTTCAGAAAAGGGTAGAAAAACGATTTCTGAATTTTTCCGACTTTTGGAAGTAGGTATAGATTTTAGATAAATACATTGATGCCTATTCGATGGAAAGCTCATGGAAAACAAGGAAGCAAAACATTTGCCTATATGAAATAACAAGACCTATATCAAGGGCGAAACGAATGAGATCGAGAGTTTATAAGGCACTAAAATTTAATTAATTTTAATATTAATTTGCCCGTGTCGTCTATTGAAACTTATTAGCCCGTAGAGTTGTATGGGAACTGCTTCAATTCAGTTTTATGCGCGATAAATTAAATTAAAATCCGAGCGGCCTTCGCGGGACTTGGATCTTAATTAAATCTTTCGACTCGATGTGA
This sequence comes from Coenonympha arcania, assembly GCA_036785405.1. Lineage (NCBI taxonomy): Eukaryota > Metazoa > Arthropoda > Insecta > Lepidoptera > Nymphalidae > Coenonympha > Coenonympha arcania. The sequence goes on from CM072067.1 coordinate 6,655,985, forward strand.
CGGTTGGTTCCTTCAGGAACATACCTTGAACCAGCAGTCACCCTTATATAGTAGGCACTAGGTAAAGCTCCTCTAGAAATTGACATTCTTTATCGATAAATCACGTCTAACTGTTTGTCAAACTTATATATTATATGCCATTCCTATAAATTTTGTCTGCGAAGCTTTAGCTAATATATTTTAAAGTCTCATATTTTTTTTAAAATGATATACTGAATATTTCACAAAAAAAAAACATAATAAAAAGCGGTCAAGCCTCCGGAGGAGTTCTGTTACAAAAACTGTGAATCGAGAATTTTATATAGTAAGCCTATGTGAAAAAAATTGAGTTTTAGTAACATGGCTACGGCTTTAACGTGCTTCACTCATAAAACGAAAACTTAAAGAAATGGCCCGTCATAAAAGTAAATGCAGCACTTTTCCCCTTTGTCGTCTAAGTAATAGCGGGTGATTTTGTCCCAGTAAATAAAGTTCATCGGGGAAGTGGAACGCGGCGCGCGCAATATCCGACCGTCGTTTTGTCTTTAAAAAAACTATAAGCTTCCGCCGACCGATCCGCTGTCGAAAAGATTAAAAATAATGTCTCCACTAGCCGATCGGATTTCAGTTTTATTGAACGAGCATTCTCTATGATGCAGATCTCTGCAATCAGCTATAATAAAGTGGTCAACGTAAAGCCATTCTATGTGTAGCTTATGTATCTAGCTTATCTACCCTCTATATGAGGTATATCATCATCATTTTAAAAGCTTTTGTTAAAGTGAAACTTTTATTGTATCGTCCCAAGCATGTTGAATGTCGCATTACAGCTGGGCATTTTATTAATTTTGTAATTACCGGGAACCGATTAACGGCCTACAAGCCGTATTTAGGTGATTTTGAATGAAGTTTTATGCAAAAACTATAAAGACAATTACTTTCAAATTTACACGTCATGTATTTTGGGTCTTTAATCTAAAATCGCTTAGAAGCAGAAACACGAATGGATAAAATTTTCTCGATAGAAAGTTCTCCCAAAAGTTGCTCCAAAATCTCAGTTTTTCTATGTTTTATCGGAAACTACAATGGATGTAATTGTAATTTTTGTTTTAATGTATCGGTAATAATAATATCCTAAAACGCTTAGAACAGATTTTTGATAACTGGCTTAGTTTTTGAGTAATTAGGTAAAACGTCGTTTTTCTGCTATATTCTTCCGCGACGCTGCATGTCGCACCTACCAAATCTCCGTGAGAGTGAGAAAGACAAAAATAAATTCAATAAATCCCCTTAAGCCGCAATTTTGTATACCCGTTTATTATATTTAGTTTGGATGACAATGCATGGTTAGCATGTGACTTCATTTTAAATCCAACATGGTAACATCCGATACTACGTAGCCTTGTTCTTTACGCAGGAGTTGCAGAAATCTGGTACAAGAGTGTTTTCTGGACCGGTAGAAAAAATTATCAAATGGCATAAGTCCCTTCAAGATATCGGAGTTATGACATTGTATGAAATTGTTGGTAAGATTTTTTTAATTCGTATCTTTTGAAAGCTCACAATGTTAAGTTTCTTAACTACTAAAATGGAAATACTCTAATAAGAAGGCTCAATCACAATCGCTAAGTGTAATCGCTAAGTGACTTAGATTTAGAGTTCCGATTAGTAACTACGAGTATTTTATCATTTGTGGTTCCGGTATAATTCTGAGGAATCACCGATTTATTGTTTAATGAATCAATTGATTTACTACTTAGGTACCTAACGTTACTTACCTATAAAGACCAAGATGACCGACTTACTGACTGACTGATTTATCAACATTCACCTGAAACCACTGGACGGATCGGGGTGAAAGGCACAGACAGCTATTATGACGTTCGCTAGTAAAAAATTCTAAATATTTCAGTCCCAAGGGAGCAAAGTATGGCGTTAGCGAAGCTCGAGTTTCCTTTAGATTTGTTTGTTATATCTTTCATATACATTTTCAACCGACTTCAAAAAAGGAGGAGGTGCTATTCGACTGTATGTTTTTTTGTTTGTTACTTCGTAACCTCTGACTGGGTGAATCGATTTTGATGATTCGTTTTTAATTAGAAAGCTGACGCTTCCCGTGTGGTCCCATGATAGTGTTATCTATGAGAAAACCATATAAGTCTTACATTTTTAATTGGAAAGGATGTATGCAACAGTAGTTTGAAAAAAGTTGAAGTCGTTTTTTGTTAATTAATTAACGTGTATTATAATTGTTCAGGTAAATGTGAGAACGTGAGAGCGGGTGAGTCCTGCGCCAAGTACTTGGTGGTGCGAGATGAGAACGGGCCGGCCATACAGGTCGTGTACTACGAGATAGATTTCTTCTTGCCGGAGCTGAAACCGCCGTGCACTGTCAGGTAACTACTGAAATGTGTTTTCTTTTGTGTAAGAGCCAACGACAAGGAACCTGAAGATATCGGCATCCGAACGATTTGCGTAAACCTTTTTCGAACAATTAAACAGTAGCGCCATCTGTGAAAATTCTATATGTGGCTGCTGAGCGAACTACATCGTGGCGTTACTGCTGGTGACAAAACAAGCATTTTTGGCACCGGTAAACAGGCGACATTTTTTCGCGCCGTCCGACCTGTCCAGGCGGGTATAATATATAATTATGTCTATTGTAATTTGTAAAATCACATAAATAGGGAAGTTTCAGTCGCATTATAGGTTAAAACTACGAAGGTTACACGTACATAGCGCCGACCGCTCGGCAGTTTCATCAGCACCCCTGTAGCGAGAAACAAAAATTAAATTAATTCTGATGAACGTCAAGCAATGCTTATGAAAATTCATTGCAAATTTCCGCCACAAATTGGACAAAAGTCACTAACATAAGTCCTGGGATGCAGTGCGTCCCATCTATCTTTGTTTACCACGTCATCTATCTTTGTTTTCGGAAGTGCGTTCTCCTTACACTTTACTATTTTTATAGCAAAAAATGCGATCACCTGATGTTTAGTTTTCAGATGCAGAGTGTCCCAGGATTTAGTTAGGAATCCGTTAGGACTTAGTTTTAATACAGTTTAAAGATATCCTAGGATCTTTTAAGTTTTAACTCTGTGGTTTTACTAAGCTGTTGTTCATTGGGTGGTGTGACGTTGTCAGGGTGGTAGGACGCATGATGCCCGGCACCAGTCGCTTCCACGCGTTCAACGTGCGCCCAGCGACGGGCGACGACGTGGCGACGTTGCCGCGACGCGCGGCCGTCGCTGCGCACCACGTCGCCAAGCTGTGCAAGGAATATGGCGTCGAAGTACTAGTGTTCAAATAAATTTTCTCGTTTCTTGTGTTTTTATTGTCCTTGTACAATTTGATTTAATTATAATTATTATTTATGAGTTTTCTAGTAATACCCATATATCAGCTCGACGCTGCAGTCACGCACATCTGCACCAAGCTGTGCAAGAAATATGGCGTCGAAGTACTGATTTTAAATAAATATTTTGTTTTCTTCTGTATTTTAATTTCCTTGATTACATTTGATTTCACTATTATTAATGTTTTTTCTATCGTATGTAACATATTGTACGAATGTCGTACGCTGCTGTCGCGCGACCGTCGCGGCGCATCACATCGCCAAGCGGTGCAAGGAATATGGCGTCAAAGTACTAGTGTTCGAATAAATGTCCTTCTTGTGTTTTTATTGTCCTTGTACAAATAATAAAAAAAACCAATTATATTTCACTATAATTATTATTTACGTCTTTTCTAATATCGCTCAAATTTCTAGACGCTGCAGTCACGCACGTCGCCAATCTGTACTAGGAATATGGCGTCGAAGTACCTACTTGTGTTTAAATAAATGTTCTCGTTTCTTTTGTTTTCATGCCCATGTAAAATTTGATTAATTATAATAATTATTTTTAAGTCTTTTCTAATATTGCTTAAATATCCTGCTGCAGTCACACACCTCACCCAGTTCATTAGTGTTCTGTCCCGAGTTGTGCAAGAAATAAGGCGTCGAAGTTAAATAAATAATTTGCTTTTTTTTAATTTATGTTTTAATAAATAATTTGTATTCTTGTCTCTATTTTAATTGTCGTAATTACATTTAATTTCGTGTTTTTTTTCTATCGTATGTAAAAATATCGCACGAATGTCGTGACGCTGCTGTTGCGCGACCGTCGCGGCGTATGACGTCGTAAAGTTGTGCCATCAGAGTAGGTACTAATTTCAAACATGAATTTTGGTTTCTTTTGTGTTTTAATTTTTTTGCTGCCCTTATTTGATTGTACTATTATTATTCTATTGTATTTCTTATGGTATATGCGACAAATATCTCGACGCTGCAATCGTGCACAAGTTGTACAAGAAATCTACTAACAACAGTAATGTTTTGGTTTCTCCAGTGTTTTTCTTGCCCTATAATATAATAGTTATTTTTTTTTTAAATGTCAATTATCTTATTAATTATTGGAGTTTCATTATAATTTTCTAATGTATGTAAATTTCCAGTAATAAATGTGTCTCGAAATTCTTCAGTCGTTTTATTATCCTCTTGCGATATACCTACTCGTTAGTCGTTACCTGCATGGTCGTTAATTTTCAGAATCATCGAAAGTAGTTATAGTTTACTTAAAATCAAAAAATTAAATCAACATGCCTTCTTAAAAATCCATTTACAATACTTTTATATTGATATTGCTGTTGACCACAGCTCACACGTGATTTTTGTGTTTTCACTAATCTCGTGAGAGCCATGGATTTTTTCGGGACAAAAAGTAGCCTATGTTGTTAAATCTTTTTCAGTCCAATCTGTTCAGCAGTTGCAGCATGAAGGAAACAAACTTTCGCCTTTGTAATATTATAGTGGGATAAAATTGCAGTTGAGAAGTACAAGGCTAGTTTCAAGAAAGCGGTTGTTTGACTAAAATCTATCGGAATTCGGTGGTGTGTGAAATAAGTGGTGTGGAAAATATGGTGTTACTTTCCTTATTACTTAACGAAGTTGCTAAAGTGTCCTTACTTTAATTAACCTTTCCGTCCAGAGCCCTCAAACTTTTGTCCTAAGGTCGCTGCCTTTGGTAAAACTTCGTCTTTGACCTGTGTCAAATGTAATGAGCTACTAAGAATAAAGTTGTCGAAAATTTTCCGTCTTAGTTCTAAGTAAGTATTGGCAGATTTAAATAAAAAAATATTAAGATTAAAACGTGTAACTAATACTTAGCTTACTGTTTGCGAAAATATAAATAAAACTTGAATTTCTCGGGCTATTTCACACATATCATTTTTTCCTACTTTCTAGGGAAATTTTGTGTATAAAAATGCGTTTCTCTTCCTCTAGGTATCTTTAACGAACCCTTCTCTACCTACGTCCAAATGGGTGAAACGTTGACGCAACGGTAATGATATTCATACAAATAAAAGCGTTTATGCACCGGCGTGAGCTCTCCGCAACCGAAACTGCTCCCCTCATAGTAATTACAATGAATTTCACCCATTTCACCCACACGTGATGCGACGGTTTCCTTTTATGAAAATTGTAAGCGATTTTAAATGTTGCCGTCGCTTAGCGCTCAGATAACATTTAGATAAAAAATGTTCCTAGGTACATTCTAATTATTTATTTAAAGAACTGTAAAAGTTAACCTCTTCGTTTGGCTCAACTAAGTTCAACCATCGTGCCTTTGTCATTTCAGCCGGTGGACGTCCACTGCTGTTCTCTAGAAATGACCGCCAAAAATCACGATTCCGGTTCGCTACCGCCATTCCAGCACCTTGGGTCCCCAACATCCATCGGCCTTACGAGCTGTTCCCCGCCCTTTGGAACTTCAGTTTCGCCACAATATGTTCTCTCCTCATTTCTGATTTGATCGCGCAAACTCCAAGCATAGCTCTCTCCATCGCTCGCTCAGTGACTGAGCCTTCTTATGGAGTCCATAGTTAACAAGGAGTACCTAATAGAGCCAGGATCTTGGGCACCATACCCATAAATGAGCAGTTGGACGGTGTATAATTTCTGTAAATATTATTGTACTTCATTTATTACTTATTAATATTAAACTGTACTCTACGAGTAGTAACAAGTGGAAAATTAAAAAAATTTTAAAACACCCACGACTTATGCAGACTTGTAATTGAAAAAGGATTAAATAATTTTTTTTGAAACTCCCCGACTAAAGGAAAGTAAGAACTAAGAACCTATCAGTATAATTACAAATCCAAGAAAATCCGCCGGAGCTGCTGTGTCCTGCCTGTGACGGTCGATGGTGCTGTGTACCAGTTGATGACTAATTCAATTTCTTGATACTTCTCATATACCTACCGGCAGTTTATCAATGCTTACTAATTTCATTAATTGATATTGGAAACGAAAATAGCAATGGCAGCTCCGACGGATTTTCTTGGATTTGTAATTATACTGATAGGTTCTTAGTTCTTACTTTCCTTTAGTCGGGGAGTTTAAAAAAAATTATTTAATCCTTTTTCAATTACAAGTCTGCATAAGTCGTGGGTGTTTTAAATTTTTTTTAATTTTCCACTTGTTTTATAGTTTTTCAATTAATATATTAATGTAATTTAAAAGATATTATTATTAAAAAATTAAAATTAATCTTCAAACTAGCCATTAACTCTTCTATGCAGCGTCTGAAGGCATCATCTAACCCTAGATGTATGTACATACATCTAGGGTTAGATGTACTATGTACATCTAAAGGTTTGGGCCTAGTTAAAACATACGAATCCCTGTTTACTAGACTGTATACACAATACGTGTTTAATAGAAAGATAACACATTAAACACAGGGAATTTCTCTAATAAAGTAAGAAAAACTGAGCGAGGTGCGGCTGGCGCCGCCCCTCGGAGGCTGACGCCCTGGGCCATGGCCCTCTTGCCGGGTAAGTGCGCCATATTCATTCATTAATCCTCGCCACCAAGCCTAATGTGTTAGAATAGTTTAACCAAATCAAATGAGCCTAAACTCGAGGTATTTACTAGTTACCATTAATATGCATCGCTAATCAGCCCCATGTTGCATCGTCAGACCCTCGTCACCAAATTTAATGTTTGAGACTAGTTCAAACAAACCCAATCACTAACACAAGGAATTTACTAGAAATATATTAAAACAGAGAATTTCCCTTCCAAGTCATACAGATACGTTTATTGTGGCACCCTCTGCTGTTCAATCACAAGAACAATTATCTACAAACCATTGGCAATGACTCACTAGTATTTTGTACAAAACTGTATCCAACTGTACAACTGTATTGGGAACATTCGTTTGCACTGTAAATGTTTTTTTATGGCGCCCCCTGGTGATCGATGTTCGTAACAACTACCTAAGAACCATTGCCAATGAATACCAAACATTATACAGAAAATTGCATCTAAATCGGTCAAGCCGTTTTTGAAATAAATGGGAACATTCGTTTGCAATATAAATGTATTTTATGGCGCCCCCTGGTGATCGATGTTCGTAACAACTATCCAAGAACCATTGCCGCTGAACACCAAACATTATACAGAAAACCGCATCTAAATCGGTCAAGCCGTCTTTGAAATAAATGGGAACATAACATACAATCAAACATAAAATATTTTTTATAGAGTAATGTACAAACGGTCTCTCACCCTAAACGCATATACCCGTACTCCGTTCCGTCGTGGGTAAAAAATAAGTTTAGACAATAATAGGAACAAAATAATCTTATAATTAGGTCTATACTTATATTATCTATTAAAATATCAATTTCTTCATTCATAATATATTTGGGTCAAACCGTGCAAGCTATAATAGTAGATAATATGTGGTTACATAGAATATATATTTTTTGAACTGGTTAAAAATGAATCTTTACTGTTGAATCGAAAAACGACTTGGCTCCTAAACGCGCTGCAGTCTCGGCAAATGCTCCTGGAAATATTCGTATTGCCCCTAAGAGTAGTTCGAGAAGGCATTCCGGGCTGTTGACTACAACACTACTGCTAGCGAAGGTTGGGCTACTGCCAAACATATTGTTTATTACTCATTACTCGTAAAAACCATAAAAGTGGAAGATTCGTTTGAAGCTAGGTTTAAAATCGACGCCTGGGTTACCTACTTGATATCTACATTTTTTTGTCAGTAAGAAGGATAAGACGGGCAAGACATTTCAAATTAACAGAATAGTATGTATGTCCATGTGAGACGCAGTATGACCCAGGATTTTCATCTGGCAAGAAATAAAGAATAAGGGGTGGTCCACTAGGATCCCCTCGATGATCCCCCCGGGGGATCAAGATATTCTTTGCCTTACTATAGGCTACACTATGACAGTATTAAGCTAGTAGGTAAGTGAAGTTAGTAATGAGCAAAGTCCAAAGATAACTAGTAAGGTCATCCTTAAATTAAACAAGATTCCCAAGCTGTAAATTAAGTTTCATGATATTCTACTTTCAACAAGTTAGATTGGCTTCCTTGAAAAGTTCGCAGAAACTTTTCAATGGGTCCAGCGGCTATCTCTGATAGAGACGATATTTTTTAAGATTGGCATGCTTTGGTTGGTAAAAGCTCTCGGTTTTAAAAATAGGGGTTTTCTAAATTAAAAAGTAGAAATTCGTAGTTTTCCGGATACTTACGAACCTATGGAGACAAAGAGTTAGGAGGCTATTGCTATCTAAAAGTAGGTACCATACGAATACGTATATGAACACAACCTTTTACTTGTACGTAGGCACTTACCTTGGACACGTTCAAATGCTGTAAAAACATCTAAGTTAGATATTTTACAATAAATAAATTTTTAAGTTACAAAGAACCCTAAAAGTAAGTGCATCAGCCTCCGTCTGCTCATACGAATAAGATGCTAAAAAGTATATGTTATTTATTAAAATTAAATTGTAATATTGTTTTTAACAGAGCGAGTGCCGAATTTTTTGCCCATTCTTCTTGGGGCAAACTGCTTTCTGAATGTGGCGGTGGAGTCTGATATTTTATAAATGCTTTTGTAATCTAATAAACATTCTGATTTGATTTTGGTGATCCAGACACAGATCCGAATCCAAGATCACAAAATTAGCATCCAAAATATATTATAGCAAATAATATGTTGAATGTTTTCTTAGACATGTACCTACATTTCTACTAAAGCAACCGTGGCATGCGATATTTTCTGTGAATGTTTTGTCAAAACTAGATTTAGCGTGACCCGGTTTTCCGAGCATAAAGCAAGCCAAACTAGGCAAGTTTCTGTTTTCATACACATTAGTGACTTTTAACATCGGATTCGTGGAATTGGGATGTGTGCCTTTCGTTTTGTGTTCCAAAAATGAACGTGCCTAAATTACGAGTAGGTCGTTTGTGTACGTATGTTTGAGTGCGAGTTTAGGTACCTAGATCCTTTAAGAGTCGACTTTCAAAGCGCGAGTTAACTCTCGTTAAATAAGTAATTAGTTAGTTGGATTTAAAATACTGGTATCTATTGTGTTTTTCCAAAGATTGTTTGCTACCATTATCACAGCAGAATATTATGCCATTACGATACGTTGCCTACTATGTTTCGGTTTGGAGGGCACTGTAGCGGATAAGAGCCAACATAACTTAGGTATAATGAAAACGTTGAATAACAGTGTTATTCATTGATTTCAGCTTAGTTTTTTTAATCTGTTTTTTATTACACATATTTTGTTCTTTTTTTCTTCTAAATAGCTTTTTGTAATTAGTATTGTTTATACTGTAAATCATCCATCATATTAGTGTAAGTAGCACTGCAGTGCTAATTTGATGTTAAATAAATAAATAAATAAATAGTTTAGACAATAGCAAGGAATACCATAGTAGAGATGTGGTTTTTTCTACCTGAAACCTGAAATTCATATAATTTATCTATTATTTATTATGTGATATATTTTCTACAAGTTTGATCTACAATCACATGACGGTATTCGTAGTAAGTAGTTTTGTTTACTTAGAAGGGGTACAATGTGTACGAGGGTTGTAAAAACCATTTCGTGAGAAGAAGCAAAATTTTCATTGTTTAATTCTAAAGAATAACATTCGCTTATGTGCGCTTTTCCGTCGGCAAACTGGAATAAATACATACGTGGTCCTTTTATTCGCTTTGCTTGCTGACTGGGGTATCATGTTTGCTTTTCATTTTTAGGGTTCCGTAGCTCAAAAAGAAAACTCACTTTGTTGTCCGTCTGTATATGGGATCGTGAGTGTTTGTGTGTGTGTGTGTGTGTGTGTGTTTCGAGTTGCGAAATTAAAACAATTACTCCATTATTCAAATTTTATAATTCCTCAATTCTACAGCCTGATTATGCCGCAAAATAATGTATGTTTCTCAAGTAAACGGCAGTCTCAAGGGACTCAAAACTTATATGATAGGTACCTACTTCTTTTTAATTTTTCTTTTCGACGACCGAACTATGAAACTTGACAAGTAGGTAATATTATACATGGATACATCTGAAGACTATACTTACAAGAAGGCGCCTCGGGAACACGCCAAGAGCAAGTACCGAACGGGCGCCCTCCCGCGTTTCGGCCCCCATAACCGCGAGGTTGATTTGGCCACGGGTGGTGGAGGGTTGTCCCTATACTTAAACTTTATGTAAATACCTAAGTACGGAACCCTCGTTGAGCGAGACCGACGCACTTGTCCGGTTATTTACATTTATATTTCTGAATAAAATTGTAAATGGCTATTTCTAATTTTTGGCTGTGATTTATTGCATCGATATTGCCTTTTGCCAGGTTGTCAATAGCGGAACACTTCTCGGAACAAAAATATTTGTGACCACCTAATGGACATAAAGTCTGGACACGACGGACACAGTTCCAAAAATGCTTGTTTTGCCACCAACATTAAGGCCACGCTGTAGTTTGTTCAGCAGCCACCTATAGAATTTTAAGAGATGGCGCTACTATTTGCTTTTACGAAAAAGGTTTACCGTTTACGTAAATCGTTCGGATCCACATATCCTGAGATTTCATATCAGTGGACCATTTCAAACAAAATAACACCTCTAGCGTCTCGTTAGCCTAACAAGCCAAATCGGATTGGCACCTGTGACCTTTCTTTGCAATGTCTTTGTTATTTGTAGTTGAGTTATTTGATATGTTCGTGAACTTAGCAGATCATGTTCCAGCAGATCAAAATTAAAACGGAGTTCTCTTCGCATGCAGCTGAGTTCTAGAGTTCCTGATAGTTTTTAAAGATAGTTCTAGCCATTTCACCCAAAAAAATGCAATTGAAAAAATGATCTGCTAACTTCCCGTAGCAGATCATTTTCCAGAAAAACAGTATTTAAAGAGTGTTCTCAACGCATACAGCTTAGTTCTATAGTTCCTGATACATTTTAATAATAGTTCTAGTGATTTAGCCTAAAAAAGCTAGACTGAAAATAATGATCTGCTACGGGAAGTTAGCAGATCATTTCTCAATAAACTAACATAAAAATTAATAAAAAGAAAACCTAGACGACGAATGGAATAAATTCTTCTGATTATCTTAAAACAGTGTTAGAACTATACTTAGAATCCAGATCTAAACCTAGAACTCTCATAAAAATACCAGCAGAGCATATCTGAATGTAGAAAAGTATGAATTTCGATCATTATTTTTTCCTCCTGTTTAAAAAAAACTAATATCCCAGAGGGCTGCAACTCTTTTGATTTAATAAGAAACGGTCTAATACTATAATAAAAATCTAGATCTAGACCCAGAACTCTCAAAAAAATACCAGCAGAGCATATCTGAATGTAGAAAAGTATGAATTTCGATCATTATTTTTTCCTCCTGATTAAAAAAAAAACTAATATCCAAGGGGGCAGGAACTCTTTTCGTTTAATAAGATAAGTACTAAGACTACACTAAAAATCTAGACTTAGACCCAGAACTCTCAAAAAAATACCAGCAGAGCATATCTGAATGTAGAAAAGTATGAATTTCGATCATTATTTTTACCTCCTGATTAAAAAAAAAACTAATATCCCAGGGGGCTGGAACTCTTTTGATTTAATAAAACAAGTACTAAGACTACACTAAAAATCTAGACTTAGACCCAGAACTCTCAAAAAAATACCAGCAGAGCATATCTGAATGTAGAAAAGTATGAATTTCGATCATTATTTTTCTCTACTGATTAAAAAAAAACTAATATCCCAGGGGGCTGGAACTCTTTTGATTTAATAAGACAAGTACTAAGACTATACTAAAAATTTAGACTTAGACCCAGAACTCTCAAAAAAATACCAGCAGAGCATATCTGGATGTAGAAAAGTATGAATTTCGATCATTATTTTTCTCTACTGATTAAAAAAAAACTAATATCCCAGGAGGCTGGAACTCTTTTGTTTTAATAGGAAAAGTACTAAGACTATACTAAAAATCTAGATCTAGAGCCAGAACTCTCAAAAAAATACCAGCAGAGCATATCTGAATGTAGAAAAGTATGAATTTCGATCATTATTTTTTCCTCCTGATTAAAAAAAAACTAACATCCCAGGGGGCTAGAACTCTTTTGAATTAATAAGACACGTACTAAGACTATACTAAAAATTTAGACTTAGACCCAGAACTCTCAAAAAAATACCAGCAGAGCATATCTGAATGTAGAAAAGTATGAATTTCGATCATTATTTTTCTCTACTGATTAAAAAAAAACTAATATCCCAGGAGGCTAGAACTCTTTTGATTTAATAAGAAAAGTACTAAGACTTTACTAAAAATCTAGATCTTGAGCCAGAACTCTCAACAAAATACCAGCAGAGCATATCTGAATGTAGAAAAGTATGAATTTCGATCATTAATTTTTCCTCCTGATTAAAAAAAACTAATATCCCAGGGGGCTGGAACTCTTTTGATTTAATAAGACAAGTACTAAGACTATACTAAAAATCTAGACTTAGACCCAGAACTCTCAAAAAAATACCAGCAGAGCATATCTGAATGTAGAAAAGTATGAATTTCGATCATTATTTTTCTCTCCTGATTAAAAAAAAACTAATATCCCAGGGGGCTGGAACTCTTTTGATTTAATAAGACAAGTACTAAGACTACACTAAAAATCTAGATCTAGACCCAGAACTCTCAAAAAAATACCAGCAGAGCATATCTGAATGTAGAAAAGTATGAATTTCGATCATTATTTTTCTCTACTGATTAAAAAAACTAATATCCCAGGAGGCTGGAACTCTTTTGATTTAATAAGAAAAGTACTAAGACTATACTAAAAATCTAGATTTTGAGTCAGAACTCTCAACAAAATACCAGCAGAGCATATCTGAATGTAGAAAAGTATGAATTTCGATCATTATTTTTCCTCCTGATTAAAAAAAACTTATATCCCAGGGGGCTGGAACTCTTTTGATTTAATAAGACAAGTACTTAGACTACACTAAAAATCTAGACTTAGACCCAGAACTCTCAAAGAAATACCAGCAGAGCATATCTGAATGTAGAAAAGTATGAATTTCGATCATTATTTTTCTCTACTGATTAAAAAAAACTTATATCCCAGGGGGCTGGAAATCTTTTGATTTAATAAGAAACGGTCTAATACTATAATAAAAATTTAGACTTAGACCCAGAACTCTCAAAAATATACCAGCAGAGCATATCTGAATGTAGAAAAGTATGAATTTCGATCATTATTTTTCTCTACTGATTAAAAAAAAAAACTAATATCCCAGGGGGCTGGAACTCTTTTGATTTTATAAGACAAGTACTAAGACTAAACTAAAAATCTAGATCTAGACCCAGAACTCTCAACAAACTACCAGCAGTGCATATCTGAATGTAGAAATGTATGAATTTCGATCATTATTTTTCTCTCCTGATTAAAAAAAAAACTAATATCCCAGGGGGCTGGAACTCTTTTGATTTAATAAGACAAGTACTAAGACTACACTAAAAATCTAGACTTAGACCCAGAACTCTCAAAAAAATACCAGCAGAGCATATCTGAATGTAGAAAAGTATGAATTTCGATCATTATTTTTCTCTACTGATTAAAAAAAAACTGATATCCCAGGAGGCTAGAACTCTTTTGATTTAATAAGAAAAGTACTAAGACTGTACTAAAAATCTAGATCTTGAGCCAGAACTCTCAACAAAATACCAGCAGAGCATATCTGAATGTAGAAAAGTATGAATTTCGATCATTTATTTTTCCTCCTGATTAAAAAAAACTAATATCCCAGGGGGCTGGAACTCTTTTGATTTAATAAGACAAGTATTAACACTATACTAAAAATCTAGACTTAGACCCAGAACTCTCAAAAAAATACCAGCAGAGCATATCTGAATGTAGAAAAGTATGAATTTCGATCATTATTTTTTCCTCCTGATTAAAAAAAAAACTAATATCCCAGGGGGCTGGAACTCTTTTCGTTTAATAAGACAAGTACTAAGACTACACTAAAAATCTAGACTTAGACCCAGAACTCACAAAAAAATACCAGCAGAGCATATCTGAATGTAGAAAAGTATGAATTTCGATCATTATTTTTCTCTACTAATTAAAAAAAAACTAATATCCCAGGAGGCTGGAACTCTTTTGATTTAATAAGAAAAGTACTAAGACTATACTAAAAATCTAGATTTTGAGCCAGAACTCTCAACAAAATACCAGCAGAGCATATCTGAATGTAGAAAAGTATGAATTTCGATCATTATATTTTCCTCCTGATTAAAAAAAAACTTATATCCCAGGGGGCTGGAACTCTTTTGATTTAATAAGACAAGTACTAAGACTACACTAAAAATCTAGACTTAGACCCAGAACTCTCAAAGAAATACCAGCAGAGCATATCTGAATGTAGAAATGTATGAATTTCGATCATTATTTTTCTCTACTGATTAAAAAAAACTAATATCCCAAGGGGCTAGAAGTCTTTTGATTTAATAAGAAACGGTCTAAAACTATAATAAAAATTTAGACTTAGACCCAGAACTCTCAAAAATATACCAGCAGAGCATATCTGAATGTAGAAAAGTATGAATTTTGATCATTATTTTTCTGTCCTGATTAAAAAAAAAACTAATATCCCAGGGGGCTGGAACTCTTTTGATTTTATAAGACAAGTACTAAGACTAAACTAAAAATCTAGATCTAGACCCAGAACTCTCAAAAAAATACCAGCAGAGCATATCTGAATGTAGAAAAGTATGAATTTCGATCATTATTTTTCTCTACTGATTAAAAAAAAACTAATATCCCAGGGGGCTGGAAGTCTTTTGATTTAATAAGAAACGGTCTAATACTATAATAAAAATTTAGACTTAGACCCAGAACTCTCAAAAAAATACCAGCAGAGCATATCTGAATGTAGAAAAGTATGAATTTCGATCATTATTTTTCTCTACTGATTAAAAAAAAAACTAATATCCCAGGGGGCTGGAACTCTTTTGATTTAATAAGACAAGTACTAAGACTATACTAAAAATCTAGACTTAGACCCAGAACTCTCAAAAAAATACCAGCAGAGCATATCTGAATGTAGAAAAGTATGAATTTCGATCATTATTTTTCTCTACTGATTAAAAAAAACTAATATCCCAGGAGGCTGGAACTCTTTTGATTTAATAGGAAAAGTACTAAGACTATACTAAAAATCTAGATCTAGAGCCAGAACTCTCAAAAAAATACCAGCAGAGCATATCTGACTGTAGAAAAGTATGAATTTCGATCATTATTTTTCTCTCCTGATTAAAAAAAAAACTAATATCCCAGGAGCCTGGAACTCTTTTGATTTAATAAGACAAGTACTAAGACTACACTAAAAATCTAGACTTAGACCCAGAACTCTCAAAAAAATACAGCAGAGCATATCTGAATGTAGAAAAGTATGAATTTCGATCATTATATTTCTCTCCTGATAATAAATAATAAAAAATAATGATCATTATTTTTTCCTCCTGATTAAAAAAAAACTTTTATCCCGGGGCCAACCCCCCGGGATAAAAGTTTTTTATCAGGAGAGAAATATAATGATCGAAATTCATACTTTTCTACATTCAGATATGCTCTGCTGGTATTTTTTTGAGAGTTCTGGGTCTAAGTCTAGATTTTAAGTATAGTCTTAGTACTTGTCTTATTAAATCAAAAGAGTTCCAGCCCCCTGGGATATAATTTTTTTTTAATCAGGAGGAAAAAATAATGATCGAAATTCATACATTTCTACATTCAGATATGCACTGCTGGTATTTTGTTGAGAGTCCTGGGTCTAGATCTAGATTTTTAGTTTAGTCTTAGTACTTGTCTTATAAAATCAAAAGAGTTCCAGCCCCCTGGGATATTAGTTTTTTTTTTAATCAGGAGAGAAAAATAATGATCGAAATTCATACTTTTCTACATTCAGATATGCTCTGCTGGTATTTTTTTGAGAGTTCTGGGTCTAAGTCTAGATTTTTATTATAGTATTAGACCGTTTCTTATTAAATCAAAAGAGTTCCAGCCCCCTGGGATATTAGTTTTTTTTAATCAGTAGAGAAATATAATGATCGAAATTCATACTTTTCTACATTCAGATATGCTCTGCTGGTATTTTTTTGAGAGTTCTGGGTCTAAGTCGAGATTTTTAGTGTAGTCTTAGTACTTGTCTTATTAAATCAAAAGAGTTCCAGCCCCCTGGAATATAAGTTTTTTTTTTATCTGGAGAGAAAAATAATGATCGAAATTCATACTTTTCTACATTCAGATATGCTATGCTGGTATTTTTTGGAGAGTTCTGGGTCTAAGTCTAGATTTTTAGTATAGTCTTAGTACTTGTCTTATTAAATCAAAACAGTTCCAGCCCCCTGGGATATTAGTTTTTTTTAATCAGGAGAGAAAAATAATGATCGAAATTCATACTTTTACTTTTTCTGAATGTATTCAGATATGCTCTGCTGGTATTTTTTTGAGAGTTCTGGGTCTAAGTCTAGATTTTTAGTATAGTCTTAGTACTTGTCTTATTAAATCAAAACAGTTTCAGCCCCCTGGGATATTAGTTTTTTTAATCAGGAGGAAAAAATAAGGATCGAAATTCATACATTTCTACATTCAGATATGCTCTGCTGGTATTTTTTTGAGAGTTCTGGGTCTAGATCTAGATTTTTATTATAGTTTTAGACCGTTTCTTATTAAATCAAAAGAGTTCCAGCCCTCTGGGATATTAGTTTTTTTTAAACAGGAGGAAAAAATAATGATCGAAATTCATACTTTTCTACATTCAAATATGCTCTGCTGGTATTTTTTTGAGAGTTCTGGCTCTAGATCTAGATTTTTAGTATAGTCTTAGTATTTTTCTTATTAAATCAAAAGAGTTCCAGCCTCCTGGGATGATAGTTTTTTTTAATTAGGAGGGAATAATAAAGATCGAAATTCATACTCTTCTACATTCAGGTAGGCTCTGCTGGTATTTTTATGAGAGTTCTAGGTTTAGATCTGGATTCTAAGTATAGTTCTAACACTGTTTTAAGATAATCAGAAGAATTTATTCCTTTCGTCGTCTAGGTTTTCTTTTTATTAATTTTTATGTTAGTTTCATTTCATTAGATCATTATTTTCAGTCTAGCTTTTTTAGGCTAAATCACTAGAACTATTATTAAAATGTATCAGGAACTATAGAAATAAGCTGTATGCGTTGAGAACACTCTTTAAATACTGTTTTTCTGGAAAATGATCTGCTACGGGAAGTTAGCAGATCATTTTTTCAATTGCATTTTTTTGGGTAAAATGGCTAGAACTATCTTTAAAAACTATCAGGAACTCTAGAACTCAGCTGCATGCGAAGAGAACTCCGTTTTAATTTTGATCTGCTGGAACATGATCTGCTAAGTTCACGAAGATTTCATTGATCAGTTGTCAAGCAGTTTGCCGAAAAATCGGCTAAACATCCAACATAAAGAATCTGAGTATAGATACCCAGTGTACAGTTTTAGGCATCCGTACCCAAAGGGTAAAACGGTACTAAAACTTCGCCGTCCGTCCGTCTGTCTATCCTCAGGCTATATTATCTCTTAAACATTACGGTTACATAGTTGAAATTTTCACAACAACTTCTGCATCATCTGCAGTGTTATAGACACTAAAACTTGGACCCTTAAAGTTTCGGATCCACTCCAGGATTGACGCGTTCGAAATGTAGTGCTGGCGCAAAATGCTGAGTATCTCATGGACTGCGCATCGCACAAACGCGGCGATATTGGATGAGCTGAAGATACATACCCGTCTGTCTACCATCTGCGCCCGCAAGCAGCTCTCATTCTTCGGCCATCTGGCTAGAAAAAAACCCGACTGCATCGAGCGGCTAATTATGGCAAGCGAAGTAGGGGCAGAGCGCCAACCTGGTGCATAGACAGCATCTGCAAGGCCACCGGCGTGAACATCCTAGGTTCTTTCCTCAAGGCTCAAGACCGCACCACCAGGCAAGCCTTGATTAACAAACTGCTCTTGCAAATGGTCACGACCCTCAGTCATAAGACTACGACTAAGAAGATAACACTAAAGTTTATGCACACGTTGAACAGAAAAAATACAGAATTAACCGGGTCCATCAGAAAAACTATTTGTTTACAGAAATAAAATAGGTATAATAAGTATTACCATATTGTAAAATTATTAATAACCTGCGGTCACGCACCCAGCATCAGCTGTATTTTCACAAGTGTTGTTTGAACGCAGTAATTGCAAATTATACGTATCACTGACAGAGCATAATTGAATTTAAGTGATTTTCGCGATTAATATAAATATATGAAACGTTGCGAATGTATTTGTTTCGATTAGCCACGTAGTAGTTTCGTTTAGGGTGACCAGACCAAATCAAAATGTTGGATTTAGTTTAGTGTTATAATCCTGGTTATAAAATTTTACACAGCTATTAATTGAACTGAAAAATTAACCGTACAATGACGCAGTGAAAACTGAAAGGTGTGAAAGGTTGCAGTACTTGGGATAGAATATGGAATATATTTGTAGCCCAAGCTTTGCGCTTAGTTGAAGAGAAAACGGTAATGTTCACAGATCCTGTAAAAATCTGTGGTCACGTTGTACTTTACAGACAATGTACTCTACTAATAGACATGTACCCTTCGAAAAATGACGCTATGTATACTAGTTTATCGGGTGCCAAAAACAGTAACTTGTTTTGCCACTAACAGTAAGTAATTTTCGCTCAGCAGCCCACCTTTAGAATTTTGACAGATGGCGTTTGCTTGTACGAGAATCGTTCGGATGACCATATCTTGAGATTTCTTATCGGTGACTGTACTCCATATTATGTTGTCTGTTTATTTATAACAGATACCTAGGTTTGCGTACGCAAAGATTCACTTTACGCAGGCACTAAAAACACTACACTAAGAAACTATAACGGTACTCTGCATAATATTATTATCTGCAGTACCTTTTTAAATTGTAGGTATGGCAATTATGTTTGGTCCAATGGGACATTTGTTTTTATGACTGACACTTTATGCACTGAATAAAATATACTTCAGGATTAGGGAAGTACTCGCAGGTGCCAACGAGAAATTTTTCAGCGCTAGACGGATATTTTTTTCACTTATGGACATTTTTTTTTCATAATTGAAGGTTGCCGAGGTGGATTGGGAATTTTGTTTCACATAATCCTATCTACACCGGCCAACGATCACAAGAGGTAGATAGGATTTTTCCCCTTCCACCTGGATTTCGGGGTAAGCCACCGGGTTAGATGGGATTAACCCGGACGAAATACTTAATTTAAAGTACAGAGGAAGGGTTACAATATTTTGAAAATGTCTGGCCAAAAGTCTTTATTTATAGTTACCCTACTTACCACAAGAGCGCAAATAAATTGCTCATACTGTATTGGGGAGATAATCCGGGTTAATTATAGATTAGTTTCATGAATCACAATTCTATTAGTTCATTAATTTCTAAATTATTCAAGCATGGTGTTATATTCAATAATTAAGTACGGATTAGGTTAATTAATATTCGAAACTTAAATGGATACCATAGTTGAGTGACTTTCGTCATAATATAGGTATCACATACACTTCATTAGTTCGTTCGTTTCAGCCGACGGACGTCCACTGCTGGACAAAGGCCTCCTGCTATGATTTCCAGCCAGCACGGTCCTGCGCCACTTGTATCCAGCGCCTTCCCGTGACTCTTTTAATGTCGTCAGTCCATCTGGTCGGAGGTCTGACAACACTGCGCTTTCCCGTGCGGGTCGCCATTCCAGCACTTTTGGTCCCTAAAGTCCGTCGATTCTACGCGCTACACTTTTCGGTTGACAAATATGCACCAAACACTTGAAGAGGATAACTAACATGCTGTTTAAATACACAGCTTATCTACCAGTATACTAAATAAAAGGAAAAAGTGACTGACTGACTGACTGATATATCAAAGAACAGGCACAGACCACACTAACAAAGAATTTTTGGAAATGTAACCCCTAAAGAGGGTAAAATAATATAGGTTGCGCGAGCAAAGCTGCTGGTGTCCTCTAGTGAATGTACTCGTAGGTAGGTATGTATACTTGCTTTAGGACAAATTTAAGTGGTTTTAAATATTATTTGTCTTTTTTTCGGAAAATTCGTTTACAAAAATTATTAACGTTTAAAAATAGGTATTAGTCGTATAGGGTAATAATATCATCACTCCCATAGTAACTAACCATAAAGCGGGTCAGATTTATATCATAAATATGCAAAACACGTATTGTTGCTTATAAAATGGGACCCGAGGGACACACCGGACGTGGTCACTGATTTATGGCTCTTTAATGTTGCATTGAAAACTGAACATACGAGGTAAGAGTCTAGAAGGTAAATTGAAGTGAAGGTACACTTTTACCTCGTAAGCACACACTCGACAGAAGTAAAAACTGAAACAGAGATGTCGGTTGCGGTTCAATAGTGTTGCGAGTTCAATGGTTTTTTCCCATCTCAAACAGAAGTATCGATAACGGTTTACAAGGTGCGAGTGTATCATCATTTGAATGTACATTCGTACCTTGTAAATACACAGCCGACAAAAGTGAAAACTAAAATAGAGATATCGGTTGCGGTAGGTAACAGTGTCGCGAGTTTAAGGGTTTTAGGTACTCTGTTATGGCGTGCCTCTTCAATGGTTTTTACCATCTCAAACAGAGTGTCGGTCCCGGTTTACAAGTTACGAGTGAATCATCATTTGAATGTACACTAGTACCTTGTAAGTACACAGCTGACAGAAGTGAAACCTCAAACAGGGGTATCGGTTACGGTAACAGTGTCGCGAGTTCAATGGTTTTTTCCCTATCTTTAACAGAGGTGTCGATTACGATAACAGTGTTCAGGTTTCGGTTACGGTACGAATACAATGGTCTTTCTCAAAAATGCCCTACGCGCCTAAAGCAGTTTTCACCTTAAAAATAGTAGGTACATTACTGCAGCGGCCGACAAAAGAGGCGCACATTAATTACAAGTTCGTCCATTAATGCCTAGTGGCTTAGGCTTAAATATAGGGCTTTTCTGCAGCTTAGTACGGGGTTCCATACATCCATGGTCATTGGTCACTATCCCTTGAAATTCAGTTACAGATTTTAATCACTAAAAATCGCTTAAAACCTCGATTAGCCGATTAAAGCGGAGGACCTGTGTGATCGCCTCAGAAAGACCTCCAGTCACTACCTTCTATAGTGGTCACCAGTTACCATTTCTATAGTGGTGACTGGTGGTCCAGTGTTCAGCAGTGGAAGTCTATAGGCTGATAAAGCATACCACAAAAATAGTAATAAGCATACAGTTCATAATTTCATCACACAACAATGCGAGAATTTATAATAACTTGAATAATTCACGTCATCACGCTTTGCTCTGGGACTGTCATCAATATCTATTATCTCTTTTGTCATTATTTCGAAGCGTATTTCAAAGCAATCATGCAAGTGTCGAATGCATTGCATGCCCTAATTCAGAACTGAAGCAATTAAACTTTACTGCACAAGTTCCCACTCGGCACCATTCTATCACAGTATGATAAAGCCTATAATTATTTCAGTTTACTAAAATCACTCATTAGGTCACTCAGCGCGCGATGGAGAGAGCTGTGCTCGGAGTATCTTTGCGCGATTGTATCAGAAATGAGGAGATCCGCAAAAGAACCAAAGTGACCGAAATAGCTCTACGTGTCATAAAACTGAAGCGGCAATGGGCGGGGCACATAGCTCGTAGAAACGATGGACGTTGGGGACCTAAGGTGCTGAATTGGCAGCCCCGCACCGGGAAGCGCAGTGTCGGCAGACCTCCCACCAGGTGGACGTACTGTTTGGCGGTCATTTCAGGAAGCCTAATATATCCTACAGTGGACGTCTATCGGCTGAAACGAAGACTACGACTAAAATTACAATTAAAATTAAGTTTTGTCAAACTTACAGGCCAACACTGAAGGTGGTGAAAAAGGTCCTTAACATAAAATTAAAAGACTTTATGAACTTGGTAGCAGTATATAAAGTGAAAAACCTTTTCAATCTTTAGTGCCTTTAATTTCGTGAAAGAGTATGCTTCTATAAAATATTATATATTTCTAAAATTTCTGTCACTAACTATACCTACCAAACTAAAAAGGCTTCCGAAATGCTCAGCCTGTTTCCGCTATAAACCAATCCAGAAACAACCCAAAACCAGCAAAATAATAGATGTTCCGCGGTAAATATACACTATTAATAATGTATATTATACACTATAATGTATATTAATTCAATTATCGAGCCTGACGCTGATGCAGGCTATGAATGATTCTGTGTACTCGATGCAATTAATATTATTATTATTGTTTGTTAAATTAAAGTGGGTAATGGAAATCGTGACCGCTCTCAGAGCCATGTGGCCTAGTTTTGTTCAAATCATCATATATTTTTTTATGCCCCAAAGTAAGCGATAGCTTGTGTTATGGGTACTAGATAACTGGTAAATATACATACATACTAATTTACATAAATATAATATATTGAAAAACACCCAGACACTGGAAAACATTCATTCTCATCACACAAATATTTACCAGTAGTGGGAATCGAACCCACGACCTCCGGCGCAGACGGCAGGTTCGCTACCATTACGCCATTCGGTCGTCAAATATTAATATTATTACATAATTACTAGCTGAGCCTATAAACGTTGTTTAGCCATTTGAATTATTTCTCGCTTAGAAGTAAGTATATTTTCCTTACAAACAACAAAATAAGTACACAAAACCCGGTATGATGACAGCAGTTATTTTTTACTGGAAAACGGGGTTTTCACTTAAAAAATAAAATAAATCCTTAAATCTTCCATAACTCAGGAATAACTACGTTTCAGACAAGTCATAATACGACTTAATTTGCACCAAAAGTGCTCTACTTTAAGCCCTTGAAAGGAATGTAACTTAACCTATCTTGTTTCCTGACACCATTTATGATCTAACTGATAGGGCAAATGTTTTGCAATTTATGGCTATCAAAAATAGTTTACGACCTAATCTCAGACCTACCGAATGTAGGCAAAAAATTCCATGAAAATCGATTAATTTGTGCCGGAGGAGTTTGGTTGCAAACATTGTGACACGAGAATTTTATATATTAGAGACGATTAGAGTAGAGACAAGTTAGGGTAGATCAGAGTAAGTGAGCATAACCGAAGCGTTCCCCTTTTCACCCCACACTGCGAGCATATGACACTGAGCACGGGGCTTCTCTCAAAACAAGATTTAGTCACATCGCCCAACCCCACAAATACCGTTGCTCAAGTGTGAGTTGATAGAAAAAAAACACAAATACTTGCTTGCCGCATTGTTTTCGTCACATGGCTCATCATCTCTAATAACGTAATAGTCCAAGTATACCATAAAAAAGTTGGCCAAGTGTGAATTGATAGGGAAAAACACAAACCATTGCTTGTCCCATTTCATTAATCACATCGCACAATACCCCAAATAACGTTGGCCAAGTATTCATTGATAGGGAAAAACACAAATATTTGCTTGTCCCATTTCGTTGGTCACACCGCACATCACCCCAAATAACGTTGGCCAAGTATGAATCGATAGGGAAAACACAAATCATTGCTTGTCGAATTTCTTTGGTCGCATCACCCACTACTACAAAAGTGTTGGCCAAGTGTGAGTGATAGGGAAAACACTAATTAATTACTTGTCGCATAACAAACTTAAAAAAAACTTACTTTAATATCTAATTTTATTACTCATCACAAGCTCAGCAGTCAGCACCTGTCATGCTTTGTCATCGGAAATGAACCAAAAGATTTCATCTTTAATGAAAGAAGCTAATCTCTAATAATATCAAGTTTGTGATAAGAAAATCGCAAGGTGGCCAACCGAAAATCAAACAACCTCCAAGTTGACGAAGTAGCGGAGTTTTTAATTTAATTCTGGAATTTAGGTTCAGTTGTTTCAAACCGTTGGCTTACACGTTTTTGTTTTTTTTTTGGGATTTTGTTCTGTACCGCCATGCCTAATGGTGACGTAGGTACCTATTTGTTACAATCAATTGGCAACGAGTAATTATCAAATCAGTAAAGATAAAAAAATCACACCAGAATCTAGAACTCCCGTTGTTTGATAATAATTATTATCAACGCATATGCATCATGTTATTATGCGGCTAATTGCATTGCGTTTCGATAATTTAGTCATCACAACTTTACACTTTTTTATCTAAATTGACGTTAAAATAAAAAATAGAGTATTTCGAGGATTTCTGAAGGAGTTTATTGTTTGGCGTATGAGATTTTATATAAATAAAAAAACTGTTTGTAAAATTTTTCTACCAATCATCCACTTTAGATACAAAACAATAAAAATCCTGTTTTTAGGGTTCCGTACCTCAAAGGAAAAAAACGGAACCCTTATCACTTTGTTTTCCGTCTGTCTGTCTGTTTGACGGTCTGTATGTCTGTCACGAGTCACGACCCTTTCTTTCAGTAACTATTAAAGATATCGATATGAAATTTGGAATAGTTTTAGATAATAATGGCCCGATGTCATTGCAATGACAAAAAAAGGAAAATCTTTTAATTTTTATTTAAAAAAGGGGGAAAACCGGTGCGTCGAAATTTCAAAATGAGATAAAAATCTAGAGTAGGGTATCATATGAAAGGGGGTGTCTTGTTTAGTCTAAAACTGATTTTTATTTTATTTTTATGTTTCATATTTTGTCATTTATTGTGCAAAATGTTAGTATTAACAATTAACCTCAAAAAACAAAGTTAAGTTTGGGGTTCGGTAAGAAAAGTGATTCTTATGGTTTTAATTTTTCTATAGTAGTACGGATCCACCGGTGCGCGAGTCCGACTTGCACTTGGCCTGTGTTTTTATTCATAATACATCTTACAAGTTCTAATGTGACGTTTGACAGCAACGATCGCGAGATTAAATCGCCTGTCCCAAACATGTGGCAAAATACGTATTATGGAGAAATGACTGGAGAAGACGATAAGAAGAAGGCGATATTAAAAAATTCTGAAATCCACCCTGACAAGGTCGCGAGCATCAGCTACCTTGATACTTAACCTTACGTAATTATAAATAACTAGCTATCACTCCCGCCATGGTTTGCCCGCGTTGTGTAAAGCAGAATATTGGCGATTTAATAAAGTTTTTTTTAAAGAAGAAAAAATGCCCAAATAATCAAAAAGATTCGAGGCTTTTAGGGAATAGTTTGCGCTAAGTTACTCGCCTTTTCAAAAATGTATTGTTTAATAAAAAAGAAATCGTAAAGCGAACTGACGAACAAACAACACCGATGTACGTTTGCAATCAAAATTTGTAATTACATTTAGATTATGAGATTATTATCATCCTATTGCAATTATATAAATTGCGTGTTAAAGGCTCAATCAATCAGTAGTTCAATTAGTAGTTATAATAAGTCCACTACTATGAAGGCGTTAATTTTCAACTTCTTGTTAGCGGTCCAGTTTGGGGCCATACTGACGGCTCGTAAGTTATCTTGTTTTATTTATAGTAATGGCCTATAGAATTAAGATTTCTGCCTGTCATCAAGGGTCGGGCACGCACTTGTCTTTTCAGAGAATGTCCTTTTTAGGGTTCCGCTAAATCAAAATAGAATAAAAATTCAAAGGGGGCAGTGATGTTTAGTTTACTTTAATACTATTGAGAATGGTCTTGATAGTACGAAACCCTCAGTGCGCGAGCCCGACTCGCACTTGACCAATTATTTATTTATTAGGAATTTGCTTAGCGAAGAAAGAAATCTTCGTGAGGCCTGATGCCTGAGAGATCACGATCAGCGGGGCTAGACAAAGTAACAGTAAACGACTGTTACTTTGTCTAGCCCCGCTGATAGATAAAATTGTAGATAAAAATGTATGGACAAAACAAGTGACTGTAGAAAAACCACGTGACCCTGCAGGTCATTCTCGTTACTCGATAGTTTTAATAAATTCAAAATGAAAGTGAAAAGCGACTTATAACTACATAATACTGTTAGATTCTCAATATTGTAGGCGCTCTGTGATTGTTTTGTCAAGCGTAGTTTACTTCTGAACGCATAGGAGATGTAAATTTTGATATTTTTGAAAAAGATTATGTTAATGAATCGATTCCGTATCATGGTCAAGCAATTAAAGCATTTATAATAGTACAATGCTGTTTAATTGGATTTCTATCAATATTAGGGAATAGAATAATTTATGGTTCTGTCACCACTTCTTTAGCGCCAGTTCCCCTGGAAAAGCAGCACGCCATCGCACCAGCTTCTATCATAGATGATCTAACACCTCTCTTGCGACAGCTTGTGAAGGTGAAAATAGAATCCGTGAAAATTGATGATGATATGAAACTTTTGATGAAAGGTATTATAATAGAAGGATTGGAAAACTCAGTCATAGACAGCGTAAAGTAAATACAATCGGTTTATATAAGTATTTATAAAGCCAGAAACTATAAAGCCACAAACTTATCTAGTCCAGTGAGGGTGTTGCTGTCTGCAATGAATTCTGTTTTCTTAATATCGCCGCGATGTAAGTGTAAGGCCACGGGACCGGAAAAGTTTGTGGCCGTATATTATCTTGTTTGAGATTTACTTAAGTCTCATGCTTCGAGTGATTCGAGTGCGACAAAATTAGATGCTTTTTGGGATTTTTTTCTGAAAGAGGGTTGGAGAAAATTAATTTTCTTGTTACGAGTAATAGTGATTGTTCATTAAACTCTTATTTTCCGTTACATATTTTTTCTGTAAGGATTCGATGATCAGTTATTTAAACAATTTGTCTTAAACATCATAAAATAAGCCAGTTTGCCATCTCTTCAAGCCTGTAAATATAATTTGTTGATCTTACAACATTTTAATAAAATCTTATTTTCTAGCGTTGATAAAGCGGCTAACATTGTCACAGTCGTATACCGTGCAGATCTCATAGTAACGTGTCAATATGTGGGCGGTGGATATTTGTTTGATTTGCCCTTTTACGGAGAAGGCGACTTTTACGTGAAGTTGGGTATGTATGGCTTTTGGTCGAACAACATTTATTTTGATGTTTTCAGGGCAACAAGAAGCAAGACCCTCTTTATTTCACCAGTCCATCTGGTTTGGAGCCTGTTTGTAACCAGTGTAATACAGTCAAAGCTGGTTAAGTGAGAGCTCAAGATACCTTACAGATACCTTAGAGAGGTTTCTCACCAACCCGAGTTCCAGAAATAGGAGGGCAAAATGACAGTTTTCTCACTTAGGTTCGATTATACAGTTCTGGATCGCCATTCCATGAATACCTTTGGCGATGGATCCTCAAGGTCAATTTATTATGCATAGCTTACTCCATTGCTTTATAGTTGCTCTACTAAGCTTTCTTATGAGGCCCATGGTTATTGTCCATCATATGTATTGTCTCCGATCCGTATTTCCAGAATTAATATGGATATCTTATGTCGTTTATATTTCAGAAAATCTTGAAGTGGAAATGACCATGCCCTTCACTATAATAAAGGATGAAGAAGACAGAGACGTAATGAATTTGGCAGGATTCCAGTACGAATACGATGTAAAGGACGGCGCCACATTCAAACTTGATAACCTGTATAACGGAGATGAGGTTGCAAGTAAGTAGACTAGACCAGACTGGAAGAAGTAAATTTGTATTGTACTTCCTTTTTAAGTCGATATACTTTCATATATTTGATGAACACTTATGTGTAATTCTGATAAAAAACGAAGGTTTAAAATTCACTCATTCAAAAAAATATTTTTGAACAACTAAAAACAGCGCGAAGTGTATTTTTAAGTCATATTGCAACGTAAAATCCTCAATACGTAAGAACGACGATCCGCATTAACCCATTATGTTTTTTAAAATATCTTTCTTTTTTTTTCAGGTGATCACATGCACCAATTAATAAACGAGAATTGGAAAATCTTAACCACAGAATTTGGACCGGACCTTTTTGATCCAATGAACTCAGAAATATTTGAAATCGTTCGCGCTTATGTGTTATCACAACCTCTGTGAATATTGTGATAAATTAATTTTGTATCAACTCAATAAAGAATGTTTGCATCCATTTATGTATTTACTGGGAGCGCGAGCGACGACCTATTAAAAATCTATGTATTTACTACCACAGAAAAATTAGTCAATATAAAGTTATTCCTTGGCGTGTGTTTACTTCTAAAACATTTGATAAAATACTTGCGGCGAGTTTCCACTGATGAAACAAACATGAAAAACATGTCGAAAACCTCAATCGAAAACTCTTTTCAGCGTCTTTGAATTGACATATTGTCTGAAAGCAGAGTTTTCAAAATGGTTCATGTTTCTGTCAGTAGCTGAGGTCAGTAGAAACTCAGATAAACGAAGTAGAAACATTTTGGGTGAAAGGGAAAGGAAACCTTTGGTGGAAAGCTAACCAAATATATGGTGGAAATTCCCGCTATCACGCTTTTGTTTCCTAGGTCAATGCCGTTACGCAGATTTATCAAGTTTTAATGAAATCTTTCTGCTGATAAATATTTTCTTTGAATATTGTAGGTCCAAATAAGCAATATCAGCGTATCTTCTTGATATAAAGGTACCTAATGGCCGACGGTGACGTCCAAGAGATTCAGCGTGAGCAAGACGAAGAGGATGAAGAGGAAGACTTGGAAGAGACTTACATCCGATGGAGCAACTTGATCTTCCTGCCTTTCCACCCAGTGTTTAAATGCATTGTAGTCACTTTGGTGATTATTAAAACTATTCTGGTAGAGTATCTTGCTGTAATGAAACTCAACCCCTTTTATGCAATCTGATTAACACATCGGAGGGATTTGAATGTTTGCGATTTAGACAGAACATTATGGAGGATGGATAGAACCTTCACGAAGCACTATGTTTTTTATTTGGTTGCTGCTTTCTCACATAACTCAAAAGTCAGTCAGCCTTTACAAATAAGCCTTCTTGCTGAAAAGTCCATTAGTTATTTTACAAAACTATAAAAAACGTACAAAAACTACGATGAGAATATCTAATAATAAAATACATCACCAACTTTTTCCACAGAGGGAAAAATGGGACTGATTTTTACCAAAATCATCGAAGTAAATATATTTAGACCATCTGCCTCCTCTCCATAAAATTGGATTAGAGAGAGGAATATTTACTAACATCGTGCAATAAAAACTAGAGTGGATCCTGATTATTTCCTTATTTTTAGGGTCCAATCCAGTCAGTTTACCCGATAGTGCACTGTTGGGATACCATGGACTATGTGCCGTCTTTGCTTTTGATAAAATTTCTGTACTTGTACGTCTGCGACCCTATTTACGGGGTTGATACGTTTCTTCATATATTACACAGGTGAGAATTATCGAAACTTAATTATAAATTGAAGTCTGTGGAGGGCTGTAGCTGACTCCAGGGTCCTTGAGTCAGAATTCTGTCATCTGGTGCACTTCAAACGTTAAATTGTGTTTAGGGATTAAGCAGTATTCTTCTAACTTGTATGAGGATATTATTAAAGAGTCTGTCCTGTTTGCTCAAAGGCTTGTGGACTATAACATCTCCCGCAATTACCTACTGTACCATATTAAGCGTGCAAAATGAAATGAAAATGAAGAAAAATGTTAAGAATTAATACATAAATTACTTATTTTAAAGACAAGTCACTGACGAAGCTATGAGACGGGAATATTTACCGAAGTCCGCGTTTCTACTGCTGCTTGACATTATATCTCTGATTCCCTTCTATCGCCTCGTGTCGGAGGAAGCCTGTGACCTGCCGGTAGAGCTGTATCCCAATATTCTTACCTTCACGGAGTTCGTTATGTGAGTTTCCACATTGTTTTTATAGTCCTCGTATGGTTAGTGTTTTCGGATGTATTTTTTCCTATGAGTTTTGTGAGAATCCAATACATTCAACAGCAAAACTATAGTTACATTTATATGTAGATTGCTATAGAAAACATCCTAAGAAGTAGGTAAACTGGGCAGCACTCATAATGGAATAATTCATGATCGGGTGCCATCTCATAAATAATAATATTATGTATCATTTTCTGGATCCGTACCACCATTGCTAACGTGTATCATGAATGCATATTATGTGGTCGTCTTATGATACGCAGCTAGGATATCTACACTATCTTATTCTCGGTTTTTGTTTAATCATCAAAGAAGATTTGATTTAATATGAATTTTAAGGTACGGAGTAAACTCAAAGGGAAACAACGATGAGATATAAAACTTGCAATGTTAAAGAAAATGATGGAATTGAATGATACATGATCGGATTGAGCAAAATTAATTTAAGTATAATATGTTTTAGTCGTAATGGAAAATTATAAAACTCGAGCACATTAGTGGGCTGATTCTGAATCGTTCAGTTATTTAGTCAGTAACCCTCACTGGGTTATTAACTAAGAAAATGAATGCAAAAATCCTATTTTTGCATTCTTTTTGCACTAGTTACCAACCTAGGTTGGTATGGTATCATGTCAACGTACCATACTAGTTCCTAGCTTGTGCAAAAATAATATAAAAAAAAAATAGGATTTCGCCTCCTTTTTCGTAGTTAATAACCCATTGAAGGTTTCTAACTAACAAACTGAAAAATACAAAAATCAGCCCACAGATCACCAAATGAGATTCACCGCCTCATCTCTTATAGAGATTTATTTTCATTGCAGAGTGTACAGAGTCGCTGACAGTTTTGCGCTAATAACCACACATAATTACATGCGGATCATCTGCGGTTACACCATAATGTTGGCGATAGGTCTCAACTGTATTGCTAGTTTCTTGCTATTGCTCACAACTTACGGTCTTTGCAAGAGTTGTGTAACAGGGCTCTATGATTGGCGAATACATGTGGCGCATAAAGTTAGTAACTTCGATCCATTTTTACAAGTTATCGAAGTACCCAGTACATAAAACGATTACACTAAGCAAATAACTTATAATGGTGATGCAATAATCAGTTTTAGTATCTTTGTTATCAGTCACACAGTACACTAATTAATATATATTTGTTCTAGTTGAACGAAACTGACCCTAACTATTGCACTTACGTTTACGGAGCCTCCATCACCCTATCGTATGCAGTAAATAAGCAGTACGATGAAATAAAACCGGCAACAATATCGGAATATGTATTATTTGGCACCTTAATGATTGCTGCGTATCTCTTGAACAAGTTTATAGTCTTCCCGAAAATGATTGCGGAAGCGTTGTTACGGCTCCGCAAGATATGCACCTTCTATCCTCAAATTCAGAAGATCATAGAAGAAACGAGAAGGCGTAATCCATCCACAACCGCTTATATTGATGTTGAGAAGTTTTACGAGCTTATGTGGAAAAAAAGGAATGGTATCACTCACACCCCGGAAGTTATATCGCAATTGCCGAGGTACTTGCGAGTCGATATCAAGCTGGATTTGGTTTGGCCAGTATTTCATCATAGTCCAACACTGAGGAACACCTCGACTCCTTTTAAACGATGGCTCTGTGATTATGTTCATTTAGATTACAAACTGCCCGGTGAGAGATTCTTTGCAGGTCCTCATTGCCAGACTCGTATATATTATATCAAGTCTGGAATAGTTCAGCTGATTTCATCAGACGACGGTTCTACACCTTTGATTTCCGTTACGAGTGGCACAGTTTTTGGGGATATAAGCTTCTATCTCCCACCTTTGAAAAGAAAAACGTCTGTGCGATGTCTTACGTATTGCGAAATAATGTACATTAACCGCGTGGATCTTTTAAACTCCCTGCACAAATATCCTGAAGATCGACGTATGATTATGGAACTAACTAGGGTAAGAATAAGGCATGCACGTACATTGCGTGCATGCAAACAACATGTACGAGGTTCAGATAGAACTGAAGATGAAGGCATCGCGTGGGTGAAAAAACGCTGGTGGGAAATTTATGAAACCGTAGCAGCTTGGAAAAGGAGATCGTCTAAGAATGAAAACCAAAGATGCGAGTTGCCTTCAGAGGATGTGTTTTACCATTGTTCTAAATACATTGGTCAGTTAGTTCTTTGCAGTGATATTGAACTGCAGACAAAATCTATGTTTGCCAATGTGAAATTTCCATGGATATTTGTACCAGAGTCGATATTTGGTCGTATCTGGAAAACGATTGTTATAATTACGGTTTTCTTCGTTTTATTGCTGTATCCACCGTACATAACGAGAAGAAACGTACCGATCTGGTTTGATTTTTTCCAGTTTTGGGCAAACCTTATTTACATTTGTGATATTTGTGTATCACTTCTGACATCTATAGTGAGACATGAAAATGTTACTGATAATTTTGCTTCTGTGATGTTTGCTCGTTGTAAAAGTACGAAATTCGCTTTGGATATTCTGTCGACCGTTTGGTTCGAAGATATAGCTGTAATTATTGGCTTGCCTGAATTTTATGATTGCTGTCAATTTAATCGTTTGATAAAAATCTATGTTCTTTTCACAAAATGGGATCCAAGAAAAGATCCACTGTACGATGTGTGCTATAAGATCGTTCTTGTACATTTCTCCTTTGTGTATATCACTAGTTACTTTCTGTTTATGCTCGATCGCAAAGAAGTCATGATAAGCACATCTTATTTCTTCGGAGAAGTGGTTTGTAAGCAAGGAGCTTCCGATGAGCATTGTGATTTTGAAGGCATCTCACCTTCATATGTTGTACTCGCGTGGCTGTTTGAGTATATATTCTACGAATATCTTCCAAACACTTTGCTGGATATGTATGTGGCAATAATTTTAAGCTACATTGCATTTATTGTTTGCGTAATTTGTGAAACGTACTTGGTAGGCTCACTGTATTTGAAATATCACCAGATTACAGATTATCAATATTTTGTGTCTAATATAAGAAGCCATTATTCTCATCATAAAATTCACCCGGACCTCCTAAAACGTTTGAACAGATATTTGATATGTCATTGGAAATACTACCACGGAATGGACGTCATGCAACCGAATATTCTAAGGAATGAACCATACGATATATATTGGAAAGTCCATGGCGAGGTTGCAGAAAAAGTGATAGCAGATTCTAAAGCCTTTGCTTATGCCGATCACTCAATGATAAGGGAATTGGCATACAGAGCTAAGTTTTTGATACTGCCCAAAAAGTCGACAATTATTATTTTTGGTATACTTTGCAAAAACGTATCTTGGATAATTCAAGTGAGTCTAAGGTTCAAATAAGTGATAGCTAATGATAGTCTCAATTCGCCAGATAAATAGTTGTTTAGGAAAACTCAGATAGTTTATTTGCTAAACATTTAATATGAAATAAGAAATACTAAAATTAATACATTTATAAAACGTGTGCTCAATGAAAGATGGAGGCCGGAAGAGAGGTTGGTGTTGCCAACCTGTGTTGCGGTTGCCCACATTTGTTGGGGTTGCCAACAATAGTATAATATGTTTTTTTTAATTTCAAGGGCCATGTTATGTGCGAATATCCAAATGAGAAGGGTGAATTACTGAAGAAGACGTTATATCCCGGCGAGCTTTTAACGACCCTTGGGGTGTTTTTTGGCAGTGCGTCACTCAGGACACTTACAGCTGCTACGGAATGTGAAGTGTGTATTTTATTTATATGCTAATATTCTGAATCAAATATTTACTTTACGTCGTTAAGACGACTACCGACTCGTAGTCACACCAGATTATCATACCAGTGTTACAAACAAGATTTTTTTTCTCTTTTGTCACACCAATGATTTTTCTACACCATTTATACCTAACTAGTGCTGTCCTAGTTAGTCAAATTAACCAGATTTTGTACAGTGACTAACAAAACTTTTTAAATGTATAATAGAAAATAATTCTTGATATTTATACAATACGATATTTTATATTATTCCTCTCCCCCTCACCCCCTCCAAGTTCCTGTCGACGGAGCCCCTCTTCGCGGGGCTCCTATTTCTGGGTGGTCATAAAAGGAAAATAACCTTAACCTAATTACCTATAAATATTTTATATTATCGGTTTATAATAGAAAAAATGTAGGTACTGCACTAGCAATTATCGTATACATGGTGTGGAAAAATCAGTGGTGTGACAAAAGAGAAAAAAATCCTGTTTGTAACACCGGTGTGATAATCTGGTGTGACTACGAGAGTGTGAGTACGAGAGAGTGACCGACTCACTCTTAAGACCCTCAAAAATCAGTAGCCGTGTCCGTGATGTCTTGTCGATAAATGCAATTGGAATAGAATCGATATAGTAACACAGCTACAGGTTCTGAATTTTGAACAAAACGAACTTATCGAAAGTATGACTGTAAATTGAATTGAACGCTAAAATCGTTACTTTTCCAATAATGATTGCTATTAAAATTCAACCTGTAATATTTTTGTTGCAGATTTTATACATACCAAAAAAAGACTTTATAGATATAATGAAATGCTATCCCCATGAGTGGGAACATTATCAGAATTGCGTAGAGGAATTTTCCACAAGCGTTCATAAAATATCTCAAGATTATGTTGAAAAGTATAAAAATGTGAGTACTTTTAAAGTTAATTTGCTCGTTCCATTAGGTTTGAGATTTTATTAGACGCTGCTTAATACTAATTGGTGCTCCATTAAATAATTTACTAGTTCTTATTATTCTTCACCGTCTTCGTCATGTTATTCAGCTATAGAGGTAGGTAAGATAATTTTCATACGATTGTTCCTTGTAGACGTTTTGATGTAGTAATGTCAATGAAAATATTCTACTGTGTTTTTTTATTTAATTTTCACTATCCATACCTCGAGTATTGAATAATATTATATTTCAGTACAAAGTAGTGATGAGACGGCGAATCTTTCACGCTAAGAGAAGAGGAATAGAAATTTCATCCACAAACATCGTTGAAGCGGAAAAACCAAATGAAACACGTTCCTCAGGTTCATGGTTAGATCCAGAATCAAGGTTCGTATCTTCCTTGCCAATTTTACAAGATTTTATTAAACTTGCAAATTATTATGTTTGTTTGTGTGGAATCTGGCAACTCAATTTTGAATCAGATGTCTTCAACCGATTGAGCTGAAATTTCGCAAACTTGTTTAGTTTGGATGACAATGCATAGTTAGTATTTGTACGTATGTATGTATGTGTATGTGCATGTATGTGTGTGTATGATGTGATGTTATTTTAAATCCAACATGGTGGGACACCACAGATGAAGGGTTAGTTATTTTTTGAGCACTCCTTACAATATGGTTATCAAATTAAATTTGATTTGGCGAAAAGAACTACTTGACATTTGTTTTTAAGATATTTTTTGAATGATAACTTATTTGGGTTGGCTTTTAAAGATATCCCTAACCAGTGTCGTTTTACTATGATTTTTTTTTCAGATTTATGCACAACTGGATGACTTTCCGGGCTATTCTTGTTGTTGTTTCTATAGCCGCTGCTGCAATTCAAGGTTTATGTTTCCATTATAATTAATATTTTTTCTAATCTTTTCTACGAGTACGAGTAATAAATATAATAAATATCCTTGTTTTCAGGTGGAAGTGGGGCTTGTTATAGATTGCTATTTGTCTTGATAGGCGAAATATGTGATGTTATCGTGATTTTCGATATTATTATCAAGATATTCGTAAGTATTTTTTTATTTCTTCATGTTTTGTGGTTTCCAATGAGGGCGGCCATTCATACTTCTTTTTAAATCAATGATGAATCCAGAGCAAGGTCATCAGTTTAAAATGTGTATTGAATGGGATCTCTTAAGCCATTTGAAATTTGACAATTTTTTCAAATTTAGTACAGGATTTAAGCAATTTTTACAGTCGATTTGTATCGATTTTATTTATTTACTAGCTGACCCGGCAAACTTCGTTTTGCCTGTTATTTTTTCTCATTATATTAATAATTTTATTTATTTATTTATAGGTACAACTGTAACGGGTCACGTTCCGTACATTGAAGATATTTCGAAATTTTTTGTTACAGAGCACTCTTTAGTCGATACTGAAGCCAAAACTGTAATATGTTTAATTTTTGTCCGTTTGTCTGTCTGTCTCTCTATTTCACGGCCACGCATCACGGCTAATCCGCTGGATGGATTAAAATGAGACTTGGCATGATGTGAGTTTATATACCGAAGTAGAACATAGGATACTTCTTATTCCGAAATTCAGCATGGTTTCCCTGGAAGACGACATCTAAGTCAAAATGTTTATGTATTAAGTTATAATTCATTAACACGCGGTCAGATTTCATTCATTCTTTTTTGTTCGAAAGGAGGTACTTCATAGATTGTCTCTGAAATATTTAAAGTTTATCAGTTTTGTAGTTCAGAAATTACAGACATACAACCCCTCAGTGTAAGTCAAACCGTATAGCCATGTTGCGATATTACTTATAGCGCCATCTCTAAAATTAATGTGGTACCTTCTTGAAAGTAATTTTTTCTCGCATTACCGAATTTTAGTTATGTCATGGTGTATCTATCTACCGTTGTCTCACTTTGTTTCGAGATGGCACCTGAGGTTTTCACTTCTGTCAACATTTAATTGAACGCGGCCGAAGCCTCTCGCTGGATCAAATATAATTGAATTTCATCTCAACCCCACAATAGCTGGGTTAGGGTTTCCTCTCAGAATAAGAGAGGTTTGTTTAGTAAGTACTTAGATGAAGACCAAAAAAGAAATGGATGGATCGTATGGAAGAGTATTGCACGTTGACAGCAGATAGGAGAGAATGTAAGAAGACTCCATGGTAGAAATTTAGAATCCAATGGCAGGAGTAGCGGGACGGGAAGGGGGAAGGGAGGGAGAGGCAGTGTCCCCTAACCCCCGATACCACTCCCTGAAAAGGTATTGCACCATTCTTGAGCAAATTTAAAAAGATGAAATAATTAAAGTGACGATGATGGAGTCGCTTCGTCGCGGAGAGAAGCGAAAGGGGAAGGGGTGGGAAGAAAAAAATGGGATTTTTCCCCCCCTCCCAAGCTAAAACTTTCGACACGTAGTAGCTTTTAAGAAATATTTTTTTTAATTATGAAGTTTTGAATTCAATTTTGCTGTTATAATTATACTGAAATACATGTTTTGGAATGGGAATTGTAGCCTAAAGAAGAAGTAAAGGAGTTAGGAAAACCCTTTATCCATCACCATCTACCCCTCACCCCCCCTAAGGGTCAGTCGACAGAGCTTTAAAATCTTGAGGACAGAATTGAGAGGACTTGTTGACAGAACTTTGAACTCTTTTTTAGCCTTCAGTCTTTCCCTTACCCTTTTTAAGGCTCGGTCGACGGGTGGTCATAAAAGAAAATAACCACTCAGAATCCTCTCTCGCCATCCTCTTCGTCACCTATCCGTTAAGTCGAGGTGCCCCAAGTCCCGAGCTCGCTTCGCTCGCTCTACATCCTAAGTGGTTTGTGTCAAAAATTGAATCTGTAATACTACAAATAACATATTTAAAAAGTTCTGTGGCCTATTTTTTTGTCGGTACGACAAAATATATGTGTGGTGTTCCATCTCGTCCTACTGTATCTCCTAAAAATCATCCTAACTTCGAAAAAAGACCTCCCGATTTATACTGACCGCCACATAGATGGAATAATTGTTTTTTTGAAAAGCTCGAAAACAGTGCGTTACCTCGTAATGCGAATAGTATTGTTATAATCAGGGACCAAACCTCTACCAAATACAACACCTTTCTCCCCCGAACTCCTGCCAAAGGAAAGTAAATCCAACCCTGATTTAGCAAGTTTCATCAGTACTAACAAATATCTGTAAGAAGTTTGGTGAATCGGCTTTAAACAACTCCAAACAATTGCGCTAAATCGTTAGTCGGTTGCATTTATGTTCAGCTGAAAGAAGCCTCGGTACCCATCTCGCAGAAAGCTTCGAAGCCCTGATCCTGATTTTCGATCAACGGCCCCGAGTATGAAATCCCAAATATTTCCGACGTTATTCTCAGTACTCGAAGCTGATGGCCATCCAGCTCGTGGGTCATCAATTCTTCTGACCATTTTTTAACGATTGTATATACGCTGGAGCAGGTCCTAATTTGTCAATCTGTTTCAGCGTTAACCCTTTCTTGAACAAATAAAAATAAAATACTTGGCATCGACGTAGGTAATGTTCGATATTCTCCGAAACCACAATCGGTATTATAACGTTATTTGCATATCAAATAAATTAAATAGACCAAAGAGGTCGGACATCATACTCCGGCTACAAATTTCGAAACAAACCTGTCAGAGGTGCTGACGTGACAGCAATGAAATGTTTACTTAGCAACGCCATTAAATCAATTTATTAATTTTATTTTTATTTCGAAAATACTCGATAATCCTAAGTCTCCACATATAAGTCCTCGATTCGGATCGATTATTTTTTTACGCTCTTTCATTTGATGTGCGATTCGTTCGATTCCACCGTACACTGGTACCGCCCTTGGTTTTTGTATGGGAAAATTAAATCGGCCAGGGCCAGGGTTCTTTCAGCATTTTGGGACATCAAATATAGATAACAACCCGGTCCCGCACCCAGAGATCATTCCCTGAAAATTTCATAACGATCGGTCCAGCCGTCTCTGAGTAGTTTGGCTACAAATACATTTTTACTTTTATCCCCTCTCCTAAGGGAACCATGGTGAATTTCGGGATAAAAAGTATCCTATGTCCTTCCTCGTAGTATGAACTCAAGTCATACCAAGTTTCATTGGAATTCATTCAGTAGTTTCGGCGTGATGCGCGGCCGTGATACAGAAAGACAGACAGACAGACAGACAGACAAAAATAAAAAAAAATACAGTTTTGGTTTCAGAACCGATTTTAGAGTGCCCTCGAAAAAAAATTTTCAAAATATCTTTAATGTACAGAATTTGACCTGTTACAGATTTATTATAAGTATAGATAATCTTTTGCTCCAGCATCTCTTAGAATGTTTATTAGGTGATGATTGTGACTATTACTTATTTTAAAGAGTGGGAGGGTTTTTAATTTTAATTACGCGTACCTTTTTCGTCTATATGATTTGTCACACTTTTACTGCAGTTAAGCAACCCAGACTTAACAGCTCAGCTGTGTAATATTGGAAGCCCAACTATCCAAAGGCAAAATCTATTTATCTCTTTTCTTGCACCATAATAATATAGAAAGTTTTATTTATTTTCAGCTTAGCTTCTACGATGAACGTGGATTGAAGATCAGCAGTTTGGGACGAAGCTCAAAACATTACGTCAGTCGAGGTTTCCTTTGTGACGTGATCGGATGTATGCCTTGGCCGGATATAATAAATCTTTTCCTCACTAAGCCCATCACGAAAAATGAAGAAATGCTTATCAACACCTTCACTAAATACGCGCATTTGTATCTTTTGATTGGCTATTTCAACTATCTGGCTGATATGCCAAATGTAAACTTTCTGGTTCTTATGGTTTGTATCTTCCTAACATTCAAGTTCATCAAGCATTTAACCATAGTTTATATCTCTCCCTTTTGAAAATCGCAACTGTTATTTGCAAAAAACGGGACTACCTTATAGGTTGTGATTAACTGGTGGTACAAATTAAATTACAATAGTTACAGACAGTAGCTTAATGCTTGGGTGAACTCCGGTTTAAGTTTCATCAGGTCTTCATTATTTTATCTAATTATATCCTTTTATTTTATTTTCTTCCTAGCAACGTTGATGCAATGTGAATGTGCCTAAATTTTTAAATAATGTCTGTCTGTAGAAGTCGTGCCCGCGTAGAATGGTGCCAAGGATGCTGGCTGTATTTTTACTGAAATTAGGTATCATTGTAGATCATCAAATGGCAAACAGTAACGATACTGGTGATGCTCGGCGCCAGTCAATACTTTGTTAGCCAATGCATCCAATTCGAGTGGGACGACAATGTCAAGCTAGTTGGCATGCAACGTCAAAACCATTGCTGGTTGCCGAACTATTTGCCTTTGAGCGATCCGCCTACAGTCCAAGAATTGCATATGGTACGATATTTTTTTATTGTTTCATTTTATGGTCTAACCCGTTCTCCGTGTCAGGGTTCTTATAAATCTGAGAAATATATATTGGATGTAAAAATTGTATAGCTAGGCGGCCTAAAAGTTGAGGAGATGTAGTTGCGCTGACGACTGCCAATTTGGGTCAACTTTAGTGCCACATACTAAAGGACTAAATTTGCGGAACGTGAACAGGAAAGCGCAATGTTGGCAGACCTAGGTGGACGGATGACAACAGTAGAGTCACGGGGAGAGGCTTCAGGCTGCAAAAAATCGTGGTATTTGGCGGTCATTTCTGCAGGAGGCAGTACTCGTAACTAGCAGTGGACGTCACCTGAAACGACAAGGAGGACAAATGTTCCAAAGAAATTACAAAACTCTAAAAGTACGAAATTTACGCATGAAACCTATAGTATAAAAATACATCAGATTTGCATTCTATTCCATTCGAAATTGAATTAATCATTGACTTTTTAAGGTGTACGCGGAAAGC
Organism: Coenonympha arcania; assembly: GCA_036785405.1. Lineage (NCBI taxonomy): Eukaryota > Metazoa > Arthropoda > Insecta > Lepidoptera > Nymphalidae > Coenonympha > Coenonympha arcania. Next base: position 6,696,853 of record CM072067.1, read on the forward strand.
CTTAACTTAGCTCAAAGTGGTTTCATGAGATTTAACCTTGGGAAGTTTCAAATAGACCGCTTCTACCTCGGCGTCGGTATTATGCTCCTTGTCATCGGATTCCTATTCTGGTAAAAACATACTTCTTCACTCGGTGAATGTAGACTCAACCAAAATTATTTAAAACAAAAAACACAATTTTAAAAACAAGACGCAGTTTACTGAGCAACTCCGGTATGACGCCCGTTTTCCCTACATTTTTACTATCAGCACATTGTGCAATACGAAGTCGAAAGCTTTGGAAAGATTGAGAAAACAGGCATGTGTCGTTTTCCGACTTACAGTCAATTAGATTATCCAATACTTTAGCAATTGCGGTTGCCAAGGATATTGGTATGTGTAATTTGCTCGGTCAGAAATATTACCAATTTTGTTTGCAACAATAGTGATTACTTAATCAGCCTATAGACCTCCACTGCTGGACATAGGCCTTTCCGAGAGCGCGCCACCACACACGGTCCTCCACCTTCCTCATTCACCCGCTACCAGCGACCTTCTTTAGGTCATCGGTCCAGCGGGCAGGAAGTCGTCCTATGCTGCGCTTACCGGTACGTGATTACTAGGTACTAATATCTTGACCTTGCATTTTTAGGTTCATCATTTGCTACTCGCTTACTCTGCTGGTACTGAACCACCGCGGGAACACAATATTCCAACATAGCGTTAATCAACTGCAAAGGTTCCTCAAAGCGGAGAGAGTTGACAACAATATCATCAGTCATGCTGTTAACCATTTCAGATATTGGTGGCTAAGGTTTACTTTGTGTCTAATAATATCTTGTCAAATCAAAACAACTTTAACATATCTAATTTCTACTACTAATTGGACAGATGTCTGGTTAACCCATAACGGGACTCGTTCAAATAAACACACGAAAAGTTCATTAAAATCTGTCAAGCCATTTTCAGGGTTCAAAAGACTGCCAAGATTAATTAATTAATTAATTTTTATTAAACATTTTTTAGGCCAGAGCCTTGTGAGCTGGTCTTGGGAATATTTAGGCTGCTACTATTACGTCTCTGGTGCTTATTGCAAAAACTTTTTCTCAGTTTTCAAACCTTGTTGTTGTTGAGATTTTTTTTCTTTGGAGAGAGTTCTCAGGAACTCTGCCACCTTTCTACTAGGACGCCGAGAGCAGTCCTTATGTTGAATCTGGTATGTCTTCAAGAGAATATTGAATAGGCATTTTCTAGACAAGCGCGCTCCCAAATTAGCTTCGTATCATTGCTTACCGTCAGTCTTGATTCTCATTAAGTGCAAATCAATCTACAATATAAAAACCTTTTTTTTTCAGGACAAAGGGGATAGATATTCAAAGTTTGATGAACGAACGCATCGGAGTTATATTCAGGCAGGATTTAAGCTACTACTTCTTTAAAAAGTAAGTTGTATGCTCTTATTATAATTGAGGGGTCATTTGGAAAAATAACCAATGTCAAATGTATTGTAAACAGTTTTTTAAGCCTCCTGTAAAATTTACTAAAATTGACAAAGGGGGTTACTCAGAGAAACCAAAGCTGACAGAAATTCTGCATTATTTCTGGTAACTATATTCTTCTCTCTTAGAACTGTAGAAGCAGCCGATACATTGCTAAAAGGCGGTGAAACTTTAGAAAGAGAGTTGGCTAGTGCTTCGACTCAACTCTATTTCTTACCTAGAGAGGTAATCGTAAGGGAAATGAATTTAGCCCCATGGGTCTTTATTGTACACCGTGGAAAGATTATGATTAAAAAAGATGGCGAGAATTTGGCTCTTTTAACTAAGGTAACTAACTACTGTGACAGTTAATTTACAGTAAGTACTATTGCAATTTTGCCTGTCACTGGTTTTGTATACTTATTTATTCTATCCAGTTGGATACGTAGGTAGATATTTTTTGATAACCTTACCTAGTTTTATGAGTCTAAAAGAACCCTTGTTCATAATAAGTTCAAAGGTTTTTATAATTACTTATTTAGAATTTTTAAATTAATATCATGCATATAAATTCTTTGCAGGGTGGTATTTTTGGTCAATTAGATGGCACGACTCCACGGCCTCTGCATATTTCAGCTCATTCTAAAGACTACGCTGATCTCCTACAAATTCCTATTAAAGAATTCCAACAAATTATTGGTGATGAGGTAATCAAAATAAATATTCAAATAAACAAAAGTGCCAACAATCCATTAAACGGATTTTTTTTTCAGGGAAGAGTACATATTGCGGAGAATCATCAATCGGAATACGATTTCATGGCTGTAAAGAAATTGGTCGTTGAGAACCCTTATAATACGGTGAAATATTTGCTGAGAGGACAAAAATCCATCAAATTACCGGTTAGTTAGGTTAGGTTAGTAAAAAAAGTTATGAGGCAACTTCACAGCTGTGAACCAAGGCAAAGGAAAGAAAGAAAAGCAAGAAGTCTTAAAATTTTTACAAGAATTTTTTGTAACCACGCATACACATATTTGCACTCCTTGCACCTATGTGGTATCAAAATGTGATAAATAAATAATCATTATTGAACTTGAGGTTCTCGTATAAGTTAGCAGCAGTAGTAGTTCAAAGTAATAAATTAAATCTTGCTAGGCGATTCACATACTATTTCGACACACTGAGGGAAATGACTCTACTGATATTATGACCTTTATTGATATTATAGAGTGTAAGTTTCATGTACGAGTATTCATTTCACTGTTCATATCACAACCGTAGAGTTTTGTCAATGGCTACCTTGATATGAAAATGTTTTCGTTTTCATAGTGGATGGACCAGCGTATGAATGCCCAAGGCTGGTACTCCAGGTGGTTGTATCTCTCGTGGCTCTTCTGCCCGACGCTGGCGGGCTTCAGCACATTATTCCTCATCACGGTTCCAGAGAAGCACAGCGCTGACGTCTTCTCCTTCTTGCTACTGCTGGATGCTGTGCATTTACTGCACGTGGCTGTTGAGTTTTACTCTGTGAATATTCCATTTTTTGTTATTACCTTACTCTCTATTAATTTTTCTTATTTTTTGCGGTGCAAGAGCAAAAACTACAGTTTTATTTTAACACAATCATGTTGGCGATCTTGAGTAAAATTAAAATTAAACTCGATTGCGTGCCATAATTTTTTATGACCTTGTTCCATTAACTTACTAGTATTATATATCTATGCCTCGTTCAAATAAATATCACCTATTCCAATGGCCCTATTTTCTTTCTCTAAGTCAGTGTGTTCAAGACACTACTGTATATCTATTTCCTAGGAATCGATTATTACAATGGTAATATTAACAAGGAGTTTTACAAATATTCTTTTACTACAATTTTCTTGTCCCAAGACATTTATCCCGAGAAACAAAAAGCCTCTCCGGGTCAAAAGTAATGGTAGAAAATAGCTAGTCAATTAAAAATAATAATGTGTTTAAAAATTAATAAAAATCTTTGTTTTATTGTTTAGACTGAGCTCGGTGTACAAAATGGACGGTGTGAAGATCGAGTTATTGAATGGGGCCTTTTTAAGAAATGGCAAACCTATTCTGATATTATATCCATAGTTATACCAGTGCTTGCGTTTTTCTTCGACAATAGACATTACGGGCTTTTAAGACTGTTGAGGCTTCGTCTGCTATATGATTTTCATAAACATTTCTGTAAAGGGCTTCAGGTGAGTGACTTGTGTGCATGATTTCAATTTTCTCCATCGTGACATGCTAAGTTATTAAAACATTATATTTTTACATTTATTCGTTTCAGAGTACAATAGCTCCTATATTATTGAAATTCATTATCATATTCTTTTTGCTACATTGCATGACTTGTGGATGGATCTATGTGGCTTGTCGAGGTAATTGAATGAGACGATGTATTTGCTTATAGGCTTAAAAAAAAGACAATAGATAGACGGCCAATTTAGTAGACAATTTAGAACGTTGTGGGTATCGACATAATTATATTTTAAATTCGTTTGAGTTAAATTAAATGATAATCATCTTAAAAGTACTTAAAGCCTCCCCCACACAGGCGCGTTATTATCGCGCGATAATATCGCAAGCGTTATTGCGATATCTGTTTTCAGTACTACAGTTTTCAGTAGTACAGTTTTGTATTAAGAAGGTCATGTAGTTACACACTGCTGCGATAATAACGCCGCAATGGAAGTATATCGGTCGATATTATAGCAAGCGTTATTGCGATATATGTTTTCAGTACATTTTGTATTAGGATGATCAAGTAGTTACACACTGCTGCGATAATAACGCGCGATAATGACGCGCGATAATATAACGCGCGATAATAACGCGCCTGTGTGGGACGGTGGACGCAGCGTCCTACTTCCATTGCGGCGTACAAAATGTACTGAAAACAGATATCGCAATAACGCTTGCGATATTATCGCGCGATAATAACGCGGGACGCTGCGTCCGTCTGCGCGTTATTATCGCGCGATAAAAACGCAGCTGTGTGCAAGGAATCGGGACGCATTATCGCAATAACGCTTGCGATATTATCGCACGATAATAACGCGCCTGTGTGGGGGAGGCTTAACTCTTAGAAGTCAGAGATGCGTATAGAGGCTCTCCCAGATGCATAAATCGCAGTACAATGTCAAGTGTTAGTGGTATAGCTTTTATTATTTTCTAGATCCAGTGTTTCCTTTGTCTGTCCAACCTATTCCAAATCATATAAACAAGACCATTGACTATACTGAGTGGACTTCACTTTTTTCTAGACAAGGAGGTAAGGAATATTAATTTCTGATATCTGTGATTCCCTGACTAATAAACTGTTTAATTACTTGGTAACTCTTCTATTATTAATGTCATACTTCAAAATTAACGGCCTCGCTGGCCTAATGGCACTGTGGTGGTGTGGTGAAACAGGTGGTCCCGGGCTCGATTTATGTCATGGACTATTTGGAGATTTTATAGTTTTTGCGGCTGGTTATTTTTGACTCCAAATTGGGGTGCCGTTATTGTAGTTATAGCTGATATATATTTGAATTAAGGTTTTAAAAAAAATTGATGTTTTCAGGTTGCGCTCGGTTATCAAAAAATTTCATATATGACAAGCAAACTAAATTTAGCTTCTTAGTCCCTTTGTCTTGGACCGCGGACTACTTGGTGGCTATGATATACATTATCATTATTTTTACACATACTGAAGTTGATATAGTAAGTATCGATAAACACAGTAGGTTATAGATGTCTAAAAACAAGTGGTATCTACTTGTGGTAGGACGCTGACTGAAGGTTGCTTTAAATTGAAATTAACCCATGGGAGTAATAGTTAAATTTAATAATTTATAGAAGATCGTTTAAATTTTGTGAAATATTGATAAAAAACACAATATCCGACTAAGTTTGTCGTGGGCTTCTTCTCCGTTTGGGCGCATTGGAACAACCCTCGTAAACTTCTTAAAATATAAGTAGGTAGTTTAATAACTATTTGAAAGTTAATTAAGTCTTCATGAAATAAATAATTTGAATCTCTGAATTGTATGACATAAACAGGCGTATCTCTTAACATTTACTTATTTATGATTTTGTTCATCTCGTCATTTTTTTCATAAAAACATACACTTCTGTACAATATTACAAGTTAAACTTTTTTTTTTCGTTTCTAGGTCGTGGCTTTGTCCCTAAAGCAGATTTACTACAAGCTTTTGATCAACTTCGTGATATATCCGGCTGACATTTGGATTCTGAGTATAGCCATCAGCGCTGTGTACACGAAGTTCCGCGAGCTGTACGCGTATGACTACGAAGTGAACAATCTCCTCACGTATCTGCGAGGCAGCGGGTTGTCGCCGGTGTTGCTGCACTCCGTACGGGAATATACTAAACAACTGTGGCAGAGACAAAGGGGTATTACTTCTGAGTATAAAACAAAGTCGCTTTCCACTGTCTGTCTCTATGTATCCTCAGTTATCTTTTGTGAAAGTAAGACTTCCTTACCACAGGATCACTAGTAAGGAGTCGGAAAGTCACCACAATATGGCATTTGCAACTTCTAACATGGCAACTTACTTATTATATTATAAAGCCTAATTTTACTTGCAACTAGCTATAGTGCGATTCTCTCCCTTTTCGCGTTTTATCTCTCTTTCGGTTCGGACACTTTTTAGCGCCGACCCGTCATCCTTAGTATTATATACCTATCTATGATCGCGGCCCATAAATGATCCTGGGTCGGCTAACTACTCACGCCGTTGGTGTCAAAACAATTTTTTTGATACCAGTAAACTGGCAATATTTTTTCGCGAGGTCTGCCGGGTCCTGAGTATTATGTCTATTAGTACAAATGTTTTCAGGTAACTGGCTCCCGGAATTAGCTCAGCACGCCCACCATAGCCTCCGCGAAGATTTGTTCGGCGCTCTCTACATACACCATTTACAGACTGTCCCCCTCTTCCGCGACCTGCCTGAATATTTCAATCGCCAGCTGGTAGCTCGTGTCCGGAGAGTGGTTATTTTTCCAGGTATATTCAATACATGACGGTTTAAACTATTAGTAAAAGGACGAGGAGGCCCTTCTCGTTTTCGAAAGAGGGGTTTTAACTCCTTAGATCGATCTACGGTGCAGTCGAAGTTAATGGGAAGTGGAGCGTTCGGTAAAACTATGAGTTATATAATATCTCTGATGAGCTTACGTAGTCCAGCACAAGACGAGACGAAGAAGTATTCCTAAGGATTCTCTTTCACTTTGCTTTGGTTCTGCGAACCGCTAAGCGACCAGCCCTCCAGTTTTCGTTTTCGGTTCACATCCAAGTACAAACTGAGTATCTTTAAGAGAAAAGTATAAAATAAAAAAAAAATATTATCTAGGTTGGCACTAGACCTCACCATTGCTTTCCATTAGGCATGGTTTTCGTCAAAAGCAAGCCAGACCACACGGTATCTTTAAGTTAACTTTGTTTCAGGTAAATTCATAGTCCAAGAGGGTGATATTTTATCTTTGATGTGCTTTATTCATGAAGGGGAGGTTGAGAAATGGTATACAAATAAAAAGTAAGTAAAACATTATAGTAGAGATATGTTCGAACTAGAGATCTTCGAAGGTATCTACTTAGTGGGTAGGCTTATAGCGAATACAATATTCTGAAAGGCATCATGTTTTGGGTCGCCTAAGCCCCTGAACAATTTACAGAGTAATTTCAATATCAATTACGGATCGGTTAGCTATTTGCAAAATATAATACCTTGCGGAAACCAAAAGCATGGCTATGCCCCCAACGGATGAGTTCAATAATATTCCTTTTAGCCAAGTTCTATGGGGGAGTAAATTTATAATTAAAAAATATATACGGGGCATCGCAATCTAGCCCCAAAGTAAACGATAGCTTGTGTTATGGGTACCGGATAACTGACAAATATACATACATACTATTATACATTTATGTTTTTCAATACATATAATATATTGAAAAACACCCAGACAATGGAAACATTCATGCACATCACACAAACATTTACCAGTAGTGGGAATCGAAACCACGACCTCCGACGCAGACAGCAATTTCGCTACCACTACGCCATTTTGGAACTTGGAAGTTTCAAAAATAAATGGTGGTATAATATGTAAAGAATTTTGTAGATAAAAACTTATAATTAGGTGCCTGTATTTTAAGTGTATTGCAGGCAGGTTCACTTGCATATCTATTGTTCTTTTTTTTCATGAACATACAATATAAGTTATCACATCTAAAAATTATATTAACATCTAAAACAATATTGCACTGGAAAAATTACTTTTATCATTGATTTGAAATTTCGAAAAAGGTTCTTTCGAAATAGCCCGCTGTAGAGAAGTGGTTTAGATGTTTTCCAACTGGGCCGATTTTTAAATCGCCAGATAAGCTATCTGAGGAATAAATTTGAAACATATACCATACAAAATCTGTCAAAACGTCATATTTATTCCGTAGTTAACGTTTATCTGGCGATTGAAAAATCAGCCCAGTTGGAAAACATCTAAACCACTTCTCTCCAGCAGGCTATTTCGAAAAAACCTTTAGGGTCGATTTTTCAACCGATTGAAGGCCTAAGTGATACAATAATTGGCAAATTGGTGGATATATAAAAAATATCCTAGATTAGGAGATATAGTAGATGTCAAATTCCATCGCTATGTCATGAGGTTGCTACGTTATTTTTTTCAGAGGTGAAAGAAAATTGGTGTCGCTGTTGACTACGAACGGATATTTCGGTTTGATTCCGGGGCTGTTTCCAAATGCGCCGTTTCAGTTTACGTATTATTCCCGAACGGTATGATAATTTAAATAGCTGGCTACATCAATATCTTTTTTAACAAATTAATCATTACAAGTTACTATAGGCCCCGTGCACGAACTATAGATGGCAGCACAAATCGACACAAACGCCACTTGTGGTTAAAAATAGTACTAAGTAGGTTTTCGTGTTGCTACTACATTGTGTTGCCTAAACAAGGTAAGGTACATAAGTAATTAAATATTTTAATGATAAAAATAATAAAATACGGTTTCCAACCGCTCTCTAATGATTGCCAGCGTGGCCAAAATATGACCAAAGGTCAAAAACTTTTTGAGTCCGGGCATGTTATAAAAGTGGAAGAGATCGGTCAAAAGAATTCAATAATAACGGGAAAAATTGTAGCCCAGACAAAGATATTATGTAACGTGTATGATGTTAAAATAACTGTAAAGTATTTTTGAACTCATTTTTCATCTACATAATTTTTATTCGAGGTTATGTTTACTTACATATGTTTTTTTTTTGTGTCAAAATATAGTATTATGTATACTAGACAATTATAAGTTAACCATTTTACCTGATGTGTTTTTACTGCATTTATCTATTTTTGTCGTTTATCACGTAACCATGGAGAGTGAATACTATTCGTGGGAAAGTGATAGAATTTTACACCATTTGACTCGCTTCTATTTTTACTAGTATTCGTACATCCAGAGATGCAACAATACATTATAAATTATTTATAATAAATGCTTTTCACATCTTTAATAATGTTTATAATTTTATAGTGACTGATCAGTGAAATCTTAGCTTGAAACCCTGCGTTCACTTTAAATCATTAATGTTACCAATTTACACCACCAGCTGGCAGAGCTATCGCCGCGCTTGCTCCCTATACACAATTTTAATCTCACCTGATGGTCAGATTACTGACCACACTAAGAAAAAGCAGAAAGTAACTATACTGTGTCCATTCATTTATTTTCTTTTTGACACACGAGAAATTATATTGACTTTTGTAGTACCAGAGAGAGACTACTTACTTTAGTCTCTCAGTACAACTTGAGATATGTAAACAATCCATAGATATCACTAACAGTTTCAGGAACGCTAGCGAGTTCTTCTTAATGTTCTAAAAGGTGATCCATCAACTCCTCTTAGTTTAAGAAAATACCTAAGCCCAAGTTCTCCCTCTAAAAAGGTGTTTTGTAAAATTTTTCGCTCAAACACTGTTTTTTCAACTTTTTAGGTGGTTGACATCGTTTTGTTAAGATTTAAGGATTGGCAAGACTTGCTGGAAGGATACCCAGATGTCAAGGATCAGCTGTATACTGCTGCAAAGCAGTACAGGAAAGAGACGACCGCTTGAAGGTCGATGTTGGTTTATGGCTAGCCAAACTGCATTCAACGGGATATCTGCACTCTACGACTTGTGACCTGTTGTTGAAACATAACGTTTATGGGTTTTATTGCAAATTAAGTCAGCTGTATCAGAATAATATATTTTTTTACTTAATATTAGAAACAAGGTTTGAGTTTTTAAGAACCCCTACAGGCCTTTTTGACTTTATATTATTTAGTTGGTCCCAATGATATTGTAATATATTGGTTGGTCTGTAATAATATTGTCATGTTATATTGTTTACCTAGTTATTGTATTATCATGCTTCTATTGTACGGAAAAAATCTGTTCAGAATCTTTATATAAAGAGGTCAATAAATTGAAATGTAGCTGCTTACGGAGAGTTTCATTTGCGAAAAAAAATTAAATGTAAATTGCATTTGAATGTAATCGTCAAAATGTTGCGATAAAGCTCGGAATTATGGGCTTTCATTTAATCTGTATTCGAGTAAGCGATTTACTAGAGATAAAAGGTAAATCGTCACTGTGAGGGCTTTTATTTTTATTCATGAATAGTGGAGGACTATATTACTTTAAGGTTTACATATCTACGTATTAGTCCTACCGAAACAAGTTTTTCAGCTGAATCCGCTATTATTCTCGAACACTCGAATTTCGATTCGAAGATTCGGCCATATTTTTGCAAAACCGAAACTTAGATTTATTAATGAATGGAAGCAGGCGTTATTTTGCGGAAATCCATAATTAGTAAGAAAGACTAATTTGTTTTGCTATAATCCACTTCTTGAAAAGATTCTGTATGGTACAATATGCACCATACGTTTCGTCCCGACACCGGGACAACCTCAGAAGATGTTGACTTCAGGAGATGTTCTCTACGATTTCGCATTGTGAAGTCAACATCTCCTGAGGATTCCCCCGTGTCGGGACGAAACGTACGTCGAAGAAAGTGTTGGAAAATTGTGTGTGGTGTTTCATGTGGGCAGTGCACTGACATATATAAGTGTCTGTGGGGCAGTGTTCCTGCATATTGTACCATACATAATCTTTTCAAGAAGCGGATTATAGCAAAACAAATTAGTCTTTCCTACTTAGATTTATTAGCCGAAACTGTTCGAAACCGAAACTGAATTCTAAACTCTCGGTGGGTATTAACTTACAAGTTACTACTGAGTACCTACTGCCCGCACAACTGAAAAGCTATAGCATAACTTACCATTAGGTGAAATTGCAGCCATGTTGGTACATTTCATACAAATAAAACATTTATTACGAGTTCCTGGGGAAGCAATTTAATTTAGTAGGTAGGTACATTTTTCATTGTATAAGAAGAAAGGAGCAATAAAAGACGTGGTTGTTTCCATCGCGATGGTTATGGCCTATAAAGATAATAAACCGATCCAATTCATTAACCACTTAGCCCTTTATAAAAACCGTTACATTTTTTCAATTTACTCTGTGTTGTTATTTTTTATTAAAAATTCTGTTTAGGAACACATTATATTATGAAGAATAAACATTTATTTTTCGTAAACGTATTTTAATAAGCAGCTATAGACTTAGTGTCGGGACGTGCCTTCGTAATTTTCCGTCGAACGTTCTTCAGTTGAATTGTCGTTCTTACGAGTAGTATTGTGTTTGCATGTCACAACTAACGCCAACTATTTCCAGGCTCTACTAATAGTTAGTAAAATATGATTAGGTATACTTATTTACTTATAATATTATATAGTATGAAATCTTCAACTCACAATCCAAAGATTCATTGATCCATCAAAAATCCGCACTATACAATATGTGCTATACATACTTTACTTTTCTGTGACGAAATTTTCAAATTGATAGATATTTTTTGGCCTCGTTTGCAGCATTCACCCTACCAAATAAAGATTGAAATCATTAAAACATGTAGAGTAGGCACTTTGAGTGTAGATATTTTAAATGGCTCCTGGAATTTGCTTAGTGCCACTAAGAGCATTTCCCAAGTACCTCTCTCTGGGGATGTTAAAATATCAAAGCGAACCGTGTTTGAATACACGATTGAATTTAAAGCAAGAAACTGTTCGGTTCAGGAGTTCCTAATGATTTATGATAATTTAAATGGGCCTTTCAGGTATTTAAGTATCTACATAAGAAATTTCGTATCAGGTGCCTTCAACTTATTGACTCATACTGTTGGTGAGCTGAAATGGCTATAGATAGATGAAGTTGAGAATCGATAGATGAAGTAGCTAGATTCTGGCGGACTTAATATAGGAAGAAGTCAAGAGTCCTTGGGACTTGTTTGGCATATTTTTGCCGCGGTTTTATTTTACTTCCAAAAAAAACCCTATCTACATTATTTTAATCAAAGGGGAGTTAATAATCTCTTCGGCGAGGACGGGCGAAATATAAAACTCCATTAACAAGCTTAGAAAGTTCATTTTAATAAAAATAACGGCGTCCACTTTCTGATTAACATGCAAATTGAGTACCTATCTATTGTTTCTTGGGCCGATATTATTATAAGATAGATTGGGAGCTTCATCCACAGTTTAGATGTTGGAGATAACCCTTTGTAGTCTCTCCCTCTCCATAGTAGTGTCTTACCCCGAATGCGTATTATATTCTAATATCTGGGTGACCGAGCTTTGCTCGGTTGCCAATAGATGGCAGCAGGGTACATATTTTTTTTTGGTAAATTCGACATTTTCTAAAAGTGAATCCTAGCTAGATCGATTTATCGCCCCCAAAACCCCCTGTATACTAAATTTCATGAAAATCGTTCGAGCCGTTTCCGAGATTCAGATTATATAGAAATATATATATATATACAAGAATTGCTCGTTTAAAGGTATAGGATTAGTATCTGAAGTCGACGTGGGCATTCCGTAATACCCAGAATCGACATTTGGACGCCAATTCTTACTTAAGGCTTTCATACCTCATATAAGGAAAACGGTTCCATAATATTATGATCACTCGTACTTATGTACTTGAAACCAATGACTGCTGTTTCAGAAAAAAATGTTTATAATGACTGAGCCATATTATGAAATGATGCGATTTCATTCGTGATATAGAACGTCATGTGATCAATTACCTGTTTTGATCGAATATATCTGATTGTTTCGCGTAATGTCGCGTAATTTCGCGTATGTTGCTGTTATCATTATTCTCAAGTTATAGTTGTATAAACATTATATTTTTACATTTACACTCAGCTATATACACGTACAATATATATTTTATTTCAGATAGTCCTTTTACTGTTTTTCTGTTAGTAAAATACCCTAAGAGACCTAACTCAATTTATATTCTCTACAAATACTTACTGGCAAATACACTCCGCCTTCGCTTTACACTAGATTCCATTAGGTAGTAAATTCAGGGTGCTACAATATCTCAATTGTCTCCGAGCCTCGTGCAGTCGTTACCTCCTTAAAAGCAATCCCGTTTCGTGAATTTTTCATCGCATTATGTGAGTAATAAAAGTCTTGGATATTTTATCTCGACTGTTGTAGTCCAAGAGTTGAAGTTTTTTTTATCTATACAAGTTAGTACTTGACTGCGATCTCACCTGATGGTAAGTGATGATGCAGCCTAAGATGTTATTGTACTAACTTGGAAGGGTAAGTAAATTTACCCCAAGGGTTTCTACATAGCATCGCACCGGAACGTGAAATCGCTTGGCGGTGGGTCTTTGCTGGTAGGGTAGCGTGCCGACGTGATGCGCTGTAGAAATCGTTGGGGTTACAACTCCATCCAAGTTAGTACGATAAAATCTTCCGCTGCATCGTACCTTACTATCAGGTGAAATTGCAGTCAACTTTTATAAAATAAAATAAAAAGAATTGGGGAACTCAAAAACCATGGCATTCAGAATAGTATGGACATTTTTAGTTTATTGACCTTTGCGGTTGCAAACGCTGCGTTTATCACGGTTGTGGTTGCGTTTTTTACTGTTTTCGGTGGCTATCAATTTGGCGATGAGGGATAGATGATGAAGTATTTAAAGCTGTTCCCTCATCGGTAATAAGGGCGTCGGTGTAGTATCTCGTATTACCTGTGCTGTTTTCTTAGGAGACAGATAGTAACATCTCTTGTACTAGAATGCTCGACGAGGCTAATAAAACGAACCGCTTCAATTATCACTCGGATCTTCGCAGCAGCGTTTACTTTTTCAATTTGAATTGTAAGAACAAGCATGAAAAATTGCCTTTACCTTTGCGACACAGTTTCCATAAACTTTATGGGCTTAAATGGCAGTTTTTCTAACCGACGACAAGTAAAGGTAGGTACTTAGTTATTTCCGTCGCTTTTTATTTCTTCTAACACTCAGAAATTCTTACGAAAATCAGACACAAGAAACTTACTTTAAATGTTTTGATGTAAGTTTATTCTCATATAATCTGGCCGGTTAATATAAACTAGCAAGAACAGAATAGCTGTATATGTATTATTTTAATTGTTCCTTTGGTCTGGTTGAATTTATGAAGGCAAAACAAAGAATTTCATTATGGTTATTAAATTCCATCATGGGTATAATAAAGATGTAGTTTTTTTTTATTTCACTATAACAGTAATTGGGACTAAGAGTTCATAGAATCTTTCTATCTTTTCTATTTTTTTGTAAAGCTTCCATTATTCGAACGGAACTATGCTTGCGATGTAAGTACAGGAGTACTAATAAACGAAATTACGTAATAAACAACAGGTTTAATTAGCAGGGCAGATTAACTTGTTTTGCTATTGTCCTGCTAATTATGGATTTCCGCAAAATAACGCCTGCTTCCATTCAATAACAAGATTAATAATGAAATGCGCAACTATAAAAGGAAACAAGCAGGAAAAGCAGAAATAAACACTAAAGAAGGAATCACGAAAGTTTAAATACGGAAGTACCTATTCAGCATTCGCATCCGTTTCGATAAAGAGTGAAATTCAAAAATGAAAGGCCCCAGAACACGCTCACTTCATTTAGCGTTCATATCGCCTTCGCAGCGAGCGGCCTGCTGCCTGCATGCAACTTGAGTAGAGCTATTCCGTGACTTCGTTTTTGTAACACTCCCGAATTCGAGTGACACTAACGAGCTGAGTTTCGAAGTCTCTCGCATCTCTCGCACTTAATCTTTGGGGCTCGCACCAGCAGCTATCACCGGGCCTGTGAAAGTTTATTTGCGACGAAATGATAAAACTATGTTTCTATCACCGTCAATGCTCGCTTAATATTATGTATTCTCCAATGGGAGATGGCTCCCCTTTTCCGCTTTTGCCATGTTTTAGCTGCTGGAGAAGTCATGGGGCAGGTATATATATCAAATTTTATACAAAATATGGAACTTGTTATGAATCCCTCAGATTTGATGTAAAAGTTAGAGATCAGTGAGATGGGACGGATACGCCCGGCTATGCCACGAACTACGAAGTAACATAGATTTCATTCTGAGGTCAACGAGAAAAGAAAATAGAGAGATGGTTTGTTTGTGTGACTTTAATAATTATATTGGCACTGTTCAAATAATACAGACATTCGTAAATATTTCAGCTGCTTGCCAATATCAATAAAAACTAGTCAATCGAGTCAGTGTAAAGGTGAACACAAAAGCACTCTCTAATCTCTATTTTCACATTCTAGTAGTCCAATGTGGGAGATTTTCACAAGCCTGAAGAAAATTGAGGGAATTCGTTGAATCTGAAATAACTAATGTAGATTATAGCATTGACCTAGGAAACAGTAATATGTATAAAATCTTACTATGTGACAGTCAGATTGAAAAATTTGAAAAAATTCGAAGCTCGCGCTGTCGAGGTGAAAAAATCTCTTCACAGAATAACTAGGCTGCACTCCGCAATCAGTGCGGATTGAGATTCAATATCAAAGGAAAATAAACTGCGCCTCGGACAAAATTACTAGTTGGAACGACACGACATCAGAAGCGCTCTGCATGTGTTATTGGAAATATTTTTACTGTACACTTTTAATTTTTATTACTGGAAATTAAATTTCATTTTGATGTTTTTTAAATTTTTTATTGGTATCCGTTTCGATATGAAATTTGAACAATAAAAAATTCAAATCAAAATAAAACTTGCAATATTTTTTATATTTCAAAGTTCAAACAACGAAGATGCACAATTTATAATCGTTTATGATGTTTTTTAAATCGTAAAATATATTTACCAGTCGTTTTCTACTCTACGGAACTTTCCTGCGTGTAATTCAAGTTTTGAAAATGACAGGTATTTTATTTAGTTGCGTAAAAATATCATATTATGCTAAAACTAAGAATTTATTTTTAAGAAAGATTTTCTCTTTTTAAGAGATTTCGAGGATAAATATATTACTCTCGTAGACAAAGTATCGCACGTTAAGCTTAAACTAGCTATAAAACAAAAGCATCAAATTTTAAGAGAAAATTTTATACTTCACACTTTGTTTCTTGAAAAACATACTTTCACTCTAAAGTTAACCTTATTGCGCTTGGCATAAAGTTCAATATTTTAAAAATAGAGATACACGATGAAGAAAACAGCAACATTTAACTCAATCAGCTTAATGCTCGCTTCACTTTATCTACGTGAGGTGTGTTGTATGAACTGATTTATGTTCATACTCTAATCCGTACCAAAGTAATCTTTGTTATCAGAGATGTGGATTTTGTGCACTATTGGATGCAGCTACCAGCCTTTATGTTACTAGAGAGCACCCGCAACTTCACTCCGCATTTTGACGTGATAACGTTTAATAAATTGATGAACACCATTATAGCACTCATGAAAAATAGTAACGTTCCGCGTACCGTTCCGCGTACCGTTCCGCGTAACGTTCCGCGTAACGTTCCACGTAAGCCTGTGCGTGCAAGCGAGAGCGCGCAACAAGCGATAGAGAGGCACGATAAAAATTATATAAAATAATGATTATGATTATGATTAGATTACGATTACGATTATAATTATGACGTTATCACGTAAATCTATCGTCCGTAAACCGACTTTACAGACAAAAATTTTTTTTTCCAGGATTTCCAGGAGAAGCCTATTGTCTTATAACCGATTTTTACCTATGGATGAGCCTATCTGAACATTTGACGTAAACCTTCTTCGTACATGAAAAAAGTAGTGCCATCTGTCAATAGTGATCTGTGGCATGGTCATAAACAATAAACAATACTGCGGTCGGCTTAATACTGACGCAGTTGATGTCAAAACAAAAATTTTTGACACCAGTAACCTGGCGACATTTCTTTGCCGGTTTGCCGGGTCCTGTGACATGTCTATTCTTATAACACACAGATAAAGTCATTCCTTGCTCTGTGTTACATAACAGTTAATCAGCGGATTATTTTCAAAACGATTGGATTTTATTATAAATCTTTCTTCAGTGACCTACTCTTTCAGTGATTGAAATCCAGTTTTTCCAATAATCCTCGCCTCTCTTTCATCTAATAGCTCATGTATAATGAAACGATTGTCTATTTTGCCATTCAATAAGCGAGGTTTGAGTTTTCATCGATATTGAATTCAATCGCAGATTGCATAGCGTTTTAATTATAAAACCTAATAATGAAACAGTTTTATGTGAAGTTAGTTCTGAACTTAAAAAGTTATCAATGGATTTCATACCGTGTTCAATACTATACATAATGATTATTTATAATGATGGTTACGGATTTGATATAATATAATATGATCAGAATAATAAGGGGTTTTGTGAAATTCTAACCATAGCGAAGCAAATCAAATAAAAAAATTGTTTGCCTGTAAAGTCGGTTTACTGACGATATTTGAACGTGACAACGTCTTCTTTGTCACTCGTTCCGCGCTCGCGAGGTAACGCCGGTAACGCCGCATGAGCGAGGTAACGCCGGTAACGCCGGATGAGTAATGTTTTTTCGTGCGTGCAACCGGCTCTATCGATTTATAAGACGTTGTCACATCAAAAAATATACTTTATTTCTTATATATATAGCTTTCAGACACTTATGAAGAGTCATTGTTTAATATATATCTCTTTAATGGTGATAACTATTTATGTCACGGCTTAATACTAAAATTATAAGGGTCCGCAAACGCCTACAACAAACTTAGCTAGGTACTATTGTGTTATCACCATTTAACAACAATGAATATAAATACTAAGTAAATAGGCTAGTAAATTCAGAGCTATTCACTATCACTCTCAAGGCTCACTAATATAGTCCTTTATATTATAGTATGCCTTGTTAATGAGTCGAGGCTTAACAAATCCTTTTAATTTAGGTCAACAAATAGTTCAGTTACTGGATCATCGCTAAGTATATCCTCATGAAATCCTTTGTAATCACGGAATTCGTATCTAATACTTACGGTATGTTTAAAGACTTCGTATTCATAATGTAGCAAAGATTGCTTGCGATAAATCGTTTTGTCAATAGCTACACCAAAATCAATTGCAACATGTAGAGCTAAGCCCTCCATAACTCGCGTGCAATCAACCATGAGATCGCGCTATTTCCTCCTGCATGCAGCTGTAATACCCCCATTACAGCCTCCCATAATAGCGCCTTCTGATTGGACGAGCTTCTATATAGAAATTGCCGTGAATCAGAACAATCTTTTTTATGAAGCAGCTTAAAACGGTTACATTGTTACGAAAACAATGGCTATAATGTAATCGTTATTTATCTAGGTATATTTTTCATCGATATCAGGTTTGACTGTGGTCACCATTTTTTTCGATTATAACACGTTATTATCATCATCACCAGATAGACAGGCGGACATAATATTATTTAGCATTTTTTGATTAAAATTCTCATAGTTAATCTTTTCAACGTTAATTTATTCAATTCAAGCTTTATTTATTTGAATAAGACGCACGGCCAGGGTCCTTAGTGCATATGCAAAAAATCCCTTGCATCTTTTTGCCCCTCACTGTACCTACTTACGAACGTAACGAACTATGAATTACTTAAATCAAATTATGAAGTTACATTAAGCTACTTTGATAACATAAGTTATGTTTTGATGAAATTACAGGTAACTACTTTATTATTCCAAGGATAAATTGTATCAGTTGATATATTACTCAGAAAGATATTTCTCAGTTGAAAGATTAGATTTATATTTCTCATTAGAACAGGCGATAAATAGATTTTTAAATATAAACATTTTTGAATAAATACATTTTTGCTACCGTTTAATTTGGTTAAAGTTTTTTTGTCAAGAAAATGTAATTTAAAGCAATAGTTCATGCCCAGAACTGAATAAAAATTTGATGCGGACTCCACTCTGTATAGAGGGCAATTTTCTGGCATTCTGCAACCTCGGAAACAATTTTACCTGGAATTGCATTTGCCACGTTTTCAAAAACTGGCTGTCTTCCGGGAAGATCTGTATCAAATAATGGAAATTTAAAAACGCATACTGTTGTTGAATAGTTTGTTGTTTTTCAATTATTAGGTATGTATTTATATGTCACAGATATTTATAGTTAGGTTTCAATTTTGCACTTATTTTTTTACTCTTTACAGGTTAGTACTTGACTGAAATCTCACCTAATGGTAAGTGATGATGCAGCCTAAGATGTTATCGTACTAACTTGGAAGGGTAAGTAAATTTACCCCAACAAGCATTGCACCGGAACGCTAAATCGCTTGGCGGTGCGTCTTTGCTGGTAGGGTGGTAGCCACGGCCAAAGCCTCCTACCCATCTACCAGACCAATTGCGGAAATGTTCCAAATTACTATTTTTTTGTTCCCAATTAATACCAAAACAGATTAGGTACTTACGTAGACCAATTCAACTCGTTCATAAGTACCTATTTAGCGCTACGATACAAACACAACACCTACAAGTATAAATTTAACCGCTTCTGGTGGTGTCATGGATTAAAATAATCGGCCAAGTACGAGTATAACGGTTCAAGAGATGCAGCCTGGTGACAGACGGACTGTTGGACGGCGAAGTCTCAGTAGGGTCACGTTTTTTACCCTTTGGGTACAGAACCCTAAAAAACTGTATATGTATATAACTTTCAGTATGTATATAACTTTCAGGCAATGTTAATGCAAATGTGCAAATAACACAGCAATTTATATCATTATTTTGTCACTGTTAGCTATTTCTCTTAAACCAAGCAGACGTAAATTTACAAACTGTTTGAAAAAAAATGTCTGAATTCAGTGGCTTCGCAGCATTCAATTCGCACGGATTCAATTTAAACTTGTACACCGTGCTTGTACACTGACTGCAAACTAAGGCATTGTTGCTAACACTCATTACGGAGGAAATCGCAGCGCGCGTTAATTACTAACGTTTTCATCTGGTAATAATTTAGTTGTAGGTATCCATTTTGTAAGGTGAAATTGTTCTAAAAATTTGAGACCCGTGCCCAGAAATGTGGGCGTTAAAAATTTTGAAGAGTCTAATGTTTTTTCTCTGTATTGAGTCTATCGAACTATGTAAGGGCGGAAATAGGGACTGCGAATACTGTGTTTGCGGACAATTTCTTCATGATACATCCACTGTCATTGATAAAATCAATAAGTAGTTATATCGCTTATTAATCACTCTAATCCTCCATCAAATAGCCTGTTAACCGTGGAACAGAGAAAACGAAGTAGTGAAATATTTTTGATACAGTTTAGACTAATTGAGAACAGTGATCTTCTTTTCTGTAGGTTGATTCTGTATCGTTCAGTTAGTTCAGTAATAATCCAGTGAAGGTTATACTATTTAACTAACAAACTGAACGATACAGAATCAGCCCACTGATAAGATAATTCTGTCGACTGAGCGCAGATGACTTCACGGAAAAAATGTATTTAGCTGGTAAATTGGTATGGGAACATTAGTTTTCTTTATCCCTAACAGAGTTTAGAGGAAAATGGGTCATTTTCATTTAGACTCTTCGCATTTGAGGGTAGAGTTGGAAATTTATAATCTGTAAATTTCACAATACACGCGGGATTTCCCCGAAAGTAATTCGATGTTACGACTCTCTTTCCCACTTTTAGGTGGGAAAGAGAGTCGTACAGTAGGTGTCTCGTACCGTAAATAAAGCAAATTCAAAGTGATTTTTATTTTTTTTGTAAACATTTCATTTATCATAGCATGTTGATTTAATAACATTAAAATTAAGCAACTTCACAAGGATCACGCTTTTAAACTAAAACCTGACAACCTGTCATATACAAATAATACAAATATTTATTTTTACCGTACTTATTCACAATATTTAATGTACACAGTTGTTATTTCTACAGGGAACATTTCAACCAAACCAGGCCTACACCAATTAGTTATGGTAATAAGGTCTTTAGAAAAATTTGCCCGGTTATTTCAAACATAGATACATTCGCGTTCCTATTTACTTCTTGTTCTGCTGCGTATCATTTGTCGCCGATGTATCCGTATTCTTCGAAATAGCCTTATCAAAGTTTAGAGAATGAAATTCGTACGATAAAATAATAATTAGCAATTCAATCTTAAAACTAGGTATAAAATAATTATACTCGTATAAGTATAATTTTTTTCCGGTTCCGGTCGTCCGCGAGTAAACACGTATTGTCTAACCTCTTGCGAAGAAAAATTAAAAACCTGGGAAATACACTATTATCACGACTTTGGATCAACACAATCGACGCATCAGTGTAAAGTACAAGTACTGTAGAAAGTTTTTCACCATTATCAACACACCACAACGAGTAATTCCGAAGTGAGTAAATGAAATTTACCGTTTCGAACAACAAGAATTAAAAGTCATCGATTGCTCACGCACTGCCTGTCATCATGTCATGTAAACAAACACGAAGTTGGCTGCGTATGATTTGACGTACAGTGCTGCCAACACAACAAAGTATAAATATTACGTTCCATTCTACGCCTGAATAAACGTTTTGTTTTTGCTACGTCAAGCGAGGAAGGCCATCATAACACCTACGAACAAAGCGTTTTGTTTTTGCTAGAAAACATGACTACGAAGATGACTGAAGAAATGACGGTGTTATTCAATATGTTGAGGCTTGAATTAGATAAACAAACGGAGACTATAACTCAAGCGGTGACAAAAAATATTATGCAAAACATTGATGAGCGAATACAACCGTTGATTGAAGAAAACAAGACTCTGAAGTCTGAAATAGAGATTTTGAACAAAAAATTAAACTATTTGGACAACGCAAGTAGAAAAAATAACATAGTCTTGCATGGAATAAAAGAAACAGAAAATAATCACGCAGGTCTTGTAGAAAAAGTATCGGATATTTTGAATACCACGCTTGGTGTACAAATAGAAAATATCTATATAAATAAAATCCACAGACTTGGGAAACAAAATCCAGCAAAAATAAGACCAATTATTATATCCTTCACAACTTTTAATAAAAAAATCGAAATATTGAAAAATAAAAGGAAACTACCTGAAAATATATATATAACAGAAGACTTTACAAAGGAAACTCTAGAAAAACGCAAGGAACTAAGGAATCAAGTTAAACGAGAAAAAGAAAAGGGAAACGAAGCCTTCATACGGAACAACGAGGTAGTAATTAAACAAAAAGTGAATGAGAAAAGGAAAAGAGAAAGCTCGCGATCTCCTGGAACATACTCGCAACAAGAAAGTGGGAAACCTGAAACAGCTAAAATACATCGAACAGATGCTTTTGCGTACATGAGAGCCAGATCTCATTCACTCTCAGAAAAAAATACAAAGAAGGCATAGGAAATAGCAGACACCGGTAACCAAAGAAAAAACAAAGTAATAAAGATACAACATGCATTGAAGAAATATACTATCCCCAATCCGGCTGGTCACCGAGGGGATACCGACCAATACCCCTCAGATTCTTTCTTGGAAGACAAGAAGTTGATTAAACCCCCAAAACATCGGAATATTTATATAGCAACATTAAACACACGAACGCTACGGACACAAGAATCTCTATACGAATTAGAATATGCTCTAAAACCGATAAAATGGGATATAATAGGCTTAGCAGAAATTCGCAGATTCGAAGAAAAAATTGAAGAATATGACGAATATGTATTCTACTTTAAAAATGAAATACCTGGGATATATGGCATTGGCTTCTTGGTGAAAAAATATCTCAAAAATGAGATACAAGAATTCATCGGAATTTCAGACCGAATAGCAGTTTTAAACATAAACTTACCTGGTCATAAACACCCCATATCAATAGTTCAAATATATGCACCAACAGAAACTGCAAATGATGAAACTAAAGACGCTTTTTATAACCAATTGAACTCCACTATGGAAACTACACACAACACAGTCATTGTAATGGGTGATTTCAATGGTCAAATAGGGAAAACGTCCTATACTGGAAGAAAACTTTTTGGGCCTTATACAACTGGAAAGCGGAACAATAATGGCCAAAGACTTGTGGATTTTGCACAGGAGCATAACTTATTCATTATGAACACCTTCTACAAGAAAAAACCAAACCGAAAATGGACGTGGATTTCCCCAAATGGCAAAATAAAAAACGAAATAGACTTTATTACGACGAACAAGCCAAAACTATTCATGGATGTTAGTGCCATCAATAAACTCAACTTTAACACTGATCATCGGATGGTACGCGCAAAACTTCATGGAAAACCTGTAAGAAAATCTAGGAAAAATACGAAAAACACAAAACATCACGTTACACTGCCAATACCTGATTTCATACTGAATGACATAGAAAATACATTACGGACCAAAATGAGTAAAACAAATACTATACAGGAAAAATATAATATCCTAGAGCAATCTTTAAAGGAAGTAGAACATAAAAACACACAAGTTAAATCGGAAAGGGATAAAATAGGGAGAGAAGCAAAAGAACTGATACTGAGAAGAAAAATATTGTGTCACACCAAACCAAAAGACAGAAAAGAAATTTCTGGTATAAGTAAAAAAATAAATGAAAGTATCAGAAAACATAGACAAAAGACAAGGTTAGATAGAATTGTATACCATATAGAAACCACAGGCGGCATCAAAAAAGCATTGAAAGAACTAGAAGAAAACACAAGCTGGATACCAAAACTAAAAGATCAAAAACAAAAGAAAAGCAACACAAAAAGATTGGAAATTCTAAAATCTGCAACGGATTTCTATCGCAATCTTTACAATGACAATTATTCACCATCAACTCTACATTTGCAATACAACGAAGATGAATATCAAATTCCGCCAATAATGAAAAATGAAATATTAAAGTCTATACACTCCCAAAAACATGGAAAATCACCAGGAGAAGACGGAATTTCTAACGAAATTTTAAAAGGCACGTGTCATATCATACAAGAGGCATTACTACAGCTATTTAACGAAATTATAGACAAGGAGGAAGTTCCAACTCAATGGACGGCATCAACGATTGTTCTACTGCATAAGAAAGGGAACAGAGACGATATAAGCAACTATAGACCTATCAGCTTAATGTCTAATCTTTACAAAATATTTTCTAAAATTATACTTGACAGAATCACTAAGGTTTTAGATGAGAACCAGCCTAAAGAGCAAGCTGGTTTTCGAAGTGGTTTTTCAACAATTGACCACATTCATACTATCAAGCAACTAATAGAAAAATGCAATGAATACAATATGTCATACTATCTTGCCTTTGTTGATTATAACAAGGCATTTGACTCTTTAAAACATGAAAAGATTTGGGAAGCGCTACTCAGTCAGGGAGTACACAAAAAATACATTAGACTAATTATGAAAATCTACAAAAAAATGTCAGCAAAAGTGAAGACAGAAAGGGTAGGAGATACATTTGAGATCAAAAAAGGCGTGAGACAAGGGGATCCCTTATCACCCAAACTTTTTTCAGCAACTCTGGAACATGTATTTAAGAACCTAGACTGGAACAATTATGGTATCAAAATTAATGGAGTCTCACTAAATCATCTTAGGTTTGCCGACGACCTTATACTAATCTCTGACAACCCGAAGCATC
This sequence comes from Coenonympha arcania, assembly GCA_036785405.1. NCBI lineage: Eukaryota > Metazoa > Arthropoda > Insecta > Lepidoptera > Nymphalidae > Coenonympha > Coenonympha arcania. The sequence goes on from CM072067.1 coordinate 6,721,395, forward strand.
TGCAAGAAATGCTAGAACAATTAGTAGTAGAAAGCAAAAAAGTAGGACTACATATGAACGGCTTTAAAACCAAACTTATGACTAACCGCGCTAAACATCCAATAAAAATTGATAATAATAGCATTTCTTATGTAAACCAATATACATACCTCGGTCAAATTATTTCTCCTAATGACCTTACCTCAAAAGAAATACAGAACAGGGTCGAAGCAACATGGAAGAAATATTGGTCGTTAAAAGAAATTACAAAAAGCACACTCATACCACAGAAACTAAAAAGTCGAACATTCAACTCCTGTATCCTTCCTTGCATGACTTATGGATGCCAAACTTGGCCCCTAACTAAGGAAAACTTAAAAAAACTAGAAACATGTCAACACAATTTGGAAAGAAGCATGCTCAATATAAAGAAACAAGATAAAATGAAGCTCAAAAACATTAGAGAAAAAACAAATATAAAAGATATAACTTACACTATTAAAAAACTCAAATGGAAGTGGGCTGGTCACCTCATTAGAAATAGGAGAGAAAATTGGGCTAAGGACATAACGGAGTGGTATCCAAGAGAAGGCAAAAGGAGCAGGGGAAGACCGTTCCGAAGATGGGAAGATGACCTGAGAGCCACAGCAGGAACTTTATGGAGGAGGAAAACACACGATCGAGATCTGTGGAGGAATCTGGGGGAGGCCTTTGCTAAAAAGCAAGACGATCAAATACCGGTGTCACAAGAATAATAAATGTCTACTTATAAACCTTAAATATACTCATAAGATAATTAACAAGCTAAATATATTTATAGAAAAAGTGAACTAACCAACTAACACATACATCGATATAAGTAAAATTGTAAATATTGATTGTCAATAAAGGCTATTCTATTCTATTCTATTCTAAGTATAATTTATCCCTGTAGCAACCTATCACCTCGTGACTCACAGTAATATACGAGTACATTCATTTGTAGTGCTTGGTATTGCAAATTATCTAGTTAAATTATTTTATTATACATCCACCAGCACATATAGAACTGGGGGCTGATTCTCTAACGGTCCACTCGTAGTTAACAACCAAGTGACAAACAACACGGAGGCAAGAGTCGCATTTTTTCATACAAAGACACTTGCCTCCAATTGTTACCTACTCACTTGGGTTGTTAACTCATGAGTCAGAGTGGAACGATAAAGAATCGGGCCTCTGGTGCTATCTCATCTAGGTAGGATAAACTTCTCTGGTTCCAAACTAGCAAGAATCGAATGATTCACAGATATCTTTCATTGGATGTCTCGAGTTTCAATTGCTGTTCTATAAATGTCTCGAACCGAGCAACTTTCCGATAGTCAAATAAAAAACAAGTTATCTTAACCGAAACTTGGCTTTCAAGTTTCCGAGAGCAATCTAAACTTTTCGTAGTTTCAAGTAAAACTCAATTGTGATTTTACTTGGTTTCTTTAATTGTTGTAACGAACTTCTAGTTGGAACGTAATATTTAGCTAACAGTACAATAAAGTTGCATGTACCTACTATATCACATAAGGATGTTCAAAACGACTTCCAAGATTTTAAAATACATACGTATTCTTCAAATACATACATACGTATAATACATTGTCTTCCTCCTTTATTGATTTTATTACTCTTATATTAACGTTAAACTCCTTTCCTGGGTTTAAGAAAACAATATCGTGATTAATTACCTAATTCAGTACCTACAGACCAACCTAATTTCATTAGTCTATTACAATTATCTTGTAGGCAAAGTAACCTATGACTAATGTATTGTACCTAGATCACTGACCTCCGTCAATAGGTTTTTTGTACACATCAGAATAAGTAAACCTCCTAAACCATCTAACTATTTCTTCACATATTCAATACATACTGGTAATACCTACCTATAATAAGTACTACGAGTAACCTGTTTCCTCACATTTGAATGCATATCGCATTCAAATGTGAGGAAACAGTTTAAAAACATTAATTGATGACCAAAAGGCGGTCCTAAGAAATTTTGTTTGCTGAATAGATCCGAATTTAAAGACCTCAAAACCACTTACTTGGAATTTCCATTAACCTAAATAACGTGGTCCCCTAAATTAGTGGACCGTTCAAATATAATGATGTATATTTGAATAAGCTCGAATTGAAAGGCTTAAGAAATAACGAGTTTATAACCTCATTTTGAGTTCGGAACACGTTGGCCCTGAGATGAATACCTTTTTGAGTTTAGTGAGTGATGCGATTTCATACACGCGCTCAATGAATAGAGATAATCTGAACCATAAAAGCGTAGATGCAAAATTAAAAATTAACAAAATCTTCCATAGTCCTCAATGTCTTCTGCAACTTTTTGCTACGAAGATCGATTGATACTGGTACTCACTTACCAAGCATCGGCAGGACTGTCTACCTCTTGTTCTTTATTCATATTGTAGAGCACTTTCGATTTACGTAAACAGGGTAATACAGCATTTTCATTTTCAGCATAGTGCGTACAGGGAAGCAGTATTTTATATTATGGAGAAAAAAGCAAAGAATATCTACGAAAATACTCGTAACTCGTGGTCTAGTGGGTAACAATAAAATTTAATTTTTAATTTTACAAGAACGAGATTATTATTTATTGTAATGAGAAGACTATAACAATCATTAAGTTCACAAAGTTTAAGAAGATACATAGATTCTTCTCCGGAAGGTAAACCGTTAGGAATACAATGCATTTGTCAAAGTCAACTTTGAAAAGCAAATGTTGTAAGGCATTCGCCGTAGGGCACGCTCGCAATCAGACTCTCTTCAAGTGACACAATGAAGGCAAAATGCGCCTTTGATATCTATATAGACAAGGTATAGTTTAACTCTGGGAAGAGTCTTAAAGCTGGAATCGTAGGGATTTAGCGTCAATGCAAACTCACTGCATTATAATTTCGTTAAATGCAAATGACTTATTTCTAATTGGCCTGACTTATAGGCCTATAAATATTCAGTAAATAACTATACTTATTTATTGGCGATAACAATTCCATGACCAAAAATTAAGTTCACCGAGGTTCCAACGCGCCTTGAACTAAGAAGAAGAAAAAGTTAATTTTTAAAATTCTAAAAACGTTTCCTTCATCTAAGCCATATATATCTTATTAAACGTCATGCCCAGTACTAGATGTCCATCGACTGAACCGGAGACTTATCTCAATTGAAGTCTACTTTCCAAACTGTCCTTGCCTTTTTACTCAGTCTTTGGCACCGGTCTGTATCTTCGTAAGTATTTAAACACTTCTTAATCAATCAATAAAAGTTCCCTCTTTGTGTTTCTCTTCTCTTGAATTAAATAGGCCACTGGTAATCTGACCTGGCACTGACCCTGGATACACGAATGGTGTTTCAAAAAGTGAAGTACAACTTCTTAAGCTTTGGCTAGTTACTTTAATACCTGCTAAAATAACAGTTTTCGTTCATTACTCTTTATGATGACTGTATGAACATTCGGTCGACCCTTAGGGTTAATGACTTTAGTGAAAAGCTAAGCCGGCGTGCCTAGCAATTATTCATAGACAATAGCCACCTTACAATGGAGCCGCGCACTTATGTTGGCTAGACTTTTTTATTCCATTTTAACGTATTGTTGCTGCTTCTAATGAAGTATGGCAGTTTTAAGTTTTATTTTAATAACAAGGTAAAGCCAATTAAACGACTTGCATATTCACTATTTAAGTCTATTTAAAGTGTGAGCTTTTATTACTCAAAGTAAGTATTGACCTGATTTAAAAAGGTGGCAACTGTATTTTATGATCTCTAGGATTTGTCCGTCTTTGGATTTCGGACGAATTCGAAATAACAAATCACGCCAAGTGTGAAAGTTCTTCTTATTATTATCAAAAGTGTATAAAGCAATGCCAATCAGCATTTCTACAGGGTGATGAGCTATGGCCAAACTCTATTGTGGTGGTTAGCTATGGCTAAATGCTTTTATTTTGAGAGAAGACCTTTTATCGATTAATGAGGGGATCCATCCATTCATCCCATCGCCTCTTTATGAGGGCACTTAATGTGACAATGCACCGTTCATCATACCTTTCTACCTTCGTTCGTTTTTGTCGACGATCGTTCTCACAAAGGCCGCTCTGTATTCAGTTTGGAACAGATTCTGACGCTCCTCAGCGATCAACTTTGATTTTTGCTTTCAATTTTTGTTTCTGAGGATAACTAGCCCCGTACCTACGGATATATGGTTTAATTTTAAAATTTACCTCCATCGTTGTTCTCGGAAGACAGAAAATTGTTTTTAATAAATATTTTTCTACAGTGTAAAGTATAGCAGCCTTAGCTGCAGCGTTCATTTTGACTTAACGCCACAGTTTGATTAAAGTTTAATGAGCATCTCAGGGGCTGCCAAATGCAGGGTTGTTTAGATTTTAGAACGTAGATGAACGAGCGGCATTCATCGACCGAAGTAATTGGAATACTCACCGAGATTTTGAATATTTTCCCTCTCCCGGGATTGTAAAAGTGGGTGTTAATAGAGCAATACTTTAAAAAGTTTATAATTCAGTTACTTTCTTCTACAAACTTTTTGACGTAGCTCACGTAGGTACATATAGGGGATTTAGATGAATAAAAGATTTCGGGTTTAGTTTTCTGAGATTGTTTATAACCCAGTGAGGGTTGCTAACTATCAAACTGAACGATACAGAATCAGCCCACTGGAATGGAGATAGTTGACAATCCATATTATACATTAGTTTTTATATCGCAAACGGGATTAGTGAAAAACCAAATTTCATGTGGGTAGAGCTGCCCGTAATACGATTAGTTTAAGTAATACAGGAACATAAGGTACGCAACTGACCTCATATAAAGCATAAAATTTAAGTTTTGCACTAAAACAATGAAGCGATCTCGGAAAATTGCGTAAGTATAACAAGGCTGACTTCTCTCCCGCAAAGCCTACGGGCTACGGCGCCTGAATGGGAATTAATTAACGCCTTGTTGAGAGGGAACCGGATTGTTTTATAATACCAAGTTTCATGAAGTGTATTTATTAAAAGCTTTGTGCTAAAAATCTTAAATACTTGTGTGAATTATGTACTTGTACCAACAGAACAATATTTAAAGTAATTTATTTATTCAAAATCATAAAACGGAAGCTCACTATATCTAAATTTCTAATTTTAATGAACCAATTGCTGTCTTTAATAAAGTGATTACGACTGCAAAATATGATTTCATCAAAATATGATTTTTGTTAGTTGTTTCACAAAAAATCCTAGATGAAATGTTATGATGATTCTTTAATATTTCACATTACTGCTATCTCTTTTAAAAATGCCATATTATTGTGCTATCTGCCAAAAAGGGAACAACATTGTTAAACTAAACTTATATTTTAGTGGATTATACGGCACTCAAATAGTAACGTTTATATAAACTACAACAATGTTTAACAAGTTTAAATTAACAGTGATATACTGTAAATGACGCTCTACTCGAGAGACAGTTGTCTCCAACTTTAATTGCATACAAACACGTTGTGCAAGTGCACTTCAAAATTGGCTGTGAAAGATATACCTAATTACCTACTTACACAGTGAATTCTGAATTGAATTTTTGTGAAGAAAATAATAATTTTTAACATTAACTCTGGCATTCTGTTATTACGATACACATGATCTGTTTTATAGTAATAGAACTTAGGAGTCAGTTAATAGACATTTTTTTTAGATTTCAACCGCGGCGGTTCAACCTTAGTCTATAGCAGTTTAGTCTATAGTTCAGTTCGGTTAGCGTTCCATTACGCATTTAGTGTAGGAGCCGCTTAGAAGCATTTCTTCCAAGTTGTAATACTAAATTGGAAGAGGTACTTACAGAACGCTTCCAAATCCATCATTGTCAAATAAAAGTAAGTAATTATTATTATTTAATAAAGTCGCAATCAAGAATTTATATAATAGTACTGTGATTATATGCTTGTTTGCCATTTTATCTCATAATAAATGTTATTTGTCATCCAAGCATTCAAGGCAACAAGGCTATGTAAGTACCTCTTCCAATTTAGTATTACAATTTGTACAAATTTGGAAGAAGCGATTCTTATGCACAACAGGAATGCGTTTTAGAACAAAAAGTCTACAAAAGTTAAAAAAAATCTACATCGTATTTCATGAATTGCCCGTGTAGTGTGTACCACACCTATGTCATAATGTAGAGGCAAATGAGTCAAGAACTGTAAAAGATAACAGCCACGTATAAAATGTTTTATGGCAATATTGGTGCTATTAAATTTCTCGTACGTCATGACTCCTAAGATAAGCTTTTATTAGGCTTTCCCAATAAACTTTTGCTCATGTCATATCGCATATAATATTTCCCTCGGGGCGAGGCTTTTGGCTCCTGGAATATTATGTTATATTTAGTCACTGTCTTAACCGATGGCTGTTCGCAACGGTACGCATACTTCTCTTCCACCATCTCAACATTGCGCCCATTACTTCTTCAATATGATGATTTCTCTGACATACTTAACTGGCACACGTTGGGGGGTTTTAGCGGGAAGTCTCGGGTTCAATTCCCGGCCGGGGCTTGTGGATAAATATTTTTTGGTGTCTACTTTGTATCAGGTCTAGTGCCTCAGAAAACTAGAGTCGTAACGCCAAGTTTTCTAAAGCAATTCTTGCCGATTCCTTATTACAAAAATATTGCCAAGTCTTATTGCTTATGCAAAGAAATTTTATGTTGTATTGTAAAGACAGAAATTAGAAAGATAACATAGATTTCAAGTTAATGAGAAACAAGAGCCTTAATTAATTGTTAATCAGCCCCAGCTCACATCGCTACGAGAAATTGGGCTCGTTCGCGAATTTCAAGATACTTTATCCCTTAAGACCTTGAGAACCTTATACACGAGCTTATTTTTACGTTCCGTACCCAAAAAGGGCTACTGATAAAATGTGCTCTGTTACTAAGCCTATCCGCTAAACCCAAACTGTCTGTTTGTTACAACTTATTATGGGCCCCTTATAAGTAACGTTATAGTTAGTAATATTATATTCGGTGGTTTTAGGGTAGCCCATTCGAATTTTCTCATAGGTAGTAATTGTATAGTACCTACTACCTACGTGATTATAAAGGGAAAATCTGCATTTAGTGAGATTAAAATGTTTGAGTGATGAGTGTTTAATCTGGATCTGCTGAACTGATTTTAAAAATTTCCTCTTAAATTAAAGCCTGCATTCATTTAGTAAGACAATCATATTATGGACACCTATTCTTTTCCACGAGTTTCGATGTTGCAGGTAAAACCTATTAAAAATAACAAAAAGTTAATTAATTCATCATTTATATTTATAAGCAAGATTTCATAAGATTTATGCTAGCAGTTTCCGAAAAACACTTCGTGTTCGCAGCTTCATCATAACTGAAATATACAACTGTGCTGTGGTCTGATTAAATTGTTTAAGACGGTTAAACGGGCGATTGAGAATATTAAACAGAGATTGTGGCTGTAAATTTCGCTGTTTAACGAAATTACGAAGCAATATCCGAGATTATAAAATCTTGATTAGGTACAAGAAGATTGGCGATATTACGCAAGGCGAAGGGTAAAGTGGGAAATTATTTGATAATTGAAAATCTACTTTATTCGCTGTCCCGATAAACGCATTTCGCCCTTTCCTGGTAGGTATAGGTGTTCTATCATTACCTTGCATAAAATATTAATAAAATTGCTTGCGGTAACTTTTAATACATAATATGTATAACTGTTTTTGATCTCTAATGACGTTATAAACAGGAAATATTGATACTCTTGCTTGACTGAAAAACTAAAAAACTTTGATTTTTGGGTTTATCGGTTTCATTATGAAAAAAGGGTGTACCTATTGAATAAATATTTTTCACTTAGATATAAAAATTACACTAGAGTAACATATATTATTTTTAACGGGATGCGCATGAAGTATATTATCAAAAAATACAATGTAAGCGTTCATTAATACTGCAACAATATCCACAGAAAATACCCGGTTTTCAGCGGTTTTTTTACAGGATTTTAGGACAACAAACATGGTGCCGCGTGATAAATTGCGTATGACACGGCCTATTGGACGCCGGAGCTAATCCCATCAAAAGCTTTCCAATACCTGCGGCACAAAAATAAAATATGGATACTGGTCAGCCGAACTTCCTAAAATTGTTTTTCAGGCCTTTTGTGTATATTTTTACTACGAAATATACCTACTTACTAATTGAAACGCTAACTGTTAAAAATTAAGTCACAGGTATACGAGCATGCGTTGAAGTTTACATTATTTACTGTAAATCACGAAATACCTCACCCAGTTTAAACGATTTTTAGTGATCTGCAAGTTAAAAACTATAAAGACAGACAATACTTTCTTTAAACGTTCCAAGCTCAAATCTTTATTATTGAATTCGCTTGGAGCCTAAACTCAGCTAAAATGGTTGAAAAATAAAATTCTCTAAAATACAAAAAGTATTCCGAAAGTGTCCGTTTGTTTAACTATAATGAATTTTATTTATTTTATAATGTTTTTACTTTTGTCGATAAAAATGATTCCACAAAAACGCGACATTAGGTGAAACCTTGTTTTTCTGTGATATTCTGCTACAATGCCATAGATCTTTGGCAATGTTGCCTATCGTACCCACCATCACCAACGTATTGTGTAGACTCAATTTTGTTTTTTTTCTTCTTCAGTTTTTGGATTATATATTTAGATTATGTATGGAGTTTGTGGATTATATAATTTAATCCTCCAGTATTTCTTAAATGACTGAGGATTTTGCTATACTAGCTGAGGTAGTCCATAGTAGCGGACGTTAAACTGATGTAACACTTAGGCAGACATAAGTTCGTTGGAAATATTGAAATTGCACCGACATCTGATTCAACTGTCCGCCACAAGTGCTGGGGGCTGCAACCCTGTGCCTTGAGCCGTGAGTAAACACAATAACGCACCTGCAGCAGTTGCCAACTCGTTATCTGTATCTGCAACTAGTTTGTTGTCCCTCTGCGCTGAACTTTGCCTGAGGTTTCTCCGCTGTTTCATTTGAACATGATACATCTATATCCGTGTTCCTATTATGAATATATAAAATTAGTCGGTTACTAAATAAGTACAGCAACTCTAGCCATAAATAATTAATCCATGCGTGTTTTAAAGATTGCTATTGCATCGCTTTCGAACTAAATTCAAAAATGTATAAGAATGTGTGAAGGTCTCGTGACCAATTTAGCATTCATTTTTATACATATTTTAATTTCGTTCCATTTCTATCGTTTAAGCGTATCAAGAAATGCCATAATGGCTAGAGATGCAGTTCGCATTTTCAATTGGTATTATAATCTAATGGTATGTATTTACAATTTTTCGATGACAGATTCCCATTACACAATATATTCCTAATTACATAATATCATACTATTATATTTAATCAACATTTATTCCTGCAGAGTTTTTATACTTCTTCTAGATTCATGACGCATTGCATGGAGGATAATATGATGAGAGGACGGAATTACTTCTTTGCCTATCAGACCACTAACTTGAGTCAATATCCCAACCTAATACGCCTTTAAAAAAACGCTGTGCTGTCTATTCTATTTTAACGATTGCTTTTGGCACGCTTTTGCAATAAAACTCAAAAACGTATGAGAATGACAGTTGTTATCGATAAGTCACGCGATCAATTTCTCGATCGAATATTATGTCGTTCCCATACATTTTTTGAATTTCCCAAAAGCCTACCGAAAGCAATCGTACGGCCAAGGCTGCCAATACTACGAGTATGTTTATGCCAATTCGTAGTAGGTAGCTTTTGTTACTATTTATCCATTTCTTTACGTAAGGAAGTAAACAAAAACAGTTAGTTTACGTGCAGTAATGCCGTCCGTCGTCGTAATCTTATCGTTGTTTTATTGCGTACGAACATGTCATAGCTGACCTCTCGAGATCGCCCGGATAAGTCGAGCGCACGGGCGTTCACGAGCCATTGGCTTCCTTCGAGGGAATAAACACCCGGGGAAAGGCTGTCGAAGAGAAATATGTTACCAATAGTAAAATAAAAACACATGTTCTCACCCAAAATAATTCACAACAGCACAGTTACGAGTATTTAGATTGAAAAAAAGACTAAAATACCTAATTATTTAAATCAATCAATTAACAATTAAAGAATGTTAATTACGTGTTATATGTAGTAGTGTGTTACGTGTTACTTAGAAAAAGTACATTGAAATCGATTTAGGGGACTGTATATCTTAGGAGAAGGAAGCTTAGGAGAAATGCCAGTCCATACCTGGACAACAAACTTCTCATTTATACAACCATAATAAAGCAAATATGAACCTATGGAATCAAATTACCTATGGGGCTCAGCATGTGATTTCTTGCTTATAGTCTACAGACTGATTGCAAGATTTCCACAACACAAAAAATAGTGTAAAAAAAAATTGTGTAATAGAATAATATCAAAGGTGGGTTAAAACGATTATATCGACGATCAACGCAAAATTTGTTGTTCCGTTAAAATATTTATATACATACTTCCAAGAAAACCACGCTATTTATATTTTCTTTTTTACCATAAAAGGTTTCAAATTCATCAAATTTATTAACTCGAGGAATTTTCCCGAGAAGCGGTATGAGTCGGAAAAAGTTGCGCTTGTTTTCTTGCTGCTTTTCAACGGAAAACTTTTCCATTACTAGAAAACTTTGCAAAGTGAAATTATATGGAGCCAAATTATGTCGGGCCATGATTAAATAATCAGCCGACAGGAGTGAAAAAGACGAGCCTACCTCTTATATAATGCTTCAGACTAGTATACTTAACTGCGATCTCACCATTAGGTAAATACTTTACCTAAGATCGCATCGCACAAACTTGGTAGGGGTAAGTCCCCAAGTGCGATGCCGTGTAGCAACTTACACAATATCGCATCGGAATGTTAAAAATGGGTTGGACTTTTCTAGCAGGGTGGTTACCCGATCAGACTCGAACTAATTTACAACTGGCCCGTACTGGGAATTGAACCCAGAACCTTACAGCCACATCGAAGCACACTGCACCTGTTGCGCTAAGAAACTTGTCCAACTGCCAGAGTAACATTCAAACATTGGGCACTTACCGCCTAACAGATAAACGTGAAATAGCGATGGAATAGTTATACTCTGTTTTGTACTTTTCTGTCATCAGCAATTTGGAATTCAGTGAAACAAGACGAAACACAGTGTAACAATTCCACCTTTATTCCACGTTCGTTTGTAAAAGGAGAAATAGTTCGATTCTCCTCTTGTAGGAAGACTTCTCCCACAAGCCAAGCCACACAAATCTAAAGATTATATTGCGTCTAGACATTTACGAACTTATTATTACCTATTCATATACTTGAAAGGAATCTTTCTATTCAAAGCACTAATAGGTAATTTCAAACAAACGACCTCGAACGATAAGCTAACAACAAAGTTAAAAACAATTTGTTTATAAACTCGTTGGTATTCTCTATAAAATTATGATATTTAGTATTATTGACCTGCCATAGAGTCTGAAAAACCCTGGTTCAGAGTTCAGACAATCGATTGGTTAAAAAGGTATTAGAATAATAAATAAATATATATCAGGACATTATTTTACACACATCGCAATCTAGCCCCAAAGTAAGCGACAGCTTGTGGGTAATAACTGATAAATATGCATACATAAATATAATACATTGAAAAACACCCAGACACTGAAAAAAAACTTGAAAAAAATTCTTGGTCAGTTCATTTGCATGAAAAAAAATTACGGCATAAACTTTGCTGCAATTTGTTGTAACTCATATTAACTGAATACAAGAATTTATCAAAGCATAGATTTGGAGTAAGATCCAAGAAAATTTTATTTTCTCTTCAACTTTATTAAGAAACTCCAGTAAAGTATATAGGATAATAAGCTGCGATTAAAATCCTTCTCATTTCGCGGTTGTAAAGGCATTCCGAAGAGGGGTAAAGTTTTATGGTATGCCACGAAAGACTCAATGCCTGTCTAGGGAGCACTGAGAGGGCTACTTTAATATTAATTACCACTTCATTGGATTCGTGGGAACAGATTATAAGAATAGCATCTCAGCCTGCTTTGAATACGTAATAAGTTTAGGTGTTATGATCTCTCTCCGGACCTGTCGGAGCTATCGTCCCATCGGATTATGAGAGAGAGGGAATAGAGAGTACATCTGTGTATGCGCACACACTTGTGCACTATAAATGGCCCGCGTCTGTGCAAAATCTCGGCAGAGTTTGACTGTCATGGCCGGAGCGGTCTGGAGGACAATATCAAGTCTTTGGTGAGCGATTTATAAGAGATTAACGATCGATTTTAGCAATCGTCAGCTGTCAGAAATTGTGGCTTAACACTGCTCACGAAAATCCATTATCCAGTTAGTTATTCGTGAGTTTTTTTATTCAGGTAAGGATCAATAGGTATCATTGAAGTGGAAATTGCACATATCCCTTCTACAACTATACCCGTAAAAGAGTTCACAGGTGAGCAGTTTTTCTGTCGTTCAAGTCACTTTTCAAACATTTTTTGTTTAATCAGAACTAAACTTCTTTCGTCTGGAAATTAATGAAACACACACTTGAAAATTATAAAATCCTTTTAGGCATGGCGAGTAAAAAAATATAATAAAACATTTACATTTTACACCCGATTGACGATTCAGTAAATGAAAAGCGCATAATGGCCTTTACCTTTCCTTTTCAGTTGAGAGCTTCAGATAAATGAACCAAGTGTGCGTCTAACAGGACCACTGGTTCTTGTTTAAATTCAAACCACTGAAAGTATGGAAACCCGTGTAAATGAAGGCTGTTGACTGAAGTGCCCTCGGGGTGCCCGACCGTAAACCGTTATGTGGCCAAAACATGGGGTATTTAAAGCTATGTGAACATTAATATTTAAAAAACACTTCAATGTGTACTGTATAAGAATAGTTGACTTAGTATTCAATAATTCAAATATTCAATATTTTAAATATTCCTCAGTAGCAAATAGGACTGACCCAATAAAACCAACGCCTTTGTTTACTTAAAACATTATCTTAACATAAGAGATACTTAGTACACTAATACTTCATGATAATACCTTCTTTTAGAAGTTTGAGACAGGTATGTAGTAAATGTAGTATCAACGTAGTAAACAAACAGCCGGGATCTAACACGTAAGTTGGTATTTGTGCATCTTGTATTCGAAGTTTGGAATGGAGATGGTTTAAAAGCTGGATTAACACTTTTCAACCCGGTAACTCGCGGTTTGCTAAAAACTATACCCATAATATGATATTTTTTGATTCACTGGACGCAATGAAACGAAATTCAAAACATTTATGAGAATTATCGCTATATTGATACCTACGTTACGTGATCAATTTAGAGATCATTAAAAGAATCTTTCTCTGTAACAGTTAGCCAAACAATAGAACAAGACTTTTTCCAAAACCAAGGCAATTCACTGAAGTGCTTTTAGTGATTTCATCGAAGAAGAATGTCATCGTTCGTACTTTAATAACACGATTATCTCAAAGTAGAGTCTCTTACAAAACGAATGCGCACTCTCAAGTTGCAATCCCACTTTACTTGAACGGGCAACAGAGACCTAGATTCACGATAACTTAGCTCACTGAACATGATTGAATAATATTAAATTTTAATATTTACAAAATATATACACCATCCCACATCCAACTGATCATTTATGGGCATAGTGCCCAATACACTGGTGCTGTTCCCTCTTTGTATGGCAAAACTTGTAGCCGTTGAGCTAAATAAGCGCCAGCTCTCGGGTCACCAGACGCTTGGACCAATTTTTGGGATATTCGATCGAATTTTTTAGTATCCGATGACCATGGGATTAGTTAGTTAGTTAGTTAGCTATTAATTACATATCTCACTTGACTGTGATCTCACTGGTAAGTAAATTTTGACGATGCAGCCGAAGATGTTATCGTACCTATCGAAGGGCTATGTCTATATAACCTCAAAGGGTTGCCATTATTTTTATTCAGTATAATCTCACCTGAGGGAAATTGACGATGTTGACGATGTAGTCGAAGATGGGCGCGCGCTTACTTAAATACACCACCACTACACATCGCACTAGAACACTAAGGGTCAATTTACACTGTGGCGGAATGGAATGGAAGCGACTTTTTTTGCATAGCATAATGAACTCTATGTCAATAATATAATATACAAAGTAAAAAGGGGTCGAAAAACCTTCATGCGCCTTCCGGGGAATCCTCGCGCATTCTCAAAAATTATTTATTTTTTATGTTACAGGATTCATTAAGCTACGTAATTCCATTCCATTCCGCCGCGGTGTAAAGTGACCCTAAATCAAAATAAGTTCAAGCAGTTCCGGCAAGTGTAATCAAATCGGGAGATATTGGCAAAAACGTTCGCGGAGTATCTACTCTGAACAAGCTTGATTAAATTTTAATCTGAGTTTATGGAGTCAAGCTCGCAGCGTCGAAAGACGTTGGCGCAGGATGACTTTAGGACGACGTTTATCACACTTCATCCAAGAGAACTCAAATTAGCCATCGTCGAGATTAAAGCACGTATATACGCTTTAATAACAACGTTCCAATTAAAATATTGAACCTGTGTCTTAATAAGTTCATAGCTTTTAGTATAAATGCAAGCTAATTAGTTAGTATTTCTAAAATATTACAATTTGGAAGGTAGTATGTGACTGCGATCTCACATGATGGTAATTGATGATGCAGTCGAAGATGTTATCAAACTAACTTGGAAGGGGTAAGTAATCTCACCCTTGTCACTCACCCTTATCGGTTTCTACACAGCATCGCGTCGGAACTGTAAATCGCTTGGCGATACGTCTTTGCTGATAGGATGGTAACTAGCCATCTGAAACCTCCCACTAGACCAGTCCGACCAGACAGATCAGCCAATTTAGAAATTATGAAATTCTAAAAAGGGACGTAGCGGGAATCGAACGAGCGACCGAGTGCGCGCCAATGAGCCAGTAATGTCGTCAAATGAGCACGTTTTAACGTGGAATCTTGAAAGCTGTAAATACCTATAATATAAATAAATAATAATAAATAACTAATAATAAATAACCGAAGAGCGATTAATCTCTTGTAGAATAGATACATTTACAAAACAATTGGCAGGGGAAGACGAACGCAATCAAAGATCGATCGACCGTTAATCTATGGTTAACAGTCTGGTCGGGTACACACGGTTGATTGCTATTTTTGTATATAGAGAGAAAATACTACTTACTTATCCCTCAATGCCTCAGTGCTTTTTCCTCAATGTGAGAGTAGGTATCTGGTTTCTGGGCTTATTATCAAAATAAGTACTCAAAAATAGAAAATGTGTGCAACATTACGACACCCCTAAGTACGCACCTATATACAATTTTTTACTAATCGTGTTTTTAAAATAGGTAATTCAAGATAAAGGCTTAAAATATAATTTTCTTAAAGGTATTGTATGCTCTTAAATGTTTGAACATGGTGGTAGAGTCACTGTTATATGAGCTGTTATATAAGTTCCTTAGAATTAGAATATGATGAAATAATTAAATATTTAATTAAAAAGTGATTTTTATCCTAACTAACACATAAATAGTATATAATAGTCACATAATAAGCTTTGATAAAATAACTGTGGTGACACTACAAGCAAATATATATTAACTCTTTTCACAAAACTATAGGACTGTGCCAAAAAAAGATAATGGGGTTTCGTTAGGACTCGTTTCCTGTTATACGCTGCCGATTAAAGGATTATCTACCCTCGAAAAACTCTTTTTCCTCGCAAAATGAAAATAATATTCCTTCCCGGGAAACGTTAGAGATGATTGTGATAAATTATCTGTTAAACATTTATTGAAATATTAATTTTAATCTCGGATTTAGGAGGGTTTGTTTTCTCTTCTTTTATCAAATGAATAATTTGTTATGGGACTTTTTAGATGTGAAAAAATTTCAAACATTTTAAATTGAGCATACCGGTTGATTTCTGTTAATTTGCTTATGGTTTATTTAACAGTATTCAAGTTTTTGGGTTTTCGGGTGGTTTTATTTTATAAGATCCGCCTAGAAGATATAAAAAGTATTATACAAAAATACAAAACTGTGGTCTAGATTTATAAATATGTGTTTTTATAATTATATAGTGAGCAAGAGCAGTGAGTGAAAAATTTCAATAGTTCAGCATGACGAATATTAATTTTTCACTATTATTTTTTAATGCTTGAACATTTTTGAAATAATAATATTATTTTTGAAAAATGATTCACAGCAAATCGCACTGAAACCGCATCAATAATGCTTTGTTTTGCATTTACTGGTTACGGAAAGCGTTTTCGTGCAAAACTTTTCATCGTTCACCAAATGGGCCATCACATGTGCATTTTAAAATACATAATAAATTACTTCAATCTATCATCCGAATGCGTTGCTAGAGACGGTTAGGTACTGAATTGAATACCTAATACTTATATTTTTGCATAATATTATCATTTTGATAAGAAAATTCAGGATATGGGCATCCTAACGATTTACGTAAACCTTCTTCGTACAAGCAAACAGTAGCGCCATCTGTCAAAATTCTATAGTTATAGCTGCTACGTGAATAATAGCGTGGCCTTACTGTTGGTGGCAAAACAAGCATTTTTGGCACCGATAAATTGTCAATAAAAAATCTATGTACTGGGAACGTAGAAATAAACGTAGAAAACTGGAAATCATCTGTGGAAATATATGATGCTTTTCAAATGAGAATAGGAACGTCATTGTGTTTGCATCTCTTTTACGCACAATCAGCCTCTTTAGTGCGTCAACGGGTAACGAATAGAATGACAATCCTATTCTTATTTGAAACGAGTTATAACAACAAACTTTAAAATGCAGTCTGAAAAAAAGGAGAATGTTATAAACATTTCATAGTGTTGTGAATGTTCGGAATAAAGTTCTCGTTCAGTCACTACTCACTCTGCAGCCACACAAAGAACGAACTTCAGCACGTTGCGGCGACGCCGACCACTTGCAGATAACGAGTTGCGAACCGCTTTACATGTACGGTATTGTGCTAACCGACGACTCGAGGGCTTGTTTGTGGCGCTGACTAGAACTTGATTGAGTTATCTGATCATATTCATTGCGAGCTTACCCTTAAAACACTTAACCAAGAATGTGGGTAGTATCCATGTCCTTACAAGCAAAGACGAGGTATAAAAATAAAGCTTTTTACCATGGAATTTTGGCTGCATTTACTATGAGGTTCTGACTAGGAACTCTTACATATTACGTATTTAAGATGGTGCTCTTAAAAAAGCTTTATATGTTATTTTATTTATTTACCAAACGACATTGGAAATAAAATAAGCAAGATTTTTATGCGATTAAAATAGAGTACCTAAATGGACTCTTACATTGTAATTTACCACTAAATATTTGAAATAAGGATCTTACGAGCTTAGGATCCGAAATAGTTTATTCAACTGGTCAATTTTTTTTATTTTAAAGCGCATACTACAAATTGTTGTACAATAAAAAAGTCCCGCCGTGTCGCGTTGGCCCATAAAATGAGTATTACAGACCCGAAGCTCATACATATCTAGTTATAATTAATTATTCTATTATAGTTTCAATAATGCAAATTATTTTTAAAAGCACTTTCCGTAAATGCCAAGCCGGAGTTTAAGTTGATTTACAATTAAAGTTAACAACGTCTAAATTCCAACGGAAGGGTCCGACAAAATTGTTCCAACTTCGCCCATTACCTCTCCAAGATAACTCCCAGTCACTGCATAAATATTAAATAATTATAACTTTACAACTAAATGCATCCTCGGCACTTTTATAATTACGTAAATTAGTAAATAGTAGCGAAGCGAGACTTAAGTTTGGTAGCGGATCTTTTGTTAAACTATTTTTCTTTTTCAGTTTTTTATTTTTAACCGACTTCAAAAAAAGGAGGAGGTTCTCAATTCGTCGGAATCTTTTTTTTTTTTTATTTTTTTTATTTTTTATGTATGTTCCCCGATTACTCGAAGATGCGTGGACCAATTTCGAAAATTTTTTTTTTGTTTGATAGGGTATAGTTCACAGATGGTCCCATTGTCATCAAGTCAGGATCTGATGATGGGATCCTGGAGAAATCGAGGGAACTCTTCAAATTTTATAGGCACACTTGAAGTGATTTGGGTATTGTTTGAAAGAGTAATTTTTTCCAGGTAGTCTTATGGTCATCACGTCGGGATCTGATGATGGGATGTTGGTAAAATCGAGGGAACTCTTCAAATTTTGCTAGTATACTTGAAGCGATTTAGGTATTTTTTATAGTTACGATTGCATTTCCTTGCAGTCATCAAGTAATTACTGTATTCATCAAGTCAGGATCTGATGATAGGATCTTGGAGAAATTGAGGGAACTCTTCAGATTTTAGAAGCATACTTCAAGCGATGTGGGCATTTTTCCCAATGCCTTGCGCATTAGTTGTTTTCCACTAAAAAGTATAAAATAAAATGGAAAATTCTTTCCAAAAAACCAACTTCAAATGCCACTACAAAGAATGAAATAATTTTTAATGTACACCAATTCGAAGTCGGGCAATGTTTCGTTCATTCAATAATAGTCCTTGGTATTGTCGATAATTTTGTCGTTTCTTTGCACATCAAGTTTTATAATAAGAATATAAGATAACTCCCAGTCACTGCATAAATATTAAATAATTATAACTTTACAACTAAATGCATCCTCGGCACTTTTATAATTACGTAAATTAGTAAATAGTAGCGAAGCGAGACTTAAGTTTGGTAGCGGATCTTTTGTTAAACTATTTTTCTTTTTCAGTTTTTTATTTTTGTTTATGTTCATGTCCCAGGTTCGATTTTCGTCAAGGGCATAATTATATCGTTTTCTTACTTAATTAATAAGCGCTTTTACATAATTATGTCGTTTTTTAAGTACTATATTCTATTTACTTAAATAAGCAGAAAAATTTTAGAAAAGCTGCTGAAAAAAATGTTATCTTAAGCTTCTAAGCCTTTAAAACTTTTCCCACAGAGTAATATAAAATTAAGGCGATCCACGTCGTTAAAGCCTTCGTAAAATATTAAAGTGTACAATTTTATGTAAACTAAGAAAAGATGTTACGTATTTTCCTCTTTTAACGAAACCGTACTACGTAAAACCTACTCGTAGTGGTTTACAAAAAGTTAAAGATTTTCATAGCTGTATATTCTTAGTATCCATTTTAGCTTCGGAAATATATGCAATTGTTTTTTTTATTGCGTCATTTCAAAACTATAGCAATGCCTAAACTTGGCGGTACATAAAATTATTACTGAAATATAGGTACTTACCATTACTTTAAACTAGAACTGTAACTTTTACTAACTAGAACTTTTATTTTTAGAAGGTATATAAGTAGCTTTGGCTACCTGTACTTCCAGATTTTTGCACCACGGCTACATATTAGAACATAGCTGCTTATTCTGAAGCCAAGTCGAGTTAATGTTGCTTATTTTGGGTGTCTAAGCACCTTCCTACGAAAGAAGAAAGGTGGTCTACATTAGGAACCTTAGGCAGGCATGCTCCAACCTTCATCATTGCGGAGTAACGGGCATGATGGATGGATGGATTAGCTAAAGGTTATCCTTTCAATTGACCTTTAACCTTAGTTTCGTAAGTCTATTATATTCGTATTCATTTTTGCCTAAATTTGAATTTAACGATGATAAAAAACTGATCATGTGCGAGGCGGGAAATAGTATCTACCCTATAGGGTAAGTACTAACTATGTCTGGGTACCTACTTGTATATCTATTATATCGTTTTCATTTCACGACAGAATCGTGATTTCACAAATCACGATTCTGTCGGTACCATGTATACCTATTTAACTAACGAATAAATATGACGTTTGGACAGATTTTGTATGGCATATGTATCAAATTTATTCCTCAGATAGTTTATCTGACGATTGAAAAATCGGTCCCTTAATTAATAAAACTGAAAGAAAGAGAGATATTTTATTTCGCATACACATAACAAAAAATACACACACTTATGTATAAATAAATACTAAAACAATGCCTGAAGTTTAAACGTGCGTTAAAAATATAAAAGCTGCAACAAAATTATCACAGTGATATTTAACAATAATAATATGAGCAATGTGTTTGCCACAAGACCAGCGAGCGGTTTTATTTGCTCTCGCAACAAATGTTTGCTGAAAGGACGTTGAGGTCTATTTTTCATTCAAAAACATTTCTTTTCATTGTTTTTTCTCGTCCAAGTTTTTTCTCTGCGTCTTCTAGAATTGGATAAAGCGTCAAATGACACTCAATTTATGATTTATATATTTCATATAGGCCTTACTTGTTGGCTCTTATGAAGTTGTCAGTAAAATTAGTAGGTTAGGTTAGGGTAGGTTAGTAGGGTATATTTTAAGTGAACAAAAAACAAAAAACAATTCGAGTGGGTAGTGGGTACGTTATCTTTCTGACCTGTCAAACATACTTTGTCAGTGATTCATATTTCATGAAAGTTTTCAAGCATAAAACTGCGAACAGCATTCAAATCGCATCAATAATGCTTATTCGAGTCGTATTTCAACTTTGCAAACGAGCGATTGCTTCCACATAGCAAAAATGTAATGTGAGGTAGACGATTTAAAAAAAAAGGAATTCATAGCAAAATTGATCCGACTTTTAAAAATGTCGAGAACATTTTTAGTACATAAGTACTGTACGGTTTATTGTCTTATGTAGCAAAAGATTATTACTAGAAGTCTACCTATATTTTTATGACAGCTTTCTCCCAGGTTAAGGATTCAAATCTGTGATTTTCGACTTTTCGACTAAATATCACATAATTTATCACTTACTACCCGTTCGCAGAAGCTTTGCCGATGAGTACCCATCCTAATTCAGACGAACGCGTCTTGCGCTCGTCGGGTGCGTAGTAATGATCAGACGAGTGTGGGATGCGGTCGTCTGTAGTGGGAGGGAACTCATTGGTAAAGCTCCACCAATTCACACTTAGCCAGCGTAGATGCCGAACTCCTCTCATGCTGAAGGATGGCTGAAAGATGCCTACTTCTTTCCCCCTTTTATGTCTTAGCAGTGGGACAAAAAAGGGTTTAAGAAACAATACTCACAGCACAGTAAAAAATAATTTTAAAACCTCGAAATAACGAAGCACGAACAAAATTACAAACGATCACATTTATTATTGAAGATTGAATTTAAAGTTTGGATTCCCACAATATTCGTTATATCAAGTGGTACGCTCCATTTCACACGAGCTCGCGCGGCGAAATCTGACATATGAGCACTTTCTGTGAAGATACTCGAGTTTAATAATATGTGACTGGGTACCTACTGGCATCGTATCAGTCACATACGAAATCTCACTTTATGAACGGATGTTCAGTGTTCTTCATTTTAAAGAATTTAGCCCATATAAATAAAAGTGCAGAAAAGTAGAAAGGTAGTTAGGGAAGAAAATTTTCTGATATAAATAATTATTCCCTGTCAAATATGTTTTTGTTTATAGTAACGGAACTTTGGTCACTTTGACCATTCTTCCATGAAAAAGCTATGCTCAGAATATCTCTACAAGATTAAGCGATTTTCTTATTGAAACTCGGATTCTAGTATCTGAAAAATGACTAACCAGTGATGTTTCGAATGAACGCAAACTTACTTTTTTATTAGTACTCAGTTAAAAAGCTAAATATGTCTCCTAAGAAAATAAGGTGATACAAAAAATATCCCCCGATTTTATCCTTTGATATGATGTCCAATATTATTATATCCTATTTATGATCCATAAGAGTATAGAATTTTCTCTACCGTGTCAAGTAGGGCAAAAAGAGAAAGAAAAAGTATTTATATTTATTTTATGTACGGGGAATATTAACTTCTCCTATGTTCAGATAGTTGATAAAACAGTGAGAGAGTTGATAAATTATTTGTACTGTCTCCGCTCAGTGTCTCCGTAAAGAAATCATTCCCGGCTTTCGTGCTAGCAGGCCTGTTATGTCAAATCGGAGATAAAATTTATTATTTTTTATCAAAATTGCCCAAAATTGTTGAAATCTATCGTCACTCTCTACTCCTTTCAAGATTCCTTTTATAAAAAGGCGCTTCAGTTTCAGGAGCTTATCGAGTTTACTAATATTATTAATAATTCAGTGTATTATTATTGTTTCATATTTATGAAGTGACTGGGACTTATCTCGGTTAAATAATGGCTGAAGTTAGAACGTTTTCATCGCGTCCCCTTATTATTTGGTTAAATTATTTGGTTCTTGGTTTCGAAATGTAAATTTTTTTGTACTAAAGGGTGATTTTTCAGTCGCCAGACTATTTGAGGAATAAATTTGAAAAATATGCCACACAAAATCGGTCAAAACGTCATATTTATTCCTTAGTTAGCGTTTATCTGGGAATTGAAAAATCAGCCCTAAGTGTAGTACGGAGTTACACTAAGTCAACTTGCCTTCTGTACCATAACTTGCCTTCGTCATAATCGTAGCGTACGATTAAAACTGTGAAATTTTACTACGAACTTTAATTAACTCATTATAAATTTCAAGGTTCTTATAATGAGCTTAATAACTTTTACACTGTTTTTTTTACACTGGTACGTAAGTCCTTACGTAATTTAATTCCCATATACCGAAAAAATATTTTATTTTCATTCAGTTTTCATAGCCAATTTCTATACCTTACTTTTAAGTTATCTCATTTGAACTGAGGGTTAAAAATAGAAATTGACGAAAATTCGCAATAACAAGTGCCCCTAAATTATGTTATTCTGGTTCCCTAATTAAATTTGTGATAGGTACTCTAGTCGGTAATGCTATTGAAGTAAACCATTTCGGGTCACTACACACTGTAGGGGTCATCCTTGGCAGCAAAATTAATGGTCCGTGAACACTCGGATGTTATCAGGCGGGCAGGAGGTCGACTTGTGTATGTCGGGTGATAGAAAAACCACGTAATATTTACCCTATTTGCGATATATACTCGTATTCTCTTGTTTGGATGCCATAAAAAAAAATTAAGCACACAAAAGTAAGTAAATAAACCTCACCTAACATAAACCTCGATTATTTATTTAATAATTAATAATGGTTTGCGGAAATATGGTTGGAAATGAAGGTATAAAGTCAGGCCTTTAAGTATGCTTATTCCTTTAAAGAATAAGAGTAAACGCACATTGTTATTGTGTCTCACAATAGTGTAAATCTTTGCGCGAAAACATCAAGTGTCATAGTCGAAGCACCACTAAAAAAGGTGGACTGAAGCAAAACTCGCTCACAAATCACAATAAAGATAAATTCACCTGCCTATTGGTGTGTAGTAATATTTCTAATTTTTATGTAATTTATCAGAAACGAGAATCAACCTAATTTTCTAAGCATATTGGATATTTTTTAGCTCAGGGAAAAGTGCTAAATCAGAATAATATTTGAACGTAAATATCGCCTGCCGAGTTTGCATTGAAGTCCACTTAAAGTAGCTATGTTAAACCATATAACTTTTTATATAGTTTTTACCTAAATATGTCCAGCCTAGATGCAATGGACCATAAACATCACAGTTGTCACTCGTCAGCCTGATAATGTCATTGGAAATCCAAACCGGGCAGATTGTGACGCCCAAACGACCATTACGGTCATCGGACTAATTGGTGCGATCCGAATAACAACTTTACCTACTGCGACCCGAGTGACATTACGACTATTCTGAAAACAGCAAATAATAACTGATGGTTGTTTTAAGACACACTAGGTTTTGTCCACGACTCCGCCCGCCTGAATATGGCTTAGGAATAGATTTCCCCTTAGCATTCCCACTCCCTTTCCCGTCCTTTGTACCAAATTTCAAGGAAGTTTGCTCTAGCAATCTTATTAATAATTATTATTTTTACTGTAATAATATGTGAATTATACGTTACAAATGATAATTTGATGACCATCTAAAATAAATAATATACCTACGTTAATTAATTAACAAAAAAAAACCCACTTCAACTGTCATCAAACTAGGTACTATTGAATCATTTCCAATTAAAAATTTGAGGTTATATGATTTTTTCGTTGACACCAACTAAATTGAAACAAAACCCGGAAAGCGTCAGCTTTCTAAAAAATGAATCGTCATAATTCGTTAACCCAGTCAAAAGTTATGAGGTAACAATCATAAGAAAACATACAGTCGAATTGAGAACTTTCTCCTTTTTTGAAACTTTATTATGTGTATGAAAGGAATTTGTCGAAACAAAGGCTTACGAATGAATACTCGTACCTACTCGTATATACTCGTACATTATTTTATCAGAGGAGCTGTCAATCTAACATCTCCAGAGAACTGGAATCCGGGGTTTGTGGGATCCGGCACGAATGTACGTTAATCCTCTGTCATGTCAAACTGATTTGCTTCATTCAAGAAACGTTTACTATGCCGTTGATCGAGAGAGTCTGTGGATAGGTATTTCCTGGTAAACATAAAATTATTTCAAAGCTTATGTCGAGCTACTTGTCCTGCTTTAGTGTCCATTACATGTTTAAAGTTACATATTTTACGACGAAGTTCTCTCATTTTACAATTTTAAAACATAATCTAACTTTGCTTGTTAGAAAGAAATCTGATATATGTGTAGAACATCTACCATTTATTAATTTCCAAAGAAAAATATTATCTACTAAAATTACAAATAATACCAATGCCGAAAGTGTAACTAGTTTTGATGATAGCGTGACTTTAGATAAATATGCGTTTGCTCTTTTTGTTTCATGTATTCGAAACACACGTTTAAGCTTTCGAAGGTGCAAGAAACAGTTAACATACGAATGTCCACTCAACGTGACTCTACCTAACGGAGCCTTTTAGCGAAATTACTAAAGACAATCTAAAGAGGACTTGTTGAAGTAGCTGAGGATATAGACCAAATTATACACCACGAAACTACAATAGTTTTGATGAGTCGAGACCCTTTTTAGGCGGCGGTGTTTCAGGTAAATTGGATCCGTTGGCAGACGGGTGATGTGTTTTGTTAGCATAGCATATTCTTCTGGGATTACGTTGTTTTGTTATTCCGTTTTTATTTGGACTATTTCCTACGTATTTTGCTTTGCGAAGAGTTGCTAAAGTGCCGTATGTACAACCTCTTACATAAATGTACAAACATAGAGCTTGTCAATGCAGGGTAGTGATTCTTTTATAATATTTTTCAATTCTTATATTCTTTAGACTACATTTATATTTATAGCAAGACTTAACATTTATAAAAAGACTTAAAAATATGCATTTAGTTGATTTTAGTTCCTGATAGCTCCAAATCTGGGAAACTGCAAAAAAAAAATCTTTCGTGAACGAATATGAGGTAAATGCAGGTTTAAGCCAAATTTTCGAGCAAAGTTTTTATTAAACATGTAGACGGATAATTATTATGCTCGCAAAAGTTATTGCCATAAACCATAAATGTGTAGTTAGTCTAAAATTTGCCAAAAATCTAAATAAAATTTGAATTGTGTGAGCTAGTACGGCTGAAACACCTTATGTAGGTTGATACCACGATGATGGATCATCATTATGTCAGGTACTTTTTACGTCCAGGAGATAAAATTCGCAAAAAATCTCTCTTAAGTCTTTGTTTTATTTTATTTTATTTTATTTTATTTTATTTTATTTATCATTAGGATAGCCAACAGTTGATACATTACAATTCATACAATAGATATTACAATTCACAAAATTTCATGGTAAATGCTCAACCTATTATAGGCCATCACAACATGCGCTTTAGTTATCATAATACATTCTATTATTGTTATATAATGAAATAATTATTTAAAACAGAATACAAAATTAAAAATGTTATAAAATGTTTCAATACTCCAAAAAATATTATTTTAAAATTAAAATTAATCATAATTCTATATAGGATGTCGATTTATATATTACAAATTTGTCAAATTCAGATGTCAATGTTGTTTTATTTCAATTCAAATGTCAACCGGCAAATAAATCTAATATTTTACGTCTAAATTCAGGGTAACTGTTATTAAATAAGTCAATATCTCTCTTTTGTCTAACACATTTGTTATAAAAATCTGTCATTTTTGGAATGGGCGAATCTTTACCTAGTTTAGTCCTGTAAGGTTTCACATGCAGCAAGTCACAGGGGTGCCTAGGATTACTGAGACGAGGTATTTTAAAAGAAAATCTATTGACTAACTCCGGACAATCTACTTTGCCGTTTAATAAATTAAACAAAAACATCATTGACATTAAATTTCTTCTGTCCAAAAGTCTATTTCTTTTAAAATATTTAAGTCTGTCATCATAACTATTAGAATTTACCCTAAATTTGTAACAGAGCTGGCGTAAAAATCGTTCACATAATAATATTAAAATATAACACTTTGCTAATACAATAAGTGTAGAAGTTTCATTAGTCTTCGTCGGCAAGGCAGCTGCAGTAAAAACGGTGATCGATTCGGCACGCACACCTGCTTAACTTGTTCCGGTTTTTTATTATTTTTCTATCTCCTTATTTTCGATTTAACATCACCTTTCTATCTCATTGGTTATATAGTAATAATTCAGTTGTTCAATCGTTACGATACATAATACTTAGATATAAATGGATTTTTTGTACGATAATTTGAACTCCATTTATTTATTCATTATTTTAATAGACATAAAAGTAAACTTATACGTAGAAAGGATGTGCAGTAGGACATTTTATTACAACAATTAATAAGAACTTCTTCTAGATGCCCTAGCCATGTAGAAGTAGAAAGAGAAAATCATCTCTATAATGGTCTGACGACCAACGCTCATGCAATTCCTGCAGTCCTCAAGCTGAGACGCCATCATTTCAATTCTTTAGATATAGCTTTTTGTTTTTATTGTTTATTTAGTTTTTAATTTTTCTTTTTTAATTTTTTCATACAAGTCTTCTGGTTTTTTTTTATTTTTATATTACCGTTTCCTATCTAGTTGAATAAAAGTTTTTTTCTTTATTTCTAAATATCTCGCAATTCAACAATTAATGAAATAGTAAACGGGTATTAATATAATATATACCCTGATGCATAGAAAATATAATGCGATATAGTTTGTACTATTTAGTGTTCTGTGATTTAATAGAGAAAATATAATAGATAGAAAAACGGAACTGTATACTAAAACTAGGTTCAATTACAAATTCTAAGCACGCTAACATGCAGATTCATGACTGTTCTTCATGCACTTTCTTTGCACAAGCAATATTTTCAACAACGTTATTCCTTATTAATGTTACCAAGCACTTGTACAGTAAGTACCAAGCACACCACATCGACACAGCTAAATTGCAAACGGATTGCGAACAACGTCGTATCGATCCCAAATATCCGATCGCAAGCCTTCATTCCACCGTAAACCCCTACAAATCCCTCGGTAGATTGTTCTTTGGACCTAATTCTATCTGATCGTGATACATTCTTTCTGAAATGTATTAAACCTTCTATTGTTGTAGAATAAAGCTGTGTCCCAATTACTACTTTTAAAATTTTATTAAAGCTCCCTAAACCATTGAATATGGCAATATTGAAAGCAGAAATTTAATGCATGAGTTCTATGTAGATAATATAAAATAAAAGTACAAGCGTTAATTCTTTGTACAGTCGCGGAATGAAAAGGTTCGTCACCTTAGTGTCGAAATTCGTTTGCACTAGTACTCTAGTACTGCAAGAGTCCATTATGCCAACATTCCAGTGCAAGAAACAGCGCTGCTAACATTTGAATAAATATGACGTTTGCTATCGAATAAGGTTTTTTCTATCCCGTCAATGTGTTACCAAAATGTATTAAAACCTTATTAAAACCTTAGTTATTTAGGAGAAATTATGATATTTTGACATTATGACACTGACCGATTGACAATAGTTTTGAGGTTTTAACAGAAATAATAATGTCAGGTTGAATTAACAAGAAGGTTGCAGTTTATCCATTAAAATCTTGTTGACAAGATAAATAGTCAAACTACCTTGATCTGAACAATTTTGAACTTTACTAACGAAAACTTAAACTTTATTTTCTCTAACTTGAGTCTATTCTGTAACATAGTTTCAAAACGTAATATGTGCTCGTGATACGTTGAACGAATCAATTTGAAAATCGACGAACCTTTTCGTTCCGCGACTGTACATTAGTATAATTAGACGCACTAGAACTAAATGTAAAGAGCGCCTCCTCGCCAATTAACTAATCATAGTTTGGCGAGATATTGTAATATTGACTTGTGCATGAATTTTTTTGATTTAAATAAATAAAAAAAAAATTGTCGTATCTCAAAATATTTCTAGTTTTTGTAAGTAGAAGAACGCTGTCTGTCCACTGAACGCTGCTCATAACAACCTATAAAATAAAAGTTTACCGAACCTATGTACTACATGAAATGGAAAGTATAATACGTACACTTTTTTTCTCATATTATAGGAGAAAAGAATCAAAATATTGAATTTCTGTCGATCCTTAATCAAAAACAAATCTTAAACTGCGCTGAATTTCATGGCCCGAACATAATTTACGACCTATTTCATTTGTGCCACATTGTTGGGCTATAAACCTCTACTTACTTTCTTTGTTCCATACAGAAACTTTATTTCACCAAAGCTCGCATTCAAAAGTTTTATTAAGTTTTCGCTGTGAAAGGAGGGAAGGTGGCTCAAAAACTATATTTCGACGCGCTACTACTAGTTTGAATAAATAACTTCAGCTTCGCTACAGTTTCGATCGTTTTAGTGAATAAATTCATCATGTACTTACTTGTTCTCAATCATAAATCTTAGTGATTTACTGTCGAACAGGGTGGAGAATACACGGTACACCTCAATAAACGGTTCTTGTAAACATTACTGACCTAAATATTGCACACTTTTAAATATCTCTCTTTTTCTAATATATAAAATTCTCTCGCTTTACTTTGTTATCAAGCTCCTCCGAAACGGCTGGAAATTTTCAGTGTATATTCTCTGGGTCTGGGAGCAGGTTATGTATTTTTTATGTCCCAAAGTTAGAAAAAATTATATGGCAAAACAACGTTGCCGGGTCAGATACTAAGTACGAGTATATAAAATTCTCGTGTCTCGTGTTTGTTACCAAACTCCTCCGAAACGGCTCGACCGATTGTTATTAAATTTTCTGAGCTTGTTTGATAGGTCTGAGAATAGGTTGTAAGCTATTTTTTATAACCCTAAAAGCAAAACCACGTTTGCGGGTCAGCTAGTAGTAATATAAAATTGTGATAAGAAAAATAATGTTTTATATTTTAAGTACTTATACCCATATTCACTTACGCTTCGTCGAAAATACCACTCCGGTTGCCTCTAGACTAAAAACGGCATTGCTTTATTTGACGTTGAACAACCACCTTTTGGTGAGATAATCTCTAGAGCGCGGAGAACAGCTTCCGTAAACGGCGTCCAATTTCGCGCTCCAACTCCTCGGCATCCCTACTTCAACGTTTTCTTCACCACTAACAGGACGAAGAGGCAGGTAACTAACAGACCAATAATGGGTTTGCTCTGCCTTTTTTAGCAGTAGTGGACTCTATAGCAGTTCACTGTTACGATGCTAATATATATACCCAGGACAGGGCGGACGGCGCAAATTGCTGTCGCCAGTTTATCGGTGCCAAAAATACTTGTTTTGCCACCAACAGTAACGTCACGCTGTAGTTCGCTCAGCTAGATAATTAGCCTATAGAATTTTGACGAATTGCGCTACTGTTTGCTTGTACGAAAAAGGTTATCGTAAAACGTTCGGATGCCCATATCCTGAGTTTTCTTATCAGAGGATGCAAAGCTATTTTTAAAGACTCGTGAGTTTCCATATTATGGTGTCCATGACCACTTACCTATATGCAGTCCTTAATTAAACCAATATTAAGCTTTATTTAATTGAATTACAATAGTATTAAAATGGATTACTTATGTGGAGAGAATTAAAAGAAAGTTACGATTCACACAATTTTATTGTTTCATTACAGTTTCAGCCTTGCTTTTATAAATATATTTTTTACACTATTTACACCACAAAACCTTTGCGTTAAGTACAAATTCCGTAAAAAGTCACAAACACCAGTGATTTATTTTACGCAGATATGAGAAAATAATGATATTTGTCTATACAATGATAACATGTGATACAATATGCAATAAGAAGTATAAAGATCCGAGAAGGGTGGATCCTGAGAAACTCTTTTTACAATAACGATCATAACATCCTTAAATGATTGTCGGTTGAGCTGCAATCGCTCTTCTCGTATTGTCATTGCCGCGTGATGCCCAAGCTGTGAGCTAGCTGAGTACATCGGGCGACTACTTCATCTTGAAGGAGGCTAAAGGCCATCGCTATTAGTATGAGTCCGAAAACAAGATAAGCACAACACGCGATCATCTGTATGTATTCGCTCCTCGAGCTCTCGCTTTGCTTCAGTGTCAGGAAGCTCGTCGGGACGAAGTCACCGAAGCCTATAGTGGCTAATGCGATGAAGCAAAAGTAGGCAGCGTCGAGGAAACTCCAGTTCTCCCAGGCGGAGAAAATAGCCGCTCCGACGCAGATGTACGCAATGAGGAGGAATAACACGATGCCGACTGGTATGTGGCAGTGTTCGAGGCTGTGGTTCTGATGCTGCACCGTGGAGGAACTGCTGCTGGGAGCCGCACAGCTCTTCGATTTGTGGTTCTCTTCATTCCATATCAAAGGCACTCGTGACGGCGTGTCGTGTGGACATATTCTAAAGGGAAAATAAATAATAATATGAGGAAAATGTACTTTTGCACGGAAAGTTATACTGAATCAAAAAAATGGTGTTTTCTAGATAGAAAGTTTAACTGAAAGCAGGGAAGTATATAAGTAATTTTTTTGAGAACTTTAGCAGCATGTTCTTCAAAAAAATCATGAGATTCATATCAATGTTTTTCTGGTTTAAGCTTTAAAGCTTTTTTTGTTATATGAAAGTAGATAAATTAATGCAGTCCAAACATTAATTTCTCTACTTTCATTTCATTCGTTTCGGATCTGTTAGAGGTTCTGACTTCAATTTATTTCTGGATTGGATCTGAATTATAGGAAATTTGGATCGGTTGCTCGACACTTTTTTCTAAAATTATTTTCTTAAAAATCTTTTCCGAAACATCTGACAAGATATCTGCGCCCAGAAGGGGCCGATAATAATTGTTTGGTGTGATAAAGAACGATGAGGTTATACCCTTCTTCAGCATCCTCAGAATCATCAAGCTCTTCCTGACTCCTGGTGAGGAACATCTCCCCGCACTCCTCAGCGATCAACTGCTCGATGGCTGGTCCCCGGGGCCTCTGGATCGACCCCCGCCCTCGACCCCGTACGGGGCCATGCACTGTTGCTAAGCACTTCATGTTTCCCGTCGTCTTTTTTCGATCCAGGGTTTGTGTTTGCAGTGCTGACGATGTCTGGGGTTCTGTTAAGGTAAATTGAGTTTATAATAATATCACAAAGGTAAAGATAGATACTTCAATCCACGAAGACACACCCACTCAAAATCGCTTATGTTTCATTCGATTTGTATGGACTCTGACAGAGTGGGGCGCGTCATCGTGGATTGAAACAACTGTACATTAAAGGTCATGAACAAACAACACATAATATATTATGAGATAGATAGAGTTTTTATTAATTATACAAAACAATGAAAACATGGTATGACAAGGATAATAATTAACATATTTTAAGTTTAAACTAAGCCACGCATAACATTCATTAATGAGTGTATACGGATTGTTTCGAAATTGCAGGAACTCGTATCGGATTATAGAAAATGTTTATTCAATATATTGAACACGGTTGCGAGATTTTAATCCGATAACAGGCTGTTTACCTGGTAACATGTTAATAGTTTCGGAATTTAAGCTGATAAAACGAGGACTATTTACCTAATGAAACTTTACCTAATAATTTTAGATACCTACCTACTTGTACCTTCATTAGATAATACGAGATTTTGGTCTTACATCATACCTTAAAGGGGGAGGCCACACCTACCGAACGCACGCGGCTGAATGTTCGGTTCAATACTCTCGAATTTTTTTTAAGTTAAGTACCTAAGCCACATCTACTACGCCTTACGTTCGGCGTCATTCGTTCATTCGGGTTCAACCCGGGTGCGTTCAAATCAAGAGTGAATAGGCATCTTCTAGGCAAGCGCGTTCCACCTTAGACTGTATCATCACTTTCCATCAGGTGTGATCACAGTCAAGCGCTAGCCTATATAGTATAAAAAAATCTTCGCTTATTGAACCGAATTTTTGGTGCCGTACGTTTGGCTGGTGATGGTACTATTATATAAGTTGTTGAAGTAAGTAAATTCAAAAGTATTATTCTACTTCACTGTACTTCCCCTATCCGCGGCTCTCGCATTCACGCTGCAAGGGGATCTGTGACGCTGAAGAAACGATATGCACGTTTTGTGTCACCTTCACTTACGAGTACAATCAGTCAAAAAACGTTTCACTCGTCCCATGGTAGCAGCACGTGGACAGGCGGGTACTATATCTCGAACACTTGTGGGTACTGTCCCATGTCCCCTGCTCTCACCTTTACGGTACCAGGGGATCTGTGAGACCGGAAAGGGAGAAATGATGTCCACTGTTTGTGCCACCTTAACTTACCATCAGTCAAAACATTGCGCTTCACTCGTCCCATAGTAGCAGCGCGAGGACTGGTGGGAACTTTCTCGAACACTTGCGAGTACTGTCCCCTGTCCCCCGCTCTCGCCTTCACGGTGCCCGGGGATCTGTGAGACCGGGACGGGGGAAACGATGTGTACTGGTTGTGCTCCGTCGGCTGTGGCAAGAGACGTTGTTGCTCGTGCAGTTGAAAGTGGTTCTCCAACTGAAAAGGAAATGATTGCTGCTGCTGCTAGTTTGTACATATAGCTTGTTTATTCAATCATAATATTATTATGATAACAATATTCTTATAATACCTTATAGCTCCTCGATAGAAACTTACTGAAATTTAAATCGACAAACTAAAAAAAATCTACAACAACGGTTGTTTCTTGGAGTTGAACGCAAGATACTTTTGTTATCGTGAAAGTTAAAATTCGAATTAAATTTTTAAAACCTACATCCACGCAGATAAAGCTTCTAAAATATGTGCATGAGTGTTACTATATGTGTTATTATTCGCCACACTCCAATAAGATATAGCAATACCTTAGCCTAAGCTAGTATGAAAAAACAACTAAACTCCAACTGGTGGCGATTAACCTACGTAGCACTAGGTACATTTTTTATCGTAGCATTTTCCATTATTACAAAACCAATATGGGCAATCGGCATAATAGTTGAAATAATGCAAAATGAATATTTTAATCAATACAACCAATGTTTGTAAATCATTATTAATATTGTACAGGCGAATTCACACATCAGAAAATAATTGGACAGTTTTTGCAGTAATGCGGGTAAATAATCATCTTGTTTAATCCAAAATGTTTGATTTTAATTATAAATAGTTCAGAGTTCAATCGCTCGTCCGTTTCAGCTGACCTCCTGGTCAGCTGAAACGGACTGAAGGCCTCCTGAAACGGTTCTGCGCCACTTGTTTCCAACGACTTTCCGCGATCCTCCTCTTCATGTATTCCATCTGGTCAAAGGTCTGCCAATGCTGCGCTTTCTCGTTCTCTGCCGAACGCTATGAGCTATGTGCCCCACTCATAGCCACTTCAGCTTCCCGATACGTTGAGCTATGTCGGTTTCTCTAGTGTCTCTAGTTCGTCTACGAATCGCCTCATTTCTGATTTGATCACGTAAATACTCCGAACAAGCTCTCTCCATCGCCATTTGAGTGACTCTGAGCCTTCTTATGAGGTCCATAGTAATTGACCAAGTCTCGGATCCGTAAGTCATCACTGGTAACATGCACGGTTCGATGACCTTAGTCTTCAGACACTGAGGGATATTGGACGAGAAGACATCACGAAGCTTCCCGAATGCTGCCCGATTGAGCTGGATTCAGCGGAGAGCGGCAGAGTTCATAGTTTTAACAGGATGGAAGTTTCACTAAAACTCTTACCTCACCATCTTTCCTCCATGTGTTAGGCACTTTATCCTTAGTGGCGCGCAGCCAGGCCAGTCTCGCCAGGCGTGCCAGCGACGCGCCCAGACCAGCCAAGCACGCCAACGTGAGTGGCACGCCGGCTGCGGCGTACGCTACCGTGGCGGCTCTGCCCGCAGCCGTGCGAGGCGACACGTTGCCATAGCCTGGAAAGGGGGTAAATAAAATGTTTCTCGTTCTTGTCAATTGACCTCCACTTTCGGACGAACTAGAATCTATATAGCTTTGCGCCCCCATCATTCAGCGGCTCCCCACATCTCATTATGCCTTTGCACACGGCTCGCAAGTCATCCGTGCGTACGACGAGAGCGAATCGTAGGAGGCGTAATTGTCATGCATAGGGTCAAAACGATACGCTTACGCTACGCCTACGCTAACGAGCCGTGTGCGAAGGGTCTTCCAACAGTCCATCTGATTGTCAGTATGTTGTCAGCCTATGCCGCGATTCCTCGATCGGCGATATAAGGTATATTAAATACCTGCATGTGGTGGGCATCACTAAAAAGTTTCTATATTTACAATCGAATTTTTAATTTTGGCTCTTTGAGAAGTTATTCATAAATAGATGATGTGGGCCGTCGCTCGCACTCCAAAAATAAAGAAGCTAAATAATATAAAGTTAAATAATATTTTCTTCTTTCACTAACCTGTCACTAACAAGCTCTCACAGCTTAGTGTAGTTTTGGGACATAATTAATTACATTCATTATAATAAACAAATTTAGCCACAACAAAAATTGGACACTGATTGATCGTCGTTTGCTTTTCACTTGTTTAGTTTTATCCAATTATGAGCCGAAGAACGTTCACGTTTATGTATTGTTAGAAAACTTTAAGCGCCTTTGCAGTGTTAAAATGTTTGTGGTTTGGACAGTGAGTTAAACTAGATACATAAAGTCATGTTTGCGATACCGATAGATGAAGAATTAGAAGTTAAATTACCTAAATGTCGACAAACTAAAAGCGATTGTTAATCTCGAAAATTGTACTGTGGCAATGAGGATAAAGATAACATCGCTTATTTGTCATAAACACCACAATCGATGACTTTATATTTCTTTGCTGTTTATGGATGTTTTATCTCCATAGATAGTAATTTTAAAGTGACTTGAATATAAGCGAATTGACCTATTGTGTTAATGAGGGTTATACAATAAAAGTATATAAGTATGATCGTGCTGGAGAATGTTCACTCAGTATTAGCACTCAGTGGACCGATGTGAACACTGAACGATGGATGACTCAATTTCCCTCTGTTGTTTATGGACCATTTTCGTCCAATAACACCGTGGAGACTAGCTCAATGTGACTAAAATGGAACGGTTGTTAAATTAGGAAATTGACCTAACGCAGTGGTGATTAAAGTGCAAGAAATATGAGGACGAAGTACTTCCATTTAGGATCAAGTGACTGTCCTGGGCCCCAAGTCTGCTAATTTAACATTTTTTGACAGTAAGGTACGATCCAATTATAATGCAATTATCATAGTTCCGAAATGGCCTAGTCTACAAACTTCACTTGTCTATTGCAAGCCATTGAGTAATTAATGAGATACAATTGTCAGAGTAGACTTGAGGCCCTAACCGATGACCATTGACAATTGATGTTTGTGACCCGCAGAGTCATGACTCCGCAGAGAGACAACAATAACTCAGAGAGACTTAAATTTCCGGTTGGAATTGTTAATAGACAACTGACTTATTGTGGTGATGAGGGTAATGCAATAAATATGAACGCACTGGAGGCCGTCCATTTCGTGTTAAACGGTATGTTTGTCACCACTTTCATTTCATCCAATGACTCCTTAGGGAGTCAACAATAACTCAGACTGACTTAAATTTCCGGTACGTTGTTAATATACAACTGACCTATTGTAGTGATGAGGGTAATGCAATATATGAGGGCGCCGGAGAATGTCCACTTAGTGTCCAGCAGTTCGGTCGGAGGGGCGTCCGATTGCCTCGCGGCCGCCACGATCGATGACTCAAATTTACGCAGCTGCTCGTGGACTAGGGTTGTCCAATTCCGTTCGTAAAGCACGTTTAGGCGTTCTGAAACAATAAAAAACTAAATTATTTTCTTTTATAAACATACATTGGGGAGTAAGACCTGCAAAGACAGGAAGAGCACTGCATCGTACCGCTGCAGATCGGCGAATGTATTTTATGCTCAACGAAAAAAATTATAGCCATAGTATAATGCCCCTGATGGGGAATAAACCCAGTACCCATATAAGCTGTGATTTAAATCACAGCTTATATGCAACTGTAAATTCAGGGCTGTCTTCAAAATATTTAGATAAATATCTTCGGAGAATATAGCTATCTTCATCTACATTTTTATTATTAACCTTTGTTTTCGTAGTCTCGAAGTTTTAGTTTCAGGTTATAAAGGTAATAATAGTATTAATTCACCCGCCTGTTAGGTGTATGTTCGGAGCTTTTAGAATTTAGATACCTATTAGAAGTACAAAAGTAATTAAGTATTTGTTGTTTCATTTGAATGAACAAATTAATATCTAGCCGTATATTTGAAGCAGGTCTATAGAATTAAATTTCCTTGCCTTTCAAATCGGAAAATTATTTCAGAATCAATACAGTAGGTACTTAATTACGAATCCGAAATAATAGCTCAGTTCGAGCTTGACGACGTTTAATGGAAAATATTTGTTCAGGATAATATTACTGGAGTTTGAACGTCGGTGGATCTTTTTGTGACAGATTCCTTTTATATTTGTTCGAGTAAAAAACTTGTTGATTTTGGCCATTTCCCGGTATTTGAAATAACAATGCTGTATGTTTTTGATATTAAAAATAATATAATGTTATTATGATTACGTTTAATGAAAAGTTAAAATTATAGTTACGAAAATAATATTTCATTTCAATTCTTTAGCACAACAAAATGTAATTCATAAATAAATACTTCGAAATCGCACATAGGTTCGTCACCACCGTTGATTCGTGAGATAGTATTCAACGTTCAAATGGCTATCATCACTAGAAAACTAAGTATCTTTACTTTAAGATACTGGTTAACGGCGTAGAAGCCTTATTTAAGTGATTTAAAAACTATAAAGGCAATAACTTTGAAATTTAAACCTCATGTATTTGGGTCGCTTAGAAGCAGAAAAACAATTGGATAAAAGTTTCTCGATAGAAAGTTCTCCCAAAAGTTGCTCCAAAATCACAGTTTTTCTCATTTTTATCGGAAACTATAATGGATGTGATTGTAATTTTGTTTTAATGTGTCGGTAATAATAATAGGTATCCAAAAACGCTTCGAAACAGATTTGATACCTGGCATGGTTTTTGAGTAATTAGGTAAAATGTCGTTTTTCTGTTATATTCTTCTGTGACGCTGCATGTCGCACCTACCAACGTATCCGAGAGAGTGAGAAAGACAAAAATAAATTTGATAAATTCTCTAAGTGACCTCAAAGAAAAAACATAAAACAAACTTATACCGTACTTACCCATTTAAAAGTCTAGATAGGAACATGTCCATGCAGGTAGGAACGGAACGGATTTTCAGCGGGAAAACTCGAACGCTGCTCAATTTTCTATTCAACGTTTGCTGTGCCAATATTTACGGGAAGTTAACCGAATACGTGTCTTATGATCAGTTTGTGCCAAAGAAAAATTTGTTTATTTTAAGCTATCATTTAAAATAAAATTTGAAGGAAGAGCAGAGTGCAGACCTTTAACTAACCACAAGACCTTAAGGCTCTAAATAAAGATGCAATTAGCTTATTAATCGTTCTCGGAGTTCCTAAAAAATTTAATAATTTGAACTGCAAATAAACAAATAGCGAGCAAAATAAAAAGGCATATAGAAATAGAGATAATTGTAACGAACTCTTACACGATTTCTCTATCTCGAATAGTTTCAATTCTCGCTTTACAAATCGATTTCTTCGTGCCCTGCATAGAAGTGTCCGAGAAATCCGATTAATAAAGAATATCGGAAATCTCGCTATCAATGCCGACTCTATCTTGAGTCTTGACACACTAATAATCCCGATCTCAATTATTGGGTTCGTGACCCCGCATGAAAGCCGGCGGAGCCTAGAATAAAGCTTCTATAGACGCGCCGACACATCTGTTAATATTAATTTTCCAATGTGGTAATTTTTCCCGAAAAGAAACGAAGCTTATGCGAAAGGAGAGCAAACGCAACCCACACATTATTCTTATCCTACTAATAAAACGCGAAAGTTTGTAAGTATAGATGGATGGACTTTTATTACTCTTTCACGCCGCAACTACTGAACCGATTTTGCTGAAATTTGGAACATAGATAGCTTATAACCCGCTTATATATATAATAAGCTTATTAACACATAGGTTACTCAATATCCTGGAAACATCCATCGTTCCCACGGGAATCACCTAAACCCAAAATTTAAGTGGGCAAATTTTAAATTTAATTTAAGCTAGTGCACGAATGGAGGGATTTGCACATTTTAAGAGCAAAAAAAAGAAGTCCTGGCAGGGTACATTCCCTTATCTAAATACTTAGATTTTTATTTGAAAATTAAGCAAAAACAGCAAGCAGTGAAAAAATATATATTTGCAAAGAAAATAATCTTGACAGTGACGCAATTATTTACAAGTAAAAAGTATTAAAGAATAATCAACTTATTAATTTAATCGAGGGTATGGAATTGAACTGAACATACTTATAGACATTTCAATCCACGACGACGCGCCCCACTCTGTCAAACTTCAAACAAGTTGAATTGTCATTAGCGATTTTGACAGAGTGGGGCGCGTCTTCGTAGATAGGAATATCTGTAAAAGAATTAAATCACATTAAAAATATTCAGTGAAATGCGACAAAAAGTATCAAATCAAGGTTAAACGACCTCAACCTTAATTCCGATTAAACTCAGTGGGTTGATCATTATCCGTTTATGACATAAACTGTTTGATGTCTTCAATGCAAAATCACGGATTCAATTGAGAGCACAGTCGTTAAGATGTCGAGATAGGGCACCGGCGGCGGCGGTACCGCTCCAATTTTACGTTGGAATTTTTCGCTGTTTCAATTTTTACGCGGATATTTTTCCCATAAAATCGAAAACAGCGTATGCTATGTTGTTCTGAAATTAATTGCACGACCCATCCCTTGATTATGGATGATGTTTGAGAACAGTAATAATGTTGAGAATATTGGAATCAATGGCAAATTAAAAGGAAACAGACCTTCAGAACTTGGGTACAGTCCGCGAGGCGTAAGCTGAGCTTTGCATTTGTGTGAGTGTACATAGATAGTGTAGGTGTAACTTTGGCCTTAAGCGCGGCGCGTCCCTTGCTTTTGTTTAAACCGGTTTTTACTGCTTTTTGACAATCGGCCTGAGGCGCGGTGCGTCCATCGCTTGAAACAACTTTGATCACTCACACAAATGCAAAGCTCAGCTTACGCCTCGCGGACTGTACCAGGTTTAAGTTATATTATATTCATTCCATTTTTTACCGGTCAGCGACGACATAATATTATTGCGACACCGTTCTAAAGTAAATATTTAGCTGTAGAAGTTTAGTACGACACAAACTTTTTCTATTTGGTATTAATTAGAATATCTTTATGTTACGTTTACAAAATTGTATTTTAGAAAAATCACCCAGTGGATGGACAGAAATTCATGAGCTTTGGATCTTTGGATATATGATCCTTAGATACTCAACTTTAAGCTTAATTGAAAGGAATGTTAAGTTTACTGCTGTTGTAAAAATGTTCTATTACCTACTTTAAGTATGTACCTCGCAGAAGATTCCCGCCGTCAAAAACTTACCATTTCTTTGTATTCCTGTTAGATACCCACAAGAGTTAGAATTTTTCAATGCAAACATTTTGCGCAGGTGAGATTTTTACAGTACGCCAATATTTATTCTACTGTAACCGAACCTACGTGTTGTTTTGGAGAACAAACCAAATGCTAATATTGGCTTGAGCTTTTCACGCCTTACAAACTGTAAGTACCAACCAGAAGATTTGAACCTTTATTCTTATTTGCAATTTAAGTACAACGTATATGACCGTGTCAGTACATAAATACTGGATTATAATGGATTTTACTATGGAATAAAGAATAGGCACTTTAATTTTAGACCTTTGATACCCGTTCACTTTCATCTTAATAGGTTCTCAATTCTCATTATACAAGTGTCATATAATTACAGATATGGTGCTTTATTGAAGTCAATTATTTAATATTATTGACTTCAATAAAGCCATAAATTCTTGAGCTGTAAAAGCTAAAGAATTTATGGCTCCTCTGAAGCTGTGATTGGATTTTCGTCTTTCAAATCCGCGACTCCGCGAAGTCATAGGTGTGCTTGGGATTTGAAATTTGTCCGTTTATTTATTTTTTGTTTATGGCAATCAAATAACACTTATGCTTAGGGATGAAGGAAAACATCGTGAGGAACCTTGCGATGTGCATACCTTGAGTTCAATCGATTCGAGTTCGAGTTGAATTCGAGTCAAAATGTTCTTGAAAATGTGTAACCGCCAATCTGCATTTGGACGGCTTGCTGGGCTATGGTCAAACCTTTTTCGCTCTTGAGAGATCTGAGCCCAGTAGTGATACGTTACAGTTAAAATCCATAAGATTCGTCGAAGGAACGCTAAATAGGTTGAGCAATGAACCTTGCCATGTGTCATAGGGCATGCTCAGTACTAAAGTTTTTTTAATATAAACTTATTTGAACTACCAAGTCCTAGACTGCCAATATTGTGTTTCAACCCGTCGCAGGCTAAGGCGACGACCGGCGACGGGTCGTTTGATAAAGTAAATAATGCGGAGGAGCTCGCAGGCTTTGTCAGCAAATTGTTTGTCATTTGTCGGTCACGCGAAATATCGCTCCGTCATTGTTGTTTCCTCGATCAAACTTCCTTATTATTCGGCAATGTTTCTGCTTTTGTGTAGGCTAGATAATGCTGATTTATCGCTTATATTGCAGGGGAGTTTTGTGCCTTTTTCCATCGGGAAATAAATGCAATGAAAGACATGTTATAGTGGGATAAATCGATTATTAATGTTACAGGGACACACCGTCTTTGTTAGACACTATAAACTTTTTTAGGGTTCCGTAACTCAAAAGGGAAAAAACGGAACCGTTATAGGATCACTTAGTTGTCAGTCAGTCTGTCTGTCACGACCGTTTATTTCAGTAACTATTAAAGCTATCGACATGTAATTTGGATAGTTGAATGGTAGTGGGCCAGTGTTCAAAGTCAAATTCAAAATATCCTTATTCCACATAGGCCAAACGTACAGGCTCCTGTAAAACGTCAATATGATATTTGTCGCATATACTCGTATATGGTGACAATAACGACAATTCTCTTCTGGTTCTGATACCGATTAAGAGCAGACACACATCACTATCAACTCAGCTGACATCACCCATTGTAAGTTCAAATCCCCGACTGATTATGCCATTTTGGTACTTCAGTACTATGTCTATGTAGGTATCTGGGGACACGGTAGTGTCCCCGCCAGACGAGTCAAGCGAAGCGCGAGGGCACTACCTATCTTTTCTCGAAGTGTTTCGCCGCATTTTTAAACCCTTATAACTTAGGCCAGAATTATTCCAGATCATCAAAATTTTCGGGAAATGATGTCGCCGGTGAACTTATTAAACGTATAAAGTTTCAATATCACAGGTCTTATACTTTAGATTTTATTGACATCTGAAAAACCCAGATTTCGTCACTGACTCACTGATGATCATCAAAACCTCCTAGGTACTTCCGGAAGTCCTAGAAAGCTGAAATTTGGTATGTAAGCTAGAATTAGTACACAACCAACAAAAAAATTCCAAAAGTTGGAAATTTAACCCCCCAACCCCTTAAAATAGGGGATGGAAGTTTGTATGAAAATACGGTAAATATTGATGCTAGAGGTCTCAAAATTGGTATAGAGACTCTTTGTAATAAACAATTAAATACGTGTTTCAGGATTTTTAGTAAATCACCCCACATCCATCAAATTAGGGGGTTGGAAGTTTGTATGGGGGGATGGAAGTATGTATGAAACTACGGCAAATATTGATGCTAGAGGTCTCATAATGGATATAGCAACTCTTTGTAATAAACAATTAAATACGTGTTTCAGGATTTTTAGTAAATCACCCCATATCTATCAAATTAGGGAGTTGGAAGTTCGTATGGGGGGATGGAAGTATGTATGATACTACGGCAAATATTGATGCTAGAGCTCTCAAAATGGATATAGGGACTCTTTGTAATAAACAATTAAATACGTGTTTCAGGATTTTAAGTAAATCACCTCACATCCATCAAATTAGGGGGTTGGACAAGAGGCGCACCTGAAGTGCAAGAAATACCCAAAAAAAAAAATTAAGTAAATAAAGAACATTGTTTTAAACAACTTACAAAAAGAAATGAAATCCCAACAAAAACATTTTCATGTAAAATATTGCCAGACGAGCATATGGCTCCCACTGTCAAAAAGTTATCAGATCTCATGTAGGGCAAGACTTCTGACTTTATACACCCTAAAATACAAGCTCTACCTTCACAAACTCTACACTGTAGTTACAATAATGTCTTGGTCGTTTGGCTACCGTTACATTGGGCGTAAAATCAAAAATTTATTCACTTTTCAGTACTCTGTAAGTTCTGTAAAATCAAAATTTGAAATCAGGAAAATGTTTTTGGTGGGATAAATTTTTCACTTTACGCCCAATTGACGGTAGCGAAACGACCAAGACATTATTGTAACTACAGTGTAGAGTTTGTGAAGGTAGAGCTTGTATTTTAGGGTGTATAAAGTCAGAAGTCTTGCCCTACATGAGATCTGATAACTTTTTGACAGTGGGAGCCATATGCTCGTCTGGCAATATTTTACATGAAAATGTTTTTGTTCGGATATCCTATTTCCTACTAATATGTATTATAAACGCGAAAGTTTATAAGTATGGATGGATCTTTGTTACTCTTTTACGCCGCAACAATTGAACCGATTTGTCTGAATTTTTAATAACCCGGATTAACACCTAGGCTACTTTTTATCGTTAAATCCATCGTTCCCACGGGATGAGCGAAAAACCGAAATTCACGCGGGCGGAGCCGCGGGCAACAATTAGTGTCTAATTCAACTTAAGATAATCAACAGATGTATGAGTGTATAGATCCACCAAAATGTACTAATTGTGATGCTATGTGGCTCTGTCATTTGGTCGGGACGCCGTGGTGTGGAATTCGGCAATATCCGCATACGTGACGTAATAACTCATCGTTGAAATGTGACGTGGCACTAAGAGACCGTTCTGCTACGCGACATACATTTGCATAGCTCAGTGATTTGAGATGCAAATAATATGACTATATGAGTACGCTTCCGAGAGATTTTATTAAAGAGAGCAGAAACTAAGTTCGAGTGCCAGAGTTTCCAGGGTTCCGTACCCGAAGGGTAAAAAAGGAACCCTATTACTTCGCTGTTCATCTGTCCGTCCGTCCATCTGTCACCAGGCTGTATCGCTTGAACCGAGATAACTACAGACTTGAAATTTTCACAGATGATGCATT
Source organism: Coenonympha arcania (assembly GCA_036785405.1). Classification (NCBI taxonomy): domain Eukaryota; kingdom Metazoa; phylum Arthropoda; class Insecta; order Lepidoptera; family Nymphalidae; genus Coenonympha; species Coenonympha arcania. Next base: position 6,765,152 of record CM072067.1, read on the forward strand.
TTTGTTGCGGCTATAACAACAAATACCTACTAAAAAATAGAATAAAGTAAATATTTAAGGGAGGCTCCCATACAAAAACGTGTGTTTTTGCTTGTTACACGACTGCCCAAAAAAAAGGAGTGTAATGTTTTTATTAGGGTTCATGTATGTATGTATGTATGTGAGTTTCTTTATTCCACCATAACTTTTGAATGGCTGAACCGATTTGGACAAATGGGGTATCGTTAGAATCCTTACATTATTCCGGGTAACATAGGCTATATTTTTTTTGGAAAATGTTAATATGGCGACCGTGAGGCGCCAATTTCAAAAGTGGAAATCAAAATGTTTTCTTCAATTATCACAATATCGGTATCAAAATGAAGGTATTAGAGAGTAGTAACCGAATATATATATATATATATATATATATATATATATATTTAAAAAAAGTATAAAATAAAAATAAATAATTAAAAAATTAAAAAACACGACTGCCCTGTTTTAAAACGAACTAAAAAGTAAAAAACCGGTCAAGTGCGAGTCGGACTCGCGCACTGAGGGTTCCGTACCTACTACTACCGGAGGAATAAAACCATAAAAACCACTTTTCTTGAACCGCATAACCAACTTATTCAACATTAAACAACTTCATCGCGAGTTAAATACGTGCAACGCCATCTGTCGTCATCAAAGTTAAACAAAATATTAGACTTGTTGAATATCAATTCAACACGTATTAAAAAAAACTACTCACTAGATCTCGTTCAAACCAATTTTCAGTGGAAGTTTGCATGGTAATGTACATCATATATTTTTTTTAGTTTTATCATACTCTTATTTTAGAAGTTACAGGGGGGGGGACACACATTTTACCACTTTGGAAGTGTCTCTTGCGCAAGCTATTCACTTTAGAAAAAAATGATATTAAAAACCTTAGTATCATTTTTAAAGACCTATCCATAGATACCCCACACATATGGGTTTGATGAAAAAAAATTTTTTGAGTTTCAGTTCTAAGTATGGGGCACCCCCAAAATTTATTACTTTTTTAAATTTTGTGTGAAAACCTTAATGCGGTTCACAAAATACATCTACTTACCAAGTTTCAACAGTATAGCTCTTATAGTTTCGGAAAAAAGTGGCTGTGACATACGGACGGACAGACGGACAGACAGACAGACGGACAGACGGACAGACAGACATGACGAATTTATAAGGGTTCCGTTTTTTGCCATTCGGCTACGGAACCCTAAAAACAAGTTATTTTAGTTCATCTGCATATTGACAAAGGGAAAAGTGGTCAAATTTCTCATTAATTAAAACAGATAAACATATTATGGCAGTCGGGGGACCTCTTAGGGAGGCTCCCATACAAAAACGTGTGTTTTTGCTTGTTTTTACTTCATATTTATAACGGTAAAAGGTTGACGCTTCAAGTGTTTACAGAATATTCAATTATATATTTGCTTTCAAAATGAATAGTTAAATTAAAACAAGAAAAATATTTAAGGGATCTCTCATACAACAACCATGATTTTTTGCTCGTTTTTTCGCACCTGACCAATTTTTTAATCAAGCGAAAACTATTTTCCACGACTAAAGGTACCTGGCAACTTGTAGTTGTCTCGAACAGCCTTAGTCAAATGTTTTAACTATTCTTTTCTAGGATTGCATAGGTTCAGGCTTATGGAACATTTAAATATTATGAGAATGGCATGTGCGATCGACAAATTGGTTTCTTAACTATTCGATGACAAGTGTCCGGTGTTAATAATTTTTGTATCGCAAGCGGAATGACTATAGATATATCGATATGTTTCTCCATGTATATATGTTATACATTACGCTTTTTATTTGCATTTGCAATAAATTTACTTGTACATAATGATGTTATGACGTAGTTGCGAAAATACGTATGACGTTATCAGTGCTTTTGTTAAACGGAAAACTAAAACCAAAATTAAAAGTATCACATGAATGGCTTTCCATAAATTAAGTGGATAGATATTCTGGAATTTGAAATTGCATGCAGCGTGCAGTTCCATGCAAAGTGCGCGTTATTTATTGATTTCCCCGGTTTGGGTTGGTATTTAAAGAATGACTATTCACATTTCGTATTGTTTTTAAACATGTAGGTACATAAACACTCGATAGTTTTAAGTTTTTATTTACATGGAATTAATTGATGCCTTACAAAAATATAAAATGTGGTATTAAAATGTTCTGTTATACTTACCAAAATCAGAAGAAAATCGATAATGGGATGCTGTTTTACGATCACCGATAAGAAACCTAGGGATATGGGCATCCGAACGATTTACGTAAACCTTTTTCGTATAAGCAAACAGTTGCGCCATCTTTCAAAATACTACTACTGTTACTAACTGTGGCCTAACTGTTGGTGGCAATACAAGTATTTTTGCCACCGATAAACTGGCGACATTTTTTCGCGCCGTTCAGGGTACATGTCTATTGCGATTACGATATAAGAAATACCAATAATGTCGCAATATTTTTTTAATGTTATTTTAATGAAAATACTAAATTATTTCTGAGGAAGGCTCGTTATATGTCTTCGGTGGTCTTGCAGGAATAATATAAGTATAATTTATTCGGTAATCAAAGCATAATACAACTAAGTATGATTTTTGATTTTTTTGATTTTTTTTCCATTTCACATACAGGAGTCTCTCGTTTTGCAGAATGCTTAGCTTTACTTTATTGGTCTGTATATAACATACTCGCAGAGATGTGACTTATCTTAGATAAAAGTATTTGAAATACAGATACAAGATACAAAATACGTATTTAGATCTTGTATTTGAAATACTTTTTATTTTTTTTATTTTGTATCTTATATTTAGATACATTTTCCTGGTATCTTAGTATTTTGAAGATACTTTGTTCCCCAAGATACTTTTACTAAAATAAATTTATTTCCGAACACGCAGCAGTGTGGTCTTCTCCGAAGGGAACGAGTCTCTTCGGGGGTACGGGCCTCGAGGCTTGCCTCCTTACCCGGGCGATGTGTCGCGGAGGCGCAGCGCGCTACCGGTGTCGTTCTTCTAGCCCGATAAGGGGCTAAAGCCTCGCCATCCTGGCTTGTGGCCTGTGGGTCTTGATAAGCTGGTGACCCCGCGCGGTCAGCGGTCATGTCGCTGCCCTGCGCGGGGATGTCGGGGTCCAGTTGAGTGAACCTCGCGTCGTCATCATCGTCTCCATCGCCGTCGTCCTCATAATTCCTCCACGGTGGGCGTCCTGGTGTCCCGGTGTATCACTTCATTCCTGACGTACCTCGGGGCTCCTACAATCAGACGCAAGCACTTGTTTTGTTGTACCTGCAGCCGGCGCGTCTGGGTGGCTGAACATAGGGCATACCAAGCAGGTGCTGCATACGTCAGACGAGAACGGATATATGCCCCGTAGATGCGGAGCTTGGTCTTCGGTGTGAGGCTGGAGGCTAGGACCTGGCTCAGCATCGACACGGCAGCCTTCGCCTGGTTCACGGCGTGATTTACCGTGAGTACCATGCTTAGGTTCCGGTCGATGCGGCACCCCAGGTAGAATACCGAAGTCTGCCACTGTAGGTCCTGTCCTCGGAGACGCAGCTGACGCAGCGGTTTCCACCTGCCAAACATGATGGCGGCCGTCTTGCCCACGTTGAAGGCCATCCTCCATCTGTCCAGCCACTCCGGCAGCAGGTCCAGCAAACGCTGCATGCGGTTGACGGAGACGATCTGGTGGTGAGACGACGGGAGGTACGCACTGTCGTCGGCGTACAGCGACAACAGCACGTTATCCTCACCCTCGCGCAGGTGGCCAGTAAGGGTGGGGATGTCGTTTGTGTAGACTGTGCATATAGGCACGACGATAGGCAGCTGCCTTGAGGTACTCCGGCACGTATTGGACGCGGCTGGGAGTCAGCGCCCTCCATGGAAACATAGAAGGACCGGCCTTCCAGGAATGATGCCACCAGCCGCACGATCGCGGGTGGCAAGGTGGCAAGCAGTTCAATTAAATGTTGTTTTCTTTACAAAAGTATTTTATCTATAAAAAGTATTTGAAAGATAGGTATTTTGTATCTAGTATTTAAATACCTTTTTAGAAAAGTATTTGTATCTGGTATCTGAAATGCTTTTTTTTTAAGTATCTTGTATCTTGTATTTCAGATACTTTGTATAGGGTATCTTATACATCACTGCATACTCGTACTTGCAAGCTCATTAAATTCCAACAGAGCAAGGCAAAAAAATATGTAAGCCGTGTCAGCTGTAAAAGGTCTCCGACCACCATGTTGGAAGATAGTCAGTGAGCATACAAAAAAAAACTTACTAGTCAACATCAGTCAAGGCAAGCAGTAGGTACTTATTATAATGTTGTAAGATAAAAGGGTACCCCTACGCATGTCCCGTCCTGATTAAAGGTTAACCCCATACAAGCAGGTACAATGCCAGCAGTTGTCAAACCATCGTAGTTTCCATTTCCATGAATAATTAGTTGGCTGAACGCCAGGTTTTGTGTCCATTGATTGCCGACAACCCCGGCAGTGCTGAGTGCGCACATTATAAACCTTGAATATATTGATGTTAACAAGGGTTTTTCTGTTAGGAACTTCTTATTCTATTCGGAAACAACAAATACGATAGTCCTGTACATAATTATGTCCATCAGGCTGTGATAGGAAATGGGGAGGAGTGCATTTTGTTTTTAATTTTCCCGTGTATAGCTTGACAATTAAGGCTTGAAGAAGGCCGAATGACAGTTTACAAGGGGACGGAGCAGCCGCGTTCACACTGATTTACTTAAAGCTAAAGTTACATTACGAAATTAGTGGCGTCAAATTAATTTCACGACACTAGTTTTATCAACAATTTCACGTGTACACATCAAGTTTTACTGTTCATGTATTAATTTCATAACACTGATTTAGTTTTGCGCTGTGCGCATTTATTTGGTAAAACTAATGTCATGCAACTAATTTCAACGCGAAACTGCGATGAAACTAGTGTCGCGAAAGCGTTTACGTAGAGAGGACGTGCGGGTGCGAGTGGCGCGGCTTAGATCGCATCCAAAATTATGAATACTTTACCCAATAAGGTATTAAAAAGGGTTTCATTCATGCGAAAATAGTTTTTATAGCTTTCAGGATCTTTATCTGCTAATTCAGAGATTAACTGCGTTGCACCTAGATGTTTACTTGATATCCACTCTCGAATCCACCATCGTCTTTTCCTTCGAGAAAGTCTTTTCTTTATTTTGTACAAAATCATATGTTTAACAACATTATGCATTGCGGAAACAAGCTTTGATGCCGATGGTGCCATGGTTACTGTGATACTGAAAGTTTCATGACACTATTATTTTAACGAAATAAGTTTCACAAGTCCTACAACTAGTTTCACGAAATTAAATTTATCATACATTTATTTACTATACTAATTTCCTAATGTAAATTCTGCTTTAATTTCGGGGAAATTATTACTTTACACGATTGTTAGAAGGCCTAAACATAAAACTCTTAAGCAAAGTTATAGTAATTCTTATGTACTTTTTTGTGTTCAAGAATTCATTAAAAAGCTTGCGCCGTTTTGAAAATTTTGAAAGTATGACAAAATTAGAAGCTTTTTGGGATTTTTTTTTCTGAAAGAGGTTTTGAGAAAATTAACTTTCTTTTCTTGTCTTGTCTTGATTGTTCATTAAACCCTTGTTTTCCGATACATATTTTTTCAGTAAGGATTCGATGATCAGTTATTTAAATAATTTGACTTAACATCATAAAAAAGCCAGTTTGCCATCTCTTCAAGCCTTAAATATTTTTTGATAAGAGTTATTAGTATAGGATCCCGATATACAACGACCTTCACCGAGATGCTTATTTGATGAAACATATTTTATATTTAATTTAGTATATCAATAAGTATATTGCATATGGGTTGTCAAACAAATTTCAGTCCAGAATATGATTAATTAATAATTAAAAAAAAAATTTTTATGCAATATACTTATTGATATACTAAATTAAATATAAAATATGTTTCATCAAATAAGCATCTCAGTGAAGGTCGTTGTATATCGGGATCTTAGGCTATATAGTCAAAAGCACTGTTCTGTTTTTATCCTCAGTACGCAATGCTTTATTAAATTGTGAATTTGTACAAATTATTAATTTCAAATGAATTAGTATAAGCCTGGTGTATTTTTTCTACGGTTTTGTTTGCCAAACTGTAAAGCAAGCAATTTGCATGTCGCATCTTTCATTTAGGTACACCATTTAGATCTTTATTAGATTCTGCAATGCAAATTTTAATAAATTTTAATAAACTTTGAGAGCTTCACAAGCAGGTACTAAGATATTAAATAATTTTATACCATCTTCTAGTTATAAAATTATTAATAATAAACTTTAATGAAATTCTTATAAAACACGTAATTAACTTTCATAAAGTTTCTTTCATTAAAGAGTAGTCTGTTGAAAAGGAAAATGTTATTAATAATTTCCATTCAAGATTTTCAACTGTGTGAATTTTAATCATCAATAAGTCAGTAGGTATTTAATTATCTTGAATATATACGAGTATGATGATACGCATTAAAAGTTTTTTTAAAACCACGTAACTCAATTTTCTTACAAATTAATTTTTGTGATACAGGAGTCTTGATCATTATATTAAATTTCTCACTTACGTTTTATTTTGTAAACTTCTCACTTGGTGCTTATTTGTAAGCAAGCCATGAAAGTATTGTTGTTAATAAATATATTCTACTGCCAAAGTAGAATACCTTAAGATAGACAAAAAGGTACATTTTTACACTGAATTTTTTGTACAATCGCGAACAATAAACTTTTTATACGTAGTAAAATAACATCCAAATCAAACAGCCATTGTGAGCCAATACCATTAAGGCTTTCTCTGGAAATTAACGTTTTAATGTTTATGTAGCTTTTTCTTTTTACATACCGAGAATAGGTGTACATTTTCATTTATTACGTATAACTATATTTATTCTCTAATGTACTCTTATTTTAAAAATGTGCTTCTTCTAGGTGCAGGGCGCGTTTGAACCCTCGTAAACTTAGTTTTAAGTCGACTTGTAGTTAAGTATAAATATGGATATATAGACTCTAATAACTATTAACATAAGCAAAATTTATTTAACAAAAAATAGAAACTTACGAGCATAGTCATCATCATCATCATCATCTCAGCCTGCGGACGTCCACTGTTGGACATAGGCCTTCCCAAGCGCGCGCCACCACACCCTGTCCTCAGCCTTCCTCATCCAGCCGCTTCCCGCCACCCGCTTTATATCATCAGTCCAACGAGCTGGGGGTCGTCCTACACTACGCTTACTCGTACGCGGTCTCCACTCAAGGACTTTGCGGCTCCAACGGCCATCGCCCCTGCGACAAGCGTGACCTGCCCACTGCCACTTTAGCTTGCTAATGGCTCGGACTAAATCGGTGACTTTGGTTCTCCTGCGGATCTCCTCATTTCTGATTTTATCCTTCAGGGAAACTCCTAACATAGCCCTCTCCATAGCACGCTGGGCGACTTTAAATTTGTGTATCAGGCCGTTTGTCAGTGTCCACGTCTCAGCGCCATAGGTGAGGACAGGCAGGACGCACTGGTTGAATACCTTTGTTTTCAGGCATTGAGGGATTGACAAAGAAAAGACCTGGCTGAGTTTCCCAAAAGCCGCCCAGCCCAGCCGTATTCTTCTGTTGGCTTCTTCATCGAAGTTGTTTCTTCCTAATTGAATGATCTGACCAAGGTAGTTGTACTGAGAAACAATTTCGATGCCAACATTATCGACTAACACCGGCCTCGAGATGACGTGTTGATTAAACATAACTTTAGTTTTGTCAACATTCATCCCGAGGCCGACCCGTCTGGAAGAACGACTAAGGCTGTTAAGCATATCCTCAAGGTCTTGGGGAGTTTCCGCCAAGATAACCACGTCGTCAGCGAACCGTAGGTGTGAGATGTATTCGCCATTGATATTAAGACCACGCCCTTTCCAGTCCAGTGTTTTGAAGAGGTCCTCTAGTGCACTGTTAAACAGCTTTGGGGATATTACATCCCCCTGTCTAACACCTCTGCGCAAATCGATAGCATAATACTTCATAGTACGAGCATAGTACTTCATAGTATCTGCAACGTATCCAAAAATTAAGAAAATCGGACTACATATTTACGGGTAGGCAAACGTTATCGCTTTTTGTATGAAAGCTTATCTAATTCAATTTGTACTCAAAGAATACATACTTGAATGTATAGGTGATAGGAACCTCGAAGTTCATCCCTTCATAGTCAACGTACCAAAGACGCGTACGAAGCGGTTTGATTCCTCGTTCTTGATACGCACTGCAAAGGCCTGGAATACCTACCTTCCCAGGCAGTGTCTTTCTTGCCACTTACAATCCGGGCGCCTTCAAATCAAGACTGAATAGGCATCTTCTGGGCAGGCGCGTTCCACCTTAGACTGTATCATCACATTCCATCAGGTGTGATCACAGTCAAGCGCTAGCCTACATAGTATAAAAATAAATAAAAAACCCCTGTCAATTAGCTACAACCAGTAGGTACATCAATTTGGAGAAAACGCCTCTAAAAACGTTGTCTGTCAGTTTGAAAAGGGTAGATGTGGGCGTGAGAAGGAAACCGCAATGCACTGTTCCTCTTATAGATCAAATATTAACGCTGTAACGTTAGATTTGGTTTTAAACATGATATTCTCCATTCTTAAGTGGAACAGGTCTTGTCAGTGGATCAGGGTTAGAATCCCAGTGTTAGATTCTCAATATTATAGACGCGCTGTGATTGTTTTGAATTATTGAACGATCGGCTGTCAAGCGTTGTTTATTTCTGAACGCATAAGTGAGATATCAATTGCCAACTTTGAAGGGTTATGTTTAGAATCGATTCCGGAATAATGGTCAAGCAATTAAAACATTCTTAATAGTACAATGTTGTGTTTTTATTGGATTGCTATCACCAGAAACCCACTTCTAAATTTTCGGATTTATATGCGTTTGTGAAAAAGTAGGTACCTAAGGCAAACATCATGTTTACACCTATATAAGCCTTACTTTATTTTAATGTTCTCGAAGGTGTGAGAAGCCAGCCAAACCACAACTGGCCAGCGAGGGCTATAGCTTATGATCCCTTTTACTCTGAGAAGAGACCAGTGGGACCCAGAAGTGGGACACAAAAAAGGGGTTGCGATGATTTCTTGATAGGTGAACATTTAAGATATTTATATATTTTGATTCTAAGCCCCTACAGGACTGAAGGCACTTCATATTTTAATTATATTTCAATAATAAATTGAGAGGAGTTCGAAGTTAAGATACCATAATTTAACAATTCACGGCCGTTAGGCTGAGTTGGTTGATTCAAAAAGTTAGTCTCTGAAAATTAAATTTGGTTGGATTAGACAGGGACTGTTGCGCGCGGGTCAGAGCGCGCCGCGCGTTGGCGTGCGGTACCGCGCGGTAATGTAGACGATAATTATCGTTTATATTGATCTTGTGCCGCGCGGTTCGTAGTTCCGCGCGGTACCGCGCGGCCATATGAACTTAGCCTTAAAGTGATAGCTTCAAAAACATTAGTCCCGAAATACAAAGAAATAATTCTCTTTATGTTCTGTTCTTAGTAGTTGCCTCTTTTGACATAGACGACATACCTAGAAATAATTCTCATTTTTTAACTATAATTCATTAATCTAGTAATTTAATGAGAATAAGTAAGTAAGTTTGATAGCATACAAGCACTTTCACATCAAGATGGTTCGTTTCATATATTTGTAATGTGTCCAATAAATCCGTTCCGTATCCGTTGGGGTAAATTTACTTACCCTTCCAAGTTAGTACGATAACATCTTAGGCTGCATCATCACTTACCATCAGGTGAGATCGCAGTCAAGTAATACTAACTTGTATATAGTAAAAAAAATTGAGATTTTCAAGTAACTGTGGTCCGAGAACAATAAAGATATCCGTCATAACGAAGATAAAGATTTATATATCCCTATAATCACAAAACGGCGTCGATCTAATGACGCCGATGATATTCTGCAATCCAATTAAATGCATGCGGCAATGCACCGTTCGCTTATTATCGGTCGTCTGCTACCGTTTCATCGGTCTTTCAATCCGATCGCAATTAGACTGCGCGTCACTTTGATTGGTGTCGAAGTCACTTCGACAATGTTTGCGACAGTTTTCGGTTCTACAAATAGACAAATACACAGAAAACGGCAAATAGCGCAAAAAATGTCGCCAACGGCCTCAGTAGTAAGCCGACCGTAGAAGTAAGTATGATCCGGGGTAGTGAAATCCGAAATACGTGGTCAAAAGCTGTAGAAAACAATAAACCAAGCTATTTACTGCTACTGGCTTCACTTTTCATTAAGAATGTTGTTTGTTTATTGGATTTATGTTGGGCTGCTTAGTAACACGGCTTTGGATAACTCCATTTAAGTCAAGTGCCGGATTATTCCGTCCGAGCTCCGACATTGATTGAAATATCTCGATGTTTCGAATTAATTGTATCTAGGTGTATAGGTACTTACAGATATAATTTGTTTCACCGACTTAGTAACACCAACTTCTTTCTTTATAATATTGTGTTTATTAAAGAAGATAAATATTATGTAATTAATGTACATAATTGGTACATTACCTGTATTGTACGAAATCGTTTTTTTTCTTCTTATAATGTCCACTCACGGAGGTCTTAAGTCTAAAAAAATCGTTTTTTTCTTACATTTAAAAATTTCAGCGAGCGAAAACTACATTTAAACCGGTGGGTTTTGTCCAAGTTGTTACATAAATTTCGTTTCGAATCTCGATTCGGTGTCGCCATGCATGATCTATGTCCGTTGAACTCTATCGAATTCTTATTGTATCTTGTACTAGCCCTACAGGATGGTACTGGCCACAATCTGCATGAAATTTCGATTCAATAATTTATTGTGCTCTCCTGCTCAATAGATCATAAATGAAGTTTAAATTGTGAAAATTATTTAAATTATTTAAACTTGAATTATTAGTCTTATAATAAACTTTATTATAACAAGTGGAAAATTAAAAAATTTTAAAACACCCACGACTTTTGCAGACTTGTAATTAAAAAAGGATTAAATAATTTTTTTGAAACTCCCCGACTAAAGGAAAGTAAGAACTAAGAACCTATCAGTATAATTACAAATCCAAGAAAATCCGTCGGAGCTGCTGTGTTTTGCCTATGACGGTGTTGATGGTGCTGTTTACCAGTTGATGACTAATTCAATTTCTTCATACTTCTCATATACCGGCAGTTTATCAATACTTACTAATTACATTAATTGATATTGGAAACGAAAAAAGCAATGGCAGCTCCGACGGATTTTCTTGGATTTGTAATTATACTGATAGGTTCTTAGTTCTTACTTTCCTTTAGTCGGGGAGTTTCAAAATAATTATTTAATCCTTTTTTAATTACAAGTCTGCAAAAGTCGTGGGTGTTTTAAATTTTTTTAATTTTCCACTTGTTTTATAGTTTTTCGATTAATACATTAATGTAATTTAAATTATATTATTATTAAAAAATGAAAATTAATCTTCAAACTAGCCATTAGCTCCTCTAGCAGCGTTTGAAGGCATCATCCCTTCCAAGTCATAAAGAGACGTTTATTGTGGCGCCCCCTGCTGTTCAATCACAAGAACAATTATCTACGAACCATTGCCAATAACTCACTAATACTTTATACAAAACTGTATCCAAATCGGTTCAGTCGTTTTAGTAATAATTGAGAACATTCGTTTGCACTGTAAATGTTTTTTATGGCGCCCCCTGGTGATCGATGTTCGTAACAACTATCTAAGAACCATCGCCAATGAATACCAAACATTATATAGAAAACTGCATCTAAATCGGTCAAGCCGTTTTTGAAATAAATGGGAACATTCGTTTGCAATATAAATGTATTTTATGGCGCCCCCTGGTGATCGATGGTCGTAACAACTATCTAAGAACCATTGCCGCTGAACACCAAACATTATACAGGAAACCGCATCTAAATCGGTCAAGCCGTTTTTGAAATAAATGGGAACATTGATGTGCACACACAAACAAACAAACCAACAAACAAACAAACAAACACACAAAAATATTTTTCCATTATTGGTTTTTGTGAACAATTTAACATACAAACAAACATAACATCTCAATAATAAAGTAATGTACAAACGGTCTCTCACCCTAAACGCATATACCCGTACTCCGTTCCGTCGTGGGTAATGAATAGTGAAAATAGAAACAGAAGACGTTTTATAAACTGCTGTGGCTGAACATATTGTCAAGGAGCTGAGGGCCCAAAACTGTAAGATTTTACAACGGTTGATCTATTGACATTTTTACAAACTACAAACTAGTACTACTTGACTGCAATGTCACCAGGTAGTAAGTCACGATGCAGCCGAAGATGTTATCGTACTAACTTGGAAGGAGCAAGCAACCCTTTACGATTTCTATACAGCATCGTGCCGGAATGCGAAGTCGCTCGGTGCGTCTTTGTTGATATGATGGTAATTAGCCACCAGAAAAAAGCAGAAAATGTAGTTTTATGAAATCATCATGCGAGAAAACTTTTTTCGGTTTGTAGGCATTTAGTGAATAATACAAACACATTTAGATGGACGTACGTAGTTTTAACAGCGCCATATCTTAACGCAACTGTTTATTAGTTGTAACAGTAAAAGTTTGTAAGACAACATTTAGGAGATGGCGCTATAACATTATGCAATATATTTATATGACACCCGGTCCCGGCCCAGCTGTAGTACGACATTCAACATGCTTGGGACGATACAAACCTGTGTTTGAAGTGATCTGAGATACAAACATTATTACAGTGAAAGAAAGGAAGAAAAGCTTTTTATTTGGTGTCAATCCACGCACACATTTAACACTAACAAATAAAGAAAATACTTATAGCAAAAAACAAAAACTTAACTACTTTCAATTCCAAGTGACCAAACATCACTCAGCAATAAGCTGCAGCAAGCTGGAGCGCTGGTTTTCAGTGGTGAAACTGTAGCACTTTTGGGCTCTCATGTCTTGGACTATGATATTTTAATTAATTAATTAAATATGGCGTCCGGCTCCCGTCGCGCGTGCTATCACGCCCGCACGCGCGTATCATTCGCGAAACGGAGCAGGTGATTTAATTGTAACGAAATCATTGTTACATTCTCGAATATGTTTCACGCAACTGTCGCTGCTTGAAACTTGTGTGATGCTCTGTACATGACGTGAACCTAGGCTCTACAGTTTATTTCATATCCGTAAATAACTTATTTATTAGCCCGTACTACCCGTACCCTGGGATACAAACGAAAAAAAAATTGTTTATAATTTTTTTTAATTTACGACGGATATTTTTCTACCTAAATATGCATGAAGGGTGAGGAGAAGCATGGAGTTTTCAGTTGACCTTCGATGCTATATTTTGTTTGCAATGCACATTTCCTGTCAAATAGTTTTCATTGAAAAGTACCTAGAACTTGTTTATTTGCCTTAAACTTTCGAATCCGGATTTTAATTAAAAAAAATAATAATAGAGGAGCTAATGTGGGAATTTGAATCGGTTTGATACGGGATTCCATACATTCATGATCACTATACTGTAAGTGTGTGATGATATGTGATGACAATATGTGATATGTGTCGATACTATACGATCAGTTAACCAGTGTCAGTCGCCAGTCAGTAAAGGAAAAGTCCTTTTATATTAGGTACAGAGATTTGATTCGTAGTGGTTGCATTCCATATTTGAAGGCACTTCCTATTGAAAAACTGGTTCCCTTATTCATTAATAGCTTAATAAATCAAATTTTACTCAAATAACTGCTAATTTACGATAATATTATTCATAAAAATAAAGCCATTATTAGCTCCTCCACTTATTTCGTGCGTAAATACAATTACGGTAGTAGGCGTTGGAGTTTAAGTTCAGTCCAACTGTCACTTCATAAATCACTTTAATTAACGTAATTTTTACAAAATAATAACCATTTTTATAATAGTTGAGTACCTAGTTATACATCAAATGCTAGGAATATGAGATAGGGCTGAATGTCCGTTTTATTTTATCAAATTATGTATGTAGTGCGAATTTAAAAAAGATAGCATAACGGCAATGAGTTAGCTCTATAGACCCTATACAGCTGAAATAAAGATGTGCACGTGGTTGTTAAGGTGATACACTGATTTTATTTTTGTCCTTCTCACTTACGAATACGTTGGTGGGTGCGAAAGGCGGCGTTGCTAAAGAATATATAACAGAAAAACAACGCCATACCACATACACAAATAGATATTTCAATCCAAATCAAATGAAACATTTTGACAGAGTGGTAGTTTTTGAGTCTTCGTGGATTGAAATATCTAAATCAATAATCCGTTCTGAACGTTTTTTGATATTATTATTAGTGAAAAATTAAAAGAAAAATTTCAATTGCATAGATACATTGCACTTTCCGATAAAAATTATAAAAATCTAGAATTTGGTGCTTCCATTCCAGGAAAACTTCCATCGAGAAAATTTTATTCAGTTGTGTTTCTGCTTCGGAGCGAACGTAGATTAAAGACCAATAACGCATGACGCTTAAATTTGGAAGTAATTTATTTAAAGTGTTCAACCTGCAGTCACAAAAATGCTTAAATAACTCTTTTATGCCGTTAAGTCCCTTCAGTAGAGTTTAATGAACCTAAAATGCAAATACAAAAAATAGTTCTTTATTCAAGTATTCGATTCACCGCAGGAACCTGAATTTCAAGTGCGGAACTGCATAACAAATCGAATTTGAAATGGTAATCGAACCCACTGCCGTTATCCTGGCACCGTTTTATATTTCAATAATTTCACTGTTGATGTTCCTTATATGTTTATGTGAGAATATACCGATATAGAGTGCGAGATAACGTCAATCAAGTTATATGGATGTGGAAAACTCCTTTCAGCTTACTTGAAAAGTTTTATAAATACATTGATATGAACATTTTGAAGTAGCAGGCCGTAGACGGTTTTTATTTTTGTCCACCTCGCTCTTACTAATACGTTGATGGGTGTACCGTAGTCAGCTAATCGCTAAAAAAAGTAATTAGCCCCTTCTCTATGCCCTTAAAGAATGGATAATAAGGAAATTAATTCTAAGACAATATAAATAGAATTGTATTAATTAGGTATGATGGTTTAGTACATGTTAATACTAAAGTAATAAATTGAGACACTTTTAACCCAAAAGACAGATTGAAACCACATGAAACTTAGTTCACTCAAGAGGTTTCGCAATTTTACCTAACACAATAATAGCGGTAGTTAAAGTCTAATCATAACAAAGTTGGTCCCTCTCGAAAGTTGGGCCATTAACAATTTAGTATAATAATTAATTAATGCTGGACCAAAATGTCTTTTCGTAATCCTTTGGATTATTTAAGTATTAGCAAGTTTAAAGCTAAGATAACTCTGTTGCTTGCTTCAACGTTGTGCTTTTAAATAAGATAAATATTTTTCTACTTTATTTTTGATATTATATTTCCCTGAATACGCATGATAAGAATATTATTGTGATATTTTATATTACGATCGTATCGGTTTCAGTAGTGATTTTATTGAAGATACCGGTACCAAATAATACAATTATGTATGCAAAATTATTATTTTATTTTACTATTAGAAATCCTTGTTATTTCTTTACAATTATTTGAGTGAATTAACGTATTATATACAATCTTATCTATAGTACTATAGGTACCTGTAGTAGAGTCCGAGTGAGAACGTTCGCTTACCCGGCAAACGTTGTTTTGCCATATAAATTACTCACGACCTATTCTCAGGCTTGCCGAATATACACAAAATAAAATCATAAAAAAATAGACTAATCATTTCGGAGCAGTTTTATTGCAAACACGAGAATTTTACTGTAAGATATTTTCTTAAAATAATCAAAGTTTATTTACTTTCAAATCATGTGAAGTACTGGACTGGGTGAAAACCGCTAGCCGGTCCAAAAAAAATGTTGTACATAACTCGAGTAGCTTAATTTTCCCCACATCGACGCGCTGTCGAGTAGCGAGCGTCGTTGAAAGCTGTTTTGTTCCAGTTTTGTATGACACGATGAGGTTTTCATTCGCTTTAACAATACTTTGAAGCTATATTCAGGCCAGTGAGGAACTGCGGTCCATCAAGAGAATAATAGACATTGTGGAGTTGGCGGTGCACAAATGCAATCTACTTCGACATCTTGTTTTCAAGCCGCTCTGTCGCGGTGACTAATAAAATGCAGAAGATTCTGTTATTTCTCTAATCTTTATGATTTTTCTAGGTCCTTTAAATGAGCATGGACATAAACTTAACTAGGTTTGTTACTATCATAAAACTGTTGTTCGCCATTTAATTTTTGTAGTATTTCTGCTCGTTTGGCGTTTGATTGAAGGACAAACTAACATACGAATATTTAGGTACTTTGCGGCGACCAGGGGCCGTACCACCATCTTTTATAGCAGTAATATTGTTTTGATATTTTGATACAATGTCAGTATGAAAATTTTAAAACAATATAACAATAATAGGTACTGCTATAAGAGATGGTGGTACGGTCCCTGGTTGGAAGGAATAAATAATAAAAAAAAACTAAAAATTCAAACACTGGCATCCTGCATTAGTTATTAACATTAGTTATTAGTACCACCATCTCTTAAAGTAATGTTGCAGTATTGTTATGAAATTTTCATACTAAGTTTGTATAAAAAATTTAAAACAGTATTGCAGCATTACTGCTCTAAGAGGTGGTAGTACGGCCCTTGAGCTTCGAGAAGAATCACTATTCGCTCTTCAACACGTACCACGGGTCGCCATCCACTATCCGCACCAGTTTTCGGATATCTTTGAAGTTATTAGGTATACTGTGTATACTGTGAAAGTTAAAATAGTAGGTACGAGTTCCCATGACACGCGTTTTTATCAAATGTGGGCTAATAACGCCTTCAACTCTGGTTTTAATTACGTAAAGTATGGTTAACGAAAAACATGAAATATTAATGTAATTTATTATCAATTATTCGAAATGGACATGGATTCCCGTTGTACGGCTCATTAAATAATCCGAAAGACGGATATCAAATGACTTATTGAAAGGTCTGAATATTATTAATATTCAGACCTTGCATCCCTCGTTAGTGTGATAGATACGAAAACTCGAGCCTGATATTCAAGGAAACTGCATAACAAACCAAATTTGAAATGGTGATTGTAGGGCAAACGTAACTTTGTTTATCCCTGCTTTGTATTTCATCGTTACTCGCTTTGACCTGGCTTGTACGTATTCATCATAATACATTAATTAAATGTAATACCAGTATATAATTAATAAAAAATTAAAAAACACGACTACCATGAGGTAAAACGACTTTATCAAAAAAATATAGCCTATGTTACTCGGAATAATGAAGAGTTCTAACGATACTCCATAATCCAATAATATTTTGTCCAATTCTCTTCAGCCGTTCAAAAGTTATGGTGGAATAAAAAACTCACATACATACATGAACTCTAAAAAATTACACTACTTTTTTGAGCAGTCGTGTGATGAGAACAATATTTTCCAAAATAATAAATTTTTATGACTCTAATTAATTATAACTGAGTCTTTAATACCACAAAAGTTTAGCTGTCCAATTACGTAGGTACAAAGTCAATGTTAGCAGACGTCAAGGTAAAGATATCTACTTGTTAACTAGGTCACACCACCCTCAATACAAAAGGCAGCAACAAAATAAGCTTTTATGAACATGTACAATTCGTAGAATGGAGTAGGCTGAAAAGCCTGTAAAAGGCTAACTTTCAATTCACTAAGTAACAACAAATGTGACGGAAAACCTTTCAAAAGAAATAAAATGTCTGTTTTGTTCGACTAAAGAATCCTTTTAAGTTTTATGTAGATGTAAGAAATTCAAAATTCAAAATATATTTATTTCACATAGGCCTAACTTACAAGGCACTTGTAAAACGTCAATAATATTTGTTACATAATATTATGTACGGTGATAACTACAAGTCGACTTAAAACTAAGTTTACGAGGGTTCCAACGCGCCCTGCACTGAGAAGAAGCCCACAACAAACTCAGCCGGTTTTTGTTTTCGGTTATCACCACTTCACAAAAGCTCTTAAAAACTAGTTGAGCTAGTAATTATAATACAGCAGTTCATTCACTCCCAAGGATTTGATTCATGTAAATAATCCTTAATACTATAGTAAGCTTTATTAACGAGCTTTCGTTTTACAGCGACTTTGAACTTATTGAGGGATAAGTTTAATATTTCAATAGGAAGTTTATTGTAAAAGCGTATCCCATAGTAAGTATAGCTGATACGGGAATAAACAAATGATAAAGTATAAAGCTACGTATAAAATACGTCATTATTAAAGCCAGGCATTATAAAGTCAATATCATTCGTCATGAATGCGCTTTTTTAAAAAGGAAAAAAATGATTGAAAAAGCAATACGGAATGTCCATTTTACGTAAACGTAAATACAAGCCTTTTACCACACCGTCACTGTCGCAGTTTTAGTTCCAGCAATTCAAACCATTGAATTAGATTGCATTTGCACCGACTATTGTTACTATGGCGAGTGTCTACACAATGTTCATTGCATGTCTTGATTGACTTTCTCTTCCTATCGACCTATATAAACGTCCATGTAATGTCAGCTAGAATGAAAACCTTGGGGTAGAAATTGGAATAAAACATTTTACTTCCAACAATAAAATTGTTTGAACTAGATTGCGTTTACATTCTTATTTCTACAAACATCACTGTAAGCTATTTCTATTGTTGATTTTATTGAATTTCTTTCATAATTTAGCTAAATTTATTTTCACATAGGCCTAAATATTATAAAGGCTCATAGGAAAAGTCAAAACTCTACCGCCAGGTTCGGAAAGCAGGTTTGCACCGAGAAGAACTGGCGAATCATTGTATTAGTTGAACCTTTTCCCATATATATTTCTTATTTCATTGTAAGATATTAATTGAAACAGAAGAATCAATAGGTACCTGGCTTTGATCTTTTTGTAAATTAAATATGGACCCCCGCGATTTTGTGAGATGACTATAGATAATGACAATAACACCCCACTGAGTTCTCCGTCGGAAAAGCCCTCAAGATTAGTTAGCGCGTACCTATTGCGTATTATTACAGTCATTTTCTCCACACATAAATAAATTGCAATGACAGACTGCAAAGTGGATAGTTTTAAAAATACTTACTAAAAACTTAGCTGACTGGACCTTGCTCTAATCAGATAAATTTGCTAAATTAATAGTCTCCATTTTAAAAAGATCGATGAAAATTCCAGCATTCTAAATCCGAGGATTTGGGCATGAGTTAATGAATCAACAATTAGAGAATTTAACGGCGCAGAAGCCGTATTTAAGCAATTTTGAATGAAGTTTAACTTAAAAACTAGAAAACTTAGAAGCGGAAACACGATTGGATATATCATTTTCTCGATAGAAAGTTCTCCCAAAAGTTGCTCCGAAATCTTAGTTTTCCTCTGTTTTATCGGAAACTACAATGGATGTAATTGTAATTTTTGTTTTAATGTGTCGGTAATAACAATATATCCAAAAACGCTTAGAAACCGATTTTTGATAACTGGCTTAGTTTTTGAGTAATTAGGTAATAGGTCGTTTTTCTCTTATATTCTTGCGCGACGCTGCATGTCGCACCTACCAACGTATCCGTGAGAGTGAGAAAAATAAATTCAATAAATCCCCTTAACGGCCTACAAGCCGTATTTAGATGATTTTGAATGAAGGTTTATGCAAAAACTATAAAGACAATTACTTTCAAATTTACACGTCATGTATTTTGGGTCTTTAATCTAAAATCGCTTAGAAGCAGAAACACGATTAGATAAAATTTTCTCGATAGAAAGTTCTCCCAAAAGTTGCTCCAAAATCTCAGTTTTTCTATATTTTATCGGAAACTACAATGGATGTAATTGTAATTTTTGTTTTAATGTGTCGGTAATAACAATATCAAAAGACGTTTAGAAACCGATTTTTGATAACGGGCTTAGTTTTTGAGTAATTAGGTAAAAGGTCGTTTTTCTGTTATATTCTTCCGCAACGCTGCATGTCGCACCTACCAACGTATCCGTGAGAGTGAGAAAAACAAAATTCAATAAATTCCCTTAAGTTCTATACACTTAGATGAAGTCCCTTGTGCGATACCGATATGCCTAGAATTTTTTTACGATTCCTGAAAATAATAAATGAGTCGGACCCGTTGTCGTTGGGATGATTTGTAAATAGATTGGAAGCTGAGTAAGGGGATAATGATTATTGGCATGTTTCCGACTGTCGCAAGGAACGATCCTTTCTCAACTTACTGTAAAAATAAAATTGAAGAGGGCATATAAACCCCAAAAGTATTAAAATTAATAATTTTAAATATTAAAATTATTAATATTAATAACCTACAAAGGAATATGAAAATTATCGACCCATTACAATTTTACCTACTATTAACAAAATAGTAGAAAAGTATATAGGTAATCAAGTATCTAAATTCTACTGCGATAATAATGTAATAAATAATACACAATATGGATTTCAGTCCCAAAAAAGTACAACACAATTACTTAGCCATTTTACCAACAGCATCTATAAGCATCTAAATAACAAAAAACATGTATTAGTAGTATTTATCGACTATAGTAAGGCATTTGATACACTGCAACACGATGTTCTGATAGAAAAGCTGGATGACTGCGGTGTTAGAGGACCGTTAAATAAATGGTGTCAAAGTTACTTAAAAGATCGATCCTACAAAGTCAAAGTTGAAAACGAATACAGTGATAAAGTAAATGTCTCAGAAGGTACAGCTCAGGGATCGGTGCTAGGACCATTGCATTATATAACTTACGTCAATGACGTCACTAACGTAATCAAAAACTGTGAAATCTATCAATATGCTGACGACACATGCCTCATAGCAGCAGATTCCGATATAAATAGAGCCCTCGTTAAGTTGCAGATAGATTTCACACTACTAGCCAAGTGGTCCCATGACGTAGGTCTTGTACTGAATGCAAGCAAAACGAAACTTATGTATATAAGTTCTAGCCAAAATAGAAGCACTATAACTCCACGTCTGATAGCGCATACCCATGTATGCCTACATAAAAACTTAAATAGCGCATGTACATGTGGACGTGTCGAGTTAGTCAATTATCATAAATATTTAGGTCTCTTGATAGATGATCGTCTTAAGTGGACAGAGCATATAAATAAAACTTGTGATAAATTAAGGACAATTTTAGCTAAATTCACTCTAATAAAAAATAAGATCCCATATTCAGTACGGCTCTCATTGTACAAAGCACTTGCTGAATCGATTATTTCTTACGGTCTCAGTAGTTACGGAAGAACTTGCAAATCACATCTAGATGCCATTTACCAACTCCAAATACGTTTGCTCAAAACCGTAGTTCCGAATAAAATAAAAAATAAATACAAAGATAACTATCACGAATTATTCACCTTTTGCAAAATCATGCCGATACAGGACAAAATTAAATATATATTGTTACTAGAGAACTACTTTAATATGGAGCTGCAAAGACGGATTAACATCCCTATAAGAACACGCAGTGTATCAAATGCCAAACTCGTAATTCCCCGATACAATAATTTATACGGCAAGCATACCCTAGACTGTATTGTACCAACATTGCTAAACAGTTTGCCCTATAAATTAAAACAAGAAATCACTCGAAAAAATATTAAGGGTAAACTAAAAACATATTTTCTGAACAAATAAATATTTTATATCATACTTAATAGAAGCATCCTGTAGTAGCAGTGGAGTGTAACCAGCATTCGAATCTACTTAGCAGAAGTGCCGTCTCAATATAAAATATTTTAGCTACCCTCAATGATCATTATGTATACTTACGCTTGTTAATTTGTACCTACTTACTATAGTGTTATTGTTGTTATATATATGAAACTAAGTACCGAATGCTAAACGACGAATGTCGCGGTGTACATACAAACCCAATTGGGTTTTTGTTACACCGTTAGGTAATATTATGTAATGTTATATTTAATGTATTGTTATATTTAAATAAATAAATAAAATAATTGTTCACAGGTTGACATCTTTCTATCCTATGCATTAATTTTACAGATAAATCTCTATGTATAAACAGATAAGACTTTTACGTCTGTAGTTTTACAAAGCTAGGCCTAGAAGCGTATATCTATTTTGAAAATGTCTAAAACGTTTTTAAGTACAAAGCAATGATTTTCTGAAATGCATCCCCTAAGAGTGTAAAATAGGAACTGCAAGTTAAAGGGCAATTATATATCTTACTGCGAATTTATCACTTCTTTCCACAAAAGCGATAGATTGATGACTCGTTTTTTTTAATTATTTTTTTTTATATTTAGGATCTTCGTGCTGCGAGGATTTTGGGATACAGGTTTTATAAAAACTCACTCCAGGATCCCTACAACCCAATATACTTATGGTGACATAAAGGCTATACCCGTGTAAGGGAACAAAATATGCCCCTGACGTTATCAGCCAATGAATACATCCTATGTATTGGTAATAATGCTAATTATTAATCTGCCAAGTTTTATGTCATAATTATTGACAGTTTCCTTGCAATGTCACTTGAAAGTTTGTTTTATTTTTCTAAATATCTTGAAAACTACTGGTCCGTTTCTTTTGTGAATAACGTATGTTGTTAATGGCTTGAAGAGGAATATATTCGCAAAAAACAAGACGTCTCTAGGTCAGCATTAACTTGGTCATTTTTGATGTCAAATATTTCAAACTTTTTTTTTTGACACTTGTGACTCAGCGACACCCACCATTTTTTTTACACTGATGTGACATCTCTTTCCGTACAAATATATATTGGTCTGAAATCAATCGGTTTGGAGCAACATGGTGATTTTTTAATTTTGAGTATACCGGCCTAGTACATCACCAAGGTATACACGTACTATGAGTATAATTGATATTTTATATAAATCTTCATTATTCTACAGATTATTTAAGTGGACTATAGGTCCGTTATGGAGTACATTCTAGGAATTGACTATCTTGAATCTACATCAAAAGTCAATTTAAAATGAAAATGTTGTATTTATTAATCAACAATACAAAACAAACGTAAAACCTGTAATAAGATAGACCTATCCACCCTCATCAGTCATAAGGTGAAAAAATTGATACATAATAAATATTATACTATAACATAAAATAAATCCTAATCTTCGTCACTATCTTCGTTTATTGTGACATTCGTGTCATTTAGAAAAAGTGAGCTCAACTTTTCATTGGGCCGAGGTATTTTCGACAAGTACCTACCATAATATGATAAATAGTATATAACAGCTGCTACGTGAGAACAGCAACCTACTGTTCTTAGACCATTTGCACATTCACAACAATACTGTTCTATACTATTTATTCCTAAAACTTGTGGGTTATATTTTATGAAACATTTATACACCTTTTTAGATATATGTCGAGAATGAATCTGTACTTTTAAAATAGAGGTTTGTTCCTTAACGTAAGCCATATTCAAGGTACCGTCTTCGTTGAGAACCTCTCCTAAATAGCAAATAGCCTGTCCGAATTGATATGCTCCTGTAAATAATACTTTCAATTCAGTTTCTGTCAACTCTGGGAAATCTTTGACGGAATTAGATAAAAAACATTGAAACGGAAGCTTTTTTAGACACCAACCTTTGCTGCCTACCAGTTGTGCTAATTCATTTTCTTCGTCTTGTTTTGTGCTCATCCTTTCAAAAATCTCATTATTCATGTCAGTATCAGATACCAAGGGCTTGCCAAACCGATTAAAAAGATATGATGCTATACGATAATAGCTTTTTATTTTAGGCAACATTTTATTGTCCAGTGTATGGCCTAAAAGTTTAAATCTATTTTTAAGTATACCGTGCACCGCTTCCACAACCCAGCGAACTTTTGTTACGTATCGGGATTGGTTCGCTTCCATGGTGCTTAATTGTTTGCGTTGTCCTTTGATCGATGGCATCATCACCCGATAGCCTTTCGCTTCCTAGAGTGCAACTACATCTCTAAATCCCCTGTCTAATACGAAAAAATCACCATGTTGCTCCAAACCGATTGATTTCAGACCAATATATATTTGTACGGAAAGAGATGTCACATCAGTGTAAAAAAAATGGTGGGTGTCACTGAGTCACAAGTGTCAAAAAAAAAAGTTTGAAATATTTGACATCAAAAATGACCAAGTTAATGCTGACCTAGAGACGTCTTGTTTTTTGCGAATATATTCCTCTTCAAGCCATTAACAACATACGTTATTCACAAAAGAAACGGACCAGTAGTTTTCAAGATATTTAGAAAAATAAAACAAACTTTCAAGTGACATTGCAAGGAAACTGTCAATAATTATGACATAAAACTTGGCAGATTAATAATTAGCATTATTACCAATACATAGGATGTATTCATTGGCTGATAACGTCAGGGGCAAATTTTGTTCCCTTACACGGGTATAGCCTTTTCATTTCATTTCACTTCGTAGCGTATGATTCACTTATTTCACGACATACATATTATCAAACCAAACACCAGCGGCGATCAAATAATTGATTTGTTATTTGTTTATTTGGAAACATGATTTTATTGGTAAAATAATCTAATGTCATGCCCTTGTTTAGTGTAAAATTAAATGCCCTCCACAACTCTTACTTACTATCTCACTATCATGAACCGAATAAACTGCACTTGGCATATCTGAAATTAAAAATGCTTATCTTCAGACTAAGACTTGTCATGTGCAATTTCAACATTTTTTTTGCAAGTAATGCTTTAACCCTAGAAAGATAACCTACGTCGAATCGACGTAGTCAATTTTGAAAAATCGATGTAACTCGTTACTATTTCAAGCAATTTCACTGGCTCTTTCCGCCAACTCTGTTGACCCTCAACACTTACAGAAGACACCAGCGGCTCTTACGTAAGTGCAACAGTTTCTTCAATATCTACCTACCGTACGTCGAAGTGACGTATGGTTAACTTTAGTGTGAGTATTTAATGGCTATGGTTTACGCCTTACGGTATGCTGAATATAGCATTTATTATGAACGTGTACATTATTTTCTGTGATAATATATTATCCAAGAAAGAAAACCCTCACAGACGTAGAGATTTTACGAGCAATAGCTCGATGACCCCGTGGATGGACAAAAGGTAGCAATTTCCTACTTTTCCGACGAATATAAAAGAAAAAATTGGAGTGATATTGACAAAACGCAAAGCTGAAGTTTCCAGAGAAGATGAAGGTCGAATGAAACGAAGGTTTTGTGCTTTTTGCCCCTCAGGAATCAGAAGACTGGCGAAGTCAATGTGCGATAGCTGCAAAATTTGGAATTCTTGGGGAGCACAAGTCGAGCGCTTGCACTAAGTGCCTTTGAGACTAAAATTCAAAAATATGTGTGTAAGCTAAGTCAAATTATTTTTTCCAAAGTAAAAAAAAAGTTGATTACAAGAAGTTTAATATACAATTGTAGGACTGGTGAAGAGAATCCACAATGTTTAAGTTTTGGAGGGTTAGAAGAGACATGTTTTGTTATTCAAGATTTTGCTAGTAAAAGTAGACAAGAACCAGTTACTTTTTTATTTATCATAAAGATAATAGAATATATTTAAGCTACAAATACATATTATAAAATATATAGCAGTATTATGTGCATCCAAATATATGCGTCGAAACGACGTATGGTTATCTTTAGTGTATGGCAAAATATGGTTATCTTTCTAAGGTTAAATTAATTTTTAAGCAAAACCTATTTCTGTAATCACTCTCAAACTTTTGATTTTTTTTTTGGTTTTTGGAAATAAGCTTTGTTCAGATAATTCTAGCAGATAGATACTCTTTGAGTAGCGCATCAGTCTAATGTAGTATGTTGGATTAGCATTTCAAATTCTATTTGTTATGCAATTGCAAGTTCAATTCTGGGCTTGTGTAATGTTACGAATATTTGAATAGGAATCAATCTGATGTTTGCATATTAGGTTGATTGTACTCGTAATGAAACTGTTTAATTCTAAAATCTATATACACGCTGCTGTTGGCATTCTCAAGCCATATTATGCCATTTTTCGATATCCTAAAATTATGGAAATGGAACGAAATTCAAAAATGTATGAAAATGAGCGTGAAATTGGTCACGTGGCTCCGCGCATTCTCATACATTTTTAGGGTTCTGCATCCAAAGGGGTAAAAAACGGGTTTCTTTTAATGAGACTTCCGTCCGTCCGTCACCAGGCTGTAGCACTTAAACCGCGATAGTTACATACTTGAAATTTTCACAGATTATGTATTTCCGTTGCCGCTATATAACAATAAATACTAAGAAATTGTATAAAATAAAGATATAAGGTAGGCTACAATAAAACAAACGTGAATTTTTGGTCTTTTTTGTCAATGATCAAGAACTCCCAATATTACTCTACTTGTATAGTAGTAGTAGGGTATTATTGAGAGTTCTGGCTTCTGCACCATAATCTCGCTACGTTATATATTTAGATAATGGTACGGGATCCTTCGTGCGCGAATCCGACTCGCACTTGTCTCGTCGTCACGTCCTCTCAGAATGAAAGGGGTGACGGGTCAGCGCTAAAAAGTGTCCGAACCAAAAGAGAGATAAAACGCGAAAAGGGAGAGAATCGCA
The DNA here is from genome assembly GCA_036785405.1 of Coenonympha arcania. Lineage (NCBI taxonomy): Eukaryota > Metazoa > Arthropoda > Insecta > Lepidoptera > Nymphalidae > Coenonympha > Coenonympha arcania. Next base: position 6,791,937 of record CM072067.1, read on the forward strand.
CTATAGCTAGTTGCAAGTAAAATTAGGCTGTATAATAATGGCTTAAGACATGAATTACAATGTTTTAGTTTGTTTATAAAAATACACATACCCTCGTTTATATATAGGTTTTCTCGGGACACTTTTTTCGTGAATTTTGTATTACACTCGCTGTCCTTAGATAGTAAGTCAATGGGGTTAAGCCATAGTCCACATGTGAGCCAAGTGTCGTTTAGCTTTGATATTAACACCGGTTGTTTATAGCGTTTCGTAAAATTACTGTACTTCCTTTGTTGGTTGTATAGTGCTTCTGGTGGGTGGTATGTGTGACTACTCTTAACCAAGTGTGGCCAAAGCCGCAGGCTAAACATAGACCAGACACACGACACGTTGATACGGTATGGAGTATATATCCTCCGCCTCTTGGACTCTATCAGAAGAACCTATGAGGGTTTCTCATTTGTAATAGAACCCTAAGAGTACAATATTACGTCTAAATTTTTCATTTATGACATCTGCGGTGGTTTACCATCATTTTTCATCAAATATATTTAAAAGCTCGCCTCATTGTTTCCATTTCTTTTGTGATTTGTAAAGCATGTTTATTTTACCTCGCTCTTTCAGGAATAATATTGTTTACGAATAAGATATTGTACGTAAAGAAGAATTATAATAAAAGACCGTTTTTGTGTTATTACTTAACTGTAAATTATCCAACAAGATGAAATGTCATAAATTAAATAATAAACACTGAACTTATCTACTATAATATGAGGACTGGGTGCAGAATTATTTATTCAGCAAATTTTTCGAAATAATAGAGACAATAAAGAGTCATGAATTACATACTACATTGTAACTGAGTGATTAGAAAGTGAATTCAAATTGTGGTATAATTGTTAAATAGATCTTTAAGAAATTTTACAAAAGATTTATTTTTATGAATCTTCTACTTAAGGGGATTTATTGAATTTTTTTTCTCACTCTCACGGATACGTTGGTAGGTGCGACATGCAGCGTCGTGGAAAAATATAACAGAAAAACGACCGTTTACCTAATTACTCAAAAACTAAGCAAGTTATCAAAAATCTGTTTCTAAGCGTTTTTGGATATTATTATTTCCGACACATTAAAACAAAAATTACAATGACATCCATTGTAGTTTCCGATAAAAATTAGAAAAACTAAGATTTTGGAGCAAATTTTGGGAGAACTTTCTATCGAGAAAATTTTATCCAATCGTGTTTCTGCTTCTAAGCGATTTTAGTTTAAAGACCCAATATACATGACGTTTAGATTTGAAAGTAATCTATAGTTCATTCAAAATCGCTTAAATACGGCTTCTAGGCCGTTAAGAGCATTGATTCTTTGAAGAGAATACTATGTACTACTAAGAGTATTTTTTTCTTACGCCCTAAAATACCAAGTACGGAACCCTCATTGCGCGAGTACCACTGCTCAATCTTATTCATATTATTTTTAATAATAAAAAACGCGCGTAAATTTTAAGCTTGTTTGATAGAAATCTGATTTATTGCATTAGAACTTCTCAGAAACTTTGCGTGTTAGAGCGAGTGAATAAAGCAGGAAGTGCCACGCGCATTTAACGTTTAAATTAAGAAAAATGCTTTTAAAGGACGGTAATGAAAGAACAGAATTTTTCAAAGGCAGACGATAATATAGTTTGACTCTAAATGGAATTTTAATGGAAAACAAACAACATTTTAAGTGCAAAAGTTTGAAGTTAACGGTTTTGAAATGGTTGAACTAATTTAATTGTTCGGTATTGGTATTTATATGATGAAGGATTACGAAATGCTGTATTTATGTTTTTTAACAATAACTATATTTTTTAAACCTCATGGTAATATTATAACCTTCCCTACATTTTACCTTTAATAATACGCAATAATCGTCGCCTAGGAAGATTGCCACAACTTAGAGTTTTCTTCGTGAAAATGTGGAAATAAAATTACAATGATTTCGTGAAAAACATGTGCGCGTCGCGTTTACGCCGTAGAGAGGTGAAAAAATAATACCTACCGTATTTAAATTATATGCAATGAACAATCATTATTATTAAGCGTTTCGTTCGTCATATAACAATGACGTCGATGCAATGAAACAGTTTTATTTATAACTGGGCTGAACCTGCTTTGCTCAAAGATTGCTAAAGAAACCCAAAACACCTTTTTTATTATTTGTGTCCCGTGTAACATTTTCGAATCTATGCAATGGGCTAGTTAAACCAGCAAGCAAGGGCTATGGAAGACAAGTTATTTTTCATGTTCACTTTAAAACTGACACATAGGTATGTACCTAATTTCCACCCCTGTGAATTTTATCACACAACCTTAAATCAATTTGTATAAAATCTAACAATAATGTATTTAAGGTTTATCAGCATTATAAAATTGCTGCAATCTCAAAGTATCAGCTGAATACAGGATACAACATAACAAGTACAAACAAGACTGAAACTGAATTTTGTTTCTTGGTTTATCGTGCTTGATGCGAAGTACAAGGGCTTAACCGTAAAGGTGGCCACACAGTACACAACCATGATATCTTGCTAAATCAATAAACTAGCAAATCGGAGTGATTGAAATAGGCCAGAGAACCAAGTAACCAAAATGATATGATCCTGTTAATTTGATATTCAACAACTAGTTAAGAATAATAAATGTATTTGATAAGTTTTAAACTATTGGATAGAAGCAGGCGTTACTTTGCGGAAGTTCATGATTAACAAGAAAAGGAAAAAATATATTTGCTATAATCCGCCAACATCCTGTTGGCGGATTATAGCAAATATATTTTTTCCTTTTCTTGTTAAGTTTTAAACTTTTCATAATTAGATAACTGTAGGCACATTTGACTCATACGAATTGTGACGAAGATAATTCTAAGTAGTATTTTTAAGAGAAGACCCGTGCCCAACAGTGGGATATAAAAAGGGGTTGAGTGGACAAGAAAGGCTGGTGTTATGGGTACTAGATAACAGATTAATATTCATAATATTTAATACACATATAAATAAAACTCGGCCGTCACATGACATGGTGTAAGTCAAAACAGTAGTTGATTAGCAACTCTACCTAAGACACATTTACTCCGTTTCTTTATTTAAAAGTTGTACCGCTCATGTACCGCTCTGTTTATTTTACTCGAAAGAAATTACATCCTCTCTTAGATGTCACATGACAGCATTATTACCTCTAAGTCTCTCTCTCTATTTACGCTCTATAATCTATAGCTTCTCCCTTGCTCTGGAGAACAATCTTTAACGAAATAGACGATCAAGCACCGGTAAACCGTGCTAAGCTCGAGTAATCAAACGGTTTACAAGGTTGCAACTTGCAACTAACTAAAGTACTGGAAACTTGGTAAGTGTATAATATGCTGTACGTAAAGTATTTTGCATTACCTGGAATATTTTTGTAGGTATTACTTCGTGCCTGCATTTTTATTTATTTACCTATCTACATTACCCTGCACGTTTCTTTTTTTTGAACATACATAATATTATGTTAGTATTATCATCATATTATTATATCATATTCGTGCATATATATACCTATCTTCTTTAGGAGCCTTCATTCATCCATTGTTGGACATAGGCCTCCTCATAAGCACGCCATTTTTTGCGGTGTTGGGCTATTCTCGTCCATGATTTTCCCAAAAGTTTGGCAATATCGTCGGACCAACGTGTTGGCTGCCTGCCGACGTTTTTGCGACCGGTGCGTGGTCTCCATTCAAGTAGCAAGCGGGTCCATCGTTCGTCTGAAGTCCTACATACATGCCCCGCCCAATTCCCAGTCCATATATACCTATATCCCATCTTTATTCTAAGAGATTAAAAAATGCAAAAGAAAGTTATAGAAATTTAACCACGAGCTCTTTAACTCTGTCACCACAATTAGCCGACCATTAATCACCGAGATTGAAGTTGGAGTCGCCTTAAACGTGCTAATTTGCTTATTCCTCGGATTTTCCAGACAAAGTATACCCGCAACGTGGCTGGTCAGCTAGTCAATTGTAGACAGTCGTCATAACCGCAACAACCTACCGTATGTATGGGAGAGAAAATGACTAACCACAACGTTGACGCTAAGATCAAAGTTTATGTCTTAAAGTAAAGATGACTAGTCATAGATGCAATTTGAAATAAAATGGTACATCGCAACAAGGAAAAATACTCTAGCATTTCTAGCAGCAGTCTGTGATAAGCTTAAATTAATAACAAATCTAAACTTATCGCATAACTTCGGCATCGATTAGGTTTTGTAAACAACTAAAACATAGATAGGTACTAAACTAGTAAACATGCTGATCTGTGATTTGAACATTTTCTTAATATGAAATTGTGCTCATTAAAAACCATGCATTCAACACTAATTTAATTCTCTAATAAAATTGCGTCAACGGTGAGACAATAATAATGAGAAAAAGCACTGACTCAAAAATAGTACCTATTCAATGATAACATAAAGTATAGTCTGACAAGAGAAACCTACGGTTTCAAAGATATTTTTCATATTTTCCACAGTTGAAAAACGTTTATTACAAAATAACTGCGCCCAGAGATTTCCTCGGTGTGGAGATTTATTTTCGCTATTTTTTCGCGAAGCCCGTGGGATTTTCGGATTGATTTCAGGATTTTCTGAGATTGTCGGGGTATCATGGGTTCTACTTCTATATTGATATAAATATCTTTTCTGGGTGTAAGTTTTACTGATTCTGACAGAAACACAGAATTTATAATATAAAATGTACGACTCATTATTTATAATTTATTATTGGTTGTTTTATTATAAGACTGCCTATGTAAAACTCTACTATTAACGTTAAAAATCAAGGATTAAGCGTTTTAATAACCGTTACTTTCCTCGGCCTAGTTTCGAAAAAATAGTTCCGGTAAGTACACGGCAAAGTGGAACTTTATTCTGACTCACGAACGCTTCGCATCTTTTTTGTTCAACATAAATGTTAAGTCAAGTCAGTATTAATGGCCACAGCTGCATCATAGATAGCCGGGATTTAGAGATCAACAAAATCATGAATAAAACTTGTTGACTTACAAAGTAACAAGTGAACAGGTCAGGAACAGGCCGGCAAACTTCTTGAGCATGAAGTGACGTAGTGGAGGCAAGTCAACCTGAGTTAGCCCACGCGACTCTCCACCGACGCGCCCCGCATTTACCACCAAAAGAATCTAAAATTTGCTTATCAATCAAGGTCATACACCCAAGAAATTTGCCGTGTACTGTAAAATTTTAAACGAAACTATGAAATCCGCTCTCCATCAAACCAATATTGCCAATAAATGCCCGATTTTACGTTAAAAGAGAAAACATTTAAGGATGTTCAACAATATTTATTACTGTGGCCAAACAGGAATATCAGGTAAAAATTCCCTAAACGATGTCACAAAGGGCCGCCGTTCGACGATATTTATTGTCTCGTTATTGCCCTCCCAATCTCGGTGTTAGGTTATGTGAAACAAAAGCTAAGCTCGTAAAGAAATTAAATTTCGGTAGCGAGTGTCCCGGATTTGAAAGGCCATTGTTGAAAATGGGGACACTTTATTGTATTATTTAAATGTCCCTGAAGATTAATGAACTGATTGATGCTGGGGTTCCATAATTCCACCAGGTGGAACATTTCATGTTGCCTTCAGTCTTTTCCGTAGAACGGGAGCGTTCCTATAGGAGGGAAGACTATAATAGATCGTCTAATTTAAAAATGAACGCCCCTCCACGAGTTTACGTTTACGCCTTGAAATAATATTGTAGTGGTGGGACTTTTATACAGGAAAAATGTATTTGTTCCGAGAGCGTAGTTGTCATCGGCATCCCTATATTAATTTCATAATTGGACGCTGTAACACGGATTAGCAAGCATACCGTACTTGAGAAAAATGTATGACTACGATAATTTATGCAGACAATAATGCTACTTTGTTAATTTGATATCGTATTATGTAAAGTAACAAAAAATACAATGAATATAAGTAGATTCCACCAATTTTACAATATTGATGCAGAAAACTCTATAAAGTTTATTTGACATCCAAGTTTGTAGGTAAAAAAGAAGTTGTGCTGCTTTGCTTAAACTTTCTCACTGGATTGCAAGTAAAGATGCAGCCGAAGATGTTATCGTATTACTGACTAGGAAGGAAGTAGGTAAATAGCCTCTAACATTTATTAATTCAACATCGCATCGCAACGCTGCATCGCTTGCCGGTGTGGCTTTTCCCGTAGGGTTACGAGCTGCGGCCGAAGACTTCTACCAGATTAAACCTGAGAGAATCAAGAAATTAAACATTTAATTTCTTGATTCTCTCAGGTTTAACAAAGCCGCATTTAAAAAAGACAGTGAAATAAAATCCAATAATGAAATAATTATTATTATAAATTATTATTGTTATTCCCTTACATTAATCTACAATAACAACCACATCTGATCTGTATGATCGGTGAACTATGATTGTTATAATAAAAAAAAAACTTTATTAATTACGAAAACACCGAACCAGAAGAATTCCTTTTGAACAAAAATATAATATGTATGCCGAAAAAATCGGATCGCTTGTATCGCGTCGACTGAGAGAGCGATCATTTTGATGAAAATGTTTCAATAATTTTTCTTGCCTGTTCATCCGTATATTGATATCGTTTTGGCAAGGGAATTTTCGTTACCTCTTGCTAAAATAATCTTGTTCTCTCACGTAACTCATACACGTGTAATAAATGTTTTCCTATAAAATTGTCAGCTAAGAATTGTTTTATGCGAAAATAAAAATGAAACCTATACCTACGTGAAAAAAACGTTTTCTTCAGAATCTAAAATGTATTTTTTATTTTATTTAACTCGATAATTCTTTGAATAATCTACAGGCATGTAAAATGGTGTGACCAAAAGCATTTTACATCAAGTACGTACACTGCTCTCCTGACTTTCGGCTATTAGGTTAGTTCTATACCTACTAAATTGTCACGTTTGCTTGAAATCGTCACGTATTTATAGTTTAAAACTTGGACATGTGAAAACTCGGACTAGTTACATCATTTATAACTCAGATCGGATGATGAAAATTGTCTACAAACGTGATAAATTCTAGATATTAAACGTTTTGGCAAATAGAGTTAGTAGGAAAAATTTAATGTTATTTATGAATACACCCAAAAATGTTATTAAGTATCTATTTTCCCCGTGCTTTAACGAAGCCAAACTCGCCTCTGAATTAAGCGGAGCGGCGGGAATTTTTCACGTGAAAGAATTTAAGTGCAAAAAATTACGAGAAGCCGCGTTGGTTCAGAGCACTAGAGAGCTCGACAGCCATTCATTTTAGTCTACATTTACAGACGAAACTAAATGAAAACACGGATGAAATGCACCTAATTCTAGCCTACGAGGAACTGTAGAAAAGATTTTATATTGCATTGAAGAGTTACGCAACAATCAGCGAAACCAAAATCACGTAACTTGATTTTTGCCATTATGGCGCTGTCTTCATTTTAAAAGTTGAAAGTCTGAGATCCATAGAAAACGGATCAGTGTTGGATACATATTTTGGTTAATATTATATTATGTACTGCAACATAAACATATTATTATTATTTACTACGATAAAGTTCTTATAGCTAAGAAAATGAAGATTAGATAAATAAAAATAAATAATAAATATATACGGGACATTTCACACATCGCAATCTAGCCCCAAAGTAAGTGATAGCTTGTGATGATTATACATACATACCTACATACTAATATATGGTCAGTTAGGGTAAGAGGAACACAGGGGAAAGAGGAACACTAGATCGTAACTCATAAACTATAGCTTTTTAACTCTGTGGTGCCCCAGTAGATAAAAGAGCACAGTAAAAAAAATCAAAAGGTTGCTAACAGATGTCGCTACGACGTTCCACAGCCGAGTAAAAACCTATCAGTTCGGCAGTTGTACAATTAAGAACACGAGTCGGCCGCATAACTTTGATTCGCGCTAAAATATTGAAAATTAAGTTGTACGGATAATTTCAAGGAAGAAATACTAGGATATAACGGTGAGTTTTATGTTGTCTTTGATATTATAGACTAAAACCAGCAAATATTAACCAGCATTATTAGGAGATACGATGAGTGTTCCTCTTACCCCAAATGTGGGGGAAGAGAAACGTTAGCACAGCCTAAACGATTTGCCTGATATTGCCGTAAGTATTCAATTTAGCGTTTTGATTCATAACAAACGGAAAGCTAATAAACAAAGGCAAGTATGGAGTATTTCAAAATTCCTATAAAACATTATCTGTTTTTCCTGGAGCTCAAAACATCTGACTCAAAATAAAGTATGTTCCTCTTACCCTAACTGACCTTGTACATAAATAAAATATATTGAAAAACACCCCGACATTGGAAATCCTGAAACGAAAAACGAAAGTCATCTAAAAGTTAATATTAAGTACCGCTCGTTGACCTTTTCTACTATTGCAAATGATTGTAGGTTTAGGAGTTTATAATTCCAACTATCTTCTTTTATTTTTTTGTTGTATGTCAGTTAAACAAGTAAATAATAAATAAAAAACACGACTGCCCCGTGGTTAAATACATACATACATACGTACATACATACATGAACGTTAAAAATATTACACTCCTTTTTTGGCAGTCCTGTAATAACAGACTCAAAACATCAATGAGTAATGGAACCTCCAAATTTATACCTACCTACTTCATAAATAAGTCAATATTAGCCTAGGAACTTATATGCTTACCAAAAGTTTGTTATTGAGAATCCAATATATCGATGAGCTTATAAATCAAATACGCCTATAATTTATTACATTCGTATCAATATGATTTCATTACATACGTGTAGGTATACACTTCTGGAGTAAATAAGTGAAAACCTATTAAGAAAATTACTTTTTACGTCAATAAGTACGGCATCATGAAATCTTCCACAATTGAAGTATCATAAGAAACGGGATTGAAAAAAGCTTTTAGAGTGGTTTCTTAATACCAAGAGAGATCTCATGTACGCTTATTTCTTAACTCTGATCGAGTTTTGCTCGGCATTAATTCTTAAAAAGAAACAATTATTATTGTGCAACTACACCGACTTTTAATTCGACCCAGTAAAATGACGTTTTTAACTGTCAACCGGTGTATAACCGTATTATACTTTTTCTAATATTTTATTTTCTCTTTGACACATGGAATCACAACTGATATAGCAATAGCGAGGGACCAGAGAGAGATAAAGGTAAAGTGGTCTCTTTCTGGTCCTATAGGTAAAGTGGTCGCTATTGCTATATCTGTTTCATGTGTCAAAGTGGAAATAAACGAATGAAAAGAGTATAGTTGCTTGAGAGTTAAGTTTTTTTGCTGACAGGGTAGTGAGAGCATCTACAAAAACTTGTGCTGGAAATCGCACCCGGAATCACCTGTTCAAATATCATGACACGTCACTAAGCTAAGGATTGTCAACTGTTTGACAAGTTCTAACACAAAAAATTCCCGTTCAGAGTAGTTCTACACACAAAACTTACTTATCTATCTGTGGTTCTATAAGTCGAAGAACATAGATGTTTTTCCATTTCAAGCAGTTCAAATAGATGTGAGGTTTTAAATTATAACGATACCTACTGAAGAAAATTTAGTAGCTATAATTTTACATTGCCATATAAAGTTTATTTTATGTTCGAGGTGTATGAGGGTTGTATAACATTTTTCCACGTAAAAATTTGTATGATAACCATCTGATTTATTGTGTACTATAAACTACGAGCAAATTAGCATTTTACTAAAAACGTGCAACTAATTGAGAGTTTTGATACAGTACGTAGATAAGGAGTGCTGAAAACGCCTGTAAAAAGAAGCTTAGCCTCACGAGTAGAGCGGTTAAAACGCGGTATAATCTTAGAACGTGAAAATTAAACTGAACTCTAAATTCTATATTATTTTCTTCGATTTCTGCAAGTCCTTATAAATTAATAAAAGTTTTTTGCTGTTTTGTGAAGTGGACTGTGGCATGTGACATGTCAAAACTCGAAAGTTAGAACCTACGCACAGATTACCCCCTACTACGAGACTTGACGAGTTCCTTTACTTAAAAACTGTAGGAGAGTTGCGTCTGAAGCATTTTCTTGTCAAATTCATAAAATAAATACGTGAGTTTTGCCATCGTCGGCTTAGGAAAAAATATGCCGAATGCTTCCTTTGCCTTTAGTCACGGCTTCTATACATCAGCCTATCTGCCATAAACGTTAATTATCTGTGACTTGAACGATATATTATACAGTTAAAGTGTATTATGAACTAACCAGCTATATTTAACCTTTGAAAGTATGCACCGCGTATGGGCTATGTTCTAAACAGCCATCTCATCATCACTCTGTGGTTTATTAAGATTGGGTACTATTATTAGGTACCTACATTTACTGAGGCCCCAGACAAACGGTCAGGGGAAATAATTAGGGTAGTCTTTAAAATTGGCACAGTTATATCTTGGGGTTTCCAAGTGAACATACTAAAAGTCCCTAGGGGTGGAAGCAGTGCTGCATCTATGGAGGAGCACTGAGGGGTCTCATTTTCAAATTTAACTCATATCTCAAAAATCTTGACGAAAAGCATCAGGGTTACTTCTGAAAAAGTTTGTTACACGGGTGATACAGTACGCGCGGCGAAAGTTTGCCTTTGACCGTTATTGCGCAGAAATCAGAAATTGGGTATCAACCAATCAGAGAAATCAGAAATTGGGTATCAACCAATCAGAATTTGGGTACCCATGCGCAGTAATCCCCTCCACCCGAAGGTCAAAGCCAAACTCTCGCCGCGCGTACTGTAATTCCTATAAAAGTTCTATTCATTTTTACTTCACGGTTACTACTTTAAGATTTTGCTTCTTAATTTTTTACTACTAGTACTGTGCTTTTCATTTCTTGTGCTATATTGACCCAGTCGTAACCATCAAGTATTTATTATTTTAGTTGTCTAAACTTCTTTTTATTTTTACCCACGACGGAACGGAGTACGGGTATATGCGTTTAGGGCGAGAGACCGTTTGTACATTACTCTATTAAAAATATTTTATGTTTGATTGTATGTTAAATTGTTCACAAAAACCAATAATGCAAAAATATTTTTGTTTGTTTGTTTGTTTGTTTGTGTGTTCGTTTGTGCACATCAATGTTCCCATTTATTTCAAAGACGGCTTGACCGATTTAGATGCGGTTTTCTGTATAATGTTTGGTGTTTAGCGGCAATGGTTCTTAGATAGTTGTTACAAACATCGATCACCAGGGGGCGCCATAAAAAACATTTACAGTGCAAACGAATGTTCCCAATACAGTTATACAGTTGGTGCAGTTTTGTACAAAATACTAGTGAGTCATTGCCAATGGTTTGTAGATAATTGTTCTTGTAATTGAACAGCAGAGGGCGCCACAATAAACGTATCTGTATGACTTGGAAGGGAAATTCTCTGTTTTAATATATTTCTATTAAATTCCTTGTGTTAGTGATTGGGTTTGTTTGAACTAGTCTCAAACATTAAATTTGGTGACGAGGGTCTGACGATGCAACATGGGGCTGATTAGCGATGCATATTAATGGTAACTAGTAAATACCTCGAGTTTAGGCTTATTTGATTTGGTTAAACTATTCTAACACATTAGGCTTGGTGGCGAGGATTAATGAATGAATATGGCGCATTTACCCGGCAAGAGGGCCATGGCCCAGGGCGTCAGCCTCCGAGGGGCGGCGCCAGCCGCACCTCGCTCAGTTTTTCTTACTTTATTAGAGGAATTCCCTGTGTTTAATGTGTTATCTTTCTATTAAACACGTATTGTGTATACAGTCTAGTAAACAGGGATTCGTATGTTTTAACTAGGCCCAAACCTTTAGATGTACATAGTACATCTAACCATAGATGTATGTACATACATCTAGGGTTAGGTGATGCCTTCAGACGCTGCATAGAGGAGTTAATGGCTAGTTTGAAGATTAATTTTAATTTTTTAATAATAATATCTTTTAAATTACATTAATATATTAATCGAAAAACTATAAAACAAGTGGAAAATTAAAAAATTTTAAAACACCCACGACTTTTGCAGACTTTTAATTGAAAAAGGATTAAATAATTTTTTTTTAAACTCCCCGACTAAAGGAAAGTAAGAACTAAGAACCTATCAGTATAATTACAAATCCAAAAAAATCCGTCGGAGCTGCCATTGCTATTTTCGTTTCCAATATCAATTAATGAAATTAGTAAGCATTGATAAACTGCCGGTAGGTATATGAGAAGTATCAAGATATTGAATTAATCATCAACTGGTAAACAGCACCATCAACCGTCACAGGCAGGACACAGCAGCTCCGGCGGATTTTCTTGGATTTGTAATTATACTGATAGGTTCTTAGTTCTTACTTTCCTTTAGTCGGGGAGTTTCAAAAAAAATTATTTAATCCTTTTTCAATTACAAGTCTGCAAAAGTCGTGGGTGTTTTAAAATTTTTTAATTTTCCACTTGTTTATAGACAGAAAATGCCTTCAGCCCCACATAACCCCTTCGACAGGGGAAACGAAGGAGTTATATGGGGCTTGCACCCACTAAAAATTGTCTGTTCCTTCGACAAACCTGCTGGCGGAAGTACGGAATTCACTAACATATTCACCGTGCTCCCGCCAGGGGTTGTCTAAGCTTCTGAGTGGGATCTTCCTGTTCTATTTAAACTATTCTGATTCTATTTAGTAATCGTAACTTTAACAAACATTTTATATTTATTTAGATACACCGACTTCTCCTAAAAGTGTGTAATTATTTTTGTAAAAAAATACGGCGCCTACGTTACGTTTGAAACAGCAATGTTTATTCAACACCGTCCAATTATTGTCTGCGTGTTGGGATGGCTTTGAAGTATAATTACAAAGGTAAAAACAAATACATTCAAAAGAGGTTACTATTAGGAGGTGGAAATTTAGGGTAGCATCTATTTTTGCTGTAATCTTTTTTAAAGCTGAGTTTCTGTAAATACTTAGATCCTTTGATCAGGTATAGATAAAACATTTGGATGTAAGTGTAGGTAGAGAAGTGAAAGGCAAATTGAGAAACTCATTATTGATTTATTTTATGATTTATATTATTGAAAATATTTTTCTTTTTTATAAAAGGTCAAATTTTCGTTTAATTTAGCGTCCACGTCTTTTTTCACGAATAATAAGTAGGTACTTTTCGTCTACATAGACCATCAAAGGAATAAAATCTCACTAGATCTAATGAAAAGTAATTTACATTTGCTTACAAACATTGTTTTAGACTTCGTGATAATAATTGTTTAAAAAAAATCTTGATAATAATTCTGTCGATCGACTGATTTTCATTTCTTAACCGACTTCAAAAAAAAGGAGGAGGTTCTCAATTCGTCGGAATATTTTTTTACAAACATTATTTTAGACTTCGTGATAATAATTGTTTAAAAAAGTGCTATAATAAAAGAGGTCCGGTCAATTCCCATCCATAATTTTTTTCATACTTATTCCAATTTTACAATTTCGGTAAACAATGTTGACCGCATATAATTTACTGTAATAGCCCAATAAATCACCGACCATTATAATGCCCGTAGTTACGACAACTTAATCGGTTTCAGGTGGATAAGTGGTTTCACTGTAGATTTTTTTCAGTATAGATACCAACTAGTTCCCATTAGAAAGTCTCATTTAATATTAACAAAATCTTAATGTTGGCCTATCTTCTAGGCCACTATAAAATGATAGACTCTACCGCCAATTTCAAGTTTTTCAATGAAAATGAAAAATTCATTTAGATTTTATGAAATTACTCATTAATGTACATCAATAATATTTTTCAAAGTAATGAAAGTATAATACAAATTATAGACATTTATGGTTAATAAAATTACAAGAAAATCATTATTACTTACTATTGATTAAATTTTGAAACACCAAAGATTTTTTTCCTCTAGGAAAAGTTAATAAGGTTAAAATGAGAGAAGAAACCAAAAGATCAATTTTATTAAAAGAGAAAAAATATAATTTCATTATTTATTAGAGAGAAGTGAACTCTAAAATAATTATTATTAACATCAAGAAACGCTCTAGTGAAGCCTTGAAAAAGCCGAAATTAAAGTAGACCAAAAGTAAGCCAAACAACTCAAAGAAACAAAACCAATTGTACTCCATAATCCACAAAAACAATTTCATAAAAGATTCCCTTTTAATTCTTCTCGTAATGAATTTGTCGTCCTTGGAAGAAGACCCTTTAATTGGACCGAGGCGAACTTGGCAAAGTTTTTATTGCATTCTCACCTAATCAAAAGTTTTGCTCTGGAGTTCCATTGGCGTGATTCTCGAGAAGTTATGATTTTAATGACTTGTAGACTTTCAAGACTTTCAAGAGGACGGAAAACAAAAAGTTTGTTTAATGTATAACAAATCGGGATGTGGGAAATATATAGGGCTTAATGCTGAACGCACATTCAAAATAATTTTCAATCTGAGGTGTCTATCACCAGCATATTTTTTTTAGCAACCAAACTATAATTTCACGGCTTCTCATGTAGTTCTAGTAGAAATAAAGAAAATATAATATTATGTAGGTAACTAGTGGTAACTACTAAAGTGCCACACTAATTGAGCTATCGGCGTATTTTTGAAAAATTAGAAAAATTAACATTTTAATAAAAATAAAAGCTTGTTGAAATAGGAAAGAGGGAATCAACAAAATAACTTATGAAGTGCGATTGTAATCATGCCCGCATTCAGCAAATGAAATATGTATTAGTTCATTTCCGCCCATTCCTATGACAATACTAGTATAATAAAGCTGCTGCGTTTGATATGCCATCCACAGGAATGCAGTCTAAACCCTTTAAATAACAGCAATTATAATCCAAGCGTATAACTGTAGTTTCATCGAGGCAAGGGTTCATTTACATAATAACCAGTGTTTAGCATCCGAGCTATTTTTCAAAGGAATGGGAATTTTAATACGAGTATTATAATTTCCATTCCTACGAAAGGCTGTTTCAGCGCGGCCGCTTGATTAATGGCTGAGTAAAGACCTTTGTGTGAGGAGCAGTTATGGCTGTAATGCATTTCGGGTATGCATGAAGGCTTCGATTTTTATACACGAGTTAGTAACACGGAAAGGAATTATTGGGACTAAGACGTTTTTTAACGATAGAGCCTAGCGCGTGTTTGTGATCACAGCTGATGGAAAGTGATGATACAGTCTTAGGTGCGTGCATTTCTTAGGCGCTTGCCTAGGAAATGCCTATTCACTCTTGATTTGATGGCACCCAAGTTGTCAGTGGCGGGAAAGACAGTGCCGGGATGGGTATTCCAAGCCTTTGCAGTGCGTATCAGGAACGAGGAATCAAACCGATTCGTACGCGTCTTTGGTACGTCATCTATGTATAATGTGGAAGCCTTTTCGATACCATGCCGTTCTATGGTGAAAAGGTGACGGGGGAGCCTAATTAAATATTTTCTGAGCACACTCTCCGAAATATATTCTATAGAATATTCGTATCGAAGGAATTGCTCGAAAGGAGGAAGTAAATATTTCCTCAAGTATAGGAGGATCAAGTTAGATAAGTACTTCCTCAAACTAGGTACTAGTACGTAGGTATAGTTATAGGAAGAGAAACTTGGCAATGGACAGGCTTGGCAGTATGCAGGTGAAGTGGTCAATATGACGTTACTTTGGCCCTTGAAGATGTTGAAAGTCACAATTTTCAAGATCTTAGAAAGTTCCAAGTTACAAAGTTATCGACTTAAAGTAGGTTGGTAAGTACCTGGGAAGGTACAAGTGTTTCGTTGTATCTACTTCAAAGTTCCTTACCTCAATATTTTATAGTGTTTGACCGGTTTGAAAGCGTCGTGAACTACAGCTGATATAATATTTAATGTGAAATTAGTTTCTTGTAAAAGTGAGAAGGTATCCTTCATGTGTATTCTTAGCTAATTGTGTAAATTTTCTGTTTGTTATCGTAAATATTGTGACCTTGAAAAATGCTCGTAAAATTGCTATAAGATGGCAAGTATAACACTATTAGGTGCTGTGATATTAATAAAATATGGATGTTGAATTTATATTAAGACTTTATTATTTGAGACAATGCAATGATGTGTCCGACGCCATAGCAAGAAGAGAGAGAACGCAGACCAAGAATATTGACAATGAGTATAAACTAGGAACATTGATATGACCATAGACTATGACTAATGTAACAAACACCATGTTTCAAACCAAAATAGGGTTTTGAAATTGTTCAATATTATGAATATAGTGACGTGAAATAAAATCCTTTTTTGACCAAATAGTACTTTGTTTTATTGTTACTGATTATAATTGTAATTTTATAATGAAATGCACTTTACACAAAACAAGCATTGTTAAATAATATTGAAAAACTGTTAACAAACTGGGATTAAATAAAGTGGGAGAACCTAGCAAAATTCACAATGAATAGAATAAAACATATTCACGTCAAATGACCGTAGCAGTTAAAAACTCCACACAAAACATAGTGTTAGTTTGTAACGTTGACTCTATAAATTCACACCTGCTGTAGCCCGCCGCCCGCCCTACCGCCCACCCGCACAGCACAGACAAGCGGGACGCGATAACAATGCAACAAAGCTATTCTCAAGCCATAGGGTGCCCAGTCCGCCACGGAAACAATACAACAAAACTCGTAGCTTTTAATCTTATTGTCTCTGGTTTACTTTCCAAATGAGCTTTGCCCGCGGTCCCGCCCACCTGTTTTTCGGTTTTTCACAAATCCCGTTCCTACTCCTATTCGACCTTTGTACCTTTCTATAGCTTTAGACTGTTATAGCAAATAATGTTTTTTCAATATTCTACGGGAAATTTGATTAAAAAGTATCCTACGTTGTAATTTTCGGAATATCGGTTCTGCAATTGCGCCGTGACTAAGTCACAAACATCTAAATATACGTAGGTACTAACATACAAAGTCACAAACTTTTACATCACATTAAAATTGTGCAAGCGAAAGTTTGTTTGTTGTTAGTTTTGCTCTACTTTTGTTTGGTTTGAATCACATACCTTCATAGCAATGGATTGACACATTTTCTGCAAAGCTATTTTATAGTTATTTTTATGTTAGTTACTGTAGATAAAATCGAGACATATCCTAGTAAAAAAACATTCATGGGAGACCCAGCTTGCTGTCTCGTTAAAAGTTTCATGCTATCGGAAAGTACTTATATTAAAAGAACAATAAAGTTAGGTGCTTTGTAAGTGCTGAAAACGACATTAGTAATTGAATAAGTGAGGCAGAACGTTCTGTTACATCGTTACATAGGTATATTCCCCTATCAAGCGGTGTAATTGCACTATGTTTACATTGCATAATATTACGCAGATGCAACACGAAAATATATTTCTTGATTATTTTCATCACTTTTTCGAGTTGCCTCTCTGAAGGAAGCAAACAAAATGCAGTTTTCGTCTGAATACAAAAAAAACATAAGAGGATTTTCTTTCATCACGACAACGCAGAAGCGCACACCTCGGAACGAACATTTTCGAATATTTGAGTATGGCAGGTGTCGAGATATTGAGTCATAGTCTTGACCTGGCGACTTGCGACTTTCATTCATTTCCAAGAACCACAGATAAACTTCGAGGTATACGCTCTACGAACCCTGAAGATGCGGTAAGTGCGTACGAAAATGCAATAGAAGAGACGCCTAAGGAAGAATGGGCCCACTGCTTTTCTCTTTCACTTTTTCCATCGAATGCGAAGATGTAAGGAGACTACTTCGAAAAACAATAAAAGTATCGGCAACTTTCTACATTGAACCGTTTTTTATTTCCTAAAGACTTTCAGTGTGACCCACGTACATCAGGCTATCTGATAATGAATATTCTGTAAGTATAACATTCCTGTGCCATGAAACTCTAAAAATGGAATGTAATTCAGAAGCCGTATTAATCAGAATCGCCAGGCGGTGCTATCTCAATAATTAAATCCACGATTCATAGCATCCGATATGCGGGCTCATGAAAAATGCAATGCAGCAATTTATGGATGTCCCCGCGGTGGATAATTTCACTTTTTGTGCCACTCTCCTGGAGTTTCATTAAAAATTGTCTATGTAGGATGTATACGCCATTGATTGATTAAACTCTTGAAATTTAAAGTTTTAATAGAGTGAGTATACCTATCTATTTAATACATAATAGGAAAAGTTTTCGTGTAATGCATGGGAAATTTAGCAGAGTTAAAAGAATATATGGAGGAGTACTACAGACAGACATGTCCAATCGTGGTACAAAAAGCCAAATTTAACACCGTTTTTGAAAAATATGATCAGAAGAGCGAGTACTCTGTCATTACTACTCTGTCAACAAAGTAAAACGAATAATTTTTTATTAGGCACAACTGAAAGCCATGAAAAAGCATTGAATTAAACTTTTTATTATTTATCAATTTAATAATAATTTATGTTTTTTCTTATTTTCTTTTTTGCATAAAATTTATTCGCAGTTTTTATAGTTACTTGTTACTAGGCTAGAACTACAAATAGACTCGACTTTGGGAAGCCCTGGGCTAGCATATTGCCACACAACGTATTCGCAAGCCATATTATTTATCTGTCGGCCAGCTTCTGCACAGAAGCTTCTTTTGTAGTCGTGTAATAAAATCCGCCATATTTTATTTTACTATGTCCACTGTCCACCAGTGTACCCGCTGAGGGAAATGCACAAGTACTTTACAAAGATAAAACTGCTTTGTTGTATATCGTAGAAAGAATAAAATGACTGTTGTATATTTCAACTTAAAATACTCGTACTTGCAGAATGCAGCTTTTTTTCTCTACGATGGAGCGCGCTTGCCTAGAAAGTACCTATTCACTCTTCTCTTGAAGGCATCCAGATACCTATTCACTCTTCTCTTGACTGTGAATAAGGAAGCTGGACAGGTGTTCCACACCTTAGAGGTTCGTATCAGAAACGTGAAAGAAAAACGTTTCGTTCGAGTACGGTGGACATCAACCACATAAGGATGCCACATCTTTCGACGTCTTGCCGTTCTGTGGTAGAAAGGAGAAGGAAGTACAAGGTTGTGGAGTTCTTAAGCACACTCTCCAAAGAAGATTGTTTTAGCGTAAAGAAGTAAGAAACTTCTCTGATCTGAAAGTAAATTTTATATTATTAGTTTCTATTTTATGTACATATCAGGTGAATGAACTACGCCTGGTAATGCCTTACGTCCCTATACTTATATTTTTATGTAGTGTAGTGTAAGTTATGTTGGCATTTTGTACGATGTGAATCGAGAAATATTTTATAAGGGCTGCCGTCCAATGGCTTTTCTATTTTTTCGTAGATTCTCCACGAACGTCTTTGCTGTATTTTGATAAGAAATGTTTAAGATTGTTGTTCTGAAACTAATAGGTTACAATCTCAGAATATTAGATATGCCCTTACAGCTAGTCTAACTTTATTCGAAACTGAATGTTTTATTCATTCCACGTCACATCACTTGTATTTTTGCATCCCCAATAGACATGATAAGGTTATACAAAACTTTTGAATAAGTACTGCCTCTGGGCGCTTCACAAAGTCTTTGTAGTTACGTATAAAGAAAGGGAAAAAAATCAAATCCAAGTTGTTTGATACAGTAAATCCTTTAAGACAAAAATAATTAACCTCTTTGGCAGGAAAAATCCTTACCATTCTCGTTTGTCTTTTAATTAATGATGATTAACTGAGGTTGCCGTAGGCTTTGCCAAGATAAAAAATAAGCTTCTCTTAATTTAATTGTACGCTATTTCTTTAATTGGATTATTTCAAAGGTAAAAGGATTATTCTGTTAATGCTTAGTAGTTGCTAGAATTTAAAAACTTTTGATTAAATAAAAAATTTATAATAAAGCAAATTCACCATTTACTCTTGTTCTAATAGTATGCAAAAAATGATAGAGAAACACATAATGCCTAACCTATACCTAATTTTATTATTTGTTATTAGTTTTCTCATTAGTTTTCTTTTCTAATTTTATTATTAGTTTTCTTTTTATTATTCTCTACTTTTGCGTGGTGTACAATAAGAAGTTTATCCATCAAAGATTCTACACGAATATTCCTGAAAATGTTTGATAAATCAGCGTCAAAATTGAAAACGAACGATTCTTGAAATCTCTCATGCAAAATGCACGGCCTCGTTTTAGGTAGCGGTGGGAGAGCCGTAGGTACGTGCTTCCTTATCAAAGAGATTTGATCGAAATCGGGAATACAGTATCGAGTGCAAACCACTGCGATGCCCGATTCTTAGAACAACAAAATATAGTCAACTATATTATAATTCGTTATCCTCAAGTTTAAAATAGTTGTAATGAATTTTTAGGACAAGAAATGTAAATGAGAACGAACTTTTCTGTAACGAGTGTGGTTTTACGAGTAATTTACAGTAAAAGTTAAAACTGATAACCTTGGACTTAATTTTTTCCATAAAGGTTACATCATTATTTTGATAATTTTTCTTATAGTACCTTTACCGGAAAAGCCACCCATAGATTATAATTATTATGAAGCAAAAAAAAATGAATCTTATAAAAATATAATTTTACAAAAAAAGTTTTGTGATGCGGTTTTTTATGGCCTGGATTTTCCGAAATAAATTTACCCATGTTATAAGTATCTCCTACCTACGCACATACATATAAAGTAAACACAATAAATGTAGGATTAGAAGTTATTTCAGGTAAGAAATAACTCGATTTCGGATCTACCTGCACTGCAGTGACTTCCCACTCGACACCAACGTATTTCCGATCTCGATTCAATCTATTGAGTACCGCTAAAGTACTCGGCAAAGCGACGGATTTTATGAAGGAAGGTTTGCCGAACGCTTTAAGTGAATTCCAATGCCTGTTTATCGAATGACATCTCCAATGTTGGAGTACTTCCAGTATATTACTCTGGAGTTTAGCGCTTGTCAAATTGAGATTATCAGGAAACCGAATAAAAAATAAGTTTTAACCTGGTCGGTATCCAAAACCTTTTCGATACTTTGATACAGTTGCTCCATCCAGATTCTAGACAGAGATAATAAGCTTAGTTGGTGTTTTAGATACAGTTGCTTAATCTAGACATGCTTATGTACAGTTGTTCAATCTACGCAGATACTTGTTCAAGGAGGTACCTACTTGTTGTTTTGAAAGGATCTATAAAAATTACAGCTTTCACATATATTTGAATAGTCAGTTATAGATATTTCAATCCACGATGACGCGCCCCACTCTGTCAAACTCCATACGAATCGCATTAAACATAAACGATTCTGACAGAATGGGCCGCGTTTTCGTGGATTTAAATATCTATAGTCAGGAAAGAAGAAACAAAAATAACGTTCCGAAAACAGCTGCCGTAAAAAAGCAAAAATTATTATTTTAAAATAAAAGAAAAATAAAGCGGAAATATATTGCAATAAAAATAACTTATAGATGTATGGAAGTATCCAGATACTATTAACTACTTTGATAAAAGACAAACATACCAACTCCTACATTATTCAGAATAGCCTAGAATATATTCTTGCTATGAAGTTCGCATTCGCAACCGTACATACGATTACTACATACACTTGCAAACACTTGTGCAGCACTTAAGATAGATTGGATCAGGGGAGGAAAATTCCTATGACGAAATTTCTTCAAATTTTCCATACCTGAGGTACTCCTATGTAATGGGTTGTCAAGCACGAATATCAGCAAAAGTTGTTTGCGAAATACTTTTATCATAACAGCGATTTTCGACATGACAGAGACTAAAAGTGGCAAATGATTAAACAATACTTAGTTATATACAATAGGTATAGTCTTTTCCTTCTCACATGAAATTTCCCTTAAAAAATCTGTGAAATAATCGAATTATTTGCTACATTTAAATTATATTATTCTGCTTCAAGTCCCTATTGCTTAAAAATCTCCATGTATATATTTCTTTAAAGCATATTTTTAGCATTTTAGTAAAGTTATTGTGCATTTAGTACTTAGAGTAAAATTATAAGCCTTGTATATTTAGTAGAGTATTTAGTAACATAGGTAGCCATTTATATCATTTCTTTTCCAAATACGTTTTTCGTCTAAGGCCGCAATTACGAACTATTTTATCAATCTAGATTTGCCCCACTAAAGTTATGATATAAGCTCTTTGAAAGTTTCAGTATTTCAGAAAAATTTCAACTAGATCTTTCGAGGGATACTTATTTTCGGTGGTAAGACCATTTGAAAGACGTCTAATAGGCGTAAGTCGTAATCTGAATAATGTTCTTATTCAAAGAAAATATCATTACCTCAAACATTTCAAACGTAAATACATCTAAAGCGAGGCAAACGAAATGAAACACCGCAAAGTTTTATGTAATCAACGTGTGGCAGAGTTTGCTAAGCTTAAATACTACCCCCAAGTATTACGTCACAGTGCGCGAGAAAAATTCATATATTATATGGCCCATGTGTTTTTAACGCCTCGTCAAGAATTTAAATGTCAATTTTTAGGGTTCCGTACCTACAGGCTAAAAATGGGACCCTATTACGCTGACATTACAAGAGTTCTTCTCAGTGCAAGGCGCGTTTGAACCCTCGTAAACTTTGTTATCACCATACATATGTGACAAATATCATATTGACGTTTTACAAATGCCTGCACGTTAGGCCTATGTGAAATAAAGATATTTTTTTTTTAATTTGAAATTTAAGACATCGCCGTTAGTTCGTTCGTCTGTCACAAGGCTGTACCTCTAGAACCGTGAAAGTTAGACACGAAATTGTCACAGTTGACGTATTTCTGTTGCCGCTATAACACAAAATACCTACATACTAAAAAATAAAATATTTATTGGGGTTCCCCTAACAACAAATGTTATTTTAGGCTGCTGTTTGCTCGATATTGATGACGGCAACAAGTAGAACACAGGTTTAGCAGAAATATTAACTTTCAAAATGAATAGTTGAATTAAAGGGGGCTCCTAAACAAAAAACCTGATTTTCGCTCGTTTTTTAATTTGGTGGGCAGGGATGTTTAGTTTACTTTAATACTATTGATAGTGGGTCTTGATAGTACGGAACTTTTAGTGTATGAGCCCGGCTCGCACTTGACCAATTATTTAGGTCTCCTGCCTGTTAGAATACTTTAATGATCAAATAATAAACATCTGCGTCTGAATCCAAAAGTTCCAGAATGGTAGCATTTTCACGCTTATATTATAAAGGCGAAAGTTTGTAAGTGTGTTTAAACATTTGTTCCTTCTTTACGCCGCAACTATAAAACCGATTTGGCTGGAATTTGGATTATATCCTGTATCACATAGGCTACTTTTTATCCCGGAAAAATCCATGGTTCTCGCGTAAAAAACTGAAATTCGTGTACACGGAGCCGCGGGTCCAAGTTTTGCCTGTTTGTGTCTACGATAAGACAACAGTTAAAAAAAGGCAAAAATCTAGCATTTTAACGTAAATATCTTTTCACAAGGACGTAATCCAAACATAGCGAGTTAGGCAACGTTTTCGTTAACCCACATACCGGCACGCGATTTCCACTGTCGACAGAGAAAACGTTTTATGCTGATTTTTTATTTATTACCGACATTTTGTAGAGTTAAGAAATAAAAGAATTATTCATAACATCCAGGCATTTCGGCAAAAATTCGATTCGGAGAACGGAATTCACCGTAAGCAAGATTCGGGAATAAATGAACAATGGAAGTCCGTATTTCTCATTAACTTTAGCAATCTGTACCTAAGCTATGCCAAGATGTCTTGTGGACTGTGGTTAATAAAACATGTTAATCATTATCTACAGTTCCCTGCTAACCATTATAACCAAAAAAGTAACAAAATTACTAAGCGATTTAAAATAGTCTGGTACTTATCCTATACGCCATAAGAGAATGAAGCGGCAACAGTATGGCACAGGGACAGAACCGAAATTTAAATGGCGTAGTAATTAATATCTTACAACGTGGGGTTTTTGTTTCAAAGTGTTTTATTCATATACTTACCAAGTTTAATTTAATTCATCTCTGACTAACGGCTGCACAACCGCACAATAAGTAACTGCCCGCGACTTCTGTCGCGACCGGCAGTAACCCTTTTTTACCGGAATAGATTGTAATTTATATACGAGAAGGCAGATAGAGGAATAGGAAGGTACAAAAACATAAGCTCTACCTATATTTCGCTTGCACAGACGACCTTGATAGACCTTAAAAATAGCTATCAACAGGTCCAATCTGTTGTGAATCTCACAAAAAATGGTGTATCCTCTTATAAAATAGTAGGAATTTCCTGAACTAATAGGTTTCCTTAACATTTCTTGGGGAAGAACTTGGCCGGCTGAGAAACGTAGGTAAGTCGACTAAAGCCTTTTATTTGCGCCGGTTGGCGCTTTGTTGTTTCCTCTCGGAAGCTGAGACAACATTGTAGGCGAAATACAATAATGCAGTAGACGATTTTGTGGGAAAGTGTGTAATGTCTCTTATACAGTTTCATTGCGATGATCATGAAAATATGATCCTGTGGTTATTTGTCACAGATATTTTAAAATTTTATTAAAGCGTGTAATAATATTTAGGTTGTAAGTACAAAAATTTTAGCTTTACAAAAATACAATTGATAAACGCAGTTAATTCAATTAATTCGCTTGTTTCTTTTTATTCTGTCTCTTATACCTCTTGAGGATTGATTTTAATTATATAAAAAAACTAGAACGTTAGGTATTATTATCCAATGTATTATGACCCTTTTAGCTGTATCTGTATCTGTATCCAATTATTAATCAAAGTAAACAATGAATCTGAAAAGTCGTCTTTAACTTTGAGAAATCTGACATAGTACCTATTCAAAATATGAGTTAATTATAAACATTCTATGAGTTTAATAATATGATATACTTATCACATATTTTAAACTTTGTCATACCTTGCTTTCCTATACTTTGTAAGTTCGTACTTTATTAAAAAATAACGCGTGTCTTTCAGGCTGCTCCCGTCGTAATGAGGATTTTATACTGGCTATAGAATGTAACGACACTCAATTTAAGAGCGCCCTCGTCAACCCAGCAATCTTCTTTGCTGCAATAGAAATAAAGGTCAAAAGGCGCAATCCACTTTTTGCCCTTCCTCAAACCCCGCTTATTTCTTGAGATTTGATGAAATAAACCGAGCGTTCTCAGTTAAAACGTCAAAGATTTGGTTTGAGATTTAATCAGCATGTTGATGTTTTAATACAAGACATCAGACTTCCTTTGCATTGTAGATTTTTTGTAATATTTCTGTTTTCTATTCAAACGCAATTTCTTGAGCCTTGGTTTATGAAATATTATGAGTTCTCTACACGTGCTTACTGTACAGTTTCTCTAACATTACCTTCACTAGATAAGGCTTTTCCGGTCCATAAATGCTTCATTAGTTATTGTTACATAAACAATTCAATTTTAATAAATTGTTCTGGAGACCATCAACTCGTAATTTAAACATGAATGCCCCTCCACCATATTTTTCTTTAAACGTGTGAGCGTTAACAAGTGGAGGGACGTTCATTTTTTAGAGTAGACGATCTGCATTTGTCTCTGTTTTGCTTGGGCAAAACCACGGGAATTATCTAAAAAAAACCTTATATCTCTAATTTACATTATGAAAAGAACATTTTAACAGAAAAATCTCGGATACACAAAATCCTCGTTCCAATTTTTGTTACTAAACTTCTACGAAACGGCTCTATCGATTGTCATGTAATTTTTTGTGTATGTTCGGTAGGTCTGAGAATGGTGAAAAAACGTTTGCCGGGTGACGGGTCAGCAAGTCTCTAATATATAAAATTCTCGTGACAATTTTTGTTACCAAACTCCTCCGAAACGGCTCGACCGATTGTTATGAAATTTTCTTTAAATGTTCGGTATGTCTGAGAGTAGCTCGTAAGCTATTTTCTTTATATCTCTAATGGAAAAACAAAGTTTGCCGGGTCAGATTTTGCTAATAGCAATATTGACAACGCACCGTTAAATATTCCTACATGATAATTCGTTGATACAGTCAAGGAAAGAATAAAATAATATCTAAAAAAAGTCCGGCATCGATACTAAAGAAATAAGCATAGAGATGCGAAATAAAACCCCATCTGAAACATTATATCGGATAAGTACGGTCACAAACGAAAAAAGTTCCATCCCTGCGTATTCTTTGGACCATTTGACACGCAATTTTATGAGGGCGTTTCAATAAAATGGAATTCATAGCGATTGAGTTTCTTTTATAAACCGATTTCAATGAGATCACAAGAAATAGAAAAAACTATTGAACCTGATATTTCTTCTCAATCTCATTCTTTAGGGACATAAGTTTCAACAGAGCTAGTATAAGATACTATTAATGGAATGAATTCGATAGAGTCATACGTTTTTGGTTAGGTATTCCCTGCATAGATATAGATTGCGAAAACGGTTCGAGATTCGAATTGATTTTTTTATAAAAACTGGTACTAACCCACCCATTTGTACACAACTTGATTTCTTTGCCTGTGACGTCACCAACGGATCAACTGAAACAAGCCTGATACTCTTCAAGTTGTGTCCAAATGTTACAAATGAATCCAACGGCACCCCAAGAATCTTTGTATGTGCTCTGTGGGCTGATTCTGTAACGTTAGTTAGAAACTAGCACTGGGTTATTAACTAAGAAAACGGAGACAAAAACCCAATTCTTTTTGTATTATTTTTGCTCAAGTTACCAACCTAGGTTGGTATGATATCATATCAACATAACCCAGGGTGCTAACTAACGAAACAGAATCAGTTTACTTGTGTTATATATGAGCAGTTTTCATATTACACTGTCAGTTGTTTTGATTTAATTATTTTACTTATCTTTAAATTAAATACCTATACAAGTTATTTACTGAATTTGTGCACAGCATTTTTTTCATATGAATACTATTTCATTTATTTGAGATGAAAAGTAAAATCAATTTAATCAGTTTCTGAGTCACATTCAAGAGCACGTTACTGAAAAATTTTCCTATGTCACCATGATTTATAAAAGTTTCAAAAAAGAATGAATGTTAACTTTATGTACTGAATTTCATTCAACATAATTATTATGTACTTTATTTCTGGATTACTTTAAATTACTTGTACATAAGATTATGTATTGTAAGTACTTAGTTTAATTAGCTACGTTTTTAATTCCTTTTTCAGTTTTCGTGTAACTTGCTATATTAAAATACGTTTTTATTCAAACACCGTGTCAAACGAGCCGAAGGATATTGCGGATCAAAACTTTCTTCGTTCATGACTGTAGTATAATACTTACCCGGTTTGTCTGTTTAATTTTCCACCGGTTTTCTTCACGTTTAGTTGCAAAGTGATGAAAGCTATGACCAATTCTTCACTTCGCCTAACCTAACCTAACCTAAGATTCTGTGATATTTATTCTAACATATTGACCAGCGAGGTATTTACCTAGTGCCTTTACATTTGAAGCAAAACATCAGCTTCGTCGAACCCTTCGAGTTTTTGCTACAGTGGTGACATATTTTGCTACAGTGGTACGTTATGATCATGCCGAAGACTTACTACAGTAGTGGCAGTTTTTATTTTAATTTTCATTGACTTTTATAGCCGAATGCTACATAAGTAAATCCCTCTTTGCCTACACGAGTATCTCTTGTCTAGTGTAGGGGCAGCTTTAAGCGTATTGCCAACTCAATACAAGTAAGTACGCTATAATGTTGAAAAGCATTAAATATGTTGAGCACATGTTGGGCTATAAAGTTTACAGTCATCGAGTTAAGGTCAACATAACGGTCTCCGTAAAAGATATCGTATTTTATATAGCATACTGTTTTATCTTCTTATCACCCCAGTTACAACTTTATTTGTGCCTAAGCTCACCAGTGTGTAGTAAGCAATAAATAAAAACAAAAAAAACATCAATTTTTAATAAATAAAGTAAAAGAAATATTAAAATCCGAAACCATCTACTTGCGTAACGAATTCAACCCTATCTATCATGTGAAAAGAATAATTAGGCGTGTTGGAGTAAGCAAGTACATAATTCATACATGATAGTGAAAAGAAAAATATTCCCAATCTATTCTTATAATTAATCTTGAATGTATTATATTCTCATTATATTAATTTAAATTTTTCTTTTAACCTTTTGTTTTTTGAGTTTTCAAAAAATAAAAAGAAACATCCACTTTCAGTAGGTTTTGTTATCACTATTTTTAGTTTTAATTATGCCATGGTATCTTTCTTAAACTTTCTCTTCTCGAATTCATCAACCCCATTGCATTTTCTCTCATAAATACCCCGATTCCTGCTAGTATTTCTTAAGACAAAGAGCATGAAATGTATTATCTCAATGAAGCGTCTTTGTTACTCGCAAAACTCTAACGATGCCACTGTTTTAATAATTAAGCCTTTCTTCGCGTTAATTGGACGTCTATTTCTCATAATAATAACAGCTTTAATGCAATAACGACTTTCACTTGTTCTGTAGCAATAAGATAAACGTTGTTTAATCGTACGATTTTGTACAGATATTTCAATCCCTGATGACGCGCCCTCCTCCTCTGCAAAATCCATACGAATCGAATGAAACTTAAGCGACTTTAACAGAGTGGGGCGCGTTTTCATGGATTGAAATATCTGTAGGTATACTAACAAATAGTTGTAGAAACCTGTCGGACGTTAATTCCATAATGAAATGGAACAAAATTCAAGAAATTTATGATAATAAACCTATACGAATGAAAAATTGGTATAAATAATTAATCTGTTCTGCTGTCCTGCTGTTATATAGTTTTGCTATAATTCTCGGGAGATGTTGAGTTCACAATGCGAGACACGATATCGTATTGTGAAGTCAACAGCTCCTGAGAATGTCTCGGTGTCGGGAAGAAACGTTAGTGGGAGAATTGTGTGTGGTGTTTCATGTGGGCAGTGTTCCTGCATACTGGGCCATCTTTTGAAGTAGCAATACAAATTAATCTATCCTATTAGTTATGTTTTTCCGCAAAATAGCGCCTGCTTCCATTCAGTAAGAATCACACCATTTTATTCAAAGTCCAGTTCCATTCAAATAAAGTACTAATATACACAAATAGCTCCTAAATTATTTTATTTAAAACCCGGTTGTATAAATTTGGGTGTCAAATAGCTTAAAGAATAGGTACGGAGCACATAACATAATATTGCGACTTTAAGTACCAATTTCCTTTATTGACAATAGAGATATGAGTAGTCCAAATTAATCGCAAAAAGGCAAGAACAAATAAGCTGCAAAGCTACATTTCAACATGTTTAATTTCTGGCGTCAAACCACGCTCGTAAAGTAGCTCGGAAGCTGTCAAATTGTACAAAGAATAAGGACGATGATACTTTTTTCGTCCATGACCGTACTTATCCGTTGGCAATGGATTTTATTTCGGACTTGGTATTTCCTAGCTTTGATGACAGTTATTACTTCTACTTTTTCCGCGATGTCACATATGAATGACCGTCGTAAACGTTTTATTTGGGCTAAGGATGATAAATGGGTGGAAATTATATTGTCTGTTATTCAGTTAGAATTCAAAGCGATCCGGGAGATTTGCCCATTTGCTTTGTGAGTTTAATGGATAAATTAAATAAACTGAAATTTTCAAAAAATATTAGTTGTAGGGAGCGAGGGGCTTGTTGTAACAGTTTTCATTAAAACTAATATATCTTGAAATCTATTGATTAAATTTCTACTAAATAAAGATGGATGGATACTGTAACTCTTCCTCTACCAATTTAAGTAAAAATAAGACCATAACTATTGGTCATTATTTTACAATCAATTATTTTCTAGAAGAAGTGCGGTGTTGCAACTTACCTCGTGCTTGATGCAAGTTGTAACATCTACCGGGGCAAGTAGTAACGACAAAAAAAGCTACAATAATACTTCTAATCATTTATTCTTTGTATATTTTTAACAAAATTGACATCTTTCTAAAGTAAGTATTATGTAATTCTTATCAAAAATCAACTCAAATACACTTTTTTAGTAATGGACACTTAAAAATTAAGTAATTAACAGTTTCATTTAGTTAAACACTACTTATAATCATCATTGCACTTTTAAATCACAGTAAGTAATTAAATTATTTATATCTAAGGTATGCTTCGTAATTATCTCTTGTAACACATCCTGCATATGCCCACATCTTACAAATGATACACTCTATCCAATCTTCTATCTTTGTATCTGTGTAAGCTTCACCACATACCAGACAATACCACTCTTCTGCTTCAGATTCTGAATCTGAACATAAAATCTTTTTTTAAGCTCTGTCCACTCCGGTTTTATTATTTGTTGATTTACTTTTGGCTTTTCCCTTCCCCTTCCCATTTCCTTTCCCTTTTCCTTTAATTTTGTCATCTTTTTTCTTCACATTTTTCTCATATTCCTTTTGTGAAACAAGTACACTTCTTGGCTTTGGGTTGCCCGCTCTGACTTTCTTTTATACACCCCTTATTCTCAAACAAAGGAAAAAAGTAGGTATCTACATCATAACTTGGGGCATGTTGTAACACGTTACAACAAGCCCCAGGATTGTGTTACAACTAACCCTATGGTATGATTTTTAACATTTATCAAGATAACTATTTAAACAATTTAGCAATCATAAAAACTGTTACACATTATCAGAGATAGATAAATTTTAATGGAAATAAGATATAGAAAATTTGAAATTTTTCGATATTAAAAACGTAAACCGAAATTTTACGACAGTACAATTTTATATTACCCGGCAGAAATGAAGCGCGTGCACTCTTCGGCTCACTGCGCCGGCCGGCGGGACACTGGCTATGGCAACATGATGCGGCGCGGTTTGTAGGTTAAATCGAGTCAAAGAAATATGTTAATAGCGTTTAAGATCCTAGTGAAAAGAGCCTGTTACTACTTACCCGTGTTACAACAAGCCCCTCGCTCCCTATTGAGTCTCTAAATTAATTTTAGAGACAGATGTTTAAAGAAGTGATAGTTGGAAAAAGTGATAGCTAAAGAAACGTGTTAAATAGAGCAATAGAATGGACTATTTTAAGAGATTTATCAAAATAATTCAATTTCACTTTATTTTTAAGTCTCGGAAAATATAAAAATATAATACAAAACGACAATTTTAATTCTCGAAAGTCGGCAGAATAATATCATATTCTGTCATAAAAATATGTTGGTATTTGTAAAAATATAGGTATAATATGCAAAAGCAAAATCATCAGTTATAGTTTTTACCCACGACGGAACGGAGTACGGGTATATGCGTTTAGGGTGAGAGACCGTTTGTACATTACTCTATTAAAAAGATTTTATGTTTGTTTGTATGTTAAATTGATCACAAAAACCAATAATGCAAAAATAATTTTGTTTGTTTGTTTGTTTGTTTGTTTGTGCACATCAATGTTCCCATTTATTTCAAAAACGGCTTGACCGATTTAGATGCGGTTTTCTGTATAATGTTTGGTGTTCAGCGGCAATGGTTCTTAGATAGTTATTACGAACATCGGTCACCAGGGGGCGCCATAAAATACATTTATATTGCAAACGAATGTTCCCATTTATTTCAAAAACGGCTTGACCGATTTAGATGCAGTTTTCTGTATCATGTTTGGTATTTATTGGCGATGGTTCTTAGATAGTTGTTACGAACGTTGATCACCAGGGGGCGCTATAAAAACATTTACAGTGCAAACGAATGTTCTCAATTATGACAAAAACGACTGAACCGATTTGGATACAGTTTTGTATAAAATATTAGTGAGTCATTGGCAATGGTTTGTAGATAATTTTTCTTGTGATTGAACAGCAGGGGGCGCCACAATAAACGTCTCTTTATGACTTGGAAGGGATGATGCCTTCAAACGCTGTTAGAGGAGCTAATGGCTAGTTTGAAGATTAATTTTCATTTTTAAATAATAATATAATTTAAATTACATTAATATATTAATCGAAAAACTATAAAACAAGTGGAAAATTAAAAAAATTTAAAACACCCACGACTTTTGCAGACTTGTAATTGAAAAAGGATTAAATAACTTTTTTGAAACTCCCCGACTAAAGGAAAGTAAGAACTAAGAACCTATCAGTATAATTACAAATCCAAGAAATTCCGTCGGAGCTGCCATTGCTATTTTCGTTTCCAATATCAATTAATGTAATTAGTAAGTATTGATAAACTGCCGGTATATGAGAAGTATCAAGAAATTGAATTAGTCATCAACTGGTAAACAGCACCATCAACACCGTCATAGGCAAAACACAGCAGCTCCGACGGATTTTCTTGGATTTGTAATTATACTGATAGGTTCTTAGTTCTTACTTTCCTTTAGTCGGGGAGTTTCAAAAAAGTTATTTAATCCTTTTTCAATTACAAGTCTGCAAAAGTCGTGGGTGTTTTAAATTTTTTTAATTTTCCACTTGTTCTAAAAATTATTCAAAAATCTCTGCGATGTTTACCTCCTTAAACATATCTGGTTTTAGAGTTATTTGAAAACGAAAAGATCCGTAAACGAGGGGTAATATTTCCTAAAGCTAATGTTATAAAGGAATCTCTTGTGGTTGGCAACAACTGCTTTACAAATTGCAAAAGGGACACACATTTCCGTGGTATAAAACGTTCACGTCGTCCCACTCTGCATATTTTATACGAGGTAGCCAAGACTGACTGTTCATGCCAAGGTTGGTAAGTGAAAATATGTCTAAAATCTCTTTAGAAATATGTAGCTAACGGAAAATACACTACATTTACTTGCGTCTATTAAACGTCCATTACTGTAAAATTGATGCTCTATTCTTTTTTTAAGTAAGTAATCCATTAACTACACCAACAATGTAATTACGTAATCATTACGTAATATTAAGGAAATAACGGCCACTCTCAGAGACGTTACTTAACTTTTAATTATCATTAAGCTTCTGTGATTCCGTTGACAAATGTATGGAATTTAATGTTTATTTAGATAAGTGACGTCTCTGAGTGCGGTCGTAAGAGATAGTTCAAATAAAACTTGCATACACCACAACAGTGAAATTACAGTAATTTAATCACCGATAAGAAACCTCAGGATATGGGCATCCGAACAATTTACGTAAACTTTATTCGTACAAGCAAACAATAGCGCCATCTGTCAAAATGCTATAGGTGATGCGGATATATCTATATGAGCGAACTACAGTGTGGCCTTACTTTCGGTGGCAAAACAAGCATTTTTGGCACCGATAAACTGGCGAATTATTTTTTTCGCGCCGTCCGCTCTGTCAAGGGTATAATTAGGTCTATTAATTAAATAATAGGGATTGAGTGAGATAATAGTAAAATGTAAGAGGGAAAATAGTGCTGTTTGGCTTCCCGTATTCTTTTATTTCTCAAGTGCGCTAAGTACAAATACTTTTTTTTTGCTTTACTTCGTCCATTTTCATTAAACCTTTCCAGTTTCAAAGGAGCAATCCTTACATAGAATTAAACTTTTATTTCGTGAGAGTGGTTCTCTAAACATCTATAAAAAGACGAGTGTGTAGACTGTAGGTACGTACTAAATATATTTAGGGGAAGAAAATTTCCTTTGTACCTTCCAGACATATCGACAGATTCGACAGTAAAATGGGAAAGGCTGAGCAAACGCTCTAAGTGCCTGCTTTATGATACGGAAATAAGGATCAACATTTCTTGGGCATTCTCGTAAAATTGACACACCGTGGTTCCTTTTGTAAAATTTGCTCTAAAATTGTCTTTCATAAAAAAATACTTCCAAATAATGTGGCTTTTACACCTTTCTCATTAAAGTCTACTTAGAAGCTTAAAGCCAATTAGAAGCTTCTGATCATACTGTCCTAATTTTGTTACTAAATAAGTTCCTAACTGTTTCTGGTTGTGAAAAGACAAACCACAGACTACGACTAAACCAGAACAAAACCTTACCTTCTGATCGTGATTATATTATGGTACACGGAAAAGAAAGAAAAATATCAATACATCAAACAATATATACAGGTCAAGTGATATTTTATGATAAGTCACAAAGAGAACAAAAGTAACCGAAACGTACATGGACGTACTAGTACGTCTATGGAAGCGTACACAAAACAATCCCGTGACATTTATGGCAAGTCACCAGGTAAATCTGCACCTGTCATAAGTTCCGCGAGCCTGTCAACTTCGTCACGCTGGCGGCTCGTGGAATTAATGGCGAACTGTCACCATGTCAATCATTGTGCATACAAGCTGCTTGCGGGCGAGTTTAGTGGGAAAAAATCCCTTTACTGGGTACGGAGCCTTTATTGATTTCAGCCGTTGTTGTTTCATGAAAATTGACTCCACGATAGGTACATCTGTGTATCAAGATAGATTTATAGCAACGCATCAAGTAGGCCCCAAATAAAACTAAATGGCTATATAATACATAGTTAATCCTCAATTGGGCCTGGGATAAAACCGTGCTCAATGGAGGAAGAGGACTAGGAAGACTTTTCCCATTCTGGGCACGGTCAACGAAGAAGATAAAATAAATAAAAATATTGTTGAGACGAAGCGTTGGCGATTATCCCGTCCTCAGTTCGCCAGTTTTTAGTTAAGGCTCAACAATAAGAAAATATCAATTAAAATGTGAAAAACTTGTGACTCACATTTAAAAAATGTAGAGTTATGCCATGCCCATAATTAAATTAAAACCCAGAATTAAAACCTGTTCACCTTTTGCAGTATATATAATTTGAA
Source organism: Coenonympha arcania (assembly GCA_036785405.1). NCBI lineage: Eukaryota > Metazoa > Arthropoda > Insecta > Lepidoptera > Nymphalidae > Coenonympha > Coenonympha arcania. The sequence goes on from CM072067.1 coordinate 6,826,721, forward strand.
GAGTAATTTCTCCTTGATTTTCTGCATTGCATCCTATAAGTTTAGTAAAATATCAATTTTAATGCGAATGGAAGAGAAATATCAACATAAAAAATAATAATTTAAACATAGTTACTTTTTACTCCCCCAAATCTAATAGCACCGCTATTAGTGGGTACTAACTAGAAAGACTGTTTATTGAATTATAAAATTTTTGAAAATAAATAATGCATTTTAGAGCCTGTTTCACAGCCGCCAGATAAAAATTATTTATCTAACTTGTCATTTTTACACAATCCCAATACAAAAATTTTCATAACATCAAATATATTCGCTAGATAAAGTTTATCTGGTGATTGTGAAACATGCCTTTAAACAAACTTAAATATATTATTATTATAAAGGGTTAATACAAGTTCATCTAAAATTGCCTTAACAAGCTAAAGGCATGGCAAAAATACCGACATTAATCATGCAAATACTTGTAGTAATTTTTGTTGGATTAACATGTAAATACACGCATTACTTATGGTAATGTACATAATTAATTCAGTTCTAATACTACAATAATAGTACCTGCGTAATATGGGGCATACCGCAACACAGAATTCATAATATTAATTGATATTAAGTATACATTATTAGTTCATTAATTTATGGTTAGTTTCTAACCATAAATTAGTGATATCAATATTTACTTTCAATATTCATGATAAGATAATATATTATACAATATAAATACATTGATTTCAGATGAAAATACGAGACAAAACAGAGTATCAGATGGCGTTTTAAATTAGCACTATTTTAATTTATTTTACCCTTAAACCTATATTGCCTAGGTAAAAATAAAAATAGATTTTAAAAAATATTGCCATTTTGAACCTACACTTTTAACTCCATTGAGATTTTTAAAGTTAATTAAAGAACATAGTGTAAAATTACACAAAACCTGAGCACAAAACAAAGGTTACTCTCATGAATATTCAATAGGTAGGTATGCAAACACAATAAGAGCAAGTCATAACAGCAATTAATCTGCAAAACAAATTTTATTCTTACGTCTTCCAGGAGCGTTAGGGAAAGTTTGATAAATGACGTGCTCGCTCATTTCCAGGCATTGATTAGCCCCGATATTGGGTGCCCTTGTCGTGTATCGTCTATCGAACCGGAGAAGGGTAAACAAGCGTATGTTATTAGGGCTTCATTGTAATGAAATGGCATCGAGAACGATTGCGGATCAAATCAAATACTGGATGAAATGTGATGATACTTGATGATAGGGCAAAAAAAACTTTCGTTGAAAAAAACGTTCTACGACTAACGTCGTTTCATAAAGCAGGGTATATTTGAGCAATAGAATTCGTTACATAAACTACAAAGATACTCGTAGATATTTTTACAATTCCAAAAACTCTAACTAGATCGTGTGGTAGATACTTTATGGCGCGATAGCTTTAAAATAGCATTGGTTACATTTTTTTACATGTTTACACCTACATGTAAACTAACACCTTTAAACTTTTTAGAAACAAGTAGGTAGGGTGAAGGTAGTTAAGCATATACCTATTTTTTTCTCTGCGGAATAAGAGCAGTCATACTTCATAGTCCACCACTGACCCATGACAAAATGCCGCTAAATGAGCTTTGCATACATTTAAGAACATTGTGGCGACCTCTCTGCCTGACAGGTTTCTTCACCATGTTTAGCAAATGTTATTTAGTTGTTAAAAAACGCACATAACATCAAACAATCAAAGAGAGGCAGAGGTTGGAACCAAAAGGGTATATCGCCTATTATGTAAAACTTAAAATGGGATATCAATCAATCAATTAATAAGAGAATCAATTCATCAAGAACATTCGTTGACACGATGATAAAAAGGTAAGCGAGAAAGCAACTCCGTAAGAAGCAATTTAAAGTTTACGCTGGCAATTTGGGAAGTTAAATCTTAATTGATGAGTGGACAAAGACAGCTGCGGCAGATGGCTCGTATTGATTGATTTCTGCCCTATCGGTTGCATTAATCATCTCCGGAGATGTTTAGCATCTTGATGAATGTGAATGTTGCTTTTCATAGTATTGAAAAGATGTTTTGCATTATAATCTCGGATTAATGTATCTACTTGTAATTATTGACGCATTTTGTCTATGTTTATGTTAATTATATATAATGATTATAGTACTTACTCAAGTTATTTTGGCGGATAAATTAGCGTCTTGATACTGAACTGTTGCTTTTCATAGTATTCAAAAGATGCTTTGCATTATAATCTCGGATTAATTTTGTGTCTACTTGTAATTATTGACGCATTTTGTCTATGTTTATGTTAATTTGATTATAGTACTTACTCAAGTTATTTTGGTGGATAAAATAATGTAAACGCACAAAGACAAATTTCAGTAATAATGATTGTCTTGTAGCCTTTTATGTGCCAAAACCTTATTAATAGTACTTATAATTTTATATTGTTATTATTAAAAAGATTCCGACCAATTGAGAACCTCCTCCTTTTTTTGAAGTCGGTTAAAAAAGACCTACAAAAAAGCGGAATGAATTACAATTCCGAATCCCACGCAACGGTTTTAGTATTTTCTTAGAGAATATTCAGTGAAAGTGATTAATAGGCAAAAAAACTTTATTTAAAAGCTAAAAGGAAAGTTGGTAAGAAGAGAATGGCCGCGCTAAACGTTTATTACTAACACAATTTTTATATAATGCGGTAGCAATAAATTTGATATAATGCTGCACCAAATTTTTTCATAATTTCTAAAGACAAAAGGTCGAAGGAGTGTTATAGGAAGCCTTTTAATTTTTAGTTACTTAAACGATTGTTTAAGGGGCTTTTTTACAAAGGCTTACAAGTTTGCTTTTTAGAAAAATCCCACCTAACGTTGTTTGTCCTATAACGAAAATGTTTTTTCCTATAATTAAAATGTTTACGGCACTTCTTAATTCTTAATAGAGTCATGATTTATTGGCCAAAGCTGCGACAAATTTATTTATTGTTAAATTCTAACTAAATTAAAAATACGAAATTATTTATGACTAGCAAACCCGGCGAACTCCGTTTCGCCACCAGATGGCTTTCCCGCTAAAAATATTTTCCCGCTTTTCTGTTGAAATTTTTCCTGAATTTTCTTTGCTATAAACCTCATGGAGCCCGAGACCTTTCCAACAAATGCAAAACCGTGGAAATCGGTTCGTGCGTTCTGGAGTTATAGCGTCAGGAAGGAAAACCCGACTTATTTTTTTATAGTAGAAATAAACACCGTCATTATGATACTATAATAACGAGTAATGTGATAAGTTTGAACTCAATTTAATCCCTTTAAGTGCAAAAAATAAAGTATCAAAGTTTTCCAAGCGTTTAGTCAAATAGCAAAGTGAACATGAATCAAATACTTTTACTTACGGATGAAAGAAGACTGTGCGAGACAGCCCTTTATATGTGAACCTACATACTTGTTCAATCGCTGGGGAAATGGAATTAAATAGATCTACATCTTTTGATTCCAAAAGGTCCGGATAGTAGTACATTTGGACGATAGAAATAGAGATGGTTTTATTAAGTCAGACGGCCTCGGAAGATAGTTCTAATCGGAAGATCCAGATCAAGTAAGTTCAGATTACAGTTCAAATGCGTATCTAGCCCACGCTGAGATTTCCTTTAAAAAGTTAGAGTAAAAGAATCCCAGGTTTGTAACAGTAAGTTTGATAACTTGTTCATTCTGTGGTGATGAAGATGAAAAATTTGCAGAAAGCCTTTGATTGTCCCGGTCAAATTATTATGACCATAATTACCCACGAAAATTGGATAATATTATCATTCGATTTTAGAAACTGAAAATTTACACCTCCCACGAATACTGACGGATTGTCGGCGAAGCGAGCAATAGAGCTCTATAGGGTTAGTACAAGTTTTTGTACGAATTTCGAATCGACTCGCATCGCACAAACGAATCGAATTCCTCCATGTATTTGCGACTGTCAATAAATGGCGCTGGCTGTAAATGTATGGAGGAATTAGATTCGTTTGTGCGATGCCAGGCGACTCGAAATTGCTACAAAAACCTGTAATAGTCCCACTATGTCAGTTGACTCGAAATTCCTACAAAACATGTACTATTATAACCCCTCTGTTACAGCCTTTTGGCGCGAAAACCTAAAAAGAGCGTGAACTAAATGACATGCAGTGACTGGACATCATTAATTCTGACGAGGGGACGCCGGCGCCTGGTGACAGCTTCGCGGGACTTTTGACAGCTTCAGTGTAGGTAACCATAAATGTCACCGGACAGTTTTTTATAAATATTTACAATATTACTTGTCCACTATTTCGTTTTTACTGTTTTATTCGTGAAATATTGCATCAACGATTCACTTTATTGGTTTAAGACCATTCATGCGTTGAAATTATGCTTGAGTCAAAATTGTCAATTTTCGACGGAACATAAGAGTGTCATGTGTTCAATTATTGATTAGATAATTGCTATCATATTATTTGGCATTTCATAATCTAGTTTTTGTCTCAAAAATATTTGAAAATATGTGTATAACTTTCTCATTTTTTCTAATAAGAAAGTTATACACATATTTTCAAATATTTAGTTTAAGATAAAGGCTAATTACTCACTTAGCGGTGGAAGCTCTATTTTGATGCAAGATATTTGCCATGTTTCATAACACAGACTTATAACAATGACATATTTAGAAAATTAATAACATTTACTAAAAAATGTCTCAAAAAAAAACACGATTTTCCTATATTTTCATTCAAAAACCATAAACCGAAAAGTGTCATTTTTAGCATTTTTCGATAAATTAAACGTATTATTTTAGGATAAAATCCAAGATATTTTGTTATTTCTGAATTATAGTAATTTAATTCAATTAATATTCAATGTCACTGGTTATTTACTATTTTAATAAGTTGTATATTTATTTTACTATATTTTTTTTTGTAATACCATTTTCCGCGCAAAATTGCGTCAGTGGGAATGGATTTCTTTTTTTGTATGGAGCGACAGGCGATTCATACCGTGCCGCATAAACGCTCTTAATTTTAATGAAAATTAAACGTACTCTCAGTAAATTATTTGCGAAAACTGACAGAAAATACAAAATAAGCAAATTTTCAGCGATGAGTGATGTATTAGTTTAAGATCAAGATTTTTCTTGCCAGAAAATCTCATGACTCATTTTTGTAGGTTAATCGAAACCAATACCTCATAATTGCGTTGAACACTAGATACCCTAGTGCCCTAATTTAGGCTCTTAGCTCACCTTCCCTTATTAAAATTCATAATGTCCCAGTAAAGCTACCATACAAGATGGCGTCCCCATCCTAATTATAAAATAATATATCGTAATATACATCTCGGCACTTACGTAAAGCTCCAAATTATAACAGTATAACATGAGAAGGGATTCGCGTGCCTCATTAACATATTTCATTACTAAGCGAGCTACGAAGTCGTTATTAATCTGCTTAACTCGCTTAACAGTGAAACAAATTTTATTCTCATGCGTCAGATCTTCCGATTGGCAACTTTCGTAATTAATGACGTCATCGATCGAGTGAGGGTTGGTGAAATGTTTTGGAGCGAAACATTTCATCAAATCTCCCTCAATCGTTTCATACTACGCGTCTGTAACAATTAAAGTGCAAGCGTTGAATTCTGAGACGCGCTGTAACGACTATAAGAACGAGTAGAGCCTTACTGACACTACCCGACTGTATAACAGAAATGATTGATACAATAAAATACCATCAACCATCGATATCAACCTGAGGATGAGCCCATCTGAAGATTTTACCATAGACCTTCTTCATACAAAAAAGTAAAAGTATCTGTCAAAATTTCCTGTGGAAACGCGCGTACAGACTATCAACATAGTATAGTGATCTCTGGTATGGACCGCGGTCCATAGTATGTTGTTGGTTTCAAAACAAATTTTTTGACACCAGTAAAGTGGCGACATTTTTTGCGCGATCCGCCGTGTATGTATTTTCGTATACCTATGTATATTTTCCATCAATATAATATTATACATTTTTAAAGAGGTAGGGTGAACGTAGTAAGTTCCGACGTGATATTCGATATCGCAAATTCTTTCATCAAGAGGAAGCCACGAGTTTGTTATCCTTGAATACTATAGACATGTTTTCACGTGAATTTAGCTTTGATAGTGGGAAAATTGATGGCAGCAAAATCTAATGTAAAATTTGGTATTGCATCATCATATTGTGTAAAAGATCACTAAGGAGTATCAAAAAACCTGTCAAGTGCGAGTCGGACTCGCGCACTGAGGGTTCCGTACTACAACCGGAGGAATAAAACCATAAAAACCACTTTTCTTATCGAACCGCAAAACTAACTTTGTTTTTAGAGGTTTTATTGTAAATACCAAAAAACTACTTATTAGATCTCGTTCAAACCAATTATCGGTGGAAGTTTGCATGGTAATGTACATCATGTATTTTTTTTAGTTTTATCATACTCTTATTTTAGAAGTTACAGGGGGGGGGACACACATTTTACCACTTTGGAAGTGCTCTCGCGCAAGCTATTCATTTTAGAAAAAAATGATATTAGAAACCTTAGTATCATTTTTGAAGAGCTATCCATAGATACCCCACACTTATGGATTTGATGAAAAAAAAATTTTTGACTTTCAGTTCTAAGTATGGGGCACCCCTAAAATTTATTACTTTTTTTTAAATTTTGTGTAAAAACCTTAATGCGGTTCACAGAATACATCTACTTACCAAGTTTCAACAGTATAGCTCTTATAGTTTCGGAAAAAAGTGGCTGTGACATACGGACGGACAGACGGACAGACGGACAGACGGACAGACGGACAGACGGACAGACAGACATGACGAATTTATAAGGGTTCCGTTTTTTGCCATTCGGCTACGGATCCCTAAAAACGTGTATACAGATTTACAGGTAAAATACTCAGGCACACTTTTTTTCATTTTTTCCGAGGGTTTCGTACCACCTAGAACTAGTAGTGTAAAGGAGTTAAAAAATTCAGGAGCAAACAATCCACCAACCAAAAAAAACAACATTAGGTTGATAATAATAAATAAAAGGCAGCTACAAAAATAGCATTATCATAATATCAAATATGGATTCATTATGTAGATACTCTCTTAGCTAGGTACATAACAAGGAAATTACATTTTCACTTAAATGAATATGAATGAACGTTGAGTTATTAAGTAATTATGATCATACTAATATACGAACCTATACTTTAGTCGCTTGCTTTATATAAATACAGTGGTCTTGATTCTCGAATATATTATATCAAAATATATTCCTGTAAACATAATGTTGATATATCATGTAATTAAGTGGGATGTGCACTTACTAGAACATGATTATTCACTTGGCTTAAAGTCACTGGCAATAGGTACAGGGAATGGTAGGCGGTTTAATGTAAATATAAACAAACATCACGGTCCTAATAAACAACCGAATCACATTTAATATATCGGAGATATACACCCCAGTTCAATATCCAATACAAGAAACGGCACACATTTATGAAATTCTCTCCTCTCTTAACTCCATTCCCGTAAATAGACGTCCAAACATCTCTTGGCACGTTAAACACTAGACCTTTCAGAATTAACACAGCTTAAAAACCGTGCAGTTGGAAAACTCTTATTTCAGGCCAAAATAATACTGCCTTCAAACATTCTGATTTCAATCATTTCAATATCATATAATGATCTCGATTTTCTAAATAGACTCACAATCCGAAAGGGAAATGCTTAGTCTACTATCTCCCTACCCAACTATGTCGTCAACCAACTGTAAGATTGTGAAATTGTGTGGAAAGATATAATCTTTTCTATTTATTCCACTTGGTCCTTTGGCTAGAGTCGTTTAAAAAGGCTGGTCCTTTATAAACGACCAGCCTTTAGAAACGAAAATGTGGAGTCAAATCAGCTGTGCAAACGTGACTTGTAAAGGGGATTTACTGCAGATTACTTCGGCAAAGTTTGCTAAGGCAATTTTTCCACCTTTTTTATGGTCATTGATATGTTTCCGAACTAAGAAAAAAGTCGAGTGCTTCGTGTAAGTTGAGATTGGATATTTCTTTTCCTGGGAATGAGATCTACTTTCATTTTATTACCTCGGTTAAGAAAGTTAACCTTTGCTTTACTTAATTAATTGAGGTTAAGTTTCATTCAAGTATAATACAATGTCGTAGGCGCGATTTTTGAAACAATTAATAAAAATTGTTTTAAATAATTCCAAGTTTCAAATATAATACAATGTTGCAGGAGCAATTTTTGAGACAATTAATAAAAATTGTTTTAAATAATTAATGATTCCTTTGAATTAAAACTTGACTTGACTTTTACCTAAACAAACTTTCTTTTGAAGGTTGTCACAAAAATAGAGCAAGATGTCGACAACAAAGATGCAGAGATAAGATGAACATTAGATATTTAGGAAAATGGGTCAAGAAGCTCAAGCTCAACAACGCATGGGGCAATCTGTGGGGCTATTATCGGATGGGCGAATAGAGAGAACAAATTATAAACATTTGTCAGCCCTGTTCAGGGCAGATGCTCATTAATTCTGAATCTCCATTTATCTCGATTACCCCAGTAAACAATGAATGGATTATGGACTTAAAGTTGAATTGAACACTGTTTATTAAGATGTGTGAATAATATGTGAACCTACCTAAGTTCTTGTAATCGGCATAAAAGCAGGTATTTCTTTGCGGAATTCCATAATTAGCTGGAAAGATTAAATTGTCTTTCTTTAATTCGCTACCTGAAAAAGAATCTGTATTTAGGGTCTAACATGATGCAATAACAAAAGATAAAGTCAAGCAAACTCAAGCATGAAGCAATCGAATAAATTTTTGACCACAGAAAAAATACTTTTATTAATTTTTTTTACGTTGCTTGGTAGGTTAGGTAGACAAAATTTCTACACGCACGATTTACAATAAGGAGAAATAATCTATTTTTTTATTACAGCGAAGATTTTTCAGTTAACTTAGAATCTATAATTTAATGCCAAACGATCGCGCAAGAAACAAGACAACAAAATTCTTAAATTTCAGCTTTATGTAAGTTTGGAAGCTTTTATGTGAAACATTGTAGTTACCTGGTACATACGAATATGTTGTGGGCAACCGTCTTATAATATGTAGGTATCATATATTATGAAAAAGGGACCGCGACCGTATGTTTTATATCGCTGTACATTTGACGGCCTTTTGGGGTTTCGTTGGCACTTTCAGGTCTCAAAAGTACTTTTAATGGGTCTTCATATTTTACACTAACATATTTTTTACTTTACAAGTCAAATCGTTTTGATTTCAGGTTCTAATAAGATAAGGTCAATGTACAAAGCTTGAGTCGAAAAAATATCATGCTGGTGCATGTTAAAAAATTAATTTATTTTCTTCATTTTCTTAAAAATAACAACAAATTACAATTTTAATAATTTAAAGCGTAATATAATCAGTATTACTTCGTTATTAGTAAAGGAAGCTTATTTAATGAAAATGCCAATCATTAAGAGAAATAAAAAAATAATTTGGAGGCATGTAAGTAACGTAACATAAAAGTTCACTTTACGTTATGGCATGTTTCAGACAGATTGACATATTCAACAAAAAGATGCGAAATTGGCTGAGCAAAGCAAAATATGTTTAAAAAGCTTTACGTAGGGATGCGAAGTTAAGATATACTCGTAGGTAATAAGGATGACGGCTTATCGGTTTTTAACATGATATATCTACCTGTAGGTATTTTAGTAACGGTAGCATCTGTACAAGGACCCGACCCTTTTACCTCCAAAATATAGAATAAAATACTATCCAAGTCTATGAATAGGTAACTTTAACAATGTTTCAATGTCAATTCCAAAGTTACCAGGCTCTTATAAATTAATATCAAAAGTTTTGGATAATTTTCTTCGTCAAATCAAATCCAAACTTATATTCTTTCACATAAGTCTAACTTACAGGCAATTATGAAGTGTCAAACAATCGTCTATTTTGCGTCGAGAAGAACAGGCTACATAACAAATTCACAGCACTTGCTCTTCTAAAAAAAAATTTACACATTTGCTATCAAAAAACTCAATATACGCAGGTGTTTTGAAATAAAATCCTCTTCGCAAAAAGACGTTGGAAATTATATCGAAGTACAAATAAAAACTAAAAAAAATCAGTTTAATACGATTGTGAACTAATATTTTTCATACCTATTATAGTAGTGTTATTATCTCGCTACAGACTCGGCCATGAACCATTCGAGTGTTTCGCTTTTGTTGTTCTTTGTTAAGTTGTGCATTACTGCAGAACAACAAAAGCGAATCACTCGAATGATTTATGACCGAGTCTGCAGCGAGATAATAACACTACTATAGTTTCATTTTTCGTATCCCGCGACGTGCCACGCTTCGCAATTTTCCCCGTGTCGCCATGGAAGAGGCCTAAATAAGCTTTTTCGGGCTTTCAAAGGCTACACGCGAATCGTACATTTATGCGCCATTGAACCATAAAACAAACTATCCATTATTATCATTTGGTGAGCTTTTATGGACAAATTTAAAGATTTATTCTTCAATTTCATTCCAACGATTAAATCAGAAATGAATGGTAATTGGGCTTGTTTATGGAACTGGAGATAACAAACTGGAAATTATTATATCTTAAATATACCTATAAGTAAATAAGATGTCGCGATTAGCCTTTTTTATTGTGATTTTAATGATAGTCGACTACATGATGCTGAAATAGTTATTTAAGAAGAATGTGTTCACAAAAAGAAAGAAAAGGATATAGCAGCAAGAGTCAAAGCAAAAAAAACAAAAGACTCTGTAGCGAGGCGGAAGAAACTTCTGTGCACATACTGTGGTAGTGACTAGCCCTAGTACACACATGGAGCTGACTGTTAGAGAAGCATATTCTTTACCCTTAGGAGGTCAAGTATACTCTTGTCAAAGAGGTGCTGTTGTTCCTAGCAATCGGACTTGGTGGGGGAGATATAGAAGCGGTGAGCACAATAGATCGGAGACGGTCAACGTGCTACTGGAAATATAGGGTGCTTGCACAGCTGCGTCCCCAAGAAGATGAAGATTAAGAAAGAACAATAAAGAAAAGAGTCGCATTATTAGATATTCAAAATAATATAACAATATTTTATTTTAGTCGAATTTTTGTAATTAGAAATAACTCTTTGGTAATTAAAAAAATGCTATTGAAACCTATTGCACCGAATACATAATATTACTAGTGATAGTAATACGTGCTTATGGCAAGGTACATGAGACTTGAGAATAATTGCTCAGGATTTGGAGAGAAACAGTGCATAATGTTCCTCAAGATGATTGCTGCAGTGTTGCTGAGGCCTTTTGCCCTATCGCAGCACTTAGACGATTGACTGTAGACGTGCCGTGTCAAAACACACTCGCTCATTACGAAAATGCTGCTTTGGAAAATGACACACGCCATAGCCACGAAATACCTAATGGCACAAGTCGTAGTCATTTCCTAACTGAAATCGTAGAACTTCATAATACCTATTATACATAATATGAATATATTTAAATATGATATATTGAAAAACACCCACAGACACTTGAAAAAATTTATGCTCATCATCATCACTCAAACGTTTTCAAGTTATGGGACCCACGAGCTTCGACACAGACGGCAGGATCGCTACCGTTACGCCATTCGGTCGTCATTAATTAGTATTCGTCTATTCCCTAATGTAGACCAGGGCCGATAATTTTTAAAACATAAAAAAATAATAGTCGGATGAAACCTATTATAAAAGGAGGAGTTTTATAGGACTTGTAGTTTTGCCGGAAATCAAGGAAAACCATTTTTTACACTTTAACCCCCCCCTCCCCCCCTGTTCCCGAACTCGGATCGACCGCAAATTATTTTTCCTTTAATTTTTATAATATTCTCCTCCTTTTATAATGGGTTTCATCCTACTATTATTTAATTTCTTTTTTTATTATTTTAAAGCTATCTACCCTGGTCTAATGAGAGAAGGATTTACTTTGATATAACTTGGACCTCCTAACCGCTGCGATACGGGTTGGCGGGTTCAGTGAGGTACCCAACAAACATAAAAACAAAAATATCTCAGGAACAACGTGCGGCGGCACCTAACAGCCAGCAGTGAAAACAATCGGTCGTGCTGAAATCAAATAAGCGAAGAGCAGCCGAGCCAATTTGAATAATTGCCAGAATTTCCATGTCCGTACTCATCAGGACTCGTATATTGCTCGCTAGTGTATAACTTGCACACACTTAAGATTTTCACAAGGGTTTTCATAGAGTTTTAGAAAGGGAGCAAATCGGGTTGGCCAGAAACCGAACATACATAAACGCAAAAATGACATAGGAACAACGTGCGCCGGCACCTAACAGCCAGCAGTGAAAACAATCGGTCGTGCTGAAAACAAATAAGCGAAGAGCAGCCGAGCCAATTTGAATAATTGCCAGAATTTCCATGTCCGTACTCATCAGAGCTCGTTTATTGCTCGCTAGTTCATGACTTGCACACACTTAAGATTTTCACAAAGGTTTTCATAGAGTTTTAGAAAGGGAGCAGAGACGCGAAATCCACCTCGAGCTTGGTAAAATCCCATTCAAGCGAGCGAAGCCGCGGGCAACGTCTAGTATAAGAGTATAACGTGGTTACACACACTTATTCCGATATTTATTTTCTTTTTTAAATATTACCCATTTAATCCTATACCTTTAAACGAGCAATTCTTGTATATATATATATTTCTATATAATCTGAATCTCGGAAACGGCTCGGACGATTTTCATGAAATTTAGTATACAGGGGGTTTTGGGGGCGATAAATCGATCTAGCTAGGATTCACTTTTAGAAAATGTCGAATTTACCAAAAAAAAAAATGAACCCTGCTGCCATCTATTGGCAACCGAGCACAGCTCGGTCACCCAGATATTTATTATTTTAAATGATCATTGCTTTCTATGTACCTTTTCAAAATACAATAATATTGTCTTTGCTTCGTAACTTTTAGTGAAAATATCTGGGTGACCGAGCTGTGCTCGGTTGCCAATAGATGGCAGCAGGGTTCATTTTTTTTTTGGTAAATTCGACATTTTCTAAAAGTGAATCCTAGCTAGATCGATTTATCGCCCCCAAAACCCCCTGTATACTAAATTTCATGAAAATCGTCCGAGCCGTTTCCGAGATTCAGATTATATAGAAATATATATATATACAAGAATTGCTCGTTTAAAGCTATAGGACTTACTCTGTTCAAATCAAAATCGCCGCAGAATCTGCAAACCGATGAAGCTATTAAACTGCATCGTTTCGGTTTAGGTACATCAACTTTTCAGCCTTTAGCCATGTAGGTAGGTACTTTAATCCAGGCAGGAAGAACATCCGGTATGTGTAGGTGTGAACAGGAAATTTGCAATCTGCATGTTTCCCACTACGAATTAATCATACCGAATACACGTCTATTTCTTTAACATAACGTAGAAATTAATCTTAGAGAAGAGTTTAAAAATATCGGAAGTGTGCACAGGTCTCTAATAATAAAAATCGAACGATGTAGCCAAGTTTTCAAATTGTTATTGACAAAAAATGAATATCCCCGGAATCCACAATTCCGGGAATATTCATTTTAATCTGTGCCTCATTCAGAAGAATTGCCTTTATCAACAGCGAATATATAAATGCTCCAAAAAAATTGTATTGAGAGATTAAAAAATATGTAAGTATAAAAGGAAATTAAATGCTCCTTAATAATGCCAAAAAAAACGTATTGAGATAATTTTGGGAGGAATTTGTATTTTTACCCATGACGGAACGGAGTACGGGTATATGCGTTTAGGGTGAGAGACCGTTTGTACATTACTTTATTAATGAGATGTTATGTTTGTTTGTATGTTAAATTGTTCACAAAACCCAATACTGCAAAAATATTTTTGTTTGTTTGTTTGTTTGTTGGTTTGTTTGTTTGTGTGTGCACATCAATGTTCCCATTTATTTCAAAAACGGCTTGACCGATTTAGATGCGGTTTTCTGTATAATGTTTGGTGTTCAGCGGCAATGGTTCTTAGATAGTTTTTACGAACATCGATCACCAGGGGGCGCCATAAAATACATTTATATTGCAAACGAATGTTCCCATTTATTTCAAAAACGGCTTGACCGATTTAGATGCAGTTTCCTGTACTATGTTTGGTATTCATTGGCGATGGTTCTTAGATAGTTGTTACGAACATCGATCACCAGGGGGCGCCATAAAAAATATTTACAGTGCAAACGAATGTTCTCAATTTTTACAAAAACGACTGAACCGATTTGGATACAGTTTTGTACAAAATATTAGTGAGTCATTGGCAATGGTTCGTAGATTCTTGTGATTGTGAATTGTTCTTGTGATTGAACAGCAGGGGGCGCCACAATAAACGTCTCTTTATGACTTGGAAGGGATGATGCCTTCAAACGCTGCTAGAGGAGCTAATGGCTAGTTTGAAGATTAATTTTCATTTTTTAATAATAATATAATTTAAATTACATTAATATATTAATCGAAAAACTATAAAAAAGTGGAAAATTAAAAAAAATTAAAACACCCACGACTTTTGCAGACTTGTAATTGAAAAAGGATTAAATAAGTTTTTTGAAACTCCCCGACTAAAGGAAAGTAAGAACTAAGAACCTATCAGTATAATTACAAATCCAAGAAAATCCGTCGGAGCTGCCATTGCTATTTTCGTTTCCAATATCAATTAATGTAATTAGTAAGTATTGATAAACTGCCGGTATATGAGAAGTATCAAGAAATTGAATTAGTCATCAACTGGTAAACAGCACCATCAACACCGTCATAGGCAAAACACAGCAGCTCCGACGGATTTTCTTGGATTTGTAATTATACTGATAGGTTCTTAGTTCTTACTTTCCTTTAGTCGGGGAGTTTCAAAAAACTTATTTAATCCTTTTTCAATTACAAGTCTGCAAGTCGTGGGTGTTTTAAATTTTTTTAATTTTCCACTTGTTTAAGATTGCAAAGTTGTAATTGTAAGCTTTATTCAAATAAGTTGCTGGTGCCAATAGTAACTGCAAGAGCGATCGCTGTTTATATTGGCCAGTTCAATCGCTTTAGGTAAACCAGAATGTAATAGAGTGGCTCTCTACTCAATTACTTCTAAGCGAATCTGTTTGTTCATGGAAAGTACAGTGCAGTCTTAGCTTGAGAAAAGCGTTCTTTAGACTACTCGATATCTATGCTTTTTTCGATTATGACGGTGAAAAGTTTGTTTGTTGAACGCGTTAATCTCAGGAACTGCAAGTCTGAATTCAAAAATTATTTTTGTGTCGGATAGATCATTTACCTATCGAGAAAGGCTATATAGCTACCAAATAGGAGCGGAGTACTTATAAATCAAAAATTTTATGAATGTAATGAAATGAAAACGGAAAACAAATTTCCTTTTAGAGTACTTCTCTTAACGTACAGTTAATATGTTTTTTCCGAGATTTACCACTTTATTCGCATTGTAATACACCAAGAATAAAAAGTTAATCTTCAGCCTAACAAAATGAATTCCTAGTAAGTCGTTCTGTGTTGTTTTATTCCGCCCGTAACTCCAAAGCCGGCCGTAAAGGGTTGTTATCTTTCATCAGCCGCCTTCTCCCATATGCCGCAACCGCTTCCAAAATTAAAAGATTAAGGTAGCCCACTCTCATTTGAATATCAAATCGTAGTGATATCACGTTCCAAACGGACTGGGTCCACGAATAATATTTAGATTGCGTATCTTATCTCTCCAGGTACGGAGTTACGGTCAGTAATGGCTTTTCTGTATGAGCTAAGACCACCTAAACATGCCTAGATATTACAGATATCGTTAGATATCCTTTGAATGGAGATCAAGTCACTAATCATGAAAAAGAGATTGAAGTTAAGTATCCAAAACGGAAATATATTGATGACGCTCTATTATGGGCAATTTGACTATAAAAGATAGTAATTGTATAGATGTAAGTTTAATCTTAACTAAACGTATAAAAGAAATGCGTATAAAAGATGTCTGTGTATTAATTAATTGATTGATTAATCGTGCCTTTTACTTGGACTCAATAAAAGATACATTTATTCTATCTTACAAGAGCAAACCAGGTATGTTCAAATTATGTGAATCGCATTCTTAAATTGCACTAACGATATATTATGTAGCGTATCAGAATAAAGGCTTTTTTATTTTATTTATTTTTATTTTACAATAGCATACTTCTGGTCCGTTTTCTATGAAAACCGCAGACGTAATCCTGAACTTGCAGACCGAAAAGCTTATCTTAAATAGAGAAGATCAGATACTAAGCTCAAGAATGACTCAAGACCATGTCAGACAAAGAGCAAGGCACCCATCAAGGTGGTATTTGCTGTAACCCGAGCGTAAAACTCAAGTTCGCATGAAAAGAGACCAATTCTTTTACGAAACTGTCTGCGAGTGACATCAATGGGCGGAAAGAGAAATAAATACAAAAGGCTCGCACTTGAGTCCCCTTTTACTATTTACAATGGCGACGTGTTTTGAATTGTTCAATTTTAATTTTTAAACAGGAAAATATTCATATTTGCACAGTATTTTTTTTTTGTTCTGTGACTAATAGCTTTTAAAAAGGTTACCAATGTCCGATTGGTCTTGAAAGTACGGGAAAGTACGTTTACGTTTACGTAAATTTTATTTAAACATGTGGAGATGATATTGCCATTTTAATGCCATAAAACTACTTTGTTGCATTAAAAAAAGCCTATCTTCAGCCTGTATATACGTAAGATTTCCCGCGTGATCTCAAATTAGGCCAGCTAACTCCAGCGTGCTAAGCGTGGAGTAGCCTCGACTCTAGTCTAAGCAAAACTTTTTATTAGTGTTGCCACTCCCGGTCAAGGCTGCGTATAGAGAAATTATACGCAATGCACTGAGCAAAAAGTATTATAATGTGCCTAGGTTTTGCTTTCATTTTCTCATCTTTCTTCTTTGTTTCAGACGAGTTACAGCAAACATCTGCAGTACCTGGGGAATAGCTATCCACATACATTCCTCTACAATACTTGAGGATAAGTGAAGAAAAAATATAAGAGGCAATACGGTATATTTAGGCAGAGATTTTTTCATGCAGTGTTCTGACCAAAAAACAACTCTAGGATTCAAGAATGTCTGAGTTCTAACAAAGTTTATTGATGAAGCAAGCATATTAATATCAACTAAGTAAGTTTTGCCCACGGCTAGGCTCACATGTTTTTTTTTTTGTTTAATCACTCAATCTTAGTTTTTTTTCCACAGTATAAGCTACTTTTCTACCAACTTATTGTAGTACTTGTGGCGTGAAAAAGTTACTACACAAGCAAACGTACAAACATACGAGTACAATTTTTCATATATCATACGAAATAGGAAACACAGTCTCGCTTGACTGAAATCTGAAAAAAAGACGCAAAAAAGACAACGAAAAAGGTAAAATAACAAAATTAAGGTCATTATATAAAAGTACGGGACCCATTTCGGGGTGTTTGCGAGCGGACATCCGTGTTGTGTCAAAAAAGTCAGGCGCCGGAAATTATTTTGTCCGGCCGCCAATCTTGGGTGGACTAAACACTGTAATAGCATTGTAATCGGCTTTTTATCATTTTAGCGCCCCAAGATATTATTTTTCGACGATTTTCACGTTAACAACCTTCGAAAAACCTACTTTATTAATCCAAGCTTTGAAATAAAAGCTTACGCCTTTATGATGTTTGAGACTTGTAATTTTTTTTTCAACACTTCTATAGGTTTTTCTATAGGTTTTAGAATGTTTACTCACATAAAACATTTTTGGGATATTTGAAGGAATGCTCACTGAGTAGTAGATACTCGTACCTGAAAAAAAAGAAACAATTTTTATTATCAGCAGTTTCAAAGATTTGAAATTATTGAGAACCAATATGAAGTAAATAAGTTAAGAGTAAAGTTTTTGTTTACCTAATTAATAATAATGTGTACCTAACTATATCGTTTTCAAAAAGGAGCCAGCGTTTTCCGTAAATACAGCCAGCTGATTTTGAGCATCAATCTTAGTTAAAATCAGCCAATAAATAATAAGGGTTGAATTTATGTACGAATAACTATTGGCTGGCAGCTGATTTATTTGGGCCGCCATTTCGCAAGCAGTCACGGAACAGATTGTTACCGTGATGGATGTCGACGTTTGTACGAGGCTTGTTTGACGCTTTTCCTTGTACCTGGGTAAGTAAATTACTTGGTAAATAAATAATAATAAATTATTGGCACTCCGGGAACCTCGACAGAAGTGACTCAAAAAGAAGAAGAAAAGTCGGTTACGGTAACAGCATGAGGTGTCGGTAACGGTGACGCAAATTCAATGTTTTTAACTCATGTCAAAAAATGTACATCGTGCTGGTGTCGGTAATGATGGAAGTGGTTACAATGTCTCAAGTATGTTTGTTAGGGTTCCATACCCATACCCATAGGGAGTAAAGGCTTCGCTGTCCGTCCATCCGTCCGTCCGTCTGTCACCAGGCTGTATCTCTGGAACCGTGATAGTTACAGACTTGAAATTTTCGCAGATGATGTATTACTGTTGCCGCTATAACAACAATTACAAGAAAATACAATAAAATAAATATTAAAGGTGACTCTCATACAGCAAACGTGATGTTGTGCTTGATTTTGGTCGATACTCCAGAAAATCCAATTACCTACTACAAGTTGCAGTAGGTAATTGGCTTTTCTGGCTTTTGTATCATCATCTCGCTAATTTATATAGATAATGGTACGGAACCCGTCGTGCGCGAGTCCGACTCGCACTTGGTCGATTATTTTTTATAATAAATAAAAATAATTAAACAATGGAACTCTTCGGAGTTTTATGTACGATAATGGAAGCTAAATTATCACTTTCTTAGCCTTCAAATTACCAACTTGACAGCAACCTGCATATCTGAGAACTTACCATCATCAGCTAATCACCGAGTCACTATAATTTTATCCATCTTAAAATTTGTAATCGTGCAAACAAATAATATTTCGTTTAATAATGCATGTGTATATGTAGAAAATATTCAATTATATATTAAGCAAGGCTTGTTTAAGCTATAATCGAATATTTTCTACTTAATTATATCAGAAGGATCCCGGCGGCAGAAATATGTACATAAAACTTCGTTTACTCGTATTACGCAGGACGGGAAAATCCGATCTCATGAGAAGTCATTACCACAGCGGGAGATGTCCTCATTTTTCACAATTTTCGCAGATCATCCGCACACGCGTAATAAACATGTCGGGATAAACTGTTACACGGTCGCAAGTCATAAGCATAGAGCGGGGAAATAAATAACTCGAGTCTTTTCATGAGCGAAGCTTTATTCAACCTTACGCTAGACTACAATGTACATAATGTGTATGTGTAAGTACTGATAAAATCTTGATTTAGCTTATGTATATTAATTATTTATTCATCTTAGCTTGAGGCATCTTTCAAGTCGTGGATGGATTTTACTAAAAATTTCGCTAATGTTTTTTACATAGAGGTCCAAGAAGGAGCCCTCGACTTCAATACTGCGGCAAAAAATATTTTGCCCAAATTGGCAAACCCGAGCCGTTGCTACACAACTTTTCACGCACACTAGCATCCGCACACCATACAAATTGCAAATTGACACACTCACGCTATAAGAAAAAATAGCCGCACTCACGGAGCTGTCATTGTTAGTTAGGGCTCTATCTAGTCGGAGCGCGAGCATCGACCTTATTATAAATCTATGGTTTTTTTAATTTGACAGACTTACATTTTTCTATCGAATTTGTTCAAAGTAAGTTCACTGCTGTATTAGAGGTGGTGAAACAAAGGTTGCTATAATTAACAACAGCTGTTTATTGTTAAGATTCACCTGTCCATCTTGGCTCTGGTAGACTATCGCTTGGAAGACGCTGACATGTGTGATGAATGGGAGGTTTCGTGTTAAATCCCCCTTAGATTAACGAGTAGGCTTGAAATGTACTGAGTCATGTTTGTATGGAAGGTAACATGATTTAAG
Organism: Coenonympha arcania; assembly: GCA_036785405.1. NCBI lineage: Eukaryota > Metazoa > Arthropoda > Insecta > Lepidoptera > Nymphalidae > Coenonympha > Coenonympha arcania. Next base: position 6,846,816 of record CM072067.1, read on the forward strand.
TTATAGGCTATGAGCGTTTTTAATGAGTGCATGTTCTGTTTGTATTTTTTATTTAGAGATAAATTAATATAGAATCAACATAATCGATATTTCAATATTCAATCACCAAAACTGATTATAAATCATAGTAATATTATAAAGGCGAAAGTTTTTTGTGTGTGTATGTTTGTTACTCCTTCATGCTAAAATTCCTCGACTAATTTGGCTGAAATTTGTACATTTTTTAGAATACTTTTTATCCTAGAAAATCCATGGTTCCTAGATCCCGTAGGAATTATGAAGAACCATCATTATCGCAGTCAGATCTAGTTTTTCCACCCGTCTGCACCAGACGTGAGTTATGTTTTTCCACAATAATAAGTATGTCTGTATGAGTGTATGTTTAATTTTTTGGCACTATCTACGGCCTGGACGGCTCTATAGATAACAGCTTTAGACTTTAGAGATGTCGTTAAATTCGTATTTACTTTGAGAGTGACACGGGGAAGTGGTGACAAAATAAAAAAGTGGCGGATTTTTTTCCCAAAACGCAGTCGGATTTTCTAAATTTTTTAAATTGACTTGTTTATTTTTTTAGATTACAAATACTGTTGATAAACATGCACATGCACAAAACAAAATTGAACATTATGGAATGTACTCGTATTATCATAATTTACATTTTGTTTAACTACAGTTTTGCTCCAATATGCATCCGTAGTGTATTAAAAAGCACTTATGCTGGCAGCAAAACTATAAAACTTTTACAATCCACGCTGCTCCCGAGTTCACACTATAATAAAAGTTTAAAATTGTGAGTTATAATATTCAGTAGCGAGCCCATAATGATGTTTACTCTTTACAAAATTTATACCCGTTTAGATATTATTTTACAAGAATAGCAATTAAAAATTACCTATTCATTTTTATAACAATACAATTTATCTGAAAATTCTACATCTACATCTGTTTAGGTATTTCGACCCATATACTCTCTCGTCGAAAAATATTCAATTGGATTTAGCATTCGTAGTAAATTTTTTTAAATCGTTTAAGCTGTGAATTATGGGGGCTGATTTGCATAATATTGTTCGTTTTTATCTAAATTGGACCATTAGAATTTCAGCACCATTGCCTTAATCGTTTATAGGAAATTACCAAAAGATATACCTACGCATGATTTTTTCCTAATTGACACAACCGGAAATTTCCTTCGATTTTGGGTCAGGTTCCCTAGTTAGCATTTATTATTTAGGAAAATGGTAAATAAAATTCATTTTGAAAATATAATGAATTTTAAGATTAAGATAGTATAATATTGCGCAAGTGAGTTTGTTGTTGATCAGTAACAAAATGATCGAACCCACGACCTCCGGCGTAGAATTTAGAACAATTAGGCCGTCTGTGTTCGTCTAATTGAAGCAGAAATAACTACTAGGACGAGTTGGCTTCATTTTTACGTGGGTTTTTAAAACCTCGAGGGAATATTTTGTTAGGAAGCATAACCACCTTTACAAAATCGCGAAAGATGTTACTACACATGACGAAAATTTGCGCAACCAGGACAAACTACTGTTACCACACTACAAACTCGCCCTATCAGGCCGCGGTCCTTACTTCCGATCGATTATGATTTACAATAAACTGCCTCAGATAATAAAAGATGAAGAGCGGGATGAGAAGCGGGACCATTTATTCAAAGACAAGCTTAAGAAATGGTTAATCCAAAAAAGCTTCTACGAAGTGAGAGAACTATTTAACTAGAGAGCAAGACCTCAATGTCGCGACATTCAGATATAATAACAAATATAGACTGTATTAGCTATCTTTTACCCCTTTGACATTGCTTAGTTGTATTTTATTTTATATTTACATACTTTATTTTCCGATTATATTTAAGGCCATTTCAGTATTTGACATTGTTTAAACTTATTCATGACATTCTATTATACAGAGTATTAGCCGTATTAACGATTTATGAGCAATTATGAATATTTTAATTCTAAATGTATTTAATAACATAAGGGGACAATAATTATTATTTGTAATTGCCATGTCCGGACAGGGCGTCTTGTGCACGCTTGTGATATGTAATTGTAAGCATGTGCATAAAGCAATTGTAATAAATAAAGAAATATATATTTGTCTCAGAAAAAAGCAAAGAGTTCTCGGGAAATTACGAGTAACCCTTAAACTCACCACTCCCCTTGCTTGAGCGAAGGTCCGATTTGCGAGTTGAACCCATAAATACGTGACGCGTCGTTGTCACGTAGAGTAAACGACGAACTGAGTTAATCTTACGAGTAACTAGCAGTAGGTAGCGTGCCGCAAGCCCGCTCTACTAATTAGCACCAAAACTAATTGAGAGGATTTAACGCATCCTCAAGATGTAGGGGGTGCTGTAATCTGTAACATTCATGAAGCACACGCAAAGGGTTACATTACAGAGTAATGCAATCACAGGTAATGGGTGACACAGAGTAACACAGCAACCACATAACACGCAACGAGAAAACATAATATATTAGTGGGAAGTTTTTTTGTGAGATATTTGACTAAGATTCCATATGGATTAGAAGTGCTGATAACTTACTGGTAAATAATAATTAAATAAACTATGGTCATATTCGGATAAATGAGAAGTACCTCTATTAATAACTTTAAGTAATGATACAAAAATTCTTTAACGACTAGGCTTAGTGAATGTTAGACTACTGACTTACATCTACTAACGACTAACATGAAAGCATTTTTGTATCATTACTTGTACTAACTATTAGCTTGTTTTAGTAGATGTAAGACTATTTTGAGCTCAAGTAGCTGTTACGTTTTAAATATTTTCCTTTTTAAAACAAAATATATAAAAAATTCGTATGAATTTGGCACTTTTTAGCTTCTTTCGCTAAAAATGACCATTATAATTCAGTCTCCAGATTTTCGGCTTCCTTATTTTCGGTATAAACTTTTACATTTTCAAAACTGCTCTGTGCGCAAGTTAGTCTGTACAACCACAACATACCTAATATAAGTTGTTCCTCGCCAATTTTCATTTTGCCGAGTTTCTCGTAGACGTTTTAGGGTTTTGCAGAAAATGCTGCATGTGCCACACTTAATAAAGAGTGTGAAGAGTGTTGCCAGCTTTGTATGGAATTAATAAAATTGAGTTTTAACTGCATGTTCATATTATGTTGTGTGGACAGACTCGGTATTTTTATGTCACGCTTTTAAAATCATCATTGCACTATACTGACGCAAGAACGTATATTTAGTAGTATTTGTGCCTATTTTGTATTTATTTATTATATTTGGAAGTTTAAACAATCAAATGAATAAAAGAGTTACCTAGTTGATACGACCATAGTTAAGTGACTGTCGTCTTTTGACGAGTTTTTTTTTCCGGGATAAATGTGTTCAGGAACTCCACCACCTCGTGCCTCATTCTCCTTTCTGCTATATGTAGAAGGAGAAGGGACGGCAAGACGCCGAAAGCGGTGGCCAATGCGGTTTATATTATGTGGTTTATATGAAATAAACTCCCACGAAACATTTTTCTTCCAGGTTTCTGACACGAATTGTTAAGGCGTGAAAAGCTCTTCCAGGATACGTTATCTCAGACAAGCACAATCTGGGTGTCTTGAAGAGCATTTTCTAGGCAAGCGCGCTGCAACTAAGACCTCATCATTGCTTTCCAACAGACACGATTGTCGTCAAGCGCAAGCCTAAGGTTATTTGCAATAAGAAAAGATTATTAATTCGCCCTTCGAATACCTAATAACCAGTCCATACGTGTAAAGCCCTGATGTGGACCAGACTGGATGAAAAAGGCTAGAGATAGAAATCTGTGGAGAGACTTGGGGGAGGCCTCAGCGAAATTAAATTTGACTAGGTACTTTGACTAACATGATTGGAAAATGATGACATAATATTAATAAAAAAGTGGAGAACACCTCATAGTATAATACTGACATTAAAGATTTTTATGTATTGTAAATTAAAATCATCTTATCAATAATAATAGAATAATTTATCACCAATATAATAATTTTTAGGTGTAACACTAATAATTATTAAGTAATCCAAATTATGTAATTCCCATTGTATTTTGTAGCGTATCAGAATAAAGGCTTTTTTATTTTATTTTATTTTATTTACGTGTAATTAGAAGCGAGATACAATTCCACTTCATGAAGATTAAAGGTATAATAAGTTTTTAAACAGTAACGTTCTTATGAACTGCTCCAACGCTTTTCGACACGCAGTTTGAGTTTGACTTGATTAAAATAAAGCCTGAAAATCAACGATCATCTCATTTATTGCGATCGCTGTTCCGGAAGGTTTCCCCTCGATTTAGCATTGAAATGTCATTAAAGTCAGTTTATTACTTGCGGGGTTTCGGAAAAGCTAACGACTGCTCTTAATTATTCTGATAGCTGATCTAATTAAGTTAAAATTCACTTCCCGATTCAAGACATCCAAAGATTAACAGAGTAAGTAAATGTAGTGTAATTCAGAGTATCGCGAAACTGGTAGCCTATTCACTTAACGCTACGGTTGTAAAATGAACATAAAAAGGGTAAGTATTGCATTTAGATATTATGTCTACACTAATTGGATTTTTGTGTGTGTGTGCGTATGTTTGTAATAAATAAAATGAAAAACTACTACGCCGACACGGCACGGCATATGCCATAATTATTGCGATTCCAAGCGTTGAAAGGAATTGAACGAAATTAAAAAAAATGTACGAGAATTTAACGCTACATTAATTACATGACGTGTCAGTATTTAGTGATAATTTTTTGGAATTTGGTTCCTTTCCATTCCATTCATCGAATCGAAATAAGTCATATGACTCAGGCTCCAGAATAAAATATGTAGTCATGTATATCTCATAGAGATTCTACTAACATAAGAATATCGTTTCGCCTTGTCTTTATACAGTGGTGGACAAACTTAAGGAGGCCTTTGTAGAGGATGTCCTTCAGCTGAGGCTAATGAATATCAAAGCTTCTCTCGCAGCTTAGTTCAAGAGGCCTTCTCCAAGTATAACTTTTTTAATTATAGTTAGTCATTTATCATAACGGAAAGCTTCCTCTATTCATACCCTAATTACTTTCATCTTCATCTCATGATTATTCATTAGTCCACCGCTGTCGATTAGCTTGACATTTCATCAACCTTGATAACGATGTCATGGTAACGCCATGTCACAACAAATGATCAATCAAATTATAGGGATATCATATTTTAGTGTAATTAGAGTATATAGATTAGACACAAGCATTATGTACAGTCGCGGAATGAAAAGGTTCGTCAATTTTCAAAGCGATTCGCTTACACTAGTCGATTTTTTTAGTATGTTGATATTATGGACTCTTGCAGTACTAGTGCAAGGGAAAATCGACACTAAGGTGGCGAACCTTTTCATTCCGCGACTGTACAATAGTAGGTATAAATACTGATTTTCTATAATTCGACTTCTCGTCTTCAATAATTCGACTGTGGCAGTCGAACTTTATCACTGACTAGGGGCCCGTCCCGGCTTCGCACGGGTGGACAAGATTTTTTTTTTTTAATATTTTTAATTTTTATTAAAAAACCGAGTACCGAGTATAAACCGAGTACTCGTACTCGGTTTATACTCGGTACTCGGCGTACTCGGCGGGTTTTTTGATACTCGTACTCGGCCGAATAACTCGGTGTCTAGGCCGAATAACTCGGTTTAAATCCCGAGTATACTGTTTATTTTTTTATTCAGTCTTTTTAGATACTTTATGAAAATTAATATATTTAGGCCTAGTTTCACCATCTCTGTTAGATCATTAACACCTCTATTACATTATAATAAGGGATTAGTAGTTAACTAAATTTTATTTTTGATGACACTTACAATGTAACAGGGAAATGACACTTACAATGTATCTAGTTGAAAGACGCGGGCGGGGTGAGGGGTGTAGGTAACAACGCGAGTTCGCTGCTCGACCGGCGCAAACCTGTTTGTACTTGTTTACGCGCTCGAAATGGAAGTTTGATTGAACCGAGTTACTCGGCCGAGTACTCGGTTGGGAAAAAATTGGACCGAGTAAAACTCGGTACTCGTTACTCGGCAAAAGTGTTACTCGGCCCATCTCTAATTTTTTCCATTTATTTATATTTCACCTTTGCAGTGAAAAATAATAATTTCTTTGATATTGTATAATACTTGTGTTCCATTATCAATAGTTTCCGCAACGCATGCGACGTAAGATATTTTATGGCATTTTTTATACCTTGGGTTAGGTTACTAAAGTTTTTGTAAAGATCTTTTCTAGTAAATTCCTACTGTAAAAACACCAAAACAGAAATACCTTACCGACAGAGAGCCATCGAGAGAAGTAATTCGTCACACGTCACCTCCACGCTTGGCTTTCGGCCTTGGCCCGCACTGTCTCACAACCTTGGCTCGCTTTCTTTTTATTTTTCTCCAAGCACAAGCCCCGTCTTAATTGGAAGTCCCATCTTCAACACACGTTTTGATGGTTTGCGAAACTAGTTTAATTGCAATGGTCTACCTTGATTATTGCGTCATGTATATTACTCAAAACTTTTGGCCTAGGAGTTAAATATGCCTATGCTGGAAATTGTAAGCTTCTTACTATATTACATAAGATGTAGCGTTGTTAACAAAATTAAAGAAACAAACGAATATGTCCATTGTTAAGTGGTGAAGGAAAACATCATGCCTCCAGTTGTTTTCCATAATAATTTTCAAATCGTGTGAAACCTGACAATCTCCACATGGTCAGCTTGGCTAGCCTATACGAGTATGTTCATATCACACGCTCAAAATTCGGCTGTAAAATTGAAGTTGCGAATAACACATTTTGGAAATTCAACTGAAGGTATTCATTGAAAGCTTTGCTCTGACATAAAAAATTAATATAAGCTAGTATTAATGAAAATGAAGAAAACTAAATAAAAACTTGTTATTCATTATCATCATAATAATAGGCCACATAGACATAGGCCTTCCTAAGCGAGCACCACTACACCCTATTCCCAGCTTTCCTTATCTATCCATTCCACCACCCGCTTTATATATCGTTTGCTCATCGAGCTTTTGTACCACTTATGAATGAACTAATAGCAGGTGATATTTTGAACACGGTATAGGCGGTGAAGCGTTTCGCGTCTTTTCCGATACAATATACCGGGTATTGTACATGACAATAGCTCGTCATAAGTGGCCATCACAGCACAGATTGCTGCCATTAGCCGACAATTGCCTCGGACGATACGTGCATTATAGCTGCTTAGCCGGACACGCGATCGGGTAATAGACAATTAGCCTATACATTACACTGAGTGATGCTATTACTACCTGAGCCTTTTACCTAATTAAGTAGGCTGCTGAATTTTTTACCTTTTCGTGGAATATATCTCGAAGTAACCTTTTCATTATTAAGGCTGCGTGAGGTGAGTGACATCGATCAACATACAATATTACTGTCTCACAGACCTTACATAATGTGAATGGAATTATGAGATAGTTCAGAAACAAGTAAAAGACCTCCGTGGTAATAATAGCTCATCCCAACTCATATTTCAAAATTTTGGTATTATGTAACGTCAAATTGCGTCCACTAAGTATAGATTTATAATAGGTCGTCGCTCGCGCTCCGACTAGATAGAGCCCAACTTAACAACGACAGCTCCGTGAGTGCGGCAACTTTTTCTTGTAGTGTGACTGTGTGCGCGGATGCTAGTGTGCGTGAAAAATTGTGCAGCGACGGCTCGGGTATGCGAACTTTGACAGAGTATTTATTGCCGCACTTTTGAAGTCTCGTGCGACCTCTTGGACCTCTATGGCGTCCACATTGAATTGTGAACATGAAGATCAAGATGTTATATTTTATTTAAAACCCTAACAATACATACATTAAAATCATAGAGGTCCTGCGAGCGACGACCTCAAATTTATGAATAAAATAATGTCTTTTCATCGCGAAAGAAGTCGATGTTTTACTCCAACATTACATAAAGCATGTAAAGGGAAACGCAAAAAAAACTCGAAACTCCGAAAAGTTAAAAATGCTCGTCTGCAAATAGGCTGAAGTCTGTACCTAATTAGGCTAGGGCCACTACGTTGCTCCTAAAGTGGAAGCCTATTTAAGAGTATTAAAAAAAATTGTAACTAAAAACTACTACGGATACTAGATCCGTTACTATGTTCTCTTTTTGCATAAAATTCCTATAACATAACAATTAAACACTCCGCATAATAAAATAAAAGCGAAACATCATGCGGCTAGATAAATCCTACATTTGTACTGTAAACTAGAGGGGTGGAAAACAAAGGTGTGATATTTTGTAAGGTCATGTTTTATGTCCGAAAGCACGCGCTCCACTTTTTCATATGTTGTGTGGAAATTCATAGAAAACCCCGCAGTTTGGCGTAGTTTTATTTTCGGATGATTTTTTTATGTTTTGATATATATTTTTTGGAACACAGCTGTTTTCTTTGTGACTATAGTAATTTGTGTTCACTAAATTTGTCTAAAATTATTATTATTGACGGAAAGAAACAGTACCTATTATCGTTACTATATTATCGGTATTAATTATCGGTAGGTATGTAGGAATTTAACTTTCGATAACTTATTTGATGATAAAATCAATTTGATACTTAACATAATTTCTATCCGAACAATTATTTTTTATTGTATTGCTTACTCTATTCGATACATTCTAATTACTTTATAGATATGACAGAAGAGTACTCGTATACACTTGTTTTTTCGTAAATTTGCAATTAAATGTTTTTCTTTTTCATATATTGGAGCTTATTTCCCGTAGGCTTTAAACAAGTTTTTATTACCTGTTATTTGGTGATAATCGCGGTATAAAAATGAAACACAGTAGGTTCGTACATAGCTGTATTCCGACTAACTCATATGACAAGCGCGGGCGCAGCCGCGCGTTTCTTAAAACTCCAACTACCCACAAAACCTTATCCTAACACCCCTCCACCAATATTTTATAAACCCCTTACATTATATTATACATCATAAATTTATTATAGGTATCTCCTATAGTCAGGAGCTCGCAGGTTGCGCCTACGCAACCTCCGAGCTGGCGGAGTTTCCGCATGTGCCGGATCGGCCTCGGCAGCGGGGCGCGGCGGACTCGGCGACCCGAGGGCAGGGTCCTTCAGTGTGCCCGTCTTTGCCGGTGATTCAGCGTCGTCTTGCCGTGTTTTAGATGCCTGAAGCTGGGTGACAGGGGGTTGAGCTTTTAAAATCACCGGCGGTAAAAACTGATCTTTCCGGCACACTGGCATTTCTCCCTTCCCCTCAAATTTCTGAATTTGGTTTTTATGCCTTTTTATTAGGTTTTCGTCATCCATGAGGCTCACCAGGTATAGCGATCGACCTAATTTCTTTCTAATAATTCCTTTTTCCCAAGACCTCAGCTGTTTACTATACATTTTTACTAAAACTACTTCTCCGACCATGAAATCTACTGTCCTTTTCCCATCGTAGCTTTTAATCTGCGAGCACTGATTGTTTTCCACAACTTTAGATAACTCCGGGTCAGGTGACGATGATGACAACGTATGTGGTTTAAGCAAATCTAATCTACATCGTAAATTTTTACCAAACAATAACTCGGCGGGTGACCGATTTGTGGTGGAATGTATAGAATTACGGTAGTGGAAAAGGAATTCATTCAACTTAATATTTACGTCTTTTTTCGACGTCCCCGACAAAACTATACCCTTTAATGCTTTTTTTATAATTTTCACGAAACTTTCAGCCTGACCATTACTTGCAGGGTGATAAGGCGGTGAAGTCAAATGAGTGATTCCATTATAGGTGCAAAAGTTTTTAAATTCCACGGATTTAAATGAACTTCCGTTATCACTACATATGGTATTAAAAAGCCCAAATCTTGACATCGTTTCACTCAACTTCTCAATAACTATTCGAGAGCCGTACCCGTTACTAACATCATACACTTCAACCCATTTCGAGTAGGCGTCGACCACGACTAAAAACATCTTATTATCAATCGGACCTAAAAAATCAACATGTACGCGAAACCACGGCTCCGGCGGGTAAGGCCACGGAGTGAGCGGCGCGCGGTGCGGAGCGGGGCGAAGTTGCGTGCATACCTCACAAGTATTAACTACTTTTTCTAAACTTAGTGACATTTTGGGCCACCAAAACCGCAGTCTAGCCGCAGCTTTCATTTTAGCTACTCCCAAATGACCCGTATGAAGCTCGTTAAGAACCGTAGGCTGCAGGGCTGCAGGAACAACAAGTTTCGGTCCCCTCATTAAACACCCATTTTCTACCGACAATTCGTTACGACACTGAGAATACTCTTTGAGCTCACTAGCGTACACTTTTTTAGGCCAACCATTCTGTACATAACCAATAACACGTGATAAATTTTTATCTAATTTTGTATATTTTTGCACGTCTTTAAAAAAAACTGGCGATGACTGAGCATCCCACATAAAATGCACGTAGGCACTCATATCCTTTGAGTCGTCCAGCTTACGTGCGCTATTCGCTCGTAGCTGCGGCCGTGGTTCCGTGTCGCCGCTTCTCGTGGCTCGGCTGAGGAAGTCAGCCGAATTGTTTGCGCTTCTGACATATTCAATAGTGTAGTTATATGCTGATAAAAATATTGCGTATCTCTGCAACCTATTTGCCGTAATTTCAGGTACTCCCCTGCCTGGTTGAAAAATTGACAATAACGGTTTATGATCGGTTCTCAATACGAATGGTTCTGCTCTGCCGTATAAATATTGATGAAACCGTCGCACCCCGAAAATAATAGCCGTCGCTTCTTTTTGAATTTGGCTGTATCTAGATTCGGCCGCATTTAGAGACCTGCTTATATAGGCCACGGGCCGCTCCACGCCGCTTTCATCGATCTGAGATAAAATTCCCGAAAGTGCAACCGGTGAGGCATCGACTGTTAAAATTATTTTTGCCTCTGGGTTGAAGTGTGCTAACGTGTTGTCGGAAGCTAACTGTTTTTTTATCAATTCGAAAGCCTCTGAGTGTTCACGGTTCCACTTCCAAGCGACATTTTTCTTTAATAGCGAGTGCAAAGGGCTAAGAATTCCCGAAGCATTGTTTATAAACCCTCTATAATAATTAACTAAACCTAAAAATGATTTCAGCTCGGAAACATTCTTAGGAACCGTAGCTTTAAGAATAGCATTCACTTTATCGGGTGACTTATGCAAACCGTTCTTGTCAATAACATAGCCTAAGTATGAAACTGACTCCTGAAAAAAATGGCATTTATCTTTTTGTAACACTAATCCAGCGTCCTCTAATCTTTTAAAAACTTCATTTAACCTACTCATATGCTCTTGTTCGGTTTTCCCCGTTATTAAGATATCATCTAGGAACTGAAGCACTCCTTCAATACCTGATAAAATCATTTCCAAGGTTCTCTGAAAAATCGCCGGTGCGCTCGACAGACCAAAAACTAACCTTGTATACTTAAATAAGCCTTTATGCGTGTTAATACAAGTTAATAATTGTGATTCATCTTTTAACTTAAGTTGATTGTACGCGTTTGACAAATCTAATTTTGAAAATTTTTGTCCTCCGTGCAGTTTTGAAAATAATTCCTCGATACGTGGAAGCGGATACTTTTCTACTAAAAGTTGTTTATTTAGAGTCACCGAATAGTCTGCACAGACCCTTATATCTCCATTACTCTTTAATACCGGGACTATTGGACTTGCATACTCTGAAAACTTTACGGGCTCAATGACTCCTAACGCAGTTAACCTATTTAGTTCACTCTCTAACTTGCCACGGAGGGCGAAGGGTACTGACCGAGCTTTAAAAAAAATAGGTTTGGAGTCAGGCTTTAAGTTCAGTGACACTTCAATGTCCTTGCAACAGCCCAATGAGTCAGAAAAAAGTTTTGGGTATTTACTAATCAAATTTTCCAGACTATCTTTAACTTGAGTTTTGCAAATATTCACGGGGCATATTTTTAAATTAAATTTGCATATAAAATCGCGACCTAAAATCGGAGGGCCTCCACCTTTAACTACGTAAACCTCAATTGTTTCAGTTCTGTCTTTGTAGGTAAACTCTAAAGGAATAATACCCAAAGTACTTATAGTACTGCCGTTATAACTCTGTAATACTCTGTTAGTATCTCTTAATTTATGTTTAGAAAAATATTCATTGTAAATAGAATCGGAAAAAGCTGTCACGGCCGAGCCCGTATCTATTTCAAAACATAAAGATACCGTATCCACCACAATAGTTTCGCGCATCGGTTCACCGCCATAGCTACGCAGATTAAATATAAGACGCTTACCATCATCGCCATCCGCCCCGTCGTCCGAACAATATTGTAAAAAATGCTGGTTCTCCCGACCTCGCCTAGCACAGGCCCGTTGGAGGTGACCTTTGACCAGACACCGCTTACATGTATGGAATCTAAATTTACAAAATTGGCCTTCGTGACCGAAAAACCCGCACACTTTACACTTAATTTTGTTATTATTAGCCGACACTGCACTAGACGCACATTCTCTTTTAGCACTAGCACTGCCCGGTTGTTTTCCTTGCGATGCTTTCGGTTGAGACGACACCTTGTGCACTTCTATGAAGGGCGATAAGGCCAGGTCGTGCGCCTGCGCCTTCGACGTCGCCGCTTGGCGCGCCCCCTCTCTGGCACAGTGCACACTTTCTGCAACTTGTAACGCCTTCTCCATCGTGAAGCCCTCTAAAGCCTTCTCAAATAACCGCTCACGCACTTTCCCGGGCACCATGCCCAGGACGAACCGGTCGCGCAGCATCTCGTTCAATATTCCCGCCGGAAAACTGCAGTCCATAGCGAGCCCGCGAACGCGCGCGGCCCACTCGCTCAATGACTCACTGTCACTTTGAACGGCACTGTGAAATTTGTATCGCTCCGCAAATCCACATTTCTTCGCCTTAAAGTGCCCGTCGAGAAGGTATACAACTTGTAGGTACGACAGGGATCCGACTTCATTAGGTAGTGCTAAATCCCTAATGAGTTTGAATGTAGTTTCGGCGAGACTGCTCAGCAAAATCGCTCGACGCTTTGTCCCCGACTTGTCGACGTCATCGTTGATTTCGTTCGCCAGAAACCATTGCTCGATCCGTCCTTTATATAACTCCCATTCCTGTGTTTCGTGATTAAACACTGTTAATAACCCGACCGATACTTTATCCATTATAACACGCGTTAGGTAGCTCGTCGCCAACTGTTATTTGGTGATAATCGCGGTATAAAAATGAAACACAGTAGGTTCGTACATAGCTGTATTCCGACTAACTCATATGACAAGCGCGGGCGCAGCCGCGCGTTTCTTAAAACTCCAACTACCCACAAAACCTTATCCTAACAGAAAAATTGTGCAGCGACGGCTCGGGTATGCGAACTTTGACAGAGTATTTATTGCCGCACTTTTGAAGTCTCGTGCGACCTCTTGGACCTCTATGGCGTCCACATTGAATTGTGAACATGAAGATCAAGATGTTATATTTTATTTAAAACCCTAACAATACATACATTAAAATCATAGAGGTCCTGCGAGCGACGACCTCAAATTTATGAATAAAATAATGTCTTTTCATCGCGAAAGAAGTCGATGTTTTACTCCAACATTACATAAAGCATGTAAAGGGAAACGCAAAAAAAACTCGAAACTCCGAAAAGTTAAAAATGCTCGTCTGCAAATAGGCTGAAGTCTGTACCTAATTAGGCTAGGGCCACTACGTTGCTCCTAAAGTGGAAGCCTATTTAAGAGTATTAAAAAAAATTGTAACTAAAAACTACTACGGATACTAGATCCGTTACTATGTTCTCTTTTTGCATAAAATTCCTATAACATAACAATTAAACACTCCGCATAATAAAATAAAAGCGAAACATCATGCGGCTAGATAAATCCTACATTTGTACTGTAAACTAGAGGGGTGGAAAACAAAGGTGTGATATTTTGTAAGGTCATGTTTTATGTCCGAAAGCACGCGCTCCACTTTTTCATATGTTGTGTGGAAATTCATAGAAAACCCCGCAGTTTGGCGTAGTTTTATTTTCGGATGATTTTTTTATGTTTTGATATATATTTTTTGGAACACAGCTGTTTTCTTTGTGACTATAGTAATTTGTGTTCACTAAATTTGTCTAAAATTATTATTATTGACGGAAAGAAACAGTACCTATTATCGTTACTATATTATCGGTATTAATTATCGGTAGGTATGTAGGAATTTAACTTTCGATAACTTATTTGATGATAAAATCAATTTGATACTTAACATAATTTCTATCCGAACAATTATTTTTTATTGTATTGCTTACTCTATTCGATACATTCTAATTACTTTATAGATATGACAGAAGAGTACTCGTATACACTTGTTTTTTCGTAAATTTGCAATTAAATGTTTTTCTTTTTCATATATTGGAGCTTATTTCCCGTAGGCTTTAAACAAGTTTTTATTACCATCAAATAGGGCCACTAAAACAGCAATCAAATTTTTACGACTTAATAATAAATTTCATAATAACTTACAATCTTTACAGCGAGCATAAATTTTGAGGTGAAATTACCTTCTTAGCAAGAGAGGGCATTTAAAAACACCAGTTAATTTACTTTAATTACGAAAGTACTCAATAATCCTAACGAACCGGAATTAAAATGGCTTTAAAATTTAACCAAAGCTCACTCTTAATTTTTTTTTCAACAAAACTAATTAATATTAATTGATTAATTAATTAGGTATTTTAGTCAAAAATTTATGAATATAATATGTATGCTCTGAAATCTGGAAGATGCCTTATGTCGATATTTTTATTCTATTAATCTTTCTCAATATTTGTCTCTTCGTAAGGATTACAAATTAAGTACATAATATTATAACATTATTAAATGTTTCGAAGTAAATATTTCTTTTACAACGTTGACAAAACTGATGATAATAATCTTAGCCCCAGACTACATAATATCAGATATGGGGCACACGATATTCGAAAAAGCCTTTTGTCTGCTGACGAAGTCTGGCGCACCGCCAAAGTCTAACCATAATGTTAGATATCTCGTAACTGACATGCACATTTGGGTCATAATAATATTTTATACGGAGCACGCACTTGATATGTCCATTTAGGACGTTCAGTTCGGAATAGATTCCTAATGGATCGATATTGATAGAATTAACAAGAATTTTGAGACGTTTGTTGTCCACAAGTTTAATTTAATGTTTTTCACGGTAAGATACGATTTTAATGATACTCTACCGCAATTTTGGATTTTGACTTTATCGGATCAGTCAATTTCTACTGGGACTAACTGTACCAAATAATGCATGTAATATTATTTGGCGATTAATCTTATCCGACTATTATAAATATAATATAAATTATAGATCACAGAATGAGTTTTATATTTTTGATGCTCACACATTACCATGTAGGTACATGCAGAACGCAACTACTGAACCGACTTGGTTGAAACACATACGCCCATACTTTCCTTCTTGGGAAATTCCACATTACCTGCGGGATTTAAAAAAAAACGAAATTTCGGTAGGTCTCTGTTGAAATCGTGTAAATAACCTCTAAAGTAACTTAATGTTTAACTGCAAATATCTACTCGAACAAGTTACACATAACGTTAATTATATTGGCAAATCATTCAATCAGAACCCTTGGGTAATGGCGAGGATCTCAATTCGTCCTTTATGTCTTTTGAATCGGTGTTCCCAGTATCCAAATCCTTGTAGAACATCGATCGAAATCCGAACTAACTGTAGGTGAATGTATTAATTATGAACTTGAACAATGACTCATATTCATAAGACAACTAATACAGAAATGGAATATCAAAATTGAAAGTAAAGAGCGTTTCTAAAAGACTAAACAGATAAAGTCAATTATTAAATTAATTAATAAATAGATAGTATAATTTGACATATTAAAACAATGTAACCATTTTTATCGTGTCTTATCTAACAAGGGAAAAACTGATAGGATCACTTTGTTGTCCGTCTTTTCGTCTGTCTGTGTGTCACGACCCTTTATTTTAGTAAAGGTTTTATGTTGTTTGATTGGAAAACATACTTAGGTATAACAAAATACACAATTCATACTTTATTTAGTCGAATTGTATTTGTATTCCTTAGGTACTTATAATTTTAATAATCGTTTGTTTCCGCACAGTGCACATAATATATAATTTTCCGCATGAAGAAATATTATTTTCTACATATTGTTGCCGCATCATAATAAGGCTATTCAAGCCTTGCTCTGTCCCACATTACTAATTGCTCCCTTTCCTACTACCTACCTTAATGACTTCCCCAATTTTCGACGGAATTCTGTTTCAAAACGACTCTTCCCTTTCCTATATCGCGAAGCTTTGTTCTGTCAGTGAGGCTAAGAATTGTGAATAAAGAATAATAGTGAATGCATTTTTCAATTTTGCTTTTCTTTGTGTTTCAGAAGTTACGTAATTTTAGAAATAAGTACAATTACGTACCTACATATTTATTTTAACAAAGTTTCACTAAGTTTCGTATTTAAATAAATTGGTATTTCAAAAAAACATTAATACAACTGAATTCTCATTTTTTATTCCGCTATCGTAAAATTCAAACATTTAATCAAATAAAACAAAATTAATTACTTAATTAATTAACATTTAGTTAAAGTCCTCAGATCACTTCAATATCTGTGGTAAAGTCCAATTTCAATACAATGGTTATTACTTATAATTTTTATAATTATCGAACTACGTCAACCAGTTACGTTGTCTTACCCACAAAACTATGACGGGACCTAGGAAATAAATAAAATCACCAAATTCAGCAAACTACGAGATCAAGTTCTTACAATACTTTTTGCAATAACGACGTGTGATAATTTTGTAAAAATTACTAATCAATTACAAGGAAACATATACATGGTCTAAAATTCTACAGCTATAGTGTTCGTAATGCCATCAGCGGGACCATTAGGGCGTCTAATAGGTATTGCACGTACCACACTCTTGTACATGGTGAATAAATTCTCCCGTGCTAAAGCTAATTTGCGTTAAAATCTAATTAAGTCGCTTCTATAGTTTAGGGACTTATCTGTTTCAGAAGATATTATTATCGGTAATTTGAAGAGGCCGGAGGGAATTTATCACCATCTCAATATCTTTCTTGATACTTGTTCAATACGGCTTTTCTAATTATTATTGACACTTTTGTCTTCTCCTTAAATTTCAACAGGTGCTTTACCTTAACGTGGGAACGAAAAAATTGAGTGTCAAAAACATACAAGTAAAAAATACAATATTTTTTTTAACCACGTTTCTCCGTCGTAGGAGAGAGGAAATTAAGGTTGACTGGGGTATAAACTTTGAATACTTAGGGGCAATTTGAGGTCATTATTTTAATCCTTAAAAGACAATCTTTACTATTAACACGTATCTTCAAAGATACTTTAAAACATTGCCTTATTAAAGCTAAATTATACAAGCAAACATAATCAAAGTGGAAATGAATCAACAGATCGCAGCGTTTATTCCGAACTGTTCCCGGCAAGCATTTCGTCCAATTTGGTAAGGATTTATTCGCTTTCGGAATCGCTCTTTGAATGTTCTGAACGTAACAAGCTTTGGAGAGAACTAAAGCATCGGGAGCGTACGCTAATGATGATAGAGCTCTGAAGTTGCTGGTCGAACTGCTGGCTCCATTAACACTAATAGATATGAGTACATATTCTCATCGCTTCGTTGGTTTAGTGGTTACTACCGTACCGTACCATTGCTGGTACCACGGGCAACAATGGATAGTGAGTTCGTCTGATTCCCTGGTCGAGCAAAAAGCGTCAATAAAGTGTTGAAACTCAATACTTAACCGAGTTTTTCTATGAAGGATCTATTTTCAGTAATTAATGGGCCAAAAATAAGAAAATTGGTGCCTGTACACTTAAGCGCATCAAAGATCCCCAAGTCTTCACGAATTATTATCAACGTTTCCATCTGACTGATGAATGAATTTAGGCTAATTCTTATACCAAAAATAACGAACAACATGGTCAAGTGGCAAGCCTGCTCGTATCAGATGCAGTAAATCCTGAAATGATTTGCAAAGCTCTACGGAAGAAGATATGTGTAGTCGAGTAACTAATTGTGACACTTGAGATGTATAACACAACATACGAGTACATGATGATAACAGACGCACAATCATACTTCATGTTGAAATTAGCTATTGCAACTGAAATTTAATCAGAAGAATAATAGTGTATTATAATCTGTTGGTAAACTAGCAGGCATTTTACTATAGCCTCAAATCTCAATTTACTGTCATGACGGTAAAGTTAAACTTAATGCTTGTATCAAAAGCTTGTATAATAGCATGCTCGCGTGATGACATTTAGCAGGAAAACGGAAGCTTAACGAGAATTTAGTGACGCGGCTAATGACAATAATGCATTTTCACCCCTATCACACATGATAGCGATAAACTGAAGATGTTTTTAAAATTGCATTTTAATATTCACAGGAATAAAGGTACAAAATATAAGCGAGACAAAGATTTAAAATTAGTACTTAAAAAATATTGTCGCCTGTGCGTCTTATGCTAAAAAAAGCTAAACTACAAACAAAAAGTAAACAATGCAATGTTCACAATTAGCAATAAATCAAAACAATTACATAATAAATCAAATAAACCATATTTATTAAGTTGCCCGGGCATTTTATAATCCTCAGTCATGCTACGGTTGCATACAATAGCTTCATTATTGTAATTTAAAATAAAACAAATGGCCCATTTCATGATATGTTCTCACTAGTACATTTATTGGTACTGTTCCGTTTTTTTTAAATAAGTGCCAATGTAAAACATCAAACATTCAAAGGATTTTTTTAGTTATGTCAATTAAATTTTCTAGGAATATCTAGCACTTTCACCCAATACGTTAGTTATATATTATAATAGATTTGGTGCCTATAATAATACTGGTCACCTCAAAAAATTAAGGTCTCTATGAAATTGTACTATATCTCAAAATAAGACACTGATTAAATTATGACTCTTCTTCAAGTATCATCAGTGTTCTACGTATTCATGGAGTAGAATCTGTTTTATTTGACCGTTACGGACTCCTTCCTCAATTTCCTATAAAAAATCAGATGAGAATAATTTTACTTTTATTCCCGTTGCAGCTGTTATCGTACGAGTTCATTTAAAGTTCGCAGTTTAAACGACAGCAAAGTATCAAGCACTTAAAACTCACGACAAAAATGGAGCTCTAAACTCTATACAAATGTATACAAAGTTTAAAGTTGAAGCAATGTTGCCAGTTGGTCGTTAGTTTGTGGTTTACTGAATCATTACTGTCTGCTCCCAGAGTATTGCCTGCGGTTTCTTTTACGACAAAACTTTGACCACGATTTGCTTAGTTTTATGGACTTTGACAACCTCATGCGACAAATTTAGACATTTTTTAGTTTTAAAGCACTTTTCACCAATTACACATTATTGCTTTTTTGTTCCCTTTGTGTGTAAAATTAAAATCTTTTACATAATTTTTATCTACTGACTTTACCACTGTGTTTATACCGTAAATTATTTACAGTTCCTTATCAATGTAATAAAATAGAGACTTTCAAGAATCAGAAATATGTAAGTCATAAAATTTACAAATATTAAAAAAACGCTATATATAAATGTTGCGGTAGCTATTTGAGTTTCATCTATCAAAATGTTTTTTCAACGATCTGCAGTTATTATCCTTATCGTTTTACCATTAACGAGTATTGGCTGTGTTATAAAGGCAATCACAATTTTTTCTGATTTTACTAATGACGACGATTTACAGTTTTTCAAGAACACACTACCGTGGATCGTTGACAATATTGGGTCTGATATCAGAATTAGATATTATTTTAAGGATAGTGGGAAGACTTCAGGACCAAGACAGTGCGTTTTGTCTCAGTTGTCAAGAAACACATATCTACAAGCGACATTCCTAAACTGTGAGGCAAATGGAAATCCACAATCTGAATGTATAAAACAACTTCCTCTCAGTAATAGAGCTTTAGAAACCTGTATAAAATTAAGCGTGAAAGGATATGTAAAAGCGGCAGACAGAGAATTTCGCAGATATAAAATAAAAACGACTCCAGCAATAGCATTTTCAAAGAAAATAATCCTTTCGAAAGGAGAACCAGAAGATATTTTGAAAGAAATTTGTTTGCTATACCCAAAAAACAAACCTACAGGTTGCCTACAGCCAAAACCATTGCCCACTGAAAAATCTAACGATGAAACGAGCAGGACTTCTAAAATCGACAAAGAGGGGCTCTCGACAGATCAATATATGACAAAGAAATACCAACCTTCAACAGAACAAAGTACTGTAATGAAAGTTGAATCTGTTACAGATTCACTAACTACAAAGAAAGCTTCACCAGAAAAAACTACTACGAATAAAGTTGAACCTTCAACAGGACAAACTACTACCACAAATAAAGTTGAACCTTCAACTGAACAAACTCCTACGACAAAGAAAACCGATCTTTCAGATGAACAAATTTCCACAAATAAAGAAGAATCTTCATCAGAATCGGAAACTAATAATTGAGAAAATAAACATGAATCAAAATAAACAAATATGAAATAAGTTAAAGCTACAACAGAAATTCCTACTACCAAATATCACGTTTTAAGCTAACTCGAAAAAATAATACCAGATATATTAAATAAAAAAAGTAATGAAAACCTTATCTTAAGTGGAGGCATTCCCCTAATCTAGTCTGGGAGTTGTTAAACGCATACAAAAGCGAGTATTTACATTTCAGTCACATTGGGAACCCACTGTGCTTTTCATTTTTCAGAATAAACAATAATTTTTGCAAAAACCCATTCACGAAAATCGACGTAGGTATAAGAACAATTCAACAGTGGTTAAAAGAGAGAAAGAAAAGCAAAGTTTTAATCTTTTTAATGGAACCGTACAATAAAATAACATTGTGCCTTATAAAATAAAAACAACATCGTTTTATTTTGTACTAGCATTTATTTTAAACGATGGTCTATAAAGTCCAGCGAAGTATAGACATCAATAATTCGAAATAATTCCTTTCCTGACAAACGCTTTGGTCTTGTATCCACTTGAAACGCTACAAGAACTCTACGGCCTTGTTATCGATGTTAAAGCGTTTTCATCTCGACTTCAAAAGAATCTCTTAAAGATTATTACGTCAGTCTACATTGTAAAAGCCCGGGGCACAGTGTGCGTACATTAATTTGTTGAGAAAATATCTAGACACTATA
The DNA here is from genome assembly GCA_036785405.1 of Coenonympha arcania. Classification (NCBI taxonomy): domain Eukaryota; kingdom Metazoa; phylum Arthropoda; class Insecta; order Lepidoptera; family Nymphalidae; genus Coenonympha; species Coenonympha arcania. The sequence goes on from CM072067.1 coordinate 6,868,130, forward strand.
ATAAATATAAGACCATCACTTAGATCGATAATTTTTATAAATTACAAAAAAAATAAGTGGATAAATCTCAGAGCAAGTAAAAGGATTCATAAAAAAAAACTGCAATTAAAACACACGAACGAAATATTAAGATGATAATTTTTGTTTCAGTGAGAAACTCTAAAAAAATCTTAAAAAACTTCTTTATCATAAATCAAAAGGTAAAAACAGTAAAGCTAAAATTTCAAAAGATTTTACCCTAAATGCTTTGAAACAGATTTATAGGTACTACAGAAAGTACCTAATTTATGGACACTTTTAGATAGTCGCTTTTCCTGTTTAATATCCACTTCCAAGGGATTGTTTTCCAATATCAAATATGTAATACAAAAAGTTGATGAGCGATCGAGCCCAAATCTTTACAAACTAAAATATTTTTGGCCGAAACCGAAAGAAAGTAATTGAACAAGGCAAGGCTATTGAATTTTAACGTCCTCTTGGAATATTTATAGGAAATTTTCCGTAAAAAAAGTTATAGGTCGCGCTAAGGACAGGGCCCTATTGAGTCCTTTGTAGCTCTTTAGTTTTGACACCAAATATATTATCACCATCACCTCACGAAATGGAAAAAGTTTATATTATCGATTCATGAGTACTTGTGAAGTTTTAGTAAAGTTTAATTGAATAACGAAAGTTTGAGTTTTTATGAAAAACATCCGAAAGTATCCTTGAAAGTACGTTATTCTTATTCTTATTCTTATGTATTTAATCTTGCTGTACCTAGGTATATATGATTTTTTTTTTCACACATCGCAATCTAGCCCCAAAGTAAGCGATAGCTTGTGTTATGGGTACTAGATAACTGATACATATAGATACATACTAATATACATAAATATAATATATTGAAAAACACACAGACACTTTAAAACATTCATGCTCATCACACAAACATTTACCAGTAGTGGGAATCGAACCCACGACCTCCAGCGCAGAGAGCAGGTTTCGCTACCCCTACGCCATTCGGTCGTCAAATATTATAGGTATATTGCCAGGGTACCTTGAAAGTACATTATTCAGTGTATCTAATCTTGCAGTAGGTATATTAGGGGATCTAGACTATTAATTGACATCGTATCACTGATAAGAAACTCAGGATATGGGCATCCGAACGATTTACATTATCCATCCATTTACCTTTTTCGTACAAGCAAACAGTAGTGCCATCTCTTAAAATTCTATAGGTGGCTGCTGAGCGAACTGCAGCGTGGCCTTACTGTTGGTGGCAAAACAAGCATTTTAGGCATCAATAAAATGGCGACATTTTTTCGCGCCGTCTGCCCTGTCCAGAGTGTATTCATCGTATAGAACCACGGTGCTAAGACGTAAGTACCATGAAATTAGTTACCTCTGACTTCGTACCTACTTTCCTTTAGTACATTACTTTCGTACCACGCGGGCGATGCTAAAGGTCGAGTTATAGCTTTTCCCATAAACTAAACCTCAGAAACTAAACTCTAAAGAGGGTTGGTGTTGACGACGGCCGTCAAAAAGTGTTTGTCAACGGTCTGGCCCTTTGTTTTCAATGACAGGAAACAACACGTTAATTCAATGAAGCGCCGGCCAGAAAGGGCGTATCTCCCCCGCCCCTGCCTGAATTAATGGATACGACTCAATATTTAATTTGGTTCCGAGACGGATCGTTTCCGTCACTGCTACAATTCACCTGTTGAAAACAGAAGCGGTCTGTCTGAAATATTCTTTCTATCTCGATTTCGCCTGTAATTGGATCAAAGCTCTTTTGGAAGTTTAAAGACTCGCATACTGATAACTCCTAACAATTATTACGCAGGTGAAATAGATAGAAAAAGAATCAGTATATTCACACTCATTTGTATTTCTATGTAAATCACAATTGAAAATATTCCCAATACGCCAAAGGAGTTTTCAATTCGAAAAAGTATTGAGAACAATTTTATCGAATTTACTCTCAGTAAAAAGCTGGTATAGCTTCGACATCTTTACAAAATTAATTCTAATGTAATGATGACAAAATTATGTTCCGTACTTACCATACTAGAGTTCTATTTTTGTAAAATTTTAATAAATCTGTTATGATTTCATGATTTATTTTTCCAATTTGCCGGTAAGGATATTAATATTAAGGTTTCAATGTTTTTGCTGACATATTAAATTGAAAAGTTATTCGTAGAATAAAATTTCAGGTATCTACGCTGTAACTTTGGCATGTAAATAACGACACGTCAGTATAGTAGAATGCTAGCAATGATAATAATTATCAGCCAAAGAGTTGGAAATAATTGGTCAAGTGAAAGGTTCACGCACTGAGGGTTCCATACCTACTACCAAGACCAATTTTTATATTATTAAAGTAAACCTGTCCACCAAATTCAAAAACGAGCAAAAAATCACGTTTGTTGTATGGAGTCTGGGCATGGTATTTTAGTTTACTCTGTGAGTTTACTTTAATACTATGTATTGAGATATAATTGAGTAATTGGTCTTGATAGTAAGGAACCCTCAGTGCGCGAGCCCGACTCACACTTGACCAATTTTTTAATAACGTGTATAAAAAAACTGGACCGTGTTGCATATTCTTAAAAAAAAATTGTGACACCGAAGGACACATTTATACGGTCGACTGTGAACCTGATTCTTTGTGGAACTGAACAATTTTCACGCGGAACATAAAAGTTTCTGTTTGTAATTAGGAGCACTCGGCAGAAAACACGACCGTTTCGGATAATTACCTACTGTGAGATTTTTTACGTTACAAAGTGTTGTATTTAGACACAAAAAGGAAATTTTTGCTTTAGCCGTTGAGATTCTGGGGCCATGGTATAACCCCATTGTGCCTGGAAAATTCTCCGAGGTATGTCCCCCCAGTTAATAGGTTCATCATGGAATAGCGACCCCGCACGGGAAAGCGCAGTGTTGGCAGACCTCCTACCAGATGGACTGACGTTATTAAAAGAGTCGCGGGAAGGCGCTGGATACAAGTGGCGCAGGACCGTGCGGGCTGGAAAGCATTGCAGGAGGCCATTGTCCAGCAGTCCGTCCGTCCGTCCGTCGGCTGAAATGAAACGAAAGAATAGCCTCATCTGGTGACAGATTTGCGTAACAAATCAGCATAGCTTTTGAGTGCGGAAATGCTGCCAGTATTCTTGGCACCATTTTTTTTCATTTCCTTTTCATAGTAGGAGTTTAAGAATAAGTTAGCGGAAAGTAACATTTTCAAAAAAAAAACAGGTAGGTACTTACTTATGACCGGACTATAATAACTTATTGTATCTTATATTAATTTCATATACTTATGCTTAAAAATATCAGCGTAGAAACATGTTCCTACCACCTGAAACATTAGGTAAAACGCCCGCTCGTTTGCTCGCGAGAAAAACATTATCTTATTTATAATAAATAATCTGTGATCATATTATACTTAATATAAATTTTCCTTTTTACGTTGTAATTCGTTTTAATATATTGAGAATTCAATTAAAAACGAATTGTGCTGGGTAATTTTTCCCAGAATATCCCTATCCCTACTAATATATAAATGTGAAAGTGAGTTTGTTGGTTTGTTGGTTTGTTTGTCCGTCAATCACGTCTCAGCTACGCAACGAATCGACCTGATTTTTTTGCACAGATATAGTTCAAGACCCGGAGAGTGACATAGGCTACTTTTTATCCCAGAAAAACAAATCTATTCCTGTGGGATTGCATTAAAAGTGTGATTTTTCACTGTTTCTTAACATACATATGCGTAACTATATATACCCACAATGTATGTTGGACCCTAGACTCCATACACTTGAAACGGTAAATCCCTACTATCCCTACTAATATATAAATGTGAAAGTGAGTTTGTTGGTTTGTTGGTTTGTTTGTCCGTCAATCACGTCTCAGCTACGCAACGAATCGACCTGATTTTTTTGCACAGATATAGTTCAAGACCCGGAGAGTGACATAGGCTACTTTTTATCCCAGAAAAACAAATCTATTCCTGTGGGATTGCATTAAAAGTGTGATTTTTCACTGTTTCTTAACATACATATGCGTAACTATATATACCCACAATGTATGTTGGACCCTAGACTCCATACACTTGAAACGGTAAATCCATACTAATATATAAATGTGAAAGTGAGTTTGTTGGTTTGTTGGTTTGTTTGTCCGTCAATCACGTCTCAGCTACGCAACGAATCGACCTGATTTTTTTGCACAGATATAGTTCAAGACCCGGAGAGTGACATTGGCTACTTTTTATCCCAGAAAAACAAATCTATTCCTGTGGGATTGCATTAAAAGTGTGATTTTTCACTGTTTCTTAACATACATATGCGTAACTATATATACCCACAATGTATGTTGGACCCTAGACTCCATACACTTGAAACGGTAATCCATACTAATATATAAATGTGAAAGTGAGTTTGTTGGTTTGTTGGTTTGTTTGTCCGTCAATCACGTCTCAGCTACGCAACGAATCGACCTGATTTTTTTGCACAGATATAGTTCAAGACCCGGAGAGTGACATTGGCTACTTTTTATCCCAGAAAAACAAATCTATTCCTGTGGGATTGCATTAAAAGTGTGATTTTTCACTGTTTCTTAACATACATATGCGTAACTATATATACCCACAATGTATGTTGGACCCTAGACTCCATACACTTGAAACGGTAAATAGGTTATAAATACTCAAAACTCCATACATAGCTCTCAAAACCGTCATCCATACTAATATATAAATGTGAAAGTGAGTTTGTTGGTTTGTTGGTTTGTTTGTCCGTCAATCACGTCTCAGCTACGCAACGAATCGACCTGATTTTTTTGCACAGATATAGTTCAAGACCCGGAGAGTGACATAGGCTACTTTTTATCCCAGAAAAACAAATCTATTCCTGTGGGATTGCATTAAAAGTGTGATTTTTCACTGTTTCTTAACATACATATGCGTAACTATATATACCCACAATGTATGTTGGACCCTAGACTCCATACACTTGAAACGGTAAATCCATACTAATATATAAATGTGAAAGTGAGTTTGTTGGTTTGTTGGTTTGTTTGTCCGTCAATCACGTCTCAGCTACGCAACGAATCGACCTGATTTTTTTGCACAGATATAGTTCAAGACCCGGAGAGTGACATAGGCTACTTTTTATCCCAGAAAAACAAATCTATTCCTGTGGGATTGCATTAAAAGTGTGATTTTTCACTGTTTCTTAACATACATATGCGTAACTATATATACCCACAATGTATGTTGGACCCTAGACTCCATACACTTGAAACGGTAAATAGGTTATAAATACTCAAAACTCCATACATAGCTCTCAAAACCGTCAATAGGTCATAAATACTCCAGACTCTATCGACACTAAAAACGGTAAGTTCCAATACTCCCACTCTTTTCGTCTGAATGAATGCTTTTAGAACATTTGGACACAACATACTCAGTACTGTAAACGAGTCATAGAATGCTCATATTTTGTAAGAGATTATTAGCAAGCAAAAAACCACTCCTTTTAAGTAATTATGCGTTCAGTTTGCTTGCCATATAGCATGTACTTACAAATTGCCAGGGTCTAAAAGAATTCAAACGTCTATCGTTTTTATTCCAGCGCAGTTTAATTTTTTTAATATTTATCTTTTCCTTAAATGACGCGGGCGAAGCCGCGGGTACAAGCTAGTTAATTTATAAATTGCAATGGAATATTTTACAAAAAGCGAGCAATGGAAACCTTTTCATTGAAATCCAACCGCGAATATATTATTAATTTAATTAAGGGATTTTAATTATAAGCCAAGATTGAATAATTCAAGTCCTTTCCGGCCAACTGGTATAATCCTTGCCTTTGAGCCACCTTCGGAATGTGTTGAGGCCTTTTATTATGTAAAATAGAACTATAACATTTTACGCTCGCGTTGCTCGGGCGGATTTTCATATTTTCAACATTTCAGAAGTCAACGCAAAAGGTAAGAATAGAGTGAATTCAGATAGAGAGCAAAGTTCCTTTTCGTCCCCAAATACTCGAAAAGCTTCTTTTCATTTAAAAGGTACGATATGACAATTTTTGAGATGTTTTGCGTTTTCCGAACTTATTTTTCGAGCTTTTCTTCTTGTAGTTATTTTCTTTCTCACGATCTGTGCGCTATTATAGTTATGTAGATAGGTATTCTATTACTGTGATGATGAGACATTCAAAAGGTATTATAATTTTTGATTTTTTCGGGAAGTCATTTAAGTAGGTATCCGATCCAATAATGTTCATTATATTGTATTTTTATTGAAATTCCGTTAGCATCATCGAAAATCGATTCTTACTTCTAAAAATAAGTTCTTTATTAATTAGCCTTCAATCTCACATCTATATAAGTATTTAGGTGTTTTAGTCCACACATAACTTACTAGTTACTACATACTTATTATTTTGTTTGTTGTATTGTTACTTTGTCTTTATTTTCACTACGTTTACATTGCTAGCCAGTTGCTAAAACTGATGCAGCTATGCACAAATCCGATTTATATCGTTGCAATACATACATCTACGGTGGTTTAGATTTATGGTAACACAGATAGATATGCCCGAATAAATCCACCATATCTACCGTACCTCTATGATTTACAATTTATGAACCGCTGACGTTGAAACGATAGGTATTGAATTGAAAATAGAATGATTTAGAATACCTTTTCCCATTTCGGTAAGATTTTTTCTTAGGCTTTTTAGTGCGAGTTTGCGATATTATTTGCCTTTACGTCTTTCTCACTAGTAAAGTATCATGGGTACTTAAGAGAAAACTTTCCGTTAAAAGAAAATAGAAAAAGGGTGTAGGTACACAGCGTAATTGAATACGATAGCGGAAGGTAGAGGCTCACAAGTTGGCACGGAAATGGAAGAAGTAAATATTTAATTTGACGCCAAAACGGTTTGCGTCCGATAACATTACACTTTCACTTATTCGGGATTGATACATTCAGTACATATAAAATTCTATTATGTGCCTAACAGATCTCGTAACAAATGTATTAAGAAATCGGAAAGGGGATTTAGACCGAATCGAGTTCAATAATACGAACTAACCTTATTAGTTCTTATTCTTAGTTTAGTTTCATACACTAACTTCGTGCATTATTGCAAAGCCCACCGAAAAAGATTAAGGTTTCAAGTACTTGCCGAACAAATACCTATATTTTACCACCAAGTTAGGTCTACGCTATTAGAACCCTAAAGGAACGCAAGGAAAAGTTTAGGTCCTAAGTATTATTTTTAGCTCGTTAGGAATTCGTAGTTCGACTTCAAATTCTAAAAGAAATTTAATTGGCATCGCGTACAGGAAAGTTCGAACTAAATCCAATTTGGAGGAAGAGAAAAACCACCCAGTCCTGCTCGGCAGCCTTCGAGAAGCACTGCGATATCTTCTCATTAAGATTAACAACTAACTTAATAAAGCTTTGATGACCTCCCTGGCGCAGTGGCGGCGCGCTCGGATTCGAGTGGGAGGTCGCGGGTTCGATTCCCGCCACGGTCCACTTTGAATATTTATAATTTCTAAATTGGCTCAAGTCTGGTCTGGTTGGATGGAGGCTTTGGCCGTGGCTTACCACCCTACCAGCAAAGAACATTGAGCATTTTGCAAGTGTGCAAGAAGGTACGTAAGTAGGTATGTAAGTACATTGTAGCTACAAGCTTTTGCTTCAGAGCCATAAAATCCCTTGGGAGCTTGAATCCAGCATTTTTTTTATTCTTGACCACAGTCGAAGATGGAGCGCGCTTACCTGGAAGATGCCTATTCATTTTTTTTAAAGGAAGGTTGTAAGATATACAGGGAGATCATTCACAACAATGTATAGTACCTACTAAAAAATTGAGTAACGAGTTACTCAATACTAAAAATGAAGAAGCGAACCGCTTTGTGCCTACTGGTGGTAAGTATAGCGACGACCTAGGGATGAAAGCCCGCCCGCAGTGTCTTGCGGCGCGCCGGAAAAGTCTTGATTCATTAGATATATTATTTTGAACCTGTTATATGAACAGGTTGATATTATGATGACTTTTCGCACGGGCAAATCCTATTACCTAGGTCTTACTCATAATTCATCCATTAACGAGATAGCGCGGTAGCCAATTCTGAGCCTGGCAATGATTAGAGCACGTAACAATACCCGGCCATCGGCATCTGTTGACCATTAATAACTTTGTAGCCCGATTGTTTTCAGATCGTGGAATGCCATTAATTAGAATTGCCTACTCTGGATTTACCGCGTTTAACCTTTGACCGGTTTTCGGGTATTGAGGGTGACATTATTTGACTCAAATGTTAAATTAACCTTCAGACATCTCTATTCAGGTATAAGCACCTATTTGAGACAATACCTAGACTTCTAAATTGAGGTAACTTCTTCTAAGAAAATCTATAAATATACAAACATTAAACCGTTCCTAGAAATTCTGATGGAAAATCACCTTAAGCTGAATATAATTCAAACTTGGAAGGGGTTAGTAATCCACACTCAATGGTTGCTACACAGCATCGCACCAGAGTGCTACATCGCTGGCGGGGCGTATTTGCCGGTAACTAGCAACCAAAATGACAATCAGGCGGCAGCCGAAGCCTCCTAACAGACCAGACCTGAGTCAATTTAAATATAATTAATTATCTAGAGAGAAAAAAAAAAATCCAAACATCCCGCTTAGGCAACGACTAGTTAAGGTGGTTCGGCCAACGTAGCCCGCGAAATTCAAATTTAATTTAATTAATTTTAGCAACTAGTAGACTAACTATAGAACATAGGTAGGTAAACTTATCATAGGCTTACTATGGCAATGAGTTTTGCGAGCATAAAATTCATGCATTTATATTGTGGTAAGCAAACATAATATTACATACCTACCTACCCTAGAGCGGGTTCCTACTTCCTATTAGCTACATTATGAAATGTTAGCGCATATCTGCACTTTAGGTACCTACAAACTACAAACTAATACGCGTTCAGCGGCGAAATTTATTGTTTATGAAATAATATGGTACTTCATTGCCCTCTGAAAGACTCAGAGCCTTCTTATAAGTTAAGTACAACATAGGACAATACGTCTTTGAACCGGATAGTTATTTGATAAGCTTAATTCGGATCACGTTTCAAATATTTTCGTTATACGCACCGATATGAACCTGATGATGAACTCATCGGAAACTTTTACGTTAACCTTCTTCATACAAGAAAAATGTAGCGCCATTTGCCAAAATTTCCGCTAATTAGCCGCAACATGGCAGAAATCGTCCCTGAGGAAACTCGGTGCGAACTAATAACAACTGCAGTAGTGATCTGTGACGTGGACCGCGGTCCATAGAAATACTGCGGTCGTCTTAAAACTGACGCTGTTGGTGTCAAAACAAATATTTTTGACACCAGTAAACTGGCGACTTTTTTTGCGCTGCCCGTCGGGTCCTGTGTACAGTGTGTATAGGTCTATACGTAACGTTCATAGTAGGTATTACAATCTGTGGACATTTTTAAAATCATTGAGGTCAAGGCTGAAGGGAAGTACCTAGATTTTGACCATTCCCTGACGCAGTTGGAGCGCTGCAAGCGCCAAGCAAGCTTCTCTTCCCAGTTCCCAGCGCGCGCCCTACCCTCCTTTATAATGAGCCGGCGTCATTATGAAAGCCCTCATTATATCAAAGGGGGCACTCAACTTGTACCGCTATCACTAGGTTATCACCAGCGATTTTTCTACAAGGAATATATCCTTTTCCTCCTTCTCCTTAAGCTTGCTCTCGTTTTTCGAATTAAGTTGCAGTCAATTCATGAACTTCTATTTACTAATACTGTGTGATCTCATTCAAATCTCATTTTCTAGACCTAAGTTAGTTTTTGACTCAACCTTTGGTAAGGGTTTTGAAATCGGTCGCATTGAATATTTTTTATATTATGATATACCTACCTAGTCTGGCCATAAATACTGTTACATACAAACTTTTCTTTTTTTCAGCTTTTTAATTATTTTGAATTTGGAACACGTATATTATTTTAAAAACTTCTTTCGATTTCGCGCCATTTCACACACTTTTTCGTGTTAATTTTATCAAATTACATTATGGAATGGGGTGTTAAAGAAAATAGGATTGCAGTGATCGCCTTGCACAAAGTGGGTATGGAGCCGTCGGTCATATTACAGACACTTCAAAAGCTTGGTATCAGCCGTATGTTCGTTTATCGTATAATCAACAGATACAACAACACTTCGTCTGTCTAAGACCAGAAAAGATCGGGGCGGCCGCGTGCTGTTAGAACTACAAAGGCTGTTAATGCTGTTAAAGACAGAATTCGTCGAAACCCCATTAGGAAGCAAAAAATCTTATCGCGAGAAATGAAGATTCCCGCTAGGACTCTGTCGCGTATTATAAAACAAGACCTGAAGCTCGGTGCTTATCGTCGATATACAGGTTGTAAACGACGCGAATAATTATTTAATTTATAATTTTCGTTACTTAAAATATTCAATTATTAATCTGTGCAAATGTAAATAATTTTGAACGTTGCAATAAAGAATGCAAACAAAACGTTTGGCAGAGGGCGCTAGGCGATTACGTCAGAGCATAGACACCGCGTATTTCGAAAAGGACGCCGCCGTTAACGAAATTTAAAAACCGAAAAGCCGCAAATCTCTCTGCACAGCGTTTTGAAGCTGAAAAAGTTCATAAAGGCGTTTTTATTTAGCTCCACCGTTTACAAAGTGGTCACTTCAGCCGGATCTATTGAGGTATGTTCCAAACTCCACCGCCAAGTATGGTGAACCCGACGCGCGCCACCGTAAGAAAGCAGAAGGCGCCAGCTAAGGAGCAGGAACAGAGCCAGGATGTAGCACCGGAGCAACTTAATAACGCGCCACTGAAAGAGGAAGTGCGGAAAAGGCTTTTCGGCGAGGAAGAAGCAGGTTGCAGTGGGGAAAATGCTCACACTAGCGGCCACTCAGTGGCTTCGCACAGATCTGCTTCGCATAGAGGTTCGTCAGCCAAGTCAAGCACAATCCGCGCAAGGAAAGCGAAGCTTGAACTGGAGGCGGCCGAGGCAAAGGCGCGAATCGAGATGCAGCTAATTGAAAAGCGGCTGCAAGCTGATATGGCGGCAATAGAAGACGCATACAGTTCACGCAGAAGTTCAATAGCGGAAGAGCAGGAGGTGCGTAGCGTTAGTAGTAAGGTGGAGAATTGGTTGGAGCGTAGCCACGAGCAGTTAGCACAGCCCGTCCAGCAGGATGTTCAAAATTCGGGCGAGCTGTGTCCGCCCGTCGCAGAGAGCGGCGGCACTGAAGGTACGATTGCGATGCTGGCTAGCGCACTTAAGGATATGGCAGCCGTCTCTAAGAACAGCGCACCGAATGCTAAGCTTTTAAGCCGTATTAGCACACAGAAGGATTTACCTACCTTTGCTGGAGATCCCATGGATTGGTTGTATTTTAAGCAAGCCTATGAGGAATCCACGGTATTATGTAACTTCAGTCCCAGAGAAAACCTATGGAGATTAAGAAATTGTCTGCGGGGACCAGCCAAAGAAGCAGTCACGGCGTTATTAATAAGCGCCACAACCCCTGACATCGTGATGTCTACATTAGAACTGCAATTCGGTAACCCAGACGTAATAATCCATAGAATAGCTCAGGATATAAATAGGCTACCAGCTATGGCACCGGATTATCACAAGGATATTGTCAAGTTCTCGGTGAAAGTCCAGAATTTCGACTCAGCTGTGCTTGCTATCGGTGAGGATGAATACCTGAAAAACATAAACATCATGTCCGCCGTGTTGTCGAAGTTCCCGACAGTACTATTATCAAAATGGACCGATTACAGTTATCCGCTCATCACCGACAAATCTAAACCTAAACTATTAATATTATCAGATTTCCTACGCGAGGAAGCGGTGAAAACGTCGAAAACGGCAATTAATATTATTACTTGCACTAGGCCCGAACAAAATTATTTGAAACGCAAATCATTAGACGCGGGTAAGTCGCAGCATCACGTAATGTTACTAAGCGAAACATCGGAGCAGAAAAAATGCCGATTTTGTCACCGGGGAGCACCGCACAGTCTACCGGAATGCAAATATTTTAAGAAGGCACTACGTAAAGATAGGTGGCGCCACGTAAAACAATATCGCCTATGCTTTAAATGTTTACTTCCAATTAGGCACGACGAAGAGAATATTTGCACCGCTCCTGTCTGCGATTTCGACACAGGATCGAGAACCTGCGGCTTGGGTCATCACCGGCTACTACATTACGAGTTTAAGAACACGCGAAACGAAAACACCGCACGCGAAATCACCGCCGCGCCGATCTCTCAAGAACCGAACACAGAAACTGTAACGCACATCAGGGAACCTAGGCACAGAACATTGCTGCAAGTAGTACCTATTCAGCTACACGGACCGAGGGGAACATACAACACGAGCGCACTGCTTGATGGTGGATCAACACTGACGATGGCCAGCTCGGAGCTCATCGCGCGAGTGGGGCTGCGCGGGCACAAAAAAACCATGCGTGTGTGCGGTGCATTTGATAATGTCGTCGAGTGCGACAGCGAGATCGTAGAACTAACCATATCTAACCGAGACGGCAAGCGATTTACGTTTACTGCGAACACAATGGATCTACACTTACCGTCGCAGGACACCACTGATATAGATCTGTCGAGATACGGACATCTGAATGAAATCCGAAACGAATTAGAACTACAAATATTCAAGCCTGAGATTCTAATAGGGCAAGATAACTACAACTTACTTCAACCAATGCAAGTCCTAGAAGGAAAGCCAGGGGAACCGTACGCCACCCTTACCCCTCTCGGGTGGTCTGTACATGGTCTAAATAAAGGACAATGTTTCGTGCACTCCACACTCCTTACTAAAACCATCGACTGTGAATCTAGTTCTGAGAAGGAACTCCGCGAGTTGAATGAGCAGGTTCGGCGTTATTTCGCTATTGATTCCCTCGGCGTATCTGCTGCGCCCCGAGAGAACGCCGATGACCTGCGCGCCTTAGCTCTCGTGGAGAAAACTAGCCAGTTGAAAGAAGGAAGATGGTATGTGGGACTGCCATGGAGGGACAGTAATTCAAGGATGCCTGACTCATTTCATTACGCGATGGCGAGGCTAAGAAATGTAGAAAGGAAAATGAAGTCTGATTGCGGCTACGCTGCGCGGTACAAAGACAGGATTAATCATTTATTTGATAATGATTTCGCCAGCGTGCTGAAGAATGAAGAGTCCTCAAGTCCAAGGACCTGGTACTTACCACATTTTGGAGTTGATAATCCTAATAAACGGAAGCTGCGTCTCGTGTTTGATGCCGCTGCGAAGTACCAACACCAGAGTCTTAACGATTATCTGTTAAAAGGTCCGGATCTACTAGTTTCTCTGCTGGGAATAATGATGCGGTTCCGGGAACACAGAATTGGAATGACAGGAGACATAAAAGACATGTTTCTCAGAATTAAAATTATTCCCGAAGATCAAGATGCATTACGTTTTCTATGGCGTGACAACCCTAATGAAAATATAAAAGTGTGCGCCATGACATCTTTAATTTTCGGCGCTAATTGTTCTCCATTCATTGCGCAGTTTATCAAAAATAAGAATGCACGGAGGTATGAAGCATCGAAGCCAGCAGCGGTTCACGCAATATATCAACAACATTACATGGACGATTACATTCAGAGTGTTCAACATGAAGACACTGCGAAAGAGTTGATGCAGGACATTTCTTTCATTCACTCACAGGGTGGTTTCGAAATAAGAAACTGGACAAGCAACTCTCAGGAAGTTTTAAGTTGCATGCCAACTGATGCCTTAGGACCTACAGCCGTAACGTTCAATATTGAACAGCTGTCAGAACGCACGTTAGGTCTAATCTGGTGGCCGCAAGACGATACTTTGGGTTTCGACGTCTCCTTCAAGCGTATTCCAGCCGACATAGTCTCAGGAGAAAAAATTCCCACCAAGAGAGAAATGCTACGCGTAGTAATGTCAATATTTGACGTTTTTGGATTTCTTTCACCGTTCTCGATTAAAGGGAAAATCATTCTTCAAGAAACGTGGTCAGCGGGCATCGGCTGGGATGATTTGCTAACCGATGAACTTTATGCCAAATGGACCGAATGGCTAGAATTGCTTAAGCGCATCGACCGTGTTTGTTTACCTCGATTTTATCACTCAGCTACGCGCGACAGCGAGAAGCACAAAGGACTAAGCGACGCGGACAAACATTACGCATATGACCATTTGGAATTACACGTTTTTGTCGACGCTTCTACAAAGGCGATGTGCGCAGCGGCATATTGGAGATGGGTTAGCCATAATAAGATAAACGTTTCGTTCATCGCTAGCAAGTGCAGAGTGGCGCCGATTAAAAAGTCTCTGACTGTGCCACGGCTGGAATTGCAAGCTGCTGTTATCGGCGCTAGACTCGCCGAAACTGTGATTAAAAATCACACAATTAAACCTGAAAAGAAATATTTTTGGAGTGATTCAACTACCGTGTTGCACTGGATAAGAGACAACACTCGCAGTTATCAAGCGTTCGTCGCTCATCGACTAGGCGAAATTGATGAGCTCACCTGTGCGAGCGAGTGGCGATACATACCTACTACGCTAAACATAGCCGACGTCGCTACGAGAGAAGGCTGCGATTTGAATGTTTTTGAAGGCGAGTGGTTCTACGGTCCTACTTTCTTATGCCGTGACAAAGATGAATGGCCTGCAGACTTGCCGAGAACGACTCCAATCAACTCGGATAGTTTTGAATATGTGGCTACAATAAAAGATATTCCTATACGCTTACCTGCGTGTCCCGATCCGGAGAGGTTTTCTTCGTGGATACGGCTGCTGAAGTCTACGTGCATGGTGTTGGCGTTTGTCGATAAATGTAAGAAACTCACAGGAGAAGTCGACGGAGTTATGATGGAGCGCGCCGAACGATTATTGATGCGATACGCACAGGCTCAATCGTTTTCCGAAGACCTCGAACACCTGCAAAAAGAAAATACATTAGACAAGAAAAGTAAGCTACTTACCTTAACGCCGTTCCTCGATGAGTACGGTGTCCTCCGAGTAGGCGGCCGCATCGACGCTGCACCTGGAATTTCAAGAGCCACAAAACAACCAATTATATTGGATGGTCGCAGTCACATAGCGAAGCTCATAGTAATGCACTACCATAGAAAGTACGCTCACGGGAATCAAGAAACTGTAGTCAACGAAATAAAGCAAACCTATTGGATCCTGCGGCTACGCCCGACTGTGAAGACCGTCGTCTCCAAATGCTTGCTTTGTAGAATCCGCAAGGCACAACCGCTACCACCCAGGATGGGGAATCTTCCTGAAGCGAGGATGGCACATCACCAGCGCCCGTTCACGCACTGCGGGGTGGACCTATTTGGACCGATGAAAGTAGCCGTAGGACGGGGTCATAATTTAAGGTATGGCGTGCTATTCACCTGCATGACCATACGCGCCGTGCACATCGAGTTAGTGCACTCACTTACCACTGATTCCTTAATTCTTGCTGCGCGACGCATGGCTGCACGAAGATCCTGGCCGAAGTTCTTTTATTCGGACAACGGAACAAACCTAAGAGGAGCAGCCACTGAATTGAAACGGGCAGCACAGGAATTGGACCAAGAAATGCTGAAGAACGAGGCTGTGAACTACGGCACCACGTGGGTTTTCCAGCCACCCCTGAGCCCACATTGGGGTGGGGCATTTGAACGCCTAATCCGAAGCGTAAAGACGACACTCAAGGTTGTACTGAAGGAACGCACACCGAGAGAAGAGGTGCTGATGACACTGATGGCAGAGGTGGAACAGATAGTCAACAGCCGTCCCCTCACTCATGTCTCTGTGGAACCTACAACCGCAGAGGCCATCACTCCTAACCATTTTCTTTTAGGTACTTCTTCGAACCTTCCAGTACCCGGGGTCTTCGATGACTCCGGCCAGTTCCTGAGGAAGCAGTGGCGCATCTCGCAGCTCCTGGCCGATCAATTCTGGCGGCGCTGGGTGAAAGAGGTCCTGCCGCAGATGTTACCGAGGAGGAAGTGGCAACATGAATCCCAACCCCTGCAGGTCGGCGACGTCGTCGTGATCGTCGATCCCAACATGCCGAGAGGAGTTTGGCCCAGAGGCGTTATCGAAGCGGTCCTGCCAGGCAGAGACGGGCGCGTGCGCGTGGTGGACGTGCGGACGAAGTCGGGGCTGCTGAGACGATCTACAGCTCGCGTCGCCAAGCTGCCAGTTGGAGAAGAGTGCTGAGCCCAGCCCAGCACTGGGGTGGGCTATGTAAACGACGCGAATAATTATTTAATTTATAATTTTCGTTACTTAAAATATTCAATTATTAATCTGTGCAAATGTAAATAATTTTGAACGTTGCAATAAAGAATGCAAACAAAACGTTTGGCAGAGGGCGCTAGGCGATTACGTCAGAGCATAGACACCGCGTATTTCGAAAAGGACGCCGCCGTTAGCAAATTCGAAAAAACCGAAAAGCCGCTAAAACCCTCCGCACAGCGTTTTGAAGCCTAAAAAGTTAAAAAAGGCGTTTTTATTTAGCTCCACCGTTTACACAGGTCATGCCGTAAATCAATCTTTACAATTAAAGAGAGTGGAACGATCAAAACGCCTTCTGTCGCGATACGCAGGTGAAAGGCACAGAAATATCCTCTTTACCGATGAAAACATTTTCACGATTGAAGAACACTACAATAAGCAAAATGATAAAGTGTACGCTCACAGTTCTAAAGAAGCTGCTCAAGTGGTCGGGAAGGTACAACGTGGTCATCATCCTGCGTCAGTGATAGTTTGGTGGGGCGTGTCTTATCAAGGAGTCACAAAACTGCATTTCTGTGAAAAAGGAGTGAAAACTTCAGCTAAAGTATATCAAGATACAGTCTTGGATCATGTTGTGAAACCTCTCAGCAATAGTTACTCTTTTTAAAATATACCGTGGACTTTCCAACAGGACTCTGCATCTGGTCACAAGGCACGAACTACCCAAGCCTGGCTTGAAACCAATGTTCCGGACTTTATACAGCTGAAGACTGGCCCTCATCTAGCCCAGACCTCAACCCTTTAGACTTCAAATTATGGTCAGTTTTAGAGGACGTGGCCTGCTCTAAACAACACGGCGACATTGAGTCTCTTAAAAAATCTTTGGAGCAAGCAGTGGCAAAATTTCCCTTGGAAACAGTGCGTAAATCCATAGATTCGTGGCCAAACAGATTAAAGGCTTGTATAAAAGCCAAAGGTGGCCATTTCGAATAGAATTTTTTTTATTTATTGCTGAGACTTTAATAAATTTGTAGGTATAAATTTTATTAATATTACATTACTTCATTTAAAAAAAAAAGCATTTTCATTTGTAACAGAACTTATGGCTGGACTAGTTATATACCTTTAAACCTCTTAAAAGCTACCGAGCTTTGCTATGCTAAAATGGCCCCGCCATCCTCTTCGTCACCTGTCCGTTATCCGAGTCGGGGTGCCCTCAAGTACCGAAATCGCTTCGCTCGCTCTTGCATTCTAAATTATCTGTGACAATAAACTTCTGCAAACGGATATATGGCCTTCGCAGCCTTGTGATAGATTGGTGGTGACTCTTTAGCGTTCACTTTTTCGCTTTGACCCACTTAAAAGCTCAGCATCGAATGAATGCGACTCGATTTAAAGCTTCACCCCAACCTTTAATACTGATGCCTGTTGCCGCCAAAATTAACAGGTAGGTTCTGTTCTACAATAGGTACACAAAAAAAGCCCATTTTTTCCTTGCAAGTCTGATGAAAACCTCGTACAATAGGTACATATACTACCTATGCAAATTGATCATTACATTCCCGGCTCCCATAACGTGCTCGCCTGCGGCTCGCGCTTATAAGTAAGTAAGTAGTAGTAGTGTAAGTAGTGCATTTTTAAGTAGTGCCTAGTGTTAAACATACCTGTGATAGCCCAAAGTTCTTTGAGACACTCTTCTCTCGACCGCTGAATGGCCGACCGCTTCTGCATCTCCGGCCCCGACTCCAAGTATTCAAAGAGCAAAGCACCGAGGAGTACGTATATCACCACCAGCACCACTAAACCAATTTGTGAACATGCAACACCGACACATAGCGTAAGCATTCGTCGACACACATTCGGCCTATCACGCCCGTCCAATGACAGCTCAGAAGACATCGTTCGAAATTCAAAAATTTAAATTCAATACAACTGCCACCACGCTACGATTACTTTTCTATTCAACTTCCTACATAGATACATTTTTTATTATTATTTATAAGTTTTTTTGTTTCTTATTCTAGACTGCCACGAAATAGGGCTGCTGTTGATTTTCATTTGATTTTCTTCAAATCTGTAACAGTAGGAAAATATTGTTTTGTTTAAAGATACTCATAGTTATAGACATTCATTTTGGGAACTTAATTGCGGCTACAAAAACAAAATTAAGCTCTAGTTAGGTACATATTATTATTTTTTATTAATAGGTATGCCATACCTGTGCCCATACATAACTATTAAAAATAGGGCTAGGGTTAGGTATATGCTATCCACGTACCTACTTAAAAGGCGCTACAAAAAGGAACCGCGCCGACTCAGTTTTAAGCTAAGAAGATAATGTACTTATTTTTCAGATTAAAAAAATATGTAAAATGCGCCGTTGAATATTGCCCCTATGGTGGTTGGTATGAATTCAGAACATTAAAAAAGAGAGAAGTTAACTTTTTCGAGGAAGCCACTCAAATATTTTAAATCTTACCTAAACGTTTTATTTACCTAAATCCTGGGGAAATCTACTTTACAGGTTTAATTTAAAACTACACGACGCCTTTACGATAGAACGATAATTTAATATTTATTAAGTTATTCATTAGGCAGTTAACGTATTATTTGTAAATATGTAACTATTTTATTATTAGAAAAATAAGTCACTTTTTATCAATTTTATACATAAAACTAAAACCTTAATAGGTAATCATCACATAAAATCCAAAGGAAACTCTACATCTCTATTTCCTTATGTAGTTCGTAAACTTAGCGAAACCATTTGTCGCGAAAGGGGACATACAGCCACAAGGACCCGCAAGGTTGTACTGAAGCATTTAATTCAACCGTTTCATAGTTTCTTCAACAGACTTTTATGCGTTGCGCTGTGCGCAAACCTGCGGGAAAAGCATTTCCACGTGGTTTGTTCCGTTTATTTTCCGTTGTTAGCGACATCTTACGGGTCGTTAATAAACTACTTAAAAACTACAGCGCCATCTAGTTATAATAGTTGTACTAAATAGGAGGACCACAGATTAAGTCGCGCAGTGGAGTAAAATAATTTGGACGTGACTATTATTTTGTCCACAGATTACCTACTTGATCGAATTTTGTGTAATTAGTCAAATTCAAAATATGTCAATGTCATCAAATGACAATCTCTCGTTAGAGAGTATATGTCTCTATGTGTTCTGTGATTGACAAATATCAATACGATTGACGAATTCGTGGACTCCTATGCCTAGGAATATACTACTCTCTACTCTGCGCCGACAAGATTTAGCAATATTGACACGCTTTCAATTTTATTTTAAGGCTGATATCAACAAAATAAGTTGTAACTTATCATAATTTATTTATCACAGTTTTAGTTAAACTCAACACCAGTAAGAAAACCCGCTAAAATGAGTACGATATTGGAAAAAATCGCCGCCATAGAGTCCGAGGTTCGTATGAGGTTATGAATTTTTAGTTTGAAATATGACTAAAAACTCGCTAAAATTTTCGTAGAAAGGCGCTAATGGTGTTGAAAATCGTATTTATCGACTTTATGATAGAATACCCATAGCTTTATGAATATTTTTCAGATGGCTCGGACACAAAAAAATAAAGCCACAGCTCTTCACTTAGGTCTGCTAAAAGCCCGCTTGGCTAAATTGAGACGTGAATTGATCACACCGAAAGGTGGCGGCGGTGCCACCGGCGAAGGTAAGGTGATAAAAGTATTTTTATCTTTACCACAAGAAGTGAAATATAATGATTGCAAAGTAGTAAAAAGCTGTATATTCTGGTAGGATTCTTTTTATGTAATACAGAAACTATCTTAGGTCCTTGCAAAATTTACAAGTGAACACACTAAAGGACTGTTTTGTACTGCACTTATAAGTAGGTACTTACCTAATCTATGGTGACGAAAAACAGCCTGAGGGTACTAACTTGTAAGGCCTAAGAAACCCCAACAGTGTTTACGCTGCATCATAACATGTTACAATTTGAACGCGGGACTGTCTCAAATCCAACTGTGCCATGGACTAATACCAAGGGGCAAGGTTCTCCGAGACTTCATTTGGCTGAGTTTTTGTAAGAGTAAATATTAAATTCTTCAAACAATTAAATAGGTGTATCATGAATGACTAAAGTTTGGCTGATTCTTGTAATTTATTTGTAAAAAAATATTTTTTGGTAGTGAATTGTGGTAGGTAATAAACATTAAATAATTTTATATTTACTGCTTGTTTTATATTTGGACGATTGTATAGTATGTATACTTGGTGCCTTTGGTGAAAATTAAACCTGGTTCTTTTAAGGGCCGATTTTTCAATCGCCAGATAAACGTTAACTAAGGAATAAATATGACGTTTTAACAGATTTTGTATTGCATATGTTTCAAATTTATTCCTCAGATAGTCTATCTAGTGATTGAAAAAGCAGCCCTAAATATGATAGCATACTAAAGGTAGGTTGTCAATATTGATACTTATTAACACTGTCTAATGTCAATATTTTGGTTAACTCCAGGTTTTGATGTGGCCAAGACTGGAGATGCCCGTATTGGGTTTGTGGGTTTCCCATCAGTGGGCAAGTCAACTCTGCTGTCCAATCTAGCTGGTGTATACTCTGAGGTGGCTGCTTATGAGTTCACAACTCTCACCACTGTGCCTGGATGCATTAAGTATAAGGGAGCTAAGATACAGGTTTGTATAACTAATGTTATTATTATTACTTGTTATAATAGTAATTATAAATCCTATACAGGAATATCTGTAAATGGAAACCCTCATAATTAAATCCTTAAAGAAATGCGGCTTTAGTTCAAATTGTTACTGCAGTACAGTGTCTCCATATGTAAATCGAGAAATACTGTTTCGCGATGTTAAAATTATCGGGTTTCTAGACTACATTACTGTTGATTATATTGAAGAGTGGACTGTGTATGTCTATTTAAAAAAAACGTGCAATTTACCACATACAGGGCTTTTTTGTATGCAAAATATGAAAACTACGAATCTGAGCTATTAATATGGTTGCTATAATTTAGTGTTTTAGGCATAATTATCAAATATCAATACCAAAAAATAAAAATGCTTCATAGGAGAGATGACAGTTGTTTAACTGTGGTATATCACTATCATACAATTTGTTTTTTGAAAATATTTAAATTCAACAAAAAAAGCAACTACTTGGGTCTGTACTACCTACCTACTAGCAGGCCAGTCTCACTTATCACGTGGCCGTCCCGGCTACAAGTATGGGTCCGGACCACAATATTTCAGATGGTTGCCGCTCGCGGGCCGGTTGCACGCGCTAGTTCGATACGGTCTACTTTACGCGCCGTCTGACTACGGCAGCCCTAGTACGTCGTAAGAGATAAAGTTACAACAACATTGCGTTTGTTGCGTGTCGATTTTGAGGGCGGGGCCAGGCGCTATTGCGAACTGAATTGCACTTTTTGTGTCAGCGCTAGAGTCGCTATCTCTAAATAATCATGCGGAGTGAACCTTCTGGTACTATTTAGTGTTCTGTGCTACTAGTATAATAGTTGGTTTAGATTTTACTAAGATTTCGATGTTGATGATTACAGTTACTAGACTTGCCTGGTATCATCGAAGGTGCCAAAGACGGCAAGGGTCGAGGTCGCCAGGTGATCGCGGTGGCGCGCACTTGCAGCCTCGTGTTCATAGTGCTGGACGTGCTGAAGCCGCTACAGCACAAGAAGCTGCTGGAACACGAGCTGGAGGGCTTTGGACTGCGGCTCAACAAACAACCACCCAACATACACTTTAGAAAGAAAGACAAGGGAGGGATTAATTTGAATACTACAGTATGTATCATGTGGGCTTTTTGTAATCAATGATTTTAGAATAATGTTGATGTTTAAAAACAACAACATTTAGAGGTACACTACATCTAATACATAAAATTCTCTCGCTTTCCTTTGTTACCAAACACCTCCGAAACGGCTGGACCGATTGTTATGAAATTTTCAGTATGTATTCTCTGGGTCTGGGAGCAGGTTATTTATTTTTTATGTCCCTAAGAAAAAAAATTATATGGCAAAACAACGTTTGCCGGGTCAGCTAGTCTAAAATATAAAATTATCTCACCGTCCTTTGTTACCAAACTCCTCCAAAACGGCTCGGCTGATTGTTATGAAATTTTCACTATATTCTCTAGATCTGGGAGCAGGTCGTATATATTTTTTTATATCTCTAATGGCAAAACAACGTTTGCCGGGTCAGCAAGTACTACCATAAGAGTGTCAATTTTAAAGACAATATTTCAACCCATTTTCATATAAAATGCGATACTGGCTGTCACATCATGTGACAGCAAATATCTGTAGCAAGTATCCCAGCTTGGGATTTTCTTGCTTATTAAACTGGTGGATTATGTTTAGTTTTGTGATATCTATCATTGAGTGTAAATGAACAAATATGTTAGGAGTAAGACATTGCACATTTTGTAAGCCCTAGCCCCAAAGTAAGCGAGAGCTTGTGTTATGGGTACTAGAGAACTGATAAATACATATACATTTTTCAGTTATGGGAATCGAACCCACGCCTGACCACTGATCCACTGAAGGCAGGAGCACTACCAACTATGCTAATAGGTTGGTCCGCGGTCGTCAATAACTCAGGACTTGAAGTTTTGTTCTAAATATCCCATCTTTCACTTTCAGTGTCCTCAATCAGAGTTGGATATGGAAACAGTGAAGACGATCCTCTCGGAGTACAAGATCCACAACGCGGACATCACGCTGCGGTACGACGCCACCAGCGACGACCTGATAGACGTGATCGAAGGCAACAGGATATACGTGCCCTGCATCTACCTGCTCAATAAGATCGGTAAGGGTTGCTTGTTACACTGAGACACAATCAGAGTTCAGACTGGGAGCAGTGAAGACACTCCTCTTAGAGTAAGATCGGTAAGGCTTACTTGCTTCTCTGAGAAAACAACAACTATAGAATGGTTTTAACTCAAACCAATGTTTTGATGAGGCAAAAATCATTGAAACTCATATTTTTAGTGCATGCAAGCCCTACATAATATAATCCCCTAAAACCCTAAAACCCCTGAAGAAGGCTTCAGGGGAAGGGGATTATGTATGAGTATTTCTGTCTGCAAAAAAAAAAACAAAATCACACTGATTGAAATTAGTTTATTGTGAAATTTAATTATCAAATAAAATACAATAGACTCTATAGAGTATGCCTGGGAATTTTTTTATTTTATTTTTCTCATTTGCATCCTATTTCCTTACAGATCAAATAAGCATAGAGGAACTGGACGTGATATACAAAATCCCGCACTGCGTACCGATCTCCGCGCATCACAAGTGGAACTTCGACGATCTATTGGAGAAGATGTGGGAGTACCTCAAGCTGATCCGGATATACACCAAGCCCAAGGGGCAGCTGCCCGACTACAACGCGCCCGTGGTGCTGCACGCCGACCGGACCAGCGTGGAGGACTTCTGCAACAAGCTGCACCGATCCATCGTCAAAGAGTTTAAATAGTGAGTAGCTCAAGCTGATCCGGATATACACCAAGCCCAAGGGGCAGCTGCCCGACTACAACGCGCCCGTGGTGCTGCACGCCGACCGGACCAGCGTGGAGGACTTCTGCAACAAGCTGCACCGATCCATCGTCAAAGAGTTTAAATAGTGAGTAGCTCAAGCTGATCCGGATATACACCAAGCCCAAGGGGCAGCTGCCCGACTACAACGCGCCCGTGGTGCTGCACGCCGACCGGACCAGCGTGGAGGACTTCTGCAACAAGCTGCACCGATCCATCGTCAAAGAGTTTAAATAGTGAGTAGCTCAAGCTGATCCGGATATACACCAAGCCCAAGGGGCAGCTGCCCGACTACAACGCGCCCGTGGTGATGCACGCCGACCGGACCAGCGTGGAGGACTTCTGCAACAAGCTGCACCGATCCATCGTCAAAGAGTTTAAATAGTGAGTAGCTCAAGCTGATCCGGATATACACCAAGCCCAAGGGGCAGCTGCCCGACTACAACGCGCCCGTGGTGCTGCACGCCGACCGGACCAGCGTGGAGGACTTCTGCAACAAGCTGCACCGATCCATCGTCAAAGAGTTTAAATAGTGAGTAGCTCAAGCTGATCCGGATATACACCAAGCCCAAGGGGCAGCTGCCCGACTACAACGCGCCCGTGGTGCTGCACGCCGACCGGACCAGCGTGGAGGACTTCTGCAACAAGCTGCACCGATCCATCGTCAAAGAGTTTAAATAGTGAGTAGCTCAAGCTGATCCGGATATACACCAAGCCCAAGGGGCAGCTGCCCGACTACAACGCGCCCGTGGTGCTGCACGCCGACCGGACCAGCGTGGAGGACTTCTGCAACAAGCTGCACCGATCCATCGTGAAAGAGTTTAAATAGTAAGTAGCTCAAGCTGATCCGGATATACACCAAGCCCAAGGGGCAGCTGCCCGACTACAACGCGCCCGTGGTGATGCACGCCGACCGGACCAGCGTGGAGGACTTCTGCAACAAGCTGCACCGATCCATCGTCAAAGAGTTTAAATAGTGAGTAGCTCAAGCTGATCATGATATACACCAAGCCCAAGGGGCAGCTGCCCGACTACAACGCGCCCGTGGTGATGCACGCCGACCGGACCAGCGTGGAGGACTTCTGCAACAAGCTGCACCGATCCATCGTCAAAGAGTTTAAATAGTGAGTAGCTCAAGCTGATCCGGATATACACCAAGCCCAAGGGGCAGCTGCCCGACTACAACGCGTCCGTGGTGATGCACGCCGACCGGACCAGCGTGGAGGACTTCTGCAACAAGCTGCACCGATCCATCGTCAAAGAGTTTAAATAGTGAGTAGCTCAAGCTGATCCGGATATACACCAAGCCCAAGGGGCAGCTGCCCGACTACAACGCGCCCGTGGTGATGCACGCCGACCGGACCAGCGTGGAGGACTTCTGCAACAAGCTGCACCGATCCATCGTCAAAGAGTTTAAATAGTGAGTAGCTCAAGCTGATCCGGATATACACCAAGCCCAAGGGGCAGCTGCCCGACTACAACGCGCCCGTGGTGCTGCACGCCGACCGGACCAGCGTGGAGGACTTCTGCAACAAGCTGCACCGATCCATCGTCAAAGAGTTTAAATAGTGAGTAGCTCAAGCTGATCCGGATATACACCAAGCCCAAGGGGCAGCTGCCCGACTACAACGCGCCCGTGGTGATGCACGCCGACCGGACCAGCGTGGAGGACTTCTGCAACAAGCTGCACCGATCCATCGTCAAAGAGTTTAAATAGTGAGTAGCTCAAGCTGATCCGGATATACACCAAGCCCAAGGGGCAGCTGCCCGACTACAACGCGCCCGTGGTGCTGCACGCCGACCGGACCAGCGTGGAGGACTTCTGCAACAAGCTGCACCGATCCATCGTCAAAGAGTTTAAATAGTGAGTAGCTCAAGCTGATCCGGATATACACCAAGCCCAAGGGGCAGCTGCCCGACTACAACGCGCCCGTGGTGCTGCACGCCGACCGGACCAGCGTGGAGGACTTCTGCAACAAGCTGCACCGATCCATCGTCAAAGAGTTTAAATAGTGAGTAGCTCAAGCTGATCCGGATATACACCAAGCCCAGGGGTTTTCTATTTTTTATTTAACCTTCGATACGCCACTTGCTAATTGGTCTCGTTTTTATTTTAATCAATAGTGGTAAGCATGTTTAACTTTCCATTATGAGCTCTTGAATTTGACGAGGAAGGTCAGTCAAGAAATTTTCATGTATCTAGATTAACTAATAACTTCTAAGATAGAAAGACAGTAAAAAAAAGTATTTTAATATATCTGATTAAACAGAAGGGAACCTTACTTGTACGCCACCTACCCTATGAGTTTCCATTTTACGAGGAAGTGACAGAAGACCGAAAATTTTAATATGACATTTTTGCCAGTGTTATACGAGATCTCTAAACTAAACTAATTTGATTCGTCTAAAAGTAGTACTATACTTTACCATGGGGAGCATTTTGAAGAGGATAGCACTATTTTTAGACACGTCAAATTGGTTAATTTTACGAATTTTTCACCATTGTTCCGCTTTGGACACCCGGGCTACGGCGCTGCGGGTGTACACTTAGTACACCCGTAGCATCATGCTGAGCCGGGGCCATTTTAGTGTTTTGACACACAGGCGCATCTCTAATTTTTGTTCTATATTATTTTGTTGTTTGATTGTATCTTATGTGTGTGTGTGTGTGTCTTTTCCGACTAAATAAACGTTTTTTCTTTCTTTCTTCTTTCTTTCTTTCTTTGTCGAATTTTAATTGTATTTTCAGTGTGTGACTCGAATATTACATAATATTCGAGTCGCTCGGATATTATTATAAAAACGAAAGTTTGTATCACTGAAGTGTATGTTAGTTATTGCATCACGCTGCAACCAATGAACCGATTTGGCGGAAATCGGAATCGGAGATATATTTTACCCTGTAGTCCTGCCTAAGGACCTAATAATACGAATCGAAATTTCACCGCAGTTGGATGTGACTCGTATAGCTCAGCGGTCAGAGCACCCAGCCGCGAGAGATGGGAGACGCGGGTTCAAATCCCGCTGCGAGTGAAAAATTTTGATTCGTATTTAAATTTATAGGAATTATTTTACCCTGAATTTACAAGTAGGCTATTTTTTTATCAGGAATCTAAAAATCAATCTATGGTTAAATGGAAATAGAAATCTATGTTTCTCACGGATTTGATAAAACCCGAAATTCTTTTGGGCAGAGCCTCGGGAAAATCTTGCAATCATGTATATGAATGTGAACTTTAATAATGCGGCGGTAGAGTTTGAATTGAAATTGATAATTTTTTCCACAGTGCCTTAGTGTGGGGGTCTTCCGTGAAGCACCAGCCGCAGAAAGTGGGCATCGACCACATCCTAGCGGACGAAGATGTCGTCCAGATTGTTAAGAAAGTGTAACCACAGTTGAAACGAAGTGTTATATTGTTTAAGTGCTCAGCCAGCTAGAGATTGTGAGTCGGGACTTTTATAAGTTGTTCTGTGCTTATAGGCTGAGACGTTTTAATGCGCAAATGAATTAAATATTTCTCTGATAAGTATTGATTACCACTTACCCAGTTTGCAGAACTCTTCTTTATCACTCTGGTAGGCTGAGTACTTTATTGTGAGTTATTTCATGAGGGCGGTCGATCTTTATCTCATATTTTTATCGTAATACTAGCTGATGCCCGCGACTTCGTCCACGTGGGATAAAAACTATTCTATCTTTTAAGTTGGACCAAATGACAGATATTCACGAAGTTTGAACTAAATCGGTTCAGTAGTTTAGGAGTCCATCGCGGACAAACATTGTGACACGAGATTTATATATATTAGATGTATATATATATATATTATATATATATATATATATATATATATATATATATACTATGTTGATATATGTACGAGTACTTCTCAGCTTAAAACAGTTTCGCATCTCTCTCACACTCTTGACATTATTGCATAGTGCTAGAGAGAAGCAATTATTATGTAATGACAGTCCCCAACTATTTTAAAAAACGTAGTAAATAAATAATAATCTTAATTTACATTTTTGTTACAGTGTTTAGGTAGGTATTTTTTGTAAATTAAGCTTTTATAGTGTATCAAAATTATCGCTGCCAACGGGACTTGATCCCGTATCCCCCAGCTATCGCGGCTGGATGCTCTGTCAATTGAGCTATGGGAGCAACTACCGTTTGTATTGATGGGCCTTTGAAATTGGATTGAAACCGTAGTTTCCCAATAGATCGCTCCGCAGTCTGCCTATGGCATTATTGTTATTACAATCCAATATTCTCAAGTAAATGCCGGACACCCTTAAGGGTCGGCGGACGGGCCACTGGCCACAAACACAAAAAGTCACCACCGGTATATTTCCTGTAAGTTTCATACATTTTATCTACGCTCATTGCTTAAAGTTCGAATTATGAAATCAAAATGTGTCACATATTGACCTACTTTATTCACAGACTTCTATAATTACTAAAAAGTTATTCATTATAACATCGATGTACTATGTAACTATTTCAAGAAAGTTGAAAAATTTCCATTACGATACGCAACTCTGGGTTCCTGTATTTTTATCTGGGGTAATATTTTTTATGTTCTGTGGTAGTGCTATAATTTTATGGTCTTGATATTCTGTGGTAATGTTTACTTCTATTTTTGAGAGGACGAGAACTGAGTGCGATTGGTCAATGAGCTTCGCGCGCTTTTGCGAGACCAATCATAACGTTTCCCGCTAAACCTACCCTAATTGACCACGGACAAATAGATATCACCTGACGTTGCACGCACATGCGCACTTACCTGTAATTTAGTACCATACGCGCTATTATTAATTTTAAATTTAAACTCACACTCATGTTTTAACACCCCCCATTATGCAACCGTTTCATAAACTACTATTAGGTATATTATGGACTCGCCGCACATGGTGACGCTGGTACCCGTGCCTAATCCAATATGCAGCGACCCAATGTGCAATAAAATGTATGAAAACTACAGAAAATACGCCGGTGGTGGCGTTTTGTGGTTGTGGGTAGTGGCTTGTGTGCGGCGACACACTCGCTGCTCCTTAAGTAACGCACACACACAAAAACATGCCACAGATATCTCTCCCGCCTTCGTGATATAACTGCAAAGATTAAATATATTTTTGAGGATTGTTAAAAAGAATGGACTATCAAAGTGTAGGGCTGTGTCCGCACTACTTTTATTTATTTAAAGGCGCTAAAATATGTTGCAAGTTTTTTTTTATGTTTTATAACTAGGCACTGTTTCAGAAGAGTCTACTATACCAGTAGCTAGAAAGTTATGTGGGTGGTACCTTAACAAAAATGTTAGAAATTTGTTTGTTGGTTTGTACTTCAATCACTGAAGACCTCGTCGTTTGCCAAAACAATGTTTATTGTTTGTCCATTGAAGGTTTGCTAGGAAATGTTATTTTTGAATGGAAATGTAGCAAACATCGAACTCTATTAAGATCTAGTGATTTATCTTTTTGTTGTGAAGTGCCTACTTTTATCATGGCAATAGTTAGTTGTATAGAAATTTCTAGATACTAAGCATTACTATACAAGATAAATGCATGACGTTATTATAATGTTTTGGTCCTTATTAAGTAAAAAAAATTAAAATAGTAAACAAAGACTTATTAAAGCTTGTTAACAATTGAGTGCATTTTGTTAACTGTAAGAAAATTATCAATAAAATAATAAAATTATTTATAATATAAATGATTTTTGTATCATTTACCATTTAAAAAGAATACCCTCCTGTTATGAAACCAATCGCCACTATTTCGCTCCACGTGCAGCCAGTGACCCGAACTTGATATGTCGTCCGTCCACCTGGTCGAGAATCTACCAACCCTGCGTTTCACGGTGCTGGGTGGTCATTCTACCACTCAGGAGGCTCAAAACGTAAACTCTATTATACTAGTACGCTCTCCGCTGGATCAAACATTCTTTACAATTGACAGATCATTTTAAGGGCTGATTTGAAACGCCCCCATCGAAGTCCACGGTACTTAATTGACATTTGTAGCTAGTGACCGTCGTTTTGAATGGCATTTTATTTTAGTTCCATGGACGCTCACGCTAGATTACGCGACTGCAATCAGCGCCACAATGGCGAAAATCAAGTGTCTTCATTTTTATGTTGACAGTGTGAGGTCCAGCGTACTAATATAAGTACCTACAGCGTATTAAAGAGGTCAGTGGGCTCATAATGTCTATGCGAGACGGATGAGTGCATAGAGTATATTGAATATAAGGTGGTGTCAAATTATCTGCCTCCGTTCCAGGAGGTAAATGTGCCATACGTATACACTACAATAGTGAAGAAATCTCAGTCCCCAGGCTCAATATTTTTTTTTTTTTTTTTTTAATTAAAAATTACGTCGCAACCCAAGGTCAACGCTCTCACGCCGCGCCCAAACAGCTGATTTCCTTTACGAGGTGATAACTGTACTAAACATTTGACTGATGGACGTGTTTAAGCAACATAATGCGATATGTTAATAATGTTTAATTAAAAAAAATTGAGCTCTGGGACTGAGATTTCTTCACTATTGAAGTGTATATGTATGGCAATATCACCTCCTGGAACGGTGGCAGATAATTTGACACCACCATATATATGGGTAGATGAGTGATAGGTATAACCTATATACTAAGGTAAAATACCCAGTAGATGACACCTTAATGATTTATTAGTATGTTTATTGACATAGTTTGGTATGAAATCATCTTAGAGGGAACTCCTAATTGGTAATAGTTGCGCAAATTATTCCCCTTTCAGAATGTGACAAGAATTGTAGCAATAAAACTAATGTGTTATTTTTATGTTATTTTTTAATAAAGTAAAGGCACTATGCTAGTAGTTGACACCCAGTGAAAACAAAAATATTTAGTAGTTGACATAGGTATATTTAGTAGTTGACATAGGTAGGTATACGAAAAAGATGTACACAAAAAGAAATGAAATGAAAGTAAATACACAAAGCACTGGAGTAAGTACAGCGAAGAGTACTTCACCACTCTTCTCGGTTAGCCCGCTACCATCTTAGACCGCATCATCACTTACCATCAGGTGAGATCGCAGTCAAGGGCTAACTTGTAGTGGAATAAAAAAATATAACCTCAAAAATATCTATAAGTGTAATTATATAATATCAGTAATCAGTAATTTTATATCAGTTAGTTCCATAAAAATTCTAATTCGGGGATCGAGTACACATTTCTCGTCTGACTCATTTTTAATGGCTCGTTGATATGGTACAACACGTCTTCTCATTCATAGTCCAATTGATCCACTTTTTGAGGCCATTTCCAAAGTCTCCCACATTTCTGCATTGCCGAAATAGAAGCAGCTGTTTTGGTTACGTGAGTAATAACCCCTGGAAATAACTCTTCTTCGTAGGAAAATACTACATACTCTCCTACTTTTCTCTGTACTGGATTTTTAAGATTGTTTTTTTGTATGTTTTCTCCATCGCTCTCATTTTGAGACTCACTTTCACTCTCAAGAGAAATACCATCAGTATTTGAGTCAGAACTATCGTCAAAATGAAGCACCCTCTTTTCAGTCTTTTTCTTACGCTTCTGAATCTTCGCTTTTTTTGTTTTTTTCATTTTCTTCTCTTTTCTTTTGTCTTTCGGCAGCACGTTCCTTTTTTATTTTTTCTAATTCTTCCTTTTTTGCTAACTTCTTTTAAAGTAATCTTGACACAGCTGCCCCGAAACTATAGCGGGCATTCTTTCTTTAGTAGGCCGTTTTCTCTCTGGTTCTTCTGTATCTTCCATAGCCTCTTGTGTATAGTTTCTAAAATTTCCTTTTGTCGGTGGCATGTAAAAAACGAAAGAAATAAATAATTCAATAGTTGACACTTAAAGCTCCAATAGTTGACACCTCCTGTCAACTACTGAACAAAATGGTTCAAAATTATTTTAGAAGGTCAAATAGATTAATTTAACTTTTAAGCAACAAAATAACAATAAATAAAACAGTATCAACAAATTATATTAAAATCCATAAGTTGACACCCACATGTCAACTACTCAAATTTACGTAATTTCAAGTTTCAGTAAATGACATGACGCCATGTATATAATTTTTTATTGTGTGTGATTTAAAATAATATGTATTCACGCTTCAAACTCTAATATAATGAATGAAATTAATATTTATTTCAAATTGTAAAATAATATTTACCTTTCCAACATTAAGAATCTTTCGGCTTGCTCTAAACAAACTGCACAAGAAAATAACAATAAATATGGCGCGAAGCGTGCGGTTGTCATGAGTCGAACGGGGTAACTAGCGATGTTGTCTAAAGACTAGCGTTGGGCATTTAAACGAAAGCGTAAATTATAAGTCGTTTTTTTAAATAAACACAACAACGCGTTACTTAAAAGAAGTCCACTTATTATTCGATTGCTTTTTTAAATTGATTGATTTTTATTTGCTACGAATCTGATCTTATTTAATGAGCAGTATGGTTGGTTTTATTTTGCAACATTTTCAACCAAACAACGAAATTTAACTTACTTTAATTAATAACAGCTTAAATTCTAAAGGAGTGAGTACGAATCTGATCTTTATTGATGAGCAGTAAGGTTGGATTCATTTTGCAAGATTATTAAACGAAATAACGAAAATGTCACTTTAATTAATAACAGCTTCAATTCTAAAGGAGTGAGTACGAATCTGATCTTTATTGATGAGCAGTAAGGTTAGATTCATTTTGCAAGATTATTAAACGAAATAACGAAAATGTCTTTACGTTTTTTAACTTATTAATTTCTTTCCGTTGACAGTTGCGTTTTTTCCGCGTTGGCGAAAACATTGCCTAAACTGTTAAATTATTAAGTTGAGCAATCAACGAAAAACTAAAAATAAGCAAATAAGCAAATAAGCAGTAATTAAAAGTGACTTTTGAAAAACAGTAAAATGAAAAAGTCTGCTTATTGTTTTAAGCCGTTTTGCCCACCTCTACTAAAGACGCCACGTTAGTTTGTTTTGGTGCCGCTAGATGTCTATACTATATCTCAGACACAATCTCGATCTTCGGCAACTTGTGGTTTTCTTAATATTTTATTTTCTTCGTCAAAGTGTCAACTATTAGTACGGTGTCAATTACTGGTGGTTTTACCTTACGTCTTCAGAGAGTTGCAGTCTTCCATGGGGAACAAGTCCCCATGGGGGTACGGGCTTTGACCCTCGAAGCTTGCCTCCTTACCCGGGCCCTTATTCTGTATCGTCACGATCACTCAGTGGCCTTCAATGACATTTATTTTTATCCATTGAAGGTTTTCCACAAAATATTATTTTCGTTCCACATAATAAAGCAGCAATGAACCATAGACAACAGTGATTAACACTGAGTTACAGAATAAGGGCCCCGGTGGTTGTGTCGCGGGGCCAGTCGCCTGGTCCTCCACGCGGACCCTTGCGGGTCCCGGGGTAATTGATCGGAGCGATGGCCCCTTCCAATGACGTCATCGCCGCCTGCAACTACAGGCGGGGCACTAGGTGGGACCATTTCTGGTCCGTTGCGAGTAGGTCGACATCTGCGGGGCTCTCCACACGGAAGGAAGTCGTGTGCTCCGCCATGTAGTCGGCGAAAGCTCGCCAGTCCTGGCGATGTCTCTGAGAAGGTAGCGTGGCCATCATCGGCACGCTCTTCAGCGTCTAGACTCTGAATCTATTTCTTTAGTCCCTTCTTGATAACTTAACTTTTACTACTACCACTTCCACTAAATCCTTCTACTAACCTACTAACTTCCACCACGTGCACTCAAACTCCTTCTCATTTGTCTTTACCCACTTGTGAAAACTTGTCATTACTTATGAGATAATTAGATGTAAGACTAGTCTGTAAGATTCAGCTGTAAGTTTTCCAAATAAAATAAAATAAAATAAAATACTAGTCTAGAGGTCAGGTTGGTGGTCAGAAATGAGGTGGTCATCCAAGACGTCTATCGAGGGCGTCGCGGCGAGGCCGCGTGTTCCCTATATATACAAATTACTCTATGGCCGCGTGTAACGGCGATGTCGATGACGTCTGGTGTGAGCGCTGCACGTAGGTACGTATCCCCGCCATTCCCGCAATTTTACTGCAATAAAGCTATTAGGAAGTTCAACACTTACTAAGTTTTGCTTGCGCAATTACCTACTATAATATACTTAATCATCCCCATGCAGAAAAAGAGTCATAGCCTATCGAATATGGTAATAATTATTTTCGAACACAATAATTTCTGGTCGGTTTTCATCGCTTGTTAATAATGAATTGGCTTACACCTGTTAATAGTAAATAGCAATTTTAATTTAAATCCGATCCTGAATCCCTAACTAGTCGTTACGGTGATTGTTATATTTTATGCAATTGCTATTTTCAAGTTGAAATGATAATATGCTTGTTTGATGCAGCTACATTCCCGACACAGCTGTTCAAACTTATGGATCTCAATAATAAGTCTCTTGAAATAGGTAGTTAGAGATATTAACTAACTAATTATAATGATATAATTAACTGCCGCTGTTTTCCTAATAAGTATCACTATAAGGGAAGGAAAATATCGTAAGGATGTAGGTACCTACCTACCTATGTTTGAGAAAAATCGTACCTAATAAGTATTCTCACATTGAGCAGAAAAAGATCTCAAGGTTTCTTATAGTATGTATGTTTCTGGTAGGTGTATCTTGTAAAATGAGAAATATGTAGTAGGTACTAGTAGGTACCTATGTAACGAATCAGGGGAAAAAAGTCCAAATTCTTGCTCGTAGCTGGTTTTCAAGTAGAGTAGATACTTATATCACGATTTGCTTTAGCCGACGGACGTTCAGTGTTGGACAAAGGTCTCCTGCGATGATTTCCAAGTCCAACATAGGTACACGTAAGCAGACCACATTCCAGCACTTTAAGTCAGCTCTACGAGCTAGGTTCTACAATTAAAGAAAAGTTAAAAATAAGTAGGTACTCGTAGGAACATAATAATCCTTGTGTTCATTAATATAAACAGATCTATTCGAACTGCATTACAAATAACGACAGTCTCAGAGAGGTTTTCAAAAGTTATCCATAGTTTAAACAACCTAACAAGCAATACAAAAGCCAGACTACAAAAAAGCGAACTCTTTTAGTCTACGTGCACAAACTACAATGTAGAGAGGGTTATAGAGTAGTCTGTACGGGGTACCTACGTAAACTGTTCGATATACGGGACCCTGAGCACAGATAACGCGGGCGTACGTACTTACCTACCGCGGGGCGTAGGTGTGGTGACGCCAAAAAACTCGTTACACCAAACACAATTACACGAACACACGGGCTACGGTGGAGCTGCTTGCGAATAGAAAAACACTAGTTCTTACTGGTGGTAGGACTCTTCGCGGAATCTGCAGTTTGCTATTGGAGTTTAAAGATTGCTTTTGCATCGCATAAAAAAATGTATTAAGAATGCGTGGAGATGATGTAACCCATTTAGCGATCATTTTCATACATTTTTAAATTTCTTTCCATTTCTATCTTTTGCGATACGCTATCGCAAAGTGCCGTATGGTTAGAGGTGCGGGTAGGTAGGTACCACGGCAGACGGCAATGTGCAAAGGAGTAGGTACTGTATGTATATCGGTTCGCACGAAATCACTAGGCAAAATGAGAGTTGCGACGTCTTAAGATGGTGAGCGCAGTGCAGTGCGTCGTTTAGTATTGCATTTGCAACGCAAAGACGTGGGACGCTCTGCATCTGACATGGGCACTGGATAGGCGTATCACTTAACATCAGGTGGACATGCTCGTCTCATTATTTTTAGGGTTCCATACCAAAATGGTAGGAAATGGAATCCTTATGGTGAGACTTTTTTTTTATAATATAACTCTTGTTACCATCGCAAATCTCTATATATTGCGTTCAATCCAATCGCTTATGTTTCATGCGACAGATAAGTAAGGAGTTAGGAAGAAGTGGGTCTAACGCCCGCGTCTTCGTGAGTTTAACGCACTACCTATACCAATAAAACATTTAAATAAGCAAACCAACTCGATGTCACGGCACCGACTCTATGTTTTCCGCTGTGCCCGGTAGTTAATTACTCCTATAACGACAGTTAGAGCATAATGAGATTTTTGCAATTCAACAGTAGCACATTACACGGCGATGTTTGTCAGCCCCCTCCCTCGTACCACCCCGCTGACCGCCCGGGAAAAGTTATTAGGCAGCTTTGTTAATGAATACCATATTATGAAGTACCTAGGTACCTAAGTATTTATTATTTTCATTTTTTTGCATTTTCAGTACTCAATAGACAGTACGGTACAGTTGACCATATTATACATATATTAGCCATAGCCCATAACCTACCAGGCTGGCGCAGCCTGGTGGGCTTAGCACATTCAACAGTAGCAGTCTTCGATGCTGACGGAGTTTTGGAGTTTTGACAAGAAGTCTATAAATACAACTTCTGACGTCATACACTTGGATCACCAGTAGTCCCTAGACACCCGTCTGGAGGGAAGTTTGCCTACTGAAAATTGGCGGTGTTCGCCTCTGTGCCTCGTAGAGTACGTTAAGGCGTTGGGTTATGTGCCTGGTCTCCCTCCAGTCGTGTCGGAGCTATCCTATCGTTCCACGGCCCACCTTATTATGAGAGGGAATAGAGAATGCCCCTGCACTTGCGCAGATGTGCACTATACTATCACAGCGGCAGAAGGCCTGATGTTGGAGAGGAAAGGAAATGAGTGCCAGGTTCTACAAGCTCAGTTTAGAGCTTATCGAGGGTCAAATTATTTACACTTAAGTTTAGTAGGTTATCTAGACTAAGATACTGTACCCAATTAATTTAATAGGTAACCTACAGTACCTATTAAAGACAGAAAAGGTCACCAATTTTATAGGTAACTTTGTCCGTCTATTTTGGTCCAAGAAAAACAGAGTCATCTGACCTAGCTACTTGCTTACATTCAAGATTCTAGGATGGTATGTACGGTGTTCGTTCACAGCCGACCGACCGTCCATCAATTTAATTAAGAACCACTTTACATTTAGTCCCCGATAATCGACAAATGGCATTGGAGGAACAAACTATAGCCGTGTTCGCGTCGCAGCCACCAGTAGTCAGTAGCTAGTAGTCAGTAGTCAGTAGCCGCGAGCTATGATCTAGGCTGAACTGATAGCCCGACTGCTCATTAAAATATGTAAATGCGAGCTGAGACATTACGCAGATAGGTGCTTCTGACTTATTGACTGGACAGCGGTATGCAACCTACAAGTTTCCGACAAGATATATTTATTTTTTCAAAATTTTAAATATAAATTGTAATGAGCTATATTATAGTTAATGCACTCAAGTGCTCTGTGAGTAATTAGTATACTTTGTTATCAAATGCATACGTTTTAGGCTTCCCTTCGTGCGGGAGTCTTGAAAAATTAGTATTATTAAATTTATTAATATTAGTATTCGCATTTGAAAAATTTTTTTAGGTAACGAAATTATTGAGGTAAACTGTCTTACTACTTTTTCGATCTGCCAAGTGCCACTAAATCTCTCGTATTTGCAGGGTCGTTAATAAAACGTGTACCTAATTATGATTTGTGGGAATGCAATGTGCTGCTTTACACAAGTTTTATGATCGCACCAGAAGCGAAACAGCTACTAAAGTTTTAATTCTAGAAACATCTAAAATAAAATAGGGTCGCATCGCATAACCCGGTCCGTCGCACTGGACGCATTCAGTGCCGCTGCACGGGGCACCTACCGCGCGCAACTATTTAGTATCATTACAAATGTCGCTACTCGCCGTGCGCCGTGTCCGCACTCCGCACCCGCCGCTGTGTGCGACCTACCGTTCCTTATTAATAAGTAGTATTGAAGCTCACAAACTGTGCACACGGCTTTATAGCTTCTAACCAAGGTTTTAGCGGCCGAGAACGAGTAGCACTACTGCACTACGACTTATATAAACCATAAAACGCAACCTTAGGAACTCCCCGTTATCGGACTGCACTGTTTTTGAAACGAAAATTCTTTTCGGACGGTAGATACAGGCTACATTAGGGGCTAAGCAAAAGAAAATGGATTTTTCGATTACGAAAATCCCGTCATGGAGAAAATCCACGAAATTACCAGTCTTTACACACTTATGTTGAAACTCTATACCTATAATTGTGCCCACTTACAAAATGTATCCGCCGTTGCAATCATGCAATCAGCTATAAGTTTGATTTGGTATGATAAACTGGATACCGCGAGATAGCTCGACATAGCGCCATCTATCGAGCTTCGTTTCAAGTTTCAACCGAGTGTTCCGCATTCTTTTAGAAACTCTCTCTTAAATTACTTTTTTTCCATAGTAGGGTTGCATCCGATTACACCGGAGCCTTCGAGCAGAAATACTGGAAATACTTGTAGATAAAAACAACATTTAAGAAAATAAATAATTATTTTTCGAAAGCTCACTCCACAGTGAGCCAGCTCCGCAGTTCCGCCGAACTGAGCTGAGGTAAGCAAGAGTGTTGTTTTGTTCTGTCCTCGTCATTACGTACGTTTCAGCTCATTACAGCGCTGCCAACAGATCACGCCCGGGAGATTCGCCCGGCAGAGCGGCTAAAGGAAATAAGTTTTAAAGGACCGCTGTCTTTTTTTAAGGTTCCGTACCAAAATGGTAAAATGGAACCCTTATGGCGCGACTTTCTCCGTCTGTCTGTCTGTCCGTCACACTCGATTATTTCAGTAACTACCAGAGCTATCGATATGAAATTTGGAATAGTTGTGTATATTAGTGGCCCAAAGACACTGGAATAAAAAAAAATTAAATTATTTTTGTTCTTATTTAAAAAGGGGGGAAAATCAGAGGGTTGAAATTTAAAAGTGAGATAACTGTACTGTGTGGGGTATCATATGAAAGGGTTTACTTTGTACATTCTAAAACCGATTTTTAATTATTTTTAGTCCTGATAGTTTTTGATTTATCGGGGAAAATGTCTAAAAAAATACCGTTCCCCCCCCTTATCTCCGGAGTTTACCAATCGAAAAATCTCAAATAACTATGGTCAATAGGAATTTACGTATATTTTACAGGAAAACTATAGCCAATGCTCTAACTAGCATAGTTTTTTCGATATTAACAATAAACCTCTACAAACAAAGTTAGTTTTGCGGTTCATTAACAAAGGTAATTAAAACGCAAGTTTTTCTAAGTACTCGTCGTCAAATAAACATATTGGTTTTTGCCTGATTGTTTTGCTTCAGTACTTCTTGAGTACGGAACCCTCGGTGCGCGAGTCCGACTCGCACTTGGCCGGTTTTTTTTTATTTACTTCCTACTCATAATTAAAATAATAAGAAGATCCTCGCTATCGCCTATGAACCTGAAAATCAGAAAGAAGAATATATCAAAGATGGTATCAAGTTTTCTAATGAACCAAAACCAAAATATCAATAGTGGTTTTTAAGAACCATTATTGGCACTAGTAATTTGTTTTTCATATCCGAAATTTAATTTTGCATACAAAAAGTTACTTTCTTTTCAATGCTCATTTCATGTTTGATTTTTTTGAAAAGTACAACTTGTTTATTTGTCTATAGCTTTGGATCGAAATGTTAGTTAAAAGACTAAGAATTTTAAAGACTAAATTAATGTGGAGACCGTAGTCAATAAAAAATAAGGTTTGAATTTGAATCAGCTTGGCACGCGATTTCATACATCCATGGTCAATGGTAATTATCCTTTTGCAAAAGGGTTTTTTTCATACATAATCTGGATAAGGAATAAGGAAGATTTTTTTAAAACCAACTTGATCACCCAGGTAAAGTAGTGGGTCAATTATGTTGCTGATCTTCCACGGAGTGTGCGTTCAAAGATATAATATAGGTACAATTTTTTTTTCTTCACTCTTATCTATTAGAAATGTCGGAATCTGCCAGTCTATACAAATTCCGACATTTTTCATTTCCTTAACAAATTCCGAAATTTTTCTTTTCTGGGGACAGATCTGGCGAAGGAGAGACAGTGACGGTAAGGGGTTTTCCGACGAACGAAACCATCTTAAGCTCTCGTGCAGAGATATTTCCACTTTCTCACTTTTGACGTATCAAATTCTAGCCGTCGCGTCGCCGTACATTTTTTACAAGTCTTCCAAGAATTTCACGTGCTTTGAACAGTCAGTATTCTTTCACTACTAAATCTTGTTACCTTTATGTAACGGTAGTTAAGAGAGAAGACGCTTAATATTAGGGTTGTCCTATCTGTACCTAAAACAATGCTCACACATCATGGGATCAGTCGCTTAATTTGTGCATTTCCGATCCAAAGATATTCAAATTTGAACCCTAATGACGCACGGGAAATGTTAATAAAATGTTAATGCGGCGAAAGCGGTTGTCTCAGCTCCAATAAGTGACAGATTTGCTTGACAGACATGGCTTGTTTGCGGCGTATGAATAAGTCACGAATTGGTTTTTTATCTATTCTATTATTTATGAAGCATTGTTTCATGTCTGGACGTTCTTTAATTTGTTTAATACGAGTATGTCGAAGATAGAAAGTGTAGTGTTACACACATAATTAGCCTCATTTCGATACTAGGAGATCAGCGGCCAGTAGCAGGTAATCAATGCGTTGAGGCGATGATGAAAATCCATCGAGAATCATTAAGCGATTATAATTAGCGGGTAACAGTATCAATCGTTTCGCATTCAATATGGACACCGAATGCGAGCGACATTTTCTGGTTTTGAACTTAATTATTGACAAAATGGCGAAAAATATTGTGCACCGCAGATCGGGAGGGGCGAGTGATGCTGACAACAGGGTAGTATTGAATTTGATTTCCGTTTGTGGAAAATAGTTCTGTTATTAGTTAAAAACTTTAAACTACTACCTATTACTACGGCTGTTTAGCGGCAATAACACACCACCAAGCGATTAAGCATTCCGGTGCGATGCTATGTAGCAACTGCTAGTGTAAAGAACTAATCCCTGCCAAGTTAGTACACACACACAATACACACACACTAATATCTTCGGCTGCATCCTCACTTAACAAGAAGCAGTGCAGTCACGTTCCAACTTGCACATTATTTTGTCCAAAAGTATGTCATGTCTCCAACTACCAACCTTATGCAAAATGGCATCGCGCTCATATTATGTCAAATCAAAATATAGCACACTCTTCCCCGGTTTCCTGTTATGTATGTGTACCCCCTTAATCAAAATCACTCCCACGAAAAATATCCAGCAACTGAGAGGCAAGATGTATAACACATCAAAAAAACTCCACCGTGTGTCTGTTACGGTGTCAGTGTGAGGTGTCGGTTACGGTAACGACGTCGAAATTTCAATGGTTTTTTCCTCAGGTTTTTTCCCAAAAAATGCCAAACGCTCCTAAAGAAGTATTCATGTCAAAAACTTTCGTTTTTCAAAAGCAAAAAAGGAGAATAACTCCGTTGAAGCTACACAGGGCGACGAGGCTGATCATACGCAAAGCAAATGAATGATTGTTATTTTATTTTTCCATCGCGTGCGGTGGGCGCCGCCAAAAAATAACACACGGACGGAGCGCCTTACATCCCTGTACCTACCAAGAGCCAAGTGATTTAGCGTTCGATATAAGCTAGTAACCAGGTAACTGTGTGATGTGGCGGTAGCGGTGATGCGAGTTCAAAGGTTTT
Source organism: Coenonympha arcania (assembly GCA_036785405.1). Lineage (NCBI taxonomy): Eukaryota > Metazoa > Arthropoda > Insecta > Lepidoptera > Nymphalidae > Coenonympha > Coenonympha arcania. Next base: position 6,909,688 of record CM072067.1, read on the forward strand.
CACATATCAAAAATGCCTAACGCACTTAAGGGGATTTATTGAATTTATTTTTGTCTTTCTCACTCTCACGGAGATTTGGTAGGTGCGACATGCAGCGTCGCGGAAGAATATAGCAGAAAAACGACGTTTTACCTAATTACTCAAAAACTAAGCCAGTTATCAAAAATCGGTTCTAAGCGTTTTAGGATATTATTATTACCGATACATTAAAACAAAAATTACAATTACATCCATTGTAGTTTCCGATAAAACATAGAAAAACTGAGATTTTGGAGCAACTTTTGGGAGAACTTTCTATCGAGAAAATTTTATCCAATCGTGTTTCTGCTTCTAAGCGATTTTAGATCAAAGACCCAAAATACATGACGTGTAAATTTGAAAGTAATTGTCTTTATAGTTTTTGCATAAAACTTCATTCAAAATCACCTAAATACGGCTTGTAGGCCGTTAATGAAGTTTTCATTTCAAATATTTCGAAAAGAGGTGCAAAAAATGCCTAACACACTTAAAGAAGTTTTCATTTCAAATATTTTGAAAAGAAGTGCAAAAAAAACTCCGATGAAGCTACACAGGGCGACGAGGCTGATCATACGCAAAGCAAATGAATGATTGTTATTTTATTTTTCAATCGCGTGCGGTGGGCGCCGCCAAGAATTAATAACACACGGGCGTAGCGCCTTTCATCCCTGTACCTACCAAGAGCCAAGTGATTTAGCGTTCGATACTAGCCAGTAACTAGGTAACTGTGTGATGTGGCGGTAGCGGTGATGCGAGTTCAAAGGTTTTTCCCATATCCAAAAATGCCTAACGCTTCTAGTTTTCATTTTTCATATTTAGAAAAGAAGTATAAAAAACTCCGATGAAGCTACACAGGGCGACGAGGCTGATCATACGCAAAGCAAATGAATGATTGTTATTTTATTTTTCAATCGCGTGCGGTGGGCGCCGCCAAGAATTAATAACACACGGGCAGAGCGCCTGACCGCGGCAGTCCGCGCTCTTTTTGACTGCTCTACAACGCTATACAATGCACTACACACAAATTGTATGATTTTTGTAACATTTTTTCCTATTCGATGGCGATAGTTTTTTGCGGTTCCTGACCAATGCCCTTTTATGTAGCGGATGTTTTAATGGGACCCGGCAGACGGTCTGCCGATGGTTGCTTTTCAATTTTAACCGACTAAAGAATTTGTCGATTTTTAGAGATAGCCCCTTCTAGTCTCTACACAAAAATTTGAAAATTCGAGCAGCTACATAAATATGGCTTTATTATATTATGTCAAAACTTGACATGTCCGATCGCAAAATAAATCATGTGACTTTCACGCAAACAACTGTCATTATGATATTGTAATTTACAAACAAGAAATAAAAAAGGATACAATATTTTATTGAATTGCATTAATAAAAAGCCCATATTGTGTTTATGGCTAATATAATTCAAGAACTCCTTGAGGGATTATTGAAAATACTTTAATTTATAAATATTTATAAAATACTCCAACCTGACGGCGCTGCACTCAAAACAGTACAGTTCAATTTACGATATTGTCACAGATTAAATACGAAGACTGTAAGAGCCCAACCCCTGGATTTTTGTACAAAAAAAAAACCTTTATGAAAATGTTCAACTGCTGCAGCAGGTTAATTATATTAAAAAAAATGTTGGTTAGAGAACGGAGTAAACGAAGGTCATATTTTTTTATTGTTTAAAATACGGACTATCTACTTAAGTATTCATTTATATAAACACTTACCCTCTTACAAATAAACGTGGATAAAGATGAAATTGTTGTACAGTGTTTTGTCTTGTTCCATTGAATTCCAAATTGCAGTTGACAGTGAAGGACAAAACAGTGTATGTAACTATTCCATCGCTATTTCACGTTTATTTGTTATGCGATTAGTACTTATAAAGGAGTAGTAGATATTTTCCTGTGTTACAAAAAAATATTGTATAAAGTAAAAGTTCGGACGCGAATCCCATTTATTTTTTTATTTCTGACTCATAGGCTACCTGTGTGGAGTAAGTTTCGCAAAACTATGGGAAATCCATTAAAAATTAAACGGTATATCGCGTTAATACGCCTCCGAGCAAAAATCGGCCACACAAAAATAAATCCAAAATAAACTTTTGTCTTTTCGTAGCTTATATCTTTACAAATGATTTTCCATAAAGGACAAAGGCTAAAGCTGGTTAGTACTTATCAAGCTTTCTTACGAATCAAAACTAAAATATAGACACCCTGCATCACCCACTCAAAGAATTGATGTCATTATCGCATCGAACTAAGTGTTTTGACGCATTTACATTTTCCGCAACGGAAATGTACGAAATTAAATCTCAGCATGTCCACTGAGGTGAAGACCAATCTCCAATAGCGAAGAGATAGGAGAAGTACCTAGTTTTTTTATTTTATTTTATTTAATATAGGAAAACTTACAGCTATTACAACAAATTAACACAGAAAATATATAAAATAAATAAAGCCAATTACAAGTTTACACAAATAAATTATAATATTACTAGCTGATGCCCGCGACTTCGTCCACGTGGGATAAAAACTATTCTATCTTTTAAGTTGGACCAAATGACAGATATTCACGAAGTTTGAACTAAATCGGTTCAGTTGTTTAGGAGTCCAATGCGGACAAACATTGTGACACGAGATTTATATTTTAGATAACGTGGAGTGTAGGTGCACATACCTGCGAGTATCACGCAAAAATGTGATAAGTATTACACCGCCATTAAAATACCGAAATCAGCGTCGACACCACAAAGCACGACGCATTTAATCCGGTTACCGTATGTAAATAGCCCGCCGTATTCATTATCCGTGGGGGTTAGTAAGTGACAAAATGACGAACACTGCAAACGCATCGGATGCATTGACGCCCGCTCAAAGAATTGATTACATTATCGCATCGCGCTAAGTGTTTATTTTCGATGCATTTGCATATTTCGCAGACTGCCTTTTTTTGCGGACGATCGACACGTTTTTGTTTTGTCTCGTTTTTAATTTGAATCGTTTTATTTACGAATTAGAAAAATAATTCAATGCAATGTACCCTATATAAGTAGATATTTTGGTTTTAGATTTATGAAACCATTTTAATCAAAATCGTACATATTATTTAGGCATCTCTATCTTTAATTGAACGTTGGATAAGATGGTTATTAGAATAGTTTTAATGTAACGTATTTTTGTGGAAGAGATATTTAAAGCTTTTTTTAGAATAATAGAGATCTGATTCAAAATATAATTGTTTCGATATTTAATGATGAAATAACTCTGAATGAGTAAAAAAAGTAGGGACTAATGTTGAGTGATTACATCAGAAAATCACCATTTATAGCCAAATTTATCAGTCAAACTCGAAATCCTTAGAATTAGGTCTTTATCATTCTGAAGAACCTAAAATAAAATATAGTTTCATGGGCAAAAATGAAGTGGTGTTTACCATATTCTACGGTGCACACTGCACCTTATCTTCATACATTAATATTGCCATAGACGTATACTATTAACTTAGAGTTTATAAGTTAACGAAGTTCCGTTGGCCAGCAAAACGCTGTAGGTACCTAGATCGTATACGTGACTGAAACATTGAATTATCGTTGATTATGGCTAAAGTCGAGGCAGAAAGTTATCGGGAATGTTAAGCAGCAGTGTTATCGCTATAAAATAATTAACATCTGCAACACGGAGGCTGCAGAATTATCTCCCGACACGTATATTAACTTACCTATTAACATACTTAATGATGTTGAGAATAAATTCTCTAAGTATAACGCGGCATTATACTCTTGGCTTTCTGATTTTACCACTTCTTTGGATATTTGTGGGTTTTTGCCGTCTGAATTTTACCGAATTTCAGTAGTAAACTAAGACTTAGGTGCCTATCCACGTTTATAATTTTGGGAAACTCAGAACGCAAATTATTTCGACCAAACTGTCTCCAATTCAATCCGCATAGGTACTTCACACAACTTAGAGGAAATTTAATGAGCTCTTCAGGTAAGTTTTCTCAGACCTCACGGTCTTGTTTTACCGCTAAACAAGTGTTATGTAGTTGTCACTAACGCATATGTTATATTTATATAGCGTAGCGTATTTCGTCATTTATATACCACTCTGAAAATACAAAATTGCGTAAAATTGCGTGTGAGAATACAGCCCTACTTGAAGTATGAACCCCAAACGACTAAACATCAACGATTAGATTAACACTGATATTAACTTACTCATGTATTTCAAATGCACCAAATACACCCCAGCATACTTAAATAGGTACCTACCTAGGTACTAAGTACACGAACATTATCAACTCGTATATCTTTGTTCCAAGCTATAGTAGCAAGAGCTAACTACATTAAACTATTAAGTTAATTAGAATTCACAATACAATCCTATATTCTGCTGATTTCTCAACGCAATTAAGCGGCCGATAAGCTAGTAATTACGTATGGTAATCGTGCACTTAATACTTCTCAGTAGTGCGTGCTGCGCCTGCTAGCGAACGAGTTCCTGTTCATTATATTTTAATGATTTTATTAGGATATATCTAGTTACCAGCTTTTGTCTCTGGTTTTATCTGTATCTACACTTTTTTTTATAATGGAACCGCATAGTCAATTATCTGCAGTGATCGTCTAATTTAAAAATGAGTGCACCTCCACTTCATTTTTCTTTCAGGGTATGGAGATTTCAATACGCGAGAGTCGTTCATTAAGTATCTTATATTAATTTCGTGAATTCAATTACTATATACTGTGGTTGCATTCGTAAAATTAATATATTTTTTAAATTGACGTAAATATCGCAACCCAAATTGGATCATTTTATGATACGTCGTCGTGGCCAGATAATAGAACTGATCATTGTATAAAATGGCCAGAGCTGTAGTAGATATTGTACAAAACGAGAGTTATTTTCGAAATCTTAAAATTTGTTGTAGGAACTTACCATCATTACCATCAATCATTTTAGTTTTTCTCCGAAAATTCGAAGTAAAATCATTTTCTTAATAATAATAATCGTCAATAATATCATGAAATTATTAACTCTAAGAACGGACCGCAGATATAGTATTTCAAAAAATATATGTAAGTACCTACAAATTTTTTTATGATTTATGTTTTGGTGTTGCACGCATCTTTACCGTTTGAACTTCGTTAATTGTAGTCATATTTTGTTATTCGGAAAGCCTTGTACTATCAACAAAGCATACGAGTTTATATGACTCTCATTACGTAACAGTTGCATAATAGCTATTTTACGGTCCCACTTGAACGTTTACGTCGTCATTCGTCGATGCTACTTTGTCACGTCGACTGTCACTACTGTATTTAATTCCTCGGTGAGGTTGTGTGCAGCTCTAATTGCCGCTCCTGCGCGACTTATCATAATGTCTCGCAAATCACGACTCCTATATAAATCTGGCTTCGATAAGGAATGTATTATAAAGTAGGGCTATGTTACAACTAATTAATTACTTTACAAATGCTAATCAATTAACGGGTCTTTAGCTGTAGGTAGCCTTTGATGGAGAAATGCTATACGATGGAAGAGTTTTTAACAATGACTTAAAACATTAGTAGATACGACACGGCGCAGTTGAGATGCGTTTAGATATTTCAGTAGAAGGTCTCGGGTTTAATTTCGTGATTTTGATGACATTTGCAGCAACGATTAGGTCAGATTATAATGTCGAAACAACTGTACTATAATAATTAATAATTAATTATTGTCTGGCACTGTGCTTAGCCGACGAGATTAGTAAGCAAAATGAGACTTAAGAACTGATGTCTTAGTGTGATGAGCGCAGTACAGTGCGTCGTATTTCAATGTAAAATCGAAAGGCACACTGCTTCGGACGTATTACGTGCATCAGGTGAAGTTCTTGTTGATCTCGCAATTTTTGCGTCATCAACTCATCATCAAGAAAGTACGCCTAAAACCGACGTTCCTAGGTTCTGGGAAAGGAGAATCCTTATCCTTACTAATATTATAAATGGGAAAGTAACTTTGTTTGTATGTTTGTTCCGCTTTCCCGCCGCTACTACTGAACCGATTTGGCTGAAATTTGGAACATAGATAGCTTATAACCCGGATTAACAAATAGGCTACTTTTTATTCCGGGAAATTCCATAGTTCCCGTGGGAAATTTTTACAGCAATCTATAGCTACATCTATAGGTACGTAGCTAAAGCAAACATCTTTGAAAGTAGGTATAAGGTTGTAATATTGAATGGGAACGGGAAATTTATGTTTCCCTCAGGATTTGTTAAAAAGCGAATTTGACACAGGCAGGGCGGTGGGCAAAAGCTAATGATACTACAGATCTGATACTACTACTACTGATCACTACAGCTGTGATAATGGGCACCATATAGGTTCTGAACTTAGCACTGTACGCTTTTAACAATGTGTGTTTAGCAATGGGTTATGGGTTAATAACATTATAACTGAGAAAACGGGTACCAATACAGACCCTAAACTTACAACTTTTTCGCCATTAACATTATGTGTTTTAGTTGAAAAATGGGATATGGGATTATAATGCTATAAATGTGAAAATGGGTACCTAATCAGGTCTCTATTTACATTGTGTGTTTTAGTTGAGCAATTGGATTTTGGGTTAGTAATATTGTAACTGTAATATTAAATACCTATATAAATTCTGACTTACCATTGTTTCACTATAAGTTTTTTTTGTTTTAATTGAGATAGATGAGTTTAGATGAGTCAATGAGATACAGGTTAAAAATATTATATTTGTGAAAACGGGTACCCATATAACATAGGTTTTAAACTAATAACTGTTTTGCTACTGAAAATTTTTGTTTTAGTTGACAAGGGATATGGGAAAGTAATACGATAAATGTGAAAATGGGTACACAACTGCTGAAATTGCAAGAACTCCAGGTTAGCTTAGGTTAAAATAGGTTGGTATGAAGCATTGCGGAAGAATATATCAGTAAAACGACGTTTTACCTCATTACTAAAAAACTAAGCCAGTTATCAAAAATTCGTTATGAATATATTATGTTTTAGATGAGCAATGTGATATGGGATAGTAATGCTGTAAATGTGAAAATGGGTAGATACATTGAGCCCCGTAGTTGAACATATATTGATTAAGGACGGAAGCGGGAAGAGCAGTAAAACAACTAAGCCGATGTTTCTTTTAGTTGTTGTAGTAGTTGACTGTTTGTCTATCCCTTATGCTACTTTTTATCCCAGAAAATCGTTGGCTCCCACGGTATTTGTAACAGCCCGAAATTCACGCGGGCGAAGCCGCGGGCAAAAGCTAGTAATAAATAAAGTAAAAAATCCAACAAAATACTGACTGATTAAATATAAGTATTTGTTATTATTAAATACTTTCTTTATTTTCTAGCTTTTGCCCGCGGCTCCGCCCGCGTTAAATTCGTGTGAAGTGTGATGCGATAGTGTGAAGTGTGAAGTGTGATCTAACTTATAATGGTACAATAGTGGTTGACAATCCTATAAAAACTGAAATGCAACATCGATAAACTAACTTATTATTAGTATTTTGAGTCAGTTGCGCGCACGCAGCCTCGGAGGGCATTTTCAATTTTTTGTTGTTTACTATGCACAGACACGACACCATCGCTCAGTAGTTACAGCTATTAACACCTGCGATATCTGCTGAGCTCGAAATGTAATTCAAAGTAGTATTTAATTGGAAAACATGCAAATGGTATTTGTATTTTACATTTAAATATTATTGAACGTGAATTTATTTAGAGCAAGTGCCGAGTTTCTTGCCGGTATTTCTCGGAGCAAAACAGCTTACCGAATGTGGCGGTAGAGTTTGAAAGTTTAGTAACTGCAAGTTAGACCTATTTGAAAGAAACATTTTGATTATGAAAAACAATACTTAGGTCACAGATAATATACTTAGGAACAAAAGGAAAGTTTTGCTTTTTGAAAATAAATCTAAAATAAAATAATACATTAGGTAGGGAGGTACCCTACCTAATGTATTATTTTATTTTAGATTTATTTTCAAAAAGCAAAACTTTCCTTTTGTTCCTTTGTAATTTCAATCTCGGGATCTCGGGAAATCGTAGGTAGATTAAGGTCGGTCATTTTGTAAGGTAGAGTAGTGATATGCTGATAATTTTCCGTTTCCTTTAAAGTCAATATGGCGACAGTGGTTATTTTCTTTATCTTAGCCGCACTATACAACACTCGATTCGAGTTCCGACCGACAGACAGCGAGCGGACGGGCACATAAATCGGGGAGGCCGGGGCATAATGGCTCTCTCAAATCTAAGCCTGAGCCCAAAAGCCGGATTTCTACCTCGGTAATACACTTAAAACGGCTGAGCTTAAATCATCGTCATCGTTTGTTGAACAAGACTCCCGGTCACATATCAGTCGGTGACGGCCCCGTCTCCCCCCTACCCGAGTGCCCAAGTACCACCCTCAATAATTTTCGCTCGGCCCCTAGGTATAGATAGGTTTCTAGCTCGCACTTACGGACCATGTTTCGTGGTCGGAGATGCCCGCCTCGTAAACTTATCGGGGAGATTTTAGTTATTCGAGCCTACGTGATAACTGCAGATATACGATGCAACTACGTTATCAAGTTAATATGAATATCCTGTCTTTATTGAAAACTACATAATGCCCCCTGCTCGGTTGAATTTCGGGTTTTCGCAAAATATTGTACGAATCATTGATTTTCCGGGATTCAAAGTATGAAAAATAGAGGATAGTACCTATATGGATAAATATTAGAGGATTTGTTTTGTAAAACTGGCTAGAAGCAAGATTAGCTTAAAATAAAATATTTTTCGTGTAAGTACCTCAATTTGCTGTGTGACTGGAGTCGATAGACACACAGACGGCTGATAGGGCGAGTAGATTTAGTTAACTATTTTGGAGTAGAGTTTTATAAACTAGGATTTAAATAAAGGCATTTTTACTTTTGAATTACCTAAGGGCCTCCTTGTCCCTTCCTCGCAAAACGAAAATTTGTACCTATAGAGCTACCACACTTTGACATCATAGTTTAATACAGCTGTCTCTGTCTTATCAGAAATATTAAAGTTATAAGCCTTTTTTGTTATTTAATCGATTAATTCAATTTTTTACCATTTATTTGTTAGTAAATCTAGTTATAGAATTAAATGCAAAAAATTAAAATTTTGATTTCAGTCAACTGCCCCCCATGGGTGGTATAGAATGGGAAGAAATTTAAAAAATGTTTGGCAATTATCGCTAAAATGTGATAATTATTATAGTATGGCATAGGCTCCTGCTAGCACGGAACGGTAAAAATCATTTGAGGGGCTTCCTAAACAGACGACGCGATGTGACAAATCAATCAACACGGAGAAGGTCTTGGCAACCCCAACCCCAATCCAAACACTACTGATTTTAAATTTTGTCGTGATTAATATGTTAAACTAGCTTTTTCCTGTGGCTGTTCCCTCGTGGATAATGATTTTAAATGACGTATGCAGGCGTATCACTTAGCATTAGGTGGACGTGAACGTCTTACTCGCCTCGTCATTGTTTACTTAAAAAATAAATTGTGTTATAAAATATTACAGGTTGTTAGTTAAATGTTATTAACCATAAAAAGTTTTAAAGTAAGTTAAAAAGACTTCTAGCGAGAGTTCGATATATACGGTAGTAAATCCCATAATCCCGCCAGTAGCTCCGTAGTGGAATCAAACGGTTTTTAGTGGGTGTAGCCACTTCGTTTCCCCTGACGGAGGGGTAGGTACGGGTTATGCGTTTTCTTAGTATAAAAAAGCAAAAAAACTACTGTAGGACTACTACTGTAATAAAAAACTACTACTTTAATAATGGGAAGGGGCAGAAAAAATGGAGTAAAACTATATTAAGTTTATTCAAACTTGTCGACTGCATTACAAATTAACAACACTTGAATTGTGAAATTATAGTTATACAAATTTTCTAATCAACATAGGAAGCCAAAAATATTACCAAACATTGATTTTAAAATCCTAACATTGGTCTGAAGTCTTAACTATACAACCCCCGCCCGCCCAATAACGAAATGATCCGAAATTATAAAAGAAAAAAGTTCAACTCCATTAGAAACAAAAATAAATTGAATTACAACTCGATCGACATTTTCGATTCGGAGGCCTAACTCAATTAGGTTAGGAGCGCTGATGGAAAAATAAAATAAATACGGGGAACACAAAAAAAATTAAACACAGAAAAAAAGAGGAGGTCCAGATATAATTTGAAATATCTCCGTAAATGCAAAGCGCGAGTGCTGTTATTTTATTCAAATGAGGGCGAACTTTTTTCCAACCCTTTCTCCGGGCGCCATCAAAGTGGCCTGATATTCAATTAAAAAAAGAAGAGCGGGAACGCGACTGAAAATTAATCAGAAAAAATGCTTTTAACTAGATCTACATTTTAATGAAATTTATTATTGACGATTATTATTATAAGCGAGCGCCTTTTGTCGAGATTGCTCCGTGTAATTTCTATAGATACTGGTTTCTTTTTTCATATTATAGTTATTTTTCTTCTTTTCACGGCAGTTGCTTTACCGAATCTTATTGGAGAATCTTTTATATTTACCTTATCAATTGAAGAATAAAATAAACTTAATTATCAAAAATTCTTTAACATAACGTTCACAGCTTTCGATGGACAAACAATAATTAAAACTCTACAAATAATATTCTAAGATTCATATCATATAGTTTTTTGTAAATTATTACAACTTACCCACATTTACAATCCTGCTACTAATGGCTTCAAAAATAAAACAGCATAAGTCAAAGAATGCATTTCGTATTTTTCATAATTAGAATACTTACTCGCATTTAATATTAATGCGCTTCTATTTGTGACACGGTACGTCAGACCACTAATAATGGCGTGTCATCATTCTCATATGCACGAATTCTAAACATAATCACAAAGAATAATTTTAGTATGCATATGAGCTGATGGAAGTGCTTTTCCGGATTCAAATATACGAATTAATTGTTGATATCCATAACTGTGGCCGCGTGTTACACCGATGTGTAAAATTTAAGTGGAAATTTGATTTGAATGGGAGTGACTTCTCATGTAACATGAAATAAGATTTAGCAACAATTGACGGTTGTTTGACTATTGTTATTTTCGTGGATTTTCAACACGTTATGTGGATTTAGTGTGTACACAATTCGCTTCTGCCAGTTGTCGACTCATAAATTATGATTAGCTCATTTTTCTTGCATATCCTCTTTTACACAAGATATCTATTCGTATCTACGTTTGCATTGATGTTCTTGTCCCATGCTTTGATTTTATTGTTAGAGACTATGTATTTTTGATTTCCCTAAATTAAGTGGAGGAAGGAGATAATAACAATATCTTTATATTATGTATAATTTATTATGTGAAGATATTGCATAATGCATTAATGCATTTCCTATTAGTAGGTTCGGATTTCAATTACGTATAACTTTTTTTCATGCTTAATTTCGTATTCTACATCGATCGCTCATCAACAAGCTTCGTAGCGAGTGTGTGGAGAGTCTTTGGGAAAACTATATAATTTCTGGGCACATGTTACACCGTAGTGTAACCCGCTCCGCAATAATTCGAGAGCTCGTTATTATTCACCGACGGCTGGCGCGGAATGACTACGTTTTTATTCAAACGCCAGAATGATATAATTAAAATTTGAATACAAGATTAAGTCCAGAAAAATCCAATACCGAATCGGGAATTTTTAAAAGGGCTCGGCTGTGGATTTTAAATCGGTCATTGATTTGTGAATCGCGTATACTTACGTAGTTTCGATAGACATATAGACTGACAGACTGCGGGATGTTGGTAAGACATCACGACATTCATAAGACAATTTGGAAAGTATTATAATACATAGGTACCTTACGTGTGTGAATTGCATGACGTTAAACACTGTTATTTATTTATGTATTTGATTGTAGGTCGTATATTTTGTTTAATTTTACTGTTTGTGACTAAATTAAGATCCTAATTTATTTTTGCCGTAGTGTTATTTACAATTAATTACTTACTTTGTATATAGAATTTCTGGTAATGTACGGAATGACGTGCACCTTGACGGTCTTGTCGGTGACCGCACTCACCTATAATAGGCTTCACTGAAAACCAGCGCCGCAGCTTGCTGCAGCTTTATGCTGAGTGGTGACCTATGTTTGGTCACTTGGAATTATAATAACCTAGTTAAGTTTTATATTTTTTGCTATAAGTATTTTCTAATTTCTTTATTTGTGTTGAGAGTGTTAAATGTGTGTGTGATTTGTGACCAAATAAAAACCTTTTCTTTCTTTCTTTCTTTATTTTTCATCTAACCTCTAATACAATAGTGGTTGACAATCCTATAAAAACTGAATTGCAACATCGATAAATTAATTTATTATTAGTATTTTGAGTCCGTTGCGCGCACGCATACTCGGAGGGCATTTTCAATCTTATGTTGTTTACTATGCACAGACACGACACCATCGCTCACTACTTACAGCTATTAACACCTGCGATATCTGCTGAGCTCGAAATGTAATTCAAAGTAGTATTTAATTGGAAAACATGCAAATGGTATTTATATTTAACATTTAAATATTATTGAACGTGAATTTATTAAATGAGCAAGTGCCGAGTTTCTTGCCGGTATTTCTCGGTGCAAAACAGCTTTCCGAACGTGACAGTAGAGTCTGCAAGTTAGACCTATGTGAAAGAAACATTATGATTATGAAAAAAAAATCTTAGGTACCTACCTAACGTACTATTTTATTTTAGATCTATTTTCAAAAAGCGAAACTGTCCTTTTATTTCTTTCTTTTGTATGTAATTTTATATGATGTAGTAAATGAGGTAATTTCAATCCAGGGATTACCTACAGTACTTACATAGGGATAGTTATGATAAACTTTAAAAAAAAATCGTAGGTAGAATAGGGTCAATCATTTTGTAAGGTTGAGTAGTGATATGCTGATACTTTTCCGTTTCCCTTTAAATCCAATATGGCGGCAATATTTTCTTTATCTTAGCCGCACTAGGTATACAACACTCGATTCGAGTTCCGACCGACAGACAGCGAGCGGACGGGCACATAAATCGGGGAGGCCGGGGCATAATGGCTCTCTCAAATCTAAGCCTGAGCCCAAAAGCCGGATTTCTACCTCGGTAATACACTTAAAACGGCTGAGCTTAAATCATCGTCATCGTTTGTTGAACAAGACTCCCGGTCACATATCAGTCGGTGACGGCCCCGTCTCCCCCCTACCCGAGTGCCCAAGTACCACCCTCAATAATTTTCGCTCGGCCCCTAGGTATAGATAGGTTTCTAGCTCGCACTTACGGACCATGTTTCGTGGTCGGAGATGCCGGCCTCGTAAACTTATCGGGGAGATTTTAGTTATTTGAGCCTACGTGATAACTGCAGATATACGATGCAACTACGTTATCAAGTTAATATGAATATCCTGTCTTTAGTGAAATCTACCTATTGGCCGCAGCTCGGTTGAATTTCGGGTTTTCACAATATATTGTACGAATCATTGATTTTCCGGGATACAAAGTATGAAAAATAGACGATAGTATATGGATAAATATTAGCGGATTATTGTTGTGTAAAACTGGCTAGAAGCAAGAATATTTTTCGTGTACCACAATTTGCTGTGTTACTGAAGTCGATAGACACACAGACGGATGATAGGACGAGTAGATTTAGTTAACTATTTTGGAGAAGAGTTTTATAAACTAGGATTTAAATAAAAACGTTTTTACTTTTGAAGTACCTAAGGGTCTCCTTGTCCCTTCCTCGCAAAACGAAAATTTGTACCTATAGAGCTACCACACTTTGACATCATAGTTTAATACAGCTGTCTCTGTCTAATCAGAAATATTAAAATGCTTATACCTTTTTTTGGTTTTTAATCGATTAATCCAATTTTTTACCATTTATTTGTTAATAAGTCTAGTTATAAAATTAAATGAAAAAAATCAATATTTTGATTTCAGGCAACTACCCCATGCGTGATATCGAATGGGAAGAAATTTAAAAAATGTTTGGCAATTATCGTTAAAATGTCATAATTATTATAGTATGGCTTAGGCTCCTGCTGGCACGGAACGGTAAAAATCATTTGAGGGGCTTCCTAAACCGACGACGTGACAAATCAATCAACACGGAGAAGGTCTTGGCAACCCCAACCCCAATCCAAACACTACTGATTTTAAATTTTGTCGTGATTAATATGTAAACTAGCTTTTGCGTGTGGCTGTTCCCTCGTGGATAATGATTTTAAATGACGTATGCAGGCGTATCACTTAGCATTAGGTGGACGTGAACGTCTTACTCGCCTCGTCATTGTTTACTTTTAAAAAATAAATTGTGTTATAAAATATTACAGGTTGTCAGTTAAATGTTAGTAACCATAAAAAGTTTTAAAGTAAGTTAAAAAGGCACCTAGCGGGAGTTCGATACATACGGTAGTGAATCCCGTAATTCTGCCAGTGGCGCCGTCGTGGAATCAAACAGTTTTTAGTGGGTGTAGCCACTTCGTTTCCCCTGAAGGAGGGGTTGGTACGGGCTATGCGTTTTCTGCGTATAAAAAAAGAAAAAACTACTGTAGGACTTCTACTGTAATAAAAAACTACTACTGTAATAATGGGAAGGGACAGAAAAAATAGAATAAAACTATATCAAGTTTATTCACACTTGTCGACAGCATTACAAATTAACAACACTTGAATTGTGAAATTATAGTTATAGAGAGTTTCTAATCAACATAGGATGCCAAAAATATTACCAAACATTGGTTTTAAAATCCTAATATTGGTTTGAAGTCTTAACTATACAACCCCCGCCCGCCCAATAACCAAATGATACGAAATTATAAAAGAAAAAGTTCAACTCCATTAGAAACAAAAATAAATTGAATTACAACTCGATCGACATTTTCGATTCGGAGGCCTAACTCAATTAGGTTAGGAGCGCTGATGGAAAAATAAAATAAATACGGGGAACACAAAAAATTAAACACAGAAAAAAAGAGGAGGTCCAGATATAATTTGAAATATCTCCGTAAATGCAAAGCGCGAGTGCTGTTATTTTATTCAAATGAGGGCGAACTTTTTTCCAACCCTTTCTCCGGGCGCCATCAAAGTGGCCTGATATTCAATTAAAAAAAGAAGAGCGGGAACGCGACTGAAAATTAATCAGAAAAAATGCTTTTAACTAGATCTACATTTTAATGAAATTTATTATTGACGATTATTATTATAAGCGAGCGCCTTTTGTCGAGATTGCTCCGTGTAATTTCTATAGATACTGGTTTCTTTTTTTATATTATAGTTTTTTCTTCTTTTCACGACAGTTCCTTTACCGAATTTTATTGGAGAATCTTTTATATTTACATAATCAATTGAAGAATAAAATAAACTTATTTATCAAAAACCCTTTAACATATTACGTTCACAGCTTTCGACGCACAATCAATTATTAAAACTCTACAAATAATTATATAATATCCCGTAGTTTTTTTTGTAAATTATTATAACTTACCCACATTTACAATCCTGCTACTAATGGCTTCAAAAATAAAACAGCATAAGTCAAAGAATGCATTTCGTATTTTTCATAATTAGAATACTTACTCGCATTTAATATTAATGCGCTTCTATTTGTGACACGGTACGTCAGACCACTAATAATGGCGTGTCATCATACTCATATGCACGAATTCTAAACATAATCACAAAGAATAATTTTAGTATGCATATGAGCTGATGGAAGTGCTTTTCCGGATTCAAATATACGAATTAATTGTTGATATCCATAACTGTAGCCGCGTGTTACACCGATGTGTAATATTTAAGTGGACATTTGATTTGGATGTGAGTGACTTCTCATGTAACATGAAATAAGATTCAGCAACAATTGACGGTTGTTTGAGTATTGTTAATTTCATGGGTTACATGCCATGTGGAGTTGGTGTATACAAAATTTGTTTTTCAATTCGTTTCTGCTAGCTGTCGACTCATAAATTAATGTAAGCTCATTTTTCTCGCGTATCCTACTTCACACAATAAATCTATTTGTATCAACGATTGCCTTGATTTTCTTCTTCTATGCTTTGATTTTATGGTTAGATAGGTACTATGTATTTTTGATATCCCTAAATTTTAAGGTACATTATGTGGAGGAAGGAGATAATAACAATATCTTCACACAATAAATGCATTTCCTACTAGTGGGTTCGGATTTCAATTACGTATAACTTTTCTTCATGCTTAATTTCGTATTCTACATCGCTCGCTCATCAACAAGCTTCGTAGTGACTGTGTGGAGAGTCTTTGGGAGAACTATATAATTTCTGGGCACATGTTACACCGCAGTGTAACCTGCTGCGCAATAATTCGAGAGCTCGTTATTATTCACCGACGGCCGGCGCGGAATGACTACGTTTTTATTCAAACGCCAGAATGATATAATTAAAATTTGAATACAAGATTAAGGCCAGAAAAATCCAATACCGAATCGGGAATTTTTAAAAGGGCTCGGCTGTGGATTTTAAATCGGTCATTGATTTGTGAATTGCGTATACTTACGTAGTTTCGATAGACGTAGACTGACAGACTGCGGGATGTTGGTAAGACATTCTGCTTTCAACGACCTGTAAAGACTTTATTCACCAAAGGCATTGTCTTTCGTATTTCGTAAGTAGAATAAAAATTATGATAAGGCGTTTCTGAATGTTTGGCCTCTGCGCGGCTGACGGCTCGTTCGTTAAACCAACTTCAAAAAAAGGAAGAGGTTCTCAATTCGTCGGAATCTTTCGACATATAATAAGACTGATACGTTATAACCGCGCATATAACTAGAGAGTATAAGCATATAAAGGTAGAGTCAGTGTTGAAATTCAAATACCGAAAGACTTGAACAGCAGCCGAAGTTTCTCCATAGAATTCTAACCGTTTCTTAGAATCTATAATTTCTAAAGCACACCGTTTGTCTAAAATAATTCACTTAGAAACACAGTGTCCGCACGCTAAGCAATTTTCGGTCGTTCCCAAATAACTCACATCCAAAAAATATAATGTAACTTTCTCCTTCTTTCCTTTTTTTGCGAAATAATGATGACATAATACAGGGTTAATGAAAAAATTCCAAATCGCTCTCGGCCTGTAGTTGTTTACATTATTAGCATTTAGCACTAACATCTTTTGTTCTACGACTTTTCAAAATTAAGTATTAATTTATTTCATACAAAAAAAAATCTCTGTAAAGTTATATTACACTGTTGCGGTTTCACGCCGCGTGTTAGCGCGCTGCGCCGTTGCCACTTGCCGATGTTACATTACAGAGTAGAGTAAATTAGAGTATCTGTGTTAAATATTGAATATTTGATATTTCTCAAAATATTGAGTTGAAATAAAAGTCTTAGAACAAAAGTTGTTAGTTTTTATGTAAACAACTAAAGACCGAGATATGGTATTTTTTATATATCCTGTATATTATATGAAGGTACAATTACTATATTACCGATAGAACGTGTGCAGCAACAATGCCGCCACTCTCGACTTGCTCTTGTATGCACTTCACCGACCGAGGGGACTTGACACTTGCATTATTTAAATAAGTGACGGCTCAGTGATTCAGACGTGTAACTCCTAATCGGGGGTATAGAGTTCGAATCCTAAGTATACAAGTTTGATTTTTTTTGGTATCTACTGTAGTTTGCTTGTAGTAACCCAATATCTACTGACACGGCAAAGAAAAAGATAAATTTTAAATGTGAGATCGTTGGTTTGATTGTTTGTCCTTTAATCACGGCTACAGCAACGGATCAACGTAATTTTTTATGTGAGAATGACAATTACAATCTTTTTATCCCGGAATTGTTGATGATCCTCTCTATATTTGTAAAAAAAACCGACATTCACACTGACGGAGTCACGGGAAACAGCTCGAACACTATAATTTAATAAAGTACCTAACCGTTATACCGTAGCTACCTAATGTTATTTTGAAGTCAAAGCCTGTCAATGGAAATACTTGTTTTAGAAAATTATATTTCTATAATTGCTATTTATGTAAAAAAACTGCGAAATTTATGAGAATTTTATCTTCAAGAGTCCTTAAATCGCGTAATCAATTTTGCGTCATGAATCATGATTTAAATAATTCCCGTACATTTCTTAAATTTTAAGTAATAGTAATTTGTGAAGTAGAATCGATAAAAATCATAGCTAATTATATTTCATTTCGCTTCATTTTTCAGATAATTATTATTATTATCGACAAAGTAGTAACTTCTATTGTACAGGCACTTTTCGCGCATTTAGAATTAAGTCACTCAATTGATTTTTGTTTTCCTGTGGGGTCGCCCCACCCGCCGTCGTCATCTTTAAATAATTTGGTCAGGGTAAAAATATGATTATTTCATGCCTAAGTTTAATTGCAGGGTATCTTAACTAGTCGGTCGCTGTACATTAACCAAGAGCGTTTAAGAGAGTGAGAAAAGCTCGGCGCGCGGCCGGTCGCTCCGCGGAGGGCAGCCGCCTACTTTTGTCTTTTCGCTCCAACGCAAAGCGGGTAACTTCTGTTTGCACCTTTTTGGGTCTTTTTTTCGTGGACTATAGGAAAAAGATAGAAGTGATTACGAGTATTAGAAGCCACTTTACGTACTGTCATTTCGATTAATGGATAAGTATCAATGCTATTTCTACTTTGTGTCGAAGTTGACGCGCGGTTGTATCTGAACAGGAGGTCACTTCTTCGATTCATAACACAGACTAATTGAATGAAAAACTAAAGTTTTTTACATGCATTTGGTTTACAGTGTAGTTTAATTTTTTACTTTGCACGTTGATTGATAGATTTTAAAACTCAGCATACTTTCACATGAATAAAATATTATTATAGTTCCATCATAAATCTTATTTAAATAAGTTTTTTTTTTGTTATTTTTAACATTGTACTTAAATGCTTGAATTTTAAGCACGCAATATAAGAAAAAAATAACTTCTATAAATATAAATGATGTGTATTAGTTGCACATATTCATTCATAATAAACAACAAAGAATACAACATCTTATAATAACGAGGTTTTTCTTTTACATTTCCTCGTACGTCTTATGATTTTCGTCTATATTTTCCAACAATCTTTGGTTTTTATTAACTTTCTCCCGCAAATTCGTGCGGACTCTTTTGCTGACCTTTAGACTGTGTGAAACTTTTTGTAGGATTAAAAGGGGAATTTTTTGTTATTTTCTTTACACGCCTCTCCGGCTGCGGAGTGGATACGGAAAAATGTTGCACTGAAAAGGGAATACTTAAAACGTGAATGGCTAAACAGGTCAATTGAATCTTCTGAAAATGTGGCCGAATTTTCCGTGGAGGAACTTATTTCCTATTCATTCCCCATTCATCGATTCATTATTGTTATTTGTTATCAGTAAATAAATAACAAGAACTTTCAAACATGGAGGGGTTTCTTAACGATGCTTTTCTTAAACATTACCACACTTGTGATGAGTTATATTTTGCGTCAAAAGCACGAAATTCGAAAATTCAAAGGTTTTAATAAAGCCTGGAAATAAGACTTCGATCACTAGAAGAAATATGTTCCCTGAATATTTATTAAATTTGGGAAAAACATACAGTCTCTTATACTACACATACCTATAAATAGTTATTTACATATAATTGACACATAGGCCAATAAAATTTCCACCATTGAGTTGTACTTACATAATGGAAGTGAAAAACAAAAAAGCCACTAAAATTTGTCTATTTTTGTATTTTGTATACCTACTTGTTACGGTCGATGTTGAAGAAACTTTTTGGCGGCTCAGAAAACTCGGTGATTTGATGCGTGAAAAACTAGTTTACCAAAAAGGAGGATGCTATATGTCCGTCTGTATGTACTTATACTCTTTTTTGTTACTTCATAAAGGAGCTCGACGCTAATGTATCAATCGCCAGAAATGGTTAAAAAAACCTATTAAAGCAGTTTTATTGTAAGAAAACTCAAATTAAAAAAGCAGGGCTTACACCAGTTTAGACCGAGTCGGAAATCTCAGAAGAATCTCAGGGCGAGGCGAAGTGAGTGGCCCTAAGGGAGGTTCCGAGGGGGTCTTGACACTCATTTAAGTAGCATATAATTCAGTTTGTTTAGCCGAATTGAATCCCAACGAAGGGTTGTTCGGGGAAAAAATAGAAAAATCTACGCCTATAAGTATTTAGTATACCTTTAAATAAATAGTACAGCATCGGTTCATCTAGTTTTCACCCCCGACTTTGGTTGTTTTAAGCAAATTCACATTAAAAAGTTTAGATGTTTGTTTGTACACGCTACATCTAATGAACCTTTTCGAATGATTTTTGGAATTGAGATAACTTATACCCTGTATCAAAACAGGCTTTTCTTTATTGCGGAAAATCGATTTAGATCAGAAATTAGGTTTCCCGTTACATAAGAAAACGAAACGTACGTCAGTATAAGGCCTTAAATTGTCGGTATATATATTTAATTGTTATAAACAAACAATATCATTGTTTTATTTGTTAGGGATCGTTTATGTATTAGTATGTAGTTATTTGGGTGTAGGTATGCTTATAATTTCACACCACCTGCAGTCTTGGGTTTCTTCTGTTTTCCTGATCTGCTTAGCGATAAGGCTGCCTTTTGGACCTATACCTACTTTTATATATGTTTCTGTCCTTTGTTACGTTTCTTGTGTGGTGCAAATAAAGAGTTTTAATAAAAATATCGCAGCCTAAACGTAAAAATACATAAAAATACTCGTACCTGTCTACGCACGGACAATTTAACATTATTATAACGCATATACTTCAATATCTACTACCTACAATACCTACCTACAATATTTATGGGGTGAATTAGGGAAGAAGGGGGTGTTATTCTTTTTTTATTGGAATAAATTAGTGGAATTGTATTCGAGATCGTGCTAATGAATGTCTTGTGGACGATTCGCTGAGTGGGTTTTGTTTTAATTAATTGATTTGATTTGTGTTTGGCACTGAATACGGTTGTGTATTTATTTAAATGTTTATTTATTTATGCGACACTAGAAAAAATAAAGAATTTATAAAAAACCACGACTGCTCTGTGGTAAAACAACTTTTTCCAAAAAAATATAGCCTATGTTACTCTGAGTGATGTAAGGATTTTAACAATACCCCATACTCAGACTACAGTGACCCCATAATAATATGTCCCAATCTCTTCAGTTGTTCAGAAGTTATGGTGGAATAAAGAAACTCGCATACATGCATACATGAACCCTAAAAACATTACACTCCTTTTTTTGGGCAGTCGATTATAGTTTGAAACTTTGATGTTAAAATAAGCAATGGTGCCAATTCTGTTGTGCAAAATCTCTATACTAAACTCGTAAAAATGTGTATAAATATGTAGTGATATTATTTTCAAATGCTCCCCATACTGAAATAGAAACTCTCTTTTAGGGTTCCGTTCCAAAATAGTAAAAATGGAATCCTTATTGTGCACCTTTTTAGGGTTCCGTAGCCGAATGGCAAAAAAAACGGAACCCTTATAAATTCGTCATGTCTGTCTGTCCGTCTGTCCGTCTGTCCGTCTGTCCGTCTGTCCGTCTGTCCGTCTGTCCGTCTGTCCGTCTGTCCGTCTGTCCGTCTGTCCGTCCGTATGTCACAGCCACTTTTTTCCGAAACTATAAGAGCTATACTGTTGAAACTTGGTAAGTAGATGTATTCTGTGAACCGCATTAAGGTTTTTACACAAAATTTAAAAAAAAGTAATAAATTTTGGGGGTGCCCCATACTTAGAACTGAAACTTAAATTTTTTTTTTTCATCAAACCCATATGTGTGGGGTATCTATGGATAGGTCTTCAAAAATGATACTAAGGTTTCTAATATCATTTTTTTCTAAAATGAATAGCTTGCGCGGGAGACACTTCCAAAGTGGTAAAATGTGTGCCCCCCCCCCCTGTAACTTCTAAAATAAGAGTATGATAAAACTAAAAAAAATATATGATGTACATTACCATGCAAACTTCCACCGAAAATTGGTTTGAACGAGATCCAATAAGTAGTTTTTTTGTTATTTACAATAAAACCTCTAAAACAAAGTTAGTTTTGCGGTTCGATAAGAAAAGTAGTTTTTATGGTTTTATTCCTCCGGTTGTAGTACGGAACCCTCAGTGCGCGAGTCCGACTCGCACTTGACAGGTTTTTTTTTTAGCTGCAACCACACTGTCTCCTCCGATTTTAACATCATCTGCTGTTTTCTGAATTGCCTCCCAATATGGTAGCAAAAAAAGAAATCAAACGTCAAAAGTTTACACGCTTTCGGGCAGAATGTTTACACAAACTTATCCACACAACAGTCGTGTAAAAAGAAGAGCAGATTGAGACGCTGTACCTATTTTATCTCGGCAACAATCAAAACGCTGCCAGCCGCAAGTTTAATTATGCAAACATCAAGCCTTGCCAGATTTCTCATTAGAAGCAAGATAATGACGGTACACACTGTCGCAAAATTAGATAGCAAGCACGCACCCAAACAGATATACGCGGGACATTAACATAAACCGAATTTGCATGTAAATTACATTTTACAGCGTCTTAATTAAAACATTTTGGCATTATAAATGATCTAGGGGGGTGGGTGTGCGCCTGACCTTACGTCTCCCGTCCTACCTCCCCCTAGCTTAGTATTCGATAGTTTTGTATGATGACAGTATTTTAATTGGGTGTTAAGTTGCTTGCAATTATAAAATGTTAGGTATCAACTATCAAGTTTTTACTTCCAGCAAATAACTTAGGTCTTCAGATCGTCTCATCGTTCTAAAAATGGAAGCCTTCATTTTTCTTACGTGTAAAGTGTTAGAAAAATGTAAGAGGCGAGGCGTTCATTTTTAGGGTTCCGTACACAATGGGTAAAAAACAGGATCCTATTAATGAGACTTCGCCGTCCGTCCGTCTGTTTGTCCCCAGGCTGTATCTCTTGAACTGTGATAGTTGCACACTTGAAATATTAACAGTTATGTATTTCCTTTGCCGCTATAACAACAAATACTAAAAAATTGAAGATTAAAGGGGGCTCCCATACAACAAACTTGATTATTTACTCGGTTTTTGTCGCTGATCCACTAGACCCATAAATACTCTACTTGTATAGTAGTAATAGGTTATTGGGCCTTCTGGCTTCTGCATCATCATCTCGCTACGTTATATAGATGTACGGAACCTTTCGTGTGCGTGTCCGACTCGCACTACGTACCTATACGATTTTCTGATTGAAATTGTCACGTTAGTCCAGTGGTGAGTAAATCGGCTGTGTATAGCGGGATCTAGAGTTCGATAAGTGTATAAGGACTGTGATTGTTATTGTTCCTACGTCTCCATCTTTGTAAGGGATCAGAATTCTTTAATCGATGTGCAATAACAGTAACGAATCCTACGGGACCTCGGGACGCGAACGAGGGTCTCCTATCTCTATCCTGGGAAGTAGCTGGCGTCAGAGGCGAGTCCAGAGAGTGTTGTGCAAGGGAGCCTGGGGTGCGTTCATGCGTCAGATGACCCTAGAGTTGGGTCTTATTATGTTCGTGAACTTAGCAGATCATGTTCCAGCAGATCAAAATTAAAACGGAGTTCTCTTCGCATGCAGCTGAGTTCTAGAGTTCCTGATAGTTTTTAAAGATAGTTCTAGCCATTTTACCCAAAAAAATGCAATTGAAAAAATGATCTGCTAACTTCCCGTAGCAGATCATTTTCCAGAAAAACAGTATTTAAAGAGTGTTCTCAACGCATACAGCTTAGTTCTATAGTTCCTGATACATTTTAATAATAGTTCTAGTGATTTAGCCTAAAAAAGCTAGACTGAAAATAATGATCTGCTAAGGGAAGTTAGCAGATAATTTCTCAATAAACTAACATAAAAATTAATAAAAAGTAAACCTAGACGACGAAAGGAATAAATTCTTCTGATTATCTTAAAACAGTGTTAGAACTATACTTAGAATCCAGATCTAAACCTAGAACTCTGATAAAAATACCAGCAGAGCATACCTGAATGTAGAAGAGTATGAATTTCGATCATTATTATTCCCTCCTAATTAAAAAAAAAAACTATCATCCCAGGAGGCTGGAACTCTTTTGATTTAATAAGAAAAATACTAAGACTATATTAAAATCTAGATCTAGAGCCAGAACTCTCAAAAAAATACCAGCAGAGCATATCTGAATATAGAAAAGAATGAATTTCGATCATTATTTTTTCGTCCTGATTAAAAAAAAACTAATATCCCAGAGGGCTGGAACTCTTTTGATTTAATAAGACAAGTACTAAGACTACACTAAAAATCTAGATCTAGACCCAGAACTCTCAAAAAAGTACCAGCAGAGCATATCTGAATGTAGAAAAGTATGAATTTCGATTATTAATTTTTCCTCCTGATTAAAAAAAACTAATATCCCAGGGGGCTGGAACTCCTTTGATTTAATAAGACAAGTACTAAGACTACACTAAAAATCTAGACTTAGACCCAGAACTCTCAGAAAAATACCAGCAGAGCATATCTGAATGTAGAAAAGTATGAATTTCGATCATTATTTTTCTCTACTGATTAAAAAAAAACTAATATCCCAGGGGGCTAGAACTCTTTTGATTTAATAAGAAACGGTCTAAAACTATAGTAAAAATCTAGATCTAGACCCAGAACTCTCAAAAAAATACCAGCAGAGCATATCTGAATGTAGAAAAGTATGAATTTCGATCATTATTTTTTCCTCCTGATTAAAAAAAAAAACTTTTATCCCAGGGGGCTGGAACTCTTTTGATTTAATAAGACAAGTTCTAAGACTATACTAAAAATCTAGATTTAGACCCAGAACTCTCAAAAAAATACCAGCAGAGCATATCTGAATGTAGAAAAGTATGAATTTCGATCATTATATTTCTCTCCTGATTAAAAAAAAACTAATATCCCAGGGGGCTGGAACTCTTTTGATTTAATAAGACAAGTACTAAGACTACACTAAAAATCTAGACTTAGACCCAGAACTCTCAAAAAAAATACCAGCAGAGCATATCTGAATGTAGAAAAGTATGAATTTCGATCATTATTTTTTCCTCCTGATTAAAAAAAAACTTTTATCCCAGGGGGCTGGAACTCTTTTGATTTAATAAGACAAGTACTAAGACTACACTAAAAATCTAGATCTAGACCCAGAACTCTCAAAAAAATACCAGCAGAGCATATCTGAATGTAGAGAAGTATGAATTTCGATCATTATTTTTTCCTCCTGATTAAAAAGAATCTTTTATCCCCGGGGCGCTGAAACTCTTTTGATTTAATAAGACAAGTACTAAGACTACACTAAAAATCTAGATCTAGACCCAGAACTCTCAAAAAAATACCAGCAGAGCATATCTGAATGTAGAGAAGTATGAATTTCGATCATTATTTTTTCCTCCTGATTAAAAAGAATCTTTTATCCCAGGGCGCTGGAACTCCATTGATTTAATAAGACAAGTACTAAGACTACACTAAAAATCTAGACTTAGACCCAGAACTCTCAAAAAAATACCAGCAGAGCATATCTGAATGTAGAAAAGTATGAATTTCGATCATTATGTTTCTCTACTGATTAAAAAAAACTAATATCCCAGAGGGCTGGAACTCTTTTGATTTAATAAGAAACGGTCTAAAACTATAATAAAAATCTAGATCTAGACCCAGAACTCTCAAAAAAATACCAGCAGAGCATATCTGAATGTAGAAAAGTATGAATTTCGATCATTATTTTTCTCTCCTGATTAAAAAAAAAACTTATCCCAGGGGGCTGGAACTCTTTTGATTTAATAAGATAAGTACTAAAACTATACTAAAAATCTAGACTTAGACCCAGAACTCTCAAAAAAATACCAGCAGAGCATATCTGAATGTAGAAAAGTATGAATTTCGATCATTATATTTCTCTACTGATTAAAAAAAATCTAATATCCCAGGGGGCTGGAACTCTTTTGATTTAATAAGAAACGGTCTAATACTATAATAAAAATCTAGATCTAGACCCAGAACTCTCAAAAAAATACCAGCAGAGCATATCTGAATGTAGAAAAGTATGAATTTCGATCATTATTTTTTCCTCCTGATTAAAAAAAAACTTTTATCCCAGGGGGCTGGAACTCTTTTGATTTAATAAGACAAGTACTAAGACTACACTAAAAATCTAGATCTAGACCCAGAACTCTCAAAAAAATACCAGCAGAGCATATCTGAATGTAGAGAAGTATGAATTTCGATCATTATTTTTTCCTCCTGATTAAAAAGAATCTTTTATCCCAGGGCGCTGGAACTCCATTGATTTAATAAGACAAGTACTAAGACTACACTAAAAATCTAGACTTAGACCCAGAACTCTCAAAAAAATACCAGCAGAGCATATCTGAATGTAGAAAAGTATGAATTTCGATCATTATGTTTCTCTACTGATTAAAAAAAACTAATATCCCAGAGGGCTGGAACTCTTTTGATTTAATAAGAAACGGTCTAAAACTATAATAAAAATCTAGATCTAGACCCAGAACTCTCAAAAAAATACCAGCAGAGCATATCTGAATGTAGAAAAGTATGAATTTCGATCATTATTTTTCTCTCCTGATTAAAAAAAAAACTTATCCCAGGGGGCTGGAACTCTTTTGATTTAATAAGATAAGTACTAAAACTATACTAAAAATCTAGACTTAGACCCAGAACTCTCAAAAAAATACCAGCAGAGCATATCTGAATGTAGAAAAGTATGAATTTCGATCATTATATTTCTCTACTGATTAAAAAAAATCTAATATCCCAGGGGGCTGGAACTCTTTTGATTTAATAAGAAACGGTCTAATACTATAATAAAAATCTAGATCTAGACCCAGAACTCTCAAAAAAATACCAGCAGAGCATATCTGAATGTAGAAAAGTATGAATTTCGATCATTATTTTTTCCTCCTGATTAAAAAAAAACTTTTATCCCAGGGGGCTGGAACTCTTTTGATTTAATAAGACAAGTACTAAGACTACACTAAAAATCTAGATCTAGACCCAGAACTCTCAAAAAAATACCAGCAGAGCATATCTGAATGTAGAGAAGTATGAATTTCGATCATTATTTTTTCCTCCTGATTAAAAAGAATCTTTTATCCATGGGCGCTGGAACTCCATTGATTTAATAAGACAAGTACTAAGACTACACTAAAAATCTAGACTTAGACCCAGAACTCTCAAAAAAATACCAGCAGAGCATATCTGAATGTAGAAAAGTATGAATTTCGATCATTATGTTTCTCTACTGATTAAAAAAAACTAATATCCCAGAGGGCTGGAACTCTTTTGATTTAATAAGAAACGGTCTAAAACTATAATAAAAATCTAGATCTAGACCCAGAACTCTCAAAAAAATACCAGCAGAGCATATCTGAATGTAGAAAAGTATGAATTTCGATCATTATTTTTCTCTCCTGATTAAAAAAAAAACTTATCCCAGGGGGCTGGAACTCTTTTGATTTAATAAGACAAGTACTAAGAATACACTAAAAATCTAGATCTAGACCCAGAACTCTCAAAAAAATACCAGCAGAGCATATCTGAATGTAGAGAAGTATGAATTTCGATCATTATTTTTTCCTCCTGATTAAAAAGAATCTTTTATCCCCGGGGCGCTGAAACTCTTTTGATTTAATAAGACAAGTACTAAGACTACACTAAAAATCTAGATCTAGACCCAGAACTCTCAAAAAAATACCAGCAGAGCATATCTGAATGTAGAGAAGTATGAATTTCGATCATTATTTTTTCCTCCTGATTAAAAAGAATCTTTTATCCCAGGGCGCTGGAACTCCATTGATTTAATAAGACAAGTACTAAGACTACACTAAAAATCTAGACTTAGACCCAGAACTCTCAAAAAAATACCAGCAGAGCATATCTGAATGTAGAAAAGTATGAATTTCGATCATTATGTTTCTCTACTGATTAAAAAAACTAATATCCCAGAGGGCTGGAACTCTTTTGATTTAATAAGAAACGGTCTAAAACTATAATAAAAATCTAGATCTAGACCCAGAACTCTCAAAAAAATACCAGCAGAGCATATCTGAATGTAGAAAAGTATGAATTTCGATCATTATATTTCTCTCCTTATTAAAAAAAAACTAATATCCCAGGGGGCTAGAACTCTTTTGATTTAATAAGACAAGTACTAAGAGCAAACTAAAAATCTAGACTTAGACCTAGAACTCTCAAAAAAATACCAGCAGAGCATATCTGAATGTAGAAAAGTATGAATTTCGATCATTATTTTTCCTCCTGATTAAAAAAAAACTTTTATCCCAGGGGGCTGGAACTCTTTTGATTTAATAAGACAAGTACTAAGACTACACTAAAAATCTAGATCTAGACCCAGAACTCTCAAAAAAATACTAGCAGAGCATATCTGAATGTAGAAAAGTATGAATTTCGATTATTATTTTTTCCTCCTGATTAAAAAAAAACTAATATTCCAGGGGGCTGGAACTCCTTTGATTTAATAAGACAAGTACTAAGACTACACTAAAAATCTAGACCTAGACCCAGAACTCTCAAAAAAATACCAGCAGAGCATATCTGAATGTAGAGAAGTATGAATTTCGATCATTATTTTTTCCTCCTGATTAAAAAAAACTACTATCCCAGGAGGCTGGAACTCTTTTGATTTAATAAGAAAAGTACTAAGACTATACTAAAAATCTAGATCTTGAGCCAGAACTCTCAAAAACATACCAGCAGAGCATATCTGAATGTAGAAAAGTATGAATTTCGATCATTATTTTTTCCTCCTGATTAAAAAAAAACCTTATATCCCAGGGGGCTGGAACTCTTTTGATTTAATAAGACAAGTACTAAGACTACACTAAAAATCTAGATCTAGACCCAGAACTCTCAAAAAAATACCAGCAGAACATATCTGAATGAAGAAAAGTATGAATTTCCATCATGATTTTGTCCTCCTGATTAAAAAAAAAACTATTATTCCAGCACGCTAGAACTCTTTGGATTTAATAAGAAAAGTACTAAGACTATACTAAACTAGTAGGGCGCGTGGGGGCGCGGGCCACATGTGGCCCGCGTGCTGTCTTCCCGCCCATAAAAAATCCTTTCAGAGTTCGACATACATTTTCTATGGAAAAATAAATTCTGCCATTTTGATTTTTTTTTCTAGCCATCGAATAGACCTTCGAGTCCTGATCACTTCTTGTCAAGAAACCGTTCTTCCATCTTTTATACTTTCCGAGATATCGACGAAATTCGAATGGCGGCCATTTTGAATCCGCCATTTTGAAATTTTTTTCAGCTCATTGCCAATTGGATGACGTTTCAAATGACATTTGGTCGAGCACCCCCCACCTATCTGCGATACCCTGGCTGTGCTCTTCACCTGTCTCCGAAATCCTCACTCATCAGCTCTCTCCGTATTTTTCCTCCGAATGAATTTTTTTCTTTTATACGACAACATCCTTGAAAAAAAATTTTTTCATACAAAATTGTTCAGGAGAGGTGATCAATGAGTGAGTCAGTGAATCAGCACGAGTAGCTATATATAAAGTAACTAGTAGGGCGCGTGGGGGCGCGGGCCACATGTGGCCCGCGTGCTGTCTTCCCCCCTATTTGCCTTCCAACTTTTAGTCTCTTCAACATTCGTCATACATTTTCTATGAAAAAAATAAAGTCCGCCATTTTGATTTTTTTCTATCCATCGTATAGACCTTTGGATCCTGATCAACTCTTGTCAAGAAACAGTTCTTCCATCTTTTATACTTTCCGAGATATCGGCGAAATTCTTTTGGCGGCCATTTTGAATCCGCCATTTTGAAATATTTTTTGGCTCATTGCCAATTGGATGACGTCTCAAATGACATTTGGTCGAGCACCCCACACCTATCTTCAATACCCTGGCTGTGCTCTTCACCCGTCTCCGAAATCCTCAATCATCAGCTCTCTCCGTATTTTTCCTCTTCATGAATTTTTCCCCTCTATACGACATCATCCTTGAAATAAAATTTTTTCATACAAAATTGTTCAGGAGAGGTGATCAATGACCCAATCAGCACAAGCAGCTATATATATATTAACTAGTAGGGCGCGTGGGTGCGCGGGCCACATGTGGCCCGCGTGCTGTCTTCCGCCCTATTCGCCTTCCAACTTTCAGTCTCTTCAACATTCCTCATACATTTTCTATGGTAAAAAAAAAATTCCGCCATATTGGATTTTTTTTTCTACTCATCTCGTAGACCTTTAGATCTTGATTACTTCTTGTCAAGAAACCGTTCTTCCATCTTTTATACTTTCCGAGATATCGACGAAATTTGAATGGCGGCCATTTTGAATCCGCCATTTTGAAAAATTTTTCAGCTCACTGCCAATTGGATGACATTTTGAATGACATTTGGTCGAACACCTCCCACCTATCTGCAATAGCCTCCCCGTGCTCTTCACCCGTCTCCGAAATCCTCAATCATCAGCTCTCTCCGTATTTTTCCTCCGAATGAATTTTTCCTTTATATACGAAATGGTCATTGAAAAAAAATTTTTTCATACAAAATTGTTCAGGAGAGGTGATCAATGAGTGAGTGAATCAGCACGAGTAGCTATATATATATATTAATTATTTATACTTAATATTATAATGCTTGTTTGCTTGTTTGAACGCGCTTTCTCAGGAACTACTGGACCTGTTTTAAAAATTCTTTCACCGTTGGATAGTCCATTTACCTATCGAGGAAGGCTATAGGCTATATAACATCACGCTGCGACGAATAGGAGCGAAGCATCAGTGAAAAATTATCCTTATTTGAGGGCTTCCGTTGCGTGCGCTGCGTAAACGGTTCAAATATTAACAATATGGCAAAACAACGTTTGCCGGGACAGCTAGTATAAATTATATAAAAGAGAAATACCACTCACTGATTCACTGACTAATCACGATATCTCTGGAACTATAAAGCCTACAAACTTGAAATTTGAAAAGTAGGTTCTTTGTAATGGTAGGTGACAACTAAGAAACGATTTTGAGAAACTATCCCTCTAAGGGGGTGAAATAGGGGTTGGAAGTTTATATGAAAGTTCCGTGTTTTTGAAGTTAAAGACGTGAAAATCGTTATTTAGGTTATCAGCTTTAGATATTAAAAATCTGTAATGGGTAGATGTCAGTTATGAAACAATTTTGAGAAAATCCTTCCCTAAACCTATTTTGTACGAAAGTTTCTATGTGCACATCACACTAATATAGGTGAAAGTTTGTATGTAGGTATGTGTGTATTTGCGTGTTACTCCTTCACGCTGCAACTACGAATCCGATTTAGCTGAAATTTGGAATAGAGATGAATTATTACCTGCGGCGGGCAACAGCTATAATATATTATAGTAGGTAGGTAATCATTAATTGTGACTCAGGTCTCTAACACCAACAAAATATACCTGTCTCAGTTTTTTTAACCTACCTAGGTAATGTATGTAGGTACATTCTATCTAGGTAATGATTCATGTATCATTAGCAATATTTATTTTCTTTTTCATTGGCTAGCTTAGTTAAGTTACCTTTTTATACCTAAATGTTTCAGTAGGTAGGTACTTACTGTTTACCGGTAGGTACTGAAGCGAGGTGAGATTGTAAAATAATCGCCATTTTACGATCCAATTTCACTATTGTGATAATTATTATACCATCTGTTTCCACGCAGGACCTGCAGGCGGGAGTACGGGATTGAGGAACTTTTGTATTCACTGCACTTCCGTCAAAATTGTCCACCATTTTAATAACCAATCATTATGCATATAATAATAATAATCCAATAGAAATAAATAAATAAATACTTGGAGCACGGTGGATACGAAAAAATTCCATATGTAGGTACCTACTCCTTTCTTCTAACATCATTAGAGGAAAGTGGAAACAGTATTTTTATCACCAAAGCGAGATAAACCCCCATATACCTAGATACTGAATCTCAGTGACGATCATTCAAGAATCTTATTTGACATAATTTACCTATATTTTTTATCCATGGTTTTACAATTAGGCATGCTTTTTACTATTCCTTGGCATAGAATACCTAAAACGTTCAGGTAATATACAAAATATTATTTATTTTACAAACTTCCTAGGTATTCTATACAATACCAAATGCGCAGCCGGCAATGGCCAATATGTGTGAAAGACGAGAGCAGGGCCAGGGAAGGAGAAGACGAGCGAGCAGGCAGTAAGTCTGTAGCTTCGAGTGTCGTTTACAAATTTCTACATTCCTTGCGAATTTGAACGAAATCGGTTGGAAAACAAAAAAGTTTCAGAAATCAAGTTGGCTGCCATCTTGTTTTTTCCAAAATGTCATAATTTTTCCCTGCTCGAATCTCGCACCCAAACAAATCTCCCATACATCATTGTATCGTTTTCCGTCTCCTTCTAGGCCTCTTCCATACATTTTCTATGAAAAAAAAAATCCGCCATTTTGATTTTTTTTTTCTTGTCACTAAATAGATATCCCCATTTCGATCATCTTTTGCTATGAAACCACTTTTCCAACTGTCATACCCTCCGAGATAGAGACCAACAAAATTTGTATGGCGGCCATGTTTTTTCCGCCATTTTGAATTTTTTTTCAGCTCATTGGTAATTGGACGAGGTTTCAAATGACATTTGGTCGAGCACTCCCCACCTATCTTTTACACCTGAAGCGGGCTCTTCACGCGTCTCCGAAATTCTCAATCATCAGATCTCTCCATACTGTCCCCGAAAGAAATAGTTCTCCTCTTTACGAAAGTGTTTGTGAAAAAAAATTTTTCCATACAAAATTTTACAGGAGAAAATTTTGCGAAAATCTCGGCCGCCATCTTGTTTTCCCAAATTTTTCCACATTTTCTGTAAATCGTTTACCAAGTCCTACATTCCTTGCGAGTTTGAACGAAATTGATTGGAAAACAAAAAAGTTACAGAAATCACGTCGGCCGCCATCTTGTTTTTCGGAAATGTTATATTTTTCCCCTACTCGAATCTCATACCCAAACATATCCCATAAACATCATATTATCGTTTTCCGTCTCCTTCTAGGTCTCTTCCATACATTTTTTATGAAAAAAAAATCCGCCATTTTGAATTTTTTTTCTTGTCACTAAATAGATATCCCCATTTCGATCATCTTTTGCTATGAAACCACTTTTCCAACTGTCATACCCTCCGAGATAGAGACCAACAAAATTTGTATGGCGGCCATGTTTTTTCCGCCATTTTGAATTTTTTTTCAGCTCATTGGTAATTGGACGAGGTTTCAAATGACATTTGGTCGAGCACCCCCCACCTATCTCCAATACCTTTAGCGTGCTCTTTACCCGTCTCCAAGATCCTCAATCATCAGCTCTCTCAATACTGTCCCCGAAAAAAATAGTTTTCCTCTTTACGAAAGTGTTTGTGAAAAAAAAATTTTTCATACAAAATTTTACAGGAGAAAATTTTGCGAAAATCTCGGCCGCCATTTTGTTTTCCCAAAATTTTCCATTTTTTCTATTAATCGTTTACTAATATCAACAATCGTTGCGAGTTTGAACGAAATCGGTCGGAAAACAAAAAAGTTACAGAAATCACGTCGGCCGCCATCTTGTTTTTCTGAAATGTCATAATTTTTCCCTACTCGAATCCCGCACCCGAACACATCCTCCATACATCATTATATCGTTTTCAGTCTCCTTCTGGGAGAACAATTATGTCAATGAGTCAGTCAGTGAGTCAGTGGTAATCGAGCTATATATATTATAACTAGTTTTTCGCGTGGGGGCGCGGCCCGCTAAAGCGGACCGCGTAACTGCTTGTAGCAATTTACGTGGTCGCTCATATTCGGATTTAGCAAAAATTAGTAGGTAGGTACCCAATCGCCATACAATTTAGTATGAAAAAAAAATTTTGCCGCCATTTCGAATTTTTTTTCTCTTCAATAAATAGAACTTTTTGTCCTGATCATCTCTTGCTGAGAAACCACTTTTCTATCTTTCATACTTTCTGAGATAGACATCGATGAAATTTGTATGGCGGCCATATTTTATCTGCCATTTTGAAATTATTTTCAGCGCATTGGCAATTGCACGAGGTTTAGAATGACATTTGGTCGAGCACCCCCCACCTATCTTCAATACCCTGGCTGAGCCCTTCACCTGTCTCCGAAATCCTCAATCATCAGCTCTCTCCATTCTATCCCCGAAAGAAATAGTTCTCATCTTTACGAAAGTGTTTGTGAAAAAAAAAATTTTCATACAAAATTTTACAGGAGAGAATTTTGCGAAAATATCGGCCGCCATTTTGTTTTCCCAAACTTTTCCACATTTTCTGTTAATCGTTTACCAAGTCCTACATTCCTTGCGAGTTTGAACGAAATTGATTGGAAAACAAAAAAGTTACAGAAATCACGTCGGCCGCCATCTTGTTTTTCGGAAATGTTATATTTTCCACCTACTCGAATCCCGTAGCCAAACAAATCTCCTATACATCATATTATCGTTTTCCGTCTCCTTCTAGGTCTCTTCCATACATTTTTTATGAAAAAAAAATTCCGCCATTTTGAATTTTTTTTCTTGTCACTAAATAGATATCCCCATTTCGATCATCTTTTGCTATGAAACCACTTTTCCAACTGTCATACCCTCCGAGATAGAGACCAACAAAATTTGTATGGCGGCCATGTTTTTTCCGCCATTTTGAATTTTTTTTCAGCTCATTGGTAATTGGACAAGGTTTCAAATGACATTTGGTCGAGCACCCCCCACCTATCTCCAATACCTTTAGCGTGCTCTTCACCCGTCTCCAAGATCCTCAATCATCAGCTCTCTCCATACTGTCCCCGAAAGAAATAGCTCTCCTCTTTAGGAAAGTGTTTGTGAAAAAAAATTTTTTCATACAAAATTTTACAGGAGAAAATTTTGCGAAAATCTCGGCCGCCATCTTGTTTTTCCAAAATTTTCCATTTTTTCTATTAATCGTTTACTAATATCTACAATCGTTGAGAGTTGGAACGAAATCGGTCGGAAAACAAAAAAGTTACAGAAATCACGTCGGCCGCCATCTTGTTTTTCTGAAATGTCATAATTTTTCCCTACTCGAGTCCCGCACCCGAACACATCCCCCATACATCATTATATCGTTTTCAGACTCCTTCTGGGAGAACAATTATGTCAATGAGTCAGTCAGTCAGTCAGTGAGTGAGTGGTAATCGAGCTATATATAGTATAAAGAAATAGCTCTCCTCTTTAGGAAAGTGTTTGTGAAAAAAAATTTTTTCATACAAAATTTTACAGGAGAAAATTTTGCGAAAATCTCGGCCGCCATCTTGTTTTTCCAAAATTTTCCATTTTTTCTATTAATCGTTTACTAATATCTACAATCGTTGAGAGTTGGAACGAAATCGGTCGGAAAACAAAAAAGTTACAGAAATCACGTCGGCCGCCATCTTGTTTTTCTGAAATGTCATAATTTTTCCCTACTCGAGTCCCGCACCCGAACACATCCCCCATACATCATTATATCGTTTTCAGACTCCTTCTGGGAGAACAATTATGTCAATGAGTCAGTCAGTCAGTCAGTGAGTGAGTGGTAATCGAGCTATATATAGTATAATAATAATAACTAGTTTTTCTTGGGGGGCGCGGCCCGCTAAAGCGGACCGCGTAACTGCTTGTAGCAATTTACGTGGTCGCTCATACTCGGATTTAGCAAAAATTAGTAGGTAGGTACTCAATCGCCATACAATTTAGTATGAAAAAAAAATCCGCCATTTTGAATTTTTTTTCTTATCACTAAATAGATATCCCCATTTCGATCATCTTTTGCTATGAAACCACTTTTCCAACTGTCATACCCTCCGAGATAGAGACCAACAAAATTTGTATGGCGGCCATGTTTTTTCCGCCATTTTGAATTTTTTTTCAGCTCATTGGTAATTGGACGAGGTTTCAAATGACATTTGGTCGAGCACCCCCCACCTATCTCCAATACCTTTAGCGTGCTCTTCACCCGTCTCCAAGATCCTCAATCATCAGCTCTCTCCATACTGTCCTCGAAAGAAATAGTTCTCCTCTTTACGAAAGTGTTTGTGAAAAAAATTTTTTTCATACAAAATTTTACAGGAGAAAATTTTGCGAAAATCTCGGCCGCCATCTTGTTTTTCCAAAATTTTCCATTTTTTCTATTAATCGTTTACTAATATCTACAATCGTTGCGAGTTTGAACGAAATCGGTCGGAAAACAAAAAAGTTACAGAAATCACGTCGGCCGCCATCTTGTTTTTCGGAAATGTCAGATTTTTCCCATACTCGAATCCCCCACCCGAACACATCCCCCATACATCATTATATCGTTTTCAGTCTCCTTCTGGGAGAACAATTGTATCAATCAGTCAGTGGTAATCGAGCTATATATAGTATAATATCTAGATTTAGACCCAGAACTCTCAAAAAAATACCAGCAGAGCATATCTGAATGTAGAAAAGTATGAATTTCGATCATTATTTTTCTCTCCTGATTAAAAAAAAAACTTATCCCAGGGGGCTGGAACTCTTTTGATTTAATAAGACAAGTACTAAGAGCAAACTAAAAATCTAGACTTAGACCTAGAACTCTCAAAAAAATACCAGCAGAGCATATCTGAATGTAGAAAAGTATGAATTTCGATCATTATTTTTTCCTCCTGATTAAAAAAAAACTTTTATCCCAGGGGGCTGGAACTCTTTTGATTTAATAAGACAAGTACTAAGACTACACTAAAAATCTAGATCTAGACCCAGAACTCTCAAAAAAGTACCAGCAGAGCATATCTGAATGTAGAAAAGTATGAATTTCGATTATTAATTTTTCCTCCTGATTAAAAAAAACTAATATCCCAGGGGGCTGGAACTCCTTTGATTTAATAAGACAAGTACTAAGACTACACTAAAAATCTAGACCTAGACCCAGAACTCTCAAAAAAATACCAGCAGAGCATATCTGAATGTAGAAAAGTATAAATTTCGATCATTATTTTTCTCTACTGATTAAAAAAAACTACTATCCCAGGAGGCTGGAACTCTTTTGATTTAATAAGAAAAGTACTAAGACTATACTAAAAATCTAGATCTTGAGCCAGAACTCTCAAAAACATACCAGCAGAGCATATCTGAATGTAGAAAAGTATGAATTTCGATCATTATTTTTTCCTCCTGATTAAAAAAAAAACCTTATATCCCAGGGGGCTGGAACTCTTTTGATTTAATAAGACAAGTACTAAGACTACACTAAAAATCTAGATCTAGACCCAGAACTCTCAAAAAAATACCAGCAGAGCATATCTGAATGTAGAAAAGTATGAATTTCCATCATGATTTTGTCCTCCTGATTAAAAAAAAAACTTATTCCAGCACGCTAGAACTCTTTGGATTTAATAAGAAAAGTACTAAGACTATACTAAATATCTAGATTTAGACCCAGAACTCTCAAAAAAATACCAGCAGAGCATATCTGAATGTAGAAAAGTATGAATTTCGATCATTATTTTTCTCTCCTGATTAAAAAAAAAACTTATCCCAGGGGGCTGGAACTCTTTTGATTTAATAAGATAAGTACTAAGACTATACTAAAAATCTAGACTTAGACCCAGAACTCTCAAAAAAATACCAGCAGAGCATATCTGAATGTAGAAAAGTATGAATTTCGATCATTATATTTCTCTACTGATTAAAAAAAAATCTAATATCCCAGGGGGCTGGAACTCTTTTGATTTAATAAGAAAAATACTAAGACTATATTAAAATCTAGATCTAGAGCCAGAACTCTCAAAAAAATACCAGCAGAGCATATCTGAATATAGAAAAGAATGAATTTCGATCATTATTTTTTCGTCCTGATTAAAAAAAAACTAATATCCCAGAGGGCTGGAACTCTTTTGATTTAATAAGACAAGTACTAAGACTACACTAAAAATCTAGATCTAGACCCAGAACTCTCAAAAAAGTACCAGCAGAGCATATCTGAATGTAGAAAAGTATGAATTTCGATTATTAATTTTTCCTCCTGATTAAAAAAAACTAATATCCCAGGGGGCTGGAACTCCTTTGATTTAATAAGACAAGTACTAAGACTACACTAAAAATCTAGACTTAGACCCAGAACTCTCAGAAAAATACCAGCAGAGCATATCTGAATGTAGAAAAGTATGAATTTCGATCATTATTTTTCTCTACTGATTAAAAAAAAACTAATATCCCAGGGGGCTAGAACTCTTTTGATTTAATAAGAAACGGTCTAAAACTATAGTAAAAATCTAGATCTAGACCCAGAACTCTCAAAAAAATACCAGCAGAGCATATCTGAATGTAGAAAAGTATGAATTTCGATCATTATTTTTTCCTCCTGATTAAAAAAAAAAACTTTTATCCCAGGGGGCTGGAACTCTTTTGATTTAATAAGACAAGTTCTAAGACTATACTAAAAATCTAGATTTAGACCCAGAACTCTCAAAAAAATACCAGCAGAGCATATCTGAATGTAGAAAAGTATGAATTTCGATCATTATATTTCTCTCCTGATTAAAAAAAAACTAATATCCCAGGGGGCTGGAACTCTTTTGATTTAATAAGACAAGTACTAAGACTACACTAAAAATCTAGACTTAGACCCAGAACTCTCAAAAAAAATACCAGCAGAGCATATCTGAATGTAGAAAAGTATGAATTTCGATCATTATTTTTTCCTCCTGATTAAAAAAAAACTTTTATCCCAGGGGGCTGGAACTCTTTTGATTTAATAAGACAAGTACTAAGACTACACTAAAAATCTAGATCTAGACCCAGAACTCTCAAAAAAATACCAGCAGAGCATATCTGAATGTAGAGAAGTATGAATTTCGATCATTATTTTTTCCTCCTGATTAAAAAGAATCTTTTATCCCCGGGGCGCTGAAACTCTTTTGATTTAATAAGACAAGTACTAAGACTACACTAAAAATCTAGATCTAGACCCAGAACTCTCAAAAAAATACCAGCAGAGCATATCTGAATGTAGAGAAGTATGAATTTCGATCATTATTTTTTCCTCCTGATTAAAAAGAATCTTTTATCCCAGGGCGCTGGAACTCCATTGATTTAATAAGACAAGTACTAAGACTACACTAAAAATCTAGACTTAGACCCAGAACTCTCAAAAAAATACCAGCAGAGCATATCTGAATGTAGAAAAGTATGAATTTCGATCATTATGTTTCTCTACTGATTAAAAAAAACTAATATCCCAGAGGGCTGGAACTCTTTTGATTTAATAAGAAACGGTCTAAAACTATAATAAAAATCTAGATCTAGACCCAGAACTCTCAAAAAAATACCAGCAGAGCATATCTGAATGTAGAAAAGTATGAATTTCGATCATTATTTTTCTCTCCTGATTAAAAAAAAAACTTATCCCAGGGGGCTGGAACTCTTTTGATTTAATAAGATAAGTACTAAAACTATACTAAAAATCTAGACTTAGACCCAGAACTCTCAAAAAAATACCAGCAGAGCATATCTGAATGTAGAAAAGTATGAATTTCGATCATTATATTTCTCTACTGATTAAAAAAAATCTAATATCCCAGGGGGCTGGAACTCTTTTGATTTAATAAGAAACGGTCTAATACTATAATAAAAATCTAGATCTAGACCCAGAACTCTCAAAAAAATACCAGCAGAGCATATCTGAATGTAGAGAAGTATGAATTTCGATCATTATTTTTCTCTCCTGATTAAAAAAAAACTAATATCCCAGGGGGCTGGAACTCTTTTGATTTAATAAGACAAGTACTAAGAATACACTGAAAATCTAGATCTAGACCCAGAACTCTCAAAAAAATACCAGCAGAGCATATCTGAATGTAGAAAAGTATGAATTTTGATCATTATTTTTTCCTCCTAGTTAAAAAAAAACTTATATCCCAGGGGGCTGGAACTCTTTTGGTTTAATAAGACAAGTACTAAGACTACACTAAAAATCTAGACTTAGACCCAGAACTCTCAAAAAAATACCAGCAGAGCATATCTGAATGTAGAAAAGTATGAATTTCGATCATTATTTTTCTCTCCTGATTAAAAAGGGTTCCAGCCCCTTGGGATATTACTTTTTTTTTGATCAGGAGAGAAAAATAATGATCGAAATTCATACTTTTCTACATTCAGATATGCTCTGCTGGTATTTTTTTGAGAGTTCTGGGTCTAAGTCTAGATTTTTAGTGTAGTCTTAGTACTTGTCTTATTAAACCAAAAGAGTTCCAGCCCCCTGGGATATAAGTTTTTTTTAACTAGGAGGAAAAAATAATGATCAAAATTCATACTTTTCTACATTCAGATATGCTCTGCTGGTATTTTTTTGAGAGTTCTGGGTCTAGATCTAGATTTTCAGTGTATTCTTAGTACTTGTCTTATTAAATCAAAAGAGTTCCAGCCCCCTGGGACATTAGTTTTTTTTTAATCAGGAGAGAAAAATAATGATCGAAATTCATACTTTTCTACATTCAGATATGCTTTGCTGGTATTTTTTTTGAGAGTTCTGGGACTAAGTCTAGATTTTTAGTATAGTCTTAGTACTTGTCTTATTAAATCAAAAGAGTTCCAGCCCCCTGGGATATAAGTTTTTTTTTTATCAGGAGGAAAAAATAATAATCGAAATTCATACTTTTCTACATTCAGATATGCTCTGCTGGTATTTTTTTGAGAGTTCTGGGTCTAGATCTAGATTTTAGTTCAGTCTTAGTACTTGTCTTATAAAATCAAAAGAGTTCCAGCCCCCTGGGATATTAGTTTTTTTTTTAATCAGGAGAGAAAAATAATGATCGAAATTCATACTTTTCTACATTCAGATATGCTCTGCTCGTATTTTTTTTAGAGTTCTGGGTCTAAGTCTAGATTTTTAGTATAGTCTTAGTACTTGTCTTATTAAATCAAAAGAGTTCCAGCCCTCTGGGATATTAGTTTTTTTTTAATCAGGAGAGAAATATAATGATCGAAATTCATACTTTTCTACATTCAGATATGCTCTGCTGGTATTTTTTTGATAGTTCTGGGTCTAGATCTAGATTTTTAGTATAGTATTAGACCGTTTCTTATTTAATCAAAAGAGTTCCAGCCTCCTGGGATGATAATTTTTTTTAATTATGAGGGAATAATAATGATCGAAATTCATACTCTTCTACATTCAGGTATGCTCTGCTGGTATTTTTATCAGAGTTCTAGGTTTAGATCTGGATTCTAAGTATAGTTCTAACACTGTTTTAAGTTAATCAGAAGAATTTATTCCTTTCTTCGTCTAGGTTTTCTTTTTATTAATTTTTATGTTAGTTTATTGAGAAATGATCTGCTAACTTCCCGTAGCAGATCATTATTTTCAGTCTAGCTTTTTTAGGCTAAATCACTAGAACTATTATTAAAATGTATCAGGAACTATAGAACTAAGCTGTATGCGTTGAGAACACTCTTTAAATACTGTTTTTCTGGAAAATGATCTGCTACGGGAAGTTAGCAGATCATTTTTTCAATTGCATTTTTTGGGTAAAATGGCTAGAACTATCTTTAAAAACTATCAGGAACTCTAGAACTCAGCTGCATGCGAAGAGAACTCCGTTTTAATTTTGATCTGCTGCAACATGATCTGCTAAGTTCACGAACATGGTCCTATTTCCCCTAAACCACACAGAGGGAAT
Organism: Coenonympha arcania; assembly: GCA_036785405.1. Classification (NCBI taxonomy): domain Eukaryota; kingdom Metazoa; phylum Arthropoda; class Insecta; order Lepidoptera; family Nymphalidae; genus Coenonympha; species Coenonympha arcania. Next base: position 6,951,480 of record CM072067.1, read on the forward strand.
TGTGCCAGCGTAAGTATTACGTGGTATTACGCACAATTTCAATGAATGATGAGTTAAATGGTGGATATTTCTTGTAATAAATATTATTATTTATTTCTTATATAAAATTCTCGTGCCATTCTTTGTTATCAAATTCCTCCGAAACGGCTCGACCGATTGTTATGGAATTTTCAGTGTATGGTCAAAAAGTCTGAGAGCTGGTTGTTATCTATTTTTTATATAAAACAACGTTTGCCGGGTCAGCTAGTTTGTTCATAATTATAGGCCTGTCGTATTATTTATGTACTTACCTCTTCATATTTCAAAGCCAATTTTTTTCGTCTAAGAAATATAATTCAACCCTTTCTTGCTGGGGAAAGGAGACAAAAACAATATCTTGATTAGGTTTTTTATTATTCCCCCCATTAGCAACCCTATCGATGGGTCCTCGGGTAATCACATTTACATGTAATTTCAAGGAAAGGAAATCTTTTCCTCACAAAGGGCGCTGGCAGAATTAACAGAAACCTCTTTAAATAATTTGGCAATTAGGGGTAACATAAAATTTGCATAATTGTGTAAGTTGTATACAGTTTATGTTTTCGCAACGGCATTTATCTATTACACTCGGCGGGACGTACTGCTGAGATGCTTTAATTCTTGGAGATATGGAAAAGTCGAGGGACGATGCCAAAATGTCCTTGTGGAAGAGAGAAGTTACTCTTATTTTATAACGTCCTTCAGATTGATCCGGCTAAGCGGTCAATCTCTGTTAAGATTTTTGAGAGAGCGCAAGACATATAATAGTCCAAGATCCCAGAGCGTTCTGACATAACTTATTTTCACATGGATGAAACCTTCACGACTTAGTAGCGTCTAGTATACTTTAAATACCTGCCTATTTGTGGAGCTTGCCCTGTGACACTTGGGCAGGTACCAGGTGAGAAAGGTGACTAAAAATATGACTTATCTAACTTAAATTAGTATGGCTAATTTTTATATATATTGTGTAGAATATTATTCTAAACTAGAATTATAAAGTGTCTACACTTTTCATGGACCGGAGCTTTTGTCAGATGCATTAAAGCTCGACAAAAAATTAACGAACTTTACTTATTTTTTCATGTCTGACTTTTAAATATGTTATTCAAGTAACTATTACAAAGTTATATTTCATCAGTCAGACAAATTCGAGTGACCAAACATTCCCTAAACACAAAATTATTCAGCCGGGAGTGCGAGCGCGAGAGCACTATGCGCATGCATTTCAGAGCGAGTGAGACGTTCACAATAACTTGGTTCCTCTTCTTAAACTCACCATCTGCTCCACGCTCCCGTTTTTTTAAGTTTTATCGGACATTTTGATCAAATAATTAAATAACTTTATTTTACCAAAAAATCACTTGAATGGACAATATCATGATAGGATGAACGATGAAAATTCCAATGACTGTGTCGATAATTGCGATGATTAAAAGATAAACAAATATTTGCTCTAATTAATCATAGTTATATATTTTTTGGTAAAAGTTAAATTACAAATTTCAAAAACCCCCGACACAAAAAATAAAATATAAAAAGTAACAAATAATATTTTAAACCTATTATAATAATAATTACCGTCACAATATAATATTAAGTACGTTCAAATATTTTTAATTCAAGCGTCGTCAAAGACATAAGGAAGTTAGTCAGATCCCCTCATCAACTAGAAAATAATCTTCAAACGGCTGAACAGATTTTCATGAAACATGGCTAAGAACACTCGGAATAAAATTATCTATGACACAAAATAAACTTCATGAAAATCGGTCCATCCGTTTGGGAGCTACGATGTCACAGACAGATACACAGATACACAGACACGTTAAACTTATAACACCCCTTTTGCGGCGGGGGTTAAAAAAATATTTTTTTCTTAAATTTTTTATAATTGGTATCTTCTTTACAATAAAATAAAGATTCCTTATAAAACAAAATGGCTCCTCATATATTCACTATCCCAAATACATGCAATAAATAAATTCACTTTAATAATTTTTATTAATTCACAACTTAATATTGAATTAACTGCTCATCCGTGATTAGAAAAAAAGATTCGAAATGGCTCAGAGATTAAAAAAGATTCAACTTGACAAATTTATAGATATACATTTTGCATGGGTTGAATCTTTTTAAATCTTTTTTTTAATACGGGATCTTATTGAAATAAGGATGCAAAAATCTTGGATTGAAATTAGAAAGTATTTTCAATACATTTCATTTTTTTACTCTGAGACGCATGCGCATAGTGCTCTCGCGCTCGCACTCCCGGCTGAATAATTTTGTGTTTGGGGGATGTTTGGTCACTCGAATTTGTCTGACTGATGAAATATAACTTTGTAATAGTTACTTGAATAACATATTTAAAAGTCAGACATGAAAAAATAAGTAAAGTTCATTAATTTTTTGTCGAGCTTTAAAGCGTCTGACAAAAGCTCCGGTCCATGAAAAGTGTCTGACACTTTATAATTCTAGTTTAGAATAATATTCTACAAAATATATATAAAAATCAGCCATACAAATTTAAGTTAGATAAGTCATATTTTTAGTCACCTTTCTCACCTGGTACCTGCCCAGGTGTCACAGGGCAAGCTCCACAAATAGGCAGGTATTTAAAGTATACTAGAAGCTATTAAGTCGTGAAGGTTTCATCCATGTGAAAATAGGTTATGTCAGAACGCTCTGGGATCTAGGACTATAATATTGTAAGTAGTTCACAAGTGTGTTTGCAAATGCAGTGGCATTTTCCTTTCCCCCTCTCTTATAACGATAGGACGAAAACTCCTACATGGTCGGTGAGACACCAGACGTAGGAGCATCGGCGGTGGTAAAACATCGCCAATTACCCAACTCCGGGAGTATAAGAATATTCTGTTAGAAAAATTCAATGCTATATTATTTCATTGGCCCGCCAAGATTTGTTGTCAAATGTTCATTCATGTACTAAGTTACTATCCTAGATGACGCCATATTATACGCCACTTAACAGATTAAAAGTAGTCACGCTATTTTTGTAGACGGGACCAGTCCATATTGTTAACTAATAATGATGTACTTATCTCTTTATAGAATAAAAAAAATATGACCATATTATATAATCCAAGTGAGGACGTCTCAAGCTTGTAGGTATGATTCCTGTGTTTACTATCACCACTTCCACACTTAAAAGTTGCCATTAATACTCAAAGGCGCCTGCCATGGGATAGGTCCAAACCCCGAACCCCAGAACAGTCCCCATCGAGGTTAAAACCAGTAAGAATTATTTTCTTTCACTTTAACTCATATCGCGTATTCTAAGGGCCACATGCTACTGTTACTACGGATATTACATCCATGAGTGCCAATTGCCGTGCATGTCTTGATTTTCAAAAATCTTGACACAATTTCGTTTCTAAGCTCGCATTGTGCGACGGAAAACAACTGGAATTATTTATGAAGAAGTAAAGACGCCTGTCTTTGTGTACAGGACAGCCGCAGGCGAGCACAGAGTATGTAATCTCACATTGTTCTACAGTGCAGCCGCGCTTAAAGCACTTCTCACTAGGAAAATAATGAACACGCGTTTTTACGGAACTAATTCAAAATTATCCAACAATGCGAATCCTTGGCGGAACGAGCTTCTCAAAAATAATGATACAAAGCTCTTTATTTCACACAATTACGACAATGTGAGTGAGATGACGCCCTGACATCTCACACTTGGGGAACTTTCGAATGTACCACAGCGTAAAAAAATGCATAGGCGATAAAGTTCAAAACGGGCAGCGGACGAACTCTTACGCTGTGCAATTTCCTTGCATGTGTTTCGCTAAAAAATGAAAGGCGTAGTGTACACTGTACTCGTTCCGAGTGCCGCTGAGAGAAAGTAGTGAAAAACAGGCGCCTAGTGTCAAGTGTAAATCGCCTTGTTAATTTCACTGGCCCTGCGGCGAATTTCGCCGAGGACGCATTGTGTATGCCGGCTTTATGTCGCGTCTTCCCGTTGTCTGTACACGGCTTTAATTGTGCGCGTCATTGGCGCGCTTTTTGAAAAAAGAATGACGTGTAATTAACGCGGGAATATGGAACGTGACAACGCGGGTTCTGAGGGAGCGGGTTTTTTTAATTTTTTTTAATTAGGCAAGGGAAGGGTTTTATTGGTGAAGTGCGTTTTGTTTTTTTTTTCAAATGCTTATACCTACCGACTTGAGACTTACGCAGTACATACCTATAGTACGATTCACGAAAGATGACCACAAATGGCAGGTCTTTTCTTCATGTACACTCATGAAGAAAAGACTTAAGCCAAAATAATTACCATATATTAGTTAAATAAGACCGTATATATTAGTTAAAATAAATAAGACCATAATATTAGTTAGATAAGTCCAAAGAGACCTAAAACAGGCCCGCCATTTGTGGTCATCTTTCGTGAATCGTACTATACTTATCTACTTACTTGCATTGTTTTTAGGGTTTCGTACCCAAAGGTTACCAAAGGGACCTTATTACTAAGTTTCTGTTGACCATCTGCGTATATCTGTACCTATCTCATGAACTATACTTAACCTACTAGACAGTAGAATGTTTACATTACTATTACTTTTGTATAGGTATCACCACAAAACAATAAACATGAAAATCAATATATCGTGATTTTTTTTTGGAATTTTTGATCAATTTATATTTTTTCTGTGTCTTTGGAACTTGCCTTGCATTGCTTACTTATTGCAAAAATGATACTTTGTTACAATGAAATATTATCTATTATTATTAATCTCTAATATTTGGGGCTATTGTATGATTATGTAAGCCCTGGGGCTATTGTATGGTTACGTACCCTTATGAAATAATTTAATCTCTTCTAAAGTTAATATTCAAAATTATTTGTGTCCGAAAATGTCCAATTGTACTTTATATTTTTTTACATATATTCCAAATAGAAAAGAACCTCCTTTCATGTATTTAAGGTTTTATAGATAACGTAACGTTTTTTTACGACCGTTTGAAAGTATAACTTCGGCATCGTTTCGCATAAACAAGTCAAAAATATAAAAATTGTATTAATTTTCAAAACAAAACATCGTACGCGTTTAACATCGAAATTTGAACGAGTGGCCAGAAAATTTCACACCCGCGAAGAGTGATTAATTTGATGTATACTTTCGCTGTTTACCGTAGGTTGGTTGGTAAATAAAAAAATAATAATATTTTTCAGGGACAATGACTGGCCGAAACGGGGGATGATACACGGTCCTCGTTTGTATGCGAGCGTGTATTTTTTTATTATTAAAAAATCACATTAACGGCCTTCATTGGGGCGGCGATAAATTATGCCCTCCTTATACAATTTTTGGCGTTTTTTTTTTGTTTTTTGTTTAGCCCCCGCGTTATAAATGAGCTTATTTGGATGGCTGAAACGATAGCGCGATAAAATGTTAGGGTGCTGCTGAATGTGATCCGAACCATGTTATTATTCATTGTGGTACCTATAACCTACCTATGTAAGTACAGTCAACGAAGTAATAAGGTTAGCAGTCTCATTCGTGTGCCAACTAAGACCAAGAATACTCTTTATCTAAGTGTGCCAAGGAAAATCTTTTGACAAAATAACATCTCTAATCATAAAGTATACAACTAATAATAAGTTTAATGACGCCATTTATAAAAATTCTAACTCAGTACTAGCACAGAACACTAAATATGGTACCTACTAGGCAAAATAAGCCGGCCTTTAGTAGAGAATATTTTAGTAGGACTGATTAATTTGTTTTGCTATAATCCGCTACTTCACAATGCGAAATCGTATCGTGACTCTCATGTCAGCAACGATACGATTACGCATTGTGAAGTTAACATCTCCTGAGGATGTCCCGGTGCTGGGACGAAACGTACGTCAACGGCAGTTTTCCTGCATATTGTACCATACAGAATCATTTCAAGTAGCTGATTATAGCAAAACAAATTAATCTGTCCCACTAATTATGATTTCCGCAAAATAACGCCTGCTTCCATTCCAAAGTATTTTAGTTTTAATCTAATTTCAAAGGTCCATAATTTTGAATTAAGCTCTCTGAACGAGAGAAGTCCTTACCCTTTACCATATTTAAGACTTTTACATTAGTGGTTCAGACGTGGTAGACGCTCCGGCCGCAATAGTAAAGGAGAGATCCTGGTTCAAATTTCACCAAATATTTTTTATATGTACTCTTACCTAAAACTATTATGTTATGAAGCACGTGTAGTCCTATTCGTCTACTGTATTATTTCTTCATGGTACAGACTGCTTTCCGAACTTGGCAGTAGTTTTGTCTTCTCAGAGCATATAAGTTAAGCTTACTATGAATAATAAAGCTTTAAATTTTTATTGGATTTTAATTGAATACAGCTGGGCCCGGCAAACATTGTTTTGCGTTATAAATAAATTTTTACAGGAGTAGGGAAAGTAGTTTACATCCAATTGTCAAACTGAATTTTGGAACATAAAAATATCATTTAAATTGTTTTACAAACACTGTTTAATGATAATTTTAAACATTAGATTAGATACGGATATACGGTCTCTACTACTAAGAGATACATCATACAACTTCCTCTAACGCGTTTATTTCTGTGTTCATACGTTGTCTACTAAGCTTGAGACGTACCTAGCTACAACAGGACCAGGACCATTATTGGGTCATTATTCCGAACCAAGTCCAACCGTTCCTAATCTCGTTCCGCTAAGTACGAGTGCCTCGATTGAACGTGGAGCGTCTAACCCTCGCCAATTCGCATACAGTGACCTAGTAAAGCATAATAATAGGAATAAGTGGAGCAAATGGCAGCACCTATCCTGACATTATATGCAGGATCTCTAAACATAGTCACAATGGCTGCTCATCATTCAATTGTGCCGCTGGAAATGGGCCGTTTATCTACAATGGGACGGTCATTTTGTCATTGCATTTCTTTAATTTTTCATACATTATGTATGGGGGGATACAGGTGTTTATGCGTTGTTTTGCTGAGAGACTCTTATTCGTATAGGGTGTTGGATGGCTTTGCTAGTTCGCTCTCGTAACCTCTACTAAACTTAGGGTTTGAATTTTCAAAGATTATTTCTTTACGAAGCACAAATGTCTTGTGTGAGTTTCCGTTGATAAATCAGTTACTCAGTCAATCATATTCCTATTATCTAATATATAGTTATATGTTTGTATAGTGCACACTGAAACAGAACTCTAATATATTACAGCTCCGATATTTTAAAATTATCAGTGACGCTATTCCATAATCTACAAACCTACCTACTTGTAAAATAGTGAAGCTAAGAATCCGTATTCACTCGGAGTTTTTCATAGTAAGATTCCGTAACTACCTTAAATTTTTTCGATTCTAGAATAGTTTTCTTGTCTGTCTGTTTATTAACAGATATCATCACGGTGTTCTTCCATTTCATTGATCCTGAAACTAAAGATTAGACTATTATCACTTGAAAGAACTTACGCCGTCGTTACTTAGCGCCGTCTACGAGTAGGCACCTATCTACCTTAGTTTGGTCTCGTGTGAATTCGGTAAAAGCATGTTATGATTAAGATTGAAGATCTTTGATTATGGCCAACGGAACTCGCTTTATTTTCCAAATTCATTCAAAACTGGTTAAATGATGATTGGTTTGAAGACGGTTTTCACTCACATTTTCATTTAAGAACCAGGTGCTAGAAATTTTCTGCAAGCCATTCTGGATAGGTGCCACTGCAGATATTCTGTCGTAATCATAGCATAAGGACTGTGTTTCGGATTCAAGGGTACTGTTGAAGTTGCAATGCAAAATCCAGTGATGCACTGCATCTGACGTAAGTATTCGTATCACTTTACACCAAGTGAACGTCATGCTATAAAAATATCCAGTTAAAAATGCCCAATCAAACCTATTTTCCTTTGAAATAACCGCAAAGCTTGTGTTAGAAGGACTAGAGTGTTGCTGTATGGCAAATTACGAACTAAGGACCTTTCGGTTTCCAGCCCACCCCTTACCCGTTAAGCTATGAAGGCTTATAACGTCCAGGACACATGCACAGGGCCCCGAGGAGGTCTGAAAATACATAGATTGTTATTGCGATGGTCCCATATCACGATCTAGAGGAATCATTTTAGCGCGCGTGTCCGCCGAGTAGTGCGAATACGTACTCTATAAATTATGTGGTGCTCCAGGGGTAAGCAACCTTTGCGAACGAGGAAACGATTTCATTTTTTTTATGTCGAAGCTAAAACTGAACTGAACGTTTACTTCTATATTTTAACTTCACGTATGTTAAAATATAGAAATGCATCGGTGAGAGTGAGTTTATAAATCAGTGGTAATTAATTCTACTCAAAGTTTTCGCTGAAATAGGTAGTTTATACCTACATTAATCTAGACATAAGCTATCTATCGGTTCGGCTAGGATTTCTTATAAATACTACTACTGTCAAGTAAGTACTACTGTCAACTGTGGGCTGATTGGAAGAAAGCCTGCAAGGTGTTATAGCCTAATGCAGTCGCGCACCCACTTACTTGCTCCTTGGGCATGAAGTTCTTCAATTCAGTTATGTATGAGTTCGAGCACAAAACTTTGGAAATACGCAATATAGCTCGTATTTAATATTAAGTTATCGTAATGTCAAGTGTTTAAGGTCATAGATACAGGGGAGATACAATTCTGATCACGGATCACGAGCGATCATTATAATACGCGACGCAAAAAACAACGCACAAAATCGGCCGGGTTATCGACAACTGGTTCGACATTTAAATTACGAGCGGGACCAATTTTTATCTGTTTTTTTCCCGTCGAGCCTAGGGGTGGCGAGCTTTTTTTGGCCTTACTTTTTTATCGAACGCCCCTGCGTCCACTCGGTGCTCGCTGTGCGCTTAAACGGTCGATATAGGCCTACTTGTGCGCGGCGACTTTCATAAAAGTAGTTTTTTAATTAATTTGTAGCCCGCTATTCTGCCTAATTGATGGCTCAATGCTGTGTGAGCTCGTTGATTAACTGATTGCGCGCGTTGAGTTTCAATTATGAATTTAATAAAAGCTAAAGGGATACCCGCCCGAGTGGCGGCTAGTTTCTTTGTGCTCTAACAAATTAACGTTCAAAATACAATATTAAAAATCTCACTATATTTCCGACTTTTAATTCGAAACAGAAAAATGACGTTTTTAATTGTCCTTTGGGAAATTAAATAAACAAAAAAATCAAAGTATTTTACAAAACATTACTTTGCTTTAAAAGTCACATCTCCAATTCTATAATACTTTAAGTTATTTTGGTGAAAATAGTAAAAAGAAACGTCTTTTATTACATCGAACTCAAAGTCGCTAACATAGGTTTATAAAACGTAGTGTTACGGTTTTAAGAGAAAATAATAGGTGCAACATCTTTATCTTCGTGGTTATTATTTGAAGTTATGTTGTCACAATTCTATAATATCTGAACTTTTTGTATCTCATAATTTCATCACATTAATTATTTGCTAAATATGAGCTATCTAAGGCTAAAACGAAAATCTATTAACGATGATAATACGTGATGTAATTATTATTTTGTATATATTATATCTTCTCGTGCCAATTTTTGTTACCAAACTCTTCCGTATCGGCTCGACCCATTCGGAAAGCAGTTTTGCATCGAGAAGAATTAGCAAGAAACTCCGCTCTTTTCAAAAATGTTATTTTACATAATTTAATACCTACAAGATTTCTTATAAAACATGAAAAAATATAACATATTTTAAGATATATCGTGAGAAGATGGAAGCATATCCCTATCACCCCAAGAATCATGTCTTTAAAAAATTCTTCAATGGTATAGTAACCCTGATTTATTAAATAACTGTCAAAAAGACAGTGACTTTAAACCAGTGCAAGGATAAGTATAGATATTTCCACAGACGAAGGAATTTTTATATTTCAATTTACGATGACGCGCCTCACTCTGTCAATCTCCATAAGAATCGAATGAAACATAAGCGATTTTAACAAAGTGGGGCGCGTCTTCGCGGATTGCAATATGTAAACCTACTTAGAGGTCCAGGATTCGAGCCCCAGACTGTCTTTGACAGTTATTTTATAAGCGACTATAATAGCATTACGGTCACCATAAAAAAACTTTAATTTTTCATATAGGCCTAACTTACTGGCTCTAATAAAAAAATATTTGAACCTAATGACACGATCAATGACTTCTATGTATCCAGAAGTCATTTGGACACGATCGGAGAACAGATTTGTACCGAGAAGAAAGTCTATTATTATAGGTTAGAAGGCTTTGTCGGTTTAGTCAGTGCGTTCGATTCCCGTTTGGATTCGTCTCGTTATTTTAATTAAAATCAGGCTCCGTCTTTTTGTCTAAAATATATTTGTATGAGTAGGGGAAAATCGGATCACTTTGGCTGACTTTCATTTTAGTTGGTTGCTACATTGATAGACCAAAGCTTTTGGTATAGGCACCGCATACTTACTAAATAGGTATTTATAATACAGTTTAGGGGTGTCTAACTATTCACTTAATATTTTTTTAACATTGCGCGCTTCACGACTTACCTATAGGTACTGCCTGAAAATATGTCATAGGGAAATCGAAAGGACTGTTAGACACCTTTCTAACGATTCAAAATTTTTATGAGAACTAATAAAAAATATATTACTTAGGAGTATGTCCTTCATTCACATGGATGAAGGACATACTCTTAAGTATTTCGTCATGTCAAACATTTAACAAGGGGTTAATTGTTCAGGAACAAAATTTAAATAAACGAATAAAAATAAAAATTCCTGAACTATTTTTTACCTGGACCTTCCAGTGGCTTATCTTATTAAGCTTTCACGTGTGTTTGTGCTCCAGTTAGAAAAAAATCTACCTATACAATCATTTGACTAATGAATTGTATTCAATCTAATTCTGCCATTTTTTCAATTTTCGTTAGTAAACGTGATCGCAAACCAAATCATGCGCATCCCTAGTGAGGCGAGCACGCCATGCAGTAGCCGGCTATCGACGGGCTTATTAATAAACATGCGCTAACAATAAATAATTGTTTATAATGAACTTTATAATATATTAGTTCAGATACTTCATTATCTCGCGGCGGGCACGCACACAACTACGGCGCTCCACGCAAGAATTCCACTTATGAGATGTTTAGCCTTTTATCGATATTATTAATAACTAACAACTATGTTTTTATGCCTTATAATTTTTCACAGAATCCTTTATAATGCAAAGGTGTATAAATATACTTGGGATTCTTTGAAATTACATATTTTTAAGCTATTGCATAGCTTCTATCGCGGGCCTTGAGCTTGGAGACCGAATCCAGAAATTCTGTAACGAAAATAACCTAACACTTTTTAGTTTTGCCATCTATCGATAAATAGCAGAACTTTTAATGACTTTTTGAAATATCACGCTTGTCTCTTTAGTTCAGCAACTCGTCTCTAGGTGGCATTGGTTGTATAATTATAATTGCATAAGTTGATAAAAACAGCTTAACCGCGGCAGTCTCCGAGTGCCACACGTCTTTTTTATTTCAAAACCAGATTTTGCCAACAACGAAATATGTATTTAGTAATGTGTAAAAGCATAGGATGACGCTCATGCATTCACATTTGCATTTAATTGCTACAAGTTATTAATATACTTGTATGTATGTACGATGACTTATGGTGCAGAGATTTGGACCCTCACTAAAAAAGTCTCGCATCAGCTCCAAGTTGCACAACGCGCGATGGAAAGAACAATGTTAGGCCTGTGTATACTAGACAGGGTCCCCAACATACAGGTCAGGAAGAGAACAGGCGTAACATTGCAAAAAGGGTGGCGCTTTTAAAATGGAACTGGGCGGGTCACGTGGGTTGGAGATAAGACGGACGTTGGAGCAGGGCGCTACTGGAATGGCAACCGCGACCTTCACAAAGAAGCATCGGCCGACCACCTGCACGATGGCGAGATGATATCGTTAGGGCAGCGGGAAGACAGTGGCTACAGAAAACAAAGAGCAGAAGCGGATGGCGTGCAAATGGAGAGGCCTTAGTCCAGCAGTGGACTGAAATGGGCTGATGATGATGATGAATAATATGTAATATCATACTTTCAAGTAATTTTTTTGATTGAAAAAGATGATATTATGCCATTTTACGTTAGTAATACTCTACCATCAGTTCTGATGTACATATATATATATATATATATATATATATGTACATCAGAACTGATGGATATATATATATATATATATATATATATATATATAACATAGGAAGTAAGTGTATTCTCGTAAATTCTTACTCTAAGATATCGTTGCTTACAATCATTTTAGACCTTCCTACACACATTAGTTTTAGTAATATTTTTATCGATACGATATTGTGGACCGTTTTATCTGTCCCATCACTAGCTAACGCAAAAGAGCGTCGTCGCTCGCATTTTCTTGTATATCCACGCATTGATTAATGCGCGTTGATTTGAATAATAATTTTGAGCTACCAACCTTATTGTATGATAAATTTAGTGCAAATTGTAACGTTATGTCTGGAATTAACTGTTAAGATACCTTTAGGGTGCGTTTCCAGTGAAGCGGAGCGGGCCGTGAATCTGCTAAGCACAGTGACCGAAATCTCCGCTTGCATCAATGTGTTGCATCCGCGATGCATACCTTTTTCTTACATAATTGCCCCCACAGGTCTGATCTGGTGAGAGGCGGCAGCAGCTAGTTTTTTTATTCTTTTTTGACATTTTTTACACATCGCGATCTAGCCCCAAAGTAAGCGATAGCTTGTGTTATGGGTACTAGAACTAGACAACTGATAAATATACATACATACTAATATACATAAATATAATATTTTGAGAAACACCGAGACACTGGAAAACATCCATGCTCATCACACAAATATTTACCAGTAGTGGGAATCGAACCCACGACCTCCGGCGCAGACGGCAGGTTCGCTACCACTACGCCATTCGGTCGTCAATAACCCTACCATACGTTACCACCCTACTGGTAAAACGCATATAGACAAGCGATTGCCACCGTTTGCGTAAGGTACAGAAGTCCTTTGTGGAGTTGAGTGTACGCTTCTACAATATGATACAGAAGTATGTTTTTGTGTTTTTGCCTTACCTTTACACAGGTTTAAAGTCACTGTCACAAACATCTAATAAATCAAATATTAAACTATACCATTGAAGAATTTTTCGTTGACAAGGGTTCTTGAAATTATAGGGACATGTTTCCAGCTCCTCAAGAGGTATCTTAAAAATTATGTAATAGTTTTATATATCAACTATCAAGTATTAAGATAAACTGTATAAAATGACATATTTGAAAATAGTAAGTGCCAAGTTTCTTGCCAGTTCTTCTCGGTGCAAAACTGTTTTCCGAACTTGGCGGTACAGTTTTAATGTTTAGGCCTATGTGAAAAATAAAGATTTTCATTTGCAGATCTAGCGTCCCTGTGTTATAATAAGCAACACCTTTAGAATGTAAGAGAAAAGAGTTCAATGAAGGCTGAGTAGGTCACCGATAAGACACCGTAGGATATGGGCATCCGAATGATTTACGTAAACCTTCTTCGTACAAGCAAACAGTAGCGCCATCTGTCTAAATTTTATAGGTGGCTGCTGAACGAACTAAATCGTCGCTGGTGTCAAAACAAGCATTTTTGGCACCAGTAAACCACCGTCATTTTTTTGCGCCGTCCGCCCTGTCCAGGGTATATGTCTATGGTACTAATCTATCGGTACTAATACTTGGTTTATAGACATCTCCAGGCTGTATTAGTTCCCGGTGTTGCGTGCACATTAATTGGTGGCTTGGAAAACATTTATAGACGTACGTACATTACCTACAATTCTTTATTTGCATTGAATATTTTAACGTTTAATTTGTTGGTCGGAGCGACAATTAGGTACATGGCAAACTCATAGATACAATTATAAAACCGGCCAGTGCGTATTGGAAGCGCACTCTAATAGGTTTCTCTAAAAGGTCTAAGGGTTTCGTACTTCTTACTACAAAGACGACAAAAAATATCACGTTTGTTATATGGGAGCCCCCTTAAATCTCTATTTTATTCAGTTTTTAGTAGGTACCTACTTGTTGTTAGAGCGGCAACAGAAATGCATGATCGATGATTAAAAATGTCTAACTATGCATCTATCACGGTTCAAGAGGTACAGCTTGGTGACAGACGGACAGACGGACGGACGGCGGGGTTTTAGTAATAGGGTCCCGTTTACCCTGTACCCTGTAGGTATTTAACCCTAACAAAAAGACGTGCCTCTCCGGGGCCCAATTTCTACATTTATGTAAGACAGTTTTATAAAACCTAAGTCCAACTTGTAAAATGTTGGCTTATCGCTGAAATAAATATTATAAATAAAGATTAATTCCGCTTCCACCATACGATTAGCTTCATGGTATTATAACAATTTTAACTTGCAATATTTGATTACAGATAGACAAACAAACAAAATATAAACATCGGCATAGGTGAAACTAAATAAAAGCTTGCTCTTTCCCTTTCATATCTAAATAACTGGAGTGAAGGCATCAAATTGTAGCACAAGCACCACAAGTCCATTAATTATTTGCGTATGTAATGTGGTATTTTAAAGGTCTCCAATACTCCATACTAATTGTAAATTAGCACTTTGCTGTAGCCAACTAATATTTTAATTTACATAAATATCCACTCAGCATCAGATGTTTGTCATATTACACGAAAGCATCTGGTTGTTATTATCGCTAAGAAACTGAAGCTACCATTAATTAATACCTAATTAATTCATAAAAGGCGTTAAAATTGTTTAAAAGTAAACTAAGTACTACCTAAGTAGCAAGATGTCTTGCAACTGCATTCTTCATAAAAATATTTTCCACCAATGCCGACAAAAACATTTACTTGCATGCTTCAGATTAATGTATTTGATATATTCATAGTAAACATTGGAATTATATTCATTCATGAAAAAAGGCTTAAAACGATAGAGCTTAAAATAAAGACCTCAATAATTAGCAGGACAGATTAATTTGTTTAGCTGTAATCCGCTACTTGAAAAGATTCTGTATGGTACAATATGCAGGAACACTGCCCACATGAAATACCACACACAATTTTCCAACACTTTCTTCGACGCACGTTTCGTCCCGAACCGGGACATCCTCAGGAGATGTTGACTTCACAATGCGAAATCGTAGAGTGACTCTCGTGTCAGCAACGCGTTCTTATATACCCTTTCTAATACCATACAGAATCTTTTCAAGTAGCGGATTACAGCAAAACAAATTAATCTGTCCTGCTAATTATGGATTTCCGCAAAATAACGCCTGCTTCCATTCAAGACCTCAATAATGTTTAGGCTCTAAAAAAATTAAATAGCCCGCAGAGTGGCGAAAAGTAAATGAAAAATCGCACCTGAGATTTGTCCGTAACCTGTGAAGCCAGAGATGCATAGGGCATTGCTTAGCAGTCATCTTTAAGCAGCAATTATCTAAGAATTTTAATATTTTCATGGTTGGTCCAAGATATTTTTCTGAGGGATGACGGGTAAAGTGGCCGTTTTTAGACAGATCAGAGAAGTATTTTGTAATGCGTCAAGGGGGAGGTACGTACCCTCGTATCTCATTATATGTATTCCTCATTTCATTCATGTTCATCTCAAAAACATTTTCCAGCTGTGTGAATCGAACCCACGACCTCCGACGCAGACAGCAGGATCGCTACTGCTACGTCATTCATTCGCCAAAGGTTTGGTTTAAGAGGGTTGGGCTGGTACTCTACTTTAAAAAAAAAAAAAATTGCAGTTACAGTTTAAAGGTAGCTGCTCCAATAAGAATTTTAGACAAACCAAAATACAAGCGCACTTTAAATACCATATCATACATACATTTCTGTTATTTTAATGATATCGTGTTGAGTGAGAGGTTAGTGGAACAAGCGAAGGTGGTGGGAGCAGGAATAACTGTGAAATATGGGACCACCGGCTTTCAGGCGCTCCTTGACATTACGGGAGCTGCTTTAGGTGTGTTGGTATAAAATTTATTGTCTTCGATTTTACATTTTGTTAATCTTCTCATTTTGTTACAGATCTTACTACATCTTGATACAGGGAATGCGGCGGAAGCATCGATATGAACCTTAAGATGAGCCCATTTGAACTTTTACACAAAACTTCTTCATTTCATACCTACAAGAAAATGTGGCGGAAACACTCCCGGTGGAAATCCGCGTGCGGACTAATAATGCGAGTAAAAATAGCATGTAGCGGTGTATAATACTGTGGTCAGTTAAATACTGACGTCGTTGGTGTAAAAACAAACATTTTGACACCAGTTAGCTGACAACATTTTGCCACCCGGTCCACCGGTTCCTGGGTCTGATATATATGTCTATTGGTAAGATAAAACCATCGTCATCGTAACAACTAACTACTGTCTAGACTGTAGAGTGTACGACTGAGAAAAAGCTTTCACCTTTTCCTTGGTGGTAATTTTGTCCTTGTATCCTAAAATCTAGCTACTCATTTTTTGGGCTTCTTCTGATTTTTTTTTATTTTTAGATATTTTGAACAAAACAATTAACACCATTCATTTCGGTATCGCTGTTCAGATTTTGATGTTCGAAAACGGACCGCATAGGGGTAATAACAGCCCTCTACAAGTCCAAGTCGCTTGCCAAGTTGCTTTTTATTTAGGCACGTTATTCGTAGTAGCCGGTGCAGTGGGCTCCTACTGCCAGTTTGTGAGATGCAACTATATCGCGCGTCTTTTGTTTCGTGAACGACCTTCACCTTTGGTCGCTGTCTTTTTGCCCCTTTTCCCTTCTCCCCAACTGGATTGCTCTTTCGTACGTTCGATGAATGGAGTGGACCCGTTTGAACTTTGATCGTATTTGAGAGTGACTTTTTAAGAGCGCGCTCATTGCTTGTATGAAGTTATTGTGTTTACAATATTCTGCTGTACGTTTTCGTGATTGTGAATTTCAGGAACTGTCTCTGTAATAGACCATCTTTTAGTATACTTACTTTAAAGGAATTATGAGGTAGGTAGTCAATTAAGGCAAAAAACGCCTCTGTGTTTATTCGGTATACCTAGGTGTAGCTTATACCCCCTGGCTACTACCCCCTTTGCAATATGAGCTAATAAACTTGACCCTCCTGACGGTCTGCGGGACGCGCAATAATATTCTATTCACTCTTCTCTTGAAGACACCAAGATTATACTCGGCTGGGAACAGGGAAGCTGGGATACTGTGTTCCAATGGTGATCAAGTATTAAGGTAAGATAAAAACGGAAAAATAATAATTGTTAGGTAGGCTGTGTAGATATTTCAATCCACTACGTCACACCCCACTCTGTCAAAATCAGTCTTGTTTCAATCGATTAGTAAGTATGGAGATCGGACTCGGAGCGCGAGCGACGATCTATTCATTATAAATCGATGGTATGGAGTTTGACAGAGTGGGTCACGCCTTCGTGGATTGAAATATTTATATCTAGGGCTATTTTCTCGGATATTATTTGGCAACTTTAGTAATGAGTAGAGTTTTATAAGTGCTGATGGTTTTAATAACACATTCGTTAATATAAACGAGTAATAAAGCGGACATTATTCTCCTACTAATACGACGTGCCCGTAAATTACGTACTGTCGCCAAATAGCGCTTCAACGAATAGTTTGCGCTTGGCCACAGTTGACGACGCGGAGATCTCCATATTAAATTAAGACGTCATTTTTCTGTCGGAAACACGAGTCACAATGCCGTTGGACCACAAAATTGCGTTCCTTTTGCGCGTTGCTATAACTGAGCTAGTCATAAAATTTATAAAACTGTAGTGATATATTCGAATAATGATTAGAATTTTCATACACATATCTTGGCAAAGTCTTGCAGAATTTTTCTAGTAGTGTATTAAAATCATACAAAACGTAAATTAAATTTACCATTAAGTATTCTCTATTTTCTTAAACAGCTGTATTACCTATATTAAACGAAAGTCCAACTACTTTACCTGTACCTGGTATAATAAGATAATTTTACTAACTATAACATAAATTACCGTTTGTTACAATGTTATTTATTGCAACAATTATATCGATTAATTTATTATCTAACAGGATAATATATTAGGATGTTTAAATAATTTAAAAAATTAATTTTATGTACTCGTACATTTTTGTCGGCGTCAATGGAAATCGCAGAGACGGGGCGCGAACTTGCGTCCCATTGTGTGGACTTGAAACAATGATCTGGAACTGTAATAATGAGTCCACGAGCCAAGGTTTGTTCTACAGTGGCTGCAAATTACGAACGATATTATACTATTTATCTGAAATATTTATAATGTACAATGATTTGCCCGTAACAACCCCGCGTGGATTTCGGCTTTTATAATATACTCCGTGGAACTGGTCCTGTTTCCATATCCGCTCTTGAAAACTACTGTTACTAAAACCATTAAGCTTATTATTATTAAAGTAAACCTGTAGTTAGCCGTGCCTAAATGCTAACACTGTTATTTGCGTGGTGTCCTTCCCCAATCCAAGATCCCAGGGTTAGGGAAAGTTATAAAAATGTAGAAACAAAAAATAAAAAACATCCTTTCTTCCTGGCCTTTTCCCACGTTATATGGGGTCGGCACAACATGTCTTCTCCTTCCATTCGCTCTTTCAGCCGTCAACTCGCAATCCACTCCTTTCACACGCATATCTTCTTCCACGCAATCCATCCCTTTTCTTCGGTCTTCCTCGACTTTTTCGTCCCAGCACATGCATACTCATCGTTCTTTTAGTGACATGACTTTCATCCCTCCGCATGCCATCTAAAAAAAAACATAAATTTTGAAAAAAAAACACGAGGTGCTGTTTTCTTGTACCTACAAATATTTAAAAATGAATCATTATTTTTTAAACTCTCCAACTAAAGTATTATCAATGTTATTCCAAACACATAAAAGTCCTTTGAGGCGGACACGACATGACATGATTTTTTTGTTCATTCCGTAACTAATTGAGCTTCTCGACTTTTTTCATGTATAGCTTACCTCTCTATAACAACAGCTTTATTATAGGTAATTGATATTGGAAATGGAAATAGCAATGCAACGCACTAGTGACAGGAAGTTTAAGCAAGGGAAATTTCCCTCGAAAGAAAATCAAGACTTAAAGGGATTCCTACGCGTTTCCAAAAAATTCTTTAACGCAAGGAAGAAAAAAGAATATGAATAAGTAGCATATATATATGAAGATGCTACTTTGTTGGATTATAACAAAAAGCCATTATAATGGAACTAATTTTATTTATGGATAAGCAGGTGGATCAAGTCACAGATGACGATTATTGTAAACAAAAAATACATGTACAGTTTCTTATGAATTTTTCAGCTGTTTTTTTTTTCTATGCCACATCTTTATAATTCTTAGTAGACACTTATTTTCAGACGTGATAAAAGGTAAATAAGTAGAATAACTATGAAGGTAGCAAAAATATCCAAATTAATATTACAATGGTTATAAGTCGTCACAGATTGATAGTAAGGACCAAATCAGATGTTTTGTAGAGTTCATAAACCTGACAATTCATATGCCTGATTTTGCTCGAATCTTATGGAAATCAGCTGTTCTTTCTAAATTTGAGAGTAAGGAATAGGGAGTCATATATCATGTTATAACGATTGAAATGTTTGATAAACCTAATAAATTACGTACCTACATTTATTAATTAGGTAATGAGAACCTATCTTATATAAGACAACTTCATAGTCATCCAGTATATTAACGAATTCATCAAATTTTGCTAAATGCAATGAATAACTCTATCTATATTCACAATTTTATTCTGGAGTTCATCATGTATCACCCTATCAAAAGCTCCACAAAGGACTCTTGAACCGCTGCTCATTAATAAATCGCATTAACTTTTTGTCGGTACCTTCTTAAGACATTGTCTCGAACCTAATTAACTCAATCATCTACGTTAAGTAAAGTAGCTAAAGTAGTAGAAAAAGTGTCGCATGTTCTATTACTTTTTTCTTATAAATATTGCAGTGCCACGTTTTGCCATCGGCTATATAAGGTATGTCTAGTTTAGCGGTATCACGATCTTGCATCGGTCATGGCGAATAAAATTAGCATTACTTAGTGACTTTTAAAACGTTGTCTACTTAATTAAAATATCCTATACCTAATTATAGCTTTGGCGGTGTAATTTCAACTTATTTTCAACGGTTAATTGTTCTTGAGACGGGGTTTTTTTGTGAAATTACTTTTTCAGAGAGACCGCATGTGACAGAATGCGGGATCGTGTGCTAAGGAATTTTTCGCTATGTTTAATGTATATTGGATACAGCTTTTGTTATACTTATGTGCCGTCAAGTTAAATGCCGGCAACATACTTTGATGCCTGAACGTCAAATCACGTGCTGGTAGATAATTAAGTTAGACAATAAAAATATAAGCGCCTAGATAGCAGTCTATTTCAAAACCTACACATGACTTTTCTTTTTAGGTATTTGTCGTAATAATAGGCAATTAGATAGTAATGAATCGTCAGTGCTGAATATTGTAGAGGCACCTATAGGTTCACTTTTTGAAGTATCGCAATTTCAGTCAATAGCAGTCACCGTTCTTGTACATGGCAAATTAATTTTCACCTTCTGGATCTTATACCGTTCATTATTATAATCAAGAGTCTTCACTGGGCATTTCATGTAACAGAGCATGCTCTGGCTCACGCATGGCGCTACTATAATTGCCTAGAGTATAGCGTGTTTTAAGTGTGCTACTGTCATTAAAAACCTATTCCCTTAACGGAAAGAGAATACACGTGCGGTGTCAATGTTCCTACTAGGAACTAGTAGTGCAAGAACTACTATTGAACTATGTACAAAGAAGGGTTAACTTTGTTGTTTAAGTAAGTGGTCTCCTAGGTTTTTGCCTGTAAAAAAAGCAACATACGGTGTTTGTATGGCTAAATGACACATTTTAACATTTCGGTGACACGAATCAAATTCTCTCATGTAGTCGGGTCTCTCATGTCCCTTTAGTAGTAAGAATTAGAGGTAATACAATTTAAAACAAATTAGGTTTTTCATAATTGTTTGTGTTTTTCTGTTTTTGAGTGTAGGAATTTAGGACTCTAACGTCCTTTTAGAGACTTTTAAGTCAATAGGTCACTATAATTGTAATATAATTGTAACTGTTAATAATGCGTAGCGGGTCCCATGAAACAGTCACCACCGCCTTCTACATTATTCTTAAAAGAGTTTTCACTTTTGACGTTATAAAGAGTTCTTGACGTCAGTACAAATTCTTAATTAAAAGCTTAAGAGTATCGTCTAGTGACGAAGCAGTACGCGAGTAGGTATTTTCAAAAATGATACCTATATGCCTGTTTAGAGAAAATCTAAGGCCAAGGCGACGTATAGACCTACATTTTGTTCTTGAAATATTGCTTCGGGTGATGCCGTTTTTACCACCCAACCGTTTACCGAATTGGACAATTTTAGTTTCATTGGATTCAGTACCCCTTAATCTAGGCTCGTGCGTTTTATTTTTTTAGTGTTTTAGTTTAGTTAAATAATTAAAAAAAAACTCGAGGTAGTTTTTAGGTCAAAAACGCTGATAACTTAATATAAGCAATATTTCTTGAAAATTAAAACGTACTAGCATAGTTACTTTATTGTATCTGCAACATTTCCGAAAATTATGAAATTCTGAATAACATCTATGGATTGGAAAACGTTATCGCTTTTTGTATGAAAACTAGACGATCCTTAACCAGAGTCCTACCACATTCGCCTGTATTTCATACTCAGTGTTTTGTTCCGAGAGACGAAGAGTTAGTAAACCGGAGGCCCTCATCTGATGAAATGAAGTCTATGAGAGCACCTCAGAGGTATATCATGACGGTGATTTCAAATTATTCTTCATGTAGTAAGAATAAATTATACAATATTAAATAATAAATTATAAAATGCGTCCATTGTAGCACAGTTCCCTCAGTCAAAGGCTTGAGGTTGGCTTCTTATTCAGATTTTACGAGCGGCGACTGCTAAGCAGACAAATCGTTTAATTGTTTGGACCAGACGCTCTGTTTGTCTGTATGATCTGCAGCTTATAAAATTAATAATATTAATATCGCATCATAAAGAAATACATAATTAAAAAAAATTCTTTGCCATAAACTTTACTTTAAGATTTTTTTATTAATTGTACTCCAAAAAAAAGAAAAGTACGCATAATATTTCCCCTAGAAGGTAGGTATACTTTTATAAGAATTACATCATGTTAAAAAAACCATGCGTGGGATAACTATTGAAGTTAACATTAAGTATAACAAAGACAAAATTGGTATTGACCATGTTATACAGATTATAATAGATAGATTATACATACGTATATAATATCACAGATCACTAATGATGAAAAATTTTTATCGTATTTTTGTGTATCGTATATCTTTTGGTCACTATAATACTTTATTCTTCATAAACGCGCGGGTAAAAAGGTGTCTTTTTCCTTCGAATGTCGAATTTTATTGATACATCTGTTACACCACTATTATAGTAGGGGACGGTTAGCTAAAGGTAGATCATAATGCGACAGTCTTGGAAGGATATCTATGAAAAAATTTCAACACCCAACTCAACTCAACTCCTCAACATAACTGAAACGAAATATCACACAAGAAGTCTCTGGACTTACCTAAATAGGTTAGCTATTACGCAATTAATTCAATGAGCATTTGTATTACATTTTCAAGCCTTATACGTGAGTAATGTGAACCTTAGCACCTACCAAGCGGATCGAGCTGTTAGTGCAACGTTTAGGTGCCTCCATAAAAGTGATGATTGCACCCTAGTGCTGTATTGATATATATACATGCAGGTAAAACAACGTTCGTAACGTTTCTTAATCATCAGCCATTGTCCTGCATCCACTGCTGTTCAAAGATCTCTTTTAAGAATCTCTGTCTTCAGCTTAATTAGATTAGGAAAAACGAATTTGTTTAGCTTGAATATACGCTACTTGAAAGGATTCTGCATGATACAATATGCAGGAACACCATCCACATAAAACACCACACACAATGCTTCCAACACTTTCTTCGATGGACGTTTCGTCTCGACGCCGGGACTTCCTCAGGAGATGTTGACTTCATAATGCAAAATCGTAGAGATCTACGATTATATCTGTCCCGCTAATTATGGATTTCCGCAAAACAACGCCTGCTTCCATTTCAATTTCTCTGACTTCAACAAACTATACCTAATTGACGAAGTTTGGTGTGAGCACTGAGGAGTTTCGACCTCTACCTCCGAAGACATTCATCTAATAATCATCTTCAATTTACATGAGACATCGAAATTTATAATTTTTCCTTTTGTGTTTTGGAGTCTTGTGCTGTCGTGCATCCATATGCTGGATAGGTGACTTTTTAGATGCGCTTTTGCAATTAAATAAATGAAATACATAAGTAAGATCATCCGAATCGTTTGAACTGGCGAGATATAAAAAGTTATGTCATCTATTTACGCAGATATTCATTACATTATTGTCACTAAAGTTAAATGTGATCAAAAGGATCAAAAGAAGCTTCTAACACACTATCTAGAGTTAAAGTCTTATACATATAAGGGCATGTAAGTTTAAAAGTTAGGTCTAGGTATATGAAAGAATAAAAATTGATTTGATTTATCTTAACGAAATGCTTCGCTTGGCGGTATGTCATTTTTGGTAAGAGTTTAGGCTAATGCCATCACCAGAGCTAATTCAAAAATTAAACACCCAAACTAGAGAAATCGAATCCGGGCCATCCCGTACTGACAGCGCCAAAGTAGCCGTCAAAATATTAGCATAGACCCTCCACGTCGTTCCCACGTGGGATGGCGGGTTAAAAATAGCTCTATTCAATTTTATCTCTCGCCCCGTCACACGCTGTAATCAGCTCACGACAATTAATTGGTGTAATGCTAAGGCGCGGCCTGTAATTGCGCAGGAATAATGCCGAGTGATTCATCCCCGACTTAGGCTCTGTTTACACGTCACTGTGGCATACCAAGGAAGCTGGAATCCTACAGCACATCGAAAAGTCATAATAGACGTAAATACGTTCTAGTGGGTAAGGGATGGATATTTTCGTAATTACGCAGGAATAATGCCGAGTGATTCATCCCCGACTTAGGCTCTGTTTACACGTCACTGTGGCATACCAAACAAGCTGGAATCCTACAGCACATCGGAAAGTCATAATAGACGAAAATACGTTCTAGCGGGTAAGGGATGGATATTTTCGTAATTACGCAGAAATAATGCCGAGTGATTCATCCCCGACTTAGGCTCTGTTTACAACGTCACTGTGGCATACCAAGGAAGCTGGACTCCGACTGCAAATCGAAAAGTCATAAAAGACGAAAATACGTTCTAGCGGGTAAGGGATGGATATTAAGGTAATTGCGCAGGAATAATGCCGAGTGATTCATCCCCGACTTAGGCTCTGTTTACACGTCACTGTGGCATACCAAGGAAGCTGGACTCCGACTGCAAATCTAAAAGTCATAATATCTATAAGTTCTGGGATTTATATTGTCGAAAGGGAGCCGGAAACTCTTTTTTCTATCTCGTTCAACTTTGGTTTTTGGACACTATCAGGCACTTTGGAGTTTTCTCGTCTCTCGATGTCTGTTCATAAATACTGAAATTAATTTAAAAAAATCACTCATAGTGAGGCCTCTATGGGGCAGTGCCACTCGCTCAAATTCAAGTGTAAGATCGCGGGTTTGATTCCCGCCCCGAGCCACTTTAGTGTTATCTTTCCTAATGTGAAGAAAGGTCTAGTCTGGTGGAAGGCTTCGGTCGTAGCTAGCTACCACCCTACCAACAAAGACGCGCCACTAAGCGATTTGGCGTTCTGACGCAATGTTGTGTAGAAACAGTAAGTACTCACTTTTCCTTCGAATGTAGTGCGATAACATCCTCGTCTGCATCACCACTTACCATCAGGTGAGAAAATAATAGCTTATTTTTGAAAACGTAGATTTTCGTCCAATTATACTCGTAGCATACGAAAAACTTACTTCCATAACTAATGTAACATGACAGAAGAGATTAGAGCACAACTTTCGATTACATTATTAAATAGATCAAAATAACATAATTTCAAAATCAGAGCGTCCGCGTTGATATCCCAAATAATTAATATTAATAAGCCCAAGATTATTAGTCCGCCTCAGCCGTAAATACGCTAAGTGCATCCCTAACTTCCCAACATCAATATTCTACTGGGGCGTTTATTATCATATCTCATTATACGAGTTAGTGCTTGTACAGGCTTGGGTAGTCCCCTTCTTAGGTTATGACCTTACGACTAAGCACTAACTTTAGCTCTTAGGACAACGAATCAATATCAACTCTAGGTTTAACGTCGCAGGGTGCGTTTTCCTGTGAGTATGGATAGTTGTAAAGTCGAGATTTCGGAATGCAATTTGGAAATGAGATCCGGAGGGTAGATGTTACCCTTAAGGGGTGGTGGGGGGTCTTACCACTATTATTTAGAGGGGGTCAACGAATCGGCTACTCTAGCCGGCTAGCACAGCGTTGCTCGCTGCAGTCCGTAACGTTAGATATAAGTGCGCCTTGTAAATTGTTTTGTTGTATTGATTGGGCCGTCTTGCAAGGTTATTGGGTTACATGTCTTTAGTATAATCTTATTACAGAAATCTCGATATGATAATCTATCCCTAAATATACATTAACTGTTAACCAATCTCAGATTAAGTAATTGATTGAATCCCAAACTCTACATAACAACTTTTATTTTAATTTCATAGAATAGGCATTAAATCTAAAGAAGTCACTAATAAAATCACTGCAAGTACAGAGGTGTTAAATAGATGTCTCTGTTTGGTAATATGTATCTTATAATTTCTCACATAATATAGGTACATGTGGATGTTCTGAATTCTTGAATTTAAATTTATGTTTTAATAGGGAATGTACCTATGCCACACATTTCATTACGTCCACAAAGAATGAAATACAATGAATGTAAGTATGAATTATCATAAATAAATAGCAGGATTATTCACTAAAATGTTAACAAGCTATTCGAAAGAGGCTGTTGACTTGAGCTTAAGTACCTACTAGAAACAGATGCACTAAGAAATGCATCATGCAAGGACGAATTTGAAACTTACGCTGTCGAGTCTCAAAAATATACATTTGAACAAATAACTGAAATGAAATGAAATGAAAAATATCTTCAACACACTGACACAATACTACAGTAGAATTTAACTCCTACGTCACTTGGTATACCTACCTACTTCCTACTTAAAGTTTAAAAATTGATTTGACGGTCTATTCATAGTGGATACCATTTTCAGCTGCAATGAACCATTTTCATGAAGTGGTGATTTCCATTTTGGGTCCTTTTAAGATAAGTTTATTGTATAAGGTTTTTCTCTTAACAAATTCCCTAGATTTAAGCTGCAGTTGGGTGCTTGGTATTATTAATTACGCAACATAACCCAATTTTTTGTTTCATTATTAGATAATATCTTCTCGTTATAATATTGTGGTTACTCATTACAAAGTTAACGGGTAGTGGCTAACTCTAAATTGAAACATAAATCTTTGCTCGATGATAATATCTTGCTACCCACTACCTGCTGTTACTCGCGACTTTGACCGAGAATTTCAGATATGCTTTTTTCCTTTTAAAAATCCATTCGGATGTTTTGTAGCAACGTTTCGCTCTGGAAAGAGAGAAGGTCGCTAAAGAACTGACTGAAGACATTTCTGTGGGAAACCTTGTGCCTATTCCTAATGTTACGAAGAAGGAAATTTAATGGAAATAGGTGGTAGAGCAGAACAAGACAAGCTTCAGTGGTGAAAGGCCTAACGACAGGAACGTCATTGCTAGGAGCTAGGAGGGGCTTTTAATCGGTAAGAGTCCAGTATTTGATCAGGATTTTCCCCTTCTACAAAAAAAAATGGTAAGTCCCTAATGGCATGCCAATCTACCTTTGGTTTGAGCTGTGCGTTGGTCAGTCAGTCAACTCCTCCTAATATGTATATTGAAATTTATGCATATTACGTTGTTTTAGCCTGTACAGTTTTACGAGGAGAGAGAAATGAGAACACGTTTTACACAATATTCATTTCACGCCTACCTAATTACGGAAGTTATAGTGTCTCATTAAATTTGTTTCCATTGTAACACACGATACGTGAAGTATGCATTAATTTTTACAGAGTTTACTGAAATTGATAGTTTGAGTGATATTAGTATAAAACGCGTAATGGCAAAAAGGCGGACTGAAATACAAAAGGACATGTATACATAATGTTTCATTCCCATCCAATTGGACACTTTTCGTGCCAACTTATAGCATAAGCTTTACACTTAGTAAAATTAATATTATGGGGCAGCAAATTGGTCCTAGGTATATTATAATCGCCATTAAATTCGGGCCCGATGTGCATACTGTTATAAGCTGTAGTGAATTTGGGTCAACTGAAATAATTAAAGAAATTCAAAAGTCATAAAACTTTTAAGACACAAGCTTCGTTAGATCGATTCGATTTTTAATCAACAACAAAAAAAATACGTTATTATGGCCTCAAGCTGATTTTTTTAAGAATACGTGGCACTTTGAGACACGTATGACGTAATAAATAATTTTATGAATGTCGATCACGGATGCGAAATGCTCATTTCAAAAGGGTGCGAGCCCTCGCCATAGTTCCCTTGCGGCGTTATAAAGTAGATACCTACATAACAGGTGTGACAACAGATGATGCTTGCAAGACCTAACTTACAATCATTATACATTTATTTGTCGATATCTAACTACAGTGCTACAATCATAATTTTTATACTTTATGGCGAAATATTACATTATGGTTTTATTTTTTCTATTTCTATTCTAAACTAATCCATTCATGTACCAGTTTGACGACCTCCCTGGCGCAGTGGCGATGGCGGTGCTCTCGGATTCGAGTGGGAGGTCGCGGGTTCGATTCCCGCCACGGGCCACTTTGGAATTTTATAATTTCTCAATTATTGGCTCAGCTGTCTGGTCTAGTGGGAGGCTTCGGCCGTGGCTAGTTACCACCCTACCAGGAAAGACGCACCGCCAAGCGATTTATCGTTCCGGTGCGATGCTTGTAGAAACCATTGGGGTAAAACTTACCCTTCCAAGTTAGTACGCTAACATCTTAGGCTGCATCATCACTTACCACCAGGTGAGATCGCAGTCAAGTCAAGTACGAACTTGTAAAGAGTAAAAAAAAGTAACTGAATGTGGGGCATTCCGTTTAAATCCAAGTATACGTGCCAACTGTAACAGGCAGTGTTTATTATTAATTCTATTGAAAATTCGAAAGTGAATTTGTTTGTTAGGTTTCCCTTTAATCATAAAGGCGCAGAACGATTTACTGGTAAATGCCTTTTACGAAATCTATTCGTAAAAGGCTACCCACCATCCTAAAAATAAGCATTAAAATATAGTTACTTAAAAAACTGCCTGCCTGTAATATTGAATTTAACCTATATTGCCTGGAGTAAGCTAATGATTTTTTTCCTAACGATTGCCATACTTCTTTTACATTAAAAGAAGTTAGTGGTTTAAGAAGGAATAATAAGATACTTGCGTATACATAACAAATTTTTATATACTTATATGCATATTATAATATTATTTTTGAAAATCTGACAACATAAAATTCTTTTTAAGGCAGTATTTTTAGTCTAAAAACAATGGAGCTGAGACGCGTTCACACTCTACGTCTCTTTGTTTCACATACTTAATGTAAACAAGGTACGATTTACATTTAAAATTTACAATGATTCTTTTACATAACGATTACCATACTTCTTAAACGTTGGTACAGTTGTTAAAAGAAGTTAGGAGTTTACGAAGGAATAAAGATACTTACGTACATATAATATTTAACATATTTTTATCTACGTACATATAATGTTAACCCTGAAACTTAACACTCTTTTTAAGGCAGTATTTTTAGCCTAAAAACAATGGAGCTGAGACGCGTTCACACTCTACGTCTCTTTGTTTCACATACTTAATGTAAACAAGGTACGATTTACATTTAAAATTTACAATGATTCTTTTACATAACGATTACCATACTTCTTAAACGTTGGTACAGGTACTAGTATAGTATTATATTATCTGTGGTACAGGTGTTAAAAGAAGTTAGAAGTTTACGAAGAAATAAAGATACTTACGCACCTACATTTAACATATTTTTATCTACGTCCATATTATGTTAACCCTGAAACATAACATTCTTTTTAAGGCAGTATTTTTAGTCTAAAAACAATGGAGCTGAGACGCGTTCACACTTTACGTCTCTTTGTTTCACATACTTAATGTAAACAAGGTACGATTTACATTTAAAATTTACATTAATATATTACTGACAGCCTTGTAGTGTTTTAATTTAATGTTCGCTAATGGGCCCGTTTGAGAACACCCATTATTTAATGCTGGTTAATTTCGTGAATTACCCATTATTATGACGCATGAACACATTGTTTTAAAGCGGTTTCGTGTACTTACTTGAGTGTAAATGTAGGAGGTAGGTACGTATTATATTAACCCCTATATTAAAAGGGGGGTGATTTAATTTGGCTGCAGTATATTCGCTTGTGTAAGTGTTTGTTTAAAAGCGTAAGATAACTACTTAAATTAAAGTAGACTAAATTTGAAAGCGGGGTTTTTGCGCTATATCATTAGATACTTAATTGTCCTATGAATTATTTAGCATATTAAATCACAAGGTTTTTGGTTCAATTCTCAATTTTCGAAGTTCATTACCTACGTAGGTGAGATCTAGGCAATTCTAGAAATAACCTTTTTTACCTAATATACCTTAACTACCTAGGTTTATGTATGTCCTATTTTCAGATCTACTACTTGGTATAGCATCTACTCGAACGTAATTTCATACAGTAAATGTACCAAATATATACTGAGGTACTTGTAATACATATTTCTCTAGGTACTTAAAACGAAATTTACGATGTCATACCTAAAGCTGCTCATGTTATTTTAAACACTAAAAAAATATAATATCTCGATATTATAGGCTCTACACAGATATAACTAATAAAGTTATCATTATTTTAATTTTCGTTAAAAATATTAAACGAAATTAACATTTTGTAAGACCACAGCGCATTGAAAGAGTTGACATTGGCAGCTACCGGTCGATATTTAACAGCGATAGTTCGAAGGGGGTTAATTAATAATAACGGCGTATGGGTGATTAATGAAACTGTACCCTTCCTAATTTATAGTTGGACTTAGCTCCCTCCGCCGCGCGCCGCGCGCCCCCTCGCCGGCCCAAAGCAAACTAAATATCCGATACCTCGATGTTGAGTGCTGAGTGAACGCTCTTGATACTTGCTGTAAGACGGGTGAGTGAATGAAAATAATGATGATGATTGGTGAACGCTCTTATCACTTGCTGTACGACGAGTGTGTGAATGAAAATGATGATGATTGGTGAACGCTCTTGATACTTGCTGTAAGACGAGTGAGTGAATGAAAATGATGATGATGATTGGTGAACGCTCTTGTCACCTGCTGCAAAACAATTGAATGAATGAAAATGATGATGATGATTGGTGAACGCTCTTGTCACCTGCTGTAAAACAATTGAATGAATGACAATGATGATTGGTATGAATGATGAGGATGGCTTTGATACTAGCTATAAGATAATTGAGTGAATGTTTGATGATGTATTTTCATTACGCTAAGATCAGACAGAGTCAAATCTCTGAAACCTCAACAGCTCTACGAGTTGTAGCAAATACGATTGAAATCCAATACTTTCGTAGGTTTCACCCGCATCCAGTGGATCTGATGCCTCGATGTTATGTGTTAAGTTCTGAGTAGGTAGGTACCACTTTTGGTGGTTAGTTGTACTTACTCGTATATAAATGCATGACTGTATTTGAATTCACAACACAACAAAGTTAGTTGTTTGGCAGTCAATTAACATGATATTCTTTTTAAAATTAAATCAGACATTGGTGCCAATGATGTTGTGCAAAATCTCTAAACTACACTAATCGCGTCGAAATATAGAGCTATATTTTCCATTTCCACTTTGAACAGGATCGCACTATTTTAAGACGTGTCAAATTAGTTTAGTTTATAGATTTTGCACAACAGAATTAACACCATTGCCTATTTGTGTTCAAAATATTTTCTATTACGATACAAAATGAATATGCCTAGATACAAGAATTTTTTCGCGTCACTACGAGTGGTTAAATTTTCACAACTTTTTTCCCCCTAAAAATAATGTGTGAATGACAAGAGTCAATAAGACTATAGGGAATGAAGGCTTTTTCCCAGATTTGGAACATCAATACGTTGATATAGTACTTTGTATGTGTTTTAAAGAGTTAGGCCTGTAGTGGGAAAGTTAGAGTCTTGGCGCGCGTGGTATAGGGGCATGTTAAAAGGGAGAACAGAAATGGGGGAAAAGAATGAACGGTAGGGTACTCACTCCAGAAGCCATTTTTAAGTCAAAATTAAAAAGTATCAAGACGACTTTTTCCGTGCACATTATTATGAAGACAAGTACGAGCAGTGTATTCGGACTTTGAAAATCTAATTACGTAGCCAGTACCCTTACCTCGATCGCTCCTTCGCGCGCCCGCCCCCTGGCAACCTCCACTTGCACGGCTACTAATAAGCGCTATTATTAATAAGACATTAAATAATTTAGTACTTTTTCTATCTTAAGTACATCTCTACATACACAAATATTTAACAAGCGTTCAACATATATTCACACGGTTTGTCAATACTTTGAAAACCTACTAATTTTTAAGGTAAGTATAGGTATAGGTACCTAATACCTAGGTTTCAGTTTTAGTTTATCCCATATTGTACCTTAAGACGCTTTACGTAAGTTTTGTGATCATTATAGCTTATCTATACATCATCCCTTAATTTGTCAGTCCATCATGGGTAGTTACTTAGGTACTCATCTGTAGTTAGAATGAAGAAAGAAGAAGATGAGTCGTAGTTTTTTCATTGTGATATAATATTTAGAATGTGCTTATGATATCTTACGATGATCTTAAACGTTTCCGACTTATTACACCAACCTGACAGCTTCCGCTATTGAAAATAGACGTATACAAAACACATGCAAGGTGTAGGTCAAATCAAGTTAAAAGTTTTGAAGGAAGATAGGAAACTTTTCTGACTTAAAGTGACCCTACAAGACGTGCTGTTAGAATAATAAAATAATTAATGTTTGTAACACGGGTGATATCACCTCAGAGCCAAGCGGAGCACACCAAGTTTGTCCAAGCGCACGAATTATACATGGTGTATTAATACGGTGTTCAACTCTACTATTGCTAGTGAAGTTTTAATTCGATAACCCGCCGCCCCGCCCGCCGCGCCGCACCCCCTGCGATAATGTATTTATGGACGATACCGCGGACCTAATGAGCGTTCATACGCCTCTTTATGTGGCCCTGGTACTTCTAAGGTAGTCGCTGATGCTTTTAACGGGCATTTATCATTAACTTAGTTGTCCCCGCAAGCTCGCTTCGACTTTACAAACTCCTCTTCCATTCAATTATTAAGATGTTAATAAATAAATTATTAAAGACTAAACACCCACATGCCGAAAATTTATATAGACTTTTTGTGGAACTGCGTCAACCCTAAATTGCTGACACTGTTTTTAGCACAGATCTTCCGTGATCTGTGGTTTTTAGGAAGATTGAACTAGACTTTCGATATAGGAATATTTTCTCTATTGGTAAGTATATCAGTAGGAAAAAAAAACTGTGAAGCATACATACATAATAATATGTACTTCATGTATTTGGGGATAACACCGACACCACATAATAATATTTTAAAATGAAAAATGTATGTGTATAGGTATTTGTTATTCCTTCACAACACAACTACAGAACCGATATTTTTACTGAAAGGAGATAGATTACAACATCCGATACAGGTTGCGGAAGAAATCCAAATTTCCGCGGGATTGTTAAAAAAATAATTTCACGCGATCACGGAAAAGCTAGGAAACTAATAAAATAACAAAGGTTTATCTACAGCTGTATTTATGATAACGCGTTACTTTTAAGTTGGTACATATAAACCTAGGTAGGTAGTTACGTAAGTCTCCAACTAGTCTTTCATTTAAAGAAAGGTTTCATTACTCCTCTTCCATTTCTCTGTAATTTATTAGGTATTATTACAGTGTAAGTACATCGGAAGCTAGTTTTAATTACAAGTAATAATGATAAAAACCATCAGTGGCACGACACCGCTGACCTCCTCACACCCTTTGCCTCGCACACTAATGAAATTATGGATACGGCAATTGATAATAATATTTAATCATTAGAATCGTTATCATTCAGTCATTGAAATAGGTACCTGCTTGCAGGCTGAGTGGGAAGTTCTCCTTTCATAAATTCAAGATTTGCCCCAAAGTTTTCACAAATTAGGGGTACTGTTATAATTTGCTGGTTTGTAGAGTCAATAATCAAGAGGCAGGAACTCATCGCAGAGTTTTAAAGTTAACTAAACTTAAAAAAATATTTGAAGAGTTTTTAAGATGAAGGCTAATAAACATTGCTCGCGACTTCTGCCCCTAAAAGAGTCGAAAAATTTACTTAGCTTTTCCTTAACTTCTCTAATATATAAAATTAGAGTGTCACGTATTTGTTACCATATTCCTCTGAAATGACTCGACCGATTGTTATAAAATTTTCCTTCTATATTTGGTAGATCGGAGAGTAGGTCGTAGGCTATTTTTTAATAATAAAGATGCCGTGTCCATTAAATAAGGCTGTAGTCGTCGTCGATCGGAGTGAGTACGTCTTGAAGCAAGTTGGTACGAGTATAATTAATTACACTCATTATCATTACAGTTCGGAAGGCAGTTTCGCCGCTATAATGAATTGTTCGCCCCATCATTAATTAGTTTATTATAATAAGAAGCGGAACTCCGGCTCGGCAGATTAATCAACTTTTATCTGATTGCCATTGCTTTTGTATTTTGCGAGTTGCCTAAAGTTCCAGGGAAATTAATGATTAAGATTTTAAGATAAGCATCTATCTATCTTTTTCCAACTTGCTTACAATTTTAATGAGGTCAACGCCAGAATTACGATATCTGTAAGTACATATTTGACGCTTTTCTATTCTAAATACCTAACTTTTTCCTGTCAAGTGCTGCTTGATAGTGGAGTATTATACGAATAGATATAAGTACGCCTTTACGCTTCTGTCTGCCTACGAGATATCATAAAAATCGTATAATTTACTTTCGTATGTAAAAAAATTCTTAATTTTAATTTTAACTGATTCTTGTTAATAAAGAAGGACAGATGGAAAAAATAGAAGATAAAATAAAGTAGGAAAATGTAGTCATTTTATCTATCATACTCATCATAAGAAGGTCAATTTTATGAGACAGACTGTTTTGGTAACCCGTTTGCCTGTAATAAAATCTTAAGATATACTTAGAAACAAAATCATCAAAAAAAACTAAACGAATTTATTTCAACAAAACTTCGGGTATCATCCCTAAAGCAACAAAAGAAAGTATTCTAAAGTTTTAACTGAGTTTTATTTCATTCATTACACATTCATGCCTAGCCGCTCCAATTTCTTCACGGCTTCGTGCCTGACAACTATGTCGGGTGGCTATAGGGTTGTCAATGTCTGGAAAAAAGATTATTAATACCAGTAAGCTGAAAGTAAATTCTAAATAATAATTTGGTATATCCATGCGAGATGAGTAGATGCCAATTTAATAATTATTATATTTCATTATTTCGTAATAGTTTGTCACTCAGTATTAGTACCGTAACTACTGAATGACAAACTGCAAATTGAAACCAAATGAAATGTTTCGTTATGTACCTATGCTTTTCATGTCCATAACATAGCTTTGGTGGGTCACATTATGAATAGCTGACCATTATATTAAAATACAAAATAACAAAATATATTTTTTCATCTTATGTTTATTAGTCCACCCGCTTATCAAACTCGTATAGAGTTGATTAAACGTTGTTTTACATATGTTGGTATTTTATAGTACAAACAGTTCCTGAAAAACTTAAAACATAGATAAAATAATGGTAAATAAAATAATATTATAATTATTGTTGATCCGTAGTTGCACAAACGAAATGAAAAGGCGATAGTGCAACAAAAAATTACAAAATTTATTTAACCAATAAAATCGGGGCGCTTTGCAACCCTAAAATGAAAGTCGGGATTTCGAATTAGCTTCATGTATTTTTAAGATTTTTGCGTTAATTTAACTTGTTGCTGTAATAATAATATTATACTTTGTTTCATTTACCAACTGTTAAGTTTAGATAGTGGGAATTTCGTTCGTTTAAGCAGAAATCACAGGAAACTTAATACTTACCTAGTAAGTAGATAGACTTGCAATTTTAATGTCCTTAGATATCAAATCGAAGTGATGGAGAGAGGAACATAACTTTAACGTAATTTTATTTATTTTTTAAAGTTCCGTTCCCAAATGGTAAAAACGGGACCCTATTACTAAGACTTCGCCGTCCGTCCGTTCGTCTGTCACCAGGCTCTTGAACCGTGATAGCTACAGACTTGAGATTTATGTGATTTTAATAAATCAATTGTCGCGTGTTCGATTCCTGCTCTGGGCCAATTTAGAAATTTATTAATTCTTATTTGGCTCAGGGTTGGTCATAAGGGAGGCTTCGGCCGTAACTAGTTACTACCCTACCAGCAAAGACGCACCGCAAAGAGATTTAGCGTTCCAGCGATGGTTGCGTAGAAACCTTTAGGGGTTGCTTGTTCTTTCTAAGTTAGAACAATAACATCTTCGGCTGCATCGTCACTTACTATCAATTGAAATTGCAGCCAAGTAGGTACTACTTAACTTGTTGTTTACAGAAATAATCTAGGTATTCGTCACCGGGAAAACTCAGGATAATATGGGCATTCGAACGATTTACCTACGTAAACCTTTTTCGTACAAAAAAACAGTAGGTAGCGCCTTCTGTGAAAATTCTATAGATGATAGATGGCTGCAGAACGAAAAATAGTGTGGCCTTACTGTTGGTGGCAAAGCAAGTATTTATGGAGACGATAAACTGGCGATATTTTTTCGGGGTGTCCCCCCTGTCCTGGGTACATGTCTAATGGGTACGTCATGTCTAATTGATCAAATTAGAAATGCAGACCACGCGATCAAATCAAACGTTATTAAAGTACCTACTTAGATATTTCAATCCACGACAACGCGCCCCTCTCTGTCAAACTCCGTACGAATCGAACGAAACATAAGCGATTTTGACAGAGTGGGGCGTGTCGTCTTGGATTGAAATATCTATAGGTACTTATTCGCTATTGATCCAATACTATATCTACTATGGGTAATCGATCAACCTTTGTGATCAAAGCGATCAACATTGTTTACGTACAAACTCCGTTCAAGCATAACACAAAATGGAGTGTCCATTACAATCTATAGATTTGTTAGGTACTTTTTAGAAGCCAATCTCCCAGATATATTGCGATCTAATGCAGCGTCTGATTACGTAAACTTATAGCAACCCTGTTAATATCAATGCGATTGCCTCGCAATTGCTATCCTTTCTTGTAACTTAATTTAGAGTATTGTACGGGAATTTGAGATACTTAGGCCCGGTTGCTTGACTTGACTTTAACCGAAACGTTATAGTTAACTATGGCGGCTTGACCCTTATTTCGAAAGACATAAGAGTCAGGCCGCCATATTTAACTAGAATCTTTCGGTTAAAGTCAAGTCAAGCAACCCAGCCTTAGTGCAGGGGGAACTGGCTACTTTTGTGGTGATTGTAAGTAAGTGATACTTCTCCTTAAATTATTTTTTTTTGTTAAAATTAGTAGACTATGCTAATTTATAGCAGTTGAAGTTTTCAATAAAATAACACAATATCGTATTGTTATATTTTTATTTATCACTATTTGACATTTGTTATAATACACTATAAATTTTACAAATTATGTATTTTTAATAGTATAGTAATAATTATACTAGGAAATGTAATCTAACCGACATCTGATCGACTAGATATAAAAATAATGACAGTATAATATTATCTGTAAAATAAGAAATTTGTTTTGGGTAGTTACCTAATAGCATCGAAATTTAATTCCACAGATATTTAAATTAAAGAACCTAACTATAGGTATAATGTGTCCGATGCAAGATAGATATTTTGACAGTTCCTAATAAGGTATGGTATGAAGTTGTATTGAATGCAGGTACCTACTAAGAACATTTTGATGTCATAAATTAAATAAAGGCATTAAATTACAAAGACTGTTGTAAAACTGACACGTAATGTGTGCGTGATCAATTATTTAGCGAAAGGCAACTTTCGGGCGATACAAGTTCGCCGGATTTAAAGTTGTGACGTCATTTAGTTATTTAGGTTGTTTTCCAAGGATCGTCTGCTCGTGTTCATCTAGTTTATGCGAGATTAAACCCTATTTCTGAACTGCTTGCCTAGCTTACTGTAGTCTGTAATGCATCGTGAATAACATCTTTTGCGATGCGATTAAAAGTACTTACCTAGGTAGGTACCTATTTTTTACCTTCCTACCGCTGTTATGATTTTATTAGCTTTCAGAATTAATATTTTCAATCTTCTTATCATTGTACTTTTACGCATCCGACGAGATTAATCCAATACATAAAAAATAATTTACCTATCTTTAAAAAATCATGTAGGTAGGTATTTACTTTGCAATGGTAAAACTCTACATAGCTTTGCTTTATTGAGCGATCTAAATAAAATGTTATAGATACTTAGCAACAATACAGAATATAACAGTGACCAACTGACAGAAGTTTTTGTATGTACCTAATGTAAAAATGTATGTGTGTAATTTTTGTCGTTTTATTTTAGGCTGATTTCTGGCGATTGTGCAGCGGTGGTTTTAGCCTAATTATACACAGTGGCAAATAATCGTAACTCGACCCGTTTTCGGAAAGAAGTCTCCACATATCTTTTTTAAGTTTTGACGTTATTTATATGCCACAATGGGCCTGCGAACTCTACAATATCTTGATACCTATCATAGTTGGGAGCACCCAGCACTTATTTCTGGAGTCAACATGTTACCTTTTCTTCTCCAATCTGCACTGAGCAAGTTCTAATTTGTTAATTGTTTCCTAAGACCATCGTTACTACATCTTTTGATTGATGTTTTTGTTTTATTTCTTATGTTTTGAATATTTGTTAATCAACCGTAGTTTACCGATATTAATACAGATACTTACCTCTGAGCAAAATATCGTACCTACAGGTGTAAGAGTATTTTTATAAATGAATTTTTGATGTACCCAAACATAACTGATATTTGTGTATGTCGTCGTAGACGTCGCTTTCTCAGCTATGGGGCCCCCTATATTCTATTAGAATTGACCTACCTGTATTATTCAAATGTTCATAAAGCATCACGATTTCTTGCCGCTTGGAGCCCTGCGACTCTTTTAATGTCCGTCCGGGGTATCTAGATGATTCGTCGTGATCTGATGAGTTATGCAGTGTATTGTATACTTACACATTGCACAGTCCTTGTCTGGGCACAACTTTGATATAGGCCGTCTTTACAGAGCGTTTATATTTGGTAGGCTCTAAGAGGCCCTAATTAGCAAACAAAATCTGATGGTCTTACCTAGCCAAGGACCGACCTAGGTACCTGCTAGGACGAATCTTTTGAACGTGCCTTTTAGACGCCTTGATGCCTTTTAATTTTGCCTTCGTTTTATTTTGGATGCCTTAGTAGATGTTACTTGCTTTATGGTGGTGCTCAGAAAAGTTGCTTTTCTTATACCTAAGTAGGTACCTACCTAATAGGTACGAATAGAACGTAGGTTTACGTACCTACCTAATACCTAGATACCTACAAGTACCTAGTTATCTAGTGTGACTTCAGAGGACGAGCACAATTTTTATTAAGAACTATGAATTTAGGTTTTGTAATTAGTGTAGAATGCTTTCTTTCCATAGGTTTCCATATCAAATTTCTTGTTGGTTGCTGCTTTCAACAATATGTTCGACTTAGCATCAATAAGTAATATTTATAGATGTATCCGCATTCTCAACATTACAAATTTTATAGCGTAAGGGAAGGCTATGGAGTGTGGAGACTAGGCATGTGCACTCAAATCGAGTAGTTTGGAGTGAAATGGCCCACTAAGGTGATGCGCTGGAATCGCCGGCTCGCACCGATAATGCATTGTCCAGTTACGGACACCCCCGAAAATATAGCATGCGAAAAACCGTCCACGCCACCTCCCGCTGGCATTAATGTCCCCCCACCGCGCACTAAGCTTCTTTTTTTAATACATAACTTTTTTTCAAGATGCATTTTTACATGTTTCGGCCTAAAACTTTACACACCCAGCAGGCGAGCCGACAGAATCGGTAACGCCTATCGCCGCTCGGATTTCTCTTTCCTCCCGCGCCGCAACGTCGGTCGGACGATAGTGGCGCGAGCGAAACGGCACCATCCGGCCCACTGTTGCGTCTTGAACCAAGATCAAGGCTCTATTCTAACGTTTCGGACACAAATTCTTATCCGGAGTGCGTCGTGCGTCAACCTTTGCTTTTCGGACTCTAACCTCCGGAAACAACGTAACGCACCTAGGTTACAATTATTGTTAAAAATACGGATAGTGGAAAACCGGCGACTTCTGAAAGAAGGCGAACGCTATATGTCTCACTCTAGCGTCCAGTGCGAAGGCATTCGCGCCACGACAATTGAGTTGAGTTGAATTGAATTGAGTCGGTTAAACCGTAAAAATGGTTCGGGCGGGCATAGTGGCGCGAGAAAGAGACGAACGAAAGGCGGGTTGGCCGAGACCGCTGCCTTCTTCTCCTCGACTTACGCCGAATCGCGACTAGTGAACGTCAGCGTTCTGACGTGGACGGCTGTATCGCGCTCGCTCGGCTCCGGTTGACAGATACAAAAAAATTGTTTCGCGCGTCTTTTGACACATAAAACTAAACTTTTTAGTGCGTTTGAAACTGGACTGGATATTTTAGTGCTGTTCACTGGTTTTTTGATAAAGGAGAGATATTTGCAGTGTAACTATCGGCTTGGAGTGGCCGTTGGAACGATTGAGAGTGATGAATCAGCGAACGCCGGCTAATTAACAACGTCGCTGTTACGAAAACAAATCTTAATACTTCCACCTAACATTAATTGAAAATTGTAAGTATTTCCTGTTGAATAATACTACCTATCTGATCAATTATTATTAAATTGTACATAAAACTTTGTAATTACAAATCAGATCACTAATAATGTTTTCTTTTATATCTTCTTAATTTTCATTATAATCTTAGAAAATAAAACTCTACATAATTACAGTTTACTTATAAAAGTGATTACGCAAGAAAAAAAAGTTTGAAAATTGCATAAAATATTAGAAGGAGGTGCAATAATTCCATAAACACAAATCGAAGTGTGCAAAAATTATAAAACATAATATCATAGAACTTTATTTTTTGAAGTATACGAAATTTGAAAACTGTCAAAAAGTTCATTAATCGTGTAGCGGATTATAATTCAAGCAGAATATTTGTCAGATATTAACAAAATTAGGTACACTGTAGTAGTGCGAGTTTTATTTTTAAGGTAAAACGTTTTGGCGCGTTTTGTGGGAAAAGGGAAAAACGTGATTTTTCTCTATAAAGCGGAAAATGTGCGCTGGGCGGGGCGTGGAGCGCAGCTGATTGGCGCGGCGTGTGTCGGCTTTTTCTGTAGGTATTTTTTGTTCGTTTTGTTTTCGCCTCGTAGTGGAAACTTTAATATAGCGGCGTATATAGCGCGATTGCTGCTCCGGCGAAGCTGTCGTAATGTGTTACGGAAATGTTGTTGTAACGAGTAATGTTAACGATTTTCTATTATTTTCCGACACTTTTTATTTGTTAGTAGAAATAGAAAGATACCTGTAGTTAGGAACGTACATATTTTTTAATTATACTTTATTTAATAATTTATTAAATACTTCACTAATATTAATTGCCAAATTAACATTATAAAATAAATATGAAAAATTACTTAAAATAAAAATTAATATAGTATAATACTTACCTAGAGATATTATTTTAGAGATATTAAGATTAACGCATGTAATTTTGTGTAAATTATTAATTTTATTAGCATAAAAATGTGGATTTTTGTGAGCTACCTACCTAGATATACTTAATCACGCTACAAATGCTGAACTGATTTTGCTGTAATTACATACTTTAATCAACATATTATCACCGACACGTAGGTATCACCTACGATTTTAATTTGAAAGAGCAAATAATCAAATTTTTTATTCAAATTAAATTCCGCCTTCAAGTGCAGTCTCTCATTAATTGTAATTAAATAGGAGTAAAAACATTTAATAATAATCACTATGTCCCCCCATTCCATTTAAAAATTTTACAAAATGTGTCTTTTATACTATACGACAACGATACGACATCTAATCTGAAACCAATAGTGCTTAGTTATATTTACCTAATAATGGGAAAAAATCATAAGATTATTAATAAGTACAATTTCTTTAATTGAATAAAGTACTTTTTTATAATATACATATATTTTTTATTTTTTATTTTTGCGCAAAACGTAACGCGCTTTCAAGGGATGATTGCACAGACACAGCCCGGGGATTTCCCTTTTGTCTGTGAAAAGTGTGATTTTCGCAGAAGAAATAGTAAAAAATGTGACACCACTAGTATCACAATAAAAATACAGGAACAATAAAAAAAATCCATGGTGAAGCAATTATTTGGGAGAAGAGCTTTTTCACCTTTGAAATCGTTCAAAGCAAATTAAGAAAAGGGTGGAAATCAATAATAATTATTTGATATTGATTTCTCAGATTTAAATGACCCTAGTTTGTAACTTTACCTTAATTTAAACTAAAATGTTGTGATAAAATCAATATTTTTTATTGAAAATATCATTTGATTTAAATCAAAATGGTCATGCCAACCTCATGTCTAATGTCTAAATAAGAATTGTCAATTAGTACTTACTTAATTAAAAAAGAATGTAAAAGTAATTCGATGATATCGACAAACGGTGGTTAATTTATATGACCATTTACAATGTCACACCATATTGTAAACACACTTGCAATTAATTAAATTAATCTATACATTTCTTGTGTAAATAGGTACCATGGAATTTTGTAAAGTACCTACTTACCTAACTCTTCAATTTAGTATATTAATTCCCAATTATCAAAATAATTAGGATTAAAAGTATTTAAATATCATAATGAATATTGGTCAGCCTACTCTAGCACAAGTGTTCAGTAAAAAAATAATTGCAAGAAAAAATGTATAAAAGTACCTTCCTACTTGCTTGCTGCTGTAATGAGTTGCTGAAACTTGCATAAGCAAGCAATTTGGCAAAGTACCTACCTGACGTACTAATTGAAAAAAATAGAAGAACTCCTTATATTCAATTAAATTTATATAATTTATATAACATTATTTAATTTTAAATAAATTAAAATTCTGTCAGACGGAGCATAATTTGGAATGCTTCCATTTGATTTTAAGTAGTAAATTCAGGACCAAGCAAATTAAAGGGGACACTTTTTGTGCCATTGTATTTTATAGATTTCTACTCTATGTAAATTTATGGCGTGCTAACTGCCGCTCCTATTTATTGAAACAAAGTTTCTTTTCGGAGGACAGAAAGTGTTTTTTTTTTTTGCGTGACGTAAATCCCGCCACGAAGCAAATCTATGAAAATCTGCGAAAATGTAGAATAAAAGTTTCTCTCACTAGACATCAGAATGGGCACGCATGCAATCACGTAAAGGGTTTGGTATGACGAACTCGTTAGCGCGAGCTAACTGAAAACAGTGCCACCTATCGAGCGATGGGTGAAGTCACACATGAAAATATACAATGGAGTTCTGTTTTAGGTGTTATTTCAAACTTTGTTTCTACCGAGCGTTCCACAACAGTCATATCTTTATCATAGGGTAGCGGTAAGGACCTGATTCATGTACGTACCATGCAAAATTCTTATCAATACCTGTATCTACTTAAGGAGACATTTAGACAGAATGTGCAGATAGACATTGGACAGGTTTAAATTTTAGTGGTCCATTTAGAGATTACGAGTATATTATGCATTATAGCCACTAGCACTCTAAAATACCATTAATAAAAATAAAGTCACTGTTGGTGGTCTTATTGAGTATAAGTACCCACCTAACTGGGTCCATATCTTAGCGAAATCTATTTCTATCTCATCACATCATTATTCTACTAAGCTCTTATTGGACTAAATTAGTGTAACTCTTGTGAGTCACTACTCAGTTGTGACTGGTTATTGTTGTGAATCACTCACACCAATTGCTCGGGGCCATTAGACGGAGATTGTTCTAAAATGCAATTAATATGCTGTATTAGATACTTATTCATATGTAGAACTGCTGGTGATCTAATTTTTTATGGAGAAGAATCAGGAACGAGCAAGGCGTTCACTTGATGTTGTGACATCGACATCTTTTCAGTCTCATTATGTGCAGTACCTAATGTAGTAGCTACAGTATCGTTCAAACCAAAAAAACTATAATGTTATTTAATA
Organism: Coenonympha arcania; assembly: GCA_036785405.1. Taxonomy (NCBI): domain Eukaryota; kingdom Metazoa; phylum Arthropoda; class Insecta; order Lepidoptera; family Nymphalidae; genus Coenonympha; species Coenonympha arcania. Next base: position 6,995,203 of record CM072067.1, read on the forward strand.
ATAAAAAATTGGAACATCTTCTTGCCTGTTATAGAGTTCGCCCTTAAGTATCAATTGTCTGCCGATATAATAAATTCAAATCAACAACAATACGATATTTAACTTTATTTTTTTCTTGCTTTATTAGGTATAAAACTAGGTTAGAAATAATGGCATGTACTGAAAATAAAATTCATCCGATAAGGAAATCAAAAGTTACAAGCATTTGAATTTTCGGAGTTGATATCTTCTGTCCCTTTCTCACAAAATGAAAATTTATATAGTTTTACCATTTTATCAAAATCTCATGTATAAAGTTGCATAGTACAATTCTCAAAGGGAAAAAGTGATCACGTTTGTTCAAGAAAATGGAATCGTCTAAATGACCCTTTTAATTGACTTGATTGTCAATTGTTGTATTTAGCATCGCAAAAATTAATGTACCTAAACGTACGTACTTTGCTTCTATTCTAAATTCGTCGCATCGTAAGGCCTAAATTACAAAAAGAAAATCTACTATTTGGTCGGAAACAGTTAGAGGCGAGTTTTTCAAGAGCACACGTCATTCATAATTATTAATAAGGTAGGTATTTGTAGAAAACAAAATAAAAAAGTACCAATATTTAAAAAAAATGTGTTTTATAAGTCACGACTCAGTTTTTTTTCTACCAAATACAAAAATCAACTTTTTGACTAAAGTAATTTTGGTGTTTATAAAAAAGTAAACAAATGCGCATATTTTTCGAGATAAAAAAATGACTCTCAAAAATTCTTGTACATATACAATTTTGACGATAAAACTTCTTTGAGTACCTTGGGAATTTTTTTATGGAAAAAACCATTGAACTCGTGACACTTACCGTAATCGGCATGACACACTGTTACCGTAACCGACACCTAACGTAGGTGATTGTTCAAGTTTTCACTTCTGCCAGCACTCCCGGAGAACCATGTTTCTTTGTAGCTTCATTTTGAAGATATTATTATGTTCTTAGGTTTCAGGTTTTGAATTGGGTTTACTACCAGAGATCGTTCCAATTACCAGCAGTCTATCTAGTTTAACACAAATAAGTAGAAAACATCTTACAATTTTACGACAAACTGAATACCGCCTGACATCAAGTTTTATACCCGTTCAAACAATTACGTCTAATCAGGCCCAACTTCTTTCTCACTCACGCCCATATAAAAACACCGGGTGCGAAGAGGACAGACGTAGCCACTCCGCTACGCCCATCAATGTCTAATTGCTTTTATTATTTTAAGGCATCGTAATCATTATGGCTGCAATAAAAATTGTAATTACTTCTCATTAGTTCAATAAAGAATTTTCTAGACACGGTTTAGTTGATATGTTGATTGCGAACAGTGACGTTTTGTTAGGAAAGTAGTATTTTATTACTTTCATACTTTCTATAAATACTTTTAAAAAACAACTAAGTCGGTATAAGATGCCCTGCCTATGCAAAGTGAAACTAACTGAAAGAGAGCCGGTGGTCAGTTTCATTTCAGCGTGTTAAAGCTGAGATATCATAGGAGTTTCGAATTCTCAGTTTGACGCTGTCTGAAATGACAGATAAAAATATTGGTCAAGTGCGAGTCAGGCTCGAACACTAAGGGTTCCGTACTAACAAGAACAATTCCAATCAAAACACCTGTATCCACCAAATCCAAAAACAGCAAAAAATCACGTTTGTTGTTTTATATTTTTTAGTGTTTGTTGTTAGATATAGCGGCAACAGAAATACATCATCTGTAAAAATTTCAAGTGTCTAGCCTAGCACGGTTCTAGAGATACAGCTTGGTGACAGACGGACGGACGGACAGCGAAGTCTTAGTAATAGTGTCCCGTTTTTACCCTTTGGGTACGGAACCCTAAAAAAAGTGCGTTTTCAAGCTATCGTGTTATAGAATTTTCCTTACAAAACAGCTTTAGACTTAGTCAGTAAAAATGCCTGCATCTTTCATTGGTAGACTCTTGGTCTATGAAATACGCAAGGGGAATAACAATTGAGTTGTACATAGCAGCACTTATTCAATAGAAGAAAAATATATTCTTTCTTGTACGTAGTTACTCACAGTCACATAATATTATAACTCAGCAAATGATTTTGATGTTATTACAATACAGGTTTTTTTTGAACATGCTTAGGTAATCTTCAAAGTGTTATAAGTACCTATTATGGAACAGAATTATCGATTGCAAAAAAAACAAATAAACCTGTATTCGAAAATGCGATCTATGGTTATTGATATAAGTGCTACAATATGCTGAGCACTCACAAATTAGGCAAAGATGCAACACTCCTCAGATGCAACATTTGCATCAGGGGTAAATATCAATTAATACTCAGGGGTAAATATTAATTAAGGTACATTGTACTCTCTACACTTCTCTATCAGTTGCCTTAAATTTTGAATCTAAGGCAACTGATAGAGAAGTGTAGAGAGTACAATGTACCTATGGCCCTCTGTTTTATCGACTATGCCAAAGCATTCGACTGTGTCGACTGGACCAAGATGTTTGAAGTCATGACGGAGATGGGCGTCCCTGATCACCTCATTTTCTTGTCCAAAATCTTTACTTAGACGGCATCTCTAGAGTTCGGCTCGATGACAACCTCTCCCTACCGTTTAAAGCAGAGCGTGGTGTGAGACAGGGCTGCATACTCTCCCCTCAAATTTTTAACCTCATTGGGGAACATATAATGCGCAGCGTACTGGAGAACTGGGAGGGAGGCGTTAAAGTAGGTGGTCAGCGTATTAGCAATCTTCGCTTTGCGGATGACACTACCATCATAGGTGCCAATGAGGAACAATTAGCTGAGCTTTTGGTAAGAGTAGAAGAGGTGAGCGCCCTCTATGGTTTGGTCATTAATCGCAGCAAAACCAACCTCATGTTTATCGACAGAGCAGACACAATTCAAAGAACAAACATATTGTGCGACTTGACCACGGTTCACGAATTTGTGTACTTGGGGTCACTTATAACTGCCTCCGGCGATTGCGAGAAGGAAGTTGTAAGGAGGGCACAAATGGCCAAAGTAGCAGTCAAGCGACTTCAGAAATTATGGAAGAATCGAAACATCTATCGCACTACCAAGGTGAAACTAATGCGAACACTAATTTTCTCCATATTTCTATACGCTTCTGAAACTTGGACCCTTAAGTCTCGGATCCTCTCCAGGATTGACGCGTTCGAAATGTGGTGCTGGCGCAAAATGTTGGGTATCTCATGGACTGCGCATCGCACAAACGCGTCGATATTGGATGAGCTGAAAATACAGACCCGTCTATCTACCATCTGCGCCCGCAAGCAGCTCTCTTTCTTCGGCCATCTGGCCAGGAAGAAACCCGACTGCATTGAGCGGCTAATTATGTCTGGTCGCATGGAGGGCAAGCGAAGTAGGGGCAGAGCGCCAGCCCGGTGGATAGACAGCATCTGCAAGGCCACCGGCGTCAACATCCAAGGCTCTTTTCTCAAGGCTCAAGACCGCACCACCTGGCGAGCCTTGATCAAGAAGTTGGGCTCGTAGCCGGTCACGACCCTCAGTCATGAGGCAACGACGAAGAAGAAGAAATATCAATTGATTAATACGTGGAACCTATTACCTATGGGACTGATAGAAGGAAAATTGACGCCCTAAAAATGTTGAAGCCCTAAAAGGTGCTGAAGATACAGTGATTTACAAAAAAAATTGGGCTCATACAAATGACGTCTCCATCCTCAAGGAATTCACTGAACACCGTACAAACGTCTCCATAAAGAACTAAAGCTAACTCAGAGGTTACTAACGCATGTGCAACTGCAGAGAACCCTCAATTTTTTGCCACAATATCACAAGAAATAAAGATACTATTGTACATCTGACGTTTCAAGGATGAGTGATATAAGACACGAGTTCACTTGGTCGATCCTCAACAAGATGTGCTGATATCTGGCTGCTACCAGTTCCAATCTCGCCGAGTGCTTCCTCATTGCTACCAATAGGAACCGCCGATACTTGCAAAAGCGGCAGTCACAGATAAATTCAGCATCGTTAACAAAACCGTGACCACTCTCTCAAGAATCACACAACGCATTCTACTATAGAGGCCAATGGAAAATGAAAAGGTCATAATAAACTTTTTTGGACTATAAACATTACTTATCGCTTAGGTATTTTGAATGGAAGCAGGCGTTATTTTCTTGTTTTGCTATAATCCGCTACTTGAAAAGATTCTGTATGGTACAATATTAATCTGTCCAGCAGGGCTAGACAATGTCACTTAAGCGTTTGGCGTTAACGCTAGTCGCTAGTCGACAAAAATGTATGGACAAAACAAATGACTGTAGAAAAACCACGACATTAATTAACTAAACACGCTGTGTTTGATACTGTCGGCTGTCAATTGTCAAGCGAAATACGCTAAAGTTATCTACAAGGTTCGCGAGAACGCCAGCGAGCGTTGAAGTTAGCGTAGTTAATTATCCAAACACAGCGTGTTTAGTTAATTAATGTCGTGGTTTTTCTACAGTCATTTGTTTTGTCCATACATTTTTGTCGACTAGCGACTAGCGTTAACGCCAAACGCTTAAGTGACATTGTCTAGCCCTGCTGCTTAGGTATTTATTTAAGAGTGAACGATTGCGATTTTGACAGAGTGGGGCGCGCCTTCGTGGATTGAAATATCTATGTCGCGAGTACCAATAGACCCTGTCTACACCACCGTCACTCGTACATTACCCAAATAAAATTGCGCTGTCTAAATTGAACGAAAGATAACGAACAGAACTGTCAAGAAACATACGGTACAAGCAAGCTACAATCTTTGTGCATCTCACATCATTTGAAGAGCAATATTACTGAACTCAACCGCGTCTTAAATTATATCATCGATCGACCATTGTGATATTACTGTCCAAAACAAGAAATGCGTGTGAGGTTGCGAGAGTTATCGTGCTGCTACTCTTTACCCTCAAATAATATTATTATTGTTTTTTTTTAGGGGGCTACTAATAGTATAGTTATTAAAACCTTTGGCGACTGTGAGAGGGGCATAGAACGTTGGATAGCCTCCTAAAAATTGTGTTTTGTGCATAAAGAAGTCCAAAGATTTTAAGTTTGGTTCGAAACGCATCTCCGAAAGCATTGATCCACGTAGATTAGACGCAGCGTGTGAACGCAGCTTATAACTGATACGACGGATAGCACGAGGGAAGTGAAAATGCGGTAGCGACATGATTACGGAATGCGGAGGGTCAACGAAGTTTTGAAGTTTGACACGCGAACGTCAAACACGGAGAGGTTCGTACATGAAGGGAGAGATATTTTGCAAGCGACCGGAGTCCGGACGCTTCACAAAAATTAAATGAATTGAATACCCACTATTGACTAAAAGATATAGGGTTAAATCAACTCTTCGATATAAACATTAATAAACACATCGAATTCGACCTTAACACTTTATAAATAAACTTAGATTAGCAGTGGGATAGTTGTACTTACTCTGTTCTGTCCTTCCTTCTCTGTCATCAATAACTTGATTTTCAAAGGAAAAGACAAAACAGAGTAAACAATTCCACCTCTATTCTAAATTTATTTGTGGGCAGGAAGGCAATTGCGTAAGTAAAACTTATCGATGTAGTAATCGCAAACAAATTCTGCCACCTGACTGGCTAAATCCGCCGTTTAGATTTTTTCCAGCGAATTTTTTTTAAAGTTAGGGGTTGAATTTGTACGATTACGATAGCGATGAATACGTTTTTCTTACACAATCGCTTAACTGATCCGTAACTTTATTAAATGACTGATAATATAAAATATCTCACTATTAGTTCTTTGTGTTTGTGACAAAAAAATCCGTAGAGAAAATTAAAGCACATTCACATAACTCAGTAAATATAATATACCTATACCATGGACAGAGCGGACGGCGCGAAAAAATGACGCCAGTTTATCGGTGCCAAAAATGCTTGTTCTGCCACCAACAGTAAAGCCACGCTATAGTTTGCTCGGCATCCACCTATAGAATTTTGATAGATAGCGCTCTTGTTTGCTTGTACAAAAAAGGTTTACATAAATCTTTAGAATGCCCTATATCCTGAGTTTTCTTATTAGTGTGCAGCTCACACATACTTAGTTAACTTTATGAATGTGCGTGTGAACTGCGTTCAGTTTTCGCACAGTTTCAGGGAGAGAAATCTTATGAGTATAAAATTCAATTCGCACGTGGTAAGCACGTGGTTCGGGAAAATTCCCGCTCCCTCGACACTCGCCGCTACACCTAGTTAGCCGCGACTCGCGAATGCGTGCGTTGGAAGGGGATGAGGGTCTTACAATTACTTAACTTTACATCAAACTGATATGGTTGTGATAGCACTCAAGTACCTCTTAACTATATAAAGTACTATATAACTAATAACTATACAAAAAAATGTACGTGTTATCTTTAATTTAGTGTCTGTGTCAATGATTTTCCAAAAAGCAATAGGTACGTAAATATCATATTTAAATAGTGTCCATTTATGAGTAAAAATATTGTCGAAACAGATAAAGATTTAGTTTACTTACCTACTTCATTACATGAAGATTTGGTGGGCGTAGTTAAAATATTTAATGAGCCGGAGTGCAGAAAGCTAAAACCAAGGAATGTCGATTTTCCACCAACGGGCGTAACCACTGGTTTTATAATAAAAATACTTTTTAGACTTCAACGACTTACCTTCAAGACTGACCTTCAGCTAATTTAATCGTTGTTCAAAATTAATTCAATAATAATTAATTTAATGGCACATAATGACATCAGTGCGAATTAACCATTAAATTAGAATCGCATAATAAAAGCAAATTGTATTCGGAAAACCTTGAATGGTTATGATTAATTAATATTTACGATTATTATTAAATGTGTAGATATAAAATAATTACGGAATACAATTTATTAATGGAAAATTATGAGCATAAGGTTTTTTATGACATATATTAATCGTTTTTAATTAGGTAAAATAATAATTATTAATTGTATATGCATTTTTGACTTAATAATGGGCTATAATAATAATATGTAATGATTTAGGTACTTTTATATACTTGTATAATATATTGTATATTCTTCAAACAACATTATAATATTTTTGTAAGCAGATGCCGTTTTAAATGACGGACTTTTTAAATGTACAGTCAGCTTCAAAAATGCATATATAGCTTAAAAGCTAAAATGGTGTGCAAGTACCAACTATAAACTGTTAACAATATCAACCTTAATACAACAGTATTAGACTCGAAATGTAACACTGTATGCATTTAAGGGTTCTTGTTTTACTATAGTAGTTTTATTATCTCGCTGCAGACTCAGTCATAAATCATGCTTGCATGCTTCACTGCTGAGCTTCACTGCTGCTTTTGTATTTTAGTGACCAACAAAAGCGAAACACTCGAATGATTTATGGCCGAGTCTGCAGCGAGATAATAACACTACTATAATTCTACTTATATCGACTTTTGAAGCTGACATATATTATGAAATCAATTTTACCAATAAATTAATACTTACCTTTCAACACTACTATAGTTACACAACCATAAAACTGATTGATTTTAATTAAATCATAGAATATAGGATTTTATTTAACACAATTAACGAAACAGTAGCTAAAGAGAATTAACGAGTTATTTTTATTTGTGGCAGTCGGTGCGCTGAGTTCCGGCAAGCGGCAAGCTGTTTTACCCCTACCTGAAAACGTCCTCCCTACAAAGGGACTTTCTATTTGCCAGTGGCTCCGGTAAGTCGCTTATTATATTATGGAAAACCTTTCCTATTTGAAATTACTTTTTTAATCGAGCAAACTTAAAATGTAGACACTTTTTTAGTGCTGTAGAGATAAGTGTTGAAGGAAGAGTTTTTTTTGTTAATAAAATAAATTATTTTGGTTTACTCCGAGACATCAGACTGTTAACAGCAGCTAATATAATTGTTAATGCGATGAGGATGCTGTGGTTTTGGTGCGAAACGAGCATTGGGAAAGTTTTGTGTGGTACTCTGACTTACCATAATCCATACATCTGATGTTGCGGATAAACCGTAAAAGTTTGCTTTTCATTGCTTTTTCTCGTATATCTTACGTAGTATTCACCTAAAGATAGTTTGTAATTGTAAGTAGTAAATAAAGGCTCGTAATTGAACAAAGCCAAGGATTTCTGCTTTCATTCTGGCAGGTGTTTCCTAAAAAAAGGCCAAAAGGGAGACGAACATATTAGATTTTGCATGAAAATCATGTATGTAGACTTTCAAGAGCTGATTGACATAAAACGGCGAAAGACAAGAATACAGGCTTTTATTGTATTACATTAGAGTTCAAGATGCTCTTTTGCTGAAGGAGCTAGCGACATACCTAAGTAACTAATTGTTGCGACTATATTGTGTAGAATATGCAAGGGAAATCCTATGATTAAGGGTTATTCTAGAAAAATAGAGACGAAAGTTAAGACGAATTAATTCTGTAGATTGTACTAGGTATAGGTGCTTGTAGATTGATATACCTAAGTCCTAACTACTTTTTGCAGCATAACTATGTAAGAGCCTTCTTTCAAAATGAGAAAGAAGAACTTCAGCCATGACCACGGTTGCTAGGTACGGGTTGGCAGGCTTCATGCACTTTTAAAATATTACGGGGAACCTTCGGGCAAACGTCAGGTTAGGACAAACCATAAGTACAGGGGTATAATTGCGTAAGAAAAACGTATTCATCGTTATCGTAATCGTTGGCAAATTCTGCACCCCGATTGGCTGACGTAACCAATCAGCGGGCAGAATTTGTAACGATTTCGATGAATACGTTTTTCTTACGTAATCAGACCCCTGTACTTATGGTTTGTCCGAGCCTGACGTACCTATGCCTTGTTACACACAGGTTTCTATCACCGAATTAAAAAAAAAAACTATCTTTGTAAATATGTATTAACTCTTTTAATAATATTCTTACAACCTTAGGTCATTATTACTGTGTCAATTTTTTTGCCGACTGAACTTTAATAAAATTCCATACGTAAATTAATTGTTAAGAGCAATTATACAGCACTGTCATCGTATAAACATCCACTCGAATGGAAATTAATAAAAAACTAATTAATTGCATAATTTTTTCTTCCAACTTTTTTTGTGGACGGTACTCAAATAACACACAATATGTTAGCAGCGATTATGCCGTCAATGCATAAATTATAGGCAGCGTTAATGATAAGTTCCACATCTGTGAAATATCTTTAGTTAATCTTTAATCTTCACTTAATCTTCGGTTATCGTCCCCCTAACATCGGGAGGGATTTTAAAACCATAAAATTTGATGTAAACGTAATGTTTGCCTATAAAAATTGAGTGCTGTAACTGTTTGTTTATTAACTAACACCTTAACAGCGTACTAACTCCTGTGTCTATTTACATAAGATAGTTAAAACTATAAAGCGATTAAAGTAGCAGTTAACAAATGTGGATGAAATATTTTACTTGCTATTTTTATGAATTCGGTACTTTATTTTGGAGAATATTGTGTGGTCTTAAAGGGTTAAACGAAATTAATTGTTATTCAGTTCAATAAAATGCTTTGCCTATTTGGATTTTTAATCGACCTTAAAAATACATATTATCTTGTTTATTCTTATGGTAGGTATAAAAACTATAGGACTCTTAATGGTTTCAATGTGTTTAAGAAGAGTTGCTTTAGAAAGTTATGTAAACTCGTATCGAGAATAATTTATTTAAGATTCAAGATTCAAATAATGTTTTATTTCATAAAGGCTTAATTAACAGGCACTTATAAAGTGTCAAGCAAGAAAATTGTAAACTTTTTTAAAAGATCATGTTAACCCTTTAACCGTTTAGGTCCGAATTAACAAAATTCACGAATTAAACTAAACCGAGGCCCACAAAAAGCATGATAATTATGCGCCAAATCGATCCCATTCATCAACGTCTCGATAATGCTATCCATCGGAAAGTAGTCGGGTGTTTTGGATTCGCGAGCAATCCTATCCGGACCCTAATAACAGTTCCCAATGAAGGGTTGGAAGCGGTTCGAATTTTAATGAAATATTTGATTTATACCCGAGAAAGATCAGGTAGCTTATTATCGGAATATATCATTAAACATTACCTATATAATTAAGTTCTGTAGCCTCCAGCTACCCCAATTTGACCGGCGTATAATTTAATAAAATTGCCCCGTTCCGAGCGGCGGAGAAAAAAATACGTAATAATAAAATTATAACACATCTGATTGATGTATTATTTGGTAATTTATTGGCTGTAATTACATCGTGTACGGCGTAATAGTGGATAATGCGGCGGCGAGGATTTATTAGTATTTATTAAAGTATGAATTATCTTATAATTATTGGATGGAGCTTCCAAACTAAACAGAACGGCTGCGAGGATTTACGAGCGTTTCTCGGAGATCTAATCGCGCCCGCGGTGAAATTGTGATTCACTTATCGGAGCGGCTCGTTATTTAGCAATCGCTGGAATTAATATGCTAAATGGTTAATCGGAATCGAAAAAAGGAATCTAGGGAAAGGAATTAGGAGGAGGCTTTATCACGGGGAAGAAGTGATTGGGCTTTGCAGGGACTAAATAAAAATAAAAAAGCCTTTTTAATCTCATACCTCCTTAATGAGCTAATTACATATTGTTTAGTTCGGTTAGTAACAATTTTTCTTAGACAGCTATGTTAGTTATTTTGTGATTAGTTTTGTGTGTGTGTGTGTGTGTGTGCGCGTGTTTTTTTTCCTTTGACCGAGATAATATAATATGTTGTTTTGTGTTCTTGTTATTTTTAAGTTCAAATTTCGCTAGGAGATAATCAGGGACTAAGTGGAAATTGTTTATACCTACTTATTTATAGAGATGGGCCGAATATTCGTTTTATATTCGGTATTCGGCATATTCGGCAGCTTTACCGAATATTCATATTCGGCCGAATATTCGGCTGAATCACCTAATATATTCGGCAAAGTGATACTCAAAGTTTTTACTGTTATTGACCCGTGTATTAGCATGATTTAAGTGTACAGTGTAATGAGGTAAGTATTTTAGAGTATAGCTTTCTGTTTTTGTCGTCACTGAAGATTTATTTTCAATTAAAGTAGGTTGGTAAAAACTAAAAGATAATAACTTAATGCAAAATATAGGTATCTAGCTGTTTTGGGAGTAGGCTGCTGTGTAAACTCTTTAGAATGATATATTATAATCAGGTCTTAATTGAAGGAAAATAAACAAGATATTTATTTCGATCAGTCTTTATTGTGTTAGAGATGTAACGAATGTACCGAATATTCGGCCGAATATTCGGTTCGGTAAAAGTTTTACTGAATATTCGGCCGAATGTTCGTATTCGGTGAAACCCATGTTCGGCCCATCACTACTTATTTATATTTTACTTTTATTTATGAGACGACAAAATTTACAACTAATATCACCGATTAGTAAGCTCAGGATATGAGCATCAGAACGATAAAGTAAACCTTTTTCATACAAGCAAACAGTAGCGTCATCTGTCAAAATTTTATAGGCGACCGCTGAGCGTGGCCTAGTACTGTTGGTATTATTGGCACCGATAAACTGGCGACTTTTTTTCACGCCGTCCGCCCTGTCCAGGATATATTATGTCTTCTTCTATTGTCAATATACAATAATATATGTAGTAATATATGTACTACATTTAAAAGTATATGATAATATAAAGTTCGAAGTTCAAATTTTGTGTGTATGCATTTGTTATTTCTACAATTTTATACAATTTTAAGTTATTTCTATTTACATGCAAGTCCAGCAGGGCTAGGATGCGCACGTAGAGATATTTCTCTCTACTTTTGTTGCTCTTTTCTCTTTCTGATCTATGTTGATAGACAGGGAAAAGAGATCAACAAAAGTAGAGAGACATACCTGAATTGATTTGGTTAAAATTTGGAAGGGAGACAAAATATTGGTTTATAGTTCTTACTTTTTGTCCCGGAAACATCCTGCAAGATTTCTTCGATTCTTATAAAAATCTAAATATAATATTATAGATCGACTAATCTAAAAATGAACGTCCCTCAAACGATTACACGTTTAAAAAGTAATGTAGTGGAGCGGCGTTCACTCTATAGCACAATTGATATCGCTTTAAATAATAAATATCTGGGTGATCTAGCTTTGCTCGGTTGCTAATAGATGGCAGCAGGGTTCATATTTTTTTTTTTGGTAAATTCGACATTTTCTAAAAGTGAATCTTAGCTAGATCGATTTATTGCCCCCAAAACCCCCTGTATACTAAATTTCATGAAAATCGTTCGAGCCGTTTCCGAGATTCAGATTATATAGAAATATATATATATACAAGAATTGCTCGTTTAAAGGTATAGGATAAGGTAAATATAATAAAAAGCTAAGAATAATGAAACATATAGATGGTATTAACAATTTAATAATGTCTCCATACATGGCTTTCTTTACTAAAAAATAAGATATTAGCATAATATATTAACACTAGCAAACGCCCGCGGCTTCGCTCACGTTAACTTCTGAGTTATGCTTTACTATGGTGGTTTAATTTCCAAAAATCCTGCATTACACACCATTTTGCCCACAAAATTTTCTCTTGCTTCCTGGTAATAGTCACATATTGATTTTGAAAAATTCGATCGCCACAAAAAAGTTAAATATGGTGGCCATTTTTAGGGTTCCGTACCCAAAGGGTAAAAGCTCTTACTAAGACTCCACCGTCCGTTCGTCCATCCGGCCGTGGTTGCTTGCTACCATGGTAAGACATATAAGTACAAAATTGTAGCCAATTCTTTTAAATTTTTACCAAAAATTCCTTTTCTATGCTCACTGGGATAATCAGTTATCAATTTTGAAAACAATCGGCCCAGTAAAAAAAAATTTCAAAATGGCGGCCACTTTTTAAAATGTTGACTACAAATTCTTTCTCTATGCTTGCTGCCATAGTCAAATATCGATTTTCAAAGCAATCGGCCCAGAAACAAAAAAGTTCAAAATGGCGGCCAATTTTTAAAATTTTGACTACAAATTCCTTCTCAATGCTTGGTGAAAATAATAATCAGATGTCGATTTTCAAAGCAATCGACCCAGTAACAAAAAATTTCAAAATGGCGGACACTTTTTTTAAATTTTGACCACAAATTCCTTCTCTATGCTTGCTGCCATAGTCAAATATCGATTTTCAAAGCAATCGGCCCAGTAACAAAAAAGTTCAAAATGGCGGCCACTTTTTTAAATTTTGACCACAAATTCCTTCTCTATGCTTGCTGCCATAGTCAAATATCGATTTTCAAAGCAATCGGCCCGGTAACAAAAAAGTTCAAAATGGCGGCCACTTTTTTAAATTTTGACCACAAATTCCTTCTCTATGCTTGCTGCCATAGTCAAATATCGATTTTCAAAGCAATCGGCCCGGTAACAAAAAAGATCAAAATGGCGGCCACTTTTTTAAATTTTGACCACAAATTCCTTCTCTATGCTTGCTGCCATAGTCAAATATCGATTTTCAAAGCAATCTGCCCAGTAACAAAAAAGTTCAAAATGGCGGCCACTTTTTTAAATTTTGACCACAAATTCCTTCTCTATGCTTGCTGCCATAGTCAAATATCGATTTTCAAAGCAATCGGCCCAGTAACAAAAAAGTTCAAAATGGCGGCCACTTTTTTAAATTTTGACCACAAATTCCTTCTCTATGCTTGCTGCCATAGTCAAATATCGATTTTGAAAACAATCGGCCCAGTAAAAAAAAAGTTCAAAATGGCGGCCACTTTTTTAAATTTTGACCACAAATTCCTTCTCTATGCTTGCTGCCATAGTCAAATATCGATTTTCAAAGCAATCGGCCCGGTAACAAAAAAGTTCAAAATGGCGGCCACTTTTTAAAATTTTGACCACAAATTCCTTCTCTATGCTTGCTGCCATAGTCAAATATCGATTTTCAAAGCAATCTGCCCAGTAACAAAAAAGTTCAAAATGGCGGCCACTTTTTTAAATTTTCACCACAAATTCCTTCTCTATGCTTGCTGCCATAGTCAAATATCGATTTTCAAAGCAATCGGCCCAGTAACAAAAAAGTTCAAAATGGCGGCCGCTTTTTTAAATTTTGACCACAAATTCCTTCTCTATGCTTGCTGCCATAGTCAAATATCGATTTTCAAAGCAATCGGCCCAGTAACAAAAAAGTTCAAAATGGCGGCCACTTTTTTAAATTTTGACCACAAATTCCTTCTCTATGCTTGCTGCCATAGTCAAATATCGATTTTCAAAGCAATCGGCCCAGAAACAAAAAAGTTCAAAATGGCGGCCACTTTTTTAAATTTTGACCACAAATTCCTTCTCTATGCTTGCTGGCATGGTCAAATATCGATTTTCAAAAGCAATCTGCCCAGTAACAAAAAAGTTCAAAATGGCGGCCACTTTTTTAAATTTTGACCACAAATTCCTTCTCTATGCTTGCTGCCATAGTCAAATATCGATTTTCAAAGCAATCGGCCCAGTAACAAAAAAGTTCAAAATGGCGGCCAAAAAATTCAAAATTTTTCCTCCTCAAAATTTGAATCTCGAAAATCCCTTTCTGAATACGAATTCATGATATACCTAATACCAACCTAGGTACCCAATTTCAGATCTCTACGACTTTTAATTTCGCTGGAATCCCTGGAACAACGCAAAAATTACACTTTTGTATGGGAAAATCCCTTAAAAGTAGGATTTTTATCCCTTCCAATTTGAATTTCTGGAATCCCCGCCTTAGTACGAATTCATGACCTAATGTCAATGTAGGTACCAAATTTCAGATCTCTACGACTTGTAGTTTTTCGGGAATTCCTGGAACAACAAAAAAAATTACAATTTTGTATGGAGAAATCCCTTTAATGTACTATTTCTACCCCTTAAACATGGAATTTCTGGAATCCCCGTCTTAGTACGAATTTATGACCTAATATCTACCTAGATACCAAATTTCAGATCTCTACGACTTTTAGTTTTTCTGGAATGCCTGGAACAACGAAAAAAAATACAATTTTGTATGGAGAAATCCCTTTAATGTAATATTTCTACCCCTTAAACATGGAATTTCTGGAATCCCCGTCTTAGTACGAATTCATGACCTAATATCTTCCTAGGTACCAAATTTGAGATCTCTACGACTTTTAGTTTTTCGGGAATTCCTGGAACAACGAAAAAATTTTACTTTTGTATGGGAAATACCTTTAAATGTGTGATTTTTACCCCTTAAACATGGAATTTCTGGAATCCCCGTCTTAGTACGAATTCATGATCTAATATCTACCTAGATACCAAATTTCAGATCTCTACGACTTTTAGTTTTTCTGGAATGCCTGGAACAACGAAAAAAATTACAATTTTGTATGGAGAAATCCCTTTAATGTACTATTTCTACCCCTTAAACATGGAATTTCTGGAATCCCCGTCTTAGTACGAATTCATGACCTAATATCTTCCTAGGTACCAAATTTGAGATCTCTACGACTTTTAGTTTTTCGGGAATTCCTGGAACAACGAAAAAATTATACTTTTGTATGGGAAATACCCTTAAATGTATGATTTTTACCCCTTAAACATGGAATTTCTGGAATCCCCGTCTTAGTACGAATTCATGACCTAATATCTACCTAAGTACCAAATTTCAGATCTCTACGACCTATAGTTTTGGCGGAATCCGTGGAACAATCAAAATACCTCATTCTTTTATATATATAGATTAAAGAGTTTTGAACGTAATTCGCAGCCCTGCCAGACCCTCAAGTTAAAACCTTCCCGCAGGGCCTCAGTCTGCATTAACACCCTTGTTCGATAAATTATTGAACGCAATTAAAAATTTCCATTTCTTATTATTTGTAAAAATAACTTACCTTGTAATTACGTCGAAGTTAATTGTAAAACACGAATTTGAATATGTTTTAAACGAAAAATAGTGCATAGAATGTGTTTTCATTGCTAAGCAAATTACACACGAACGACTTTTTGCCAGACGATTTTTTTAAACAAGTCGAAATATTTTTATCATTCGGGATTTTAATATGAATTTGTAATAGTTTTAAAGCAAATTCACAAATTATAGGGTACACTGTAGGACGTACGTACATTATTATTCACTTTAAGGAAAGGTTAATCTTAAAATATGAATGGCATAGCTATTATATACATATTTGAAAGTTTTAAGTAAAATCTTCATCATAATATTGTAAGTATATTGTACCTAACTACCTTTGCTAGCTACGTCTGCATGAAATTCGGTTCGTGATGAATTTCACCGGGATAAAAAGTAGCATATTATAATATTATATTAGTCTATGATATAATATCTAGTATATCCATCTAAAAAAGATTTGTAATGATGTCTAGGACCATTCAAACATAATATTTATTAGCTGTTATCATATCTATTCAGAAATTAGAAGACAAAAAGACTGTAAAATTCCCTTTCAGCAGTCTCGGAAAACCAAATTAGTATTTATTTTTACACGACTGCTCTAAAAAAGGAGTGTAATGTTTTTAGGGTTCATGTATGTATGTATATAATATGTCTTCTGAACGACTGAAGAGATTTGGATATATGGGGTATCGTTAGAATTCTTACATCATTCCGAGTAACATAGGCTATATTTTTTTTGGAAAAATTATTTAGTTTTACCAAAAGGCAGTCGTGTTTTTTAATTTTTTAATTATTTGCTTGTTTGTCGCTAGTGTGGTCAGGCCATTCGTCCCCACGTGACTCGCGTCGCGTACATCGATGCCTCAGGCGTTACTCTCAGCATAAAGATTACTCGTTCAATAAATTGCCGCATGTAAATTATAAAGTTTACTTTTTTGCATTCATTACACATGGTAATGGTATTATTTGTTATCGACTTTTTAATAACTGGTTCATATAGACAATAATAGTTATTATTAATAACAGGTTTTTCACATTCTCTATTATAAGGATCTATTTATATTAAATATATTTATAAAGCTTCAATCATTAAACTGTATTGTAAGCTTCTACAAATAAATGCATTGTAGGTGCCAGCTACAGAATGAATACGTTTTCCTAACATTGCCTAGCTAGTCTGTAGGTGCTTTAGTTTTATAAAAAAATTCTTTCATTTTTTTATCTTCTTGTTAACAAATGTTATGTATGTACTTAGAGAACAAATCAGGCTATATAATATTTATTTATTTTCATTTGTATTTTTGAAAGTTTTCAAATAAAAATGATAATAAGAGAGAATTTATAAAGGAAATTTGTCGTATTCTAGTTAACTAAATTTATTTAGTTATTTAGGCACAATATTTATGGACAAAATATTGAAATAAGTGTAAAAAAATAAATATGAAAACCATTATAGTATCAAATATAAGAAAATCGTCCTTCAACAGAAAAAAATATAAAATTGAAAGTTCTCATAATATAAACTTTTTTACTAACGCTACGCAACGTGGCCTTGATTATAATCGAATACTTAGTATTTTCGATTAAGCTAAGTGCATTAAGACACAAATAAATTCAATATATCCCATATTGAATTTATTTGTGTCTTTCTCACTCTCACGGATACGTTGGTAGGTGCGACATGCAACGTCGCGGAAGAATATAACAGATAAACCGTAGTTGTAGTTTCCGATAAAAAATAGAAAAACTGAGATTTTGGAGAAAATTTTGGGAGAACTTTCTATTGAGAAAATTTTATCCAATCGTGTTTCTGCTTCGAAGCGATTTTAGATTAAAGACCCAAAACGAAAGTTATAATTTTTGAATAAAACTTCATATAAGTACGGCTTCGACGCCGTTAACTCTTTTTATGAGCCACTTTGGGACATCGTTTTCAAATTAGTTTTTCTTAAGACCATTTGGTCCTTAAGATCTAATGTCTAGATACCTAAAATTATAAATTCTGATTCTGATAGCACTTATTTTCCATTTTATGCGCATGCTAAACACACCTAGAAACGTCAACTTTTTGAGCAAATGTATTAAAAAACGTCGTTCGATGCACGTGCGTAATTGTCATTTCTACTGGTCCCTATAGTTGACCCGCGCTTTTGGCTTGGGTCAGCAACCCGGGACTCGTAAAGAAATGACAAACTTTCCGCACTTATATCGAAATGTACTATTTTCATTCAGGCCAATTATTATTATTTTATCTCAAGAAGTCTAATTATATAGATATTCCGATTGCAAAGCCAAGGGTTCCGCATGGTATGAAAGAAGCAAATTACTCATTGAATAGGATAAAATGGCCCCCATGGTAATTTCAGTATAAGTACCTTTGTAATTCGCCCCAATTAACTAACTACGCGGAAGGAGGCACTCCATTTGATAAATTGGTTAAATTTCACTAGTTATCAATGGGGGGCAGATTTAGACAATCGTTACAAGAGGTCATTTCCTTTTATTTTTTTGTTATGTACCTACCTACTTAGGTATTTGAAGATCAAAGATTTACCTTGAAACTTTCAGAAAGATGTTACCACGTTTATTATAGGATCCCGCTATATTTGTCAGGGTTTCCTTGTCATCGTGGTACAAATTGGATTGGATGTTATTAATTGTTTTTGCCAAAATTTCTTTTTCTGGCCTCAGGACAGTATTTCTGCTCTATATTTTTAGGCAAAAAAAGTTAGAGTATAATAAAATCTTAGTTAAGAAGCGAAATATTTTATCAAAGTAAACTTTTTCGAATGTTTTGTAACAGAACCCAATGGTTTCAAACAGCATGGTCTGTGTGAAAGAGATTTAAAAGAAATGACGTATTGAAAGATTATTTAGATATCTAATGAACCCACTTGACTAAGGTTAGGCACCTATGACACGAATGATTTTTCTCATTCGTGATTTTTTTTCATACTTAAAAAAAATATCTTACTTATCAATAATTCAATTGATAAGTAAAATAAAATATATTTTTATTTGATTTTTTTTTTGACGTGATCTGTTAGTACTTTAGACTTTAGAGCGTCTTGGCAAACGCCGTGTTACAGGTACTTCTATTTAGTAAAGCCATAGTTAGTATCCATAGGAATGACTGTCTGATAAAAGCAAGTTAATGATGCACATAATTATCGTAATTAAGTTGTCTTAGAATAACCGCCGTACATAGCGAGGCCTTGCGCTCGGCTAATTAGTGAGAAAAACAAACATTATAATTTTATCACCGCTTGAGGAGCACTTAGAACTCGTAAAGTGTAAAATATTCAGAGTCGATATGAGCTGGACGAGGTATAAAGATAGCCGTCAAAACTTAACATCGAGTAACCAGACAGTTGTGTTGGCCTGGGTCTAATGGACAGAGATCTGGCAACGATTACGTACATAGCCCGTTCGCAGAAGCTTTGCCGATGACTTCTCCGCCCACTTCACGGGATCGCCACCGCAATCGTCTGATAACAGACGCGCGCGGGTGGCGGTCGTATGAAGTAGGAGGGTATGTCATCGGCAAAGGTTCTGCGAGCGGGTAGTACTTACAGATCCAATCGTTATTTTTACGTCTATAGTAACAAGCAATTACATTTTTTTACACTAGCACGGAATACATATTAATAGTAGCTAACCGTAACTCTAGGGAGGTCGTCTAATTTAATCAAAATCTTATTTTGTGAGAGTTGGAGTTTCTTATAGATACTAAGTGAGTTGGTAATTTTAGCTCGTAAAAAATGATCGAAAAAATTTAATAAATGATATTATTCCCAATTAAAATCTTGAAAGTGACTCGTTAAAGTGATCCCTCATTGCGACGTTTGTGTATTACGACGTTACAGTGTATTATGCGTTTACTACGTTATGCACGTATGAACGTGCGTAACGTAGTAAACGCATAATACACTGTACTCTAAGCATGTTGCAGCGTTTGCCACTATGCCGTTTCTTTCAGTCTATCCCACTCTGTTCCTGTATCCTGTTTTTTTACATCCATTGGTATAAATAATAGATTTATCGGCCTTGTTTAATTGATCTTTAACGTCATCATTCCCTAACTGTGTGAAGCATCGACATATCTTTACAGTAAGAGAACACAAGTAGAGACCATTAAATTACATGGTCGGTAAACATTTGAGCGTGATGTGCTTTCTAATTAAGTTCTAATTAAGGTGTTTATTGCGATAGCGGGTTAATTACTTAATTAATAGCTCATTAGTGACACTATGATGACATCAAATGTACTTGTGTGTTAAAAAGCCTATTAATATGTATGACGTAGTTAGCAGTTATGGAAACTGTTACGCCTAGTTATCCTTTAATAATATAAGTACGACTGATTCATGGCGATCATAATTAATTATTAACTAAGCTAGGATGCCCAGTAGTTTAGATATCAGTCTCTTAACAATGGAACCAGCAGGTAAAGATCGGCTCAGACATGTTTCTATACTTAACGTAAAATTGAGACTATCCTTAAACAATGCGGACAAAATACGATTTGCATTGATGCAATACTCTATCGATAAATGAAAATTAGTTTCCAGGTTTCAAATTCCATCCACGTTGCTATGACGAAAGTAACACAAAGTAAATGAAAGTAACAAAGTAACAATTTAGGTATATGTGTTTTATTCAACTTATAATTAAGTGGTAGAGGCACTTAACATGTCTTATCTGCATGCTTATTGCTTGAAGATTTTCTTAATGTTGTTTTAAAAGTCGCACTGGGGGCTATTCACGTAACGTATTCACAAACTAAGTGATGTGAATCAAGAAATTAAATAAAAAAATGAACTATACGTCTCTTGGTTTAGAGTATTTTAAAGTTTTTCAACATAGGAAAAACAATTTTTCAACCTTACCGGAAAGCGCAGTGTCGGTCGACCCCCCACCAGGTGGACGGACGACATTAAGAGGGTCGTGGGGAGTCGATGGCGCCAGGCGGCGCAAGATCGTGGTGCTTGGCGGTCATTTCAGGAGGCCCATGTCCAGCAGTGGACGTCCATCGGCTGAAACGACGACGACTGTGAAAAGTAATTTTAAATTCACGATTGTCGACCGTGTTGTGTTTTGAACTACTTACATTCAATTTTACGCTCTATGTCAATACTCGTGCAATCATTTTTCAGTGTTCGCAAAAAATGTTTTGTTTTCAATATCGTCTGCTTATTTTAAACGTTTAACTTCACGAAATGTAGCCGAAGCGTTAGGTGAATAGACATGCAGGACAAGTATTGCAAGTCTAAGCTCTAATTATGCTTTGCGTGGGGTTTCGAATTTTAAATCCCGCAGTATCCGTTTCTCAAATTATATGCCAATTTAGAGAAATAAAAGATACATAACAATTATTAATTAACATTAATGCACCTCTGTGATATAAATATCTACAGTTCTATATTTTTTCAAAACCAAAAATTGTCGTCGCTAAATCGGCCGCCACAAATTTACTAACAAAACTTCAAAAGAATTTCTGATTTTACCAAGTAAATACTTAAATTTTAATATCGCCCTAAAATATTTCCTAAATCCTTAAAGCATACAATTGTTTAAGAGAAATGTAATTTCGGGCATGAGAAAAAAGCGTGCAATTTGAAATTAAAATCGCTAATGACTCAAACAATTAAGTTAATCATTTTAATTAGGAGTTGGCGTTCGCTCGTGTTTGTTCCTCTTTTTTATCATACCTCCTTTACATTCTCGGCTCAGTTCTCACAGGCTTAGCCACGTTAGTCTAGCGACACACTTTTCGGATATACCTATCAATCCTATCATAATATTTAACAGACTTTAAAAACCTTATGGGAACTTGGTATTGCATCTCCTCTATTACTTAAAAGAAAAGTAAGTAGAAATATCTACCTTAGTATTGTGCAAGAATTATAATGTTGGCACATTTGTTATTTTTCTAGAGAATTAGGAAATCCTTTAATGCTAGATAAATAGGTAAATAAATAAATAAACATTTTTGTGAAATTTCTCAGTTGCTCGAAGATTTTTTAATAACTAAACGATTTATTAAAATTAATTAACGGTTATTAAAGTTTTTCTAGAAAATAAAACATTTTCGAAAAACCACTGCGTTCAACGAATTCTTACATTGACAATGTTATAATTAAAAGTATGATTTTTTTAAGTTAAAAAATTAAATAAATATTAATAATTTGTGCGTTTAGTTTGTGTATAGGTGAAGAAGATTACCAAAGTTGGTTGTCAAATAAATATAATCGAGTGTGACGTGTGACAAACGGATGGACGGACAGACGGAGAAAGTCTCACCATAATGGTTCCATTTTTACCATTTAGGATTAAAAGAATGATTTTTTTAATTAAAAAATTAAATATTAATTTGCTTTTAGTTTGTGTAAAGATGAAGAAAAGCAAAGTCGGTTGTCAAATAAAAGTATTCTAACTTCTTTTCAAACTATAGGAGTTTGCCAAACTATATGACACAAATAATAGCTGACAGTTGATTGGAAAATGTATCAAAACCAGTTTTATTGGTGAAACTTAAACAGGCTTAGCTCTAATAGAAAACGGTTTGCTAACATTGTAGCGAAGGATAACTTAAACAGCGCTTAGGTAATATTATGAGATAATTATAACTGAAACAACATTTCAATGAAACGTTCACTAGAAGTAAAAGTGTAACAAACTTTGCTGATTAACGTAAAGCATAGAAATAAGCCAATTATCCACCAATACAAACTCCAATAAATAAACTTGGAGCCAGTAATATAATTATTATACAAGTAATAAATTATACAGGCTCTTACTTAATATAAAATTTTACTGAATTAAACCCGTTCATTTAGGGCCCTTGTCTTAGTTGAGAGTTGAGACGGACGTGGAGTTACGAGAGGAAACGATTGGATGAGGTATAATATTATGTGTGTGTTTGTTTGTTTTGTTCTCGCGTAGGTACTTACGTTGTAGGTACAGAGTACGTAAACGGTACTATAGATTGGTATAGATATCGGTACTATAGGTTTACCTATATTAAAATCGGTTCAGGTGCTTAAACCTACCTATATTATTTTATTAAAAAAAGTCACGCTCATTAATGTATTGGTAGTGATTTGATTTTGTAGTCTTTAAATTTAGCGTGTCTCAAAATCTATTGTCGTTTTCACGCCGATAGGTAGGTACAGTTGGAAAGCATTACTTCTAAAGACTTCTGGGTTTCCACGGGCACCGTTGTAAAAACGAAAAAAAATATAGGACATATTATGCTGCCGGTCTTTTTAAGTTCGATGAAGCAGCCGGAAGAACCGTATCCGAGCATTACGATTTGTTTCCGCACTCGGCGTCGCAAGGACCAGACGGACACTTGAATGGCGTTCTCATTATCTTTAATTATACGCTGATTTTTCATGCGCACAGGCAATAAAACTGATAATTTGCTCGTACATTGATACAGGGTTTTTTGTTAGTGGTGGTTGTACTTTTATTTGTCCTCTTTAAATTCTGTCGTCTCTTTCAATACTAAATTTATTATAAAGAATTGAAAGTAGTTTTTAAATATTTATACCAATTTGACTCGTCCTGATGTTAGCTCTCAACAAACAGTCAACTAGCCCAGTCCCTTGATTCGGCAAAAAAAAAACAGCAACAAGCTTACATCTGATTAGCAAGAATTTTACATCTATGAGCTGATCGGTAAGAATTAACCAAAATTAAAAAAAAGCCAAGGCGCCAATTGGCTGGTGATAGCTGCGTCGCTATGGTGACCTTCGATGGTTGGCCGATGTACAATTTTATAATTTCGAGAATCACACCACAGAAGTGATTACTTAGGTACTTTAGGGCCCTGCAGGCGTAGTCTATGTCATATTTGTTATCATCGCAGAAACCAGTCGATTCCTCAAATGGAATGAAATTTAAAAAAATGTTGTCTCAAACGAGCATAGACTTGGGAAATGCTAAGGTGCGTGCATCTTCAAACCCCTGTAATACGAATAGGAGACCGACGTCTTTACCACTGGGCTATTAGTGTTTTTTGACATACCTATGTACAGTCGAATCTGAGTAATTGAGATCTAGGTAAGCGAGAAAAAACTCTATTATAGGTACTCTTTCCATTCGTTTATTTTCTCTTTGACACATGAAACAGATATATATCAATAGCGAGTGACCAGAAAGAGATCACTTTATCTCTCTCTGGTCCCTTGCTATTGCTATATCTGTTTCATGTGTCAAAGAGAAAATAAACGAATGGAAAGAGATAGTGAGAGTATTAATTGCCAGGCCCCGTCATTTTGCCCTTCTTACGAGAAAAAGAGATACAGTCGTTCCCTTGAGCTCTTACACTGTATATAGCGTTGTAGGTATATCTAAATAGAAAGATGTCGAGAAGGATCTTTTATTTAAAACAAAACTTGTTGTTTTTATTTAATAAATCCTTATGGCTTTATTAAAAGAACTTCAATATACCTAAGTGAAACTTTCGCATAAACCAAAGCAAATAGACAGTCTTTTCACTAGCACTTAGAGGGCAAAAGGGGGAAAGCGGGCTAAAAAGTGTAATTATGTTGATTATTTAGGTCGTAATGCGCTGACTATCCCGCGTCACCCCCTATATAGGGTTGTCAACTGTATCTTTTCACATGGCTACTTATACTTTATAACAAAAAAATTTTGGACATTGTTAGCTCTCGTGCATATATGCCTATTAATATTCAATATGCCTATTCGAAAATTTTAAAATTAAGCTCAGATGCAAATTAATACAATAATAATTACTCTCGTATTTTTTAAATGTAAAAAAAAATCATTTGAACGACCCAAGTCACATACTGTGTCCCTAACAAATAACGAATTTCATTAATAACAGTTTATTGCGATTTTGATACTTCTTGATTGATTTTCTTGATTTTATAAGCTTAGAATATTATTAGAAATTTTCGCATTTGCGTGATTTAATCTGATCCCGGTTCTCTCATTGGCTTCCGCGGCCATGAGGGCTGAATGACAAAAAAATGTTAATTCTATTAACTTTTGTAGGCAGAACTGCGATGTCCTAGTGCACGAAATATTGTAGATTCAATTGAAAAAACCACTCTGAGAATTATGGAACTATTTATGCATTTTTTACACTTTAGGTACTTACTTTAAGTTAATATCTACTTAACTGCGATCTCATATGATGGTAAGTGATGATGCTCCAGAAGATGTTATCTTACTAACTTGGAAGTGGTATGGCAGTAACTCACCCTTAACGGTTTCTACGCAGCATCGAGCTGGAATGCTAAATCGCTTATCTTTGCCGGTAGGGTGGCAACTAGCCACAGCCGAAGCCTCCCACAAGATGAGACCGGAGGCTATTTAGAAATTATAGAATTCTAAAGTAGTCCGTGGCGGGAATCAATCCCGCGATCTCCCACTCGAATCAAAGCATGCTCTACTGTGCTCTGGAGATCGTCGTAACTTAATATTTATTTAGCATAGTGACTTTGAATTATTGCTGACTAAGGAAAAAACATACAAAACAACCGGAGTTTCTCCGAGTTGACAACCCTACCCCCGTCATTAATCGCCTCCCCCACCCCCCGTCCTCCCTGTATTATTTCGTTTCAATTATTTTTGTGATTATCTTTTTATAGCGGGCGCGCATTAAAACTCAAAAAATAACAGCCACATTAAACATAATTAGAATCGAAATAGCAAGATGTCTGCCGTTTGCGCCTTTTTTATGGTAAACATAATCGTATCGAGGAATGACTCATTTCTTTGTATTACAATTATTTTAACTAAGTAGATTACTCTTTGTTTGGCGGAATATAAAGCTACATAATAATTCGTAGTGAACGATCTTGCTTAAATTCTTCTTAATCTTATCCCATAGGTCATTATTAGTTGATAGTCGATAGGTCTGGTACGCGTCTACTTCCACTCTTCTTTGATTTTCCTCTAGGTATTATAAATATCATTATTAAAAAAACTAACTGTTTAATCCATTGTTAAACCTTCGTTCTTCGTAAATAGCTTTAAACGAGTTATAATTTAGGAATACATCATTTAATCATAGTTTTTCTGAATATGATATATGATTATCAAAGTATAAATTTATTTATGAATCCCATACTCACACCAACGTCGTGATAAAACTTAAAAAATTTATCTATTGACATAAGTCTCCCTACGTTCTTCGTAAACAGCTTTAAGAGTTATAATTTAGGAATACATCATAATAATATCATAGTTTTTCTGAATAAAATATATGATTATTTATCAAAGGTATAAAAATTTTGAATTCCGTATTCGCGCTAACGTGGTCCGTCGTGATAAAAGTTTTATAATATTTCCATTCGTTTATTTTCTCTTTGACACATGAAACAGATATAGCAATATGAAGGGACCAGAAAGAGACCACTTTACCTTTATCTCTCTCTGGTCCCTCGCTATTGCTATTTCTGTTTCATGTGTCAAATAGAAAATAAACGAATGGAAATTGTATAGTAGGTGCAAGCCCCATAATATAACCCATCCATTTCCTTTGACGGAGGGATACATCAGGCATTTCTTGGATGTAATAAAAATGTACGTAGGCAGACTTATAATTATGTAGTTTTTGGTTTGTATGATATTTATAGTAATAATATGATATAGTTTGTATGAAATTTAAAAATAATTATGAACTACATATAAACATTTTTTGTTGTCAGGTAACCACCGATGGGATAAGAGTGAGAGCTTTTATTTTACTTAAAATTTTAACAAGGTATACATTAAATTTTTTTTCTCAAATTGCTGAACCGATTTTTATAACTATAAGTATGTACCCAGTAACAAAAATTCATGTAACCCTCTTACATACTTTTAATAAAATTAGTAATGAAAATAGTACACATTGTGGTCGATTCTGTTGTACAAAATCTCTAACCTAAACAAATTTAAAACAGTGCCATCCTTTTCCATCGGGAGCAGTTTGAAAGGGATAGCGCTATTTTAAATTAGTTTAGTCTAGAGATTTTGCACAACAGAATCGACCACAATATTTTGCTCATCTACTTAGTTTATATCATTTATTTAAGATACAATGACTTTTAGTTTTGACTATTCTTATTTATACTCTTTCCATTCGTTTATTTTCTCTTTGACACATGAAACAGATATAGCAATAGCGAGGGACAAGGAAGAGACCAAATTACCTTTATCTTTCTCTGATCCCTCGCTATTGCTATATCTGTTTCATGTGTCAAAGAGAAAATAAACGATTGGAAATAGTATACCTAATTCATTTTAAATCACCACAGAATTTATAATTTTTTCTCCATTATTTCATAAGTTGCTAACATGCTAGGACCTATAATATTATCGTCTTTAAATACTCAATTTTTTTTGCTCGTAGTCAAATATACTTAGAAAGTTAGTATAATTAATTAACTAGGCATTAACTAGGTATCGATTAATTATATTTATTAGCCTTGCGCAAACTAGTACGCTTTTGAATTTATTATAAGCGCTAAAGGTACGTGATCCCATAATAGGCATTCATAAAGTGCTAGTTAATTTAAAGATTTTGTAAGTAGATAGAGTTCTTTGCAAAAGTTAAAGTACTTAATGGAGGCGAGTCCTACATACAAAATAATATTTGAATGAAATATGATGTTTTATTCTATACATACAATGTTTAATGTATAATATCGAAGTACGAGTACATATTATATCAATTATGCTTGGTAGCGTTAGTTTAAACATTCTCAAGCTTTTAATAGCTGGCAACTGAAATAAATGGTAATTCCTATACGAACAGTATAATAACACACATAATTACATTTAATACTTTGACGCGTGACTATTAACAATACAACTTGGATTTGCCAACCCTTTCATACAAATCACTAATGAATCATACAGCGATCATACAATAATGAACTTTAGGCTTCATGTGATACAGTAAATTTTACTGTGTAACGTTTTAATTCGTATTATTATAAGAAACGTTTTATGGATGAGCAATTTTTATGATTCTACACGTATTGTATGTACAGATGTTATAGACGGAGAGCGAAGAGCCACCAGACTTAGTTTGATTAAATTATCGACGTTGATCGTGTCTGCGCATGAGAATTGCAGTTTGTTTAATCAACTGATAGTAATAATAAATAATAATTAGCGTTATTCTTTCACAAAGCGGTTGTTTTTTTTTTTCAACTCGCTTATTTTAGAGATTATAAACCGAATCATAAGTGCTACTTATATTTCTGTTATATTGTAGACCTGTGGCCAGTCTTACGACGTTCATAGGAAGACGTTAATAATGGTGGAAATGATTGAAAAAGACAGTGCAGTTTGAAGCCACATAACATCTGTGCACATAATATTATTACATAATATATGGATCCTTCTTGACGTATCCAGTATCCGCCAACGGTGGGCCTGGCCTGACATGTGATCGATAGTGACTGCCGAAATCAAATTTAGCCTTGAAGATCCTGTTGCATGGCGCCCTATACAACCTGCAAACCTGACTTCCGAACCTGGCGGTAGAGTTTTGACTTTTCATAAGAGCCTTATTAGGCCTATGTGAACAATAAATAATTTCATTTTCATTTTCAACTGATCTGAACCATTGAATGTGTAAGGGTAGAAATACTGGAATGTTCCTTTTGGCCACGCATTTGGCATCAGGATCTTCCAATCATGACATAGTTCATAATGTTCCAATATTACATAATGTAGTAAATGACATCACCATTTTAATAAAGTTCCTTTCACTACCCATGAAAGGCACACCTCACAACGGCTCCCACAACGATAAGGGTTTTCGGCCTACTATGGCCGAGCTCACCACGATAGATACCAATTGCAATTGGCAGTAGGTATTCATACTCCGTGACGCACTTTTCCTAACGTATATTTCCTTTGCCGTTTTTTCTAAAAAGCAACTTATCTTAATTACCAATATCTTTATGAAGAAAATTAAAGTGTATACATGAGTCTGGTAGTTTCAGTGTCTCTGTCGACTGTAGAAATAAATCGTTGAAATCTTTTCGTTGGTAGTCGCGAGCACGGATCGGGATTGGTTTCCAATGGCCCGGTGTGTTGTGGAACATTAATTATTATTATTTTTGTACTATTGTTGTATCAAATTACTGCTTTTTCCATACTTTAACTCGCGGTTAGATTAAAGATTTCGCAATTATAGGACTTTAATTTATTTTTCAAAAACTGGTTATAAGTACCCATTTTGAACAGCTTTTTGTTTAAAAAATAAATATAATAGGACATGACACAAGTTGCAATCTAGCAAAGTGAGCGATAACCTGTGTTATGATATAAATATGAAAACAAAATATAAAAGGCAAATGTTGAAAGAAGATCGAAGATCTTGTTGAATATCATTTTAACTTATTAGAATTTTTTTAGGAATAATTAAAAACAAACAAAGTATAGTAGTTGCAATAACACCCAAAACAAAACTCTGTTTTATACACGGTTTTATAACAAATACAAAATCACTCTCGGCCTATAGTGGTTTACATTAGCACTAACAACATACTGTGGTCGATTCTGTTGTGCAAAATCTGTAAACTAAACTAATTTAAAATAGTGCTCTCCTTATCCATAGGGAACAGTTTGAAAAGGATAGCACTATTTTAAATTAGTTTAGTTTAGAGATTTTGTACAACAGAATTAGCACCACTGTCATTTAGCCTTTTAGGTAGTTACTTACAAACAATATAACATACTAGCAAACGCCCGCGGCTTCGCTCACGTTGATCTTCTGCTTTACTCCCTCAGGCGTTAAGTTTCCAAAATTCTTGTATTAACCGTCATTGAATTTAATTTTGACCACTAAATATTTCCTAATGCTTGCTGGTTATAGTCAGACGTCGATTTTCAAAGCAATCGGCCCAGTAACAAAAAAGTTCAAAATGGCGGCCAAAAAGTTCATCATTTTTTAATTTTGACCGCAAATTCCTTCTCTATGCTTGCTGCCATAGTTAAATATCGATTTTCAAAGCAATCGGCCCAGTAACAAAAAAGTTCAAAATGGCGGCCACTTTTTTAATTCTGACCACGAATTCCTTCTCTATGCTCGCTGCCATAGTCAGACGTCGATTTTAAAAGCGATCGGCCCACTGACAAAAAAATTCAAAATCGCGGCCACTTTTTAATTCTGACCACAAATTCGTTCTCTATGCTTGCTGCCATAGTCAGACGTCGATTTTCAAAGCAATCGGCCCACTGACAAAAAACATCAAAATGGCGGCCACTTTTTTTTAATTCTGACCACGAATTCCTTCTCTATGCTCGCTGCCATAGTCAGACGTCGATTGTCAAAGCGATCGGCCCACTGACAAAAAAATTCAAAATGGCGGCCACTTTTTAATTCTGACCACAAATTCCTTCTCTATGCTTGCTGCCATAGTCAAATATCGATTTTCGAAGCAATCGGTCCAGTAACAAAAAAGTTGAAAATGGCGGCCACTTTTTTAAATTTTGACCAAAAATTCCTTCTCTGAGCTAGCTGCTTTAGTCAAATATCGATTTTCAAAGCAATCGGTCCAGTAACAAAAAAGTTCAAAATGGCGGCCACTTTTTTAAATTTTGACCACAAATTCCTTTTCTATGCTTACTGTCATAGTCAAATATCGATTTTCAAAGCAATCGGTCCAGTAACAAAAAATTTCAAAATGGCGGCCACTTTTTTTAAATTTTGATCACAAATTCCTTCTCTATGCCAGCTGCCATAGTCAAATATCGATTTTCAAAGCAATCGGTCCAGTAACAAAAAAGTTCAAAATGGCGGCCACTTTTTTAAATTTGACCACAAATTCCTTCTCTATGCTTGCTGCCATAGTCAAATATCGATTTTCAAAGCAATCGGCCCAGTAACAAAAAAGTTCGGAATGGCGGCCACTTTTTTAAATTTGACCACAAATTCCTTCTCTATGCTTGCTGCCATAGTCAAATATCGATTTTTAAAGCAATCGGTCCAGTAACAAAAAAGTTCAAAATGGCGGCCACTTTTTTAAATTTTGACCACAAATTCCTTCTCTATGCTTACTGCCATAGTCAGATATCGATTTCCAAAGCAATCGGCCCAGTAACAAAAAAGTTCAAAATGGCGGCCACTTTTTAAAATGTTGACCACAAATTCCTTCTCTATGCTTGCTGCCATAGTCAAATATCGTTTTTCAAAGCAATCGACCCATTTACAAAAAAGTTCAAAATGGCGGCCACTTTTTTAAATTTTGGCCACAAATTCCTTCTCTATGCTTGCTGCCATAGTCAAATATCGATTTTCAAAGCAATCGACCCATTAACAAAAAAGTTCAAAAGGGCGGCCACTTTTTTTAATTTTGGCAACAAATTCCTTCTCTTTGCTTGCTGCCATAGTCAAAAGTCGATTTTCAAAGCAATCGGCCCAGTAACAAAAAAGTTCAAAATGGCGGCCAAAAAGTTCAAACCTTTTCCTCCTCAAAATTTGGATCTCGAAAATCCCTTTCTGAATACGAATTCATGATATAACACCAACCTAGGTACTAAATTTCAGATCTCCGCGACTTGTAGCTTTTCTGGAATTCCTGGAACAACGAAAAAAAAATCCCTTTTGTATGGGGAAATCCATAAAACCAACGGTTTTTACCCCTTAAAATTTGAATTTCTGGAATCCCCGTCTTAGTACGAATTCATGACCTAATATCTACCTAGTTACCAAATTTTAGATCCCTACGACTTGTAGCTTTTCGGGAATTCCTGGAACAACGAAAAAAATTTCACTTTTGTATGGGGAAATCCAAAAAACCAACGGTTTTTACCCCTTAAAATTTGAATTTCTGGAATCCCCGTCTTAGTACGAATTCATGACCTAATATCAACCTAGGTACCAAATTTCAGATCTCTACGACTTGTAGATTTTCGGGAATTCCTGGAACAATGAAAAAAATTTCACTTTTGTATGGGGAAATCCAAAAAACCAACGGTTTTTACCCCTTAAAATTTGAATTTCTGGAATCCCCGTCTTAGTACGAATTCACGACCTAATATCTACCTAGGTACCAAATTTCAGATCCCTACGACTTGTAGCTTTTCGGGAATTCCTGGAACAACGAAAAAAATTTCACTTTTGTATGGGGAAATCCAAAAAACCAACGGTTTTTACCCCTTTAAATTTTAATTTCTGGAATCCCCGTCTTAGTACGAATTCATGACCTAATATCTACCTAGGTACCAAATTTCAGATCCCTACGACTTGTAGCTTTTCGGGAATTCCTGGAACAACGAAAAAAATTTCACTTTTGTATGGGGAAATCCAAAAAGCCAACGGTTTTTACCCCTTAAAATTTGAATTTCTGGAATTCCCGTCTTAGTACGAATTCATGACCTAATATCTACCTAGGTACCAAATTTCAGATCCCTACGACTTGTAGCTTTTCGGGAATTCCTGGAACAACAAAAAAAATTTCACTTTTGTATGGGGAAATCCAAAAAACCAACGGTTTTTACCCCTTAAAATTTGAATTTCTGGAATCCCCGTCTTAGTACGAATTCATGACCTAATATCTACCTAGGTACCAAATTTCAGATCTCTACGACCTATAGTTTTGGCGGAATCCTTGGAACAACCAAAATCACCAAAATGCCTCATTCTTTTATATATATAGATTATATGACTACTGAATGTATGTATCTAGATACACCTACACAAAGTTAACTAAACGATCAATTTTAAAACAAACGCAAGTAAAGCGGAAACAATTCAAACGCTTCGCAAATGCAATCATTTATTAAAACCCGCGTAAGTATCGCAATGCGTGCTACAGCAAAACATGTGGTCAAAGCGACAACAGCGCCGCTCCCGGCATTTATTTAATCTGTGGAAACGACAAAACTGAAAGTGGTCCGCGAGACGAGGATGAATTATAACGCCCTTATGTACATGACGCTATAAGAGTCAATTTCGCGCGTGGACTTTTCGAATTTGCGCACGAAAACACCGTGGTGTGGACTTCATTGATATATCTACTGAACTATTATTATATTTAGCGCGTTAACCGGGCCTCGATGAAAGTGAAACCGATTTCAATTGTTATCTCTCTCGGCGGTTAATTGACCGACATTTGTGATGTTCGCGGGTTAATTTCGTGCTTAAAACGCGCTGCGTGACGTCACAGCGCGGAATGTGTCTACACCTCACTACACTCGCGTGGGGTGCGGACTCGTAAAAACGCGTAAATACACAAGTTATTGGTAAAAGTTTGAGTTTATAGTGAAAGATAATAGACATATTTGTTGGCTTGCTGAAAAGTATCTATTTATATTTCGCGTCACCGAGAAGTATTTATAGAGTTTTAAGATTATTTTTTTAGGAAGTAACTATAGATAAAACTGTTTACGAATATTGTGACTTTTTGAATGACCGAGCTTTGCTCGGTAGTATTAAAGCTACTTACTAATAGATGGCAGCAGGAGTTTACTGTAATAGTTTTACTTTAGCGCCAATAGATGTCAGGTATAGATTTATATATTTTTTTTGGTAAATACGACATTTTCTTAAAATGAATCCTAGCTAGATCAATTTATCGCCCCCAAAACCCCTTGTATACTAAATTTCATGAAAATCGTTCGAGCCGTTTCCGAGATTCAGATTATATAGAAATATATATACATATATGTATACAAGAATATAATATAGGATTTAAAAAAGGAAGGGAATTTTAATGCTGTCAGGGATTGAAAGAGATGTGTTGAAAAATGTTACTAATTTGGAAAATTAATTAATATATAAAGATGTTAAAAGTTGCAAGAATCTTTTATTCACAATCCTGGGCCTGCAGATGAATAAGAATTTCTAACATTCGGCTAAGATGGAGGAGAATTGCTCACATAGGTATTATACCCTGGACAGGGCGGACGCCGTGAAAAAATGTCGCCAGTTTATCGGTGCCAATAATGTTAGTCGATGTGAAAGATACAAACTAATACCATATAAATATTTTTATTATAGAGAAATGCTATGGTAAATGT
Source organism: Coenonympha arcania (assembly GCA_036785405.1). Taxonomy (NCBI): domain Eukaryota; kingdom Metazoa; phylum Arthropoda; class Insecta; order Lepidoptera; family Nymphalidae; genus Coenonympha; species Coenonympha arcania. Next base: position 7,029,104 of record CM072067.1, read on the forward strand.
TCCCGTCCCGCTTTAGCCCTACATTCTTCAAATAGTAAATTGTTATAACAAGCGTATAAAGCACCGATAACATACCTCCGGATATGGGCATCCGAACAATTTACGTAAACCTTTTTTGTACAAGCAAACAAAAAAAAAAAAAAAAAAAGTTCACTCAGCAGTCACCTATAGAATTTTGACAGATGGCGCTACTGTTTTCTTGTACAAAAAAAGGTTTACCTACGTAAATCGTCTGGATCGTTTTCCTATCAGTAATTACAATAAATAAATAGTAGCTTGATGGAAGGTTCCGTTTCGGCTAATGTGTGTTGTGTTATGATAGTTGCTTGAACGACATTGTGAAAGTATTGAGCCAAATTTTCGGCGACATAAGTAACGCAAAAGTGTGTCCCGACACTAAGACGTCATTTTACGCAGATATTTATGTTAATATAATAATAACTTGCACGCGTAATTTCCCATAAATCGCGCATTACGTACAAGTTCCTATATTTTACACTTGATTTCCTTTACGATTGTTCCTTTGATGTTGCCAGCTATAAACTGTAATAATAGTTCAAAGGATTTGGTCTCTGATGTAATAGGCGTTGCAAATGACTTAATTTTTGGTGCCTTTTCAAAAGGATTTTAAACTTAAAGTTACATTGCAATATTCTTTATAATACATAGGTATAGACGTAATTTATAGATTTTGGAAGGCCTCATATAAAAATAATTTTATATGATATATTACTATTAGTACTATTATTTTATAGTAAGTACCTAAATGTGTTTGCAGTTTTTATAGTTACTTAGCGAATGCAAAAATAAAGTTGAAACCCTATTATTTTTTATTTAAACTTAATTTAATGATCCCCAATTCAGTTTTCAGCTTTCTCTATTTAAATAATTTACTCTAAGTAAACCAACCATTAACTAAGAGGATAGCAAATTATGTAATTTCAAGTGTCTACCATCAGGCTCTGTTTAAAGAAAAGCCATGTACCTAAAGATCAGACGGTGGAGGCTATATAAAAGGAAACAAAACTTACCTTGAAAGAAAAGAAAACAGAAAATTGTTATCAAACCTTAATTTCTTTGAACCTACTCGTATTTTGGATGTACCTAGTCAAAACAAATTTTTTATACACAATTTATTTCAGGCTGAATGGAACATTGTCATAGTCTGTTCTGTGAAAAAAAAAGTCGGTTTTCCTCGGAGCGCGTACGTAAAGGGCTCTTGGAGCTCACTCGCCGTACAAAAGCACTCATCATTGCCCTTCGGGTGTCCCGATCACTTATTATTTCCGAACGCCATTGTTCTAAATTTAAATTGCGCGGTAAAAGCGTGCGTGCGGGTCATTCAGATTTTTTATTCATTAGGTATTATTAGAACGCACGTTTAGAAGGTATTATTAAATCGTAGGCTTAAATATATTGTTCCATCTCTTTAGAACTATTAATATAGCGGATCATTAGTAGATCTCTGTGTATCTATTTACTATTTATAATAAATCAAATCAAAATATATTTATTTCACATAGGCCTAACTTACAAGGCACTTGTAAAACGTCAACATATTTGTTACATAATACCGTACATTATGTAATGTGCGGTGATAACTACAAGTCGACTTAAAACTAAGTTTACGAGGGTTAATAAGTAGGTATCTACCCAGCAAACGTTATTTTTCCACATAAATTATTTATAAAAACAGGACAAAAAGTAGGTATATACTTACCTTAATTCTCAGACCTACCAAATAAACACAAAATATTTAATTATAAAAAACGGTCAAGTGGTTTCGGAGAAATTATGTTACAAACATTGACGCAAGAATTTTATGTATTAGATAGCTATGACTTATTTACAACATTTTATATTAAGTTAAGAGCTTGATATATACCTAAAGGTATCATGAGAAACTTTAGTATTGGTAGGTATACATATAAGGTAAAATTAAAAGATAAACGTATTCAATAAAACAATATGTTTATTTTATACATGTTTACTACGCATGTATAAAATGTTGAGTAATTTCAATAGAAAATTACTCGTCATTAAATGCTGTCGTAAACAAGTACAACATTTGAAATGTACATTTCATATTTCGTGGAATCACTAATTCATATAAACACATAGCATTAAAAACACATAATGGCTGTCTAATCAACCGTCGTATTAGACATCGGCCGCCGCCCGAAACAAAAAAAAACAATAATTATAAAGCGCGCGTAATTCTAATTTCGAATTCAAATTAAAGCCGCTTAATGCGCGGGAGCGACCCCGTAAAAAAAAGAGTTGACGAGAGCTCGCGGAGGGTGGTAATTTTTCATTAATTTAAGTTCACCATTCCCTGTTTTGTTTGCTTTTAATCGCATTTCTAATTAATCCCGTCGAGAATAACGTGACAACTGTCGACTATGCCCGCCATTTTTTCGAGCGCAGTAGGTACAGCAGATGTCGGGCGATTTCCATTTGTTTCTGAGATTAATGATTTGGTGCGATTGTGAATTTTTCCGGTCGGCTTTTGTTGTTTTAGAAGCAATTTGTCCGCTTACTTCTGTAGATGGTATTCGTTAAAGCCCCGATATTCGAGGCGGACGGAAAAAAAGCATTACGCGGAAGGGTACACTGTGAAATAATCTCCGTTAAGTATTCAGCGGTCCTTACTAATGGATCGTTGTTATTCTGTTTGTTGGACGTCTGAACTCTGAACTCTGCACGAGCCGGGACTGTTACGAATGAAAACTCACCTACAAATGGGGACGGGAATGAGGAAAGTAACATTTTTTAAATACGCGGTCCGATTTCGTTTCGTGGTAACATTTTCAAATAATTGTATCATCACTAAATAAGTAGTATTGATCCTGTATATGACCATACTCTTAAATCGCCGCATTAATTATTTAGTTCCTAACTGGGTGTTTTTTTACCAACTAGACAGGTACCTACCAACCTCAACTTAGAAAGGAAAGCCTCGTCTTAGAAGAAGACAATTTCATTGCACCATTTTGTAGCTGTTTTCTTAAATTGCGTCGGCATGATTTTGTGACATACATAATATGGATGAATGAACATACGTGTTCGTATAAATATTTAATTCCATTTTTCACAAATAAATAAAATAAATAAAAATAAAAAAGCCTTTATTTATCCAAACAAGTAAACAATTACAAAAAATTTAAATGTTATAAAGTACTACAACTATAATTCCATAGGTGCCTAAAAGTGAGTTAAGTAGTATGTATGATAATAATATGTATTATCTTAAGAAACACTGCATTCTAAATGTACTTTACTACCAGCTCACCCAACATGTTTCACACAATACTAATTTATTTAAACAATAGTAAGATGTATACACACTAATAATGCTAATAAGTAATAATATTATAATTGTATAGGATTTACTTTAACGAATTATTCTTTAGTATACACTTGTACCCAGTGTAAGTACAGTGGTAGGTATACCATTGTAACTTATTTTTTTCTAGGTAAACAAAATACTTTTCTTTTTTAACAAGTACGAGTAGGTTGCAAGATAGATTAGAAGAATGTACATACTGATTTTAATTTAGCTGATATTATCTTTTCCGAAATACAAATTATATGTTTATATAACATTATTATTTTCCTATACAAAAAATCAACTATAGGTTAAATTATGCAATATAATATAAGGTTATATTTTGTGTACCTATAGGTTTTTGCGTATTTATACTTAAAAACCTCAGGCGCTGTAATACAATTCACTTTTTCAGGTAAGCATTTCTTAAATAAGTTTTATTTTTCATTTAATATAGGTACTCCAGGAACTTGTAATGATAGACCAATAAACAAATACAAACCTAGTAATGTAAAGAACTAAAATGACATCTATTATCACATATGTGCTGGCATAGTGAATTAATATTGACGTATTTATCTAGATTACACATACTTTTAGCTAGATTACACAAGTTATACTTAGTAGGCACATAAATTATAGTGAAGTATGTAGGTACGTAGGTACTAATTTAATTATACAGTTAATAGTTTGGATCCCCTTTTATGGTATGGGCCTCCTCCTGCATGTCGTGATAAAATTTGGTTTAAGTACATCTTTGTTTTTTCTACAGATAAATTGTATGGCAGAAGGGTTTAGGTCTACTCCTCCACGCTGACCAAATGCGGGTTGGAGGAGGGGGAGGGTTCTTTTATTTTTATAGTTCTCAAATTTTTGTAAGCTTCCCGTGGTTATATATTCTGTGATGAAGGCTCCGGATTTGGAGAAAAGAATGATTCGTTGGTTGTGGGTTTTTTTGTTATTTGCTTCGGAGTCCAGTATGATTGCAGTACATGTTTCTTCTGCAGCTGCGTTTTATTTTCTTTATTGATGTTTTGCGAAACTGGCGGTGATATCGATAAGTTGCGTTTATTGCGTGATTTTTCTTGTGTGTGGTTATCTTTTTTGGGGATGATGATTAATTTGTCATACTTGATGAATGCTTTATTTCCATTTTCTCTTTCTTTTTGAACTTGGTCTTGTAATTGCTTTCTTTTCATTAAAACTTTTGGCGGGTAATCTTCTTTAATATAGTAGTTGTATTTTTCTAATAGTTTTCTATGTTGTAGGACTTCAATTTTTCTTCCAAATGTAGTGAATGTTATTATTATTGGCCTCGGTTTGTCACCTTTTATGCCCTTTCTTCTTACAATTTCTATTTCTAGACTACTGCAATGGATTTGCATTTTTGTATTAAAAATATCTAACACCCTTTTCAACAATTCCTCGTATGATTTTTCTTGTTCTTCTATACCGAAAATGACGATGTTTCTGGTTCTGATATGCTTCTCTAACGTGTCTAGTCGACTTTCTTGTGATTTTACTGTGCTTTCTAATAATGTTAATTTTGTTTGTACCTCATCGAATTTTTCATCCAACTTCTTTAGCAAGTTAGCTTCGCTATTTTTTACGCTGGTCTTAGTTTCATTTATGTCACTTTGGATTAATTTGAGAAGTTGCATAATATCTTCCATGCTGGTAGGTTAGATTTAGATTTACAGTTCTCGGTGTATTGTTAAGTATAATTTTTCTTATAATTTTCGGGTTAGCAACAGCAAACACGTTATAGGAAAGGACAAATAAGTACCTTATTTACCACGTACTGTTTGTTTACAGCGCCGATGTTTTGTCACTAAAATTTTTTATCCACCCTCAAATATGTTAAGTATAAGATTTATGTCCCACTTTTTTATTTTGGTTACACTTTTTAAATCAACACTTTTTTGTTTTATTTATACACTTTTCTGGATATATATTCCCGTATTTTGTTTTTAAATATGATTTTTATACATATGATTTTTATACAGCATAATTGAGTGACTTGTCTGCACGCCACAGCACGGGCGGCGCGCGGCTGTGTCGGGTCTTGAGAAACACAAAATACCAAAATATTGCAGTTCCTCGCTGTATCTTGTTCAGCAAACGTTTTCACACGCGAGTTGCACAATATATTACGATATTATATCACTTTCGACTGTTAATTTGTGTCGTTTTAATTAATACAGAAAATTTTAACACGGAGCCGATGCTTCACTTATGACTGCAGCGCCCTCTTCCACAAATAGCGCCTTGAAATTTGACTTATTTTTCACAAATAGCGCCTTGAAATCCATGGCATTCGCAGCAAAAATAAATCAAAGAATTCAAACGATATTTTGTAACAGTTGATTTGTAAAAGTCACATGAAACACTCATGTAAATTTTATTAACCCTAAATCCCTTTAAACTTGGCTCCGAAAATGACGTAACACGCCAAGGCGTCGAAAGATTGACTCACAAAGGGTGTTAAGCGTCGCAAATTTACACGTTCACAGCCCAGCGACGAAAGTCTTTATCCTTTGCCAGCACCACCCTCGGTCGAGCCGCACTTTAATTTACTTTCGCTAAACTTAACTTAGGTGTTTCGGTATGTTGACGAAATTAGACGATTTTTCGAGAGAAAAGTTGTATTAAAGTTGTGTACAATGGAACGATTATAAGATGCTTAGAAATTATCAGGCTTTGATAAACGAAGTGACGTGGAAAGAATTTATTTACCGAGTTCGTAGCATCAGCGTAGCGAGGCGACAAAAGATTAAGGCACAAAGGGTGTTTAACTGCACTACACGTAAGCCAGTACTAATATCCTAATCATAATATACGATAGAATATATTATAATACACGCTGACGTAGCTTTTAACGTTTAAAATACACTAAAATTATAATTATAAGGTGCTAAGAAATTAATCAGGAAATTATCAGGAATTACTGTGACGTGGAAAGAATTTATTGTTCGTAGCATCAACGTAGCAAGGCGACAAAAGATTAAGGCACAAAGGGTGTTTAACACTACACTACACGTAGCCCAGTGCCAAAATAGCCAACCTTAATATATAATACGTGCCTACGTAGCCTTTATCGTCTGCAGTGCACTATAAGTGTCTGGTGCCTGTAAATTTTCGCAGGCGATCTGCGGCCGGTCTTTGTGCTATTAATTTGTAATGTCCCCCCCTCGCCTACACGAGGGAAGGAGGCAGGATAAGTCCCGGCTTTTGATGACGATCAGGATCGGCTATCGGCTCCACACTGACTTATGGGAGCGTATTAATAAATGTGGAGGAAGGCGTGCGATAGTTTGTCTTCTTATCAATTTATATTGCAGTGTGTTAGCGCGCGCTTTCAGTGTAAGCCTAGCTTGGTATTGCCCTCTAGAATAATAAGACTTTTTTCTGCCTTTAACAAGATAAAATATCTATATAAGGTTACAAGTATGATTTTTTAATTTTAATTCCGGTGTACTGGATAGTAGTGCTTTTAAATAATAAGACGATTTTACGAGCTTTTTTATATCTTTGGCTTTTTATTTGTGTCCTTAAAATTATTACTACGAATTAAAAAAATATACATAATCATATAAAAATGCGAAGGTACAAATGGGTACAAATTAAAATTAATAGCAGTAGGTAGGGACGAGCATATTCATTATTCAATATTAATATCGCAGATTCTTGAGTAAGAAACTACATTTTCTAATTTGCGAAAAAGAAACTAGAAGTGCCTAGTTAATTTTATTTTTAGCAGCGACCTTGATTTTTATACGGCTACACGTGGAAAATGTTTTTCATGATATTTCTTAAGATTTACTTGAGTGGCCAAGAAGTAAAATGATTATTAGGTGGGACCGGATATACATATAAGGTATATCTACTCGAACATTTGTTTTACATTCTTATTGCTAAATCTTATCCACTGACTTTTAATTTTTTAGGTTAAAATGTAGATACTTACCTACAGCATACGTGATCCATTAATTGAGTAATTATGATGTTTTTCTAATAAAACACATTACATTACTCGCATAATGACGCTAATGTCTATAATGAAACAAATGACTGGAAAAATCATGTTTCTTTTTGTAGAGTCTATAAATGAGATAGACAAATAACGAAACCGATGCAATCTGAACAGATATCTGCAGATGTATCTGGAGATATATCCCAGGGTGCCCCACATTCAGTGGCCGGCGATCTTCAATGGGGGCCCGCGTTTCCGATAGGATTAAGCCAGACTTACTGCTCGGTCAGAAACACGGCGCGACGCAGTAACCCCTTCCCCCTGGCCCCCAACCCCTGCTCGGACCCCCTGTAACCCCCTGTCGCCTGCCGCATTAGGAGCAATCATATTCGACGGCTGCTACGTTTTGGCATCGGTTCCTATTGCTTATACACGGGCCTATTTGCAGTGCAGTGATCGGCGTCTTGGTGTCTCTTTCAAGTGTCTTTCTTTACAGGTTTTTTATCAATGAAAGGTTTATTACAAACCTGCATAATATGTGAAGTTTGCGCAATTATTATTTTTATGGATTTTGATTTTATCACTAACAAGATGGCCACGCGGACGTTGCTCTGTCTTATCAGAAAGTTTGTGTTTGTGTGTATGTTTGTTACTCCTTCACGCAGCAACTACAGAACTGATTTGGCTGAAATTTGGAATGAAGGTAGATTATACCCTGGATTAAAACATAGGCTACTTTTTATCTCAGAAAATCTATGGTTTCCGCGGGATTTGTGAAAAACCAAAATTCAGAGCCGTAGGAATCCGCTAGTTGCTCTCTTTCTCTTGTAATAGTTTATGTTTTACCAACTCGGAAACCTCCCCGGCTGTGCCTCCAATATTAAGTTTCTTGGTACCTAATCCTATACAGTTTAGGATGCATACACGCATATGATGAACAGACAGAATCGAATTAAACATATTATTCTCGTTACAATCAAACAACATCACAAACAAAACATTTTCATTTGATGCGCTTGCAAGAATATGACGCCCTCTATATTATTTATTACGGAAACACAAACAAACAGTAACGGTTTATTATGTAGCGGACTACAGTGTTATACGTTCCTCGTACTGCTAAATCGTAAGCACTTCTCTAGAAATGTTACGCGTTACAGGCAAAGTCCATGGGGAGTGCGAATTCGATAGTGCCCGGAAGTATTCCCAGTCTAGAGATACAGATGTGCTGCCAAAGAGCACATAATAATATCTTAAAAAAATTACTGACTTAAATAACAAATCTGAAGTAACTAATACATGCTAAAATCTATTCATTTCTCCAATAAGAAGCCAGATATAACTTATGTTTGTTAAATTTACATACGCCCGCGTAACTTCTGTAACTAAATACATGATTAACCTTTGTCAAGCTATTTTCTGTAACGGCATCCTAAAAATAAAGTTAAAACCTTTTTATTTAAACATCAAAGACTGTTCTCTAAATTCTTTAACTTTTTTTTAAATTCATTAATGTGTTTAACTTTTCAGTATATTTTGTTCCTTCACACCACAACACTGCACCCAGTTGGCTAAATTATTATAGTATTTATAAAATAGTATTTTATTTTAGAAAAATCATCTATTTCTGCTACATTTTTAAAGACTGAATAAGTATAAAGCCTCATCTAATACTTAGCAATACAATAAAGTTTTATTACACTTCTTTCATAGAGTGTGTAGTACTTAGGTTAACGGAACATTGTAGTTAATACTTTGAAATCGTTATAAATATCCCAGAATATGTAAAGCTTACCATGCAAATTTTTAGAGAAATTTTACTTCGTTCTAGAGGGCGCAGACCGCATGCCTACTTATAGGTCGTCGTCGCCGTTATCGTCTCTGCCGACGAACGTCCGCTGCTGGACATAGGCCTCCAGAAATGACTGCCAAACACCACGATCTTGCGCCTGTGTACAGCCGATGTATAACCTGTTGTATAATAATTTACCTACTATTTTCAAAAACTAAATAAAATTTAAATTTTTGGAGCCGGGTGTATCTAACCACCTTAAATCGATATGTTCTGTGATTTGACTTGTAAATATGATTAGGTCAGTCAATCAGACACCTTTTTCTTTCAGGATTCGTATTATAGTATCGTATAATTGCGTAAGTATTCCGTGACGAACACACGTACACTGTACAGCTCTGCGTAACACACACCGACGTCCTCTAGTCGGAACATCCCCCCCCGGTGCCAGGTGTGTGGGAGTCTCGGATTCGGCGGGTCTTGACCTACTTCAGACGCGTTGAGGGCGGTCATGGTTGTGTTCTTTTGTACATTCCTTATTTTGCGAGTCGAACGTCGAGCGAACACTGAGCTCCCGGTGTTTGGGTACTTTAACTTTTGCTATTTTTGTTGTTTGAGTTTTCGCTCGTGTTGTAAATGTTTGGTTTATATTACGACTAGCTAATCCGAACTGCTTCTCTCGAATGATCTTGGCGTGTTTATGGAAAATCCTGCTTTATACCTTTCTGCTATTTTTAATGAAAATGTTTTACAAAAAAAAACTTATTGCTAACTTATTCTAATTAAGTACTGTGCGAGTCTTTCCCGCGTGGAATGGTGCCAATAATACTGGCTGCATTTCGGCTCTGAACAGCTAGGCTGATTTATTTTCGTAATTGGAAAAGGAGCGCCGATGCTCATTTTTAGGCTTTCTGGTTTCTAAGTGTATAGGCTGAAAGACAATGTCTGAACTACCTTAACGTGAGTCGTGAACTCTGGAGTGAGTGTTGTACTAACTGACTGACTGGATGACTGACTCAACGACTGATGGACTGACTGATCTATGACATATTATAACATGCAGGATAGATTAAATTGTTTTGCTATAAGTAATCCGCTACTTGAAAGGAATCTGTAGGGCCTAATAGGTATGCAGGAACACCGCCCACATGAAACACCACACATCTTTGAAATTGTAGAGAAACGATTTCGCATTGTGAAGTCAACATCTCCTGAGGATGACCCGGTGTCGTGACGAAACGTGCATCGAAGAAATTACTGGAAGTCTTGTGTGTGTCGTGTTTCATGTGGGCGGTTTTCCTGCATATTGGTTATTGTTCCATAATACCATACAGATTCCTTTCAAGTAGCGGATTATATCAAAACAATTTAATCTGTCCTGCCAATTATGGATTTCCGCAAAAGAATGCCTGCTTCCATTCAATACACGACATGCACATTGTAACTATCATGACGAAACTATTCGCTAAAGAGTATTTTTAAAAATTTATTCTGATGGGGAAAATTGGATTTGGAAGTCACGGGCATCAAAAATTTTACTAAGAAAAGTTAAAAGCGATTAAGATTACCCGTAAGCTCGCAAGTGCTAATCGTGGCTGGTCGACTAATCGTGTTGATTGTTTCCAGACGAGTCGGGATGCGAGGCTGATATGCTGGAGGGCGCGGAGGGGGGCCGGCACTCGCCGCCCCGGCCGCAGCAAGAGCCCATCAACCTCAAGAATGAGGTGAGCCCCTCTTAACCTACTGCCACTTCCCTTATCAACACACTTATTAACACACATTGTTTAACTTGGAGCACTCCACGCTCTTAGCTTTTTAAATCCCCCTGGTACTTTTCAGGTGGTAGAGTTCAACTACTCTTTTCTCGGGAAATTATTTTTTGATTTTTCGAGAATCTTCTGCGGCTTTATACAGTGTGTTCGGATTTAATGACAGATATTTTACGAGCTAAAAATATTACACGTTTTATCAGTTATTAACTGATATCTAAAAGAAGTGCTAATAACGAGATAATATTATTTATATCATATTTTTTACATACCCGTAAAATAATTTCAGCATGATCCTTTACAAACACTTCGTATATTTAAGTCGATAATAGGTACAAAATATTAATGTAGCGTAATGTTTAAGTTGTTATTTAGGTTTAATGTTATATTATCTACAAGCACTTGTGAAATGTGACGTATTCCATGAATAAATGCGGATACGTTACTCGAAAACTATACGAGCATACATCCCCGTGCACACAATTACAAATAATTGCTCAAAAGTCGAGCCAAAACGCATATATCCCTGTATCCCTAATGCAACGTCAAAAAAAGCTGTCAGGAATGTATTAACAACACTTAATTCTCAAAAGAGCGCAACAAACGCAGTCAAAGGGAAGGCCCGGGATGAAAACCGGGATCGCTCCGGTGTGAAATGGGGAGACAATGAACCCGCGCCGAAGAAAACTGACAGTGCCAACCGCTTTGAGGGAGGTGTTTTAGCGATTTGATCTTTTGAATTCCTCTACGCGAGTAAGTATTTAAGAAGCTTTGTTTGTGAATTAGGTTTTAATAATTTCAAATAATGATTATGTGGTTCAATTAGTATTTAATAAAAATTATAGGAAGAAGAAAAACGGAAAGTAAGATTATTCAATTTTGTTTAAGCTAAGACAAAATTCTCATATAAGTAGGGAAGTAATTGAAAAGTGGTTTTTTGATTTAAGTAATAAACTGCCTATTTCAAAAAGTTAGCAGACCTTTATACCCAAGTACCTTCTTGAGGTAATTTAAACTTACATTCATAACTTTTTTATAAGCTAAAAAAAGGTGGTACTTAGAACTTTTCTGTACAGTCCATTCAGATAGGTAAGAGTATGAGTACCATCGTAGTTTTCGTCTGCGCTTCGGTTTGAAGGGCACTGTAACCAACTAAATCACAATGCGAAATGAGATTGTATGACATTGCAAAATCATGGAACATATTTCATCCGATATAGGCAGACGTATCGCTTTACATCAAGGAAATGTCTTGTAGGTACTTCTCGACATACTTCGCTATGAAAAAAAGCTTTGAAAACAACATCTAACAATGACGTCAGCATCTGAACAATTGATTAGGCAAATAACTTACTGTACCAAAGTTGAGATGACCCAAATCCTTCCTATTTAACCTCTACAAAGCCGCGTACAAACCCCCTCGAGCAAAAAGAGGTGCGAAGCGGAGTTGGAGCGCATCGGAAAACAAAAGTTCTTAATGTTTTTCTTCCCAAGCTCGTGAACGTACAAGGACAGAGCTAAGTGCGAATATGCACGCTTAATTTTCAAGTGTTGACCGTCGAGTTAGACTGTAAAAAGAGGATTCAAAAGGGTCCTCGCGATTGCGAAAGACTAAACACCCACCGCTTCGTTAGAGGCCCTGGAAATTCGGGAAAAAAACCCGCTTCGCCGGCCAATCGCTGCGGCACCGGCAGCCTACTTGCCTCGAGAATCTATAGTATCGATTAGTGAGTTTTTTACCCATACGCACTCACACACCGCCGTCGTGGGGGCGCAGCCTTTTTAACAATCTTTTTTTCGACCACCCTCTCCCCAAAAACCGCCATGTCCATTGCGCGGATGCAAAGACCACCCGCGCTCCTCCCCCTCATATAGCAGCATTGAAAATGGAATTTCCATGAGTGATGGAGTGTCAAACGGGAAGTACAAAAAGGAGAAAAAGTACATTATGTTAATTATTGAACGCGTGGGCCGACGTCCGAGTTCAAATTGAATGTCATGTCGCATTGTGTTCACGTTTTTTCAACGTTTTTTTAGTTCCTATACAGCTTCCGAACTAAGCTCGCGTTTTCCTACCTCGTTAACCTTTAAAAATAACACTCGAAATTGGGTTTTACGTCAAGAAGCCTTAGACTCTTAGTTACGGAACCATATTATACAAATAGGCACATTGATGACGCTTCAAAGTGACGCAGTAAACTTTTTTGGGCAATTTCCTGCTGCTATACAAATTGTTAATATTTCGTTAGTAAAATGCTGAATAAAATATACTTACTTAAAACTAATGTAAATCATAAAAAAAGTAAAAACGTATAAGCAAATTCAAGAACACCTTATCTCAACGAATGTGGGTTTCTTAGAAATGTCCTATTAGTTTGAAAAAAGTAACTGTGAACAAAACTAGATATAAACGTATTCATGTAATACCTCATAAATCATAAATAAATATCCTTTAAATTTTTAGGTTCCGTATCTTTTAATTTTTAATTTGCTGAGACGTTAGTTCTTAAGTCAGTAAACCACATTTTCAGTTCAACCTTGACCCTTGTTCAATCGCAAAAATCTATGAGCCGAAGCATTCCTAATGTTTGTTTTTTAAGCTAAGGTGATTTTACATTGTATTCGGGGTGTTTTTTTTTTCGGTGAGTTCGGTGAGTCATGAGTGTGTAAAGTCTCCTTGTGTAGTCGTGATTTGTAGTCGCTGAGGGATGGGAAGGGATATTTTAGTCACGGACGTTGCGTAGTGATAAACCTTTGTGGTCTTGAGTATACGCTGCAGCTATAATTTTGAATTCGCAGATAGTTTTGGACTTGGTACCTTTGCATAGGTTTAAATATATTGTTAAAAATAAAGTTAAGGTGTAGGTATATTAAATTAATCAATTTTTAAATGAAAAAAAAACTTAGAATTACTTACGTGTAAAGGTTTCTGTATGCTCACAAGATTCTATACTAATTTTCTTTATATATAAACTTTATACTTTATAAAATACTATTTTATTCTTATACTGGCAAAACTCAATTATTATTCTTGAAAGAGCAAATGGTGAGTTTTTTGGCTATCTTCAAAACTGTTGCAAAACGACTTTCTTCACGTGGCGGTAGAGTTGTATCAGTAAGTTAGGCGCCTTTGTAACTATGTGAAATAATATAAACATTTTGATTTTATGATACAAACAACATGCATGATAGCATTAATCAGCAGATCAGTCCATCAGTTTTTTTCCTAAATCAGACTTCTTATAACTTCTGATCACCATTGTATTAAGCAAATTTTTGAAGCTATAGCGCGAGAATTGAAGAGGTCGTGTATTAAGCTATTGTTTCAAGTGCAGCGGTCAAGTTATACTGGCCACGGTTGCTTAAAACCCGGTGAAATCATGCTCCCAAGCGATTTAGCCCTCTAGTACAATGCGTGTAAAAGCTTATTAGGTTTTATGCCACTGCTGTACCTTTAACGCTTTTGCGTTATAGCCCGACTGACTTATTTTGTTAAATTGTAGACAATTTATTTTAAAGATTACATCTTCTTTGTTTTTCAAAAATCAATCACCTTTTAATATTTTTTGTGTATGTTTGAGTGTGTGATGGCTTAAAGAGGACAGGACAACAGACCAGCTATATAGTATTACACATAAGCTTGCTTAGTAGAGTCGCTGTAACTTTATTTCGATAGCTTCAAGAAAAAGTAAATGATCACTATGCCCATAAATGATCACTTGGATGGTGTATATTTTTTGTAAATATTATAATTTATTATTATTTAATCATGCTATTATAATATTGTTGTTAATTGCTATATTCTTAGTTAAATATTAAAAACAAAGTATTTCATGAAAAGTAATCCCTAAGGGAAATCCAGGGAATCCTTTTAAAGAACTCAAGACCTTCCTATATATATTTTGTAATGAATATATTTGTACAGATTCGTAATCTGCGGTGGTAGTTAATCAAGTAAGGCTATATCGCAAACTATCCGACACTCGCTTTACTAATGGAAATTCCGAAAAAATATCGGGGAAAAAAATTTGTAAAAAAAAAAACGCGCAAGCACATTTGAATGAAAATTGGGTGGGGGCGGGCGGAGCGGTCCGGCGGCCGATCGCCTATTATTATTATTATTACTGGCATTATATCTGCATTTTTTCCCGCGCGCACGGAGGCACCGCCATGTTTATTTTTCTTCGTTTTTCTTTTTTTCGGGAAATCGGCGGGCGTTGCCCCCCCACATGTGCCGCTGGTCCGTCCACGCGGCACTGCCGAGCACGGCGCATACAACTACGCGATGTCTACAAGTGGACGAACATTTAAATTGGCTCTCATCAAATATTGACTGCGTGTAGTTTTTTTCATTAACCGGTGAGCTTTTTTGCGAGATCCCCGCCCGATACAGTATCAATGCGAGTCGGCGGTTCTTTTGAAATGCTCGGACGTCGGTTAATTTATGAAATTCAATGAATTAGGCGCTTTTTAGGGGGATTTCATCGGCTCCGCATTCAAGTGGCTTGCTGCGTTCAATACTAATATAATATGTACCCATATATCTATGAAGATCATTTATAAATATAAAAAAACTGTCAGTTTGTAGTACCACAAAGTTTTAAAAGTAGGTAGGTATTATCATTTTACCTTTCTTAAGAGCCTTTATACGTTTACGCGTGAATCGCGTGTCGCTCCATACAAAAAAAGAATTCCGTCCCCGCTGACGCAATTTTGCGCGGAAAATGGTATTACAAAAAAAATTATAATAAAATAAATATACAACTTATTAAAATAATAAATAACCAGTGACATTGAATATGAATTGAATTAAATTACTATAATTCAGAAATAACAAAATATCTTGGATTTTATCCTAAAATAATACGTTTAATTTATCGAAAAATGCTAAAAATGGCACTTTTCGGTTTATGGTTTTTGAATGAAAATCTAGGAAAATCGTGTTTTTTTTGAGACACTTTTTAGTAAATGTTATTAATTTTCTATATATGTCATTGTTATAAGTTTTTGTTAAGAAACATGGCAAATATCTTGCATCTGCGTAGAGCGTCGACCGCTATTTTAGCAAACAGCCTATACAAAAACTGTTCTAGTGAGAAAGTTATACACATATTTTAAAATATTTTTGAGCCAAGTTCTAGATAATGAAATGCCAAATAATATGAATTCAATTATCTAATCTATAATTGAACACATAACTATTTTATGTTCCTTCGGAAATCGTGAATTTTGACTCAAGCATAATACTAACGCATGAAGCGCCTTAATGTTTTTTTATTAATTAATATAATGTATTAATTTTTTATTTAGATCCCTGCATAGATATGTTCATACCTAACTAGTAGGGCGCGTGGGGGCGCGGGCCACATGTGGCCCGCGTGCTGTCTTCCCTCCCATAAAAATCCCCTTTAATATTCCCCATATATTTTGTATGGAAAAATAAATTCTGCCATTTTGATTTTTTTTTCAATCCATCCAATAGACCTTTGGGTCCTGATTAACTCTTGTAAAGAAACGACTCTTCCATCTTTTATACTTTCCGAGATATCGGCGAAATTCGTTTGGCCGCCATTTTGAATCCGCCATTTTGAATTTTTTTTCAACTCATTGCCAATTGGATGACGTTTCAAATGACATTTGGTCGAGCACCCCCCATCTATCTCCAATACCCTGGCTGTGCTCTTAACCCGTCTCCGAAATCCTCAATCATCAGCTCTCTCCGTATTTTTGTTCCGAATGAATTTTTTTCTTTTATACGACCCCATCCGTGAAAAAAAATTTTTTCATACAAAATTGTTCAGGAGAGGTGATCAATGAGTCAGTCAGTCAGTCAGTGGCCAATCAGCACGAGTAGCTATATATATAGTAATTTTTACTTTCCATAAACATCAAAAGCAAGACAATCTGTAGATACTGGAATTTACTAAATAAAATGACTGCTACTGAATTTTATTATACTTAAATGGTATAGATATAAATAAGTATGTATACGTATTTATAGGTTGGTACAAACTAAAGTAATCAATGCCTAATAATAATTAATTGTAGTATTTGTTTCATTTGTTATGTCTATAAGTTGTGGTTTAGATAAATAATTTAGCCACGAATGGAATGCATGTTTGAAAACTCATCAACCAAAAGCGTAATTTTGTATGTGTGGATGGATTCAGCATTCGAAGTAGAACGTAAAAATATCAAATCAATTAGGCATGGGAAAAATGATATTGAAAGTATTTGGTATTTATTCCTTATTTCTGAACCTAGGACTTCGTTATCTGCATTACACTAAAACAATAGAAAGTTCAAACGTCAAAAAAGTAAAACTCACAATTTTTTTACTAATTTTTACAGCTGGTTAATCACCGAGGACCGATTTAACCATAACTCTTGTTGGCCAAGTTATCAGGCTTTACACACTTTTAAGAGCATGAGTTACGGAGAACTCTGGAGCACCCTGGTTCATCACGATGTTATATATAGTACATCACTAACCAAGTGAAACTTATTTATTTGTCGTAACTTCAAAACCTACGTACCTGTAACTAAAACCAAAGCCTAACTTAACCACTAAGATATCACTGTTTACAATAATAATAATTCACAGTACCTACACAGTACCTAGCTACCTTATTAATCAATACAGTAATTATTTTTGTTGTATATTACGTTTGAAAAAATTACAAATTTTGCCCTTATGACACCAACGCCAGGAATTCTGCGATAAAAAGGTGGTCAGATTCTTGAAAAAAAAAAATTATGAGCGCACGCCGCGACCGGCAAATTTATTATTATATAAAAAATGCAAAAAAAAACCATAATTAAAGGGGTGGGTGGCGGTGGGGTGCATCCCATTTTTTATTTTAATTGCCTTGTAAATTTACAAACTATACTGAAAATGTTGCGGTGAATCTTTTTACTGGACGCATTATGGCTATGCAGTTTGAAAAGTTGTAGTTATAACTCACAAATTATTACATACACGTACACTCAAATTTATCCTATTATTAATTTCCTTCAAAAGTGACCGAAAATAAAAATCTACATTTTTTCGAAACAACTTGATCTTGATGGAATAACGAGAATAACAAGGAACGTTAGTTAAACTCTTAAAAAAAATAAAACAAGTGCTATAATACAATCAGTGTCCAAAAGAAATGGGATGGATACGATGGAGGAATTAACGTAGAGCGAAACAAAGAAGCAGATCGCTTAGGAGGAAAAGAGACGGAAGATTTTCATTTAATTTCGCAACTCATTTATCTCCGATCTTCCGTCAAACGACATTTGATAATCTGTGATTTGTCTTTTTTAAATAACCGCTTTTTGTATGCCAAGCGCAAGTGGATTTTTAATGTCGAAAACTGTTAATGTTTTTAAAGTTCTATTTTATTGCTTAAACATCTTAAAATCTCAGTTTCAAGATAACAAATTTCATAACTCAAGTCAACCCCTTAAATTTAATTGCTCTATTAATTGAATTTGCTACTCATGTGAAAGTGAAACTACGGTTAACATTAATCAGTCAACTAAATAAAACACTTAAGCGCCGGATAGAAAGAGTATAAAATCAATAAACAAGTAGTGAAAAACATAGAAAAAATGTATTATCAGATTAAGGTAATAGCACAAAGAGGAGGGAAATATATAATGCCCTACTCTACACATTTCAGTTTAGGTCGTGGTATATACGTATATATTTCATAGACAAACAAACCATGATGCAGACTAGCATCGTAAGTTTATCATAGTCCCACGTGTTCATTGAGTGTCAGTATTTTGCGAAAAATCTGCCTTGTCATTATCCTGCTTTTGGTATTTTCTGTTACCTTTTCTTGAGGATTTTCCTGCAAATTTACCTTTTTGTTTATGAGTAATAAGCTTGTTTATGACCTGCTAAATATTTATTACTATGTAATTACTAATAACCTACCTACAAATTGAGGGAATAGGATATTGAGAGTACGATTTATTAGTTACCCTTAAAGCTCAAGTCTATATACCTCGTTACAACTCGTTTATATAAATACAATATTTTCTCTATCAGTTCATAGTTCAAGTCTTTGAACAGTGCGTGTTGCCAGTGTTAACTTACGGATCAGAGACATAGTCGCTAACTATGGGCCTCATAAGAAGGCTCAGGGTCACCAGCAAGTGATGGAGAGAGCTATGCTCGGAGTATCTTTGCCCGATCGAAGCAGAAATGAGGAGATCCGCAAAAGAACCAAAGAAACATAGCTCAACGTGTCACAAAGCTGAAGTGGCAATGGGCGGGGCACATAGCTCGCAGGACCGATGGACGTTGGGGACCCAAGGTGCTGGAATGGCGGCCACGCACCGGGAAGCGCAGTGTCGGTCGCCCCCCACCAGGTGGACGGACGACATTAAGAGGGTCGCGGGGAGTCGCTGTCGGCTGAAACGACGACGACGACGACGTCATAGTTCATACTAATTCTATATCAGTTTTACACAGTTCTATTTGGTATGAATTAGCCTATCCTTCAACCTTTAGGAGGATTGTTCACCAAAAATGTGCAAAATTGCTAATTGTGCTACATTTTGTGCCAAACGCACCAATAAAAAAAAAACTTTGATTTTCATTTGATTTCATAGCTTATACATAATTTATCTTTCGTGTGCGAAGGGGCGTTTCACACAAACTAAAATCTAGTAAAAACTACGCACTTCGTTAAACCAAATAACGTTAGCACTGCGGTAATTAAAACTAAATTCGGCTGCATTAGACGTAGAATCACGTGCTAATTGCGCAGGGCTAGCGCCTAGCAGCCGCGACGCGAGCTTGACAAACGACTTTGATCAATCACCCCGTCCTACGTAGCCAGCCCTGGCCGCGGCCGAAGCGCGATTTGTTTTGCCAACCCTGCCTCGAGGCATTCCCGCTGTTTACATAATAATAAACTTTATTGGCCGACCAAATAATACGCCATTTCGGTTGCCGAAACTCGAAAGTGTAGATTTGATATATTTTGACGTTATTCTTGTGAAATATGATAGGCAAATGGTTTTTCGGCTGTGACTCTGATATTTTGTACAATTAGATTTTTTGTATAATAATTAATATTGTAGATAATAATTATTAGATATAATTATTATTGCGAAGTTTTTGTTCTAAGCAATACGTAACTTTTAATTACGAAGACACTAATTCGTGGAACAATTTGTAAAATTAATAAAATAACAATAGATTTACGCAAGTTATTATTCGATGTGAGAATGTTGTAACCTAAGTATAGATATTTCAATCCACGACGGTGCGCCCCACTCTGTCAAAATAGCTTATGTTTCATTCGATTAGTATGGAGTTTGACAGAGTGGGGAACGTCATCGTGGATATAAATATCTACAACTACGATGAGGTACAATAATTAAAAAAGCATGAGCAAAATTTACATATTATATCATCCTTTTTATGGAGCCAGAATCATACCCAAATTAACTTATCACCATTATGTATAACACTGGTAAAAAGACTTTACTTGGGACATCATGAAAACCGACGCAAGACTAACTAATATCCTATTTCAGAGGCTAAGATCATTTTAACATCCATTTTTAGAGTCACAAATTATCTATATATATAAAAGAGAGTTACCACTCACTCACTCATCACGATATCTCAGGAAGTATAAAGCCTACAAACTTGAAATTTGAAAGGTAGGTTCTTTGTAATGGGTAGGTGTCAGCTAAGAAACGATTTTGAGAAACTACCCCTCTAAGGGGTGAAATAGGGGTTGGAAGTTTATTTGAAAGTCCCGTGTTTTTGAAGTTAGAGACGTGAAAATCGTCATTTAGGTTATCAGCTTCAGATTTTAAAAATTTGTATAAGTCGTTTTGGAAAATTCCCCTTTAAGGGTGGTAAAATAGGGGATGAAAGTTTTTATGTGAAAATTTTAATATTGTTACTGTTGACTTGAAATTTGAAAGGTAGGTTCTTTGTAATGGGTAGGTGTCAGCTAAGAAACGATTTTGAGAAACTACCCCTCTAAGGGGGTGAAATAGGGTTTGGAATGTTTGTCTGTTACTATACTCACGCTGCAACTACGAATCCGATTTAGCTGAAATTTGGAATGGAGATGGATTATTACCTGGATTAACACATTATGGTACTTTTTATCCCGGAAAAGGCGATGGTTCCCGCAGAAGTAGTGAAAAACCTAAATTCACGCGAGCGGAGCCGCGGGCAACAGCTAGTATAAATATATTAGAATTTAAAATCAAAATATTTAGTAGACAACAAAATTAGGCAAAAAATCATTTGGTTGTCCGAAACGATAATCGAATAATTAATTAAAAAAGGTCACCGGCACAACAAATCGTGTACACTCAGCATTGACAAAAAATTAAAACGAGCTAATCGTAATATGTGCTTTCGCATTATATCCCAGCATAATGTGTTGTTCCCTTTAATTGGTATTGTGATTCGATACCTTTTTTTCTTAACTGTTAACAAAAAGAGGAGCATCGGCGCCCTATTATTTTCATGGTTTAGGAGTATAGGAGCTCACTTGCATAATTTAAGTAAACAAAAGTTTGGCTTAATGTATTTCAAGTAACTTAATTCTTTACGTCACGCATGCACGAAGCGCAAAACTTTCCATCAAGCGAGCGGCTGAATTTTCAGCAAGTCTGTCCCGACATTAAGAGTTAAATTCATTAGGCTTCAGATTATTTTCAGCTTCCTAAACAGGATAAAATGAGTATTGTACAGGGCTGTATTTTTTTATTACTTGTATTCAGATATTTTTAGAGCAATCGTATCCAATTAAAAATTAACCAGAAAAAACTTGCAAAATCTATAACTAGATAGTTTATACTCTATAGTCTTTGTCGACAGTTAAAATAAAGAAGCCTTAAAGACCAAAGGTTCAGTAATGGTTCAGTACCCCATGATTTTATATGAAGCCTCCATGAGACTGAATATTCATTGGTACTTGGTTGGTAATTGATTTTCTGCTATGTTGTTCGCTCGTAAAGATATTTTAATATCGATTGTCGTGGTACTAACTTCGGGCTAATGCGATTTTATAATTTATAGCCCGGACGGCTATTGTCATTGTCTGTATTATTTTATTATTTTTTTCTTAAATGATACATTAATAACAACAAAATCGGATGATGTCAGATGAAAGCTATAAAAAATAGTAACTTATTGTTAAACCACCAGAACGAAAATTCTGTACCTAATAATGATCATTTTATTTAATCTAAATATCAGGACAGATTAATTTGTTTTGCTATAATCCGCTACTTGAAAATATTCTGTATACCATACAGAATATTTTATGCAGGAACACTACCCACATGAAACACCACACACAATTTTCAACACTTTCTGACACGGGGACATCCTCAGGAGATGTTGACTCCACAATGCGAAATCGTAGAGATTCGCATTGGATTTTCGCAAAATAACGCCTGCTTCCATTCAATATTTGAATCTAAATTGAGGTATGTATGTGATTAAACAAACTACAAATTTTTCGTAAAATTCAAATTCTTACACGACTTCTTTCAAATAGGTCTTGCAAAATGTATGAAGATACCATGAAAAAATTCCAAAGAACCCGACATTTGCAAAACTTTTCCAATCAGTAAAAAACATTTAAACAAATATTCTTTGCTCTTATAATATGATCCGATGCTTTAGCTAACAACAAATTGTATTGATGTCTGTCACCTATAACTACAGACTTCTGTGTATTGTTATTGCTAAATTAACAGTACAACTAAGCACATTCATTTACTTGAGCTGCTCAGATAAAAGATTAACTCATAAAAGAATCGATTCTATAAATGCGATAATGTAAACCGATTCTATCGGTTCACAAAAGATGTCACCTATCACTGCACCCAATAAGGCTATTACGTTTTGTTCGATTGCAAAACTAAGCATATTGATTTGTGTTAGCTTAGACTTGCGGTTTGAATTCATATTTCAAATAGAGAACAATTAAGCGTTTAAATAAAAGTTCTAACTTATATTCACGGTTTTTGAATGTGAATTTTCGATGTTTTGATTTTTTTACTCTATACAAGTTAGTATGACTACGATCTCATCTGATGGTAAGTGATGATATTATCGTACCAACTTGAAAGGGTTAGTAAATTTACCCCAACGGTTTCTACGCAGCATCACACTGGAACGCTAAATCGCTTGGCGGTGCATCTTTGCTGTTCTCTTTTGCTTTTGTTTGCTTTGTTGTGTCATGTTCTCTGCAAGGCGTTTAGACTTTCCTAAGATTACACTCAACAGTTCAAAGTATTGTTTATTGTGTGTTTGTGTTTATAGTATTACCTAATGGCCATGTTGTAAGAACTTTGGGCTATGTGGGCCATTATGGAAGTCCCGGATTCAAGCCTTAAAAACAGAGGTTTAATGCATGACTATCCCTCTGTTTTTGCGGACTTACCTATATAGATATTTTAAGCCACGATGACGCACCCAACACTGTCAAATAAATACGAATCGAATGAAATATAAGCGATTTTGTCAAAGTGGGGCGCGTCTTCGTGGATTGAAATATCTATATTCATTTGTAGCAACTATTACCTAACTATTATTATTCTTATGAACGGCTTATCAGAAAATATCTGAAAATGTTCCGAAAGTTAGTAAAACGGTTAACATCGATTAGGTACATCTAATAGTAAATTATGATCAACATTGATCAATGATTACAGTGGATTATGTAGTTGCTAGTAAACAGGTTTATTATGGATCAATGGTATAGGCCTAGTAGAGCTTAGACAGTCTGTTATAAATATTATTTACCATACTTTAGAAGCTAAGCTGCTGATACAAGTGATGAGTTTTCGTTAAATGCTCCTTCCTATAATAGTCAGCATGAAGACTTGTATTATTTTGTCGGACTTTACCCGTGTCCTTTAGAATCCTATTTTTAGCATGAAAAGTATTATCTTTCATGTAAGAAAGATAGGGCAAAAAAGAAAACTTTTTGCCCTAACTTAGTGGGAGCACTACAAAATCAGAGGCACATAATATTAGACGGGCTTATTTTTCAATCACCAGAGAAACTATTTTAGGAATACATTTGAAACAAAATCTGTCAAAACGAACGTTATATAACTTATTCTTCAGTTAAAGATTGTCTGGCGATTGAAAGATCAGTCCTAAAATGCAAGAGCTTAGACTGAGTGTTAAATCAAATCATTGACCCCATTGCTACACCTAACGTTAACAGACACGTGACCGTTAAATATGGCGGTGTCACGATTATGTCTAAGGATCAGACCGCCATATTTAACGGTCTGTTAAAGTTCGTTGTATCAACTAGACCATAGTGTAGTAAAAGTATGTAAAAATAAAGCTTTTACATAAATCGTTCCGCAGACGCAAAATAGAAGTAGTAGGTTTTTGTTGCAAGTATAAATATTACGAAATTCTGTTACAGTACTAAATCTTATGGCCATTTCATTCGACACATAGCACCCTGTTTTTGTTTTATTCTAACGTTAGTGCGTTAACCATTATGAATAGCGACAAAACGACGATTTTTCCGTCAGTTTCGCAAGCGCGAGCGTGGGTGGATAAACGTAGGGAAATAGTTTTGTTTATTGGTAATGGAGTATTTTAAATTAAAATGAAAAATTCTAGAATTAGAAAGTTGTTTATCAAAGTCTGTAGAATAAGAAAGAAAAATTTTAAGAATTCGATACGTTTTCGATTATTCGATATTTCGTGATTCGAATCGGAATTAATCTAACAACTTGTACCAATCACATTATAAAAAAATAGTTATAGTGTAGTAACTTATTAGCTCAAATTTACGGAAATTTATTAAATGATCGTAAAATAATAATAGTACAAGGAAATCCGCTAATATATAGGTGTTAAGAATTTGTTGTTAATTATTATTAGCATGAATCAAATTCAACCAAATCATATAATGACCTTTTTAAAGGACTCATATTTAATATTCATTATTACAATTTGATAATAATGAGTCCTTATTTATCGAAAATTTTGTTGATATTGTGAAACTTTAATAATCGTTAGGAATATTAACTTTTGTATATTCTTCTTAGATTTACTTACCCACTTTTTTATTATTCTTAAGCCATCCATGAGTAATAGGTGCCCTACACATTGAAAGTGCAATGTACATTGCAATATTGTAATGGGGGATAAACTTAAAGAAACTGTAAAGTTAACAATTCATCGTGAATTCCAGTTTTCGATATCACGTCTTATGCAGCTCTTTGGCGAGGAGTAGGTACTCGTAGGCCCAATGTCGTCGGAGAACCCAGCGTCTGAACCGGCGGCCGGACGCTCGTCTGCGCTACTCCGGCCCATCCTCTGAAAATGGAGCGGCCGATAAAAAAAGGTAACGAATTATAAAAAAGCGGAGGCACAATCGCGAGCGCGGATGTGTGGGGCGGCGGGCGAAATGAAATGAAATAATGAAAAAAATGGGCAAAAAGCAGTACAAACATGCATTGTCCTGCCCACCCCCTTAATGAGTGGTGGCGCTCTCCCGCCCGCTGCGACGTGTGCGAAGTGCCTGATTATCACCTGATTCCATCAGCCCATATCATATTTTTTCGGCTTTTGTTGCAAGAGGATAAAACGGACTGCAGGTGAGCGGAGACAGCGTGAAATCTAATTTTCATTGTGTAGGTGTGCGGACCTGGAAAAGAAAAGGAAATTAAACTTTGCTGTAAAACTGTAATGTTTTAAAAACCAACCGACTGTGATGTACTGTAATGTTATGTGTTGAAAACCATGACTAAGATGTACATAACGTAGTCAAAATTCCTAAAATAAAAACGAAACGAAACGATAAATCTTACGATCAGTAAAGAATATTTTCCAAACGTTCTAAATATTTATTATCATCGCATAATACGAGTGCGTTCCTAAACTCAAACAATACGGATAAGAAAATAACTGTCGCACGCTGTGGCCGTGAAAAAGTTAATCCAACCTTAGAATCGCGTTTGAAAAGGTCCGCGATTAAAGTTTATTCCGCGTTGTTAAGCCACGATCACCCAACGAATTAGGCATCAAAAACAGCGGCCGAAATTAATTTGTTTATGCGAAACAAAGGTGGGCACTGGCTGTATGCACCCGTGCTTCGCCCACCTCCCGAAAAAAAGAAAAAAATACGAAAAAAAGGGGGGCCGCAGGGGGGTGGCCCACACCACCTCGCGGCGCGATCGGCATCGGACTTCTTTTTTTAATCGCGTCGCATTCAGAATGGTCGTTTTTGGTAAGCACACACTGCGCAGTGCCTATTTTCCAATTTAGATTGCTTTGTATTAACGTCTGAGCGATGTGCAATAGTTTTTGAGGCCCGCGACACGTGAACGCAGGAAATTAAATTTCGCTGCAAAAAAAACATCGTAAAAATATCAAGTTTTCCGGCTTTTTCGCGAGTCAACTCTTTCGAAAACCCGCGCGCGGGCGAGGGTCCTCGATCTTGCTTAATTCTCTTCACGTTCTTTTGCGTAAAATCAGAATTTGTTTCCGGTTGAATATCGCACAAGCTTTTTTCCATACGCACACTTTGCATCATGCGATTGTTATTTTATTTTTGCTATATATCTTATCGTTTTTCTAAAAACCATTGTCTGTTATAGGATTAGTATCTAAATTTTGCTTTATTTTATTTTACAAACTGCAGTTTCTATTCTGTTAGCATGAAAGTATGGTTTTGTTTTATTTTATTGATACATTTTGTATTATTTGACTAGTTGTTGACGATTCAGCTGGTACAATGTAGAATAGGATTATTGAAAAAGCCAAAATATATAAAATAAGCTTTTTTAACCTATTGTTTACCTATCTGTTTTACCTACTGAGCTTATGAACTTAGCTGGCCTACCACGTGTTATGTGCGGATTAGCATGTTTCAAAGCCCTTTGAAAAATAAATATTGGTGAGCTTACTGATGCTAAGGCAAGTAGTTGCGAAATGTAAGACGATTTGAATCTCAGACTCTTTAAGGAAAACAATTAAACAACGCTATCGCTTTTTATGTTTCCGTACCCAAAGGGTAAAAACGGAACCCAATTAGCAAGACTTCGCCGTCGTCCATCTGTCACCAGGTTGTATCATTTGAACCGTAAGTGTTAGACACTTGAAATTTTCACAGATGATGTATTTTTGTTGCCGCTCTAACAATACCTAAATACTAAAAAAATGAATAAAATAAATATAAGTACAAATTACGTGACGTTTTTGGACATTATCAATATGATAATGTCCAAAAGACGTCATTTAAATACTCCCAACTAAAATAATATTCCACTAAAAAATAATAGGCGACCAATGTTGAAAGTTACTTAGTTGAATTATTACGTAATTGAAGCCTGGTGCCACGGGTCATTTGTATTGAACGCTACTTGCTCTGAGTGATATTATCTCTTTCCTTTCGGAATGATTTCTTTGTGCCTCTCTAATTACAGCGCAGTGCATTTTAATTACATAGAAGGGTGCAGAAAACCGGCGTATCCTGAGGCGCTACGGACAGCTCTACTACGAAAGCTTTGGAGTTTACAGTTCCTCTTTTTAAACAAATCTTACTCTTGATTGTAATATGATAAAGGCGTTCATCATAATCTGAAGCAACATCTGCTCCCTGAAAAAAAAAATAGAAACAATGGGTCAAAATTTGTGGTGGTTACGAGTTACAATTGTCTACAGTGAATAACATATTTCTTACAATATTAGAGCCCATACTCGTTATATTCATTATCAAATTACACAAAAACTAATACTGACCTACAGTAACTACTAGTTTTTGGATAATTAGTAAAAACTGAAATTTCGGGAATATCTCCCAAATAAAGATATGAAAATGATGATGGTAATGGCAAATTGCATACATTGTTTAACGTGTCAATTTTGTTTATCATCGACTTGATTTCAGTCCCGATAATTTTCAATCCTCGAACTGAAGAAATAAAATTTAAACACAATATTGTTACTCGCAGAATGCCCTTTTCAATACTGTATTTAACGCACTAACAACATTAACTAGTAAGTAAATTTTTGTTTTTGCAAAAAGTCACGTGTTTACGTTTGATTATTATTTGCGTGTTAATGTTAAGTCTCAAGTCCCGAATAGTCGTTGTCGCAGTAAACTTCATGTGATTAGCCGTCGCCGGTTAATAATAATCGTCTCGCCAATATTTATTACTAAAGCTAGCTAATTATCAGAAATTTTGATACTTGAGTCACCAAAATTAAATATTTACTAGTGTACCCATAGGTTGAGTCCACAGAAATAGTAATCTGTGGTTGAGTCATTTAGCAGGTATTTAAAAAGAACGCCTGTACCTAGAATATAACATCGATTTTTCAATGATTTGGTAAAAAAATGCAGCTTTAAGTTGCCAGCAAAGTTTCAAGATGAGACTCAAGTCTCAAAACCTCTTAGTCGCAATAAACTCCTTGTGATTAGCCGTCGCCGGTTAATAATCGTCTTGGCGATATTTATTGCCCTTAGCCGGCTAATTATCAGGAATTTTGATACTTGAGTTATTGCCGCACGTAAAACGCCTTCATTATAAATAACGAAAGCCTTGCGGTTTAGAAAGTGGGTAGAATCCTACTGCATTGCCGTGAGCAGAAATATTGACGAAGAAGAAGAAGCGAGCATCTTTCCTGTTTTCTTCATAAACATACTCGTAAGCCTTTTAAATAGGATGGTAAAATTCCTACAAACAGACATATTAATCGTTAGTAAGAAAAACGCAGCAGTACAAAATAAGTTCTTCCTTAACATGAGAATTTCATCTCTTCCTATTCAGCAAGTGTGCTTAATTAACTATTCGTTCGTTCCTTCCCTATGTCCACTTCACTTCCCTTTACGTTACAACCCTGTGACAGCCATTCGTTTTATTTCCTATTCTGTTACTGTTTTATTTTCTATATTCTCTTCTGCTGCTGGACATAGATGTCATAGGCCTCCTGACACTATCTCCAACCGGCAAGGGTTCACTCCGCTTGGATTTTACAGAAAAATACCGCGTTACTCTTTTCAAGACGAAGGTTAAACAGTCTAATTGGTTGAAGTCTGCCAACATCATTTTGTCCTGTATATTTTTTCATATGCCTCTTGAAACGATCTCCAACCGGCAAGGGTTCACTCCGCTTGGATTTAACAGAACAATACCGTGCTACTCTCTTCAAGACGAAGGCTAAACTGTCTAAGTGGTTGAAGTCTGGCAACATCATTTTGTCTTGTATAATATGAATTTTTTTCATAGGCCTCTTGAAACTATCTCCAACTGGCAAGGGTTCACTCCTTTTGGATCCAAGAAAACAATACCACGCTACTCTCATCACGACTACCTCTAAACAGTCTTGTTGCTTGGGGTCTGCCAACATCATTCCGTCCTGTATAATATGGATTTTTTTATACAAAGGCCTCCTAAATGGGTTAAGGGGTGATACAATGCCCGTCCTCGTTCTTGACAGATTACAGCCGGTATCAAGTAGACGGGTAGCGGTAGCGGGTAGCGGGTACCCGAGCGGGGTAGTGGGCAGGAGTCTACTCGCCGCGATATAAATGCGCCTCATTAATCAACCTAATTACGTCATTACCGGGATACGGTTACTGTCCGTTCACTATCGCCTGCTTTTTAAATGGCCCCCAGATTGCAGACTGCGTCTACGGGAATTGTGTTCTTATAAGTTGCTATCTACCTACCAGGACAGGTATACCCCGTGTGTCTTGGCTTAGATCTTAGAATTGATCGCTTCATAAAATGGTCATCTATAGTATAGGTATTATAGTATAGGTTATGTAAAACATAAAGCAAAGAAAAAGAGCGCCTCCGATCAAACTGGCGGCATGAATGGTGATACAATGGACTTATACACAGGATCCAAAACAATAGCATGGCATGGCTTTTGGATTTTTATTCAGAGTGTTCACATATAATTTTGACCACTATAATATTATGCCAAGAACTACCTATTTTCCCTTGTTTCAAAGGCTTATTTCCACTATTGCAGTATGTTAAAGTTACATCATTTTATCAACCCTAGAGCACATACAGTAAATTTTTCACATAGGCCTTACTTAAAAAAGTCAAATAATATGTTTGAGAAGTGATATTATTGTATTTGATAACTGTATCACGGCTTTAACCAAGTTTACGAGTGCTATTATTATCAATGTAGTAAATATAAATTTGCGGTGTGTTTGTAATTTATATAAGTACTTTGTAATATGTAGTTCTTATCTAATATAATAATAGTTGGCTACTTGAAGTACTTTTTCCGCGTTCCTAAAGCCCGTCCCGTATCGGGGCCGCTTAATTGGGCCGCCATGATTTATTATCGTTAATTTTATGATAATGAGCCTATGAATAATTTGCACTACGGCTATTCTGCAAGCCTTTGATATACGAGCCACGGCTAGACTACCCAACTAGCCCAGTATAGGTTCCTTCTCCGTTCCCCTGCGTTTGTAACAACTTATTAATTAATTTACGTGTTGTCTTTTATTGTTGAGTCAAGCAGTTATAATAGACATCGGCTTCATATACGGCCAATTTTGGGATCCCAGGAACAGATCATTGAATTTTCGCAAGTGATTGTCGGTGAAGTAAACCTTCTTGCTCTCATCTCATGCCTGATAGTGTTCCTAAATACTCTCAAATCCTACCGACCTCTTTTTTTCTCTAGTAGGAGAGAAAAAATCCTAATGGACGTTGTGCCTATATCTCACCGCCTAAAAAACTCCTCCTAGCTCCTAGCAATTTCTAGTAGCCTACCACTGCCGTCTGTTTTCTCTTCATCTGTCTTTTCTTTTATCCAACTCCTTTATTTTATAATTTCTGCCACAAAATAAAAGCAATATTAGAATACCTGCTGTATAGGCTTTGCGTACATGGACTACGGCCATACAAAATACATCATACATACAAAAATGTAAGTCAAAGTCTTGTGAAACTTTTCAGACATTTTTTCATCGTTATCGACCAAAAGATGAGCGTGTAACAAACCTACGGTAGCCTTAACTGGATGCGCCAAGATAAACATATGCTGATAATAGCGGCTGTTTCTAATAAAATAACTAGATGTTAGCACTCGACTTTATCCGCTTGGGGTTCAATTTTATACATACAAACAAGAATCATTAGATAACTAGCCTAAAGCAGTCCAAGTTTTCAACTAATTTTATGTAAAACGAGCTGACCCAGCAAACGTTGTTTTGCCATTTGAATTATGCCATAATATAAGGGGGATAGAATCAAGGAAGATCCAAAATCAAAAAGAAAAATTGATAGAAGTCCTATTCTGAGACCTACCGAATGTACGCAAAAAAAATTGTTAAAATCATTCTAGTCGTTTCGGAGGGTTTTTGTTACAAACTCTGTGAAACTAGAATTTTGTTTATAAAAAAAATAATTGATGCATTAACCGAAGAATTAACTTACAAGTTGTTAACAGAAGTTTATTTGGTTGGTTTTCTGTCTTTTCTTATAAATGTTATTTAATTTTTTAAGTCCATCATCCTATAAAAAATCAGCGTGGTAGGTCCGATTATTTACATCTTTGCTTTGCAATAGACAATCAATAGCCTTCCGATATATCTTGCAAAGTTCCAAATAAAGCCCACATAGAGCTGATTAAACAGCATAATGATTAAGTATACCCAGTATGGCTATACTTAATCTGATATCATTCTATAACCTGTATTATACTTAGTTATACTTAGGGTTGCAACTTAATGTACAAGGAAAACATTATTTTCGAGCAATCAAAAAAAAAACAACGAAAAAACTAAAATTTAACTCAAATTTTTAATTGTCCATAATTATAGCTTTCTGTCTAATACATTCTTGTCATACACATACGAACAGAAAAAAACTACAATTTTATTTTCCTTAACTTTTATTTCTTAACTTATATTATTATTGAACTTCAAAACGTGTACTTTCTTACTTCACCTCATTTTCTCCGTTTCAACAGATTGTTATTACCTATGACAATATTTGAAAACAGTTTAATTGCCTACTACATATTATATTGAATATGAAAGGTAGGCATTGTTGAGTGAAAAACTGTATATTAATGAAAACTAACTAAGCAATGTGGTTGGTAACCCTAATATTGTGCCTACTACATAGGTATAGAACAGGAGCCGGTTGTAATAAGTTGGCCATAATTTATGTTACACGCAATTAAAGTAAGATTGTCGGCCGCCGTCGCTTGTAGGCCAGGAGCTGCATTGTTGTTTTGTTGTAAGAAAATTGCTTTACAATTTAATATTATGATCTATTGATGGCGTTATGAATTATAAGAGAACTAATTGGATTTTATATTATTATCTAAACCTACTATATTTGAGCTAAAAAATATTATATGCCACCAGATTGAAAATCTTACTGGAATGAAATATAACTGTAGCGAAAAAAAATAAAAATAAAAAGGAGACAAACCAACTACCTAATAACTATTCTAAAAGTGGAATCAAATAATTGGTCTAAGATAGACTTAGATATACTTTCTTTCGGAAAGTACATGTGATACTATTGTTTTCTTTAGTTTGGAATACCGATACTACGGCCAGAGTTATTGTTATTATAAGCTATATTACATACAAATATAATTACGTTGGTAAAAGTAATTAATGAACGTAATCTCAATGTAGGCTCGTTAAATAAACTAGTAAGGCACTTAATAATTTCTCTGCGAAAGCTTTCATGTTAATAAGCCGGCACTAGACACAGTAGACTGGCAGACCTACAAGTAGTGCAGTAATGATAAGATATGAGGCACCGCTAAAAGCTCCTATTATGTATTTTGTCTTAATTTATCTACCGGTCCAACGGTGTAACAAGTTTTAGACATACGAGGCCAACTTTACATGTCAACTTATCTTTCAATCTGTTCCTATACAGAAATTTTCCAGATTTTATTACACCACGGTGACAGTTGGAACAGTAGCGTTGTTTTTTTGCTTTTAATATTGAATACTGTATAAAACTAAATCAAAGAGGTGTCTAACTTCTTATTGTGACCTTGGTTTTATTAACCACACGAGACCCATGTGTTTTTCGGGGATATAAAGTAAACTGTGTCACTCTCCTTTTACTTTTACTGGATCCAAGTAAAATTTTTGTTTATCCTTTCTCTGTAACAGGATAATTACCTAATGGGCATCCCAATAAACAAATGGACGTTCATATCTTTAATAGCGTAACATTTAGAACATGTTGGTTTAAGAAATTGGCCTTGTATGTAGCCGTCATCATAAAGCATGCTTGAAACTTAATGTTAGTCTAAGATAATCAGTATCGCTATTATTATTAAATTCATATTTGAATATCATTAAAGCGACCCACGCTCCTTTACTATAATCGCCGATACGAGGTTTCCTGTCACAAATGAGATAAAATGTATCTGCTGCGGGTTTATCGAAATATCGGTACTTTTGAAAATGATCTAGTTATTTTGCAAAGTAGCTCCCAAATCCAGTCAATAAGATGTTTTACAATGTAGTTGTACTTGTTTTTTGTTAGCTTTGGTTAATTTGTATCGGACAAGTTCGGAACCATCCGGTTTGCAGCAGTTCAGGAAATCCTGATAGATAAGTTGGTTATTTCGTCAGAAATATAAGTCATATCAAAAACCGAAAAGAAAACAGTGAACTAACGTCCTGAATGTCAATTTCAAGAGTCCATGTTAGTCCAGAATTGCAAAATTGCGCTTGTATAATTTTGTTGTAATAGTTAGAAACAAATACTTAATTAATAATTAGTAAGTACTTATTATTAATTAGTAAGTAGTTTACAAGAATCGTTTTATTTTTACATAACATGCTATACATCTCCTATATTCCAGTGTTTGATTATACGTTAATTATGCAAATCATTAAGACGTAGTAGGTAACTGACTATCATTGTTTTTACACAACAAAATATAAACTCTCTTTAAAATAATAATCAAGCGTAAGAAAGACTGATGTTGGTGAACACAAACAATTATATCGCACATTATTAAAATCCAAAAATTATATCGGGAAACAATGTTACAATACATAACATGAGTATTTATACCGAATGGTTACAGTTACAGACATCTAAAACAAAATTATTTTATAAGTACGTCCTAAACTAGGTATATCATGAAATCGCTAATCGCTCTCAACTCCGTAGCATATCCGCAGATTCGGTTTCGCAACATAGGAGCATAGTGAAGCCGGTCTGGTGACGTCATAGTTCGCGACAAGTGTACGAGGAAGTAATCTCAGCGGTCCGAACGGTAGCCGGTATGTCTGTGTGTACACGTTTCTTATCGAAATTTTAATTGCCGCACAAATATGGCTTGAGACAAAAATGTTAAAAGGTTCACGCGGTACAGTACACGGCAAACTTCTTGGGTGTAATTATGACCTTGATTGCGCACAATCGAATTTTAGATCCTTTTGGTGGTAAGTGGCGTGTCGGTGGAGAGTCGCGTGCGCTAACTAGCCCCTACTACGTCATTTCATGCTCAAGAAGTTTGCCGGCACCTGACGCAGGCTACTGTAATAAGAGGCGAAGCGGCTTGGAGTGACATAGAGAATTTATGCTGTGGAAAGCGACGGCACGGCGAGTCCGTCTTTTGTATCGTCCTGCCCCAGAATGGGGAGAGTGAGTTCATAGGGACAAGGAGCGAGAGGAAACAACTTGTAGGGAGTCAAGAAGGCGCCCCGGGAACACGCCAAGAGCAAGTACCGAACGGGCGCCCTCCCGCGTTTCGGCCCCCATAACCGCGAGGTTGATTGGGCCATGGGTGGTGGAGGGTTGTACTGTAATAATAATATCCTGCAGACCTATCCGGTGGTCAATCTCTGCAGAGATTTTCCAACAACGTGGGACATTTTATAAAGTTTGTGCGTGCGCAAACACAGGAGCAATATCTATTCCGTATCTCTCATAATCCGATAGATGGTTGGATTGGAAACAGCTACACGATAAGATATCGGCAAGTCAAGACGCAGGACTGACGGCTTAACGTGCTTTCTGAGGCACGGAAGTGAAACACCAAACTCTGGGCATATCTTTCTTTATATTGCATCATTGCCTTCAATCATCATCGTCAATGTCTTCATCTTTACGGTTTCGCAAATGCTGCTCCTATTTTAAGAGAAATTATAATATCTAATCGAAAGCTCAACCAACTCTATAAGTACATGTAGAGTTCAGGCCCTCCTTGCCTTGGATGATGAATGTAGTGTGATCTAAAGAAGAGGGTAATTTGCACTTAATCTAAAAAAAAATATATTTGAAACGTACAGCCGCTTAACATTTATAAATCTTCGAAAACATCCACAAATCAAACTCTGCTATCTCATTAAAATACGCGCCAAAAAACGAAAGTAACAAAGTGAATTAACTAAAAAACGAAAACCGACGCGGGCGCATGCAATCGCTTTGCATATTGATTAGGATCGAGATTGGACACTGTACTGCAATACCTAAGAACCTATGTACGATTTATATAAGGTTCCGTTCTGTAGGTGCGACAAAAAAGCTGTAATAGTATGATGCTGCGACGACCGTATTGACGTCAGACTTATTTCATAATATCTCCTTCGTACAGTTTTACTGTACTTCCACTTATTGCCATTTCTTCCCGATTTCTTAGTGTAACATCCATTCCTCTTATAGTACAAGAACAAATTCTGCCCGCTGATTGGTTGCCTAATTTACGTCAGCCAATCGGGGGGACAGAATTTGCTAACGATTACGATAACGATGAATGCGTTTTTCTTATATAATCAGACCACAGATTTTATCATCCCAAATAATCGCAAATAAATAATCCATTGTGACTGAAATTTTCTAGTCGCTATTTGAAAATATAGTTTCCGAAGATTTTCTTAACGAAACTAAATGCTAAATCAGTTAAAGACGCATCTTGGTCATATTGTGGTCATCTCATATGTTACAAGTATATGACAAGAGATTAGTATTTTGTCCGTCTACAATTTATGAGGTTCTGGAATATTGCATGTGGGTGCACAAAATAATTATTTGAGCCCCGTAATAGATAATTTTTAGCGCGTGACGTGTACTTACTGCCAAATAATTGTCGACAAGTCGTTAGTGTGCGTAAACCCTTAACTTTCAAGGAAATATCCATAACAAAAGTGAACTAATGAATATCAATGGTCGTGTGGATCGTAAATAGTAAAATGAAATGAGAAAGTTCTGAGATAAAAGATAATATGAAAAGCGAATGCAAAAGAATTACTAGGACCTTACGAAGCTGTGGTGTCTAGTCCTGAATATCTTTACACTATCATCATCATATAGGTACAGTCTTCTAAGCCTACTTGTGGGCATAGGAATCCTTTCTTATAAGAGAGTGCCTATGGTGCTAAGAAATGATGTCTCGAGGGTATTTTATTCACAGTCTTGGAAAACTAGCGTGCTTTCGAATTATAAGTTAAAAGTACCTTTTAGAAATGAAATTTTTGATATAAATTTTGAAATTATATTGAAGGCCCAATCAGACATTAAAGTGTTACGTAGTTGTTATTGTACAATCTCATGCTTATCATAGGGTCAATTAACAGGCAGGCGGAATGGGATGAAACCGGTTTTTTTGTACATAGCATATTAAACTTCATGTCAATTGTTTAGGATGCAAAATAAATAATTCTTGATAATGCGCTAGGATTCCACGGAACACGCGACCTTTTTTGGCTCCTGTTTAGTTTGTTACTTATACAGTTGAGATAGAGTTCATTATGCTATATAAAAGAGTAACTTCCATTCCATTCCGCCGTGGTGTCACCCTTACACTTCTTTTAGCACTAGCGTTACGCTTAAAATGAAGAATAAAATTTTTCATATTTTACATGCTTCGTGTAATAAATTTAAAGGAGGTATAAGCCTTTTCAAATACCTACAGTTCCGTGGACGTCCAGTGAAAAGAATTTATATAACGGAATTCTTACCTTTACCCGAATATTCTTATAAGATAATTTCTGCTTAATTAACCGAAACTAAGCCCGATTGTGCGGGGAACCCGTTTTTTGTTAATTAAAATATAATTTACAGCTCGCCTCGATCAGCAAGCAAACGCACTTGAATACATAATTTATTAACTTAAATACATTCTTAGCTTTAATTATGGCAAGGCGATAAGTTTCTTAATAAACCGTTCATTGGGAAACTTTAATAAGTATTACTGATTAAGAATGTTTAATTGCTTTTTTGGACAGTTTCGGTGTAATTAACAAAGTATTTGGGTTGTACCCACGTACCTATTATAACATTTTCCACTGTAACTTGCTTGAACTAGATTGTTGCAAAAGCAATTCTATCAAAATTATGTTTACGCATAATATAGTGATTTATAGAAGCTTTTTAGTTATAAGGCTTAAGATAAGTTTTCAATTTTTGTTAAAGATTAGGTACCTATAGTAAATATAATAACCTTAGTAGTCAATTGTCAAATACATACCTACTGGATACTATCTTTTAGTTTAAATAAAATAAATTGAAAAAATATTACTTAAAGAAAGAAGCAATTGTTTTTTATTCAACAAGTGGAAAATTAAAAAAATTTAAAACACCCACGACTTTTGCAGACTTGTAATTGAAAAAGGATTAAATAATTTTTTTGAAACTCCCCGACTAAAGGAAAGTAAGAACTAAGAACCTATCAGTATAATTACAAATCCAAGAAAATCCGCCGGAGCTGCTGTGTTTTGCCTATTATACGGTGTTGATGGTGCTGTTTACCAGTTGATGCCTAATTCAATTTCTTGATACTTCTCATATATCGGCAGTTTATCAATACTTACTAATTACATTAATTGGTATTGGAAACGAAAATAGCAATGGCAGCTCCGACGGATTTTCTTGGATTTGTAATTATACTGATAGGTTCTTAGTTCTTACTTTCCTTTAGTCGGGGAGTTTCAAAAAAATTATTTAATCCTTTTTCAATTACAAGTCTGCGAAAGTCGTGGGTGTTTTAAATTTTTTTAATTTTCCACTTGTTTTATAGTTTTTTGATTAATATACTAATGTAATTTAAATTATATTATTATTAAAAAATGAAAATTAATCTTCAAACTAGCCATTAGCTCCTCTAGCAGCGTTTCAAGGCCTTCCAAGTCATAAAGAGACGTTTATTGTGGCGCCCCCTGCTGTTCAATCACAAGAACAATTATCTACGAACCATTGCCAATGAATCACTAATATTTTATACAAAACTGTATCCAAATCGGTTCAGTCGTTTTTGTAATAATTGGAAACATTCGTTTGCACCGTAAATGTTTTTTATGGCTCCCCCTGGTGATCGATGTTCGTAACAGTGGTAACAACTATCTTAGAACCATCGCCAATGAATACCAAACATTATACAGAAAACTGCATCTAACTCGGACAAGCCGTTTTTGAAATAAATGGGAACATTCGTTTGCAATATAAATGTCTTTTATGGCGCCCCCTGTTGATCGATGTTCGTAACAACTATCTAAGAACCATTGCCGCTGAACACCAAACATTATACAGAAAACCGCATCTAAATTGGTCAAGCCGTTTTTGAAATAAATGGGAACATCGATGTGCACAAACAAACAAATAAACAAACCAACAAACAAACAAACAAACAAAAATATTTTTGCATTATTGGTTTTTGTGAACAATTTAACATACAAACAAACATAAAATCTTTTTAATAGAGTAATGTACAAACGGTCTCTCACCCTAAACGCATATACCCGTACTCCGTTCCGTCGTGGGTAAAAAATCATTATCAATGAAAGAAAAATGATTTTAAATACGAAACAATTATTATTTTTACAGTAAGTGCAGCAGACACTTACTATACTGAAAAAATAATAATTGGAAAATAATATTGATTGAAAATAAATGTTGAGATTCTTGACATTGTACGAAATACGATTTTTTATTATATTCATACAGAGACAAAAGAAAAGAAGTATTATGCTACCTATTGATTAATATTTTTCGCGTCTCAATCCCGAAGGCTTAATAATGTGGGTAAACAAAAGTAATAAACCCCGCTCCCAATCAAGGAGTCCCGATTCCTCACCAATTATTCTTTTTCTCGGCCCCTGCACTTATGGATGCAATTTCGTTAATTAATTTCGAAAGGCATTTATCTTCCCGTGATACGTTTAATGAAGATTCTGTTTCATTATAAAGGTATCGTGAAAAATAAATTGCATTTAATCTACCTACTTAGGTATAAAGGGTTTCGCGGGTAATGCGAAGCCGTGAACTCGATGCTTGAGGTATAAAAATGAAGAAATAAATAAAATTCATGAGTTCCCTTTTTGCGGCAATGATAGGTGTATGACTTTCTTTTTATGATAATGTTGAAGTTTACATCAAGTTGAAATTAAAATGTTTTCTTTTGTTCGCGAAAGTTCTACGCACGAAAACAGTAGAGTTCATTGCTATTTATACAGAGTCATCTCAGACAGGGAGACAGTACTTATAACAAACTAACGCTGCCTATAGAACACGAAAATTGTATGTAACTCTGTAAACTAGGGTGAGTGGAACATCCTAGGGTATTCAAGCCAAATCCAAGATGTTCATTACGTTTATCACACAATATTTCGGATTAAACCAACAATTTTGTTTAACGGTTTCTTCGTCATCTTTTTGATATCAACTATTTAGTGATCAATTGTTTACATTTTCTCAAGTTTTCCACATAAACTTTCTGGCTTAAACCAGAAATCTTGATTAGGTTTCATTTTAAAGATGTGTGTGTTTTGTCAACTTTTTGACGTCGACTATTCACTTATCAGTTCACATAATATGCTAAGATTTTTAACATAATATTTCTGACGTATACCAACAATCTTGGTTATTGGTTTAATTTTAAAGATTCCTTCGTCAACTTTTTTTTATTTCAACTATTCAGTGATCAACTGTCCACAATTGCTAGCTACTATAGTAGTGTTATTATCTCGCTGCAGACTCGGTCATAAATCATTCGAGTGTTTCGCTTTTGTTGTTCTGCAGTAATGCACAACTCAACAAAGAACAACAAAAGCGAAACACTCGCATGATTTATGACCGAGTCTGCAGCGAGATAATAACACTAATTGTAGATCATTCAAGTTCAATGCAATTACGATATTCAAATGCAATACTTTATAGGGTCAAAGACTTAACTCTGGTCCTCGTACGCATTAAGTTACTTATAATGTGCCCGGAGGCTTCGAAGCTGGTAGCAATAAGGCCTCAATGGTTTACGATCCCCGCCCAGCGCGCCAAACAAATGAGCTGCTGATTCCACTGCGTGCCGAGTTTCTTTTTATATCTTTTCATCGGGGTCGCATGCATGATGTGTCACTTTTTATAGATTTAATTATTTTGGTATTGCGTTTGGTGAAATGAGCTGATATAAGGTTGATTTTAGTGAACATTCTCCTTTTCTGTCTCGAATTAACTTCGTGATTCTTTTTTCGTTGTTATCTTAATGTGTTCAAGTGAGAGAAATTAAGTATTATACATAAGACTTTTCCACTAATTAATGCTTAGAAAAGTTAATTAATGTCAAACATATATAATGGAGACAAGTTTTAAATACAATATTGACTTAAATCCTTCTCTACTTTTTTATACTTTTCTTTCGTCCACTAAGGGCCACTGGTTCATGTTTTGTTCTAGTATCTTTTTTTATATGTTGCTTTACATTTTATTACATTAAGGGCTGATTTTTCATTCGCCAGATAAACTATCTGAGGAATAAATTGGAAATATTATGCCATACAAAATCCGTCAAAACGTCATAATTATTTATTCCTTAGTTAACCTTCCTTAATTATTATCTGGCGATTGAAAAATCAGCCATAAGTGTACTTAAATTAACAACAAAATTATTTAATAGTTAATATTATGTATTTGTTTAATTGCAGGTAAGTTCGAGCTACACCACACTAATATGTATAACGCTGTAAGTCAAATTTCATATGAATAATTCATTTATATATAAATTATTAACAAGTTTTGAGCGCTGAATTAATATTGTTACAACAAATAAACTATTAGGAAGGAAAATCGCAAATACGGTATTAGGGCGCTAGTTACACTCGAGACTGTCTTCAAAAAGGAAAGGCTTTCTTTCGATTACACGACGGACTAGTAAAGTTTTGAGGAAGTTTTTTTTAACTTGAACATTTTGAAGATTTTGAAACCTCATGTATAGATTAATTTAGAAATCACTGTGAACACACTCTTCTACATTTTTATTTCAACGTGTGAGCGTAAACACGTGGAGGGACGTTCATTTTTAGACTACACGATATATAGACAGATAAATAAATAAAACTCTTTATTGCACATCACAGAATAAAAATATAAAAAATAAATAATCAAAACACAAACTACAAATGAACTTATACTGAGTAGGAATAAATTGAAAGGTGGATACCTAATCCTGTCGTAAGGATTTTGGTTGGCTTTAAATTTCCATAGGACCATTTTTCTACCTATGCGGTCAGAGTTGATCAAACATTGCTATATCAAATTTAAATTTGAAAACCACTCCAAGTTGGACAACGTAGTAAGCACGTCATACGTGTCTAACTAAGACTTCCGTCTGCGCCCATCCTTAATCGGGGCGAGTCGCATTTTGAAGGCAAATTATCAAGTGGGCGGTGGAGGGTGGTGGATAATTAAAATCCGTTGATTAATATGTAAATGTAATAAGATTACTCTCTCCTGAATAATGTGGGGGAGCACGGGGTAAGTTACACGCAGTGGCCTCTCATTACGGCTTTGTATCGGCGTGTAATGCGTAGAACGGGACGACCGACTTGATAAATGCTGTGCCCATAACGGACCCGGTTATTACTATCAACGTTTGGCGTAATCCGTATTATAGGAACGGGGGTGGTCAATTAAAAACTAAATTGATAAATGCAAACTCGTATATTCTAAAGTTTAGAGGTCATTAATTCAAAGGTTCTTGAACTGTGAAGGTGCTGTCAAAGACTAGCTACAATGAAATTTTCAAAGGGCAACTTCTTACCAATTCTCCTTGGTTTTTCTTAAACCGAACCGTACAGAAGTCAAAAGTCAAATTAAATGTTATTTAAAAAAGTTATTTTACTTTACTCTTGAATGTTCTGAAAAAGGTTCATAATAAGTTCATGTGTATTTCATAAGACAGTGATAAAATACCATACTTCAATACTTTTGCCTCTTTCATGAAACCTTGGAATAGCATATTCAGTCAGTCTGTAGACCCTTAATAATAACGGACACATGTGAGCCACAGTGGGACTAATATAATGTGGTAATGGTGCTGATGACAATACTAATATTGTTAGTTTCCGAAACGATTATTACTGATATCATTTTTGTGTTGACTTACCAATATCAACAATATCAACGCTATAAAAGCCCTCAGCGTTATAAGGTTCTCTCACGTCCAAATTATGGTACGAGGACATGACTGCGATAGTTAGTAATTTCGATCGAAAATTTAGCTCCCCACAACCTCAAGTTTACCATAACGCTTTGGAACAAACCCCGGAGCTATTTTACTTGCGACAACCTACACCGAATACAGGACGATCTCAAAATCTAGCTTAGAAACTAAGCTACACTCTCATAATTCGTCCAAATTTCTCCCGCCAAAACGGCCATGTTGTTTCCGCCATCTTTATTAAGAACGCATGGCCTCCCGCCTCCTGGCGTTGGTCAACAGCCAGCTAGGCGTTAAAGGCATCAGCTACGTCCACCCACCAGGCGTATTAGACCCGTGTACGTTTCCGCAGTTACTTACAGCCGGGGTGACTTTCACGGCTCTAGGTAGGCTGGTTGACGGTGTTTGGCTCACTTGTCTAATGGCTTTGATTAAACTGCCAGTTTATTTGACGGTACGGTGCGTGCGTGCGGCCACGTATGAATTTATGCTTAGACGACGTCCTAGGATGGAATTATGATCGACGTTGAAAATTATGCAGGTACGAAGTGCGCTTTCGAATAAACACTCTTGGCTCTCCGGTTATTAATACTCGACGCGTCTCATATTGCCACACAGATTTCACGAAACGTCAAAGTCGGCTATGCATTAGGTATAGGTACCACTTGTATGCTGTTTTCAGATTATTCATTACACAACTATTGTGCAAAAAACTGCAGTGGGGACTCTCTAAGACGATGACGATAATATTCGGTAAAGCTGCGATGTTTCCAGCGCTCCATTTACAACTTCATTCAAATCAATTCAATTCAAATCATTTATTTGCTTATTGGTTTTACAAATGTGTTATGATTTTTATTTGAGTGAATAAGAAAGTATTTAGTACTCTTACTCTGTGTTTTGATGTAAGTAGTTTGTGGTCGTTTTCTTTAAGATAAAAGCGTTCCTGAAAAACATGCGGAAAACGTACTTCCTTCGCCGGCTATAAGGGCTGACCACGTTACGTTTTTTTAAAAGGAGATGTTCTTGTGACTGTGATGGGAGGTATAGAATAGAGTATGGTAGAGTTTATTGCAGTTAATAAGACAAGATTATATAAAAAATCATAGTGAATAAGACAAACTAGTGTTGACGGAAATATATATGAAAGCGGCCTGCGACGGTGCCTCCACAGGACTACACCCACTTGAAGTTTTGTAAAGAAGAGTAGCACCTGTTATTATTGCTGTGGTGTTTAAAATAGGTAGTTGGGGACCATATTATAGTGTATTGCGTTTAATAAGAACAACTAGTGTAGGCATTGATGGAAATCTTCACTGCAAGTATTAGGCTAGGGCTGCCCACTTTTATGGGCTTGCAAAATAAAGTAGCAGCTGTTATTATGACCGTGATATCTAAATGGATAAATGTGAAACGCAGAAAAGAGTAGTATAGGACAAATAATAATAAGATACCTTGTGTATGCAATGATAGAAATATATTGCAAGTTTCAGAAATTGGCCTGCGATAGTGGGCCCCCCGTATAGGGCTGGTCACCAATGATAAGTAGCACCTACTACGGCTATGGTGTTTACAAAGTATGAGTAGGTAACTGAGGTTAACAAGACAAACTAGTGTAGGTACGCACCGACGGACTTATACAATGTTAGCATTAGACAGCGAGCGGCGGATCAAGGAGGTGACTCCACCAGCTTTGGCTGACCAACTCAGGGTTTTGTTAAAAAAGAGCAGTTATTACGACTGTAATGTTTACATGGGAGGTGCAGCACAGAGGAGTATATTTCAAATAATAAGACAGGCCCGTGCACGCACTGGCGGAAATGTACGTTGCTAGTATCAGACAGCGGCGTGACGAAGAACGTGCCTCCACCGGCTAGGGCTGGCCACTTCAAGTTATTAAGATATTTTTATTTATTTATTTATTTTGTACAGAAAATAACAACTGCACACAAAACAGAAAGAACATGCACAAGGACATCTTATCGCTACATAGTATATATATATTATTATTGTATTTTATTTATATTAATACGTACAGCTGTTACAACTTTGTGCTTACACCATTTTATGTTTCTTGCGTGCTACGTGCGTACGTGCACGTGCATATACGTGTGGAGCGTGAGATGACATAGTTATAGTTAAATTTTATTTTATCGTAGTAGGTGTCATGGAAAAGGAGTGCAGTCAGCTTAGATAAAATAAAATTAAGTATTGCTTGGTCATGTT
This sequence comes from Coenonympha arcania, assembly GCA_036785405.1. NCBI lineage: Eukaryota > Metazoa > Arthropoda > Insecta > Lepidoptera > Nymphalidae > Coenonympha > Coenonympha arcania. Next base: position 7,073,609 of record CM072067.1, read on the forward strand.
CATGACGACAGTATAAAGCACGTCTAATAATAGAGGTAGAATTTCGAGCTATATTCGCTATCTATGCTCTCTAATTTTAAAAAACGTAATTAGATGTAAAAGTTTTTTGGTGTAAATAAAATCATTAAAATGAATACAATTTTTAAAACTTGAGGACACTTTTTTACACACTATTTCGCTTTACCAGTATATTGCTTTCGCCTTTTTCAAAACAAGGTTCCTTTCTTACGGGATTATATAAATTATTGCAAAAGTATCAATTATTATGGAGTATTGACCAAAACATCTATAATCAAAGATAGTCACATCCCTCACTCTTTAATTAGGTTTTGATTTAGAGGAAGAAGAAAGTTTTGTACCAACCCTAATGATCGAAGTGGACGCAACCCTACGCCCACATAAATACCCAGAATCAAGATGCATATATAAACTAACACAGACACGTAGTCTCACAGCTGTACAAAGGGTGGGCTTTATTCTCATTCGGCACTGAGATGCACTATCCTAATTATTGAGAGGCCGGCAGCAAGACTCGGACCTATTGTTTGGGAATGGTAATATTATTTCGCATGCCAATTTAGGTTTCAGCGCATACGCGTCTCTTTCACGTAGCAAAGTTTACGTAGAGACTCTTACACTATAGTAGTGTTATTATCTCGCTGCAGACTCGGTCATAAATCATTCAAGTGTTTCGCTTTTGTTGTTCTGCAGTAATGCACAACTCAGCAAAGAATACGTAATTGCGTAAGGATATATAACACATATCGCAAGTACAAGATAAAATATAGCACTTTAATGCTTTGCTTTAAGGAATTCTGGTGCAAAACTTTCGGGGGTGCTTGTCTGCTTGATGTAAGACTGTCTATTAAGATGATTTAAAAATATGATAAAAATTAATGTTAATATATAATAGTTAGATAAAGCCTCTTATAACCCCTACCCTCCTACTATAAATGAACAAAAGCCTAGTGGCGAAATATTAATTCATGTCGTATCTACTCCTTAGGACATATATTTACTATCGCAGGCTTATTATAACGCTAAAAGCTTGTCAAGTATTTGTAACGGGCAACATTACCTATATTCATGTTATTATTCATTAAAACATCAGTTGATTGCAATCAAGCGAGAAATCTTTCACAAAATAAAAAGACCACGCTATAACGATGTATTTGCCAAGTTATCAGCCTTCATCGACGGGCGTTTGTCAATTTTTCAAAGGGCGGAATAATTTTGGTGCTGTAATTAATTCGATTTGGTTTTAATTAAAACGCCAATTTAGGAAAAAATTGAAGTCTCCCAAGTCTTTCCGACTAAATCGGTAATTTGAATCGGAAAAGAGAATTAGCATGCTTTGTACTGATTATGTTTTTAAATAATGCAATTATTTAGAATATGAAAATTAGTTTGTAAATATACTAGAGGTCATTCATACTGTAAAAATGGAATAAAAGCGACAAAAAAACTCTTTTCTTTCCCTAAAATACATTTGTAAATTTTTCTACTGTATTTGTAAACTTTAAAAAATAAATATTAAATGAGGAATATTTTTCTTCCAAATTAAGGTGGCAGCCCCCTGTCGTAGACTCGGTACTCACAAATATAATACATACAACAATTCGGTCGTCTGTAGCGAGAAACACCGCATGCCATAAACTAATATTCGCTCTGGACACTACTTGGAGTTATTGGACAATGTAAATGAACGCTATCTCCTATAATGCCTGCCTTATTCCCCCGACCGGGCCAGTGCCCCGGGCGACCCTCCCGGGGAGGCGCCCCCCACCCGGCCGATGTCTCATCAGTAAGGATTGAACCCTTTAATGTATTCACCGTAACTTTGGGATGAGTCTTGTATTAGTGTTATAATGAGACGTGGCCCTTAGGAATTACGGCCATACTTATGGCCCTCAAGGGTCAGGATTACCGGAGGAACAGTTTCAATTTCTATATGTTGGCTTCGGCGGATCACGTTTCTGATATCGTATTAAATTTTATGTTTAATATGCCCCGCCTTATGTAACTTACCAAAGCCTTATATGACTGACCGATAGATCGATCAACGGAAAGCTTAAACCGAGGCTTAAGAAATCGCAAACAATAAAAATAGAGGTTCCATAATACTGCCTATTGCAGAATTTATTTCAAGTTCAAAATCAACTTTTATTTTGAGACTTGACAAAAGTATAAATAAATACAGTTATAGTAATATCTTAAAACATCAGGTATATACCTAAATAGCCTGCCTGCTAAGGAATATAAAAAATAAAGTCAGTGTTTTAAGCATATAATATGAAGTTCGAAGTTGCTTTAACTTTTCTAGCTTGAATTTACTTCTGAGTTAGTTATGTAAACAGGCAAATTATACTACCAACAATGCTCAGTAGGCAAGTGTAAATAATACTTTTGAGACTATATTTTCTAATATTTATACAGATTAATAGTTCGTATTCATTCTTATTTTTTTTATGACATTTTAATATATAAATAAGCAAATTAATATTCTTTCAAATGTGCTATTCCTTACTAGTAGACACAATCAAATTTAAAATACCATAAAAGATCGCTTCGATCCCCGCCTAAGTCGCTAACGGATCGATATTGCTACCAATTAGTAAGTACCAATTTTCCAATAAAACTTCAAACTGTTTTCCATTCCATTATCTCTCGCCACCCTTTATTGCTGGCAAAGTTAAGCTACGACTCTCCTCTTTCCACCGCTCTGAAATTATTACAATAATAATATTATTATATTAATAATTGTATTGATAAGGAGACTCTCGTAATAAGGGTAAACCGTCCCCTTTCTGCCAGCCATCCTCAATAGCAGAATTTATGTAACTAATGAAATAAGCGAAGTGCCGTACCTACCCGCCCCCCCCCTCGACCCGCTCGCCCCCACCCTTCATTATCGGAAAGTTTCAAATATAATTTGAAATTATGCTCAATGTTATATTGAAGATAAGAGAAACACAAATTCCTTTAATTGGACTTGTTAAAGTGACTCAAATTAAGTTAACACCGAGTTGATGGTATTACTTTTGAAGTTGCCGAATTATGACGGACTGTCCGTAGGTTTGCGTATTCATGGGGTGGTTAGGGCGCGGACTAAACGAAAAGCGATGGAGGGTGTTAACTGCCACGTCACAGCGAAGTATTTCCTAGTCTTAAAGTGGTGTAGGTGACCGGTAATAAATATTTTATTTTGTCTGTTACTTAATAGTAGGCCATCTTTATTATCAGTAGCTTAGAAGAATCAATCCTTGGTGTTTAAGTTTGACACAAGACCAAATATGTTTATTAAAATTTTAAGACGTGCTGAATAATATTATTACTCTTAAAACCAAAATCTGAGGTACCTAATAATTATTATACTTTAAACTGTATATTTTCTGTAGCTAAGCGAAAATTTTGTCTTTTCTACTTTTTTACTTATCGCGCAGATGATGCTAGAGTCACGCGGTCAGACATTATTTTTTTTACAAAATTTTAGCTTCTCACGTGAGACTGAACACTGTACTAAAAAGAACAGTATGCAAACCGATACTGTAAACAGGAGTTTTAACTTATTTACTTTACAGCTGAAACTACACCTGACTTTGTCTATAATCTTACAGATTTCCCTCAGTGTCTCGCCTCTACTTAGACCGTCAAACTATAGACCTGAACACTCCGTCCGGTCCATCTATTATTTCCATTAATCTGCGTCGACGAAGAACAGTTATCGGCTTCTCGGTGCCGCCTATCTTATTTAATGGCGACTTTTATGGGAACCTATAGCATTGTTTTATGGAGTTATAACGAACTTGGACCAGTTATTAAGTTAAACTCTCGGTGTCACTTATTAATTTTTTTCCTAATATTACTGTAGGACCGAGAAAAGTTGCGGAAAGCCATTATTTGTATGTAATCATGATTTGCGAAATAGGGTCTTCAGGGTACTAATTTAAGTCCAATTTTATACTGGAATTTGTATTATTCGAAACGGTATTTACGGATGTTTTAAATATATTACATAGCCCATTTGTTTTAGGGAGTAAAAAATATTTTAGATATATTATTAGATTAGATCTCTACCTCTTTATTCCTACAACATGACACATGAAAAACATTAATTCATCTCTGTTTTAGTTGGTACGTATTAAAAGAGATAGATATACCAAAAAGTATGAATACGTGAAGATTATCTACTTATAGATATTTGTTATACTGCATTGCGGAATTAGATGTGAACTCAGAATATACTTGAGGTTTACAGGCTAAGTTACGTCGGTTCAACTATTGATTCGGACAATGCACCCTCCTTCGTATCTAGGGAATCGCAATATGATTTGAGATTTTAACTATCAAATTGATAAAATGTATTTAAAAAAGTTTCATAAGAATATCTTATAGAATTATCGGATCTTTGTACATAAAAATACAAGAGGAAAAACAAACAAAAAAATTGAATGCAAGATAAACTTAAGTCTAAGCGGTCTCATTGCTACGAAAAATTTTTGGTCGACGCACTTTGGCCATGATAAAGAAAAACATACAAAGATAAAATTACTTTTGTTTTCACTAGTTTAAATCCTTTAATTGATATTATATTTGTTTCTACAAAATTAAGACAAGGAAATATTCTTGAAAACTGTACTAAATATCTAAATCTACTTGAAGTGGAAGGAAAAGAGCTACACATTGTAGCAACTAAAAATACTATTTAAACGCTAATGGTAATGATATCGGATCTCTTATGCAAGAGCAGTCTCATTAGCTGCCTAAAACTTTTGGTGGCAAAATAATAAAGGGTAGATGCACCGATTATATATGACGTACGTGACAACCGCGAAGCTATAACAGCGTCGCGTATAGCGTCAACTCCAGGCCAAATGACAACACCGACGCACTCCGCTGCCTCCGTGCCCCGCAACTCGCACCAGTTGCAGCCATCGCCAGCTATGCAACCATCCGCACATTCCACGGCGCATCCCGAGTTCTCCAGCTGGCCGAGAGACTCAACCAGCTATGCAGGACTCCCATCTCCAGCTGGTCGAGATGTTCCGATGAATATATCTCACTCAACATGCCTGTCGCCGCAGCCAAGCACATCCTACGCTGCGGCTGCCGCGGCGCCACGTGCTCCGCACACCGAACCAACACCTGCCGGCGCTGTGACCGCCGCTGCCGCCACGGCCGCCAGTACAGCTGCTATCGCCGAAGCCCGCGGACAGCGCTCCCAATACCCGCCCCTGGTGGTCGAATGTCTTCCACAATGGACGAGACATTTCGATATACTAAAGAAGGAGCTAGGCCACGCCCCTAACGCTCGCCCATTGGGTAAGGGTGTAAGGTTCGTTCCAAAATCCGCCGAAGAATTTAGGGTGGTACAACGCTACCTAACGGATGCAGCCCAGCGAGATAGTACTATCTCTTGGTACTGCTTCAGTCCCGAAACCGAAAGACCGACAAAGGTGGCCATCCGCGGATTACCGTATGAGACCCCAGTCGAAGAAGTTATTGCAGCCCTCCAGCGGCTGGGGTTCCCAGCAGAATCTGCGCGCGCCCTCCCACCTCCAAAAGGAAGACATGGCTGCACATATTTCGTTCAGCTAGCTCACATGACCCAAGAAGAGCTGAAATACCTCTATGCGACGACTGAAATCCTGTACATGCCAGGTGTCACAGTCGAGGCATGGCGAGGGGGGAGCCGGCCCCCACAGTGCCATCGGTGCCAGGCCTTCGGGCATGCCTCCAGCCAGTGCCACCGCCCCGCGAGGTGTATCAGGTGCGCTGGCGAGCACTTGGTACGGGACTGCCCCCGACCCCGCTCCGACGCACCTACATGCGCCAACTGCGGGCAGGGACACACGGCAAATGACCGCCGCTGTTCCCACCTACGTCGGGAGGCCAGGAAGCGGGGTATAATCATACAGCCCCCCCGCCCCCGTGCACCCGGTCCCGCACAAACTGCACGGCCGGTAACCGAGATTGGTATTGCAGCACCGACAACTGCTCCGAGTAATACTCAATCCGCTAGGATAGACGGACCCATGAACGCAGCGCCTACCACTCTCGCACCACCTGCCAACCCGCCGACTGAAAGACGCTCGGCGCGGGCTCCTAGAACAGGAAAAAGGTCAAGAAACAGAAGAGCCACCCAACAACCTCACACCGAGCCAACAGCGATCTCTACGCCTCAATTTACAATCGCACAGCTTCTATCCCCTCACTCACTCAACCAGGCGCCTGCGCCGACGCCCACTTCGGCGTTCGCTCTACCCGCTCCTGCACCCGCTCTAGCGCCCGCTCCGGCGCCCACTCAGGCGCCCGTTCAGGAGCCCGCTCAGGCGCCCGCTCTAGCGCCCGCTCCGGCGCCCACTCAGGCGCTCACTCAGGCGCCCGCTCAGGCGCCCGCTCAGGCGCCCGCTCTAGCGCCCGCTCCGGCGCCCGCTCAGGCACCCGCTCAGTTACCCGCTCAGACGCCTGCTCTAGCGCCCCCTACGGCGCCCGCTACGACGCCCGCTCCGGCGCTCGCTCCGACGCCCACTCCAGTGCCGGCTCCAGCGCCCGCTCCGGCACCCGTTCCGACGCCCATTGTACCGCTCTACACGGCGCTTGCTCCGACACCCACGGCGCACACTCTGGCGCGCGCTTCAGTGCCCACATCTGCAGCCGCTACGACACTCAGTTCAGCGCCCATACAGGCATCCACCCATGTCCCAAGTGGACATCAACGCCAGAGAGCCACACATCGTTCTGCCTACCATCATACTACCCAAGCAATAAACCACATAGTGCCCACTCCTCCCAATCAGGGGGAAGGGCAGAGCAACCCGGACGTAATGTCCCTAGTCCGGGTTGTACTGGAGGCCGTGATGGCCGGCCTAGCGGTATATCTGCAAGGTCAGGGGGCGATGCCGGCGATCGCAGCCGGGATGGCCGTGCTAGCACGCGCCCTCAACAACTGAGGGTGCTTTACTGGAACCCAGGCGGCATCAGAGGACACACACGGGAGCTGACAACGCTTGCCCAGTCACAGGATATTCATATTGTCCTCCTGGGCGAGACGAAGCTAACGGATAGTGTCGAGCTCCGAGTCCCCAACTACTACGTGTACCGGCACGACGAGGTCTCGCCCCGAGGCTACGCCTACAGGGGTACAGCTGCCCTGGTGCGGCGAGACCTAGTACATGAAGAGCTGGAACACGCACCGTTTATATCCCTGCGGACACAGGGAGTGCGTGTCCAAGCAGGTGAAGAGGAGCTCAAAGTCTATGCCGCCTACAAACCACCAAACAGTGACTTCTGCAGCACCGATGTCCAGCAGCTCCTTGAATGGCAAGGCCCCACACTGGTCGTGGGTGACCTCAACGCGAAACACCAAGCCTGGGGTTCGCGTATCAACACCACGACTGGAAGGCAGCTGCTCGAGGATAGCGAGCGCCACGGGTACGCAATATTGGGACCGGGCGCACCGACCAACGTGCCGTCCAATCCCCGCTTCCAGCCCGACGTCTTGGACATCGTGCTGCACTACCGGATTAACCACCCAATCAGTGTTGAGGTATTATACGACCTCGACACTGAACACCTGCCTATCCTCGTCACGCTGAACCTCCAGCGCGACTTCACCATACCGCGTCCTCCTAGAACACGAACGGACTGGGAAAAATACGCGGTCGCGCTGTCGGGACTTGAGCTCGCAGGTTCCATTTCCACACCAGCTGAAGTGGACGGGGTTGCCTGTAAAATCACGACGGCCATCCAACATGCCAAAGCAGATGCTACTACCACTTATCCATATGCCAGTCGACGGGACCTGTTACCGAGCTCGATCCGGGACATGCTTGTGAGAAAACGCGCCCTTCGCAAACTTTGGGCGCGCTCTCGCTGTCCAAGGGTCAAGCGTGACCTAAACCATCTTGCACAGAAAGTGTCGCAAGCACTCGACGCCCGCGAGGACCAAGACTGGGAGCAGACTATCGACGAGGCGTCCGAGTCCGAGACCACGCTGTACCACCTGTGCAAGAAACTCACTGCAACGACCACACCCGTCTATCCTCTGCTCGATAGCGAAGGTAGACGACGATACTCCGCCAAGGATCGTGCTGAGATAATGGCGGAGTTTATGGAGCGACAATTCACCCCTAATCCACCGGCCACCGACGATACGACGTACAGACACCATGCGGCGATCCACCAGCAGGTGGAAGAGTTCCTGTCGGCCCCAACACCTCCACTCCGGGGAGAAGACTTTATCTCCCCGTCCGAGCTGAGGAAGGCCGTCTTCCAACTCTCTAAACGGAAGGCGCCAGGTCCCGACGGGATACCGATCGCCGCATTACAGCAGCTGCCTCGGAGAGGTCTAGTCGCTTTGACTAGACTATTCAATGGTATACTCCGTACCGGCCACTTTCCGGAATCCTGGAAACAGGGGAAGGTGATTACCATCCCCAAACCAGGAAAGGACCGTCGCCTGCCAGGAAGTTACCGCCCCATCACCCTCCTGCCGCACCTCGCCAAGCTGTTTGAGCGTCTGTTGCTGCGAAGATTCGCACCCCACATCCAACTGCGTGACGAGCAGTTCGGTTTTCGCAGCAACCACTCCACGACGCTCCAGCTGGCAAGGGGTCTTCACCACATCGCCAGTGAGAAAAATAAGGGCCACTGCACCGTCGGGGTCTTCCTCGATATCTAGAAGGCCTTCGACCGTGTATGGCACACCGGACTCCTGGCGAAACTCTTATCTACCACCTTGCCACCCGCGATTGTGCGGCTGGTAGCCTCGTTCTTGGAAGGCCGGTCCTTCTTTGTCTCCGTGGAGGGCGCCAACTCCCAGCCGCGCCCAATACGTGCTGGAGTACCACAGGGCAGCTGCTTATCCCCATGCCTGTACGCCGTGTACACAGATGACATCCCTACCCTTGCAGGACACCTTCGCGAGGGAGAGGATGACGTGCTGTTGTCATTGTACGCTGACGACAGCGCGTATTTTGCGTCGTCATTTCATCAACTCGTCTCCATCAACCGAATGCAACGCCTGCTGGACCTGCTGCCGGAGTGGCTGGACAAATGGAGGATGGCTGTCAACGTGGGGAAGACGGCCGCCATCATCTTCGGCGTGCGGAAGCCGCTGCGTCAGCTGCGCCTACGAGGACAGGATATAGAGTGGCAGACTTCGGTGTGCTACTTGGGGTGCCGCATCGACCAAAGCCTGAACATGATACCCACGGTCAACCATGCCGTGGACCATGCTAAGGCTGCCACGTCGATGCTGTACCAAGTCCTTACCTCAAGACTAACACCGAAGACCAAGCTACGGATATACGGAGCCTATATCCGTTCTCGCCTGACGTACGCGGCGCCCGCCTGGTACGCCCTATGCTCAGTCACCCAGAAGCACCGGCTGCAGGTACAACAGAATAAGTGCTTGCGCCTGATCGTGGGAGCCCCGAGGTACGTCAGAAACGACGTTATCCATCGGGACACCAGGACGCCCACCGTGGAGGAGTTTGTCCGTACTCTGGCGCAACGCCTGTTCGCTCGCGCGGATTACGGGCCGTGCGCACACCTCCACGGGATTGCCCCTACACTCGATCGACCACCGCAAGGGCGTCCCCTACCTCGCGAGCTCCTACGGTCCCCGTCCCCTTCCCGGCATTTTACGGGTAGCGATGGAGACGAGGAAGACGACGCGAGGATCATCACTGGACAGGACCAATGACGTAACCAGACCCCTAGGCCCAAAGCCAAGATGGCGGAGCCTTAGCTCCCTAACCAGGGGGCTTAAAGATCAACACCGAGGGCGTACATCGCCCGGGCAAGGAGGTTTGCCTCGAGGCCCGTACCCCCCCGGAGGGAAATTACACCCGCCGGAGAAGACCACGCTGCGTGTTGGTATTATTGGCACCGATAAGCTGGCGAATTCGCTCACCCCGTTCGCCCTGTCCAGGATATACGTCTATTGGTAGACGATTAATAATTAACAATTACAAGAAAACGTCGTTGGGGTAGTACGTTAGGTCAGCTATTGATTTTGTCACTGCGCCCAGGATAGCCCGTATCTGGGGGCCGCAACTTGAGACTATCACAATTAGGCGACGGCCTCAATCTAATTATATTACTGATTGGCTGCCGACGACCAAACCGGCCTTATTTATTTAATAACGTATCAAGTTCATAATATTTGTGATATTTTGTTTCGTGCAAATCTATCTTCAATTTCGACGCTGAGAATTGAGATATTTATTGGATAATCTTAGTAAAAGGTAAAAGTCAAAATTCTTTATGGCAATTATTTATCATAAAGTAAAATAAAATAAATAAATGTAGCAATCTTTTCAAGTGTTAAACACGGAATAGATATGCCTTGCAATTTAAAGGCTTAAATTAAAATTAAAGCTTTCAGAAACTAAATAGACAACCGTCTCATTCGTCGAATTCAAACTAAAAATCAAAATTCATCCAAAATTAATGTTCTTGAGTCGTGATGTAGAAAAAGAAATTTGCAAAAATGTATCTATTTCATAACACATAAGTAACAAAAGCTTTGGGACGTATATGGCCACAAATATGTCTAACATACTCGGAGCTGATATAATTTTTCAAAGGTTAGTTTTATCAGAATAATTTAGAGATCTTCTTATTAATAACACTATCCATTTTATATTTGAAAAACGCCCTAGCCAGGCGACATCAAGAGATCAATTGAAACAAATTACAATGATCACAATTAGATACAGATCGGGGTCTAATTATTCGGATTCGATTCGCACCGGGCGGCGCAGCACTATTCTCGATCGCCGACAAGCGATTTCGGAAATTACTAAGGCGTCCCCCCCCCCCAGCCCATAGCCCGCCTCCCCGCTCCTTGCGTTCGGATAGACGGTCAATCACTGGTACGTTTACCCTATAAATTTTAATAGGACAATTTACATAGACGCATTTTGTTTATTAATTATTTTGGTTGTTAATTTAAACAGATTGTGTGGCTAATTAATTTTCAAATTCTCTAATATAACCTGTAATAACTATCAAATAAGTAAGTATTGAATTGAAGCGGGTGTTACTTTGCGCAAGTAATTTACAAACCACAAAATTGTTTGCTTTAGAAAGCCTACTCCGCAATTTCGGAAGCCACATCATCCGTATGGTACTTTACATTATCAAGTACCAGTATAAAACTTTACTTTCCCTGTATGCCCACATTTAGATTTAACTACGGAGCATATTCCTATCCTTCACACAGATCCAAAAAATCTAGCTAGGATAGCCAGTTCTTGATCTTACTTCATGACTCCAAGTTATTCAATCTATTATAAAAGGTAAAGTTAGATCAAGCTAACTATTTGTAAAAATTTGATGGTAAGAAAAATATCTTCAGAAGATGTTGGTTATACAAAGCGTATTTGTGCAGTACGGATGAGAAATGATTATTCACGGGTGCAATGTGATATTTATTAACGTCCCCTTTGTACATACTACCAGATGCCGTTGAGTTTGGCTCAATTGGAAATCTACATTTTTACGATAAATAAGTTAATGGAACTTTTAAGTACGACGGGACTTCGAACCTAATATTCGATAGTTTTTATATTCTCAATATTGATCTCTAATAAACTTCACGCATACTTCCAAACAAGTGGTGTATGAATTTCTATGATAAATGCCATTTTTTCAGGAAAATATTTACCACAATATCGACTAAATGTAGACAGTACGATCATAGAAATATCCTTAGCATAAACTATGCTACATCGTCATCAACACAATATTTATATCCTTTCGTTTATATCTATAAGCGTAAGTATTATGCTGTAAGTATTATTCTGGGAGAACCTAAGTCATTACATATTAGTATAGCCGACCGGGTAAACATTGTTTTGCCATTTAGTGGTATGAAAAATAGATAACACTAAATTTCATAAGAATTGTTGGAGCCGTTTCGGAGGAGTTTGGTTACAAACATTGTGACAAGAGAATTTTATACAGGGTTATTTTAAAAATACCAAATCTCTCTTGGCCTGTAGTTGTTTACATTAAAACTAACAACTTTTGTTCTACGACTTTTTTTTAAACTCGATATTTAGAGAAATATCAATATTCAATGTTTTACAGAGATGCTCCACTTGCGCTTACTCTGTAATGTAAAAAGGGCGCGGCGCGCGACGCGGCGGCCGGTGCGCGAAGTCGCGGCGCGAAACCGCAACAGCGTAATGTCACTTTACAGAAATAATATTTTTTTGTATGAAATAAATTAATACTGAATTTTGAAAAGTCGTAGAACAAAAGTTGTTACTTTTAATGTAAACAACTACAGGTCGAGAGAGATTTGGTATTTTTAAAATAACCCTGTATATTAGAGATAATTGGTCCTAGAGTAGGTAGGTATTTTACTCAGTTCCTTGAGTTGTGAACAGAAGTAGAAGTCGACAGAAGTTCTCGATAGTTGTGCAGCTATCGACCAAAAATCTGCCTTTCCTCATTACCATAACAATTTCATTAATCAATCCACCCCAGCCACCGCTCAAGTCCGTACTATTGTCATTTATAATCTTGCCCGTATCTAAATTGTAATTTAGTTTAACCCATTTGCTTTATAATTACTTAGAACAGTGCCATACTCTGTACTTTACGAAAAGCTATTAAAACATTCTCATATTAGGGATTTGAACTTGCAAGCAGCTTTTATAAAACTTTTCTCTTAAATATTATCTTCTCCTATAATTAAAATGCAATAATTGCGAAAATCTTGGAAATAGTTCGACCGAATTTGTAATTTTGTGAGTATGGTGGAGCTGCGAACAAAGATCAGGACATTGTCTGTCGGGCCATCTAAGAACGCTTTCTAATATTTGGTCTCATGAAAGCTAGATTTGGGCTATGACCAACAAAATTTTATTTAAGTTGCTGTTTATATCAACAATGTTAGCCAAGTCAAGTGACTTTGAAATGTTATACTGATCGAGTCATCATTTCGAGGATGATTTAATGTTGTAACAATGCGTGACTGTGAGTAAAGAAAGTTTGTCCAAATACGAGCTTTTAAACATTAGTCATAGCAACAACAATGTCCTTGTTTACCTTTAATTTTTCTTACACGTCTATCTTCTCTCTAATACCTACTCATTTCAAATTTATCGCAATCTTTCTTTTTTTTCTCCGTCTCTTATTTAATCCACTATAGTTATTATATTTTGCATTTTTCTAACACTCGTATGAGACGTACACCTGAAAACTCTTTACGAAACTCCAATAGTCTTTCCCTTGAAGCTACTCCTATCTTATCGAAAAAAAATCGAATTTGCGTGCAGCGTCCAAGCAACGCACTAGGCGCTCGCTTGAAAAACTGCATTAATAGCGTGTGTAGATCAGATAATCGCAGGTTATCCGCGTCGTTTCCTCGCCCCCCTAAAGACCGACCTCCACCCCGCCTGCTTCACCCCCCTCTCCCCCCCCTCCCACCGCACAGTACATCATCTCATTTGAATTTCTAACTAGGAAACCTCCATGCAATTATTGGATTAATGTAAATTACTCAGTCTACAGCTCCACGGTGCACTATCAGGGACCAGCTTTAATTAGAATCCGGTTAATTCTAATAATAGACGCGGTAATGAATAGAAAAATCTATTCGTCTATTGATCTACATATTTATAATCATTTTAATTCAGGTATAATGTAGTAATAGCTCTTGCGCAGTTTCCATTCTTCCGAACTCTTCTACTCTAATGTTATCCTGGTATGCGACGTGACGGGGTTTCACGAAAATTGAACCACGTAAATAGTGCCACGAACTTTTCTTGTCCAGTGACTAAAACTGGAACTAAAGCAGTGCGAGGAACTATGTATAGAAAATGACATTAAAGTAGGATTATTAGCGACTCCCTCACTAGACTAGAAAACTTTGTGGCACCTACCTAAAGCCTATAGACATTTAAACTTTTAAACGTGAGTATTTTAGACTTCTTTCTATTAGGTAACTACGAGTATGACACGCCAGAAACACTTAATTTTTTCGTATAATCAACCATATAGGTACCTATATTTACTTCGTATGTGTAAATGATGTGAAAATAACTTCGTTTCATGCCACGGTACCCAAAATGGAAACTGGATAATTTTCTCACAGATCAGATCATTATAAATCTGTAATTATATTTAGTGAAATGCCTATAATATTATTGTAACTAATCGTGTAAGCAAGTTTCGTATCATTTAGACGATAAAAAATACTTCATGGTAGATGTGGTAGATGCCATAATTTGTCACGGTAATACCGACGCGGGGTTAAGAAAACCATAACATATCATGAGTATCTATTCAAATTTGTAGGTGTCTATACATGCTCGTAATCGTTTCATGATAATTATCCGATTATGAACACCTAAATTGGAGAAATCTAAGCGGGCAGCCCATAAATCGGTCATCGGCAACCGGACGACCCGTAAACCTTGGACGTCAACGTCCGACTACCGCCACCCTAGTCCGGAGCTAAAGAAGAGACCGCAAACCCTAAACAAAGTCGACGCGGCAAAACGACGCGCAAAACATCGAAACATCCCGCCGTGACCTCGAAAACGTACGTAGGTGAAAGCCCTCGGGCTCACGTAGGGAACAAAAAATCTCTAACCCCTAGCAAGGAGTGGGGGCGTCCCGCCCATGAATGAGCGAAGGAGGCGCGCGTCCTTGGAGCAAAAAAGTCACGTGACCCGCGCAACAGGTGCCGCCGTAAGCGTGTCCTTGCCGACGGATTAGAAAAAACAACGTGTTCGAAATTCGAACGCGTTCGTTCCGACGTTCCTTTTTCTTTTTCTTTGTTGTTGGCACCTTGTCTACTTGTATTTCCAACTGAGGGTTTGTTCAGAAAAAAATATGTTTGAATTTTGAATGCGTTATCTCATTCCCTTTATTGCATTGTCATGTTTGATGGTTTTGTTACTGTTTTCCATTTCATTAATGACATGTGCAATATTATTGTTCACTTATTAAACATAATACAAAAGTCATAAGAGCATCTGTAACTAGGCCTATATGAAATAAAGAATTCTCTATGCTATTGTATTCTAACATACGAAGATACTCATCGTGTTACCATAATATGTTCTTATTTGAGTATGTTATGTACTACTTTTTTAATTTTTATAAACTACTCATTTACATAAATATTTCCTATATCCAATTTTAAAACATCTATTAATTGCCTGTTTATAATATTACTTAACCAAGAAAAAAAAGTTTTCTTTTCGTATTGTAAAAGTTGAGATGATGGTCAACTCTTGCTGTACACCTTCTACATCTTGGTTTACCAGACGTCAAGTAGCTTGTAATAAGGCTATTACAATTCCACAATCTAGGTATATCACAATATGCTATTGCCGAAACAGTAAAAAGCTCAGAACAGCTAGGCGTTATTTTTATACCGCCAACAAGCTTTTAAACAAGTAGTAGCTTAATATCATCCTTTATGAATGGCTCTCCTCTCCCTCGGCTCCGCTTAACACAAATGTCACGACGCGCCGGCGAGCCGGAAAACTCTCCTTTCTTCCTGAATTGTATCAACAAACTCCCGTACAAACAGCAACCTTATCACAACAACATAAAGCTCAAGTGTAAATGTAACTGTTGAGAAAATTTAAGGAATTTTCTAGCTCATCACGCTATCGTAATTTCAACCTTGTTCGTGTTACTCTAGGGTTGTTTTTAACGCATCTAACAGTTTTGTTAGCGGCATGAAATCTTCCAGTCTCCTGCGGCAAATTGTTTCCTCACGCGGCGTGTTTGTATTTTATTATACATTTTTATTTCTCGATAACATTAGCTTAACCGACTTTTCATTGCCTGTATTAGGGTTGTCGCTCTCGCTTTATATTTTATTTTTTAACCGTATTTAAATAATAAGTTATTTAGTTATTAGCCAAAAACGGCTTAGTTGGAAAGTTCTTTTAACAATATGCACAATACGTTTGTATTCATTCCTTCCCTTATAACTCCTTATTTTATTAGACTTCACGGTAATGTGGCATATTTATAGTAAAATGCAAACACACAAGTTTTCCATTGATGAAATTGTTAATAATAATAATATTATACATTATGTAAAACTTTTTACCATAATCGTAATACTTTTTACAGTTCTTATTATGGTACTAAATACTGCAGTTTACGTGCAAATTAATTAATACTTTAACGAGTTATTTCTAGCTTAACACTACCGCTACTTTGATAAATGCAAGCCAATAATCTTAATTGTTTTTATTACTGGGTTCTACAACTTTTATTGCCAATAGCGGTTATTATAGGACCTAATTGGCACAGGTAGCCTAGAAAGTAATTATTACAATTTCGTAATGCACTAACACTCAAAAGGTACTAACTGTTTTGATATCGTTAATATTCGTTGCAGGGTACATTGTACCCAAAGTAATTTATTTAATGTCAGACTATTGTCATTAAAATACCTTTAGTTAATTATTTTTGAGTGACAAAAACAATATTAAAAGTGAGAAAAGAAAGAAAGTATATGTGTATAATTATATTGTACACCCGAATTATAAAGTCATTGTCAAGTGCAATTAAGTATAACATAGAACGGTTAACAGTGTGATAATTTGATAATCTTCATGCGCAAAACATTCAAGTTTTTATTTTATGACTGAAAAATGTCAACGATCAGAATGAAAACAGCAATAAAAAGAACAAGAATAACAACAATTTGTGGAGGGAAATCCACTAATCAGTTTCTTTACAGCATTATAAATTTCCAAATCCCACCAACCTTTTACTCAAATATATACTCAAATATATATATAATACAGAATAAGCTGATTGCATTAGGGATTGCGTCATAATCATCACTATTATTAAACATAATTATAGAAAAAGGACCGCGTAGTCATTTTTATTATGCTCTTAATAAAACATAAAGATATGAAAAGGGGAGTATGTACCCACTCTTCCTGTACGTACCTTCCTAGTACTGTTTCATTTTTCACGTTTTTTTTATTAACTTTTTCTCCAATGATCTCAAATTTATTTATAATAGATATCACTGTCTTTCTCCAAGGAAAAAGTAAAATGGTGTTACATAATTCAGTAAATTTTTCTGCTCATCGTGTTGTCAAAAATTGGGAAAGAAATAACACATCCCGTTGTATAAAAAATCCACCGGCTTGGTACATTTCGACCAAATGACGAGTGCTCAAGTGGTTCTTTCAGGTTTTATTAATTACTTACTATTTGCACAGGGTAATCAAATCAATGATTAGCATAACTTAAATCCGACCGGAGATTGGTTTCTAAATAAATTAACTGCTTGACCTTTAAAATAATTAGCGCAAATAATAAATAATTATTATTAATGAAACGAACGAAAATTACGACTTGCGCAATAACATACCTAATTTAAATATTTAAAGCTAATTTATATATTTGATTTATGTTAATATAAGTTGCTAACACATTAATTTAAACTCTCAAAGTATAATACACAGGATGTTCAAAAAAATCTTTATTATTAACTTCAACGCAAATTTTTTATCGACAAAAATGTAGTACTGCAATAGTGTATGTTTCTGATCTAAGCTGATGAAATATCAGTGTGAAAAAAGCTATAATTTAAATATACCTGCATCTATAAAACTTTTTCAAATAACAGCCCTCGCCCATATTTTACATTGCATAACCAGAACGTTACGAAAAAGGTTAAAACTGAACTTGCCAACCCTAAAAAGGATGAAAGTTTATCCCTATCATTGCCTGCGTAACAGCCCTAAGAAAAGTTAGTAGCGATGTAGGTACGTCAAAAACGGGGCGCGAACAAATATGTGCTTACCGACTGACGGCCGGCGCCACCGAAGTTTAGAAACTTCGCGCTGACAGACAGAGAGCGCTGTCGTAATTGTCTTTTTGAGCTTTTGAGCGCTCGTCCTTTTTTGAGGACGTTTTGATTCTCGTTTTGTACTGATTGTGTTGACATTTTTTCTTTTAGAGACTCTGACTGAATCTTGTCGGTGGAAACCCTGTTTAGATTGACCAGTTTATATTTGGTGTTTAATATATTTTACTTGGAATATTCAGCGCTCGTCCTTTTTTGAGGACGTTTTGATTCTCGTTTTGTACAAATGGTGTTGTAATTTTTTCTACTAGAGATTCTGGCTGAATCTTGTCGGTGGAATCCTATTTAGATTGACCAGTTAATCTTTGATGTTTAATATATTGTAGTTGTACTTTTGAGCACTCGTCCTTTTTTGAGGACGTTTTGATTCTCGTTTTGTACAAATTGTGTTGACATTTTTTCTTCTAGAGACTCTAACTGAATCTTGTCGGTGGAAACCCTGTTTAGATTGACTAGTTTGTCTTTGATGTTTAATATATTTTACTTGGACCTTTTTCGAGGACGTTTTGATTCCCGTTTTGTACAGATGGTGTTGTCATTTTTTCTACTAGAGACTCTGGCTGAATCTTGTCGGTGGAATCCTATTTAGATTGAACAGTTAATCTTTGATGTTTAATATATTGTATTTGTACTTTTCATCTCAGGTGAATTGACACAGTAGACCATTCAAAAGAATAATAAGGCGGAAATGAAATATGATAACGAGAGCGTTATCGAGGTTAGAAAGAGCCATCAGAAAATGTCCTTCAGAAATAGACAGATTTAAGTACTCAGGACCCGGCAGACAGCGCGAAAAAATGTCGCCAATTTACTGGGGTCAAAAAAGTCTGTTTTGACACTTACACGTCTTAAATGTAAGACGCAACAATTTCTCTTGTTTCGTTGAGTACTCGCGCGGTGATCGCATTTCGCATCACCGCAGTAGGGTTGTTGGTCGTTGGTCACGGCTCGCCACCTGCGCGTCAGACGACAAAGATCGGCATACGTTGTACCCACCAACATATTCTTAAAGAGTTAGAAAGACAAAAATAAACTCAGTATATCCTCTTAAGTAAGACGTAACAATTTCTTAAGTAATAATCTTGTTTCGTTGTGTACTCGCGCGGTGATCGCATTTCGCATCACCGCAGTAGGGTTGTTGGTCGCTGGGCACGGCGCGCCACCTGCGCGTCAGACGACAAAGATCGGCATACGTGGCGTACGTCGTACGTATTAGGAGCGGCTATAACAACAGGGGCCGAGGGGGCCCGCTATCGATTTTGGATGAGGAACCGGACTAGAGACATGCAAGCTTAATATCGGATCGAGATAACCTTTGCCTACTACCTATTCTACTCTATAGTTCTATTCTTGGTGTTCTTGTGTTGCTTTAACGCCTGCTTCGATTCGTTATCGTATTCAATTTTATTGTATTAGGTAGATAAGTATCTTTACTTCAAATGACCTAGAAGAAAAATATATTGTGCTTTCCTGATACCTAAGTGTTTCTTGTACATCAAAGAATGATGAGACGATCAAGATGTTCATCTGATAAGTGATACTCATGCCCATGTCAGGCAAGCATATCACGACATACTGGACTGCAGCTCTCATCTTCCTGAGATATCTAACTTGTGAAAAAAGAATACAAAAAATGTTTGCCTCCGTTTTCCTAGTTAATAACCCAGTGAGGATTACAAACTATCAAACTGAACGGTAAAGAATGAGCCCACAGACCGCGGCGGTCAATCTCTGTCGAGATTTTCCACAGGCGCGAAACTTAATATAATTAATATAATCTCTATTTTATGAGAGACAGTCTCTCATAGTCCGATAGGATGATAGCTCCAACATGAACGGAGAGAGACCAGGCGCAGGTAAAATGGTTTAACAAACGTCTTCGAGACATGAGAGTGAAACACAGACTTTCCAAACTTCAAGCTAGTACTAAGAATTTCGTGAAAGAAAAATCCAATAATTTTATTTTAGTCGAACATGCTCCAGACCAACAAAGCAGTCAGAAAAAAATGTCTAGCTAGCTAGCTAGTCTATCGCGCTATGTCAATATGACCCAAATTCATCCAGCGTCGTAATAAGTGACCCTGTCCAAATACCAGGGTCATCTCAAAGATACAACGAACAGGGGGTTAGTACTGGTCTTTGTACGAATTTCGAGTCGACTGGCATCGCACAAACGAATCGAAATCCACCATACAGTTACAGCCAGCGCCATCAATTGACAGCCGCAAGTCAGCCGCATATCAGTGACTGTCGATAGATGGCGCTGGCTGTAAATGTATGGAGGATTACGATTCGTTTGTGCGATGCGAGTCGACTCGAAATTCGTACAAAATCTGTACTAACCCTACAGGACTCGCAGTGGATATAACCTAATCTGTGCCCGGCCTACACAAGAATGCTTTCGACATTAGGTTAGACAATTTAATTCAATTACCCGCGTCTACCTGGGCTTGTGCTGGGCGAATCAAATACTGGCGAATATGAGACTTGCTTTCCCTTGTAATTGGAAACTGTTCCTGTATCCATCCATACCTATTATTGGAATCATGAAAATAAGTGGTAGTTTACGACTTAGACTCTACCTGTCGTCTTCATATTCATCTACTTAAGTATATTTCATCTGGTATAGAAATTTCTGCTGTACTAAACTCCACATGGAAGCCGTTTCCCTAAAATATAGAAACAACTTATATAGAACTTATACAAATTGAAAGCAAAATTAATTTAATCTTTCAAGATACACCAGAATTGACTGTCAGAGCAGTAGGATAAATTATTCTACGCATTCTGCAACGTTGAGTCAAGTTTTTTACCGATCTTCTGAATGTACCTAATCTATGTCCTATAGCCCAACATAAGATAATAATATATGGACTATGGAAAGAAGACGTTGCAGAAAAGTGGGACATCGCGATAGTACTTGCTAAAATGAAAGTATTCTGAAAGACTTTTCATAAGGTTGTGTTAACTTATGCTATTTGCGTCACTTCATTACTTGCTGCAAGCGGAATATTGAAAGTTGACTTAAAATGTTTACAGGCAAAAGCTTAACTCACAACAAATCTGCATTCTTAAATCCCGACCAAATAAAATAGTGCCAAAACACAACAATTCTACATTCAGACAAGACGGTTCTCTCCCTAGTCGGTTAGCATTAGAAACATCGACCTCAAAAACTTATTACAATACGCCCTACCCAGCTCATTATCTCTGGCCATAGCACCAAATCGATACCTAACACACGCAAACTATCACACACACACGCGTATACTAAACGAAAGTCTACGCTTACTCGTAACCGGCGCGTCAACTTAAAACTTAATTATAATTAATTAATTCCAATTGGTCTCTATCCCCCTCGCTCTAATGTTGTCTTGGGTATACCTCTCCCCCTCTGGTGTAGAGGCGAGGGGTAGAAACGCGGTATTGTGTTTTCGAAGACCTTTTATCGCGGAGGCATTTCACGAACTGGAGCATTCGTCGGTTCGATTCCTTTCGGAATTTATTAGCACTTAGATTTTAATTGGACTTCTATTGAGTGAGCTGTTCCGAATTTCTACCTATAACCACCTACATAAATAACTATACAATGCTCTAGCTAGGATATTATAAAAAACGAATCGTTGAACTGTTTTCCTATTTCAATAACTATCGTTGGTTAAAATTTTCAAAAATAGTTTTTGTAATAGGAACCGTATATTGTTAGCAAAGTGCGGCCTGAATTAGCTAACATGGAATCAATCTAACAAAAGAAATAGTGCCTAGTTACTAGTTTGACAAAACCTATGGATTATTATTATATTGTGTTTCGGTTGACTGAGCAACTCAGTCAAGGATTAGTCTAGACTAGTAGACATACCAATGTACACGGATATTGACATTGACATTCGCTATTGTACACGGGAATCGACATGACAATGGAAGCAAAAGTAGTCCAATTTTACTTAAGTTAGAATCTACCTATGTATTTTTTAGTATTTTTTTCAAGATGTGCAGAAAAATGCGTAGATACAGTACTACAGTATAAATTCAGTATCATTAACAGGCCTCTAAAATAGCGATGTACCTATAGCTATATGTTACAGTACAATACATTTTTTTTTCAAATTTCCACTGAAACCATAAAGATTTCCGCGATAAAATGTGGTAATCCAAGGTATAAGCTATTGAGGTAAGTATAACATTACCAGCCGACTTCTTGTGGTATGGTTTATTAACAAACATACAAACTTATTTTTACATTTGTATATTAGTAAAAGGGGATGGGATCACAGTAGCAGTATTTGTCCATGTTGATACATAATAGAGCAGGAAAATTAAATAAAACGTACTACGTAGGCCTCACGTGTTACGACGCTATAAGACTGAACATCGAGAAACAGCGGGACATAAGAACTCGATTGAGCCATTTAATTTTGTGTAAAGAGGGCCCTTAATATAAAATAAGCGAATTACGAACAAGAATCACAAGTCCCAACTTCGCGGGAACTTTTTAACAACGTCCAATCCAATCCGAACCGCGGCCGGCGTCCGCGGGATATCATCAATAACAAAATTAAAAATTCCCCAATTTGAATTTTAATTGCGTCCGATTATAATCGCGATCGCGAACGGGTGCCCTCGGAACTTTTTTTGGAGGAGCCATCTCTTAAATAATTCATCCTCAAACTTGATGCAACTACAGCCCGGATCGAACTGGTTTGAAGTTGTACAGCTCGGAGGCGGCGGGGCAACTTTAATCCTTATAAATTTCCTTTTTACACAAAGCAATATAAGTAATTAGCATAATTTCGTTCAGTAAATGAAATATGGTAATGAGGGGGACACAACCCCTTCTTGGGCGGAATGGGGGGGCGGGGTGGAAGGACCCTTCAGCGCATCCTCATTGATACTCGTCACAGCTCGATATAGTGATGACTACAATTAAATTATCCGGCATTCAGTGACAGCCATTTTGTTCTGATTTCCTTACAACGGTCACTTCAAGACTGCCGAGGTCTCAAAATATATTTGAATTGAAAATTATTTATAAGTCACCATGGTTAGAATTCTGGGGATGTTTAAAGACAAAAAGAGCTAACTGAGTAGAATTTGAAGTTTAATTTTACGTATAATATATTAGTTTGGTCCTTTTAGTAGGTAGATATTGCTTTTATCAAACCTACCAACCCACATTGGAGAATGTCGGATGGCCTAAGCTCTGGGTATACTTCTGAGGTAAAAGAGAAGAGACACTGCGTCTATCATGAGAATATTAGCACGACAGATAAGATTGATTATTACTAATCTCGCCTATTATAAATATTAAATTTTAAATTATTAATATCTATCGTTGCATTGCACATTTATTTTTCAAAAATGTTATTAAAACATTCCACGAAATGCAAATGGCGTAACAAAGGCTGCGATATTCTGAGATACAGTAAAACCCGTCTCAATGATTTATAGCGTTAAGATATTAATTCTATTCTGGACGTAAAACTAGTACAAAACATATTATTTCACTGATTAAACTTTCTTGATTTTATTTCAGCTTGAGTTTTTGTATAAAAATTGGAGTCAAAAAACCAAATTATTTTACTCTCAGATCAATATTGTACAATAAAACAAACGGACTTATAGGAGAAAGCTGAAATTTCTTCTGTCTCTCTATTTACGATTAAGTACCTAGTACCTACAAGCAAAAAAATATTCAGAAAAACCACGAGGACAACCGAACGACGAGAGGGAAAGATCAGCTAGTTATTACATGGGCTCAATAAGAGAATAATCAATTTTGTCATTAATTCATCTGTATGTAGCAACGAAGGTATATTTTTACCTCAAATTTTTCCAGACCCTCTGGTCCAGTACTTACTTTAAAAGGCATATCATTTTAGGACAGTGGCAATAAAACCTACAATGATCGGCAATAGCCACAACAATATACGTCTTCATGATTCATTCGACGCATACTAGTATACAAGTACAACTGAGTACTTACTATATACATACTCATACCTACTACAAAATAAATTATATCGTTTGAATTGAATTATAGTAATGAAATACCAAGTTGCTTTGGGCACAGAGAGCCCCCGGCCGCTAGTTTCACAACTTATCCCGGCTAAGGCGAGTCCTTATTTAAATGTAAATTAGGTTCATTTCACAAAATTAATGTCGTAGAGTTCCACCCCAATGTAGAGTGACCAGGACCGACTCCTTTTACGGAATGGTCCCGTTTATTAATATCGTATTGCAGTTATTATCGCGTCGCTTTTAATGTTAATTTATGCGCTTACATAGTTAAATCTTAATTTTACGTTATTATAAATATTTCTATACTTTGACTGGTTATTAAACTGGTTTGACTGGTTATGGTTAAGACAAAACTTATCATCGTTTTATGTCCATATATTGTTTTTAATCATAAGTAACGTAGGTGTTATTATTGTCTTTACGAGGTTTTAGTCATTGTCAGCAATTGAGAGGGTGGATCACCTGATGGACCAGAGGAACTGCAAATGTGTTGTGTGGCTCTTAAGGAATTTGTTTATCCACCCCTTGAATAACGCAATGTTGTAGCTATGAGGGAACATTGCTGCTGGTAGCTGCTTCCACAGTTTGCATTGTGCGTGGAAAGAAGGATATGGCATACCATCCATTAGCCATCCAGGTGGTATATGGATAGAACATGGAACAAGTGTATTGATTTTTAACTAAGAGTCAAATCATGTGTCAGTATTGACCATGATATAATGACCATGGATGTATGGAAGCCCGCCTGATTCAAATCCAAACTTTATTGTTTATACTCGTAGATTACGGTTTCAACTTTAACTCCTACAATTTTCTTTTATTAATATCCGGATTCCAAAGTTATAAGTAAATAAACAAGTTGTACTTCTCAATCAAATCTATACATGACAGGAAATGTGCATTGAAAAGAAAGTAACTTTCTGTAGGCAAAATTAAATTCCGGATATGAAAAACGAATTCCTAGTGCCACTGCCAATGGTTCTTAAAAACACTATTTTACTTTCCTAGAATATTTTGGTTTTGGTTCATGAGAAAATTGATACCTACCCACCTTTGGTCATTCTTTTTTATTTACCCAAATCTAACTAAGTAGTTTGTGATTCTTGTCCAGGTGGCTTTCAGTAATAAGTCACCCTAAGATCGAAATAATGGCTTCTCCATAATCATATTGACAGATGATTCACACGCTTGTGAGGGTGTCATCGCGAATTCCTGACGCTCAAATAATTTTACATGAGCGACCGATTATTATGGGCTAACACATGATATTTTCCATCTCGTTGTTTTCTTGGTCATAAATTAATAATGAATTAATAAAATTGTGTTCCATTTTGCATAAAATATGTTTTTTCGAATACGAATTTCTTGAAATAACAATCAGTCACTTATGATTGTGAGGGTATAATATTATTATTTTTATCTACGCTCATTGCTTAAAGTTCGAATTATGAAATCAAAATGTGTCAAATAATTACCTACTTTATTCACAGACTTCTATAATTATTAAAAAGTTATTCATAATAACATCGCTCTTCTATGGAAATATTTAAAGAAAGTTGTTTAATATCCATAACGATACACGGCTCTGGATTCCTGTATTTGTATCTGGGGTAATATTTTATAAGTAATATTTTTTTAAGTGAATCCACAGACAACATATAGTTGGTAGTCATTGCCGAGAGTATGGATGGGCCATGATTGACCACAGACAACAACACAATGTCTAACGTTCCGCGTAACGTTTCACCTGGGCCTGTGATTATGATTACGATTACAATTACGACTACGATTACGATAACGATTACGATTATGACGTTATCTCGTAAATCTATCGTCCGTAAACCGACTTTACAGACAACCAATTTTTTTTGTTACTTAGTCAAAACTTTGCGCTGAAAAATGACTAGCAGTGAAACCTACTAAAGAAAATTTCACTCCACCTGACATCTTAGTAGTTGCAATGATTTACGACAAACGTTAGCAAGATTTTATGATTTGGATTTATGATAATAATATGAGCGTAGATAAAGTAGTGTATGAAACTCTACATAATTAGGTATTAAAACACTCGTGTGATACTATTAAAAAACTCGCCTGCGGCTCGTTTTTTAAACTCACACTCGTGTTTTAATACCCCCCATTATGTAACCGTTACATAAACTACTATAGCGTATGTTATTTTTATATCTACATTATATTATATCACATTTAGGTATAACAGTCTACGTTCTTAGTAATATGACTTGTCGACGATCACCATAGAAACCTGTCAATCGTTAGTAATAGTTATTGGAACTACATTCTAAAACTGTAATGTAATGACATATCCGATTCACCGTGTGAATTATCGTTGGGAAATGTCATTCTTATACATTTTGAGAATTTTTTACCACAATGATGAGTCATGTGCCTCGGGCTGCTGCTGTGAATTTGATCACGTTCAGATGATTCCGACCTTTGTTGGATGATCTGATGAGAAAAACTTGATCCTTGCGAAAATTACTAAAACGAGGCCACCCTATTCGCAAAGTAATGGCTGCTCTATGATTATATGGACAGACGAGTCATTACTCCCGTGTAAATGTTGTTGCGAATTGCTAATGCCCCGAGTTTTACGCGAATTAATTGACGCTATAAGAATACTTCCACGCGCCCCGTACGCGGCTACACTGCTTAGCACTCCGCTGAAGAGGTGGTCTCTTTATATTAATTATGAGCAAAATATAGGTACCTACTCGGGATGGATAAACGAGCACAATAACTGACAATGTTTTATGAATACTCCATAATATTATAATACAAAAGATTTGAGAATTTTTGTACTATAGGTAGATAGGATACTATAGCGCTCGACAATATGTACAATCATGTCTGATGGACAGAAATTATGAGGCTTAGGATGGAGCGCGCTTGCCTAGAAAATGCCTATTCACTCTTCTCATGAAGCCAGGTTGTACCTGGCTGGGAACACAGAAACTGGAAGGGTGTTCCACACCTTAGCGATACGTATCAGAAACGTGGAAGACAAACGTTTTCAAAAGAAAGACTTTCTTGAAATTGGAATAATCTACTTAATACTTAATATTTAAATGTGTTTTGTAGAAAATGATGGTAGATTGAACTGAGGTCTTGGATTCGAATTTAAGCACACGTGAATCAAATAAAAAAAGTCTTATGTGTGGGCAGGGGCCGTACCACCTCCTTTTAAAGCAGTAATGCAGCAGTACTATTATATAATACTAGTAGGGCGCGTGGGTGCTGTCTTCCCGCTAATAAAAGTATCATCGCCGACAGCCTTTAATTTTCGCCATACATTTTCTATGAAAAAAATGAAGTCCGCCATTTTGAATTTTTTTTCTATCCATCGTATAGACCTTCGGATCCTGATCAACTCTTGTCAAGAAACCGTTCTTCCATCTTTTATACTTTCCGAGATATCGACGAAATTCGAATGGCGGCCATTTTGAATCCGCCATTTTGAATTTTTTTTCAGCTCACTGCCAATTGGATGACGTTTCAAATGACATTTGATCGAGCACCCTCCACCTATCTTCAATACCCTGGCCGTGCTCTTCACCCGTCTCCGAAATCCTCAATCATCAGCTTTCTCCGTATTTTTCCTCCGAATGAATTTTTTTCTTCTATACGACCTCATCCGTGAAAAAAAAAATTTTCATAAGTACAAAATATGTTCAGGAGAGGTGATCAATCAGTGAGTGGCCAATCAGCACGAGTAGCTATATATATATTAACTAGTAGGGCGCGTGAGTGCGCGGGCCACATGTGGCCCGCGTGCAGTCTTCCCGCCCATAAAGCTATCGCCGTCATCTCCATCGCCAATTGGAAACCGATTGGCAATGGGCTGAAAAAATTACCTAGGAGCACGGTCATGGTTTTAAAGATAGTTAAGGGCTGTTCCAACAAAAAATACCGCTGAACATCATCGGATGAGGTTCAGCGTATTTTTGTTCAAACAGCCCTTTACTATCTTTAAAACCACGACTGTGCTCCTCAATCATCATCCAAATCCTAGATCATCATCTCTTCTCACATTTTTCTTCGGCGGTTCTCCGTAGGACTGCGTCAATAACTTGCATAGTTCCCTACTTATTGTGGCATGTCCATTTTCCATCGAAAAATAAATTCCACCACTTTGTATTTTTCTATTCATCCCATAAACCTTGAGATCCTGATCACCTCTTGCTAAGAAACCACTCTCTTATCTTTTATACTTTCCGAGATAGAACAACACGAAATTTGTATGGCGGCCATCTTGAATCCGCCATTTTGGATTTTTTTTCAGCTCACTGCCAATTGCATAAGGTTCCGAGTATTTTTTGTTCGAGCATTCCCCACCTAACTATAATACCTTGCCTGTGCTCCTCGAAAGTCTTCAAAACCCTCAACATCATCTCATTCCATATTATTCTCTGAGAGTCCTCCAAAAAACCGCATCAAAGTACTACATGTTTCACAACTTTTCAATAGTATCTTCAACATTCGTCATACATTTTTCTATGGAAAAAATAAATTCCGCCATTTTTAATTTTTTTTTCTGTCCATCGAATAGACCTTCGGGCCCTGATCACTTCTTGTCAAGAAACCGTTCTTCCGTCTTTTATACTTTCCTAGATATCGACGAAATTCGTTTGGCGGCCATTTTGAATCCGCCATTTTGAAAATTTTTTCAGCTCACTGCCAATTGGATGACGTTTCAAATGACATTTGGTCGAGCACCCCCCACCTATCTTCGATACCCTGGCTGTGCTCTTCACCCATCTTCGAAATCCTCAATCATCAGCTCTCTCCGTATTTTTCCTCCTCATGAATTTTTCCCCTCTATACGACACCATCCTTGAAAAAATTTTTTTTCATACAAAATTGTTCAGGAGAGGTGATCAATGAGTGAATCAGCACGAGTAGCTATATATATATTAACTAGTAGGGTGCGTGGGGGCGCGGGCCACATGTGGCCCGCGTGCTGTCTTCCCGCCTTTAAAAAAATGCCTTTAAAATTCTCCTTACATTTTGTATGGAAAAAAATAAATTCCACCATTTTGAATTTTTTTTCTATCCATCAAATAGATATTCGGGTTTTGATCACTTCTTGTCAAGAAACCGTTCTTCCATCTTTTATACTCTTCGAGATATTGGCGATATTCGTTTGGCGGCCATTTTGAATCCGCCATTTTGAAAATTTTTTCAGCTCACTGCCAATTGGATGACGTTTCGAATGACATTTAGTCGAGCACCCCCCACTTATCTTCAATACCCTGGCTGTGCTCTTCACTTGTCTCCAAAATCCTCAATCATCAGCTCTCTCCGTATTTTTCCTCCGAATGAATTTTTTTCTTCTACACGAAACGCATAGTGAAAAAAAAATTTTTCATACAAAATTGTTCAGGAGAGGTGATCAATGAGTCAGTCAGTCAGTGAATCAGCACGAGTAGCTATATATATAGTAATTGTCATACAAACATAGTATGAAAATGCCAAAACAGTCCTGGTATTGTAAGTGTTTTAAGAGATGGCCCCTGGTCAAAAGCTTCAATCCCGACTGTATGCTACGGTAAAGCAATAAGTAGAGACTAATTAAGGGAAACGAATTAACTAATGAATTAATATATACCTACTCTTTCAAAACTGAATCATCGAATTTCAATGTCTTTTTAGATAGCACGACGCAGCTTCTGCAATTTTTTGTTTCCTGAAACATAAAAAAGTCTAGTCGGTAATAAAATAATTACAAGTTAAAACATCAAATATTTTTCATTATAAATTACTTGAATAATCGGCAAGGAATACTTAGATCAAAAATATAATCCAAAACGAAAACATCATTAAAACTCGTATCCTACCACACACAATCATTACATCGACGTACAAAAAACAGGCATTTAATATCACCGCGTGGGTGTAAGAACATTTTTCAAAAGCACACACACACACACACTCGCGGTAATGTCACACACACAATCGCAGTTAAAAAGCCTAATCAACGGGCACGGATTTTTCGGTTCGCAATCAAGCGAGCGAATTTCCACAGCTACGGGCGGCAATCGGAAAAATATAATTACCAACATAATCCTCGGCAAATTGGATTAAAAATGAAAAAAAAGTAGAAAGTGTTTTAGGGTGCGTCATTATTTTTTTCCGAGGGATCGGCTAATTACGACAGATGGATCGCTACAGTATGTAATACGCTAATTAATCGATTGGCGCGCAGTCATCTCGCCTCGGGTTTTTATGGCAGCGAATGTTTTGAACTTGCGATTCCCTGAGCGTCGAGTGCGACGACTCTACAATTATTATTATCGATATTAAGTACTTACGTGATCGTAATTTGCAACTGGAGTGCTTACGATTGCTGAGCTATAGCACAGAATCAATATACCTTATACCTAAATAGTAAGGTATTTATTTAAATTAAGTAAGGCAATAACCAGTTACTTTCGCTGAAGAAGAAATGGAGACAAGGAATAAGCATAGACTTATATCTCAACGAGATCAGAGAGAAAATAGGGGTGGGTCAGTAAAGGCGCTTTCAAATTTGCTGAAAAGGGACTTGAAAACTTGTATATACAATGTACACATTTTATTTTGAAGCATGACATGCATTCTTTACAAAGTTTTCCTTTTTTTATACTCTGTACAAGTTAGTACTTCACTGCGATCTCACCTGATGGTAAGTGATGATGCAGCCTAAGACTTGGAAGGTTAAGTAAATTTACCCCAACGGTTTCTACAAGCATCGCACCGGAACGTTAAATCTCTTGGCGGTGCTTCTTTGCTGGTAGGGTGGTAACTAGCCACGGCCAAAGCCTCCCACCAGACCAGACCTGAGCCAATTTAGAAATTATAAAATTCCAAAGTGGCGCGAATCGAACCCGCGACCTCCCACTCGAATCCGAGCGCGCAATACATCTTTTACTGGTACATGAGAGAACTCCGAAATAAACCGGACTATTATTAGAAACACACAATACCCGAGTCCAGAAATGACTAGTAGCAAACCTATGAAGTGAAAGACAACATTGGGCGAGGGTTCGCAGCCAGCCACTTAATTTCGCCCTCCTACCCTTCATTATAATCACCCGCACACAGACACTATCGATCCGGCCTATACACGTTTATACAAGTGATTAGTGTATTTAATTTGAAAATGCTAAGTAGTTGCCTTGTTCTCACACCGCGCGCCGATGTGTGCGTGGAGGGGTGGTCTACCCTTGCGATCGTAATTTTATGATTGTGTTTAGAATCAGCGGTATGAAATTATTGTTACACGAACTGTTCGATTGTGGACGTGTAGCTTGATAACCTGCTTTATCTACAAAGGAATCATACCTATCAAACGTTGTTTCTAAACTGAAGTAAAAACTACGTTTGTATTGAACTTCCGGAAAACTCGTAATAATACATTATTTTAATACTTTGGTCCGCGAATTCGATCATCGTAGTCTCTGTTTAACCCCCTTACTCTCTCTCCCTCTCTTTTTTGACGTGATAACGTTTAATAAAATGATGAACACCAGCAACACACATGAAAAATAGTAACGTTCCGCGTAACGTTCCACCGGAGCCTGTGCGTGCAAGCGAGAACGCGCAACAAGCGATAGAGAGGCACGATAAAACAAACGATAGAGAGGCCAATTATGACGTTATCACGTAAATCTATCGTCCGTAAACCGACTTTACAGACAACCAATTTTTTTTTAACTCTCGTGCGAATTAAGCCAGTGGTTGGTTTTCAAAATTCTTTCTTAGCGGATGCTTACGTCATCATAGATATCTGTAGATACTTACATGCAATTCGATTTGAACTGCGCGTTCATTGATCAGTCAGTCAGCCAAAATCCTTTTCTATCAGAGACAATTTTAACTTAAAAGGCTGTTAAGAACCTAGGTATAAGGTATTTTTTGACATTAGTGCATTAATTATAGATAGAGTTTGAGCATCAATTTCTAATGACAAATATTTACTCATTCGTGAAGTATCTACCTATATTTTTACAGTTTCGCTGTAAACTCTCTAATAAATAAAAAACTTTAACTGTAATTTATTATCCAAATTTCTTTTGTTTACATCTAAGTCTTGCCTCTGTTGCGCTCAATTTAAGTTTTAAATAAAAAACTATAAAAACTTGTAAATCACAAAAAAGTTTGACCGTCAAACTGCAAAGTAGAAAAGGCGTTGTAATAAATTATGAAATGCAAAACAGTTGCCTAGTTTTGTTAATGAACCATCTTGTGTGTGTGCGTGACTCCCGCTCGTAGGGTGAAACCCTTCCTTTCTGTGCGTATCGTATAATGATCGGAGTCACACTTTATAATTATATTTCTCTATATATATTTATTTTGTTTTTGCTGACAGTACAACTTGGTGTTGTCAGCTACTTATAATATTTCTATTTTCTAATATATAAAATTCTCTCGCTTTTCTTTGTTACCAAACTCCTCCGAAACGGCTGGACCGATTGTTATGAAATTTTCAGTGTACGACCACTAGGTCTGGGAGCAGGTTGTTATCTATTTGTTTTTTTTTTTTTTTTTTATCCCTAATGGCAAAACAACGTTTGCCGGGTCAGCTAGTTTCTCTATATATGTTTATCGTTTTGTTTTTGCTGACAGTACAACTTGGTGATGTCAGCTACTTATAGTTCTAGTAGTATATTTTTAATTTTGAGGACAAAAAGTAAATAGCGATTAAGACTATATCATTGTTTTCCATGGGGTACGAAAGTGGTCCAGTGCAACCTTTTTATCTTCATTTTTTAGTATTTTTATAAATCTTTAAATCACTCTAAATCATCTTTGTATTTGTTGTTAAATTGAGGAATTAAAGAGGCCCAGTTGCAACAACTATGATTGAAATATTGAAATTAAAAAAAAAATTAACCCTTATCTTTCAGATCCTAGCCCGGAGCTAATCACGCTAATCTATGCTTGACGCTCGTGGACATACGTTTCAAATGATCTGTGTGACGTAAAACCTAGAATTATTGTCATAACAGCCTTTATAATTGCCAACAACAGCTGATCTAAAACATTGATTAGCTATGTCTCTACAAGTAGTACCTATTAGCAACGTTAAATATATATCTATTAGTCTGCATAGAGCTGTCCTATATTAACGAAAACCTGATTTAGTATGAAAAACAGGCGTCTTCACACACCCACCAGTTACTAACGTAAGATTCTAGTAACCGAAGAAGTGCGAGATGAATTTACTCGTAGAAGTTATCCATGCTAGTAATATTAAAATTAAATGTTAGTTAGTTAACCGTCAATCACGCCATAACTGAGCAACGAATTTTTGTGCAGTCTTAGTTTAGAGTACTGGCTAGTTTTATCCCGGAAAAAATTATGATCCTCACAGAATTTGTTAAAAACTGGAATTCACGCGGGCGGAGCCGTGGGCAACAGCTAGTCTTGCATATTTTCTAAGTAGAACGCCTAATCCTAGGAACAAACTTAATATTATTCATTACAAAACATTATTATTACAAAACTTTATCAAAACATTATTGTCTTACACATTCCTTCTCTAAAAAGTATGTTACAAATTATACGCACAATCGCGGGTAGGTACGTAAAGTTTGTTCTAAACAGCTCTGTTTGTGTTTGTTAGATAGAGTAATTTTTAATCCTGTAAAATTCCTTTTTTTTCATTGTCAACTCAGGAACCCTAAAACCCCTAAAAGTAATTCGAAAGTGTATCGAACGCCATTGTTCAGGAATTGACTGGGTAAAAAAGAAAGAGTTAATTATAGCGATTAACGAAATTGTAAAGATCGGCTGAGTCACGTGATTACAAATTGACTGCCGGCACGAGCCACCCAGCACCCTCGCCGCTTGCCTTCAGCCTTCTTACGTAACTATTAATAGTTCTTTCGGGCTGACTACTTAGTTTTATAATAAAACGAATATTTGAGTCACAAGTCACATCCTTTGATACTGTTGTACTTTGACACCGACGCAATTAAAAAAATCGGGCTCGCGCACTTAGGGTTCCGTAGCTACAAACCAACCATGACACCTCAAATAAAAAAAATTGACCACAAATTCCCCTTCCCCCCAAATGTATGATTTTTTTCACTTTCAAATGTGAATTTCAGAAATCCCGTACTTAGTGCACATTCATGACCTAATCAGATCTCTACGATTTTTAGTTTTTCCGGAGTAGCTGGAACAACGAAGAAAATTTTATTTTTATATCGAAAAATCTCTTAAATGTATGATTTTTACCCCTTAAAATGTGAATTTCGGAAATCCCGTTCTTAGTGCACCTTCATGAGCTAATATCAATCTAGGTACCAAAGCTATTTGGCTACGGAACTTTAAAAATTAAGCAACGAATTTAGAGAAAGACGCAAAAACTGAAAGTAATACCTGCATGGTAACTTAAAAAAGTAATTTTCGTTATACCGTTAACCGTTTTAGCCCATTGAAATATTGCTTTTGAAATATCGTTGTATGTAAATATTATAGCATAACACTTGCCAGTCCAGTGTTAAAGTATTTCTTTTTGTAATCTTTAACTTAATTCTAACACCACAATAGAATGAACGAACAGCCGAGTGAACGGCAATTTCGCTCGCATGTTTAGCTACATTAAACGTAGACCTAATTACGCCTCATTACTGCAACGAGCCTTTAAAAGTTACAGCATACTTACCAATTTAATGTTTCCCTACCAACTGCGACCTGGGTTTGAGAAACTATAAAAAAACCCAATGTGTAACGATATAATGACTAATATACACATTATGTACTTTTAATAAATTATATACATAATACTACCTGACCTGGCAAACATGTGGATATGGATCTCACCAAATATCGCCTGCAATGACATTCTCATAACGTTTTCACACACTTAGTGATATGAAACAGGAAAAAGAAAAAAATTAACACTGAAAAATGAACTTTAGCTCTATTGGCTTAGTGTAAGATTCAATGTATTTTATCATAGAAACGACGATGCCCCTTCAAGGGTAGGATCTCGACTTTTCGAGGCATGCCCTGATGCAAGGCTCAGGCCTCGCCGTCTTGGCTTGAAACCTGCTGGACAGTTGCAATATTACAATTTGTCGCCAAGCAATCAACTGTTGCCTCTAGAAATGGTGCTGCCGGGCTAGACAAAGTGACAACAAGTGACTGTAGAAAAACCACGTGACCGAATAGCGTGTAGAAAAGCACGCTGTGTTTGAAAATCGACTAACTACGACTATTTGAACGCTCCCTGGCGTTCTCGCGGACCTTGTAGATAACTTTAGCGTACTTCGCATGACAATTGATATAGTCGACAGTGAACAACGCTAAGCATAAAGTAGATTCTGCTTTCATTTGTTTTCATTCGTCTCGTGGTTTGTCCATTCATTTTTGTATACTGTCGTTAACGCCAAACGACTGTTACTTTGTCTAGCCCCACTGATAAGACACAAATATTCGCTTTCCATCCAAAATAGCAACCGAGTAAAGTTCGGTCACCCAGGTGCTAAATTATTTACGCAGGACCTACTCACGGGTACTTACAGTTTAATTAAAGTAGCATTATAGAAGTAACAATGGTACGTGCCAGCGACATGAGGCGAGCCGGCCCGCATGCCTCCACCCATTAAGCATTCCGCTAATGAGATCTCATAACTACAACCTAATGTTATACGCCGGCTTAGGGTGCACGCAAACGGAACTGCCGTGCTCTGTCGTTACAATATGTAACTGAAGCGACCTGCTGAAAGGACGGCACCGAAAGTTTTGTTCACAGAGTACTTTTGGAACGAAGTTACTTATCGCGCGATGTGAAAGGGGGCTAGACGGAAAAAATTCATACGAAAAGTTGTAACGACTCTTTTTGCTATAGTAAGCTATTGTAAGCCGTGCGGCGTGCACATGTTTCTCTGTCTGTCTCTCTCTCTCTCTCTCTCTCTCTCTCTCTCTCTCTCTCTCTCTCTCTCTCTTATAGAAAGCAAGCCAGATATACTTCTTTCCATCCGGGTGTCCCTTGACACCTCTAAAGTTTTTTATATACGGTTCGGTTCAATACGCTTGCCATAGAGGTCCAAGTTATGCATTCCACTAATGAGATCTCATAACTACAACCTAATGTTATACGCCGGCTTAGGGCGCACGCAAACGGAGCTGCCGTGTTCTGTCGTTACAATATGTAACTGAAGCGACCTGCTGAAAGGACGACACCGAAAGTTCTGTTCACAGAGTACTTTTGGAACGAAGTTACTTATCGCGCGGTGTGAAAGGGGGCTAGACGGAAAAAATTCATACGAAAAGTTGTAACGACACTTTTTGCAATAGTAAGCTATTGTAAGCCGTGCGGCGTGCGCATGTTTCTCTGTCTCTCTGTCTCTTATAGAAAGCAAGCCAGAAATACTTCTTACCATCCGGGTGTCCCTTGACACCTCTCAAGTTTTTTATATACAGTTCTGTTCAATACGCTTGCCATAGAGATCCAAGAAAGAGCCCGCACTTTTGTCCGGCAAAAAATGCTTTGCCCAAATTGGCAAACCCGAGCCGTCGCGTCGCTACACAATTTATCACGCACACTATTAACCGCACACCATACAAATTTCAAATTGACACACTCACACTACAAGAAAAAGTTTCCGCACTCACGGAGCTGTCGTTGTTAGGTTAGTTAGGTTACGTTAGGTTAAGTTAGGTTATGGGTAGGTCCTCACGCTACGAGCCATAGTGAGGAAAATGCTCGAAAGTGAAGATTGCTGGAAAGCTATGGCCTCGTTCTGCGAGGGGGTCATGGCATTTAAAGAAGATGCGGAAAGGCAAAGGGAACAAGCAGCATATGCCCCACCTTGCCGCAGCCACCGAAGAGGAACAAGAAGTAGGCGCTACGCGCATCTACAAATTCATTAAGTTGACACTCCCATTACGAGAGGGATAAATGCCGGAGCACCGCAGTAGCATGCGCGAGCGATCCTGCGGTGACCCATAAAGGCACAGAGGGCTCCGCTGGGTTTTAGTGGGTATTCTGGCCGCCTTAGTGAGTCCCACATACCCGCCCCATTGCAATGCCCGGGGCGGGATGCGTAAATGCATTTCCCAGCGTCAAAAAAAAAAAAAAAAAGGTTATGGGTAGGTACTAGATAACTGATATTATATTGAAAAACACCAAGACACTGCAAAACGTTCATGCTCATCACACAAATATTTAAGATATTCTGTTACATTTTTTTGGTACTTTAAAGCAAATAGTTTTTCAGTCCTTCTGTCTCTCTCTAACCCACTATGTCTGTTGCACATTTACAGCATAACTACCTCAACTAAATGAAGCTTCATTAAAGAATTCGTTAGCTCTGATTCTCTACCCTGGGCTGAGCCTTCGCCTGGTGTCCATCCAATCAAGTACCGAAAGGGACCAAAACCAATCAAATATCACACAATTTATTACGGTTACCTCGTCCTCGATCCCCCTTAGTCGTCTACTAACATAATAATAACATCTATTAATAATGTCAATACTAGTCACGCCACTTGAGTTTTTACGCGTAGGCAATAAACTCTATAGTTGCATATCAGTTTCTTACATTATGTGTAATGTCATGGAGAACATATTAAATGCCAGACTTATTAGTTATTGATGTCAACTTTTTCGTTGCGTGGTCCACTGCTCCTAAAATGCCTGCTAAAATATAAATGAGTAAAAAGGGCAAGGTGTCTTCTCAATGTCTCGTTCAAAGCTAGCTCCATTCGAAATAATGGGCCTTTGAAATTTGATGAAACCTTAGTTTCCCAATAGAGGACTCTGCAGTCTGCCTAAGACTGGAAACAATGTGTATCGAAATTATGACGTCAGCGGTAGTTGATCCCATAGCTTAATTGGCAAAGCACCCAGCCGCGATAGCTGGGGGTACGGGTTCAAGTCCCGTTAGTTTTTTGATACACTTTAAATAATGGGTTCTTCATATAACATTTCTTTACTTTTAGCAGTATGTAGAAAACGAATCCTTTATTATTGAAAATACATAGTAACAAATTTCAATCTCCCTAATTTTCGACCGTTGTGTTGACCTGTCGATCGTTCGATTGTAAATAGTACAAACGCAGGAACAAGGTAAGTCTGGCGGTCAAAGGATCCGAGACGGTTCCTAACGTCTAATGATTTTCGTTTAATGATCCTATCCGAAGGTCTGCAACAATGTTAGATGGATTTGTAGGAATGCCATTTAATTATTGCGATTGAGTGTTGCTTGTAATTGCTAGTAATTTCATAGTGGTTTGGTGTTTGACAATAATGTGTATTAACTGTGCCTACGTAGGTAATATTGTGAAAATTTTCCAATAGTAGCAATAGTACGTCTGCGCATATTGTGAACTTTTAATCATGTTAACTAATATTCCAAATTCGTCAATGGCGAATTATATCTACAGATATACATGTCAAACTCATGGATGGAACATAAGCGATTTTGACAGAGTGGGGCGCGTCTTTGTGGATTGAAATATCGCTAAGAATTCGCTAAGGTGTGGAACACCCTTCCAGCTTCCGTGTTCCCAGCCAAATACAATCTGGGTGCCTTCAAGAGAAGAATGAATAGGCATTTTCTAGGCAAGCGCGCTCCATCCTAGACCATCATTTCTGTTCATCAGACTTGATTGTAGTCAAGCGCAAGCCTGTCCATTATTAAAAAAAAAAGAACCCAACACTGCAGCAGATTGTGTGACATTTAATAACAAGTCTCTATATATTATAAGCACTGATATAAGAAAACTCAGGATATGGGTATCCGAACGATTTTCGTAAACCTTTTTCGTAGAAGCAAACAGTAGTCTGTCAAAATTCCATAGGTGGATGCTGAGCGAACTACAGTGTGGCCTTACCGTTGGTGGCAAAACAAGCATTTTGGCACCAATTAACTAGCGACAGTTTTTCGCGCCGTGGGACCTGTCCAGTATGTCAATTATACAAAACAAAGATTTTATAAAAAGAGGGTGAGGTCAATCTCAATATTTTACGTAGGTAAACCTCTTCAATACAAGCAAAAAGTAACGCTATCTGTCAAAATTTTTACAAACTACTGAGTCGCTGTGCGCCCTAAACAAACACAATTTTTTTCGGTACATTGACCTTCCTGTATATAATTTCATATTATTTTAACCTCCACAATCTGCCAAATCATTACGTTTCTGGCGTAGCTGGGGCATTCTCCAACACAAAACAAAGAAATCACTTCAAATATTTTAGCGTGAGGAAGGAACAAACATGAAAACGTACGTTCATCACTTTTTTTATTTAGTGTATTTATTAAAGTATTGATAATAATTAATAACTATGGAATAAATAATACTGTAACTATAATTCCGTATTAAGGATCATTTTATTTGAAGTGTTATTTTTTAGGAATATCAAAATAGAAAGATCACTACCAAGTCCATATAAGAAGCAGTATCATAATGACCCATTTTGATCCTGCCGTCATAATTGAGACTTTTCGACGCCAAGTATAGCAATTTAGGCTCCTGCTACACGATAAGATTTAACATTATTATACCTATACTTTACCTTTACCCTTATAAGTTATACAGTGTGTTCAAACGTTGTTCCATAGAAGCCGCGACTGCAGTGGTGAATAAATTAATAAGCTAGCATCCACCTGCAGCGAGGCGACTGCATTACCAGCTAATTACGGCTCGATTATGATCGTGTAGAGCGATGAATTCCCGTAATAAGGAACGTTTTATTTTATGTGTTGTTTTTTAGTACAAAGCCTGTTAAAAATCAAAATAGAAAGATCACTACCATGTCGATATGAGATGCAGTATCAAAATGACCCATTTCGGTACTTCGAACTGCGGTCAATTCCATAATTAAAATTTCTCGACACAAAGTAGGTACACAATTTTAAGCTCCTGCTACACGACAAGACTTTACATTATTATACAGCATGTTCAAACGTTGTTCTATAGAAGCCGCGACTGCAGTGGTGAATAAATAAGCTGGCATCCACCGCCAGCGAGGCGACTGTGCATTACCGGCTAATTACGGCTCGATTATGATCGCGTGGAGCGATGAATTTTCTTAATAATGATCATTTTATTTTATTTTATCTGTTGTTTTTTAGTACGAAGCATGTTAAAAATCAAAATAGAAATATCACTACCATGTCGATATGAGATGCAGTATCAAAATGACCCATTTCGGTACTGCGAACTGCGGTCAATTCCATAATTGTAATTTTTCGACACAAAGTTGATACCTACACAATTTTAAGCTCCTGCTACACGACAAGACTTTACGTTATTATACAGCATGTTCAAACGTTGTTCTATAGAAGCCGCGACTGCAGTGGTGAATAAATAAGCTAGCATCCACCGCCAGCGAGGCGACTGCATTACCAGCTAATTACGGCTCGATTATGATCGCGTGGAGCGATGAATTTTACATCGCGCGCATTGTCCTAGCACCCACCAGAGCTATTGAACGGGGGCGAACATAGCTGGGAATTTTCTAGCGATATTAATTATTATATAAGGCCATATTTCCCTACAGTGCGGTGCTATGTTTTTAAGCCAGCGCGGCGGTTTATGAAGTCTAAAATCTCAAAAATGTTTGTAATTTTGTATTCATTTCTGAATAGTGGTGATAAGTTTTTTGAACAAAGATGATTAGGTAGTTAATAGTGATAATATTATGTGAGTTTTTATTTTTTTTTGTTTTGTAATCTTTATGCTTGAATCTTCGACGATGTGATGTTTTGCATGGGTAGACTCCAAAGCAAAGGTACGTACGTTTAATGGTGGCAAAGGTAAATAATCTTTAGGTACTAAATATGAGTTTTTTGGTATGTTCGTTTCTTTGTTTTTCCTTAAATCATGCCAAAACGGAGCAACGGATTTACCTAATTAGTTTTAATAACGCCTGCTTCCATTCAATATTACTTTTCTATTACGTCATCTGTGTCTCAGGATAAAGGAGTTCTAATCCGGCTATAGGTATCGTAAACATGTTTTTAAACATCAGTAATTTCCGCAATATAAAACAAAGAACAGATTTTTTAGAAAATAAGAAGAAGAACAAAATAACAAAACAAAGAATACATTTTTAGAAAATTATAATAAACATCATAAAAAGGAACGTATCGATTACGTAACATCAAACATCCTGTATACGAAACCCACACACGTATAAGCAACGATATTACACATTACCGCAAGCCTAATTATACATCATTATTACTAATTGTACAATACACCGACTAAGAAGTATTCGCTTAGGGTGCACCCACACTATCACACCTCGTCTGTGTGTACACGTTTGTACGAGTTGTGTTTGTGTTAGTTTTCCTCGAAGAGTCCGAGTGTACGTCAGGGGTAACATAAAATATGTTGTAACATTAATAAGTACGTTAAAATTTGTAATTGATACATAGTTCTGAAAGTAAATACCACTGTAACAATCAGCAGAGTTTCCAAAAAGTCTTAAAAATAATGTGAGCAAGACTAAAATCATGTCATTCCTGATTCCACTCCACCCAGAGTGGTTGAGAACTCTGCACTCGAAATTTTATAACTGAGACATACGGTCCAGCTAGGTAGATCCAATTTCAAGAAATGAACCGCGAAATCCAGCTCGGTTGGGCCGCGTTCGGAAAGCTTCGTGATGTCTTTTCGTCCAATATCCCTCAGTGCCTGAAAACGTAAGGTCTTCGAACAGTGCATGTTGCCAGTGATGACATACGGATCCGAGACATTGTCTTTTACTATGGGCCTAATAAGAAGGCTCAGAGTCACTCAGCGAGCGATGGAGGGAGCTATGCTCGGATTTCAGTAATTACATCAGAATTGAGGATCCTTAGACGAATCAGAGTCATCGATATAGCTCAACGAATCACGAAATCACGTGGCAATGGGCGGGGCAAGTAGCTCGTAGAACCAACGGACGTTGGGACCCAATGTTCAGAAAATATGGTGTCCTCGCATGGGAAAGTCCAGTGTTGGTAGACCTCCGACCAGATGGACTGGGGGAAGGCGGTGGATACAAGTGGCGCAGGACTCTGCGGACTAGAAATTATTGCAGGAGGCCTTTGTCCAGCAGTGGAAGTCCGGCAGCTGAAACGAACGAATGAACGAACCTATTTGAAGAAGCCAAGGGTAAAGGCTATTTTTTACAGTACTCAAAGGGAACAAAAATACGTGAACACTTTTCTCAAAAGATCGACGTGACAGTAGTAAATAAAACGCGAGATTTAATCAGAACAATGTGAAACATTGTTACACTAAATGCGCTGTTTATAAACAATAAATAAAATAAAAATAAAATAAAAATAAAAAAGCCTTTATTGCTACTACCAATTTTGCGTTTTTTTTTTTTTTTTTTTTTTAGTTATCTCTTCTTTGCATGCATTAATATAAACCTTAAATTACAAAAATAATAATAAAATAACTATGCTATCTGGTCTATATGGTAGAAGTCGCCTTCTCGGCGTAGGCCTCCCCCAATTTCTTCCATGCCTCCCTATCTCTTGCTACCGTCATCCAGTTTGGTCCCACAATTTGATTGAAGATATCTCTCCATCTTCTCCTTTGTCTTCCTTTCTTCCTTTTTCTGTTATAAACAATACAATATTACTATTAAGTCTTGTCTGTGAAATCAAGGAAGATCAACGCTAAGAGAAGATCATTGCAGAAAATCAAAAAAACGAAAACATTGGATTAATCTTTATAATACGAGTAAAAGCGGACGTGATTTAATTCTGGATTACCAAACCATAAAGTAACTGCTTGAAGGCGAAAATATTTTATGAAAAGCTCCTTCCTGCAAAATACTAGACCGCTGGATCTTGTAAATACTACTTAATATTTTTAACAAATTGTATTTATTACTTTGTAATGTGTAGGTGCGTTAAACTCTGTTTGGTGATAAGAGATCATTAGAATAGAAATATTGAATAAACAAAACCATCCTCATAATATTCTGAACTGTCAATCTTGATTCAGTTTCAAAACATATCAAATTACTAGCTGTAACATACATACTTACAATTTAAATTTGTAGTAACTTAGCATATCTATATACCAGAACGAGTACGAAAAACAAAGCATTGTAATACATGAACCATTATAATAATCTTCTCGTCAACGAGCTACTTTATGAAAGTATTTAACTTTGTGTCTTGGCGGCGCATAAAAGTAAAAGTAAATGACTAACCTATAAATGTCCTACAAAGGGCAAAGACCTGTAGTAAAATTATCATTGGAACGGATAGGGCTTGCGCGTAGATATAGTGACTACAGTGCTGATATAGTTACCGTAAATGTAGGATAGTCTATAGACAATCCGTTTTACGTATGTGTAGTAGGATACTGTCATTGGTTTTCATATGAAACGATACGTATACGTAAAGCTGAGTACAGCTGAGCTAAGGTTACTTACACTCATTTTAGACTTATTCCTTGGTGATTTTGAATGCTATGTCGAGGTAAATACGATTAAGTAGAGCGCTTCAATGCCAGTTGACATTATGAGCTATTAGCTATAATTCACTCAGATGAATCTGTAATACACATAAAAGATCCAGGCTTTGTTCTACGAATTTTTCTCCGACACTGGGACATACTCTGGAGATGTTGACTCGCTAAAGAAAAAAAATTGGTCAATTATGAGTCAGCCTCGAACCCATGCTCATGAACAACCGCTCACACCAAATTCAAAAACGAGTAAAAAATCGCGTTTGTGGTATGAGAGCCCCCCCTTAAATATAGGTTTTATTTTGATTATTTATTTTTAATTAAAATTAATATATAATTGAATATTCTGTAAATATTTTAAGCGTCTACGTTTCTTCAGTCTGAGATTTCTACAGTCAATTGACAAAGAGTAATTTTTGGTCTGAACAGAGTAGGTACCTAATACCTACCAATTTATGAAACCAACTGTTAGATTCATAATAATTATTAATTAGTTGCACAAGGTTCTCGCTTTATAATCTGCAGCAGTTAGACCAAAACCAGTCCCCGTCTGCATTAAGGTAATAATTAGCCGGTAAAAAGCTAGACGTCTGATAATTCGCGTCTCTTATGCGGTATAATTACGCCATTAATAATTACGGCCGTAATCACCACTTCCCACACAGTGATCGTGCAGGTAATTAGCACACATCGATTATATAGCTTATTACAACATTTTAATACAATATTATAGAAGGTGAGGCGTCAAGCGCGAGGAAATTCCAAGTCACAGTTCCGTAGATATATTTTACTAAGTACTTGAAAAGATTATGTATGATACAATATGCAGGAACACCGCCCACATGAAACACAACTCACAATTCTACCAACACTTTCTTCGACGCACGTTTCGTCCCGCCTGGTGCCATTAAATTTTTAAATTTTTTTTTTATTCCCATAGGCAAATACAGTGTCTAAGGCTACCCATTGCCATACCCACCAATGAAAGATGCTCAAAATTTAAATAGTTGCGGCGTGGAGGAGTAACAAACATACACAAAAACACACTTCCGCCTGTATAAAATTAGTGTGAATTTAATAGGTGATTCCTCATAAAATGCCTATTACATTCTCTACGTTATTGCAGACTTTAATTAAAAAACTGGTGATCTATTAAAAA
Organism: Coenonympha arcania; assembly: GCA_036785405.1. Taxonomy (NCBI): domain Eukaryota; kingdom Metazoa; phylum Arthropoda; class Insecta; order Lepidoptera; family Nymphalidae; genus Coenonympha; species Coenonympha arcania. The sequence goes on from CM072067.1 coordinate 7,118,107, forward strand.
GGACAATATTATTAATTTGTTTACACTTTCCAATGTCATAAGGTTTTGACCCACGGTTTTGCCAGCATGAATTTCGGGTTTTTCCAAATCCCATGAGAACTTTGGATATTTTAGGATAAAATGTAGCATTACGTGTTAGCCAATCTTCCTTCTAAATTACAGAAGTAACCTTATTATTTGTTAAATCTTTGTTCTAAATTTCAGCCAAATCGGCTTAGTAGTTTTATTGCCGTTCCCGCTCCCTTCCCCCATCTGTATAGTTTCAACTACGACGCTCTTCTAAAACAACACTGAAAACATTGTTATTAGCGAAACAGTTGCAGTTTTACATAATAATATTTGTTGGATTAGATGTGTAGTGTGTTATATTTTCCAATGGATCTCTAAAATTTAAAGTTGCGATTTGAATACCATAATGGTCGATTGTTAATAACAATTTGAATGCCTCTACCGGAGGTCACGTATGAATTATACATCGGTTTCTAATTTATTAGTTAATTATAAACATAATACGTAGTGCTTAGCAACATTATTATACCTACTTATTGTTATTATACGCGTGTAACAAAATTGTATAATTTTGTGTAATTATGAATATTTTATGTACTTGTATGTATAATTAAATATCGATTTATGTTTATCATGGTTCATGGTTTATCGGTTAATGTAAAGTTAGGTTCTTAATTCTTATATGTGGTTTGAGTTGACTGCAAGCTCATTCATTAGTACTTATACATCAAACGACGATTTTGCTTTGGAAATTAAAAGCTTGATTACGTGAGAAGTGTGAAACCCCGAATAGGATATTATGATTCAGCTACACCGCATCGCGTCGTACAAGATTGCTACATCGCTTGACGGTAGATATCTGCCAAACCAAACCACCTATTAGCTCTGAGGCCTTACCAATACTTTCTAGTGTTTGGCATTTTCGTACCAACATAATATGAAAAATTAAAAAAAATATTAAAGTATTATGTATTACTTTAATTTTAGAGGAGGTGGTTATGCCCGGATCTGTACCAATTAAATAAAGTATCAGCTTTATCCTATTAAATGATTTCAGTTGAAAATCTAACACATTACAAATTGTAATCATAAAATATTCATTTTTGACGTTTCGTAAGTCATAACCTTAGGTCATAACACATAGCACATTGTCGAAGTGTTATAGACATTTCAATCCACGAAGACGCCCCACTCTGTCAAAATCGCTTATGTTTCATTCGATTCGTATAGAGTTTGACAGATCGGGATGGGACTTACATTCGAACTTCGAACTGCAAGATTACGAAGATGGACATTTCTAGGCGATCATACTTCAATCAACCACAATTTGAGGAAATCCAATACTTAACTACTTATGTATGTACCATTACATTCATTGGCCCACAAAATATCCCCGTGTTCCCGATTGTGCGTATGTTTAACACGCATTTTAATTATGCTTATTAACAATTAAAGGCAATACGCGAATGTGGGTCAAGACGGTTAAAACGAATAAATCAAGTGCCAGGCATGATCTCATGTATTACTGGCTACTGAGTCACGATGACAATCAACCCTTATTGACATGGTGATACGGTTGATTGTTGTGCGATTGGGGGCCGAGTTACGTTGGCCGTTAAAAGGCCAACCTCGTCATTACATTATTTCGAGATCATTATATTGCCACTATGTAATTCGTGATTGATATTACAGTAAGCCGATAGCGATTAGCGGTGATCTACGGAGTTAACGTGATCCCTTTCGGTAAATACTTATGGGGTGCTGTCATCTTCAAGCAAAGTGCTTGATCATAAGAGTAAGGCTGTCTGGTTCTGGAGATATCTTTGCAAGCAGAACTTAACTTATTTTTTTTTAATATTCGGTGTTAAAATAGCTTAAGTAGGCGAACTACTAAAATCAAGTATATAAGTAGCAACTACTAAAATAGCTTTATACTATTTAAAACTGTGTTATTTGGGCTGCTTAATCAGAACTATTTTATAACACTCAAACCTAATCTAAATGGGAACAAAAAGTCTCAAAACAGCTAAACCTAAAAATGGAAAAAGTGGTAAATGCTCACAAAAAATCATATTGAACCTGTAATTCGATCGTATAATCGTTGATTATGACTCGTGAGATATTAAAATTCGTGCTTAATAATCGTTGAAAAATTCATAATTGGTGAAATCAACCGAAAATAACATGGTAACAATCAATTCGGCCAACTATTAAAATAGAAAACGAATCGGAGCCATAAAGAGCCGATAGCATTACAAAAGAAATCTATAAAATTATTAAAGTTTTCTAATCGTACCAATTAGTGGGTGAATTTATGGTCTCGCTTATTAAAGAGTTAGTGGACTCACACGCGGCTTCACTCAGTCCACACTTGCCTACACAATAAAACATTATTGTGTAAATTAATAGTAATGAAATTAGTTAAATAGTCACTCATTGTTTGTTGCTTATGGGCTTGTACGAAAATTGTTTTAAAACTGTTGACCGGAAGTCCGATATATTCTCGCGACCTTGGCAAAGAAAAACTTATCTAACGAATTCAATGTATTTTTATTTATCTGCACACCTTCCCCATATAATCATTAAGCTAGCATTTAAAAAGTCAGGAAACATTTTAAGGTTAATTAAGCAAAGGAAAAAATATTAGGTATACATATTTCCTTCCTGTATAGTAGAATCGAGACTTGCATATTATTCTTAAAAAAACCATTAGAATAAAATAGAGCATCGATTGACATTGCAAATAGTATGTAGGTAATCCGTGATTTTTTAATCCAACTAGTTATATCCGTCGATATAGATACTCGTAGTACGTTTTTGAGGCATAGTTTTCCGTAAAACATCACAAATCATTGAACGACAAACTAACAACCACATTAGTAATAGGTATATGGTATAGGATAAATTATTCCGTGATTATTTATTGATGCTTTTAGAAGTTAAACCATAAAATTTATACGACAACGCTCACAGTAGAGTCTGATTAGTCATCATAATAATGTTTTATTGATGTCTAGTTATAGGTATCTCGATACGAATGCCAACAACAAAGCCGTAAACTCTTCATACCCCTACGTAACGCTAATGCCTCTACCTCACCCCTTTATTTGACAAAAGCGAAAAAAGCGCTCTAATTAGGTCGTCGAGTGAGAAGCGTTCACAATAATAATTAACACTGGTTGGTAATGGAGCGGGTATAAAACTAATTGGGCCCTACGAATCGTGTTGCCAGACTAACGCTGATTTCCCTAAATTTTATATACTAACTGGTTATATGTATCACACTATAAAACCATAAATGAGTGTGTGTTTGCCTGTCCTTGAATGACGCAGCAACGGAGCTACGGACTAATCTAATAGTAATAAGTTGAAAATGACTGGGTCTATAATAAAATTGCAAGACTTCTCATATCAATTGGGTACCCCATAGGAAATGGTTTCAAATATAAAATGTTTCACAAAAATCGAATCAAAAATCGTAACGCGTAGGTGTAAAATTTAAAACATATTTTGAAATTTCGTTCCAAAAAATAAAAAATAGTCACTTCTTATGAAACATTTCCAAAAATAAAATTTTGGAAAAACGTTGAACCAAATAGACTACGTAGCGTCGTAACATTATCATTATAGTGAAGATAGTAAAACAATTAATCAAAATTTTATAAAAGTTTTCCAAGAATAAAATGATCGCCTAAAACTTCTAATAAAAAGTCGTAGTGTGGTATGGTAACTGGTAATAATATAGAGTAAGATTTAAAAACAATGATTCTTTAAAACTTTTATCAAAATGTTCCCAAAAAAATTTTTCAAAATATTAAATTCCCGACAAACGTGCCACTAAATAGGCGTAGTGTAAAAGCTGTCGCGTTATTTCATTATAACACTAACTTGCAGTGTCGTAATAGTGTCTGAGTAGAGGCCGGACTGAACCATTAAGGAGGGGAAATTAGTGCATTATTGACTGATTTCCCTTTTCAACTACATAGCTGATAGACGTTCGCGTTTGCTTTTCCATTTAAAATACTGACGGGATATTTACTGGATTCGTTTTGATTTCATACGTATTTGTGATGTCAGAGCACTTTTTCCGATGCATTTATATGTGACTGGTAGATTAAATTCAAGTATTTTAGGGCTTTGTTAGGAAAGTAAATTGATTTTTATAAACAGCTAGAACCAAAAATCAAGAACTTTTATTAGCATAGGTAGGTATTATTATTATTATATTATTAATTATTATATTAGGTCCTTACATATGAAATTGGCGTTTTGTCGTACTGGCCACTTTGATCTCAAATATCTCTTCTTTGGTTAGAAATTCCAATTTCAAATTTATACAGCTATTTACTCGTGCTTTTGTGTTTTGAAAATAGTAATTCATTTGTGTTTTTCTCTTTTGGTTTTTTTTTTTGCGCCACTCTGTTTACAAAATGGAAAACTTGAAATATCGCGTTATTTACGAGTACGAGTTCCATCGTGGCACCAGTGCTGCAGAAACGGCTCGAAGGATTAATGATGTGTACGGCGAGGGTGTCGCAAAAAAAAAACACAGTGCGTTTTTGGTTCCAACGTTTTCGTTCTGGAAATTTCGACCTGCAGAACAAGCCCCGTGGACGGCCGGAGACCAAAGTTGACAATGAAGAATTGAAGGTTATTGTGGAAGCGGATCCATCGCAAACCACGTCCGAGCTAGCTGCAGGCTGCGGTGTTAGTGATAAAACTGTTTTAGTTCACTTGAAGCAAATTGGGAAGGTGAAAAAGCTTGAAAGGTGGTTACCTCATGAATTGAGTGCAGCAAACCGACAAACGCGCGTAGACTGCTGTGTTACATTACTCAACCGGCACAGTAATGAAGGGATTTTAAATCGAATCATTACCTGTGATGAAAAATGGATCCTGTATGATAATCGGAAACGCTCATCGCAATGGTTGAACCCTAGCGAACCAGCCAAATCCTGCCCCAAACGAAAATTGACTCAAAAAAAATTACTTGTGAGCGTTTGGTGGACTAGTGCCGGCGTCGTTCACTACAGCTTTCTGAAATCTGGCCAGACGATTACGACGGATATCTATTGTCAGCAACTGCAATCCATGATGGAAAAGCTAGCTGCTAAACAACCGAGGCTGGTCAATCGTTCTAGGCCACTGCTGCTTCAGGACAACGCTAGACCACACACTGCACAACAGACGGCTACCAAATTAGAGGAGCTTCAATTGGAATGCCTAAGACATCCACCTTACTCCCCGGACCTTGCTCCAACAGATTACCATTTTTTTCGAAATTTGGATAACTTCTTACAAGGGAAAAAATTTAACTCCGATGAGGCAGTCCAAAGCGCTTTCAAAGATTTTATTGATTCCCGTTTGAATGGCGTATTTAGTAAAGGGATCAATGAACTACCTATAAAGTGGCAAAAGTGCATAGATAGCAATGGTACATACTTTGATTAAATATATATATTATATTTAAAAAAAATCGACTTTATGTTCCTCCCATACAAAACGCCAATTTCATATGTAAGGACCTAATATTATTCTTGTAGAAATAATATAATATTCGGTCATTAATAAGGTTAAATTTTTAAGACTTTTCTATAAATGTTTGGGTAGTAGTATAAAATACCTATAAGTCTTTCCCTTTATGCCTCAGTATTGATAATTATTTATTTGATAATTAAAGTTGGATGGACGCCAAGTATAAAATTGTATGGGGCATCGTATATTCATACAATGTTTTAGTTTGAATTAATTTAGTTTAAGTATGATAAAGTACAGAATAAATTAAACATATTCTTTGAAAGAACCTGAAAAAAGTGTCATAAGAACCTAGTAATTTTTTTATTCTACTTTGAATAAGAAATGATTATAATATGATCAAAGCAAATAAATGCAATAAAGCCACTGACCAGCATACTATTCTTAGAATAACCTTTGTTTTCTAACCATCGTTCGCATAGTGTTATTTATTTTCAGATAATACCTACATTGAAAACAATAGACATAAATAACCACATATTGTATTCATAGAAGTGAGCTTTTTATCGCACAAAAACTCGCGCGACTTTTCATAAAATACTTATTAAGTTATCGTTGCGGTTTATTTACAACTTAAAGTGAATTTAACGTGTCTACGCGCTAAATTCAAATTTTATTCAGTTTTTCGCAATTCGTAAGCTAATAGGTTAAACATAGTGCTATACCAGCTTATGCCAATTAAATTGCGGGAACAGCAGTATCACTTTCATATAAAGTGTCCAGTTGAGAAATTAGTTCGAGTATCGTTTGACGAGAGTAACTCACAAAATAATCAAGTGAATTTTACATGTGAAGATGGCTACTGTTATTCTCGCAGTTTACTGTCATATTATACCAACAATGTGTAATTAGGTTAAAAATTACGGAAACCAGACCCTTGAATCTAACATTAATGTACTATATTGAATTTCCCTAGCTGACAACATAAAGTAATCACAGCAAAGTTTGAAAACCCATAATGTTCGTATTCCTCATGGCCACAAGTTAATTTTCGAAATTAATTTTTCCCTACGATAAACTTCGTGGATTCCCGTAAAAACACCCACACCGTATAGTAAATTACGGCATTTCCCATATAAACACAATAGGTATTACTAATTTAATAATACTGATAAATACTTAGGTAAGTACATTAAAACAGTGTCACGTTAGTAACGTAAATAAATACCTAATACTCAATGACTGTCGTTATTTTCAGTTAAACTTAGTTACTTTTGCAGCTATATAAGTAAACCATCAATATTGTACTTATAAATATTATTTTATTAATAGGTTTTTAATAAAAGAAACTTTATTTAATTTCATAATTTAATATTATAGTTCCAATTCTCTAAACTTACTAATTTATATATCTAAAAATAACACTTTCAAAATGCTTCCCATGGAAATAGATAGCACAATTTTTTTAGACGCATCAAAATTTAGTTTAAAGATTTTGCAAAACAAGATTGCCACAAATATACTGTAATGGGCTGGTTTTCAGAAGATATTTACTGGTAACCTGTAACTTGTATTGCGAAGTTCGTCCGGGTATGTACCAGCGCACTAGTGTCAGTTATTTTATCGGAAGCAGTATATGTATTAACTGTGTTTTGGTTGGAAGGGCACCTCCATACATCTGAGAAGATTACTAGGAAAATGAGACCTGATAAACTATGTCTCTAATAATGAGCGCAGTGCAGTGTATCGTATGATATTGCAATGTAAAATTGTGGGACGCACTGCGTCTAATATAGACATGCGTATCACTTAACATCAGGTACACGTCTAGATCTTCTCAACATTGTTTTTTATATCAAACAGCTTCCGCCATTTGAAAGCTTTCAATAACTTATCTATTTCACTGGTATCTCAGTAAAAATATTTAGATATAATACAGTCTAATGTACAAGAACTTAATAATAGGATTGACACTCATAGGTAAGTCCATGACCAAAGAAGCGAACGAAACAAAGGAAGGACACAATAATTAGATATAATTAAAACGAACTTAATGGAAAATTCGTCATAAAAAAAAAACTTCATTAAAATTACGTAGACCGTAGCTAATCGCCGCAACAAGCCACAACAAAGTTAATGACCAAAAATCACCCCTGGGCCCGATTTCAAGCCCTGCATACATAATTAGCTTTCATTACTTTCTACCAAGAGACCGCAAAAAACTACAATAATAATAATAAATGTACTATTCCTTTGATTAGCCCTAATTAACGAATGGCCGTCTACCCAAAACATAATATTATTATTTCCACCATTTTCTACCACCTAATTGTCTTATAGGTGTGACGGCCATTATTTTAATTGCGAACTGTAGCTTTAATTGTCGCCTACATTTCTTTCTATGTGTTTTTAATGACGCCCTATAATGTTTTATATAATGGTGTTCTTATTTGCTTTTATAGCGAGGCAAATTACTACTTCTATTTCGTTTAATATCACGTTAATATGTCCCTTATTGGCATGTCATAAAGACGAGTGTCGCATGTGCGCTTTTAATGCTCGTTTGCCAGTCCTTACAGTGTTGTTGTCCAACAGTTAATACGAGGTTTGGAACTGTAAAAGAATAGTTCAGTTCACGTGACCGCTTTAAACGCTCAGAAATTGTGTGTTTATTCTGTCACAGTAATGACAGTGTGAATTTTCTATTGAATTTAATTATTGCTTCGCTTTTTCGTAACGTCTTAGCTTTGCTGTATGGCATAATAATTATCGAGCCTCTTTTTTCTATAATTATATATTGCCCTTTAACATTATTTATTGGAATTTTATTCTAAGACGACGTAACCTTTTAAAGCTTGCTTTTAATCAAGTTATTATTGACGAATTTATAGAAGCAAAGTACCTACTAACCTTTAAGATCCAGATTTTATCCAGAGTTAAAATTCACAAGTACATTGTTTGTAACGAAATTCCTCCTAAATTCGGTAAGTCAGAGGAATGGAGGTACACTAATTTTCATGCACCTAAGTGAGAACTTATATATGGCAAAACAACGTTTTCAGGGTATTATATTTTAAGATAAAATATAAAAGTAAAATAGGTTAAACCTAATAGAATAAAATATTGGGTTGTTGCATCTTTCGATTTTAGCAGGCAATCACAAACTATCTAAGCCAGTTACATAGGCAATTCGACAGTGCATTCTAAAATTCCAATGGCTACTTAGTTTGGCATTCCTACTCGTAAAAGCCTACTATGTTTTAATGGCATTTTCTTCCCTTTTGCGCCATTTTCCATGGTCCGTTCGGGCGACCTGTCGGTTGTTTTTTTTTAAATCAGTAAATTGCATATTTGAAAAACCACAGCTCGCGTCGTGCGTCGATTGAACGAAGGGTAGGCTTTTATTTAGAAGCCAATTTATTTTTAAGCTAAGTCTCTTAACAAAATCCATGTAAATAGAGATTTGATTACGAATTGGATGAACTTTAAAAAATTCATGGTGTGCCTAGGTTTTGACTCTGGGTCCTAACACCAAACCACACAAATATAAAGTTCGAAACATAATTATGTAAGTGTCGCCGCACACGGGCTACTAGCCACAGCTACTAAATGCCGACACAAAACAGCACTCTCAAATCTCGCAATTAAACCTTCTTTACCAAAAATTTGGACTCCAACGGCCACAAGTGGCTGTCGCGCGCTTCAACTATCTTTGTAACCACTGACGTCTATAATACAAGTAAGCTGGACTTTAAAACTGTCAGCGTAAAAATGAAGACACTTGATTTTCGCCATTTTGGCGCTGATTGTTGCGTAAGTCCATGGAACTAAAATAAAATGAAGTTCTAAACGACTGCCATTCGCAATTTTCGGACATTTGTGGACCTTCGGGGGAGCGCTTCAAATGGGCACGAAAAAGGAACTGTCTATATTTAGTCCAGCGTACCTACTAGTTTAATAGAGGTCAGTTTTTATAACGAAGCTAAGCCACAGCCACAAACGCTGTCACTAACGTTTGTGGCTGTGGCGTTAGGCACGTGTGCGGCGACATTAAGGTGTCATTAACGGTGTAGAAGCCGTATTTAAGCGATTTTGAAAGAAGTTTTACGCAAAAACTATAAGGACAATTACTTTCAAATTTACACGTCATGTATTTTGGGTCTTTAACCTAAAATCGCTAAGAAGCAGAAACACGATTGGATAAAATTTTCTCGATAGAAAGTTCTCCCAAAAGTTGCTCCAAAATCTCAGTTTTTCGAGTTTTTATCGGACACTACATTGGATGTAATTGTAATTTTTGTTTTAAAGTGTCGGTAATAACAATATCCAAATACGCTTAGAAACAGATTTTTGATAAGCAACTTAGTTTTTTAGTAATTAGGTAAAAGGTCGTTTTTCTGTTATATTCTTCCGCGACGCTGCATGTCGCACCTACCAAATCTCCGTGAGAGTGAGAAAGACAAAAATAAATTCAATAAATCCCACGCGATTAGGTATTGTCGACAGCATGTCATTACTCTTTAGAATTTCAATGAAAAAAAGTTGAATTAATCGAGGTAACTACTTGGCAACTTAGAACAAAGGTTACGAGGGACTAACTAAACATAACATAATTTTCTCCTAATTTTATTCGTTCGCCAATATCCTAAAGCTTGAAGCAAATAACTATATCTATAGTAGTGAGTTATTATTAGTGTTGCCCAAATGCAAGAACAAGACGAGACTCAGCCAGTCTTGGTCTTGGTCTTGCGCCAGTACATCTGGTCTTGGTCTTGGTCTTGTTCTTGCACCCCCAGTCTTGGAAAATGAAAATGAAAATGAAAATGAAAATATTTATTTTTCACATAGGCCTAAATAACAGGCTCTTATGAAAAGTCAAAACTCTACCGCCAGGTTCGGAAAGCAGGTTTGCACCGAGAAGAACTGGCAAGAAACTCGGCACTTGCTCTTTTCAAAAATGTCATTGTTATAATACAAGATTTCTTATAGATTATGAAAAATTATAACATATTTTTAAGATATCTCGTGAGGAGATGGAAGCATATTTCTATCATTCCAAGAATCATTGTCGTTAAGAAATTCTTCAATGGTATAGTAACCATGATTAATTAAATGTTTCTTGACAGTGTCTTTAAACCTGTGCAAAGGTAAGTCCAAAACAGACTTCGGAATCATATTGTAGAAGCGTACACTCAACCCCACAAATGACCTCTGTACCTTACGCAAACGGTGTGGCACTATAACTAACTTATGTCCTCCATTTCTAATTGGACGATTACTTATATCTATCCGTTGCTTATAATTATTAATATTTTGACGAACAAATAGTAAGCAATTATAAATGTATTGAGATGCCACTGTAAGAATACCTATTTCTTTAAATTTTTGGCGAAGAGATTCGCGTGGCTTCATTTTGTATATGGCTCTAATTGCTCTCTTTTGTAATACAAATATGGTTTGAATATCAGCAGCTTTGCCCCACAATAGAATACCATAGGACATAACACTGTGGAAATAGGCATAATAAACAAGCTTGGCTGTATCAATGTCTGTAAATTGCCTAATTTTTCTCACAGCATAGGCAGCTGAACTAAGTTTACCTGCCAAAGTCTCAATATGAGCGCCCCATTGTAATTTATTGTCTAAGGTCACCCCCAGAAATACAGTAGAGTTTTCCATTTTTAGTATTTCTCCATTCACAATCACCTTTTTGTTGCTAACTATATTTCTTAGGTTTGGTAGTGCAAACTCAATGCACTTAGTCTTTTTTGAATTTAAAAGTAAATTGTTAACTGTGAACCAGTGCGATACGTGCGCAATAGCAGAATTTACATCGTCAAAATTGTCTTTACTTTTATCTGTTTTAAAAACGAGAGAAGTGTCATCAGCAAACAATACTATTTCGCAAATACCGTCTACATGGTGCGGTAAATCATTTATATACACTAAAAACAGAAAAGGGCCCAAAATTGAACCCTGTGGCACACCCATTTTGGGGGAACAACCCTGCGACTTTGTGTCATTTATGCATACCCTTTGTGTTCGATCACTCAGATAAGAGGCAACGAAATCAAGAGCTCTGTCTCTGATACCGTAGTGGCTAAGTTTAAATAGTAGCGTCTGATGTTCGACGCAATCAAAAGCTTTGGACAGGTCACAGAAGACTCCTATGGCATTCTGAGACTGTTCCCAGGCATCATAGATATGGCTTAAAAGCTTGGCACCAGCATCGGTGGTATTCCTACCTTTAGTAAAGCCATACTGCTCGGAGTGAAGAATTTTGTTGGAATTAAAATGACTTAGAAGTTGGTCAAGTATGATTTTTTCAAATATCTTACTAAGAGTTGGTAAAATTGAAATAGGCCTATAATTATTAACGTCCTGCCTATCTCCAGACTTAAATAGCGGTATCAGTTTACTATGTTTCATTAAATTTGGAAACGTTCCTAGGTCGACACATTGGTTGAATATTACAGCCATATAAGGGGCAATAGTGTCGATAATGTTGAAAATAACTTGCACAGACATTCCCCAAAGGTCGCCAGTTCTTTTAATTTTTATGAATCGGCAGGTTTTTTTAATGTCTGCTGCAGTGATATGTTCAAAATTAAATAAGACAGTGCATTCTTTTACGTTGTCTCTTAAGAGTTTTTGGGCTGTTGTTGGCGAGGACTTAAGAGAATCCGTCAACAAAACAGGAACATTCTGGAAATAGTTTTCAAAGGTATTCGCGATTTCTAAATCTGATGTTAATTTACTACCATTGGCAACTATTTCAATCTTTGGGTTACGCGATTTGGTTTTTCCTGCCTGTTTGTTAACTATATTCCATGTGGTTCTTATTTTGTTATCAGATTGGGTAATTTTTTCTTTAATATGTAGCGATTTTGCTTGAATGCAAACATTTTTGAAAATTTTTGAATAAGTTTTAACCCGTTCTAGAAAACTTGCAGTTTGATTAAATTGTCTTTCTTCATAAAGCTCATACAACTTTTTTCGACTTTTATGGATCCCAATAGTTGCCCAATCGCTGAATTTTAATTTATTATTCATAATGTCTATATTTTTCGTTTTAAAAATATTTTTAAATTCCGTATCTACAGATTTGAATAGGGTTCTGTAAATACTATCAGGATGTCCATGTTCAAAGACTAGGGCAGGAACTGTAGTAGAAATTTTATCTTTAAACCGCATTAATTTATCTTTTGTTATAGGTCTGCATTTAACTATTTGCTTGAGTTTAACAATACTATTCAAAACATAAATTTGTTGACCACAGTGATCAGACCTAAGCTTACTTATTATAGCCTTATCTAAAATCTCACAGTTGCAAAATATATTATCAATGCAGGAGGCTGAGGTTTGTGTTACTCTAGTGGGTTCCCTAAATACATTATTTAGATTAAAGCATTTAAATAAATTGAGTAACTGGACACTATTTGAATTACTCAATAAAATATCAACATTAAAATCCCCACATACTAATATTTTTTTAGTTGAAACTGACAATCGTTTGAGTACTTCCTCCATTATATCCTCAAAATGTTTGAGGTCACCTGAGGGGGGTCGGTAAACGCATACTACAATATATCTATCCATCTCAACACAAGACAGTTCAGCAATGCGTTCCCTGGAAAGACTGACAATATCTTTTCGTTCTTTACAATTCAGGTTGTCCCTTGTTATAATCAAAGACCCTCCCCGGATTGCTGTCCTTCTTGAGAACGCACTTGACAATGTGTAATTGTTAAAGTGTATTAGCATTTGGCTTTGATTTAGCCAATGCTCAGTAATACAAAGAATGTCAATATCACATTGATTAATAAACATTTCTATTTCATGTTCCTTGCCGGGTAAGCCCTGAATATTCTGATGGACTAAACAAATTTTACAGAGCTTATCCTTTGTCGTCCTATTTAGTTTAAATTATTTTGGTCACAATTTACAATAGTAGAATTACTATTAATTGAAGTAAAAATAGGTAAATTAGTATTATTACTAATTATGTCAATATTACTATTTGTACAACATGTACCGAAGTCAACTGGTTTCGTGCTAAATATAGCAGAGTCCACAATATTACAAGCTACAAGAGTAGCTATTCGTTTTTTATAAGTAAAAGGTAAGTACATTGTACCTTCTGTCATTGGAATTCTATTTACAAATTTATTTAAATCAAAAATATGGAAATTGTCCCTATGACTAAACGCTAAATTATACAAAGCTGCATTGAGTTTGTATGCCTGCTCATTTTGCTTTTGGGTCAGGTGATCTGAGTATGGAAATGTACATATTATAAATTTGCACCCAGACTTCCTTTGCAATGTAATCATATGCTCAAAACTTTTTATCATTAATTTCTTAGTAATATTTATGCTGTCTCCTATCATTAAGACAATAGTCGAAAGTGAGTCTATAAGGTTTGCTGGAATATGTTCAATTAAGAATTCAAAAGAGGCCCCAGGGTAACATAAGTTAATAACTTTTTGGTTTAAATTATTGCTTAATAAGTAACCGAACTTTTTGCCTATATTATCTGATACAACAAAAGTTTTCCGCTGCAGAGTGTGAGATATTTTGCTACTATCACTGTTGGTACTACAATTTTTAGTACTACTTAAGCATTCAGGACTACTGCTTAGACATTGATCCTCCGCTGTACCCACCATTTGTAGTTTATCCGAGCACTGACTGGTTGGCAACTGATCAGCAGTTCGGGTGTAATCCTGGATCTGCTTTTGTGAAAGCTCATACTGAGCAGATAGAGATTCCAGCGATTTTTGTAGATTTTCAATTTGACCATTGAGGCTGCTCATATGAGATTCATATTTTCTCCTATTGTCATCCGCCACCATGTGATAGTTGTTTAATTTTTTCAAAAGCTGGCGACGCTGGTTTCTATAAGTGGTTTCTTTCTTTTTAAATTTCAAAGCATTTCTGATAAATTTATTTAACTTGATATATTTCTTAAATTTATTGCGGCTAAGATGAATTTTGCACGATTGACTGTCTGAATTTAAGAGACTAGAGCTTTCACATTTCAGATCCAAGTTCACAATTTGGGGGGGGTTGGAGGGTAAATCCAGTAATTCGTACTCGCACTCCACATATTCATACGGAAATAGTTCATTATACAGGCAGTCGGTCTGTTGAAAAGCACAATTGTCTAGCTGCACCTGCAAGTCATCAATCAAAACTTGAGCACTCATCAGTTCACTCTCCAGCTGGGATATTTTTGACAGCGCCTCCTCATATGTTTCAAGACATTCATTAAAAGATGCTACAGCTTCCCGCAGTTGATCTCTCTCCAGCAGCACTGCGGAGTGGGTACAGTGCAGCTCAGCGAGCTCTGCCTTTAGCTGTGTGTTTCTGTCGATTGCTTGTTTGATCTCCAGCTCACTGTGTTCATGTTCAAGCATCAATTGATTGCAGTGCTCCCTCGACGCCTTCAGTTCTTCAAGGGCATTTTGAAGTTTCATTTGCAATTCCACACCGGCTGCTCTGCGTGTCATCATTGTGTTATCTCAATATCTGTAACGTGCAAGAAACAGTGTCAGTGTGGGAATGACAACAAGTACACAGATATTATGACCTACACACAGTAGTACCTACAGAATCACTTACAAGTAATAAAATTTGTATGCTTAGATTTTCCTAAAAACAAATTAACAATAATTCAATTTGCATTTGTGTATTGTCCTGTGGCACAAAGAGACAGTTCATAAAATATTGATAATTCAATGCAATGCAATGTACATATAATAGAAGGTTAACTTATACTAAAATGCTAAATTGTGTTGTGTTAATATGTCTTTCTAACTAAATGCACTGAAATATTGAAATATTTCAACAATATTGGTGTTGTAAATGTGTGGAAGTTTGTGCTGTCTGAGATAGTTTTTGTTATTCATCAAACTTACTTCCACAATTAGTCAAGTAAGTTGAGAAAAGTTCTACCTAATGTGGATGTCAGTGACGTATCTCGAGATTATCGAGGATTGGGGAGTAAATGAGTTATAATACCTAGTTATTTCCAAAAGTCTGAATAATTAGTGTTGTTTGAAACCAAGTAAAACATAAAATTAAAGACTAATTAAGTAAATAAGAAGAAATACTCCCCGGGTTAGGCCGTTGACGTTTGAAATCCACCACCGCCGGTAACTTCTCCTTCAAAAACTGTGTTTGCTCTTTAGAATGTTTAGCACTCCGGACAATATATTATTTATTATGATGATAAGAAAGCATTATTTTAATTGATTAATGTAAAATTATTAAAAAAACTAAAATTTAAAACAGGAACATCTGATTTCGCGTCCTGTCAGTTTGACAGCTGACCACAGACTGGTGGTCTTGGTCTTGATCTTCTGGTGGTCTTGGATTGATTGGTGGTCTTGGATTGATTGGTCTTGGTCTTGGTCTTGCAGCAAGAGTCTCGCAAGTCTCGCAATTACCTGTTAGCCTATTGCTATTTATTAAACCAATATTTTACTAGTATTTTGCGAAAATAGCAATATCATCTTCATAGGTTTATATAAAAATCTTTACTAGAAAGTGTCCAGTTTAGGTATGTACGCGTAGTTCGAATGCCGAGTTTGAAATTTTGCAAATTGGTCGACAATCGAACGACATTCCTAACTGGACACTTTCAAGTACTTACCTAAACATTTTTATATAAAACTGTGAAGATGATACTCTTATTTTCGCAAAACGAATTCCATAAGCCTACTTCGTTGAATTAGTTAAATAATTGCGAAAAACAAAATAAAATTTGAATTTCGCGGGCAGAGGGTGCGATTTCACGTTAACTGCAAGACGCAAGAGTCTCGCAGGCTTAGTCTTGTTCTTGCTCAAATCTTGCACTGCCAGTCTTGTTCTTGGTCTTGCTAAAATTAGGCAGTCTTGGTCTTGGTCTTGTTCTTGCAAAAACGCAAGAACAAGACCAAGACTGCAAGACCAAGACTGATTTTGGGCAACACTAGTTATTATACTAATCTTTGCTCGAAGTGCAGAGCAAAAACAAAAAAAAATAACACTGTCCGACACATTAAATAATACATTACATACTGGTCCCATTTTCCGACCCTGGGATCAAGGAGTCATAGTAAATATTTACGCAACGAATCAGCCAAGCTGTTCCGCCAGGAATTACAATTAGACTGATTCTTGACATCGTTTTACACGACCAGGAAAGATAAGTTAAGTTTTTTCGTACAACATTTTCATTACATAAGTCTGAAACCGGTTCAAATAAGACTTCCAGGCTAGTTTTTGTTTTAATTTGTTTAAACTAATTATTTTAAACACAGTCGTGTGATTTAGCGATCACTGTCGACAGTTGACACGTTAAGTGCCTGTGAAATCGTGCACACAAATACGAATCGTAATGTAAAATAAGCTCGGCCCATTCAAAGGTAGTTTTCTTACTTCAGCTTCTAAATGTCTGTTCTACACACGTCCTATCTATTACAATCAGTGAAACTGAGAAACTGTTTAATAAAAGAACATGTTTTAAACTTTGTTTTTAATTTTAGTGATTAATAATTTCTAGTTATGTAGTAGAAGAACTTTTTAGTAAATACTAAATACCTTATTGGTATCGTTAAATAGTATCCGAGCCAACTCGGGAGCTTGAAGAAACTTTCTTATTCCAGATCTCCATTATATTGGAATTATCTGTACTTCAGCTTCCTTGGACAAAGAACTATTGGCGTTAATGAGTCACTAAATGAGACATTTCTTTGCGCTTCTCCGCTTATATTTAAAACTGACTTCTGAAAATCCATCCATAAGCATTATATGTAATACATTAAGTATTACATATAATGCTTTTTCATAGCTATAAATAAATATAAATAGCGTTCCTTATCACAAAATTACGTTGTTTCTAGAGATACACTTTAGTATTACGATGCATTGAAAAATAAAATCGCCCAGATTACGCCATTGCACTTTAGAGTATGAAAGCTCCATTTTTATTATGATAAGCACCATTAAGCACGCGGTGCTAAAAAGAAGTAATTATCGATAATTGCACGCCCCTAAAATAGTGCGGCAATTGAAATTCAAAAATTTGAATTTAGCTCTCGAACGTTCAGCAATAGGCTGAATGGCGGAGTGCCCAAGCGACGCAGCGGGGGACTGATTTAAAAAATTAAATGACGTCACACGCGCGTGAATGAAAACGTTGAAGGAGGTAAGCTATGGGATAGGTATTAGCACCTTTAAATGTAATAAACAAATATACAAAATTCTCGTGCCATAGCGTTTGTAACTAAACTCCTCCGAAACGGCTCGACCGACTATTATAATAACAATTTGTGTCGTTTTTTTTAAATTGAATATAGGCATGCGCTTGACGACAATCATGCCTATGATGGAAAGCAATGATGAGGTCTAGGTTGGAGCGCGCCTGCCTAGAAAATGCCTATTCACTCTTCTCTTGAAGGATGGTAATTGGCTGGAAACACGGAGGCTGGAAGGGCGTTCCACACCTTAGCAGTTCGTATCAGAAACAATTCTATTTTCGGTCGGTCTGAGGATAGGTTGTAAGCTTTTTTCATACCTCTCTTTTTTATACATCTGTGCCCCTAGAAGCCGAAACAACGTTTGCCCGGTCAATTCGTCTAATATATAAAAATCTTGTGTCCAAGTGTTTGAGACCTTTTGTCCAAGTAACGTGAGTTATTTTCATGAAGTAGTTTTCATCGTCACTACAGACCAAAGGAAAGTTTTATATTTTATTTTTCTGAGATCGTCTTTTCTAACAGCCTAGGGATCTAAACTCGATGCGTAGCCACAGATAAAAACAGTCTCACGCGCCGCCATCTGTAACCTCGTTACAGAGCGATAAATGAGAGTAATTGAAAGGAAATTACGCAATAAATGGGAGTTATTATTGAATTTAATGTCAAATTAATCGCGGGCCCCCTCTAACCATCTGTCGTGCTGCCCCCCCGCGGTGCTTCAAACAATGAATTGTATTATGTTATTTGTTATGTTTTCAAGTGCTTTTATTAATTTTCGATATTGAATGGGGGTAGTCGATTGGTTTGTCAGTTAGGTAAGTAATGTTGGATCCAGTGGTCACCGAATACCCTAGAAAGTTTGGTGTTAGAGCATAGATACATATTATATACTTAGATGTGTAAATGTGTTAGAGCGAAAGATTTTTAAAGAAAGACTGAAACATTATATTATTTGGCATATAGACTTATCTGATACTAAGTTTTGCCTACGTCCTCAGTTTTCAAAACTAGGTAGCCTGGGTAGTAATGGTCTATATCTAGACATCTGAAACATTATAGCAAACATTCAAACACACAAAAAGGTGGTATCAAGTTTTGTCACGAATCAAAATTTAGATTTTATATCGAAAATTCAATTTCTTGAGAACCATTATTAGGAATTTCTTTTCCCAATCCGGAATGTAATTTTATGCAGGTAAAAAATACTTCTTGTATATTTGCTCATTACTTTGGAACCCAAATTTTTGTTGATAATGTTCGGATTTGGCTTAGTACCGAATTCCATACATCCATAGTCATTGTTTTTTTTACATTTGTCATATTCTTAGAATTGCGAATTGTACTAACATTGCTGTTAATTACATGACATGGACGTCCTTCACGGACCGTTCTAATTTCAATTTGCCATCTATTAAAACACTAGCAGAAACCCGCGGCTTCGCCCGCGTAAATTTTAGTTTTCCCTATTCTCACGGGAACCATCGATTTTTCCGGAATAAAAAGTAAACTTTGTGTTAATTTAGAGCGAAATCTATCTCCATTTTAACTTTCAGCCAAAAATTTTCAATAGTTGCAGCGTGAAAGAGTATTTCTCCCGCTGGAACAGTGAAAAACAAATATTCACGCGGGAGAAAAAACCATTGATTTTCCCGGAATAAAAAATAGCCTTCTCTTTTCTAATTTTCAGCCAAATCAGTTCAGCAATTACGGCGTGAAGGAATATTTTTCCCGCGTGGATATCTGTTTTTCACTGCTCCCGAAGGAACCATAGATTTTTCCGGGATAAAAAGTAGCCTTAGTATCCAGGATATAATCTATTTCTATTCCAAATCAGTTCAGTAATTACGGCATGAAGGCATATTATCTATCACTATTATCATGGAAACCATGAAATTTTCCGGGATGAAAAGTAGCCTATGTATTAATCCAGGATATCATCTATCTCCATTCCAAATTTCAGCCAAATCCGTGTTGTACTTGCGGCGTGAAGATTTTTTTCCGCGTGCATTTCGGTTTTTAACTAATCCCACGGGAACCATGGACTTTTCCGGGATGAAAAGTAGCTTATGTGTTAACCCAGGATGCAATTTATATCCATTCCAAATTTGAACCAAATCCGTTCAGTAGTTGCGGCGTGAAAGAGTATTGAAAAATACGAACTTTGGAGCCCCGTTTCACCCCTTTAGGGGGGGAATTTTGAAAAAATATTTCTTAGTGCACCCCTGGACCTCATAATGAACCTGTGTGCCAAATTTGAAGTCTCTAGACTCAGCGGTTTGGGCTGTGCGTTGATATGTCAGTGAGTGAGTGAGTCAGTATCTTCTTTGATATACCATGAAATTTTCCGGGATGAAAAGTAGCCTATGTATTAGTCCAGGATAAAATCTATCTCCTTTCCGAATTTCAGTCATATTAGTTCAGTAAGTGCAGCGTAAAGTAGTATTTTTCGCGCGTCAATATAAATTTTTCAGTTTTCCCGCGAAAACCATGGAATTTTCCGGAATAAAAAGTAGCTCTTTTATTAACCCAGGATACCATCTATCTCCATTCCAAATTTCAGCCAAATCCGTCCTGTACTTGCGGCGTGATGATTTTTTTTCGCGTGAATTTCGGTTTTTAACTAATCCCACGGGAACCATGGATTTTCCCGGGATGAAAAGTAGCTTATGGGTTAACTCAAGATGCAATATATCGCCATTCTAAATTTGAGCCAAATCGGTTCAGTAGTTGCGACGTGAAGGAGTATCGAAGCTTGATAAAATACGAACTTTGGAGCCCCGTTTCCACCCTTGAAGGGGAGAATTTTGAAAAATCCTTTCTTAGTGCACCCTTAGACCTCATACGTAATCTGTGTGCCAAATTTGAAGTCTCTAGACCCAGCGGTTTGGGCTGTGCGTTGATATGTCAGTGAGTGAGTAAGTCAGTATCTTCTTTGATATACCATGAAATTTTCCGGGATGAAAAGTAGCCTATGTATTAATCCAGGATAAAATCTATCTCCTTTCCAAATTTCAGTAATATCAGGTCAGTAAGTGCAGCGTAAAGTAGTATTTTTCACGCGTGAATATCAATTTTTCAGTTTTCCCGCGAAAACCATGGATTTTTCCGGGATGAAAAGTGGGCTTTTACTTACCCAGGATATCATCTATCTCCAATCCAAATTTCAGCCAAATCGATCTTGTCCTTGCGGCTTGAAGATTTTTTTCCGCGTGAATTTCGGTTTTTAACTAATCCCACGGGAACCATGGATTTTCCTGGGATGAAAAGTAGCTTATGTGTTAACCCAAGATGCAATTTATCGCCATTCCAAATTTGAGCCAAATAGGTTCAGTAGTTGCGGCGTGAAGGAGTATCGAAGCTTGGTAAAATACGAACTTTGGAGCCCCGTTTCACCCCTTAAGGGGGGAATTTTGAAAAATCCTTACTTAGTACACCCCTAGACCTCATAATGAATCTGTGTGCCAAATTTTAAGTCTCTAGACCCAGGGGTTTGGGCTGTGCGTTGATATGTCAGTGAGTGCGTGAGTCAGTATCTTCTTTGATATACCATGAAATTTTCCGGGATGAAAAGTAGCCTATGTATCAATCCAGGATAAAATCTATCTCCTTTCCGAATTTCAGTCATATCAGGTCAGTAAGTGCAGCGTAAAGTAGTATTTTTCACGCGTGAATATCAATTTTTCAGTTTTCCCGCAAAAACCATGGATTTTTCCGGGATGAAAAGTAGCCCTTTTATTAACCCAGGAAATCATCTATGTCCATTCCAAATTTCAGCTAAATCGGTCTTGTACTTCCGGCGTGAAGATTTTTTTCCGCGTGAATTTCGGTTTTTAACTAATCCCACGGAAACCATGGATTTTCCCGGGATGAAAAGTAGCTTATGTGTTAACCCAAGATGCAGTTTATCTCCATTCCAAATTTGAGCCAAATCGGTTCAGTAGTTGCGGCGTGAAGGAGTATTGAAGCTTGGTAAAATACGAACTTTGGAGCCCCGTTTCACCCCTTTAGGGGGGGGATTTTGAAAAATCCTTTCTTAGTGCACCCCTAGACCTCATAAGGAACCTGTGTGCCAAATTTGAAGTCTCTAGACCCAGCGGTTTGGGCTGTGCGTTGATATGTCAGTCAGTCAGTCAGTCAGTCAGTCAGTGTCTTCTTTTATATATTTAGATTGACCGCTTTAAGCCCTAAGGTTCTCAGTAAGCAGGAGAGGAAAAATCTTTCTGCCAAATGGATAAAACTGACAATCATACTACTTGTAATATAAGCTGAATCTGACTCAGCTACATACGGCGCCAGAGTGCCAAAAACTACTGATTTTTATTTGCAAACAAATCGCAGCAACTATTTATTATTTATCGTTTCTTTGACTAACAAAAAGAAACATAATACTGGGGACTGTTGCTTCTTTCTTACTATAGTACCTGAGTGACTCTTTTGGACGGAAAGCGAATATTCGTAGTACCTACATTATCAGCGCCAACTCAAAAATTTTTGAGACAACAGTTAATTAGGTACTTGACAACAAATTATAACAATGAAGATACAAATTTTGAAACTTGATTTTGTGAAAAAACCACACAAATTAATATTCAAGTAAGCACATAAATTCACCTATCTATACTAATATTATAAAGCTGAAGAGTTTGTTTGTTTGTTTATTTGTTTGAACGCTTTAATCTCAGAACTACTGATCCCAACTGAAAAATTATGTTTTGTGTTGACTAGTCCATTTATCGATGGAGGTTATAGGCTATAATAATTTGTACTAGTATTATAAAAAGAGAGCGCAAATTTTTGTCTTAACGAAGTTTAAACGCTGGCTAATCATTGGATCCACTGGACCTATCTTAAAAGTTGGCGAAACTCACACACGTCTACCAATACGCGTCCTGTTGGCTGAGTACTAAACAGTCGGAGCTTTTGAAATTAGTTTTATTTGCAAATAAGTGAAAACCAAACACTAACAGGAACTCACATTAACACAAAACAACTGTTCTTTTACAATTAATTTATTATTTAAGTTTCTTTGTACAAAACGATACATTACTAATTTAGTCATAATTAATACGTGCTCTCTTTATCATCGTACACCGAAATCTGCGCCTTCTTTTAATTGACGGGCCCCACGAAACTACAGGTATCAAAATACGTAATGTAAACAAAACTGGCCAATAGCAAAGAACTACATAATAAGAATTATTAGCAGAGACGAATTAGGGGCCCGCGGTACAATATTAATGCAGATTATACATCATTTGCTTACATAAGGTAGTTAGTAAAATATAGCTCTAATTACATGAAATATTGAATCGCACGAGCACTTGAACGATGGCCGGTAGCCACTAAAAACCTCAATCACTTGTCGAGGGCATCATTACCATCCTAGTTCCGCGGAGCCACGGAAATTAAGGAACTTAATCAAAAGCCAACACTCCAATTAAAAATTATTTTTAATACACAAACTTTTTGGTTACTTTTTTGCTGCATACTTACCTATTAATTAATATTTTTCGTTATGTTTCAAATGGCCATCAATTTCATATGAGGATGCAATGCAAACAATTGATAATCAGGTCACATCCTATTCGTATCTTAGTGCCTAGATTCGTTTTTTTTTCTACATTTGGAATCAGTTTAGTAAAGGATATTGTTTTTATAGAACTTTGCAAAGGTGGTTAATTTATAATTAGTGTACTAATATTTGTCTTACAATAAAGCACGTCTTGTTACGTCTTGTTTGTAGGACGTACGGAGATATCAATGTTACTACCTATAAACATTATAATATGGCCTATCTATAGGTAGCTAATCTCGCGGCAACAAAAAAAACAATAATTCCCGCTGTTCATCATCCGCATAAAAATATGCGTGTTCAATTAATTTTTCTCACCCGTTGTGGGCCCGTATCGAGTCGCCGCGACACCCGAGCGCGCGTCTGCATAATACATCGCTGTACGTTGTTGCTGTACGTCGGACTTTAATTATATATCTGCTACAATTTCGCCTTTTTTCGAGTATTTTTCACAATTCGTCTCCCCATCGGCCCACCGCCCTCCCGGACGGCCGCAGAAAAAAACGCGTCGACCGTCGTGCGTGTGTGCAGTGTAGTGTATCTGATCGCACGCGCGAGCGGACGACGGCGCGGCGCGGACGGCGCACACACGTCGCGCGTCGGCCCGCCAGCGCCGCGTCGCGCGACGTCTCGAGACGCGCGGGACAATTAGCGCGACTACGACGCCTACAGACACACTTAGACGTTTTATTGCAATTAAACTCGCAGATACGCCTGCGAGAGTCCGATAAGCCCCGCTCAACTTTTCCTGTAACAGGCTGTTATTTCACGATTTAAAATCGGTTCTCAACCCGTTAATGACGCGAGTACAAGTGCAGATCGGCGGCTCCGTTCGGCCGCGGACCAATCTATTTAATAACCCCCGCCGGTGACACCCCGCCCGGCGGCCATCGCCAATTTTAACCCCCTCGCACCCCCTAGCACCCGCCCTGAAAAAAATCCGGAGCGTTTTAAAATTAATGAGTAAAAATCTACACACACACGGGCGCGCCGGTACACGTGTGTGAACGCTTGCCCAATAATACCCACTTTGCGGGGCAAATAATAACGTGTAATAGTGTCGGGCGCCGATGCCGTAGCATCTAGAGCGGCGAGCCGAGACCGCGGCGCGCTCGGCGGCCCCGCGAGCGCCTAGCGCCTAGTCTTTTCCATTAGGACCAACTATCCGAGCAAAAAAATCGAGTACAAATTGAAAATTCGTCGGTTCGGGCGCTAATTCCGAGCGGAGCGGCACCGCGGCGCGAAGCGAGCGCAGTTAGATAACATTTGTAGAGCCGAGGGGAGAGCGGGTGTCGCCCCTACGCAACGCCGTTTTTATTTTGGCCGGCCTTTGCCCCCATACCCCCTTCGTTCGTCCAACTTCATCTGAATAATTACTGATTTTTTCGTGTACCGCTGATTATTTCGAATGTTATTTGCCGGTGATAATTTTTCCGCCGCTCCGTTTGCCCGCACCGGCTAGCTTCCACAAATTCGCTCCATTGTTCAAAAATACATAAACTGCCGCCGATCTGAAACATGTTTAACTTCTCGCTGCTCGCCGCACAAACTTTATCACTAACTTTATGTTTATGTTCTACGCCTTTAAAGTGCTCCGCCACAGGACTCACTTCATACGATATTTATTATCTCAGCCAATTAGTATTAGATCTTAAAAAAACTAAATCTAAATGAGAACGAATCTATTGGGAACAGAATCCTGACTCGCAGTTATCGCTCCTAATTATTTAGTCAGTACTTAAAATTAACGTAACTCAATAAAATAAAATCGTACATCATTAAAACAGAAAGATACCGGTTTGTTTCTATATCTACTGCGATTATTACTTATTACTTTCGTGTAACTAATTAAGAACGCTAAGACTAAACTAATTGTAAATCGGTTTTACTGTTTTTATCGCGAATGACTTAAATCATGTTTATGTTAGTTAAAGGTTTTAACAGTAGATAAAGTAGTAAACGATTGCATTTAAACGATACCTAACAGTCACTATAGTTCATCAATTCTGATAAGAATCTATTGTTTAAAATTACCACGCCATATTTAATTTTTAGAAGGTGCAAAATCTTTATAAATCTCGCTCCATAAAATTCAAAATTGAGAGAAAATTTTAATCAAAGTTAGAATGGAACATTGAACAGGGTCGGTAATTAAACGCAATTAAAACGCTAATCGAAAACTCTAATTATTATGCTTATTCGACACGACAAGTGACAAGTCGGGCCGATGGCGATCGCTTTGGCAAGGATTTCGGAGGGGCCACCCACCGCCCAGCGGGGCCGCATTTTTTTCCAGCCACCACCGAAGGGGTTGATTTTTTAAACTGATGACGCGCTTTCATTCTGCGCTGTGCAACTTGGCGCGCGGCTGTATGTGTGTCGGTCGTTGATAAATTAATAGAAAAAAAAAATTGTGCCCGCTTTGTCGATAGTGCCCGTGTTCCTTTTTCGCCGCGGTATCTCTAGTCTATGGTTCCGCTGCGCGCCGGCCTCGAAAAACAACTTTTGACGAACAATACAACTTTTGACGAGTAAACAAGTGTTAGAAAAACGAACTCGGCTTGTTCATAGTGCATTGTAGTGACATTTTATCGTTCTCAACGCATTAATGATTTATTAATACGTTTCTGTATTTAATTCCTAATTGTTATTTAACAGGTAATTAATTAGGAAAATCGAATTAGAATTATTATTATTCGGAATCCGAGCCAGTTACGATAGCCGGTGTTAAAATTCTGGACGTTTTGATTGTCTGCATGAATTTGTTCAAAGTTTCGCGAAGTTTGGAAAGTTCGCCGGCGCCGGGACATTCTGAAAATTTTCCGAAGAATGATATATTGGACGATAGTGTAGTTATACAACATTCTTTGCGAGTAGAGTGAAAATTGCTCAAGTTTTTGGGAGAATGACATTGTCGTTTGTAAGTACATACAATTTTTTTTTAACTAAATAAACATGAACGCATTAACAGTTCAATATATTACGTCAATATTATGTCGTTAGGTATAATTATAATTTGATTTTTATGAAAACTGATTTATTTTTTGTTTATTCAGCGTTTACGTATCTAATTAATTACAAAATGCTTCATGAAAATAACTACTTAGGTGCTTAAATCATAAGCCGTGCAGTTAAGGTGGTTATAATTAGCTATAATTTAGACAGAAATTTTTAATTAGTTAACTCATGAATCACGCTGGAAAATTAAATATTGGATTAATTAATTGCCTTGTTTTTTCCGGTAAAATTATTAATTATGTGAAGCATTTAAAAGTTTCTGTGGTTCCCCGTACATAAATAAACATTCAAAATTAAAACAAAAAAATTTCAAGTTTACAACTAAAATGCTACTTACTCTACTATAGCGTTATTGATATTTAAGTATACCTAATAATATATTATCAAAATAATGAGTAGCTGGATACTACCATTCACTGGTGTAATCGAGTAGGTTCATGGGCTAAAATCAAGATCGTAATAATATGTAGGTAGTAAATAAAAAAATACTCAAGTTGATGCTCTATACTCTATACCTAGTCTATGATAAACAAAAAACAATAACTTATTTGCTTATTACAACAATTAATAACATTAAGACGCAGTGTTTTACCTTAATTATGTCCATTATGAATGTTCTTTGTGCTATAAATAATTATGAATAATAAATGTAATCAACTATATCCTTATTTAATTTATCAAGGTCAATATTTAATTACCTCTCAATAATTCATAGCGTTTATAGATAATATTAACAGTTTTATAAAGAAAAAAATAATAATTTACGATACAACACTGGCCTAGACCGCGAATATGTCTGTAAAATTTTTAGCTGCTTTACTTCGTGGAAAGCCGGGAGTTCCACACTCGTATCACATCGTACACTGGGCGACGTTTTTAATACATTTGTGAAAAAATTAATATTTGGGATATTGATTGGGAGAAAAATATAAACAACGAAAAGAAAAAAAAATTCGTGTATTAATACTATTGTTATTGCATAATATTATGTGATTATCATTTTGGCAATTAAGCTGTAAAATAGTATTTTCTTGCGAAAAATTCGTACAAAAACTTTTTGATTAAAAACCTCCTCGATGCATTTGGATTTTATATGCAGGAGGTAAACATAAAGCTCTATCGTAGTGTTATTATCTCGCTGCAAACTCGGTCATAAATCATAATTGGACTAGGGATGTGCGCTAGTTGCGCGCGCGTAAGGCCGATAACGGAATCATCAAGTTTACAACATAAACAAATTGCATGGGTAACTAATGGGTACTAATGGGTACTAATGTAACTAACTAATTATAAAAAACTATTGTGCTTTTACGTTTTTAGTTTTATAAAAATAACATTACTATAGTGCGGAAAAGAATAGCTTTCCGTATGCGTTTAGTATACAACATATTGAAAAGTCTATACCCTTTAAGCAATGTCGTAAAATTTTTCTAGCAGAAAAATATTACCTACCTAAAAATATATATATTTTTTACTAAATATTTCGTATTTTGTAGATGACCCGAATGGTCACTTATTAAAATAACGATGAAATAAAATTTCAATACCTTACCAACTTCATTGATTTATGCACTTATTGCCTATTTCGCACAAACACAATACCCATGTTCACATTACAATCACATCAGAACAATAATTCCATTAATTTTATTACAAATCATCGTCAATCACAATTTTTCTATAAATGAATAAATGATTAATTAATTTTATGTATAGGTATTATAGTGTTTTTATTAAAATATTTTAATCCCAACAAACAGGTGGTAAGTCTGAGTTATTGTTTTTATAATATCATTACGCTTGTGTTTCCTTGAGGTAATTTGATAAACTGTGTTTAATGACTTTAATAATTACTAGCGAACCGGCCTGGCCTTTCAAATACCAGCTATTTCTGAGCTATCGCATAATATCGAGCTGATTGAAATGTTAAGATTAAACGACTTTAATCGTTTATTATGTATTTTACTAGAATATAAAAATTATAACATATATTTTTATTTTTTCGCTGTAAGTTTCATAAGTTCTTTTTACGGTTCAGGGACGCGCAGGTTAAGTAAAACGAGAATTCTATATAAAATGCTGAACTTTTTAATTAAATATTACTTAGTACGCCATGACACTTTGGCAGTTCGAACAAGAAGAAAAACAATGTTGCCAACTCCATATTTCTAAATTCAACCTTAACAAATATTATTGCCAGACATAAAATTTACTTACAATATCCAACACTCCCACTTAAATTTTATAAAGTAGACAACCCTACGATCAAGACAATAATTTCTTTACTAGTTGACAACCCTATAATCAATAAAATAATTTCTTCAATAGTTAACAACCCTATAAAAATTCTGAAATTGACAACCCTACTTACACTAACCCTAATTTTATTATTAATTTTCAAAACAACTTAATACTTGGTCTCTATTAAACACAAACTTATTGACAGGCAGCGCTTTAGTAAGAAAATCAGCAAGTTGATTTGCGCTGCTCACATAAACAATAGATATGGATTTAGATTCTACTTTTTCACGAATAAAATTGTACCTTATATCTATGTGTTTAGACCTTCTATGAAACACTGGGTTGTGTATTAATTTAATAGCACTTTGATTGTCAATACACAGAGATATTGATTGTTGTGCCTCCCCAATATCAACAAGGAGTTGCTGGAGCCACAACAATTCTTTAGCGGCTTCAGCTGCTGCCATGTACTCTGACTCTGTAGTGGATAAAGCCACTGTGTTCTGTTTTCTACTACACCATGTAACAGGACCATTATTCATCATAAAAACATATCCAGTGTTGGACCTTCTGGAATCCAAGTCAGAGCCATAGTCGGCATCCGAGAATCCAATCAATTCAGTAAAACCTGTATATTTAATACATACATTTTTTGTCTTAATTAAATATCTAATTATCCTTTTTACAGCATTCACATGACTCTGATTGGGGTTATTTATGTACCTACTAACAATATTCACTGCAAACGAAATATCAGGCCTAGAGACTGAAGCCAAAAACAATAAAGCTCCAACAGCCTCTCTGTATGGAAAGTTAATCTCACAAACATCTGAACTTTTAGTTAACACAACATTATTATCAGCAGGTGTACTGCATGGATTTGCATCTGACATACAAAATTTATCAATCAGCTGTTCAATATATTGTTTCTGATGAATTACAATAGATTCACTTCTTTTACATATATCCATGCCAACAAAAGAACTTAGATTTAACACTTTTATTTTAAAACTCATCATAAGATCTTTTATAATCACTGATAAAACATGTTTACACTTTGAAAATAATAAGGCATCATCTACATATAACAAGAGTACAACTTTATAATTATTAAACTGACCAACAAAAATACAATTGTCTGAATAACATGGTTTAAAACCATATGTTAACAAAAATGAAGTGAACTTTTTATTCCAGCACCTGGATGCCTGTTTTAAGCCATATAAGGATTTATTCAACTTACATACATATCCAGATGCAGCCTGCACACCCTCAGGCACCTCCATGTAGATGTCCTCATCGAGCTCACCGTACAAGAAAGCGGTTTTTACATCAAACTGCTGTATTTCAAACTTCTCCCTAGCTGCTATACTTAACAAAATCCTAATAGAATCATACCTAACAGTAGGTGAGAATGTTTCCTTATAATCTATGTCTTTCACCTGTGTGAAACCCGGGGCACAGAGTCGAGCTTTGTACCTTTCAACTTGACCATCACTCTTTCTCTTGATTGAAAATACCCATTTAGAAGTAATGGTCTTTTTCTCTGGTCTCTTCACCATATCCCAGGTCTTGTTCTCAGAGTGGGACTGTAACTCCTCAAAAATGGCATCTTTCCATTTCTGACTATCTTGGCCTATGACAGCCTCTTGATAGGTTGTAGGTACATTGAACTCTGTCAGATTCACCTCCTTCCTGGGGCGTCTTGGCCTCAGTGTGATGCGAAGAGTCTCCTCTTCGTCACTATCCAATAACTGTGATGGCTGATATGACTCATCATTACTCCGGCAGCTCTTGGGGCTCTCGTCACTAGTATACAGTTCTGAATCCATCTGTCTACTCGGGGAAGAACTAGTGCACGGTTCACAACTTTCTTCTTCATCAATATCAATTTTGGTTATATTCTTCCTTATAAGAGGTATATTATACTCATCAAAACAAACATTCCTAGATATAGTTATTTTATTTGTTTCAGGATCATACATCTTGTAATTCTGGTTATCATAACCCACTAATATCATCGCTTTACTCTTCTTGTCTAACTTCTTTCTCTTTTCATCGGGCACATGAACATATCCTTGTGACCCAAACACTCTTACATGTTTCAGACAGGGTTTGTTGCCAGTCCATAGCTCATATGGTGATATATCCTTCGTTTGACTGGAAGACGTTCTGTTCAACAAATAAACAGCACAACTTACTGCTTCTGCCCATAGCTTCAAAGGCATGTCTCGAGCATACAGCATTGATCTTGCACTCTCCATGATGGTTCTTATCTCCCTCTCAGCCCTGCCATTTTGTTCAGGTGTGTAGGGGGCTGTGCGCTCATGGGTTATACCTTCTGCATCAAGGTAAGCTTTAAACTCTTGATTAATATACTCAAGACCATTGTCTGTATGTAGTATTCGGACATTGTGCTGGAATTTATTCTTTACTATTTGAACATATTTCTTAAAACAATCCAGGACATCACTTTTGTGCTTAATGATGTACACATGCCTGTAGCTTGTCGCTCCATCCTTGAATAATACAAAGTATCTTGCTCCTGAGACTGAGAGTTGCTGAACAGGTCCACACACGTCGCTGTAGACTATACTGCCGGGCTCAGTTTTGCCTCTACTGGACTTCTCAAAAGGTAGGCGACTTTGTTTACCATACTGACATGCTTCACAGATAAAGTTCTTATCTTCTCCAGTTAAAGTAACAGGTAACGCACCATTTTTGCACATATTTTGCACTTCTTTGATATTTAAATGCCCTAAACGCTCATGCCACACTTTTAAACTTGTTTGCACTAAGTTACAACTTTCACTCACTATAGATTTGATATTTAGCACATACAGATTATTTTCTTTCAGTGTTGCAGACATCACCACCTTGTTGTCCTTTAAAATTGAAGCTTGACAACCCTTTTTCGTAATAACATAGCCTTTTCTAGTGGCTGCTCCTTCTGAGAATAGATTTCTGCGTAAATCAGGTACATACAGTACGTCCTGCAATACACTCTGCTCCCACTGGCCGTTGACATACCTCTTGATCAACACAGTGCCATGTCCGTGAGCCTGTATTTCCTTTTTGTTTCCTAATTTGATGATTCTATCAGGGCTTTCTGCGCTGTACTCCTGTAGTTCATGGAACAATTCACGTTTGTACCCCATGTGGGCGGAGCTCCCACTATCGAGGATCCACACATTTGAGTCTGTCTCCGACTGTAAACATTCAGCGTTGAACGCTAACTTAGTATTCTGCTCTTGGGATTTCTTCCCAGACTTCTTAGGGAATCTGCAGTCCCGGGCGAAATGACCCCGTTTATTGCAGTTGTAACAGACAAATCTGTGGCTTGAACTACTCGTTGCCTCCGATGATACTTGCTGCTTTGAAAAACTGTTCTTCTTAACCTTACTGTTTGTATGGTTGGAAAACTTTTTGTCAGCTACTAAAGCAGTCTCAAATTCATCATTACTGGTCAAACTTGCTTCCTCATCTAACAACCTCGCAGTTAGGTTTTGTATAGTCTGTAGTTTAGGATCCAGAGACAACCATGCTTGCCTCAATGACCGATACTTCGCTGGCAGATTGCATAATATTTTTGTCATCACGGCTGCATCACTGATGTCCTCACCACCCTCTTTGAGCTGTTTCGCCAGATTTTCTACTTTGGCTATATGCTGAGCCATGGTGTCGGTCGGCGACATCTTATACTGATAGAAGCGCTCATGACAAAGCATTTTATTGAGTTCTGTCTTCTGCTCATATATTGATTCTAGTTTGCTCATAATTTCTGAAGCACTTTCACAGTTTTCAATCAGTGTTATTTGACTTAGCTCCATCGACGAGGTTATAATGTACATCGCCATGCCGTCATTCTTGATCCATTGCTGGGTGTCGGTTGCGGGCATCTGTTTGAGATCAATCCCTTTCGCTTTCAAGGCACATTTTATCTGAAATTTCCATTGTCGAAAGTTTTCGCCGTTGAATTTTTCGACGTTCATACTCATGCCCTTGAGATCCATTGTTAGCCGGTAACCTTCCTATAGCGTCACACCACGCCACGCCGTCTTCGACTTTTCACGAAGTTTGACGTTCTGCTCTTCGTTTTTATTTTCCGCGAGTCCTGGGCCCATAACCTTTTACGGTTCAGGGACGCGCAGGTTAAGTAAAACGAGAATTCTATATAAAATGCTGAACTTTTTAATTAAATATTACTTAGTACGCCATGACACTTTGGCAGTTCGAACAAGAAGAAAAACAATGTTGCCAACTCCATATTTCTAAATTCAACCTTAACAAATATTATTGCCAGACATAAAATTTACTTACAATATCCAACAGTTCTTAATGCTTGGATGAAATGTAAGGGTTATACGGTTAAGTGTTTATATTCAATAAATAAATTACCCTGTAATATATAATTATGTTGTATACCTTTACATGGTAATTTAATTCTTACCTCTAACTTTTTCGCTCTTCAGTAAAACAAAAAACAAATCATTTGTATTTTTAAAATACAAATACATGTAATAATATGACCATATTGTAGCTTGGAGAACGGAAAAAATATCCTGTATGATGAAATGAAAGGGCAAGAAAAGCTTCTAAATAAAATCTGAATAATAAACAAGGCTAACTTATTTATAAAAGTTTAATTAGGTATCGTAAACATAAATACCTACTTACAGTCTATACGTACTTCCCTTGTTTATTAATGTCACCCGGAGCAATGTCGATTAAAGGTATACTTTTATTTACTTAAGAGTTACCAGTTTTATTACGATCGTAAATTCAATTAGATCATAATTATAAATATTGTAAGTAATTTATAAATTAGAAACCTAAATAATTAATAAAAATAATTTAATTTTCCCCACATTTACTTATATATTTCTACTAGCACTAAATAGATGAATAAAAGCTAAAAATAGAAAGAAAAACATAATTTAATTATAACTCAAAATCAAAACAAAAATTTTCTATAATAAGTATGACAGTGGTGCCAATTATGTTGTGGCAAAATCAAAATTTTTACACTTAACTATTTAAAATACTCTTAGTCTTACTCTTAATCTTGTTGCCATAATACCAATTACTCTTAATCTTGTTACTATAGTAGTAACAAGATTATGAGTAATTGGTACGATTAAATCTTCGGCTGCATCATCACTTACCATCGGGTGAGATCGCAGTCAAGTACTATACAGGGTTATTTTAAAAATACCAAATCGCTCTCGGCCCGTAGTTGTTTACATTAAAACTAACAACTTTTGTTCTACGACTTTTCAAAATTCAGTATTAATTTATTTCATACAAAAAAATGTTATTTCTGTAAAGTGACATTACGCTGTTGCGGTTTCGCGCCGCGACTTCGCGCACCGGCCGCCGAGTCGCGCGCCGCGCCCTTGTTACGTTACAGAGTAAGAGCAAGTAGAGCATCTCTGTAAAACATTGAATATTTGATATTTCTCAAAATATCGAGTTAAAAAAAAGTCGTAGAACAAAAGTTGTTAGTTTTAATATAAACAACTACAGGCCGAGAGAGATTTGGTATTTTTAAAATAACCCTGTATATATTCGTATCATGTAAAAAAAAATTGGTTGTCTGTAAAGTCGGTTTACTGACGATAGTTGAACGTGACAACTCTCGCTTGCACTTCAAGCCTTACATGGAACGCCTCAGAGCGAGGTAACGCGAGCGAGGTAACGCCGCATGAGCGAGGTAACGCCGGATGAGTCATGTTTTTGACGTGACAACGTCTTAAAATTCGATAGAGCCGGTTGCACGCACGAAAAAACATGACTCATCCGGCGTTACCGGCGTTACCTCGCTCATGCGGCGTTACCGGTGTTACCTCGCGAGCGTGGAACGAGCGACAAAGAAGACGTTGTTACGTTCAACTATCGTCAGTAAACCCACTTTACAGACAACCAATTTTTTGACGTGACAACGTCTTATAATTCGATAGAGCCGGTTGCACGCACGAAAAACCTCGCGAGCGCGGAACGAGCGACAAAGAAGACGTTGTCACGTTCAACTATCGTCAGTAAGCCGACTTTACAGACAACCAATTTTTGTGCGTGCAGCCGGCTCTATCGATTTATAAGACGTTGTCACGTCAAAAAGAGAAATGGGAACAGAAGATGTAAAGGTAGTCTGTCCAGCAGGCGGAGTCGGACCGTGAGAGCGGCGCGAGCTCGCCGGAAGGCGGCGGTGCGCGCGCGCAGCTAGCCGAGCCGCGCTCCCCGTCGCCGCGCGCGCGCACGCCGCACCAGCCGCACCAGCCGCACCAGCCGCACCACCAGCCGCACCAGCCGCACTTGAATGGCTCCAGTGAGTTCGTAACACTCTTTATACTACATTTTAAACTTACTTAGACTTACTAATATTTTTACCCCCCTAATCTGGAAATAGGCAAGACACGTCACTCATCAGACGTTGTGGATCGTCGCAATATATGCTGACAGCCGCTGGATTAAAGCAGGCATTGCTGCTAAATCATTTTCTCTCGTGTCCAACTATTTCCAGTTTCCTAAAGTTTTGAGCGATTATAGAAAAGGAATTCATTGTTACTTGGCTAGCCTTTGCATGACATTATGACGGTGACGAACTGCTTAAGTCTTAAATGATATTGGCTTAATAGGTACTAACGATCTTTCACTATTCGTCTTATAATGAAGAAATTATATTACACGAAGAGAAAAAATAACATTAAAGGTATTAATGTTATTTTTGTAGAAAGATAATATATAATATTATTTCGAGTGAGTTCTAGGGCTCCATTTTTACAAAGGAAAATATACATATTTCAAACATTAATTTATTTCACAGTGGCGTCGATGTTCCAAAACCTGCAGAACCTTGCCAACATGCAGCAAAGCATGCCACAACAGATGCAGCAGCAAATGTCTCAACAAATGTCGCAGCTGGCTGCCAACCTCCAGGGCCTGACGTCAATGCCATCCAACCCTGTGATCAACTCACCGCTCAACTTGAGTGTTAGTGCACCCGGTAAGTCACCTAACCTGTACTACTTTGCCAATATGCAGCAAACCGTCGCCCAACAGATGCAGCAGTAAATATTCAAGCAACCTCCAGGGCCTGACGTCAATGCCATCCAACCCTGTGATCAACTCACCGCTCAACTTGAGTGTTAGTGCACCCGGTAAGTCACCTAACCAGTACAACTTTGCCAACTTTGCAAACTGTAGCCCAACAGATGCAGCAGTAAATATCCAATTAACTGGCAACCTCCAGGGCCTGACGTCAATGCCATCCAACCCTGTGATCAACTCATCGCTGAACTTGAGTGTTAGTGCACCCGGTAAGTCACCTAACCTGTACAACTTTGCCAATAAGTAGCAAACTGTAGCCCAACAGATGGAGCAGTAAATATCCAATTAACTGGCAACCTCCAGGCCCTGATGACAATGCCATCAACTCATCACTCAGCTTGAGTGTTAGCTCACCCGGTAAATAACCTGTAGACCCTTGCCGACATGTTACAAACCGTGGCTCAACCGATGCAGTATAAGTCAACTGACTGCCAACCTCCAGCAGCTGACGTTGATGCTGTCTAACCCTATGATCGACTCAGTGTAGAATTTCATTTTTTTTTTGAAAATGTTATAATAAAACTTATTCTTATTACTGTACAAGTCTCTACCGCGTAGAAATACCAAGAATACAGGCTGCATTTCCGCGCTGAATTAAGCTGAATCGTTGGGCAAAAAATGAGCCAGCCCTTCTGTCACCAGATCTATTAACTCTCGCATTTAAAAATTCTTCTAAATCAGCAAGTTCAGTAAGTACAATAATTTACTTAATTAAGATGTTTAAACTTATTTCAGGTGTTTCCAACGGCTTTTTCAGTGCATTAACACTTCTAACGGACGGTCGTGTCGGTCACAAGGGTAGACCCACTAATTAGACGGAATGGGATAATCAAGGAGACACGGTTCATGCATTAAAACTCTTAAGTCGAAAATCACGCCCATAATTAGGTGATTACCGAATCGAATCGATTAATGAAATCGAGATAGCGGCTTCTCAGACATCTACAGACATGAAAAAACCTTTTTAAATAATGCGAATGTCTGAATACTTTTCCTCCTTTATTCATTTAGTCCTTTGAAAAATATGAAGACGTTATGAATTGGATGCGTATAATATATTCTTGTTTTAATTCAATATATTTGTCAACTGTGGACCGATTTAGATTGTATTTTTTATGAGAATAATGGCTGTCTTCATGTAGCCATACTTTGGGTGAAATTCTTAGTCGAAACCAGATTTATTTTCAACTTTCAAATATCCTGGGCTTACCCGCGCTTAGCTATTGCGTAGTGCGTGGATTTTTTAAATACCTACTTATGAATCCGCGAAAATCATACAATGCATATCAATGAAACTTGTATAGGATCAGCATAAAATTCTGATTCCAAAGTCTTTTTTTATATTAATAAGATATTTTATTAATAAGATAAGTCAAAGTTAATCAATATAATCACACGATAGGTACCTATATTAATTTTACCATAAAAACTTTTTTTTTAAATATTACTATCGACCGAAATTAAACCGTATCTATATGTATAGTAATTCAATTCGGATACCTCTTCACGCTTAATGTATATTTTGTAAAATAGATAATAACATATTTTTTCACGACCGTACAGACATTACGTCTGATGCGGTATCATTAACAGTTTTATTGTCTTAATAGGCCTAATTATACATTTTTTTCGGCTCTTAATTGACGCGCCGTAGAGGAGAGCATTTGTTACCGAAATTTGAAATGTCATGGTTTAATATATTTAACGGACTAGTATGAGGCATGCACTTTATAATGTTTTAGATTTTTTAATGCCGTTTTGTTCGCAGCAAATTAGTCTTGCTCGGTTGCCGATGGATTTTATGTAATTTCCTATCGCTGCTTTATAGGGTGTTACTAATGAAACGGTGAAATGAAATCTTAAATTTTTGAAAACAGAATTTCGAAGGAACTTATTCAAAGGAATCAAGACTTCGGTTTCGAGAAAAAAGAAACTTTCCAATGAACTAACAATCGAAGATGTTTAGTTGGTCGTCAGGCTAATTGCTAACTTTAGGGCTAGATTGATGTGTGTAATGTCCTGATTTTATTTAATATTTAATATAATTTAAAAAATAAAGAAAGAAAGTATATCCCAACAAAAGTCAGTACATTTTTGTCTCTTCAATTCGGTAAGGTGTCTCTTATACGTTTTTTTAGATTTGCACTCGCTGCGTAAAAAAAAACAAACAATATTTTTATATTAAAATAAATAGTCTAACAGAGAATTATGGAGCCCTCCTACAAAAATCAAAACTCATGTTTACTATCGACACAATGACAATTTCGGTAAAGATAGTCAGTTTTATGTTTCTCCATAAAACTGAAATCGCTTGAAAAACGCCACCCTGTATAGTCGTCGGTCTTGTGATTGCAATATTATTATTTCTAACACAGAACAAAAAACTGTGATTTCTTATGTTTATTATCTAGGCATATGAATTGTAACTAGAAAGTTCGTACACTACGCACGACTCTTTATTTAATTATCCTACCATGACTGATAATAATTAATACTAAAGCAAATAAAGTTACGATTAATAAATTTTCATTACACATAATAATATTTTATTTCTGGTTTCTCAAACAAATAAATATAAAATATCTTGTTTATCGTAAACTCTTGTTTATCGTATATACAAGAAAGCCTATCAAATTGTAAGAGGTGGTCTTTTAAAAACGAATTACACTTTTCACATAAAATAGAAAAGAAAACGTCTTATCTATATTTATAATTATTTTTATATATGTAGGTACGAACAAACATAATATAATACCTTATAATAACACCCTCATATTTGTATAGGAGGTTAATACAATGTTCGCCATAAAAACGAGCTTTTAATAAAAAAGGTTTCACTTATAAGCTCTTTTTACATTTTCATCTTCAAATATATCTGCATAATGCATAATTTTACATAATCTGCAGTCACTGCCATCATGATGATTTCCTGTTGACCCCTCTAGTAGTATTGGGTTTAATATAGATTTTTATATTAAATGTAGCTGGTAAAGGAGTTAAAACTGATATCCTATACCTTTAAACGAGCAATTCATGTATATAATTATATTTCAATATAATCTGAATCTCGGAAACGGCTCGAACGATTTCCATAAAATTTAGTATACAAGGGGTTTTGGGGGCGATAAATTGATCTAGCTAGGATTCATTTTAAGAAAATGTCGTATTTACCAAAAAAAATATATAAATCAATACCTGACATCTATTGGCGATAAAGTAAAACTATTACAGTACTCACTCCTGCTGCCATCTATTGGTGAGTAGCTGTAATACTACCGAGCAAAGCTCGGTCACCCAGATATTTATGAGTTATACTAAAAGAGGAGCCACAACTGCGTTGCCGTCTTTTTGCATTTTGCCAAAAATAATCACTGTATTATACCAATCATATTATTTATACCAATACCTAAGTGGTATAATAATTGGTCAAGTGTGAGTCGGGCTCACGCGCTGAGGGTTCCGTACTATCAAAACCAATTCATTAAAAAAAAATTTTATCTTAAAATGTGCAATTTTGGAGTTGAGAAATTTGAAGTTAACACTGCTTGCATGTTTTTATACAGGTACAACCAACGTGATATTTATCCAACTCATTTTGGATTTTGTGGGCAGATGTGTTTTCGTTGGAATCGGTGTTGATGGTACTGAACCCTCACTGCGCGGGTCTGACCATTTTTTTTAGCATCTACATGTGCTAATGTATAATGTTATTCTCCAGGCATGGGATCTCCCAACCCCGTATCGAATAACAACATGCTGCCACCCGCGATGCCCTCACCCATGCCGCAGCTCATCCTGGCTTCAGGACAGCTCGTCCAGGGGATCCAGGGGGCGCAACTCCTCATACCCACCTCCCAAGGTAAGGAAACCATTACTTGCTGATATTGGAAGCTATTTAATTTCCCCCGTCACCTTTTTACCATAGAACAGCAAGGCATCGGAAAGGCTTCTACCCATACATAGTCGACGTAACAAAGACGCGTACGAAGCGGTTTGATTTCTCGTTCTTGATACGCACTGCAAAGGCCTGGAATACCCCCCAGGCCAGTGCCTTGATGGCGCCCGGGTTGTAAGTGGCAGGAAAGACAGTTCTTTCCTGCCACTTACAACCCGGGCGCCATCAAATTAAGGGTAAATAGGCATTTCCTAGGCACGCGCGTTCCACCTTAGACTTTATCATCACTTTCTGTCAGGTTTGATCACAGTCAAGCGCCCTTTATAGTTAAAAAAATCCCAAGCTGAGAGGGTATGAAGTTAGATTTTCAGCCAGCGATAACAAATCCATACAACTCTAATAAGAAAACTCAGGATATGGGCATCCGAACAATTTACGTAAACCTATCTCGTACAAGTAAACAGTAGTAGCCCCATTTGTCAAAATTCTATACTTACGTGGCTGCTGAGCGAACTGCAACGTGGCCTTACTGTTGGTGGCAAAACAAGCATTTTTGGCACCGATAAAATGTCGACATTTTTTCGTGCTGTCTGCCCTGTCCAGGATACGTCTATTATTGTTCCTCGCTGTGGCCTCAGTATTTACAGCGAGTTGCCAGAGATCGCATAAGTACAGACACATGTGCCGATTCTGATGTATCTATCTATCTACAAATCGATTTCCGTTTCCGAACTAAACTAATAAGTCTTAAAATAGGTCCTTTTCGTGCAAAAGTCAAAATAGCAGGAAAATTTATATGCATTTAAATTTACTGTCACGTTTATGCAACAGTTGTGTAATGAAAGTAAGCTGAACGAAATGCTTACCCAGTGAAAGATTTGTAAGAGCTACGTAATATCTGAATCATAATGCTAAAAAGACTAAGATAACGTTAGAACACGTGTAGTTTTTTTGTACAACATTGTGTAATAGTTAACTAGAATCTCATTATAGTAGTTTATGTAACGGTTACATAATGGGGGGTATTAAAATACGAGGGTGAGTTTAAAAAACGAGCCGCAGGCGAGTTTTTTAATAGTATCACACGAGTGTTTTAATACCTAATTATGTAGAGTTTCATACACTACTTTATCTACGCTCATATTATTATCATAAATCCAAATCATAAAATCTTGCTAACTTTTGTCGTAAATCATTG
This sequence comes from Coenonympha arcania, assembly GCA_036785405.1. Taxonomy (NCBI): domain Eukaryota; kingdom Metazoa; phylum Arthropoda; class Insecta; order Lepidoptera; family Nymphalidae; genus Coenonympha; species Coenonympha arcania. Next base: position 7,158,867 of record CM072067.1, read on the forward strand.
CAACTACTAAGATGTCAGGTGGAGTGAAATTTTCTTTGTTAGGTTTCACTACTAGACATTTTTCAGCGCAAAGTTTTTACTAAGTAACAAAAAAAATTAGTTGTCTGTAAAGTCGGTTTACGGACGATAGATTTACGAGATAACGTCATAATCGTAATCGTTATCGTAATCGTTATCGTAATCGTAGTCGTAATCGTAATCATAATCATAATCACAGGCCCAGGTGGAACGTTACGCGGAACGTTAGACATTGTGTTGTTGTCTATGGTCAATCATGGCCCATCTATACTCTCGGCAATGACTACCAACTATATGTTGTCTGTGGATTCACTTAAAAAAATATTACATAAAAAATATTACCTACCCCAGATAATAATTGTAACCGTTAACCGTTGTATTGCCGATAGCGGTACTGTAATCAATTCCTTCAAAACCCCAGATACAAATACAGGAGTCCAGAGCCGTGTATCGTTATGGATATTATACAACTTTCTTTAAATATTTCCATAGTAGAGCGATGTTATTATGAATAACTTTTTAATAATTATAGAAGTCTGTGAATAAAGTAGGTAATTATTTGACACATTTCGATTTTATAATTCGAACTTTAAGCAATGAGCGTAGATAAAAGTAATTATTTACTCATTATAGCGATACAATCTGAAAAGAGTAAGAAACCATTACACGTCTATTTACAATATCTACACAACAAAGATACTGATCATCTGCATTAATATTAATCAAACGAATATTATTATTACATTTTCTTTACTTTCATTGTAATGTAATTAATTATTTCAGTGGAAAACATTGTGTTTGAGTATAAATTGTGCTCCAATCTGCCAAATTAATTTAAAAAAATGAAGTATTTAGTTATATCATTTTAATTATTAGATTATTATTTTATGTATTTCTGTTTTGTGCAATTTCTTGTGTGGTGCAAATAAAGAGTATTTATTTATTTATTATTATTATTTATTTTTGAAACAAGTACCTTAATTAATTATCCCTTAATTATTTTAATATTAACCGTAACCCACCATATTCTTAATTACATTGGGAAACAACGTGGCGGTAGAGTCTGACATATCACAAGATTTTATTTATAAGCTACATACTGCAATATAAGTTTAGTGACAGGTATTTTATAACAATAACTATTTCTTCATGTTGCTAAAAATGTCTCTTTCCCTCGCAGGCGTCGCAACGCAAACCATCCTAACAATCCCGGTGAACCACGTCAACTCAAACGACCAGATGGTGAACCTGGCGCTAAACAACGGCCAAGTTGTGTCCACGTCGCTGGCCAACCTCCAAGCGATGGCCCAACCCCACCAACTGCTCAACTCCAACCAGCAGCAGACGCCCAACATTCGGCCAAACATGCTGAATCCGTCTTTATCGAACGCCCTCCTGAACCCCGGTTTGCCAAACTTCTTGTCGAACGGAGCGGCCAATGCGCAGGAGTTGCTGCAAGCGTTACAGCAGCAGCAGCAACAGCAACCGCAGTCCAACCACAGCTTGCTGCAAACAGTGCAGCAAAACAACCAGCAGCATATGCCGCAGCAAATGCCGGGCAGGAGATCGTCGTCGCCAAGGCCTGAGCGCCATTACAAAGTCGAGAGGGAAAACTATGAAAGGTTCGCAGGCGGATCGAGGGAAAGGAGCGAAAGAGAAAACGCGGGAGCGGCGGTTTTAAGCAATATTAATAGGTAAGTTCAAATTCCTTTAATAATAAATTCACATAATTTAATATAGATATTTCAATCCACGATGACGCGCCTCACTTTGTCAAACTACATACGAATCGAATGGAATATATTTTGACAGAGTGGGGCGTATCGTCGTGGATTAAAATATCTATAAATATGACGTCACGAAAAAGGCTACATCACGGTGAACAAATTAAACAAGTTATTCAGATCTTCTTATTCCTTTCAAGTATCTAAAAACATTACACCTATAAATAATTACACTTTACATCATACCTCGAGAAATATTTCGCGTAACTAGAATAAAGGTTATTATATATACATGTTCACATCAAAAAAGTTGATAATATGTTTTACTTAGGTACACAGTTGGCCTATTATGGAATCTAGAAAAATATAAATTATCTTTTGATCATGAATGTTCCTTAGTTGGAATTTTATTGTTTAATTTATTATAACTATTTAGTTGAAAGCTATCATATCTTGTATTGTTACAAACTTTCGGGTTCGGAGAAGTAAACAATGGAATGTCACCTTACCATATTTTACAGTAAATTTTATTAGAGTAGAGTTTTTAATTGAAAGTAGAGTTTAGTGAGGAATTTTGAATTTAATAGTAATGTTTCTTTGAATTAAGACATTTTCCATTGCAAAGCTGTATGTGAAGATATTTTACATTTTAATTAATACATTTTAGTTACAAATTAAACGTTAAATATTGGTACCGATTTCTAAGACTGCACACATTTTATTTAAGTAAGTATATCTTAAGTGAAGTTTTTCCGAATATTTTTTTTAATCATGTGCAAAAGAAATACAGCAATAACCAGAACCAACATTGTTTGTAATATATAAACAACTCAAATCGAGCCACCGCACCGGTCTATTAAACGTATACTAGTTTTGTATATATTTTGGTTAAGTTTACGAATATAATTCTGTCATAAAAATCTAATAGGTAATTTATTGGAGAAAGCCAAGTACATTTATATAAAAACTTATACTCTAGTTTACAGCCTATCACCAAAGAAGTTCATCTGTTATTACTAGGAAATCATACGTGTAGTACACGTATATCCAAGTAGCTCCGTACTACTAAAAGAACGACACTCAAGGGATTTCATTACGCTTGGAACACGCTTGAAACATGCTTGAAACAAACACCAATGACAAATGTTGGTAGTTATTGCGTGACAATGTGTGTAATTACGAGTACTGATTACCGAGTATGTGTGTGCGAGTGTGCCTGTGTGCGGTGGAAATTAACGGTTTACGATAGAATAGCCAAGTGTGGTGGCATTTTTTTAGGCAAGCAATAACATCCAAGCAACAATGCCAACTTTACTTTTTGGCATGAATTTTAGGTTTAGGATTCCATATAAATGTGACTTGAGAAACACGTCGTTTTGAAAGGTCATTCTCCTAAAGTTAGGAATTTAAAATACATACGAGTTTTTAATAGGTATACAACCACACGGTATCACAAACCTCCTGAGAGAGTGCTGAAAAAATTAAAGCGTCTAAATCGCGATATCATCAAAAATCACTTAGAATAAACGAAGTAGAGACAAGTGTAGATGCTAGTGGTGTATTATTAACCAATTATATATTTCAATCATACTTAGTGTTATTAGAATTACAGCAGTAGTTTTAGGTCTCTTAATGTGTATTTCCTAAAAACAGCTAGTTACCTGTACCTATTGAAATTAAGGCAAATTACGTTTTAGGTCACAGTTTTCAGGTAAATATTGATATACGTTATAGCTATTGTTAGTACTGAAAAAAATTAGAAAACTCCTGATGTAATTATATATAACACAATTGGCATACATTTGTTGATAGATTCTATTAGCCTTAGACATTGTTTTATAAGTTGCATGTTTATCCAGTATTAAATTATAACAAAATTTTCTTCTCTTCAGGAATCACGATACCTACCTTACTTTTCCTCACAGTAGAAAGACGTAGCAACAAACAAAACACATTAAATTACATTTTAATTACAGAACGCTGTAATGACGTGTAATAAGCAAGGGACGTTACCCCCTGCGAGGCGATACCATCGCTCCCGTTTTTATTTCAAATGAATTGAATTGCTAATACTGTCATCGCATGATGTACATTTATCATTCCACTTCATTATACTCACTCGTTCGTACCCAAATGAATGAAATGGAAATAAGTAAATAATAATCGTAATAATTCATTATGTCAACTCGTCAAATGCAGGAAACTCGCGTATAGGAAAATAATAAATTAAAGTAAAAGATAATATTTTCCCTTTCACACGGTTATACACTTCAAATAAATGATACCTATGAGTTGATAATTTAAAAAATGAAAGGAAAAAATAACAACATTTCTGATTCATTTATCCTAAGGACAAGCCAATGTCTGTCTAGATATTATTAATTAAATAAATTAATTATATAGATATTGATCATGAACTTATACACTTATACGTATAAGTACAAACTTTTTGTAGGCACTCGTCACACACAAAACACAAAAGCACACAACTTTTATTATAATTAATGAACATAATATTGTGCGTACAAAATAATACGTCATATCAATAATGTATAAGTTATAAGTAAGTAATAAAAACCGTCCACTTGCGATAATCACTTGTCTTATAACATTAAAACCAGCGCATAATAAGGAAAACCCAGCGCTCGTTCGCCTATTATCTACCTTAATGAGCTATTTTATACTAATCATAGCCAGGATGTAAAGCAGCGCGGCGCTGTTGATATAATTACGTAAATAATGCTTGTATTCAAGCACCTTATGAGCAATTTTCTGGTGTTGGTCGTGTGGAAAAATAAAAACGTGGCAATGCGTACTCAGTCGTACCATCAGCTAACATGGCGTTTGTCATGGTCTCTCTGCATCGTATTCCTTATTACTGAGGGTCGTGACCCCTTCCACCGACGACTTTCTTCAGGACGATGTCGCGCCATGTTGCCCTGCTGGTGGCGATGTGTAGAGCATCGTGGACTTTCGTGTCGAGTGCGGGGCAGATTTGATTCGCCCAACGCAACGTGCCTAGAGGTCTCTTTCCTTCCACTTTACCGATGATAACTATCTTCTCCAGGTTGCCACCTACCCTTCGGACAATGTGGCAGAATCCTTTGTAGGTAGGATAGTAGGTAGACGGGAAGGTTTGTCGTGGTAAGGACATTTAATGAAAAATCCCCTGAAGAAGAAGAAAGCATACATACATAAAGGATCCCAAAAATACATTAAAAGGATAGGAAGCCATTGTAGGATGATTTTAATAATAAACAAATATATCAGGACTAATCCATATTACAAGCTAGCGCCAGCTTGTGTTATGGATAGGTACTAGATAACTGATTAATATACATAAATAAAATATACCTATACAAAAACACCCAGACACTTGAAAACATTCATGCTCATCAATCACACAAACATTTTCCAGTTGAATCGAACCCACGACCTCCGACGCAGATGGCAGGATCGCTACCGCTACGCGATTTTATGACGACCAAATGTTCGTCATAAAATTAAAATGAAAAGATCAATTTGATCCAAAAAGATTCTAAAAGTCTTGATTTGAGGATTTTTAGACACAATAAAGATGAATTCAACGATTATGTATTTCTTGAACTAAATGATCTCTACTCTATGTTCACCAAAGGCAAAATAATTTAACACTGATTGGTATAATCGGCATAATTTATACAATATTATAAAGAGGCAAAGTAGTTCGTTTGTTTGTATGTTTATTCGAGCATAACTTTCGAATCGTTGATCCTATGAGAAAAAGTACCTTAGTCCGATTTTAACCGGAAAGACAATCTTGTGCTAAGCTTCTACAAGCAGAACCTATCGCTTAAACCAATTCATTCGATATTCTCCAGAGTGTGGATCTATTTATCACTATTAGCAAGCTAAGCCTCGTCAGGGCGCTCAGGTAATTACACGTGCCGGCATACTTAATGCCGTGAGCGCACCTAATTATATGCTCTGCATTAAGCATCTGTCAAACAGAATGAGGCATGTTACTTCGTGCGGTGTCTTAAACCTTCATTTATAGCTAGGTACCTTGAGCTTTTATATAGTAACACGTTTGGGCTTGACTGTTTTCTCATCTAATTGTAAGTGAATCTAAAGGATAATAAACAGGACTCTGTTACTGAGACTTCGCCGTCCTTCTGTCACCAGGTTGTATCTCTTCAACCGTGATAGTGACACACCTATCACAGATGATGTATTTCCGTTGCCGCTATAACAACAAATACTAAAATAAAGATTAATGGGGGCTCCCATACAACAAAAGTCATTGTTCGTTTTTGGTCGATGATCCAGTAGACTCAATATTATTACTATAAGTACTACTAAATGGGCCTTTTGGCTTCTGCATCATTCTATCACTACGTTGCATAGATAGTAGAACGGAAAAGTTCGTGTGCAAGTCCGACTCGCGCTTGACCGATTTTTTGGATTTTCTTTTCAGTAGCAATCGTAGAAATAGAGATACTCCTTAGGCTGCAACTACTGCAATTACAAACAAAACAAACAAAATTAACGAACCGCGGAGTAAAATCTAAGAAATCTCTAACTATAATAATCATTTGAACTGTCATTATCTAAGTGTACCCCTCAGCAATTAGGGGTACGTACGTATTAGAAACTACAAAGCATTTCGTGGTCCAGTAGTTACAGTCTTACCTCCCACATTAGCACGAGATAGAATCAATATTGCAATACAAACACGGACAGACAAACGAGTTATATAGAGTTATACTTGATTACCGAGAGCCAACATAAATTCTCGGATGTATTAGCACTTGAGAATTAGACACGTTAAATAGATACTGCTGTATTTAATCTAGATATTGAAGACTAGGAGATGTATTAGACGCTAGAGATTTGTTAAAGTCCCCATCTTAATATCTATCTAGGAATGATCTAAGAAATCAATTATTTTAAAAATAAGAGTACGAGAAAAAAGCTGCCCGTAAAGGCGTTAGGTTAAAAGTCGTAATGGGTTAGGTTACAACGTTAAACGTGAAACGTTGGTTAAGTTAAAGCCATATTCGCGGGTTACGTCAAAAATCAACACAAAGTAAAGTTAGGGCCCTAAAATAGAATACCTACTCCTAAATGTCGGTTGGAACGAAATTTCTTTCGTAGCAAATACATGTACAATTATTTTGAAATGTCTTTCATTAGCGGTGTATAGCGGGTACAAAACTTAGAAGCCTTGGTTCAAATCTAATTAAAATATAACTGACCGGATTTTCGTGGATTTTCCTTGTATCGGGATTTTCGTGACAGATAAAATACATTTTCTTTCAGCCACCTCAGCTGTTCCTACCGTCCAGAAAGGAACATCGTTTCAAAAAACCCAAGAAAAAGAAACTATAGATACATATATATTAACAAAGGCGTAGATCTTTCGCATAAACAAAATGATTCTAATAATGAGGTATAGGTACGCTTGGGGCATTAAGTATTCCAACACGTATTATCTTAGCACCATGATGCAGCTAATCCGCCGACTAATAGTGATAAATAGATCCTGGAGATATAGTTTGAATGTATTAGAGTTTATGCGATAATAATGTCTAATGTTACTGTATAGCGTCTCTATACACAAATGGTGCTTAAATTAATAGCCTATACTATCCAGATTTGTTCTATCAAAGATAATATTAATATAAAAAAAACCTATAACTTGTGTGGAGCTTAAGTCAAATTTCTATCACCACTAGAGCAAATCTGTATCCATATTCTGTTAAATTAAAACTTTGTTGTGTATGGTTCTTCATACATTGTTGCTTTAATTAAGTAAAAATAAGATTTCGTGGGCAACCTTCAATGGATCAAAAATACGAGTATATTACAAAGCCCGTGCAAGATCATTGAGTGCTCAATACTGAAAAACAAAATAATCAGCTGTTAGCAATACGTCTGAACGATTAATCGTCTCTATTAAGGTGTCACCGTTTCTAAAGAAAAAAAAAAGCAAGCCTTCCATGTGGCAAGCATAAAAACTACTTTACTTTGATGAAATAAAGTTAATTGTTATGTACAAATCTCACACCAGTTATTTTTTAGCAAGCAAATAACATAGAAGTTAAACTCGTACTTTTTGCGTTTCTACCTCAATAAAGTAATTTATTATTTTTATAAAACGTGAAAAAAAGAATTTTGCAGGCATCATGACTTAGGAATGTGTTTTTTTAATCCATAATAAGAATCTTATCCGAGTCTAAATCCGAGTTTCTTGCCAGTTCTTCTCGGTGCAAACCTGCTATCCGAACCTGACGGTAGAGTTTTGACTTTTCATAAGAGCCTATTATTGGGGCCTATGTGAACAATAAAGATTTTTCATTTTCATTTTCATTTACAATCTCGTCTAGTGCGGGGTCTAGGATGAACTCATTGTTATTACAGTAGGTACCTATTCTTCTTTCCCCGTCATCTCTCCCACTTATCAGTGCTAGAAATTTCTGTGGGTCAGTGCTAGAAATTTCTTATCGAGATAAGTGCGTCCTTGTAGATGCACCAATCTTATCAATTTTTGGAAAGTTCCTTATCGCGCGTTGCGAAAGGGGGCTAGACGGAAAAAATTAAGACGAAAAGTTTAAACAAAACTTTTTGTTATAGTAAGCAATTGTAGGTCGTGCAGCGTGCGCATGTTTCTCTATCTGTCTCTCTCTCTCCTTCACTAATTAATCGAAAGGGACTTCGTTCCATCCGGGTGTCCCTTGACACCTCTCAAGTTTTTTTAATAATTTTATTACTGGTACTAAATAAATATTTTTTTAATATTAGTATTATAACATGTAGGCACCTACTCAGGTACTACTATAGAACAAATCACTAATGGAACAAATGAAATTTTACACTACTCACTAGTGTGACTTTTCATGTTTATATTAAAACCCATTCGCATATTAACGAGTATAAAGTGACCTAAGTTTTCATTAATTTAAAAATAACGCGAGTACATGCGTGTTAATCGTCCGTAAATCGTTTGTTCATTGAAATTATTGCTGCCATAATGTTAAAAGGTTCATAAAGTTGTATTACGGAATTTATATACATATGCGATTGTGTTGTTTCAAGTAAACATAAGTTGGTAATAATATGTAAAATAAACATATTTAGTAAATTCGAAGACGAACACACACATACAAACTACTGTTTTCATATAATGTAAGCGTGATGACAGTACAGGTTTTTAGTAAGTTTTCGCTAGTTAAAAAAATACAAACAAACATACGTCTTAACAAAAAATGTTGTTCACTTTAATACAGTAGTAACTAACTACACTGAGTAACTATGTAATAACGTAAGTAACTAATATGTATCTCTACACTGTATAGCAAAGTGTAGTGGTGGCGCGCTTGGATTCGAATGGGAGGTCGCGGGTTCGATCCACGCCACTTTGGAATTTCATAATTTCTAAATTGGCTCCGGTCTGGTCTGGTGGGAGGCTTCGGCCGTGGCTAGTTACCACCCTACCAGCAAAGACGCACCGCGAAACGATTTAATGTTCCGGTGCGATGCTTGTAGTATGACGTTGGGGTAAATTTACTTACCCTACCAAGTTAGTACGATAACATCTTAGGCTGCATCATCACTTACCATTAGGTAAGATCGCAGTCAAGTAAGTACTAAGTTGTATACAGTAAAAAAAAATAGCAAATATTATATTTGTATCCGCACTATATACAAGTACGGAAAAAAGCTTGTTACAAACCGTTAGTAAAACACAATGGCATTATAAAACAAAGATTTTACTATTCGATTGTACCGAGCACATCCATTAAGTGGATTTATATGTGTGCGTCGCGTACTTGAAAGACATTAACTTAATGTGACCTCATAATTACTGGAGGCATTAATTCTCGTATCCATAATTAAGTTTAATACCTCATTTCTGCTGGCCTACAATCTAGATAAATATTGTATGTCATTTGACGTCTATTAAAGTTACATTAAAATGTTGAATCATTGTGAAATAAGTACGTACTCGTGTCTACGTAACAAAAAGTTTTTTTATTTTTTTTATTTTATAAGTATATAATTTTCCTGCAAGGCCAAATTTGTATAAATTACTATTGTGGAAACATACGCAGAGAGCTCCCGTTTGATAACGCTCTGGTTTCGCAAGACTGTTATTTATAATGTCCGAGCGTATAACTTAATACATACCACCAAATAAATATACTAATTAAATAAAACTAATGGCTACTAAATATACGTACTGCATAATATTAGTACCTAATTCTTTGATATACAGACCTTTTATTTACATCACTGACAAATGGACTCTACATTAAAACAAAATTTTGAACAGGTACAGAGTTACATAATTTATTAACCATTAAATCTTACCGTGCAACTTTAGTTGTAGCCTTTGCCAATATCGAAGTTCTTATAGGCGCTTCACAATATTTATTTTTATTTTTGTATCGACAAAATAAATATTCATCATCGCTTGCCCGTATAACACAAGAAACGACAAGAAGCTTTCTTCTCTTAAACTTCAATTTGTACCAAATTTCGGAAAACTCATATAAAAGTGTATACTTTTCCCATACAATATTTGAAACCGGAATGGGAAAACTCCGCGATCAAATAAGCTATAATACTAATTTAAAGTCCCAACAAAAATATATAAAACCGGCGCGTGCCCAGGAGCAAGACAACGCCGTGTGTCCCGCTCCCACATTTTTTTCTATATTCAAATCATACAACGTGTGAAACAATCGGAAAACAACGCTAATTATGCTAATGATTTTAATGATTCCAACATTAATAAGTGTAACATAAAAATTCACCTGTCATGTTTCTTAAATGATTATTAGTTTGAAATGTAAATCGTTATAATATAATAACACAGAAGAATATTTTTTATAACTTTAGTTTTAAGTGTTTAACACTTTTTTACAAATTAGTAAGACTAAAATGAGCTTTACTGAATTAAAACAGAATTATGTCTTGGATTATGGATTTCTACTATGATTTGGGTAAGTATGACATAATTATGAGAGAGGACGTTCATAGGCTGTTAATGATGTTTAATGTCATCTCAAATCATCACTCGAATCTTTCAAATACATATTCTCCAAGTATGTTTCGCCCAGACAATGGAACATTGACAAAAAATGTTGACTTGACAACGTTTATTTGTAAAACTGATTTGTTTTACGGGTAAATTAGTAAACGAGCTTTTATTTTTGAAATTAATAGAAACAGACAGCACTTAAAAAAAGCTTGTATTTATATAAAATCGATTGAAACAAAAGCGTAGTTAACAAAGGTTATTGTACCAAGGAAAACCAAAACAATAAGGAAAACTTAATTGCTGAGCTGAAAACCTTCTCAGCTTACCTACTTTAGATAAATTACAAATTAAGTACCTACCAATTTAACATTGAAAATCAGCATTTCAAAAAATATTTTTATTGAAAACTAGCGAATGCCCGTGTCTTTACTGTTTTGATCTTCTATTTTCAAAAATCCGTTTTAAGCGAGAAGTTAATAACATTAGGTACCTATGATTATTACTACAAAAAAATTTAAAAATAAACACAAACATCAAAAAGGACTTGATAAATCACTTCGAATCTTTTTTAGATTGTACAATGTGATTATCATTAAATTAAATGTTTATTGTTTAAAATAAAATACACTGTATCACCATAAATAAGCATTACGTATTGTGTTAACTACGAAAATATAAAAAACTTGCGAAACTTTTCGAAAAAATCATACGCGAAGAACTTTTACGTGCTTTATTAAAAAGTAATTAATTATTGACCTCAATTCAACGACTTCTTAATCATACCTCGCGGCATTATTCTTGATTCATTTCCTTTAAATTTAAAACTCAGTAAAAGGTCGAACGCGACAAGTGGGCTTTTGAAAAGGTCTCCACTCGACTGCTCAAAAAACAATCCGGTCGTTAAAAAATAATAATTACTCGTAAAGACAGCGTAATTAGTAGCTATTATTAATAAACAAACCAAGACTTCCCAATCCATCGGCGATGCGGAATTGAAGTTACGAGGTATGAATACACTGTAGAATTAAGCCTTTTTCAGCATCTATATACACCACTATAGTAGTGTTATTATCTCGCTGCAGACTCGGTCATAAATCATTCGAGTGTTTCGCTTTTGTTGTTCTGCAGTAATGCACAACTCAACAAAGAACAACAAAAGCGAAACACTCGAATGATTTATGACAGAGCCTGCAGCGAGATAATAACACTACTATAAGCCTCAAAATAAAGATTGTAACTAAGCCGCATCTTACATTATAGCAAAAGCTTATAATAATTAACGGGCTAAATGGCTATTTACGCGATTTTTAGTGACCTGCAGGTGAAAAACTAGAATTTTAACGTCATGTATTTTGGATCTTTAATCCTAATTCGCTCAGCCTCAGACTGATTCTGAGGCAGGAACAGGATTGGAAGAAATTTTCTCGGTAGAAAGTTTTTCCAAACGTTGGTTCAAAATCTATTTTTTTTTTAACTTTATCGGAAACTACAATAGATGTTTTAACTATTATTATTTATTTTTAAGTTTAAGGTCATTTTTCTGTAATTTTCTCCCGCAAAAAACTCCCGTCTCTCCCACCAAAGTATTCGTAAGAGCATGGAGGATACAAATAAAAGCCATCTTATCCCTTAAAGGTACTACATACACCACAGCCAAGACAAGTCTCCAAATGAAGCATAACTAAGCCGCATCTTAGATTACAGCGAAAACTCATTATAAAATTAATGTATTAACTCTATACCTACTCAAAATGTTTCATTTTCAAAATAAAATGTAATCTCCAAAAGGCGCACTTTCAACGTCGAGTCAACGTGTTGATAAATTGAAGGAACAATTAATGTTTCTGCGCAGCTGTGTGTGTGTGAGTCAAGTGTTTGTACTTGGCTTTTTATGTGTGCATGTGGTTTATTCTGTAGGACGCGTGTGTGACTAGAAATCGGTTCGCTAGATAAGCTTGCATCGTTGTTTATTAGTGCAAATCAGATGTTCTCTGCGACAAATAAGAATTATTCGTGGCGCCTACTACCTAATAACATTGATTTTAATTACAATAGGGAGAATTAATTCAAAGTACTGACCTAATTAGGTTTACAAATGGTTACAGTAAATCTAGCAACCAAATGTTTCAAAATGTTAGTACTTACAAAGAATTACCTATTGTTAATTATAAAAATCAACTCTTAAAAGAAGTGAACTTAAACCGATATTTTTCGGGGAAAACATTAACTTACTAATACGAACTTGTACTTCAAACTTCTGCTTATAACATACAGATATGATACTTAATAATCTGATGTATTTTGTATAATAAAAGACCCTTAAACAATAATTATGTTGTTGAATATCGGAAACACCTTCTAAATTAGATCAATAACTTTTGAAAAAATCTAACTTTCACATACATACATAGGATCGAATACAGGACCTCCTTTTTTGAAGCCGGCTAAAAAGGTGTACCGCTTCTAGTCGAAGCAAGTGCAAGCGTTGTCTGTGTGCGTGTAGAGCAACGGATGAGGCCCTAATTAGGCTGCAATTACCACTAATGCAACGGCACACTTAATGAAGCGCGCCTCATTTATACGTCGCACTCGCAACAAACCGGGTTGCAACACTATTGTTGTCAGTGTACGCCTGTTTAAGCCTTGTTACTTGTTTTTTTTTTCGCAAAATGAAATGAGAATTATCAGAGAAGAGCTTTTATTATGTTGCAGGACAGCTGTTTGCTGCTAATTTTATTTTGACATATCCCAGTTTTTTTTATAGTCAACGCGAACAAAATATGAGCGGGCGGCAGGGCTAGACAAAGTATAGCTTGGCGTTAATCGTTGACGACAATAGAAAAACTACGTGATCGAATGAAAACAAATGAAAGCAAAATCAACGTTGTACACTTTAGTTAGACTGTCAATTGTCATGCGAAGTATGCTAAAGGTTATCTACAAGGTCTGCGAGAACGCCAGGGATCGTTCAAATAGTCGTAGTAGATTTTCAAAAAAAGCGTGTTTTTCTCTGTTCGGTCACGTGGTTTTTCTACAGTTACGTGGTTTGTCCATACATTTTTATCTACTGTCGTGAATGCTAAATGACTGTTACTTTGTCTAGCACCGCGGGTCACCTGATGGTAAAACGATTACTGCTGCCCATGGACATTTGCAGCACCAGAGGAACTGCAAATGCTTGCCGGCTCCGATTGTTTATCCGCCCCTTGAATAACCCCATGTTATAGTTTTGAGGGAACACTGTTGCTGGTAGCTGGTTTCATAGTTTGCATTCATGGAAAGAAAGATCTGGTATACCGGGTGGTCGTGGATTCTTAAGTCAGTGCGCTATTAATATACCTACGATAACATTAATGGGATATCATGGCTTTGGAGAGTGTGCTCAGGAACTCCACAATCTTTTACCTCCTTCACCTTAGAACAGCAAGATGCCGAGGGCGGCGGTGGCAAACTTATGTTGTTGACATTTCACAAACTGACCTGAAACGTTTTTCTTCCACGTTTCTGATAGGAACCGCTAAGGTGTGCACCGCTCTTCCAGCTTCCGTGTATTCCGTAAGGTGTTCTTATGTTTCCAGCCAAGTACAATCTGAATACTTTCTAGTAAAGCGTGAATAAGCTATTTCTAGGTAACCACGTTTCAACCTAGACCTCATCACTGTTTCCCATCTTTGAAGTCTTAGTAATAGGGTCCCGTTATTGCCCTTTCGGTACGGAACCCTAAAAACGTCCCGAGTTAGATTCCTGCGGTGCACAGTATGATATTTTTTAATTGCTTAATTGGCTTAGGTCCGATGGAGGCCTCGGCCAAGGCTAGTTACCGCCCTACCAACAAAAACGTATAAGCGCCAAGCATTTCGGTGCTCTATGATGGCTGTGGCTATGTAGCAACTGATACCCTGGTATCGTACCTACCCCCTTATTAGTAACCCGTGACCCGTCTTTGGTGCATCGTCATTCATCACCTCTATGATTGTACCTATTAACGAATTCTGGCATCTTCCTTTATTCCTTGAACAATTATAAATATCTTGACCAGATCTTAGAACTTAAATTGTAGCCGACAGTTACATCAAACGGTTACAAGTCACAACATATAATATTGAAAGTAGGAAAAATAAAATAGTCGTTACAAATGTGGCAAAAATATTACAGAAAAATTTTTTGTCTTGGTAACACACGCCTTTTAATAGACAATCCCTTAAAATGAATAAAATGTGCCATACATCCACTTTTCTACGAACTACATTAATTTTTTGAGCATGTCATTTCGAACTTCTCAGTATCGTTTTATGCAAATTATTACTAATTATGGCTAAAAATATAAATATATCTCGTACAAATAAGCTATTTACGTATATATCATACACGATTATCGGAAATTATTATATTAAAATGCATCTGCGACGAAATACCAAACCTTTTTGTATAATCTTTTTGTATTTAATATTGTTTCTATAAAGTTTTTGTTGGTGTACTCCAGTAGTTTATGTCCACATAGTTGCTCGCGTTTTATGGTTGATTGCTTAAGTTAAAAATTTATCACTTTCTGCAATGTATGATCATTTATTAATTAACTGGACAACAATTTGTTAGTGATGTGGCAAAAAAAATCATTTCTCGAAAATATTCTGATAGAAATAGAAATACTAGCTATCAATTGGAAGTTCTAGGAAATGTACATAATCTGTATGTAAGTTTTTCTCATTACTAATTCGAAGCTTTTGTGAAAGTTTACGTAATTATGTGACGTACAGATTATGTTTTGTATTTCGTTCGCTAAGATAATAATATTTTATTTTTTGTGAAACGAATAGAATACTGGAGATTAAAGTTCAAGGCACAAATACTGGGTACCGATTTAGGTATACATATAATATTAGACATTAGACACTTTTGTAAAGGAATTAAATAGATATTAAATGTCCACAGGCTCGCAGCGTCCAACGGCGAGATAACAATCACAACGTCTCACTCCACCGCGGGCACAACCAGCAGCGCCGGCAGCGTCGGCTCCGGCCCCACGGCGTCCCCCCACCCGCCGGTCAAAATGTCCCCTGGCTCCGTCAAGTCCCCCTCACAGGACGACGGGGACTTACTAGCTGATTCACCAAGTAAGTTACACAACAACCACGAATAATTCCAGAACAGACCCGAAGTATGAACCTTCCCGCCCATCAAGCTGTCCCCTGGCTCCGTCAAGTCCCTTTCTCAGGACGACGAGGACTTGCTAGCTGATTCACTGTAAGTTTCACAACAATCACAAACAATCCTAGAACAGCCCCGTTGTATGAACCTAACCGCCGGTCGAACTGTCCCCTGGCTCCGCTAAGTCCCCATCCTAGGACGACGGGGACTTACTAGCTGATTCACCAAGTAAGTTACACAACAACCACGAATAATCCCAGAACAGACCCGATGTATGAACCTACCCGCCGGTCACACTGTCCCCTGGCTCCGTCAAGGCCCCTTCTTAGGACAATGGGGACCTTAAGTTCTTTAGTTATACTTAAGTTCTTTAGCTAGCTGATTCACCAAGTTAGTTACATAACAATCACGAATAATCACAGAACAGCCCCGAAGTACCCGCCAATCAAACTGTCCCCTGGCTCTGTCAGGTCCCCTTCTCAGAACGACGGGGACTTACTAGCTGATTCACCATCACGTGAATGAAACCAATCATGAACAATCCGAGTCCAGCCCGGAAGTATAAACCTACCCGCCAGTCAAACGTTCCCCTGGCTTCATGAAGATTATATCTTAGTACAAAAGAGACATACTTGCCGATTCACCCACGTGATACCACAATAATAACATGCCAATCAACTACAGGCATGTCCGAATCTAGCCCCAAAGTATAAACCTTCACGCAAGTCAAACGTTCCCCTGGCTCCATAAAGTTTATATCCAAGTACAAAAGGGGGCTTAGTTGTTGATTCACCACGTGACACAACAATAACAACATGCCAGCACACTGCATGAAGCCATGGACCTATCCCCAGGTCAATTTTTCCCCTGCCTTCGTCAAGTCCCCTCCCAGGACGACGTATACATACTAACTGGCTGATTCATAAGTGACACCAAGAATTAAGACATCCCTGCAGCCCATCGCAAGCTTATCAACTTAGACATGAACGTAACGTCAAAGTAGATGAGTAGATTCTACTAAAGCATCGATTTAGTATAAAAAATAGAATTAAAATTCACACTTTGATTTGAACTTTCAAACGGCTTGCCGGCTATTTAAAAATAAGCCTCCGATAAAACAATATGACCTATGAGTTAAAACTAGATGTTCAATAGTTGCAATATCTGTTCAGATTCGCTGCCTGACTCACTGTGTTTAATATTAAATGAAACAAAGCGAGCCGGACTGTAAACTGAGTGCTATTTCGGACTTTTGTAACTCGATTGTTCCCATCTATAAAAGTTGCTCGTTCTAAGCATAGGCGATCCATTAGTACTGCGAGAAGTCCAACACTGTATCTACTATACTTAGTTATACAGCATCAGTTAATGGTGTAAAGAGTTGAAGTCGGTGCTCGGAGTGAGTGTGTCGGCAACTGTCTGCAAAGTCGATTAGGTGACATGCAAACAGATGGATGAAAGTTTGACCTATTAGTAGTTACGTCCAATTAACTATGCTCAATAAACTTGAAAGCTAAATAAGTAGGTGCATTAAGTACCTGAAATAGAGTAATAAAAGTAGATGTTAAGAGTAAGTGCATCGGCAACAGTCTACCTAGTAGATTGGTTGACATGCAAACAGATGGATGAAAGTTAGACCTATTAGTAGTTATGTACGTCCAATTAACTACGTCCAATTTACTTGAAAGCTAAATAAGTAGGTGTATTCCGTACCTCATAATGAGATGTTTCTTATACAAAAGAAATTTACCTCACGCGAAAACTTTTCGTTATAATATGTGACCATCTTTATTCGTTACCTTATTTTTAAATGTCTGGTTTCCCTATTTTGTGTAAAAGTAGTATGACGAATATAATCAATCTGGCTTCAGTGTCTATGGTAATTTTCATGCTCTTTATATTAAGCTGATGTCAAAAAATCTTCTAACTCATTGTAAGGTGTAGGTTTATTTCCAACGTACCTACTTATTAATGGATTAAGAGTATCTGATTAAGAGGAAATTTAAACAAAATAACAAACGAAGAGCAGTAAACAAACCGCCAAACGAAGGTCCAAGGTCCGATCCGAATGTATCCTATCGATTTAATATAGACAAATTAGCATCAAGTAAACAGAAGAGGAACTGAGTAATTTAGTAATTGTATCCACTAACAACGAATTAAATAGTAATCAATAGAACTGGGGCCCTAAGCTCCAGCCGGTACTTTCGCTGTTGACGATACGGGTACGATACGATCATTATAGTGTTTGGTACAATTGGAGTTCGACTTGGAGTATTACGACATTTAGCTCCGACATTTAGTTATGATAACTTTCTCCACTTCATGAGAAATCAAAATCTAATTATTAAGAATTAAAAAAAAAAACAATATATCAATAATTATCAGAATCACGTGCTTTAGTGTATGGTGTCATTATCGTCAAAATTTCTTGTATGTTGACCATAATTAATTTGATATCCAGTTATAAGATTGTTCACTTCACTGAAATTAATTAATTATTTCAAATCATTAAATAATTGTAGGTACAAAACTTTATAATGAAACCGAATATTTGATTTAGTCTGTTGTAAATTATTGTCTGAAAGTGTAAAACATAATAAAATGGCTTTCAGACGCTATTATTCTAAATGGTGCCGTGGGCTTTTAAATTAGATTAAAATATAGAGCATTGTACGGCAGAAGCTATGTTTCTACTTGTTACTGATGGAAAGAAGACTTCTGCCGACTGAATTTCACTTGCTACTACTATAAGTTACTACGGTAAGGTTAAAAATAAAGGCTCAGTGCAACTTCATAAGTTAATATAGAAAACTTTGCTTAGAATGTTTCTACTCGAGGGCATTAGTCCGAGAATCTTGAGTTACTGAATCTCGATACTCGAACTGATTTCGTAAAATGGACACCTTAATATAAATATGTGAAGGTGATACCTATACTGCCATTTCCGCAATTGAACTGACATAAGCCTACCATGTCTTATTAGCTCAGGAATTGCGAAAAATGAATGAAATTTCAATTTAGTTCACGTTAAAGAAAACACCGTGAAAAAAACCATATGCCAACGCAACTTTAGTCGAACCTGTCCTTCTGAAAGGAGACGTTAAGACGCATCAAGTAAAGTAGATTGAGTCATTTCTTACTATCAGTGTAAAGCCTATATCGAGTATACATATTTACGTGTAAGTAAGTAGAACAGAAATACTGCTGAATCGATGCATCATGCACTCATTTACGAACAATTAACCGAATAGCTGCTGCCTCTCTCGCTTATGTGCATTAATGTGTTTGCTGTTACATTAACTTATACCAGGAATGGGGTAGGTTATTGGTAGTAGGTAGAGGTAGTTCGCTATTTACTAGGAATACTTTATAATAGCTGTTACAATGTAGGCTGCTGTTAGGCCTTGTCCACAAGTTCAAAGTCGCTTAGCGTGATATGGAGAGGGGTATGCTGGGTGTTTCTCTGAGGGATAAAATCCGCAACGAGGACATCCGTAGGAGAACCAAAGTAACCGAAATAGCCCTACGGATTAGCAAGCTGAAGTGGCAGTGGACGGGCCACATTGTCGCAGAACCGACGGGCGTTGGGGCAGACGTGTTCTGGAGTGGAGGCCGCGTACCGGTAAGCGCAGCGTAGGACGACCTCCTGCCCGCTGGACCGACGCTGGTAGCGGGTGGATGAGGAAGGCGGAGGATCGTGTGTGGTGGCGCGCTCTCGGAAAGGCCTATGTCCAGCAGTGGACGTCCATTAAGTAAGCAGTTATAGATATTTCAATTCACGACGGCACGCCCCACTCTGTCAAACTCCATATAAATCGAATGTAACATAAGCGATTTTGACAGAGTGGGGCGCGACGTCGTGGATTGAAATCTCTATACATATTTATGTTTATCTGATTCTTATGTGGTAGATATAAATCTATGAATGTACCGACTACAGCGTTGACGTCAGTACCTACTTAAATTAGACAATTTTTAAATCAAATTTCCAGACATGTTACCTAAGTGGAAAGATAGGTTAACTTAAGACCTAGAATACCAAATGAGTCTGGCGCAGTTTTAAGGTCGTTACAGAAATAAAAGCTTCGTTCTATCCCCAATAGGTTAACGTGTCTGATGAAAATGAAACAGACGATTTTAAAAAACCTTCAGCTTCGTGCTAAATAGACTGAATCGGTAAATATAGATAGATCATTTTAAATACTTAGATTAACTTTTAGTCTGGCTTAGAAAAGATCTAACTTGGTTTCATATTTTTAGCAAGATTGATTAATGATTAACACTACCCTATGATCTAGACAAAATTTTTCACGTATTTTGTATGGGAGCCCCTTGAGTATTTATTTTATTCTGTTTTTAATACAGTGTGACAGTGTTTAGATATATCATCTGTAAAAATTTTAACTGTCTAACTGTCGCGGTTCAAGAAATACGGCCTGGTGACAGACGGACAGACGGACGGCGTAGTCTTATTAGTCAGTTTTTACCCTTTGGGTACGGAACCCTAGAAAATACCAACGAAGTTTTTGTCGTCAACTTATTATCAACTTGAAGCTATTTATTTTGCTAATGACAGTTACGTATGGTCTACCCATACTGCCATTAACTTTTCATTTATAAATATTCTCACATTGCTACATACATTGAAAATGGTAAAAGAAGACGCTTTTAATTATTCCTTATTACGGACAAAACTCAATCGATTTTTTCGACATCCAACCAATTATCATTTTCCTAGAACGTTCCGATCTTAAAATTTACAAAAGCGGTCAAAATAAGGTTTAAGTGGCGACTTCAAAGACACCGACGCGGGCCGCATTCCCCGCGACGACTAAATTAATTAATTAACTAATTAAAAACCATTACAAATAATTAAGCCTGTCGATAAATCGAGCACAATCGATAAGAAACAAAGAGTTGGGGCCGGTCTTTTCATCGACATCTTGCTATGCTCGCTATGTGATAATATTGGAACTCTACCTTGAGAATATTTTACATAATAAATAATCATATTAATAAGTATTAACCGGAAATTACTTAAAATCATTGTTACGCCATTTCTTATAAGTAATAGGTATCTTTAAACGAGCAAATCTTGTCATCTTACTATCTGAAAAAGATAATTAATCGATCAATTTTAGAAAATGTATATATCGTATTTACAAAAAAAATACTGATCACCCAGATATTTTTTAATATTGTAATGCCTAAAATTACAGGTTTTGAAATTACAATTATAAATATTATTTTTATCTATGAAGTAAGAAATTCAGTTCTGTACATGATTGTAATTAATACATCGTTTAATGCAGTTTACCTGTTACTTTCGATTCGTTTGAAATGTGTAGGCATAATATAAACTTAGGTATGCCTGTTCACGTAGGCGAACTAATAAATAGGTAATTTCATTTCATCCTTTTCGGCCCGTTTTTCAGTATTGAATTCCGGAATAGTTTCCTCTTCAAAATGATCCACTAATATCAGATTTGCGTTTGTTGAATGCCAGTTAATGCCCCTCTCACATGCCACCACCATGCATATTATTTTACTAACTCGAAAAACTCCCCATAATCTGCCTAGCGGTCCGTTATTTCAGCATTTTATATTCAACGGTTGATTATCCTTAATTAAAGTATTCGGGTGATTAGCTCAACGTATTTTAAGTGTGAGATATAAATAATCGAAGCTTTATTTGGAAAGAAATAAAGAATGAAATCGTGTGAAAGTGATTTATTGATACGCAATTTAAAAATTTGTGAACACATACGTAATGGATCAAATTATGCGCGCCGAATCGCGTTATTTTGTATTACTATTACGATTTAGAATGGTATTGCTTTTGGATCGCTACAAATTTTTAATTACACCTATTTAATAATAGTAGCAATTTAGCGGCATTTCTTCGTAAATCAGCGTCCTAAGTCCGATCCTTTTGGTAATGTTATCGAAATTTTTATTTCGAGATTTGTAATTTTAATTAAATGAATGCTCTGCACTGAATTTAGATATGTATTATTTTATCGGTGTTTTGTTTCGATACGTCTGCAATCATTTCTTGCTTATAGGATGGTTTGCAATATTTCTAGAGTTCAGTGTACAATTAATTTATTTCCAGTATGGCGTATGTTACGATAAAATATTTTTTATGGTAGACAGGCTTGCGCCTGATGGAAGGCAAAGGTCTAGGTTGCAGCGCGCTTGCCTAGGAAATGCCTATTCAGTCTTCTCTTGAAGGACATGATACTTCTTAGTATGTAAGAAACAAAATCGAATTAATTATTTACGTACTTATCCGTAACTTAATACATAAAAATATCGTGTCTTTGTCACCATATTCCTTCGAAACGGCTAGACCGATTGTTATGAAATTTTCTGTTCGGTATTAGGTCTGAGAGTGTCTGAGAGGGTCCCCTAAATGGTAAAACAACGTTTGCCCAGTCAGCTAGTATTAATTATTATAAACGTTTTGTCGTCCTGTGAAGTGAAAGTTCTTACCTACTTTTAAAAGACAAATAACTTACTTCATTACGAAATCCCTAAGACATGTTTCAGTTACCTTACTACCTACAATATACAAGGGTTTACATAGTTAGTTGCTACAGATTCAGAAATCAGTTAACTGAGTAAGGTTGCATAATATTTAAGAAGAACGGAAATTGATCAGCGAAACAGGATGTAAGCGTACGTTTAGATCCGGCATCGAAGCGTCATATTCGAAGGAAAATTATAGTCAGGTTTAGTGGGCAATTTGCGTAATTAGCAGCTGCTGGCGGTTCTAATTATGCGGAATATCATTAGAGAGGAGACGAGAGTCGTCGCTGCACCCTCCTCCCCCTGCTTAGCTAACCGATGACAAATTACTGCCTACCTTCCTATCCCCTGCTAGTTTGAGTAGTCTTCACTAGTGATGTCCCGTATGACTTTTGTTTGCGAACCCAAATCGAATTTTTAATCTAATTTTCATGACTTCCGACTAACTCTTTGATGTCCATGCTGGGTATCAAAATATATTTCTATTTATATAATGACTTCGAAATTTTCCTTAAAAAGTTATCCAGTATTTTTTTGCATACCGTGGTAGGATTAGAAATAATGATACGTCATCGAATTCGAATCCGACTATGTTAAAAAAAACATAAAGAGATAGGTAAGCACAGCTACTAAGTAAAGTTTAAAGGAGAAACCAAAACCCTTAGTTAATGAATAAAAACTTTAAATCACGACAGTTGTAAGGATTTCAGACAAAAATGTTTTCATTCATTTTGTCTGTGCGTTTTGTATAGTTTGCATGACTAATTTTTCTACATGAAAATCTCCTTATTTCCCTCATATTATATCGAGTACCAAATTTATATTACGTACAAGTTATCATAACATTCTCAGTCTTTTTAGAATTTTCAAAGTCGAGTCCAATTTCAAGTCGGATGTCCGAACATTTCTTCGATTCCGATAACACGACGCCTCTTCACTAGCGCTCACCAATTAAGACGAGGTAGGGTTGTTAAATTGGCAATCGTTCCTCCGTTTACCGGTGTACAGTGTACCAAACGCATTGGTAATTTCGTTTATGCGATTGTTATTGTACTTCGTTTCGCTTGGCGCAGTCGCTACTCTTCATCGCTAGCGAAATTGTGTTAAGTGGCTCGGAGACGAGGTAAAATACAAGTCGGACTTGTGCACGAAGGATTCCGTACACGTATAAAAATGGCTAAAAATCACGTTTATTGTATAGGAGGCCCCCTTTTATATATATTTTATTCTGTTTGTTAATACCTACTTGTTATAGCGGCAACAGAAATACTTCGACTAACTATCACGGTACTAGAGATACAGCCTCGTGACAGACCTGGCGGGAGCGCGGTGAATCCCGTACTGCCGCCAGCAGGTCCGCCGTAGAAACAGACAGTTTTTAGTGAGTGCAAGCCCCACATAACCCATCCGTTTCCCCTGACGGAGGGGTATGCGTTAGGCATTTTCTGTCTATAAAAAAAAAGCCTCGTGGCAGACGGATGAATGGATCTAAGGACGGCGAAGTATCAGTAAGGTCCCGTTTTTTACCCTTTGGGTATGGAACCCTAAAAATTGCTGTAAATCTGGTCCAGCTATTTATATCATCAATTAAATTGCCTTGCGATCAAATTTTTACTTGCTTCCACTCCGATGACGGTAACACATTGCGTCTAGATATTGCAGTAAAACTAGCCAGTCTGTGCGCCTTAATAAGATAGAGGGTTCCAGATTATTTCGCAAAGCTAGTAAATTGCAATAAAATTAAGATATGAGGGTTCAGTGAAATGGGGTAGGTTTTCTTAAAAGGTAGTATATTATGTTTGGGTTGTAACATGATCGGAGGATGATTGCGATTTGTAAATCAATATAGCTTATTATGGATCTAACTCACTATTCGTTCAGATATTTATCACTTGGGATGGTTTTTGTGGGATACTTAACTATGGATTTTTATTGATAAATAATTACTTTTCACTATTATGTGGTAAATAAAATATTAAAGAAGCCGATTAAAAAAACGTTCGGCTAGAGGCCCTCGACGTTACACTTGTGACTTTCCCTTCTTAGAAGATTAAGATTTTTTTAAATCCTTGCCTAGTGCACGGTTAAGTCATCACATCTACAAGACTCTTTTTCATTTTTAGCCCGATACGTATTGTTTGCATTCACCACCTATGCATGCACCTGATTTTCCTCTTCCAAGTCTTTGATAAAAATTCAAAAAAGGCTGACATCAAAAATCTGACTGTTATCACATCTACAAGAATCTATTTCATTTTTAGCTCGATACGTATTATTTGAACTATGCATTCACCACCTATGCATGCACCTGTTTTTCTCTTCCAAGTCTTTGATAAAAATTCAAAAAAGGCTGATATCAAAAAATCTGACTGTCATCACATCTACAAGAATCTATTTCATTTTTAGCCCGATACGTATTGTTTGAACTATGCATTCACCACCTGTGCATGCACCTGATTTTGTCTTCCAAGTCTTTGATAAAAATTCAAAAAAAGGCTGACATCAGAAAATCTTACTCACTCACTGAGGGTTCCCCACCACACCACCAAATTTTCGCTATGTTGTATATTCGGCCATAGCTATAACTACCTTTTCTGTGAAAAAGTTGAGAAACAATTTTTTTATCTTACTTCTTGCTAAATATTATCATGTGTTAAAGACACTATGACTACGGAAAGTAACCGAAGGCACCCTACTGTACCTTACCATAAATAAAGGGAAGTACACATAGCTTGGTTTTCGGATAGGCAAGACAACAAAGACGTGTTCCTGTAAGCGTTCCATTTATCTCATTTGAGGTAAGGAACTCTAAAAACGATTTGGAAAAGTCTTATCAAATTACTTATTTAAGATACTGTGAGGTGAAAATTGTAATCGTTGGAACTATTATGGACATAATATATGCTACATATAGTACAGAGAAAAGTAATATGGAAGACCGCTTCTTTATTACACCCTGTTATTTGTGTGTAGGGTTATGTCGTTGTAATTGTAGGTTAAATTTGGTCCCATTACAGCAGTATACTAATTGTTCTGTTAAAACGATCCAATTATTATCTACTCCTAACTAAGGTTAAAAGTTAAGTCCCAATGGCCGATTCTATCTCGTGATGAGTCTCGCCCATTAATTAATTTACAAAGATAAGTCAATTGGCCAAGTAGCGTATACGGCGCCGAATTCAACGATAATGCATCTAGATACCGTTCTCTTAATTGTTTAATAAATGTTGTAAATTAATTAGATACAATTACAGTTTGCGTGTTCGGAACGTATGTCTGCGCGTTTATTGACCCGCGGTACGGGGAGTCTTCACACTTATTCGGTCCACTTCGCCTCGTTCAATTCGATTGGGTGTAAAAATTATAACTTGTATAAAATTACAGTTTTCCGGCTATCTAAGTTTATTGTAATTACCAGAGTCTTAAAGCCTAAATATTAGAGCCCAGACCCTTGAAATCATATTATTGTATTTTAACACCTAATTTCTTTTTTAATTTCAACAAAGCATAATCAAACTCACAAGACTATTCTATCATAAAATAATAAAAATCTTTCTTTTTTCCTCAAGCAAGACCACAGCTGTCTTGCTCATTGAGATAGCCACAAGACAATGAATCCGAAATAGGACGAATAAAGATTTGTTTCAATAAAATTGTTTCTTCTGGGCTAGTGCGATTTTTTGTGGAAGCACCCTTACGTGTAAAAGAACAATTTGAAAAGTAATGCCAATTAAGTATTTCGGCTGTTACTTTCTTCGGAACTGGCGTGTTTAGTTCTCAATAAACGAGACGAGCTTCGATAATGTCCGCTTTTAGTTGATACCTACTAGAATTTTTCAGCGACAGCTTATTAGCAAATTGTTTTAATTCAACAACTACGTAAATTTTACTAGTGTATTATTAATATTACTGGTGTATTTGTATCTGTGTTTATTTTACAGGAATTAAAATTATCGGAAACAAACTTGTTGGCCACGAGATTTTCTCGTTAAAACCGCACAAGTGTGTGTCTGTGCGAAAAAATGACGGCAGTTTACTGGTGTCAAACAAACATTTTGACACCAACAGCGCCAGTTGACCGCAGTATTATCAATGGACCGTAGTCCACACTACAGATCACTATACTTGATAGTCCGCACGCGAATTTACACAGGGACAATTTCCGCCATGTTGCGGCGTATTAGCGGAAATTTTGACAAATGGTGGTACTTTTTTCTTGTATGAAGAAGTTGACCAAAAATGTTCCAATGGGCTCATCCTTAGGTTCATATCGGTGAAGAAAGTTTTATTATTATAATTATTGTGCTGATTCCTTTTGACAAAAAAAAATAATATTATTTATTATTAATTACTTTATTAAATTCACTCTTACAATACGAGACATATTTTTCCTACTTATATCAACATTTTTACACGACTGACCACAGATGACAAAATCAATATATTAATATTCATGCCAAAGACATTCATAATTGAATACAGATTACTGATTATGTATCATAACAGAAAATACATATTAATTGACCAATTTTTTTAATTTTCGTTCCAGATCAACCAACTATCAGCCAATCATCCGGTAACGTGGTGGACGGTATCAACCTAGAGGACATCAAGGAGTTCGCTAAGGCCTTCAAACTGAGACGCCTCGGCCTCGGCCTTACTCAGACACAAGTCGGCCAGGCCCTGTCCGTGACCGAAGGGCCCGCGTACAGTCAAAGCGCGATATGCAGGTAAGAACTTTCATAAATAATTCACTAACACTCAGATCATCAATGTTTTATTATTTTACATAAGCATTTTTGTATTTCAAATATTTCTTCTAAAAGTAAAATCTGTGAGAAGATTTTTAAAATTTTCTTGCCTCACGATCTATTGATATTAATTTACCTGTTTAAAAATATACACCTATTTTTTTATGTGAAAGTCGCACGCTTGGTTTGTTAAAATTTTGCAGTTCAGGTATTATACTTAACGGCTTAACCTATAAGATGCGGGTACCATCAGAGTGCGAAAATTCAAATTTTATTTAAGTAGTTTTTCGCCAATAGTGGGCTATTTTCGCCAATAGTGGGCTATTTATACCTAGGCTTAGGGAAATGAGTTAAGCGAGCATAACATCTATGCATATAGATGTAAAAATACGCATTTAGTTCTGGTTCCCAATAGCTACAAATCTAGGAAACTGTAAAAAAAACAACCTTGCGGGAACCAATATGAGGTGAATAGGAAATTTCGAGCAAAGTTTTTATTAAAAACAATCATGTAGATGCATTAATATTATGGTCTTTGTCATGAACTTAAAATGTGTAGTTAATCTAATATATGCAAAAAACTACATAAAATTTGAATTTCGCGGGCTAGTAGAGCCGAAACACCTTGATGTTAAAGTAATCAAACTAATCATAATATTAAACTTCTGTCGAAATACGTGACGAACACTCCCTAGTGGGGCAAACGAAAACAATAGGTACAATTTTTATCGCTCCTCCGACGTGAGGATATCACAGTAACTTTTTAATATTGTTAATTGAAGTGATTTGTAAAACAGCGTGACTCCTTTCATTGCTTACAATCCGTTTAATTAATTACCATTTTTGACGGCTTCCGTTCTGGCCCATGAGCGCGACTCTACAGTTTTTTTTCTACGAGCATTATAGTAATTGGAAATTTTCTTACTCGTCTTTCTTTAACAATTAAACTATATCATTCGTCATTCGTCGACTATAATTAAAAAGTCAGACCCAAAAATAAAGGATCTGATTAGCAGAATATCTTTCTAGACATCAAGATATTTTGCTCTTTCTCTGCTTTTCAGATCTTGTAGTATAAAGAGAGTATTATGGTTAAAAAAAATATTTTTATAGGTCTTGAGGTTTTTGTAAAAAAAGCAAATATAAATTTTGACCTGTATAATTTATTCTGGAAAAGTTATAGGTAACTCACATAATATTGTGTCTTAAACGAGATTCGTATGACAAATTGAAAGATCTCAGCAAAGTGAAAGCTATCGAATACCTATTACATGACTTTCTAAATTTTCGCGAATAAAATTTAGAAACACGCAATGAAATTGATTCAATTGTGTGTTAAATTAACACCGGCTATGTACCGGTCACCGAAACAAGCAACAGCCTGGTTTTCATTACAAGGGCTTCATCGATTTCGCTAATAACGTTTAATTGGAAGTAAATCAAATGATCGAAAACCTTTTCCACGATTGGCGCGGCGGGCGCGGGCGTGTTAGACAACGCGAAGGAAATTCAACTCGACCCCGACGACCTCGTTCGTATAATAAAATCATTAATCGTTACTTCTGTTCCAGTTAATTAATTATCTTGCCGTAATTACTTTTTTCGTGTAATTAAAAGAGTAGAATTCCCCCGTCTTTGTCCCCGTCCTGATTTCGTTTTCCATTAATTTTTCTTTTCTACCCCCAATTTGCTATTGTGACGCCGCTACACGGCTGCTACCCCTTTGATTATGCTGGACTCAATTAATTTGCATTATAATTAAAATTTATTATTCCTGAATACACCTTATGCATCACTTAGAGGCCCGGTGACGCTTCTGGCCCCGGGAACAAAAGAATTCATTATATTAAGTAACTGCCTAGTAATAAATAGGTAAGTACTAACGAGTTACAGCCGACCCTCAAATAGAACGTCTGTAAACTGAGCTTCGAATCATAACAAAGACAAACTCTAAAGTCTAACTTCAATCGTAAAGACTAATGTTGAAATCTGTCTTTGAATTTTTTTTTGTTATATGGTCTGATTGCTTTAAAAAAAATCATGAAAGCTTAATGAAATTGTAGAGTTTAATGGATTAATCTTTCAAAAAGATTTCTAGTGGTTTAATCGGAAAATTTTACTTGAAGCCAAAAATTGCCCTTCAAAGATATCACCGCTGTAATTTTTATAAAATGTGTTATAAGATTTGTATCATAAGTTTGTGAATCCAAGTTTATATTATCACTGTTCCTGTCACCGATGAGGCGAATATCTTTTCATGTTTATATGGTCAATGCCATGATAATTGTGACTTACCATCGACAAACATTGAATTAAGCATGACCAGGGTTATTATAATTTTATATCAGGCAGTCTGTGTTAACTTATGACAAAGGTATTGTTTACGGTATATCTGTTGGTTTTCTCGTCCTTTTTACTGTGTTGTACCCACTAGTACTATGTTAAATTACTTTATCCTCAGTAGGTACTTATAACATTTTCGACCAAGAAAAAATTGCTTACTATATATCAAACGACTTTTGCGTTTGCCTTATATGTTCAAGAGAAAGATATTTTTTGCTAAAATAGAGAGTTTTACGATAAAGAAAATGATCTTTTTATCATATCTTTCACCAAGCATAGAAAAATCAAGCGTGCGGCTCTTTAAATTGCTTTACATATAAATCTTAATTGTGAGTTCCTTCGACATTTGAAGGGGCACGCAGTTTATTTCTTTAAACAAAATAAAATCTAACATATAATTTGTTACCGTCCCCAGTGCCCTGGCTTCGCAGATGCTAGCAGCTCAGCTGTCTTCACAACAACAAAACATGTATGTGTTTTGTTTTTTTACCCCTTTACACCAATAACATCGAAGCTAACACTTACATCTATTACAACTTGTAGATACTCCTTTGATACAGTTGTTTTAATATTTAATACAAGTTTATTTTACGAACAAGTGTAATATGGTGTTGGCTTCGGATGTACTGCCATGTTACATGCATTAAGCACACGCTTCCACTCACTCGACTCAGGCCAGTAAATTGTCTTTAAATCAAAATGTTTCAACGCTATTTAATGTAATCTTATCTCGATCGGCGATCCGTGCATACCACGTGAATGTTAGCCGCATACATTTATTTCTAATTACCGGTTTTGACGTTCTTTCCTTTTTTCTTCACACGTATACAGTATTTACATACGCGTCGTTGTTAGAAGGCGTTATGCATCAGTCGAATCACATTTTGATGTAAGACAAAACGCACCATTACACTAATGTACCGGCAACAGAGCGTCCGTTCGACATTATGAGTAATTGTTGTGAGAATTTTATCATATTTATTCTAATTACGTCTGAACTAATTTGGATCTTTCCATCTTTATCTAGCATGATGTATTATTTCATTATTTTGTTTTGTTAATGTTCATTTTGCGCAATTCAAAGCCAGGGCATTGGCATACGTGATACGTTACCTTTCGTTTCTAATTGAATTCATTTTATTGTTACCACGTACGGTATTAATCAAACTGATTACTTCGTCGGCCTGAATTGCCCATTGTTTTTTTTCTGTTGTACTTCTAAACGTTAACGCAATGTCAATGTCCTGTACTTTTGCCTGCCGCGGTTTGGGATAAGTTTAACTCGGATCGGCTTCATTGCGCTAGACTTTTGTTTTGAATCGGAGCGTGCGAGTAAATTTCTAACATTAAAATTTATGTTCGATACAGATTTGAGAAATTGGATATAACTCCAAAAAGTGCGCAGAAAATCAAACCGGTGCTTGAACGGTGGATGAAGGAAGCCGAGGAGAGGTAAATATCATTGTTTGAGTGAGTTTGTGCGTTTTGTGCAACCGTGTTCCGTGTACCACATTTGGCCTATAACGCTTAGCAACGTGAAATATATTTCTCAAATCTGGACTAACTGAGCTTTCGTTAGGTTGTATATGCATCCGTATATTATTATTATAATATGCTTTCATTTACGTATTAGTTTGTGCATTCATTTGTTATTTTGTAGAAAATAAAACACTCACAACATTTACGTACCTACATCCTACTTATAACAAATATAACCTTTATTTACGCTACAAGATACTATTTTTATCAGTGACGTTATTCATGCAGAAATAATTAACATTTAATAACAAATTAACAATTATTAACTTACTATGAAAAGGTACTTGTCTATTAATTACGTATAGAAATCTAATAATTTCAATCATTCACGTTCATGTACGCAAGGAATTCTGAATGTATAATTAATTTGTTATTAATTTAAATCATAATATTTAAAATACAGTAACATAGTGGCTTATTATTTGTATTTGTAGAACTCTCATTTAGTTTTAAGTACCTAAACTATATGTATAAATAATATACGCGTATTGAATAGAAACCTCATCTCTAATGAGACCTAATCTTAGAAGACGCACTAGAATCTAACTACGATAGCCTATATGAAAATTATAATCTTTGTTTCTCATATTATTATAGACTAACTTACAGGCACGAATAATATGACAAACTCTACCATTATAAATAATATCCTTATGTGGTTGATGTCCAGCGTACTCGAACGAAACGTTTTTCTTCTACGTTTCTGATACGAACCGCTAAGGTGTGGAACACCCTTCCAGCTTCCATGTTCCCAGCCAAATACAATTTGGGTGCCTTCAAGAGAAGAGTGAATAGGCATTTTCTAGGCAAGCGCGCTCCATCCTAGACCTCTTCATTTCTGTTCATCAGACTTGATTGTAGTCAAGAGCAAGCCTATCAATTATAAAAAAAAAACCGGCCAAGTGCGAGTCGGACTCGCGCACCAAGGGTTCCGTACTCAAGAAGTACTGAAGCAAAACAATCAGGCTTTGTTAATGAACCGCAAAACTAACTTTGTTTGTAGAGGTTTATTGTTAATATCAAAAAAACTATGCTAGTTAGAGCATTGGCTATAGTTTTCCTGTAAAATATACGTAAATTCCTATTGACCATAATTATTTGAGATTTTTCGATTGGTAAACTCCGGAGATAAGGGGGGGAGGAACGGTATTTTTTTAGACATTTTCCCCGATAAATCAAAAACTATCATGACTAAAAATAATTAAAAATCGGTTTTAGAATGTACAAAGTAAACCCTTTCATATGATCTCCCACACAGTACAGTTATCTCACTTTTAAATTTCAACCCTCCGATTTTTCCCCCCTTTTTAAATAAGAACAAAAATAATTTCAATTTTTTTTTATTCCAGTGTCATTGGGCCACTAATATACACAACTATTCCAAATTTCATATCGATAGCTCCGGTAGTTACTGAAATAATCGAGTGTGACGGACAGACAGACAGACGGACAGACAGACGGAGAAAGTCCGTCAAAAAAAATAAGGGTTCTATTTTACCATTTTGGTACGGAACCCTAAAAATATCATTGCTCTACCATCTTTGGAAAGCAGGTATACGTCATCGTAAATAAAAATTTCAAATAGTCCTCGTAACTTAATTTTTTTGGTAGTACTTAGGTAGGTATATTATTACGGATCCTAATCACATCTTAGTTAACTATCAACTTAATATAAAAACCAATACAGTTAGGTTGGGATAGGTTAGGTTAGCTACGCCTATACTAATTACGTTAATAGATTATGCGAAGAAACATTTCAAATTTAACTAGGAGCAAATGTTAAGTTTATTGCCCGATTTTTGGTGGAAATTGGTAGAGTCTGACTTTCCGTAAGTGCCTGTAGGTTAGGCCTTTTTGAAAGAATAAACATTTTGGATTTGATTTAGAATTATTAAGCACGCGAAATTGATTGCGGCAATTGATTTTATCAAGGGTGTCGCATATGTCAATAATTCCATATCTAAAGTTATAAAATCCTGTATCTAAATGCCGTTCAAATAGTGTAAATAATCAATATCTTCTAGGAGGACCAGTAGGATATATCGATTTGCCATCCTACGTCGTTAAAATGCACTATCTAGAGGCAACGGGACAAGTTTAACATTGCAAATAGTGCGTTGAATTCGCAATCAGCCAGCCCTCCCTCTTGGTGGTAATTTTTAACGAGCTTCTCAGTTAACGGCGGTCCTTGAATTAATAAAGATATAGACTCATCCATTTCGTCTTCATTACCGGTTAACTAGCGAATCAAGCATTTTTTAATTGTTTGACAGCCATTTGTTAACTAGTTCCCCTTTTTCCAAAAATGGCCGTGACGAAACCACAAGTCGTTTCGCGTCACTATGCTAATTTTGTTGTAAAGTTTGGTTTACAGTGTTTATTTGATTTGTTTTATACTTACTTATTGCGTTTAATTACAAAATATGATTTGATGTCATTATTAATGCAACGTTTCATCGTATGAATATTTTATTTTTATTTTTTATTCATGAAGAGAGAGAACCTTGAGAACCCAAAATGTTCTAACAACGAAGGGCACGCCACGTTTTCTCTTTCATTGATCATAACTTACACAGAGTTAGAAGAAATAAGGTTTTCTCTCAATGTGCATTATTGGTACTTCGCCCGTGAAGATTCCTTCAAATAGGGTAATTGTGTATGATGTGTATCTATAGGCAGCATCCAGAAGCTAAATTTATTCTAAATGCTAAAGATTCATTTATGTAAGGGGCTTCAAATGACATTGCCATTATGAAACCAGAACAAGGTTCATTATATTTACATTTGACGTTCATCAGCTTATTTTGATTTTCAATATGAACTTAATATGAAAAGAAGTGTGCTCTACTTTGTCGTTGGCATCATGCGTGTTTTAAATTCTTTATATGCATTGTTAGTGGGATAAATTTACATGTTAGTATTGTTAGTGTTATGACAGTTGAAGAATATGCTATGAAGGGTTTGGTATACATTGTATAAAAGTGTTCAGCCTTTTCCTAGGTTTAAGAGCTCTTCAATTTTTACAAAAAATTACCTACTTCATTCTTAGCTTATGTTCAGCTCGATTTGCCCAGACATTACTAACATAGTAGGTATTTACTATTATTAATCTGTACATAATTGGCCACATAGCATTCAATTTTTTTTATTTTCTTTTCTCTTGTTTGGTATCAGCTGACAAACAAGCAAATGCTGCTTTAAGTACATTTGTTTGTTTTGATAATACTGCTTCATAATATATATAATAATTTTTATAATAATTCGGACAATAGAAATACTTCGGATAATACAAATAATATTTAGGTTTACACATCTCTATAAACTAATTGAAAGAACATAGCATTATCTTTATTTACTCCGAATTATTTAAAAAGGATAAACCTAGATTAATTAATGCCTCCATAATTATGAAACCACAACCATAGCAAAACATTTATTTTGACATCGAACATTATTTTGATATCAAAATTCAAATGACCTTTTCTTAAACCTCCTAAAATGTCCTTAGAAAACATTACTAACACGCAAGGTTATGGGCATAGATTTATAATAGGTCGTCGCTCGCGCTCCGACTAGATAGAGCCCAACCTATAATAACAACGACAGCTCCTTGAGTGCGGCAACTTTTTTGTACTGTGAGTGTGTTAATTTGAAATTTATATGGTGCGCGGCTGCTAGTGTGCGTGAAAACTTGTGTAGAGACATTAGAGACGGCTCGGGTATGCGAACTTTGACAGAGTATTTATTGCCGCACTTTTGAAGTCGCGTGCGGTCTCTTGAATCTCTATGGGTGTGGGATAGAAAATGAAATTTATTTCTTTGGTGTTAAAGTTCAAAATTTCTCATTCTAGGTACGCTTCAGGGCAGAACCACCTCACGGACTTCATAGGGATGGAGCCGAGTAAGAAGCGCAAACGACGGACGTCCTTCACACCTCAAGCGCTGGAACTGCTGAATGCGCATTTTGAAAGAAATACGCATCCTTCTGGTAAGCAAAACTTCATTGATTTGTAACCATTTGGCAATTTTACTTTATATAATAAGGAACAAAAACTTTTTAAACAAAATTTCTTTTCGGAGGGTACTTATTGCACAAATCTACAGGGCTTTCCACATTCCTGCGTGAATAAAGCGAAAATTTAGTACCGTGGACCTTCGAGGCGGGCGCTTCAAATCGGCCCAAAAAATAATTGTCAATTGTATAGAATGTCTGACCCAATGTACTAGTATATTAGAGTTCAGTGGATGAGGTCTTGGATGGAGAACGCTTTAGACATTGCCTATTCAAGACACCTTGGTCGGAAATAGTCTGGAAAGCTGCTCTATACCTAAGCGGTTCATATCAGAAACTTGGAAGAAAATCATTGCATAAACAAACGTTTGTTGCTTTCGGCGTTTTGCGTAGTAAAAGCGCTTTTTTAATTTTTTTTTTTTTAATTTGTTTTTTTTTTTCCTTTTTGCAGGAACCGAAATAACAGGTCTCGCCCACCAGCTAGGCTACGAACGGGAGGTCATCAGAATATGGTTCTGCAACAAACGACAGGCACTAAAGAACACCGTGAGAATGATGTCCAAAGGCATGGTCTAACTGAACCCTGAAGTCCATAACTTTAACCAACCAACAGATAACTGTTAGAATGATACTAATTTGTTCATCAGATTACTTTACCATCATTTAGAAACGAATATCCTATACAAAAATGATAACTAAAACAAACCTAAAGGAAAACTAATAAAGTCACCAAGTGTGATACTTACGAAATAAGTATCATAATATTTGAAATGATAAAGGCTTTTTTTTTAATTTGATAAAGGATTTTTATCTACGCTCATTGCTTAAAGTTCGAATTATGAAATCGAAATGTGTCAAATAATTACCTACTTTATTCACAGACTTCTATAATTATTAAAAAGTTATTCATAATAACATCGCTCTACTATGGAAATATTTAAAGAAAGTTGTTTAATATCCATAACGATACACGGCTCTGGATTCCTGTATTTATATCTGGGGTAATTTTTTTATGTAATATTTTTTTAAGTGAATCCAACAAGACAGACAACATATAGGTAGTTAGTAGTCATTGCCGAGAGTATGGATGGGCCATGATTGACCATAGACAACAACACAATGTCTAACGTTCCGCGTAACGTTCCACCTGGGCCTGTGATTATGATTACGATAACGATTACGACTACGATTACTATTACGATTACAATTACTATTACGACTACGATAACGATATCGATTACGATAACGATTACGATTATTACGTTATCTCGTAAATCTATCGTCCGTAAACCGACTTTACAGACAACCAATTTTTTTTGTTACTTAGTCAAAACTTTGCGCTGAAAAATGACTAGCAGTGAAACCTACTAAAGAAAATTTCACTCCACCTGACATCTTAGTAGTTGCAATGATTTACGACAAACGTTAGCAAGATTTTATGATTTGGATTTATGATAATAATATGAGCGTAGATAAAACTCTACATAATTAGGTATTAAAACACTCGTGTGATACTATTAAAAAACTCACACTCGTGAATACCCCCCATTATGTAACCGTTACATAAACTACTATTTTTTTATATTCAGAGAATATCTGAGTAGGGACTTATTGCCCAGTAATATAAGATACCTACCGTCAGTTGTTGAAATTGGAAGCGTAAAATCGTGGTTAAATAATCCTTAATAATTAAAGTACCTATCTAATGTACCTACCTAGGTAATTCAAAACTCACAGTTGAATGACCTAAAAAACTTACTGGAGTAAAAATTAATACAAAGAAAGGATATTCGTTTGTAATCAGTAGTCTATTAGAATTTGTGCCAATGCAATTATGTATTTAAGTATCACACTTGGTGAGTAATAAAAAAATCTAACCTTTAGCTATGGCAGCTAAGGGTGAACTTTGTCCTTCAAATTTTTTTATGTACGAAATCGAACAGACTATATACCTAACTAATTTATTATAATTTGCACTATAGACTTGCTATGTAGTATCCCTTCCAAACTCATAAAACTGGCCTTATTCGAATCATAATACAATCCCAGCCAACTTTAGTAAAGTAAAATACGATTTTTTTTACATAAATAAAATGTAAAATTAACATTTCGACTGATATATATTCGTCTCGACGTAGCTACTTTTACAATGATATTTAAATGGTAGTTTAATATTAGGTGTTTAGTACAAAGTCAAAGTAACGAACGATCGTCGCAAAACAATACTCTTTCTATAATTTTAATAATTTGATGGAAAAGCATTAAAAACAAAACACAGGTCTGGTCTGAACCCGCTGATATTTAAGTGAAGTCGATGTATGAAGTACGAAATTGAAAACCCATTTGGATCGCATGAGTTACATAAATGGATTCGATATTCAAAACCTAATAAAACGACTTATTAGTCAAAAGTCGTTAATTTAAAAATAAAATAGAAAAGCGATACTTATTCATGCGGTCCAAACAGGGTTTTCGTTGCACAGTGTATAAATAAAAATTAAGTCGTGAGTCAATCACTTATCTACTGACTTAACTTGGCAAAAAGGTTCATAAATTCTTGATAATATTTTCTTGGAATAAGATCGGACAAATGTGTAAACACACCTACAATTACATTTAAATGTTATACTCAGGTGACTTTCCAACATATAATATTTGGAATTGGATATGCCTACGCCATAAAACTTATCGTTTATGGCAGAGCTTTCAGCTTTATCTCGATCAAGCATCAGCTATGGATGATGATTATTAATAATATTAACCTTGTCTGAGCCCTTTTTTAATAAAGCCTTTTTGCGTTTGTGATCTTTTGGTCATAATAATAGTATGATTTTAAAAATGTATAACTTTTCGCGAGATATTGCGAATTAATCTTGATAACGGCATATTTTCAAGAAAAGTTATTTCCAATGAAAATATATAAAATAGTGATGCGTCATGTGAAATAACAATATTATGTTACTGTGTCGATAAAAATTAAATCAATAATCTGCATTACTTTAAAGTTTAAACCATAATTTGACGCTTATCACGACGAAATAATTTAGGAAGCCGATTTATTTTATTTATAACAAAATGCAATTTTCGTAAATAAGTACAACAGTTTGGTAATTAAACTCACGGCGATAAAAAAAATGTAGTTTATAGAATACATTTTATTTATTGAAATACTCTGAGTTGTTTTGTTTTATATAGCGAATGTTGCACTTTATAGTTTAGGATAAAATAACAATATTGTGAATGTAGTTCAAATGTGTCCTCAAACTTAGAGGCCTACCTACTGATTTCCTTTCGATTTTGAGTTTCTGTTAATAGATAGGTTTAAAAGCGATATGTATAGAATTATTATTATTATATAATATGCATTATCGTAAATTGTAAATATTGTTCTCGTAATTTTAGTTTATTAAAATGTATTATTAGTTTTATGTAATTATAACTGAACTATAAGTTTAGCTTTGTAAGATCTTTTTCTAGGTATTTAAGTTAGATATTTGTTGCAATACTTATATTATGATCATTTCTAAAAGGGCCTTCATTTCCATGTTTGCAGAATGAATATTTGTTCAATGCAATTTTCTATTTTCATAATACAAGTAACAGCAGGCCTTACTTGAAATCAATAAATTACTCTGTGCATATTTTTTGGGTAGCTACGAGAAAACTAATAAAATTGCCTCGCATTTGGAAAGTAGATTTCGAAATATTATACTTATAGATTTTCAAAAAAAATATGAAATTATTATATATTATGTATCTTTTAAGTGACGGAGGTACCCGAAAAGTATGCACATTTATGAAATTGTTGAGTAATTTGTTCATGACATTTTTACCGTCTGGCATGGTATTTAAAATATTAAGTCTGGATTTTCCACATATAGATATTTTGTTTATATATATATTTGTATATTTCAATAGGTACTTATATATTACGTATTTTAGTTAATTTAAAATGTGTTAGTTTTTATGTGTAAATAACTTAACCAATTCAAAGAAGACCTGCTGTTAGTACTTGTATTACCGATAGTAATAAGGCTGTAATTTAACGTATGTTAATGACCAATGAAAACCAACTTGTGATCATTAATATTTGTACTGTTACCTACTACTTAACAAGAGTCGTTAAAAAATAATATTATAAAATTGAACATATTTTTCGGCTGTTGAAAAATTGTAAATACAATATTAAGGATAATAAAAAAACTATTTGGATTAATATTTAGGAACAAAGGGAAAAAATATTATCAAAATTTATATTTTCAAAAATTATTACAAGTGCAAAAAATGTGTATTTAAAAAAGAGGAATGTTTGGCCATAATCAAAATTTATCGAGTACGCATTTTTTATCGACTACAACACACCACTACGCCCACAGACAAGCAGTAAGGTTAACAGACAACTCCAAAAATTGTGCAATGCGGTTTTGTGCGTAATTGTACTTATAATGGAATCAAGTGTTCCGTATGGATCCTATTTCAATTTTTAATCGTGTTAGATCTAATTGGATACCGTAGGATAATAAGTATATGTACAATATTCTGTGTTTCACTAGATACAATCAGTTTATCAATATCCGACTTTAGAATCGATTCAAAGCATTCGATAGTAACCGTGCTTTAAATATCGATATTTAAAAAAAAAAACGATACGAAACATTTGATTCCTAACAAACATTAGCGTAATAGTTCAGCATAGAATGCTAAGTACAAATAATTATTTAACGATAAACTACTAGTCCGTTACATATAAAACTAATATTATGAATTTTATTACAAGGCAACACCGCGTTGCACCCTGGTTTTCATGATCCGCATGTATTTATGATAATAATAGTTTAAAATACAATTATTGAAAGTCTACTACACATAACTTCATCTGTAACACATATTCAAACCAAACTGTAACAGTATAATATAATAGTGTATTAATTTTTCTTCCTGTAATGGTACCGAGTGGATGGCTATAGCTGCGGGATTATGAAGTGAAGCAGATTAAAGGCAGATAACTGTTTGAACAATTCTTTTATTACTTTTATATCACCCAAGACAAATCGTCTAGCTGTATGTTTTTATACAAAAAGCGATAACGTTTTCCTACCCGTAAATGTAGTTCGGTTTTCTTAATTTTTAGAAATTTTGTAGGATGAAGAATTATGCTCGTACGTTTTAATTTTTAAGTAATATTGCTTGTTTTAGAAGTTATTAGCGTCTGAATATTCAATATTTTTTACCTAAGAACTTCAAGTTTTTTTTTAATTTTACAAAACTAAAATACTAAAAAAAATGAACGTAGGTACGAGCCTAGGTTAAAGTGTACTGAATCTAATAAGAAAAAAACAACCGGGGGTCAAAACGTTATCACCCGAAGCAATATATTTCAAGAACAAAATGTAGGCCTTCCTTTTAACTTGCAACTATCTCTATGTATTCAATTATTCAATTATGTATTCAATTAATATTCAATTAAATAATATTCAATTAAATAATGCAATGCAGAGACCTCCATTTAGGTACCAAAAACCTGTGTTTGGAGAAATATAGTTGCATGGCATCTATACGGCCATAGAAGATAATCCTAAATCAATTCTTTTATTACAAGTCCCGTCAATTATGTTTAGCGGTCAGGGAACGTGGTGGGATTTCTGCGCATGATGGACAGGACAGGATGGATAGAACAGGTAGACGATTCCCGTAACGCGTCGGCTACATTTCTTGAAGTGAATTTTTAAAAAAATTGAAACCAAAAAAATTTTTTGCGAACACTGAAAAAATAATTTTAAGTAAATTGACGTAGAGCGTAGAATTGAAAGTTAGTAGTTCAAAATGCAACATGGTCGAGAATCGTGAAATTAAATTTATTTAAGGATTGTATTCCTGAAGTATTCCTGTTAAAATACATTGAAGTTTACACTCCTAACCATGGACGTCAAATTTTCAGTTAACTTTTTATTTTATATCTAAAATTAAAACTGTTGATACACAGCATCGCACCGAAACGAAATCGCTGGGTAGCTCGTAAGCTCACAATCTATTATTTAGCTTACAAATAGCAGAAAATCAACTTTCTGTAGGTACCTATTCTGAGAATACAATTTGAATTTCGCGGACTGACCTTCGCGTTGAGCTTACTCTAACGTTCAGTGACTGCGTTCAATAAAATATGGACTCGTTTCAAGCTACCAATGTTTCAAGCTCGTTTCAAGTATATTACTGAACGGTACTTGTCTATGGTATAGTTTTCAACTCAGACCAATAATCCCAATGTTATTGTTATCGTCACTGTCAAACGTAGACCAGCCTCCTATTTCATAAGCTCAGTGTAGATCACTCAGTGACAAAGAAATTATGTCTTTGCTCAGTGACCTTCAATGAGCTCATTTGACATGTGTTTTGTATCCATCGAAGGTTTACCACAAAAGCTTACTTTCCTGTCACTTAATAAAGCAGCAATGTATAACGAACCAGAGACAACAGTGAACATCATTGTAACTGTCAAAGATATGGAATGGCCCCCCTGAGAGTCAAAAAAAATTCATTCGTCAACGCTCAGCGTCAACGTCAACGTCAAACTCTTCGCAACCGTCAAGATTGACATTACAAAATAATTGACTGCAAGGAATTCAAGATGGCGTCGCGATATGTGACTACCAGTGTGACAACTTATGACAGCATTCTGCCATTTAGGCAGATTTGGCTCCTAAATTGTTACTCTGGCACAATATGCTGACGATTAAGAAAGCCGCAGATTTCTAGGGAATCCTTATTATCTTTGAAATAAAATGAAAGTTATTCATGATTTTATGTCTATTTTTGCATGACTTAGTTGGAAATGTTACTTATTCAGCTGGCACTTTCGGCTTCTGTCGATGGATGGAACGGGGATTTTCCGACGTCAAAACCACTAGTCTATAGTCTGCTAAGTAAGTCAGTTTACTTTGGTAAATTAAAAGGTAGTTGAAAAGACGTAGTATAGAGCCTGAGCAGCACTGTAAAATAATAATCGATGGATCGAATAATTTTGATACTTTGCATAAAAAATGTACATAATATTTTGTATGCAAATTGGGTCTTTATTCTAAAATCGCTTAGAAGCAGAAACACGATTGGATAGAATTTTCTCGATAGAGAGTTCTCCCAAAAGTTGCTCCAAAGTCTCAGTTTTTCTAATTTTTATCGGAAAGTACAATGGATGTTATTGTAATTTTTATATAAGATTGCTATTTACTTACCACTCTTCAACTACCTTTAAAGTCGGTGTACCAGACACTGACTTATTGAACAGGTTTGTTTTAACATTTTCATACAATGTCAGTATAAAAATTTAAAAACAAAATTACAATAACACTGCTTTAAGAGATGGTGGTAAGGCCACGGGAATCGAGTTGGCAGATTTTGGCAATTTTATTGGTTAGTGTTTGGCAGATTCGTCAATTTTGAAACGGTTACACTGCTTACTAGCACACTGCACAGACCACAGACCACAAAACTAATGATTAGATCATTAGGCATTGAGTGAGAATGAGTGAGAACTTGAGAAGTATTTTCTCGTTTTCTATTTTAATTCCAATCCAAATTGTCTTTTCAAACGCAATAAAACTGGCGAAGTCAATCTGCATGAAATCATAATAAAAAAGTTCAGTGTGTTTAAACATTCTAATAGAAAATAATTGTGTTTTCGAATTTGAAATGGAGAGTTCGACAATAACATGAAAATAATGCAGGGCTCTTAAGAAATTAATGTTCGGAATCGGATTGCGTCAACTGCATCAATAACAACAATCTTCCCTTACGCACGGCTAAGTACGTGATTCACTGGGTTAGAGGTTACGCGCTGTGTAATGAACTAATTCAATGGTTTTAATATCGGGTAGAGTTGAATTGCTGCAAGTTATCTGAATAAAAGTTCCAGTAGTAGGTCAGTAAAATGATCGAGAGCGTCTCCCGCCGCGCGTTTAGCAGTTCCAGCGGCACGTACAACGTACGCGCCTCCGAGCTGGCTAGAGAACGGAAGCTTAACATCTTCAATGTCACTATCGTGTTTTTGGACGACACCCAGCAGACTTTCCAGATTGAGGTGAGTCCCCCGATATTTTTATGTTGATGTAATAGACATATAACCTGGACAGAGCGAAAAAAATGTTGCCAGTTTATCGGTGCCAAAAATGCTTGTTTTGCCACCAGCAGTAAGGCCGGGATCTAGTTCGCTTAGCAGCTACTACTGTTAACTTGTATGAAAAAGGTTCACATAAATTGTTCGGATGCCCATGTCCTCAGGTTTCTTACCAGTGGTTCCCCAATATTCTTATTTTGATGTATAAAGCTATTTATGTTCGTTTTCTCTGTTCTTATGAATCATTTATAATATGATTGAAGAGCAAGGTCAAGAAGGAAGGAGCAAGTATTTTTGGTAGTTGAAGCTTGTTTTTATCCAGCTGATTAAATTGTTTTTGATATGTTTAAGCCAATATTTTCATCTATAGCTAAACTGCAAGTTTTAACCTGTTCGCATAGGCTTTGCTGATGACTTTCCCTCCCACCTCATACTACCATAGCCCATTTTGTCTGATAAAGGGTTGTGGTGCTGTAGTATGAAGTGGCAGGGGAAGTCATCAGAAAAGCTTCTGCAAACAGGTAGTTCTTATGCTTGCAAGTGTACTTAAAGAAGAATAAAGGTTGGGAAAGGCAAAGATCTAAAACTAGTAGTAGAAGCAATAGATCCAACTAAGTTGTGCCTGTCAGGCTTTTTCTGCCTTACATAAAAATATTGATGTAAGAAATTCATACAAGACGACAACCCATTCATAAAGCTTTCTCTTCATATGACCGCCACCTGTGTGGACCTGTTATCAGACCAGTGCGAGTTGTCGTTGTATGAAATCAAGATTAATTTCAATCGTAGATACACTTGGTTATTTACTAAATAAACTTTTATTTATTTGTTACAGAAAAAAGCCAAAGGAAGTGTTCTTTTGGAGCTTGTATTTCAGCATTTAGAGTTGATAGAGAAGGATTATTTTGGATTGCAATTCACAGAAAATGGGTCACCACCAAATGCAACAAACACTGAAATAACGGTAAAAACCTTACTATAATAAAATTGCCAGAAACTATTTGTAATGAAAAACGATAATTTAAAAAACTAAAAATCAACTGTGTTTATGTGTAATTTGGAAGTTAAATAACCATAAAACAAGCAACTTTTTGTGAACCTGATTGCACTAACCTTAATATCTCCAAAGTTGTAAAAATAATCTCCAAGCTTGCTTAGGCAATTCATCAAATCCATACAAAAACTATCCAATAAGACCTCACATAATCTTTAGGCTTTAAGAAATGAAATGCAAACAGACACTCAGAATTGTGGTAGGTAAATTATGGAACAGCGCACATATTCTGTAATTCAGTGCCTATCGAGAAATGGGCCACTGGCATATTTCTTTATCCATTGAAGGTTTGCTATGAAATAAATATAACGTTTTCATAGCAATCCTTCAA
The DNA here is from genome assembly GCA_036785405.1 of Coenonympha arcania. Lineage (NCBI taxonomy): Eukaryota > Metazoa > Arthropoda > Insecta > Lepidoptera > Nymphalidae > Coenonympha > Coenonympha arcania. The sequence goes on from CM072067.1 coordinate 7,203,456, forward strand.
TGGATAAAGAATATATGCCAGTGGATATCATTTTTTGATAAGAATCGAGTTTCAGAATATGTGTGCTGGAGTTCATTGTATTTATAACAATATCTTTTAATTCAAGAAAATTGTAGCAATCAGCACTTGTTCTGGAAAGTCAGACTGCCTTCATTACTAGAATGAGTCCAAATTGCTACAATTTTTTTCAAGTGCTGAGTTTCTTGCGAGTTCTTCTCCGTGCAAACCTGCTTTCCAAACCTGGCGGTTGAGTTTTCACTTTTCATAAGAGCCTATTAATTGGGCCTATGTGAAAATAAAGATTTTTAATTTTTTTTCATTTTATAAATCCTCATAAACCATAGGAGATACAGGGAAACGGAATATAAAAAATACTTATTGCAATAAATATATACTTTCCTGCTAACATTTATTTACATTTACATTAGTTATGTACATATTTCCTCTATTTCATGTACCTACCCACTATACAATGTGCATAGTTATAACAAATTTTTCATACAAAAATCACTCTTCAAGTAATTTAATGCAATTAGTAAAAGTTACTTATCATTTCACTATCAGTGATAATATCCCCCTAGTATTATAAAAATATAAGTACTACAATAAAACTACGATTATGTAAATGTGTATGACTCATGTAACACTTGGACCATGAAACCTTATGGATTGGGAAGTCATGCTTTTTTAAAATGCCATTCATCCTTGGTGACTCACATTCTTAGTTTTTTTTTATAATTATAATGACTGGATTCTAATTGCTTTACTAGGTGTTTTAAACTTTTAAACAGTTCTTGAATAGAGATCACAGTGTGCACACATCAATTTAGGGTTTTTTTTTTTTTGATACATAACTTAAGTTTAGATAGTTTTAAGTAGGTAATCATTCATCATTAATTTTTGTGTTTAACTATTTTAATTTTTAGTACTCATAGCATACAACAAATGATATTTCTACATATTTTAAATTACTGTTTAAACTGTTTAATTTAAATTAGTGGGTATGAGATACCCGACTTTGATAACACCCGGTTAAAGACCTTGCCTATAGTCACACTCTTTCTCATAATTCCATACAAATGACACATGACTGGAGAGATTTTAAGAGCTTTTCTCTTGAAAATCATGTGCAATACTCATAGGACCGATTTTTCAATCGCCAGATAAACTTAACTAAGGAATTGTATGTTTCAAATTTATTCCTCAGATAGTCTATCTAGCGATTGAAAAATCGGTCGTTAGAGACATAGCAATAGCGAGGGAGCAGGAAGAGACCACTTTACCTTTATCTCTCTCTGGTCCCTCGCTATTGCTATATCTGTTTCATGTGTCAAAGAGAAAATAAACGAATAGAAAGAGTATAGTACTAGGTTATTTATAAGCTTTTGTTTTATTCCAGCGTTGGTTAGACAGTGGCAAATCAGTCAAGAAGCAAGTAGGTGTGAACGCGCAGTTCTGGCTGGCGGTGCGCTTCTATCCCCCCGAGCCGTGCCGTCTGGCCGAGGAGTTCACCAGATACCTCCTGTGCTTGCAGTTGAGGAAACTGTTGTTAGACGGTAGGATGACGGCTCCCAAGAACACATCTTTGTTGCTTGCTTCCTTCACTGTGCAAGGTATGTAAGTTTATATAAACTACCAGTGCCAGCGGTTAGTGTTCCGCGTTAGAAATATATTTGTCCCGGCCCATTTGCCCCACGTAATACTGCAGCCTCTTCCCCGATAGCGCTGGACGAAACGCAATCGGACAGATACTGTCGCCTCGCAAGGTCAAAGGACCGCAAAAGAGCGCACCGCACGTTTTTATTTTGTTAAGATATTTGTTCAAACTGTATAGAGTAAAGGGCACAAATATTCTACTATTAAAATCGATTCAGTAGATCCAGAGATTACCCCTTACAATGTCACAAATTCACAAACACACAAACGTTACTTCTTTATATTATTAGTACATAGATCCATCTACTCTAATGAATGAACTGCTGTTATTATACTAGCTTAATTAGTTTTTAAGAGCCATTGTGAAGTGGTGATAACAGAAAACAAAACCGGCTGAGTTTGTTGTCAGATTCAGTGCAGGGCGCGTTCGAACCCTCGTAAACTTAGCTTTTAGTCGACTTGTAGTTATCACCGTATATGAGTATATGTGACAAATATCATATTGAAGTTTAACAAGACCCTGTAAGTTAGGCCTATGTGAAACAAAGATATTTTGAGTTTGATTGTAATATTAGCTTGTATAAAAGTGGTTTTCTATCAGACTACACCATAAAGACTGTTCAAAACCTACTGAACAAATTTCAGTTTGCGGTTTGATTGGTGAATCTTTGGACTCATTTAAAAGAATCAGATTAATAGTTCAATATACGAAAGTTCAATATAAGCTATACGAAATAGTTATCCGACTTGTTTTGCTATGCTAAATTCTTAAAGAAATGCTGTAATATTAATTTTATTATAATAAGTACGCCGTAGACCATGTAATATCAAAATGGCAAGGGCCCGTAGGCAAAAGGAAAAAAGGAAGACAGAGAAAAAAATGGGCTGATGACATCATAGTCGTTGCAGGACGAGATTGGTTGAGTAAGGCTACCGACAGGAAAAACTGGCAAAGAATGGAGGAGGCTTTTACCCACAGGGGACCATACAAAAAAAAACCAAGAAAACAAAATTTCTTAATTCTTGTACATAAAGCTAATATTTTATAAATTGTAATTTGTATGGGAAATAAAGCTATAATAAATAAATAAATAAGTACGCCGTAATTATTATTATTGTGCAGGGAAATATTATTCTAACTATTATAATAATTATATGAGAATGTATCCTACAAGGATATAAATATTATTAATTAAGTAGGTCAAACGCTGCACAACATTCAATTTGAAGTTAAAAAGCAAAACATTTCTACCATTGTCCTAGAAAGGGACTAGTTTTTCGAACTACACTTATAAATGGCATTCTGAGAATTGGTTACATACTTCCATGCACTGTGGCAAGTCTCACAGATTATTATGATAGAAAAACCTGGTAAACCCGTCCATGAACTACCATTGTATTAACTAATTAGCCTTTTACCAGTAACTTCTAAGATCTGTGAAAAAGTTCTTCTTCGGAGATTGCCAGGAACTCTGCTCGAAGTCAATTATCCCAGACCATCCGTTTGGCGTTCGACAACAGCATAGCTTCGAAGATTGAAAAGACTGCACATGTTAGATAGCCGAGAGTGCCACAAGGGGGATCTTTCGATCCCCTTGTGGGGGGGGAGGAGGTCATCTTGCCGTACCGCCAAAATGACTGAAATATTTCCACAACACCAAAAAACATTGTTTTGGAATAGAGACCTGTGTGCTGGTTAGCACAGCGTAGGATGATTTCTTGCCCGCTGGACCAACGATCTGAAAAAAGAGTGTGGATAGTAGGCGGAAGACCGTGTAGTGGCGCCCTCTCGGAATGGCTATTTTTGGAAAAAAAAATTCCTGAAGTAAAATTTGGACCATTGTAAAAATAATTAATCTCTAATTAGCATAAAATTCTGGTGCCACTTTTTGTTACCAAATTCCTCCAAAACCGCTCGACCGATTGTCATAAAATTTTCTGTGTACGTTCGGTAGGTCTTAGAGTAGGTCGTAAGCCATTTTTTATTTCTCTAATGACAACACAATGTTTGCCGGGTCAGCTAGTTATTTTATACATATAATGTACTAGCAAACGCCCGCGGCTTCGCTCACGTTAACTTCTGAGTTATGCTTTACTATGGTGGTTTAATTTCCAAAATTCCTGCACTACACACCATTTTGCCCACAAAATTTTCTCTTGCTTCCTGGTAATAGTCACATATTGATTTTGAAAAATTCGATCGTCACAAAAAAGTTAAATATGGTGGCCATTTTTAGGGTTCCGTACCCAAAGGGTAAAAGCTCTTACTAAGACTCCACCGTCCGTTCGTCCATCCGGCCGTGGTTGCTTGCTACCATGGTAAGACATATAAGTACAAAATTGTGGCCAATTCTTTTAAATTTTTACCAAAAATTCCTTTTCTATGCTCGCTGCGATAATCAGATATCAATTTTGAAAACAATCGGCCCAGTAACAAAAAAGTTCAAAATGGCGGCCACTTTTTAAAATGTTGACTACAAATTCTTTCTCTATGCTTGCTGCCATTGTCAAATATCGATTTTCAAAGCAATCGGCCCAGTAACAAAAAAGTTCAAAATGGTGGCCAAAAAGTTCATCATTTTTTAATTTTGACTACAAATTCCTTCTCTATGCTTGCTGCCATAGTCAGACGTCGATTTTCAAAGCAATCGGCCCAGTAACAAAAAAGTTCAAAATGGCGGCCACCTTTTTTAAATTTTGACCACAAATTCCTTCTCTACGCTTGCTGCCATAGTCAAATATCGATTTTCAAAGCAATCTGCCCAGTAACAAAAAAGTTCAAAATGGCGGCCACTTTTTTAAATTTTGACCACAAATTCCTTCTCTATGCTTGCCGCCATAGTCAAATATCGATTTTCAAAGCAATCGGCCCAGTAACAAAAAAGTTCAAAATGGCGGCCACTTTTTTAAATTTTGACCACAAATTCCTTCTCTATGCTTGCTGCCATAGTCAAATATCGATTTTAAAAGCAATCTGCCCAGTAACAAAAAAGTTCAAAATGGCGGCCACTTTTTTAAATTTTGACCACAAATTCCTTCTCTATGCTTGCCGCCATAGTCAAATATCGATTTTCAAAGCAATCGGCCCAGTAACAAAAAAGTTCAAAATGGCGGCCACCTTTTTTAAATTTTGACCACAAATTCCTTCTCTACGCTTGCTGCCATAGTCAAATATCGATTTTCAAAGCAATCGGCCCAGTAACAAAAAAGTTCAAAATGGCGGCCACTTTTTTAAATTTTGACCACAAATTCCTTCTCTATGCTTGCTGCCTTAATCAAATATCGATTTTCAAAGCAATCGGCCCAGTAACAAAAAATTTCAAAATGGCGGCCACTTTTTTAAATTTTGACCACAAATTCCTTCTCTATGCTTGCTGCCATAGTCAAATATCGATTTTCAAAGCAATCTGCCCAGTAACAAAAAAGTTCAAAATGGCGGACACTTTTTTAAATATTGACCACAAATTCCTTCTCTATGCTTGCTGCCATAGTCAAATATCGATTTTCAAAGCAATCGGCCCAGTAACAAAAAAGTTCAAAATGGCGGCCACTTTTTTAAATTTTGACCACAAATTCCTTCTCTATGCTTGCTGCCATAGTCAAATATCGATTTTCAAAGCAATCTGCCCAGTAACAAAAAAGTTCAAAATGGCGGACACTTTTTTAAATATTGACCACAAATTCCTTCTCTATGCTTGCTGCCATAGTCAAATATCGATTTTCAAAGCAATCGGCCCAGTAACAAAAAAGTTCAAAATGGCGGCCACTTTTTTAAATTTTGACCACAAATTCCTTCTCTATGCTTGCTGCCATAGTCAAATATCGATTTTCAAAGCAATCTGCCCAGTAACAAAAAAGTTCAAAATGGCGGCCACTTTTTTAAATTTTGACCACAAATTCCTTCTCTATGCTTGCTGCCATAGTCAAATATCCATTTTCAAAGCAATCGGCCCAGTAACAAAAAAGTTCAAAATGGCGGCCACTTTTTTAAATTTTGACCACAAATTCCTTCTCTATGCTTGCTGCCATAGTCAAATATCGATTTTCAAAGCAATCGGCCCAGTAACAAAAAAGTTCAAAATGGCGGCCACTTTTTTTAAATTTTGACCACAAATTCCTTCTCTATGCTTGCTGCCATAGTCAAATATCGATTTTCAAAGCAATCGGCCCAGTAACAAAAAAGTTCAAAATGGTGGCCAAAAAGTTCATCATTTTTTAATTTTGACTACAAATTCCTTCTCTATGCTTGCTGCCATAGTCAGACGTCGATTTTCAAAGCAATCGGCCCAGTAACAAAAAAGTTCAAAATGGTGGCCAAAAAGTTCATCATTTTTTAATTTTGACTACAAATTCTTTCTCTATGCTTGCTGCCATTGTCAAATATCGATTTTCAAAGCAATCGGCCCAGTAACAAAAAAGTTCAAAATGGTGGCCAAAAAGTTCATCATTTTTTAATTTTGACTACAAATTCCTTCTCTATGCTTGCTGCCATAGTCAGACGTCGATTTTCAAAGCAATCGGCCCAGTAACAAAAAAGTTCAAAATGGCGGCCACCTTTTTTAAATTTTGACCACAAATTCCTTCTCTACGCTTGCTGCCATAGTCAAATATCGATTTTCAAAGCAATCTGCCCAGTAACAAAAAAGTTCAAAATGGCGGCCACTTTTTTAAATTTTGACCACAAATTCCTTCTCTATGCTTGCCGCCATAGTCAAATATCGATTTTCAAAGCAATCGGCCCAGTAACAAAAAAGTTCAAAATGGCGGCCACTTTTTTAAATTTTGACCACAAATTCCTTCTCTATGCTTGCTGCCATAGTCAAATATCGATTTTAAAAGCAATCTGCCCAGTAACAAAAAAGTTCAAAATGGCGGCCACTTTTTTAAATTTTGACCACAAATTCCTTCTCTATGCTTGCCGCCATAGTCAAATATCGATTTTCAAAGCAATCGGCCCAGTAACAAAAAAGTTCAAAATGGCGGCCACCTTTTTTAAATTTTGACCACAAATTCCTTCTCTACGCTTGCTGCCATAGTCAAATATCGATTTTCAAAGCAATCGGCCCAGTAACAAAAAAGTTCAAAATGGCGGCCACTTTTTTAAATTTTGACCACAAATTCCTTCTCTATGCTTGCTGCCTTAATCAAATATCGATTTTCAAAGCAATCGGCCCAGTAACAAAAAATTTCAAAATGGCGGCCACTTTTTTAAATTTTGACCACAAATTCCTTCTCTATGCTTGCTGCCATAGTCAAATATCGATTTTAAAAGCAATCTGCCCAGTAACAAAAAAGTTCAAAATGGCGGCCACTTTTTTAAATTTTGACCACAAATTCCTTCTCTATGCTTGCCGCCATAGTCAAATATCGATTTTCAAAGCAATCGGCCCAGTAACAAAAAAGTTCAAAATGGCGGCCACCTTTTTTAAATTTTGACCACAAATTCCTTCTCTACGCTTGCTGCCATAGTCAAATATCGATTTTCAAAGCAATCGGCCCAGTAACAAAAAAGTTCAAAAATGGCGGCCACTTTTTTAAATTTTGACCACAAATTCCTTCTCTATGCTTGCTGCCTTAATCAAATATCGATTTTCAAAGCAATCGGCCCAGTAACAAAAAATTTCAAAATGGCGGCCACTTTTTTAAATTTTGACCACAAATTCCTTCTCTATGCTTGCTGCCATAGTCAAATATCGATTTTAAAAGCAATCTGCCCAGTTACAAAAAAGTTCAAAATGGCGGCCACTTTTTTAAATTTTGACCACAAATTCCTTCTCTATGCTTGCCGCCATAGTCAAATATCGATTTTCAAAGCAATCGGCCCAGTAACAAAAAAGTTCAAAATGGCGGCCACTTTTTTAAATTTTGACCACAAATTCCTTCTCTATGCTTGCTGCTATAGTCAAATATCGATTTTCAAAGCAATCGGCCCAGTAACAAAAAAGTTCAAAATGGCGGCCACTTTTTTAAATTTTGACCACAAATTCCTTCTCTATGCTTGCTGCCATAGTCAAATATCGATTTTCAAAGCAATCTGCCCAGTAACAAAAAAGTTCAAAATGGCGGACACTTTTTTAAATATTGACCACAAATTCCTTCTCTATGCTTGCTGCCATAGTCAAATATCGATTTTCAAAGCAATCGGCCCAGTAACAAAAAAGTTCAAAATGGCGGCCACTTTTTTAAATTTTGACCACAAATTCCTTCTCTATGCTTGCTGCCATAGTCAAATATCGATTTTCAAAGCAATCTGCCCAGTAACAAAAAAGTTCAAAATGGCGGCCACTTTTTTAAATTTTGACCACAAATTCCTTCTCTATGCTTGCTGCCATAGTCAAATATCCATTTTCAAAGCAATCGGCCCAGTAACAAAAAAGTTCAAAATGGCGGCCACTTTTTTAAATTTTGACCACAAATTCCTTCTCTATGCTTGCTGCCATAGTCAAATATCGATTTTCAAAGCAATCGGCCCAGTAACAAAAAAGTTCAAAATGGCGGCCACTTTTTTTAAATTTTGACCACAAATTCCTTCTCTATGCTTGCTGCCATAGTCAAATATCGATTTTCAAAGCAATCGGCCCAGTAACAAAAAAGTTCAAAATGGCGGCCACTTTTTTAAATTTTGACCACAAATTCCTTCTTTATGCTTGCTGCCATAGTCAAATATCGATTTTCAAAGCAATCGGCCCAGTAACAAAAAAGTTCAAAATGGCGGCCTATTTTTTAAATTTTGACCACAAACTCTTTCTCTATGCTTGCTGCCACTGTAAAATATCGATTTTCAAAGCAATCGGCTCAGTAACAAAAAAGTTCAAAATGGCGGCCTATTTTTTAAATTTTGACCACAAACTCTTTCTCTATGCTTGCTGCCACTGTAAAATATCGATTTTCAAAGCAATCGGCCCAGTAACAAAAAAGTTCAAAATGGCGGCCACTTTTTTAAATTTTGACCACAAATTCCTTCTCTATGCTTGCTGCCATAGTCAAATATCGATTTTCAAAGCAATCGGCCCAGTAACAAAAAAGTTCAAAATGGCGGCCACTTTTTTATATTTTGACCACAAATTCCTTCTCTATGCTTGCTGCCATAGTCAAATATCGATTTTCAAAGCAATCAGCCCAGTAACTAAAAAGTTCAAAATGGCGGCCACTTTTTTAAATATTGACCACAAATTCCTTCTTTATGCTTGCTGCCATAGTCAAATATCGATTTTCAAAGCAATCGGCCCAGTTACAAAAAAGTTCAAAATGGCGGCCTATTTTTTAAATTTTGACCACAAATTCCGTCTCTATGCTTTCTGCCATAGTCAAATATCGATTTTCAAAGCAATCGGCCCAGTAACAAAAAAGTTCAAAATGGCGGCCAAAAAATTCAAAATTTTTCGTCCTCAAAATTTGAATCTCGAAAATCCCTTTCTGAATACGAATTCATGATATACCTAATACCAACCTAGGTACCAAATTTCAGATCTCTACGACTTTTAATTTCGCTGGAATCCCTGGAACAACGCAAAAATTACACTTTTGTATGGGAAAATCCCTTAAAAGTAGGATTTTTATCCCTTCCAATTTGAATTTCTGGAATCCCCGTCTTAGTACGAATTCATGACCTAATATCAACCTAGGTACCAAATTTCAGATCTCTACGACTTTTAGTTTTTCGGGAATCCCTGGAACAACGAAAAAAATTACACTTTTGTATGGAGAAATCCCTAAAACCAACGGTTTTTTCCCCTTAAAATTTGAATTTCTGGAATCCCCGTCTTAGTACGAATTCTTGAAATAATATAAACCTAGGTACCAAATTTCAGATCTCTACGACTTTTAGTTTTTCGGGAATCCCTGGAACAACGAAAAAAATTACACTTTTGTATGGAGAAATCCCTAAAACCAACGGTTTTTTCCCCTTAAAATTTGAATTTCTGGAATCCCCGTCTTAGTACGAATTCATGACCTAATATCTACTTAGTTACCAATTTTCAGATCCCTACGACTTGTAGCTTTTCGGGAATTCCTGGAACAACGAAAAATATTTCACTTTTGTATGGGGAAATCCAAAAAACCAACGGTTTTTACCCCTTACAATTTGAATTTCTGAAATCCCCGTCTTAGTACGAATTCATGACCTAATATCAACCTAGGTACCAAATTTCAGATCTCTACGACTTGTAGCTTTTCGGGAATTCCTGGAACAACGAAAAAAATTTTACTTTTGTATGGGGAAATCCAAAAAACCAACGGTTTTTACCCCTTACAATTTGAATTTCTGGAATCCCCGTCTTAGTACGAATTCATGACCTAATATCTACCTAGGTACCAAATTTCAGATCCCTACGACTTGTAGCTTTTCGGGAATTCCTGGAACAACGAAAAAAATTTCACTTTTGTATGGGGAAATCCAAAAAACCAACGGTTTTTACCCCTTACAATTTGAATTTCTGGAATCCCCGTCTTAGTACGAATTCATGACCTAATATCTACCTAGGTACCAAATTTCAGATCCCTACGACTTGTAGCTTTTCGGGAATTCCTGGAACAACGAAAAAAATTTCACTTTTGTATGGGGAAATCCAAAAAACCAACGGTTTTTACCCCTTACAATCTGAATTTCTGGAATCCCCGTCTTAGTACGAATTCATGACCTAATATCTACCTAGGTACCAAATTTCAGATCTCTACGACCTATAGTTTTGGCGGAATCCTTGGAACAACCAAAATCACCAAAATGCCTCATTCTTTTATATATATAGATGAATCCACCTCTTTCTTGCCCGAGACTACCTATCAATTAATACACAATCTGTTCCAGCGGAAATCGGGGACTACAACGCAACAGATCACCAACCGAACTACCTCTCGGAACTGTGTTTGGTGCCCAAGCAAACGGCAGAGGACGAGAGACGTATCAGAGAGCTGCACAAACTGCACCGAGGACAGTCCCCGGCCGACGCGGAGGCCAACTTCCTGGAGCACGCCAAGAGATTGGACTGCTATGGAGTTGAATCACATCCTGCTAAGGTTGTTTTGTTCTTTAAGGGGTTCTAAACTTAATAATAAGGGGGAATAAAGTCTAAGCTGCAAGTAGCGGGCAAATGCTCGGTATTTCGCTCATCGACCGTGTGCCAAACATCATCAAACATCAATGTCATTTGTTTGTAAAAGAAGTGACTGATATAGTTTTGATGGTGTCCCAGTCCAAGTGGAAATGGGCGGGGCATGTAGGACTTCAGACGAACGATGGACCCACTAGCTACTTGAATGAAGCCCACGCACCGGTCGCAGGCACGTCGGCAGACCAACACGTTGGTCTGACGATATTGCCAAACTTTTGGGAAAATCTTGGACGAGAATAGCCCAACACCGCAAAAAATGGTGTGCTTATGAAAAGTAAAGAAGAAGAAGAGAGATGGGCCCAAAAATTCAATTTTTTTTACTAATAGCAGGCTAAATTGTACATCGTATGATTATAGAATACACAACACTTTCAGTTAATAGAATATTTTTTTACTTGAAAACCTTCATGGATTTGGATCCACTAGCAGGGGGAAAACAAAAAGCTGTAGTGCGGGAAAGAATAACTTTGCGCGCGCACACACAGGAATGTTAATTTTTTGAGCAAATTTATTAAACAAAAAGATACTGTCAGACCTACCGAACATACACAGAAAATTTCATAACTATCGGTCGAGCCGTTTACGAGGACAGGGTAACAAACACGAGACACGGGAATTTCATATATTAGAGAAAAATTAATAGAATACTTCCTTTCAAAAAATTCTAAATAATTGCCTCTGTAGGATTAGCATCTTAGTATTAGCTAAGGTATAAGGTTCTATAGTCTTGTAAGTTTTAGTTCCGTTAGTATAATAATTATTATGCAATTTTTCCAGGACTACCACGGAAAGGACATATTCATTGGCGTGACGTCAATCGGTATCGTCGTATTCCAGAACAGCATCCGAGTGAACACGTTCTCTTGGAGCAAGATCGTCAAGATCTCCTTCAAGAAGAAGCAATTCTTCATACAGCTCAAACGAGAACCTGTGAGTTTTTCACGTCCTAAAGGCAGTGGTGGACAAACTCTTATACATATATTGAACTACTATACGACAGGCCTCGCTTACTTTTCACGTGATAAAGACCGCTACAAGTAGATGCAGCGCCGTCAAGACGGAACGATTTCAGGCGGCTGCCGCGCGCCGGCTAGGTTGCATGCTCTAGTTCTTGTACGGTCTATTTCACGGAATGCGTGCGTTTTATTTTCCTAGAATATTTTTGTTTTGGATCATGAGAAAACTTGGTCATTCTCTTTTATTGGCATATTAATATTTTTTTTATTATAAAGTACCATTGCCAAACAGTTAGTTACTACAATTATTACTTTTGAAACAATGTTACTTTTCGGACGCCTTTGTGCAGCGGGCTAGGCGAAACTCTCGAAAACTTAGTTTTACTTTAGTTAGTTATCGCCATACATATGCGACAAATATCATATTGACGTTTTACAGGAGCCTGTACGTTAGACCTATGTGAAATGAAGATATTTTGAGTTTTGAGTTTTTGAGTTTTGTAAGAAAATTGATATTTTGCGACTTTGCGTGATGAAAATCCCTTTATGAAGAAAATCTTCAAAAATTTAAAAAGAAAATTATTCTTGCTGAGATTTGGTAAGCCGTATAACGAAATTGCTAGCGCGAGCTAACCAAAGACAGCGCCATCTATCGAGCGATAGATGGCTCCATTTTATATTTTTATACATGAAAATATAAAATGGAGTTTGATTTTTGTTTTAATCACTTTTATGTCCGTGAAGAAACACCATGAAGAAAAGTAATTGTTTTCTCGTTTGTTGCAGTCGGAATCCTACGAAAAGTAATTGTTTTCTCGTTTGTTGCAGTCGGAATCCTACGAAAAGTAATTGTTTTCCCGTTTGTTGCAGTCGGAATCTTACGACACGGTGCTAGGGTTTAACATGCGGTCGGGGCGCGCGGCGAAAGCGCTCTGGAGATGCAGTGTGGAGCGACATGGGTTCTTCAGACTCAGGTACTGAAGCATTTCCTTAATATGTTACTCAAGTCTCTACCACCAATAGACATATAGCATGGACATGGCGGACGGTGCGAAAAATTGCCGCCCGTTTATCGGTGCCAAGAAAGAACTACTTGCTGTATTAAAGAAATAGACTCAGTTCTTTTAAAAAAAAAGTTCTGGTCAGTGTTGCTAGCTGAAATATAGAAAGAAAGAAAAAACTTTATTTCGCAAGAAAATTATGCCACATGTAACAAAACAATACACCTTACGTACTAAAACGATGCCTGAAGATTCCCCCACTCGGGCAACAAAAAACAGCCCAAGTGAGGGAAGCACCAGACACCGCCTGTCACATGTGGCACAACCCGGAAAATGACCCCAACTCAGCATGGTGCTGTGTGTCCCATATAAGCATGGGAGCACACAGCGCTGATTTTCAGTCGGAGCCTTGGACTGTGTGACGCCACGAACTAAAAAAGAACAAAAAAAAATTGGTTGTCTGTAAAGTCGGTTTGCGGACGATAGATTTACGTGATAACGTCATAATCGTAATCGTTATCGTAATCATTATCATAATCGTAATCATAATCGTTATCGTAATAGCAATCGTAACCGTAATCGTAATCATAATCATTATTTTACGTAATTTTTATCGTGCCTCTCTATCGCTTGGTAACGTTACGCGGAACGGTACACTTTTTCATGAGTGCTGCTGGTGTTCATCAATTTACAAAACGTTATTGCGTCAAAAAACTAAAAAAGTAAAATTAAAAAATTGGTTGCTTGTAAAGTCGGTTTACTGACGATAGTTGAACGTGACAACATCTACTCTTCTTTGTCGCTCGTTCCGCGCTCGCAAGGTAACGCCGGTAACGCCGCATGAGCGAGGTAACGCCGGATGAGTCATGTTTTTTCGTGCGTGCAACCGGCTCTATCGATTTATAAGACGTTGTCACGTCAAAAAGGAACGCATATCATATTTATACTGTTCCAGGGCGCCACGTCGTCGACACATACTGGAGAGCTTCGGCCCCTTCGCCGGCGTCACCGCGCCCACCGTCGCTCGCACCGAGACCCAGGCGTTAGAAGACGCCAGGCGATCCAGGTCCAGTAACAGGAGTTTTGTGAGGTAACTTAACTTACTTACTTAACCAGCCTATATACATCCACTGCTGGACATAGGCCTTTCCGAGAGCGCGCCACCACACACGGTCCTCCTTCCTCATCCACCCGCTACCAGCGACCTTCTTTAGGTCATCCAGCGTGTGTGTGCGTGTCAGGTAACGTGGCATATTAATTTTTATCATACGGAAACTGACCTCTTTTTTACACGTACGTTTGGACCTCAGACTGTCAATGTAAAAATGAAGCCGCTTGATTTTCGCCATTTTGGCGCTGACTGTTGCGTTAGTGTCCGTGAGCGTCCATGGAACTAAAATAAAATGATATTCAAAACTACGGTCATTTCAATTGTAAATGATAAGTCAATTTTAGTATCGTGGGGAGACGCTTCAAATCGGCACAAAAAAAGAACTGTCAATAATTGTATAGAACATTTTGTTCAGCGTACTTGTGTTATAGAGTTCAGTGCATATGGGTGACTAAAAATTATGAGCAACAATACGTGTGGTCAACGTGCATTATATGATTGCTACAGGTAAACCGCTATAAACTTGACCCTCCTGATGGTCTGCGGGACGCGGAGCGGGAGCCGCTCGACCAATCGGCTAGTCTGCCGCTGTCCGCTGGCAGCGCTGCAATATCGTAGCCACTTATGTGATGGCTCTGCAATGAACTTGAGGCTTTGCTTGCGAATCATCAAGATTCGCGTCGTTGATCTACATCTCCTGCATATTGTACCATACAAATTCCTTTCAAGTAGCGGATTAAAGCGAAACAAATTAATCTGTCCCGCTAAGTGTTGTTGTTTGTTTGAGCAGACGCAGCAGCTCCCGCACCCGCGAGCGGTCGGCGGGCGCGTCCCCCGCGCTGTGCGTCACCAACAGCGCGCGCGGCGCCCGCGTCACCGCGCACGACGAGCCGCCGCCGCGCGCCGCCTGGGGCGACGCCGCCCCCGACAACGACGAGTAAGACTCGACCGATAGACGAACTGCGCAACAACAGCGCGCGCGGCGCCCGCGTCACCGCGCACGACGAGCCGCCGCCGCGCGCCGCCTGGGGCGACGCCGCCCCCGACAACGACGAGTAAGACTCGACCGATAGACGAACTGCGCAACAACAGCGCGCGCGGCGCCCGCGTCACCGCGCACGACGAGCCGCCGCCGCGCGCCGCCTGGGGCGACGCCGCCCCCGACAACGACGAGTAAGACTCGACCGATAGACGAACTGCGCAACAACAGCGCGCGCGGCGCCCGCGTCACCGCGCACGACGAGCCGCCGCCGCGCGCCGCCTGGGGCGACGCCGCCCCCGACAACGACGAGTAAGACTCGACCGATAGACGAACTGCGCAACAACAGCGCGCGCGGCGCCCGCGTCACCGCGCACGACGAGCCGCCGCCGCGCGCCGCCTGGGGCGACGCCGCCCCCGACAACGACGAGTAAGACTCGACCGATAGACGAACTGCGCAACAACAGCGCGCGCGGCGCCCGCGTCACCGCGCACGACGAGCCGCCGCCGCGCGCCGCCCCCGACAACGACGAGTAAGACTCGACCGATAGACGAACTGCGCAACAACAGCGCGCGCGGCGCCCGCGTCACCGCGCACGACGAGCCGCCGCCGCGCGCCGCCTGGGGCGACGCCGCCCCCGACAACGACGAGTAAGACTCGACCGATAGACGAACTGCGCAACAACAGCGCGCGCGGCGCCCGCGTCACCGCGCACGACGAGCCGCCGCCGCGCGCCGCCTGGGGCGACGCCGCCCCCGACAACGACGAGTAAGACTCGACCGATAGACGAACTGCGCAACAACAGCGCGCGCGGCGCCCGCGTCACCGCGCACGACGAGCCGCCGCCGCGCGCCGCCTGGGGCGACGCCGCCCCCGACAACGACGAGTAAGACTCGACCGATAGACGAACTGCGCAACAACAGCGCGCGCGGCGCCCGCGTCACCGCGCACGACGAGCCGCCGCCGCGCGCCGCCCCCGACAACGACGAGTAAGACTCGACCGATAGACGAACTGCGCAACAACAGCGCGCGCGGCGCCCGCGTCACCGCGCACGACGAGCCGCCGCCGCGCGCCGCCTGGGGCGACGCCGCCCCCGACAACGACGAGTAAGACTCGACCGATAGACGAACTGCGCAACAACAGCGCGCGCGGCGCCCGCGTCACCGCGCACGACGAGCCGCCGCCGCGCGCCGCCTGGGGCGACGCCGCCCCCGACAACGACGAGTAAGACTCGACCGATAGACGAACTGCGCAACAACAGCGCGCGCGGCGCCCGCGTCACCGCGCACGACGAGCCGCCGCCGCGCGCCGCCTGGGGCGACGCCGCCCCCGACAACGACGAGTAAGACTCGACCGATAGACGAACTGCGCAACAACAGCGCGCGCGGCGCCCGCGTCACCGCGCACGACGAGCCGCCGCCGCGCGCCGCCTGGGGCGACGCCGCCCCCGACAACGACGAGTAAGACTCGACCGATAGACGAACTGCGCAACAACAGCGCGCGCGGCGCCCGCGTCACCGCGCACGACGAGCCGCCGCCGCGCGCCGCCTGGGGCGACGCCGCCCCCGACAACGACGAGTAAGACTCGACCGATAGACGAACTGCGCAACAACAGCGCGCGCGGCGCCCGCGTCACCGCGCACGACGAGCCGCCGCCGCGCGCCGCCCCCGACAACGACGAGTAAGACTCGACCGATAGACGAACTGCGCAACAACAGCGCGCGCGGCGCCCGCGTCACCGCGCACGACGAGCCGCCGCCGCGCGCCGCCCCCGACAACGACGAGTAAGACTCGACCGATAGACGAACTGCGCAACAACAGCGCGCGCGGCGCCCGCGTCACCGCGCACGACGAGCCGCCGCCGCGCGCCGCCCCCGACAACGACGAGTAAGACTCGACCGATAGACGAACTGCGCAACAACAGCGCGCGCGGCGCCCGCGTCACCGCGCACGACGAGCCGCCGCCGCGCGCCGCCTGGGGCGACGCCGCCCCCGACAACGACGAGTAAGACTCGACCGATAGACGAACACACAAGACTCGACGAACTGCGCAAAAAAAATTTACCAGTTTGATGGTATCATAAATGTTAGTAATGAACCGACCACAGTATGTTTATGGACACGGCTCACGCCAGCGATCACTATACTTGTTTATTAGTTCGCAAGCGCCTTTCCATAGGGACGGTTTTCGCCATATCGTGGCGTATAATTTAGCGGGAAATTTGACAGATTGCGCTACTTTTTCTTTTGTGTGAAGAAAGTTTACGTAAAATATTCAAATGGGCTCTTCCTCAGGTTCATACCGGTGACGATGCCGGTTCCCAATATTCTATCTATCTTCCATTTGCCCTATTAACCAATGTGACATAAGCTCTATACAAGTTGTCAGACTTCTATGCCTAGTAAGGTAAACGTGTAATATTAATCCAGCAGCGACGGCGGTTTCCTCGAACGCGCCCTACGCGTCCCGTTCCCTTACGTGGACGAATCGGAGTCCGAGTCCGCCCCGGAGCAGGCCGAGGACGAGACCGAGGGGATCGAGGGCGCGGTGTTCGTGCACCTGTCCGCCGGACCGGACGGCCGGTTCGGGTTCAACGTGCGCGGCGGCGGGAACGGCGTGCCGGTGCTGGTGTCCCGGGTCGCTCCACGGACGAGGGTGCATCTACAAGAGGGTGATCAGGTACGTCATCAAATGTTCCATTATTGAGTAGCAGTCTCACATGTGGACCGATCATCAGGCCAAGGACGAGACGGAGGGCATCGAGGGCGCGGTGTTTGTGCACCTGTCCGCCGGACCGGACGGCCGGTTCGGGTTCAACGTGCGCGGGGCCGGGAACGGCGTGCCAGTGCTGGGCCCTATTCATCAAAAGTTACAAGCCTTGTATTACAAGCGATTCTCTTGTAAATTTACATACATTTTCTCTTGTAATACAAGGCTTGTAACTTTTGATGAATAGGGCCCTGGTGTCCCGGGTCGCTCCACGGACGAGGGTGCATCTACAAGAGGGTGATCAGGTACGTCATCAAGTGTTCCATTATTGCTTGTTATGCTTGCTGCTGGATGGGATCGTTCGCGAAGTTTCTGGCCCAGCTTATTATCAGGATCTCGTGGGTTCGGCGGCCAACTTCGGAAAGCTACGGGAGTTCGCGCACGCGTGGCATAAGAGGCGAAGCGGCTTGGAGTGACACAGAGAATTTATGCTGCGGACAGCAACGGCGCGAGGCGAGTCCGTCATCGTATCGTCCTGCCGTAGAATGCGGGGAGAGTGAGCCTATAGGGACAAGGAGCGAGAGAAAACAACTTGTAGGGCGTCAAGAAGGCGCCCCGGGAACACGCCAAGAGCAAGTACCGAACAGGCGCCCTCCCGCGTTTCGGCCCCCATAACCGCGAGGATGATTGGGCCATGGGTGGTGGAGGGTTGTCCCTATAAATGTTCCATTATTGAGTTGCAGTCTCACATGTGGACCGATCAGTATTTAGGACGAGACGGAGCTGGGATGTTTGTAGATACCGTTGAGGTAAATTTACTTACCCTTCCAAGTTAGTACGATAACATCTTAGGCTGCATCATCACTTAACTTACAGGTTACAATCAGGTGAGATCGCAGTCAAGTCAATGATCAGAAAATTTGAAAATGTTGGTCAGTTAATCAGTATTTTTTGACACCGAAATCTGTTTCGCCCCTTGTATCAGTTGCAGCGACTGATCAAGAGTTCTGACCGCCCTAGGCTAATTATCAGGAGGCGCCCCCACCAGGTACCAAGTGTGTTACGGTCGGCCTAAAAATTAATAGGTATATTTGTACCTAATGTACCTACCTACTCTAAACCGAAAAGTTATAATTTTGTGGCGGCGGCCATCTTCGACCGATTTTCATCAGACATAGCTAAGAACACTCCTGACTAATGCAGTTTTCAAACGAAAAAAAACAGAATTAAAATCGGTTCATCCGTTAAGGAGCTACACAGGGGAGATATGATGCCACATACAGGCACACATATAGACCAGGGTAGAAGTCTTTAAAAATAATAAAAAGTGAAAAAAAATAATAGTAGGATGAAACCCATTAGAAAAGGAAGAGAATATTATAAAAATAAAAGGAAAAATAATTTACGGGCGATCTGAGGTCGGGAAGGGGATGGGGGTGAGTTTTTAAAGGTACAAGTTGGTAGCCGACTGCAGACAGCAGCAGCAGGCGACGTGTCGCGGCGACACTACTGGTTTCTATGTATTTCTATGAAATTCCCTCCGTAGTGACATGAAGCTAGCGACGTGTCGTCGAGCGGCAGACGGCAGTGTCGTCCGACCGCAGATCAGTAGTGCCGCTGGCGCTGGAGCAACGACCGCGTTCGAGCCAATCCAAGATCAGTAGTGCCGCTGACGCTGGAGCAACGACCGCGTTCGAGCCAATCCAATCAACTGGATGCCATCTGCTGTTGCCGTCTGCAGTCGGGTTCGAAATCATGACTGCAGCGACATGACGCGACACGTCGCCTGCTGCTGCTGTCTGCAGTCGGCTACCAACTTGTACCTTAAGGGTAAAAAACTGTTTTTCTCGATTTCCGGCAAAACTAAAAGTCTTATGGAAAAAAGTTAAATGACAAAGTTGTAGCTAATAAAAAGATCTACAACTTTTGTATTTTCAATTTTTTCACATAACCTCAAAATTTAGGTAAAAATTCAAAAAACCAAGTTTTTCTTTTTTATTTATATCTTTTTCAAAAAAAAAATTTTTTCTGCGAAATTTGGTGAAAACTTACCTTATTATGTCCCAAATACACTGTAATTTATTTGATTTAAAATATATATTTTTTCGCCTTATTTTAACTTAATAGGTATCAAAAAAGCACCCTTATTTTCAATCGAAAATTCTGACTGTCAAAATATCAGCTTTTTTCAAAAAGTTGGTATGTTTTCTCTTCGTTGTAATCTCTACTTTCCGATGTGATTGTGATCTCTATTTTTCCTTTCATTTTGATCACATTCCCCTCCTTTTCTAATGGGTTTCATCCTACTGTAATTTTTTTGGTTTCAAAAATTATCGACCCTGGTCTATACAGACACACAGACACAGAGACACGTCAAAATTATAACACCCCGTCGTTTTTGCGTCGGGGGTTATAAATAGTACGCAGCAAAACTGTCGTTGATCGTTAGAAAGTCGCAAGTTTTTATAGGTAGGTACAGCTTTGTATAATACCAAGATTTTTCATACTAAGGTAAAATCATGATAATTGTCTTCGAAGTTTTAACTATAGGGACACCCTTGTATATATATAGGTACTTTAGTGTGTTACAACGAGACGATTTACGACTAAAATGAGTCCTTGTCGAGACCGAAATTCCTTACGAGTGAAAGGTTATCTAAATTGAACTTTATCTTTTTAGAATAAGGTGTGAATTTGATTAACATAAACGAACAAGCGAACAAGTTCTAGTTTTACTATTTCTATGGTGACAAGTCAGTGTTTGTTTTACGCGCGCCTTTTAAAATTTCAAAAATTGTTAAAAAATCAGGGACTTCCAAGATTTTTCAGTTCACAGTTCAGTGTTTTGTCTCGGTCTAGTTGAAATACTCGTATGTGTAGGGTAGATGCAATCAACAATATAAAGTCATTCCTTGCTCTGTGGATGCAATGATGCTGACGAAGACACGATTTCAGCGCGCCCGCGCCCTCTAGGTCCTCGCGCCCTAGGCTGCAGCCTAATTAGCCTAAGGGTTAATCAGGCCCTGATCAGTTGTCTAGTACACATAATACAAGAAATCGCTTACTTTGGGGCTAGATTCCGATGTGTGTAATGTCCTGATATATTTATTAAAAAAATACCGTTCAATTTCACGTCAAGACGTTTTTGCCGGGCTGTACCATAAACAATCAAAGCAATCTGCTAATCGCAGTTACAATAAGTATTTGTTTGTGTCTATTTTTGACTTGATATATTAAAAAATTGGTTGTCTGTAAAGTCGCTTTATTGACGGTAGTTGAACGTGACAACTCTCGCTTGCACTTCAAGCCTTACATGGAACGCCTCAGAGCGAGGTAACGCGAGCGAGGTAACGTCGGTAACGCCGGATGAGTCATGTTTTTTGACCTGACAACGTCTTATAAATCGATAGAGCCCGTTGCGCGCACGAAAAAACATGACTCATCCGGCGTTACCTCGCTCATGCGGCGTTACCGGCGTTACCTCGCGAGCGCGGGACGAGCGACAAAGAAAACGTTGTCACGTTCAACTAACGTCAGTAAACCGACTTTACAGGCAACCAATTTTTTGTGCGTGCAGCCGGCTCTATCGATTTATAAGACGTTGTCACGTCAAAAAAAACCACTGTTCAATTTCACGTCAATATGTTTTTGCCGGGCTGTACCATAAACAATCAAATCAATCACAGTTAGGGCTGTACCATAAACAATCAAAGCAATCCGCTAATCGCAGTTACAATAAGTATTTGTTTGTGTTTATTTTGATACAGGTAATATCGATAAACGGCAAGGACGTGGACGAGATGACGCACGAGCAGGTCGTTCAAATGATAAGGAACACTAAAGGAGTCCTCACTTTGCTCGTCAAGCCTAACGGTGAGCACTTGACACTGATAGCATGTTTGATAACAATCACTTGTCATGGATATTGTTCAACGCTTGTTGCGGCTCGCGTTGTAAGTTTTTTTTTTAATTTTTTTTCAATGAAAATGTGACCAGGGGGCCTACCACCAACGCTTAAAGTATTGTTTTGACATTTTCATACAATGTTAGTATGAAAATTTTGATAACAATATTACAATAATATTACTTTAAGCGTTGATGGTAGGCCCCAGCTCACTTTTAAGCAATGTTTTATGTGTGATAAAAGCTCTTAAAATATACCTACAGTTGGCTTCAAAAGTTCATATGTAAAATAAGCAAACGAGAACTCTTTCATGCATTCAGGCAGTTGGTGGGTTGAAAAGAAATATTTTGAACTTAACGTAGAATAACGTAATTTTATTAATTTCATACTATACACCAACAATAAACTGTAATAGCTATTGCAACTGCATCATAAGGACGGTCATTGTAATTTGAGTGTATCCTATTTTAATAGGATAGTATACAATAATTGAAATTAATTAAATTTTATCTACGACAAGATAAAATTTTATTACAAAACTTACGTCTTAAGTACATAGGTACAAAACAATCAATCAATAAAAGTCATATCTTAAACCTTTTAACAAAATTAAGCCAAACCATATGAAATTGATGGAAATACAATTATACACAGATGCATAATTTAATTATCACAATAAACAAATCAGTTTATCAAAGCCAGTTATTAAAATGTTTTATTAGGTTTGATATTAATATTAAGTGGCTATACCAACCCTAGAGTAGATTGGGTAGAAACTTTAATACATTATTATATGATAGATATTTCTATCGAAGACCGCTACAGATACAAAAGTGCCAAAACTCTCACCCTCTTAGTTTTAAGTATCCTATTTTATGAAGATAACCATTTCGATGCAGCTCCCATACAACGAGCTGCATCGTTATGAGAAGCGAAACCGGAAGGGTTTGTAACGATTCAGCTGTCAATCTCGAAATTGGAAGTTTTCGATTGTAGATTAAGTCCTTAATAATATACATGTTTGTCTAGTTCAAGTACAGTAACCACAATAAGTATGAACAGCAGTAACAATAATATGTCTGGTTTAAAAAAGTAATGAGATGTTCTATAGAATATATTTCGGAGAGTGTGCTCAGGAACTTTTTAATTTGGTTCCCCCGTCACCTTTCTACCAAGAACGGCAAGGCATCGTAAAGGCTTCCACCCTTACATAGTCGACGTACCAAAGACGCGTACAAAGCGGTTTGATTCCTCGTTCCTGATACGCACTGCAAAGGCCTGGAATTCCCTCTCAGGCAGCGTCTTTCCTGCCACTTACAACCCGGGTGTCTTTAAATCAAGAGTGAATAGGCATCTTCTAGGCAAGCGCGTTCCGCCTTAAACTGTATCATCACTTTCCATCAGCGGGGCTAGACAAAGTCACAGTCGTTTGGCGTTAACGCTAGTCGACAAAAATGTATGGACGAAACAAATGACTGTAGAAAAACCACGATAATAATTAACTAAACACGCTGTTTTTGTTAATTAACTACGCTAACTTGAACGCTCGCTGGCGTTCTCGCGGACCTTGTAGATAACTTTAGCGTACTTCGCTTGACAATTGACAGCCGACAGTATCAAACACAGCGTGTTTAGTTAATTATTATCGTGGTTTTTCAACAGTAATTTGTTTTGTCCATACATTTTTGTCGACTAGCGTTAACGTCAAACGACTGGGACTTTGTCTAGCCCCGCAGGTGTGATCACAGTCAAGCGCTAGCCTATATAGTATAAAAAAATGAAAATATTTTCCAGCGGTCTACGAACCAGAAACAGGCCCAGAGGAGCCGGCGGTGTGCTTCGTACCGCTGGAACCTGTGGAGCAACTCGAGGGCGATCCCCTGGAGCAGTCCATGCTCCTGTTGGGAGACGGCCTGGCCAGCGGGGCAGCGCTGAGGCAGTACGAGACGCTGCTGAGGAGACTCTCAGAAGAAAGCTCCTCCGTGGCGAAATTGCCGCAGAACATAAATAAGAACCGATACAGGGATATTGCCCCGTGTAAGTAGTTCATGGCTTAAGAGAATAGTCTAGCTGTAAGCTTTCCAAAAAGCGATAACGTTTGACTACCCTTAAACATAGTCCGATTTTCATAAGTTTTAGAAATGTTGCAGATACAATGAAGAACTATGCTTGTGCATTTTATTTTTTAAGAAATATTGCTTGTGTTAAAATTTACTAGCGTCTAAATATCCATCCATATCTTTGACTTTTTTAGGCTAAGTTCATATGGCCGCGCGGTACCGCGCGGAACTACGAACCGCGCGGCACAAGATCAATATAAACGATAATTATCGTCTACATTACCGCGCGGTGCGGTACCGCGCGGTAATGTAGACGATAATTATCGTTTATATTGATCTTGTGCCGCGCGGTTCGTAGTTCCGCGCGGTACCGCGCGGCCATATGAACTTAGCCTTATTTTTATTTAAATAAACTAAAATATTAAAAAATTAAACGTACGAGCCTAGATTAAGGGGTACTGAATCTAATAAGACCAAATTTGTCCAATTTTGTAAAAACTTTATCATTTGCATATGCTACTTTCTCTCTATAAGGGCATAGATAGCCTTTTTGAAAACACCTATTCGCGTCGCGTCGACTATCGTCTAGAGACTAAGTCTCTAGACGATAGTCAAACTATTAACCACGGCTTTGTGAAACATTCCGTGCATCTCTGCTTTTTGAAATTTGAGTATATACCTATGTCTTCTGCCAAAAAAAGATGACAATATTGAGCAGGGATATATTTTATTCGAAATTAAAAGTATGGGGAGCAACAATAGACATGTACCCTGGACAGGGCGGACGGTGCGAAAAAATGACGGTAATTTGGATGGTGTCAAAAATGATTATTTTGCCACCTACAGTAAGGCCACGATGTAGTTCGTTCAGCAGCCACCTATAGAATTTTGACAGATGGCGCTACTATTTGTTTGTGCGAAAAAGGTTTACGTAAATCGTTCGGATGCCCATATCCTGAGGTTTCTTATCGGTGAGAGCAACCAAGAAAGGGATAGCTCTATTTTTTGGACGCGGCATACGCGACGTTGGTAATGATTCTCTAAAAGTACGTCTAAAAATAGTGCTGCCCTGAGAAATCAATTAATAATATTTGAACCAGACCGTACCTAGGTGGTATGGTTGGTCCTTGAATCTATTTTTATATATATATATATATAAGAAAGTCGTGTTATTTACACTATTTATAACTCAAGAACGGCTTTACCGATATGGCTGAAAATGGTGAGGAGGTAGCTTAGAGCCAGGAGACGGACATAGGATACTATTTATTCCATTCGAGAGCAAAAAAAATTATATGGCAAAACAACGTTTGCCGGGTCAGCTAGTTAATGATTTTAAATTTAATTACAGATGATTCAACACGAGTGATTCTAAAAAACGGCCCGACTGGCGACTACATCAACGCTTCCTACATCAACATGGACATACCGAACTCGGATTTAGTTCTCACTTATATCGCTACACAAGGTTAGTGTCGCCAGGCCAGCCTCACTTATCACGTGGCCGTCCCGGCTACAAGTAGGGTCCGGACCTCAATATTTCAGATGGTTGCCGCTCGCGGGCCGAGTTGCACGCGCTAGTTCTGTACGGTTTATTTTACGCGCCGTCTGACTACGGCAGCCCTAGTACGTCGTAAGAGATAAAGTTAGGCGATAGAAAGAGACCACAACATTGCGTTTGTTGCGTGTCGATTTTGAGGGCGGGGCCAGGCGTTATTGCGAATTGAATTGCACTTTTCCGGTCAGCGCTAGAGTCGCTATTTCTTTAAATAGTGTTCTGTGGTGTCGCTTAGTTTTAAGTTTATACCACTAAGGGCGGATTCGACCAAACTAGCATTTATGCTCGATTAACTAAACGAGGAATAAATTTATTCGACATTTTTAATCTAGAGTAACGTCAAAGTCGTTTTTCCATGCTATCTATGGTTTAACTATACTTCGATTAACTAAGCCCGATTAACAGAACGAATGAGTGAAAGACGTATAACCCGGAAAAAAATGTTGCTCCAAAAGTGTATGGCATGAAGGCTTATATTCTGGCTCTCATTTTTGGCGGTTTTTATTGTAGGAATATGGCAATATGGAGGGACTGTCATCTGTCGCCTGACGCCCACGCCTGTCAATGTCAAACTTTGGACAATTTTGCTGCTTTTTTGTTGTATATTATTTAGTTTTTTCTTTTCGGAAACTTCGGGTAGCCAAAAATGAGTGATGAGAAGAGAAAACGGAGCCCAAATTGGTTACCATCTAAAAAGAACTGTTATTTGAACTTGTGGAAACCCAATATGACATCGTTGAAAATAAAAAAACGGATGGGGTGACGCAGCGGGCGAAATTAGCGCAATGGAAAATTATCGCCAACAAATATAACAGCCGCACAAGTTACAGTAGTCGTACTGCAGAAAATCTCAATTCTCAAGGGTCAGTGGGAGGATATGAAGAAAGTGGCATAAAGTAGTGAAACAAATCCATTTTTTCTTTTATCCACCTTGGACGTCTTACTTCTTCGTCATTATCACTTTCTCCAATCATATTTAGTAAACGTTGCATTTTTTAACTTGTAAAATGTTAGGTTATCCACAGAATAAGTTCCTTTACTCCACGCAAAATGGCGGTGTAACAATTTACCCTAGAATAGGCGCACTACTCGTAGAATAGTCTATGGTAAAACGTAAATTAGATTTACTCTCCGTTAACTTGCTTCTAATCTGAGTATAAAAATTTACTCGCGTTTGGTCGAATCCGCCCTAAGGGTTGATTTTTCAATCGCCAGATAATCGTTAACTTAGGAATGAATATGACGTTTTCACAAATTTTGTATGGCATATTTTTCAAATTTATTATCTGGCGATTGAAAAATCAATTCTTAGTTTGAAGTTTTTGGCATCGTATTGAAGCGCAAAGAAGAAAATGCGTTCAATTTATGTTATAAGAAAATAATACAACATTTCGATCTTCATGTTCATGGTTTTATTTGATGGCGAAAACTGAAAACACGTATAAATTCTTATTTCAAAGAATATTCTTAAGGAGGAACTTATAGTGAAGCAAGCAATAGGCCAGTTACAAGTAAACAGTACAGCGCCATCTCTGTCATAATTATATAGGTGGCTGCTGAGCGAACTACAGCGTGGGCTTTTGGTGGCAAAACAAGCAGTTTGGCACCGATAAACTGGCAACATTTTTTCGCACCCGTCCTCTATCTAGGGTAGATGTCTTTGGCTAACATAAAATTTTACATTTTCAGGTCCTCTGGCATCAACGGTAGGCGATTTCTGGCAAATGGTCTGGGAAAGTGAAAGCAGTCTGGTGGTGATGTTGACAGTGTTGGCCGAGCGCGGGCGCGCCAAGTGCCACCAATATTGGCCCAAGGTTGGCACCACGCCCTTGAAGGCGACCAGCACTCTGTCCGTCCTTACGAACAGCGAGCAAAATCTAGGACATTATATTAGGAGAGAAATGAGCTTAAAGGTAAGTGGCTAACATGCAAAATTGCAAATTTCTCATCGGTGTACAAAACGATGGTAACTATCGTACACATAGAAATAGGGAAAACCCTGTTTTTTATTTGGTTGTTTACATCGTAATTGCAAAGAAAAAAAAAATTATTAAGTACTCATGAAATATTCAAACAAATTAAGATATTAATAATTAAAAACTGCTACGTAATTCAGACGATTCAAACGGCGAATTTCGAGCGTAGGTCACGTTATACACTCAATTCAATGATTCAGCCAATCATCTCGCACCTCAAACTCTAAATCGTAATAGTCCATGGAACTAAAATAAAATGACATTCAAAACGATGGTCACTTGAAACAAATGACAATTTAGTAGTTTAGTACCGTGGATCTTTGAAGGGGCGCTTCAAATCGGCACAAAAATAAACTGTCAATTATATAGAATGTTGAAAATTGAAAATTTTATTTATTTCAGTATATAAATGTCTTTTACAAAGGTTTTGAGGATCCTGGAGTAAGTTTGTTACATAAAACCTGTGTCCCAGGATCCTCGCTCTTCCTGTTTGTTACATCAGTTACTTATATACCGACAAGAGATAAGCTTACAATACTTAGGTATGACCATGTTGGATTCAGCGTACTAGTATACTAGTAAGCTGGATCCGACACTCTATCACTCTATCAGACACAGATCGGTGATATGTTATGTACAGGACAGCAGCAGCGGTGCGAGCCGCAACGTGACCCAGCTGCAGTACACTGCGTGGCCGGACCACGGCGTGCCGGACGACTCCACGGCCTTCATCAACTTCACTAAGCTCTGCTCGCAGCTGCGGAACCACCGAGCGGGTGAGGCTTTGCTTTGTAATGTACAGGACAGCAGCAGCGGTGCGAGCCGCAACGTGACCCAGCTGCAGTACACCGCGTGGCCGGACCACGGCGTGCCGGACGACTCCACGGCCTTCATCAACTTCACTAAGCTCTGCTCGCAGCTGCGGAACCACCGAGCGGGTGAGGCTTTGCTTTGTAATGTACAGGACAGCAGCAGCGGTGCGAGCCGCAACGTGACCCAGCTGCAGTACACCGCGTGGCCGGACCACGGCGTGCCGGACGACTCCACGGCCTTCATCAACTTCACTAAGCTCTGCTCGCAGCTGCGGAACCACCGAGCGGGTGAGGCTTTGCTTTGTAATGTACAGGACAGCAGCAGCGGTGCGAGCCGCAACGTGACCCAGCTGCAGTACACCGCGTGGCCGGACCACGGCGTGCCGGACGACTCCACGGCCTTCATCAACTTCACTAAGCTCTGCTCGCAGCTGCGGAACCACCGAGCGGGTGAGGCTTTGCTTTGTAATGTACAGGACAGCAGCAGCGGTGCGAGCCGCAACGTGACCCAGCTGCAGTACACCGCGTGGCCGGACCACGGCGTGCCGGACGACTCCACGGCCTTCATCAACTTCACTAAGCTCTGCTCGCAGCTGCGGAACCACCGAGCGGGTGAGGCTTTGCTTTGTAATGTACAGGACAGCAGCAGCGGTGCGAGCCGCAACGTGACCCAGCTGCAGTACACGGCGTGGCCGGACCACGGCGTGCCGGACGACTCCACGGCCTTCATCAACTTCACTAAGCTCTGCTCGCAGCTGCGGAACCACCGAGCGGGTGAGGCTTTGCTTTGTAATGTACAGGACAGCAGCAGCGGTGCGAGCCGCAACGTGACCCAGCTGCAGTACACCGCGTGGCCGGACCACGGCGTGCCGGACGACTCCACGGCCTTCATCAACTTCACTAAGCTCTGCTCGCAGCTGCGGAACCACCGAGCGGGTGAGGCTTTGCTT
Organism: Coenonympha arcania; assembly: GCA_036785405.1. Lineage (NCBI taxonomy): Eukaryota > Metazoa > Arthropoda > Insecta > Lepidoptera > Nymphalidae > Coenonympha > Coenonympha arcania. The sequence continues at coordinate 7,232,244 of CM072067.1, forward strand.
TGTAATGTACAGGACAGCAGCAGCGGTGCGAGCCGCAACGTGACCCAGCTGCAGTACACCGCGTGGCCGGACCACGGCGTGCCGGACGACTCCACGGCCTTCATCAACTTCACTAAGCTCTGCTCGCAGCTGCGGAACCACCGAGCGGGTGAGGCTTTGCTTTGTAATGTACAGGACAGCAGCAGCGGTGCGAGCCGCAACGTGACCCAGCTGCAGTACACCGCGTGGCCGGACCACGGCGTGCCGGACGACTCCACGGCCTTCATCAACTTCACTAAGCTCTGCTCGCAGCTGCGGAACCACCGAGCGGGTGAGGCTTTGCTTTGTAATGTACAGGACAGCAGCAGCGGTGCGAGCCGCAACGTGACCCAGCTGCAGTACACCGCGTGGCCGGACCACGGCGTGCCGGACGACTCCACGGCCTTCATCAACTTCACTAAGCTCTGCTCGCAGCTGCGGAACCACCGAGCGGGTGAGGCTTTGCTTCTGTGGTTCCATGGACGAAAAAAACTCGGTTAAATTTGTTATGGCTTCTTTACAATGCAGTTCGCATTGGAACCCTGGTTAACTTACGTTGACTAAAAGTTATCGCTATGCATAACATATTTATTTTTATTTTATCGCCATGCATACCTACATCACAAGTATCACAAATATAGTTTTTATCATAAGATAGAAAATAAGTGATTGTATGTTAGGCCTTTTTGAAATAAAGCATACAAAACATGAATTGATTTGGATTACTTGTTCTTAGTACGTACTTCAAGGTCTGGAATATCCTCCCGGCCTGTGTCTGTGTTGGCGGAAAAAATTAAATATGCAAATTGTTTTCACAAATAATCTTCCTATGTTGCCTGAATCTCCTATTGCTTTAAATTTTCCCAGTGTGTCTTCGTTACAAAAAACACTGTATGTATCATAAATTACCTATAAATAATTTGTCTTTTCTAGTCATCCCCACTGTAGTGGAAGAGCTAACCGGCGACGAGGAGCGAGTGTTGGAGCCGCCCATGATAGTGCACTGCTCCGCGGGCGTCGGTCGCACGGGCGCGCTCATACTGGCGGAGACCGCGCTCGAGCTGCTGGCGCGGAGACAGCCGCTGTACCCGCTGGACTTGGTCAGGACCATGCGGACTCAGAGGCCGATGTGTATACAGAATGCTGTGAGTATCATTGTGTCAGTGCACTGTTCCGCGCTCATACTGGCGGAGACCGCGCTCGAGTTGCTGGCGCGGAGACAGCCGCTGTACCCGCTGGACTTGGTCAGGACCATGCGGACTCAGAGGCCGATGTGTATACAGAATGCTGTGAGTATCATTGTGTCAGTGCACTGTTCCGCGCTCATACTGGCGGAGACAGCGCTCGAGTTGCTGGCGCGGAGACAGCCGCTGTACCCGCTGGACTTGGTCAGGACCATGCGGACTCAGAGGCCGATGTGTATACAGAATGCTGTGAGTATCATTGTGTCAGTGCACTGTTCCGCGCTCATACTGGCGGAGACCGCGCTCGAGCTGCTGGCGCGGAGACAGCCGCTGTACCCGCTGGACTTGGTCAGGACCATGCGGACTCAGAGGCCGATGTGTATACAGAATGCTGTGAGTATCATTGTGTCAGTGCACTGTTCCGCGCTCATACTGGCGGAGACCGCGCTCGAGCTGCTGGCGCGGAGACAGCCGCTGTACCCGCTGGACTTGGTCAGGACCATGCGGACTCAGAGGCCGATGTGTATACAGAATGCTGTGAGTATCATTGTGTCAGTGCACTGTTCCGCGCTCATACTGGCGGAGACCGCGCTCGAGCTGCTGGCGCGGAGACAGCCGCTGTACCCGCTGGACTTGGTCAGGACCATGCGGACTCAGAGGCCGATGTGTATACAGAATGCTGTGAGTATCATTGTGTCAGTGCACTGTTCCGCGCTCATACTGGCGGAGACCGCGCTCGAGCTGCTGGCGCGGAGACAGCCGCTGTACCCGCTGGACTTGGTCAGGACCATGCGGACTCAGAGGCCGATGTGTATACAGAATGCTGTGAGTATCAAAGATCACTGTATAAGTGTTTGCCGGTGATGTAATTGTAGGCAATAGAGAAATTTCTCTCGAGGCAGGTTGTTGTGCCTGGGGACTGTTTGTGATCCGAGCGTATGACGTCAGAAGTTCTATTTATAGAACGCTCGTCGAAAGCCCCGTCAGCATGTGCTATTGCGCTGGTTACGCCATCTATCGTCAGCTATCGGAAACCGCTTCCTGAGTAGTGGCAGCTACTGGGCTCTGCGACACTGGACTGGGAGGCTTCGGCAGTGGCTAGTTACCACCCTACCACCAAAGACGCACCGCCAAATGTTTGGGGTACCGGGTACCGAACCTCTTCTGAATGAGTACAATAACATCTTCGGCTGCATCGTTACTATTACCACTAGTGAGATCGCAGTCAAAAATGTACTTATTTTAGAGGTTTTTTTTTATACTATACTAGCAAACGCCCGCGGCTTCGCTCACGTTAACTTCTGAGTTATGCTTTACTATGGTGGTTTAATTTCCAAAATTCCTGCATTACACACCATTTTGACCACGAAATTTTCTCTTGCTTCCTGGTAATAGTCACATGTTGATTTTGAAAAATTCGATCGTCACAAAAAAGTTAAATATGGTGGCCATTTTTAGGGTTCCGTACCCAAAGGGTTAAAGCTCTTACTAAGACTCCACCGTCCGTTCGTCCATCCGGCCGTGGTTGCTTGCTACCATGGTAAGACATATAAGTACAAAATTGTGGCCAATTCTTTTAAATTTTTACCAAAAATTCCTTTTCTATGCTCGCTGCGATAATCAGATGTCAATTTTGAAAACAATCGGCCCAGTAACAAAAAAGTTCAAAATGGCGGCCACTTTTTAAAATGTTGACTACAAATTCTTTCTCTATGCTTGATGCCATTGTCAAATATCGATTTTCAAAGCAATTGGCCCAGTAACAAAAAAGTTCAAAATGGCGGCCAATTTTTTAAATTTTGACTACAAATTCCTTCTCGATGCTTGGTGAAATAATCAGATGTCGATTTTCAAAGCAATCGACCCAGAAACAAAAAAATTCAAAATGGCGGACACTTTTTTAAATTTTGACCACAAACTCTTTCTCTATGCTTGCTGCCATAGTCAAATATCGATTTTCAAAGCAATCGGCCCAGTAACAAAAAAGTTCAAAATGGCGGCCACTTTTTTTAAATTTTGACCACAAATTCCTTCTCTATGCTTGCTGCCATAGTCAAATATCGATTTTCAAAGCAATCGACCCGGTAACAAAAAAGTTCCAAATGGCGGCCACTTTTTTAAATTTTGACCACAAATTCCTTCTCTATGCTTGCTGCCATAGTCAAATATCGATTTTCAAAGCAATCGGCCCAGAAACAAAAAAGTTCAAAATAGCGGCCACTTTTTTAAATTTTGACCACAAATTCCTTCTCTATGCTTGCTGCCATAGTCAAATATCGATTTTCAAAGCAATCGGCCCAGTAACAAAAAAGTTCAAAATGGCGGCCACTTTTTTAAATTTTGACCACAAATTCCTTCTCTATGCTTGCTGCCATAGTCAAATATCGATTTTCAAAGCAATCGGCCCAGTAACAAAAAAGTTCAAAATGGCGGCCACTTTTTTAAATTTTGACCACAAATTCCTTCTCTATGCTTGCTGCCACTGTAAAATATCGATTTTCAAAGCAATCGGCCCAGTAACAAAAAAGTTCAAAATGGCGGCCACTTTTTTAAATTTTGACCACAAATTCCTTCTCTATGCTTGCTGCCATAGTCAAATATCGATTTTCAAAGCAATCGGCCCAGTAACAAAAAAGTTCAAAATGGCGGCCACTTTTTTTAAATTTTGACCACAAATTCCTTCTCTATGCTTGCTGCCATAGTCAAATATCGATTTTCAAAGCAATCGACCCGGTAACAAAAAAGTTCAAAATGGCGGCCACTTTTTTAAATTTTGACCACAAATTCCTTCTCTATGCATGCTGCCATAGTCAAATATCGATTTTCAAAGCAATCGGCCCAGAAAAAAAAAAGTTCAAAATGGCGGCCACTTTTTTAAATTTTTACCACAAATTCCTTCTCTATGCTTGCTGCCATAGTCAAATATCGATTTTCAAAGCAATCGGCCCAGTAACAAAAAAGTTCAAAATGGCGGCCACTTTTTTAAATTTTGACCACAAATTCCTTCTCTATGCTTGCTACCATAGTCAAATATCGATTTTCAAAGCAATCGGCCCAGTAACAAAAAAGTTCAAAATGGCGGCCACTTTTTTAAATTTTGACCACAAATTCCTTCTCTATGCTTGCTGCCATAGTCAAATATCGATTTTCAAAGCAATCGGCCCAGTAACAAAAAAGTTCAAAATGGCGGCCACTTTTTTAAATTTTGACCACACATTCCTTCTCTATGCTTGCTGCCATAGTCAAATATCGATTTTCAAAGCAATCGGCCCAGTAACAAAAAAGTTCAAAATGGCGGCCACTTTTTTAAATTTTGACCACAAATTCCTTCTCTATGCTTGCTGCCACTGTAAAATATCGATTTTCAAAGCAATCGGCCCAGTAACAAAAAAGTTCAAAATGGCGGCCAAAAAATTCAAAATTTTTCCTCCTCAAAATTTGAATCTCGAAAATCCCTTTCTGAATACGAATTCATGATATACCTAATACCAACCTAGGTAAGTACCAAATTTCAGATCTCTACGACTTTTAATTTCGCTGGAATCCCTGGAACAACGCAAAAATTACACTTTTGTATGGGAAAATCCCTTAAAAGTAGGATTTTTATCCCTTCCAATTTGAATTTCTGGAATCCCCGTCTTAGTACGAATTCATGACCTAATGTCAATGTAGGTACCAAATTTGAGATCTCTACGACTTTTAGTTTTTCGGGAATTCCTGGAACAACAAAAAAAAATACAATTTTGTATGGAGAAATCCCTTTAATGTACTAATAATAATAATAATACTAATTTAATACTTTAATTTCTACCCCTTAAACATGGAATTTCTGGAATCCCCGTCTTAGTACGAATTCATGACCTAATATCTACCTAGATACCAAATTTCAGATCTCTACGACTTTTAGTTTTTCTGGAATGCCTGGAACAACGAAAATAATTACAATTTTGTATGGAGAAATCCCTTTAATGTACTATTTCTACCCCTTAAACATGGAATTTCTGGAATCCCCGTCTTAGTACGAATTCATGACCTAATATCTTCCTAGGTACCAAATTTGAGATCTCTACGACTTTTAGTTTTTCGGGAATTCCTGGAACAACGAAAAAATTTTACTTTTGTATGGGAAATACCCTTAAATGTATGATTTTTACCCCTTAAACATGGAATTTCTGGAATCCCCGTCTTAGTACGAATTCATGACCTAATATCTACCTAGATACCAAATTTCAGATCTCTACGACTTTTAGTTTTTCTGGAATGCCTGGAACAACGAAAAAACTTCAATTTTGTATGGAGAAATCCCTTTAATGTACTATTTCTACCCCTTAAACATGGAATTTCTGGAATCCCCGTCTTAGTACGAATTCATGACCTAATATCTACCTAGATACCAAATTTCAGATCTCTACGACTTTTAGTTTTTCTGGAATGCCTGGAACAACGTAAAAAGTTACAATTTTGTATGGAGAAATCCCTTTAATGTATGATTTTTACCCCTTAAACATGGAATTTCTGGAATCCCCGTCTTAGTACGAATTCATGACCTAATATCTACATAAGTACCAAATTTCAGATCTCTACGATCTATAGTTTTGGCGGAATCCGTGGAACAACCAAAATACCTCATTCTTTTATATATATAGATAGGCTGGCGCTTGACTGTGATCACACCTGATGGAAAGTGATGATACAATCTAAGGTGGAACGCGCTTGCCTATTCACTCTTGATTTGGAGACACCCGGGTTGTAAGTGGCAGGAAAGACACTGCCTGGGCCTTTGCAGTGCGTATCAGGAACGAGGAATCAAACCGCTTCGTACGCGTCTTTGGTACGTCAACTATGTAAGGGTGGAAGCCTTTACGATGCCTTGCCGTTCTATGGTAGAAAGGTGACGGGGGAACCAAATTAAAAAGTTCCTGTGCACACTCTCCGAAATATATTCTATAGAATACCGACAGACAGGCAACCTTACGACGATGCTCAAGGCTTTGGAGTTTTTTGTGGACCAGTGTCGGGTCGGGATAAAAAAATTAAAGCCTCCCCCACACGGGCGCGTTATTATCGGTCGATAATATCGCAAGCGTTATTGCGATATCTGTTTTCAGTACATTTTGTATTAGGATGATGATCAAGTAGTTACACACTGCTGTGATAATAACGACCGATAATAACGCGGGACTCTGCGTCCGTCTGCGCGTTATTATCGCGCGATTAAAACGCAGCTGTGTGCAAGGACGCACCAAACGCGCGCGGATAATAACGCGCCTGTGTGGGGGAGGCTTACAGGTTTTTTCATTGTCCGCAGAGTCAATACAAGTTTGTCTGCGAGAGCATCCAGGCGGCGTACTCGCAGGGCGTTGGCGCTGCCGACAAAACGACCAACTGATGACCGACACCCCCTTTCGGGGAGGTTTACACGAAATTAGCCCATATTTGTAGCAGGGTAACGCTCTGGTTCCTTTGCCAACCGACGACTGTTGGGCATAGCCTTGTTTACTAGGAAAACAATTTAATACTTACTAGAAGAGAACAGAGAATCATGAAAATCAGCATTTCGTACAAGTTGTCTTGCGAAAATGGTACCAAAGTGACTTAAAACGCAAAATCAGTTAGTACCGGTGTATAATGCATAACCTAACACATCTAAAAGCTTTTTCTCCACGTACTTATAACACCTGATAATAAAGGCTGACTTGTTAGAACTAACAAAATTTTGTACATTTTTCTGTTTAGATAATTATAATGTAAAATTCAATCAACGATAATTTAATTCAACACTCAAATAAATGATAGATTAGTTCAACATATTTGATGTAAACTGAATTACTAATTTTAAGTCTATTTATTTTTGCTTAATTTATCATAGGTAGGTAAGTACTAAAAATGTCTGCCTACAGTATTTCCAATGAATCAAGTAGGTGATGGTTTTACATTCGCTAGAACGTCTCTAGACTTTGCAACGAATTTATGTTTTTTAAATATTTATTAGCAGTTATTACCTAAAATTCTAAAATTTTTTCAAATATTGTTTATGTAGCTGTGCCATTTTACGTTTACTTTTGTACATAAAAGTACCAGTTTTATTCATATTTTTTGTAATAAAGACATTGAAATCAGAATGATAATATTATATTATGTTGACAAAGGTCAAGCCTTTTGCGGAGTCCATAATCATAATCAATAATCATGCATGCAACTATAAGAACACTGTAAGCATTACTAGACCAGAGTCGATAATTTTTGAAACCAAAAAAAATTACTGTAGGACGAAACCCATTAGAAAAGGAGGGGAATATGATCAAAATGAAAGGAAAAATAAATTACGGGTTATAAGGGTAAAAAATGGTTTTCCTTTTCCGGCAAAACTACAAGTCCTATGGAAAAAAGTTAAATGGCAAAGTTGTAGGTAATAAAAAAGATCTACAACTTTTGTATTTGCAATTTTTTCACATACCCTCAAAATTTAGGTGAAAAATTCAAAAAACCAAATTTTTGGTTTTTTATTTATATCTTACTGTAATTTTTTTTCACTTTTTATTATTTTTAAAGGCTTCTACCCTGGTCTATACTGGTAACCCCATTGTTTATAGGAGTGCAGCAGATGTATAGGTAAACCTATAACCAATATAACTTGACCCTCCTGATGGTCTGCGGGATGCGGGGCGGGTGTCACTCAACCAATGAGCTAGTCTGTCACTGTCCGCTGACAGCGCTGCCGTATCATTATAGCCAATCGCATCACACGCCCCGCGCCCCGTCAAGTTTATAGCGGTTTACTCAAAAATTGTATAAAAACTTCATCTGCTATTAGCCACGCTATCAAATTATCATTCTTTTCACTTTTCACATTTTTAACACTTTTGAATTTTGACAGATCACTAGTGCAGATATGTCATATAAATAAGAATGCTGGTGATAGTAATCGATGTGAAGAAATACGTCGAAAAAATCAGTTGAATTTACTCATTATCATAAAATTGCACGTCGGGGTCACGATTGTTGCGGCATCGTGTTTCAACTAAAGCACGGTCGCGGAGAACGAAGAATTTCGTACATTAACCAACAGGTTAGGTGACCGCATTATTTTGACGCGGGAGTGACAGAGACAGGTAGTTATAGGTTAATGTACGAAATTCTTCGTGCTCCGCGACCGAACTATAGCTGGGGTCCAATTTTATACCAGGACACTTGCTATAGCAATTTGCATAATATACGTACAGTGATCGACCAGTTTTTGTGGCTATATGTCATATTACTAAAAATTTTGGTGATAGTCATCAAACTAAAGAAATACGTCGAAAAAATTAAAGAACTTGCTGATTATTATAATACCAGTACGTCGGGGTCACAAATTGTTGCAATGGTATGCGGCATCGAGTCCCAACTTGTCGGGATCCAACTTTATATGGGACACTTGCGGCCTGTTTCACTGGTCACACAAGTGCAATGTGCATATTATATTGTCGTCACAGCCTTAAATAAAGTGCTAATATACAAATATTTTTAAACTGCTCTTCCATCGATCGGGGCCCAATTGAAAGTTATAGATATAGGTCTTCTAAAACGTTTCATTGAAGTTTAGATACTGACTTTATAGGGTTTATACTAGATACCTAAAATAGGTACTAAAAGCCTGATTAGAAAAATAAAGGTACCTCACCATAATTCTGAAAAAATTTAAATATTGTTTGTATACAATGTGGTCGATTCTGTTGTGCAAAATCTCTAAACTAATTTAAAATAGTGCTATCCTTTTCAAACTGCTCCCTATGGAAAAGGATAGCACTATTTTAAATTAGTTTAGTTTAGAGATTTTGCACAACAGAATCGACCACAATGTAATACAAATTTTAACATGCATACATGCAATCATTAAACATGGCGGTAACAAAACCTAATGCCACGGAATAACCGCCATGTTTAACGGTTATGTGACTGTTAAAGTTAGTTGAAGCAACTCATGAGCCGATTTTTTTCCTATTTTCCTTGTCGGGCTATACAATTACATCTTATAACCCGAGCGCAGAAGGTTTGCCGATGACTTTATCTCCCACTTCATTAGAACTGACGCGGGTTATACTGACTAAATTATAGTCTTACAAATATCGTTTACTTTCAACGAATGATTGTATGCATGTTACAGTGCATACGTATATTTTTATACAGCAATTATATTATTGGTATACGTTTACGAATTTTAACATATTAGTAGCTAGATCATATCCCTCCTATTGTAAAAAGTTCATCCATCCATCTTTAAAAAATCACTACATAATTATGGTACCTACACTGTTTTAATTTAGATGTATTTCTTTTTGTCAAACTAGTAACAGTATAAATAATTACCTTTACGTCTAAAGAACCTTACGTCTTTTCATATGAATAATTATCAAATATACTATTAACTTTTAGGGTCGTTATCTTTTGAAAAAAACCTAATAAACTTTTTTTTGTAAATTTTAACACTTCTTTTCACTTCAAACCCAAAATGTATCATATTATTTCCTAATTAAACATAGGTATAATGTAATTAGAATTATAGTTAATTAAGTAGTCGAATTTAGACATATCGTATTTTTGCAATTAGGCCCGAATTAAAAACTTAACTTAATATTCTATGCATTTTTGAATTTTGTATGATATATCAGTAGTTGTTTAATATTTTTTACTGTATTTCATACAGTCATTTTTGGCGCATTTTTGTAAATCATCCGAACATCTGTTATTGTGCATTTTTGGACTGTCAGATAAAAATTAAATATATGTTAAATACTCAATTAACAATAGTAGAATGGTATAATTTGTTACTGAAATAGTTAGCAGTTAGGGTGGAATAGTCCAAGATTATTGGTAAAGTCCGGATATCATACGTCATGTTTTAATTTACAATTTTAAAGAATCCTAAACGCAACAGCTGTTTTTGTGGAATATTTTGTTCAAATTAGGGTGTTTTTGCATGTAGACAGTTTTAATATAGTAATGCCTTCCTGCTAAGTTTGACAGTAACATATTATTTTAACTAATCATAGAATTATATTTTGTCTTTGTAAGTAAAAATATTTTCAGTTTATTTAACAAAACTAAATTGTTTTTATGGAAAATTATCCATAAAAACAGTTAATTTATACAAGAACAAATGGATATTCAGAATAATATCCGTTACTTACATTTTTTGGTGATTCAAATATTTAAATGAACAAAATAACAACATAATAATAGATATATTTATTTATTTCTATAACTGCTTTTTTTTTAACAGGCAATGGCAATTCATTGTTACTGTTTATTATGTTGGTAATCATTTTTATATTGCCTGATTATAATACGTAACTACCTAGTTAAGATAATTTTCAAGAAAATAATTAATTATTATCTTAGTTAAATCACATATTTTTAATGTTTATTTTTGTTACTAATTTATTCTTTATTTCTGCATTGTTTTATAGCCTTGTGAAAACTTATTATTAAATAATAACTTGAATAATATTTTTATTTTTAAGAAATTAAAAAATAATTTGTGTGTGGAAAAGTTAAATATTATTCTTATTTTTCAATAATAAATTATTTTTATTAAGTTGTAACATATGAGTATGTCTTTAAGGCATAAAAGAAATTATATTTTGTTAGTAGTGCGCACGATATTTTTTCTAATCTTTATTGCCTGAAAAGTATTAAGCAAAAGTGAATACGTGTCATAAAATTTCGACATAATTTATGTTACATTTAATTGCCATTACTAACTATCGCTACTCGAATCAGAAAGTCTATAAACAAAGCAGGTTGAAAGAATTAAATATTACTCAAATGCATCTTATGATGATAAAAGTTTGTTTTTGACACCATTCAAAGGAATCATAAAACGATATTCTTATCTGATGATTCGGTATATCAAGCATATTATATTGTCATTATTTTGTTGATAATGTTAAATTTACACTCAATATTTTTTATACTTACTTATCAAAGCTTATTTGCCTGTTTCTCTTGCCACAATGTTGAGAAAAAACTTTGTTCAGTACACAGTTTTTATTCTAAGTTTGAATACACATACTGTTACTGATAAAATTTTGTCTAACATGCCATACTGAAGACATGTTTCACTATTGGTTGAGTGTGTCAATTGAGTGTGTCATATCAAATTCAAGTATTAAAGCATGAGTGTTTTTCTGGTAATCTGTATCTAAATACTTTAATTTGATATGAAAAATATGCAAACACTCATGTTTGCATATTTTTATGTATAAATGTGAAGTAATATTCAATATGTTTGAGGTTAATCATTAAATTCTTGCCAAAAGTATTATATATTCATCCGTCATCAATTTTACGTGTATGAAAAGTTAAGCTTAGTATAATAATTACGTAATTATTTATTTGATCTGACGCGCATGTTAAATTCATCAGTCCTATTTAAATTGAATTGTTTGAACACTAGCCCGAAGGTTGCTATTGCATAGTATCATTTTTTTAGTAAGTGAAATGGGCCTAACTTGAAACTAACTTTGAAGTCTCTCTAAAAAGGCAGTTCACACTCGTATAAAAACCCCCCTAGAATTCTTAATTTCTTCACGAGGAGAGGATAAAATGTGATAATATCCCGCGTGGATAAAATAAACACAAAAACTTCTTTTCCCTTTTGCCATGTTTGGCCATTGGAGCCTATAATTATATCCTTTGTCAGAGGATATAATCATGGAATATTTTTTGTATCCCAAGCAATTCTAGAGGGGCATTCGTTCGAAACGCGTTTTTAAAACGCTGCAATAAAAAAAATCACAGTATTTTTAATTGAGAACAGTTACATTAATATGGAACAGAAATGAGAAAAGAATCATAGTTGACGAGCGCAGTGCAGTGCGTCTCATGAGATTGTAATGTAGTATTGCTTCTGTCATGGGTAGACATGTCACTTAAAATCAAGTGAATCGACAGTCTCGCTGATCTCGTTATTCTTTGCTGTATAAAAAATACTCGAGTTATAAAACGCTTAAAAAACGCAGCGTTGGGAACGCGCGTTTCGAACGCTAGTTGCGCGATAAAAAACGCCTCATAAATAATAATAATACTATACGCGATTGACTGACGTAGCACGTAAGTTTTGATGTTTGGAAATGTTAGTTTGTTTTGTAGTAGATTACGGTTTTATGATATTTACACTAAAAGATTTCATGTTTTATATTCATTGTATTCTAAAGTATTTTCTATTGAAGCTAAAATGTATTTTTTATAGTTTAATCTGATTTTCTATAGCAATTAACTCATTCATGGATAATATTCTATGCATTTTTGAATTTTGTATGATATATCAGTAGTTGTTTAATATTTTTTACTGTATTTCATACAGTCATTTTTGGCGCATTTTTGTAAATCATCCGAACATCTGTTATTGTGCATTTTTATAGTTAGATATAAAAAATATACAGACGGACAGATGAAGTTGCAGCATAAGGGTTCATTGGTACCATTTTGGTACGGAACCCTAAAAATCATGAAATCTTTTGGCTTGTATATTCTAAAAGTGCGGTGTTTTCTACTTAGTGATGTCTTATGCAATGCTGTGCATATTTTTCTGTGAGGAAATAAAATTTTAAGAAAAATGTAATTGTTTTTTTTTTCTCATTCCATATGCATGTTTTTTTTTCACTCTATACAAGTAAGTACTTGACTGCGATCTCACCTGATGGTTAGTGATGATGCAGCCTAAAATGTTATCGTACCAACTTGGAAGGGTAAGTTTACCCCTACGATTTCTACAAGCATCGCACCGGAACGCTAAATCCCTTAGCGGTGCGTCTTTGCTGGTAGGGCCTAGCTACTAGCCACGGTCAAAGCCTGAGCCAATTTAGAAATTATAAAATTCCAAAGTGGCCCGTGGCGGGAATCGAACCCGCGACCTCCCGACTCGAATCCGAGCGCGCCGCTACTGCGCCAGGGATGTCGTCAAAATAAATTTTTAATCAATATTATTAAATTAATACAAATTTTGCCTTCATACTTCGCCATTCCCGGGGAATAAAATAATATAAAGTCATTCCTTGCTCTGTGAATAAAATAATAATAGCGTTTAGCCAATTTTTTTTATTTCAGTTTTGAGGTCTACAGACCAAAACATCTACCTACGAAAAAAATATTTCGTAGGTGTACTGTCGTTATTTAAAAAGTTATGAAATAATATACTACATATTATTCTAAATATATTATAGTACATGTTTAAATGCCAAGATAGTGAGTGGACAGCGGGTCATCTGGCTCACTCTGTATGGGAGCTGTCGCGAGTAGCACCTCACCACCCTCCACCATTGAGGAATCCATTGGAGATAAAGTTTTCCTCAGCGTAGAAAGCACGCCGGGAGCTGCGGGCGAAGAGAGGCTGCGAGCGCGCAGGAGCAGTGTAGGGGAACTATCCCCCATATCATCTATCCCCGATCCTCGGCAAATAAGTAATTAGCCATTGCAGAAGCCGCGATCGGAGTCATCACTGCTGCGCATCAAAGCCCAACTGAGAGCCGCAGCCACCGCTAATCTGGAGAGAAGCATTAGGCAGGCGGAGGAACCCCAGGAGGATGACAGAGAGGAGTCAACGATTTCAGACATCGGGGTGGGGGTGCGCTCCACGGTATGCCACGCCTGGCCAACGCCCTTTTGCAGCGCACCAAGGCTAGACTTGAGGAAAGTTGCAACCTTAACAGAGAGATTAGGGAGGACGTCTGCAGAGGATCGCACTGCTTGCATGAGATGATCCTTAGGTTATCCGACTCTCGGAACCGTCATATTGCGGACAGAGAGAAACACAGAGCCGGACTCGAGCGTCGGATAGGGCAACTCAGGGCCGAGCACTCCGCCGCACTGGAATTGTGACGCAGAGGTTTCTTTATTAAAAAAAGGTAATGGTTTTCATACGCAACGAGTTTCTATGTAGATCTGAAGGACTTGCATGTTTAAATGCGCAATTCTTAATATTTTTTTGAGATGTGATATTAATATTGAGTGGCAGTACCAACCAAAGAGTGAGTTGGGTACCAATTTTATCAGATTTATATAGGAACGATACAAAAGTGCCAGAACTCTGACCCGTTAGCTTTAACTATCCTCGTTTATGAAGATAATGTATGGAAGCTGCATCGTTATGAGAATCATATGAGTTATAACGATGCAGCTCCCATACAATGAGCTGCATCGTTATGAGAAGCGAAACCTTAAGAAGGTTCATAGCGTTTCAGCTATCAAAATCGAAATTGGAAGATTTCGATGCTGGAGTAGATAAATTTGTTATTATACTTTGTTTGCTATTAACAATTAACCTCAAGAAACAAAGTAAAGTTTGCAGCTCAGTAAGAAAAGTGATTCTTATGGTTTTCCTTTTTTATAGTAGTACGGAACCCTCGGTGCGCGAGTCCGACTCGCACTTGGCTGGTTTTATTCAGTATTGGTTTGATAGCGGCAACATAAGTATATCATCTGTGAAAATTTCAATTGTCTAACTAAGTAGGTCCCACGGTTCGTGAGATACAGTCTGGTGACAGACGGACAGATAGATGGTCGGACTCTAGTAACAAGACTCCGCTGGCCTTTCTATTAGGGTTTTATCCATTGGGTGTGGAAACCAAAATAGTAAGCGAATATGTCACAGCTGAATCTGTTGGATAAATATTCCACCTTTAAACTCAGCCGCAAGATTCCAAAGCACTGAGTTCCTACTAAATACTACTAACATTAACGTATAAACACGTTAGTAATAATATTACGTCTACGCAAATAAAAGCTTGTTCTCGTAAATATACAATCAAATACGAACAAGCTATTGCTATGAAAATAAATGCTATCAAATACGGTATAATACATAATAATTACATAATAGGGTAATTTTAGTAATGACCCCGGATTCTTTCGCTAAGGCTGGTCCAGGCTTCAGTACACGCGAGGCCGCCCGCCCAACACGCCGCCCTACCGCTCGCTACGTAGGGCGCGCGACGGATCGCTACGAAATATGAACACGGGAATTTTTACACATACTCGTAATTCAAGTTATTTTCATACATAAAATAAAACAAAAATAAAAAGTGTTGTTTTATAATAAATTTTTATTTGATTTTGTGCAAAATATATCTTATTTAGTCTTGGAAAGTTAGAATTTGGTAGCCACGAGTAAAAGCAACAAGTAGGTAGATTGTTTTGATACGGAAAACCGGTATGATGTATAGAAGGATGGTTAAAATATTTTTGATTTGTTCATAGTGTATTAAAATAGTCCTTAATATAATTACCGAATAGATTATTAACTTAATTACCAATTTAAAAATATACGAAATACGAATTTAGAAAGCAATTGATACGTGGATACATAAACTACCCCATATGCCTACCTAGTACCTATATTTTTAATTTATTGATTTAGTAGATAAAAATAAATTCTCTTGCCCTCGTCAGTCAGTCTGAGGTTCGAATCCGGGGCACGCTCTTCTAACTTTTCAGGAGTTTGTGGTAACGAAATACCACTTGCTTACCTATCAGTGAAAGAAAACAGCATAAGGCAACCTGTATACCTCGTATACCTACCTGGTGAGCTATGGACAAATCCCTCTCATTCTGAGCGGAGACCCGTGCCCAAGTGTGGGTCACAAAAACCGGTTCCGACGAGGAGATAAAAATAGATTTGAGCTCCGCCCTTTGATTCTATACACGTGTCTACGCTAGTACATCAAAAGCCACCCTCTCATAGACCAATTTGGTAGCTAAGTAAAGTGTGACTTAGAGATTAATATTATTATTGAATCGTGTTTACTCGTGCTTAAACAAGATTGTTGGGTGCCCGTTTTAAATTAATTTGTGAGCGTTGGCTTTGGTTTGGGAAAGGATCGAGGCAATTTGATAAGTTTAGTCAATTTAATTTTATCGTTCGACAAATATTCGCTAAGAGTTAGTTTTTTCATGCCGGTCCTCGAATGGACAAAAATTCTTCAATCGTCTGCTTGATTTCTAACATACTCAATTGGATGAATGAGGTGTTAAACAGGTACATGTATAGCCACTTAAGTGTACCTGAAATTATTATTATTACACTTGTCAACGTCTGTAAACCTTGTGGAAGGATCTAAGGTTATATATTTCTATCCAGGGATCACAACTCTAGAGATTTGTGGTGAACCGTATATAATGCAATACACGAGACACGGTTATTTGTATGGCCTGCTCGGAAAGCCAGCCTCGATAGGTGATGTGTACTTAATCGAAATATATATAATACTAGCTTTTCCCCGCGGCTTCGCTCGCGTTAAATTACATTTTTCACAAATCCCGAGAAAACCCTGAATTTCCTTAATGACCTTTATACCCACTTTAAAGAAAGTTAGTCAAAGCAATCTACCTATAACTATATTTTATAGCTGGATGTGAAAAATTGTGGTTTTTCAACCGACTTCATTCAAAATGTATGTTTTAAGGAATGTAGTTCCCCTCGTGAAATTTAGTTTTTCACATATCCCGCGTTGAACGTGAATTTTCTAAGACAAAAAGTATCTTATGTGTACATCCAGGACATAGGCTATCTCTCTTCCAAATATCAACCAAATCGTTTGGGTATTTGCGGAATGAAGGAGTATTTCTCCCGCGTGCATTTCGTTTTTCACAATTCCCGCAGAAACTCTTGTGAGATAAAAGTAGCATAGGTGGTAATTCCAGGATATCGTCGAATTCCCCTGAAAACTTCAGCTAAATCGTTTCAGCAGTTGCGGCTGGCCGATATGGTAATTTGATAATTCTAGGATATTATCTATCTCCGTTCCAAATTACATGCAAATCGTTTCAGCAGTTGCGACGTGCCTATGTGGTAGTTTGGTAATTCCAGGATATTGTCTATCTACATTCTAAATTTCAACCAAATCGTTTCACCAGTTGAAAGAAAGAAAGAAAGAAAAACTTTATTCCATAAGAAAGTGCCACATGTAACAAAACAATATACCTTAGTGACACCTTACGTACTAAAACGATGCCTGAAGCTTCCCCCACTCGGGCAACAAAAACCAATAATTGCCCAAGTGACGAAAGCACCAGGCACCGCCTGTCACATGTGGCACAGCCCGGAAAAAGGCCCCAACTCAGCATGGTGCTGTGTGCCCCTTATAAGCATGGGAGCACACAGCGCTGATTTTCCGTCGGAGCCTTGCGCCTATGTGGTAATTCCAAGATATTGTCTATTTTTATTTTTATTTCATGATATCTTTTGAATGGAATGTCCGATTTCAATAATTCAAAAAGTAGTCATCAGGTATTGAGACAGTCTTGAATATTAAATCATTTATTTGGATAAAAATTTATAAATGGGTTGGATAACACGGTCGGAGTTTGATCGGCATTTCTATCAATTTGTTAAATGTAAAAAAGTAGTTATAGTGACGTAACTACAATAGTTAGACACATGGTCTCGCGAAGTTTTTTGTAGATATTGATATATTCTATAATATTGTTGAACATTTTTTTGTCCTATCATTAATACTCTTTGCAGCGTATGCGATGAAAGACATTTTATGGGTAATTTTTTTACTCCTTCGGTTGGTTTTAATAGGAATTTCTAAAGATTTCTATAGTAATCTAGTACTAAATATAGCCTATGTTACTCAGTGATAATGTAGCTTTCTAATAAAAAAAGAATTATTAAAATCGGTCCAGTACTTTTTGAGTTTATTCGTTACATACAAAAATACAAACATACAAAAATACAAATCTTTCCTCTTTATAATATTAGTGTAGAAATCTTACTTACTTAACTTAAATTTACTTACTCAAGAGTATTTAATCCACATTATCTTTGTCTGAACTTTCGCCTCTATTGCAATATTTACTCGCTAAAATACATAAATGGCGTCGAAGGTGCATTCTCTACTCTCTATCCACCTTAGGTCCGTCGGCATACTTAGGTCGTCGTCGTCGTCGTTTCAGCCGATAGACGTCCACTGCTGGACATAGGCCTCCTGAAATGACCGCCAAACACCACGATCTTGCGCCGCCTGGCGCCAGCGACTCCCCGCGACCCTCTTAATGTCGTCCGGCCACCTGGTGGGGGGTCGACCGTCACTGCGCTTTCCGGTGCGTGGCCGCCATTCCAGCACCTTGGGTCCCCAACGTCCATCGGTCCTGCGAGCTATGTGCCCCGCCCATTGCCACTTCAGTCTTCAGCTTTGCGACACGTTGAGCTATGTCGGTTACTTTGGTTCTTTTGCGGATCTCCTCATTTCTGATTCGATCGCGCAAAGATACTGCGAGCATAGCTCTCTCCATCGCTCGCTTAGTGACCCTGAGCCTTCTTATGAGGCCCATAGTTAGCGACCAAGTCTCTGATCCATAGGTTATCACTGGCAACACGCACTGTTCGAAGACTTTGGTCTTCAGGCACTGAGGGATGTTGGACGAGAAGACATCGCGGAGTTTCCCGAACGCTGCCCAGCCGAGTTGGATTCGGCGGTTCACCTCTTTCTCGAAATTGGACCTACCTAATTGTATTGTTTGTCCAAGGTATATGTACCTACTCGTCAACAATTTCGAGTGCAGAGTTTTCAACAACCACTGGTTGGAGCGAAACATGAGTATTTGACATAATCTTTGTCTTGCTCATGTTCATTTTGAGTCCAACTTGTTGAGAAACCCTGCTGAGGTCGACACTTCAACACTTCAACACTTGGATATACCGGTAGTCGATTCGGCATCTCTGCAGAGATCTCAACACAGCCCATGTCTCCACCGAATCGAAGGCCTTCTCATAGTCCACAAACGCTAAGCAAAGTGGCTGGTTATACTCTTCAGTCTTCTGTATAACCTGCCGCAGCGTATGAATGTGGTCTATGGTACTAAAGCCTTTTCGGAATCCTGCTTGTTCGGGAGGCTGGAAGTCGTCAAACCTATTAGCGAGACGATTCGTAATGACCCTCGAGAACAGTTTCTAGACATGGCTCAGCAGCGAGATGGGTCTATAGTTCTTCAGCAAAGTGTTGTCACCTTTTTTGAAGAACAAAACCACCACGCTCCTGTTCCACGCCTTGGGCGTTACTCCTTCGTGAATGACGGAATTGAACATTTGCTGAAAGACCTTCAAAATCGGTTTTCCACCCGCTTTCAGCAGTTCAGCTGTGATTCCGTCATCTCCCGGCGCCTTGTTGTTCTTCAACTGCTTGAGAGCCATTCTAATCTCGTATAGGCTGATGTCCGGAATATCTTCGGTATAGTGCCGGGTTAGTTTGGCTCTAGGGTCTCTAGCCAAATCTTGGACAGGCTTCTGGACTGAGGTGTATAAGCTTCCGTAGAAATTTTCGACCTCCCTCAAGATCTCAGGTTTCGAGGAGATAAGACTGCCGTTATCGGTCTTCAGACGCGTCAGCTAACTCTTCCCGATAGACAGATCTCTGGCGAACACTTTCGAGCCCCTGTTCTGCTCTATGGTGTCTTTGATGCGCTCGGTATTGTGAGGTATATACTTAGGTAGTAGGTAAGAATAAACTTAAGTTTTCAATCTATGAGATAGGTACCTTACTTATAAGGTAAATAAAATAGTATTAGCAAAATAATTTATATCCTATTACCCAGCTACAGTTCCGTCACATTGGACAAAATAATGATGCAAAAGTTATAAAGTAGAATCACGTTATTTTCCTTTTAGGAAGGACTTTCGAAACTCATATTTTGGTGTCCTTTAGCCATTCCCTAGATTATAGCGTATTACCTCAGCAAGTTATATGATACTTAAATTAATTAAGTAAGCGTAACATAGCTCTACTATCGAGTTGGCCTTTGAGCGAATATAGCCCTGCCGATATGTGACGCTAGCGGATAAGGTAGGCGGATACATAGGCGGACAAACATGGTTGACACTGTAACACCATTCATTCCTTTATCAAATTGCCAGATAGAATTACGTCTTTAGTAATTAGTAGTTACCTACCTATTTCGCTTTTCATATTTCCTTTATTGTCTTTTATATCAGTAGTTACTATAAAAAAAAACTTACTTAGGTAAAATATTTAGAAGAAAAGGATTGACTATAGGTCTCTATGGCAATTCTAACTAAGTAATTTCTTTACAGAAAATATTGTAGTTTTCAGAGGGAGTCAGCACTATACAGTATACAGCATCAGTATAGACGTATTAAAACCAATCAACTTTTTACACACACCTAACAAGCCATTAGAACTTTGTCAAGTTGAATCTCAATGAAACTCAGATGTCAAAGCTGAAGTTACGAGGAGAAAATGTTTTAGTAAGATTTGTGTGCTATAACACTTCGAGATGTTTTACAGATAGGTATACTTATCAAAATATTTTGTTGTTGACTGATTTATCTTCTAACATGAATAAGCTTTAATGGAAGAGGGACCCTGAGGATGTCATATAGTGGCGGTGATAAAAATGCGATTGCGAGACTTTTACTCATGTAGTGTAGACATAATGGACATATCACACTGGAACTCGGCGCTGTGGTGTGTCGTGATGCTAATATGTCCGGGGAAGATGGCCAAGTCGGAGAAAACCTTTACCGGGGTCAACACGATTATCCGAGAGTACATAGGTCGGACGACTACGGAGAAACTGAGAACGGTTTTGACGAGAGATGACGTGTTAACGGCCTATCCTGGAAGCACTAAGCCAAGTTGGATGCAACTACACAGTTCGATGCAGATTTCTAAATCCAAGTCTGGGAGAAACACGCTTTCCACGACTAATAGAATGCGGTCCAGCCCTAAGCTAAATGTTTCGGTGAGTACATTTTTAGTTCACTGTCCATTACTGAAATAGTTGCTTCAATCTGTCAATAATAGAAAGCATATTTGAAGCATCCGAGATACTGTTTGTTGGTTTTAAAACGCGTTTGTTTGTAGATACAAGGTTATTTTTTGAATAGTATTAGCTATACGATAACAACATCGGTTATTGAAGTGAAAACTTTTTAGGCGCGTTAGACATTTTTTGAGATCGGAAAAACTATTGACTGATTGTCCTATTCACCAGTGCCTGTAAGTTAGGCCTATATATTATGAAATAAATCAATCTTCTAATCTCGAATCCATTGAACTCGCGACACTGTTACCGTAACCGACACCTCACACTGTTACCGTATCCGACGCCTCATTCGGCACTCCCGGAGCGTCACGTCATAAACGATGAAGATGAATTAAACTTATTAATAAAACCTCGGTAATTTACTACATGACCGAGATTTTATTGTAGACAAAGATCAGAGAAGTATGTTTATGTTATAGAGGTGTTTGTTTGGTCTATGTGAATTATTTCTCCAATAATATTATATTACACGTTAAGTACCTATAGGTACATAAGGCCCGGTTTCCTTCAAAGCGGAGTAACTAATCAGATGTTGTCATTTTGACATCACCAAAACTGAGGGGAGAGGAAATGTCGGCGGGGCTAGACAAAGTACCAGTCGTTTAGGGCACCAATATAAAGTCATTCCTTGCTCTGTGTTTAGGGCTCACGACAGTACCTAAAAATGTATGGACAAAACAAGTGACTGTAGAAAAACCACGTGACTGAATAGAGGAAAACACGCTTTTTTTGAAAGTCGACTACGATTATTTGAACGCTCCCTCGCGTTCTCGCAGACGTTGTAGATAACCATAAGCGTACTTCGTATGACGATTGACAGCCGTCCATATCTGTGCAGCCGACAGTGAACAACGCCAAAACAAACGCCAAAGGCATAAAGTAGATTCTGCTTTCATTCGGTCACGTTGTTTTTCTACAGTCACGTGGTTTGTCCATAGATTTTTATGTACTGTCGTGAACGCTAAACGACTGTTACTTTGTCTAGACCCGCTGATTGGTTACTCAAACACAGCTTCGCTTCGCTCCGCTTTGGAGGAAACCGGGCCTGATACGTAGGTATTATGGCAGATATTCAGAAAAAAATCTGAGAAATATACCTACGTTACCTAAACTGGTCTAAAGCACAGTGTACGATGGCAAATAAATAACTCATAACGATAATACATATTCACCACAATCTGCAACTACTCTTAGAAGTCATAGATCAGTGTAAATAGCTCTTTAGCTTATTTTTAATTTAATTTTTAGCTTATCTTGGCTTATGGATTTCAATCCACGATGACGCGCCCACTCAGTAAAACTCCATACGAATCGAATGAAACAAGCGATTTTGACAGAGTAGGGCGCGTCTTCGTGGACTGAAATATCTTTACCATTACTTGCCTACTTCCATTCAAAGCCATACGTAACTAATGTTTTTTTTTTTCATAAAAATGCGCATGATAATATAATTTTTTTTTATCTAATCCATATCATATCTTTGTCTGAATCCATAAGGCCAACGTCGTTGTCTTCAAATTGTACCATCGCTACGCACAAACTGATAGCTAATACTGAAATTAGAGGGTACGGACACATTATACCTATACTCTTTCCATTTGTTTATTTTCTCTTTGACACATGAAATCACATGAAACAGATATAGCAATAGCGAGGTACCAGAGAGAGATAAAGGTAAAGTGGTCTCTTTCCGGTCCCTCGCTATTGCTATAACTGTTTCATGTGTCAAAAAGAAAATAAACGAATGGAAAGAGTAGGTATAGTGATTATAGAAGTATACTAAATACAATAGCTGACCGGGCAAACGTTGTTTTGCCATACAATTTTTTTTTTTCAAATTACCTAAAGTCCACACAAAGGGTCCACGTAGGGTGGGGTATGGTGTCTCATTTCTTGAGGTAAGACGTCCTGAATCGTGTTATATGGACCCTTCCAACGATATTCTAAGGATACGTTACGTTCACACTAAGCGACGTTCAATTCTGTTGCGCGCTGACACACGCCAGAAACGCGTAACCTCATTCCCCGTTGCTCGCGGACTGAACGAAAATTACACTAATTAGAGTAATTTGTCGGCAACAAATACCGCGCGTATGTGCAATATCTACCTATTTTTTATGTAGAATATCTTTGGACTCTTCACAACATCTAGAAGTTACACCGCAGCATAGTCTATATACTAATCATAGTCGTTCTTAACCCGTCCACGGCTAGATTTAGGCTTTTATAGGAGCTGACAATGAAATGGCGGTTGGTAGTAAGGTCAGATAATGAGGAAGGCAGAGGACTGTGAGTCAGTAGCCCTTTTAGGTAACTGATACTAGTTGTTAATAGATATATTGGTATGCTAAAAGATCCATTCAATAAATCGATCGATAAAATTCGTAATATTTTAAAACACCTTGCGTCATCTATTTGATGATGCTGCTGTCTAAAAATATAGCGAATGAAATGTGGTGTTCCCTTTATCTATTTGCAAGTAAATCTAAATCGCGAAAATTTATATCAGTTTACGTTTCGACGTTAAACCAACGCGGAATTTGTTTTTTTTGTTTTTTTTTTTTTTTATTAAATGCTTTGTTAAACAAAAATGGGGTAAACATATACTTATTAGGTGTAACTACTTACGTGGGTTGCGGACTCATTATTGACTGAATCACGAACTATATCGATTATAGGTACACTTAAAATTTTATCATTTGTGAGAATTAGCTATTGTGAGACAATGTAATCGAATGTGTTCGAAATATGTTTTTGTGGTATGCAAGTGTTGTCTTGATATTAAGTTTGCAGTGCAGTTCAGTGTGTTACGGACAGAACGAGGATTTGACAGGACTGAATTTTGAGGATTCGGATTTGGTTGTAGAGCACGATACATGGCCTGAAGTAAGTTTCACTGCAGGGTATAGAAGTAAGGACTTATGTATTTACTTCAATTGTATAAAATACGATATGACCCGGCAAAGATTGTTTTGCCCAATTATGTATTTAAAAAATAGCTCCAAAAAATACACAGAAAGTTTCATAAAAATCGGTCGAGCCGTTTCGGAGGAGATTGGTTACAAAAATGAGAAATGTATATGTTAAAGAAGATTTGATGATTGAAGATTGTAGGGGCTGTCTGCTATCGCAGACAGCCCCTACAATCTTAGATTAATCGTTGACTTAGATATCTCTAAGTCAACAAAACCTATCACATCAAGCGTAGGAATTCACGAGTTCAAAAACCCCTTTTTCAACAGGGTTTTTGAACTCGTGCATTCCTAAATGCTATTTGCGAATAGGTTCCTACCACCTTATTCAACAGGGATTTTCAACACATACCTACTTCCTTACCTATATTCACAAATAGGTACCTACCCCTTTTTTAACTAAGCTTTAAACTCGTTGGTACTTAGTAATTGTACTTGCAAAATATAGGACCTTTTTCAGGCATATGTCTATAAAAACATAACATATAGGTAAAGAAGAGGAAGAGGAACAGAAACAGAGAGATAAAGAAACGCACTTACGCATTTTTAATAGGACGCATTTTACGCATTTATGTGAGGATGGCGAGTTCACATGCATTATGCTTAATTAATCTAATTTAACGTAATTCTACATAATACTACATAATTCTACCTAATAACTGCAAAAGGCACTTCCTAGATAATGCTTTCACATGAAGAGGCACCTATAGCCTAAGATCCCGATATACAACGACCTTTACCGAGATGCTTATTTGATGAAACATATTTTATATGTAATTTAGTATATCAATAAGTATATTGCATATGGGTTGTCAAACAAATTTCAGTCCAGGATATGATTAATTAATAATTTAAAAAAAAATTTTTTTCAACATTTCACCGGTTTGATTATAAGACAAATTCTATACCAATCGAAAGTCTGAAGCCCATAGAATATGAAAACGTTGGGTTGTTTATTCTTTTCCGGTCACTACTCTCGGGTAGCCAGGACTAAACAGGTGCATCGATTCAGCATTTTGCACCGGTCTGATTATTGAATTAAAATTAAATGAAAATAAAGATTATTTCATTCTGAACACGATGGTATAAAGTTGATGTAGTTCGGGTAACGGAAGCCATAGCCCCTTACGTCCGTCACCCACAGGCCGGCGCACCCGGAAGCCGAAGAAAGGTGTTCGTCCTCCAGCAACCGGTGCGTCTCCTGCGAGAGGGATGTGCCACAGTAATTGTCCCTCTCGACGAGCGTTTCCGCCCACTTCGGTGATTTTTTTACGAGGTTGTCATCCTCGTAATGCCCCGAAGGGACTTGTGGGCGTTTCCGCCCCCGCCTGTAATTTTTTAATGAGGTTTTCTTCCTCCTCCGGGGTAGGTAGGCCAAGCTACTAGCCGTCGGTTATCAACCGACGTTACCAGGGAGCACCGGCCCGTGCGCTACAGAGAGGCACCGTAGCACTCGGGCACTCGTGGAGGTTGCTTGGCCAGCCCCCCTAAATAGCAGGCAGCTGTTCTTTTGTTCCCTCATGGTCACTTGGGTATTTTCTACCTGAACTGGATTCTCGGTAACGGCCATCAGATTTAAAATTATTTTAAAAATCAATAATATATGTAAAATCCTGTAATGGAGTGGAAAAGTCAATAAGTAATTATTATTAATAATATAGCAAAATTTGTGATTAAAAAAATTATAATAACAAAAAAAAACAACTGATGACACATTATTAGTACGTACACGTATAATATACGTATAGTTAATAGTACTGAAAAATAGTACTCACTTCGGAGCGCTGTAAAACCTTAGCTATTGACTTAATGAAAAAATGTTGTGAATAAAAGTTGTTCCTCAAAAAACCATCTACAAAAATGGTCTGATATGATTTTTTCGTAAAATGATTAAAAAAAAAGTTATATAAAAAAAATCTCGAATTTCTGAACATTTTCACTTATAACTTTTTTATTTATAGTTACTGGACCAAAAGTTACTGGATCAAAGTTGTAGAGAATTTAATTTGTAACAAAAAATGTTAACAATTTTTTTTTATCAAACAAATAGTTTAAAAGATATATCGTAAAAACCATTTCAACCCCTATTTTCAAGATGGCGGCCGTAGTGGACAAGGGTGGCGACCCCACAAACTTGGTTTTAGCTTTACACTGACCCCCACTACACATCAAAAAATGCGTCCTCTAAAAAACGCAAGGTTAGGCCTAAAAAATGTAACATTTCAATGGACTATATTTCACTTTTCAAAATTCGACAACCGGAATTCTGGACTGATTTTTCGCAGGCAGTTCAGAATGAAATAATCTTTATTTTCATTTAATTTTAATTCAATAATCAGACCGGTGCAAAATGCTGAATCGATTCACCTGTTTATACCTGGCTACCCGAGAGTTGTGACCGGAAAAGAATAAACAACCCAACGTTTTCATATTCTATGGGCTTCAGACTTTCGATTGGTATAGAATTTGTCTAAAAATCAAACCGGTGAAAAGTTGAAAAAAAAAAAAATTTTTTAATTATTAATTAATCATATCCTGGACTGAAATTTGTTTGACAACCCATATGCAATATACTTATTGAATATTGATATACCAATATAAATATAAAATATGTTTCATCAAATAAGCATCTCGGTGAAGGTCGTTGTATATCGGGATCCTATACTACTAAGTATATCCAGGAAGTGCCTCTTGCATTGCCTTAAAAATAAGTGTTTATTAGATATTTTACTTAGAAGGAAATGAGGCAGATTATTTAAAATTTTAGGTAAGGTGTATTTATAGTTTCTATTACCGTGGATATTATTAGTTCTAGGTAAATTATATTTTTTGTAGTTTATTAGTTTGCGTAAATTTTTATTTCGTTCTATACCTACTCTTGAGATCTTTGATGATTTCATACTCTTCCCTAAGTATCGCCAATTTTACTTTACTTTACTGGCACCAGCAGCACTGACTTATCAACATAGATTGTAAAGCGATGTAGAGACGTGAAATTACTTAAGCTATTCTTATCGAATATTCTTATGTATTTAGGAGTTACTTATCTTTATTTGGCAGTTTTTAAAATAATATGTAGGTTAAAATATATTTGCGGCCCACTTATTCATTTAAATAAAGCTTTGTAACTAATTTTTGATCATAAAAAATGCATGATTTCACCGTGAGTATGTATTGTATCTTATCATTATGTAAGTACTATCTACGGACTACCTCTAATCTAGAATAGCTAGGTACGATAATATAATTGTTATTTTGTTTAAAACATGTAACTCTATTGTTATAGCTAAGAATGATTATCCACAATAAATAAATAAATAATATAGAAAAATATGAAATAATTTTCATCTCAAGGACCGGGATTTTCGGGGTCTTGTTTTTTTTGTAAAACCATATTTGTACAGAATATTACACACATAAGTATATAGGTACATCTTCTCTAATATAAATAAAATTCTCGTGTCAGTGTTTGTTACCAAACTCCTCCGAAACGGCTTGACCGATTCTTATGAAATTTTCTGTGTATGTTCGGAAGGTAACTGAGAGTAGGTCGTTTTTCATACAACTAAATGGGAAATAATTTATATTGCAAAACAACGTTTGACGGGCCAGCTAGTTTTTAATTATATAAAAAATTCTCGTGCCAATTTTTATCACTAAACTCCTCCGAAACGGCTCGACCGATTGTTATGAAGTTTTCTATGTATATGTATGTGAGAGTAGGTCATAAGCGATTTTTATACACCAAATGGCAAAACAACGTTTTCTGGGTCAAGATTTATATACTTAAATTTTTTCTCACAAATTAAATTCCATTAATTTTCACTCCGAGATTGTTACTTTGGAAGATTTTTACCCACGAAGGAACGGAGTACGGGTATATGCGTTTAGGGTGAGAGACCGTTTGTACATTACTCCGTTAAAAAGATTTTATTTTTGTTTGTATGTTAAATTGTTCACAAAAACCAATAATGCAAAAATATTTTTGTTTGTTTGTTTGTTTGTTTGTGTGTGCACATCAATGTTCCCATTTATTTCAAAAACGGCTTGACCGATTTAAATGCGGTTTTCTGTATAATGTTTGGTGTTCAGCGGCAATGGTTCTTAGATAGTTGTTACGAACATCGATCACCAGGGGGCGCCATAAAATACATTTATATTGCAAACGAATGTTCCCATTTATTTAAAAAACGGCTTGACGGATTTAGATGCAGTTATCTGTATAATGTTTGGTATTCATTGGCGATGGTTCTTAGATAGTTGTTACGAATATCGATCACCAGGGGGCGCCATAAAAAACATTTACAGTGCAAACGAATGTTCTCAATTATTACAAAAACGACTGAACCGATATGGATACAGTTTTGTATAAAATATTAGTGAGGCATTGGCAATGGTTCGTAGATAATTGTTCTTGTGATTGAACAGCAGGGGGCGCCACAATAAACGTCTCTTTATGACTTGGAAGGGATGATGCCTTCAAACGCTGCTAGAGGAGCTAATGGCTAGTTTGAAGATTAATTTTCATTTTTTAATAATAATATAATTTAAATTACATTAATATATAAATCGAAAAACTATAAAACAAGTGGAAAATTAAAAAAAATTTAAAACACCCACGACTTTTGCAGACTTGTAATTGAAAAAGGATTAAATAATTTTTTTGAAACTCCCCGACTAAAGGAAAGTAAGAACTAAGAACCTATCAGTATAATTACAAATCCAAGAAAATCCGTCGGAGCTGCCATTGCTATTTTCGTTTCCAATATCAATTAATGTAATTAGTAAGTATTGATAAACTGCCGGTATATGAGAAGTATCAAGAAATTGAATTAGTCATCTGCAACTGGCAAACAAAACAAAACACAGCAGCTTCGGCGGATTTTCTTGGATTTGTAATTATACTGATAGGTTCTTAGTTCGGGGAGTTTCAAAAAAATTATTTAATCCTTTTTCAATTACAAGTCTGCAAAAGTCGTGGGTGTTTTAAATTTTTTTAATTTTCCACTTGTTAAAATATGCGCCCGCACAAATTCTGCAATAATTTTGAATTTTCCCGAGATGAAGTGTGATCTAAAAATAATTTAATATTATGTACCTACAGTAAATATTCATACACCATAATATGGTAGAATGTATAAGGACCATAAATATTAGTTAGTATGTATAGACCTTAATTGTACCTACATTCTTAACAATAATTTTTTTTAGAAAATCTGGGGTATAATCTATCTCCATTCCCAATAGCTTTGGGAGTTGAGGAGTGATGCATAAACATACTTTTCACATTTACATTACATATTATTACGGTTTATGTGTATTTAAGCAAACATACATCAGTTCTCAGTTCTCAGTTTTTTATTTGCCATTTCACATAGGTACTCAATAACACAATATAAAATAATAATAATGTGAAATCAAATTATAATGTGAATACCCAGGATGGGAGTAGCAAATCTGTTTATATTGGGATAGGGGGACCGATTTTATTATTTTCGTCCCTAAAATAATCGTCAATCGTATATGCCTTAGAAATGAGGTAATCTTTTTGTAATTTATTTAATTTTATTTATTTTTCTTCGTTTCCTATGCAATTGGGAAGGTGGTTGTATACTTTTATAGAAGCAGCATAAGGACTATAGTATAGTGTTATCGTTATCTCGCTGCAGACTCGGTCATAAATTATTCGAGGGTTTCGGTTTTGTTGTTCTTTGTTGACTTGCGCATTACTGCAGAACAACAAAAGCGAAACACTCGAATGATTTATGACTGAGTCTGCAGCGAGATAATAACACTACTATAGACCTGTGTAATAGTAATCTTGATTGCGGTACATTCAGGTATTTAGGTAGGTATATATAGATACAGTACTTTAAGAATATACTCCCCACCCCATATTGTGATCAAACAGTGAGTGTTTACCGACTTCGGGCTTGATAAGTCCATCAAAGGTAATGGACAGAGCTTAATGGATTAATTCAACAAAAAATATTTCCTACAAACCCACTTCAAACGTTTTCAATTGATAAAAACATTTTTTCATCATATCAAAGTTAGCGTGAGCAAAACTTAGGTTTGTTCTTATGGAAGTTTGCGCTTTCTCTCTTCTGATTCGTTCTCATGAATCATTTTATTCATTTACCTTTTTTTTATTCATTTTTCTCAGACTCTTCTCAGTATTCTTCTGACTTCTACTATAATGGTTTTATAGGTTTTTTTTCATTTCGATTTAATAAATCTATGTTACATATAAAAAAGTCGTGTTAGTTACACTATTTATAACTCAAGAACGGCTCTACCGCTATGGCTCTATGGCTGAAAATTGGTGAGGACTTGAGGAGGTAGCTTAGAGCCAGGAGACGGACATAGGATACTATTTATTCCGTTCGACAGTGTGCCAATTTACAGGGCAAAACAACGTTTGGCGGGTCAGCTACTTTATAATATAATTTTTTTGTCTCATATTTTATTCTCATATTTGTATAATACTTAGGTAGTGATGAAAAATAGTGTGTGTCACTTTCGGGCTGTTCTGTAGTGGAATTTAAAAATTGTGGTGACGGAATTTAGACTGCGTTGGACATCGATAACCACCATGCGGTAGTTTTCTCATACAAAAAAACAACTAAGTATTATAAAGCCGTATTTAAGAATAAAATAAATAAAATACATCAAACAAATACAATATTAAAATAAAATACAATAGACGTCTCAAAAAAAGATCCATTTTCTTTAAAAACTGTTTATCACTTACGATCCCTGCCTTTTATTTGATGCCCCGATCGCTGAGTGGTCTATTTATATTCGGAGAAAATTTTCCACAGACCAGCAGCCGTAGCCATGTTACCTTATCGATTATATTTCCATTGTATAAATAGGACAACATTGCTTCTGTAAATAAATGTAAATGACATATTATGCAGTCGATAGGCTGATCACGCAAATAATTATAATATTTTATGTACCTAAGTAATGTACCTAATAACTATTTTTCGTACCACTAAGTTATAAGAAATATTAATTGGTTCAATTAGGTATATAGTTCGCCCTCTCACTCTACCTACCAAATTCCGAAAAGAGCAAAAAATCAAGTTTGTTGCATGGAAGCCCCTCTTAAATGTTATTATTTAATTTGAGTATTTTTTTTTTGAATTAATTTATTATACTTTATATTCTGTGAATATTTAAAGGTCTATTTGTTCCTGTTATCAATATCGTGTCAATTTAAGTAAAAACAGCGAAGTCTTAGTAATAGGGTCCCGTTTTCACCCTTCTGGTACGGAACCCTAAAAACAAAGTTTGCCGGGGTAACTAAGTAATTTTAGAACAACCAATCGCTCTAATTAAAGTATTTCTGCAGCTTGTAAAAACAAGTTAACAAACAACTTGTTGCGCATACAAAACCACATCCACAGATGCTGCTCTCGTATTGGCGAATCTCATCCCAGCGCATCTCCTAGCCAGAGAAAGGGCCGACACCTATGGTCTCAAACAACCGCAGGAAAGGAGATTGGCTAGGGAAAGAACATTGGAGAATTGGCAGAAATAATGGGATCAATCCTCCAAGGGCCGCTGGACTCATCGACTAATTGGAGACATAAAGACCTGGACCAACAGGAAATACGGGGATATGACGTTCCGGATCACTCAATGCTTCACAGGGCACGGGGTGTTCATGCACTACCTAGCACGAATAAAAAGAAAGGAGAGTTGCGAGTGCGTGTATATTGTATGGACCACAACGACAACGCTGAACATACAGTCTTCCATTGTCCACGTTTTGCTCTGGAAAGAGAGAAGTTGGTTATAGATCTGGGCAGAGACATTTCTGTAGAAAACCTTGTTTCCCTTATGATGGAAAGTCAGAAGAGTTGGTATAGTGTGAAACACTTTATGGAGGACATTATAAAGATAAAAGAGATGGATGGCAGAGAGGACAGAAGATAGGGAGGACAAGTGGCAGTGATGGTAGGCTTATCCGGCAGGTATATCATTGCTTGGAGATAGGAGGGGTTTATTAGTCGGTAAGAGTCCGGCACAGCGTCCATGAGGATTTTTCCCCTCCTTTGAGAAAAAAAAAAGCTTGTAAAAACGTTTCCCATGTTTATATTTCCAAAGTTATTAACGAATTTCAATACCTAATAGCGCCCCGGGTCTAAACAAGCCTGCGTGGTGTGTTATTGAAGAACAAAGTTACAGAACATTCATTGTTATTTTAGGTCATAATATACGCTAGAACAACATAATTTCGCAAAATAAGATCCCTTTTTATGGTTCTTTACCCGTTCCGCAAATAAGGGGACCCTATACCTAAGACATCGCTGACCGTCCGTCTATCCATCCGTCTGTCACCAGGCTGTAGGTATCTCCTGAACCGTGATAGCTACGCTATAACGCTACAGACTTGAAATTTTCACAGATGATGTATTCCGTCGCCGCTATAACAAGATATACTAAAAAATATAATAAAATAGATATTTAAGGGGGCTCCCATACAAAAAACGTGATTTGTTTTTATTGTTTTTCTTCGAGATTGATAATGGTAACAGACGCTTCAAATATTCACAGAATATTTAGTTATTATTACTATACACTTTAAAAATAAAAATTTAAATAAAAAAATATAGAAGGGTTGCTCTCTAACCAAACTAATTTAAAATATTGTTATCCTTTTCAAACTATGAAATAGGAACAGGATAGCGCTATTTTAAATTAGTTTAGTTTAGAGATTTTGCACAACCGAATCGACCACAATATGGCGAAAACCGACCCTGTAGAAACCACAGGTGGAAACGCGCGTGTGTTATAGTCATAACAAGTAGGTATAGGTACTGGCGTGGACTGCGGCCCATAAACAATACTGCGGTCGGCTTCCTACTGACGGCTCCCATGTATTATTCCCAGCAGGCAATAAATAATATTTAGTCCGTCTCACTTTAAAAACCAAGTTACAGAAGGGCATTTAATTAATCTCTTAAAAATGATTCAACGTAGGTTTTCTAATGCCGAGTTGCACGAAACAAATTCAAAAATTTAATTAGTACTTAAACTAATTTAATCTCAATCAATGTCAAAAAATGTATGCAATTTTGACATTTCTCACAATTAAATTAGTATAAGTAGCACTTAAATTTTTAAATTTTTTTTCGTGCAATTCGGGGTAAGTCTTTTCGTCCGTTCGTCTTTAGGTACTATTTCACGTTCAAAGCAGTTTCAAATCAAAAGTCTCTTTGTCAAATGTCAATATCATTACTCGTAAATGTGTGGTTTCAGAGTTATACAGGACCACACAATTATGGACCTTTGAAAGGTCCGATTTGTTTTGCTTTCAGTTAAAACTTCTTTGCTTTGAAAGTTGTTTGAATAACCTTGTGATAGGTTTTACTTGTCGTAATTTTTACCTACAGGTATTATAACCATAACTGTTAACTGTGCACTTTTACGTAAAAACTATAAAGACAATTACTTTCAAATTTGAACGTCATATATTTTGGGTCTGTAATCTAAAATCTCGATAGAAAGTTTTCCCAAAAGTTGCTCCAAAATCTCAGTTTTCCTGTTTTTTATCGGAAACTACAATGGACGTAATTTTAATTTTTGTTTTAATGTGTCGATACAATATCCAAAAAGAAGAAAAATTTTGATTCGTATTTAAATTTATAGGAATTATTTCCGAAGTGTGTAAAACACTAATCAAAAAGATAATGTGTCATCTCTCGTTCGAAGCTTGCTTCATATGAAATTATGAGCCTTCGAAATTAGTTTGAAACTGTTACGTTCCACTAATAGATGACGCTAGTCCTGCCTTAAGGACCTATAATACGAATGGAAATTTCACCGCAGTTGGATATGCTCGTATAGCTCAGTGGTAAGAGCACCCAGCCGCGAGAGATGGGGAGACGCGGGTTCAAATCCCGCTGCGAGTGAAAAATTTTGATTCGTATTTAAATTTATAGGAATATCCAAAAAGGATTAGAAACCGATTTTTGATAACTGGCTTAGTTTTGGAGTAATTAGGTAAAAGATGGTTTATCTGTTATATCTTCTATTCTATGCACGACGCTGCATGTCGCACTTACCAACGTATCCGTGAGAGTGAGAAAGACAAAAATAAATTCAGTAAATCCCCTGTAACTCTTGACTAAGTATTTGTATATGTAAGAGCGATATTTTACTAGTTAAGATTTTGGTCCCCATATCTAAAGGTCCAAAGTTTGGGCCTCAAAAGGTCTCCCAAGGTAAAAGGAGAGTTGAGACAAGTAATAATCTGCCAAGTGCGAGTCGGACTCACGCACGAAGCGCTTTATATTTCATTTTTTCTAATTTTTTCTATTTGTAAACAGAAATATACATCTGTGAAAATTTCAAGTTTGTAACTATGGTTCAAGAGAAACAGCCTGGTGACAGACGAACGGATGAACGGACAGCAAAGTCTTAGTTTGGGTACGGAACCCTTAAAAAGAAATGTTCATATTAATAAAGTCGATTCATTCGATAATGATTCGTTATCAATTGTTTTAGGAGGATCCACCTGAACAGTCCACGGTTACCTCGGGGCCTGTCACGGAGCAGCCCCAGGAGCCTACTGGGGTCACAGTCACCCCTTTACCCCTCAACGGTTCAGACCATGAACTCTTCTTCAATGTTACTTGGGACCCACCGACAGGTCAGTAGCAAACTACAGCAATAACAATAGATTAAAAAAAATCTTATTTAGCAGGACAGATTAATTTGTTTTGCTATGGTACAATATGCAGGAACACCGTCCACATGAACCACCACAGACTCTACGACTTTGCATTGTGAAGTCAACATCTCCTGAGAATGTCCCAGTGTTTGGAAAAAACGTGTGTCGAAGAAGAAGAAAAAGTGTTGAAAGAATTCTTGTTGCTGCATATTGTAGCAAATCAAATTAATCTGTCTTGCTAAATAATGGATATCCACAAAATAACGTCTGCTTCTAATGCTTCCATTCAAAATCTTATTTAATTATCTATTAGATATTATTCGATACGTGCCTATGTTCTTACTAGCGCACCTATGAAATAACTTCTACAACTGGGCAGTAAAAGGCCTAAATGGGTACCAAAGGCAAATGGGTTCGATTCCAACGCACGAGTAGATGACAGCTGCATAAACAGTTGGAAAATTTATTGGTCGCAAATAGTAGGTGTCCAATAAATAATTCTAAAAAAAAATCCATCTTTATTTTGTTAGTCTTGTAACGAAGAGCATCCTCTAGTTGAATACAAATTACATAATACATATAAGATAAGAAAAGCCACTGTTTGCCCATTTTCTTTATGGTATTGAGAAAGTAAGATAGGTACTTAGGAAGATGTAAAAGTTTCAAAGTTAATAAGTGTGTGTACAGAGCCAAGCTTATCCCGAAAGGGGATCAGTTTTTCAGTCTTTGAGTGGTTGAAAGGTATACATAGTTATATCAGAAAGTTGTATTTGTGAGTAAGATATTTGTGACCTGATTAACTGACCTAAATTCTAAAAGCCCTTATTTCATGTCAGTTTTCGAAAAAAAACTATTTTTAACAAAAAATAAATATTGCAGGACCAAAAGTACATACCTATTCTCTGGAAGTCCACAGTGAGACAAATACAATAGACTGCCGCCTAGCAAACTTCTGTTATGAAACCGACATCCCAGGGGTAAGTCAGTCATCGCCTTATATTCGTCTTACTGAACTAAGATTGCTCTTAAAACGAGAAGGAATTCTAGGCCATTTGACTAAGTAATAGGTTGAAAGTCTTCGCTAGCGTGATAAGCTCATTTTCCACCTTATTAGCTTAGCGGATGATTCTTGTAAATAAAATTGTACATCGCCCAAACATCCCCGATAACCATAGCAACACAACCATTACCAGCCAATCAGTGCCTTGGCTGTACAACCGATGCAAGCATTAACCAATCAAGTGCCCAAGATGTAACTTCGTCGATGCAAATAAGTATGTTTGCAGAATCACACAGCTGTTTTACACCCTTCACACTCTTTCGAAAACATAATAAAGAACCCACATACATGCATATAATACATATTACAAGACTCGACAATAGGGGCTGGAATTTTCCTAAAAGAAAATTCCTCACAGATTGTTTACGGCGCTTTCAAAAGTAAGTTTTTATCTCGTTTGCTTTTACTATAGTAAGAAATAATTACCCGGCTGTCTGTTGTGAGCTTTTTTATACTTAACCTAGTAACTATGTACAGTAACTAGGTACTATTAATTCGACTATTAGTTTTATGCTATTTCGTGTTAACCACATTTAAGGGTTCACAACTGGCAAAGGATTTTCTCACAAAATTAGTGGGAACTGGGATATAGCCATAGTCCACCACGCAGTCCCATTACGGATCGGCATGCTTCTTACATCTTTAGTTTCCACTAACGACATAAGTCAGAGCTTACACAAAATGTACCCAGAATTTTAAACCCCGACCTCCAGAAATCATGTATTTATTAAAGCATGTTCTAATTACTCAGAAGATACTCTGATTCATTGGAGGATGATTCATTAGAGGATACTCTGATTCATTGGAGGATGCTTTGATTCATCAGAGCAGTATTGCGTCACTGCAGTATTTTCCGTCATTTTCACAGACTGGTGTGAACAAAGGTATTAGGTGCCTTTATTACGTCTATGGTTTCGAATATGTTTGAGCACTTTCCTTTCAAAGCCCACCAGCCTATGTTAGACGCTACTACAGAAAATTAAATAAAGCTGACTACATTAACTGTGGTAATTTTGTCAGGATGCCCTCTGGAGTGCGATCCCTGCACAGCCAAGCCTCGACTCGGATGGTTGCGCTGTCAGACCCGCTTGTGCTTATTTGGTCAAACTAATAGCCAACACGAGGGATGGTCACACCTACACTGACGTACATGTTGAACTAGACGGTAAGTACACTGGTTTGACAGACTTTTTTAATTATTATTATTGATAGGCTTGACTACAATCATGTCCGAAGGACAGCAATGCTGAGGCATAGGATGGAGCGCGCTTACCTAGTAAATGCCTATTCAGTCTTCTCTTGAAGGCATCCAGATTCCAGATTATACTTGACTAGGAACACGGAAGCTGGAAGGGTGTTCCACAGCTTAGCGTTTCGTATCAGAAACGTGGAAGAAAAACATCCCGTTCGAGTTCGTTGGACATCAACTACATATTATGGGTGCCACTTCTCTCGGCGTCTTGCGGTTCTATGATAGGTCTTGTCAACGAGTCAATTCAGCATAGACGTCTCTACAAATAAATGCTAGATGTGTAAACAAGTAGGATACCGATTTCTTGATAACCATATCCTTAGGGGTTGAAGATGGCAATACCAAAATAGTTCAGTTTAAAGAACTACGCAGCAAAATCAAACGACAAAATTCATCCACGAGCCTTTTCCTAGGTACCTTCGTAGAGCAATTAATACCGAACGGGAGCCATCCTCGTTACAGCTTGAGAGTCGGGCTATTGGAGACGAAGGGTCGACTCTGTCCAACTGGTATTGGTCATTGGTCAATGGTGGTTATAACTAGTGTTGCCCAAATGCAAGAACAAGACGAGACTCAGCCAGTCTTGGTCTTGGTCTTGCGCCAGTACATGTGGTCTTGGTCTTGGTCTTGGTCTTGCACTCCCAGTCTTGGTCTTGGTCTTGTTCTTGCAGCAAGAGTCTCGCAAGTCTCGCAATAACCTATTAGCCTATTGCTGGTCCCGAACTCGTACACTCTCCGAAACGACACTCAGTCTTAATTCTCTTAATAGCCACAACGACCTCCTATAGTAGTATTATTATCTCGCTGCAGACTCGGTCATAAATCATTCGAGTGTTTCGCTTTTGTTCTTTGCTCTTTCTGCAGTAATGCACAACTCAACAAAGAACAACAAAAGCGAAACACTCGAATGATTTATGACCGAGTCTGCAGCGAGTTAATAACACTACTATAGCGCAGTGACGCGCGCCCGGATTAAAATGGGAGGTCATGGGTTCGATTCCCGCCACGGGCCACTTTGGAATTAATTATTTCTTATTTGGCTCAGGTCTGGTCTGGTGGGAGGCTTCGGCCGTGGCTAGTCACCACCCTACCAGCAAAGACGCACCGCCAAGCGATTTAGCGTTCCGGTGTGATGCTGTATAGAAACCGTTAGGGGTTGCTTACCTCTTCCAAGGTAGTACGATAACATCTGCGGCTGCATCGTCACTTACCATCGGATGAGATCACAGTCAAGTACTTACTTGTAGTGTGTAAAAAAAAACGGAGGTCGGCCCGCGAAATTCAAATTTTATTTTGTTTTTTTGTCGCAGAGGGTGCGATTTCACGTTAACTGCAAGACGCAAGAGTCTTGCAGGCTTAGTCTTGTTCTTGCTCAAATCTTGCACTGCCAGTCTTGTTCTTGGTCTTGCTAAAATTAGGCAGTCTTGGTCTTGGTCTTGGTCTTGCAAAAATGCAAGAACAAGACCAAGACTGCAAGACCAAGACTGATTTTGGGCAACACTAGTTATAACTTATAAGACTCGTCTTGCAACTGTTGGTACAACACCTTTTGCACTCAACAGCCTTTTAGGTAGACGCTGTATACTCAGGTTGGGGAGAAGTAGATTTAAAGGAAAGGTACTTAAGTATTGTGCGGGGTTTGGACCCACTATTCTCTCCGTAACGGTGGCGACCAATGAGTCGGCAAAGGAAGAGAAGCCCATAGAGGTTTTTTGCTTTTGTTGTTCTTTGTTGAGTTGTGCATTACTGCAGAACAGCAAAAGCGAAACACTCGAATGATTTATGACCAAGTCTGCAGCGAGATAATAACATTACTATAGGAGGTCGTTGTGGCTATAAGTGTCGTTTTGGAGAGTGTAGGAGTTCGGGACTAGCAATAGGCTAATAGATAATTGCGAGACTTGCGAGACTCTTGCTGCAAGACCAAGACCAAGACCGCGCACACGCGCGTTTGCTATTTTCAACTCTATTGCGTACGGGTAATGTTGTGTATTAGACTAAATATTTTTTGTACATATTGTAATACAGATTTTCGACTTTCGAGTGACGGTTAAAATTTATTGCCTATCCCGAGTCTGATGATAAACGTCGTAACTGTTATGTGTTTAGCAATCAAAATTAAGCCTTACTTGCTTCACTTTAAGGTTTATAATAACCCGAAGTTTTTGCTAGTATAAACCTATTTATAATAGAAACCCGTGTTGTGGGTAAATGCAACCATTTTTGCGTTGATTTTTAGGGTTCCGTAGCCGAATGGCAAAAAACGGAACCCTTATAAATTCGTCATGTCTGTCTGTCCGTCTGTCCGTCTGTCCGTCTGTCCGTCCGTATGTCACAGCCACTTTTTTCCGAAACTATAAGAGCTATACTGTTGAAACTTGGTAAGTAGATGTATTCTGTGAACCGCATTAAGGTTTTCACACAAATTTTAAAAAAAAGTAATAAATTTTGGGGGTGCCCCATACTTAGAACTCCACCAGGTCAAGTCAAAAGGCGGTGGACGCCACTTTGAATGCACTTTTTTCTTCAGCGGGTGTCAGATTGCTTGCGGGATAAATATATACATATAACTTAATATACATAAACTAGCTGACCCGGCAAACGTTGAAACATATAACTTAATATACATAAACTAGCTGACCCGGCAAACGTTGAATTGCCATTAGGAATATAAAAAAAAAACATAACATCCTGCTCTCTGACCTACCGATCATACACTGAAAACTTCATAACAATCGGTCGAACCGTTTCGGAGGAGTTTGGTAACAAAATTGGCGAGAGAATTTTAAATATTAGAGAATATAATATTATAGGTACATATAATATAATACCTATACCCAGACACATACATAATAAAACACCCAGACACTGGAAAATATTCCTGCTTATCACACAAACCTTTACCAATAGTGGGAATCGAGCCCACGACCAATATTATAGTATAAGTAGATAGGTATAAACATTTCAATCCACGACGACGCGCCCCACTCCGACAAACTTCATAGGAATCGAATGAAACATTAGCTATTTTCACAGAATGGGGCGCGTCTTCGTGGAGTGAAATGTCTATAGGTAGGTAATTACTTGTTAGATACCTACTTACGTAGTACCAAGCTAGATTAGCTAGATAGTAGGTGGATGTTATCACGAGCTCCTTGGTTAGATCCCTGGGTCGGGCAATACCTAGTTTTTTTTGTTTTTTATCAAGAAAATTTTAGTACCAACTCGGAGATGATTGATCTCTCCGAAAATCTGATAATTGTCGACTATAAATGATATCTCTGAGTATTTTTTTTAATTAAACGCCATCTATGTCCTTTTTTACGCTAACTATTGGTAGAAAACGTAAGAACCTCAGTTCCTGAATTGAAACCATAGCGTCAATGTGTGTGTGCTCGTCGTGTCCCTACACTAACAGAGATGACAGATTTTTATATTTGAACTAGATAACGAAATGGTTACGTTTTAGTTTAAAATAATGATGTGATAAAATAAAAGGCAACATTGTACTTCCGCAAAACAAATATTATTAAAAATAGTTCAATACGATTGGAGTAAATGATTAAAAACTGTAACTATCTTAAACAGCGCCATCTAGCGGCAATCCTTCCTCGGATAAGCCGTTGCATTCACGTTAACATCAGGAGATCTTTAGCAAAAAACATCCGATGCTGTTTTAGACATTCAGGAGCTTGATAAAATGAAGAATAAGGTGGCATATCATTCAGTGTCCAGTTTTTCTACAGAGTGCGTGGCAGGCGTCTGCTCGTGCGGTCACGCGCCTCGTCTGCCCACACCAGTGGTCTCAGCGAAGACCGTCCCAATCCGCGGAGATCTGTTCGTGAACGTCAGCTGGTCGCTCCCCGTACCTCCTGAACCTCTACGTTTGCCGCCTAGATTAAGGAAGAAGAGATACTTTATCAGGTACATATTCCATTTTACTCAATCCGTCTTTTTTTAAACTCTACAAGTAATGCGATCTCATCTGATGGTAAGCGATGATGCAGCCGAAGATGTCATCATACTAAACTTGGAAGGGATAAGTAGCCGAAGCCTCCCACCAGACTTGAACAATATATTAATTATATAAATAAAATAAATATCAGGACATTACACACATCTCAAATCGCAATCTAGCTCCAAAGTAAGCGATAGCTTACTAAATAAATATAATGATACTGTAAAAAAATCATCCTCATCACACAAACATTTACCAGTAGTGGGAATCGAACCCACGACCTCCGACGCAGACGGCAGGTTCGCTACCGCTACGCCGGTATTCGGTCGTCGTATTAAATAGAGAGAATGAAGAGATAAAAAAAAAGATTCCGACGAATTGAGAACCTCCTCCTATTTTGAAGTCGGTTAAAAATAGATCAGTGATACTAAAGTGGTTCAGACCTATGCAGGGGATACAGGAGGTCGGAGGTTTCAATCTCACGTGATCGATTTGTCGATCGGATATGTGATTCCCATATT
This sequence comes from Coenonympha arcania, assembly GCA_036785405.1. Classification (NCBI taxonomy): domain Eukaryota; kingdom Metazoa; phylum Arthropoda; class Insecta; order Lepidoptera; family Nymphalidae; genus Coenonympha; species Coenonympha arcania. The sequence goes on from CM072067.1 coordinate 7,273,723, forward strand.
ATTTTTATTTCGTTCCATTTAGATTTTATTAGAATTATGTATAAAAGTAGCGAAGATTCTTACGTGATTTTATTCATATCATGTTTTTAGCAGGTAAGTAGGTACTCGTAGGTATCTTCTTATTTAAGTGACCTGCTACTATACTACTTATTTTGAGAGAAACATGAACAAATTCAATTTTCATAACGGTTTTCGTGGATTGTATACATAAGCATCTAATATTCAAATATTATTTTTCATACTTTTTGTCGCCGTTGGTGTCAAAACAAACTTTTTTGACACCAGTAAACTGGCGTCAATTTTCGCGCGGCGGCCGGGTCCTGTGTATACGTCTACTATAATAAGGAAATTTTGTCCACAGTATAGGCAATTTAGTAAAGCTAGTACACACCGGGCCGGAATGGATAACGCACATCGTGTCCCCGCAAGCTGTTGACGCCTACGGTTTCGTCGTCATCCCCGACAAAGTGCAATGGAGACTGCTGCAAATATCCAAGCGGGGCGACGAGCGGAGCGGCGCGCGGAGCGGGGACGGCCCTCCGCGGAGAATGGGCGTAGATCTCAAACTGGTGGCGCATGTGAGCCTGGAGGATGACAGAGGGTGCCGAGGTCCGGCGGGAAACGCTACCGTTTATGGTTTGTACCACAAAATAAGTGCTAATATGTGCTTTCTGAATCAAAATTATTTTTATTGTTTCATTATCATCTTCAAAAAATAATTATATAATTTATGGAATTAAACGTGTCAATATAAATGGAATAAAACGAGATTTTATTTCTTACTAAAGTGAAATTGCCTGGGACATCAGTCTATTTATATTTGTTTCAGATCCAAACGAACAAAGACCCAAAATACAAGTAGCATCAGGTGTCCATTTCCAAGTAAGTTAGTTAGTTCCAAGTAATTGTTATTTTATTTAAAAACATAGTAGATTCTATCATTTGTGTCACAAACCACTAAGCAAGCGTTCTCTGGATGTTATACAACAGGATGCCATCTGAAGATATACTTGGTTATTTAAGCGATTTTTAGTAACCTGTACATTAAAAATTTGTTTTCTCCAAAGTAGCTCCAGACTCTGCATTTTTTTATTTATTTTTGCCGGCGTTATAAGGTCCAAAAACATTCAGAATTATTTTTTGACGGCCTTAGTTTTTTAGTAATAAGGTAAAATTACGCCTCTCGCACCCACTATCGCAAACTAAAGAAACTAAGACAAAAATATTAACCGTCTGTGGCGTTAACAGGCACTCTGGGCAGTGTTCGGCGGCGCCTGCGTGCTTGTGATGGTCACAATCTTGGCGATCGGCGCTCGGGCGGTGAAGCGGGTGTTGAAGGAGTTCCGACCAGAGCCCGTGGTACCCGCTTTGCTGCAGCCACTAAGGCCGAACTGGCTTCAACAGGACACGTGAGTACCTAGCATTAGTGCAAAAATAGGATGGAGGCGAGCATACAATTATCTGCCGTTAGAACACAAAACACTAATTAATATTAATCCACATAATTTAAAAATTTTTAGCACGCAAAGAAGTGCAATTATCTCGCACATCGAAGTACTAACGAAGTACTTCCCTTATGTAACCGCGTAAGTCTGACATAAGTACCTGAGAAAATACACATATAGCGTCACTTATTGACTTATTATTTATTGCTATTTTTCATCACTCATAGACGGAAAGTAGGTCTGAAGTTGCCTGAGAAGCGGGTTGAAAGTAATACTTTGCAGCCCTAGGGAGAATCGTTTTCAACTGACAGCTGTCAAATAATTAAAAAAAAAAACGGCCAAGTGCGAGTCGGACTCGCGCACCGAGGGTTCCGTACTCAAGAAGTACTGAAGCAAAACAATCAGGCATACTAATGTAGATGTAACACGACCAAAACTGTAACGACCAAAAATGTAAAACGGTAATAATTACCTTTGTTAATGAACCGCAAAACTAACTTTGTTTGTAGAGGTTTATTGTTAATATCATAAAAACTATGCTAGTTACAGCATTGGCTTGGCTATAGTTTTCCTGTAAAATATACGTAAATTCCTATTGACCATAATTATTTGAGATTTTTCGATTGGTAAACTCCGGAGATAAGGGGGGGAACGGTATTTTTTTAGACATTTTCCCCGATAAATCAAAAACTATCATGACTAAAAATAATTAAAAAACGGTTTTAGAATGTACAAAGTAAACCCTTTCATATGATACCCCACACAGTACAGTTATCTCACTTTTAAATTTCAACCCTCCGATTTTCCCCCCTTTTTAAATAAGAACAAAAAACTAGTTGTCACATTTTTATTGGAGTTCAAATGAAACACGACATACCCGAGTGCATCCATAGACAAGAAGAAAGACAGACTTTATTCATAAAGTAAAGACAACTGATTCATAGACATTCATACACAATCATAGACAATACTTGACTATTAAAAAGCTAAATGCATAGCCCGCCGGCTAGGCCAAAGAAAAAAAAAGGCGGGAAAGTGGCAAGCGGCAATCCGATCTTCATTTGTTTTTCGAGTTGTAGAGTTTTGTTGAGGCTTCTGTTTAACAGTGATTTTTATTGACACAATTATTCAATTTTCTTTAGCTAATTTCTATTTTTATTTTGACTTTCCTTATATTCGTAATGAAAAGCACAGTGTTTACCTCGGGATAAAGACTTATTTAGTCCCTCGAACTATAGGCCCCCTCGCTACGCTCGGGCGCCAAACCCCGTCTCGGGACTAAATAAGTTACTTTCATCCCTAGGGTAACAATGTACTATTGCATAGATAATGTAATTGCATGAAATTGTTAAGTTTCTACGAAAATTGATTAGAACTGCGCAAGAACTGAGTTGGGAAGATACTTAACAATTTTCGTTACTGTAGTATAGTATTCGTGGTTATATTGTTAAAAAAAATATCTGATATGTATTTAAAATTTTATATAAATCCCAATTTCAATTTCTTAAAAATATGCTTAGAATTTTAACATTTTTGTCTTATTGCAATTCATACCCGCTACGCTTCTAAAATTTAGACCATACATGAACTCTACCTACATGAGTAAATTGAAGTTTTTAATTAGGCTGTCAGACTGAACATTGTTCATTAATTAATTAAATGGGTTTCATTAACGTTGTAAAATGAAAAGGGGCTGAAACCTACATTTTATATGGGCCTATAATTAAAAATTTTCCTATAATAATTCAAATATTCGCGGTTTTCTATATGATATAAGTAAAGTGATTTTAATAAATAATTTATACGGCAAGTAGGTATAAGGTACATAAAGTACGTGCTTAGAAAACTTAAGAGGGATTCCTTTGCGGTAGATTAATCAGAGCGTTTATGTGGAGAGAGAGTGCAGAGAGCTTATACAAACGGATTCGATAATGGGGTGCGAGTTGCGACTACTAGTTTTAAAGAAATTATAGACACGTTCCTGTTTTGATAGGAGTTTGTTACATTTTTAATAAATAATTTTTAGATTTTCTTTGCATAGCAAATTCTCTTAACAGTGAATTTGCCTACGTGCATTTTGTCTTCATCAATCATCATTCCGCGCAGTGATGTGCGTTTTAAATTAATGGAAATGAGGAGGTGAGGAAGAAGTCCATCTGATGTCGAGTGATACACCAAAATTGACAAACCCACAAACAATTCTTATTGTGAGAGGAAACCCGTGCTCAAAACTGCTAGCAAGGTCAAGGGCTGAGGAGAAAATGACTGCCATAGCATGGCCAAAGGGGAAAGGGAGAAATTTATCCTCGTTTGACATTTCACGTAGACTAATCAAAGCCAGAAGGTTTTTAACACTTGTAAGTGGGTTTACTATTGGCGGGTGAATTTTATCCCTGGCAATGACATAAACAAGGAGGTTTTATCTCCCCCATGCGCCCATGCTTATCTATGACATAAACAAGGGGTTTATTATCCCCATGCGCCCATGCTCTGGAAGAGTGATAAAAACGAAAAAAAAAATGTCCTTTCGCCGGGGAGAAAATAGTCCCCTGCCCGTGCTAGCACTGCTGAGATTGGTAAAAACGTACACGGGGATAAAATTTGATCCTTCCCCAGAATCAAACCCGGGATCGCCGTGCAAAATGATAAGGAAACAATTTAGCAGTTATTATGTAAACAGATTAGGATCTGAGCTGGCTGATGTGCAGCGGAAGTGATCGGCCCATTGTGTGGTACACAGTTCGATTCCCGGCTGATGTTATCTACGCGAGGCAATTTGAATACACTTTCTAGCGTTTTTCTCATGAGTTTGTTTTTGTAATGCTGTTACGAGAGCGATTGTGAAGTTTTTGGGAAGCCACCATTACGTTAGCTAACGTCATTTTAATTAAATTGCAAAATGTTATTCTTGACTGCGATATCATCGATGCAATAACTTTTTAGTTATACATCTATTTTAAGCCTAAGCGTTTAAACACACTATGCTGAAAATACGCGACCGAAGTTCGGCGTGACTACGCCTGCAATACGAATTAAATTACTGATGACACACCAAACCGAAATTACGTCGCGTTATAGCTTACAGCCGAACTTCGGTCGGGTGTAAGTTCGGCAGCGATTCGGCGGCAATGTTTTGTTAGCAACACATTATACGCGACTGAAGTTCGCTCGAGACACTGAATACCCATACAAAGTTACGCAACTGAATTTCTGCCGCGTAATTTCGGCCGCGTAATTTCGGCTCTCGTGTGTCGTATTAGCTGAATCCGTCGGAACGTAAAATCAGCCACGTAACATCGGTCGCGTATTTTCGGCATAGTGTGTTTAAACACTAAGCCTTCGTCTAAGGTTTTACTTATAAATGCGAAAGAAACAAATATATACGAGTACATTACACGGGGAATGCTAGTAGTGGTCACGTTCCAAAATAACGAAACATGGTCATTTTCGCAAGACGCCGGATTGTGAATGTAAGAAAACATCACATTTGCCGTTCTTAGATACATTCTACACCCGACATAGAGTACTTAGCCAAACAGAGGTGATGGCACTGAATTCATTTATATGTCCCATAGTAATAGACATATACCCTGGACAGGGTGGAAAAAATTTCGCCAGTTTATCGGTACCAAAAATGCTTGTTTTCGCTCAGCGGCCATTTATAGAATTTTGATAGATGGCGCTACTGACTGCTTACTGTGAAAAAGGTTTACGTAAATCGTTCGGATGCTGAATGCCCAATGGGCATAACCTGAGTTTTCTTTTCGGTGCCCATAGACTACCTTTAAAAAAACTAAGTATTGGCTTCAATTGATGGTAGTCTTGCCTGATGGAAAACAATAATGAGTTCTAGCTTGAAGTGCATTTACCTCGAGAATTTCTTTTTACTCTTCTCTTGAAAGCACCCACATGATCTACACTAGGAACTCAAATCTGCTTTTTATCAACAAGAATAGTTTCATGAAGAAAGTAAAGAAAGAAAATAGTTCCGTGCCAGTTTGTATGGGTTGACAAGTATAGGAAATGAAACTGTAGAATTAGTTGTCACGTTCTCTATTCCTGGTGGATTTGCTTATTAGCGCAGGGTATGTTTGATGACTATGGTCGATAAACATACAACCATAATCATATATCACGTATCTCTTCTATTTGGCAGTTTAGCAGGTTGAATTTTCTACTACTACTAGCTGAGTATTTAATGTCAATCGAGCACAATGATCCATTATGCAAGTGACCATTAAACTAGCAGAGGCGATCTTCATAATGATTATTATCATTTCATTATTATAATATTTTTTTGAATAATAATTTTGGTGTTATTGCTTCATTTCTTATACGAGTGGTATAAAGGTTGCTTTTGTCGAATTTAGGTGCTATTATGGTACTCCATGACAATAGGCGGAATGAGTGTCCAGCATAGCAGCACTAAAGTTATAGTAGTGTTATTATCTCGTTGCAGACTCGGTCATAAATCATTCGAGTGTTTCGCTTTCGTTGTTCTTTGTTGAGTTGTGCATTACTGCAGAACAAAAAAAACGAAACACTCGAATGATTTATGACCGAGTCTGTAGCGAGATAATAACAGTACATAGTCAAGTTTGAGTCGGGCTCGCGAACTGAGGGTTCCGTACTATCAAGACCAATTCTCAACAATGTTAAAGTAAACCTAACGTGGTGTTACTGCCCAGCAAAATCACAATCAAGCAAAAAAATCACGTTTGTTGTAGGTACATTATACAGGGAGCCTCCTTAAATATTTATTTATTGTTTGTTGTTATAGCGCCAACAGAAATGCATCAGCTGTAAAAATGTCAACTTTCTATCACAATTCATGAGATACAGCCTGGTGACAGACGGACGGACAGACGGACAGCGAGTCTTAGTAATAGGGTCCCGTTTTTTATCCTTTGGGTACGGAACCCTAAAAATGAATTCAATACTCATTGTTTTGAGTTAAAAAAAAGTGATTTGCAGAAACGATCTTCTAAGGCCCCGTCGCTTAAAAAATTTTTAACGAATACCAAATGTTATAATGTTCTATATCAATAACCAACGGTTTGATGTTCTGTAAAGTGATGAATTCACATAATAATAATACGTCATTACTTACGCAATGATTACTATTAAAGTTTAAATGTCAGACCCTATTGTTTACTCTGCACACAATTACCAGTAAGTAGGTATAGACTATAACCATATCATAACTGACTCGCCCTCTCGCTGTAGGGTGCTCAGTTTATCAGATGATTGTAAAGGGCAGTTTGCAGTTTGACTCACTTCGTTGAGTCATTGTTTTCCTTTCTTGGGACATCCATTTAACGGCGTACAAGCCGTATTTAAGTGAGTTTGAATTAAGTTTTACGTAAAAACTGTAATGACAATTTACTTTCAAATTTAAACGTCATGTATTTTGGGTCTTTAATCAAAAACGCTTAGAAGCAGAAACACGATTGGATAAAATTTTCTCTAGTTAAAGTTCTCCCAAAAGTTGTGCTAAAATCTCAGTTTTCCTATTTTTGATCGGAAACTACAAAGGATGCAATTGTAATTTTTGTTTTAATGTGTCGGTAAGAACAATATCCAAAAACGCTTGGAAACCGATTTTTGATTACTGGCTTAGTTTTTGAGTAATTAGGTAAACGGTCGTTTTTCTGTTATATTCTTCCGCGACGCTGCATGTCGCGCCTACCAACGTATCCGTGAGAGTGAGAAAGACAAAAATAAATTCAATAAATCCCCTTAATAGTTATACAGTGCGTTTTAGAACTGTTCATTAGCAGTGTCATAGGTACGAGTATAACTTGCATGTCATCCCGAGACATTTGTTCTTAGAATCCCAGTATGCCTAGTAAACTAAAGGGTCCTTCAAACCGAACCACAGCAATCCATCATGGGACTATGTGATACGCTTTTACAACAAACTCGCTAATGAAATATTGAATTTATCCCTTAATAAGTTCAAAGTAGCTGCAGTGAAACGTAATCTCGTTAATAAAGTATTAAGGGTTATTTACATGAATCAAATCCTTGGGAGTGATAATGAACTGCTGTAAATTATACTAGCTTAATTAGTCTTTAAGAGCTATTGTGTGAAATGATCACCATTTCACACAATAGCTCTTAAAGGATTAACATAAGAAAACCGGCTGAGTTTGTTGTGGGCTTCTTCTCAGAGCAGGGCGCGTTTGAACCCTCGAAAACTTAGTTTTAAGTCGACTTGTAAATATCACCATATACATCGCAAATATTGTATTGACCTTTAACAAGAGCCTGTACGTTGGGCCTACTTGAAATAAAGATATTAAGAATTCTTTTTAGAATTTTGATATTATAATGACTATACCAAACATGTAAACACGAAGTAAAAAGTTTGCATTTAATTAACATATTGTGCCCTTCCATAGCTTTGAAAGCATTACAAGTACGTAGCACTTAGTCAATAGGCAAAGTACATCGAAATATTTGATGGTCAATTGGCCACTTGAAAAAAATGTCAATCTCGTCAGATAGCATTGCATGGAAGGTCGCTCAAATTGTGAAACACATGAAATCATTGCGAGTAAATAGGCAAAGCTACTGTTTGGATGATACGATGCCACAGACCTAGGAAATAATAAGGACATGGTCTACAAAATTAGCGTGACTATTATTTCTGTAAAGTGGGCATCACATGGCGTAACCTAGGGACCTAGGGTAGTAATTAAGACGGTTCACGCGTTAGTATTATGCTCGAGTCAAAATTTACGATTTCCGAAGGAACATAAAATAGTTATGTGTTCAATTATAGATGAGATAATGGAATTCATATTATTTGGCATTTCATAATCTAGAACTTGACTCAAAAATATTTTAAAATATGTGTATAACTTTCTCACTAGAACAGTTTTTGTATAGGCTGTTTGCTGAAATAGCGGTCGACGCTCTACGCAGATGCAAGATATTTGCCATGTTTCTTAACACAAACTTAAAACAATGACATATTTAGAAAATTAATGACATTTGCTAAAAAGTGTCTCAAAAAAATTACAATTTTCCTAGATTTTCATTCAAAAACCATGAACCGAAAAGTGTCATTTTTAGCATTTTTCGATAAATTAAACGTATTATTTTAGGATAAAATCCAAGATATTTTGTCATTTCTGAATTATAGTAATTTAATTCAATTAATATTCAATGTCACTTGTTATTTACTATTTTAATAAGTTGTATATTTATTTTACTATAATTTTTTTTGTAATACCATAATCGACGCAAAATTGCGTCAGCGCCAACGAATTCATTTTTAGTATGGAGCGAAACGCGAGGCACATTGCGCCGCATGAACGCTCTTAAGTACACGAACATTTGACAAAAAAACCTTGGCCGTCATCATAGCGCCGCATGTCACGCGAGTCTAGGCAAGAAAGAATGAATAGGGCGCCTCCATAGTTCTGTTATCTCTATGTACGATGAAGATGTGATTATGAAGTTGACCTTTGACGTGAAATAATGACATTCGAAGTGTGATATTTAAACATTGAGTACAAGTGATCGGCATCAGGTGAACTGAACACGAATTTATTTGAAAAACCGACCAAGTGCGAATCGGACTCGCGCACCGAGGGTTCCGTACTACTATGTAAAGAGTAAAACCATAAGAATCATTTTTCTTACCGAACCGCAAACATAATTTTGTTTTTTTGTGGTTCATTGTTAATACCAAAAAAAGTATAACAGATAAAGAGTTAACTTTATTTTCGTGTAATATTTACATTAATCCCTATTAAGCATAATTATTTCAGATTTTTTTGATTGGTTAACTTCAGAGATAAGGGGGGAGACGGTATTTTTATCGACATTTTACTCAATAAATTCCACTATTTGATACCCCCCTCAATATTGTTATCTCATTTCGAAGCCCCGGGTATCCCCCCTTTTTAAATAAAAATAAAAACAATTTTCATTTTTTTATGATTGAAGTCAATAACGTTCGCGGCATTATTTAGGATATTATATTTTTTATAAGTACAGGTTTAATTTAAAGTTGTTTCGAATTTATTGGTCCTGCCATTTTATACCGGCGCCGGGTGCTTTTATAATATTTCGTAAACCATAATATTATTTCAATAATTGAATAACTTTATCAATTGAATTCTAAAACATTTCAGTTGAAAGACGCTTTCAAAAGCTCTTTCCATTCCATGGGCAGGTAAAAAATTAGGTTATTGGTTCAGTAATTGGTTTAGTTTGAATACCTAAGTTTAGCAGAATTACTTCGGCAAATTAATAATTTTTCTCTCAGAAGTAAAATATTACCTATAAATTCTAACTAGGCAAGCACATGACATGGTATGGGGCTATAGCTATATTTATCTATTCCATTTTATGAGATTGGTTTTTGTAAGCAATTCAAAAAATGTATGGGAATGACATACCCGTTCGCTAAATCGAGCACGTGAGAGTGGCCCAGACAACAGTCTTCCTCATAATTTTTTGAATTTCGTTCTATTAACCCACCAACAACAATCCTAGAAATGGAATAGATAAGTCATATGGCCACAGTAAAGCAAAAATGAAAGAATAAAGTTTATATTATATTGTGTCGTATAGCCTGTAGGTAACAGTTATAAACCAGGAGACTTGTTAACACTTTAATAACCTCATATTCGGAGAACCAAAAACATTATGACTTTTTATTTTTGATAGGTCGATGCCTTCTCTCGGCATTCTACATCTTATGCATGTAGTTTATAATTTTACCAGCTGCTTACCGGATATCATGATTAAAATAATACATAACACGGAAAGTTTTTAAGCTATCTTTAACAGAAGCTAAAGCCTCGATGACACGGGGCGAGTTTACAAGCTACAAGCCAGCGAGTTCCCTTGTAGATTGTAAACTCGATCCGTGTCATTGAGCATTTTTACAATCTAAGCTTAATGACACTGGGCGAGTTAACAAGCTACAAGCTAGCGAGTTCGCTAGCAGCTTGTCAACTCGCCACGTGTCATTGAACTCTTTTACAATCTAAATGACACGTGAGTTTACAAGCTGCTAGTGGCTCGCTGGCTTGTAGCTTGTAAACTCGCCCCGTGCCAACGAGGCTTAACGGCCTAGTTACAAGCCATAGGTTTGTTTACCAGAGTTGCCGGTCTCGATGGCTTCACATCTGACGCAATGCTAGATTAGAATCCGCACGAGACCCGAGATTAGCATCAACTTGAACTTTCATTTCTCTCTTTGTAGGTGAAGGTCATAGACAACATAAACGTAAAGGACCTTCTTGCTAGTTCTATTTCTAGCCTCCCAAGTCCCGACTTTACTCACTCACGAATATTTTGCACTTTTCAAGGTAATGGTGCAATATAATGTAATCTGCTTTGAAACGAACTCATGATTTTCGCCTAAACTCCCATCAATTTTAGAAGTACTAACCCTGCTATAAATGATTCGTTTCTGACTAAAAGTAGTAATAAAGTAACTTTATTTTCCTCCATACAAAATTTATCTTCTTGCCAACAGTTTGACTGTTACCACCCAAAGGATATTAAATGTTTTTCCTATTTCCATTTCGATATGTGCAGGTGGTTTTAGGTGGTAGTATTAGGTTAACTACATGGTTAAATACCTTTTTTTTTTTGAAACATGTTATATTATTACTTTATGTAATTTTAATGAATGATTTTGTAACGAAAATCCAAGTGCAATCATTAATCAATGATATTACATATAAAAATGTATGATCTAAGGAAACGTTAATTTTTGAAAATATTTTAGCACATTTAACTACAATATAATGTACAAAGTCATGTCTGATTTGACGGCAAATGCGGGTAATCCTACAGTGATGTAAGAGCGATAGGTATGATTACTCGGTACGAACTAACCTAGAATACAGATCGATAGATTTCCCCGTAACGTCTATTTATTTCTGAGTATTGTGTAATATGAGAAGATGTGTAATATGTCTGATATTGTGTTTTCGATCTCTTACAAGCAAGGGCAGTCTGGAAGGCGTCTGAAGAGTATTATTCTCTGAACCGCGAACCTCGATTAAATTATGACTCCGAGCGTTTATAAACTGCGGGCTATAATTAAAATAGGTAACTACTAAATACATAATATAAGTAAAATTCTATTACTTGCAAACAATTATTAATTTACCCGAGACTTTTTTGTAGATAGGCTTGCGCTTGACGACAATCATGCCTGATGGAAAGCAATGATAATGTCTAGGTTGGAGCTTGCTTGCCTAGAAAATGCCTTTATTCACTCTTCTCAAGAAGGCACTCAGATAGTACTTGACTGGGTACACGGAGGCTGGATGGGCGTTCCACACCTTAGGTACCAGAAACGTGGAAGAAAAGGATGAGGATGCCACCGCTCTCGGCGCTTTTCGACTAGTGCTAAAAGTGCACCTAATTTGTTTGCACTCAATAAGTACCATAAACAATGTCATCTGCTTAGTTTAATAGTATCTGTGGCAAATGGCTGACTTACCCAAAACTGGCCTCAGAAACATTATAACTTTTTTTAAAATAAAAAAAAAAATATTTCATAATATTAAGTTTACTTTATCCTATCGCTGCTGCATCGTTGAATCCTTGAAATAGACTTACAGAATAGCACTCTATGTACATACTTAATATAGCACTGTTACTAAGTACCGAACTAAATAGTTTTTATTACTCGAAAATCTTCTGCCAGTGAATAAACACATATCACACCTGTCCTCTTTAATACCACTTAAGCTGCAACCACCACCTATTCAGTTGTAGATTATGTTATCATGTTTGCCCATCTTGTGCAACGACAAAAAATAATATGGATTATGTTGTAACTTATAATAACATCGTATGTAGTCCAAGTTAAAGCGTTAGTTTACTTGTACAGCAAATGTATTTGGTTCGAGAGACTATTATAGACCGGTATAGAAGTGCTTGGACGAAAATTTTATTTCAGCACGGCTAGCCAGCAGCATCAGGGCAGGGTTTCCGATTATAATGGGCAGGGCTTCCGATTATATTATCCTGTGGTCGATAAATAACTACTTATTTATTTACACAAGCGGATAAAACAAGTCTTTCTTCTGTGGTTCACGGGACATTTTATTAATCATAATCATAATCATAATCATAATCATTTTATTGGTAAATGTTTTTACACGTCATAGGTACAATATAACTTAACATACAAAGTAAGTACGTTTATAGACTATACAGGAGAAAAAAAGAATAAATCCATATATATTACTAATAATAATGTCAAATGTTATTTTATTCTAATTGCAATATTATATTGTCATTTAATTTTACGATCTAAGAGTTCTTTATAGCTATAAAAGGACTCCTCGACAAGCCAATCTTTTAATTTATGTTTAAAACTGCCTTCACTGCCTGCGTTCTTAACGGACAGAGGTATTCTGTTATAGACCTCCGCTCCCATTCCGCGAACGCATTTTGACGATTTTTTTAGCCTACCGCTTTTGGCCAATATTCTATCAGGATATCGCAGGTTACACTGCAGGTCACCTCTTCTGTTAAATTCATTTTTGTGGTTAAAAACATATAATGCTGTGTTGTAGATAAGCAGACTCGGAAGGGTAAGAATTCCTAATTTGGTAAAATAAGGCCGAGCCGAGATGTCCTGCGGTATTTTTGCTAGTATCCTAACAGCACGCTTCTGGAGCCTAAATACTCGTTCCCACTCCGCCCCTCGTCCCCACAATTCGATCCCGTACTGCAACAAACTGTGGACCGAGGCGAAGTAGCAAGCTCGGGCTGCCTCTGCGGATAGGGTGGATGCGACGCGCTTTAGAGCGAAGCATGCTGTCGACAGTTTGCCGCACAACCTATCTATATGTGAGTCCCACTTTAGGCATTCGTCCACTTGGAAGCCTAAAAATGTCGTATTTTCCACTTGCTCGATTTGTTCGTTATTTGCAAATATGGACAAGGGACGACACTTTCGGCCTGCCAAGTTAAATCGCATACATTGAGTCTTAGAAATGTTTAGGGCGAGGCCATTTCTTTCGAACCAATTTAGAGTTTCTTGAGCTTTTATGTTTAGCTTCTCCTCCAGTTCGTTCACTGTCGATGCCGTTATTATCATTGCCACGTCGTCGGCGTACATGTAAACATCGGCATCGCTTATGCAGAGAGGGAGGTCGTTGAGAAGAAGTGTGAAAGCGAGGTTCGATAAGGAAGATCCTTGCGGGACGCCGTTTTGTGAGATTTGATAGTCTGATTTTAGAGATCCCGCTTGTCCTACTACTCTTTGTTTCCGTTCACTCATAAAATCGACTAACAAGTTTAACGCCGGGCCGTTTATCCCATAGTATTGAAATTTCATTTTTAAGATGGTATGATCCGCGACATCAAACGCTTTCGATAGGTCGCAGAACAGCACCGCAACTTCTTTTTTATGTTCCCGTGCCTCTAGAACTTTCTGGATTACTTCTCGTACTAGTCCAGTGGTGGAGCGTCCTGCACGATACGCGTATTGTCTGTCTGATAAAGCATCGCTGGTTTGCAAAAACTCTGTTAGTCGCGAAGTGAGGCCGTTTTCGAATATTTTTGCTACCGCCGGAATTATAGTTATCGGGCGATAGCATGTAGGGTCTGTTTTACTGCCCTTGCCCTTATATAGGGGACATACTTTTACTTCTTTGAAAGGCCGTGGGTACACGCCTTCCCTAATGCACCTGTTGAGAAGAATTTCTAGTGGTGGGCTTATAACACCACTTATAGACGTTAGTAAATTAGTCGATATATCATAAATGTCTTTCGTGGGTTTTTTTGCTACGTTTTTAGTGATAATTTTATAGATTTCCACCGCTGTGAAAAGGCGAAATCGTAGGGATCTATCGGATTTTACGCGTGCGTCTTCTAAAGCCTTCTTAGAAAGTTCGATGCTGGGTGAGGGCGCTCCGCACGCCACGGCAGCACTGACAAACTGATTATTGAGGTGGTTGACTAAATGTAAATTAGACTCAAACTCTGTTCCGTCTACATTTTTTATGACATCCACGTACTCCTGCCGGGGTTTATTTGTTTTCCCAGACTCGCAATTCACAATTCGCCACATTGTTTTTGTTTTATTCAGACTATCTTTAATTATATTATTGTAATAAGAGGTCCTTGCAACCGTCAATTTATTGTTATAAAATGTCAAAAAATTATTAAATTTATCATGTAATTCAATGTCATTCGGAAATTTATTTTTAATGTCCGAAATAGTATAAAGTAATGCTTTTAAGTCGATTATTTCCTTTGTCACCCACGATTTTTGATCAGTTTTATATGTTTTATGTTTATATGGAAAACAAATGTCAATTTTATTAGGTATCTACCTTGTCATTGATAGGTAATTTGGATTTGACTCCTTCTTTCTCAGGGATATTGTCACGTAAAAGATATTTTTATACGTAGGTATTACGTATAAAAATATCATACGTTGCATTACGGTACGTTGCATAATACCTAATGTATTAATTTACAAATTATATTTTATGATAAATATTTTAAAAAAATCTATTTTAGAAATTTTGTATACCACTCACACGAAAAACGAGTGTCTCTTGCTACTTGCACCAACAACTTATAAATCCACCTTGCGAGTACCTACCTTCTCCGTAAGTGGGTGTGACTTGTATTTCGGACGGTCCGTCAGAGCAAATCTTTTAGAAAACGAGTACGTAACAAACTCACAAATATGGCCCGGAACGGATGTTTCAATGCAACGGTTAATGCACAAATGCATTACGATTGCAACTCAAGATACATATGATATGAGTTTGAGCAATCATGTCTAATTTGTATTGAGAAACCGCATTCATGACTTGCGCCGAGGATGTGATAAAATAATAGACGTATATAAAATGGAAAATACTTTCCAAAAAACCAACTTCAAATGCCACTACAAAGAATGAAATAATTTTTAATGTACACCAATTCGAAGTCGGGCAATGTTTTGTTCAATCATTAATAGTCCTTCTTATTATAAAACTTGATGTGCAAAGAAACGACAAAATTGGCCATAATATACGAAGGACTATTATTGAATGAACGAAACATTGCCCGACTTCGAATTGGTGTACATTAAAAATTATTTCATTCTTTGTAGTGGCATTTGAAGTTGGTTTTTTGGAAAGTATTTTCCATTTTATTTTATACTTTTTAGTGGAAAACAACTAATGCGCAAGGCATTGGAAAAAATGCCCACATCGCTTGAAGTATGCTTCTAAAATCTGAAGAGTTCCCTCAATTTCTCCAAGATCCCATCATCAGATCCTGACTTGATGAATAGAGTCATTACTTGATGACTGCAAGGAAATGCAATAGTAACTATAAAAAATACCTAAATCGCTTCAAGTATACTAGCAAAATTTGAAGAGTTCCCTTGATTTTACCAAGATCCCATCATCAGATCCCGACCTGATGACCATAAGACTGACTGGAAAAAATTACTCTTTTAAACAATACCCAAATCACTTCAAGTGTGCTTATAAAATTTGAAGAGTTCCCTCGATTTCTCCAGGATCCCATCATCAGATCCTGACTTGATGATTATGGGACCATCTGTGAACAATACCCTATCAAACAAAAAAAAAATTTGCGAAATTGGTCCACGCATCTTCGAGTAATCGGGGAACATACATAAAAAAAAATAAAAAAAAAAAAGATTCCGACGAATTGAGAACCTCCTCCTTTTTTTTTTAAGTCGGTTAAAAATAAATAGATAAAATAAAAGTATCAACAACGTTGTACTTGTCTCAACTGATGGACATCCGATGATTATCTCTATAGTAGTGTTATTATCTCGCTGCAGACTTGGTCATAAATCATTCGAGTGTTTCGCTTTTGTTGTACTTTGTTGAGTTGTGCATAACTGCAGAACAACAAAAGCGAAACACTCGAATGATTTATGACCGAGTCTGCAGCGAGATAATAACACTACTATATTATTATATAAAATTCTCCTGTCCCAGTGTTTGTAACCCAATTCCTCAGAAACGGCTTGACCGATTTTTATGAAAAATTTTGTCTACATTCGGTATGTCTGAGAATAGGACGTAAGATATTTTTTTATACCCCGTATGGCAAAACAAGGTTTGCCGAGTCAGCTAGTATGATAAAAAAATGAACGAATTACTAGATATTATTGTATTTAAATATCACCAGCATCAACATAGGTAACATGTTTTGAGGAGATTCCACTATAAAGTCAGAAAAAGAATGGTATCCGATTTCACTCACGACTACGTATCTCGAAATCTTATACGACTCGCGTGGTATTGCATCAAAATTAGCATAACACTTCAAATGTGAGCCGTTCGTTTTGTGGTTTTTCATGTTGTCTGTTTCGCAAATTCTGCCATTCGTTCCGTTCAAATCGAGTTAGTGGATAGAGTCAAATTAATCTGACATTCACTGTTCACAGTGTCAGTTTCGCCCACGACTTCGAATGTTTGAGGGAAATGCACAATGCACATGCTTCGTTTCACAATAGACCAAAAAATTGGTTGTCTGTAAAGTTGGTTTACGGACGATAGATTTACGTGATAACGTCATAATTGGCCTCTCTATCTTGTTTAATCGTGCCTCTCTATCGCTTGTTGCGCGCTCTCGCTTGCACGCACAGGCTCAGATGGAACGTTACGCGGAACGTTACTATTTTTCAAGTGCGTTGCTGGTGTTCATCAATTTATTAAACGTTAACACGTCAAAATCAGACATTACGCGCTTTTTAACCTACGCTTGTATGCGTCTTTGAAATACTATCATGAGTTATTAGAAGATAATAAAAGTTCGCCAAGTGCGAGTCGTACTCGTACACGAAGGGTTCCGTACAATTATCTACAAATACTGCTAAAAAATCATTTGTTGTATGGGAGCCCTTATAAATATTAATTTTATTCTTTTTTGTATTTGTTGTTAAAGCGGCATCGGAAATACATCATATTCTGTGAAGATTTCAACTGTCTGTCAAGGTTCCTGAGATACTTACTGCAGAGACGTAGATAAAGATGGACGGCGGAGTCTCCTGTTTTTTACCCTTTGGGTAGTTACGGAACCCTAAAAACGAATTTATACATCGAAGTTCGAACAAACAGCCTAGCCAAACAACAGATCGCAAAAGAAGTGGGTTACAAACACATTCAGTTTTATGTAACTCATTAGGCTTAAGTAATTTAGATTGTCTAGTCTCTAGATTAGATTCCTCAGCTAAATCAGTTCAATAGTTGCGACGTGAAGGAGCAATAAACATAGACCAGACAGACATAAACTTTCGCCTTTAAAATATTTGTTGATAGCTACAATTAAACACAAACTTCTTCTTGACCTTTATCCTACCAAAAAGGGACAGCCGACCCGCAAACAGGGTGAAACCAGCTGATTTCCACCCTGTGACCTTCATGTCGGTTAATTACAGATCTAATATTTCAAGTTTAAAGCACGGCTATTCAAATATCTGTACAATTTACCAGGTGGAAAGCCTCTTGAATCCGTCTGGATGAGTAATTAATACCGCTGCGTCAAATATATTCACAAACTACTAGTAGTACCTACCTACATTATAAATTTATTATTGGCAAATTAATTAAATTAATAAAATTAATATAGATTACTTTATAAGGATCTCTTGTAACTTTTGCATGCCTTAAAAAGGTAGAAACATTGATACCCTTGTAATTGTAATAAGATCTGTATTTGATATTGTTTTACGCAAATAAACTGATTAATTGATTAATTGATTGATAGTTCAATGAACAAAAATGGTTGCTTTATTATGAATCTAAATTCGCATTTTCAACTAAGCGCATTTGATACCTAAGTACCTACTTTAGTCGATAAATGGTGGGTGATGAAACTGTACTAAATAACAAATAACAGTAATTTTCGTAATCAGCTCTATGCGCGGAAACTCCTTTCCCGACCTCATAAAGGGAATAAAGTGGCTATTTCGAGGTGGGTAACTAGGCAACTTCGCTCCGTAGATATTGATTACAACTTTATTACTTGTGACAAGGTCTCCATACATATACCAGATTTTGTCGAGGATGATTTGGCAAAGGGTATAATATCTTATACCTTTAGGAAGCAATTCTTGATTATATTTCGATAAATGAATCTCGGAAACGGCTCGAACGATTTTCATGAAAGTTTACATAAAAATAAAAAATATTTAAATAATATAATTGTTTTGGGTGCGATAAATTGATCTAGCTAGGATTCATTTTTAGAAAATATCGTATTTACCAAAAAAGAATATGACTCTTCCTGACATCTATTGGTGAAAGTAATACTACTTTTTAAAAGCTCAATTTAAAAATCTTTGCTTGAAATTGTTGGCAAAGTTTAGTGTACAGGGCATTTCGGGTGCGATAAATCGATCTAACTAGGATTTATTTTTAGAAAATGTCGTATTTACCAAAAAATACCTACCACCCAGATATTAAAACTTTAAAATAAGTATGCCTTTACACCACCATACGCAAGTTTTCCTTGAGCAGCGTGGAGTGTTATCACTATCATTGTTTCCGAACCAAAA
Source organism: Coenonympha arcania (assembly GCA_036785405.1). Taxonomy (NCBI): domain Eukaryota; kingdom Metazoa; phylum Arthropoda; class Insecta; order Lepidoptera; family Nymphalidae; genus Coenonympha; species Coenonympha arcania. The sequence goes on from CM072067.1 coordinate 7,292,701, forward strand.
ACTGCTGGTAAAAAACTTGGCATTTTAAAAGCTCAAAAAGTACTTTAAACCGGAACAGCTCCTCAATTTATAGGCATAGGTTCATTCTTACATTTAGTACCTACTGTAGCCACTTATGGGATGTTTTTGCCATGTACCAACTTAATTCTTTGGATATGTACTAGGAAACTCATCGGCAACCAGACACTGGTCAACAACTCAAAGGCTTGAACATCGTCGTAAGGTCTGTCTTTTTTATAGAATATATTTTGAAGAGTGTGGGTTCCCCCGTCACCTTTTTATCATAGAACTGCAAGGCATCGAAAAGGTTTGCACCCCTAAATAGTAAACGCACCTTCTAAAGACACGTACGAAGCAGTTTGATTGCTCGTTCCTGATACGCACTGCAAAGGTCTGAAATAGCCCCAAGCACTGTGGGGACTTTCCAAACTCCAACTTGGGATTGCCACGAAGACGCGCCCCACTCTGTCAAAATTACTTATGTTTCATTCGATTCGTATGGAGTTTGACAGAGTTGAGCACATCATTGTGGATTGAGATATTTATATTTACTGTACGTACCTATGTATGTAATTGTAATCTAATTCAAGAATGACATAAATCACTATTTATTGTCTTATACATGCACAAATAATTGTGCGTGCATATAAGACAATAAAGTAATTTTACGTCCAACGATCGTTATCTCTTACGATAAAATTATGAATAAAACTTATGTTAAGTAGCAGTATAACTAATCTTATGAAGTCTGGTTTTAGACTCTATTATATAGTGATTATAGTTTTATCTTGTATGTTGAAAGTATTCTTATATGTATACTCTTCTACGTTTGGCGGTTGAAAGGTAAATGTGCATTTGTGTGGGAGTTTGATGAGCACAATTAAAGCAATTGCCTCCACAGTTTGGAATTGCTTAAGTTTATTTGTTCATGTCATCATTATTGCCTAAAATTGTACGTTTTAAGATTTTTTTAAGTGTGCTAGAAAGTACTGACTTTTTTACTTGGCTTAGGTCATTCCCCACTTTTTTTATTTTAATTAATGTGATCATTGTTATTGTATACTCTTAACTCAGTTCTAGATAGATCTACTGATTATTTGATAGCAGGCTCTTAACTTGCATTTGAACAGGTTAGTATTGATCTTCTAGACTTGGCCGATTACTCGTAGTTTAGATTTAATCTAGTCCTAACATCACTTTATTGAAATGTACTTACCCAACAAATTGTTACAAACTTATTGTTGTAGAACATTCCAGTTTACTTCTATTAATTTCTCTCTTATCCAATATCGATATCAAGATTGTTTACAAGATATTCTTGTCATCTTTAATCACAAACAAACAGTTTACTGTTGTTTTGTAAGTTTCTTAATTCATGTCTTTGGTCTGTTATTGTATGATACGTTTTTAATTATTCGGTTCAAAGAAGTCTTTCTTTGAAAGACAGAAACTAACAAATTAAAACTAAAGAACAGTTTAAATGGTTATTCCTGTGATCTTATTTGAGATCTTTTATCTGATAGCTCTTGAGCGTTGCTGTTGGATGAAAAACAAACGCACATTGTGATAAGCCAACACTTTAATAAATCACTTACCTAAGATAGGTCAATCCACGAAGACGCGCCCTACTCTTCACAATCGCTTATGTTTCATGCGATTCGTATAGAGTTAGGAAGAAGTGGGGCGCGTCTCCGTGAATTTAACTACCTTATAGTTCTCTAATTTTCCTAAGATGTAGATTGGGTTGTAGCGTGTTGAAAGCGTGGTATTAATACGAAGAAATTGCACCAGCCTTGACCGGCATGCGTTAGCTATTGTTTCATTGCGAAGCGAAGTGAGAAGGTGATTCAGATAACACTTTATACTGAGTAAATAACTGATTGCAATCTCTTTATAAATTGCCGTATTCAGAACTTTGAGTAGTTAGGTAGGTACACATAGCGTAAGATTTCATTGTAGAAGAGGTGTCGAACAAGGAAGCTTATTATCCGCTATAATATTTAAAATAGCTGGACTTAAAATGTTGTTTATTGCATGCTTGGCTTAAAATTATAAGTAAACTTGCTTTTGCGGCTATGCTTCGGTATTTTATTTGGGGACCATACATTTTTTCAGATAAAATGTCGCCTGTGTGTAATTTCAGGGCAATTTAATTAATCTCTAGAATGTGATCTGGGACAAAGTTTTATAAGCTTAATGTATCTATTATATGTAATATTTAAACCTTTACAAACATTTAACGTTGTTTTGCCTATTGGTTTAAAGGTGCCGCCTTTTTAAGTCATATCTCTGTAAACTATTTAATAATTTAAAATTTCTTATCACCACTTTTAATATGGAGACGAATAAATAGAGTTCTAAATTCTTAAAGACTTAGAGATTTGGTACAGTAGAATCAGCACAAACGAAAAAGTATTTCAAATTAACTACATACACGAATATAGTAAGATTTGAATTCACGGCCATATTTCAATACGCCGCATGTACCGCTGAGATGTCGCGGCTTTGGCTGTTGTATAGAGTTTAGAAAGTAGCCGCGAGACGCGGCTGGCATCGCAATGATCCGAGGTGAGAGGACGGTCAGCTTCCTTGATCCAGCGAACCGACGATCGCGACTAAAATTACCGGCGACGAGCTTGATGCAATAATGCGACTTGTAACTCTAAGGTATGGTTTACACTGGTCTTGTATACAGTCCAGTAGTTAGTTAGGATACAGTGTGGTAAGGAGTAGGACGATCTCTAGTGATGAAAAGCATTAGATAGGCTTGTTTGACTCTTATTACACCTTAGGTAACCTCTCCCATCGTCGCTGTTTCCACCGACGTATGGCAACACTAGGATTTGAAACGTGAAACGTCAACTCTTTTGACCACCTAATTGGAGCTTACCAGGCCGCTAGCACCTATTAACAGTTATCACAAGCATTGTCTGGGTTTGGGTCCCCAAAGTCTCACGAGTTACGTGATCCGCCCCTAGCCACTTCAACTTAATGACACTGTGATCTGTCACTCAAACAGTTTTTATCTACGCTCATTGCTTAAAGTTCGAATTATAAAATCGAAATGTGTCAAATAATTACCTACTTTATTCACAGACTTCTATAATTATTAAAAAGTTATTCATAATAACATCGCTCTACTATGGAAATATTTAAAGAAAGTTGTATAATATCCATAACGATACACGGCTCTGGACTCCTGTATTTGTATCTGGGGTTTTGAAGGAATTGATTACAGAACCGCTATCGGCAATACAACGGTTAACGGTTACAATTATTATCTGGGGTAGGTAATATTTTTTTTAATACATTTGCTCAAAAAGTTGACATTTCCATGTGTGTTTAGCGTGCGCAAAGTTATTCTTTTCCGCACTAGTGCTTTTGTGTTTTCCTCCTACGCGGCACTGGAGCGGGCGTACCAGGAGCGCATAAACACGAACACGTTATGCAAACACGGAGCAGGCAAACAAGTAAAACCAATGTTTTTTTTCGCAAATGTATTAAAAAACGTCGTTCAATGCACGTGCGGAATTGTCATCTTTACTCGTTCTTATAGTTGACCCTCGCCTTCGGCTTGGGTCAACAAACCGGGACTCGTAAAGAAATGACAAACTTTCCGCACTTATATTGAAATGTACTATTATGTAATATTTTTTTAAGTGAATCCACAGACAACATATAGTTGGTAGTCATTGCCGAGAGTATAGATGGGCCATGATTGACCATAGACAACAACACAATGTCTAACGTTCCGCGTGACGTTCCACCTGGGCCTGTGATTATGATTATGATTACGATTACGATTACGATTACGATTACGACTACGATTACGATTACGATTACGATAACGATTACGATTATGACGTTATCTCGTAAATCTATCGTCCGTAAACCGACTTTACAGACAACTAATTTTTTTTGTCACCTAGTCAAAACTTTGCGCTGAAAAATGTCTAGTAGTGAAACCTACTAAAGAAAATTTCACTCCACCTGACATCTTAGTAGTTGCAATGATTTACGACAAAAGTTAGCAAGATTTTATGATTTGGATTTATGATAATAATATGAGCGTAGATAAAGTAGTGTATGAAACTCTACATAATTAGGTATTAAAACACTCGTGTGATACTATTAAAAAACTCGCCTGCGGCTCGTTTTTTAAACTCACACTCGTATTTTAATACCCCCCATTATGTAACCGTTACATAAACTACTATTAAGGAACTCGTCATTTTTAATCGACCCATGTTCATCTGGAAGTTCTCTAGGAGTAAAATATTTTTTGAATCCAACCATTCCAGATATTAGCGCATTCAGACAAACAAACTCAGGAGTATTAGATACTCTATTAGTATCTATAACTATAAAAGGCTTTGTCCTGAGTGACTGACTGACAGACAAGCTACAGCCCAAACGGCTGAACATAGTGACTTTAAAATTTCAGGGAAGATTCTTTGTGAACCCAAACCGCTCGCTAAGAAAGGGTTTTTTGAAATTCTACCCCTAAGGGGGTTAAATAAGGGATTTTATTTTACATATATGGGAATCCGTCAATTTTCAAGTTGTGTTCATTAAAATCGGTAAGTAGGATTTTGGATAAAAATAACTCGTAAGTTCCTCGATTTTTTAATTCCACCCCTACTAACGAGACTACTTCCTAGGGGGGTGAAACGAGGGTCCAAAGATATTACGAAGAAATGCTCCTTCACGCCGCAGTTACTGATCGGAACTGCCTGAAATTTGAACAAGAGTTAAATTATATTCTGGATTAATAAATAGACTACTTTTTATCCCACAAAAATCTATGGTTCCCGCGAAATTTGTTAAAAATAGAAATACGCGCGGGGGAAATACTCCTTCACGTCGCAATTTCTGAATCGATTTGTCTGAAATTTGGGATAGAGGTAGATAATTATATCCCGGTTTAATACATAGGCTACTTTTTATCCCGAAAAAATCCATGATTTCCGCGGGATGTGTGAAAAACCAAAATTCCTGCGGGAGAAAAACTCCCTTACGCCGTAACTACTGAAGCGATTTGACAAAAATTTGGATCAAAGGTAAATTATGTAATGATTTAGAACTAAGGTTACTTTTCATCCCGGAAAAATCCATGGTTTAACAGGATTTTTGAAAAATCGATTTCCACGCAGGAGAAAAATCCTTTACGCTGCGACTACTGAACCGACTTGGCTGAAATTTGGAATGGAGATAGATTACATTGTGCATTAATACATAGGCTACTTTTATCCCGGATATATCCATAGATTCCGAGAAATATGTGAAAAACCGTAATTTTCGCGGTAGAAATACCTTTATGCTGTAAGTAACTACAGAAATTATTTAGTAATATGGAGAGAAGATAGACGATAGACGATATCCTGGATTATTATACAGCTTATTTTTTATTCTGAAAAATCCGTGTTTACCGCAAAATTTGTGTAAAAACGAAGTTCACGCGAGGGAAGTACTACTCCTCCACGCCATAACTACTGAACCGATTTGGCTGGAAATTTAAGTGGTGAAAGATTGTAACTTGGATTAATACAAAGGCTACTTTTTGACCCGGAATGATTGCCTGAAATTTGGAATGGAGATAGAAGATATCCTATAATTACCACATAAGCTACTTTCTAGAAAGTAAGTATAAAGGCTAAAGTTGATAAGGAAATTTAGGTTTTTGAAAAATCTGAATCTCTGGATTTGTGAAAAATCGAAATAACCGCGGGCAAAGCCGCGCGCAAAAGCTAGTTTACTTATAAAGACACCATACTAGCCTCTGAACTATCATCATGTTAGCGCGATAGGCAATAACAGATTAATTCCTATGAATTGGTCGTCACCTGCCAGATTTACGAGTGAGTAAAAGTTGTAAGACGTGTGGCGGGCTGCACCGATCCCCGGCACTGTCATAAGTCATAACATTTCCATTATGGATCGCCGATCGACAAAGAGAATCATGCAATAATAAGCCTTAGTGGGTTCACTTGTGACTCCTTGGAGATACTCGTACTAGCTGCTAAACATTACCTGCTTATAGCAGTCAAGAAAGACATTGTAAGGAATCTTTCTGAGACTTCTTTATCCGGGATGTCAAGGCTTCCATACTGCCTTTAAATTAGGCTAAGTATGATAAGCTATGCTATGATCAAACTATTCTCAAACTCAACTCATTAATTAAGGCTCTCTGGACTATCTCACGTTAGCGCGATAGGCAATAATGTATTAAATTCAAATGGTCGTCATCTGCCAGATTTACGAGCGAGTAAAAGTTGTCAGACGTGTGGCGTATTGCACCGAACATGTCCATTATGGTTCATCGATCAACAAATAAACCAATAATAATAATAACCTGATGGGTGTACTTTTGACTCCTGGAAGTTATATGTGCGTTTGCGGTAACTATTAACTAAATATAACTTCCTTAACAGGGAAGAAAAATAATATGAGAAAATCTGCGAAAAGTGAATAATACTTACTTCATAATATTCTCAAAAGTGTGTACTTGTGTAATCTGCCAAATAACGAGCTTTGGTATAATTCTTCTAATTGTAAGAGGAGACTCTAGCCCAGAATTGAGCCATATTAGAAGGTTGGGGTAAATAAATTAATTAGTAATACATACACCAGATATTTGGAATAAGTACCTCATGGAATTACACATATTATATGCTACTTTATCCCAAAAATTTCCACGATTCACGCTTGTGGATCCGCGGACAATACTAGTAGATTATAATTTTGATCTCGATCCCAATACTTAGAGGAAGTACAGTCGCGGAATGAAAAGGTTCGTCACCTTAGTGTCGATATTCGTTTGCACTAGTACTCTAGTACTGCAAGAGTCCATTTATGCCAACATTCCAGTGCAAGAAACAGCACTGCTAACATTTGAATAAATATGACGTTTGCTATCGAATAAGGTTTTGCTTGTAAGTTTCTTCTATCCCGTCAATGTGTTACCAAAATGTATTAAAACCTTAGTTATTTAGGAGAAATTATGATATTTTGAAATTATGACAATTGATATTGACCGATTGACAATATTTTTAACAGAAATAATAATGTCAGGTTGAATTAACAAGAAGGTTGCAGTTTATCCATAATAATCTTGTTGACAAGATATAAATAGTCAAACTACCTTGATCTGAACAATTTTGAACTTTACTAACGAACAGTTAAACTTTATTTTCTCTAACTCGAGTCTATTCTGTAACATAGTTTCAAAACGTAATATGTGCTCGTGATACGTTGAACGAATCAATTTGAAAATCGACGAACCTTTTCGTTCCGCGACTGTACATAGGAGCTCTATTTTGGAATAGTTATGTATTAATACAAAAACTATTTCCCTTCAAAACAAGGCAATAGCAAGATGATCTCTAGCAACAATGACATGTTTGCAAACACAGTAATAACAGAAATAATCACTGTTTAGTATTCCACAATAGCTGCTGCTTGTAACTTTACCGCGTTAAATGAACCGGCGCGGCGATTTAGATGTACAGCGAGGAAGCGTCGCCTTTTGTAAGCTATTTGCCTACATAATTAGCTCTTTCTTTGAGCAAATACTGCGAAAGAGAAACTACGTGTATGACGTCATAATGTGTTTATGTCTAAACCGCAATAGGACACATCTTTTACTAATAGTCAACTTTAGCTCCATTACCTTTTATACCGTATACTTCGCGAAGTATAAAAGGCAATGGAGTATACGGTGCGACAAATTTATTTGTTTTACTATAATCCGCTACTTCAAAAGATATTGTAATATTGTGTCCAATATCCACCCACATGAAACACCACACACAATTCTTCCAGCACTTTCTTCAACACACACCTTACACCGGGACATCCTTAGGAGAGGTTAACTTCACAATGCGAAATCGAAGTATACGGTAATTTTAAAATATGCACCCACACCCGCGGTGGAAAAGAAGAATAAGGCGGAAATTGCAATTAAAAGAGAAAGAAAAACTGCCAAAATTAACGTTTATTTAATTATGTGACGGACATTCACAAAATAATTAAAAATATAGCACAGTATTATTATTATTATAGCTTTATTTTCCACATAACAAAAAATATATAACAGAGTTAATTAAATGAAATATTTCTTTTATTTTTCCTTGTTATGAAGCCCCTTCTTGGGTAAAAGCCTCCTCCATCCTTTTCCACCTTTCTCTGTTCTTGGCCAAATGCATCCAACTTGTTCCTGCTATTTTTATTATATCATCGGCCCATCTTTTCTTCTGTCTTCCCACACTTCTTTTGCCTTTTGGGCCCAACCATTTAGTAGTTCGGTAAGTCCATCTCTCATCCTTATATCTGGACAAATGTCCTGCCCAATTCCACTTCTGTTTCAAACTAAAAAGGAGGGCGTCAGTTAGTTTAGTTTTCATGCGGATGACTGAGTTCCTTGTTTTTTGTATTTTTCGTAGTTTAAGTATACTACGTTCCATTGCATGTTGACATGATGCAATTTTGTTCTTTACTTTTTCAGTAAAGACCCAAGTCTGGCTAGCGTAGGTTAGGCTCGGGAGAACACAAGAATCCATTATAGTCTTTTTTATACTGGGGCTATAATTCCCTTTTAGGATTTCTTTTTGGGCCCAGTATTTCTTCCAAGCGGTACTTATTCGCCTATCTATTTCGTTTTCGTTGCTGTTTGCATCGAAGGACACCAATTTACCTAGGTATATATATTCATCTGTATAGTCTATCGGGTTCTCATCCACATTGATTGTTTTCTTTAGACTGTTAGTGAGTATTTTTGTTTTGGATGCGTTCATACACAAGCCGACTTTTTTGCTTTCAGAGTCAAGTTTTCTTAGCATTGACTGCATTGGACTACTCCAAAGCGTTCGACAGCATAGTACACCCATCAATATGGACTGCTCTTAGGAAGAATAACGTAAATAAAACATATGTAAATGTCATAAAAAATATATATTCTACAAGTACAAGTAGAGTTAAACTGGAAAAACAAGGAGAAGAATTCAAAATTGAAAGAGGGGTGCGACAGGGAGACCCGTTGTCCCCAAAACTATTCATAGCTGTGCTTGAGAACATTTTCAAAAAATATCAATTGGAAAAACGAAGGCATATGGATTCAAAAATAATAAACTAACACACCTAAGGTTTGCAGATGATATTGTTCTTTTCAGTGAATCTGCTGCAGGCTTAGATAGCACAGTAAGAATAATATAATTAATTAATTTTGCCCACAGCTTGTGTTTCGGTTTTTTGTTAATCCTACTGATTGTTGGGAATGTTGATTTTTCACTGTAAAAAGCGTTTGCGAGTTTTATTTGTTAATCCAGGGTGCAGTGTGCGCTTATTTAATTCAAAATTTCAGCCAAAGCGGTCTCATAGCTGTGTCTTGAATGTGTAACAAACAAATGTTCAAGCTTATGAACATTACAATGTTATACCAATAACATTTTTGTACGTGCAAAATCAAGCCGTTAGGATAATGTAACGATCTATTTTGTATGGACGTAATTTAAAACCAGGAAGGAGAGTTATTATATTGGCTGACAAAATATACTTGTGTATAACAAAACTACCGATTATTACCAAACAAGACGTAACATACGCTTAGAGAGAGTCGACTCGATGAACTGTGAACTACGTGTGGTCAGTTTATATAGAGAGCAAAACAAAGACGCGGCATACCCATCCAGAGCTTACATAATGAATAGTAGAATAGAATACTATGAATATCTTATATCAAACGAGTTGGTAATGTCATCCCCTCCGCCGCAGAAGGGCTGGGCGCAGGCGTGCTGCCCATGACCGCCGCCTGCCCCCCTAAGAAGGGTCCCCGGGCGATAGACACGGGGAGTTTGTCGCCCGATGGAGAGTGGCCCTCGAGCCGGGAGGTGCATCTCTGTGTTCACGATGCACCTCTGTCAGGGAATTTAGACGTAGATCAAGAAGGACGGAGGGTCTGCTTCGGCAGACATCGTTGGCTGGGTAACGCGAGTGCTTCCGGTCCCGTTGCTCATCCACCAGGCGACGAGGTGAACACCGTGGGGTTTTAGTCGGTGCGACTCCGACATAACCGCAGTGCCTCCCCGTGGTACACCGGTATCCATAACGGATTTCCCCACGTATAAAAAAAAAAAAAAAAAGGGTACGGTCGCAGAGCAAGCGATTATTTGCTCCATAGATAAGGTTATTGACTATGGGCCTCACAAGAGGGCAAAGAGCTCTTCAGAGGGCGATAGAGAGAGTTATACTCGGAGTATCTCTACGAGTCTACATGAACAAATCAGAAATTAGAAGATCCGTAAACGAACCCAGGGTCACCGACACGACATAGCTCAACGTATCGCGAAGCTAAAGTGGAAATGGGCGAGGTAAATAGCTCGTAGACACGTTGGAGACCCGAAGTGCTGGAAAAGCGACCTCTGACCAGATGGAATGAGGAAATGAGGAATTACATTTCATTGGACGGCATTAAAGGAATAGGTAGAGCAGAAATTTCGAAATTCATAACAGAAGCTATTCACGTTACGTGTCGGCTACATTTCGTGATGTAATATGTTTAAAAAGGTGATGGTATTTACGTACATAAGCAGACGATATTGATTTCAAAACATTTTTGCGAACACTAAAAATTAATTTTAATACAATTGACATAGAGCGTAAAATTGAATGTTGTTCAAAACGCCATATTGGTCGACAATTCAAAGATTGAAATTACTTAAGCGCGTCAAAGTCGAGTAGAAATTTTCCCTATAATGATATATTAAATTTTACACTCTAAACCAATAGACGTAAAGTCCATTTTTCAGTGTTAATATTTTTTCTTTTTCTTGTTTCACATCACTGAGTGTGTGAAAACGTTACGAGAATGTCATAGCAAGGCTACATTTCATGTAGTGAATATTAAAAAGGTCATATTTATTTTTCAGTGTTAATTTTTTATTTCATTTCTTGATCACATTACTCACGGTGTGAAAACGTTACGTGAATAGCCCGTCAAATTGTGATCTAAATCTTGCATGCAATAAAAAAATATTTACTTGATGTCTCAGTAGTCATATGAAAACTCTGGAACATTGGCTCCACAGCAACAAAATCTTTAGACATGAGCTAGCTGGCATATATTCCGCTAAGATAAACAGAAAAGTTATAACTGTGATTCTAAGCTCAGTCAAGTTTCAATGTAAGACGGCAAATACTCGTAGAGTTAATTACGAATTAACTTCAACTTGTTCGAGGGAGTAAGTCAAATGAATTACATAATGAAATGTTCTGTTATCATTGTTATAATGTATGCGAAGTTGTAGCATGTAAATTGGTTCAGTTTTTTCATATTAAATATCATTTTAATTAAAATTCTGCATATTTTAAATATGTGTAAATAACTTACAGGCATAATGATAATATACGTTTAATACACATTTTGAAAATGTTATTTGAATGAAATAAATTGAGCATTAAAATCGCGGTCAGTTCGAAGAATCTTAAATCTAACGCAATTTAAGGTAAACCTAGATAGATAAAATTAAACAGGTATTTTACTTGATTTGTATTAAAACCGGAAGTATGTTATATACCCACTGATATAAGTTCATGTAATCATGTCAAAATGCTTGGTATCACATGTTTATTTTTTATGCAATATGGTATAGAAATGGACTTATGTATAGGTACCTATTTTTTAACATCCGGTCGTGTCGCATTGCTACACACACACACACACACACACACACACACACACACACACACACACACACACACACACACACAACACACACACACACACACACACACACTATGACAGTGAAGGAATAGGAAAACTTGCTGAGTTACGCACAATTTTTCAAATTCAAATTAGTATGATTATAAAAATTGTTATACAAAATGGTCTGAATCCATCAATATGAATCGTTAAGTATTTTGACGGGTTACTTAAAAAGAAAGTTATATTATATTAATTCAGTTTTTACCAGCCTTACGTAATAGTTACATGACCGTCATCGATAACATTATACAGCCGATGTAACCTTAGGCCCATGTTTTCGATGTTTCTTAACTGAAACCATTATCTTAACCATATAGCAGGCTCTACAAGAATAATAGAAGTCTACTGATGCCTAGAAGATTACCTTATTGCCACTGCAGCCCGCAAACACTTGTGTTTGTTTTGTAACATTAATTGCTATTGATCAATAAGAAATATCTGTTCAATAGCATAAGAATATTTGTAGAAAATATGAATGCTAGAGGTTTCCGAATTACATATATAAAAAATTAAAAGTTCAAATATACTTATATTAAAAAAAAAATAGTGTAGTTGCCATATTTTTTTTTTTCCCACTGCAGCACTGTGGGAGCACTGTCTATAAGCTACTCCTTTAGAAATGATAAAATCCTAAACTCGCTCGTGCCGGGAATCGAACCCGCTTTAAATCAGGGAGGTCAAAACGAATGTCAAAAGGTCAAATTAATTTACGATTGTACTCTACACTGTACTTATATTGGTTCTATGATTATAATATCTACTTAAGGGGAAATCACTTGAAACTTCATAATAGTCATAATTAAATTCATTGATCAACCTCAACTGGGATTAGCCAACTAGACTAGGAATATAAAGCAAGCATTCCCTATTCCCAAACTGTCATAAACTAAGTACGGGAATTTTCCGTTACGATCTCAGAAAGACGATGAAAGTTATAAACCTTTATTGCGTAACACAATGTTTGATCAAGCAATGTAGCATAATAATCAACCCTTGTTATTTCCCGGTCGATGTGACCCGAGCCAGCGGTTTATGTAAGTGGCTCCACACGCAACAAAGGGTCAAAGTGGGTTGCTGAGCATAATCGTGCTGACATACTAGCTTTACCCTCAATCAGTCTATCTGTACGGAAGATCTAGTCTCGTCAACTACAACGTATTATAAGCATGAAACATGATTCTCGTACCTAAGGTATATCTGTGTCATTTTCGTCCGACTACGTAAGAATGGGTAATTTATTCATTTCGTATCATAGGTACGAGTATAACGATTATTGATCGGTCGTGATTTAATAGTAATTCTTGGTAATAACCTACTTACTGCAAACATAATTGAAGGCTAAAGAAAAGAAACCAGGAATGTTTTAAATAGGAAAACTGTTTATGGACGATTCTCTTCATAAACGAATTTCGTCTTTGTCGAACGGGCTTTTTTATACGTAGCGTAAAATCTGGAATCAAAATTAAAACGTTCAATCTTTCACATAAACCTATCACCTAATTCACAAGCGCCAAATTCGGAAAGCGGTTTTGCACTTGCACTTGTTAGCACTGGCTTGCATTACAACCTATACCTAATCACTTCATGAATTACTTTTTTTATGATAATACGGTCATACCGAGTTGAGTGAAACATAAAAAAATATTTTTCCAAAATTTACATAAAATATCATCATATTTTGCTAATACTAATTTTATGAAAATATAATCGTAATCATTAACAAATTCTGCTCCCCGATTGGCTGATGTAAATCAGGGAAACAATCACTTACCAGAATTCGTAAACGATTACGATAACGACAACAATGATTTTTCTTACACAATCTAGGATCTCTGAGATTGAGCCACGATGAAGCGTGACAATATCGTAAAATGGCCGGGCAAATCATCAAATGATTTCTGGCCACAACATCCTCATAAAGTATACGCCAGCCGCCAATGTACGTACCTAGTATAATCTAAGAGATAAGTTTAATTTCAATTACAGAGGCTTTGTTTATTCGGAGTCATCAACCGACTAGAGCGGTTGCGTCACCGGAACTCGCGGACGTAAATTGGTAACGTTACATTTATGTTTCCTGGTTGCTTCGCAGTCGCCGTGTCCTTTCTACTCTTACAAAATAACAGCGCACTGGGAAAGTTCTGACGACCTCTTCGCCGCTAGCGATGTTCTTCTGCTAAAATGCTTATCGCATCGACGGAGTTACATCTTGGGCACTCATTGGTTAGTGCTTGCATCTTTTGCATCAGTCACGCCGAGAAGGCACTGACTGGTTAATGTGTGCATCGGTTGTGCAGTGTAGGCATCAACATGCGGTTAATGGTTGCGTTGCTATGGTTACCGACAATGTTTTGGCCATGCACAATTTTATTTACGAAAAGGCCAAGTGACTTATAGGTAGTTGTTCTCTATCAATGCACACCTCTAACATACCGACACATCGCTGGAAAGGCATACTTCAGAGCTATTATAAACTAGGCATCCATTAAGAAAATAATTTAGAAACTTCGACCCCTAAGGGGGGTAATCCCTAAGGATTCTATGTCTCCAATCCCTAGATTGAATCTTTCATGAATTTGAAAACTATAAGTTTGCGGAAATAACATTCGTGGCATAACATTGCTCAAGTGTCTTATCCTTATCGATAACGACTGTAAGACATATTTATTACGCATTTTTCAGCGGGCCCAGCCGTGACTCATCTATTCTATTATTGAAATGTCTAAAGGTTTCAGAACTGATAGTTAAAGACTTGGACAATGCAGACTGGCTAATAATTGTATTCTGGCAAACATTTATGGTGCAACGCACCTGCTAGTTAACTATAAACTGGTCCTAGACATAATCATATAAATAACGAAACAGTAACAGTCAAAAAGGCAGGAAAAGGTCAGTAAGGTTATGCGTCAAGCCTATCTTTAGCACTAACAGCTGTAAACAGCCTAGTTACGAATGATGCAATGATTATGTAACTACCCTATACCTACCTACGTTCATGAAAAAGAACCGCTCTTGACTCTTGATACGTAAGAACAATACAAACATATAGCTTGGCAAACTGTCTGAGTAATGAGGGTGATAACCCGAAGCAATACAAAGATAAATAATCGAACTTAGACAAAGTCATAATTTGACTACTTGTTCGTGTATAGGAGCAGGGCGTGTTCGTGTATTGGAAAATTCTAATGACCTATGGAAATGGGCTTAATCGATAAGGTAAACGAAGTATTATCGCATGGCAATATTCATTCAATGATGTAGAGATACATGGTTTTCACCATATGCGTGCAGTCGATCAAGATCGCCGCACGACATATATGAGGGGACGCGGGTCGCCGATAGCGCCTGTGTCCCGAGATGGTATGAGCGAAAGACATAAAGACTTCTGATGGCTAGTGCGTCATGTTGATGGTCATGACGAATCTTATGAATAATAAATATAAATATGAATATGAATATTAGCAGAGTCTAGTAAGACCCTTCTGAGATGGCTAACACAGCGAATGCCCGTACTATGGTACTATGGGAAGACGTCCTAAGTGGCGCATATTGTCTGTATGACGTCGAGTGTATTTGATGTGTCGCAGCTGGCTGTTGCACTATAAGTTAATACGGTAGGCTGCGCCTTCAGGCCTCGATGTTTGCAGACTGTCTCTTGGTCTCTAGTATGCGTAACACCACGCTTAAGGTGCTGATCTCTTATCCTCACCGGGATAAGAATATAACACATATCTGGGGCGGTACAACCGTTAGGGGCGCTCTTGTAAGAGAGTGCCCCACCTTATCACATAGGTGTAACCTCCACCTTAATGAGGCTCTTTATCTCATATCCTTACGGGGATGTGAACATAGGTGAAAACCGCCACCTTAATGCGGCCGGACTTACATCTCTTATGAGAGATGAGGGGGAGAGCTCACCCTTCGGGGCGCCTTTGGGTTCGGGGCGGATGCGGGAGCTCACCATCCTGGGCGAGTGCGGGGCCTTGGATCATCTTTTTCATAAAGATGCCACTATCGAACGCTTACCGAACGCAGTGCTAGGTGTATGGAGGCATATAGTCGAAGTACGCCGGGCTGTTAGTAGGATCTTATCGAACGCTTACCGAACGCAGTGCTTGGAGTATGGAAGCTTATAATAGTTGAAGTACGCCGGGCTGCTAGTAGGGTCATACATAGTAAACTATTATGAAGCAAGAACCTGTTATAAGGATCAGACATTGCGTCTGATCCTATTTTTATCACTTAATAAATTATGGTCTTGGGTTTGGCAGTAGCCGGATCCAGGACCTATTTTTATCACTTAATAAATTATGATGGCTTTGGAATTAGTGGACTCATGACTTCTGACGCTCTAAAAGGATTTGGGATACTACTATTAACACAACGTATAAAAGGGTCCTACCATTAGATAATCACGTGCTAACCTGAGAAATATCAATAAATGAGATGAATTAAGGAAGTATAGGGTATTTTATAAGTAGGACCTAGTTGAAACAGTTACAATTTGGTGCCGTGACCAGGATACTGGTCAAACGGCAAGTTAGGGGTTAGGAAAGTAGGCGAAAGCCTACAATTTGTTGTCCGTGAAATGGAAAGAGACTGAAGAGGTCTACGAGTTCACGATGTCCCGAAAGTCATACTGTCAGGGGGTTGAAGGAAGAAATAGTGATATCAAAGCCGTTGCATACCAAGTGTGGTATGGAGTTGTTGAAGGAGAGAAATCGTTATCATAGTAAGGCTTAGGCCTGAAATGAATAACGAGTTGTGGAAAGAGAGAAATCATTAACATAGTAAGGCTTGCATAGGCCTGAATTGAATAATGAAATTATGAGAATTATACATATAAAAGTTGACGTATTGTGTCAACTTACAAAATGCATTATTGCAACACCTGTTGAGCGCTATCGAAGTAATTTGTAAAGACATTCTTATACAGTCTTTTACCTGATGGCTCATTTGGATGTGAAGGCAGATTATACTATGAGCCTATTCTTGATGATACAATTGGTTTTACTAATATATGCGTAAAGCATAAAAACATATTTAAATGACTTGTAAAATACTGCAAATTTGGAAGGCAACAAGTCGAACTTGTCTTAAATATTTATTAATGGCATGAAATGGCGAGTGTGATGCATTCATGGTGAAATATAAAAGGTTTGGGTATGGCCTTAAGATGTGAGATTTATGCAATCAGTATATGACCGAGGAGTAGTCAAGTTTATAATGATGTAAAGAAATGAGATATGAAATCGCAAATATAAGTAAGTCGTACAACCCTTGAGGTCTGGGGGTTGTTATAAATACAAAAGATAACAAAGTGGAGAGTTGGATGGTTATTATTGTTATATAGTTATGTGCAAGAAATACAACCTTTGAGGTCTGGGGGTTGTATTACACTAATTATGTGAATTTAGAATGCCGTGACAGGCATCTGATGTCAAAACATGTTTAACTAATTGTCTTCTATCTGTAGAGGCGTGATCTCTACTCGAGACATAAAGTGGAAGTGGAAGGAAGGTGATTACGACTTGTATAAAGTTGTAAAAAAAAAAAAAAAAAATTTAGAAACCCTTAAGGTCTGGGGGTTGCTATGGTTATAAATGGACATTGTGTCTTGATGATGCTTAACACCTGGTGACTAGAGGAGATGGAGTTTGATGGTGTGTACATTCTTTAACATTGAATACGTCGATAAGGCAGCATTGACGTATGATACGAATAACTAATGTGAGGATGCAAAGCGTGTAGGCGACGAGGTCCGAAGGTAAAGTGAAGTTGTGGTATTCGGACCGAAGTTGTTGAATACCACACAAAGTTGATAATGACATGTAATATTATTACATGATTTACAAAAATGAGTTGTGTAGATCGCACGCAAAGGCCGTAAAGAGCGATGCCCAAGAGGGCGGTGCGCTGAAGCGGTTGAGATGTATTAATATCCTCATTTTAAAGTGATGTTAAGGAAAGGAGGATGTGTAAAGATGTGTTGACTGTGTCTTGGGTCGCAAAAAGCGATGCTCCAGGGAGCGGAGCGCTGAAGCGATTATAGTTGACTTACTGATAAAACAAGTTATTTGACACAGCAACACAAGGTTGTAAAATAGAGTTGAGAGGCGGTGATAAGACAGCACATTGTGCTAAGACGTGATGTAATGAGTATGGATCGCTAAGAGTGATGCCCAAGAGGGCGGTGCACTAAAGCGACTAAGTGATGTGGAGATACATGGAGAGCACATGATGGTTGTGTATTTTGTCACTAAGATGACTCGCTAAGAGTGATGCCTAAGAGGGCGGTGCACTAAAGCGACTATTGATGAAGAAGTTGTGTGGAGATCGACACATCACACACATTGTGTGGTAGTATATTTAGTCACAAATAGTGATGCTCGAGAGAGCGGGGCACTGAAGTGACTATTGGTGAAGAAGTTGTGTCGAGATCGTCACATCACACACATTGTGGTAGTATATTGAGTCACAAATAGTGATGCTCGAGAGAGCGGGGCACTGAAGTGACTATTGGAAATGCAATTGCTTATCTTTTGTTGCTTGGTGATACAACATCTAACAGAAATAAGTGATTAAGGAGAGTGATGGATCGCCGGTGGCGATGCTCAAGTGGGCGGTGCGCCAGAGCGATTCATATATTAAAATATTGATGAGTGGCAAGTGTAGATTACTTGTAAGACAAGTAAAGACACGCTTAGAGTGCTGTTCAAGCGAGCGGTGCGCCAGAGTGATTGAAATATTACAATATTGATTAATAGGGAATGGGAAATACTTGCAAAACAAGCAAAGGAACACTCGGAGCAATGCTCAAGCGAGTATTGCACTAAAGCGGCTGTTTTGCGCAGCTTTATGGAATGAAGACAAATTGTAGTGTTATTGATGCAAGGAAGAAGAGCGACCTATGAAGAATTATGTGTAACTTATCATGACGATATTTAATATCGTCTTATGAAAAATAAAATTGTTTATTAAGTGTGTGGAGAGTTGAGCAGTACTAATAGTACTTGAATTGCCCATATGAAATATGTGTTAAAACTTTAAAATTTGCATAATTTTATGCAAAGACTTACACAGCGCCGACCGATGGGACTTTGATCTCATTAGTGTTCCTAAGGGAACCAAGCGGTCGTACCAAAAATCTTGTATTTATTGGCAAAGTATCACAATGGTGCAACGCCTGAGTCTGACTCTCTAGTACCAATGACCTATGAAAAACATATACAAGTTATTGTATGGGTCTCACACACAATATATTAATAGATAATGATTCACGGAGCGAAACAAATTAAAACTATTGAAGGAGTATAGCTCAAGTAGTGTTTGAGCAAGCACTATAAATTACGTGAAGGAACGGCACGTAGTCATGATTTCAAGTGAAATAACCAATATTACTAATAAATAGGTCGCTTTTGAAAGCACCTTAATAAACGGAGGATACCAGACCAAGGTATAATATTATAATGCATGAGAGTTTTCGAACTCAAAAGAAATGGTAAATAGGGACATTTGGGGGCATTCGTATTGCGACGGTAGAGGTGAAATTCTTGGATCGTTGCAAGACGAACAACAGCGAAAGCATTTGCCAAAAATGTTTTCATTAATCAAAATATAAGCTTCATCTCTTAACTGAGATTTTGATGAACACAGTATCGAAAGCAGTTCCACTGTGAGTAGATCAGTAAACATTTATGTATTTTGGCTCTCGCAAGAGGGTACAGTATCGAAAGCAGTTCCACTGTGAGTAGATCAGTAAACACTTATGTATCTTGGCTCTCGCAAGAGGGTACAGTATCGAAAGCAGTTTAACTGCGAGTAGATCAGTAAACAATTATGTATAAAGCCGATAAGCCGAAGGTGCAAAGATGAGTTGTATAAGCAAATGGTTTTATTCCCTAGAGTAAATTCTATTCCACAGGTTACATAGAATTTAGGGGGTTGGATGTAACTACCCCATACCTACCTACGTTCATGAAAAAGAACCGCTCTTGACTCTTGATACGTAAGAACAATACAAACATATAGCTTGGCAAACTGTCTGAGTAATGAGGGTGATAACCCGAAGCAATACAAAGATAAATAATCGAACTTAGACAAAGTCATAATTTGACTACTTGTTCGTGTATAGGAGCAGGGCGTGTTCGTGTATTGGAAAATTCTAATGACCTATGGAAATGGGCTTAATCGATAAGGTAAACGAAGTATTATCGCATGGCAATATTCATTCAATGATGTAGAGATACATGGTTTTCACCATATGCGTGCAGTCGATCAAGATCGCCGCACGACATATATGAGGGGACGCGGGTCGCCGATAGCGCCTGTGTCCCGAGATGGTATGAGCGAAAGACATAAAGACTTCTGATGGCTAGTGCGTCATGTTGATGGTCATGACGAATCTTATGAATAATAAATATAAATATGAATATGAATATTAGCAGAGTCTAGTAAGACCCTTCTGAGATGGCTAACACAGCGAATGCCCGTACTATGGTACTATGGGAAGACGTCCTAAGTGGCGCATATTGTCTGTATGACGTCGAGTGTATTTGATGTGTCGCAGCTGGCTGTTGCACTATAAGTTAATACGGTAGGCTGCGCCTTCAGGCCTCGATGTTTGCAGACTGTCTCTTGGTCTCTAGTATGCGTAACACCACGCTTAAGGTGCTGATCTCTTATCCTCACCGGGATAAGAATATAACACATATCTGGGGCGGTACAACCGTTAGGGGCGCTCTTGTAAGAGAGTGCCCCACCTTATCACATAGGTGTAACCTCCACCTTAATGAGGCTCTTTATCTCATATCCTTACGGGGATGTGAACATAGGTGAAAACCGCCACCTTAATGCGGCCGGACTTACATCTCTTATGAGAGATGAGGGGGAGAGCTCACCCTTCGGGGCGCCTTTGGGTTCGGGGCGGATGCGGGAGCTCACCATCCTGGGCGAGTGCGGGGCCTTGGATCATCTTTTTCATAAAGATGCCACTATCGAACGCTTACCGAACGCAGTGCTAGGTGTATGGAGGCATATAGTCGAAGTACGCCGGGCTGTTAGTAGGATCTTATCGAACGCTTACCGAACGCAGTGCTTGGAGTATGGAAGCTTATAATAGTTGAAGTACGCCGGGCTGCTAGTAGGGTCATACATAGTAAACTATTATGAAGCAAGAACCTGTTATAAGGATCAGACATTGCGTCTGATCCTATTTTTATCACTTAATAAATTATGGTCTTGGGTTTGGCAGTAGCCGGATCCAGGACCTATTTTTATCACTTAATAAATTATGATGGCTTTGGAATTAGTGGACTCATGACTTCTGACGCTCTAAAAGGATTTGGGATACTACTATTAACACAACGTATAAAAGGGTCCTACCATTAGATAATCACGTGCTAACCTGAGAAATATCAATAAATGAGATGAATTAAGGAAGTATAGGGTATTTTATAAGTAGGACCTAGTTGAAACAGTTACAATTACAACCTACAAGTGATTGTGGATTCAAACACGGTATACCTAAATGGCGCCCTTTAACTATTTAGTATGCTTTCTATGAGTCACAAGTAAGTACAGTCAGCTTCAAAAAACCATTATACGGCTCTGAAGCTAAATTAATGTGCGAGTCCTTTAAAGGCTATACAGTTTATAGCCTTTTACGATATCAATAACTATTTTTTATAATAAAGATTTTGACTTTGGGTTATCTACGTAAATAGGTATCAAGTAGCTGCATTTATCCAAATCACAAGCTATTTCCATTTCTTCCTTATGCCACCAAAAGAATCTTTCATTTTTACTTCTCTCTTCTTAATCGTTCACTCTTGGCAGAGTGGTCGTGGTTATACTTTTTACGATGTTCAATGACGTGCCACTGCTGCTTTAGCGATAGTTCTCCAACGGCTCCTGTTGGCGGCATTGCGAGCACTCAATAATAGAAGAACTTGTAGCACTCCGGATTAGATCTGTCCACCTCGTTGGGGATCGACAACGTGGACGCGTGCCTTCCAAAAGATGTGCGATGGTATCTGTCCTTCTCGATATGTGGCCAAAAAACTTGAGGATTCGCAATTGTACAAGCAACGAGAGCTTCTGGTCAATTTTTTTTGAGGACGGAGACGTTTGTGCGATGTGCTGTCCACATTTATACTTATACAGTCTACATTTATTACCTAATGTCCAAAAATTCCACTAGAAAACTTTTCGTTAAAAAATCTCTATAGGTAACAAGAGTTGAGATAATCTCGACCGTTGTAAATATTCATGGGCATGTTAAAGCGTAATTTGCATACATATTAGAACTAATATTTATTACGTAAAAATAATTAATAATTAAATTGAAAATTTGGCAACCACTTTCGTGGGATCTAACAAAATAGAAAGGCTTAGTTTAGATTTAAACAAACTTGCTTTATTCTCTTGGCTTTTCTCACCATGTGTGTGTGTGTATGTGTTTAATATTGAAATTGATGCAGAATCAACGAAGTTAATTTCACAACTTTATATTTTACTAGATGACGGAAGGACGAAAATCATTCCAGCAATAACATTTATTAAGATTGTAATTTAATCCAACACGATGCAACGTCGGCTCTGCGTAACACCCGATGTGATCTAGTGACTCACTTGTGAGTTAGTGAGATTACGTCCACAACTGCATCAGACAAGATAGCGGTCAAATATTAATTTAAAAAATAAAAAAAAAAAAACATTTTTTCTTCCTCAGCGTCGAAAAGTTTTAATAATTAAATTACGCAATAACGAGATTATAGTAAAAAAATACTTGTAATGTTGCCCGTAATGTGCTGAAGCGTGAAATTTCGAAACAAATTTCGAAATTTCAAACCCCTGAAATTTCGAAGCATTACACCCTAAATTTCCAAGAAATATTACTTATTATATCTTCAAACTATGTATGCAATTCATACTCCAGCCAGTCTGAGAGATTTATTGAGAAGAAGTTATGACATGCTCGACGAAATGCTTTTGCAACATTTTTAATAATTTTTAATAAGTTAAAGGCCACGCTGCCCGTTAATATAAGTCATTAAGTAGCATTTAATTACTGAAAAGATGTTCACATTTTAATCCTGATATTTATGCTTATTTTAAATTATGAATAATGAAGTAACTCTAACCTTTCCGAATTACGTTTCTTTCACAACGTCATAATTAATTTCTAGTCTAAAAAATTCGTATAACACTGAACTCTTGAGCTTTGCAAAATCATACCTACAAAGTAATTTATATATTATACTAAAGTATAACATTGTTTTTCTTTCAACACAGTAACAGAGTACCTATACATGTTAAAGGTCAAAAGAAGAAATGTATTTATTTCGCATAGGCCTAACAACCAACGTACAGGCTCTTGTAAAAGGTCAATACGATATTTGTAAATATATTATACACACTACACAGTGACTATTACCTAATCTGTGTGACAGATTATAAGCTCATACATAATATACGCTCAATTACGTCAAAGCTATAAAAGTAATACATTCTAAACATGACAAAAACTAGTCGCATGCGCATCGCGATCTTCTCTAGACCGTTGATATCACACATGATTTGAATATCGAATAGGTGCGATGACTCTACCAGTGTTGCTTGCCTAAAAGAAAACTTAAAAGTTTTGATATTTTTTTTTCTTAATAATAATATTATCGAGGCTTAGGAAACTTATGTAAGTATAGGTAGGTTTCTTCCCGCTCACATGCAAGCTATGGTACCAGGCCAGCTGCCAGAAGCAGTGTTCCTTGAAAATATGGTGTTATTCAAACAACATCGCTTTTGTTATTCCTCTGGTATACTGCATATGTCCATGGGCGCCGGTCATAAGATCTGTCTGCTCGTTTCCTTGCTACGATGTTCACATTCAAACACAAATAAGATATAGATACACCAATCATGGTCTAATAGCATACTCAAAATGATTTGCTTATCAATAAGCACGCTCATTACTAGCAGACATTTCGTACACATTAGTTGCTCGAAACTAGTATAGTAGCATGCTTTAGTAGAATATACATACGTAGCATATGTAGAATCCAAGAACAATAACTACTTACTTCAAAGGCATTTTAATGTTCGTTATATATTTTAAAATAGCGTATTACGTACGTAGCATGTAATGTACATATTTTACATATTTTTAATAAACTTCACCAACATTCTTGCGTTCAAGAATTCGTGTAAAGCAAAGAAAAATTCTTTAAATTTTTTAAATTATTATCAACAAAGGAAAGAATTTGGTAGAATGTTGCGAGAGGGAGATGGGAAACGAAGACTGCAGTAAATGTCTATTTTAGATTACCTAGATTACCTATTCATTTATTTATGTTTGAAGTGTTGAGTGATTGTCTAGACAGCTGCTACAAGTTTAAAGATCCTAATAATTTATCGTTTATACGTAAACAAAAGATCACAAATATTGAGTTACGAGAAGACTTTCTCATACGTTTCGTATATTTCTTCAATATAATATGTCTATTTATTGATATCGAAATGGAACTTTAATGAAATCTGAAGGAGAAATTCTTATAACTACCGATTTTTTTTATTGAGATTCGTAATTTGTTATTTAAATAAAGAACTTTTACTAAAAAGGAATTATTGAATTTCAATTTTGTTATTTCCAGCGTATGTTAGTTAGTAATTGAAACCTACGTAATATTAATGTTTACGTAATAATTACTTTCGCGTGGGTTGAAAAATTCGATAGTAATAATTCTTTGTAAAATCAACGCCAATATTATCCCAAAGAAGTCTACATAGTATCAAATATCAGAGATAAGACCGAAAATAATAAATAATTTTCCCCTTTTTTTGGCAAATATTTTATGAACCGGCAACACATGATAGCGATGGGATAGGCTGTTATACAACTCCTATTACGGTAGCATCTCATTTGCACCGCATTAACTGACAAAAGCTTTATTATACATGTATATTACCCATAATGACATAATGTCGTTGTGAAAAAGTGAACGGTCAATATGATTTTTCGATATGTATTGAGACTGATTGCTGTTTAACTAATTTTTTGAAAAGGACCTCATTATTTTATCTACTCGTTAAATACGATGACCGTAGGGGTCATCTGTATTATACTATAATAGACATAATATTATATTTTATACATAAATATATAAGCGACGACCTCCCTGGCGCGATGGCGGCGCGCTCGGATTCGAGTGGGGGGTCGCGGGTTCGATTCCCGCCACGGGCTACTTTGAAATTTTATAATTTCTAAATTGGCTCAGGTCTGGTCTGGTGGGAGGCTTCGGCCGTGGCTTGTTACCACCAAAGACCTACCAGCAAAGACGCACCGCCAAGCGATTTAGCGTTCCGGTGCGATGCTTGTAGAAACCGTTGGGGTAAATTTACTTACCCTTCCAAGTAAGTACGATAACATCTTTGGCGGCATCATCACTAACCATCAGGTGAGATCGCAGTCAAGTATTAACTTGATTATAGTAAAAAAAAGACAAATATTATTAATAATGTACTTATAACTTTTATCAGTCCGTATAACAAGTTTTCGGAAATGCAAAAAAGACATGTTTTACCAATAGGTGTAACATGTATAAAACATGTAATGTTATAGAATAACTCTAATGTAAAAAAAAATCATAAGTTCAGAGACTAGCCTGAGTACATTCACTAGAGATGTTTTCCTAATAAGGCAATCATTAAAAGTCTAGCAATTACTGGGATTACAAAATGCCGAAGCGTTCAATGTTCATAACTTTAATGGCACTCGTAAAGAATTACCCATTTTAGTACACTTAAACGTTTTCCAAACAATTAAGAGCTCTAATTTGAAAAGGATTTAGGTACTGCAGAAAGTGCGAATAGTGACTGTACGGGGTTCGTACGCAGGTTTCCACAGGGACAGTTTTCGCTATACATAATATAGTGCCATTTAGCGGGAATTTTGACAGATTGCACTACTTCTTTTTTGTATGAAGAAGGTATATGTAAAATGTTCAAATAGGCTCATCTTGAGTGCAGCCAAGCTAGACCGGAGCTAGATGAAAAGTTATAAAATCTGAAAATGGGTTAAACGTTTAAATGACAACAACGCCAGGGAGGTCCTGAAATGATGAGACGATGACGGTCATTATACCACTCGTATTTAATATTATTCGCTGTTACTGAGTGCGAGCAGAAAAGAAAGGATTGAAGCGTCCGTTGCAAACGATACAGAGGTCGCAAAGTGAGGCAACTGTTTATTACATTCACATATCTGACAGCGCGAGTGCAATAGAGATTGTGATACTTTAGAATTGACTGTTAATTGCGTTAAGAATAACAATTAACAATCATCATCATTATTACAATAGGTGCTTATTATATAAAGCAATTAAAGTTTTTTTAATTGTATACAAGTTAGTACCTACTTGACTGCGATCTCACCTGATGGTAAGTGATGATGCAGCCTAAGATGTTATCGTACTAACTTGGTAGGGTAAGTAAATATAGGGTATAACCCCAACGGTTTCTACAAGCATCGCACCGGAACGCTTAATCGCTTGGCGGTGCGTCTTTGCTGGTAGGGTGGTAACTAGTCACGGCCGAAGCCTCTCACCAGACCAGACCTGAGCCAATTTAGAAACTATAAAATTTCAAAGTGCCCCGTGGCGGGAATCGAACCCGCGACCTTCCACTCGAATCCGAGCCCGCCGCCACTGCGCCAGGGAAGTGCGAGCCGGACTCGCGCACGAAGGGTTCCGTACCATTATCTATCTATCTATACTTATAATAAATCTGTAACAGGTCAAATTCTGTACATTAAAGATATTTTGAAAATTTTTTTTCGAGGGCACTCTAAAATCGGTTCTGAACCCAAAACTGTATTTTTTTTCATTTTTGTCTGTCTGTCTGTCTGTCTGTCTGTCTGTCTGTCTGTCTGTCTGTCTTTCTGTATCACGGCCGCGCATCACGCCGAAACTACTGAATGAATTCCAATGAAACTTGGTATGACTTGAGTTCATACTACGAGGAAGGACATAGGATACTTTTTATCCCGAAATTCAGCATGGTTCCCTTAGGAGAGGGGATAAAAGTTAAAATGTAATGTAATATAGTTGTAAATCATTAACGCGTGGTCCGATTTCATTCATTCTTTTTTTGTTACTTATAATAAATCTGTAACAGGTCAAACTCTGTACATTAAAGATATTTTGAAAATTTTTTTTCGAGGGCACTCTAAAATCGGTTCTGAACCCAAAACTGTATTTTTTTCATTTTTGTCTGTCTGTCTGTCTGTCTGTCTGTCTTTCTGTAACACGGCCGCGCATCACGCCGAAACTACTGAATGAATTCCAATGAAACTTGGTATGACTTGAGTTCATACTACGAGGAAGGACATAGGATACTTTTTATCCCGAAATTTAGCATGGTTCCCTTAGGAGAGGGGATAAAAGTTAAAATGTAATGTAATATAGTTGTAAATCATTAACGCGTGGTCCGATTTCATTCATTCTTTTTTTGTTAGAAAGGGGATACATTAAAGATTGTTCTCTGTAAATATTTCAAAGTCATCGGTTTTGTAGTTCAGAAAAAATAGACATAATAACCCTCAGTATTTGTCCAAATAGTTTGAAACACGGAATATGCAGAAAACTTTGATTTAAACAAAATAAACAGAATCAAACGAATCGCACATAAAATGAAAGAGCGTAAAAAAATACTCGATCCAAGTCGACGACTTATATATGTGGAGAATTATGATTATCGAGTATTTTCAAAATAAAAATAAAATTAATAAATTGATTTAATGGCGTTGCTAAGTAAACATTTCATTGCTGTCAAATTTTTTTACGTTTTTTTTCATAATTATTATACGTCAGGTTTTTCCATAGATTTACTGTACACTATAGTGTAAGATCCGACCTCTTCGGTCTATTTAATTTATTAGCCCAAAGTTTATTTGATATATGCAAATAACATAAGATGCGATCAGTCCGATTGTAGGTTTTGGAGAAAATCGAACATTACGTCGATGTATTTGTTCAAGAAAGGGTTAACGCTGAAACAGATTAATAAAGTAGAATCTCTCCATAGTATACTTATATTACTTTATTTATTGAAGCAACCCATATGTTTAGCTTCTCTGATCTTCAGTGCGTCAATTCTTCTGACCATTTTTTAACGATTGTAGACGATGGAGAGATTCTACTTTATTAATTTGTTTCATTGATACATTGATTGTTGAGATCAACGGCCCCCAGTATCAATTCATCCTACCTATGATTTCAGCTATCTAGCTGAAATCATAGGTATATCATATCAAAAAACTCGAAATATTATTATATATAATTGTCACAAAGAATTGGTTCTTCGCAGAAAGCTTAATAAGTGAGACATACTTAATAAGGCAAAACAACGTTTGCCGGGTCAGCTAGTCTATATATATAAAAGAGAGCTACCACTCACTCACTCACTCACTGACTAATCACGATATCTCAGGAAGTATAAAGCCTACAAACTTGAAATTTGAAAGGTAGGTTCTTTGTAATGGGTAGGTGTCAGCTAAGAAACGGTTTTGAGAAAATCCTTCCCTAAGGGGGTGAAATAGGGGTTGGGAGTTTGTATGAAAGTCCCGTGTTTTTGAAGTTTAAAGAGTCGTGAAACTCGGCATTAGCACTGAACCTATTTTGGGAGCGGCGTATTTAAAGTACGAAAGTTTATATGTGCACATTACACTATAATATAATAAAGGTGAAAGTTTGTATATATGTATGTGTGTGTTTGTCTGTTACCTACTCCTTCACGCTGCAACTACGAATCTGATTTAGCTGAAATTTGGAATGGAGATGGATTATTACCTGGATTAACACATTATGGTACTTTTTATCCCGGAAAAAGCGATGGTTCCCGCAGAAGTAGTGAAAAACCTAAATTCACGCGAGCGGAGCCGCGGGCAACAGCTAGTCTATATAACATAGCGATATGATGCAAAAGAAGCCAGAAGGCTCAATTACACCTTACTACTACTACTACAAAAGTAGAATAATATTGGGCGTTTTGGATCAATGACCAAAAACGAGCAAAAATGACGTTTTTGGTATTGGAGCCCCGTTTAATCTTTATTTTATTTATTCTGTTTATTAGTATTTGTTGTTATAGCGCCAACGGAAATACCTCACCTGAGAAAATTTCAAGTGTGTGTTTCAGTTCAAGAGATTTAGCCTGGTGACAGGCGGACGGACGGACAGACGGCGAAGTCTGAATAATAGGGGCCCGTTTATTACCCTTTGGGTACGGAACCTTAAAAAGATATCAAGGCGCTTATTTTTTATTCGGAATGGGTTAACGTTGACTACGAGCACACCTGATGGAAAGTGACGATATTGTCGAAGATGGAGCGCCCTTACCTAGAAGTTGCTTATTCAATTAAAAATTCACCTTAGAGCCTCTACACTTTTTAAAGCTTTAATTTAAGCTTAAGATACCTGAATCGTTCATGATTTTGTGTTAATTGATAAAGCTCATATTTTGTACTTATTTTTAACCATATTGTATGCACGGAGGAGCAGATTTTGAGTACCTAAATTAAAACCCATTTCCTTTCGCCTAACCCCGTGCGCTGTACTGTCTGAAAGGAGCTTTCGTTCCAAAAAATATTCCGACGAATTGAGAACCTCCTCCTTTTTTAAAGTCGGTTAGAATAAAACTTCTAGGTGGTAAAAATCACACACCTACTCACTAAATGCATTCATTCACAAAATGTTTTTTATGAATTCCTTGCGTCGGCCGTTTCCTCCAAAATTACATTCAACAAACTCGGTTTTACGAGCTAGAGCCTAGAACACATCTAGAATCTAGATAAAGAAAAGCATCTAGTGGATAGGTAGCTATTTAGGATATAGGTACTTAATCCAAGCAGTTATTGAATGACGATGCCCAGTTGTAGAGAGAACAGGATCTAATACATGACTACAAATAAATATAAACAATCTTCCTATAGTTACTTGTGATCTTAACATTGAGAGTATCGACAATCGAGCAACGCGCCGACGAGAAGTCATTAGGGGATTTATTGAATTTATTTTTGTCTTTCTCACTCTCACGGATACGTTGGTCGGTGCGACATGCAGCATCGCGGAAGAATATAACAGAAAAACCAACTTTTACATAATTACTCAAAAACTAAGCCAGTTATCAGAAATCGGTTTCTAAGCGTTTCTCGATATTGTTATTACCGACACATTAAAACAAAAATTAAAATAACATCCATTGTAGTTTCCGATAAAAAAAACAGGAAAACTGAGATTTTGGAGCAACTTTCGGGAGAACTTTCTATCGAGAAAATTTTATCCAATCGTGTTTCTGCTTCCTAGCGATTTTAGATTAAAGACTCAAAATACATGACGTTTATATTTGAAAGTAATTGTCTTTACACTTTTTACGTAAAACTGCATTCAAAATCACTTAAATACGGCGAAGGCCGAATGACAGTTTACAGGGGGACGGAGTAGCCGCGTTCACACTGATCTACTTAAACTTCGGGGAAATTATTACTTTACACGATTATTAGAAGGCCTAAAAATAAAACTCTAAGTCAAAGTTATTGTAATTTTTATGTACTTGTTTTGTGTGCAAGAATTCATTGAAAAGCTTGCGCCGTTTTGCAGACAATTTTGAAAGTATGACGAAATTAGATGCTTTTTGGGTTTTTTCTGAACGAGGGTTTGAGAAAATTCATTTTCGTGTCAATAACGATTGTACATTAAACCCTTATTTTCCGTTACATATTTTTTTCTGTGAGGATTCGATGACCAGTTATTTAAAAAATTGACTTAAACATCATAAAAAAGAGCCAGTTAGCCATCTCTTCAAGCCTTAATGCTAAAAAGGCATTGCAACTACGAGCAGCTGGTAGGAGTATAACACAACAAGTTAGGTTTCAGGGATGTTCTAAAATCTAACTGATCATAAAATCTAAAGTATTATTCACTCCATCCTGGTAGTGATAAAACCTGTTAATTAGAAGGATGTGTTTACAAGGCTGCTGATGTTTAAACCCACGTTACATTTTCCACCAATATTGAGTAAAACTAAGTTATTGAACTCCTACGCTTCCTCCTACGTCTCTTGTGAAAAGGCAGCCAAGTGTACTTATCAAAACACTTACGTACTTACTTATTTGCTGGTTCAGTGTCATAACAAGGTTTAAGACTTATTATGGTTTTACTAGGCATAATTATTATGATCTGGCGGGAGCGCGGTGAATACGCAAGTGAATCCCGTACTCCCGCCAACGTGGTCCGTCGTGGCAAAGCACAGGTTTTAGTGGGTGCAAGCCCCACATAACCCCTCTGTGTCTCCTGACGGGGGGGTATGCGTCAGGCATTTCCTGTTGGTAAAAAAAGGCATAATTATTATGATAACTAAAATAACTGCAGTAGCTGAAGAGACAATGGATTAATAGCTTAAAAACCAATGGACGATGGAGACACCTAAGTACTGGATCAACGATCCCTCTTTGATAGGCGGGAATTAATGTGTAATTAAAAAGAGGGGTGTCGCTGCCTCTAAGCAACGGTTGGCTTCGGTGGTTGGAAAACGCTTCAAAAGTTCTAAGTCCAGCAGTAGACGCCGATGGATGGAGTTGCGGAAAACTTGCAAATCTTACATTTTTGTTAAAAACTAATTACTGCCGACGGCTCTGACAGTGTATGAGCAAATCCCGTAGAAATCATTGTGTTTCCCAGGATAAAAAGTAGCCTATGTTACTCTTACCACCATATTTATGAAAAATCATGTTAATCTGTTGTTCTGTCATTCTGCTTTGAAGGACAAATCAGCCAACAATTCACATTTATAGCGTTAGTAAAAGAGTGTAATGTAATTATTTCAGAAATTAAAAAAAAAATAGAAACAACATAGCTACTCCATCGCTACGTTGCTTTTTGCGCCAATCACCGCACAGTCATGAAAATTCCGGCTTGATTTTGTACAGCTATTCACACAATCCCTGTTCATTCATCGCTCTTGGTTTTAAACCTGCTTAATTTTCGTAAATTTGTCTGTATCTTGGCTTTTTCGCAAATAAAAATCTATACCTAACTAGAAACCAAATACTGGCGGATGCCGCCTTGATAATAATATTGAAATTCAATTCAAAGGAGCCTTTGTCGACTCAATAATCTTTTTCAATAATATTTTTTACAAATATCATTTTGTCCGCAGTGACAGTGACTACAAGATTGCCTCCTCATCTACTGAATTATTTACAGTTATTATTAGGACAAGACTAAGAATAGGGATTCCCTATTACATTAATTTGAAAGGTAAACGCAGACAGTGATCGGACGTCCATAATATCACAAGACATCTTAGTAATGCATTGCGAATTTGGATTTTGGACATGCCCCAATTCCACTCCAACGTATGCGGTATAAACAACTTTTAATGTTACACTTAAATCACCGCTCTTCTCTTAGGTATAAATAAAAGAGAAGTCTTATCTAGGTGACTGATCACTGCCCAGACCGAACCTTTAGAGGTTCTTTGGACCTATAAAGGCGACATGTTACGCAGAGATTTTCTTGATTTTGTAGATAAGGAAGATTTTTTTTTATTCCTACATGGGCAAAGCTAGTGCCATCTGGAATGTATCAGCTAAGCTGAATGGTCAGCTATGGTAGTGTTATTATCTCGCTGCAGACTCGCCAATAAATCATTCGAGTGTTTCGCTTTTGTTGTACACTAAAATACAAGCAGCAGTGAAGCTCAGCAGTGAAATACAAAAGCGAAACACTCGGATGATTTATGACCGAGTCTGCAGCGAGATAATAACACTACCACTGCCCATCTACCATGCCGTCATAACCGCGCCCTCGCTATGGACGTTAATTTTAACAGTTCGTTGAAGTCCGTGACCAATATGCGTGAATGAACCCTTACTTTTTATTACCTCATTTACGGCAAAAAATTGAAAGTGTATATACATTTTGTCAGTCCATTCGCTTTGCGACCTTTGATAGTCTAGTGCTTGACCCCGATCACACTAGATGGAAAGTGATGATGCGGTATTTTCGACTAGAATCTGCCGTTTCACTATTCTCGTGTAGAAACCAAAAATCCGCCAATATTTTCATCCAAAACAGTTCCTATCATCAAAAACCTCCCTCCCTCTTTGACGACCTCCTTGGCGCAGTGGCGGCGCGCTCGGATTCGAGTGGGAGGTCGCGGGTTCGATTCCCGCCACGGGTCACTTTGGAGTTTTACAATTTCTAAATTGGCTCAGGTCTGGTCTGGTGGGAGGCTTCGGCCGTGGCTAGTTACCACCGTACCAGCAAAGACGCACCGCCAAGCGATTTAGCGTCCCGGTGCGGTGCTTGTAGAAACCGTTGGGGTAAATTTACTTACCCTTACAAGTAAATACGATAACATCTTAGGCTGCATTATCACTTACCATCAGGTGAGAGCGCAGTCAAGTATTAACTTGTATAGAGTAAAAAAAAGCCAAGAGTTGAAAAAATATCCTGAATGCTGTTATTTTTTTTAAAATAATATGGTAATAATATAAATCTACGCGGATAGTCATGAGAGCTTATAATAAGGTAATTTATTCTTTGACATACCTAGCTACAATATTACACCTACTTATTTTTCCCAATTGTTTTCTTTTTGTCTTTGTTTATTTTGCGTCCGTATTTAGTCTATTCCATTTATAAATTAAACTAGCAAACGCCCGCGGCTTCGCTCACGTTGAACTTCTGAGTTATGCTTTACTGTGGTGGTTTATTTTCCAAAATTCCTGCATTACACAACATTTTGCCCACAAAATTTTCTCTTGCTTCCTGGTAATAGTCACATATTGATTTTGAAAAATTCGATCGTCACAAAAAAGTTAAATATGGTGGCCATTTTTAGGGTTCCGTACCCAAAGGGTAAAAGCTCTTACTAAGACTCCACCGTCCGTTCGTCCATCCGGCCGTGCTTGCTTGCTACCATGGTCAGCCATCAGACGTATAAGTACAAAATTGTGGCCACTTATTTTAAATTTTGACCACAAATTCTTTTTCTATGCTCGCTGCGATTGTCAGATATCGATTTTGAAAACAATCGGCCCAGTAACAAAAAAGTTCAAAATGGCGGCCACTTTTTTAAATTTTGACCACAAATTTCTTCTCTATGCTTGCTGCCATAGTCAAATATCGATTTTCAAAGCAATCGGCCCAGTAACAAAAAAGTTCAAAATGGCGGCCACTTTTTTAAATTTGGACCACAAATTGCTTCCCTATGCTTGCTGCCATAGTCAAATATCGATTTTCAAAGCAATCGGCCCAGTAACAAAAAAATTCAAAATGGCGGCCACTTTTTTAAATTTTGACCACAAATTCCTTCTCTATGCTTGCTGCCATAGTCAAATATCGATTTTCAAAGCAATCGGCCCAGTAACAAAAAAGTTAAAAATGGCGGCCACTTTTTTAAAATTTTGACCACAAATTTCTTCTCTATGCTAGCTGCCATAGTCAAATATCGATTTCCAAAGCGATCGCCCCAGTAACAAAAAAGTTCAAAATGGCGGCCACTTTTTTAAATTTTGACCACAAATTCCTTCTCTATGCTTGCTGCCATAGTCAAATATCGATTTTCAAAGCAATCGGCCCAGTAACAAAAAAGTTCAAAATGGCGGCCACTTTTTTAAATTTTGCCCACAAATTCCTTCTCTATGCTTGCTGCCATAGTCAAATATCGATTTCCAAAGCAATCGGCCCAGTAACAAAAAAGTTCAAAATGGCGGCCACTTTTTTAAATTTTGACCACAAATTCCTTCTCTATGCTTGCTGCCATAGTCAAATATCGATTTTCAAAGCAATCGGCCCAGTAACAAAAAAGTTCAAAATGGCGGCCACTTTTTTTAAATTTTGACCACAAATTCCTTCTCTATGCTAGCTGCCATAGTCAAATATCGATTTCCAAAGCAATCGGCCCAGTAACAAAAAAGTTGAAAATGGCGGCCACTTTTTTAAATTTTGACCACAAATTCCTTCTCTATGCTTGCTGCCATAGTCAAATATCGATTTTCAAAGCAATCGGCCCAGTAACAAAAAAGTTCAAAATGGCGGCCACTTTTTTTAAATTTTGACCACAAATTCCTTCTCTATGCTAGCTGCCATAGTCAAATATCGATTTCCAAAGCAATCGGCCCAGTAACAAAAAAGTTCAAAATGGCGGCCACTTTTTTCAATTTTGACCACAAATTCCTTCTCTATGCTTGCTGCCATAGTCAAATATCGATTTTCAAAGCAATCGGCCCAGTAACAAAAAAGTTCAAAATGGCGGCCACTTTTTTAAATTTTGCCCACAAATTCCTTCTCTATGCTTGCTGCCATAGTCAAATATCGATTTTCAAAGCAATCGGCCCAGTAACAAAAAAGTTCAAAATGGCGGCCACTTTTTTAAATTTTGACCACAAATTCCTTCTCTATGCTTGCTGCCGTAGTCAAATATCGATTTTCAAAGCAATCGGCCCAGTAACAAAAAAGTTCAAAATGGCGGCCACTTTTTTAAATTTTGACCACAAATTCCTTCTCTATGCTTGCTGCCATAGTCAAATATTGATTTTCAAAGTAATCGGCCAAGTAACAAAAACGTTCAAAATGGCGGCCAAAAAATTCAAAATTTTCCTCCTCAAAATTTGAATCTCGAAAATCCCTTTCTGAATACGAATTCATGATATACCTAATACCAACCTAGGTACCAAATTTCAGATCTATACGACTCTTAATTTCGCCGGAATCCCTGGAACAACGCAAAAATTACACTTTTGTATGGGAAAATCCCTTAAAAGTACGATTTTTATCCCTTCCAATTTGAATTTCTGGAATCCCCGTCTTAGTACGAATTCATGACCTAATGTCAATGTAGGTACCAAATTTCAGATCTATACGACTTGTAGTTTTTCGGGAATTCCTGGAACAACGAAAAAAATTACACTTTTGTATGGAGAAATCCCTTAAATGTACGATTTTTACCCCTTCCAATTTGAATTTCTGGAATCCCCGTCTTAGTACGAATTCATGACCAAATATCTACCTAGGTGCCAAATTTCAGATCTCTACGACTTGAAGTTTTTCGGGAATTCCTGGAACA
This sequence comes from Coenonympha arcania, assembly GCA_036785405.1. NCBI lineage: Eukaryota > Metazoa > Arthropoda > Insecta > Lepidoptera > Nymphalidae > Coenonympha > Coenonympha arcania. Next base: position 7,328,585 of record CM072067.1, read on the forward strand.
ACGAAAAAAATACACTTTTGTATGGAGAAATCCCTTAAATGTACGATTTTTACCCCTTCCAATTTGAATTTCTGGAATCCCCGTCTTAGTACGAATTCATGACCTAATGTCAACGTAGGTACCAAATTTCAGATCTCTACGACTTGTAGTTTTTCGGGAATTCCTGGAACAACGAAAAAAATTACACTTTTGTATGGAGAAATCCCTTAAATGTACGATTTTTACCCCTTCCAATTTGAATTTCTGGAATCCCCGTCTTAGTACGAATTCATGACCTAATGTCAACGTAGGTACCAAATTTCAGATCTCTACGACTTGTAGTTTTTCGGGAATTCCTGGAACAACGAATAAATTACACTTTTGTATGGAGAAATCCCTAAAATGTATGATTTTTACCCCTTCCAATATGAATTTCTGGAATCCCCGTCTTAGTACGAATTCATGACCTAATATCTACCTAGGTACCAAATTTCAGATCTCTACGACCTATAGTTTTGGCGGAATCCGTGGAACAACCAAAATGCCTCATTCTTTTATATATATAGATGAGTGTTAATCTTGCTTCTGTGCTGTATAATTAACAACTAATTAAAAATAAACAAAATATCAGATTTCCTGACAGAAGAAGCTTAACATTTTGGGCCTGATTTAAAACCTGACCCGATTTACTGTCTAAATGTAGGGATAGACCTACGTTATTTACGTCGCAAAACAAAATAGCCCAAACAATTTACTATCACTAAAATAGTAATCAAAGCAGTACCTACCTAATGGCTTCAGCCTCACGTTTCATAAGTCCGAGGTTCGATTACCAAACACTTAACTATATTATTAACAATATTTTTTTAAATGTGAAGAAACCTACCCGCCACAGATGTGTGAAGCCTGCAAACTCTCAGCGAACCTGGTGGCCTATGTCCCAATCATTAAAAAGTGATCGATACAACAAAATATCTACCGAAGACCTCTTTTACCACCATAGTAAAACCAATAACTTTTGTAAGTACTTTGTTACTGTATAGTTATATCAAAGGTTTGCCACGCGCTGAAATTGTTGCCATACAAGTGAAGGCATTTCTCATTTATAAATACCTACCTATTTATACGGACGCGTAAAGCACAAGACGTACAAGACTCAATATCCGCTAGACGCTTGATGTTGATTCTGTTGTACAGAGCTTAACTTTTACTCGTCTAAAAATATTAAAAAACATTACTAAAAGCCATTAATAAAAGCCTACTGGTAAATATTTGGTTTATTTATTATGCGTAGGCTCCGTGACTTTCGATCTTCAAAAGTGACTCTTCGCATTTGTTTTAAGGCCCTGGGAAAGGCATTTACGCATCCCAACATAAAGAGTTTCTAGGGATTAGGAAACAATGCGGATAAGTGGAACTTATAGGACGGGAGGCGCCCTGACTCCTGAATACCCACTAAGCCTAAATGGCGTGTAGTCTGTAATGAGCATGACACAGCGGCGCTATCGGGATTTACCACAAGACTTTTCGGAGTTAGGTACGACTATGTGCACTATTAAAGCTACTGAATTCACTTCGCTTTAAAAAGATTCGGAAAGCTACATGCTTCTGGCAAAAAAGTCAGTAGCCAGTCTTAAACGTTACATGTTAATCTGCGCTTGGCTACCATAATAATCGGCCATGGTCAACTTTTTCCTCTTGTGAAAGAGAGACAGGGAACATCTCAGGCCGTAAATGCTTGAGATGTTCTCTGTGAAAAAGGACATCAATAGTTTAGACATATTATTTTATTACAATTGAATTTAGTTCGGAGATTCTATCGTTTTTATCAACTGGTTGAAGTATAAAGTTGGGTAGGCCTTCCTTGCCCTACTCAAGATACTTATGCGAACTTAGAAGTAATTGCGGCACACGATACTGGTCGAAATCTACAATTCTGATGCTCACAAAGCACGTTTACTTGTTCAATCATACTTAAAAGTTTTGACTGCGACCGCTCGTAGGGGTCTAGAGGATATCTGCTCGATGACTCGAGCGATACCATTGCAATGATACAACAGGTGAAATGACAGTGAAATTAACCTTTAAAAGTAAAAGCTTTTGGTGCAAGCTAAATATTTGTAAAACCGGTGATATTTTGGCTCTGGGCTTGTATGAATTGCATTTAAAGTATTTATGACTTAATATGTATTGCAAACGATGACTACCCTTGCGCCGCCGCACCGTTGCCAACTTGCCATTTGCCGAAGTTACATTACAGAGTAGGAACAAGTAGAGTATCTCTATAAAATATTGAATGTTTGATATTCCTCAAAACATCGATTAAAAAAAAAGTCGTAGAACAAAAGTGTAAACAAATACAGGCCGAGGGCGATTTGATATTTTTTATACCCTGTATATATAAGAATTTGATAAATTCTAAATTAGCTCAGGTCGGGTCTGGTGGGAAGCTTCGGTTGTGGCTAGTTGCCAACCTGCCCAACGCGATGCTGTCTAGAAAACCGTTGGGGGTTGCCGGTGGGGTGGGTTATCGTAAGATAACATCTTCGGGTGCATCATCACTTACCATCAGGTGAGATTGTAGTAAACCTTGTAGTAGACTGTAAACAAATTTAAATATTTAAGTGTTTATACATCCTATGGCCTTTATCAATTATAACCGACACTCGATAAACGACGCCGACGCTTCGGTTATTTATCGTTTCGGTCGGTAAGCGACGTGGGTATAGGTAGTTTTTCGGTCGACCGATAACGATGATAGCGAAGTGTAATCTTAGCCTTTTCGCACACGGCTCGTAAGCGTAAGCGTAGCGTAATCCTCGCGTACGACGAGAGCAATACGAGCACGAACATTTTTAAACATATCCGCAAACGAAGCGTTGTTGCAGCGAATCGTAGGAGGTTGTCATATGCATAGCGTCATAACCACAGAGCAAGGAATGACTTTATATTCTCTAGCTTTTGCCCGCGGCTTCGCCCGCATGAATTTCGGTGAAAATTAGGGGTTTTTAAATATCCCATGGGAAGTATGGATTTTTCCGGGATAAAAAGTGTTTTAATCCGGGTTATAAGCTATCTATGTTCCAAATTTCAGCCAAATCGGTTCAGTAGTTGCGGCGTGAAGGAGTACAAACTTTCGCCTTTATAATATTAGTGTGATAGCGATACGCTTACACTTACGAGCCGTGTGCGAAGAGTCTTAACTTGAACATCTCTGAATTTCGTATGGTAATCACAGGCATTGAAAACGTACGTTTAAGGCATAAATGTACACGTCTAGGTGAACACGTTCTATCTAAGACTATACTCATTATCTTTACTTTCCATCATACTTCTATCTTTGAGTACTATTGCCAACCTAGTTCGTTAATTTAATTAATGATGATTTTACATCGAACCTGCGCTAAGACAAATTTCTTATAACTACCCATTTGGATTACTGAATTAACCTGTAAGGAGCCGTCTGATTTCAATCCCCGATGACGCGCCCCACTCTGTCAAAGTCGCTTATGTCGGCGCGTCGGCGTGGATTGAAATATATATAATTACTTATCTACATTGTTCTGCCATATGCTTTTTTTTTTAATTCAGTCATGTTTTCTCGCCTTATGGTACCTAACTTGTGCGTAGTCGAAGCTACTATAAAATGGCCTCCCAATAGGCCTTGATTGGAATGCTTTATATCAATCTAAAGGAGATATAACATATCTCTTTGTATAATCCCTTTGGGTTGCCACTTGCTACATCATTAACATCTCTTTCGTTACGCTCTTGTCACAGCGGTCGTGTTCATCATATTTCAGTCACACGCTTGACAATCCGTCTCCACTCTTCCCGGACAGCTGCTTTTCTTGAGCACACATATAAAGGGACGTCCACTGCCTTTACTTGGTCCTTCCATGTCATAGGCGATCTGCCGCGAGGTCTGGTTCCCTCTGCCACTTGCTACACAGCATCACAATCGCATTGTTCAACAGTACGACTTTGTCTGTACGTTTACTTTATTTAAAACTAGCAGTTGCTATCGAACTTTTCCCGTGAATTTTCCAAAATATGTTTTTTAAATTTTTTATAGACCCTGTCCTAACAAAAAGGCTTACAAAACAAAAGGATATGAGGTAAGCGATGCGCGTACTTATAAACCTAAACTCAATAATTCATATTTAGTTATTAGATGAATAAATATTTTATTTTGTACATTTTCTTAAACTAAGAGTTTACAAAAGGGTTTTATTTTAACTAAACTAAACTATTTATCATTTAAGCCAACATTTGAAACGACCTGTTTGAAGTCAAAGGGGTAATAAGAAATAAATAACAGCCATTTGTAAACGTTTGCTATCTCATCTAGACTTTGCAATATCTAAGTGAGCTTGTCTGTAGGTACCTATAACTATATTTATTATTGTTTTAAATAAGTGGGTGTAGCCTAGAAACGTACTAGTTAGTAACTCAAAATTAATCAAGTGGTAATTATTTAAACTTAATATCCCTAATAAACATACATACATCAGGACATTACAGATATCGCAATTTAGCCCCCAAGTAAGCGCTAGCTTGTGTTATGGGTAGACACTAGATAAATAAACAAAATTACATAACGTTTAATTTTAGATACATTCTATTTAATCACACAATTATTTTTCAGTTGTGGGAATTGAACCTATGACCTCCGATGTTGTTGGCAGGACCACTGTCGTCTGCGCCATTCGACCATCAAATATTTATTAATAAAAACTATGTAGTAATTAAGGCTAGTTTTCTCTCTGCCTAAGTTCTACGAATCGAATCTAGACATTTCCGATGTTCATACTTGTCTACCTTGAGCTGTTGAGGCTTTGATGGATTGACATTTCTCTGATATCCACATCAAAGCGACGACGAGGGCTAACAAGGGTTCTGAACTTAGCACAAGGAGACGAGAGTTCTTGAACTATACTCGACGCGGCGAATGTTGATCCCTATGACACTGACAGCTAAAGTCACCATGTAACATTGTAGTGGCGTCACCATTAAATTGGGATCATATTGGGGGCGTCTAAAAATGGCATTTATAAATTTTACGTAGCTTTTTACCATTATTAATGATATTCCGTTGATATTTTTAACAATTCTTAACATTTACAAGAAGTTATCTTAATCTGAATATATGTTTACGTCCTGCAAAACTTACGTCGTGTGACGTTTATCGACTAGGGTGGCAAGTATAGATAAAAAATGTCGGTAATGGAAACGAGTGCACAATTTTTTTTTATACTCACATATTAGTTCATATATTATGGTTATGGTTCATATACAGGGTGTCCAGGGATAAAGTGCAACCCCGAAAGGGGGTGAAACTAGACCATAAATTATCGACAAAAAAAATAGAAAAAAAAAATCTAAAAAATTATTTTACTTTTTATTAGCGAATTAAGATTTTTATTTGTGATGTTAGAAAAAAAATCGATTTCTTCAAAATTAGTGGGTCGATTGCTTTGAAATAAAAAAAAATATTATACCACGTACTTGGCGGTAAGGATTAAATAACAATTAGCACGCAAAAAAGTAGCATCATGACATAAACTTTGCTTTTTATGAAAAAGAAACCCTTTTTTATGACTATTTTTTTCAATGATCTCTAAATTTCTCAGAAAAATGCCCCCAATACCAGAAGATTTTACGATTTAAGAGTATTCTCTATCATATTACCTTTCAAATAGAAAAAAAATCTTCGTTGTAACCCAAGAAACGAGCTGGCTAAGAGTTTTTAAAAATGACGTCACCACTCGTCGTTTGCCAGGACGCGTCCTTTTTTTGTGTTGTGGCGACTTTCAACACTTCATAGCCAGCTCATTTCTTGGGTTACAACGAAGATTTTTTTTCTATTTAAAAGGTAATATGATAGAGAATACTCTTAAATCGTAAAATCTTCTGGTATTGGGGGCATTTTTCTGAGAAATTTAGATATCATTGAAAAAAATAGTCATAAAAAAGGGTTTCTTTTTCATAAAAAGCAAAGTTTATGTCATGATGCTACTTTTTTGCGAGCTAATTGTTATTTAATCCTTACCGCCAAGTATGTGGCATAGTATTTTTTTTTATTTGAAAGCAATCGACCCACTAATTTCGAAGAAATCGTTTTTTTTCTTACATAGAGTCTACTTATGAAATGAAAATCTTAATTTGCTAATAAAAAGTAAAATAATTTTTTTAGAATTTTTTTTCTATTTTTTTTGTCGATAATTTATGGTCTAGTTTCACCCCCTTTCGGGGTTGCACTTTATCCCTGGACACCCTGTATTATGGTTTTAGTTCATATATTATGGTTATGCAAAATAACAAGGTTGGAAACTTTTGTTTTACTTACCTACTTAATCTATGCCAAAAATCTTAAATGAATACACCAACAACATAATGGACCTTAAAAATGCACATTATAATATTTTTAAAACATGTAAGTATACCAACGTGGCTGAATGCAAGCCACGACGTTTTCTAAAAAAAAAATATCGACACGACCAAAGACACGACCCATCACTAACACAAACGTCATAGGGATCAAGGTTCGCCGCGCCGAGAATAGTATCTGTCAGATGAAACCCACTTAAGGCTTAGTACCTACCTACAGAATCGTCAATCAATTTATAAGGGTACCTTAAATATTCAACTTTGATTAAGAATCTGTCCGCGATTAGAAATTACTACGTGCGTTTTTTTCACTAATCATGAAGTAGAATTCGTTGCTGATAACTGAAAACCGAAATCTAAGATTCAGATCACAACTGAAATTCTTTCATTTTCTTATGACTATGCGTTACGAAGCAAAACCATGGCAAAACGGATTACAGCATTATTTTTTTAATTATGTAATATATAATAAGAGATGTATTTAAAACAATGAACAATTAGATGTGAAAAAACTGTTAACTTAACAAAAAAAATACATAATAATGTTACGTGCCTTAATTTTATCTATATGCTGAAGAGATCGACTGAGTTTTGTTTCTTATAGAGTTTTGTACGCCTATATATTCTTTATTAAGTATTAAAAGTATGTGTATATTTTTGTAAGTTTTAAATTGGTGGATAATTGAAATACATCAACCATTCTCCTTTGTAAACAACAGCTATAGGTACGAGTAGAATGTGCCCAGTTTAACTCCAGTAAGGGTTTAAATTTTCAAAACTCCTTCCATATAGATGGAGATGCATGCCTAACATAGCATCTTCTGGGTCCAACTTAAAACTAAGTTCACAAGAACTAAATTAACTTCTAACGCACCCTGTAAGTACTGGGTAAAAAATTTAATTGCTGCAGAAAACTGAACCAAATACCTGTTTATGCCGACACACATTTTTATAATTATGTACCTACTATTTAGGAGCATAATAAGTACCTACTGCAATAAATATTCATAAGTTGTATTTAATAGTTACCTTTAGTCTACATGAAATCAACGATTCAATTTGAACTCGTTTAAGACAATAAAAGTTCAGATTTTGAGGATTATAATAACAATCCTGCGTGATTTCGAAAGGACATAAGCAAAAATTAAAATCGACTGTTATGCGCAAAATAATAAAATGTGTGTCAGTGGAAAATACTTATTTCATTTTACAAATGATAGTGCAAAGATGATTTCAAAGGATGCGATTCTCGTTAAAATCGCAAATATGTACGTACTTTCTCATATTATGGAAATGGCATTATATGGAAATAATTATTATGGTAAGTACCTACTATTATTATATTTTTGTATAGATACGAAAGCTTAGATTTGGAAGATGAGATTTTCACCGAAGTCAAATTCGGACGGAGCCGTCATTAAAATCATAATTCTCGCATGCCCCGAAGGCCGAATCTTAGGAAGAGTCTGGGAGAGAGGTATCAGCGGACCGTCCGTATAAAAGCCACCAGAATGTGGTACGGAGCATCACACAACCACGAGACCTCCGCGAGTCAACATGAAAGCGTTCTTGGTAGGTACCGCCTTACCGTGTGCAGTGAAAGTGTTGTGACCCGTGTGTGACCCGCTAGGAGCGTGCTTCCTGATGGGACTGTGCCTCGCGCCTCGCCGCGAGCGAGCGAGCGCGGTCGACTGTCATCACCCACGAAGGAATCGACATCGGTTGTTCCTTCAGGATTTCAAGTGACTCACTGAGCTTTGCTCTACAATGGACGGTTTAAGCTCTGAACCAATTTTCTTCAAATGATCATAAAGTTTCGTGGTCAAGAAAAATACTTTTTTGGATTCCCCCAATACAATATAACGTGTAAGAGTGAAGGTCGAGATAGTGTACTAATTGGTTGTTTTTGTCTCGTAGGTATTAGCGGCCGTTGCGGCCATCGGCTCGGCTCGGCCCGAGGCGGGATACAGTTACAACGCCCCCGGCGGAGGCGGCCTCGGCGGTGGCCACGGAGGCATCGGCGGAGGCATCGGGGGAGGCGGCATTAGCCTCGGCGGCGGACACGGCGGCGGCGGCGGCGGCTTCTCCTCCGGCGGTCTGAGCTCCAGCAGCTTCGGCGGCATCGGTGGCGGACTCGGAGGTGGACTCGGAGGAGGCTTCTCCTCGGGAGGCGGTGGCTTCTCGTCCGGCGGTGGATTCTCCTCCGGCGGCGGCGGCTTCTCCTCCGGCGGCGGCGGCGGCGGCGGCGGCTTCGGCGGCGGATTCGGCGGCGGCTTCGGCGGCGGCTTCGGTGGCGGCGCTATCGTCCAAAAGCACATCTACGTCCACGTCCCACCCCCAGAACCCGAAGAACAGCGCCCGCAAATCATCAGCGGCGGATCCATCCCCCAGAAACACTACAAGATCATCTTCATTAAGGCCCCGGCTCCTCCCGCGCCCGTCGCGCCCATCATCCCCGCCCAGGCCCAAAACGAAGAGAAGACCCTCGTCTACGTGCTGGTCAAGAAACCCGACGAGCAACCCGACATCACCATCCCCACCGCCGCCCCCACTCAGCCCTCAAAGCCCGAAGTATACTTCATCAAATACAAGACCCAGAAGGAAGGCGGCATCGGTGGTGGATCTATCGGTGGTGGTCTGGGAGGTGGTTTTGGCGGCGGTCTCGGCGGCGGCATCGGCGGCGGTCTGTCCGGCGGTAGCATCGGCGGCGGCATCTCTGGCGGCAGCATCGGCGGCGGTCTGTCCGGCGGCGGTCTTGGCGGCGGTCTCGGCGGCGGTCACGGCGGCGGTCTCGGCGGCGGTCACGGCGGAAGCATCGGCGGCGGCAGCCTCGGCGGCGGCATCATCTCCGGCGGACACGGCAGCTCCGGCTCCGGCTCCGTCAGCTCGTCGTACGGCCCCCCCGGACACTCGTCCGGCCCTTACTAAAAAGCACGCATCGTGCTATACGAGTAACTTGTGATATCTGCTCAGCCGACAAATCTAGTATTAAGTAGTGAAAAAATTACGGTGCCTAAATGTATTTATGTAAATAGTAATTTTAATTATTAATTCTAGTTGTATTATAAAGTCTTTTTGCATAAAAAAACTCGATAAACAAACGAACTCTACTTTTTCATTCCTATACTCTTCATTAGTTTGTGCTTATTGCTTTGCAATGGCTTCAAAGTAGTAAACCCAAAACATAAAATATACAAGTCATTTTAAGCAACTATTCAATTTTACTAGTCATATACGATAACTACTTCGCACCTATTATTAAAATCTCTCAATTATGACGTTGCATAAAACAAATGTAAAGAGAAAAAAGAAATCTTTGTCAAATAAAAACTCAAAGAGAAAGACGCATCATGTTGCAATCGATGCGTCCGAGATGCCAAGGTCTCGTCCACTCGATCTATTATCAGGAACAGACACACAGACACACAGCTTGTAGAAAGCGATGTTTTCTCCTCAGACTGATGACGCAACGCCGGGACGACACGACCTAGCGTGGTTATTACGTAATATATTATGAATCTCCTTACAAAACATTCGAAATAAACTGCGAGTTACGCTGAAATTATTCTTCTTATTACGTAAATTCACCCGTTCTAAACATTTCGGTTGCGTAAACCTTGACATTTGGAAATTTCCCCTTGACTAAATTATCGTTATTTCTCTATTTGTAAATTGTAAGTACACACATGGCAACATTTAGTACTTCTGCGCGGTTTTTGAGCAATTCGATTTGCTTTGTCAATATTGACATTTTTCATCGATGCCTAACTAAAGATTTCATGTTTGTACTTAGTTATATTTGTTACTCAGTTACCCGCTTTCAGATTGATGAGATCAGAGCTTTGGTCATCTGCATGATAATCGTAAAAATAAATAATAATTGACTGATTTTAAGTATTGAAATGCAAATTATATCCGTAGCAAAAATGTTGTCCAAGTGCACAGTGCCAAGAGAAATTTTAATTATCAGTAACCCTGAACGACTTAGCATAAGACACAATATTTGGTATCAGGTATTTCCTTATATTTTCCTGGACGTCTTATTGAACTAGTGCATAATCGTTTTGCCTTATTTACAAAAAACTGAACTGATAAACAAATTAAGTAAAATACAAAACATAGCTTGTTCTTAAATTGCATAACTAATGCACCTGGCTGCATTTCATAACTGATTTTTATCACTTTTAATATCCAAAAAGTATGTAGGTACGAGGTATAAGAATATTTAATTAACAAGCGTGAAGATATAACTTTTTAAATATTGTCATGTTATGGATTACAAGTGATAAAAGTGAAATGTATTATAATTAATATTTGTGCATACACAAATGTTCCCATTAATTACAAAAACGGCTAAACCAATTAAAATACAGTTTTCTTTCATTACCTGCTACGAAAAATTATTTACGCAAAGTATCGACTCTACAAATCAAATTCGTCTTGACTTGATTGTAATGGGAATATTTTTGTGAGAAAGCAAAAGTTTTCTTTAAATGTTTCGTATATTTTTCTTTGGGTTATCTCGGAAAGAACTTTAACTAGGTGATCCCGACCCACTTCGACCCCAATTATTTTTTTAGCGAAGTTTGAACACTTCGTTCGAACTTTGCAAAAAAAAATAACCGACCTTCATTGCGCTAACTTGGCCCCTCATTTAACATTAATTGTGTATTTGGAAGAAGCCAACTGAAACGAGTATGTTTGAACAAAGCTTACTTCTCTGTTTTATCAAAAGTTCTGGGTACAATTAGCAAAATAATCAAGTTTTCAGTCCCAAGTTGAATAGAGAATTTGAGTTCAATAAATCAGTCATCAGTATGTTTGATACAATCTAGGCTTTTCGTCAGCCTCTGAGATAGCCAAAATGATGTACGAATACGATTGGACTGTTATTATTGTTTTTAAAGAAGAGTAAATAAAGTGTTACAGCTGATGATGTTTTCTCAAGACTCGAGTTTGGATCTAAATTGAATTAAGGTAAATTCTAAATGAATAGCCAAAGTTGTATTGAAATTCAAACGTAATTTTTTTGAGAAAAGGTGCCCTTAAATGACTTTATTATTTAGTTGTCTGTACCCGTCTCTTCAAAAGCCGAGGTTTTAGTTTTATACAACCACAGGTAGATTTGACGACCTCTGGTGTAGTTGATAGAAGGTCCCGGGTTCGGTTCGAAGTTTGGAATTTTCTAATTTCTGAATTGGTTGAGGTTTTTTCCGGTGGGAGATTACAACCCAAACGGAAAGAAGTACCGACGAACGATGTAGCGTTCCCGTGCGATACTGTGTAGCAACCGTTAGACTGATTTTTCTAAAGGAGGGGAAAAGTCCTCATAGACGCTGTGCTGGACTCGAAAAGAAAAGTAATTACTTGTAGAGAGTAAAAAAATGGTATACTCTCAAATGGTATACCTAGCTGAAGACAAAAGACAAAATTACGTAAAACGGTACGACTACCTAATTGAAAAAAAAAATTGAACTCAATCCGGCCTCTTACCTAAAATACCTAGGTACCTATAATCTACATACATCATCAAATCAATAAAGCGATGGTTTCGAAACATCTGATAGAGGTATTCACATGAGGTCTGCAATAGAAGCTGCGCCGGTGCACTTAGACCACTATTAATCACAGTGACTTGTACATTGTACAATGTGGACACAACTCACTAACTCACTACCCATAACAGATCACTTAGTATAACAGTTTTGTAATACACTTTTATAGACCCATAATAACATCTTAATGAGCAAGCCGAACCTTATTTATTTTGCCCCCGGCGACATGTTAGGTAGGCATCAGTGGTTTTATTTGCTTACATTATGTTTTAAGGATAATAAGCAGCTGTTCATCCGCTGTGATATTTCCTAACACACATAAAGTCCATGCTTACTAGGTACACAATATTACTTAGTAATAGGGCGAAGCCTTAGAAATATGGTCCCGTTTTTTACTCAAAGGTACGAAACCCTAAAAATGAAGGCATGTAAATTAATCAAGTCCTGGCGGGAGCGCGGTGAATACGCAAGTGAATCCCGTACTCCCGCCAACGAGATCCGTCGTGGCAAAGCACAGGTTTTAGTGGGAGCAAGCCCCACATAACCCCTCCGTGTCCCCTGACGGAGGGGTATGCGTCAGACATTTCCTGTGGGTAAAAAAAAATAAAATAAAAAGTGTAAATTGATCAAGTGGTGATGCTCTTACATCAGTTGAAGATCGCTAGTTACCACTCACCATGGTACCACCATTCTATATTTGAAATTTGAAGTTACTGTGCTTCTATGGTTGTGATGTTCAGCTGATGCAAATAGTTAAGTACATACATTTATGGGTATCACCCACCATTCCAAGATTATATTGACCTCACGACAATTTACATACAAGATAAATACGATAACACGCATTCTGTATACGCATTGTAAATCACGTTTATTTATCCACGCCACGATACAATGTAAAGGAGACTCTAAAGTGTATTAATAACGTGCAAATTACAATACAACGTGATGTGTGGTAGCGAAAGCACTTGATGCCACTCTCACTCTCATCACTGATATGACCAAACTTGTTCACAAATTACTATAACGCTTCTACAGATGTAGCAACTACAAGTTGGAGGTTGTTAATTTTAATGTTTACGAATATTTTACCTGTCAACATTTAACAAATAACTATGCTAAAGTAATTTGACGAGTATAAATAGTAAATTAAATATGTGTAGATTGCATTTGCATTGCATTTTAAAAAAATTGGTTGCCTGTAAAGTCGGTATACGGGCGAAAGTTTTACGTGACAACGACTTTGCCCGAGTGGAAGGGACGCGTGCCTCTCACTCGCTCTCATTGTGAGCGCATAACGTGAGCGGAGCGTAACGCAGTTTCTTGAAGTGTCACCCGGCAAACCAATTTATAAGACGTTGTCACGTCAAAAAGGATAGCACTATTTTCTGAACGTTACTCCGTCTTTTAATTCTATGCAGTAAACAGACGTTTCGTATTTTTCTAAACTACAATATTTATAATTTTAAACTTTTTAAACTTCTTTAAACTTTTATAATTTTAAATAATATTATCAAATAAGATAATTAGTAACTTTCTAAACAAAATTATATTTAAATGAAATTCTGGGATTATATATATTTTTTTCGTTTATTCGATTTACTAAATGACACTTAGAAACGTCATTTTACTGCATCGATTTAAAAGTCGGAGTAGGTATATCAAATTAGTTTACTTTGTTTGATTACTTATTATTATTGTGTTCTATAGTTAAACTGGCTAAATAGGCAATATTCTTGGCAGTAATATCAAAAACATGTGTCGCAATCTGTTAAAGAATTTCTCCCCAATTGTGGAAAGTGCAATTAATATTCTTTTCGTGCTAAGTTGGCATGTCTGAATATGCTTAAATGCGAATGCTATTGAAAACAGAAGTTTAAATGTTATTTCGTTATGGACATAGAATACAATATAATAGTTACGGTCCATACTTCCTAATGAAATAAATCACGTAATTAGGACTTGTAACAGGAAAGAATCATACTCAATTGTTACTGATACTAAACCTTAAAATTAAATAATTTAAGCGTTTAATTATAATGTATAGGTGCACTGATAAGAAGGCTCAGGGTCACTCAGGGTCACTCAGCGAGCGACGGGAGAGCTATGCTTGGAGTATCTTTGCGCGATCGAATCAAAAATGTGGAGATCCGCAAAAGAACCAAAGTAACCGACATAGCTCAACGTGTCGCAAAGCTGAAGTGGCAATGGGCGGGGCACATAGCTCGCAGGACCGATGGACGTTGGGGACCCAAGGTGCTGGAATGGCGGCCACGCACCGGAAGCGCAGTGTCGGTCGACCCCCCACCAGGTGGACGGACGACATTAAGAGGGTCGCGGGGAGTCGCTGGCGCCAGGCGGCGCAAGGTCGTGGTGTTTGGCGGTCATTTCAGGAGGCCTATGTCCAGCAGTGGACGTCTTTATCGGCTGAAACGAGGACGATGACGATAGGTGCACTTACCTTTTTGGTTTGTCTCCACCATGATATTAACATTTAACACAGAATACCAAATAAACGAAACGTCCCCTACGTCTTCACCCACCCTAAATTCGGGTAATTACCAAACTCGTATAAAAAAATGGATTTTTTTCAGTAATTGGTTTATGAGTAACAATTAGACTGTCTGTCTGCTGTATTACCTTTCACACCGGAACAGACGTTTTGCTATTGAGCGGCGCCGGAATGAATATACTGCAAATAGACGAGACTCGTGGGAAGCTCCAATAACAATCGTCATCAGAATCATCATCAACATCATCGTTTCGTTTATCAGAGCGGCCGTGGTCATCATTTTCAGTCACTCGTTTGACTGCTTCTCGTTCAGATGCTTTTCTTGAGTACACAATATGTTAAAGGACGTCCACTGCAGCCTTCACCTATGAGATGGACGGACCAAGTGAAGGCTGCAGTGGTCATCGGCATCATTAAAAGCATATTATTGTGCCCAATGCAGGGTATAAGCTTTCTATAAGAAAAGAAGAATCATAGATTATGTCTTGTCCAGAAAAGCAAAATAACAACCATTTTCAACATACTTTTTAGTTTTTCGGCTTACGAAAAATGGTTTCAGATGATAGCAAGAGCAAAATTTAATGTGCTTTCGACCCAAGTAGCGTGAGAAATTTAAATTTTAGCTTAATTTCTTAATTTTTTAGTGTTTCGCAAATAGTAAGCTAAGTTATATGGGTCAGCCGACTTCCATGGAAGCAACATTATTTGCATGTACAAGTAATTAGTAATGAGTACATCGTAAATTTTTATGTGACTTTAGGCCTAGAATTGTTTATTCTATAGACGGTTTCTGTTCAACGCATTTATTCTAATTCCGAACGCACCCAGTACCTAAACTGTGTTAATTAATTATGCAAATAGTTCATAGACCGTGCCAACCTTTGAAAATAACGATCTTTCCACTAAATGTTTTCTAATGTTTGAAAAACAATGAATTATATTCTCTACCTATCGTTTCAGCTGATGGATTTCCATTGCTGGAATTAGGCCCCCTGGATGAGAACTCCAACCTTCACGATTTCACGGCGTTCGATTCCAACGCGATTGTCTCCAACTCTCTTAACGTCGTCACTCCACGTGGTTGGGGATCTGCCAACACTGGGCTTTCTAGTTTGTGTCGACACTCCAGGCCCTTAGGTCCCATCGTCCATCGGTCTTGCGTGCTATGTGCCCCGCCCATTGCCACTTCAGTCTTGTGACACGTTGAGCTATGTCGGTGACTTAGTTCGTCTACACTCTACATCGTCACCATCTATCTCCTTATTTCTGATTTGATGACGTAGAGATTCTCCGAGCATAGCTCTATCAATCTATCGTTGAGTAATTCTAATCTTCTTATGATATTATTCTACCTACTAACAGAAGATTTTTGGTAGGTTAGATGGGTTGAGATAACCGTTGTCATAGGAAATCGAACCTTAATTTAATGATTTTAGCAAAATTTAAGTACAAAATAAAGATATCTGCTGGAGTCCGCAACTTTGAATGCTTACTGCAGGAATCTTTTACGTAAGGTGGGAACAAAGTTACTACTTGTGAAGAAAATTAGACCAGAGCGTCTAAATACAGCCCCAATATTAAATAAATAGTTTTTTTAATACATTTGCTCAAAAAGTTGACATTTCCATGTGTGTTTAGCGTGCGCAAAGTTATTCTTTTCCGCACTAGTGCTTTTGTGTTTTCCTCCTACGCGGCACCGGAGCGGGCGTACCAGGAGCGCATGAACACGAACACGGCATGCAAACACGGAGCAGGCAAACACGTACAACCAATATTTTTTTTTCGCAAATGTATTAAAAAACGTCGTTCAATGCACGTGCGGAATTGTCATTTTTACTCGTCCTTATAGTTGACCCTCGCCTTCGGCTTGGGTCAACAAACCGGGACTCGTAAAGAAATGACAAACTTTCCGCACTTATATTGAAATGTACTATTTTAAAACATTTGCTCAAATAGTGGACTTTTCCATGTATGTTTAGCGTGCGCAAAGTTCTTCTTTTCCGCACTAGTACTTTTTGTTTTCCTTCTGCATGGAGGATTTAATCAAAAAGTTTGTAATACAAAATGTTTGTACGTAACTTTTTAAATTGTTAAATCTGAAGTAAAAATATAAATTTTCAACAAAGTTTCATTGTTATTTGTTTCAGAGTTACTTTTTTGTAAAATATTAGGACTTTCTTATCTTCCGGATTCTGAACCCAGGTCACAGAGTGCATCAGTTGACCATAGACAATTCTTGTCCACTTTTTTGTTTATTTTTTTTTTGCGCGTGAGTGGTCTGTATTCATGGTAAATTACATACCCTATACTACTATTATAATATTTTTATTTTTGGCCCCAACTTTATGTATTTTCGCAAATGTGTTAAAAAATGTCGTTCAATGCACCTGCGGAATTGTCATTTCCACTCGTCTCTATTGTTGACACGCGCCTACAGCTTGTGTTAACAAACCGAGACTCGTAAAGAAATGACATACTTTCAGCACTTATATTGAAAATGTGCTATTAACCTTTTAGAAAGGTAGAATTGTGTTGGTAGAACTTAATAACCATAATGCCTAGACGTTTAGATTTATACGAGCCTACGCGGTACGCCTAAGGGCATAATAAGAGCACACATTTGCTCATACTATACATCCTCATCTTATTATGATGATGAAAACGAAGCCGACGTTTTAACTTTACCAACTTTTTATTTACGAGAATTTCTCAATATTCCTTCTTACTAACGATTGTATTTTACTTATCCGTAAGTATAAGCAAAGCATGAAAGGTCATTACATTTCTGTGGTTTCTATAATAATGAGATGCATTTTTCTACAGAAGCTTGTTATCAATAGATTTTAACAAATTCATTAGCTTATATTATCTATAGATCTTATTAGGGTTATTGTTTAAAGTTTTAAACGTATCCTTTTGTTTTTAATGACAGGAAAAGCCTAACGCATATCCCTCCGTCAGGGGAAACGGAGGGGTTATGTGGGGCTTGCACACACTAAAAACCTGTCGCTTGCCACGACGGACCTCGTTGGCGGGAGTACGGGATTCACTTGCGTATTACCGTATGCCGCGCTCCCGCCAGGCCCCGACCCGCGGCAGGTCCCGTCCACGTCCCGTCGCTGCTGCCGGCAGCCTGGCCGCCACCGACACTTCCTGGGAGGCGCGACCTGAACAGGGCACGCCGCCTCCTCAGCCTGTTGATGGAATTCGGGCAACGGACGCCATAGCCCCTTACGTCCGTCACCCGCAACCCCGGCGCACAGTGCACACGGAAGCCGAAGAAAGATGTTCGTCCTCCAGCAACCGGTGCGTCTCCTGCGAGAGGGATGTGCCGCCGTAATTGCCCCTCTCGACGAGCGTTCCCGCCCACTTCGGTGATTTTTTACGAGGTTGTCTTCCTCGTAGTACCCCGAAAGGACTTGTGGGCGTTTCCGCCCCAGCCTGTAATTTTTAATGAGGTTTTCTTCCTCCTCCGGGGCAGGTGTAGACGTTTCGACACTGTGCCCTCTGCTGGGGCTCAGAGGGACACGCGAAGAAACGTCACCTATCCACCGGGCCAAGCTATTAGCCGGCGATTAACCGACGTTGCCGTAGCACTCGGGCACTCGTGGAGGTTGCTTGGTCAGCCCCCCAAACGTATCCTACTGCAAAAGTGTGTTAGCACGTTAGTTGGATTGTTTCCAATCTATCTGCAAGACTATTAATTCCAATAAACCATATTAATATGGGTATAGCTAGTGCAGAACTATATCTTAATATATATAAATCTCGTGTCACGATGTTTGTCCGCGATGGACTCCTAAACTACTGAACCGATTATAATAAAATTCGCACACCATGTGCAGTTCGATCCAACTTGAGAGATAGGATAGTTTAAATCTCAAATTATAGTCGCAATTTTAATTGATTAATATAACAAAAACTTTAGCCACAGCAACGCGTGGCCGGGTCAGCTAGTTCGCAATAAAAACTACGTAAGATGGTTACCACACTTGCGCTGTACGTTAATGGCATTAAAAAACGAAAGCTCATTTTCACATACACTAAAACCTTATTATTTTGTGCATGTCAATTAAAATTATATTTCTGTTTTATTTACATAAGTATGTATAACGAACCATAGACAATGGTGATCATCCGTCCATTGGGTTGTTATCAAATCTAGGACTTTTCAAATTTCAGACCACTAATTAATTATTTGACGAATGAGACTTCTAACAGGTGAAATATAGTGTAAACATGTTAAACTATACCGTTGAGATCTATTCTTACCGAAGCATATTTAGATTCTTTAGAATTCGTGTCACAAAAGAGGCCACAATAAAAATAATGTACAATAATCAACGGGAAATTGTACAAAGGGACTTATCCTCAAAAGGGAGCTCTATCCAATCGAGTCAACGGGCCTTAATTGAAGGAAAAATTTCAGATCTATGTGGAGTAACATGTGGGTGGGGAACGTGTGGCAACGAATATAATGTAATGAATTGAATTGAAACCACCAAAGGGCATAGGTTTCACATTTACGTTATACCTTTGAGAACATTATAAAGAACTCCTTGGCTTCTCGACATTTCCTTCGCTGCTAAGGCAAATGATATCGAGTAGTCAGCTAGTCACAAATGTAAACGAAAAGTGATGAGTGAACGGCATTGGTGAACGGTAGGTTTTTTTTAACTATATAGGCTAGCGCTTGACTGTGATCACATCTGATGAAAAGTTATGATACAGTCTAAGGTGCAGCGCGCTTGCCTAGGAAATGCGTATTCACTCTTGATTTGAAGGCGCCCAATTTGGAGGGGTAGGAAAAACCGTGCCAGACAGGTATTCCAGATCTTAGCAGTGCGTTTCAGAAACGAGGGATCAAACCGCTTCGTACGTGTCTTTGGTACGTCTACTATGCCTTTTCGATGCCTTGCAGTTCTATGGTAAAAAGATGACAAACTTCGCCAATGTGTGATCTATTCGTGGTAATTGGTCCCAGACACAATACCTGACTGCTGCTGACTAGGCAAACATTATTTTGACGTAAAAAATATTTCTTAAGGACGTCTTATTTTCAGACCTACCTAATGTACACCAAAAAAGGCATGAAATCGTCGGAGGAATTTGGTTCCAATTACATTGACATGAGAATATTGTATATATTGACCCGTCAAATGTTGTTTTGCCATACAGGGGTATGAAATATAGCTTACGACCTATCTCACTCTCCTTACGGAATGTTGAGAAAAAATGTCATAAAAATCGGTCAAGCCGTTTCGGAGGAATTCTGTCACAAATTCTAAGTGCGTGAAGTAAATACTATGCTTCATTAAAAGATAATTACAGTTTATAAAATATTATTAGGGAATATGAAGATACAAAATATATACCTACCAAATGTATACTCTTTGCACATACCACCATTTCTTCACCATGTAGGCACAAGCTATCTAGACAAGTCGGTGCAACTATTCCGGAAGGCTCGAACGCAGTTGTATGCATTGTTGCAAGTTTCACTGCGTTCGGAAGGCTTCTTAGGGTAGCTGGTGGTCATTGACCTCTATGACGTAGATAGGCAAATCTTTTCGCAGTTCATTTATTTCGCATCATCATCATATTATTAGCTACGATAGGTAGCTTAGCCCCCGTCAGGCCATGTAATATTTTAATAGGAAATTGAACCCGAAACTTCTTAAAATTTTATCGTAGGTACGCTTGTGCTATCATAGAATTCCACTTCTGATCCAATTTCGGCCATGGCGGTCAATCTCTAGAAATTTACCAACTGCGCGGGATACTTTTTAGGGCTCAAGTGTGGGCACAAATACAGATGCACTCCCCATTGGACTCATTTTGACAACCTCCCTGGCACAGTGACGCGCTCATATTATTTGAGTTGGTGGTCGCCGGTTCGATTTTCCGACACAGGCCACTTTAGAATTTGATAATCTCTAAATTGGCTCAATTCTGGTCATCCTTTCAACAAACACGCACCGCCAAGTGAATTAGCGTTCCGGTGCGATGCTGTGTAACCTACCTTAACATTTTAAACTCCATCGACACTCAGCAGGCAACTACTAACTTGTGAGTAAAAACTAAAAACTAATAAAAATATTCTCTCCTCACTCTCAATCATACCTACCTAAGTATAGTTTGACACGCCACTTCGACCCGAGCGGTTGTCATTGTCATAATTAATCAGTGTTAATAATAGGTATACTAAATGGATAAGGCATAATAAGGGCATAACACCTAAATAATACACCTAGGTACTAATTACAGAATAGAATGCTAGCTCACAAAGCGACGCGTGCGCATGTTGCCATTGTTCTCGGTTTTCTTACTGTTATCCGGGATACTATAGTAGGTATTACCATTTATCACTTTCTTTGTAAAAACCAATTAATTATTATCATGCAAATGATGAATCCAGTAATTAACATCACCTTAGTCTGGCGTATTTGGCGCACTGTTGAAGTAAAGCGTGACTCGTCAGGTCCCGAGTTCAACTCCCAGCACGAGTTAGTTTCTTCTTCTTTTTAGTCGTAGCCTCATGACTGAGGGTCGTGACCGTCTACGAGACCAGCTTGTTGATCAAGGCTCGCCAGGTGGTGCAGTCTTGAGCCTTGTGAAAAGAACCTTGAATGTTGAATCGAGTTAGTTTGCAGGGATTTTATTATACCTTAATGGCTTCTTAAGCAGCCTTAGCCATAACGCTTCGATTATCCTAAACACCTTTCGATCGCTTATTCCGTATCTATATGGAAAGAAAATCGAAAAAATGTATGAGAATGTCAGATGTTTTCGATAAGTCACGTGATCAATTTGTCGATCGCGTATGGCGTTCTCATGCATTTTTGTTCCATTTCGACAATGATGGCATCATGCGCGATCGACAGTTTTCTACGACGATCATAGATACCTATTAGCGGCTCCCAATATTCGATCTATCCATGGTTTGCCTTACTAAAGGTAGTGACATAACTTTTATGAATCATTTATATCAAATTTCCGTCTTCTAGTAAGGCAAACCATGGATAGATCGAATATTGGCAACCGCCATAATTCATGTGGCTAGTAGTGTTATTATCTCGCTGCAGACTCGGTCATAAATCATTCGCTTGTTTCGCTTTTGTTGTTCTTTGTTGAGTTGTGCGCAGCGAGTTAATAACACTACTATAAGAGCGCAAGTCTAATGTCGTGGAAGGTTTCGGCGGCGGCAGTTTACAGTACACGACAAGGCGTGCCGCCAAGCGATTTGGTTTCCAGTGCGATTCTTCATAAACATAACTTATAGAGCTTTACCTATATTTACACTTCCCTAGTTACATTACATCTTTATTATTGTAATTATGTATACTCTGTCATTCGTTTATTTTCTTTTTGACACATGAGGCAAATACCAGAGAGTGACAATTAATGTAGAGAAGTGAAATTTCTGTCAAGGACACACTCATGTAATTAAAATGTAGCATGATAAGTATTGCAACTTAAAAAAAACATAGACTCCCATATAAGCAAGTGCCATCCTTCCCTTATTAGATCAAGGAGGCGCAGTTTATATGGTATGCTGTCTAGCCGCTAGATTCCTAACAAGCCTAGGTCATAA
Source organism: Coenonympha arcania (assembly GCA_036785405.1). NCBI lineage: Eukaryota > Metazoa > Arthropoda > Insecta > Lepidoptera > Nymphalidae > Coenonympha > Coenonympha arcania. Next base: position 7,350,615 of record CM072067.1, read on the forward strand.
GGACCACTTGATAACTTCGTAATGATACCTATAACCGATTAACTTGATTGCGAATATGGCATTGCTTACTGTTTTATAATTACCTTAGAAACCTACCTAAATAGGTACCTTTAGAAACGTTGCAGACGCTAGGTAGGTACCTACCAGGCGTAGTCGTAGATTGAAATTTTGGACTAAACTTTGTAGAGTAAATAAGACTTATTTATATATAATTTTTCATGTCTCCCCTTCTGTCTGTCTGGCCTGTAACCCCCTTCCGTGGAAGTATTAGGTTATGTAGTATATTATATACTTATACCCACTAATACTCTGCTCTTTTGTCTTCAAATTCATTTATTGCTTTAATTTGACAACAGCTATTTGAAAAGCAATAACCAATCTACGACATTTTTTTAATCCCCTACTATAGTACTTTTACTCACGAAAATGAACGGTTCCTGCAGGATTTATTGAAGGAGACAGCAAGCAACAGCTTGTTATACATATTATGTATACCTACTAAGAAATATCGTAGTTTAAAGACCCAGCCCCAGCCCAGAACCCTCAAAGCAAAGCCTTTTTCTATTAAACCCTCACACGGCATAAATACGGTAATATTAATTACCAAACCGGACAAGTGCGAGTAGAAATCCAGCACCGAGGGTTCCGTAGGTAGTAAGTTATCTACCGAAGAAGCGAAACCATGAGCATGACTACTTATCGATACGAAAAACTGACTTTGTTTTCAGAGGTTCAGAGTTACTATCAAAATGTATACTAGTAAAAGCGTTGGTTTTATTTTATTCCTGTAAAATATACCCTATCCATTGCAGATTTTTCGATTGGTAAACTTCGGAAATAAAAGGAGGCCGGTGTTATTTTAGACATTTTACTCTATAAATAAAAAAATATGTTTGAAAAAAAAATCATATAAGTACTTTTTTATTGCAATGACGTTGGTTACCATTATCAATTATGTACACATTATGCACTATTTCCATGTCGATACCTACGGATATAGTCACACACCTTAAAGCTTCCATTTTTACCATTTTTGGTACGGAACCCTAAAAATTAAGTAACACTGAACACACCGCCTTCCATTACCACACGCCGGAACAATAAATCAGCACTCAATTATGTCAAAATTAAAAAAAAAAATACACGCATCAGGAAACAGGATATCAGATTTGGTAATATTACACAACTCGACCACATTGTTCGAGTTCGCAGTCGATTCGATTAACGACGTCGATTACGTAAATCGTAAAGTGAGTCACCGTAAGAAAGTTGGTCGTATTTTGGTGCTCGACACACGTAGGTACTAAGGACCTGTTTTATGCCAAAAACGTGCATTGAAGTGCGTACATCGCTCAGGGCATTTCCTTAAAAAGACGGTGATATACATAAAAGTTTTGCAATAAGGGTGTGGATGCGGATTATGGTGGACGCACATTTGACTGCGTCTAAAGAAATGAAAGCGCGAACGAAAATCAGATTTCCTTATAGGAGCACAAGTTAGGTTTTTGATACTCGAGCGTCGTGGGGACCGTTTGCACTGTAAAGATAAGATGCTGAAATTCAGAAAAGATTTTTGCTATTTCACAGCTTGTACAAGTTTTCAAGAAAATCGTGAGCTTGACTCGAGCGCATCGGATTTATTTATTGAATTTATTTTTATCTTTCTCACTCTCACGGATGCGTTGGTAGGTGCGACATGCAACGTCGCGGAAGAATATAACAGATAAACGACCTTTTACCTAATTACTAAAAAACTAAGCTAGTGAGCAAAAATCTGTTTCTAAGCGTTTTTAGATTTTATCATTACCGACACCATAAAACAAAAATTACAATTACATCCAATGTAGTTTCCGATAAAAATTAGAAAAACTCAGATTTTGGAGCAACTTTTGGGAGAACTTTCTATCGAGAAAATTTTATCCAATCATATTTCTGCTTCTAAGCAGACCCAAAATATATTATGACGTATACATTTGAAAGTCTTTATAGTTTTTACGTAAAACTTCATTCAAAATCGCTTAAATACGGCATGTACGCCGAAGAAAATTGCTCGACATAATTGTTAGATTATGGGGTCCGGTCAAGAAGACAAGTACATCATTTCTTTTGGCACACTCGATTCTGTGGACGCTGATAAATGTGCGTTCATCATAAATCGAAGATCTTATTATTATAAAATTCGACATAATCTCCCATAAAATGGAAAAGCAGGATAAGTAGGCTGGATAAGATTTACTTTACCTTTACTTTTTGAAGTGAAAACTTCTTTATGGACTTTAAGCATTTTTTGAGATGGGAAAAAATAATTGAATTCTTTACAGTAACCAACACTTCACACTGTTACCGTAACCGACACCTCACGTTATTGTTCACGTTTTCACTTCTTTCAGCACTCACGGAGTAGCAAGCCATTTTATTTTTATCTTAAAAGCATATTCCTCTAATAACAATAATAGACATCATAGATTCAGACTAACTTAAAATACTCTAATACCTAAATTGTTGTGTTGTTGTTTACATTCAAACAACAACTTTAACAGTGTTCAGTGGAAAGTTTACAAATGTTTCGACTAGAAACATTTTGGAAAGGCACCTGCCTATTAAAAGATTTATTATTATAGGATACTACGTAACCACTTTCTTCAATCTTGGTTACATGACATGGACACAGAAAATCAATTTCATCCCGCAATGTAAAACAGGAGCAACTAATTACATCAGAGCCATTGTTTTGGACTTGAGTCATATCTAATTCCTAACTTTCTCGATCAGAATCGAGTATCAATCTATCTCCCAGGCAGTTGAATGTCGAGGAAGTGGTCTGGAATAATCGAAAGGACAATATATTAAATAAACTGTAACATGTAGAAGGACTGTTCATAAAGTGAAATGGGAAAGACGACTGCGTTTGTCGCATGACGACTTCTTTTCTACAGGGCGCTTTGTAACCTTCGTCAGTTTCATTTTTAAGCCATGAAATACCTAGCTTTCATCAGAACATAAATCTAATATTTTAAAGACTTTCATAGGTCCATATAAGTTCGGCCAATGTGTGAAGTAAAGAACTTTGGACTTCAACTTTAAACTGTGTTGGTAGCTTAAGAGCGGCCTTCCCGGTAGATTGTTTCATACAAACGCTCGTACGCAATTATGACGTTTTAACAAACTTTTCTTGAAATATTTTTAACAAGTAGGTACCTGGCACACTATATCTAGGTTTGTATAGTAACAAAAATTAAAATTTATTAGCAACAAATTAAGTACCAGCCTCCAAAAATCTGCATTCTTGCTGAAATTTTACATAAACTTTGGTCGTTTCGCTCAGCTCATTTAATGTAAAAGTAAAAAAAGCAACTCTATAGAAACCTCGTACAACTAATAAAGATTTGAAATAACAAACATTATTTACACATACTTGTAAGGCTTTTTCAAAATCACGTATTTCCTGGAACAAGTTTCATGAAATTGCCGCGCTATTATTTTTTTTCCTGAACGCGCGATTGACGATACAGGCGTTATCTCGTTTTTTTCGGAATGAGTCTTTTTCTAGGATTCCGTTAGACGAAACAGCAAGCCTGTAAACCACGTATTGGTTGTACTTGGATGGTCCGGGAAGGGCCGCCTTAATTGCTTAGTTGCATAACTTGAACTTGAACGAAAAGTTCTTCTGGCATAAATTTTCTGTAAGAATTTAGGTGCGTTTGTAGTTAAAAGCTCAATAGTTCAATCCAGGAAGATGCGCCCCACTCCTTCACAATTGCTTAAAATGTTTCATGCGATTCGTAAAAAGTTAGGAACTACCTACAGGTCTTATAGGCTAGTTGTAGCCTATAAGGAAGATTAAGAATGTAGACTCCCCTTACAACTTTAAACCAAGATCCTTAGACCTACAAACAAATATGAATGAACTATCTTCTTCAGAACTTCGATGCAATTTCGTGAAATAAAGTTCATTGCTGAGGTCGGACGAGTTCAAACATCAACCGCTTGCATATTCATTGTTGCTCTTGCTTTAGTTTTTTGACGCGCGACTCGCTTTGCATATTGTATTGGTACCGTAAGCTCGTTTCTCTTTTTTATCGCCATACAAATGTCTATTGTGAATTGTGGTGCTCAGTTTCTTTGCATTAAATATGAAGACTTTTGGCGTACACATAACTTCTACAGTATTTATTACTAATTTATTGTCAATTGTAATGTTTTGCATGGGTAATTGAAGATGTTTTGTTTGCCCATATATTCTTAACGTTCTTATATTCCTAAGTAAATTATGAAAGAAATACTTAAGTGAGATTATCTAATTAAGTTAAGAGTTTTCCATGGGAATAAGAAAGCTCAGAGTCATTCAGCGGGTGATGAAGAAAGCTTTTCTAGGAGCCTAGAAATATCACCAGGAAGATATCAAGAGCCTAGAAATATCACCAGGTACTATTGTGGTATCCTGTGACGTTACAGAACCCATAGACCAACCAGAGTTGCCAACGTGTCGCGAAGCTGAAATGACCATGGGCGGCCAAAGGGTAACAAGGACCGGACGTTGCAGAAAGTTTGACGACCTCCCTGGCGCAGTGGCGCGCGTTCGAATTTGAGTAGGAGGTCGCGGGTTCGATTCCCGCCACGGGCCACTTTGGAGTTTTATAATTTTTAAATTGGCTCAGGTCTGGTCTGGTGGGAGGCTTCGACCGTGGCTAGTTACCAACCTACCAGCAAAGACACACCGCCAAGCGATTTAGCGTTCCGGTGCAATGCTTGTAGAAACCGTTGGGGTAAATTTACTTACCCTTCCAAGTTAGTACGATAACATCTTAGGCAGCATCATCACTTACCATCAGGTGAGATCGCAGTCAAGTACTAAATTGTATAGAGTAAAAAAAAGTTGCGATTTTTTTTATACGGTTTAATGTTCCCGACTCCCGTTGTCTATTGTTCTGTTACGGACACTGATTTCTATACTATAGGTCTCAGACTGTATGACTGTATGATGACAGACGTAAAAATTAAGACACTTGATTTTCGCCATTTTGGCATTGTTGCGTATAGCGTGAGCGTCCATGGAACTAAAATAAAATAACATTCAAAACGAAGGTCTGTAGTCTGTACCTACCACTGATAAGAAAACTCACAATTTGGGCATCTGCCCCCCGATTGTGTAACTTTTGACGATGAAATGGTATTCATTTGATGGTCGTTGGCATCAAAGTAAAATGAACCATAACAACATTGAATTAGAGCTCAATTTCGTTTATGCGTTTTTATACGTTTAGGTATGTACGATACGCTCCATAACGCTCCATGTTGAAATCGGTTGTAATGAATTTGTGACTTTAAACTGATACACTCAAGGAATATTTTACTTTGATGGTCAAGGAATACCATTTCATCGTCAAAAGTTACACAATCAGCCCCCTGAACTGGTTAGGTACGTAAACGTTTTTCGTGCAAACAAACAGTAGCGTCATAATTCTATAGGTGGCTGCTGAGCGAACTACAGTGTGGCCTTACTGTTAGTGGTTAACACAAGCATTTTAGCACCAATAAACTGGCGACTTTTTTCGCGCCGTCCGTCCTATCCAGGATATATTTCTATTGGTACAGTATGGTTTAATGTTCTCGTTGAATATTGCTCTGTAACGGTTCTTTGGGAGATAAATCTCAGTATGTATTGAGAGCGCATTGAGTCCGTGAAGAATGCCAATTGGTAGAAAGCGGCGATGTAAATACCTTTGCATCCTGCTATTTAACGTCATATTGGTACTGCCAGCATAGCATATTATAGTAATACTATTTATTTAATTTCAATAACAAACAAATTATTTTCAGACACACATTTACGAGTAGATAATTATTTCAACTCAGCAAAATTGTAGAATTTTGCAGTACAAAAAATATTCTTAATGTTATTTTATAGTACAAAATTGTTTCATAATACAAAAACGATCCCTAATATTAATGTTTTTATCTCAGAATACAGAATTATTCTGTATTCTGAGGTTTTTATATAGATTTACTACGTAGAGTAAAAAGTAAAGCGTTAAAAAAATAAAATGTCCAATCGAATAGAGTGGGCGAACGGATCTTCTGTATGTACATAACTTTAATATAGCTAAAGTAAACGAATTTGTAGTTTTGTAGCTGTGTTTATTCAAAAGATAAGTTTCTCTGTATGTGTTTTTCTTTTCATTTCTCTACTTTCTATTTAATTCAATGAAATTGAATTAAATAGAAAGTAGAGAAATGTTAAATAGCTCAATAAATGCCAAATGTTCACTAAATGCCAAAATTTTTCATACAGGTAGAAATTACCTAAAGCCTTGTGAACTTGTAATTTTTTTTACTTTGAATCTCGTAAGTATATGAACAAATAATACTGAAGTATTAGTATTTAAAAACGCAGTTTGCAGTTTCTTCATACACATGTGCCATAAAATAGAGTTGCCTTGGGTGCCCTACTGTATGAATTAATAAATAGGGTGGAATATTTATACATACCAATTCTACTTGGTCTTTTTCTTTCGGAAAATTCGAAATATGACATAGAAGGACAAAACAGAGTATAACTACGAGTATAAGTACGAATAGCTATTCCACACTTATTTGTTAAGCGATAAGTAATTATTAAGGTAGTAAAAATTAAAATGAATGAGGAACGAAAAGATTCAGATCGGTTGTGCAAACAGCACTCAGATTTGATTATTTGAGACAATTCAGCCGTGGGAGACTGTTATACAGCGTTATTGTTGCAAAAAACGTTAACAGCTCGTGGGTAATAATTATGATTTAGCAGCGCCTATAATGAACTGCGATTATGATTACACATTAAGTATCCAGCTCACAGAAATGAAATGATGAACCTACTTTTTTGCGTTGTAGCAACTCAAGTGAAACTGGTAAACTGCCCAGAAGGTAACACTTTCATGTTTGCATGAAAACTAGATTTTTCTTCAGAAGTCGAGATTTTCGAAATTTTGAGTGAAAAAAGTGGAATTCTTTCGTCAAAAGCGGGACATAAGTTGTAAAGTAATGTGATCAGAATTTTTTTATCCGAATTCACATTACGTTTACGTGACTATAGACAGCAAAAATAGCCATAGAAAATCGTATTAAATAGTTGAGTCTTAATCGTCTTCTGAATAAAAATAATTAAATACATCAAAAAGATTCTATGACAGTAAAAAGAAAAAAATATTAGAAAACCTCAACTTAAAAAAGTAATACATAATAAATTCCACTCCAGATATGTGTATAAAAATATACTCCAGACCATTAAATAACTTATGCATACGCATCTACAAGTACAACAATCTTAACTTCATTATGTGTTCAAAGAGAAGCTATGTAATAAGTCGAGTGCCTACTTTGAGCTTGAATTTTTCACGTATATACTTCTAATATTAGGAGGTAAGAGATAATATAACTTGAGTATGTAATCTTAAGACTTATGACTGTTTCATTTTATTAGGGTTTCATACCCAAAAGGTAAAAACGAGACCTTATTACTAAGACTTCGCCGTCCATTTGTCACCAGGCTCTCTTGAACTGTTGAAATGCTGAAAAATAGAATAAAATGAAGAATAAAGGGGACTCCCATACAAAAACCGTAATTTTTTGCTCGTTTTTTTGTCGTTGATCCATTATTTTATTCTGGCTTCTACCTACATCATCATCTCGCTACGATTTATTATAGATAATGGTGCGGAACCCTTAGTGTGCGAGTCCGACTCGCACATGACCAATTTTTAGATCTGACGTGTGTAAAACTTCGATAGTTCTATTAATTCGTAGTGTGTGGCTTTTTCTATGGTTCTATTAATAATTATTAGTATAGATATAGTATACGTCTTAGACTATTTTTGACCAAGTCGTACCTACTAGGTATTTCAACAATGATGCATTAGGTAAATGACAAGTCATACTAAGTTTCTAACGATGATGCATCAGGTAAATGATATCGTATTACAAAACGTTGCGTATCACTAGAAGCATGATGTGCGTACGCATCAGAGCTAATGTATTCCTAGTTACTGTAAAATGCCGTTTAAGGGACAGTTTAAGTTTCAGGATGAAGCCGTTCATAAAAAATTCTATTACATTTTTTTTTTCTTTTTTTTCTCAGGAAATCATGAACCGGCTGCGTATCCTTGTAATTTCTTACTTAAACTTCTTCAGTTAAAAACTAAGAACCCCATCCAAATCGGACCATTCGTTTTTGAGAAAATCGCGCACCAAGCCGAATACAGAATCTCCTTTTTGAAGTTCGTTCGATTCAGTCGACGGATGCCCACTGCTGGACAAAGACCTTCTGCAATGATTTCCAACCCACACGGTCCTTAGTTACTTGTATCCAGCGTAAAATATGAAGTTGATTAAATAAGTGAAATTGCGTGTGATTTTACCTCATATTGGTACGTAGAACGAGTTCAAACTTCGATCCACATAAACGAGCAAATTGTGTATAGTCTACAATAGAAATGTCTTTCCGAAAGGGTTCTTAAAGCTCTAAGGGTAACCGCTATCATCTACCAACTTAGACCGTCCCCCAAATAGACTGCAATGAAAAGCCAAAGGGCAAGTGAATGGGATAGATCCATATAGATTGGTAGCAAGTGATATCATCGATACAGCACAATACCGCCTGTCCGAGTAACTGTGCGAATACTTCTTTAGGGATCCGTAGCGAAATAGAACTTTTTACCAACGAATAATCCTAGCTTTTAGTCGGTCCACAGCCATTTTTCTCGTAGATCATTGGTACTAAACCACTGACTATTATGATAGTTGTTTTAACCATATAGACGCAATCTACCTCTGTCCAAAGCGTGTTTAAATAGTAAGAAATAGAAATAAAATATTTGGTAACATTAAATACCCACTTACTATAAGGTATAAATAAAATAAAGGCATTTATAAGCCACATTTGAAAGGTAAAATGGAATAAGCCCTGGGAAAGAAATGTTTATTCTTCTTAGGGCTGATTTTTCAATCGCCAGATAAACTATCTGAGAAATAAATTTGAAACATATGCCATACAAAATCTGTCAAAACGTCATATTTATTACTTACGATTATCTGGCGATTGAGAAATCGGCCCTTATAAAACAATGTTAATCTTTGATTCTTTAACTTAACATACTTACACTGTATGAAAATATACAATGTAATGTATAAAGATTGCCAATTATGCTCATGCCAACACTCTGTCAGTAAACTTTACACATCTTTGAGGAAATTATGAAGAACTTTCAAGCATGAAAACTTCCTTGCGATGTTTTTCTTGAAGCAAATCGTTTTGTTGTTGTTTGAAAGACATATAGGTACCTATCTCCTAAAGTACGTGTTTGGGACTCAAACCCCAAACTTCTGATTTTGAGACCAAGATTTTGATCTCTAGGTAGGATCTCATAATAATAGGTGATATAACGCAAAAATTAAGCGTGAATTTGTTCGCCGAAGAGTATATTATACAGTGGTTGAAAATTAAATATTTTCATATTTTCTGTTACATCACACAAAGGGCGGCACGGAACCACCGTAGCACAAATGTGCTCGCGCTTGGCACATATTCGTAAACTAAGTCAGATTGGTATTATGATAATGTGGCCTTATTGGTGAAAATTACGCATACTCGTTAATTAAGTAATTGCGTAATTACCAGAAGCTTTGACCAGCGCCTGCTTGCAAAGTTGAAAGTTTTTAGTTTGACGGTCAAAGATATTATAAAGATACGTTACGTTCATACTAAGCGACCGACGTTCAGTTCTGTTGCGTGCTGACTCACGCCAGACACGCGTAACCTCATTCGCCGTTGCTCGCGGACTGAACGAAAATTACACTGATTAGGGTAATTTGTCGGCAACAAATACCGCGCGTATGTGCGATATCTACCTCTTTTTTTATATAGAATATCTTTGTTGACGGTAGGTAATGAGTTTGTTTCCCAGCATAGAGCAATTTTTTTAAGGTGGTTTTAGAGATCGTGAAATCATTCGGCCGCAAAAATTGTTTAGTCTTCCGAAAAAAGGTAGATAGATAGATAAACACTTTATTGCACACCACAGAATTATAAAAATACAAAAAGAAATGATTAAAACACAAACTTAGGAGTTAAACTTGGCGGCCTTATCGCTACATAGTGATTTCTTACAGGCAACCAATGGCGTGAAGCAAAAAAGTGAGCCAATCATACGCCATAGGGGCGTGCGTAGGCAATGAGCTTTGCTTTGTTTTATTATTTTCAAATCGCGGCTGAGTGAATCAAACCACCAATGTAACGTGACCATTTTTTTTGAATTTTGTGTATTTAAAATAAAATGTACTAATAATATATTTAAAAGTGAAATTAATAAATAATTTCTCGACAGCAGTTCCTAATAAATACTTACATACCACAGAAAATAGATAAGTTTATTTAATGGAAAGAAGTGACTGACTAGCATTTTTACAAATTTGACGTAGCGGTATAGCGAACCTGCCGTCTGCGTCGGAGGTCGTGGGTTCGATTCCCACTACTGGTAAATGTTTGTGTGATGAACATGAATGTTTTCCAGTATCTGGTCGTTTTTCAATATATTGATGTATATTAGTATGTATGTATATTTATCAGTTATCTACTACCCATAACAAAAGCTATCGCTTACTTTGGGGCTAGATTGCGATGTGTTAAATGTCCCGTATATATTTAAATATTTATTTATTTAATTTTACAAATATAATTATTTGATCGTCTGTATTGGGCTTCGGCCGCGGCTAGTTACCACCCTACCAGCAAAGACGCACCGCCAAGCGATTTAGCGTTCCGGTGCGATGCTGTGTAGAAACCGTTGGGGTAAATTTAGTTACCCTTCTAAGTTAGTACGATAACATCTTAGGCTGCATTATCACTTACCATCAGGTGAGATCGCAGTCAAGTACTAACTTGTATAGAGTAAAAAAATATAAGGAAAGTCTTACCACTTCCTTAAATTAAGACAAGTAGGTTTATAAAGGTGCAAGTTTGGTAAAGCGGGACTTATATGCTCTCGCTGGGGACAGCGGGACAGACAGCCTGAAAGCCTGAAAGCGGGACATTCCCGCCCAAAGCAGGACGTACGGTCACGTTTAATATGACTCTTACGAGCACTTGCTCTAACACTCATTCTTAATAATACGTTCTTAATAGTACGTGTACAGTAGGTGCGATGGGGATAAAAAATAATTTGGCAAAGCTTTAAGGAAAATAATAACATATTCGTATGATATTTCCTGAAAATATAATATTTCTCGCATGCTCATCTCTTATTTGAATGAAATCACAGTATTATTACATTTTTTTATTTCGCTAATGTTATGAAGGTACCGATATAAAAAAATATTCATATAACTTACAATTTACATGTTGTTTTGCCAGCGAGCTTCGTATATCGGTACCGACATCATTAATGTTGTTGAGAGAATTATACAATACTAGCAAACGCCCGCGGCTTCGCTCACGTTAACTTCTGAGTTATGCTTTACTATGGTGGTTTAATTTCCAAAATTCCTGCACTACACACCATTTTGCCCACAAAATTTTCTCTTGCTTCCTGGTAATAGTCACATATTGATTTTGAAAAATTCGATCGTCACAAAAAAGTTAAATATGGTGGCCATTTTTAGGGTTTCGTACCCAAAGGGTAAAAGCTCTTACTAAGACTCCACCGTCCGTTCGTCCATCCGGCCGTGGTTGCTTGCTACCATGGTAAGACATATAAGTACAAAATTGTGGCCAATTCTTTTAAATTTTTACCAAAAATTCCTTTTCTATGCTCGCTGCGATAATCAGATATCAATTTTGAAAACAATCGGCCCAGTAACAAAAAAGTTCAAAATGGCGGCCACTTTTTAAAATGTTGACTACAAATTCTTTCTCTATGCTTGCTGCCATTGTCAAATATCAATTTTCAAAGCAATCGGCCCAGTAACAAAAAAGTTCAAAATGGTGGCCAAAAAGTTCATCATTTTTTAATTTTGACTACAAATTCCTTCTCTATGCTTGCTGCCATAGTCAGACGTCGATTTTCAAAGTAATCGGCCCAGTAACAAAAAAGTTCAAAATGGCGGCCACCTTTTTTAAATTTTGACCACAAATTCCTTCTCTATGCTTGCTGCCATAGTCAAATATCCATTTTCAAAGCAATCGGCCCAGTAACAAAAAAGTTCAAAATGGCGGCCACCTTTTTTAAATTTTGACCACAAATTCCTTCTCTATGCTTGCTGCCATAGTCAAATATCGATTTTCAAAGCAATCGGCCCAGTAACTAAAAAGTTCAAAATGGCGGCCACTTTTTTAAATTTTGACCACAAATTCCTTCTCTATGCTTGCTGCCATAGTCAAATATCGATTTTCAAAGCAATCGGCCAAGTAACAAAAAATTTCAAAATGGCGGCCACTTTTTTAAATTTTGACCACAAATTCCTTCTCTATGCTTGCTGCCATAGTCAAATATCGATTTTAAAAGCAATCTGCCCAGTAACAAAAAAGTTCAAAATGGCGGCCACTTTTTAAAATTTTGACCACAAATTCCTTCTCTATGCTTGCTGCCATAGTCAAATATCGATTTTCAAAGCAATCGGCCCAGTAACAAAAAAGTTCAAAATGGCGGCCACTTTTTTAAATTTTGACCACAAATTCCTTCTCTATGCTTGCTGCCATAGTCAAATATCCATTTTCAAAGCAATCGGCTCAGTAACAAAAAAGTTCAAAATGGCGGCCTATTTTTTAAATTTTGACCACAAACTCTTTCTCTATGCTTGCTGCTACTGTAAAATATCGATTTTCAAAGCAATCGGCCCAGTAACAAAAAAGTTCAAAATGGCGGCCACCTTTTTTAAATTTTGACCACAAATTCCTTCTCTATGCTTGCTGCCATAGTCAAATATCGATTTTCAAAGCAATCGGCCCAATAACAAAAAAGTTCAAAATGGCGGCCTTTTTTTTAAATTTTGACCACAAATTCCTTCTCTTTGCTTGCTGCCATAGTCAAATATCGATTTTCAAAGCAATCGGCCCAGTAACAAAAAAGTTCAAAATGGCGGCCACTTTTTTAAATTTTGACCACAAATTCCTTCTCTATGCTTGCTGCCATAGTCAAATATCGATTTTCAAAGCAATCGGCCCAGTAACAAAAAAGTTCAAAATGCCGGCCACTTTTTTAAATTTTGACCACAAATTCCTTCTCTATGCTTGCTGCCATAGTCAAATATCCATTTTCAAAGCAATCGGCTCAGTAACAAAAAAGTTCAAAATGGCGGCCTATTTTTTAAATTTTGACCACAAACTCTTTCTCTATGCTTGCTGCTACTGTAAAATATCGATTTTCAAAGCAATCGGCCCAGTAACAAAAAAGTTCAAAATGGCGGCCACCTTTTTTAAATTTTGACCACAAATTCCTTCTCTATGCTTGCTGCCATAGTCAAATATCGATTTTCAAAGCAATCGGCCCAATAACAAAAAAGTTCAAAATGGCGGCCTTTTTTTTAAATTTTGACCACAAATTCCTTCTCTTTGCTTGCTGCCATAGTCAAATATCGATTTTCAAAGCAATCGGCCCAGTAACAAAAAAGTTCAAAATGGCGGCCACTTTTTTAAATTTTGACCACAAATTCCTTCTCTATGCTTGCTGCCATAGTCAAATATCGATTTTCAAAGCAATCGGCTCAGTAACAAAAAAGTTCAAAATGGCGGCCAAAAAATTCAAAATTTTTCCTCCTCAAAATTTGAATCTCGAAAATCCCTTTCTGAATACGAATTCATGATATACCTAATACCAACCTAGGTACCAAATTTCAGATCTCTACGACTTTTAATTTCGCTGGAATCCCTGGAACAACGCAAAAATTACACTTTTGTATGGGAAAATCCCTTAAAAGTAGGATTTTTATCCCTTCCAATTTGAATTTCTGGAATCCCCGTCTTAGTACGAATTCATGACCTAATATCAACCTAGGTACCAAATTTCAGATCTCTACGACTTTTAGTTTTTCGGGAATCCCTGGAACAACGAAATAAATTTCACTTTTGTATGGAGAAATCCCTAAAACCAACGGTTTTTACCCCTTAAAATTTGAATTTCTGGAATCCCCGTCTTAGTACGAATTCTTGACCTAATATCAACCTAGGTACCAAATTTCAGATCTCTACGACTTTTAGTTTTTCGGGAATCCTTGGAACAACGAAAAAAATTACACTTTTGTATGGAGAAATCCTTAAAACCAACGGTTTTTTCCCCTTAAAATTTGAATTTCTGGAATCCCCGTCTTAGTACGAATTCATGACCTAATATCTACTTAGTTACCAATTTTCAGATCCCTACGACTTGTAGCTTTTCGGGAATTCCTGGAACAACGAAAAATATTTCACTTTTGTATGGGGAAATCCAAAAAACCAACGGTTTTTACCCCTTACAATTTGAATTTCTGAAATCCCCGTCTTAGTACAAATTCATGACCTAATATCAACCTAGGTACCAAATTTCAGATCTCTACGACTTGTAGCTTTTCGGGAATTCCTGGAACAACGAAAAAAATTTTACTTTTGTATGGGGAAATCCAAAAAACCAACGGTTTTTACCCCTTACAATTTGAATTTCTGGAATCCCCGTCTTAGTACGAATTCATGACCTAATATCTACCTAGGTACCAAATTTCAGATCCCTACGACTTGTAGCTTTTCGGGAATTCCTGGAACAACGAAAAAAATTTCACTTTTGTATGGGGAAATCCAAAAAACCAACGGTTTTTACCCCTTACAATTTGAATTTCTGGAATCCCCGTCTTAGTACGAATTCATGACCTAATATCTACCTAGGTACCAAATTTCAGATCTCTACGACCTATAGTTTTGGCGGAATCCTTGGAACAACCAAAATCACCAAAATGCCTCATTCTTTTATATATATAGATACCTACTCTCAATTACAACAGTGCTTGTAACAAAATACCTCCAAAAAGGCTTTTTGTGTAAGTATATTCGGTAGATCTGTGAAAGGATATAAACTCCCTTATACCTCATACCCCTAACTGAAAAATAATTTAAATGGCAAAACAACGTCGCCGGGCCAACTAGTTATATACCTGCCCGTCGTAGGTATATGCAAACATTTAAAATAAATATGTAGTAGGTAGTGTTGATTCTTTTTTGTCACCACACCATCTAAGCTGGTTAACCTATTACCTATGACCCTTATTAACACTAAACAACACATTATAATAAATACATAGTCATAAAAACGGAATAAGGAAAACTAAGCTAAGCTAATGCAATAGCTTAGATCTAAGGAGCCGATTGGATACATTACGCTTATGTGAACATCGTATTAATAGGTACTATTACTTTATTTGCTTTTTAACAGAATATCAACACCTTTATTACAAGAAGATACATCATAAATTCCCATCAAGTTAACTTTCCCAACTGCAATAGGAGTAACTATGGGTCTTAAAACAAAAAGCTTCAATTTGAAATTGGACTTAATATCTACGTGTGTATGAAATAGAGTGTAAAATTGAATGTCAGATATCATGGTAAAGGTATGATTGGTTTGTGCGTGTGAACGGACGGTGAGTAAATCACTTTTACGTAATCTGTTACGTCACACGGACTGCGGGATGTGACCTATGACATAGTTATAGTGAAGGGAAATCGCGAGTTAGTATTGATAATCGATACTTTCTATTAATATCGATAATTGACACGGCTTACTAAAGATCATAAACCATTATGTGTCAATAGGACAGAAAGGTGTTAAGAATGATTACACTTTTTCTAAAATGAAAAAACATAGAACATCATACACACTAAAGAAATACATTCTTCTTTTAGGATAATAAAGGACGAATAAGAATAACAGGAATATAATAGAATTAATAATAAAATAAATGTAAAAATTACACACCCTACAAAAGTAGTGTCCACTTCTTGTCTAAAACAGTATTATAACCTGACCTGGAATTATGAGAGCCTAATTTGTATATCAAATTTTTTATTACAATATTTAAGGTATTTTAGGATAATATAATTACCAAATTTAGGGTTTTAAGCTTTTTCTTGCTCAGATTCTTATTACTTATTTGACTATAATATCTAGTCATATTTTAATTCATCTTAACACTTGGTAAAATATTACACTTCGGCCTACTTTTGTGAAATACCTACTTATTTATTACGATAAATCAATGTTCAGCTATCGATATATTAATGAGCAGGTTCTTGCATCTCACTAAAGTTGCGCATACTGGCCAGCCGTGGTAACGGTGCCCTCAATTTAGCAACGCTAATCCCTCTGATGAGAACTTTTTGTGATACCACCTCGCGTAGGAAAAAGGTTTATTAGACAACTACATAAAAACTAGACATAATGTTATAGATTAGTAACATCCTATCAACGCAATAGTATTTTTTAACCGACTTCAAAAAAGAGGAGGTTCTCAATTCGTCAGAATCTTTTTTTTTTGCCTGTACCTATTTCCCTGCGCGGTATCAGAAAACTGTATACTTCAATCCGCGAAGACGCGCCCTACTCTGGCAAAATCGCTGATGTTTTATTCGATTTATATGGAGTCTGATAGAGTGGGGCGCGTCATCGTGGATTGAAACATCTATACCCCGCTATTATTATCATAATCCAGTTTGACCCTTCCTCCTCAAATAATTATTGTTATAGTCCACTTCAAGCCTAGTGATACATCCTTCCTCAATTATTGTTGTTATATTCAACAAATTAATGGCGTAGACGGCGTATTTAAGCGATTTTTAAGTGACCTGCAATTTAAAAACTATGAAGACAAAAACGTATTTTAGGTCTTCGCTGTGAAGCAGAAACACGATTGGATAAAATTTTCTCGGTAGAAAGATCTAAGTACCAAAAATTGCTCCAAAATCTCAATTTTTCTAATTTTTTCGAAAACTACAATGGATATAATTGTAATTTTTTGTTTTAATGTGTCGGCAATAATGATTTCCAAAAACGCTTACAAACAGATTTTTGATAACTGGATTACTTTTTTAGTTACCTATTAGGTAAAACGTCGTTTTTCTGTTATATATGTATTCTTCCGCGACGCTTGGTAGGTAGGTACATGTCGCACCCAACGTAGAGAAAGACAAAAATAAATTCAATATAATAGTAGTCATGTAGTCGGGTACGTTACCTTTCAGTGCTCGAAATTCGAATGCATTGACCAACTTGGAAGTAGGACCAAAGTTTTTACAATATTCCCTTAGCGGAACCTACGCCTACACTATTAACAGAGCAAAGTTTTCTAACTGAAGAAAAATAGTGATGAAAATCTTTTTCCTTTTTAGTGTTCCATATTATTCTGTACTTCGTGGATTTATTCACAAATGACACCACAGAGTACAGAATAATGTAGAATATAACAATATTGAATGGAAGCAGGCGTTATTGTAAAGTCAACATCTCCTGAGGATGTCTCGGTGTCGGGACGAAACGTGTGTCGAAGAAAGTGTTGGATGAATTGTGTGTGGTGTTTCATGTGGACACCTACCCATATTGTACCATACAGAATCTTTTCAAGTAGCGGATTACAGCCAAACAAATTAATCTTTTCATTCACAAATGACACACTTATGTGGTTGATAGACAACGATCGCAAACGAAGCGTTTCCTTCCACGTTTTGGATAGGAACCGCTAAGGTGTGGAACACCCTTCCAGCTTCCGAGTTCCCAGCCAAGTATAATCCGCTCTCGCTCCACCTTTCATCATTGCTTTCCATTATGCATGATTGTAGCAAACGTAAGCCTATCAATAACGAAAATATTATGTTTTTTTCCATTATTGATAGGCTTTTGTTACATCATACATTGACTCACACTTGACCATATTGTTTGGTAATTAAACTTTTTTTTCGACAGGAACGGTGAACTCCGGGGTCGAGTGGAGGACAGTCCGCTTTATGTACATAAGGAAATGGTAAGTTCATATTATAGTTACCCAGCTAATATAAAATTATCATCATATAAAGAGTAACATAAATTAGGAAAGTCCTTAAAAAATATTAACTATTTATATATATACTTCAGAAACCGCGTTTAAACCTCATCGTTGTATTTCATTCAGCAGATTTCATCATCGCTGCATTTTTTAATTAAACGACTTTTTTTTAATTCAGCCAAAAGATAAAGAGTGTGACGAGTGGGAAGTGAGTCCATCTCGGGTGCAGTTGGGCCCACTAATCGGCAGTGGGGCATTCGGAAGAGTACACGCAGCCCAGCTGGAGATGCTTGGAGGAGAGACAATCACTGTTGCTGCTAAAATGCTGTCTGGTAAGTCCCTATCGAGCGCAATTAGGTCCACTAATTGACAGCGGGGCATTCGGGAGAGTGCACACAGCCCAGCTGAAGATGCTCGGAAGAGACTTTCACTGTTGCTGCTAAAATGCTGTCTGGTAAGTCCATATCGAGCGCAATTGGGTCCATCAACAGCCGGGCATTCGAAAGAGTATACGCAGCCCCCAGCTGGAGATGCCCAGGAGAGACGATCACTGTTGCTGCTAAAACGCTGTCTGGTAAGTGAGTCCATATCGGGTGCAATTGGGTCCACTAATCGACAGCGGGGCATTCGGGAGAGTACACGCAGCCCAGGCTGGAGATGCTTGGAGGAGAGACAATCACTGTTGCTGCTAAAATGCTGTTTGGTGAGTGAGTCCATCTCGGGTGCAATTGGGTCCACTTATCAACTTCACGACATTCGGCAGAGTGCACGCAGCCCAGCTGGAGATCCTTGGAGGAGATTCTATCACTATTGCTGCTATACGCTGTCGGGTAAGTGCACAGAAATAGGGTAAGTGAGTCCATCTCGGGAGCACGCATGAGTCTACAGATGATTGGCAAAATTGCTTGTGCACAGCTGGACATGCTGATAGGATTAAGAGATGTGCTACTATTTGATAAGTGATAACTTCATGGAAATGATGGGTCGAGCGAAGTATCTGCCCAGTTGTACATGGATCCTGCAAAGAAGTTGTTTTTGATATAGGTATGTTTTGACATTTTTATAAATTCCTGAATGACTTATAATAATTTCAGTTTTGTTAGATATTAGGTACAACTACATATTTAAATTTTAAATAGAATTAATAAACTTTAAGCCGAGTTAGTGGTGGTGGTCTTTAATTAGAATTTTGAATTGCTTCAACTTAACTATGAAGATAACTACCTGAGAAAATAACTATATAATTAAAAAAAGATTCCGACGAATTGAGAACCTCCTCCTTTTTTTGAAGTCGGTTAAAAAGCAAAGAAAAACACAAGTTGCAGCTCATTCTATTCAGAACATGTCCTACAAAGACGGCTTCCAGGTGTTAATTAAGTAAATGCGATCTATTCCTCGTTAAAATATCAAACATTCGCCGACAATCAATTAGTACCATACACAGAGTAAAGTACTATGTACCTACATTGAACATGCTTAATGAATTCGGTGTTTCACAATTAGCTTTTATACGAACATGTTCGTATTACGTAAAGATGGGCAGGAAATGAAAGTTGGGGTCTAGGTATGTTATGGAGTTATTTCAATAATACCGAACCGGTTAAATCGTCATATTGCTTATAAATTATATTTTTTTTTATAAATTTTCTATTAGCAGTTAGCCCACATTAAGGAAAGTTTAATGCCTAGGCCATTAAATTTTCCTTCGTAAGGAGACAACCCTAGGCTACTCTACCAATTCTTATACGAACGTACTTTCATAGGAAAGGTTTTAATAGAGGAAACTTGACATGATTAAATAGATTTGTATCGAAAACAAGATAGGAAATAAACAGGGAAAATATAGATTTTCTTAAGTTTTTCTTAAAGTGCTTTCACTAAAATTAAGAGAAAGTAGTGGCAAATCGCGGACATAACGTTAGGTCTGTATATTTATAGGATCCCGAGGATTTGGCCGTGGCCATGTGGCTAGAACTTACCACCCTACCCTCACGACCAAATGCAATTATTTACCTTTTCCAAGTACGATAACAGCTGCATCATCACTTACTAACAAGGTGAAATCGCATAAGTGAATCAAGTAAGTCCCTACTTACATGTAGAACGTAAAATGTAAAAAAAATTAGAGTAACTGTTTATAAGTCAATTAAAAACTCATTTTTCCCATGATATTAGTTTTGCAGAGGTGGCGATGGTGCACCACCGCCACCTCTGCAAAACTCTGGCCAGTGATGGCTTCAGCTCAGGCTATAAGTTTTCCTATTGAATAAAATAAAAGCTCGGAACTTAGTCTCCGTCATTATTCACAGATGATGCAACAGACGAAGAAATGCAAGACTTCATGCGGGAAATCGCCATGTTGAAACACGTGGGGTACCACAAACACGTCATCAGGCTTATAGCGTGCTGCACCAGGAGAGCACCCCTCCTGGCGTTACTGGAACACGCTCCCAGGGGAGACCTGCTGAGCCTGCTGCGAACTGCCCGAGGGAAGAGACACCTGGACCCCCAGAGATCTGAAACGCAGTCCGATCCAGTGAATGCACGACCTTCAGAGGCTGATAGTGAGTACAGATATGATAAGGGAAAAACGTCACTATACAATCTCGCGTTGTTAAGTCAACATCTTCTGAGGATGTCCCAGCGTTGGGACGAAACGAGTGTTGCAAGTTGTGTGCGGTTTCTTTTCAGATAGCAGATTATAGCCACCGATAAGAAACCTCAGGATATGGGCATCCGAAGGATTTACGTTAACCTTTTTCGTACAAGCAAACAGTAGCGCCATCTGTGAAAATTCCATAGGTGGCTGCTGAGCAAACAACAGCGTGGCTTTACTGTTGGCAAAATAAGCATTTTGCCAACAGCGATAAACTATCGACACTTTTTGCACCGTCCGCCTTGTCCAAAGTAGGTATATGTCTATTATAGCAGAGTAATTTATTCTTTCTACCTAGTAAATAAAGTGCTTATTCCATTCTTAAATTTATAATTTTTTGACGTGATAACGTCTTATAAATTGATGAACACCAGCAACACACATGAAAAATAGTAACGTTCCGCGTAACGTTCTACCTGAGCCTGTGCGTGCAAGCGAGAGCGCGCAACAAGCGATAGAGAGGCACGATAAAACAAACGATAGAGAGATAGAAATTATGACCACGTAAATCTATCGTCCGTAAACCGACTTTACAGGCAACCAATTTTTTTTATTAGGAAAGAGTTTACTTATGTACTACATAACCTAATGCTTTCTTGCGCTTGGCCATAAAACACGCATACCTAATATTCTACTCTTGTTTTTATTATACTAAATTAACGCCTCACAATGTTTTCTTAGGAAATGTATATTTATACCGTTGCTGAGAGCTTTTCTGGTTTTTTGAAATTATTTCTGCGCCTGTCAAGATTATTGTAGCAAATATATTTTGCTACTAAGAAGCTAAGATATTCCTTCGCCAACTCACAGTCTGAAATAGTCGTTTTGTATCAGTTCAGTTTTAGAAATATTTTGTCCGTAATATCATCCGATTTTCCAATTTGGCTGTACCTAATTTGGAATGCATACAACTATACCTAATCAGTCCTATTCGGTATTCCTATACCTTAGCATGATCTTACCACTTGTTTAATCGAAATACCTACCAGGTGAAAACTAATAGTTTCACGATTTTCGACAACAAATAAGCAGTTCAACAAATCATGTAACTAAAGCAGGCAGACAGTTTTGTGATAGTTATTAAGTTTGACTGTAAGTTGCATTGGAAATACGTTGAGAATTTCCACCGCCCGGCCCTTGAAAATGTGCCTTTTTTTGTTTTTTTTTTACCCACAGGAAATGCCTGACGCATACCCCTCCGTCAGGGAACACGGAGGGGTTATGTGGGGCTTGCACCCACTAAAACCTGTGCTATGCCACGACGGACCACGTTGGCGGGAGTACGGGATTCACTAGCGTATTCACCGCGCTCCCGCCAGGCCTCGACCGGCCACCGAAGTGGCAGGTCCCGCAGGCAGCCTGGCCGCTGCCGACCCTCCTGGGAGACGCGTCCCGAACAGGTCGCCACCACCTCGGCCTGTCGGTGGAATTCGGGTGACGGATGCCAGAACCCCTTACGTACGTCATCCGCAGGCCGGCACCGGTCGGCGAAGGAAGGTGTTCGCACCCCAGCAACAGGCGCGTCTCCTGCGAGAGGGATGTGCCGCCGTAAATATCCCTCTCGACGAGCGTTCCCACCCACTTCGGTGATTTTTTTTACGAGGTTGTCTTCCTCGTAGTGCCCCGAAGGGACTTGTGGGCGTTTCCGCCCCCACGAAATTCCGCCATGAAATTTTTTAATGAGGTTTTCTTCCTCTTCCGTGGTAGGTGTAGACGTTTCGACACTGTGCCCTATGCTGGGACTCAGAGGGACACGCGAAGAAACGTCACCCATCCACCGGGCCAAGCTAGTCGCCGTCGGTTATCAACCGACGTTACCAGGGAGCACAGTCCCGTGCGCTACAGAGGGGAACCGTAGCACTCGGGCACTCGTGGAGGTTGCTTGGCGAGCCCCCCTAGAAAATGTGCCTACGAAAAATTAACCGATAAAAAGTTTTCATCCATCTGTGTGCCTATACTCGTATTTAAAAGCGTGGGAATGATAGTTATTTATTGTTTATTAATAAAACATATTATTATTGTTCATTATCCACTGTTTTATTTCTTACTTCACATGCAACAACAACAATTTAATATATAAAACTTTTAATTAATATTACACTTGTTATCTAGCCATCTTTTTACACCGAACCACAGACCATACAATAACAATAACACTTATAATCTTAAAGCAACGTGACAGACAGTACCTAGAGAAGTTTGTATTATTTATCAGGGAAAACCACAAGTAAAAAGTTAAGATATAGGGAAAAGAGATGTGATCGCATGGAAGCGAAAACTTGAGTAAGCAATAAAAAGGACTTTGAATTTTGAATGTTGTATACACTGCAGGGTCGATCGCAGACTGCGATTGTTTATATAAGTTCCAGTATTTCCTTTTGGTGTGCGTAAATCCTATATAATAGATATTAACATTACCATTTCTGTGATATTAACGGTGAATAGGTGATAGTTGAAATCTGCAATTTATTTTTGTCTTTCTCACTCTCACGGAGATTTGGTAGGTGCGACATGCAGCGTTGCGGAAGAATATAACGGAAAAACAACCTTTTAACTAATTACTCAAAAACTAAGCTGGTTATCAAGAATCTGTTTCTTAGCGTTTTTGGATATTATTATTACCGACACTTTAAAACAAAAATTACAATTACATCCAATGTAGTGTCCGATAAAAACTAGAAAAACTGAGATTTTGGAGCAACTTTTGGGAGAACTTTCTATCGAGAAAATTTTATTCAATCGTGTTTCTGCTTCTTAGCGATTTTAGATTAAAGACCCAAAATACATGACGTTTAAATTTGAAAGTAATTGTCTTTATAGTTTTTGCATAAAACTTCATTCAAAATCACCTAAATACGGCTTGTAGACCGTTAATGAAAGTACTTTTTCCTGAGTTCTGGTGGTCAAATGCAATGCTATTCGAGAAAATATAAAAAACCGGAAAATTGCAATCAAACAAGTGCAGAAACTTTAATAGAATCACTTTTGTTCATAGAACCATAATACCTACCTACAAGTGCTTTTGATGACGAACCGCAAACCTATTTTGTTTTAGAGAGTTTAGGTATCTACTAGATAAAGAGTTGATTTTATTTCCCTGTAAAATTTACGTCAACCCCAATTGATAATTATAATTATTTCATTTTTTTATTGAAAAGCTTTGGAGATAAGATTCTGTTTTTTAGTTTCGCTTTCGAGTCGGCGCCAAACAATCATTGATTGTTTTTAGGGCCATATCCATTGACTTAGGTACTATAAGGACACCGGGGTCCGGGTGTAATACAAAATCCAAGAAAAAAGTGTCCCGAGAAACCTATATATTTTTATAAACAAACTAAAACATTGTAATTTATGTCTTAATCCATTATTATACAGCCTAATTTTACTTCCAACTAGCTATAGTGCGATTCTCTCCCTTTTCGCGTTTAATCTCTCTTTCGGTTCGGACACATTAGTATTATATAATATATATCTATGGCCATATCCCTAATTTAATGGGCCCTATTGTATTGTGATAACATCACAATAAGGCACCGTTCCAAAAATTTTCTTAATTTTTAATGTATTTTTATGTGTGCTACAGTATATTCATTTAACCGCTTAAATGAGAGTAAGGAAAGTCGCTTTCCTTATCGAGAAGTAAAATCGAGCAGCGCCATCTATGAAGAGTTTCAAATACCTCCGGAATTAGTAGTTGGAAACGGAGTCCCAGAGTGCCACTAAGGTTCAAAAAGGTAACAAAATATGTTCAGTGTTCGTTCATACAATAGCTGCTCGCCAGGGACGGACTCAAATGTTATCAATTACAAAAGTTTTTAATTTTTTCCTATAAATGTTAAATTTATCTATTGTTTTGATACTATTAGGTAATTTATTGTACATAAGTGCTCCTTCAAAAGTTATGTTCTTATTACCGTAATATGCGGTTCGTGGTTTGTTTATTATAATGTTGTGAGCACTACGTAGTCGGGATCCATGCTCCATTTTCGTCATAAAGTTAAGATGTGACTGAATTTTTCCCGATTTGATTTTCTTAATTAAAATACAAGTATTGTAGTAATATGTCTGTTGAAGGTTCATTAATTTTGTTTCAGAGTAGACAAGTTTAGTTGGCATTAGAAAATCAAAGTTGAATAACATTTTTATTGAATACAAAGTTATCTACAAGGTCCGCGAGAACGCCAGCGAGCGTTCAAGTTAGCGTAGTTAATTATTCAAACACAGCGTGTTTAGTAATTATTATCGTGGTTTTTCTACAGTCATTTGTTTTGTCCATACATTTTTGTCGACTAGCGTTAACGCCAAACGCTTGTGACTTTGTCTAGCCCCGCAGGTTACTTGCGTGTTTGCACGTCTATTGTTACATAATATAAATATATTATATATTATTATATTATCTAAAGTATTACTAATTATTTTACTAGGTTTAGTTTATGTAGTTATTAGCATGTAAGTTTATTGTATATTACATGCACCACCACCCACTTTCCTACTTCCAAATTAATCAGTGTCTGAGGTCGTCTGGAAGAGATCGCTAGTTAGCGATAAGTCCGCCTCATTGTTACCTGTATCTTCTTTTTCTACTTTAATTTTTGTTGATTGTTTCTTGGGTGCAAAATAAAAGTATATACCTACATACATACATACGGTCAAAAGTTTCTCTCATATTGAGGAAGAACCCAACCGTGCAGTTTCTGTCCGATCCTAGGCGGATCTATAGATCTTTAGTATTCTACTAGTCAAGCCTTTTCAATTGATATGTACCCATAGGTAGAGTTGTAGGAAGGGAGAAATACTTGTAAAAATGCCTTACATCATTTTAGAACAGAGCTGATACTTTTACACTGTTTGGCCAATATTAACCGCGTCGAAATCGCTCAATCTATTTGAGAGCTACGATGCCATATACAGACACACAGGCAGGCAGATAGACATCGACATCAAACTTATAACACCCTTCTTTTTGCGTCGGGAGTTATCATTGAAGTAAAAAAAAAATGGTTGTCTGTAAAGTCGGTTTACTGACGATAGTTGAACGTGACAACGTCTTCTTTGTCGCTCGTTCCGCGCTCGCGAGGTAACGCCGCATGAGCGAGGTAACGCCGGTAACGCCGGATGAGTCATGTTTTTTCGTGCGTGCAACCGGCTCTATCGAATTATAAGACGTTGTCACGTCAAAAATTGGTTGTCTGTAAAGTCGGTTTACTGACGACAGTTGAACGTGACAACTCTCGCTTGCACTTCAAGCCTTACATGGAACGCTTCAGAGCGAGGTAACGCGAGCGAGGTAACGCCGGTAACGCCGGATGAGTCATGTTTTTTTGTGCGTGCAGCCGGCTCTATCGATTTATAAGACGTTGTCACGTCAAAAAAAAGCTTTTATACGTTTTTCTCACCACCACCCCCTGGTTACCATCTAGCACCATAGTACTCGTTAAGAAGGATCAAACGAGCCCATACTCTATGGTGTTGGGTCGTTTAACTACCGAGATGACCACCTTCAAGTTACAGCATCAGATCAGCTTCATGTCATATATATTTTTTTCATTTAACTGGGCGAGCGTTTTACTCATGTCCGAAAAATTTCAGCTCAATCGGTAACCGGGAAGTGGTAATTGTAAGTGTAATCGGTAACTTGCAAGATTTGATTACAGACAGAAATATCGGCTATGGAGTTTTTTATTCCGTATGCTGACGTATCACTTGATGGCAGGGTTCCTAGGTGGTACAACGCTGAATGCGCTGAGGCTGAAACCCGTAAAAATTTAGCGTTTGTAGAGTGGGCTGAAGCCCGCACCACCAAAGCTCCGGATATTAAGGCCAAGAAGAGAGCCTTCAATCTCGCTGCCAAGTCCTACAAGAAGGTTCTTAAAGGAGCTCGTTTCAACCGCACTAGGCGCCTTGGGGCTAAATTAGCTTCCTATCCTCGTGATAGCAAAGCATTTTGGTCCCTATCCAAGTCGGTTGAAACGAACTTCTGTCGTCCATCGCTGCCTCCATTGCTGAGACCGACGGATCCCTGGCCTTTTCGGTAACAGAAAAGGCCAACCCACTGGCGACTTTGTTTGCGGAAAATTCGCGACTCGATGCGGGGAATGCCTTACCACCAACTAAACCAACTTGCGACTCTGTGATGCCAGAGATATGTATCCGCCACAATGAGGTTTTAAAAGTTATGGAGTACGGTTATTTATTGGTTTTGTGAACAATTTAACATACAAACAACAATAAAATCTTTTTAATAGAGTAATACACAAACGGTCTCTCACCCTAAACGCATATACCCGCCACTTGTTCGATAACTCTGCCAAGTACCAGCTTGATGCTTTGGATTCGGTGGATCGCCGTGATAGAAGACTCATCGGCAACCCGACACTGGTCCACAAAAAACTTCAAAGCCTTGAACATCGTCGTAAGCAAGGCAACCTCTGTCGGTATTCTATAGAATATATTTCGGAGAGTGTGCACCGGAACTTTTTAATTTGGTTTCCCCGTCACCTTTCTACCATAGAACGGCAAGGCATCGTAAAGGCTTCCACCCATACATAGTTGACGTACCAATGACGCGTACTAAACGGTTTGGTTCCTCGTTCCTGATACGCACTGCAAAGGCCTAGAATACACTCCCAGGCAGTGTCTTTCCTGCCACTTACAACCCGGGTGCCTTCAAATCAAGAGTGAATAGGCATCTTCTAGGCAAGCGCGTTCCACCTAGACTGTATCATCACTTTCCATCAGGTGTGATCACAGTCAAGCGCTAGCCTGTAAAGTATAAAAAGGACAGCTTTTCCTTATTCCTAACACAAACAAACGCCTGATTAGTTTAGTTTAGTGCCGAGCAGCCCAGCAGTGGGTCATAAAAAAAGGTTGAGATAATATTATGTACAGGAAAGTGGATACTATATCAACTTTTTCATGCCTTTAAATTAAAAAAAAAATCGTCTTGACAAAACCGAAATACTATAGGTAATTTTTAAGGTATAGGTACACACCTGCACGATGTTGAAAGAAATCGTGCACTAAATCCACATAACATCCATTGAGGCAACGTGATGGCTGTAAGCTGCTTATCCCTTATCAAATCGGTAACTCCATCAAAGCAAGAAGCTTTATCCTGTACAATATTAAGGTGCTTCGGCAAAATTAGCCCGCCAAATTCAAAAAAGAATTTTTTATTAGAATAACTATACACTATAATAATGATAAATAAGTTATGATAATTGCGCAAAAACGCGCGCGGGTGATACCCATCCACCTTAGTTCGCCCCTTGATAAGCCCACTGCTGCTGGCACATGTTGCCATGGTCTGAAATATGTTAACATCTGTTTCTAGCTGAATACACGCACCTGAGTGACTCAGATCCAGAGCAGCACCCTCCCTGCTGCGAGAACAAGCTGTACATGAACACTCCCAGCCCTCAGGACCACTACGTAGCGGAACCAGCGCTGCAGCTCGACAGCGCCACCATGAGGAAGTACGCCCTGGAGGTTGCGCACGGCATGAGACACCTGGAGGAGCGAGGGATCACACACAGGTACGGCTCAATTAAAAAATGACTGCTTCCAGCTGAGTAAACGAACCTGAGTGACTCAGATCCAGAGCAGCAGCCTCCCAGCTGCGAGAACAAGCTGTACAAAACATCATCGCTACCATAACAGCTAGAATTTAAGCTTTATAGTTCGCACCGTTTGTAAATAAGATAAGGTTATAAGTAGTTAGGTATTAATAAAGTAATTACTTCATCAAGACTAGGTAGGTATTTGTAGCCCCTTTAAAAAGAGAATTCCGCCTTTTATACGCGTAACCGTGTTAAACTAGAGACCTTTATTTAAATAAGGCAAATTCTGTGTTAGGAATCCCTAACCAAACTGCCCCGGGATATTTTATGTTGCTGTAAAAGTTCGAAAAGTGAAACATCCCAATTTATCGTAAAGAACTTAGCAT
Organism: Coenonympha arcania; assembly: GCA_036785405.1. Classification (NCBI taxonomy): domain Eukaryota; kingdom Metazoa; phylum Arthropoda; class Insecta; order Lepidoptera; family Nymphalidae; genus Coenonympha; species Coenonympha arcania. Next base: position 7,379,183 of record CM072067.1, read on the forward strand.
TTTCAATCTTCCTAACTTGTACAGTAACATTAGTGTAGGATGAATTTGTAGGTGGGTTAGTGGGGTATATACTTACTGTAGGTATAATGAAATATAAAATATTCTTTCAATGAAATACTCTATTTACAATATTTAATGTACTTCTCGTCCATGTGGCAACGTCGTGGGACGCCCTGTATACTGGAATTTCCAGTACTTTTCTCCGAACCTGCCAACTGTTTTTACTCTCGGGGCTTCGTGAGTCTAAACACTAATTTTGTGAATTATACTCGTACAAGAATATCCTAGGATGTCAGAATCTCCTAGCTTTTACAGTAACGAAGGTAGGTAATAGGTATACCTATATGTATAAACGGAAAACTGGGAATTTTCCTTAATATTCCCCGAACCCGCCTACTCTCTTTAGACTCCCGGGGTTTCCTAGCGAGAGCATATTAATATTATTTTATTTTGTATAAGGAGTCATAATATTTCGTTAACTAATGGGTGGCATTTCAACGGTTTTTTTCAATGCGGCATAAATCTTAGGATCCAGAATGTCAGTGTGTGTAATGTTTAAAGGGCGTTGTGTGTGTTGTGCGTTGTTGTGGGTGTGTTTGTGTGCGCGTGCGTGTGTATGTGAGTGTGCGTGTGCGTGAGTATGTGCGTGTGTGTGTGTGCGTGTACGTGTCTGTGCGTGTGCGTGTATATGTGCGTGTGCGTGTGTATGTACGTGTGAGCGTGCGTGTGCGTGTGTATGTGTATGTATGTGTGCGTGTGCGTATTACTCCTTTCAGCCATTACAATTTGGAATGGAGATGTAAGGTTAGGTATACTAGGATTACTAGGTTAACACAAACGCTACTTTTTACCCCGAAGAAATCCTTTGTTCCCGCGGGATAGGAGGAAGAATCACTACGATCGCGACGGAGCTGCGGGCAAAAGTTTATACCTACCTATTTAATTTTTTTTGTGTGAGTGTGGCTGATAAGGCATTTCAATTTTTATACAAATAATTGCTTGGAGGTAACGGTAAATTCCTTTTTACGTAAATGAAACTCCTTTTTTGCTGCTTTATTGGGAGAAAATTCAGAAAACCGACAAGGTGATAATCGTAAATAAAATTGAAGGTACAAAACATCGCTGGTAACCATAGTAATTTAACTATCACCAGCTTATCGATGTCTGGGCGGCATGAAATAATAATATCCTCCAGACCCATACGACTATGACGACCAATCTCTGCCGAGACTTACCACATGCGCGGGACACGTTATAGTGCACACAAGTTTGTGTGCAAACACAGGTGCACTCTCTATTACTTCTCTCATATATCTCTGTCATAATCCGTTAGTAGGTATCTTTACCCAGCCAATCTCATTCTAGAGATGAAATTCTTGCAGTGCAGATCTCATTCTAGAGACGAAGAAACCCTTGATTAGCCAATCTAATTCTAGATTCGTCTCTAGACGGCTGCCCACTTCTAAACAATTTCATCCAAGAGATGAGACCATTGCCCATCAAATCTCATTCTAGAGATGAAACCCTAGTGACTAGCCAATCTAATTCTGGAGATGAAACCCTTGCCTAGTCAATCTAGTTCTAGAGATGAAACCCTTGTACAGCCAATCTTATTCTAGAGATGAAAGCTTTGTCTAGCCAATGGACACAAAAACAACGCACGTAAAACACGCCGTCCACACACACAGTTTTCAGGATACCGCTACATACAAATTTAGGGTTCCGTAATAAAAAAGGAACTCTAAAACTCTAGCGTAATATAATGTAGCGGAATAAATTGCCAGTGTCTCTCCCTAAAACGTCGCAAACAAATCATTCAAGAACATTCTGAAAAGAGATAAAAATCGTGTCGAGGTATTTAGCTTGTTAGACGTCGCTAGGCAACCGTTACCTGGTTACGGAATTGGGACGTAATCCGCAAACCTTCTCAAGTACGCCTCCTAAATTCAGAGGTAAATCGCACCTTACCACCATCACAATACGATTAAATTTTATATGTAAGTAGGTACATGTTCCTAGTAACAAGGAGCTAAAATTAGGCAACATCGATATTTTAGTGAGTACCCTACGAGTAGCTTCGTATTTTGCGACTGATTAAATACCTTTAATTAATTAACTTGATTTGTTTTTATTCCGTCTTATTATTCTTTTGTATAATTTATATTATAATTCGAAAAACATTCGTGGGAATAGGATCTGATAAAGTAATAAGCCTACGGCTGCTGTGGAGCGAAAAATAGTGATTGAACAACCGGGATAAGAAACTAAAGTATCGACCAGACCAGCGGGGCTAGATAAAGTCACAAGCGTTTGACGTTAACGCTAGTCGACAAAAACGTATGGACAAAACAAATGACTGTAGAAAAACCACGATAATAATTACTAAACACGCTGTGTTTGATACTGTCGGCTGTCAATTGTCAAGCGAAGTACGCTAAAGTTATCTACAGGGTCCGCGAGAAAGCCAGCGAGCGTTCAAGTTAGCGTAGTTAATTATTCAAACACAGCGTGTTACTGTTTAGTAATTATTATCGTGGTTTTTCTACAGTCATTTGTTTTGTCCATACATTTTTGTCGACTAGCGTTAACGCCAAACGCTAGCACTTTGTCTAGCCGCGCAGACCAGCTATCCTGGGAGGCGATTCATGTAACGCGTCGGTTACGTTTCGTGAAGTGAATTAATATTTTAAATAATCTTGGCATTTACGTACATACCTACCTATTACATGAAGCCACAGTATTACTATTTCTGTGCATGAACACAGTATTATTACTATTTCTGTGCATGAAGCAGACGATATTGAAACCAAAACATTTTTGCGAATATTGAAAAATTTATTTTGCCTACGACTAATTTGTATTTTGATCGGAATCTATAACATCTAAAATTACGTAATAAGTTCATACTATAATGTACTATACTTTACGATGAATGAAATTTACTTTTCGCTATAAGGTTGAAAGATTGTATTTCGTATGTTGAAATACGTTCAATTTTACACTCTAAACCAATAGACGTAAAGTTTCACTGATATTTTATTATTTTATTTCTTGATTCACATCACTTAGGGTGTGAAAACGTTACGCTTACATGTATTGCCCCCTGAAACTAAATTATTTATCTAACAATCACTCCATTCCTTTTCCAGGGACCTAGCAGCCCGAAACATTCTCGTGGATGGAGCAGGCCTGCTGAAGGTGGCAGACTTCGGCCTGTCCAGGTCTGGGGTGTACGTGATCCACACCAGGTCGAGGCCAGTGCCTCTGCGTTGGCTCGCTCCTGAAGCCATATTCAGAGCGAAGTACTGCAGTGCCAGCGACGTCTGGGCCTTCGCTGTGCTGCTGTGGGAGATCGCTACATTAGGTAAATTCCCACTGATATTATTACCTACTGGCGTGTTTGAACTGATGCGAAGGGACCACGCATGTCTAGAACTGTGGAGTGGTCAATTCAACTGGAGATATTAATGAGTCTTGGATTGACTTCATAACAATAACGAGGTCCGTACTTACTCGGTGGGATTTGGACCCGCCAATGACGAAATACGCTACGTTACGGGACCCGCATGTCTCAACTATCGCGGCTGGATGTATCCAATCGTGTAATTTTTTATACCTACATTTCCTCTTCACTCCTTGGGCAGAACTAAGCGTTCATAGGTGTAAGAGCATTAAGTAAGGCTTGGTTAAACTGGTAGACCGTACGCCGCAGAGACATGGTCAGGATCCTCGTCCATATGTAGTGAAGTTCTATAAAAATATTCAGGACTTTTGCTTAGTCGTTTAGTAAGTTTTTCCTATTCGTAGCCATTCATAACTATAATTTTCTTATATTCCAGGTGGCTTCCCCTACGCAGATCTAAGCAACCAGGACGTACCTCAATACCTCACAAATGGCGGCAGGCTACCGAAACCAGCCCGAGCGTCTCCACGCCTTTACCAACTCATGACTGAATGCTGGTCGGAGAACCCTCTAGATCGGCCAACATTTGCCCAAATAGTGGACAAACTTACAGCCCAACAACAGCTCTACGTAGACCTCGATTGCGTATTCCCCCCCATAGAAGATTCCCCAAGTGACTTCAGCTTTACAAACGATGATAATGGCTACGTGGACCGGTGACCTATTTTTCAAAGACTGAGTAGTTTTATTACCTATTGCTAGTATTCCCATTGTTTTTACATACATTAAATGCACTTAAATGGTTGCAGATTGTTTTATTGTAGCTACAAAAAAAACATAAAATTTTCAAAACGACGTACTTACCTAGATTCTATTATTTCACTCATGGCCATTTTGTGGTTTGAGTATACTGTATATTATCTAAAAAAAAAGAAAAACATTTATTTTTGAGCAAAAGAGGTATTCCCAGCTAAACAACCATTGCTCTCTAAATATCTTCAGGCAACTATGTTTTTCATTTATATTGTAATGCAATGCAATATCGTAATTTTTCCAATTTAATCTAACTTTTAGAAATGACTATTAAATCCGTCAATATTAATTATAAAATGCAATCTCATAGTTTCTATGTAAGAACGTATTTGATAACAATATTTTATAAACGTTTCCATAAATGTAAACGTTTAAAAATGACAAAAATAAACATTCAAAGGATAAACATTTTTGATTTATACAAATTAAAGTGAGTTGATATAATTTTAGAGAAGTAATTATTTACAAAGTTAAGTTAATGTTTTTAATTAAAATAAGCTGTTAATTTAGTAATTTTGATTTGCAGATTGCTTGCATTTCTCTGAATGAAACGACAACAAGTCATGTTCAGGATTTGGATTACATTCCTCACGCTCCAAACACTAATAATTGCGGAGAAGGATCCCTTGATTTTCATCGCCAATCCCATCGAGGCAGACATGCCTGGACACTGGATGCCGTTGAGCATCGTCAAAGTTATACTTGGAGGGACTACAAAACCCATCACACCCGTGAAGCTGTCGTTTAAATGGACTAGGACGACATCGCCGACAACAACGACTACAAAATCCACGACAGTCGCGACTACAACAACAACGACAACTCCAAAAACAACGACAACTAAAACTACAACAAGACTAACTACGACGCCAACGACGACTACAACAACGCCCACGACAAGAACAACAACAACGCCAACACCAACAACGACAACGCCTACAACAACTCCAACAACTAGCACGACAACGACAATAACTACTACCACGCCAACCACAACGACAACTCCCACAACTACAACGACGACACCCACAACAACGACAACACCCACAACAACAACGACTCCGTCAACAACGACTACGCCTCCAACAACGACAACGCCTACAACAACGACAACGCCAACAACCACAACGCCAACAACAACTACAACGCCAACAACAACTACAACGCCAACAACAACCACAACGCCAACAACAACCACAACGCCAACAACAACCACAACACCAGCAACAACTACCACAACACCAACTACGACCACAACGACGACGACAACCACAACACCAACAACAACAACAACACCAACAACCACCACAACGCCAACCACAACCACAACACCAACAACAACTACCACAACACCAACTACGACCACAACGACGACGACGACAACAACTACTACGACAACGACAAGGCCGAGAACTACCAAGAGACGAGCCCCAAAGCGTGGTGACAAACCGGCCACTGATCGTCACGAAAACCTAAATAACTAGGGATAAAAAACTTGTGATCTTAAAATCAACCACCAATTTTAAAACTTAACACGTGTATATTGACTTACCTGACCAGAAGATTAGATTTGAATATTTCTGGTCAAGCTTATACTCGAAATAGTGTACATTTTTTATTTATAAAGGTTTATGTCCATAAAGTAGGTACTTAAGATTATTATTACTATTAAAGTTACGACTTGTACGTAATAAGTTAACTCATTTTTTTCTTACTTTAGTATAAACTATGATAGAGAAAATGACATAGGTTACAAACAACTCATCAGGACAAGGAAATACGAAGCTACAAGCATAAATAATATCATTATTAACCGACTTCATTTTGTGTTAGTTTCTTTAGGCAGATCTAGTGTAATAAAGTGTTTCTTTCCTTTTGTCGTTAATTGAGAGTGTACCTACCTCGTTACGTGATTAAACAAAATAAAATTATGGTTTTTAAGTATTTAGTTTTACTATAATTTTTCACAGTATTATTACATTAATATACTTATACATCAGTGTTAATGAAATTGCTCATGTTTTACTCATTATTAACTTCATTAACAAGGATGGCAAGTTAGGGCATGCAGAACCGGTTCCGGTTCTTAATTTTGATTTCCCGGTTCTGCACCGAGCTCAGAACCGGGTACCCGGGATTTCCCGGTTCTTGGTAAAAAAGTTTTAAAATTTTAATTAAAAGCATTATTTTTAATATTCCTACAAAAGGGGCTATTACGATTTGTAGTAAACATGAAAAAGAAGTTTTTTTCCAAAAAACCAACTTCAAATGCCACTACAAAGAGTGAAACAATTTTTAATGTATACCAATTTGACGTCAGGCGATTTTTTATAATATTATCGTCTTTTCTTCGCACATGGAGTAGGTATTAGGAAGGACTATGATTGTACGAAACATTCAAGTGTTCTTATAAAATTTGAAGTTCCCTCGATTTCTCCAGGATCCCAACATCAGATCCTGACTTGATGACTATGAAACCATCTGGAAAGTATATTCTTTCAAACAAAAAAATAATTTTCGATAAAATACGTAATAATTGGATTTTTTTAAAGAACCGGGAGAACCGGGAAGTCATATTCAGAACCGGTTCTTTTAACACCTTAAAAATCCCAGGATTTCCCGGGAAATCCCGGGTGCATGCCCTAATGGGTGTATCATAATTTAAATAAAGTGTTTAGACGATAGGTAAGTAGCCAACCTTGAAGAAAACTATTCAGCATGTTTTCTCAGGTATCATCGTTGAAGTAAGTGAAGAAAAAATAAATAAATATATTATATTGCAGTATGCATATAACTTGTTAAATATAGTTTACTTTCGGTCTGGGATTCGAACCTAGTACCACTGAATCTTTCAATCAATAAGCTCAATAGGTTGACAGTCCAAAAGCTAATGTTGCGCATAATTTCGTGGAAATCTTAAAACATTGTAATCCAATTTGCATACTAGAACCTAAAATCCCTAATAATGAAAAGGCATCAATTAAATCTAGTTAGTTACTTTGGCTAATAAAAATAACGACTGCATTATAATTTCAATTAACAAACACAATAAATTTAACGCTTAATTTCAATATGCTTATAAAAGAAACCAATAAGATATGAATTCTGTTACAGAGTCATTTACTCCGAGTTCAAATAAAAGATGCATAAAATATGCACGAAGTAAGGTTTCAAAGGATTTTATGTTGCATGGATGAAAGAGTGTAAATATGTGAAAGTGTAATGATTTACTTTAGAAGTTATAATATTTTCTTTTGAAGTTTCAACATTGTTACATATTATCTAAAATTATTTTATTTTTTTATGCTCAGAATAACATTTAATTTTAAATCAACATAGATATATATATCATCATGTATAGAACCATTTTAATTATATTATTAGTTCCAAATAGATCGTTAGGAACGATCAAAACAGAGAAAGATCCTTTAATATTCATAGCTAACCCCATCGAATCAGACATGCCTGGTCACTGGATGCCTTTGAGTATTGTGAAGTTGATACTAGGAGGATCATGGACAACAGAGATGACAACAACGACAACAACAGAGTTAAGGTCAACAACGACAGAGTTGACTACAAAAATTAAAACAAGAGCAAAGAAAACTCGAAAAGCTACTGATCCCACAACAACAATTATCACGACAACGTCGCGTACTCCAACAACCCCGAAACCTACAACAGTAGCCACAACACCCAAGGCTACAACGCGAGCAACGGGCACACCGAAAACAACAACAACAACTGAGGCAGTAACAACACAGTTACCAACAACAACACAAGCTACGACAACGACACAGGCACCAACAACTACTCCGATGGCTACAACAACTCCAGCGACAACGACAACGGAAGCACTTACAACAACGCCAATGGCAACGACGACAACAACAACAGAGGCGCCGACAACAACACCAGCGACGACAACGACAACTGAGGTACCAACAACAACACCAGCGACGACAACGACAACTGAGGTACCAACAACAACACCAGCGACGACAACGACAACTGAGGTACCAACAACAACACCAGCGACGACAACGACGACTCGGGTACTAACAACAACGAAACCAACCACGACAACAACAACGACAACACCACGACCAACCAAAAAGAGGCCGCATCGCGGTAAACCAGCTACTGATACTCATGAAGACCGGCCGAGTTAGATACAATACCTAATTTGTGATACAATAAAATTATACGGCTATTATGGTTTTAATAGAACATCATATTATGAAGTACAGCATCTTGATAAGCATGTTCACTTAGGAATACCTACCCAAATTGAATATTATATTATATTAATATCCTTTTGCGGCTGATCTCCTTTTCCTTTTTCCTTGCATGGTAATATCAATTTAAGTAGTTGATATTTCTAAGCAAGATTAAATACTTGTAAATTGAAGATCCCATAAATATGACTACATAATATGTTTTTCTTAAAAATGTTTGTAAAATACCTACTGGATTAATAGCGGAAATGTTACACGTACCTACGGTTACTTTACATGTTGTTTGGGGACTACAAGCAGTGTGTGTGTTTTAAAGTGCTTTAACATTGTGAAAAACGTTGACGAAGTGAAGACTCAGCGAAAAGGTTGATTTGTTAACGTAATAACCCAACTCTATTTGAACAAACTGTAGGTTTACAGCTAATATCGTTATCTACCTCCTAACCTTCTACCGGACTTGAACAGGTCGCTGGTAGCGGGCGGAAGATGCCTATGCCTTCAGTCTCAGCAAAGCATATGTCCAGCAGTGGACGTCTATAAGCTGATAAAATAAGTACCTAAGCAATCATCTGCCGCTTTATACATTGGTGTTTTAAGTATTATGCCTACAAAATATTTAAAGCAATTTTACTCAAAAAGCTTTGTAGGTTTAGATTTATTGTAGGCAGAGCGCATTATTAAAACTCACGTGTAACCGTTATGTATTCTGTGGTTTTAATATTATACGTTTCATCAGTAATGTTTTTTTTTTTTTTTTTATGCTATATAGGCTAGCGCTTGACTGTGATCACACCTGATGGAAAGTGATGATACAGTCTAAGGTGGAACGCGCTTGCCTAGAAGATGCCTATTCACTCTTGATTTGAAGGCACCCGGGTCTTATGTGGCAGGAAAGACACTGCCTGGGAGTGTATTCCAGGCCTTTGCAGTGCGTATCAGGAACGAGGAACCAAACCGCTTCGTACGCGTCGTTGGCACGTCAACTATGTATGGGTGGAAGCCTTTACGATGCCTTGCCGTTCTATGGTAGAAAGGTGACGGGGGAACCAAGTTAAAAAGTTCCTGTGCACACTCTCCGAAATATATTCTATAGAACACCGACAGACAGGACATGTAACGGAGTGCAATTGACATATCCACTAATATTACCTATTCCAATTTGTGTTAGTTCTTACTTCTTCATTAATGGCGAGCCTATGCTCTCTGCACCGGCATAAGGGGATTGATTGAATTTATTTTCGTCTTTCTCACTTTCACGGATACGTTGGTAGGTGCGACATGCAGCGTCGCGGAAGAATATAACAGAAAAACGACCTTTTACCTAATTACTCAAAAACTAAGCCAGTTATAAAAAATCTATTTCTAAGCGTTTTTGGATATTATTATTACCGACACATTAAAACAAATATTACAATTAGGTACCTACATCAATTGTAGTTTCCGATAAAAATGAGAAAAACTGAGATTTTGGAGCAACTTTTGGGAGAATTTTCTATCGAGAAAATTTTATCCAATCGTGTTTCTGCTTTGAAGCGACTTTAGATTAAAGACCCAAAATACATGGTGTATAAATTTGAAATAATTTTTCTTTATACTTTTTAATTAAAACTTCATTCAAAATCGCTTAAATAGTGTTTTTGAACTTAGGTAGGTAGGTATTATACCTTCACCAGCTTTTACAAAATAAAACCTCCTTACAAACATAAACATTAACAATAGTCCTTTTCAAAAGCTTTTATTAACCGACTTCAAAAAAGGAGGAGGTTCTCAATTCGTCGGAATCTTTTTTTTTAGGGTTCCGTACCAAAATGGTAAAATGGAACCCTTATGGTGCGACTTTTTTAACTTGCAATGTAGGTATGTATGTTTGTTCGGTTGAAATCTTGCAACTTCAGAAGCAGATCTTCAACTGATTGACATTTCTACCTAGATAAGTATATTGTTATAGCCCCGCATCATAAACAAAGAAAAGCGTTACCTAGCTGTAACTCTTGGAGAAACATTTTTAGTTCTAAAAACTACCACTTTCAAACATATATAGGTACAAGCTTTATCTTTTTACAATGGTAATACCTAGTACCTACCTACCAAACACAACTGAAGTGATTACACAATACAACACTTGTTAGAACAAGTTGACAGCCACTTAAGCTTAGATAACTCCCAGTTAGATTTAAATCCCAGTAAAACACAAAAGGTCAAAATGCAGGTTCGTCGCCGCCCGTAGAGAGTAACACTATTGTTTACTTAGCGGCCACTTTTCACCCTTATCTTTGTAAGTAGATCTCTGATAAGGAACTTGTTGGGCCGGGCGCCACATCAAGTGTGGCCACTGAATCGGCGTACAATTTACTGAGAACTTAGCGTGGTCCACAGATACAAACAGCAGAGCTATATTTAAAAAAAAAAACTATTGAACAGGTTATTTAAACGGTTATTTAATAAGGATGTTTAGTGACCTGCAGGTTAAAACTACAGTACTTTCAAATTAGATCAAAGAAATAAATCTTGAATCTTAATTCGTTCAGAAGCAGAAACACGGAATTAGAAAGAACGAAGAAATTTTCTCGTAAGAAAGTTTTCCCAATTTTGGCCGAAATCTCTATTTTTTTAATTTATCGGAAATTACAATGGACACATCTGTATTTTTTCTCAACCAAATGACCATATTATAATTGTAATTATTATAGAATTAATTCTCAAGTATTTCTGAAATGACCGGGACTCAAAGCTAAGCAATCCGAGGTAGTACCGGCCGTAGCTCGTTTTGATTGAAGAAAAGTAGAGCTTGTCTAAATTAAAATGAAGCGGGGCGCTTCATTTTAATTTAGACAAGCTCCACTTAATTACTTGATTTAGATATTATGTGTAAGTGCAAATATTAATAACAACAAATCATCAATGTTCGAACACGCGTACGCGTACGAAGCGGTTTGGTTCCTCGTTCCTGATACGTACTGCAAAGGCCTGGAATACACTCCCAGGCAGTGTCTTTCCTGCCACTTACAACACGGGTGCCTTCAAATCAGGAGTGAATAGGCATCTTCTAGGCAAGCGCGTTCTACCTTAGACTGTATCATCACTTTCTATTAGGTGTGATCACAGTCAAGCGCTAGCCTATACAGTATTAAAAAAAACACCTTCGACTGTTCCTAGAATTAGGAACTATAAGGGGGTCTTCTCCGACGACCCAAGTCAGTCGGCGGTACGGGCCTCGAGGCTTGGCCTCCTTGCCCGGGCATGTCCTCACAGGCAGCTCCACTGCCTGGGTATCTTTGTTGCAGCCCCTCTAAACCGGGCTGGGGCCGCGTCTGTCTGTCGTCGGCCTTTGAGGTACGGGTGTTGGATTTGGTTGCTGGGGCATCACGTCGCACGCGTCGTCCTCTTCGTCATCACCGAAGAAGCCACTTCTGAGAGACACCGTTGATTGAGGGAGTAGGAGCTCGCGTGGCAAGGGACGCCCTTGCAGCGGGGCTATTCCATGGAGGTGTACACATGCACTATTGTCCGCCCGAGAAAACATAGTGCATGATAAGTGACGAATAATTAGGAACTGTATGCGGCCATCACAGTCGTAGGGAGCAGCACTGGCGCCTCGTTCGGATCACTCATCACATGTGACTAGTTCGAACAACAAATCCGTAGATTGAATGACCCACACAGCAAGGAATAACTTTATATTTTGTATTCAGTGGAATGTCCAATTACAATAACTTCTTTACGTGTATTGGAGTATTGCTTGTGTGCGTAAATAAGGTATCTAGTGGAGCACGTCATAATCAGCTTAGACAAGCTCTACCTAAGTAAAATAAAGTTTGATTAGGAGTTCTTATTAGTTTTTACTCGCGTATCTTGTAGCCATACAGAAGAAGTAGACTTTCTTAGAACGTCTCCCGTATAATTAGGCTTTAAATGGGAATTTGGAAAGTCCTTTGTTTTATTTTGGAGTGTTTTTGTGAGTGAATACCTCGACCACTCGACTCTGCTAATGCCTCATAAATAGTTGACTTGTCTGGGAATCTAATTATTAGTAAGTACCTACATACTAACTAAGTACGATATCTTCGGCACTTGCGCTTGCGTGGTAGGTAAGTACTTTATTCCTGTTGACTTTCTGGGATTTAAAATGATCCTATTTCTATGCCTTGTAAAGTCCTATTTATGAAGGACCCTATAAAATCCTTTTCCTTAAATGTTTTTTTTAATTCCCGCGAGAAAAGTTTGCTTACCTGAATAAAAAGTATCGGAAATAAATAAATAAATATCAGTAACTTTACACACATAGCAATCTAGCCCCAAAGTAAGCGATAGTTTGTGTTATGGGTACTATATAACTGATAAATTAGTATACATACCTACATACTAATATACATAAATATAATATATTGAAAACACCCAGACACTAGTGAACATTCATGCTCAATGCTCATCACATAAACATTTACCAGTAGTGGGAATCGAACCCACGACTTCCGACGCAGAAGCAGGTTCGCTGCCGCTACGCCATTTGGTCGCCATAACCATAAAGGCTTTGACAAACCCCTAATTCATACTCTTGTAGAGATATTTAATTTAATAAAGTGTCGTGACAGACAGACGGAAAACAAAGTGATTTTATTACAGGGTTCGGATTTTATTCTTTTTAGGTACGGAAACCAAAAAATGAACGCCCCTACGCTACATTTTTCATACAACGTGTGAGCGTAAGGCATTCAGTTTTCCACGGCTATCCAAAAAAAGGAGTGTAAGTAATTAGATTAAACGATCTATAACGATCGATGAGATGATGATGATATTTGATGATGAAGAAGATATATGGTACAATATGTGTGTGTGTCCAAGCCGCACGCAGTTTAAAAATAAGGCCAAAATCCTTAAATTCCAACAAAATACCCCAAAAAATACCTATCTTCCTAGCCCTAAAATGGAGCCAATCAGCAAGCAATTAATGAAAACCAAAACGTTCCGAGGGAATGCTATAAATCGTGCAAGTTTACGTGTTTCGAATGAGGAGGTAACTGAGAGGGAGTCATTAAACGTCATTATAATACGGGAGGAGTAGGGCGGCCATGCGTTTGGAATGAATCAGGAGTCAGGACATTACGTCTATAATTTTTAGGTCATAGTATCTCCCTGACAATTAATCATCATCGCCTATCCCACAGCCTTAAAAGCTTAAAAAGGAACTGGTCCATTTCTCTCTGGGTTTACTCTTGCAAAAGTAAGTACAGAATGCCGTGAAAAGCCAAAGATACAGAAAGGTAATAAAATAAAATTTCAAAAGCCTTTGTTGATACTACCACCTTACAATAAATTAATTATATAAATTATGTCAATTATTATATCTATTTCAGACCATATTTTTTAACATTAAGTATATTCATATTACAATCAACAATTTACAATTTTGCAGTAGTAGGTAGAGAATGCAGTGCAAAGCCAAAAATACAGAAAGATTATTAAAAATAAAATAATGAGAAAATTTAAAAGTTTATAAAACTTAAATATAATTTCATTTTTTTTGATACCGTTTGCATCATTTATAAGAAGGCGTACTTCAAGCTATAAAGAAAGCACTATATACATTTAAAAGGTTACCATAACGTCAAAAATACGATAAATTGACATGAATTCGTCTCCCATTATTACCTACGTAGATTATACAAGTTACCTATGTTGCGTCAATTAGTGGGGAGAGTAATTAATTATTTCTCTGATATAAAGATGAGTTCCTGGATTTGATTAATAAAAACTGGTTTAAATGGGTATTTTATTTAACTTTACTATACTAGTACAAAACCAGGCCCATACACCCTACAATTTTGGACCGTCAAATTTGCACGGCTCCTTTTTACCCACGACGGAACGGAGTACCTACCTATGTGAGAGACCGTTTCTACATTAGATTGTAGATATGGTTTTTTTTGGTTAATTGTTTGTATCGTTATGAATCGTGCATATAAAACAATAATCCAATACTATTTTTGTGTGTTTGTTCGTCTATTCGTTTGTGCACATCCAGAGTTCCCATTCATTTCAAAAACGGCTTGACTGATTTATATTCAGTTTTACCTATTATGGTCGCCCTGCGTGGTCACCCTATCCAAACGTACGCATTCCGGCCCGCTAACAAAGGCCTCGTGCAATGGATTCCTTTGTTTTTTACCAAGATGCGACGCACGCGGCGGTGCAGCGCAGCCGAGCGCGGTGGTTCGAATTTCGAATGATGCGTTCGATTTTCAAAACTTTAGCATTTTTATTGCCTCATCTGCAGACTGTAGACAAGTCCGTTTCGTTTTCTGCCGAGGCAGACATTATTGGCAATCAGTAGTTCTGTTTATTTAATATTTTTTATTCTCTATGTCTACGGTAAAGATCTACAGCTGCTGTTGTTTAATGACTAGGTATAAAGAAGTACATAATAAGTAAGTAGGTACTTAATTCTGCTACTTCTTAAAAGTTGCATTCACTTTTAAAAATTATTAATATAGTGACCAAAGTACATAAGTGCCTATTATACCCTAATGTTTTAAACAATACAGTAGGTGAGTATTACTAATATTATTAGTCAAATTTTTCTTTTCTTTTTTATGAAATGCTGCTCTTCAAACTTAATATTTTTAGTAGCTATAGCTAGCTATAGGTAAAAAAATGGCTGTGACATACGGACGGACATACAGGCAGACAGAGACAGACAGACATCACGAGTCTAAGGCAGTGGCGTAGCGTGTGATTTCGTCGCCCGGGGCCGAACCTAAATATGCCGCCCTCCTTGTTTTCAGGCTTCCGTACCTTAAGGGTAAAACGGGACAAAAAGAATTTTCTAATTTGGTCCACGCGTCTTCGAGTAATCGGGGAACATACTTAAAAAAAGATTCCGACGAAATGAGAACCTCCTCCTATTTTTTTTGAGGTCGGTTAAAAAACAGAATAAAATAGGTATTTAATGGGGCTCCTGTGTAACAAACGTTGATTTTTTTTGCTTGTGATATTGATAACGGTGACAGGTAGACGCTTCAAATGTTTAAGCTATATTTAATTATTATATTCACTTTAAAAATAAAAAATAAAAATTTAAAAACACAACTACCCTGATAATAAACGAACTAAAAATTAAGAAACAAGTCCCCCGACTGTCATGTCAACTAAAATAACTAATTTAATAACAAGGCAGTCGTGTCGTGTTTTTTTATTAATTATTTTTATTTTATACTTTTTTGTGATGATTTGCGGTATTTATGGACATGTCAAATAAATTTCTGGTTGGTCATTATTTGAAAACATTTCTAAGTCGATCTAATTCTTCTAGAGAATTGTTGTCATGGAAACTCACGAAAAAAAGTTATTTTTGTATGTACATCCTCCCTATATAAATGTGTGTGAAGTATACATTGAACATATATTATATATTCGATTACTACTCTCTGATATCTTCATTTTGATACCCATATTTGTGTTAATTAAAGAAAATATTTTGTTTTCCACTTTAAAAATGGCGCCTCACATTCGCCATATTGATTTTTTCCAAAAAACTATAGCCCATGTTACTCGGGAGGATGTATGGATTCCAACAATACCCCATATTATATGTAACTTTGTTCAGCCGTTCAGAAGTTATGGTGGAATAAAAAACTCACAAACATACATACATACGTACATGAACCCTAAAAACATTACACTCCTTTTTTTGGGCAGTCGTGTAATAAATACCTATTCATTAAACGGAAAAAGTACAAAAGCAAAGTGAGGTTTGACCTCGGTTGTCCAATAAATAATAACGACGGTCGCACCGCTGCGCTTTTCGAGCCCATTATAATAATAAAATAGCAACTAAACTCTAAAGTGCAAAATATTTACAAAAGTACACACTGTCCAAGTGCTCGCTTAATGGCATGGCGCCCAAAACACTGGCGCTATTGCCTAGCTTTATAGCCATACTTGGCCATGGGGCTAAATGTTTATTTAATGCCAGTTCTTTGGCCAAAGAGTTGGTTCACCTATCAGGTGAACATCAAAATAATGACAACCATGGGCGCCGCCAGGATTTCTTTGAGGGGGGTACATATCTGGATCTACACTAATAATTCCGTATCATTAGAATATTGTTTCACGGGCATTTAACTTTAAATGATGACGTAAATTAATTGTCAGCATACTCATCATGGACGTACCAAACAACTTTTAAGGGTGGGTAAAAAGCATGGAGTACTTTTTACAGGCTGAACTTGCAATAATTGAATTTTCAACGTCGCAGTATCCTTGAACCTAACTTATTGTTAAAATCGAGCAAAAAAACCTCGAAAATTTAATTTTTTTTTTACGTTTTAACTTAATTTAATCTTTGTTGATTTGTTATCTACCTTAGTTAGAGCTCAGTGACAAACAGAAATTGTGCCGAAAAGCAGATGTTAGAGCCGATGTTTATACTTGGCAAAATATATCAGCAAACGCGAGAAATTTTTTTTAAGTTTTCTCAGAATAAGTCGCCCTTTCGTATGCCGTATGCCGCCCTTTCGTATTCGGCCGCCCGGGGCGATCCGCTCCCCCCGCCCCCCCCCCCCCCCCCCCCATGCTACGCCACTGGTCTAAGGGTTACATAATACATTTTGTTAGATCGTCCAAGTTTTGTTCCATTTGGCTACGGAACCCTAAAAAAGGTTAACCACAGCCACTTGAAATATTTTTATTGCCTTAAGTAGACACAATGGTAGGTAGGTACTTAGTCAGAACTCACGAGTCACAAACAAACTCACAACCATCAGAAACCTGGTCCAAATTATTTAATAGACAAATAATGGATGTATAGGAAGAAAGCTCTGCAAAAAAGATTAAAAAAAGTAAAAGAATGCACCTTTCGGCTGACTACAAAATGCCTGGCGCTTCACCAATTTTTAATTCCCTTTGACATTTTTTCATGTGATTATTGACTTTATTGCTGCTAAGTAGAGTTTAAATTCGCTGAATGGTGATATCGTAACTTTGAATCTCTTGTCTAAGACTAGGGTTGTACTTGCACACTTACCGGACTATCGGTATTTTATTTAAAAAATATAATTTCAGAATGGTAAGGAGTGTGACAATAAATTATCTGATTTATGAGAACCACATTATATTATGTTGGATACCCAAAATGCAGTTGTCTTCCAATAACCAAAAATCTTGAAACCACCGTCTGAAATTTGATCACCGTCTTGAAAAGAGGTGGCTTAACCATGCCACGAAAGGCACATCATCACGTCATTAGAGTCGGTTTGATGTTTCACATCAAAAAGTCTGGAAGTCATGTAAAAAAATTGGCAGTCCTAACTTTTGTTTGTGTAGTCAACACAATCAACACATCTCTTAGAGTCTTGAAGTTTTGCGTTTTCGTTTTGCCCTTAGTTTTTCATAATAATCACTTTTTATCGCCCTTGTAAAAAAGTGTGTGAAACACTATAACAAAAATATACTAGCTCCATTCGAAATTATGGGCCTTTGAAATTGGGTTGAAAGTAGTAGTTTCCCAATAGAGACTCCGCTGCCTAAGACTGAAACAATGTGTATCGAAATTATCGTGTCAGCGGTAGTTGTTCCCATTCCGATAGCTTAATTGGCAGAGCACCCAGTCGCGATAGCTGGGGGATACGGGTTCAAGTCCCGTTGGCAGCGATAATTTTGATACACTTAAAAAAAATAAAACAAAAAATTGGTTGCCTGTAAATTCGGTTTACTGACGATAGTTAACCGTGACAACGTCTTCATTGTCGCTCGTTCCGCGCTCGCGAGGTAACGCCGGTAACGCCGCATGAGCGAGGTAACGACGGATGAGTCATGTTTTTTCGTGCGTGCAACCGGCTCTTTCGATTTATAAGACGTTGTCACGTCAAAAATTGGTTGTCTGTAAAATCGGTTTACTGACGATAGTTGAACGTGACAAAGTCTTCTTTGTCGCTCGTTCCGCGCTCGCGAGGTAACGCCGCATGAGCGAGGTAACGCCGGTAACGCCGGATGAGTCATGTTTTTTCGTGCGTGCAACCGGCTCTATCGATTTATAAGACGTTGTCACGTCAAAAGTAATTCCGTTTCAAGACGTTTTTGCCAAGCCAAACCACTATCGACATTAAAATGATAAGCGGTTACAGCCCTAAACAACACGCGATTCTCTCGCTTGCTCTTCTGCTTGTTGTTGTTTCAGTCATACACGCATGACGCACGCGGGCCGCCGCATGGCGCATGCAGCCGACCAATCAGCATTCGGCGCCCGTCTGTCAGTCAAGCTTTGAACGCGGTGTGGTATGGACATGTCGCTCTGAATAAAAATACTATACGCGCGTGCTTGCAAAACTCATTATTTTTGTTGTTTAAACCTTCAGGAATAGTATTCAAATCGTGTTATTTATTATAAATGTGGATTATAACTGTGTTTTATGTGTGAAAAGTAGGCGTGGTGAGACAAATAGTCAACTAACTTGGTGATGACAAAATTCGGATGTGATGAATAAGAACTTGGTTTGAACGGTGATGATTTTGACTGCGGATTCTGAATAGTGGTAGATTTGATCGTAGCGATGGCCAGGGTTAATTTTAGCGTGTGCCTGGTGCTCGTTTTGTACCAGCTCTCCACTGCTTTTAGCGATGAATCTTCATCAGAGACGTCGGATATTGGATTGACCGGTAAGTGCTGTAAACAGACGGAAATACAGATTTTGATGTTGTGTTTGTCATTAGTTATTCGGTTTCTTTGGGATAGACAAATATCGTAGGGCTCAACTTTTAACAGCAGACCCGTATAAGACTATAGTGTTTGCTAAATAAATACGTCTGGAGATACTATCTGGATATGGAGAAATATATATTTAAAAGAAGCACAGTAGATAGTTAGGCCTAGGATTATTTGTTTCGGGTTAACTCTACCTTCTACCTATTAATTGTTATTAAATAAGTATCAAATATATCGCGTCCTGATGAATTCTTACCCTGTATTACTCTAAATTCTTTCTCAATTCTGTATGAGGATTGAATATATTAAACGTATCGAAATTAGTGGATGGGCCCCCGTAGTTTAGTGGCAGCTGAAATAGCTGGAAGACGCGGTTCAAATCTCGCCGAGTGACTTAATTTTGATAAGGCTTTGGTAAGTATTTAATAATTTATAGGAATAACATCCTAAGATATTACCTACTTATTAGTAGGTAGGTACCTACTGGGCAATTTTTGTAATAAGTTGGGAAAGTACCTACCTAACTAAGTACCTTGCATTAAATTAAAAAAATGCTAAACTAGGAAAAAAATCAAACGGCTTCATAGACTTTTGACATCCCTGATTAAGTTTCAAATTAGAATTATTAGAATATAATTGGAAAGGCAAATATTACATAATTGCGATTATTTTTTGCTATCATAGGTAATAATTAGCGGCCAGCGGTAAATGAGTGAGGTGTACAATTTTGAAACCCTGGACATAATTGCAATTTAGATGTAATTGTAGTGATATAATGTAATAGGTACCTATGTTGCCAATTGACTTTTTGGCACATCTATAAACATGTAAGATTTTAATAAGCGCCATTAACATAACCATTTCTTAAGATAAGCGCTTCGGTCGCTTAAATGTTAAAAATGTAAAGCGCAGGGTCACACTTTATCAGGAGGTCACCGCAATCGGGTGTTCGGCTTCTGTGTTCTACATTAATCGTAATTATTGATTGTGACTTCATTTTGATTGAACTGGACCTCAGATTACGTTGTTTTGATAGTTAATAATTAAACAGATTGCTAACTGAAAATGGTTATGTTGGGTTGGTTGGTATGGAAAATATTTAATGCACCATAATAAAGATTTTGCCCTCTAACATTGTGCATTGGTGGATACCTATACTTACCTACTTGACGACCGACTGGCGTAGTGGTAGCGAACCTGCCGTCTGCGCCAGAGGTCGTGGGTTCGATTCCCAATAGTTACTGGTAAATATTTGTGTGATGAGCATGAATATTTTTCAGTGTCTGGGTGTTTTTCAATTACTTATAATATTATATTTAAGTATGTATATTAGTACTTAATGTATTATATTTATCAGTTATCTAATACCCATAACACAAGCTATCGCTTACTTTGGGGCTAGATTGCGATTTGCGATGTGTAAAATGTACCGTATATATTTATTTATTTACTTTGTTTTGTTTGGTGGGTTTGGGTGTTATACCTTCTCTACCTATAAATAAATATTTCTCTACTATTGTTGATTGATTCTATGTTATTAATGCAAAAAATAACAATACCTGCGTCTGAAAATAGGTCGGCAATATAAAAAACAGCCATTATTTAGTTAATCGCCTATTTAAAAATGGTACCGAACTAAGCTTGTTAGTTAAATGAGTATAAATTGTTTGCTAACCCTTAATTAGTTGCTCTAAAATGCCAAATACAGACCTTTATTAAAAAAAATTAAAAAAATGTATAAAAATGCTTTGAGGTCACGTGACAAATCTAGCTATCATTTTCATACATTTTTGAATTTCGTTCCATTGCCATCTTTTTAGCGTATATCGCAAAACGCCATTAGTATACACATATATGAAAAGAGCAAGTGCCGCGTTTCTTGCCAGTTCGTCTCGATGCAAACCTACTTTCCGAACCTGGCGGTAGAGTTTTGACTTTTCATAAGAGCCTATTATTTAGGCCTATGTGAAAATAAATATTTTCATTTTCATTAAGTATAGAGGTGTCGAAATCCTACCCACGGACCTCTTGCTCAGATACCACAGGCAGGTCTATTGGATACCAAAGGCACCTCCATTTGATACTCATTGGACACCACAGGCACTTCCATTCAACGGGAGTTGCATAGTTACCGCTCCGGCAGCTCGCCCACGGATATCGATCAGTGTGACGTCACCCGATAGTGTATCGAAGGATCTGATAACAGTCAGACGTGGCGCCGCTCGCACCACCTCCCAACCTGTGAAAACATACAGCGGGTACTCGCAACTTTAACCTATGCTCCGAAGATCTTAAATGCCAAATTCGTTTGAAGTATTTCGTGTACAGGTCGTCTGTACGTGAAATTGGCATTCCAGAAATTATCAGATGAAAATTGTTGTGAATCGATGTATTCATTAAGGCCTGTATAGACAATCGACTGTGAAAATATACTGTCTAGATGAAAATCTACCTGACAGCATTTTTCCCGACTTCTTCGACGGATTTGTATGATTTCTAGAGGCAACAGAGTACAGACCTACTTAATTTTGGTATCGTGCGGTTCCCCTTACCGCGGTAACCCTTTGTATGCAAGTTCATTTTGCAAAATAGTCAAAATATGCACAAATCTCCAAAGTCCCAATACTTACTTGACCGCTTGGATACGTTATTGGCTAGTTACTATATAATCTAAATAATCTGTGAAAATTTTCAAGTGTCTATGCCCACCACTTTCAGTGCTAAAGAATGGACAGAAGGGTGGATTGCAAGCGCAACGATGAGACCTAGAATAAGGTTGGGAAATGTTCCAAGAAGGAATAAAATTGGTCCGTCTGCATCAAGACTTAGACAATGGTGGATTGGTCATGTTCATATTATTATTAGTTACGTATTGCAATTTTGTTACATAGATAAACCGTCAGATAAATTGTTATCTCGTCAATATTAAGTTAATCGATTGTTGATGTTGGCGTGATCCTCTTTATTTTATTTTTATTGTGTTCTTGTTTACAGTATACGTAATCGACCGATCGCTGCAGTGGCCATTTTTCCATACAGAAAACTTTACCACAGCTTGATGGTGATGGCAATAAAAACAATTTCATTTATTTCGTTAAAAAAACATTTTTTCTACTCAAGTCAACATCAAAGGGTTCAATTTTTGTCATTTTAGTTTTGAGTCATAGATTTGATGCCACTTGGAATCAACTAAACTATTAGTAACCATATAACTATGACTACAAATCCCATCTAAATTGAGATCTATTACAAAGCGAAAAAGTTCATTTTACATTGGAGCTTTTAAAACATTGTGCAAAGAAGCATGTCGTGCATTTGTTATCAGTTTTTACCAAAAAACGTTCTAAGTTCAAGGCATAAAGCGGATTTTTGTTTGTATTCAAAGCTTTTACCTAAGGGAACATGTGGGCGACACGCGCCTGCCCGGGAGTCCGGGAGTCGGACGCCAGTGACGTAATGGGATTCATGGGATTCCTTGATGATTTCCCCATTCCTGTATAAATTATGTTTGGCACCCAAATGGCGTTGGTTACTTTGATCACAAAACACCATTGATACATACTTTATTAATTAATCCTAGTAAGAAACATGTAAGGACCAGAGAGACTAGAGAGAGTCCAAAGTTTATTACTTACATTGGATAATGACAGAAGCCTTGGTCAAAGTTGTAAAAGGACAGATAACGAAAATGAAATAGTAGAAATGAAGACATCTGACTTTCCATTTGAACGAATTTTGGAAATATGTATTAGGCTCGTCCTTTCGGTTTTAGGATTATTTTCATTTTTTATAGTAATAGAGATTCAGAGCTTACACCTAGTTATCAATAATATGCATAATCTCTTGTGTAAATGACCTGTTTCCGATAGGTTATTTCCGAAAGAAATTGGAGGAGCAGATAATTTTTAATTATTATCGGAATAATTGACATCTTCTACAGAATGTATGAACACTAGCTTCAAATTCAAACATTAACAAACAAACAAGGCTAAGACTAAAAATGGCGTGCAGACAAATACAGCAATAAATCACAAGTGAGTTAATTTGCGTGAACGCGTACCACTGGTGCGGGCGCGATCATCGCCCAATGATTTATTGTCCCGCACTTCACGGACAATTTTCGTACATTACTCACTGCGTACGCACAGTAGGTACTCGTAAAAGATGCAACAGTTAAAAACTTTGGAAAACTGATAAATTTGGATCTTTACCGTAGTGAAAAACTGTGCGAACTGACCTAACGTCCTAACGTCAAATCCAAAGGTCAGCCCGATTCTGTCTCGCTTCTAAGCACAACATTCTTCTATCTTAGAATAGGAGTAAATCCGGGCTGGATATAAAACACTTCTGCAATGGAGATCGACACCTGAATATTAAGATTGGCAATGGAAAAGTCCTATCTTATTTGCATTAAAGGATACCATCCAAATTACTACATCGAAGACCAAAAATGAAGAATTGGAACCAAAATCGTACTTACTAATTCCGCCATCTTTCAGCTACTAAAACTGACAGATGCAGAAAATGGTAGAGTTAACAAAGCAAGAACGAATGTGTGGATAAAACAAATAAAATTGACTGCCAACCTACAAGAAAACAATATCAAGGAGAAAATGTAGCCTTTTTTTCTTTGGGGTGTTCTCTTTAATGATGGATGATGGCAGCCGATGGCAGTAACCCGTAAGATATCTTCGTGGTATAGATGTAACAACTGATTGGTTAAAACAAAGAAAATTTTATTAAAGCAAAAGGACGTGTAAAACTATAAAATTTCACCTCACTATTCTTAATAACACGTTGTATGTGATAAACTCCAACACCAAATACAGTGTGAGTCTTCATAATGTGCACATATTGAAATGAGGGAAACTATGCTTAATTTTATCGACGGAAAACGTATTAAAAAAAATCTAAAATTTTTTTTTATATTTTTTTGGAATTTTTAAAAATTGCGTTCCCTACTATGACTCTTGTGTAAACAAAACGGTGTAACTTTTAAACTAAATGGTCTATCACGATGAATCAAACTTATTAATGATTGGAAGTAATGGTCCGTTCTCATGAAATGAAAATTGTAGAAAAAAATTACCCTCAATGGAAAATACACGTGTTTTTAATAAAATTTCTGGGTTTTTTTTCACTAATTTTTACAATAATCGTAAGATTTCTCAATAAAATGCCCCCATTGTGTGCCTTTTTTATTACTTTAAATTATTCCTCATCATATTAGCTACCTAATGGTGAAAATTGTGTGTTTGTAACTTAATCATAACATTTCTTTTTAACTGTTCAAAAATAGCACTCCAAACGCGCAAGTTATTGTTTTCCTAAGTAGGGTTCTACGTGATATCTACTATCTCAATAATTAGTGCGTAGCCGTGTCTTAGGCCTTTCTTTAACACTTGATAAGAAATGTTACAATTGAGTTATAAGCATGCAATTTTTACCATTAGGTAGCTTATACGATGAGGAATAATTTAAAGTAATAAAAAAGGCACACAATAGGGACATTTTATTGAGAAATTTTACGATTATTGTAAAAATTAGTGAAAAAAAAAAACAGAAATTTTATTAAAAACACGTGTATTTTCCATTGAGGGTAATTTTTTTCTACAATTTTCATTTCATGAGAACGGACCATTACTTCCAATCATTAATAAGTTTGATTCATCGTGATAGACCATTTAGTTTAAAAGTTACACCGTTTTGTTTACACAAGAGTCATAGTAGGGAACGCAATATTTAAAAATTCCAAAAAAATATAAAAAAAAATTTTAGATTTTTTTTAATACGTTTTCCGTCGATAAAATTAAGCATAGTTTCCCTCATTTCAATATGTGCACATTATGAAGACTCACACTGTATATTTATGCTGAGTCGCAAAACTCGTTCTGCTTAAATACACTTTGCTGTTAGAAAAAAACTAACTCCATTAGCGTGTTGTCTTAAAATTCTAATTTGCATACGCGGACGCTGGGTCTGCTATTAATCGCGAATATTGTTGGTAAATTCTTGCATTTTTTATCGGTTCCCATATCATAGCTGTTATTTTATTTACTATCGGGTTCCCAGTTTTGTTTATTAGGTTTTTTTCGTGATTTATTTAATGTTCTCACTATTACTGACTGGAAATATTTTAACATCATTCTATGTTGCTTCGTGGACTTTCACACCGACGGAGAAAAAGATATTCAGTTTCAAACTAGTAAATACTGGTAATCGTTATCGAAAATAAATAAGCAACGTTTATGGAAATTAAAGCAAAGTAACTAGTAGAAGTATTTTTAGCTTCTAAATGGAACTAATCTCACTGTTAACTGTTAAAAAAGGCAATTAAGAGTTCATAAAGTTATGCTTATGGCAATATCATCAAAGGAGCAGATGTCATCTCCATGGACAATTATATTGGATTTTATAATTTTAGCCAACTAAGTAGCAACCTTAACAAAACAATGACTGAAAAGATAAAGGCAAATAGAGAAATCATGCAAACGTTGTCAAAATTTGTATTATGAAAAAAGAGTGTATTTAATGTTATACTTAAACATCAACACTTCGTTAATCAGCGTTCTATTTGGCAAGATCTCAATTCTCAACATGCAACACATAAAAGCGCATACTCCAACAACACTTGTTTTAAAGTGATCAAAGTTTCTGGAATGTTTTCGTGATATTTCATTGTGAAGCGTTTCTCGGAAACTGTGGAGATGCTCGAACTTTGTTTAACGTGACGCACGAAATATCTAGTTCAGGAGATTGAGTGTAAGCCAAGCATACTGTTTTCAAGCGTTTAGTTCTGGGACTCAGCATTCAGTTGCGATCATTTCTAGTTGTTACTGTTGAATTAATACGTACTCTCAAATTGCTTATATACCCAATGATTTATAAGCATATCGATGTGTCTGTCGTCTTCAACGTTCGGTGGCGCAATAGATTTGCAGTCATAAAATTCACAAAGCTATCTAGGTTGTTGAAAGTTTCATATCATTTGTAAGATAGGTACTACCTTATCCACATCTTACGGTAAAATCATCATGATGCTTTCGCTGATATTTTTTTGTCCCAGGGAAATCCGTAGTTTATGTGGATCTAGTAAAACACTGAATTTCACTTGGGTAAAGCTACTGTTGAAAGAATAATTTGTTGTTGAATGTTCTATTATCTATTCACACAGTTTTCTTTTTTAAGAAGGAAAGTCATATTTTCTAAAAAAACATGTTCCTTATGTTATGCAGTTATCTGATACCTTCTGAAAAAATTGGCAACAATCAATTGCTAAATGTAATCTAATAGGGAATTTATAATATTGCTCTATCGACATAACTCACACTTCGCCTTCCAGTTTGTTATCAATGATAAGCGCCGACAATTTGCTCACTGCTTACCTTCACGTGTGTCTATCAATCGTACGACCATTAATCCACAAAAATATAAAGAAAATTGCAATATATCTACGATTCTTTATCACGATGTGATCGCGTGATAAGAAATAGTTAGGCATTGGTAGATATCAGCGAAAGTCGGACCGCTTTCACACGGGACACGAATAACTCATGATCACTGGACGGATTTATGTTATTACTAGTTACTGAAGAAAGAAATGTTTTATTTCTTCGTGGATATCTTCTATGTTCGTACTCGAAGCGCTTCACTATCACCCACAATATCATTAAAAATTATGAGTTTTTTCTGCTCTTGCTTACGCGTAATTATTTTTCTTTTACTTCTGTATCTTATGTTTCTACACCCTCTTCTTTTTATCTTTTGCGTTCTTTGAAAAAATTGGAATGCCAACCAAGTCTTTGTCTTTTGCAATATTTTGGCGCAAACCTTTTAGCTATCATTCAATAGATACTTAGATAGTTTTTGTTCAAATCTATAATCATTGCCAGTAATTTTAAAAATTTGTCCACCAAACCAGACAGTACTTACTGATTTTGGGAGAATTGCATCAGCATTACTCATCGTTAAATTCAATAATATATATCTATCGTCTATCTCTGCCACACAACGTCCTATAATCGTGTCATTCCTTATCAAAGGCAGTATGCTTTTGTATTATTATAATTGTTTGAGACATTATTCAGGCAGTTGTAACAGTGTAAAAGTTTACGTAGTCAAAAGTTTGCACCACTTGTGTAGTTAAAAGATCAAAACAGTTAACAGTAATTGAACCGCGATGCGTCACCACAAGTTCTGGTGCCCACGAAATAAAAGCACATTTTCGGCATCACAGTAGTACTCATTGAAGGGGTCGGCTTTTAACGGTT
Organism: Coenonympha arcania; assembly: GCA_036785405.1. Taxonomy (NCBI): domain Eukaryota; kingdom Metazoa; phylum Arthropoda; class Insecta; order Lepidoptera; family Nymphalidae; genus Coenonympha; species Coenonympha arcania. The sequence continues at coordinate 7,406,606 of CM072067.1, forward strand.
GTCTGGCGCCGAATTACTAGAGCCCGGCGCCTAAAATCCTGCACTGACTCCGTTGCAATTAAATTCGAACCTTATTTTATCTTGGGCAATAGTTATTTTCGGTTGTTCTTTAAATTTTGGGGGAGCAAGGCATAATCGTTTGGCGACGCAATGTCGTTGCATTATGAAGGGTAGGCAATTCAACACCTGCTATTGACATGTGGGGCAATTGGTTGGGTAAATGCTTTTGATATTTATGAGGGTATGTCATGATGTTATTAGTTTTCGGGTGTACAAAGTGATCGTTGCATGTGGTTGCAGTAACTTGTGGTTTAATTAAGGGCAGCTTAGATCATGCTTCGTGATAGTCAGTGTAAACTGACATACTGAGATATAGTCTTAAGTTTAGGCTTAAAGTTTAGACTTCAGAGCTAGAGCTCGACTCCTAACATCTAAAGTGTGTTTTTTTTTATAATTGATAGGCTTGCGCTTGCAATCAAGTCTGATGAACAGAAATGATGAGGTCTAGTATGGAGCGCGCTTGCCTATAGAAAATGCCTATTCACTCTTCTCTTGAAGGCACCCAGATTGTATTTGGCTGGGAACACGGAAGCTGGAAGGGTATTCCACACCTTAGCGGTTCGTATCAGAAACGTAGAAGAAAAGCGTTTCGTCCGAGTACGCTGCGGACATCAACCACATAAGGATGCCAATTCTCTCGACGTCTCGCAGTTCCTGGTTCCTGGTGGTGTAATGATATTATTTCACAGTACCAGCTATATTTAGTCTTAGCAAGCGACTAAATCTTTTTTGCAAACATATTTAAACAATGGGCTAAATCTGATCCGGGCAACTATTTGTAGTCTAGCTTATTTTTCCTATTTCTCGTATTTCCGTGCGACAAAATGTGCTAACCCAACGCAACTAGATTCTGCGATTTGCAGTAAAACAAATGCTTTCATGCTTCAGTTTTTAACTTATTTTCTGTGCCGCTTCATTGATTTTTTTTCTTCCGCGCAGGAAATAAGTGGTATACAATAATATCAATAGCAACCATTTCATACATTATGCATTGCGATTATGCTTTTTCAATACGCGATATTCTTGTTTTGTTAAGCGATTCAATGGGTATTTTGCTATTAAATCTTTCAGGGTTGGCAAGTAAACTTTGATTGGATGATTTGTGTCATGGTTTTAAATGATTTGTGTTTGTAACCTTTGCTGCCCATATCAAACTCATTATTGAAAGAATTTGTGCGCGGAGTGGAGTTTATGTTAATTGCGCAGTTATTTTTTGTGATTGTTTAATGTTTATTAACGTCATGTGTTAGATGGCTGGAAGATAAGATTTTTATCTTTAAATGCAATTATTTTCAATTTATTTATTCGTTCAAATTTACGTATCATTAACACATTCAAAATTTCTGCAGCTAAATCATACCTTAACTAGGTACCTAATATTATATTTCTAATATTTTTTTTATTTAAGAAAGTTAACGTCGTCGTGTCCGCGTTCGATGCCACCGCTCTCGGCGTCTTGTCTTTTTGTGGATCTACTATATTGAGGTATAGTTTACATTGTCCAGACAATGATGTGAGTTAAAGCTTCTCTCGGTACCACCTCGACTAGCAACTAGCCGGTCACCTTCGACAGGCGAGTCGCAGCGTGCATACATATCGTGCATTAGCAATTGCATTGCGTCACGTCACTCGGAGCTGTCGGATTAAATACACCATTCGCAAGACTGCCACTGTTTGCAGACTGTTTGTACATAGCTACTTATTAAACGAGTGTATATAATTATATCTTAACTTCAAGCCTTTCTCACTTAAGGCACTATAGAAGTAATAGCGCGTCAGTAGTAGGTTTAGTATGTTTAGTATTCGGTGACGAACGGGCACCAATCATTTAAATATAAATAAATATTATCAGGAAATTACACACATCGTATTCAAGCCCCAAAGTTCGTGATAGCTTGTGTTACGGGATAACTGAAAATTCATAATATTTAATACACAAAATTACAATAAATAGATAAACAAACAGACACTGGAAAACATTCATGCTCATCACATAAAGATTTTCCATTTGTAGGACTTTTTGCAGTTATATAAAAGAAAACACCTTAATATAAAACCCGAAACATGCCTGTTCTTTATAAAGGCAGATTATTATTTATTGTCTTATTTTACCACAGTTTTTACGCACGGTTGAAGGAAAAAAGGCCACGCAACATCAATAAAGTAGCTTGAAAAAAAAACTTCATTTTATAATCTGCTCAAATGTTTAATAAAACAATTCATAAGTCAGCGTACCGTGGACTGAACGTTTTAATTTCTGAATCCGGCTTATTAACATCGTTTCACTTTAATTACGTGAACAATTACTTATATTATGTGTACTTAACTACGCCAATCATGAAATCGTTGTAGTGTTTGTGAAATATTATGACTTAATATTTTGATGGTTTTATTTTTATTGTACTACGTATTATCCATTTCCATTATGATTTCAAGTCTCCTCTGAGTCTAGACTCTAGATCTAGACTAGATATAGCAAGGCAACTGACAAGGTATAACTGTGGTCACCGTTGGTCTAGAAATGACTTGTCCTATCTATGTGGCAGATCTACTTATTCTTTGTTTATGCTTCTATTAATAAAAGTAGTTTATTGGCAGGGAATATGTTAGGATACTCCCCTAATGCCTATATACGGCTGCGCTCACGACTGGGCAGGGTCTTCGGATTCCTCTAGTAACCTCCGCCATTCCTCAAAACATTTAAATCGGGCATTCTCTTCAGAGGTGCAATAAATTAAATACGTGTCATGAAAGCAGGGAGCAGATAAGCGATGCAATTAATGTGAGGCTCCAGTGGTTGTAAATGTTAAATAGGTATACTTATTCACTAGATAATGTAATGTCCGGGTGTTGTTTTTGAATTTTATCTATACTAATCGTGTGTCCAGCGACGCGTTACGTCCGCCCAGTTGCGCGGTTTGGTCGTGAATGCCAGCGGACCGCAGTGCGCAGGCGCCGGCGCCAGGCATCCGGCTGTTTACAGGAAGATAGGTGCAACTGCCGTCTGCTACACTGGCTCCCTTGTTCGAAATTCCGAATACACGTCCGGTGAAATGCGATTTTAATAACACATTTGAAATGGACGTTCCGCTGAATGCAGTTGAACCAGAACTTGCGGTGTAATTGCAATTTCGTGTTGACAGAAAATGAGAGGATTCCATTAAGATTAGAGTGCTGCAGTAGCAACTCTACCTTACTAGCTCTGGAAGTTGGAACTAAGTGATTTGGTAATTGAAATTATTTCTTTAGCATCTTAGATTTTGATTATCAAGAAAATTTATGTCTTCCGATTTACTTTGTTACTCAATACGACTATTGGTCTCCGAATCCTCCTTCCAATAAATGGAAGCGAAGTTATGTGTTTACTGATTGACGTGACTGGATTCAACTAAGGTTTATTTATAACCTACAATATATTTATACCATAAAGATTTATGAGCCTGTACTTATAACCCTTTTCTGAATATTATAATGAATTTTACGCTTGTTCCATCGTTCTAGAATTATAAAGCAGTTCCTTGGTCTTGAAGACTGATTTATTGATCACACGATGTGGAGGTCTTCGATTCTTTTAATATCAATTGCACGTTAAATTATTCCAGCAGTTGTTAAGTTGTTCAATAAAAGTACAGTCAAACATAATATAGGAGATACTGGCAAACATAGCTGTGTTATTCTCGATCCTTCTTTTGAAATTTAATGTACCAATTTTTATTGGTAAAATTTTTATTGGTTATTCTAAACTAACTCGTTATTCGTGATCATAATACCTGCAAGAAAACTGTCATTGTAACAGGACAAAAACAAATAAACAGATCTTATATTATGGCTTCAGATTTTCCTATACTTTTCAGTCAATAGAAATTCGTCCCCGAATTAATCAAAGCATACTGTTTAGAACTTAAAACTCACGCTGCGTACCTATGCTGCGTACTGTTCTGTTACCGAATACGCTGTCGAGTTACAACCATAGGCTGTATAACAGACTGTAGGTAATACACTAGTGCCTGTAGGTTCCACGATGGCACTCATTTTGAATTCCTAATGTGACCGCCATTATAAGGTCCGGTTGTTTTGAGGACTCGCGAGCGCATTAGCATACATATTGCTTGCGTGCATTTTCGATTCTATTAGGTTGGACATGTCTAGATAAGTGGCCTGCATATCTTATAGGAAAATAACGCTACGTAATGAAATTATATTAAGTAACGGTCGCATAGTAAAACCGTTTAATATGCGATACTTTATAGTAATAATTTAATAATAGCTAAATGTACTCGTAATAAGTACGGAATTAACTAGTGTGAATTTCTGAGTTTGATATTCACCTTCAAGTTTTTCTTTGAATTCTGCTTACAAAGCTTACAGCATTTCTGCAATAGGTACAATGCTCTGTGTTTGTTAGCAATAGGTAGGGTCTGATTGCTAGAATTCATTTTAAAGTTTGTACAGAACTCTTCCAGTGCGAATACGACTTGTTTTAGCCGGTTTTTTCATAACATGCATATAAATGAAAAGCTTCAGTGCAGACTGCAGATTTCCCTACTTAAACTTACGAGTATAAGCTAATAGGTATCGTGAAATAATGGCACCGTAAGCATTTCCGAAAATGCTCGTGATGTCAATCCCAAGATAATTCCAAATGTACTTACCGTTCGACGAAATTACTAATGGGCCAGGTGTGGACCGGACCACACAGAAGTGTCGATTAGGAATTGAAAAGGAAGTTTGTGCAACGCATTAGCTATAACTACCGTCTACTGTTGTTGCCTACTGCTAGTTTGTTAAGCTCATTTTAATTACAAGTGTGACATAATTATAGTAACTCGTAAATTATCTCCGAATTAAAGAATTTTTGTAAAGTCAAAAAGTTTAACTTTTCTGTTTAAAATCCTTTTCTAATTTCCAATGTGTTAACGTTGATTTCGGTTTGATTGATTAAAACTTTAAATTGAATTATCTTAGATGCAAATGAAAACTTAACGATCAATTATGAACATAAGTTTGCATGAAAGTATTCAAAACAAGAAATAAAACAAAAACTCCATACAACAGATGCTGTAACGATGGCCATGAAAAATAAATGGAACAGGTCATATTATGAGAAGAAAAGACAACAGATGGACTACAGAAATAACCACTAAGAGAGGAAGGCCAGTCTACAGGTGGAGAGACGACATTGTAGAGTTCGCAGACCCTTTGTGGCACAGAAATACCAACAACTTCAAAACCTAGAAGAGACTAGGGGAGGCCATTGCCCAAAAATGGGGCGAGCTGTAACTAGTTAAGTAGTTCACACTACAACTGGGCTAATAATAATGATATCTTAGATGTCTCAGGTCTCGACCGCCAGCCAGTTCCTAGCCAGAACACTGAAGACCACTTTCTATTTGTGTTTAATTACTAAAGTGCTTGTATATAGGCCCGAGGTGAAGTTTATAATTGCTCCCATCGATCGCTCGGACCACCCACATTGGTAGTACAAGAAACAACTGCAGTATATAAACCTACAAACAATACATACTACCCCACTGCCGCAGGAATCTCTTTGTCAAATGTCTGTTATATTTAATATTGAGTTACATAATAGTGTAATCAAAGAAATTGCTTCTCATTTACTAACCTCAAAATGTCCGTAATCTCAGCAAATTAGCAGGAAGAGTACGCTCTTCATCCCGAAACGTAGAAAACATAAGTTTTTAGTCATATCATTATCTTGTATTGCGACTGTGGCCAGCTACATTCTAAATATGACAGCAATGTGAAACCACTGCTTTATGGCTGAATATATCTGGCAGTCTTAGACTATAATATTAAGTCTGTGCTGGCAGAATGGTGGTACTCACTACTACCCATCCGAGCGAAAAGATCTGCTAAAAAGTCCACAACAATTAATTTTCATCTGCATATACCTAGCGAAAAAAGCTTTGCAAAAATTCCGGCCAATCACCTATTCGGGAGTGGCCTTTTACGTTTCCATGTCACAGAGTTCTCACGCATTGTCAGAAATTAATATAAACGCGCTCAATTTTGTGCGCCATAAAACGATTTTTATGTTTAATCAATCGACCGCGTGGGCGCAAAAAGGCGCAGAAAAGCTAATTCTGTTGATTCTGGTTTGTCTACAACTCGACCGGCTTATCTGTTACACCTACACCCGAGCTTTTGTATTGACTTGTGATCTGTTGAATGTTCGCAACTTATATGTCAACGTAAGACTAGAAGCTTAATGCTTATATCTGGTTTTGCTGAGGCTTTACTATTTGCAGACTCATTTAATTTCAATTCAGCAAAAATCGTCGATTTTTCGATAGCTCAAGTCTTTGGTATTGTAATACTATTTTAATAGTTAACACAAACCATCATTCTATAACACAAGGTATTGTGTTACTCAAGCACCTAGTAGGTACTTCAGGATATACATTTTTATCTAGTCAAGTTTAACGCTACCAAAACGCAAGCGTGCTTATTCACCGCAAAAAAGAGCCCCTTCACCTTGGCTCCCACTTTTCAAAATGTATCCGTTCCGATTAGCGATCATATCGACCTCCTGGGTATTAACATCTCACCCAATCTCAATTTTGGGAAATGCATCGAGGAAAAGGCAAAAACAGCGGCCAAAAAACTTGGCATCCTGAACAAGGTTAAGCGGTACTTCAAGCCCGAACAGCTTTTGACGCTATATGAAGCTCAAGTTCGCTCCGGCATGGAGTACTGCAGTCACCTATGGGATGGATCTGCCAAATACCAGCTCGATGCATTGGACTCGGTTGATCGCCGCGCACGCAGAATAGTCGGCAAGGAATCGCTAACACGGGCGAAACTGCTCAGTTTAGAACACCGACGCAGTGTTGCCTGTTTAGCGGTTTTTTACAGGATATATTTTGGAGAGTGTGCTCAAGAACTCCACAACCTTGTGCCACCTTCACCTTTCTACCATAGAACCGCGAGACGTCGAGAGAATTGGCATCCTTATGTGGTTGATGTCCAGCGTACTCGGACGAAACGCTTTTCTTCTACGTTTCTGATTCGAACCGCTAAGGTGTGGAACACCCTTCCAGCTTCCGTGTTCCCAGCCAAATACAATCTGGGTGCCTTCAAGAGAAGAGTGAATAGGCATTTTCTAGGCAAGCGCGCTCCATCCTAGACCTCATCATTTCTGTACATCGGACTTGATTGTAGTCAAGCGCAAGCCTATCAATTATAAAAAAAAAAAAAAAAAAAATCTAACTGTAGGTACGTAGTGGGTTACTGTAAACAAGTTATCGTAATTTATACAAAAATCGAAGGTCGACACATGAGTTATTTACATACATTTACTAGCAAATACGAATAAGTCATATTGACCTAGTAACAGAAAAATACTAGTATAGTGCATTAATACTTAATATGGACCGGACGGTAATTAAGGTTGACCATAAGCACAGTTTTAAGATATACTACTACTTTAAACTGTGCCATAACTTTGGCAATGTTTATAAAGTCAGTTAGTTAGACAAAGTCTATAATTTCATCTTATTCTAATGAGGATAAGTAGTAAGTTACTGTATATCCCATTAGCATTATTGCTAGTCACAGATTGACTCTATTGTATTAGAGTAAGTATGGGAACTCTACGATTCGATTATCGATTCTCATTTCTAATCTAAGATTTCGCATTGTGAACTCAACATCTCCCGAGGAAGTCCTGGTGTCAGGATGAAACGTGTGTCGAAGAAAGTGTTTGAAGAATTATGTGTGGTGTTTCATGTGGCGGTGTTCCTGCATATTGTACCATACAGAATCTTCTCAAGTATGCTAATCATAGGAGAAGTCAAAGAACATCAACTATGTTCTACTTCGTCCATTACACCTCTAACCCCACCCACCTCTACCAAAGGCAGATCTTCTTGTATACCATTATTTTTCGGTTCTATGTATGTAATAATTTTGATTTCTTCTGCGAGTTTCTTCAAAATTTACCCTCCGTCGTCCACTGAATGAATTTGACGACATGTGCTTAAAGATGTAGGTTCAATATTAATGAAACAAAAATATCTTAAACAAATATTGTACTTTAAATTTAAATACATCAAGGCAACTCCATTCACAATATTTGCACCGCTAAGTTATACAAATAAAGCGGCGCCTAAATGTTTATTTATCCGTCTGTCCATTGAATGCTCTTGGTAAGGTATAAGTACGAGTAACTACGTCCTAAACGGTTTGTACTTAAACAGGAGCTTTATTATAACTTGAAAATGAATTGAAATTCTGATCATTGTTAAACGTTTTAGTTTTTCAATAGTAGGTAAGGGAAAGATTTTGTTTTTATTAAAGGAAAAGATACAAAAGGCAGAAATCGGAACCACAAGACATTAAGACAGTTTTCAAACGTGCATTATTCCATTTTTAAAGGCAAAAGAATGAATGGGTGCAAGCAAGGTGATGGATTTAAAAACAATGCGTATTTTTTCTATCCAGGGCTGAAGATGCTCGCTACGAGAAAGTTCGAATTTTGTTAGACGCTTTTTTATATCTAATCCATCCTTAGTCCTACAGGCCTTCGACATCCGTGATAAACATATCGTGAAACGTAAACTAATATTACGAAATTATCATTTTAAGCAGGTATATTTTTCCGTAATTCGTTCGCCCTGTCATGTCCATTGTAAATCCTTGAACTGCAAGATTCTCGTGCCGACTCGTATTAATAACAGAATGTGGTCTTGAATTTTAATTGTATTAGGGTACACCTTGACGTCTAAAAGAATTATAGTTCGAGCAAGTTATGATGTAATAAAGTCGCGGACGGCATGGTAATACACATGCTCATGGGAGAAAATCACTTTTTTTTTTCTTTCAATGAAAGGGAAAATTTCATTGATGGCTCTTGAAGTGCCCGACTTCGCTGCTAGACGTGATATATCCAGCGACCTACCGGCTAAAGTCTAGAGACCACCAATGCTCTTTGAACATCCTTCCCGGAACCGCAAAAAGTATTACTTTAGGAAGAGATAATGAGAGAAAGTCCAATATGAACGCAGTTCAATATGATGGGAAGACCACTTAATAAAAGAAGTATTCGATACTCATGTCTGTAGTGGTACATACGGGGAGAGATTGAAATAATGCTGCTAAGTTGATGAACAGGAGGAGATTATAAAAGGACTGCCAGTATTAGCATCTGCTTAGCTTAAAATAATCAAAATAAAGTAGTTAGTTTACAAACATATTTTAATATATTATACAGTAATAATCGCGCCTTGGAAGAAACACATTAAAAAAGTAGAAGTTACAAAATGTTACCACCACCAGAAACAGGTGGCACGCAAATGGTCATGGCTTTAGTCATGTAATAGTCAGCTATGGCCTGATGATTATTATTGAATTGGCGGCATGAATCAAAAGCTTTGTAACCAACCAATCACAATGTCATCCGCTTTGCATTTTGATCTGATTTAAAATATTTATCTGGCTTATAGTTACGTAAAGAGAGAACGGGTGTAGCATAATCAAATGTGAACTTTGAAAGAGTCCAAATTATAATATATCAGAGGATTAAGGCTGTCTTCAATTGGCATTTAGAAACCAAATCCGATTTGTGCCGCTACCGACTGTCGCAAACGCGGCCCGGATCAAAATTCATCGAACCATTGTATCGATAATAATGTATTCAGACGACACTTTGGTACATGGCCTTCCATGTGCTTGGTAACTGTACGATTTTACATAATAATGAGCTCTTAGAACTTAGAAGTAGCTCTTACTATCAACCTAATGTCCAGTGTTTTGTGCCGTGAAAACTAACACGTTGAAGCATTATATGATTTCTCAGTAAGTATTTGAAATAATATTGATTTATATGTTTTTATTGAGTTTAATTTAGCTATTAAAAGCTCACCGCAGCATCATTTCAGACATTTGGTGTACCTACACATAATAGGTTTGAATAATATAAGTACAAAGTTTTCAAATAGCTTTATAATAACTTTTTATTTATTCTTTCTTACTTTGCTTTTCGTAAGATCTCGTTTTCTCTTCAATAATAGAACTTAGAGTTTTTGAAACACAATTCACAAAAATATATCATGAATCTAACCTACCACTAATCTTACTGTTTACGAAGTTTTACATGGCAGCCAAGCGATTTGTAATAAATTGAAATACAATGATAGAAAATGAAGTAATAATGGCATTACATATGTATTGTGGATGCCTTTGAAGGGAAAATGTCGAATAAATCTTGTGCGCCGTCAAGGATTATCTTGGATATCTGAATATGATTTTAGCGCCTGTCTTGACTCCAGCATTGTGTTTTGATCTTCAATGTATTTAAATTACTATCGAAGTTTGTCTATTCTATGTATATTTGTATATTGTTTGTAGACATTTTCTATTTGTTTTATTTTATTTGAATCAATTTAAGTTTTTTAATGCTCAGCTCTTTTTATTTGTTGACTTTTTACAGTTTGTCTTGACTCTCGTATATTGTGTTTTTATTGTCAATGTTTTTAAATTATTATCGAAGTTTGTCTATTCTAAGTATATTTGTTTATTGTTTTTAGACATTTTCTTTTGTTAATTATATTTTGTTTGAATAAATTTAAGGTATCTTAATGCTTCCCTCTTTTTATTTATTAACTTTATACAAATGCATAGGTATATGATTCGTACAATCTAATGTTATTATTGCCATGTCAGTCAGTGTTTTTTTTTTTTTATAATTGATAGGCTTGCGCTTGACTACAATCAAGTCTGATGAACAGAAATGATGAGGTCTAGGATGGAGCGCGCTTGCCTAGAAAATGCCTATTCACTCTTCTTTTGAAGGCACCCAGATTGTATTGATTGTACAGATGTAATGATATTATTAGGTATTTAATGTGTCGATATTAGTTATTACTTATTATAGATTGCAAAATCCAGGAAACTATAAATGATCTAGATGTATTATAATCGGCCCATCACCATATATCATTAACAAAGACAAAACAATGAGCAATAGACCTAGAACATTTTCACTTAAGCTAATTGTCTAGACGCCTCGGATAGCACAACAATGCGCAGGCGCCGCATAATTTTCTTTAATAAACCTATACATAATTCATGCCGGTAATTGCTTTCGCAAGTTTTTCCTTTGGCTTCATTAGCCATTCCCCCCGTTATTTCCTTTCAAAATGCGCTCACACCAAAATAGTACTTACCACTTTAATAATAATGCTCTTAATTAACTGAAAGCGAAGGAATGCGTTGGCGCCGCGTTTGATGACATGACACCCAGTTTGTAAATATGCATTACCATCGTTTGTTTGTAATTAAATAGGTATACCTAACTTTCTCATAAAGTAAATAAAATGGGCAGTAGTGCTAGTGCCTAGTTCCATTATACACTAAATGTGTACACTGTACCTACTTAACAATAATTCATTCCATATTGTAGCATTACTAAATTCTAAGTCAATAAGACTTTAATTGTTTTTAATCCCAATTAAAACTAACAAAAATTTGGTTTTTTTTTCTAACAACACCATTGCGAAGTTCCTAAATAGGTCTTTCTATTAGCTTTGGTCAATTTATCCAATCCACTACAACTATACAAACCCATGGCCCACGTACTTACTTTGTTTCCATGTCATGCAGTAACCACGGTTTGTCCTTGGATGCATTTTCATTGTACATAATCTACGAGTAGTAATAGTGGCCGATTTATCTTAGAGCCTTTTAGTAGGTACGTAAACTCATGATAAGTGACATTGACATTGGCAAATTAAAGAAAACACTAACAAAGGCCGATGTGATAAAAAAGTAAATAGAGATGTTAGGATACTAGGAATATCTATAAACTAATAAGGTACAACCCTAAAATCTATACTTAATAGGTAAATAGATATTAATAATTACAATAAAACTTGATACACGACATGCCCACATGTTTGAAATCAGTTGCGTGCGAATAGCCATTAAAATTATCGGAAACCACCGTCAGTCTGTGTCAGAGATTATAGTTAAATATGAAACCGTTGTTTATTGTGTGAATTTGCATACTAGATTTTGGTGTAATGAAACCTAGAAAGTGACTGTCGTGGAAATGTGTACAAATATACATACGAGAATATCAAGTCTCAAGAATGTTTATGAAAAGGTATTACAAGTTGATTTGTGTTGTCCTTTGTCAAAACTTCTTTACTGGACAAACTCTATCTGTTTAAGTATGCACACGACACAGTCTGTGCTTAAACTAGGTCACTTGGTTTTGCAATGGACGCTTGTCCGAGAAAATGGCTGTCCCTTAAAAGCCTTTTTGCATCATAAAACCTAAGCTCGATGTTCTATACAATCTTCATTAGCTGCCTGCCGTCTGCCCACATTGGGGAAGCATTGTGACTCTAAATCTTATGAGAGAAAAAGTGGAGTTCGGATTTGTCACCTCTAATGGAGTGCTTGACGCACAAACGAATTAGAAGATAATATTGCTGTATGTGCCTCAGGCCACACTTTAATCATTGCATTCGTAGATATAAATGTCAGAGGGAACAGGCTAAGTAAATTTAGTAAACAATCAAAGGAACACAAAGTCTAACATTAACTTATTAAGGGGCAATAAATCGCCAACAAAGGGTCAAAGGCCAGCTGCTTGACGTCTCATCCTGATTGCACCATGAGCCCTAACATGTACTGTATGTAGACAAACAGCTTGTGGAATATTTTGAAGAGGTCGTTCATAAAAGCTGAAAAGCCAACAGCCCGTCATGGTCACTAATTTTTTGAGGCAAATCCTTTGTTTTCTGTTTAAAGTTAATGTCAATAAAGAAACTAATATTAAAAATAAAATTCTCGTGGCAATTTTTCTTACTAAGCTCCTTCGAGACGGCTTCACTGATTGTTATGAACTTTTCTGTGTATGTTCCGTAGGTCTAGAGCAGGTCGTAAGCTATTTTTTTTAATATCCCTAATGGCAAAACAACGTTTGCCGGGTCAGCTAGTTTTGATATATTTTTTTACGCACTCTATACACAGTTTATGAATTGTTATTTGTTTTTTTTCGTAAATTATTGTAAATTTTGTCGTGTAGCCCTAACAAGTTTCCACAAAAGACTTGAAGACTTTTTTCAATCATCTTTCTCTGCAAATATTAAAAACATCACCGACATTTACATATTCCTTTTTTTTATTTTCTACCGAGCTCTGAGCGCAGCGTAGTATAATGCAAGCTATAATTACTGTTTTACCGGTTACGTTCCATGCCCCTATAGATCCGGGGACGCATACTGGTTAGATGTTTGCATGCTGCAGGCTTGCAAACAATTTAAAGGTCCAGGCTATCGTTGACCCCAAACCGCTAGGTTTGACCTTACAGTACTATCAAGATTTCTTATTTATGTAGTCAATAACTAATTTTTGGTATCTTCCTGATCTTAGAGAAGTACTTAGATTTTAATGTGGATAAGCAGCTGGGGCTAGTACAATAATTCTAAGAATTCGATTCGATAGAGTTTAAAACGTTTTTGTTCTTCCTACATCATGTAGTTTGTAATATGGTGAAACCAAATTTAGATTCGCGTCGATTTAACAACTTGTAGTAGGTAACCCCACAGATTAGCAAACCTTTTGATTTTCGAATTTGTGAGTTTTTTTTTCTTTTTAATAAATTCTTCTTCATTGGAGCTTCTGTAATCACATTTACGCAGAGTGACACCGCAAATAATAATAAAATTTTCATAATGTCTCGTGTAAAATTTCTGAATTTATCTTACACAAAACGTTGACTTTTATAAGTACTTGTATGTTATCTATTTTTAAAAGACCGACGTTGAAATAAACGATTGTGTAATACTAATATTTCATGAAATAATCGAATTAAAAACCGAACTGAAGCTTTTGAAACGTTGCCAAATTCATCAAATGGTAACTATCAGATCCCGAACGGGCACCCGTCGTTGCTACTCTTGAGAAGCATCTTTTAAATTTAAAATCAACAATAATTGGTCAAGTGCGAGTTGGGCTGGCGCACTTAGTGTTCCGTACTATCAAGACCAATTCCAATCAAAACATCTCTACCCACCAAATTCGAGCAAAAATCACGTTTGTTCTATCTATAAGGGAGCCCCCTAAAATGTTTTTTTTTTTTAATTTTAATTAAATTTTTTATTTTTAATGTGAATATGTAAATAAATAATCTGGAAACATTTGAAGTGTGTACCTTTTCCCGTTACTAATATCAAGCAAAAATAATAAAAAAAAACACGCTCGCTCGCTGTATGGTAAAATAAATATTTATTTTATCATCATCTGTGAAAATTACAAATCTTTAGCTATCACGGTTCAAGAGATACAGCCTAGTGACAGACGGACGGACAGCGAAGTCTTAGTAACCGGGTTCCGTTTTTACCCTTTGGGTACGGAACCCTAAAAACAATAACGGAAATTTCAAGGGGAAAGGGGAGGACTGGGGGAGGTTAAAGCATCCATGTTCTGACACGAGGACATGATTCAGCAGAAGCATACTTAGCACTGACTCAGAATAATGTTATCTGAGTTTTACTGCTCACGCGTGTTGTTTTCGACGATGCTGACGTTTCAATGCGCAAGGAGTCGACGAATAAAATTATTATTGTTTTGTGTCATGGTGATGATGGAATTAATTGCGCTTGAATAAATTCAGACAATGCAGCTTTATCCGGAGTTACGACTGACATTTCAACTGTTTATAACCAGACATAAGTTCAATGGAGTAAGGAGTTAGGTATTTATAAGAACGTATCACAAAAGATATATCAGATAGTGCTTCAAATCGCAAAATCTATTGATAAAAAAATTGCATTACAGCTCTTCCACACGAGAGTTTATTGTCATTAATTTCGCTAAAAAAATTCCCAAATCGATTACCAACGCCTTCATATTCTAGTTATATCATATTTTGCACCAGCTTTGTTGCTATGAAATTCATAATGACTCCCATACTGCACACACGTTCGTATTTTAAACTTTTTATATTATATCCGTTCATGCATGCATTGATTATAATCTTTGCACCTTAATCGATTTTATCGAAATTTTGCATAGGTAGTTTGATGCAGCTGAAATTCTGTAAAAGAATAATTGTTTATTGATGGTACATTTATCCTGATAGCAAAGAGTTTCTGCCTCTGCGTGTTGTGAATAATGAACAAACACGAATAAATAACTGGTAATGGTATAAAGATGATCGTTGTTCTTTATAATAGGATACGTCTTTGGAATATCCATGAAAGCGGGGGAAACGAATGGAAATCACTTCATTCAACGCCGCGACGGGTAATTTACTTTTCGTTCTAAGCTCTTTCTGGCTCTAAAAGACCTGACGCGTCGACTGTGGCATCGGTTTCAATATCCCGCATCTTTAATTTGTTTTAGGATTTTGTATAATATGACATTTATTCTTTAGTCGGATACTAATTATGTTCGTTATTTAAACTCCACGAATGATATATGAGTAGGTTTTGTATTATTTTTGCTTTGTACAACTTGACGCGATGTTATATTTACTTCTGAAATGTTATGTAATGAAAAATAGCCTATCCACTAAGGAATGTATTAAAAATTCAAAATACTTACTAGACATTTTTTTTTATTTGCATCGTATGAAAAAATGTTTAATATTTTATTCCTTAGACATATTTTATTCATGTACAGACCAGATAAAATGAAGGAAAATTAAGAAAATATTAGTCAAATGTTGTGAAATATGTAATTTGAGTTGATATTATACTAGGCGATAGAATTGCTAATTTCTTGAAGTAACCACTACAGGCAGTAAGAATAATGGCCACCTACTCCACCATGTAAATACTAAACGCAGTCTCTGTTATTAATCACTTCACGACACACTAATGGCGACCGCATTAACTCGGCCGATACTTGAAACAATATTTCAAGGAGATACGAAAGCAATAAAGCGGGCCAGGTAGACGTTATCTGCAAAATGGTTATGTGTGAGTGGGGAAAAAAATCTGCCCTTGGATAAACAGTGAAGCCTGTGTTGGGTAGCAAAAGTCCCGACAGGTAGAGAGTACCTGTTGCGACAGGTCGAAGACAAAAGGTTACAAAAGGATCCTAGAGGCGTCGACCGTTAATGGTAATACGACTATGATATAACGTGGGCGACTACGTCAATTAGGCCATCCGCCGACGCCATTCCCGGAATGTCGCCGACAAATGACTGACTTAGATAAGAAGAGTATGAGGCAAGATTGTCCTCTCGTCCTTTTTGTCCTTTTAACCCTCGGTTACCTCGGCTCGACGGTCGCTGATAACGGAACCTTTTCTTAATTGAGTTTCTCTGTAAGGTGATTGTTTATCGCATAAGAGTGGATGACACAGCCGCTGCTTGAGTTTATGGCCCGCCGAACATTTTCATGCAAAAAGTCCACAAGATTTCTGGGTCTTCAAGTGGTCTGTGTATTTTGCCTGTTAGAAATTGCTTCTGTTATTTTACTTTATTTACCTAGCTGTTTTTGTCTTTAGTGTTTTTATACCAGCATACTAAAAAAGTGTATGATGAAAAAAAGTTGTTTTAGAACCTATGTAATTTTTAATCCTAGGTGATTCATATAGCCCAAAACTTAGGCTATTTCATCTGACAATGGCGTTAAATAACAGGACTTTTAACAGTCCCAATTTATTTTCGTGGTGTTAAGATTTGACTTACTCTCTTCGTTAATTGTTCAATGCCGGTGTATATGAATTTATGCAATGATGACTAATCTTTCACACCGCTTTGTTGTGGTCTGAAGATGCAATAAATTCGATGTTAAAGTCAAATACAAAAACAGTGTGTTAAAATTGTTTTACATTTTACACAGCCGTTTCTGTGAAGTGGAGTTGGGCCAAATTAAATTGAACTCACATCACCAACATCCGGTGTTGATGATAAACAAGAAAATATTCATATCCTAAATGTTAAATTTAAATTCTGGGTTTAAGTGATATTATACGTGATACGTAAAGTTTAGCGGAAATCCGCAACAAGTTCAAAATAAAAACTAGATGCTTATTGAAAATCTATGCTCTGTAGTCTTTTAAGCTTTCACAAATTTTATTGCAATTACTATTTTAATTTTATTTCTCCTCAGTGATAACTTTGGTATTATCAAGTACATTATATATAATTTTGTAACAAACAAAAATAATATTAGGTGGTTTTGAACACGGTTGACCAATAATATTCTTCGTCTACCTGTCGATGACACTTTGAACGCCACTCCATCATAACATTGTCATACTCGTATGACATACAAACACTCATTACGTTTAATGGTATTCGAGAGGCTTGCCTTTAATATTTTAAAGATTGTCCAAACATTAAAATAAACACAAATACTCTTATGTTTATATATGTCCTTTCGGTTATTTATTACACAAAAGAAATACATTCTCTAAAAGCCTCTGCTTTTAGTCTTATCGTTTAATTGCTGTTTCCTTTTTCAGCGACGATTCTTTTAAATCAAACCTCTTTAGATATATCTCTCTGCTCCTCGGTCGGTGTCTATACACTTAGCGTTTGTTCCGACCACTTTAATTATCTCTGAGAGCCCTTGATTACGCACAAATGTCGCTACGCTTTTATGATCTAAAATTACCTTTTTAGAGCACTTACAGGTTTCCGTTACCCAATCTGGATTTCCGGCGACCTGTAAATTAACGTGAATGCAACGGTTTCTCCGAGGAAGGATTGCCGCTAGATGGCGCTATTTAAGATAGTTACAGTTTTTAATCATTTACTCCAATTGTAATGAACTATTTTTAATAATATGTGTTTTGCGGAAGTACAACGTTGCCTTTTATTTTATCACATCATTATTTTAAACTAAAACGTAACCATTTCGTTATCTAGTTCAAATATAAAAATCTGTCATCTCTACCAGCGTAGGGACACGACGAGCACCCACACATAGACGCTATGGTTTCAATCCAGGATCTGTGGTTCTTACGTTTTCTACCAATTGTTAGCGTAAAAAAGGACATAGATGGCGTATATCAATACTCGGAGATATCATTTATAGTCCACAATATCAGATTTTCGGAGAGAGATCAATCAACTCCGAGCTGGTACTAAAATTTTCTTGATAAAAAACAAAAAAAAAAACTAGTTATTGCCCGACCCAGGGATCGAACCAAGGAGCTCGTGATTACATCCACCTTATCTACCTTGGTACTAAGTAGGTAAGTATCTAACAAGTAATTACCTACCTATAGACATTTCACTCCACGAAGACGCGCCCCATTTTGTGAAAATAGCTAATGTTTCATTCGATTCGTATGAAGTTTGTCGGAGTGGGGCGCGTCGTCGTGGATTGAAATGTTTATACCTATCTACTTATACTATAATATTGATATCTATTATTTTGGCTACCGAATCGCGTAGCGGTAGCGAACCTGCCGTTGCGACGTCGGTCGGTCGTGGGCTCGATTCCCACTATTGGTAAAGGTTTGTGTGATAAGCAGGAATATTTTCCAGTGTCTGGGTGTTTTTCGCAGTATAGGTATTATATGTATAATATTATATTCTCTAATATTTAAAATTCTCTCGCCAATTTTGTTACCAAACTCCTCCGAAACGGCTCGACTGATTGTTATGAAGTTTTCAGTGTATGATCGGTAGGTTTGAGAGCAGGATGTTATGTTTTTTTTATATTCCTAATGGCAATTCAACGTTTGCCGGGTCAGCTAGTTTATGTATATTAAGTATATATGTATATATAGTATATATACTTATATATACATAATATATATATATTTATCCCGCAAGCAATCTGACACCCGCTGAAGAAAAAAAAACCTGTCAAGTGCGAGTCGGACTCGCGCACTGAGGGTTCCGTACTTCAACCGGAGGAATAAAACCAAAACCACTTTTCTTATCGAACCGCAAAACTAACTTTGTTTTTAGAGGTTTTATTGTAAATATCAAAAAACTACTTATTAGATCTCGTTCAAACCAATTTTCGGTGGAAGTTTGCATGGTAATGTACATCATATATTTTTTTTAGTTTTATCATACTCTTATTTTAGAAGTTACAGGGGGGGGGACACACATTTTACCACTTTGGAAGTGTCTCTCGCGCAAGCTATTCATTTTAGAAAAAAAATGATATAAGAAACCTTAGTATCATTTTTGAAGACCTATCCATAGATACCCCACACATATGGGTTTGATGAAAAAAAATTTTTTGAGTTTCAGTTCTAAGTATGGGGCACCCCCAAAATTTATTACTTTTTTAAAAATTTGTGTGAAAACCTTAATGCGGTTCACAGAATACATCTACTTACCAAGTTTCAACAGTATAGCTCTTATATAGTTTCGGAAAAAAGTGGCTGTGACATACGGACGGACAGACGGACAGACGGACAGACAGACATGACGAATTTATAAGGGTGCCGTTTTTTGCCATTCGGCTACGGAACCCTAAAAATCAACGCAAAAATGGTTGCATTTACCCACAACACGGATTTCTATTAGAAATAGGTTTATACTAGCAAAAACTTCGGGTTATTATAAACCTTAAAGTGAAGCAGGTAAGGCTTAATTTTGATTGCTAAACACATAACAGTTACGACGTTTATCATCAGACTCGGGATAGGCAATAAATTTTAACCGTCACTCGAAAGTCGAAAATCTGTATTACAATATGTACAAAAAATATTTAGTCTAATACACAACATTACCCGTACGCAATAGAGTTGAAAATAGCAAACGCGCGTGTGCGCGTATAACGTGGTGCGGTAGTTCAATTTTAGCAAATAAATATTACCATAATCTAACTAGGTATTACTCTTTAGGTAGATACTTGATATTGTACCTCACATATTTTGCTACTTTCTTTACTCGGCTCATAATCTAAATATACTATAAAAGAAGATACTGACTGACTCATTCACTCATTCACTGACATATCAACGCACAGCCCAAACCGCTGGGTCTAGAGACTTCAAATTTGGCACACAGGTTCCTTATGAGGTCTAGGGGTGCACTAAGAAAGGATTTTTCAAAATTCCCCCCTAAAGGGGTGAAACGGGGCTCCAAAGTTCGTATTTTACCAAGCTTCAATACTCCTTCACGCCAAAACTACTGAACCGATTTGGCTCAAATTTGGAATTGAGATAAATTGCATCTTGGATTAACACATAAGCTACTTTTCATCCCGGGAAAATCCATGGTTCCCGTGGGATTAGTTAAAAACTGAAATTCACGCGGAAAAAAATCTTCACGCTGCAAGTACAAGACCGATTTGGCTGAAATTTGGAATGGAGATAGATGATATCCTGGGTTAATATAAAGGCTACTTTTTATCCCGGAAAAATCCATGGTTTTCGCGGGAAAACTGAAAAATTGATATTCACGCGCGAAAAATACTACTTGACGCTGCACTTACTGAACTGATATGACTGAAATTCGGAAAGGAGATAGATTTTATCCTGGATAAATACATAGGCTACTTTTCATCCCGGAAAATTTCATGGTTTCCATAATAATAGTGATAGATAATATGCCTTCATGCCGTAATATTACTGAACTGATTTGGAATAGAGATAGATTATATTCTGGATTAAAATCAATGGTTATTTCTCCCGCGTGAATATTTGTTTTTCACTATTCCAGCGGGAGAAATACTCATTCACGCTGCAACTATTGAAATTTTTGACTGAAAGTTAAAATGGAGATAGATTTCGCTATAAATTAACACAAAGGTTACTTTTTATTCCGGAAAATCGATGGTTCCCTTGAGAATAGGGAAAACTAAAATTTAAGCGGGCGAAGCCGCGGGTATCTGCTAGTATATAATATTGCTACCTCGGGGTAGAAAGGTCGTAAAAACCAAAACCCTACTTTTCAGGACGAGCAAAAGAGAAAATTTTTAAAACTTTTTGGCAAATAACTTTTTTGTTTTTAATATAGGTATATTGACCCTATTAAGCGATATTTTATTAATTCTATATGTTTTTTGCAATGGATAACCCTATTTTATTCTCAATCTCTTAGTTTAGAAGTTAGCTTGGATTTACGACCAATAATTTTTTGAAACTTGGTTCATACACCCCCTAATTATTTCAGTTGTGACATTGTAATGAGTTGTAACTAGATATAAGTCGTTGTTACTGTGCTTAAAAACCATTAACATAAAATAGAGAGAGTCGTAAAATCAATAGGTACCTTCTGGACGTTGAGAGTCGTAACTATGATAACTTTATAGTAATTTACATAACTTAATATAAACTTGGGTGATAAAATCCATTTAACCTTAGGACCTACAGGTACCTACATATGAACTTATTACAATTTTTAACCAGTTAATAAATCAAAATTACTATTTAAGTATTTTTTTTACATTATCAATTTACTTAAAGCAAAGTACAAAGTGATTTAAGGCTTTCCTCGTGGTTTGAAGACATAATTTAACGATTTTTACGAGTACATACCACGATTATTTGTAAATAATATTTTGCCAATATTTCGTTCTAATTGCATAGACCGTATCGGTCTACCCTCCTCCTAGATCTTTTTGACTTCATTTCGCGAGTTGTCACGCAAACACACACTAACAACGTCATTTTTCACCCCTGCTTTATTGCGACTTTGCTTCGGTTTGTACAGTTCTACAATCGTATTCCACGTATTGGCTAATTTAAACCCGTCTTCACGATTGAAATTGCCCAAAGTAAAAAAAGTACAAAATACTTAAGAAGACGTAAAACACAACGTTAATCAGTAATTATTATCATTAACGCTGATCAGAGCATCATCTTCTTATGTTGGAAATTAACAAAAATATAAAACTTTGACAGCACTTTATTTCTATATTAATTTTCACCTCGGTCATCTTCATCGTCTTCGTTTATTAGGGTAAATTCAAAAATTCATCTTGATATGGTTTAAGTATGATTTATTCATCACATAAACGTATCAAATCATTCAATAATCAATCAATAATCAATAATTCTTTATTCGCTTAATACACTTACTTTGAGGTGTTAAATATAAGTGGTAACAGTGTATTGCCATTCTATGGCGTGCAAATATGTATAAAGTAATATCGGAAAACGGCGAAAACTTAAAAACAATGCTTAAACTATAGATTAAATTTATCATTTTACTTATTAATACATTGATAGAATTCTTTCATGTCATAAAAATTATACAGATTCAGCCATTGAAATAATTTGGTTTTAAATTGGTTAATGGGAAGTAATTTGATGTCATAAGGTAGTTTATTATATATTTTTACACACATCATGACGCAGTTACGTTTAAAATACTCAGTTTTAGGTAGATAGTTCAAAACTAAGCGATTAGGATTTCTACAAGAACTAGGGTGAGCATCGCTGGCTGTTGCGAAAAGTGACATATGTTTTTTAACAAAACAACCTATCTCAAATATATAAAGACACGGAAGAGGCAACAGCTTAAATGTTTTGAATAATGGCCTGCAACTGTCCAGCGGTGCAGCACCACACATGGCGCGAACACACTTTTTCTGCGCAATGAAAGCTCTATTTACATCAGTCCCATTGCCCCAAAATACCAAGCCATATCTAAGCACAGAGACAACATAGGCATGATACACTGACAACACTACTTTAAAATCTACGACATGTCTGAGACGTCTTAGCACGTAGCAAAATCTATTAATTTTTTCGCATACAATGTTGATATGATTCTTCCATGTCAATCTAAAATCTACGTTTAGACCTAAAAACTTTACTTCTCGGGTAGGAGAAATCGTTTTGTTATTGTGATTTATATTTAATGCAATGGGGGATTTTTCATAGAATTGTATATATTGTGTTTTGGTTAAATTGATATGTAAATTATTAATGTCAAGCCAGTTTATAATATTGAGAGGAGTGTTATTTATGTCAGACTCATGTACCGTTTGAGAATTATTACTATTTGATGTCAAAATTATCGATATGTCATCCGCGAAGAGAACACACTTGTGATTTGTGACTTCTGTAATGTCATTTATGTATAGAAGAAAGAGTACTGGTCCGAGAATACTTCCCTGAGGGACTCCAAATTGGTTATGCATATAATCTGATTGAAATGATACTACTTCGCTCCCTATTTTTTTATTTAACATAACAGCTTGGTAACGGTCACGTAGATAAGAGGAAAACCAATCGATAGCTGGACCCCGTATGCCAATTGCTTCCATTTTCCTGATTAAAATATCGTGCTGGACTAAATCAAATGCTTTTGATAAATCTAAAAATAAGCCTGTGGTTGTTTTTCTTGAGTCCGTATTTCGGAGAACAACGTCTATGAACGAATATATGGCCAGCGTTGTTGATTTTTTCTTTTGAAACCCAAACTGCTCTTTCTTTATAATGCTAAATTTTTCACAATATTGTAATAAACGTTTTAACATGCATTTTTCAAAGATTTTTGAAAATATGGGTATGAGCGTAATTGGTCTATAATTAGATATATCCTTCGGATCCCCTTTTTTATACAGCGGTTTTATTATTGATCGTTTCAAAATTTCCGGGAATGTACCAGTTTCAAAAGATAAATTGATGAGATGTACAAGCACCGGTATTATATAGATTTTGCTCGCTTTAATTATTTTCGTGGATACTTCATCGTAGCCCGCGGAGGTTGTGTTATTTAGTGACATTATTTCTTTCGCAATTTCATGTGATGTCACTGGTTTTACATACATTGAATGCAGACTATTAGTGGCAGAACTTATTTTAAAATCTTCAGATAAGTCTGTTTTTTTATTTGTCATTTGGATAAAAAAGTTATTGAAAACAAACGCCATCTTCCTTGGATCGTCAATTAACGTATCTTCATATTTAATGCTGTTTATAAAATTGTCACTTTTACTTTTATTGTATTTTGCAGTTGAAATAGGCAACTGATGGTCATTCAACTTTAGTAATAATGTACCAAATGCTCGCTATTTCCATTTTTGTGAATTTATCAGTTATCGTGAATTCGTACTCATCCTTCTCCCTTTTTCCTTTTTATACATTCTTCATAAAGATTGATTGTTTCTTCTAGTACCTCTTCACATACAGAATACTTAATTTCTACTTGTTTTTAAAAACTTTACAATCCTGATATGTTGGATTTTTCTGAAATGAAAGTGTGTTTTCGGACGGTACATCGCTGGGGACGAAAATCCCGAGACGAAGAAAATTCGGGAAATCCTTTCTCGTAAATTGTTTCTTGTTGTCAAATACAAAACTCTACGTCGATGGGAGTTTGTCTGTCTTGTTTGTTGGAGAGTCGATGGGATTTTTCTAGTAACAATTCATCAGCTGATAACAATATGTTATCAGCTGATGAATTGTTACTAGAAACTAAATAAGTATGTTAGTTTTCTGTTTCATTTCATTCATATTCTCATTGTACACAAAAGAAATATATCTTTCCTTGGCTTAGGAAAACTGATATTCTATTCATTGTTGAATAATATCATGTAAAAACCGATTCTCGAACACGTTACATCTGATCATCATTACCATTACTCTTACACTGTTTCTGGTTCTTAAGTTTCTTAAATTCTACACAAATTATAACGTTTTTGAGTTCCCGAGGAAGTGCGCAGGTAGCTTTTCAATCAACATCTTTACGTATTATTTATCATCGGAAGAATATTTGGCAGGGACATTGCCTATCCTTGAGTCATTTTTCATTACTCTCACACTGTTTCTGGTTCTTAAGTTTCTTAAATTCTACACAAATATAACGTTTTTGAGTTCCTGAGGAAATGCGCAGGTAGCTTTTCAATCAACATCTTTACGTATTCTTTATCATCGGAAGAATATTTGGCAGGGATATTGCCTATCCTTGAGTCATTTTTGGCCTTGCATTCTTTAAAATGCGACTAAATGTACAGTAAAATTTCTGAGTACAATTTACAAGGCAGTATTTATCCAGTAGAAATTGTAAATAGATTGTTATTAAATTTTGTAAGACCCCTTTGTTCGGCTCACAAGGATTTTGTCCCATAGTTCTTTATAGTTCTGAGTCTTCTTCTCTGTTTTTGTACCTTTCACCTTTATCTTCAAGTTGTTTCCGTAACATTTTTGTATTAATTGTTTTTTCTTACGATTATATTACGTTGTTAATGTTGGTCAACGTTGGTTGCCTTTTTATTATGTTGGTTAATGTAAAATAACCTTTACTAATAGGAGTCAGTGTGCTGGGAAAGAGATTTGAAGGATTCTAGTGACGGTCCCCGTAGATTCCAACTAAATTATTTGAATTTATTCATCTGAATATTATAAGAAAGGAAGAAAGTGATTTGGAAGTAGAAGCCTTGAGAAATAGTAAACTACGTCGTATAAACCCTTAATATCATCAAAACAAAAAATCAATTGAAAGCAAAAGGGTGTATAAACCATGTATAGATATTTCAATCTACAATGACGCGCCCCACTCTGTCGAACTCCATGCGAATCGAATAAAACATAAGCGATTTTGAATGAATGGGGCGCGTCTTCTTAACATCTTTTGTCACCGGCGTCAATTCACTATCTGTTCTCATTGAACCACACCACTTGACCTCTTGAGAAAACGAAAATCAAAACTAAATTCTTTAACTATTATCTGCATTACTCTAATCTATGACGTTGATAAAAAATGGAATGGGAGGCCCGTTATTATTGTAAAAAAAAGTATATTATTTTATAATAACGTCAAAAATTAGTATGACGAGTCGCCGACGATGTACCTACATCTTCTTAAAATGTATTTTTTCGAACGTAATTTCGTTTCAAGTTAATTGATTAGGGATGCAAAAGCCAATTTGCACTTCACGAATGTATTCCGAATGGGTGTAGATACTTTATCGTCAGTTGATCAAATTGAGTTCAGGGTGTAAAAACTAAATTGTACTTATCATTGGTTTTTACAACCAAGCGCATTTTGTTACTTAGGTATTACACCATACTTGGCTCAAATCTACTGTCTTTTACACCCTGAACTTCTAAATTAATATGGTATTACTCCAAATAGTTATAGCAATAATAGTTTTTTTGGTTCTTACATCATAAATTCCACAAAAACTGTGTTCAAACTTTGAAGTCATCTGGGTCGTATAACCCGTTATTTTGCGAATTTGAAAGCGTCACAAAGACCAATCGATAGAGCGGGAAATTTTGAATAAAACTGCATTCATAACTCATTTTCGGTAAAATGGTTTATACGACCTTTCTACCCCGAGGTGTCAATATTAATATAATGATATAATGCTCGGCTCCATCTTTTTATATGCTCGCCAAACTCCTTCCCGACTGTTTTATTAGCACAAAATGAAAAATGATTAGGTATAAAAATATCAGTAAAAAGAAAGACCTGTGGCACTCGTAGACTGCCGCAGTAAATATAAGTGTTGCCCAAATGCAAGAACAAGACGAGACTCAGCCAGTCTTGGTCTTGGTCTTGCGCCAGTACATGTGGTCTTGGTCTTGGTCTTGGTCTTGCACTCCGAGTCTTGGTCTTGGTCTTGGTCTTGCAGCAAGAGTCTCGCAAGTCTCGCAATTATCTATTAGCCTATTGCTGGTCCCGAACTCCTACACTCTCCAAAACGACACTCATAGCCACAACGACCTCCTATAGTAATGTTATTATCTCGCTGCAGACTCGGTCATAAATCATTCGAGTGTTTCGCTTTTGTTGTTCTGCAGTAATGCACAACTCAACAAAGAACAACAAAAGCGAAACACTCGAATGATTTATGACCGAGTCTGCAGCGAGATAATAACACTACTATAGCGCAGTGACGCGCGCCCGGATTGAATGGGAGGTCGCGGGTTCGATTCCCGCCACGGGCCACTTTGGAATTTTCAATTTTATAATTTCTTATTTGGCTCAGGTCTGGTCTGGTGGGAGGCTTCGGCCGTGGCTAGTCACCACCCTACCAGCAAAGACGCACCGCCAAGCGATTTACCGTTCCGGTGTGTGCTGTGTAGAAACCGCTAGGGGTTGCTTACCTCTTCCAAGGTAGTACGATAACATCTGCGGCTGCATCGTCACTTACCATTAGATGAGATCACAGTCACGTACTTACTTGTAGTGTGTAAAAAAAAACGGAGGTCGGCCCGCGAAATTCAAATTTTATTTTGTATTTCGCAAATATTTAACTAGTAGGTACAATGAATTAGGCTCATGGCATCCATTTTGCGAAAAAAACAATATCATCTTCACAGGTTTATATAAAAAAGTTTGCCGAGTTTGACGTGAGTTCGCAATTCACAAATTGGTTGATATTCGAACTACATTTCTAAACTGGACATTTTCAAGTACTTAAACATCTTTTTCTTCTAATATATAAAATTTTCTCGCTTTTCTTTGTTACCAAACTCCTCCGAAACGGCTGGACCGATTGTTATAAGTGAGAAAAAAAAATTGGTTGTCTGTAAAGTCGGTTTACTGTCGATAGTTGAACGTGACAACTCTCGCTTGCACTTCAAGCCTTACATGGAACGCCTCAGAGCGAGGTAACGCGAGCGAGGTAACGCCGGTAACGCCGGATGAGTCATGTTTTTTTGTGCGTGCAGCCGGCTCTATCGATTTATAAGACGTTGTCACGTCAAGAATTATATGGCAAAACAACGTTTGCCGGGTCATCTAGTTTTACATAAAATATTAAACTGTGAAGATTTTAGTAGGTACCTACTCTTATTTTCGCGAAGTGAATTCCATAAGCCTACTTCGTTGGATTAGTTAAATAATTGCGAAAAATAGAATTTTTATGAACTCAACAAATTCGAGTAGGTACCTACCTACCATGTAATTCGGATGTAAACAGCCGCGCCATCGAAGTATTTTTATCATGTATCTATACAACGCCATCTATCATGATGGCGTTGTCCAACTTCAAACATAATATGTCAGACACGTAGTTGTTTTAGGTAGTTATAATAGATGTCGCTAGTAACACAAGGTGAAAGTATGTACTAAGATACGCACACATGTGTAAATTTGGCGTTTTTTAAATGCCGTATTATTCTTTAACTAAAGTAAATATTCGCCTGATATTTAAATTGCGGGTATAAAAAGTCCTAAGTAAATCGTAAATATCAATAAATTTAACAACAAATGCATATTTTTCAAGATTAATTCAAGTGAAAAATGTATGAGAGCATCTCCTAGCTTGTGGCCCTTAATGCAGACAGTTAGCTATATATTATCTCGCGCCGCCGATATGGGTGAAACTTTAAAAGCATCGGCGCTCGAGTAAAAATAGGGATCGGCTAAGTATAAGTTCGTGTCGGGTGATAAGTTTTCGTAGTTTTTGTGGCACTGGGACAACATCCACACTCCACAGATAGCGTGCTGGGAGATAATAATACACGGCTCTCGGATACTTCGGTACCTTCGGGATTAGGGGCGTGGGCATTGTTTAGATAAGTTCGGACGCTTATTTGCCTGAAGCACACAACGTCTGAGGTTGTACCGCTCTCGGTATCTTATTTGCCTGGTAGTTTGTGCTTAGAAGCGAATGCGCGCCGATTATTCAATATTACATCAAGCTTTATGCTCCAAATAACGTCGGATTTCATATTCTAGTATAGCCGGCATACGGCTGGCTAACATCTGTTATCGAATCGGAATTTATGTTTTTCGTCTTTCGACCGCACCTGCTGCGGTTATAAATATAAACAATACAGAATCGATCCATTTAATCAAATTTCTCACACAATCGAATTATGTTCTCTAATGTCGAGTTTGTTAAGTTAATAAGCGTAGGTGCAATTGAGTTTTGTTCGTGTTTGAGTATTTATTCGTCGGTAAGCTTCCCGAGTAGTTTGTCCACATCGGTCGCTTTGCTTGTGTATCTACCTTTGTTCTCACACTCTAGTCTGTGCTCTAGTGTTCCAATAGCTTTTCGTATTCAGTTTGCGGTTCTATTGCATCGCTTTTAAATTTAATTTAATTACAAACACCGGCATCTGTCTGCGCTAAGATATTTATCACCTACCTTGCCGCATGTAACATGTCAAAACGAACGGGATCGTTTGCGGATTAAGTTTTGTTACTCGCTTCCACGTATGCAAAAAGACAGAGACAATGCGATTAATTGGTGGTGATGTCGACTCTATTGCATGGCGGTAAAGCGTACTTCGGTTTGTTTGTATAGGAAGGCATTTTCAAAGTATCGTAATGGCTCGCTACGGTCGCATGAGCGCATTCAGAAATCTGATTTTCCTGCTAAAGGTCGTATGTTAAATAAATGTTTTTATATTTTAATCCTAGCGGGATCACATTAAAGTTTATAATAGCTTGAGTCAGTTGATAGGTTTCTAGTCAGCAGTGCAGTCGTAGCTTATCCTCGACGCCGCCGCTGGCGCCGGCGCCGCTCTTAGAGCTATTTTTTCCCCGCGGCAAACCACGTAGTTGGTCATAATTTATTCATTAAATTCGTAATTTATTCTTTTATACGGACAACGTAATTTGCGAATACATATTCAAGATAAAGTCTAAAGACTTAGCGCCTATTTTATAGTTTTTATGGCGCGTCCTATCGACTAGGTCTCCCGTGTATTTAGGTCACGCAGTAAATGTCTCGTATTGCCCTTTTATTAGTCACTGTCTAGACTTATAGAGGAGACTTATATTTTTTGAACTGAGATAACCTTGATATTGCCTTTACTGATACATTTTATAAACGAAGATTAATATTTGTAAGGTTTTTATTTTAAAGATCGTGTTTTATGTAAATTTTCTCTACTTAAATGTCTGCTTAGTGCTATCAGAGTAAAAAACATGAATTTTATTAATTTTGTCGAATTATCAAAAACTGGATAACCGTTCTACCAAAAACAAGGCTTCGATAAAATTTGTCAATCCTTCACACAACACAACACACACAACACACGCAACACAAATGACTATACTAGATAGTCATCGTTGTGTACTACTCTATTTATATCTTCTTTATCCATATCCCTCTTTCTTTCACGCCCCTGTACAACACGCTCATCAAGCCTTCCTCTTGCTTCTCTCATTCTCTCTTCTTCTCTCTATAATTGCCCCAAAAATTACTCTCAGTTAGCTTCTTTGCTTTTTTCCCGCTTCTGTACCTACTCGTAAATACTTCATAGAAATCATAAATAACTGAACATTAATTTCCGTCTTCATTTTTCTATTGTTCTAATCTTCAGGCATTGTTGAGAAATTGATGGGATTACAATACATCTTTTATAGTCGTTATTGATTTAAGTCTGATCAAGCTTACTTGATACGTCATATAGATGTCGCTTCATTATGATGTCTAAATTAATGTCTTAAGCATTAGCGATTGTTAGAATAAAATTAAATTGTCTATAGGCGTTCTCCTGTTTATATTGTGATATTATAAACAGGTGAGTTAGTTAGTTTCTCATTTCGCTTTTCGCTACAGGCTTCTTACTTATTGATTGATCTTAACGTACTTACTTAGCTTACAAAGTTAATTAGTTACATATTATTTCTTAATCAACTTTATGCGTATTTACTATTGAGTCATTTTATGGCTTCTCTAGACACTTATGGGTAGTTAACCATTCTGTCCCGACCTCGACACCACATTTGCTAGCCTTGTGACCTAAAAACGGTTCATTGTTTTCACACACATAAATGCTTTCCCATATTGTTCGTGCTGAAGAGCTAGTTCGACCGCTACAAATAAATTCTGGGTCACTGCCAGTTTCTAGGCGATAGATTTAGTATGTACAGATTAAGTAACTCGATATGATCGATTGCTATTTCAACGCAATGTTTCTTTCTTTTGGGTCGAATTATACGTATATCGTAGGCTAGAATTATTTTCGTTTTGTGATTTCCTGTATTCGGCAGTTTCATTATTTTTATTAATAACGTTGTAGTCAAATCCCATAAGGTAAATGATACCTAGTGCATGCAGTGCTAGTAACAATGACAAAGGAGTCGAGTTTGCACTAATTTTTTTGATGAACACTTGCGCTTTATTAGCAATATTTTGTGAGGGGGAAAAATTTCATTTAAATAAGAAAGACTAATGACGCTTTGTTTTAAAACAAAAATTCTTCCATTCATAGTAACACTAACACCAAAATTAGATTCTAAAGCTCTGTTAGTTTCAAGAGTTATTTTAAAACTCGCTGGGATGTCGTTTTCAAATAGATTTCTAGCCGACTTCTCGGGGTAGTATGGTAGCCGGTAGAGACCATTTTACCTTGACCCCAGAGCTCTGATTATTATATAGAAATTAATGAGTATAAGGAATGCAGAGTGGGTCTTCGGTGGCTGGTCATCTAAACTCGAAAGCGGATCGTGGCGACAGATGGGAACGTAAACTGAAAAGGGGCGTACGGTCGGCATAAAAAATGAGGTTAAGGTTTTGTTTTGGCGTCGTTTGATAGGTTTGTTTGTTATTTTAGCGTGAACAGTAGCGTTATTCTTTGCGTTAAATATAATTTTTAGTTTAGCTCAGAATCCCACAAGAACTTATGTGATGATTTTTTGCCACTAACATTAGGCTAGATATACTTATTGTTTGGTAATTTTTAAAACTCAAGAACCAAGTTGGTAATTATGTTATTATTCTGTCTATGATTGGATGAATTGAAGCGGAGATCAATAACCTCATGTTGATTTACTATTGGTTTTAATGATTTAGTTTTTGAATGAGTGTGAAGTTTCATAGCGAAATCTTGCAGGTAATCTATCTGTATGTCAAATTGCAGCTCAATTGGTTCAGTGGTTGCGGCGTGAAAGCGTAACAAACATACATACATACAAACATTCGCGTTTATAAGTGTGACAAACATTTTTTATCTGCAGACGGTACTTCACATCTGCTTATTTATACAACAGGATGGCTTGTAAATCGAAACATTGTTTATAACTGGTAATATACGCACGAAAATAATAAACGCTGCTACGCTTTACAACAAAACCTAAACAAAACTACTTTTAACGAAATACATTATAAACACTGAGTGGCAAGTAGAATCAACTCTCAAACTCTGATTCTAAAAAAACTTTTGACGACCTCCCTGGCGCAGTGGCGATGCGTTCAGATTCGAGTGGGAGGTCGCGGGTTCGATTCCCGCCACGGGCCACTTTGAAATTTTATAATTTCTAAATTGGCTCAGGTCTGGTCTGGTGGGAGGCTTCAGCCGTGGCTAGTTACCACCCTACCAGAAAGCGATTTAGCGTTCCGGTGCGATGCGTGTAGAAACCATTGGGGTAAATTTACTTACCCTTCCAAGATAGTACGATTACATCTTAGGCTGCATCATCACTAACCATCAGGTGAGATCGCAGTCAAGTACCTACTAACTTATATAGAGTAAAAAAAACTTGAGTTTTAAATTAATAGCGAAAGATTTCGGTCTGTTGGTCGTAATCCTGCACTCTTAACAGCAATGACAAACCATAGGTCTGGCCTGTACATGTTGTTTTGTTGTTGTGTTGCACATTTATGCTATCGATAAATTTATTTTTTAGCGAGTTACATAAAATTAATGCAAATTTTTCCATTTCTTGCAGGTAAGTGGGATCCGTGCTTATTAAAACAAGTTTCGAAAACTAGCTCCTGTTTTCGTAAATCGTAAGTACCTAAATCTTGGGAAACATTCGACTCTTGAAGCGACAAGGAATTTGAAAACATTCAACGCCATTTTTGCGCAATGCCCAAATGTGGTTTTTGAGTGGTAAGTTCGTAACTATCGGATTTAAAAGCAAACTGTTTTTTTTTTTTTAATTTGACACAGGTATGCCTACTGTCACTACCGACATAGTGAAAACCAACCACTAACAGGAGCTCACATTAACACAAAACAACTGTTCATTTACAATTAATTTATTATTATTCAAGTTTCTTTGTACAAAACGTTACATTACTAATTTAGTGACAAATACGTGCTCTCTTTATCATCGTACCCAGAATCGTATCTACATCTGCCCCTTCTTTTTAATTGACGGGCCCCACGAACCACAGGCATCAAATACGTTAATATAAACAATGATAATTATTAGCAGAGTCGAATTAGGGGCCCGCCGTACAATATTAATGTAGGTTATAACATAATTTGCCTACAATAGATAGATGAAAAGGCTACCTCTTCGTCAAGCCATTTAAGATTCCATTGCTACAAGCTTGACACGCTGTGTAGCAATTGAATATCTATACCATCATGTGAAATAGCATTCAAATACTGTTAACTTGAAAGAGAATAAAAATAACGAGTACATATTTTGTTCCTAGTATCGAACAAATGACAATCGACACCGCGACACCGATATTTCGCATGCAACCAACCAACGCACAATGCACCAAACAAGACAATACGCGAATTGGTTGATAAGCATCGTTTTTATTAGCATAACAATTAACAATCGGCATTTTTGCACCACTTGTAAAGGACACGCATTGTTTGAAACTTGCGAGCGGCGCCAAGCGCAGCCGGCGCCGCGCCGGGCGCATCCGCTAAGTGTTGCCGCTTCCGTTTTATCGAACATCGATAGTCGATACTTACTTGACGACCGCCGATAATCCCTAATATTTGAAAGTTTTCAAGAGAGAAAAACTCAGCAATTTTTGAAGTGATAACGTTTTATAAATTGAAGAACACCAGCAACACACATGAAAAATAGTAACGTTCCGCGTAACGTTCCACCTGAGCCTGTGCGTGCAAGCGAGAGCGCGCAACAAGCGATAGAGAGGCACCATAAAACAAAGATAGAGAGGCCAATTATGACGTTATCACATAAATCTATCGTCCGTAAACCGACTT
Organism: Coenonympha arcania; assembly: GCA_036785405.1. NCBI lineage: Eukaryota > Metazoa > Arthropoda > Insecta > Lepidoptera > Nymphalidae > Coenonympha > Coenonympha arcania. The sequence continues at coordinate 7,440,398 of CM072067.1, forward strand.
TACAGACAACCAATTTTTTTTTATATTAGAATTCCAATACATTGTTTTGCCAATTAAATTCTACTTCGATATTAATTATTATGTTTCCATATATTATACTAACTAGTAATATGGAAATGATACTTCATGTGCCATATACCATATCGATTGTCGTTAGTTATCCTGATATGTTTTAAATAGTGACTGTCAACAACTTTTACTGAAAATCTCTTCCCATACCTAGCAAACTATTTTCCGGAGGTAGGTATATGCCGTTTTCCTTATTTTTTCGACAATACTATGTAGAAAAACCTTTACTTATATTGCTTGTGTGGAATGTATATCATTAAGTTACCTATTTCCATTTAAGTTACCTAGTCTAATGAGTCAAAATCCCTCTCCCTTTTCGATTCCGCGTTTCAAAGGCGTACGTGAAAATACCTGATTGAAATAAATGCCGTTTGCATTCTCTAGTACATTTACGTAATATGCTTGTGTTTTCAAAAGATTTTCCATTCATAACTTAATAATTTTATGACGTTGTTGATATGAATGAAATTAATATAATTTTATCTAGGTTATATCTGTCGCCAGTGCAAATTCATTTACGCTGTACTCAGCTTTCTGGAGTGGAAATAATGCCTAATTCTCTGCTAAAATAGTTTCAGACTGTTAGTTCTAAACGTAATTAAGAATTTCTTCATGACGCGTACCAGCAACCGCGATACGTTTATAAAATGTGCCAGAATTTTGCAAAAAAAATATTACCAGTGCTCTATTCCTCTGCTGCAGTTGTGTACTTAATGTAACCTCGTAATAAAATTTGCGATATTAAACTAATAGATGCGATGTTTACTGGAAGCCAAGTAGCCGCGTCGCATAAATTAGATTTAGAAACAGGGAAAATTGCAATAGATAAGTGGATAGGCGCCTCTTATAATGCAAGAGCTTGCGGGAGATTTTCAAGTACTCGTTTTGAACGATGTTCATCCCCTTATTTAGCCCCTAAGGGGATTAAATTTTTAAGATTATTCTGCATGTGGTAGGTAATTGCTTAGATCAGATTTTTATTAATTTTCTTAATTCATTTAATATGGTTTTAAATATCGGTAAAATAGAAGCAGAAATTACTTACTCCTTTAATTCAAACGCAAATTGACCCTTTGGAATAATTCTTCCGACTTGTAGTTAATATGCAGACCGTGTTCTATAAATATAATAAAGTTTTGATTTGAAACAGCTTGATTCCATACAATCATGATCCTTTGAACTATACTCAGCAATATTATAGCTAAAATTTTGTGTTGTTCCCTAAAATTACCCACTTTCTCCTGGCTATGCGATTTATACGACGCAAGCGTAGGTAGGGATTAGCCACTTATCGATATTGCGGTGTGGCCGTGTCTGGGTGACTTGTCGCCTGTCGACCTCAATCCACTTTTGCAGGCGCCGGTCTCGATATGCGATCACCTTACGCGCATCCCTATTATGTCACTTTTAATTGTGTATAGGTATCAAGTGCTAATGAGTCAACGCTTTTCTACAAGCTTAACCTAAATTATAGCATTATTGGCTTGCACTTGTTTTATAAGTTAGTAGTTTGTTTAGATGGAATCCTTCAACTCACAAGTGGAAAATTAAAAAATTTTAAAACACCCACGACTTTTGCAGACTTGTAATTGAAAAAGGATTAAATAATTTTTTTGAAACTCCCCGACTAAAGGAAAGTAAGAACTAAGAACCTATCAGTATAATTACAAATCCAAGAAAATCCGCCGGAGCTGCTGTGTTTTGCCTATGACGGTGTTGATGGTGCTGTTTACCAGTTGATGACCAATTCAATTTCTTGATAATTCTCATATACCGGCAGTTTATTAATACTTACTAATTACATTAATTGATATTGGAAACGAAAATAGCAATGGCAGCTCCGACGGATTTTCTTGGATTTGTAATTATACTGATAGGTTCTTAGTTCTTACTTTCCTTTAGTCGGGGAGTTTCAAAAAAATTATTTAATCCTTTTTCAATTACAAGTCTGCAAAAGTCGTGGGTGTTTTAAAATTTTTTAATTTTCCACTTGTTTTATAGTTTTTCGATTAATATATTAATGTAATTTAAATTATATTATTATTAAAAAATGAAAATTAATCTTCAAACTAGCCATTAGCTTCTCTAGCAGCGTTTGAAGGCATCATCCCTTCCAAGTCATAAAGAGACGTTTATTGTGGCGCCCCCTGCTGTTCAATCACAAGAACAATTATCTACGAACTATTGCCAATGACTCACTAATATTTTATACAAAACTGGATCCAAATCGGTTCAGTCGTTTTTGTAATAATTGAGAACATTCGTTTGCTCTGTAAATGTTTTTTATGGCGCCCCCTGGTGATCGATGTTCGTAACAACTATCTAAGAACCATCGCCAATGAATACCAAACATTATACAGAAAATTCCATCTAAATCGGTACAGCCGTTTTTGAAATAAATGGGAACATTCGTTTGCAATATAAATGTATTTTATGGCGCCCCCTGGTGATCGATGTTCGTAACAACTATCTAAGAACCATTGCCGCTGAACACCAAACATTATGCAGAAAACCGCATCTAAATCGGTCAAGCCGTTTTTGAAATAAATGGGAACATTGATGTGCACACACAAACAAACAAACCAACAAACAAACACACAAAAATATTTTTGCATTATTGGTTTTTGTGAACAATTTAACATACAAACAAACATAAAATCTTTTTAACAGAGTAATGTACAAACGGTCTCTCACCCTAAACGCATATACCCGTACTCCGTTCCGTCGTGGGTAAAAAAGCAAGATTCTTCTTCAAGTATAGAATTTGACGTACTTACCTGTACCTAGATGCCTTAAGAATTTAAGCTTGAATCTACTGTGACTTGGAATCTATGAAACTCAGGAAATTTACGTTTCCGAAAACATAAAGCTGATTTTACTAAAATACTTTTTTTGTTTAAATTTTAATAAACTGTTATCACACCCGGCGTCTGTTGTTACAAATTTCTACGCATATCTGTGTGATACATTGTTCGCACCTCAGTCAGCTTGTACTGAGTTTCGATCTCGATAACTATTATAAACTCATGCGCATCCCTATCGTCTCTTTTAGAGCCGCAAGCGTTAATTGTTGTTGCTAATGAATCAACTGTTTTATTGTGCCGCTGACTCCGATATAGGTACGTGTAACTGAACTCGGAGATTTTAACTGTTCAAATGGTACAGCAATTGTTTTTATGAGAATTTTTCCACGGTTTTGTTTAACAGTAACACGGATGCTTTTGCTTACCCAAATAAAATAATTAACTGTTGCAACGCTTAACACTGTTCACTTGAATCGAAATTTGGAATTTTAATCACTAGTGTCTATATTCTACTTTATTCCACCCGAGAATAGGCTATCCCTGACTTTTCTAGAGAACCCACCAAAAAATTCATTACATCATTAAAATGGTTTTCATCACCAAGAAAGTTAAATAAACTATCTAAATGAAATTAATGAATAAATACGACGTGAACATTTATTACTGGAACTTATTTAAGCACGTTCTGTTAAATGGGCACAGTGTTTCATCAAGCTATATTATGAGCATTTATATCATTACGAGCCCGTGCAATGGCGTCGCGTTAATCATTACTTTTATTTCGCAGCTCGCGTTTCATGTTGCTATATCTATTACTGTGCAACCACACTAGCAGCATGTCGCGAAACAAATCGTTGCTCCACTACCCTCCGCAATCCACTAAACTCGCTTATTGCTCTTTGTCATTTGTTTTATGAGGATAAAATGCCCTTTTTTCTAATCCTATCTTTTATGGATTGCATTAAGTGCTTTTTATGGGTGATTTTATCACCGTTATTATAGATTACAAGCATGTATCTCATTGCTTTTACTTTTCCCGATTTCCCTATCCTATGGTTAACAATACAATTAGAGGACAGTCTTGTTAAAATGGTTAGAAAAGATATTTATTAGAGTATCACGTACCAATTTGATGCTTTCTCATAATTTATATTGTCTTCAGCTTCGACAGAGTCTAACTACGTAGGTTCTTTCGGCTTTCTTACAAAATCATGCCACAATTGCCCAATCACAATCGTGTTTATGCCACATTGCCCAATCTCGGGTGTTTAAATCAAGGATAATGTCTCCCAAAACTGCGAAGTCTTTATTATCGACATTGATGTTGAGTTGACGTCTCTTTTGTGGTTTCTGTGCAACTTGGCCGTAGCCCGTAATCCGTAAATCTTTTCTTTAATACCCAGTGTAGGATCAATGCAGCGTTTCTTATTTTAAACTTAGAAGCTGTCTGTGTAATGTCGATGCAGGAAGGCGACAACCGGACAAACAGTCACAAAACAAAAAGTCTTAAGTGTGACATTTGAGCTGCAAACTTGGCGCCACCGGTGTTTGGCCGGCTGCCACTGCAGCCACCTGTGCAGCTATTACTGCTATTAGCTGCTATGAGCTTTGCGTTTATCATCCGTGTAAAATATATGTTTGACAAATTGTGGACCACTTCTCTTGTCATCTATGTTTGTATCCGGAATACTATAATAATTGCTAATATTAAAGCCAAAGTTTATTATTGGGTACAAATCTAAGTATCACCATATCACTCTAGTGCCAGATAATTGGTGCATGATTCGAAGAGCACGTAGATCCCTGAATCCTTCGACGTCATGATTCTGAAAATCGTCTATACCTCTTGAATCTTTATTTACCAGCTCTCATGCCACCGGAACATTACCAATTTCATTGTCTCAGAAAATTTAGAATATTATGAGATTGAATTAATAATACTGTTTTAGTTTTATTATTTTAATTTAATGTCTTTTAATTTTTAATTTTTACTTTTCACCCACGATGGAACGGCGGCGAGCGGTAAGGTAGGTATGCGTTTAGGATGAGAGACCTTTTGTTTGTTTTTCTATGAAGACCTTTCACCCAAGCTGAAAGAAAAGCTTGCTTTGTTTACGCTCTAGCTGAAAAGTAGTTTTAGAAATGACTTATCCGTTTTGTTATTCCAAGCGTGGATTTGATCAATTTGTACTTATTTATTGGTAACGATTTGGCTCGCGTTGGATAGCGATCATTGTCGTGTGGCGCCAAAAACGGAGAACAATGAGGTCACCTGTGGCGCACAGCCAAGTGCACTTGAGCCGCCAACTACAGTTCACTGCAAACTTCTTGGGTATAAGATCGTGATTGCGTACAAGCGAATTTGAGATCCTTTTGGTGGTAAGTGCGGGGCGCGTCGGCCGAGAGTCGCATGCGCTAATGTGCCCCCACTTCGTCACTTCATGCTCAAGAAGTTTCCCGGCACCTGTAAATAGCTTCATAATATCATTTTCTTCATCATCAGCAACATCACCACTTCAAGTTACAACTCATTGTCATTTCTTTCATATTCATTTTGAGAAGAGCCTATAAGTTTCAAAGAAGCAATAAGTACCTATAACATCTTGAATCTTTCTCTTCATATTCGTATTTTATTGAAGTCTCAAACTAACTTTACAAAATATCAACTGTTCTTATTTCAAAGAACGAAATATGATATTGCACTGCAATCCGGAATAGGTATGTGACATGGGCAGGCAAGACGGGATAAGTTCACAAAAAAACCTCTTCACAGTAGTGACTTTTACAAAGATTTTTAATGGGAGACAATCAGATCGGTTATAAATTTCTTCTTTGGCAGAGTGCAACGGAAAAACATCAGTTGAGACGACAACAATGACGAGATATTCCATGCGTTTTATTCCAAGTATCGATGGTGCATCGATGTTTTATTCACCACACTACTCGCATAGATAAACTGGGGATATTAATAAAACGAATTAATGTCTGCTTGAGCGCTCACGAGAATGAGTCATCTCAGTGCGCATATATCGTGTTTACAATTGTTTAATTCAGCGCCATGCAATAAGCAACACGTCTAAGAACCTACCTAACCTAGCTACTCTTAAAAGATTAAAAAATCTAGTATATATTCCAGGCCACAGAACTGCAGTTCATTCCGAGGTCTGAAGAACAATTTGTTTGTTGGTACAAAAACGGTCAACAATATTAACATGATAAAGAATCAGGGGTTTGATTGCTTAAGAAAAACATATTCATCGTTATCGTAATCGTTAGCAAACTCAGCCCCCCGATTGACAGACCGAAATCAGGGATCCAATCAGCGGGCAGCATTTGTAAACGATTATGATAACGATGAATACGTTTTTCTTACACAATCTAGAGCCAGAATTTTTGAACACTTATGGTTCCCTAAAAATAGACAAAATTGTAGAATCTCTTTGATCGGACACTTTACTAAAAGCGGATTCTTTATGGAATCACTTTGTCCGGCTCCGGACACTTATGGACGTTTTACCTATGAACGGGTAGAAGTATGAAGTCTGAATTCTAAATTGATAACAAACACTAAAGATCTATGGACTCTAGCGTTGGAGGCACTTCTAAAAAGATTACGAGCCATAGCGGACATTTATTTTTGTTTGGCTCTGTGGTCTAATACTCTGCTAATGGGGAAACCTACATTATCCCTTCTCCGTAAAAGGTTACTCAAGGGCTTTTTGATGTTGAGTATAAATGTGGGGGCATAGGGCAGTTGCCAGTCTCGTAAATTCGTCTGTCCGTCCGTCACTCGACTGTGGCTAATGCGTTTTGATAGTGAAACGTGGAACCTATTTATTTGTTAGTTAGTTGCAATAGTTATTTATGGAGCTCTAACAGGGGTTATCTTTAAAACAAGATTGAACATGAATCTTGCACCTAAAGCATCCCATTTTCGATCAATCTTCAATAATTATTATCATAATTTTAAAAGTTTTTATCACTGTCAGTCCCAATTATTATAACTTGTAAGTTCTAAAAAAAGCTTTGTGGAATTAGAAAATGAATATTTCTAAATCTTTTTAAAGATCATTTAACGTCATTTGACATTTGATCAGAGATCGCAGATAAAGTGACCTTTTCTTGACCTTTCCGTATTGTTCTTAATGTTGTCAAGAGATGAGTAGGTATAGAGTTGGTACACTGTATGCTAGCCTCAAAAGTTTTTATTAACTTTATTCTAAAGTCGATTCTTTCTTTGGTTTAAATGTAGGTCGCTAATGCCACAAATTAAAAACACAAAATCGTGAAAAACTTTTTAGATATTACTTTTTTCAAATATATACTCTTATGGAAATAAATGTTTATAAAGGTCCTCATCTAAGTAAGTTTTAAGTGGTAGGTATTTATAGATTTTTAGGTTGGACTAAAAACTTTTTATGCTTAGCGGAAATCAAGCAACAAAAAAGCTTACGGTAAGTTTAAAAACTGCAAAAAGTAAAATATAACGAGTCAACCAAGCACTTACAATTTCAAGCAGGTGCCACTCTACATGCATTCGATTCATAGCTAGTAATATTTACGTGATTATCTATCATTAAGGGCATTGGGCATAAAGTGGGCACAAAGAAACCGGCCCCATATCCGCCCGAAGTAAAATAATGATCGTTTCGAGCATGCGATTACTTGTTATAATAACCCATCCTAATATTAGACAAAGTATGAAAAAATATTAAAAAAAAACAATAGTTTTAAATAAGACGTTCAGGTTTTGACGACTTTCAAAGTCCTGAGTTCTAAAGTTACTCGAAGGTAGGGTTGTCAGGTCGCCCAACCTAATGAACGGACAGACCAGCCAGTTGGAGTAAAAAGCCGGACACCCTACATTACTGCGGATTTTGTGCCTCAGTAATAGCAAAATTTTATGTGAAATCAAGTTTTTTTCAATTATTATCATAAATTATGTTCGGTCACGCTCAGCGTTCGCTCGTTTCCGAAATGAAAAAGTCTGATACACCGGACACCGTTTGTTTTGGCCGGACACACAATCAAAAAGCCTATAACTATGTCCGGCTTTATCCGGACGTCAAGCAACGCTACCCGTAGGTATCTCGTTGGATCAGTGTGCACCTAATGTTATTTAGGTTAAATTAATCTACTGGCCCACTGACTTACCATCTAAGGGCACCGGGTGTAATACAAAATTCACGAAAAAAGTGTCCCGAAAAAACCTATATATAAACGAGGGTATGTGTATTTTTATACGCAAACTAAAACATTTATAATGTCTTAAACCATTATTATACAGCCTAATTTTACTTGCAACTAGCTATAGTGCGATTGTCTCCCCTTTCGTGTTTTATCTCTCTTTCTGTTCGGACACATTTTAGTGCTGACCCGTCATCCTTAGTATTATATATCTATGTAGGTACTGCCCATAAAGAAATATAATTTTGATAGACTCTATCTGTGCATGTAGTCTTAAAAAATCTTGATTAAAAAGAACCACTGACCCAAAATATAGACAGCTAGGTATCTCTTCGTGGCTAGACATTCTTCCATAATTAGCCAACTGTTAGACTTTCCAATTAATCTTAGATCGAAAGAGTAAAAACACGAATGGAACGTGCACAGTTTAATGGCAATTAGCGGACGATTGAATGCATCTACATATATAATAAGACCGCATTTATCGGCTCTTAATATCACAGCAATAAGAGCTTTTTGTTTAGAAAGTGAAATTAATTCCTTAATTCGTTTAAACGCACTTATGGTTATAGAAATAAGGTTCATTGTTAAATTTCAGTGGGAACTAAACAGTTTTTTGTTGTGGATATAGATAAAAACTAGATCTCGTGCGCCAAAATGAGCTCGTGTCGGTCTTTGTCAATAATTATTTATTACGAATGGTTTGAATTATAAATTATTTATGGAGTTGTTTGTATCTATCTGGTCGCATGATATGTGTCGAATAGTGGCGGATATCTTTGACATATCAGTAACTTTTTGACGAGTTGACGGCTGACGCGTTGGCACAGAAAACTAATGTGTGGACTTTAGTAGTGTTGTTATAAATAATTAAAATTGCCCGCTCCACTTCTGATCAATGTAGGTGATTGTAATGATAAATATTTATTCATAGACATACTTAAGTTACAAACATAACTTAAGTATGTACCTACATATGTTTTATTTGTGACCAAACAGAGAACAGGAGTAACATCAAATAGGTAGAAATAATGAACTTAAATTAAAAGTATACTTTTCTGTTATTATCTACAGTTATTAATTCATTCACGTACCGAAAATATTGTTGATTATTAATCGTAATATTAATTCTTAAATTTTAAATTATAATATTGAGATTTCTAGACACAGCTCCTCACTGTTCTTCGATAAAAAATTGTAAAAATTACACTTTAAAATACATTTTCGACAGCCCTTAAATCTGGCTACACTTCTTTACAACTACTTTTATAAGTTTTGCAATTTCACTCAAATAAATCCCGGTGGCACTTAGCACATTTTTTGTTCCAACTCCATACCAGTTCAAAGACCTCAAGTCTCGTCGCTCCTAGAGACAAGAATTTCTAATTAGAGTGGGACACAAGTTGACAGGTAAGTGGTAACATGCCCACTGAATTAGTTCGCCGGCGAGTTTTTGTCGCGCCGCAGTCGATAAACGTGCGCGGACCTTAGATATAATTGCAGGAAATTGTTTTAAATCATTTATTAAATATAGAAAATATAAATACAAGAAGTTGACTCTGGTTATAGATCTTACGATCCAGTTTTTATTTTAGTAAGTCTGAGCTGTTGGTTAGATACTTATCTTCTTATGAGTTAGGTATGTCTAAGACATGGCGTCCTTAATCACCTCAAATAACTAACGAATAAATAAATATTAATCAATATGCAGTACCTACCTACATAAAATCTATTAAAAAGCGCGATAGCATTAAATGCATTAAATGAATAATAGCACATCGGTGAAGGATTTATTAAAACTGGATATGAACTTAAGTAGATAAGATATAATAGGTTTAGAAAATCCCAAAGATGATCAATTTAAGACCGATGACTGTTGGTTAAATCTATTTAAACCTACTACACAAATTCTAGATTAAGAATAAGAAAATAAATTCTAACGATTACCCATTATTAATAAGTATACATTTTACATGGTAGTAAGTACATAGATAAATTTCTTTAAAGATTGTCAAGAGCTGTCAACAAATTGAAATAGTTGAAACAATATTTATTGTTTCAAATCATAATCAATCAAGCGCAACAATTCAAGACAGTAAAGAACAAATAAAAAACTAAACGAATAGTTAATAGTTCAATCACGCAAGTAAGATTCCGACACGGCAAGAGGCACGCAACGTTCAAACAAGGCCCTGTGCTATTGGGATCTTTAGAGTTATTCTGTAGGGATATTTTTTTAACTTCATGACAGAATGAGTTTCGAATTTGGGACATCGCTTCGTAGAATGCAATAGAAGCAATCGCTTGTGAAATTCAGTGTTTACGGTTGTACGCTTTTGTTAAATAATCTCGAAGTCAGATTTTTAACTCTTTTGCATAAATTGTACAATTTGCTAAAAACTTCAAAAGAGTTATTTAAACTACATAACAGTAATATTAATGAAAATGAAAATCTTTGTTTTTCACATAGGCTCAATGTAAAGGCTCTTATGAAAAGTGAAAACTCTACCGCCAAGTTCGGAAAGCAGGTTTGCACAGAGAAGAATTGACAAGAAACTCGGCATCTGATGAATTTCTAAATTTAAAAATAGTCATGACTATTGGAAACTTGTAGTTTCACTGTCATCTGATGTGATTTTGATTTTGTCTAAGCTGCTAGATGTGTCAGTAGTGAAGTGACTCGTGTGTGTCTCACCTGAGTGATGCTCCGATATCGAGTTTGCGTGTAGTGAATAGCCCTGCTTTTATTGGGATCAGGGATCGTGTTGAGGCTGAGACTGTCTATGTTAACTAGCGGGGAGTTACGCAGCATTTATTGTTAAAGTAGGTTTTGATTGCTTTTTGTAATCATTAAAATCTGTGAATTCATAAGAACAAGCGAAAACTCGGATCAGATTTGTTTAGACTTGGTCCAAAATTTCTCGTATTTTAAAATGACACTTATAAAACACTAATAAAAATGAAAATATTAATAGCTGATGAATGAAGAATTTTTAACACGGTATCGATTAGATCAGGTTTAGTTTATGTAATTTAGATATTAATTTACACTAAGGCATATCTAATTCTAAAACACGATAAGAAGTAAAGAAGTATACTGTCTAAACGTACAATATTTTCTACACCAGCTATACCAAAAAGTTGCTGTCCATGTGCTAATGAAAGAGGGAACAGACTGGCCCTTGCGTCGCACTTAAGGGCCTTACGTCAAGCTAGCCAACAGGCGCCATCTTGTTTTCCCATTTTATTGCCCCCTGCCCCCTTGCAGCGACTATTTTCTGCAGGTATAAACACACAAACAAACGACACACAACAATGTTTGCTCTGTCCATTTTAACCGTTCCGTCTCATTAATCCCAAGCGCTAAAAACTATTTCGGCCGCAAGCTCTCCAAGTGGGCGGCTCCTCTATAATCATCGAGCCCTCGCCGATGCCGCGTGATTACAGGCGGCAACTTCGTTAGGCCGTCAAATCATAGACCTGTATTAATGGCTGTGGTGCTTTGGAACGATTTCGTGTCATTTTCGTGCGTTCGCTGGTTGTTTTGAGGCCTTTTCGAGTTAATTGTCTGAGAATCGTAGGGGAACAGATTTCGGGCAAAAACAGGATGAAAGCGTCCTAGTGGGTTTAGATCTATACTTAACAAGACTATAAATTTGTGGGATAGAATGTGTATACTATAGTCAGTCAAATCATAGCCCATTGTTGGTGATTTCGTGTCATTTCTGTGCGGTGGTAAGAATCAAAGGACCACATTTTAAAAAGAACCGGAAGAAATCACCAAAATTATTGAAAATAACGTATACAGGGCTATATTTAACAGGAATATTTGATAGAAAATGTGCGTTGTCAAAAGTAATTTTGACTCGATGACATGTACCTACAGTGTCTTAATGATACCTCTACAGATCTCCTTATTTTTTATTTAATGACGTAGATTGAGTCGGTGCATGGTTCTCCCGTGTCCCCAACACGTCCTGAAAATCTCTGTTAACTTTCTTATCTACTCATGTGGCCATGTTTCTGACCATCACGAGGTTCTCGAAGACTTTTGCCTTCAGGCAGGCAACAGAAAGCCACTTTAAATGGAAATTTTGATAAAAAATATCTAAGAATGGAAAAAAGGCTTCTTTGGGATACAATTCCTCTAGCTGGAAATATACTGGTTGGAGAGTCTACCTTCTTTTAGGAAAGAACGATGCATTATGAATACCGCATTAAGTGAATTGCCTCATGTCGATAAGTCCGTAATTCCGTATACCTATCGAAAGCATATAAACAGTTAAACGTCAATTAAAAATTAAACTCGAAAGTCGTATTCCAGTTGTACAGTGCCGTCAATTAAAAGTTAAAATACTCATTACTAGGCAATAAGCAAGCAGGTGGTAGGTGGTACCACCGACGGCGCCAAGCAGTACGTACGTACCAGCTGCTCTTACTCACCGGTTTGGTTTGTATGGAATGTGTATAATGTATATGGCCCCGTTATTTCGGTACATTCTTCATTATTTATTGCTTTACTTTCAACTGGGTAAAATATGTACATGTTATATCTATTTTTTGCAGAGTCATTAGTTGTATATCTTTATCTACGTGTATAAATCGCATTTTTAGTTAAAACTCAATCCGCTTTCTGGCATCTTCTAGTTCTAAATAAGGTACTTGTTAGTTTTGTTACTTAGTTAGTTCAACCACGGGTTTACTGTTGTAATAAATTTAACCTAGAGCAATGATATTATATATATTGACCTAGAGCTATTCTGTAAGGAATTTTACTTACCCGTTACTAGGATACCTAAATAATGAGTTTACGAACAAATTTTAGAGTTCATTTAGTTGATTTTTTATAATTAATAAAGGTAGAGTAAAACGTTAAAAAAATTTAATTTCACAATTCGTGGCAACCACAGAAATAGTAATAGTGGTGGTAACGTAACCCTACACTCTAAGGTACCTAAAAATATAGACCTAAGTATTCCTCCATTTTCAAGTAATATGCGCCTTCAAAAAGAAATAGATGAAACCCCATAATGCCAACCAGAGTTTCCAACAATTCATAACACCGTATCTTAACGAATAACGAGGCAGTTACGCGGCCTGATTAGAAATCGCATTGGTCGTCGTATATTTCTTAAGAAAAAGGCCTCTCGTTATGATCGGGAAGCAATAAAATATGTCCAGCGTGCGGACCAGTTTCGAGATGCTATCAGGAGTCGCAGCATCCGGGTGCCGCTGCATCGATTGATGGTAACGGAATTTCATAACCAGGACATCTCACTTCTTGCTGAATTCTGAAGGGATACTGCAGGAACTTGTCATGTGAGAGGCGAGTTTAATGTTTATGATCTCCGCATCCGTCGAAGACAATAATTCATCATCACCATCTTCTGTCCTTTTTCCACATTATGTGGGGTCGGCACAACACGTTTTCTTCTTCCATTCTGTCCTATCAGCTGACAACTCGCAATCCACTCCTTTCACACGCATATATCTTCGTTCACGCTATCTATCCGTCTCTTCTTCGGTCTTCGTAATAGACGTCTACCCTGGACAGGGCGGACAACGCGAAAAATAGTCGCCCGTTTATCGGTGCCAAAAAGGCTTGTTTTGACGTCCACAGTAAGGCCACGCTGTGGTTCGCGCATGTGGCAAAAACTGTGGCATTGTTGTTACCAGCCCGTCCATAATATTTCACGAGTTTGCAGTTCTGTCTGAATTGTTTAGATTGCCAAAATTGAACATAAGCACTTCTGGAATTTGGATAATCTCGGTAATTATTCACAAAAAATTGGATAGATCATGTGAAAGATCAGCAGGGTGACTCTCGAAAATAAAATTGTACATCGCCCAAACATCGCCGGCAATCACAGCAACGCAATCACCAGCCAATGCTTGCCTTGGCTGCATAACAGATGCAAACATTTTAACCAATCAGTGCCTACGCGGCTCGCCCGATGCACCTATCAGATACATAGTCTATGTAACCTTATCGATGCTATACCCAAGTGTTTTTGCAGAATCACACTACAGGCACGATTGGCTCATTCTTCTAAAAGCTAGAAGCATAGGAGACACAGCCAAATGACCGTCAACTTTCGAACTCTTTTTTTTTTTATTCTATACAAGTTAGTACTTGACTCTTCAGTTTTTATTCGGGTAGAACCCTAAGTTAACTAACTAGTTACTAAACTAAAAGGCGTAGACGGCGTATTTACGTGATTTTAAGCGACCTGCAGATTAAAAATTATAAACATAACGTAAAACGTACTTCTTCTGTTATATTCTTCCGCAACCCTACATGTCGCACCCACCTACGCACTTGTAAGAGTGAGAAAGATAAAAATAAATTCAGTTAATCCTCTTAACTATTAATTTAATTATTATATTTTATCTCCAAAAAACCAAACCGCCAACACGTATCGCGACATTAAACCCTGCAGGAAAACAGATAAAACGCACTTGGTAATTCTATACATTAGCAAGGACTAGGTCCTGCGAGTTTCGTTATTAGATAAGAGCCCATTATCCCGAGATTATACCATTACATATACCTACAATACAGACTAACCCGCCGCGCTGCGAACTAGGAATTTTATAAGTGCCTCTTGGAATAGCGCATAAACCCAGTTTAAGGGTCATTAAATAATAAGGAATCCAGAGTCTCTTGGCCAATTTCCCGGTGTGTTTAAGATTGAATTTTTTTGTGTGAGAACTGAGCATATTTCCAACCAAAAAGTCAATAATAAAACCAACTAGAGGTACGAGTAGGTACAAATTACAAACATCTCGTTTCTTTTTCTACAAATCATAAAAGCATTATCTGTATTTTACGAGAATGTAATAGGGGCCTTGGCAATTTAATTTAATAACGACCAATATGTCCGTATCTATACATAATATCACATACGACAAGGTAGAACGCGGTAAAATTACAGAGTATTTTAAAGAACCTTCGGTAAACGGAGTTTTAATATTAACGGACAAAGATTTCTTACTAACCAGACTCACGTTTACGAAAATTACATATATATTATCCTCTATAAAAATACTAATTGTAATAAACACATTTTTTTTCTTATTCTTAATAACTTGCAATTGTGAAAAATATGCCTCTTGATTTTTATACATCTCAATCACATCTTGCATTACATACGGGTGTGAAACCTGGGCTTTGACAAAAAACCAAAGGCATACTGGGACTAAAGTTAAAGGATAGAGTCCGGAATGTGGATATCAGACACAAAACTAAACTCACAGACATCCTTACACATATTGACCAATTAAAATGGAGATGGACAGGGCATATGCTCCGTTGTAAGCATGAAAAATGGAGCAAGCTTGTAACAGTCTGGTATCCAAGAGCCGTCTCTTGGATACCAGACTGTTACAAGCTTCTGACTGACTGTTTCAGACTGTCAAGAAGCCGAGGTCGCAAAGTGAGAAGATGGGAAGATGATTTGAAGTTGACTCTAGGTCCCCTTTGGTTAAGAATTGCAACTGACAGGAAACAGTGGAAGATGTTGGAGGAGGCCTATGCCGTAAGGCACACTAAAATTAGAGTCATATTGTGATTAATGCACTAGTGATTATTTAGTAGAACGAAAAATTGTAAAAAATTTCAGAATAAAAGGCTTATTATATTATTATAATCACATCTGCAAAACAAGTCAGTTTTCAGGTTACAATATATTTCAGTAGGTAAACCATGAGTAAATAAAAATATAGTCATTAAAGAATCATTGGCTCAACGGTGAAAACTGTATGGTATTTTTTGATACCGCCCCGATGGGGTTATGCTTGTTTAGGGAGGTAAGAGGCATACAATATGTATATCTACTCTGACTTAAGATTTGAAGATTCCAACAGATTACTAAAACAACGTAAGTCTGGTGTTTATGGGATCTCCGTGTGAGTAAAATAAATAAACCATGCCGGCTGGGCTGTCGGGCACTGTCGGCGGCTTGTCGGGCAATCATATTCCGATAATTGCCGACCCGAGGAACGCGCAGCATCGACGGCCGATTGTGATTCAATGCTCGAGATCGATTGGAATCTGCTTCAATAGACTCAAGAACAATGTAAACAAATGACGAATAGACGGATAGGAAGAACAAAATGTAAACAAACGACTAATACACGGATAGCAAGAACAAAATGTAAACAAAAGACGAATAGACGCATAGCAAGAACTAAATTTAAACAAAAGACGAATAGACGAATCATGATAAGCTACTGCTTGTGACGATTGCAACGGTTGCCATGATGCACTTGCTGCGGGCCTAGACAAAGTACCTACTTGTCGCTTAGCGCAAACCCACGTGACCAAAAGAAACCGAATAGGAACGGTTTTTGATATTCGCCATGCTCGAGATCGATTGGAATCTGCTTCAATAGACTCAAGAACAATGTAAACAAATGACGAATAGACAGATAACTATAACAAAATTTAAACAACCGACGAATAGACGGATAGGAAGAACAAAATGTAAACAAAAGACGAATAGACGGATAGGAAGAACAAAATGTAAACAAAAGTCGAATAGACGCATAGTAAGAACTAAATTTAAAGAAACGACGAATAGACGAATATCATGATGAGCTACTGCTTGTAACGATTGCAACGGTTGCCATGATGCACTTGCTGCGGGCCTAGACAAAGTACCTACTTGTCGCTTAGCGCAAACCCACGTGACCAAAAGAAACCGAATAGGAACGGTTTTTGATATTCGCCATGCTCGAGATCGATTGGAATCTGCTTCAATAGACTCAAGAACAATGTAAACAAATGACGAATAGACAGATAACTATAACAAAATTTAAACAACCGACGAATAGACGGATAGGAAGAACAAAATGTAAACAAAAGACGAATAGACGGATAGGAAGAACAAAATGTAAACAAAAGTCGAATAGACGCATAGTAAGAACTAAATTTAAAGAAACGACGAATAGACGAATATCATGATGAGCTACTGCTTGTAACGATTGCAACGGTTGCCATGATGCACTTGCTGCGGGCCTAGACAAAGTACCTACTTGTCGCTTAGCGCAAACCCACGTGACCAAAAGAAACCGAATAGGAACGGTTTTTGATATTCGCCATGCTCGAGATCGATTGGAATCTGCTTCAATAGACTCAAGAACAATGTAAACAAATGACGAATAGACAGATAACTATAACAAAATTTAAACAACCGACGAATAGACGGATAGGAAGAACAAAATGTAAACAAAAGACGAATAGACGGATAGGAAGAACAAAATGTAAACAAAAGTCGAATAGACGCATAGTAAGAACTAAATTTAAAGAAACGACGAATAGACGAATATCATGATGAGCTACTGCTTGTAACGATTGCAACGGTTGCCATGATGCACTTGCTGCGGGCCTAGACAAAGTACCTACTTGTCGCTTAGCGCAAACCCACGTGACCAAAAGAAAACGAATAGCAACGGTTTTTGATATTCGCCAATGACAAGGAGTGTCTCATTTGAACGCTTCTCTTGGTCGTTCTGGCAAACCTCTGATCTCTGATAGAAAAGTTGCTCTCTTGGTAGCGTAAACCTTCATTGGAATAGCGAGTATGTGAGGTCTTCCATCGCGCTCTCTTTCGCATCCTTTCACTCCCATGGGAGAGGGTGCATTTATGGAAGAGAGAGAAATAAATAACACGGGAGCCTATGTTCTTTAGCAAAAGTATTTCAACTGATTTTTTATAAAACCAGTTGCTTTCAACTTAATTTAATTTTGGAAGTAGTTTCAGCCTTTCATTGTATAACGACGTAGGATGAAAATTGAAAACCATAGTCAAATATAATTCAGAGAAGCCTTCTATGAACTTTTACCAAAGTCAATATCAATTAACTAAGTCGATTTCGATTGTTCATCACAATTGCTCCGAATCGTATGATTGCACAAGATTGCAGCCAATTTTCTGCAAGTAAAATACCTACCTGTTAAAGTACGTTTCTCTAAAACATGAATGACGATCTCTTGAAAAGTATTTCGCCTTTTAATTTGGCTCGTTAACCTAATAGCTCCAGCAGTGGTATTTAATAGGTGAAATATTATTTAGGTTACTTAGGCTTGCAAACGTCCATTTTTTCTGGCTAACTACAAAGTGCATAATCTTAAAAGCGCGGTAAAGCAGAAATCAATTAAACAATGACGTGTGTCAAATTCAAAAAGTGACTTTTATTTTAATAATAATTACCTAATATCCGTTTCCTTTTACCAAGGGAGCGATTGAATCTACTATAAGACCGCCTTTGCGTACACATAATGTATTTGTTTCTTTGTTTCTGACTATTTTATTATTCTTTTTATAACTGTTTCATCTTTTATACATGTTGAGACTTGGCCAAATGTTGTACATAATTTACATAAGACAAAGTGCGTTTAGTTTAGACACTAGAACGATCTGACTGAACAATGAGACTGCTCCTTAACTCCCATACATTTTTTTCCAGAAAGCCCCGCGGACCGCGCGGCGTGCTCGCAATTAGAGGGTGTCGTGGTCCGCGGCAATTTTGTTTATGGTCACGATTTTAATTTACAAACAAAACGATCCCCCGGTTTGTTCGGGAGTTTTGTTCTTATTTTTGTTTGCTCATAATTTCGTTGCTAAATGCGTATTACCTCCGGTTGCGCGTGCAAGAAAATTGCTGCAAATTGATATATGTAATACATAACTGTTAGGTTGTGCACTCAGGCCCAAACTTTTTATCGATTACTCGTTTCGTATCGGTTCGGACATGTATGTGATGTTCATGTCAATAGTAAAGGACCCGTAAATTCAAGTTTTTATAGTCAACAAAAGTTATCGTCATATCAATCAAATATCTTCCTTGCTCTTGTTAATTAATTACTCTATACTCTTGTTGATTTTCTTCATGCAAATGTAAGGAAGTAGTAACTAACACAATCAATTTCGTGAAGTGTTATTAGTGCGCTATTAGCTTTTGAGACCAGTTGACAGCCGACAATGATTGTAGTAGATTCCGATAAAACGTCGGCTGATTAGGTGTAAAAGGTATTTGACATTTGTTAATCTTCCTTTAATTCGCTTTAATACCACTGCTGACCGGAAATGCTTACATACCTGGCACATACATGGCATCCTTATGTGGTTGACGTCCAACAAACGCGCACGAAACGTTTTTCCTCCACGTTTCTGATACGAACCGCTAAGGTGTGGAACGCACTTCCAGCCTCCGTGTTTCCTGCCAAATACAATCTGGGTGCCTTCAAGAGAAGAGTGAATAGGCATTTTCTAGGCAAGCGCGCTCCAACCTAGACCTCATCATTGCTTTGCATCAGGCATGATTGTCGTCAAGCGCAAGCCTATCGTCAATAAAAAAAAAAAACATACCTCAGCCTTATTTAAAGCTACTATTTTTTTTATTTAGGCTTCTACAACCACAGAGCACATAATTTTTCTTTTTTCTGTGTCTACAACTCAAGAAATTATACCTAGACTTATTTGAACATACAGAATTTTCATCAACTTCCAAAAATTCAATGCCAATATTCTAACTTGCTGAGCTTCCATAATAATAAATCCAAATATTTCTGAGAAATACCTTACAAAGTGCAAACTTCAATTCCTTTCAATCCTTAAACAACGTTGATACCGGCAATCGCAAAAATACAGGTTAAATAAATACAACGACAAAGACCGGCTCAGGAATAGGATCCCAATCGAAAAATATGTAGATACCTTTTGAGTGAACTTGAAAACGCGAAGCATCTCCATTTATTACACAAAACAATCCTGTTAAAGTATCTATTTACCCACTAGTTCATCCGACGGTCAGCTGCCAATCATTCTGTGTCCTCGCAAGTCAATTCCAAGTTGGAATAATAAACAGATCCTATTTAAATACTAAGCCACAAGTCGGCTACATGGCCATGCGACACAAAGAAGGCGAATCTAAAAGAGGCTTACAAAACGATTAATTAAAAAGAAACATGCCATTGTTTTATAAAACCAACATCCTACCGCTATAGTTCCATAACTCGAAACCACAGACGACGGCTATTTTTAAAAAACATACGAAAGAAGTTCTGATTGTTTGGTCAAGTAAGAAACTTTTAATTTGATTTTTAGTACCTAACCAACTTACTGTGTGTTTTTTTTAGAAAAGGGGATTGAAAAAAAAATGATCTTAACGTCAAACACTAATCATATTTGAGTAGCCGAATTAAAAGAAGAAATGTACAGCTTTTCCTAAAAACATAAAACAGCATAAATGCCTTATACCGAAACTAAATTTATAAAGCGTTTAGTGTACTAATTCAGCAAAAAGATATTTTTTATATAAGTATTATCCTTTATGGTTTTCCTTTTTAATTTCTGGCGCAATTGAAACTAGTATTATAATACATTAACGCATACGTATTTATTTTCATTAGTTATTATCTGTATGTCATAACCTAGCCAAACCTACCACATCATTTGTGTCTAGCTTTTGTTATGATAATATGAGAGATATTTGTCTTATTAAGTTACTATACGTGTTCATCAAGTCGGTATTAGAAGAGGGCCGTCATAAAAATAATTTAAAAATACGTACGTCCCTACCGGGCGTCCCGCTGCGCTCGAGACTCAGGCATTCGGGCCACACATTGCCTGAATGTGCTCGAGAGCCCAGTCGGCATTTCTCTTACTTCAAGTGTACTGTGCAGCCCAATGCAGAATCTGTAGCGATTTGCCTGCAGAGCTTTCAGCGGTGAGCATAGGAATACTTTAGGTATATGTCTGTAATTTTATATACTTGAGGGCTGTCTGAAAATCCGGTCCCATTCATCTCTACGCTTGAGAGTCAAGCACATTCTGGTCTCGCATTGCCAGAGTTTCATCATTTCTCCTTTATAAAGTGTAACTCCGTCTTTAACGCCCGATTAAATATCATTACCAAGTTATTTGACAATTGAACAGAATGTAGAAGCGACCCATGTTACTATTTTTTTCTAAAGCATATGATTTTTGAAGTAAAACTTTTTTACGAGCGTTGGGAATTTTTTGAGATGGGAAAAACCAAAACTCGCGACATATAACCGACTCCTCATGTTCAAGTTTTCACTTCTGTCGTCACTCCCGGACAAACTATAACGTCTTTTTTAAAGTCGTTTTCGCTTATGTCTTGCGTGGTTAAATATTGTAGCTCAGTTCAGTGGTACGGACACAGCAGCTAGAATCACGGCCGTATCAAATGTTTGCTCTACCGCTTACCACCGCACCGCTTACATCCCACTTCTGTGTTCTGACCACTTGATGGACTTGTGTTTTGTTTGTGGTTAATAGCTTTTTACGTACTTATTAGGTACAAGAACCAGTCATAGATAGGTATAATAATTCCGTTGTGCAAAATCTCTAAACTTAACTACTTTAAAATAGTGTTATCCTTTTCCATAAAAACAGAAAAGGAACAGTTTGAAAAGGATAGCACTATTTTAAATTAGTTTAGTTTAGAGATTTTGTACAACAGAATTAGCATCATTGTCTAATCTAAAAATGTATGCCCCTTCACATATTTACGCTCACATGTTGAAATAAAAATATAGTAGTCAACGTTTTTAAATTAGACGATATCTAGGTATATTTATTCCATTCATTGTGGCCCGTAAAATCTGAAGTCTGTAGAACGGACAATCGAGCTAGCCTGTGACGAATTAAAGCAATTCGTTATACCTAGATTTACGAATTTGGCTAGCCGAGTCTAGCCTGCATTTCTGACTTATCGAAACTTGTGGCAACTATGTCACTGGATTAGCAAGTTAAAAACATCACGATGGAACCTTCTTGGCTTAGGGTTCTCTATAATGTTCTCAATGTGAAGCCAACACTTGGTCAGTCTAACTATCCTATTATCTAATTTATGGCAAATCCACCATTCTCATTAATCATTCTGTCCGTTGATCGGCGAGATGATAATGGAGACTTATAATGTTAAAATTAATTAAGATTAATTTACGCGAATTAAGTTAAACGCTTACTGACTGACTGGTGTTTTTCCATACAACAATACTTTATTCATAGGTCATCAACTCATCATACATCATTAATCTTCCATCTATGTAGAAGTTTACTAATAATAACCATCAGCTAACTTTTCAATTTATGCATTTCTTTAGCGTTGATTAATTCTATGACTAAAATTTTGTAAGCTTATTAATTGGCTACTTTATTAACTTTCCCATACAGATGAATATTAAAACTGCTTTAAAACAATGTTCGGAATGTCACATCAGAGATATAATTGATTGAACAGTTAATTTAATAAGCTTTTTAACGTACCTGCTTATCAATAATATTATGAAGAATCGAATTTAAGTATTCTCTTTGATAGAACACCCGTCATATAATTAGGCACTATGTATAAATTAAGATAAGTGGTGTGTTACAAAACGCTATATCACTGGTCAAAAGTCAGTGACCCCTTCGCAAAATATTACTTCCCAAAATATCCAACTACAACTTTATAGCTACCTGAATAAAGTTCGATGTTCTCCAGTTTTTTTTCGAACGAGCGTAAAAACAAGTTTGTGAGTCCTAATAAATATCTTTTGAATACCACAAATATTGTCATTAATCGTAAACGAAACTGTATAACTAATGAGCTTATTAATTTATTCGTTAGCCGGTGAAACGATGTTACATTACTAGTCACGACTTATATTTACCTCATGGCTTTGTTAAGGGAATGCATTCCGATTGTTGTGTAATTGACTGATTATTTTAATCGTTCTGATCATCTTCATCCGATGACACCTTTTTCGCAAAAAAAATGTTATTTTGAGCAGATTCCGTTTACATGGTTATATATTATAGATACTTAGTCTTATATACATGTGAAACACTTTGGTCCTTCCCTATCCGTCCAGATAATAGGGTTATTTGACGACCGAATGGCGTAGCGGTCTCGAACCTGCCGTCTGCGTCAGAGGTCGTGGTTTCGATTCCCACTGGAAAATGCGTGGTGTATAAATACAATAGTGTTCACAACATTTTAGATAAACCATTTGTTTTCGTGCTAACCACAAAACTATGGTACCTATAGTAGGTACCTCATAAAGTATCGAGTTCTAATACTCTTAAACCCGATATAAATTCAGTACTAGTTTCTAACCACAACTAATAGTTATAGCACATCGGACAACGTCAGATGTTTAACACTGCAAGCTTTAAGGACAAGAAATAGCGCGCCTTCGGACATTAGTACTGTCCTTATACGATACTGAGCGGCATTCAAGCAAGATACAAACGAGCAGTACATCATGGTTGCCACCTGCCTAGCTGTTCTATAACTCGGCATGAGTTTTCTCACCTATCTAGCTGATAGATACGGCCCGGCAGACAGATAGACGACCGGCAAAGACGAAATCGATTTATGAATTTGAAATTCAAATTAAAAATGATCTGTTATCATTATTATTTTAAATTATAAAAAAAAACCTTTATTAGGCCAAGATTACAAAGTAACGAAAAACAAAAATAAAAGTAAACAGCCTATGATTCCAATACATGTTTAATTGTTTACTCGTATTTAGTAGCACGGACCTCCACCACAATTTGGTAATTATTTGGTAATCAAAGGCCTTCTCCATTTTGCATATGGATCAAAATGTAGGAGGCCTTGTAGGTAGTATTCTTTTTGTCTTTTTTGTCCAATATTTCTCAGCAAGTTCATAATTTATTAGTGGACCAAAATTGAAGAGTGATTTATTACGAGTAAACTAAACTTCGATGCTCTTTACTTAAGAATGAACGAAATATTTCTACCATAAGTTTCAACCCCCAAATCAATGCAGAATTGTAACTAAGTATAGACTGGTAAAGTATGTATAAAAATTAATTATCGATTATTAATAAATAATTATTATTGCTGTAATCGTTATTCATAAGCTAGACTATCTCAGCCCTACATTAGCGAGCGGCGTATTCAAAGGAGGTCCTCATAGATAGACTTACTCAATGATGGACAGACAGCACAGAGAACGCTTTATACTGTACTCGATGTGTACTTTCCAATGCAATGTAATTAATATGTAGTAAACACAGTGGAACAACTGATAATATCTGTTGATACAAGAACCTCAGAGCTTAATGCGAGGTTTTCATGCGCACAATGTTTTCCTTCACCGTTATGCAAATGATAATTGAGTTGCCACAAACGCTCATACACTGTTTAACCCTTGTGCTTTTTGGTCACTGCTTAAGACTATCGTCTAGTGAGTAGCGACTACGCGAATAGGTGTTTTCAAGAATGCTATTATCTACGCCCGTAGAGAGAGTTGCGATTCCCGAGGGAGGCCTAAATTTTATTCATGAAATATTGCTTCGAGTGATAATGTTTTTACTGACACAAACGTTTACCAAATTTGACAATTTTGGTCTCATTAGATTCTTAATTATTCCATAGATACTAACAAAAATATAAGGAAAACGGAGTTAAATATCAAAAAAGAAAAATTTTCGCATCCGTCGACGCAACCATTTCGTAACTAACAACAATGCCATTACAGTTACTTGACATCTATGTCACGGCTGCAGCCATTGTGGCTGTCATGTCATGGTGTTAAAAATAAACTCATACTAGACACTAATAAATAATTCACATTGCACAAACTGTAATGGATATGAAAGTGAAGATGAGCTAAAATTGTATTTAAAAAAATAGTTAATAAAACTGCATAATTTTTAAGTTGGATCAACTCCTATTTATCAGCACTTGCTACTATCCCTCCCGAGGGTAGGGGGGGACGTACGCATTTATAGCACACACGCCCTTTTGAAGTTTAATTAAGCTTTTTAAGTTTTAGGATCATACTATCTATTATGCACTGTGCCTACATTTATAAGCTTTCTGTTGTTTTTACCCTTTTACTATTGTTGAATAATATGTAGGTACTACTTAGCCAACTTCCTTTTACAACCTACATGATAGGTAAAGTGCACTATGTGACTATACTGTCACAACTTAAATATTATGTTATTATTTTCTTTATATTTTTTTTTGTATTATTATCTGTTACTAGTTATTTTTGTTTGTATCTATCATTCTTTTCTAATTTCAAAACTAACGTTAGCTTAAAGTTA
This sequence comes from Coenonympha arcania, assembly GCA_036785405.1. Classification (NCBI taxonomy): domain Eukaryota; kingdom Metazoa; phylum Arthropoda; class Insecta; order Lepidoptera; family Nymphalidae; genus Coenonympha; species Coenonympha arcania. The sequence continues at coordinate 7,465,560 of CM072067.1, forward strand.
CTAACAAAGAATGTCCTTTTATACAGTGCATGTTGAGTTAGTTAGCCTATAAGTGGAGTATACAACATTGCACAAGAATATTTAAATGTGTCTAGTTATTAAGATTGTTGTATACACGTTGACTTTCGAATTAAATAAAAAAAATATAATGACTGAGTAAAATTGTACCTACCTATCGTTCGTTCCTGTAGACTGTAGAGCCTATTATGTACCTATTCCGTGGCAGAGCTAAGAGTATTTTATAAGAGGTTGTTTGGAAATTGGGCGTGTATTTCAATTTATCTCCCCACTGCCTTTCTTGTCAGTCTGTAATACAACTCTCTCACTTGCTTCCAAGTTGCACTACGATATCCAGTTGGCACATTAATGAATCAAATAGCCCTGAATAAGGTACTCCCATCTCGGCCCTTGATCCCATATCATCGCCACGTAATTATTTTAACGTAGACACAAACCAGCGCAGCACAAAAAGCCGAATCGATATTTCGACACCGACCGCATTCCGCTCTTATCCGGAGCTTGCCTTTCAATCAGTTTAATTAGATCGTGAAAAAACATTACGAGTGGCCCGAGTGTATTACTCGTAAGATATAAGCCTCGCCTCATGTGCTGCCTCGCCTCAGATAATATGTGCTGCGTTGTTGTGATTTATTTCACCAGTTTTTACTGTCGCTGGCGGTCCAAGATATAATCGCGTTGCTTAGTGCAGTAAATCAACTAGTTCAATGACCAACGCTGTACTTTTATATTTTCTAATATATTATTAATGTGTGGTTTGTCAGTGTCTAAGTACTTGTTAAGACAATTATTATTTATTAATTCATGTCGTACGTATTAGTACTCGTAAAAGCAATCTCAAGCCCTGCGGTTTTATTTTCCTCTTACGTCTGTAACTTTTCTGTCAAGTTATCAGCAACTTAATCGGAAGACTTCATCAAGCAATCATGACTTTGTTCGTATCTCTCCTTTTTGAAAATCACATCATATAATGTAATCTGCCAAAAATGAACAGCATTATAATGATTAACGAAACAGGGGTTAAATGTTTGCTGAACTTGTGGTAAAACAGATAAACTATTGCGATTTGAGTTTGCCTTAAAACACTTTTTCTCTAATATATTAGTTATTGTGAATGCGAAAGTCCTATATTTCCTAGTTACTACTTTATTAACATGCTGATAGCGTTGCCACGCGTAGCCTTACTCCAACAATTCAAGAGAGTTCGATAGGAGTGGCATATTTTATATTGCCTCAATATTTTTATTATTTCAACACTAACTGTTTGATCTTCGATATATACATTTCACGAGATATAAAAGAGAAAGGAATGCACTTCATCTGAGATGCGATGCGTCCTCTCGGAATGTGCGTGCGGAATTCACGAGGGCTCCCTACGGCAGGTTGGTTACAGACTACGGTACCCTTGCGGTTGTAAACTGATACAACATCAGAAGCTGTTATTTATATACGAGTATCGTTTTATTGTCTTAAAATGTTTGTTATTTCAAGACTAACAGTTTGATCTCCGAAATATTCATTTTACGGGATATAAAAGAGAAAGGAATGCACCCGATCAGAGATGCGATGCAAGTAATCGCTTGGAGTATGCGATGCGGAATTCACGCGGGCTCACTACACTCTACAGGTTGTCGGTTACGGTACACTGCGGTTGTAACCCGATACACCATCAGATCACTCGGATATAGTGAACAATGGTATACGCGTTGTTTTTTTCTTTTTATTTCTCATAAATAAATAATTATTCGAAGGGTATATTTATAGCAGAAATTTTATTTAGCTAATGGATTTAAAACAAACGCTTCACGTCTTAGTCCCTAGCAGATCAGCGGGGCTAGACAAAGTCACAAGCGTTTGGCGTTAACGCTAGTCGACAAAAATGTATGGACAAAACAAATGACTGTAGAAAAACCACGATAATAATTCCTAAACACGCTGTGCTTGATACTGTCGGCTGTCAATTGTCAAGCGAAGTACGCTAAAGTTATCTACAAGGTCCGCGAAAACGCCAGCGAGCGTTCAAGTTAGCGTAGTTAATTATTCAAACACAGCGTGTTTAGTAATTATTATCGTGGTTTTTCTACAGTCATTTGTTTTGTCCATACATTTTTGTCGACTAGCGTTAACGCCAAACGCTTGTGACTTTGTCTAGCCCCGCTGAGAAGTATTAGTTTGTGCTTTTCACAGAAAACGATGGATCGCTAGTTGCCATTTTGCGAGATCCTGTCACATCTCTCCTTCTTCTTGGACATCTCTCCTTCTTCTTGGACATCTACTCGTATCAATCTTTTTATACACGTTCTCATAGTCATTTTTGTTACGTTTAAAATCTCAACTTTTGTCCGTGAAAGTCCATATATTATGTCTTCAAAGTGTACTTAACTTTTTATCTATTATATTTAAATATCTTACTTGCTGACCCGGCAAACGTTGTTTTGCCATTTCTGAGGTACGAAGAATAGTTAACGTCCCATTCTCAGACCTACCGCTACTCACTCAGACCTATTTAACAAAAATCAGTCAAATCGTTTTGGAGGAGTTTTGATACAAACCCTCCGACACGAGAATTTAATGTATATGAAGATAGGTACATTAACTATCTTACGTAACATCAATACTTAGGTACCTTTACTTATTAATATTTCCGTGTGGCTTATATTATTATTTTTCCCTTGCAGAGAAATTCCTAATCTCTTCTCATGGAGTCGTTTAGACCCATCAAGGGCCGACTCCAAAACTTTCCAATTCACACATCCGAGTACGGAACACCCATTTACCACCTGCGCCTAGCCTGTTTGGCTGTTTGCACCTAGAATGTTTACTTGCGGCTGTCAAGTGTCAGTTGTCACGTCGATTCGGACAAATATTTACACTACAAATTGAAACGGTGAATCAAATGCGTGGACGTATAAAACGGTGGGCCGAATCTCGCTAAGAAAAAATATATAAGAAATCTCGCTAAGAAAATAAATGCAATGGTATTGAAGACGCTTATGACATAGTTAGTTAAGTAAGTACCTGTAAGCTCTCCTACGTCAGGAGAGCTTACAGTACTTAAAAGCATCCCAATTCTTAGCCTAGCTTGCTTCACAGATAGCTACAATGTTTGGACGTTCATATAACAAGATTGTTTTAGCTTCAATGATGATGGAAGGTGGCATGCTTAATTTGAGAAAACACTCTCTAAAAAGTCGATAAATATTTAAGAAATTACAAAAAAAAACATTATGGTAGCGGCGAAAACGTGTTGTTGCTCTTGTCAGAAATATCTATCGGATATACAGTCCGGCGGGGCTTGACAAAGTAACAGTCGTTTGGCGTTAACGACAGTAAACAAAAATGTATGGACAAACCACGTGACGAATGAAAACAAATGAAAGCAGAATCTACTTTATGCTTAGCGTTGTTCACTGTCGACTGTCAATTGTCATGCGAAGTACGCTAAAGTTATCTACAAGGTCTGCGAGAACGCCAGGGAGCGTTCAAATTGTCGTAGTCGATTATGAAACACAGCGTGTTGTCCTCTATTCGGTCACGTGGCTTTTCTAGTCACGTGGTTTGTCCATACATATTTGTCTACTGTCGTTAACGCCAAACGACTGCTACTTTGTCTAGCCGCGCGGTAGACTTGTTACAAACGCATCAGCGTGTGTTACTTGTTCAGGCTGCTATGAGTACCTAGTACCTACCTACGTTTACGAGCACAATATGCTAGCAACAAGCAAGCCAACTAAGTCCATAGTTTTTGTGCGTCAATTGTCCAAAGAATCGGTCCGATTTTTTTGTGCGTCAATAAAAAAATGTAAACATGTCCGAAAACCACAACAAGCCGTGTGTGGAAAGCGGCAAGCCAGAAGCGAAGCGGCACGCGCGTATGCTGAACAACAACTGATGGGCGTTCAATACTCTGTGTACGGCAGTGGAAACCACGAATCAACCCCCTGACTTGTAGCGGCATTGATAACACTGACAGTCAAACTCGACACTACTAACGTACAACTGCCTACAACACAGACAACTACTCCCAGAGCAATGACGGAGAAGAATAATAAATAATCAAATGCAAAGAAAATATAAATATTAATTTAATAATGAACTTTCTGTTAATCTATAGTAGTTTATGTAACGGTTACATAATGGGGGGTATTAAAACACGAGTGTGAGTTTAAAAAACGAGCCGCAGGCGAGTTTTTTAATAGTATCACACGAGTGTTTTAATACCTAATTATGTAGAGTTTCATACACTACTTTATCTACGCTCATATTATTATCATAAATCCAAATCATAAAATCTTGCTAACGTTTGTCGTAAATCATTCATGTTTCATTTTTATTGCAACTACTAAAATGTCAGGTGGAGTTAAATTTTCTTTAGTAGGTTTCACTGCTAGACATTTTTCAGCGCAAAATTTTGACTAAGTAACAAAAATAACACATTAAAATGTAAAAAAATTGTATGTATGGCACCAAAATTCTGCAAATATGGCGCAGAACCATAGACAATAGACATTGTTGTTGTTGTTGTCTATGGTCAATCATGGCCCATCCATACTCTCGGCAATGACTACCAACTATATGTTGTCTGTGGATTCACTTAAAAAATATTACATAAAAAATATTACCCCAGATACAAATACAGGAATCCAGAGCCGTGTATCGTTATTAAACAACTTTCTTTAAATATTTCCATAGTAGAGCGATGTTATTATGAATAACTTTTTAATAATTATAGAAGTCTGTGAATAAAGTAGGTAATTATTTGACACATTTCGATTTCATAATTCGAACTTTAAGCAATGAGCGTAGATAAAATAGGTATATGACACCTCAATCCTCACAGCATAACGCTATTAAATGTTTTCATCTCTTGTTAATCTAATTTACAACATTAAAGAAGAGTCCAGATTCATTCATGAAGTCACTGCCTCATCATCGCGCAACCCTTGAGCGTAGAAAGTAGTAGTAAACAAGATTAAAAAAATTAAAAAGAAACTATCCTATGAAATTCCCACCGCCCCTGATAAAAGAGACTTGCAGGCTTTTTTTAAAACTATTACACTACTCACAAAAAAAATGCAAAAGGTGGACTAAGTTTTCGCACAATTCCCTTCCCAATATCTGAGTACTTACCAACGGTGGTCGACAGGACTGTTATGATTTAAAGCCATTCTATTGAGAGCTAAACGAGGCTCATTGTCGTCATGACATTTACGGCGCCCACACAATCGGGAAGGGTTATCTCGATACCGTGAACCACTGTGATCCGACTCATCCGACCAATGGCCGTAAAAACCGGCCAAGTGCCAGTCGAATAAACGCACCGAGGGTTCCATACTATAAAACATGTAAAACGTTAAATGAATCACTTTTGTTGTTGTAGGAAGGTACTTGGGTTCACGAGTCGCAAACCTAACTTTGTTTTTAGAGGTTTATTGTTAATATTAAAAAAAGTATTCTAGTAAGAGAGTTGATTTTATTTTCCTGTAATATATACGTAAATTCCTATTGATACCCTACTCATTATTGTTCTCTCATTTTGAAATTTCTACACCCCGGTTATCCCCCCTTTTTAAATAAAAATAATTTAAAAATGTTTATGATTGCAATGAGCTTTAAGGGGATTTATTTAATTTATTTTTATCTTCCTCGCTCTCACGGATACGTTGGTAGGTGCGAAATGCAGCGTCGCGGAAGAATATAATAGAAAAACGACCTAAGTTACTCAAAAACTAAGCTAGTTATCAAAAATCAGTTTCTTAGCGTTTTTGGATATTAGGTATGATTACCGACACTTTAAAACATAAATTACAATTACATCCAATGTAGTGTCCGATAAAAACTAGAAAAACTGAGATTTTGGAGCAACTTTCTATCGAGAAAATTTTATCCAATCGTGTTTCTGCTTCTTAGCGATTTTAGATTAAAGATCCAAAATACATGACATGTAAATTTGAAAGTCTTTATAGTTTTAGAATAAAACTTCATTCAAAATCGCTTAAATACGGCTTCTACACCGTTAATAGTTACTGAAATTATCGAGTGTGACAGACGAATAAAGTCTCACCATAAGGGTTCCATTTTTACCATTTTGGTATGGAACCCTAATAAAAAAGGTTGCATCGCACTCAGGTAGCCATTGGCTTTGTGCTTTTGTGTTCATTGTGGCTGCAGGTTGTGGCTTAACGAACCGATGAAATTATCTGTGAGTGCCGCACAAATTGATTGCTCGTTTATGCTAAAACTAAGTTGTTTTGCAGTTTATTTTCTTCATCACTGAAGGTAAGTTGAATTTGTTTCGGAAAACGACCTCTCTACTTAATATTACTTGCTATTACTAACTACTGCTTGCGGCTTCACCCGCGTGAATATCTGGTTTCCCTGCAAATAGCAAATCCTCTGCGATCCAGTCCTTTGAGTAAATTATGGGTATAATCTATGTATCTTCAGTCCTTTAACCAGTCACCTCAATCGATTCAGTAGTTAGAATATGTTTGTGACTCCTTCACTACTAGGGCATGCAGAACCGGTTCCGGTTCTTAATTTTAAATTCCCGGTTCTGCACCGAGCTCAGAACCAGGTACCCGGGATTTCCCGGTTCTTGGTAAAAAAGTTTTGTTATTTTAATTAAAAGTTTTTTTTTTAATATTCCCACAAAAGACATGCTATTACATCCTATTACGATTTGTAGTAAACATAAAGTAGAAAATTCTTTTCAAAAAAGCGAATTAAAATGCCACTTTAAAGAGTGAAATAACTTTTAATGTATATCAATTTGATGAGTGAAACTGTGTAATTAGGAGGAATCCCAAAAATAGCTGCAGTTCCAATAGTTATTAGTTCTGCGATCTTACAGTCAATTACCGTTTACAATTACTTTGTTTTACGGGACGATAAAATACGTAATAATTGGATTTTTTAAAGAACCGGGAGAACCGAGTAGTCATATTCAGAACCGGTTATTTTAAGACCTTAAAAATCCCGGGATTTCCCGGTTCTTAAAATCCCGGGCATGCCCTATTCACTACTTATGTAAAAATTTTCGCCTTTATAGTAGTAAAATCTAATTCAAATTCGTAGAGGCTCTTGCAAAACGACAATATTATATTTGTCGCATATGTATGGTGATACTACAAGTAGTGTGATGATATTGGTCGATTATCGTTACGTAGTATAGGAAGTTTATGTATAGGTACTTATAATATGGTTCTTAGCTTACCCTTAGAAGAAGCTTTTCATTAGTTTTAACCCAACCCCAGAGGTCAGCCCGTATGTGTCGGGTTGCCTGCCCATGTCAGGATGCAGTGGTCCAAGAACTTTAGATTTTGTTTGATGTAATACGTGAAACGACGTACTACATAGTGCATACGCTCGCCGTCCTGAGACACTTGTAAACCCCAATAAATGTTATTATACCCAGTAATTTCTAAAAAACTGAAAAACAGCAATACCCTTCAGCACTTCTTCGCGGCAGGCTATTTGACTCTGAAGTCTTACCACCCGGTAAAACAAATCCAAATCCACGGGGCCTAGTGTTTCGGTACTACACAAACCACACTTCCTTGTGTTTGCAGTTTTAGGAGTTCGTCGAACGCCTCTTATTATTCAAATGTTATTCGTGCGGCGTGAAAGCGCCTCGATAACCTCGACGGGCGGCGGGACGTGGCCAGAATAACTGATACCACTATGAGCGATGAGCCTAATGGATCCCGTACCACAATCGCTGCCATCCCGATACGTTTAGTACACTGAAAAAAATGTTAGGTTGGATTTAACAGATTTTGCGTAAATGTTACCAAAGTTTTAGGTTGATTTCGGTCCTATCACGAATTTTTGTTGATTTTACCAAACTTATTAAGTTGGTGTTGTACCAAATTTATTTGGTAGATTACACCTATATTTTGTTCATTTTTTACCAATGTAGTTTAGTAACATTTCTCACCAAAGTACTTTAGTAAAAATTTTTACCAAAGTAACTTGGTAACATTTCTCACCAAAGTACTTTAGTATATTTTTTTACCAAACAAACTTGGTAAAATTTCTCACCAAAGTACTTTAGTATATTTTTTTACCAAACAAACTTGGTAAAATTTCTCACTAAAGTACTTTGGTATAATTTTCACCAAAATACTTTAGTAACCTTTTTATCAAAGTACCCTAGTAAAAAAGTACAATGTTGTTTGCTGCAATCTACCAAAGTGTATTTTGTAAAATATACAACAAAAATTAGGTAGATAGCACTTATTATATGGTAGAATGTATTAAATCAGTTTGATAGAGAACACTAAACTTAACTCGTAAGTATTATCTATTTTATTTGGTAAACTGTAACAAACAACATTTTGTAGTATTTACTTATCACGTTTGGTCTATTTTATCAGCGTTAATTTGGTAATAATTACTAGATTTAATTTTAGTTACAACCAAAGGTTGTTTGGTAATACCTACCAGATGTGTAATGCAGTTCTTATCAAGGTTAGCTTAGTATAATCTATCAGATGTGTATCGTAGATTTTATCAAATACAATTAAGTATTGTCTATCATGTTTGTTTCGTATTTTTTCCTAACATTTGTTTGGTAATATCTACCAGATGTGTATTGTGCTTTTTATCAGAGATAATATTGTATTTACTACCAGAATTGTATCGTAGATTTCATCAAATACAATTTAGTATTGTTAATCATGTTTGTTTCGTATTTTTTCCTAAAATTTGTTTGGTAATATCTAACAGATTTGTACTGTAGTTATTACCAAACTTTAACTGGTAATATCTACCAATATTTTATCAGTGCTTGTCTGATTGTACCGGTCTTAGTTTAGTAAAACATACCAAATAAATAGTGTAAATTTTACTGATGTTAGTTTGGTTAATTTATCAAACTAACACTAGTAAAATGTACAGGACTTTTTGGTATATATTACCAAATATAAACTTAGTAGCTAATCTGCAATATTGCTGACATGGAATGAGAGTAAAATCATATTGCAGTTTAGCAGGACAGATTAATTTGTTTTGCTGTAATCCGCTACTTGAAAAGATTCTGTATGGTACAATATGCAGGAACACTGCCCACATGAAACACCATACACAATTTTCCAACACTTTCTTCGACGCACGTTTCGTCCCGAACCGGGACATCCTCAGGAGATGTTGACTTCACAATGCGAAATCGTAGAGTCTACGATTTCGCATTGTGAAGTCAACATCTCCTGAGGATGTCCCGGTTCGGGACGAAACGTGCGTCGAAGAAAGTGTTGGAAAATTGTGTATGGTGTTTCATGTGGGCAGTGTTCCTGCATATTGTACCATACAGAATCTTTTCAAGTAGCGGATTACAGCAAAACAAATTAATCTGTCCTGCTAATTATGGATTTCCGCAAAATAACGCCTGCTTCCATTCAATATATTGCAGTTTAGATTTTCAAACTACATAGGTACTACTTTCGTGGCCAGCAGTTTGAAAATCTAAACTGCAATATGATATACCATGTCAGCAATATTGCAGATTAGCTACTAAGTTTCTAATTTTCAATGATACCACATAAACAAAAACCATACAAGAAATACAGGATCTGAAAAAAATAAAAAGTTTTAAGACCGTTTGACAAACACTTCAAAAATATACAGGCTTATTGGTAATTCAACATTTTATTTTTAGGGATATATACAGTAAAGCTCACAATTTGCTGTTAAAAAGGTCATGTAGGCTAGCCGAAAATCAGCAGTTTCTAGAATACGTCGAATTACCAGTAACCTTATTTAAGAGCTTAATAAAAACGGTGGTTTAAAGTAAAATAAAATTATTTTTAGTACATATCATAAAATTTATTTTACTAATCAAAAATACAATTAAATAATCAATAGATCACTCATCTTAAAATTATATCAATACATATAGGATATCTTTGCACTGTATTCTCACAGTTGGAACTATTTTATATCCGATTGCCGCGCAATAACAGAAGTCTCTAACATCTGAAAAATAAAAATGGAATAAGTTAGAATAATTGGTTAAAGTTATTAGTTTAAATTAAACACTTTAAACGGATTTTATTACGTGTATTCATTATTGAGCCTCCCTGACGTTTCGATAACTCTACAGTTACCGTTGTCAAAGGTGGACTAAGAAAAACAAAGTTTTGCTCTGTCAAAATAACATTTGTGCTAAATACCCACTTTAATAGTCTGAATTAAAAAATAAAGGTGTAATATAACAGTATGCCAGATGAGCCAATTTTTTTTTGTATACACGCGATAAAATCCGTTTAAAGTGTTTTATTTAAATGAGTGACAATCGCGGAAACCGAAGACAATATTCTTAGTTTAAGTTTTATTAAGAAGTTTAGCCAGATAACTGGCAGAGATTTTTTTTGCTAAACCTCCTGAACTCTTTCTGTTATTATAAAGCTATTTGCTATTATAATACACTATAAATATACTAAAAAAATATAAATGGTTTTATTATAAAACTTTCACGAATTTCACAAAAAAAAACGTCGAGCTCGGTTTTTGTGTGATATTCGTGAAAGTTTTGATTGACACGAGTAGGTATACTTAATAACCAACCTTCACTTGGATTTTCCTCAATCAATTTAATGTAGACAGAAGCAGCTTTAATTGTTTTTAAATGAATGAGAGCTTTCTCTAAAAATATGGGCCATTTTTTAAATAGTCGGAGCTCTGATCCTCTAAACTTGGTTTCGAAATCCAGTTCAATCTGGAAAAAGAAACACGATTATAAGTTATTATTTATATATAATATATTATAGTGAATGGGTTTGCTCTTGGGCAGTATCTAGCCCAAGGACGCTCTAAAGATTCAAGAAGGTACGGAATCCTTACCTTCTTGAATCTTTTGAGCGTCAAGCGGCAAAGAAATTCACCGTGCCACTGAGAGCAAAACGAAAAAAAAATGAATTACTCCAAATTTAACAGGGATGGAGAAACACATGTAGCTGATGGAATTTTAATGTTTTTGATTGGACGTCAGTTGACGTCATTGGCGTCAGTGGCACGAATTTCCGATAACGTGAAAAAACGTGGCAAAACTTACAGAAGATGTCTCATTCGTGGTCGGCAACTCATCATTGCTTGTGCTGTACGTGGGACTGAGCGCAGAAAAATCACTATCAATGCTAAAAGTTATCATCAGATGCTGTCGCCTGTAACAAGCATTAAACACTCATTAAAGTAAATTTTCAACAAAAAAAAAAAAACAACTCAAAATATTTCCATATTCGGTCTCTCATATAGGTACCATAAAACAAGTGAATGTTTTACCTAAAAAACATCAATATCAGAAAGTTTAAATAACAAAACATTATAGTGTGGTTCTTAATGAAAAGTCCGTGCTAGGTTCAAATCAATCATGTAATAAAATAAAACAAAATACATAAACGCAAAGTAGGTACAAATACTATTTCACCGTTAACAATTAAAGCGACGTCACACAGTCGACGGCGGCGGGGGCGGCGCGCCTTGCATAGGCGGCTGCGCCCGTAATGAGTTCAACAACAATACCAACTGCTGATCGGTCATCACCACGGACGGACACGGCACTGCGGCGCCGGGTGGAGCCTGCTCGGGTTGCGCCGTCTGCGCGGCACCAGGCTGCTCACACCCAGGTTGTGGCTGCGACGACATGGCGGAGGTGCCAGCGGATAGAAGTCCCGCACACGCTGGCGTCGAAGCAGCAAAAGCGGCAGCGGACGCAGGTCCAGCCAGCGGCGGCGTAGACATACGCACGTCTATAAATAAGTCCTCGCCTTCGGAAGGCATCGCACTACCAGGCTGCTGCGTATTCCGCGTAGCACTATTTGCGCGCGATCGCGTAAGCACCATGTCCACAGAAGTCTAATAAACACTGTTCCCTAAGTCACCACACACTCCCATATAACATACGTATACCGTTCACGGCAACCGCGTAATAAATCCGCAGTGAAAATAAACCGATCCAGGCGGGACTCAATTACCTAAACCCTAAACTCACACAAAGCGTCGCAAAACACTATTGTTCACTTGTTTACGTTCTAATCTAACTATACTAACGTTCGACGCAAGTTCTATATAGGCTAACTATAATACCTAGAATACTAGACTAGCACGAAGCGTACTATAAGCAATATTGTTCACTTGTTTATGTTCTAATCTAACTATACTAACGTTCGACGCAAGTTCTATATAGGCTAACTATAATACCTAGAATACTAGACTAGCACGAAGCGCTCGTTTACCCCTAGCGTTCACTGTTCTACGTTGCAACCTCACACTATCCTAGGAAACCTAAACTAGGGACTAAGCACTAGGATGACTAAATATGAGTACCAAATCAACCGCGAACATAAATTACTCGTCTCTGAAGTCTCGGAGCCCTATAAAATGACTAAAATTTGAATGGACATAGGCTATGTTTGGTCGCGATAACCGACATCCACGCGGGCGGAGCCGCGGGCAAAAGCTAGTTATCTATAAAAACGGCAAAAGAATCACGTTTGTTGTATAGGAGCCTCCATACATATTTTTTATTATTTGATGTTATTAGCAACAACAGAAATACATCATTTGTGAAAATTTCAACTGTCTAGCTATCACGCTTGTTGAGATACAGACAGCTTGGTGACAAACAAACGGACAGACGGACGGGCGGACAGCGAAGTCTTACCGTAAGTATCAATTATATGTAAAGAATTAACCCCTAACTCCTAACCGTTAAGGAGTTGTATACCTTCCATCATCAGCTCTGCAAAATGAGATGATTATTTGAATAACTTCAGAAAATGTATGAAAAACATTATGAGTGAAAAAAAAACTTACATGAATAATGTTTCTGAGTTTCTTCAATCCTCGCTTAAACAATACTTATTCTGTCTTTTAAACTTGGAATTAATTCTTTCAGTTCCGTTTCTTGTATATCATCAAGCAATTTCAACGTAATGTGATTATCTAAAAAACAAGAGAAAAAAATTAAATCAGTCTTTTAGCTCATTAATTAAGGTTTAGTTACACACCGGCAAATATTCGGCTTAATTTTCTTTCGGAATAGAGGCTTAGGACCAAAACACAATTAAAACTACACAATACCTATGGGCAAATGTATGCCTACCAAACTAATCTGGTAAAATTTATTCTTTACTTTAGAAGTTCGTTTTGTAAATCTATCAAGGTAAAATAGCTAATTAGGTAGGTACCTAACCTCTGTTTCTAGGTCAATATCTAGGCATCCTAAAAAGTCCTAGTTGTAATAGCGATTTACAAAAAAAAAAACACGTGGGATATCCTTGACAAAAGAAGGGCTCTCCGTTCCAAGTTGAATTCTTTATTAGCCATTCACTCAATCGTTAGTTCAAAATTAATTTATTAGACAACACAACTTAAAGGCATGGCGCCATCTTGAAAACACGCATTATTAAAAATATAGGTATATAATATCGATCAAAATAGGCACTCACCTTCAAAGTTTGTTATGGTTTCGTCGGACAATCCCCATTCCTTTAAATACTCGGCGACACCCACACTTAAGTCCTCTTCATGTTCAATGTCACCATCCATTTTAACTTGACCACAGCGATGAGCGACCACCCCGTAAGAGAGCTCGCGCAAAAAGAGCGAGTGAGGACTGAGGAAGTGGGGGCGGGGCTGGCCGCCGCTTGCGCCGCGCCAACCAGTGTTGCCAATGCATAGATGTGGAAAGATATGTCATGAAGGCGTGGCACTGTCGCCAGCTATGCGGACAATGTGTCCTTATGTTGCGAATTTAAAGTTACGCTCCGTTTAATCGCGAAACATGCCCCGAGAAAGTTACGTGTTTTACATGCTTTTTCAAAATGCCTACTTGATCAGTTCAAATCTGCAAAAATGACATCAACAAAACAAACCTTAAGACAAACAGAGTATCCTAACACAACTCTGTTAACAATTAATTCATTGGATCTATTTTTAAGTGATTTTTTAACATTTGTATTACGCAATATTTTCGACACGTTGAAACTACTCGAAGCGTGGCTATAGGGATATGGCAACGTTCGCATAATGTCAATATCGATGAATGCGATCTTTGATATTTTCTATATGTCATTTTTATCTACTTAGGGCTTCGAGTCGAAAAAATTTTTAACCCGACTTCACAAAAACGAAGTTACCAAATTAGCACTTGTAATATTTATGGAATCGTAAAATATGATAATAATATATTATTATAGAAATATTATTATAAAATATGATAATAATATATAAATTAGACATGATATCTAATAATCTATTAGGGCTACCAAACAAAAATAAAATAAAATTTCAAAGACATAATGTTTGTTTCGAATTTGGATGTACGTATGATGTTCCACACACTTCTCCGAAAATATTAGTCGAATTGTGACCACATTACCCATAAAAAATTTATCACTGTGTATAATTTTTTTATGGGTTTATATTATTTATTTCGACTTAGAAAACAGTTGTTTCATGAAAAACCGTTTAGTGATTTTCGACTGTATATAGACTGTAATGTGGGTGGAGGGTGAAGGGTGCAAGATTTAAAGGCGTGGCGCCATCTTGCGGACAAGTTATCTTTATAAATAAGCGGCAGCTATGCAATTCCTGTTGCTCAACATATGCGAGTTAGCTACAAGTGTTAAATAGTTATTCGAAATGCCTGCGTGTTCAGTTATTATTTGCAAAAATAGGACGCTCACAACAACTTTAAAAACTAGTGGGGGATTGGTGCGTGCTTTTATGAACATGCACGTGTGTGCTGTATGTATAGTTTCTTCTTTAGTGTGAGATATCTGTAGTGAGGACAAAGCGGCGACACTCGTTTTCGAACAAACTCGCTGTAATGACATATCTCTCCATATCTGTGGTGCTACTCTGCCTGTGTAATACCTACCTAAAAGTTAATGTACCTATGCAACAGATTTTATAATACAACCTATGCGTTCACTATTTTATCAATTATTATCATCGTAGAATTTGTAAAAAGCCGTAGAATTTGGTACGGCCCCAGGGTTACGGCCGTAGACCGTGTATTTTGTGATTTTGTGGCCTGAAAGCCGTAGAACACGGTAATTACCTTAGCTTTGGTAATTTACACCATGAACTCTGGTAGGGACTATATAGGTATTTTGACCTGAACCGTTTTAGTCTTGTAATTTCAACAGCGAGGTCTGGTAATATTTATTACATTTTTATGATTCCATCAACCAGACTAAATTGTCGACATTTGTTTGGTAAAATGTACAATATTCTTTGGTAATTTACACCATGAACTCTGGTAGGGACTATATTTTGATCTGAACCGTTTTAGTCTTGTAAGTTCAACCGCGAGGTCTGGTAATATTTATCACATTTTTATGATTACATCAACCAGACTAAATTGTCGACATTTGTTTGGTAAAATGTACAATATTCTTTGGTAATTTACACCATGAACTCTGGTAGGTACTATATAGGTATTTTGACCTGAACCGTTTTAGTCTTGTAAGTTCAACCGCGAGGTCTGGTAATATTTATCACATTTTTATGATTACATCAACCAGACTAAATTGTCGACATTTGTTTGTAAAATGTACAATATTCTTTGGTAATTTGCACCATGTTTGCACTATTTTGACCTGAACCGTTTTAGTCTTGTAAGTTCAACCGCGAGGTCTGGTAATATTTATCACATTTTTATGATTACATCAACCAGACTAAATTGTCGACATTTGTTTGGTAAAGTGTACAATATTATTTGGTAATTTACACCATGAACTCTGGTAGGGACTATATTTTGACCTGAACCGTTTTAGTCTTGTAAGTTCAACCGCGAGGTCTGGTAATATTTATGACATTTTTATGATTACATCAACCAGACTAAATTGTCGACATTTGTTTGGTAAAATGTACAATATTCTTTGGTAATTTACACCATGAACTCTGGTAGGGACTATATTTTGACCTGAACCGTTTTAGTCTTGTAAGTTCAACAGCGAGGTCTGGTAATATTTATCACATTTTTATGATTACATCAACCAGACTAAATTGTCGACATTTGTTTGGTAAAATGTACAATATTCTTTGGTAATTTACACCATGAACTCTGGTAGGGACTATATTTTGACCTGAACCGTTTTAGTCTTGTAAGTTCAACCGCGAGGTCTGGTAATATTTATCACATTTTTATGATTACATCAACCAGACTAAATTGTCGACATTTGTTTGGTAAAATGTACAATATTCTTTGGTAATTTACACCATGAACTCTGGTAGGGACTATATTTTGACCTGAACCGTTTTAGTCTTGTAAGTTCAACCGCGAGGTCTGGTAATATTTATCATATTTTTATGATTACATCAACCAGACTAAATTGTCGACATTTGTTTGGTAAAATGTACAATATTCTTTGGTAATTTACACCATGAACTCTGGTAGGGACTATATTTTGACCTGAACCGTTTTAGTCTTGTAAGTTCAACCGCGAGGTCTGGTAATATTTATCACATTTTAATGATTACATCAACCAGACTAAATTGTCGACATTTGATTGGTAAAATGTACAATATTCTTTGGTAATTTACACCATGAACTCTGGTAGGGACTATATTTTGACCTGAACCGTTTTAGTCTTGTAAGTTCAACCGCGAGGTCTGGTAATATTTATCACATTTTAATGATTACATCAACCAGACTAAATTGTCGACATTTGTTTGGTAAAATGTACAATATTCTTTGGTAATTTACACCATGAACTCTGGTAGGGACTATATTTTGGCCTGAACCGTTTTAGTCTTGTAAGTTCAACCGCGAGGTCTGGTAATATTTATCAAATTTTTATGATAACATCAACCAGACTAAATTGTTGACATTTGTTTGGTAAAATGTACAATATTCTTTGTTAATTTACATCAAAACTCTGGTACCAAATTCAACCTTTTTTGTTTTGTAAGTTCAATAGCGAAATTTAGCGAGTTTTTGTTATATTTATCAGAGTTTTCATGTAATTCAGCCAACCTTTAATAATTTGGTAACCATTTTTTTCAGTGTACGCTTAGATTTGAGAGGGAGGAACTTAAGCCTCACGACTTCTGGTCTGATGAGAGGCTTGGGCCGTAGCTAGTTTCCATCCTATCAGCAAAGACGCAGGTGATTTAGCTGTCCGGATATCTCGAAATTTGAATTTAGCACTTATCAGCACTCTACAACGCGTAGTATTCGAACTCTTCATCAATTCTAGGAGCGATGAGCACTAATGGATCCCGTACCAGAATCGCTACTATCCCAATACGTTTGACAACCTTCTAGCTCAGTGGCGTGCGCTCGGATTCGAGTGGGAGGTCGGGGATTCGAGTCCCGCGACGGACCACCTATAATTTCTAAATTGGCTCAAGTATGGTCTGACGAGAGGCTTCAGCCGTGGCTAGTTACCAAAGTAAAGCCAAAGTACCAGCAAAGACGATTTTGCGGTCTGGTGCGATGTTGTGTAGAAACCGTTAGGGGTGGCTTACCCCATTCCAAGTTAGTACGATAAATTCTTCGACTGCATCGTCACTTACTATTAGGCGAGATCGTTATTTAGTACATACTAAATTTTAAAAAGCACCCGTAATTGGAATTAGAACTCGTGGCATCAGACAATTCTCAGTTGACTTTAACACAGAATTTTAGGCTTTAAAAAGAGGTTTTAAACAAGAAATCATTTCTTACTGCAATGTCACATAAAACAATTTTCTTTAACCCAGTCAATTAAAGCCCTCGATTACTACATGAAACTACTAGTAGATAAATTACTAAGGAAAATGTTAGTACACCTTTGTTAGTAGTTTTTCGAGGAAAGGCTGTACTTTTAATTCCTTACCAACATCTGATATCTCGAAATTCGAATTTAGCACTTATCAGCATTTTACAACGCGTAGTATTTGTACTCTTCATCAATTCTAGACCCTACGTCAGTCGTTACACGGTTCAATATGAATAGGCAGCAGGACACGGATAGAATAGCTCATTTCCATTGCATAGATGCGAAAGCGACGCTTCAGCTGGCCCGACGTTAATCAAACCACAAGGATTACATCACACTGTGAGCATATCCTACTTTCAGAATGTTATAATAAACGCTTTGAGCTTGTTTTGCTAGGAAGCGATGATCGAGATACAGGGTGTGATGTAGCAACGTGTCCAACTAACATATTATAGGTAAAATTACTAAGGGAATATAATTTAGAAGCGACATCTTTACCAAGGCTGATAAATTCTATTCTCCGCGCGGCGAACCATGATCCCTATGACAGTTCGTTTAGTGATGGGTCGTGTCTTTGGTCGTGTCGATTTTTTTTTTAGACAAAGGCGTGGCTTGCACTTAAACCACGTTGGTAAACATGTTTTAAAAAATATTACAATGTGCATTTTTAATGTCCATTTCGTTGTTGTTGTATTAATTTAAGATTTTTGGCATAGATTAAGTAGGTAAGTAAAACGAAAGTTTCCAACCTTGTTATTTTCTAATAATGCTTAACCCGGTAATTACACGTTTTTGCTATATAAGTAGGTATATATTTTATCATGAAAATGAATGCTCCCCATTTATTTATTTTGTCTGAAAAATTGTGTACTCGTTTCCATTACCGACATTTTTTTATCGATACTTGCCGCCCTAGTCGATAAACGTCACACGACGTAAGTTTTGCAGGACGTAAACATAAATTCAGATTGACATAACTTCTTGTAAATATTAAGAATTGTTAAAAATATCAACGGAATATCATTACTAATGGTAAATAGCTACGTAAAATTTATAAATGGCATTTTTAGACGCCCCCAATATGATCCCGATTTAATGGTGACGCCACTACAATGTTATGTGGTGACATTAGCTGTCAGTGTCATAGGGATCACGGTTCGCTGCGCTGAATATAGGTTTTCACACCTAAAGTATATATGTGTATGGGTAAAGTAAATAAAATCACGTTTTCTTTAAAATTTCATATTAGAGTTAGCAAGAAGATAATTCCAATAGCATAACCTCCTTTAAGTGTTCTTTTGATTCGTGTCAACCGACATTTGGACCATCGTACCTGATAAAAACAATTATAATTATCAACAGTGTTGCTTATTGCTCTACCTACATCCTTTAATTTCTTGTCACTATAGGTACAACAACTGCTTACGATACGCGCCAACACAAGTTTGCATCTTTAACGTTAACCTGATAATATGACCGGCCATCAAATATTCTCCACTATAGCTGATTTCGTTGGCTCAGGTCTGGTTTGATGGGAGGCTTTGGCCATTGCTAGTTACCACCCTACCAACGAAGACGCACCGCCAAGCGATTTAGCGTTCCGGTGCGATGCTTGCAGAAACCGTTTGGGTAAATTTACTTACCCTTCCAAGTTAGTACGCAAACATCTTAGGCTGCATCATCACTTATCATCAGGTGAGATCGCACTCAAGTACTAACTTGCATACAGTAAAAAAAAACTTGAGCAGCTTCTTAAATCAGTGATTTCTTACACATCCTGTATAAAGCTGTAAACTGACGGCCGCCCTGCAATAACGCCGGCATTTTATTGCTAGGCCATCGATATTATCGTGTGTTACTGTTACTGTTACCAACCGCACCGTTACTTGCATCTATAGATATTCGATTCGAGTATGTTAAATATCCGCTATCTCTAAATATCTCTTGTGTAGAAACTCGATTTTCTTGACGATGCCAATCTGCATTTCGTATGCGTTGGCACATTCAGTAAAAATAAACATAATAATTAGTTATTTGATAAGCTCCTGAAAGTTAGCTGTGTCAACGAGTAAAATTCATTTTCTCCACAAAAACAAATTGTTCGTGAGCTTTTTACAAAACCATATTCCAAACAGACTAAATTCGATTGACATCATATCAAATAAGTAACCAATAAAAGATAAAGTTCGCCATAAACCTATGTTAAACCACCCAAATGACCCTTTATAAGCTCAAAGATCAATTCGATGATAGTTTATCAACCATCGAAAATATTATCGAATCAACGAGAAGTAAACACTGGATAGAAACCGAATATTTTTTCCGTGAATAAATCAGATAAAAGAGAGAAGCTTCGCCAAGTGATTCCAGCAGCGGTGAATGTACCGCAATTCGGTATTCGGCACATAGATGGCTGTGATGATTATTCAAATATCGGAATGCCAACAAGGCCGCCTCACAGCCTTGCTTTTTCCGCGTCATCCAATCAGCACCGAGAGTACACCATAACTGGTATACCAATCAGAATAGCAAAACCGGCTACACAGCGCGCGCCACAAAAGTTATTAGCGTAATAAAGTACTGGATAAAACCCGACGAGACAGCGTGTGAACGTTCAGAGAAAGCCGTTGTCGCAACATTAGTAACCTTATTACTAACCGATGGATTCGGCCGTTTATAGCTTGATTGCCTTCCATACATCGAGAATTGAGGTTTGAGAGGCTGAGACCATTAGATATTTGAATTAAACTCTATAAGATTTAATGATGTTTGTTCGTTAAGGTTTTATGGGATCAAATGTTTCATAATTAAAGTTCGTTGGTAAAAGTTTAATCTGATAAAATCTCAACCAACATAATAACAATTGAACCCTTGAAAAACCACCCTTCTAGAGTCTACAGGTATAAACAGGGAGAACAAAAGTACTTATCTATGTACGGAATAAATAGAAATCTTGAACACGTATCTATAACCCTTCCAACGGAAATAGCAAAACCATTCTTGCGGCAAGTGAAGCGATATCGCTATATCTTAATTGAATCTCCCATCGGAGATGAGCAAAACGCTCGAGGAAATTGTAACAGAACTAGATAGATCTCAGATCCTCGATAAACAGAGAGCCTACATATGAGAACCATTTACGTTGAAGAAAATGGTAAACGGTGTGATATTATAAATATAAGGCATTTTTTTTTACATCCAACAACTATTGACATTAGTTGACGATACAATTGATAATTATATGTGAAACCCTCTAACGATCAAATTCCTGCATTTGTTGAATAATGTAGATGATTTTATGATAAATACAACATTAAGAAAAAGTTGCAATATTGCCTTGTAACCAGTTGGTTAGAAAATTTTAAAAGCGACCTAAAACGTACATAAAGTTTAACACAAGTTTCTCGTTTGATGAATGATTGTTCTCAACTCCTTAGCTACCTGTTTTATGCAATTGAACCCTTTGAAATGGAGTGAACTCACTTAAATACGGTCCAGTATTTATCATGTTCTTGTGATCTCGGCCGACGGCGCGGGCGCAGTCGCGGTGGCCGGTGCCCGCTTGCGAACATTTCAATCGCGATTCAGAATACCGGCTGGAGAACTTGAGATCCGATCGTGTTTTTTCGTATGTAATAAACACGTCTTTTGAAACTCCTTTATTCGGAAGCAACAAGGAAGGGTCGATTTATACCTTTTATATATATATTAACTGGTCCAAATGGTGAACTGGTGACATTAATAGCTTGTAAGTTGTAACTTTACTTGAAAGTTTTACTTACTTCAGGTAGGTACTGTATTATGTATAGCGATGAGCAATCTAAAATAAGTTTACATACTTAACTGAAGTTTCGAATGATGCTTATTGTTATTGTATTTAAAATATTATTAAAGTAAATGTTATTTCTATTTATTTACTCAGCAGTAATGTTATCAATATTTACAGTGTTCGGTCTCTCAAAACTAAAAGATAAAACTACATAATGTTCACTTTGTTATAAATGAAGCTATGACTAATAGAGACCGTGATAAAAAGCTGTAGCAGTCCGTCAAAAAGTTAATGAACATGTTTAGAATAACAAGCAATTAGCGGATACTGATGGTCGTAAATACAGACAGTTTTAGCAGTCCAGCACATATCAACAAAATTATAGTATACTAGTGAAAAAAGTAAGATATAATTATTTTTGCACGCCCGTCCCAGATGGAAGTTTGTTTATAACGTTAGAGTTCATGAAATTTTAGAAAGAAACAGAAACGATTTTCATGTACTCAATAAATATAATTGTAAGTTCATTAGAGCTCAGCCTTATATTCGGGTGTCCGGGGTTTGAGTCAAGATGACTTATCGAATGCGAGTCCGTTTATGGCAATGATGATAGAAAACATCGTAAAAAACATGAAAATTATTTTTTATGTTTTTATAGGTGTTTGATGTTCACAAACCCGTATTTGGTTACGGCCAAATCCATCTCATTCGGAGATATGGGGAAGCTGAAAACTAATCTTTTTTTGTGAATGCAATTTTATCATTCATGCAATTATAAAATTAACAAACAATGTGTACACGTCGATATAAAGTTGGGGACACGTGCCACCTCTTTCACATTAATTTAACTAAGCGCACAAAGAAAAAAGCCCGAACAAATCAAGCCTTAAATCCGTGAAGGAGCACAATCTCAGCAAATGCACCGTGAAGGTGCGCCGGCGCCGCTAATGTGAAAAGATTCAACGCAAACATCTTCGTGAACAGAACTCAGAGCTATGGGAATGATAAATCTAACCAAACAACATTCAAAGTTCAGAGACGATAAGGAGCACTCAAGTATACGTACTGTTTTAACTTTTATCCCATACTTATGCATCCCTTCACTCATTAGTGTCTCTATCCTTCACTAGCCCCGCTTTATCTCTTTCCCGCTCGCCTCCGGAGGGCCATTTATCAATTCCAAATAACATGCCGGGACCTTTTCTTTTCTGTTTATTTGTTTTTTATTTACCTTATCCTTTGGTGCTCCGTTTGTGTTCGTTTTTGCCTCCAAATTGATTGTAAAGCCGATCTAATGACGTTCATCTAATGTACGACGGTTCGATAAAGCTAATTGTGCTGCTAATGAGTAAATATTTATGGATTTCTGAAGGCTTAAATGACTTAGGAACGAATTTGAATTTTATGGTCCTGTTACCTTTTTATTTGATACATTGTTTATACCTAACTATTGTTATCTCCACCTTTTTATTATACAATATATTTGTGAATTTATATAATCAAGTAATAATCAGTAGTCTGAACAAGAAATTTAAATAGAGTTTTTCTCTCACCTTTAAGATATTTTTTTCCATCAGTTTGTTTTAGCTTTGTTGCTGATAATAATTTATTTGTCATTAGTCTGAACTCCCGCGGCTCAAAGACTTCATCTCAAAAAGAATGGACTGCTATTACAATTTTAAAATACTTTGCTGAACCCTTGGACTTTCAAGTTGAACTTTTTGCTCTGGTTCGTCCAAAATGGCAAACCGAGTACAATAAGCCGTCTCAATTTTTCAAGCTAATTAAGTATCGATTACTTCTGGTAGTTTATTTCGTATTGCCATCAAAATTTAAAACACTTTGCTGAATTTTCGATTTTTAATCGTAGATAAAATTGTTGCGTAATGACGAATCTGTATGTTTTAATTTTAGGTAGTACTGTGCTGAAATGCCACTTAATCAGGCACTCGAAATTGGCATCACGAATGTCTAATCTATTGTAACTTGCTGTGCGGAGGAACGCTATCAGGCTCTGCTTCGTGCTTTAAAAAATATCTTAAATTCGTAACTTCCGATTGCCTGTAGCGACAAGCAACATTTTTTATGGTCTGTGCCCCAAGAGTATCCTAATCTTTATTTGGAAATTTTTAAATATTTAATCAGTTCATCGAATCTGATTTACAAATCATCTTAAAATTAGGCATGATGGGGCCGATTTCGTGCAGGGAAAGAATTCCGAAATCCTCGAAGCTAGAAATCAAGGGGGGTCTGATTGCGTTCTCTCAACTCCGGCCCTGAGAGCAAATAAAGCGGTCCCTCTGAAATTAATTTCTTTTTGTTTCACCGTCTGGAGGCGAGGCATTTACATTGAATGCGGTCGGAGGCTGGCTCGCGGAGGATATTTATGTAAGGGCTCTCTGTGCATGACGTGCACATTATTCATACACAAATACTCGCTGGACCATCTGTTTATTATTCTTTTACCAGTTTGTCCACTCCGGGAGTTGGATGGAGGCTTTTTCGATCGGAAAACAATGCGGTGTTATTATTTTCGTTATAATGATCTCGCTTGAATGACTTTTCTAAAAGCAAATAATTGAAGAAAATGCTTAATACAAAATATTATGTGCGTCTTTTAACAAATAGGTCACTAACTGTTAAATTACTCAATATTTGTTTGTGAGATCTCGATCTGAAACAAAACGAAAATGGGAATTAGACTATTCACTTTATTACATGGATTTTAAATATTATTTATATGTTTTCCTTATTCTTAAAAAATGATATTAGCTTTAGTGAATATGAACAAAGAATGTCTCCTTTAATATTCGCTAAAGAGTTTTTTCATGCATGCTCAATTAGCCTGTAAAAGTACTTGATGGTTTAGTTTCCGTCCCAACACACCTATATTCAAGACAAGAAAATTGATACCATATCCTTAAATGGCCAGAACTGATTCATTCAGACATTTTGCACTTAAACCACTAGTAACTAAAGGTGTGTATAAAACTATCAAAGTTTACGAGCAGCGGGCGCCGCGGCGTCGACAGTCTACACCTTGTGATTGGATTCACTAGCATTCACTTCGCGAGTTCCCTTTGCATTGGTAATAACAGAATAACAGTTTCCTGCATTCAATGGGTCTATAAATACATTTTATTTGCGGCGACATTTAATTTTACGGTTGCCGTAACCATTATTTTGAGTTCGTTTCCTTAGTTTATGCTTTATGGCTGCAAATTCATCAAGTTTACGCTTATTTAATTCTATATCCCTTTGCTGTTTGAGATCTCTGAATACTTGAGTCTTTGAATCTTTGAGATAATACGACGCACAGAGCAAGGAAAATATTTATTTTTAGATGAAATATCATAACATTATAATTACGAAGAATCCTGATAATAGCCTTTCTTCAAGATAAGCATCATCAACAAAATTAATGTCACATGATTGGTTATCTAAACTTCTAAAGTATCGGTTCGACCCTTATCGTTGCATCAGAGCTGGTAATAGCTGTCTCAACCTACACTATTAATAACGTTAAATCGTTAACGTTAACTTAAAGCTAATATGAGCGTATCTTCTCTTCCAGATCCCAGTCCAGACGGCGACGCAGAAGGGGTCAGATGTTACTGCAACACGGCTCAGTGCGTCAGCACAGGATACATGTGCCGAGCGAGGAAAGGCGGCGGCTGCTACAGCGAGGTGCCTCTACACAGGCGGCACCATGCGAGGCACGGCTGCCTGCATCATCTAGCAGAGAAGTGAGTACATCTAACATACTTTCCACTGATGTGATGGATGATTACAGTCCATCTACGATCGTGTAGAGAGGAATAGGCAATCGTGAATCATCATCACCTGTGATAGCTAGCCGGCAATCAGCCATTTCTTTGCTTAATGGAAAATCATCAAAAGCAATGCGCGTGCCCATAAAAGCCGTTTTTAACTGCATCTAGGCCAATTTTGTGAAAAAAGCTTATTATTGTAGAGTCTACAGTCTAGGCGATTATGTAGATACTTGATGCACAATATTAAAGTGATAAACAATCAGGGGCGGTTTTAGATTATAATTAGCATAAGCATTGAGTTTTTTTGTAATGTCTTATCAAGCAGTAACAACAGATAGGCGTGATTTTATTTCTGGATATATAGGTAAAAATTGGCTAAACTACAAGCCAAGCGGACAAAGAAGTAATAAAACGACAAGGTTCAAGGATAAGCAGTTTAGTAAACAAACTCAAATATCAATCGATGTAAAGAATTCAAATAAAAAAGAACATCTTGATCTGAAACGTTGTAAAACTTTATAGCTGCTAATTACAAATCCAAACAGGTAGGTAAATCCAAGATTAAAATCAACTTTGGCTTTTGGGCCAAATGATTTACAAAATACGAACTGCCTGATTTACACGTGGATTACACGTAACTTATTTTTTTGTGACTTAATTAATGCATGTTTATGAATTATCAAAGTAAAATTTATGATCTTTCTTTCATTAATGTATTTGTTTATCAAACAGAAATTAATTAAAATTGACTTACGGCTTGATAAACAAACACATTTCAAGCTAGCAGCCATACAGACAATTTTTCTATGGGCCTTACGAGTATATTTATTGTCACTGCATCATCTTAATGGAGAAAGGCACAACATCTGTTTTGATGTATGAACAATTGAACGTATCTCTCAAACTTTCTCTTTAGTTATGTACTTGTTTCCACACGACTGCTATACATAGAAAACTGCGTCGTAAGTTCAGTGGTTAGGAACTTCGGCAGCGATTCACGAGGTCCTTTATTTCGCTATTGGCTTAAATTTAATATATATTTAACTGCACATAAAAGTATATTGTTTAAGTATTGCTGCTTTTATTTTTACTCTACTTATTGTACGTCTTATAGTAAATTTTTAAACACAAAATAAAAACAATTATTGACCGTTTGCAAAACACACCGATTCTCCCGCACTTAATACCGGAACAGTTTTTTGGATACTCCTCACAAGTTCACAATCATGTTTCAAAAACCACTGATTGTGGACTTGTGAGGAGTACTCCCGCCAGTAGGTCCGCCGTGGAGACAGACAGTTTTTAGTGGATGCAAGCCCCACATAACCCATCGGTATCCCCTGACGGAGGGGTATGTGTTAGGCATTTTCTGTCTATAAAAAAAAAGAAGTAAAACTTGTGAAACGGAAAAAGACGCCCAACAGTAGGACCTTCAATGGTTGGTAGGAATAGTAATAATAATTAAAAATATCAACACACCCTATTCTTAGTCGTGATTATTTTTCTGTGTTCTCAGAATGTTATTGTGTAACATGTTATGGGACTCGTCACAATCATGATTCGTGTTCGATACCGCACGCGGTTTCCTGTGTTTCTCGTTAACTTTCATCTAAGAATTAATTACCTATTCTTTTGTTGGGCAAGCCGTGCACCTACCTACCGAGACATGCACTGTCATTCATCAAATCTGCTTATCATGCTTCGTGGCTCGGCTAACGCATGTTGCGTCCGTAGCTCGCCCATAGTATCTTCAATCAATTTGTCTTCGGTCATTTCGAAATTGCTTCATAGTTCCATAGATCTTTCATCGTCGTTGACAGCTTCAACAATTATTACAAGCAGATAGAAATTTATGGCTTCCATTAGATATAAAGTCGATTTCTAATAAATTCTTCATATTCCATCGTAAATTACCGTATATCAAATAACACGACCCAAAACCGAGACCTTCGGATGGAGTCCATTAATTTTGTATTTTTAATGTTTACTCCTTGATTGCGAGCCGCCTGTTTCAATATCGGCTTTTAGGGCTTCTTTTCAATAACGAAAACAGAGAGCTAAGCTATAAAAGTTAAGCTTCCATGTGGGCTTTTGTTACGTCCATCTCTATAACTGAATTACTGTTATATCGAATAGTTGTGCTTACATTGTAAAGCAATGAATTTGCATTGAGGCAATTAAATACTAAACGTTTGCGCAATACCTACTTCATACCATTGTTTGCTGATTTTGGATAAACTTCGTCATATTGTTTTACATGAACCTCCTTATTTATTCTCAATGAATGCAATTGTATACAATTTGTTTATTTCTTTTAATTACAATTAGTTCATAGTTTATCTTACAGCAAATAGATCACTATTCAACAATATTCAAGTTTCAACGTGTTTTAAGGAAGAACTTGAAGGAACGAGGACTTCTGTGCAATTATTTTAAACATTACCTACATGTTCACACCTTAGTGTTGATTTTTCATATCGCTTAGCTCCATACATCCGTAGTGGCTACTGGCTATTAAGCCTTATTCGTTCAGTTTATTATCTTATTCAGATCAGCGCGGCTCGGCGTATGGAACAGGTTCCGTCTACGGACGCATGCCTGCTTTTATTTGCTTTAAATTATTTTTGCTCGTTTTTGGCAATCTCCTGTCGTTCATTATCTCCGCTAACGATCGGTTGGTCTGCTTCGTTAAGATTTCAATCTGAATCAAATTGAAATTGTTTTACGGTTTTATCGGTAATTAATTTATGCTGGCCGCTTATTGGCTATTGTTGTTTTTATAAAGAAGCTCTGTAAAGAGGATATTGTAGCTGATTCTGGTGTAAAATTTCATTTGTTATTTGTTATTCATTTGTTAGTTGTACAACAGGAATTTCTTTCAGAAGAGTAGTGTGATGGTAGATTTAGAGAAGCTTTCTGACTTAAGGGATTATAATAGTGAACTCGACCTAAAAAAATGTTAAAAAGTGACAATAGAATATACACAACAATTAAGTTTTAGTAATAGCATTTTCAACGACTGTCGTGAGTCATGACATCAAGTTGTTTTGTCTTTAAGATTTCTTTTATGATTTGGTACATTATCAAAGTGATGCGTCTTACGTAGTAAAATTTACAGTTTTCACTAATTAAGGGCGGATCACTCTAGTACCTAGTCAATGGCCGTTCTACTTATTAAGTTTATATTACAAACATTATTGTCCGTATAAATTGCGATGTTATTGATGTAGGATCTTTGTCCTCGTTTGTTGAGATAAGGATGATGGTAGAAGCTTGGGGTGCAGTCGGAGGTCGGGATCCTAGATAGCGGCGCGGCTGCGCGGACGCCGACCCGATCGATACCGCCATATTTAAACCACAACACCCATTTCTATTATGTACTCCATTGTTTGGACATAAGGCTATTTTTTCAATGCTCTTGTGTGGTACTTATGTCATTTTAGTAATGTCACACATCTCTGCATAATAGATAGTGGACATTTCAACCCTTTGACGCTTCTATATTCCGTTGTTTGATAAGCTCTTTCTTTTGTCTTTTGTTTTATACTTCGTTGCATTTTGAAATTGATATTAATCACAAGACCGACGCTTGTTTAATTAACATTGTTATCTTGCATACTAAATATCATTAATTTAAATGTAGTTACATAGTTATTTTTACTTTGGTTTATAAGGCATGCTACTGATCGTTAATTGGGACGCTTTAATCTTTTGATGGCTCCTGTTAATTTAAATATTCTTTAAAATATTATAGTAACTACATTTACCTTATCATTGTTTTGTACATTGAACAGCAGCACCGTTGGATACTGGTTTGTGCATGTTCGAGCACGTCGCTTTTTAAGTTAATTGGCATTTTTTGCTCATTAATACTTATTATCTTATCGTGGCTTACGTACAATACCCACTAGTACAGGATGTGTACTTTTAGCGATACCTACTCGCCGGCCATTTTTATTATCTAGAAACGCAGCAGAAATATTTGCATCTTCATCATCATTATTTTGATCATCTTTATCCTATGAGTTCATATCAGTTTCATCATCATTCCTAGGTACTTATTTAACACACCAAGCCTTACGCCTCCTTTCTCAAAGGAGGGATTGATTTTATGTATTGACTTGCTAAAAATATATATGAATGAATGTATATATCCCTTAAGACTCGTCACATTACTAATAATAGTTTGTGGCGTTTGAGGGGGGATTAGAACAATTTATCGTAAATGTATTTGCAGTAAGTTTGTTATACCTATTTAACTCAAAATATAAAGATTTTTATTTTGAGTGTCTGTGGTACATACATTATTTTGCACATATTACATGTATAAAGGAAACTAAGATCTTGACTATCCCAGGATAGGAAACAGTCTTTTGTAACCATCCATGTTTTCAACTATGTTCCTAGGCATAAGTATATCCAATGCATTCCAAAGGAATTCTTTCTTTGCTGCATGAAGGATAAACCAACAAATAAATAATAGTATGGGTCATTGAGTGCACTGCATTTATTTTTTTATTGTTTGAGGGGGGGTGAAAAAGATTTATCGTCACTACACTAAGATCAAGGTAAGTTACCAAAGTAGACCCAATACGCCCACAAACATACATAAACTAATAAAATTCAAAAATAAAGTCAGTCCATCAAATCAGCTCGAATTAGTTTCACTCAAAGACCTCAGTGACCAAGGACTTTTCTTGGTTTCACTCTGTTTGAAATTATTTTGAACTTTTATTATAGTTGACCACCAATTTTTGTATTATCAGCCAAACGAAAGTTTAAGTTCTTTGCCTTTAAAGTTTCATTGAAATCTGTTTTTTCCGTTTTGAAACTTACTATGTAAGTACTTAATAACAAAATTTCAAGCTGTCGCAGCCACTCAATAAGTCATTTAGGAACACTGCCGTTAGTTAATAAAAAAAATCCAAATTAGCGAAGTTCGAATCGCAAAGTTTCCGACATACAAAACCAACAAAAGTTTTATCTACATTCCGAAGTCGAAAGACTACAATTTAATACCGAAATGACTGCTTGAAAACGCTGCTTACAGACGCACCAACTAGTTTGGGGACAGATCACTTATATTCGGTCACTTAACATCAATCACGTACATACAAACATATTACAATTTTTATATAAGTATTTGTTACTCAATCACCCCACATCAATTGGACCGATTAGCCGAAAGCTGGAATGTACGCTGTCTAGCTTAAGCCTGGTTTAATAAAATTGTACTTTAGAAATAGAAATTCGCGGGCAACATCTAATGAAATAATGAATTGACATCTTTCTTTGTAATTGTGAAGTAACTGCCTCTATATAATTATTTGATCGATTCGATAGGAAAATTAATAACCGAAACAAGTGGTTTTTTTTTTCAAAAGATTGTCATGTTAATAAGTAATTTTTAACCCCATTTTATCCCGAAACCTGCTTGTTTAAGTTATAAAAGTTCACATGAAGCGGACCGCGACTTCGCTATCAAATTTTTAACATATTAAAGGCGAAAAGTATGTGTGTGTTGTATGCGAAACTCCTTCGTATACAAAAAAAAAAATAATCAATTTTTCTTTGGAATATAGATAGAATGTAGATGATAGATTATAGCCCGTATGTAAAAGCTGATCTGTGAATATAGAGCTCCAAAACTAAAGTGTTGTATGAAGATAAAGTTTTATGGTTGCCAGTTTAGCAGTTGACACCAACAAAGTCGGTGCGTCCGTCAACATTACTAGAGAAATATTTGATAGAATTTTTCGGAATGACCGCCCCGACCGCTCGGTTGATTTCCCACGAGAAAGACCGTAGCGTAGATATTCAAATGAGCTGAATTGTAGATTGTGGCAGCTGCCTTCGGTGTTGCAAGGTTAACTGTTGTTGCTATTAATGCGGCAGATGCGTGGCGTTAATAGAAAGCTTTATTAATAAGTTAAACGACATGTATTACGTAGACATAGAGGCGTTAATCTTAGATAAAAGCTATACTATTTAGGTACTTTCCTTGATTAGCCTGTTCTATAAAAAACCTGTCAAGTGCGAGTCGGACTCGCGCACTGAGGGTTCCGTACTACAACCGGAGGAATAAAACCATAAAAACCACTTTTCTTATCGAACCGCAAAACTAACTTTGTTTTTAGAGGTTTATTGTAAATATCAAAAAAACTACTTATTAGATCTCGTTCAAACCAATTTTCGGTGGAAGTTTGCATGGTAATGTACATCATATATTTTTTTTAGTTTTATCATACTCTTATTTTAGAAGTTACGGGGGGGGACACACATTTTACCACTTTGGAAGTGTCTCTCGCGCAAACTATTCATTTTAGAAAAAAATGGTATTAGAAACCTTAGTATCATTTTTGAAGACCTATCCATAGATACCCCACACATATGGGTTTGATGAAAAAAAAATTTTTGAGTTTCAGTTCTAAGTATGGGCACCCCCAACATTTATTACTTTTTTTTTAATTTTGTGTGAAAACCTTAATGCGGTTCACAGAATACATCTACTTACCAAGTTTCAACAGTATAGCTCTTATAGTTTCGGAAAAAAGTGGCTGTGACATACGGACGGACAGACGGACAGACAGACATGACGAATTTATAAGGGTTCCGTTTTTTGCCATTCGGCTACGGAACCCTAAAAAGATCTAAACGAAAGAGTTTCTTGGGAGGACCCACTAAAAGTTGTCTGTTTCCACGACGGACCTGCTGGCGGGAGTTAGCCGGGGCAGGGAATGTATGACCTGTCCCTCCCATCTGCCCCGGTAAACGCTAACAAGGAAAACCAGGGTCAAAGGGAATTATTTTCCTGTCCCAGAAAAGACACCCGGTGACATAAGATCAGGGGTCTGATTGCGTAAGAAAAACGTATTCATCGTTATCGTAAACGTTTGCAGATTCTGCCCCCCGATTAGCTGACGGAAATCAGGGAACTAATCAGCGCGGGCAGAATTCGTTACGATTACGATAGCGATGAACACGTTTTTCTCACACAATCCAGCAGGGGATTTATTTTTACATTACCGCATCTCCAGTTATTTTGTTTGAATAAGACAATAATGTTCTAACTAATAAACAATATTATGTTACAAGTAAAGATAGCATTGAATTAAGATAAGAAAAACTTCGTGAGAACACTGCTTTGAAATGCAGCGGTGACTCAAAAATGTACAACACTTTATATTCTTCGCGCATCCACTTAAACTGGCGGTGCTTTATGTGGCAATTCCTTATTCCGCGTACAGTGTACACGCTCGCTAAACATCTTAAGGGGATTTATTGAATTTATTTTTGCCTTTCTCACTCTCACGGATACGTTGGTAGGTGCGACATGCAGCGTCGCGGAAGAATATAACAAAAAAACGACCTTTTACCTAAACAATCAAAAACTAAGCCAGTTATAAGAATCTGTTTCTAAGCGTTTTGGGATACCATTATTACCGACATATTAAAACAAAAATTACAATTACAGCCATTGTAGTTTCCGATAAAAATTAGAAAAACTGAGATTTTAGAGCCAGTTTTGGGAAAATTTTATCCAATCGTTTTTCTGCTTCTAAGCGATTTTAGATACATGACGTTTAAATTTTAGAGTAATTATCTTTATAGTTTTTAAATAAAACTTCATTCAAAATCGCTTCTGCGCCGTTGACTTTCCGCGGTGGTTGGTGCAATAAATTGCCCTCAAAATGACAGTTGTATCTAATTAAGTATTGCCAGCTCTGAAAACAAAAAGTTATTGTCATACTATCCATACATGCCATACCATACCTGCCATATGTCCATACATGCCATACCTTACCCAAACCTATTTACAAAACGGACCAAAAAAAGGATTGTAATGTTTTTAGGGTTCATGTAAGTATGCATGCATTTATGTAAGTGAGTTCCTTTATTCCACCATAACTTCTGTACAACTGAAGAGATTTAGACATAGACGTTAGAATCCTATAGCATCATTCCGAGTAACAAAGGCTATTTTTTTAGAAAGTGACGTGTTTTTTTTAAATATTACTTGTTTGACCTCTACGGTCTATGTCGTCACTTTTATAAGAGGACGTCTCAGGTCTTACCTATATTGTTCTTTTCCAATGGATTCATGTTGTAATTAGAAGCAAAAATCACCAATTAATTCTATGTTTCGTAACAACTTACATACCCATAGAATACAGTGGGGTTAGTACAGGTTTTTGTACGAATTTCGAGTCTGCTCGCATCGTGTGTGTGTATGTATGTATGTATTTATGTAAGTGAGTTTCTTTATTCCACCATAACTTCTGTACAAGTTACAACTGAAGAGATTTGGACATATCGTTAGAATTTGAATCCTTAAATCATTCCGAGTAACAAAGGCTATATTTTTTTTTTGAAAAAGACGTTTTATAACAGGGCAGTCGTGTTTTTAATGATATCTTGTTTACCTCTACAGTCTACGTCGCAACTTTTGTAAGAGGACGTCTCAGTTCTTACCTATATTGTTCTTTTCCAATGAATTTATGTTGTAATATTAGAAGCAAAAATCATCAATTAATTTTACGTTTCGTAACAACGAACGTACCCACAGAGTACAGTGGGGTTAGTACAGGTTTTTGTACTAATTTAGAGTCGGCTCGCATCGCACATACGAATCGAATTCCTCCATACTTTTACAGCCAACGCCGTCTATGGACATTGGACAGTCACTGACATGCGGGTGTCAAAAGATGGCGCTGACTGTAAATCTATGGAGGCATTCGATTCGTTTGTGCGATGCGAGTCGACTCGCAATTCGTACAAAAACCTGTACTAAGCCTTGACTCTAAGATTAATTCCAATAAATATAGTAGACACTTGAATAATCGCTGATGTCAATCTAACTGGTTGTGTTTGCGCAAGCGGCGCCTCTGTGCCAGCGGACTTGCGGGTCGACACGACAACGTTGAGTACTCAGACAACTGCAGTACGAGTATACAAGCAGCCAGCACACGTATTCCTGCAACTCGGTGATTATCAAAAAATGATAAAAACTGGCAATGGTCTTTATCCATTGAGGGTTGGCTACGAAAATGTTATTTTCATTTTATAGCAAACCTTCAATTGACAAAAAATACACGTCAGTGGCTGTCATTCTTTGATACAGGAGTTACAGAAAACGTATGCAGGATTGGATACCAATGGGGATCCTGACGCAAGCTAAAGGGCGCCATCAGCGCGATGGCTATTGATATATAATTTAAAAATAATTTTGTTTACATGTGGTTTTCTGATAACTTTTGTTTTAAAAAGTATCTGCTTTACGAAAGATTATAAAAATAAAAATGTATGGAACGCCATCTGGCGCAGACTACCAGTCTTATCCATTTGCCACAGGGGCTCACGATTCCCACTCATGTTGGCTGAGTACTTATTGTTTGACAGCGATCGCGGGATGCTTATCTTTCAAATAGCTTTTTATTGGCGGTTACGAAGTATTTTACTGTCAATACAATTCACCAGTACCAGGCTCAAACAGTAGTTTATACCAAGTCTGCTAAACAAACGTCATTTGAGGCGAGGAAATACGTTTTATCACTTAAAATACCACCTGCTATGCTAGATTCTTCTTTCCACGTACTAGCTTATTATGGAACGAACTACCTACTAACAGAGATATTTCCTCAAGATTACAACATGCGGACGCGGTCATTGAGGGAGGGAACGAATAAACAAACTCCTCAAGATCCGACAACGCAGTTGGTGATGGGCGGTGATCACTTAACATTAAGTGACCTGCGACTGCTTGTTCGTTTGTCATCCATTTTTCATCAACATATGGTTACATCTTTGACATTAAGGTGTAACCTATGTGCCACGTTTTAACGGGTGTCAAATTGTCAACTGTGGATTGTTGGAAGAGAAGTCATACGCATTTTTGGTTTTCCCAAAGATGGACGCTTTGGCCGAAGCGTAAGAGGGTAGGAAGCCTGTTGAGAACCTACTAGGCATTTTTGGAGTGCCTACAGGATTCTTATTCAAAAAGTTTCCCTTATCCCTTTTCTAATATATAAAATTCTCGTAGCCCGAAGCTCGTAGTGGCCGAGCCCTTTTGGAGGAGTTTGGACTTACCAAACTCGAGTGTTCGACCGATCGTAATGAAATTTTCTGTGTATGTTTGGTACGTCTGAGAGAAGGTCGTAAGCTATTTTTAACCGAATTAAAAAAAAGGAGGAGGTTCTCAATTAGTCGGAATCTTTTTGTTTTTTTTAATATCCCTAATGGCAAAACAACGCTTGCTGGGTCGGCTAGTTGTCAGCTATATATTATAATTTCCAGTCTTCCTTTTCTGTGAGTAACTTTGTCTGCATTACTTTACCCGAAGATGTCTTCATTCGATAGTAGCAGTGTGTTAATTGCTATTTCCAGGCAAGAAGAAGCTCTGTCCCACTGCCAGAACGCGCCCTCGCAGGGCGGCCCTCCCCCGCGGCAGTACTCGCTGCTGCTGTGCTGCTTCAAGGACCTGTGCAACCACGAGGACAGCCCCCTGGCGAGGACGAGGAATCTCACTGCCAATGACTTAGGTAAGCATCCATACAAGAATTCCGTACTCTCGTTCCGTATGTAAAAGAAAGACGTGTGGCACTCGGAGACTGCCGCGGTAAAGCTATTGCATAGCTGTTTTTATCAATTTATGCAATTATAATTATACAATAATAATACAACCTAGAGACGAGTTGCTGAACTAAAGAGACAAGCGTGATATTTCAAAAGTCATTAAAAGTTCTGCTATTCATCGATAGATGGCAAAACTAAAAAGTGTTAGGTTATTTTCGTTACCTACGGAATTTCTGAATTCGGTCTCCAGGCTCAAGGCCCGCGATAGAAGCTATGCAATAGCTTAAAAGTACTTTCTTGCAGGTATAGCTACATCATTATCATCAGCTTTCATTTAATATCAAAATACAGGGTGTACTTATGTATGCTTCTGAAAAATCAGCTAAGATAGTTGGTAGATGACCAACGAACCTTTAAAGGTTTACCTACCTCTTAGCGCATGGGAAAATATTGGTGCCAATTCATGATAATAAGCTACCTGCTTGTAAACTGAAACTTGATAGTTTTTAACTAAAGGTAAACATCGACCAAATCTTTTCAATGAATACTAGGTATATAAACTGTTATTAGTTCTGTGATGAATGATAATATTATGTGAATTCGAAACGAGAAATATCAAGTTACAAATGACAACAATTATATTATATTAGTTCAGAGTATTGCATTGTACCTAGACCCAGATAAAGCGCAGATAGATGTTTACATAGCAGTCAAGCCCAGAAAGAGAGAATCAAGTTCAACAATTCTTTGAAACGATAATAATAAAACAGCAAAGTTTATTTTACGAGAATTCAATAAAACAGAGCACTTTCCGCGAACAAAGATATTATTCTACGCCCGCTTATCTAATGTAAACAGTGACTCAGTACATGCCGGGGGTACTACTCGGTGGCTCTTTGATTAAGGGCTCCAATAGACTGACTATAAGTCTCGATGCTACAGCGACTAACGCTTGCAATGTCGACATAATTTGCTAAAGTAACCCATCGGCTATCAGACAAAAACTCCTTACAAGTTACAAAACAGACGTGCATAAATGCCATCGTTGTTGACTGTAGAGTCGTGTCGTAAGATTTGACTGAATCACATGAAAAATAAGCGATTGGAAAGGAATGGGGCGTGTTTTCGTGGATTGAACTACTAATTGAAATTAATTAATTAACTATTATCTACTTATTGACGTAAGTTTCTGCTATTAGACGTAATATGCGAGCTTTCAAATCCAATAGACCTGCAATCTTTACTTTTCTCCCACAGATTCGTGATAGATACGGATCGATTACTTTCTTCGCAACTTAAGTTTAGCGAAGACCCTACTAAAGTAGGTACCAATAAATTTTATTAACAGGCCTTTGAAAAAGCTTTTGTACATTGAAGTTCTCTTACAAGGTTCTCGTTTTTTAAACCACGCCCATATTGTTCTTTTTTTATAAGCTTTTTGATAAGCTCCATGTCGCCAATGTGGTCTTGATCTAACATTTGAATATTACATAATTATAGTTACGGATATAATTTACGCATTGATTAATTCTTGTGCAATAGATTTGTTTACATTCCTATCAGTAGTGTTTGCATATCATAATTTACCTATATCGTTTGGGCGTAAGTTAATTGAAGTAAAATTCTTAAACTATCGAGTATGTACGTAAAACTAAATAAAATACCATGAAATCGCGTTGACACTATACTTATCTGTAAACATTTACAATACCACACAAAAATGTTCAATTTTGTTTTAAATTGTAGTTAAAAACGAAATATTGTGAGTCAAACGAAGAAATGACACGTATTAAAAATTTGACAAAATTATTAAAAAATTGCTACTCAGGTACTTATTATTACATCTGCTACAATACATTAAATACGACTCAGTACACAGATATGTACAATGTACATGTAGACAGACTACGTATAAGTAGGTACCTACTAACAACTAAGACCAGGAGTCACAGTCTAAAATTAACAGTAACATCATTTTTATTTGCCCAGCTAATTATTCGCAGAAACCGATCCTAAGTGGAATTAAACCGATATAAAATGCGCGTACGCAGAAAATCACCCCGCGCCGTGTGGGATGCTAGCCGGAACTCGTCAGCGTACGCACGATACGCGCATATCGAATGTTAACGATATAGCAACAACAATGCAGTCATACCTGATACGATGCAATACCGGGAACTTATTTGAATAGCAGCAGACATATTCGCTAACACACCATGTACATATCGAAGCCTTCATGTGAGCTATGTCTGACTGAGAGACAGGTGAATTCTAAATTTAAACTGTCGAGTTTGTGATTGTATCGTAATCACAGTTTTACTGGCACTGTTTAGGTACAAAAGCTACAAGTACATAACGCCGACCGCCCGGCGGTTTCTTAAGGACCCCTCTGTAGTGAGCCGGAAAGAGATAGATGGGACAAAGCGACAGAAAGAGAGCACAACGTTTTGGTTAATTAAGTCGTAGGTATAAGGCGCTATGCGAATTGCTTGTGTAAAACGTGTGCCTTCAATGATAATTTGTGAGTAGTCCCTTTTCCTATTACCACAGAAATCGGAAAACATAATATAAAACGTTTCTTTTTCTTTTCTTTCAGAAAACAGCGTGGCCAGCGAGCGAGGCGCGTCGTACAACGGCGAGGTGTGGTTCAAGGCGGCCACGATAGCCGTGCCCGTGTGCGGCGCGCTCATCCTGTTCATACTGGTCGCCGTCGCCGTCAGGCTGCTGAGGGCCGACGCGCTGCTGCAGGCCGACAGGAAACTGAGGTACCCGTCTATACACACACACGCACAATATATCGTCTACAA
This sequence comes from Coenonympha arcania, assembly GCA_036785405.1. Taxonomy (NCBI): domain Eukaryota; kingdom Metazoa; phylum Arthropoda; class Insecta; order Lepidoptera; family Nymphalidae; genus Coenonympha; species Coenonympha arcania. Next base: position 7,504,210 of record CM072067.1, read on the forward strand.
CGGCGAGGTGTGGTTCAAGGCGGCCACGATAGCCGTGCCCGTGTGCGGCGCGCTCATCCTGTTCATACTGGTCGCCGTCGCCGTCAGGCTGCTGAGGGCCGACGCGCTGCTGCAGGCCGACAGGAAACTGAGGTACCCGTCTATACACACACACGCACAATATATCGTCTACAACGGCGAGGTGTGGTTCAAGGCGGCCACGATAGCCGTGCCCGTGTGCGGCGCGCTCATCCTGTTCATACTGGTCGCCGTCGCCGTCAGGCTGCTGAGGGCCGACGCGCTGCTGCAGGCCGACAGGAAACTGAGGTACCCGTCTATACACACACACGCACAATATATCGTCTACAACGGCGAGGTGTGGTTCAAGGCGGCCACGATAGCCGTGCCCGTGTGCGGCGCGCTCATCCTGTTCATACTGGTCGCCGTCGCCGTCAGGCTGCTGAGGGCCGACGCGCTGCTGCAGGCCGACAGGAAACTGAGGTACCCGTCTATACACACACACGCACAATATATCGTCTACAACGGCGAGGTGTGGTTCAAGGCGGCCACGATAGCCGTGCCCGTGTGCGGCGCGCTCATCCTGTTCATACTGGTCGCCGTCGCCGTCAGGCTGCTGAGGGCCGACGCGCTGCTGCAGGCCGACAGGAAACTGAGGTACCTGTCTATACACACACACGCACAATATATCGTTCTACAACGGCGAGGTGTGGTTCAAGGCGGCCACGATAGCCGTGCCCGTGTGCGGCGCGCTGGACAGGAAACTGAGGTACATATCTAGCTATCTCCGATATATAAAATTCGTGTAACAGTGCTTGTAACCAAACTCCTTCGAACGGCTCGAGCGATTCTAATGAAATTTTTTGTCTACATTCGGTATGTCTGAGAATAAGTCGTAAGCTATTTTTGGTGCCCCTGAATGGCAAAACAACGTTTGCCCGGTCAGCTAATAATAAATAAATAAGATAATATTGTCCCGATCTTTTTACTGAAGTTTTTGGAAGCATTACAGGCAATAACAAATTGTTGTTTATTTGTTCTAGGGGCGGCTACATGACTACGCCACAGCACAGCACGGATGACGTCAAGAAAGTCTGGGTGGGCAACTCTTCCGCCCCCCTCCTTATGACGTCAGGAGGCTGCCTCGTGGCCGTCGAGCGCGCTCAGCTCGTCGACGTACCCCCCTGCCAACAGCTCTGTGATATTCAACGATAGACTGCCAAGCAACGAGCGAGCAATCTCTTTCGCCCATTGTACCATGAAATGACGGTGTGTAGTATAGGAGTGTGGTTTTTAATGTGAGGCTTCTTTTGATCATTGAAAATGACACACAATTCGTTAAACATAACTTTGCAAAATATCAGAGAATTCTAACTTGCAATAATTTAGATTAATCTTTACTCGATCAATAACAATTAAAATGTGATGAAAATAAATGCAACTCAGTTAGCTAATTTTTGTCACGATTGCCAACATATTGTCGATTAATTAATCATTTTTAATACTTGCCCTAATATCATATTTTGAATCCTGATTATAATTATCTCCTAATCAGCAAGGAAACGTAAGAAATTCTAAATTTTCACCTTAAAAATTGTTCATTTACGAAACTCACATTAAACACTATTTATAAGTATAATGGAAATTGCACATAACAGACAAACCGAACTCCACGTAATACATTTTGCAAGTGAAAAAACATTGCTTGCGACTCGGCACTTGTCTTGTTTTTTGCAATTATGGCTCTTTTTCACTGTGACGTCGTTGACTCCTCAGTGCCTTTGTGTGTTAGCGATTTCAGTGTCATAGAGCTTGTGTATGAAAAGTTGTATGAAAAATTTAAGTCCATATCAAGAATCTTTCTGTAAATTTGATCTCAACGCCTGCCCGTCGTTCCACGGTACAGTGCGCGCGTATACCAAATCTACCACAATGTATATTTTAACTGTATTTTTGTAAGCGCTTCGTGTTCCTTTATTTTGTAAATGTAATCAATTTTGACATGTCTCTTTGAGATCTAGGCCCTTATTCTAGCTCGTGAGCTATGACGTTTTTATACGTTTACGTCTTTGACGTTGTAAATTATAGTCAGGGCCTGTATCTATTATTTTAAAGGAAATCGTAACATTTAAGTTACCAAAATGTAAAGCATGTTATGACATTATGTCGTTATTCTGTCATACATATGAAATAACGACTTGATCTTATACTATTCTGAATAGCACTACGACAAAATGTCATAATATGCTCAAAAAACTAACAATACTATGACAATACGCTCTGCGTTGTTTAAGAAACAAGAGTTATGTATTTTTACTAACTAGTTTTTAGGAATTTTATGAATGATTTTACTCCCTCGGACAACTAAATAAACCATAATATAGATAAACCCCCAAATTCGATTTAGGTAGGTTACGGTGGAAATGTAATTGTTGAGTATGGTTTATTTATTCAACGGCCGTAAACTGGCATATCGGTGCGGTTTAGTCATGTAACGATATTTGCAAGAATTCTTCGAAAGTAGATTTTGATAAGTTGTTTTTTTCATGGTTATCATATCCATGTTTCTTAACCAATGTACGTACGACAAAACAAATCTAGACATTAATGTGTTGTGTTTATTGTACTAATTTTACCCCGCTTGATGCAATGTGATATTTGTGCTATTTCATAATGGGGTTTAGAGCGATGCATTCAGGTTTTTCAATATCGGTGTCACTTACATATTTGACACTTATTGTAATCAGATTTTTCCAATTCAAAGACTTCGTTTGAAAATGATAGTTGTTTCGCGATAACCCCCAATATAACAAAATTGAAAAGTATATACTTATTACTTTGCATTTAAAATACTTTTTTTAAGTTTTCGTACTTTAAACTTCGGACAAGTGCAAATATAGAGGACTGATATAATACAATTCTATATTGCACTTAATATCTTAATATTAAAAAATATATAACTATCTAGGACTTATATTTCTGAATTATTAACAAAAAATCACTCGGACTTTTTACACCAAACTGCCTTAAATGAGGCTAACTACACTCCAACTTTTAATAAAATGCAGTGAAGTGACGTTTCGAACTATCATTTGGTAAAATAAAAAATAAATATAATCAAATTATTTCACATAAAAATGTTATTTTGTCGTTAAGTCGTAAGCCGTTTTGTAGCTAAGTCAATTTTCTTATTTTATAATATTTTAACTTATTATGGTGAATTATAGGACGAATAATGGAGTTAAGTAAAATATTATAGCAGTGTTATTAAGTAAAATATAATAGCAGTGTTGCCGGTTTAGCGGTTTTTTACAGGATATATTTTGGATAGTGTGCTCAAGAACTCCACAACCTTGTGCCTCCTTCACCTTTCTACCATAGAACCGTGAGACGTCGAGAGAATTGGCATCCTTATGTGGTTGATGTCCAGCGTACTCGGACGAAACGCTTTTCTTCTACGTTTCTGATACGAACCGCTAAGGTGTGGAACACCCTTCCAGCTTCCGTGTTCCCAGCCAAATACAATCTGGGTGCCTTCAAGAGAAGAGTGAATAGGCATTTTCTAGGCAAGCGCGCTCCATCCTAGACCTCATCATTTCTGTTCATCAGACTTGATTGTGGTCAAGCGCAAGCCTATCAATTATAAAAAAAAAAAAAATAGAAACGTCATTTTAGTGCATCGAATTAAAAGTCGGAGAATAATTATTCGGAACCACAATTACACAAATACTTACTACTAAAGAAAAGTACATTCTGATGCATTGGCTTCAGTATGTAATCTTCTTTAGAAAATAAACTGGCGATAGTAGTTCGATTGAGAACCAAATATGCTATCATTGAATTATTATCACGTTGATAAAACAAAAAATATTATATTTTTGTACCCTGTGTTATGTATAAAACAACTTTTGTAAATATAGATCCATAAGAACACTATTCTCGACTTTGTATTTTTGTGTAAACTTACTGGTTTACTTGAGTAAGCGTTTATGTTTAATAGACCTTTTAGTTCAACGATTAAAGGTTGACCTAGATTAGTTCAGACTGTAGGTTCGATCACCATCTATTGGACGATTATCATACCTATTCTTATTACAATTTGAACCATTATTTGCAAATAATTTTCAATTGAGTCATATTTTTTGTGTGCTTTCTTATCCTAAGATATGTTACAATGTAAAGTGCCTTTATATTTGCTTAAACAAATTAGACATAAATGCTAACTTTTGTGATAAAAGTATTTTAACGAAAAATATCCACATTTGAAATAATTGCATGGCGTCAATTTCTGAAATAGTAAGACCGTCAAAATTAAATGCCAATAATGAATGTCAACCTAAAAATATCATGTTCATGTCATACATGATTTTTGACGGTCGTCTCTTAGTCTAAACGTGGAATCTATTGACAGAGGAAGCCTAGTCTTGTGTTTGTATCTGAATTTAATAATCCTTAATCTTTTCCACTCGCTATAGATTTTACTTATTAGTGGTCGAAAGTGTGGATTAATCCTTAAAAAAATCCTTAGTATCTTCCTAAACTATTTTTTCCTGTGATTTTTTCCGTAAAAATAGCGATCAAATCAATTATAAAACGGCAGTACGATAATATTGTTATTTTTAATATTTGTACTTTGGCTTTCTTTTCAAACAGACATTCATAAACCATAACTCTTTTGAACACAAAAAGTGTCTTGTTTCGTTCTTTTTCAGTGATGAAAAAGGTGAAATATAGACACTTATGGAATATTTTCTGAAATTCTTCCGTAATTTTTTTTTAATTGTAAATGTTTTCAATTAATTTACGTTAACATATAACACGGTTTTCACCGTTGATAATATATAAAAAATATATAACGAAAAATTTACATTTATTTAGAAACATTTTACTTTTATTTTTCGACCACCATTCAGATTTTTGACATACATAAATAAGCTTCCCATAGGTGCCTTACCTTTATAAATAAGTTTTAAAATATAAGCGTTTTATTGTATAGGTGCAAGTGAAATACTCTGTAATGTTAAATAAACAATTAAATAATTATTATACCTGCGATTTTATGTAAATATGTATGATGTATAAAACATAAGTGAATAAAATGAAATTATTTTATAAAATATGGTTTTTCTTTTCTGTAAAAGCTCATTTCTTATTTAATAACTATAATAGGTACTTGAATCTCTACCGCGGCTTCGCCCGTGCGAATTTCGATTTTCGCAGATACCATGGGAACCATTGATTTCTCGAAAGAAAAAAGTAATCTATAAAGTAATCTCGCATAAATCCTCTCTTCCAAATTTCAACAAAATCTGTTCGAAGTAACAAGCATTCATACAGTATGCGAGAGATATAGCGAGATTATATTCTTGATAAGAAATTACGTCATTTATGTAGTAGATAGATAGTTTTTTGATGGGACTTCTGCTAGACGTATACTCTATGATGGGATTCAAAAAATAATATATCTTCCATAAATTCCTTAAAGCCAAGGCTTTTACAGAAAAAGTACCTAGGTAGGTTCATCAGCTCGGAACTCTTATACAGCTGGGGTCTGATTACCTACGTAAGAAAAACGTAGGTATTCGTTATCGTAATCGTTAGCGAATTCTGCCCCGCGACTGGACCCCAATCAGTGGGCAGAATTGGTAAACGATTACGATAACGATGAATACGTTTTTCTTAGACAATCTAGGGATTATGTCGAATCATACACAATAATTTCGACTACGACTTACGATATCATTCGACTAAGAGTTATCATCCCTCGAATAGTAAGAAATCGGGGAGTGCCCTTGTGTTTTACTAGGTACCTTCATTGCTTACGTGCCTACCTACTAAAAATCGGCCTGGTATACTTTACGAACTGGTTTTCTAGAAACCATAAAACAAGTAAGTATATTAGCATTCATCATGAATTTGCCAGCAATAAGTAACTACGTATTTTCTGGAATTAAAAGTATAGAGTTCAAAACATGGTCAAGGAAGTGTTTCGACACTGTATTGAAAAATCAAATGTTATCAGATTAAGATCTCTTATCAGATTTATCTTAAGGTCTTAATTAATAATTATGAATTAATTATATTTTCTTGTGTTTATTAATAAAATAACTACATATATACAAAAATACGGCTGATTTATTTTGAGAGATGAAAACAAAAAAAAATTAGTTAATCAAAGTAACCATACGCATAGGTACTTTTATTAAACATCTGTGGCGCTGCAGCGCGCTCTCGGATTTGAGGTGGAGGACGCGGGTTCGATTCCTGGGATCACTTTAGAGCCAGCAAAGACGCACCACCAAGCGATTAAACATTCCAGCACAATGCTGTGTAGAATCCTTCGGGATTGCTTACCCTTACAAGTGAGTACGATAACATCTTCGACGTCAATTACCATCTGATGAAATCGCTGTCTAGTACCTACTAGCCTGCGTAGTGCAGAATTCTGAAAAAAGAAGCTCCTATCTAAATACTTTGTTCATACCACTATCACATCAAATGCTGGTATCTACCGCTAGAATAGTATTCACAGAAGAAATATAGTCAGTTAGGTATTCTTAAGAGGATCGTCTATATGTAACGCAACATGCGTTGACACATTGGCTTCGATTCATATCAGGGAGACAGAATAAAAGCCGGGAGCCGCAGCTGAAACTGCTGAATCAGGTAAGCGTCGCAAATATGCCTCTTAGAGAGTTACATATTTGTCCCGTTTGCCGTGCGGTGGAGACCCTGGGGCCATGGAGTCATAGTTCCAAAAAATTCATTCGAGAGCTTTCCCCGCGTTTAATAACCTCAACTGGTGGTTTCAAATTTTTTGCGCAACGTATCAACCTAGCTGTTCAACGCGGAAATGCAGCCAGTATTCTTGCCACCATTCCACGCGGGCAAGACTTGTACCTATAGTAATTGGAATACCTAATAAGCTAGTGATAAGTTTTATTGTAACATAATATTAAAAAAAAATTAATTCCTTCATGACCAAGAAGGAATTATTATCTCTACAACTTCCATAGCAATGTTAGTGATGACTGTTTATTCTGGGGAAAAACCAATAAAAAAAAATTAAACGAATGCGGCTAAAGTTATGGCCAACAGCTAGTATGTGTAAATGTATCTAATTATATAAAGATGATCTTGTTCCCAATAATTTAATAATCATATTTCTAAATTAATGACAAGATTTGATGAAGAGATAACAACTTTATTGACTGTTTATAAGAAGGCTTAATATATAAATAAACACAATATATAGAAAAAAAATCAGTTAAACAGTGGTTTTTTGCAGAATTGATCTTATAAATTGTGTGAAGCTGTTATCGGTCAACATTAATTTATTCCCAAAAAGGTAGGTAACTAAATTGAGGGAAGTTTTTGGTACCTATGTAGTATGTACTACCACAGCGTACTATGGCTTAGTAAAAGCACCGTAACCAAAGTACTTAAATTCATGGATTTGATTTTGATATGAGTAGCCCCTGTGATGATAATGATGAAACTCGTAGATAGAAAGAGACTCCAACTTTCAAGTGATCTCACATTTATACATATAGAAGATGATAGGGTTGGTACGATTTTACGCTACCAACGTTTAGCGATTGGCGATTTTAGATTAAAGACCCAAAATACATGACGTTTATTTTTGAAAGTACCTAATTGTATTTATAGTTTTTAAATAAAACTTCATTCAAAATCGCTTATATACGCCGTTAATGACGACTCGTTTGCAAAAACCTACTTGCCATCATTGTATCACAATGTAGACTACTATATCTACGCATTACGCACAAAGTACGCACACGATCAAGGTTGTAACTTTTAAAACCAGTAGGTACATTATGGTATTCTGTGGTAAAACTGTGTCAATTAAGTATGACCACCGCTACAATTACAACTACTTAATTATTACTTACAACCACCATAAAATCTGTTGCAGCTCAAATTAATGCTCTATTTCTATTGCATTTCAACTATAGAAACAACCTAAAGAGACATTTAAGGAGATCTTTAACTAAGTATAAAAATCATTTTGGGCTTCATTTGATTCGCCAAAAAGTACTGTAAGTAGGGTACCTACCTACCTATTAGGAATTGTCAACATCTTACGGAAGATACAAACCCTCTTCCTCTTTCCTCATTCACCCGTTACCAGTAAGTATCTATAACTAGTAGTGACGTCTATTGGTTTCCTTAATCTTAGATGCAAGAAAAATGAGCGTTTAACTTATTGGTCCTTTGTTTTTTTTTCAGGCCAAAATGACAAAAGGGGACAGCGAAAGCGCTAAAGTCCTGAACTTCGATCACCTTACCTTCTGGGTCGCAAATTCTAAAACCGTTAGTTATTTTTATTATAAGTACCTACCTAAGTGCATTCCTACTTACTTTGCAGCAATACTTTTGGTTGCAATTATATCTCTCTATAATATAATAATATATACATATAGCTCTCTATAATATATATAGCTAATTTTCAGTCCAAGGCTCCGACTGAAAATCAGCGCTGTGCTCCCATGCTTATATGGGGCACACAGCACCATGCTGAGTTGGGAGCCTTTTTCCGGGTTGTGCCACGTGTGACAGGCGGTGTTTGGTGCTTTCGTCACTTGGGCAATTATTGGTTTTTGTTGCCCGAGTGGGGGAAGCTTCTGGCATCGTTTTAGTACGTAAGGCGTATTGTTTTGTTACGTGTGGCATTTTCGGAATAAATTTTTTCTTTCTTTCTTTCTTTCTTTCTCTATGCCGTCGGTGCAATAAAATGGGGCGGCCCTTTTCTCCCTTGTATTATCCCGCGATATTGCGACCTGTAAAAGTGATTTTGTGAAAAGATTCTGACGAATTGAGAACCTCCTCCTTTGTATTGAAGCCGGTTAAAGATTGCAGTAAACAACATAGTAACCCGTTGAGTTAGTTAGTTAGTAGGTAGGTACATACTTCAACTGGTTTTTTTATTTCTAACTTTTAAGTAAGTATCTAGGTAAACTACGTTACAAAAACAAGACGAATAATAATTATACTATTGAACAACTGTTATTTCAGGCATCCAGCTATTTCGTGACGCGATTTGGCTTTAAGCCTTTCGCAGTGAGACAATCCACCGATGACAGACCAATAGCCTCGTATGCCGTTAAGCTGAACCAAGTAAGTTTTTGCGTTTTTATTCTAAACTTACATTTTTGATCCGTGGTTTATGCGATGCAACTCCACGATATTTTTTTAGTAATTTGTTTAGGTAGGTACCTACGTGAGGCTTAGTGCACCGAGCAGATCTGCCGATGCCAGAACACCTTTAGTAACACAAAATTAAAGTAACACCAATTTGCTATTAAAGAGAATAAGGCGATGCATTTAATTTTATTTACAAGAGAAAACTAACGCCTATATTTTTAAAGTTACAGTTTAATTTATATTCACCTCATAACATTATAATATGCTTCAAGCCATTAAATTTTCCTTTTCTTTACTCTTTAGGTTGACCTACCACTAGACTGGGTGAAGTTTCCCGTCTAGCCAATATTGCAACAATTAGGTACCTAATTAGGTTACTCGACTTTCGAGATAATATTAAATTAAAGATTTCTGAACTGATAATCCAAAACATTACAAAGCCTATACATTTTACAATCTCTATTACCTACTTCTTTATCATTTTTTTCTGATCTTCGGTGTCGGAGCAAATGCACGAAGTCTGGTTTGATTTTTTAGTGGAATCATGATAATGTAGATAATATTAGGTAGGTATTAGCTATGTACTTACTGTTCTTCATCTCTTCCGTGAAGAGATGAAGTATTCCCCCCTTCCACTCTTCTGAACAGAGACGAGCGTGGGTTGCGACTTGCGGTCATCTTAACTGGGAGGCGAAGTTATCGGCAAAACTTCTGCGTACGCCGTACGGGTCATACCTAGTTACCTACTATTGTTTACTGGAAACCAATAATTCCCTCTGCAAAGTCTCTTTGCTTCTAACTTATATACCTACAACTGCAACGTTTTCCAATCCTTTCAGATAACAATAGTATTCGAGTCGCCAGTAACGGAAAATGGAGATATATCAAAGGACCTGGCGTCTCACGGAGACTTCGTGAAGGATGTCGCGTTCGAGGTGACAGATCTGGATGCGATGGTGCAAAAAGCGAAGAAGGAGGGCGCAGAGATTGTCAGAGACGTTACGGTGGAGAGCGATAGTAACGGAGTCGTTAGATACGCGGTTTTGAGAACGGTAACTCAATTTGCCTTATTAATTTAATTTTCTTTGTCTACCGTCAATAGACGTATACCTACACAAGACCCGGCGGACTGCGCGAAAATTTTTTGACACCAACGTCAGTTGTAAGTCGACCGTAGTATTAGGTATCTACGGACCACGGTCATTGGTGGTCATTGCCACAGATGACTGTACTTGTTATTAGTCCGCACGCGAGTTTCCACAGAGACGATTTCTGCACTAATGCGTCATAATTACTTAGCGGAAATTTTGACAAATGGCGTTCCTTTTTTCTTGTATGAAGAGGGTTCACGTTAAATGTTCCAATGAGCTTATCCTCGGGTTCATATCGGTGCTTCCGACTCTTGGTTTTTACTAAGACCTTTTCCAATTATCAGCAGGAGCATGTTCGTACTTTTTGGTGATATCAGTAGAGTCATACCTACCCTTACATGATTGCAATTTTTCTCAGTGTGGGTTTAATCTACTAATTTACCTGGATAATGCTTGTGTTTTTTTACAGTACGGCGACAATACGCATACATTGGTGGATCGCTCACATTATAAAGGAATCCTTTTCCCAGGATTTGACGAAGTGGAAGATGATCCAATAAATAACTTGCTGTAAGTGTAAATTCTGAGGAAACTTCCAGGCACATGTCTGTATCTTGTACTTAGACGTTAATATAGCGAGTAGATACTAGGGCAGTATAAAGAGAAGACGAATGCCATCAAGCATGTAACAGTCTTCTAAGAAGGTTTTCTATCGATGTTTCTGAAGAGAGAAGTAAAACAAAAAAAAAATATCATAAATGATCGACGCACTTTCTCTTCAAGGTGTGTGACAGGATGTGTGGTAGCCCGCATCCTGACGTTGTCGAGTTCAATGGTTTTGCCCCATCTCAAAAATGACTAACGCGCCTAAAGAAGTTTTCAATTAAAAAATTATTAGTTAATGTTCAGGATAATCGGTCGAAAAACCGAGATTCGTATTTTTAAGATAATGATCAGATCTCCTTTTCAAGCACAGTATAATTTAGTTGACAGCAGAGCAAGGTTTATACATTGCAGGCCGCCCACAAATTTGAGTTTCGTCGACCACGTGGAAGGCAACATGGCTGATGGTACGCTACAAGACTCGGTGACTTGGTACGAGAAGAATCTCAACATGCACAGGTAATGCTCCGACCAACTCACAATGGTATTTAAAAAAAATAATCGAGTGTGACGGACGGACGGACGGACGGAGAAAGTCTCACCATAAGGGTTCAATTTTTACCATTTTGTTATGGAACCCTAAAAAGACGTCTCACGTAGCACTCCGGGGGTGCCGACAGAAGTGAAAACTCAAACAGAGGTTTCGGTTACGTAACGGTAACTAGAACAATAGTTTGTAACTCCCATGTCAAAATTGGCCAACCTGCCTAAAGAAGTTTTCACTTCAAGGTTATATAAAAGGTGTGGTAATGGTGTCACGAGGTTTTTCCTACTTCAGCAGCTATCTGAGCTGCTGATGTAGGAAAAAACTTCAAACATTATGTAACACTTAACAGTGTGTGATGGTAGTGCTTCAGCGAGTTGAATGGTTTTTCCCATCTTAAAATGCACACGTTTAAACAAGTTTACTAAAAATATTGTTTACCTTAAAGCTACCAGATTAAATTGGTAATATTATGATATGTCAGATTCTGGTGCGTGGACTATAGCCACGACTTGGTGCCGTACTCCTGCATCAACTCAGCGTCAGTTATAAATCAGGCTGAAACAGTTCTTGTAAGTATTTTAATCGATGTTTTCTTCCAAGTAGCGTTGCTAGGCGTCTAGAAAAACCGGAGACAGGCTGTCCTAAACAAAGTGTGTCCGGCCAAAACTAAGGGTGTCCAGCTTGTCTGTCTGGCTTTTTACTTTTATTAGGGCCTGTCCACACAGCGGTATTTCAGTGCGAGGTTTTTACTCGCGAGTAAAATTCATCCAGTGCGGCTACGTCCTTTAGATTCAATGAATTTCGAAAAAAACCGCGGTGAAATATTGCTATGCGGACAGGCCCCTAATACAGTAACAAAACAATCCTCAATAATGTAGGGTGTCCGGCTCTTTTACGCAAATGTCCGGCCAAACTGGCTGGTCGGCCCAGCTATATTAGGTTTGGCAACCAACCCTACTTCGAAGAATGTCTCGAAATTCATAAAATGTAGATGTGGCAGTACTCTTGTATTGAATAAAAACTGATGTCATTGTTTCAGTTGTCACTGAACGAAGCTGCAAAGGGCCTACGTCCTACGAGTAAAGCCTCAGAGTTCGTCAAAGCCCTCGGCGCGTCCGGGGTGGAACATGTGGCCCTTTACACCGACGATATTGTTGCTACTGTAAGTTGGACGAACTCTACGGCACTGTTCGCGCTATGGAAGTTTTAGGGTCCGACCCAGCACGGGTCTGTTTGGGATTTCTTAATTTAGGCACAGGTCTGGTTTTTTGGGACTCTGGCAGGCTTCAATTAAGATTTAAAGGTAATTGTGGTTTAACCTTTACGAGATTTAAGGGCTATCCACATTCCCATTCGATTTACGGTGAACCCTTTGTCGCGGAACAAAAAACTAACATTATTCGGGGGAAATGAATGTGGCGAGAAGAGCCCATCAGCTCCACCGGCCATGGATCCAGAGGACGATTCACGTACGTTTTCACACACTGAGTGATGTGAATCAAGAAATAAAATAAAAAATTAACACTGAAAAATCGCAAAGTAAATTTAATTTCACGATTCTCGACCGTGTTGCGTTGTGAACTACATTCAATTTAAAGCTCTATGTCAATAGTCATAAAATATTTTTTTCAGTGTTCGCAAAAATATTTGGTTTCAATATTGTCTGCTAATACGTAAATGACATTTCAATTCACGCAATGAAGCCGACGCGTTACCTGAATCCCTTACCTGTATTCTCCACTTGTGCAATTCCTGTATACCTCCTCTCCTCCTCTCCTCCTCTGTATACAATACCTCTCCTAAAAGTAGAATTTTTTTTTTATTTTACGGGTCTCAATTTGCACAGATGCGTAGTCTGAAGACCCGAGGTGCTGATATCGTGACCTGGCCGCCGACCTACTACGAGATGATAAAGGAGAAGCTAAAGGACAGCCCCGTCAACGTGACGGAGTCTATCGAGGAGCTCAAAGAGCAGAACATCTTGATCGACTTCGACGAGAGAGGCTACATGCTGCAGGCGTTCACAAAGCACCTGCAAGTTCGCCCCACTCTGTTTATTGAGATCATACAGAGGAGGAATCATAGAGTAAGTATGGTTTTCTATGATTTGCCGGCCTGCGGGCGACGGACGTTAGTCCGATGCTCAAAACATAGACAGGCCAGAAGGTGGCGCGTTCGTATACGGGCACGCGTTTCAGACGGTTTTGGCAGCGGCCAGGCTGCCGATCATGAAGGGACCCGCTGCTGATGTGGCTGGTCGAGATAGCTGGCGGGAGCGCCGTGAATACGACAGTGAATCCCGTACTCCCGCCAGCAGGTCCGCCATGGAAACAGACAGTTTTTAGTGGGTGCAAGCCCCACATAACCCATCCGTTTCCCCTGACGGAGGGGTATGCGTTAGGCATTTTCTGTCTATAAAGAAAAAAAAGTGAATATGACTGCAATTGCAATAATATGTAATATGTAGTAGTGACGACCTTGAAGGTTTGAGTGGGAGGTCGCGGGTTTGATTCTCGCCATTACACAACACAGACGATCCTGTTGCTACTGTATTATGTACTTAAGCACAGGAGACCATAATATAATAGTACCTTGCCTCATTAGGCGTTGCGTGGCGTGCCACATTTCCGTTTTCTATATCCATCATAGGTAAAATTTTCCGTTAATTTCAGGGTTTTGGCGCCATGAACTACAAGTGGGTGTTTGAAGCGATCGAACTTCTGGAAGCTACGGCTAAGGATAAATGAATATAAATTAAACATTAAATAAAAAAAATTTAAAAATGCAACCCTATTTAGATATATTTAGATCAATAAATATACCGTGGTGTTGGCTACAATATTTTACAGTGCTTATTTTATAGTTTCATTGTATTTCAAACAATAAATGAGACAATTTATTTTCTTAAATTTATTATGCCCTATGTACCCTATACCTACTTTTACCTGTCTTTTTATTTTTGTATGTAACATTAAGTTACAAGTACCTACCTATCTTGTATGAAAATTGAAAATGGGACTTTTGTCTATTCGTAGTAGATACCTATTTTCTACGAACTCCTCAATTCTAGTGGAAGGTAATTTGAGAATACAAAACATTGCGCAAGATAGATCGTTAATAATAATTAATTAATAATAAGGAATGTATGATGTAAACCTGGCGGTTTTTAAATGAGGTAGGTAGAGGTGGGTAGAGGTCTATTTAGGCGTGGGGTAGAGACGCTAAGATTCATAACAGTGTTATGCAAAAACTTAGGGTTAATTTACATCGCGGCGAAATTGAATGGTAGCGACTTTTTAAATGAGGTAGGTAGAGGTGGGTAGAGGTCTATTTAGACGTGGGGTAGAGACGCTAAGATTCATAACAGTGTTATGCAAAAACTTAGGGTTAATTTACATCGCGGCGAAATTGAATGGTAGCGACTTTTTTTTACATAGCATAATGAACTTTATGTCTATTGAATAAGATACAAACTAAATAGGAGTCAAAAAAGACGCTCGTGCATCTTCAGGGGAATCCTCACGCATTCTCAACAATTATTTATTTTGTTTATTTTGTATAATATAGAATTAACATTAGGTATGCTATGGAAAAAAAGTAATCCATAAGAGTCACTTTTCTTACCCAACCGCATACTTAACTTTGTATTAGAGGTTAATTGTTAAAAACAAAAAAACTACTTAAGTACTAGATCTCGTTCAAACCAATTTTCGGTGGAAATTTCTAGTTTGCATGGTAAGTAATTGTACATCTAGGTACTCAATATCACTTTTGGTATCCATAGATACCCCACACTATGAATTTGATGCAAAAATATTACGAATCTATAAGGGTTCTGTTTTTTGCCATTTGGCTAAGGAACCTTAAAAATGAGCTACCTACCCTCGAAATAATTGACACGCACTTGGCCGTTTCTATTAGTTTAGTTTTTAACGTAATCGCTCGTAGAAAGAGAATCGATATGTAACATGGCTAGCGGGGCCTGTATAAGTAGTCAGTGACGCCACGCCACCCCGCCTCTGTGCCACAGCCGACAGGTTGAGCTGCGTAACTTGTTTACCTCTACGAGACCAGCCCCTACTCTCGTTAGCATATTTTAGCATACGTCCCTATAGATACTCCACGCCGCATGCGCAGTGCTGCAATGGCGCAGACGCTCGGCAAAATAACATGTTGACAAACAAATCTCTTGACTTAATAGGCACCTACTTTATATTTATTTAAGGTCCAAGTGGAAATTATCTGCCAACCATTCAATGGAGACTACGCACAACGCACAGGTCGCAGAAACATCGGCTGGCAACCAACACGTTGGACGACATTGACAAACTCATTGGTTACTTTTTAATTAGTTACTTAAGGTCCAAGTGGGGAATGGCATGTATGTAGTACTTCAGACGACCGATGGACCCGTCTGCTATTTGAAAGACAACGCACTGGTCGGAGGAACGTCGGCAGGCAACCAACAAGTTTGATGTCTGACGACATAGCCACACTTTTGGGAGACATATATTATCATGTGCGATGGAAGTCCAACAACGCAAGAAATGGCGTACCTATGTCCAATGGATAAAAGAAGAAGTAGGTAGGTACTTCGTGAGAAATCAGTTTCAGAACTCTACCTCTGAATAAGCGGAGGTACGGAATTTTTGAAAAAAAAAATGCTTTTCCATCAATTCAGTAGGTACTTACAGGAAAACATCCTAATTCATGAGGAAATCTGCCAGTAGGTATGCTTGAGAGCTCATTTAGGTCACAGATGTGTGAAGACTGCCAACCTGGTCAGTGTGGTCACATGTCGAACCCTATTCGCTCTAGGCGATGACGTAGTGGACCATAAAACTGGGCTTGAGGAAAGTCTTTATAAATCTGTGTTTCTTGATGTTACTGCGAGGCTTTACAACATTTGAGATTTTTTAAGCCTTGAATAAGGTATTGGCATAGCTTGGCTCGGTAAAGGTCTGTATAAATCTGTGGTTCGCAATGTTACAAAAATATTTGAGCAATGATGTACAGCCTGGGAGAGGCTCTGAGCTCTATAAGACCCACAAAAGCAAAACCGCGCGTTCAAAGTCCGCGAGCAACAAGTACCTATATCTCATGATATACTTAGTAACTTAGACACTCGTACTTGCCTGAGGTTGCTTTGTTTACGAATTGAGAATAAAGTCACAATATGCAAAGGAGGCTCGATCACAACCGGTCCAGCACTTCGATCACACCACACCTGACTACGCGCTACCATAACATAAGGCGCAGTTCATATTGCACTGACTGATTTTGTAGACTTCGCGAAGGTACTCCAAAGATCCCTAATCCACAGAAACGAGTGTGCTATTCTTCGGTATAGCCTAATGGTAGAAGAACGTCGATGATCTTTCAATAACCAGTTTCAAAATATTCCTCCAGATACTTTTAGGACAAATATAATTATAGTCATTCCATGTGGATCTGGATGCTACAATTAAAGAGTCGGTAGGTACCTAGAATATTTTGAAGAACTCCTTGGCACAGTGGCGCACACTCAGTACAAGTGGGAGGTTGTAATTTCGATACCCGCCAGAGATGGTAGGAGGCTTTGGCCGCGGCTGGTCACCTTACCCCAGCATTTATTTATTACTTATTTATTAATTTAGCGTTCCGGCCTGATGCTATGTAGGAACCGTTAGCGGTTAATAACTATTCGCAAGTTAGTACGATAACATCTTTAACTGCATCGTTACTTACCATCATAATAAGATCGCAGATAAATACACTAATATGTTGAGTGTAAAAAAGTCGTATTTTCAAACAAATCCTGCACTTGACTCCTCTCGTCGACTGGCGTATCGTGAGTCGTGACCAATTTTCTTGCATGTGAACACACCTTTATACGGACTTGTTTTTAATAAAATACATAAATATTAGACGTTATAAATACCAGATTCCCTACTGGAATGAGCGCTTTTCTAGAATTAACATATTCAGCGACAGTTTATTCCACAGCAGTTGTTCCATCGAGAAGGACTCTTTCGTAAAACTTATTTTGATAATTATTTTTGTATGTGAAAGTTTATGTGATAGAGCAAGCGTTAGCGAATAAAACATTAGGTATAACTTGAACAATATGGTAAGTATCTACGTTTAATGTTTTTACTTATGCGACCAATATATATCTAGTATAAATATAAAAAATATGCGAAAAACGATAAAATTAAAAGAGTTTTTATACATACCTAACAAGCTCTTTTAATAAAACTCAGAATACGGGCGTCTGGATCCAAACGATAATAACGTAAACCTTTTTCGTACAAGCAAACAGTAGCGCCATCTGTCAAAATTCTATAGGTGGCTGCTGAGCGAACTACAGCGTGGCCTTAGATACTGTTAGTGGCAAAACAAGCATTTTTGGCACTGATAAACTGGCGACATTTTTTGTGTGCTCTGTCCAGGCTATTTGTCTATAAAAACAACCAGATCCTCAAAATCTTATCTACCTAAGTAAAATTTTTATTTCAGACATCCTACACGGATAAGGGACGGAAGCCCGAGGCTGGGCGGTTTCTGGCGTTCGACCACCTAACATTTTGGGTTTCCAATGCTAAACAAGTAAGAGCGTAAAATATTTATTTTGAAATAGCCCCTAGAACAAAACTACAATATTTTTTTTCAAACAGGCTCCAGGTAACTGTTATTTTGACATCTTCTAACCTAATCTTCCCTTCCCTTAAAAACTTCATTTCCTATTATTAAAAATACATACCTATTACCTATTTCAATTCATTAGTGTGATCATAATTATTATCCTTACGATTACTTTTAATTTCAGGCAGCCAGTTACTACATAACACGTTTCGGTTTTCAACCATTGGCATACCAAGGTTTGGAAACTGGATCACGCAAAATTGCATCTCATGCTGTAAAAATGAACAAGGTAAATTACAAATAGGTACTTACAATAAATAAAAAATCATAAATCATAAAATAAAATATTGTGGCAATTTAGTTAATAAAAGTATAATCGACCTCCCTGGCGCAGTGGCGGCACGTTCGGATTTGAGTGGGAGGTCGCGGGTTTGATTCCCGCCACGGGCCACTTTGGAATTTTATAATTTCTAAATAGACTCAGGTCTGGTCTGGTGGGAGGCTTCAGCCGTGGCTAGTTACCACCCTACTAGCAAAGACGCACCGCCATGCGATTTAGCGTTCCGGTGTGATGATTGTAGAAACCGTTGCGGTAAATTTACTTACCCTTCCAAGTTAGTACGATATCATCTTAGGCTGCATCATCACTTACCATCAGGTGTGATCGCAGTCAAGTACTAAGTACTAACTTATATACCTAGAGTAAAAAAAAAATCAGTTATTCTAATGGCTGCCATTGCGGCTATCCTATACCTAAATAATGATCGCGAATATCCTTTTTATATTTTCCTAAAATATTGTGACATCGTTATACTGATCTCAGTTGTGTACTGTAGGTACACTGGATCAAACATTCTATAAAATTGACAGTTCATTTTTTTTGCCGATTTGAAGCGCCCCCCTCGAAGGTGCACGGTACTAAATTGATATTTGTTGGTAGAAGCCGTCGTTTTGAATGTCATTTTATTTTAGTTCCATTGGCGCTCACGCCAGGTTACGCAACAATCAGCGCCAAAATGGCGAAAATCAAGTGTCTTCATTTTTACGTTGACAGGCTGAGACCATAATATAATAGAGATCTGTGCATGGTTATAACTTAACATAATAATTTTGATGATATGGTATGCGGTTACGAGTAGGTATATAAAAAATACAGATACAGGTTATATAAAAAAAAACAAATCGCCCTCGGCCTGTAATTGTTTACATAACACTAACATCTCTTGTTCTACAACTTTCCAAAATTCAGTATTAATTTATTTCATACAGTAAAATGTTATTTCTATAGTGACATTACACTGTTGCGGTTTCGCGCCGCGAGTTCGCGCGCCACTTGCCGATGTTACATTACAGAGTAGGAACAAGTAGAGTATCTCTGTATAATATTGAGTATTTGATATGTCTCAAATTATCGTGTAAAAAAAAGTCGTAGAAAAAAACTTGTTAGTTTTACTGTAAACAAATACAGTCCGAAAGCTATTTTTATTTTTATATAACCCTGTATATCATATGATTTTAATGATTTCCAGATAATTTTCGTATTCCAAGCCCAATATGAACCGGAGGAAACCGAATTTGTGAACGAGGTAGCTTACCACGGCGACTTCGTGAAAGACGTCGCCTTCCAAGTGGAGGACCTAGATTACATTCTAGAATACGCGAGGAAGCAAGGCGCCGTGGTGGTTAGGGATCTGTGGGAAGAGATTGATGAGTTCGGAGTAGTGAGGATGGCTACATTAAAGACGGTAAGAATTAAAATCTAAAAAAACGCGCAAGTATTTTGACGACCTCCCTGGTGCAGTGGCGGCGCGCTCGGATTCGAGTTCGGGAGGTCGCGGGTTCGATTCCCGCCACGAGCCACTTTGGAATTTTATAATTTCTAAATTGGCTCAGGTCTGGTGGGAGGCTTCGGCCGTGGCTAGTTACCACTCTACCAGCAAAGACGCACCGCCAAGCGATTTAGCGTTCCGGTGCGATGCTGTGTAGAAACCGTTGGGGGAAAATTTACATACCCTTCCAAGTTAGTACGATAACATCTTCGGCTGCATCAGCACTTACCATCAGGTGAGATCGCAGTCAAGTACTAACTTGTATAGAGCAAAAAAAACGTATGTATAATGTATGGATGTTTGTTACTCTTTCACACAAAAACTACTGAGCCGGTTTGGCTGAAATCATATAGTATAGTACCCATGTACTTATAAGAAGATAGCTTAAATAACCTGGATTAACAAACACATAGGCAAATTTTTTAGACAATGTCAAGGTTTGGTTACCGGGTCAAGCCAAAAACGTAGTAAACTTTAGCTATCATTTTAAGTTATATGTATAGGTATAACTTCCTACAGAAATCGTAGCGAGTCTTTCTGTCAAGGACTGGCTATATAGGTAGGTATGGTGGATACATATAATACCTAATTCACAAAGCTATTATTGCCTATAAGAGCCATTTTTACTAGAGTTGAATAAATTGAAATCCATAATTAATTACATATTTATAGAATTTAATTTATTCCTATTTTTTTTCTTTTTAGTATGGTGACAACACACATACCTTGGTGGACCGGTCGAAATATAAAGGACCTTTTCTGCCAGGGTGGCAACTTTTGAACGCGGACCCAATACAAAAATACCTGTAAGTGAACATATTAAATATTTTTATTATACTAATAGTAATTAAAAATAACCTGTCAAGTGCGAGTCGGACTCGCGCACTGAAGGTTCCGTACTACAACCGGAGGAATAAAACCATAAAAACCACTTTTCTTATCGAACCGCAAAACTAACTTTGTTTTTAGAGGTTTTATTGTAAATATAAAAAAACTACTTATTAGATCTCGTTCAAACCAATTTTCGGTGGAAGTTTGCATGGTAATGTACATCATATTATATTTTTTTTAGTTTTATCATACTCTTATTTTAGAAGTTACAGGGGGGGACACACATTTTACCACTTTGGAAGTGTCTCTCGCGCAAGCTATTCATTATAGAAAAAAATGATATTAGAAACCTTAGTATCATTTTTGAAGACCTATCCATAGATACCCCATATGGGCTACACACATATGGGTTTGATGAAAAAAAATTTTTGAGTTTCAGTTCTAAGTATGGGGCACCCCCAAAATTTATTACTTTTTTTTTAATTTTGTGTGAAAACCTTAATGCGGTTCACGGAATACATCTAATTACCAAGTTTCAACAGTGTAGCTCTTATAGTTTCGGAAAAAAGTGGCTGTGACATACGGACGGACAGACGGACAGACGGACAGACAGACATGACGAATTTATAAGGGTTCCGTTTTTTGCCATTCGGCTACGGAACCCTAAAAAATGAATAAGTAATAGAGTATTTTTCGTAAATCAAACTAAGTAGGTATTGATTTATTTAATTACTGAACTCTTTTTGAAACAATATTCAACTACTTATAAATGAAATTTTGAAAAAACAAATTTAATCGAGTAATTGTAACGAAAAAGTTACTTATACTTAAGCAATTTAATAATCCAGATTATACAGAGATAACATCGGATAGTGACGTCACTATCACTCATGTCATAAGTAACTCATGGTAGCCCTATAGTCTATAAAAATTCTCGGCGGCGGGATCTTACCGTATCTCTCAGCTATCGCGGCGGGCTGTACCAACAGTAGGTACCTACTTACTACGAAAACATATACTATCACTTTAGCTGCGTAAGATATTCTTATACTACGATTCACGAAAGATGACCACAAATGGCGGGCCTATTTTAGGTCTCTTTGGACTAATCTAACTAATATTATGGTCTTATTTATTTTAACTAATATATATGGTCTTATTTAACTAATATATGGTAATTATTTTGGCTTAAGTCTTTTCTTCATGAGTGTACATGAAGAAAAGACCCGCCATTTATGGTCATCTTTCGTGAATCGTACTATACTTACATAAAATTATCTTCACGATCACGTCTTCCAGGCCAACCGTGGAGATCAATTTCATCGACCACGTGGTGGGGAACCAGCCGGACAACGGCATGGAGCCAGCGGCGTCGTGGTACGAACGCTGCCTTCAATTCCACAGGTACCTCGTAAGCAAATTCTAGCTGCTGGCAGGGTAGAATCTTCAGAAGCCCAGAGTAAAGAAGCCTAAAGTATGTGTGTTGACAGAGTGTAGTTTTCTCACTTTTAGTTAAATAAAAAAATCTCGTGTTCATTGATGGGTAGCGGAGAAGAAATGTAGGTATCTTTACTGTAGATGGGCTTGCGTTGGCAATTCATGCCTAATGGAAAACAATGATGAAGGCTTCTAGGCGGAGCACGCTTTAGAAAGTGCCTATTGCTCTTATTCTAGATTCTGCCAGATTTAACTTGGCTGGGAACGCGGCGTTCCAACCTAAACACTTCATAACAGAAACGTCGAAAAGTATCGTTCCTAGGAAGTTTGTTCGATGTAAAGCACTTACCAAGGCAAGAATGCCACTGTCCTCGGCGTTATAGCGCTCTACAACCAAAGACAAGAAAGGCATAACTTAAGTTTACCCACCGTTATTGTTTATCCTCAGATTCTGGTCAGTGGACGACAAGCAAGTGTGCACGGAGTACTCGGCGCTGCGCTCCATAGTGATGGCGAACTGGGAGGAGACCGTGAAGGTGCCCATCAACGAGCCAGCGGCGGGCAAGAGGAAGAGCCAGATTCAGGAGTACGTGGAGTACCACGGGGGCGCGGGCGTGCAGCACATCGCTATCAACACGGAGGATATCATCACTGCTGTAAGACTACACCTATACCTCCTGTACAAGCGTCCGTTAGAAAACAATTTTTTAGTATCCAATTACTGACGATGACATATTTGAACGTTAACCTTCCAGTTGACCAATTCCTTTCTATAAGCTCATTTTTGTAGAGCTCGCATGTAGTAGTCTATTTTCCATTGCAGTTTCAGGCTCCAATTCTCCCTTTCTACGATTACGTGGCTTAGCGTGAATATATTTCCATTGAACGTCCAGTAATTCAAGGAAAATGACCGGCAGATCACTCTACCGATTTACCCAAAAGAAAAATATACCTACCATGACCGTTAATTGATTAATTGGTCGTTGTAAGTGGTCGATAAAAGCACTCTCTTCTCGTATTCTTTAAGAAGAATGGAGAAGAAATGTCAAAAAACGACCATGACTTTATTTAGTGACTCTGTGTAAACCAAGAAGAAATCTCACCCAACAACGGAACAACCATTTTATTTCAGATCGAGAATCTCCGCGCTCGCGGCGTCGAATTCCTCACAATACCGTCAAAATACTACAAGATCATCCGAGAGAAGCTACAACACAGTAAAGTGCGAGTCGCCGAGAGCATAGACACTCTAGAGCGGCTGAACATCCTAATAGACTACGACGACGACGGGTACTTACTGCAGATATTTACAAAGAACACCCAAGACCGGCCAACGCTGTTCCTGGAGGTTATTCAGAGAAGGAATCATAATGTACGTACTGGGTTACAACAAGTTAAAACATGCATGGCCCTTTTTATTTAATCTTGAGGTTAAAACTTTCATCGTACAAGATTGAATAAATAAAGTCCAGATAGGTACGAGTATATTATGCGATTTTAACCATCCGTACTAGCATAAAATTAGCCCATTGGGGGCTCATGGGGCGTTGCTCGGGAGAACCTTTTTGCAAGCCAATATTGATTTCACTCGTTATTTTTATAACAAAAGTTCCTTTTCGGACGGTAATGTGTACATTAGACGGGGCTAAATGAAAGGAAATGGGTTTTTCCTGTCAAGAAAATTTTAGTCATTAGTTACAAATCTCGTAAATCGTTTTTATTCGCCATCTATCGAGCGGTACGCGAACGTTGGTTCCAACCCAGTGTTCCATGGCATTCACGCATTTTATTCTTTATTTCTAGGGCTTCGGGGCTGGAAACTTCAAGACACTTTTCGAGTCCATCGAGTTGGAACAAGACAGACGCGGAAATCTATAATAATCTAGATTTATTGCAAATAATTTCTTAAGGTATAAGCAAATATGTAATTTATAAGGCTATACGATTCACGAGAATATATATGTCCCATTTATGGTTGCCATATGCACATAACTTCAGTCTTTGTCAATCATCACCTCCATTCTGAGACGAGGACCTATTCCTGCGAGCCATCTCTCATAGCGATGCTCTTTCTACGATCACTAACGCTTCGACAAAAAAATATGTTTGTGACATTCCCTTTTAATAGGTTTATCACGTATTTTAGTACTTATCGATAACAAACAAATTAATTTTAGTTCTCGAAAGTGTGCGATCGTAGAAACACATCATGGTAATACATATTTATACATGAACCTTTATAATTAATAAAGGGTAGTAATAAAACGAGTGACTGTAAATTACAGTTCTAAGTGTCAAAATTAATTAATTTGGGTTATAGAATTACAAAGTGAGCGACTGACTGCGAGTGACGAGAAATCAACAGAACAGCAACTTACAAACATTAATTTGAGTTACTTAAAATACAAAATGAGCAGCTTCATAATATTTGAGCGACCTAATATTTGTTTGAGTGTCAACGTTACGTCCTGCATTTTTTTCAATATTTGGCAAATGTATTTTTTATACTGAGCGGCATTTTATCTTAAATGAAGTGTTTCGAATACAAAAACCACTTTGAAAAATACACTAATGAGCAGAGTAGGCTACCGACTCTTAGTCACACCAGATTATCACACCAGTGTTAGAAACAGGATTTTTTTTCTCTTTTGTCACACCAATGATTTTTCTACACCATTTATACCTAACTAGTGCTGTCCTAGTTAGTTAAATTAAAAACCTTGAAATTACGAATATCGATATTTTATATTATTTCTCTCCCCCTCACCCCCTCCAAGTTCCTGTCAACGGAGCCCCGCTTCGCGGGGCTCCTATTTCTGGGTGGTCATAAAAGGAAAATAACCTTAACCTAATTACCTATAAATATTTTATATTATCGCTCTCCCCCCCCACCCCCTCCAAGTTCCTGTCGACGTAGCCCCGCTTCGCGGGGCTCCTATTTCTGGGTGGTCATAAAAGGAAAATAACCTTAACCTAATTACCTATAAATATTTTATATTATCGCTCTCCCCCTCACCCCCTCCATGTTCCTGTCTATTTCTGGGTGGTCATAAAGTCGTGAGGGGGTTTTTAAATCTGTAGTTTTCATTAAAAAAGCGTATCAAAATAAAAAACATAAGCCCTCAAATAGAATATCAGTAACCAATAATCATTAATAAAGCAGCTTACAAAACTTTGCTCAAAGTGAACTTTTTAGTAGTTCGCTAAGTATAACCTCACTTAGAAAAATCGAATCTATCTTAATATTGAAGTTGCCCTCTCTGTATTTCCAGTCGCTCACTTAGTAATGAAGTCGCTCGGATAAAATTTTAATATCTGAAATGGATTTATCACAATCCACTTTTTGTAAGCTCGTTCTGGATTTTATTATAAATCAATATTCGTCGTCAGTTTAGTTAATTTTTCGCTTACTCAAATTCATACCGCTCAAGTTATTAAAACAGTATGACATCATCAGTCGCAAAGTTTTTTTTTTGTTCGCTCGTTTTATAATTCCCCATTAATAAATTGAAAACTTAGAGTTAAAGCAACTTTGATAAACCAAGACTCGCATAATAAAAGGTATTCTAAGTAATAAATAAAAGTCATTTATAGATTATATTGTTTTTGTTTTATTAGATGAACTCAAGTCAACCTCATAAATACGATCGTCATGTAACATTGATTAGATCTTGGAAACGCGACAAATATTTACAAAACCTACTATTATATTTATTAAAATATATTAATAAATAATCAAAATGTAGAATGTATCGTACTTTATAGTGGTGGCAATTCTGTTATAACAAGTCTCTAAATTAAATTAAAAAGTCTAAAAATACTGCTGACCTTTTCACAATATTTATTATTATGTCGAGATAGACAGCACGATATTTGTCATTTTTTGTAGTCTCTTCTACTGACTATCTCAAATAGCTACTCTTTAAGTATTTGCAAGTGTTGATATAACTTATACATACTACAATTTACAGCATTGAAGCTACACACACTCTGATCTTTTTGCAGAGTTGGAGAAAATAATTTCAAGCCTAGATTTTTCAATCTTAGTCTCGATTTATTACCACCTTTAGTAATTCATCATGAACCCATAAAAATTAAAACTAGTGCGCGACAGTGTATAAATAATAAAATAATTGACAAGCCATAGAATTTGTAAATGTATATAAGAATTTCAAATTTAAAATAAATAATTAAAATATGTATGATTCATTTATTATGTAGGTAATAATTCACTTTTTACTTGAAACGTTCACTTAACAAAAAATAAATCGAATTTAGATTATTAATTACAATACCCACACATGTGCGTTATTATTTATATTTATTTTTAATAACACTTTATATAGATAATTTAATTTTGAAGCGTTCCTATTATGTATATAGAAATGTTATTTTGTATGCATTGAATAATGTAGCAACTTTTAATTTGAAATCTTTACATATTACATGCTTATTTGATACCATTTTTGGGAAATTAAATTAAGTGAGCGTTCACCAATTTAATTTTGGTATTAAAAATGCAACCATCTAGACCGATATAATTAAAATACGTACGAACGTAAAAATTTATAGACAGCACCAAAAATATTTAATCACAAAACAAATATAAAAACTCGTACAGATAAAGAATGGGATCACTA
This sequence comes from Coenonympha arcania, assembly GCA_036785405.1. Lineage (NCBI taxonomy): Eukaryota > Metazoa > Arthropoda > Insecta > Lepidoptera > Nymphalidae > Coenonympha > Coenonympha arcania. Next base: position 7,530,974 of record CM072067.1, read on the forward strand.
TATATTTGCGTTTCACTTACACGCGTAACCATGAAAGTTTCACTATAGTAGTGATATTATCTCGCTGCAGACTCGGTCATAAATTATTCGAGTGTTTCGCCTTTGTTGTTCTGCAGTAATGCACAACTCAACAAAGAACAACAAAAGCGAAACACTCAAATGATTTATGACCGAGTCTGCAGCGAGATAATAATACTACTATAACACTGTAGGTACAAAAGTTACTAGAACATATCCCCGACCGCCCAGCGGTTTTTTATGTAACCCTGTAGCGAGCCGGAAAGAGATAGAGGGAGATAAAATAACGCAACAGAAAGAGAGAGCACCGTTTAGGTTAATAAAGTCGTAGATATGAGGCGCTGTTGCGAACTGAATTGTACTTTATTGTGTCAATGATAAAGTCGTTATTATTTAAATCATTTTGCGTAGTGAGACTACAAACACATAATTATGATCCAATTCTTTATAACATGAACGAGTAGCAAGATATGTAATAATAATGTGCAAAAAATGCATAAATACTCGTACAACACAAACATTTTATCTAGAAAAATCACTTTTTTTATTATTTATATAGGCTCTTGCTTGATTTTGGGACATTATTAAAGTATCAATTTTTCCATCTACCAGCCAGTACCATTAAAATTATGCTCAAATGTAAAAATCATGCTACAATTATTTTAAAAAATAATAAAAAAGTACCATAATCATTATTATAAACCGAAGGGTTATTTATTTGAGGTATTTATTGTCCCAAAACGAAGTAATTCGTCGTGAAATACTCGAAAATTGTCCCTAATTTGTGTAACCTAACAACCTATTTCAACTCATTGGGACAGGGTATATAATTTTATAATAAAATAAATATTCCACTTATTAAAATTTTATATTGCAACAAAAAAAAATAGATGATCCGATAATTTCCACCAAACAATATTATAAATGCAAAGACAATCATAAATCAAAATCGTATATTTTGATTCATGGTCGAGAGTCGGTAGAACGATTTGTCAAGTGGTTTATTTGTTTTTAATTCTACAAGACAGTGTTGCCAATCCTGTTGCGCAAAATCTCTTAGCTAATTTGACGCTTCTAAAAATGGGGAACATGCTATCCTATTCCATGGGGAGCATTTTGAAAAGGATAGCACTATTTTTAATTCTACAAGACAGTGTTGCCAATCCTGTTGCGCAAAATCTCTTAGCTAATTTGACGCTTCCAAAAATGGGGAACATGCTATCCTATTCCAAGGGAAGCATTTTGAAAAGGATAGCACTATTTTTAATTCTACAAGACAGTGTTGCCAATCCTGTTGCGCAAAATCTCTTAGCTAATTTGACGCTTCCAAAAATGGGGAACATGCTATCCTATTCCATGGGGAGCATTTTGAAAAGGATAGCACTATTTTTAGACGCGTCAAATTAGTTCAAAGATGTTAAACAACAGAACTTTCCTTCCATTCTAGTGCTTGTTATTCTTATTTACAAAATCTCTAAACTAAAGACGACTAATTTTTCTACTCCAATTTCGTACTATATTTTGTGGGCTGAGTTTTAAATGGTAATACAAAATGTCCCACCGGCTCTGTGCTTAACAAAGTTTTTAATCTGTTGCTTTAAAAATAGAAACCATCTTTTCTAAAAAAAAAAAATACACAACCCGTCCCCGAGTTCTCATAATGCCTTCCCTATGATAATAAGTAGTATGTCTAAGTATTGCTACCTTTGGGATCCGGCTCTTCCTTTAAGTCGGATCCTTCCTTGGAGTCTGGATCCTCTAGATCCGCTGGTTCGACCATCTCGAAGTCCCGGTCGGTTGATGAGCGCTGGCTGTTCTCTGATTCTGATTCCGAAAGCTTGTCCTTGTCTGTGCTCGGACCTTGCTCTGGGGTGTCATCTCTGAAATGGCGAGGATGAAAATTTAATACAAAGCCGCAGGCTAGGAGTTTGAGGTGGAAGAGTTTTGAGGGATTTATACTTTAACAACAACGATATAGCTAATATTAGTATTAGCTATATCATTGACATAAACTGATTTAAAATCACACAGTATTTTTAAAAAATTTCCTCCTCTGAAACGGCTTCACCAATTTTTATCAAGCATTTTTTTGTGCATTCGGTCGAGAATAGGAGGTAAAACAACGTTTACCGGGACAGATACTATTAGCTGTAATATTATGTCTGATGAGGTTGTCGATGGCTTATCCATACGTAATCGGTAATGTGTCAGTAAGGTACAAGTAGTTACACAGTAAGAAAAGAAATAAGTTAAACTGGAGGTAGTTAGGTGCAACCTGAATTGCACTTTATAGTGTTGTAGCCAGGGTAGCTATTTACTTAAATGATTTTGCGGAGTGAATCTTCCGCACCAGGAAAGTTTCTTTTTAGTGCCCTGTGCCACAGATTGTATCAGAACATTCATCGAAAAATGAAGGTGACGGAATTACAGGTGTTTGGGCACACTCTTAATATCTCCTGCGTAGTTGTGTCAGGCCAGTCTCACTCATCACGTGACCGTCCCGGCTACAAGTAGGGTTTCAGACCTCAATATTTCAGATGGTTGCCGCTCGCAGGCCGAGTCGATTTTGAGGGCGGGGCCAGGCGCTATTGCGAACTGAATTGCACTTTTTGTGTCAGCGCTAGAGTCGCTATTTCTTTAAATCATCGTGCGGAGTGGACCTTCTGTTGTACTATTTAGTGTTCTGTGGTTGTGTGGAGATTGGCTACCGTGATGAAAATACACTTACTTAGTGTCCACAATATCTTCCTGTCTCACTCTGTCCTGTCCCTGTTCCTGTCTCTTCACTTCTTGATTAGTCTCAGTAGTGTCTTGCGTCGGCTCTGTCTGCATTAACGGCGTCTTCTCATCCTCGTCGTCCGAATGTTTGTCTTTCTTGCGTTTTTTCTTACTCTTCGAAGCTTTGTCGCTGTCGGAGCCAGGGCCGCGGTATTCGTACTGAAAACCGTATAAAACATTATGGTATCCGGATTCAAAAGACTAAACAGCAGATTTACAGGAGCCGGGATTTATCAATCCTGCGTTGAATACTCTACTTTTCATACTTCGCGAGACAGCAAAATTATGAGAAATAATTACAAAAAAACCCCTCATAAATTATTTCTACTTTGGGGGGGCAAGGGCAACATTTGAGAGACTTGAATAAACTAAAACGTCTTGGAAATGAATACAATTTTCTTCACACTTGCGCTGACTCTAAATTCAAACACTATGCCCTTGAGAATAATGGAAAGAACCCAACGTCCTCAGTAAAGTTTGTGTGCACTATAATAACGTATTTTAGCTTTAGATAACACTCTCCCTGAGTGAAATCCCTCGGAAGATACCTTGTAAAGTGGACAGAACGACGCAAAGAAGCCGACCGCCTCAGAAAAGTCTGTGGCACTATAATAACGTACTTTATAGCTTTAGATAACACTCTCCCTGAGTGAAATCCCTCGGAAGATACCTTGTTAAGTGGTCAGAACGACGCAAAGAAGCCGACCGCCTCAGAAAAGTCTGTGGCACTATAATAACGTACTTTAGCTTTAGACAACACTCCCTGAGTGAAGTGAAATCCCTCGGAACGTACCTTGTAAAGTGGCTGAACGACGCAAAGAAACCAACGTCCGCAGCAAAGTTTGTGGCACTATAAAAATATACTTTAGCTTTAGATAACACTCTCTTTGAGTGAAATTCCGTACCTTGTAAAGTGGCCAGAACGACGCAAAGAAGCCGACGTCCTCCGTCAAGTTGGGCAACAGCCACAGATGGTGCCTGGAGAGAGTCAGTATCCACACGAGGCAGAACACCACCACCCGCAGCACGGCCAGCGCTATTATCATCACCAGGATCCCGGCGGCCGCGATACTCAGGTAGTATACGCCTTTTCTGTAGTGCAAGCAGATTTTTGATTGTCACCATAATATTTTTCAGATAGATGTATTAAAAAATGTCTTATGACCTCTAGTCATATAGTACATTTCAATATAAGTGCGGAAAGTTTGTCATTTCTTTACGAGTCCCGGTTCGTTGACCCAAGCCGAAGGCGAGGGTCAACTATAAAGACGAGTAAAAATGACAATTCCGCACGTGCGTTGAACGACGTTTTTTAATACATTTGCGAAAAAAAAATTGGTTTTACGTGTTTGCCTGCTCCGTGTTTGCATGCCGTGTTCGTGTTCATGCGCTCCTGGTACGCCCGCTCCGGTGCCGCGTAGGAGGAAAACACAAAAGCACTAGTGCGGAAAAGAATAACTTTGCGCACGCTAAACACACATGAAAATGTCAACTTTTTGAGCAAATGTATTAAAAAGATATTTTTTAATACATTTGCTCAAAAAGTAGACATTTCCAAGTGCGTTTTGCGTGCGGAAAGTTATTCTTTTCCGCACTAGTGCTTTTTGTTTTTATCCTGCGCGACAAAACGGGCGCACCAGGACGCCCACGAACACGAGCACTGCACGCAAACATGGAAAAAAACAAATGTGGAAAAGTCATGTGGCTAAACGCGCTGGGGTTGGAAACGCAATGTTGGTAATGGTTGGTAAACCGAAATAGTGTAAGATTTCTTCAGGAGGGCTATGTCTAGCAGTTTAAAGTTGGTGCGATATTTAAAAGTAAAATTATCAAAAATTATCAAATTATTAGTAAAAAAAGACGTGAGTGTCGAACACTTGGGGGAAACAAAGTTTGTAATAACACCTATGACAAAACTCCATTTTATACTCGCTCCATATAAAAAGTAAAAATTAAAAAAAAATTGCAAGAAATCCATTTTCTTTCGTCTAGCCCCCTGCCGTCTGAAAAGAAACTTCGTTTCAATCGCTTTTTGACGACCGAATGGCGTAGTGGTAGCGATCCTGCTGTCTGCGCCGAAGGTGTGTAAAATGTCCCGTATATATTTATATTAAATTAAAAAAAAAAAACACTCACCTCACAGTAGCCGGCCAAAGTGGGAACATGCACACGCCGATGGTGCCAAAAACGACCAGCGTGCCGCACAGCCAGTAGTACCACGGCATCGGGTCGTAGATCCACACGTACGCGTCCAGACTGTCCAAGAACACCTGCTCCATGTGCATTTCCAGACGGATCTTGCGTTTCTTTTTCTCCTTTTCTTTTTCCTTGTCTTTGTCCTTACCATCTTTTGCGTCCTGCAAAAATATACAGGATATTGAAAAAAGACGCGTGGCACTCGAGAATGCCGCGGTAAAGCTATTGCATAGCTGTTTTTATCAACTTATGCAATTATTATTGCCATCTATCGATGAATAGCAGACCTTTTGATGACTTTTTGAAATTTCAGGTCTGCTATTCATCGATAGATGGCAGAACTAAAAAGTGTTAGGTTATTTTCGTTACGGAATTTCTGGATTCGGTCTCCACGCGCAAGGCCCGCGATAGAAGCTACGCAATAGCTTAATAATCTGGAGATTTAAATGTTGAGAATGGGTCTTGATAGTACGGAACCCTCAGTGCGTTAGCCAGACTCGCGCTTGACCAATTTTATATTGATTATTAATGATAGGCTTGTGCTTGACTACAATCATGTCCGATGGACAGAGATGATGACGTATAAGACGGAGCGCGGTTGCATAGAAAATTTCTATTCACTCTTCTCTTGAAGGCACTAAGATTATACTTGACTGAGGAACACAGAAGCTGGAAGGTTGTTCCACACCTTAGCGGTTCGTACCAGAAACGTGGAAGAAAAACGTTTGTTTCGAGTTCGCTGGATATCAACCACATAACGATGCCACTTCTCGGTAAAAACTGCTTTCTAAATAAAACGTCCAAAACACGGCTAAATAAAATGTCTTCCATACATTAATATTATTCATGAAAATCAAATTAAATTTTGAATTAGAACTGCTGTTATAGTCCTGAAATTTTAGAGCTAGTATACCAACAATTGTAATAGGTACTTTAGATAATTAGGTCATTTAGCACGGAAACCACAAAGGTACGTCGATAATTATATGTCTCGAAATATAGCATTCTAGGTTACCTTGCCCTCACAAGCGCTAGTCTTCGCGTCGTCTTTTTCATCTCCGCTCTTGCTTGATTTCTCAGCATCCTTCTTCTTTGACTTTCCTTTTAACTCTTGTTCACTGACCGGAACCTGAAATTAAAATGCATTTTTCAATACATATTTTATTTACAAAGTGAATATAGTTAGAGTTTACAGAACTTTAAAATAACGTTTAAAAGCTGACTAGCAAAAACAATATTGTTAAACCAGGGGCCATACAAAAATCTCTTAAAGCAGTAATGCTGCAGTACTGTTTTAATTATTTCCATACAAACATAGGTTAAAGATGTCAAAACGGTACGCCAACATAGTATGAAAATGACATATTATATATAATTGAAATTTGCAAATGACCGTATGGACGTGATAACGTTTTATAAATTGATGAACACCAGCAACACACATGAATCCGCGTAACGTTCCACCTGAGCCTGTGCGTGCAAGCGAGAGCGTGCAACAAGCGATAGAGAGGCACGATAATGACGTCATCACGTAAATCTATCGTCCGTAAACCGACTTTACAGACAACCAATTTTTAAATGTCATCTTAGTTCCATGGCCGCTCACGCCAGCTTACGCAACAATCAGCGCCAAAATGGCGAAAATCAAGTGTCTTAATTTTTACGTTGACAGTCTAAAGTCCAGCGTACTAGTATTATGTTGGTCAGCGGGCTCACTCCATTGACATAATGTCGGGTTTATGTCTTGCTCATTTCTTATTCATCAAAGAAGCTCTAGAGTTGGACCTTTCAAACCTCTCTCTTTATGATGACAAAGGAGGCCTAACCTCAACAGCGACAACTCAACAGTATGATGATGAGGGTACCTTCTTAGCCCTGTGGAATCTCTTTATGATTACAAAGGAGGCCTAACCTCAACAGCGACAACTCAACAGTATGATGATGAGGGTACCTTCTTAGCCCTGTGGAATCTCTTTATGATTACAAAGGAGGCCTAGCCTCAACAGCGACAGCTCAACAGTAAGATGAGGGTACCTTCTTAGCCCTGTGGAATCTCTTTTGATGACAAAGGAGGGCTAACCTCAACAGCGACAACTCAACAGTATGATGATGAGGGTACCTTCTTAGCCCTGTAGAATCTCTTTATGATGACAAAGGAGGGCTAACCTCAACAGCGACAACTCAACAGTATGATGAGGGTACCTTCTTAGCCCTGTGGAATCTCTTTATGATGACAAAGGACGGCTAACCTCAACAGCGATAACTCAACAGTATGATAATGAGGGTACCTTCTTAGCCTTGTGGAATCTCTTTATGATGACAAAAGAGGGCTAACCTCAACAGCGACAACTCAGCAGTATGATGATGAGGGTACCTTCTTAGCCCTGTGGAATCTCTTTATGGTGACAAAGGAGGGCTAACCTCAACAGCGACAACTCAACAGTATGATGATGAGGGTACCTTCTTAGCCCTGTGGAATAGTTTGTGCAGCAGCATGAGATGCAGGAAGTCGGTGACCTCGTGGCGACTGGTGAAGAGAGGGTTCTTGCCCGTCGCCCATTTCGACGTGAGAAGAGCATCCACAGCTTTTGTACCTGGAAAATGTATAGTTTGTCTGATGAAAATTTATTCAGCGGTCTAAGATAAAAAATTGGTTTATTTTCTTTTTGACACATGAGACATGACTGACGACTTTAGGTTTGCAGCTGTCTGGTCCTTCCTTTTTTTCAGTCAGGTCTGTGCCCTTTTTGATCTAATTTTTATTTTATTTTCTTAACCTTTACCTCTTTTAGAATTATTTTGTGAGTTAATTACGTCAAACTCGATACTCGGACTCATTTACAGTGTGCTGATTCCGAGTTTTTTAAAATATGTTTACTTAGTAGTTTACAAAGTGTGCCAATAGATGTCGCTACAACAATCCTATACAAATTCGCGTTTACGCTCTCACTGTCGCATAAGTAAAAAACTCGGAATCAGTGTGCTGAAATACAACAAACAGAAACAAACATTTCAGAATTGGCATTTTCAAGCAAATTTTAAATATTATATAAACAATATGTAGGTGATACTGATAATACCATTCCCGCAATTTTACTGTCTTACAAATTACGAAAAACCGTACCGTACTAATTCTTTTTAAATATAATAGGTACATGGTACTTGTAACTTAAAATGAAAACGTGTCTGATTAGTGATTCAATAGGATTTGTATGTTTTAGAAATAAAATTAACATTTTATAACACTCGACCTAATTTCATAGGTTATCATCAAGTACCTAATGTATTTGTAAACGTTACAAATGTACGATTGTTTTATATTCTTGATCCGCGAACAGTTACACAGCTGGCGCGTGTCTGATGTGATTGTGTACGCACCGTGTCTTGATGTGATAAGTGATTGTGTGTTGAAGAAAAAAATGTAGAATAAAAATAAAATTTCAAGATTTTCCTCGACGTGTGATTTAATGGGATTCCTGCTCTACTGTCCTTTTTTAATCTAATCTTTAACTTCCAACGTCATTTTAATACACATCTCTTGAAAAAGAAAAAAAAAAATACATGAGGAGTCAGGACACAAGCTGGCCTCAAAGTAAGCGATAGCTTGTGTTATGGGTATCAGAGAAATGATATCTTTTCTAATATATAAAATTGTTCATGACTCTTCTAAAACGGCTCGACCGATTGTTATGAAATTTTCTGTGTATGGTCGGTAGTTCTTTGAGTAGGTCGTAAGCTATTTCTCTAATGGCAAAACAGCTGGTATTATATAGTCAGTAATTGCTGGGTCAGCTAGTATTATATAAATGAATACTTTTCACAATAGGAAAACACCCCGACAATGGAAAATATTGATGCTTATCACACAAACAATTTTTAGTAGGAGGAATCGAACCCACGACCTCAGACGGCAGCAACACAACCGTTTGCGCCAATAGGTCGTTGCTATATTCAAACTATTTTATTAGTTCTTAGCTTAATCGTTTGTAGACACTGTGTGAATGAATATAAACTCGACAACATAACAAGTGGTCAACTCATTATATAGCGGAAACGCTGTCTCAATTTCATTCATCTATCTTTAGCCTTGAGCTTCGTGTAGCTGCATTTGGTATGTATTTCTTTAGAAGGAACAAACAGTAAACCCAAACGTCATTAACAACGGAGTCGTTCCTAACCGACGTCAATATTGTGATTTGTGACGGGCGCGCCGGCCATAGTAAAAGTAAGTATAACCGACGTCCCTTTGACTGCTGCGGTGGACAAACAGCCTAAGACTTTAGAGTCTATAAGACTTTAGAGTCTTAGGCTGTTTGTCCGACGCCAAAACTTGCGCTAGCTTTTGTGATAGCCTGCGCTAGCCTTGTGATAGCTTAAAGCTAGCGCTGACAGAAAGTGCAATTCGCCTGGCGGCCTGGCTCCGCCTCTGCTATGCATCTAAAGTTGTGGTCTATTTCTATCGCGTACAGTACGCGCGGCGAAAGTTTGGCTTTGACCGTTATTGCGCAGAAATCAGAAATTGGGTATCAACTAATCAGAATTTGGGTACCCATGCGCAGTAATCCCCTCCACCCGAAGGTCAAAGCCAAACTCTCGCCGCGCGTACTGTACCTAACTTTATCTTCTTTGACCTGCTAAGGTTGCCTCGTAATCAGGCGCACGCAGCGCGTGAAATAGACCGTACAACCTAGCCGGCGTGCGGCGGCCTTCTGAAATTAGTACCTCGAGACGGGTACCTGTAGTTTTTCAATCACGTGATAAGTGAACCTAGCCTAAGGGCCAAAGGCGAAAACGTCGATGCAACTTGAATTTAGGTCATGACGGGAGCAATAGAAAGCTGGCAAGGGTAATTAGAATTACATGTTCTGTTACATTTTATACCAGACGACCATTCCACCCTTAGCGGTGCTAATGACGCCTTCTTGTCGGACATTACTAGTATACTACAGCATGTATGTGTGTTAAGACAACTTGAAATTGTTAGCGCCGCCATTTTAGATTGATTGAGTTATAACTATCCCATAAAATGCGAAACACTCGTAATTTCAATAACATTTTTTCCCCATTCACAATAACAAAATATTAGTGTTATAAAATAGTTACCTACCTGTGAAATACTCTACATGATGGTTGAGGAACTTTGTCTTCTTGGTGGGAACGTTGGCCTTTAACCATTTCGCGACCGCGTACTCCTCGCTGGTTGGTTTCTCCGACTCCAGTGGTTCCCCGAATTCCTGTTAACAAATACCAATAAAACATAAGATGGAGTATTTCCGAGCAGTACAAGACTGACGAATAACGCATTCTTTGCAGAATAACTAGGTTAATGTAAATGCATCTTAATAGTTCACAATACGGGCGAGCGAAAATTCTCGCTCCTGCAACAATAAATGGTAATAAGGGCGAAAATACTAAAACCGAAGGCAGAAAGTGCTTTTCGTGTCCGGGAGAAATGAAGCCCAAATATGTACCTATCTCTTAAAATCGATTTTTCATTTAGTATAGGAGCCAGTTCAATTATAGTAGCTTACAGACGGCTAATAACTTTTTGAGGGCGCGGCAATTTTATGCGTTAAACGGAACATTGTAAATATTGTAGTTGGTTCCAATATCAAGGTAGGAACGAATTGTCATATTTTTTTTAGTGTTAAAAATTATGAATTATAATGTATCAAAATTATCGCACCCGGCGGAATTTTTACCCGCGTCCCCAGCTACCGCGGCTTTAATATTGATAAAAAAAATCATAAAAATATAAAATTCTTATACCAATTTTTGTTACCAAACTCCTTCGAAACGGCTCGACCGATTGTTATGAAATTTTCTGTGTATGTTCGGTTGGTCTGAGCTATTTTTTATATCCTTACTGGCAAGACAACGTTTGCGGGGTCAGCTAATTATTTTCCGAGATAATATATTGCCACTTGACCCATCAAAACTTAAATGTGCCCAACACTATACCTACTAATTGGTTGGATCAGATAAAATGGATCGTCAGTCATAATTATAATCATTTGTAATAATTATTACTCGTTTAGGAGGAGCGACTAATGGGATAGCTCCAGCTACTGCAACGCTATCGCTAACATCAAAGCCACGGCGAGAATCGATTGAACTATTACCATGCCTTACATATAGTTACATACGATTAATGAATAGAATGAAACCTACATCTTTAATCGATTACGTCACGCGACCCTGGCATTGCACTTGTCTTGCCGGCTCAAATGGAATATATTAACGACTTGAACTCAAATGTTATTTAACCATTAACAGTGTACGGATTATATCATAACCTTGACCTTTTGCCTCGCAACTGAAAGCCAAGCGAAATGCTCAGTGCTTATGAGCTTTGCAAACGTGCCCGGAATAGGTACCTACTAATACTATTCACGATTCAGGTATGTTTACGTATATTTAACGACTTTTGTGCATAAATTAACGTCTTCAGTTACAGTAAATTTACGTACAGTAGTTTCACGGTAGAGCTGAGACGCGGGCCGCGGCCAACAGCTAAGTATCATTAAAAAATAAATGCTGAGAAATATATCTCGTGTATTGTTTAAAAACACTTGCAAAAAATCACAAATTGCTTTTATCACTAAAATAATATTTAAAAATATGTCGTGAATTCTTAAGAAAAAGAAAACTTGCAAAAACCTAGAAAAATTCATGTTTCTTAATGAGAAATATATCTCATGTATTGTTATACAAAAACTTGCAAAAAAAAACTAAAAAATATTTTTTTATGACAAAAAATATCTCGTGAATTTTTAAGAAAAAGAAAACTTGCAAAAACCTAAAAAATGATACTTTTGTTACATACTTAGAGACTATTTCATCACAAAAAAAAACAACAATAACATTCAAAACTAGCTTTTTCTTGCGACCACGTCTGCATGATTTAAGTATTGGCAATCTTATACAAACTACATATTTTCTCCAGGACTAAAGTATGCCAAACTTCTTTACACTCAAATATCGCAACGAGCACTTACTCCTTTACTGGACAAACTATCAAACAAACACCTATGTAATATTATCAAGGTATGTAAATTACTTAATAACACTTTTAAAATCCAAAAAAAATATCTCTACTTACGAAATCCCTCATCGTTATAATAAATTAACTTGAGAAGGAATAAACTATAAGGAGTTGTACACACGCGATGTCGCGACGACTCTCTATGGTGACTAACTCTAACTGTGTAAAAGCATCGGTGAAAGTGGGACATTCTATAGCAAACGCGTAAATATTCTATTATTGGTGAACAGGATCTTGTGGTATTGGTTTGCTTTGGTTAACAATTCAAATCTTCTATATAAAAGTGAATATGTTTGTTTGTCTCGCTAAAACTCAAGAAGGGCTGGACCAATTTCTTAATTTTGATCTTGAAATATTTATGATGTTTACTGGTTAAGAGTGCTGATTATTTTGTCATTAAAATGTACATTAATCTCTATTGATAATAATTATTGTTTAGATTTTTCTACTGTTAATTTCGCAGATAAAGGTGGAAAGGTATATTTTCCACATTTTACCTATTAAAAATCAATAAAAATTTGTTTAAGAATGTTCAAGTACCTTGTCCCACTTGATATAAATAAGAGACTTTGAAATTTCTTATTGGACTTATAGCTGGCTTTTGACAAGGCAGCCAATGTTAGTTTCTTCTCTCTAAGTAAGTAAACTTAAGTCATTTATTTGCTTAATAACATGGTTATAACAGTTGATACATTACAATATATGAACTGAATGGACGCACATACGGATATGCAAATCCCTACTAATATATAAATGTGAAAGTGAGTTTGTTGGTTTGTTGGTTTGTTTGTCCGTCAATCACGCCTCAGCCACGCAACGGATCGACCTGATTTTTTTGCAGAGATATAGTTCAAGATCCGGAGAGTGACATAGGCTACTTTTTATCCCAGAAAAACAAACCTCTTCCTGTGGGATTGCATTAAAAGTGTAATTTTTCTCTGTTTCTTAACATACATATACATAACTATGTATACCCACAATGTATGTTGAACCCGAGACTCCATACACTCGAAACGGTAAATAGGTTACAAATACTCAAAAACTTTAGACGCCATACATAGCTCTCCGTCAATAGGTCATAAATACTCAAACTCCATACATAGCTCTCAGAACTAAGACTAGTCGTAGGCATGATTACAGGGCACAGCTCACTAAACAAACATTTTTCCACCCTAGGAATCACGGACAGCCCTCTGTGCAGAGCCTGCATGGAGGAGGACGAAACACCGGCACACGTGCTACTAAGATGCACTGGAGTGTCGGACCAACGCGAGATCTACTTGGGATCCTCAGCAACACTCCAAGATATCCTGTGCGACCTGGGAGGCCTCTTCGGATTCTGGAGTGAGCTCGGCTGGCTGGAGTGATCCGGCGGGGACCCGAATCAGCGACGTCACGCGCAGCGGGCGAAGTATCGCCTAATCGCGGAAAAATCCCAGAAACAAGAAGAAGAAGAAGAAGCTCTCAGAACCATCAATAGGTCATAAATACTCTAAGACTCTATCGACACTAAAAACTGTAAGTTCCAATACTCACACTCTTTTCGCCTGAAGGAAAGTTTTAGTCCATTTGGACACAATATACTCAGTACTGTAAACAGGTCATAGAATGCTCATACTTTGTAAGAGATTATTAGCAAGTATTATTGTATGTTTAAAAAACCACTCTTTTTAATAATGTGTTCAGTTTGCTTGCTATATAGCATGTTATTACAAATTGCCAGGGTCTAAAAGAATTCTAACGTCTATCGTTTTTATTCCAGCGCAGTTTAATTTTTTAATATTTATCTTTTTCTTTAATGACGCGGGCGAAGCCGCGGGTATAAGCTAGTATTACAATAAAATTGCTTATTACAGCGTTTAACTACTGCTCATATTATTAAGATCAAAATATCATAGACATAGGCTGTAGAATATTTAGGTAGACTAAACTTAGTTGAAATCTACTTTAGGTAACTTGCAATTAAGTTTATGTCAGCCCACAAAATTCAAGTTTTCTTTGCATTCATATCAAAATATTTGTTTAAAAGTGTCTATTCTAAGCAATTTCAAATCAGCCCAAGTAACAAGTTTGCAAAACACAATTGTTGATTCTTGGACTAATTTAGACAAATACTTTTATAGAAACATATGAGATCACTATGCCATTCCCGCAATATTCTTGTTGTGATTGTTGTTGTTGTTGTTGCAAGTTCTTGTTGTTGTAAGTTGTTGTCGTTGTATGTGTTATTAGCTTTCAATTCAAGCTGCAAAGAACTAAATGTAATTTGCTTTTCATGGGCACCTCTGCTAAGTATCAATTCATTAAAAAAATAATAGATACTAGTCATAGTTGTTGTGCAATCAATACAAATTGTGTGGTATTTGTCTCTTTTTTATTGTGTTGTAACTTGTAAGAGTTATCAACTTGTATTATAAAGATGAGTTTTTATAGGCGTCAGTTTGCAGATAAACAAAAATTAGCATAAACAGTAAGTTTGCTATACAAATGCATAGAAAAAAGTATACTATACTAGAGTATCTCCCATCAGTGCCCACACTAAAGTAAAAAGTTCTTTGCTGAGGAAACATTAGTGCTAATTTATTATAATATAAGTAGTTAAATTAAAAAAATATCAAACCTTTTTTCGCTGCAAATAAATTACACAATTATTAATCACACGTTGGCAAGGAACAAACAAAGAACAACCGGGACATACTTAGTTTATTTGTATAAAATGAATTTTTATTGAGCATAGAAATTACTGCGCATCATGAAGGTGAAATTATGATTTTGAACGGGCACAAAGGATTTATTTTCCTCTTCAGACATTCAAATAGGTTTAAAATTGCATCTTACGGCTCTCGGCGGAACAGTTCATAAACTGCGTCACTGACGAACTAAACAAGACACAAATAGCTTGTAAAACTCCGTACGAACGAACGAGCGTAAGGCATTTGCAACCGAAAGAATCGAAATTATAAAAATAACTCACCAAAAAGGGGAATTCTTGTAACCATTTTTCCAATGAAAATGGAAGCAAAACAATACCGTAAAATGATGTAAATACAATACTAGGGCTAATATCTAGCGTTGATGATGAGACATTTACGTACCTCTTTTCGTTTTTTAGCCTTCCTTTTGTCTGCCATCCTATTAAAAAATTGTCTACGTAGCGATTCTTGTTGTTCACTGAAATCTTGATCTCGAATTATTTCTCCGTGTTGCTTTCAGCTTTTCAAATGACGCATTGCATTTGCTTTGCTGTCCTGTCAGACGGCAGACCTGAGACCATAGACAATGAACAAGTAGCTGTCAGATGGGCAGCTGTATTCAAAACACAGTTCAAAAGTACTCTGTGGCTGTTTTACAAAAATCGACCGAAACTCCTCCCAACTTCTCAAATTGCCCTTAGATTATATATAGAAATCGCCTCACTTCTTAGAAACACTGTTATGAAACCTCAGGATATGGGCATCCAAACAATTTAGTGTAACGTAAAGCTTTTTTGTACAAGCAAACAGTAACGCCATCTGCCAAAATTAATATATATATAGCTCCTCGTGCTGATTCAAGGTACTCATAGACGATCGAATTTGGTGCGGCCGGACCACCGGACCGTGCGGTGCGCTCTACAAAACAGACGACCGCACTGAACGCCGAACCGTTCAGTTGTTTTATCCTAGCAGTGCGTGAACACGTCTCAATATGCCGCCTGTTCTATCAAAACAGGCTAAAGTCGCATTAGTTGTAGCAACTGTTGTTGCTACATCCTCATTACCTACAAAAAGAAGAAGAAAAGAATGGGCAAAGTTTTATCTTAAAAACAGATAACAGTATAGTCATATGAGTCTCATTAAAGATCTCGATGATGAAGATTTTCGTGTATAGGAGACAATGTGATCTTCTTGGCACTCCGAATCTTAATTGATGCGAACACGTTGCAACGTGTCGCGCGTATGGTGGCACAATAGCAACTAAACCAACAAATGTTTCGGTGCGCCGTCCACACGATCGTACGCGGTTCGGGACCGCACCGCACCGCACCGCGTTCGATGTGCAAGCGCTCCGAACCGGCCGAACCGTTAATAATAATAATATATTTAATAATAATAAAGTTAATTATAATAATGTTCGGCGGACCGTGCGCCACACGATCGAATATGGTCCGGTGGCGGACCGCGTTCGTGGTCCGGCCGCACCAAATTCGATCGTCTATGAGTACCTTTACTGATTGACTGACTGACTCACTCATTGATCACCTCTCCTGAACAATTTTGTATGAAAAATTTTTTTTTCGTGAATGAGGTCGTATAGAGGAAAAAAATTCATTCGGAGGAAAAATACGGAGAGAACTGATGATTGAGGATTTCGAAGACGGGTGAAGAGCACGGCTAGGGTATCAAAGCTAGGTAGGGGGTGCTCGACCAAATGTCATTCGAAATGTCATCCAATTGGCAGTGAGCTAAAAAAAAATTTCAAAATGGCGGATTCAAAATGGCCGCCAAACGAATTTTGTCGATACCTCGGAAATTATAAAAGATGGAAGAACGGTTTCTTGACAAGAAGTGATCAGGACCCAAAGGTCTATTCGATGGACAGAAAAAAAAATCAAAATGGCGGAATTTATTTTTTCATAGAAAATGTATGGGGAATTTTAAAGGGATTTTCTATGGGCGGGAAGACAGCACGCGGGCCACATGTGGCCCGCGCCTCCACGCGCCCTACTAGTTATATATATGGCTGGAACTACAGCGTGGCCTTACCACCGGGCGTTGGTAGCAAAACAAGCATTTTTGGCACTGTTAAATTGGTGTAATTTTTTCGCGCCGTCCGTCCTGTACAGGGTGTATGTCTCACCAATATAAAGTCATTCCTTGCTCTGTGGTATGTCTATTCTCAGTAATTATATTTTTATTATCTATTGGCATCCCGAGCGTGGTTCCATTGCAGGCTTTGCCCTCACTACACCCTGGAGAAAACTCCTCGATAGCTATTCGCTATGTACAACTGTGATTTCCGATAGGGCTGCAATATTATAGCCGTGTGAACAGAAGGCAATCCGCATATATACTTAAGTATGCCGATGACTATCACGATTCAAGCCACAATTCACGCATTGAGTTGCAGTCGATGATCAAGGAGATTTCCTCGCCACCACGTCCAACGATATTGTTGGCAAACGTGTTCTGGTTTTGTGTATTTGAGCCGGAAGGTTGGAGTCCAGCGTGTGAATCAATCTGAGTTTGAATTCACACTAATTGTCTTGTAAGGAGTCAAGAAGGCGCCGGGAACACGCCAAGAGCAAGTACCGAACGGGCGCCCTCCCGCGTTTCAGCCCCCATAACCGCGAGGTTGATTGGGCAATGGGTGGTGGAGGGACCGTTGTCCCTTACGCTGTCTTATGGCAAAATGGCAAACAGTTACTATGGAGCATCAACACTATCGCGTTGAGACATCTTAGTTATGACCGCAGCGCAACCAAATTAGCTACGAGTTTTACGAAAGTAAAACGCCGCTGGTCAAATACGCCGCTCTTATATAGCAATGATGATGATGATGGGTTATTGGGGTAAGGAGGTGAAGGCCTTCTTAAGAGACATCGACTGTCGCCCGGAGAGGCTGCGGTCCGCGGCACACGCTTTAAAAGCTATCCATCTCCATGGACATCTATGGGCCAAGATTTACGAAGGTTGGACTATTTGAATAAATTTTTTTTTTTTTTTTTTTTTTTTTTTTTTTTTTTTTTTATAATTGATAGGCTTGCGCTTGACTACAATCAAGTCTGATGAACAGAAATGATGAGGTCTAGGATGGAGCGCGCTTGCCTAGAAAATGCCTATTCACTCTTCTTTTGAAGGCACCCAGATTGTATTTGGCTGGGAACACGGAAGCTGGAAGGGTGTTCCACACCTTAGCGGTTCGTATCAGAAACGTAGAAGAAAAGCGTTTCGTACGAGTACGCTGGACATCAACCACATAAGGATGCCACTTCTCTCGACGTCTCGCGGTTCTATGGTAGAAAGGTGAAGGAGGCACAAGGTTGTGGAGTTCTTGAGCACACTCTCCAAAATATATCCTGTAAAAAACCGCTAAACAGGCAACACTGCGTCGGTGTTCTAAACTGAGCAGTTTCGCCCGTGTTAGCGATTCCTTGCCGATTATTCTGCGTGCGCGGCGATCAACCGAGTCTAATGCATCGAGCTGGTATTTGGCAGATCCATCCCATAGGTGACTGCAGTACTCCATGCCGGAACGAACTTGAGCTTCATACAGCGTCAAAAGCTGTTCGGGCTTGAAGTACCGCTTAACCTTGTTCAGGATGCCAAGTTTTTTGGCGGCTGTTTTTGCCTTTTCCTCGATGCATTTCCCAAAATTGAGATTGGGTGAGATGTTAATACCCAGGAGGTCGATATGATCGCTAATCGGAACGGATACATTTTGAAAAGTGGGAGCCAAGGTGAAGGGGCTCTTTTTTGCGGTGAATAAGCACGCTTGCGTTTTGGTAGCGTTAAACTTGACTAGATTAGCGTCACCCCACTCAGACACTTCTTTTAGAGTCAAGTTAACGCGATCTACCAATGCCTCTCTTAGCTCTAGTATCTCAGCACCGCTGGCTTTAGGACTAGACATGTATCTCTCCGAAACAGTGCTGTCATCAGCGTAACCAAATAAACCTGGTTTAAGCAAATCGTTGATGTGCAGCAGGAATAATGTCGCGGAGAGAACAGATCCCTGAGGTACACCGGCATTGACAGCCATTAGGTCTGAAGAGTGACCGTCAACGACCACTCGAAAAGACCGTTCTCTCAGGAAATCAGATATCCAGCTACAAAAGCCAGCGGGTATTCCATATGCTGGGAGTTTGCTGAGTAGGCTGCCGTGCCAGACTCGGTCAAAAGCCTTAGAGATGTCGAGTGAGACAGCGAGCGCCTCACCGTATTTCTCTATGGCTTCGCCCCATGTGTGCGTGGCATACACAAGAAGATCGCCAGTGCTCCGGTTGGAACGGAAGCCATACTGACGGTCCGACAAAAGGTCATTTTCTTCAAGGTATGCTAGGAGCTTGTGATTGAGTACACGTTCCATACTTTTACAAAGGATGGACGTGATGGCAATCGGTCTATAGTTGGCCGGGTCGGCACGAAAACCCTTCTTGGGCACCGGCTGCACGTTGGCAACCTTCCAAGAAAGTGGGATTCGAGCGGTGGAGAGAGAGAGGCGAAACAAGCGTGTTAGTACAGGAGACAACTCGGGAGCACAATTACGCAGGACAATTGCAGGTATGCCGTCTGGGCCACTGGCCTTGCTCACGTCTAGGTCACGAAGAGTTTTAAGGACCTCGTGCTGGTGAATACGGATCTCCGGCATAACAGAGCCGCATGGTGTGAGGGTAGGAGGTGTAGTAATACCAGCGTCGAGACGAGAGTTTTCTGCAAACAGAGACGCCAATAGGTTTGCTTTGTCCGTTGCAGACATTGCCAGTGATCCATCGGGCTTCTGCAGAGGCGGCAACGAAGGGCGGCAAAAATTCATTTCAACCGACTTTGCAAGGGACCAGAATGCTTTACTGCCACTGGGGTAGGTGGCTAGCTTACGCCCAAAGAGATTGGTACGGTTGAACTGAGCCCTTTTTAATACCCTCTTGTAGGACTTGGCGGCAATGTTGAACTCTCTTTTCTTCTGCTTGACGTTCGGAGCTTTGAGAGCACGAGCATCCGCCCAGGTCACAAAAGCATCTTGTTTGCGGGCTTCCGCGTCTGCACATTCGGCGTTGTACCATGGGGGAGTCTTGCCGTTAGAAGTCACGTCAGAAAATGGTATATAGTATTCCATTGCCTGACGTATAACATCCGATATGGCAGCCTCGCAGCTCGACGGGTCATCAGAAGAAAAACAAACTTGCCGCCAAGGATAAGATGCAAAGAAATGCCGCATCTCGTCCCAATCTGCTGACTTGTATCGCCACACCCTCCTCTTAACACTGGGTTCAGAGGCGGGAGGGTAGAAATTGGACACAGACTTCACCAGACAGTGATCGGACGTGCCCAAAGGTGGTGCGACTGACACGGAAAAACTGTCCGGATCATTTGTCAGCAGAAGGTCCAAACAATTGGGCGTGTGTCCGTCAACATCCGGTATCCGTGTGGCTTCCTGAACTAACTGAGAGAGATCTAGCGAAAGTGCAAATTTGCGCGCCTCTCTCCCAGCGTGATCAGTTTTCTGGTATGGGAACAACCATTCTTGATGGTGAGCGTTGAAGTCCCCCAGAAATACCAGCCGAGCGGACGGATATCGGCGTTGAACAGTATCAGCCGTTTCACTGAGATAATTGAACAACCGAGTCGTCTCCTGGTCACCGCTGTGCGAACGGTAAACGCACGCATAGACGGTTTGCTCAAAACCAGTATCTACCAAGCACCACAAGACGGAGAGAGAAGATACCTCCAAATTACGGAGACGCTGGCAGCAGATGCTGTCACGAGCGTACAAACAGACCCCAGCGCGAGGTTTGAATTTATGCTCAAGCGAATACCCGGGGTACTGTAGATACGCTACGTCTGTTGGACTCACAATTTGCGTCTCCGTAAGGAAGAGCAAGTGCGGCTTAGCGGTTTCGAGGTGGTGATGGACCGCAAAGAGGTTTGAGTGCAAACCCCGTATGTTAGTGAGGTGCACCGGGAATGAGAGGTAGTGCAGCCGCTGTGGTACCTTCTTCCTTTTCTTGTTTTTCATATTGTGTAAGAGTGAATAGATTTGGGGAAATGGTAGTTGTACGAGGTGCTGCATTCTGGACACCGTAACCTTCGTCACATCGACGCGAATGGTAGACTCAGCTGGAGACCGCGGGGACGCCCGAACCCCCCTGGAAATCGCCACCGGGACCTCTCTCTGGTCGCCAACCAGCACGGTGGATGCCATCCCAGGATTTTTCGCTAGTTGGCGGGGCAGCCTTTCATAGATGGCTGGTCTACTACTTGGGCCCCCTACTAACTGCGGTCGGCCAGCGGTGCACCGTGCTTCGGATCCCGCTAGCCTCCAGACTGAGCCGCCCGGCGCCGAAGCCACTACGGTCAGAACCCGTCACCAAATGCCAAAGGCGTCTTTACCTATAGTGCAGGGTGTGCGGCGCACACGGGCGCCGGGTCTAAAGGGCGCCGCGCGCCGAGCGCCCTTGCGACACATCCGAAGATGCGTCGCTCTCAAAGACCCTGCGCCCGCCGTGGCCGACGCCGGGCGCGCGGTAGCAAAGCAAAACTACTCCTTTTCCTACCTACTCTATTTAAATTTACACAATTACTTTTGTTTCAACATGAAAGCAGCCTTAAAACAGATAATAAAAGATTAAATTGGCGTAATGTCGCATCGCTACGAAAGGCGGGTGCCGGCATCGGCACCTGTTTGTTTTGATTCGTTTGACAACACGCCGCGGCCGACAATCATTGCTAACTCGGCTGTATTAGAATGCTATAAAGTTCAAATTAAATTTCCCAGGGACGTGCGGCGGTCATTTTCAAAGGCTTGTGTACGCGTGCCGCAATTTTTGTTTTACCGCTACATCGTAGTTTTGCGAAATAAGCCTTGATGCAATTGGATAAAGTATCATCTTTGAGTAAACATGTAAATATGAAGTAAATCGGCTTTTCTTTTGCTAAAAATTATATAAAAGGTAAGATTTGGTTAATTGCTTTCACAATTATTGCGACATGCCTCGAGGTCGGAGGTCATCAAAAATAGCTAGCGAAATTCATGAAAACAAAACATCGGTGATAGATAGTAATATCGAAGTTAAATAGGTACTCGTACCTATACGACCTAGCATTTTTCATTTGTTTATCCTACTGCAGTGCGGAACAAACAACGGTAAGTTTCAAGTGTAATATGTTCCTACTAGTATAAGTGCTTAGGTACCTATTTATTTATTTAGGTCTTACTTGTACCTAACCGTTGAACAACGAACTACCTACTTTTAAATTTTATTTATTTATTCTGAAATGATGATGATTATAAATGCGAAAGTAGGTAACTCTGTCTGTCTGTCTGTGTGTTACGCTTTCACGGCCTAACCGCTGAACCGATTTGGATGAATTTTGGTATGGAGATAGGATAGCTTGCGTCCTGGGGAAGGACATTAGGCTAATTGCTATCCCGGAAAAGTGCACAGATCCCGGGGGAATCGCGATATACCTAAGAATTCCTCGCGGACGAAGTCGCGGGAAGAAGCTTGTAATAAATAATACTCCAAGTCCTAGTCCAAGTTGCAGCTTTTTCTCTGGACCTAGGTATATTAATTTATTTACATTGATAGTTCTTTTAGGTGCCTAGGTATACTAAGTTTATTATTTATTTTAGACTAGCTTTTGCCCGCGGCTTCGCCCGCGTGAATTTCAGACTGTTACAAATACCGTGGGAGCCAACGATTTTCTGGGATAAAAAGTAGCATACGGGATAGACAAACAGTCAACTACTACAACAACTAAAAGAAACATCGGCTTAGTTGTTTTACTGCTCTTCCCGCTTCCGTCCTTAATCAATATAGGTTTAACTACGGGGCTCAATGTATCTACCCATTTTCACATTTACAGCATTACTATCCCATATTACATTGCTCATCTAAAACATAATATATTCATAACGAATTTTTGATAAATGGCTTAGTTTTTTAGTAATGAGGTAAAACGTCGTTTTACTGATATATTCTTCCGCAACGCTGCATACCAACCTAAGCCAATTATGACAATTACCTAAGCTAACCTGGAGTTCTTGCAATTTCAGCAGCTGTGTACCCATTTTCACATTTATCGTATTACTTTCCCATATCCCTTGTCAACTAAAACAAAAATTTTCAGTAGCAAAACAGTTATTAGTTTAAAACCTATGTTATATGGGTACCCGTTTTCACAAATATAATATTTTTAACCTGTATCTCATTGAATCTAAACTCATCTATCTCAACTAAAACAAAAAAACTTATAGTGAAACAATGGTAAGTCAGAATTTATATAGGTATTTAATATTACAGTTACAATATTACTAACCCCGAATCCCATTGCTCAACTAAAACACACAATGTAAATAGAGACCTATTTAGGTACCCATTTTCACATTTATAGCATTATAATCCCATATCCCATTTTTCAACTAAAACACACATTGTTAATAGCGAAAAAGTTGTAAGTTTAGGGTCTGTATTGGTACCCGTTTTCTCAGTTATAATGTTATTAACCCATAACCCATTGCTAAACACACATTGTTAAAAGCGTACAGTGCTAAGTTAAGAACCTATATGGTGCCCATTATCACAGCTGTAGTGATCAGTAGTAGTAGTATCAGATTTGTAGTATCATTAGCTTTTGCCCACCGCCCTGCCTGTGTCAAATTTGCTTTTTAACAAATCCTGAGGAAAACATAAATTTCCCGTTCCCATTCAATATTACAACCTTATACCTACTTTCAAAGATGTTTGCTTTAGCTACGTACCTATAGATGTAGCTATAGATTGCTGTAAAAATTTCCCACGGGAACTATGGAATTTCCCGGAATAAAAAGTAGCCTATTTTTTAATCCGGGTTATAAGCTATCTATGTTCCAAATTTCAGCCAAATCGGTTCAGTAGTAGCGGCGGGAAAGCGGAACAAACATACAAACAAACTCACTTTCCCATTTATAATATTAGTAAGGATTAACCCATAACCCATTGCTAAACACACATTGTTAAAAGCGTACAGTGCTAAGTTAAGAACCTATATGGTGCCCATTATCACAGCTGTAGTGATCAGTAGTAGTAGTATCAGATTTGTAGTATCATTAGCTTTTGCCCACCGCCCTGCCTGTGTCAAATTTGCTTTTTAACAAATCCTGAGGGAAACATAAATTTCCCGTTCCCATTCAATATTACAACCTTATACCTACTTTCAAAGATGTTTGCTTTAGCTACGTACCTATAGATGTAGCTATAGATTGCTGTAAAAATTTCCCACGGGAACTATGGAATTTCCCGGAATAAAAAGTAGCCTATTTTTTAATCCGGGTTATAAGCTATCTATGTTCCAAATTTCAGCCAAATCGGTTCAGTAGTAGCGGCGGGAAAGCGGAACAAACATACAAACAAACTCACTTTCCCATTTATAATATTAGTAAGGAAGTAAGGATGTCTGATGGCGATGGAAAAAAGAAACTGTCTGGTGCACAGAGTCGAAAAAGAAAGCTGGAGAAGGAAGTGTCTCTGAAAAAGAATACAAGTTCTATTAAAAAGTTTTTTGTTCGACCCGGTCCATCCTCGGACGAACACCTGGAGATAGAGACATATGAAAACCAAGATAATTCTACAGCAGAACTCGTCACTTCTAAGTCACCGCCGCCGCCGCCGCCGCCGCTGCTGTCTTTGTCGTCGGTAGTCGAAGAAGACGAAGAACCCCCTAGTGCCGAAGCGTCCCCGGAGAATATACTTCGAGAAGATATAATGAATGATCTCGCGTTATGGCCACAGGTGTTATCCGATAAACAGAGAATATTTTTGATGGAGCGTGGGCCCGTGCAGGTAAAACTGGGTTCATATCCTTCAAATAGTTCGAAAAGATCTTTTTCAAATGCTTATTATACTAAAAAGATGTTAAATAATGAAACCGTTTTAAGAGACTGGCTGGTTTACTCTAAGTCAACTGATTCTGTTTATTGTTTTTATTGTAAACTGTTTCATGCTGATGCGAGTCTGACTCCTTTTAATGGTGAAATAGGTTACAAAGATTGGCAGCATTTGTCTACTGCTATAGAACGTCATGAAAAGAGCTTAGGGCACCTATCATGTCTTAAGAAACAAATTACATTGAAAACTGTTATTTTAAAAGAAAAGTCAGTAGATTTCTTGCACCAAAATGAAATTGATCGGGAAAAAAAACGTTGGGTTGCAGTACTCGAGCGAATAATCAACCTAATTCATTTTTTAGCGAGGCAATGTCTGGCTTTTCGGGGAAGATCTCAAAAACTTTACGATTCTGATAATGGTAATTTTTTAAAGCTGGTTGAATATACCTCTAACTTTGATAATGTGCTTGCGGAACACATTGCCCTTATTCAAAAATCCAAGTCACGCCTAACTCATTATCTTGGCCATAATATTCAGAACGAAATAATACAATTGTTGGGAGAAAGAATAAAAAAAACTATTGTTTTGGAATTGAAACAATCTAAATATTTTTCCATTATTTTAGATTGCACTCCAGATATTGCACACGAAGAACAAATATCGGTTGTCGTACGGTACGTTCTTTTAAATGCAAGCAACGACAAGGCTGAAGTAAAAGAACACTTTCTGGGTTTTTTTCCTATTACAGACACTACTGGCCTGGGCTTAACTCAATTTTTGTTAGATTTTTTAATCTCAAACAAAATTGACATACAAGATATTCGTGGTCAAGTTTATGATAATGGTGCAAACATGAAAGGGAAAAATATAGGTCTACAAAAACGAATTTTAGATTTAAACCCGCGCGCATTTTATGTACCTTGTGCGGCACACAGCCTTAATTTGGTAGTGAATGACGCTGCTAAAAGTTCATTAGAAATTGTCAATTTCTTTTCAATTGTGCAGGAAATTTATGTTTTTTTTTCTGCGTCAACAGCACGTTGGCAAATACTTGCTAAAGAAGTGCCAACTTTAAGTCTAAAACCACTCTCAAATACTCGATGGGAGAGCAGGGTTGAAGCCGTAAAAGCTCTACGTTTTGAACTGGGAAAAGTGTATGATGCCTTGTTTACTATATATTCCGATAGGAGCAAAGATGCAGAGTCAAGAAATATGGCAAATTCATTGCTGGCAAAAATTAAGTCCTTTAAATTTATCTGCTCTCTGCTTATTTGGTTTGAAATTTTAAGCAAGATAAATATAGTTAGCAAGGCCCTTCAAAAGTCAGACGTTGTATTGTCAGAAGCGGTGAAAATGATTGATAATGCAAAAATAAGTTTGTCTGAATTTCGTAATGAGTCTGCTTTTGAGGAGCTCCTTAACAGGGCGAAAACTGTAGCGGAAGAAGTCGAGGCAATAGTAGAATTTCCCACACCTGCACGCCCTCGCGTTCGTAAAAGGTTTTTTAATTATGAGGCGGAGGATGAACCGATAGCAGATGCGAAAACAGATTTTAAAGTAAATTTTTACTACTATTTGTTAGACACCGCAATCACTAAGTTCGACGAACGGTTCGAACTTTTGAATGAAAATAATGTAATTTTTTCATTTCTTCAAAAATTGAAAAACTGGAAAGATTGGGACACTGATACAAAAAAAACACATTGCTCTAATTTAGAAAATAAACTTTGCCATGCTGGCTCTTCAGATGTGGAACAGTTCGAGCTCTATAATGAAATCGAATTATTACCAATGTTTATTGATGATTCCACTACGCCGTTGGATATTTTAAATTACTTATTTACGAATAAATTAATTTCAGTGTTCCCAAATCTGTCCACAGCACTGAGGATATACCTGACACTTCCAGTCACGGTCGCACATAGCGAAAGGTCATTTTCTAAACTAAAAATAATTAAAAACTACCTTAGATCAACATTGTCGCAAAGTAGATTGACAAATTTATCGTTAATAAGTATTGAACACGAAATCAAAATTGAAGTTAATGACATTGTTAATGATTTCGCTAATGCAAAAGCTCGAAAAGTAACTTTTTTGTAAATACATTTGTGTGTTATTATATAATTTGTGTGAACGACCGTCCTGTTACGTAACTATAACAGTTTTTAAATTAAATATTTTTGAAAGAACTACAAAGTTGTGATTTTTTATTCTTATAACCCCTTCTTTCCTAAAAAACTTTTTGCTTCCTGACATCATTTAAAATTGCACCATTTGCATCCGAATTTCCGTTTGAAAATACAGGGTGTTAGGTAAAATAGAGCAAATCTCTTGACGGGTGTTTCTACTCATGAAACTGAACAACTTTCCCCAAGGAACTCATATCGAATTCTCAAAAAAAAAATTGGACTTTGTATGGATATTTGGCCAATCAGCTGACCGCTCCGATACAAAGTACTTGTATGGGAGCGGTCACTTGTATTCCATTTTGACCCCGCTCGAGGGCGTCAGGTTACTGGCTGCACACGGGCGCCACTAGGGCTAGAGACGCCTCTGCCAAATGCAGCACAACTGTACAGACCCAATCCCCCATTGTCGGCTACTGTGAACATCGCACCGGAACACGACTCGCCATGTGACGTGATAAAATCAGTCGCACGACAACTCATTTGGCGGCGCGGCTTTGTTCACAGGGTGGTGTATTTGCCGGCGGCCGAAGCCTACCACCATGAATAGGTTGCTCATTTAGCACCACCCAGGGGCCACGTGTAGGGTAACGAGGAATGAAACCTGCCTTTGGTGAGCCCTACGGACGCGAGCAACATTGGCCCCCAAATTTTATATTAGATTTATATTAGATTTTATAAAGTAGGTAGTTTATAACAATAATTAAATATTTATATAATATAATATATCCTCAGAGATCAATGAAGATAATATACCCCTATTATTTGACTGATTAAAAATAGTCAAGCTAAATTTTGTAGATGGGGCTAGTCCATGTCATAAGTCTTCGCTGTCAAGCCCTTACTGATACTGTCAATGTCAAGTTATGGTCAAGTGTCAGAAAAAGTAGATAGGTATACGTAGGTAGGTACTCTGTGGTGTTCTGTGCTCTGTGGTGTCAGCTGTTGTGTGTGGGTGTGTGACGCAAATCACACGTCATTACCAGAGATATGTGTTCTGTGGTCATTACTAGAGGTGGGCAAAACGGCTTAAAACAATAAGCAGACTTTTTCATTTTACTGTTTTTCAAAAGTCACTTTTAATTACTGCTTATTTGCTTATTTGCTTATTTTTAGTTTTTCGTTGATTGCTCAACTTAATAATTTAACAGTTTAGGCAATGTTTTCGCCAACGCGGAAAAAACGCAACTGTCAACGGAAATAAATTAATAAGTTAAAAAACGTAAAGACATTTTCGTTATTTCGTTTAATAATCTTGCAAAATGAATCCAACCTTACTGCTCATCAATAAAGATCAGATTCGTACTCACTCCTTTAGAATTGAAGCTGTTATTAATTAAAGTGACATTTTCGTTATTTCGTTTAATAATCTTGCAAAATGAATCCAACCTTACTGCTCATCAATAAAGATCAGATTCGTACTCACTCCTTTAGAATTTAAGCTGTTATTAATTAAAGTAAGTTAAATTTCGTTGTTTGGTTGAAAATGTTGCAAAATAAAACCAACCTTACTGCTCATTAAAAAAGATCAGATTCGTAGCAAATAAAAATCAATCAATTTAAAAAAGCAATCGAATAATAAGTGGACTTTTTCTAAGTAACGCGTTGTTGTGTTTATTTAAAAAAACGACTTATAATTTACGTTTTCGTTTAAATGCCCAACGCTAGTCATTACTCATTACGTCACATCATGTAAATTACAGTTCATTGATTTGATTTGTTTCTTCATTCAATTTTTACTCATTAGTTGAATAAGTTGCGCTCAGGAGCGTCGTGTATGTGTTGTAAAATACAATTATTTATATTGGAGTGTAATATTTCTAGAAAAAAAAATCCAGTTTGCGTATTATTCTGTCAGTGAACATTTGGACTTTTGAACACATTTGAAGTTTGGAAATTGGAGCCTGTGTTTGGATTGAAACTTTCAAAACCAAATAGTTCAATTTTCAAGCAGGTGAAGATTGGACTGGCCATAACATAGATCCGTGATAATCAGTAATTACTTTAAGATATAAATTTATTGGTGTGAGCCGTGCTGATCTCATGCGATAGTGAAGTGCTATAGTTTACATAACAAGTGCACTTGCTGCATTCAAGTACTTACCGCAATATAGGTACCGCAGAATGGCTGATGTGAAATTGAACGGACATCACAAAGAAGGTATCTACAGCATTCACCTACAATACACATTTTAGCAATACTTTAGTCTTCCTGAAGTGAGAACTTGAGAAGTAACCTATGGCACTATACAAATAGGTCGGTTAGACTTTTCAACTAGGTATATTTATAAAAAACTAAAGCATGAAATTTGTGTATCTATGCATCAACTGGTGTTTTATAAATTATCTCATAATAACCTAAACCAAAATATTCTAGGCAAATAAAATAGTGTTTTTTATGAACCTTTCCACACTTCCAGTCATATATATTTTATTAAGAAGTACAACAGATTTGGAATCTGGATGTTAATTAAAAAAATAGTGTAGAAATTAATGTGGAAACCTTTGTGTATAAAAAATGAAATTTGGATTGGATTGGAACGGGATTCCACACATCCACCATTATTATCCTTTGACTAGTTGCCCCTTCTATCCTTTAACTCTCAGCGTTACCATTGGAACTTAAAACCCTTGTGTACTTCATAAAGAACACAAGGGTTCAAGGGAAGAAGTGAGGTTTGATTCCTCGTTCCTGATACGCACTGCAAAGGCCTGGAATACTCTCCCGGGCAGTGTCTTTCCTGCCACTTACAACCTGGGTGCCTTCAAATCAAGAGTGAATAGACATCTTCTAGGCAAGCGCGTTCCAGCTTAGACTGTATCATCACTTTCCATCAGGTGTGATCACAGTCAAGCACTAGCCTATATAGTATAAAAAAAAGAAGGCTTGCGCATAAGACTGTAATCTAGCACAAAATAGCTCAAAACAAAACACAGGCATAAACAGCTCAGAAGTGGATAGAGCAGACTGAAATTTGGCATACCGATAGCTATTTCGATGCTATTATCTGAAATAAGGATTTTGAAGATTCAACAGGGGCATTAAACATCGAATCATAAGATGAGCAAAGCCACAGATGTGCAGCTTCTTTATCAATTAAATCAATCTTAAAATACTGACGTCGACACATGTTTAAACTTGTTTCAGGTCAATTAAAGTCCATTAGGACTATTATGTATTTAATTTACATAATTACCAATAAGGAATGCTTAGTGTCTGGCCTTAATTACAAAATTTTAGTATAACTGTGTGATTTAAACATTTTTAACTGTGCATTCTAAGTAAAAACGCCTTGAAACTTTGGTAGTTACATTTAAATTTCAAATCCTACCTGAAGCTTTCCTTGTGCCAGACCCTTGATTAATTACGTATGTATTAATGAGTCATAGGTCATGAATCATGAGCTATTCATATTTTATACGAATTAAGGACACAGAATTAATTAATATACTAATAATAGGTAGGCAGTTATATGAAAAAAAAAACCGGCCAAGTGCGAGTTGGACTCGCGCACCGAGGGTTCCGTACTACATTAAATAAGCTTAGGTAGTTATAGCTAGGTACTTTTAAGATTCGTTTGTACTAATGTAGATGTAACACGACCACAACTGTAACAACCAAAGATGTAAAACGGTAATAATTACCTTTGTTAATGAACCGCAAAACTAACTTTGTTTGTAGAGGTTTATTGTTAATATCAAAAAAACTATGCTAGTTAGAGCATTGGCTATAGTTTTCCTGTAAAAAATACGTAAATTCCTATTGACCATAATTATTTGAGATTTTTCGATTGGTAAACTACGGAGATAAGGGGGGAACGGTATTTTTTTAGACATTTTCCCCGATAAATCAAAAACTATCATGACTAAAAATAATTAAAAATCGGTTTTAGAATGTACAAAGTAAACCCTTTCATATGATACCCCACACAGTACAGTTATTTAAATTTCAACCCTCCGATTTTCCCCCCTTTTTAAATAAGAACAAAAATAATTTCCATTTTTTTTTTATTCCAGTGTACTTGGGCCACTAATATACACAACAATTCCAAATTTCATATCGATAGCTCCGGTAGTTACTGAAATAATCGAGTGTGACGGACAGACAGACGGAGAAAGTCGCACCATAAGGGTTCCATTTTACCATTTTGGTACGGAACCCTAAAAATGGTGCATGCAACTAAATTTTGATAAGTCAAACCCTGTTCTTACAGTCATAAAAAGTGAGTTGCCATCTACAGCCTCAGTGGGACATATATATATTTTTATTTTTTATAAATTAAAAATAAAATGAGGAAATTATAAAGTTACAGGTATTTGAACTTTTGAAGTAGCACCAGACATAGTGTGCCTTCTTAGTTCTAGGGTGCCTATCTTACCTAGACAAGAGATCTAGGTATCAGTTACAGTTGGTCTTGGGCTGTACCACAATCTCCAAAAGCAAGTAATGTTGCAGTACTGTTTAAACATTTTCATACTATGTTTGTGTGGAAATATTAAAACAATACTGCAGCATTACTGCTTTAAGAGATGGTGGTATGGCCCCTGGTCTTCTGACTCTTTCATGCGAGAGCATTAGCGTAAATGCTAGTAAGGCATTACTGAAGTGTGATATCACAGTTCAATATAGTCTCTGTCTTATCAAAAATATTTAAATTCTTGTATTTTTTGTTATGTGATCGATTTTTAATTAATTTTTCATCTTTCTTGTTGATAATAATAATTCTTGTAGTTTCAAAAATTTTAAAACAATATTTATACTATAGTCAACCATCGCCTTTATTGGTGGATGGATGATATGGACTGGACATACACTGCGATTGAGTATCAAAATTATCTGATACATTCAGAGTGACAACCATAATTTCTTATCAACAAATCCTCAATGCTATCATATTACTAACAGTAGTGATAGATTTTAATACATTTTTAACTTTTCATTGATAATGCTAATTCACATCTTCAATATCTACCAATACCTAATGTCTGAAATTGTGTTAATTTATAAATTTTCACACAAAGTAATACAGCTGAATTAGGTACTATATTTTGTTTAAAATAACCTGTCAAGTGCGAGTCGGACTCGCGCACTGAGGGTTCCGTACTACAACCGGAGGAATAAAACCATAAAAACCACTTTTCTTAGCGAACCGCAAAACTAACTTTGTTTTTAGAGGTTTTATTGTAAATATCAAAAAACTACTTATTAGATCTCGTTCAAACCAATTTTCGGTGGAAGTTTGCATGGTAATGTACATCATATATTTTTTTTAGTTTTATCATACTCTTATTTTAGAAGTTACAGGGGGGGGACACACATTTTACCACTTTTGAAGTGTCTCTCGCGCAAGCTATTCATTTTAGAAAAAAATGATATTAGAAACTTTAGTATCATTTTTGAAGACCTATCCATAGGTACCCCACACATATGGGTTTGATGAAAAAAAAATTTTTGAGTTTCAGTTCTAAGTATGGGGCACCCCCAAAATTTATTACTTTTTTTTTAATTTTGTGTGAAAACCTTAATGCGGTTCACAGAATACATCTACTTACCAAGTTTCAACAGTATAGCTCTTATAGTTTCGGAAAAAAGTGGCTGTGACATACGGACGGACAGACGGACAGACAGACATGACGAATCTATAAGGGTTCCGTTTTTTGCCATTCGGCTACGGAACCCTAAAAAGGTCATAATATATATTTAATTTTTTATTTCAGATTTGCCCGCTGGTGTTCAGGTAGAAGAAATAGAAATACCTGTGCCATGGGGCCACGTAGCGGCAAGATGGTGGGGCTGTCGCGACAAGCAACCTTTAATAGCCATCCATGGCTGGCAGGACAACGCTGGCACTTGGGATAACCTCATTCCTTTACTCCCTGCAAACACTTCCGTCCTTTGCATAGACTTACCCGGACATGGCCTCTCGTCGCCCTATCCCACTGGAATGGTTTACTATATATTTTGGGATGGCATAGTCCTTTTGAGACGAATAGCGAAGCATTTTAATTGGCAGAAAATTTCCCTAATGGGACACTCGTTAGGTGGAGCGTTAAGTTTCATGTACGCTGCGTCATTCCCTGATGATGTCGATAAGATTATCTGCGTAGATATCGCGAGTCCTGCGGTAAGAGCGCCGGAGAATATGGTAAAAAACACGGGGAACATGATAGATAAGAACCTCGAGTATGAAAACTTATCAGAAGATAAAATCCCCTGCTACGAATATGAAGAGATGATCGATATAGTCTGTGATGCGTACAAGGGGTCTGTATCTAGAGAAAACTGCAAGGTTTTAATGAAAAGAGGCATGGCTCCAACACCAGCTCACATGAAAAAGCAGGGTTATCACTTCAAAAGAGATCCGAGACTCAAAGTCGCCGGTCTCGCTATGATGTCTATAGAAACAGCACTAGAATACGCGAGTAAAGTGACCTGTAAAGTCTTAAACATAAGGGCTATTCCGGGACAAAAATGGGAGAGGTTGGACTATTATTTGGATGTAGTGGAGAAGCTGAGACAGACAGCAGATGTCACTTACGTGGAAGTAGAGGGAACGCATCACGTCCAATTGAATGCGCCGGAAAATATAGTGACCCTAATCGAGGACTTTTTAGAGTTATATTAGTCCAATTGCTAGGTCTCAGGGCTCTTTCATACCAACAGACTTGATCAGAAAATATAAGTCATGAGTCAGTTGTTTAAAGAGGCCCGTAAATTTGCGATAGGCCATGAAATGGCTTCCCTGAAGCAGTGTACTTACATTGTGGTATTAAGCGGGCACTCTTGTGTTCACTGCTCTCCACACTGGGCTTTTGTTCCACTGGGTCCGTTCTGGTGGAAGTTTAAAGCTAAGGATTGAATCTTGCATAATACGTGTATACAATCCCTGCAAGCTGTTAATCGTTCTTTTGTAATATGCCATAAAGCAACTGACAATAAAATATTTGATTGAACTTACAATCAGCGGAAAATATTGTCATTTTAATTTGTTGTAATAAACTCATTGGTTAGTTACTCTTCGTTATTTAGTAATAATATGATTTTTTTTTGCTGAAAGCTGAATTGTCCTAGGATCAAATTTAAAAGTCTGTAGTCTGAGAGGGCTCTAATATATGTGATACTAATGTGATGTAGGAAGCTAAGAGTGCACAGTAGATTAATTTATGGTTAAGTAGATGACGTAACGCGCCTGCAAGGCATTTTTTATTATTTATTTAATCACGCTTTTAAAAGCGAATGTTATTTTGTATTGTCGGGTAATGATAGAGGTGTTTTCTTCTGAGGTTTTAGCAGCTAGACTTTTACGATGTTAGTTAGTGTCCGTCTAAAGGTCAGATTTTAGCCGAAGCCGATTGTTTAGGTAACCTTCTGCTTCAAGGTCGATTGCATGAACCAACCAGCTAACGAAATTCGAAATTTATTTGGTTTTTCGCAAATAGTGTTCTAAAATCACATAGTATGTTTGTGGGAATAAAAATTACGGAAGTGCTTATCATATTCACGTACTTATAATACCCATTTGGAAAAC
Organism: Coenonympha arcania; assembly: GCA_036785405.1. Classification (NCBI taxonomy): domain Eukaryota; kingdom Metazoa; phylum Arthropoda; class Insecta; order Lepidoptera; family Nymphalidae; genus Coenonympha; species Coenonympha arcania. Next base: position 7,565,291 of record CM072067.1, read on the forward strand.
TTTAAATGTGTTGGTGTGCTGGATCATGCAATGAGCCTTAAGTTGCAAAAATCACAATACCTACTATCCGTTCCTCCTACGACTTCATACAACCACAACACGCGGACGTCTGATAACAGACGAGCGCGGGTTGCGGTCCTATGAAGTGGGAGGGGAAGTCATCGGCAAAGCTTCTGCGAACGGGTTATAGTACTATATCATAGTATAAGATAGCTTGTTGAATCAATGCACTTACTACTATCATGCCTTTTCACCCAACTCGCATGGATTACATCATTACTGCATATTGGAACGTTGTCCTGATACAAAACTTCGACTTGGGCCGATTTATTTACAAAGGCAAGGTGCTCTTTTGGGTCAAAGACCAAAGTGTTTGAGGCCGATATCGATGGTCCGTTGGAAATAGTCCATGTTTATTCATTAAGTGACTGTTAACATTAAGTAAGTAATTGAACAAATTTTATTTTTTCAAGGTTGTATTGCAATTTAACTTAAATGTACCTACTCATTACTCTAGTGTTGTATTACTTGTTGTTGTGAAAATTCTATTTTTAAAAAATCACTTTATTATAATTAAGGCCCTTGCACAATGCACATTGGTCACAAAGTAGGTGTCTTTGGCAATCTGCTATTATTTTTGTTAGATATTATCCTTATTGTATTAATTGTAAGACGATTGTGTAAGATGAACTTGTTCATTGCTATCGTAATCGTAAACAAATTCTGCCACCTTATTGGGTAGGAAAAAATGTAAACAACAGATTCTGCCAATAAGCGGCCAGAATTTGTTTATGATTACGATATTGGATGAATGTAAAACGTATTCGTCAATATCGTAATATCGTAATCGTATCCTTCAGTCTTAGGTTAGGTTCTTGACTTGCACAATTGCCCTCCTGACCAGTGAATATAAATTATATTATGCTATCTAGGTTTATGTAGGACCGTTTACCTCGGCCCAGCCCGCTATTCAATTTTCAGATGGTTTTCGCAAACTGTAAACCAATAACGTATTGTAGGTTAATTGCAATAAAATGACAAGTATATTTGCGAGTCAGTCGATTTTCCGATTAATATACTAAAATGAAAATGGAGATAAACCTTTAATATGATTATTGTTACATGTACCTATACCATTGCAAAAACCAAAATGAATTTGAATTGGCGGGCTGGGCTGTTGAGTCAACCTTAAATATAACCACAATGCGGAGTAATAATTATTACCTGCATATTAATTAACAATAAGATGCCTATAGGTATAAATTATAATTCATCGAACAAAGAACAGTGTTATAGACATACCTACTCTTAATATTATGTATTTTAATTCGTCTCGATACCTTGTAATATATTTCTAAATTAATTTAAATATTAATTATTTAATAATCTACTTACGAAATGATGAAATAAGTAATGTAACTTACAAGTATGTATTATAAATAATCCAGCCTATTATGATAGTATACAAAATTCTTAAAACTAATTAATGTGGAACATTTTAACTGTATGTACAAGCTTACAAGCTAGGAGGCTCAAACTCAAACTCAAAATATCTTTATTTCACATAGGCCTAACGTACAGGCCTTTGTAAAACGTCAATATGATATTTGTCGCATATGTATGGTGATGACTACAAGTCGACTTAAAACTAAGTTGACGAGGGTTAACGCGGCCTGCACTGAGAAGAAGCCCACAATCACGATTAAGTTAACTTGACTCTGAGTGCAGCTATATGAAATATCTTTAAATTCAATATACTCTATGATCTTTAAGCTATTTAATATTAAGCACTTACTTACCAAAGATATAATGTCAATATATGGTCATTCAAGCAAAACAGGCTCCGAATTTGAAGCTTAAAATGATAGTGCCTGCTCAGAAGTCTCTTCTTTTTCATCTTTGACCATAGATTATATACTTATATAGACTATGTAGAGTATAAACGCAGATACTAAACTCCCAAATTGGCAATAATAATAAAATATGTTATTCTATGTATCACCTACTTCTACTTACTTTACTTTTACTTCTTCTCGAGGCTAGAATACTATAGTCTATACAACATCGTTATCTATGAAATTAATGTATTTTTAGTAATGACTCAAACTCATAGGTATGTAGGTACGTATTTTTTCATTTTTTCAACTTAATTTGGTTGTGGTATTTTTTACAATAATGAAATTTATAAAGCGTTCTAATTTCGTTTTCTTTGTTACATAATTTGTTCTTAAATTGCGTAGGTAACTTTGGTTAAAAATTGTTTTGTATTTATGTGAAATACACCAATTATTTTCTGTCGTTTTTCGGTCATTTTATTGGGTCAATCACTTTATTCCTCTGAGATCTTGAATCATTTTTAAGATACCTTTTTACACAGCGTTTAGAAGTAAAAAAAAGGATTTTTTTTCACTCTATTTTGTACTTTTTTATGTAGGTACGAGGAGTGGCGTTGTAATACTAAGAGTGCGGCATACTTGGGTCTTATGTAATCTATATATATAATCACGTGTACTATACGTGATAAGGTCAAAGCAGCAACGGTCGATAGCCGTGACGTCATTTATAGGGGCGCTGTTGTCGCAAGCACATGTATATGTAGTGCTCAGTGGTAAGTATTTGCTATAGATAGTCAGTGCCAATGAGAATAACCCATTCCAAAGTTAAAAGGCACTATACTCTTTCCATTCGTTTATTTTCTCTTTGACCAAGTAAAGTGGTCTCTTTCTGGTCTCTCGCTATTGCTATATCTGTTTCATGTGTCAAAGAAAAAATAAAGGAATGGGAAGAGTACAAAATATTTAATTTGGAATCAATTTATAGAATTGATTCAAACTTAAAAGAGTTGAATTTTGTTTCGGTAACTAAGTAATTTGTAATCCAGTTTTGTCGCCTGACCTCTGCCCTCTGCCTGTTTAATATTATGTTAATACATTTACTATACAAAGTGTTGCAATTGGCCGGCATCTCTAAGTACCAACTGTGTAACGCGGTAATAACATTGTTTTTTCTGTATTCTGATTTCTGAGCATTATAGGTACACATTTCAATCCACGATGACGCGTCCCACTCTATCAAACTCCTTACGAATCGAAAGAAACAAGCGATTTTGACAGAGTGGGGCGCGACTTCGTGGATTGAAATATCTATATGAGACACGGTCACCGATAAGAAACCAGAATATGGGCATCTGAACAATTTACGTAAACCTTTTTTGTGCAAGCAAACAGTAGCGCTATCTTACAAAATTTTATAGGTGGCTGCTCAGCGAATTACAGTGTGGCCCTGCTGCTGGTGACAAAGTAACCATTTTTGGCACCGAGAAACTGGCGAAATTTGTCCAGGTTAGGTATTATTTTAAAATGAAACAAAGTTTAAATGTATTTGCAAATTTAATTTTTCTTATCACAAAATTATAAACCAACGTCGCATACGCAACTTTTTAAACAAGATCCATTCAAACTGCAGTCCAAATGGTCCGGGTCTTGGATCTGTAACAAAGATGGAATTAACGGTATTTATTATTAGGGTCAAGTTTGCAATGCTATTTATATCGAGGTCGATACCAAATTGATCTCGTAATTAAGTATTCTTTTGTTTATATATTACAATGTAACAATGACATTGACGATATAAAGAAAAATTAAGCGGCCTTAATTTTTAAAAAAAATAATTTTACTACATATTTATTTTTCAAAATAATGTGAATATATTAAAGCGTATTCCCGTTGCCAGTATTATTTATTTATATATTATTTATTTATTTATACATCGAGCAAAAACAAGCAAAAAAAAAATCACATTTGTTTTATTAAATATTTATTATATTATGTACTATGTACTTATTTTTCGTATTAAGTAGTTGATATTGTAACAGCAACAGATATATCTGTGAAAATTTCAAGTGTCTATCACAGTTATAGAGATACAGCCTCGGAATAGGCGGACGGACGGACGGACGGCGAAGTCTTAGTAATTATTGAATGGAAGCAGGCGTTAGTTTGCGGAAATCCATAATTAGCAGGAAAAATTAATTTGTTTTGCTGTAATCCGCTACTTGAAAAGATTCTGTATGGTGCAATATGCAGGAAAACTGCCCACATGATTTTCCAAAACTTTCTTCGACGCACGTTTCGTCCCGACACCGACATCCTCAGGAGATGTTGATTTCACAATTCGAAATCGTAGAGTCTACTCTTAGTAATTTTTTTTTCTGTAGGAGTGTGATTTCACTGGGAGAGGTGGTATACCCAGCGACCTACGGACTAAAAACCTCCTATGCTTTCTGGCCACCCTACCCAGAACATTACCAAGCATTACTCCAGGAGAAGTCTTAAAATGATACTAATTACTAACGCTCAGCTGGTTGTCCCCATGCTGCGGACACTGCAGCACGATTTGGTCGCCGATCGCGTGCTGCGTCGCAAGCTTGTCGTGTATGGCGCGCCACACGGGGCTGGCTGAGCGAAGCACGTTCATGTTGCCAAACATGAAGAATCCTGGAACAAAACAATCACTTAAGGCTATCGTCTAGTGACTTCGCGAGACGTGCATAGGTTTCTATAAATTTAAATACGAATCAAAATTTTTCACTCGCAGCGGGATTTGAACCCGCGTCCCCAAGCTCTCGCGGCTGGGTGCTCTTACCACTGAGCTATATGAGCCATATCCCTCTGCGATGAAATTTCGATTCGTACTATTAGGTCCTTAGGCAGGACTAGCGCCATCTATTTGTGAAACGTAATAGGTTCTTTCAAAAATGCTATCTATGCCCGTATAGAGAGAGTTGCAAGTCCTGAGCTAGGCCTACGTTTTATTCTTGAAAGATTGCTTTGGGTGATAGTTTTGCGGGAACACCGTCCACATGAAACACCAAAATTTTAACAAATTGTAATTAAACCTATAAGGGAGTTTTCTGAATGAAACTGTAAGTGTTAAATGGCAGTCTATAGCGAGGTTTACATTAGCAAGAAAACTTGCAGAAGTTGACTTTTTAAAGCAATGTAGCAGTCCCGCAAGCTAGTAAATAAAGGAGGAATAGTTTATATTTTTGTTATAGTGTTTCACACACTTTTTTATAGATTTTATTTATAGCGCATCAAAATTATCGCTACCAACGGGACTTGAACCCGTATCCTCCAGCTATCGCGGCTGGATGCTCTGCCAATTGAGCTATGGGAGCAACTACCGTTGACACGATAATTTCAATTACATATTGGGTTATAAATTAATGGGTTCAAGTCCCGTTGGCAGGGATAATTTTGATACACTATAAATAAAGGAGGAATAGCTCGCAGAAACAAACCGAAAGTTTTCTTGCTAATATTTTATAAATAAATATAAAAATATATATACGGGACATTTTACACATCGCAAACAAGCCCCAAAGTAAGCAATAGCTTGTGTTATGGGTACTAGATAACTGATAATTATACATACATACTAATATACATAAATATAATATATTGAAAAACACCCAGACACTTGAAAACATTCATGCTCATCACACAAACATTTTCCAGTAGTAGGAACCGAACCCACGACCTCCAACGCAGACAGGAGGTTCGCTACCGCTACGCCATTCGGTCGTCAAATGTTAACCTCGCTTAAGATTCATATTGAAGACTTTACCTTCCCGAGCTCTAGATAAAGCAACGCATATTCTGTTGGGGGCGGCGAGGAAGCCGATCCTGCCGTCCCTGTTGCTCCTCACCAGAGACAATATCACTATCCTGTTCTCCTCGCCTTGGTAGTTGTCTACGACGGTGATTTTCACGTCGTGCAGTAGTGGATATTTCTTGCTTAACTGCAATAATTTACAGTAAAAACTCGGTTATTACGGATTCTAAAGTTATAGGCAAATAAACAAGTTATGACGACCTCCCTGGCGCAGTGGCGGCGCGCTCGGATTCGAGTGGGAGGTCGCGGGTTCGATTTCCGCCACGGGCCACTTTGGAATTTTATAATTTCTAAATTGGCTCAGATCTGGTCTGGTGGGAGGCTTCGGCCGTGGCTAGTTACCACCCTATCAGCAAAGACGCACCGCCAAGCGATTTAGCGTTCCGGTGCGATTCTTGTAGAAACCGTCGGGGTAAATTTACTTACCCTTCCAAGTAAGTCGATAACATCTTAGGCTGTAAAATCTGTATGACAGGAAATGTACATTGATTCCAAGGAAACAACTTTGTTTGCAAAATTAAATACCGGATATGAAAAACAAATTCCTAGTGTCAATGGTTCTTAAATAACGCTATTTTACTTTCCTACAATACTTATTATGGTTTTGGTTCATGAGAAAATTTGATGCCATCTTTGGTCATTCTTTTTTGGAATGTATATTATTGCATATTAAATTCAAAGTAATCTGAATTATGACGGAAGATCGACAGTTCGTGGGGGATTTTGAAATAAAAAAGGTACACAGCTATACATTGCTATGGGTTTAGGAAGATTACTAAAGAAAACAGTAAAAAAGCGTTTAAAGTAGATAGAAAAGTTGGCAATGGAAACTTTTTTATTTCTTCCTGATTGATTTGGGAAAACTAAAATTCACTAAAACAAATGCTGTACTTACCTCTCTTATAAGAGTTGCTTGTCCATTATAAGTGGTAAGAATGGTTATATCTTTTGAGCCATACTCCATTCTTCTTAAATAGTTTGCCAAAACAACGCACCACCTCGCTTCTACAGTGTTTCTGTGACTCAAACTGTCATCTGAACTCTGAAAATATACAAACCAGGTGTTGACTATCACTTAGTATCAAAAGAAAGTCTGAGTGTCACTCAAACTTTTGAGTCTAGTACAGTATTTTACTCCTTTATTTTGCTTTATTTAAAACTAAGTTAGAAATAATGAATCCATTGAAAATAAACTTCTTATCCGACAGAGAAATCAAAAATTACAAGCATTTGAATTTTTCTTTGGTCCCTTTTTCGCAATATAATAAAATAATTGTATAGAGTTACGTGAAGTTTCTATGGCATGAGTGATAGTGACGTCACTATCCGATATAGCTATCTCTGTCTAATCAGGATTAATAAATTGCTTATAACTTTTTCGTTATTTACTCGATTTTATTTTTTATTCATTCAATATTGTATTTATTATTGAATATTGTTTCAGAACTGAGTTAAATAAAACAACATTTTGATTTGACTAAAATACCGTAATATAAAGCTTAAGGGGATTAAGTAATTGAATTTATTTTTGTCTTTCTTATTCTCAGGTGCAGCGTCGCGGAAGAACATAACAGAAAAACGACCTTTTACATAATTACTCAAAAACTAGGCCAGTTATCAAAAATCGGTTTCTTAGCGTTTTTAGGGTTCCGTAGCCGAATGGCAAAAAACGGAACCCTTATAAATTCGTCATGTCTGTCTGTCCGTCTGTCCGTCCGTATGTCACAGCCACTTTTTTCCGAAACTATAAGAGCTATACTGTTGAAACTTGGTAAGTAGATGTATTCTGCGAAACGCATTAAGGTTTTCACACAAAATTTTAAAAAAGTAATAAATTTTGGGGGTATACTTAGAACTGAAACTCAAAAATTTTTTTTTCATCAAACCCATATGTGTGGGGTATCTGTGGATAGGTCTTCAAAAATGATACTAAGGTTTCTAATATCATTTTTTTCTAAAATGAATAGCTTGCGCGAGAGACACTCCCAAAGTGGTAAAATGTGTGTCCCCCCCCCCTGTAACTTCTAAAATAAGAGTATGATAAAACTAAAAAAAATATATGATGTACATTACCATGCAAACTTCCACCGAAAAATGGTTTGAACGAGATCTAGTGAGTAGTTTTTTTTTAATACGTGTTGAATTCATATTCAACAAGTCTAATATTTTGTTTAACTTTGATGACGACAGATGGCGTTGCACGTCCGACTCGCAATTGTCCGGTTTTTAAATTCTATGGGCAGGGGTGTTTAGTTTACTTTATACGTACTATTGAGAATGAGTCTTGATAGTACGGAATCCTCAGTGCGCGAGCCCGACTCGCACTTGACCAATTTTTGGATATTGTTATTACCGACACATTAAAACAAAAATTTCAATTACATCCATTGTAGTTTCCGATAAAAAACAGGAAAACTGAGATTTTCGAGCAACTTTTGGGAGAATTTTCTATCGAGAAAATTTTATCAATTTCTGCTTCTAAGCGATTTTAGATTAAAGACCCAAAATACATGACTTTTAAATTTGAAAGTAATTGTCTTTATAGTTTTTAAGGAAAACTTCATTCAAAATCACTTAAGGGGATTTATTGAATTTATTTTTGTCTTTCTCACTCTCACGGAGATTTGGTAGGTGCGACATGCAGCGTCGCGGAAGAATATAACAGAAAAACGACGTTTTACCTAAGTACTCAAAAACTAAGCCAGTTATCAAAAATCTGTTCTAAGCGTTTTAGGATATTATTATTACCGATACATTAAAACAAACATTACAATTACATCCATTGTAGTTTCTGATAAAATATAGAAAAACTGAGATTTTGGAGCAACTTTTGGGAGAACTTTCTATCGAGAAAATTTTATCCAATCGTGTTTCTGCTTATAAGCGATTTTAGATTAAAGACCCAAAATACATGAAGTGTAAATTTGAAAGTAATTGTCTTTATAGTTTTTGCATAAAACTTCATTCAAAATCGCTTAAATACTGCTTCTACACCGTTAAATACCGCTTCTACGCCGTTAAATACGAGCCGCTTAACTGCGCCATAAAGGGCATCGGTGAGTTTGCCATATATATTATGTCAAGAAGTTAAAGCAACTTCCAGTACAGATAACTCATAGTAAGTATGGTTACTCACATCGGAATCCTCCAAAGCGTCATGTTTATAGAAGAACAGGGTGTCCCTGAGACCTCTGACACTGGGATATGACAGGACACTAGGGTGACTGTCCAGCCTGTCATATATGACAGGAACTAACAGCTCCACGAAGTTGGCTCGCATGCGTCGTTGCGTTGTTAGGGTGCGAGCGTGGATGCCGTTTCTTATCATGCGTTCGAAGAGCGATATTTCGAGGTTATAGTTTTTGGCTAGTTCGTAGTGCGCCGCTGTGGGTCTTAGTTGTTTGTGATCGCCTGAAAGAAAAAGTCAATAAAGCAGTTCAAGCATGAAATATACGTAGGAAGCACCATGCTGTCAATAGACCCGAGCCTTTATAGTACCTGTGCAACATATCTACATACGTAGGTCACACCATGGTTTACTCGACCCGAGCTATTATGGTACTCTTGTGACATATACACCTATGGTTGGATGCACCCATGTTTTCATGGCTTTGAATCTTTTCTGGTCCGTAGTGACGCTACTTATGTAAGTAGTAAAGTCGGGTAAATTACGTAGCTCGATGTAAGTAGTCCGGCTACGTAATGAAAGCTACTTAACCAACATGGCGGCGGCTATAAGTGTAATAGTGTCCTTGTTTGCGACGTAAATTCAGTGAGGCGGTACAAGAAATTTTTCTCAGTGTAATATTATAAAGATGTATGAAATGTTTGTTTGTTTGAACGCGCTAATCTTGGGAACTGCTGATCCGAATTTAATAATTACTTTTGTGTTTGGTAGTCCATTTATCGAGGAAGGCTTTATGCTATATAATGTCACGCTATGACCATTAGGAGTGGGAGCATCAATGAAAAATGTTGCAAAAACGGGAAAAATTGTTCCTTTTGGAGAGCTTACATTGCGTACGCTGCGTAAACATTTCAAAGATACGCAAAAGTTATGTATGACGGAATTGTTCTCCTTAAGGGGATTTATTGAATTTATTTTTGTCTTTGTCACTCTCACGGAGATTTGGTAGGTGCGACATGCAGCGTCGCGGAAGAATATAACAGGAAAACGACCTTTTACCTAATTACTCAAAAACTAAGCTGGTTATCAAAATTCTATTTCTTAGCGTTTTTGGATATTATTATTAACGACACTTTAAAACAAAAAATTACAATTACATTCAATGTAGTGTCCGATAAAAACTAGAAAAACTGAGATTTTGGAGCAACTTTTGGGAGAAGTTTCTATGGAGAAAATTTTATCCAATCGTGTTTCTGCTTCTAAGCGATTTTAGATTAAAGACCCAAAATACATGACGTGTAAATTTAAAAGTAATTGTCTTTATAGTTTTTGCATAAAACATCATTCAAAATCGCTTAAATACGGCTTTTACACCGTTAAAGTTCTAAAAAAAGTCCGCGACACTACATGTATGTAAGGTTGGATCATTGTAACGGGATATGTAGAAACCGAAATGCATGCAGGCGAAGCCGCACGCAACAGCTAGTGAAACTATAAAACTTAACAACTTGTCCACAGCAAAATTGTCGTCCAAGATACATATTGCTTTATTTAAATTAAACTGCTTAACGAAGAATTATAAATGATGACTAAGATTTTGTAACCTTACAAATATGAATTTGACATTATAATAACGGAATTGTAACCAAAAATATAAATAAACAGATTTAAATGAAATAGAAGATTCTTACCGATCAATATAAGATGTTGACATTTTTGTGTGAGGGAGGCCACTATGTGGGCTTCTAGAACCTCGGCTGCCTCTTCTACAATTACTGCAAAAACAATCTAAACTTAAATATGGCCAAAATTACTCAAAAAATATTATTGAAAATAAGCTTTTATTCGTATATCCGTATTGTTCTCAGCAAGCCTTTTCATTTGATACCCATATTGTAGGAGTGCTTTAAAAATAACTAAGGCTAATAATCTAAGGGCTACCGCATACTATGGGCACGGCATAGCAAGGGATTTCAAATTATAACCAATGGACATTCAAACATGGATGTTTTGGTATAGAAATATGACATAACTTGGTATGATAAAAACTTGTAATCCCTTGCCTTGAATAAAAATAAAATCAGAAATATGTTTCAAAATTGAGTTGCAAGATTTTACCTGAATAATCTTTGTTGCATTGTAAGGTGAATAAAAGCCTGTAAAAAAATTGTAGCAATAGGACACTCCAGATTGTTCATAAGGTGGTGCCGCCTGGCCGCGAGGGTGGTGGTTACCGCCACCTCGTTCAGTTCATCGTTCCATGTGTCTTGTTGTGTTGCTCCTAAAAACGTACCAATAGGACACTTCAGCTTGTTCATGAGGTGGTGCCGCCGCGCCGCGAGGTGGTGGTCACCGCCACCTCGTTCAGTTCATCATTCCATGTGTCTTGTTGTGTTGCTCTTAAAAACGTACCAATAGGACACTCCAGCTTGTTCATGAGGTGGTGCCGCCGCGCCGCGAGGTGGTGGTCACCGCCACCTCGTTCAGTTCATCATTCCATGTGTCTTGTTGTGTTGCTCTTAAAAACGTACCAATAGGACACTCCAGCTTGTTCATGAGGTGGTGCCGCCGCGCCGCGAGGTGGTGGTCACCGCCACCTCGTTCAGTTCATCATTCCATGTGTCTTGTTGTGTTGCTCTTAAAAACGTACCAATAGGACACTCCAGCTTGTTCATGAGGTGGTGCCGCCGCGCCGCGAGGGTGGTGGTCACCGCCACCTCGTTCAGTTCATCATTCCATGTGTCTTGTTGTGTTGCTCTTAAAAACGTACCAATAGGACACTCCAGCTTGTTCATGAGGTGGTGCCGCCGCGCCGCGAGGTGGTGGTCACCGCCACCTCGTTCAGTTCATCATTCCATGTGTCTTGTTGTGTTGCTCTTAAAAACGTACCAATAGGACACTCCAGCTTGTTCATAAGGTGGTGCCGCCTGGCCGCGAGGGTGGTGGTTACCGCCACCTCGTTCAGTTCATCGTTCCATGTGTCTTGTTGTGTTGCTCCTAAAAACGTACCAATAGGACACTTCAGCTTGTTCATGAGGTGGTGCCGCCGCGCCGCGAGGTGGTGGTCACCGCCACCTCGTTCAGTTCATCATTCCATGTGTCTTGTTGTGTTGCTCTTAAAAACGTACCAATAGGACACTCCAGCTTGTTCATGAGGTGGTGCCGCCGCGCCGCGAGGTGGTGGTCACCGCCACCTCGTTCAGTTCATCATTCCATGTGTCTTGTTGTGTTGCTCTTAAAAACGTACCAATAGGACACTCCAGCTTGTTCATGAGGTGGTGCCGCCGCGCCGCGAGGTGGTGGTCACCGCCACCTCGTTCAGTTCATCATTCCATGTGTCTTGTTGTGTTGCTCTTAAAAACGTACCAATAGGACACTCCAGCTTGTTCATGAGGTGGTGCCGCCGCGCCGCGAGGGTGGTGGTCACCGCCACCTCGTTCAGTTCATCATTCCATGTGTCTTGTTGTGTTGCTCTTAAAAACGTACCAATAGGACACTCCAGCTTGTTCATGAGGTGGTGCCGCCGCGCCGCGAGGTGGTGGTCACCGCCACCTCGTTCAGTTCATCATTCCATGTGTCTTGTTGTGTTGCTCTTAAAAACGTACCAATAGGACACTCCAGCTTGTTCATGAGGTGGTGCCGCCGCGCCGCGAGGGTGGTGGTCACCGCCACCTCGTTCAGTTCATCATTCCATGTGTCTTGTTGTGTTGCTCTTAAAAACGTACCAATAGGACACTCCAGCTTGTTCATGAGGTGGTGCCGCCGCGCCGCGAGGTGGTGGTCACCGCCACCTCGTTCAGCTCATCATTCCATGTGTCTTGTTGTGTTGCTCTTAAAAACGTACCAATAGGACACTCCAGCTTGTTCATGAGGTGGTGCCGCCGCGCCGCGAGGGTGGTGGTCACCGCCACCTCGTTCAGTTCATCATTCCATGTGTCTTGTTGTGTTGCTCTTAAAAACGTACCAATAGGACACTCCAGCTTGTTCATGAGGTGGTGCCGCCGCGCCGCGAGGTGGTGGTCACCGCCACCTCGTTCAGTTCATCATTCCATGTGTCTTGTTGTGTTGCTCTTAAAAACGTACCAATAGGACACTCCAGCTTGTTCATGAGGTGGTGCCGCCGCGCCGCGAGGGTGGTGGTCACCGCCACCTCGTTCAGTTCATCATTCCATGTGTCTTGTTGTGTTGCTCTTAAAAACGTACCAATAGGACACTCCAGCTTGTTCATGAGGTGGTGCCGCCGCGCCGCGAGGTGGTGGTCACCGCCACCTCGTTCAGTTCATCATTCCATGTGTCTTGTTGTGTTGCTCTTAAAAACGTACCAATAGGACACTCCAGCTTGTTCATGAGGTGGTGCCGCCGCGCCGCGAGGGTGGTGGTCACCGCCACCTCGTTCAGTTCATCATTCCATGTGTCTTGTTGTGTTGCTCTTAAAAACGTACCAATAGGACACTCCAGCTTGTTCATGAGGTGGTGCCGCCGCGCCGCGAGGTGGTGGTCACCGCCACCTCGTTCAGCTCATCATTCCATGTGTCTTGTTGTGTTGCTCTTAAAAACGTACCAATAGGACACTCCAGCTTGTTCATGAGGTGGTGCCGCCGCGCCGCGAGGGTGGTGGTCACCGCCACCTCGTTCAGTTCATCATTCCATGTGTCTTGTTGTGTTGCTCTTAAAAACGTACCAATAGGACACTCCAGCTTGTTCATGAGGTGGTGCCGCCGCGCCGCGAGGGTGGTGGTCACCGCCACCTCGTTCAGTTCATCATTCCATGTGTCTTGTTGTGTTGCTCTTAAAAACGTACCAATAGGACACTCCAGCTTGTTCATGAGGTGGTGCCGCCGCGCCGCGAGGTGGTGGTCACCGCCACCTCGTTCAGTTCATCATTCCATGTGTCTTGTTGTGTTGCTCTTAAAAACGTACCAATAGGACACTCCAGCCTGTTCATGAGGTGGTGCCGCCGCGCCGCGAGGGTGGTGGTCACCGCCACCTCGTTCAGCTCATCGTTGCATGTGTTGTGTTGCTCCTAACAACGTACCAATAGGACACTCCAGCTTGTTCATAAGGTGGTGCCGCCGCGCCGCGAGGTGGTGGTCACCGCCACCTCGTTCAGTTCATCATTCCATGTGTCTTGTTGTGTTGCTCTTAAAAACGTACCAATAGGACACTCCAGCTTGTTCATGAGGTGGTGCCGCCGCGCCGCGAGGGTGGTGGTCACCGCCACCTCGTTCAGCTCATCGTTGCATGTGTTGTGTTGCTCCTAACAACGTACCAATAGGACACTCCAGCTTGTTCATGAGGTGGTGCCGCCGCGCCGCGAGGGTGGTGGTCACCGCCACCTCGTTCAGTTCATCATTCCATGTGTCTTGTTGTGTTGCTCTTAAAAACGTACCAATAGGACACTCCAGCTTGTTCATGAGGTGGTGCCGCCGCGCCGCGAGGTGGTGGTCACCGCCACCTCGTTCAGTTCATCATTCCATGTGTCTTGTTGTGTTGCTCTTAAAAACGTACCAATAGGACACTCCAGCTTGTTCATGAGGTGGTGCCGCCGCGCCGCGAGGGTGGTGGTCACCGCCACCTCGTTCAGTTCATCATTCCATGTGTCTTGTTGTGTTGCTCTTAAAAACGTACCAATAGGACACTCCAGCTTGTTCATGAGGTGGTGCCGCCGCGCCGCGAGGTGGTGGTCACCGCCACCTCGTTCAGTTCATCATTCCATGTGTCTTGTTGTGTTGCTCTTAAAAACGTACCAATAGGACACTCCAGCTTGTTCATGAGGTGGTGCCGCCGCGCCGCGAGGGTGGTGGTCACCGCCACCTCGTTCAGCTCATCGTTGCATGTGTTGTGTTGCTCCTAACAACGTACCAATAGGACACTCCAGCTTGTTCATGAGGTGGTGCCGCCGCGCCGCGAGGGTGGTGGTCACCGCCACCACCTTCGCGGTCTTCACCACCTCGCTGTCGATCAGCGTCGACACCTCGTTCAGCTCATCGTTGCATGTGTTGTGTTGCTCCTAAAAATAAATACAAAAAAACTTGAACATAGACGGTCAATTTTTAGGGTTTCGTACCTCAGAACTAAGAAAACGGAACCCTTATAAGGTAACTTTGTTTTGTCCGTCTTGTCTGTCTGTTTGTAACGATCCCTGACCCTTTATCTCAGTAACTACGAAAGATATCGATATGAAATTTGGAATAGTTTTAGGTAATAAAATGAACTCTGTATCTATTATAATTTTTTGATTCCCTTTTAATGAACTTTTTTAAAGATCACTCACCAATAACTCATTCATTTTTATTATCAGGTCACTTTTGATATTTTCCACAGCACTGAAGTAAAGATTCCATCTTTCATCCGCTGTCAAATTGTATGGATCTTGTGTACGAGGAAGTGGTTTGTTTTCTTGCTTTTTGATAAGAGACTGAGATGTGTATTTCTAAAAAAAAAGTAATATTTTATAATTATAAATTTGGATATTAAAATATAATTGCGGGTCCTTTAATACCGAACTAAGACGCGCTCTCTAAATTTAATAATATCGTTAAATCTATCTAATGCGTGATATTGTTTTAAACATGCATTATAAGCATACGCATAACTCACTTTAAAACACTCCAATCTATTTCGAATCTTTTCAATTTGCTTCTGGAACGTATCAGTTATCTTTTGCCCTTCCAAATGATCATCCGTAATATCTCTCACATACATTATACTATGTTGCATTGAGTCTATTTCTTTCAAAGCCCATTCCTCTGAGAAACATGTCTCTATTTTATCCGATACAGTTAATTCGTCATATTGCTTCTCCCAATCGTCCACATCATTCTGGTTATCGTCTACATTTTTTGGATTCTTATCTAAATGTCCAAAAAGCCAACCCAAAATCGCATCTTCATCAAAACTTTTGAGTTCAAAATTGCTGTCACCAATTTTAAGATGTGCTTTAACAGTTTTGTAGCTAAGTATTTCTTTCTCGCATTTCTCGATCTCTGTTTGAAAGTCTGTCATTTCTTTGAATATCTTTTCTAACTCTGCTCTTTTATTTGCGTATAAGTATGAATATTTCGATTTCATTTTCGTTCGCAAAGCGTTTAAATTGTACGGTTCTAGAATTTTACTTTTACTTTGACTCCCAAGTCTTACTACTCTGTTGGTGACATTTAAAATGCCTTCAAGGAATTGATCAAGGGCGTGATTCGTGTAGCAAATTATCAACATCGGTGTCCCTTCGAGGGACAAATTTCTTAGAAGTGTGGACGCTATTTTGACCCCTAAGTACGTTTTGCCAGTTCCCGGCGGACCTTGTATTACAGCGAATTCCCCTGTTAATGCAAAAGTAAAAGCGTCCATTTGTGATTGGTCCAATCCAAATGAATGGGCTGAAGGCCACTGGTTTCTGTCAAGTACTGGGAAGCTAAATTCTTCATTTTCATTTACATGGTTTTTTATACTGTATACCGTTTGCGGCGTAAGGTAAGAAGGTGGGTTGCTTTCTTGCTAAAAAAATAAGAAATAGTTATTAAGATTAATAGGAAGTATTATCAAACTGGTTCTAAAATCGAAAATACGCAAAGTCACTTTCATTTAAAATTTAACAATCTTAGGTGGGTCAATTTTGAACTTTGTAAACAGAAGCCTACCTACCTACTATAGGAGTGGTTTCGAGGATTGCTTTTACCATTAGAACTGCCAAACAATTTGTTAAGAACAATCCAGCTCCATATTTATTGTATTCAATGTTGCCTGGGGTGTCCCAATGTCACTCTCCTCCTTTTATTTAAAAAGATCTGAAGTTTTATGGGACCACGTGATGTCGAGTTCCTAGCGTTAGGGATATTTTCAGTCTACCTCGAAGTCGTACTAGTGCCACCAATTTATCTGTGAACTGAAGAATGTCGTTATAGTCAACGTATTCGTTTCTCTGACAAAGAAGAGAGACCAAAGGTGGTATCAAGTTTTCTCATGTACCAAAACCAAAATATTCCAGGAAAATAAAAATAGTGTTTTTAAAGAATCATTGGCACAAGGAATTTTATTTATCATGTCCGGAATTTAATTTTGGATACAAAAAGTTACTTCCTCTGGCAAATGCACATTTTTTGTCCTACAGATTTTATTGAGAAGTACCTACAACTTTTTTATTTGCCTATAAATTTCCGGATGATCTGGATGTTAATGAAAAAAATAATAATAGGAGTTAATGTGGAGACCGTAGTTTATAAAAAACAAAGTTTGAATTTGAATCAGCTTGGTATGGGATTCCATACATCCATGGTCATTAACATTTACGGAATTCCATAGCAGCTTGTAGGGGTTGTGATGGGCCGCCCACCTCTGCCGTCTAAGTTCAGTTTTCACCACTTCACAGATAAATTGGTGGCACTATATGGACTATGTCCACCCATGTTTAGGATGTGTTGCAGTCTTTGTGTTACTTTCTAAGATTTTATATTAATAATAAAATATATGCAATACCAGCAGTAATAAATGAAAATCTTACCTGAATTTCCACAATATATTTCTTCATAGGCAAATTTTCAGATCTTGAGTTTTGTAATACTTTTAACACTCTGTGATATGGTTCAAAGAACACTTCGCTTTCAACCATCAAGTATGGTTCTGAGAAAACCTTGCTTGAAACTGGGTTTTGAAAAGAGACAGTAATCTGGAAAAGAGAATCAAATACTAACTTTTCTGTTAAGTCAGAGGTTACAAGTCATCCCACTACTGATTTCAAAGTTACCTAGCTGAATTAGCAGATGTTCTGCCTCTTCTAATTTTAATAATAACATTATCTTGCCGACTTTCTGGTATCAAACAGTGCTTGCTAAAGATTACTTACTCATCTGTTTTAATAGTAATGAACATAAGATCTGATGTCTCAAGATAATGAGCACAGTGCAGTGTAACTTTACGTTACTGCAATTCAATAATAGCACGGCATCTGACATGGGCAGGCATATCACTTAACATCAGATGAGTTTTAACATTCTTTTCTATAAAAAAAGTGCCAACAGCAGTATAAAAAAGAGTGGGTATTAACGGCCTACAAGCCGTATTTAGGTGATTTTGAATGAAGTTTTATGCAAAAACTATAAAGACAATTACTTTCAAATTTACACGTCATGTATTTTGGGTCTTTAATCTAAAATCGCTAAGAAGCAGAAACACGATTGGATAAAATTTTCTCGATAGAAAGTTCTCCCAAAAGTTGCTCCAAAATCTCAGTTTTTCTATATTTTATCGGAAACTACAATGGATGTTGTTGTAATTTTTGTTTTAATGTATCGGTAATAATAATGTCCTAAAACGCTTAGAACAGATTTTTGATAACTGGCTTAGTTTTTGAGAAATTAGGTAAAACGTCGTTTTTCTGCTATATTCTTCCGCGACGCTGCATGTCGCACCTACCAAATCTCCGTGAGAGTGAGAAAGACAAAAATAAATCCCCTTAAAGATATACAGAGATGTCTGTTACAGTAGCAGGGTAAATTATAATGGTAGCGCGAGTTCAATGGTTTTTCCCAATTTCAAAAATGTGCTACAGCATCCTCTATTAAAGAGAGTTTGGGTATTCGAAATATTCAGAGGTGTCAGATACATTACGGTAACAGGAAAGCTGACGTGGCGCTAGTTCAGTGGCTTTTGCCCATCTCAAAAATGTGCAACACACCTACAGAAATTTTCACTTCACAAAACTTAAGTTTGTGCATTCTAATACAATTTTTTTGTACTGTTGACAGGCTTACACTTGACTACAATCATGTCTGATGGACAGAAATGATGAGGTCTACGATAGAGCGCGCAAAATGCCTATTCACTCTTCTCTTTACATCACCCAAATTTACTTACATATCCACTCTTGAGTAAATCCAAACTGGAATCCAACACAGTTGCACACAGTATATTTTGGAAGTTATCACTAGTGAAGAGCAGCAGGGACCCAAACATTAGTCGCTTGTTATGGGCGTACTTTCTGTAGTCCACTGAGCCACTGACCACGCGGTCCGCCCAGGCGATGTCCACTAGGTGTCCGACTCTGTTGTTGCTCACATATGTACGGATTATACGTACTTTTGGGTATACCCTGAAATTAAATCAAGATGTTAATAGTAGGGTTAACTTACAGGCACTTATGAAATGTCCTCTACCACCATGTCAGGCCAGTCTCACTTATCACGTGACCGTCCCGGCTACAAGTACGGGTCCGGACCACGATATTTCAGATGGTTGCCGCTCGCGGGCCAAGTTGCACGCGCTAGTTCTGTACGGTCTATTTTACGCGCCGTCTGTACGGCAGCCCTAGTACGTCGTAAGAGATAAAGTTAGGCGATAGAAAGAGACCACAACATTGCGTTAGAATTTTGATGCGTGTCGATTTTGATGGCGGGGCCAGGCGCTATTGCGAACTAAATTGCACTTTTTGCGTCAGCGCTAG
Organism: Coenonympha arcania; assembly: GCA_036785405.1. Lineage (NCBI taxonomy): Eukaryota > Metazoa > Arthropoda > Insecta > Lepidoptera > Nymphalidae > Coenonympha > Coenonympha arcania. Next base: position 7,584,529 of record CM072067.1, read on the forward strand.
AGTCGCTATTTCTTTAAATTATCGTGCGGAGTGAACCTTCTGGTACTATTTAGTGTTCTGTGACCATGTTCAGAAAATTGTTTTGCATCAAGAAGAGTGGGCAAGAAAATCACCACTTGCTCTTTTCCTAAAATTATTGTTTAGAATCTTTAGTGTATATTAATAATTACAATTGAGTAAGATTTCAACTTTTCAATTGAAACTTATCAACTTTTGCTTAAATTTTAAAATTTAGACTAGACTTACCTTATATTTTCATGTCTTCTTTTTGATGGATCTTTCAAGTATTTACCTATAAACACAAAATGTTAATTTTATAATTTTAATACAACTAAGCACGGCTTTGTAAATGAGGCTTAAGGTGGATGGCTGACATCCGGATGCCAATTTCAAATGATGATTATTATAATTTTGATTGTGATTAAATTTTATTAAAATTCATTGCCATAAGTCTATAAAATGTGTGATTAGTCTAATATTTGAAAAAAACACTACATAAAGTTTGAATTTTGGCATTCAGATATTACGCATCCACCTTGAGGGAGTTTTTTTGTTTAAATAAAAATTATTAAGATAACAAAAGTTTACCAACATATGCCTTCTCGCAATGGTCCAAAACAGTCTTCTCTCAACAATTTAAACTGCAAGTCTAAGTAATGCTCGACGCTAGTGTATGCGCCGTTAATAATATTGGGCACAATTTTAACATTCCTCTCCCCCACAAGGTCCTCTTTATGTGGAAATATGCTGAGATTTCTGAAGCTTTCAGGATCTGTGCTTGTCGCAAGATTGTCTACAGGAATTTCTTCAAAACTCTAAAAAATTTACTCAAGAGATTCAAGGTGCTGGTTGTATAAAAAAACAAAGGGGATTGAAACTATCTGGCATAGCGACCTGGCCGCCATTTTGATTTTTTTTCGAAATCGCGGCGCTCGATTTAAGTGGTATATGTATGGGTAGAGGACGCATAGACGAACAAATAATGTCATGTAACATAGTACCCTAAAGTGTCACGTTACCGAGATTTTTGAAGGTAAAGATAGACATCTGAGGACAAGGACAATCATTAAAAATAGACTTATCCTCATATGTCTGTCTTTACCTTCAAATATCTCGGTAACGTGACACTTTGGGGTAAGTACTATGTTACTTGACATTATTTGTTTGTCTATGTGTCCTCTATCCATACATACTACATTCATCGTGTGCCGCGATTTCGAAAAAAAATCAAAATGGCGGCCAGGTCGCTATGCCAGCTTCCATACAAAAAAATTCAAAACCCTTTATTATTAACCTTGTGTCAACACTCAATGCTGAATACATTTAGGTACTATTTTCATTTAATTTTATTTGATAATTCACAACATTTTCTGGCTCTAAGTTGACTGTATTCATATATATATTTTTTAGTACACAATGCAAGATGTTGACTTCACAATGCGAAATAGTAGAGTGTAGAGCATACTATATTTTCTATTGTTAAGTCAACATCTGAGGATGTCCCAGTGTCGGGACGAAACGTGTGTCAAAGAAAGTTTTGGAAAATTGTGTGTGGTGTTTTATGTGGGCAGTGTTCCTGCATATAGTACCATACAGAATCTTTTCAAGTAAAGCAAAATAAATTATGGATTTCCGCAAAATAATACCTGCTTCCATTCAATAGGAAAATAAAGGATATTATTGAAAATACTTACATTTAAACTTTTGTGTATCTCAGTCCTCAATTGACTAATTTGTTCATAAAAACTTTCATTAATATCTTCCATATTCTCCTCTTGGACACCTAGTGCGCTTATTTCAGCCGTTTCCACAACATCATACAAATCCTTCAAAAACTCCTTACTGTAACCTCCATAGTGAAAAATTGCTTTACAAAAAGTTAAAAGATTAAAATAAAACGTTTCCACATCTTCCCACAATTGCATGTTCATCCTTTTCTCAGTTATTTTAACTTTTGGTAATCCGTTCAGATAATCTTTTAGTTCAACTAGAAAATTTGATTTCTCAAACTTTGTCCTCAATAAAGAACCTATTTTAGACTTTTCATGCGGGTCCAGTGATTCATATAACATTCCCAATATTTTTACAATCAGAACGATAAAATCATCTTTAAGATCCGTGCTAAACAGTAACCAAAATCCGGGTCTATTTGAGAGTTCCAAGTTCAGGATTGGTGGCTTCAATAACGACAGGTCCAGTAACCTTTTAAAGCCGATAGGTTTCTTCTCACTCTCTAGTAATTTACGTGGTAGTGGAGTTTCCAAATCTTCTTCTGAGAAGTGCAAATTGCTTGGCCTGGTTTCTTCTGTTACAGTTCCATCAAACCAATCTATGCGAAGGGATTTTGAGGTTTCACTCATGATGTACGAGAAGAATAATTAATTACATACCTACTTTAATTATGAAAATAGTAGTAATTATTGACTGTTTTAAGAAATCGAAACCTTCACTCGAAATAAAACTATCAAAATAAAAACAGAGGCAGAGATCGCAATTGATGACAGCTGACAGTTGACACCACTGACTGACTGACACTGTCATAAGCTTGACAAGCTGACAGCCTTCATTTTTCCACAGATAATCAAATTACAAGAAAAGACAACTGTCAGTGTCAAATATCAACGATTTTAGGAATCAAACACGCATTGCTTTGTTAACCACTATGTAAATAGATAGATGAACACTTTATTGCACACCACTGAATAAAAATATAAAAAGAAGAAATAATGAAAACACAAACCTAGGAGTACCTATAAGGAAGGGTTCTGATGGTGAGTTGCATTGAGTGATGCTATGTGACAGAGCGTTCTGTTACTGAACAGTGCTAATAAGGAAGGGTTCGGATGGTGAGTTGCATTGAGTGATGCCCTGTGACAATGTGATATGGAACGGAACAGTGTTAATAAGAAAGGGTTATGATAATGACAAATTCTCAAAGACGTAACTTCATAAATCAGTACCTTCGCTGTATAATTTTTTCAATACACGAAGACGCACCCCAATCTGTCAAAATTGCTTATGTTTCGTTCTGATGGTGAGTGGCATTGAGTGATGCTATGTGACAGTGCGTTCTGTTACTGAACAGTGCTAATAAGGAAGGGTTCTGATGGTGAGTGGCATTGAGTGATGCTATGTGACAGTGCGTTCTGTTACTGAACAGTGCTAATACGGAAGGGTTCGGATGGTGAGTTGCATTGAGTGATCCTGTTTGACAGCATGTGATCTGTTACGGAACAGTGCTAATAAGGAAGGGTTCTGATGGTGACTGGCATTGAGTGATGCTATGTGACAGTGCGCTCTGTTACTGAATAGTGCTAATAAGAAAGGGTTCTGATAGTGAGTGACATTGAGTGATGCTATGTTACAGTGTGATATGGAACGGAACAGTGTTAATAAGAAAGGGTTATGATTATGACAAATTCAAAGTCTCAAAGACGTAACTTCATAAATCAGTACCTTCAGACCTTCGCTGTATAATTTTTTCCACCCACTCTGTCAAAATTGCTTATGTTTCATTCGATTCGTATGGAATTTGACAGAGGTTGGCGCGTCAATGTGGATTGAAAACGATAAAGCGCTTGGTATATTTAAAAGCCACACCTACTCAATTTGAGAATAAATAATGAATTCCATATAGAGAATTGTATTTGGGATCCCATTTTTAGACACACACAGTTCACACCAATGCGTCAATAGGGTACCTAATACAGCTCTGAGCAAAACAAAAATGAAAGGAATTCGGAATACCAAGAGGGACTCCAAGAGAGGTGATAATATAAACTGTAATATTATGACCCTCTTCTCGGTTATTGCTTATCACATACCCGTGATAGTCGGTGATTTATGTACGGATGTAATTTGGATGGTGTCAGATTGCGAGTCGCTCTGACAATGTAGATTTCAGATAACTTGTAAGTGGTTACGTGCTTTATGTCTTGCTATAATATTATAGGTAAATAGGTACCTACTGAGGGGCTATTCACGTAACGCGTCAGCTGCATTTTGTGAAGTGAAATGTTTAAAAAGGTCATGGCATTTACGTATATGTATAAGTAGGTACTTGGACTATATTAAAACCAAAATTCATAATAATAAGTAGGTATGTACTTAATTCGTGAAAACTTAACGTGTGCACTACCAATGCTTATCTTGGTTATTATGGGTCAAAGATTTTAAGCTAAGTACATATGTAAAAATCTACCATCTTCAAACCAATTTGTTTCAACCCACGGGATTTATTGAATTTATTTTTGTCTTTCTCACTCTCACGGAGATTTGGTAAGTGCGACATGCAGCGTCGCGGAAGAATATAGCAGAAAAACGACGTTTTACCTAATTACTCAAAAACTAAGCCAGTTAAAAAAAATCTAAGCGTTTTAGGATATTATAATTACCGATACATTAAAACAAAAATTACAATTACATCCATTGTAGTTTCCGATAAAACATAAAAAAACTGAGATTTTGGAGCAACTTTTGGGAGAACTTTCTATCGAGAAAATTTTATCCAATCGTGTTTCTGCTTCTAAGCGATTTTAGATGAAAGACCCAAAATACATGACGTGTAAATTTGAAAGTAATTGTCTTTATAGTTTTTGCATAAAACTTCATTCAAAATCACCTAAATACGGCTTGTAGGCCGTTAAGGAAGCTAAGTAATTTCCCCAGAGTACGTTTGTTCAAAGGAGGCATGTGAAAGTACGAGTACCTATAATGGTCGTAATATTTTATGACTACCAAATTTAATGACCATTATAGAAATTAGTCTGTGAGTAAACTGATTTAATTTCTATGCCTTTATTTATAAGTATATCTGTGTTTCTATGAAATCTTTCTCTTATTCTGAGAATCCGAGAGCCCAATAGGTAAACTACAAATATTAGGCCCGCGGTTCCGCCCGCGTGATTTTCGAATTTTCACTAAGTCCTTCAAAGATGATTGAGTTCATCTTTGGTTCCGTTATCCGTACCAACCATGAATATACCTATTCTAGAATAAAATAGCCTATAGATAATATGCTAATTCAGAGTAAAATCTACCATAGCCCATCAGTTGCGGCGTGAAGGAGTTACAAACATACACTTGAATACAGACTTTCGCCTTTATAATGTGTGATAATAATCAACAAAATACTTACCTATAGTTTGAAAGTAAGAGTAGGAAGAAAATCGAGGTAACACTATGTTTGGTCACCTTGTTGATAAAAATTAAAGTGTTTTTGAGGGGCTTTTTAGCTAAGTTATATTAGACAATATTTTTCCTCCATTCGTGTTCTTATAAAAGCTCAACAACTCAGAGGCATCCATAGACCCGTAACTTATACCTACTCGTACTTTACAGGCATTTTGATCTTTCCTCCTTCAGTCAGGGTAACGAAACTGCGTAAAATGGAAATCCTTTTTGGATGAGTGCACGAAAAACTCTCCTTCCACTCGACAACTGTCATCCTCTCTACACAGAGGGTTCTTAATGGATCCGACCCATCGAGCGACATGCCTACGAGTAGACGATTAGGTCGTCGTCGTCGTTTCAGCCGATGGACGTCCACTGCTGGACATAGGCCTCTTGGCCTGCTGGAAATGACCGCCAAACACCACGATCTTGCGCCGCCTGGCGCCAGCGACCCCCCGCGACCCTCTCAATGTCGTCCGTCCACCTGGTGGGGGGTCGACCGACACTGCGCTTCCCGGTGCGTGGCCGCCATTCCAGCACCTTGGGTCCCCAAAGTCCATCGGTCCTGCGAGCTATGTGCCCCGCCCATTGCCACTTCAGCTTTGCGACACGTTGAGCTATGTCGGTTACCTACTTTGGTTCTTTTGCGGATCTCCTCATTTCTGATTCGATCGCGCAAAGATACTCCGAGCATAGCTCTCTCCATCGCTCGCTGAGTGACCCTGAGCCTTCTGACGATTAGATAGATGTCCGGAAAAGACACCAGTCCAACAATTTGAGGCCTCGATGCTTTAGCAATAGAATTGAAGCCTGAAAGAAGAATATTTAGTGTTACCTACGTGCTAGGTTCGAGGATTTGGAAGTATTTAGGGTTTATTTTAGATAGGATTTAGGGTTCATTGTAATGTTACAGATAATTTTTTCACTTCAAAAAGAGAAATATTTGGTTTAGTTACTTTTAATTGTGCTACTTACTTATCAGTAATTATATTGTTAATTTATGTAAACTCAAATGCTTTAGTAATCGCACCAAATAGGTACAGACCTCGCCACAGTAACGCTATAAAAACCGAAAAATAAGTGCAAATGACATAATATTATCTAAGCATTCGATGGAGCTTTTACTAAACTAACATTTACCTAACTTTTATATGCTGACCATTTTCACATAAGTCTTTGCCCAAGTCTAACTTCTTGGTCTTCTAAGGTCTTAGACTTATGTGAAAATCTCAGTTTTTTTATGTTTTATCGGAAACTACAATGGATGTAATTGTAATTTTTGTTTTAATGTATCGGTAATTATAATATCCTAAAACGCTTAGATTTTTTTTAACTGGCTTAGTTTTTGAGTAATTAGGTAAAACGTCGTTTTTCTGCTATATTCTTCCGCGACGCTGCATGTCGCACTTACCAAATCTCCGTGAGAGTGAGAAAGACAAAAATAAATTCAATAAATCCCGTGGGTTGAAACAAATTGGTTTGAAGATGGTAGATTTTTACATATGTACTTAGCTTAAAATCTTTGACCCATAATAACCAAGATAAGCATTGGTAGTGCACACGTTAAGTTTTCACGAATTAAGTACATACCTACTTATTATTATGAATTTTGGTTTTAATATAGTCCAAGTACCTACTTATACATATACGTAAATGCCATGACCTTTTTAAACATTTCACTTCACAAAATGCAGCTGACGCGTTACGTGAATAGCCCCTCAGTAGGTACCTATTTACCTATAATATTATAGCAAGACATAAAGCACGTAACCACTTACAAGTTATCTGAAATCTACATTGTCAGAGCGACTCGCAATCTGACACCATCCAAATTACATCCGTACATAAATCACCGACTATCACGGGTATGTGATAAGCAATAACCGAGAAGAGGGTCATAATATTACAGTTTATATTATCACCTCTCTTGGAGTCCCTCTTGGTATTCCGAATTCCTTTCATTTTTGTTTTGCTCAGAGCTGTATTAGGTACCCTATTGACGCATTGGTGTGAACTGTGTGTGTCTAAAAATGGGATCCCAAATACAATTCTCTATATGGAATTCATTATTTATTCTCAAATTGAGTAGGTGTGGCTTTTAAATATACCAAGCGCTTTATCGTTTTCAATCCACATTGACGCGCCAACCTCTGTCAAATTCCATACGAATCGAATGAAACATAAGCAATTTTGACAGAGTGGGTGGAAAAAATTATACAGCGAAGGTCTGAAGGTACTGATTTATGAAGTTACGTCTTTGAGACTTTGAATTTGTCATAATCATAACCCTTTCTTATTAACACTGTTCCGTTCCATATCACACTGTAACATAGCATCACTCAATGTCACTCACTATCAGAACCCTTTCTTATTAGCACTATTCAGTAACAGAGCGCACTGTCACATAGCATCACTCAATGCCAGTCACCATCAGAACCCTTCCTTATTAGCACTGTTCCGTAACAGATCACATGCTGTCAAACAGGATCACTCAATGCAACTCACCATCCGAACCCTTCCGTATTAGCACTGTTCAGTAACAGAACGCACTGTCACATAGCATCACTCAATGCCACTCACCATCAGAACCCTTCCTTATTAGCACTGTTCAGTAACAGAACGCACTGTCACATAGCATCACTCAATGCCACTCACCATCAGAACGAAACATAAGCAATTTTGACAGATTGGGGTGCGTCTTCGTGTATTGAAAAAATTATACAGCGAAGGTACTGATTTATGAAGTTACGTCTTTGAGAATTTGTCATTATCATAACCCTTTCTTATTAACACTGTTCCGTTCCATATCACATTGTCACAGGGCATCACTCAATGCAACTCACCATCCGAACCCTTCCTTATTAGCACTGTTCAGTAACAGAACGCTCTGTCACATAGCATCACTCAATGCAACTCACCATCAGAACCCTTCCTTATATTAGCACTGTTCCGTAACAGATCACATGCTGTCAAACAGGATCACTCAATGCAACTCACCATCCGAACCCTTCCTTATTAGCACTGTTCAGTAACAGAACGCTCTGTCACATAGCATCACTCAATGCAACTCACCATCAGAACCCTTCCTTATATTAGCACTGTTCCGTAACAGATCACATGCTGTCAAACAGGATCACTCAATGCAACTCACCATCCGAACCCTTCCTTATTAGCACTGTTCAGTAACAGAACGCTCTGTCACATAGCATCACTCAATGCAACTCACCATCAGAACCCTTCCTTATTAGCACTGTTCCGTAACAAATCACATGCTGTCAAACAGGATCACTCAATGCAACTCACCATCCGAACCCTTCCTTATTAGCACTGTTCAGTAACAGAACGCTCTGTCACATAGCATCACTCAATGCAACTCACCATCAGAACCCTTCCTTATTAGCACTGTTCCGTAACAGATCACATGCTGTCAAACAGGATCACTCAATGCAACTCACCATCAGAACCCTTCCTTATTAGCACTGTTCCCTAACAGATCACATGCTGTCAAACAGGATCACTCAATGCAACTCACCATCAGAACCCTTCCTTATTAGCACTGTTCCCTAACAGATCACATGCTGTCAAACAGGATCACTCAATGCAACTCACCATCCGAACCCTTCCTTATTAGCACTGTTCAGTAACAGAACGCACTGTCACATAGCATCACTCAATGCCACTCACCATCAGAACCCTTCCTTATTAGCACTGTTCCGTAACAGATCACATGCTGTCAAATAGGATCACTCAATCAATGCCACTCACCATCAGGCAAAATTATAGATAAGTGCCGTAATTTATCATATAACGCAAAACCTGAAGCTTATACTGAAAGGTTTGGGGATAAGGACTATTTACGGGGATTTATGACGACAACGATAACGACGTTAAGCTTTATGGAATTTTACTTTATTGAAGGATTGATTAGGCATAACACATACCTACAACCTACAAGTCATGCATATTCATTATTTGGCAATACTTGCTGTTGCCTGCGGCTTCACCCGCCAGAGTTTCGGTTTTTCAAAAAACCATTCTTTTTTCCGGGTTAAAAAGTGGGGCTATATCATGTGTTAATCGAGGGTATAATCTATCACCATTTCAAATTTCAGGCAATTCGATTCTGTAGTTGCGGTGTGAAGAAGTAACAAATATACATACTTACCTACAAACTTTCGCCTTACAAAGGCGTATAAGCGTTGATGTCCTGCTGATTTACGTCACTGAAAGTTCAGAGCTAATAAACATAAACCAGTAGACCAACCGCTGACGATGGAAAGTTGCGTAGGTGAGCCCCGAAAAAAGTTAGATTTCAGTTTTTTTATTTATTTTTTATTTACGTAAATAAATATAATATTAGGACATTACACACATCGCAATCTAGCCTCAAAGTAAGCGATAGTATAGGGTACTAAATAACTGACCAATGTACATACATTTAGTATACATATTTAATATAGTATACCTATTGATAAACACCCAGACACTAGAAAAAATCATGCTCATCACACAAATATTTTCCAGTTGCAAAAATCGAACCCACGACTTCCGACGCAGACGGTGGACCGCTACCGCTACGCCATTCAATCGTCATTTTGACATTATCACCTCTGCATTCTATAAAAGCATTGCTCGTGTCGAACCATGAACCTCTTTTTCTTTGTGAATTTGAAACTGAATATATCTGACCCCATATGCGTGTGACGGCACTCAGCGCAGATGAAAATATTTCAGAGTTCTCTTACTAGATTTCACGGAAAAGGGTTTTTACGGAATATTTGTCCGTGAAAATCTGGAAGCTGGAAGTTTAAAAAAGAAAACCGGCCAAGTGCGAGTCGGACTCGCGCACCGAGGGTTCCGTACCTACTCAAGAAGTACTGAAGCAAAACAATCAGGCAAAAACCAATATGTTTATTTGCACTATGTACATGACTATTTTATTTCTTAATATATACATATAAATATTTTATTCTTAATATGTATAGAAATAAGCTTAGGTAGTTATAGCTAGGTACTTTTAAGATTCGTTCGTACTAATGTAGATGTAACACGTTACACGACCAAAACTGTAACGACCAAAGATGTAAAACGGTAATAATTACCTTTGTTAATGAACCGCAAAACTAACTTTGTTTGTAGAGGTTTATTGTTAATATCAAAAAAACTATGCTAGTTAGAGCATTGGCTATAGTTTTCCTGTAAAATATACGTAAATTCCTATTGACCATAATTATTTGAGATTTTTCGATTGGTAAACTCCGGAGATAAGGGGGGGCGGAACGGTATATTTTAGACATTTTCTCCGATAAATCAAAAACTATCATGACTAAAAATAATTAAAAATCGGTTTTAGAATGTACAAAGTAAACCCTTTCATATGATACCCCACACAGTACAGTTATCTCACTTTTAAATATCAACCCTCCGATTTTTCCCCCTTTTTAAATAAGAACAAAAATAATTTCCGTTTTTTTTATTCCAGTGTCATTGGGCCACTAATATACACAACTATTCCAAATTTCATATCGATAGCTCCGGTAGTTACTGAAATTCATATTTCATGTAGAGATATTTTTCTTACACAGGTACGTATACGTATTGCTATATTAGTTGCCTTTGTGCTAACTTTACACCTCAGATAACTTCAAATCTGTGCTTTACACGATAATTTATACAATCAAGTAAACGGATACGATTTTGCTTCTTTGTGGCCTCTGTCTCGGTAGGTCCAACTTTTTAGTGTACTACTTCATCGCTTCAGACGTACTCTAATTTTTTTATGCATTAAAAAAGTTGAATGACTTTAAATCTTTTGAAACTGTAGGTAGTTTAATTTGTAGATAGAACATCTCTGCAGCATTTAAATTGCAATTAAAGTTTTATTTACCTAACACAATTTGAAATTTGAAACCAAGGCCAAGCCAAAAGACCGAGAGTCAGGTCAAGCTATAGGTACCTACTTACTACTTGCTATAACTTTGGCATAAAATATTGTTTAGAGAGACAAAATTGGGATTATGGCTTAAACCACATGTTAATTTCGGGTGTTTTCTATTATGCACAACAAAGTCAAGTTTAATATAAAAAAGTACTTTAACGGCGTATACCTACGGCTATTTAAGCGATTTTAGTGACCTGCAGTTTGAAAACTATACAATTACTTTTAAATTTAAACGTCCTGTACTTTGGGTCTTTAATATAAAATCGCTGTGAAGCAGAAACACAAATGAAAAGAACAAAAATGAATTCAGATATCCTCTTAATACTTACCAAGTGTTATATTACGCCACCTCTTTATTAAATAGGTTTTTTAATACTGTGCTAGCGCTTGATTGTGACCACACCTGATGGAAAGTGATGATACAGTAGAGAGTTTTATGCGACAGCCAGTTTAGAGTTTTGAGATATTAAAGTAGGTACTTACGTAAATATCCAGGGAGTTTTCAACAGGACTAAAATAAAGTCCATGCCTCGTATATTACGTGCTTAAGCTTAGCTTATGCTTAACTTAACTGGTTTCAGCTTAATTTAAGCTAAGCACGTTATGTTCTCCCGACCATATTAAGTTCACAGGTAAACGAACGTTCAATTTACAGAGAGGACGTGCACCTCGACAATACTATTGCAGGATGCTAATTGCTGTAACTTCTCCTTCCTACGGTCAGATACCTAACTCATACCCCTACTGACAGAATGAACAACTAGCAATACCTAATGATAGAGTTAAGATTGAATAGTAAAATATCAGAAAGAATACCTATAATAGTAACTATTTTAAGAAAAAATGTTTTATAAGGTGATATACTGATTTTATTTTTGTCCTTCTCACTCTTACGGATATGTTGGTAGGTGCGACATCGTCGCAAGAAGAATTTAACAGAAAAACAACGTTTCACTTCTAATAGTATGTACCTATATCATTGGTGCTAGATTGCGATGTGTGTAATGTCCCGGTTTTTTTATTAAAAAAAACTTATACAAAGCCAAATATGATTTAAGTATATTTAGTATCTTTGTACTAAGTCTAAGATGATGTTTTTTTTAGCATCAATAACAACAATAATACCATCACATACCTACATGAAGCACCTTGGGCAGCAGTAACAAAACATTCAAAGGCCGCACGTGTCAGGAACAAAATGTTCGAAATGAAAATTTCAAGCGAGCGTGTCACGGTAAACGTGAGCTTTTCCCGTTTATCGAGCTTAGCTCAACACCCAGCCACCGAGACACTTGTGTTCCCAGCGGTCTAGAATACAAACAAAACGTTAAACAGGGGCTAAACTTATCTGTTGTCTATTATCTGAGGCTTTGCGGATTTAAATATGACACTATCCCAGAGAGAATAAACACTTAGGTTTGGGTTAAGTTTGGTCTTTATAAAGCTAGTACTTACTTGATGTTGTTGAACGACTCAAATCTCTAAATTTTAATTTCGCCATAAAGGTAGCTAAATAATTGACGATTATGAGGGGATAGTAATCCAAATAGTCTTAAGATCCCGCTATACAACGAACTTCATAGAGATGTTTAATGGGTGAAAACTATTTTATATCCAATTAAAGCATCGCATAAGCGCGTTTATACTTAACTAGTATGGCGCGTGGATGCGCGGGCCACATGTGGCCCGCGGGCTGTCTTCCCCTATTTGCCTTCCAACTTTTAGTCTCTTCGATATTCCCCATACATTTTCTATGAAAAAATAAATTCCGCCATTTTGAATTTTTTTTCTATCCATCGAATAGACCCTCGAGTTCTGATCACTTCTTTCCAAGAAACCGTTCTTCCATCTTTTATACTTTCCGAGATATCGACAAAATTCGAACAGCGGCCATTTTGAATCCGCCATTTTGAAATTTTTTCCAGCTCACTGCCAATTGCATGACGTTTCGAGTGACATTTGGTCGAGCACCCCCCACCTATCTTCGATACCCTGGCCGTGCTCTTAACCCGTCTCCGAAATCCTCAATCATCAGCTCTGTCCGTATTTTTCCTCTGAATGAATTTTTCTCTTGTATACGAATCGCAAAGTGAAAAAAATTTTTTTCATACAAAATTGTTCAGGAGAGGTGATCAATCAGTGAGTCAGTCAGTGAATCAGCACGAGTAGCTATATATATAGTAATAGGTACTAACATACCTTAAGGTATATCTTCTTTATTCTTTGGTCGAACCTAATAAATGCACTAGGTACTCTATATGGGTACTCTACAAAAAAAACAACGAGACATCTATATATTGCTGAAAAATGGATATTCAAGAGTAGGATGCTGCTCCATAATTTTTGATTGCTTGAGTTATAATATAAAATACATATAAACCGCATTTGAATTGAACGAATAATTTTATTGTTGTGAAAGCGATAAAAATTGTCTCAGATTCAAAACGGAAGCGTCATAAAAGAAAGCAGTAAACGACATAGCGTACCAGTGAAGCCTGGTAACCAGTTCTCTATTATGGTTGTTTTATAATACTTACAATAAAATATACATCATGGCAGATTGTACAGATCTAGATGTTTATCTATCTATTTACGGAGAAATCGTCATTACAAAAAAACATGGGACTTTCCGTTGTACTACTTAAACTTTATAGGAATCGAATAAAATGTGTTTAATGCTGGTTCCCAATATTCCATCTACCTTTTATTTGTCCTACTAGAGATATATCAATGTGACATAAGCGCCATACATGTTATGTCCAATTTCTATCTTCTAGTAAGGCAAACCATGGATAGATAGAATATTAGGAACCGCCATCAGTTGTTCTGCATGTTGAGATTTCACGTAGAGATAAAATTTTGTCTACTTTTGCCTCCTTTTGTCGATATTTTTTCTCTTCTTTTACGTGGACATGCTACATAGGCTGATACAGAGACGAGACTTGTATCTATCAGAAAACAATAAGACATTTCCCAGTGACATACGAGTACGTACCTATTATACTTTAATCTATTTTTGACAATATAAACTTATTTCTATATTCTATGAATCTATCATTTGGAAAATGATGACAAAAACATCAGAGGGGTTAGTACAAGTTTAGACTGTACATGGAATATAGCGTAAGCTGTAAATGTAAGGAAGAATTCGATTCGTTTGTGCTATGCGAGTCGACTCGAAATTCGTACAAAAACCTGTAATAACCCCCCTGTTAAGTTGTCGGACGACTCGAACCTCTGAATTTTATTTCGCCATGTAGCTACGACTATATGAGGGGATAGTTACTGAAATCCTTAGCATAAACCTAAACACCCCCAGAATGTGTGAATTCCGAAAAAAACTTTCATGACTATTTTATCTGATTTCAACTTTAATCTTCTCAGTGCAATATAAAACTGAAATTGTGATGAGTCATAACATTTTAACGATGTAAGAATATAAAGCGAATACGAGAAAAGGATACGAATTCATTGCCTTTCACGAGCTGTAAACTATATTTTAAGAAAAGTAAAAAGCTCGTGATGAAAAATGATCATTTTTATTATTCCACTGGTTTGAATAGGAGGTTATTTAAAACCAAACGCAAATACACTGGTCTGTATGATAAAAAATCTGCGGTATTCTGAAAATTCTGACGCTGTGCAAACGCTTTTTGCTTTTTTAAATTTCCACGAAAGCATTGTTTGGTAAAAAAAAAACGTTTCGCAGGTATAAACCGCGGCTGAAATGCAAACCAAAGCCGAAGAGCCCCTTTGTTTGATAATGTACAGAGCTCGTGAGTGTTTGTTGTCTTGTGAGTTACGAACATTAACCATGCAAGTTAGAATATTAGCATAGAACAAAAAGAAAAAAACTTTGCAGGAATCTATAAATGATCGGACAAGCGTAAGTTAGACTCGCCCACGAAGGGCTCCGTACCTACCATTGTCTTTAAAACGTAGTGATATGATGATGCAGAAGCCAGAATTCTCAATAATACTCCATACTACTACTATAGATACTAGTAGAGTAGGTACCTAATGTTTAGAGTTCTGAACCATCGACCAAAAATGAGCAAAAAAATCACGTTTGTTGTATGTGAGCTCCCTTTGATCTTTATTTTATTCTAACTTTTTAGTATTTGTTGTTATACCGGCAACGGAAATACAATCATCTGAGAAAATTTCAAGTTCTACTATCACGGTTTAAGAGATACAGCCTTGTGACAGACTGATGGACGGACGGACGGCGAAGTCTCAGTAATAGGGTTCCGTTTTTACCCTTTGAGTACGGAACCCTAAAAATAAGTAACAAATTTTTCTTACTTATTTTGCAATTACAATTGCAAGTTATTGTATTTCTTTTGCACACATAAAATATTCAACATGATAATTTCATAGTGAAATAGTTACCGTTTTTAATTGCTTTTTATGGTAGATATTCGTAATTCATGATCGAAATAACTATAAGAGTAAAGTAACAATAAATTAAGTGAGTAATTTATTCAAATATTCTACTACGAACATGATTTTCTCAAAGGAGCAATTCAATCAATTTTACTTCTCAATTCAATTTCCTAAACAAATTGTGAGAGGGCAACGAATGAGAGATTTCTCTTTCTCTTAAAATAATAAATTTGACGAATTACGAATAAAACTCTCGTAGCGTTTGTAGCAAGATGAATATTTAGCAATAATCCCTTTTTGCTTTGTATTCATTGTTTAATATACTTTTTTGTTTCATTTTAGTCTTCAAAGCCATTATAAATTGTTTTTTTTCATTCATGCTAATTTTGTGGCATATTTTGTTTGGAAGGTCTTGTGAAGGCAGGCCACAATATTATACTCTTTCTATTCGTTCATTTTCTCTTTGACACATAAAACAGATAATGCGCTAGGCATTTTCTGTCTATAAAAAAAAAGTTCATATTAATGTTCATAATAATGGACTAGTAGGGTGCGTGGGGGCGCGGGCCACATGTGGCCCGCGTGCTGTCTTCCCGCCTATAAAAAATCCCTTTAAAATTCCCCCTTCATTTTCTATGAAAAAATAAATTCCGCCATTTTGAATTTTTTTTCTGTCCATCAAATAGACCTTCGGGTCCTGATCACTTCTTGTCAAGGAACCGTTCTTCCATCTTTTATACTTTCCGAGATATCGACAAAATTCGAACGGCGGCCATTTTGAATCCGCCATTTTGAAATTTTTTCCAGCTCACTGCCAATTGGATGACATTTTGAATGACATTTGGTCGAGCAACCCCCACCTATCTGCAATACCCTTGGCTGTGCTCTTCACCCGTCTTCAAAATCCTCAATCATCAGCTCTCTCCGTATTTTTCCTCCGAATGATTTTTTTTCTTCTATACGAAATGGTCATTGAAAAAAAATTTTTTCATACAAAATTGTTCAGGAGAGGTGATCAATCAGTGAGTCAGTGAATCAGCACGAGTAGCTATATATATAGTAACTAGTAGGGCGCGTGGGGGCGCGGGCCACATGTGGCCCGCGTGCTGTCTTCCCCCCTATTTGCCTTAAAACTTTTGCCTCTTCGACGTTCGTCATACATTTCTATGGAAAACATAAATTCCGCCATTTTGTTTTTTTTTCCTATTCATCGAATAGACCTTCGGAGCCTGATCACTTCTTGTCCAGAAACCGTTCTCGCATCTTTCATACTTTCCGAGATATCGACGAAATTCGAATGGCGGCCATTTTGAATCCGCCATTTTGAAATTTTTTTCAGCTCACTGCCAATTGAATGACATTTCGAATGACATTTGGTCGAGCACCTCCCACCTATCTTTGATACCCTGGCTGTGCTCTTCACCTGTCTCCGAAATCCTCACTCATCAGCTCTCTCCGTATTTTTCCTCCGAATGATTTTTTTTCTTTTATACGACACCATCCTTGAAAAAAATTTTTTTCATACAAAATTGTTCAGGAGAGGTGGTCAATGAGTCAGTCAGTCAATCAGTGAATCAGCACGAGTAGCTATATATATATTAACTAGTAGGCCGCGTGAGGGCGCGGGCCACATGTGGCCCGCGTGCTGTCTTCCCGTCTTTAAAAAAATCCCTTAAAAATTCCCCTTACATTTTGTATGGAAAAAAATAAATTCCGCCATTTTGATTTTTTTTTCTTTCCATCGAATAGACCTTTGGGTCCTGATCACTTCTTGTCAAGAAACCGTTCTTCCATCTTTTATACTTTCCGAGATATTGGCGAAATTCGTTTGGCGGCCATTTTGTATCCGCCATTTTGAATTTTTTTTCAGCTCACTGCCAATTGGATGACGTTTAGAATGACATTTGGTCGAGCACCCTCCACCTATCTTTGATACCCTGGCTGTGCTCTTCACCCGTCTCCGAAATCCTCACTCATCAGCTCTCTCCGTATTTTTCCTCCGAATGATTTTTTTTCTTTTATACGACACCATCCTTGAAAAAAATTTTTTTCATACAAAATTGTTCAGGAGAGGTGATCAATGAGTGAGTCAGTCAGTCAATCAGTGAATCAGCACGAGTAGCTATATATATAGTAACTAGTAGGGTGCGTGGGTGCGCGGGCCACATGTGGCCCGCGTGCTGTCTTCCCGCCCATGAAACTAACGCCGTCATCACCATCGCCAATTATTGGAATCCGATTGGCAGTGGGCTGAAAAAATTACTTAGGAGCACGGTCATGGTTTTAAAGATAGTTAAGGGCTGTTCCAACAAAAAATACCGCTGAACCTCATCGGATGAGGTTCAGCGTATTTTTGTTCGAGCAGCCCTTAACTATCTTTAAAACCACGACCGTGCTCCTCAATCATCATCCAAATCCTAGATCATCATCTTTTCTCATATTTTTCTCTGGCGGTTCTCCGTAGAACTGCGTCAATGACTGGCATAGTTCCCTACTTATTGTGGCACGTACATTTTCCATCGAAAAGTAAATTCCGCCACTTTGTTTTTTTTTCATTAATCCCGTAAACCTTGAGATCCTGATCACCTCTTGCTAAGAAACCACTCTCTTATCTTTTATACTTTCCGACATAGAACAACACGAAAAATGTATGGCGGCCATTTTGAATCCGCCATTTTGGATTTTTTTTCAGCTCACTGCCAATTGCATGAGATTTCGAGTGACATTTGGTCGAGCACCCCCTACCTATCTTCGACACCCTGGCTGTGCTCTTCACCTGTCTCTGAAATCCTCAATCATCACCTCATTCCATATTTTTTCTGATAGTCCTTAGAAAAGCCGCATCAAAATACTGCATGTTTCACAACTTGTGGTCTCTTCAAAATTCGCCATATATTTTCTATGAAAAAATAAATTCCGCCATTTTGAATTTTTTTTCTATCCATCTAATAGAGCTTCGGGTCCTGATCACTTGTTGTCAAGAAACCGTTCTTTCATCTTTTATACTTTCCGAGATATCGACGAAATTCTTTTGGCGGCCATTTTGAATCCGCCATTTTGAATTTTTTTTCAGCTCACTGCCAATTGGATGACGTTTCAAATGACATTTGGTCGAGCACCCCCCACCTATCTGCAATACCCTTGGCTGTGCTCTTCACCCGTCTCCGAAATCCTCAATCATCAGCTCTCTCCGTATTTTTCCTCCGAATGAATTTTTTTCTTGTATACGAAACGCATAGTGAAAAAAAATTTTTTCATACAAAATTGTTCAGGAGAGGTGATCAATGAGTCAGTCAGTGAATCAGCACGAGTAGCTATATATATATTAACTAGTTTTTCGCGTGGAGGCGCGGCCCGCTAAAGCGGACCGCGTAACTGCTTGTAGCAATTTACGTGGTCGCTCATACTCGGATTTAGCAAAAATTAGTAGGTAGGTACCCAATCGCCATACATTTTTTATGAAAAAAAAATTCCGCCATTTTGATTTTTTTTTCTTGTCACTAAATAGATATCCCCATTTCGATCATCTTTTGCTATGAAACCACTTTTCCAACTGTCATACCCTCCGAGATAGAGACCAACAAAATTTGTATGGCGGCCATGTTTTTTCCGCCATTTTGAATTTTTTTTCAGCTCATTGCTAATTGGACGAGGTTTCAAATGACATTTGGTCGAGCATCCCCCACCTATCTCCAATACCTTTAGCGTGCTCTTCACCCGTCTCCAAGATCCTCAATCATCAGCTCTCTCCATACTGTCCCCGAAAGAAATAGTTCTCCTCTTTACGAAAGTGTTTGTGAAAAAAAAAAATTTCATACAAAATTTTACAGGAGAAAATTTTGCGAAAATCTCGGCCGCCATCTTGTTTTTCCAAAATTTTCCATTTTTTCTATTAATCGTTTACTAACATCTACAATCGTTGCGAGTTTGAACCAAATCGGTCGGAATACAAAAAAGTCACAGAAATCACGTCGGCCGCCATCTTGTTTTTCGGAAATGTCAGATTTTTCCCATACTCGAATCCCCCACCCGAACACATCCCCCATACATCATTATATCGTTATCAGTCTCCTTCTGGGAGAACAATTGTATCAATCAGTCAGTCAGTGAGTCAGTGGTAATCGAGCTATATATAGTATAACTAGTTTTTTGCGTGGGGGCGCGGCCCGCTAAAGCGGACCGCGTAACTGCTTGTAGCAATTTACGTGGTCGCTCATACTCGGATTTAGCAAAACAATCGCCATACAATTTAGTATGAAAAAAAATGTTCCGCCATTTTGAAATTTTTTTCCTTTCAATAAATAGACCTCTTCGTCCAGATCATGTTTTGCTACGAAACCACTTTTCTATCATTCATACATTCTGAGATAGACATCGACGAAATTTGTATGGCGGCCATCTTTTTTTCGCCATTTTGAAATTTTTTTCAGCGCATTGGCAATTGCACGAGGTTTCGAATGACATTTGGTCGAGCACCCCCCACCTATCTCAAGTACCTTTAGCGTGCTCTTCACCCGTCTACAAGATCCTCAATCATCAGCTCTCTCCATACTGTCCCCGAAAAAAATAGTTCTCTTCTTTACGAAAGTGTTTGTGAAAAATAAATTTTTCATACAAAATTTAACAGGAGAAAATTTTGCGAAAATCTCGGCCGCCATCTTGTTTTTCCAAATTTTTCTATTTTTTCTATTAATCGTTTACTAATGTCTACAATCGTTGCGAGTTTGAACGAAATTGATTGGAAAACAAAAAGGTTACAGAAATCACGTCGGCCGCCATCTTGTTTTTCGGAAATGTTATATTTTCCCCCTACTCGAATCCCGTACCCAAACACATCCCTTTAACATCATATTATCGTTTTCCGTCTCCTTCTAGGTCTCTTCCATACATTTTTTATGAAAAAAAAATTCCGCCGTTTTGAATTTTTTTTCTTGTCACTAAAGAGATATCCCCATTTCGATCATCTTTTGCTATGAAACCACTTTTCCAACTGTCATACCCTCCGAGATAGAGACCAACAAAATTTGTATGGCGGCCATGTTTTTTCCGCCATTTTGAATTTTTTTTCAGCTCATTGGTAATTGGACGAGGTTTCAAATGACATTTGGTCGAGCACCCCCCACCTATCTCCAATACCTTTAGCGTGCTCTTCACCCGTCTCCAAGATCCTCAATCATCAGCTCTCTCCATACTGTCCCCGAAAGAAATAGTTCTCCTCTTTACGAAAGTGTTTGTGAAAAAAAATTTTTTCATACAAAATTTTACAGGAGAAAATTTTGCGAAAATCTCGGCCGCCATCTTGTTTTTCCAAAATTTTCCATTTTTTCTATTAATCGTTTACTAATATCTACAATCGTTGCGAGTTTGGACGAAATCGGTCGGAAAACAAAAAAGTTACAGAAATAACGTCGGCCGCCATCTTGTTTTTCTGAAATGTCATAATTTTTCCCTACTCGACTCCCGCACCCTAACACATCCCCCATACATCATTATATCGTTTTCAGTCTCCTTCTGGGAGAACAATTGTATCAATCAGTGAGTGAGTGAGTGGTAATCGAGCTATATATATTATAACTAGTTTTTCGCGTGGGGGCGCGGCCCGCTAAAGCGGACCGCGTAACTGCTTGTAGCAATTTACGTGGTCGCTCATACACGGATTTAGCAAAAATTAGTAGGTAGGTACCCAATCGCCATACAATGTAGTATGAAAAAAAAATTTCCGCCATTTTGAATTTTTGTTCTTTTCGATAAATACAACTCTTCGTCCTGATCATCTCTTGGTAAGAAACCACTTTTCTATCGTTCATACATTCTGAGATAGACATCGACAAAATTTGTATGGCGGCCATCTTTTTTTCGCCATTTTGAAAATTTTTTCAGCGCATTGGCAATTGCACGAGATTTCGAATGACATTTGGTAGACCACCCCCCACCTATCTTCAACACCCTGGCTGAGCCCTTCACCCGTTTCCGAAATCCTCAATCATCAGCTCTCTCCATACTGTCCCTGAAAGAAATAGTTCTCCTCTTTACGAAAGTGTTTGTGAAAAAAAATTTTTTCATACAAAATTTTACAGGAGAGAATTTTGCGAAAATATCGGCCGCCATTTTGTTTTCCCAAATTTTTCCACATTTTCTGTTAATAGTTCATCAAGTTTTACATTCCTTGCGAGTTTGAACGAAATTGATTGGAAAACAAAAAAGTTACAGAAATCACGTCGGCCGCCATCTTGTTTTTCTGAAATGTCATAATTTTTCCCTACTCGAATCTCGCACCTGAACACATCCTCCATACACCATTATATCGTTTTTCGTCTCCTTCTAGGTCTCTTCCATACATTTTGTATGAAAAAAAATTTCCGCCATTTTGAATTTTTTTTCTTGCCACTAAATAGATATCCCCATTTCGATCATCTTTTGCTATGAAACCACTTTTCCAACTGTCATACCCTCCGAGATAGAGACCAACAAAATTTGTATGGCGGCCATGTTTTTTCCGCCATTTTGAATTTTTTTTCAGCTCATTGGTAATTGGACGAGGTTTCAAATGACATTTGGTCGAGCACCCCCCACGTATCTCCAATACCTTTAGCGTGCTCTTCACCCGTCTCCAAGATCCTCAATCATCAGCTCGCTCCATACTGTCCCCGAAAGAAATAGTTCTCCTCTTAACGAAAGTGTTTGTGAAAAAAATTTTTTTCATACAAAATTTTACAGGAGAAAATTTTGCGAAAATCTCGGCCGCCATCTTGTTTTTCCAAAATTTTCCATTTTTTCTATTAATCGTTTACTAATATCTACAATCGTTGCGAGTTTGAACGAAATCGGTCGGAAAACAAAAAAGTTACAGAAATCACGTCGGCCGCCATCTTGTTTTTCGGAAATGTCAGATTTTTCCCATACTCAAATCCCCCACCCGAACACATCCCCCATACATCATTATATCGTTTTCAGTCTCCTTCTAGGAGAACAATTGTATCAATCAGTGAGTGAGTCAGTCAGTCAGTGGTAATCGAGCTATATATAGTATAATAACTAGTTTTTCGCGTGGGGGCGCGGCCCGCTAAAGCGGACCGCGTAACTGCTTGTAGCAATTTACGTGGTCGCTCATACTCGGATTTAGCAAAAATTAGTAGGTAGGTACCCAATCGCCATACATTTTTTATGAAAAAAAAAAATTCCGCCATTTTGAATTTTTTTTCTTGTCACTAAATAGATATCCCCATTTCGATCATCTTTTGCTATGAAACCGCTTTTCCAACTGTCATACCCTCCGAGATAGAGACCAACAAAATTTGTATGGCGGCCATGTTTTTTCCGCCATTTTGAATTTTTTTTCAGCTCATTGGTAATTGGACGAGGTTTCAAATGACATTTGGTCGAGCACCCCCCACCTATCTCCAATACCTTTAGCGTGCTCTTCACCCGTCTCCAAGATCCTCAATCATCAGCTCTCGCCATACTGTCCCCGAAAGAAATAGTTCCCCTCTTTACGAAAGTGTTTGTGAAAAAAAATTTTTTCATACAAAATTTTACAGGAGAAAATTTTGCGAAAATCTCGGCGGCCATCTTGTTTTTCCAAAATTTTCCATTTTTTCTATTAATCGTTTACTAATATCTACAATCGTTGCGAGTTTGAACGAAATCGGTCGGAAAACAAAAAAGTTACAGAAATCACGTCGGCCGCCATCTTGTTTTTCTGAAATGTCATAATTTTTCCCTACTCGACTCCCGCACCCGAACACATCCTCCATACATCATTATATCGTTTTCAGTCTCCTTCTGGGAGAACAATTATGTCAATGAGTGAGTCAGTGAGTCAGTGAGTCAGTGGTAATCGAGCTATATATATTATAACTAGTTTTTCGCGTGGGGGCGCGGCCCGCTAAAGCGGACCGCGTAACTGCTTGTAGCAATTTACGTGGTCGCTCATACTCGGATTTAGCAATAATTAGTAGGTAGGTACCCAATCGCCATACAATTTAGTATGAAAAAAAAAATTCCGCAATTTTGAATTTTTTTTCTTGTCACTAAATAGATATCCCCATTTCGATCATCTTTTGCTATGAAACCACTTTTCTATCGTTCATACATTCTGAGATAGACATCGACGAAATTTGTATGGCGGCCATCTTTTTTTCGCCATTGTGAATTTTTTTTCAGCGCATTGGCAATTGCACGAGATTTCGAATGACATTTGGTCGAGCACTCCCCACCTATCTTTTACACCTGAAGCGGGCTCTTCACGCGTCTCCGAAATCCTCAATCATCAGCTCTCGCCATTCTATCCCCGAAAGAAATAATTTTCCTCTTTACGAAAGTGTTTGTGAAAAATATTTTTTCATACTAAATTTTACAGGAGAGAATTTTGCGAAAATATCGGCCGCCATCTTGTTTTCCCAAATTTTTCTACATTTTCTGGTAATCGTTTACCAAGTCCTACATTCCTTGCGAGTTTGAACGAAATTGATTGGAAAACAAAAAAGTTACAGAAATCACGTCGGCCGCCATCTTGTTTTTCGGAAATGTTATATTTTCCCCCTACTCGAATCCCGTACCCAAACACATCCCATAAACATCATGTCTCTTTCTAGGTCTCTTCCATACATTTTTTATGAAAAAAAAATTCCGCCATTTTGAAATTTTTTTCTTGTCACTAAATAGATATCCTCATTTCGATCATCTTTTGCTATGAAACCACTTTTCCAACTGTCATACCCTCCGAGATAGAGACCAACAAAATTTGTATGGCGGCCATGTTTTTTCCGCCATTTTGAATTTTTTTTCAGCTCATTGGTAATTGGACGAGGTTTCAAATGACATTTGGTCGAGCACCCCCCACCTATCTCCAATACCTTTAGCGTGCTCTTCACCCGTCTCCAAGATCCTCAATCATCAGCTCTCTCCATACTGTCCCCGAAAGAAATAGTTCTCCTCTTTACGAAAGTGTTTGTGAAAAAAAAATTTTTCATACAAAATTTTACAGGAGAAAATTTTGCGAAAATCTCGGCCGCCATCTTGTTTTTACAAAATTTTCCATTTTTTCTATTAATCGTTTACTAATATCTACAATCGTTGCGAGTTTGAACGAAATCGGTCGGAATACAAAAAAGTTACAGAAATGACGTCGGCCGCCATCTTGTTTTTCGGAAATGTCAGATTTTTCCCATACTCGAATCCCCCACCCGAACACATCCCCCATACATCATTATATCGTTTTCAGACTCCTTCTGGGAGAACAATTCTGTCAATGAGTCAGTGAGTCAGTCAGTGAGTCAGTGGTAATCGAGCTATATATAGTATAATAATGACGCAGCGCCTTTTCCAAATTTGTTTATTAGCTGATACTCTATTACAATAGCTTTAAGTATACCAAAATTCAAGACTATCCGTCCAGTGGTTTACTCTTTATATTGAGAACTAAGCTAATATGGAACTAGGCTAATATTCTTCAAAGGTTCTTCGGGAAAAAATACAAAGAACCTCACAACAGTTAGTTTTAACTAAACATAGCTATTTTACATAAGGAACGTCTTTTATAGTTGGGTCAATATCAGTATAGTTCGCGGTAAATGAACCAAAATGATATTCTGAATGCACGGGTCGTTGAACAAAGCAAACGATCGGAAAACTGTTAAGCGATAACCCGACAGACACTGGACGTTTCAGAAGATATCCTAGCAAATCTTATAAAAAAGGCTGTCTTTTTCACGGCTTTTTTCAATTAGAATTTGGTTTTGGTTTAACATTTTGGCAAAATTGGAGTAGGTAGGGGCTACTCTAACCTTAGCAGTCAGTATGTCAATTTGGTTTGCTATAAGTACCTAATCCCCATCTTGAAAAGATTCTGTATGGTACAAAATGCTCATGACACACCACACACAGCTCTTCCAACACTTTCTTCGAGGCACATTTCGTTCCGACACCGGAACGTCCTTAGGATGAGATCTGAGATTTACCATTTCAAGTAGCGGATTATAGCAAACAAATTAACCTGTCCTCCTAATTATGTATTTCCGCAAAATAACGCCTGCTTCCATTCAATACTCTAACCTTTTAAATGTTCAATTTATTCTATTTTTTAGTATTTGTTGTTATAGTTGCAACAGAAATACATCATCTGTGAAAATTTCTAGTATCTAACTATCATGGTTTAATAGATACAGCCTGGTGACAGACGGTCGGACAGCGAAGTCTTAGTAATAGGGTCCGTTTTTACCCTTTGGGTAAGGAACCCCAAAAAGGACAAAATAGCCAAATTTTCAAAGTAACATTGTTACTATTTAGATAAAAATACCAGGCCTAATCATAAACACAGACTCATTGCTGATCCACGAAAACATTGTAGCAACATGTTCATTCGGAATAGTTTCATATTCTAATGACATGCATTGCATTGTGATTTGTGAATAGCTGGCACGAAATTGCATTGCAATTATACGCGAATTTTGGTCTGTAGCTATAATTTGCTTCAAATACAAGAACAATGCGGATTTTACTAAATAGAGAGCGGTCAAGCTTCGCCTCATTCAAATTGGTCAACTTAACCAATTAAGTTTTAACTATAAGCTAAATTCTTTAAGCGAAATTATAAATACATAAAAAAACGGCCAAGTTTGAGTCAGACTCGCGCACCGAACGTCTCATACTATAGAAGAGGTAAAACATA
This sequence comes from Coenonympha arcania, assembly GCA_036785405.1. Lineage (NCBI taxonomy): Eukaryota > Metazoa > Arthropoda > Insecta > Lepidoptera > Nymphalidae > Coenonympha > Coenonympha arcania. The sequence goes on from CM072067.1 coordinate 7,610,697, forward strand.
CGAAGAAGTATGTAAACGGTTAGAATTTTAACGAACCGCAATACTAATTATCATAATAGAGTTTTATAGTCCATATAAAAAAAACTGTGATAGATGGGTTGTATTTAGCCTGTAGACTACACAGAAAATTCTATTGACCATATTTTTTTTAATTGGTAAACTTTGGAGGCAACGGGAATTCAAAAACTACTCGTAATAAGCATGAAAACCTCTTTCAGAATGTACTTAATGTAGGTACAAGTAACGTCCTTTTATATGAAACTGTATACCCCTTTCGGTATATTTATCATACAATGCAATTTAATCCACCCACGTTTCACACGTTTTATTAAAAAAAAACATTATATTTTTTTTCTTAATTACACTGACGTGACTATTAAATAGATACAAACACTCATTATTTTACGTTGAAATCTTTTAATAGTTACCTAGATGCCGTCATACCATAATAGTTCCCTTTTCATCCCAATCGTTGTACAACAAACAAAATAAGCCAACACTGGAGGTTTACGAAGATGATGACAAATCAATCACTATCCAAAGCTGCCGTTAATCTTCGAGAAAGCCGAGCTACTGAGCAATGTGTTTCCAGTGAACATATAAATTACATGCACTCTGGATAGTAGATACTGGCTCGAATTCAAATGCAATTACTTACACAGAAATTGTGAACTAAGCCAATAATACTATTGTTTCTAGGGGATGAGGGTTTATGGAGAGTGGATGACCCATCTTAGACAACTTACCTTACTTAACTTACTTAAGAAGACAATTACCTACTTACTTTAAAATTTAAACGTCGTTTATTTTGGGTCCTTAATCTAAATTCGCTCACAAGCAGAAACACGATTAGATAAAATTTTCTCGATAGAAATTTCTTTCATAAGTGGCTCCAAAATCTTCATTTTTCTAATTTTATCGAACTACAATGGATATAATCGTAATTTTTGTTTCAGGTGCCGAACAAAAAAACTAAGCCTTTTATTAAAAATCACTTTCAGAGAACATCCGCCTTATTTTTCACTTCATATTGATGACCATAACTTTCATATCATTGTAGTTCTTATTGTAAGAACACTATTAAATCATGAATTCCACCTTACATTTGTATGCAATATGGGTACTGCACTAATATTTGAATATGCTCATAAAATTCAGTGTGGTTATTCAATTATGGAATTTTCGTGAATTTACATTAATTTGTAACGTATGTTTTTAATTAAATATTGTTGTCATTTAAAAGAATTATGTATACGCACGAATCGGTTACAGATAAAATAAAATTTATTTCGTGCGGTAAAGAGTAAATTATATTTATAGTGAGTTATTTATTATGGAGTTAAAATAAACGTAATTGTGTACTTAATTGATATTCGTTGTTATATTTCACATAACGGTGTCGTGTTTTTGAGTAATTAATGTATTAATAGTACCTAAATGTTCTGGGGAAATCTTAAACCTAGGTACCTAAAATAGAGGACCTACCTAGTAATTGTACAAAATGTAATTGTTTGATTACTCAGTAAGGTCCAAAAACTATAAGCACCAAAGTTTTAAGCCAACGAATTTAGATAATCCATCCAAAACAAAATGACAGTTGATGAATAGGCAGAGTCCATCTCTCAGAATAAATTATAAGACGTTATGACGGTCCCATTAATTAGACACCCTTTCCCCAAACTTAATAATTAGAGGCCGTCTTATTTGATTTTAAATAGGGAAACTTCGGTCATTTCTTCCACGCTCATTAAGCCTTAGGGGTCCTCCTAAGTTGTTTTTCGACCTTAGGAAAATTCCTAAGAAAAATGAGTAGAACCCGAGCCTTGTTCAGAGCGGCTTTTTCAAAAAAAAAAAAATGTTCTTAAGATAGCCAACCTTCACGAGGAGAAGGCACGCTAAGTATCGTCGCACATGGGCCATACGCTATAGCCACAAACACCGACAGTAGAAACTAGAAGCGGCCACAAAGATAGCGCGCGACAGCCACTTGTGGCCGGTGGTCGACACTTGCGACAGTAACTGCTACTCTTTTTTACCCATGCGCGCAGTATCTTAATGGACTCTAACGAAGAAAATTAAATTGCAAGTTTTGTGTCGAAGTTTAGTGGCCGCTGCAGACCACAAGAAGTGAGCAGCGATGAATTGTGGCGTGTAGCGGCCACCAGCTTCACCGTGTGCGGCGAGTCCAAAGAAAATGTATAAATGTGTTGTGGTCAGTGGCCCGTGTGCGGAGACACTATGATCCAGAACGCCACATTTTTGAGAACTGTAACTATTCTAGTTCTCAATAAAATAAAGGCATACGACAATATAAAGTAAGTAGTCCCACAGAAAATAGAACAAAAATGGTACCTACTTAATAACTTGTACCCCACCAAATGTGCCTTGAGCACATTTCTGTTTTCAATAGAACCACACGATCTCATATCTCCACAGATCTTGAATGCCTCTGATTCCTGCCAAATGTGTTGGAAGGGTGGCGGGTATCCATTATGTTCATCTCGTTGTATCCCCTTGTACGATATTGTTATTGTACTGCCTTTCTTACAAAAAGAAAATAAAAGGAATATAAAAAAGTCAAACTTTATAGAAGAGACAAAGGAATGTAATGTAATTAGGACATCTTGTACGTAGGTTTTTTATCGATAGGTCAAAGATAATGCTTAAGATGATTTACTGAATTTATTTTTGTCTTTTTCACTCTCACGGATACATTGGTAGTTGCGAGATGCAGCGTCGCGGAAGAATATATATAACAGAAAAACGACCTTTTACCTAATTACTCAAAAATTAAGCCAGTTATCAAAAAGCTGTTTCTAAGGGTTTTTGGATATTATTATTACCGACACATTAAAACAAAAATTACAATTACACCCATTGCTGTTTCCGATAAAATTAGAAAAACGGTGTTTTCGGAGCGACTTGGAACACAATTTTATCCAATCTAAGCGATTTTAGATTAAAGATTCACGATACGTGAAGTTTAAATTTGAAAGTATCTTTACAGTTTTTAAATAAAACTTCATTAAAAATCGCTTAAACATGGCTTCTACACCGTTAAGTATCGGTGTATAGAATTTAATTCTCTTGATACGCGCTCAGGCAAGAGCAGTGAGATGGCAGAAGTTTTGTAACAAGCTCTCATCTCTTTAAACTGCGATCCCCAGAAAAGCTTCCAAAATACTACAACTTTGCCAATTTTCATTTTTAACCGTTTAACTAAAGCTTATACAATTACACCATTTTAAAGCTGGAAAAGCTCGCTTGAAACCCTATTTTTCTCAAGGATAGAACGATTATGAAAAGTGGCAGTTTGACCATTTCTCATTGCGTTAAATTTATGAAGCGGCGACTAGCAGCCGGGTATGACGGGCTAAATGTTTTCTCGAAATTGTTGAACTTTGTGATAAAAAGCGTTTTATTATGAACGAGGGCGATAATTAGGTCTCTTTTTACTACGATAATTATAATCTTTTATTAGTTGGGTACTATAATGATTATAATTTACTATTTTGTACTGCCGCTCGTGCGACAGGGTTCTTAAAACCAAATCTGGTGTTGCCAGCCACATCTGTGCGCACGCTTAAACTAAAAGCCAAGGTGTCGCCGTTGACGGATAGTTACGTCATGAAGGATCATCATCATCATCATTATTTCAGATGACTGACTGACTGTCTGACTAGGTACTATACCTGACTGGTTACCTACCAGTTAGGTACCAGTTGGATTTATCTACACGCAACTCAAGTAACTCGATGGATCGGGCCCAAATTACGTCACAATTTATTAATTTTATTTATTCTGTATATGGAAATTAAAAAATCATCAGCAAAAAAAAATATTTTAGAAAATTCAACCCTTAGGGGGTAAAGTAAAGGTCACCCTAGCGTACTCGCGTCCTAGTTAAAATATTCTACGTTAGTTTTACAGATTTCAGTCTACTCATACTATTTCATGTTCAAACAAGGTATTTTGAAGAGAATGCGAAAAGGTTCATGCGTAGTTACGACTATTAGTTTCAACCTATACTATCATAATATCTAAGACGCATTGGTGTAGGTAGTTTGGTTTAATATTGCACGACTATGTAGAGATATATCATTTAATCTTGACTGACAAACTATATCAACCGTAAGATCCCCCAGAATCTTAACGAGCTTAAGGGCTGCTGTGTAAAAGATATAGGGTCATAAAAATGTCCTAATTAATTTTGGCTTAGGGTTGACTGGGTAATTTATAATATATTGTATGGATGGACGAACTTTTGCCTATGCTTTTGCCCACGAGTTTGTCAACGTTAAATTCTTCTTTATCTTGATGTGTATATAACCTATATATATATATATATATATATATATATATATATATATATATATTTTTTTATTCGGTGTCCCCTTTCGTTGAAAGAGATCTTTTCCATCAAAATAATAATAATTAACAATAATCAACAATATAACAATTATCAATAAATATAGTAAATAACATACTAAACAATAATAGACTAACCATATACAATTAAAAACTAATAATGGAACTGTCGAACATGACGTTAAGCCTGAAGTACACAGGACAACCAAATGTTTTAGCTTTTGTGAGGACCAGAACAATTCGATCTCTATACGAGTCAGTCCCATATTCTTATAATATAGAACGCACTACGCATCTATATCGATTGTTCTGTTCCTCTCAACAGCAATTTTGGCTATCCTAATCGCGTATTTAATGAGTCCATCTCGTCCAGAAGCCCCGCTCAGAATTGTGGGCACGGACTCCCTGCACAGCTTCATTTGCAATTCCTGTTGTAAGTCTTTATAACCTATATTAACTTAATCATTTTAGGGTAAATCTGAACACTTGTGGGATCACACTGGACTTTTTTAAATTATTTTAATTAACGCAGTGTTGGCAGACCTCCGACCAGATGGAATAATAATAATCTTTATTCATCAAACAGATAGGAGGTTTACAAACAATAGGTTTAAACCCTGCCTCCTATGGTAGTAATAACTGTGGTACAGGAGCCAGTGTCTTCCCTTATTATCTATGATCTTATTTAAATAGGAGGGTCGCGGGAAGTCCCGGATACAAGTAGCGCATACCGTGTCGGTTGGAAATCATTGCAGGAGGCCTTTGTCCAGCAGTGGACGTCCGTTGGCTGAAACGGACTAACGAATGATAATACTTTTTTGACGACTTCCCTTGTGTAGCTGGCGCTCGGTGTGGACTGGAAGGTTGCCGGTTGAATTCCCGCCACGGGCCACTTTGGAATTTTATAATTTCTAAATTGGCTCAGGTCTGGTCTAGTAGGAGGTTTCGGCCGTGGCTAGAAACCACCCTACCAGCAAAGACGCACCACGAAGTGATTAGCGTTCCGATGCGATGCTGTGTACGAAACAAGTTAGTTCGATTACATCTTCAGCTGCATCATCACCTACTAATTACCATCAGGTGAGACCGCAGTCAAGTACTAACTTGTTTAGTGTAAAAAAAATTGTAGTGTTTAAAAAATACCATAAACTATTGGTGCTAAAATCCTCTTCACACGAACCCAGGCATTCCAACGGCAAGTCACTCTTGTATGAAATCTTGTACCTATAGCCCCTTCGCACACGGCTCGTAAACGTAAGCGTAGATGATACCCCATATGTCCAAATGTCTTCGGTCGTTCAGAAGTCATGGAGGAATTAAGAAACTCACATACATGGGTGTACCACAGGGTTCAATTTTGGGCCCTTTTCTGTTTTTAGTGTATATAAATGATTTACCGCACCATGTAGAATTGTAGACGAACGAATTTGTAGCACGACCATGTTCAAACATATCCGCAGACGAAACGTTGTTGCAGCGAATCGTAAGAGGCGTAATTTTCATATTGTTATTAGTAGCGTAATCACGATACGCTTACGCTTACGCTCCGTGTGCGAAAAGCCATAGGTAGGTACTTACGTTATCGAGCATACGTATGTTTGTATTCTAAACAGAACGTAATAATACCGAAAGAGATTCGATCAACATTCTCCGCCAAAACGGCGAAGCCAATAACATTGAGTATTCCCTCTGGTATTATTATAGCTGTGCTTAAAACAGCGGCCAATTTGATTTTCTGCCCTTAAAACTGTGGCCCAAATAGTCGACTGGGGTAAGTACAAATTGACATCGATATCCCTAAGGCGTTACCAATTATGGCGTTTGGCGTTATGGGGTTTTTGTTTTACGCGAAATTTTGTACCCTAGTTGACGCCACTTTGACAATTTAAGACTTTCACGTAGTATGCGTTGACGTTCTCCCAAAACGCACTAACACAGCACTCTTAATAACTTATCATTTGTTTTAGCTGTGATTAAAAACATCCATTTATTTTTGTTCCGAAAAGTCAAAACTCCTGACATAACCATTAGTGCACGAGCTTGACTCGTTTGCATTATTAACAACAAAAACAAACCAAAACTATATATTCTTGTAGATCTTGGAGGTCTGATAGGACAAAAAGCGTAGAGAAATCTACGATATCTAAACAATTGAGGGCTGTGTCTCGGATGTTGGATTAACGGCCTCACCCTTTTATTTATGTCTTCTATTTGGTACTAACTAATCCAAAAGAAGCGAGCAAAAGTGATCCTAAATTCTTTAAGCCTGAGTTTCGTAGCTTGCTGCAGTTTTTTAAACGCGTGGTAAGCAGATATGACGAGTATGCGTACCAGGTTCATTTTTTTAGGGTTCCGTACCCAAAGGGTAAAAACTGGACTTACTGAGATTTCACCGTTCATTCGTCTGTCACCAGGCTGTATCTTTTGGTTTTGGTTTAAACTTGATACCACCTTCTTCTTTATCGCTGATGCAACTGTCATTCTTAAATATTGAGAATGACAGTTGCATTTGACAAGTCACGTCAGACGATGTAGAGGCTTCTATGTCAATCATGTCGGCTGCTAAGTGATGACCCAAATTTAAATGGTAAAATCTCAAACTTCACCCAATCTCAACTCCTCCGTTTCATCCCAAAAGTGCGGTAACTGCACGAGGAAAGTCGTCGAAAGGCCCTAGGTTTTTAAATTGGCGATATAATTTTCATGCAAATAAGACATTATCTCTTACACACGGAACCTGGATGCTCGTTATGGCGCAGGCAATTTTGCATCTCATGCTTCCTACGCACGTTATATTCAAGGAAACTTGTCTGCGGAGCCACAGTTTAAATTTTTATCGGTAAACCAACAGCACCTGTACTCTGTAGCCATATACCTATACATATTTTTGAATTTCGTTCCATTTATGTTTGAAAGATGTAAATGAAACGAAATTCAAAAATATATATGAAAGTGATTGCATAATATGATCGCTAAATCGGTCACGTGACTCCGAGCATTCTTATAGGTACATTTTTTGAATTTCTTTTGAAAGCGATGCAGAAGGCATCTTAAAACACCTATGATTATGGCCTAGAGCTGCTGAAATAAATATCGATTCGAATTGCAGCTATGACATTCTCGTAACGTTTTCACACACTCAGTGACGTGATACAAGAAAAAGAAAAAAATATTACCACTGAAAAAACTTTACACCTATTGGCTTGGAGTGTAAAATTGAATGTATTTCATCACAGGAAATACAATGCTCAACTTTGACGCGCTGTAATTTCAATCTCGGAACTGTCGACCAATATGACGTTTTGAACTCCATTCAATTTTACGCTCTATGTAAATTGTATCGCTCTATGTAAAATTAATTTTTCAATGTTCGCAAAAATCGTCTGCTTATGTACGTAAATACCATCACCTTTTTACGAAATGTAGCCGATACGTAACGTGAACGGCCCCCAGGGATAAAATTAAAGCTGACGTGATGCTTTCGTTCTTAATGCAGGCCAGCACAACTAACTGGTGTAATCTTACGCAATTTCAGAGGTACATTCGCTATCTAGGTATTCATGAATTTACCTTGTTATCCTAGATCGGTAGTATAGCAATAAACTAAGTACGAAGTGCAAAGGTCACAAACATCTATATCAAACAGTCTTACTGTTATGGCATGGCATGTGGGCCTCGGAAAATGGCGAAAAACTCACATTCGCTTGAAGTGTCGCCCTTTCCAGAGCTGAGAGGGGCTGTAATGGGTTGGACCTTTTAACCACGCCAATTTGAAATCCCACTATTATGAGACTATTTTTGGGGCTTAGATTTTTTACAGTGTCTGGAGATTACTTGCCTTATTCCAGTGTATTGTTATAGTGGATCCATGCAGTCTGCCCACAGAGTCTGCCTCAGCTATGAAATATAATTATAATCCTCTGCGTGGTTTTCGGTGCGTAGTTGAGATTGGCACCGTAGCCGAAATCCGTTTGGAGACTTACTCGTACATTGTTGTTTACTTTTGTTAGGGATTAAATAAGTGTTCTTCTAATACCGTTGATCTTCCATCTATTTAACATAATTGTTATTGAATTAATTATTTTCCGAGGGAAAAACTTATTGTTTCTAAAAGACTAAACTAAAACTTATTTTTTAGTAATTTTGTAAAAAAAATTTTAATTTTTTTTACAATCTAATTAATTTTTGCTGTCATATATATTTTTTTTAATATAAAAATCTCGTGTCAGTGTTTGTTACCAAACTCCTCCGAAACGGCTCGACCAATTGTTATGAAATTTTTTGTGTATGTTTGGTAGATTTGAGAGTACGTCGTTAGCTATTTTTTATATCGCTAATGGTAAAACAACGTTTGCCGGGTCAGCTAGTAATTATAGATCTTTTACTTCTAAGTCATAATATTCCCATAATCACAAATACGTCTTTATAATAAGAACCGCTTATTCCAAACTTAATAATCAAAACCGCGAGTCCCCGAGGGGCTTACCACACAATTATAACGACAAATTAATGATCATATTCTCTCGCCTGAACATTTTCGAAGGTCGTCTGGATTTTCACGTGGCACATAAATTACCTTATCACTATAAATATAAGATAGATAAGTATATCTCATAATAGCTGTCGCGTACAGACTTCCTTAGCGAGAAACAATGTTGTTGTTTCCTGTAAACTAGTATTGTTTTTCAAGTATAATTAGCGCAATGTATAGCCTAGCGACGAAGACATTTACCAGTAGGTATGATATACTGTAAAACAAGAGTTGTTCATGTTATAATATAGTATCGTAGGGTTAAAGCAAGCAAGTAACTCCTAATGGTGGTAGGTACATTACAGTAGCGCATCGCACCGGTCGTGTTTGCCGGGAGGGTGGTAAATATCCGCAGCCGAAGCCTCCCACCAGACCAAACCTGAGGCAATTCAGAAATTATGATATTCCAAAGTGGCCCCAAAAGCAGCAAATCGTGGCAAAGCAGCCACGATTCCAAGAATCGGAATCGTGGCTGGTATTAAGTGGCCCGTGAGGGGAATCGAAATCGTGGCCGGTACTATACAGGGTTATATAAAAAATACCAAAACGCTCTCGGCCTGTATTTCTTTACATTAAAACTAACAACTTTTGTTCTACGACTTTTCTTTTTACTCGATATTTTGAGAAATATCCAATACTCAATATTTTACAGAGATACTCTACTCGTTCCTACTCTGTAATGTAACATCGGCGCGGCGGCCGGTGCGCGAGCTCGCGGCGCGAAACCGCAACAGTGTAATGTCACTTTACAGAAATAACTTTTTTTTGTATGATATAAATTTATACTGAATTTTGAAAAGTCGCAGAACCAAAGTTGTTAGTGTTAATGTAAACAACTACAGGCCGAGAGCGTTTTGGTATTTTTTATATAACCCTGTATAAGTGGCCTATGAAGGGAATCGAAACCGTGGCCGGGGTACATACGAATCCGAGCGTGCGCCACTGAGCCTACGGCGTCGAAGTGGGTATATTATTATGTTTATTGTGTATATATACAAGTATTGTGTATGTATACAAGGAAGTACATAAAAATAATGGCGCAGAAGGCAGCGATGCGTTTCAGCGCCAAAATTGCGTAATAAATTCTTCTTCCCCCGCAATCGAAAACATTAGGAGCTTTAAACGGAAAATGTTCGGTCGGCTTTAGTTGGGTGTAATCAACGCTAATTGGCTGGCTTTGCGAATAACATTTTTTGGTGTCTTTTTCGAAAATGCTCAAACGCCGAAGCATCAATCAATGGTCCATTTGCAAGCTTTTAGTGTCGAAAGTTACCTGTTCGAAAGTTTGGCTCAATACGCTCACGCCACATAATGTAGTCTCAGGCGTTTAGATTTCAGCAGATTCGATTCTAAATGTTTTGGAATTTTATAATCTTTAAATTGCCTCAGGGTCTGGCTTCGGCTGAATGTGGTTACCACCATGTTGGCAAACACACGCCATGCGATTAAGCGTTCCAGTTCGATGCTGCGTAGCAACCGCTAGGTTAGTTAGGTTGTCATCTGCAATTGCCATGCATGTGAGATTGCAGTCAAGTACTAACTTGACGTGAGCGTAACGTGACGTGAAAATAGACGTAAAAACGTAGCTGCCGATGTTTTGGAAGGTGTTTCTATAACGATCTGACACTATAACAATTTTGTTCTTCTTCTTCTGCTCCTGATGGGACTTTTCCGCGATTGGCCGAAATCTCTTCTTCCATTGCGCGTGGGAGTCGCCGATGCGGGTCCTCGCCCGATCACTCAACAGCCAGCCGAGCTCACTCCAGAATCCGAAGAGGCCTCCCAGATCGCACAGGATATCTTGGAGTGTTGTTGAGGAGCCCAAGTAGGTCTCGCGTTGATCGGACACTTCAGTGCACCGTAGTAGCACGTGTGCCGGCGTTTCGTCCTCCTTCATGCAGGCTCTGCACAGAGGGCTGTTCTACACGATTTTGTTGTTAGTTTAGTTGCTTAAGCAGTCCAACTTGCATCATTCTATAAAAGTTTTCACAATTATAACAAGTTCTGCGGCAATAAGTAATATAATCGGCGGTAGGCATAGTCTGCACGTATAGTACCTACTGTAACTGAGCTTGGTACCTCGAGCGAGTGCGCCTCGTAATCTCAATTAGTGGGAAGGGTAACCCACAATGCGCGGGACCTAATTCCGACCACCTGGCTCTTTTAGTAGTTAAACGTCGGTAGATTCTTTTTGGAGAGAATAATTTTGAGTTATAACAGAAAGGGAAAAGCTATGGTTTGTATTTTATGGTGGAGACGAGGTCCTCGAATTTAGAAGCGAAAGTCGAAATGAAATCCGCAAGAAAATTCCTACCACCAATAATAAACTTGAGTGGTTTGTTTCTATTTTATGGTTTCCTTTTTCAGGATTCATCATCAAACACTCGAGTCCATATAAATTATACTATAGACATAAACTGAACTCAACCTAATTAGATAGAGTTTATACAAGGAGTTTATTGCAATTGACTAGTGATTATTTAACTAAGGGCCGATTTTTCAATTTTTCACTAGGAGTAACTTACAGACGTATTATATAGTAAAATAATATACTAAAATAATAATTTGACAAAATTGATAGCTTAGAACAAACGAAGGTATCCTTATCCATAAATAAAATAATTCCCATTTGCGTATCCTCTCAAGTCATCTCTTGAGTATAAAGGTAGTATAATATCATAACTAATTATTGAAATCAAACAAAATTAAGTGTTCCATTTAATAAAAGCTCTCGCATTTTGGATGTTTGATTAATGTGAAAACGGGAAACGAAAATTCTTGATGTAATTTATTGGTAGGGCCGTGGCCCATGTGTGTAGCATATTTGTAGGGTTCCGTACTTCAAAAAAAAATGGAACCCTTGTAAGATCATTTGGTTGTCCGTCTGTGTGTGTATCTGACACACAGGTCACGACCCTTTATTTCAGTAACTATTAAAGATATCAACATAAACATTGTAGGCAGTAATGGCCCGACCTCATTGCAATCATAAAAAAATGAAAATCGTTTTTATGTTTATTTAAAAAAGGGGGAAAACCGGGTCGTCGAAATTTCAAAATGAGATTACTGCAATATCGAATAGGGTAACACATGAAATTCTATAATCAATTTTTATTTATTTTTATGCCTAATACTTTTGAATTATTAGCCGAAACTGTCGAAAAAAATCGCACGCACTTGGTCGATTCAGGCCTACCTATGTGAAAAATTAAGATTTTAATTTTACAATTTTATATTTTCGAGAATCATGACTATTAGCCTGTTACTATTTACAGTTAATAAGCAATACTTTGCCCCAGAAAAGGTAAAGTAGGAATAGATTGTAGATGGAATTATAAATATTTGAGTGGTGGCTTCGGAACCACTCACCAAAAGTATCTATTTCAATATTGGATACTCACAGAAACATTGATTTATTATAATGGTACCTAACATTCGCGCCGTTTGAATACGAGAAGATGCTCGTATAGACCTTTATTTCTCAATATTATACGTTTCAGGAATACCGTACTTTATCACTGTAAAATATATTTGTATTACCTTCTGGTGCCTAGGCTGGAATATTGAAGAACTGAGTTAAGAATATATTATACTTATATGAATACAAGTTACATGACTCCTAAATCCTACATCGAGACGCACCGCCAAGCCATTTAGCGTTCCGGTGCGATGCTTGTAGAAACCGTTGGGGTAAAACTTACCCTTCCAAGTTAGTACGACAACATCTTAGGCTGCATCATCACTTACCATCATCAGGTGAGATCGCAGTCAAGTACTAACTTGTATAGAGTAAAAAAAATCTATACAATGGATGTAGATGTATATACCTATAGCTAATTTAGATCACGGCTTAAAGCCTGGTACGACATGTTTTCATCCCGTGCCTTATAAAGCACGTTAACAGCCGATCCATTCGATCTCTTTTTGTAAATGTTGTATTATTACTACCTCATTGTGCTATAAGGTAAGAGAGAGCAAAATCATAAAACATGAATATAGGGAGAACCCTATATTCATAGTTTGTAGAAACAAACCTATTGCTTACTGATTTAAAGAAGGCTAATTGGCTATTACATCTCTAAGGCAGATGACTTATACCTATTAAGAGTGGCGGGCATGTACCAAACATGGTTAGATATAAACATTATTGTAATAGATAATAATTACACAAAGAAAATATTGGTTTCTCAGAGCAGCAATGTGAACAAATAAATCCCGGAATTCCGTGTATGGCTGAATGATAAGGAAGCCAATAAATAAATCCGACTCTCCGGAGATATTAAATAAGTACTTACTAAAGAAGGTATCATATAAATCTCAGCACGATTTCCATTCCGTCCACGCGCCGAGTCCAATTTGCGAACTTATCTCTAACCTAACCCCATCATCTACATACATCAGGCGGAATAGCCGTCGGTGAATCATGAATTTATAATAGAGAAGAGTGAATAGGTATTTTGTAGTCACGCTTACTCTGACTCAAATCTTATCATTGCTTGGCTTCAGGAACGTGTTTGTCATCAAGCCTTACAGAAGTTTTACGTTGTTACAGAAGTTTCTAGCTTTCTGCTTGAAACGTAGATTTAACGGCGTAGAAGCCGCATTTAAGCGATTTTTAATGAAGTTTTATCTAAAAACTATAAAGACACTTTCAAATTTAAACGTCATGTATTTTGGGTCTTTACTCTAAAATCGCTTTATTCAATTAAGAAAAAATTAAATAGCTTCGAGTGCTTTCGAATAAATTCGATCAATTGAAGTAATAGGACCTCAGTAGGCTAAAGTGTCTGCATTAATTCAGTACGAGTATGATAATAATTATCTCAAAAGATTAATAACCATATAATGTTAAGATTTTTCTCTGTTAAAATATTGTTTGAACTAAAAATCTCTCTCTACAAAAGATTTACTACAAAAATCTAAGAAATTATCATTTGCATTGTACCTAATTTCAGATTCTATTTCCCGAGTACGCATACGAAATTTCTTTCAATTAGATTTCATACACGAATCTAGATAACCACCATTTATTATTCTCATAATGGTTTCAATTTTTTATAAATACCTTTAATTTTTTTACCAGCAAAGACCAGCCAAGCGATTTAGCGTTCCGGTGCGATCCTGTGTAGAAACTGTTGTGGTAAATTTATTTTTTATCACTCATACACGGAAAGTAGGTCTGAAGTTGCCTAAGAAGCGGGTTGAAAGTAATACTTTGTAGCCCTAGGGAGAATCGTTTTCAACTGACAGCTGTCAAATAATTAAAAAAAACTAATTGTCACATTTTTATTGGAGTTCAAATGAAACACGACATACCCGAGTGCATCCATAGACAAGAAGAGAAGATTCATAGACATTCATAGACAATCATAGACAATACTTGACTATTAAAAAGCTAAATGCATAGCCCGCCGGCTAGGCAAAGAAAAAAAAAGGCGGGAAAGTGGCAAGCGGCAATCCGATCTTCATTTGTTTTTCGAGTTGTAGAGTTTTGTTAAGGCTTCTGTTTAACAGTGATTTTTATTGACACAATTATTCAATTTTCTTAAGCTAATTTCTATTTTTATTTTGACTTTCCTTATATTCGTAATGAAAAGCACAGTGTTTACCTCGGGATAAAGACTTATTTAGTCCCTCGAACTATAGGCGCCAAACCCCGTCTCGGGACTAAATAAGTTACTTTCATCCCTAGGGTAACAATGTACTATATCCTTCCAAGTTAGTAGGATAACATTTTAGGCTGCATCATCACTTCACGAGATCGCAGTCACGTACTAACTTGTATTGATTAAAAAAAATTACGAGTAGGTACACAGTTTAAATTTAAAGCTACGTTTACACAATGGCGTATGCTGGCCCACTGCAGGCCATCGCACAACTGTAGGCCACGATCACTTGGTGTGTACACAATGGCGCATGGCTCATTGCTGCCCGGTGAGGCACTTGCGATGGACGTGGAAGTAGTTTAAGGCGAAATCAACGACTCTGCGCGCGAAATTCAAAATGTTCGTGGTTTTTTGCAATTTGTATGCTAGTTACAAGCAGAGATTTTTATATAAATAAACACGTGAAGACGACTGGAATTCCCGCAATTTGACTGCCATGAGCCTACTATGTTTTATTACCTTAAAAATTGCGAAAACCACAAAAAATTTGAATTTCGCGGGCACACCCGTGGCATGCTCCTTACGTACATGACTAAGTAATTTTTTATCATTTTTAGGCAAACCATGAACAATCTGCTGAGCGAAATGCTTGCAGAACCATCAGGAGAATTTGATAATTCGAATTTATCAATAATTTAATAATTATTAATTTGAATTTAGTAATTTAATTTTGTTGGAAGTAGTCGCAACAAAAGAATACACTGTTCAGCGGTCGGTGGCGAACTGAGCAATGGGCCATTGTGTGAACACTACAGACCACGCAACGCCACGATTCCTTTGAAGTGTGCGCCAAAAACCGACAACTTCCCGATCGCGCGCCATCGTCGACCATTGCCCGCCATTGCATACCATTTCCCCGTGTACACAATGGCGATGGCCTGCAGTGGGCCAGCATACGCCATTGTGTAAACGCTACTTTAGGTTTATTGTCATTTCTTTGTATATGTATAGGTAAAAAGAACATATAGCGGGTTCAAAAATTCATTGTTTTCTGCACTCCTTTTCCATAAAACTTCTTCAGATTTACACAACCGGGTGTTACGTAGGTATAACGGATGAGTCCCAGATGATGTATCCAGTCTCTACTCGTAAATCCCGGGACGGAACATTTTCTAATTAGTTTTTTTACAAAAAGGTCCATGTCCTGCCTTAGCAAATGTAATTCTTTTATCTATTATATCTATATATATAAAAGAATGAGGTATTTTAGTTGTTCCACGGATTCCGCCAAAACTATAGGTCGTAGAGATCTGAAATTTGGTACTTAGGTAGATATTAGGTCATGAATTCGTACTAAGACGGGGATTCCAGAAATTCCATGTTTAAGGGGTAAAAATCATACATTTAAGGGTATTTCCCATACAAAAGTAAAATTTTTTCGTTGTTCCAAGAATTCCCGAAAAACTAAAAGTCGTAGAGATCTTAAATTTGGTACCTAGGAAGACATTAGGTCATGAGTTCGTACTAAGACGGGGATTCCAGAAATTCCATGTTTAAGGGGTAGAAATAGTACATTAAAGGGATTTCTCCATACAAAATTGTAACTTTTTTCGTTGTTCCAGGCATTCCAGAAAAACTAAAAGTCGTAGAGATCTGAAATTTGGTATCTAGGTAGATATTAGGTCATGAATTCGTACTAAGACGGGGATTCCAGAAATTCCATGTTTAAGGGGTAAAAATCATACATTTAAGGGTATTTCCCATACAAAAGTAAAATTTTTTCGTTGTTCCAGGAATTCCCGAAAAACTAAAAGTCGTAGAGAACTCAAATTTGGTACCTAGGAAGATATTAGGTCATGAATTCGTACTAAGACTGGGATTCCAGAAATTCCATGTTCAAGGGGTAGAAATAGTACATTAAAGGGATTTCTCCATACAAAATTGTAATTTTTTTGTTGTTCCAGGAATTCCCGAAAAACTACAAGTCGTAGAGATCTGAAATTTGGTACCTACATTGACATTAGGTCATGAATTCGTACTAAGACGGGGATTCCAGAAATTCCATGTTTAAGGGGTAGAAATAGTACATTAAAGGGATTTCTCCATACAAAATTGTAACTTTTTTCGTTGTTCCAGGCATTCCAGAAAAACTAAAAGTCGTAGAGATCTGAAATTTGGTATCTAGGTTGGTATTAGGTATATCATGAATTCGTATTCAGAAAGGGATTTTCGAGATTCAAATTTTGAGGAGGAAAAATTTTGAATTTTTTGGCCGCCATTTTGAACTTTTTTGTTACTGGGCCGATTGCTTTGAAAATCGATATTTGACTATGGCAGCAAGCATAGAGACGGAATTTGTGGTCAAAATTTAAAAAATAGGCCGCCATTTTGAACTTTTTTGTTACTGGGCCGATTGCTTTGAAAATCGATATTTGACTATGGCAGCAAGCATAGATAAGGAATTTGTGGTCAATATTTAAAAAAGTGGCCGCCATTTTGAACTTTTTAGTTACTGGGCCGATTGCTTTGAAAATCAATATTTGACTATGGCAGCAAGCATAGAGAAGGAATTTGTGGTCAAAATTTAAAAAAGTGGCCGCCATTTTGAACTTTTTTGTTACTGGGTCGATTGCTTTGAAAATCGATATTTGACTATGGCAGCAAGCATAGAGAAGGAATTTGTGGTCAAAATTTAAAAAAGTGGCCGCCATTTTGAACTTTTTTGTTACTGGGCCGATTGCTTTGAAAATCGATATTTGACTATGGCAGCAAGCATAGAGAAGGAATTTGTGGTCAAAATTTAAAAAAGTGGCCGCCATTTTGAACTTTTTTGTTACTGGGCCGATTGCTTTGAAAATCGATATTTGACTATAGCAGCAAGCATAGAGAAAGATTTTGTGGTCAAAATTTAAAAAATAGGCCGCCATTTTGAACTTTTTTGTTACTGGGCCGATTGCTTTGAAAATCGATATTTGACTATGGCAGCAAGCATATAGAAGGAATTTGTGGTCAAAATTTAAAAAAGTGGCCGCCATTTTGAACTTTTTTGTTACTGGGCCGATTGCTTTGAAAATCGATATTTGACTATGGCAGCAAGCATAGAGAAGGAATTTGTGGTCAAAATTTAAAAAAGTGGCCGCCATTTTTAACTTTTTTGTAACTGGGCCGATTGCTTTGAAAATCGATATTTGACTATGGCAGCAAGCATAGAGAAGGAATTTGTGGTCAAAATTTAAAAAAGTGGCCGCCATTTTGAACTTTTTTGTTACTGGGTCGATTGCTTTGAAATTCGACATCTCATTATTTCACCAAGCATCGAGAAGGAATTTGTAGTCAAAATTTAAAAAATTGGCCGCCATTTTGAACTTTTTTGTTGGTGGGCCGATTGCTTTGAAAATCGACATCTGATTATTTCACCAAGCATCGAGAAGGAATTTGTAGTCAAAATTTAAAAAATTGGCCGCCATTTTGAACTTTTTCGTTACTGGGCCGATTGCTTTGAAAATCGATATTTGACTATGGCAGCAAGCATAGAGAAGGAATTTGTGGTCAAAATTTAAAAAAGTGGCCGCCATTTTGAACTTTTTTGTTACTGGGCAGATTGCTTTGAAAATCGATATTTGACTATGGCAGCAAGCATAGAGAAGGAATTTGTGGTCAAAATTTAAAAAAGTGGCCGCCATTTTGAACTTTTTTGTTACTGGGCCGATTGCTTTGAAAATCGATATTTGACTATAGCAGCAAGCATAGAGAAGGAATTTGTGGTCAAAATTTAAAAAAGTGGCCGCCATTTTGAACTTTTTTGTTACCGGGCCGATTGCTTTGAAAATCGATATTTGACTATGGCAGCAAGCATAGAGAAGGAATTTGTGGTCAAAATTTAAAAAAAGTGGCCGCCATTTTGAACTTTTTTGTTACTGGGCCGATTGCTTTGAAAATCGATATTTGACTATGGCAGCAAGCATAGAGAAGGAATTTGTGGTCAAAAT
The DNA here is from genome assembly GCA_036785405.1 of Coenonympha arcania. Classification (NCBI taxonomy): domain Eukaryota; kingdom Metazoa; phylum Arthropoda; class Insecta; order Lepidoptera; family Nymphalidae; genus Coenonympha; species Coenonympha arcania. The sequence continues at coordinate 7,629,191 of CM072067.1, forward strand.
TTAAAAAAAGTGTCCGCCATTTTGAAATTTTTTGTTACTGGGTCGATTGCTTTGAAAATCGACATCTGATTATTTCACCAAGCATCGAGAAGGAATTTGTAGTCAAAATTTAAAAAATTGGCCGCCATATTGAACTTTTTTGTTACTGGGCCGATTGCTTTGAAAATCGATATTTGACAATGGCAGCAAGCATAGAGAAAGAATTTGTAGTCAACATTTTAAAAAGTGGCCGCCATTTTGAACTTTTTTGTTACTGGGCCGATTGTTTTCAAAATTGATATCTGATTATCGCAGCGAGCATAGAAAAGGAATTTTTGGTAAAAATTTAAAAGAATTGGCCACAATTTTGTACTTATATGTCTTACCATGGTAGCAAGCAACCACGGCCGGATGAACGAACGGACGGTGGAGTCTTAGTAAGAGCTTTTACCCTTTGGGTACGGAACCCTAAAAATGGCCACCATATTTAACTTTTTTGTGACGATCGAATTTTTCAAAATCAATATGTGACTATTACCAGGAAGCAAGAGAAAATTTTGTGGGCAAAATGGTGTGTAATGCAGGAATTTTGGAAATTAAACCATAGTAAAGCATAACTCAGAAGTTAACGTGAGCGAAGCCGCGGGCGTTTGCTAGTTTATCATATTATTTGATGATATTTTAGGTCTATTAAACGTAAAGGGCTTGGAAAATTGATCGTCTATTTGACCAACTAAAGGCTCTAAAACCCTAAAACTCCACTCGAACTCTACGTTAAGTATAAAAAGATATCTTGTGTAAAACCGTTAGTAATGTTACTAGCTGACCTGGCAAACGTTTTTTTTGCCATTAGGGATATACTTAAAAATAGCTTACGACCTACCGAATATATAACACAGAAAATTTCATAACAATCGGTCGAGTCGAGCCGTTTCGGACTAGTTTGGTAACAAAAATTGATACGAGAATTTTGATTATTATATTAACTGACCCGACAAACGTTGTTTGTCATTACGGATAAAAAGATAACTTACGACCTACTCTCAGTCCTACCTACCGAGCATACTCAGAATATTTCATAGCAAACGATTTTTTAATATCCCTAATGGCTAAACAGCGTTTGCCGGGTCAGCTATTACAATCTGTAATGTTTGTTTATAAAGTTTTGTGCAATACTTATAATTTATTTTCAGTTTGAAACAACACAAGTCCACTCAATCTTTTCTCTTTGACATCTGTTTGTACTGGTATAAGTAAGTTAAACGTCGTATATTTCTCAGAACCGCGTGAAGATATTGTGTTTCAAGTTAATGGGGGTCCCGATGATAAACACGACGAGTCGCGCTGTAACATGATTCCTACCGGAAAATGGATTCCTTTTTCCACTATGATATTTTCCTTTTTAGGGGTCCAAGTCAAGCGTTGTCTCCGTACAGAAAGGGCCTTCTCTCTACAGTCAAAAAATGTGTCTCCTATTTAGTGGGACAACGACTCTGCTGATAGATGAAATTGACTAATTGTTCATAGGGGAAAGATCATACTCTATTATATTATTATTGTAAAAAAAAAAACTCAGAATTTTTTTCTTTTCAGAAAAAAATGGAGGAAACATTTGTAACTGACATGGATCTCCACAAACTCAAAGTCGCTCAGGAAGCTATGGAGAGGACTATGCTGGCTGTTTCTCTGAGGAATAGAATCCGCAACGAGGACATCCGTGGGACAACGAAAGTCACTGACATAGCCCAATGGATTAGCAGTAGGCGGGCCATATCTGTCGTAGAACCGATGGCCATTAGAGCACAGCGTAGGACGACCTACAAAAGTTCGCTGGTAGCCGGTAGATGAGGAAGATAGAAGACCGTGTGTAGTGGTGCTCTCTGCAAAGTTCTCTCAAGTCTCCAATACTTTGAAGACACTATATGGCCACTTTGAGAGAACTTTTCTATAGTAGAAAAAGGAGACATAACCTCATCTCCCTTAATATTATATACTGAAATGATCTATATTAATTATTTTGTTACACTCTCTCCTTGTCTCCTTCCTGACGAAGCAGCGGCAATTAGCCGGGGCCGAAGTCTCCCACTAGGACTTAAATCTATTCTGAAATAAAATTCCAGCCAATTCGTACCGGGAATCGAACCTATGACCTCTCGTTTAAATGCCGGTTATAAGTTCCCTTCATAGAAGCTTAATAGAAGAAAATAATAGACGCAGGGTCTGTTGGCACACCCCCGACTCATGACTGCTAGAACCCTTGCTATAATTAATTAATGTTCAATGTTTACTTTCAATGACCGCGATTCCTAAGTTGCTGTGATTAATGAACTCGCAGCTTTGATGAGATGACTTTCAAAAGAAACTCTAGTGAACTGTGAAACTGATCAAAAGGCTCTCTTAACAGAGTATTTTCTTCTTTAATTGTGCATTGAGGCAATTAAATATTATTGAGAATATCGTCAGGAAACATGCACGCCTGAGATGTATCCATAATGATCCCAAAGGTTTGTGAAGCAAGCCCACTGCCCATTATGGCTTGTCCTTTTCCATATTCCGAATTATGAGTGTTGAATAGTGGCTTTGCGACTAGTAAGAATATTATGATTTATAATTACTTAAACAAAGAACTGAATTTGCTGAAGCCGCAGGGCTCTTTTGTAGCGTTCGCCCGGATGGCTATCACCATAGATCAGAGAAGTCAGGTTATATGGACTATCACTGTAGAGTCACATATTCAAGAACGGTTTCTTGACAAGAAGTGATCAGGACCCTAAGGTCTACTCGATGGACAGAAAAAAAATTCAAAATGGCCGAATTTATTTTTCCATAGAAAAATGTATGGGGAATATTGAAGAGACTAAAAGTTGAAAGGCAAATAGAGGAAAGACAGCACGCGGGCCATATGTGGCCCGCGCCCCCACGCATCCTACTAGTTCTAAGATAAAGACGCAATTTCGACGTATTGCGTTTCGGTTTGAAATGCCGGCAATATTACTGAAACTAAAATATCACTGTCAAACGCACTGCAGTGCATCGCATTTGAGTGGCATTGCAATGCAAAGTACTGAGGGCCACTGTATTTGACATGAGCAGCCGTATCATTTAACATAGGTCAAGAAAATATCATGCTTATCCCATCATTCTTATGAAACACTGTCATAATACTTACATTCTAAATGTCAGTGGGTACAAAAAAACTGCCAGACTTACTGTTTTAATATAACAATAAAAAACTAAAAGGAAGCTTTTATCGTTTCCATTGTCGACTGAAAGAAGCAAATAAAATACATCATATTATTATCGTCTCGTAATCTCATCTTAGTTTTGTTATTCTTTTCGGAAGTTTTATACAATTTTCACTGTACTATGTATTAGGTGCTAACTGGAAATGTTTTATACAAAAATTACTTTTTCAAACAATGCCCAAATCACTTCAAGTGTGCTTATAAAATTTGAAGAGTTCCCTCGATTTTTTCAGGATCCCATCTTCAGATCCTGACTTGATGACTATGGGACCATCTGTGAAGTATACCCTTTCAAACAAAAACAAAATTTTCTAAATTGGTCCACGCATCTTCGAGTAATCGGGAAACATACCTACATGACAATGGCATCATCCTTACTAATATTATAAATGGGAAAGTGAGTTTGTTTGTATGTTTGTTCCGCTTTCACGCCGTAACTACTGAACCGATTGCTTTGAAATTTTGCAGACGTAAAGTTAGAAGTCCGGATTAAATAATAGGGTACTTTTTATCCCGGGAAAATCCATAGTTCCCGTGGGATATTCAAAAACCTTAATTTTACAGCAATCTATAGCTACATCTATAGGTAGATAGCTAAAGCAAACTTCTTTGAAAGTAGGTATAAAGTTGAAATATTGAATGGGAACGGGAAATTCATGTTTCCCTCAGGATGTTAAAAGCGAATTTGACACAGGCAGGGCGGTGGGCAAAAGCTAATGATACTACAGATCTGATATTACTACTACCTACTGATCACTACAGATGTGAAAATGGGCACCATATAGATTCTGAACTTAGCACTGTACGCTTTTAACAATGTGTGTTTTAGTTGAAAAATGGGATATGGGATTATAATGCTATAAATGTGAAAATAGGTACCTAAATAGGTTATGAACTTATCACTGTTTCGCTATGTGATTTTGGGTTAGTAATAATGTAACTGTATTATTTAATATCTATATAAATTCTGACTTACCATTTTTTCACTATAAGCTTTTTTGTTTTAGTTGAGATAGATGAGTTTAGATGAGTCAATAATATACAGGTTATAATAATATTATAACTGTAAAAACGGGTACCTATATGACATAGGTTTTAAACTAATAACTGTTTTGCTATTGAAAATTTTCGTTTTAGTTAAGCTATGGGACATGGGAAAGTATAACAATAAGTGTGAAAATGCGTACATCGCTTCTGAAATTGCAAGAACTCCAGGTTAGGTTAGGTTAGGATAGGTTTGTATGCAGCGTTGCGGAAGAATATATCAGAAAAACGACGTTTTACCTAAATACTAAAAAACTAAGCCAGTTATCAACAATTCGTTCTGAATATGTGTTTTAGATGAGCAATGTGATATGGGATAGTAATGCTGTAAATGTGAAAATGAGTAGATACCTATATAGATACTGAAATTAGAACTGTTTCGCTATTAACAATGCGTGTTTTAGTTGAGCAATAGAATATGTAACATTTATAATGCTATAAACGTGAATATGGGTGCCTAGCATTAGTCCTGAACACAATTTAATTATGCTACTTTTCATCCCAGTTAATCCTTGGCTCCCACGGTATTTGTAAAAGCCCGAAATTCACGCGAGCGAAGCCGCGAGCAAAAGTTAGTATCCTTACTAATATTATAAATGGGAAAGTGAGTTTGTTTGTATGTTTGTTCCGCTTTCACGCCGTAACTACTGAACCGATTGCTTTGAAATTTTGCAGACGTAAAGTTAGAAGTCCGGATTAAATAATAGGGTACTTTTTATCCCGGGAAAATCCATAGTTCCCGTGGGATATTCAAAAACCTTAATTTTACAGCAATCTATAGCTACATCTATAGGTAGATAGCTAAAGCAAACTTCTTTGAAAGTAGGTATAAAGTTGAAATATTGAATGGGAACGGGAAATTCATGTTTCCCTCAGGATGTTAAAAGCGAATTTGACACAGGCAGGGCGGTGGGCAAAAGCTAATGATACTACAGATCTGATATTACTACTACCTACTGATCACTACAGATGTGAAAATGGGCACCATATAGATTCTGAACTTAGCACTGTACGCTTTTAACAATGTGTGTTTTAGTTGAAAAATGGGATATGGGATTATAATGCTATAAATGTGAAAATAGGTACCTAAATAGGTTATGAACTTATCACTGTTTCGCTATGTGATTTTGGGTTAGTAATAATGTAACTGTATTATTTAATATCTATATAAATCTATATAAATTCTGACTTACCATTTTTTCACTATAAGCTTTTTTGTTTTAGTTGAGATAGATGAGTTTAGATGAGTCAATAATATACAGGTTATAATAATATTATAACTGTAAAAACGGGTACCTATATGACATAGGTTTTAAACTAATAACTGTTTTGCTATTGAAAATTTTCGTTTTAGTTAAGCTATGGGACATGGGAAAGTATAACAATAAGTGTGAAAATGCGTACATCGCTTCTGAAATTGCAAGAACTCCAGGTTAGGTTAGGTTAGGATAGGTTTGTATGCAGCGTTGCGGAAGAATATATCAGAAAAACGACGTTTTACCTAAATACTAAAAAACTAAGCCAGTTATCAACAATTCGTTCTGAATATGTGTTTTAGATGAGCAATGTGATATGGGATAGTAATGCTGTAAATGTGAAAATGAGTAGATACCTATATAGATACTGAAATTAGAACTGTTTCGCTATTAACAATGCGTGTTTTAGTTGAGCAATAGAATATGTAACATTTATAATGCTATAAACGTGAATATGGGTGCCTAGCATTAGTCCTGAACACAATTTAATTATGCTACTTTTCATCCCAGTTAATCCTTGGCTCCCACGGTATTTGTAAAAGCCCGAAATTCACGCGAGCGAAGCCGCGAGCAAAAGTTAGTATAATGCTATAAACGTGAAAATGGGTGCCTAATATTGGTTCTGAACTAATAACTGTTTCGCTATTATGTGTTTTAGATGAGCAATGGGATATGGGATAGCAATGCTATAAATGTCAAAATGGGTACCTACATAGGTTTGCAAATTGCAAGAGCTCCAGGTTAGGTTAGGTTAGGTTAGATTAGTATGCAGCATTGCGGAAGAATATTACCGAAAAACGACATTTTACCTAATTTCTAAGGACCGATTTTTCAATCGCCAGATAGACTACCTGAGGAATGAATTTGAAAGATTGCCATACAAAATCTGTCAAAACGTCATATTTATTCCTTAGTAAACGTTTATCTGGCGATTGAAACATGGGCCCTAAAAAACTAAACTAGGTATCAAAAATTCGTTCTGCGGTTTTTTGGATATTATTATCACCGACACATTAAAACAAAAATTACAATTACATCTATTATAGTTTTCGATAAAAATTAGAAAAATGTAGATGTTGGAGCAGTTTTTGGGAAAACAATCGTATTCCTGCTTCAGAGCGAATTTGTACTAAAGGCCAAAATAAATTTGAAAGTATTTATAGTTTTTAAACTGCAGGTCACTGAAAACTAACGCTTACGCCGCTAACAATGTGTGTTTTAGTTGAGCCCCGTAGTTGAACCTATACTGATTAAGGACGGAAGCGGGAAGAGCAGTAAAACTACCAAGCCGATGTTTGTTTTAGTTATTGTAGTAGTTGACTGTTTATCTATCGCGTGACGCGTATGCTACTTTTTATCCCAGAAAATCCTTGGCTCCAACGGTATTAGTAAAAACCCTTAAATTCACGCGGGCGAAGCCGCGGGTAAAAGCTAGTCATTAATATGGAAAAAACAAAGTGCATGCATATATACTCGCCCTACAATACGCGGGCTAACTTGGTTCAATATAGAGATATTGGTATTACTGGTCATACTTACGATTGCTTGCATAGAAATAAGATCTCTTGTATGTGTCTAGATCTTCAGTACGTAGATAATTATAAATATCTGGGGTTGCACGTAGATAGACATTTCAATTGGAAATCTCACATAGGGGTAGTGTGCAACAAACTGCGGTCGGTACTAGGAATGTTTTTTCATCTTGATCGTGTATTAAGTAAACGAAATAAATTAGTAGTATACTACGCGTTAGCAGACTCAGTAATCAGTTACGGTCTCAGTGTGTATGGCAGGACATTTAATACCTATCTGAATGAAATTAAGAAATTACAAATAAGACTCTTAAAGCATGTCATAGGAAAAAAAGAAAAGAAAAAGTATGAAGGAAATTATGAAAGCATATTTAAAGACCTTAAGATATTACCAATACACAGCAAAGTAGTCTACCAAATAGCTAAAGAAAATTATTTATCAAATAACTTACTACACACTTACAACAACTATTATATATAAAATATTTATTAAACTTAGGGATAATGTCCGAAGTAATAGGAAGACAAGATTTATGGTGCCAAAAGTATGTAACTATTACGGTAAAAGATTAACCAGCTACAAAGTGCCCGAAATATATAATAAGATAGATTGGCTCAGAACCGAAAGTAAGGTCAGCCCAGGGGTTCTCAAGAAGAAGCTGAAAGAGCATCTGCTTGAGAACTCAAGCTGATTTTATTTTATTTAATAACTAGCTTTTACCCGCGGCTTCGCCCGCGTGAATTTAAGGGTTTTTACTAATACCGTTGGAGCCAAGGATTTTCTGGGATAAAAAGTAGCATACGCGTCACGCGATAGATAAACAGTCAACTACTACAATAACTAAAACAAACATCGGCTTGGTAGTTTTACTGCTCTTCCCGCTTCCGTCCTTAATCAGTATAGGTTCAACTACGGGGCTCAACTAAAACACACATTGTTAGCGGCGTAAGCGTTAGTTTTCAGTGACCTGCAGTTTAAAAACTATAAATACTTTCAAATTTATTTTGGCCTTTAGTACAAATTCGCTCTGAAGCAGGAATACGATTGTTTTCCCAAAAACTGCTCCAACATCTACATTTTTCTAATTTTTATCGAAAACTATAATAGATGTAATTGTAATTTTTGTTTTAATGTGTCGGTGATAATAATATCCAAAAAACCGCAGAACGAATTTTTGATACCTAGTTTAGTTTTTTAGGGCCCATGTTTCAATCGCCAGATAAACGTTTACTAAGGAATAAATATGACGTTTTGACAGATTTTGTATGGCAATCTTTCAAATTCATTCCTCAGGTAGTCTATCTGGCGATTGAAAAATCGGTCCTTAGAAATTAGGTAAAATGTCGTTTTTCGGTAATATTCTTCCGCAATGCTGCATACTAATCTAACCTAACCTAACCTAACCTGGAGCTCTTGCAATTTGCAAACCTATGTAGGTACCCATTTTGACATTTATAGCATTGCTATCCCATATCCCATTGCTCATCTAAAACACATAATAGCGAAACAGTTATTAGTTCAGAACCAATATTAGGCACCCATTTTCACGTTTATAGCATTATACTAACTTTTGCTCGCGGCTTCGCTCGCGTGAATTTCGGGCTTTTACAAATACCGTGGGAGCCAAGGATTAACTGGGATGAAAAGTAGCATAATTAAATTGTGTTCAGGACTAATGCTAGGCACCCATATTCACGTTTATAGCATTATAAATGTTACATATTCTATTGCTCAACTAAAACACGCATTGTTAATAGCGAAACAGTTCTAATTTCAGTATCTATATAGGTATCTACTCATTTTCACATTTACAGCATTACTATCCCATATCACATTGCTCATCTAAAACACATATTCAGAACGAATTGTTGATAACTGGCTTAGTTTTTTAGTATTTAGGTAAAACGTCGTTTTTCTGATATATTCTTCCGCAACGCTGCATACAAACCTATCCTAACCTAACCTAACCTGGAGTTCTTGCAATTTCAGAAGCGATGTACGCATTTTCACACTTATTGTTATACTTTCCCATGTCCCATAGCTTAACTAAAACGAAAATTTTCAATAGCAAAACAGTTATTAGTTTAAAACCTATGTCATATAGGTACCCGTTTTTACAGTTATAATATTATTATAACCTGTATATTATTGACTCATCTAAACTCATCTATCTCAACTAAAACAAAAAAGCTTATAGTGAAAAAATGGTAAGTCAGAATTTATATAGATTTATATAGATATTAAATAATACAGTTACATTATTACTAACCCAAAATCACATAGCGAAACAGTGATAAGTTCATAACCTATTTAGGTACCTATTTTCACATTTATAGCATTATAATCCCATATCCCATTTTTCAACTAAAACACACATTGTTAAAAGCGTACAGTGCTAAGTTCAGAATCTATATGGTGCCCATTTTCACATCTGTAGTGATCAGTAGGTAGTAGTAATATCAGATCTGTAGTATCATTAGCTTTTGCCCACCGCCCTGCCTGTGTCAAATTCGCTTTTAACATCCTGAGGGAAACATGAATTTCCCGTTCCCATTCAATATTTCAACTTTATACCTACTTTCAAAGAAGTTTGCTTTAGCTATCTACCTATAGATGTAGCTATAGATTGCTGTAAAATTAAGGTTTTTGAATATCCCACGGGAACTATGGATTTTCCCGGGATAAAAAGTACCCTATTATTTAATCCGGACTTCTAACTTTACGTCTGCAAAATTTCAAAGCAATCGGTTCAGTAGTTACGGCGTGAAAGCGGAACAAACATACAAACAAACTCACTTTCCCATTTATAATATTAGTAAGGATACTAACTTTTGCTCGCGGCTTCGCTCGCGTGAATTTCGGGCTTTTACAAATACCGTGGGAGCCAAGGATTAACTGGGATGAAAAGTAGCATAATTAAATTGTGTTCAGGACTAATGCTAGGCACCCATATTCACGTTTATAGCATTATAAATGTTACATATTCTATTGCTCAACTAAAACACGCATTGTTAATAGCGAAACAGTTCTAATTTCAGTATCTATATAGGTATCTACTCATTTTCACATTTACAGCATTACTATCCCATATCACATTGCTCATCTAAAACACATATTCAGAACGAATTGTTGATAACTGGCTTAGTTTTTTAGTATTTAGGTAAAACGTCGTTTTTCTGATATATTCTTCCGCAACGCTGCATACAAACCTATCCTAACCTAACCTAACCTGGAGTTCTTGCAATTTCAGAAGCGATGTACGCATTTTCACACTTATTGTTATACTTTCCCATGTCCCATAGCTTAACTAAAACGAAAATTTTCAATAGCAAAACAGTTATTAGTTTAAAACCTATGTCATATAGGTACCCGTTTTTACAGTTATAATATTATTATAACCTGTATATTATTGACTCATCTAAACTCATCTATCTCAACTAAAACAAAAAAGCTTATAGTGAAAAAATGGTAAGTCAGAATTTATATAGATATTAAATAATACAGTTACATTATTACTAACCCAAAATCACATAGCGAAACAGTGATAAGTTCATAACCTATTTAGGTACCTATTTTCACATTTATAGCATTATAATCCCATATCCCATTTTTCAACTAAAACACACATTGTTAAAAGCGTACAGTGCTAAGTTCAGAATCTATATGGTGCCCATTTTCACATCTGTAGTGATCAGTAGGTAGTAGTAATATCAGATCTGTAGTATCATTAGCTTTTGCCCACCGCCCTGCCTGTGTCAAATTCGCTTTTAACATCCTGAGGGAAACATGAATTTCCCGTTCCCATTCAATATTTCAACTTTATACCTACTTTCAAAGAAGTTTGCTTTAGCTATCTACCTATAGATGTAGCTATAGATTGCTGTAAAATTAAGGTTTTTGAATATCCCACGGGAACTATGGATTTTCCCGGGATAAAAAGTACCCTATTATTTAATCCGGACTTCTAACTTTACGTCTGCAAAATTTCAAAGCAATCGGTTCAGTAGTTACGGCGTGAAAGCGGAACAAACATACAAACAAACTCACTTTCCCATTTATAATATTAGTAAGGATGTGTAAAATGTATTTTATATAGTATGTAGATAACATAAAATAAATGTTCAAGCGTGAATTCTATGTGTATAAAAATTTAGCTAAAATTTGTATTTTAAGTGGTATTTTTAGTATTAATAGTAAGTACTGTATTGTAGTTTTAGTTAGCATAATTAGACGCACAATAACTTAATGAAAAGAGCGCGTCCTCGCCAATAAACTAGGCATAGTTTGGCGAGAAATTTTTAATTTAAACTTGTGCATGTATTTCTTTAATTTAAATAAATTAAAAAAAAAAAAAAATTAAAAATAAAAAAAGATTCCGACGAATTGAGAACCTCCTCCTTTTTTTTGAAGTCGGTTAAAAAGTAACCTGTGTTTTGTATTTTTCGATGTGGGTTCGATTCTCGTCACAGGCTTTAGGAACTATTTATTTTAGGTCACTTCGGGCAGAGCTGGTAAATTGTTGTGTAGAAATAAATGACCTCAACCCATTGATCTCAATTATATTATGGATCTCAGACTGTGAACGTAAAAATGAAAACACTTGATTTTCGCCATTTTGGCGCTGATTGTTGCGGCACCTGGCGTAAGCGTCCATGGAACTAAAATAAAATGACATTCAAAACGATGGTCACTAGCAACAAATGTCAATTTAATATCGGTAAATCGACACAAAAAATTAACCGTCAATTGTATAGAATGTTTGATCCAGCGTACTACGTTTATTCTGTATTCTGAGCGTACTACATTGATCTGAGTCAGAGAATTAAGTCCATGACAAACGTTATCGATATGACAAGATCAACCTTGTCTCACTGAATATGTCTTTCTCATACACTTCTCAGTTTTAGTACGTTAGTAACATTATATTATGTGGTTTTGGCGTGCGATTATAGAATGAGATTGTAACTTTGCTAGGCAAGGTTCTACGATGCCGTACAGTAGGTACCAGAGAAGCTGAGATTATACTTACTATAAATACTACTTCTAAATTCCTTACTTTTTCTATAGGGTTGATTTTTCAATTGCCAGATAATCTATATCTAAGGAATAAATATGACGTTTTGACAGATCTTGTATGGCATATGTTTCAAATTTATTCCTCAGATAGTTTATCCGGCGATTGAAAAATCGGCTCCTAATGGAATAAGTGCCGATTTAAGTCTTGGACGGTTAGATCGTCCTAGATTTAAGTTAAGATAAATCGCCAGATTAGCTATCTTAAGCCATACAAAAGCTGTCAAAACGTCATATTTATTCCTCAGTTAACGTTTATCTGGCGATTGAAAAATCGGCCCTAAAAGTATCAGCCTAGCTGATCAACGCGGAAATGTAGCCAGAATTCTTGGCACCATTCCACGCGGGAAAGACTTGTATAGTAGGTAATTAGAATAAGCTAGTAATACTTAGGTAAGTTTTATTGTAACATTTCATTAACAAAAAAATTTAATTAAAATATTAATTTATGTAAAGGAGATGCTCCGAAATGAAACACATTTTCGTCTTGTGAAATTTATTGTAACTTAATTTGTAAGCATGTTAGTTTGCCATCAAAACAGAAAAAAGAAAATAATTTAATTTTTATTCTATAAATTAACTCGACGGTTGGAACAAACAAAATTTGCATAAAAAAGCTTTAAATAGCAAAACTGTGTAACCAAGACAAAAGTTGATTTCAGTACCTACTTCCTATAAAATAGGTATTTACATAATATTATACTAATAACAAATCGACCATCAATAAAAAACATGTTAAATAAATTCCCACGTAATATTGATTTTTAATATCTCGTAATCTCGATAATACAATAGTATCATAAAATAGAATTTACTTGGTCAAATATTGAGATAGAATATGGACAATCCGATATTTACTTTATATGAAAAGTTATTAAGTAATCATTATAATTAAAAATTGTGTCAGGGATTGAGTTTGCTATATTTTACGAGCATGAAATACAAACAATTTTATCGGACACGATAGCTATTATTATTAGGAAATTATAGCAAATTCAATCCTGGACACGGTATAATTTTTAATACACATTATTTGGTAATTATTTCTTACTTAATAATTGTAAAATTACACGACTTATTTATGTATCTTTGTGTAAGAAACGAAAAGTACTTAGACATTAGTTTTTGTTACTTTTCTTTGTTACAAGCTTTTTGATACAACCTCTTGGACTACTCTAGAGTTTAATATAATTTGACGTACTCGCTTTCAATCAGAACAATTCATTTCGTTAGTATCGTCTCCATCTGAGAAAATTTCTCAATGCTTTTGAGTATAGGCACAAATTTTTCTACATAATAATAAATGTATAACTTACTTACTCTTCGTTAAAGTTAAACTTTGTTTAACTTTAACGAAATGAAGCATGTTGAAAATCCGTATTTTGGTGATGAATCGCTACATAAATTGAGCTTTCCGCTTTTACCGATTTTATATTGCGATAAACACGCAACATGTTACTGAATGCAAAACATAAATATTTCCGATGGGCGTGCTTATGACAGTCGGTTTTACGGTTTAATAGATTTTAAACCTCGATTGCTCTATATCAACTGTCTAATCACTCAGAAAGGATGTTGTACTTAATTTGTTAACCATTTCCGATGGAAAATTAAATGCAAAATATTTTTTTTTCACACAAGCGAGGCAACGCTGATTTTTCGTCCATCTACGCAAGGTGCTGGCAGCAAATGAAAAAAATATTTAGTTAGAAAACTAACCTGTTATTTGGAAACTTAAATGATTTAGACGTATGCTGAGCATTTTAAATGTACCTAGTGGATATTTAATTTCAATGACTTAAAGTATACTTAGGTAGTTATCTTAACTATTTTTAATATTATTTACATTCATATTTTACTTGTTTATTTTGGCAATTAAATAATGTTAGAACTACTTGATAGTTTGAATAGAGAGAGAAAATCTAGGATCTAAGCTAGGATAAGAAGATAATATGACACAAAGTTTTGAGTTGTTGGTAAAATATTAAGCTTTAAAGAAGCAGAAATAAAAGAAAAGTAAACAATTTATTTGGCCCGAAATTATATATAGGAAACAGAAAATCATTCAAAAACAAAATAACGATGTACATTGAAAAACTTTAAATATAATTAAATTTGTATTGAGCCTTATTAAACATTAGTAAAAAATAAATAAACTAAAGCGTCATCGAATCCAAGACAGCGAAGCATAAGTACAAAAGGTGCTGGCAGCATTGCCCCGTGGGATAGCTCCATCTCTTGGATCCCCAGTACACTCAATTACCCTTTTCGAAATGTCATCAAAAGGGAATGAGCCCCGGTGCTCCAAAGCCCAATAAAATAAAATAATAGACATTTTCTACTAATGAAATCTCACGTAGCTTTGGTACAATAAACATAGCCTGTCATATTTCAATTGCAATAGAAAGATATAGTAAAAGAATCGAAGAAAGATCGTATTTTCATACCACGCAAAACTTTGTGTGTATCGTTATTAAAATGTAGCTAATATAGTTAGGACGAATTTGACAGGGCAAAATTATATTAGGTCAAAGATTAGATATTATCTAATAATGTTGCATTATTTATAAGAAGGATACGGCAAAACAAGTGTGATAAAAAATAAGAAATGTTTAAAACTAAGATAATAAGTTAGCATTATAAAAATAAATAAGGTACTAAAAATCGCAAGATTATAAGAATATTTTTATTAAACTAAAATAATTAGGAAGTAATAAAATAAATAGTGAGCGTCGTTGTATGATAAGTATTTTATTGGTATTTAGAATAGATTTTAATATTTTTGTAGATTTTTAAAGTAGCACCACACGTCTAGATTAATTTAAAGGCAATTAGTTAATGCTATGCCTAAGTTATTTTGGAGATATGAAGAGAAAGATATAAGGATGCTAGAGTTTTTACTACTGGAAACATCGAGAAGGTTATAGACCTTATTAAATATACTTATCGTAATATTTTAATATTTAAAATAATATAAAAAAACCGTTCACTTATTTTGTATGAGTTTTCAATTTCTTTTTTTTTTCAATTTTCATTGTTTACGATTTTTTAATTGTCAGTGATTTTGAATATAAGATTTTTGAATAATAAGATCGCGGAATTCACAAGATCAAAATATCGGCACCTCAGTTCAAATTTTAATTAATTATTTATTCATAAATGAAATAAAATACAGATATAACATAGGTAAATTAAGAAGAAGTTATTAGTCACCGAAATAAGTAAATTAAGAAGAAGAAAATATGGTAATTAAAAATTTATACTATAAACATTTTATAAAATAAAATCAACCTACTCCAGAACGAACACTCGAAGTAACAAAAGTTATAAAAGTTAGTCACATTTTAACGAGTTACCGATCGAAGTGAATCGTGATATCGAATGAAATATTTTCGTGGCGTCCACGAACAAAAATACTTTTACCAGAGGCACAAAATACATATTTTCATTTTAAATAAATAGGTAATAAACTTATTAAATGGGTATACAAATAACACACACCTAAGGAGATAATTCTTCTTGACACTATAAGACCGTTTCACTATAGATGACCATCACTGGAGTCATGTATTTTGGTCTCTCAATAAAAAACAACATAGGTACTTAAAAGGCGGTTCCCAATATCCTATTTAAGGTTTGCCTTACTGGAGATAGGACATAACTTGTAACTTGCATGGAGCGTATGTCTTATTGATATCTCTAGTAGGAAAAAAATAGAACACAGGGTATTGGGCACCGCCATTAGTTTATGATCTTTTCGGAATAGCTACTGAGTTTAAAGGCGTCTGATTTGACAAGTAATTGTGATTGATTTATATTTTGCCCAATGATGAAGTACTAAAGTTCGATCAATGATTTTACCTAAGTAATATAAATGCAGATGGTACAATAATATGTTCGATATTGACGGTTTGAACTTTGAACTCAATCTAACAGAATTTTTTTCCGCTAACACCAAAATAGAAACAAAATAATTGGTCCTCCAAGTCCACCATCGAAAGAATTGAGATCACAATAACTTTGTACACTTACACATTGGTTATAGTCAATCGTCTGGGGCTCCTGGGTCTGTTCAAATTGGCCACAGAGCCTCTCACGTGCACTTGGACGTTCTGCATGTCCACTGCTGAATGGAGACTCGCAGCCCTGGAAGTCCTGGGGGAGGGCGCGCACACTCGAAGGTCTACAGCACTGTGGAGGCTAGCGGCTCGCGAGGACCTGGGCGTGTGGGTGACGTGGTCTGACGGAGTGGTGAGGGCTGGAAGGTCGGCGGCTGAGCGCGAGCGTCGAGGAGGGCTCTCAGGTATCAGTGCCATGCCGCCCATGCTGCCGACGAACACTGAGTTCTGGATCACAAACAAAGTCGCTTGAATACTCTTTTTGTTACTTACTACAAATTGTTTGATTGATCAGCCACATTATACCTTCTAAATTAAATTAAAACCTCTTAAAGGTCCATTGCGTCCTTTCCGTAAAGATATAGTTACACTAAAAAGTGGCAGAGGCGGGTTATATCTGTCGCAGTACCGACGGCTGTTGAGGCAGATGTGTTCTGGAGTGGAGACCACGTAGGACGACCGACAGCCTGAAAACGGTCGCTGGTAGCGGGTGGATGAGGAAGGCGGAGCAGCTTGTGTGATAGCGCTCTCGGAAAGGCCTATGTCCAGCAGAGGACGTCCATAGGCTGATTAAGATAACATTGTTACACTTGTTGATCCTAGTACGATACCTGCCCACTTACATTTTGACAACTAATTAGTAGAAAATAAATTGAGGAAACTACCTGTCGGAGCCGATGCGCAGGATAACCACATGGCTGGTACGAGGAGAAAGACACTCCGCAGTCGTAGGACACACACCCTCGTGACAGGGACGCTCGATGCTGTACAAGAATAACTATTGTAATTATAGTTATAATATATATTATAATTATAGTTAATTATACACAAGCTATCAAAATCAAAATATCTTTAGTTTCACAGAGTCCTAACTTGCAGGCACTTATGAAGGTCAATACGATATTTGTGTAAACTTAGTTTACGAAGGCGCCCTGCACCAAGAACTATGTTGGTAAGAGAAGTTTAAATCGTATTGTGGTCTGGTGGGAGGCTTCGGCCGTGGCTAGTTACCACCCTACCAGCAAAGACGCACCGCCAAGCGATTTAGCGTTCCGGTGAGATGCTTGTAGAAACCGTTGGGGTAAATTTACTTACCCTTCTAAGTTAGTACGATCTGACCTTAGGCTGCATCATCACTTACCATCAGGTGAGATCGCAGTCAGGTACTAACTAGTATAGAGTAAAAAAGACCCCCTCCCCAGACCAGACTACTTCAAGAGGCACAACCTGAAACCATAGACTCCCTGTCGATGGTTACAGGTTGTGAAAAATCGTGGTATTTGGCAACCATTCCATGAGGCCTAGTCTAGCAATGGCAGTCAATCAGAATTATATTAGAATTTAACATTTTTGAGCCAAAAGTATGACAATAAGGTTATTTCCGCTGAGTGCCTACTCTAGAAATTGCCGTCCCAATTATGTTAATTCGATAAAACAGACAGATATTATTTTCAGACAATGGTATTAATGTTAATTTCAGGGTTCGTTAACGCACATAGAAGTAGGAATAAAGGAAAAAAAGAAACTCTACGCGCAATTAGCGAGACAAGTAATTGTATCATTAGGAATTCATTATTGCGGACATTTTCCTAAAATTTTCCGTATCTTGGCAGCATAATAATTTTATTATGAATTTCAAGTTCGACTTGTCTCTTTGACCACGTTCCACAAACCGTACTTTAACAAATCGGTCGTAATGTTTATCTTTCAGTTGCTTTAATAAAGATAACCAAAGGTTTTGCGCAACCCATCAGCCTGGCTTTTCAGCGCGGAAATGCAGTGTTCTTGGCATAGCATTACATTTTAACTTTTTAATAAAACAAAATATTAAAATGAATATGATTTTATTAATCTTTCACACTTTTCCGGACTTATAATATAGATATCCTGCACAATTGGCTTGATGACCAATCTCACCATATACCTACTGATATGGAGACTATGACCTAAATCGGTCTAATATTATAATAACGTTAGTGTTTTCCAAAACATATTTTATTGGTCTAATTTGGGTAATGGAGGATTCTATAGATTCGCTAGTAGTCTTTTACGAGCACACTTTTAAGACAGACCACCGTCAATTTCCCTCAGAGCCATTAAAATTAGACCATATAATACGTTATTTATTACTCGGTCGTTTATTGGATTGGTACAGTTTATTCATTTAGAAGAAACGATTATTGCCAGATTCCAGGAATATAATATAATTGCTCTTAGACACGAAGCGACTGGGGCACTCTTAGGAGGTCACGACCCACGGTCACTACAAACGAGCACGACTTATACAAATAAGATATTTTATTAATTAACATTATATAAAATTCTCTCGTTTTTCTTTGTTACCAAACTCCTCAGAAACGGCAGCACCGATCGTTATGAAATTCTCAGTGTATGATCTCTAGGTCTGGGAGCAGGTTGTTATCCATTTTTAATACCCATAAGTGAAAAAAAATTACAGGGCAAAACAACGTTTGCCGGGTCAGCTAGTTAACATTAAAATATTGATTTTTTAATTAATTTTTTAAACTAGGTTTAGTAACAAATGAATAACTGATGAAATAATAATGGGATTGATCAATAAAAAAATAATTGCGCTCACTTTGTGCAGTAGCCACTAGCTATATGACATGTTATTTGTGGTCCTTACAAGAAACAGTCGATCTCTCGATTGGAACGAAATTGCGAAAAAATATAAGAGAATGTCATATTCTTTCTCTACGTGAGTCCGCGCAGATATCTTTCATTCTCATATTATATTAGCGAGGTTTCGATTAGCAAGAAAACTTGCAGGAGTTGACTTCTGAAAGCAATGTAAACAGTCACGCAAGCTATTAAACAAAAAAGAAGAATAGCCAACAGATGTGAACTTCTGCAAGTTTTGTTGCTAATCACCTCGCCTAAGAATTTCATTGAATTATTCGAGCAATTGACGGCTTTTATTGTCGGTCGACAAACGACAGATCAGACATAGACAAACTTTGAAGATCAAACAGCGTTATTTAGCTGCTGACCGCGAAAAGAGAAGAAGCTCAGATTTGCCTGAATTGTGTAAGCATAACTTAGGTACCTTATCGCAAATTATGCCCCCTGATTGACTGAAATAAATGTGAAAAGCGAATTCAACCAGAACGCTTTCCTGAAAATGTTTCCTTACACATTCAGGAATGCCTAAAACCTGTAATTGCAAGCATAACTCCAATTTATGACCCTTTAAATGTCGATATGGCCCCACCTGCTGTGAATAAGACCCGTGCGTAATTTTACAGTCAGAAATTGTTGTTTTAGTTAGAATTTGTATGAAAGTTACCTACCATTTTGATATTTATGAAAATGTGACTGCCGTAACTGCCATCCAACAATGTGTAATTTGCCTTCTATCCGGGAAAAACTTGATAAAATTTGAATTTCGCGGACTATGTTTACCAATGATGGCCAGTGAATAAAGACTTTATACTTCATCATTGACGACAGCTAACTCACGTGAGGGGCCACTGACACGGAATTCTCTGCGAGCACGCAGCTCTGGCGATGCTGCTGCTGAAACTTTGGCTGGTACGGCTCCAGCATCCTAAGAACAACACATTTTATACACATCATCACTAAAATTTGATTGAAGATATCTTCATACATAGATACATAATGATACATAATATATACATAATGATACATAATGATAACTAGGTACTCAAAAAAGTACAGTCAATTTCAACAAACCAAAGGTTCTTGAAATTGACTGTACTTTTTAATCTTTATAAGGAAGCAATGTTGACGATAAAATAAATTACTTAAAAAAAACTGACATTTCTTCTTATCGTTATTGATATATCGCCCAATATTTTTGGAGGTCTAATTTCCTCCGCTATTTTTGGGAGTTCGCTTTCTTGCGTCGTGTGTATAATAAACAACTTATCTAAGTATCATATTGGATTTAAAGATTAACGTTACATATCTAACCATTGCTCTTGTACCATACAAACTAAACGTATATAAGCAATACTTGAACTCGATTGATTTCGGATGAGTTTTTAAACTCCGTAGGTTTTAAAACTAACAACTTATAAGATTTGAGTAGCAATAATAAGGCCAGGCTCACTTGTTATGTGATTGAGACCACTAAAGGGTTAAGACGGCAATATTTCAGACGGCTGCCGCACGCCGGCCTAGTTGCTTGCGCTAGTTCTGTACGGTCTATTTCTGTAAACCATCTTGCAGAGTGAAACTTCTGTACTGTTAGGTACTATTATGTATTCCGTGGCCAAGTTAAAGAAAAGCTTGTAAAAATGAGAAAGCAGAAATCTACGTACAGCTTATAGACGCACCTGATCTTGCCCCAGCGGTTGAAGAAGAGCGCGATGGCCGCCACCCACAGCAGCAGCACGAACGACACTATCAGCGCCTCCTCCGCGCGCACCACCACGCCGCTGCCGTCTGCGCATCACAATTGATATTAATTCACACTTAGAATAGAATGGAATAGAAAAGAAAATCTTTAATTGTCAACACAACACATACAGAAATACAAAATAACTTAACCTGCGAAATTTAACTGCAATATTAATGATATAAGTAGGTAGGTACTAAATGAGTCGTGCCAACAAAAAGGTCCTGACTCAGCTTCTTGTTGTGGGTACCGACGTATCCACAACTCTGGTATTCTGTCAGTAGCTTGCAGCCTGCTGAAGGAAGAGTGCTTCATAATGTAGAAATAGGTAGTTATTGCATTTAAAAAAGCTGCAAATTCCCAGTAGGCTGCGCCAAGTGCGTCACGACGTAAAGAAATGGAACAAAATTCATAAAATGTACCTATGCGTTAAAAATGTTAGTTGGTTTTAAAAAATGGTAAGTAGTAAACTTTCGTGATGCAATTTTGACAAGCGTAAACGATTATTGTCGATGCACGGATTTTAAATAGGTCGTCGCTCGCGGGACCTATGCCAGTTGATCTTTTGAGTCGAAATTGAAATTACTTTGACATTAGGCATCGCTAACCATGGACAATTCTTGGTTTCTTTCTACACAAGCTATAGAAGGAGCGATCGTTAACGTTTCTGCACCTATCGATGCTAAGACATAATATGGATACAGCTGCACATGCACTCATACTTGAAATAGTTATTGCATCGATGAAGCTGCAACTTTCCTAAATAAACCATGATTCAGATTATTATAACCAATGAATTTGCAATATCAAATGAACCTGAGTTACACTTCACGTTACCACACAAATCTACCAAAACAATCTACACTCGCCAAATTCAATTTTGATAGGATAGTTTTTTGCCGATGTTGGAGTAATTGCACATTGAACGTGGAACATTCCGTTGGTTTGAAAAATACTGTTAGCATTAAGATTTCATTTGATGTTGCGGAGTATAGATATTAGATATATTTCGGATAGAAGAACTACGTAAAATATACTATGAAAGGTGTAAGAGAATATATGTATTCAAATTTGAAAATGAGGCTAAGGACTAAATAAAAAGTTACAATAACACTAAATGGATTTAAAAAATGTTTGTCTTTAGTGATTCAGAATAAACATGTTCACTAAAAGAAAAAAAGAAACAATTAGAGATATGATACTGAAAATAGTGAAGGAGAAACATCGTGATTAAATTATTAAGTTAGTGCTGTCTGAGTTTAAATGAATATTGCATACTGTAAGTGTACAGTGCCTTATAAATAATGAGAGTACTGAGGAGGTACGTTAACTTATAAAAGAAAGTTTTTCGAGCAGCAAGTACAGCAAGATATTTAGCATAAGCCCAGATTCATACGGTCCAATTAGTTGATGGAACCGAAACTTCTGCGAATCAAAGCTACTATACTAACCAATGTTAGTTAAAGATAGATTGGCGATCGTTATATCGGGAAATGCAGATTTCTGTTGGGGTTGTAGTCTGGAAACTATTTCCGCTGGTGGGCAATCGGTGACTTTACTGCGTTCTGTAATAAATAATACATGTGCTTTCACAGACACAGATTTCAAATGAGATCTGAAGTTGTACGTAAATATCAATCAAAGTTTTGACGAATTATACTTAACAAATATTTTTAGCATTTCAAAATGCATAACAGATGTATGATTTATTCGATGAAAAATAAAATTGCAATAAAAAGGAAAACAATATGAACTTAAAATATTGGGATAGTTCTGAGGATAATTCGTACTACATACTAACCACAGATACTGACCATTGATGTTCCTAATAGTAGTAGAAGCGTATTATTAACTGATGAAAAATTTGGATGTCCGTAAGGTGAAGATAAAACTACATTGATACAAACTAAACTACAAAACATAGTGATAAAAAGAAAATAAAAGATATGTTACTGAGATATTAATTGTTACTAGTCTATATTAACATGATTTACTTTCCAACCCGCGTAAATAAAGAAACGAATTTAAAATGGCGGCAATAATTAATTATTAATTAATATGCCTTTGCATGACTATGAAGCATGACTACGAATGTGGCGTATAGGTGTGGACATTTACAAATCACAACACAAAGTCAATATAACGACAAAATTTAACTTTTGCGTATTCAATTGTCACGCTTCGAGATCTGGCTGATAAATAATGAGCGTTGTAGAAATCAAAATGGACGTAACGCCGCCATTTTAAATTCGCTTCTTTATTATCATCGTTGTTTTTCTTACCAATATCAGAGGTAGAGTAGTTGGTGCGGACATTGTTCCCGGGATACGTGTTTGTAGGATGTAACCGCAACACTACTTCTGCCGGAGGACCGCCCGTAGCTCCGCTCCATTCTATACAACAAACGATTTTATCATTTTAATCGTTTCGCTTCCATCTTTCAAGTTAGATAATATTGTGTACGAAATAATAATAAAAAATCATAAATTTTCTAAATTGAAATCTTCTTACTTTCTCGATTTCTATCACGAATTTCATGCTCGAAATTTTCTCACCAAAGATATTTTATCTTTAACGACAAAATACATCCATAATCTCTGCCCTGGCAAATATACACTGACGAAACTTTACACGAAAATGTTGAAAATTAAGTTTTATGACATCTTCAGTCATCCGGACGGTATAGGCTTATGAAAATGCGTTTTAGCATTTAAATACATCTACATGTATTTCATTTTCCAAACTTTTTAAACGTTGGTCAAAAATATACATTCGTCGCAATTCACATTAGTAGTATTTTCGAAAACTAAATAAAATTTCAATATTCGCGGCCGAACGTATCGGACCACCTTAGCTGAGACAGGCGGTTTCGTCCGTGGAAACTTAAGGCTACACGAAAAGGATTAAGGAAAGAAAGGGCTCATCATTCATTGTATAATCTTTACCAATCTCACCCGCGGAGATGCGGGAGGGCGACGAGGCAGGCTTTCTCACGCCGGCCGCTGCTGTGCTCGCCTCAGTCGCATTCTCTGCAAAAGGAAATTAAAAGTTGCAATCTCTTTGTGCTTGAGAAATAAGTACGCCAGCTTATTAGCAGTTTTTCCAAGTTTTAATATTTACCAGTTTACCACTAAGCTCTTAACCGCGACTACGTATAAATCGGCTTTATCGCTTGGTAAATAATAACGCTAACGATCTCTGCCAGAAATAACAATATGTTCAGGCACTGACTGGTATCGTGATGAATTTTCAACATGAAATCATCAGACATCATTAGACTCGGTGCTTTAGTGAGTTAGTCTCGATATAATTAATATAGTAAAAAAAAAATGAGAATTAAATTATTTGAAGGGATTTCGGACTCTCCAAGGTGTGTCCCATAAAACATGACATCTGCGTACATTAAAATTCGAAATATTGCCTTACCATTTTTTTGTTTAATGGAAAGGCTTTGTTAGGTGATATGGTATGATAATTTATGATCGCAAAGTCAATCAGAAATTTTAGTCTTATTTATATTCTTGAAAATTATTATATTTAAGGTTTTTGTTTGACTTGTACCGCTAGTCTTCTGGAGGGGACATTATATTTTCATTGTAAAAGTCATAGATTCATAATTGGTCGTCGCCTGCAATGCAACAATGCTTGAATAAACTGGGATCAAAAAGGATCAAACTCTTCAATATGGAGCTTATAGTAAGGAAATTAATATTGTGTTTTGGAGCATTTTCTGCCATAATTTACTCGCTAATAAATGAAAAGTATATGTATGTGTTCGTCGAATATAGCGTAGGAGCGTGTAAGTACCAGTACGAATAGAGAACAAAATTTTTCGGAAAGGTTTTTCAGACCTTTGATTTATAAGTAGGTTCCTTTACTACCTCTTTTTTTTATTATTCAAAATACAACAGAATTTTAATACAAACAACATGAAATGAAAGTCCCCACATAAACCACTGTCCCCACCCCATGGGGTTTTTGCGCAGGGACTTAGGTAATATCTATAATTATAAAAATTTGGGTTGTAATATGTACATACAAATAATTTCTAATTTTACGTAAAACGGGTTTAAAATCACTTAAATTAGGGACCCAAAAATACTTCAGCCAAACGGGTTCCAACCAAAATGAAGGTAGAAAATTTTCAATTGTAAAGTAATTTGGCGTGAACTGCCGTGAACGGGGCGATCGGCCGCAAATCGCTGGGAGGCATCCCTTTCATGTTCTCGTACAATGATCCAATGGAGTTCAAAATTAGGCGGCCTATAACCTAGATTAATTACGTCAGTAAAGACAAAGAAACTCATTTAAATATCTTTGGTCTAGAGAGATGTTTCGATTTTCATTTACTTACATACATTTTCCCTTACATCTTTAGGGTTATTCCGTACCCAAAGGGTAAAAACAGAACCCAGTTTTTCAGAATTTGCCGTCTGTCTGTCACCAGGCTGTATCTCTTGAACCGTGATAGTTAAACACTTGAAATTTTCACAGACGATGTAAAAATAATAATCTCCCTTGCCGTTTTCGGCTACGGTGACTGAGTTCCTGAAGCAGTGTTTAAAGGGCTTCGTTGGTGCGCCCTAATGTGGCTTATGTACCCTATCTTTGCACTTAAAGTGCGAGCGCAGTGCGGACAAGTTAGCGTATCGCCAATATAGTTGTAAGTACCTAATGACATTAAAAGGTGGCCTACGGTGGACGATGTATTTCCGTTGCCGCTATAACAACAAATCCAAAAACAAAAATAAAATAAAAACAAAATAGAATACAATGAAGATATAAAAGGGGCTCTCCCAGACAACAAAAGTGATTAAGTATTGCTCGTTTTTGGTCGTTGATCCAGTAGACCCATTATTACTCTACTTGTTAATGTAGTAGTAGGTGAATAGGCCTTCTGGCTTCTGCATCATCATCTCGCTACGTTATTTAGATAATGGTACTGAACCCTTTGTGTGCGAGTCCGGCTTACACTTGGCCGAATATTTGAATATGATATGAATATTGTGATGGTACACGCTCGTCAGATCGTCTAGTTAATTATTTTATGTGGCTGAGTACATGTGAGGAAACCTGTAGTCTCAAATTAAGTAAATATCTTTTCAAAATTAGCGTCAATTTTAGCATTCGAGAGGAAATGATTAAGTGATTAAATAAACGACTTCGTATCCTGTATTTTCCTCAGTAAGCAACCTCACTGTGAAATTAAATGCATGTGGCTATCGGTGATTGTTATTTTCGATTTAGAGCTAAACTGCGTAACAATGGGTTACATGCGCTCAGAGTAAAACAATAGACTTTGTCACAATACAATCTAA
The DNA here is from genome assembly GCA_036785405.1 of Coenonympha arcania. NCBI lineage: Eukaryota > Metazoa > Arthropoda > Insecta > Lepidoptera > Nymphalidae > Coenonympha > Coenonympha arcania. Next base: position 7,655,138 of record CM072067.1, read on the forward strand.
CATTGCACCTCGCCCATCTTCGGCGAAACTCGACTCTTTGTTATCCCAAAACCGTTATCGCTTTTAACTAAATCAGTAGGCACAATTTTAACGCGCGAGATTTGAAGTTACGCGTGGCAATTTTAGATTGATTGATGGACTCTATTGTATGGATTTGATATCCATTCAATCCGACCGGAATGTTCCAGCGTGAGGGATACCCTACGCCCTGGAAGCAGGGTCCGTACACCGGATTTCGGGGACAGATTTTGACCTCCTAATATACACTGCGAAGTGTCAGTTTCCTCAAGTCCTATTTATTTGGACGAGTACTTATTTTATAGGCTATGAGCCTTCCCCAAATGTACCATGGATTTTTATATTTGTATTATATTTCTTTGTTAAGTTCAATCTGGCCAAATTGAAAGTCGGAGGTCACATCTGTAAAAGAGGGCATGTGTGGTACGCTCAACCTCCGCCGCCGGCGATTTAAACTGACGTGTAACCCAACGCACATTATAAAACATATCAATTAATAACTTCACTTATGCCACGTACATTTTATAAAACACAATGTCCGAAGGAAAAAGGTACCTGTTTATCTTACCTTTCGAGGCTCGTAGACTCAGTCCCTTTGTTATCAGCGCCGCTGCTCTCGCGTCGGATGAAGGTCTATTATATTAGGAAGGTACTCTATTGTTTCTACTAAAGCTATCGTAAGTCTTGGAATAGTTCAGCGTTATCTAATATTTATGCAAAGGTAAATAAGGTCGAATTTCCTTCGACTGCGCTATGAACGGACTAGCCTTTTAGAGTTGCTCAATCTCAAATGTCTTATCTAGAAATTGACTCAATAGTTTTAATTTAAAGCACTAAGCTTTATAGTTTATTTAACCTCATTCTTCTAGAGCTAAAAGAATCGTGATTGAGAGCTAGATATGTGAGAGAAAGCTTATTATTGGAGGATTATTTTTGTAGTCTTTAGCACAAATCACTTATAATGTTTGTTTGCTTTCATAACATTAATTAGGTTTGCATATCCTATAGTACCTGATAAGGTTCAGTGCACATAAGTCTCCTTTAATAAATCTCTAAGGATAAGGTAGTTAATTGTAGCAATAAAAGAAAATAGTAGTTGATAAAAGGTCTGCTTTAATTACTGAAATATTAATTATTTGTTTACTCGACATTGAGTAGAAAAGAAAAGAGAAACTGTATTATTATTTAGATTAAATGCCGACCTTTCGGTATGCATTTAACCAGGCAACCCCGTTCCTAGATCATGCTAATTAGGAGAGAAAACGGCTTGCCTAAGTCAAAAACTCTCCGATCACTTATATTATACCTAACTAGTTTACACCTTATATGTAAAGTATATACACACATGTGCACTAATATGAATCATCGGAATCAAAAAAAAAAAAGTTAAGACACACATAAACAATTCTAGACATTAAGTATTCTATATAACTTAAGTGCGTCAAACTAAGGTTCACATTTTAAATAACTTTACTTGGTAATTCACCTTTATTGTCCCAATTTATACTTATTTCTTGAATATCTCGGGCAAAAGTCCCGTGATTATTTTGGCATAGTATAATTACTCTCCAGGCACCTTTATGCATTATAAAAGAAAAGAGGGATGTGATATTTATTTAAATATAATGCCAACAATATATTATCAATAATGGACCAATGCATTTTATAGTGTTACTTCTCCCATCGAACTGTGCTTTAGCATTCACGCTAGCGTTTAGGTCCATATTTACCCCGCATTAAACGGCTAGAAGTCGTTACTGATTGAATTAAATATAAGATTAATTTGTGAACCTTAACTTAAACACTTAAACAAAATTTGAAAGTGTACTTTACCGAATACAGCGCAGGAGCTCAGCGTTCCACTTACCACTTTATTTCAAGGCTTTTAAATCAAATTAATATTGAATTAAAACACTTTAAGTTACAATAATAACTCGGCAGAGATTCATTTTTGTATGTTAAACAGAATTGACTTTACGAGTCGCAATTTACAAATATTCGAAGACTTGTGGCCCGTCTGCCGACTCGATCGCGATTCTCCTCCTCGACTTGTCGGTACGTCTCTCGTTTGCGCCCGCGTCTTCTCCTCCCATTTTGTCCCTGAAAGGTTCTCGCAGAATTATCCATACACATGATTGGCTAATACGTTTACATGTCTTAGGCTTGACCCAATGATCGCGAAGCGACACCGTAACGCCCCTTTTCAAAATCAAGGCCCTGCCTCCTTTCCTCAAATGCAATTGGGATGGTGGGTTTTTTTTCCACAATCTTAACTTTCTAAAGCATCTGTCATCATTCGTCACGTTGTAAGAGATTTTAAAATTTGGTCTCGGGTTAATATTGCCGGGCATTATTTATTACCTCAAACGACTTGAGTCTGTTTATTTTAAAACAATAAAGTAGAAAGAATATCGGCTTACGATGGCACTTAGACGTCTTGGTTTTAATTTTTTCTATAGTACCATTTCCTGAGAACTGCCAACTTTAAACACATTTTATCTAAATTATTGCCTTTTACGTTACTGTGTTTTATATTTATTGCAGTTTGCTATTCCCAACTTCGAGGTTTCTCTTTAAAATAACAAAAAAAAATTGTGTACACGTGTGAACGATACTTGGTCCCGTCCTTACTCGTTTTTATCTAACCGACTTCGAAAATAACTAATGTGTTCTAACATGCTACGTATGAAGACCATCTCATTCTCCCCCAAAATAGATTTTGAAACGCCTAACATACCTATGCTCCTACCTATATACAAGGCTGGTTTTAAAATATATTTTCCCCTTCCTTAGGTAACGTCAAACCTATGTCTATAAAAAAATTTTTTTTCTAATTCCTAGCGCCCTGTACCTATGTTTGTTATCTATTTCCAAGTGTGAATAGGCAACAGTACGAGCCCCAGTTTTTGTAAGAGCCGAGTTACTCGCTTTCGAGAGATCGGTGTCAACACCTCCGAGTTTCTTTTGTCCGTTTCGACACCTAGCAATGCGATTTGCTGTAATACGTATGAAATAATCTATCTAAACTCTTAGTTTAGTCCCTTTTGTCAGGTCCAGGCGTAGATTTCTGACGGATGTATGCGTTAAGCTATACCTAACCGTCGAACAACCTGTCTCGAAAATAATCGAGGTAAAATTTGATCCGTTATTCGGAGCATAATAACTTAACCTTTAATTTGTATGAGGAATTTGTTAATACAATTGAACGTCGTCTTACCACTCGCCTGGCGTAGTGGATATAATCTGATCAGTTCACTATAACCATCCCGCATCACGAAGATGTTTTGAATCCGAATTTCCCGCAATGGTCCATAATGTTCCGCTAATCTCACAAAATAATTCTCTCTCCTATTTCTCTTGCTAACACCTAACCTAACCTATCCTATTCTAACGCGTGTTTAGATTTTAGACATATTCTCGTATGCTCTCAAAACTTTTCATATAATGCGTGGCTTACTAGAGAAATAGTAACGGCGCTTCGTTAAAGCGTAAACCTTGTAATGTCTGATAATGACATATCTCCTCGTACATACTAATAATCAAATCTCGTTATAATTTCTTAGGTAAGTTTAATCTTATAGCAGACTTTGTATATCTGTCTGATAAAGAACCCCTTCCTTCAGTGTGTAACGCTTTGATTCGAGTGTACCTATTGTTCTCGCTTGACTAATTATCTCACTCGGGATGGTTTTAATCCTTTGAGAAAAGTACACTACCTTGTATGATTCTCTCCATAAGGAAATATCCGTGTATTTCCGCGAATCCGGATACAATAGTATTTGGGAATAAACACCATTTAATTCAATTAACCTGATGTAATCTACCCCGGTACTATTGTAAAATCTCGGCTGTTAGTGGTGACGAGTCCGCAACTCCTACCATTTTCTTATTCAGCTTCCGCGCTACCAATAAGAGTCTACTTGACCCATCTCGCTTTTGTAAATGTGAGTGGAAATAAACCCTAACTTTCTAATTCCTTCTTTACCCGACACCTATACGCCAAAAATACCGAATAACTGTACTTTGCATAAGGCGCTTCGCCAACCAACTCAATAAGGTGCCCACATCTGCTCGTTATCCTTATTTGTGAGTAAATACCTTTTTTTTTCTAGTCTAACACAGGTAGTAACAGTTCCTTTGTTTACTACTTAAATTCGACTCGTCCAGGTGCATACCCGTTTGATTTGCACCGGCCCGTCTCCCTTTCTCGATAAACTATGCTCTTCCAGCCTAATATTTAAATTTAATATTAAATCAATCGTGATATCATTCAACTCTCCCCCAGACCTCTATATCTTATTCCGAATCTAATCTTACGCAATACCTAATACCTAAATGTCCGATTTCCAATGTTCATTTGTTATCGCAGTTTACCACTCCCTACACTCGTCCAAATCATTCATATACTAATATCGGCGACCTAGGTAACCGTCGAATAATCAGCACAGTTGTCTCAAATAAATATTATCTACTTAAAATTCTATCACTGCTAACCGATTCGTATTCTCACTCCATGAACCAAATGCTCCCTGTATTTGAATTACTGGGATCGCGATTCCAGTTAAAGTAATATTTTCCATTAAGATTCGAGTCGTATGACTCCATAGTTATTCCGTAGTGCACTTTAGCTTTAAACGTACAATATCACACATACTTTTGGTAACTTAGATTAAGAATAACCAATTCGTGACACATTGTACACACGTTTAATCTCGCTTCAACCCAATCTTATATGCAGTGTCTACCTTGTTGCATCCTAGCATGTTGCCAGACTGACCTTCCAATAAGATTTCTATGCTATCAATTTCTGATTGGCAACCATATTCTCCGCTGTTCGTTTCACCTTTTAACGTCCGCTCAGTTTTAATTCGCCGACACCTAAAGCTTGTCCCGGCTTCCATCTATTTTCGTAAGAATCTTATAAGCTACGCTTATCCTTTCACGCTCCAATATCTCTTTATTTCCCGTTCTACACACCACTACGCTATCGGAACCTTAGTTTTTTTTTTTCGAATTTTTCTCCCCCACATTTTACGTTGAAAAAGAGCTCTTGCTATCCTTTACGAAAGTAATAAACTGGTCTGACCCGTTCAGTTTCAGACAGTGTAAGTTAATTTAAATTCGTTCCATAACCTAACCGATCTCGACGATGATCTCGCCTCCTCGTTTTGAGTTTTGAGTTTGAGTTTCTTTTAATAGCCCAATTGTAAGTTGAAATTTTCGGAACAGTGGTACGCGCCATCCGCGACTCATTGTATCTTAATCCTTTGAACCCACTACCTACAATACCTCTCGCGACTCCCCCTTGCCTCTGAAATATGTTTTGTTCTAAGCTTCTTAGAAATTTTGCTCCGTTTATGACGCTAGCTTCCTCAGTACTAGTGAACCATAACCGTTGTATACCTATTTCATAGTGTCGCCTAATAGAATTTACTAAGTCTCGTTCGCTAAATGGAATAGTTAGCGACTGCATTGTTTCAGCCTGCTTGGCAAAGTGTTCGGTCATAGTCATTTCCGAATCACTCGTATAAATTGTATTAATTAACCTATATTTCACAGATTCTTGAATCTGCTCGGTCCAGAAGTTTCGCCTAAAATCTGCCTCGAAGTCGGCGAACGTAACCCAATTTTTTGAATATAATAGCATTATCTTACGCGCGCGCCCAGTTATACATCTTAATGCTATATCAAACTCGCGGTCCATCCCATTTACAGCCCGTATATACTTCTTTAATCGCTCTAAAAATATAATAGGGTTGAAGTACGATTTTCCATCGAATTCGGTCTGTTAACCGAAGGTTGTACCACATATAAGTTCTGAATCGCAGAATGTGTTGTACTAGAACCCGCAGAATCCAAACTAGATACCTGTCTGCTAATCTCGTCACCTGCATTTCGTTCCACCCTAACCTTATCATGTGACGTAACACTTTCGCTTCCATTCAATATCGTACCAGGATTCGAACCCAGCGATCGCAATTTCTCCTCGAAATCATTGAATTTTTGTAAAATCGACTCTAATGTCGTTCTCCCTACGGTCTCTGTTTGCTTGCTTGTTCCTACCGTGCTAAACCTCGGTCGGTCCGCAGCTGCCTGCTTTGTACTACGGTCTTTTCTACCTGCTGACATCCTTCCTAGTCCGACTTTTAAAACGTATACTTATTATTTACTCGCTCAACTTCGCTAAATGTTAAAATTATTTGTTTTAACTTGTGCGTCTTTCATAAACCCGACAGAAAGCCCTTTTTTTTCTTTGTAGCAACGCGAAGCCAACGTAACAATGACACCAGATGCTTGAAAGCTTGTACTGTTTCTTATTATTAAGGGGTATATACTGATTCTTATGAATTTCTAAAGTTCTGAGAATTAAATTTAAGAAATAAAGCAGAAATAATGTCTCGGTCACTGCGGTCAATCTCCCCGGAGATCCCTGTAAATTGTACATTTATAAACATACTGCTTATCTCTGCTCCCCTTATACATAAATAAATGTATCACATGTGTATTATACACTAACATGCTCAGTGCAGTCAGTCTTCTCCTTGCTAAATAAATAAAATATACTGCTGATTTCTGCTCTCCCTATACATAAATAAATGTAACACATGTGTATTATACAGTAACATGCACAGCGTAATCAATCTTCTCCTTGAAAATCCTGTGAACTTTACATTTATAAATTATACTGCTTATCTCAGCTCTTCCTATAAAGTGAAAGTATAACATATTTTATACAATAACATGCACAGTGTGTCTAAACCCTTTCTTTTCTTAGTTACTTAGGAGATTTTTTTTTTTTTTTTTTTTTTTTTTGCTTTATTACCTCACATACCTAGTCACGATTCCTACGTTGTGTATTTTTTTTTCGATATAAATCAGTCGTATCGATATTTCGAATACGTAACTGAAATTCTGGTCACGCGGCACCAAATTTTATGTGATGGTACACGCTCGTCAGATCGTCTAGTTAATTATTTTATGTGGCTGAGTACATGTGAGGAAACCTGTAGTCTCAAATTAAGTAAATATCTTTTCAAAATTAGCGTCAATTTTAGCATTCGAGAGGAAATGATTAAGTGATTAAATAAACGACTTCGTATCCTGTATTTTCCTCAGTAAGCAACCTCACTGTGAAATTAAATGCATGTGGCTATCGGTGATTGTTATTTTCGATTTAGAGCTAAACTGCGTAACAATGGGTTACATGCGCTCAGAGTAAAACAATAGACTTTGTCACAATACAATCTAACATTGCACCTCGCCCATCTTCGGCGAAACTCGACTCTTTGTTATCCCAAAACCGTTATCGCTTTTAACTAAATCAGTAGGCACAATTTTAACGCGCGAGATTTGAAGTTACGCGTGGCAATTTTAGATTGATTGATGGACTCTATTGTATGGATTTGATATCCATTCAATCCGACCGGAATGTTCCAGCGTGAGGGATACCCTACGCCCTGGAAGCAGGGTCCGTACACCGGATTTCGGGGACAGATTTTGACCTCCTAATATACACTGCGAAGTGTCAGTTTCCTCAAGTCCTATTTATTTGGACGAGTACTTATTTTATAGGCTATGAGCCTTCCCCAAATGTACCATGGATTTTTATATTTGTATTATATTTCTTTGTTAAGTTCAATCTGGCCAAATTGAAAGTCGGAGGTCACATCTGTAAAAGAGGGCATGTGTGGTACGCTCAACCTCCGCCGCCGGCGATTTAAACTGACGTGTAACCCAACGCACATTATAAAACATATCAATTAATAACTTCACTTATGCCACGTACATTTTATAAAACACAATGTCCGAAGGAAAAAGGTACCTGTTTATCTTACCTTTCGAGGCTCGTAGACTCAGTCCCTTTGTTATCAGCGCCGCTGCTCTCGCGTCGGATGAAGGTCTATTATATTAGGAAGGTACTCTATTGTTTCTACTAAAGCTATCGTAAGTCTTGGAATAGTTCAGCGTTATCTAATATTTATGCAAAGGTAAATAAGGTCGAATTTCCTTCGACTGCGCTATGAACGGACTAGCCTTTTAGAGTTGCTCAATCTCAAATGTCTTATCTAGAAATTGACTCAATAGTTTTAATTTAAAGCACTAAGCTTTATAGTTTATTTAACCTCATTCTTCTAGAGCTAAAAGAATCGTGATTGAGAGCTAGATATGTGAGAGAAAGCTTATTATTGGAGGATTATTTTTGTAGTCTTTAGCACAAATCACTTATAATGTTTGTTTGCTTTCATAACATTAATTAGGTTTGCATATCCTATAGTACCTGATAAGGTTCAGTGCACATAAGTCTCCTTTAATAAATCTCTAAGGATAAGGTAGTTAATTGTAGCAATAAAAGAAAATAGTAGTTGATAAAAGGTCTGCTTTAATTACTGAAATATTAATTATTTGTTTACTCGACATTGAGTAGAAAAGAAAAGAGAAACTGTATTATTATTTAGATTAAATGCCGACCTTTCGGTATGCATTTAACCAGGCAACCCCGTTCCTAGATCATGCTAATTAGGAGAGAAAACGGCTTGCCTAAGTCAAAAACTCTCCGATCACTTATATTATACCTAACTAGTTTACACCTTATATGTAAAGTATATACACACATGTGCACTAATATGAATCATCGGAATCAAAAAAAAAAAAGTTAAGACACACATAAACAATTCTAGACATTAAGTATTCTATATAACTTAAGTGCGTCAAACTAAGGTTCACATTTTAAATAACTTTACTTGGTAATTCACCTTTATTGTCCCAATTTATACTTATTTCTTGAATATCTCGGGCAAAAGTCCCGTGATTATTTTGGCATAGTATAATTACTCTCCAGGCACCTTTATGCATTATAAAAGAAAAGAGGGATGTGATATTTATTTAAATATAATGCCAACAATATATTATCAATAATGGACCAATGCATTTTATAGTGTTACTTCTCCCATCGAACTGTGCTTTAGCATTCACGCTAGCGTTTAGGTCCATATTTACCCCGCATTAAACGGCTAGAAGTCGTTACTGATTGAATTAAATATAAGATTAATTTGTGAACCTTAACTTAAACACTTAAACAAAATTTGAAAGTGTACTTTACCGAATACAGCGCAGGAGCTCAGCGTTCCACTTACCACTTTATTTCAAGGCTTTTAAATCAAATTAATATTGAATTAAAACACTTTAAGTTACAATAATAACTCGGCAGAGATTCATTTTTGTATGTTAAACAGAATTGACTTTACGAGTCGCAATTTACAAATATTCGAAGACTTGTGGCCCGTCTGCCGACTCGATCGCGATTCTCCTCCTCGACTTGTCGGTACGTCTCTCGTTTGCGCCCGCGTCTTCTCCTCCCATTTTGTCCCTGAAAGGTTCTCGCAGAATTATCCATACACATGATTGGCTAATACGTTTACATGTCTTAGGCTTGACCCAATGATCGCGAAGCGACACCGTAACGCCCCTTTTCAAAATCAAGGCCCTGCCTCCTTTCCTCAAATGCAATTGGGATGGTGGGTTTTTTTTCCACAATCTTAACTTTCTAAAGCATCTGTCATCATTCGTCACGTTGTAAGAGATTTTAAAATTTGGTCTCGGGTTAATATTGCCGGGCATTATTTATTACCTCAAACGACTTGAGTCTGTTTATTTTAAAACAATAAAGTAGAAAGAATATCGGCTTACGATGGCACTTAGACGTCTTGGTTTTAATTTTTTCTATAGTACCATTTCCTGAGAACTGCCAACTTTAAACACATTTTATCTAAATTATTGCCTTTTACGTTACTGTGTTTTATATTTATTGCAGTTTGCTATTCCCAACTTCGAGGTTTCTCTTTAAAATAACAAAAAAAAATTGTGTACACGTGTGAACGATACTTGGTCCCGTCCTTACTCGTTTTTATCTAACCGACTTCGAAAATAACTAATGTGTTCTAACATGCTACGTATGAAGACCATCTCAATATGATATTTGAATTTCGCTCCATTGCGATGTGGTATGAACAATCGATAGGGTCTACGACGAACGCATATAAGTCAAAGTGGAAAATAAAGATTTTCATTTTCATAATATAGGTAAAGTGAAATTGAATAAAGTGCGAATATTTATTAAATATACACCAACTTAATAATATTTCGAATTTTATTTAAAATAAAAATAATTCCGCACGTTTGATCATTAGTACGTACGTCAGTTCTCTATTTGTCGTATTTTATCAACAGATTTTAGAGAATATGTCTTTGGTTACTATTATCAGTAACGAAGAGTTGGCAAACGACACGATTTGCAGAATTTCAAAATGTTAAAAAAATATATTTATAGGTCGTCTTGATTATTGCGAGGCTGCCTGCACTAAGCCGAGATAATCTCTTTTAATTTATTACGACGACGTTCATTTTGTTTTGAATCCGATACCTCGTTCCTCAGCCTATAATTTAATCTCTTAATTAAGCTCTTATAGTATTACTGAGAAGAAAATAACAAGGGCAGTTTAGTTTGGTTTTATCCGCTTTAAATAACATCTAGGTTTGCAGCTGTTTTTTGGTTCAATAGGGCATTGGACATTTAGCTATAAATTCTAGTATAAAAGTAATTACACTGAAAAAATATTAAAATTCAACAAAAAACAAAGCTACAGGGACTTAATATTGGATTGCGTTATTTTCTAGCCCTTCCCGCAATTTTTCACAAAATTTGGCGCGCCCCACTCTGTCAAACTCCCTACGAATCGAATGAAACGTTAGCAGTTTAGACAGAGTGGGGCGCGTCTTCGAGGATTGAAATATCTATACGAAGCTATAACATGGGCACTTGCGTGTGATGTCATATGCTAGTAAGGCTGTCTCTGTCTATTACTCAAAGACAACTTTAGGAACTATAACTCTTTCCATTCGTTATTTTTTTCTTTGACACATGAAACAGATATAGCAACAGTAAGGGACCAGAAAGAGACCACTTTACCTTTATCTCTCTCCGGTGTCGCTAGTGCATGTGTGTTTCATGTGTCAACGAGAAAATAAACGTATAGAAAGACTATAACATATTGTGATAGACAGTGTATAATGACAATATTAAAATCGACGCTGGCATGGCACGCTTGCCAAAACACACATCATGGCAGTGCTAACCAAATAATTGTTACGATTTAATTGACGCTAGTATTATTCTTGAAACAGAGTTTGTCAAAAACGGCGACTTCAATGCCTTTTCCCTTCATTGCTTTAGCAACCACTTCAGTTCAGACGAATCAGTTTTCCGAAAGTAATCGCAAAAGTACAAATTGACCGTCTTTGTAATAAAATCGTCGAGAACGGAACAAAATTTAAACTTCATTAACAAGTAAAGTTCCGAACAAATCTAACTTTTTGTACTTGGGATTATTTTACAAACAACCTCTTTGTATTTCGCCCTCTCTATTAAATAGTTGACGAAATAAATTTGTCCTTTGTTCCTGGAATTTTGGTAGGTAAGTCTGCTGGGGAATCTCGGTTTTATTGAGATGTTTTTGGACAGTTTTGTAACCACATTCTCTTATTCATTTGGTCAATTTGGAAGATTATTAAAATTTTAATCTATACTTATAATAAATCTGTAACAGGTCAAATTCTGTACATTAAAGATATTTTGAAAATTTTTTTTCGAGGGCACTCTAAAATCGGTTCTGAACCCAAAACTGTATTTTTTTTCATTTTTGTCTGTCTGTCTGTCTGTCTGTCTGTCTGTCTGTCTTTCTGTATCACGGCCGCGCATCACATCGAAACTACTGAATAAATTCCAATGAAACTTGGTATGACTTGAGTTCATACTACGAGGAAGGACATAGGATACTTTTTATCCCGAAATTCAGCATGGTTCCCTTAGGAGAGGGGATAAAAGTTAAAATGTATACTGAGTTGTAAATCATTAACGCGTGGTTCGATTTCATTCATTCTTTTTTTGTTAGAAAGGGGATACATTAAAGATTGTTCTGTAAATATTTCAAAGTCATCGGTTTTGTAGTTCAGAAAAAATAGGCATAATAACCCTCAGTATTTGTCCAAATAGCTTGAAACACGGAATATGCAGAAAACTTTGATATAAACAAAATAAACAGAATCAAACGAATCGCACATAAAATGAAAGAGCGTAAAAAAATACTCGATCCGAGTCGACGACTTATATGTGGAGAATTATGATTATCGAGTATTTTCAAAATAAAAATAAAATTAATAAATTGATTTAATGGCGTTGCTAAGTAAATATTTCATTGCTGTCAAATTTTTTCACGTTTTTTTTTAAATAATTATAATACCAGGTTTTTCCATAGATTTACTGTAGTGTAAGGTCCGACCTCTTTGGTCTATTTAATTTATTAGCCCAAAGTTTATTTGATATGCAAATAACATAAGATGCGATCAGTCCGATTGTAGGTTTCGGAGAGTATCGAACATTACGTCAATGTATTTGTTCAAGAAAGAGTTAACGCTGAAACAGATTAATAAAGTAGAATCTCTCCATCGTATACAATCGTTAAAAAATGGTCAGAATAATTGACGCACTGAAGATCAGAGAAGCTAAACATATGGCATTGCTTCAATGCCATATGTTTAGCTTCTCTGGTCTTCAGTGCGTCAATTATTCTGACCATTTTTTAACGATTGTAGACGATGGAGAGATCCTACTTTATTAATATGTTTCATTGATACTGGGGGCCGTTGAGATAGCTGAAATCATAGGTATATCATATCAAAAAACTCGAAATATTAATATATATAATTGTCACAATGAATTGGTTCTTCGCAGTAAGCTTAATAAGTGAGACATAATTAATAAGGCAAAACAACGTTTGCCGGGTCAGCTAGTAACAAATATGAGTTTGGGAATTAAATATTTAATAATAATATACAAATAACTATCGTATTGTGAGATTTCATATAGATTAATTCGATATTATAGCTAAATAATTTTGTGGTTCATTGACCACGAAAGTTTTGTTCGATGATAAATATTATAAATCACTTACCGCAACATACAACAAACTGAATTATAAAGTTTGCAACAAAGAGTTGGCAACAAGTTTAGGTATCGTTTCATTATAAGCTCAACTTTACCCCATTATTTTATCGTTAGAGGAAACAATGACCTCTGAAGGGAACGTATCGCACATTTCACCCGAAATATTTTAATTGTCAAGCCTTGATAGCTCAACTGTTAATAAGCAGTTTGAAGTCCTAATTTATTGATTTAGTTTATTTTCTTTTAACTATACATATTAAATAGGCTAACGCTTTGACTGTTGTCACATCCCATGGAAAGTGATGATCAGAGGCGTCTCTAGCCCTAGTGGCGCCCGTGTGCAGCCAGTAACCTGACGCCCTCGAGCGGGGTCAAAATGGAATACAAGTGACCGCTCCCATACAAGTACTTTGTATCGGAGCGGTCAGCTGATTGGCCAAATATCCATACAAAGTCCAATTTTTTTTTTGAGAATTCGATATGAGTTCCTTGGGGAAAGTTGTTCAGTTTCATGAGTAGAAACACCCGTCAAGAGATTTGCTCTATTTTACCTAACACCCTGTATTTTCAAACGGAAATTCGGATGCAAATGGTGCAATTTTAAATGATGTCAGGAAGCAAAAAGTTTTTTAGGAAAGAAGGGGTTATAAGAATAAAAAATCACAACTTTGTAGTTCTTTCAAAAATATTTAATTTAAAAACTATTATAGTTACGTAACAGGACGGTCGTTCACACAAATTATATAATAACACACAAATGTATTTACAAAAAAGTTACTTTTCGAGCTTTTGCATTAGCGAAATCATTAACAATGTCATTAACTTCAATTTTGATTTCGTGTTCAATACTTATTAACGATAAATTTGTCAATCTACTTTGCGACAATGTTGATCTAAGGTAGTTTTTAATTATTTTTAGTTTAGAAAATGACCTTTCGCTATGTGCGACCGTGACTGGAAGTGTCAGGTATATCCTCAGTGCTGTGGACAGATTTGGGAACACTGAAATTAATTTATTCGTAAATAAGTAATTTAAAATATCCAACGGCGTAGTGGAATCATCAATAAACATTGGTAATAATTCGATTTCATTATAGAGCTCGAACTGTTCCACATCTGAAGAGCCAGCATGGCAAAGTTTATTTTCTAAATTAGAGCAATGTGTTTTTTTTGTATCAGTGTCCCAATCTTTCCAGTTTTTCAATTTTTGAAGAAATGAAAAAATTACATTATTTTCATTCAAAAGTTCGAACCGTTCGTCGAACTTAGTGATTGCGGTGTCTAACAAATAGTAGTAAAAATTTACTTTAAAATCTGTTTTCGCATCTGCTATCGGTTCATCCTCCGCCTCATAATTAAAAAACCTTTTACGAACGCGAGGGCGTGCAGGTGTGGGAAATTCTACTATTGCCTCGACTTCTTCCGCTACAGTTTTCGCCCTGTTAAGGAGCTCCTCAAAAGCAGACTCATTACGAAATTCAGACAAACTTATTTTTGCATTATCAATCATTTTCACCGCTTCTGACAATACAACGTCTGACTTTTGAAGGGCCTTGCTAACTATATTTATCTTGCTTAAAATTTCAAACCAAATAAGCAGAGAGCAGATAAATTTAAAGGACTTAATTTTTGCCAGCAATGAATTTGCCATATTTCTTGACTCTGCATCTTTGCTCCTATCGGAATATATAGTAAACAAGGCATCATACACTTTTCCCAGTTCAAAACGTAGAGCTTTTACGGCTTCAACCCTGCTCTCCCATCGAGTATTTGAGGGTGGTTTTAGACTTAAAGTTGGCACTTCTTTAGCAAGTATTTGCCAACGTGCTGTTGACGCAGAAAAAAAAAACATAAATTTCCTGCACAATTGAAAAGAAATTGACAATTTCTAATGAACTTTTAGCAGCGTCATTCACTACCAAATTAAGGCTGTGTGCCGCACAAGGTACATAAAATGCGCGCGGGTTTAAATCTAAAATTCGTTTTTGTAGACCTATATTTTTCCCTTTCATGTTTGCACCATTATCATAACCTTGACCACGAATATCTTGTATGTCAATTTCGTTTGAGATTAAAAAATCTAACAAAAATTGAGTTAAGCCCAGGCCAGTAGTGTCTGTAATAGGAAAAAAACCCAGAAAGTGTTCTTTTACTTCAGCCTTGTCGTTGCTTGCATTTAAAAGAACGTACCGTACGACAACCGATATTTGTTCTTCGTGTGCAATATCTGGAGTGCAATCTAAAATAATGGAAAAATATTTAGATTGTTTCAATTCCAAAACAATAGTTTTTTTTATTCTTTCTCCCAACAATTGTATTATTTCGTTCTGAATATTATGGCCAAGATAATGAGTTAGGCGTGACTTGGATTTTTGAATAAGGGCAATGTGTTCCGCAAGCACATTATCAAAGTTAGAGGTATATTCAACCAGCTTTAAAAAATTACCATTATCAGAATCGTAAAGTTTTTGAGATCTTCCCCGAAAAGCCAGACATTGCCTCGCTAAAAAATGAATTAGGTTGATTATTCGCTCGAGTACTGCAACCCAACGTTTTTTTTCCCGATCAATTTCATTTTGGTGCAAGAAATCTACTGACTTTTCTTTTAAAATAACAGTTTTCAATGTAATTTGTTTCTTAAGACATGATAGGTGCCCTAAGCTCTTTTCATGACGTTCTATAGCAGTAGACAAATGCTGCCAATCTTTGTAACCTATTTCACCATTAAAAGGAGTCAGACTCGCATCAGCATGAAACAGTTTACAATAAAAACAATAAACAGAATCAGTTGACTTAGAGTAAACCAGCCAGTCTCTTAAAACGGTTTCATTATTTAACATCTTTTTAGTATAATAAGCATTTGAAAAAGATCTTTTCGAACTATTTGAAGGATATGAACCCAGTTTTACCTGCACGGGCCCACGCTCCATCAAAAATATTCTCTGTTTATCGGATAACACCTGTGGCCATAACGCGAGATCATTCATTATATCTTCTCGAAGTATATTCTCCGGGGACGCTTCGGCACTAGGGGGTTCTTCGTCTTCTTCGACTACCGACGACAAAGACAGCAGCGGCGGCGGCGGCGGCGGCGGTGACTTAGAAGTGACGAGTTCTGCTGTAGAATTATCTTGGTTTTCATATGTCTCTATCTCCAGGTGTTCGTCCGAGGATGGACCGGGTCGAACAAAAAACTTTTTAATAGAACTTGTATTCTTTTTCAGAGACACTTCCTTCTCCAGCTTTCTTTTTCGACTCTGTGCACCAGACAGTTTCTTTTTTCCATCGCCATCAGACATCTAAAATAAATAATAAACTTAGTATACCTAGGCACCTAAAAGAACTATCAATGTAAATAAATTAATATACCTAGGTCCAGAGAAAAAGCTGCAACTTGGACTAGGACTTGGAGTATTATTTATTACAAGCTTCTTCCCGCGACTTCGTCCGCGAGGAATTCTTAGGTATATCGCGATTCCCCCGGGATCTGTGCACTTTTCCGGGATAGCAATTAGCCTATGTCCTTCCCCAGGACGCAAGCTATCCTATCTCCATACCAAAATTCATCCAAATCGGTTCAGCGGTTAGGCCGTGAAAGCGTAACACACAGACAGACAGACAGAGTTACCTACTTTCGCATTTATAATCATCATCATTTCAGAATAAATAAATAAAATTTAAAAGTAGGTAGTTCGTTGTTCAACGGTTAGGTACAAGTAAGACCTAAATAAATAAATAGGTACCTAAGTACTTATACTAGTAGGAACATATTACACTTGAAACTTACCGTTGTTTGTTCCGCACTGCAGTAGGATAAACAAATGAAAAATGCTAGGTCGTATAGGTACGAGTACCTATTTAACTTCGATATTACTATCTATCACCGATGTTTTGTTTTCATGAATTTCGCTAGCTATTTTTGATGACCTCCGACCTCGAGGCATGTCGCAATAATTGTGAAAGCAATTAACCAAATCTTACCTTTTATATAATTTTTAGCAAAAGAAAAGCCGATTTACTTCATATTTACATGTTTACTCAAAGATGATACTTAATCCAATTGCATCAAGGCTTATTTCGCAAAACTACGATGTAGCGGTAAAACAAAAATTGCGGCACGCGTACACAAGCCTTTGAAAATGACCGCCGCACGTCCCTGGGAAATTTAATTTGAACTTTATAGCATTCTAATACAGCCGAGTTAGCAATGATTGTCGGCCGCGGCGTGTTGTCAAACGAATCAAAACAAACAGGTGCCGATGCCGGCACCCGCCTTTCGTAGCGATGCGACATTACGCCAATTTAATCTTTTATTATCTGTTTTAAGGCTGCTTTCATGTTGAAACAAAAGTAATTGTGTAAATTTAAATAGAGTAGGTAGGAAAAGGAGTAGTTTTGCTTTGCTACCGCGCGCCCGGCGTCGGCCACGGCGGGCGCAGGGTCTTTGAGAGCGACGCATCTTCGGATGTGTCGCAAGGGCGCTCGGCGCGCGGCGCCCTTTAGACCCGGCGCCCGTGTGCGCCGCACACCCTGCACTATAGGTAAAGACGCCTTTGGTGATGATACAGTCTAAGATGCTCGCTTGCCTATTCACTTTTGATATTTTGATAGCACCTTAGTATTTCAGACCTCTGCGAAGGAACGAAGAGAGCGGAATCAACCCGCTTTGTGCGGTTTGCAAGTATTATGATACCTTTTTGTTACTTTTATTGAAAAGTGAATTAATCCGATCCGATCCGATGTGTCAAATTAAAAAACCGACCAAGAGCGAGTTGGGCTCGAACACTGATTGATCCATAATTCCCAATTTTCCTCACTTTTAAATTAAAGTTAAGCAAACAACGATTATTTTTTTCAATTACCACTGTGGTAATGGAACCATAAAACGGATTTAAAAGAGTTCAGAAGGTAACACAGTAAAATACCTAAAGTAGGACAGTCATTCATTTAGTTCAGTTAAAAAACAAAAGGATTGATAAACGCGCCTAACAGCGTACTACTAATTAATCCTTCGGGATCCACATTAGGTACATAAATACAGCAGTGGAAGGGAAATTTTAATTTTCGTAATGCGTAAAATTGTACACGCCTACCTATTACCATGAATGAAAAATTCAGTCCCTTTGGGACATAAGTGACGCTTGGTGACCTTTGATGACCTCTATAAAGCGATTGCGTTGAGTTACTCTTCCGTAACTTTGTATGACAAGCCGGCGAAATTACTGGGCATAACTTATTGATAACGTGTGACGGACACAACGCATTGCAATGTACGTACATTGCAATGTTCTAATGCGGTAAACAACTTCAGCCAAATGGCCAATGTTGCTTGATTGGTAAGTACAATTCCAAATTACCTATATTTCGATTTTATCGAGCGAGGCTTTTCTGTTCCATACGTGTCCTTGGACAGCGACGGATCGATGGGAGTGGTGTGATGGTACACGCTCGTCAGATCGTCTAGTTAATTATTTTATGTGGCTGAGTACATGTGAGGAAACCTGTAGTCTCAAATTAAGTAAATATCTTTTCAAAATTAGCGTCAATTTTAGCATTCGAGAGGAAATGATTAAGTGATTAAATAAACGACTTCGTATCCTGTATTTTCCTCAGTAAGCAACCTCACTGTGAAATTAAATGCATGTGGCTATCGGTGATTGTTATTTTCGATTTAGAGCTAAACTGCGTAACAATGGGTTACATGCGCTCAGAGTAAAACAATAGACTTTGTCACAATACAATCTAACATTGCACCTCGCCCATCTTCGGCGAAACTCGACTCTTTGTTATCCCAAAACCGTTATCGCTTTTAACTAAATCAGTAGGCACAATTTTAACGCGCGAGATTTGAAGTTACGCGTGGCAATTTTAGATTGATTGATGGACTCTATTGTATGGATTTGATATCCATTCAATCCGACCGGAATGTTCCAGCGTGAGGGATACCCTACGCCCTGGAAGCAGGGTCCGTACACCGGATTTCGGGGACAGATTTTGACCTCCTAATATACACTGCGAAGTGTCAGTTTCCTCAAGTCCTATTTATTTGGACGAGTACTTATTTTATAGGCTATGAGCCTTCCCCAAATGTACCATGGATTTTTATATTTGTATTATATTTCTTTGTTAAGTTCAATCTGGCCAAATTGAAAGTCGGAGGTCACATCTGTAAAAGAGGGCATGTGTGGTACGCTCAACCTCCGCCGCCGGCGATTTAAACTGACGTGTAACCCAACGCACATTATAAAACATATCAATTAATAACTTCACTTATGCCACGTACATTTTATAAAACACAATGTCCGAAGGAAAAAGGTACCTGTTTATCTTACCTTTCGAGGCTCGTAGACTCAGTCCCTTTGTTATCAGCGCCGCTGCTCTCGCGTCGGATGAAGGTCTATTATATTAGGAAGGTACTCTATTGTTTCTACTAAAGCTATCGTAAGTCTTGGAATAGTTCAGCGTTATCTAATATTTATGCAAAGGTAAATAAGGTCGAATTTCCTTCGACTGCGCTATGAACGGACTAGCCTTTTAGAGTTGCTCAATCTCAAATGTCTTATCTAGAAATTGACTCAATAGTTTTAATTTAAAGCACTAAGCTTTATAGTTTATTTAACCTCATTCTTCTAGAGCTAAAAGAATCGTTATTGAGAGCTAGATATGTGAGAGAAAGCTTATTATTGGAGGATTATTTTTGTAGTCTTTAGCACAAATCACTTATAATGTTTGTTTGCTTTCATAACATTAATTAGGTTTGCATATCCTATAGTACCTGATAAGGTTCAGTGCACATAAGTCTCCTTTAATAAATCTCTAAGGATAAGGTAGTTAATTGTAGCAATAAAAGAAAATAGTAGTTGATAAAAGGTCTGCTTTAATTACTGAAATATTAATTATTTGTTTACTCGACATTGAGTAGAAAAGAAAAGAGAAACTGTATTATTATTTAGATTAAATGCCGACCTTTCGGTATGCATTTAACCAGGCAACCCCGTTCCTAGATCATGCTAATTAGGAGAGAAAACGGCTTGCCTAAGTCAAAAACTCTCCGATCACTTATATTATACCTAACTAGTTTACACCTTATATGTAAAGTATATACACACATGTGCACTAATATGAATCATCGGAATCAAAAAAAAAAAGTTAAGACACACATAAACAATTCTAGACATTAAGTATTCTATATAACTTAAGTGCGTCAAACTAAGGTTCACATTTTAAATAACTTTACTTGGTAATTCACCTTTATTGTCCCAATTTATACTTATTTCTTGAATATCTCGGGCAAAAGTCCCGTGATTATTTTGGCATAGTATAATTACTCTCCAGGCACCTTTATGCATTATAAAAGAAAAGAGGG
The DNA here is from genome assembly GCA_036785405.1 of Coenonympha arcania. NCBI lineage: Eukaryota > Metazoa > Arthropoda > Insecta > Lepidoptera > Nymphalidae > Coenonympha > Coenonympha arcania. The sequence goes on from CM072067.1 coordinate 7,675,522, forward strand.
ATGTGATATTTATTTAAATATAATGCCAACAATATATTATCAATAATGGACCAATGCATTTTATAGTGTTACTTCTCCCATCGAACTGTGCTTTAGCATTCACGCTAGCGTTTAGGTCCATATTTACCCCGCATTAAACGGCTAGAAGTCGTTACTGATTGAATTAAATATAAGATTAATTTGTGAACCTTAACTTAAACACTTAAACAAAATTTGAAAGTGTACTTTACCGAATACAGCGCAGGAGCTCAGCGTTCCACTTACCACTTTATTTCAAGGCTTTTAAATCAAATTAATATTGAATTAAAACACTTTAAGTTACAATAATAACTCGGCAGAGATTCATTTTTGTATGTTAAACAGAATTGACTTTACGAGTCGCAATTTACAAATATTCGAAGACTTGTGGCCCGTCTGCCGACTCGATCGCGATTCTCCTCCTCGACTTGTCGGTACGTCTCTCGTTTGCGCCCGCGTCTTCTCCTCCCATTTTGTCCCTGAAAGGTTCTCGCAGAATTATCCATACACATGATTGGCTAATACGTTTACATGTCTTAGGCTTGACCCAATGATCGCGAAGCGACACCGTAACGCCCCTTTTCAAAATCAAGGCCCTGCCTCCTTTCCTCAAATGCAATTGGGATGGTGGGTTTTTTTTCCACAATCTTAACTTTCTAAAGCATCTGTCATCATTCGTCACGTTGTAAGAGATTTTAAAATTTGGTCTCGGGTTAATATTGCCGGGCATTATTTATTACCTCAAACGACTTGAGTCTGTTTATTTTAAAACAATAAAGTAGAAAGAATATCGGCTTACGATGGCACTTAGACGTCTTGGTTTTAATTTTTTCTATAGTACCATTTCCTGAGAACTGCCAACTTTAAACACATTTTATCTAAATTATTGCCTTTTACGTTACTGTGTTTTATATTTATTGCAGTTTGCTATTCCCAACTTCGAGGTTTCTCTTTAAAATAACAAAAAAAAATTGTGTACACGTGTGAACGATACTTGGTCCCGTCCTTACTCGTTTTTATCTAACCGACTTCGAAAATAACTAATGTGTTCTAACATGCTACGTATGAAGACCATCTCATTCTCCCCCAAAATAGATTTTGAAACGCCTAACATACCTATGCTCCTACCTATATACAAGGCTGGTTTTAAAATATATTTTCCCCTTCCTTAGGTAACGTCAAACCTATGTCTATAAAAAAATTTTTTTTCTAATTCCTAGCGCCCTGTACCTATGTTTGTTATCTATTTCCAAGTGTGAATAGGCAACAGTACGAGCCCCAGTTTTTGTAAGAGCCGAGTTACTCGCTTTCGAGAGATCGGTGTCAACACCTCCGAGTTTCTTTTGTCCGTTTCGACACCTAGCAATGCGATTTGCTGTAATACGTATGAAATAATCTATCTAAACTCTTAGTTTAGTCCCTTTTGTCAGGTCCAGGCGTAGATTTCTGACGGATGTATGCGTTAAGCTATACCTAACCGTCGAACAACCTGTCTCGAAAATAATCGAGGTAAAATTTGATCCGTTATTCGGAGCATAATAACTTAACCTTTAATTTGTATGAGGAATTTGTTAATACAATTGAACGTCGTCTTACCACTCGCCTGGCGTAGTGGATATAATCTGATCAGTTCACTATAACCATCCCGCATCACGAAGATGTTTTGAATCCGAATTTCCCGCAATGGTCCATAATGTTCCGCTAATCTCACAAAATAATTCTCTCTCCTATTTCTCTTGCTAACACCTAACCTAACCTATCCTATTCTAACGCGTGTTTAGATTTTAGACATATTCTCGTATGCTCTCAAAACTTTTCATATAATGCGTGGCTTACTAGAGAAATAGTAACGGCGCTTCGTTAAAGCGTAAACCTTGTAATGTCTGATAATGACATATCTCCTCGTACATACTAATAATCAAATCTCGTTATAATTTCTTAGGTAAGTTTAATCTTATAGCAGACTTTGTATATCTGTCTGATAAAGAACCCCTTCCTTCAGTGTGTAACGCTTTGATTCGAGTGTACCTATTGTTCTCGCTTGACTAATTATCTCACTCGGGATGGTTTTAATCCTTTGAGAAAAGTACACTACCTTGTATGATTCTCTCCATAAGGAAATATCCGTGTATTTCCGCGAATCCGGATACAATAGTATTTGGGAATAAACACCATTTAATTCAATTAACCTGATGTAATCTACCCCGGTACTATTGTAAAATCTCGGCTGTTAGTGGTGACGAGTCCGCAACTCCTACCATTTTCTTATTCAGCTTCCGCGCTACCAATAAGAGTCTACTTGACCCATCTCGCTTTTGTAAATGTGAGTGGAAATAAACCCTAACTTTCTAATTCCTTCTTTACCCGACACCTATACGCCAAAAATACCGAATAACTGTATATAATAATAGTTCCTTTGTTTACTACTTAAATTCGACTCGTCCAGGTGCATACCCGTTTGATTTGCACCGGCCCGTCTCCCTTTCTCGATAAACTATGCTCTTCCAGCCTAATATTTAAATTTAATATTAAATCAATCGTGATATCATTCAACTCTCCCCCAGACCTCTATATCTTATTCCGAATCTAATCTTACGCAATACCTAATACCTAAATGTCCGATTTCCAATGTTCATTTGTTATCGCAGTTTACCACTCCCTACACTCGTCCAAATCATTCATATACTAATATCGGCGACCTAGGTAACCGTCGAATAATCAGCACAGTTGTCTCAAATAAATATTATCTACTTAAAATTCTATCGCTGCTAACCGATTCGTATTCTCACTCCATGAACCAAATGCTCCCTGTATTTGAATTACTGGGATCGCGATTCCAGTTAAAGTAATATTTTCCATTAAGATTCGAGTCGTATGACTCCATAGTTATTCCGTAGTGCACTTTAGCTTTAAACGTACAATATCACACATACTTTTGGTAACTTAGATTAAGAATAACCAATTCGTGACACATTGTACACACGTTTAATCTCGCTTCAACCCAATCTTATATGCAGTGTCTACCTTGTTGCATCCTAGCATGTTGCCAGACTGACCTTCCAATAAGATTTCTATGCTATCAATTTCTGATTGGCAACCATATTCTCCGCTGTTCGTTTCACCTTTTAACGTCCGCTCAGTTTTAATTCGCCGACACCTAAAGCTTGTCCCGGCTTCCATCTATTTTCGTAAGAATCTTATAAGCTACGCTTATCCTTTCACGCTCCAATATCTCTTTATTTCCCGTTCTACACACCACTACGCTATCGGAACCTTAGTTTTTTTTTTTCGAATTTTTCTCCCCCACATTTTACGTTGAAAAAGAGCTCTTGCTATCCTTTACGAAAGTAATAAACTGGTCTGACCCGTTCAGTTTCAGACAGTGTAAGTTAATTTAAATTCGTTCCATAACCTAACCGATCTCGACGATGATCTCGCCTCCTCGTTTTGAGTTTTGAGTTTGAGTTTCTTTTAATAGCCCAATTGTAAGTTGAAATTTTCGGAACAGTGGTACGCGCCATCCGCGACTCATTGTATCTTAATCCTTTGAACCCACTACCTACAATACCTCTCGCGACTCCCCCTTGCCTCTGAAATATGTTTTGTTCTAAGCTTCTTAGAAATTTTGCTCCGTTTATGACGCTAGCTTCCTCAGTACTAGTGAACCATAACCGTTGTATACCTATTTCATAGTGTCGCCTAATAGAATTTACTAAGTCTCGTTCGCTAAATGGAATAGTTAGCGACTGCATTGTTTCAGCCTGCTTGGCAAAGTGTTCGGTCATAGTCATTTCCGAATCACTCGTATAAATTGTATTAATTAACCTATATTTCACAGATTCTTGAATCTGCTCGGTCCAGAAGTTTCGCCTAAAATCTGCCTCGAAGTCGGCGAACGTAACCCAATTTTTTGAATATAATAGCATTATCTTACGCGCGCGCCCAGTTATACATCTTAATGCTATATCAAACTCGCGGTCCATCCCATTTACAGCCCGTATATACTTCTTTAATCGCTCTAAAAATATAATAGGGTTGAAGTACGATTTTCCATCGAATTCGGTCTGTTAACCGAAGGTTGTACCACATATAAGTTCTGAATCGCAGAATGTGTTGTACTAGAACCCGCAGAATCCAAACTAGATACCTGTCTGCTAATCTCGTCACCTGCATTTCGTTCCACCCTAACCTTATCATGTGACGTAACACTTTCGCTTCCATTCAATATCGTACCAGGATTCGAACCCAGCGATCGCAATTTCTCCTCGAAATCATTGAATTTTTGTAAAATCGACTCTAATGTCGTTCTCCCTACGGTCTCTGTTTGCTTGCTTGTTCCTACCGTGCTAAACCTCGGTCGGTCCGCAGCTGCCTGCTTTGTACTACGGTCTTTTCTACCTGCTGACATCCTTCCTAGTCCGACTTTTAAAACGTATACTTATTATTTACTCGCTCAACTTCGCTAAATGTTAAAATTATTTGTTTTAACTTGTGCGTCTTTCATAAACCCGACAGAAAGCCCTTTTTTTTCTTTGTAGCAACGCGAAGCCAACGTAACAATGACACCAGATGCTTGAAAGCTTGTACTGTTTCTTATTATTAAGGGGTATATACTGATTCTTATGAATTTCTAAAGTTCTGAGAATTAAATTTAAGAAATAAAGCAGAAATAATGTCTCGGTCACTGCGGTCAATCTCCCCGGAGATCCCTGTAAATTGTACATTTATAAACATACTGCTTATCTCTGCTCCCCTTATACATAAATAAATGTATCACATGTGTATTATACACTAACATGCTCAGTGCAGTCAGTCTTCTCCTTGCTAAATAAATAAAATATACTGCTGATTTCTGCTCTCCCTATACATAAATAAATGTAACACATGTGTATTATACAGTAACATGCACAGCGTAATCAATCTTCTCCTTGAAAATCCTGTGAACTTTACATTTATAAATTATACTGCTTATCTCAGCTCTTCCTATAAAGTGAAAGTATAACATATTTTATACAATAACATGCACAGTGTGTCTAAACCCTTTCTTTTCTTAGTTACTTAGGAGATTTTTTTTTTTTTTTTTTTTTTTTTTTGCTTTATTACCTCACATACCTAGTCACGATTCCTACGTTGTGTATTTTTTTTTCGATATAAATCAGTCGTATCGATATTTCGAATACGTAACTGAAATTCTGGTCACGCGGCACCAAATTTTATGTGATGGTACACGCTCGTCAGATCGTCTAGTTAATTATTTTATGCGGCTGAGTACATGTGAGGAAACCTGTAGTCTCAAATTAAGTAAATATCTTTTCAAAATTAGCGTCAATTTTAGCATTCGAGAGGAAATGATTAAGTGATTAAATAAACGACTTCGTATCCTGTATTTTCCTCAGTAAGCAACCTCACTGTGAAATTAAATGCATGTGGCTATCGGTGATTGTTATTTTCGATTTAGAGCTAAACTGCGTAACAATGGGTTACATGCGCTCAGAGTAAAACAATAGACTTTGTCACAATACAATCTAACATTGCACCTCGCCCATCTTCGGCGAAACTCGACTCTTTGTTATCCCAAAACCGTTATCGCTTTTAACTAAATCAGTAGGCACAATTTTAACGCGCGAGATTTGAAGTTACGCGTGGCAATTTTAGATTGATTGATGGACTCTATTGTATGGATTTGATATCCATTCAATCCGACCGGAATGTTCCAGCGTGAGGGATACCCTACGCCCTGGAAGCAGGGTCCGTACACCGGATTTCGGGGACAGATTTTGACCTCCTAATATACACTGCGAAGTGTCAGTTTCCTCAAGTCCTATTTATTTGGACGAGTACTTATTTTATAGGCTATGAGCCTTCCCCAAATGTACCATGGATTTTTATATTTGTATTATATTTCTTTGTTAAGTTCAATCTGGCCAAATTGAAAGTCGGAGGTCACATCTGTAAAAGAGGGCATGTGTGGTACGCTCAACCTCCGCCGCCGGCGATTTAAACTGACGTGTAACCCAACGCACATTATAAAACATATCAATTAATAACTTCACTTATGCCACGTACATTTTATAAAACACAATGTCCGAAGGAAAAAGGTACCTGTTTATCTTACCTTTCGAGGCTCGTAGACTCAGTCCCTTTGTTATCAGCGCCGCTGCTCTCGCGTCGGATGAAGGTCTATTATATTAGGAAGGTACTCTATTGTTTCTACTAAAGCTATCGTAAGTCTTGGAATAGTTCAGCGTTATCTAATATTTATGCAAAGGTAAATAAGGTCGAATTTCCTTCGACTGCGCTATGAACGGACTAGCCTTTTAGAGTTGCTCAATCTCAAATGTCTTATCTAGAAATTGACTCAATAGTTTTAATTTAAAGCACTAAGCTTTATAGTTTATTTAACCTCATTCTTCTAGAGCTAAAAGAATCGTGATTGAGAGCTAGATATGTGAGAGAAAGCTTATTATTGGAGGATTATTTTTGTAGTCTTTAGCACAAATCACTTATAATGTTTGTTTGCTTTCATAACATTAATTAGGTTTGCATATCCTATAGTACCTGATAAGGTTCAGTGCACATAAGTCTCCTTTAATAAATCTCTAAGGATAAGGTAGTTAATTGTAGCAATAAAAGAAAATAGTAGTTGATAAAAGGTCTGCTTTAATTACTGAAATATTAATTATTTGTTTACTCGACATTGAGTAGAAAAGAAAAGAGAAACTGTATTATTATTTAGATTAAATGCCGACCTTTCGGTATGCATTTAACCAGGCAACCCCGTTCCTAGATCATGCTAATTAGGAGAGAAAACGGCTTGCCTAAGTCAAAAACTCTCCGATCACTTATATTATACCTAACTAGTTTACACCTTATATGTAAAGTATATACACACATGTGCACTAATATGAATCATCGGAATCAAAAAAAAAAAGTTAAGACACACATAAACAATTCTAGACATTAAGTATTCTATATAACTTAAGTGCGTCAAACTAAGGTTCACATTTTAAATAACTTTACTTGGTAATTCACCTTTATTGTCCCAATTTATACTTATTTCTTGAATATCTCGGGCAAAAGTCCCGTGATTATTTTGGCATAGTATAATTACTCTCCAGGCACCTTTATGCATTATAAAAGAAAAGAGGGATGTGATATTTATTTAAATATAATGCCAACAATATATTATCAATAATGGACCAATGCATTTTATAGTGTTACTTCTCCCATCGAACTGTGCTTTAGCATTCACGCTAGCGTTTAGGTCCATATTTACCCCGCATTAAACGGCTAGAAGTCGTTACTGATTGAATTAAATATAAGATTAATTTGTGAACCTTAACTTAAACACTTAAACAAAATTTGAAAGTGTACTTTACCGAATACAGCGCAGGAGCTCAGCGTTCCACTTACCACTTTATTTCAAGGCTTTTAAATCAAATTAATATTGAATTAAAACACTTTAAGTTACAATAATAACTCGGCAGAGATTCATTTTTGTATGTTAAACAGAATTGACTTTACGAGTCGCAATTTACAAATATTCGAAGACTTGTGGCCCGTCTGCCGACTCGATCGCGATTCTCCTCCTCGACTTGTCGGTACGTCTCTCGTTTGCGCCCGCGTCTTCTCCTCCCATTTTGTCCCTGAAAGGTTCTCGCAGAATTATCCATACACATGATTGGCTAATACGTTTACATGTCTTAGGCTTGACCCAATGATCGCGAAGCGACACCGTAACGCCCCTTTTCAAAATCAAGGCCCTGCCTCCTTTCCTCAAATGCAATTGGGATGGTGGGTTTTTTTTCCACAATCTTAACTTTCTAAAGCATCTGTCATCATTCGTCACGTTGTAAGAGATTTTAAAATTTGGTCTCGGGTTAATATTGCCGGGCATTATTTATTACCTCAAACGACTTGAGTCTGTTTATTTTAAAACAATAAAGTAGAAAGAATATCGGCTTACGATGGCACTTAGACGTCTTGGTTTTAATTTTTTCTATAGTACCATTTCCTGAGAACTGCCAACTTTAAACACATTTTATCTAAATTATTGCCTTTTACGTTACTGTGTTTTATATTTATTGCAGTTTGCTATTCCCAACTTCGAGGTTTCTCTTTAAAATAACAAAAAAAAATTGTGTACACGTGTGAACGATACTTGGTCCCGTCCTTACTCGTTTTTATCTAACCGACTTCGAAAATAACTAATGTGTTCTAACATGCTACGTATGAAGACCATCTCATTGGACAGTTGAAGATATTTAAACATTACATAAGTGGCAGGAAGGACAAAGCAAAACAGTCGAGACACTTAGCTCTAGAACTAGATACATAACCCTGAAACATAAAAAAATCGAATAATTGGGCAATTATGAGTCGGGCTCACGCACTGAGTGATCCGTACTATTAATTCCAACCAAAACAAATTTAAAAGAAAACCAGCAAAAAAATTACGTTCCTTTTATGGAAGTCCCCTTAAAAAATAATTTGTTTTAATTTAACTATTTATTTTAAGGGTACCAAATCAATTTTAAAGGTATCCAAAGGGTAAAAACTAAGACTTCGCCGTCCTTAGTCATATGGCTTCAAAAGGTTCCCGATATCCGCTCTAGGCCATACATATAAATCACAATGAGGACAGTCAAATAGCGACAGTGGTCGAAATGAATTAATGTACAGCCGATGTGTTATTTACGATCCCGCCTTTGAAATACCTTGTAATAAAACTGTGATTTTGGTCGTAATATAATTAATGCAAAAGGTTACTTTGTATGCCTTAACTTTATTTTTAGGACTATAATTTTCAGTTGTTTACCCGTGGCTCCGCCCTCGAGAATTTCGGTTTTTCATGAATCCCGCGATGCATGGAATTTTCGGAATACAACACGCATAGGAAATAGCCTGTGCTAATCCAAAGTACCTATAAAATCTATCTCCATTCCACTTTAATTCAGATTAAATAGTGCTTTCATGTCTGTACTGCACACCTACTCATTTACGGTAAGACCTGGCGTCATATGCGTTGTACGGTAGGCGGTATATCCATATCTACTTTTATCATGCATGTAAAACAGATAGTGGTTTTTAGCACATCTTGCAAATGGTGATATACGACTGTTAGATCAATAAGAGAGTTTATTTATACTCGTATAAAGTAGTCAAGTAAGAGAAATAGTGCGATCCATCAACGCCCGCGCAGTAATGATGACCCTTGGGATCAGACGGCGTTATTGCCCCGATACTGACAGAGATCTGTGACTGTGAGGTGACTGGAATAATTTACTCGTTACTCGTTGATATTATCTAATGTGTTTTATATACGTTTGTATCTTATACCTTTAAACGTGCAATTCTTGTATCTTTATACCTTTAAACAAGCAATTCTTATATATATATCTATACAATCTGAATCTCGTAAACGGCTTGGCAGACTATACAGGAGGTGTTGGGGGCGATATATTGACCTAGCTTTCATTTTTGGAAAATATTGTATTTACCTAAAAAAAATACCGAGCAAGATCGGTCATCCAACTGGTGAGAAAATAAAGAAAAAAGAAGTACCTAATAAGCTTAGATACCCATTTCACAATTTATTTAAGGCCACCGAACATATCAATATCGTCACAGAGGCGGCGAGGACTCTTCATAATATGCAGAAGGTTGCTTGCTCCGTATCACGTCGGGGTCACCTCCTCCACTCTCAATTATCCCATCTGTATCCCCAGATGGGATAATTGAGAGTGGAGGAGGCGAGCTTCGGTGATGGCGAAGTAATAATGGTCGTAGGAGTAGAATGAACCAGGAAAACAATTTTCACGCGCTGAAGTAATCAGATACAAGTTCAGCTAGCACGAAAACTATGTGTGATCTCTTTGTAGTCTGCATCGCAGGTATTATCGCAGTCTGTGATCGCAGTGTCAACTGTGTCGTACTGTAAGCTGACGTGATTACTGGGCAAAATGAAACCTAAGGTTCTCAGTATGATGAGCGCAGTGTAGTGTGTCGTTTGTTATTGCAATGCGAAGTCCTATAGGTACACGCAACATCAAGTAAATGTCCAGTTCGACTCATTACGCTTTGTTATAAAAAAAAACTGGCACTTCGGGACTGCCGACAGTAGTGAAATTAACAATCATTACTTAATATCAATGGACTACACTACCAGATACTTACATACAAAGAAGTCGGTAATGGTAAGAATGGTATATAGTATATACCAATTATTCTGTTGTACATAAATTTATTCTCTGAACTAAACTAATTTGGCGCGTTTAAAAATAGTGCTATCCTTTTTTATGCAAAACATTTTGAAAAGGATAGCACTATTTAGACGCGTCAAAGTAGTTCAAAAATTTGCACAACAGAATTGGTCACGAGTTGAAAGATTTTTTCCATCTCCGCTACTTTTTCGATTCCTACATTGAGATGAGCTATTTAGATACACCAAACGAACCAACCATTTAGCTGAAGGTACGTTCAATACATTTCGAACACTGCTAATCTTTCCGAATGCCGCTCTTGCAGCCATTAATTTTCGTATTGGAATATAAATGGCCGGGCTGTTGAACCGTTGAAACTGCAACACACTCCCGGGAGTAACATTCTTCTTTGGAGACGCTGTACCTAGTTTTCGAATCAATTTTACTTATATTTGCCCTAGTGTTTGATAAAATTTAAGTAAAAACCTTCTAACAACAGTCAATATAAACTACCGTACCGCATAACTTTCCAGGCTACAGGGCTATTTACGAAAATAATATCTCCATATCAAAGTTTCACTATAAGATTACGATTGAAAACACGATAACTTACGTTGAATTACAACAATAACCAATATTGGGATCACTGTAAGTTTTAATAAAACAGGGTTTCTAGATTCAGATTTGCAGTGGTAAAAAATTGACCTTAAACTCAAAATAAAGTAATTATTAAAACTGCACATGTGTGAGTCAAACCAACGTGTGCACGTGGAATAGAAAACTTCCGCGATGCACTTGGTATTCTTGCAGTCTAGATCGAATTTATTCGACTTATGGGATTACGAGCTCTTAACACTTAAGATGTTTATTAAAATACTTTTCCTCTTAAATCCTATTATACAGAAAAAGAAAGTAAGCTTAGAGACTATATTTTATTAAATTATTATGATTATGTATTATGTACTAGAATTAAGAAACAAGATATAAGTTGTTTACAACTCACTAAGGAAATGAAGTTATTTTTGTTAAGTATACGAAAAAATTATGAGACGAGTAAGGGCGAACAAGTAGTAGCTAGAGAGTAATAAAACTCGTAAATTTTAATTAAAAATAAAATACAAAATGCTTTATAGTTTTTGATTGGTTGGGCAAAATGCCGAACAAATACCCCTTATCTCCCAAGTTTACTCGAAAAATCTGCAATAATTATGATTAATAGAGATTAAGTTAAGTTTGCGGTTCGCAAGTGATTTTAGGTTATTCTAATTACTATACAAGTCTTGCCCGCGTGGAATGGTGGCAAGAATACTGGCTGCATTTCCGCGTTGAACAGCTAGACTCATACGTTGCGTAAAAAATGAGCCAGCCCTTCTGTCACCAGTTGAGGTTATATAGTTTACTATAGTAGGACGGAACCCTCGAGTCCGACTCGCACTTGGCCGATTTTTTAGGGTTTAAATGGTACAAATGGAACCTTTATGGTGAGTCTTTCTCCGTCCGTCCGTTTGTTACACTCGATTATTATTTATTTATTTAATAATTCAGTCAATTCATTAAGAGATGGTACAGTAGATGTGAATGAGGTTCCGTATTTAAATTCTCAGCAACGAACGCCGAGATAGCGTTGTTAACGCGAATGTCCCCTGGGAATTATCCATTCAGACCAAATAATTACTTCCCTTTACTCGCGTGTGGATATTGTGTAACAATTTATTTGTACGTTACGTTGAACGAAATCACTGGAACCCTTTTCAATTCGGCAAATAGACGATGACAGCGCCGATTTTTATAAATAAGACATCAAAGCTCCCTTGTTGTTTACCATTTAAAAACTACGATTAAATTTTTGACGACCTTACGCAGTGGTGGGCACTCGGATTCAATAAAAAAGTCGCAGGTTTGATTCCCGCCACGAGCCACTTTGTTTCAGCCGTCGGACGTCCCCTGCCGGACATAGGCCTCCTGAAATGATCGCCAAACACCACGATCTTGACGCCAGCGACTCCCCACGACTTTCTTTAAGTCGTCCGTCCACCTGGTGGGGAGGTCTGCCGACATTGCGCTTCCCGGTGCGTGGCTGCCATCCCAGCACCTTGGGTCCCCAAGGTCCATCGGTACTACGAGCTAAGTTCCCCGCAAATTGTTGTTGCCCAGAACAAGGTTGATGATCCACGTTGGTCACTTGGGTCTTTTTGCGTTTGCATTTCTTTTTGGGAACTATATTTTCTATCACCAAAATTTATATTTGTCATCAAGTTGTATCACCTAATAAATAGATCTATCGCCACGAAATATTTTCGTTCTCAGATAAATAAAAATTGTTCCCAGGTATGAATTATCAAATTAATGTTAATATATGTGTAAAATATAAGAGATCGATAACCAATAAAATTATATTGCATTACATGAATATAAACTTCGTTCTTATAATAATAGTTTTGTACTTAAATAATAGCTCTGTGCTCAGAATGGTAGATCTGTCACCAAATAAATCGATTATCGATCCCTGACTGCGACTCCGTCGACATGCTCTTGGAGGGGAAGAGGGTGACGGCTAAGGAGTTTTCCTAGGTCCCATGTGCACCTATAGGTAAATAGGTTAAGGTTATTTTCCTTTTTTGACCACCCAGAAATAGGAGCCCCGCGAAGCGGGGCTCCGTCGACATTCTCTTGGAGGGGAAGAGGGTGACGGCTAAGGAGTTTTCCTAGATCCCCCAATTTTTCTTAGGCTATAGTCGTAAATTCTTATATAAAGTTAACACATAACCTCAAAAAATAAAAAAATAAAAAACATAATATGATTTATTGGTGATCTCTTTAAATTAGTTTGCTTAAATACTTATTAGGACACACCTATTATAATACATACAAAAACATTTATTTGGTACTAGACCTTATATCTCAGGATTTTAGGTGATTTATTGTGGAACTGATTTTGCATTGTTTGGTGACTACATTTTGGTGACAGATCTACTATTTTGAGGACAAACCCTATTATTTAAGAAACACAAAACTAATTAAATTGGTGATAGCTTAAATGATACCCTTTCTTTTTTGTTTACTTTGGAATTTTACAATTTCTAAATTGGGTCATGTCTGGGCTGGTTTCAGCCCAGTTTCAGCTGTGTGTAGTGTAGTTACCACCCTACCAGCAAAGACACACCGCCAAGCGATTTAGCGTTCCAAGTTCTAGCGCGAGTGTAGAAACCGTCAGGGCTTACTTAACTTTCCAAATGCAAGAAGTAATTATCATGATATTGTGACTTTTAAATTTTGTACAACTGTGTAGTACAAACACTAACTTTACCATTTCGATATTGTATCAGTAAAAATGTAGGAGGTCAAAGGTGGTATTAAATGAGCCGTCATTTATCTCGATTGACGCAATCTCTAGAATTTCACTCGTAGTTAATTGAATCGTTCGACTTGATAGAAAGTGGCGGAAAAAATGATCCAATTTGGTGACCTATTTATTAGGATCGAGGGATATTTAATATTGGGAGATTTATCAAGTGGGTTACAGTGAAAGCTTTATTTTATTCACTCTTTGATTGTTATAGAAACTTTTCTGCGCCTCTCCAAGAGAACCATATAAGCATCTCGCGCATATGTTTGGATATGTGTAACTCCATCACAACCACTAAAAGATTTTTTCTTGTAAATTGGAAATTTTTGCTTATATCTTGAATTAACATAACAACTTTTTATTAAAAAAATGTAAAAAACACGTGGAAAAAACCCTCTTGCGAAATTAGATATTAAGTTAATTATATAAATCTGTTGAAATTATTTATATAGGTATGTACAGAACGTTCCTAAAATTACACTTAGGTTACATGGTAATAATTATAATTACTACAAGCAATAATAATTATTACAAGTAAGCAAACGACATCATAATTAATTGCCACGAGGGCGACGTTGACATCGTTCGTCAATCAGATACAATGACAAGGCGTATTTTGATATATCACCTATCATTATAATAATTTATCAATGAAATTCTACGGAAATATTGTCCGTTATTGTTTACTTTTCCGCAGTAAACGTGAACAGTAGTAGTGACAAGTAGGCATCATTTTTAACGTGTTACTGGGAGCAGGGGAGCCATTCATAGCCGCATCCTCAAGAAGATATTCAAAGATGGAGGGTATCGCAGTCTCTTACCCCCTTTCAAATACCGTAGAATAGCGCTGGTATGTATTGTATCCAAATTGAATTGGAATCTTTGCGGTTTAATTTTTAAAATTTTTTTGTCAGGACCTCAAATATAGGATAGGTACACCTAATTTTAGTCAACTAATTCCGTTTGTATCTAAGCTCCGTACTTTTGACATTTAGGCGTAACACTACCTATAACCAACCTAACTGAAGTGTCAGAGCTAAAGTGTTGGATATTTCTAAATATTTTAGTCAATTGATACCAGCTCAATCTAGGCTCCGTAATTTTCAACGTTATAAAATAATGGGTTATTCTACTTAGCAGCTTAAATATGTAAGTTTGTTTTACTGGTTTAGATCGCGTGTCGTGTTAAGGCTTAATAAGGCTTCACGAAAGACGACGATAGCTCGTAACGTAATGAGATTTTATACTGGATCTAGTTACTTATAGATCTTATCTACTGAAGAAACGTAATTATTTGCAGTCATTTGAAAATGTAATCAAACTCACACAAAATTTATTCTTACTCTATATTTTTGAATCGCTTAAGATATTTGTCGACTTAAAACTATGATTACGTGTGAAATACACCCTGCACTGAGGAGAACCGAAGATTGTATTCCGGCGGATCTTATTATGCCTACTGAAAATTTTATACCCATACTTTACTACGAATTTTACGAATTCTACTTTTTACGAATCCTTCAAGTATGATATGGTATCTACCTAGCTATTAAAATCTGATGAAGAGAAGTGAACCAGTCTTAGTGGTAGAGAACTCGCATAATTTATTGATTCCTCTCAACATAGAGTCATAGTCTGTTAAGTAAGTCAGTTTACTTGGGTAAATTAAAAGGTAGTTGAAAAGCGGTTTAGAGCAACACTGTAAAATAATTATCGATGGATTAAATAATTTTGATACTTTGCACAAAAAAATTACTTGCTAATTTTTTTACAAAATAAACTCAAAAATTAAAATTTCTTATTTTTCCCTCTTTATATTTTTTTCTGCAAATTTTCCTATTCTAATACTCCAAATTAGATTCATGGCGCCCGTGACTCGCAAAGTTTCTCTTGTTTCGTTATTTCATAAAACCACACAATGTTAGTTTTATTTTTATTGTTTACTCATTTAAAACAGAAATGAAGTAATAATCAAGTATCAAACAAGGTTTGCCGTTCTACAGAAACAGGAAGTATAATGTTGTCCGATTGCGATTTTTTAATTTCCTCAAAATTATCAAAGTAAACTGACTTACCTATTTAACAGACTAAATTAAAAATATGAAGATCAAATGTTATCGTTTAATTAACTTACCGATCTGTCGTTTCGTTCTGTCTTTCCGTAAACTGTATTGTGTTACTCGTTTCGCACGAAGGGCTTCTTTTCTTGTCAACCATCTTCCATTACCTGCAATGAAAAAAGTATAACTATATTACCTTCACCCAAAATTGAACGTAGGCAGGCCAGGCGTACAAAAATAAGTGTAAGAAAATAACACAAAATAACGGTCGACGCGGTGGACAGCGCAAAAGTGTGGCGAGTTTAGCGGTGCCAAAAATTTTTGTATTGACACCGACAGCGTCAGTAGTAAGCCGACCGCAGTATTAAACACAGATCATTAAACTTGTCAATAGTCTGCACACACGTTTTCATGTGTTACATTGTGGCGTGTTTGTGGGAAATTTTGACAAATTATTTTCTTGTATGAAGATAGTTTGCGTAAAATGTTCTGATGAGCATGTCCTCATGCTCATCAGATAATAATTGACATTACAATTGGCACAATTGTTCAAAGTAATTTTAAAGGTGTTGGCCGGCAAATTTAATGTATTTTAACACCATAACGTAGATGACTGATATTTATTGGATAATTCCAAAAAATAAGCCATTATATCATTCTCCGACAGCGAATTCACTTTATTTTTGCTCTTCCAATCCATAAATTGCTCGTACACATGTACATATTTTTCTTTAGGTTTTCCCGGTAAAAGCGACTCAGCGGCAATTTTAGCTTTGTCATATTATATTTCTGGCGGTGTTAATTCCATATTATATTCATCACAATAACTATTTGAACTCATTTTTTACCCACGACGGAACGGAGTACGGGTATATGCGTTTAGGGTGAGAGACCGTTTGTACATTACTCTATTAAAAAGATTTTATATTTGTTTGTATGTTAAATTGTTCACAAAAACCAATAATGCAAAAATATTTTTGTTTGTTTGTTTGTTTGTTTGTTTGTGCACATCGATGTTCCCATTTATTTCAAAAACGGCTTAACCGATTTAGATGCAGTTTTCGGTATAATGTTCGGTGTTCAGCGGCAATGGTTCTTAGATAGTTGTTACGAACATCGATCACCAGGGGGCGCCATAAAATATATTTATATTCCAAACGAATGTTCCCATTTTTTTCAAAAACGGCTTGACCAATTTAGATGCAGTTTTCTGTATAATGTTTGTATTCATTGGCGATGGTTCTTAGATAGTTGTTACGAACATCGATCACCAGCCTTAAAAAACATTTACAGTGCAAACGAATGTTCTCAATTATTACAAAAACGACTGAACCGATTTGGATACAGTTTTGTATAAAATATTAGTGAGTCATTGGCAATGGTTCGTAGATAATTGTTCTTGTGATTGAACAGCAGGGGGCGCCACAATAAACGTCTCTTTATGACTTGGAAGGGATGATGCCTTCAAACTCCTGCTAGAGGAGCTAATGGCTAGTTTGAAGATTAATTTTCATTTTTTAATAATAGTATAATTTAAATTACATTAATATATTAATCGAAAAACTATAAAACAAGTGGAAAATTAAAAAATTTTAAAACACCCACGACTTTTGCAGACTTGTAATTGAAAAAGGATTAAATAATTTTTTTGAAACTCCCCGACTAAAGGAAAGTAAGAACTAAGAACCTATCAGTATAATTACAAATCCAAGAAAATCCGCCGGAGCTGCCATTGCTATTTTCGTTTCCAATATCAATAAATGTAATTAGTACTCTTTATGATTGAAATGTGAACACTTGTTCACATTTCAATCATAAAGAATTGTAAAAATGGCGCGGGCAAGTTTTTTTTTTTTTAGGGACAAGACTTTTTTTTTGGCAGGGTAATGGCTCTTGTGAAATGAGCATCAATGGCAATAATTTATCGAAATTCAAATTAATTTTAATTGTGTTATTAATTTATACTCTACGTATATATTATAGGAATAAATTTATTTTAAAAATTAATTCATTTATTAATAGATTTACGCTGTAAAATATTCATTTCGATCAATAATTTTGCATATAAAACTTTTTGATTAAAAACCTCCATGCATTTGATATTCTGTGGTTATAATGGTATTCTGTGGTTATATCTACTTATGCAGGAGGAAAACAAAAAAGTACTAGTGCGTAAAAGAATAACTTTGCGCACGCTAAACATACATGGAAATAACAACTTTTTGAGCAAATGTGTTAAAAATATATTTGTGATATTGCAGCACTAAGGCATTTTCATTGCAAAGACGATCTAACAATTGAGCTCTTACAATAAAAGGCTTTCTCCTCTACGAGAATTATTTAGACTATTCCACTACGGAATCTCTAAATTAAATGTTAGGAAAGTTGTTTAATTTTCTCAAAATCAATAATATGCGCTCTACGTGTTTCTATCCTTGGAGAAATTTTCCTCTGCCCCAAGATGTTGGAAGCTTAATAAGTGATTTATGTAATTATATTATTTGACGTGAATACAACTTTAAAATTTCCACCGAGGCAAAATAAATATATTCTTTAGATACATTCATTATACAATAAAAAATAAATAAATAAATAAGCTTTTATTTCATTCCTTACACCTAGGTACTATTTATATTTACATTATTGGATATATTTTTATAATAAATTAATAGTACTAGCTTAACTCTAAACTTATTCTAAACATGTGTTTGTTTTTACATATTATGTATCTAATGTGTATAAAGATGCACTTATTGTCTATTCTTATTTAAGCTGGAAATGAAAAAAAATTTTTATGTATATATATATATTTTTGTATGAGTATGGTAAGTTTCTGTTCAAGTGTAAGGACCGCCTGTGGCGGTAAAAGCCTCCTCCATTGCCTTCCATCTGCACCTATGTCTTGCCAGAGTACTCCATGTTTTGCCCGCAACTTTGGCTATGTCATCCTGCCATCGCATATGTGGTCTGCCTGGTCTGCGTTTCCAATTCAGAGGATACCAGTTTGTGACAGCTTGAGTCCATCTGTCATCCTTGTATCTCTGAATGTGACCCGCCCATCTCCATTTGAGTTGAAGTATTTGTTTAATTGCGTCTCTTGCATTTGTGATTTTTCTTATATGTGAACATTTTACTCGGTCCTTTAGTTTAAACCCGACGAGGCTCCTCTCCAAATTCATTATACAATGCTTTTAAATAAAATTTTGTTCGAATGTTAAAACTGAAAAGGATGCTGACTTTTCAGTTTGTATGATCTGAGTGAGGGGAGTAATTGTTGTAGGAAAACTTATGGAATGTATGTTTGATTGCATGGAAATTTGTGTTTTCTTATGTCTGTTTCCTCTTAACATGACAACTAAGTACTGAGATATATTATACTTGTAATTCAAAATGAAGTGGGTGAGGTCAAGGCAGATACGGGCGCGCCTTTTAGATGGTGTCGGCAGCAGAATCGACCAGGCTGCCGATGCTGATAGGGCCCTATGCTGAGGTGGCTGGTTGAGACCTGGCGCTGAATCTGAAAACTGAATCCCTTACTTCCGCCACCGGCAATATTAGTCGGTGCAAGGACTTCCACAAGAAGTCGCTAACAAAGGCTAGTTAACTAGGCAGCTAACGATAAGCACAATGCGGTAAAAAAATATAACTAAAATATTTAACACTGTTCACATCGCATGTCTAACGAAATCATGTACACAAAGGTAGCCAAGTAATTATAGATTTATAAATAAATGAAACGATTATAATAATTATTATTATATTAAATGTATAAGGTAATGTTTGTATAGATATGAAACTTATAATTATTGTGCGGTCTCCAGCCACCTTACTGCGGCGTTAAGGAAATTGTTCTTCATTAAGTTTTAAGATGGCTGTTGGTTTAAGGATCTCTATCCTTATCTTGCGGATAAAATTAATGGAAACTCTTTGTTTCATTTTTATGTTTGTTTATCGTTACTTACGTTTTTGTATTTAAAATATAAACAAGAAAGGAATCGAATTTAACTCGAATTTTACTAATGAAGATATTCCTATCAATACACATATGCCATGACTTTTAGTAAACGCCACATGTTTGGGCTGAATTGATTATAATTCCCATACATTATCTTCTCTTGGCTGTTATTATTCCTATACATTATCTACTCTCGGTTGTTATAATTCCCATACATTATCTACTTGGTAGATAATGTATGGGAATTTAATGGTGCCCTTACCACCGCTAACTGTGCGGCCGTTCTTGAACCGAGCGGTCTAGTGCGTAGCAATGGTAAGAGACCGGACGGGATGACCCTGATTCCATGGAAGATGGGAAGGCATTTAGTGTGGGATGCGACTTGTGTCGACACACTTGCACCGTCCCATCTTCCTGGAACCCAAATAAGGGCTGGGGCAGCGGCTGAATCCGCTGAAAACCTCACAAGAAGCAAATATTTATCCCTGGACAGTTGTTCCATATTTGAGCCTTTAGGGGTCGAAACTATGGGACCGTGGGGGACCGGGAGCAAAGAAAATTTTTAAAGAAATTTCTTTACGCCTGGTCGATGCAACGCGTGACCAAAATGCTGGCCTCTACTTTGCTCAAAGAATTAGTATCGCGATACAACGAGGCAATGGGGCTCTAGCATTTTGGGAACAATTCCCTCTGACAGCGGTCTACTAGATTTTTTTTTTTACATTTTAGTTTAATATGTACTTGGTTGCTAAAATTCTCATACATTATTTGCTCTTGGTTATTATAATTACCTTGCATTATCTACTCTTGGTCGTTATACTTCCTATACGGTATTATTTATTAGTTGCATAATGCGTTTTGCAAATCTTCAATGGTGATTTAGCTTTTCGGACTCTATTAACGTACGCTTGTTTCAACGACTTGAATACAATATCACAATAACGCTTGTTTTAAGTAAATGAAACTTATGTTTATTTTCACACAGAATCGATTGAAAGGACAACCGAATGGCGTATAGTACTGGTAATGGCGTATATACTGGTACACGTTTGTGTGATGAGAATGAATGTTTTCCAGTGTCTGGGTGTTTTTCAATGTATTATATTCATGTATATTAGTATGTATGTATATTTATCAGTTATCTAGTACCCATAACACAAGCTATCGCTTACTTTGGGGCTAAATTGCGGTGTTTGAAAAAAAAGGCGTTTAACCCTATTTTGGTGGGTTGCCGCAAAGTCTGCAGCAGGCAATTAATCTCGATAGTGTTCTTAGTAGTCAGCTTTATAACGACAGTGTTGCATTTCTAATTAGGTCTCGCCTTCAGCACCGCGGCCGGCTTGAATTTAGAGTGCATGTTTACTGCCAATAACGTTTTTTAGGGTTCCTTAATCCATAGCTTTGATTATCTACTCTTTTTTTTTTTTATAAATATCAGGACATTACACACATCGCAATCTAGCCCCAAAGTAAGCGATAGCTTGTGTTATGGGTACTAGATGACTGATTAATATATACATAATAAATATAATTTATTGAAAAACACCCAGACACTGGAAAATATTCATGCTCATAACACAAACATTTACCAGTAGTGGGAATCGAACCCACGACCTCCGACGCAGAGGCAGGTTCGCTACCGCTACGCCATTCGGTCGTCAATCTCAAACTCTATCCATAAGTATCTTCGAGGGAAACAACGCGACAACTATTGAACCTGTTTGGCCGAATTTTGGAATGCACATAGACTAAACACTGAATTAAGAATTACGGCTGCGGCCGCATATGACGCTTAAATGGAACTAAATTCGATAAATGTATGAGAATGACATATGCGATTGCTAAATTGACCACGTGACTTCCTCGCAGACAATTGTCACTCTCAAATATTTTTCGAATTTTGTGAATCAAATCGAATATGTCAAATCACAAATGGTGACGGAAGGCCTACGAAAGGCTGTTGAATACGAAAAAATCATGGCTACCACGAGATTCGTGATAAACCGAAATTAAGGCGGGTAAAGACGTGGGCTAAAGCTAATAACGGATAAAATATTATGTTTTATACACTTACAAAAATCGTCACTTGCAAAATTTCACGTAAGTTGACAGAGAGAAAAACGGAATAAAAGAAAAGTTATAAAAAGACTTCGAATGCGAACATCCCAACACACCAGCCAATCCAATTGACTTGGAAAGTTAGTACGTGATCGAATGTACAACAACCTACCTAGACAATAATATTGTCATCTATATATATAAAAGAATGAGGTATTTTGGTTGTTCCACGGATTCCGCCAAAACTATAGGTCGTAGAGATCTGAAATTTGGTACTTAGGTAGATATTAGGTCATGAATTCGTACTAAGACGGGGATTCCAGAAATTCCATGTTTAAGGGGTAAAAATCATACATTTAAGGGTATTTCCCATACAAAAGTAAAATTTTTTCGTTGTTCCAGGAATTCCCGAAAAACTAAAAGTCGTAGAGATCTTAAATTTGGTACATAGGAAGATATTAGGTCATGAATTCGTACTAAGACGGGGATTCCAGAAATTCCATGTTTAAGGGGTAAAAATCATACATTTAAGGGTATTTCCCATACAAAAGTAAAATTTTTTCGTTGTTCCAGGAATTCCCGAAAAACTAAAAGTCGTAGAGATCTGAAATTTGGTATCTAGGTAGATATTAGGTCATGAATTCGTACTAAGACGGGGATTCCAGAAATTCCATGTTTAAGGGGTAAAAATCATACATTTAAGGGTATTTCCCATACAAAAGTAAAATTTTTTTGTTGTTCCAGGAATTCCCGAAAAACTAAAAGTCGTAGAGATCTCAAATTTGGTACCTAGGAAGATATTAGGTCATGAATTCGTACTAAGACGGGGATTCCGGAAATTCCATGTTTAAGGGGTAGAAATAGTACATTAAAGGGATTTCTCCATACAAAATTGTAATTTTTTTCGTTGTTCCAGGCATTCCAGAAAAACTAAAAGTGGTAGAGATCTGAAATTTGGTATCTAGGTAGATATTAGGTCATGAATTCGTACTAAGACGGGGATTCCAGAAATTCCATGTTTAAGGGGTAGAAATAGTACATTAAAGGGATTTCTCCATACAAAATTGTAATTTTTTTTGTTGTTCCAGGAATTCCCGAAAAACTACAAGTCGTAGAGATCTGAAATTTGGTACCTACATTGACATTAGGTCATGAATTCGTACTAAGACGGGGATTCCAGAAATTCAAATTGGAAGGGATAAAAATCCTACTTTTAAGGGATTTTCCCATACAAAAGTGTAGTTTTTGCGTTGTTCCAGGGATTCCAGCGAAACTAAAAGTCGTAGAGATCTGAAATTTGGTACCTAGGTTGGTATTAGGTATATCAAGAATTCGTATTCAGAAAGGGATTTTCGAGATTCAAATTTTGAGGAGGAAAAATTTTGAATTTTTTGGCCGCCATTTTGAACTTTTTTGTTACTGGGCCGATTGCTTTGAAAATCGACATTTGACTATGGCAGCAAGCATAGAGAAGGAATTTGTGGTCAAAATTTAAAAAAGTGGCCGCCATTTTGAACTTTTTTGTTACCGGGCCGATTGCTTTGAAAATCAATATTTGACTATGGCAGCAAGCATAGAGAAGGAATTTGTGGTCAAAATTTAAAAAAGTGGCCGCCATTTTGAACTTTTTTGTTACTGGGCCGATTGCTTTGAAAATCGACATTTGACTATGGCACAAGCATAGAGAAGGAATTTGTGGTCAAAATTTAAAAAAGTGGCCGCCATTTTGAATTTTTTTGTTACTGGGCCGATTGCTTTGAAAATCGACATTTGACTATGGCAGCAAGCATAGAGAAGGAATTTGTGGTCAAAATTTAAAAAAGTGGCCGCCATTTTTAACTTTTTTGTTACCGGGCCGATTGCTTTGAAAATCGATATTTGACTATGGCAGCAAGCATAGAGAAGGAATTTGTGGTCAAAATTTAAAAAAGTGGCCGCCATTTTGAATTTTTTTGTTACTGGGCCGATTGCTTTGAAAATCGATATTTGACTATGGCAGCAAGCATAGAGAAGGAATTTGTGGTCAAAATTTAAAAAAAGTGTCCGCCATTTTGAAATTTTTTGTTATTGGGTCGATTGCTTTGAAAATCGACATCTGATTATTTCACCAAGCATCGAGAAGGAATTTGTAGTCAAAATTTAAAAAATTGGCCGCCATTTTGAACTTTTTTGTTACTGGGCCGATTGCTTTGAAAATCGATATTTGACAATGGCAGCAAGCATAGAGAAAGAATTTGTAGTCAACATTTTAAAAAGTGGCCGCCATTTTGAACTTTTTTGTTACTGGGCCGATTGTTTTCAAAATTGATATCTGATTATCGCAGCAAGCATAGAAAAGGAATTTTTGGTAAAAATTTAAAAGAATTGGCCACAATTTTGTTGGACGGACGGACGGTGGAGTCTTAGTAAGAGCTTTTACCCTTTGGGTACGGAACCCTAAAAATGGCCACCATATTTAACTTTTTTGTGACGATCGAATTTTTCAAAATCAATATGTGACTATTACCAGGAAGCAAGAGAAAATTTTGTGGGCAAAATGGTGTGTAATGCAGGAATTTTGGAAATTAAACCACCATAGTAAAGCATAACTCAGAAGTTAACGTGAGCGAAGCCGCGGGCGTTTGCTAGTCCAATAATAAAATTGATAGCGAGTTCTGATGGTGTTTCAGTTATTAAGTTACCTGGCATATGTTACTATTATCTGTATAGCTTCTTGACTGGAATATTTACTTATGCTACAGTAAATTCTTATATAATAAAATTCTCGTGTCACAGTGTTCGTAACCAAACTCCTCCGAAACGGCTTGAGTGATTTTTATCAAATTTTTGTCTACATTCGATAGGACTGAGCTATTTTTCGTACTCCTTAACGGCCTACAAGCCGTATTTGTGATTTTGAGTGAAGTTTTACATAAAAACTATAAAGACAATTACTCACAAATTTAAACGTCATGGATTTTGGGTCTTTAATCTAAAATCGCTAAGAAGCAGAAACACGATTGGATAAAATTTTCTCGATAGAAAGTTCTCCCAAAAGTTGCTCCAAAATCTCAGTTTTCCTGTTATATATCGGAAACTGCAATTGATGTAATTGTAATTTTTGTTTTATTGTGTCGGTAATAACAATATTCAAAAACGCTGAGAACCGATTTTTGGTAACTGGCTTAGTTTTTGAGTAATTAGGTAAAAGGTCGTTTTTCTGTTATATTCTTCCGCGACGCTGCATGTCTCACCTACCAACGTATCCGTGAGAGTGAGAAAGACAAAAATAAATTCAATGAATCCCCTTAATGGCAAAACCACGTTTTTCTGGTCAGCTGAATTATAATTATTTTGTCTGGTAAGGATAAGTTTCAAGTTTTCAAACACGTCTCGCAAATTGAATAGCGTTACGTCCAAAGTTATTTTCTCATTGAGATGTTCTTTCTCTTTCTCACTCTCGTAAGTTGGGCACAACTGTTTAGACTTTAGTCCATTTTATTAAGTTAGGTACCTGTTTAGTCCACGCGAACGCGAACGCGTGGAACAAGTTTAGTTTAATATAGTAGGTAGGTACATTTGTTTATTCTATTTTATTGTTAGGGCTAAGCTCTAATCAGAAGATACGAAACAAAAGTACCTCTGAGTTGAAGGTAATTAAAAGCAATTAAAAGTTGATGAGCTCGTAAAATCTCGCCATAAAAAAAATCTTGTATACGATAACATCTAAGTGACTACGATAACATCTTCGGCTGCATCGTCACGTCATGTTGGACCGCTAATATATTATACCTACTCCTTGCTTATCAATATAAAGCTCATCCACTGGTCTGTTCCTACCACTATTCCAAACATGAAGATCTCAATAATATGAGTGATGGACGGACAGACGGACGGAGAAAGTCTCATAAGGGTTCAATTTTAACATTTTGATAATATGGAACCCTAAAACCGCGAATAGATCCTTGCACCACACACACATCACATTGTGGTGAACTCACAGACATACAGATTTCTCACGATATTTTCCTTCACCGCTGGGCAAGGGATATTTAGCTTCTTAAAACGCGTACCTTGAAAAGTAAAGTCAAAGCACATGAAAAAAAAATTGTTCGCCTAGGATTCAAACTCCCGAATAACTGATGAGAGGAAGAAGTCTGAACTAAAAGCTATCGTTGCTATCAATTACTTCAAATTCTTTAATTACCACTTGCTACGTGATTGAGATCTCTCCCTATAGAATGTACGCAGTCGCGCTAACTTGAAAAAGCGTAAAAGCGTAAACCCGGATGGATTTAAAGTAAAATTGCTTGACATTACCTACCTACCTTTTTGCTGATACAGGTTGTTAGCTGAAGACATTTAGACCCGAGCCAAGTTAGAAATGATAAAATCTTTAATGAGTCTTCACGAAATATAATTTAACATCCACTTGAACGCCTTCCAATGATTCTCTATCAAACTGCACGTCAGGCTAGTAAAAAAATAAAAGATTAAAATATCCTGAAATTCAAAAGAAATAACGTATCGACAAAATATAATTAACTTGACCATTCAAAAACAACCAATTTTACCCTTATCAAGCCATCAAAGGTTTAATACAAAAAGTGTAACACAAATACCCGATACCTTTTTACAAAACTCTATGCTCCCTAAAAACCCATTTAAACATTCCCCATAAATTTCTATCAGCCCTACCTTTTCCAGGACGGACCTTATTATCCGTAGACGAAGGTTACATACCTTGTATTGACCCTTGACCTTGTACCGTGATATTAGAACGCTTACAATGAATTCCCAAAATATAAATATTTTTGGCAAAAATGTTCAAGTAATGATTTGTTTTGCATTTTTTTTTTTTATTATTGATAGCCTTGCGGTTGACTATACAATCAGGGCAGTACCTACAGTACGATTGCCTTAAAATAGCCAATTCACCTTTATCTTGAAGGCACCTAGGTATATTATACTTGGTTGGAAACACGGAAGATCAGTAAGGGTCCATACACATACACCTTTGCGACTCGAATCAGAAACGTGGGGAAAAAACAATTCGTTCGAGTCATTGCTAAAGTGAAGAATTCATTATCTTGTGACGCTCGAGCAAAATAGGCTGGACATATTAATTCGGTTTGCTATAATCCGCTACTTGAAATGATTCTGTATGGTACAATATGCAGGAACACTGCCCACATGAAACACCACACACAATTTACCACAAATCGTATAGATCTCTACGATTGCGCATTGTGAAGTCAACATCTCCTGAGGATGTCCCGGTGTCGGGACAAAACGTGCGTCGAAGAAAGTGTTGGAAAATTGTGTATGGTGTTTCATGTGGGCAGTGTTCCTGCATATTGTACCATACAGAATATTTTCAAGTAGCGGATTATAGCAAATCAAATTAATCTGTCCAGCTAATTATGGATTTCGGAAAAATAACGCCTGCTTTCATTCAGTATAGCAAAATAAGCCCCCTATAGGGACACATCCCTTTTTTCGCAAACGCAATACTTCCGCTAAAGTTTTGACTATCGCATTATACCTATTAAGTACAAGTTTACTGAAATAAAATATACCTCTTGATATGTTGTATGGGACAAAGTAACAAAGTTCGGTTTTATGTATTTTCTCAACAAACACTGTTGTACCTAAATAAGTTTTCCTCCGTTGGGTTGCTTGTTTGGTTTAAAGATGCTGGAGGCAACGACGTAGTTCTAGATCCTATTATTGTATTCCGTGACGTAGGTACTGTCACTAGGTTTATCTTGAGACACGTTGAGATTGTTGAAGAATAAAAAAAGAATTGTGAACGTTCTAGTGGTGTATAATGAGTTATAACATGATTTCTTTTGATTCGTTATAGTAGGGGAATTAACTAAAAGCAGCAGTTGAGTTTATTAAAACTTCGGTCTTATTCGATGTTAAGTATTCGAGTATTTCAGTTGAAGTTGGAAGTGCATTTACTTGGAAATGGTTCTTGTAATTTTATATTTTACATCATACCTACCGCAGTTCAACAATGTTCTTACATATTTAACGATTCTTAGTATTTGTTTGGTACTATGGTATCATATTATTATAGTACCTACTTACAGCCGGTTTCCTCGATGACAACTCACAAAAAAAAAAAGACGCACCGCCAAGCGATTTAGCGTTCCGGTGCGATGCTTGTAGAAACCGTTGGGGTAAATTTACTTACCCCTCCCAAGTTAGTACGATAACATCTTAGACTGCATCATCACTTACCACCAGGTGAGATCGCAGTCAAGTACTAACTTGTAAAGAGTAAAAAAAAAAAAAAAAAACTTTACCTATTCTATACTTTAAATAGTCTCAACATAGGTTACGGCATGGTAGGAAAACGCTATGCTTTACATTACTTCCTCAAGAGTAATACCTACTGATGTAGTAATGCAGTAATGCTAGTTTTTATTTTTCACTCGTGCGTCATAAAACATTCATCTCTCTGTCATGAAAAGGTCATAATTTAGTTTAAATTTGGTTTAAATAGGGGAATTATAAAACGAGCGAACAAAAAAAAAACTTTGCGACTGATGATGTCATACTGTTTTAATAACTTGAGCGGTATGAATTTGAGTAAGCGAAAAATTAACTAAACTGACGACGAATACTGATTTATAATAAAATCCAGAACGAGCTTACAAAAAGTGGATTGTGATAAATCCATTTCAGATATTAAAATTTTATCCGAGCGACTTCATTACTAAGTGAGCGACTGGAAATACAGAGAGGGCAACTTCAATATTAAGATAGATTCGATTTTTCTAAGTGAGGTTATACTTAGCGAATATATATAGTATACAATGCGCATAGTAGACTCATTGCCTCTCCACCCATGGAAACGCAGCTTTAGCTTTAACACACCGTCTAACAGGAGTATGGCCCTAACTATAAATAGATAGAATTAGTTTTCTGTTTAAAACTTCAAAGATTAAAGACTTAAAAGCTATAGAAGTATCAGCATCTACGCAGGTATATTTTTTACTACCTACTTCGATTTTTATCAAAAGCCATGTTAAACTTAAGCTAGTAGGTACTAGAAAAGCTTTGAACTTTCCGTTCTAGTAGCTTTAACAGTAGCAGTGGTAACAAACCTACACACAATGAAAACAAAAAGTTCTCGAAAAATAATAAAAAAATTCCAGTTCCTAATGGCTCTTTTTGTTGTTTCTATAGTCTTGATTGTTCCTAGAGGTATTTTTAATTAAGACCCAACTTTTCATAACATTTTTAAACGGTTAGAACAACGGAATTTCCCAACATTTTTGCACAGCTAAAAGTTAGATGTTTCCGAATTTTCCTATCGTATTAAAAAAGGTTCTTTATTCACGGTTCGCCCAATATCCGGTGACGGTAAATCGGGCATTTGTCGCGGACAGGATATGTTTTAGTCGACTGTATTTGTATGACCAGTCCGGATATCCGGAAGTATCAATATTACTTAATGGAAGCCCAAGGGAAGCCCTCTAAGGGATAAGAAAACTCAGGATATGGGAATATGAACGATTTATGTAAACCTTTTTCGTACAAGCAAACAGTAGCGCATCTGTCAAAATTCTAAAGGTGGCTGCTGAGCGAACTACAGCGTGGCCTTACTGTTGGTGGCAAAACAAGCATTTTTGGCACCTATAAACTGGCGGCATTTTTTCGCGCCGTCCGTCCTGTCTAGGGTAGGCATATGTTTATTGGGAAGGATCATTTCTTAAATTTTATAAACATCGATGGCACCCAATTGGCGTAGTTGCTAGTTGTCATGCCTTGAAATCGTCTTTACTAACTGCTCCCTTAAGAGATCATGATGTCCAAATATGACCTGGGCCCTTATTCTGCGTGTCTCAGTGATAATCACTGTTGTCTATGGATACATTGCTGCTTTATTAAGTGGAACGAAAATAAAGATAAGAAAAAAAGTCACTGAGATACGGAATAGGGGGGCTAGATCGGGGGGTCAACCCATTTTACTAACACCTATTATATATTTTATGAAATTAGTATGACTACTGGATGTTTGTCTGAATTGATACTATAGACCTGCGGATACGTTTTTTTCACTTTTTTCAACCAAACGACAAAAATACGTCAGATCTCAAGAGTATATGTATACATATATACTCTTGAGATCTGACGCACTTTTGTCGCATTCCTTTGTCAATACAAAGAGTTTGTGTAAAAGACGTCAAGTACTCATTAAACAGGAGAGCCAACAGCTTAATTTCTTCTCAAAACATTTGCCAAGTTCAGGAGGCATTCCTCTGCCAAGTTTGGAAGTTTTGACATGATATTGACTGTTCGTCTTAGCTTTATTTCTGTAGGGATGTCAGGAATCATTTTTTTACACTCCTGGTTGGCTAAGAACTTACTGGTGCAAGTGGAACAAAGAAGCTCTTGACTTCACCCTAAGTAGTAAAGAGGCCTTGATGTTATCTCGAGGGGAAATAATATTATTGTAACGCGGATGTTGAAGCCTTCAATAATATTCCTGGCTCTATGGATAATGATTGCGTTCCCCTACACCTAAATATACTATCTAGCTGTTCCCCGCCACTTATTCCGTAGCCAGGATAAAAAGTAACCTAGTCTCATTGACCTCTATATAGAGACAGGGCGAACCGCGCGAAAAAATGTCGCCAGTTCAATGGGGAAATGTCCCCATTGTACGCGCACTATCTTATTAATTAACTAAACAAGTATTTCGCAGGATGTTTGATAGATGGCGCTAAATTTCCTTGTATGAAAAAGGCTTTGGCAAAATGTTCGAACAGGCCTATCCTTAGTAATGATCAATTACACTCGCCCTGAATAATGCAGACTAGGCGTCTGCATTATTCAGGGCGAGTGTAACATTAAAGTGTAAGTTTTTGGCAAATATTATACCAACTACACAATGTAGGCTTATGGCAATGATTTTTGCTTAAATAATAGTATCATAACTACATTTTTAGGGTTCCTTACCAAAATGGTAAAAATGAAACCCTTGGCGAGGCTTTCTCCGTTTGTCCGTCTATCACACTCGATTATTTAGTAACTATCAAAGTTATCGACCTGAAATTTTGAATGGTTATAAGTAACTAGCAGAAACCCGCGGCTTCGCCCGCGTAAATTTTAGTTTTCCCTATTCTCACGGGAACCATCGATTTTTCCGGAATAAAAAGTAACCTTTATGTTAATTTAGAGCGAAATCTATCTCCATTTTAACTTTCAGCCAAAAATTTTCAATAGTTGCAGCGTGAAAGAGTATTTCTCCCGCTGGAACAGTGAAAGACAAATATTCACGCGGGAGAAAAAACCATTGATTTTCCCGGAATATAAAAAATAGCCTTCTCTTTTCTAATTTTCAGCCAAATCAGTTCAGCAATTACGGCGTGAAGGAATATTTTTCCCGCGTGGATATCTGTTTTTCACTGCTCCCGAAGGAACCATGGATTTTTCCGGGATAAAAGTAGCCTTAGTATCCAGGATATAATCTATTTCTATTCCAAATCAGTTCAGTAATTACGGCATGAAGGCATATTATCTATCACTATTATCATGGAAACCATGAAATTTTCCGGGATGAAAAGTAGCCTATGTATTAATCCAGGATATCATCTATCTCCATTCCAAATTTCAGCCAAATCCGTGTTGTACTTGCGGCGGCGTGAAGATTTTTTTCCACGTGCATTTCGGTTTTTAACTAATCCCACGGGAACCATGGATTTTTCCGGGTTGAAAAGTAGCTTATGTGTTAACCCAGGATGCAATTTATATCCATTCCAAATTTGAACCAAATCGGTTCAGTAGTTGCGGCGTGAAAGAGTATTGAAAAATACGAACTTTGGAGCCCCGTTTCACCCCTTTAGGGGGGGAATTTTGGAAAAATAATTTCTTAGTGCACCCCTAGACCTCATAATGAACCTGTGTGCCAAATTTGAAGTCTCTAAACTCAGCGGTTTTGGGCTGTGCGTTGATATGTCAGTGAGTGAGTGAGTAAGTATCTTCTTTGATATACCATGAAATTTTCCGGGATGAAAAGTAGCCTATGTATTAATCCAGGATAAAATCTATCTCCTTTCCGAATTTCAGTCATATCAGTTCAGTAAGTGCAGCGTAAAGTAATATTTTTCGCGCGTGAATATCAATTTTTCAGTTTTCCCGCGAAAACCCCGGATTTTTCCGGGATAAAAAGTACCCTTTTTATTAACCCAGGATATCATCTATCTCCAATCCAAATTTCAGCCAAATCGATCTTGTCCTTGCGGCTTGAAGATTTTTTTCCGCGTGAATTTCGGTTTTTAACTAATCCCACGGGAACCATGGATTTTCCCGGGATGAAAAGTAGCTTATGTGTTAACCCAAGATGCAATTTATTGCCATTCCAAATTTGAGCCAAATAGGTTCAGTAGTTGCGGCGTGAAGGAGTATCGAAGCTTGGTAAAATACGAACTTTGGAGCCCCGTTTCACCCCTTTAGGGGGTGCACCCCTAGACCTCATAAGGAACCTGTGTGCCAAATTTGAAGTCTCTAGACCCAGGGGTTTGGGCTGTGCGTTGATATGTCAGTCAGTCAGTGTCTTCTTTTATATATTTAGAAGATAGTAGCTCAACATCATTGCAATCATAAAAAAATTCAAACTTGTTTATTTTCTTTATTTTTGGTTCTTAACGATCATTTTCTGCAGTTTCTCAGATTTGGAGGTATTGGGAATTATATCAAGTATGGTCAGTTAGGGTAAGAGGAACACAGGGGAAAGAGGAACACTAACATATAACTTATTAACTATAGCTTTACTACGTTCCTCTTTCCCCTGTGTTCCTCTTACCCTAACTGACCTTGTAAATCAGTATTTTTGAGCAAAGTTTTTGCTAAAAATATGCAGGTGTAGAAAATCATCAGGTTTTATAAAGTACTCGTATAGATATACATATCAGCGTTTTACGCGCTTGTTTTCTGTTTTGCCTGTCATTTGAGACCGAGTTCTCACTTCTGATTCGTAAGTTGAGACGAGTTTCAAGGCTCAGCAATGAGCTCAAACTTTAGCGCATAACGCTTGATGAATAATAGAAACTATCTTTTATTTTTTCCTGGTTCGTTAGTATTCGAAAAAGTTTATTTTCTGAAATAAATCTTACGTCACCATTTACCAGACTACAACAAAACCAAAGAATACCATAATACATAGGCGTTATAGTATAGTACGATTCACGAAAGATGACCACAAATGGCGGGTCTTTTTTTCATGTACACTCATGAAGAAAAGACTTAAGCCAAAATAATTACCATATATTAGTTAAATAAGACCATATATATTAGTTAAAATAAATAAGACCATAATATTAGTTAGATAAGTCCAAAGAGACCTAAAATAGGCCCGCCATTTGTGGTCATCTTTCGTGAATCGTACTATACACAAAATTCACTCAGCAAGTTCAATCTTTCTCTAATATATAAAATTCTCGTGCCAATTTTTGTTCCCTAACTTCTCCGAAACTATAGTATAATACTAATAGAACGAAAGTATATAGTATTTCTATTAAGTATATATACTAGTTGTAGCTCGCTGCTTTCTTGTATTTGTCTTGTAAAGCGTATTATTTTAATAAATTTGCACTCGCTTCTTGTTTTTGGAATAACCTAGTACCTTATGAATAACAGTTTAGAGTAATAACTGCTTGTGGAAACTAAATAAAAAACTCATTTAATATCTCTTTAGATATTACATTCGACTTTACTACATATACCTACCTTTAATCGCATGTCACGAAAGAACATTTACATGATTTATGACCAACGATGGGAATGCTTAGTACAAAAGCATATTACCATCTTTAATTACATACAATATTGATTCAACCTATTGGTTCTACCGACAACGCTTCAAGTTTCAACCATGCGGTTGTAACAAAATGTTTAGCTGAACCAATCAATAATCATGCATTATTGGCCGATTACGTAACGCTTTTCGCCGTATTTGAATTAGTGGAAAATCTTATTAAAATTATTAAAGATATAAAAGTTTAAGTTTCGAAGAAATTTCTGGACATAATGATTAACGAGACTTAACAACTGATATCTCAGGGTGACGAGCGAAATTTAGTGCGACGTATGACAGTGTAAATCAAAGTCCTGGTACGCACAGCATCTGACTTGCGCAGGAGTATCACTTAACATCAGGGTGAACGCCTTTCTCGGCTCGACATTTGTTTTAAAAAAAACGATATTTCCTACAGCCATATAGAAGCCAGAACTACTAAATCGATTTTGCTGTAGAAGTTTTGTATATGAAGGAAGGAAGCTTATATTTATGATTGGGACTTTGGTTCAAAACGTTTACTTTTGAGTGTTTCTTATATAAGATAGGTAAAAAATTGGCATCCACTTCAGCGAAAAGTGAGATTAAATACCTTTTTTTATAGACAGAAAATGCCTAGCGCATACCCCTCCGTCATAGGAAACTGAAGGGTTATGTGGGGCTTGCACACACAAAAACTGTCTGTTTTCACGACGGACCCGCTGGCGGAAGTACGGGATTCACTGTCGTATTTACCGCGCTTCCACCAGGTCTCGATCAGCCACCGCAGCAGCGAGTTACATCATCGTCGGCAGATTGGCCGCTGCCGAAACCATCTCAGAGGTGTGCCTGTATCTGGCCTCACCTCACCTCCTGAGATTAAATACCTACTAAATACCAAATATTTATCTATGGTGATGGTTGTGGCACTGGATGTAAAAAAACATACGTTTTTGTTAGTATAATTTAATTGAATTCCTACTTGTAAAATGTTTACGACGCGAGGCACAATATTCGCAGTAGGTAAGGCAACTACGCAGACTTTTCCACCATCCTCGTCTCAACTTTACTACTCTACATAAATGTGAAAAATATAATCATACTTGAGAATAGAATAGCTTACTGAAAACTTACTGCTAATCTACGATGTTTATCCATGTAAATAGCTTTATATTTAGGGAAAAAGACATTTTATATAATCGTACATAAAATTAACTTAAATTAAAACTATAATATAAAATTAAACTATATCTTAATTAAAATTACATATCTAAAATAAAAACTTCATATTAAACAAAAATGCGAAAATAAATTAATCTAGTAGACCGCTGTCAGAGGAAATTAGGGAATTTAGTTTTAACAAAATTAAATTAAACTTAGGGAATCACTTTGTTAAACTAAAAATGCTCCAAAAACAATTTTACAATAAATAAAATAATACCTACCGCTGTGTTTGTAACTGATACTTGTATCGAATTCTATTATAGTTTTGCAGTCAAAATTATTACCCTATCTTAACCTATCTTAGATTTGTCCTACGAAATAGGACATTAGGATCTTATGCCATTGATAGGTTATTAACTTCAACCGTTAGAGTTCATAATAATTTCCATCCTATTTTTAAGGGACTTCGAAAAACAAAAAAAAAAAGGAGGTTCTCGATTCATCGATACATTCACCAATTTCTCTGAGGTTTCTGAGCTCATGATTCTACTTTAATATATTCTTAAAGTAGAATCATGACTTATTAATTTTATTTTCAATATCTTATATTTATGTATATTAGTATGTATGTATATTTATCAGTTATCTAGTACCCATACTTTGGGGCTAGATTGCCATGTGTAAAATGTCCCGTATATATTTATTTATTTATTTGTTCTACTTTAATAATAAAGCAAAGGAAGAAATGGAATTATAATAACCTTTTTAATAATAAGGATACGTTTAACTCAATATACGCATATATTTAATCATCTAATAGCAAGCTCTGCCTATTAAGTACGTAGAATAAATTTGGGTTAGGTAAATCGTTCTTGTATTAAGTTGTCGAAGGCAATTACAACAGGCCCGCGGGTCGACCCTCTCATAGGGCATCAGTTAATTGAATACCCTCGTACTGTATTACTGTTATACAAACCATTTGAGTACGCAGTCTACAGGATTAAAAAAACCGGCCAAGTGCGAGTTGGACTCGCGCACCGAGGGTTCCGTACTACATTAAATAAGCTTAAGTAGTTATAGCTAGGTACTTTTAAGATTCGTTCGTACTAATGTAGATGTAACACGACCAAAACTGTAACGACCAAAGATGTAAAACGGTAGTAATTACCTTTGTTAATGAACCGCAAAACTAACTTTGTTTGTAGAGGTTTATTGTTAATATCAAAAAAACTATGCTAGTAAGAGCATTGGCTATAGTTTTCCTGTAAAATAGACGTAAATTCCTATTGACCATAATTATTTGAGATTTTTCAATTGGTAAACTCCGGAGATAAGGGGGGGGGAACGGTATTTTTTTAGACATTTTCCCCGATAAATCAAAAACTATCATGACTAAAAATAATTAAAAATCGGTTTTAGAATGTACAAAGTAAACCCTTTCATATGATACCCCACACAGTACAGTTATCTCACTTTTAAATTTCAACCCTCCGATTTTCCCCCCTTTTTAAATAAGAACAAAAATAATTTCCATTTTTTTTATTCCAGTGTCATTGGGCCACTAATATACACAACTATTCCAAATTTCATATCGATAGCTCCGGTAGTTACTGAAATAATCGAGTGTGACGGACAGACAGACAGACGGACAGACAGACGGAGAAAGTCGCACCATAAGGGTTCCATTTTACCATTTTGGTACGGAACCCTAAAAAGCAAGTGTACTGAGCTAGTAACCAACTGAACGTGTCAAACTTGTTTAAAACCAGACATTTTTAAAATAAATGGGAACATTATTTTCTGTGCAGAAACCAACAAACGGGCGCTCACCCTGAATGCATATCCCGTCCTATGTTCCGTCGCGGGGAAGTAAAAGTGCTGAATTGCCTTTCTGTTGACCAAGTACTTAATATATACAGGTAAAATGTCTTTAGCGATTCTGTGTTATTGTATTTAGTGAGTTTAGCCGAGCACCAAGAACTTACATGAGTTCATAGGTATTGAGTGTAAATCTAATAACATAAACTGTTACATCTCGTGAGAATCTTAGGCCCATATTATTTGATTTAAAATTTGATTTTTATCTAAAGTTTCCTCAATATTTTAACATTGAAAAAAGGTTCTTTTTTCGTTTCGAATACCCAACTTTCAGCAAGAAATTGCAAAATCTTATGATTATTTGGATAAACCTGCATGGCACTTCAGAGTGACTACAAAGACTTCAGATGGTGATATAAGAGAGAAGTATTGTCACTACAAAATGATCTAGGTACTGTTATGTACTTAACTGTGTTTTATTTAAGATTGAGTATAAAAAAATACTAAGAAATAAAATAATATACCAAAAAATCAAGCTGCAAAAGCAGTTACAAGAGGTAGATAGTGGATATTAATTTGGTTAGGTAACTAGCCTGAGGCTCTCAAATTGTGCGTAGTTTATAACGAGAATGTTTCTTTGTAATGACATGCTATTAGTTGTGACTTGTGAGTTATATGAATAATCCCACGGTGCTTCAATTTTAATGGTCTCAGTGATTCTGAAACTGTAATATAGTAGTGCTCAGTCTTACACACTAATAGGCTCAGTGTCTCTGAAACAATTTACTATTACTCTTACTTATAAGAAATTCTCGAAAATAAAGGGAATTAGTCGCTATCTAAATATAATACGTTACGATTTACGATAAAATTGCGGGAAGTAGGTATTCAATTTTTCCACGAGTCAGATAAAGAGCAAAGATCTGCAAAAACAATTTTCGTAAAGAAAAGTAGCAGCAGTTATTATTGATGTGTTATTTGTGTGGTAAGTGCAGAATAGAGAAGTGTATTATTGAACTTGGTATAGTAACAATGCAGTTGGCATAAATTTATCGTCGCTCGCGCTCCGACTAGACTAACAACGACAGCTCCGTGAGTGTGTCAATTTGTATGGTGCGCGGATGCTAGTTTGAGTGAAAAATTGTGTAGCAACGGCTCGGGTATGCGAACTTTGACAGAGTATTTATTGCCGCACTTTTGAAGTCAGTATATATAAGTAGGTATAATCAAGTCTTGTAGAGTAACAAAGTACCTATGTAATGTTAAAATAACCTGTCAAGTGCGAGTCAGACTCGCGCACTGAGGGTTCTGTACTACAACCGGAGGAATAAAACCATAATAACCTGTCAAGTGCGAGTCGGACTCGCGCACTGAGGGTTCCGTACTACAACCGGAGGAATAAAACCATAAAAACCACTTTTCTTATCGAACCGCAAAACTAACTTTGTTTTTAGAGGTTTTATTGTAAATATCAAGAAACTACTTATTAGATCTCGTTCAAACCAATTTTTGGTGGAAGTTTGCATGGTAATGTACATCATGTATTTTTTTTAGTTTTATCATACTCTTATTTTAGAAGTTACAGGGGGGGGACACACATTTTAGCACTTTGGAAGTGTCTCTCGCGCAAGCTATTCATTTTAGAAAAAAATGATATTAGGAACCTTAGTATCATTTTTGAAGACCTATCCATAGATACCCCAAACATATGGGTTTGATGAAAAAAAAATTTTTGAGTTTCAGTTCTA
Organism: Coenonympha arcania; assembly: GCA_036785405.1. Taxonomy (NCBI): domain Eukaryota; kingdom Metazoa; phylum Arthropoda; class Insecta; order Lepidoptera; family Nymphalidae; genus Coenonympha; species Coenonympha arcania. Next base: position 7,713,661 of record CM072067.1, read on the forward strand.
AGTATGGGGCACCCCCAAAATTTATTACTTTTTTTAAAATTTTGTATGAAAACCTTAATGCGGTTCACATAATACTTACCAAGTTTCAACAGTATAGCTCTTATAGTTTCGGAAAAAAGTGGCTGTGACATACGGACGGACAGACGGACAGACGGACAGACGGACAGACGGACAGACGGACAGACGGACAGACAGACATGACGAATTTATAAGGGTTCCGTTTTTTGCCATTCGGCTACGGAACCCTAAAAAGGAGAAACGGTTGACCCATCAAACTTCCAAGCTAATTTACGCCATTCTTCCCGCAAAGCTTACTCGTAACGCGAGAATGTTGGTAACTGGCGAGGAATCTTGTAATAAAGGTCCTCGCCTAATGTTTACTGCTCCGCTAATATGTGTGGAATGTGTCCACCTCCCGCACTGCGAATTGCGATTATCGTATTTTATCTTTAAACCAAGTACGCACCTGCGGTTGAAATCCAAGTACGCACCGCTGACTTTTTTTGGAGCTTTGTGAATTTCATACAATTGGGTATTTGACTCCAATTTTTTTATTACTTTATTAACTAGGATAAAAATAATGACGTGAACTGAAAAAACTAATAAAATCGATCAAATAACAAAAAAGTAGCATTTAAATATTTCTGATTAGACATTAAATTATGACGTCACACTTCACGAATGCCATAGTAGCTTCGTGCGGCTTCATTCGTTTTGCGAGGAATGGATAAAGGATCCTCCCACTCCAAAATTATAACAGATGTAACTTTGTAAATCTTCGTTGGATTTTAATATTTATTTTATTGTACGTTATAATTTTAATCCTAGTTTATAATAAAGTAACATTTTTTATGAAATTCAAAAGTAGTGTAATACCCCAATTGAATACAATTACTTGATTTAATGGTGAAGTAACACAGTACACACCTACACATCTAAGATTTCTCCATAGTGTTCTCAAAAGCCTGCATGGTATAGTACGGTGATTATGATAGTACTCACGCCAGTGGGTCCGTAGTGGGAATAGTTTTTAGTGGGTGCAATCGCAATCTATAGTGGGTATGCAAGCCTATAAGGGGCTACCCCCTTCATTCCCCTGTCGGAGTGGTATGCGTTAGGCATCCAAAAACAGAACTCTGTTTTTTTAAAGAAGTCTTCAGCTTCACGATGTTATAAGTCATGTTTGAATTCGAAAAATATTGAAAATGCTTTCCGCCCTAGGGAATAATTAAACTACTTAGGGAATATAATAGAATTTCCAGCCAGGATTTTGGGTATTAAAGATCTCTTTCCGAGCGGGTGAAATCAAAAGGAAATTATAAGTACATTGGATAGGTAGGTACGTATGAAATCGAAGGACCATGTCATCGCGAAACAAAGTCGAATAACTGGTTACTGTTAGAGTTTAACTTTCATATCACTATTTATTAAATAAAAAACACAAAGAACCAGACCCATTAAAATAACCAAGCAAGCACCAAAAAAGGATGTTTTCATTATGGTACAACTGACAAGGTTTCAAATAGCTAGAATATTTAAATTAGTTAAACTACCCGTGAAGAGTCACTGGATAGTTAAGCTCCTGTTACCAAGTTCAATTTAGCATACGAAGAAAGTCATTTTAAAGTCTTATAGATAGCTCTATTACTTTGCATAAACATAAGGTCAGTGTTCTTCATATACCTTTGAGTTCCTTACTTTGTAACCAATGACTCATTAATACTCGTATAATATGCGCAACTGTAAGTAAAATAAATAAGATAAGTATGTAATTATGTAACTAAACTTGTTGCCATAAATACCCTAACAGGGTTCATGTATTTTTATGGTATATACCTATTTTAGCTAATGTACCTACCTTGAGCAAAAAAATTAAGAAATAAATAAGTTGTATTCAACCAAATTAATCACTTCGTTTTTTTTGAGAATGAAAACATATTGTAAAAAAAAACTTTTAGGGCATTAAAACTTATAATGCCATTTTAATTAATTTAACAGTGACCTAAAAGCTACAAAAGCTTGTAAAATGCAGTCTATACAAATGCTATTCAATAAAAAATAAACCCTTATCATAAGGCAGCCATCTTTTATATCCCGGAAAATGATAAAAAATATATCTCATCATAGATTTATTTCGCATCGTCCGTCTATCCGTCCGGCTGTCACAGCCAGTCATACCTGATGTTTAATTCATATGAAACGGCATGCGTTTGGCAGCTACTGTATACGCACAAAAAGATTTTTATTTTATTTTTTACTGTATAAAATTCTCGTGCCAATTTTTGTTACCAAACTCCCCCGAAACGACTCAACTCGACTCAATTGTTATGAAATTTTTTGTGTATGTTCGGTAGGTCTGAGAGTAAGTAGGTCGTAAGCTATTTTTTATATCTCTAATGGCAAAACAACATTTTTCGGGTGGGTTAGTTTTATTATATTTTTACTGATGTGAATAGAATTTAGTTTGAACGAAATCCTAACACGATTTTCACTTTTGTGAAACAAAGTTAATTTGTACAACTATACCTACTTATTATGTTTTTGATGGTCAACTTTGCCGGTTTTTTTAAGTTATTTTTCAGACTAAGGATATTTTTTTTCATTATTAATTAATTCGGTAATTTCACAACAATAGTGTAGACTTGTAAGAAGAAAGAGCTGGAATTTGGCTCGAAAAATACTTGATTCAATGTTATATTAATAAAATCATACCTTCTTCTACAAGGGACTTCGATACATGAATTTTCTCTACCGTTTGTTCCATCATTCTTATATTTAATTTGGATAAAACGGCACCAGTCTATATCAAGTCATGCTGATAGTGACTTTTATGACTATTCTCTCTTCATTTAATATCATTTAGGTCTGATTTATTGAAATCTAAATACAAATATATTAAATCAGATATAAGAGATATAGATAAAATATCCTAATCAGAATGAGTGCAGACAAATTTAGACACCTTCTAGTTCTTACCGTGTATGTCTGAAGTAATTTTGATAAACTTTTGCAACAATACCCAACAGTGGGACATGAAATAGGGCTAATATAGTTAATGATTAATGAATGACGTGTAAATATATTATAATGTATAGTCGCGGAATGAAAAGGTTCGTCACCTTAGTGTCGATTTTCGCTTGCACTTGAACTGCAAGAGTCCATTATATCAACATACCAAAACAATCGACTAGTGCGAAACTAATCAATTTGAAAATTGACGAACCTTTTCATGCCGTGACTGTACAAGAGATTTCTTATTTAGTATCTCACATATTATCACAGTCTGGCAATCACGTCAATCATACCTAATATATAATTCAGGTAAATCGATACCGTCTGTTTGTTCTGCTATATTTACCACCCATCAACGGAAAATATTGTTAACAATACTTTACAAAGAAATACCGATCTATCATCATGAATATCTTTCACGCTGGCCCTCTGTCACGGTATGAATACCTACCATTTTATATTTAGAAAAAAACCTTTTACTGAAATATTATACCGACCTATTTCTTAAACAAACATTTATCAAATTCGGTTTTAAGTATATATTGTTGGTTTTCAAATCTCTTGAAAGCTCTGAAAAGCGAAATTTTGACCGATTAACACTGTTACTGACAATTTTAACCGATACACTATTATAAATGTGAAAGTTTGTGACATAATTTGAACAAAACTTACGTACTCTTATTTCGTTATTTTTTACTTCTCTTTAGAAACGTAAGTAATAATAAATGTCATATCAAATCCATCATACGAAACTAATAATAAAAGAGCCTTTTTCATATACGTTCTGTATAACAATATTTTCGGTGCCTAGAATAGTATCTTTTCTAGAAACCCTTATTGTGTCGGCGGCGAATGTGAACGATTTGCGACAAATGTGATTTTATTCCAAAGCTTTTATGTGTACTCGCTGCATTTTATAGCTAGACCTATACCCAGAGTGGGCTATTGTCTAACTTTTGTTTGTTTAGGTTACAACTATGTAATACAAGTTCAAAATTCTGTTTTTGAATAGGGTTTTCTATACCTGTACCAAGGGTCGGGTAATTTCAGGTTGGGTCCGCTGTTAATATTTGGGAAAATATGTACAAAGTGATTAAAGTTTAAAGTATGCTTTGTTTGGACAAGGTTTTACAACCTCTTATGGCTTTCATTGAATAAGGTTTTATAATATATTCCATCTTTACAGGGATACTTTTAGAAAGCCTCCTACGACGCATATATTTAAACTAGTAGGGCGCGTGGGGGCGCGGGCCACGCGTGGCCCGCGTGCTGTCTTCCCGCCTATAAAAAATCCCTTCAAAGTTGCCCATACATTTTCTATGAAAAAATAAATTCCGCCATTTTGAATTTTTTTTTTCATCCATCGAATAGAACTTCGGGTCCTGATCACTTCTTGTCAAGAAACCGTTCTTCCATCTTTTATACTCTTCGAGATATTGACGAAATTCGTTTGGCGGCCATTTTGAATCCGCCATTTTGAAATTTTTTTCAGCTCACTGCCAATTGGATGACGTTTCGAATGACATTTGGTCGAGCACTCCCCACCTATCTTTAATACCCTTGACTGTGCTCTTCACCCGTCTCCGAAATCCTCAATCATCAGCTTTCTCCGTATTTTTCCTCCGAATGAATTTTTTTCTTCTATATGACCTCATCCGTGAAAAAAAAATTTTTCATACAAAATTGTTCAGGAGAGGTGATCAATCAGTGAGTGAGTGGCCAATCAGCACGAGTAGCTATATATATATTAATTGCTTACATACCTACGAGTAGGTACCTAGTTCGACAGATCTAGCTCGGGCCTTCTGACTGATATAAATATGTTGTAAGTTGACGGTGTTTGACAAATAACAATTATACAATTCCTAATAAGCCATAGGTACTCCGAAATATTCGAGGATTGGTACAAACTTACTAAGTATTTCGTGATAAGACCCAGTAACAACAATAGCGTACCTTAAACCTTTAAGATTTACTAGGTACAATATTTTGATAAGAGACACACACCTTTGACCTTCATTTATTTTGGTAAGAATTATATTACAAACTACTTGTCAGCAAATGTGTATTTTAACCCTTTTTTTAGTTTGGACTAAAAAAAGGGTTCTGCGCTATTAAGTATCTATAAAAACGGCGAAAAATAATGCTCGTTTTATGGGGGCCTCCTGAAATATTTATTTTATTCTGTTTTTCAGTATTTTTTATTATAAATATGTACAGTATTCTGCAAAAGAAATACACATCGTCTATGAAACTACAACGGTTCAAGAGATACAGCCTGGTTACAGATGGATATACGGAGTCTTAGTAATAGGCTCCCATTTTTTACCGTTTGGGTTTGCTTTGGGTAGGTACGGAACCCAAAAAATATATATATAAAAAACACGAGGGCGGTAAACCTAGTCCCAAGGCGCGTCGGTAGTCCCGAGCATCGAAATTCGAAAGAAACATTTTTCGAGCTAGTATGGAAAAATATGGATGCGTGCCCAAAATTAATAACAATTAATATTACAGAGGATTAGGTACATAACTTCATAGTCAACGGATTCGACAGCGAGCCCCCGCGAGGCTTGGTAGGAGTCACGCAACTGGCCGACCTTTACCGACCATCCAATATTCAGACTTCAGAGGACTTACTGATATGAGTGTCAATATTGGAATCCTCCGCCCCACTTAGGTATTAAATTTCATCCATATGATGGACAGAACGTGTCATTTTAAAGCACGTGAATAATTTTTTAACGGGACTAGAGAAAATAAATAAATCATTTAAAGGCAATGGGATACGCTTTAACAACATACTCCCTATAATGAAATATTAAAGTTATCCCTCAATAAGTTTAAAGTGGCTGTAAAACGAAAGCTTATGAATAAAGCTTACTATAACTATAGTATATAACTATAGAAATTAAGATATTTTGAATTTTGAATAATTAAAAATAACTTTCACGAACTTTACCTAAACTATATTCAAACCTCAGACTACATTAAATAAAGGATTCAAACGCTAAAATCAAAACTTTGTTCAAAAAATTGAATTGTCTTCCTATACACTGTACTGCACTTATTGTCATGAGACATCATGCTCAGAATTTTAGTCGGTTAAGGTGCCCCTCAAACCTAAAGACCCTAATGCTTCTCAAACCAAACGTTCAGCGTCAAACCAAAAAGATATTTTTTTTTGTAATCTCCTTTTAATTTTGTTCATTTTGATACCTCACTCGACAGGTTTGGTTTTTTTATAACGTCTTACATTTAGCTCCAATAATTCACCTTTTTAAATTTTTTATTTTATTTGAATAATAAAAAAATGGTTTTTCATTTAGTGATAAAAAAATTTACAAACAAATATACAAAATACGCTCGAACAACGCATTCCGCAATCGGGTAAAAAGCGTTCAAAAAGGTCCCTTGTTCTAACTGAAGAAGAAAACAAACTCAAAAAAAGTAATTCGAGTTTATAATATCTACTTCATTACATGAATGGTGGTAATGACATTTAATACGTATAAAATGTTCATGAGCGTTAAATATACCTACGGGTTTAAAATGAAAGAAGAGAAAAATATTCTAATATCGAATGGAAACAGGCGTTATTGCGGAAATCCATAATTAGCAGGACAGAATAATTTGTTTTGTAGCGTATGTACAAGTAGCGGATTATGCTACTTGAAAATATTCTGTATGGTACAATATGCAGAAACACTGCCCACATGAAACACCACACACAATTTTCCAACACTTTCTTCGACGTACGTTTCGTCCCGACACCGGGACATCCTCAGAAGATGTTGACTTCACAATGCAAAATCGTAGTCTCCACGATTCATGTGGATTCCTGCATATTCTACCATACAGAATCTTTTCAAGTAGCTGATCATAGCAAAACAAATTAATCTGTCCTGATATTCTAATATCTCCCATAGTTGTGGAAGCTTTAGTTTGCATAAATTCATGTTTTACATAAAAAAACAATATAGAATTTTGCTGCTTTGTATGTTTATTAAAATAATGGAGTAAATAGATGAGTTAGCAAGGGTTTTATAAGCTTAAAATTTAATTCCATTCTTTCTTTTCATACATGTAATAGTCAGTTTAATCAAAGACCACAGACAACATTATATTATGCTTATGTATATTCAATTTTCTAAAAAATCGCTACCTGCAACATTTTCCACGTCAATTTGGCATTTAAAAAAAATCTATGTAACGAAAACCCCTGAATTAAAACCTAATACTAACCTAATAATAAAACAACTTTGTACCAAAAGATAGGCGAAAATAGTTTACTAATATGCTTGAAATCATTTGAGATTAATTTATTTCATAAAGGTCTCACTCGATAACCGAAAAAGTTGGCCAAGTACGGCTTAGCGGGATAGAAACCATGTTTTACTTCATCACTAGCTAGTGACACTATTATATCGTTATCAAACGTATGCTCATAACTTGGAAATATCAGTTTTCCACACCTTATTGGGACCGTGGTTGGGACAAAACTGATTAAAATCACTATCAAAATACATTGATTCTTTCACATAGGCCTTTACTTACAAGCATTTATAAAATGTCCGACACTACCGCCATGTTCGTAAACCTGTTTTGCTTCAAATAATAGTATGGTTCAAAAAGACAAAAATATTTTATCACAGTAAAATGCTGCCATGGAAGTATTGGACATTTTAAGCCATGTGCGTGATGTCTTCTAATTTAGTCAATCCTACCGAATGCTGCAGTCTAATGGTAAACGCGCATTTGCTCGCCCCCAACCATTCTACCATTTGTACATATTTTTTATTTTACTATAATTGAAAAAGAAAAGGAAATTAAAAAATAAAACTTGAAAGAACTGAATCATGTAATGATTATCACTTTACTTCAACTATTTTACTTACTCCTCCTTAGGCCCATAAGTTAGGCCTATGTGAAAAAAACAATGTGTTAATTAATATTTTAATTAGTTTTCGTATTAATTTTGTCAGTGTGCCCCCTTTTATTAATATGATGCAACCCCTTCCACTTTTTAAGTATCACAAAACAACACCAAAACGCACTGCGCCAGTAAGGTTGCCAACCTATACAAAACAACACACGAATAGTATAAAGTACAGTTTGTATATTGAAATTTATAATGGAGATAGGTTATACCCTGGATGTAAATATAGGCTACTTTATATTCAGAAAAATCCAAGGTATTTCTGTAAACCTGAAATAACGTGATTAGAACGGTCGGAGTCGCAGGCAAAAACTTGTAACTAAAAAAGTACTCACTTTTATTCTCACTTGTATATTTGTTCCCATTCTTCAATATTCTCAATAGTTCAACACTCATTTTTTAATCACATTAATTATTTTTCTTAAAAAGTTCATAAGTAATTTCACTTTTCAAATGAAAACAAAATGTATTTACTAGAGTAATGTAAAAAAAAACAAAAATAAAAGTTCAATAAAACAGAAGTTTATTATAAAATAGTTCGTATGCTACTTTATAAAGTCCGTTATACGCGCGCCGTCTACAGCTCTACGCGACGTGTGGCTACGCCGCTCTACGACGTAGCACTGGCTACGAGCTACTGATTCGCCTTGAAGCAAAAACTGAATAGCCAATAGCGTAGTGGTTAGAATGAATAGATCTAATTTATAAGACATGTTATAGTAGTTTATGTAACGGTTACATAATGGGGGGTATTAAAATACGAGTGTGAGTTTAAAAAACGAGCCGCAGGCGAGTTTTTTAATAGTATCACACGAGTGTTTTAATACCTAATTATGTAGAGTTTCATACACTACTTTATCTACGCTCATATTATTATCATAAATCCAAATCATAAAATCTTGCTAACTTTTGTGTTAAATCATTGCAACTACTAAGATGTCAGGTGGAGTGAAATTTTCTTTAGTAGGTTTCACTACTAGACATTTTTCAGCGCAAAGTTTTGACTAAGTAACAAAAAAATTGGTTGTCTGTAAAGTCGGTTTACGGACGATAGATTTACGAGATAACGTCATAATCGTAATCGTTATCGTAATCGTTATCGTAATCGTAGTCGTAGTCGTAATCGTAATCATAATCATAATCACAGGCCCAGGTGGAACGTTACGCGGAACGTTAGACATTGTGTTGTTGTCTATGGTCAATCATGGCCCATCTATACTCTCGGCAATGACTACCAACTATATGTTGTCTGTGGATTCACTTTAAAAAATATAAAAAATATTACCTACCCCAGATAATAATTGTAACCGTTAACCGTTGTATTGCCGATAGCGGTACTGTAATCAATTCCTTCAAAACCCCAGATACAAATACAGGAGTCCAGAGCCGTGTATCGTTATGGATTTTATACAACTTTCTTTAAATATTTCCATAGTAGAGCGATGTTATTATGAATAACTTTTTAATAATTATAGAAGTCTGTGAATAAAGTAGGTAATTATTTGACACATTTCGATTTTATAATTCGAACTTTAGGCAATGAGCGTAGATAAAGTTCTTAATAAAACAACGAGTATAATATATTCTTCGATATTGTTGTTATACTTTCTTTGAGTACGTATCAACTGTAGTTTTGATTCCTGTATCCAAATAGATTACGAGAGTGAATAAGAAGAGAACTATGGTAAAATCTTCTATCTGTGCCAAAGTTAATTAAAAATTACAAATTCCTGCATCCCAATGCTATCATCATTGTCATCATAATAACTGATGGATATCCATTGCTGTACATATACCACCTGAAAAGATCACCTTACACCAAGGCTAAACGCCAACGGCTTGATGTCGTCCGTCCACCTTGACACCTCACTTCAAGGTGGCATTGTAATCTGGACATCCAATTTTTATCTGTTTCCTAAATAATTGTAGATCGCGTATAATAAGAACTTGATATCCAAGTATTTCTAGCAACTGACTGCTAAACTAATCATGACGAAACTGTAGGGGCAGGTATAGCTTGTAAAATATTTATCACTGGTATTTATAAAGCTTGTGATAAAGTATATTAATGAAATAAGAAGAAACTGACAACAGCATCACTGTTTCGTTTAAGAGACAGAGGATTTTAATAAAATTTTAATGCAGCAAAGTTTGAAGTTAGGAGAGCTTAGTGATTCTCATCAGTTGCGACTTGCAAGTAACTTTTGAAGCGTGTCCTCTGGAGTTAAGAACTCGGAACAAACTAACAAAGTTAAACGACACGGCTAAACAAAGTTAGCTGTGTCGTGTCAGGGGATAATTAATAAATACACACGACGTAAACAGGCCTAAATGTGATGTGTATTTTGAAAATTGTGAAGATCCCCTTGAATCGTACTTTAAAATAAATATAGTATGCTTTATATTCACCCATAATTTAAAAAAAAAATATTACTTTTACTGTGTTGAAATTGTTACTTACATGGACAGTTTTTAGATCTTTAGACTCCCATATATAAGTGGATTTTTAGGGTTCCGTAACCGAATGACAAAAAACAGAAACCTTATAGATTCGACATGTCTGTCTGTCTGTCCGTCCGTATGTCACAGACACTTTTTTACTATAGTTATTAGGTAATATAGTAAATGTACTATATTTTGGACAGAATGGGTTAGTTACAAGTTGTATGACAGACATAATTAAAGCGCCGTTCTAGTAACAAAAAACTAATTAGAAGGATACAAAACCTTTACGAAATTAAAAAAATATTTTTTCTATGAGATGGCACGCAATTTTGTGTTCCCGATTTCTTTATAAATTTATTTTCATGAAGGCAAATTTTTTCACGTAATACCAATCACGCATCGCGTTCCACGTTGCCGTAAATACAATTTAATTGGTGCTATTGAACCTTGTGATACTTCGGCCAATTATTTTAAAAGCCTTGATCCTTTCAGACTAAAAGCATAGACTCGAAATGAAACCTATAAATACATAAAATGCTATAATGTAATCGTAATTATGTAGACATTGGGGACATAAGTGCTGGAATGGTGACCCCGCTCGGGAAAGCGCAGTGTTGGCAGACCTCTGTTTTATTGATACGTCAACTATGTAGCCTTTACGATACCTTGCAGTTCTATGGTAAAAAGGGACGGGGGAACCAAATTAAGTAGTTCCTCCAGTAATATATTTATAGAATACCGACAGATAGGCAACTTTACATTGATGGCTTTGGAGTTTGGGTCGTGCGTATAGGAAACAAAATGTTAGTATAGCTAGGTATTACAGTTTTCTGAATGAAATCTATGGGAGTGAATGAACTGCTGTAATTATACAAGCTCAATTAGTTTTTAAGAGCCATTGTGAAATGGTGTTAAGAGAAAACAAAACCCGGCTCAGTTTGTTGTGGGCTTCTTCTCAGTGCAGGGCGCGTTTGAACCCTCGTAAACTTAGTTTTAAGTCGTCTTGTAGTTATCACCATGCCTACATACGCGACAAATATCATATTGACGTTTTACAAGAGCCTGTACGTTAGGCCTATATGAAATAAAGATATTTTTTATTTTGATTTTAATTCTGTTGAAAATATCAATGTCCTAGTAGCCAAGTAGCCAATTATACACGTTTTAAATAGTGTTATGTAATTTGACACTGCCAAAGCACACTGACGCCGATTCTGTCGTGCAAAATCTCTTGAATAAATACTTACAAGCTAAAACCGCGATTTCCACCTGAACATTCAAGCGAAAAAAAAAGTTGTGTCGTTGCCGTTTCTTTTTACAAAATAAGAAAAAAATAAAAAATTTCGAAAGGCCGGATAAACTTGTAAGGTCAAGTCGAAAACTTCGTACAAGAATCTGGTCGCGAAATAAAAGAAAAACCGTTTTGTGAATCGCGTAGCGGCCGTGGGCTGCCAACGGCTACTATTGGACTAAGAGCCAGCGCATGCCAGACCTTCGTTATTTTATAAAAGCTGAAAGTTTCTCTGCGTATTGTCCTCAACACTGGGAAGAATGTTTTTTGGACGTTTGTTTGGATCATGGTTGCTTTGATAGATAACAAGTAATAAACGTGTAAAAAATCTTACGTCAAAGTATAAAGTCTAATTTTTATGTATTTTCTTTAGAATAGTATTTGAAATCACGCCATGCATTGCCAGACACTTAGTGTGGTGACAACCCCTTGCCAGACACCCTTAAGCTTTTAAACTTTAAAGGCCTCTAGCAGAGGGTTGCCATGATACTAAGTAAACTTTCAGCTTTTATAAAATAACGAAGGTCTGGCACGCGCTGGCTCTTAGTCCATATTGTGTAGCCAGAGGAGCGTGAATTATAAATAATGCAGATATGAACATAGACAAATAGGCGGACCAAATCTTATCAAATGTGTTGAAACAGTGCATATAGTGTATTTATATACGGCAAATGAATAAATCATAAAAGTTATTTAACCTGTGGGAAACCGCTGCATTGAACAATCCACCATTTAGAATCTCTGCTAAGTAAATTCCGTAAAAATTCTAATAATCAATTTCTTTTATGATCTAAGACGCTTAAAAAAATGTTTAGTAATATCAATGTTATGTAATTTGACACTGCCAATGACACAAAATGCAAATGCAAAATCTCATAAATAAATAAGTTTACCGCGTTTTAAAACATAGTGCTATTATTTTCCATGGGAAGCATTTTGAAAAAGATAGCCCTATTTTTGGACGCGTCAAATTGTTTTAGTTTAGAGATTTTGCGCAACAGAATTGGGATCATTTTAGGTTTGTGAAAGTTAAATTTTTTCTACTAATAGTTGGCTGCATTTTGTTTGATATGTGAAGCTTTCACTGACTCATCAAAATATCTTTAAACTGTGTCATAAACACACGCCGCCCGCTGCCATTGTAATGCTCTGTTATCTTCGTCAGATTTAGTCTGCCTTTTTTCTATGTTTATGATGCGGAAGACTGTAAACTGACTGCGGTTTTGAAAGAGGTCATTTGTGTCATGGCAAATTAGTCCTTAATATTGCCGTTGGTTATACAAAAGCTTCTAACTTAAAACTTGCACTAGTTACCTGTGATAAATTTTTGCGGGGTGCTCTACATAATTCCCCGAGTGTTTTTATGTGTTAATGCGGGTAACCTATCTATTTTCCAAATTTCAGCCAAACCGGTTCATTAGTTGCGGCGTGAAAGAGTAACAAAGATTCATCAATACTTACATACTTTCGCTTTTATAATATTAAGTAGGATGAAACCACAATAATAATGTACCAGCCTGTACAGTTTTGATGTTCAATTAAAATCTGAGGGGATTTCCGTGGTCAGCGAATAACAAACTGACTGAAATGCCACGAACGGACAATACGATAAAATTCATATAAAGGTTGTTAGAAGGTTTATAGTAACATCCAGATCTCTAACCGCCCTTTAAAGCACTGTAAAAAGGTTTTATGTTCCTTCTTGACCGTTACGTTCCCAGTAAAATATCCTACCGTAGGGCTATTTTATATAAAGAAAGGGTTTTATTGCCTGAGCCTCGGTAAATCTAGTAGCTTAAGATTTTTTTATTAGTATGAACTACGATCGGAGGCCTGCATGAGCCAGTAGAATACACTTCCATTAGGAACCGTTAGCTCAAAGTGCTCGTCGGGGCACGGGGATCAATCTATAATATAATGCGTAGTCGAGAATTTATCGTTATGAATATAACGTTTAAATATCCACTTCCTTTTAATACGATTTAATTAAGTTAGAGATTCCTTCTTGTTCTTCTTAGCTTTTATGCCTGCATATGCCATGGCCATCTTTTGTCAACTAACCGCAACACTCCATATATTTTTAACACTTCTTGTAATTAAATAATTAATTACAAGAATTTGAATTTGTTTCGAACAACTGAGTGTAAGTTAATAACTCGATGTCATTTGAAAAACCGAGTTGCATTTATTTACAATTTGAGAGTGGTATGCGTCAACGGTGCAATTCCCATCAAACGCTCTGATACCTCCCAGAGAGAAAGAATGAAACTGAATATAAAGGGAGCAAAAAACTCTCTGAAGCTAGAAATAATTGCTTTTAAATGGAAAGTCCTTTTATTCGCGGTCTGGGTGTTTGGTTGGATAAATCGATTTTCTTTTGCATTATAGTATTTTAAGAATTAGATGTGTACCAATAGAATTTTCTTTACTTATATAATTTTCTGCTAGTAGAAAATATATTAATGAAAATTGAAAGGTAATTACAAAATCAGTACTACATTCAGTAAAGTAAACTTTTTTATCAATACACAATATTAATAGCTAAATATTTTTATTTAATTTTATGTGAATTAATCCACATACTATGAGAAAGCCACGTAAAGACGAATTAGTTCCAAGGATTACTTTGGAACTAAGACGTATGAAATTAACCCATTTGCATAAGCTTTCGACACTTAATAATTAAGCATCAGCTTCACCAACACAACATACAAACAACACATACATACAACATACTAGCAACTTTACCTTCATTAATAGTGGTCTTTTCCGGTATGTACTATACCTATATCCGGTATATACTATCCTATACCTATAATAATATTTACCTACAATAATATACTTATACCTATGTTTGTAGGCACTATACCTGCCAATATTGGTTTAGTTAAAAATTGGTACTTCAGTTGAGACCCAACTTAATCGTACAAATATTCCAAACTGCAAGTTTTTGGTTAGCACTGAAATAATCGTCTGTTACACATGGACAAAGACCACTGCGAGGGCTCCGTTTTCACCATTTTAGTACGGAATCCTAAAACATTGTTGCAGATTCGAATTCAAATTATCTGGAATTGAATCTACACGTTTTACAGATCCTACAGTTAAAGTTAGCTAAAGTTCAAGTTTACTAAAGTTCGTAACAAGTAAGTTGCTTCACACAGCTATTAGCGAACTCAAGTCTCGCATAATGCCTTAATTAATATTTAACTTGGCTCCAACTCACAAGTTATATTCAGAAAGCACTTAGGCTTTAGGATATAGAATTTGATCCTTTAATGAATATCAATCGAAAGCTAGAAATGCCTTGTTGTAAAATGTTCCCGAAAGGCACAGCGGTGGTGGTCCTGTCCTATGGGTCGGAGGTCGTGGGTTCGAATCCCACAACTGGAAATACGAGTATATGATAAACACCAACACTGGCAACATACACATTTTTGCAACTCGAGTGGGTGGTTTCAAGAGGTTTGTCACAAGCAACATCAATTAAAAAAAATGATAGATACTTCGTCGTACTGATTAATCTGCATTTCCCTCACCATGTGCTTACTTTTTGGATTGCCTGTGGACGACGGTGTTTGTCATGCACTGATCAGTGTTTTATTAGTGTTAGTAATATTATTAAGTAAAAATTAGAGTGCATGACTGTTTGTTGTCCAATAATAATAAATAATTAAATAAATAATAATAAAAAATCAACGTTTTCGGAGACTGGGTGTTTTTATATTATATCTTTTGATATTGTATTTATGTGTATTAAATGTCATGTACATGTTTCTTTATTAGCTTACTTTTGAGCTATATAGATTACGGCGTGTATAATGTCGTGATATATTTTATTTATTTATTTATTTATTAGTGATGCTCGTAGTTAGCCTCGCATGTTCGTTTGCAAATCACAGAGTCCTGAGTTCGGTACCCGGGTTAGATGTACAAATGAATGATGAATATGTAATTATTTGAGTATGAAATCTTAACAATCATTTTATAAATTACCCTTTAAATATTCTAACATAGTTAGTCTTTACGTCAAATTACAATTTATACCCAAATTTTCGATTTATACTCTTTGATCCCAGAAAAAGTATGTACGTGGTCTTATTATACTTTATTTGTAAAATTTTCTTGCCAGTGCCTCCATAATGTAATAGATAGAGAAATTTTGCGTACACCTTTAGTCTGACTAGATGAGTAGTCTATAAACTGTGTTAATTAAACAGGTGCGCCAAAGCGTCGGTCCGCACTCCGCATATTCAATTCGCATTCACAGAGCGGGCCCGGGGAATTCAAATTAAGTTTTGACGTAGGACGCCACACCTGGCCCTGGCATTACGTCCTGAGATAAACTCGGAGCGATACTAACTGTATGCGAAGCTAAAAGTACTAATACCTAACCACTAGTATGCAAAATGGTTTCATCATTACCTGTATTGTTAGGCTAATCGCAACTAATGAATCGTTTTACACAAGGCATGAGAGAGCTATTCCTAAAGCTGACTTTGATGAGAATTTTTGTATGAATTTTGCACATATATTTTTTAACAGTGCCTTTAATTAGTACCCAATAAAGAGTACACATATATTTTTGCTGCAATATAACCTTTCAATTCGATTCTGCAGACAAAAACATAATTGAATTGTTCTGATCCTCACAAAAACCAGAAAAATTAACTCTTCTTTATCTAAATGTTTAATGTGTATTTGAGTTGTGATCACCAAAGTTTATTATGTTTTTAATTAATATTTCAATGTAAACCCATGAATTTTATTGTTATTGTTTATTGAAAGAAAAAAAATTCTCTTTATTTAAGGCGCCCAGTTGTTTTCTTGAATAAAAACAGCTTGCTTAAAACAATTTAATTAATAGTCTAGGAAGTTATTCACTTAAGCCAAAAGGGGAGGAGCGTTCAGTGTTTCAGGCTGGTATATCTTCCGCCGCGCCGTCTTGTTAGATACAGTGATACTGCCAACCGCAAAGACTACTTATTACTTTGCGTTATGTATCCATTCGCTTAAGGGGATTGATTGAATTTATTTTTGTCTTTCTCACTCTCACGGAGATTTGGTAGGTGCGACATGCAGCGTCGCGGAAGAATATAGCAGAAAAGCGACGTTTTACCTAATTACTCAAAAACTAAGCTAGTTATCAAAAATCCGTTCTAAGCGTTTTAGGATATTATTATTACCGATACATTAAAACAAAAATTACAATTACATCCATTGTAGTTTCCGATAAAATATAGAAAAACTGAAATTTTGGAGCAACTTTTGGGAGAACTTTCTATCGAGAAAATTTTATCCAATCGTGTTTCTGCTTCTTAGCGATTTTAGATTAAAGACCCAAAATACATGACGTGTAAATTTGAAAGTAGTTTTCTTTATAGTTTTTGCATAAAACTTCATTCAAAATCACCTAAATACGGCTTGTAGGCCGTTAATAAACTCTGTCTGCGGGATTATACTCTCGCGGCTTGAGTTTCAGCTGAGAAATTTTCTTACAATGTAAAATGTTTGCATCGGATGAACAGCGTAGGCACTGATCGGTTAATGTTTCCATCGGTCGAACACAATGACGAAAAACGCTACGCTAAAAGGACGGGAAATATGTGACGTATATTGAAGCCAAAAATTTCTCAAATATGGCGTCGTGCGTCGTACATTTCGGTACCTACCGCCGTCAGTCGCTTACATTAGCACCATTTTACAGTTTTGACAAATTAAAAATGATGCTTCAGTGCGGAGCTTAAAATACATGCGTGACGTCACAGAGTGCGTAAAGTCTTTTGTATGTTTAATCAATGGTCGAACATCATAGGCACTGATTGTTTAGGTACAGTATCTTAACATCGGTTGAAAGCCTAGGCACATATTATTGCCTATGGCTACCTGCGACCTTCGGCTGATGCTGAATTTTATTTAAGAGAATCACTTTGAAGTCTGCATTTGAACTTTATTTTCATACGCAAACACATCTTATTTTTAAGGTGTACGTAGGTTAGGTGTGGTGCATTGAATACTTATCTCTCTAATGTTAGTTTTTATTACAATTTAGTGCTTTATTGCCAGTAGAAGTTAATTAATTGATGTTCTGAAGTTTAGAAAACCTAACATTTGTATGGAATTTTAAAATGTTTAGTTACAATACGGTAGAAATTCATTTTTTGATGCGCCATCCAATGCCCATCCCTCCCTTTTAACTGACCGACTATTAGTCGTTTTAATGCTTATGACTCGATCGTTGTACCATAAACGTGATAATAAAACACGTAGTTACTGGTAGTTACCACTTGAAGGACGAACTGTTCTAGCATGGACTGTCACGAAACACAGTTGTAATGATAAATCTAAACATACGGTACTGTTGCATAATGGAGCTTATGTTTAAAAAATTTAAATAAAAGGTTTTTTTTTTTAAACGAACCTCTAGAAAAATATTTCTTTATTTAGGACTCTAATATACTCGTACACATTATAACACATATACAGGTTATACAAAAACACCAAAACTAACAAATTTTGTTGTACGACTTTTTTTACTCGATATTTTGAGAAATATCAAATATTCAACATTTTGTAGAGATATTCTACTTGTTCCTACTCTGTAATGTAACATCGCAACATCGTAACGCAACAGTGTAATGTCACTTTACAGAAATAACATTTTTTTTGTATGAAATAAATTAATACTGAATTTTGAAAAGTAGTAGTACAAAAGTTGTTAGTATTAATGTAAACAACTACAGGGCGGGAGCGATTTGGTATTTTTTATAACCTTGTATCATCTCTTTCTAGTTTGTGAAAAAAAATACAATCCTTTTGATTTTGTTTAGGTCAATCACCAAAGAAAAAAATGCAACAAAAGGCCGCTTCAACTATGCTTCAACAAAACGCTTATAGGTGATATAAGACGCGAGATAACCGACATAACATCTTACAGTAGGCCTGAACATTCAACTTTTATTGCAAACTCTTTCCCTCGCACATTCTGCGTTGAAACTTAATCGTAGACATTATTTTCTTTCTTTTAGATATATCATCTTCTGCACTCGTAATATTTTTTACTGTGTCAAAGGCATTCACTAATTGCAAGAAAATAAAGCCATCTATTCACAAGGATAAGACAATAGTGATCGCTTAATTTATTCGTTTATTGAGCATCTTTCGCACTTTAACTATACCCTTCTGCAGTATGAGATACTATTATGCATTGACTTACTATCTAAGGACCCCGGGTGTGATACAAAATTCACGAAAAAAAGTGTCCCGAGAAAACCTTTAGGTATATAATTATAAACGAGGGTATGTGTATTTTTATAAACAAACTAAAAAATTGTAATTTATATCTTAAACTATTATTATACAGCCATCTTTTACTAGCTATTGCTAGTTAGTGCGATTGTCTCCCTATTCGCGTTTTATCTCTCTTTCAGTTCGGACACTTTTTTGCGCTGACCCGTCATGCTTATTATTATATATCTATGCTATTATGGTATTCTTTGCTTTTGCAACAGTCCGGTGAAAAGCTATGTACGTAAGCCACTATATTTCCTGCATGCATCGCACTGTACGAGTAGGTAGGTACGTAAGTGTAGCGACACACTTGCTCAAAGTACGCACTAGCGGCGTCACGCACTAAACGCGCCCAACAATCGAACAGGACGCAAACGTAGATAAACGAAGATGAAGTGGCGTCGTTGTCTTTGTGGTGTGCGGTTGTGGCGCGTTGAATTGCCTAAAAATTGATTTAATCACAATACTGGCTATTGTAGAGGGCCTAGAAAAGTAAAAAAAAACAACTGCTAAATAAAATGAGCCGCCGGCCCCGCGAGAAGCACACGCCTAACGTTCAACTATGCACGCACAACTTTCACGTGATAATATTATAATAATTATGTCACTTGATAAGCAAAATACATTGTACGCGTTTTAGCCGAAGTAATCGCCCAACGGAAGGTATACGGCGCTACTCCAAACGCGTCAGAAATTCAGTAAGTGCATGTGTCAAATACGTAACTTATAAACCGTTGCAAGCGTATTGAACCGGAGTTTTAGTACCGTAATTTCGGTAGGTGTGTCGCTACACTAGGCTGCGACGCATAGAGTGGACGGATGTCGGAACATGGGCGACAGAAAATTGTAGTTTTTGGCAACTGAGCTCGGAGCGATAAAGTTGTCGTTTTTATAAAAGCTTTATTTTGCGACCTATGTCATGGGCCATGCTTTCAGGCTCTGACCCATTTCTATGTGAGTGTGACAACTAATGAGACATGGTATACATAATATGAAGAACATATTGAAGGAACTGCAGTGCGGACACGACCTTCAGTAATGAAGACGACGACCAAAGAGGAGGTGACAACTAAATATATTTCAAGCTTTTATCCGCGGCTGCGTCACCAAAATCTAAATTCTTTCACATAGGCGTACCTTAGAAACACGTATGAGATGCCAGACTCGATGCGGAAAGCAGCACCGACACCATATATATTTCGTTTGGGGCGGTGAGTTAGACCATAACATAAAATCTATAGGTACCTGGGGTCACCGAATACATTATGTTTGCCTGCGTCGAGCCATATAATTTCTTATCACTCTGTACCATACCCGCTCCTCTACCGCTGTCCCTCCATAATCACATATTATAACCCAAAATCACAGCCCAAAATAAAGCCGGCCTGAAATAATGTCTTCGACAAACGGCTTATGATTTAAAGATGCCTATCGATTTTCCATGAACAAACAATTTTATGGACAATGCTTTGTTGTAACTGTGTCGCCTTCAAATGCGCGATTATTTTCAAAGACTATATACCTATTGCGAATTCTCTTTTGAATGTGGTATGACAGTTTCCTCATTTTAAAATTACTAATTCTTTCCTGCGGCCTTTTTGTGTTTTCAGGATGCTAGGGACTATGTTAAAAGTATGTTCTTAAATTTTTAATAGAAAAAAAGTGCGTAGGTATATCAAAGTATTAGGATTCCCGAACCTACCAAAAAGCAAAAGAATGGTACATTTGGTACAACACGCAGAAGTGTTCATGCCTTGTTTCATAAGGCAATTTACAGCAAGCATTTGATAGTGCAGGCAAAATGCCAAAAAGAAATCCGCATTGTACGAGTAATATTTTATTTAAAATTCTAGACTAAAAGTATTTTTGATTTATTTTAGTTTTTATCCAGTGAAACAAATCGTGAGTCCTGAAATTTTGGACCTTATATATTTTGTTAAGAATGGTGAAACTTTCCGGTATAAAACGACAACTACTTGAACCTGAGTTAGAATCTTACAAAAACAAAAGCAATTTTTATGTAACATCACATTTCACATGGTATACCGTAAACGTGGCAAACGTATTAATTTGTGATGAAACTATTGATTGAAACCTAATATAGTACACACGTGTTTTTTATTTGACATATACTCTCTTGAGCAGGAGTTTTATTATGCGCAGCCTAATGTTTATGCCTGGAAGAGACCGCTGTGTAGCGATAAGGTCGCCATATTTGTAAATTAATATTGCTGTTATTTTTATGTGTTGTTTTTCATGTTTTGCGGTGTACAATAAAGAATTGTCTATCTATCTGCGTAAGGGCTGATTTTTCAATCGCCAGATAAACGTTAACTAAGGAATAACTGTTATATTTTGACAGATTTTGTATGGCATACCTAATAATGTTTCAAATGTATTTCTCAAGATAGTCTATCGGCGATTGAAAAATCGGCCCAAGTGAAACGGTCGCGCGCCGCATTGTTCGTCGCATATTCCAAGGAAATGGTAGAGAAAATATAAATGAAACCCAAATCGATGGTAATTTTTATTTTGATAGATTGAAAAATGTTAAAACCATAATATTACAAGGATGTTGAACGACCAAAAATAAGCTCTTTAAAGTGAGTAAAACTTATTCTTATTAGGTATCCCATGAGTAGTATGAGTCTTGACTATTTAATCCCCTAACGCGTAAAATTTTCAAAATCCTCATAGCACCTAGCTATCGTGCAAATAAATTTTAGCCTGATACAGTTCAGTAATTTGAGCTGTTAGTTAATAGTCAGTTGATAGATAGTGACCTTTTACTTTTATTTACGCTGTTATTATAGAGGTAGACTATTTTTTTTAATAAATAAATATATACGGGACATTTCACACATCGCAATCTAGCCCCAAAGTAAACGATAGCTTGTGTGATGGGTACTAGGTAACTGATAATTATACATACATACTTATATACATAAATATATTATTATATTGAAGAACACCCAGATGCTGGAAAACATTCATGCTCATCACACAAACATTAACCAGTAGTGGGAATCGAACCCACGACCTCCGACGCAGACGGCAGGTTAACTGCCGCTACGCCATTCGGCCGTCAAAAAAAAATTCTCACTTACCTGTATAAAAAATAGTTCACAAACACTGTGACACGAGAATCGTTTGTATAAGAGAGATATTTGACCGATTCATATAGTATGTACTACTTTTAAAGCTGTAATGTCACAAAAATATCTAAATCGATACGAGTCGAAGTCCGGCGGGTAATTACAGTCCACAAAGCGAACTTCGTTCAATATTCAGCATTTATTGATTGGTTACACACTAGGGTCCTTAACCCACTGCAAAGTAGAGGGTGTGTCTAAACAAACATGATTTAATTTAGTTCCTGAGGCTGTTGTGAAGGGAAAAGTAATAAAAATAGCCTGACTTAGTTACATTACTACTGGACGGGGATTTCTCTTCCAAATAAGGAGATGCAGGGTAATTATACTAATTCCCTTACCAAAGGTTGCCTGGAAGATATTGCTCTAGCAATAAGACCGCCTTTGCGCTCACTGTGTTCCGTTGTATTTTTGTTTCTCTGTCTGTTTTTCTGTATGTTTGCAATAAAGCTATATAAATAAATAAATAATATTTTACTCGTTCAACTCTAATAAGAAGCAAAATTTGATAATATAAGAGTTCTTCAAAAATGATACAAAGTTAAAATCCAAAAATTTAAATGGGATCTCCTTTTTCATAAAAGAAAGACATAGATTTTCGCGAAACACCGATTTATAAAGAAATCTAAAAAATACATATAGTTGGTATTATTTGGGATAGAAATGGCCTCAGTAAATAAGCATGAATTTATAACAATAAAAGAGGTATCTTATTTTTCTTCCCAACCCTTGCTCCCAAATTGTCTCTCATTTGTTCACACGTATAAAATATTTACATATCTCGAAGATAAAATGTTGTTTTTGAACCTTTCCAAAACACCCTTGAGGATGACCAGACGGAGTCCGAAACTTTGTAACACAATTAAAGATTTTATTTCCCCTTGCATAAGGGCTATTATTGTTTGACATAATAATGTTTTATGACGTGTTTATAGGATCCACAATCAAACTGTGCCTCTGTTTGATTTGATCTTGATAACAATCATACGTGACGGAAACAAAGGAAGTCTTTATTGGAGTGATTACCTACCTTAAGAGTTTTTAAGAGGATTTGTTGAATTTATTTTTGACTCTCTCACTCTCACGGATACTTTGTTACCAAAGTGCGACACGCAGCGTCGCGGAAGAATATAACAGAAATACGGACTTTTACCTAATTACTCAAAAACTAAGCCAGTGATCAAAAATCTGTTTCCAAGCGTTTTCGGATATTATTATTACCGACACATTAAAACAAATATTACAATTACATCCATTGTAGTTTCCGTTAAAAATTAGAAAAACTGAGATTTTGGAGCAACTTTTGGTAGAACTTTCTATCGAAAAAGTTTTATCCAATCGTGTTTCTGCTTCTAAGCGATTTTAGATTGAAGGCCCAAATAAATTTGAAAATAATTGTCTTCATAGTTTTTAAATAAAACTTCATTCAAAATCGCTTAAATACGGCTTCTACGCCGTTAAGCATTCCCATTTATAATAATCTACAGATGTAAAAAGGGACGCGGCAGCAGCATTATTATTTTTGACTCTTATTGAAACAGTTTCTTTTCGGACGGTAGCGTGCAGGGGGTGAGGCAGGGGGCTAGGCAAAAGAAAACGATTTTTTTTCTGTCCCGAAACTCCAGTCACGTCTGAGTTACTTTTTTTATTTCTGCTTTTTACGCGACTGCCCAAAAAAAGGAGTGTAATGTTTTTAGGGCTCATTATATGTATGGAGTATGTATGCGACTTTCTTCATTCCACCATAACTTCTGAATGACTGAAAAGATTTGGACAAATGGGGTATCGTTGGAATCCTTACATCATTCCGAGTAGGTAACAGAGGCTATATTTTTTTTTGGGAAAAGTAGCTTTTATCGCAATAACGCATACGATATTATCGACCGATAATAACGCGCTTGTGTGGGAAAGCCTTTACTACGGGGCAGTCGTGTTTTTTATTTTATTTTTTTAATAATTCACTTGTTACCAGATTATCATCAGGCGGAATGGTGATTTCAACCCCAAAATGTACAGTATTGCATTATCTTTAATCATCTCTCTTATATTGTTTGCCTTGACCTCGATCTCAGTGATGAAGTAAAGCGATGACGTGGCCACAGACAAAGCTTTACTCCCTGAAATCAAGTCAAAAGAAACAGAGTTAAGAGCTGGGGAAAATAACAAAACATGATAAAGTATTCCGCTTCTTAAATTAATTCCAAACACAGCTCGTTTCAAAGATTACTTAGTGGATGAAACCTTTGATGTTTGAAATGAAAAAATGATGGAGGTAGGTATAAGTAAAGTTCTTTTTTTTTTAAAACTATAATTTATGATAGTGATATTTTCAACCGTAATTTTACTAAAAACGTTTCAGACTAAATGATGTTTTTTAAACAAAGTTACAATTTAGTGGTTTAACAATGTACATTCATATGGAAATGCGAGCTAAAATTGTATGCAGTAACGTGCAGTGTTTGTTCCAGCAATTTTTCATAAGGCTTTACATTTGCATTGCTTCGATACGCAAAAGGCTTACCTATATTTGGTCAGTAAACGAATGATAAAGCCCGCGAATTTTAATAAACAAACATGGGATCTAGAAGGCTGGTATGAATATTTCTTATCGCACTTTATTGTAAGCGTAAACACTGTTGGTTTCAGCGTCCGTGAATCTCCAAAAGCGAATCTAATCCAGCGCCAGAGCAAGCAGATTAAACAGATAATAAAAACAACTTATAACATTCAACGTTTTGTCAACTTATCTTTTATTTACATTTTCTTAACAAAGAAACTCGTTTCAAAAGAGATAAAAATGAACTTTACATAAATGGCCCTGGGGCAAGCGGGGTGACCTACGAATAAACGACTTCATTCGATTGACGGTAAATTTTTTGAGCTTTTCCGACAACATTTCAAACAATAATGGGCAATGGCGACCGAATGGCGTAGTGGTAGCGAACCTGCCGTCTGCGCCGGAGGTCGTGGGTTCGATTCCCACTACTGGTAAATGTTTGTGTGATGAGCATGAATGTTTTCCAGTGTCTGGGTGTTTTTCAATATATTATATTCATGTATATTAGTACGTATGTATATTTATTTTAAATCTGGGGATAAACAGGACCTCAATAACTATAGACCTATTTCAATCTTACCAACTCTGAGTAAGATATTTGAAAAAATCATTCTTGACCAACTCCTTAGTCATTTTAATTCTAACAAAATTCTTCACTCCGAACAGTATGGTTTTACTAAGGGTAGGAATACAACTGATGCAGGTGCCAAGCTTTTAAGCCATATCTATGATGCCTGGGAACAGTCTCAGAATGCCATCGGAGTCTTCTGTGACCTGTCCAAGGCTTTTGATTGCGTTGAACATCAGACACTACTATTTAAACTTAGCCATTACGGCATCAAAGACAGAGCTCTTGATTTCGTTGCCTCTTATCTAAGTGATCGAACACAAAAGGTATGCATAAATGACATAAAGTCGCAGGGTTGTTCCCCCATAATGGGTGTGCCACAGGGTTCAATATTGGGACCTTTTCTATTTTTAGTGTACATAAATGATTTGCCGCACCATGTAAACGGTATTTGCGAGATAGTATTGTTTGCTGATGACACTTCTTTGATTTTTAAAACTGATAGAGGTAAAGACAACTTTGACGACGTAAATTATGCTATCGCGCATGTATCGCATTGGTTCACTGTTAACAATTTACTTTTAAACTCAAAAAAGACTAAGTGTATTGAGTTCGCACTACCAAACGTAAAAAACGTAGCTACCAACAAAAAGGTGATTGTGAATGGTGAAACACTGGAAATGGAAAACTCTACAGTATTTCTGGGGGTAACCTTAGACGATAAACTACAATGGGGCGCTCACATTGAGACTCTGGCAGGTAAACTTAGTTCAGCTGCCTATGCTGTGAGAAAAATTAGGCAGTTAACAGACATTGATACAGCCAGGCTTGTCTATTATGCCTATTTCCACAGTGTTATGTCCTATGGTATTCTATTATGGGGCAAAGCTGCTGACATTCAAACTATATTTGTATTGCAAAAGAGAGCAATTAGATCTATATACAAAATGAAGCCACGCGAATCTCTTCGCCAAAAATTTAAAGAAATAGGTGTTCTTACAGTGGCATCTCAATATATTTATAATTGCTTACTCTTTGTACGTCAAAACATTAATAATTATAAGCAACGTATAGATGTAAGTAACCGTCCAATTAGAAATGGCGGACACAAGTTAGTTGTAGTACCACACCGTTTACGTAAAGTACAGAAGTCCTTTGTGGGGTTGAGTGTACGCTTCTACAATATGATCCCGAAGTCTGTTTTGGACTTACCTTTACACAGGTTTAAAGTCACTGTCAAAAAACATCTAATAAGTCGGGGTTACTATACTATTGAAGAATTCTTTAGTGACAAGAATTGTTGGAATGATAGGGATATATTTCCATCTCTTCACGAGATATCTTAAAAATTATGTATTAATTATTGATATTATTTAAGAAATTGTATATAATGACATTTTTTTTTTGAAAAGAGCAAGTGCCGAGTTTCTTGCCAGTTCTTCTCGGTGCAAACCTGCTTTCCGAACCTGGCGGTAGAGTTTTGACTTTTCATAAGAGCTTATTAATTGGGCCTATGTGAAAATAAAGATTTTTCATTTTTCATTTTTTTCATCAGTCATCTAGCACCCATAACACAAGCTATCGCTTACTTTGGGGCTAGATTGCGATGTGTAAACGTGTTAATCTCGTCTATAGTAACCAATAAGCGTACTATAGTGCGGTGCTTTGTAGCAAAGAACGATTAAAAACTTTTTCAAACTTAGCTCTTCTTTTGTTCACTTTTAGGAGCTTTTAGTTCGGCCCTTATATTCAAAAGACTGGGACCTGGGTCATAATTTATTGAATTGTAAATAGGTATACTATTGTACCGTTACTTGTATAAATGATTGGTATTCCTTGAAGATCCAAACTTAGGGAGGTTCTAACACTCAACACCCAAGGGAGCCTTTCGACTCGAGAGAAATTGTAGTTTGCAGTTTCAGGTAGAGGTGAAGACTTGAAAACGATCTACCTTAGGGTAAGGTGGGGCACAGTGTTACGCGGGGTACACTGTTACAATGCACATATCTCCGTCTCTGTCTTTTAGTTTTATGATGTTGGTATACACGTTTGTCAACTCACAAGCAGCCATGTTTAAACAGTTGTCATCGCCACAGTTTACACCGTGCTTAAACAATAACAAACAAAAAAGGTTTTTATGTGAATAAACGACGAAAAAATAGTTTCATAGTTTTTAATTTCTTTCTGGACTTATTGTATTTAGGTAAATGATGGTAGTTTTCCTTTATTTATTGTTTATTTAGCTACAAATTACCGTAAATTAGTTTGTTGTAAACATAACCTAAAATACGGATTCATATTTTTTTATTTGGTTTGCCTCTCTGGGGCACTGTGTGACACTGTAACAGTCAGCCCCAATTACAATAATCGTACGAGGAAGACGGATTACGGTCTTCACAGTGAAAAAGATATTGGAAAATTACTGACAGATATTGAGGATAATGAATATGACGTTAGTTACTTACGTAGAAGTGGCAAAGTTGACAATCAATTCTATTTTCCTATTGAACCGGATATGGCAACGGTATCGTTAGAGGATATTAAAATTGTGCTTCCACTTGTTAATGTCGCAGAAAGAAAAACCAAACGTCAGACAGATGTCTATACTTTCCCAAAAAATATTATAAAGAAGTTTAATATTTATTAGAAGTTAAACTCTTATTTTCATTTTGTTAGTTTTGTATTGTTTTATGTTGTAACATTGTGCCCCTTACCCTGTAACAGATTACCCCAGATATGGGGCTCAGTGTTACAATCGACTGATTTAATTAAAGTGCAATTAAAATTAAGTAGTTACTAATAATGTTAATG
Organism: Coenonympha arcania; assembly: GCA_036785405.1. Lineage (NCBI taxonomy): Eukaryota > Metazoa > Arthropoda > Insecta > Lepidoptera > Nymphalidae > Coenonympha > Coenonympha arcania. The sequence continues at coordinate 7,741,723 of CM072067.1, forward strand.
TTTGAGTTATTTTAATTAAAGAGAGATTGTTAAAGTTTATTTCCCTGCCAAAAACTAGCTGATTAAAACAATATTTTTGTCATTATAGTCTAATTTTTTTTTTGTAACACTGTACCCCACCTTACCCTACTATAGGTATTGAAAATAAAAAGCATAGCTTGTGAAAAAAGTACATGCCTTCGACACAAACAATATATTAATTAGAACCTTTTCGTTGATACAATTCTAACTATGGAAATACAGCTACATCGTAATTATTTAACTTAATTTTTTTTATTAGGTATTATTATAATTGGGTAGTTGACTCAATTTTTTATGACTTTCTTATAAACTAGTATAAAAATAACAACAACGACAAAAAATAAAATAAAAATCAAACAAAATAAATACAAAGTCATAGATAGTTTAACTTTTGGAGTGTAGTTCTTCTATCCCTTTCTCGCAGAAAGGAAATTTGTATAGAGCTACTATGGCATGACCACACTTTGACGTAATAACATAGTTTCCTGCGTCCTGCTTTCTACGATTCTTTAGTCAATATAAAGATATTCCTTGCTCTGTGAGTGACACCATATTTATCATACTCATGTTATAAAGATAAGTTTGTTTGTGTGTCTGTGTATGTATATTACTACCACAGATCAGTGAATAAGTTTATATGTGCCTTCTCTTTTCTTTGGTTACTATTTTGTATTTATGTCAAAGATACTATATCACTGTCAAACAGGATCAGGTCCCAGCTTATTAGATAAGCGGAAATCCGGATTCTATAGTTACCTTAAAGCTAAATCTTCTAAACGTTAAATCATTAGTTCGACAGTTGGGACCTCTAAGAGCCACGATCCATTAATCACAGCCTCGGAAGCACATTGCGGTGACACGGGGTGAAGAACACAAGAGCCAATGGCTTTAACAAAAGTCCAGCATCATCCTTCTTTAAGTATGTCAAGGGATGGATAGAACAGGCAATCATTTAATCGTAGTCCTAAATGGGACAGCCAGAAATGGGTCAAAAATTGTGATTTCGGTTTCAAATTTATTTTAATAGCTTATTCGTAACAAGTCTGACGTTAGCTACCTAATCACGCAATAATAATTCATCAATAATAATAATATCAGTCAATAATAATTATTATACCGCATGTAATAAAAAAAAAGAAAGAAAAAGGAATACCATAAATCATAACCTAACCTATCCTAAGCATACGTTTTTCTTATTCAATCATGGGACAGTCCAACGACCTGTTTCACTTTAGTAGCAACCTCCATTTAGTTCTGTTACCTTAGTCATGAATGGAGGTGGAATCATTTGATAAATGGATCCTTCTTGAACCCATCTCCAAAGTAATCACTCTACACCTTATTATACCTTATTATACACCTCTACAACTTATTATACGATTTTGGAAGTTTTTCTAGTAATGATGCTGTAAAGGTTGTAGGTACCACTGATAATATGTAGCGACACAGTCTTGCGAAAAGATCGAATTACGCCTGTTATATCTGGTTTTACAAGTATGTTTGTTGTGGTGAAATCTTTGCACTTAATTTTTACACGTTTGGTTTAGATGGTTGTTGACAATGGTTAGTTGTGAGTCGTCATTCTAAATCCAATACGGCAGGACATCCAAGATGTGGACTCGTTACTTTTAATGCGCTGATTGCGCTCTTACAACATGAAACTTTAAAATCTATTTTATAAAATTGTAACGAGGCACGTTGCATCTGACATTGCAAGGTATATATACACTGTAGTCTGTATTCCAAAAGAAAGGAAAGAAAAGTTCTAAGATAGCGCCGATTGGTATGATTTATGGGTTTACTTTTCATTTCTCGAAGGCTTGAACCCGCCGCGCCGCTCTTAAGCGCGCTTAACATAAATCAACCGCGATAAAGCTGTGAAAGATTTAGAAATGCCACGCAGATGCTTACGTGCGTTTGGGCTGTTGTAAAATAATGTATCTAAAATAAAATGAGTCTCTCAATGACAAAGATTTATGGAAACGAGCGGCTTCGTTCTCATCTGCTCCTACTTAGGTACCTAGAAGTCAGCCTACTAAACATTAGGAGCCTACTGTAAAGTTGTCATAGGTTTAAAATCCTTGTTTTCGCGTACCTTTTACTCATTGCAGAATTATGTTTGTAATGTATATTAGCGAAACGCTATGAAGACTGCCTGTTTGGATCGACACTGGGGATTGGAGTGATCTGTATTACTCCAATGTAAATAAAATTGTAACGAGGCACGTTGCATCTGACATTGCAAGGTATATATACACTGTAGTCTGTATTCCAAAAGAAAGGAAAGAAAAGTTCTAAGATAGCGCCGATTGGTATGATTTATGGGTTTACTTTTCATTTCTCGAAGGCTTGAACCCGCCGCGCCGCTCTTAAGCGCGCTTAACATAAATCAACCGCGATAAAGCTGTGAAAGATTTAGAAATGCCACGCAGATGCTTACGTGCGTTTGGGCTGTTGTAAAATAATGTATCTAAAATAAAATGAGTCTCTCAATGACAAAGATTTATGGAAACGAGCGGCTTCGTTCTCATCTGCTCCTACTTAGGTACCTAGAAGTCAGCCTACTAAACATTAGGAGCCTACTGTAAAGTTGTCATAGGTTTAAAATCCTTGTTTTCGCGTACCTTTTACTCATTGCAGAATTATGTTTGTAATGTATATTAGCGAAACGCTATGAAGACTGCCTGGTTTGGATCGACACTGGGGATTGGAGTGATCTGTATTACTCCAATCCATGGAGTGTGGGGATAGAGTTTGACCCTCTTACAAATAAACGTAAAATAAATTGATATACGTACTGTGTTTTGTCTTGTTCCATTGAATTCCAAATTGCTGATGACAGAGAAGGACAAAACAGAGTATAACTATTCCATCGCTATTCCACGTTTATTTGTTAGGCAGTAAGAGGATATATACTGAATTTATTTTTGTCCTTCTCACTGTTACAAATACGAGTGCGACAGGCAGCGTTGCGGAAGAATGTAATAGAAAAAAACTTAGTTTTACCAAATAACTAAAAAACTGAGCGATTTATAAAAAATCCATTCTAAGCGTTTTTGGATATTATTATTACCGACACATTATGACAAAAATTACAATTACATCTATTGTAATTTATAACTATAAAAGGCTTTGTCCTGAGTGACTGACTGACAGATAAGCTACAGCCCAAACGGCTGAACGTAAGAACTTGAAATTTTCAGGGAAGATTCTTTGTGAACCCAAACCGCTCGCTAAGAAAGGGTTTTTTGAAATTCTACCCCTAAGGGGGTTAAATAAGGGATTTAGGTTTGTTTGAAAGTCCCTCATTTTTCAAGTTAGATTCATGAAAATTGGTATATAGACTTTCGAATAAAAATAAAAGAATGGGTGTCCGAGGAATTTTGGAAATTTCACCCCTAACTCTCTAAAAAGGAGGTTGAAACTAGAAAACGCTTGATACCGGCTGGCTGGCTTTTGGACAAGCTACTGCCCAAACGGTTGAACATATAAACATGAAATTTTCAGGGAATATTCTTTTAACACCCTAGATGTGTACTAAGAAATGAATTTTTGAAATTCTACCGGTAAGGGTGTTAAATAAGGAATTTTATTTTACAATTATATGGAAATCCGTCAATTTTCAAGTTGTGTTCATTAAAATCGGTAAGTAGGCTTTTGGATAAAAATAACAAAGTTCCTCGATTTTTTAATTCCACCCCTACTTATGAGACTACCTCCTAGGGGGGTGAAACGGGGGTCCAAAGATATTACGAAGAAATGCTCCTTCACGCCGCAGTTACTGATCGGAATTGGTTGAAATTTAAAAAAGTGTTAAATCATATTCTGGTTTAATAAATAGACTACTTTTTATCCCACAAAAATCTATGGTTCCCGCGAAATTTGTATAAAATAGAAATACGCGCGGGGGAAATGCTCCTTCACATCGCAATTTCTGAATCGATTTGTCTGTAATTTAGAATAGAGGTAGATTATATCCCGGTTTAATACATAGGCTAATTTTTATCCCGAAAAAATCCATGGTTTCTGAGGGATGTGTGAAAAACCAAAATTCCTGCGGAAGAAAAACTTCTTTACGCCGCAACTACTGAAACGATCAGGATGAAATTTGAATTAGAGGCAGATTAGATAATGATCTAGCACTTAGGTTACTTTTTATCCTGGGAAATTACATGGTTTTTGCGGGATATTTGAAAAGTCGAATTCCACGCCGGAGTAAAATCGTTTACGCCGCAATCACTGAACCGACTTGACTGAAATTTGGAGTAGAGGTAGATTATGTCCCGGTTTAATACATAGCTTACTTTTTATTTTGAAAAAATCCATGGTTTCCGCGGTATATGTGAAAAACCAAAATTCACGCGGGAGGAAAACCCTTTTACGCCGTAACTACTGAAACGATTTGACAAAAGTTTGGATGAGAGGTAAATTATGTAATGATTTAGAACTAAGGTTACTTTTCATCCCGGAAAAATCCATAGTTTTACGGGATTTTCGAAAAATCGATTTCCACGCAGGAGAAAAATCCTTTACGCTGCGATTACTGAACCGACTTGGCTGAAATTTGGAATGGAGATAGATTACATCGTGTATTAATACATAGGCTACTTTTTATCCCGGAAATATCCATGGATTCCGAGAAATATGTGAAAAACCGTAATTTTCGCGGTAGAAATACCTTTATGCTGTAACTACACAAATGATTTAGTTGAAATTTGGAGTTAAGATAAACGATATCCTGGATTATCATACAGCTTATCTTTTATTCTGGAAATTCCGTGTTTACCGCAAAATTTATGTAAAAACGAAGTTCACGCGAGGGATACCGTCAGCTACTTTCTTGAAAGTAGGTATAAAGGTTTAAGTTTGATAAGGAAATTCAGGTTTTTGAAAAATCTTAATCTCTGGGTTTGTGAAAAATCGAAATTAACGCGGGCAAAGCCGCGCGCAAAAGCTAGTTTCCTATATTTTTTTTATAAAATCGAGATTTTTTTAGGAGAAACTTCTATCGAGAAAATTGTATTCAATCGTGTTTCTGCTTCACAGCGAATTTAGATTAAAGACCCAAAGTGCATAACGTTTAAATTTGAAAATAATTATCCTTATACTTTTTAAACTGCGGGTCACTAAAATCGCTTTAAACGACCGCCTACGCCATTAACTATGTAAGAAAGAAAGGAGTTTAGGATATAGGTACTCGTAAGAAGCATGTGCGAGTATCTTAAACCCGGCTATAATAACGTGCCGCTAGCAGACTGACTACTTCTGGACATAAACTGACTCGTTGGTCTAGTGATGAGCATGTACGACTGCAGATCACGAGATCCTTATTTCGATTACCGGGTTATAGCAAAAAATTTTATTGAGAGTGCACCTGTGTTTGCGCACATTCTCTATTGAGAGTGCACCTGTGTTTGCGCACATTCTCTATTGAGAGTGCACCTGTGTTTGCGCACATTCTCTATTTAGAGTGCACCTGTGTTTGCGCACATTCTCTATTGAGAGTGCACCTGTGTTTGCGCACACACTTGAGCACTATGATATGTGTCCCGCACCTGTGGAAAATCTCGGCATGCAAAGATTAATCGCTGTGGCCGGATTGTTGGAATTTATTACTTCTGTATAGGCTTTGTACTTATATATTCTATGGAAATAGCTTACTTGAGAGCTAGGACAATAGACATATACCCTGCACAGGGCGGACGGCGCGAAACAATGTCGCCAGTTTATCGATCCCGAAAATGCTTGTTTTGACACCAACAGTTAGGCCACGCTGAAATTCCTTCAGCAGCCACCTATAGAATTTTGACAGATGGCGCTACTGCTTGCTTGTACGAAAAAGGTTTACTTACGTTAATCGTTCGGATGCCCGTATCCTGAGTTTTGTTATCAGTGGCTAGGACATAAAGGGCAACCAAGGAATATCATTACCGGAACACATCTCGTAAACGCTGCGGAAACAATACCTAGTAAGAATTCGTGGCGGCGCTTTATGACGCAAGGGCTGCTTAATGAGGGTAGTTCAGCGTAATTTCGCAGCGAATGTCGCGGTTTCCCACGCTTCGTTATGCTTATATTTGTTTATAAACGTTTTGATGGAAACTTCTGTCGTTTACTTGAAGAAAGAAAGTCTCAGTAAAAGCAAATTCTTAGTAATGTTAATTTTATTATAAACGAAAAGAGTATTATATATTATATATTATACCTAATAATAAAATAATAGTTTCATTCATATAAATAGAAGTTGTATGCAAAGAAGCCTAGAACAGCCGTGTCATGTACCTAATATAAGAACGTTCCAAAAAAAGAAGAAAATAGGCCGGTAAATATGCAACAGTTATAAGCTGCTATTGTTAAAGTTTGTATGCGACGGTACTATTGTTGAACAGTTGCTGCCCGTGGAGAAATGAAATGGGGAACCAGACCGCCTATTGCGGTCTTTATTGCACTTACGGGCGGCTCTGTTACTGTTCGGCGGCTTCGGCCGTCCTCTTTTCCCATTTTGTTGTCACGTGGGCAGGTACCTTATTATACATGAAATGTTTGCTACAGGAATAATACATAAAATAATCTTCTGAAATGATCATGAATTAATATTGAAATTGCTTGAAATTCGGATGGATAAAATAACAAAACCAAAGCAATTGAAATAATGTAAAAGAGCGACTTCGGCCGTCTGCAATATAATAATAATAGCTTCAAATTTAGTCGCTTATTCTCGATGTAAACACTTTTGCTATTGTAATTCGAGAGGCTCTCAGTCGAGCCCTCGAGTTAAGTAATGTTCAATGTTATCCGATCGAAGACAGGCGTCTGTTTCATCAAGATGATAATGTAATAAGTTACTGGGGGGCTATTCTCGTAACGTGTCGGCTACATTTCGTGATGTGAAATGTTTAAAAAGGGTAATGGAATTTACGTATATAAGCAGACGATATTGAAATCAAAACATTTTTTGCGAACACTGAAAAATAATTTTACGTATATTTTGCTTAAAATAATTTTACGCATTGTATTTCCTATGATAATTTTATCATCATTCACACACATTCAATCTTACACTCTAAACTAATAGACGTAAAGTTAATTTTTCAGTGTTAATTTTTTTTTTCTTATTTCACATCACTTGTCAATATAAAAGTCATTCCTTGCTCTGTGGTGAAAACGTTACGAGATTGTCATAGCTGTATTGTTTTAACTAAATTCAATGGAATTATAATTGTTATTATCAATACCATTGTGGTGCTAGTCGGAAACTTTGCAACTCCCTCAGGAGATAAGTCCTTAGATCTGGGAAACTTGTTATAGAAACTATAAAGTGGAACTTAAGTCTACATTGATAATAGGAGGATACAGATAATACTGACTGAGTGATCTTTTAAAGCACAGCTCAAACAACTGGATGAATAGGTCTAAAACTGGCATACAGCATCTCACACACTGTTTTATGTCATACGCTTTTTAATGGACAAAAACAAGATAATGTAGGTAGTTCAATCCATGAAGGGGATTTATTGAATTTATTTTTGTCTTTCTCACTCTCACGGAGATTTGGTAGGTGCGACATGCAGCGTCGCGGAAGAATATAGCAGAAAAACGACGTTTTACCTAATTACTCAAAAACTAAGCTGGTTATCAAAAATCCGTTCTAAGCGTTTTAGGATATTATTATTACCGATACATTAAAACAAAAATTACAATTACATCCATTTTAGTTTCCGATAAAATATAGAAAAACTGAGATTTTGGAGCAACTTTTGGGAGAACTTTCTATCGAGAAAATTTTATCCAATCGTGTTTCTGCTTCTAAGCGATTTTAGATTAAAGACCCAAAATACATGACGTGTAAATTTGAAAGTAATTGTCTTTATAGTTTTTGCATAAAACTTCATTCAAAATCACCTAAATACGGCTTTTAGGCCGTGAAGATGCGCCCCACTCCTTTACCATAAAGTATGTTAAAATTGTCTTGCTATAATCGGCTACCTAACAAGATATATCAAGATAGTTTTAATCTTTCTAGCTAATTAAGGATTTCCGCAAACTAAAGCCTATAGCCCATAGAGGTCCAGCGACGAGTCACGAGGTTTATAAATCTATGGCCTAGCCTGTTTCTATTCTATATATTTTTCATGTGATTCATAAGGAGTTAGGAAGGAGTGGGGCGCGTCTTCGTGGATTGAACTACGTATAACAAAAGCATTAATGAAACGATCTGTAAGAACGGTCGGAAATCAATAACTCAGTAGGAAAGTGCGGAAATGGCCCCGTCGGCTGCTCATTCCTTTGCTACCCTCATAAACAACTGGTAGCGTGTAAGAATTAAAAGCAATGCCTTTTAAGACCCCGGTCCTCGAGCGAGGCAACTTACGATCCTGATATTTTCTAGGCACACAGAAACAATAAGCGGTGTAAATTTAGTACCCTGACCATGAAAAATCAATCAAACTTCGATACTTCAGACAAATTAAATGTCCATCGCGCGTTTAGTCTTTGAAGTATGCTCATAATTGTCAAAAAACACGCATTGTACGTAGAAACTAGTTTATCGCATTCGCAGTTCGCGGCCTAATACAGAGACAGTTCGACTTTGCAGCCCGCAGATGCCGCGTCAAAGTGTGAGCGTTTAGGCGTGAAGTTAACTTATTATTTTATTAATGAGAATTTCGATAATTTTTAACTCATTTGTAAGATCTGGGTTTCTATATGAATTATTATTATTCTTATTACTGTTGTCACTACACTGTATGAAATGCTAGGCAGTGGTTTCAGTTGATGTATTTAATGAACCGAATATGAAGTTTTTTTTTAACTGTATAGGCTAGCGCTTGACTGTGACCACACCTGATGGAAAATGATGATACAGTCTAAGGTGGAACGCGCTTGCCTAGGAGATGCCTATTCACTCTTGATCTAAAGGCGCCGGTTGTAACTGGCAGGAAAGACAGTGCCTGGGAGTTTCATATTAAAATGTATGGCGTTTTTGGCGTATAAATATGATTGATTTGGAGCTCATATTATTTGCTTTTTGGATTGAATTATAAAAAACTAGGCCGGTGAATGTATTATCGATACTTTCGTCTCATGTTTGAACCAAAAATATTTTCAAACATAATAACGAAATGGCTTGCATAGTTCAATTAGAAAAGGCTGTATTAGATGTTTTGACCTAAGTGACGCATTTTTTTTCTCTAAAATCAGGAATTATTGTATAAATATTCTATGGTGTTATCTGTTTACATTATCAAGTGTAGGCACTCGTGTAACAAAACTCCTCCGAAACTTCTTGGCCAATTTTTTGTGTAAATTTGGTAGGTCTTTAAACAAATTAAAAGGCAAAACAAAGTATCTAAGGTCAGCTAGTCCTTCTTTTAATATATAAAATATTTTTGTGTCACAGTGTTTGTAACATAATTGCCCCTAAACGGCTTTTCCCGATTTTTTTTGAAATTTTTTATGTATTCGCTAAGGCTGAGGATAGGACGCAAACCTTTTTTTTGTACCCTTGTATTTAAATAATCTATATAGCAAAACAACATTTGCCGGGTCAGCTAATCTTAATGTATATTGAAGCTCTTATTCGTCTACTTGCTCGAAAAAAATACGAATAATTATATTACAAGCAGACACAACTCTGTCACTGACGACCCACCCCGCTATTCACAGAGTCATAAAAACAATATCGATCGCGAAGCACTTCCAGCGCTGCAGCGCTGGAAGTTCTTCTTCAAACAGACGTGCAGTCGCCTTGAGAACTGAAACCGCACTGAACTTTTCACGCTCGAAGTCTCGTATATAAAGCGATTTGTGGGAGGGTATTTTTTCATAGTAAAATGTATGGCGTTTTTCGCGTATAAATATGATTGATTTGGAGCTCATATTATTTGGTTTTTTGATTGAATTATAAAAAACTAGGGCGGTGAATGTACTATCGATACTTTCGTCTCATGTTTGAACCAAAAATATTTTCAAATATAATAACGAAATCGCTTGTAGAGTCCAAATAGAAAAGGCTGTTTTAGATGTTTTTGACCAAAGTCATTCATTTTATTCTCGAAAATGAAGAATAATTTTATAAATGTTCCACGGCGTTAGTGTAGACTCATTCACTAGCCATCTGAGTTTTTTTTTTTTGGTGTCATATAATGAACTGAGTTGTTCAATATACATAGTTAAAACCGTAACTCCCTTTTTGCACGTTTTACAGGTTCGCGACCCTTAATGCCTTTTTACTGGTGTGAATATTTTTTTTGGCTTTGCAAGAATTGAAACCGTCAAGTCTAAAGGTTCATAAAGTAATGCTTAGTAAAATATAAGGAAAATTGTTTTTCTAAGACTTCAAAGTAGGTACCTACAGTATCTACCAGTGACAATTTTGCCACATTCAAACAAAATCTAGAAGATTAGATATAAAAAGATATTTTGTAGCTATATTATGTTTTATGAATAATCGGTTTTTGTTGATACAAGGATATCAAACTGTATTTTTTCAGTTTCTAAACACATCAGTAGATACCTAAATGCGTTTTAAATTATTATTAAACTGATGATAATATTGCGTTTTATTTGTCACCTCTATATTCATTTAGCTATGTGTCGTATTTCTAAGTCATGAGTTAGTAGGTACAATCTCTCTACAAACATTCAAGCGTAAATAACTACGCGTTAACATAGACTTGGAAAACTGAAGCGAACAGAATTTCATTTAAAAAATAAAGTACCTACCCATAATATCACGACGAATAAATATAAATATAAATACTGCAAACATACTCGAACCAAACAAGATAACGTAACACAAGTTGATTTTAAAATATATGTAGTCTTGGGCTATAAAGCTGCCTAAATTACATGGCAGAGCTTTTATGAAAAACTTAAAATTCACATGTCCAATATCAACCATAAACCAACAGAAAATGCCATGATGAGTACGTTTTTAATATACTTTACTATCTAAGTATCTACTGCTCTCTTGAATTCATCAGAATTCAAAATCTTGAATCAGATTAAAAATTGAAATTTGTTACTGCGACAAAATCTTCATTCACATACCTACACAAACACACGTATTTACGTCGGCTGACGGTTCTAATACTTCAACGTTTTCTTAGCGAGATCAGTCCGTCTTTTTTCCAAGGCTCTCGAGCTTAAGACAACCAATTCAAGGCTTCCGGAGCTTGTTTTCATTACAAGAGATGCGGCAAATGTAACATTTTCGGAAGGAGACAATTTGAATGGGAAAATTGAATGTTTGGTAATGGCTGAGTCTGAAATAGCGCGCTGCATTTCGTGAAAGCTTTTCCGTGTCAATTTAAGTTAATTTGGGGATAAGAAGGAATCTTGTAGGATAAAATTGAAGTAAATTATATGAAAGCGCTTTTGTACCTATATTTAGGGCACATGAGTTTTCTGTGATAAATATAAATTCAAATAAATATAATATTAAATCGTCGCGGCTGGAGTTTAAGTAGTTCAAGCCTAGGTGTTGACGACCTCCTCGGAAAATTTGCCTTGGTTTATTGCTGGTATTTAAGTTTTTTTAAACATAGTAGAATATAAAAAAATCTTTAATTACTAGCCCGTTTGACTTATTTAATTTAGGTAGTTAATTGTATAGTTGAATATGACTCTTTCTTAATTTATATATAAAAGGAAAGTTTAAAGAATAATATTTTAATATTAATTTAGAAAAATAATAATAATTTAAACAGTTTTTTTGACAGTGGACCATTGACCTCTATATAGAGACAGGGCGAACCGCGCGAAAAAATGTCGCCAGTTCAATGGGGAAATGTCCCCATTGTACGCGCACTATTGTCCATGCCGCGGTCCCCGCCTCAGCTCACGACGCTCCGCACGCACGTTTCCATGGAGACGGTTCCCGCCATTTTAGTAAGTACGCTTAGTAGCGAGAGAATAGTGGAAAATTTAACTCTAAAAGATAAAAATGCCTAATTGTGCGATAAAAGACTGCAAAAATTACACCAAGAAATTTAAAATGAAGCATGGGATAACGTATCATCGGTAAGTAACATCAAGAAATATTACATGAGTTAGATGGGATTTAATTATTATGAACGTATCATTGACCTCTTTATACAAGTATTTCGCAGGATGTTTGATAGATGGCGCTAAATTTCCTTGTATGAAAAAGGCTTTGGCAAAATGTTCGAACAGGCCTATCCTTAGTAATGATCAATGCAGTGGACCCATTTATTTAACATACTGGGATTAAAAACCTAGACAAAGCCATCATAAACGTTATACACCCAACAAATAGAAGATCACAAAACGGCGAAAGACAAATAATTGTTATCTAAATCTAACAAATGCCAAGATTTAACGTTTAAACCTCGTTAAACCCCAGACTGATTCATTGTATTCATATCTCAAGAGTACAGGCAGGAATTCAGTGTATAAAAGGTATTAAAAAGGTCTCTTGGATTAACCTTACAAAACTACGATGAGAATTTTTGGTCAAACTTTGACAAAAGTTCAGCCCCAGTTTTGTGAAAAAAGAAAGTCTGAATTGCTAATCTGATATTAATGTATGTCATCATATATATCTAGTACCTAATCATTTATGAAAAGACCCGGACGTTTATCTGAATTAATACATGAATTTCGAATTTTCATTAATCCCTTAGTATCTAACCATATTTTTTTCTGAAATAAAAAGTTAGGGTTATTATCCATCTCAATGCCAAATTTCAGCCAAATCGGTTCAGTAGTTGCGACGTGAAAGAGTCAAACATACACACATACATACACAAATTGTTAAAACGAATAAGGTGTTTCGCATTGTTAAGTCAATCTTTCCTGAGGATTTCCCGGTGTCGGGACGAAACGTGCGTCGAAGAAATTGTTAGAAGAATTTCATGTGGGCGGTGTGACTGCATATTGGACCATACAGATTATATTCAAGTAGTGGATTATAGCAAAACAATTTAATCTGTCCTGCAGAATAAGATGTTGATAAGGCCTAAATAAATACTTATAAAGAATGACTCACCGAGGTTATTGGATCTTGTATTGCCTGCGCAAGAGTACGTTGTCGCTGCGCTACGTGATTCGAAAATCGCCTTTGTTTGAATCTGGATTCGAAATTCGAATATACTTAAGTATTTACTGATCTTATTTATCTAACAGGTGCACGCCAAATAAATAATAAATAAATAATATATACGGGACATTTTACACATCGCAATCTAGCCCCAAAGTAAGCGATAGCTTGTGTTATTGGTGCTAGATGACTGATAAATACACATAGTACATACTAATATACATAAATATAATATATTGAAAAACACCCAGACACTGGAAAACATTCATGCTCATCACACAAATATTTACCAGTAGTGGGAATCGAACCCACGACCTCCGGCGCAGACGGCAGGTTCGCTACCACAACGCCATTCGGTCGTCAAATAACTTGGTAGATTTCAAATTCTTGATGCTTTTGACACAAGAATAGTGTTTATTAGATCTCGAATTATCATTGAGGATAAGCGCAACTGTATGTAAGTACTGTATCACTGTCCAAAACTGATGTAGGGAAATTAAATAACGTTACGAGTGCTTGCACTTTGCTTAGGTTTAAAAATTTGCTTGATTATAATATTATCATTATTATTTCTTTTGAATACAGGGAGATATAGCCATATATCTCTCTGTATTCAAAATATAGCCATATAGCGATCCGATAGATGGAATGGAAATGGACTCTGTGCGTGGAAGCCACGTGATCAATTTAGCGAACATTTTCATTCCGGAACTGAAGTACTCTTATGTAGCCGATCTAAGGGTATCTGCTGATTCTTCGGATTTGGAATAACGATAGACACATGAGTAGAAACAGCACATTTTTATCCTTGTACTTGTCCCCTGCTCCTTAATACATCTGATTGCACGAAATAATTCGAGGTCACATGCGCCGGCGCACGTCAGGCCTGCTGTCTGCACAGTGCGCGTTGTTTGAACTATGAACAATTGAACAATACATCACCAAATAACAAATATTATAATTCAAAAAATAAAAGTACGTCTGCTTTTATATTGAACTGCAATGTAACATTTTTTTATTCATTAATTTCATTCGAAATACGCTAGCTTCCTATTCTAACATTAAACGCTTCAGGCATTGAGAAGTTACGGTGGGACAAAGAAACTCACATAAATACATAGGAACTTTAAACGTAACAATATTTCATCATTTTACACTCCTTTTTAAGCAGTTTAACAGTTTCAACACAGTGATAGTACAACAACAGATCGTAATATCTTTAAACTGTGGTTTCAGCATACAAACGTTGACAAAGAGTATGCAAGTTAACAGAGCATGACAACGCTATTATAGTAGTGTTATTATCTCGCTGCAGACTCGGTCATAAATCATTCGAGTTTTCGCTTTTGTTGTTCTGCAGTAATGCACAACTCAACAAAGAACAACAAAAGCGAAACACTCGAATGATTTATGACCGAGTCTGCAGCGAGATAATAACACTACTATAGGTAGTCCCATTCTAAGGCCCGGTTGCTTGACTTGACTTTGACCGAAACGTTATAGATAAATATGGAGGTCTGGCCCTCTGAAAGACATAAGAGTCAGCCGCCATATTTAACTATAACGTTTCGGTTAAAGTCAAGTCAAGCAACCGAGCCAGTTGAGGAAGCGAGCGGAACGTCCCTACTTCAAGCACTACAGCTAAATTTTCTTTACTCTGTAATTTTGTTAGTGGACAACTGGACGCGATTTGGTATGCAAGTTTAAAGATTTCGATTGAAGAGGTATCTACATCAATAATAATATATTTCAACTCTCATCAAACTACCTTTCCAATTAAAAATTTAAGTCTTACTTATGTGGTTTTCTCATGGATAGGTAGGTACCATTATCAGAACTGAACTAAATTGAAATGGGACCACTCGGGAATCGTCAGCTTTCTAAAAAAGAATTATCAAAATCCATACAGTATACACCAGTCAAAAATTTAAGGTAACAAACATGAAAAAAACACACAGTCGAATTGCGAACCTCCTCTTTTTTTGAAGTGGGTTAAAAATTGGCAAAAAGGGAATAAAATTATATTCGCAGAAGTACGTCGATGACGTGGAACTTTGCTGGTCTCGCCATTTTAAAGAGTCTACGCTATAAAAATTTACCGTCTTATACGTGTTCTGTATACCGATTCAAATCCCCATTATTTTTGTTGCTCTGCAGTAATGCACAACTCAACAAAGAACAACAAAAGCGAAACACACGAATGACTTATGACCGAGTCTGCAGCGAGATAATAACACTACTTACTATAGTCAAAATTTTTTTGGTCAATGGCCGATCTAGCACAAGCCCGCATCTGGCTACATGCGTCCGCTCACGTCGACTCTGACCCGGCAGCAGGGCAGTGCGTCGCGCGTCGTGCGCTATGCAATCTGTCACGCTTCATAGAAAGTGAAGTTAAAATATTTGGGAGTGCGCACGTGACTCGGAACACGCGTATAAAGCACCTTATCACGGTATAAAGTCTGGCCCTTGGCTTTTTTTTATTCTATGCAAGTTAGTACTTGACTGCGTCTCACCTGATGGTAAGTGATGATGCAGTCTAAGATGTTATCGTACTAACTTGGAAGGGTAAGTGAATTTACCACAACGGTTTCTACACAGCATCGCACCCGCTTGGCGGTGCGTCTTTGCTGGTAGGGTGGTAACTAGCCACGGCCAAAGCCTCCTACCAGACCAGACCTGAGCCAATTTAGAAATTAAATTGGCTGCTGAGCTGTACAAGCTGATTATTATCAAATTTTGATCAAACGCTGATGATTTTGATGATAAATGTCGCAGCGGTGCAGGTTTTCCTACCCTTTGATCGCTGGTTCGATTCCCACAACTGAAAAACGTTTGTGTTGATGAGCAAGAATATGGAAAATGTTCCGTCTAGGTGTACAGCATTTATGTACCTATATTAAATATTGTGTTAAATGTCGTGATAAGTTGTTACATGTACTAGAACGTAACATGTAATTGTATGTATTTATTTATCAAAAAATTGGTCAAGTGCGAGTCGGGCTCGCGCACTGAGGGTTCCGCACTATCAAGACCAGTTCTCAATAGTATTAAAGTAAACTAACCAGTAAACAACGCTGCCCACCAAATTCCGCGAGTTAAATACATGCAACTCCATCTGTCGTAATCAAAGTTAAACAAAATATTAGACTTGTTAAAAACTACTCACTAGCAACCAATTTTCGGTGGAAGTTTGCATGGTAATGTACATCGTATATTTTTTTTAGTTTTATCATACTCTTATTTTAGAAGTTACAGGGGGGGGGGGACACACATTTTACCACTTTGGAAGTGTCTCTCGCGCAAGCTATTCATTTTAGAAAAAAATTATATTAGAAACCTTAGTATCATTTTTGAAGACCTATCCATAGATACCCCACACATATGGGTTTAATGAAAAAAAATTTTTGAGTTTCAGTTCTAAGTATGGGGCACCCCCAAAATTTATCACTTTTTTTTAAATTTTGTGTGAAAACCTTAATGCGGTTCACAGAATACATCTACTTACCAAGTTTCAACAGTATAGCTCTTATAGTTTCGGAAAAAAGTGGCTGTGACATACGGACGGACGGACGGACGGACAGACGGACATGACGAATTTATAAGGGTTCCGTTTTTTGCCATTCGGCTACGGAACCCTAAAAACCAGAATCATGCGGACGGATATCAAGTAACCGACAGAGGTGCGAAGTGGAAGATTAAAGGGTCTGAACCCTTTTTAATTTTACTTAAAAGCTAAGGTTTACGCCGTTCTTATGTATTTTAGCGTAATTACCTTTACAGGTAAACAGACGGCGGACGTCTTCTTTGTAAAGTATTATCTATAATCTCTTTATCTTTATTCTTTACAACTAAAATTTGCAAATATCTAACAAAAATCTTCAAATAGTAGTTTATTTTCTTTGTTGTCGTTCATTGTTGTAAAATTCCGTAACAAAAACAAATGTTATTTAGGTAAATTATTTATTGACATAACAGTAGAAGCTCAGTGGTACAATCACCTTGTTCACATGAATCAGGAGTTGAAATCCTTGGCGGCGGCGTCCTTTAACTTTTTCGGAGCTTATGTGCGTTTGTAAGAAATGAATTTAGCTTGCCTTGCGTTCAAGAAAAAACTTACGTGGCCTGTGAAGACTGCTAGCCCACACTTGACCAGTGTGGTGAGAGATGAAAAATTAACAAACCCATCGGCTATCTTACCTATTGTAAAAGGAAACTCATGTCATTAGTGGTCTGTAAAATATCATTGAGAATTTATAGTTGGCGGTGCGTCCTTGCTGGTAGCCTGATATCTAGCCATGGCCGAAGCCGAAGCCTTCCACAATCCAATTTCGAAATTTTAAAATTGTAAAGTGACCCGTGGCATAGCGGAAATCGAACCCACGACCACCACTAAAATCCCAGCGCGCATCAACTTCGCTAAAAGAGGTCGACCAAAAACGTGGTTTAGCAGTATTTCCCCATTTTCCGATTTGTGACTGTCATTCCAAAAATAATTTAATTTATTATTAAAGTAATTATAATAAATTAATATTAAGTACTAATAATAAACATTTTTTACATTTTAATATTAGCTAACTACGTTTAACTTAGAGATAAAAAGTTAAGTAGGTACTTATAACGTAAATGTGCTAAAAGTAACGTTGAAGCTTGATCGTATGTATTTCCGTTATGTTA
Source organism: Coenonympha arcania (assembly GCA_036785405.1). Taxonomy (NCBI): domain Eukaryota; kingdom Metazoa; phylum Arthropoda; class Insecta; order Lepidoptera; family Nymphalidae; genus Coenonympha; species Coenonympha arcania. The sequence goes on from CM072067.1 coordinate 7,759,484, forward strand.
GGACGGAGTCCGTTATTGCTCTGAATTATCCTTGAAAGCAATTCAATCGAAATCTAAATTGTAAACAAAGACTATGGTAGTATGGTCCAAAGGTTCCTCTCGAGTGATGTCTTCCGTACAGCATACATCGATATAACTATTTTTGTTTTTAACTATGCAAAGATCGATTCTATCATGTTTTATATAATATATTATGTTGATTTGTATAATTTCAAAGAAATCGATTGTAACAAGAAGTATCAATCGTTTCTTTTCTGTAATAGATAACGTAGATAGTAATCGTAAACAATTTCGTAAAAATTATATTTTATAATTGTGATATTAGGTATTATTAGATAAAATTATTGTAGGTATGTATCGCTAAATTTAATAGGTATTTAATTACTAAGTTCTTACTGATTAATTACATTTAGTCAAAGGTACCTATTTGGTGCTTAAAGCCAATCGACGTCATATAACATATTTTTTAATCTTGCCTTAAAAACAGTTTAATTTAACTTGTGAGTAACGCTCAATTTATTCTTGTTATCTTTATTATCCAGTACCCACGTCCCACGAGTTCTTAGCAAACTGCATTTACTTACCCAGTACATTCAACTACGTGCTTTTGTGCTAAAAATAAACAAACTCGTATTCAAACGAGTAACACCCTTTCCCGTCATCGATAAAATTTTAAATCGCTTCTTGCCAACACTACTTCAATACGTGCCGCGTGGAGTACACGCATTGACTACCCGCGCGAGAAATCGAGCACCGGTCGCTGATAAACAAATAAATTAAAATAAATATCAAATTAAATTAAGTACATTGGATAAAAATTTATCGATTAATAAAATTATTAACAAAATGCTTGTTGTGTGAGTGATTGTGCTGTGATTTGTGAACTTTTGTGAAAATGTCGAAAACGGTGTTAGCGCGCCATTGTCTGTGAGTATATTATTTAATTAGCGATACAAAAATCGCAGGCTTTGTTTTAAAATTACAAGTGTATTTATTTATGTTTGTATTTAAAAAAATTATTACAAAAATACGCTTCGAAACTTTCATGATTGCCGATATCAAATGTGTTCGTTACTCGATAGTAAGAATTTGAAAAGAAATTATAGAAAATTGTTGATTTCATAAACCGATATGCATGTTTTATTATTTTTAATCATTTTAATTTGCTTTAGTACATATTATAACGATTCTTGCTATAGGTAATTCGAAATCGACTCTACCATTATTTTTTGAGTCAAGTAGGTAGGTACTTACTGGTTTAGAGAGGAAGAGAGGAATAAAAATTAACATTTTTATTTGAAAAATAAGGCCTCATATAGAATACATTTTTGGTACATGTTAAGTATTCTACATTCAAATTCAACTGGTAATGTTGATACAGTTGTATTTGTTATTATTAATATCGGACATTGTACTTAGCATTATTCTTAAAACATTCATATATATTAAAAATTAATTTTGAATTAAATTTATTTGATAGTACAAGAGCTACTAACTACATAAAAAAATAATGACGAAGCTAGTTTTGGTGACCTCAAAATTTGAATTCGCACTCACGGCAACATAAGGCATTTTAGGTAGGTACAAGTCCTTTGTTGTGGCAATAAAAACGTCTCTGTGAATAAATTACCATTTTAATGCTCTGCGTATACCTACCTAGTAGGACGGGGGACCCAGAAATAATTTTTGGTACCCATTTTCAAGTTCCTTTAAAACAAGTTACCGTGCTTATTTTTAACGTTTTATTAGTTAAATAAGTAGGTAATAAATTAATATCAAAATACCAATTGAATTTTTAAAATCCTAATTTTTCGCGATTGAATTTAAACTGTTAACTTGCGTCATTTTTTACCAACAAAAAAAATTAATTTAATGCTCTGTACCTACCTAGTAGGACGGGGGATCCAGATATGATTTTTTGTACCCATTTTCAAGTTCCTTTGAAACAGTTTCCATGCTTATTTTACGTTTTATTACTTAAGTAATAAATTAATATCAAAATACCAATTGAATTATTAAAATCCTAATTTTACGCGATTGAATTTAAACTGTTAACTTGCGTCATTTTTTAACAACAAAAAAATTAATAACAACCAAATTTCAAACTAAAAACTTAACTCGTTACGGTCTGCCTAAGTTAATCCTAAAAACGTTACAAAAGTAAGTAAAAACATAATTAATAAAAACGACGTATTCTGAATTTCTAAATTACCTACTTGTGTACAAAGTACAATGTTTTGTATAAAAATTAAAAACCTTACGTAAGCGACATCGTTGCTGATTGCTGAAACAATTTGACCGGTCAACGAACCACAAAAAATACCGTCTAAATAACGTCTGACCACAAAAAAATTACGAATGAACCAAAAACGATTAATTTATCTTCTATAAATAGAGATTTGTCTTATGTATTTAAAAATGAACGCCTCTCCCCTTTATTATTCTACAAGCTACTAGATAGGTACATTTTAAAATCATTTTCATTTTTAATAAAACAATGAAAACTTTTCATTTTTAGAAACGTGTGTTAGAATACTGTACAGTTTTTGAGTTCTAACAATGAAACTCGCGAATCCAGAATTCGTCCAAAACCTTTGCTTGCTTTCGTTAAAAATACAGAATTATTGTGTATGTGTAAGTTTTGCGTAATACAGTAAGAATAAGAAACACATTCACAATCAACTGCAGCGATAATTCAATAGAAAAAAAAAATGATATTGTTGCCCTTGAACTTGATTCCTGGCATTCGCTATGGTATGGAGCATGGACCGCATTCTACGCAGCATACATAATAATATAAATGCAAAGTAATGAAAAAGAAACTTTAATGAAATGTTTTTAAGTACAATTTTCAATTTTCCTTGAATATTATGGTGACTCCAAAGACTGGCGGATCGGCTTCCGAAATAAACAACTGCATTCATATACACTACAGTCATACAGTCTACAGATAGTATAATTTTTATAACAGTACACTTTACTTTGCAAAATTCTCCAGGAATGAACAATTTATGGAATGAACAAGAATTGCAAATGCAGTATTGCAAAAAGAAGTTTGCTCATACTCCATTAAACTTTTCATTTTTGCACTGAAAACCCCGTGTAGTTAGATACTTATTATACATACTATGAAATCAGTCTTTGAAATAATGCTGATTAGCAAAATATCTAAGATAATGGCAGCTCATAGTTTTTGAGTTTCTTCAACAGCCAAGAACTAAAGTATAAAGGGCCGATTTGCAATCGCCAGATAAACTATCATTTGAAACGTACCTATTAGGCCATACAAAATCTGTCAAAACGTCATATTTATTCCCAAGTTAACGTTTATCTCACGATTGAAAAATCTGCTTTTAGTCTATTATTTATTCTTACTTATTAAAGGTACTTATAACGTACTGTAAGTAACTGAGATATAAATATGATATGCTTAAGTTATTAGTAAACGTGGGTAAAAAGAGGGGAAGCCAAAATTATTTACTTGTCACTGAACTTTAAAAGTACACGATGACCCTGCGAAGCCTTTTAAATGAAAACAAAATATTTACAGCGCATCTCAGTAACTATTGTTTTGCTTATGTAAACTTGTTTGCCGTGTTATTTGTTTGTTGTTATTTATCATTCAATACAACGATACACTTAATTTATATAATTACACTTGATTATGTTTACGAGGCGTAGAGTAAGGTACCTTCGAGTACTTACCTATTATACATATTATTACAATTTTAATGCAGAGTTTTCATTAATTCTTATACTTGAGTACTATTTCCGCGGTGTAAAATGGATTATATAAATAACATATTTTTACATTTTCAAGTAGTGTATAGATAGTAGATTATTTCAATCGTCGGCCGTCGCGTCGCGTCGCGCGTCGATATTGTAAATAGGTACAAAGTATTTTGTAAAGTTGGACACTTTAGCAGGTTTGGTAGTTTGGTACCATACAGGGGTTAATATAGGAAATGCCTTTTATTGCGTCAATTCAATTCAAACATTATTTCATATCGAGCCTAATTCGGTTAGGTACACTTGAGTAAGTAGGCATTTGCCACTTACGTCTCCAGCTCTTCTTAGTAATCTGTGCTTCTACTATAAACTCCATATTATGTGCATCCGTATTCTTAATTCAATTTATGATTCTAATATTAGCTACCTAACTAATTCAGTAGGAAAAAATAATAATATAGATATTTATTAGTAATATTTCAAAATCATTATCAATAGTGTTGTAACTTACAAACGACAATCAAAAATAGTTTTCGATAAAAGTTAAAAATTGTTGCCGAAATCCCATTTCGTTATTACAGTGATAGTGACACAGTTAACTAACGTATGCTGTAGGTAGGTACTAAACTAACTGCACAATAATAAGGTATAGTTAGGTAAATTATATATTAAGTAATTTTGTGATATGATAATAATTAATATGCCGCTTAGCAATGTAGGTATTTATTATTTTATGAATATTTATTAGTTAGGTATTTGGCAATTGCTCTGTCTTCGCTTTATCGAAACACTAATAATGAATAATCAACTTACTTTCAATGAAAAATGAACTTGTTAAACAAAACATAAATAAAACAAATCTGAACTTATGAGCTCATAAATTAGACCTATGTGAAAAATAAAGATTTTTTTAAAATATATCTAGATAATCTAGGTACCTACGTAAACTACTTACTTGCAAAAAACCCCAGGACAAGGCTAGGATAAATGAGATTACTTTTCAAAAGCTTGCGTCTGAATTTTAAAGTAATTTCGATTAATAACACATATAGGTACCTATTTTCGTAACACATGTAACTATTTTTTATTGCCATAGGTCCTAAGAAAGTTGGGTGAAAGGGTAATTAACATTCTAAATTGTTTTTTTCTTTCATAAAACAACCAATTTAGATACATGTCGCTGACCTGCTACACATACAAATAATATAAACATGTATCAAAGAACATATTACATACTCCTATACCTCGACTCTCGAGGTTCGGTTTGGCAAAAAGGCTAATTTAAATTCCAGTCGCGCCTTACGCAACTTCAAGGCATCCTGAGCATTATAGTGTCTAAAGCTAAACGTCATGAATCATGAACTATAAATAGAATGAAATTATACATAGCGGCGGTCAGACAGCGACACTTAAAGTATTTTTTATTAGGTAGACTTTAGACGTATAATTTTTAAACTCAGTAAGGATCTCTTGCAAAGCGTTTTTCAACACCTGGCTGATAGCAAAATACGTAACACGATATTATTGACTTAACGAAATCTGAAAAAGACTTAAGTTGTTCGGGAAAATATTATGTAATACTTTATCGATAACTACTTTAACGTAGGTACCTACATCACTGACTCTATTGAAATATAATTATTTAAACACTAGGTACTTGTTATAACTTTTTAGGAACAATTTAGCTTAGTGATCTTTCTCCTACTGTTAATATTCACGAATGACGTATATCAATTTTATTCTTGCAGTCTCGCCCGCCCATCCCGACGGCAGCTCTCAACGTCAACGGTCCGCCGAGCGTCCACGTCGCCCCAGAGACGCAATGTGGCGGCGGTGGCCACAGCTTCTAGCGCCAGCTACAAGAAGTTCTCGGACATCCCCGGCCCCATCGCCTTGCCGATGATGCGCCATCATGCGCACGTCTTGCCGAGAATAGGTAACCTTCATTATAACAAGTTACTCTAGCATCTACCAATAGGTCTCAATGACGAAACACGCTACGCATTAGGATGGGAAATATGTGACGTAAGTTGAAGCCAAAAATTTCTCAAATATGGCGTCGCGCGTCGACATTTCGGTACCGCTGACTGCACATACCGCTGTTGGTCGCTTACATTAGCGCCATTTTACAGTTTTGACAAATTAAAATGATGCTTCACAATAGTTGCGTGACGTCACTAAGTGCTGATCTTTTAAGGCTTTATAATATGTTTCATCAATGATATTATGTCTATACCGCGTTGCCATCGATGCAGTGATAATAATTCGCCTGTGTGATCACCTGATGACTGATGTGTCTCTCACTGCCTGTTGTTTACCATGTCTGATTTTTACGTATTTATAATACTTAAAACTATACGATTACGAAGTAAATTGTCTCTATCAAAGCGAGTAAAAGCTTCGATGCGAGTTTCGACAGCGTTTTGTTAGCATTTTCGTAAACATCTTATAGTAGGATGACGATGAGGGATTCTCTTGATAGTAGCTTTTGCGAGTTTAGTTGCATCCAGCTAAAATACCTACCTATAAGCTTGGTTGTAAACTTTGAAATTAATTTAACTGCAAAAAACTGGACAAATAGCTATACTAGTACTATTTCCTTTCACTACTAAAATGTCTGAAAATCTGTAGTAGATAAATTAAAAAATAAAATATCGTTAAAAATCTTTAGTCATGAAAACTTGTTTCAAATATAGCGTTACTCGTGACAGTTAGGACAATAAGGTTAGCCTGAAAATAACAATGGTCCAGTTTTCCGTGTTTATTCAAATGTGTTATTAGCGATCCTATCAGTAACGCTCTGCGAGGAGGACGTTGACTGGACATGACTTATCTTTGTGCAGCCACAGCTAATAAGCTTTACGGACCATTTGCGACTGTTATTTGTTTTTATCGCATCACCTACACGTAGCAGCGCAAATTACACGTCGGTATCGTTTAGAATTAATTTATGGAAAACTATGACGTAACTGATTCCATAGTTGACACTCCACATACCTACAGGTGTGTTGATATAATCATAGGAATTAGGTAGGTACCTATACTTAGTGGTGAATTGGAAATACCTACATCAAGTACCTAATATAGTATGGGCTCTACATTAGGCATTTGCCGCAGGTACCTATGTAATCAAAAATCATGTTACTTGCATGATTTAGGTACCTGTACCTACCTAATGCTGTAGTTTTACTACTTATGTGCTTTTTAATTATATGAAATGTTTTTGTGCAATATAAAATCTTATATCTAAGTAAGTACATCAAGTTTTACAAACGATTGATAAATAAAATCAATAGAATGATTAGTAAGTATGTGGTTTTACAAATGATTTATAACATTCTATAAGATAAACGTTAATTATACCTACCTAGATTCCATCTCAAAATCAGAGTCACCAGATTTATACGATGAAATAGATAATATCTATCTAGGCTATGAAATGCAAGAAAGTTAATAATATAAATATCAATACAAAGAGAAAGTTGGGGCAATAACATCAAATCTATTTATAGCCAACTAGCTCTAACTAGCTTCCTGCAAAACTTGTGGTCACCGCTAACGGATCAGCTTTCAAATATAATAATAATATACCTGGATACAGTTTGGTATTTAAAAATTTGGCGAAAAAAATCTGCGAATCAATCCTTTAGAGGTTTCAACTCCCTCGTTAACTTTTTTTAAGCGCTGATCGAGTTCTAAACTTTTTTTTAGCTCCTGCGTAGGTACGTTTAAGTTTTAACTTTAGTGCAAAATGGTCAAGAAAAACAAGAAGCTTAATTTTAATTATTTTTTCTGTTTTTGTTTCGTTTTTTAATGGGCACCTAAAATAAGACTTAAATAAGACGAATATTATTGAATCAATAAAAGATAATTCTGAATATGATATAGGTATAGGAACTTATTTTTGAGTTCACGGCTACAACTAGAGTGCCATTGCAAATTGCAATAGCAAAAGGTACGAGTACCCAATCTTCCATGCCCCTCATGTTCAATGTTACGGCTGCAAGCGGGCGGATGGAAGCGTTTACTGCAAATAAAGGGGATTTGTTGCCTCCGTGAAATGCAATTTAGTTAGGTATTCATATTATTATAGCTCTGCAGACTTCTTTGCGATCTTCGTGGAAATGTATCGATCGTTCAAATGGATCATGGAAGAAATTAAAAATATATATGAGAATAATAAATACGATCGCTAAATTTATCATGTGAGTCATCGAAGACAACTGTCAAATTTTTTTTCAATGTTTCATTTGAGCGATTGATTAGTTTCTGTTACGATCCCAAATAAGACATAATATAGCAATTGTCTATATACCCAAAGGGACTTATATGTACTTACAACTGTGACCACTTATAAGATGCTTTTTTACAGTAGTTATGTTTTTTTTTTTATAATTTATGCATCACTTTCAAAATGTTGTTGAATAATTGAATAAAAAATAGATTCTGAATATAAAATTCATTTTCTCCTACGAATAACGATTCTGCAAACTCCAAGGCTTAAATCTACATAGATCACCGTTACCGTCTGAATGCTATCTCAGCGCGATTGTAAAGGTGTTTACAGACCAAAGCTATTGGTTTTCGTCCATAGATTTAGTTTTATTTCACTGCGCTCAAACTGCGCCACAAGCAACGGCTGCCGTTCAGTGGGTTAATTCTGTATCGTTCAGTTTGTAAGTGAATAACCCTCACTGGGTTATTTACTTGGATGGACTACCTGGTTGGCACCAGCCAATACCACCGCAGTATCAGTTATTCTACCGTGAAGCAGTAATATATTGCTGTGAGTCAGTTCGAATGGCACTGTGCCGATGTGATGATTACTGGATAAATGAAACCTAAAAGTGATGTCTTAGGATGACGAGCGCTGTGCAATGCAAAATAATGGGAAGCACTGCCTCTGACATGGGGATACGTATCACTCCTATATCTGTGGTAGGTTAACATTACGTGAACGTCTTGCTTGTCTTATCATTACCTAATGAAAAAAAGGTGGACACATAGTCATAAGTCAATGTAGTTATAGTATCTCTACTTCGGTGTCGTCTTCTTCTCGATCTTGGCGATATTCCAGTGGCGGATGCGGTGAACAAACGAGCTAAAGACCCTTTATATATAAGTCTGTGCTAAGGACCAGTAACCAGCGCACCGACCATACCGCTGAGCTTCGGTGTGTAGACGCCTTTAAACGACGCGGCGTGATAAATTATCGCGCCTTTTTATCGTTCATCCATTTCGCGAATGCACCCTTATCTTCGAGGAAATAAGAATTTGATACCCTTAATACCTACTCGATATCCTAATCTTAATCTTACCCACTGCGCTCTACTGCTTACCCAGTATATATCTACTTATTTTTTTACCGTTTAGAATTAATACAAAGTCAACAAAGTAAAAACTAAAAAAACATCTGCAACGGCATTATTTGCAAAAGCAAAAATACTGTTAGCATCGTCAAATTTACATCTTGTAACTGATTGGTTAATGCTTGCATCGGTCGAGCGGCGCAGGCAGTGATTGGTTAATGTTTGCATCGGTTGTGCGGTGTAGGCACCGATTGGTTGTGTCGGTTGTTTGGGCGATGTACAATTTCTTTACGAGAATCATCCCCAGAACGATCTTTCGTCAATGTTCACTTCGTTTGCGATCAGCACTGGGAACTCAGAGGATGATAGGATTCGGAGGTCCGAGGTTCAAGTCTCACACACGACCTCCTTTTGGAATGAAAATTCTAATCTCACGAATCTGTCTTCAGTAATTGTATAATACAAGAAATAAGTAAGAAAAACATGAAATACTGATGGGGTAATCCAGGCCAAGTAGCGGGCCGCTGTGTATGTCATGTGAAACCTAGTAAGTACCTACCACCAAATTTTTATTGCATGATTTTGATATGTTTGATGTCCTAATTTAACGAAGTTGATAAAAGTAAATCGCTAGTTCCGAATATGCGAAAATAGCTCGTTATCAGTAATTAAGCAATCACAAGTTTTGGCGTATAAATAAGGCTGGTAATAGACGACGCAGAGAAACGCGATTTTTTATACAATTTTTCAGGATACTCCTGTAGCCTGAAAACGGAAACCTATTTCTCTCTCGCACTCTCTAATCGAACTGTTCCTGTGCCTAATTCTTATAGACTGTAATCGAACTGTCCCTCTGCCTATATCTTTGGAATACCGTAATAGGTCAATACTTGAAATGTGTATAAAATTTTGTTTGTAAGGCTGCAGCAAGAAATACTAAAAATTAAAGAAAAAAAGAGACGGTGGCAATCGGAGACTGCTGCGGTAAAGCTATTGCATACCTACCTAGCTGTATAGCTGCGTGATATTTCAAAAAGTCATTAAAAGTTCTGCTATTCATCGATAGATGGCAGAACTAAAAAGTATCACCACTGTGCCGGTCGGAGTGGGGAGTGTTAGGTTATTTTCGTTACGGAATTTCTGGATTCGGTCTCCACGCTCAAGGCCCGCGATAGAAGCTATGCAAAAGCTTAAAAATAAGGAATTATTCTCTTGTCTCGGTTTGTCCAAACGACATAAGTAGTTTTATACAAGTATAAAACGTGTAAAGCGGTAGCCGATAAGATATACTCATAATCGCAATTCGAGTTTTAGACATTATCTTAGCAAGAGATCGGCGTCATGTGTGTAGGCTGCTTATGCGGAGCACGCGGCGACCGGCTGGACCTCATCTCGTGAGCACGTGACTGCCGAGTGGCGGACACGCTCCAAACGAATAACGACAAACCCGCTTTTTAATATTAGCTATATTGCGCAGCCAGTTCGCATACCTCAGAGTCCGAGGTTCCGCTGGTTCCTCGGCACACAACAGCTTGATACAAAATAAAAATATCTTCAAAGAGTAAAACTGATTTGTCATGTTAGCACAACTCAGTACCTACTACCTATTGCAGTTTAATATTTTGAAATCGTTAACATTCTTATTGTCCAAATGACTTGAGTCAATCCACTTTTTAAGTATAGACATTGGTGTGGAGGCCCCATTTTCTCTACTCTTTTTAGGGTTCCGTAGCCGAATGGCAAAAAAACGGAACCCTTATAAATTCGTCATGTCTGTCTGTCCGTCTGTCCGTCTGTCCGTCTGTCCGTCTGTCCGTCTGTCCGTCTGTCCGTCTGTCCGTCCGTATGTCACAGCCACTTTTTTCCGAAACTATAAGAGCTATACTGTTGAAACTTGGTAAGTAGATGTATTCTGTGAACCGCATTAAGGTTTTCACACAAAATTTTAAAAAAAGTAATTTATTTTGGGGGTGCCCCATACTTAGAACTGAAACTCAAAAATTTTTTTTTCATCAAACCCATATGTGTGGGGTATCTATGGATAGGTCTTCAAAAATGATACTAAGGTTTCTAATATCATTTTTTTCTAAAGTGAATAGCTTGCGCGAGAGACACTTCCAAAGTGGTAAAATGTGTGTCCCCCCCTGTAACTTCTAAAATAAGAGTATGATAAAACTAAAAAAAAAACATGATGTACATTACCATGCAAACTTCTACCGAAATTGGTTTGAACGAGATCTAATAAGTAGTTTTTTGATATTTACAATAAAACCTCTAAAAACAAAGTTAGTTTTGCGGTTCGATAAGAAAAGTGGTTTTTATGGTTTTATTCCTCCGGTTGTAGTACGGAACCCTCAGTGCGCGAGTCCGACTCGCACTTGACAGGTTATTTATCAAATTATTACCTCGCTTTCCTAGCCACCTAGCTTTCGTAAATGTTAGTAAATTTTTCCAGCAATGATTGATATTATCAACCAAACCGTCTCTTCTACTTTTAAACATTTTTGAAGTAAAAAATATACAGATCATACCTTTGACACATCCACTCATTTTGCGTTTAGGAAATAAAACCACTCATGGAACATTTAACGTCAATTTAACTCGAAGATATTTTCGTCCATGTCTCCGCTCGTACATGTTATATCTGTTTAACTTATCAATTTGCAGAGGCTCGTTGGTTTAGTGACTTGTAGGTAGTTAAGTTTTTTAAAAATTCACAATAGTTATAATGGTTTCATTTTGGTTTAAAAACATGGCATCCCATTGTGTAGTGTAGCTGTGTAGGCATATCTAAATTTCTAATTTCAGAAAATTAAAATAGTCTTATTCTTCATTGCTGTTGCTCCTTTGCATCTAAATGAAATAGTTATATTAGATACCTAGATAACATTTCATGTATCCATAAGTAATGGGAAAGCTGCACATTTCAACCCATGTTTATCTCCACCAGGCTGTTTCCACCACACCGTGGGGCTGGGTCTTCTGGAAGGCCTGCGGGACCGCTACGGAGACTTGGTGCGTCTCGCCAAAGCTTCCAGGTCTCGACCAGCGCTTTACGTCTTCGACCCTGAACTTATGAGAGAAGTAAGTAAACCAAGTCTCAATCTATACTAATATTATAAAACTGAAGAGTTTGTTTGTTTGTTTGAACGCGCTAATCTCAGGAACTACTGGTCCGAAATGAAAAATTATTTTTGTGTTGGAAATTCCACTTATTGAGGAACTTTATTTTTTATTTATTTATTGAGGTGCTGTACGTCGTGACATTGTAAAAGTCCTGTGATGCTAAATCATGGCATGCAGGGCGGACGACGCGCATCTCGTCTTAACATTGCTTTACAACAAGATTAATTTAAAAATATTGAAAAACCTGACTAAAAAATATTAATTCATACATTTTTGTAATCTCATTTTCATTTCCTTCATTTGATACCCTACTCAATACGTCTGATTTTTTTTATTAACGGCTTACATTAGCGCGAAATGTCCGCTATTTTGATATTAAAAAATTGGGTTTCTGAGATGAATCTGAAGATACTTTAACTATCAGAATCCATTCAACCATTTGAAGGATACAAGGTGATAAAGAAACAAATAGTCAAACAAGATTAAACAAACAAACATACAAGATACGCGCGAAAAACATAACTATTCGTCTATTCCTGCAGTCGGGGAAAAAGAGCATTCCGTCCGCTTTGTGTTGTAGACATTAGAAAGCTTATATGAGTAAATTTCACCTTACTGCAAAAAAATGGTATTCAGGTCGCATTGAGGTATACCGTAACTGTATAAATTGAAGCTAATAATAAATATACAGATTTTACTTTTACTTAATTTGCATAGTCCGAGGAGCAAAAAATTTGCATACACAACGGTAATATTAACTAATTTAGCAACGACGTCAGCCAAATTGTGTTTGGTTGTTTGAAAATTATATACCTAAAATCTACATATCAATATTAGGGATAAGGCAGGTTTTTTTTAATTCCCACGGGCTCACCGACGCACTTTTGGGTCAGCTACGGGGCTAGACATAGTCACAAGCGTTTGGCGTTAACGCTAGTCGACAAAAATGTATGGACAAAACAAATGACTGTAGAAAAACCACGATAATAATTACTAAGCACGCTGTGTTTGATACTGTCGGCTGTCAATTGTCAAGCGAAGTAATCTACAAGGTCCGCGAGAACGCCAGGGAGCGTTCAAGTTAGCGTAGTTAATTATTCAAACACAGCGTGTTTAGTAATTATTATCGTGGTTTTTCTACAGTCATTTGTTTTGTCCATACATTTTTGTCGAATAGCGTTAACGCCAAACGCTTGTGACTTTGTCTAGCCCCGCTAGTCTCTAGATATGAAAGTTAAGCTAAAGCGAGTTAAGCCAACAACAATCAAAGAAGTAAACATTAAGGGGGCACTACTATCACGCAATGACGTAATGAGAGGGCATGTTTACAATCTAACTCTACGATATAAAGTCGTAAAACCTATCGCGAAATATTAGATTAATATGTTTGTCATATTTGTTTGACAACACACAGATAACGTAGATAACACAGATCCATGAAAGCAATAAATGATCTTCGGTCTTGATAATTATTTATTATTTAAGTAGGTATATTTTATCATTTAAATTGACTGCATCGTTGAATAGATAATTCGGCTGAGTTACTAGTTCCAAGATTCGGGCTACAAATTGTACGGTTTAGTTAGCCATTTCCCTCGAATAGCCTTCAGTCGATTAGCAGCAAATTCTGCCCTCTGATTGGCAAAGACTTTGGTTAATCTAGATAGGTACAATCCATCATTATAATCAAAAGTATTTTATTGCAAGTAAGTAATGTCTAGACAGAATAATCTCTTTTATATTATTATTTAAATAAAGTTTATTAATGTGTGATATTAGAAATACAGTTGGTATTGTTGCACAGTTCATGTCTAGTTTTTATATATTTTTTTATTACTTTGGCTAAATCACCTTGAAAACTGTTAAAAAAATACTTGCAAAAATATTTTTTACCTTGAAACATGTTAATATTTAAGTCTACTCTAACGTTACATCACAATAATAACACATTTTATACAAACACACACGGCCTTCATGAAATTTCAAAAATACTACCTACTTATCGGTACGGTAAAACTACATAGGTACTTACAGTGGATACAATAATATATTAAATACAGTTGTGTGCCTATGTATATAAATTTTGTAATAATGTATAATATGGTAAGTGTAATTTGGCCTAACATGTTAATTTTAAACTCAACGTTAGCTGCTACCTCTATGTACTAATTGTTTTGTTTATTATTCACAATTTAATTCTTATAAAGTTGGTCGACACTTGTTACTAGCACGATCGTCCTCTACTCACACCAACAAAAAATGTGATATCACTACCTAGTTATATCACATAATTATTAACACGTTGCTTGTACAGCCTATGATGGGTGCAGCACCGTGTATTAAATTCTTTCTTTCTTACGATCAGTTTTACTCATAAAACAAACTAAAGTTCTAGCTAGACTTTCAGTCTGAAAAACATTACATCACCGTCCGCATGCCGTCGTTCTAGCACAATATAAAGTTCTTAGTTGAAGGGAGAAAGGGAACATTTCCCGTGTTTCACATAACAATATTTTTTCTGAAAAAGCTTCGACAAACTCAAAAAACTTTCGCCTGACTGTTGGATCAATAATTGCCTCTGCAGAAGGCAGCACCTGATATTGGAGACGGCATGCATTGTGAGTTCCTTACTCTGGAACCATGACTATTGACCACGGTTAGCTAGGGCCCTGAAAGCCCTACCCTGATTTTTTATACTTAATATTTTTAAACGTGGTGTTCTTTCTTTATGGTTTTTAAATAATATAGAGTGCTACAGTACGCGCGGCGAAAGTTTGGCTTTGACCGTTATTGCGCAGAAATCAGAAATTGGGTGTCAACGGGCAATTAGCGGGGTGTGGGGCGGGTGTGTAGGCGCACGCGGTGCTCTGATTGGCGCTCCAGTCGTTCCCTGCCTCTCGCATCGATACGACGTACCGCGCACTCCTGTTGTAGGTACAATCACGTTCACAAGTGAATTGCTATTTTCGTTAATTGTTTATTGTTGTCGATTGTTATTATTTGTTGAGTTTGTTTGTTTAAGTTTGTCAGTTAAGTTTTTTTTTGTTAAATATTAAAAAGTGATTTGAAAATGCGTAAAAAACATTGTTTTAAAAAGGCAAGCACGGAAAATGATATATGACGTGAATTGCTTTTTAAAGAAAGAAGCTGACGAATGTGTCGATTCATTGAAGCAAATTCGAAGTCAGATTGAGGAAGTTGCTTCTTTACTCAGTCAGTCGGAGAATAACCAAACTATACAGACTATGCAGGTAATGAAAACGGAAACTGTTTCTAAATTAGATTGTGTAGTCAGTAAATTAGCTAAAATTCAAAAACGGACATCGGAGGCCACTAAGACTTCAATTGGAACTGTAAAAAATATCGCAAATCAAGCCAAGAGTTCCGATTTGCTAATTACTTTCAGAACACCTGGAAAAAAACGTCCCAGAGCTAAACCAGTTACGAAAATTGATAATTTTGACCAAGGTATTATAAAAAGATGTATACACAATTTTCACAAGACGAATAATGAACTTCCCACCATTGGGAAACTAAAAAAGAAACTTGAGGAAGATATAATCTTTAAAGGGTCAGAAACAAGTCTTCGTGTAATTGTAAAGGAGTTAGGATTTCGCTGGAAAAAAACAGAAAACAACCGTAAATTACTAATAGAAACATCGAATATCCGATTACAACGCATTGAATATTTAAGTAAAATAAGAAAATATCGACAAGAAGGAAGACCCATTGTTTACACAGATGAATCCTACGTAGATTCATCGCACTCAACAACCAAAGCCTGGAGCGATGGCCCTACGGAAGGACTAAAAAAACCCATTTCTAAAGGACAACGAGTCGTGATAGTCCACGCAGGATCTGAAGCTGGGTTTATACCAAATGCTTTATTAACTTTTAAAGCCGGCACCAAAACAGGGGACTATCACGACAACATGAATTACGAGAATTATGAAAAATGGCTTAGGACACAATTAATTCCCAACCTACCACCCAATTCTGTAGTGGTTGTCGACAACGCTTCATACCACAATAAACAATGGGATTTAGCACCGTCCTCCAATACTAAAAAAGCCGATATGCAGAATTGGCTAACTGATAAAGGCATACAATATGATTCAACAATGCTCAAGCCACAATTGTACAACTTGATAAAAGCTAATATAGAAAGATTTAAAACTTTTTCAATAGATCAAATTTTAGCAGAAGCAAACCATAGCATATTGAGATTACCGCCTTACCATCCAGACCTCAACCCCATAGAAATGGCATGGGCTACTATTAAACAATATGTAGCTAGCAAAAATGTTAAATGGAATTTACAAGAATGTACCAAACTTATCAAAGAAAAAGTATCCTTAATGGGTGCCCAGGAATGGGGAAAAATTTGTAAAAAGGTAAAAGATATAGAAGAAGAGTACGTCAAGAGTGACCATGTAGTTGATTTACTTACCGAGCAATTTATAATTCGCGTCGATGATAGTTCCGAAGACGATGATTCTGATGATGGTTATGAAGATGATGATGATGACAACTGCAACCGAGGAAGCCCTGAACCCGGACCCTCAACAAGCAAAAGACGTTGCACAATTTCGTGTCGCGGCAGCACCACTGGACCATGCGGTGATTTCATAGAAGGCGTTAAACCTTTAACTGATTCAGAATCTGAATAGCACTGCTGCTAAGACTTTTTTTTAATGTTAACTTTTGTATTTAATAATTATTTTAAGTTTTCTTTTGTTTGTATGTACCAATTTTACATGTATCTTGGAATAAATAATTTTATTAAAAAACAATTATTTAGAATTTTCATCGCTGTCTCTGTAAACTTTAAAAGGAAATAAACATTTTATATAAGTAAAATAACTATCAATAGTTTTAATAAATGAAGAAGTTTATCTATTTCGTATTATTTTCTAGCATTATTACCACTGTACATGAATTTTGACCCACTCAAATATCCAACCTGGTACATAAAAAAGGAAAAGTATTGTGTGCGTGACAGTACCCATGCGTAGTAATCCCCTCCACCCGAAGGTCAAAGCCAAACTCTCGCCGCGCGTACTGTATATGTAAACCGCTATAAACTTGGCCCTGATGATGGTTTGCGGGACGCGGAGCGGAAACCGCTCAACCAATCAGCTAGTCTGTCACTGTCCGCTTACATTACAGCGCTGCCGTATCATTATATTATATTATCTGGAGGGTCAAGTTTATAGCGGTTTACCTATAATAAATGAGAGAGAATATTTTTTTTAATACATTTGCTCAAAAAGTTGACATTTCCATGTATGTTTAGCGTGCGCAAAGTTATTCTTTTCCGCACTAGTGCTTTTGTGTTTTCCTCCTATGCTTTTGTGTTTTCCTCCTACGCGGCACCGGAGCGGGCGTACCAGGAGCGCATGAACACGAACACGGCATGCAAACACGGAGCAGGCAAAAACCAATATTTTTTCGCAAATGTATTAAAAAACGTCGTTCAATGCACGTGCGGAATTGTCATTTTTACTCGTCCTTATAGTTCACCCTCGCCTTCGGCTTGGGTCAACAAACCGGGACTCGTAAAGAAATGACATACTTTCCGCACTTATATTGAAATGTACTATTATCTAATTACAGCCCGGTGTGACAGGCAGCGCGGCGATGCGTTATGTAATCTCTCGTGCCGTAATTGCTGAGATATCTCTGTGATTCATGCGCCATTGTTCGCGCTCAAAACTGTATTTTGTAGCTTTTGACACTGCGTGCGATAACTATTTCTAATTCCACTAACTCTATCACAAGTCACAACTGCCATTGATTCTACCAAAGGCAAATTGTCTGATATCTACTTCTATGTCCACTGTCACAATTGATGTGATTAGTATTACTGATATTTCATAATTGTCACAGGTTTATGAGAGCAATGTGACCGAGTCGCCTCAGTGGGTACGGTCTCCCTTAGCGGAACAAAGGCAAAATGCAGGGACGCAATGCCCGATGAACAAGTAAGTACGAAACCAATCCCTGGTATCAATCTCAGCTCGCAAGTGTTCGCAATAATGAGAAACTATCGATCGTTACATATATATGTATTTTGTATAGCAATTGTAATATTTACTAAGGAAATATGTTCACTATAATCAGGATATCCAGACTCTACAGTGTTATGTCCTACGACGTACATTATGTCGTACGTCCTGCATTCGTCGTCCTGAGACATCAGCAGCCTTAGCCATATTATTATGGCAGTTGCCTTGCATATGTCACGTGATCAATTTTGAATCTTGTTCCAATTTAGATATGGAATTAGCGATTGACTGATTTCTATAAATACTTAACGATCGTAGATAAGTCTAATTTTGCGGTATGCAGGTATTAAATCCATTAACTCGTAGCTATGTACTTAAAAACTGCTTCAATGTAGGATATCTAACACTGCAGTAAATCAATCCAGGCTAGTCCTACAAAATATGTGCTACCTTCATAAAGACATTATTTGTAGGTATATATTGAATTAATCTAAGACATAAAGTGAGCTTTGCTCGCAGAGGCGCATTGATGAGCCAAGCTATGCACGTCCCACTAGATTACACCCACACCCATATAGTTTACATACCTACTACTTACCGTACCATAGTGTTGCCAGGCGTCCAGATAAAGCCGGACATAGGCTATTTGCATAGAGGTCCAAGAGGCCGCACGCGACTTCAAAAGTGCGGCAATAAATACTCTGTCAAAGTTCGCATACCCGAGCCGTCGCTATAAGTACATTTTTTACGCACACATGCACCCGCGCACCATACTTTCAAATTGACACACTCACACTACAAGAAAAAGTTGCCGCACTCGCGGAGCTGTCGTTGTTAGGTTGGGCTCTATAGTCTAACTCTAGACTCTAGTCGAAAAGCGCGAGTGACGAGCGATAAATCTATGGCTTTTTACCCACGACGAAACGGAGTACGGGTATATGCGTTTAGGGTGAGAGACCGTTTGTACATTACTTTATTATTGAGATGTTATGTTTGTTTGTATGTTAAATTGTTCACAAAAACCAATAATGCAAAAATATTTTTGTTTGTTTGTTTGTTTGTTGGTTTGTTTGTGTGTGCACATCAATGTTCCCATTTATTTCAAAAACGGCATGACCGATTTAGATGCGGTTTTCTGTATAATGTTTGGTGTTCAGCGGCAATGGTTCTTAGATAGTTGTTACGAACATCGATCACCAGGGGGCGCCATGAAATACATTTATATTGCAAACGAATGTTCCCATTTATTTCAAAAACGGCTAGACCGATTTAGATGCAGTTTTATGTATAATGTTTGGTATTCATTGGAGATGGTTCTTAGATAGTTGTTACGAATATCGATCACCAGGGGGCGCCATAAAAAACATTTACAGTGCAAACGAATGTTCCCAATTATTACAAAAACGACTGAACCGATTTGGATACAGTTTTCTATAAAATATTAGTGAGTCATTGGCAATGGATCGTAGATAATTGTTCTTGTGATTGAACAGCAGGGGGCGCCACAATAAACGTCTCTTTATGACTTGGAAGGGATGATGCCTTCAAACGCTGCTAGAGGAGCTAATGGCTAGTTTGAAGATTAATTTTCATTTTTTAATAATAATATCATTGAAATTACATTAATTCATTAATCGAAAAACTATAAAACAAGTGGAAAATTAAAAAAATTTAAAACACCCACGACTTTTGCAGACTTGTAATTGAAAAAGGATTAAATAATTTTTTTGAAACTCTCCGACTAAAGGAAAGTAAGAACTAAGAACCTATCAGTATAATTATAAATCCAAGAAAATCCGTCGGTGCTGCAATTGCTATTTTCGTTTCCAATATCAATTTATGTAATTAGTAAGTATTGATAAACTGCCGGTACATGAGAAGTTTCAAGAAATTGAATTAGTCATCAACTGGTAAACAACACCATCAACACCGTCATAAGCAAAACACAGCAGCTCCGACGGATTTTCTTGGATTTATAATTATACTGATAGGTTCTTAGTTCTTACTTTCCTTTAGTCGGGGAGTTTCAAAAAAATGATTTAATCCTTTTTCAATTACAAGTCTGCAAAAGTCGTGGGTGTTTTAAATTTTTTTAATTTTCCACTTGTTGATTGTGTGTCCGGCCAAAACAAACGGTGTCCTTCCTGTCTGACTTTTGTTAGGCTTTTACATTTCGAATTCAAGAAGAATTCTAGAATTTTGATAAATGTTTATCTATAGAATTTAATTTTGATTGATTAAAAATAGAGTACCTGCTTAGACTGATTTGCCAGTATTAGAAATTATTTTATTTATTTATTCTGTACATATAAAGATACATAGAGACACAAATATAGAGAGGACATACACAACAACAACAAGATTTATGATTCTAATAAATACAGCTCGATTTAACATACAATATTTTTGTCGTACATGATACTGATACGAAATCCTCAATAACGTAGGGTGTCCGACCTGTTTGACACGATTGCCCAAAAAAGAGAGTATGGAGAGTCACTGACATGCGCCTGTCAATAGATGTCGCTGGCTGTAAATGTATGGAGGCATTCGATTCGTTTGTGCGATGCGAGTCGACTCGAAATTCGTAAAAAATCCTGTACTAAGCCCTCTGTACGGCTATTTGGTTTGGCGACCTGGTAACCCTACATAGATACACGTACGTGTAATTAATAACAATTGCGTTGTCGCAGCGACGAGATCAAGGCCATCTGGCCGGCCATGAGGAGCCTGCTGCAAGACGGCGCGCTGATCAGGAATTACGAGCAGGCGTTCGATGATATCGCTTGCGACGTTACACGGAGGTACGTACCCACGTACGAGTAATATTAATCAATTATTATAAGCGTGGACCGTTGCATTGCAATGTAAAGAGCATGACATTCAGTCACTTGTTGCGTTTATCGTTAGCAGGCAAATTCGCATAGCGTTTGGGTTGGTTGTTGACGGGCTAAACGATTGTTTAAAGAAAATAATTTTCTAATTTAAACGTCATCTATTTTGAGTCTATAAATTCGCTCAGAAGAGGAAACATAATTGGAAGAAATCTCGATAGAAAGTTTTCCTAAAAGTTACCGCAAAATCTCAATCTTTTAAAATTTTATCGGAAATTACTGTAACTACTTACATGGATGTAGGTTAATGTACTTTATTTAATTTTATCGGTAGTAATAAGACCAAAAGTGTTGAGTTTTTTTATTAATAACTAAATAGGTAAAACGTCGTTTCTCTGTAAATTCTCCCCAATGCTGTCTATCGCACCCACCAACGTATTCGTAATAGCGAGGCGGGCAAAAATAAAAACTGTCTTCAGTCTGCTAAATGGACATCTATTGCATCAGAATAGTGAAGAACGATTAGATTGATTGCATTGCAATTACATCATAATGAAAGATATACCTAGTACCTAGATACGACTGACATCACTTCCAAGATTCATAAACCGAGTGTACAATGATAATATAATTTTACAACAAAAACTCTACACTAAATATTTTTTGGCAACTGATTACCGCGCGGTGCGGGTTTTACTTGAGTTGTACGAATTTTTTTTAGACTCGCAGAACTCCGACACGCAGAGAATGCTCTGAACGAAGAGGTAGAGACGGAAATATACCGATGGGCATTGGAGACCATTGGAGTCATGATATTCGGCATCCGGCTGGGCTGCCTGGATGGTGCGGTGCATATTCCTACTGAACACAACAGGTAGGTAAATATATGTCTTATGAACTAACGTTGAAGTGAAAACTAGGGTTTGTGATGGAGGGACTTGTGTTCTAATCTATTGCGAGCTTGCCGATGCACACTATTTATTCTGACGTAGTACTATTTATACCTATAGCTTCACCTTCAATACATGAAGCGATGAGCGCCTGTGCAGCATATCAAAATAGTATACTAGAGGCATGTTAGTATATCTACAAACCCTATACTGGCAGTGGCGTATTTACCCTAGGGACAAGTGGGCCATGGCCCAGGGCGGCAGCCTCTGAGGGGCGGCGCAAGCCGAACCTCACTCAGATTTTTTTTACTTTATTTTTTTGAACTTTATAGCTTTATTCATTTGCCTGAACAAATTAGGAAAAACCTCGCAGTAGATCATTAGAAAGGTGTTATTTATTTCTTGATTAGGTAGGTATATCAAAAACTTAACTCTCATGTGGTATTTTTGATAGACATTACAACGCGAGGAATCGTTTAATTAATCGTTTAATGCGCCGTTGGTGGAGGGCGGGCGACGGGCAGCGTTATGTCCGTCGAATTCCTTCGCACGCACGACTTAGGAGTTCAGGCAGTTCGGAGATAGGGCGGCGCGAAGCAATGATGAATTTCGTGTTTAAGTTGTTACAAATTATTTCTAGTCAGGGCCCTTTTTATATATCTCAGTGAGCTTCAATGAGCTTTACATTTATTTTTATCCTTTGCCATATATACAAAATATTATTTTCGTTTCACTTATTGAAGCAGCAATGTATAGCGAATCATAGACAAAATAGTAGATAACTATCACTAAAAGTGTCAATTTTACAGAATACGGGATCAGAGCATACAATTTTTACTAAGTTTTGTTTTGGATTTACATTACCTTTATCATTTTAAACTCAGTCCGACAAGTTTGTCAATTACACTATGGGCGGCGACAGACTATTTTTGTCACCAGCCAATAAAGATTGGAGGTAAACTGTAGTGGCTCTTGCACTAAAAGTTACTTGACCCACAAAAGAAATTTCGTGAAAAACAGATTAACACAGAAACTACCAACGCTACTTACGGGTTTATGGCAACATAATTATGAAAGAACTCCAATAATATGTGTCACTTCTAAAATAATGAACAGAATAATTTCAAATTCACTGATCATCCGTATATTGATGAGTGATGACCTAAACTCAAAACCGGTAATTGCATACAAAATTATAAAAATGTTATTGAAGAGAGGCGCTCATAGAAGCTTTATTTAACTTCTCATAAGCTTGTGTTGTACCGTTAAAAACGACTTTCTTAGAGGATCACAAGATTATTTTAACTTAAAAATTTAAGATTTGTTGGAGCGTTTGATCTCGTTGTTTATTCGCGGGTAGGTAGTTTGGAGCGAACCATCGGCAATTATTAGTAATAAAGCTGGAAACTATAGCTTTTTGAGCCGAGTATCAAAGTATGAATGACGAGCAGGGAAAGATTCTTGGGTTAAACCATGCGCAGCAAATAGTTCAAAGTTCTTAGTGTGGCAAGGTATTCATAGACACGAGACGTAAAAAAATTGCGGCCGCGCATCACATCACACTAATATTTTTTTTTTTTTTTTTTTTTATTCGTGGCAACTATGGCCCCCAGAAAAATTACATTATTACTTATAGCTAAAATAATATCAACATGTCAAAATTATACAACTTAAATTATTAAATTATACTAATTATTATCACCAAATATCAGTTCACATGCAATTTCAAGTACGTTTTATATACTGGAGAGTCATGTCTTTCTCCTAACGCCCTCAGAATGCTGTTGCCACTCGCCCACACTCTTCGCATCAGAGATGCTATACGCTTCCTCCTTATAGCATGAAAATCGTCTGTTTTAGAGGACGCAAACATCTCTGACGCACTGCAATAGCGCGGCAAGCCCAACAACATTCCGAAGGCGTTATTATATTGAACCCGAATTGCGTTCAGCGATGCCTGTGTAAAGTTGGTCCACAGGGATCCCGTGTAAAAGCTTTGGCAAAAAGCTTTAAATAAACTAATTTTTGCATCTTTACTACAACGTGCAAACCTGTGGACCAACATATTACACCGCACTGCCAACGCTCTCCGCTCCCTTTCTATGTCCTCATCATCTTTAAGGTCCTCGGTTACAACATGCCCTAGGTATTTGAATTTTTCAACACGCTTTAGGGGAGCACCGTTCAACATTATATTATGCTCCACCTGACACTCTTTTCGTGATGTACCCTTGGCCTTAAAGATGATGTACTCGCTTTTCCCTGCATTGTAACAAAGCCCATGACTGCCCGCGTACCCCTCGCACGTCCTCAACAATTCTCTAACAGACCCAATCGTTGGCCCCAGCAAAACCATGTCGTCTGCGTAGCTTAGATTATTTATACAAACATTGTCAATCCAGCAACCGACATGTTTTCTGCTGAGCTCAACGATCAGATCATTTACATATAGACTGAACAGGATGGGAGACGTCAAACCGCCCTGCCTCACACCGCATTCAAGTCTATACTCAGAAGATAGAGCATTACCCCACCTAACGCAATTGGTCTGGTTCATATACCAGTATCTTAAGACTCTCCTCACCTCCAGTGGTATGCCCGCCCTCTTGAGCTTCTCCCACAGGACATCATATGACACCATGTCGAACGCCTTTGAGAGGTCCAGAAAACAAGCATATACCGGTGTCTGTCTTTCCGTGTAATATTTAACAGTTTGCTTAAGGCACAGTATCGCGCTCTCCGTCGATAACCCGCGTTGAAAGCCAAACTGTCCATCATGGATATTCAATGTCCGCTTCAACTGGCTGTCAAGCAAACTGTCAAATACTTTGGCCATAACGGTAGCCAACGACACCGGCCTGTAGTTGGTCTTATCTGAGACATCCCCCGTCTTGTTTTTGGGAATAGGAACAACCACAGTACGCATCATATCACTGGGTATGTAGGAGTGACTCAAGCATAAGGAGTAAAACATAGCCAATATTCTAGGTAGGTGAATGCCTGCATACTTCATGTGCTCGATACTGAGCCCATCGTGCCCTGCCATAATATTATAAAGGCTAAATTTTGTATGTAAATGTGTAAGTTTGCATGTTTCTTACTCTCACCCTACAACAACTGAACCAGTTTTGCTGAAATTTGGCACAGAGATGTCCGGAACGGTAAAAAACAGGAAATTTCGCGCTAGCTTCGCTCGCATATCTAGTTATCAAAATATAATTTTAAGTTCGTGTTCATTTCATTTGCGGCTATTTGTGATTTCAAACTCTTTCGGCTACAAAATTTGATTATATTATTATTTTTGATCTTCAACCGGAATAAATACTGATATAACGTGTAAAAACTTAAAAACTTTAAGCTCGCTTCGCTCGCGTTTGTTTCTTAACTTTTTGGTCCTTATGATAACAACAAATAAAATTAATGTATACTGATATTATAAAAAGGTAACGTTTGTGAGTTTGTGACGTTGTAAGGGGTGAGATCTGGATCTACTGAACCGATTTTCAAAGTTATTTCGCCAATAGAAAGCTACGTTATTGTGGAGTGTCACAGGCTATAATAATTTTTCAAAATTAATTACGCATCTTTCAACAAACTTGAATAATTTAATCTTAGTTGAAAAAAAAATTGCTTTCATCGCGTGCGCTGCGGAAACTATTGAGGATAGAACAAAACAATGTACTACAATATTAAAGAAAGTATCAAAATCTGTAAAAAAAGTTCGCGATAGCATATGCCTATCTCCTTCTGATAACTCACAATAACTGCTAAAATCGTGGATAAAGAAATAATATTTCTGTGAAGCTTAATTAGCCCATATGGTATTAATTTATATCCTTATAAATATGTTTTTAGAACGGAAATTTAATGTAAAATATTTGTGCCCTTTACTCAGTATATATACTAATACTATACAGTTTAAACAAATATCTTCAAAGATATAAAAATGTGCGGTGTGCGCCGCCCCGGCCGTTGAGTGGCGATATAGGTAGGTCAGCTCCCTACGCAACGGACGTTGACGTATGAAATTATATATTTTTTTCATTTATCCCGAACCTGAAGTATTACGCGGGACAAACGGCCCGGGACAAAAATATTTATAACGCAGAACGGAGTCCGCGGGCACTGCTAGTATTTAATAAAATAAACTTTCACAAGTCCGTTTCACGCTTGGTGGTTTTAAAAATATCGAATACGAATTCTACAATTCTAAAGGGCGACAAATCCTTTTGGCCCGGGGCGCTGAATTTCAAAATACGCCACTGTATACTGGTCTTGTATCAATCTTGTTGACAAAGACAATATGAGTAGTTAGATTTTCGTCAGAAATTTAGGTTTATTGTCTGCGAATATTCGAGATATTGCTTCGGAGAATTCTTCAGAGTTTGCTCCATAACCGATTTAAAGTTATACGACCGAATGGCGTAGTGGTAGCGAACCTGCTGTCTGCGCCGGAGGTCGTGACTCGTGGGTTCGATTCCCACTACTGGTAAATGTTTGTGTGATGAGCATGAATGTTTTACAGTGTCTGGGTGTTTTTCAATATATTGTATTTATGTATATTAGTATGTATGTATATTTATCAGTTAACCCATAACACAATTAAGCTATCGCTTATACTTTGGGGCTAGATTGCGATGTGTTAAATGTCCCGTATTTATTTATTAAAGTTGTAGCTAAACATTTAATAGTAGCACCAACATCTTGTCTTATCACACCAATTTTAACAACGACGCGCCTTAGAGACACATTAGGAACTTTTATGAATTAACTTTCCCGCGGAGATACAATTTTGACAACGACCATTTTGAAAATTGGGATCATGCTCAAACAGTTGTTGCTATATCGCGAACTGATTTTAGTAACTTTACGAGGAAGGCTTAACTTAATGGATTGTATTCCATTAGGGTTCTCCTACCATTTTTCTTCCACTTTTGTATAAACATGTAGTAGCTGTGAATACTGTATTGTACCTAGCCTTAATCTTCTGTGGTATTGTGTTTTTAGATTATCTGCATTAATAACAGCTGATGTGGTCGATTCTGTTGTGCAAAACCTCTAAACTAAACTAATTTAAAATAGTGCTATCCTTTTCCATAGGGAGCAGTTTGAAAAGGATAGCACTACTTTAAATTAGTTTAGTTTAAAGATTTTGCACAACAGAATCGACCACACTGTGTCTAAGAATCATGAACACTAGATAATAATGATCCTGATATATTAGTGTTGCCCAAAATCAGTCTTGGTCTTGTTCTTGCATTTTTGCAAGACCAAGACCAAGACCAAGACTGCCTAATTTTAGCAAGACCAAGAACAAGACTGGCAGTGCAAGATTTGAGCAAGAACAAGACTAAACCTGCGAGACTCTTGCGTCTTGCACTCGGCCCGCGAAATTCAAATTTTATTTTGTTTTTCGCAATTATTCAACTAATCCAACGAAGTTGGCTTATGGAATTCATTTTGCGAAAATAAGAGTATCATCTTCACAGTTTTATAATATAAAAATGTTTACTTGAAAGTGTCCAGTTTAGGAATGTAGTTCGATTATCGACCAATTTGTGAATTTT
Organism: Coenonympha arcania; assembly: GCA_036785405.1. NCBI lineage: Eukaryota > Metazoa > Arthropoda > Insecta > Lepidoptera > Nymphalidae > Coenonympha > Coenonympha arcania. Next base: position 7,786,947 of record CM072067.1, read on the forward strand.
GAGTTACTAACGTCAAACTCGGCATTCGAACTACATTCCTAAACTGGACGCTTCAAGTAAAGATTTTTATATATAAAGTATTTAAATATATTTTGCGAAAAACAAAATAAAATTTGAATTTCGCGGGCTGACCTCCGTTTTTTTTATACACTACAAGTAAGTACTTGAAGTATCTTTAAAATACAGTCAAGTTAATGCAGGTTTGCTAAGTTGCTACCGTGAGACACGGTAGATAGCTCAGTAGGTTGGAGCATAGGCACGGATCGCAAAGGTCGTGGGTTCAAACCCCACCGGTGTCAATCGATTTTTTTAATTTGTCAACATTAAATCAATTTGGCTCTTTACTATAGGAAGCATTTAGACGACCTACCTGGCACAGTGGCGCGCGCTCGGATTTGAAAGGGAGGTCGCGGGTTCGATTCCCGCCACAGGCCACTTTAGAATTGTACCTATAAAATATAATTTGGCTCAGGTCTGGTCTGGTGAGAGGCTTCGGCCGTGGCTAGTTGCCACCCTACCAGCGAAGACGCACCGCCAAGCGATTTAGCGTTCCGGCGTGATGCTGTGTAGAATCCATTAGGGTTTGCTTACCCCGTCCAAGTAAGTACGATAACATCTTCGGCAGCGTCGTCACTTACCATCAGGTGAGATCGCAGTCAAGTACTACCTAACTTGATCTTAAAAAAAGCTATGTTAATTCAAACTCAAAATGTATACTTACTCAAAATGTTACATTGTTCTCTCATCTTAATTAACGTTTAATAAATAGCATTAGGCTAAGGCTATGCTATCAGGTAATTGCGAGACTTGTGAGACTCTTGCTGCAAGACCAAGACCAAGACCAAGACTGTGAGTGCAAGACCAAGACCAAGACCAAGACCAGATGTACTGACGCAAGACCAAGACCAAGACTGGCTGAGTCTCGTCTTGTTCTTGCATTTGGGCAACACTATGATATATAATCGGAACGGAATTCACGCAAATACCTATCAAAGTGTTTTAGTAATCGTGTGTGAAGCCTTCACCCGCAAAAGATTGGGAACTCATATATAAGACATCAAACAACTAAACGATATGAATACAAAATCTTGAAATAGGCAAATATTTTGTCATTAATCTACATTTTATTGCAGGAAACCAGAAAAAACATCAATGGATGACCACATCCAAGACCTCTGCTCTCTGTCCAAGCGATCTCTCGAGGAGTTGACCCCAGCCGAAAAGTTCGTTCTATGCGCCCTCGAGATCGCAAACGAAAGCTATCTAGTCCGAAGTGAAAATACTTTGAAGCCCGAATCACAATCTTTTAGTAATGCACTGAAAGCTATTGATAAGCATTTTAGGTGAGTATTTAACGGCGTAGAAGCCGTATTTAAGCGATTTTGAATAAAGTTTTATTTAAAAACTGTAAAGACAATTACTTTAAAATTTAAACATCATGGTCTTTAATCTAAAATCGCTAAGAAGCAGAAACACGATTGGATACAATTTCCTCGATAGAAAGTTCTCCCAAAAGTTGCTCCAAAATCTCAGTTTTTCTAATTTTTATCGGAAACTACAATGGATGTAATTGGTAATTTTTATTTTAATATGTCGGTAGGTAATAATATACAAAAACGCTTATAGAAACAGATTTTTGATAACTGGCTAAGTTTTTGAGTAATTAGGTAAAAGGATGTTTTTGTGTTATATTCTTCCGCGACACTGCATGTCGCCTTACCAACGTATCCGTAAGAGTGAGAAAGACAAAAATAAATTCAATAAATCCCGATAATGAGTTTTTAACAAAACTCTTCTATCTCTACTAGCATTCTGTCGGTATTTTAACATTTTGCACAATAAATCAATGTGATGCCCCGCTCGGCATAGTTATCTCATTTCAAAATTCTTCCCTATTTTTCAATTAAACTAAAAAGATGTTTCGTTTTGTTTGTTTTACTTTAACGTAACCTAAACTTTATATCGATAGCTTTAATAGTTACTGAAATAATCGCCGTACGAAATCGTACGATAAGGGTTCCATTTTTACAATTTTTGTACGGATCCCTAACGAAGGTTGTAGATCTAACGTGATATTGCATTATTGAGATCTTGATCTTATCATCGTGATTTTATCATAACCTACATAAAAGTTTAAGCATAATACTGAATGAGATGTAAGTATAGATATATTTCTTTCAGTTTAACTGACCATTTCCTCACGAAGGCGTTGAACGAACTCAACAATGACCAATTAAGGCCCGAGCAGATACTATTGGACAAACTTCGTCCCCTGGACAGGCGGATACTGCCTTTGGCTGCTGACGTATTCCTGGCGGGAGTGGATCCTGTAAGTTATTATAACATTACTAGTTGATCTGACAATCATTGTTTTGCCATATAAATTATCTCTAACTTAGGGGTTTGAAAAATAGTTCACTTCCTACTCTCAGACGTACTGATCTCTTTTCGGTTGTGTCGAAGCTGTCGCCTCATCAGATTATGGGAAAGAAATAGAGAGTGCACCTATGTTTGCGCATTCACATGGGCATTATCTATGTCCCGCGCTGATGGAAAATATTAATAGAGAGTTACCGCCGTAACCGGATGGGTCTGGAGGTCATTACTTTAGTTTTAGCTTTGATGCAATATCAATCTCCTTGCCAATGTTAGTGTGATTTACCTTCCAGCTGGCCCACACAGCAATCAGCATGTTCTACCATCTATCCCTCAACGCGGCAAGACAGCAGAAGGCCCACGATGAAGTGATCTGGGCGAAAGCATCCAGGGAAGAAGGACTCGATGTCCAGGAACTGCCCTATGTGTCGGCTTGCGCTAGGGAGGCTCTACGGCTTCATCCAGCTACAGGGGGAGTCGTGAGGAGGAGTAAGGAGGACCTGGTGATCGGAGGATACGAAGTTCCAGCTGGTGTAAGTTGAAATTTTACATCCAGGAATTGGCCTACATATCGGCTTGCGCTAGGGAGGCTCTACGGCTTCATCCGGCTACAGGGGGAGTCGTGAGGAGGAGTAAGGAGGACCTGGTGATCGGAGGATACGAAGTTCCAGCTGGTGTAAGTCGAAATTTTACATCCAGGAATTGGCCTACATATCGGCTTGCGCTAGGGAGGCTCTACGGCTTCATCCGGCTACAGGGGGAGTCGTGAGGAGGAGTAAGGAGGACCTGGTGATCGGAGGATACGAAGTTCCAGCTGGTGTAAGTTGAAATTTTACATCCAGGAATTGGCCTACATATCGGCTTGCGCTAGGGAGGCTCTAAGGTTTCATCCAGCTACAGGAGGAGCCGTGAGGAGGAGTAAGGAGGACCTGGTGATCGGAGCATATGAAGTTCCGGCTGGTGGTGATCGGAAGATATGAAGTTCCAGCTGGTATAAGTTGATATTTTACATCCAGGAACTACCCTACATATCCACTTGTGCTAAAGAGGCACTACGGCTTCATCCCAGCTACAGGAGGAGTCGTGAGGAGGAGTAAGGACGACCTGGTGATCGGAGGATATGAAGTTCCAGCTGGTGTAAGTTGAAATTTTATAATGCCACATACTTATCTGGTCCAGTGAGGGTGTCGTTGTTGACGATTGTGGTGGTGATGTTTCGCAAATCACTTCTTAATTACTTTAGGCATTATTATTTATGCAGATAAAACTACAAAAACGAACATAGTAACACAACTCATTGTAAACAACAACAGAGTAGATGGGAAACTAAGCAAATCTAAATCGCGACGTTAGAGCCAATTTTGGCCACCGGACAAGAAAAGTTTGTGGTACTATTCTAACCTTTCCAGTAATCCTTTGGACTTTTAAGACGGCTGTCGCGGATTTGTGGTGTTGGCGCAGATGTGCCTAATCCCTTTTATTTGCATTTAGGGATGAAGATAAGATTCCTCCTAAGATAATACATTAATTGATATTTCTTCTTCTTATTTTTTGTTTTCGATGACGACTATAATAGTATACTAATGTACTAACTTAAAAAATCAACAACTTTACTTCATTAACTATTCTTTTCGTTGATTTTTATTTGAACGAAATTCCAAAAATCTATGAGAATAACAGCTGTCATCAATAAGTCCCGTGATCAGATACGTCATTCCCATAATTTTTTTAATTCCGTTACAATGATGATTAGAATAGATAAGGTCACATGGCTAGGACTGCAGATTAGTTAGATAAGACTACGCCCTTGCACACTGGACAGGGTAGTGGGTACCTACCTACTCCATAACATCTGTCGCTCAGTTTGATGGTATCAGTTGAGATTGGCCACTGAGGTCTTAAGGCGGTTCATGCGTTAGCGTTAGTATTATGCTTGAGTCAAAATTGTCAATTTACGACGTAACATAAGAGTGTCATGTGTTCAATTATTGATTAGATAATTGCTCAGACCAATAATCCCATTCATCTGAGGATAATTGCCATCATATTATTTGGCATTTCATAATCTAGTTTTTGTCTCAAAAATATTTGAAAATATGTGTATAACTTTCTCATTAGAAAGTTTAAGGTTAAGGCTAATTACTCACTTAGCGGTGGAAGCTCTATTTTAATGCAAGATATTTGCCATGTTTCATAACACAAACTTATAACAATGACATATTTAGAAAATTAATAACATTTACTAAAAAATGACTCAAAAAAAAAACACGATTTTCCTAGATTTTCATTCAAAAACCATAAACCGAAAAGTGCAATTTTTAGCATTTTTCGATAAATTCAACGTATTATTTTAGGATAAGGATAAAATCCAAGATATTTTGTTATTTCTGAATTATAGTAATTTAATTCAATTAATATTCAATGTCACTGGTTATTTACTATTTTAATAAGTTGTATATTTATTTTACTATAAATTTTTTTGTAATACCATTTTCCGCGCAAAATTGCGTCAGCGGGAACGGAATTCCTTTTTTGTATGGAGCGACACGCGATTCACACCGTGCCGCATAAACGCTCTTAATCTGTCAAGGCGCATTAAACAGTAAAATAATGATAATTATGATCATTTCCTCAGGTGGACATTATCCTGGCACACGGCGTCTCAAGCAAAGTGGAGAAAGAATGGGGTCGCGCGAAGTCTTTCATCCCCGAGCGATGGTGCAACGAAGGATGGGGTCCCCTGACAGTGTCCAGGGCCCACGCCTACTCCTCCATGCCCTTCGGACAGACCTGCCCTGCGACCGGCATCGTTGGCAAGATGCTGTCGAGCTTGGCGACTAGAGTGCTAGACCAGTATAGGCTAGAATGGCACGGACCGAGCCCCAACATAGTCACCAATGGTGTGAACAAACTTCAACCGCCGTACTATTTTGTGTTGCAAAATGCTGCGTAGGTCAGTTAGGGTGTTTCACTATGCGGTATCTTTGTATGAATTTTCGTGCCAATTTTTGTTACCAAACTCCTCCGAAACTGTTCGACAGATTGTCATGAAATTTTCTGTGTATCTTCGGTAGATCGTAAGCTTTTTTTTTAATTATCCCTTATGGCAAAACAACGTTTGCCGGGTCAGCTAGTTGAGATATAAATATTATTGTCAAATTTTATCAATAATTATAATTCTTATACGTTGATTAGTATTCGAAAAGGTTACTTTGTCTCCATGGCAGAACGGGTTATAGCAAAATTGGTTGAAGTATCCATATCTTTTCATGTGTTTAAAATCATAAACAAAGCTTCGTTCAGTATGGTAAAAGTCCTTTATTTCGATTAAAAACTAAAAAGGCACATTAATTGCAAAACGTAATGTAAATTAGCCCTTAGTGATATAGCTGTTAAGTTTAGGTATGTTTATTAAAAATAGATATTAATTCTCCTTCACATCATGAATATAATATATTTGTCCCGTTTATCGAGGAAACCCTGGGGATAAGTTATATGACCAGGGGCGTACCACCATCTCTTATAGCAGTATTATAATATATATAATTTATAATATTTTAAAACGTACGGCCTAACGTACAGGCTCTTGTAAAACTTCAATATGATATTTGTCGCTTAAGTATGGTGAACACATTGTTGACATAAAAATGTCAAAACAATATTACAATTACAATAATACTGCTATAAGAGATGGTGGTGCCGTAATTACCTAATCTGTTAGGTACTAATTTGGTGATATTAAGGCTAAAATTACCTATACTTATTGTAACTGTAATTATAACTATAAATAACAGTTTATGACATAATCAGATACCTATTATTGTCATCAATTCCTTCTAAAGTCGACCGCAAACAAACGACAGTAATATTATAATTCGATTAAGTAATGGATAACTGTAATTTACTGTCAATAATAATACTTATACTGCTAAAGACAACCGCAAACCAGTGATAATAATTTTTTTTACTCTATATACAAGTTAGCACGTAGGTACTTGACTGCAATCTCATCTGATGGTAAGTGATGATGCAGCCTAAGATGTTGTATGTAGTTAATATGTATAAATAAATAAATAAGTACTCTTTATTTGCACCACACAAGAAATTGCACAAAACAGAAATACATATTAAAATAGTTTTAGGCACAAAAGGCGGCCTTATCGCTTAGCAGCGATCTCTACCAGGCAACCTTGAGAAAAGGAAAACAAAGGAACTAGTGTTTGCAGGTGGTGTGATATGGATGGTGTGTATGTATTCTATTGAAATTCGAAAAAATAAAATATAGGGCCTATTTTAATTAAGTTAATTTTAATGTCGGATCCTAGATTAAACAAAAAAGGCGGCTATTAAAAAAAATAAGCGTGTTTTTCAATTTTCATGTTTTTGTTATTATATACCAATAAAAAATCGAGGTACCTATTTAAGAAGTAATGCTTTTACGCATATGTTAGTAAGTAAACTGTAAACTACTAAAATATTAATAATTAAAAAAATGAATTATGAATTAAATAAACATTATGCATTAGGTATGGATTTATTTTACAACACCTCTTTGCTTTAGAAAATTAATAAATATCTATTATAATCGAATAAATTATCATAAGAGTAACCATGGAGGTAATACCTATAGTTGCAGGAATTAAGTTGACCCATAATGGCGGCCATCTGTGCAGGAACGTCTCGAATCTCATCATTACGAAAATTCTGCGCAAGGTTCAACTCATACGCCGTCTAATGTAAGTAGGTTATAGGTAGTAAGAACAGGCTGATTTAGAAATAGGAAGTCGAGGCTTAAAATTATTTATTAATGAACTAGAAGTGTACAAATCACTTTGTAACTACATATTTCTTCTCGAATAACAAAATACGCAAGAAAACAGAATTTGCAACATAACAAGACAACAAGAGACAAGTTTGTAAGGAAATATCGGCTGTAATGAGCAGGGAGGCTAGAGGAAATCCGATATAGCGGCCGTCAGCTTTGAGATCTGTCATCAGTAGGGTTAGTAGGGGTTTTGTACGAATTTCGAGTTGACTCGCATCACACAAACGAATCGAATTCCTCCATACATTTACAGCCAGCGCCATCTTTGGAGAGTCGCTGACGTTTGGCTGTCAATAGATGGCGCTGGCTATAAATGTATGGAGGAATTCGATTCGTTTGTGCGATGCGAGTCGACTCGAAATTCGTACAAAACCTGTACTAACCCTACTGCAACCGAGGAACGGTAGGTAGTACAGTACGCGCGGCGAGAGTTTGGCTTTGACCTTCGGGTGGAGGGTGGAGGGGATTACTGCGCATGGGTACCCAAATTCTGATTGGTTGATACCCAATTTCTGATTTCTCTGATTGGTTGATACCCAATTTCTGATTTCTGCGCAATAACGGTCAAAGCCAAACTTTCGCCGCGCGTACTGTACCGGTATACCTCATAAATACGGAGTTTAAAATTACACTTCTGACGCAAGCCTGCGGGTAAGTCAGACCAGAATAGGTACTTATTACTACTAGGAAGGAAGGTACTTCTAGGATTTATTTTTATACACTAGTACTTGACTCTTTCTCAGATGGATGCGGATGCCATGACTTGTAAGGGGTTAGTAACCCCCTGACGGTGGCTACACCGCATCGCGCCGGAACGCTAAATTACTTAACGGTGCGTCTTTGTTTAAAAGGTGACCAGACGTCTGACCAGGCCAGAGCCAATTTTTAAATTATAATTATAGCTACTAAAATTTCAAAGTGGCCCATGCCGAGAATCGAACTTGGACCTCCGGCTCGAATACTGACGGACTGACTGACAATTACTGTCTTTCACACATCGCACTGAGCAATTTTGCACTTGTCACTATATATAGCTGCAGGCTCCGACTACATTAAATCCTGTAGGTATCTACTTACATACGTTTAGGTACGTACAGTAGGTTTAAGTGAGAGCTCATGGGACGGGCATCTCTTTTTCACTTAAAGAGGTTTCTCACTAACCCAAGTCTCAGAGTTAGGCGGGCAAAATGACGATACCTGGAAAATACACTCACTAATAGAGTTTTCTCGCTTACCTACCCAGTTCCTCAGGTTCGACTGTAAGTACATAGATACTAGGTTTATTTTACCGAGTAATACCTACCTACGTCTTAGACCTACATCTTAGAGGCAGGTAAAATCATAAAAATTCTCGAGGCATTTCAAAGCGAGTGGCTCTACAGTTGAAACGTAGCTCTCAGGCTTAAAAAGTAAAACAAAAGTGCTCTCCAAATGCTGGAAGTTTTCATTTTTGAGTTTTGACTTAGGTAAAAAGTTAAATTAAATATTTTGTACCTTCAGGCAGGTACCCGCGTCCCAAAGAGCTTACAAACTATTTAATTCAAACGTTCTAAGTTGAGAAATTCGAAAAAGTGTTTTAATTTGAATAATCACTCTAGTTGGAGTATGCTATGAAGTCATAGTGCCCTGAAAATTCTCTGAGACGTTTCGGCTCGCAAACTGCTTTGTCTCGTAACAGAAGTTCTGCCTAATTTTTTGCGCAACGAATCAGCGTGGCTGTTCAGCGACATTCTAACTTAATGACAGCTTACTGCATACCACAGACCACTAACTGTCTCTATGGTAGATATGGTAGGTAATATTGTCATCAGCAATTTATCAGCATCGGATTAGCAGTACGAACTGGATGGTCGAAAATAAAAGCACTAAGTAGCTTACCAGAAAAATGTTGTTTATTTATATAAAGGGGTATAAAAAATAGCTTTCGAAATAAAAATAGCTCAGACCTACCGAATGTTGACAAAAAAAATCATAAAAATTGGTCCAGCCGTTTCGCAGGAGTTACAAACACTGTGACACGAGAATTTTAGATGAGAAGAAAAAGAAAGATAGATTAGAAAGATAATCAAGATTTTCCCTACACCAGCGTCCGTATTGTATCACTGCGATCGGCAAAGAAAGCTGTCCATCACGAAATTCAAATATTAGAATGACACTTGTCTGAGAGGATATCACGTGATTAATTTAGTGTCGGATATGTCGTTCTCAATATAGCTCAACATTTTTTTCAAATAATGTCTTGGCATATTCTTAAACTCAAATGTAACATTAACGCAAATCAAAATTTCTAAAATCTCAATCCTTCACATCTCATACTTCTTTGCATTATTCATACTTCCTCCTAAAGTGATCCATGAAGATGTTTTTGACACAATAATATATGAACCGCTGAATATATTTTATGTCCTCCATCATTCCTCTTCCGCCGCCCATCACTTCCCACAAAATGGTACATTAGGACGACTAAATAAGCTATTAAAGGAGATATTAATTTGGCATACGTGATCTGCAATACAAATCTACGGTGTCATACTTAAGACGTGATATCCATTTAGGTAGGTACTTAGTTCCTCCTCTTCCGTTCTTGTTCTCATTGCTCATAAAACTACCGTATAGTTAGATACCTGCCCGTAGATTGTGTAAGAAAAACGTATTTATCGTTATCGCAATAGTTTACTAGGTAATTCTAACTGCTGATTGGGTCCCTGATTTACGTCAGCCAATCGGAGGCAAGAATTCGATAACGAACGAAGATAGTGAATACGTTTTTCTTTGTAATAATAATAATTTATTTATTTTAACATGAATATAATAATTAATAGTTAAAGCTTTAAAAATATAACTAGGTAAGTAATGACATTGTAACATTTGCAATTTGCATACCTGTTTGTATACTCTTCCATCTATTTTAACCATGTTTTTAAGCAAATAAAGAATTACTTAAGTACTTACTTACGCAATCAGACCCCTGATAATATATAACCTAAACGTTTTTTGGTTTTTATCCACTTTACCTGCAGAATTCTGATGACTCCAATTTTGGAATGTTTTATGTTCCGGCTCTAAATACAATGTAATCCACACCACTAAAAGCTCAATAAAAGCGCACACCTAACCTCATCATAACTGATTTTGTATCAGTAGGTATGGTATTTTACTGAAATCAAAATAATGATTTATTTAACTCATAGCTTGTGTTATGGGTACTAGGTAACTGATAAATAAACATAGTATACTAAAATACATAAATAATAATATATTGGAAAACACCCAGACACTGAGAAACATTCATGCTCATCACACAAACATTTACCAGTAGTGGAGTCGAACCCACGGGCCACGACCTCTGACGGAGACGGCAGGTTCGCTACCACTGTCCACTACGCCATTCGGTCGTCAATAGTTATTTGTTATGCAAGGCCGCAAAATGGATTTTTGGGCCGAGTGTCAAATTTGAATGCTGAGCGGCGAAGGATTCTAGGGTTGAACCCTGAGCGCAGCGAGGGGTTCAAAAAATAGAATCCTGAGCAGAGCGAGGCATTCAAAGACACGAGACCCAAAAAAATTTGCGGCCGTACGTAACACAAAATTTTTCATCTCACCACAGCGAGGAAAATTACTAGAAGATCACTTGGATCGGCATTGCGAGTATGTTAGATGTTGTCTTTAGTAATACTTTGCAATAGCTTCACTCACTTAATTAAATCCACTTTAAATCTTCAATCATCTTATTACTCAACAAAAACAAGATATTATTATTATCATTCATCACGATTAGAAAAAAAAATATTCTTTTTTCTATTCTACTTTTTTTTAAATGCGTTCAGAAATGTCAATTTCTAAGAACCAACGATAATAGAAAATTTAAAAAAAATAACAATAATTAGATAAACAATGGGTAAATATCATGGATTTAATTAAGTTTCCTTTATTATTCATAAAACTAAATAGGAGTAATAATTTTTATCGATATTCTAAGAAAAATGGAAAAAATAAAAAGGTAATGTACCTATACAAACTCTAAGGTCGAACTTCGTTACTGGCCGTATGCGTGATAAAAAAAAGTCTTCATGACATTATAGACGCAATACAAGAGTACGTCATGTTCGTTTTTGGAAATGCTTTGCGGCCCTAGGGCGGGAAAGGATTTCCATACTACTTTCTCGCCCTAGGGAGGAAAGAAAATTCTTTTGGGCCCTAGGGAATATAATAGCATTTTCCGCCCGCATTTTGGGCATTAAAAATGCATTTTCCGAGCGGGTGAGATGAAAAGAATATAAGGAAGGTAGGTATAAGAAAGGATTCCTGCTATAAATTTGACGTTGACCACATAAAAACTTAAGAAGATGTTAGCGTAAAGCGAATAATGAAGCTGCATTTCCGCTTTGAACAGCCAGGCTGATTCGTTGCGCAAAAAATGAGCCAGCAGTTCTATCACTAGATGAGATGGTTGTAACTTTTTAATTTCATGTTGAATATACCTAAAACCTAAACAGTTAGTAAAATATTACCTTGTTCCTCTTCAATCGTTGCGTTTAATAGCGTTCTAGATAAGAATCACATTTCTTTTTACGGTAAATAAATGTGGTTATTCAGGCTTTTTATTGTGATTGCCCCAAGCGAGAGAAAATCGTTAAAGAGGATTTCTTAAAATCCTATCAATTCGAGTAGGCACCTACACATTACGAAAGCACTTCATTATACCACAGAATACCATTGATAAGCCCATTGATGAGCAGCGTATTTTTTTTCGACATTACACAGATCGCAATCTAGCCCCAAAGTAAGCGGTGTACCGTTTTTTACCCTTTTGTTACCCATACAAGTTAGTCCTTGACTGCGATCTCACCTGGTGGTAAGTGATGATGCAGCCTATGATGTTAGCGTACTAACTTGGAAGGTTAAGTTAGATTTACCTTAACGGAATGCTAAATCGCTTGGCGGTGCGTCTTTGCTGGTAAGGTGGTAACTAGCCACGGCCGAAGCCTCCCACCAGACCAGAGCTGAGCCAATTTAGAAATTATAAAATTCCAAAGTGGCCCGTGGTGGGAATCGAACCCACGACCTCCCACTGGAATCCGAGCGCGCCGCCACTGCGCCAGGGAGGTCGTCCAACTACTACTAGATAGATGTGTAGGTACATATCTATAGCCAAGATTTACGTATTTTCTTGGGTTCAACATAACGTCTTTTCAAACTGTCTTATGGAAAAAATCCTTACTTTCTTTTGTTTACGAATTTGATTTTGTTTCGAGCCAAAGCACAAACGCAGGGGCTGGTTCGCAATATTTTAACTCAGCCACTCTAACTACGGGCTCATACGATATAAGATTTCCCCCGGGCCCGGGTCGTCGCCGTGGATTGGTGACAATATTCCCGGGTAACTTCATTCGTTACACAGCGTCAGAGAGTGGCTGAATATAGACTGATCAAACGGACACTGACCTGGGGATTTGAGAAAGGGACCGATTTTCTTTCACACACGATTTGATACGCGATGTTCCTTCACGTATTTACTTATTTAAAAACCGAAACGCGAAAAACTATAGGTAAAATGAGTGCCGAGGTTTTTTTCACCCGTTCTTCTCGGGAAAACTGACCAAACATCTATAGGCTACTTTTATCCAACTACAGGGGGCTATTCGCACGTTACGTGTCGGACACGTACAAGATTTTTTTATCGAAATCGGTGAAGCCGTTTCGGAGTTTTGTTAGAAACACTGGTGACGAGAATTTTATAAATTAGAGATCAATGAATGCATGCCACGCGTGGTTCATCTAGGAAATAAAGATAAGTAGGTATGTAAGTTCGGCCATAATCTGTAGGTAATTGGTCGGAGATAAAACTAAGTACCTAGTACCTACTCTTACCGTGGCAGACGCAGACTTTTTAACCCTCAAGATTTCGAACGACACTTCGGAGAGGAGACATACAATAAGTAGGTATTTTAGTATTTCTTGGCGGACAAACTTTGCGCCAGGCATTCAGGAGTCGCATATCTATTAGGTTCGCTTTGTGTTGTGTTAAACATATTATTAACCGACTACATTAAGCTTCACAAAAATCATCGACCAGGGGGGCTCTTCTGACCTGATGACTATGGGACCATCTGGGACGTATACCCTTTCAAACGAAAAGGAATTTTCTAAATTGGTCCACGCGTCTTCGAGTAATCGGGGAACATACATAAAAAAAGGAGAACCTCCTCCTTTTTTGAAGTCGGTTAAAAAGTGTTTGCATAATCACCCACAATATAATCCGTGCGAACTCGGAACGGGTTGCTACACACCATCGCACCAGAACGCTACCTTCCTTCTGAGTTCTGCGGAACCAACAATCAGACTAAGTAGGTAATTGAATTTCTTCTCAACCTCACAATAGCTGGGCGTTAAGATGAATTTTGTTTGTTAGTAAGTAGAGAAAGAACTAATAGGAGCTGGATGAATTGTATGCACGTTGACAGATGATAGAGAGAATGGAAGAAGATTCAATTACTGGCCTGTCGAACCCGGGAATTTTCACTCATTTATCCCGCGAAAAATCAATGGGATTTGCAAGAATTCGTTAAGTACCTCATGACAGTGTATAAGATTTTGCGTTTCTCAGAGTTTACACGCAATTTAATCGTATTTTATCTTGACGACTTCCCTGGCGCAGTGGCGGCGCGCTCGGATTCGAGTGGGAGGTTCGATTCCCGCCACGGGCCACTTTGGAATTTTATAATTTCTAAATTGGCTCAGAGCTGGTCTGGTGGGAGGCTTCGGCCGTGGCTAGTTACCACCCTTCCAGCAAAGACGCACCGCCAAGCGATTATAGCTTTCCGGTGCGATAAATCGCTTGGCGGTGCGGTGGCGCTGTGTAGAAACCGTTGGGGTAAATTTACTTACACTTCCAAGTTGGTATGATAACATCTTAGACTGCATCATCACTTTACCATCAGGTGAGATCGCAGTCAAGTACTAATTGTATAGAATAAAATAAAAAATAATTTAATGCCACAGCTAACGGACAAAATTACCTACTTGAATGTGTTTAAGGCTGATTTTTCGATCGCCAGACAAACTTGATCCAAGGAAAACATATGCCATATAAAATCTGTCAAAACTTCATATTTATTCCTTAGTTATCTGGCTGAAAAATCAGCCCTTAATGGAATAAGACACAAAACTGACTATAGTATGTATATTTTCATTTAATATAAAAATTTATATGTAGATATCCGCTATAAATATTTACAGGTAAGTAAATGGCAAAACAATATAAAAAAATCCAATATAGTATAATAGGTATAATTTAGATGCAGGTATCTCACGCAAATATTCTTTGACCCCTTTTGAGTGAAGTTCAATGCAATAACAGTATGTTCAGATTTATTTTACCTCCTTCCCCCATTTTGAGATTATAACCCTCCATCTATCAGTTTATCACAAGTAAAATAACTGTGAACGTTACCATTAATATAGGGTTGAATTTCGCTTAAACATAGATATACAATCAAATCATAGATATATAATCAAGAATATGTGAGCGAGATAAGATTTCTAGGAAAATGTTGTATTGCGATACATTTCATTTATTTTACAAATAAATTGTAATACTGTGTACAAAGGCAAAACAAAAATTGGTGAATATAAAATTTATATTTTGAATAAAGACGGAAGCACCTAGCGTTATTTTAAAATAACAAAACGTCCGATTAATAGTCGCCGATTTATTTATAAATTATTATAATATTACAACACTATGAAAACATGTTTATAGCACATAGCAATTTATTAAGTATATCTATACGAAAAACATCACTTTATATTTTAATAAAGTTCTGGTCTAAAATTATTTTTTGTTGTCGAATTTCTACCACTGGAAATAATGGTTATGTTTTTCGAATAAAATATAAATAAATATATTTGACAAAATAAATGTAATTAACACGGCGAGCTAGTTAATCAACAGTTGTTACAAATTCATTAAATAATGCCGATTTCATTTAAAGTTATGAGAAGTTTAATTAGACAGAATGCAAATAAACTTAGCGAACTTTTGTATACTTTCACCCATGGACGAAAATCGGTCACTAACAAAATAACATTTAATCTAAACGTGGGGTTGATCGTGTGAAATTAATTGTGTAATAATTTGATTTATGATTAATTATATAATTATACATATAAATCTCGTGTCACAATGTTTGTCCGCGATGGACTCCTAAACTACTGAACCGATTTAGTTCAAACTTCGTGAATATCTGTCATTTGGTCCAACTTAAAAGATAGAATAGTTTTTATCCCACGTGGACGAAGTCGCGGGCATCAGCTAGTATAATTATATAAATTAATCATATACGTTTGACAGGTCAAAGACGATTTTGACTATAGTATCGTCAAACTTCTACCTTACAGTACAGAAGATTCACTCCGCAAAATGATTTAAATAAATAACGACTTTAGTGCTGACACAATCAAGTGCAATTCGCAACCGCGCCTTATACATACGAGATTATTAACCTAAATGTTGTGCTCTCTTTCTGTCGCGTTACTTTATCTCCCCTCATTTCTTTCTGGCTCGCTCCAAGAGTCCTGATAAAACCGCTGGGCGGTCGGGGGTATTACTTATAACCTTTGTACCTACAGTGCGAGTAAAATTCTTCTGTAAGAGTGAATAGATATGTGAAAAGACTAAAATAAAATGTTAATGACATAATTTTCTTCCATAGCATGTAAAGTATATGAACGCAAGAGTTAAGCCATATCACAGACTAGACCCAAAAATTCACAACTAAATCTTTTAAAAAATTAATACAAGCTAATTTATCCAATTTAACAAACATTCAGAAGACTGGGGTATTTATAATTTTATCTGCATGCGTTTATTAAACCAAATGATTGTCAAATTAGATAATATGTTTATGAATAAAATAATAAAATAACAATGTTATTTATTATTGTGTATGTATTTGATTTTACAGTCCCTATATTTCACTAAAATCAAAGGTGTGAAAAAGATGACAAAAGTAACAGAATAAATTATTTATTGAATAGTGAATACAATGAAATATATTTAAAATAAAGTCAGATCTAGAATATAATCTTGAATGTCGATTGCACATTAATTAAATCTGTACCCACTAAACTATAGTGTTTTGTAGTGTCACATGACGCAAACATCCAAAGATTATTTTGGACGAACACCAAAGGCCTGGTATTTTTTCTATAATGATGACTAACAGCTGAAATTAATATCCCAATTCAATATCAGATTTGCCCTTTAAGAGATAGCATAGGCACAGTTATTTCATTATGAAAATCTGGTTATTTCGGCTTTATAAGGCAATGAACCTAATTTTAAGATAATACTACAAAATTAGGTCTACTGCCAATTTTTAAAAATCATGTGTACATACTTTACAGTTATAAACCTTATTGGGAGAAGTTATTAAAGAAAAAAAAAACAACACCCAATAAACTTAAATGCGTAAAATTAAGCAAAACAATTGAATTCATTTAAACCTTATTGTACATTTTATTACAAAAAACCTAATTACGAAGATGAATTACAAACTTTTTTTTGATATGTACAGTAGATTACACACTAGTAAATTTCTACAAGGGTTGTAGTTATATTGAACACTTAGCTATCAGAGAATTGTTTTCTATTATTTAATTGTGAGAAGTGATTTAGATCTCGTTCAAACCAATTTAACTCACAAAACATAATTTTACTGCATCTATTTAAAAGTCAGAGAATAGACTAACTTGTAGTGGAATAAAAAAAAATAACCTTAAAAATATCTATAAGTGTAATTATATGATATCAGTAATCAGTAATTTTATATCAGTTAGTTCCATAAAAATTCTAATTCGGGGATCGAGTACACATTTCTCGTCTGACTCATTTTTAATGGCTCGTTGATATGGTACAACACGTCTTCCCATTCATAGTCCAATTGATCCACTTTTTGAGGCCATTTCCAAAGTCTCCCACATTTCTGCATTGCCGAAATAGAAGCAGCTGTTTTGGTAACGTGAGTAATAACCCCTGGAAATAACTTTTCTTCGTAGGAAAATACTACATACTCTCCTACTTTTCTCTGTACTTGATTTTTAAGATTGTTTTTTTGTATGTTTTCTCCATCGCTCTCATTTTGAGACTCACTTTCACTGTCAAGAGAAATACCATCAGTATTTGAGTCAGAACTATCGTCAAAATGAAGCACCCTCTTTTCAGTCTTTTTCTTACGCTTCTGAATCTTCGCTTTTTTGTTTTTTCATTTTCTTCTCTTTTCTTTTGTCTTTCGGCAGCACGTTCCTTTTTTATTTTTTCTACTTCTTCCTTTTTTGCTAACTTCTTTTTAAAGTAATCTTGACACAGCTGCCCCGAAACTATAGCGGGCATTCTTTCTTTAGTAGGCCGTTTTCTCTCTGGTTCCTCTGTATCTTTCTTATAATAAAAATGTCTTTTGAATGGGCTGGGGATTTCCGCTGACACTGAAGAAGGTCCAGCTTGGCAAAGGTTCATACCACTTCCAGGAGATTCTTCAAAAACCGCAGGAGTGTTGTTTTCAGATGGCAGCGTTGCCGAAGCGATGGATGGTGGCGTTAAACCGCTCGCTTCTGTAGAAAACATATTTATATCTTTACTGCTTTCTTTGGCAGGCTCGTTGAAAGCAACAGAGTTATTGCACTCGTTGATACCACCAGAAGTGAGCGGTATAACAGTAGATAACAGATTTGTATCTTCACTGCTTTCCTTGGCAGGCTCGTTGATAACAATAGAGGCATTTAGCAAACCACTTTCTATTTCTAATTTTGTATTTTGCCACAGTTCAAACAGTGACATATCTTTTTCATCCAACTCATTTTTATCTCCGTTGCGAAATATAATGAGCTTGCTTTGCGGAATACTTTGATTGAGAAACCGAAGTCCTTCTTTTAAAAATCGTTTACGTTCCTCAACATTCGTGATTTGATCGCCTTCATTGTTTAATGGGACAGTGACAATTTCTGGGTTCCACGGAAATAGCCCACATTTCCTAAAACCATTTTCGAAGATTGTCGCGTTCAGTGCAGTGTCGATAACTTCTTTAAGAAGTTTTGGAAAATCTTTTTTCTTTAAGATTGGAGCTTCCAAATTAGATAATCTCCATTCGTGTACCCTTTTTTTCCAATGTTCTTTCAGAGTCCTAAAAACCGCAACATCCATTGGCTGTAATAGATGTGTTGCATTGGGGTAAAGGGCAATGAGGATAATCCCATTTTTTTCGCAAAACTGACTCACTTGTAAACTCAGATGAGATACATGCCCATCCACGAAAAGAATGACCGGCAAAGGAATCTTTTCTTTCTCCAGCCATGGATGGAAAATGTCGGCAATAAATTCGAAAAACGCCTCGCAAGTCATCCAACCAGAATCTGTTTTTCCCAGACCCCATTCTGGAGGGAAATTCTGCGCAATTTCCTGTGGAATTCTTTTATACTTAAACAAAACTGTTGGTGGAGGTACAGCACCAGATGCGCTACCTGTGACAAGGACTGTTAGGCATTCCTTCTCATCTGGATTGACTTGTTGATATACTGTCTTGTCCCCCTTTTTTGCTAAAACCTTACCACCCTTCGGATTTAAAAAAAAAGCAGTTTCATCTGTATTAAAGATCTGTATTAGAGATTATCTTAAGGAGAGATTTAAGTTCATTAGTTCGCTTGAACGTGAGCGCCCCCTGCGCTCCTGTTGGGACTGCAAGTTAATTGTCCCCAAGTGCAATACAAGATCATACTCTGAATCTTTTACCATGAAGGCGGCAACTCTGTGGAATGCTCTCCCGGTTGAAATCAGACGTGCCAAATCACTAGCGGTTTTCAAAAAACGTGTCAAAATGCACTATCTATCGCTTTGAAACATTGAAAGATTTATTCTGAAATAATATGTATATAGTATGTATTAATATTGTTTATGTATGTTTATATATATAATACATATATATATATATATATATATATATCTATTCTACAAATTTGTTATTACTATAGTGTGTATGTATTAGTTTGTAAGTCTATGTATGCTATTTTATTTTTATTGCGATTCCCCGTCGTTTTTCAGATCAAAGGTTCGTAATTGTGGGTTACCTGGTAGAGATCACTTTAGTGATAAGGTCGCCCTTTGTGTTTCTCGGTTTTCTATTCGTTGTTATTTTATGTACTAATTTTTAAGCAATAAAGATATTTAAATAAATAAATAAATAAATAAAGATTCGTCTAGGATCTTGTAAGATGTCTTTTTGTTGAGTCTGATCCAAGAATGTCTCTACCTCTTTAAACCAATTTAAAATGTGCTCCTTGGATATTACAGCTCTTGATCTAGTAAGGTTTTGGGACATGCGAACAGATAATTCAGGATTCCTCTTCATGAATCTTTTCATCCACGATTTTCCTGGGCAATTGTCTTTAAACGGGTTTGGCCTTTTTAATTCTTTTAGGAGACGCTGCACACTAAAGACTACCTCCTTCATAGTGACGGGGAATCCTGCACGGGCCATTCCAAAAATCCAATCTATGATAGTTTTTTCCTCCGTTCTACTGAATATGGCCGGTGGACCCATTTTTCTGAAAAAATAAAATTAGTAAGTAACTACAACCCTTTCATTGAAGTTCGTTCGTTTCAGCCGACGGACGTCCACTGCTGGACAAAGGCCTCCTGCAATGCTTTCCAGCCCGCACGGTCCTGCGCCATTTGTATCCAGCGCCTTCCCGCGACTTTTTTAATGTCGTCAGTCCACCTGGTCGGAGGTCTGCCAACACCGCGCTTTCCCGTGCGGGGTCGCCATTTCATTGACGTACTTACAGCTAAATTTAGGGTATACAGTCACTCACTTGATACATTTAAAACTGTCTTACCGGTCCATCGGGTGTTTTCCTTCAACCTTGTACTTCAAAGTAACCCTGGGTACGTTAAACTTTTTTGCAGCAGTTTTATACGGAGTTTTATGTAAACGCACATCTTCTACAGCAGCTTCCATAGCCTCTTGTGTATAGTTTCTAAAATTTCCTTTTGTCGGTGGCATCTAAAAACGAAAGAAATAAATAATTCAATAGTTGACACTTAAAGCTCCAATAGTTGACACCTCCTGTCAACTACTGAACAAAATGGTTCAAAATTATTTTAGAAGGTCAAATAGAGTAATTTAACTTGTAAGCAACAAAATAACAATAAATAAAACAGTATTAGAAAATTATATTAAAATCCATAAGTTGACACCCACATGTCAACTACTCAAATTTACGTAATTTCAAGTTTCAGTAAATGACATGACGCCATATAAATAATTTTTTATTGTATGTGATTTAAAATAATATGTATTCACGCTTCAAACTCTAATATAATGAATGAAATTAATATTTATTTCAAATTGTAAAATAATATTTACCTTTCCAACAATATGAATCTTTCGGCTTGCTCTAAACAAACTGCACAAGAAAATAACAATAAATATGGCGCGAAGCGTGCGGTTGTCATCAGTCGAACGGGGTAACATAGCGATGTTGTTTAAAGACGCCACGTTAGTTTGTTTTGGTGCCGCTAGATGTCTATACTATATCTCAGACACAATCTCGATCTTCGGCAACCTGTGGTTTTCTTAATATTTTATTTTCTTCGTCAAAGTGTCAACTATTAGTACAGTGTCAATTACTGGTGGTTTTACCTTAATAGCATTTCCCGCCCGCATTTTGGGCATTAAAAATCTCCTTTCCGAGCGGGTGAGATGAAAACTATTAACGTGAATGCAACGGTTTATCCGAGGAAGGATTGCCGCTAGATGGCGCTATTTAAGATAGTTACAGTTTTAAATCATTTAACTACTCCAATCGTAATGAACTATTTTTAATAATATGTGTTTTGCGGAAGTACAACGTTGCCTTTTATTTTATCACATCATTATTTTAAACTAAAACGTAACGACTTCATTAAGCTCCCAAGAGGGCAATTCGTCTCTCGTGAAAGTGTATGGATTTTGCGTTTCTCAGAGTTTATACGCAATTTAATCGTATTTTATCTTGACGACCTCCCTGGCGCAGTGGCGGCGCGCTCGGATTAGAGTGGGAGGTCGCGGGTTCGATCCCGCCACGGGCCACTTTGGGATTTTATAATTTCTAAATTGGCTCAGAACTGGTCTGGTGGGAGCCTTCGGCCGTGGCTAGTTACCAGACAGCTACAGACAGACAGTTACAGCAAAGACGCACCGCCAAGCGATTTAGCATTCCTAAATCGCTTCCTAAATAGGTCTTGCACCGGAACGCTAAATCGCTTGGCGGTGCGGTGGCGCTGTGTAGAAATCGTTGGGGTAAATTTACTTACCCTTCCAAGTTAGTACGATAACATCAGACTGCATCATCACTTACCATCAGGTGAGATCGCAGTCAAGTAGGTACTAACTTGTATAGAATATAAAAAAAGACTCAAAATTTAATTTAATGCCACAGCTAACGGACAAAATTACTTGAATATGTTTAGGGCTGATTTTTCAATCGCCAGACAAACTTGATCCGAGGAAAACATATTATGCCATATAAAATCTGTCAAAAAGTCATATTTTTTCCTTAGTTATCAGGTTGAAAAATCAGCCCTTAATGGAATAAGACACAAAACTGACTAAGTATGTATATTTTCATTTAATATAAAAATTTATATGTAGATATCCGCTATAAATATTTACAGGTAAGTAAATGGCAAAACAATATAAAAAAATCCAATATAGTATAATAGGTATAATTTAGATGCAGGTATCTCATGCAAATATTCTTTGACCCCTTTTGAGTGAAGTTCAATGCAATAACAGTATGTTCAGATTTATTTTACCTCCTTCACACATTTTGAGAGATTAATTATAACCCTCCATCTTTCAGTTTATCACAAGTAAAATAACTGTGAACGTTACCATGAATATAGGGTTGAATTTCGCTTAAACATAGATATCAATAATATGTGAGCGAGATACGATTTCTAGGAAAATGTTGTATTGCGATACATTTCATTTATTTTACAAATAAATTGTAAGTAATACTGTGTACAAAGGCAAAACAAAAATGATTGTTAGTTATTAGTTAATATAAAATTTATATTTTGAATAAAGACGGAAGCACATAAACGTCCAATTAATAGTCGCCGATTTATTTATAAATTATTTTAATATTATAACACAATGAAAACATGTTTATCGAAGCGCATAGCATTTCATTACAATAACAAAATATCTAAGTATACGAAAAACATCACTTTAAATTTTAATATAAGTTCGGGTCCAAAATTTTTTTTTGTTGTCGAATTTCTACCACTGGTAATAATGGTTATGTATTTCGAATAAAATATAAATAAATATATTTGACAAAATAAATATAATTAACACGGCGAACTAGTTAATCAACAGTTGTTACAAATTCATTAAATAATGCCGATTTCATTTAAAGTTATGAGAAGTTTAATTAGACAGAATGCAAATAAACTTAGCGAACTTTTGTATACTTTCACCCATGGACGAAAATCGGTCACTAACAAAATAACATTTAATCTAAACGTGGGGTTGATCGTGTGAAATTAATTGTGTAATAATTTGATTTATGATTAATTATATAATTATACATATAAATCTCGTGTCACAATGTTTGTCCGCGATGGACTCCTAAACTACTGAACCGATTTAGTTCAAACTTCGTGAATATCTGTCATTTGGTCCAACTTAAAAGATAGAATAGTTTTTATCCCACGTGGACGAAGTCGCGGGCATCAGCTAGTATAATTATATAAATTAATCATATACGTTTGACAGGTCAAAGACGATTTTGACTATAGTATCGTCAAACTTCTACCTTACAGTACAGAAGATTCACTCCGCAAAATGATTTAAATAAATAACGACTTTAGTGCTGACACAATCAAGTGCAATTCGCAACCGCGCCTTATACATACGAGATTATTAACCTAAATGTTGTGCTCTCTTTCTGTCGCGTTACTTTATCTCCCCTCATTTCTTTCTGGCTCGCTCCAAGAGTCCTGATAAAACCGCTGGGCGGTCGGGGGTATTACTTATAACCTTTGTACCTACAGTGCGAGTAAAATTCTTCTGTAAGAGTGAATAGATATGTGAAAAGACTAAAATAAAATGTTAATGACATAATTTTCTTCCATAGCATGTAAAGTATATGAACGCAAGAGTTAAGCCATATCACAGACTAGACCCAAAAATTCACAACTAAATCTTTTAAAAAATTAATACAAGCTAATTTATCCAATTTAACAAACATTCAGAAGACTGGGGTATTTATAATTTTATCTGCATGCGTTTATTAAACCAAATGATTGTCAAATTAGATAATATGTTTATGAATAAAATAATAAAATAACAATGTTATTTATTATTGTGTATGTATTTGATTTTACAGTCCCTATATTTCACTAAAATCAAAGGTGTGAAAAAGATGACAAAAGTAACAGAATAAATTATTTATTGAATAGTGAATACAATGAAATATATTTAAAATAAAGTCAGATCTAGAATATAATCTTGAATGTCGATTGCACATTAATTAAATCTGTACCCACTAAACTATAGTGTTTTGTAGTGTCACATGACGCAAACATCCAAAGATTATTTTGGACGAACACCAAAGGCCTGGTATTTTTTCTATAATGATGACTAACAGCTGAAATTAATATCCCAATTCAATATCAGATTTGCCCTTTAAGAGATAGCATAGGCACAGTTATTTCATTATGAAAATCTGGTTATTTCGGCTTTATAAGGCAATGAACCTAATTTTAAGATAATACTACAAAATTAGGTCTACTGCCAATTTTTAAAAATCATGTGTACATACTTTACAGTTATAAACCTTATTGGGAGAAGTTATTAAAGAAAAAAAAAACAACACCCAATAAACTTAAATGCGTAAAATTAAGCAAAACAATTGAATTCATTTAAACCTTATTGTACATTTTATTACAAAAAACCTAATTACGAAGATGAATTACAAACTTTTTTTTGATATGTACAGTAGATTACACACTAGTAAATTTCTACAAGGGTTGTAGTTATATTGAACACTTAGCTATCAGAGAATTGTTTTCTATTATTTAATTGTGAGAAGTGATTTAGATCTCGTTCAAACCAATTTAACTCACAAAACATAATTTTACTGCATCTATTTAAAAGTCAGAGAATAGACAATTAACTGAAGTTTTATTTAACAAACTATAAAGACAATTACTTTCAAATTTAAACGTCATGTATTTTGGGTGTTTAATCTAAAATCGCTTAGAAGCAGAAACACGATTGGATTAACTTTTCTCGATAGAAAGTTCTCCCAAAAGTTGCTCCAAAATCACAGTTTTTCTAATTTTTATCGGAAACTACAATGGATGACCTTAATTGTAATTTTTGTTTTAATGTACCGGTAATAAAAATATCCAAAAACGCTTAGAAACAGATTTTTGATAACTGGCTTAATTTTGAGTAATTAGGTAAAAGGTCGTTTTTCTGTAATATTCTTCCGCGTCACTGCATGTCGCACCTACCAACGTATCCGTGAGAGTGAGAAAGACCAATAAAAAACGTGTGGCACTCGGAGACTGCCGCGGTAAAGCTATTGCATAGTCGTTTTTATCAACGCTGTGCCGGTCGGAGTTGGGTGTGTTAGGTTATTTTCGTTACGGAATTTCTGGATTCGGTCTCCACGCCCAAGACCCGCGATAGAAGCTAAGTAATAGCTTAAAAAAAAGACAGTTTTGTATAATAGAAAACAACTTTTTGACAGTATATGGTGTAACCCTAATTCATGCTCGAACCCAAAATTACTCTTAAACTGACGCTAATGTACATCAACAGCTACCAACTACGTATTCATGTCTTTTTACACACCCCACACGCTTTAAATGCTCTAAATTTTAGAGCATCCCATGATCACTCTAATAAATTTTATTTTATAGTTACTATATACATTATTCGCGCATAATGGCAGAAACATATTAACAAAGCGGGACGCATTTGTTTATAATAATAGAAAATCTGTCGCTTCGCATTTGTTTTGCAAGTATTTTCCAGTTGCCATATTTATTTTATTACCTTTGCGCTACACTATTTCATATTGATTTGAATAATATCAATGGGTATAGATGTCAACATCTGTAACATTCTTGAAAGTTGCTATGTTAAAAGTATGTTTTTGCCCTTATTTAGTTTTTCAATTCTATTTTGGCAGGCTAACATAAGGGTTTCACTCCATACTGAGTAAGAGTTATAGGTAAACCGCTATAAACTTGACACTCCTGGTGTTCTGCGGGACGCGGGGCGGGTGATGAGATTGGCTATAACGATACGTCAGCGCTGCCGGCGGACAGCGACAGACTTGCTCATTGGTTGAGCGGGTCCCGCTCCGCGTCCCGCAGACCATCAGCAGAGTCAAGTTTATAGCGGTTTACCTATATCTCTTACACTACAGGTTCATAACTGTTTAACGCCTAGAAGTTAAAGCTAAGTAGTATTACTTTTTGCATGCAAGAGTTAGCCGGCCGACTAACTCGGAAGCTCGCGATTGTCCGTGCGCGATCGTACGAGTTTAATTCGTAGAAAAAACGCTGCTTTAAGCTAAGTGAATCCCGTGGTTCACTTCACATCACTTCTGCCTGACGAGTAAGTTATCTGCTCCGGTCAGTTCACTTCACATCACTTCTGCCAGACGAGTAAGTTATCTGCTCCGGTCGGTTCACTTAACATCACTTCTGCCAGACGAGTAAGTTATCTGCTCCGGTCAGTTCACTTCACATCACTTCTACCAGATGAGTAAGTTATCTGCTCCGGTCAGTTCACTTCACATCATTTCTGCCAGACGAGTAAGTTATCTGCTCCTGTCAGTTCACTTCACATCACTTCTGCCAGACGAGTAAGTTATCTGCTCCGGTCAGTTCACTTCACATCACTTCTGCCAGACGAGTAAGTTATCTGCTCCGGTCAGTTCACTTCACATCACTTCTGCCAGACGAGTAAGTTATCTGCTCCGGTCAGTTCACTTCACATCACTTCTGCCAGACGAGTAAGTTATCTGATCCGGTCAGTTCACTTCACATCACTTCTGCCAGACGAGTAAGTTATCTGCTCCGGTCAGTTCACTTCACATCACTTCTGCCAGACGAGTAAGTTATCTGCTCCGGTAGGTTCACTTAACATCACTTCTGCCAGACGAGTAAGTTATCTGCTCCGGTCAGTTCACTTCACATCACTTCTGCCAGACGAGTAAGTTATCTGCTCCGGTCAGTTCACTTCACATCATTTCTGCCAGACGAGTAAGTTATCTGCTCCGGTCAGTTCACTTCACATCACTTCTGCCAGACGAGTAAGTTATCTGCTCCGGTCAGTTCACTTCACATCACTTCTGCCAGACGAGTAAGTTATCTGATCCGGTCAGTTCACTTCACATCACTTCTGCCAGACGAGTAAGTTATCTGCTCTGGTCAGTTCACTTCACATCACTTCTGCCAGACGAGTAAGTTATCTGCTCCGGTCAGTTCACTTCACATCACTTCTGCCAGACGAGCAAGTCGTCTGGTTCGGGCTTGGCTCAGTCCAGCTGCTGCACCTGCACCACGGAGGTGGGCGGAGGGAGCGAGATCTCGTACTTGATGAGGCCGGCGCCCCGCCCCGTCGACAGCACGAGGCCGCCTACTTCCTTCACGTCGCCGCTGGAAACGAGAACGTTACTATTATGTTTCAACTATATTGAAGTACAAATTACAATAGGAGACATAGGATGAAAGAATAGTTTAAGGCTCAATGGAAGTGGGAAATGAAATGTAAGCGTCAAAGCGTCAAACCGCACTGCTGTGACCGACCCAACCGACTCCCCTTTCGCGCCACTTCCCGCGGCTTCCACAGATGGCACCGACAGTAGCTAGGGGAATTTTCGAGAATGCACGAGGATTCCCCGGAAAACTCGTGACTTTTTTTGCTCTTAAAGTGTTCAGTAAAGGAAATTAGTTCGCCATGTAAACAACCTATACCCATGACGTATAGGGACAACCGTCCATCACCCATGGCCCAAACAACCCCGCTGTTATAGAGCCAAATCGCGGGAAGCGTCGCGCGTCACGATCTGCAGCGGCGTGCCCAGCAGCGTGCGGCGCCCGCCCACCGTGCCCACCACTATCTGGTTGCCGATCACTTGCCCGGAGCGCTGCGTTACCGGCGTGCTCACACCTGTGTACGTACCCATGGTGTCGCTTGTGCGCGAGCTGCGCGTTGATGGGCTTGCCGTCGCGCGTCACGATCTGCAGCGGCGTGCCCAGCAGCGTGCGGCGCCCGCCCACCGTGCCCACCACTATCTGGTTGCCGATCACTTGCCCGGAGCGCTGCGTTACCGGCGTGCTCACACCTGTGTACGTACCCATGGTGTCGCTTGTGCGCGAGCTGCGCGTTGATTGGCTTGCCGTCGCGCGTCACGATCTGCAGCGGCGTGCCCAGCAGCGTGCGGCGCCCGCCCACCGTGCCCACCACTATCTGGTTGCCGATCACTTGCCCGGAGCGCTGCGTTACCGGCGTGCTCACACCTGTGTACGTACCCATGGTGTCGCTTGTGCGCGAGCTGCGCGTTGATGGGCTTGCCGTCGCGCGTCACGATCTGCAGCGGCGTGCCCAGCAGCGTGCGGCGCCCGCCCACCGTGCCCACCACTATCTGGTTGCCGATCACTTGCCCGGAGCGCTGCGTTACCGGCGTGCTCACACCTGTGTACGTACCCATGGTGTCGCTTGTGCGCGAGCTGCGCGTTGATGGGCTTGCCGTCGCGCGTCACGATCTGCAGCGGCGTGCCCAGCAGCGTGCGGCGCCCGCCCACCGTGCCCACCACTATCTGGTTGCCGATCACTTGCCCGGAGCGCTGCGTTACCGGCGTGCTCACACCTGTGTACGTACCCATGGTGTCGCTTGTGCGCGAGCTGCGCGTTGATGGGCTTGCCGTCGCGCGTCACGATCTGCAGCGGCGTGCCCAGCAGCGTGCGGCGCCCGCCCACCGTGCCCACCACTATCTGGTTGCCGATCACTTGCCCGGAGCGCTGCGTTACCGGCGTGCTCACACCTGTGTACGTACCCATGGTGTCGCTTGTGCGCGAGCTGCGCGTTGATGGGCTTGCCGTCGCGCGTCACGATCTGCAGCGGCGTGCCCAGCAGCGTGCGGCGCCCGCCCACCGTGCCCACCACTATCTGGTTGCCGATCACTTGCCCGGAGCGCTGCGTTACCGGCGTGCTCACACCTGTGTACGTACCCATGGTGTCGCTTGTGCGCGAGCTGCGCGTTGATGGGCTTGCCGTCGCGCGTCACGATCTGCAGCGGCGTGCCCAGCAGCGTGCGGCGCCCGCCCACCGTGCCCACCACTATCTGGTTGCCGATCACTTGCCCGGAGCGCTGCGTTACCGGCGTGCTCACACCTGTGTACGTACCCATGGTGTCGCTTGTGCGCGAGCTGCGCGTTGATGGGCTTGCCGTCGCGCGTCACGATCTGCAGCGGCGTGCCCAGCAGCGTGCGGCGCCCGCCCACCGTGCCCACCACTATCTGGTTGCCGATCACTTGCCCGGAGCGCTGCGTTACCGGCGTGCTCACACCTGTGTACGTACCCATGGTGTCGCCTGTGCGCGAGCTGCGCGTTGATGGGCTTGCAGTCGCGCGTCACGATCTGCAGCGGCGTGCCCAGCAGCGTGCGGCGCCCGCCCACCGTGCCCACCACTATCTGGTTGCCGATCACTTGCCCGGAGCGCTGCGTTACCGGCGTGCTCACACCTGTGTACGTACCCATGGTGTCGCCTGTGCGCGAGCTGCGCGTTGATGGGCTTGCCGTCGCGCGTCACGATCTGCAGCGGCGTGCCCAGCAGCGTGCGGCGCCCGCCCACCGTGCCCACCACTATCTGGTTGCCGATCACTTGCCCGGAGCGCTGCGTTACCGGCGTGCTCACACCTGTGTACGTACCCATGGTGTCGCCTGTGCGCGAGCTGCGCGTTGATGGGCTTGCCGTCGCGCGTCACGATCTGCAGCGGCGTGCCCAGCAGCGTGCGGCGCCCGCCCACCGTGCCCACCACTATCTGGTTGCCGATCACTTGCCCGGAGCGCTGCGTTACCGGCGTGCTCACACCTGTGTACGTACCCATGGTGTCGCCTGTGCGCGAGCTGCGCGTTGATGGGCTTGCCGTCGCGCGTCACGATCTGCAGCGGCGTGCCCAGCAGCGTGCGGCGCCCGCCCACCGTACCCACCACTATCTGGTTGCCGATCACTTGCCCGGAGCGCTGCGTTACCGGCGTGCTCACACCTGTGTACGTACCCATGGTGTCGCCTGTGCGCGAGCTGCGCGTTGATGGGCTTGCCGTCGCGCGTCACGATCTGCAGCGGCGTGCCCAGCAGCGTGCGGCGCCCGCCCACCGTGCCCACCACTATCTGGTTGCCGATCACTTGCCCGGAGCGCTGCGTTACCGGCGTGCTCACACCTGTGTACGTACCCATGGTGTCGCTTGTGCGCGAGCTGCGCGTTGATGGGCTTGCCGTCGCGCGTCACGATCTGCAGCGGCGTGCCCAGCAGCGTGCGGCGCCCGCCCACCGTGCCCACCACTATCTGGTTGCCGATCACTTGCCCGGAGCGCTGCGTTACCGGCGTGCTCACACCTGTGTACGTAACCATGGTGTCGCTTGTGCGCGAGCTGCGCGTTGATGGGCTTGCCGTCGCGCGTCACGATCTGCAGCGGCGTGCCCAGCAGCGTGCGGCGCCCGCCCACCGTGCCCACCACTATCTGGTTGCCGATCACTTGCCCGGAGCGCTGCGTTACCGGCGTGCTCACACCTGTGTACGTACCCATGGTGTCGCTTGTGCGCGAGCTGCGCGTTGATGGGCTTGCCGTCGCGCGTCACGATCTGCAGCGGCGTGCCCAGCAGCGTGCGGCGCCCGCCCACCGTGCCCACCACTATCTGGTTGCCGATCACTTGCCCGGAGCGCTGCGTTACCGGCGTGCTCACACCTGTGTACGTACCCATGGTGTCGCTTGTGCGCGAGCTGCGCGTTGATGGGCTTGCCGTCGCGCGTCACGATCTGCAGCGGCGTGCCCAGCAGCGTGCGGCGCCCGCCCACCGTGCCCACCACTATCTGGTTGCCGATCACTTGCCCGGAGCGCTGCGTTACCGGCGTGCTCACACCTGTGTACGTACCCATGGTGTCGCTTGTGCGCGAGCTGCGCGTTGATGGGCTTGCCGTCGCGCGTCACGATCTGCAGCGGCGTGCCCAGCAGCGTGCGGCGCCCGCCCACCGTGCCCACCACTATCTGGTTGCCGATCACTTGCCCGGAGCGCTGCGTTACCGGCGTGCTCACACCTGTGTACGTACCCATGGTGTCGCTTGTGCGCGAGCTGCGCGTTGATGGGCTTGCCGTCGCGCGTCACGATCTGCAGCGGCGTGCCCAGCAGCGTGCGGCGCCCGCCCACCGTGCCCACCACTATCTGGTTGCCGATCACTTGCCCGGAGCGCTGCGTTACCGGCGTGCTCACACCTGTGTACGTACCCATGGTGTCGCTTGTGCGCGAGCTGCGCGTTGATGGGCTTGCCGTCGCGCGTCACGATCTGCAGCGGCGTGCCCAGCAGCGTGCGGCGCCCGCCCACCGTGCCCACCACTATCTGGTTGCCGATCACTTGCCCGGAACGCTGCGTTACCGGCGTGCTCACACCTGTGTACGTACCCATGGTGTCGCTTGTGCGCGAGCTGCGCGTTGATGGGCTTGCCGTCGCGCGTCACGATCTGCAGCGGCGTGCCCAGCAGCGTGCGGCGCCCGCCCACCGTGCCCACCACTATCTGGTTGCCGATCACTTGCCCGGAGCGCTGCGTTACCGGCGTGCTCACACCTGTGTACGTACCCATGGTGTCGCTTGTGCGCGAGCTGCGCGTTGATGGGCTTGCCGTCGCGCGTCACGATCTGCAGCGGCGTGCCCAGCAGCGTGCGGCGCCCGCCCACCGTGCCCACCACTATCTGGTTGCCGATCACTTGCCCGGAGCGCTGCGTTACCGGCGTGCTCACACCTGTGTACGTACCCATGGTGTCGCTTGTGCGCGAGCTGCGCGTTGATGGGCTTGCCGTCGCGCGTCACGATCTGCAGCGGCGTGCCCAGCAGCGTGCGGCGCCCGCCCACCGTGCCCACCACTATCTGGTTGCCGATCACTTGCCCGGAGCGCTGCGTTACCGGCGTGCTCACACCTGTGTACGTACCCATGGTGTCGCCTGTGCGCGAGCTGCGCGTTGATGGGCTTGCCGTCGCGCGTCACGATCTGCAGCGGCGTGCCCAGCAGCGTGCGGCGCCCGCCCACCGTACCCACCACTATCTGGTTGCCGATCACTTGCCCGGAGCGCTGCGTTACCGGCGTGCTCACACCTGTGTACGTACCCATGGTGTCGCTTGTGCGCGAGCTGCGCGTTGATGGGCTTGCCGTCGCGCGTCACGATCTGCAGCGGCGTGCCCAGCAGCGTGCGGCGCCCGCCCACCGTGCCCACCACTATCTGGTTGCCGATCACTTGCCCGGAGCGCTGCGTTACCGGCGTGCTCACACCTGTGTACGTACCCATGGTGTCGCTTGTGCGCGAGCTGCGCGTTGATGGGCTTGCCGTCGCGCGTCACGATCTGCAGCGGCGTGCCCAGCAGCGTGCGGCGCCCGCCCACCGTGCCCACCACTATCTGGTTGCCGATCACTTGCCCGGAGCGCTGCGTTACCGGCGTGCTCACACCTGTGTACGTAACCATGGTGTCGCTTGTGCGCGAGCTGCGCGTTGATGGGCTTGCCGTCGCGCGTCACGATCTGCAGCGGCGTGCCCAGCAGCGTGCGGCGCCCGCCCACCGTGCCCACCACTATCTGGTTGCCGATCACTTGCCCGGAGCGCTGCGTTACCGGCGTGCTCACACCTGTGTACGTACCCATGGTGTCGCTTGTGCGCGAGCTGCGCGTTGATGGGCTTGCCGTCGCGCGTCACGATCTGCAGCGGCGTGCCCAGCAGCGTGCGGCGCCCGCCCACCGTGCCCACCACTATCTGGTTGCCGATCACTTGCCCGGAGCGCTGCGTTACCGGCGTGCTCACACCTGTGTACGTACCCATGGTGTCGCTTGTGCGCGAGCTGCGCGTTGATGGGCTTGCCGTCGCGCGTCACGATCTGCAGCGGCGTGCCCAGCAGCGTGCGGCGCCCGCCCACCGTGCCCACCACTATCTGGTTGCCGATCACTTGCCCGGAGCGCTGCGTTACCGGCGTGCTCACACCTGTGTACGTACCCATGGTGTCGCTTGTGCGCGAGCTGCGCGTTGATGGGCTTGCCGTCGCGCGTCACGATCTGCAGCGGCGTGCCCAGCAGCGTGCGGCGCCCGCCCACCGTGCCCACCACTATCTGGTTGCCGATCACTTGCCCGGAGCGCTGCGTTACCGGCGTGCTCACACCTGTGTACGTACCCATGGTGTCGCTTGTGCGCGAGCTGCGCGTTGATGGGCTTGCCGTCGCGCGTCACGATCTGCAGCGGCGTGCCCAGCAGCGTGCGGCGCCCGCCCACCGTGCCCACCACTATCTGGTTGCCGATCACTTGCCCGGAGCGCTGCGTTACCGGCGTGCTCACACCTGTGTACGTACCCATGGTGTCGCTTGTGCGCGAGCTGCGCGTTGATGGGCTTGCCGTCGCGCGTCACGATCTGCAGCGGCGTGCCCAGCAGCGTGCGGCGCCCGCCCACCGTGCCCACCACTATCTGGTTGCCGATCACTTGCCCGGAGCGCTGCGTTACCGGCGTGCTCACACCTGTGTACGTACCCATGGTGTCGCTTGTGCGCGAGCTGCGCGTTGATGGGCTTGCCGTCGCGCGTCACGATCTGCAGCGGCGTGCCCAGCAGCGTGCGGCGCCCGCCCACCGTGCCCACCACTATCTGGTTGCCGATCACTTGCCCGGAGCGCTGCGTTACCGGCGTGCTCACACCTGTGTACGTACCCATGGTGTCGCTTGTGCGCGAGCTGCGCGTTGATGGGCTTGCCGTCGCGCGTCACGATCTGCAGCGGCGTGCCCAGCAGCGTGCGGCGCCCGCCCACCGTGCCCACCACTATCTGGTTGCCGATCACTTGCCCGGAGCGCTGCGTTACCGGGGTGCTCACACCTGTGTACGTACCCATGGTGTCGCTTGTGCGCGAGCTGCGCGTTGATGGGCTTGCCGTCGCGCGTCACGATCTGCAGCGGCGTGCCCAGCAGCGTGCGGCGCCCGCCCACCGTGCCCACCACTATCTGGTTGCCGATCACTTGCCCGGAGCGCTGCGTTACCGGCGTGCTCACACCTGTGTACGTACCCATGGTGTCGCTTGTGCGCGAGCTGCGCGTTGATGGGCTTGCCGTCGCGCGTCACGATCTGCAGCGGCGTGCCCAGCAGCGTGCGGCGCCCGCCCACCGTGCCCACCACTATCTGGTTGCCGATCACTTGCCCGGAGCGATTCGTTACCTGGATTAGTAATAAAATTAACTCCAATTAGTATCTTAACCACAGAATACGTCATAGCACCATACCAGGTACAGAAGCTTGTCTCTGCAAAATCATTAAGTATAAAAGCGACTCAACTATGACATTATAAAGTGCAATTTCAGTCGCAACGGCGCTTATTAGCTTCATTTATGTATATTAACCTAAAGTATTCGTCTCTTTCTATCGCGTGACTCCGTATCTTCTCGTCTTACCAGCTACCAAGAATGTCAGTCTGGATACCTTGAGTGGCATGGAATGGTTTTCGGCTCTAACCTGAAATCTGGTAACTGACAGATAGAAATCCAAAGGACAAGGACAAGACGGCATTTTCAGTACATACAGCTGACGGGATGCTTTGAGTGGCATGAAATGGTTTTTGGCTCTAACCTGAAATCTGGTAACTGGCACGTAGAAATCCATGCAAAGAACAAGGACAAGACGGCATTTTCTGACGTAGGTAGCACAAATGAACAAACTAGTAGCACCATCTATTCTCAGTGAGTGATCACTGCTACAAGAATTTGTAATAACTTCTCACCACTTGTATATGAGTTGGTTGTTGGTGGTCCTGTTCAATTTCTATCGTGTTCTGGTGCACTTGCTGTTGGTGTTGCTGTTGTTGTTGCTGCTGCTGTTGCTGTTGCTGCTGGACCTGTTGCTGCACTTGCTGCGCGACCTGCTGCGCCGCCTGTTGCGCAGCCTGCTGTTGCGCTTGCTGCGTCGCCTGTTGTTGCGCTTGTGTCTGTGTGAAATTACAGTTTTTATCATTAGGATTTCATTTTTTGTGCCGATTTGTAGCGCCCCCCTGGAAGGTCCACGGTACTAAATTGTCATTTTTTGTTAGTGACCGTCTTTTATTTTAGTTCCATGGACACTCACGCCAGGTTACGCAACAATCAGCGCCAAAATTGCGAAAATCAAGTGTCAATTTTTACGTAGACAATCTGTGGGTCCAGGGTGCTAGTATATAATCTGTCAAAAAAGTCATGAAATAAAAAGCAGTTGAAAATTATTAAAAAGTCAGAGTAAAGTACATTTTTAATGGTAGTAAATTAATCAAAAATTAACTAAACTAAATATTCTTTTTAATATTCTGTATTTACATACTTCTTAGTCAATCATATCAGGCAGAGAAAAAATATTGTTTCCGTGGATTAATGTCATGACTTTTTTGACGGACTATCCCTACGGTTTAAAATGCGCACATATGCACTACTTGCACTGTCAGCGTGCTGAAAGTCGGTTTAAGATGCGTATATTATTGGTGAAGACAGCTGCGTGACGTCATTAATCGCGCTGACAGTGCTCACAAAAAAGAGTTAGTGCCTAGAAGATGCCTATTCACTATTGATTTGAAGGCACCCAGGTTATAAGTGGCAGGAAAGACACTGCCTAGGAGTGTATTCCAGGCCTTTGCAGTGCGTATCAGGAACGAGGAATCAAACCGCTTCGTACGCGTCTTTGGTACGTCGACTATGTATGAGTGGAAGCCTTTACGATGCTTTGCCGTTGCCGTAGATAAAGTAAGCATGGATTTTATTAAGACAGTGACAGGACTGACAGGCAACAGCGCGCTGTCGTCGGTTTCGATCAGCAGCGTATGTCATGTCAGCACTGTGTACGCATTTTAAACCGTAACGTATATCCCCCCTGCCACACACTGCCCGAGAGGTATAGCAAGTAGCGTAGGAAGTAGGCAGAGACGTCGTGTGGCAGCGATACTCGCCCTAACTACGCCTCGCGCTACGTCCTCGCGCATCGCTCCCTGTTTTGTCGGTTTTTTGGGCGCGAGTCAGAGGACTGGCAATATGAGCGCGAGTGACCTGCCACACACTGCCGCTAACTCATTCGCGATCGAGCGCTTGTATAAGAAGCACGTCGCAAAAAATCATGTCGTCGCCGCCGCTGCCGACCAACGCGGAGTGGAGTAATGAGAAAACATACATTTATATAATTAGCTATGCTAAACAAGCATAGCGCGCACGCAGCCACAGTTTCAACCTCCATTGTGTTGTGACGCGTAGCAAGGGCGAATGACCTAGTGCGGAGCGTCGCGATTAATCGCGCGAGTAGAGTAGTGTGTGCGGCCACAGAGGGCAACTACGCGGCAGAGCGAGGACGTGCTACGCGGCAGCGCGAGGCGCAGTGTGTGGCGGAGGCTTATCAAAGGTCAGGGAGTGCAGCTCACCTGTCTGGGCGGCAGGTCCATGTGCTGGCGCTGGTGCAGCATGAGGTGGTTCTTCTGGAAGAACGCCTTCCCGCACTGGTCGCACACGTGCGTGCGCAGCGTGCAGCTGCCGTATAACAGAGGTCAGCGAGTGCAGCTCACCTGTCTGGGCGGCAGGTCCATGTGCTGGCGCTGGTGCAGCATGAGGTGGTTCTTCTGGAAGAACGCCTTCCCGCACTGGTCGCACACGTGCGTGCGCAGCGTGCAGCTGCCGTATAACAGAGGTCAGCGAGTGCAGCTCACCTGTCTGGGCGGCAGGTCCATGTGCTGGCGCTGGTGCAGCATGAGGTGGTTCTTCTGGAAGAACGCCTTCCCGCACTGGTCGCACACGTGCGTGCGCAGCGTGCAGCTGCCGTATAACAGAGGTCAGCGAGTGCAGCTCACCTGTCTGGGCGGCAGGTCCATGTGCTGGCGCTGGTGCAGCATGAGGTGGTTCTTCTGGAAGAACGCCTTCCCGCACTGGTCGCACACGTGCGTGCGCAGCGTGCAGCTGCCGTCCGGGTGCCTGCGACAACCGGAACACTGTAGCTCAACTTGCGAATATTTTATATACAGGGTTATATAAAAAATACCAAATCGCTGTCGGCCTGTAGTTGTTTACATCACCAACAACTTTAGTTAAGATATAAATGTATAGAGGAAAACACGCTTTTTTTGAAATTCGACTACGACAATTTGAACGCTCCCTGGCGTTCTCGCAGACCTTGTAGATAACGTTTAACGTACTTCCCATGACAATTGACAGCCGACAATGAACAACGCTAAGCATAAAGTAGATTCTCCTTTTATTTGTTTTCATTCGTCACGTGGTTTGTCCATACATGTTTATCTACTGTCGTTAACGCCAAACGACTGTTACTTTGTCTAGCCCCGCTTTACACGCATGAACACGAACACGGAGCAGGCAAACACGTAAACCAAAATATTGCAAATGTATTAAAAACGCCGTTCAATGCACGTGCGGAATTGTCATTTCTCCTCGTCCCTATAGTTGACCCGCGCCTTAGGCTTGGGTCAACAAACCGGGACTCGTAAAGAAATGACAAACTTTCCGCACTTATATTGAAATGTACTATTTTAGATACAGCAAGGTTGGTATAGGTAGTGAGAATTTACCTCCTATGATGTGCCAATAAGCCGTGTTTGGCTGCAAATCCTTTACCGCAGTCGACGCAGAAATGTAGCTTCGGTCGCGGCGGCACGTGGTGATTCTGCACAAAAAAATAATAAATCGCTACCTGTTTTTGAGTCTAGTATTTATTTTAATTAAAATCTGAAGCCCGTTAGGCGCGTTGGGTATTTTTCGAGATGTAAAAAGACCACTGAACTCGCAACCTATTACCCCAACCGACGCCTAACGTCATAAGGTGTTCAAGTTTTACTTCTGTGTCGGCACTACTGGAGTGCCACATCATTTTTAAGGTTCCGTACCCAAAGGGTAAAAAAGGAACCCTATTACGCTAGACTATTATATTAATATTTATACTATATTAATATTAGATAAACTTCGCTGTCCGTCCGTCCGTCTGTCACCAGGCTGTATCTCTTGAACCGTGATAGCTACAGACTTGAAATTTTCACAGATGATGTATTTCTGTTGCCGCTACAACAACGAATACCTCCTATATAAAAAAATGTGAAGTTTTTGCTTGTTTTTGGCTTTTTGCTCGATCTCAATAACGGTAAAAGGTAGACGCTTCAAATGTTCACAATTTAAAGGGGTCTCCTGAGAGAAGTGAGCTATGGCCCTCTGAGAGAAGAATAGATGCATGCTCAACATGAGGTTATAAAAACAGGTTCATGACTTGAATACTACTCGAAGTTTCACAAGTGACGCCTTGAAAAATAGAAGTTACAAACAAACTTACCGTTGCTATGACTTGTGTATGAACAACGTTATTTGGATTGTTGGAAATAATCTGGATGGGTTGACCTGAAACAAAGCAGGAACCGCATTACTAAACCAAACTAAACTAAAACTATATACTTTTATTTCTTTTTTACACACTTCGCAATCTAGCCCCAAAGTAAGCGATACCTTGTGTTATGGGTACTAGATAACTGATAAATATACATACATACTAATATACATAAATATAATATTGAAAAACACCCAGACTGGAAAACATTCATGCTCATCACATAAACATTTACCAGTAGTAAGAATCGAACCCACGACCTCCGACGCAGAAGCAGGTTTGCTGCCGCTACGCCATTCGGTCGTCAACTATATACTAAAAATATTTATAAATAATATGCAAACTCTTATTGATCACGCGGGATCCCGCAAATACCGGGATCTAGCGGGATACTAACGACAAAGATTCTTGGAATAATAGAAATATGCTTCCATCTGACCACGAGATATCTTAAAAATACTTTATAATTTTTCATACTTTTAAATAAGAAATCTTGTATTATAACAACGACATTTTTTGAAAAGAGCACGCCGAGTTTCTTGCCAGATCTTCTCGGTGCAAACCTGCTTTCCGAACCTGGCGGTAGTTTTGACTTTTCATAAGAGTATTGAATGGAAGCAGGCGTTATTTTGCGGAAATCCATAATTAGCAGGACAGATTAATTTGTTTTGCTATAATCCGCTACTTGAAAAGATTCTGTATGATGCAATATGCAGGAAAACTGCCCACATGAAACACCACACACAAATTTTCCAAAACTTTCTTCGACGCACGTTTCG
The DNA here is from genome assembly GCA_036785405.1 of Coenonympha arcania. Lineage (NCBI taxonomy): Eukaryota > Metazoa > Arthropoda > Insecta > Lepidoptera > Nymphalidae > Coenonympha > Coenonympha arcania. Next base: position 7,825,614 of record CM072067.1, read on the forward strand.
TCCCGACACCGGGACATCCTCAGGAGATGTTGACTTCACAATTCGAAATCGTAGAGTTCTACGATTCGAGTTCTCTGCATATTGCACCATACAGATTCTTTTCAAGTAGCGGATTATAGCAAAACAAATTAATCTGTCCTGCTTCTCATAAGAGCCTATTATTTAGGCATAATATGTGAAAATAAATATTTTCATTTTCATTGGAAATTGTCATAGACAGTAGAGTGTGCTCAAGAACTTCACAACCTTGTGCCTCCTTCACCTTTCTACCATAGAACCGCGAGACGTCGAGAGAAGTGGCACCCTTATGTGGTTGATGTCCAGCGTACTCGGACGAAACGCTTTTCTTCTACGTTTCTGATACGAACCGCTAAGGTGTGGAACACCCTTCCAGCTTCCGTGTTTCCAGCCAAATACAATCTGGATGCCTTCAAGAGAAGAGTGAATAGGCATTTTCTAGGCAAGCGCGCTCCATCCTAGACCTCATCATTTCTGTTCATCAGACTTGATTGTAGTCAAGCGCAAGCCTATCAATTATAAAAAAAAAAAAAAAAATTGGTTGCCTGTAAAGTCGGTTTACTGACGATAGTTGAACGTGACGTCTTCTTTGTCGCTCGTTCCGCGCTCTCGCTTGCACTTCAAGCCTTACATGGAACGCCTCAGAGCGAGGTAACGCCGCATGGGCGAGGTAACGCCGCATGAGCGAGGTAACGCCGGTAACGCCGGATGAGTCATGTTTTTTCGTGCGTGCAACCGGCTCTATCGATTTATAAGACGTCACGTCAAAAAAAAATTGGTTGCCTGTAAATTCGGTTTACTGACGATAGTTGAACGTGACAACGTCTTCATTGTCGCTCGTTCCGCGCTCGCGAGGTAACGCTGGTAACGCCGCATGAGCGAGGTAACGACGGATGAGTCATGTTTTTTCGTGCGTGCAACCGGCTCTATCGAATTAAAAGACGTTGTCACGTCAAAACGCTGTAAGTGTCACCGTCACGTACTGTGCGCGGTGTGAGTGGCGGTCGCGACGCTTGCGGCCACCAGGCCCGGCTGCAGCGCGGCGGTGAGCGCGCACAGGTCCGTCACGCACGTGCGGTCGCCGGCGTGCAGGCGCACGTGCAGCGAGAGGGCCTCCTGAGAATTACCGGGATCATAGATATAAAATACTAAGGATGACGGGTCAGCGATAAAAAGTGTCCGAACCGAAATAGAGATAAAACGCGAAAAGGGAGAGAATCGCACTATAGCTAGTTGCAAGTAAAATTAGGCTGTATACTAATGGGTAATGAAAAACAAAAAAAAATCTATTTCAAGACGTTTTTGCCAAACATCCACTGAGCATAGACACTGCAGTCTTATGACATATTATATTATATTACATTTTATCTTATATTATATTATATACATAAAATTCTCGCTCCAATTTTTTTACCAAACTCCTCTGAAACGATTGTTATGATTTTTTGTAGGTCTGAAAGTAGGACATAAGCTATTTTTCATATCCATAAGTGGGAAAAAAATTATAGAGCAAAACGTTTGCAGGGTTACCAAGTGTTCTATATTTAAATACCAGCTAAATACAAGTATAATACTACTCAAAACAATGCAACATAATAAAGAAAACATACCTTAGTATTAAAGCATGATCCACATTCGGTGCAAACGTATCCCGGTGTTGCCTTCTCGGAGATTATTTGACCGTCAGCACCAATCACCTGTAAAATGCAACAACAAATATAAGCAACATCGATGAACATCCTCTAGCGTGAAATTAGGTAGTACTATAAAATGCACTCTTAGGGTCGGAAAGCATACTCTTTATGAAGATGTTTGGTGTGACGGATTTCATATAAATATGTATTAGGTTTTGCAGATGCATCAGAGACTACTCGAAGTTTGGTAGTACTACTACTATTAATGGCACAAATGAGTTAGCACTTCCTTGAGAGGTATACGCCATTTTGAAATCTAATTCTCATCTCGGCCCGCGAGCGACAACCATCTGAAATATTGAGGTCCGGACCCGTACTTGTAGCCGGGACGGCCACGTGACAAGTGAGACTGGCCTGACTTTACATAAGTCTGGCGTGTTGGCGCAATAAATGTATTAAAAGACACGTCTATACCCGAGATATTAATACCCTAACCATACAGATATTCTGATAATGTTTCAGAGCCAGTAATAAAGATACACTGGCAGTTCTATGTTCACTAACCTGTACTATTTGCGGTTTAAAGTCGTCCTGTTTTATCACAGTCGCCTGTTGTTGCTGCTGCGCCTGTTGTTGCGCCTGTTGCTGCGCCTGTTGTTGCGCCTGTTGTTGCGCCTGCTGCTGCGCCTGCTGTTGCGCCTGTTGCTGCGCTTGTTGATGCGCCTGTTGTTGCGCTTGCTGTTGTTGTTGCTGTTGCGATTGTGTCTGCGTGGTGAGACAGTGCCTCGTCATTTTGCAATGCTGCTGTAACTCCGACTTGCATTTGAAAGCTTCGCCACATTCTATGCATGCAACACTGCCTTCTCCAGTGTGAATTCTGAAAACATTTTTTTTGTATTTAATTCCTGATAGTTAGATTTTATACATACAATAAGTTATTTCTTTTACAGCCGTTGTATTCACTACATTCTAATTTGCAGAACACTACGCCGCAATCCTGGCACTCGCTCTGGAAACTGCGGCCTTTTACGAGCACGCAGTGTTGAGGATGCTGGTCCAGCTTGGCTCAATATCTAATATATAAAATTCTCGCGATTTTCTTTGTAACCAAACTCCTCCGAGACGGCTGGACCGATCGTTGTGAAATTTTCAGGGTGTGATCTCTGGGTCGGGGAGCGGGTTGTTATCTAAATTTGATGGCCCTAAACGGCAAAACGAAGTTTGCCCGGTCAGCTAGTTTTTTAATAAAAAACCGAATAACTGAGGCACATTATATTTCTTAACAAAATAAGTATGTACATTTAAATTTGGAAAGCGACGTTGACCGTGGCAGGTTTAGCGAGTGTACTCTAAAAAAATTCATTCAGATACCGAATCTCTACAGACTACACTCACCGAATATAGATGAAACATTCATTATGTTGCCAGCATGCAGCACGATACTCACTTCATATGGGCGACCAGCGTCCTCTTCTGAAGGAACTCCTTGCCGCACACGGGGCAGGCGTGCGGCACCCTGCCGTGCACGCGGCCGTGGTTGACGAGCTGGAACTTACGCGCGAACGCCACGCCGCAGTCTGGGCATACGAACGGCGAGAGCGAGCCGTGGAAACGGCTATGCATTACCAAGTGTTCCTGTCAATAATAAAAATTATTTAAAACTCATCTTCAATCATGCAATACAATAAATTGGCGAGTAAAATCCTATTGGACTATGTATAATTAACAAAATAAAAAAAAGTATGTCAGTTATCTATTAAAACGAAAACTTCAAGTTACTAATTTGTTCTTTTTTGAGCACATTTTGCATGTTGCAAGCGGGGAAGTAATTTTTAGAGTTATTCTTGCCTGCCTTTTTTGAGTACCTCTACCTCTATGTACAATGGTCACATACCTTCTGCGCGAAGCTCTCCCCGCAGTCGGTGCAGACGTAGGGCCGCTCGCCCGCGTGGTACTTGCTGTGCGTGACCAGGTGCCTCTTGAGCGGGAACCCGCGCCCGCACTCGCCGCACACGAACGGACGGTCGCGGCTGTGCACCTGCAAACAGTCCCTGTATTGCAGCACTTCTTCATTTCAGGTAGAGTGCCCTATACTTATAGTACAGTAACTTTATTTGTAACTATGTAGAAGAATAAATATCTTGATTTTTTTTTTTCAATAATGTAGAGCTGAAATTGTGAATTTTTACTTAATCAGCCTATGGACGTCCACAGCTACATAGGCCATTCCGAGAGCGCTCCACCACAAACGGTCCTTCGGCTTCGCAATCCACCCACTACCAGCGACCTTTTTCGGGTCGTCGGTCCAGAGGGCAAGAGGTTAGAGGCAGGAGGAGGGAGCAAATTGTTATTTTCTAAATTAAAATTAAGTCAGGTTTTCCTCCCTGACGCTTTAACTCCAGAACGCACGAACCGATTTCCACGGTTTTGCATTCGTTGGAAAGGTCTCGGGCTCCATGAGGTTTATAGCAAAGAAAATTCAGGAAAAATTTCAACAGAAAAGCGGGAAAATCTTTTTTGCGGGAAAGGTGATGGGGAAACCATCTGGTGGCGAAACGGAGTTCGCCGGGTTTGCTAGTTAAAGTATATAAATCGTAAAATAGATTGCGTAGATACTCACCCTAGAATGCGTGACGAGGTGGTGTTTGAGCGTGAACGCCATCTTGCACTCGTGGCAGCGGTACGGCCGCTCGGCCGAGTGCAGCAACAGATGCGTGTTGAGGCAGTGCTTGCGAGCGAACGCCTTGCCGCAGTGGCCGCACACGTGGGGCCTCTCACCTATCATAATGATAATATATAATATCATAATGATGATAACTTCATCAAGAAGGCGCCCCGGGAACATGCCAAGAGCAAGTACCGAACGGGCGCCCTCCCGCGTCCCCATAACCGAGAGGTTGATTGGGCCATGGGTGGTGGAGGGTTGTCCCTATCATTATGATAAATAATAATCCTTGCATTTCACTGAGATAAGGATTTTGCCAAGAAATTCATACTGTCAAAATAGCAAACAAAAGTCTTGTTTGCCAGTATTTCTAAGTCTTATTGATATTATGATTTATGAATGTTATAAATTGTATGTGATATATTGGTATAATCCCATAAGACCATTATACCAAGCAAGAACCAAACTGAACAAAAACGTATTAGGGTTCCTTACTTCGCCATCCGTCTGTCTGTCTGTCAATATGGTAATATTGGAGCTTCTGATACGTTCTTGATATGTTAGTGTGATGCAAAATCCCAAATCAATAATTACTTTGCTCAATATTGATTTCGATAATTTTTATTTATTTTTTATAGATAATAGTAGGGAACCTGACTTGCACTTGACAGGTTTTTTTTAATGAAAACCTTTGAGTATACATTCAGCTTTTCATTAACGCTACATCTGCATTAATCAAGTTTGAAATTTCAGGGACAGTATTAAAATTATGAATTCATACCAGTATGCACTCTCGCGTGCGTGGTGAGGTGATGCTTCAACAGGAAGGACTTGCCGCACTCGTCGCAGGAGTACGGGCGCTCCTTCACCGGAGTTTGCACTGCTGTCATCACTGTGTTGGTCATCATATCTGTTTGCGAGTACACAGCCTGGAAGCATGGCATAACAAATTTTATTATGAAGCATTATTAATATAATAATTGCCAACACCCCATGGTATCTACGTATAAGTGAGATCTATGAGCAGCTCAACATTAAAACTGTCAGGGAGGAAATAAACACCTACATTTCCAACTACAAGTGTAGGCTAACCAGCCATCCGAACCACCTAGCTGTACAGCTTACAATGCCAGAAGTGATACGAAGACTGAAAAGACGGCATATTATAATAGATAGCCGAAAGTGTCACAAGGGGGATTTTCCTGATAGGGAAGTCATCTTGCCGTACTGCCAATCTCATGCAACACATCTGCTCATAGTCCAGACTGATTGCAAGATTTCAACAACACAAAAAAAAATATGAAGCATTATAGTCACAAATCTGTAATCCAACTTTATTTTGTGTCTCCAGCCAAGTACAAATGGGTACGATAAGAATAATAGAGAAGAGTGAATAGATTTTTCAATCATTTTCTGGACAAGTGAACTCAACTCTGAATGTCATCATTGCTTTCATTTTAATCAAGTGCAATAAACAATAGAATTGTTTATTGCAAAAAAAAACTGTTGTCTGCAAAAATGTATCAGGTAGATGAACAACATTATGGGGGAGTGGTTTCAATGTATATGTATACCACAAAGATCTTATGTTCAGATTTCCTACCATTGACCACCTACAGTAAAACCACACGGTAATGCAATAATGATGCCAAGAAGGTGCTCACCCTCCCAGGAGGAAGATTTTTCATGTTCAATTTTTACCAACTTTCTCTACAAACTGATCTCTATGCAGGGTATCAAATTAGGAGCTTTCACTTAAATCCGAGCACACGCCAACTGCTGCTGAAGTTCATCAGAAATTACACGTGTTTTTATTTGGCCAAAGTATGTTACAATAGTACATTTCAATATAAGTGCGGAAAGTTTGTCATTTCTTTATGAGTCCCGGTTTGTTGACCCAAGTCGAAGGCGAAGGTCAACTATAAGGACGCGTAAAAATGACAATTCCGCACGTGCATTGAACGACGTTTTTTAATACATTTGCGAAAAAAAATTGTTTTTACGTGTTTGCCTGCTCCGTGTTTGCATGCCGTGTTCGTGTTCATGCGCTCCTGGTGCGCCCGCTCCGGTGCCGCGTAGGAGAAAAACACAAAAGCACTAGTGCGGAAAAGAATAACTTTGCGCACGCTAAACACACATGGAAGTGTCAACTTTTTGAGCAAATGTATTAAAAAATAGGTTCTACATACAAACAGTATCTTACTTTGGGCGAGTTATTTGCCGTGCCAGGCTCCTGTTTGGTGTGCAGTAGGTGGTGCTGATGCACCGTCGCCTGTATCGTCTCCTGGTTCTGCTGCTGAGTGGCTTCTGCTAGACTCTTCAAGCTGCCATTCAACAGAGTGTGGTTCAACTGGGAGGCATCTATGACGGGAGTTGCGATGCCTTGCGCTTGCAGTGCGCGTTTCATCAGTATCTCGTTGCATTCTTCTGCAGTTAGTTGGATGGGACCGATGGGTGTCATGAAGGGTTTTGATGTAAGATTTGTTGCTAAAACAATAAATAAAATATTGCTTTTGAGTTTTTTGTGATCTTAATGTACTTGGGTACACATAGAAAGTTTTGAAAAACCAGTGAATATCCAGTTTTTTAACTAAAACTGATATCTCTATTCAACGCTTTCATTTTGTTGTGAGGTCAGTTGCGGCATCAGTGTTCTCAAAGGACATGCAATGATGCCAACTGTTCATCTGTTTGTACTAATTTTTTTAACCTTTTTAAAAAAATTAAAATTCATAAAAATGACACATTATGTGACCAATGATAACTACAATTGAGTGAATATTCCAAATTATGAAAAATGTTAGACTTTTAATTTAACCAATTTGCAATGAGAATTTTTGTACAACTACAGTCAACTCATTTTATTTTGAAGCTAGCCAATTTGCAGTCAGAATTGTTCATAATTACATTTTGCTTTCATCTCTGTAAATAACAAAAATAGATACAGACAAAACTAATCTTCTTAAGATTTTGATTTAGAATTATTCTATACTCACTCTGTATGGTAGCAGTCTGATTTTGCTGCGACACTCTGTTGATAGTGTGAGCTGGGGCTTCATTCAGAACAAACATGCCACGCCTCCCGGGAACAGGGGTCCCGGTGACAACCCTGGTGACTTGTGTGGCTGCATTGGTCACTGCAACTGCGACTGTACCAACTTTCTCTTGCACCTGAGGTGTCTTGTGGGACATAACAGTCAACGTTGTCTCCGGAGACACCTGAAATTTATAATTTAACTACATCTGATTTAATAAATAAACCATTCACCTAGCAATTTGATAAGAACATATATAAAATCAAAATTCAAAATAATACTCTGAGAATTCCCCTTTTATTCCCTTGAGAATTATAAAGTGTAAGATGTGATAGTGGAAAAAAGTACAAAATTGTCTGGCTATTTTGTGAAATGTGAGATCTCCAGGGAGAAATGTATAGAATTTATTAATGTTTACACAATACAGAGACAAAGAAACCTCTCCAATAAGAAGTGTTAAGCTATATTTTGTAAGTTTTACGGTAATTTTCAAGCAGAAAATAAGATGTAAACAAAACTCACCGAGTTTCCTAGCGTATAGCTCAAGCTGCTGGGAGTGTCGACCTCGCACTTGGTAAGGTCCGAAGTACTCGTGAACCCCCACGAGTACCCGAAACCCGAGACATTGCTCGGCGTTGGCATACACATTTTCACCGAATTACACTCCAAACATCAAAAAAGTTAACAAACTAGCACACATCCAGACTACAATGGTAAACACAGAAAACCACTCATGACAGATTTGCCATTACGGACATGTACATACGCTTTCACACCTACTAACGCACGACGCACTCATCAATCCAAATGCCGCCGAAACACTTGGCTAACTTTGAACATCGCGTAATACCTTATTGGGAAAACTTTACGACATTTTAATAACTCTATCCACTTGAACCCGTGAATTACAAGCCATCAGAGTTAGTGAAAAAGGCGGCATAGGACGCTAGGCACCACTTCCAACACGCACGTTATCGAAGTTTTAAAGCACGCACGAAGCATGGAATACATTTTAGAGACCAAATTATAACTTAACAATTATTATTACAGTAAACTTGTAACGATAAATCTAAAATAATCATTTACGTTTATCAATTTTAAGAAAACAATTATTTTATCGCACACACAAAAAACCGGACGCCATTTTATTGTTTATGGTCAACGTCAATTTTTTTTAACGTTTTGTATAATTTTTTTCACAGACTATACACAATCAAAAAAAAGGTATTTATCTATCAACAGACGATCCGATAAAGTTGTATACAACCTAAACACCATAGACAAATTGTACTTCTGAAAAGTAAAAAAAAATGAATTTTCTTCTGGGTGTGCCCATTTCATTAGTGAAATTCTCTGTGTCATTGTCTTTGTGTGTCATCCCTATAGTGTTAATGTCTGTGGTCTTTGTGTGATGGTGAGTGAACTTGGCAAATTTCAATTTATAAAAAGATTCATGGCAAAATTCATGGTACATAATTAATCTATGGTCTCTCTGCTGTAGTTGTCACACAACTTGTGTATTTCATAGCTGTATTTTTCTATCAATCTATTCCAATTCAACCAATTTCAATGTATAAAAATTTCTTGTATAGATTATTAATTTTTCATAAATTTTCAGATTTGATATGCATTGCGGAGCAAACTCAGAGTAAAAAACCACCAAAAAGATATTTTGTTAAAAGAGGAGGTACAGTATTATTTCTTATTAACGAAAATGTAATAAAATACACTGGAATCGTTTAGTGAGCATATAATTAAATAATATTATTATTTTTTACAGCCAACCAGACAACAAAGGTGCAGGTGTTTTATAAAAAGAATAAAAAAAATGACCATCAAAGAAAACAAGTTGCAAAGGCCATTTTCAGAAAGATTTGATGCTGCTAAAAAACTAAGTCACAGCCAGTTAAAAATTTAAAAGAAATAAAAAAATTAAATTATAAGTACAAGTTGTTTTATTTTTACCTAGTATTTAAAAAATAAAAAATATAGAGGAACCCTATTCACGTTTTTCATGGAACAACACTATGCTATCGATATCGACATTTAATATGGACCGTGTCACAACACTTCTTCTTTCGACACTAGCGACAAAACGCATTCCTCGAAACTAACCAACAACTTTTGTACTGTCCTATCTGTCCCCGACTAATAGTGATCTGTGAGCGAGATATTTGTTTGGTTCGGTGTGGTGATTTCTGCTTGTAGTTGTACCACCAGTCCCGGTTAACTCTTGAAGCAGCCAATGCCAGCAATGGCACAAAAGTCAAGTTGAGATAGCGCTATATTTAGAAAAGAGAAGATAAATGTCAACTGTCAAATGACAAGTCGTTGTCAACCTCATAACCTCTTGTCGTTGTTTTTCAGTAGGTTCCTAGTTATTTTTACATTTTAAAAAATTTTGTGCTAGTGAAATAAACGAGATAGAGACTCCTTTGCGAAATTGTACGCTTTAGTACCTATTTTGTGTTTCCGTGAAGTGAAATATACGAGATAGAGTCTCCTTTGCCTCCTTTGCGATATTGGACGCTTTAGTAAATAGGTATTGTGTTTCCGTTTAGTGAACTAAACGAGATAGAGACTCCTTTGCGAAATTGGACGCTTTCGTATTTTGTATTACCTTGTAGTGAAATATCCAACAAGTGTAAAGACTCCAGTGTATATATTCCTTTCATCCAAGACTTTATATTTCGTTTTCAACATGGCTGCGAAAGCAACAGTTAAATGCGCAAAATGTGGAGTAACTTCTAAAGAAGACCCTACATTAACCTTCCACAGGTTCCCGCAGCCCTCTACACATGGTTCTCTCAAGTAAGTTGATGTTTTGTATTCAATGGTAAGTGGCAGTTGGCCAAATTTAGTCCACCTATCTTTTTCAAACAATGCTGGCTTTTGTCAGATATCTAACAGGAACTTACCACCTATTGCCTGTGTATGCATAAAATTTTTCAATTAAGTACAATAGGAACTCGATTAATTGTTGTCTTAGGAATTTGGATAATTGAATTTATGAAATGCGGGTTTTGTGCATATATATAGTAGGTACATAAAGTTACGTGTAATTTAACTGTTATGTTTTTTCAGAGAGCAAATGACCAGATATTGCTTGACCAGTTAATAGTTTTTGTAAAAACCAACAATACAAACTGTCTACTACTAGTTAATTTTCAGTTCCTACATAAAAATCAACTTATAAATCAAATTATATAAAAATCAACTCTGGGTAATCGTGAATCTGTCTAAGGGCCAGATAATCAAGTTTCTACTGTATGTGCTAAGTAATTAAACTTATATCTGACTACTTAAAATGTAACTAAATGTACTAAACTTGAGGTTTTGTATAGCTGAGGGCTAATAAATGAAAAGCATCAATTATATCACATCATTTTTGACACAAAAATCTTTTCAGGGCTAAGGTTTGGGCAACGTTTTGTTTTCCCGATGAATCTTGGACATCAGATGAATCATTGGTGAAGTTGTATAAACAGCATAAGATGCTTTGTGGCAAGCATTTTGATGATTCATCATTTACCAGCGATGACAGAAAAAGATTAAACAGATTTGCTATTCCAACTGATGCTAAAGCTATTTTGGCCAGATTAAGAGGTGAACAGCATAATCCGTCTCAACAATCAGACTATGCTAAAGTGAGTAATTTTATAATTTATTTACTCCTTTTTTTAGTACAATAACATTTTTGTCTGCATCTTCACTTGCCATCGGGTGAGATTGCAGTCAAATATGTAATATAGGTACAAAGTGTAATGAATAAAGAATATAACAAAGTATGTAGGTACATTCAAGAATCGTACTTTTAAATAATCCAACCATACATGTGACATCTATAATGTATAGGATCTTAAAATTAAGTTAAAAAGTAATTTACATCTTGGAGTGATTTGATTAATATTATTTAAATTGGTCAAGTGCGAGTCTTGCCCGCACACTGAGGGTTTCGTACCATCGAGAGTATATATTCCCATTCTCTATAGTTTTAACATAAACTAAACACCCTTGCCCACTAAATCAAAAACAAGCATAAAATTCACGTTTATTGTATGGGAGCCCCACTTAATTTTTTATTTTCAGTAATAGGGTCCCTTTTTTACCCTTTGGGTACGGAACCCTAAAAACAGTGATTAAAATTTAAATCAATCATTATGTATTAATTTTTGTTTTCAGCAAAGAGAAGCAGAAGCAAGTACATCACAAAATATTTTCTCTGTCTGCACTGAAGATTCAAATGTTATTGATCCTGAAAGACCAACTCTTACCAAGGTAATTTGTATATAACTGAAACTGGAACATTAACACCAGAGTCCAGATGCCTTAATGTTAGATAGCAATTCTAAAACATTATTTTAATTAGGGCCTATTTAATTATCGCCAGATAATCGCTATCTAAGGAATAAATATGACGTTTTTGACAGATTTTGTATAGCATATGTTTCAATTTTTTTATATTTTATGTTTATCTGGCGATTGAAAAATCGGCCCTTAGATTTATAAAAGCATACATGGATAACTATCGTATAAGTTTATAAATGCACAGCCACATGCATCTCTTTTATATAATAATGCATAAATTTTGTAATGAAATATACATTTAAGCATAAAGAAGCTTTATGTAAAATAAATGAATATAATGTTATTTATTTGTAACTATGCATGTTTTCAGGAGAAGCGAAGAAAGGGTATCCTGAAAGACCTTGATATCAAAACAAAACTGGAACTCACACCCAAAAAACTTAAAATGTACAAAAGATGTAGAGGACATCTTTCTGAAATAATAAGACTTCGCAGCAAGTTAAAAGCAGTAAAAAAATCAAAGAAATCTGTTTTAAGTACTCTAACAAATGAAGATTCTGTGAACAAACTTATACAGAGCAAACTGACGGCTCCATTTTGCTTATTACTACAGAGTCAATTAAAAAACCTACCTAGGAAAATAACTGGACGCAGATGGACACTCGATGATAAGGTCTTTGCATTAAGCATATACAAAAAATCCAGTGCATGTTATAGACTTCTGAGAAGGCTAGTTTGTTTACCTAGCCCAAGCTCATTGAAAAAATTGCTTAACAAGATACCTTTAGTATGCGGTATCAATCAACAGATCAAAGACACAATAAAAGAAATGACTAGTAAAAGACTGCCAGATGAAAATCTGTGTATTTTGGCATTCGATGAAATGTCCATAAGGAAACATATAGATTACAACAGTAAACTAGACAAAATAGATGGTTACCAGGATCATGCAAATCAAGGTAGAACAGCAGAAATTGCAACAAAAGCTCTAACTTTTATGGCAATTGGACTAAGAAAACCGTGGAAACAACCAATTGCCTTCTACTTCTCTGCTGATCATGTAACAGCAGATAGGCTAGCTGTTCTTATTAAGGAGGTAAGTGTTTATTTAATGACTATAATTTAATTACTAATAAAAAAAATCTAAATGTTATAATTAAGTATGTCACTTTTTACTACACTCAAACAATAAAACTTAGCGCAGACTAAGACTGCTGTCCGTCTGTTACCAGGCTGTATCTCTTGATCTCTTAATAGGTAGGCAGATGAACTTTACACAGATAATTTATTTCTGTTGCTGCTATAACAACAAACACTAAAATATAGGTATATGTAAAAGGAACCCCCCATATAACAAACATGATTTTTCACTCCTTCTTTCTCAATAATGATAATGGCAATAGGTAGGATCTTGAAATATTCATAGAATATCCCCACTAATATATAAATGTAAACGTGAGTTTTTGTGTTACAGGTCTTGGATGCTTGTTTTAGTGCTGGATTACAAGTGATGGGGACAGTATGTGATCTGGATGGTGTGAATATACATGCCATAAATTTATTAGGATCATCAAGAGATCAACCATACTTTAACTTTCAAGGACATGAAATTGTCACAATCTTGGATCCTCCTCATCAATTAAAATGTTTCAGAAACAATTTTATGAAACATGACATTGAATTCACATTAGACTTACAAACAGAAGAGCAACAAGTACAAGGTTAGTTAGTTTGCATAAATTGTTGCTAAGTATGTTATCCAAAATAAGTAATATCTATAAAACAAATGAAATGAAACGTTTTTGTTCTTTTTTGCAGGTGTTGCAAAATGGAGTCATATCGAAAAGTTTTTTGAGATGGACTCTTTGAATCCAAATTTTGTGTATGCTCCGTCATTAACAAAACAGCATCTACAACCAAATGGCAAGCAGAAAATGAAAGTGAGCTTAGCTGCTCAAGTGCTAAGCCATTCAGTAGCATCAGGAATATTTGCTAAATGTGGTATAAGTAAGTTTTAAATTTTTTTTATCCGATATATTTAGATAAAAATTTAATTTAATGCTTATATCCATTTAGGGTTTGCCCACTGATGCGCCCGCATGAATTTAGATTTTGACACAAATCCTGAGGGAATTATGGATTCCCCTTTCCTGTTACCCTTTCCAATCTTTATACCTAATTTTATTGAAGTTTGGTATCTACTTATGGCAATGTACCTATTGAGTAACAAAAATCCGAACATACAAACTTTCACATTTTTAATATCAGTATGATTGTTATGAATTTTTTGACTAAGACAGAGCAGGTTGTAAGCTATTTTTCATAATATCTCTAATGGCAAAACAACGTTTGCCAGGTCAGCTAGTTAGTATCGGAAATTTGTTCACACTTATTTCTAACAAAAAGTCACACTTAAGGCTGAGTGTATAGGTCCATCCTCTCAATTTTTAAAATATAATATTATATTAAGCAACTTACTGCCACAAACAATAATTACTGCCAGTCTTGCAATGTAACTGACATAAGCTTACTGCATCTAATTAAATTACATAAAGCAAAAAACAAAATCAATTTTTAATTTTGTAGATAATAATTCACTTGAATAAAATTACGAGTATATAAGATCTTCCTTTGTTTACTTTCAGATGAATTACCCCCAGAGGCTGTGGGAACAGCTACTGTCGTCGCAAACATGGACCAACTATTTGATGCAGTGAATGGCAATACACCAGATTTAAAACGAGGCAAAGCGCTGCTCAGAAATATGTCCTCATCCAGTCCTCATTTAAAATTTTTTGCTAAAATGAAAAGATTTTTTGCTAAAATGAAATTTATTGGAGCAAGAAGTAGGCCTCCATCACAAGATGGCTGGTTGAGGACAATAAACGCGATTGAGCGGATATTTCAAAATTTGAAAGCGTGTGATATAAACGCGATATCTTTAAGAAGGCTTAACCGAGATCCTCTAGAAAACTGTTTTGGATGCATAAGGAGCAATTGTGGATGTAATCCAAACCCCACTTCGGTTCAATTTATTGCTGGCCTGAAAACAAGCATCGTAACAAATTTAATTAATAACAATGAGAAAAGTAGAAACTGCTTGGACGATAGCTACAATCTTTTAAACAATTTCCGAGACTTTTTAAGCAAAGATGATGAAGTGTCATCTGTGGTAACGGATGACTCTTCATCATTCGTTCTCTCCATGGAACGTATCGATGAAATCACAGTCTCAGGTGATGTAAATTTTGACACACCTCAGTGTTCTGGAGAAATGCAAGCATGTGCATATGTTTGTGGATTTATTATAAAAAAGATGTGCATAAACTGCCAACAATGCAGAAAAATCATGCTTGCCGAGCAGAATACTGAGGTGTGTCATGTATTTACATCACTAAAAGAATACAGTGATGTCAAGTCCAGCTTAAAGTATGTTCGAGTATGTTTCTGTGACATGGTAGAAAACGCTGCCAAATTAATAAATAACTATTTAAAAGTTAATGCTTACAAAGAAAAAGTGAAATGTAATTTAATAAAAATTTGTTACGATGAATTGAATAAAGAGTGGCTGAAGGGGTGTGCAGAACATTTTGAAGAAACTTTTAAAAAAATAGTGGACTCCACAATTGCAATATGCCTAAAACGGTTTTGTAGTTTAAAAAATAGGGATTTTGTGGAAGAAGCGGCCAAAAAATCTTTAAACCGAAAACTGAATATATTGCAAAATGTTTAAAGTGCTGCATTATAATATATTTTATCTACGCTCATTGCTTAAAGTTCGAATTATGAAATCGAAATGTGTTAAATAATAACCTACTTTATTCACAGACTTCTATAATTATTAAAAAGTTATTCATAATAACATCACTCTACTATGGAAATATTTAAAGAAAGTTGTTTAATATCCATAACGATACACGGCTCTGGATTCCTGTATTTGTATCTGGGGTAATATTTTTTATGTAATATTTTTTTAAGTGAATCTACAGATAACATAATATAGTTGGTAGTCATTGCCGAGAGTATGGATGGGCCATGATTGACCATAGACAACAACACAATGTCTAACGTTCCGCGTATCGTTTCACCTGGGCCTGTGATTATGATTACGGTTACGATTACGATTACGACGTTATCTCGTAAATCTATCGTCCGTAAACCGACTTTACAGACAACCAATTTTTTTTGTTACTTAGTCAAAACTTTGCGCTGAAAAATGACTAGCAGTGAACCTTACTAAAGAAAATTTCACTCCACCTGACATCTTAGTAGTTGCAATGATTTACGACAAACGTTAGCAAGATTTTATGATTTGGATTTATAATAATAATATGAGCGTAGATAAATTAGTAGTGTATGAAACTCTACATAATTAGGTATTAAAACACTCGTGTGATACTATTAAGAAACTCGCCTGCGGCTCGTTTTTTAAACTCACACTCGTGTTTTAATACCCCCCATTATGTAACCGTTACATAAACTACTAATATAATATGCAAACCACGCCACACATTTTGATGCAGTTCTCAGTTGTTAGGTGGAAACTTATTCCATACAAAACGTTCTAATAAAGTATTTGTATAACAGAGAAAACTCGCATGTTTTGTGACGAAGCCGTTAAACAACGAACGAAAAAAAACGATTTGTCGATGTACGAGTATTGCGAACACTTGCTAAACCGTATGCTGTACACCAGAATAATGGAATGGTATTTAAGAGGTTTACAAAACATCGTAACAAATTTTTATTAAATTACATTTGACTTTTTCTTGGTAAGCATTAACTTTTAAATAGTTATTTCTTAATCTGGCAGCGTTTTCTACCATGTCACAGAAACATACTCGAACATACTTTAAGCTGGACTTGACATCACTGTATTCTTTTAGTGATGTAAATAAATGACACACCTCAGTATTCTGCTCAGCAAGCATGATTTTTCTGCATTGTTGGCAGTTTATGCACATATTTTTTTATAATAAATCCACAAACATATGCACATGCTTGCATTTCTCCAGAACACTGAGGTGTGTCAAAATTTACATCACCTGAGACTGTGATTTCATCGATACGTTCCATGGAGAGAACGAATGATGAAGAGTCATCTGTTACCACAGATGACTCTAAATCATCTTTGCTTAAGAATTCTCGGAAATTGTTTAAAATATTGTAGCTATCGTCCAAGCAGTTTCTACTTTTCTCATTGTTATTAATTAAATTTGTTACGATGCTGTAAAAAAACGATTTGTCGATGTACGAGTATTGCGAATACTTGCTAAACCGTATGCTGTACTGTACACCAGAATAATGGAATGGTGTGGTGAACTTGTATACTTAGTTTCATGTTTTAAGTCGTAAAAGTTATCATTTTTATAAGTTTTGTAACTAACTCATAATATTATATAATTTTTACTGAATCATAAGAAGTGCCTGTAAGTTAGGTCTGTATGAAATAAATAACTTTGAATTTCAAATTATTTTTGCCTTATTTTAACTTTAGGGAAAATTCTATGATTACTTAAATGAATCCTGTTCTTCATATTAAAACCAATGTTTCAATCGTCAAAGATTTCACTTACTAAGGAATAAATATTTCATACAAAACTTAATAAAATATTTATTTCTAGGATAGTAAGAATACTTGGCGATCGAAACATTGGTTTTTAATATGGAGCGGGCCGTACCACCATCTTTTATAGCAAGCAGTATTTTTGTAATAATGTTTTAAAATTTTCATACTGGCACTGTATGAAAATGTCAAAACTATAGTTAGTACCGTAGGCCATACCCTCGCCATACCACCATCTCTTACAGCAGTATTATTGTAATATAGTTTTGACATTTTCATACAGTGCCAGTATGAATATTTTAAAACATTATTACAATAATACTGCTTGCTATAAGAGATGGGTGGTACGGCCCGCTCCATATTAAAAACCAATGTTTCGATCGCCAAGTATTCTTACTATCCTAGAAAAAAATATTTTATTAAGTTTTGTATGAAATATTTATTCCTTAGTAAGTGAAATCTTTGACGATTGAAACATTGGGTTTAAATGGGTTCTTATGATTTAAATCTCCCGCCCTATCGGTTAGTTTAAATTTAAATTTCCCGCTATACCGATTAGTTCGTCGAGGCATACACTGAAGCGCTAGTGAGCTCTTGTTGGCATTTTCAAAGTATGAAGTTAACATTCTTCTCTCGTTAGAGAGTATATGTGTTCTGTGTGTACCACTGAGAAAAAATTGATCCTGAAATAATAATAATTGTTGATTGGCATTGCTTAAACTGGCTTAAACAAAGGAAACTCAAAGTGTGAAGCTCGTGTAAAAACTACAAACAATGAATCCCATATCAATGGACAGGGACGAGCCATCGTCATTGACTTCGTTTTCAACAAATCATCCCTTAGAACAGTTTATATTACTTGCGAAAGGAGCTAAAGGGTCAGCTTGTGCAGAACTAATCAAACAAGTCCTGGAAGCCCCCGGGGTACATGTATTTGGCGAACTACTAGAAATGCCCAACATAAAAGAGGTTAGTTCAATAATCTTGCTACTGTCGCCGGTGGACAACGCAATATTTATATACGATTTATTTAAATTATGTATTCAGCATGGACTTTTATTTTAAACCCCCTATGAATAGTATTTTGTTGGTATACTTAATATTTATAACTCATGATCTATTGATGCACAGAATTTCCAACAAATACATACAATCAGGTGTTTACTGTTTATTATTATAACTGTTCAGAAAAAGTTCATTTAGTGATGTAGGTAATCTTAATAAATATAAATAAAAATCAAAATTTTCACTGGCAGCGGGATTCAAACCCCAGCTGGCCAGCCAGCCCCGAGCTGGAGGACGCGGGTTACATTAATTTTAGGGAAGTAAATTTACCCTAACGGTTTCTACAAGTATCAACTCGGAACGCTAA
The DNA here is from genome assembly GCA_036785405.1 of Coenonympha arcania. Classification (NCBI taxonomy): domain Eukaryota; kingdom Metazoa; phylum Arthropoda; class Insecta; order Lepidoptera; family Nymphalidae; genus Coenonympha; species Coenonympha arcania. The sequence goes on from CM072067.1 coordinate 7,844,212, forward strand.
CGCTTGGCGGTGCGTCTTTGCTGGTAGGGTGGTAACTAGCCATGGCCGAAGCCTCCCACCAGACAAACTGCAGTTATAGCCAAATTACCTTTATTCTACCTCTATGGTTGCTAATGGAATGTTCTGATTGCCATCCATATTTATCCATACTATGTCTTGTCATTTTCAGCTAGAAACTGGACAGTATGCAACACATTTCAAGACACTGAACCTCTTTGCATACGGCACATACAAGGATTACCTGGAAAAAAAGTCTGAATATCTAGAACTAACACCTGTACAGTGCAAGAAGCTGCAGCACTTGACCATAGCAACATTAGCCACACAGGAGAAGTGTATCCCGTACAGCGTGCTACTGAAAGAATTGGATATCAAAAACGTTAGAGATTTGGAGGATTTGATCATTGAAGCCATATATGCAGGTATTTTTTACTTACTTTATCAGCCTATAAACATCCACTGGAATAGTACATTTCAATATAAGTGCGGAAAGTTTGTCATTTCTTTACAAGTCCCGGTTTGTTGACCCAAGCCGAAGGCGAGGAACACAAAAGCACTAGTGCGGAAAAGAATAACTTTGCGCACGCTAAACATACATGGAAATGTCAACTTTTTGAGCAAATGTATTAAAAATAGACATTTTTGAGAGGCACCACAACACACTGTTCTTTGCCTTCCTCATCGACCTGCCACCAGTTATCCCTCAGAGGAACACCAGTTGTATATAATTACAGTCAAACCTGGTTAAGTGAGAGCTCGAGGGACCAAGATCTCTTTCCCTTCTAGAGGTTTCTCACTAATCCAGATTTCATACTTGGGTAAAATAATGGAACCTAGCAAATACTCACATTTATAGAGTTTTCTCGCTTACCCAGTTCTCACTTTTTTTTATTATTATTATAGCTTTATTTCCCATACAAATTACAATTTATAAAATATTAGCTTTATGTACAAGAATTAAGAAATTTTGTTTTCTTGGTTTTTTTTGTATGGTCCCCTGTGGGTAAAAGCCTCCTCCATTCTTTGCCAGTTTTTCCTGTCGGTAGCCTTACTCAACCAATCTCGTCCTGCAACGACTATGATGTCATCAGCCCATTTTTTTCTCTGTCTTCCTTTTTTCCTTTTGCCTACGGGCCCTTGCCATTTTGATATTACATACGTCCATCTTTTGTCTTTGTATCGAGCTATATGTCCCGCCCATTTCCACTTTTGTTGAAGAGCATACTGAAGAGCATCTGTTATGTTTGTTTTCTTTCGAATATCTATGTTTCTTATTTTCTGAATTCTTCTCAGCTTCAGTATACTCCTTTCCATGGCATGTTGGCAGGACAGGATTTTGTTTTTCACTTTTTCGGTAAATATCCATGTTTGACTTGCGTAAGTTAGGCTAGGGAGAATGCAGGAATCCATTATTATCTTTTTCAATTTTAAGTTATAGTTTCCTTTTAGAATTTCTTTTTGTGCCCAGTATTTTTTCCACGCTATGTTAATTCTTCTGTCTACTTCATTTTCGTTCCTATTTGCATCAAAAGATACTAGTTTGCCTAAGTACACATAATTGTCCACGTATTCTATCGAATTGCCTTCTATTGTTATTGACCTCTTGTGGCTGTTTGTCATTATTTTAGTTTTGGAGGTGTTCATGTAAAGACCAACTTTTTGACTTTCTGCGTCTAACTCTTGTAGCATTTTTTCCAAGTCTTTAGCAGATTCGCTGAAGAGAGCTATGTCGTCCGCAAACCTTAAATGTGTTAGCCTTTTGTTTGATATCCATACTCCCTTATTTTTCCAATTAATGTTTTTGAAGATGTCTTCTAGTACAGCTATAAATAGTTTAGGGGAGAGTGGGTCTCCCTGTCTCACGCCTCGTCCAATTTTGAACTCTTCCCCTAGTCTTTCTAGTTTTACTCTACTGACACTCTTAGAATATATGTTCTTTATAATATTTATGTACTTTTCATTTATGTTGTTGTTTTTTAGAGCTTTCCATATATGTGAATGTGTTATACTATCAAACGCTTTCGAATAATCGACGAATGCTATATAAAGTGGTGTGTTGAACTCGTTGAATTTTTCAATGATCTGCTCAATAACATGTATATGGTCAATTGTGGAATATTGTGGTCGGAAACCTGCCTGTTCTAGTGATTGGTTCTTATCGATATCTGGTGCTATTCTATTCAGAATGATTGTGGAAAATAGTTTGTAAATTGAGGATAGTAGGCTGATTGGCCTATAATTGCCAATATCTAGCGGATTTCCTTTCTTGTAGAGTAGTATTATGTTTGATTTGCACCATTGTGTAGGAACTTGTTCTTTTTCTAAGACTAGGTTGAAAAGTTTTGCTAGATGAGTAGAAAGAATAGGTGCTCCTATTTTTAGGGCTTCATTTATGAGTTTGTCTGGTCCTGGGCTCTTTTCTGTTTTTAATTTCCTGATGCATTTCCATATTTCCATTTCGTTTATTCGGTCTATAGGTCTTTTTGCTGATTCTACATTACTATGAGTATTCATTTGTTCATCTTGTGCTATTTCTTGTGGTGGATTTTTGTACAGAGCTGAGTAGAAGGCAGTTGCACATTTTATTATATCTTCCCTATCTCTGGTTTCGTTCTTCCCATAATTGAGACAGTGTATCCAGTTTTTATGAGTTGCCAGTTCTTTATATGCTCTTTTTGAACTTCGAAATGTTGACATATTTCTTTCTATTACTGTTTTTCTATAGTTGTCATAATCGTTTCTTATAGCTTTGTTACTATTTTTGAATACTTTTTTTAGTTCTTCTTTCATTTCTTTAGATTTGTTTTTGGTATTCAGCAAGTTTGTTCGCCTTGAAATTAACTCCAATGTTTTATCACTGATAATTTTTGGTTTTATGTTATTTGTTTTTAATTTTTGGTCTAGTTTAAGACTTTCTGTAATTGTTGCTTCTATTTTGTCACTAAGAGTTTGTATGTTGTTTATATTACTTGTTAATTTATGTAGTGATGTTGATTTCTCTTTCAGATTTTGTGTGTAATTATTTTTCTCGAAAGTAGACTTCAGCTTGTTGGGTACGTTTTTGAATGCCCTTCGACTGGTTTTGGATGGCTGTATCTTTAAAGTGCATCTTAGCATCCTGTGATCCGATGGAAATTCTACTTTGTTAAGAACTTCTATGTTAGTAATAAGTTTTGGATTTGGGCTCAGTATGAAGTCTATCTCATTTTTGGTTTTATGATCTGGGGATACCCAGGTCCATTTTCGAGACCGTTTCTTCTTAAAATACGTGTTCATAATTGACAGTTTGCGCTCGAGCGCATATTGTAATAGACGTTCGCCTCTGATGTTTCGCTTTCCGTAACCGAACTTTCCCATGATTATATTTTCGTGAGGTTTTGGATGTCCAATTTTCGCATTAAAGTCTCCAATGATTAAAAAGTTTTTATCTGTTAGCTCTTGCGCTTCCGTTAAGTCGTTATAGAATCGTGTGATGTCTTCTTCGCTTGAGCTTTCGGTTGGAGAATACACTTGAATTAGTGATAAAGCTACACCTTCAAAGTTCAGTTTCAATAAAGCGATTCTCTCCGATATACCTTTGAAGCTCACAATGTTGGATTTAAGTGTTTTCTTTATTAGGAAACCCACGCCATGGAGCCCAGCAGTCTCGCCTATGTAACAGAGGATGTAGTCTTTGTGCTCTTCTATTGTGCATCCCATTTTTCTTACTTCAGCAAGCCCAATAATGTCCCAATTTATTTTTTCTATCGCATTATTCAATTCCAGTATTCTTGTAGCTGTTGACAGTGATCTGACGTTGTAAGTACAAATTTTTAGACCTTTTTCTGCTTTTGTGTTGCTGGATTTACTGGATGGAGGGTTGTGGTCTTCTTCCCCCACGGTGACCAACCGGCTTGGGGTGCATGTTGTAGGTGTTGGTTTACATAAAGTTGAGGTATTTAATTTAGTTTGATTCGAGTTGCCGGCGGTCATTATAGGTTTTTTGAAGTCATACCCGGTGAGGCTGGTTTGCCTCGTTCAATGTAGTTGAGCAAGTTAGGTTTAACGTTATCTTTTGTTTTAGCAAGTGGAATACTGGAGTTTTCTTCTGTGTTAACTTTCTTATTAGTTGAGGATTTAGGTGATCCTGATTCCTCTCTTTTCCTTTTATCTCTGGGTTGGCCAGATGATTTCTTTACTATTATCTTGTCGTATTTTAAGAAAGCTATATTTCCTTTCTTCTTTTCTTCTTCCACTTGGAGTTGTAACTGTTTACGTTTTTCTAGTACTTCTTTAGAGAAGTCTTCTTTGACGTATACTCCTGGCGGGAGTCCCCTCTTGTTTTTCAGCACATAGTGTTTTTTCCATACAGACGTGAAGGACACTACAACAGGTCGGTTTTTGTTGTTATCTTTCTTGCCAATTCTATAGACGTTGCTGATTTCGTTGCTATTTAGATTTGTTCCTGATTCTATAACTGTTTCCTTTATGTGGTCAACCAACTCTGCTTCGGATTTTCCCGCTTCTTCTATGCCAAAGAAGACCAGATTAAATTTCCGTTTCTCCTTTTCCATTGTATTAAGTTTCTTCTCGAGAGTAAATATCTTATCTTTAAGTTGAGCATTTTCTTCCAATATCGTTTTAAATCTTTCGTCCATCGCCTCCATGACGCTAGCTGTCACTGCAGTAGTAATGTGTTTTGTTTGTTCATTTAATTTCTGGTCTAGTCTGGACAGCAGCAACTCCATACTTTTTTCCATTTTTTTGGGGAATTTTTTTGTAGTGGCAACACTAATTGTCTATGGTTTCACTTCCTGCTGTCAAAGCCCAACTGACTTTAACTGACACTTTAGTTTCTTATGTTGGTCAACACTCAACTTGATAACTGTTAGATTGCACTTTTAGGTTATGTTGTAGAACGAAATATTTGCGATTTTAGTGGCAAAGCAATGTGTTTTTCACTGTAATCACTTTCTACAAATGTTCGTTGATTGAATCTTTGACGTGTTTTGTGCTGAGTTACTGTTGAAACACACTATTTGCACTGATTTTAATTTCTTATTTACGGAGGACGTTGACACACGTATTGACTGTAATGATCGCCGGCCGGAAGAATCAGTTCTCACTTACTCAGCTTCAACTGTTCAAAGTGTTCATTGTTAGACATGGTAACAATGAACACTGGGGACTCACCGACCTTTGAAAGGGGACACAAGTCGTCTAGGCCAGATGTAACAATAGCTAGCTCAGAGTGGGCGTGTAAAATCGCTGATTGGAAAGTTCTAGAAGAAGAAACCCTGAGTGGGCATAAGTATATATCATTTGCGGTACTCCAAAACGAGATCCAAATCTCTGCTCCCCAAACAGGATGGAACACAAATAAAATAGACGAGGACAAGTTCCGAAAGACAATTGCTAATGAAAAGGCTACTACACCAAAGGAACTGGTTGCTGCAACCACTAAAGCATGCAACCAAGCAGTGCCTAAGAAAAAACGTGGCCGTAAAAATAAAGTGTACTGGTGGAAGGAGGAGATCGCTGTAGCTAGGACAAAATGTCTAGAACGTAGAAGAACATACACAAGAGCAATGACTAAGAAGTTTAAAAAAAACCAAAATATTGATGTGGAGGAGCCAAAAAAAGAGTACAAGGCAGCCAAATTGAGCCTACAAAAGCTCATCACTAAAAGTAGGGGAGATAAATGGAACGAAGTCTGTGATGCAGTGGACGACGATATCTGGGGCCTAGGATATAAAATTGTTACCAACAAATTTAGGAAACCCCAGACTCGGATCAGTATTGACAAAATGTGCCAAATAGCCAGTACACTTTTCCCTACACACGCCCCGTTCCAACGCTTCAACTATTCTGCCTAGGACGTTCCCTTAGTTACAAACGAGGAGCTAAAGAGGGCATGCGACCGACTAAAATTGAGGAAAGCGCCAGGACCAGACCTCATTACACCGGAAATAGTCAAGTTAGCCGTCGGTGCTATTCCCGATAAAATTAGTCTTGTCATGAACGAAGTCTTAAAGTCGGGGGAATTTCCACAGATCTGGAAAATAGCCTTACTGCTACTGATACGCAAGCCGAATAAACCAGCGGATGACCTATCGGGATATAGGCCGCTGTGCCTCTTAGACTGTTATGGGAAACTGCTAGAGAGAATTATTCTCAATAGAATTGAATCACTCTTACCAAGCCACGGTGGCCTGGCGGAATCGCAATATGGATTTCGAAGTGGCAGATCAACACTTGATGCCATAGGCAAAGTTATTAGTATTGGCGAGGCAGCAAAGCAAGGTTCCCGCCCAAAGAAGAAGCTCTGTGCATTAATAGCCTTGGATGTCCGAAATGCTTTTAACTCTGCACCATGGGAGTTAATTCTGGAGGAAATTAACAAAAGAGGCTTTCCGAGATACATATACAATATTTTAAGTAGCTATCTCCAGGATAGGAAAATTGTAATACGGGAAATTCTGAGACAGTTGCAGTCAGTAGCGGGGTACCTCAAGGATCTATCCTCGGACCAACGCTATGGAATATCCTCTACGATGATATACTGAGGACTGATCTGGGCGAAGACGTAAACATAGTGGGCTTTGCTGATGACCTAGCCTTAATAGTCGCTGACCGTAAAGAGGAAAGCCTTATGACAAAGGCAAATAAGGCTCTATCAGTTATTAGCGCGTGGATGGAGCGAAGGCGCTTGAAGCTGGCCCCTGAAAAAACAGAAGTAATTATGCTGAGTGGACGAAGAAAGCATGGACCTATTACTTTCGAAATTGAAGGGGTCAAAATAGAACCTAAAGACAAATTAAAATATCTCGGCGTGTGGTTCGACAAAGGTCTAACATTCCACAAACACGTCGAAGAGGTATCCGAAAAAGCCAACCGCCTCACTACTGCAATAAGCCGCTTAATGCCTAAACGTGGAGGCCCACGATCGAGTAAAAGAAGAGTACTTGCTTCAGTGTCTCACTCCGTAATGCTTTATGCAGTGCCAGTTTGGGGGAAGGCGCTGGATTGCGCTAAGTATAAAAATATGCTGAGCAAGATACAGAGGCAGATGGCTATCCGCATCAGCGGGGCCTACAGAACGATATCACTGGACGCAGTGTTGGTGATAGCAGGCTTAGTGCCTATTGAGAAACTGGCAAAGGAACGTACGAGAATGTACAACGGAAACACCTCCAAAACACCAGGAGAGGAACGAAAACTGACGCTAGAGGAGTGGCAAGCAGAGTGGGAAAAAGCCAGAAAGGGGAACTGGACCAGAAAACTGATCCCCGACGTCAGGCCTTGGATAGAAAGGAAACATGGGGAGATCGATAAATTTATCACCCAAGTCCTAAGTGGGCATGGTGTGTTTAACACCTACCTGCACACCATAGGCAAGATAGATGAGGAGGAATGCCCATACTGCGGGGAAAGAGATACTCCTGAACACGCTATCTTCGAATGCCCCATTTTCGAAAACACTCGACAAACGGCGCAGGGTGACGAAAGCTGCGTAACGGCGACGAACCTCATCCCGCGAATGCTCGCGAATGCATCGAAATGGGATAAGTATGCAGAGATGATGCGAGCCATTATGAAGCGACGGATTCGGGACAACTGGGAGAGGCAAATTATAGCCAAGGTGTGAAGACAGCTTTCTACCGGAAGTAATGCGACAGCGGTTCCCGGTAGATCGTTCGGCGGCAGGGAGGAGGTTTTTTAGTCCGTAGGTCATTGGGCACCATTCCCAATGGAGTCGGGCGTTACCAGTAGGTATCCTATGAGGATTTTTCCTCCTCCCATAACAAAAAAAAATAGAGTTTTCTCGCTTACCCAGTTCTCACTTACTCAGCTTCAACTCTATAATTGATTTTTGCCAAGTTCAATTTTGATTTCATACTTGACTATACACATAATATTATGTGGTAGGCCGCATATAAGTTATATCGTCAGCAGAACACATTACTATATATATAGCTACTCGTGCTGATTGGCCACTGACTCACTCACTGATTGATCACCTCTCCTGAACAATTTTGTATGAAAAATTATTTTTTCACGGATGGGGTCGTATAGAAGAAAAAAATTCATTCGGAGGAAAAATACGGAGAGAGCTGATGATTGAGGATTTCGGAGACGGGTGAAGAGCACGGGGAGGGTATTCAAGATAGGTGGGGGGTGCTCGACCAAATGTCATTTGAAACGTCATCCAATTCTCAGTGAGCTGAAAAAAAAATCAAAATGGCGGATTCAAAATGGCCGCCATTCGAATTTCGTCGATATCTCGGAGAGTATAAAAGATGGAAGAACGGTTTCTTGACAAGAGTTGATCAGGATCCGAAGGTTTATACGATCGATAGAAAAAAAAAATCAAAATGGCGGACTTTATTTTTTTCATAGAAAATGTCTGGCGAGTATTGACTCACAGAGAAAAATATGGGAAAACATAATGACTGAGGGTGGTGATACTTTTATAGTCGGGAAGACAGCCCGCGGGCCACATGTGGCCCGCGCACCCACGCACCCTACTAGTTTACATATATGGCAACTGAAGAGTGATATTAAAACAACATGAGGGAAGCGTGTAAGGCAAGGTGTCAGGTGTTGTACCAGTGCAGACGACCGTCATTTTGGGTCAACTTTACTGCCACACACTTGCTTTTGGTTGTGCCACCAACGTTGTAAAATTCGGACCCTGGAATCCATGGATAGAAACTATAATGTTACTAGGATTATTATTTCAGGGTATAATCTATCTTCATTGTAAATTTTAGTCAAATTATTTCAGTAACATTGAAGAAACAAAAATCACACATACATTTATTGTACAAATATACAAACTTTCAATGTTATAACATTAGTGCAATTGGTGCCTCACCTTCCATGCACACTGTATAATTAGCCCATAATTTTTGAACATGTAAACATTACAGATATCATCCACGGAAAGCTGGATCAAGAATGTAAACGTGTAGAAGTAGATGTAGCTCTAGGACGAGATGCGAGACTGGAGGATGCGGCAGCCATAGCTGATGTGTTGGCAGACTGGTGCAATGCATGCGAGGCTGTGCTCAACTCAGTGGACAGACACATACAGAGAGCGAACCACCGGAAGCAGTGTGCTATCAGACACCATCAGGCCATTGAACAGGAGGTCAGTTCATGTAGATTTGTTCCACTCCTTTCCAACAAGGGATTTCCCACACAGTCTTTCTTCATGTTATTATTCAGTTACGTGTTGGACAAATGCACCAATGCCATTACTTGCCATTAATCAAGGTAGTGGGTCATTTTTTTGTATTGAATGGAAGCAGGCGTTATTTTGCAGTAATAATTATTAGCAGGACAGATTATTTTGTTTTGCTATAATCCGCTCCTAGAAAAGAATCTGCATAGTGCAATATGCAGAAACACCACCCACATGAAACACCACACACATTGTGGAGTCAACATCTGAGGATGTCCCAGTGTCAAGAAAGTTGGAAGAATTGTATCTAGTGTTTCATGTGGCTGGTGTTCCTGCATATTAGACTGTACAGACTTTTAAAATAGTGGATTGTAGCAAAACAAATTAATCTGTCCTGCTATGGTTTCCTATAGCATTAGGACAACCTGTGAAGATAGCTTTAAGTTATAAATAAACATGATTCTAAAAGGCAGAGGCACATCTTTGTATATTATAAGCATATCGTTATAAAAACATTATGACAGTAGATAAATTGAGATACTTAAAAAACCAAAACTTTTTTTTTTAGAATTTATTTATTTTTACAGCAAGAATGAAGTTTATTAGCACTACGTTAGTAATATTTTATATTCGATGGCACTACACAGAATACATGTTGACTTTAATTTTGTTTATATGCCCTTTTCTGCGATTGTCTCATTATTCTTTATTATAAAAAAAATATTTTGGAGTGTTGCGACTGTAGAGGCCTGTTGTATAACTTTTCAATGTGATGTTTTTCCAGATACAATACATAAAGAAGAGTCAGAAGAGTCAAGGCGAGAGCGAGGAGTCGGCGTCGGGCGGCGGCAGCGAGTCGCACTCGGCGCCCAAAAAGAATTCCGGCAAGGGCAAAGCCCCGCGCTCGGGCTCCGGCAAGTTCTGGCAGAAGACCACCTAGCTTACACTTGTGATATAATTGTTATAATAAAAATGTAGGTACTACCCTCAGGATTTTGTTTAATTTTATTATTGATTTTTACTTGTCTCCAAGTCATCTTGGCATGGTTGCAAATTCAGCGGTATACAATACATGCCGCTAAAGATGATACTTGAGACAACACGTGGTTTAACTTGTAGTCGATTTAAAGGTTTTTTTAGCGGGCGGGTAAGGGACCGGATGCCATCGGGGCGGCGGAATGAGCGCAGGAGGTGTGGCCAAGCCTCATCTTGCGTGGTAGTGGTGGAACCAGCTCGATACGGGGTTCCATACATCCATGGTAATTATCCTTTTGTATGGTGTAACATACAGAAAAAGTAACACAATCGACAATACTTTTTCTATGATCGTGAAAGCAGTTCACATTAGACTATGCAAGCGCGGAACCAGAGAGTTTATCTGTGAAGAGCACACGCTTGTGCACAAGGTACTCCTGCATAGATGACTCTGTTGAGATTGACCACTGCGCGCTGTGTCGACATATTTCCTTCTGAAGAACATGCAACATACCTAGATTTGTTTGCAACTTAAATTGCAATGGTTTGCCATATACATGTAATTCTTGACAAAGTGGCAGTTTCTATAAAACAAGGAAAATACTAAAATTTTCCTAATTCACGCTCACCAGTCACCACAAAACAATATACAAGGAATAGAAAGTAAGTATTACAAAAGGTAGCCTTAGCACTAAGTAGCGATCTCTGTCAGGCAACCTACAGATTAGAAAAATACAGAGGAACCATGGACTGCAGGTGGTGCAAAACTAATACAATCATCTTTTTATATGTATAATATCATTGAATACAATCAAATAAGTATAAACTACTACTACTATTAGATTACACAAATAAAAAAAACTTGTGGCACTCGGAGACTGCCGCGGTAAAGCTATTGCATAGCAAAGTTCTGCTATTCATCGATACCGCTGTGCCGGTCGGAGTAGGGGGTGTTAGGTTATTTTCGTTACGGAATTTCTGGATTCGGTCTCTAAGCTCAAGGCCTGCGATAGAAGCAGTTCTAAACAAAGATGTTTGTGATTATTCTGCCAAAAATATATCAATCACATGGAAGTTTTTATGAAAGTTGAGCGGGTAACATTGCATGCCAAACGTCAGAGGCGCGAGTGAAACAAAAGAGAATGTCTAGGCTAGAAACTGAGATAGACAACACATGAACGGTCAACGAAACAAGGCCGAATGCATGAAGCCGAATGTCCTCCGAAGTCGGAAGCCGTTCGTCGGGCGAGTTTTGGCAGCCAAGCTGAGACGGAAGGTCTGTTTTTGACGCAGCAGCGCAAAACAAAGTGCGCAGGCAGTGCAACGATTATCACGTACGCAGGCCACCTCGAAGTGATGTAAATAATACAATAAAACCCACGTAACATCGTAAACAAAGACTATTTAATACTTACAAATGCATATTCACCCGTAAACTAACGTGTCGTGAAAGTTACGAGCATTAAAACAAAATTTATTGACATCCAGTGCAACTACGACACAAGTGACAAATTGACTCGATATAGATACAGACAAAAAAAACAACGTAAAAAAATAATGTAAAATGTATCCGTGATTTGTCGACTGCATATGGAACTGTTACTTTGTAAATAGACTGCAGTTTTTCGGAGTAAAGTAATCAATAGGAGCTCCGTGTATTGGATGAACAGAAAGGCAAGTATGCCCTTTGTTGTGATCGAGTTCACCTTTAGAATTCACGATCATTATTCACCCATTTTCACCACAATTTAAATCTAATTATAACCTGTAAAATAGGCAGTTAATTAGTTACAAAACGTTGAATACCTAGGTATTATATGTAGACGCATAATTTATTTATAATTTGCGTCATCGTGAAGTTAGAATCTTTAATTATTATACAACTAAAGTTTTGTAGTTCCTTCTAAAAACAACGGTCAATTAGTACTAGGTATACTATTTACCTACATGATTGAATCGATAATGGTGTTGTCACATAAACTACAAACATATACTGCGTTTGATGTAGTTTTATGAGGTTTTTCTTTGTTGTTGGATCCGTGATCGGTCAGCTGTTTTGTGGCTCACAGTCACGCCTCACACACACAAGTTGTGAGTTGTGACACAATGTGGGAGTGGGGCTAGACTGGTATGACCGGTGGCCGGTCTGCACTCAGCCGTCTGATAGTCGCCGACTCCACAATATTATACATAAGTACCTCTACACGCATTATGCATTTATGTAGTGGTAGGTACATAGTAACTAAGAACCTACCTACAGTATCGCCGAGTGCATGTCTATTGTTGGAAACGAGAAATATGTGTATGCGGCATGCCCATATGTATTATGTTTTGAATACATATTTTTTACATCTATATATATAAAAGAATGAGGCATTTTGGTTGTTCCACGGATTCCGCCAAAACTATAGGTCGTAGAGATCTGAAATTTGGTACCTAGGTAGATATTAGGTCATGAATTCGTACTAAGACGGGGATTCCAGAAATTCAAATTTTAAGGGGTAAAAACCGTTGGTTTTTTGGATTTCCCCATACAAAAGTGAATTTTTTTTCGTTGTTCCAGGAATTCCCGAAAAGCTACAAGTCGTAGAGATCTGAAATTCGGTACCTAGGTTGATATTAGGTCATGAATTCGTACTAAGACGGGGATTCCAGAAATTCAAATTTAAAGGGGTAAAAACCGTTGGTTTTTTGGATTTTCCCATACAAAAGTGAAATTTCTTTCGTTGTTCCAGGAATTCCCGAAAAGCTACAAGTCGTAGGGATCTGAAATTTGGTAACTAGGTAGATATTAGGTCATGAATTCGTACTAAGACGGGGATTCCAGAAATTCAAATTTTAAGGGGTAAAAACCGTTGGTTTTTTGGATTTCCCCATACAAAAGTGAAATTTTTTTCGTTGTTCCAGGAATTCCCGAAAAGCTACAAGTCGTAGAGATCTGAAATTTGGTACCTAGGTTGATATTAGGTCATGAATTCGTACTAAGACGGGGATTCAAGAAATTCAAATTTAAAGGGGTAAAAACCGTTGGTTTTTTGGATTTCCCCATACAAAAGTGAAATTTCTTTCGTTGTTCCAGGAATTCCCGAAAAGCTACAAGTCGTAGGGATCTGAAATTTGGTAACTAGGTAGATATTAGGTCATGAATTCGTACTAAGACGGGGATTCCAGAAATTCAAATTTTAAGGGGAGAAAACCGTTGGTTTTTTGGATTTCCCCATACAAAAGTGTAATTTTTTTCGTTGTTCCAGGAATTCCCGAAAAGTTACAAGTCGTAGAGATCTGAAATTTGGTACCTAGGTTGGTATTTTATCATGAATTCGTATTCAGAAAGGGATTTTCGAGACCCAAATTTTGTGGAGAAAAAAATTTTGAACTTTTTGGCCGCCATTTTGAACTTTTTTTGTTACTAGGCCAAATGCTTTGAAAATCGACTTTTGACTATGGCAGCAAGCATAGAGAAGGAATTTGTTGCCAAAATTAAAACATGTGGCCGCCATTTTGAACTTTTTTGTTACTGGGCCGATTGCTTTGAAAATCGATATTTGACTATGGCAGCAAGCATAGAGAAGGAATTTGTGGTCTAAATTTAAAAAAGTGGCCGCGATTTTGAACTTTTTTGTTACTGGACCGATTGCTTTGAAAATCGATATTTGACTATGGCAGCAAGCAAAGAGAAGGAATCTGTGGTCAAATTTAAAAAAGTGGCCGCCATTTTGAACTTTTTTGTTACTGGGCCGATTGCTTTGAAAATCGATATTTGACTATGGCAGCAAGCATAGAGAAGGAATTTGTGGCCAAAATTTAAAAAAGTGGCCGCCATTTAGGACTTTTTTGTTACTGGGTCGATTGCTTTGAAAATCGACATTTGACTATGGCAGCAAGCATAGAGAAGGAATTTGTGGTCAAAATTTAAAAAAGAGGCCGCCATTTTGAACTTTTTTGTAACTGGACCGATTGCTTTGAAAATCGATATTTGAGTATGGCAGCCGGCATAGAGAAGGAATTTGTGGTCAAAATTTAAAAAAGTTGCCGCCATTTTGAACTTTTTTGTTACTGGACCGATTGCTTTGAAAATCGATATTTGACTATGGCAGCTGGCATAGAGAAGAAATTTGTGGTCAAAATTTAAAAAAGTTGCCGCCATTTTGAACATTTTTGTTACTGGACCGATTGCTTTGAAAATCGATATTTGACTATGGCAGCTGGCATAGAGAAGGAATTTGTGGTCAAAATTTAAAAAAGTGGCCGCCATTTTGAACATTTTTGTTACTGGGTCGATTACTTTGAAAATCGATATTTGACTATGGCAGCAAGCATAGAGAAGGAATTTGCGGTCAAGATAAAAAAACGATGAACTTTTTGGCCGCCATTTTGAACTTTTTGTTACTGGGCCGATTGCTTTGAAAATCGACGTCTGACTATAACCAGCAAGAATTAGGAAATACCTATTTAGTGGTCAAAATTAAATTAAATGACGGTTAAATGTTAATACAAGAATTTTGGAAACTTAACGCCTGAGGGAGTAAAGCAGAAGATCAACGTGAGCGAAGCCGCGGGCGTTTGCTAGTTATACATATACTCGTACGTACGCTAGGTATATGATTAAATATACATAGGTGGGTGGGTACTTACATCTTATAAAAGATAATGGACTCAAATCCCGCTTCTGATAAGGGTCTACATTCTAATGCCATTACTTTATTAATAGTACTATGTGATGTTTGATAAAATATATTTAAATTATTTTTGTATAGGTACATAGGTAAGTACATGCTGTATACTTTCCTTCTTTTACATCAGATGTGTCTTTATGATAGCCTACTTATGTCGTGACGCCACGGAACTTTTCTTATTTTCTCCATTTCGCGTTTCGGCGTAACTAGGAGCGTATAACATATCTAAGATTGTTAAAGAAATTGAACGAATTAAAAAAAATGAGAATGTCAGTTGTTTTCGATAAGTCACGTGATCAATTTGTCGATCAGATATGTCATTGTCACACCTACTCGCTTCTGTAAAGATCGTAGATACCTACCTATGTAGGTACTGCCATGGCGCAGGACTTTCGCAATTGCCCAATGTCTGGGCCCATTTTTCGAGAAGTGATACCTCTATAGGTTAGGTATAAGGCAATAAGGAAGCATTTCTCAAAATTCCCACAGACCAAGTGAAGCAGGATGGGGTCATTTATTTATATGGAGAAGATAATAATATGTGTGATAGCTCGCAACCTATCACTGTTCAAAGATAATTTGAACATGCGATTATTATACCTGGGTATTAGATGCATTTCTGTACCTACCTTCTTACTTCTCAATTTAAGACCTCAAGACTTCTGCAAGGCAACACCAGCGTCTATTGAAAGTATTGCACTACGGTCTTAAAGTAGGTAATAATCAAAAAGTCGCATGTCATTAGAATTGACGTAGGTACTTGGTAGTCTTGGTACCTATCATCTTATTTTGTTTGATGAGTAACTTCCCCTACAAAACTCACCGATATTAACCTAAGGATGAGCCCTTTTGAACATTTTACGTAAATCTTTTTCATACAAGAAAAAACTAAATTCCTGCTATAATAATAAGTCACAATATGGCGAAAACCGTCCCTGTGAAAATGCGTGTGCGGACTAAGAAAATTTGAATTTTCGGGCCCTATGGTACCCATCTCCCATAAGTACTTTTTTGTCGTACCTATTAATGCTGAGACCCAAAATCCTCAGCGATGTAAGTTGTCCGGCCTTTTTACTTAAATGTCCGTCCAACCGGTTGGCCTGACCGACTATTAGGTTTGGCAACCTGGCAATCCTATCCATAGGTATACTAAATCAGCCTATAGACGTCCACTGCTGGACATAGGCCTTTCTGAGAGCGCGCCACCACACATGATCCTCCGCCTTCCTCATCCACCCGCTACCAGCGACCTTTTTCAGAGGTGTTAGTACAGTTTTTTGTACGAAATTTAAGTCGACTCGCATCGCATCCAGAGCCATTTATGGACAGTCGCTGGACTGTCAATAGATGGCGCTGGCTGTAAATGTATGGAGGAATTCGATTCGTTTGTGCGATGCGAGTCGACTCGAAAACCTGTACTAACCCTACTGCAGGGCTAGACAATGTCACCTAAGCGTTAAGCGTAGTCGCTAGTAGAAAAACCACGTGACCGAATCTACCTAGTCTATGGTTAGCGTTGTGTGACGTATCTGTCATTTGCTGAGCGCCGATGTCAATAATTAACTATTAACTAAATTATTAATTAATTAACTATTAATTAACTATAGCACTGCAAGGAATACACTACTCTCTAACGATAGAACTTTAGGTTCTTATGACTTCTAACTCTAGCAACCGCGACCACACTGAAATAACTAACACTAGTTTAATTAACTATCAGCAAAATAAACACTCGAAAATCCAAAAAAACACGCCACGATGTTTTAAACGAAGTTGTGAACTTCGTCTAAAACACCACACACTACAAAAGCAAAACAAAATGGAGTCTTGTTGTGATCTCAATTGTTGTACCAAAGACTAAAGAGTACTAAAAATCCCAACAATTCCGCCATTTTGTAGCGTACAATGACGAAGTACGCTAAAAGTTATCTACAGGGTATGAGCGATCGCTAAATAGTCGTAGTCGAATTTCAAAAACAGCGTGATTTCCTCTATTCTGTCACTTGGTTTTTCTACAGTCACGTGATGGTCACGTGGTTTGTCCATACATTTTGTCGACTAGCGTTAACGCCAAACGCTTGCGACTTTGTCTAGCCCTGCTGGTCGTCGGTCCAGCGAGGTATCCATAGGTATAGGTAGCTTCATTTAAGTTCAGTGGGGGTTAAAGGAAACTATGTTGCAATCTTTTTACCCTGTGCGCCCGCCTCGTGAGCGAATCCTGTTTACTGCGGCTCGTGTTGAAACTAATCCTTTACCGGCTGCGCCACTTAGGAAGCCGCATCTGCAACTACGGATTCACCTAAGCCTCTTCGAACGTGGGAATCCGCAAGATATGTGCCACTGTCACTGTAACGACATATTTATTGCTGTAATAGCGCAGTTGAATAATACTGTGCTATTTACGAGTCGGTGTGTTAGTTACATGAATCTGGCCCTTGATTCTGCAAAAAATACTTATAATATCAGCGACGAGCTTACATCAATGCAGCTGATTGGTTAGTGCTTGCATCAATTATGCAGCCAAGGTGCCAATTAGCTGGTGATGACTGCGTTGCTATGGTTACCGGCGATGATTGGCCGATGTATATGATTTTATATTTTCGAGAATTAGACACCTGGTATAAGAATAGTTGAGAAATTATTTTACATATTTATTTATCGATAGTAAAAACTTATAGGACCTATACTTTCAGGAGAGCTAGCACAAAATATGATATTGAGCTAGCACAGATGATATAGGTTACAAAGATCTCGCAAAAGTTAGTATCGTTCTCTTCTGTTTCTTTCTGCTATGTCGTATCGGCCCAGGCTCTAAGTATCAGTCGTTTTATGATAGGGCATAGGCCACTGTAGCAAAGAGCAAAGAATATTGTCTAATTAGAAGGCGTCAAATTACAGAAACTTACTAAGGTACTATAACATTATAGAGCTCTTCTAAATAATAATTAGTGACTATTAGGTATCTAAGTACATTCCTACCCTTATAAGTGTCCTCTCCTCTCGTATTGAACCAAAAATAGTTAGGTTTCAGTTATTCCGTCAAGAAACTTTCCGTACCGGCACGGCCGTGGCTGATGTGGCGGTGGTGTGGCCTGGATTTTGAAAAAGATTGATTGTACCTTCTAGTATACACAAAGAAAAGCTTACATCAATATAATATACTTAATGTTGATCAAAGTAGAGTAAAAAAAAATATGTAGAGAAACGTGCAAACTGCAAAGGCAGTCAACACTCAACAGTGTTATTGCTAAGAGCCACCTCATCCAGACGGCTTGCGGTAAAAGGAATTGCCTTACCTATTTTTTTATGTGGTCTGTAAGTGTAACACGAGCGCGTATAAATGACCTAGTCCATGTTCCACAGCCCTTCCTGCATAATTGTAGTGTTGTGGTTTAGTCTAGATGCTCGTTGGGTGGCGCTCTTTGAGCACGCACAGGCTCTCATTTCATGCACTTGTATTATTCTAATCTCTCTGCTCTCTTTGAGTTTAGAAAGCGCGGTACGTACAATGAACTTTACTTTGTCTCAGCGGTAAATAATACAGAGGCCTTACTAATATATACTTCCGTACTCTTTATATACTTAATAAGCTTTACAACTACCTAAAGTTACCTTATTTAGTAGATACAGTCACGAAATGAAAAGGTTCGTCGATTTTCAAATTGATTCGTTCAACGTATCGCGACCACATATTACTTTTTGAAACTATGTTACATAATATGTTGTTATACTAGTACAAGCGAAAACCGACCCTAAGGTGACGGACCTTTTCATTCCGTGAGTGTTCTTACTTAAGAATTTTTGTGCTTGAATATTTTCAATTTTTTTTATTCCGTAGGTACCTACTCTTTATTTAACTGCTTTGAAATCATTTGATATAGTTAGGTATTTATTTTGATGAAAGTTGGTAACCCTACTTTAATCATCAATGTTTGGTGTTCTAAAGTTCTAAACCATCTTCTAAACGTAAAAAAATCTGTTTAGCTAGACACGTTTGTATCAGCCTATTATCTTATTTCGAAAAATTGACTTCCAAGGTCTCCAGCGTTATATTTTCACAATTCAATAGTAAAGAGAATCATCATATTTATTCTCTTTGTTATGATTATATATTAAACTTTGAAACAGTCACCCACAGTGATATCTGGCTAGCTCTGCAGGGAAACTTTGTAAGTGACTGAAGGACTCGTTGAATATTTACAACGAAAATATAGACATTTTTGTCTGAAAGAAGGTATCTTTATTTCAAAAGCCTATTGTTACCTTATTTATAAAGCTCTTGTAAAGCAAAAAGCTGCATGTTCAAGGTAAAATTATTCTTTTTAGTTTTCATCTAACTACTTAGATGAAAGTTATGATGTAATTTTTGTACATTTTCATTCAATTCATTTCCCCGTTAACGTCGTCGTTATAAAAAATATCAGTACCTACCCATTACAATTTTGTTCTATAATAAAATATGTTATCAATTTTTCGATCGGGTATGTCACTCCCATACCTAAATTATTTGAATTTTACTCCATTCTTTTTTAATATATAAAATTCTAGGTTGCGCTGGATTCACTTTCGTCTAGTTCACTTTCTAGATGTTACCTAGAGACTATAAGCGAGTTGTGGATAAGAAATAAAACAGATAAAGTTACACCCCGCCCCGGTAACGAGGTCTATTTATTCCTGCTACACAAACATTGCTATAAACATCGGGCGCGGCTGGTCGGTTTTACGCTTAGGAAAGTGGGGCATCTAATCTGTTAGCATCCTCTTGCAACACTCCGGTGGCTTGATACTGTACCGATATAAGATGGGATGGAGATTGCCGTAAAATTGCATATTGTACTTATTGACTTACTTACACAACAGTAACCGCCTCGTTGGTAACTTCATAATCCTCCGAGGCATTTTCCCACGGTTGTCTCATCTATGGGCTGCTTGATTTTTTGTACAACGAATTAGCCTAGCTTTTGAGCGTAAAAATGCAGGCAGTAGTCGTGGCACCATTCCAAGCTAACAGCTACAGGACTCTACCTAATAAAATAAGTATAAGATAAGATTAGCGTAATATTTCCAATAAAAAAAGGTGGCACTCTGGGAGTGCTTTGAGAATGTGCCATTTTTACTATTAAAAAAGTTTATTAAATAAGTTTAAGTAGTAGCTCCAAAACAAAACGCTCCAACTACCTATCAGTAAATTCTAAAGTGAGATCGAGATAGGTGACTAATTTCAGTTAATTATATTAATTTGATGCAATTTACACAGAAAAATCCCCAGTGCAGTGCTTTAGTCGTACAACCAGTGAAGTGTTTATAATAAATTCAGTTATTGTAACTACCATGCATGAATCTGTTCAAAATGTTCTATAAAAAGTTTCTAGTTTCGGATCTAAGTAGTTAGTAGATGTGCTGCCAAATTATATATTATGCATTATTTGTACTTACTCGTACGGGTAGCTATTAGCTAACAAATAGCGAAGCAAAGCTTTGGGATTACATTACAGAATATATTGTATTAGAATTATAGTATTGATAGATGTGTACCTATAATATATTGTAATCACTTATCTAATTTGCTTTTAGTTTATTATTTAGTAGAGATTTGGACACAACAAATTTGGACTCATGTTTTCTGACTGCAAATATTTTTGATTGGAGTCATTCTTCTTCCAAAAAGATGCAGAAAGGCCACAAGGTGAAAGATGTCACCGATATGAACGTGAGGACTTGCCCATCGGAACATTATACGCCAACCTTCTTCATACAAGAAAAAAGTAGCGCCATTTGTCAAGATTTCCTCTAATACGGCGCAACATGGCGAAAAACGTCCCCATAGATAATACATACATACTTGGGAATTGAACATCCCCGTGGAAACTTGCGTGCGGACTAATAACAATAGTGAACTGTGGCGTGGACCGCCATAGATAATACTCCTGTTGGCTTACAACTGATGCTGTTGGTGTCAAAACAAATACTTTTGACACCTAAGTGTCTATTGATTCTTTTCCAAAAATCTGATGAAGTTTGTGCCCGCGAAGTCAAGCTCACAGAACTGGAGGTAGTACCTATACTAGTATTAGAGCTGGACGTAGGTAACTACTAACAACAGTTTCGTATTTCAAATATAGTTGCACAAAGAGCAGCTTACGTAACCGTGCCGCGGCGGGTGCGATGTAAGCATTCACCTGTTTTTATTCTCCCATTGTTCTTTAAAAATGTTTTGTCGCATATAACTCCTGAGGTCGAGGCTTGTGGGAAAATATCGATGAAAATGGACCATTATTATTTATACTTCGCGGAGTTATGACTTATGAATAAGTTGCTAAAGCACACTAACCCAGGTTGAAATTAGTCAAAAATGTCTAATGATTATTATTTAAGTCAACTCTGGTTTAAAAATGTAGGTTAAATATTTAGCCCGCTGTTTGGTGCATATATTTATATTTATTTACATTTAATCCTTTATTTGACGTTTTAAACCTCCCAGTTTAGTGACAAATAACAAAACTGTTCTTGTCTGATCCCTACATTTTAAATATCAAACGTTTGTGTCATAGTAAACATCAATCAGGTACTCAATTGACTCCTCGTACCTATGCACAATGCAACATACGACACCCTGTAGAGTGTAGAGTGCAAGTTAAATTGATGGAGACAGGGCATTAAAACCTCTGATCCCAAAATTTTAAATATCAATAAGGCAAACACAAACAACATAAAACGTCATATTAATAATGCAAATGTCAAACGTATGTGTCATAGTAAAACTCCTCGTATACAAAACACACGACACACATACGACACCCTGTAGAGTGTAGAGTGCAAGTTAAAATGAATTGATGGAGACAAGGCATTAGGTGGAGCAACAACCTCATAATAAGCAAAGGTTAACGAATGCACGTCACGTGACTCACCTTTAGCCACTTCACCTGCTCGATTAATTTTATTCTATTCCTGGAACAAGACACGATGCATGCTGCTGAGAAATTTCAATTCATCTCAATTATCGTTCCGTTCGCTGTGGATATAAACTTTTGTACATTTTGTTTGGGAGCTTTTATCATTCTATTTTATGAATAGGTACAGGTACCTATGTATAGTTGTGTACCAATAAATATTGATACTACAAACGTATTACGTAGGTAATAAGTGTCTAATTGGAAAACTCTTTGGCATGAAAACGTCTTTAGGCGCGTTCGTTTTGGGCAGTTTTGGAATAGGTAAAAACCATTGTAACCGTAACCGACACCTTCACATTGTTACCGTAACTGACACTTTGGCATTATTATGATCTCTCTGTATCTGCAGTGTAGTGTAAGTCTGAGGATCCAGAAAATAAACATGTATTTTTTTTCAGGACATTATATATACAGGAATTGTTTAAGTTTTTACTTCCGTCGGCACTCCCGCAGTACCACTGTTTTTTTAAGTCAGTTATAAAGTTTTTTTGGTTTTAGTCGTTCGGTCGTTACCCTTATAGCAGTTGACCGGTTTTTAAGGAGATTATCGAATTGATGCTCCTTAAAGATAATTTTAAGTTTTGCTGAGTAGATAGGTATTAGTACACTTGAATGCAATTTCCAACGGCACAGACACGGGCATAGATCAGAATACATAATAGTACCTAGCAACCTACAGCT
The DNA here is from genome assembly GCA_036785405.1 of Coenonympha arcania. Lineage (NCBI taxonomy): Eukaryota > Metazoa > Arthropoda > Insecta > Lepidoptera > Nymphalidae > Coenonympha > Coenonympha arcania. Next base: position 7,866,663 of record CM072067.1, read on the forward strand.
ACAAGAGATCGTTTGAAGTTGTCTACCTCAAGGGACTAGGGAGGGAACGCTCTCAGAGGTCGCTATTCCACTCTCCTTTTAATTGTGTAATTTTCCACGTAATTTTCCTGGGAAGATCCCAAACTCGCTAAGGGTTGTCTCGAGATTAAATACCTACTTGCAGAACACATTGGAATTTATTACTATTTGTAACTTACGACTACGACTGGATTAATCAGGTAGACCTAACGGCGTAAAAGCCATATTAAAGCGATTTTGATTGAAGTTTTATATAAAAACTATAAAGACAATTACTTTAACATTTAAATGTCATGTATTTTGGGTTTTTAGTCTAAAATCGCTTAGAAGCAGAAACACGATTGGATAAAATTTTCTCCATAGAAAGTTCTCCCAAAAGTTGTTCCAAAATCTTAGTTTTTCCAGTTTTTATCTGAAACTACAATGGATGTAATTTTAATTTTTGTTTTAATGTGCCTGTAATAATAATATCCAAAAACGCTTAGAAACCGATTCTTGATAACTGGCTTAGTTTTTGAGTAATTGGGTACCTAAAAGGTCATTTTTCTGTTATATTCTTCCGCGACGCTGCATGTCGCACCTACCAACGTATCCGTGAGAATGAGAAGGACAAAAATAAATTCAATAAATCCCCTTAATTAAAAGTTACTGAAGTAACATTGACCTAAGGTTGCTCGAATGAAGTACCCACGCTATTTAGAGCTCAATTAGCACGTTACTAAAACTCATAATGCATTTATACGCAGCCGGCGAGATATAAGTGTCAGGACACACCTGTGTGATTTAAAGGAATATCCATGCCCAGTTGTGGGAAATAAACAGGGTCTAATTGTTTTGGATATTAAGGCCGAAATTAGAGGTTAAAGTCTAATTTTATTTTTTTAGTTTTTCGCTAATAGAAGAATTTATTACCTTCACATTGTTTATGGATTACCATTTACCATAATATCATTAGATGAAATCACGCAAACATCTGTTCATCTAGACATATTTATTAATATTTAAACTTTCTCCTAAATCCTCATTTAGGTTCTCCTCATAATCAACCTCATATCAGTTCCAAATGAGGATTATTAACTATCATTCCATTAGCCTACAATGTCCACAACCACACCACAAATTAAACAGTTTGTCCTTATTACAACAGTGTTTGTGTACTATTTGCAAAAAACTACATATAATTCGAGTTTGGTGGGCTAATTTTGCCTAATCATCAGCTGAAACAGGCTTTAAAAGCGTCATTGCTACAGAAAGCACGGTGAAAACCATTTTCTTTTCATAGTAGGTTGAAAATTCGGCATCGTAACCTACATACGAGTAGAAACTTTCAATGCTCATTTCAAAAAGTACTAGAGGCGGGTTTTGTACTTTTCTATTTCTTATTAACTTCAGTCTTCAGGTCACGTTAGGGTCGTTAGATCTCGTTATTTTATATCTGTTGAAGATGGTTTAATTGGGCACTTTGTTTAACTTTAGATATGAGAAAAATATGTAAACAAAGATAAAATAAAATGCAGACGAACACAAAAATATAAAGGGCATCGATATAATTTTTATTAGACCTTTCTATGTCTATGCTTTCAAGAAAACGGACCAACTTTTGTTTTCTAACATAGTATCCGTAGTCTATTGAACAAATATAACTTTTCATATGCTTCCGATCTGCTTTCGAAATGTAACATAGGTAGGTACCTATATCACTAAATAATAAAAAAATAACATGATACATACATGGTCGACAAAATACAAGCTATCAGTAACAACCAAGACTTTCTCCATCACTTCATGCTTATTTTGCATAGTGACGTCTCGTGTGGCCTAGTTTAAAGCCCGCCCTGCACGGCCCTTGACACGCCAAAAGCTGTGGCTTAAAAGCGTGACTATAGAGCATGATGATATACAACCATCGTACTGCAGTAAACACAAGGGGCCTCAGTCATATAACATATTGCGAGTCCATAAGTTAAAATATACATAACAGCAGGGGCACGGTTGGTCACAGATTTAACAACTAACTACCAACAACCAACTAACAAACTAAACGACACAGACTCAAACCACTGATTGTGATATGTGTGTGTGCGTATACTGTGTATGTGTCACTGAAAGTTACTGGTTACCTACTGTTTACTGGTAATAAAAAAGTGTCTATATTGCAATTGCAGAAATTATCCTTCTGTTTCCGCTCGCTTAAACTTCTTATTTTTCTACTTTATAAATTGAAACTAGTGAAATATTTTTAATTCAAAGTGCATTTTTCATGCTCTTTTGAACCTTCAAACGTCTTTTGGTGCTCATTCTACGATAAATTAAAACAAACGTTCACTTAAAAACATCTAAATAAAACAACTGAAACTCCACGATAAATAATTAAAGAAGTGAGTAAACAAACGCGCTTTGATTGAATGCATTCCTGGTTGTGACATTTATTGTGAGGCCCCACTTAATCTTTTGTGTCTGAAACGGAACTGACCTTAATTGTATTTTAATGTAAGTGCCCCAACAAATTCAACATGATTATATTATTTACGAATGAGATCCGTAATTCTTACAGCCTTGTCTCACTTATGCCTGTTTACCGTTTCAAATTTCCTGCATGTTCTTTTCAAAAATGCTTGTTTTGCCACCAACAGTAAGGTCACACTGTAGTTCGCTCAGCAGCCACGTCTATAGAATTGTGACAGATTGCGCTACTATTTGCTTGTACGAAAAAGGTTTACGTAAATCGTTCGGATGCCCATATTCCTTCTCGGTGATATCGTCCCAAACATCGAAGGTAACCATAGCACCCCAACCATCACAGTCAATCGGTGCCTACGCTGCACAACCAATGCAAAATTTAACCATTCAGTGCCTACTGCCTATACGTAGCTCGACTGAAGCTAGCATTAGCCAATCAGTGCCCAAGATGTAACTTTGTCGTTGCTACAGGTATTTTTGCAGATTCGAACTGTAGCACAATTTTGGCGTTGGCTATGGCTATGACTTTCTACGTTACAGTAGCTATGAATTCTTCAACTATGCTATACATAGTATAGCTTTCCAGCCTTCTCTTTCAATAGCCCTCTATCAAAAGGCTCTAGCTTCTGTCAAACCTTGGGACTCTTTCATTAAAACTCAATAAGGCGCATCACTGTAGAGTGTAGACTTTAACACGAGTTATGATTATGGACACAGAACAAACGTTGCTCATGCCTTGTGGATAATGTAAATTGAGGATATTATTGCGGGCATCTTTACCGAGGAATTCGCCTCATTGTGGTGTTCCCTGTTAGCGTCCGTTTTATTATATCTTGTTGTTGCAAGCCTCGTTATTTATAGGTGGGCTGCATGACGCACGGTGTACTCGACGAGACATTATATTTTATGCTTCAGCGTGTTTCAGAATGTTTACAGATACAATGAGTTATGACTTCGACTTCCGACTTTTATTGAGAAGGGTAGCATTTGACAACCCTACCTCTGACTTCTTTGACTCCTGAGTTTGAGACCTAAAAGCAACTAAAGAAACGAAATTATGATACGATCGAAACATCGTAAAAAGCTTACATGCCTTGGATATATTATCAAGATACACGTATTAATTGTCTTGAGTTTTTATGTTGTACGTCGTGTCGTGTCTGTTCCTATACATATGTCTCAACTCCCAATTATTGTCTCACTTCAGTGAACTTGGATATCGAATTGGCAGGTTACTGGTATTATTGGTATTTAATAGCCATCGATAGAACCTATAGCCTATTGCCCAATATTATCGATATGGGTACCAAATCTCGTTCCAAGATTACAACAATGTGAAACTGAAGCCTTCATGAAGTTTCCATCAATACTTATTGTCACCGATCAAAGGCATGCAGGCTCCCTAATATTAAGATATTGATAGGTCTTGAAACTTGTGCCTGATTAATGGATAGAGTTTCAAGCTTCGACGGCCTTTGTCCCGTGGGCTGTGACATAAAAGGAAGATTAGTCATATTCTCAGAGCCTGATAGTGACGCATGATCAAAGCTTTTTGCATATTTTCTCATACTCAGCAGTCTGTGATAAGTGTCAAGAAATTGTTTTGCCGTTTGTCAGGCAGTGAAATATCATCTAAAATTGGCGCTTTAGTTGCACTGTTATAAATTATGTCATTTGTGAAATTTTATGGTTGTAAATAATAATAAACCACGCATTGGTTTCCTTTTCGGTGCCCGATATTTGTGTATTTTAATTTATTGATTAAATACATGAAAATTAATAGGTACTCCATAATAACTTTTTTGAAAAATATTTGTAATGTTGTACAAGACTGATGCCAAACAACCGTAAAACGTATTAATTTTATCAATTATCGTTCACTTTTAAAGTTATTTACGAATCATTTAGTATCGTAATTTATTAATCAGTCAAAATCATATCACGAAGCGCAGTTTTCATAGAAAAACGGCATAGACACCATTTGCATTAACTGCTTCAGTCTGCCAATTCTTTCTTTCTGCCAAGTCTTCCATACCTATATTGATGTAGGTACTTGATCTGCTGAAAGATCGCTTGATATTCTATTATTTTACGGAGATCATAATATAAGAACATTCATTCAACAAATCTTCTTATCAAAGGTTGCGTGTAAGATTGCTCTAGCAATAAGGCCTTTGCGCTCACTGTGTTCCGTTATATTATTGTGTTTCTCTATCTGTATTTTCTGTATATATGTGCAATAAAGTTAAACATATAAATAAAAGAAAGAAATGAATAAAATAAACATTGCATTAATATAAGCCCTCAGTAACACATGTAACTGGGGTGTAATCTAGCAACGTTGTTTATTTATCTCTGGTCCACGATGCAGGTCAAGATATATTCGCTCGCGTTAATTGGGTCACAGGTTACCAATGCCTGTTCGTAGGCAGCTATAGCAGCGTCAGCGGCCCAGCGAGCTCGGTCGATGATCCCGATGCTGTGCCGAGATACACTCTTGGTTCAAGAGTTAGTGGACAATCTTGAAAGGCCGCTTAAACTACCTACTGCATTGCGGTCCTACTGTGTAAACTTCATTTCGATCTTAACAATTACTATGTTTACTTTGAGGAGACTAAACAACGGGATCTCTTGGAACTTGGTTTTAAAGCTATAAGTCAGTAAGCGATGAAGAAAGTGGTTCTCTGATAATTTAACTGATCATATTGTATAGGTGCCGGCAAACTTCTTGAGTATGATGTGACATAGTGGGGGCAAGTTAGCGCACGCGACTTTCCGCACTTACCACCAAAAGGATCTAAAATTCGCTTGTGCGCAATCAACGTCATATACTCAAGAAGTTTGCCGTGTACTGTACCAGGGCACCAGCATAGATATGTTGATGTACGGCTACTTGTGCTTCGCCTCAAAAAGGACGTTAAAATGGTAGGTTCTGTCATGTGCCTGACCTATAATTATAATGAAGACGTATCTTTTGATAACAACTTCCAGTTAAAATCTTTACATTGGGTACGTGATGTTGGACTCTCAAGGGTTTAAACTCACGATAGACTGTGGAGGAAAAACCCTTTTCAAACTTCGTCTGCCGTTGGAGATTCTCTGCCGAGGGGATCTAGATCTATGTTGTATGATTCAAAGTTGTTTCAAATTACTATCGTCTCAGCCGCTAACTCTCTGCTCCCCGGCTCCTTAATAAGCAAGATTTATAGCTCACTGTATCAATTACCAAGATTGCTGGATCCATCTCGTCCACATAGTGCACTCGGTCGGTCAATCGGTCGCCCAATCAATGCTGGTGGTGCACTAGTTAGCGGTGCAGGAAGTTGGGAATACTTAGCCCGTTTTTAGCGCGCACCGGTGTAATACTGGGACACGGCAGTTTGCGTCTGTTAGTAAGTGAGGCCTTTATGTAGAGCCTTAAGGCTTTACATTGAAGAAAACGGATTTCAGATTTTATGAGTACTTCGTAAAATTGGGCGGCATAAATTTGCATAAATTACCGAGCGCACGCCCGCGGCGCTCCGCGATATGCGGCAATACGCGGGACTTTTACACTGTCACAAATGCCCATAGATGGCGTTATTCATAAAAGTAGGTAACTATGAAATTAAATGAAAGGAACTTGTTCAATTTTTATCTCTTACTAAGCTTTTGCCCGCGGCTCTGCTCGCGTTAAATTTGATTTTTTACTAATCCCGAGAAATAATTGAATTTCCTTTTCAATGACCTTTACACCTACTTTCAGGAGTAATTGTCAAAGTAATCTACCTATAGCAATAGCTATAGATTACTGTTGAAAATTAGGGTTTTTTTTAATATCCCATGGGAACTATGTGTTTTCAAGGGATAAAAAGTAGCTTATGTTTTAATCCGGGTTATAAGCTATCTATGTTCCAAATTTCAGCCAAATCGGTTCACTAGTTACGGCGTGAAGGAGAGATATATGAGAAGATAGGAGCAATTTTTGGAAAAACTTTCTATCGAGAAAAGTTTTTCCAATCGTGTTTCTGCTTCTCAACGTTTTGAGATTAAAGACCCAAAATACATGACGTTCAAATTTGAAACTAGTTGCCTCAATAGTTTTCATATGAGAGGCCGGTCAAAATCGCATAAATAGGCCTTCTAGGTCCTTAATGAGAACTTTATTATTCAAAATATAGATTAGCTGGTATTAGACTATGTTTTGTTAGGCCTGGAATTCGGCACCGAAGTCCGTTTTGGACTTAGCTTTGTACAGATTAACAGTCAAAAAAGTCAAGTTAATCAGGGATACTATACAATTGAAGGATTCCTATAAATATGGATGGGGAAACGCTAAGTTAGGTACCTACATATATTTTGAAAAGAACAAGTGTCGAGTTTCTTGTTAGTGCTTCTCGGTGCAAACCTGCTTTTCGAACTTGGCGATAGAGTTTGAACTTTTCATTAAATAACCTCTAAGTTAGAACTATGTGAAACAACAATTTTCATTTTATATTGTTTACCTGTTTCAACAAAGACTGTCATCATAACAATCAATGACATCTTCTAGACTCTAGAGGTTAGAGTCTAAGCCATCTTTTATACTCGTAGATAGGTACTTTCATATCATAAATTATGAAGAATTTATAGCTCAAATTCCGGGAAAAACGGATCAAAGAACCTGTGACCTATTTTCGCGAGATAAAGATTCTTCTCTGACCTATTTTTTCATGATTTCATATATTCGTTTGTTTTCTATGTGTTTCTATACGTGCTATAAAGTATGTTAAAGGTTTTTATGATCTTTTCTCGCCCATCTAAAATACTGTAACAATCAAAAGTATGGAAATATATCTTAAATTATATTTGCCAGCCCAATCGAGTCAATTAAAATATCATGTTTCAATTTACTAAGGCGATATGACCTACCAGGATAACATGTTTTAATAGAGATGTTAGGTGAAATCTGATACGTCTAGCAGGGATGCGGGCGGCGTCGACCTAGGCCGAGAGGTCAACGCGTTAACTAGGTCACAGGTCACATCCCCGCCGCGTCGACAAAAATAAACCGCTTCGAAACGTAAACAGTGGACCACACAATGCATGCTTGCTAATTAAAAACAATTGTACTAAATATAGAAGAGACAAGGCGCGAGGTGATTGTCCGAACTCCGAACTTAATTGCTGCTCAACAAACAACAAAGGTTTCTTGCATTTTTCTTAAACAGCTTAGTTGGATATATTTTATCTCACGTTTATTATTTTCTTGTGATCTCTACAACGATGCTATGCTAGCTAATGGTGGATGCTATTATTCACGACTTAGTTTTAAGTGGTGAAATAGTTGTCAATATCAGTATCACCATTCTATAGATATTTGTAAAATGAAATGAATTGTCATAATTAAGCGCCTTGTAAGCTAGGCCGATGTGAACTTAAGTGTTCAGCAGGGCTAGACAAAGTCGCAAGCGTTTGGCGTTAACGCTAGTCGACAAAATGTATGGACAAACCACGTGACCATCACGTGACTGTAGAAAAACCAAGTGACAGAATAGAGGAAATCACGCTGTTTTTGAAATTCGACTACGACTATTTAGCGATCGCTCATACCCTGTAGATAACTTTTAGCGTACTTCGTCATTGTACGCTACAAAATGGCGGAATTGTTGGGATTTTTAGTACTCTTTAGTCTTTGGTACAACAATTGAGATCACAACAAGACTCCATTTTGTTTTGCTTTTGTAGTGTGTGGTGTTTTAGACGAAGTTCACAACTTCGTTTAAAACATCGTGGCGTGTTTTTTTGGATTTTCGAGTGTTTATTTTGCTGATAGTTAATTAAACTAGTGTTAGTTATTTCAGTGTGGTCGCGGTTGCTAGAGTTAGAAGTCATAAGAACTTAAAGTTCTATCGTTAGAGAGTAGTATATTCCTTGCAGTGCTATAGTTAATTAATAGTTAATTAATTAATAATTTAGTTAATAGTTAATTATTGACATCGGCGCTCAGCAAATGACAGATACGTCACATGACAATTCCAATTGACAGCCGACAACAACGCTAACCATAGACTAGGTAGATTCGGTCACGTGGTTTTTCTACTAGCGACTACGCTTAACGCTTAGGTGACATTGTCTAGCCCTGCTGATTCTCTTTCTTATTCTGTTAAGAACAATACCTTTTCACTGAACTTTAAAAGACAACGCGCCAAATGGCCAGTTCACTGAAGAACCATTAATTTTTTAATTGTTTTTTTTGTTCAATAACTATCAAAAACTCTTTCTATGATGTGAGTATTTACAATACGGTTAAGACTAAAATACCTGCATCGTTATTTCTATGTATTTATTATTTAAAAAAATAGTGCTACCCTTTTCCATAGGGAACAGTTTGAAAAGGATAGCACTATTTTACAGAATTAGCACCATTATTCTCGTAAATGTCATGTGTAATATTAGGTTTAAATAGTTATATGTACTTACTTCCATGGTGTAGGTATATTTTAAAACAAAATATTTCGTTCAAAATGTGCCTACCTGGTACGAGTGTTATAAAGTTTTAAAGTGAATACGGGAACGAAAGCGGATTTACAAACAAACAAATGCATTGCCTCAAATCAGTACACAGAACTCACGATTCACAATTTACATGTGCAGTTTGTTTCAAACTCGCTCCGGACCGAATTGAGAACGGGGTCGAATAGTGTGTTAAAATATTAAATTCATTGTTTTATAGCAGTTATACCAAATGTAGGAAAGACGGCTCAAATTATCACTATTTGGTGAACGAAGTAAATACAGATAAAATTATCGTATGGGGTTTACAGTTACAGGAGTATACAGAGGAGACAAGATTCACTGCTTCAATCCGGAACTGTTTTTAACTAGATTATTATAATTTTTTTCATCATACCAATTTGAAAAACGAGGGTTGGTTTCTGAGCGAGGGCTAAATTAAATTTTGATTTTAAGGAACCTTGCGCGTCATTCATATTTTTTGTTTATTTTTCAGAATTTTCCATATTCTCAATGTAATTTTTACGCTAGTCTTCTGATAATGTCTATAAATACGAATTTTGAGTCGGTTGTACGAATTTTGAATCTGCAAGTAATTTTTTTTCATAGTTAATAGTTAGAAGTTAGATAGAAATTTGACGATAAGAAGATAGATAGAATATTGGGAACCGGCAAGTCAATAAGCAATAAATGCTCATGACAATTTTCGATCATTTTAAATGTGTAATTTTTTTTAAATTGTACACGATACTAATAACAGCAATAAGACATGGTTTTATCAAGACAAGAAAATACTTAACAATGTTTACATTACCAAAGCCTGCATTACCCTCGATGAGGCATTGTGTTAGCTTCACACACTTGTGTGCCCATTGTCCTTGTGTCACAAATCATGTAGGCCACGAGGTCTCTGCTGGTAATTATGTGGAATGTTTTATTCCCAAGTCCACATAATTGTTAACTGTTATTCAAATTTCACACGAGCGTTACGAATTATTCAGAAAGGGAGAGTACATTTTGCGCATCAAGAAAAGAAGATTTTGTCCTCCTATCTGGAGTACTAAATTTAAAACTAAATATCAATATCTTTTATGGAGAAATGTTACTTCTTATTTTCTTAAAAGTGTATGTACATCCTGCCAATTCCCACACTTGGCCAACGTGGTTGTTCAGAAGAACCATTTGCAATAGTCACCGGAAGATTTTGTGACTTTGAAAGTGTAGAGATTGAAATGTTGCTAAAGAAAACCTCATTCCGCTTTTTGAACATTTAACCCCTGTAAGACGATACAATCAAGCAAAAAACATCCCAGCAAACAAAATAGAGAAGAACAATAGCATTCTCGTTCCAATCTCCATTGCGAAACGCTGATCCTCTCAAAAATAATTGGCTCACGACGGGCACTTCCCTCGAATCCCACAGGAGGGGGTACCGGGTACCCCCTCAATATCCCCCTAACTGGTGTAGCGGTGCACTTGTTGAGTCCTTTGTTGTCTGCAGTCTGGCACCGCCTCGCTTTAACTATATGCACAACCTAATGTCATTCCGACGTCAATACCGGGTTGTGTCGGTTGGATGCATTATGCATATCCACTTTAACAATATATGTAAATACATAAATCTTTTAATAAAATTAGGGTGTTTTTCGGACTCAGGTCAGCTTTCTGCTGTTTTGTTTTCGATATGTACTCGTACATAATATTTGCGTAGACGAGCTAAATTCATCGACATAGCTCAACGTATCGTGAAGCTGAAGTGACAATGGGCGGGGTACATAGCTCGTAGAACCGATGGACGTTGGGGACCCAAAGTGCTGGACTGGCGACCACGCACGGGAAGGCGCAGTGTAGGCAGACCACCGACCAGATGGATTGACGACGTTAAGAGGGTCGCGGGAAGTCGCTGGATACAAGTAGCGCAGATCCGTGTTGGTTGGAAATCATTGCAGAAGGCCTTTGACCAGCAGTGGACGTCCGTCAGCTGAAATTAACGAATTGGTTCATTGTACATTCTTAATTTGTTATAACTTGTAACTAGGGGAACGTTAATACCCGCTCAATGTGTAGATGGGGGTCCGCTTTCCAACGAAAGTTTTTCAATTTTATCTGATTTAGGAGTATAAAAATCCTTATTAGAGTATATTTTTCGAGCCACCTCTTATTTGCTACGCTACCTGCTTTCTTGGATGGCCTTAGACATTGCACCAGGAAAAGCGGTATAATTTGGGGTAAACGACTCACACTGTACGATATAAGACTAGCTGCCCCTACTCGGCTTAGTTGATGCTATTTATTCATTGTCTCCATTGCAAAACGAACCCTTGTGCAACTTTTCAACCTTCCAGGTCCAGGTTGAACTAGGAGGAGACACTTAATAAGAAAATCTTCTGTTCCAACATCTATACAATTCTCATGTCACAGTGTTTGTAACCAAACTTCTCCGAAACGGCTTGACCTATTTTTATTTTATGAAAGTTTTGTCTACATTCGGTCTTAGTACAGTTCGTAATCTACTTTTCATACCTCTAAAGGGCTAAGCAACGTTTGAAGGGTCAGCTAGTTTTTTTTATAAAAAATGTTATCACAAACTCTGAGAGTCCACCATCCATATAGCCCATATTATGTGTAGTTATTTCTGAACACTGTGTTTTGTTTTGATTCCTCCCACGGTATGAGGCCACCCGGCACCCTCAAGGCCCTAGTCCCTACCTACATGGACAATCAGTCTGTACATTAAATGCATTTTCTGGTGTGCACTTGTTGAGTTCCTTTGTTGTCTGCAACCGTTTGCCTGGTTTCGTCCGCGTTTGTATACGTCTGAGCCAACTCCAACATTCATACCGGATTCCGGATTCGGATCTTACTTGTACGGATCTTACTCGTAGTCATTTCTTGAATAATCCGCTAAGTACTTGAAAATACTCTGTATGGTCCAAAGTTTAGGAACACCGCCCACACGAAACACCACACACAATTCTTCCAACAATTTCGACGCACGTATCGTCCCGACCGTGACACCGGGACATCCTCAGGAGATGTTGACTTCACAAGCAAAATCGTAGAGTACCTTTAATTATGGATTTTCGCAAAATATCGCCTGCTTCTATTCAACATTTCTTGGATCTAAAGGGAACTAGTGATTAATTATCTTTGATACAAAATTCTGTACATCGGTTGGACATCTATGCTTACCTGAGATGTTCGACCGATGTAAATCATAATTACATCAGCAGGTTAAGCAACCAGTTCGCTCATTCATCCATCATTGTTTCTAATCGTGTGATAATTGAAACAGACGTGGGCAGACGCTGCATTCTGCAGCTGCTAACAATACAATGGACCACACAGACAAATAATTAAGTGTTTTTAAACACCGAGAAACCTCAAGATGGGCATCCGAACGATTTACGTAAACTTTTTTCGTACTAGCAAACAGTAGCGCCATCTGTCAAAATTCTATAGGTGGCTGCTGAGCGAACTACAGCGTGGCATTACTGTTGGTGGCAAAACAAGCATATTTCGCACTGATAAACTGGTGTCATTTTTTAGCACCACCCGCCCTGTTCAAGATACATGACATGTCTATTATTTCGGAATTAAGTACATATTCGTATTGTTTCCCATAAAATAACCAATGATATTGTATTTAATATTTTTAACATTATGACATTAGTTTCCACTTCCTCCCTCAGAACAGAAGAGGGTAGAGAACATTATCAAAGAGAAGAGGGATTTCAAGCGAACATTTCGCTTCATTACGAGTTGGAGGGCTTTTGAATGCGGACTGGATTTCAGTTTTACTCTTTTCAATACATTCACACGAAACGATAATGCAGATGGGGTTTCCAATTAAACTGTTCTAGTTTATTTTTTTTAAACAGGATAATTTCAATCTTCACAACGTCCCTGGTGCGCAGAGGGCAGCAGCGTGGTCTTCTCCGAAGGGAACGAGTTTCTTCGGGGGTACGGGCCTCGAGGCTTGCCTCCTTACCCGGGCGATGTGTCGCGGAGGCGCAGCGCGCCCCCGGTGTCGTCCTTCTAGCCCCGGTAAAGGGCTAAGGCCTCGCCACCCTGGCTTGTGGCCTGTGGGTCTTGAATAGCTGGTGACCCCGCGCGGTCAGCGTTCATGTCGCTGCCCTGTTGATGTCGGGGTCCAGTTGAGTGAACCTCGCGTCGTCATCATCGTCTCCATCGCCGTCTACGCGCAACCGCGCGGGGGACGGAGACCGCAGGAGCTCGCGAGGTAGCGGACGCCCGTTTGGTGGTCGATCGCATGGAGATGCACGCACGGCCCGTAGTCCGCGCGAGCGAACAGGCGTTGTGCGAGGGTGCGGACAAATTCCTCCATGGTGGGCGTCCTGGTGTCCCGGTGTATCACGTCATTCCTGACGTACCTCGGGGCTCCTACAATCAGGCGCAAGCACTTGTTTTGTTGTACCTGCAGCCGGCGCGTCTGGGTGGCTGAACATAGGGCGCAGAGGGGTTGGATTGACAGCCGCATCTCAGCAACTGTCCATAGATGGCGCTGGCTGTAAATGTATGGAGGAATTCGATTCGTTTGTGCGATGCGAGTCGACTCGAAATTCGTATAAAAACCTGTACTAAACCCTCAGTTGGCAGCACGCTCAGATGAAGGTCTCGGGGTCGATTCCCGGTCTTGGGCAGTTTGGAATTTTATAATTTCTAAATTAACTTAGTGCAGGTAAGCCTTCGCCGCGGCTGGTTACCACCCTACCCGCAGAGATGCACCACCAAGTGATATATCACAGTAGGAACGCTGTAGCGTTACAGTACTGTGTAGCAATTGTCAGGGGTCACTAAACCGTTCAAAGCTATAAGTACGATAACACCCGGTACTTAAAATCTGATGAATTTGCAGTTGAATACTAACTTGTAGCGTGTTAAAAATTTTGTCAAGAGTGAAGTAACATTCCAAAATTCAAAGAACATTAGGTTGATGAAACCCTAATTTCTGATGTATCATTAACTCAAACTCAAAATATATTTATTTCACATAGGCCTAACTTACAAGGCACTTGTAAAACGTCAATATGATAAATTTTACAACTTATATATGGTGATAACTACAAGACGACTTAAAACTAAGTTTACGAGGGTTCAAAAGCGCCATTCCCGGCGAAAGTAATTTATAGTGACTGTCAGTATTATAAAATACAAATTAAAATATAATAATCGGCATCTGCGCCTGCGCAGTACATTCACATTAACATTCAGTAAAGGTGCGAAACGTCGAACGTTGAAGGTGGTTGAAGTGCGCGCGTCGTTGGAGTTTCAACGGTGGAAAATCCTATTCACAAAATGTATGAGTTTCACGAAATGATCTTTTATTTATGAGTGACCGTCGAGTGTATTTTTTGCATAAAAAAATCATTCTCTAGAGTTGGCGTTAAATGCAGGTAATTTTTATATCTTGTAAGTAGCGAATAGTTATACCTACCAAACAATAGGAAAACAAGAAATGCAGTAGAAAGCTAAGCGCGGCACTCTCCCCTCCCCTCTCACTCTCCCCATTCAAGCACGAAAGCCTAGCTCCACAGCAAGCGATGCTACTACCACCCTCCTGCAACAAACTCCATACAAAACTTTTACACCAATCTCGACACGTTTCATCCCGACATCGACACCGGGACATACTACAATTTCGCATTGTGAACCCAACATCTCCTGAGGGAGTTTGGCGGGCGGTGCTTGCTATAGTGCAAGTTTGACCATCTTGATTTTTATGGTAGCAGATTATAGCAAAATAACTTAATCTTTCTCGTTTTATGGACTTCTGCTAAGTAACGTCTGCTTCTATTCAGTACGGAAAAATGTACATCTTCGCCACCCATTAATATATGGATTGTCAAAAACCTCTATAAAATATTTATATACAACTTCATTAGTTATCAGACAAAGACAATTTGGCACGCGGTAAGCGGCTCTAAGATTCATGCAGCGAATTTTTAATGTCTGTCCAAAAACTGCGTCTCTAGTCCATAGGAAAAATAACTAACTGCAAGTGCGGTTCCTTTGATCATTATTTCGAATGTCCAAACAAAGTGATTTGCTATTCAAACTGCATCAGGTGACCTGTCACGGGTTGATTATTAACAATCGTGCTCACCATCTATGGCCGCATTTACATAAATCAAGCATATTATGACTGCTGGACTGACGGAAAATAAATGGACGGTTTATAGTCGTAAGGGACTGAATACGATTATAGGCTAGACAGAGGTAGATATATAGTAGGTAATCGAAACAAAACACGTGCAAAAAGGGTCGTAAGAAACATAGAACGAAAGTGTTTGTACTTGACATCATAAAGGCTGGAAAGGAAATAGTTTTATCGAACGTCTTCCGTCTGAAACAGATTGAGTGAAAATGCTTTTGTAAAGAAGTGGACTATTACCTTATGATGATGACATTTTAGTTTTATCAGTCTCAACTCTGAATGAATCACAAGACCACATTGGGTCTCAACTGAGCACTGATTGCAAAATTAATATTGCAGTCCTTAAATCAAACAAGCTATAAAATGTATGGAATATAACAAACCACATTACTCTGATGCTGTTAATAACTTACCGTTCAATGCACAAAGTTGAACTTCGGCTCTAAGTCTAATGCATCGTGCTGGAACTTTGACTACAACTCCACAAGCTAAATATCCGGTAAAGTTACCGCTAAAGTTGTATCGGCAAGCAGTTTAGCGTCTTGGCAGGATCGCTTGTAGACGCCACAATGGAAGATTTTTGGTAGAATTTATATAGTTAGTTATTGCTAAATCACAAATTAGCGCTTTATGAAAATGACGGCAGAGTCATCAAAATATCTAGAGATGTGATTCCCGAAAATATAAAGTTGTACTTCGGCCAACCTTTGCCGGTAACCATAGCAACGCAGCCATCACCAGCTAATTGACGCCTTGGCTATAATATAATGGCAGCATAGCCTTGACTAAAATGTAAGCTCGTTGCTGCTATAAGTATTTTTGCAGAAGCAAGAGGCAGTTTCGATACGTACACGCGTTTGTCCCACTGATAAGCAGAGATTGGATAGATCATTGTAGAAGCTTCTATAGGTACTTACTTTACTTATTTTCTTTCCTCTTTAATCCGGCTTGCTGATTTTAATGAGATATTTTATTTTCATACTTTTGTAGTACATTTTGAAACAGTAGCCAAGATATGAATAACAAGTAAAGCAAAGTGGTTATGCTAATTAAATCGGCTCATTATACATGTTTAATACGAAGCGATAAATTGCTTCAACTTGTGAATTGCACCACAACAGCACTCCCAAGGACGGCAGGACATCGCCTTTTGCACAATTGTAGTTACTTGTAAGAGTTTATCTTTTGTCTGATTCATGCGATATGATACGACGGAGCTGCTGTGAACTACGATTACAGTATTGTTTATTGTTTGAATGAATTTCAGATTCTTCAAGTTTATCTTGATTTTCGAAAGTGGCTTATCATATTTAATTCTGCAAGTGTTTTTCAAATGTAAGACAAACTTGCAACTAAAGGAAAACATTGCGAGTTAGTGGAAGAAATGTAGCCCTTGTTTTTAATCCATCTACAAATCGATAAAC
Source organism: Coenonympha arcania (assembly GCA_036785405.1). NCBI lineage: Eukaryota > Metazoa > Arthropoda > Insecta > Lepidoptera > Nymphalidae > Coenonympha > Coenonympha arcania. The sequence continues at coordinate 7,883,217 of CM072067.1, forward strand.
CAATTTTTTATCAATATCCCACTATTACGTAGCAGATAAGAATACGAAAGCAGACATCCTAATTCCTAACGTAACTCGTATTTACCATAAAGTCTGCATACGCTTTTTTATTTAAATTGGAATACCTATTGATATAAGAAGCGTTTCAAACTAGCTCTGTATTCCAATGAAACCTAGAACACCAGCTACTTACATTGTATATAATTCAAATACAAAAGCATCCAACCCTGTCAGTGATCATATAAATTACAACATAGATAAGATGAACAAGATGCAGGGGATAAAGACGGGTATCGTGTCCACATAAAACACACATTTGCATACACGCTTTGAATACTAAAAGCACTTGGCAAACAAGCACTATTTCTGTTCAGATTCAACGGCCACGAGAGGAATTAGTGCGCATCCGCGGTACAGTGAGATATGTTAATTCAATGCAATAGGTACTTATTAGTACTCATGTGAAGAAAATGCACACTTTTCAATGTGTTCTTCAGTTTAGTACATGTTTTTGTACAACTTTCTAGTCAACTCGCTTCGAATAAACGGATTCTTCGTTTCAAGCGACAGCCAGCCGTAAGCGTAGGTCACTATGTTTCCGCTTGGGACGCTGCCTGTAAATGCATGGAGAAATCTGTTCCATATCTGAGCAGCCAATCGACTCGAAATTTGTGCAAAACCTAACCTAACCTGACCTAACCTAACCTAACCTAAACCTAAACCTAACCTAACCTGGTTTGTAATTAAAATCCGTTGTTACTGACTGCCATCTTTTATGCAATTAAATTATTGATTTGATTAAGTATCTAATTTTGTTTATCATTTTACCTATCTTGAAACTTCGTTGTGGTGTTCACTGAATATGCGACATATATAAAAAAAATCAAATGTAAAGCAAGCAACTTGACCACAAAAAATCAAATGTAAAGCAAGCAACTTGACCACACCTTCGCTCACAGCAGATTTGCTTCACGTTAAGTTGGTGTTCATTTCGTTATCCTATATCGGTGTCAGGGCAGAGCTGTATTGCAAGGCTGTGGTTATAGCATGCGCCAAGGTTCTCGCCTTTACCACTATCAGCGTTCAACGGTTTGCGTTTCATTTCCTTTTAAGTTGCCGACATGCGATGTTTTTTTTTTCATTTCATAAGACTACTGACGACTATATTGACTGGCTGATTGGTTGACTGGCGCTTACTGACTCTGATTGGCTCTTATTGACTCTGACTGGCTCTCTACCCATCGCCATTTTCCACGAAATGTAGGTACCCGTAAAATTCGTACCAGAAAAATTAATCTGCCAAAGCTCAGTTCGGCAAGTACTTTGCAGTGAAAAGATATAATGGCAAATAATGTAAAATATATAAGGGTGAGCTAGCAGATCATTTATTATTTTTTGGTATTGCTGTTGTATTTTTTTTTACTAAAAGTACCTATAATGTTGATATACGTAGGTAGGTATAGCACATACCTATAGCATGACTCAAGGTTGTTTACCTTTAAGACTTTCAGCAGTTTCCAGTTAATTTCCCTTAAGGTTACACTTACAGCCGTTAATCCTATAAATAACATGCTCATTTGGATTAATTCAAGGCGTTATGTTATACTGTAATAATTGGAGTTTTAATTTAAAATGAAAATTAAAACACGTTTACACGTCTGGTGGCGCTAATGTATTTATTTTATCAATAACCTAATTTCGAATATATTAATATATTTTTTACAATGTTTTTATTTCTTTTCAGGTATGGCACCGACTACAAATGGCACGGGTGATCCTAAAGTATCCTTTAAGACCTTTCACAGACCTAGTGCTAGAAAGAACCAGTCGTAATCATTGTTGCTGCCTATTGAACATAATCTCAGAAAACCCTAAGGATCAATTTACACCGTGGCGGAATGGAATGGAAGCGACTTTTTTTACATAGCATAATGAACTTTATGTCAATTATATAAGATACAAAGTTAATAGTAGCAAAAAAGGGTCGTGCGTCTTCCAGGGAATCCTCGCGCATTATACAGTTGACATAAAGTTCATCATGCTATAAAAAAGTCGCTTCCATTCCATTCCGCTGCGGTATAAATTGACCCTACTTGGGTACCCAGTGTTATTGTCCTTTTAAACTTTTATCAAGAACCTTTTCCGCTATCCGTTCCATAAATACAGACTACAGTACCAGTACTATAACAAACAGTACCAATCGATTCAACTTCATTAAATTCCTGACCACGTCCAACCAAACCTTATACTGAACAGTGCCTACCGAATCTGTTTCGCAAGAGGGTGTGTACAATTTTGAGGGGCTGTTTGATACGCACGTAAACTAAACTTCCTATTAGACCAAAATTTAGAATTAAGTTAGATTTTCCATTGATAATATATAAAAGCTCCTTCCTCCTTGTCCCAGAAAATTACACGCTTACGGCAGAATTTTAAAGAAACGAAATGTAAGTATGAGAAAGAAAGCGAAGCCGCGGGCAAAGCCCAATTAATTATTATTATGAAGTGAACACTATCAAACACTCTCTTATTCAATTTTCGTGCCTTTGCACTTGTCTTCATCATCTGTTGTCTCATTTCGCTTAGTGCGATACGACCACCCACACTCCAAACCACTTGCATTGCTTCTTTCTAATAATATATAAAGATCTCGTGCTAATTTTTGTTACCAAACTCCGCCGAAACAGCTCAAACGATATGAAATTTTCTGTGTATGTTCGGTAGGTCTGAGTATAGATCTTAAGCTATTTTTTAAATCCCTAATGACAAAATAACGTTTGCCGGGTCAGCGAGTATCGTTATATTAACTTCAACACAAAAAAACGTATGTAGTTCCAGAAAAAAATGTATTTCATTATATACCAAGCGCAATTTTGCATTAAAAACATTGTTTACACGAAGTACTTAATACTTCGTGTAAAATAATTTTGTGGGGGTGTTCAATATAACTATACATAGTTTTATTGAACACCCCCACAAAATTCCTCGCGTCCTCTTCGCCTCGCGGTGTTTCGTTCGCAAACGCTTGCATTTCCGCCAGCGGTCATCGTCTGGGGCGCGGCGGTACCGTCGGCGGGGCGTTGACACCGCTTTGTTCGAACAGTGCGGACGGACCCTTACGCCCACGCCTCGTGTAACCACTTGCACTGATTCTGATTGACGATTTTAGATGTTCTTAAATTATTCTCCGTACTTTATTGTTCAAATTAACCATCTCATAAAATGATGAATGACTACAGTTTACAGAAAGTTTAGTTAGAATCTTAAGTTTTTGAAACAAAGTTTCTTTTCGGAGGGTATCGCGCAGGGGGCTAGGCGAAAGAGAATGAACTTTTTGCGTGACGAAAACCCGTCTTTTCTTACTTGCTTGTATCTAGTCCGAAAAATCTTTCAGTCAAGGAAAACACAATCCACTTCCGTAAATATAAAATTTATAACAAATCGCGGTGTTTCTAGCGACTAGGCGTGTATTCATTAAAATTCTCAAATACAACTCGCTTCCGTACATTTCAATAATTCAACTTTTGATTAAGACCATTCCACTCTCCGGCTATAGCTCGTTTTATTATCTTCGTGTAAACTTTCACATTTACTCCAGCGAGCGCCAAGCGGATAGAAATGAGAAGGTATGCGCCATAAATTGCAGGGAGCAAAAATAAAAGGATATTGCATTATTTTATGTGTCTGCACCGTATCTAGCATACACCAGCTACAGATGTGCCGACAAGTTGATCCAACTCGCCAAGCAACGATAGTACCTGCTATTGCAATGCAAACAGGCTCTGACGCGTAAGGGCAGAGTAACGAGATACTGAAATAAATATAGTCATTTTGATAGTTTGCTTAGGAGGTTGATATTTCGTATGTGATACATTTTATTATAGACGTCTCTGGCATCATGCCTCTGGCGTCTGATTGCAATATCGTTACTGAGCTCTCCATTACTTGTGTAATGTTCTTACTCACTCACTCTCACTTAGAAATATTCAAAGAGGAAACAAGCACTGTAAATAATGCACACTTAGCGTCGTCGTTGTTGTGCAAAAAGTCTAGTTTTTTTTTGGAGTTGGTGTGTCTGTAGATGCGAACACGCTAGCACAAATTACATTGCACCGTCGAAGCACTGCATTACTCGTATTATCTGAATGGTCAAAGGGGAAAGAACTGCATGCTGTCTGCTACTACACAGGTGTCTTCGTTGCTAGGTATCTGCTGACTATCAGGCGGTGTTGAGTGAACAGAGTCTAGAACGAGAAAATGTTTCGAAAATCGGCTATTCCTAAGAACAACTTGGAGTTAGTCTGTCTGTAAATGCTAATACGCTAGCACTAATTGCATTGCACCGTCGCAGCACTGCATTACTTGTATTATCTCAATGGTCAAAGGGGAAAGAACTGCTGTCTGCTTCTACACACTACACAGGTGTCTTCGTTGCTAGGTACCTGCTGACTATCAGGCGGTGTTGAATCGATGCAATGCAATCGACTAAGTAAGTAGTTGTTCTTGGCACGTGTATTTCTATTTCCAGTACTGCGACGTTTTCTTCCATATTACATTGAATGTAAAGTATGTGCATTTGTAATACTGTATCGTAAACGACATAGAAGACTCAATTAAAGAAAACGCACATGATAATATCATTCAAAATGCGTAGTGCCTCGGATAATTTTTTTGGTGCTATACTCTTTCCTTTAGTTTTCTCTTGACACATTAATTCACATGAAACAGATATAGCAATAGCAAGGGACCAGATAGAGTTAAAGGTAAAGTGGTTTCTTCGCTATTGCTATGTCTGTTTCATGTGTCAAAGAGAAAATAAACGAATGGAAATAGTATACAAATGATATATACAGGCGGTTCGCTAAAATTCTCCGAGCGTCCTCTGGAAATGCGGGCCAACTGTGGCTGTGCGTGGACCGTGGCTTACTACTGCCGACGTTGGTGTCAAAATAAACATTTGTGACACCAGTAAAGTCCTACAAGTTGCCTCGTCGCGCCGGCCGCTACGGCACAGCGGATCCTTTCCTCTAACGCCTTGTTCGACGAGACGGCCGTGGAAACGCGCTTCAAACTCCGGCCACCTGCAGTCCTGCATGTAGGAGCGTGCACCGGGCTACTTAAGTTGCATAGTGCAATGTTCCTTCAGTTCAGACTTCAGAGTTCAGTCTAGCCAGTAGAGCGAACGCCGTGCTGCGCCGCGGTCGCTCGCGGATCGCGCCACGCGCTCTTTCCGTCGACAGCCCTGCGAAAGTTCGCTCGCGGCGATTATTTTGTTTGTGTTTTATCGCCCCTCGTTGTTTTACGTTGCGTTGTCGGATTGAGTGCACCCTCTATATAAAGGTTAGTATCGGAGTATACTGAAAAAAATATTTTGGATTTATCCTTATTCAACTCAGGTTTTATTTTAACTATCAGTAACTTGCTTCGTTATTTTCAATGAGTGATATTTTTTGGATCCCCGTTTTTTCTCCTTGAAGGAGAAATACAAACAGTTGTATTTCTCCTACTTGTGTACTTACAACATTACTATGACCATAATTTAAATATTCAATACTACTTAGGTACCTACTGTGAAAGTTTCGCCAAAAATTCGGTCAGTTGGTTTTAGTACCATGACCACAGTCCACACATGCCCACTACACCAAATATAAATATACTTTTAAATACTCGTGTCAATTTTTGTCGGCTGCTCGACCGATTGTTATGAAATTTTCTGTGTTTTATCGGTAGGTCTGAGAGTAGGTCGTCCGTCGTAAGTTATTTTTATAGATCTAATGACAAAACAACGTTTGCTGGGTAAGCTAGTCTACTATAAAGAGAATTAATATGTAATGGTTGGAAGAGCTTCCAGTAAGACAATGCTTTTATTGACATTCAGGGTTGTCAAGACGATTTGCTTTTTCCGATGAATTGCCGATGCGGAGTTTTGCTCGCGCCGACTTCACAGCAACTTTAGTGGTTATTTTGTACACCTTGTTTATATTATACATCGCATACCAACTCTTGCGGCGTGAATGTATTTTTTTACGACTTGCAGTGACAACTTTATTCAAGAAACGTAATGATATTATCGAATTTTGTCGGGAGATAATAAATTATTATGTTCCTTGCGTGTATAATTTATGAAGTTATGTGACAAGGTTCTGTGGGCTCGTTTTGAATGGATTTTAAATATAATTTGAAAAGAAAGGAAGGAGGATCAGTTAAATTAAATCAGATAAATTAATAACAGCTACTAATTTGTTTTTTAAGGATTAAAAGTGCATTATTTAGAAAAACATACATACTTACCTATATTTTTTTAAATTATACTGAGTCTGATCTTTGAGTCTTTCCAAATTTCGTAACTTTCTTAAAATAATAAATTACATTTGATTCTGATACCTTTTAGTCATCTCGCCTTTAAATATCTATGGATAATAATATAGAAATGTAAAATGAAAAAAATAACGTGTTATGGGATACTTAATGTATCCCTTTTACCGAGGACACAAGGCGGCAGCAATCATGTAAGATTTAAATCGAGAAGTCCAAATTTGCCCTATCAGAGCTAGAAATTTGGCATAAGTTCCATACAAGTTTCACTCTTAAAATGTCGAATTTCTGTCTCTGGCTAGGATGGGATAGATTAATTTTGACGTGAGAAACATTAATTTAACCCTTTTCATGAGGAGAGCCTTGACACAGCGGCTAATCTTGGCAGCAGTTAGCGCTGAACTTTTAAAGTTAGACAAGAAATATCGTGTGGAAATAAGGTCATAGATTGTGATCTAGACATTTATGTACCTACCTATTACTCCACACTCTTAAATAATCTCATAAAAACGCGGTTCACTAGTGATGTTAAAAACCTAGGACAGGAGTCAAGTTGCATAACTATTTATGGATATTACCGAATGGGACATTACGGATGTATGGCTGGAAAATGGAAATAGTATACTTGGATTCAAGTATGGAAAGTATGTAATTTTCCAGGAGTCCCGGCTTATAGCGAGTCAACAATAGAGACGCGTGGAAATGACAATTGCACGTGCAGAGAACGACGTGTTGTGTTATTACGTATGTGAAATGGTAAATAAAAAACTGAAACTGAAACTGACTATTTTAATTAAATGTACGAATAAAATAAAATAATGAACTAAAAAATTTTGAAAAACAATTATTATATTTTATCTACGCTCATTGCTTAAAGTTCGAATTATAAAATCGAAATGTGTCAAATAATTACCTACTTTATTCACAGACTTCTATAATTATTAAAAAGTTATTCATAATAACATCGCACTACTATGGAAATATTTAAAGAAAGTTGTATAATATCCATAACGATACACGGCTCTGGACTCCTGTATTTGTATCTGGGGTTTTGAAGGAATTGATAACAGTACCGCTATCGGCAATACAACCGTTAACGGTTACAATTATTATCTGGGGCAGGTAATATTTTTTATGTAATATTTTTTTAAGTGAATCCACAGACAATATATAGTTGGTAGTCATTGCCGAGAGTATAGATGGCCCATGATTGACCATAGACAACAACACAATGTCTAACGTTCCGCGTAACGTTCCACCTGGGCCTGTGATTATGATTATGATTACGATTACGATTACGATAACGATTACGATTATGACGTTATCTCGTAAATCTATCGTCCGTAAACCGACTTTACAGACAACTAATTTTTTTTGTTACTCAGTCAAAACTTTGCGCTGAAAAATGTCTAGTAGTGAAACCTACTAAAGAAAATTTAACTCCACCTGACATCTTAGTAGTTGCAATGATTTACGACAAAAGTTAGCAAGATTTTATGATTTGGATTTATGATAATAATATGAGCGTAGATAAAGTAGTGTATGAAACTCTACATAATTAGGTATTAAAACACTCGTGTGATACTATTAAAAAACTCGCCTGCGGCTCGTTTTTTAAACTCACACTCGTATTTTAATACCCCCCATTATGTAACCGTTACATAAACTACTATAACGTAACTAGTGTATTCTGACTACGCTTAAAACAGTTACACAAAAATTTTATACACATTTAAAACTTTTTGAATGAGAACCTCCTTCATAAATTTGGATGGAAACAAAAAGTAGTAGTGCGAAAAAGAATAACTTACCGTACGCTTAACTCAAAGACTACTTTGTAATGAAAAGGGCCTATTAAAAAATCATACATTTCGGAAGTGAACAAACACGTCATAACTTCTAAACCGTCACACACTTTTATTAACATCCAATGCGTTCATGCATCATCGAATTATTGCATCGACAGTCGTTAAGCCATCTGCCGTGTAAATACCGAACCTGGTTTATTATCCATGCAACTGCGAATATCCTACATGCCAATGATTTCCATTTCCCAGTGAAATACGAAATAAACAAGCGATATCCGAGAGATGAGAGCTTCGACAGTCATTGAGATGGATAAACCGGGCTCGGGAGGGGATTCGAGTAATTAAATCCATTATATTTATTCTGTATTTCATACCCAGCAATGGAGCGCAATCATTCTGAATGTAAGCAAATGGATTATAATCAAATAGAGCTCTTGATATACGTTCTACAAGCTATTTACTTGTTCATTGTTCATCTCCGTAATATAGCGCGTTCTCTTCTTCTTTTCAAGAGCCTTCTTTTATCCACTCCACTGTGGAATATAAGGCCCGTTTTCCACCAAAGCGGAGACAAGAGGAGATGCGCAACGAAGCTGTCTGGTTATTTCTACCAACGCGGAGACGAGATGCGTAGCGGTGATGTGAGATGAGGGGTTAGTACAGGTTATTGTACGAATTTCTAATCGACTCGCATCGCACCAACGAATCGACTTCCTCCATACATATACAGCCAGTGCCATCTATTGACAGTCGCATGTTAGCGACTGTCTATAAATGGCGCTGGCTGTAAATTCGATTCGATTGTGGGATTCGAGTCGAGTGGGAAAAACATATACTAGCCCCTCTGTGCGTAGTTTCAATAGAATGACGATTTTAGGAGGATACCACGGGGAAAAAACGCGTGAGTGCCAGCGGCGCCTTTTGACTGTTCTGGCATTTGCATCTGACTTTGGCATCTCCTCTCTGGTTTGGTGGAAATCGGGCCTAAGTCTTCTCGCACGTCATTTCTTACGTTGTTACTTGTTTGGGCTACTCTCGTCGACGATTTGCCCAAGAGTTTGGCAATGTCGTCAGGCCGATGTGATGATTGCCTGCTGACGCTTCTGCGACCGGTACGTGGTCTTCACTCCCATAGCGGACATTAGCTAAATTCCAGGTCCATTTGTTTGATGTCCCTTATACGTGCCCTAACCATTCCCCTTGGACGTTGACACCTTCAAAACAATACAGGGCTTCAGAACCGTTGGGCACTAAAAAAGCAACCGTTGGGCTCTAAAAAGGAATCGTTGGGCACTAAAAAAGGAAGCGTTTAACCGACTTCACTTCCTTTTTGCGATTGATCTTTTGAACTGCATCTTTTGCACTACATGTATTCTTCTTCGGAAATCAAGAATTGCTCTACATTGAAAGTTGAAACTGCCACTTTTCATGTCCCAGTTTGTTCATGACGATTAATATTAAGATATAAAAATTGTCTTCAAGAGTTGTTCGTGCCTACCATGACTGTAGCTATTCGCCAATAATAATGATTTAACCAAGCTTTCATGTCGTGATGTTACTAAGTATTACAGAATGCTTTCATAATTCAGCGACGCGAAGTAAAAATCCTCATAAAACTGCTCTCGGGTCATAAACAGCCGTTATTAAATTGGCAACTTGCTCCGTGATTACGTTGATACAGGTCATATTTGAAATAAGTATGATTCATCCCACCTCTTAATAAAATGTGAAAGTTTGTATGTTTGAATTGATTCGATCACACCACAACTACTGAACTGATTTGGCTGAAAGAATGGAGACAGCTCTAACACTGGATATTCGTAGACAATAGAAGATACCATACTCGTAGGCTCCTAGATACTTTGTGTCCCGGAAATTCGACGTTTCCCGTGAAATAATAATTGGTCAAGTGCGAGTCGGGCTCGCGCACTGAGGGTTCCGTACTATCAAGACTCATTCTCAATAGTACGTATAAAGTAAACTAAACACCCCTGCTCATAGAATTTAAAAATCAGACAAGTGCGAGTCGGACGTGCAACGCCATCTGTCGTCATGAAAGTTAAACAAAATATTAGACTTGTTGAATATCAATTCAACACGTATTAAAAAAAACTACTCACTAGATCTCGTTCAAACCAATTTTCGGTGGAAGTTTGCATGGTAATGTACATCATATATTTTTTTTAGTTTTATCATACTCTTATTTTAGAAGTTACAGGGGGGGGGGGAGGACACACACACATTTTACCACTTTGGAAGTGTCTCTCGCGCAAGCTATTCATTTTAGAAAAAAATTATATTAGAAACCTTAGTATCATTTTTGAAGACCTATCCATAGATACCCCACACATATGGGTTTGATGAAAAAAAAATTTTTGAGTTTCAGTTCTAAGTATGGGGCACCCCCAAAATTTATTACTTTTTTTTAAATTTTGTGTGAAAACCTTAATGCGGTTCACAGAATACATCTACTAACCAAGTTTCAACAGTATAGCTCTTATAGTTTCGGAAAAAAGTGGCTGTGACATACGGACGGACAGACCGTAGTGTACACTTAATGCCAGGAAAGTGGGAATGATAAGCAAAATGTAAATACGGATCTCATCCATCCTATCCAGACATGCCTGGAGCAGTTCTCGACAATGTAAGTTGTGAATATATCTTCGTCTCTACCGTTTGTGTTCTATTCCAGCAGTCTCCAACCCTCGATGTTGAAGGACATACGGACACGTTAAACTTATGACACCCCTTTTGCGTCTCTCTAACGGTCCCCCGACGATGCGACGACGCTTGAATTAAAAAATATTTGAACGTACTTAATATTATATTGTGACGATAATAATTACTATAATAGGTTTAAAATATTATTTGTTACTTTTTATATTTTATTTTTTGTGTCGGGGGTTTTTAAAATTTGTAATTTTACTTTTATTTTGTCCTTTTTAAAGTAGGTAATAAGGTATTAAATATAGGGAAGGTATTAATAGTGATAAGTAAGTAACTTAGTTAGTTACTAGATATAATATTAGTTTTCATTTAGTAGATTAAGTTTTACCTTCCTACTCGTAAGTTTAGGTTAAATATTAGGTAGGTATTTGTTTTTTGTATTAGTTTAAGCAATTTAGGTATGCCTATGGGAACGATAGGACATATGGAAGGTAGTCAGATCCCCTCATCAACTATTAAAGAGCTGATGATCATCAAACGGCAAATCAGGACATGCTTACCTTATACTTTCAATATCATTGAAGTAACACGGTAGGACCGAATTTCGAATCGATAGGATATATGGAAGGTAGTCAGATTCCCTCATTAACTATTAAAGAGCTGATCTTCTTCAAACGGCTGATCAGGTCATGATTACCTTACCATACGCTTTAAATACCATTGAAATAACACGGTACCAAGTTTCGAAACGATAGGACATATGGAAGGTAGTCAGATCCCCTCATCAACTATTAAAGAGCTGATGATCTTCAAACGGCAAATCAGGACATGGTTACCTTACCATATACTTTCAATATCATTGAAGTAACACGGTACCAAATTTCGAATCGATAGGATATATGGAAGGAAGTCAGATCCCCTCATCAACTATTAAAGAGCTGATGATCTTCAAACGGAAAATCAGGTCATGGTTACCTTACCATATACTTTCAATGTCATTGAAGCTACACGGTACGCAATTTCGAATCGATCGGACTGCGGACATAAAGAAGTTAGTCAGATCCCCTCATCAACTAGAAAATAGCTGATAATCTTCAAACGGCTGAACAGATTTTCATGAAACATGGCTAAGAACACTCGGGATAAAATTATCTATGACACAAATTAAACTTCATGAAAATCGGTCCATCCGTTTGGGCGCTACGATACCACAGACAGAAACACAGATACACAGATACACAGATACACAGATACACAGACACGTTAAACTTATAACACCCCTTTTGCGTCGGGGGTTAAAAAAGCACTGTAATGTTTTTAGGGTTCATGTATGTATGTGAGTTTCTTTATTCCACCATAACTTCTGAACGACTCAAGAGATTTGGACGAACAGGGTATCGTTAGAATACCTACTTACATCATTCCGAGTAACATAATCTATATTTTATTTCTGAAAAAAGTCGTTTTAGCACAGGTCGGTCATGTTTTTGAATTATTTCCTTGTTGTAGATACAGCTGCCTGATATTCTCATGTCGTCCGTCCAACGAACCCGCACAGAATCTAGAAAAACTAATGCTCATTTTCTGATATGCAAAAACATAGACCAGACACTACGTCCTTGACGGTTTTCATTGCCGAGGCCGTGACCCTAAAATATTATGTAAATTAGCGACGATTTCATAGTCATAAAGAAGAATGCCCCAGTTATGATAGCAAGGCGATTAACAACAAAAACAGGCCTGCATATCAACAAACTACACGAATTTCCACCGCAACGGGGTCAAGTAGCCGCAATAAGCCACCGTTGGCTCAAATATTGGCACCAACTTTGCTGCATGGTTTGACATGGCGGCTTTGGTGGCCAATCTTTCAGCCACTCGACCTAGTCTACTTTTTGCCATAGATTCGTCAAGTTATTGTTTGTATTCGGCCTGTTTTTGTCGTCAGTTATGCAGTGCCATTATCCAGCCAGCTCTGAATTCCGATTCGCTATGTAGGTATTACATGCATTGTTGTAATTTCGAATTTCCATTTCTAATTGTGGCAAACATCGTTATCCAAATCCCAGTAAACGATAATGACATGCATGTATGGAATCCGGTACCAGCTGATTCAAATCCAAAATTTTTTTATAGACTACAGTCTCTACATTAACTGGCAAAAAAAAGTTGTAGTTCTCAATTAAATCGGAAAAAGAAGTAACTTTTTTATGCAAAATTAAATTCTGGATATGAAAAACAAATTCCCAGTGCCAATGGTTCTTAAAAATTAGTAAATTACTGTTATATTTTCCTAGAATATTTTGGTTTTGGTTCGTAAGAAAACTAGATACCTACCTACCACCTTTAATTCACAAGTCATTCTTCTTTAGGTAATTACCCACGACGGAACGGAGTACGGGTATATGCGTTTAGGGTGAGAGACCGTTTGTACATTACTCTATTAAAAAGATTTTATGTTTGTTTGTATGTTAAATTGTTCACAAAAACCAATAATGCAAAAATATTTTTGTTTGTTTGTTTGTTTGTTTGTTTGTTTGTGTGTTCGTTTGTGCACATCGATGTTCCCATTTATTTCAAAAACGGCTTGACCGATTTAGATGCAGTTTTCTGTATAATGTTTGGTGTTCAGCGGCAATGGTTCTTAGATAGTTGTTACGAACATCGATCACCAGGGGGCGCCATAAAATACATTTATATTGCAAACGAATGTTCCCACTTATTTCAAAAACGGCTTCACCGATTTAGATGCAGTTTCCTGTATAATGTTTGGTATTCATTGGCGATGGTTCTTAGATAGTTGTTACGAACATCGATCACCAGGGGGCGCCATAAAAAACATTTACAGTGCTAACGAATGTTCTCAATTATTACAAAAACGACTGAACCGATTTGGATACAGTTTTGTATAAAATATTAGTGAGTCATTGGCAATGGTTCGTAAATTATTGTTTTTGTGATTGAACAGCAGGGGGCGCCACAATAAACGTCTCTTTAAGACTTGAAAGGGATGATGGCTAGTTTGAAGATTAATTTTCATTTTTTAATATTAATATAATTTAAATTACATTAATATATTAATCGAAAAACTATAAAACAAGTGGAAAATTAAAAAAATTTAAAACACCCACGACTTTTGCAGACTTGTAATTGAAAAAGGATTAAATAATTTTTTTGAAACTCCCCGACTAAAGGAAAGTAAGAACTAAGAACCTATCAGTATAATTACAAATCCAAGAAAATCCGTCGGAGCTGCCATTGCTATTTTCGTTTGCAATATCAATTAATGTAATTAGTAAGTATTGACAAACTGCCGGTATATGAGAAGTATCAAGAAATTGAATTAGTCATCAACTGGTAAACAGCACCATCAACACCGTCATAGGCAAAACACAGCAGCTCCGGCGGATTTTCTTGGATTTGTAATTATACTGATAGGTTCTTAGTTCTTACTTTCCTTTAGTCGGGGAGTTTCAAAAAAATTATTTTATCCTTTTTCAATTACAAGTTTGCAAAAGTCGTGGGTGTTTTAAAATTTTTTAATTTTCCACTTGTAATATTAAGTAGGTATCAATGTAGATTTCAAAATAATTTCGTCCCGACATGGACACCGGGACGTCTTTGTGAAATGTTGACTACACAACGCAAATTGTATAAAAACTACTGGTATTTTACGCATTACTAATAATTAGAACTTGCCTTGGAACTAGATACCTAGGTATATATAATATACTACTTGTTAAAGTTGATCAAGGTCACTCATTCGTTTTAACTCGAATTTATTGTATTCAACACTGTTCAATAAGGTGCAAAAAATGGCGGCGAAATAAATTATACGCCCAATCACATCGGAAAACCGCAAAAACGTTGTAATTTAATGCTTGGTAACAGGCAGGTGGATTGTGTTAACTTTATACGTATTATAAATTAACACATCGTCTTTAATCTTAAAGACTTACCTAGTAGTCAAGAAAAAAGGAATAAATAATATTTGAAAAATGTGTAAAACAAGTAAGTAAGTATGCAATGTGCATTTTCTACTTTTTCTATCTGAAATTTTCTATTTTTCGTGAAACTTGAATTGAATTTTTTTGTCCATTTAGTTCTTAAATTTAGCGCAGTCGTTTCATGCAAAAATAAAACAAAATCACGGCGAACATCCAGAGGCCGGTCGATTGGAGTAGATTTGACTCTGGAAACACGAGCACTCTTTTTGAGCCGTGGGATAACTTTAATTAAGAATTTCAAAAAATAATGTTTGTTTTCATCTTTCCAACGCGGACTGCATGTATGAATCCAAAAAATAATTGTATGAGATCAATAGTTTCC
The DNA here is from genome assembly GCA_036785405.1 of Coenonympha arcania. Classification (NCBI taxonomy): domain Eukaryota; kingdom Metazoa; phylum Arthropoda; class Insecta; order Lepidoptera; family Nymphalidae; genus Coenonympha; species Coenonympha arcania. The sequence continues at coordinate 7,898,336 of CM072067.1, forward strand.
TACCATTCGGATTTCAGTGGAAGATATTTTAAATAGCGGACTTCCGTGAATTCCAGTTTTTCACAAATCTCGACAGAACATTGGATATTAAAATGTAGCTTTGTGATAAAGATAATCCAGCGTATAATCTATCTATATCAGCCAGAATAGGTTCAGTAGGTAGTTGAGGCTTGAAGGAGTCACAAACATACACGCTTACATACATAAGTATAAAGTACAAACATTCGCCTTTTTCAATTAGTGTGATTATTATTTGGTAGCAGGTAGTATCAGTTCCAAACTAATAGTGCCAATCTACTTATTCAGAAACAAGTACCTATGTATTTACATACTTCGATCTAGTTTCTCAGTAAACCCTGGTTCCTACTGCTTACGACGGAATTAATTATGTTTACCTAAATACTACTCTGGAGTTTCATCGTCAACTTAGATCGGTTCCCGGAAGCCTATCCGAGTCACAGATTTTAAGATTGCAAGAAAAAGGTTCCGAGAACTTCTTAGACGAAAAAAAATCACTTCTTTAAGGATACAAATAACTTTAACTTAGTTCTAGACCTATTAGCATTCTAAAAATGCTTCATTAATTGTAATCGTATTAATCTTTACAAGAAAAAATCTGTTTTCATTTTGTGCTGAGTAATTATCGATAAATGTCTTGTGCTAAATGTTATTCTAAGTCAGGTCACTGCATAAAAAATATGATTGACCGATAAAATACCTAATTACCAGCATCGTAATTATTACGTTGGTCATTTTTAAAATAAAATTAATAGGAAAAGCAATTAAACGGCTATAGCCTCGTTTTTAATAAATGCTAACCCACGGCCACATACTATAGATATTTTAATCGACGATGACGCGCCCCACTCTGTCAAACTACATACGAATCGTATGAAACATTTAAAGCGATTTTGACAAAGTGGGGCGCGACTTCGTGGATTGAAATAACGATACATCTACACGTTATACACCTAGTAAGAGTTTGAATATTTCGAAAATTTCCTCACAGAGATAATTTACATCTAAATTTGGAAATCAGATTTATATACGTTTAACGCTAACTGGCTTTAGAGACATGAAAGAACTCTATATCTAGTTTTGTTTTAGAAAACCACAGTCTCATTACTATATAAGTATTAAATGTAATCGTTACATTGAGCTATTGGAGCATGTCTATCCATTTTAATTATGCGCAACCAAAGAAGTTAGTACAGGTTTTTGTACGAATTTCGAGTTGACTCGCATCGCACAAACGAATCGAATTCTTCCATACATTTACAGCCAGCGCCATCTATGGACAGTCACTGACATGTCAATAGATGGCACTGACTGTAAATGTATGGAGAAATTCGATTCATTTATGCGATGCGAGTCGACTCGATTGTGCGAAATTCGTACTAAAACTTGTACTAACCCTACAGTAGGTAGGTAGGTAAGTGGAAACCAATATTAAATTCATGGTCGTTTCGCTGCAGGTATTATGTACCGTATCGTTTTGACACTAATTTTATATCAGACGATGACGTATTTGAAATTGTAGAACATAAATAAATAAAATATTGCTGATACCTGTGTAAAAACAACATAATCTGCTAAGTTGACTTGTAGATTATGACAGTTCCTGTTATGACCGTGTTATTGTGCATTATAAAGTATGGTGTCAAATGACGACAGTCTAGACTCTAGACATATGAGTAGCTTATAGCTACATGTTGACAAGGACGTTCAAAAGAATACCCATTTTCCACATACACAGGTAGGCGAATCACGTAACGTATTGGCTACATTTCGTGAAGTGAAATGTATGAAAAAAGGTCATGGCATTTACGTATGGATACATTATAAACAGACGATATTGAAACCAAAACATTTTTCGCGAACACTGAACAATTAATTTTATGATTATTTACATAGAGCGTAAAATTGAATGTAGTTCAAAACGCAACATGGTCGAGAATCTTAAAACAAATTTACTTTGTGCGATAAGTTTGAAGGATTGTATTCCTATCAGGATTTCAATATTTAAAAGCGGTGAGCTTCAATGTATTTCCTATGTTGAAAATTGAAATACACTCAATTTTGCACTCTAAACTAATAGACGTAAAGTTAATTTTTAAGGGTAATTTTTATTTCTTGATTCACACCACTCAGTGTGTGAAAACGTTACGTGAATCCGACCCCAAGTCACAAATAATTATTTACCTGATTAAATGGACTCGAGAATTAATCATTGACAATTGATACTATTTTCTTTATAGTTCTTGATAATTGTAAGGCACGTGTTTAACCTATATTCGTCTATGAGTCTATTCTACGACAAACGAAATTAAATGATTTGATACCTTTTAGATTGATTGAAGCTTATAAGCATGAAATGCATTAGGAATGTCTCGTTGATTGAAGCTTATAAGCATGAAATGCATTAGGAATGTCTCGATATATGGCTTTGAAATCAACGCATTCGAGGCCAAACGACAAAATCCAAAATTACTTTCCGTGCTAGTACCCTACAGCCATATGATCCCGAAGTCCGTTTTGGACTTACCTTTGCACAAGTTTAAAGACACTGTCAAAAACATTTAATTAATCATGGTTACTATACCATTGAAGAATTTCTTAACGACAAAGATTCTTAGAATGATAGAAATATGCTTCCATCTCCTCACGAGATATCTTTAAAATATGTTATAATTTTTCATACTGTATAAGAAATCTTGTATTATAACACTGACATTTTTGAAAAGAGCAAGTGCCGAGTTTCTTGCCAGTTCTCTTGGTGCAAACCTGCTTTCCGAACCTGGCGGTAGAGTTTTGACTTTTCATAAGAGCCTGTTATTTAGGCCTATGTGAAAATAAATATTTTGATTTTCATTTTCATTGTAAATTATTTGTTAGTCACATCACTTAGAACGTTCTCTTGAACATGATCTTTAAAAATAAACTCCTTATCTTCGAGGTGAACGAAGGTGACAAAACGCAATCTGCAATTTAAACTTGACCTTCTTGTTACAAACACCTACTCGCCTGCTGTTTCAAATTCCCAAGTTATTTGTACGTGCAATTTTATTTCAATGAGAATTTGAATATTTCATTCTTGTTTTTTTCCTTTAGACTTGTAAACTATCGATTGAAATCATGTTGAGTAGTGAGGGTAATGCATCTCATAAATCTTTATTAGTTTCTCAGCTTTCCATTCTGATGCCAAATTTAAACATCGTTCTTGTAGGTGAATCTCTACTCCCTACTCGTTTTGAATCGTATTTTTGACTATTATCCCATGCGATTATATTATCTTTTGCGATTGCCTATAAAATAAAATAAAATAAAATAAAAATATCTTTATTTACCAAAATGAGAACACATGTAACACAATTATTTCTAGCGGTCTCCAAACTAGAGATCCTGTATTTTGGAGACCATTTATTACGCTTACCTATCTAAGATTATACTAGGGCTATGTAATATGTATTCCTGAAAGGATTATAATTTTACATTTCTACTATACCTAATAACATCATCATCATATACAAAGTAAAAAATAAGTACATGGATACAATATATAAAACATAAATAATAAATAATATATATATATATATATATATATATATATATATATATATATATATATAAATAATAATAATTAATATCATTATTTGTTTCCCGCTAGTAAATCCTCAGTATCCGCATAATTTAAAGTTTTTAACCAGTTTGTAATTTTGTTTTTGGCCATATATTTTGGTTATCTATAGCTATTTGCTATCGTCTGTCGAACATTTTTACCAAATCCTTTTGGACATCACTAATTCAAAATTTCAAATCAACGACGTCTAGCTTTTTCATCTTTTAGCCTTATTCTAAAAAGTCTTGTCGATCATATAAATGTTATTCCCATTATCAAGTATTTTGATGAATTTCGGTTTAATTAGGTAGTCATCTATGGATTGAGAAATCGATAGATCTTTGAGATGATTGTAAAGTCTCATGACTAGTGAATTGCTTTATCTATTTCCATCTTTTTCAAATAAAATTATCTTATTTCTTGTATCTTGAAAAAAAATCTGAAATACCTATGAAATCAATAAAGCACGTGTTTAATTTTCCCAAGCGTTCGATATTCGATAGCTATCGGTCGATGCTGCCGTGTCAATGGCTCCGAGTCCAGACGCGTAAAAAGCAATCTATTTCTGACTCATGGCCGAACAAAAACTTTTTACGTCTTAAACACTGAATTCTCATAAATGACCGTGACCTGCAGCCGTAGCCATGCTACCTTATCTATTCTGTTTCTACTATTGCTAATGCACAAAATTTAAAAAAAATTATGAGTATGACGGTTGTCATCGATAAGTCACATGATCATTTGTCGATCGGATATTGTCATTCCGACAAAGGATAGTGACCATTGATGTATGGAATCCTAACTCCTACATTTTTTTTAAATTAATGTACGGATTCCAAAGTTATAGACAAATTATGAACAAGTTGTAGGTACTTCTCAACAAAATCTGTATGACAGGAAATGTGTATTAAAAAGAAAGTAACTTTTTAATTCTGTATATGACAAACTAATTCCTAGTGCCAATGGTGCTTAAAAAAGACTATTATTTCGTAGAATAATTTGGTTTTGGTTCATGAGAAAACTTGATACCTACCACTTTTGGTAATTTTTTTTTTAGGGTTTTTGATTGATACAGGAGGATATTGATGTGGCTTTCAAATTCGTTCTATTAGTTCCGGATAGCTTGAGTAAAGTCTTATTTCGACCGCTACTTTAATTATGTAACTTCGATTAAGAGTTTTGGTGTCGGAGTGGGTTTTTTTTCACCGTGATTCAAGTTCACGGCTAATTGCCGGCAACGGGGTGCGTGCCAACATTCGAACACGAAAGGGCGACCTTTCACGAGCGTACCTATTGTCATCTCGACCACTTATCCGCCAGACACCAGCAACCATAGCCATAATATGTCCCATCAAAGTTATAATTAATAATGTCAAATTCAAAAAATCACATATGAATTTAGCGATAATTTTCATACATTTTTGAATTTCGTTCCATTTCTATTTTCTTATTAATATTAATGCCATATGGTTAGAGGTGCTGTCCCCCCCCCCCTGTTTTAGCATATATGTAAATATTGTAAGGATCAACGTCCTTAAGTTAATGCTTAAGTCTGCCTGCGAAATTCAAATTTTATTTTGTTTTTACCAAGTTGTTTGACTAATTGCTTTTGTGCACTGGAAAAAAATTTCAAGTAAAGATTTTATCTAAACATGTGAAGGTGACACTGCCATTTGCGCGAACTTAATGGCTAAGCCTATTATACCTTGATAGCTTCCAAATTTTATTTACCCAAGTTCTTTGCTAATGCGAAACTGTTTCCGGCTCGCGTGATTGGTTGTTACTTGAAACCAGCTTCTAGCTCTAGCTTTTTCTGTGTTTTACAATATTTTCTCAGTCTATAATACGAAAACCCCTCGCTCGTCGCTCGTATTAGGGGTCTAGCGAGTGCTAGGTCGATGTTATTATCACATCAGCTGACATGAATATTCAATCAGTTGAACCGATTATCGCTGGTAGAAAATGCGAGTTCACGTACGCTTTGTTCTTACTAATTCCGCTTACCGTGAGTTTCCACTTTTTAAACATGAACATGAAGAATAATGAACGCTCTATACTATTTTCTGAGTCTTTGAGTTGACTAAATACGGAGTGTTCAATGTGTTCCATACTAATTTTTGGACAATAGTTTGTCTTCCCGTCTCGTCCCGTTGGCCGTCACATTATTAGTTCTTCTCTATAGGTGCAAGCGTTCGGAACTTGACGGTAGAGTTTTCACTTTTCATAAGAGCCTTTAGTTTCGGCCATAATTATACTAACCGTTTGTCTTTTCGTCCCGTTGGCCGTCAGATTATTAGTTCTTCTGTCTAGGTGCAAGCTTTCCGAACTTGACGGTAGAGTTTTGACTTTTCATAAGAGCCTTTAGTTTCAGCCATACTGTTGTCCAATCGTCATGCCGATTGGATAAGTTAGAACTGACCTGTGTGGGCGTGGATTGGCATGGAAGGTATTCTTGACGGCACAATTGATTTTCAATTCTTTGACTAGATCATGCCAATTGGAGCGTGTATTGCAATACATTGCAATGCTGTTCAGTATAGTCCAGACTTTTGTCGGTGGTAGACGTCTTCGTGCGTCCATTGCCATTAGTGTCGCCATGGCCAAGTGAACGTAGCTGCCGATTTTAACTGATCATGTTTAGGGTATATGGATGAACGGCAGATCAAGCTTGCAGCATGATGCTGAATGCCGATTGGATGATAGAATGAGTGGTCTATAGCAGGCACAAGTTAGGCCTATCACTTCCCTTGCGGTACATCCATGATTGTGCTCATCTCTGACTGATCTACGCTAGTTTTCCCGTGTTTGTTTTACCTGCAGACTGCAGCAGATTCCAGACTATAATATAATAGAGTATCTTCAGCTACACAATTACAGTAATACAGTAGGTACAATGTACTGTGTACTCAATTACAGTCAATACAGCTGAGCCGAGCTGCCGTCTGATAAGGAGTTCGCGATAAGAGTTGTTATTGTTTTGATGCGCTAGTTCCACACGCGGTGCCGTGTGCGCTCTGACTTCTGACGACACAGATTACAGCTCAATTATGCGCAGTTAGTACTATATTACAGTTATTTCCTTATTTTACAAGAAGACTACTACATGCCTGATACCATACGACTTCATTGGCTTAACGATTTCAAGCGGTTCTTGAGTCCTCCAAGCATCAAACACAATATCTCTTCAATCAATTCCTTTACGCCATTCATAATATATCCACCGAGATTTTTACACATCTCCCACTTCGAATATATCCACTGAGGTTATTACAAAAATGAATAGGCATTTTCTAGGCAAGCGCGCTCCATCCTAGACCTCATCATTTCTGCCCATCAGACATGATTATAGCCAAGCGCAAGCCTATCAATTACAAAAAAACTCGAACCAGTGATCATATTATGCCTTGCGCTTTTGAGAGCATGTGCATTGTGCATTGTGCTTTTGCGTGTGCTTTTACCACTTTGTGGTCACGTGTGCGATGCCCTTGTGGTAATTTTCATTACGCTGTTGCGTTCATGGAATATGTATTCCCACAAGTAATTTCTTCACCTTCTCATCTTTTACATTCAAAAGTTTCTTACACTCATTTCCATTAGCATTCTCAATCTCATTCCTATTCTGTCATTGTCATTGTCATTCTTTTTTTGTTTTGTAGACCAAACACCATGTCTATCAGCTGTTCTACTCCAATTATTGAGATAATGTTTTAAGTTATGAATGAAATAATACTCAGTATTTATTACTATTTCATTAAAAGTTAAAAGTAAATTAAAATGTCCACGGTTTTAATAAAACCGGCCGGATCATAAAATCAATATGAACCATACACACGAGGAAAATTAAAAATAGGTCGCAACTCGCGAGGGTCTTTATTATTATATTCACGAATAACAATGTACAGTTGAAGGGCTCAAAATATCGTGAGCGCGTGCTGCAATTAGTGTGCCGACACGAAGGGCGAAATTCTTAACAAACACAATATCAATGTTGATGGAATATCATGTTTCATACTGTTTCAATAATAAACCAAGCACAATGATTATATTTACCCCCATTTATTTCTGCTATGAAATGAGGGAAATCAATTAAACTTAATGTAGAGAAAACAAAGAAGAGTCTTAGATCAAAGTTTAGTTTTTCACAAAGAAGTTTCCAATTCTTCATCATCGTCCTGTGCCATCATCAAATCGAAGAACAGTCTATTATTATTAGGACAGGAAAGAAGATTATAAATACGTTATGGAAACGGAATAGATATAGTTAATAGTTAATATTTCTTTGGCGTTTCAAATTATCTCCAAAATCTGCCTTCCGAAAATCTTGACTATTATGAAAATTATTTATGTCAAGTAATAAACAATTAATACATTCTCCACTTCTTCTTGTACCTCTCCTTTTGAGGTTGCTATTAATTTGATTTATATTTTTGTACCTATAAATCCCAGTTCTGCTTCAATCGGAAATAAGACTGAAGATTCTTCGATCTAGATTAAAACTGCTATCTGCTTTGTTTGAAGCTGCTATAGCCTGACGTTTCTGTAGAATGAATAAAGTACGCTTGTATTGTTGAATTGACTTATAAACCAATTTTGTATTCAGAGAAAATTGAATATAATTTTTTACTTCGTTTATAAACATGTTTTTTAACCTTGGTAGGATATTATGTGGTGACAATTCATAAATGCGGTTGGTACTCATTACTGATATGATCTATTTATTCTATTTACTGAAAGAACATACGCATTTACTTACATTGCGTAGAGCTATTGCCTCTTCATCTTACTTATCTTTTCGATTTTCGCAGCTCTCGGTCTTCGTATACCGATAAAACGTAGTTATAATAATTTACCGCCATCGCGCTAAGAATAAGATAAAATCCTACTTTCCCTTACTTTGGCGACCAATCATGTCACAGTCGTTCTGAAAAGGCGTTTAGTTAATTCCATTTAAATCAAGTAAAAATATAATGAAGATCGAACGGAGACAAATGATATAGCAACTCTGTTCATCCAAAACTGGGTTCTCGTCAATATTTGGAGGAGGAGTAATATGTCTAGACCAGCAGGCCTAGCATGCACACGTAGAGATTATGTTTTGTAGAAAGAGATACAACATTTCTTCATAGACATTCATTTCTATTTGCTTAACATGGATGTCAAGAGATACAATTTTCTCTACCCGAGAGTTTTAATTCTCGTGTAGACATACCAGTGTGGCCGCTTCAAATCGATTGATAGTCGTCCATCGGCAATGTTGATGATAAGATTCGTAATATTAGAACTTATTTGACATTCGCATTTGCAGGAAAATCATACCGATTTTATTTACATTTACAGTTTACACAAACAATGTGGCGAACTATACTCCTATATTTACGTGTTCATTCACACGTGGGGCGTAGTGTGCGTGTGGCGTCGTTGCGCCTGCGCAGACGACTCCGCGACCGAGCCCTCTTTGTTTGTTGACAAGCGGAGTGGAGGCGTCAGCCGTCAGGCGAGCCGTGTTGTTTTCTGTATTTCTGTTCTGTTTTGTTCGCTTCTCCGCGAGCGGCGAGACTTCGCGCGTGCACTCCGTCCGCACCAGACGTGTGGACGTTTGATCCAAACAAATCATAAAGACTTTCGTTTTTTATTTCGTCTTCTGTACTAAACAGGTTTTCGATTTATTTAGTGCAGTTTACTGTTGTATTAGGCTCAATATTAATAATACTCCTCGGTGCTGTTTACCTCTTTTGTGTACAGTGAAGTTTTGTGCCTTAATCTGCGTTCCGTTTGTGATTATTTCACAAACAACTAAAATTACTCTTTCACTGCTCTGCCAAAAGGTAAATGTTTACTTTTCTACTATTTTTACGTGTATGTTAAACTCTGCGTTTTAATGTTATTCAGTTTACTGGTGAAATGTCAGGTTTTTCTGTATTATCCTAAACTTAGGTAGGTACAGGAAGTGCATTTACTTGGATTTATCTTTTTGTCTACATTAAATTCCAAGTCATGCACTTGTATCAATATCACATACTTAAAGCACCTTATCAGTTAGCCATATCGTGGCTATAACTGTTTAGATACCTATTTGTTTTTGTTGTCTGGCGTAATCACTTTGCAAGGGTTATTCTTTCACCTATTTATTTTGCTTTTCTTTGTTCGTTTGTCTGCTTGAATAAAATTTTACATCGATAAATAAACAAAGAATTAGAATGTAATAACTAACAAATTCTTATCACTGCTGTCTACGTTAAACAATCGAAGTTTATTGTTGATCCGTTTATGTAATACCACGCACACTGTAGGATTTCACTCGCCACTAATGAGATTCATAATATAATGTACATTATATTGGAAGATTAAAGCGGTTTTCTTCGCCTCAATTTAGATACAGTTATTTTGGCCCGACGTCTCCGTGGATGGCGCCTTACGGTACCTCGTAATGTATTATAGTAGGTAGTACACCTACTTTGTGTTCTGGTGAAGAAGACTGCACAATATGCAAGTTGTATGCAACTTGATTTTTCTTTACTCTATGGATAAGACCGAGGCCCGGTTTCATTAAACCTAGAGCACAAGAACTGGCATCTAACGGCTGTTACCAATATCCTATCTATCCATGGTTTGACCTACTAGAGATAGGACATAATTTGTAGGAACTCCTGTCATATTGGTATCTCTGATAGGGAATCATAGTTGTTATGGTTTATTGAGGATAGTCATATGTCATCATAAAAGCATAACGGGATTAAAATAAGCCTTAATATGCCCAGTTCCTGATTTACTCCCTCGTTTAAATGAAAGATAATGCTTACCATAAACACAGAAGTCTAAACTGGGAGCCATGTTATCTTTAGAAGCAATAATCATTTCGTTATTAATAGAAGCATTGGATTTTTAGTTGACTATTTAGTAGTGTTATTATCTCGCTGCAGACTCGGTCATAAATCATCCGAGTGTTTCGCTTTTATATTTCACTGCTGAGCTTCACTGCTGCTTTTGTATTTTAGTGAACAACAAAAGCGAAACACTCGAATGATTTATGGCCGAGTCTGCAGCGAGATAATAACACTACTATAAAACGTTTCAAAACGACAGTCTGATTGTATCTAGGAGTTACAAACCCAGGTATCAGTTGGTTTCGTAGTGTCAGTTGATAAACATTAGGTAAGTAATTTCTCTATACACATAGAGGTTCAGATATAACAGAACCAATTTAGTAATGGGTATTTGTACTTTTAATTAGTATTAAATTTTAATTACCCCAACGTCGCTCAGTTCAGCGAAGGCAGCGCGTTTACCGTTTAAAGTAAAGCACCGTAACTGCAGACATGGACAGTAAATCGGTCAAAAGGTGATTCATCTCACCGTGACCAGTAATGAGCGTGGACACGTTACCAGTTACATACATCGATACATCTACCGTTATAATGTAACGCTTTACACCCATGTCAGTTTGCGTTTGTTTCATAGTTCTCGGAAATCTTCCAGGTAGGAGTTTTGTTGAACCATATATTTCTGGAGAACAGTTTGCGTTTACATTTTTGCTAATATTATAATAGATTAATGTTAAAATAAATAATCTGTACAGTAAATCAATTAGGATCAAACAAGTGTACTAAAACCTCGCCTTCCCAAAATACTTCACTTTAAGTTTTGATATTCCGTCAATTAATAATTGCTAGTTAAAGTAGTTAGGTACATCATATATATTGAATGAGCATTTGTGCTTGCGAAAGTTAACAAAACAGCTTTGCCAGGGTAAGATCATATTCTGTGTTCTAACTAAAACAATTATACATATAAATATCGTCAAGAAAAACCTGCGTGTGTCAACAGATGGAAATAGCAATTTGTAAATTGGAAACCGTAAGGAAATCGGTCGTCGATCTTTTATTACGCTTCTAATTGGTGTTTTGATACTTTTACATTGCTTGGTCTATTGAAGAGATTGACCAATACGATTCAAGGTACAGCTGTAAGTATTTTAAAACATGAACTTTAAAAATTGCGTTTGCGGGTGAACCTTTCTAAAGAAGTTATAATCTATTCAGTCATGTCAGAGCTCAAACGCCTTTAACTATTATTGGCAAAAGAACAACCGAAGAGACATGATAGTGAAAAGTTGTTTCAGGATCACAGTAAAACCGGATTCGTGTTTAGAACATAAAGTTTCACTTAACCAAGATAAGTTTCACTAAAATCACTTTGGGGTCTATACTGGATTCGCTGGTCAACTTTCACTGTGGCACCAATTGTAGTCAGATTGACCTGAGATATTATATTATAACCGGTCCTAGTAGCGAAGCTGAGTGGCTTAGTGTTAGAAAACTGGAAAATAGGCCGTGCGCAAAGGATAACAGGGCACAGTTTGGAAGGTAAAATGTGAATTTACTATGTAGATGTTGAGCGTCTTTATGTACTTATTCTACTTGTGATGTTTTTGGTTCATACAGAATTTGCACTTATGGTACAACTTGTAAAGAATTGATTTTCGAAAGAACCTACAGGTATCCAAGTTTCTTGGTATTTTTTTTCTGTCCCATTCACCAATATACAATTACTTCTCTTGTCTATGTTCCCGATAAAGCCTTGACGTTTCAAACACAGTATTTCTAAATTGCATTCATTATTTGGAAATACAAATATTTAAATATTTATAAATTTTAAGTGTTGTCGCCTAGTCCGCAAGGACTAAAGCTCTGTGGGTAAAACTCAGTAAATTGCCATTCACTAGAAAATTTGTGAACCAAACAGAACCATTACATGAAATAATTGCAATACTTTATTTCACATAGGACTTATAGGCATTATTGACGACTCAGTTAATGGTTCAATAAAACTTACAACTAAGTTTACGTGGAGTCCAAGCACCTTCCACTGAGAATTAGCCCGTAACGAACTCAGCTATGGCCACTCTTTAGTCGGCTATATCATGAATAAATGGTCAGTGGTAATGTCTGACTGCGAAGGTCTGTTAAGCTTTGGCTAAATGGTCTTATAATCATCTTTACCTAAGAGGCCTATACGACAAATGTGGGACATTCATAGGTTGAGATTGAGAAATATAAGGATGAGTTTCGCAGACACCACTTGGCACTGTCGTCTGTCGTACAGGTTTATGGGTATGCAATAATTGCCATTCTATAGGTCTAACAGGTTTAATTATTATGTTTGAAATGAAAACTCCATTGTGATAACTGGTATTGTATTAAACATAATAAGCAGTAATGTAAGTGTAAACAATGTACATACTCGTACATAATACAAAGCCACACGAGGAAGTCGCAAAAGACGATAAGAGAAATTGCGTCGTTGGCCGCAACATATTATTGCATGTTAGGCGTAACTCCGCGGACTAATGAAATAATCAAACTAATAAATATCTTATAATAAAGATTAGTAACGAAGCATTATAGCTACAATAACATTTTTCACTCTGGTTTTGCTTCGTCTATAATTTTGTTAGTTTATTGTTACGCTGAAAAAATAGAGTAGGTACTGATATCCTATAATGATTGAAGGAAAAGGCTAGTTTGAAAGTTGTAAAGATTCAAAAAAACTTGAAATGTAAAAGCGAGTGATAAAATTCATGACCACTTTTTATACAATTTGATAGAGATACTTATGTCCAATAATGCATGTATTATTAGAGTGTACAGAAATTGGCTTTTGTGGGTATAGAAAAGACCTCAGTAATCATCTTCTGTGGGGATACAGAAGTCCTTATTATTAATAAGGAACAGTTAGTTTTATCGAACTCAAATAAAATGAATTCACTGGAATTAATACTTGGTTAACATGTACCTAAATTCACGATAACATAACATAGTACCTACAGTTACTTTAAAGAAAGTTTTTCCCTTACCAAACCCAGAAAAAAATATTATGTGCCTAAGTTTGGGGTCTTGTCAATACAAGGTACGTTGGAAACCCATTAAATTTATTTTGCATCGACAAATATTTTTTCACCACATTCCCACCAACTTTATTTCTCACAACATTTCAGAACATTTCAACTTGACCTTACATAATGTTGTAGAAGTGATTATTTTGTACAGTTTATGAATGTATAGCTTTACTGATGGGTACGTCTTCGTGGCATTGATTTCGCGTCATTAAATTACAGTTAAACAATTTTTTTGCGATCCACCAATTATGTTTCCAACTGTACATTAAATTCGTAATTTCTTTGTTTAATATATTATGAGGATACTGGACAGGTATTTCATGTTTTGAAATAAAGTAATGTTTATTCTATTAAATAACTTTTAATTATACATTTACGAGTTAACAATAGTGCGTAAATGAACTATTAATTAAATTATAACGTGGTAGGTATAAAAGTATTAGTGAGTAACCACGAGAATCTAGAGAAATGATTCACAAAACGGCTTACAACTTACTGGAACGACTAACTGTTATAAAATAACAATGGATTTAAAAGAAACTGTATTTTAAAACTATTTTTCCCATAGTATCTTGTAGTAGGTAAATAACTTGAAATTAGTAACATACGAGTACGTATTTGTGTCATTTTTTCTGTAACTGCAAAAATAATAATGCTCCTTTAAAATCCCAATTTAGTGAAGCGAAAGTTGCAAAATGCAAAACAACTTTTTTTGTTTTTTTGTTTCAACTTAAAGCTTGAGAAAAAAGAAATATATTTCCTAAAATAATACGAAGTATCAAATGTCAAAACCAAACCCTTTAAACTACATTACGTTTCATGTTGTTAAAAAAGTAATAAATCCAACTAACTTTTTAAGATCAAACGATCCCGTCTAGACTTGTCTGTTTTAAATTCAAGTACTGTGCGTTTTATACTTCTTTCCCTCCATTTATTTCCTTATTTCCTCTAACACGAATCGTCTAGCCATATTAAATTAACTACAACCTTAATAATATTGATCGTATCTGTCTTATAGTAGCTGCAACCTGTTTAAATTTGTTTATTTGGTGTTTTTTAATACGAAGCAAAGAAAATAAAAATAACAAATTCGTTAAATAGTATGGACCACTGAGCGTCTAGACAGAGTAGTTTTCAATTCTAGTGCTGCAACACTTTCCTTACCCCCCTGTCTAGCCATGGTGTCTTTATTTCCTCAAACCTCGGGTTGCAGACTGCAGTCTAATAGCTCTATTTTATGGGTACCCCTTCCATTGTTCGCTTTTTGTTTTCCTTTGCTTCCTATATTAATTTGGCATCTTTGTTTTCGCCTATATTCCTAAAATAAGAGTCGAGTACCTATAGCCGCAGTCTTACCATCATTTAGTTTGAGTCTTTACTAAAATTTTGACTACATTTCCTTTAATGCCTTCGTAATATTCATATAACCAGCAAACTCACTTTCATATTTATTTATTAGTGTGGACTATACAAGTTCACAAACCATAAAGCGGTTGTCTTTTCCATTTTTAGTACGCATGGCTAAGGTTTGGAATGCTCTCCCAAAATCTGCGTTTCCCGCACTATACGACCTGGGTACTTTCAAAAAAGAGTGAATAGGCATCTTCTAGGTAAGCGCGCTCCATCTTCGACCACATAGGTGAGATTGTCGTCTAGCGTAAACCTATATAGAATAACAAAAAAAAGGTTAAAGACGTAGTCTTCCCCATCGAGCATTTCTGTAAAACAACTGTTTTACAATGTCGGGAACTTACAAATTTCCTAGTTAACAGTTGTGTAGAAAATGTTTTCTACTAGCTAGACAACCTCCCCGTCTAGACATGCGTACTTTGAAGTCTAGAACTATTAAACATCCTGCCACCTTTGCCATTATCGATTTCCTGTCTGGATGGTTCTTGTTTTAATTGAGATTTTATTTTAAGTTTCTTTTTATAGTCTTCATTCTAATTTAGTTTAGCTTCTTCTTGGTTTAACATAATAGTTTTTTGTTTTGTATAATATCTTAAGAGGATAATTTCACTCCTTTTCACTCTTGCGAATTACGTTGGTGCAAAAAAAAACGTCATTTTACCTAATTACTAAAAAGCTTTTGTACATGACGTCTAAATTTTAAAATAATTGTCTTTCAATTGTTAACTGCAGGTCACTAAAAATTGCTTATATCGCCTGCAAAGGTACTGCTAATAATGTTGCCTGAAATCGTTCTAATTCGTTTTCTTTTGTGCGAGCACCTGACTGCTTAGTTATTATTAACGTAGAATTTTTTGCACGTTCAGATTCTGCGAAGTTGCCTGCTGGTACCGAGTTATATGCCAACTGCGTAACTATAATGACTCAAGCTCGGAGCTTTGTTTGAGATGCGAACAAAAACATCCTTGACAAATAAACGAGATAAAAGGAACAGGACCATCCGCTCCTGAATCCTGTTTTAAAGATGCGCCTCGCGAAATGGCTTTTGGCACGCGTAGGTTTGTTCTTCGGAACAATTTTTTTCATAACTTCGAACATGAACTTGTCTTTACTGTTATTATAAATCCTGTAACTTTATTCCACGGCATTGGTTTTATCATCATTGATTGCCTGTACTACTGCTAAGTACTAATAAGCAACAACTTACTAAAACTATATGACGAGAATAGTATTCATAATCCAAATACTGAGAGCACTTAAATATTATAGTCGAAAAAAAATTAATAATTAATTATTTATTGCAAAAACTGTATCAATTGCTATAATGGAAATGGTCCTTTCTTACAAGCAAAGCTTCTGCAGAGCTTGGCCGCGCCGTGGCCCGATCATTTGGTACTGTGAAGGACATTATTGTTATTACTCTTACTGGCCCATTTAAAATTAGCTTCATGTAAACACATCGCTTACCTACTACGTCACAAAGGCTTTAATAGTTAATTCTAAGAAAATTATTTCCCCAGCTTCAATATCGGTTGCTGCTTTAGAGTTGTGCCGCGGTACGCCTTCCCATTGTCGGGGTGCATTGGAAAGGTGTCGGCTGCAACAATGCAATGCCTCGCCGATTTCTCTTTGGACCGTACTTACTCCGTAGTCCGTGCCGTTTCCACTACAAAAGCCTTTTCAACCAATTCAGTTTATTTAAATCCTTCATAGTTATCTAATTCCTCATTCAGCTTGCTTTTAGCGGGGATCTTTTTATTAGTTCCCGGTATTTGTTCACCCTTTTTGCTTTTGTTATGAGTCCGCCTTTTATTTGATCTATTTGTTGTTTTATCTTTTATTGGATAGGTATTCAATTTATTATAGTGAAGAATTCTTTCCACAGTAGTGTGTATCTATCTACGTCATGCTTTTCAAGGAGTTTTTGGTTTAAATTACTTGATAACTTTTACCCGGTAGGGGTTAGATTTTTAGGGCGGCAGTTAGGCGGGTCACCTGATGTTAATTAATCACCGCCACACATGGACATTTGCAGATTTGCCAGCCATCTATTTAATTGGTAGGGAAAGAAGGCAATTCTGCGCCAAAGTGTATGCTCAGAGAAAGTGATTCCACTTTCTCTGGTTTTGGTGTGCGAAATATAGATATTATTATTTCGTATATCATTCATATTCATATTGTACTTATTATAATTTTACGTAAAGATAAACCATATCTAAGCTTCGTGTAACCTACACAATAGTTTGGAAGTGATTGAAAATATAGGTATAGAAGATATCTGTACGATTGATTTAAAAGTGTATGTTTTTTATGCATAAAACATGCATCCATCTCAATTCGTCTCGCTCGGAAATGTTGCTTTATATTCCCCGGTTCCCGGAAGTATTCGCCGTCTGTCTATGCTCTCGGGAGCTTCGGGAAAATCTCTTTATTCTACTATTTTGACGGCAGGCTTGAAATTCTAACCAGAAGCCAGTCCGGATGTTGAGATGTTTGGTATTTCAATTTCATACTTCTTTAATCTTATATTTGCTTATACTCTCCTATAGAAATCCGAGAAGAAATTAGAAAAAAAGTCTGTTAGAAGATTTTTGAATGCAACATTTGGTGGGTCGATATCCCAGGGCGCGAAAATTCAAATTTTATTTAATGTTTCGAAAGTAGTAGGCTAATAATTAAAGGTAAATCGTAAGATAATGGCAATGAGTTTTGCGGGCATAATATTTATGCATCTACATATTATTTGTCGTGTATTTAGGACAAATATGAAGTGAATTTCGACCAATGTTTTTATAAAATCATGTAGATACATAAATGTTATGTCCAAGAAACTCATTACCATAAGCCTACGATGTATAATTATTAGTTCTTTAGAAAAACTAAATAAAATTTGGCCCTGGCGTATCGAACTCATGCAGCTGTTTATTGACATTATTTTGAATCAAACTAATTGATCAAATGCCTCTCCACGAGTACTTTGTCTTTCATGAGTTATGACCCATTTGAATTTTGCGGGCAGACCCTAGCATTGATCCTTAAACGATTTTTTTTACCTACTTGCAATCACTCTAATCGTCATAGTAAAAATAAAAATCCATCAAACTGGATTAGGGTTTTACAAGCAAAAGGAAAATGATTATGGCCGAAAGCAGGCCGATACTCGATAAGGCGTCGAGTTGTGTTTTCAACTCGAGGGTGCTTGACCTGAATCGAACTTACCGTAATAAAACTGTATGTACAGTCAACTCCAAAAGTCCATAGGTATAGAATTCGCAAACTAGATCCCTTGTATGCACTCGACCATTCAGTATACAGGAGTATTGCACAGAAAAATCTGGAACCTGATGGTGTTATCTTAAGGATGATATTATAGACAGTTTAACGGCAATATGCGGATATTTTGACACCGTTTTAGACTTTACGCTATGTATGGATTTTTGAAGTTGACTGTACCAGCACTAATTTTTACCTTTATCTGTACATCGTTCTGGTTGTAAACTTTTGAAATCAGTAATGGGCAGGCCGGAAACACATTTATAACACGCCACGCGACACAATAGGCGTTGAGACTTGAGATCGAAGAATGCAACCAATTTATTTTCTGTGACTAGAATACCTATGTTAAAAGAGTCAACGTATGTTAATGTATTCCGTAAAGAAAATGATACTTAAGAATAAATTAGTAGCAAAATGTAGAATTTTCCACTTTGGCCATTTTTCAATATTGGCTGAACTTGACTTGAACAAATCTTGGTGTTATTTTATTCTTGATGTTGATCTCAAAAATACAAAACGGGCCTAATCAAGTTTCCACATCAAAACCATGATAAAGTGCAACATTAAACCCTCATAATATATAAATAGAAGGTGATTCCTTTTTACTATTTTTGTGTGAATAGAGTCTATGCTCTATACTCCTTAATTCAGTCCGCAGTCACCATAGTAATTTCCCACCCTCTAATTAGGCACCCGCTGAAACCGTACGTCCGTCACCAAGCGAGTCACGTCGAACTAACATCGAGGCTTATCGAGCATAAAGTAGTCTTTTTTCATTGACCCGACAGCATGGGCGAACGATGAATCGATATCTCGACACGGCAGTTTACCTGCAGCAACCTAGCGAGATTTTATTTCAAATCAAATTGAATGGTCTAAGATAACTATACGCATCTATGTTTATGAAGGAGTTCCCATAGAACAAACATCGCTGGCTTATCGAGCATAAAGTAGTCAATTAGTTTGTTTATTTGACCCGAGAGCATGGGCGAACGATGAATCGATATCTCGACACGGCAGTTTACCTGCAGCAACCTAGCGAGATTTTATTTCAAATCAAATTAAGATAACTATGCGCATCTATGTTTATGAAGGAGTTCCCATAGAGTAAACATCGCTGGCTTATCGAGCATAAAGTAGTCAATTAGTTTGTTTCATTGACAGCATGGGCGAACGATTAATCGATATCTCGACACGGCAGTTTACCTGTAGGAACTTGCGACATTTTGTTTCAAATCAATTTGATGTTCTAAGAGAACTTCGCGTCTATGTCAATGAAAAAGTTCCCATATAACAAACATCGCTGGCTTATCGAGCATAAAGTAGTCAATTAGTTTGTTTCATTGACAGCATGGGCGAACGATTAATCGATATCTCGACACGGCAGTTTACCTGCAGCAACCTAGCGAGATTTTATTTCAAATCAAATTAAGATAACTATGCGCATCTATGTTTATGAAGGAGTTCCCATAGAGTAAACATCGCTGGCTTATCGAGCATAAAGTAGTCAATTAGTTTGTTTCATTGACAGCATGGGCGAACGATTAATCGATATCTCGACACGGCAGTTTACCTGTAGGAACTTGCGACATTTTGTTTCAAATCAATTTGATGTTCTAAGAGAACTTCGCGTCTATGTCAATGAAAAAGTTCCCATATAACAAACATCGCTGGCTTATCGAGCATAAAGTAGTCAATTAGTTTGTTTCATTGACAGCATGGGCGAACGATTAATCGATATCTCGACACGGCAGTTTACCTGTAGGAACTTGCGACATTTTGTTTCAAATCAATTTGATGTTCTAAGAGAACTTCGCGTCTATGTCAATGAAAAAGTTCCCATATAACAAACATCGCTGGCTTATCGAGCATAAAGTACCTAGTCAATTAGTTTGTTTCATTGACCAGAGAGCATGGGCGAACGATGAATCGATATCTCGACACGGCAGTCCACCTGCAGCAACTTGCGACATTTTGTTTCAAATCAAATTGAATGGTCTAAGAGAACTTCGCGTCTATGTTAATGAAGAAAATGAAAATGAAAATGAAAATGAAAAATCTTTATTTTCACATAGGCCCAATTAATAAGCTCTTATGAAAAGTCAAAACTCTACCGCCAGGTTCGGAAAGCAGGTTTGCACCGAGAAGAACTGGCAAGAAACTCGGCACTTGCTCTTTTCAAAAAAAATGTCATTATATACAATTTCTTAAATAATATCAATAATTAATACATAATTTTTAAGATATCTCGTGAGGAGATGGAAATACATCCCTATCATTCCAACAATTCTTGTCATTAAAGAATTCTTCAATAGTATAGTAACCCCGACTTATTAGATGTTTTTTGACAGTGACTTTAAACCTGTGTAAAGGTAAGTCCAAAACAGACTTCGGGATCATATTGTAGAAGCGTACACTCAACCCCACAAAGGACTTCTGTACTTTACGTAAACGGTGTGGTACTACAACTAACTTGTGTCCGCCATTTCTAATTGGACGGTTACTTACATCTATACGTTGCTTATAATTATTAATGTTTTGACGTACAAAGAGTAAGCAATTATAAATATATTGAGATGCCACTGTAAGAACACCTATTTCTTTAAATTTTTGGCGAAGAGATTCGCGTGGCTTCATTTTGTATATAGATCTAATTGCTCTCTTTTGCAATACAAATATAGTTTGAATCTCAGCAGCTTTGCCCCATAATAGAATACCATAGGACATAACACTGTGGAAATAGGCATAATAGACAAGCCTGGCTGTATCAATGTCTGTTAACTGCCTAATTTTTCTCACAGCATAGGCAGCTGAACTAAGTTTACCTGCCAGAGTCTCAATATGAGCGCCCCATTGTAGTTTATCGTCTAAGGTTACCCCCAGAAATACTGTAGAGTTTTCCATTTCCAGTGTTTCACCATTCACAATCACCTTTTTGTTGGTAGCTACGTTTTTTACGTTTGGTAGTGCGAACTCAATACACTTAGTCTTTTTTGAGTTTAAAAGTAAATTGTTAACAGTGAACCAATGCGATACATGCGCGATAGCATAATTTACGTCGTCAAAGTTGTCTTTACCTCTATCAGTTTTAAAAATCAAAGAAGTGTCATCAGCAAACAATACTATCTCGCAAATACCGTTTACATGGTGCGGCAAATCATTTATGTACACTAAAAATAGAAAAGGTCCCAATATTGAACCCTGTGGCACACCCATTATGGGGGAACAACCCTGCGACTTTATGTCATTTATGCATACCTTTTGTGTTCGATCACTTAGATAAGAGGCAACGAAATCAAGAGCTCTGTCTTTGATGCCGTAGTGGCTAAGTTTAAATAGTAGTGTCTGATGTTCAACGCAATCAAAAGCCTTGGACAGGTCACAGAAGACTCCGATGGCATTCTGAGACTGTTCCCAGGCATCATAGATATGGCTTAAAAGCTTGGCACCTGCATCAGTTGTATTCCTACCCTTAGTAAAACCATACTGTTCGGAGTGAAGAATTTTGTTAGAATTAAAATGACTAAGGAGTTGGTCAAGAATGATTTTTTCAAATATCTTACTCAGAGTTGGTAAGATTGAAATAGGTCTATAGTTATTGAGGTCCTGTTTATCCCCAGATTTAAATAGTGGTATAAGTTTACTATGCTTCATTAAATTTGGAAAAATTCCTAGGTCGATACATTGGTTAAATAATACAGCCATATAAGGGGCAATGGAGTCAATTATGTTAAAAACTACTTGCACAGACATTCCCCAAAGGTCACCAGTTCTTTTAATTTTTATCAGGCGGGAGGTTTTTTTAATGTCTGCTGCAGTGACATGTTCAAATTTAAATAAGGCAGAGCACTCTTTCACGTTTTCTCTTAAAAGTTTTTGAGCTGTTGTTGGCGATGACTTTAGAGAATCCGTTAACAAAACAGGAACATTTTGAAAATAGTTTTCAAAGGTATTCGCGACCTCCAAATCGGATGTTATTTTATTACCATTTGCAACTATTTCAATCTTCGGGTTGCGCGATTTGGTTTTTCCTGCTTCCCTGTTGACTATGTTCCATGTGGTTCTTATCTTGTTATCGGATTGAGTAATTTTTTCTTTAATATGCAGTGATTTAGCTTGAATACACACATTTTTGAAAATTTTTGAATAATTTTTAACCTGTTCTAGGAAAATTGCAGATTTATTAAATTGTCTTTCGTCATAAAGCTCATATAACTTTTTTCTACTTTTATGAATCCCGATAGTTGCCCAATCGTTGAATTTTAATTTATTGTTCATAATATCTATCTTTTTAAATTTAAAAATATTATTAAATTCCGAATCTATTGCTTTAAATAGGGTTCCATAAATGCTATCAGGGTGCTCATGTTCAAAGACTAAGGCAGGAACTGTAGAAGATATTTTATCTTTGAACCGCATTAACTTATTTTTAGTTATAGGTCTGCATGTAACTATTTGCTTGAGTTTAACAGAACTATTCAAGACCTTTATTTGTTGACCAAAATGATCAGACCTAAGCTTATTTACTATAGCCTTATCCACAATCTCGCAGTTACAAAATATATTATCAATGCAGGAGGCTGAGGTTTGTGTTACTCTAGTGGGCTCCTTGAACACATTTTTTAGATTAAAGCATTTAAATAAATTAAGCAACTGAACAGTATTTGAATTACTCAATAAAATATCGATGTTAAAATCCCCACATACTAATACTTTTTTAGTTGAAGTCGACAGTCGCTTGAGTACATCCTCCATTATATCCTCAAAAAGTTTAAGGTCACCTGAGGGGGGTCGGTAGACACAAACCACAATATATCTTTCCATCTCAACACAAGATAGTTCTGCAATGCGTTCTCTGGAAAGACTGACAATATCTTTTCGTTCCTTACATTTGAGATGGTTATGTGTTATTATTAAAGACCCACCCCGGATTGCTGTCTTTCTTGAGAAGGCACTTGACAAAGTGTAATTATTTAAATATATTTGCAATTGGCTTTTATTTAGCCAATGCTCAGTAAGACAAAGAATGTCAATATTGAATTGATTAACAAACATTTCTATTTCATATTCCTTGCCGGGTAAGCCCTGAATATTTTGATGGACTAAACAGATTTTACAGAGCTTATCCTTTGTCGAATTATTTAGTTTAAAGTATTATTTTGGTCAACATTTACAATAGTAGGATTACTATAAATAGAGGTAAAAATAGGTAAATTAGTATTATTACTAATTATGTCAATATTATTATTTGTACAACATGTACTTAAGTCAACTGGCTTCGTGCTAAATATAGCCGAGTCCACAATATTACAAGCTACAAGAGTAGCTATTCGTTTCTTATAAATAAAAGGTAGGTACATCATACCTTCTGTCATATGAATTTTATTTACAAATTTATTTATATCAAAAATGTGAAAAACATCCCTATGACTCAATGCCAAATTATACAAGGCTGCATTGAGCTTGTGAGCATGCTCATTTTGTTTCTGGGTCAAATGGTCTGAGTAGGGAAAAGTGCATATTATGAATTTGCACCCAGATTTCATTTGTAAGGAGAAGAAGTTAATCCCATAACAGAATTGCCTCATATTATGTCATGACACGTCAATTACCGTTGAAGAGCTTTTAAGAGATTATTCCCCCGCACAAGCAATATATTATTTTCACCTTTTTCATTGAATTGCTTCCTGGATGAAAGCGTTGCAAGGAATAATCCTATACACACCAGCTTTTGCATTCAATCGTTTCCTGGGTGAAAGCGTTCTTTATAATCAGGAGTGTACTTCGAGTGAGTTCCTGATTATGAAGAACGCTGTTCCTGTATGTAAAAGTGCACAATATCTACCCTTATATTATTGAACTTACCACTTCATCTAGCTAGAAATTGAGTAACACATCTATGGAAGCGTATACGTATTCTAAACGGTGAGAAATCAAAAACGTTTTAATGGTTTTCAAAGATTTATGCAACGCCAGTCTGCTTTCCATATTTCATTGAGTTGAGTTTTCCATTTGTTACTATCATTCATCTCTATTTATCTTGAGCTTCTTCATTAAGAAAATAAGAATTATAATATTAATAATTCGAGGTAACTTCATTAAGTTGCCGTGAATTCTTAGATACAAGAATTTTTAAAATTGGCCCACGTAATTACATGCCAAAAGGACCGAAGTGTGCAACAAACAATTTGCAATAGTTATGGACTAAATATCGCGTAACTATAGTCCCTTGCATCGCGCAGTCGGTAAATAACTAATAGTAAGGAATCTATCAAACATCCGTAATAAATATTTTGTAGCGCGACTCTCGACAATACAGTTAACTATGACCAGATTACATTCACCCCTCTCCACTCTTCCCTTTGATATAACACGGGTGAACGACACGAGAGCTCGCTAGAGGCGCTCCTGAGATTTGAGGACTTCATATGCTAGTGTCGAGGCTTATCCACTGCTCAACGAAAGATACAGTTAATTAGTTCCCTTTGAGCTATGCATCCTAAAGTACTTACTGTACGTAAGAAGTATAATCCTATGTGATTGTAAGTCTATTTCATTTATAGGTTAGTAGAAGAATTACACATAATGACAGTGGTAACTGGTACGTACTCACTTTTTTCTCTTGACGCTATGATCATAATACATAAGTAGATGCTTCTGACGAGGCTTATTCACTAGATAAGTAAAGACACAGTAAACAGATAATTAGATAGTCCTTGAAAAATTAAGTAAGTCATAAGCTATTAGGTAAGCGTCCTGTTAATTTAGGCTGTCTTCAGACCCAGAACCAATCAGTTCAGTGCTTGTGCTATGATAGAGCAGGATACAAAAATCTTACGTACTTAAGTTTTTTTCACATTTGTAACTGAAGAAAGAGGTCCTAAAGGCTGATAATAATCTATCGTTTCACTTTACTAAATTGCTATACACCGACGTATATTGTACCTACGGTGCACAGAAGTGTTACCGTGAGGGCTAATGATTTTTTTTTAACTTTTTGTACTAAATACTAATCTTTATAGTTTGTAGCCTTTCTTTTCAAAATCAATCAATTTATAGTTGATCACAGTATAAAATAAAATATTATGTTCCCTCTTTAGTTGCATCTGATATAATTCTATGTAGCTGAAGATGTATTAATACACGCCTAGAAGCCAACGGAGCTAGTAGTGGAGTAAAATAACAATCTGTATGATAATGAATTCCGAGCGTTCTTTCTATTTACTCTATAGTGCATTTGTTTAGAATTTTAAATCAAATAGAGTAGCTAGGTATATGGTACGGACTACGGATGCTATCACGTTCCATTATATTTAAATACTAGAAAATATGATATATTCGTCGGCTTAACCTACAATTAAATAGTTTATTTATACCACCGTATCTACATAAGTATAATGTCATGTCTAGTGTACGTACTGATATGACCATAAATATGCGTGGACCTAAAACTCGTAATATTGAAAATCTCAGGAACCACACGTTTACATCTTTATTAACTCATAGCTTAAAAGTCACTAATAAATAATAATATATGCTAACCAAAAAAAATCCGTCTTCGTGAAAACTGGCTGAATAGAAATCTGACTTCGAAACCCTGTACTTTTAATGTTTATTGTAAGCCACTGTTCGAAGTTCAATTGCCACAGTGTAAATATATCGGTAATACCAATCACAAACTATTGCGTTGTTTTCGCAAGTTTTTGTTTAAACTGTCTCCGCAAATACTCGTATATCTACAATATAATTTACTGTAGCAGTCTACAAAATCTACAATTAACTACACAAGCGTTCGCGGCACGCGTTGAGATAAGCTGTACTATATTCGTGTAGAGTTCATTAACACGGGCATTTAATACGCATTATTGCGCTTTGCGGAAATTGTGCGCGAACACATTTTTGCGTACACTGAGAATTTATTTTATCTATCCATTGTTTTAAATGGTCTAAGGTTTCGAGCAATGATTTAAATTGTTTAACAAATAAGTACAACTCGCGCCAGCAAAGAAACTGATCTAAAAGACAGCGCTCGTGATGCTCTCTATCTACTCATATCAATAAAAAAAAATTGTCGCCGGCTACTGTTAAGGGCTCTCGTCTACGGCGACCCTTTGTATATATCGGTGCAAACGCGCGACCGTGTCGGACGACATCGGGGCAGGGCCCAAAAATAGGCGATGATATGTGCGTACTACTCTTATTACTAATTCCATTCGTTTATTTTCTATTTGACACATGAAACAGATATAGCAATAGCGAGGGACCAGAAAGAGATAAAGGTAAAGTGGTATCTTTCTGGTCCCTTGCTATTGCTATATCTGTTTCATGTATCAAAGAGAAAATAAACTAATGGAAATATTATATATGTATATTCCGTGTTGTATACAAATAGTACCTACCTAACAATGTTAACCAATAAGAAAAAAGGAGCACTTATATTTTTAACTTCTTTTGCATTGAAAATAGAGTCATAAATAAAATTGATTTCACTCCAATTTATAGACCATTGATCTACTCTGTCAATAAACTTTCTATTGACTGTCTAAACTGATACAACAGTTCAAAGTTCTGTGTGCTATTATGTACATCCAGTATTATTATAAGTAGGTATGCTAGTATCCACATTCTTGTTTGTTTTACTAGTCGTGTGTTTAATTGTTTACATCAATAACAGTCATTAATTACTTGAATGATAATCTCTAATTGCCTCTGGATCCATAAATAATTAAAAATCAACTTTTTTGATTAACATACCGGTTTCGATGATTAGTAACTTATTTAAAAACATAATTTTGCTACTTTTATAATTTTCGAAAGATTTAAAAAAATATATCGAACCAATAAGCAATCAAAGGCAGAATCGTGCAATTTCCTTTGAAGCAACGAATACTTACATTTGATGTTGCTAAAATATCTAAGAGCCGTTTCTGGCATCATTTTTTTATCGTAATAACCCACTTTCAAAATGTTTATACAATGGAACATTATATTTTCGCTTCTCACATCATTTTTGAATTTTGTAAATCGCCGCTACAGTTATGTCATACAGTTATAATAATTAGGCCTTAAAACCGCAAGCTCTCGACTGGGAAAATTATTTAAGAGATTCGTACAGGTACCGTTTTGCTGTAATTAAACAAAACCTGAGTGTTTATACTCTTTCGTTCACGATCTCACATTTAAAAGTACCTACTTTATGCGCTACACTTACAAAAAAGATTTCTTTATCTATCTACTTTTTAAAGTCTGCAATTTTTTGTTCCTAAAAATAGGACGACACCTTAGAGTACTTGCGTCTTGTTAGTTATGAAGTAGGTATTACTTAAAAGGTTTTCGTTCCTACATAAAGGATTTTCATTAACCGACTTCAAAAAAAAAGGAGGTTCTGACTTCTGTATTCGACCCGTATGTATGTATGTATGTATGTATGTATGTATGTATGTATGTATGCGTATGTATGTATGTATGTATGTATGTATGTATGTATGCGTATGTATGTATGTATGTATGTATGTATGTATGTATGTTTGTCCGCGATTATTTCGCGTTTGGCTTAACCTATTTTGATGCAGTTTTTTTTTTTTCACTGTTGTTGGGATCGCAATTGGTATTTAATTAAACTAAGGGACAGGTAGGTATTGTAACATATGATTGAGATCGACAAAAATAATATTGTATAAAATCAGGTAGGGTACGGTTACACCTTTCTTTTGAAGGGTAATACTGCTTCGGTTTGTTTTTAATTCTCTTATCACAAAAATCGGTTTTGAACTGCCAGCTTGAGTCGATAAAGTAAAGTGTTTAGTAGGTATGTTTAGGTAAATATAATATTTAATTGCAGTACCCTGCCTCTCTTAACATATTACCCAGGCGCGTTTACAGTGAAAAAAAAAACAATTTTAAAGACAAAAACTTACACGTGTTATTGCTACCTAAAATGTTTGTTTCATATTTTCACTTCAAATAGCGCACTTAAGGCATGTTTTCGTTGCTTCTTTCCAAAACCGGAATCTAGACCAATAAATACACTAACGACATGATAAATTAAATAAATTAAAGTCACGTGGAAACAAGGCGGAAGCCTCGAGACCTATTTACAGGACCGGTTATCAACAGTTGGAGTATTTTGCAAGACTACGCCTAGACATCGACGATATGATAATTTAGCCATAACATCAATTTCTAGGATGGAATCTGAGTATAGAAAACCTTTCGGTGTTCTGAATTAACTAGATATTGATAGTTCACTTCATAAATTAAAATTGCCATCGAGATTCAAAACACTACTACGCATTAATACCGGAAACGTGCTTTAGCGCCAGCATGCGCCAGCTTTCTTATTTATTTATCTCATTAATGCAGGTTGAATTTAACTACATTTGCCTACTTTGTTGGATGTCATTAAAAATCTTCACTTACCATTCCATTTATGTCGGAGTCAGGTACGAGTAGATTTCTGTAAATGATCGCGACAGAACGGTATTTTGTAAGATTTTCTCAAAAATAAGATAGGTACTAAATCGGTAACAATATCAAAAACCTACCTGTTTTATTTTAAAAGAATAAAGCTAACACGTGGACGTGGGTGGTCGATCAGTTCTTATTCTCGTATGAGTATCCCTTCGTTTTTAGGATACCGTATCAAAAAGGCTGATGGATATCTAAACTGTTTAGTCCGATTCCACTCAACAATCAAGAATCTTCGAAAGTGGCCTGCTGGTGTAAATTGTGGATTAATAAATAATTAAAATGGGATAACATAAATCATTTTAATGTCATAGTTTAGACTTTTTAGAGGTATGAAACCATCAGTTCGCGACTCCGATTGGGTTTTAGAACTAACCATAACCATAATGGAAGATGCTCTTGCCTATCCTTGTTCAGGTATCTACCAAAAATTAAAAGATTGAAGCTGTCTTCAAAAGCTGACAATAGATGGCGTAACCAGTCCCTTAGCACACACTGACGCAGTTTTCGACGAACGGTTTATAAATACAACTTCTGACGTCATACGTTCGGATCATCTACAATCTATTTGAGGAGTATAAATGCGTTTATACGGTAGTACAGAACCCTAAACGATTTCGACTCGCACTTGGCCGGTTCTTAACCTCTGTGGGAGGTGCCCGCATGTATCGACTACTGACAAGCACTCGCGTCACACCCGCTCAGCTGTTCGACGTGTAAACAAAAGGATCGCTGGAAACGTGTGCGCTCATATTGAAGGCTCGTTATACTTGTTATTGCTCTTAAGTCGTTCGCAATGCGGTAGGTGATATAAATGGAGACTAGTTGACAGTTTTAATTATATCATAATGCTTAGTTGAGATGATGTTATATAATTAATCTTTAGCATTTGTCCGCGCATTGATTCGTATTTACAGGTCCTTATCCTAAAGTATATATTAACTAATACGGATATTGTACATGAAGTAAAATATCTCGTTGCATCCTGATTTAAGGACAATCATATTATTTTAATGTGACATAATAAGGTAAATCAATCGCACTGGCTTACCGACTTTATTAGACTGTGGCGCGAAAACGGGGCACTTTTTTGGAGAAGGAATTTAAAAAAATCCACTTACTTTATTTGTTATCGTATTAGGTAATTGGGTACGCAAAATTATTAAAGGTCTGTTCCTAGATTTATAAGAACTATAAGAGTGCATGCTTAGATATGAAATAAAATATTTCTTATTCTAATATTATTATTAAATGAACTTTGTTAAAGCACTGAACTTCAAGGAGAGCACTTAAGTACTAAAAAATAGTTGCCGAACTAAAAAGTTCAAACACTTTTTAAACTTCCTAGTTAGAAAATTCCAGCCATTTCGGAGTTTTTCGAGGACTTATAACTACCATGACGACGCGACACGGACTTAAAATATATAAACCGTATTACGAATATTTTCTATACTATATTTCTTTTCTCGATGATAATTTTTATTTTATTTTCTATTGTTTTAAAGATACAAACCCACTTAAAAAAATTAATTAATTTTTATTTTCTTTGTTACAGGTAATATATTAATAGTTACTTCTGGATGCTGACACAGAAATAAAAACCAATTTCGAATGCGGTAAAAAATAAAAGCTACAAAAATTTCAACAAGCTACGCCAAGGACTCGTAGTAACTGTTATTAGGTATGGGTTTACCAGTTTTTGAAACTTCACAGGTAGCCGTTCATACCTATTGGGGTTACTTATTGTCTCCTTCAGCCTTCTCATTGCATGATTTATAATAAATGCTGGCATGACACAATTTTTAAGCCAAGATAGAGATATTTAAATCCACGATGACATTAGCGACATCTGTCAAAATTCTATAGATGGCTGCTGAGTGAACTACAGCGTAGCCTTACTGTTGGTGGCAAAACAAGCATTTTTGGCACCGATAAACTGGCGACATTTTTTCGCGCCGTCCGCCCTGTCTAGTGTCTATTCTCCAATGGCAGAAAATCAGCAGTGAACACTTGATCAAGAGTAACAAAAACAATTTCTAAAACTACATAAAATATGTCCGTTCTCCGTGGTAATATTGCCAAGATATTTCGCCCCCATTCCGTCTCGACCAAGACGAATGGTACTGCATTTACCCAATTAAAAAGTAAATTTAAAAATCTCTTACCATGAATATTAAGTGCCAGAACGAAACCCTATTCAAACTTTTCCAGTGTTGTGGCAAAATTCTGAAAGTTTCCTCGTAATGGTTTTTGCAATTTTTTTAAATGAATAATTCTAAAGTTAAACCCTTGACTTCGATCAAAACTTTCACTTCATGATGGAATAAGTGTGAGGACGGTCATTTTATGTATTACTGCCCACGACTGCCCATAAAAACGAGTGTAATGTTTTTATGGTTCATTTATGTATTTGTGTTTCTGTATTCCACCATAACTTCTGAACGGCATTAGAATCTAAGACATCATTCCGAGTAACATAGGTTTTCTGGAAAAAGTCGTTTTTTTAATTTTTTAATTATTTACTGGTTTTAGTATTCGTGAGTTTATGCCATATATGATGTATAAGTTATAATATGTAGTGTTTTTATGTTTTTCCATAGAGCTTTCTACGAATATTTTAGTTTCCATATTATGTTGCAGTGTTTAATAATATACTGTGAATATGATTGTGTCTTCCATTTATAATTTTTTCTCTATCTCTCTACCACAAGTTCCAACTTTCCAACATTTTAGTCACACGAATTTTACAAGGGGTCCTATTAGCACCGAATATTTATAATAAGTACCTATTAATTTTCGTTCTATTCATCATAATTCTGTTCGAATCGTCATGACATGTGATAAGATTTTTAAAAATGTATAATGCCAGCTTTTTATAGTCATGACTCAAGAGTCAAGACTCGACTGACGTTTTAGACTTTATAGTACTTAATGAAACTAATAAACCAATTTATTTGAGGTGTTCTAGTACTTCTCTACTGTCTTGAGTTTATAAACTTTAATATCTAATAAGGGGTAGGCAATTAGTTTTCTTCACTATTTGCTAGAGGCTAGAGCGAAAGTTGACTACCAACTTTCTTATTTCATGGTAACTGTCATGAAATAGGATTAAAAGTTTAAACGTAAGTTAATTATCATCATGTCAGGGATGTCAGGGAATCTTTGGATCTTTGCATTGCAAATATTCCAGTTATCTCTACTGCAAGTATTAAAATTACATTTTCAATGTTGTTTCGAAATGTACCTTAGGGTACTTCCTGAATATTAAATTTAACTCGGTTACTCGGGAACGTGGAGTTATCCTTGCGAGTTACGGCTTGTTGGGAATAAATTTACCTCCCTTTCCTACTTATAGTTTACCTTTCTGGTTTAAAAGGGTACAAATACCTTTTTGCAATGTACGTGCCATTTAATGTTACCAAGATAATGTTATTTTTATTGTTTTAATTAAAAAACAGAATGAAGGTGAAACAGAATAAGGAACAACAGAAGGTGTTGAAAAATAGACCAGTAAATAGAGAAGTTCAAATCCGTTCTGTATTTTGAGGTATAACGTTAGTTAAGACAAATGCCCGGTATCTAGCACTAAAAGATTTGAACGAGTAAACACTCTGATACTGAGTAATCCAAATTAAAATACTTTAACAAATAAACCTGACTAATCTTACAAGTGAGAGTCTTGTAAAAATAGCAACAGTCTTCCTAAAACCTCTATAGAATTCTAGGTTATTTCTTCCTAGAACTTATCGTATTTGTGTACGTTTCGCAATTGCGGGGCTTCAAAGCTCTTCTTAGAAAAGTTAGCAAATGAGCAGACTTGAAGTAAAAGTTTTCTAAATCCTTTCTTCCGACTGCAGAACGCCCGTCCGCGTCCCATTCACGGGTGATTGGCAACAAATTACGCGAAAAATGACGTTAACGGCCTAGAAGCAGTATTTTAGCGATTTTGAATGAAGTTTTATGCAAAAACTATAAAGACAATTACTTTCAAATGTACACGTCATGTATTTTGCGTCATTAATCTAAAATCGCTTAGAAGCAGAAACACGATTGGATAAAATTTTCTCGATAGAAAGTTCTCCCAAAAGTTGCTCAAAAATCTCAGTTTTTCTATATTTTATCGGAAACTACAATGGATGTAATTGTAATTTTTGTTTTAATGTATCGGTTAAAATAATATCCTAAAACGCTTAGGACAGATTTTTGATAACTGGCTTAGTTTTTGAGTAATTAGGTAAAACGTCGTTTTTCTGCTATATTCTTCCGCGACGCTGCATGTCGCACCTATCAACGTATCCGTGAGAGTGAGAAAGACAAAAATAAATTCAATAAATCCCCTTAATCGCCTTTACTCCAACTTTATAGCTGTACGTGAAGTGCTTTTGCATCATTTTATATCTATCAATCTTTTTATGGTAATATCGTAAAACGTTGGCAGGCAGAAGAGTTAATTGCAAAAACAATAGAAGAATAACTAGCAAGAACCTAGCTCGTCATTTAAATATTATTTTATTCTTAAACATGCTTGGCAATTTGAGCATTATTTTAATAGCTTTCTTCGAGATAAATCGAAATTGCTGTACTGGCCAAATACATGCGAGTGACGGTTGGCAATAATTCTATGAGAATCCGTATCTGTCGTGGTTTAGCGACCAAATAAATTAAATACTAAACTGTGTAAATAAACAAAAAAAACCGGCCAAGTGCGAGTCGGACTCGCGCACCGAGGGTTCCGTACTCAAGAAGTACTGAAGCAAAATAAGCTTAGGTACTTTTAAGATTCGTTCGTACTAATGTAGATGTAACACGACCAAAACTGTAACGACCAAAGATGTAAAACGGTAATAATTACCTTTGTTAATGAACCGCAAAACTAACTTTGTTTGTAGAGGTTTATTGTTAATATCAAAAAAACTATGCTAGTTAGAGCATTGGCTATAGTTTTCCTGTAAAATATACGTAAATTCCTATTGACCATAATTATTTGAGATTTTTCAATTGGTAAACTCTGGAGATAAGGGGGGGGAACGGTATTTTTTTAGACATTTTCCCCGATAAATCAAACACTATCATGACTAAAAATAATTAAAAATCGCACACAAACACAGTACAGTTATCTCACTTTTAAATTTCAACCCTCCGATTTTCCCCCCTTTTTAAATAAGAACAAAAATAATTTCCATTTTTTTTTATTCCAGTGTCATTGGGCCACTAATATACACAACTATTCCAAATTTCATATCGATAGCTCTGGTAGTTACTGAAATAATCGAGTGTGACGGACAGACAGACAGACAGACGGACAGACAGACGGAGAAAGTCGCACCATAAGGGTTCCATTTTACCATTTTGGTACGGAACCCTAAAAAGGGCACTATCTTTTACTTCGAAACATGGCAACCAAGAAGGTAACATAATATCAAAGCTATAATGAAAAAAATACTTTTCTTGCTGACACAGATGCGAATTTAATTAGAATGACAATGATGTGCGAAAGACATGGCGGATAGAAGCTACATAAAAAAATTGGTTTTAATAGACGAACAATTCTACAAAAGTCTTGGCCACAATAAGGCATTGATAGACTTACGTATGTGTACCTCGTCTTCGCCTTAAAATTACCTTCGAAGAATTTTCGTAAAGGTTAATGTAATTGTTTTGTTTTGGGCTAAACTTAACAATTATATATTTCCTTTTTTCTACCAGGTTTACTGTCTGCAGATTTTACTTTGGCGTCTTGCCATCACAGACCTTGTGAGAGATGGAAGTTTGAGCGTCGCCAATATCTACTTCAAGCCTGGAACTCGGAATTATTTTAAACGCAGTCAGATTTAAACAAAATTACCTCCACCTTATCCTTTTATCCCACTTGTTCCTACTATTATTTTGTTTTTCCTGCACATTTAAAGATACCATTATTTATTGAATTGAAGCAGGCGTTATTTTGCGGAATCCATAATTAGCAGGACAGATTTATTTGTTAAATTGCTATTATCCACTACTTGAAAATCTGCATGGTCCAATATGCAGGAACACCGCCCACATGAAACACCACACACAATTCTTCCAACAATATCTTCGGCGCACGTTTCGTCTCGACACCGGGACATTCTCAAGAAATGTTGACTCTACGATTTCGCATTGTGAATTCAACATCACCTGTTTGACACCAAGACATTTTTGGAAGAATTGTGTGTGGTGGTGTTTCATGTGTGTTCCTGCTTATGGGACCATACATATTTTTTTCTAGTTCTGGATTATTATAGCACAACAAATTAATCTGTCCTGATACCATTATTTTTAAGACGAGCAAATTGAACTTTTCGCAACCGTATTACTTCACCAATTTGACAATACCAATGACCTTTAATCAACACGACCTGAAAGCGATGACAGTAATAAATACGATATAAATTTCGTGCCATATATCACCGGAGCGATAATTTATATGAATTTGCGCGACGTCACAGAACAGTGTCACAGCACAAATTGTGACAGCCGCTATAAAAGAGCTGATCCTTTCATAATATATGATCCTACTGGTAATAGGGATGAATAGACTATGACGCACGTATTGACTAAAGTTGTTGAAAGAACTTTGCGATATTTCTCATCCGCTGTGATCCGTATGATCATTGATTTTATTAGGTAGCAGCTATAAACTAGCCATAATGGATTAAAAAACTCTGGTATAATTATTACGTTTTTAATTTCTTTAGTATAATTGACTTCTATTTGTGTTCCAACTCTTAGCCCTACTTCTGAAATATTTTTGAAATTAAGATTGGCTGATTGGAAAAGGTTTTAGACTCAAGGTTTTTTTTAAATCATCATCACTATTAGTCTAGTGTACCCATCGTCGCCAAAGAGCGTCGCTTGCTTGCGTCGCTATAAGCACAATTCCTGCGGACAATTGTCAAATAAAATTTCAAGAAACCTTTTGCCTACAACTAGACGGTCCGAAATGCACTTAGTCGAATTTATCTGATTATCCTGTGTTCGCAGTTTTGTTGACATTACGTGGCAGTCCACGTTGCGACGTGTGACGTGATCTGATTTTTTTCTAGCTTTATGCGCCCTCTTAAGGTTGCGCCTTTTGACTTCTTTCAATTTGCATAATATTATCAAGCCAGCGATATTTTTCTATTACCACAGTTCCCTGGTATGTTTTCTTCCCCGTGAAATCGAGTCGAATTGTGGTCAAGACTGCATTTTATTCTATTTTTAACTATTTTTTTGTAAGTTTCATCTAATATTTCTGCTATCCGCTTAATATAGTTTTCCTCAGTACCTAAGCGGATGTTTTGTGAAACTAAGCGGATCACGTGATACAAAGACAGTAATTCAGCTTATTGGCTGAATCGCTTGTCATCTGAACGTAGCCTAAATGATTCACCAATGTCAAAGCAATATTGAAGTTATTATGGATACACATTACACACTCGTTTATAAAGATGAACGTAATTAAATGTAATAGTTTGACGATTTTCTACGAGCTACATTTAGCTAACATACAAATTCAGTTTTGAAGTAAACAAACCCATCAAGTGAATCGATTTACCTACTTTTTTACCCACGACGGAACGGAGTACGGGTATATGAGTTTAGGGTGAGAGACCGTTTGTACATTACTCTATTAAAAAGATTTTATGTTTGTTTGTATGTTAAATTGTTCCCAAAAACCAATAATGCAAAAATATTTTTGTTTGTTTGTTTGTTTGTTTGTTTGTGCACATCAATGTTCCCATTTATTTCAAAAACGGCTTGACCGATTTAGATGCGGTTTTCTGTATAATGTTTGGTGTTCAGCGGTAATGGTTCTTAGATAGTTGTTACGAACATCGATCACCAGGGGGCGCCATAAAATACATTTATATTGCAAACGAATGTTCCCATTTATTTGAAAAACGGCTTGACCGATTTAGATGCAGTTTTCTGTATAATGTTTGCTATTCATTGGCGATGGTTCTTAGATAGTTGTTACGAACATCGATCACCGGGGGGCGCCATAAAAAACATTTACAGTGCAAACGAATGTTCTCAATTATTACAAAAACGACTGAACCGATTTGGATACAGTTTTGTATAAAATATGAGTGAGTCATTGGCAGTGGTTTGTAGATAATTGTTCTTGTGATTGAACAGCAGGGGGCGCCACAATAAACGTCTCTTTATGACTTGGAAGGGATGATGCCTTCAAACGCTGCTAGACGAGCTAATGGCTAGTTTGAAGATTAATTTTCATTTTTTTATAATAATATAATTTAAATTACATTAATATATTAATCTAAAAACTATAAAACAAGTGGAAAATTAAAAAATTTTAAAACACCCACGACTTTTGCAGACTTGTAATTGAAAAAGGATTAAATAATTTTTTTGAAACTCCCCGACTAAAGGAAAGTAAGAACTAAGAACCTATCAGTATAATTACAAATCCAAGAAAATCCGTCGGAGCTGCCATTGCTAAATAGCAATGGCAGCTCCGACGGATTTTCTTGGATTCCAATCGATTCGAACGAAAATTCGTTTCCAATATCAATTAATGTAATTAGTAAGTATTGATAAACAGCCGGTATATGAGAAGTATAAAGAAATTGAATTAGTCATCAACTGGTAAACAGCACCATCAACACTAGGCAAAACACAGCAGCTCCGGCGGATTTTCTTGAATTTGTAATTATACTGATAGGTTCTTAGTTCTTACTTTCCTTTAGTCGGGGAGTTTCAAAAAAATTATTTAATCCTTTTTCAATTACAAGTCTGCAAAAGTCGTGGGTGTTTTAAAATTTTTTAATTTTCCACTTGTTATAATACTTTGTAAGTATAAAAATATTGTGATACGCGTTTAGTTGAAATGTTTGAGGTCGAAAGGTTTAGAATAAGCAGAACCGGGTCATATGACTAATATACGACGACGGACGGACAAGAATGCTTTATAACAAAATATTTTATTTTCAGGAACAATATTAATATACATACTTATCAAATTCGGTGAATGGTTCGACTAAAATCATGAAACCGTCAAGTTTATCTTACAGCAATTTAGCAACTCTCGCCCAATTTGTGTTCAATCATCCTTGAACAAAACTATCAAAGTTTGTTCTTGAGGTTTGCTTATTTATAGAACGCGATTGTTGCGAGAAACACTACCAATATACTCGTAGTTTCACGTGACTTTTGTGCCATTTCTGAACTGCGAAAAAGGGTTTGTAACTTTCCAGAATCAAAATCAATAATGTTATTATTACTTGTACGTACATACTATCTTTAAATATATATCAAACTTAGAGGACGTCGTAAGTTGTTTCCCTGAAATACGCTGATTTTTTGTGTTTTTCTTCTAGACATCTCTAACTTGAAATTCACCTCAGATTTTTCGTACCTAGAAGAGTTTTAGGCTTATTGGGTACAATCTGCTTAAAATATCAAGGAAAGCATCGTCAGGAAAGCACGCCTAAATATTTAACACGATTTGCAAGCCAGTTAGTGAGGGGGCTGATCTAGAGCCTACGGCCCGAAACCCTTCTGATCCTGAGATGATTGATCCAAAAAATGGTCTAAGAACTACCTTACGACGATTTGGATTGTATTGGTGCCTACTTGAATATCCATTTA
This sequence comes from Coenonympha arcania, assembly GCA_036785405.1. Lineage (NCBI taxonomy): Eukaryota > Metazoa > Arthropoda > Insecta > Lepidoptera > Nymphalidae > Coenonympha > Coenonympha arcania. Next base: position 7,936,621 of record CM072067.1, read on the forward strand.
AACCATCTAACCAATTCTATTTTTCATAATTTACGTCATATTTATTACTAGGTTTGTTATGCGAATATAAGTGGGCTTGAGTTTTAAAACGGACAACGGATGAGATAAAGTAGTAAAGTTCATAGTTAAAAGTTTCCGTCGGCTCTGCAAAGGTCGAGACGTGGGAGACACTGTACAGTAATCTGATGAATTTATGAACGCTGTCATAGACTGTAAATGTTGCCTACAAAACGCTACAGAAATTTGAAAAATAAGTTGGTAAATACACTTACAGGCAAAACACTGTATAACAATTCTACCTTTATTCCACGTTTATTTGTAATGGGATAACAGTTTAAATGTTCTAGTCTTCGTCATCCCCTGAATGGCAGTGTTCACTGCAAGGCTATATCTGCTGTTCAGTGTTCACTATACTTTGGGAAGAAGCATGTATTTTATGTGGAAGTTGTTTTAGTTAGTTTTAAGCTTATTAGTGTATCCCGGCCTTAACCCCTAATGCGTATCTACGTTTGGACCATGTTATAAGAAATGATGTAACGTTTACTGGGTTTAATCCACGAAGATGCGCCCCACTCCTTCACAATCGCTTATGTTACATGCGATTCAGAAGAGCTAGGAAAGAGTGGGTGCCTCTTCGTGGATTGAACCCACTTTTTTTAGCTAACTTTCACATTATATTAGTGGTACACAGATTTAAGCAGATCTAACGGGCAGATGGTATGAAAGGATGGAGGGCAAGTAAAACGTGATCGATTCACGTGCTACCGATGCGATGTAGCGTCTCATTTCTTTGACGTCAGGAATCGAAATAGTTCATGTCACAGAGTCACATGCAATAAGCGTACTATAGATGCCATCAAGGTATTTGTATGCGTGTGATGAATAATGGATAAGGCATTTTTATACCTACCCAAGTTTTTGATAATTTTCTGCGTTTGTTTGAATTTATCTCGCAGAAACCGTTATTGTCTGTTATATTCTACCTGCATTTGGAACTTTAGCTAAATCAGTTAATTTATTCAATTTATTTTTATCTTTTTCACTCTCACGGATACGTAGTGCGACATGCAGCGTCGCGGAAGGATATAACAGAAAAACTACCTTTTACCTAATTACTCAAAAACCAAGCCAGTTATCAAAAATCTTTCTACGATATTATTATTACCGACAGACACATTAAAACAAAAATTACAGTTACATCAATTGTAGTTTCTGATATAAATTAGAAAAATTGTGATTTTGTAGCAACTTTTGGGAGGACTTTCTATCGAGAAAATTTTATCCAGTCGTGTTTCTGCTTCTAAGCAATTTTAGATTAATCAAAATCGCTTAAATACACTTCTACGCCGTTAAGTAGCTGTGGTGGGAAGGAGTGATAAATTTAATCATAGAAAAGATAACACGGCTTAACTAACACGAAAAGTTAGGTCGGTCCGACTAGTTTCGGACTCATCGGAGTCCTTCTTCAAGGAAGTCGTCGCGCGAACAATCTTATTGAATCGTTCCTATGATGTGTCCTTCTCAAGATTTCCTAAATTCCGAAATAACAAACATAATGTCTACACACAATAGAAATATACCCTGAGCGGTCGGCGCGGAAAAATTTCGCCAGTTTATCAGTGTCATAACTATGTATTTTATAGCAATAAAAACCTATTTTATAAGATAATTAATAAGTACCTTGTAAACGGTGTTTTCAGTTAATAAAAGGCTTATTTATTTATTTATTTATCGGTGTCAAAAATGCTCAAGTTTTGTCACCAGTCGTAAGGCTAGATGTAGTTCGCTCAGCAGCCAAGTGTAGACATGTATTTAGACAGATTTTTTTTTTTGCTTGGAACGAAAAAGGTTTACGTATATCGTTCGGATGTCCATATTCTCAGATATCTTATGGATGTAGCACATACAAACTTTCAACTGATAAAATTACAGTGATTATTCCTGAAATACGTTTTCATCAACGAGTCAGGAGCTGGAGACTTGAATTTAATGAATGTCCGAAACAGTAAAACTGAATCTAAACAAATTAATTTGGCCTGAAACTCCTACCTACACAAGCACAGTCAACCTGGTGAGTCATGCAATAAACAAATTTTCCGGAAATTGCCGGTGACAAAGTAAAAGGAAAACCGTTAGCATGCTTTTAAAAAAATGTGAAGTAGTTGACTAACGTTTATTTTAAACAAAGCATTTTCTCTACTATACCTACAACGAGTTGGAATTCTAGGAAAATAACGTTCAGTACAGTAACGGTGCAGGTGGGAAAATTCTTAATAAGGACATCGATGTGAATTATTACAATCGATGACGATTAACAGATGGAATATGTGTCAGGTAAAGAAAATGCAAGTAACGCGTAAATTGTCAATGTTTATTATATTATTATATTTTATGTTTATGTTATCCATGTTTATATTAAAGTGAAGGGTTCACTTGTGAGATAATTCATTCAGTTTACACGTGTTTAGAGAGAATCTTTTAAAATTCACAATGCAAGGGATTTTCTTTTTCGAAATCGGAGATGGAAAACTACGTTGTGAGTGTATTTAGCCGATCAAACTGTGAAGTCAAAAAGATCGAGAGGGAGGGTAGACCCTATGGTCTACCCTACCTCTCGATCTATGATCTAGATAAGAGAACTATAGAGGCGTCCCATTCATTCATTCTAGCCTAGCTTTGCGTGACATGCGGCGCCATGATGAGCGGCAAATTTTTTTGTCAAATGTTCGTGTACTGAGTTGCTACCTTAGGTGTAAGGTGACGCCACCTTATTCGCCGCTTTACAGATTAAAAATAGTCACGCTAATTTTATAGACGGGGCCTGTCCTAGTTGATTCGTAGGTCTGTGGGGTAGACCGATTCGGTCTATGACACCTACAACTTCGCGTCTCGCTACTATATAGTCAAAGTATATTAAACATTTGTTTAATTATAGACTAGCGCTTGACTGTGATCAGACCTGATGGAAAGTGATGATACAGTCTAGACCTATAGGAAATGCCTCTTTACTCCTAATTTGAAGATGCCCAAGTTGTAGGTGGTGGGAAAACCAGTGCCTGGGAAGGTATTCCATACCTTTGCAGTGTGTATAGTTCGTTTGCTTTCATTTTGTCGCGCGGTCGGTATTCTCAAAGGACAACAAACGACGCCGACCGTGTGCATGTTCATGTACTTGTAACGACAAATTCTAAGCGAATAGACTATACATATATAGGAGCGAAACGAGAAATCAAACATCGTCCTCCGTGTCTTGTTACTTCAAGTACCTATGTCGTGGTGTATGCCTACGATGCCGTCCAGGTTCTGTGGTAAAAAAGTGACGGGAAAACCAAATTTATAATGCTTCTAGAATGCAAGTGCAGTAAAAACGTAATAAGATAGAGTCGTTCACGTGTCGCTAATGCTGCTATAACACGCTGCAATCACGGAAGCGGTGCGCGCCGCCAGCCATTGCGAATCGGGAATCAAAGTCAATAAACTCATCCCATAGACACGGCGTATTACTAGACTTGACACATCGCGTATAAGCCGACGAAATAATGTCAACGGGCTGTTTTTCAATCGCCAGATAATCGTTAACTAAGATATGCATTAAGTATGTGACGTTTTGACAGATTTTGTATGTAAAGTCCTTTTCATGAAAGAAGAGCTGCGTCTGGGGGACCCAGACGCAGCGCTGTACTCGCGTGACATTGGTATTTTTTGGCAACTTTTGGCATTGTAAACAATCTTTAAAATGCACTAAGCTAGCTCACAAAAATCTACCACAACAACAAACGAACTTGATAATATCGACGAAAGAGAATATGACCGACCTGTCAAATTTAGTTCCAAAAATCACCGCGGGACTTCTTTAATGAAAAGGACTTTACGTCGTCCCGGATGTATATTATTGCATTCTTAGCCTACAGTTACAAACGCTTATGGTTTAGCTACAGCATTAGATAAGTAATATGACAGATTTGCTACATTGGATGTAATGTAATGTGACTCCAGAGTAATTGATCATCACCTCCGATTGGAAATAGCACTGCAAGAGTTTTTTTTCATGGGAATTAGGCAAGCAAACATCTGCCGTACATTAAATAACTTTCCGGATCTATTTCTCTTATAAGTGAAAAGTATAAATAATTTTTTGTCAAATCTATTTCTTCTTTATCATGGTAATACTATGCAATCCTATAGAAACCAATCCTTAGAGCTAAGTCCTTGAGGCTTATGACGCTTTACTCTATGCAGCTGTTGTTTATGTAATTGTGCTTATGATGCAAGTATCTTATGCAGTACCGCAGCGTAAATAAGGTTTATTTAAGTCTTCGGTAGTAATACTTTATAGCAATCTGTAAATCTGCGATAGATCATCATCTTAATTTACTCTATTGACTTGTCTGATGGTATAGCTAGCCACACCATACTACATGCAGCGCCATATCTCACCACATATCACACCAAACCACACCAATGCATTGCCACTTGCCACACACCAATGAAATTCGACTCACCACACCACACTAATACCATGCCACTCGCCACAACACACCAATGCCATGCACATAACGCACCACACCAGTACCACTACTATTAGTAGTAATATTTTGTAGAAATCTATAAGACTGCGATAGATCTGACGATGATCGGTCACAGCACAAGTTGTTTACTGAAATCTTACTTTATTATTTTGACTTGGTATGATGGTATAACTAGCTACACCATACAACATGCCACACGCCATACCACACAGATGCCATGTCACATGATGTGACACACCACATTATATACCCCAAGCAATTAACTTTTTATGCGTATGCTGAAAATTGTGCGTATAACTTAATTATCTCCGTATTATAATTTGCAAAACAGCTTTATCAGGTCTGACGTAATTCACCCTGAACTCAAAATTGAACCCTATTATGTATAAAACATTTTGACCTATATAATTAATAATTGTATTAGTTTCAAAACATTTCCTTATCGTTCCTATCGCAGTCCGATAACAATGTTTATTAGACCCAATAATATTTTCTTTCGTATACGCGTGTAATCTAGAATTTAGCTACAGCACAGTCTATAATATAATACTATACTAGGCTACAGTATGTACATAGTAATAGGTATGTTTTTGTTTAAAAAATGCGACTAATCTAAGTGATAAGCCTTCTAAACGTCCTTATTTAAAAAAATGCGCTTTCTAAAAATCGAAAAGGTTTATTGAAGTTCTGTATACTATATCAAAACGTCTATCTTCAGAGGAGTCATAACCAAATCTCTTAGGTCATGACTCAGTTAAGATTTGACTTTTGGCAAAACATAAGTACGGCAACAAAATATTATATTACATGTGTCTAGAAAACATCGCAGTAATCATATCAATGCGTGATAATAAAATATTATTATCATATGATAAATAATGTTTTCATATATATTGATTAAATGTGCATCATTATTATATGTTTAAATTGATGATATGAAGTTACGCGTGGCGGAGGACTGGACCGAGATCTCTTTTTCTGTTATAGAGAGTCACTAACCCAAGTCACAGAGCTAGGAGGGAAAAATGTTGGGACCTGGCAAATACTCTCATTTATAGTTTTCTCGCTTACCTAGTTCTCACATACTCAGGTTCGACTGTATTATATCGACCCTTCATAATTTACAAACCGTGAATACCCTGGTGAGACCCTGGTATGTACAGCGGAGTATAAAGTAAACATTATAACGTTTACATAGTCAAACAGTTATTGATCTTGATATTGAATTTGACGCAAGGTTATTGCAGACGATCCCATCTATTAATAAAGAGACCAAAATATGCAAGCGTTGGCGTCCATTGCGTCCATTGAGCGTCTTCATCTCAGTGTACATTGCACTTCCTCATACCATTGAACTATAACATTTAATTATAGGGTTGCTATAGGTTCTTTACACTATTCAAGTTAGTACTTGACTGCGATCTCACCTGATGGTAAGTGCTGATGCAGCCGAAGATGTTGGCGTACTAATTTAGAGGGGATAAGTAAAATCACCCCTACTGGTTGCTACAGAGCATCGCACCAGAACGCTAAAATACTCGATGGTAGGGTGGTAACTAGCCATGGCAGAGTCCTCCTACCAGACCGGACCTGAGCGAATACAGCTATTATAAAATTCCATTACGAAGTGCAGCAGATCTAGCCATATATTTCCTCAACCATGCGATTTAGGGTTCCATACCAAAATAATAAAAAATTAACCCTGAGAGGTGCGACTTTCTCGGCCCGTCCTCCTGTCTATCCGTCTGTCTGTCACACTCGATTATTTAAAACTCTATTACATCGCTTTCGAGTTTCGAACGAAATTCAAAAAAAATGTATAAGAATGCGCGAAGGTCGCGTGACCAATTTAGCGATCAATTTCATACGTTTTTGAATTTCTTGGTTGGTCATACGTAGGAATGATTGTCTTAATCCGACCACCTTACACGCCTCAATTCCCATAATTCCCAGTAAGTATTCCTATTTCGAATTAAAATTATTCCAATAAGTACCAAAAGTATATGAAAAATCCAAACATAGGAAAATTTCTTTTCCGAATCAGGCCAAACACCGGAAGATTATTATACTCGGTCTGCGAAGAGCGGCTGTTACTAAAATAGCCCTTTTATTTTTATCCCTCGCTCCACCAGCACTTGACAGTTGCCACAGCGCCGCGGCCGCTGAGAATCTCTTGGCCTTCACCGCGGGTCCGCTCGATACTCGCCTCGTAAGCTAATGAGAATATTGCATACGCTATTTTTTGCAATGTTAGAAAAGGCACTGTACATGTAGGTGTACGGAACTACGGATCGCTTATAGTTCCTAAACATAATAATCTATACTAAAATATACAGCTGAGGAGTTTGTGTGTTCTATCTCAGGAACTATAACGAGTCGAGTGTCAAATTTGAATGCTGAGCGGCGAAGGATTCTAGGTTTGATCCCTGAGCGCAGCGAGGGGTTCAAAGAATAGAATCCTGAGTATAGCGAGGCATTCAAAGGACACGAGACCCAAAAAAAATTGCGGCCGTACATAAGTCATAACACAAAATTTTTCATCTCACCACAGCTAGGAAAACTACTAGAAGAACACTTGGATCGGCATTGCGAGTATGTTAGATGTTGTCTTTATTATTATAATACTCTGCAATAACTCCACTCACTTAATTAAATCCACCTTATATCATCACTCATCTTATTACAAAACAGTACCTAATGAATAAAAACAAAATATTATTACTTCCATTTATCACGATTAGAAAAAAAAACGATTAACTTTTTTTTCTACTTTTATTTTACTAGTAGGTAGGTACTAGGTATTTTATAAAAAAACCTCATTTTTGTCTAACTTCCAACATTATAATACTAGGTAACCAATTAGTTTTTACAAGGGAGTAACTACCTACCGAAGCATTTTTCTTAAATAGTGCTTACTGAAATTCACTATTGTGACATAAATAGTTTGACCTTCCTTTCAAGTTCTGTAAACGAAAGGCTTGTGAAAGAATAGTACACCTACTATTATTTATGTTTATAATTTACCGTCCAGACATGTCTTAATGTAGCTACCAGCTAGCTACTTAACGAAACAATGCATAGCTGATTGCCGAAATCGTTTAATCGTGAATAGTTTCTAACTATAAATTGCACAAGCTATTGCTTAAAGTTTGTATAGCTTTTCAGTTCACGCTTTTGAAAATCCCAATCGGAGTTTCCTTGAGTAGATGTTGCATAAACACCATTATAGGTAAATAGTAATAATGAAATAATAATAAAAGCCTTTATTCACTGACCTTTTAAACTTACATGCTCTTCTTATAAAACGATAGTATTCTTAAATCTAATTTTCATAGCAAAAATAATATTAGTAACTATAACTGGCCTAGGCCTTCCCCAATTGTACTTACTTTACTTTCTAACACAGGGGCAATTTTAGTGCCCTTAAATGTTCCATCTTATTATTTTGTAATTTAAATCTAAGGTTACTGAAATAAACAATTTTTAATTTTTTTAAATTGTTTCCACATCTCTCTATCCTTAGCAGTCCTTCTCCATCCTTTTGGTAAATCGTCCTCCCATATTTTGATTTGACTTTCTCGTTGTCTTTTCCCGTTCCTTGGATACCACTCTATTACCTACATCCATAGACCATTTCTTAATAGGTAAATAGTTACACAACAAGAGTAAGTACTAAGTAGTATAATAATATACCGGTACATTGTACAGTGTTTTTAGCCCAGCTGCAAGCTGTTGACACTTCACAGTGGGCGAGCCAACGGTAAATAAGAGCTATAGGTACATATTATACCCACGTTATGTGTGGAAAGATTGATAAATAAACAGGACTCGGCCAACAGCGCAAAAAAAATTTACTGGTGTCAAAAATGTTTGTTTTGACACCAGTGGCCTCATTAAGCCGCCAACGGTATTGTTTATGGACCGCAGTCCAATCCAATGATCATTATAATACTTAATAGAATCGCATATGCGTTTCCACAGTCACAGTTTCCTCCGTATTGGCAATAAATCCGACAGATGGCGTTGGCGTAATTTTTTTCTTGTGTGAAAAGGTTTACCTAAAATGTTTAGATGGACTCATCCTTAGATTTGGTTTCTTTTTATTCTACTGGAACCATCGTATTAGATATATACCTACCTAATCCGATTGCGGAATATGTTTCGAGAATTTGAATTTGATCTATTAACTGTACCTACTTACTTCATATTTTTATCTGCAAAAAATCACGTCGTACCCTTCGCATGAATGGAAAACTCTGGAAAACTGTAACTTTGTTCGAACTTACAAAGTTTCCACTCTGCCATAACCAAGATAGGTCCAAGATGATAATGTTATAGGAAGTAATGTAGGTAAAGTTACGATAATATACCTACACATAAGTGAACATGTGAAACCATAAAATTATCGTATGAATATTCATAAAACGTTTCCATTATTTCAGAACGGCTTCAATTAAATGGTTATAATCCTATTTCTGTGGTTATAACCCTCTTTTTCATATTATAGAATGTCGTTGGTTATAACGGCAAAGGAGCTTACTGCTGATCAGAATATGTGTCATCGCGATTGAGGTGAACGAACTTGGAAACGCGAAAATATTAATAGATAGTGAATCTGATGTCTCATTTGTTGTGTGACTGTCTGGGAGTGATCGTTTTCTAAGAATTATACACATTTCATTCATTAAGTTAAATGCCTTTGCAAACTCTATGTGAGCAGTTGCGTAGGTGCCTACTATCTACCTTTAGTATTAATAATATTAAAGGAAACATCGATTCTGAGCATATAATATACCTACCTAATTGTTGTACGTAAAAGTAAAAAACTGGTAAGTAAGTAGGTAGGTAGTAGTAGACCGCGTAAATTTTTGGGGATATAAAGTCGCATACGCCTAGAGCAGTTACAATTAGGTATATAAAAAAACATAAAATATTTAACATTTTTAAAATGAAATAGGACTCAGACAAGTGCATTCATATGCCTGGAGTGTTCCAAGTATAAAACGAAGGATAAAGAAAAATGGGTATCAGTAATCAGTATGGACCCATCATTCTACTCAGTTATATGTAGGTACCTAATAATTGCGATTCCAACCTGAGCCGAGGTTCAATAAAAACTTCTCAGTCCGCTTTTATAATGTGATTCTGTAAGCTTGGCTTAGCGTCGATAAAGGTACGTTGAATCGTTCCGACTGCATTTTCCTTTATTAAGTACTAAGGTGATAAAATTAAATGTGGGTACTTTTAAAAATTTTATTTTGCTAATTCGCAATATCACTATATACTCATAACGAACCAGGATTATCGTTTCTGTCTCTCAATAGCGCTACCATACTTCTGGTATATATACTCATAACGAACCAGGATTATCGTTTCTGTCTCTCAATAGCGCTACCATACTTCTGGTATATATACTCATAACGAACCAGGATTATCGTTTCTGTCTCTCAATAGCGCTACCATACTTCTGGTACCATTTAAACCAAAACACTACTGCTTCATGGCAGAGTATCTGATACTGCAGCAGTAATCGGTACCCATCCGAGCCAACTCTGCAAGAAAGTCCTAACACCTTAAGTAGAGTCTGTAAACGCGTATTACAATGTAAAGCAACAATTCCGAGATAGGCTGCAGACCTCAAACCGCAACCGCAAACTGCAGCGACAGCACCGGTATCTAAGAATCTGTATGAAATTGATTCCGAGTGCGGCAACAATGCGGCCTGCAACCGCGGTGAGCAGCGGCCGCAAACTGCATCACCAGTAGTGTCGGGAACTTCAGAGCGTTCATATGTAAAAACCCCAAGAAATGCTGTGGAAAATTTAATTAATATATCTTCATCAAAAGTCGCCATTTTAGGAGTTTTACGTGTGAACGTTCTGAGGTTCGCAATACTTCTGGTGCTCCGTGCTGCAGTCAGCGGCCGCTGCACGCCGCGGTTGCTGGCCGCATTGTTGCCGTGCTTGGAATCAATTTGATACAGATTCATAGAAACCGGTAGTGTCGCTGCAGTTTGCGGCCTGTAGCCCATCTCAGACTTATAACTTAAATCTTCTTTATTTACATGGTCTGTTTTAAATCTTATCTCTTTGATCTATCTACATTATTGCTACGCCCTATTGTTACAAAAGCTCGCCGACCAACTTTTAATTCCGTCCACAGCTGTGCGATAACATCGGGCGGTCTATCAAATTGTGTGACTCATATTACGTGCCTTCCAAAGTTTTTTTAGGAAATGGGAGGCACTTAGAGACTCCTAAATAATAATCTGTATGTTATACCATAAGGCAAAGGTCACTGACTAGCTTTCCTTTAGTTTTTGCGTCATGGCCAAAGATTTTGGTCATTGCAGTTGAGTATTACACTATTTTGAATTTGATAAAAAGTATTACTTTATTATAAACTAGGATAAAAATAATGATTAATGACCCAACACTGAAACCAATATTAAAATCAAACTAAGATTTACAAAGCACACTGTACACTCCACGCCCCTGCCTAAATGTTATTAGGTTTAACCCAATTCGGAAACTCTTATTAGTTTCTAAATATTTCAGAGCTAATGTACGAATTATGAAAAACAAAATAAGATAATTTGGGTTTGGGTTTTCTGTTGTCAAGTCTAGATAAGTATCTTCCGTTGAAAATGTTTAGTATTCAGAACAATAACGGCCAGACCACCCAACGGCTACTAAATGGTAACTTCTCGTGCCTAGTGTATTTTTTTTACTACAGAATATAAAACTCTGATAAGTAGTCGCTTTAGAAGCTATCATAAAGCTCATCGGTACCAAAAATCTTTTTTTATTAATTTCTTATAAAAATTTCAACGAATTGTCTTTCTTTTTGCAAAAAATTCATTTGCAAGATCTTCAAATATTAATATTACAATTATATTATCATTTTGGTGGGTCTCTATCTATACTCTATATATTATGTGTGGTCACTTATCGTGCGTCCTAGACTCCAAACTAGTATAGTGAACATATCCAAAAATTAAAAACAAAACTAAGTTTCTCATATATGGAAAAACTCTAACTCACTGTCATTAGTGCCTAAATCCTTGTGATCTTCGTCACGAACTTCGATGATGATGACTGCGCAATATTAGAATTCAAATTCATCGTAGTCATCATCAGCCTATGGGTACAGACCACAGGGCTCCTCTGAATTTGACAGTTTTAGACTAAGTAGAGTTAGTAAGACAGCTGCAATGCGAGTTACTAGATTATAATTATGTATTTCTTCAGTTGCCTTTGGGTTGCTGGGTTGCAAAGTAAACTAGCTGGGACCCTGGGTTATCAACGATTAATTAAAAAGATACGAAACAACGGTTCTAGGTTCAACTTAACAAGCATCGGCAAACTAAGTAACTAAAACTTTGATACGACATTAGACACGAACTCATTTACCTAATAGCCTGACGTCACTGACGACCTTTGAGATTCGAACTATTTGGAATAAATCCAGTTTACTGAAAACTAGGTTAAGGCTGTAAATATAGTCTCTAGGTCTACAATTTTTTGCGCAGCTATTTTTTTTGAAAGCTTAATTAAATGGGATGGAATGAATATCCGAATGGTGGTGCACGTAGTAATTGCTATACGTCGGTACTACTTATTATGATGCATGCACATTAACTCTATGTTTCGGTTTTGTAAAATTTACAAAGAACACATCAAAAATCCTTTTAAAATCTTTTTTTATTAAATTCTTATTACAATCACGACTTGTCTTTCTTCCAAAAAATTCAGCAGACTCTAGAGACGCAATCCTAAAAATTACCTTTTGTCATAATATTTTCACATTAGAAATATGGTCGTTACTAGTTACCTATCTAGTCGTTACTAGTTATCTATCTAGTAAATTATCCAGACTTTATAATTGCCCCAAAATAGATTTTTATCACTAAAGTCACCTTGGTTAGAAACAACGCTTGGCATAACTCATAAGCCATTGTTGGCAAATTGTATCAAAAAAATACAAGCTTTACGAGCAAGTTAAATAAACGAAACGTGACCGGCTCACAAAATAACGTTCTTTGAAACGCTATCCTTGACATTAGACCTTCAACAGTCGACACGTTAACGAATTTATTTTACGTACCCTCCTTTTCAGATGACAATATTTTGAAGCTTCCGATTTGATGCATATCATATGAATCATGTGTTATTCATGTGGCTATCACACGTCCCGAATGTGTTCAATAAATTGTAACTGGCCTCAACCCAGAGCCTCTATCGAATACCTACGTTTTTAAAAATTGAAAATATAGGTATGCTGCATGAGCGTTGACCAGTGACAAAAGGTTTCCGTGTATCACTTTTTTTTAAATGTGTTATTTTATTACCCAATTCACAGAGCATACATAAGTAAGTATAATCCCAAAGAATGGCAAATGTAAACTGAAAATCTCTGCGTCTCAAAAAACATTTGATAGGTTTATTGCAGCATTCGCCAGAGACTATTCAGCGTATATTTGCACACTCTTGTAGTGTCCACGGCAATAATAACTAATAGACCTCTGTTTACACGTCTAACTAGCACCACCAGCAATTTCCCTAACGAAGCTATTTGCAATGAGTAATATCCGCTCCAATTCCAGACTACATACGCGCTCGCTTTTCGTTATTCATTATATTTTTACGCCGAGTTTTGGAAAACTTGATGAAAAAAAAAAAGTTGATGACTCGATGTCGCACCTACCGAGCGCCTTCCGACTATACTAACTGGTTTGATTAAACAACTCACGTTCACGAATTAAGCAGTTAAACGTGAGGTGTTCCAAAAAGGCTGAACGTTATGGAACTCCCTTTAAAATATTCTGTCACGTACCTACTTAGAGCACCTATATTACGTTAAGGAGACTGGAGTCAGGAATCTTTTATAAATTCTTGGATCAATTTGGGAGAATAATCGTTTTCTAAGCAGGTTTCCATTATCATAATTATCAGTCTATCGCCATCAAGATTCAGAGCAAACGTATCATGAATTAAAAAACACTTGTCTTAAGGTCTAACCGATGGTCTTTTCCAGTTAGGATTTTGTACAATTAGGACAATTGTGACAGTGTTGGCATCTTTGGTTGAACTACGTTTTATGAACCGAGCGAACCGAAGTCTCAGAGCCTATGATTTTTTAAATAGCAGAGCTAAAAGCGTTTTTTATGAAGTTTGCTAGTCTACCGTCGCGGTTCAAGTCCTGGCGACAGTGTGGCCTTGTGGCTTGCCGCTCTGCTGGTTAGTTTATGCTTGGTGGTAGGCTTTTGAACCTAATATTTCCTCCTTTCGTGCGATGAACTCTACCGACTTGATGAGTTTGAGTCATGAATCATGATGAATAAGATTTATCAGTTAATCAGATTTCAGTTATCAGCGTTAACGGCCTACAAGCCGTATTTAGGTGATTTTGAATGAAGTTTTATGCAAAAACTATAAAGACAATTACTTTCAAATTTACACGTCATGTATTTTGGGTCTTTAATCTAAAATCGCTTAGAAGCAGAAACACGATTGGATAAAATTTTCTCGATAGAAAGTTCTCCCAAAAGTTGCTCCAAAATCTCAGTTTTTCTATGTTTTATCGGAAACTACAATGGATGTAATTGTAATTTTTGTTTTAATGTATCGGTAATAATAATATCCTAAAACGCTTAGAACAGATTTTTGATAACTGGCTTAGTTTTTGAGTAATTAGGTAAAACGTCGTTTTTCTGCTATATTCTCTGCATGTCGCACCTACCAAATCTCCGTGAGAGTGAGAAAGACAAAAATAAATTCAATAAATCCCCTTAAGCAAATGTTAAAATTAGTTTCGAGAAACGCACGTAACTCCAAAAGTAAGAGGTGCGCACCCGAAATAACCCCCTGACAAAAGGTAGAGGTCCAGACCAATGAGTGGTTTCGCGAACGCACAACGCTGCGGTACGCGGCCGCGGAGTCGGACACAAATCGTATGAAAAATGTCACGCAAACTGCGACGGAGGGAACGAGAAACCATTCTCAACGTTTTTTAGGGTTCCGTAGCCGAATGGCAAAAAACGGAACCCTTATAAATTCGTCATGTCTGTCTGTCCGTCTGTCCGTCTGTCCGTCTGTCCGTCTGTCCGTCTGTCCGTCCGTATGTCACAGCCACTTTTTTCCGAAACTATAAGAGCTATACTGTTGAAACTTGGTAAGTAGATGTATTATGTGAACCGCATTAAGGTTTTCATACAAAATTTTAAAAAAGTAATAAATTTTGGGGGTGCCCCATACTTAGAACTGAAACTCAAAAATTTTTTTTTCATCAAACCCATATGTGTGGGGTATCTATGGATAGGTCTTCAAAAATGATACTAAGGTTTCTTATATCATTTTTTTCTAAAATGAATAGCTTGCGCGAGAGACACTTCCAAAGTGGTAAAATGTGTGTCCCCCCCCCCCCTGTAACTTCTAAAATAAGAGTATGATAAAACTAAAAAAAATATATGATGTAGATTACCATGCAAACTTCCACCGATAATTGGTTTGAACGAGATCTAATAAGTAGTTTTTTGATATTTACATTAAACCTCTAAAAACAAAGTTAGTTTTGCGGTTCGATAAGAAAAGTGGTTTTTATGGTTTTATTCCTCCGGTTGTAGTACGGAAACCTCAGTGCGCGAGTCCGACTCGCACTTGACAGGTTTTTTTTTAATTGAAGATAGGCTTGCGCTTGACGACGATCATGCCTGATGGAAAGCAATGATGAGGTCTAGGATGGAGCGCGCTTGCCTAGAAAATGCCTATTCACTCTTCTCTTGAAGGCACCTAGATTGTACTTGGCTGGAAACACGGAGGCTGGAAGGGCGTTCCACACCTTAGCGGTTCGTATCAGAAACGTTGAGGAAAAACGTTTCGTGCGAGTTTGTTGAACGTCAACCACATAAGGATGCCACCGCTCTCGGCGTCTTGCAGTCCTATGGTAGAAAGGTCGACGTTTTTCATACGATTATGTGCGCGCATGCCGCGTAGCGCAGCATTGTGCGTTATGACCGCGAGACCACCCATTGGTCCGGACCCTGCCTTTCGAGTCACCATCATGATTGCGTGAACAAGGCTTAACTCAGTTTTTATGTTTGTTCAAATGTTTGTATCAGTGCTGTTGGTGCTAATGAGATCTTCGTTTGTCCGCAGAGGGTGGCGGGCGGCAGGAGAGAGCGCGCGGCGCGGGGCTCGGGCGCGCGCGGCAGGTGACCGACGGTCCGCGCGGCTCATGTGGGCGGCGGGCGCGTGCTGCTCGCGCCAGGCAGGTCCGTAGCCGCCTCACCGCCAACACTCACCACACACACCACTCACCACTCACACACCACTCACCACACACCGGGCAGGAGAGAGCGCGCGGCGCGGGGCTCGGGCGCGCGCGGCAGGTGACCGACGGTCCGCGCGGCTCATGTGGGCGGCGGGCGCGTGCTGCTCGCGCCAGGCAGGTCCGTAGCCGCCTCACCGCCGACACTCACCACACACACCACTCACCACACACCGGGCAGGAGAGAGCGCGCGGCGCGGGGCTCGGGCGCGCGCGGCAGGTGACCGACGGTCCGCGCAGCTCATTTGGGCGGCGGGCGCGTGCTGCTCGCGCCAGGCAGGTCCGTAGCCGCCTCACCGCCGACACTCACCACACACACCACTCACCACTCACACACCACTCACCACACACCGGGCAGGAGAGAGCGCGCGGCGCGGGGCTCGGGCGCGCGCGGCAGGTGACCGACGGTCCGCGCGGCTCATGTGGGCGGCGGACCACTCACCACTCACCACGACCACCACTCACCACACACTACACACACCACTCACCACACACACCACTCACCACACACACCACTCACTACACACACCACTCACTACACACACACACCACACCACACCACTCACTACTCACCCCACACACGCCGTCACGGTTTATGAGCGATGACAATAGACATAATATACTCAGGAACCGGCAGACCGCGCGAAAGGCTGCAACATCACTTACCATCAGATGAGATCGCAGTCAAGTACTAACTTACATAGTGTAAATAAAGAAACTTACATACATACATGAATCCTAAAATCATTTCACTCCTTTGTTTGGGCAGTCGTGTAAAAAACCCTATTTACGTGAATGTGGCCTAGTTAGTCAAGTGTAGTATACTTTCCATCCGCAATCAAATTAACCCATGTTACTTTCTTCGAGCGCTCATAATCCTAAATTCGCTTCCTACTTATTTCTGCTGTTAAAGCAAACATAGGAGTAAATACAAAATCGAGTAAATAAATCAAACTCTCGCCCCAGATTTTAGATGGGACAGCTTTTATGTAAGTGAAACAATAGATCGTTACGGGATTTTCAAAAAACCAAAAAATTCACGCAGAAAAATTCCACGAAATTTGATAATAACAAAAATAATGATTGTGTTTTGTGTCACACTATGAGTACCATTCTACTTGTGTATTTATTTATTATAATCTCATGATAATATTCACCACCATATTATAATCTTATGGTAACCTTGGTCTAATAGCTAACTCACAAGAGTTGAGAGCAAGGCTTTGCTACGCAGCCGTTTTTTTAAAATCTGCTGAAATACACAACAGAAATAAATATGGACTAGGTAATATCTTACTGAATTCGAAAGAATTTGATCAAAGGTTAAAGTATAGGTACTTAGTTGAAATCTGATTTATTTAATTAAAAAAATAATTGTAGGTATGTGGTATTTTTATGAATACACATTGGGTTACACAAGGCACCATATAATAAGCTCAAACCACCAAAATATAAAATACGACTCAAATGTTTACAACTAACATAGCAATAGAAAAGCTCTATTGTTTATTTGCAAATCAATAAAGAAGGACCAATGACACTGGTATTCTAATTGCTACAATTGAAAGCAATTTGATGAGTTTAGAATCATCTGGCAATGTTTGTATTTCTATCGCTGTCTATACATTCAAATTGAGGAGTTCTGAATTTATATAATCGCGTATCTATCTATATTGTCTATATTAAAAAATGTATGGCTCAGTTTTCTCTAACCACAAAGAGATTCCTTTCAATACTTTTTAAATTTTTCGCCATTGCCATATTTGTTTAAACCGAATAGGTAGATTTTATTTTTATAAAAGCCATGGTTTTTTTGCACACATTTTTATGTAACGTGTTTCTATAATCCAAGGTTGTTCCAATAACTCCTTCAATTTTTTTATATTGGTCATTCTTTAATTACTAATTGGTTACATCTCAATTCGCACAACCCAAATATATACGGTTAACTTTAAAAATCATTTCATAGCTAAAACTAAAGTTGTGCAAGTCTCTATTATAACCTATCAACAAAAACACCCTTAGAATTTAGGACGTTCAAAATATTTCTATATAATACTCCTGTATACAGTACTGACTGGCTAAGTGCACGCAAGGGACTTTGTAAATTCTTTAAGGATTTTTGACGTTGACTGTACATAAATGTATCTATATCTGTATGTATGTTCAACGGACAAATATACTCAAACTCAAACTCAAAATATCTTTATTTCACATAGGCCTAGCGTACAGGCTCTTTTGAAACGTCAATATGATATTTGTCGCATATGTATGGTGATAACTATACAAGTCGTCTTAAAACTAAGTTTACGTGGGTTCAAACGCGCCCTACACTGAGGGAAGCCCACAAAAAACTCATAGCAAACCATTCGCAGTCAGTTCAATAGGTACATACTACACAATATCTACTTTAGTCGTAGTACCTAGTAGTAGTTCTAAAGTCGTTAAATTATGATTACGTTGCTTCTGTTGTGTTTACCGCATGAGTGCTGTTAATTGTTATTTTGATGCTCCACGTGCACTATCGAGAGATTGACGAGAAAAAAACTGCAATTGGGATGATGACAATGTTGATAAGGAGCACTAGAAATGGACAACACGTCTTGTTAAAAGAGTATAAGTAGTTCAGTCCACGAAGACGCGCCCCACTCCTTTACAATCGCTCTTTGTTTCATGCGATTCTGCAAGAGTGAGCGGTTTTAGGAGTGTTGTTTTGACGTGGTTGGGATGGAGTGGGGCGCGTCTTCATGGATTGAACTCCCTTACATATTTTTTCACATTAGTGTTTGATAGTTAAATAAACATTAAAATGAATAGGTAACAAACCAAAATTTTCTGAGAGTACTGTATTTAAACTTGGTGTAGGTGTACCTACAACAATAATTAAATGTTTATACTATGATTATGAATTTAGAGTCGAGGGTTCGAAACCAAAATCACTTCTAACACACACACTGCTATGAAGAGCATAGCACTGTGCTAAAAGTGTTTTTTATTTCACATTTGAATTATTTATGTGCTAACTGCAATTGCGAATAGAAATAACGATCCCAATGGCGGTTGTATTGTATATAGTGCACTTAGAGCAGACTCTAAATTGGAGGTGGGGGTTGATGACGAATTTGTTGATTTTGAACTGCCCCTGTATTACCAAACATTGATGAAATAATATCGTTGTCGCCATTGCTTTTAGCTGACAGTCATGTACTATCTGCTAAAGAACTGCTTTGACAATAGTAGCATAATATCCACCGAAGGATATAATTACGATAGCTGCAATGTTATGTATCGTATTGTTGATTTAAATGTTTGGTAATACAGGGCCCTGATGCTCTGTGATATTCGAATCGTGGCTTTACCAGAAAAGCAGTTTGTGACGCCGGAAACCCACAATTTTTGGAATACAAGACCTTAATTATATATTAAATAAATACAAGACCTTATTTATATTGGATACTCCTAATTATACTTAAGTAATGGACAAAATCCATGTAAGTTTACGTTGAGCTCGCGTTTATAATTTAACCTTGATTGACGGAAATTACCGTAAAGGTCTCCAGAAAATTTTTATACAGTTGGGGAAGTTCTTACAATATGAGAACTTTTATGCCAAACTCAGCCAAGGGGCAAACGTTTCTAACACCATTTAAGTTTCCAATGGTCATCATCAAATGGTTATAATACTACTCGACGCCTGTAGCAGTTCTGGGTGGGGTAGCAACTGCCAGTAAAACTACTCATAACTCAAGTACAGTCCGTATCAGAAAAGAGTTACCGCAGATTTTATGGAACTAGACTTACTTTCCTGTAACCAAACTCTAGCTTCAAAAGCTACCACTATAGGACTTGTTTCATGAAACGAATTTTGTAAGGCCATACATAGACCCATTCTATCGCCCAATAGGCATGACGCTGCCGATTGGACGATTGGCATCAGTTAAATACTTGACACTGGTGATGCCATATGTTTCAACCTTTCGGTCGCTGCCGATTGGACAGTTTTTACTGATCGTGTATAATGTATATGGACGAATTGTTGTAGATTGAATTAAGCCTGAGCATCATGCCGATTGATTGGTGGTTGGTCTATGGCTGGCCTAAGGCACTGACCAGAATTAAACCAGGGAAAAATTATGCACCGACTCCTGCCTTTCGGCACTAAAACAACCTCCTTGTCTTCTGTGTTAGCACGGAACCGACTAAACACAGGCTTCATTTCTGACGTCACAAACTGGTGTCGCGCGTCGGTCACGATTCGGGTGCGGGCGGGGCCGGGGAGTGTGACCGTCGCTGACGTCGCTGACGGGTGTGTGTTGGTAGCTAGCAGGCACTCATGCGTGAGGGGGTGACTAACCGTGGCGGGGTGGCAGGCGAGGGCGCGGCGGCGGTCGCGCGCACGCCCGTCAAGACGTTCCAGGCGTACCTGCCGCCGGCGCACCGCACCTACAGCTGCATCCACTGCCGCGCGCACCTGGCCAGCCATGACGAGCTCATATCCAAGGTGAGCCGGATTACTTCACGACTACTGCTATAACAATTTCCATACATTTAAATTGGCGTGGCCAACTCCCTCGGGAACTGGGCCCTTATTCTGTATGACACAGTGATGATCTTCAGCGAGTTTGTCATTTTTTAGCCATTGAAGGTTTGCTGCAAAATCTTACTTTCGTTTCATCAATAAAGCAGCAATGTATAACGGAAGACATGCAACAGTGATTATCACGGCAAGTGTCAATTTTACAGAATATAGGCCCCGATTTCCCTTCCCTTCGGGGGGGTTATACCACGAGGCCCGTACCTCGTGGTATAACCTCCTACGCGAGGGCACAGTGCGCTCCCGGTGTTCTAGCCCTTGTAAGGAGCTAAGGCCTCGCCAATCGCCAAAATTGAGCGAACTATGTACCTGAAGGTACTAAAGTTGTCATTATTTTATTAAAGTAATTGCGTCCCTCACTTTTACCAGTATGTTCCTACCCTCGAAATGCCTACGTACTGCATGCACCTACGCATCATGTCTTGCCAACTTCAAACTGAAGTTTTTAGATTAACGAAAAGCTTTACAGCTCTCTACAATTTCTTAACTCTCCAGGTCTAATCTACATCCTTATAATGTCGTGCAATCATTTGCTTTACTGACAAGTCTCTTCAGTTCTCTGTAATCATTTCTTCTAAGGCTGAAATTTTGAAAGGAAATTGGCCTTTTGTATAAATATAAGTACCTATACTATACTGCGTATCTATATTCTACATAAAGAACTGACTCAATACTGACCTTCCAAATCATCTTCACCCGCATGGTGGCAGTAAGCTCAGCAGAATAATTTACAAGCCTAGATAATATGTAGGCATCCTTATGATTCAGAAATACGTACATATTCCTTTAAGGGAATATTGGAAAGCATAATGACCTAAGACATTACACAAAAGCGAAGAGAAACTATATCGAAATATGTTCATCAATTTTTTTAAGATACAAGGGAAGCTTTTCCAGAAAATTAAGAACCTCCCAAGAATTAAGAACCACCTAAGATTATTTGGGAAATATGTGCCAGTGTACATCATTCTTTGATAGTCACCGAGATACATAATACGTATGCTGGTTGGTATTTGCTCTTTGTCGTGAAGACAACAAAGTTGCAACAAGCCCTCACAGAGCGCAGACTCCTACCGCAGTAGTTCGTGACGTTTCTAAATTAACTCATTAGTTAACTCCTGTTTTGTTTTGTTTTGCAATGGTTTTAAATTGTGCTCTATGTTTTTACAGTCGTTCCAAGGCAGCCAGGGGCGCGCGTATCTCTTCAATTCAGTGTAAGTTAACAATCCGTACATAACACAAAAATATCGCCTAATAGTTTGTGTGTGTATGTTTGTTACCCCTTCACGCCGCAACTACTGAACCGATTTGGAATGGAGATAGACAATACCCTGGATTAAAACATACGCTACTTTTTATCCAGGAAAAATTCATGGTTCCCGCGGGATTAGGGAAAACCTGACATCGACGCGGGCGGAGCCGCGGGCGTCTGCTAGTTTTTCATAAGACTGAGATGAGCCCGTAACACTGTAATGCTCGGTTTCCACCAAAGCAGAGAGGAGACGAAACGAGAGGAGACAAGAGGAGATTTTGAATAACCAATCATACATTGATTTAAAATAGGTCGTCGCTCATGCTCCGTCTAGATAGAGCCCTAAACTAACCTAACCTAACCTAACCTAACATACATCTCCGTGTCTGCGGCAACGTTTCTTGTAGTGTGAGTGTGTCAATTTGAAATTAGTATGGTGGTGTGCGGATGCTAGTGTGCGTGGAAAATTCTATAGCTGCGGCTCGGGTTTGGCAATTTGGGCAAAGTATTTTTTGCCGCACTTTTGAGGTCGAGGGCTCCCTCTTGGACCTCTGTGCAATCAGATTTGTTTATTTCCACATCTTGTCTCAAAAAGAAAGAAAAAAGATCAAGCGGAGGACAAGGAGATACTCATTTTTCTGTAGAAGTTTCTGCTCACATCTCTATACGCACAGCTCATAATCTCCTTTCCGCTACGCATCTCTTCTTCGCATTGGTGGAAATAATCAGACAGCTTAAGCTGGCGGGCTTTGGATCTTATCGCAGATTAGTAGATAATATGGCATCAAGTAGTAGGATATTACAAAAATAAAAGTAGGTACCTACTACCTACTCTTGGGCAAGTATAACCTACTTGCACAATATTGAATGTAAAATCAAATAGAGTAGGTGGAATTGTCTCAATATCTTAAGTTATTCGCAACTCGACCTATTTCTTCACAACATTGGGTTACTGTCATGCATATTTCATATATGTACATACTAAGTATTATTGTGAACTGGTAGGTAGGTATTATGCGCTATCCTTGAGCGAACCAATATTCTATTCAGACTTGCGTTACCGGCATTTTATATTCGCAAGGAATCGTGGAATTGTTTACTAAGAATGCGCTGCATCTAATAAGGTCAAAAATATAGACACGGAAATGTAGACAAAATGGTTCTTGTTATAACTAATTTAACTTCTGTCTGATTAAAAAATCATGACATCTTTCTTTTATCAAAAATATGGAAGATATTTAACATACCAATTCAGTGAGAGCTAGTCGGTTGTCAATTACAGCCGTGTTGCCATAGAAAATTTTCCGGGACGCTTTCATCGAAGTGAGCTCAGTTTCCAAAAGCATTCATTTACAGCCAGCGCCATCTATGGACAATCGCTGACATGCAGTGGCTTAGCGTAAAAAAAACAGCAAAGGCGCATATAAATCATGCCATAACTCCTACGGCAGGATTCCAGCGTCATTGCAAATAACTCTAAAGCGCAGAAAACAGATTAAAGTTTTCGAGTGAATTTTAAATGGCGTTAAAATGCATATTGTCTATGGTTCCAGTGTAAACGTGGGCTGTGGGCCGGCGGAGGAGCGCGTGCTGCTGACGGGGTTGCACGCCGTGGCTGACATCTACTGCGAGTGCTGCAAGACCATGTTGGGTTGGAAATATGTGAGTATGTTTGATAGCGTACGAGGATATTGCGTATAACAAAAATAAACGGGAAAAGAGTGTAGAGGAAAAGCGCCACCCCGATTTATTGATAGCATCTGTAGACTCCACCACTCGCAAATACATTGGTACTTGACTCTTTGAACCGCAATATCGATATTTTTACACGGAACCTGATGATCGTTCGATAATTTTCTACTCGTAAAGCCTCTTCTAATGGACTTTTACTCTCCTTTTCCAGGAATACGCGTTCGAGTCGAGTCAAAAATACAAAGAGGGCAAGTTCATAATAGAACTAGCTCACATGGTGAAAGAGAACGGGTGGGACTGAGCGAGTGAAGTGCCTGACGTGAGTGCTCGGACTATAGTGCTGTGACATGGACGGGCTTGGACACGAGTCAATTAGCCGGTGAACGGTGAGCCGATAAGAGAGTCGGTCGGTGTCGGGATGTGAATCCGGGATCGGAGTATGAGAGCGTTACGCCGCCTCGAGCCCTCGTGATGACGTCACGGGCGAGAGCGACTCGCCTGTCGATGTAGCACAGAACGAACTGAATGTCTGCTTTTTAAGAAAATAATTATATCAAGAAATATGGCGTCTAGTACCTTGATCATTTCTGCCTAAAACAAAACCATCGATCATCACGTGGTCAAAGACAGTGAAGTTGCTCCGCGCACAGGGTATGTGCTCGAGACACGGCAAGCTACGAGCGTCGCGCGCACATACCCCGTGCGCGAAGCAACAAGCAATGGATAGTGATGGGAACCCAATTTATTAAGTAAGTACATTAAATATGGGTGCAGTGACAACTGAAATCACGTGACTGGACGCCATATCGATTTACATAACTTATTTTCCTAAAATAGCAGGCCAAGTTGCGCGAATCAGCTGTCGTCTTAAAGAAATTATTTTTGTCATAATATAAAAATTGTTATTGGGATATAGGCGAAGGCTGATTCGCGCGGCCGTAGCGTGTTTATAATCCCGTGTGATTGGATCTGGCAGCGGATAAGTCTTATACTAACTTGCGGAATTGACCGATTGTCCTTAGCTGGTTAGGCTTCAGCGCTTGAGCATCGCCAGTGGTTACGTATACATAAGCAATCGATCTCAGCCGCCCGCGTTGGGCAGTGGGCTTACAATTTATACTAGTTTTTAGTTAATGTCATAAAGATTTAAGTTCGGCCGCCGCCGCGCGGACCCTTGTCGCCTTAGTTGTATTAGGTTATTTTACACATAATCGCTGTATTGAGAGAACACTAATACTTTCTCTTGTCCCCTTAACCTGTGATAAGTATGTTAGTGTAGTTTTGAATTTCTTGAACGATTTTTTTCTCAAAGAGTTGCTCAGAGATGGCAGACATACGAGTTCCTAATGATTTCAGATGTACAAGATCGCTCTTTTTTCTTTTTTTTGAGAAACCTAGTCGAAACAGTGGATGCTAAAAATCTGTATTTTGATTTTCACCCGATTATACTTATGATTATTTTAAATTTAGAACACCTTTATGAATGTTCGCTGTTCATGATTTAAATACATATTTTATATACTTACATATATGATTTTTTTTTAAATCGGAAGTTATGGAGAATACGTATGGAGTACGATATTAATTTTATGTATTTGATCTTTTTGTTTCCCGTATAGTCGATAACTGAAGGTGAGAATTCGACGTGAGCGATCAAAATAAATTTTTATATAGACGAAGGTGTAAGAGCTGAGGAGTTTTATTATTCATTTATTGTTTCCATTTAAATGGAAATTATCTATTTAATTAGTAGAGACATTTAACCCCGTATATTTTATCTTAATAAAATGCATATGGTACTTCATTCATTAATAAATAATGATGTTATCTATGTAAGAAAATGCATGAGCTTCGATATTATAATCAATGATTGTTTATCGATGTAAAATTTTTATCGATATATCGACGATCGAAATTCCTACAACCCTATTATTTCATAGCTTGCGAAGGCGACTCGGATCGTGTCGTGAGGTACTTGATGTTTCGAAAAATTGTGTCGTCATTGCAAGTAAACTATGTTGAATTAAATACTCTTAAAGCATTTTTACACTACTCGATCTAATATGACGGTGCGTGTTTATATAGGAAATGAATCTTTCTCATGGCCTGCAGTATTGGGCACGCATTTCCTACATTTTACAAACTTTTGTATTAGATCGGATAGTGTAAAAATGTGCTAAGTTTCAAATACAAGAACGTCCGATAACATTAGAAATATGAAAATATACATCCATTTCAACCCGACTGCTCGTTGAAGCGACTTAAGAAACTTAAAAAAAATGTTTATGATTATGACTATATTTAATAAATAATTATAATATCGGAAAGTGTACTTTAATAAACATCGAGTTTGGGATCATAGTGTTAATTTATCGAATGCTGAATGGATGGCATAGAAGCATGAAAATGAACGTATCAATACTTATAATAAAAACATATGGATCATACAAAGAACTTGGAGGCGAATGTTCTAGAGAATTTTTTTCGTGAGTGGTATTAGAAAAAACATTGAATAATAGTGATGATAATATTCATTACTATTATTTATCTATTGGTCAAAAGATCATCGTATCAGATGCCATATTTGTTGGAAAAAGGGTCATTATCCATTTTACTTTTTTTTCACTTACTCTATAGTCTATGCTTATTGCCTACCCTTTGGTTTAAACTAGGTATATAGCGACTATTATCTATTATTTAGACACACCGGCTAAACCTGATTAATTGCAACCATGTTTATATCTGGTTCTTGCATTTACAAGTAACTCAAACAGAGAGGAATTTAAAACTTCGGATATACTTACGTCGACTAAACATGGTTAGTTCCAAATGAAGACAATTACTTACGCTCGTGCTATAGTAAATCTATATGCAATTTTTGGCATAAATCAATAGGTATATTATGATTACAACATTACAGGAAAGTCTTTGTAGGTTTGTCCTGGGTTTTTTCTATAACAAACTGCTATAATCTTCCCAAATTACTACACGACCTTCCACCAATATCTTAGGATACATCTGTTTAAGTATGTCTTTATTTGCAGTATGTTTCACCGTATGAATTTCGCCATTGCCGTTTTATCAGAGCGTTGAAACTGCCACTAGAGTATACATTTTGTAATATACATACTAATATAAATAAAAAGAATTCAACGTTAAGTAAGTAACGCTCGTTTGTCGATAATGTAATAATAATAGTAAAATGTTTATTTTTACAATAAGTAATGTAAAATACTATACCTACTACCTACACTAGGAACACGTTAGTAAATTCATACTCGGTCCGATATATTGTAATAGTGTGAGACAAATTTCGTAACGAAAGACGTATTTGTGATGACATATAGGTACAATCTACAAATTATTGGCATCACTTTGGGTGTAACAAAACAAAGCTTGGCACACACCAAAGGTCTACAGTTTACAGTTTACACCGGTCAGGTAGACTGGGAAAATACAATGATGTTAACTGATCGGACCCGCTCTTTATTAAGCATCTCGAGACAGGTTTGCCACAGGCGCAAATCGCGCGATGATTGCTGTCAAACGTCACTTTTGTAATATACATACTCGTACATATTATACTCGTATATTTTCTTGAATGTATAAAGATGGCGTTTGACAACAGATATTTAGATAGGCCTGTCGCAAACTTGTCGCGAGATACGTAATAAACATGCTCACTAGCCGGTTTATACCCTTGTATCCTTACCCACTTTACTGACCAATTGATTCTGTACTTGATCGGTGTAAATTGGACCTACGATCTCCTATCCACTGTGACTTGTGTCAAGACTTCAGAAGTGGGATGATTATGAAGACTACTAATCTCTTAAGCTAGCTAAGAAACCTAGTTTAATTTTCACTTCACTTATTTAGTTATGATACACTCAAATTGATACCATCTCGCTTAGGTACAATAACGTAGAAATCTGTTGTAAAAATCATTTTCTTATAGTTAAATAATAATAAACACACTTCATTCACGCCGGAACTATGTCTAAAACTTAAACTGTATTGTAAGAAAAGTAAGAATGGGTTAAGTAATGTTAAATTATATCACTCTTAACTACGCATTAGCCTGAATGACAAGTGATTATTATTTAAGGTAATGCAACCATCTGTTTCCAAATTCAAATATTATTTGGTTTTTCGTAGTTCATAAGCCAATTACTCTGAAAGGCTTATAGTCAAATTATTGTGGAAATGACAGTATCGTTTTAACAAGTGTATGTAAAAATATTTGCTTAAAAATATTCACCTTAGGAAATTAGAGAAACGACTACTTTACGAGTTTCTTATGTCAAAATAGATACTCGAACTAATTTCTTTAAATGGGCACTTTTAAGGGAAGATTTTTATATTTGAAGATGATACTGCCAATTTCGCAGTTTAACTAGCATACCGCATAAGCTTTCTATTTGTTATTAGCTTAGTAATTGCGAAAAACCTAATTCAATTATGTTTAGTAGAAGAATCCATCTTTAACCCATCAATTCCTCCCTCAGATAGTTGGCATTATTGCGTATCTAATAAACTTCTAGTAATTTCCGACTGCAATGAGGGCATATATAACACATAATTATAAATCATGCTAAGAATGGATATATCGCGCTCTCACTCGCTCTTATAGATCTGTAAGTGCGAATGAGAGGCACGCGGTTGATAATAATGCATGTCTGCAGCGAAAGCTGCTAGTGTCTTCTGTTTATACTTACTCTTATTTTAACGACCTAGAACTGAAAAAACACTGTCGGCCGTGATTCGCCAGTAAAGTATTGATTGACAGAGTTATCGTATATATACAATTGTGCGAAAGAGATAAACCTTCGACTTGACGCTTTGTTAAAAATAGAGTATAAGTTAAAGAGAAGGTCCGTCATTCTATTAGCTTCTCTCTCACACCGTTGGTTTCGTTGCACACAAAAACAGATCAAGACTTCACACGCTGTATATTCGATATTCTAGAACTCTTCACAGAGAGTATTCTAGAACTCTTCACTAGACTCTTCACAGTGCAGGGTGTAAAATCCTTGTAAAATTAGTAATCGCCATTATATCAATCAAATATCTTGATGAATTTTCATAAGCGCTTGTCAGTTGAGCCATGTGAAATAAAAAAAGTTTGAGTTTGAACCGAAGCCGAAGTGATAGAAGATTCGAATGACGCGAGCCTAAAACGAAATGTATATTTGCTACGGTTTTTAGACGCTAAAAAACTATAGGTGTTCATATGGTATGTAATTATATATATTTTGTGATAACTGAGATCAGATATGTCTTTTTGAAAATAATGATAAGATTAATTCTGTAAACGCGTTGCAATACTTGCAAAATCACGATGTAATTGTCTGCTTTTGTATGATCGTACTATCTGTTATAAATCATAAGGTTAAAAGTGTTAAGAGTACCTACACTGTAAAGAAAACATGTGCACAATGTTCTGTGAAAAATCTTGTTGTGCTTCTTCAGTCCTCGCAAAACTTAATGAGAATATAGAGAATAACTCTGAACTTAGAGAACGCGCATAGTACATTTGAGTGCTAACGCTATAGTGGTGTTATTATCTCGCTGCAGACTCGGTCATAAATCACTCGAATGTGTTGTGCATTACTGCAGAACAACAAAAGCGAAACACTCGAATGATTTATGACCGAGTCTGCAGCGAGATAATAACACTACTATAGTACCTAGCACTCATACACTGAGAAAAACGGGCTACTTACAATGGGCAAATTTGTAATGATCTGGCAGCCAGATACGTATCTCGTGCTTTTCACACGTAAATTATAAGAGCCATCCTTATAATGGAACGACACCATGTTAGGTAAGTATGCGGCATAATGCTCTGTAAAGACAATGTCAACGAGTTACTTGTAATGAGGCCGTATCCTTAATACGTATAGCGCGTCAAGAAATTACTGTGCCCGCACTGGTAACATTATCGTATCCGGTTTAATGATCCCGCTTATGTATTAACAGAGCAGGCTACGTAATTTATTTAACCCGTAACATGAAATATGTATGCGCTATACGTACGAAGTTATACAGCCGCATTATTTCAGTATCCAGGCTCTTTATAACAGTAAATGGTTGCCAAATCATCGTACTGACTCCGTCTCATTAAAAAATGTACCCGGTTACGTACATAATGTACGAGCAGGGTCGGGGATATGCCGAAACATTTTACGGACACTGGATAGTTAATAATGTCTCCGCCTACATAATCATTTACGTATCCTCGGACATTAGACGAAATCGGCTTACTTACAGACTGTGTTCGGTACATAGCATCTTTACGACGTCAGCCGCAACATTAAATTACTGTGGCGCATTCTTAACATTTATAATAGTAACCTGCCAGGCTTGCTTGCCAAATCATCGTACTGACTCCGTCTCATTAAATAATGTACCCGGTTACGTACATACGTACAAGCAGGGTCGGGGATATGCCGATACATTACGTACGCACACTGGCTAATTAATAATGTCTCCGCCTACTTCATCAGCTATACGTATCCTGGGTCATTTTACGTACTTATTGACTATCCTTCCGGACATACCTGGCCACTGTATACATACGTAGGAAGCACCATGCTGCACTCGAACCGCGTCATTATGGTACAAGAGATGCATATGTACATACGTAGAAAGCAAGCAACAGAGCACTGTATATGTTCATATTATTTAACCTACTTTGCACATGCAAATAAAACACTATAAAACAATGATTTTCTTTATATTGTACATTGTTTTGTTCATCTTTAATAGTTTCCGTGATTAAAGCAATTTTTTTACAAAAATTACGGATGCTGACCCGAACAAAATACACACATTGCTCATTATAAAAAAAGTTTTTAACATTAATTCTGACGACGAAACGAACTGACGAAGCAAAGAAAAAAAAAATACAAAAATAAAACAATATAATAAATTTAAAAAAAAAAAAGAAAAAATCAATAACCCAACCAGGATTCGAACCCACATACAAATGGTGCATACGATACAAATTTTTCACGGTTAAAAGTAATGTACGATTGGCTCAGTGGTTTGAGTGACTCGGATCTAGTACAACACGGTGTTTCCTACGTATGTAGGTAAGTAGCTCAAGTACTATAATGACTGGGATCTAGTACAGCATGGTGCTTCCTACGTAAGTACATATGCAGCTCAAGTACCATAATGACTCGGATCTAGTACAGCATGGTGCTTCCTACGTATGTAGATAAGTAGCTCTAGTACCATAATGGGTGAGATCTAGTACAACATGGTGCTTCCTACGTACGTAGATGTGTAGCTCAAGTACCATAATGGGTGAGATCTAGTGCAGCATGGTGCTTCCTATGTATGTAGATAAGTAACTCAAGTACCGTAATGACTCCGATCTAGTACAACATGGTGTTTCCTACGTATGTAGATATGCAGCTCAAGTACCATAATGACTCGGATCTAGTGTAAGCCGCTGCGGTGCATACGTATAGCTCATAAGTAACTCAAGTACCATAATGACTCCGATCTAGTACAACATGGTGTTTCCTACGTATGTAGATATGCAGCTCAAGTACCATAATGACTCGGATCTAGTGTAAGCCACATCATCATCATACGTATAGCTCACCATTATTTACTGTGCCCGCTACAGTATCGTTTGTAAGCCGTTGCGGTGCATACGTATAGCTCACCATTATTTACTGTGCTCGCTACAGTATCGTATGTAAGCCGCTGCGGTGCATACGTATAGCTCACCATTATTTACTGTGCCCGCCACAGTATCGTACGTAGGCCGCCGCGAGGCATACGTATAGCTCACCATTATTTACTGTGCCCGCTACAGTATCGTACGTAAGGCGCCGTGGTACACACGTATGGTTCACCGTGTTCTACTGTGCCCGCAACAATAGCATACGGGTGTTGCAGTCGTAGTTTCAGGAGTATTCAGTGCGACTTGCGCACTACGTATACGTAGCCGGATGTCGGGTTACGTACGTACGTACAAAAATCGACCACGAGTAAATACGTAACCCGCTCCATGATGAGCGTCAGTATGCCGACTACGTACGACTGACTACGTACGCGTAATGGAGCGGGTTACACACGTCATTGTGGTCGATTTTTGTCCTTATTTTACGTAGTGCGGCAGAGGAAATTTTTCTCAGTGTACTAACGCACGGCGCGGCGTACATTGGTAGGGCTTATTACGTACCTCGCGACAGGCGTAAATCTCGCGATTGTTGCTGTCAAACGTCACTTTTACGTAATATGTTTTCTCTAGTAAAGTGACGTTTGACAGCAACAATTGCGAGACATACTTCTGTCGCAAATCTGTCAAGAGAAACGTAATAAGACGGCCGTGCCGATTCCCTACTGGAGTCTGGACACCCTGTACCTACCGTTCCGCGAAAACCTACAGTGCGCAGGCTCAGCTATGAGAGTTTATAAAGTTTTGCGAGAACTGTACTCGGAACTTTTGAAAATGTTATGTGATAAAATACGTTAGCATTCTAACTATTGATTGCAAATTATTAAAGAAGGTTTTACCAAGGAATGTGACAGCTAAAAATATTAATCCGATTATAAACTCCCTCACCGCGAATGTTGAAAATTAGATGCGCTATACTGAGCCATTATAAACGTGCGAAAAGAACCGTAGATCATTTTTATCGGATCTCTCGCTCGCACTTACAGGCCTTATGGAACTGCCTTAGTGATGTAACAGAAAAAAATATTTGGTGATTATCGATAGCGAGTAGGTTATGAAGTGCGAACTATCAGCCTTATATGATCTCATGATTTATGAATCAGTTGCGACGTTTGTAATGGCTCAAATATAGTTCATATTTTCAAAGTTAAAAGTTAGTTTTAAAACAGCTACTACATATATCACATACCCACATACAACAAACATATAATATTTTATTGCCATAAACGCCATAACGTTACACTGTCCATGGTCCGTCGTGAAATAAGAAATTCATTTAAAAAACACTAAAATACCAAAAAAAGATGCTGTAATAGGAAATAGTAGAATGGTTAGACTTATTTGAGCTGTCAGATCTATTTGGCAGATAGATTTCTCTGGTACAATTTAGTGGTGTTCAAATCTCCATGCAACAGTCGAATATTATGAAATTTAGAATCTAATCATACCATAAACAGTAGAGCTGGGTCCAGTCATATTATACTTCACTATACTGGATAAATAAAATAAAAGTTTAACAAAAATAAAAACCGACTTCAAATAAAAAACGGAAAAATCTTTCCAAAAAACCAACTTCAAATGCCACTACAAAGAATGAAATAATTTTTAATGTACACCAATTCGAAGTCGGGCAATGTTTCGTTCAATCACTAATAGTCCTTCGTAATATACAACTTGATGTGCGAAGACAATTATCGACAATACGAAGAACAATTAGTGATTGAACGAAACATTGCCCGACTTCGAATTGGTGTACATTAAAAATTATTTCATTCTTTGTAGTGGCATTTGAAGTTGGTTTTTTGGAAAGATTTTTCCGTTTTTTATTTGAAGTCGGTTTTTATTTTTGTTAAACTTTTATTTTATTTTTTGATTTTTAGTGGTCTGAAGTTCACTATTTTTTTTTAATATGGGTAGACCTACTGCTGCTCATGTGAGACAGGGCCGTTTTATTGAAACGCACAAAGTCAGGGACAAACTCTACCTTCTTACGTGGTAACTGGTATAAATCGCACCTACATATTGATGAGTAGGAATAGTAAGTTGATTTTAAAGTTGTAGAAGAATATTTTTTGTTAATTTTTTATTTTTATTTTAAGTGGTCTGAAGTTCACTATTTTTTCAATATGGGTAGACCTACTAAAGGGGCTGCTCCACCAAATCAACGCTGTGGATGAGTCTCGTAAAGTAGCGACATATAGTAGAACACCACCAGAGAACGTAATTCCCAAAGCCGTCAATAGCTGTGGTGGTTTTCTGCCATTGATAAAAATTGGCGTCGAATCCCGCGTGATGTTAAGACGCAACATCGTTATTTCAGAACGACTAGTGAATGGATGTTATGGATATAATAAAAAAAATCAAATGGCCAGCTTTGAGGAGAGATCAATTAGAGGATGGAGAGCTACCAGAAGCCGTGTATGTCAAATTTGATGATGAATCTATTGGGCATAAGCTAAAAGATAGTGATGGTTGCATAGGTACCCATACCTCCATCTAGTACTACTTACAATTCAGGCATTAAGCGGCTACGGAGATGTGGAGCGCCGAATGCTGCCTCTAATATTAAGCTGGGCGGTTACAGTCCATAAACTACAAGGCACCACCGTTGAGAGGGCTGTAATCGACCTTGGCAAAAAACTTTACTAAGGGCCAAATATATGTTGCCCTTAGTAGCGTTAAAAGTTTGGAAGGCATAGTCTTATCAGATTTGGACGCCAACAAATTATTAAATAGACCACATGACGAAAGATCATAACTAGACTTCGAAATCTGTCTTCCGGCAATGAAGGTCACATGTAATTATTGATTAAACATATAACGGATTAGCATTTAGTGACGTCACGCATGTTACACTCATGTTGCAATGCAACAACGAACGTAAGCGCATTGAAATTTGATTACAGATACCTAGTTAGAATTTCTGCCACAGGTCGCATCCTTACTGTAAGCCGTTAAGGAGGCCCGTTCCATTGATCATCATCATATTTGGTTACGGCAGTTACTTGACCACTTGACCATAGCGACGTTATGGTAGGGAAATATCTGGATAGCCTATAAAACATTCAGCTGAATATCGTTAATTTGCTCCTAAGAATTGAAGAGTTCCGTTATTTTGTCATATATCCCATCATCAGAACCTAATCAAGTTTTCACCAAACCACCCTTGAAGTACATTCTTCCAAATAAAGCAATAATCATTGAAATCGGTTGGCGTGTTATAGAGTTATTCATCTATTGTCGCGCAAGTACTTAATGAAAATTTAATACTTTATGGTTTTCTCATGGATACCATTATCAGAACTGGATAAAATTAAAATGGGACCACATGGGAAGCGTCAGCTTTCTAATAAAAAAAGAATCATCAAAATCGATTCGCCCAGTCAAAAGTTATGAGGTAACAAACATAAAAAAAAAAACATACGCGTCGAATTGAGAACCTCCTCCTTTTTTTGAAGTCGAATCCCGCGTGATGTTAAGACGCAACATCGTTATTTCAGAACGACTAGTGAATGGATGTTATGGATATACTTAATAAAGAAAATCAAATGGCCAGCTTTGAGGAGAGATCAATTAGAGGATGGAGAGCTACCAGAAGCCGTGTATGTCAAATTTGATGATGAATCTATTGGGCATAAGCTAAAAGATAGTGATGGTTGCATACCCATACCTCCATCTAGTACTACTTACAATTCAGGCATTAAGCGGCTACGGAGATGTGGAGCGCCGAATGCTGCCTCTAATATTAAGCTGGGCGGTTACAGTCCATAAACTACAAGGCACCACCGTTGAGAGGGCTGTAATCGACCTTGGCAAAAAACTTTACTAAGGGCCAAATATATGTTGCCCTTAGTAGCGTTAAAAGTTTGGAAGGCATAGTCTTATCAGATTTGGACGCCAACAAATTATTAAATAGACCACATGACGAAAGATCATAACTAGACTTCGAAATCTGTCTCCCGGCAATGAAGGTCACATGTAATTATTGATTAAACATATAACGGATTAGCATTTAGTGACGTCACGCATGTTACACTCATGTTGCAATGCAACAACGAACGTAAGCGCATTGAAATTTGATTACAGATACCTAGTTAGAATTTCTGCCACAGGTCGCATCCTTACTGTAAGCCGTTAAGGAGGCCCGTTCCATTGATCATCATCATATTTGGTTACGGCAGTTACTTGACCACTTGACCATAGCGACGTTATGGTAGGGAAATATCTGGATAGCCTATAAAACATTCAGCTGAATATCGTTAATTTGCTCCTAAGAATTGAAGAGTTCCGTTATTTTGTCATATATCCCATCATCAGAACCTAATCAAGTTTTCACCAAACCACCCTTGAAGTACATTCTTCCAAATAAAGCAATAATCATTGAAATCGGTTGGCGTGTTATAGAGTTATTCATCTATTGTCGCGCAAGTACTTAATGAAAATTTAATACTTTATGGTTTTCTCATGGATACCATTATCAGAACTGGATAAAATTAAAATAGGACCACATGGGAAGCGTCAGCTTTCTAATAAAAAAAGAATCATCAAAATCGATTCGCCCAGTCAAAAGTTATGAGGTAACAAACATAAAAAAAAAAAAAAAACATACGCGTCGAATTGAGAACCTCCTCCTTTTTTTGAAGTCGGTTAAAAATACCAGAATAATTTTGGACCACATAGTTTTTAGTATTAAAAGTAATATCTTTTATTATTTTTATTTTTTATTTTCAAATGATGAAAATGGAATTATCATAGATGTACGCTTTATTATCCTGTAACGCTTGCCGCCCTGTCTAGCGGTGAAACTCGCACGTATTTTGTTACACAGAATAATGAAACATAGAGACATCGAATTATTATGTATGAATAAAAGTTATACTGAAATTTAAAAAGTTATAGAACAAAAGTTTTAATCATATCATCAGTTATCAGTTTTAATCATAAGAGCTACATGCCCATAGTATTTTGGTATTTTATATTTAACTTTATATACCTATTACCTAGGTAGGATAGAGAAATCGGTTATCTTTTGAAACCAGTCTCTGCATAAGCCGCATTGTATGGAGAGTCGCAAGGAAGCTACATGGCGGACCCCAGCTCTATGTCCCTCACCTATAAACGAAATCAGTGCTCCAAAGTAACTCTACAAACTCAGTGATGGTGTAAGCTTATACACTAAGCACACCTAAATAAAACAGCTAAACTGGGATTTTAATAGGCTATTGATGATCTCGATTAATTAGGGCCCAAGATCTTGTTAATTTTCATTAACATTATGCTTATTGAGATTGTCACAGTAGTAATCACACTAGATAATCACACTTTAGACTTAATTTATCTATCTGTCTTTGCCGTTCAACCCGATACACGATATAAAAAAAAATTAAAAATATATTATATCATGGTGACGTATTAAGTGAGAAATTAAAAAAAAAGCTAGATTTCTGTGAGTAACGTATTTTTCTACTCGATCGTTTAGGGATGCTATTAGATATTTTTGGACCATTGTTAAGATTGCGATCAGTATTGGAGTATTGGTATAAAAGGATATAAGTGTTAGTTTTCGTGGATGTTGGCCGAATTCGGTTGTTGTATCTATTGTTTGTTGTCGAGTTAAGATTGTACATACTACGCGCTTACCGACTTACGAGTGTAAATTGTAAAATGCACCCAATGTTTTGGTATTTTTAAGGGCTCAATACTATAACACCAACGACTGTTTCATTTGCATTGTAGATGTGTGTAACGACCCCCTTTGTGCTTATCTCGCAATAGATTTGCGACAAGTTTAATCGCGCGATTGTTGCTGTCAAACGTCACTCTTGTAATATGTTTTAAAGTAAAGCGTGGCAATTGACAGCAACTATCCCGAGATTACCTGTTGCGAGATATGTTGAAAATGAGCCGGTCATTATGTCATCGTTGCACTTACTCTATACTTACCTACGCTATAGTCGGTTTCAATATCTAATGAAAATTCAAGTATCTACGTAGATGCTGTTAACGAAACCTACCTGCTATTCGGCCTTTTGTGTTGGTAACATCAAAAAAGTCTCATGCATAATGTAGCTACTACCACTATCATCGGCAATATCGGCAAATATAAATAAATAAATTCAAGCGAATGGCTTATATAAGGTACTCACCACAAGTGAGAACTGAGAGGTACGTTACAGTAGCCACTGTCTCTAGATTTTGTTAATTTCTAAAGTTAAGAATCTTCATATAAAAGAAATGGCTTAAGTTGTAACTAATTCATTAAAAGTACAGGAATATTTTAGTAATGTTACTTAAGCTTACTCATTGTATAGCTAAACGTGGTTAAATATTAAACAAATGGTTCTAATTTATTTGCACTTAATTACAAAATTGTTAAGTAATTAAAAAGTCATCATAGCATGCCATGGAAAATATATAATATGTTGTAGGACGATATTATTTACTCTAGAGCAGGAGTTTCAATTTCGTAACTACCTCCTGCTATTTTTTGGACCGTTTAAAAACAGTTTGGTAATTATGTGCAAGCAAATCTAGCCATAGCACTAGTTTCTTTTAGTTTACATTTTTGGGAAAGGAGAAAGAAATAAAAAAGTGAAAGATTGTATTGTATTGTCTCTTAGAAATACCATTTCAGCCGGTCTTGGATTGTTAACTTATGACCAAGATATCGGTAAAGACGGGTGGATTATTTATGTCGTTTGGGGCTTACATTACACGGTTTTTTTGTCTGCAACTATACCTACAGTGTATAAGTAAACTCCGGTTCGACTGAAACCGTAATTAAACCGTGTAATGTGAGCCAAGGAACTGCACCACGTAAGCTATTTATTTAGCTGATAGCTGTTTATGCTGACTTCAGACCGGTCAGAAACTTCTCCAAGGGGCATCACAAAAAATCTGCAGAGCGATCGTGTAAAAAGGTATCAATCTTTGAAGAACTGCATCAATGTCATAACGTGATTTTCAAGTGTTTTGATTGGTCAAAAGTTAAACACCCATGTTTTGACATTGAAACAGTTCTTTAATGATTGATACATTTATACGAGATCGACCTGCAGCAGCGCGATCGGCTCATGGTTGGTAGAAAACTTTACACTCAATCGGCTTACGTAATGTAATTTCACAAACGACAATCTGCATCTCACATGTATCAACTAGGCTTGGCAAACTTGACACTTTTAACGACAATAGGGATTTGGAGCTCAGATTTAGAGACTCCAAAAACTCGACAACCCTGTCACATCTCGCATTCGATGTAACCACTAAAAAATATAACGACATTAGTACATGTGACTAAACGACGTTCGCATTTCTATCATTCTTTTTAACACGTATAAAGCTAAAAGTATCGAGAATGCTAAAGCCCTAAAAGTAAGGTTATCCCGGTAGTGATCAAGGAAACCGCTTAATATTTTTGTATTTTCCTAGTACGTAAAGAGTAAAGACGAAGCATTATAAAAATTACGTGGTGTCTTCTATGATTGTGTATGCATTATGCTATACCTAGATGAATATTTCGTCAACGTTTGGTTGAAATAATAAGTGCGTAATAAAACACTTTTTCGTAATAAAAATAAAATGGCTTTTATTTCATAAAATCTCCTTGTTACCACACTTATTACTAAAATAGTAAATCTTGCAACAAAACAATTTGGCCTCAAATATAGATAATACTAGCTGATGCCCGCGACTTCGTCCACGTGGGATAAAAAGTATTCTATCTTTTAAGTTGGACCAAATGACAGATATTCACGAAGTTTGAACTAAATCGGTTCAGTAGTTTAGGAGCGTCCATCGCGGACAAACATTGTGACACGAGATTTATATATAGATAAGGATGTACCAGACAGGGCGGACGGCGCGAAAAAATGTCGCCAGATAATCGGTGCCAATAATGCTTGTTTTGCGACCTGTGTCCTGTACCGATCCTGTACCATTATAGTAAGGACTAAGGCTACTACGCTGTTTATTAGTTCGCCGTGGTTCGCTCAAGTCAGCAGCAATCTTATACCTAACCAATATCTTTAATCCGTGGTCCAACACGAGAAAAGAAAATAACATTTGTTTGTTACACGGTAATTATAGTCTATTTAGTATATTAAATATTATATTCTTTCCTAAAATAAAAATTCCCTTTTCAAAATTCCGTAAAATATTTCAAAATTTTTGTTTAGATTGTAAATAACCTCGCTTTATTAAAAAAAAAATTGAAACGAACTATAAAATTGACAATGGCTTAATCGCTCTACGCGCGGAGCCAATACCTCAAAAGAAGAAGAAGAACTTAATTTTGTTCTGTGTTTTCAAAATTATAGGTAATTGATTTGTTTAATGTCATTGTTGAATAATTAAATTATAATTCAATGAAATATGAAGGAAATCCTAAGAAGAACTCACTAGACTCACTAGTCCGTTAAACGAAAACATTTTTGACTTCAGTGAGGTTATTATGATTCGGCAGTGTTTTCTTCGATGCATGTTGGATTCGCATGCGCCTATAAAACTTCCTCACAATGTGGAGATATTTGTGGGACGCAGCAAAATAACCAAAATTAAGGACCAGTCTTGTTCTCGTCAGCAAAGTGAGTTCTATAAAAAAAAACTAGGTTGCATTTTGAATGAAGTCTTGAGTTCTTGAATCACCCATTGCACCTGTGTTTGCACCACCTTATCAAGTTGTAGATAACTGAACCATTCTTTATTGAACAACTTATTTATTTTGAAAGTCTTTTTCTCTATATTGTAGGTACACAACACATGGTACAAAGTATAAAATTACATGTTACTCATTTTCTGGCTGTACTATTATATATAGTAGGTATAATATTGAATTCATTATAAAATATAATTCATTATCCAATACAGTACATATACCTTTGAAAATTATTTAAAAGTTCCCGCTACCCTGAAGCTGTGTCCACAGCTACTGTCTTATTAGTAAGTTTTGCTTTACAGTTAGTTTAAAGGCGGATTGTGAAAAATGTGAGGTTGAATTAAAGCCATTAGGAATCAACCCAAGTGGGTTAGATGGATTTGCATTGAAAAGGCATGGGGAATACAAGGTATCACATGGTAACAGAATTGAAATACTATTGAACAACTACATACATATAGTCGAGTTTGACCCACCTCCTGAGGATTATGAGCCTCCAAAACAGAATAAAAGAAAACTTGAGGACAGTAATCAAGATGCACTGCCTAGAAAAATGTCAAAAATAGAACCTGATACAAAAGCTGATATAAAAGAAACAATGGAGAATAAATGGGAAGAGATAGATGGTGGCGAAGTTTATATATTTACATCGAAAGGTGTCAAGTCCAGTAGCAAAGTGGCTGCTTTTGACATGGACGGAACACTCATCAAAACTAAGTCTGGTAAAGTCCATCCTGTGGACACAAATGACTGGCAAATTGCCATGCCTCAGGTATCAAAAAAGCTTAAAGAAAAACTAAACGAAGGTTACAAAATTATTATATTAAGCAATCAGTCCCCAATTGCAAATGGTAGGGTTAAAATTGAGGATTTCAAGAAGAAAATTGAGGGCATTGTCGAGAAATTAGATGTTCCTATGCAAGTCTTTTTTGCGACTGGAAAAGGATTTTATAGAAAACCAGCGCCTGGCATGTGGAGACTTCTGGCTGAAAAGGTAAAAGAAATCAAATACATTACAAATGCTTTAGTGTATTGTTTTAATCATCATCCGGTGCTACCTTCAAACAACCAATTTTTCCTTTAATTATGTGTAGCTAGGCCACCTTATTTTATGACCTAATTCTTACAATCATTGCTTCACACAACTCCTTGAATACTTTTATTTTTAAAGTTTACTCAATAAGCTAAGTCATTGAAAGAATTTTTGTCTCAGATAGGAAAAATGAAATAATACACAATAAGCCACAATTTCTATAATTTGATCATTTACTTGTGTGTTTGTGTTTTATTTGAATCTAGTTATACAAAATCCAGATATACAAAATACAAACTAAAAATGAGTGTTTTTTTTTTTCAGAAAAATGACAACATTCCCATAGATATTGACAGTAGTTTTTACTGTGGAGATGCAGCTGGCAGAATGGCAAATTGGGCACCCGGCAAAAAGAAAGACCACTCGATGGCCGACATTCTTCTAGCAGAGAATCTTGGACTCAAGTTCTACACTCCGGAGCAGTTCTTCCTAGGTCATTCCATTGCGAATGTGCCAATGAGTAAACCAGAATTTTCGCCTAAGGATCTCAAACCTGAGCCATTTAACGAAGCTCTGATTTCTACTGAAAAAGAGGTTAGAATAACAAATAATTATTTAGTAAAGGCACTCGCTGCATGGCTCATATGACCTCTATTTTACCCAATAGGAGTAGAATTTTTCAAAAATTCTCTTAGTAGATGTCTATGTAATTTGTGATATCTATCGGCATGTCAAAGTTCGGCCCGATTGGCACACACAGCACAGTTGCCTAAAAAATGCCTATCAACTCTTCTCTTAAAGAGTGGCTGGAAACACAGAGGTGTTAAGGTTTAATGTGAGTTTGTTGGATGCAACCACTCTCTCTCTCTATGTCTCTATGTCTATGTTCTATCGTAGAACGGTGAAGAAGGCAAAAGGTGGAGTTCCTGAGCACACTCACCAAATTATATCCTGTAAAAAACAGCTGTGCAGGCACCATTGCATTGGTGATGTAAACTATGCATTTTTGCCCATGTTACTGATTCCTTGCTGATTATTCCTTGTGTGCAGCGATCAACCCAGTCCAATGTATCAAGCTAATTCTTAAATTCTGATGCTTTACTAATTTTGTTAAATCTGTCTATGGATTATTTCTTGATCTCTCCCTCAGATCTCTTGTAACTTTTGCATGCCTCAAAAACGTAGAAATATTAATATTAAGGTTGTAATTGTAATAACATCTGTATTAGACTTGCAAATAAAATCATTGATTGATCAACAAAAAGTAAAGTAATACCATGCCTTTCATGTTTTCAGTTGCTGCTTCTCGTTGGTTACCCTGCTAGTGGAAAGTCGACATTAGCCAAGCAAATTGAAAAGAAATCTGGACACAAATATGTGACTGTGTGCAGAGATGTTCTTGGTACTTGGCAAAAATGTGCGGCAGAAGCAACTAAGTTATTACAGGTTAGCAGGAATTTTGTGCTTCATTCAAATACAATTCAGTGGGCGTCCGCGGCCGCCCACGTGAATTTCGGATTTTCACATATCCCGCTAAATTTCAAATTTCAGTCAGCTCGGTTCAGTAGTTGTGGCTTGAAGGAGTAGTACTTGTTACTATTGTGCGAGTTGCAACTACTGAACTGGTGTGCCTGAAATTTGGAATAGACAATTAATTATGACTTTTTATAATGTTAAATCAAAGGTCTCTATGCTATTGATGAAAAACCGAATTTCACTCGAGTGGAGCCACGGAAGGAAGCCAGTAAATATTATGATATTATCCTTAGATTTTTTATATACTACAAATAAGTACTTGACTGCGAACCTGATTGTAAGTGACAATATAGCCTAAGATGTTATTGTACTTATTTGGAAGGTGTCCGAGTAAGTAACCAGTGGCGGTTTTTCCATACAAGCCCAAAATCCTGGCTTGCCCTATCAAAATATCCTCATAGTAGTAATACAACTTTTAGACATTTTTTTCCTTTGTTAGCAGTCAGAAGTATTTGTTTTTTAATTCTATCAAGCAATAACAATAAAAAACGATATTTTAAAATTACGCGCTTTTGGGATCAGTGACCTCACCTAGCGCAAGCGAATAGCTGTCAGCGTCGTCCATTTTGGCAACTAGACCAATGAGGAAGACTTAAGACTATGACGTTTCATATCTCGCTCGCACACACTGGCTTGCATTGGGCTTTACCTCGGCTTTATATTCTCTTTCTAATTTGTTCGAGCTGGTCAAGCCCTGGATTTAGCACGAACATCGTACAAGTGAAGTAATAAACAACGCTTTTGCGCAGGCGCGAATTGCAATGACATTGAGTAGGAATTTAGAAAGCGAACTTCAGTTCTTATTATTAGTTTGTGTTTACTTGTGATTTTGAAAAGTGTATGTCGAGTTAATTTTGTGTTAATTATTGCCGTAAAATTTTAAATTCACTTAAAATGAGTTTAGGATTAGTCGAAAAAGTTACTTGTGACAAAAATAGGTGCGTGCAAGTATTAATTGGCAAAGGTAAATTAAATTTTTTAAGTTTTTCGGAAAAACATCTTCTCGTAACTTCGTCAAAACCAACGTGTGATTTGTGTATTTCGCAAACAACCAAAACTCACAAGAGAAAATTTAATAGATCAGTATACAAAACTCATTGGCTGGTCGGCTGTTCGGCTGTTCCCATACCAATAAATTATATTGTTGGTGTTGCATATTTATTTGCGAAATACACAAGGACAAGAGCGGCTTTCAGATCTATCCATGATTGCTATAGTACAGAACAACCTTTGTTGAGTAAACTGAAACTTTCAGCGACCTTTTAACTCGGATGTAATACAATCATTTAAAAAAAAAAGATAGAAGGTTCGATTTGCAATAGAAGATTGACGTGAAAGAAGACTGAAGAATTAAAAAATGTTTTGAAATCCTTAAAAAAGATATCTGGCTTGCCCTAGTCCTAACCTCCAAAACCGCCACTGTAAGTAACCTCTATCTGTTTCTACGCAGCATTACGGCGGATCACTAAATCGTTTGGCTGTGCGTCTTTGCTTATAGGGTGGTAACTATAGCACGGTCGAAGCCTCTCCCCAGACCAGACCTGAACCCAATTAAAATTTATAATATTTTAACGTTACTCGTGGTGAGAATCGAACCCGTGACCTTGCGTGCCACATGCGCCAAGAAGTTCGTCACAATATCACTGCATGTTATATTCTAATTACCAATAGTGCCTATAATGTTTCATTAGCATCTTTGCTAACATATGGTATCCTTACCAATAGTGCCTATAATATAGTTTTGTTAGCATCCATGCTGACATATCCATATACTTGCCAATAGTGCCTATAATGTTTCATTAGTATCCTTGCAGATGTATGGTATCCTTGCCAATACTGCCTATAATAATGTTTCATTAGTATCCCTGCAGATGTATGGTATCCTTGCCAACAGTGCCTATAATAATCTTTCATTAGCATCTTTGCTGAAATATAATCTCCTTGCCAATAGTGCCTATGATAATGTTTCGTTAGTATCCCTACAGATGTATGGTATCCTTGCCAATCGTGCCTATGTTTCATTAGTATCCCTGCAGATGTATGGTATCCTTGCCAATCGTGCCTATGTTTCATTAGTATCCCTGCAGATGTTTGGTATCCTTGCCAATAATAATGATTATAATGGTTTCAGCAAGGCAAGAGCGTGATAGTGGACAGCACGAACCCGGACACGGAGTCGCGAGCGCGCTGGACGTCGCTCGCGCGGGAGCAGCGCGTGGCGTGCCGCTGCGCCTGCGTGGCGACCAGCAAGCCGCACGCGCTGCACAACAACAAGTTCCGCGAGATCATGAAGACCAACCACGCCCCCGTTAACGACATCGTGTTCCATACTTACAAGTGAGTTGCCACATCCTAATCTATGCTCTTTCT
Source organism: Coenonympha arcania (assembly GCA_036785405.1). Classification (NCBI taxonomy): domain Eukaryota; kingdom Metazoa; phylum Arthropoda; class Insecta; order Lepidoptera; family Nymphalidae; genus Coenonympha; species Coenonympha arcania. Next base: position 7,981,307 of record CM072067.1, read on the forward strand.
TTTTGACACATGAAACAGATATAACAATAGCGAGGGACCAGAAAGAGACCACTTTACCTTTATCTCTCTCTGGTCCCTCGCTATTGCTATATCTGTTTCATGTGATTTCATTTCATTTCATTTGAGATTTCATTCTCTAATATAATATAAAATTCTCGTGCCCGTTTTTGTTACCAAATTCCTCCGAAACAGCTCGACCGGTTGTTATGCAATTTTCTGTGTATGTTTGGTAGGTCTTAAAGTAAATTGTATTTTATTTATAACTATTTTTATATCCCTAATGGCAAAACAACGTTTGCCGGGTCTATACTAATATTTTAAAGCAGTAGTGTTTGTTTGAACGCGCTAATATCTGGTAAAGGTCAGAATTGAATTTTTTTTTTTGTGTTGGATATGAAGGCTGTAGCTGTAAACTCTATATTTCTCCAAATCTCGGAAATGAAGCTACAACAAAGCTAGGACAAATATGTAAATGAGTATTTTTGACAGAAGGTTTATGATAAACATCTAGATCAATAAAGGATATATGACCGCAAAACTCATTGCCATAATTAGCCTACTATTTTCGAAAAACTAAATAAAATTTAAATTTTCGCGGCTGAGTGTATCGTACCTCCTTAATGATTGAAGATTCGTAAAAAACTAACATTCACGCGAGACGTGTGGGCAGTGGGACTGCTATAGTAGTGTTATTATCTCGCTGCAGACTCGGTCATAAATCATCCGAGTGTTTCGCTTTTGTATTTCACTGCTGAGCTTCACTGCTGCTTTTGTATTTTAGTGAACAACAAAAGCGAAACACTCGAATGATTTATGGCCGCGTCTGCAGCGAGATAATAACACTACTATAGCAAATTATAATTTCGATAACAGAATTTCCGTTCTTGAAATCTGTGTGCTGGGGCCGTACCACCAAGGCTTATAGCAGTATTATTGTAATATTGTTTTAAAATTTTCATACTGACATTGTATGAAAATGTCTAAACAATATTACAATAATACTGCTATAAGCCTTGGTGGTACGGCCCCTGATTCCGAGTTTATTACTCGATCGTGAGAGAGTTAACGCGCCGATTTGTATGGGATTGGAGTAGTTCACAAATTGTGTCAATAGATGTCGCTACAACAATCCTATACAAATTCGCGTTTACGCTCTCACTGTCGAATAAGTAAAAAACTCGGAATAGGCACACTGTTAAAATAAGAATTTCGTTACAGGAACAAATTCGTTGCGCCATCAGTGGGCGAGGGATTCAAGGAAGTGATTCAAGTCAAGTTCAACCCTGCATTCGACAGCAAGGAAGCCGAAAGTATTTATAGCATGTATTTATTAGAGAAATAGTTCGTAATATACAAATAACTTATAACCACTTGATAGATGACAAATAAAAGACGTGATATTCTAGCAGACGAGATGTTTTATTGCTTATCCGAGAAATTACAAATATTTCATTTTGGTGGGAGTAGTGTGTATGGCACAGATATGGGTGTATGGCTATTTATAGCCTTGACTTTAATTACGGAATAACTAATATTTCTTAGGGCTCATTTTTCAATCACCATATAAACTATCTGAGGAATAAATTTGAAACATATGCCATACAAAATCTGTCAAAACGTCATATTTATTCCTTAGTTAACGATTGTCTGGCGATTAAAAAATCGGCCCTTAACAAAGTCAAGGCTCTACATTGAACAAAGCTCTATAACGTTATAGGGCGATTGACGAATTTTAAGAACGCGCACGCGATTGAAAACTTTCATTTGACAGTAGCTGTCAGTTGAAGACGTTTATCACTTATTTTTCTTGAGTAAGTAATATTTAAAGTTAGTTGCCGTTTATTATATTTTATTCTTATAGTATATCTAATTAGATTTTACTTTTTAGGCCAAAAGCGTTAACCGCTTGTTTAAAATTTACACGGTATTTCATCAATAGTTAGGATATAAATTAAATTGTAAACGAAAAGTGACCTAATTACAAAAATATATTAACTTAATTGCTTCAGTTTTGTCATTTTAAAATTTTCTGCATTTACATTTACGTTACAAAAAAAATGCTACAATTTTTTATAAAATTTAAGTATAAGGCAATTTTTATTCAGCCCATAGATAATAACAATATTTACACAATCTACGAACACTCACAAGTTAACAATATTTAAAGCTGGCAAGCATTTATTACAAATTCAATAAATTATCTTTCATACATTTTTATTCTTATTAATTTCTAGTTTTCAATTGTCATTCTACTTAAGGCAATGGTCTACAAACTTATTGCTACAAAAAGGTTATTATGTGACTTAATAATTCTTTGGTTAATTAGGCAGGCATCTACACAGGAAACCTCTATCTGCCCATTATTAATAAATTAACAGACGCAATAAATGGCATACAAGAAAACAGATTTTTAAGAAACGTTTGTGTGTATCAATTGTAAACCATAAATTATTATATTCTGTTTAACAGTTATGTCAAGAAATAAAAGATAAAACAACTTTTAAAAAGATTTCGTGATTAAATTAATTGATTCCAGATAGGCCTAACATGCAGGCACTTATACAGAGTTACTTATTTTTAATTAATGTAGTTATTTTTATCAATATTTTATTCATAATACTTTCAAATACATAGTAGTTATTTTTATTCATAGTTACTTCAATTATTTCAAATTCATTATTATATATTTGACGACCGAATGGCGTAGCGGTAGCGAACCTGCCTCTGCGTCGGAGGTCGTGGGTTCGATTCCCACTACTGGTAAATGTTTGTGTGATGAGCATGAATATTTTCCAGTGTCTGGGTGTTTTTCAATATATTATATTTAAGTATATTAGTATGTATATATTAATCAGTCATCTAGTACCCATAACACAAGCTATCGCTTACTTTGGGGCTAGATTGCGATGTGTGTAATGTCCTGATATTTATTTATTTATTTATTTATTTATTTATTTACTTATATGTATATACTTTGCTCTACACATAATATCATATTTTCATCATTCAATTCAAATATTTATTTAAATAAACATAAATTATACATATATCTGTGCAGGTAAGTTTATTATGGGTTACATTCACATACTATTTCTGTGGTTACATTATCCTTTATTTAATATGTACAAAATTTATTATACCAAGGGCCGGCCCAAAATATATTTTCTTTGGCCCCAGCAAGACAGGCAAATGAAAGGTAAAAGTGACCGATTTTAACATGGATCAGAGAAGTAAGCTCCTTCGCACACGGCTCAGCGTAGCGTAATCCTCGCGTACGACGATGGCAGTACGAGCATGAACATTTTCAAACATGTCCGCAGACGAAGCGGTGTTGCAGCGAATCGTAGGAGGCATAAAATATTGTTATGCATAAGTAGCGTCATAACGATACGCTTAGGTACGCTTACGAGCCGTGTGCGAAGGGCCTTAGGATGTATATATATAAAATTATAAACCATCCCAATATGCCTTCCATCCAACTAAGTTTTCCTACTTAAAGCATTTATTTATTTCTAGTAAAATATTATGATGCATGGAATTGACAGTACTCGCTCTCATGATTAGGAATTTAAAGGATATTTCTAGGGAAGGTCATCACTGAAGTTTGAAGTCTACTCGGCAACAATGATGACTGCGTTCGCTACGTGTCATTCGGCGTCGGCGTCCATGTCTTCTTCGTCCAGCAAGTTGTCCAGACTCGTATCCGAGCCGTCTTCTTGTCATCTGTAATTGTAAAGTATAAGTAGCAATTCGGGTTTACAAAATCTCTATAATAAACTAATATATTATACCTATTTTGATTTTGACAACCTTTTTAATAAAAACTCCCAATTATCACAATGTCGAATGCGCCATTGTGTGGTGGCGCGGCGAAGTCATAGTGCTCTACAGCTATAAAAGCCCTTTGATTTACCCATGATTTACCCCATATGGAGAGAGTTGTGAAAAAATAGATCACGACACCTACATATGAATACGGACGCTCACCTGGCGATATACACGGTGTCGACGTGCGTGAGGCGCGCGCCGGTGAGCGGCGTGGCGGAGGCCACGTGGCGCAGCTTGCGCTTCTCCAGCGTGCTGCGCGCCTGCTGCACCGCCAGGTCGCCGCACCAGCGCTCGCAGCGCGCGTAGATCACGACACCTACATATGAATACGGACGCTCACCTGGCGATATACACGGTGTCGACGTGCGTGAGGCGCGCGCCGGTGAGCGGCGTGGCGGAGGCCACGTGGCGCAGCTTGCGCTTCTCCAGCGTGCTGCGCGCCTGCTGCACCGCCAGGTCGCCGCACCAGCGCTCGCAGCGCGCGTAGATCACGACACCTACATATGAATACGGACGCTCACCTGGCGATATACACGGTGTCGACGTGCGTGAGGCGCGCGCCGGTGAGCGGCGTGGCGGAGGCCACGTGGCGCAGCTTGCGCTTCTCCAGCGTGCTGCGCGCCTGCTGCACCGCCAGGTCGCCGCACCAGCGCTCGCAGCGCGCGTAGATCACGACACCTACATATGAATACGGACGCTCACCTGGCGATATACACGGTGTCGACGTGCGTGAGGCGCGCGCCGGTGAGCGGCGTGGCGGAGGCCACGTGGCGCAGCTTGCGCTTCTCCAGCGTGCTGCGCGCCTGCTGCACCGCCAGGTCGCCGCACCAGCGCTCGCAGCGCGCGTAGATCACGACACCTACATATGAATACGGACGCTCACCTGGCGATATACACGGTGTCGACGTGCGTGAGGCGCGCGCCGGTGAGCGGCGTGGCGGAGGCCACGTGGCGCAGCTTGCGCTTCTCCAGCGTGCTGCGCGCCTGCTGCACCGCCAGGTCGCCGCACCAGCGCTCGCAGCGCGCGTAGATCACGACACCTACATATGAATACGGACGCTCACCTGGCGATATACACGGTGTCGACGTGCGTGAGGCGCGCGCCGGTGAGCGGCGTGGCGGAGGCCACGTGGCGCAGCTTGCGCTTCTCCAGCGTGCTGCGCGCCTGCTGCACCGCCAGGTCGCCGCACCAGCGCTCGCAGCGCGCGTAGATCACGACACCTACATATGAATACGGACGCTCACCTGGCGATATACACGGTGTCGACGTGCGTGAGGCGCGCGCCGGTGAGCGGCGTGGCGGAGGCCACGTGGCGCAGCTTGCGCTTCTCCAGCGTGCTGCGCGCCTGCTGCACCGCCAGGTCGCCGCACCAGCGCTCGCAGCGCGCGTAGATCACGACACCTACATATGAATACGGACGCTCACCTGGCGATATACACGGTGTCGACGTGCGTGAGGCGCGCGCCGGTGAGCGGCGTGGCGGAGGCCACGTGGCGCAGCTTGCGCTTCTCCAGCGTGCTGCGCGCCTGCTGCACCGCCAGGTCGCCGCACCAGCGCTCGCAGCGCGCGTAGATCACGACACCTACATATGAATACGGACGCTCACCTGGCGATATACACGGTGTCGACGTGCGTGAGGCGCGCGCCGGTGAGCGGCGTGGCGGAGGCCACGTGGCGCAGCTTGCGCTTCTCCAGCGTGCTGCGCGCCTGCTGCACCGCCAGGTCGCCGCACCAGCGCTCGCAGCGCGCGTAGATCACGACACCTACATATGAATACGGACGCTCACCTGGCGATATACACGGTGTCGACGTGCGTGAGGCGCGCGCCGGTGAGCGGCGTGGCGGAGGCCACGTGGCGCAGCTTGCGCTTCTCCAGCGTGCTGCGCGCCTGCTGCACCGCCAGGTCGCCGCACCAGCGCTCGCAGCGCGCGTAGATCACGACACCTACATATCAATCACCTATACTCTTTCCATTCGTTTATATTCCATTTTTGACGTGACAACGTCTTATAAATCGATAGAGCCGGTTGCACGCACGAAAAAACATGACTCATCCGGCGTTACCTCGCTCATGCGGCGTTACCGGCGTTACCTCGCGAGCGCGGAACGAGTGACAAAGAAGACGTTGTCACGTTCAACTATCGTCAGTAAACCGACTTTACAGGCAACCAATTTTTAGACAGAGAAAGTGGGAGAGAAGTTTAGTGGGAGTTTAGAAGGTGGTTTTTTCTGGTCCCTCGCTATTGCTATATTTGTTTCATGTGTCAAAGAGAAAATAAACGAATGGAAAGAGTATAGTTGGCAAAAAACCGCACCATACAGCAAACTTTACGTAAGAGTAGAAAAAAAATTGGCGGCGCCGCTGGTGGCGACTCGTTTTCGGAGACGCTTAAGCGCGTCTCAATAATTTGTTCTATCCCTTTCACAACGGTATACAGTTGTCGGCACGTAACTTGACAAGATTTGGCGTGGTGGAGGTAAGTTTGCGTACAATTTGGATTGCTGTCAATTGACCAAGCAATAGCGCGCTCGGATCCCGTTCGTTCGTTCCCCGCGCCCCGCTTCATGCTTGGTAACAAAAGAGGTCCATAAGCACCTTCACTTATCTAACCTCTAATCTAACCTGGGGCCGTACCGCCATCTGTCTGCTTTAAGATATGGTGATAAGGCCCCTGATCTTGTATTAAATCCTGCGAAAGTTGAATATTAGGGAGAAAGATAGAGAAGCAAGCCATTACCAGCCCCAGCGAAGAGTATGATCGCAGGCCACGAGCTGACGAGCAGCGGTGTAAGCAGCAAGGAAGATATTGTCAACGTCACAGGACCCTGGAACTTCTGCAGTTTCTTCAGGCCAATGTCGTGTGCTGGCTGCCATGTGCTGATAAAGGTGCCGCAGAACCACACTGTGAGTGCAAATACGTAATTGTTATTTCACTGGGTGGGTACCCACAACTTTTTTATTCTCTACGAGTCTACATGTTACACAAGTTCAATAGGATCTAATGATAATAGATGGACCTACTCAGCGAGGTAGCCACAGACAGACTAATTTGAAAGATGTATAAATTCTAACGGTTGCTACACGGCGTAGCACGGGAAGGCTAAATAACTTGGCAAGAACCGCCTCTAGGGTGGTAACCAGACGCGGCCGAAGCTTGGACGCCAACCTACGATCGTCATAGATACCTATCGATAGCTCATTCCATAACTCAATGGAACGTAATGAAAGATCGACGGGTTTTTATGATGATTGTAGATAAAGCTAAGGGTGCTGACCACTGCCATGCCAAACTGGCCCGAGCCGGGAATCGAATCCGGGAGCTATAGCTTAAATTCATTCCTACCTACTGCGCAAGGGAGGTTGTCAAGAGCTAAATTAGGAGTGCAAAGTGGAACAATAGTAATTTTTAATACACTACAAGTTGACTACTTGACTGCGATCTCACCTGATGGTAAGTGATGATGCAGCCGAAGATGTTATCGTACTAACTTGAAAGGAGTACCTAAGTAACCCACGGTTTATTCACACCATAGCGCCGAAACGCTAAATCGCTTGGCGATGCGGTTTGCCGGTAGCTGAACCAAATTAGAAGTTCTAAAATTCTAAAGTGGCCTGTGGCAGGAATCGAACCCACGACCTCCCACTCGTATCCGAGCACGCACCTCTGCCATTGTACAAATTACATTCTTTCTTTAGTAAATATCAAATAATTTTATTAAAACTAATACGAGTAGTTACATCAGAGTTACTCAGCGAGCGATGGAGAGAGCTATGCTCGGAGTTTCTCTGCGTGATCAAATCAGAAATGAGGAGATCCGTAGACGAACCAGAGTCACCGACATAGCTCAACGTATCGCGAAGCTGAAGTGGCAATGGGCGGGGCACATAGCTTGTAGAACCGACGGACGTTGGGGACCCAAAGTGGAAACTGGAATGGCGACCCCGCACGGGAAAGCGCAGTGTTGGCAGACCTCCGACCAGATGGAGTGACGACATTAAAAGAGTCGCGGGAAGGCGCTGGATACAAATGGCGCAGGATCGTGCGGGCTGGAAAGCATTGCAGGAGGCCTTTGTCCAGCAGTGGATGTCCGTCGGCTGAAACGAAGGAACTAACGAACGAACGAATAGTTACATGGTATTCCAGTTGCAAACATCGGCACTCGCAGAGCCTCGTTGCAGAAGGCGATGGCGATGCACGCGTCGGCCAACACCTGTAGCAGCGCGCCCGCGCCCGACCAGCGCGCGCCGCGCATGCTCGGGGGCGTCGGCAGGCTGGCCACAGGGATGGCCGTCACCACCTTATCAAAATTTAAGCACAACTAGTTGAGTGACCGAGTTTGCTCGGTAGTATTATAGCTACTTACCAATAGATGGCAGCAGGAGTTTACTGTACCTAATCGTTTTAGTCAGGTATAGATTTATATATATTTTTTTTTGGTTAATACGACATTTTTTAAAAATGAATCCTAGCTAGATCAATTTATCGCCCCCAAAACCCCTTGTATACAAAATTTCATAAAAACGTTCGAGCCGTTTCCAAGATTCAGATTATATAGAAATATATATACAAAAATGTATGAGAGCATCTCCTAGCTTGTGGCCTTGGGTACTACTTTTGAATTTGTTAAAAAATATTGGTTGTCTGTAAAGTCGGTCTACGGACGATAGATTTACGTGATAACGTCATTATCGTGCCTCTCTGTAAGTAGTTGTTGCGCGCTCTCGCTTGCACGCACAGGCTCAGGTGGAACGTTACGCGGAACGTTACGTGGAACGTTACTATTTTTCATGTATGTTGCTGGTGTTCATCAATTTATATAACGTTATCACGTCAGTATAACCTACTTTATTATAAAATAGGATAAAAATAATGCGTTCAACTCACGAATTAGAATAAACGTAAATACTAGTAGAAAAATGGAACTGCACAGTCGTTTGTAGTATGTTGGACCTTTACATACATACACACACACACTATAATTATAGTGTTGAGTTCCAAAATATTAAGTAAATGACGCAACAACAAACATAATTATACTCAGGGCGGGCGGAGCGAAAAAATGTCGCCAGTTTACCGGTGCCATAAATGCTTGTTTTGTCACTAGCAGTAAGGCCACGATGTAGTTCGCTCAGCAGCCACCTATATGTAGAATTTTGACAAATGGTGCTACTGTTTGTTTGTACGAAAAAGGTTTACATAGGTAAATCTTCGGATGCTCACATCTTCATCTTTCTTATCGATGGATGCAACACGAAAACTAAAAAGTTAAATTGAAGCTGTTTTTCAGATTGGTTGTATTGATTGATGACTTGAACTTGAATGAAAAATCAGTCATTTTTGCGGTTTTCCTGTTCATAGACTACCTACCTAAAACGTGCGCCACACGGTCGCCAACAAGCCCGATATTAGTCAGATTAATTACCTGAATTCTGTCTCTATATTCCTTAACCACGGCATCGATGTCGGTGGAGTCATCGCCCGAGGACATTTCTCCCTCACTGACTTCGATGTCTGACTGCACGTCCTCTTCTTGGGCCAATGGAAACACTCTCGCCCCACTGCTGCCGCTAGTCACCTCAATTTCTTCGGATGGGCAATTTGCGTACTCGTCAAGAAGGAGACATTCGCGGTCTTCTGTTTCTGCAAGTTATTTTACAAGGTTTTAGACTTATTTGCTGAGTCCGCTAGGTTAGGTACCAACGCTAAGTCAGATATTCTGCCTTGAGAATAGATATAATTGCCCTGACAGGGCGGACGGCGTGAAAAAAATGTCGCTAGTTTACCGGTGACAAAAGTGCTTGCTTTGTCACCAGCAGTAAGGCCACGATGTAGTTCGCTCAGCAACCGCGTACAGTAGAATTGTGACAGATTACTGATTATTTTGTACTTGTGCTGTGTGCGAAAAAGTTTCACGTAAATCGTTCGGATGCCCATATGGCATATCCTCGGATTTTCTTATCAGTGACCGTGAAGCAGTTATTGCGTTCAATGTGTTTCAGTTTGCAAAGCACTGTAGTTGAGAAGCACGTGAAGATTATTTATTAGCACCTATTGAGACCCATGAGCTGTTAGACGATGCATCTATGACGAGCGCAGCTCAGTGCGTCACTATAGATGTCATTGCAACGTAAAGGTCTGGAACGCACTGTCACATCGTCAGGCTACACTACACTTACAGAGGTACTGCTAACGGTAATGGTAACGGCAACAGTGTCGCAAGTTCGATAGTTTTTTCCCCATCTCAAACAGAAGTGTCGGTAACGGTAACAGTGTCGCGAGTTGAAAAGTTTTTCAAAAAAAGCCCCAAAGAGCCTATAAAAAATTAAGTTTTCACTTGGAAAAAAAAGATGTAGTTAGGATAATTTAGTTTTTCACAGATTGAATTTAACAAAATTTCCCTCCTATAACTATATAATTAGATACGTAAGTATGCAATCAAAAATGTACGAGTACCTTTATTTACTTTAGATTTAATGCTCTCCAAAGTTTTAGTGTGCCGAAGTGCTGAAGGGATGAACCATAAACCGCGTTTGGCTTTTTTCTCAGATGATTTTGCTGCTCGCGTATTTTCGTTTCCAAGACGTTTATATTCCACATCTAAAAGAAGAATGTATGAGTCTCGTAAAACACTCGGTTGGAACGAAGTTTCTTTCATAGTATATTGTATTGATAATATCTTTCTTCGAAATTAAAATTTCTCAAATGATAAACAAATGTAATATTTACCAGTTGAATAAATAAATAAAGAAATACATGCAGGACATTTTACACATCGTAATCTAGCCCCAATGTAAGCGATAGCTTGTATTATGGGTACTCGATAACTGATAAATATACAATACATACTAATATACATAAATTTAATATATTGAAAACACCCAGACACTGGAAAACGTTCATTCTCATCACACAAACATTTAGCAGTAGTGGGAATCGAACCCACGACCTCCGGCGAAGACGGCAGGTTCGCTACACTACGCCATTCGGTCGCCAATTGAATGTGCTGATTACATAGAAAATAAATAATGATGATGAAATAATGATAGCATTTTCGTGAAATTTCTTCAATTTAGGCACGTCCGAAATCCGAAAAGGAAATTCGTTCCAAAAAAATTTTATTCAAACTATGAAATGTTAATTATGTTAAAAATTAGATATTTTGATAAATTTTGGTTACCTCCAGCTTCCATCTGTTCGGCAGTGGGCACACATCGCAAGACGACGTAATTAAACGCTTGTATTGATATACTTAGTAGATGGCTTGCGTTCATGAGTGTTATCATATGCGATAGAGGACATGCAAATGCAAGGATCGCTGCAAGGCTTCCTAAAAATTAATAAGCGACAGATTAGTAAGGAATACCTAACAAATGGCGTTAGTTAGGTACGTGAATTATTATATACAGCCAAATGAGTTTGGAGAAGATTTTGTTATTTGATTAACCTTAAATAACGTTAGTGACTATTAACGATCGTTAATGACTATTACTAACGATCGTAGAGAAGTGATATTTTCTAAGGCTGCTTGTTAGTCGTATTCATCGTAATTTTTTTTTTTTTTTTTTTTTATTTGTAGATAGGCTTGCGCTTGACGACAATCATGCCTGATGGAAAGCAATGATGAGGTCTAGGATGGAGCGCGCTTGCCTAGAAAATGCCTATTCACTCTTCTCTTGAAGGCACCTAGATTGTACTTGGCTGGAAACACGGAGGCTGGAAGGGCGTTCCACACCTTAGCGGTTCGTATCAGAAACGTGGAGGAAAAACGTTTCGTGCGAGTTTGTTGGACGTCAACCACATAAGGATGCCACCGCTCTCGGCGTCTTGCAGTCTTATGGTAGAAAGGTGAAGGAGGTACAAGGTTATGTAGTTCCTGAGCACACTCACCAAAGTATATCCTGTAAAAAACCGCTAAACAGGCAACGTTGCGCCGATGTTGTAAGCTGAGCAGTTTTGCCCGCGTTAGCGATTCCTTGCCGATTATTCTGCGAGCGCGGCGATCAACCGAGTCTAATGCATCGAGCTGATACTTGGCAGAACCATCCCAAAGGTGACTACAGTACTCCATGCCGGAACGCACCTGAGCCTCATATAGCGTCAGAAGCTGTTCGGGCGTGAAGTACCGCTTAACCTTGTTGAGGATTCCTAGTTTTTTAGCAGCTGTTTTTGCTTTAGCTTCGATGCATTTCCCAAAATTGAGATTGGGTGAGATGGTGATACCCAGAAGCTCGATGTAATCGCCAATCGGAACGGATATACTTTGGAAAGTGGGAGCCAAGGTGAAGGGGCTCTTTTTAGCAGTGAACAAACACGCCTGTGTTTTGGTAGCGTTAAACTTGACCAGATTAGCGTCACCCCACTCAGACACTTCTTTCAAAGTCAAGTTAACGCGATTTACCAATGCCTCTCTAAGCTCAAGGATCTCAGAACCGCTGGCCTTTTGAACTGGACATGTACCTCTCCGAGACAGTGCTGTCGTCCGCATAACCAAAGATACCTGGTTTCAGTAGATCGTTGATATGCAGCAGGAACAATGTCGCGGAGAGAACAGACCCCTGGGGTACCCCGGCGTTGACAGCCATTAGGTCCGAAGAGTGGCCATCTACGACCACCCGGAAAGACCGTTCCCTCAGGAAATCAGATACCCAGTTGCAAAAGCCAGCGGGTATCTCATATGCCGGAAGTTTGCTAAGAAGACTGCCGTGCCAGACTCGGTCAAACGCCTTCGAGATGTCTAGTGAGACAGCAAGTGCTTCACCGTGCTTCTCAATGGCCTCACCCCAAGTATGCGTAGCATACACTAGAAGATCGCCTGTAGAGCGGTTGGACCTAAATCCATATACTGGCGGTCCGACAGAAGGTCATATAGAAGACAGAAGGCTAGGTATGCCAGGAGCTTACGATTGAGAACCCGTTCCATACTTTTGCAAAGTATGGACGTGATGGCAATCGGTCTGTAATTAGCCGGATCAGCACGACAGCCTTTCTTAGGAACCGGCTGCACATTGGCAACCTTCCAGGAGAGTGGGACTTGAGCTGTCGAAAGAGAGAGGCGAAACAAGCGCGTTAGTACAGGAGACAACTCGGGAGCACAATTTCGTAGGACTATTGCAGGTATACCGTCTGGGCCACTGGCTTTACTCACATCGAGATCACGGAGTGTTTTGAGGATCTCGAGCTGGTGAATGCGAATCTCCGGCATAACAGAGTCGCAAGATAGAAGGATTGGTGGTGGAGTACTTCCAGCGTCAAGCCGTGAGTTTTCTGCAAACAGAGTTGCCAAAAGATTCGCTTTGTCTGTTGCAGCCACAGCCAGAGACCCATCAGGCTTCTGCAGAGGCGGCAGGGAAGGGCGGCTAAAGTTCATTTCAACCGACTTTGCGAGCGACCAAAAAGCTTTACTGCCACTGGGGTAGGTGGCGAGCTCACGGCCGAACGGCTGAAATGAGCCTTATTCAACACCCTCTTGTATGACTTGGCGGCAATATTGAAGTCTCTTTTCTTCTTTTGGACGTCCGGAGCTTTGCGAGAACGAGCGTCCGCCCATGCTAAAAACGCGTCCCGTTTTTTTGCCTCGGCAACCGCACATTCAGCGTTGTACCACGGGGGAGTCTTGCCGTCAGATGATACGTCAGAAAAAGGTATAAAATATTCCATTGCCTGACGTATCACTTGCGAAATGGCAGTCTCGCAGCTCGACGGGTCATTAGTAGAGAAACAAGCCTGCCGCCAAGGATAAGATGCAAAGAAATGACGCATCTCATCCCAATCCGCTGACCTGTATCGCCACACCCTCCTCTTAACACTGGGTTCAGAGGGGGGAGGGTAGAAGTTGGATACAGATTTCACCAGACAGTGGTCCGAGGTGCCCAAAGGTGGTGAGACAGACACCGAAAAACTGTCTGGATCTGTTGTCAGCAGAAGGTCCAAGCAATTGGGTGTGTGACCGTCCACATCCGGTATTCTTGTGGCTTCCTGAACCAACTGAGAGAGATCTAGCGAAAGTGCAAATTTGCGCGCCTCTCTCCCAGCATGGTCAGTTTTCTGGTATGGGAACAACCACTCCTGGTGGTGAGCATTAAAGTCCCCCAGAAATACTAGCCGAGCTGAAGGATACCGGCATTGAACGGTGTCCGCCGTATCGCCGAGATAGTCAAACAACCGGGTTGTCTCCTGGTCACCACTATGTGAGCGGTATACGCAAGCGTACACTGTCTGCTCTAACCCTGTGTCTACCAGGCACCACAAGACTGAGAGGGAAGGTACCTCCAAATTACGTAGACGCTGGCAGCAGATGTTGTCTCGAGCGTACATACATACCCCAGCGCGAGGTTTGAAATTATGCTCAAGCGAGTATCCGGGGTACTGTAAGTACGCTACGTCGGCTGGACTATGAATTTGCGTCTCCGTAAGGAAGAGGATATGCGGCTTAGCGGTCTCAAGATGGTGGTGGACCGCTTGAAGATTTGAGTGTAAACCTCGGATGTTAGCGAGGTGGACTGAGAATGAGAGGTGGTGCAGCCGCTGTTGAACTTTTTCTACACTCTGGTTGTTTAAATTCGCTCTATATATGTTACTAGTAGGGCGCGTGGGTGCGCGGGCCACATGTGGCCCGCGTGCAGTCTTCCCGCCCATAAAAGTATCGCCGTCATCTCCATCGCCAATTGGAATCCGATTAGCAGTGGGCTGAAAAAATTACCTAGTAGCACGTTCATGGTTTTAAAGATAGTTAACTACTGTTCGAACAAAAAAATACGCTGAACCTCATCCAATAAGGTTCAGCGTATTTTTTGTTCAAACAGTCCTTAACTATCTTTAAAACCATGACCGTGCTCCTCAATCATCAACCTAATCCTTGATCATCATCTCACATTTTTCTCTGGCAATTCACCGAAAAACTGCATCAATGCTTTACATAGTTATTGTAGTCTCTTTAATATTTGTTATGTAAATTTTCTATGAAAAAAAATAACTTCCGCCACTTTTTTTTTTCTACCCATCAAAAACACCTTCGGGTCCTGATTACCTTTTGCTAAGAAACCACTCTTATCTTTTATATTTTCCGAGATAGAACAACACAACATTTGTATGGCGGCCATCTTGAATCCGCCATTTTGGATTTTTTCAGCTCACTGCCAATTGCATGAGGTTCCGAGTATTTTTTGTTCGAGCAGTCCCCACCTAACTATTATACCTTGCCCGTGCTCCTTGACCGTCTTAGTAACCCTCAATCATCATCACATTCCATATTATTCTCTAGAAGTTCTCTGAAGCGCCACATCAAACACTTGCAATGTTTTCAACTTTTCGTCTCTTCAAAATTCGCCATACATTTTTCTATGGAAAAAAAATCCGCCATTTTGAATTTTTTTTCCTGTCCATCGAATAGACATTAGGGACCTGATCAATTCTTGTCAAGAAACCGTTCTTCCATCTTTTATACTTTCCGAGATATTGATGAAATTCGTATGGCGGCCATTTTGAATCCGCCATTTTGAATTTTTTTTCAGATCACTGCCAATTGGATGACGTATCAAATGACATTTGGTCGAGCACCCCCCACTTATCTTCAATACCATGGCTGTGCTCTTCACCCGTCTTCGAAATCCTCAATCATCAGATCTCGCTATATTTTTCTTCCTCATGAATTTTTCCTCTCTATATGAAATCATCCATGAAAAAAATTTTTTCCATACAAAATTGTTCAGGAGAGGTGATCAATCAGTCAATCAGCACAAGCAACTATATATATAGTAATTTTCATACCAACGCTATACGTGATTGCATGGGTGCCCATTCTGATGGCAAGAGAAACTTTCATTGTAGATAT
The DNA here is from genome assembly GCA_036785405.1 of Coenonympha arcania. Classification (NCBI taxonomy): domain Eukaryota; kingdom Metazoa; phylum Arthropoda; class Insecta; order Lepidoptera; family Nymphalidae; genus Coenonympha; species Coenonympha arcania. Next base: position 7,996,968 of record CM072067.1, read on the forward strand.
TCGTGGGCCTTTTTGGCTTGACGAAAATCCCGTCATGAAGAAACATGACTTCAAGCAAAAAAATCAATTTTCTTTCGCCTAGCCCCCTGTGCGAAAAGAAACTTTGTTTAAAAAAATTACCTGCAGTAAAAACGGCCAGTACCGGACTACCGGTGGTCGTGCTCTCATAAGTCATGGACCTCGTAAGAACTTTCCATTCCGGAGATGCCAGCGCCACGAGGATAGAGAACAGGATTGGGCACAACTCCGTCAAGGCGAGGCATATACCAGCGACTGTGATGGCAGCCAACATCGGGTACACCCACTCTGCTGTTCTAGCTTCCAAGAGAGTAGTCACTGGTAGTGCCGCATCGATGCTCGTCCTGAAATCATAGGCAATGTAGAAGATGCGTGGAAATGTGGAAGAAAAAAGTTTTGTTCGAGTTCGTCGATTTTAACATCATAAGGATGTCACTTCTCACGGCATCTTGCGGTTCTGTAGTAGAAAGGTGAAGGAGGTACAATGTTGTGAAATTCCTAAGCACATTCTCCAAAGTAAGTATATCCTATAAAAACTGCTAAACACAGGCAACGTTGCGTCGGTTTTGTAAACTGAGCAATTTTGCCCGTGTTAGCGATTCCTTGCCGATTATTCTGCAGGCGCGGCGATCAACCGAGTCCAATGCATGCTGATAGCAGAAAAAACTGTCAAAAAGCTCTAGTAATACCTAACTAGTAAAATGTAGTTACATACCCTTTCAACATGTTAGTGTAGAGGAAACACAAACAGCTGAGCACAACTGTAGGTAACACGATTATTAGTATCATTTTCTTTTTCATTGTCTCGTTGTCCTTTGGCGGTGAAACAACACTAAACGCGTAGGATATCGGCGCTCCTGCTGCAAATATCTGAAGAGAGATACAAAACAATTATTTGCTGTGATTATTTGCATCTCGCCCGCTCGGAAAAGAGATCATTAATTTTTAAAATGCGAGCGTGAATTGCCATTATATTCCCTAGGTCGGAATATACCCTAGGGCAGAAAACCATTTCCAAATTCAAATGAGGTTCCTCCTTATAGTTTGTACCTATGCCCAAGTACCAGGCAATTAGTGATCCTTTGGGTTTACAGGTGAGGCGATTAACTATGTTGTATTATTCACTCTTCATTTTCTACTTTACAAAGAACAAGTCTTTGTAAAGTAGTAAATGAAGAGTGAATTAAAATATCTTACCTCGTAAAGATTAATCGGAATTGATATCTTTATATTTTCGATGTCCAAATTTATTAAACCAAATATCGCGAAGCATTGGCTGAATATGTATAAAACAACCAGCAACATGAATGTGAACATCATACTTTCCTGAAAAAACGACAAACAGACTGTAGGTACGAATAGTTACAAACGAGTACATTCAAATAAGGAATAACTTCACATTTCGCTATAGGTCTTCAATTAAATGTTAGGAAAAAACACAAAAATGACTGACTGCCTGCTTGGTTAATGAAATATCACCGAATAGTCAAAACGGTGTCTAGGGGTGTCTAATGAGGTCTAGGTTTGCGCTAAGAAAAGTTTTTACATAATACCCCAAGGTCTCTAGTCTCCTCGACGCCACAACAACTGAACCTATTTGGCTGAAAGATAGATTTGTATCCTGGATTAGCAAATACGTTACTTTATCTCGGAAAAATAAATAGTTTCTGCGGGATTTGTGAAAAAATCGAAATTCATGCGGGCGTCCATTAGTGTGAGCAAAAAAGACGTACCTATAAATGTCAAATTGTGTGACATGATAAGTTCCTAAGTAGAATAAAAGATGAGGAGTCTGTTCTCACCTCTAGTCCACACATAAACATGGCACAGACGACCATCACAACCGTAACTCCTAACACATCCGGCCAGGGTTCTCCCAAAGAGCGTGTCTCGTAACCAAAAAGCCACCTCCTCGTCCTTCCTCCAGTGACGTGGTCGGCCGTGGCACTCAGGATCCTGGCGCATACGGCGACGGCGACCAGGTGAGAGAGGAAACCCATCCACATCACCATGAACTCAGCGAACGAACGGAGGTTCCTCTCTCGACGGCCTCTGGCTGTTTTTGAGGGTGGCAATAGTTCTGACAACTTCTTCAGATCTCTTGCCGTGAACGCTAAAAGAATACGCAATAACTGACTGTTGGTATTTTGTCAACTGTTTGGGTCTTTGTTTTGTAGGTTCTGATAAATAAGTGATCTGCATGACTCTACATGATGGGAATTCTTAGTCTTGTGTTACGACGAGATTTCTATCGCGACACTTCTTGGTGATTTTCCATTACCTTTCCAGTAGGGCTATGCAAGTTCAGGCATCTTATAGAAACCGTAAAAAAAATTAGTTAAGTATTTTATAAGGGATATATCTGGGAGAAGTAAGGGTATCAGATTACTAATGGAATATTGTTCCATATTAAAAATTTTATACAGTAGAGTTTTGTCTGGTCATTTAAATTCCATCAGTTTACCGAAAACCGTACCGTACCTGCTTTTTAGCACTGTGAGTTTCCAGCTTCTACTTAAATATGTTGAGAACATTGTTTTACGCCAATATAGTATATACCTAACGCAGAAAAGAGAGCTTCGCCAATAGAAACCACAGCTAGTATGAAGCGACACTTACTAGCTAAAGTCATGAAGGCAGAAAGCAGCAGTATAGCGAGCACGGCGCAATAGCTGGAATTTGCAGCCGCCAGCGGCGCTAGCAGCAACGCTCCGAGGGTCCATCTTGCACCGCAAGCTTCGCCGCCGCCTAAAAGGCTGAGCTTGCTCATTGCACCACTCTCACGTTCACTTTGCATTCTTAAAGATCTGGCATTTCAAAATTATACATTATCCACTTTGGACTTGGTCGCTAACTATGGGCCTCAAGAAGGCTCAGGGTCACTCAGCGAGCGATGGAGAGAGCTATGCTCGGAGTATCTTTGCGCGATCGAATCAGAAATGAGGAGATCCGCAAAAGAACCAAAGTAACCGACATAGCTCAACGTGTCGCAAAGCTGAAGTGGCAATGGGCGGGGCACATAGCTCGCAGGACCGATGGACGTTGGGGACCCAAGGTGCTGGAATGGCGGCCACGCACCGGAAAGCGCAGTGTCGGTCGACCCCCCACCAGGTGGACGGACGACATTAAAAGGGTCGCGGGGAGTCGCTGGCGCCAGGCGGCGCAAGATCGTGGTGTTTGGCGGTCATTTCAGGAGGCCTATGTCCAGCAGTGGACGTCCATCGGCTGAAACGACGACGACGACGACATTATCCACTTTATAGTCTAGTTTTACGTGTATATTTTGGTAACAAAGTTAAGTGGTTTTGCCAGTCAGACACTTTCTTGGCAACGTGGAGGGATTTTCTTTCTCAGGAACACCTTCTATTCTAAGAGGTCCCCCGACTGCCATAATATGTTTATCTGTTTTAATTAATGAGAAATTTGACCACTTTTCCCTTTGTCAATATGCAGGTGAACTAAAATAACTTGTTTTTTACTTTTTAGTTCGTTTTAAAACAGGGCAGTCGTGTTTTTTAATTTTTAATTATTTATTTTTATCTCTGATACAACCAGGTGCCGGGGCTTTCTTATGCAGAATTCAGTTGGGTACCACCAAAGTGTCGGATATTGCGTAGCATGACTGTGTTTCTGCATGTAGGCCACTGTCGCCGGAGAAATTACTGGTTCATAAAGAGACAACTGGTGTCTGAGAATGACCAGCGCAGAGCAATGAAAATCTTGGAAGGAAAGATGCTACGTCTGACATTGGAAGGCGTATCAGGACATCAGGACGGTTTGATCGTCTCGCGATTCTGATTCTTAATAGTTATAATAAAACACGAGTTAAAGATGGAATGGGACGCTCTGATGGTCCATGGAATGGTTTACCAGGAAACTCCGTCGTGACAATGAAAGTATCGCGTTTCCTTACACGGATTCTTCGCAAATTAACCATCGGGTTAACAACCACCATTAAAATCAATTGTTTTAAACGATCGCAGTGGTTAAACTTCCGTAAATTAACAATTAACTAATTTGACCTCAGTAGTATTTTAGAAGGACTAACGACCAACTGTTCCACTGACAGTTTTGTTTTTATTTAAATAAGATCGTTAATTGAAGTGCGTTTTGTTTAGTTTCAGGAAAAATGAAATAAGTACCTAATTAAGTAACTATTAATATTATACCTATTTTATTCGGAAAAGTTTGATGAGTAGAGGAATTTGTTACGATTTTTTTTAAGTAAGTGGAAAATTAGAGCATTTAAACAACAATTTACAGTACAATTTGCATTTACTGCAGTTATTTATAGCAGAAAAACTTCAAACAACAAACTTCTTACATCAAAACATAATTATAATCAAAGCTTACCATGATTGCTGTAATTTTCTCCTAAAAGACGTAGATTTTCACTGAACAGTGTTGATTTTAGATCAGCCTACATTTTGGACTGTCGCTAACACTAAATTAGTATTTGATTTGATGAAAAATTACGGAATTAACGATCACCGAGAGATATAAGGTTGCCTTTTCATTTTATGCGACAAACGTGAGGAGGTGGGAGCTATATTGACGTCCCTTTTGTGTTTGTTACCAATCGATACCGCACGACGCTGGGGTGACCACTTTCCTCGGAATTAAATATTTGTCTTTAAAATTCTTTGCAGTTAATAATAAATTCATTATGTATGAAATAGTTACTATACCACCCCCAGTACCCCCAGTAGTGGTTGCACTGCTGCACTCGAAATTGTAGACGAATACATATACCTGGGACATACGGTCCAGCTAGATAGGTCTAAACTCGAGAAAGAGGTGAACCGCCGAAGCCAGCTCAGTTTGGTAGCGTTCGGGAAGCTTCGTGATGTCTTCTCGTCCAATGTCCCTAAGTACCTGATGAGTATGACTAAGGTCTTCGAACAGTGCGTGTTGCCAGTGATGACATATGGATCCGAGACTTAAGTTCATTGACTATGGGCCTCATAAGAAGACTCAGAGTCACTCAGCGGGCGATGGAGAGAGAGTAAGTATGCTCGGAGCATCTCTACGTGATCAAATCAGAAATGAGGAGGTCCGTAAGCGAACCAAAGTCACCGACGTAGCTCAACGTATCGCGAAGCTGAAGTGGCAATGGCGAGGCACATAGCTCGTAGGGCCAACGGATGTTGCGGACCCAAGGTGCTGGAGTGGCGACCCCACACGGGAAAGCGCAGTGTTGGTAGACCTCCAACCAGATCGACTGACGACATTAAGCGAATCGCGGGGAGTCGCTGGATGTAAGCGTCGCAGGATCGTGTAAGCTGGAAATCATTGCAGGAGGCCTTTGTCCAGCAGTGTTGAGTGGATGTCCGTCGGCTGAAACGATATATGTACCTACATATTATATCTACCAATGTTTTATCTCGTGCAGAAATTAAAAGCGGTTTTAGCCGATTCTGTGGCTTTACTAGACAGTGTGAATCACGTATTTCAACAGTTGAGTATATTTGCTTTCGGGACAAGGCACCTGTTAATGTGATATGTGATACCTACACAGGCCTTATTTAGTAAAAATATGTCCTATTCCGTCGGGATTTTACCTATATTATACAATAATTAAAAACAGTGAAAAACAATTTCTTACAATGTGCTCCACTTTACTTAAAATACTGTAAAATGGAACCCCGAAGAATTTATGAATTGTTAAAAAATCAATCACGTCATCCGCTATTATATTGCTCCAGGATTGAGGAACAAACCAACATTATATTTCTTGTAATTCTGTCTATATATGTTACATATGTATTATTGTTGTTGATTCGAGTGTCTAAAATGCTTCCAATCTTTTATCAAAATTATTAAGTAAAGGGTATCATTTAAGCTATCACCAATTTAATTAGTTTTGTGTTTCTTAAATAATAGGGTTTGTCCTCAAAATAGTAGATCTGTCACCAAAATGTAGTCACCAAACAATGCAAAATCAGTTCCACAATAAATCACCTAAAATCCTGAGATATAAGGTCTAGTACCAAATAAATGTTTTTGTATGTATTATAATAGGTGTGTCCTAATAAGTATTTAAGCAAACTAATTTAAAGAGATCACCAATAAATCATATTATGTTTATAATTTTTTTTATTTTTTATTTTGAGCTTATGTGTTAACTTTATATAAGAATTTACGACTATAGCCTAAGAAAAAGTGGGGGATCTAGGAAAACTCCTTAGCCGTCACCCTCTTCCCCTCCAAGAGCATGTCGACGGAGCCCCGCTTCGCGGGGCTCCTATTTCTGGGTGGTCAAAAAAGGAAAATAACCTTAACCTATTTACCTATAGGTGCACATGGGACCTAGGAAAACTCCTTAGCCGTCACCCTCTTCCCCTCCAAGAGCATGTCGACGGAGCCCCGCTTCGCGGGGCTCCTATTTCTGGGTGGTCAAAAAAGGAAAATAACACTGAGAAAAACGGGCTACTTCCGATGGGCAAATTTGTAATGATCTGGCAGCCAGATACGTATCACGTGCTTTTCACACGTAAATTATAAGAGCCATCCTTTTAATGGAACGACACCATGTTAGGTAAGTATGCAGCATAATGCTCTGTAAAGACAATGTCAACGAGTTACTTGTAATGAGGCTGGATCCTTAATACGTATAGCGCGTCAAGAAATTACTGTGCCCGCACTGGTAACATTTTCGTATCCGGTTTAATGATCCCGCTTATGTATTAACAGAGCAGGCTACGTAATTTATTTAACCCGTAACATGAAATATGTATGCGCTATACGTACGAAGTTATACAGCCGCATTATTTCAGTATCTAGGCTCTTTATAACAGTAAATCTTAATATATATAAATCTCGTGTCACGATGTTTGTCCGCGATGGACTCCTAAACTACTGAACCGATTATAATAAAATTCGCACACCATGTGCAGTTCGATCCAACTTGAGAGATAGGATAGTTTAAATCTCAAATTATAGTCGCAATTTTAATTTATTAATATAACAAATACTTTAGCCACAGCAACACGTGGCCGGGTCAGCTAGTATAATATATAGCTCTTTGTGCTGATTCACTCACTGACTCATTGATCACCTCTCCTGAACAATTTTGTATGAAAAATTTGTTTTTCAATGACCATTTCTTATAGAAGGGAAAAAATCATTAAGAACAAAAATATGGAGAGAGCTGATGATTGAGGATTTCGAAGACGGATGAAGAGCACAGGCAAGGGTATCTCAGATAGGTGGGGGGTGCTCGACTAAATGTCATTTGAAACGTCATCCAATTGGCAGTGAGCTAAAAAAAATTTCAAAATGGCGGATTCAAAATGGCCGCCATTCGAAATTCGTCAATATCTCGGAAAGTATAAAAGATGGAAGAGTGGTTTCTTGACATGATGTGATCAGGACCCAAAGGTCTATTGGATGGATAGAAAAAAAATTCAAAATGGCGAAATTTTTTTTTTTGCCATACAAAATGTATGGGGAATTTTGAAGGGATTTTTTATGGACGGGAAGACAGCACGCGGGCCACATGTGGCCCGCGCCCCCACGCGGCCTACTAGTAACAGTAAATAGTTGCCAAATCATCGTACTGACTCCGTCTCATTAAAGAATGTACCCGGTTACGTACATAATGTACGAACAGGGTCGGGGATATGCCGAAACATTTTACGGACACTGGATAGTTAATAATGTCTCCGCCTACATAATCATTTACGTATCCTCGGACATTAGACGAAATCGGCTTACTTACAGACTGTGTTCGGTACATAGCATTTTTACGACGTCAGCCACATCATTAAATTACTGTGGCGCATTCTTAACATTTATAATAGTAACCAGCCAGGCTTGCTTGCCAAATCATCGTACTGACTCCGTCTCATTAAATAATGTACCCGGTTACGTACATACGTACAAGCAGGGTCGGGGATATGCCGATACATTACGTACGCACACTGGCTAATTAATAATGTCTCCGCCTACTTCATCAGCTATACGTATCCTGGGTCATTTTACGTACTTATTGACTATCCTTCCGGACATACCAGCTGGCCACTGTATACTTAATTTAAGTAATCGGATTGGTCATCCTTCGGAACACTAAACTAGTCATGTTGCCACATAATTACACATCATTTCACACGCATTCCGATTACGGAAGCATACACTGAAAAAAAAACTTACAAAAATTACAGATGCTGACCCGAACAAAATACACACATTGCTTGTTATAAAAGAAGTTTTTAACTGACGAAGCAAAGAAAAAAAACAAAAATAAAACAATATAATAAATTAAAAAAAAGGAAAAAATCAATAACCCAACCAGGATTCGAACCCACATACAAATGGTGCATACGATACAAATTTTTCACCGTTACACATAATGTACGATTGGCTCAGTGGTTCGAGTGACTCGGATCTAGTACAACACGGTGTTTCCTACGTATGTAGATAAGTAGCTCAAGTACTATAATGGCTGGGATCTTGTACAGCATGGTGCTTCCTACGTAAGTACATATGCAGCTCAAGTACCATAATGACTCGGATCTAGTACAGCATGGTGCTTCCTACGTATGTAGATAAGTAGCTCAAGTACCATAATGGGTGAGATCTAGTACAACATGGTGCTTCCTACGTACGTAGATGTGTAGCTCAAGTACCATAATGGGTGAGATCTAGTGCAACATGGTGCTTCCTATGTATGTAGATAAGTAACTCAAGTACCATAATGACTCGGCTCTAGTACAACATGGTGTTTCCTACGTATGTAGATATGCAGCTGAAGTACCATAATGACTCGGATCTAGTACAAAATGGTGTTTCCTACGTTTGTATATATGTAGTACTGTTGCTACATATCTATATACGTAGGAAGCACCATGCTGTCAATAGACCCGAGCCCATAAAGTACCTGTGCAACATATCTACATACATAGATCACACCATGGTTTACTCGACCCGAGCTATTATGGTACTCTTGTGACAAAACCTATGGTTGGATGCACCATGTTTTCATGGCTTTGAACCTTTTCTCACCATTATTTACTGTGCCCGCTACAGTATCGTACGTAAGGCGCCGTGGTACACACGTATGGTTCACCGGGTTCTACTGTGCCCGCAACAATAGCATACGGGTGTTGCAGTCGTAGTTTCGGGAGTATTCAGTGCGACTTGCGCACTACGTATACGTAGCCGGATGTCGGGTTACGTACGTACGTACAAAAATCGACCACGAGTAAATACGTAACCCGCTCCATGATGAGCGTCAGTATGCCGACTACGTACGACTGACTACGTACGCGTAATGGAGCGGGTTACACACGTCATTGTGGTCGATTTTTGTCCTTATTTTACGTAGTGCGGCAGAGGAAATTTTTCTCAGTGAACCTTAACCTATTTACCTATAGGTGCACATGGGACCTAGGAAAACTCCTTGGCCTTCACCCTCTTCCCCTCCAAGAGCATGTCGACGGAGTCGCAGTCAGGGATCGATAATCGATTTATTTGGTGACAGATCTACCATTCTGAGCACAGAGCTATTATTTATGTACAAAACTGTTATTATAAGAACGAAGTTTATATTCATGTAATGCAATATGATTTTATTGATTATCGATCTCTTATATTTTACACATATATTAACATTAATTTGATAATTCATACCTGGGAACAATTTTTGTTTATCTGAGAACGAAAATATTTCGTGGCGATAGATCTATTTATTAGGTGATACAACTTGATGACAAATATAAATTTTGGTGGTAGAAAATATAGTTCCCTTAAGTAAATAAGAGTGTATCAAGCTCTTTGTCTTTCTATCTATTTTCTATACGTCTACTCTGAAAATTATCTGGATCTTTGTTGTAATTGAATTCGATTTAATAATTATATACTCTTTGTAATAAATATATTGAATTCAATTTACTACTTAATAATAATATATTCCCGTTACTTCGTTCAAAATGGTAAACGTAAGGATTATATTGTGTGGCTTCTAAATACTTTGTTTGGTTCTTCCACTGGTGTATTAGTATTTTCAGAAACATTTAGAAGGCCTATTAACATCAATTACTCGGGTAATTGTTTTCAACACATACGTTCATCTTCCCCAATTGATTTTATTTCAATAATGTATTTGACATGATTCGTAAAACAGAATGGCCTAAGTACCTATATAAGTTTCATAGATATGGCGAAGTTATGAAGGTCCGTTACCCCCTTATTGTTGACAGGTAGGTACCATCTTTGAAAGTAGGTGAATGCCAATTTGCTTCATCCGACGAAAATCCGACCTGTACAAAAGATGACAGATTTTTGACATTTGAGTCACTCATTCCCATATTCTAGAACAATTTTCCTTTGTAGGCAGTCGCGATTGCGAGAACACGTAATCCAATCTTATAAATGAAACATAAAGGTCTATTTAATCTAATTAGCTTTTGACTCAATGCCTCTTCAGTGCGGTTCGCGGAAGAATTAGACACTGGCATTTCCCTGGATACAATGGCTAATTGTACAATTTCCTGTTTTTCATTTAGCATATCTCCAATTGAAGTTTAAGTATGGCAGACAATGAAAAGTAGCGCTATCATCTGCTACAAACAAGCCCCGCCAAACAAAGATAATTTAGAAAACAGATATGGAGTGACTTCTTTTGTCGATTCGTCACATATATTGTTATTATTTACAAATGACTTTATTTTCTAGAATGTAAAGTGTATTTCATTAGATAGTTCGCCTTCCGCTTCGTAGGTCGGAGGGTTCAATTCCTTGGCTCGCACTTCTGGCAATATTATGAAAATTCACCTCAGAAAGCCTCCTCAATTTGTTTTTAATTTTAATTTGTATTCTTTTTTTTATTTTAGAAATTACATTCTTAAACTCTCTAAAATATCGGAGGACATTATTATCATTATTAGTTTTAACTTTTATTCAAATGTTGGTTTAATTGTGGTTTAATGCTAAAAATATCTAAGTTGGAAAAATCGGGTGCAGATAAAATCTATCTATCAATAGTTATCTCTATTCGTCTCTATTGAAGCTTGACGAGCACAAAAGCTGATGTGCATTGTGCATGATATTAAGGTTGTCTTTCATGTAAGAATAGCTTTTCATTTGTAAAATATTCATGGAGCAGTTCATTTTCATTCTATTTTACAGTAAGTACTTAGTTCGTGTTGATTCGTTTTTATTCGCCGATTTACTGGAAAGATACTAAGTACCTAAGTAATACTCATACATTTTGAAACTAAATTAACTCATATTATAGGCTCCTTATTTCGATTGTTATGAGATTTTTACTAAGGTACTTTACTTTTACTTACTTTGCCATAACTTCGCCTGCTTGGATTTCAGTTTATTCAAATTTCTGAGAAGCGGGGTACCTAGCTACTAAGTATAAAAAAATCAATTATATTGAGTTTGTTAGTCTGTATTTCAGACTATGCTGCTTTCTGGATAGTACAGAAAAACGCTCTTCTTAGCACCATGCTCTCCGCATTTAACCGGGAAGAAAGTGTGTGGGCGCGTTCCCTTATATACAGCGGGAATACACAAAACAGGCAATGCTCTTAATGACTTCACAACGCGAACAGTGCCCGAGTGCATCACTATTTTAAATGGAAATAACGTCAGTTTAATTAAAAGTCATAAGTAATTTTAAATGAAAATAACGTCAGTTTAAATTAAAAATCGTGATAAGAACACAACATGAAGTTCATAAGTGCGTCCTTATTGTTTTTAGTTGTTTTGTTTTTGGTAACAATTGCTACGGATGCATACCCTTTCAGAAACGGGAACATTGATTATGTGAGTACCTTTGTTATTCCCAAGTAACCCATAGCTTGTGTTATGGGTACTAGATAATTGATAAAAACATATAATATTAAATATACATAAATATAATTTATAGAAAACACCCAGACACAGGAAAACATTCACTGGAACACATATATTTTCCAGTTGTGTGAATCGAACCCAAGACCTCCAAGGCAGAGGGCAAGACCATCATAAGTATAATAATGTTATATCACATTTTTGACTCTAGCTTCTATAGTCCCTTTATTTTTAAGCCTCGTTTTTTTTTAATTAATAGCGTTTTGAGCGGATTGTTTTATGCACTTGTTCCAGGGTCTACTATTTTTGAACCGTACATAGAAGATATTTAACTAATTGATGTTTTCGCACACCTGTATATAAAGGACCGATTTTTCAATCGCCAAATAGACTATCTAAGGAATAAATTTGAAACATATGCCATACAAAATCTGTCAAAACGTCATATTTATTCCTTAGTTAACGTTAACTGGCGATGGAAAAATCGGCCCAAGACAGACACTAATTAACACAAAAATTTTAGTTTGCAGTCGCGCTAATCGAATCGAAATTCGACTGGGAAGGCGAACTGCACGTACCTATTACATTTTAAATCCGAATGAAAAACTTCTTAGCGTAGGTACTTAAAAGGGTCTCTAGCTCTACATACTTGAAATAAGTTCAAGCCCGTTAGGAATAAGAGGAAAAATAATTACGAACACCCTATCATTGACGCCCGCTCGTATACGAGTGAAAGGTCGCGGGTTCGATTGCCGCCACGGCCTCTTTAGAATTCAAAAATGTCTGTCTCAGGTCTGGGTCTGGTCTGGGAGGCTTCGACTATGTATAAGTCATAGTCAAAGTCTGCCACTCTAGCAAAGACACACCGCCAGGCGATTTAGCGTTCTCGTGCTTTGTAAAACTTTTAGGGTGAGTTACCTTTCCCCTTCCAAGTTAGTACGATAACATCTTCGGCTGTATCATCACTTACCATGAGGTGAGATCGCAATCAAGTACTTATAAATGTGAAAATAACACGTGCTATGAGGTATTTCAATCCACGAAGACGCGCCCCACTTTGTAAAAATCGCATACTTACAAAATCAATTTTTAATTTGTTTTTTTCGTTTCTTTTTTGTTCTTCTTTAATTCGTGGCGTCACCCAGTCCAAGGCTCCGACTTAAAATCAGCGCTGTGTGCTCCCATGCTTGTATGGGGCACACAGCACCATGTTGAGTTGGGGCCTTTTTCCGGGTTGTGCCACATGTGACAGGCGGTGCCTGCAGGTGCTTCCCTCACTTGGGCAATTATTGGTTTTTGTTGCCCGAGTGGGGGAATCTTCAGGCATCGTTTTAGTACGTAGGTGTATTGTTTGTTACAATATGTGGCATAATTTTCTGTGAAAATTTTTTTTCTTTTCTTTCTTTCTTTCATACGTTTCATTTGATTCGTATGGAATATAACAGATTGGAGCGCGTTATATGGATTGAAATATCCACAACAATGTAACACCGGGATTCATAAGGATCCGCCTGTTACAGCTGGAGGCGCTGCGTCGCATGCGGCAGATCCCGCAGTGGCACTGCATGAGGTACCGCCGGTTCCAGCTGCACTCCCCCTGCAGTCGGTGGTGGGCGATGAGGAAGCTGTGATGATCAGCCAAACGGAGATATAACCTTTGCCTGTCGGCAACAAAAACTTTGTACTCGGATTGAGTCCAACCGTATCACGTGTGAAACTGTATTACCTACATACTTATTGTGAAAAAATGCGGGCTTTGAATGCATGATTACTTACTTACTCATTACCAACAAAAGCAGACCTAAAATATGTTAGAAAAGTTTTGGTCTGATTACGCTCAGGGGCTTTACCACTGCCTCTTAAAGCAGTGTTAATGTAAATCTGTTTTAAAATTTTCATACTGACATACTTAGTAGGTATGAAAATTTTAAAACAGTATGGGTAAGGCCCCAGATCCTGTAACTGCTCCAGTAAGTCGATGACGTAAAATAAGTCCAGATATCCTGCACCTGAATGTGGTTGGACTTTGGAACCTCATCGACGACGTCTACTTTTCGTTGGAAGAGGTATTTTCCATTAACTCGATGGGGTAATTGATCATGCAGTAACTGCCCGTACTAGGGAGGTATATACTAAGTAAGTAGTTATGGATATTTCAATCCACGACGGCGCGACCCACTCTGTCAAACTCCGTTCGAATCGAAAGAAACATGGTAGAGAGAGAACCAGCGCGTGCCAGACCTTCCTTATTTTATAAAAGCTGAAAGTTTCTCTGCGTATTGTCCTCAACACTGGGAAGAATGTTTGTTTGGACGTTTGTTTGGATCATGGTGGCTTTGGGAGATAACAAGTAATAAACGTGTAAAAAATCTTACGTCAAAGAATAAAGTCTATCTTTTATATAAATCTCGTGTCACGATGTTTGTCCGGGATGGACTCCTAAACTACTGAACCGATTTAGTTCAAACTTCGTGAATATCTGTCATTTGGTCCAACTTGAGAGATAGGATAGTTTAAATCTCAAATTATAGTCGCAATTTTAATTTATTAATATAACAAAAACTTTAGCCACAGCAACGCGTGGCCGGGTCAGCTAGTTTGTTTATATTTTATTTAGAATAGTATAAGAAATCACGCCATGCATTACCAGACACTTAGTATAATGGCAACACCCTGCTAGACGCCTTTAAAGTTTAATAGTTTAAGGGTGTCTGGCATGGGGTTGTCACCACACTAAGAGTCTGGCAATACATGGCGTGATTTCTGATACTATTCTAAAGAAAATATAAAAAAATTAGACATTATTCTTCGACGTAAGATTTTTTACATGTTTATTACTTGTTATCTCCCAAAGCCACCATGATCCAAACAAGCTTCCAAACAAACATTCTTCCCAGTGTTGAGGACAATACGCAGAGAAACTTTCAGCTTTTATAAATTAAGGAGGGTCTGGCACGCGCTGGCTCTTAGTCCATGGGATTTTGACCGAGTGGGGCGCGATGTCGTGGATTAAAATTTCTATAGTAAGTAAGTAGTTATTTAATGATAAGGGATTCATGCGTAAGCAGTAGGTAACTATAACTTATTCATTATAATGTTAGCTATTATTTTCAAATGCATTTATAGTTACAATAATTGGAGTGAAAGTAGAAAAATACGACTTTGTACTTATCACGTGATACAAATTATTCTTGTTTCTAAATAATTTCTACGGAATGTACCTACCTAGGTGTAACTATAATAATATTATATCATGTTAATACTATTTACGAAAAAAACGTTCAAATTAAAGACAGTTAAATTGGGAATTGTTTTATTCAATACAATGCATACTAGTGGTGATTTGAATAGACATTAAAGTTTTTAAGTTCTTGTGGTGGTTAAATAAACTCTTTAAATATTAACCATCTCATTTTAGTTTTTTTTTTTACTTTTTCTTCCACATATCTTTTCACTGCAAACAACCTTCCAAGCTATGCTTCGACAATTTTTCTTTTCTATTTTAGGTCTAATTTTCGTGGAAAGAGGTATTTTTCACTAACCAAAAGTAGTGGTAATATACTATTACTTACCTCTTTAAAATTAGCTATAAGTGTATAAAGAATGGATTTGCATGATATAGGATGGGACTCTTTAACGTTTCATTGAATCCCTTGAAAACGAACCTACGATGTAGGGCGTCAATTCACGCCACAATTGGCTTCCTGTAGCTAACCGGGACACTTCCAGAGTTTACTGGACTCTGGACGGTCATAACAAGTAGGTAGTAGCATACATATAGCAAAGATAATATATGACGACCGATTAGCATATCAATCTAATATTAGCATAGATATCTTTGGTATAGCGGTCCTGCCTTCCTCGTCGGAGGTCGTGGGTTCAGTTCCTACCATTAGGAAATATTGGTGTGATTAGCATCATTTTAACTTTCAAATAAATCGGTTTTGTGGTCGCGGCTTGAAGGGGTTTCAAATGTACACAACTACACACACATACAAACTCACCATTATAATAATATTAAAAGTGTTTATTTTTGACTAAAGTCAAGAATTATGAATATGAAAGTGCCATTCTTTATTAGGAGCATCGAGCGACAACCTAGAGTTTATCGCATTTATTATTTAATTACCCACGACGGAACGGAGTACGGGTATATGCGTTTAGGGTGAGAGACCGTTTGTACATTACTCTATTAAAAATATTTTATGTTTGATTGTATGTTAAATTGTTCACAAAAACCAATAATGCAAAAATATTTTTGTTTGTTTGTTTGTTTGTTTGTTTGTTTGTTGGTTTGTTTGTTTGTTTGTGTGTTCGTTTGTGCACATCAATGTTCCCATTTATTTCAAAGACGGCTTGACCGATTTAGATGCGGTTTTCTGTATAATGTTTGGTGTTCAGCGGCAATGGTTCTTAGATAGTTGTTACGAACATCGATCACCAGGGGGCGCCATAAAATACATTTATATTGCAAACGAATGTTCCCATTTATTTCAAAAACGGCTTGACCGATTTAGATGCAATTTTCTGTATAATGTTTCGTATTCATTGGCGATGGTTCTTAGATAGTTGTTACGAACATCGATCACCAGGGGGCGCCATAAAAACATTTATATTGCAAACGAATGTTCCCATTTATTTCAAAAACGGCTTGACCGATTTAGATGCAGTTTTCTGTATAATGTTTGGTATTCATTGGCAATGGTTCTTAGATAGTTGTTACGAACATCGATCACCAGGGGGCGCCATAAAAAACATTTACAGTGCAAACGAATGTTCCCAATACAGTTGTACAGTTGGATACAGTTTTGTACAAAATACTAGTAATGGTTTGTAGATAATAGTTCTTGTGATTGAACAGCAGGGGGCGCCACAATAAACGTATCTGTATGACTTGGAAGGGAAATTCTCTGTTTTAATATATTTCTAGTAAATTCCTTGTGTTAGTGATTGGGTTTGTTTGAACTAGTCTCAAATATTAAATTTGGTGACGAGGGTCTGACGATGCAAGATGGGGCTGATTAGCGATGCATATTAATGGTAACTAGTAAATACCTCGAGTTTAGGCTCATTTGATTTGGTTAAACTATTCTAACACATTAGGCTTGGTGGCGAGGATTAATGAATGAATATGGCGCATTTACCCGGCAAGAGGGCCATGGCCCAGGGCGTCAGCCTCCGAGGGGCGGCGCCAGCCGCACCTCGCTCAGTTTTTCTTACTTTATTAGAGAAATTCCCTGTGTTTAATGTGTTATCTTTCTATTAAACACGTATTGTGTATACAGTCTAGTAAACAGGGATTCGTATGTTTTAACTAGGCCCAAACCTTTAGATGTACATAGTACATCTAACCTATTATTATTATTACATAGTACATCTAACTTATTATTATTATTAGTACATCTAACCCTAGATGTATGTACATACATCTAGGGTTAGGTGATGCCTTCAGACGCTGCATAGAGGAGTTAATGGCTAGTTTGAAGATTAATTTTAATTTTTTAATAATAATATCTTTTAAATTACATTAATATATTAATCGAAAAACTATAAAACAAGTGGAAAATTAAAAAATTTTAAAACACCCACGACTTTTGCAGACTTGTAATTGAAAAAGGATTAAATAATTTTTTTTTAAACTCCCCGACTAAAGGAAAGTAAGAACTAAGAACCTATCAGTATAATTACAAATCCAATAAAATCCGTCGGAGCTGCCATTGCTATTTTCGTTTCCAATATCAATTAATGAAATTAGTAAGCATTGATAAACTGCTGGTAGGTATATGAGAAGTATCAAGAAATTGAATTAGTCATCGACTGGTAAACAGCCAGCAGCACCATCAACCGTCACAGGCAGGACACAGCAGCTCCGGCGGATTTTCTTGGATTTGTAATTATACTGATAGGTTCTTAGTTCTTACTTTCCTTTAGTCGGGGAGTTTAAAAAAAAATTATTTAATCCTTTTTCAATTACAAGTCTGCAAAAGTCGTGGGTGTTTTAAAATTTTTTAATTTTCCACTTGTTATGTTTTTCGCATTTTAGTTTTTGAACCGGGCGGCCCAGCGCACTTCGTTGTTCTGTTTACGCTTTTCCATCCAAATGTTGTTAATAAGGCGGACGGTGAAAAAGAAAATTAATTCAACAAAGCTCAGCAAACTGGCCCCGACGAATAGCCCAGCCGTGCCGCCCACGGATACTGCAAATAAAAATCTTTAGATACGACCTTTGTTTCTTAAAATTTTGTAGTAAGATACTCGTAGGTATCATCTAATTTGAACTTTAAACTGTACAGGGAATTTTTTATTTCACGTAGCATTGAGATTATTATGATAGTAAGTAACCTACCTGTTCCTAAAATTTACATTTGATGTATGGAACAAGCATCGTGATGTTCCATCATATTTCATTCTATAGAAATAGAACAAAAGGGTTGTTTCCTTTTGTTACATAATATTTATATCCTTTGATATTTTCTTAATCATTAATTACGCTCGGCAGATTTTTACCAAGACTTGTAGGTAGGTTCTACTTACCAACCAAGTCAAGACGACTTCTGACTACATTTCTCTTGAATCTCTCAGTCGGTAAATGTGCGAGTACAATTTCAACGAAAGCTGCCTTTGAATTCCGTGGCTTTAGTCTAAAATAAAAAAAGAAAATTTTAAATCAATTTCGAGTTTATTATAAGGCCACGAAGTTGCTGTTGTACCTACCTAACGTGCGTTTTAAAATGTGACAAGATAAATAAATATGTAGGTAAATTATTCTTTACTAAAGTGGTACTAATATAACAAAGAGAAGAGTTTGAAGTTGTAAAAAAACGAAACCACATTGACTATGGATGTATGGAATCCTGTATCAGGCTCCATCAAATCCAAACTTAATTTTTTATAGACTATACGGCCTCCACATCAACTCCTAAAATTATTATATTTTTAATAAAAATCCGGATCCGGAAGTAATGAGCAAATAAACAAGTGGTATTTACTTCTTAAAAAAAATTGTATGACAGGAAATGTGCATTGAAAAGAAAGTAACTTTTTGTATGTAAAATTAAATTTCGGATCGGAATAACAAATTCTAGGAAAGCAAAGCAGTATGTGCCTAGCCAAATACTTCTTTTGTGGTTTTGGTTGGTGAGAAAAATTGATACCAACCTTGGTGCTAACAGCCCTAGAATATTGTAAAAGAAATAAATCCCAGGGAAATAACCTCATGCTGCAATGGTTATACGAAGATTCTCTATTCTGAATCACAATGACTGAAAATTAATATAGTCTTGATACGTACGGGTACGCCGTATCTTCAATGGTACTAATTTCAGTTTCATTACAAGATGGTAGGCAATCGCACACGAGTCCCGGCCGAGGAGCCCACTTCGGTTTGAGGCTCGCCAGGTACGGGAAATTGTCATGGAGACATGCTATGCCCGTTAGGTTGCAATGCTCTTCAACAGCTGAAATACAATTTTCGTAGGTACGAGTATAATTGTAATTTGTAGATACTTAAGTATGTCCCGCTTAAAGTGTGTTCTCGTAAAATATAGGGTGTGTCCACCGTTAAGAAACCTCAGAATATGGGCATCCGAACGATTTACGTAAACCTTTTTCGTACAAGCAAACAGTAGCACCATCTGTCAAAATTCTATAGGCTGAGCGAACTACAGTGGCTTTATTTGCTGTTACTGGCAAAACAAGCATTTTTGGCACTGATAAACTGGCGACATATCTGTGCGCCGTCCGCTCTGTCCAGTGTCCATGTCTATTGGTGTGTCCCATTTAAGATGTGCCCTCGTTTAATATTGGGTGTGTCCCAGGATTGAGCTGCATCAGATGCAGATCAAGAAAGTTGTATTGTACGTAAGTGTTCATAGTTGATTTTAAAGCGTGGTTACAAAGGTGTTCAATCAACGTCAAGGTGGGTTCAATCCCCATTCCTTCGCGCGCCCCATTCCTTCCTAACTCCTTCCGAATCGCTTGAAATATAAGGCGAGTGTGAAGGAGTCATCGTGCAATGAACCCACTATAGTGCCATTAATAATTTCTTTTACAAGCCGGTGAAAGGTCTATGCTTAATGTCAAGAAATTAATGAAAAAATTACTTGTGTTGACCATGAAATGGTTATTGCATTGGCAGTATTCAATTTCGGCTTGCTTTCGACATAGAATATTGCACGCGCTGTAGGAGTAAAGGGGGTAGAGGCCGTTTTCGTTCTCGTAATGGAACCGGCAGGATCTCTGCTTCAGAGTCGTATCTCCCACTAGGGGATGGTTCTCAATGTTCTTTACCACTACTTGCCGTCTGGAAATAAGTGTATTTTTTATTTTTATTAATAACTGTGTCCCCTTTAATAGAAAAAGAGATCTTGTCTCTCAACTTACTAACAATAATCAATACAATATAATTACAATAAACAATACTATACTAACAATACTAACAATAATTACATAAGTACAATAAAAAGATTGTACAATTTCATTGGGCTGTCAAACGTAATAAAACTGTATTGTAGATTACCTCGATAGACAACTAGGTACCTAGGGAGCTTTATTACTTGTCTCAATCTGGTCCTTCATTATTGTTACTTTGTTCCTCCATAGTGACATACACTACTTTTCATCTCTATCTCGTATAGACGTTACAACTAACGTGGAGATTCTGAGCAAACAAGTAGGTATGATGACACGTAAGTGGTTCAATTAGAAAAGAGAAAATGCAAACCCTAGTCGAATTTTGCAATCGCTATCTTCCAAAATCAATTTTCTTTTTTCTTCTTATTTTTATTTACTTCACGCTAAGATCTCGATAAAATATGAGTAACAATTTCCGCGACTTGGGCCTGCTTTTCTTCTTCAGCTCGCAATCTCTACAGATCACGAGATTAATAATTAATTACGCGGTTACAGTGCACCAATGTGTGTGCGCAAACCAGGTAGTAAATTAAATCCTGAGCTGTAGCGAAAGTGAAAATGTGGACAGTGGACACCTACCGATATTTTTTCCCCAACGACACTTTTAGGCTCGACGACATTAACGTGGCGAAGTTTGGAATCTCATCCTCTCCCAATATGTATACCTTAAAGTTTATCAATTATGCAAGTTAGTAGAACATCAAAACAGGAAGCCGCAGCTGACAGATATTTCTCTCTCTGTTACATAAAAGTGAGTTAAATTAAATGTTATGTCCCATTTGTCGTAGAGACCTTGAGGTCATAGGGTCACTTAATGTTAAAAAATTCTGAGGCACTGCGGTAATTAGTATATGATCTGGTAACACTGAAGGGCTGGCTGATTTTTGAACAACGAATCAGTCTGGCTGTTAAGTAAACAGTGATAAATATAAATTATAATTTTGTTTGAAACCTTTTACTATTAATAAATACATAAGGGTTTGACATACCATTGATGAAAAAGATAATTTGAATCTTAAAATCCCGCGTTTGTTTTTTACATCGTGCACAACTGGGTAGAATTTTGGATTCCTAAAAGAGGAACAAAGTGTTTATAGTAGAAGCATTAAAAGTTTAAAAGAATTTAGTTTGGTAGGTAACTACGTATACTTACTTAGTTTGTAATGAATTCATAATGTAGCAAATTCCGATGTCAGTTTCAATCGGTTGGAAATATTCGCAGCAATCGAAACTGGCGTCGTTGTAAGAACAATTTGATAGAATCTGAGGGCAGGTATTCTTTGTTAAGTTGGCGTAGTAGCTGTAGTTGGCGACAGGGCAAAGTGGGTGTGGATTTTCGGACAGGCACACTCGCATTATAGCAAAAGCTTGACCGCGGAAATATGCTATGTCGATTAGGACGTCATCGAGGGCGAATGATACTGAAGGCCAGATTCTGAAACATAGGGAATTCATAATCAGAATCAGCTTACAACATCGACGCAATGTTGCCTGTTTAGCGGTGTTTTACAGGATATACTTTGGTGAGTGTGCTCAGGAACTACATAACCTTGTACCTCCTTCACCTTTCTACCATAGGAATGCAATACATCCTTGATAGGTCAATCCATCCATCCTTATGGGGTTGACGTCCAACAAACTCGCACGAAACGTTTTTCTTCCACGTTTCTGATACGAACCGCTAAGGTGTGGAACGCCCTTCCAGCCTCCGTATTTCCAGCCAAGTGCAATCTGCGTGCCTTAAAGAGAGGAGTGAATAGGCATTTTCTAGGCAAGCGCGCTCCAACCTAGACCTCATCATTGCTTTCCATCAGGCATGATTGTCGTCAAGCGCAAGCCTATCTTCAATAATAAAAAAAAGAATTAAGTGATGATTGATGATGATCACTAAGTCTTCTGGCACCTGGTTGCGCAAAAGGTACACAAATACGTTCTTCCATCCAGATCTGTCCCGCGCTGCGAACTTTAAGTCTTTAAGGCTGCCGGCTGCCCCGATCATGGAAGCCTTTAAGACGACGACGAATAGCATAGCGGTAGCAATCCTGCCGCCTGCGTCGGAGGTCATGGGTTCGATTACCACAACTGGAAAATATTTGTGCAATGAGCATGAATTTTTTTTTAGTCTATACAAGTTACTACTAGTACTTTACTGCGATCTTACCTGATGGTAAGTGATGATGCAGCCTAAGATGTTATCGTACTAACTTGGAAGGGTAAGTAAATTTACCACAACGGTTTCTACAAGAATCGCACTTGAATGCTAAATCGCTTGGCGGTGCGTAGGGCTACTGCGCATGTTTTCAAGTGTGTGGCTGGTTTCACATAAGTATTGACTAGCTTTTGCCCGCGGCTTCGCTCGCGTTAAATTACATTTTTCACAAATACCGAGAAAACCCTGAATTTCCTTAATGACTTTTATACCTACTTTAAAGAAAGTTATTCAAAGCAATCTACCTATAACTGTATTTTATAGCTGGATGTGAAAAATTGGGGTTTTTCAACCGACTTCATTCAAAATTTATGTTTGGAATGTAGTTCCCCTCGTGAAGTTTAATTTTTCACATATCCCGCGTTGAACGTGAATTTTCTAAGACAAAAAGTATCTTATGTGTACATCCAGGACATAGGCTATCTCCCTTCCAAATATCAACCAAATCGTTTGGGTATTTGCGGAATGAAGGTGTATTTCTCCCGCGTGCATTTCGTTTTTCACAATTCCCGCAGAAACCATAGCTCTTGCGAGATAAAAGTAGCCTATGTGGTAATTCCAGGATATCGTCGAATTCCCCTGAAAACTTCAGCTAAATCGTTTCAGCAGTTGCGGCTGGCCGATATGGTAATTTGATAATTCTAGGATATTATCTATCTCCGTTCCAAATGACATGCAAATCGTTTCAGCAGTTGCGACGTGCCTATGTGGTAGTTTGGTAATTTCAGGATATTGTTCTAAATTTCAGCCAAATCGTTTCACCAGTTGAAAGAAAGAAAGAAAGAAAAACTTTATTCCATAAGAAAGTGCCACATGTAACAAAACAATATACCTTAGTGACACCTTACGTACTAAAACGATGCCTGAAGCTTCCCCCACTCGGGCAACAAAAACCAATAATTGCCCAAGTGACGGAAGCACCAGACACCGCCTGTCACATGTGGCACAGCCCGGAAAAAGGCCCCAACTCAGCATGGTGCTGTGTGCCCCATATAAGCATGGGAGCACACAGCGCTGATTTTCAGTCGGTGCCTTGCGGTGCGCCTATGTGGTAATTCCAAGATATTGTCTATTTTTATTTTTATTTCATGATATCTTTTGAATGGAATGTCCGATTTCAATAATTCAAAAAGTAATCATCAGGTATTGAGACAGTCTTGAATATTAAATTATTTATTTGGATAAAAAATTATAAATGGTATGGATAACACGGTCTGAGTTTGATCGGCATTTTTATCAATTTGTTAAATGTAAAAAAGTAGTTATAGTGACGTAACTACAATAGTTAGACACATGGTCTTGCGAAGTTTTTTGTAAGTATTGATATATTCTATAATATTGTCGAACATTTTTTTGTCCTATCATTAATACTCTTCGCAGCGTATGCGATGTAAGACATTTTATGGGTAATTTTTTTACACCTTCGGTTGGTTTTAATAAGAATTTCTAAAGATTTCTATAGTAATCTAGTACTAAATATAGCCTATGTTACTCAGTGATAATGTAGCTTTCTAATGAAAAAAGAATTATTAAAATCGGTCCAGTACTTTTTGAGTTTATTCGTTACATACAAAAATACAAACATACAAAAATACAAAAATACAAATCTTTCCTCTTTATAATATTCGTGTAGAAGTGTAGATAGTGTAGATGTATATTTACCAGTTTTCTAGTAGGTACCCATAACACAAGCTTTCGCTTACTTTAGGGCTAGCTAGATTGCGATGTGTGTAATGTAATGTCAATAAAAAATTAGCTTCGAATTAGTTAACCCAATCTCGAAATATTGTATCTAATTGCGTCTTAAGTTATAATAATCACTTCACTTTCACTTGTTTTGTGGTATGGGACCGTCCGATTATTTCACTTACATAGGTGAAATATCTTGCACTCTTCGCTTATTGCTAAGGGTGTCGGTGTCGCATATCGCAACGGCAGGAAACTTAGTTTTCCAGTCGAGATACGTGGTGTCTAAGCCGAAACTGATGGGGTTCTTGACGAACGCGTCCCAGGCTGCGCTCATGAGCAGAGCTGAGCCGTACCACGACAGGATCACGAGGAATACCCATAACAATCTGAAAATATAATATTACAGAAATACAGAGCTCAACTTAAATAAACGGTCCGCAAGACGCTGAGAGAAGTGGCACCCTTATGTGTTTGATGTCCTGCAGTGTATTCGAACGAAACGTTTTCCCTCCACGTTTCTGCTTGGCGCAGTTTCATGGATTATTTATTTATTTTACATTTCTGCACTCCTTCTCAATCTACTGAACTTATGCCCTTTTTCTAACTTAAATACCTTATCGCTATGTAGCGATAAGGGCGCCAAGTTGTACTCCTAAGTTTGTGTTTCCATTATTTCTTCTTTTTGTTATATTTTTATTCTGTGGTGTGCAATAAAGTGTTTATCTATCTATCTATCTACCTTATTTACCTATTCTGTACCTTTCAGTCCAGTGTTTATCATCATCAGCAATGAAATGAACCCCTGCAAATGTACATTTCGAACAGTAGTCCTTCACGTGAGCCTTACATGAAAATTTTGAAGGCATTTCTTTATCTTCGAAAAATAAATGTGATTATGGTCACTTATAGCTTTTAGCTATTTCCACTATACAAAACTTAAAGCTTGATAAGTAGGTACTGAACGTAAATATTTTACAAGCACTATTCGTAACAATAAAATGAGTTATGCGCTAATCAATTTCGAAAATGTAATTTTTAGGGTTCATTTGCAAAATGGATGTAATAGAGGCAGGCCTCTTGCGCGTTAGTTCTCGCTTTTTCTCAATCGAGTATGGGCATGGCATGGGTGCGGCCATTGAGCTAATACAATAGACATATACAGGACAGGACAGGGCGAACGGCGCGAAAAGCCAGGCAAGTTTATCAGTGCCAAAAATGCTTGTTTGCAACCAACAGTAAGATCATGCTGTAGTTCGCTTAGCAGCCAATTCTATAAATTGTGGTAGATGGCGCTACTGTTTGCTTGTACGAAGGTTTACGTAAATCGTTCGGATGCCCATATCTTGTGTTTTCTTTTCATTGGCTAACACATAAATTATTATTAGCTCAATGGGTAGGTACAGCTTTCTGTTCTTATACTCGTAGCTCGTAAACTAAATGTTTCAGACCTGAAATTTCAACAGGTTATATAATACCGACTTATAAATCAACGTCTACAGTAATAATTTGAATCGGGTAGCTTAGTAATTTCGGTTAATTTTAAAACTCTATTTCAGGGTCAAATGGGTGGGAGTATACCGAAATTTCTTGTTAGGAACCTATTTAAATCGTACAGGATTCAAAATAAGTGGAAACAATAAATTACTTACCTACAAACTACAAATTATAAAATAATAATATTAATTAATATGTGACTGATTCACGCTATTATAAATCTTCTTACGGAACTTTAAAGTTATCTGAGTACGGAACCACTACGGAACACTCAAAGCGCGACTTGAACTGGTCCGATTTTTTTGTGAGATCAAAACAGAAACACGCTAATGACATGTTATGTTACATGCTCGTTTATGCAAGCACTTTTCATATTTGATGAGAAAATTATTGTGCCATTAGCTATTCCGCATTATCGTGAGTAGGAAGGCATTACTACTCGTACCTATGAATGTATCGTGTTGAGTTATCACGATAAAAATAATTGTTACGATGAAATAATAGACAAATTGACACATTTTTCTTTAGGGTTCCATACCCGAAGGGTAAAAGACGGGACCCTATTACCAAAGAGTTTATAAATCCTCTTTGCTATTACGATGACTCCGCCGTCCGTCAGTCCGTTTTTCACCGGGTTATACTTGAAATTTTTAAGATGAAGTATACCTAATCACCAAAAACTAAAAAACAGAATAATAGTTATTTGTTATGCAAGGGCTTTTTGGGGGCGCGTGTCTTTCAATGAATATAGGTAGGTACCTAATGGTTTTTCACGCCCGCATTTTGGGCAGCGGGTGAGATGAAAAAATAAATTTCCACCGACCGTGATTTTTTTGACGTTTTTATATAATATCTAGATAAAAACCTTGCGCGAGTCCGAACCGCACACCGGTTTTTGTTATGCTAAAGTCCGGTCGCGGAGCACGAAGAATTTCGTAAATCAACCTTTTACTACCTGTCTCTGTCACTCCCGCGTCAAAATAATGCGGTCACACTCGCACAGGACGGGGTCATTGTATCTGTGCGAGTGTGACCGCATTATTTTGACGCGGGAGTGACAGAGACAGGTAGTAACAGGTTAATGTACGAAATTCTTCGTGTTCCGCGACCGTGCTTTACCTACCTGCCTACTGATCTAATTATAAAAATTGTAAGTAATTACATAGGTAGGTAGGTTAAAACATCGATAGTTTACTTAGGTAGATAGTAGAAATTAAATGAAGATAATTAGGAATTGATAGTAAAAATCAAGAAATTACTATTATTAAATTTATTTTACAAAAAAAATAGTACCTAATATTACTATCTACTTAATAAGTTCCTAATATTTTATGTACATTTTACAATTTTCTATTATATATTTTATGACCACAAACTATGAAAACGTTTTGAGTAATAGAACACCAACAGGGTACTTATAAGGAAGCATATACCTAGGTAGTTAGGGATATTTACATCGATGCACTTTGTTGTAGGTAAAATTTTGCTAGTTTTACTTAGGAAGTCAGGACAGACCTATAAATATAATTTCAATTTTGGACACATAACTACCTGAATCTACCTACCCACTAGCTAGACATTCCATACAGTATTTGGTTCTTATGCTCAGAAAGAATATAACTAAAACTAAAAAATTACAATACTTAAGTGATAGAGCATGGAATTTGCATTATTACTATGTAGGCACCTAAAGTACATTATTTACATATTATATCTCTCTTCCTGACTGCACTCGCAACTTCGTCGATTCACAAGTAAGTACTGTAAAGCGTCAGAGTTGAACACAAACGGCGAGTACTCGTGGCTGACGGGACAGGCGTGTGCGTATTGCTTAGCCGATTTTTGAGCATGAAGAAAACAACTCTATACAATTTACAATAGGTATGATAGAGAATAAAATTTTCCTAATTACTATGTTGATATCTAAACAATATTATTTACGTACAATATTTTATATCTCTCTTCCTGACACTCGCAACTTCGTCGATTCACAAGTAAGTACTGTAAAGCGTCAGAGTTGACCACAAACGGCGAGTCGAAGCTGACGGGACAGGCGTGTGTGTATTGCTTAGCGGATTTTTGAGCATGAAGAAAACTATATACAATTTACAATAGGTATGATAGAGAATAAAATTTTCCTAATTACTATGTTGATATCTAAACAATATTATTTACATTTACAATATGTTATATCTCTCTTCCTGAATTTCGTCGATTCACAAGTACTGTAAGCGTCGGAGTTGACCACAAACGCCGAGTCGTAGCTGACGGGATAGGCGTGTGCGTACAGCGGATGCTTATACGCCAGTTGATTCTTATGCTCAGAAGGAAAATAACTAAATAAAATTTACAATAGGTATGATAGAGAACACATTTTTCTAATTGCTATGTAGGCACCTACATTATTTACACGCAACACCATGTCTGTCTTTCTGATACACGCAACTTCGTCGATTCACAAGTACTGTAAAGCGTCAGAGTTGAACATGAATGGCGAGTCGTGGCTGACGGGATAGGTGCGTGCGTACAGCAAAAAAACAAATCAGAAAGAAAATAACTAAACCTGTCAGTTTACAATATGATAGAGAACATTCATATTAAAGTATATTATTTACTTATTATTTACGAAAGTTGCATGTATCAGGAATAGAACTCGCAACTGTCGTCGATTCACAAGTAGGTACTGTAAAGCGTCAGAGTTGAACACGAACGGCGAGTCGTGGCTGACGGGATAGGCGTGTGCTTACAGCAAAAAATCAAATCAGAAAGAAAATAACTGATCCTAACAGTTTACAGTATGATAGAGAACATCCTTATTACTACGTTGGCACTTAAAGTACATTATTTACTTATTATTTACGAAAGTTGCGTGTATCAGGAACAGAACTCGCAACTTTGTCGATTCACAAGTACTGTAAAGCGTCAGAGTTGAACACGAACGGCGAGTCGTGGCTGACGGGATAGGCGTGCGCGTACAACGGATGCTTGGAAGGCAACTCGTTCCTGAGCCGCATGCGTCCGATGAAGCCGGCGTGCGTCAGGATCTTGTAAACCTCGTGACGAGGCACGTTGTCCGCCTCGCGTTCGAAAACCTTGGGAAACAGACCTAGATTATCATTTAGCCTTGTGGTACGGGCAGAAATCGCTGCTCCAGCAATCAACTACGAGAAGAAGGCATAAATAGGAACATCGACATATTTTGACGATGACGCGCGCTCGAACTTGAATGGGAGGTCGGAGGTTCTCCTCCTCCACGGACCTTTTTAGAATTTTATAAATTCCTGGTGTGATGCGTGCGGTTTGTCGAAGCCTCCCGACCGAGGCTGGTTACCAATCTATCAGCAAAGACGTACCGATGAGCGAATGAGTGTTCCAGCGCGACGCAGTGTAGAAACCGTTAGTAGAAACCGTTAGGTATGAGTTAATTTCCTTTCCAAGTTAGTACGACAACATATTCGGCTGCATCATGACTTACCATTAAACTAGATTGCAGTGCCGCAGTTAGGCTCAGATTATGATAAGACGCTGGCGCGGGACGACTCTGATATTTCCTTCTACCTAGTCTGGCCATAAATACTGTTACATAAAAACTTTTCTTTTTTTCAGCTTTTTAATTATTTTGAATTTGGAACACGTATATTATTTTAAAAACTTCTTTCGATTTCGCGCCATTTCCCATACTTTTTCGTGTTCATTATCAAATGACAATAAGGAATGGGGTGTATCTAAAAGAAAATAGGATTGCAGTGATCGCCTTGCACAAAGTGGGTATGGAGCCGTCGGTCATATTCCAGACACTTCAAAAGCTTGGTATCAGCCGTATCTTCGTATATCGTACAATCAACAGATACAACAACACTTCGTCTGTCGAAGACCAGAAAAGATCGGTGCGGCCGCGTGCTGTTAGAACTACAAAGGCTGTTAATGCTGTTAAAGCCAGAATTCGTCGAAACCCCATTAGGAAGCAAAAAATCTTATCGCGAGAAATGATGATTCCCGCTAGGACTCTGTCGCGTATTATAAAACAAGACCTGAAGCTCGGTGCTTATCGTCGATATACAGGTCATGCCCTAAATCAATCTTTACAATTAAAGAAAGTGGGACGATCAAAACGCCTTCTGTCGCGATACGCATGTGAAAGGCACAGAAATATCCTCTTTACCGATGAAAAAATTTTCACGATTGAAGAACACTACAATAAGCAAAATGATAAAGTGTACGCTCACAGTTCTAAAGAAGCTGCTCAAGTTGTCGGGAAGGTACAACGTGGTCATCATCCTGCGTCAGTGATGGTTTGGTGGGGCGTGTCTTATCAAGGAGTCGCAAAACTGCATTTTTGTGAAAAAGGAGTGAAAACTTCAGCTAAAGTATATCAAGACTGTAGTCTTAGATCATGTTGTGCAACCTCTCAGCAATACTCTTTTTAAAAATATATATAACAGGACTCTGCACCTGGTCACAAGACACGAACTACCCAAGCCTGGCTTGAAACCAATGTTCCGGACTTTATAAGAGCTGATGACTGGCCCTCATCTAGCCCAGACCTCAACCCTTTAGACTTCAAATTATGGTTAGTTTTAGAGGAAATGGCCTGCTCTAAACGACACGGTGACATTGAGTCTCTTAAAAAATCTTAACGCTAAATCGCTTGGTGAGCTTTTGCTGGTAGGGTGGTAAGTTGGTGACTAGCTTCCCACCAGACCAGACTTGAGCCAACTTAGAAATTATAAAATTCCAAAGTGGCCCGTGGCGGGATTCGAACCCGTGACCTCCCACTTGAACCCGAGTGCGCTCCACTGCACCAGGGAGGGCGTCAAGTTTAGATATGAAAACCGGCAATTACCTACTCTTGAACATGACTTACCACACTTTCTCCATGATGCAAAAGACTAGTCAACTCCAAAGCGTGCCGCAGGTGTGGATTCCGCAGTGCTGGACTTCTCTGGTGTGGCGGGAGGAGTTCCTCCGCCTGGCGCACCGCTACCACCGCCGGGTGGGGGGGTGGAATGCACAGCACCGTTACCGCGCTGGCGAGGACTATTGCGATGGATATCCTGGTCATATTACCTGAAAAGTTAATCATTAAGGGGATTAATTGAATTTATTTTTGTCTTTCTCACTCTCACGGATACGTTGGTATGTGCGACATGCAGCGTCGTGGAAGAATACAACAGAAAAACCACCTTTTACCTAATTACTAAAAAACTAAGCCAGTTATCAAAAATCGGTTTCTAAGCGTTTTTGGATATTGTTATTACAGACACATTAAAACAAAAATTAAATTTACATCCATTGTAGTTTCCGATAAAAAAATAGGAAAACTGTGATTTTGGAGCAACTTTTGGGAGAACTTTCAATCGAGAAAATTTTATCCAATCGTGTTTCTGCTTCTAGCGATTCTAGATTAAAGATCCAAAATACATGACGTTCTGAAAGTCTTTATAGTTTTTACGTAAAACTGCATTCAAAATCACTTAAATACGGCTTGTACGTCGTTAAGAATACATATCGTGTATTTATATGACCTTATCTTACGGTTCCTAGGTACAGTACAAAAATCCATACAGAATTTCCAAACAAGATCTCTTGCATGCACTTAGCCAGACAGATTCCGGTAATATGATATATCTTCTTGCACACCGTTGTAGACTTAAAGATATGTATAGATTTTTGAAGTTGACCGCACCTAGTAGGTATTTAATATTAATTATGTTCATATTGTCTGAAAACTCAATAAGTAATTATTAGGGTTGCATGACATCTATATATATAAACTAGTAGGTCGCGTGAGGGCGCGGGCCACATGTGGCCCGCGCCCTCAATACCCTGGACGTGCTCTTCACACGTCTCCGAAACCCTCAATCATCAGCTCTCTCCATATTTTTCCTCATGAATTTTTCCGCTCTATACGACATGATACTTGAAAAAAAATTGTTCATACAAAATTGTTCAGGAGAGGTGATCAATCAGTCAGTGAATCAGCACAAGCAGCTATATATATATTAACTAGTAGGACGCGTGAGTGCGCGGGCCACATGTGGCCCGCGTGCAGTCTTCCCGCCCATAAAAGTATCGCCGTTATCTCCATCGCCAATTGGAATCCGATTGGCAGTGGGCTGAAAAAATTACCTAATAGCACGGTCATGGTTTTAAAGATAGTTAACTACTGTTCGAACAAAAAAATACGCTGAACCTCATCGGATGAGGTTCAGCGTATTTTTTGTTCAAACAGTCCTTAACTATCTTTAAAACCATGACCGTGCTCCTCAATCATCAACCTAATCCTAGATCATCATCTCTTTTCACATTTTTCTCTGGCAATTCACCAAAAAACTCTTTTTCTCTTTAATATTCGATAATATGTAAATTTTCTATGAAAAAATAAATTCCGCCATTTTTATTTTATTTCTACCCATCAAAAACACCTTCGGGTCCTGATTACCTTTTGCTAAGAAACCACTCTCTTATCTTTTATACTTTCCGAGATAGAACAACACGACATTTGTATGGCGGCCATCTTGAATCCGCCATTTTGGATTTTTTTCAGCTCACTGGGAATTGCATGAGGTTCCGAGTATTTTTTGTTTGAGCAGTCCCCACCTAACTATAATACATTGCCCGTGCTCCTCGACCGTCTTAGAAACCCTCAATCATCATCACATTCCTTAATATTCTCTGGAAGTTCTCTAAAGAACCACATCAAACACTTGCAAAGTTTTCAACTTTTCGTCCTTCAAAATTCGCCATACATTTTTCTATGAAAAAATAAATTCCGCCATTTTGTTTTTTTTTCTTTCCATCGAATAGACCTTCGGGTCCTGATCACTTCTTGTCAAGAAACCGTTCTTCCATCTTTTATACTTTCCAAGATATCGACGAAATTCGAATGGCGGCCATTTTGAATCCGCCATTTTGAAATTTTTTTCAGCTCACTGCCAATTGGATGACGTTTCAAATGACACTTGGTCGAGCACCCCTCACCTATCTGCAATACCCTTGGCTGTGCTCTTCACCCGTCTTCGAAATCCTCACTCATCAGCTCTCTCCGTATTTTTCCTCTTCATGAATTTTTCCCCTCTATACGACACCATACTTGAAAAAAAAATTTTTCATACAAAATTGTTCAGGAGAGGTGATCAATGAGTGAATCAGCACGAGTAGCTATATATATATATATACTAGTAGGGCGCGTGGGGGCGCGGGCCACATGTGGCCCGCGTGCTGTCTTCCCGCCTTTAAAAAAAATCCGCTTACATTTTGTATGAAAAAAAAAATCCGCCATTTTGAATTTTTTTTTCTGTCCTTCGAATAGATCTTTAGGTCTTGATCACTTCTCGTCAAGAAACCGTTCTTCCATCTTTTATACTTTCCGAGATATCGACAAAATTCAAATGGCGGCCATTTTGAATCCGCCATTTTGAAATTTTTTTCAGCTCACTGGCAATTGTTTGACATTTCGAATGACATTTGGTCGAGCACCCCCCACCTATCTGCTACACCCTTGGCTGTGCTCTTCATCCGTCTCCGAATCCTCAATCATCAGCTCTCTCCATATTTTTGTTCTTAATGATTTTTCCCATTCTATACGAAATGGTCATTGAAAAAAAAATTTTTCATACAAAATTGTTCAGGAGAGGTGATCAATGAGTCAGTGAGTGAATCAGCACAAAGAGCTATATATATATTAACTAGTAGGTCGCGTGGGAGCGCGGGCCACATGTGGCCCGCGTGCTGTCTTCCGCCCTATTTGCCTTCCAACTTTCAGCCCCTTCAAAATTCCCCATACATTTTCTATGGCAAAAAAAAATTCCGCCATTTTGAATTTATTTCTATCCATCGAATAGACCTTTGGGTCCTGATCACCTCTTGTTAAGAAACCGTTCTTCCATCTTTTATACTTTTCGAGATACCGACGAAATACGAATGGCGGCCATTTTGAATCCGCCATTTTGAAATTTTTTTCAGCTCACTGCCAATTGGATGACGTTTCAAATGACATTTGGTCGAGCACCCCCCACCTATCTGCAATACCCTTGGCTGTGCTCTTCACTCGTCTTCGAAATCCTCAATCATCAGCTCTCTCCATATTTTTGTTCTTAATCATTTTTTTCCTTCTATACGAAATGGTCATTGAAAAAAAAATTTTTCATACAAAATTGTTCAGGAGAGGTGATCAATGAGTCAGTGAGTGAATCAGCACAAAGAGCTATATATATATATATACTAGTAGGGTGCGTGGGGGCGCGGGCCACATGTGGCCCGCGTGCTGTCTTGCCCCCTATTTGCCTCCCAACTTTTAATCTCTTCAACATTCGCCATACATTTTTCTATGAAAAAATTAAATTCCGCCATTTTGAATTTTTTTTTCTATCCATCGTATAGACCTTCGGATCCTGATCAACTCTTGTCAAGAAACCGTTCTTCCATCTTTTATACTTTCCGAGATATCGTCGAAATTCCAATGGCAGCCATTTTGAATCCGCCATTTTGAATTTTTTTTTAGCTAACTGCCAAATGGATGACGTTTCGAATGACATTTGGTCGAGCACCCCCCACCTATCTTGAATACCCTCCCCGTGCTCTTCACCCGTCTCCGAAATCCTCAATCATCAGCTCTCTCCGTATTTTTCCTCCGAATGAATTTTTTTCTTCTATACGACTTCATTCACGAAAAAAAAATTTTTCATACAAAATTGTTCAGGAGAGGTGATCAATCAGTCAGTCAGTCAGTGAATCAGCACGAGTAGCTATATATATATTAATCAGCACGAGTAGCTATATATATAGTAATATACTAGTAGGTTGCGTGAGGGGGGCGGGCCACATGTGGCCCGCGTGCTGTCTTCCCGCCCATTAAAAATCCCTTCAAAATTCCCCATACATTTTCTATGAAAAAAATAAAGTCCGCCATTTTGAATTTTTTTTCTATCCATCGTATAGACCTTAAGATCCTGATCAACTCTTGTCAAGAAACCGTTCTTCCATCTTTTATACTTTCCGAGATATCGACGAAATTCGAATGGCGGCCATTTTGAATCCGCCATTTTGAATTTTTTTTCAGCTCACTGCCAATTGGATGACGTTTCAAATGACATTTGGTCAAGCACCCCCCACCTATCTTCGATACCCTGGCCGTGCTCTTCACCCGTCTCCGATATCCTCACTCATCAGCTCTCTCCGTATTTTTCCTCCGAATGAATTTTTTTTTTCTATACGACCTCATTCACGAAAAAAAAAATTTTCATACAAAATTGTTCAGGAGAGGTGATCAATGAGTGAGTCAGTCAGTCAATCAGTGAATCAGCACGAGTAGCTATATATATATACTAGTTTTTCGCGTGGGGGCGCGGCCCGCTAAAGCGGACCGCGTAACTGCTTGTAGCAATTTACGTGGTCGCTCATACTCGGATTTAGCAAAAACTTTGGATTTTCTTATAGTAGGTACCCAATCGCCATACAATTTAGTATGAAAAATGTTCCGCCATTTTGAATTTTTTTTCTCTTCAATAAATAGAACTCTTCTTCCTGATCATCTGTTGCTAAGAAACCACTTTTCTATCTTTTATATTTTCTGAGATAGACACCCACGAACTTTGTATGGCGGCCATCTTTTTTTCGCCATTTTGAATTTTTTTTCAGCGCATTGGCAATTGCACGAGGTTTTGAATGACATTTGGTCGAGCACTCCCCACCTATCTTTTACACCTGAAGCGAGCTCTTCACGCGTCTCCGAAATCCTTAATCATCAGCTCTCTCCATACTGTCCCCGAAAGAAATAGTTCTCTTCTTTACGAAAGTGTTTGTGAAAAAAAATTTTTTCATACAAAATTTTACAGGAGAAAATTTTGCGAAAATCTCGGCCGCCATCTTGTTTTTCTAAAATTTTTAATTTTTTCTATTAATTGTTTACTAATATCTACAATCGTTGCGAGTTTGAACGAAATCGGTCGGAAAACAAAAAAGTTACATAAATCACGTCGGCCGCCATCTTGTTTTTCGGAAATGTTATATTTTCCCCCTACTCGAATCCCGTACCCAAACACATCCCATAAACATCATATTATCGTTTTCCGTCTCCTTCTAGGTCTCTGCCATACATTTTTTATGAAAAAAAAATTCCGCCATTTTGAATTTTTTTTCTTGTCACTAAATAGATATCCCCATTCCGATCATCTTTTGCTATGAAACCACTTTTCCAACTGTCATACCCTCCGAGATAGAGCCCAACAAAATTTGTATGGCGGCCATGTTTTTTCCGCCATTTTGAATTTTTTTTCAGCTCATTGGTAATTGGACGAGGTTTCAAATGACATTTGGTCGAGCACCTATCTCCAATACCTTTAGCGTGCTCTTCACCCGTCTCCAAGATCCTCAATCATCAGCTCTCTCCATACTGTCCCCGAAAGAAATAGTTCTCCTCTTTACGAAAGTGTTTGTGAAAAAAAAATTTTTCATACAAAATTTTACAGGAGAAAATTTTGCGAAAATCTCGGCCGCCATCTTGTTTTTCCAAAATTTTCCATTTTTTCTATTAATCGTTTACTAATATCTACAATCGTTGCGAGTTTGAACGAAATCGGTCGGAAAACAAAAAAGTTACAGAAATCACGTCGGCCGCCATCTTGTTTTTCGGAAATGTCAGATTTTTCCCATACTCGAATCCCCCACCGGAACACATCCCCCATACATCATTATATCGTTTTCAGTCTCCTTCTGGGAGAACAATTGTATCAATCAGTGAGTGAGTCAGTCAGTCAGTGGTAATCGAGCTATATATAGTATAACTAGTGGGGTGCGTGGGGGCGCGGGCCACATGTGGCCCGCGTGCTGTCTTCCCGCCTATAAAAAAATCCCTTTAAAATTCCCCATACATTTTCTATGAAAAAAATAAATTCCGCCATTTTGAATTTTTTTCTGTCCATCGAATAGACCTTCGAGTCCTGATCACTTCTTGTCAAGAAACCGTTCTTCCATCTTTTATACTTTTCGAGATATCGACGAAATCCGTATGGCGGCCATTTTGAATCCGCCATTTTGAATTTTTTTTCAGCTCACTGCCAATTGGATGACGTTTTGAATGACATTTGGTCGAGCACCCCCCACCTATCTTTAATACCCTTGGCTGTGCTCTTCACCCGTCTTCGAAATCCTCAATCATCAGCTCTCTCCATATTTTTGTTCTTAATGATTTTTTCTCGTCTATATGACAGCATACGTCAAAAAAAATTTTTTCATACAAAATTGTTCAGGAGAGGTGATCAATGAGTGAGTGAATCAGCACGAGTAGCTATATATATATTAATTAATTAAAATAATAATAATTAAAGAATGAGGTATTTTGGTTGTTCCACGGATTCCGCCAAAATTATAGGTCGTAGAGATCTGAAATTTGGTACTTAGGTAGATATTAGGTCATGAATTCGTACTAGGACGGGGATTCTAGAAATTCCATGTTTAAGGGGTAAAAATCATACATTTAAGGGTATTTCCCATACAAAAGTAAAATTTTTTCGTTGTACCAGGAATTCCCGAAAAACTAAAAGTCGTAGAGATCTTAAATTTGGTACCTAGGAAGATATTAGGTCATGAATTCGTACTAAGACGGGGATTCCAGAAATTCCATGTTTAAGTGGTAGAAATAGTACATTAAAGGGATTTCTCCATACAAAATTGTAATTTTTTTCGTTGTTCCAGGCATTCCAGAAAAACGAAAAGTCGTAGAGATCTGAAATTTGGTATCTAGGTAGATATTAGGTCATGAATTCGTACTAAGACGGGGATTCCAGAAATTCTATGTTTAAGGGGTAGAAATAGTACATTAAAGGGATTTCTCCATACAAAATTGTAATTTTTTCGTTGTTCCAGGCATTCCAGAAAAACTAAAAGTCGTAGAGATCTGAAATTTGGTATCTAGGTAGATATTAGGTCATGAATTCGTACTAAGACGGGGATTCCAGAAATTCCATGTTAAAGCGGTAAAAATCATACATTTAAGGGTATTTCCCATACAAAAGTAAAATTTTTTCGTTGTACCAGGAATTCCCGAAAAACTAAAAGTCGTAGAGATCTTAAATTTGGTACCTAGGAAGATATTAGGTCATGAATTCGTACTAAGACGGGGATTCCAGAAATTCCATGTTTAAGTGGTAGAAATAGTACATTAAAGGGATTTCTCCATACAAAATTGTAATTTTTTTCGTTGTTCCAGGCATTCCAGAAAAACGAAAAGTCGTAGAGATCTGAAATTTGGTATCTAGGTAGATATTAGGTCATGAATTCGTACTAAGACGGGGATTCCAGAAATTCTATGTTTAAGTGGTAGAAATAGTACATTAAAGGGATTTCTCCATACAAAATTGTAATTTTTTCGTTGTTCCAGGCATTCCAGAAAAACTAAAAGTCGTAGAGATCTGAAATTTGGTATCTTGGTAGATATTAGGTCATGAATTCGTACTAAGACGGGGATTCCAGAAATTCCATGTTAAAGGGGTAAAAATCATACATTTAAGGGTATTTCCCATACAAAAGTAAAATTTTTTCGTTGTTCCAGGAATTCCCGAAAAACTAAAAGTCGTAGAGATCTCAAATTTGGTACCTAGAAGATATTAGGTCATGAATTCGTTCTAAGACGGGGATTCCAGAAATTCCATGTTTAAGGGGTAGAAATAGTACATTAAAGGGATTTCTCCATACAAAATTGTAATTTTTTTCGTTGTTCCAGGCATTCCAGAAAAACTAAAAGTCGTAGAGATCTGAAATTTGGTATCTAGGTAGATATTAGTTCATAAATTCGTACTAAGATGGGGATTCCAGAAATTCCATGTTCAAGGGGTAGAAATAGTACATTAAAGGGATTTCTCCGTACAAAATTGTAATTTTTTTTGTTGTTCCAGGAATTCCCGAAAAACTACAAGTCGTAGAGATCTGAAATTTGGTACCTACATTGACATTAGGTCACGAATTCGTACTAAGACGGGGATTCCAGAAATTCAAATTGGAAGGGATAAAAATCCTACTTTTATTTTTTATTTTATTTTATTTTATTCTGGCAATAACAGTCAATTAACTTATGAGTATAATACAAAATGAAATACAGGTTATAGACTAATCATTGCCGAAAAAGTATCTACATATCAAAATAAATAAGTTTATGAGTAGTCATACTTAATATGAATAATAGTAACAATGTAGGTACGCTTAAAACTATGATATTACGACTCTTATTGAGACTTTTATTAATATTTAAGGGATTTTCCCATACAAAAGTGTAATTTTTGCGTTATTCCAGGGATTCCAGCGAAATTAAAAGTCGTAGAGATCTGAAATTTGGTACCTAGGTTGGTATTAGGTATATCATGAATTCGTATTCAGAAAGGGATTTTCGAGATTCAAATTTTGAGGAGGAAAAATTTTGAATTTTTTTGGCCGCCATTTTGAACTTTTTTGTTACTGGGCCGATTGCTTTAAAAATCGATATTTGACTATGGCAGCAAGCATAGAGACGGAATTTGTGGTCAAAATTTAAAAAATAGGCCGCTATTTTGAACTTTTTTGTTACTGGGCCGATTGCTTTGAAAATCGATATTTGACTATGGCATCAAGCATAGAAAAGGAATTTGTCGTCAATATTTAAAAAAGTGGCTGCCATTTTGAACTTTTTAGTTACTGGGCCGATTGCTTTGAAAATCGATATTTGACTATGGCAGCAAGCATAGAGAAGGAATTTGTGGTCAATATTTAAAAAAGTGGCCGCCATTTTGAACTTTTTAGTTACTGAGCTGATTGCTTTGAAAATCAATATTTGACTATGGCAGCAAGCATAGAGAAGGAATTTGTGGTCAAAATTTAAAAAAGTGGCCGCCATTTTGACCTTTTTTGTTACTGGGCCGATTGCTTTGAAAATCGATATTTGACTATGGCAGCAAGCATAAAGAAGGAATTTGTGGCCAAAATTTAAAAAAGTGGCCGCTATTTTGAACTTTTTTGTTACCGGGCCGATTGCTTTGAAAATCGATATTTGACTATGGCAGCAAGCATAAAGAAGGAATTTGTGGTCAAAATTACAAAAAAGTGGCCGCCATTTTGAACTTTTTTGTTACTGGGCCGATTGCTTTGAAAATCGATATTTGACTATGGCAGCAAGCATAGAGAAGGAATTTGTGGTCAAAATTTAAAAAAAGTGTCCGCCATTTTGAAATTTTTGGTTACTGGGTGGATTGCTTTGAAAATCGACATCTGATTATTTCACCAAGCATCGAGAAGGAATTTGTAGTCAAAATTTAAAAAATTGGCCGCCATTTTGAACTTTTTTGTTACTGGGCCGATTGCTTTGAAAATCGATATTTGACAATGGCAGCAAGCATTGAGAAAGAATTTGTAGTCAACATTTTAAAAAGTGGCCGCCATTTTGAACTTTTTTGTTACTGGGCCGATTGTTTTCAAAATTGATATCTGATTATCGCAGCAAGCATAGAAAAGGAATTTTTGGTAAAAATTTAAAAGAATTGGCCACAATTTTGTACTTATATGTCTTACCATGGTAGCAAGCAACCACGGCCGGATGGACGAACGGACGGTGGAGTCTTAGTAAGAGCTTTTACCCTTTGGGTACGGAACCCTAAAAATGGCCACCATATTTAACTTTTTTGTGACGATCGAATTTTTCAAAATCAATATGTGACTATTACCAGGAAGCAAGAGAAAATTTTGTGGGCAAAATGGTGTGTAATGCAGGAATTTTGGAAATTAAACCACCATAGTAAAGCATAACTCAGAAGTTAACGTGAGCGAAGCCGCGGGCGTTTGCTAGTAATATTATATTAGACATTTTATATGGAAAAAACTTTCTGAAAACTTAAAAACTTTCAAATACGATATCGTATTCAGAAATGCATGATCCGGATGGAGCCACTGAAGCGGACGGATTATGTATAGGGTTGGTTGGTTGATAGGTTTGCACCCACTAAAACCTGTGCTTGACCACGATGGAGCACGGTGGCGGGAGTACGGGATTCACTTGCATATTTACCGCGCTTCCGCCAGGTCTGGCTTTCGATTTGACACCAGAGCGGGAGGTATCGTCCCTGCTGCCGGCACCATGGCTGCGTCTGACCCTCTTGGGACGGGGAAATTAAAAAGTGAATTGCAAAAGAGAAGTTTTTAAACGTAGGTACGCAAAATAAGTAATGTTTATATTACTGAATATTATGAAATAATCACAACATGCATCTGAGTGATTGTATAAAAGGTATGGGATTGTGTAAAGCCAAGCACATATTTTGAGAACGGCTCCAAATGTATTGTGAAGGCCATTTATTGCCATTATACCTAGGTGCTTATTAAGTTGTTAGCCCACACTTTGAACAAAGCATGAAGATTGAACAAGGTTGCTCAGTGCTCTTTGTGTTTTAATTGTCATTTGACTACTTATTTAGTTGTCTGCAATCCAATCTTTTATATCATTAGACAATTAAGCCTTACGAGATTTTTTAATCTGATGATCTTGACCTGATGTTGTTAGTGGTAGTGCGCAAGGTCAGTGACTTTAAAAGATCTAGGTAGTTAGGTACACAACACACATGCAATTTTAGAAATATGTTCGTTACGTCATGCAAAAAAAAATTGTGGCTAAATATATTTAAGACACTTTTGTAGCCCATTTCACGATAGGATTAGGATATGGGGCTAAGAGTCTGTTATTAAAATGGTGTCTCCACAGACCGAAGAATAATTTTATTCATTATTATATTATCATGGTTGGGCATTATGGTTTTCTATCGGAAATTCTTAGTACAGCTCGGAGTTTGCAAATTGGCGGTATTTCTCCCCCGTGCCTCGGTAAGCTGTCGTCTGATCTCCCTCCAGTCGTGTTGGAGTCTTCCCATTAGAATTATGAGAGGGAGGGAATCGAAAGTGCACCCGTGTTTGCACACACTCTTGTGTAATTTAATTTGTTCCGCGTTGATGGACAATCTCGGTAGAAATTGACCGCCATGGTCGGATCTGTCTTGTATAAGCTTATTATTTTAAAAAAATTGGTAAATTTTTAGCTATTAGGTATTTTAAGGAACACTGGTGACATCATACCTAACTTGTAAAGAGTACCTAATTGACTGATATCCTGTGAATCCGGAAAAGGGTAAAGTATTTCCTATTTCAATTTTCACGTAACACACCTACTCATGCTAGGTGAGAAACCTTATATCTCACTTCCCTACTTGGTACTTACTAATTAGAAGCTCAATAAATTTTACTCACTACTTTTGGTTCAAAAAATCCGTTTTAAAAGCACAATCGCGTTTGACGACACACAAGCACAGCACTGTAAATCCCACCTCGTTTTTATTTAGTATGTAGTTCAAACTTCAACGGTCCGTTCGGAACACGGCCAGCAAATGGTCAACGGCAAGTCAACAAACCAAGAGAGTGGAAACACCTCCCACCGTGCGATTGCTGTAACTTAACACAAGAACCTTCCAATGTTTCGATGTTACGAAGATCATGACCTCCTGCGTGTATCAAACAAACATTAACTTTTTGTAAAGAGTTAAGGGCAATGCACGTTCACATGAAACATTGATTTCGGAAGTCTTACTTGGACTCACGATTTGGCCTTTAGAAGCGACAGGTCAAGCTCTGTTGTTCATTTCGATTACGGTTGTATTTATCAACTTTATATCATCAGCTTTAGGATAGGTATTTTTCAAAATAAGTACCTAGGTAATTACCATTGATTAAAGAAGTTATGGTAAGTATACTTCATCATTAGTACTTGCACAAAAATTTTAACTTGTGAACCAAATTATGTACTAAGTGAAAATGATTATAAATCTGATGAATTTTCTTATTTACTTTATCTACGCTCATTGCTTAAAGTTCGAATTATGAAATCGAAATGTGTCAAATAATTACCTACTTTATTCACAGACTTCTATAATTATTAAAAAGTTATTCATAATAACATCGCTCTACTATGGAAATATTTAAAGAAAGTTGTATAAAATCTATAACGATACACGGCTCTGGACTCCTGTATTTGTATCTGGGGTAATATTTTTTATGTAATATTTTTTAAGTGAATCCACAGACAACTTATAGTTGGTAGTCATTGCCGAGAGTATGGATGGGCCATGATTGACCATAGACAACAACACAATGTCTATGGGGTAATATTTTTTATGTAATATTTTTTTAAGTGAATCCACAGACAACTTATAGTTGGTAGTCATTGCCGAGAGTATGGATGGGCCATGATTGACCATAGACAACAACACAATGTCTATGGGGTAATATTTTTATGTAATATTTTTTAAGTGAATCCACAGACAACTTATAGTTGGTAGTCATTGCCGAGAGTATGGATGGGCCATGAATCATGATTGACCATAGACAACAACACAATGTCTAACGTTCCGCGTAACGTTCCACCTGGGCCTGTGATTATGATTACGATTACGACTACGATTACGATTACGATTACGATAACGATTATGATTACGATTACGATTACGATAACGATTACGATTATGACGTTATCTCGTAAATCTATCGTCCGTAAACCGACTTTACAGACAACCAATTTTTTTTGTTACTTAGTCATAACTTTGCGCTGAAAAATGTCTAGCAGTGAAACCTACTAAAGAAAATTTCACTCCACCTGACATCTTAGTAGTTGCAATGATTTACGACAAACGTTAGCAAGATTTTATGATTTGGGTAATAATATGAGCGTAGATAAAGTAGTGTATGAAACTCTACATAATCCGGTATTAAAACACTCGTGTGATACTATTAAAAAACTCGCCTGCGGCTCGTTTTTTAAACTCACACTCGTGTTTTAATACCCCCCATTATGTAACCGTTACATAAACTACTATAATATTCACTGATCACTTTATTTTTTAAAATCAACATCATGAATCATCATATAACATATTATCAGCCTGCGGGCATCCACTGTTGAACATAGGCCTTCCCAAGCGCGCGCCACCACACCCTGTTCTCAGCCTACCTCATCCAGCCGCTTCCAGCCACCCGCTTAATGTCGTCGGTCCAACGAGCTGGAGGGCGCCCCACGCTACGCTTTCTTGTACGCGGTCTCCACTCCAGGACTTTTCGGTTCCACCGACCATCGCCCCTACGACACGTGTAACCTGCCCACTGCCACTTCAGCTTGCTAATGTATGCTCCTTGCTAATGGATCTCCTCATTTCAGTTTCTATATTTTGACGTGATAACGTTTAATAAATTGATAAACACCAGCAGCACTCATGAAAAATAGTACTGTTCCGCGTACCGTTCCGCGTACCGTTTGGCGTAACGTTCCGTGTAACGTTCCACCAAGCGCTAGAGAGGCACGATAAAAATTACAAAAAATAATGATTATGACTATGATTATGATTATGATAATAAAAATAAATATTATGATATTTTTTTAAATCATAACCATACAAACATAAAATAATAAATATGACGTTATCACGTAAATCTATCGTCCGTAACCCGACTTTACAGACAATCAATTTTTATTTTTATTTGGTCCCTGACAGTTTTTTATTAATTATTGTGCATAATGTTGAAAAAATACCGCTCCCCCTTTATCTCCGAATTCATTCATCGAAAAATCTGAAGTAGGTAATTATGGTTATGGTTATAGGGATTAATGTATATACAGGAAAAATAAAATTAACTCTCTATTAGTACATTTTTTTTTATTAACAATGAACCTCAAAACCAAAGTTAAAAAAAAACCAAACCAAAGTTAACCAAAAGTTTGGTTAACCAAATTTAGTTAACCAAAGTTAGTTTTTAAATACTTGCGATCCCAGGAACCGGATGGAGTGTCAACTGCCAGTCACCACTCCTACCTATTTATTAGATAGTCCTGTTCGCTCTTTTAAACAAATTGCTGGTTCTTAGTCGCACTAAAACTAGATAACGGTTCGTCCGATTCACT
This sequence comes from Coenonympha arcania, assembly GCA_036785405.1. Lineage (NCBI taxonomy): Eukaryota > Metazoa > Arthropoda > Insecta > Lepidoptera > Nymphalidae > Coenonympha > Coenonympha arcania. Next base: position 8,041,547 of record CM072067.1, read on the forward strand.
CTGAAGTCTTTCTCTACCGGAGTGATATAATTCCGGGGCAACGAGCCTCGAGGTAAACCACCGTACCCGGATGTGGCTGCACAGGGCAGGACAACGTCTGCCGGCCCGGCAATGAGCACATGGCCTCTAATATTTTCCAAGGGCAAATAAAAAGTTTAATTTATGTAGACCCCTTGTAACTTATTATTTTTATTTGTTTTTACAGAAATTATACCAATGTTTACTCTGCCCAAAATTGCCAGTTGCATTAAATTCTTCTTTCATTTGAAATCTTGAGCCATTCTTGAGCAAGAATATATTTTGTTCATATTTATAAAAAAAGCTATTCTATTACAATATTATGTAGGCATAGAAACAGGTTATAATGGCCATTTTCTGCTGGTAGATTAGTCACATGACTGCCATTACTCCAATAACCTAGTATCCGATGTCACAAAAATTACGTCATTGTTTTATTGCACGTAAAATATGCGCAGTTTTAATAATGCAATAAAAAAGATTGAATTTTATTCGGTAATAGTAATACATAGCTAAGCTAGTTTGTTCCTAAGTGGCGTTTCGTAAAAAAATGCTCTACTTACATTAAGTAGTAGATAAATAAACTTAAGCCAATAACTATTTCTGTAATTGCAGCCAAGGATATGAGTCAGCGAAGATCTTCGCAGAAGCCAGTCGTACACTCAAATGGGACGAATTCGTATTACTGAGAATGACATATCTGATCGCTAAATTGATCACGTGAATTCCGTGCAGACAACTGTCATTCTCATACATTTTTGATTTTTTCCCATTTGGGCGATCGATAGCTTTATATTAGCAATCGCAAATATGACATGGCTTCGGCTACAGGATTAGATCTATAGCAAAAGACGTCCATACAACAAGATTTCCGCTATACCATCCATATACATAGCCCATATCCCATACTAAGCGCAGTTTTTTTTTATCCAAGTTCGCTTTTTAACATATAATTCTCCTTTCGCCACATACCTAGGCCTACAAAACGTCATCGTTTGCGCAAAACAATATTGTTTCCATGGGAAGATTACATACAATTGCGTAAAGACACGAAGCTCGGCACTAGTGGAGACTGGAGAAAGGTAAGGTAACGTCGAAATCTCGACATACCAGCCCAATAATATGACAAGCGATAGGTAGGTACCAAGTTGAAGTAAGAACTGGAACTCGTTCAAAAATCTTGACCGGTCAGCTTTTACGTCATGTAATATTCACTCTTGTATAGACTACCTCTTTTTTACTCTATATAAGTCGTTTCCTGCACTTACTCGTATACTTGACTGCGATCTCACCCGATGGTAAGTGATGATGCAGCCTTAGATTTTATCGTACGGTTTCTATTGGTTTCTATTTGTATGGTTTCTACAAGCATCGCACCGGAACGCTAAATCGCTTGGCGGTACGTCTACTAGTAGGGTGAAGCCTCTCACCAGACCAGACCTTAGCCAAGTTAGAAATTATAAAATTCCAAAGTGGCCCGTGGCGGGAATCAAAACTCTGCTGCCAGGTTCTTAAGCAGGTTTGCACCGAGAAGAACTGGCAAGAAACTTTTTCGTTGTTACTGACATTATCATTTTACCTATCCTGAAACTTCTGTTGTGGTATTCACTGAATATGTAACTTAAATATTATTCAATATTTTTTGTCAGGCCTTGAAAAGACGCAAAATCAAGCGATTTAGCGTTACGGCGAATTATGGGCGAGTTATTGACCTCTTACAACGATTTACGTTTTGTACAAGCAAACAGTAGCGCCATCTGTCAAAATTCTATAGGTGGCTGCTGATCGAACTACAGCGTGGCCTCACTGTTGGTGGCAAAAAAAAAATTTTTGGCACCGATAAATTGGCGACATTTTTTCGCGCCCGTCTTGGGTACGTATAATATATTATGTCTATTATTATAATACATTTATAATAAAACTTATCAAGTGAACTGTGAAGGCGAGCAATATGAGAAGTGGATAGATTGTTTGGAAATACAATTTCGCAAGTTGTTGATAGGTGCCGCGCGTCGCGTCGTCGGCTCACGTTGTTTTTACGTTAGTTACGTTCTCGTGATATCATAAAAATGTTGTAACGTAACATTATTATTCGGATCAAGGTCTGATTTGTAGCAAATATCTTCCTACATACGAGTGTAGCATCAAATCGGAATGATTTCTTATTTTTGTTTTTATAACATTCGACAAATTATTGTAGGTCTAATCCGGCAGCTTTTAGTTCCTATATAAACTTGTCGTAAATAAAACCTGCGCACTGAGGCTTAGCCAAAGATAATATTAATTACTCTATGGCTTAGCCCTGTGACGTTTCTACGATCGCACTAACAACCTGTCGATGGCTCCAGTGGCGTAGCGTGTGATTTCGCCGCCCGGGGCCGAACCTAATTATGCCGCCCCCCTTGTTTTTAGGCTTCCGTACCTTAAGGGTAAAACGGGACAAAAAGAATTTTCTAAATTGGTCCACGCGTCTTTGAGTAATCGGGGAACATACATAAAAAAAGATTCCGACGAAATCAGAACCTCCTCCTTTTTTTTTGAGGTCAGTTAAAAAACAGACTAAAATAGGTATTTAATGGTGCTCCTGTCTAACAAACGTTACTTTTTTTGCTTGTGATATTGATAATGGTAACAGGTAGACGCTTCATTTGTTTAGGCTATATTTAATTATTATATTCACTTTAAAAATAAAAAATAATAATTTAAAAACACAACTACCCTGATATTAAACGAACTAAAAAGTAAGAAACAAGTTATTTTAGTTGATATGGCAGTCGGGGTACTTCTTAGAATAAAAAAAAGGTGTTCCACAAAACGGCCCCTCGACTGCCATGTCAACTAAAATAACTAATTTAATAACAAGGCAGTCGTGTTTTTTATTTATTTATTCATTATTTTAATTTTATACTTTTTTGTGATGATTTGCGGTATTTATGGACATGTCAAATAAATTTCTGGTTGGTCATTATTTGAGTCGATCTAATTCTTCTAGAGAATTGTTGTCATGGAAACTCACGAAAAAAAGTTATTTTTGTATGTACATCCTACCTATATAAATGTGTGTGAAGTATACATTGAACATATATTATATATTCGATTACTACTCTCTAATATCTTCATTTTGATACCCATATTTGTGTTCATTAAAGAAAATATTTTGTTTTCCACTTTTTAAAATGGCGCCTCACATTCGCCATATTGATTTTTTCCAAAAAAACTATAGCCTATGTTACTCATGAGTATGTATGGATTCCAACAATACCCCATATGTCGAAATTTGTTCAGCCGTTCAGAAGTTATGGTGGAATAAAAAAACTCACAAACATACATACATACGTACATGAACCCTAAAAACATTACACTCCTTTTTTTGGGCAGTCGTGTAATAAATATTCATGAAACAGAAAAAGTACAAAAGCAAAGTGAGGTTTGATCTTGGTTATCCAATAAATAATAACGACGGTCGCACCGCTGCGCTTTTCGAGCCCATTATAATAATAAAATAGCAACTAAACTCTAAAGTGCAAAATATTTACACATATAAAAGTACACACTGTCCAAGTGCTCGCTTAATGGCATGGCGCCCAAAACACTGGCGCTTTTGCCTAGCTTTATAGCCATACTTGGCCATGGGGCTAAATGTTTATTTAATGCCAGTTCTTTGGCCAAAGAGTTGGTTCAACTATCAGGTGAACATCAACATAATGACAACCATGGGCGCCGCCAGGATTTCTTTGAGGGGGGTGCATATCTGGATCTACACTATTAATTCCGTATCATTAGAATATTCTACTCATCATGGACGTACCAAACAACTTTTAAGGGTGGGGAAAAAGCATGGAGTACTTTTTACAGGCTGAACTTGCAATAGTTTAATTTTCAACGTCGCAGTAACCTTGAACCCAACTTATTGTTAAAATCGAGCAAAAAAAATTCCAAAATTTAACTTTTTTATGTTTTAACTTAATTTTGTTTTGTTATTAATCTTTGTTGATTTGTTATCTACCTATAGCATATTTTAAATTTTCAAGTATGGTTCATGAGATAGAGCTCGGTGACAAACAGAAATTTTGCCGAAAAGCAGATGTTAGAGCGGATGTTTATACTTGACAAAATATATCAGCAAACGCGAGCGAAGCGAGCGAAAAATTTTTTAAGTTTTCTCAGAATAAGTCGCCCTTTCGTATGCCGTATGCCGCCCTTTCGTATGCCGTATGCCGCCCTTTCGTATTCGGCCGCCCGGGGCGGTCCGCCCCCCCCGCCCCCCCCATGCTACGCCACTGGATGGCTCTTTCTTTCTTCTTTGGTGGATGATGCATAAAAATTTAAAAAAATCGCTAATGACATAATACTCTGATCGGCAAATTGATCACGTAACAACTGTCATTCTGATACATTTTTTAATTTTATTCATTTAGTTATGGAATGAGCAATTGACATGGGTCAAAAGTTATATGGCTAAGGCTGGCACTGTTAATTATCGTCACAAATAAGTGAAGTAGTGTTTGATTTTCAAATCAATAGGCGGGGTTACCTTCGGAGAATCGATCAATCAGACAATCACAGTATTTAACCCGCCATCAGTGTCCGATCTTATCAGATAATAGAATATTTAACAAAGCGACATTTAAGTACCTACTTACCTGCATATGTTCGTTTCATAAATTTCAGAAAAGTCCACTATCAAACCACACTCGGTTGTAAGTTTGCTCGTAAAGGTTTCATTGATTGAAGATAAGTATGGAGTCGGAATACCAACATTCTCCATATATCCACGCTTATCGTCGTCGCTTACATCGTAAAGTTGCGAAGCCTAGTAAAATTGAAACAATCAAGCGTAGTGTCAACACAGTTAGCAGAGAATATTGCGCGGAGTCATCCATTTGCGGTCTTAAGCATCTAGTTGAAGACACGACGCGGTGTGAAGGGTATTATAGGTATTAATTGTGAAAGTACCTGCCCACTACTGGGTAGCAGGTTAAGTTTAACTCGTTTAGATGTTGCTCAGGCTTGTTTTAAAGTCACCTCCGATGCTTTCGGATCAAGCTTACGATTATACAACCTACCGACTTAAGGCCTTACATCGATTTTATTTTTGTCTTCCTCCCTAACTACTCCTACTCCTAATACTAAACTCCTACTTTACTGACTTCGACGGGTGGGACAGTATTACGTATGAATATCACAGAAAAACGACAAAAATGACGTTTTGCCTAGTTACTAAAGAACTAAGCCAGTTATTAAAAACTCTTAAGAATACATTAAAATCCATTTTAGTTTCCGATAAAATTAAAGAAAATTGAGATTTTGGAGCAACTTTTGGGAAAGCTTACTATTTTTTTTTTTCAAATCGTGTTTCTGGGTCGCGAACCTTTAATATAATGTTTAAGTTTGAAACTAAAAAAAGCTGGGGATTTATTGAATTTATTTTTGTCTTTCCATTCTCACGGATATGTTGGTAGGTGCGACATGCAGCGTCGCGGAAGAATACCTATTACCTTTTACCTAGTTACTCAACACCTAAGCTAAGTAGTTATCAAAAATCAATAAATATTATTATTACTGACACTTTAAAACAAAAATTACAATTACATCCAATGTAGTGTCCGATAAAAATTAGAAAAACTGAGATTTTGAAGCAACTTTTGGGAGAAGTTTCTATCGAGAAAATTTTATCCAATCGTGTTTCTGCTTCTAATCGATTTTAGATAAATAAACCCAAAATACTTGACGAGTAAATTTGAAAGTAATTGTCTTTATAGTTTTTGTATAAAACTTTATTCAAAATCGCTTAAATACGGCTTCTACACCGTTAAGTAACCGTTTTAGCCCGTTAATACCACACGAATCACGATACCTATTGCGCATTGAAACATTTAAGACGATGCAGATTGATTTCGCAACGCAACCGTTATTGTAATTTATTCAATATCAAACTTGCAATATTAGACTGGTTTAATTAGGATAAATTCCTTAAATATTTGCATTGCAATAAACAAGCTATTGCCAATTTGTCTTTTCAGTATTTCTACATCCTTCGGTATTTTTAAGTAATGAATTACCGAAACAATGACATAGGTATAATTAACACATAAATTAAAAATTTATAAAAACCCCAAGACCACCAGAATTTGCCATTTTGTCAAGATAACAGCCACAACGGGCATATTGGATTTGAATTTGTAATAGTCAAGCCCATTTCACGTCCATTTGAGGGAGACACGTAAAAAAATTACAGAAGGTCCGCCATCTTGGCTGCGCGGCGGCCATATTGGACCGATTTTCATCAAGCATAACTATCCAGTCCCAAATAATTCACCTTTAAGCAAAAAAATCAAAATAACAATCGGTTCAATCTAGAGCTACGATGCCGCAGACACATCAAACTATAACACCCCGTCGTTATTACGTCGGGGGTTATTAAACATTTTGGAGATCCGCAAAACAATAGTTGATATATAAACTTGTTGGCAGAGTAATTTGGATTATAACAATGATAAGTGCCTTGATATGCTCGGTGTCTCTGGTGTGGATGTCCTTCAGGCGCTACAACCAGGGCCCTCTGGTGACCACACAGATGCCCGAAGGAGTATCGGTCAGCAAAATTATCTTCCCTGCTGTGGGAATATGCACGAACAACAGAATAAGTAAAAGGGCTGTTGTAGAGCTGGCTCAGAAATTGTAAGTTCAATTTACAAAATGAATATTGAATAAAACTATTTCGCACCTTCGCGCTTCGGTAGAACAAGCCTTGAAAGGCTCGGGTCTTCTATAAAGTGAAGGTGAATTAACCGAAGGTGTGAAGGGATTTATTTCCTTTTCCTTAATATCTAACTTTACAAGTAATGTGGTGAATAGTGTCTAAAAATGAGCTTTTAGACTGAGAAACTAAGTGGGCTGATTTTGTTTCGTTCAGTTTGTCAGTAAGCAACTCTAACTGGGTTATTAAATAAGAAAACGGGAGCAATCCTATTTTTGTATTATTTTTGTACAACTTATTATAGCAACTACTTAGTAAGGTATGTTGACATGATACCATACTACCCTTGGTTGGTCACTAGTGTAAAAAGAATGCAAAAATAAATTTTTTGCCTACGTTTTGTTAGTTAACTACCCAGTGAGGGTTGCTAATTAACAAACTGAACCTTACAGGATCGCGTAGTTATCTATGCGATTCCACCAACAAACTTACACGTAGGTACAGCATCGACGAAGTGACTTCTTTGGCACTGATTGGTTAATATATTTGCATCGGTTGTGCAGCGTAGCCTGCGATTGACTGCGACAGTTTGCGATGTTTGAGCGATGTGCGAGAATCTTTATTTACGAGAATCACCCCGCATAATCAGCGTCCATTACCGATACGAATTCTTATTTAATAGGTTGCAAGAGGAGCGAAATAAAAACTACACGGAAAAGGACATGCTCTCTCTGCTCCTCGGCCTTGGCTTACTGTACCATCAGAATCAGATTGACGAGAAAGACAAACAAGCTCAGCCGATGAAACTGCACTATGCGTTGGGAGATTATGACGTCAACGAACTCATGCGAAATGTGGGTGATATTTCAAAACCGATTAAGACCAATGTTATTATTGCCGTGTTCGTTATACAACCGGTAATCGGTAAGCAATAAATTGATCTGGTGAAATAGCTATACAAGCTAATTCCATTTCTAACGTCTTGAGTTTAGCAATGCGCAAGTTGATCGATGAGGATTGTCGATTACAATATAATGGGTTTCCTAATAACATTCTTGTCTTAATACCAAATACTATCCACCTTTGCACTTTACAGGTACTGCAGATTCTACAATAAAGTGCAATTCAAGTTGCAATAGCGTATTTTACCTAAAGTTTCGTCAACCTATACATCTTGCTTCTCTTTCTATCGCGTTACTAATATGAACTATTTCCATGGGATTTTTCACTAATGGGATAATTTTTTCCAGTTGACGCCAAAATGTGAAGATTTGCTGATGAGATGCGCCTGGAATGAAAGGACTGTTAACTGTACTAACCTTTTCGACTTCAGGCTTACTATGAACGGCTACTGTTGCACTTTTAACTATTTGCGACGTTCGGATATTACTTTTGAGGAGTAAGTAAATTTTTTTAAAAGCTTTTCTCCTCCACCGATAACCGCAGAAACCTCAAGATATGGGCATTCGAACGACTTACGTAAAACTTTTTCGTAAAAGCAAACAGTAGTAGGTACCGTCTGTCAAAATTATATGGGTGGCTGCTGAGCGAACTACACCGTGGCCTTACTGGTGGCCAAAACAAGCATTTTTGGCACCGATAAACTGGCGACATTTTTTCGCGCCATCCGCCCTGTCCAGGGTATATGTCTATTCGGACGACCGAACGGCGTAGTGGTAGCGAACCTGCCGTCTGCGTCGGAGGTCGTGGGTTCGATTCCCACTAATGGTAAATGTTAGTGTGATGAGCATGACTGTTTTCCCAGTGTCTGGGTGTTTTTCAATATATTATATTTATGTAAGTAGGTATGTATAATTTAACTATCAGTTATCTATTACCCATAACACAAGCTATCGCTTACTTTGGGGCTAGATTGCGAAGTGTAAAATGTCCCGTATATATTTAGGAAGGAAATTCGAGGAAATTCTCAATTCGGAATCTTTTTAAGATTGATATTGCATCTCAGAAGCCTTTCATCTATCCTATCAAGCCATCTAACCTTTGATTACACACCCTTAAAAAGGTTTAAGAATGCACGGATGTCACGTGACCATTGGAGCGGTTTTCATACATTTTTGAATTTCGTTCCAGTTCTATCTTATTTCCGTATCGCAAATGCATGGTGCAGGTTTCCTCACGATTATTTTCATCGCCACTAATGGCGGTTCCAAAAACTATCTATCTACCATTTGCCCTACCAGACTACCTTAGAAAAATCAGAGGTTCGAACTCATGACTCCTGATTAAAAGTCAGGCAGAAGTCTGAACTATTACTTAGAGCTTCCGCTTATTGTTTATGTTAAAAATTAAAATTCATTCGGATTATCTAATCAGGAACGTCGATAGCAAAGCCCTTTATTATAAACCTACTCGTATACTTAGTTACGCAATGTTTTACCTATCAGCTTGAGTGTTGAGATTGCCTGCACGCTGCTCGGGCTAGCTTCACTTCCCGATTGGAAAGTCAGTGGCCAAAGATCAAAACTATATATAATCGCTATCTTCACCTTCTTAATATATAATGTTGTTTGTAATCTTTACATACAAAGTTATTACCTATTTCTGAAAGTCGGTTTCTTTCAAATCCCATGGGAACTATGCATTTTCCAGAGCAAAAAGTAGTATGTGTAACGCAGGATGTAATCCATGGGAAGGCGTGAACAACACACATGTAACAAACTTCCATTTGGAGATATTCTGTACCTAGGTAATAGACATATGTATGTATATAGGTACCCTAGACAGGGTGGACGGCGCGACAAAATGTCGTCAGTTTATCGGTGCCAAAAATTCTCGTTTTGCCACCAACAGTTGGGCCACGCTGTAAGTACTCGCTTAGCAGCCACCAATAGAATTTTGAGGGATGGCGCTACTGTTACGAAAGAGGTTTAAGTAAATCGTTCGGATGCCCATGTCCTGAGTCTTCTTAATATCAGTGACCTAGGTACAACTTTTCTATGACTCTATGTAGGTACCTACTACAGTAGGTACATACCCATAAAAAGTTTTAATTAAGTATGTTTTATTTTAAGCAAAGACAATGGAACTCGAACCTTGGATAAGTATGCGTACGGTAATAAATCCAATTTTGATTTCGACCAAGGTTTGATGGTTTTGATGAAACTCGACGAAAGTGACGACTTTTACTACAACATGCCTATTCAAGGAGCGCAGGTGAAATTTTATTAACAACTAAGTATTACGTGAAATAAACTTATAAATAAACTTATTATAGTTCCTGTTACGACGTCCCTAACCAGTGACCTCCACACAAAAATATTCGACATAATCACACTTAATTATTTTGTTATAAGACCTAAATAAATTTTAGGTATCTATTCAGCGAAGTAGGTAATGTACATACAGTAAAGTTAATTATAGCAAAGTAAACTAAGATGGGAATATTTGTGATCTGTGTTGTTACTCTATGTTCTTGTATAAATAATTAATGTACTTAACGTAAGTATTATCCTACATATATGAATTTGGGTCTTATGTTTCAGTTACAATTCTCAGACGCCTACGATTTTCCTGACGCTCCGAGTGGCAGTTTTTCAATGCAAATTATAAACCCGAATGTACAGGTATACTTAGTCACAAAAATTTACCGTTTCTATGTAACATCTCTCTCTAGCTTGGCGTGGGGTCCAAAACCTTTAAATCTCGTATTATACAGGTTAAACAATGATGTCAACAAACAAGCATTATTTAAAAAAAATTGAAGTGTCTTCTAGCGTCCGTGTTCCCAGATACACCTTGACCATGATTGCTTTACATCAGGCAAGATTGTCGTCGTGTCGAAAGTATACATAAAAATCACTCAATTAACTTTTGCAGATGACCGTGCTTGTCACCGCGAGCTTCACTGAGGCATCACGAGACATCCAGCACGTACCAGTGAACCTAAGGCGGTGCTTATTCTACGACGAGTCCTCCTATCTACCATTTTATACCCACAGCGACTGCTTGTTGAAGTGTAGGATGCTGTTCCTGCTAGACAAGTGTAAATGTACTCCCTTCAATATGCCCAAGATGGTCGATAAAAGAACCTGCGACATGCGCGATGTGGCGTGCTTGAGAACGTATACTGGTAAGAGGTTTCAACGTTCATACTCACCAAGTTTTTTCTTATTATATAGGTTTGCGCTTGACAAAATTGGAGCTACTAGGTTGGAGCGCACAGGCCAAGAAAATGTCCATTCACTCTTGTCTTGAATGCAAACAGATTGTAAGTGGAAGAAAAACGGCACATAAGGATGCCACTATACTCTCGGCGTCTTGCGGTTCTATGGTAGAAAGGTGAATGAGGCTCCAGGTTATTGATGTGACGATTGCTATATATTGGTGCTGCAATAAGGATAACCATCCAGTCTCCAGGCCCTAACAAATCCGCGGTTTTGAATTTTGAGGGCCGAGTAGAACAAGTTGTTTCCTGTCGCTCTTTGTCCATATGATTTCATTCTTCCCATTATGGAGCTGACGTAGGTACGCCGACTTCCATGCCTTCGTCACGCGTCGCGTCGCAGTCCGAAACAGTATCACAGAAGTAACCCAGCGGTCCACATAGCACATATTATGGCATAAGGAAATTCACCGAATCTTTATCTGAAACTTCTGCTTTCTTAGAAAACCTCATAAGCGCGATGTTCCTACTGCTTGTCAAATGTCCATGTACTGAGTTACTACCCTAGAGGACGCAATCTTATACGCCACTTGACAGATTAAAAATGGTCACGGCGATTTTGTAGACGGGACCAGTCTACATATTGTTTCTTAGGTCTGTAGGCCAACAAGACTCAGCCTAGAGCCCCATAACATGTTTGACTTCTGAGGGTACCTATAGTCTCGATGGAGCGTCCCCGCTACTCATTACCCGGATAAGGTCCACATCACTCGAGGCCATAATAGTAACTAACGGAACCACCCTCGGGTATATGTCCCAACGGAGAAGACCACGCTGCATTATGTTTAAATCGATTAGCTTTATGAGGTATTTTTGCAGCTCAATCTACAACAGTGCGCCCTGACGTGGACCCAATACCGCCAGAGTTGGAACTGGATATGCTCGGAGGAGGAATCTCCTGCCCGATGTGTTACCCTAGCTGTTCCAAAACGTCTTATAGTTATGATTTTACTAATATGAAAATGTATCCAGAATATTTAAACTCTGTCCCCGCTGACGACAGGGTTCATTGGTTGTAAGTACCATCATTGGAGTGATAAAGTGGGAGAATGAAGTAGTGAACGTTACGTATTTGCACAGTTGCACAAATCAACATACACACACACACACACATATGCACAGTGCACACACAACACGTAGACGCGCACGCGCACGTACACGCTTAAGTAGATATACCACTGTACAAGTGTACATGTACAACCAAGTTGTTAGGTATGCCACTTGTACCACCAGAATTTTTGTTGCCAATTTTTTTTTTTACTTTATTTTTGTGTAAGTAAGTAAATACAACTTGGACGGATATGATAGCCACAAAACAAAAATTTTAGGAACGCACCTCTCATCTTTAGAAGTTTTAGTGTTTGTTGGAGAAAAAACATCGCGCAACCTGCAAGCCAGAAAATTCTTTCTAATATTCTCGAAGGTGCGTGAAGACCACCAATCAGCCTTTCGCTGTGGACAAACACTTTTTATTTTGAGAGTATACGGTACCTTTACTGTACCCGGCAATGGATAGAAATAATACAAGATTTACGAAGACCAAAAAATGTATTACAAAAGTTACAATAGAAAGTATAAAACCAAACACATGTACTACATTTCATCGGCGAATTTCAAATGTTCTAAAGGCACAGCTGTTAATAGGACCCTCGTTCCTGAAAGCTGCCTTTTCGATTTTGGACTTGGGGCTTCCAACTTGCTGCAGCCAATTCTTCATTTCCTCGACCACATCCTGAGGGCCTTGCAGTTGTCCCACAACGGTTCCCTGAGCTGTATTCATCACCCATCCCTTCAGACCGAGCTCGGAAGCCCTCCTCTGAGTATGTTTCCGGAAAAAAACGCCCTGAACCTTGCCAAAAACTTCAAAATCAGTCGTTGTTAAACCGGCTTTTTTATTAGTAGCCATTAGTTCGGTGTTGTAGCCAGGACTTTCAATAAATAATCTGAACTAAATTTGCATTTTGACCGTATCCCGCTATTTGCTCTTCAGGTTTGCTCGTTGTTTGTGTTGTCAGGCAAATTGTCAAGGACGACGGCAAAAAAGCGTCATGGAAACTCTGTGGAAGTTATTGTTTCCTAGGTCTTTGGTGGAAGTTCTGTGGTGCTTAATATTTATAAACTATCTGAGGAATAAATTTGAAACATATGCCATACAAAACCTGTCAAAACGTCATTTATTTATTATTTATTTATCATTAGGATAGCCAACAGTTGATACATTACATTTCATACAATAGATATTACAATTCACAAAATTTCATGGTAAATGCTCAACCTATTAAAGGCCATCACAACTTGCGCTTTAGTTATCATAATACATTCTATTATTGTTATTTAATGAAATAATTATTTAAAACAGAATACAAAATTAAAAATATTATAAAATGTTTCAATACTCTAAAAATATTATTTTAAAATTAAAATTAATCATTTAAATTCTAGATAGGATGTCGATTTATATGTAGGTATATTACAAATTTGTCAAATTCAGATGTCAATGTTGTTTTATTTCAATTCAAATGCCTACGGCAAATAAATCTAATATTTTATGTCTAAATTCAGGGTAACTGTTATTAAATAAGTCAATATCTCTCTTTTGTCTAACACATTTGTTATAAAAATCTGTCATTTTTGGAATGGGCGAATCTTTACCTAGTTTAGTCCTGTAAGGTTTCACATGCAGCAAGTCACAGGGGTGCCTGGGATTACTCAGACGAGGTATTTTAAAAGAAAATCTATTGGTAACTCCGGACAATCTACTTTGCCGTTTAATAAATTAAACAAAAACATAATCTTCTGTCCAAAAGTTTATTTCTTTTAAAATATTTAAGTCTGTAATATTATAATTTATTCCTTAGTTAACGTATCGGCCTTTAAAGGAATAAAGCACCTATTTCATTTCTCAAATTGCTTTTGGTATGCATAAGGAAAGTAATCATTGATTAAAGAATTTTATTGGTAAAGGAAAGTGTCGTATAAGGAAATCTGCATGCCTGATTGCGGAATTCATCAAGGTATGTGAAGCTCTACAACCCGCACTTGGCCAGCGTGGTGGAATAAGGCCAAACTGGAATTCCAGTTTTTCACTAATCCCGCGGAAACTAAGGATTTTTCTGGATTAAAAAGGAGCCTATGTTTTAATGCGGGATATAATCTCCATTCCCAGTCATATCAGTTTAGTAGTTGCGGCGTAAAGGAGTAAAAGACATACGCACTCACTTACAAACTTTATCTTATTAGGTAGGTATATTAGTGTGACTGTGTGATGTGATATCATGATAATGTTTCAGTAAAACTTAGTTCAAGCAACCACCCGGTTGCTTGTCTAAACCATGTTTCTATAAGTATCACGCAAATTAATTTCGATTCATTTATTTAATTTTGTATTGCACTCAACAAGCAAAGTTTAATTTCCTATGAGATTTTCGTCTAGTGCAGCGTCTATATAGTTGAGATCACTGAGATGCAGGATTCTTATTCGATACTTACAAATAAATATTTTTAGTACTTATTTTGTCCGTAAAGCTGATATTTTTCAATAAAACTAAGAAAAGTATTGTCCAGCACTCATAATGAGACGTTTTGCCGTTTTGCAGGCGGGGAGCGAACTTCACCGGAACATCCATTGTCCACGTGAAATACGGAAGAGAAGTTGCCGACCGCTACGAGCAGAACATTATTATGAAATGGTTCGACTTGATCAGTGAGTTTGTGCTTGTTTTTTTAGGGTTCCGTATCAAAAGTCAAAATACCTTTATTTCACATCAGCCTAACGTACAGGCTCTTGTAAAACGTCAATATGATATTTGTGGCATATGTATGGTGATAACTACAAGAAGCCTTAAAACTAAGTTAACGATGGTTCCAACGCGCCCTGCACTGAGAAGATGCCCACAACAAACTCAGCCGGGTTTTGTTTTCTGTTATCACCAATTCACAATGGCTCTTAAAAACTAATTGAGCGAGTATAATTACAGTTACAGTTCATTCACTCCAAAGGGTAAAAAACGGGACCCTATTGCTAAGACTTCACCGTCCGTCTGTACGTCTGTTACCATGCTTATTTGTTTATCATGCTTACTTTGAAATAACTCGAAAACTATTGATTGTGTTCTACAATCTACGCTAGATAGATTAGCTACCATTTTGAGGCTTCCGTACCCAAAGGGTAAATAAACGGGCCCTATTGCTAAGACTTCGCCATCACCAGGCTTTTTCTCTTGAACGGTGTTAGACACTTGAAATTTTGTATGTAAAATGATGTATTTCTGATGCTACTATAACAGCAAATACTAAAAACATTTAGATATATGTACATTCACTTTAAAAATGAATAGTTTAATTTAAATTAAAAAAATAAGGGTAGCTCCCGTACAACAAACGTGAGGTTAAGTATGCTCGTTTTTGAATCTGGTGTGCACGCACGGGTGTTTAGTTTACGATTATGAATGGGTGTTGATACGGAACCCTCATTGTGCGAGCCCGACTCGCACTTGACCAATTGTTAACCAGTAACGGTAAACGTGTAGCCTATTTATCAAAGTTCTCTTTGCTCTACATTTGCAGCGCCCGCCTGGACTTTGAGAACATAACTCTTCTATACTAACAATGGCCGATGCCCGCGGCTCCACCGGTAGTAAATTTTATTTTAGGCATAGATACTCTACCTCTATGCCAAATTTCAGCCAAATCGATTCAGTATTTGCAGCGCGAAAGAATAACAAACATATATACATACAAACTTTCGCCAAACCGTCAGGGGTGCGCTTACCTAATCATCGTCATCAGGGCTGCGTCATCACATACCATCAGGTTCCCACCTGTATTCAAGTAGGTAGTCAGGACTCAGGTACTAACTTTTAGAGTGTAAAAAACTATAATATAATCTATGAAATACAAGGTGATATATTTTTTCAGGTAACATCGGCTCGACCTGTGGATTTGTAACGGGGTTTAGTTTCGTCTCCGTTCTGGAGTTCGCCTACTTTTACACGGTGAAGCTCTTCCGGGAGATCAACAGCCGTCGTCGGCAAACGATACGTGTAGATAATACGAGCTCGAGAAACTTCGAACACGTCAGCCGGTACCGGCCGATCTACTGGAACGAACTCGGTGGCTCCACTCAATGGAGACAAGGCGCTCCGTATTGATACTGTACCTAACTAAAGTGGTTGCGCATATTAGTTGAACGACCATCATTCGATAGTTTAAGCTTTCTGCACTCTATCTTTACCAACTTTACCAAATCTCCTCTTCCGGGTGATTTACAGCCGTCGTCGGCAAAAGAGGCGCATAGTGAGTAACACTTTGGGAAAATTTGAACACTTCAGCCGGTACCGGCCGATCTACCGGAACGAACTCGGTGGCTCCACTCAATGGAGACATGGCACTCCGTATTGATACTGTACCTAACTAAAGTGGTTGCGCATATTAGTTGAACGACCGTCGCTTTCTGCACTCCATCTGCTGCCGTCGACAAAGAGGCTTGTAGATAGTACGAGCTCGGGAAACTTCGAACACGTCAGCCGGTACCGGTCGATCTACTGGAACGAACTCGGTGCCTCCACTCAATGGAGACAAGCCGCTCCGTATTGATACTGTACCTAACTAAAGTGGTTGCGCATATTAGTTGAACGACGGTCATTCAATAGTTTAAGCTTTCTGCACTCCATCTGCTGCCGTCGACAAAGAGGCTTGTAGATAGTATGTAGCGAGTTTATGTTGTAATGCTGCGGAGATGGATGAAGGGAGATGGGGCGTATTTACGCCCAATGAGTTTCAACTTTACACCGTTACACCTCCATCTCCACCAACTTTACCAAATCTCATCCGTGTGAGTTTTCATGAAGTAGGTAAGCAGGAAAATTAAGCTAATTAATCACGGTCGAATTTTGACCATTAAGTAGTCGTGAATAGATTGTAGTAGGTACACACCTACGTACTTGTATAGTTTTCTAACAAAAAAGAATTTTCTAATTTGGTTCACGCATCTTCGAGTAATCGGGGAACAAGTACCTAACATAAAAAAAAAATTCCGACGAATTGAGAACCTCCTCCTTTTTTTTTTGAATTCGGTTAAAAAGTAAGTTTCTATGAAATATATAAATGTTTTGAATGAATGCAAAAATCGTTATTTTTTTATTTAATATTTGGTCTATTTTCATAAGAATCCTTGTTCACTTCACTTCATCTCAGTTAACATCTCACGTGAGATTTCAGTCAAGTGCTAACTTGTGGTTTTTAAAAAAATCCATTAAACACACCGATAGTACTTAGTTAAATCTAGGCTTTTTTACTAGTCGAGTATAATATGTAATTCGTTCTCTACCCGACGAGAAATTATTGAGTAGAAAAATATGTCACCAGCTTATCGCTGCCGAAAATGCTTGTTTTGCCACCAACAGTAAGGCCACGCTCAACTATACAATTTTGACAGATGGCGCTATTGGTTGCTTGTACGGAAAAGGTTTACGTAAATCGTTCGGATGCCCCATATCCTGAGGTTTCTTATCGGTGGTAGACAAACACAAATACGAAATTCTAGGACATTTTTGTAATCACAAACAAAATAGATAAATGAATAATTTAATAGTTAGGCAATTTAACAAAGCTAACATAATAAAGTTCTATAGAAGTAGGTACGTGTTTTTGTACAAAACATTATGATAAAATCTACAAATTAGAGGCAAACTAAGCTGTAGGTACCAGGTGCGATGTTTCCACGATATATTTTGAATGACAAAAATCTCTGATATTACCTACGTGTAATTTTAATGATACGGTACCAAATTAACGTAATATAAAAGCTCACCTCGTTCTTTTTGGAGAATTTTGGTCAGTGTAACAGATACTGTATAGCATAGGTACTATTCACTTCTTCACTTTAAAAAAATAATGAAGAATTTGAAAAGAAGCAATCGTTATTTTACCATATGGTGGCAAGGTATAAAAAGTTTACCAGTAACTACGTCCATACATGGATTTAGATTCATTGGAGATAACAAACGTCATTGGATGGAAAGGTAAGAATATGGAAGGATAGCAAATACGAAGAGCATAAAATATAAGAAAACTTGTAAAATAAAATAAAAATACATAGATTTATAATAATTTACATAGGTTTGAAAGTTGCGCCAATAACAGAAAAGATGAGGAGTAAAAGTTTAGCGTAGTATGGGCATGCTATGCGGAGGGATGAAAGTCATGTCACTAAAAGAACGATGAGTATGCATGTGCAGGGACGAAATAGTGAGGAAGACCGAAGAAGATGGATGGATTGCGTGAAAGAAGATTTGCGTATGAAAGGAGTGGATTGCGAGTTGATGGCTGATAGGAGCGAATGGAAGAAGAAGACATGTTGTTCCGACCCCACATAACGTGGGAAAAAGGGCAGGAAGTAGAAGATTTATAATAGGTCGTCGCTCGCGCTCCAACTAATTAAAATGCCGACATATAAAGAGGGACGGTGAATTACGTCTCTGTCCTAGATAGCTTAAATCCTAATCCCATACTACGCCATAGCTATCGAAGCATTAAATATCACGGGCTTCCAGGGTGTATAAGCAATTACGGCCGCTTTTCAGGAGACAAGATAAAACTTAATAAGTTTTTATTCAATGGATATCTTTAACTGTAATTATTTGCACGTGGCTGTAGACATGTGCGTCTCATGAGGCACGTGCAAATTTTCAGTTAGAGATCCGTTAAATAAAAACTTATTAAGTTTTCTTGTCTTATGAAAATTAAGAGTATTGCCTATACGCCTGTGTTGAAGCCCACGATATTGTCAATGTTTCTTATTCAGGTTATTTTGGCTCTGCTTTGTGATCCTCTCTTGGAGCGGGTCGGCGTATGTAATAGGTGTCCAGTACGAAGCCTTCATCAACTATCCGATATCATTTGTCGTGGAAACCACGTACAAGGATTGGAACACGGAGTTCCCGTCTGTGGCCGTGTGTGAAAATGAAAACGGATTTCGTATTGAAAATGTTTCCGATAGGTAAGTATGGATAAAACTAGTACTACGTCTTTGCAGTCGAGGAAAATCCATATTCGATAGAAATACCAGTAGGTAATCAACGCCACAGATACATGTCTTCCTAGTCCTACAACTTGATGAGATTTTTAAAACTAACTCACTGTAGAACAACATCTCCAAAACTTGCTGCAGACAAAATTTGTGCCTAATGGAAAGCAATGATGAGGTCTAGGTTGGAGCATGCTTGTCTAGAAAATGGATGTTCACTCTTCTCTTGAAGGCCAGATCGTACTTGGCTCGGAATACGGAGGCTGGAGGAGCGTTAGTATGATCTGAAATTATAGGTACATCATAAAGGGGTAAATTCTGTATGTTATCTTTCTGAGACCAAGGCTGGGTGATGATACTATGATATTTAACATTGTACATTTTTGTAGTTTGTGGGGTCCGGAGCATGACTTTGGTATCGAAGACGTTTTGAAGGAAATATCATTTTTCAAGGGAGTTCTGTACTACACTACCGAGCGCTGTAGCAACCATGACCCATTAGAAGAATGTTTTACAAATAATTTAACATATTACGCCAACGTGGTAAGTCGTAAATCCAAAACTGATTTTCAACACCGTCATATTTGAGTGTAATAATTATATATTATACTTATTCAAAAACTCTCTATAGATATTTCAATCCACGATGACGCAACCTACTTTGTCTCCACTCCACAACTCCATGCGAATTGAATGAAGTAGGTATAAGCGATTTTGACAGAGTGGGGCGCGTCTTCGTGGATTGAAATATCATATCTATATTATACTTTAGCTTCGAAGCCCATGTCGGGAAGTCATGTCCAACTGTTCATGGAACGACGAAAGCTTTGACTGTTGCTCGTACTTTAGACCAATGGAAACTGAATTTGGCACGTGTTTTGCCATAAACACTTTACAAGGCATGTAAGTATCTTTTCCCAATTAATCGAGGATAATTTTGGTATTTTTTGTAACGGATGAGGAGTAAAAGATTAGCGTGGTATAGGCATGTTATGCGGAGGGATGAAAATCATATTCCTAAAAGAACGATGAGTTATATGCATGTGCAGGGACGATAAAGTAGAGGAAAACCGAAAAAGAGATGGATGGATTGCGTGTGGAAGGAGTGGATTGCGAGTTGACAGCTGATAGGAGTGGGTGGAAGAAAAAGACATGTTGTGCCGACCCCACATAACGTGGTAAAAGGGCAGGAGAAAGAAGATGTAGTCATCCTGTATATTTGTTGTAATGGGTATAGGCTCACAACAGCAATGCTTTGAAATTACAGTGAAAAAAATCCACCGAAGTATGAAATGACCAGCAACAGAACAACGCGGCTGGGAAAGATAAAATTCCACGTGATGGTGCCTGTAAAAGTGTTCATCCTGAATGAGGAAGAGGTGCCATCTTTGACCGCCCTCGGAACTGATGTTATGACTGTAACGCTCGACTTGAATCACAGGTTTGAACTAAACTCGCCGGCATATTTAGCGGAACATAAAAAAAAGGTCCATAATTAAAAAAATATGGTTTTATTTTAAAATCTACTTACTACACTTCTTTTGTTATTTAAAGTTTCCTTTGTTTTTACTTAAAATGAGATCACATTAAGAACAGATTTTGCGAGTAAAGGCTATTTGTGAAAAATGGTACATTTTTGAACTTTTCATGTAACCTGGAAAAGTGAAATTTAATATTAAAATTACAATTAATTAAATTAGAAAAATGGTGATTAATATCGCGTATTTCCTCCACGTGCTATTATTAAAGTTTCTACCCGTCTAGGCATACTGAGAATGATGTTATCGATGGTCTCCTGGGATAGTCTCCGCCATTCCTCAACTACGGCGATTCGCAGTTCTCCCACGTTGGCAGGAGCTGGAATTCTGGACTTAACTTTTCTTTTCAGCAAGTCCCAAACGTGCTCTATTGGGTTCATATCCGGTGATCTCGCCGGCCACTCCATAACAGTGATATTCATATCATTAAGATAAGCTTGAGTTACCCGAGCGGTATGCGGCAGAGCATTATCCTGCATAAAAACAAAATCGTCACCGATATATGGGGCAAACGGTACGACATTTTCTTCTAAAACTTCTCTAATATAGCGGTCTGCAGTCAGATTCCCTCTGTCAATCACTACCAAGTCTGTGCGAGCTCCCAAACAAATGCCCGCCCAAACCATTATTGATCCACCACCGTATGCAACTGTAGTTTCAAAATTTGTCTGAATGTATCGTTCTCCTTTGCGTCTAAATATTCACTGCCTGCCGTCAATTTGATTTAAGAGAATTCTGCACTCATCACTAAACAATACCTTACTCCATTGGTCCGCGTTCCAAAGTCGATGTTCCTGAGCAAAAGTTAACCTGTTTCTACGATGATTTACCTCGAGCCTTGGAGCCTTGGCGGGCACAAATGAACCCAAACCAGCTTCTTCGAGCCTTCTTCGTACCGTACGCTCACTTACGGTTACACCCCGCACTGCTTCTAACTCATGTCGGGCTTGGACGGCCGTCAAACGGGGGTTCCTACGTACACGAAGCCGAATGAAACGATCATCCTACTCGAAGTGCGTCTTTTCTGCCTTGTCCTGCTCTTCTCACATAAGTACCGGTCTCCCTGAACCGTTGGATACTGCGATGGATCGTTGAAACTGGTTGACGAAGATCTCTGGATATCACTCTGTAGGTTTGACCATTTCTTCGCATTTCGAGTGCCCTGGCAATCTCCGTTGGGGCTAAGTCAGGCATAATTCAGTCATCAACTCCAGAAAGATACGCGATTAAAAAAAACTATCAAAAAACAGTATTTCAATGAAATTTTAAATCAAACTCAGTAGGAAGAAATACTCGAAGTTCGCTCCAGATAATGTGTATTTGAATAAAATTAAAACAATTGCATAAAATGTGATGTTCAGTTGTTTCCTTAATTTGAAAATATTTCTTTTTAAATTAAATAACGTATAAACCAGCCAGCAACTTTATATGATACTGATATCAAACCTTTTTTTTATGTTCCGCTAAATATGCCGCCGAGTTTATTTATGTATTGTTATCATGCTTTCTTTAAAAATTAACAGAAAACATAAAGAGAGTCGCGGGAGTCTGGCTTCAGGCGGCAAAAGATCGTGGTTTTTGTCGGTAATTTCAGGAGACCTAAGTCCAGCAGTGCAAATTGATCGACTGAAACAACTGCTAATCGTTTCAACACACAAAATAATATCTTGTAAAGTACCAATTATGTACAGTCACGGAATGAAAAGGTTCGTCGATTTTCATATTGATTCGTTCAACGTATGGTGAGCACATGTTACTTTTTGAAACTATGTTATATTTTATGGTGTGATGTTGGCACAATGGACTCTTGCAGTAGGTATACTAGTAGCAAGCGAAAACCGACCCTAAGGTGACGAATCTTTTCATTCCGTGACTGTACAAGTTGAGCTTAAAATACCATTTCAATAATACGACCTCGTTAACTTATAACTCTTCGGCTTATCCAAATAGGAATATTCTAATTTAAAAATGAACGCCCCTCCCTCACAATATCCTTTAAACGTGTAAGCGTAAGTACGTGGCGTGATGTTCATTTTTAGATTAGATGCTCTAAGTACTACACTCATTTTCAGACAACTTATTACTGTAAAGAACATCGAGAATGACGCCGACGCTAGACGGATTTCCCCAGCAAAGAGAAAATGCCGGTACAGCGACGAGAACTATTTGGACGTGTACCCGTACTATTCGTACACGGCGTGCACCGTCCAGTGCAGGAAGGACGCGCAGATGCGTCTGTGCGGATGTTCCAACTTCTTCATGCCCAACACTCCGGAACATCACAAGTGCAACATCAGCGGTGTTATGTGCCTGAACGAGCACGTTGATGATATAATGGTGAGCTTCCAGACCACGTGTTATAATTTTGTGTCTGTGTGTGTCTGTCTCCCGAAATCGTAGCTCCCGAACGGATGAACCTTGAAGTTGAGAGTGTTCTTATCTAGTTATGTTTAATGAAAAACGTGTCCAAGATGGCCGCCGCCACAAAATGGCGGATTACATTTTGATGCTAACATTGTCGATACTGTCAAGATCGTCACCGCACCACAATCAATTTGAAATACCTAATACATGAACATCACTGATTTTGGAAACAATCGTAAAAAGTACAAGATAAGTAATAAGTTATAACAATTTTACGCCTGACCCTAACTCGATTCCTGACCCTGAGACCTCGCATCACCAGTTTTATAGCCACCTTACCATGAAATAGACTAAGTAATGAGAAAGTTCAAGCAACAGTCTAAACAAAAACCTACTTTTAGGTACTAAAAGCCCCTTGGACCACACACAAAGGATTAGCCTGCAACTGTGTTCCCTCGTGCACAGAAACAGAGATATCGCTGGTGAAAGATATAAAGGAACCAAACTCCTTGAAATACTCCACGGTCCAAATAGAGCTATCTTCATTGCCCAGTGAGAGGTACAGGCGGAACGTTGTACGTGGCGTACTTGATTTAGTGGGTGAGCATTGAACAAAG
The DNA here is from genome assembly GCA_036785405.1 of Coenonympha arcania. Taxonomy (NCBI): domain Eukaryota; kingdom Metazoa; phylum Arthropoda; class Insecta; order Lepidoptera; family Nymphalidae; genus Coenonympha; species Coenonympha arcania. The sequence continues at coordinate 8,064,993 of CM072067.1, forward strand.
GTATATTACTTAGTCCCATAACCACTAAGGTAGGACCAGTACCTACGACCAATAGGCATTGAAAGCTTCCAAACAATATTATACTGGAATTAAACATATTTAAATTCTTATTTCCTTTCTATACTTCTCCATAAGTTTTAACAGTGTTTACTGTATTATACTTTAATACTTCTACAGTATTACTATATGTACTTAGTACCAAAACTCACACTCTTGCCTGTGCCAATGTCTTTAAAATGGGGACCAAGTTTTCTCCAGATACATCGTACCCATAGCAACTGCGGGGCTAGACAAATGGTACGGGAGCTAGCAACGTTTGAAAAATAAGAATTTTAGGTGAGCTGATTTTGTGATATGTCGTCCTTCTTGCACTTTCGGTTAGAGTCTGGGCCATCTGGCTGGCAGTAGCTGTTGCGTTTATTAGTGCGCATCCTAAGTCTGTCCAGGTGTTGCAGCTTACGCCTCCACAATGTTTATACCAATGTTGTCGAGGCTACTAATTGCCCTTAAAATTATTACAGGCGCACTACCATTTATGATGACGTTTCATATGTTAACTCGTATGTGGTTGACAATTGACTAATACAAAAATGAAACGTCATCATAAATGGTAGTGCGCCTGTAGTAATTTTAAGGGCAATTAGTAGCCCCGACAACATTGGTATAAACATTGTGGACGCGTAAGCTGCATAGGATGCGCACTAATGAACGCAACGGCTTCCGCCAGCCAGATGGCCCAGACTCTTACCGAAAGTGCAAGAAAGACAACATATCACAAAATCAGCTCACCTAAAATTCTTTCTCGAAAACGTTGCTAGCTCCTATACCAAAAGTAACAGTCGTTTGGCGTTAACGACAGTAGACAAAAATGTATGGACAAACCTGTGACGAATGAAAACAAATTAAAGCAGAATCTACTTTATGCTTAGCGTTGTTCACTGTCGGCTGTCAATTTTCAAGCGAAGTACGCTAAAGTTATCTACAAGGTCTGCGAGAACGCCAGGGAGCGTTCAAGTTGTCGTAGTCGATTATCAAACACAGCGTGTTGCGGTCTATTCGGTCGTGGTTTTTTACAGTCACGTGGTTTGTCCATACATTTTTGTCTACTGTCGTTAACGCCAAACGACTGTTACTTTGTGTAGCCCCGCTGTACATCTTATTTGCTACAATATGTAGTGTAGATACTTACCTAATAGCACAATGACATATTGTGGATCACAGATCAAGGAATGACTTTATATTGATGATAGCTGATAATAAATGTAATGAATGGCATTTCTGATATATCAACGATTGTATGAGACAGTTACTTTTTTAGAGTTTGTATAAATTAATTTCAGTTTACAAAAACATTTTTTCCTACATGCAGTGTCTACAGGAGGAACAGCTGGATTATTTTTGGGCGCCAGCATATTAAGTTTTGTCGAATTACTGTACATTCTTCTGGTAAGGCCGTTTTGCGACGTCTATAAACAAAGACTTGATGATCCTTGGCATAGGAAGTTTGGAACTAGAAAAATTGAGGACAACAAGTTTGCTCCGACCCGGATAATCTTGCCGAAGACTTCAAAATAATGTTAAACTGTATATTATTACTTAATTTCTTTAATTCGCAATTAAAAGAATTAAATAATTTAAATTTCTTTATTAAACTGTGTATTCATTAGCCTTAATTTTACCTCATTTACACGTTTACTTTATTTACACAATAAGTATCGACAATCTCTTCAAAAACCTGCATAACTCTATTTTTATAACCTTCATTGCTTTCCATCATCTTCTTTATAAATGACCCTTTATCTTGTGTGAGTATTTCTTTAAAGCTCTCAGTATCACCGAAATATTTCATGGTAAGATCATCATCTATCCAAAATTGAGGTACCAGGACAGCAGAAGTAATGAGGCCCCACAATTTATATTTGTCACAGGAGCTCAAAAACTGTTCATAAGACATAATATCCTCGAGGATGACATCATAACGATCTAGAATATTTTGCAATTCTTGATAATAGTGATTCAAAAGTTTTGCCATATTTTCCTTACGAAATTTTGGATCTAGGTTGCAATGCAGAAGAAACATAACGTCACCAGCAGGCGGTTGACAGGTTGCTGCTGCGAAATCAACCAACACACAGTTATCAGGGACGATGTCCTCATTGACTTCTTCATAACGGAACAAAATATTGTTATTCCATAGATCACGATGGCAAATTACATTGCGGTAGTCGAATGAGAAATGACTAAGGTCGAGGGCTGAATCCCACACTTGTGCCCATTTGCTTTCCATCTCTTCAAGTATTTGTGGATCGTTTTTATATTTAGAAAATGATTTAATAGCCTCCAATGCTCCGTTCATGCACTGGGCGAACCATAAATCAGATTTCACGTAACCACCTCTGCTAAGATCTTTCCCATGTTCGTCATTTATAGTGAAGTTTTTGTTTGTCTTTTGACGTTTCTTCTCCTCGTAAACTAATGATCCACTGTGAAAACGAGCTAATGCTTGTAGAGCTAGTAAGGTATGTGGTTCGTCGAAAGTTTCGAGTCGATGTCGCGTTTTGTATTGAAGAAAATTTAGATCCTCAAAGATCATTGCTTCGTCGAGTGCCATTACAAGATTGGCACTCCAGGGAGGCAAATCTAGAATGGAAGACAATACTTTATAGTTTGTAAGTATAGCAATTCATATTTTCAGTGTCAGTATAAAAGAACAATTCTAGGGAATTAATATTTTATTGATGACAAATGCACTGATGCATACGTCCAACGATCACTAGTATAAATTACTTCAAGCAAAAAAACAAAAAACAAAAGTCGCAATAGTTAAATTATTAATAATTTAATTATTTTAATAATTAATATTTATTATTAATTAATGTTAATTAAAAATAAAAACACTATTGTCTATTGCCCCTAGAGAGTTAAAGACTAACGGACAAGATGTCCGCTTAGCTTAAATGGCATGAATACTTAATCATCGGATCTATCCTATTGTAAACTTACCTTTTAAATTGATTTTCTCTCTTATGATAGCGTAAAATTTATATTCATTTTTAAAGAGATTCATCTCCTTTACCATTTTAGCTTTGGATGCGTTGGATTTTGGTATCGATTTTATAAATAAACTGATCTTCTCGATTTGTTTGTTGCCAGTAGTGTATTGTATTTCGAGTTTCCAATAATCTGATAGGAATCCCAACATCTTATCACTGGCTCTGCGTAAGCTATAGTTTTTAAAAACCGCATCTTTATTGACCTGTCTACATTTTTTCAAGATTTTTATTGCGTCTTGCTTGCTTACGAACTTGGTTTCACAGGTGTCTTCTTGTCTGTCACACATTTTGCCTTTTTGGTCCAACTGTGATAATTGACTACTGTAATACTTATATCGACAGTAAAATTGTAAATGTAATTAACTAATTACCGTCATACCGTCTGCAAAGCTATCAAGGGTTTGAATAAGATAATAATATTACAACACCATTCTCTTATTTTGTTAGGTTATCAAAATAACCCTTATTTGCCTTAACATCAGACTCCCATTATTTTGTTAGTGATAAGATATTATTAAGCAAGTTAAACATTAAAGACGGTAAGTTTGCTTATAATAAACAAAAACTATAATATTATTATGTTTACTTCAGGTATTAAAGGGAGATTTCTTTTATTTAATTACTGTAACACAATGTTTCAACTAATTCGTCAAGGAGTTCAACGACTCTGTTTCTGTATTCGCTATTGTCTTTGGCTATCTCTATAAATTCTTGGGTTCGCGACAATTCGTTTAGTCTGGCACAATTTTCTGGATTTTCAAAAAGTTCCTTCCTTTTATCAGCTTCCATAGAAATAATTGGAACGAGCAAAGCCGCTTGGGTCATGGCGAATACTAGGCTCTCTGTATATGCTTCAAGGAATGTCGATTTCTTTATAATTGTTGTTACATCTATATTTTCTAATCCCAATTCATCTCTTAGAACATCGTAGTAATAGTCGATCAATTTATTTGTATTCCTAAGTCTAAAACTTTTAGTAGTATTAATATAAATCATCGAAGATAAGTCGAGAGCAGGCGGACAGTATATGACTGTTTGATAGTCCACTATAAGTGCATGCATTTTTCCACATCCTAGCTTTTTAAGAAAGATGTTATTGAACCAAACATCACGATGCACAACTGCATTTCTATATTTCGTGCTGGGTTTCATCAGATCATAAGCACGTTCATATAACTCAGGAATCTTCTCTTCTATAAGTTTAACAAAATCATGTTTAGATCTAAACTCAGAATAGACTTTAAGAAATCCGATAGCGGCCCTCATTCCTGTATCCCGCCACGCCATGTCTGTGGGCTCTGTCAGATAATCTGCATAATCTTCCCACAGTCTGTAAGGTCTTTTCAATAAATTGCTTTGTTTTTCTTCATATATAAAAGATTGTGCGTGGAATCTCGCTAAGGCGGCTACCGTTGCCATAGTCTCGTCGTAAGATAGAGGAGTAAGGTTGCTGGGCATTTTGTAATCCATTTGTGTAACATCTTCAAAAACGAAAAGTTCTTCTCTAACGTATAATAACTGAGGTCGCCATTTTCTTAATCCTTAAAAATTACAAAAAATACAATGATTTTATTAAAACAGGGTTGCCATTGAGCCAAAGTCAGAGAACCTATCGGTAGTCAGTAGTTAAAATATCATAGGACACAAATTTTGTTTTGGATTGAAACAAGAATATTAAACTTTCTAATCAATTACTAACTGACCCGGTAAACGTTGTTTTGCCATATTCATTTTTTTCTCACTTAGGGACATAAAATATAGATAACAATGAGACCAGAGAATATAACTACACTGAAAATTTCATAACGATCGGTCTAGCCGTTTCGGAGGAGTTTGGTAACAAAGAACAGCGAGAGAATTTCATATATTAGAAAGACTAGCTGACCGGGCAAACTTCGTTTTGCCGTTTAGGGATATAATATATACATAACACGCGCTCCCAGACCCAGAGAAAATACACTGAAAATTTCATAACGATCGGATCAGCCGTTTCGGAGGAGTTTGGTAACAAAGAAAAACGAGAGAATTTTATATATTAGATTGAAGATAAAAGAATTACTAGATACTCACCTTTATTATCTCGGAATTTTGGAAACAATTTACTTAACATTACGTACTCCTTCGCGAAAAAAGAAGTCTTTCGTAAATAATTCGCAGTCCACTCGTCAAATCTTGGCACACATTTTATGAAGAAAATTCTTTTCTCCGACCCGATGTCTACAATTAAACTCAAATGTTCTCCTAGATAGCCAACGAGGGAATTGGAATAGTCAGTAATGCACCAGTTTGAAATATTCGCATTTTTTATTCCGCATTTTTCTAAAATTGTCTTAATATTGCTTTCACTGAGCAGCGCCATTTTACTTTACGCGGTTCATCAAACTAATAAATTGTACAAGACTCGTATCAAAAAGCTTATACTTTACTTCCTACTTATTGTCGGTAAAATAATATAATGGCAACAAAGTTCAATATGAATAACAATTATTTATTCGTGATAAGCTCAGATACTATACTTAGTAACAAGTAAGGGCGCGGACATATTCAGAGCTATTTACTACAATAAACGCAATATCTCGTTACTTATAATTATGATGCTATAAAACAGAATCGGGGAAACAGACCATGTACACTTAGGGTGATGCCTTATAGAGCGTTACGCTGCGTCGTGCTCTATTACGTCGCGTCTTCACAATCGATCTTGGCTTTCGATAGATGCCGATAGATGGCGTAACGGATAGACGGAGTTTTCGACGAGTGTTCTATTATAAATACTGACGTCATACCCTCGGACCACCAGCGGTCCCCAGGCATAACACCTGCCTGGAAATTTCCCTACCAGACCCTACCCTTTCACCACCAGAGGGCTCACAATGCAACATCAAGTCCACCGCATAAACCACGATCGCATAAAACCAAATAGCTGGCAGGCTGACCGTTTCACTGAGACATAGGTGTACGCGTTTTTCATCAAACATTTGTTTCATTTTGTAGTCCTGATATTTTGAGGATTTTTTATTCAATGTACAAAAAACATAATGATATTTCAATTTCTTTTTTAAAAAGAGGGAACCACCCACAATAATATTTGGGTATACGTAAGTGTTTAGTTTTTTTTGCAGTCGGCGCCAAACCAAAATTTTAGGACAATGACAACCGTTCTACGTACGAGTAAAAGTTTACAAATTCTCCTAACAAAACATTTGCATATAAAGCATATTGCATATTGTGCATTTGGGAGTGCACATTGTTCTTCCTGTTATTTATTTTTTCACTCTTGTTAATATGTACCTAATGTGCATTGCCAATAAACTTTTTTTCATTTCATTTCATTTCATTTCATTTCATTTCAAAACAATAATTTTGGCCAAATTTGTGTAAAGAAACCTTCTCCACAATGTAACGAATACTTTTCTCGAAATTATATTAAAATTGGATCAGCTAAACGGGAGAAATCACCTCTTTTTCGAAGTCGGTTAAAAATGCTCAGCGCTTTGGTGTGAATGATACTTTGAGATTGTAAAAAACTGTTAGATCAATGACTTTTATAATCACGCATTTATTCTTTACGCATGGAAAATGATATCAAATGAACATACGGAATATTTTCTGATAGTTATCTTTGTAAAACTATACACTATCTACACTGTAATCATCATAGGCTTAAAATTTACAGTGTAGATAGTGTTTTATTTTATTATTTAGATGTGAATGTTTATATGTCTGTTACTCCTTCATTCTACATCTGATTTGGCTTAAGTTCGAGAAGAAAACTACGGTAAACCATTTTCTTTCAGTTAAAAAAATCAACATCTAACTACTTAAAATCGCCGAAATAACCAAAAGAGTTAGGTTTGTTTATCTGTAGTGGGTTATCTTCAAATTCTAACAAAACGTCCATTGATATGAAGATGAAATCCCTTGCCATGACGTGTATACAGTGTGAGTCTTCATAATGTGCACATATTGAAATGAGGGAAACTATGCTTAATTTTATCGACGGAAAACGTATTAAAAAAAAATCTAAAATTTTTTTAAATTTTTTTTTTGGATTTTTTAAAATTTTTGTTCGCTACTATGACCCTTGTGTAAACAAATAAAATAAACCTGGTGTAACCTTTAAACTAAATGATCTATCACGATGAATCAAACTTATTAATGATTGGAAGTAATGGTCTGTCCTCATGAAATAAAAATTGTGGAAAAAAACTCTACCCTGAATAGAAAATAAACATGTTTTTAGCAAAATTTCTGAAATATTTTTTTTCACCTATTTTTACTCAATTAAACACCCACTGTGTACCTTTTTTATTATTTTAAATTATTCCTCATCGTATTAGCTATCTAATGGTAAAAATTGACGGGTATAAAGGTTTTATAAGTATATAAAGATGAATTTTAAATTTTAAACATTATTTATTCTTAATTATTCGTACAAAAACTAGTTCATATCAAACACCGAACACTGCCGACGTCAATTCTAAGTCTAACAGAGGGTCTTTTAGGATCTTCCCTAGCCGTCTCTCCTTGAGTTGTTCGTAACTTGGCGCCCAGAGAAGGGCTGGTTTGGGTGCGTGGGTGGACTTATCTGGTTCGTCATCGTCGCTGGTCTGAGGGTCGACTTCCATAGTCTCCTCTTCGTCGAGCTGCTCGGTTTCTTTGTAGCCCGATATGTGCTGCAGGAACAGCGGGCACAGGAGACTCACCGGAGGCACCATGTGAGGAGCGGCAGATAGGAACTGTAACAAGTTGACACGGAGTTTAAGAGGGTTCACGCAGCGCGGCATACCTAGCGTTTCGGTCCATACAAAACAGGAATTCGTCCCCACAGACGCAATTTTGCGCGGAAAATGGTATTACAAAAAAATTTATAGTAAAATAAATATACAACTTATTAAAATAGTAAATAACCAGTGACATTGAATATTAATTTAATTAAATTACTATAATTCAGAAATAACAAAATATCTTGGATTTTATCCTAAAATAATACGTTTAATTTATCGAAAAATGCTAAAAATGGCACTTTTCGGTTTATGGTTTTTGAATGAAAATCTAGGAAAATCGTGTTTTTTTTTGAGACACTTTTTAGTAAATGTTATTAATTTTCTGTATATGTCATTGTTATAAGTTTTTGTTAAGAAACATGGCAAATATCTTGCATCTGCGTAGAGCGTCGACCGCTATTTTAGCAAACAGCCTATACAAAAACTGTTCTAGTGAGAAAGTTATACATATATTTTCAAATATTTTTGAGACAAAAATTAGATTATGAAATGCCAAATAATATGAATTCAATTATCTAATCTATAATTGAACACATAACTATTTTATGTTCCTTCGGAAATCGTAAATTTTGACTCAAGCATAATACTAACGCTTGTACCTAGTTGAGAAAATATAATATAAGCGTGTATGTTGCGCTGTAGTTACTGTACTATTTAATCACGCATGCTACGTCCACATCCAGTAGGCTCAATTAACAACTACATTTTTTAAAGCTACCAACTTGCTATTATACAATAATTGTAGTCAGTTTGTGGAATAAATAAAAAAAATGTAAATCTTTATTTTTCACATAGGCTTAGATATAAGGTGTCATAAAAGCCAGAACTCTACCGCCAGGTTCGGAAAGCAGGTTTGCACCGAGAAGAACTGTCTACAAACTCGGTGCTAGCTCTTTTCAAAAAATATCATAATATACAAGTTAAGTTGTATGACACTTATGTTATCACTAGCTGACGCGGCAAGCGTTGCTTTGCCATTAGGGATCACAGATTACTACAGATAGAGCGCACTGAACTTCGGGAGTGAGGCACGCAATTGGGATACAAAACAAAACGCCGTATCCCATTTGAGTTCGTACATGGTTAGTACGTAGCGAACCGCTGACCGAGTCACTGCTGCGTAATTTGTATGTGACGTTCAGTATATGCTGATTCCGAGTTTTTTAAAATATGTTTACTTACTCGATCGTGAGAGAGTTAACGCCGATTTGTATGGGATTGGAGTAGTTTACAAATTGTGTCAATAGATGTCCCTACTACAATCCTATACAAATTCGCGTTTACGCTCTCACTGTCGAATAAGTGAAAAACTCGGAATCACCACACTGAACTGGCAATTGATTTAAATTCGAAACACCAAACCTCAGCGAGAGTGCATCAGTGTGACCAGTCTACATTGAAATTATTTTCCCTAGATGTACGGTATAAATTGTATGTTAGTAACACGGCATTTGAGATTAAAAAAAATCTTAATGACTGGCCTCTTGTTGAGACAACGTTTCTTTTCGGACGATATCGCGTACAGGGCTAAGCGACAAAAGTGTAAGAAAAATCTTATCATTCTTTTTTATCCGGTCAAATTCAAATTTTATTTAGTCCCTCGAAATGTCAAGGATATAAGATTAATCGGTGAAATATCTCGCTGCCCGCGATGAAATAAAACGAGGTTACGGTGTCGGCTGTTGCTCTGCATATTGAAGACGGTAATTTTCTTTGATGGTGAGTGACGGTCTTTGATTTCTTTTGAATTTATATTATGTGCCACTATATTGAGAAAGAATCTGTGGTCAAAATTTAAAAAAGTGACGGCCATTTTGAACTTTTTTGTTATTGGACCGAATTCTTTCAAAATCTAAATGTGACCGAAGCAGTAAGCATAGACAAAGAATCTTTGGTCAAAATTTAAAAAAGTGGCCGCCATTTTGAACTTTTTTGTTATTGGTCCGAATTCTTTCAAAATCGATATGGGACCGTGGCAGTAAGCATAGAAAAAGAATCTGTGGTCAAAATTTAAAAAAGTGGCCGCCATTTTGATTTATTTTTGTTATTGAACCTTACTTCTTCCAAGTTTAAGATTAAATTCTTTATCGTCAGTGTCGATACGTCAAATGAGATCGCATTCAAGTACTAACTTGTAGTGTAGTGTGTGAATAAAAAATCACCTGTGAAATGGCCGTGTTTCCCAACATGTCCTTATTCAATTCCTGCGTCACAGTGTTCGTAGTGGACTTGACTTCCCTCAGGCTCTGTTCGGCCATCAGCGCGCTAAACTTGGAGGCAGGCAGGTTCCTCTGCGATATCACCTCCAGTCGACCCTCTTCAGTTTCCTCCGGCTCCAGTACATAGATCTCCTGTAATAATAACGAAGAGTTTGTGTAATTAGCTTTTCGTTTTACTTCTTCTTTTTAGGGTTCCGTAGCCGAATGGCAAAAAACGGAACCCTTATAAATTCGTCATGTCTGTCTGTCCGTCTGTCCGTCCGTATGTCACAGCCACTTTTTTCCGAAACTATAAGAGCTATACTGTTGAAACTTGGTAAGTAGATGTATTCTGTGAACCGCATTAAGGTTTTCACACAAAATTTAAAAAAAAGTAATAAATTTTGGGGGTGCTTAGAACTGAAACTCAAAAATTTTTTTTTTAATCAAACCCATATGTGTGGGGTATCGGGGTATCTATGGATAGGTCTTCAAAAATGATACTAAGGTTTCTAATATCATTTTTTTCTAAAATGAATAGCTTGCGCGCGAGACACTTCCAAAGTGGTAAAATGTGTCCCCCCCCCCCCTGTAACTTCTAAAATAAGAGTATGATATAACTAACAAAAATATATGATATACATTACCATGCAAACTTCCACCGAAAATTGGTTTGAACGAGATCTAATAAGTAGTTTTTTGATATTTACAATAAAACCTCTAAAAACAAAGTTAGTTTTGCGGTTCGATAAGAAAAGTGGTTTTTATGGTTTTATTCCTCCGGTTGTAGTACGGAACCCTCAGTGCGCGAGTCCGACTCGCACTTGACAGGTTATTTTGTATAATTAGACAACTTTAGCATACCTAATAAAGCTTCCATCGTTATTTAGCGTCGACTTTACCTATTACTAAGCATGTCGTAGCTACCTATAAGTCGAATCATAATATGTGAATGTAGTACCTAAGTTTTATTTATATGTCAATGTATTACATGTTTCTGTTGGTGGTGCTTTGAATAAAATAAAATAAAAGATTGCAGTAAGAAATTGGTCTAGGAATTAAATAGCACCCGAAAATCGTCTTAAGCGCGAGTCTGCGTTCCGAATCACACACAATTTGTGTCTTTTATTGATGTGAAGACTTCCTCAGGCGCGTTGGCAGTTTTGAGATAGGCCAAACCCATTGAACCTGTCACCGTAACCTAACCACAACCACGTAATTTTGCGAAAAAAAATTGGTTTTACGTGTTTGCCTGCTCCGTGTTTGCATGCCGTGTTCGTGTTCATGCGCTCCTGGTGCGCCCGCTCCGGTGCCGCATAGGAGGAAAACACAAAAGCACTAGTGCGGAAAAGAATAACTTTGCGCACGCTAAACACACATGGAAATGTCAACTTTTTGAGCAAATGTATTAAAAAATATTTTATTTTATTTCTGCCGTTTAATTTCACCACCACTTCTCACGACCACACTATCACCCGCCTTTCTCTTTATTAAAACGGGACAGTATATCTAAAGGTGCTGCGTACTGATGGACTTACAGAATCGTTTCTCATCATATAGAGCCGCACGCCGTCGCCGCTGGACGCGCCAAACGCGCAGTACTTGAACACTCCCGACGCCGGGTTCGCTAAACGCTTCCGTACCAATATCGGCGTCGAACTATGTGGACTGAATACGTAAACTGAAAAAAATCACAATATTTTATTTTATTTTATTTATTAGGCAACTAAAACAAGTTATAAATGTTACGAACAATTAAGTTCTTAAAAATACTAAGTTTTAATTCTACTTATAACTCTAATATAATCGCACATATAGAATACAAGTTTTGAAAAATAAGCAAGCATGCGTGACGCTAAAAACAACGCAGAGAAAACACTAAAGAAAAAAGAAGGAAAAATTAATACGTACTTAATAATACTAATAAGAATATGTTAATAAAATAATAAAAGAAAATCATGGATAACACGATTCTATTTTATTACTCCAACCATCTTTCTATACAACGTTGAGTGCTTGTGATCAAACACATCAACTGAGCTTGAGATCTCATTGTATAAGCGACACATTCTTGTTAGAGGATTGGAAATTAATTTTACAAATACCAAGTATGAAGGTCTTATTAGCTCTGCGACTTTTAAATCGAATATTTAAGTTTAACTGAGATAGCAGGGTGGGGGAGTCCATGTTCGAATGCATTATTTTATGCAGGGCGAGTAAGTCTTGTCGTTTGCGGCGAATATGCAGAGGGGTCATATTAAACTTAATTAGACGACCAGCGTAGGATGGGATTTGTCGGGAGAGCCCGCATCGGTAGGAGAGTATCCTAACACATTTCCTTTGAACAGCCTCGATATTGTCCGAGTGCACAGCATAACTGGGAGACCAGGGGAATAATATTTTAACGGCGTAAACGGTCGTTTTAAGCGATTTTTAGAAACTATTTAGACAAATACTTTCAATTGCATTTTGGGTCCTTATCTAAATTCGCGGTGAAGCAGAAACACGATTGGATGTTCGAAATGTTCTCGATAGAAATTTCTTCCAAAAGTTGTCCAGAATCTCCATTTTTCTAATTTTTATCAGAATATTTTAAGTTACTCTTGTGAAATATAGGAGGAAGAATGGAGTTTAGTATAAAATATGAAACATCATGTTGCTGGATCGAATTAAAAGTCGTAGTATAATAAATAATAATAAATAGTATTTATTTGAAATAACTCAGTTTACAAAGTACTTTGGATGAATTAAAAACATTTCAAATTTGCTCCTAAAAGAAATTTTACAAATTTGATATTACTATGGTCAGTTTTAATAGTAAGTTTACAAAATAAAGATCAAATGGTATCAAGAGTATGGTGGGGTGTGTGTGAAGAATGAAGTTCGTAACAATTCTTCTTACCATCATTATTTGTAGTGATCATGGCCATTCTGTTGCTATAGGGATCGGATACTAGGCAAGTAGTTTCTATCTGTACCATCCATTTGATTGTGAGGGATAATAGACTCCACACGGCCAAACAACCTTTGGTTGTACAAACTATCTGGAAACAAAAAAAAAGTTTAAGCCGCCACACTGAGAAAAATGGATTTCTGGTCTAAAGTAAATTTGACCTTACAAGGTCGAATTATAATTACGTAAGGTGAATTTGGAACGCTTACGGTAAATTTTGCTTAGCTAAGCGAAAATACAAAAACTACACCGTCGATTGTTTCGGACACGTAACATCAAAATACCCCTACTCATACGGTTAACACGGTTCGGAAGGCGCTTTTAACCGTTTTACGTTAGGTCGGTTTTTTGCCTTCATTCTAACTTTATCAGATGTCATTACGGTGCTTTTGACTTTAGATTTTTCTCAGTGCATGCTTGTTTAAGCAAGTAAACATAATCTTCGTAAAAGTTCACAACCATCATCATTCAGTTCATTATTAATAATAATAATAACCAAACTATTTTGAATTGCATTGTAATTAAATTGAGAGTTGAAATCAAAGTAGTATTTTCATTTTTAGGGTTCCGTAGCCGAATGGAAAAAAACGGAACCCTTATAAATTCGTCATGTCTGTCTGTCCGTCTGTCCGTCCGTCCGTATGTCACAGCCACTTTTTTCCGAAACTATAAGAGCTATACTGTTGAAACTTGGTAAGTAGATGTATTCTGTGAACCGCATTAAGGTTTTCACACAAAATTTAAAAAAAAGTAATGAATTTTGGGGGTGCCCCATACTTAGAACTGAAACTCAAAAAATTTTTTTTCATCAAACCCATATGTGTGGGGTGGGGTATCTATGGATAGGTCTTCAAAAATGATACTAAGGTTTCTAATATCATTTTTATATAAAATGAATAGCTTGCGCGAGAGACACTTCCAAAGTGGTAAAATGTGTAACCCCCTGTAACTTCTAAAATAAGAGTATGATAAAACTAAAAAAAATATATGATGTACATTACCATGCAAACTTCCACCGAAAATTGGTTTGAACGAGATCTAGTGAGTAGTTTTTTTTAATACGTGTTGAATTGATATTCAACAAGTCTAATATTTTGTTTAACTTTGATGACGACAGATGGCGTTGCACGTATTTAACTCGCGGTGAAGTTGTTTAATGTTGAATAAGTTGGTTATGCGGTTCAAGAAAAGTGGTTTTTATGGTTTTATTCCTCCGGTAGTAGTAGGTAAGGAACCCTCAGTGCGCGAGTCCGACTCGCACTTGTCCGGTTATTCATTATGTCTAAGTGTGTTCATAATATGCCATAGTAGTTCTAAGTTAAAATGTGTATAACTTTTTTGTTATTTGATCGATTTAATAAATTTATTTATTTTATTTGTTTATAACTTTTTTTAAATAAATGACTGATATCAATATTTTGATTACGGCGAAGATTACCATACAAACATAGCACCTTTCTTTACGTAGTAAGTGATGGAAACGATTTTTATATAAGCGAATCAACCTGCTGATTGACTGAAGACGCTGTATACATTTTTTTGGCAATAAATCTTAATATTAACGTTTTTCTTCCACCTTTCTGATATGAACCGCTTAGGTGTGGAACGCACTTCCAGCCTCCGTGTTTCCAGCCAAATAAAATCTGGGTGCCTTCAAGAGAAGAGTGAATAGGCATTTTCTAGGCAAGCACGCTCCAACCTAGACCTCATCATTGCTTTCTATCAGGCATGATTGTCGTCAAGCGCAAGCCTATCGTCAATAAAAAAAACTAAAAAAAATTGGTTGTCTGTAAAGTCGATTTACTGACGATAGTTGAACGTGACAACGTCACGATTGTGCTTCTTTGTCGCTCGTTCCGCGCTCTCGCTTGCACTTCAAGCCTTACATGGAACGCCTCAGAGCGAGGTAACGCCGCATGAGTCATGTTTTTTCGTGCGTACAGCCGGCTCTATCGAATTATAAGACGTTGTCACGTCAAAAAAAAAATGACTTACATAATGAGCAGCATCGTTGTTTCCAAATTGAACGTGAACGCCTCTCGGTTGCAGCGCGGGATGCGAGAGAACTGTCCGTAAGTTGCACAAATGCGAGTCCCAAAGAGTGAGTTTACACCCAAACCACGCAGCGATCAGAGACCCGTCCTGGGATATCGCTACGCCGCCCATAGACCACTCATCAGCACCACTAGCACCGACTACCCTTTCATCCGCTAGACTTTCCCCATCTTGTCTATGTACATTAAAAATTTTCGCAACAACATCGTCCTTTGTAACATTCTTCAGATAAGGGTAATCTGTAACTTCGCTAAGGTTAATAACTTCTCCAATTTTGAATTTGTTAAGCGCTGGATTACCCAAGAAATGCGCGACGCCGGATGAGTAGTAGCAAGCTGTGAGACAATACCAGGCTTTCTTCTCGTGTGGAGTATCATCGCGTTTCCACACCCTGAATTTCTGGTCGTTGCCAGAAGACACGCAAAATTCGCCCTTATTGTTGAGAGCTAGAGACACAACCCTGCAACCTCCGTGCGATAAATTAACGTGTGTGTTCAATGTAAACGGTGATGTATTCTTGTTGGGTTGAGCGGCGAAAAACTTGAGTTTTTCCTCGGGATAGTTAACGCCATCGTTCCGGTACTCTGACGTCACAAGCCACGCCCCGTCTGCGCTGACGGCGGCACACGTCACTTCCACCTCTAGAGGCAAAAGGTTGTATCTCTCCGAAGATAGACTGTTCATTTCTGTTATGTCAATCTGTGGAATGGATATTAAAATTTTATTGCAGAAAAACCCTGAATATTATTTGTTAATATCAAATGAGTAGTTTAACCTGGGTCCAGTATTTAGAATGCTCGAAATAGACATAAAAAGGATTTAAAGTACGATGAGAGATCAGTGTGCTGATTCCGAGTTTTATAAAATGTGTTTACTTACTCGATCGTGAGAGAGTTAACGCCGATTTGTATGGGATTGGAGTAGTTTAAAAATTGTGTCAATAGATGTCGCTACAACAATCCTATACAAATTCGCGTTTACGCTCTCACTGTCGAATAGGTGAAAAACACGGAATAGGCACACTGGGCCCTTATTCTGTATCTCAGTGACCTTCAACAGTCAAATGGACTGTATACCTATGTTTTTTATCCATTGAAGGTTCACCACAAAATCAAACTTTCGTTTCACTTAGTAAAGCTGCAATGTATGACTCAAGAAGGCAAGTGTCAATTTTACAGAATAAGGGCCCACATAAGGATGCCACTTCTCTCGGTGTCTTGCATCTCTGTGGTAAAAAGGGTTAGAAGTATAGTGCTAGAAACTTATAGTTATTCGGTCCGGTGAGGATGTCGCTATCCACATTGAATTCTGTTTTACTGTTACCATGATACCATCCAAGTACCGCAACGTTAGTTCCAGTAAAATAAATAAATAAATGTCATTTATTCATGAGAATGTAGGTACATTAGGTGGTCACAATAACAATTAATATCCTTGTACATTCTCCCTTATGGCGTATGAATATAAAAAGAAAATAAGTACATAATGTCAGTAGCTTGATATTATCATTTTTATAATTATCATTTTTCATAATATTGTCAATTATTATAATTCAGAATGTCAATATGTAATTGTAAATAGATAATTTATAAAGTAAAAAAAAAATTATAGTCATATTCATATTCGACACCGGGTGAGAAAAGTTTGTGTCACTTACGAGGTTTTTGAGTTCCCGAGCACACTTACATTATATAAGACCTTGTCGGTGGTGGTAGAGTAAAGCTGCAGATGACCAGTCCTGCCTGGCATGAGCAGCGCAGCCATGGGCCGATAGTACACCAGCGACGCGCCGAGGGCTCTGCAGACAGGCGATAGCCCCCCGCACTCTAGGATTGTAGTCTCCACGCGCAGAAGAGCATTTGTTATCACTACAGCTGAAAAGGCATAGACTTTTATTAGAAGCAATGTTTGTTATTTGTCTAGGTCAAATCTTGATAGTTGAATGAGCACCCTGGTAATTGACTTCCAAAACGAAATGCTGGAAGGTAGAATCTTATAGACTTGTATTGTCTTGTCAGAACTTGAGCACCCTGGTAATTGACTTCCAAAATTAAATGCTGGAGAGTAGAATCTTATAGACTTGTATTGTCTTGTCAGAACTTGAGCACCCTGGTAATTGACTTCCAAAATGAAATGCTGGAGAGTAGAATCTTATAGACTTGTATTGTCTTGTCAGAACTTGAGCACCCTGGTAATTGACTTCCAAAACGAAATGCTGGAGAGTAGAATCTTATAGACTTGTATTGTCTTGTCAGAACTTGAGCACCCTGGTAATTGACTTCCAAAACGAAATGCTGGAGAGTAGAATCTTATAGACTTGTATTGTCTTGTCAGAACTTGAGCACCCTGGTAATTGACTTCCAAAATGAAATGCTGGAGAGTAGAATCTTATAGACTTGTATTGTCTTGTCAGAACTGATACAACTTCTGGTGACTAGCAAAAGCTAGTGTCTTTGCGAATTCACTCACATACACTTTGTAATGCTTTCTGCACTGCCCTGGCTAGAGCAACAAATCAAGGCACAGTTCTTAAATTGGACACTGTATACTGTCATTCCCATATGTTTACAGTCATCATGAATTATTTTATTTTATTGTTGTTAGCTTACAAATTACAAAAAAAAAATTTGAATTTCACAGACAGACCATTGCATTTAACCGAAGTTGTGTAACAGTAGGTACTTACAGTTATTGGAAAGTGTGACAGCAATATGGGAACTGCTCGCAGTAATATATTTGATGAAGCCAGGCAGGCGTGGTATGAAACTCTTCTCGTTTGCTTTGGTTGCCAAGTTCGCCAATGTCCATTTCACTAACACTTTTTCCATACCACCAGTAAACAGATAATTACCTGTTGAGAAAATATGATCAATTAAAAACTACCTTCTCCTATATCCGTGATTCCATGTTCTTCTATATTCAAAGAATTATATATGGTAAAACTAAAAAGAATCATTTAAAATATTCTAAATTCTAATTCTAAATTATTCCAGATTCAAGCTCCTTTTTGCATCAGAAAATAAATCACACTAATATTATAAAGGTAAAAGTTTGTATGGATGTTTGTAACTCCTTCACACAGAAAATACTGAATTGATTTGACTGAAATTTGAAATGGAATTAGACTGGAAGAAAACTGGACTTTTATCCCAGAAAAAATCATTATTTCCGCGGGATTTGTGAACGTGCTGCAGGCAACAGCTAGTGTCTCTTACAACTATTCGTTAACTTTCTGGATAATTTAGAGTATGTTGAAAAAAGTATTTCAATATGATTTTAATGATATTAATAGTATGAGCTTGTTTTATAATTAAAATTTACCTTGTGTAGAGAAACATGAGGATAGCGTTGGTAATGAATGCCAGTGTAACACTTCTCTGCCTATCTGTTTCTGATCATAAAAATTGCCACGTATGATTGTCACCCTGCCCAGTGTGTCAGTGATGGCAACTGCACTTTCACTGTGGTGAGCTGCTACAGATAAAATCCTTATTTGATTGTAATTATTTATTCTAAAAAAGAACAATGATTTAAATCAATAGGCCTAGTTACAGGCAATTATATAGAGTCAGAGTAAAGTACAAAAACTTATGTTGTTACTGAGATAGGGGTCGATTTTCAGTATAGACAAGTTAGTTATTATATTATTGCTTAATTGGCTAAGGTCTAGGGAAGGCATTGGACTAGGCTGGTTAAAGTGTAAAAGCCTCTATTGATTTATATGAAAGCCCGTAAAAGAACACTAAAGAATTCAAGTGCCATTTAGACTCCCACATTGAGGGTTCTGTACTATCAAGACCAATTTTTAATAGTATCAAAGATACCTCAAACACCTCTGCCCGACATATTCATAAAATGATCCAAAAAGATCAGGTTTTTTGCATGCTTTAAATATTTATTTATTTTCTGCTTTTTAGTATAATAATATGTTGTTATAGCTGCTAGAGAAATACATCATCATAGAAATAAAGGAAACAGAAAAATACTAAGTAATAATAACTTACTCTGCTCTCAAATGTGGTTGATTCAGATTCTGAATGAACAGGGTCTTAGTTCCGTTAGTGATAGCCGCAAATCTATCACCTAGGCACCAACCGATCGCAACACACATTATATCATAGTATTGTAACATGTGAGTGTAGTGGTATAACAGACTACCGTCTTTGATGGAGTGTGTCGCTACATGGACTTTATGTGTGTTTTCATCTAGACCGAGTATAAAACATTCATTACTGTCCACCAGGTTGAATGTGCATATCCTAACATTAGTAGGTATGTCAAGTTGCTGAAAACAGAAGTATCATTATTTTATAGCAGGCTAAGCAGCTGATGAGCCTATATCAATAATTGTGCTCATTGTTTGTCAAGTCATATCTTAATTTAATGAGCAATTTTATTTATATTGTAATGTCTACCAGCAATGGAACTTCATGACAATGAAACTTCGGCAAGTGGTAATCTTAATGGCTTGAGATGAAATATATAGAATAAATTTTATAGCTGCAAAATTATATTTCGTTGTGAAAGTGCAGCACAGCACTTCACCAGGACAGAGATTTATCTTAAAACCTTCCAGTTATGAGTTAATTTTATTACAAAATTAAAAGTACTAACTCACAGGCACTTTGGATAAGCTGTACTTGACCAACATTTATGGTAATCAGTTCTGCATCAAGAAGAACACATTAGCAAGCAAATATATACACTTATACTTTTAAAAAAGTTTCAATTTACCATTTTTCTTTTGTATTATTTCAGTTTGTGTATTTAAGATTCATCTGTAGCTAGAAGCTACCAAATAACTGAAATCACTTGTATAATCTATTAGCTTAGAATTTGTCGTTACAAGTACATGCACACTGCGTCATTTGGTGTTGTCAGTATTCTCAAAGGACATCAAACGACGCCGACCGTGTGCATGTACTTGTAACAACAAATTCTAAGCGAATAGACTATAAATATACAATTAACTCACAACTTTCCGCAGAACCACCCCTTGTTGCCATGTCCATGTTACTACAAGGCCTCTCTCAGAGCACCCGCATAAGTTGTAATCTTCATTTTCTGGAAACTGAACGGCCACTAGCTCTTTAATATCAGCTTCAGTTTCCAATATGCGAGTGCAGTCACCAGTTTCAATGTTATACACTCGCACCACACTCTCAACAATTAGGAGGACAGATCTATAAATAATTAAGAATAAATTACAAAATAATGAATGAAGTTTTGTTACAGATAATTACAATAGGGATAGTAGATTTGCTTGCAGTTTTGTCTGCATATTAAAGTGACAAATCAGTTGATTGCTAGTTAACAAGAAGACATTTTCGTCTTTTGCAAACTTTAAATAAATCAATACATATAAGTAGAAAGTATGTAAGCACTTTTTACTGGTAATAAATATGAAAAGCCATACATTCTAAAAATGATGAAAATTTACAAAACAATTCGATGGTTAAAAGATTTATAATTATAATAAGGTTAAAAGTTTCAATACATACTCTCCATCCAGCGAAAAAACTGGACGATGTTCTATTAAACTTCGACCAGCTTTTCTGCTAAACACGTATTTTGTTTCACTAATTAACGGTTTTACAACCATTTTTATTATATTAACGTTAAAGTAATAGAATAATTATTGGATCTTGTTTTAAACAAAAACATAACAAAACCACATGTTATTATAACCTCAAAATTCTTTTTTTTTTACAGTTTTATAATTTCTTTGCTACGTAGGTACCTACTGAAACTGACATTTGAATTTGAAAGTTGACAGGAAACATTTGAATGACATCCAAGAACAGAGATAACAAAACTATGGAGAGGCCCTATGAATGATAGCCTCACAGACATAATGTCTGTGGATAGCCTAGTGGCCTAGACTCAGACAGATGGGCCTAGACATACGTGACATGCGGTGCCATGATGAGCGCTACGATTTGTTGTCAATTAATGTTCATGTTTCGAGTTACCTACCTACTACCTTAAGGGACGCCACCAAAAGCCGCGTTTCCATTACACAAGTCTTGCATACAAGTATGACGTTACACTTATGTGCAAGTGATTTGAATTTGCACGGATTTGTTCAACTTTCAGCTTGCATACAAGATTTTAGTGGCAGGTAGTACAAGGTTTTCTAGTCATACAGTTTGGTTTTTGGTTACCAGAGTCTAGGTTATTCTTCAATAAACATTATTGTTTTATCCGTATCCCACTTAGAAGACGTAATTTTAACAAAATATTCCTGCACACTTCCCATACAAAATAATCCTGCACACTTCCCTCGGGGCTCGGGCCTCTATACACGTGCGCATGCGCTTGCAACTTGTGTGCAAGTCGTTCGCATAGTGGAAATGGGGCTTATTTCGCCACTACTTGGCTTATTGGTAGATTAATATTTTTTAATCCATACCCCAATTACCATCCTACTGTATAGAATCCTAATTCCAAATCCAAACGCTTAACAGTCCGTGAAAATCGGTAGTAGACGTTCCATGTGTCGCATCTGTCATTTGCCAAGTGTCAAGCATGTGTGGTCTGTGGTGTCAAGTGTCAGCGCTTCTGCGAAATTGATTGAGTAGGTATACTGCGTTCAGCGTTATTTTGCCTCTGACAGCTGTTTCTGTTAGGTTGGCATTACCCGCCATTCTTGCTGACAAGTACCTATAACACAGTGTGAAGCTCCTTGCGTTTTCTTAATTTTTTGACGTGACAACGTCTTATAAATCGATAGAGCCGGTTGCACGCACGAAAAAACATGACTCATCCGGCGTTACCTCGCTCATGCGGCGTTACCTCGCTCATGCGGCGTTACCTCGCTCATGCGGCGTTACCTCGCGAGCGCGGAACGAGCGACAAAGAAAACGTTGTCACGTTCAACTATCGTCAGTAAACCGACTTTACAGGCAACCAATTTTTTTTTATTTTAAACGTGTTAATCATGCCAAAAAGGATTCAAAGTAGCGGCAGAAAAATTGTATCCTCAGTTCGTAATTTTTGTGAACGGGAAAAAGCTAATGGAGGACCAATAATCCCATTTGAACATGTTCGTCAACGTGTAGCCGCCATGACTGGTAAGTAAATTAGTGTTACCTGCTTTTCATAGTTTCCCGTTATTAGGGATCGAAAGTTATTTGTTTTGCTAATAGATTATTGTTTGTATGTAGGCACGATGTTGTAATTGTAATACATTCCGTACATAGGTATATGTTTAATAATTATATTTGTTTTAAAAACATAGTATTTGATTCTTATTGTATAAACTAGCTGCGCCCTGCGGTTTCACCCGCGCAAGTCCCGATCGGTTTTTTTTCTTTAATACAAACCTTTGTTACATTATGTATTATTTAATAACAAGATTAATTAAAAAAATGTACAATATGCATGTTATTAATGTAATGTTTTGTATTTCAGGCGTTTCTGAGAGAACTGTCACCACTATTACCAAAGAGTGTGAGGTTGCTGCTTCCACGTCTAAGAAAATATGTACTCCCAGGAAAAAACGCTGCCAATCGAATAAAATTCAGTTAGATGATTTTGAACTATGTGCAATCAGAACTAAAATACATCAAATGTACGTAGTCAGAAAGGAGTTGCCTACTTTGGGCAAGCTTTTGGCTGAATTAAAAATTGATATTAACTTCAATGGAGGTCGTACCACACTATGGAAAATAATTCGGCAAATTGGATTTAGATTAGAAAATGTGGTTCTAAAAGAAAAATTTTAATGGAACGATATGACATTGTAGCCTGGAGGTACAGATACTTAAATATTTTAAGACAAAATCGAAATGAAGGCCGACCTATCGTATATCTTGATGAAACTTATATACACGCTATATTCTGTCAACAAATGTTGGCAGATGGAAAATGAACAAGGTGTTTTAAAAAGCGATTCAGTTGGTGCACGCTGGATCATCGTTCATGCAGGTGGCGAAATGGGGTTTATTCCAAATGCACAATTAATATTTAAATCGCAGTCGAAATCAGGAGATTACCATGATGACATGAACAGGACGAATTTCATGAAATGGTTAGAAGACAAACTCATCCCCAATTTACCGCCTAATAGTTTAATTGTTATGGATAATGCGCCCTATCACACTGTAAAGGTGAACAAGGCACCAACAATGAGCTCTACCAAAACTGATATGCAAAATTGGATCACAAATAAGGGGTTATCTTATCTTCCTACTATGGTGAAAGCTCAATTATACGAAATTATAAAAGAGCATAAAGAAGCTCCAAAATATGAAGCTGATCAACTTCTTGAAGCGCATGGACACAAAGTTGCTAGGTTACCACCATACCACTGCGAACTTAATCCTATAGAATTTATGTGGAGCCTGTTGAAAAGGCGTGTAGCTGCTAAAAATGTTGGACAGGAAGCAGACAAGATACTACAATTAACAGAAGAAGCGTTCTAATCGTTCACTGCAGAAGACTGGCAGAAGCAGTGTCAACATGTGTGCCATATTGAACAACAGTTTATTAAAACAGATGGAATTATAGACTCTGAAATCGATAAATTTATTATAGAATTAAATTACGAGTCTGATACAGAATCGGACAGCAGCAGTTCCGACGATTCACGTTCATCAGCAGACAGTGACGAACCACTAGCGACCCGCTTGGATCACTCTTATTCAAAATAAATAAAACCTATAAAAATGTTGTTTTAATTTAGTCATATATTACCTATGTATATAGATAAATGCAAACTTGAGGTACATAATAGTAATTGAAATACCTATCCTAATTATTTTAAAGTACCGGCGCCGCACCGGCGCCCTGCAGTTTTACCCGCATAAGTCCTGATCCCGTACCTATGAATATTGGAATAAAAATATACCCACAAACCAAATCCAAAGATTACAAACTTAAATTCTAACATCCAAACTTACTTTAATTTAGAAATTTAACTACGAAAATATTTCGCAGTTTCATACCGGGTATCTTCCAAACCTTAAGCGGCAACACAGAGCTCAGGTTAGGCAATATGACAGCCAGAGGCAAAATAACGCTGAACGCACTGTAGTAGGACTTTAATTGCAGATGTATAATAATAGTCTACTATTATAATAAAAACAAATCTCCCATGTTTATGTGTAAGCACATACCTACCTTAACTTCCGATCGACTGCACCAAATTGGATATTTCATTTTTTATTGTGTATGATATTGTCAGGTGATATTGTGTAAAAATATTATTCGAAATTCCCGGGCGAAGTGATAAATGAGTCAGCAGTCAATTAGTGGGTAAATCAGTACAAGCATCTAGATACATGTTATATTAATATATACACAATCGTTTTTAAAAATAATTTGTCCTGTGAATATTTTTTTCATCATGGTCACCTTAAATTAGAAAAGGACGCCCTACCTGAGGTGCCCTCTCACGCGGACCGTTTTTTTCATCATAGTGCTCAGTCTTGTTAAAGTATAACGTCTTTGATTCTTTGATACCAATCTATGGTAATAATGTTCTGTGCTAATGAATATCATAGACAACCCTAAATACACACGAATGAATAGGCTGTATGGTCTCCGACCTTTGCCTGTCCTGAAAGGGACGAATGGATTAACAGAACAGAACAGAACATAGACAACCCACAGCAATGAACATCCTTGTTTCAATTGAGTAATAGTGTTCTGTGGTTCGAGTATATAGTGTTCTGTGGTTCAATGTGATGAGCCGATTCAGGAGTAGGTAGGTACCTAGTGTTCTGTGACTTCTGTGAGCCGATTTAGAGAGTGTTCAGTGTGTTCTGTGGAGCCGATTTGTCTCTCGTTAGAGAGTAGGTACATATATGTGTTCTGTGCGATTTGTCGGCTAAAAAGAAAATACCTATAGTACTATTTTCCACTTTAAAAACACTACAAAGCACAAAACTTTTCGTAAACGCGATAATGGCTGGTGACGCAGGAGAAGCACAGTTACAAGTCCGTTTTATAACCAAACAGGAACAGTTCGTATCAATCTTATCAATTCAACGTGGTTTTTACAAATGGATATAATAATACATAATTGTATTCCAGATATGCAGTTTCGGACAGTCCGTACGCTATTCATAGCAACATTCAGTCCACCGAGTTGAATACACTCCTAAATGCACTCTTGAAGGAAACTAACCCTTCTTTGGAAAAGGCGGTAGAATTCGATTTTCTAATATGTGGCGAGTTATTGGTGACAACGGTGGCAGAACACTTGCAGGAGAAGGGTTTGTCGACTGAGGACACTTTGGAAATTGAATACTTGGAGAGATTCCCAGCGCCGAGTCCTCAGGATTGTTTGATGCATGATGATTGGGTGTCTGCTGTTCACACCCATGGCAATTGGTATGTTTACAAAGTTGGGAAATGGGGTGAAGCTTTAAATAGAGTCGCGTTCATTCGAAGCTGAGCTTTTAAGAGGGTCAAAGCGAAAAAGTGAAAGCTAAAGAGTCACCACAATCTATCACAAGGCTGAAGGCCATATATCCATTCACAGAAGTTTATTGTCACAGATAACTTAAAATACAAGAGCGAGCGATGCGATTTTGGTACTTGAGGGCACCCGACTCAAACAGATAGGTGACAAAGAGGATGGGGCCTTGCAGGCCCTCCTTCTGAGTGGTTATTTTTTTTTATTTTATGACCACCCAGAAATAGGAGCCCTGCAAAGTAGGGTTTCCATCGATTAAGCTTTTAAGAGGTTTAAAGGTATAAAGAAATATTCAATGCGATCAATTTTAAAACCCCTTACGGGGAAATGGACTTTATGCTTTTAATTCTACTCTATAATTGATATTAAGATTAGTATGTAAGTTTGGTGTTAGTTGAGTTACAAATACTGAACGATAACTGAATTTCGAAGTGACACAATACATTTTAATGTACCATCTTTGAAAAGTGTATTTTGCAAATAAACATAATTATCAATGAAAAAAGCAAGTAGTACACCCATACATACCACAGGCTTTCAAACCAAACTACTTCCTTTTTGCTGTTAAATCCATGGTTTCCATAGTTTTAATAGAGTATTATGCAAACTAAAATCAAACAGTATCTAAATATAGATAATGTTGTTGTTAAGCTCCTGCCCTTGAATAAACCTACTAAAATCCAAAAATAATAAGCAAAACAAAGCAGGAATAAGCATTACCACCTATGTTAAAAAGTCAAAGGACAAATTTGAAGTTGTTACCATACTATTTCCATACATTTATTTTCTCTTTGACACATGAAATCACACGAAACAGATATATCAGGAGCGAGGGACCAGAGAGAGATAAATAGAGATTGTAGACTGTATATAAACTGTAAAGGTTATTTTTTGTATCGTATAAACTATACAGGTTGGTCAAACAATCTACGTATAATATGAGTAACATTTTGTTTGCACCAGCCTGGGGTTTTCCCATACATACATTTGACAACTTCCCTGGCGCAGTGGCGGCACGCTCGAATTTGAGTGGGAGATCGCTGGTTCGATTCATTCCCGCCACGGGCCACTTTGGAATTTTATAATTTCTAAATTGGCTCAGGTTTGGTCTGGTGGGAGGCTTCGGCCGTAGCTAGTTACCACCGACAAGCGATTTAGCATTCCGGTCCAATGCTTGTAGAAACCGTTGGGGTAAATTTACTTACCCTTCCAAGTTAGTATGCTAACATCTTAGGCTGCATCATCACTTACCATCAGGTGAGATCCTAGTCAAGTACTAACGTGTATACAGTAAAAAAAACATTAAGAGCATTGTTCTTCTGTTTTAAGGATTCTATCAGGAAGCTATGACAACAGTGTGCACATTTGGAATACCAAGGGCCAACACAAGCTCGCAATACCCGGCCACACATCACCTGTCAAAGCAGTTTCCTGGGTGGCATTCAATGGCAACCAAGCAGTGTTTGTAAGGTGAGGTAAAAAAATTAAAATATACAAATATATTGAATAAATCACAAAACTTTATTCTGAGGAAGCTCACGGTTGTTGGCATTGGTCATTAAATTGGTCGAAATTGACAATATTATCATACAGTCAAAATAAAATAAAAAAATAGATGTGGGTCACTTTTTAGAAACAAAGTTTCATCCATAGCTCAATAGATGGTGCTGCCTTCAGTTAGCTCGCACTAACAAGTTCAACACCAAATGCGTATATGTGATTGCATGCACACCCATGCTGGTGATTATTGAGAGATTAATTCAAGATTATCAAAGATTCTCATAGATTTTCTTTGTGACAGGATTTTGATTATTTATCAAAAATCCATTTTGCAGCTCTGATTATTTTATTTACCCTTTGTTTCTAGCGGGTCCCATGACCAATCAGCGATGCTATGGGTGTGGAATGTGTCGGGCAACTCTGTGGACTGTGTGGTGACATGTAGAGGACATGACAAGGGTGTAGAGTGCCTTGCAGTGTCCGCTGATGCTAACCGATTTGCCACTGGCAGCTGGGATAATAATGTATGCCTTTGGAGTACAAGTATGTATATTCCTAATTGAAAAGTATAGTGCTCAGTCTTGTTAAAGTATAATGTCTTTGAATAATAAGCCTCCACAGAACACATGCCTACTACCTACTCTCAAATCAAAACAAATCAAATCAAATCATTTATTTTGCATGAATATGGTAGATACATTAGGTCTTAAATATAATAAGTTCACATATCCTGCCAAAATGGCGTACAATAAGTACAAAGTAAGTTATATTTGAAGTTAAAAATTAATTATTAATTCTTTTTCTACAGTACTCATAAAGTGCTATACTTCAATTTCACATTTTTATATATATATATATATATTTTTGTAAATAATAACAACAACAATAATTACAAATACATTATGTCACAAAATACATTACTTAATTCAAAAGCCATAATTTAAGTCATAATTTTTTTATGATATCAGAGGGGCTTCAAAATTCTTTCAAGACCTAAAAGCTGAATCGTTTGTTTGCTTACTTCTAGTCTCAGGGACTACTAGTCCGATTTGGAAAATTCTTGCAGTGTTAGAGAGCCCATTTATGGGGAAAGGATATAGGCTACTTTTTATTGGTGCCATTTAGTTTTTTTATATTGGCTGTCTGCTGACTTTTTTCTCTTATATTAAAAGTATTTAATGTAATTTATTTAAATAAGTTATTATTTAGCCTTAAACCGATTTCTGTGCCAATAATGAAAAAAACAGATTCATATTACTATATATATAGCTACTCGTGCTGATTGGCCACTGATTGATCAGCTCTCCTGAACAATTTTGTATGAAAAAAATTTTTTTTACTGATAGTTTCGTATAAAGGGGTAAAATTAATTAAGAACAAAAATATGGAGAGAGCTGATGATTGAGGATTTCGGAGACGGGTGAAGAGCACAGCCAGGGTATTGCAGATAGGTGGGGGGTGCTCGACCAAATGTCGTTTGAAACGTCATGCAATTGGCAGTGAGCTGAAAAAAAATTCAAAATGGCGGTTTCCAAATGGCTGCCTTACGAATTTCGTCGATATCTTGGAAAGTATAAAAGATGGAGGAATAGTTTCTTGACAAGAAGTGATCAGGACCCAAAAGTCTATTCGATGGACAGAAAAAAATTCAAAATGGCGGAATTTATTTTTTCATAGAAAATGAAAGGGGAATTTTAAAGGGATTTTTTATAGGCGGGAAGACAGCACGCGGGCCACATGTGGCCCGCGCCTCCACGCAACCTACTAGTTTGGTATATGCTAATTTTGAACGACACCCTTACGATAAAAAATGTTCAATATTTTCAGGTCTTTCAGATGAAGATAATGTTCCTGCAAAAAAGAAAAGTAAACCAGAACATGGGAGTATGAGAGTAAGTTTAATTGATGCTCAATTGAATACTGCCTCTCTTTTATATACTAAATTGAACACTGCCTCTTTAAGTTACTCCATAATCGCTGAAGCGAAATCTGTTCAGAAAGATCAAGGAAAGAAAACACTCAGGCAGAAACGCAGTCAGGATCTTAAGCAGCAGGGCGAAATCACAGTAGTATAGTGATTCTGGCTATTGTGTTCAGCCGCATCTTTTTTTGCTTAGCTTAGGCTCGGTTGCTTGATTTAACTTTAACAGAATCGTTACAGTCAAATATGACGGTCTGACCCTTATTTCGAAAGACGTAAGAACCAGGCCGCCATATTTAACTTTCACGTCTCGGTTAAAGTCAAGTCAAGCAACCGGGCCTTAGAAGATGGTTTTAATTTTTCGGACAGATGTCTGTCCATCCCTGGAATATAACACACATGTAGAAAGACAAACAGAAGGATAAGACAGGATAAAAACTTGAGAGGTATCAAGAGACACCCGGATGGAACGAAGCTTGCTTTCTATAAGAGAGAGAGAGACAGACAGAGAAACATGCGCACGACGCACGGCTTACAATAGCTTACTATAGCACAAAGTGTCGTTACAACTTTTCGTATGAATTTTTTCCGTCTAGCCCCCTTTCACAACGCGCGATAAGGAACTTCGTTCCAACAAAATGACACGTTCTAAGTAAAGTAAAATAGAGGTAAATAAGTATATCCGCAGGCAACTTAGTTATTATATTGTCCTTGTTCTAGGAACCACTAACGACTCTAAAAGGCCACAGGGAGGCAGTATCCGGAGTGCAGTGGATGGGTTACAACACTGTGGTCTCCAGCGGCTGGGACCACCTGCTCAAGATATGGGATTGCGAACTCGGTGGCATTAAACAGGAAATTGCAGGTAGTTTGATCAAAACTTTTGTTTGCCTTAAGAGCGTTCATGCGAAGCGGCGGGCCTCGCGTTTCGGACCATACTATTATGGTATTCGTTGGCGCTGACGCAATTTTTTTGAACTGAATTTTAATTATTTATTTAATTATTTAAAAATAATTATACATATACAAATTACAATTTACAAATTTCGCACAGTGTCACAAAAACCTTACGGTTTATCCGTACACTGGCCTTCCACATTTACCGCTCAATAATACCTAAAACTAATAATATTATACTATAAAACAAAAACATTTCAGATCAAATACAATACATATGCAGATTATACATAAAATGTGGGTAGTTCGGAGTTAATACGATTACCTCAGCGTGAGTAACCAAGTACAAAATTATGACGATGCAGTACGCAAAAAAGTTTACCAACCTGTTTCATATACGGGATGCTCCATTTCTAGCTTACTATTACATTAGTTATTGTATAAAGTGATTTTTAAGTTTTACTTTTATGTTTTTTGCAGTGATCTCTTGTTTTAAATTGTACGGCAGGCTGTTTATAAGCGTAGGAATTAGACATTCTAACGTCTGTCTGCCGTACAAGTTGTTACTTCGTGGGATGACTAGTTTACGTCGTGTTACATTGCGCGTTAATTTGAAGGGATCTCTAAATTTTTGTATATCGGTATTAAAAAAGTTTTCAATAAGTAGTAGATATTTAATTCTCTGGTGTATAGGCATTATTTTACAATAATTGAAGAGTTTATGGTACTCATCTTTAAACTGATTTCTAATTTTGTATGGTACTATTGTTTTAAGCAAACGTATTTGTAATTTATATATACTATCCAAGTGAGATTTACATGTTCTTCCATAGCTACTGAGACCATAAGATATTGTGGACTCTGCAAGAGCTTTATACAGCATCAGCCGGGTTGCGTATGGTATTTTATTTTTAATTAGAGAAAATTTTGCCAGAATTGCACGTAATTTATCAGTTACTTTGTTTATGTGGTCTTTCCACTTGATGCGATCGTCAATTAAATTACTATAATTCAGAAATACCAAAATATCTTAGATTTTATCCTAAAATAATATGTTTAATTTTTAGTTTTGAGACCTTAGGGCTTAGACCGACCGAACTAATACAAAAAAATTCAAACAATCGGTCGAGCCGTTTCAGAGGGGTTTGGTTACAAAAATCGGCACGAGAATTTATTAGAACACGTCTTATTAATAACTAGCTGATTCGGCAAACGTTGTTTTGTTATTTGAATTATTTCTCACTTACTGCCCGTTCACACATGGGAGTCCGTTTTACTGGTACGTTTTTAACGGATACGTCGTAAATTTAAGCTCTGTTCACACATAGGCACCGTATAACGTTCAACTGATCCGTCATTACTGGATGCGATGTGTGAACGGAAAACTCGCAGTATACCGCCGCTATTGTACAAGGATGGACGCTGTCGTGTTGTATTGGTACTATCGTCGGAGAAGGAAGATTCGAGGTTATTGGCAGCATCCACTTATGACCCAAAGATCTAGAGAGGGTGCTTACTTATGAGTCAGTTACAAGGTGATGAATCCACGCACACGTAGATACGTAGAATTTTATCGGATAGATACTGTGTGCGTGGCGTGCGTGGATTCATCACAAAACTTTCATAAAAATCGGTCAAACCGCTTTGTTACAAACATCACAGACCAAGGAACAACTTTATATTGTCTAACATTTGTGACTGAGAGTTTTATATATTAGATAATTCCACGATAAATCTGATTAGGTCAACCGGGGCTATGTCGGCTACGGGGCTTAAGCGTCTTTTTTAATTATCTTACGAAAAGCGCATTTTAGAACTACTCACGCCATCTTTTTTACGTCTTTAGCCCTAAAAGTACAAAATTATATCAACAGATGGCGTAACAGAGCTATTTTCT
Source organism: Coenonympha arcania (assembly GCA_036785405.1). Classification (NCBI taxonomy): domain Eukaryota; kingdom Metazoa; phylum Arthropoda; class Insecta; order Lepidoptera; family Nymphalidae; genus Coenonympha; species Coenonympha arcania. The sequence goes on from CM072067.1 coordinate 8,096,677, forward strand.
TCTCAAGATCCGCCATTTTAAATCTGTCACTTTGTTTGGATAATTCTTGTGCGCCAACAGGTGAATTCAAATCGGCATAAATCTCAGTTCTTGTAAATATCGATGTTTCTAAACCGTAAGTACTTTTGCTGTGTTATTGCAATAAATGTTGTTTTAATTATTTCGTGTGTATTACCTTAGATTTGTAGTCAAAATACAATTTAAAAATTTTAGATTATGTTTTTGCTTTGGGGCTATGGCGTCCACCCATGTTGGGGTGATTGCGTCTAATGTAACGCAATAGCCCCATTGTCAGAGGTCCTAAACATTTTGATTTTAGGATTAAAGTAGTAAATCTATATCTATTACATTTAGTGCAGGAATAATGAAAAACATCTACTTAAATTGTTTAAATACTTATAGAAAATTTAGATAAGAATTGTTAAATTAAGACAAAAATAGTTTTTCCCCACGGCTTCGCCCGCGTGAAATTGAATTTTTTACAAATCCCGAGGGATACGTGGATTTCCCATTCCCGTTCCCGCTCCCATTTCCAACCTTTATATCAACTTTTAAGGAAGTTTGCCAAAGCAATCAACCTATAGTTGTAGCTATAGACTGCTACAGGAAATTTCGATTTTTTCAAAATCCCACGGGAACCTTTTATTTTCCAGGAGAAAAAGTTGCTATGTCTTAGTCCATGTTATAAGCTATGTATTCAAAATTTCAGCAAAATCGGTTCAGTAGTTGCGGCGGGAAAGAGTAACAAATATCCAAACTCACCAATTCACAAACTTTCACATATTTTATAATATTAAAAACATTGATATTGATATTATTAACATTGATATTGATATTGAAAACATTGATATTAAAATAAGTGTTTGTCAGACTTAAAATGTCGTTAGACTCTTTTTTTTCTAATAAATTATTCGTTATTTCTTAGTTGGTTTGATTTCATTCTTCATAGTTAAATACCCGAACCTATTGAAAAAAAAAGTTTGGCACCCCTGAAATCAAGAATGGGGTGAATGCGACCACTAGAAAAAAGTACAATTAGACGCCATAGCCCCAAACATTTTTTTTCTACACTAATGACCCTCAACTAAGCCCAGAATTTAGGCTACAAGATAATAATAAACAATATAACATGTACGGTTTAATATACCTTGATTTCAATTATTATGAACTTTTCCAATTACGTAATACCAGTGAAAGACGCTTTCGCCCCACCCAGCGCTACTGCGTCAAAAAATTCCAGCTTTCATAAAAACGTCATTTACACGTAGAAGTTATACAAAATGTCATTTTATGGTATTTAAATATGAAATAAGATAACATTTCCCAACTTGTGTCATAAGTTATAGCTTATGATGAGATAGAATATGTGTGTTATAATCAGACAAAAATGTCGTTCAAAGTATTGTGGCGCATTTGCCCCGGTTGACCTTACTCCAAATGTAGTTATGGAGCTCAAAAATGTTCTTGGGCACAAAATTTTACCAAAGATTGAGAGAAAATTTAACTGAAGTGAGTTCTAGTATGATATTTAGAAGGTCTGGGTAATTTTTGCACAACGAGATAGCCTTATTGTTCAGTGTGGAAATGCAGCCAGTATTCTTGGCACCATTCTAAACATTAGAGATTTGTAGAGCTTGTACAGTAATTTATAGTCCTTTTTGTGACCTACAGTATTTTATTAAAATAGTATTTTTTATTATTTTTTATTGAATGTAAATATGAAAATGAAAAATAACAAAATGCTAACAGTCAAAAAAAGTAAAACCATTTTAATTTCTTTTTGCAGGAAACAAGGCGTTCTTCGATGTAGACTGGTCTCCGTTAAACAACAGCCTGATAACAGCATCTGCCGACAGACACATACGACTTTACGATCCCAGATCGACAGGTACGCCATAATATTATAACGTCACAGAAAATAGATAGATAGATAGATAGATAAACACTTTATTGCACACCACAGAATAAAAATGTAAAAAAGAAGAAATAATGAAAACACAAACTTAGGGGTACAACTTGGCGCCTTATCGTTACATAGATTTCTTCCAGGCAACCAATGGCATGAAGGAATATTTTACATTTATTTTACATTGGATACGAAAATCACTTCTGAATTATCTATTGTGTATCAAAATCGTTGACGACGGGACTAAAACCTGCCTCCCCCAGCAATCGCGGCTGGGTACTATCAGCATTGAAAATGAAAATATTTATTTTTCACATAGGCCTAAATAACAGGCTCTTATGAAAAGTCAAAACTCTACCGCCAGGTTCGGAAAGCAGGTTTGCACCGAGAAGAACTGGCAAGAAACTCGGCACTTGCTCTTTTCAAAATGTCAGTGTTATAATACAAGATTTCTTATATAGAGTATGAAAAATTATAACATATTTTTAAGATATCTCGTGAGGAGATGGAAGCATATTTCTGTCATTCCAAGAATCTTTGTCGTTAAGAAATTCTTCAATGGTATAGTAACCATGAAATAATTGAAATACCGCACTCGCGAAGACAGTGTCCACGCGTACCACCCGTGGTGTCGCGCTCGGCGCTGCGGTAATACATTGACGAAGACAGTGTCCACGCGTACCACCCGTGGTGTCGCGCTCGGCGCTGCGGTAATACATTGACGAAGACAGTGTCCACGCGTACCACCCGTGGTGTCGCGCTCGGCGCTGCGGTAATACATTGACGAAGACAGTGTCCACGCGTACCACCCGTGGTGTCGCGCTCGGCGCTGCGGTAATACATTGACGAAGACAGTGTCCACGCGTACCACCCGTGGTGTCGCGCTCGGCGCTGCGGTAATACATTGACGAAGACAGTGTCCACGCGTACCACCCGTGGTGTCGCGCTCGGCGCTGGGGTAATACATTGACGAAGACAGTGTCCACGCGTACCACCCGTGGTGTCGCGCTCGGCGCTGCGGTAATACATTGACGAAGACAGTGTCCACGCGTACCACCCGTGGTGTCGCGCTCGGCGCTGCGGTAATACATTGACGGGAGGGTGTGACTGTCGCTTCTTTACGTTAGTAATATTATATATTCGGTGTCCATAGCAACATAGCATAGCACATCTCTGGTGGGAAGGTACGGTTAGCCATAATATGTTCTATCTGCATCTTTTCTAGCTCACATAGCCAGGCCAGTCTCACTAATCACGTGACCGTCCCGGCTACAAGTAGGGTTTCGGACCTCAATATTTCAGATGGTTGCCGCTCGCGGGCCGAGTTGTACGCGCTAGTTCTGTACGGTCTATATTACGTGCCGTCTCACTACGGCAGCCCTAGTACGTCGTAAGAGATAAAGTTAGGCGATAGAAAGAGACCACAACATTGCGTTTGTTGCGTGTCGATTTTGAGGGCGGGGCCAGGTGCTATTGCGAACTGAATTGCACTTTTTGTGTCAGCGCTAGAGTCGCTATTTCTTTAAATCATCGTGCGGAGTGGTCCTTCTGTACCTGTACTATTTATTGTTCTGTGACATAGCTGAGAGTTTTACATTAATGTTTTCCAGAAATGTCATGACTATTAAAAACTTTGCTAAATTTCTTGAGGTGCTTCAATCCAAATATTGTCTTAAATTTCAGAAAGTATCGTGAAAACTACATACACATCTCATACCGGCTGGGTGCAGTCTGTCCGCTGGTCTAAGACTAGAGATACGCTGTTCCTGTCGGCCGGGTATGATGGGCAAGTCAAGCTGTGGGAGACGAGAAGGTGAGATCCCGTTATATCTTGAACTATAAGTCGCTGCCCGCGGGTTGTAAAAGGGGATAAGACCGTCTGTTGCTTTCTCTGTTGCACTTACGGGCTCCATTGCCCCGCGGTCAGTGACTGTTTACTACAGATTTAGATTTTGTCATAGACGGGTGTCCGGTTTTGAACATCGGGCAAGAGAGAAATTTTTACGCGTTCAAAAGTAGCCAATTAAAGGTAATCAAACCACTAAATTTAAAGAAAGTTATCAATAACTGACCGCGTCAAATTCGGGTTTTCACAAATCCCGCATGAACCTTGGATTTTTTCGGGATAAAAATAACCCTATGTCGTAATTCAGGTTATATGTATATTATATGCTTATACAGTGTGAGTCTTCATAATGTGCACATATTGAAATGAGGGAAACTGCTTAATTTTATTGACGGAAAACGTATTAAAAAAAATCTAAAATTTTTTTTTTTGGAATTTTTAAAATTTTTGTTCGCTACTATGACCCTTATGTTAACAAAACGGTGTAACTTTTAAACTAAATGATCTATCACATTGAATCAAACTTATTAGTGATTGGAAGTAATGGGCCATCCTCATGAAATGAAAATTCTAGAAAAAAAACTACCCTGAATAGAAAATAAACATGTTTTTAGCAAAATTTCTGGGTTTTTTTTCACCAATTTTTACTATAATCGTAAAATTTCTCAATTAAACACCCATATTGTGTACCTTTTTTATTACTTTAGATTACTCCTCAACGTATTTGCTACGTAATGGTAAAAATTGCATGTTTGTAACTTAATCCTAACATTTCTTTTTAACTGTTCAAAAATAGCACTCCAAACGCGCAAGTTATTGTTTTCCTAAGGAGGGTTCTATGTGATATCTACAATCTCAATAATTAATGCGTAGCCGCGTCCTAGGCCTTTTTTTAACACTTGATAAGAAATGTTAAATTGAGTTATAAGCATGCAATTACTTCCAATCATTAATAAGTTTGATTCATCGCGATAGATCATTTAGTTTTGTAGCGGTCTTCGATAGCTGTTTAAAAGTTACACCATTTTGTTTACACAAGGGTCATAGTAGCGAACAAACATTTTAAAAATTCCAAAAAAAAAAAAAAAATTTTAGATTTTTTTTTACGTTTTCCGTTAAAATTAAGCATAGTTTCCCTCATTTCAATATGTGCACATTATGAAGACTCACACTGTATATTCGGTTCACTGGTTTTTCTGTGAAAGAGTTAACAAACATCCATGATTACTTATTACTAGCTGACCCGGCAAACGTATAGCCGTTTAGAGATATAAAAATTGGTCAAGTGCGAGTCGGGCTCGCGCACTGAGGGTTCCGTACATCAAGACTCATTCTCAATAGTACGTATAAAGTAAACTAAACACCCCTGCCCATAGAATTTAAAAACCGGGCAAGTGCGAGTCGGACGTGCAACGCCATCTGTCGTCATCAAAGTTAAACAAAATATTAGACTTGTTGAATATCAATTCAACACGTATTAAAAAAAACTACTCACTAGATCTCGTTCAAACCAATTTTCGGTGGAAGTTTGCATGGTAATGTACATCATATATTTTTTTTAGTTTTATCATACTCTTATTTTAGAAGTTACAGGGGTGGGGGGGGGGGGGGGGACACACATTTTACCACTTTGGAAGTGTCTCTCGCGCAAGCTATTCATTTTAGAAAAAAATGATATTAGAAACCTTAGTATCATTTTTGAAGACCTATCCATAGATACCCCCACACATATGGGTTTGATGAAAAAAAAATTTTTGAGTTTCAGTTCTAAGCACCCCCAAAATTTTATTTATTTCTTTTTTTTAAATTTTGTGTGAAAACCTTAATGCGGTTCACAGAATACATCTACTTACCAAGTTTCAACAGTATAGTTCTTATAGTTTCGGAAAAAAGTGGCTGTGAAATACGGACGGACGGACAGACAGACATGACGAATTTATAAGGGTTCCGTTTTTGCCATTCGGCTACGGAACCCTAAAAATAGCGTACAACCTACTCTCAGGTAGGTTACCTTGTTCGGTAGGTTCACACAGAAAATTCAGTCATTTCAGAGGAGTTCGGTAACAGAAATTGGAACGCCAATTTTATAGTATATTAAAAAAAGAGTCTTTTCCTTCAACAATAAGTGACTGTCAATATGAAAGTAAAGTCCAGCGATAAAATAGTCTGCTTTCACTCTGACTTAAGAGGTTGAAATCCCAGTTTTTTAGAAATTCATTTATTCAAACAAACCATTTTACTTACAGTCCAAAAACACCGTTGTACGACCTGAGCGGCCATGAAGACAAAGTGCTGTGCTGTGATTGGTCGAACCCCGCGCTGCTCATCAGTGGCTCCTGTGACAACACCCTCAGGATATTCAAGGCAAAGCACGCGACAACCAATGCATGAATTAGTCAGTTTTATTCACTACACCCGACGCAATGTTGCTGCACGCTACGGGGAAAGAGACGTAGTAGTACCAGGCCAGTCTCACTTATCACGTGACCGTCCCGGCTACAAGTACGGGTCCGGACCACGATATTTCAGATGGTTGCCGCTCGCGGGCCGAGTTGTACGCGCTAGTTCTGTACGGTCTATTTTACGCGCCGTCTGTACGGCAGCCCTAGTACGTCGTAAGAGATAAAGTTAGGCGATAGAAAGAGACCACAACATTGCATTTGTTGCGTGTCGATTTTGAGGGCGGGGCCAGGCGCAATTGCGAACTGAATTGCACTTTTTGTGTCAGCGCTAGAGTCGCTATTTCTTTAAATTATCGTTCGGAGTGAACCTTCTGGTACTATTTAATGTTCTGTGGTAGTACAAAGGTTTTTTTAGCCTCTATTTAAGGGTTCCGTACCCAAAGGGTAAAAAAGGGAACCCTATTACTGAGAATTTGCTGTGCGTCCGTCCGTCCATCTGTATCTCTTAAACCGTAATAGTTAGACACCTGAAATTTTCACAGATGATGTATCTCTGTTGCCGTTATATAACAACAAATATTAAAAATCTGAATATAACAATAAAGGGGACCTCGAGTACAACAAACGTGATTTTTTTGCTTGATTTTGATAATGGCAATAGGTAGACTTCAAATATTCACAGAATATTTGATTATATATTCTCTTTAAAATTAAATAAAAGAAATATTTAAGGGAGGTTCCCATACAACCATACAACAAACTTATTTTTTTGCCGTTTTTTTTTTACTCTATACAAGTTAGTACTTGACTGCGATCTCACCTGATGGTAAGTGATGATGCAGCCTAAGATGTTATCGTACTAACTTGGGAGGGTAAGTAAATTTACCCCAACGGTTTCTACAAGCATCGCACCGGAACGCTAAATCGCTTGGCGGTGCGTCTTTGCTTGTAGGGTGATAAATAGCCACGGCCAAAGCCTCCTACCAGACCAAACCTGAGCCAATTTAGGTATTATAAAATTCCAAAGTGGCCCGTGGCGGGAATCGAACCCGCGACCTCCCACTCCAATCCGAGCGCGCCGCCACTGCGCCAGGGAGGTCGTCAAATTTATAGATTTATAGGTGAAGGTACGGAACCCTTCGTGCACGAGTCCGATTTTATTTTCGTCTCTTTCCCCGTTGTACTAGTATGTACCACTTTACCCGTGTATAAAGCGAATATAAAATGGCGGCGATTTGTCCTCTTCACTCGTCTGCTTAAAAATTGTTATCTTCTGTTTTGTTACAGAAGATTGACTTGATGATAAGATTTAAATCGTAAGATACGCCCTAAACCTGCATTGCGCACATCGAAAACGTCCATTACATGCTGAGTGAGCGCTCTCAACATGCTGTAGTAGCACTTGTGACAGAGAGAGTGACGGACGTTGTCTACAAATTATTGTTTTAGTTTTTTCACCGTAAACTTACATCAATATGCCTTGTACGTGTAATAACAATACAAGATATACAAATATAGGGAAACTAAAGGTGTTACATATCATTCGTAAGTACAGAATATATTAAATAAATTTGATATATATGATTTTGGTTGTGAACAAAATTTTTGTGAAAAATGACGATTGTGTGACAGAGAACGCAAGTGTAAATTTCGTTTAAGAGTAAATGAGACTTGAATATATCACCATTTCGCTGTGTGGTAAGATGACAACTTTTTGCACAAAAGACAAAAACGTGGACGTTTTTGGAGGCTTAGGGTATATGTTATCTAGCGGTTTAAATCTTTGCTTGATGCCATTTAAGAATGGTCTGTGTAATTGATACGGAAGGTAAATATTTGTATAGGTGCACAGTCATATGAATAAAACCGAAAATAAATTTACTTATATCTCTGAACTAATAGCATTTTATTTATTTCTATGCCCACATGACAACTACAGTTAAAATCAAATATAACATTGTACTTAGGCAGCAATATTGCGGAAATTAAAGAATCTTCATGTATTGGTTATTAAAATCTAGAGATAAAAATAATTTTGCCCATTTTAGGAAATTAATTGCCCAATTAGGATTATTGACTGACATGACTGACATGAGTAAAATATTATTATTCACTCAATAATTTTCTAAAATAGATTATTATAGCACATATTTTAATAAGTATTACGAGTAGGTACAGTACGACTTAACACAAAAAGTGTCATACGCGTTCGTCTCAATAATTGCAAAAATTATGCTAGTGGTTAGGGGTAGGTGTGAAATAATGTACACATAAATTGGTTTTGCTTGTTTTATTTCAATCATTTGCTCTTACAAAATATGTTCAATGCAAAGGAACATGACTCGTCACAATAAAACATGCTTCTTAGTACCATTTTGTTTTTATTTATATATTATTTTAGTCTCCATTCAGCATAACTATAAATAATGCGCGTTACGTAAAATGCTCATAGCACAATATATTATAGAAACTTGCAAACACTTTGTAACAAAATAGATACATAACTTTCCTCTAAGTGTGGTTCTCTGCGAGAAATGCCCTTACACTATTATCATAGTTATGCCAAATCTCACACCATAACACAACGAAGCAACATGTCCCTTAAAAATATTCTTTCTTACCAACAATTTCATCTTTTTTTTTACATTTTATGAAGTTTTTATTTTTCGCATTTCGTATTCTAGGCTACCTAACTAAATTTTTATCTAAACTATTCTACTGTCTAGACTAGTCTGCCGGGTAGAACACCACACTATATTAATACACATTGGACAAATACATTCGTATCGACACTTCCCACTGACTGTTTTTTTTTTCATTTAGTTTTCTTTCTTTACACTTAGTCAACTACATAACAAAAGAGATGAAAGCAAACTCGATCAACTGAAACTTATCCCGAAAATGTGTTCACTAGTTCTCTTATACGCTACGGCGAGAGCGCGCGCGGCCCGCCCGACTTCAGTCCATTCAAATTAAATTATTTAATAAACTAACAAAGGAAACTACCCTAGAGCCGGCCGAGGCCCGCGCGCACCGCCGCCGGTTACTCTAGGCTCTAAACTATCTAAACTTAGCGTCGAAACATTTTTTTTGCTATTCTAACCTATCTATAGTTAAGCCTAACACTAAAGCTATCCCACGATTCTTCCGCGCTCCGTCAGCTCACTGTCGAAAACTTATCAACATTCCCTTAAAACTATATGACTTATTTAAAGACATTTACTTAACACTTCTATTCATCGACATGATTCTTATACGAGTACTCGTAACGAAGTTTCGGTGTTCGGGAATGGGTTCCTCTATGCATTTTTGTGCTTCTAGTTTGAGTAGCTCTCACTATACAGTAACGAATCCTCAATAATGTCAGTGTAACGCCCTCGCCCACACATGTCTAGAATGTCGAAGTGCGTAACTAGGAACATCTAACGTTATTACCTGCCGAATTCAACCTTTACATCGCGTGTGAAAAATGCAACGATTGGACAGCCACATTATTACGTTTCAGTTAATACAAAATACTTTTAATTTAAACCACAGTTTAACATTATTACTACGTTTATCGAATACGGTGCGCCGCCTTAACAACCTGTACAAATATCGTGTAAAGCGCATGCAAGCGCCATATTGTATCGTATTCTGTTCGTCGCTTTAAAAGAAGCTGAAGGCACTACCATCAAATCAAGTTTATTGCTCAACATGGAAGGAAAGCATTAGAAAAATAATTCATTTGCTTTTGACGGTGTTTAACCGGTCGTGACTCGTGCCACACTACGCTACTCGATTAAACTCTGTGCACCTATTTGCGATACCTTATTATAATTGGGGAACACCAATCTGCACAGTGGAATGAAATTATTATAAACACTAGTAAAAAAAAGACCATCAAAACGGGTGGGAATAATTTTATAGCCATCATTCTGGCTAAACGATTTGGGACACAGATATTACAGACAACAAATGAATTCAAATACATACATTGAGTTCAGTTATTAAATGCACAGCTGAAATATCTACCGGAAGACTGCATTTACAGGAAGCCACTGTGTACCTCGAACACTAGACGATCGAATTACTTAACTAAGTACCACGCGATATCTGTGACACATCGCATTTATTGGGTCATTTTAATTTCGATTTAAAGGCGGTATTTATCAGTTCAAAACATTTGGCTCGATCAGAAATTATTTATTAAACTGATCTACGGAGTTAATATACGTTCAGTGCTAAGTTACATTAGTAAAAAATCTCACTTTCATCAACCCTTTGTAACGAAGTCTAGGTATTTTGTTTAGTGTTTCATCTAAGTGGTTGAACTGCCTGCACTTAAGGCCAGACAGTTCCTAAGTAAAGTTATTTTGATTGCGTTTGTCATTCCGCCGTCGACATCACCTACAATAGCAAATACACTGAACTCGGCCCTTTCTCGGATTTCCCTTTTACGTTTTAGATTGTCAATTTCAGTAGCTAAGATTTTTCTAAATTCAGAAACTTTAAATATTTTATCATTTGTTAGACAATTATTATTGAAATCTCAGTCTAAGTATTCCTGAAAATTTATGTGAAACAAATAACAAATCTGCTAATTCGTTCAAAGTCTACATCGTTCATTCAAAACCTGTCTGCTACTTCAGTTCCTGTATTGATTTTATTATTTAAGTCGGTTCACAGGTTTTGAATAAAGAAGTTATCGCTTAATCTTCAGGTAAAATACAGTTAATATATCAAACATTTAGCTAGTCTTCAGTCCCTGGGTTGTATATATATTTCCCTACAATTCTTACTCGACTTTAATGATTTGTATACTTTGGTTCTGATGTAACTCTCGACGTGCCAAAATAGAATTAAACAGTTGCGATTCAGTAGGCTTTTACTCGTACCCATCAACAATGTATATACATGTATACATATCCATGTATAATTTATATATATTTAATATAAAAATATCAAATTTTATATAAAGTCATAAAGTGTACCCAAAACCTACGCGATGGTACAAAATGTGCAGAACACCAAAACGGTGTTCATACTTTGGATTTCGAATCCGTTACATTTCATAATGTGGAAATCAATCGTGGAATTTTTGTTTGATGTCACTAGTGGAATGTGCCGACCGCCTAAAAATAACAACTACGGTTGATTCAGTACATGATTCTCAAAAAAGGATCATATCATTCACGTATTTCGAATGAGTTTGACGTACAAAAAATTGTATAGACTCGTAAAATGTATAAATAGACTTTACAACTGCTTATTGCTAATATTGCCGTTGCACGGCTCGCGGCCGCTCGTGTCCTCGCCCGTCCAGCGCGCGACGGCTCACGGTACGCGCCAACGTGCTCGCGCGTGGGTACGGCTCACGGTACGCGCCGAACATGCTCGCACGTGAGTACGGCGCGCGGTACACACCGAACGTGCTCGCGCGCGGTTACGGCTCGCGGTATAGATATTTCAATCCACGATGCCGCGACCCACTCTGTAAAACCCCATACGAATCGAATGAAACATAAGCGATTTTGACAGAGTGTGGTCTATACACGCCGACCGTGCTCGCGCGCGGGTACGGCTCGCGGTACGTACCGACCGCGTCTCGCGATGAACGCACCCGATACGCCGCGGACAGCGGGACACTTATATTGCATGACACTTATATTGCATGTTTCGGGTTGCTCTGCATATTTATGACTCAAAACATGGATCAAGAAATAACTATCTGGAAGTTTACGGTATACATAAATTCAGTCTGTAGTTGGGTTTGGCAACGACGTTTTCAATTAGTTATTATGTATTGTAATAAAAAATTAAAATTGCAAGATTTATAAGCCGTTAATTTATAATGAAAGTTCAAATCGTGACAATGATGGCGAACAGTGTTATCGACGTACTACAGAACGGGCAGGATGAGATGAGATAGTGACGGTGTAAAGTTCATGTGCGCCGAGTTGTCCATGAAATGTGTGATGTGATATCCAACAGAAATTAACTGATACAATATTTAATGTGCTTCAAAAATAGGTACTTGCGGTTCTTGGAAGACTGCACCAGTATGAATGAATAATGTAGATAATACTGTATAGTTTATATGTATAGTATCATTTTCAAATAAAAACGACTAAAGCACCATGCCAAACACATTTTGAACATATACATACATACATTAATCACGACCATAGTCCCACGTGGTGGTCAAAAATACCTACTCCAACTATTAAATGTCTTATCGAAAGGTTAAAATATTTTATTTGCTGTTACTTCCGTTCATATAAAACAACGGTAACTCTTGTATTTCAAAAATACAAAATTTGACGAAAGATTTTAAATCTTCGCAATAATCTAGATATTTGCACGACGTCTAAACTGTGATAAACCTTTCCTATCATAACACATAAGTCGTTCACTTCATACTTTACAATTTGGTAGCATATATATTTGTTTCCACATGATATGACCATTTCCTACACATTTCTACTCTAAACCGCGAAGATATTGCTTTCCTTCTTTCAATCGATCTCAACCGGGAAAATCATGTTTTCGTTACAAAGAAATTATATTATACTTCTTCTACTCTTTCCATATACTATATATATATATAGCAACGTTTTGAATAATCCAGATTGCACATCGTTTGTTCTATTTCATATTACTCGTTATTCCGCAATTTAAATAAAAATAATTTGGTAATAAAAAATCTTTTCAAAAATAAATTTTAAAATTCATTGAAATTAAACTATGCTAAAATAAATACCTAACTATTTTATATTAAATAATCGTGTCAACATGTTAAAAAACCGCGCCTAAAATCTTACATTAAAAATTTTCATAAAACAAAAAATAAAATTATAATGTAAAAACACATTTAAAATTGCAGCTATATAATCTATACATCCAATCCTCTCCCCGAACCGTCAAAAGACCTCATCAAAACATCACAGCGGGTCAAGCAAAGCCCACGACAAAACAAACGGTCGAGGCAACGGTCGCAAGAAGCAAGAAGAACACGTGCTCGCGGGCGGTTGTGGCTTGCGATACGCGCTGGACACATGCTCGCGTTCGGATACGGCTCGCGGTATGCGCAAAACACGTGCTCGCGTGCGGGATACGGCTCGCGGTATGATCAGAACACGTGCTCGCGTGCGGATACGGCTCGCGGTACGCGCCGAACAAGTGCTCGCGTGCGGATACGACTCGCGGTACGCGCCGAACACCTGCTCGCGCGCGGATACTGCTCGCGATACGCACCGAACTCATAATCGCACGCGGATACAGCTCGCGGTACGCACCGAACACGTGCTCGCGGTACGCGCCGTAGCCGCGGCTTTCGATGAAGTCTGTAACGGCCGCAAATTAAATCTAAAACAAATTAACATCGTAAAAGTCACAGTTGCTTTGATTTTTGGCTCGTGTACAGCGAATTGTTGCAGCGTGGCTTAGGGTCTACTTGGGCGGGTACGGCTGGTACGCCTCGTCGGGCGACGCCGCCGTCGACGCGTGCTCGCTCTCCATCGGCATCTGGATGATCGGCGGAGTCGGCCCCGCGAAGTACTGGTACGGGTGCGACGCGAAGTACTGCAACGAGACACGCACACTTCAGCTGCTGCCTTAAGCCGGTTCCCAATATTCTATCTATCTATTTGCCCTACTAGAGGTATAAATATGACATAAGCGCCATACAAATTCTGTCAGATTTCTGTCCCTAGTAAGGTAAACCATTGGCAGGATAGATACAATATTGGGCGGTTCCCAATAAAATATGACTAGGTACAAGTAAAGCACAAGATAAGACAGTGATAGGATTAGCAATAAGTATATTATGTACATTATTTAATTTTTTTTTAATTGTCTTAGTAACATTACACATAATATTGAGTGGGTATATTAAATCTTTGCGCACAGTGTAATGAGAGAATCCCCAAAAAGCGGTACCTACTTAGGATTAATATATAAAGATAAGAATTATAAGTGTTTGAATAACTGCAATGTTATAATTGAGGGCAGCGTTAGACATTGACAAAAGCAGTGATTTTTTAGCGCGAGCGTTCACAATTAATTTACACTCACGTATAGCTCATTTTCCGGCCTTAAGCTGTCCCAGTTTACCTGGAAACAGAAAAATACCTTTGGTACTCAAAGTTATATTTTTTGTCTCTTTTTTTCTATCGGCCGGAATTTCAGTGAGATTTTTTACGTTTCCGATAAAATTTGTACCTAAATTACGAAGACATAATATGGATCTTTTGAAACTCTGGTTGAAATTTTCATACCCCTTTAAATGAACCCTCTGGAGTTTGTAAATTAATGCATTTATATTATAATGAATTTTTGTCACTTAGATGTCATTTTTTTCTGTACGTTCTATCGTCGTATAGCTATGCACTATTCGTATTATCCATTCGTCCATGATGTGTCTTTACCACAGAGCAAGGAATGACTTTTTGTCTTTACAACAGCTTTTCTTCAATTTAGTGTACGTAAATGTTATGAAAAATTAAACTGTATTGCTGTTGATCACTGCTGTTATAGAATCTAGAAAGCTGCAATCTGGTATTGTGGCCAAGGCCCTTTGCGTCATTATGGTCATAATTTCGCAATTTGAAACTCTAGCAAATATCGTTTAAGTATCAATTTTCGCCATAAAGATTTCTGCACAGCAAAAAACAAGTCCCCTCTTTGTCCAATCTTTTACGATTAATATTTTTTTACACAACAAGCCCCAAGCCTGATTGCAGGCACAATTCAAAACTAGAATTTATTCGGAGTATGAGCGGTTTGGTTTACTGTATTTCTTTGTACACTGCAAAAGGTGTACTCATGATTAGGGCTTTGGCTATTTGTTCACCGTAGCCGACGACACAAAGCGATATCGGCACTTTTGTCCAAACGCTATATCTAAATACGTTTTCTGTTGCTATCCTATATATGACCTACAAGATTATCCGTCCGACATCACCGATTTCAAAATTATCGGTGATGGCTGTGGGATGTGTGGCCAACAAGACTTTGAATGCATGAGGCGGGCACTCAGGGGGTAGGGGTATTGCGGTGAAGTGACTCACGTATTGGCTAGGCACGGTGTCGAGGGGGATGGTGGCGGGGTGCGCGGCGTGCGCGGCGTGCGGCGCGTGGTGCGGCGGCAGCAGCGCGGCGTAGGGCGCCAGCCAGGCGGCGGGGTGCGCGGCGTGGTGGTGGTGGTGCAGCTGCGGGTGAAGTGACTCACGTATTGGCTAGGCACGGTGTCGAGGGGGATGGTGGCGGGGTGCGCGGCGTGCGCGGCGTGCGGCGCGTGGTGCGGCGGCAGCAGCGCGGCGTAGGGCGCCAGCCAGGCGGCGGGGTGCGCGGCGTGGTGGTGGTGGTGCAGCTGCGGGTGAAGTGACTCACGTATTGGCTAGGCACGGTGTCGAGGGGGATGGTGGCGGGGTGAGCGGCGTGCGCGGCGTGCGGCGCGTGGTGCGGCGGCAGCAGCGCGGCGTAGGGCGCCAGCCAGGCGGCGGGGTGCGCGGCGTGGTGGTGGTGGTGCAGCTGCGGGTGAAGTGACTCACGTATTGGCTAGGCACGGTGTCGAGGGGGATGGTGGCGGGGTGCGCGGCGTGCGCGGCGTGCGGCGCGTGGTGCGGCGGCAGCAGCGCGGCGTAGGGCGCCAGCCAGGCGGCGGGGTGCGCGGCGTGGTGGTGGTGGTGCAGCTGCGGGTGAAGTGACTCACGTATTGGCTAGGCACGGTGTCGAGGGGGATGGTGGCGGGGTGCGCGGCGTGCGCGGCGTGCGGCGCGTGGTGCGGCGGCAGCAGCGCGGCGTAGGGCGCCAGCCAGGCGGCGGGGTGCGCGGCGTGGTGGTGGTGGTGCAGCTGCGGGTGAAGTGACTCACGTATTGGCTAGGCACGGTGTCGAGGGGGATGGTGGCGGGGTGCGCGGCGTGCGCGGCGTGCGGCGCGTGGTGCGGCGGCAGCAGCGCGGCGTAGGGCGCCAGCCAGGCGGCGGGGTGCGCGGCGTGGTGGTGGTGGTGCAGCTGCGGGTGAAGTGACTCACGTATTGGCTAGGCACGGTGTCGAGGGGGATGGTGGCGGGGTGCGCGGCGTGCGCGGCGTGCGGCGCGTGGTGCGGCGGCAGCAGCGCGGCGTAGGGCGCCAGCCAGGCGGCGGGGTGCGCGGCGTGGTGGTGGTGGTGCAGCTGCGGGTGAAGTGACTCACGTATTGGCTAGGCACGGTGTCGAGGGGGATGGTGGCGGGGTGAGCGGCGTGCGCGGCGTGCGGCGCGTGGTGCGGCGGCAGCAGCGCGGCGTAGGGCGCCAGCCAGGCGGCGGGGTGCGCGGCGTGGTGGTGGTGGTGCAGCTGCGGGTGAAGTGACTCACGTATTGGCTAGGCACGGTGTCGAGGGGGATGGTGGCGGGGTGCGCGGCGTGCGCGGCGTGCGGCGCGTGGTGCGGCGGCAGCAGCGCGGCGTAGGGCGCCAGCCAGGCGGCGGGGTGCGCGGCGTGGTGGTGGTGGTGCAGCTGCGGGTGAAGTGACTCACGTATTGGCTAGGCACGGTGTCGAGGGGGATGGTGGCGGGGTGCGCGGCGTGCGCGGCGTGCGGCGCGTGGTGCGGCGGCAGCAGCGCGGCGTAGGGCGCCAGCCAGGCGGCGGGGTGCGCGGCGTGGTGGTGGTGGTGCAGCTGCGGGTGAAGTGACTCACGTATTGGCTAGGCACGGTGTCGAGGGGGATGGTGGCGGGGTGCGCGGCGTGCGCGGCGTGCGGCGCGTGGTGCGGCGGCAGCAGCGCGGCGTAGGGCGCCAGCCAGGCGGCGGGGTGCGCGGCGTGGTGGTGGTGGTGCAGCTGCGGGTGAAGTGACTCACGTATTGGCTAGGCACGGTGTCGAGGGGGATGGTGGCGGGGTGCGCGGCGTGCGCGGCGTGCGGCGCGTGGTGCGGCGGCAGCAGCGCGGCGTAGGGCGCCAGCCAGGCGGCGGGGTGCGCGGCGTGGTGGTGGTGGTGCAGCTGCGGGTGAAGTGACTCACGTATTGGCTAGGCACGGTGTCGAGGGGGATGGTGGCGGGGTGCGCGGCGTGCGCGGCGTGCGGCGCGTGGTGCGGCGGCAGCAGCGCGGCGTAGGGCGCCAGCCAGGCGGCGGGGTGCGCGGCGTGGTGGTGGTGATGCAGCTGCGGGTGGAACGCGGCCACGCCGTACACGCCGCTGCCGCGGTACACGCCCGCGCACTCGCCGCCCGCGCCCGCGCCCGCCACGCCCGACGTGTACACGCCGGTCACGCTCATGGCCTGCAAATATACACACAACCTTATTGGTATTGGTAAGGCGGAGCACGCAAGCACGCTTACACACAACGCACACACACACACTCACACCCACTCGCTCACACACCCTCATATAATGCTCACTCACGCACACACACAAACGCACACACTCAAGTAATTTATAAGCTAAGCAAGTTTTTTAAATTGTAATAGTAAGTGTAATCACTAGGTTTTAAATAGGTCTTAATAAATAATGTCTTAACATCCAGGAAGTATCTACCCTCTGCAACACAGGTTTTCCTTCTGCAGAGGGTAGAGCACTCATATGTTTGCAATGATGACATGTACTAAAAGCAATAAATTATTTTTTTATTTTTTAATAAATTATTCTTATTCTATTCTTATTCTTATTCTTCTTTTTCTTTGTCGTCGTTTCGCTCTTTACAGAGCGGTCGTGGCATCTCATTTGGAAACTTTAAGCGGGCATTTGTTTACGGTAGATGTTATAATCTTCCAGTAAGCGCAGCGTAGGTCGACCTCCTGCCCGCTGTACCGACGCGACCTAAAAAAGGTCGCTGGTAGCGGGTGGATGAGGAAAGCCGAGTGTAGTGACTAGCAGTGGACGTCCATAGGCTGATTAAGTTAAGTAAGTTACGTATTATCTTCACGAGCGTACGAGTACGACCCTTGTCTTTGGTGCATGCAAGGGACCACCAATAGCAGCCTCGACTTGGTAATTCCATGATCCATCGCCTGGACAACCTTCCGCGTGGCTTTTTCACTTTGGCCTGCACGACAACTCGCTCGATGGAGTCGTTCCCTCGCCGGAAGACGTGATCGAATGAGGATGCGACTTTGTACCAACATCGATAAACTTACTATTTTAGTGATGATGTTGTATAATACAACATACAGTACAGTAAAATCTAACGCAAAATCCAAAATGCCAGACTCAATAACTCGTTAAACTATTATTTACCCTAGAAACCTAAAAATACGGCTATTCGAAAGTGCTTTGTGAGATGTACATTTTGATAGTTTCAAGTTTCGTATATGTTTTTTATTTATCAAAAAAGCGTCATGTTTAAATAAATTCTCACTTTTTCGATCATATCTCGAAACTTGGTTTTGGTAGTAAACGACATTTTAGCTTTAGGACGGCAGTATTACCAAGTGGTAGGACTTTCGGTTTAAAAAGCAATGCAGCCGGCACAATTACAAGACAAAATGTGATTTAAGAACCGTCTCAGGATCACGAGCGGAGATGCACCCTCCATTTTATATTCTTGATGTTCTTATAGGAACATACAGACATTCGGCTAAGTGGTGCTGTACCTGAGTGATGGATTCGTTGGTGTCCCGCCACGCGCGGCCGTTGTTGTCGTTCTGCTTGTTGTACAGAGCCTTCTTCTTGTTGCCTCCGTCCGCGAACTTCACCAGCAGCGGCTCCTTAGCGCCCGGTATCGGGTTCCCGTTGAACATCTGGAGATTAAAGATTTTTTTCATCAACGGTGCGGTGTCTACAAGAATTTTGTGATTTTCTTAAAAACACCAAAAGTTGAGAAAAAAATTAGGTACTTTCATCCACCGTTCCATAGATGTCGTTGCCTTCAGTTCAGTTGCCTTCAGTAAATTCAATGAAACCCCTTAGCATAGACTAACTCAGTGTTACTATCATTTTACAACCAATTATTCTAATTTAAATTTAATTCTTAATGACAATACGGTTTTGACAAAGATAAACTTTCATTCTATATTTTCTCAGATTTTCGTAGATTTTCTTCGTGACGGGATTTTCATCACGCAAAAAATCCATTATCTTTCGCCAAGCCCTCTGCACGATATCCTCCGAAAAGAAACTTGGTTTCAAAAACTATGTTTGTATCAAACCATTTCGGGACTACTCTTATTGAAAAATCAATTAATATTATACCTAGTATATTTAACTAAACGGTGAGGAGACCACAATTTAATTAGGGGTTGATTTTTCATAAAATTCTTTTTTAGCGGCTGCCTAAGTTATGAGTATGACAGACAACTATCATGATGTAAGGTATCTAGGTACTAAGAAACACAAGCTGTTTGCCAAAATACATCGATTGATTAGAGCTATGCCCTAAAAGATCAGTCAGTCACTATTGCCTTTTTCCTTCCTTCTTTGTAAGTTACATCTATGACAACGTGCAAAATATCCTATGTAGCGCCGATTTCGGCCAATATAGCTAACCTGGATAATTTGCTCGCATTTCTCTCTAGACTCCATTCTCGCGAAGCCGACTCCTTTGCTATGTCCGTGGGTATCTCGCAGGATCCTCGTGGACACGACCTGGCCAAACTTGGCCAACAATTGGTCCACATCGTTCTCCTTGAAGTGCGGTGGCAAGTTGGCCATGTACAGGTTGGTCGGGTCTTGCTCCTGTTGCTGTAAACCCAAGGTGGTGGTTCAAGCATTTGTTCCGAGTCTTTTAAAATGTTTTCTTCAGTGATTTTATCTTGGAAATCTAGTAAGACTTGTTTTTATCAAATAGCTTAGAATTTCTAATATGATTTAAGTATTCTATGAATCTTTATTTTGAATATTTTAAGATTTACGAAATTATTGTAAACTTGGGGAAATCAGACTTAATGAATTTTAATGTCTTTGCGGTTCTTTGATGTGACAAAATGAAAACAAAATAACAACAATAATAAATTCAGAAAATATACTATTTTATCTTGGAATTGGATATAAATGTTTGATTGGGAAACACTACTGCATCAATTATTTTATTAGTATTAGTAGTTGTCAAGGAACCCAAGATTAATTCAGAGTAAACTGATATTAGCTTGAAGCTTATCTAGACACTGAAGCCAGCTGTGACGTAAATCAGCGGATTGAATCTAATATGCTATAATAATAATATTATTATGTAGGTGTTATCAACGACATGGGCATATACATCAGCATAAGAGTTTATGAAGCTTGTTAAAGTCGCATACACACTAATTTAATATTGAAAGCATAGAAATACCCAGAGCCCAGTAGCGAAATACATTGTTATAACGCTGAAGCAAACGATAATAATAGTATAGAGTCAACAGGATGAAACAATGTTTGAAGTAGGTAAGTAAGCGTTATTTGCGCTGAGCACCTTGCGGCGTACCATTGAAAGGGATTGTAAATACTTACAACGCTAGTTAGTGGCACGGTTCACGCCACCAAAGTGTACGCGGATACCGAATACCTCGTGATGGTCCCCAAATTAAACTGACAAATGAATGATTACATACTTTTCAATACCAACTTCCTTGCCGTTATTAATCGCCCATTCAATGACAATGACCGAACTCTGGACCTACGTGAAGCTATCGTCAATGGGACCCGAACATCTATCGTCAATACGTAACTTTACTTGGTATCTAAATGTTGGTTTCCAAATACGGAACAGGATGCTGATGCTACTTTATGCATGGGTAGTTCAAATCTAGCATGACACAATTAATAATAATTACTTTAGAGAACACGGCTTTACTTTAAAATGCTCTGTTGGAAGTTATAGCATTTCTTTAATAGAAAAATGGGGTAAATACTAAAGCTATAAGTAAGGGTAGGCGGATTATAGGACTGGACTCGGACGGGTCTTCGGGTCGCTCTAATCCGGTACAAAAGGACAACTTTATAATTGATGTTGGATTACTGTCTACACAAATATTTTTAACTCTCTAAATACATAGTCATATCTCCAATAGCATAAGTAGGTTGCTTTTTCTATTTCAACTTCAAACCGAGACACTAAACATGATACGCAGTCAGTTATTGAACTCGAAAAGAATTTAAATGAGGAGTAATAACAGGATGGAGGAAGTAATCTCGTTACTGATTTCAATACATGATATAATGGACCGATTACCGTCGATCTTACAGTGACACTGGATGAGCGGAGGAGGGAGCAGGCGGTTAGTCGTAATAGTATTACTTGCATGCACAACGTACACGGTTCAGTCTACGCAGGAACCAGATACCCACTTTAGCCATCTGGGCCTGAACACCTTTGGCTTGTAATCCTTTAACTGCGGCCTCCGCTGATGCGATTGTTTCGAAATCTACAAAACCGTAACCTGCGGACACAAAAATAAAATAAAATGTATAGAGATGGGACCGATGAGCGAGCTGGGAGGAACTCAAATCGGCTTACGAAATCAATGATTCATGCTTAATATATATGTATAATATACGAAGGTCTAAAGTCTCAAATTACAAAGAAACTAACTTAATACAAATTCGAAATGTTAAGCTAATGATTTAGCTTACGAAATAGCGATGAGAGGTGAGAAAAAGAACAACGTTGTGATAGACATTTCGTGCGTTTTCTTTAAAAAAGTACTAAACGAGTAAATAGTCGAAATTCCTTAGTGCCGAAGTGCAATAATGGTGATACTTTAACAATGATAAACTAATCAAATCAATACGTATGGTACATAAGTATTTTAAATATGAGGATGTCGGAAATGATATTTAATTTGAAACTAGTGTTCGTGCATATATTGGAAAAAGTCTCACCATAGATGAATTAGTTTAATGAAGGTATATGGTATTCTAGAAAATATTAATATAAATTCAGTTACAAATATTTTCTTCAATGAATAATACATCTCAGTATATAAATACAATATAGCATAACTTTAAATACATACGTGAATATCTATGCACAGTAACAAATATTTCTATAGAAGTATGTTGTAGATATCGGAAGAAATCTATGATAGTGTAGAAAGGGCGTATGTTTATGAATGTGGATTACCTTTACATTTATTCGTATTTTTATCCAATATTGCTTTTGTTGAAATAATGTTGCCATACCTGAAAATAGAAACATTAGTCTTAGGCTTACATCAGTCATGATCTTCAATAATTCTAAAGTTTCCAGAAGTTTTGATATAAACATGTTTTGAATGTGAACACTTATATCAGGCACATTTGGGCGAGTTCCTTATCACTGGTGTTTTAGCTTAATCCAAGACAAGGGATGAGAAAGGATTTTTAAAAATTCTTTTGGGATCACCTTGATGAAGCTTACGTGCAGGTCAGCAGGCGTGAAATAAAGTTGGATAAGGGATATGGTGGTGCTTTGGCTGAGCCCTTTCATAATGTAGACAAGAAATAAGAAAGGACTTGTGCAAATCCCCACGGGATCCAGCTGCAGAAGACAACTGGCGTGAAACTTTGTAGAGCACTGACATTAAGATTGATAGAGGTCTTCGGTGGTGCTTTGGCTGAGGCCTTTCATAATGAAGACATGGGATACGGAAGGAATTTTTCAAATCCCCATGAAATCTAGCCTGATGAAGCATGTCAACTGACGTGAAATAAAGTTAGCTATGCAGAACACTTACATCTGGCACACTTGTACGAGGTCTCTCTCGGTAGTTTTTTCATAAAGTTGGAAATGCCCATGGATCACCCTGGTGCAATGCGGGTCAGCTGGCGTAATATAGTTTTTAGAGGTTTTTGACGGTGGTATTTTGGATGTGTCCTTTCATAATGCAGACAAGGATAAGGAAGGACTTTTGCAAATTCCCAGGTGAAAACCCTGGTGAAGCACGATGAGTAGGCCAACTGGCATGAAACAAAGTTTGTAAAGCACTCGCATCTGGCACATTTGGACGATGTCTTTGGTGGTGCTTTGGCTGAGGCCATTCATAACGAATACAAGGGATAAGGAAGGACTTTTGCAAATTCCCAGGGGAAAACCCTGGTGAAGCATGATGAGTAGGTCAACTGGCGTGAAACAAAGTTTGTAGAACACTCACATCTGGCACATTTGGACGATGTCTTTGGTGGTGCTTTGGCTGAGGCCATTCATAACGAATACAAGGGATAATGAAGGACTTGAAAATTCCCTGGAACACCCTGGTGAAGCATGGTGCAAGCAACCTAATAAAGTTTGTGGAGCACTCACATCTGGCACATCTGGACGAGGTCCTTGTCGGTGGTGTTCTGGCTGAGGCCGCGGATGTAGAGGTTGGTGCGGCTGAGCTGCTCGCCGGACGCGCCCGTGGTGGAGGCGGAGGACGCGGGCGGGGGCGGCGCGGTGCTCAGGCTCGTGGAGCGCGTGCCTCCCGCCGAGTTGGAGGAGGAGCTCGACGCGGTGTTCGCGGGGGACGCCGCGGTGGGCACCCGCGCGCCCGTCGCGCCGCAGCCGCCGCCCATGGCCGCACCGGTGTACTGCAAAATTAAGGCCTACATTACGCTATACGTCTTGTGTTCGCGAGCATCAATGTCGATATAATCAAAAATAAAAAGAATGTGTGAATGTTTATTTGTTTGTTTATTTGTAGTTATTAGCTTACATGTTACAGTATTTTAACATGTTGTGGGGCACGCGGTTGAAACGAAGTTCACGCACCGATCGGTAAATGACTGTGTAGTTAGTTCCTCATACTGAATCATAAAGATGATTGCATGGTTGCATCAGCTTCGGCGGATACTTTTATGGACAATGTGGACACAATAAACCAAAATTGCACCCATGCCTAATTTCGTGGACCGCAAAGGCATCATTACTTAATGGCGAAGGAAGGCATCGCAAGAACCCTTCCAAAAGTTTTATGGATTAACGCCTGCTAATCCGTAGGAACTTATAGCTAGGTGGTTGTAGCTTACGCTGAATCCGATTTTAATCCCAGAGAAAACTGTGTGAAGATAAGTTTAAATGATGACGCAACGAAACAAAGGAGTTTAATAAATCAACGAAAAAAAAGGTTGCCTGTAAAGTCGGTGTAAGGACGATAATTTTACGTGATAACATCATAAGAAACCATTGCGTCTCAAGGG
Organism: Coenonympha arcania; assembly: GCA_036785405.1. Taxonomy (NCBI): domain Eukaryota; kingdom Metazoa; phylum Arthropoda; class Insecta; order Lepidoptera; family Nymphalidae; genus Coenonympha; species Coenonympha arcania. The sequence goes on from CM072067.1 coordinate 8,120,861, forward strand.
CCGATCGTGCCTCTCTATCGCTTGTTCCGCGCTTTCGCACGCTCGGCTCAAGCGTAACGTGACATCTTTTTGGTGCTTGCAGCCGGCGTTCATCGATTCATAAGACGTTATCACGTGAAAAATGGTTATTAAGGGCCATTGAGATAACAGAACCATTATATTATCTGTGACAGAACTATGGAGGCACCCTCTATTCATTAATTCTAGCCTAGCCTTGCGTGACATGCGGCGCCATGATGAGCGCCAAGATTTGTTGTCAAATGTTCGTGTACTGAGTTACTACCCTAGGCGACGCCATTATGCGCCACTTTACAGATTAAAAATAGTCACGTTAATTTTGCAGTTGGGGCCTGTCCTGATTGTTTCCTAGATCTGTATTAAAGGCATTGAAAAATAGCAACTGCTAGCTTAGAGACGTGGAACGGACCAAGTCATTAGTTATTTAGCTGGCAGGTAATGAATAGGTACGGGTAACGAACGCATGACGATTCTGAGCACGCGCCTTTGCTCACACAGTGCGAGCGACCAAGCCGGCGTCGCCAATGGTTTACTTTACTGTATGGATTGCACGTGGGTTCAACACACGTTTACGGGCAAACAGTTACGCTGGCGACATTCTATCCGCATTGCAGGAAGTTGTTAGCCTCTGTGGTAATCAAGAAGTCACGTTCTTGATTACCGCTAAGAATGTAGAAGAGAGGCGATGTAAATTTTTTAACTTCTCATTCGTGATTGCAGTAAAAAGTTTACATAATACGAAAATTTGTTTAAATCGGATTGCGGGAGACGTTAATGAATTTCCTTTTCTCTGAACACTTTCGTGGAGAGATTTTATTCTCCTGAACAAGTCCTGTATGGCGTGACAGATTGAGTGATGAAGATGTCGGGAGATTTGTCATAATCCTTCAAATATTTCAGGAATGGTTTTAGGAAAAATGTCAAATAAGCACTCCGGTGTAGATCCGTAGAGTTTATTTAATTCTAAGATTTAGAGCCGGCAGCTACATTGGCCAAGAGATAAGTTTGGCCATCCAACAGGTAAAGTAAAGTAAAAGTGTACAGGGTGTAAGTTTTTTTTTTTGCTTTTTGTTCAATAATAATTTTTTTGTAAATAATATGTTAAAATAATATGCTAAAATAATGCTCAATTCTATTGTGGGCATTTCCTTGTTCAATAAATGCGTTATTAAAACAGAATGTTTACTGTCCGTAAAATTATAATAGTAGGTACTTTTCGATCCAAAATTTTAGAACATTTGTGTCAAGCTTTTGATCAATGAACGGAAATTATATTTGCCAAGTTAAAAAGACTTAAGTAGAATGGAATTGAATTGTAGACACATCACACAGGTTTAAAGAAAGCAATACGAGATCTAATATAAATTCAGGCTTAGGAGTCGCGATCGATCGCTAAAAGGGATAACTGCGAAACGTATTGTGAAAGGAAATTTATTCAGCACCATTAGTGTCTATAGAGGACTACAAATTCACGTGTAGTACCTAGTTATTTGCATTAAGTTAACATATTAAATCCATAAAATGTAGTGTCGATGTCGCTCGTATGAGGCATGACATCGTGTAAACGTTTAAATAGCGTCGAGTACTTTGAATTTACGCATTGTGCCTTCGTGTATGTACTTATTGGATAGATACGTGTAATTTGTAGCCTGAATGTCGAGTGCTTATGATCGCTTCAATGCGTCTTTGATGTTTGCTTTTATTAAATTTCAATATTGTTCCTATTTCCTTGCCGATTTCGGCAGCTACCATGAATGTGTTTCCACTGCAATATACTAATCCTAAATTCCATGATATTAAATCTGTATCTTTTGTGCCGTCTTTCTGTATATATAGGAAGTAAGTGCAGTAGGTTTCTATAACGTTATAACTTGGATAAAATTTAATGGTAAAAAGACCAAACACAGTAAGTAGTTATCTATATTTTAATATGGGATAATTCTTAATCTAATTTTAAAGACTATTTAATAAGCACGTAAAAACATTAATAACAGTTTATTAACGGCATAAAAGGGTTACTTACAACATTTTTAGTGACCTGCAGGTCGAAATCAAATTTAAACGTCATATGATTTGAGTCTATTCGCTCCGAATCAGAAGCACGATTTGATAGTTTTTTCTCGATAGAAAGTTCTCTTAAAAGTTGCTCCAAACTCCATTTTTCTGATTATTCTCGGAAACTACAATGGTTGTACATAGTTGTAATTTTTGTTTTTAATGTGTCGGTAATAATAATAATATCCAAAAACGCTCAACCGATTTTTGATACTGGCTTGTTTTTTAGTAATATTAGGTAAAATGTCGTTTATCTGTTAGGGTAATTGTTTCGCAAGTGTGACTAAAATAAAATCAACGTATTACCTTAACTCTAGTCTATAAATAATTTAAAGTTAGATTTTAGGGCCGATTTTTCAATCGCCAGATAAACTAAACTCGCCGGCATATTTAGCGGAACATAAAAAAAGGTCCATAATTAATAAAAATATGGTTTTATTTTAAAATCTACTTACTACACTTCTTTTGTTATTTAAAGTTTCATTTGTTTTTACTTAAAATGAGATCACATTAAGAACAGATTTTGCGACTAAAGGCTATTTGTGAAAAATGGTACATTTTTGAACTGTTCATGTAACCTGGAAAAGTGAAATTTAATATTAAAATTACAATTAATTAAATTAGAAAAATGGTGATTAATATCGCGTATTTCCTCCACGTGCTCTTATTAAAGTTTCTACCCGTCTAGGCATACTGAGAATGATGTTATCGATGGTCTCCTGGGATAGTCTCCGCCATTCCTCAACTACGGCGATTCGCAGTTCTCCCACGTTGGCAGGAGCTGGAATTCTGGACTTAAGTTTTCTTTTCAGCAAGTCCCAAACGTGCTCTATTGGGTTCATATCCGGTGATCTCGCCGGCCACTCCATAACAGTGATATTCATATCATTAAGATAAGCTTGAGTTACCCGAGCGGTATGCGGCAGAGCATTATCCTGCATAAAAACAAAATCGTCACCGATATATGGGGCAAACGGTACGACATTTTCTTCTAAAACTTCTCTGATATAGCGGTCTGCAGTCAGACTCCCTCTGTCAATCACTACCAAGTCTGTGCGAGCTCCCAAACAAATGCCCGCCCAAACCATTATTGATCCACCACCGTATGCAACTGTAGTTTCAAAATTTGTCTGAATGTATCGTTCTCCTTTGCGTCTGTATATTCTTTGCCTGCCGTCAATTTGATTTAAGAGAATTCTGCACTCATCACTAAACAATACCTTACTCCATTGGTCCGCGTTCCAAAGTCGATGTTCCTGAGCAAAAGTTAACCTGTTTCTACGATGATTTACCTCGAGCCTTGGAGCCTTGGCGGCCACAAATGAACCCAAACCAGCTTTTTCGAGCCTTTTTCGTACCGTACGCTCACTTACGGTTACACCCCGCACTGCTTCTAACTAATTTCGGGCTTGGACGGCCGTCAAACGGGGGTTCCTACGTACACGAAGCCGAATGAAACGATCATCCCTACTCGAAGTGCGTCTTTTTCTGCCTTGTCCTGCTCTTCTCACATAAGTACCGGTCTCCCTGAACCGTTGGATACTGCGATGGATCGTTGAAACTGGTCGACGAAGATCTCTGGATATCACTCTGTAGGTTTGACCATTTCTTCGCATTTCGAGTGCCCTGGCAATCTCCGTTGGGGCTAAGTCAGGCATAATTCAGTCATCAACTCCAGAAAGATACGCGATTAAAAAAAACTAACAAAAAACAGTATTTCAATGAAATTTTAAATCAAACTCAGAAGGAAGAAATACTCGAAGTTCGCTCCAGATAAGGTGTATTTGAATAAAATTAAAACAATTGCATAAAATGTGATGTTCAGTTGTTTTCTTAATTTGAAAATATTTCTTTTTAAATTAAATAACGTATAAACCAGCCAGCAACTTTATATGATACTGATATCAAACCTTTTTTTTATGTTCCGCTAAATATGCCGGCGAGTTTATATGAGGAATGAATTTGAAACATATGCCATGCAAAACCTGTCAAAGCGTCATATTTATTCTTTAGTTAAGTACTAATCACATAGACTAGAGTAACATTTACTGCAAAATTGAAGTCAAAATAACTCATATTTAAAGTAATGTAAAAGAAATTAACAGAACTAAAGCCGCATTATGTCGTTCACCTGCACAATTTAGACAATTTAAGTTTGTTAACTAAGTAGTTACTAGGAATTCCAGACCACTTTTTATGTGAATCATGTACACCCACGAGGACGACACTTCAGTTAACTTCTGCGTTAGTTTTCTTGCTACAACTTTTACTGAGATTATGTAAAAATTGGACAGTTTTGGTTTGAGTCAAACTACATTTCGCAATTGAGTTGAAAAGTTTAATGTTTGCCAAGAAATCGGAGGTAAAGTTTGTGAGTTTTATTAGAAGATAAATTGTATTAATACTCATAGTCAAATCTGGATATAGGTATTGAAAGTTTGTTTTGGTAACCATTGTCAAAATCCATTTTACAGTTTACTTCAGATATTAAACAGTCTTATCTAGTCTCAAATTATGTGAGTATGATGGAACGTAATTTGTTTATTGAAAGTTTTTATGATAAATATGATGTCATTTCATACCTTCGACAGGTTTCTTTCGAAGCGGACGGAGCTTCGAGGGAGCGTCAAGCTAAACGAGAACCAATTATTACTTCGCAAACGCGGCACAAACTTTGTCAGAGCCCATTCAAAGAATATTGGTAGGTAGTTGCGCGAAGATTCCCAGAAAAATTCTTTAATTTATTTCGCCTTAGCTATCCTCGTATATCGGTACGGACAAGTCTTCCGAAAAATATTTGAGGAAAGAAGTTCTCTTTTTTTACTTAAGGAATTCATTTAAGTGCAGGTAATGTTATCTCAGTTCAAAATAAAACGTCTGCTAAAAAGCTTCGTTCACATTCAAACCAATATTTGCCGAGTGTAAAAGCTAAGTTATAACTAATTTGTTTTCAAGATGATCAATAATTTACAGTCATGATTTAACTTAAAAATAAGGGTTGATAATCTCTTACTGTTCAAATTCATATATGTAAAGGACAGAAGTAAAGCCACATGCTACATAATTATGTATGTTACAAGAGCTAATTGAATATCCAAGTGCTGTCTACTACCAGAATAAGAATGGAAATTGAATATCTACTCGTATTCGAATATCTCTTTGGAGGATCAAGACAAGACAGTTCCTTTTTGTCAGAATCAAATTTTGAAGTTGCTGCATCTTGCATATTTAAGTGGGAGGTACCTACCAGGCTAGCAGTATTCAATTATTGTATTTTACTTTGATCTCTAGTAAGAGGTCTGGTACGTACATATTCTGTCGAAACTTTAACGTAATTTATGCTTCGACGTTACTTGCATTATTTTGGTTATATGCAAGTTTTGTGAGAACTAAAGATTATTCCTTCATAAAAACCGAAGCTTATGTATTAATTCAAGGTAGGTACTTATATAAGATATCACCATTCCAAATAAATAATGCCTAGTTTAGCTCAGTTAGTTTGTCAGTCAGTACCTTAAATGTATGAAGTTATATACTTGAAAATTCACAAATGTATATAGATAAGTACAAACAGCCAAGCCTTCATATTTTTTTAAAGGAAAAATGTTTTTGCCTTTAAAAAAATATGAATCTCTATATTATGTGAGCTTAATAATATTCTAGATCATGTTATTTTATCGCAAATTATATAATGACTTCAATCTTATTGCTTACAAGCTTAGATAAAGCAATTCTCCAAAATAATAAGGAAAGCACTTCAGCTTACTTCAGCCAAATTCACTCTTAGCATAAAGAGATACATTTTCATGCCAGGACCTTTTTGGCGTTTTATCTCTTAGCTTGTTTACATGCCTTAAAACAGGTGAAAATTTAAGAGTCGTTGTTGCCAACCTACTCGTGTAGTGTATTGTTAAGTGAGGGCGTCAGGATACCTAGCTTTGCTAAGCGAGGGTTGCAAGAGGACCCTTGCCGGATCACAAGGGCATTATCGCAGTTTATGTAGGGAGAACGCAGGCAAAATGGAGAGTAATTTACAAAGCAAGTTGGTTTATTGCAATAAAATTTTGTATGCGTTGGCTTTTAACCGCTTTCCAAAAACAAAAGGTGGGAAGTTTTAAAATCTAAGTTGGTTAATTGAATATTTCAACGGTGCCAACTTTGTAATTTATAGACCAATTTTAGGAAAGGAACGCCTGAGGGACTCCTCAATGTTCGTCAAATACCTACTTCATACTGTACTACTACTGTAAGCGTTTTTGATTATATTATTTACTAGCTGTTGCCCGCGGCTCCGCTCGCGTGAATTTAGGTTTTTCACTACTTCTGCGGGAACCATCGCTTTTTCCGGAATAAAAAGTACCATAATGTGTTAATCCAGGTAATAATCCATCTCCATTCCAAATTTCAGCTAAATCGGATTCGTAGTTGCAGCGTGAAGGAGTAACAGACAAACATTCCAACCCCTATTTCACCCCCTTAGAGGGGTAGTTTCTCAAAATCGTTTCTTAGCTGACACCTACCCATTACAAAGAACCTACCTTTCAAATTTCAAGTCAACAGTAACAATATAAAATTTTCACATAAAAACTTTCATCCCCTATTTTACCACCCTTAAAGGGGAATTTTCCAAAACGACTTATACAAATTTTTAATATCTGAAGCTGATAACCTAAATGACGATTTTCACGTCTCTAACTTCAAAAACACGGGACTTTCATATAAACTTCCAACCCCTATTTCACCCCCTTAGAGGGGTAGTTTCTCAAAATCGTTTCTTAGCTGACACCTACCCATTACAAAAAACCTACGTTTCAAATTTCAAGTCAACAGTAACAATATTAAATTTTCACATAAAAACTTTCATCCCCTATTTTACCACCCTTAAAGGGAAATTTTCCAAAACGACTTATACAAATTTTTAATATCTGAAGCTGATAACCTAAATGACGATTTTCACGTCTCTAACTTCAAAAACACGGGACTTTCATATAAACTTCCAACCCCTATTTCACCCCCTTAGAGGGGTAGTTTCTCAAAATCGTTTCTTAGCTGACACCTACCCATTACAAAGAACCTACGTTTCAGATTTCAAGTCAACAGTAACAATATTAAATTTTCACATAAAAACTTTCATCCCCTATTTTACCACCCTTAAAGGGGAATTTTCCAAAACGACTTATACAAATTTTTAATATCTGAAGCTGATAACCTAAATGACGATTTTCACGTCTCTAACTTCAAAAACACGGGACTTTCATATAAACTTTCAACCCCTATTTCACCCCCTTAGAGGGGTAGTTTCTCAAAATCGTTTCTTAGCTGACACCTACCCATTACAAAGAACCTACCTTTCAAATTTCAAGTTTGTAGGCTTTATACTTCCTGAGATATCGTGATGAGTGAGTGAGTGAGTGGTAACTCTATTTTAAATATATAGAAGATAGATTTTATTTCAAATGGTTTTCCATCTTATTGCCCTCATTCTTTGCTAAAGATGTGATGGAGATCTTTGGAGGTTTACTTATCTAACGGATATAAGTGCCTGAGTGCTGAAAAATTGAGGGAAAAATCGTACAAGTACCTACTTGTGTATCTTTTCAAAATGGTCAATGGTCATAAAACTATCGGGAATATTTTAATAAAAATTCAAATTCTCATTTAGACTAAAATAAGGTGTAGAACTAGAAATAAGTATTTTAAGTACCTAATGGCAGTGTACTGGATGACTGAGGTCAAACGATAATCCTTATTGGTGCAAGCTGCATTATAGGAGACAGAAATATAAGTTTCTTAGTAAATACTTATGTGCAAAAGTGACAAAGTATTTTCGGCGTTTCAACTTCAAGTGTCTGCCGAGGTGTTAAAAGTTAAAACTCTCTTTAAAACAGGTGAAAATTTGAGTGTCGTTGTCGCCAACTCCAAGGTAGTGTAGACTAGGTGCCGTCGAGTGCGGGGCGTCAGGCTAGGGCTTGCAGCCAGACGAGGGTAAGCTAAAGGGCCCTTGCCGTTCCACAAGGGCATTATCGCAGTTTGCATAGAGAGAACCCCGGCAAATGAAGAGCAGTTCACCATCCAAGTGACCTTGTTTAGATCATTTCACATTTCTCTTTTTCATCCCGCCACCTGTTATGAACGATATAAAATACTTTTGGAATATTAAAGTTTCGTTGCAAAAAGGTTGTAAAAAGTTTTAATTAAATCGCAACTCCCTGCCCCCGGCAACGCAGCCGGCAAGCTTGCTCATCGCTGCGAAACTATGTTTTTGCGCTAAACTCTTATTTATCCTTTGTTTTACGCGAACAACTTATTAAGTAAGTACATTTCATAACTTAAAAATAATAAACACATATCGTAACTTTTAATCCCATTTCTGATGATTGACGTTTACTATCTTATACTCGTAAGCTTCACCATTATCTAACGCTCTTAATTACCACCTCCTTCCTCGTAATACTTATCTATAACATAATTATACTGTAGCCATCACAGGCGGCCGCTATCGCGTCATGTAAATGTTAATTTATCCCCACAATAATGAGCTGAATATCCAACGATGACTTCCTATGGATAAGGCACATAAGGTTTATCCATTCGAATAGTGCACATTCATTGCACACACGCACAGCTGTGGCGGTGACGTCGTGCGGTCGCACACACGGCAGGGACGCGATGACGTCACGTGCGAGGGGGACAGTGGGGGAGAACGGCACTCAACAGTTGGTCCCGGCTCGATAGCGCAGCGCGTGCGTGCGGCGCGCTACGTCACATGGCCGTCAGTAGTGTGACCAAGTATACCATGTGACCAAGCGAGATACATTTGAAATTCGAATAGGTACGAATATATTCAAAAGTATAGTTTTTTTTCTTCCGTAGGAGGAAAATCGCATGGATGTCTCTTGACCTGCCCGACTTCGGTGTAAGAGGTGATATACTTAGCGACCTATACGGACTATTGTCAGCCTGCGCTCTTTATCCATCTTTCAGGTACTTCTTCCTGTCTGACAATGACATTTGATGCACTCTTTGTTTTTCCGTAGCATGTTTGCCTTCTCGTCTCACCCTTTTTACTGCTGAGTATTAGTTTAACCTTGTAATACATAATTACATTAAGTACTAGTATTAATCAGTGTCTGAGGTTGTCTGGAAGAGATCGGTAGTTAGCGATAAGTCCGCCTCATTGTTACCTGTATCTTCTTTTTATTTCAACTTTAATTTTTGTTAATTGTTTCTTGGGTGCACAATAAAAGTATATACATACATACATACATACTAAGTACAAATGAATACTTTAATAAATCCATTTTCAGCATTCATATTGTACCCTATAAAATGTAATAGAGTCATGTACCTACTCACGTACAATGAATAAATGTAAAATTTTGAAAATACAATATTTAGTTACTTATAGAAAAACCTGTCATCACACGAACATTTTCTAGTTATGGGAATCGAACTCACGCCCTTCGACGCAGAGGGCAGGACCACTACCGCTGCTCCATTCGGTCTTCAATCAATTAATCAATCAGTCAATTGGATCAATAAAACAATCCGGGATACTTAGCAAGGAAATGGCACCCTCGCGCGGTCGCCGCTCAAACCGCGATGCATTAAATCTATCCGTATCTATGCCCGAAATGACCATTTCGTTCCGATTTAATTAGGAGAACGGAATCTGTCCGAGCTGTGGAGGTACCAGCTGCCGTCCTTCAGCGAGATCCGTGAAAATTTTTGAATAAATATGAGAGTTTGCCCGCAATTCCCCGAAGCTTGATGGAATGAAACAAAAATCCCATTCAATCTATTTAAATTGAGCGCTCCATTTGTTTTATCGTCCATTCAATCTCCGTATCGGTAATATATTCAGTGTTGACTACCTCGGGAGTCGAGCCTCGTATTTTTTCCACTTTCATTTTTCAGACCTACTTTTTTTTTCTAATAAGCTTAAGTAATTATGGTAGGTATTTACTATTTGCGGGTATGTCGATACTTTTTGTATTGGATATTTGTACTGAATTCGATATGATTGAGATTTCAATGTTATAGCAATCGAACTTTAGTACTAATATGGTAAAAAAAATACAAAACTATACAAACAATAAAACAAAGAGTCCCAAAAATTGGAAACTCAAATTTATATTTTTTATACCACACGCATATAATTCTAAAATGGAAGCCTTCCAAAAAATCATACATCAGTGATCCCCAAAATTTAAATATTGACAGCTGGTAGAGCCTACGTCACTCCACCATTATAATAATTTAACAAAAAACACTTGCCCCTCGCCCAAAAAACCCTTTTTTTAGTGCGATCTGACCCGAGCCGCGAACAATATTGAAGACAAGTTTCGTGTTGCGGTTGCCTTTTCATAATATAATATTATGTACACCGTACATGTCACCAACATAATATAATATATGGATACCTAATGGAAAATTATAAAGGGGATGGAAGACAAATGTCACCAAAACGTTGACTTATTTCCAGCGAATTCAATATAACATAACTAACGTAATCTTTCTGTGCTTCCTTCATGATATAATTCGTAGGAAAAACTATATTATGTTGATATATTTTTAACCCGTTAACAGCTAGTTTCCACCATAATGATTATGTACACAAAATTATTCATAATTACTTATGTCTCCATAGCCCATGCCGTCAGCACTTGAACTATATTGCATGCAAAATGTAAAATAAGTAACTCAAAAAAAATTATGTTTAGACCTAATTGCTTTGCGTAGATAGAGCATCTGAAAAACCTGTCTTTAAGTAGCCTGCTCTATTTTTACATTTCCTTTCTATTTAAAAAGGTCGTTCACCCCCTCAATTCTGTATCAGATATTAGGTATTACTTATTCTAAATTGTCATCGTAATCCGAAATAGAACAATCTTCCAATTTCTAATTCTTCTAGATTGTTTCATTTTTTTTTTGTATCTGGGTGATACCTTTTTAACAGGTGCCGCTTTTTAAAAGTTAAAGAAACAATTTAGCAAATTGCGCGTGACTGTGAACAGTCACATTAAATTTAGTGTAAAGTTCTCCCACAAAGCATTACGCGAGGAATGTTTGTGCGTTGCCGCTATCGGGGGCTAGGGTCCTTCACCTTCCGCTATGGCGGAAATAAATCTAATTCTTTGGATGACAGTATATCAGCGAGCCTTGTTTATACTTTCAGCCGCGGCCGGAGGGTCGTGCATATGGGTCGTGCGCTGTCTACCCTCATTGTACTAAAATAAACTAATATCTCCACTGAGTCAATAAACGCGTAAGAGCTCTCCTACGAGATCATTTCCTGGTCGAAAAATAGTTTTACGATAACTCCCTAACGGGAAGATAAAACGAAATGGTTTGAAGCTCAGGTTTGAAGTTAAAGTGCATTATTTTAATAAAAAAATTATACTTATCGCAAGCGATTTACTCTTATCCGTTAGAAGTTTCGTCGTCCGTCTCTGAAGAATGAAGATATTCATTAGAACTTGACCAAATTAAATCGACATATTCGCGGACAAACTTATACCTACGGATCAAACTGAGAATCTCCTGCTTTTTTGAAGACGATTAATAGAACATCCAGAATGTAAAAATCGTGGACAAACATTAACATACACACGTACAAACATACGAGTCGAATACAGAACCTCCTTTTTTTTGAAGTCGGTTAAAAACGTGGCACTTCGGGATTGCCGACAGAAGGTCACTTACAACTTACTTGAACAAGTACGTTAGGTGTTGGTTTCGGTAACGGCGTAGCGAATGCAATGGTTTTTTCCCACCTAATAAACCCAACGCACTTAAAGAAATTGTCATTTCATTTAAAAAATCAAAAGCGACATTAAAATTCATAACGGAATTCAAAATGCTAATGGGAATAGTAGATTTTACTGAATTAGGTACCTAACGTTTGCTTTTACGTATAAAAAGTGGATGCTCAAAACGGAGCTGGGAATAAAGGTAATTTCATTCAGGCAAAATTTGGAGAGCGTGTCGTATTAATTTAAATACATCAGCATATACTTCGAGGATACGGCGTGCGTGAAAATGAGCTGGGGTTAAGTGTGGGCCGAGGGCTATAGGCCACTCCAGCGCCGCCGGCGGATGACGGGAAATAAATGATTAGATGGATGTGACGTGAACTATTAATGCATTATTTCGACATTCATCTGTGATCCTGTATCTCTTCTTGTATTTTCCAATAGCTGAACATGTTTTTAAGTTTCCATAGCGGGACTAAAACTGATGTTAATACAGTAAAAAAATTTTGAGTTTCATTTCAGTTCTGCTCTACGTCTACTCTACTATCATCTACTAGGTAAATTTATGAAATACGTAATTACCTGTATTCAAGTACAACAAACAGCTGTGTCCAAGATATCTAACATCTGGAATTATTTTTCGTATCGCAATATTGTCTTTGGAAGACTGTACATTTTATTTGAAAAAGTGATTGTCATTCTGGTACGACAAAGTAAAAGTCAACTGAGGTGTCGTCATTGTATTAGTAAAGGCTTCGACTAGAATCATTGTTACATTACATCCATTGCAATGAAAATATTTGTTGCCTCACCAAGTCAGAACTAACTTTATCCCGCACCATCTGTTCTATAAATTCATACCTGGAGTCCTCCTAATAGCCTTCTTATTGTGGATGCGAGTGAATGGCACCCGCATAACTTTTTACTACAAAAAAACACCGATCCCTTTCACGAAAAAACTACCCTCCGTTTGAGGCTGCCACATTTAGAAGAGGGCGCGATGAATCTAACAAGCTGCAAGTTGTGACAGTTGACATATAGCATCCATTAATCACCTGGTCACAGATACTTAGCCACTATAAGCTGTCCATGTCCGTTCCAATCACACTAAGAGTCTAATATTTTCAAAATATTCAGTTAAATTCAAAAGATCTAAATGAAGTTAATCTCACTCTTAAATAAAATAGATCTAACGCCACCGAAATCTTGTCCTTCATCGCACATACGAAGTTAGCAAAGTTACAGGTTTAAGATCTTCGAAGTTAAGAAGAAAGAAACATTAATAACATGTTCTGGAGAAAGAATAACGCTGAAACAATGGCTGAATAGATATTCCACGTACCAAAACTAGCCACACCTGTCCTAAAGTTTGCGATCAATGAATCCAATATTAATGTGATCTATGAAGTTTTTGATCTAAAGATGGTGTGCTGGAAGAATAGATGCAGGCATTGGATTAAAAAGTTTTTCTTCGTGAGTTTTAACATTTTCTGATGATGCTCCAACATCAGTGACACTCCTCTTGTAATGGGAAAAATAATTTTATGGTTCATAAGTTCAACGCAGGCTATATGAAAAGTTATAGTCAATAGGCCAATGTTAAGCTCTATATTTATTTCCAATACACTTTGTATGTGAGGCGTTACCGGTTTAGTTGCACAAAGTAGGTTAAGTAATCGGGCAGATGCTTGTTCGAAAAGGAATTATTGTTTCAAAGAACGACGTGTACAGCCTTTGATTGGAATTCCTTAGAAGAAACTTAGTATGTGTACCGCTACTACCTAGGTCCTACTATCTACTTGGTACTTTGCATTTTGTATGTAAGCTTCAATTAGTATTCCTAGACTAGCATCAATTTTGTAAATACAAGAAATATGGATTTTTAGCTTTTTATTACAATATAACTTATAGATATTGTAACAATAAGTTGTTCCTAAAGTCAATTTAATCACTAATCCTCCTTTAGGACGTGGCCCGAGGAAAAAGGTAAGAATCGTCTTTCTGTCCGTGAACGTAATATGTATATTAAACATTAAAATAATATAGATTTTACTATAGTTCGTCACACACTTAGGATATGATTCCTATAAAGAACAATTTCCCTCGCTCAGTGAGCTCCATTTGATATGAGGGGTCATTGGAAAGTAGACCCTGCAATGTTTTCTAGAAGATCGCAGTTTTGCCTAAGTACTCAAATGTGATACTTATAACAATTTTATCACTGCGGGGTCAATTTGTTAACATTCCAGCTGCGATAGCTGAGGAGATGCGGGTTCAAATCCCGTAATTTTTACACGTACCTATTCAAAGAGTTATTAAAAATACTCTTCTATTTGCTAAGCTACTCGTTTATCCGGAAAAAAGCATATAGACATGATATAGAATAGATCATGCTACTAAAAATAGGAAATCCGTTTAAAAAACAGTTTGAAGATGTTTACTTAAAAGCTCTCCACGCTGCTAAGCTCCGGCGCGAGGAGCCAACACAAAAACTAAATAAAACAAACAACCAAAATTGATTGCTCCAAGCCTTTACGGTTTATCATTTTACGGCAGGCGAGGATCATCGGAGATTTCTATATCTAATTTTATTGCTCTACCACATGGTTGAAGTTGAGTAGAATTGGAGTAATCCTACAATAGAGTGAATGATGAATGAAACCAATACTTGTAAGTTTTGAGAACACTACCGGAGTACTTAGGCAAGAGTGAAGTTTGTTTTTGCTCTGTATGAACAGATACATAAAGAAAATATATAATTATTACAATGTACAGGATTGGACCCGTTATAGTTTTACTGAAAGTACCTATAGCATAGGTGTGGGGTGTGATTCTCGAAAATGAAATTGTACATCAGCCAATCATCGCCGGTAATGATAACAACACCAGCGAATTGGCGCCTTGGCTGCATAATCGATGAAAACATTAACCAATCACTGCCTACGCGATTCAACCGATGCACGCATTAACCAATCAGCTGCATTGATGTAAGCTCGTAGCTCCTATGAGCATTTTGCAGAATCGCATACCTGCACTGTATTTTAATAGTGCTTTTGAAAACATAATACATATAATTCTATGTGCTCATTAAGATGCAATATAATTTTTATCACTATCCATAAAAACATACGTGAGCGTAATGAAACCATTCCCACATTATGACTGGTGCGGTCTAGATAACTAAAGAGACGCTGTCTGCGAATGCGAAATTGTTAAAATTGCTACCTGTACGTAATGGAAAACGATTACTAACGTTTCTGGACCAATAATTATGTGCTATTATTTTAATTGGTGTTCTTGGATAGTATTTATTTTTAATAAATAAATAATTATTAGTAAAATTGTGATCGTTTGATGGATTGAAGCAATTTCATATGGTATACCTATAGGCTAGCGGTCCTATTAATTGATTCAAGTTATTGCCATTGGATGACATTCATGAACTATAATTTATAGAGTACTTACCAAAATTATCGCGTCCGCGGAAATTGAACCCGGATATTTTTTTAACGTTTCCTGATAGATGAAACCACCGGTCTGCCTAAGGTCTCAATAGAATAAGACGTACCGAAACTACCGTCTCGGAGGCATTTACCTACTTCCGCCGCTCTTAGAGAGAGTAGGTTATTCTCTTATTAGAAAGAAATCCCGTGTCGAAGGAACCATTTATGCAAAATTTCAACTTTCAGCAAACCAACCAAGTTTGGCGATAGGTACTCATATCAATAAGTGAACTGTTCTTTTCATTTGTATAGATTTTTCTGTACGAGCTTAGAAACAACGATTTTGATGGTTCGAATTAAAAACGACTCTTCGAGTATAATAGGACAGCTACCCGAGCAAGTGTAAACTCGCGTATTTAAAATATAAAAGTACAAAGCAACTTCCGGATAAAGTAGCTTAGCGCGGGAGCGTAAGAAAAGAGTTCAGCAACGCGGCCATGAGATAAATCCTGAAGGAGACGGTTCGTAATAAAACACGTACGACGCTGGCGCTACATTTTATTTCTGAAAGCGATAAGGACACGAGAAATTCCTTTTACGACGTTCTCGGGGGCGGGGCGCGGCGTGAATACGGCGACATCTGGTTTATGTCGACGTTGGTTCGTAAACCCGTGAGGGGCGACCCGAAACGTTCGATGCACCGTGACAATGATCAATGTACTTTAATCACTCACCACGTCACCACAAATACTCGCACGTGTTAAAGCCGTAGACGGTTTGTATTTTTGTACGTACTTCCCCGCTCTTACGAATACCTTGGTTGGTAAGTGCGACAGGCGACATTGCGGGAGAATATTTTTTTTTTTTTTTTATTGAAGATAGGCTTGCGCTTGACGACAATCATGCCTGATGGAAAGCAATGATGAGGTCTAGGATGGAGCGCGCTTGCCTAGAAAATGCCTATTCACTCTTCTCTTGAAGGCACCTAGATTGTACTTGGCTGGAAACACGGAGGCTGGAAGGGCGTTCCACACCTTAGCGGTTCGTATAAGAAACGTGGAGGAAAAACGTTTCGAGCGACAGAAAAACACGATTTACCTAATTACTAAAAAACTATAATAAGTCAGTTTTAAAAAAATGACTTATTACTGCCGACACAAATTAAAAAAAATACTTACTTATACATCCATTACAGTTTTCGATAAAATAAAAAAAATAAAGATTTTCGAGCAACTTTCGGGAGAACATGCTATTTAGAAATTTTCTTCCAATCGTGTTTCTGCTTCTGTGAATTGAGATTAAAGACCAAAAATTCATGACGTTAAAAAGTAATTAGTTTTTAGTTTTTACCCTGCCACTCATTAAAAATGGTTTCAATATAACCGTTTAGCCCGTTAACGAAAGCTCTGCGTATTTTAACACGCGTGCCCGACGCCTCCTGTCGGACCTTGGGTCTTGTTATTTATTTGACGCATTATTTATTGATATGCTCAGACGGCAAATGCGCACGTGTCAAGATAGATCTTGAAGCCAATGAGAACTGAAATCTTTAAAATTGTTGATCGTCGAGTTGGTACTGAGGGTGTTAGTACAGGTACGATACGAATACGAATTTCAAGGCGACTCGCATCGCTCAATCGAATCGACAGCCGCATGTCACCGACTGTCCATGTATGAAAGAATTCGATTCGTTTGTGCGATGCGAGTTGATTCGAAAATCGTACAAAAACCTGTACTAACTCCTCAGATTGATCTTAAAGCCAATGAGAACTGAAATCTTTAAATTGTTGATCGACGAGTTGGTTGGTACATATTCGATGAACCAAATAAATTTTGTGCTTTATTCTGCAATATTGGATAAATCTGTATGATAGGTACCTATACCCACAGCCTATACCATACAAATCTTATCTACATCATCAGATGTCGCCTTGCTTGACAAAGTGTTTACTTGTATTCATTATTTAAAGAACTTTTAATCTTTCTGTTGCATTTTCAATACAAATGCACATTGGCGAGTCAACATCTTCTGATGATGCTTCAGTGTAGGAGCGAAAGATATGTAGAGAATATTTTGTGATGGATGAATTGACTTCCGCAAAGTAACTACCTGCAACCTGTTGTAATCCAAAAACACAAAAATATAAAAGGGAACATGTTATGCTAAGTAACTCTGGTAGGGTAGTTGAAATTTGTAAAAGCAAAACCTCGATTTATTACTATAACCTTTGCGGTGAGCATAAAATGGGTACCAACTACCGAGCCTGTAGTATATTCTCATAAACAACATTTTCCTCCCACGAAAAAGGTACAGATGTGATTGAAAGCGTAGAATCACGCTCTCTGAAAGCGTTCACGGTTCGCAGGCCGCTACTCGCCAGCCACTAGCCAGCATTACCGTTTATAGGGGATTGCCCATCAGAGCTCGGCACAAGTAGCTAGTAATAAAGCTCGCTGCCTTGCCGCTCCCACTTAACCCGAATAGGGTTGTGTATAATGTGTAAACAAGGGTGTTATGAAAAAACCAACATTTTTCATCTCATCTTTTCAAGATATTCCATATTTTTGAGGTAACACGGATAACGAGTCTGTCTGCACATTACTTATTCATTACATCTTCGTGGTACACTGAGTCTTTATAATTCTGGTGGTCTCAACACATTTTTACAAGCTTTTATGTACTCGTAAATTGTATTGTTTGCATGTATGTTGAAGTCCTTACTTACAACTGAAATTTAAAGCAGTTACCTCAAACAATTGAAATGAAATTTAGTTTCAATGTGAATACATGCTTAGCTGAAGATGTCATTGTAAATCGAATATGGCGGACAACCCAAGATGGTGAATTGTTTTTGTCGTGCACTGCCACGGAATGGGTATCGAATGATAGTGCTCAGAAGAATAGGAATAAACTTCCTCTCCTTTTATAAAAGTTAGTTTTTAAAAATGCTTTTACTGTTAATGTATAGCTTACTAAGGGCCTTACGGTCGCTAAAGGGCAAGGGTCTCTTCTTACTCGTATAATGAGAAAGCTTTGACATATTCCATTACACTGACCATCGCTGCAGGTTTCCTCGCGGTTACTTAATTCTCTTTCAATGCTTAGGAAGTAATATTAGCCACAAATGCTTGCATCTGCTAATCAGGGTTGAGTGTGGGATTCGATCCCAGTATAGTTTTCATATGCATGTAACATACATTCCTTCTTGGTCTTTCTAACCCTAAAGTACTACAGTAAGCATCACTTCCTTCACGGTCCGAAGGTTCTCCATAGCATAAAAGTTATGGGTTAACTTCTTCAACAAAATACTCGTAGTCAATTTAATTATTTTCTGTTGAAAGCCGAGCAATTTCAGCGTAATTCTAAAATAGGGGTTAAGTTTTGGAAACTTTAATTGCCCGAGTTCAACCCTAGCTTCCTCACACGCTCTGGAACTTCTCAGTTGACACTAAGTGTTCCTATTTGGAGTTTATTTGCTCAAACTTGTGCATTAACAAGTTTTATGCAAATCACGGCGCAGACATTGAGTGCTCCAGGGAACATTAATCACGTTGTATTACAATTTACAAGTTACATATTAACTCACGCTGTTAGTTTGTGGGTAGAGATCAAGGGAGTTTATTTTCAATTAAAGGTTTGACAAAAAAGCTTGAGTAAAGCATGACATAGTGTTGTGTTTTACCTACATTCCTATCGTTATAATATTATTAAGAACTGTGAAAATAGTGTGCGATTTTGCTGCAAATGCGCCGTTTGTGCTTTCACTTGGTTTAAAACAGAATAATGTGTGTTTTGGTGCTTGTTTAAGAAACAGCTGAAAGTTTAAAAATGGTACAATATTGCTTTTGCTGCAAGTCTCCTTGAATTTACTCAAAAATATCTCTGCTCTTTACTCAGCTATTGGATCAGTCAGCAGCAATATCTGGTGTCTTGCTTATTTATATATTCTGAGGTTGCTCCGGTATCAAAGTGAAATGTGAGTAAATAAAATATTTCTGTGGTTTTGTGTTTGTGAGGTGTTTTACATATCGATTTATCCGATATTTCGGACAGTACTTAAATAACTTTGTGGTTCTTTAGGTAAAATTACATTTAGGTTCAATTAAAATATACCTATTGACTTTTATACCTCTCATCTTAAATATTCGTTAAATTTTTAGAAATGTAAAAAGAATCATCAATATTGGTGAAGAATTAAGGTTAATTGTGACATTCCACATTTCTTTTTATACCTAACTGCGTCTCAAACTTAACTTTTTTGTTAAGTTAAGACACAGTTATAAGATCGATTAGAATTGTAACTCCCCCTTCTTCTATTTTGGAAGCTTCCTAAAAGTCCAGTCTTATACCCTTATGGTAATAATCCTTGCTCTTCTGATTTCGTAGGCGCACCATAGAGCATTAATCATCTTATATTGTTACGTGCTCCAGACGCGGTTCACTAAATTGATGATCTAACTTCGTGCTTAATTATGCCTTACACTAACTAAGACTAAATTAAACCACTCGTATCGTATATTGCAGTTTAGAAACGTGTTATGTAAATAATAGAGACTTGGGTATAAGTTTTGGAAGTAATCCTGTCG
The DNA here is from genome assembly GCA_036785405.1 of Coenonympha arcania. Classification (NCBI taxonomy): domain Eukaryota; kingdom Metazoa; phylum Arthropoda; class Insecta; order Lepidoptera; family Nymphalidae; genus Coenonympha; species Coenonympha arcania. The sequence goes on from CM072067.1 coordinate 8,140,719, forward strand.
AATTTCGTGAATGCAGAGTGACCGAATAATTGTCTCAACCCTATATTGCGGCCCCACTACTGGGGTCATAGATAACCCAACACAGGGTAAGTGCAGGCAAAAGAAACATGCAAGTTTCTTCACGATTATTTCCTTCATACTTGAGTAAGGCATATTTAGATTTGCGTGCGTGTGATTCGAACCCTGATCCCCTATATATAAGGCAGAGGCATGAAACTATAAATCACTAGGCATTCATTGCTTATTGGTCGTATGATATTTTCATTAAACTCGACTGCTACTACAGATTTTTTTCAATCTGATAGAAGAAAGAATGGTGATACTCAAACGCCCGTTAATATGTGATGCTAAACATCTAATGCATATATTGGCGGATCGTTGCATAATAACAGTGTTGGACAATGGACTTCACGCCGCGGTGGACATTCATTGTGGTTCTCTATACGTAGCTCCTCGCATAGTTTACTGCCGAGCTACGTATTTCAACTATTTTGTTGTTTGGTATTTGTAGCCAGTGCCCGCAGCTTTATAATAACAATCTAAGTAACTAACTTAGTACTACATTCTATTTAAAAGCCAAGACGGTTTTTATTTTTGTCATCATCGCTCTTACGAATACTTTGGTGGGTGCGACAAGAATGTTGCGGGAAAATATCACATAAAAACTGTAATTAAAAATCCTTTTAAATATGACATTATTAGTAATTCCCAGGCTTGACACCTATCTGGAGAGAAATTTCCCTATTGCCTCAGACACCGGAAAAGATAGATACCGGTGACGAAAAAAATATTGACAGCGACGCCAACTCAGAATTTAAATTATTATCATCTTTGTAAAGATCAATCGAAAATATAATCTGTTGAAATGACCGTTTCCATTCACTAAATACAGTCATTAGGACTAGCACCCTATACGTAGGTAGCTGCAAAAATATTTAGTCATCGGACCCTCGACTCTGTTTATTACTGCTAATGACAGGGATGAGTACAAATTGGCATACACACATTCATATGACATACCTACGGTACATAATTACAAGTATTCGGATCGTGGGAAATGAGAACGCTAGGACTGGAAGGATGTTAAGTAAAAGCTCGGAGCCCCACATCCGCCAGGTTAGCATTTAAGCGTAAGACTAATGAGTAACGTGCAATGACTAAATAGGTGGAACTAAAAAGAATGCCTGGTGATTATGTCACGCAGGCAGCTCGTACAGCAATTAAGTATGTGTGGTGTGGCACAGGTTTTCAAGTTTAGTCATTAATTCTTTGAATTATTAACTATTTCTCCAGCGGAATCATGATGGCGTATTCATTTTCTAATGTTGAGGACGTTGACGTTTTGATGTGTTTGTAGTAATTTTCGTGTTTGGTACAGATCTTATAGGTGCCTAAATTGCGCATGTCTTATTAATTTATAGAAATGGCAATATAAATAATGAGCTCCGAGTTTAGTAAGTTCAAAATAAGTAAGTACATGTTATAGAGAAAAATTTCAATAGAAAATAGAAACACTTTACGCTTTGTGTCCTGTGTAACTTACTTTATCCTAAGTTTCCTCCCGGCCTAATAAATCTCTTCGTTGTTCGTTGGCAACAACGTAGGTGATGGCGATTTGCCGTGTTTAGTTGCCTAGTGGATTGGTAACAGGCATAATGCAAAAAATAGGATATTGTAGCACCAACCACCATTTCCACCACAACGGATAGAATTTCCTCGTTGGTCTAGTCATCTACTGTAGTGTTACTTTACATGTTTGCTACGGCTAATAACTGCCGCCGCTCTGTGTGGAAGGGGTTAGGACAGGTTTTTGTACGAATTTCGAGTCGCACAAACGAATCGAATGCCTCCATACATTTACCACCTAAGCCTTTTATTGACAGCCGCATGTCAGCGACTGTCCAAGTCCATAGATGGCGCTGGCTGTAAATGTATACGTATGGAGGAGTTCGATTTTTTTGTGCGATGCGAGTTGACTCGAAATTCGTACACAAACCTGTACATACTAACCCCTCTGGATAGAGTCTTACTTGGTGCGGCGTGTAGGGGCTGGGCGCCGCCGCGTAGGGCTGCGGCTGCGGCGGCGGGTAGCGGCAGGGCGGCGGCGCGTAGGCCGCGGCCCACTGCTGCGTGCCGCCGCGGAACTGCGCGCCCGCGCTCGCCATGCGCGCCGCGCAGCCGCCCGCGCCCGCGCTCGCGACCGTCACCGCGCCGCCCGCGCCTTGCGACGAACGACAACCGCCGCCGCTCTGTGTGGACTGGATAGAGTCTTACTTGGTGCGGCGTGTAGGGGCTGGGCGCCGCCGCGTAGGGCTGCGGCTGCGGCGGCGGGTAGCGGCAGGGCGGCGGCGCGTAGGCCGCGGCCCACTGCTGCGTGCCGCCGCGGAACTGCGCGCCCGCGCTCGCCATGCGCGCCGCGCAGCCGCCCGCGCCCGCGCTCGCGACCGTCACCGCGCCGCCCGCGCCGTGCGACGAACGACAACCGCCGCCGCTCTGTGTGGACTGGATAGAGTCTTACTTGGTGCGGCGTGTAGGGGCTGGGCGCCGCCGCGTAGGGCTGCGGCTGCGGCGGCGGGTAGCGGCAGGGCGGCGGCGCGTAGGCCGCGGCCCACTGCTGCGTGCCGCCGCGGAACTGCGCGCCCGCGCTCGCCATGCGCGCCGCGCAGCCGCCCGCGCCCGCGCTCGCGACCGTCACCGCGCCGCCCGCGCCGTGCGACGAACGACAACCGCCGCCGCTCTGCAACCAACGACAAACACCTTTACATCGACTGCACCTACTAGAGAGTACCTTTTTTACTCGGGCACTTTTTTTTGTGGACAAAAAAGACATCATATTACTCAAGATTTGTATTTATTATCAAATTACAATATTTTAATAAGTAAAATTAATCAGCGGTAATTTTTAATGGATAAAAACAAGCTTTTCAGCATTTGATGGTAGCAAACGATTACGCTTTTCATCGTAAATGATACCAGTTTCAGAAAACAACCTCTCACTATACTCGCTACTCCCGGGAGAAGAAATAAACTTTAGCAAATTTTGAAAGGTTTGGGTATTGCTTTTCATTTGTTGACCACCACTTGTAAGGATCAGCTTTCCTATCTAGGCGAGACCTGGTCTCATTTTTTAACATGACAAGCATGTACTTAGTGCCGAATATTCGGCGCTTCGGCCGATAGCGTTGCAGAACATTCGGTATTCGGCTAAATCACTATTCGTGGCAACTCTAGTACCTACTTTACTTCAACAACACATATAGGTCGCGGCGTCAGCTGATGTCGCGGCAAATATCTTTAGCGTTCAGGGAAAATGTAGGGGATTTCTGCTCATGACGGGACTTTGGAAAAGCGACGGAATGCGACTCCAATCCATACGCACGGCCGCCCCAATCCGCGTACCCCCGTGGTATCTTATTTTCGACTCTGCGCAACTGCCAAACTTAGTTGCCGCGACTTATAGTTGTATGTACAATAGCGGCACGCATGTGAACCGTTTTGACAGATGAGAGATAGCGTTACAGTAAATGGGCAGAGTGAGATAGACTGAAGCAGCAGACTATGCGAAAGACACAATGTCAAAATGGTCTTCAAGCGTGCCGCTACTGTTACTAACCCTGTACCACCAATATAATGTGCTCCCCACTATACATTGACCATGTTCATTAGGTTAGAAGAGGTTCAATATTGAAGTGAGGATAAGCTTAAAACTACATATAAAACCTTCTTAGCAGTTGAATCGCCATGGAAGTTCCATACCCTCGCCAATCTTATAATTTCTAAATTGTGTCAGGTCTAATCTGGTGAGACCCATGGTCATTTTAGCTTGAATCTTTAATTTCAGTAATTTAAATTTAAGCAATTTTGCATTCCGATGCGTTTGTTTCATTAGAAGTTATGGAAATCCTCGATTTTAGCACTGTGTCACTAATATATAAAGGGTCCTCTTTAGTCCTATCATCTTCTTTGTTATTGGCTTTATCATTTCGTATTTGTCAATAATCAAATACAGTTTTACATTATTGTAGTGTCATAATACGCTACCTTCTATAAAAGGAAATCCTGGGTGGTCTCTAATATCAGTTGAAGCTGCTTAGCGACACTAGATATCTCTTTGATCCGGGTAATCTCGGAAACCTTCTGGAACTTTTGAGGGATTAACTCGAATTTTAATGCCACTCAGCCAATTAGACAGGAGATGTCACATTTCGTCAACAGCTGTGGTACTTCTACTTACTTTAGATTGAAATCAGAAAACGGTAGCGATTCGTTTTTAGTCATATCAGATAGGAGATTTTTAGACGCGCTGAATATAGAGGCTCCAAATCAGAATCGATGCCAATGGATAGGTACTTATTCAATTGTTGAAATCGTTTTTCAAGTTAAAAGATTACTTCTTTTAAATTTGGCTTCGGAGCACTAAAAATGGAGCGATAACACATTGAGATACCTCTATTAAATTGCAAATAGTCAAGATTTATGAGCTCATATTCCGAGAGCTCTTTATAATTTGTTTCTGGAATAGAAAACGGTTTATCACTTTATAAGTTACTAGCGGCCCGTCCCGGCTTCGCACGGGTAGACATAAAAAGGTACAGATGTTTAAGTTATAAGCATGCTAATTAAAACGACTATGAATCACTAAATTAAAAAAAAATTGTATGCTTATTTTAAAGCCTCCCTGTACACATTCACAACGTTGGCTGTGGTATTTGTAGGTGGCAACAAAAGTATTGATTTTCAGGAGATCCTACTCGAGAAAGTGCCACATACAATTGCCCGTGGGAAAAGCACTGTCGATACCAACTATGGAAAAAGTTTGTCCCTGGGATTTATTTATTGTTAGGGCAAAGGATATTTTTAAAGGGAACTTTAACCTTTTAAAATATATGGGCAAATCAGTTGGTATCATCGGGATCCGCGGAACATGTGCGAGATGACCGGCCGCGGAACCCGTAATGATAGTTGCTACAATCACATTATCTCTTAATTCTTTGATCAATAGTCTTGTTCCATTACACATATTGGGAGGGCTTTAATTTCTTACGAAGCATAAAAATGTGTTAAAAAAAACTCGAAATATTCAATGTCGCTTGCGTCCACTGCGTAAGAAGCCGACCGCGCGGATCACGAAGAGTTAGTTACTCGATGCGCTTTTTATCGCAGTTTTTATTTTAATTTCATGATATCTTTTGAATGGAATGTCCGATTTCAATAATTCAAAAAGTAATCATCAGGTATTGAGACAGTCTTGAATATTAAATTATTTATTTGGATAAAAATTTATAAATGGTATGGATAACACGATCTGATTTTGATCGGCATTTCTATCAATTTGTTAAATGTAAAAAAGTAGTTATAGTGACGTAACAACAATAGTTAGACACATAGTCTCGTGAAGTTTTTTGTAGATATTGATATATTCTATAATATTGTCAAACATTTTTTTGTCCTATCATTAATACTCTTCGCAGCGTATGCGGTAAAAGACATTTTATGGCTAATTTTTTTACACCTTCGGTTGGTTTTAATAGGAATTTCTAAAGATTGCTATAGTAATCTAGTACTAAATATAGCCTATGTTACTCAGTGATAATGTAGCTTTCTAATGAAAAAAGAATTATTAAAATCGGTCCAGTACTTTTTGAGTTTATTCGTTACATACAAAAATACAAAAATCCAAAAATACAAAAATACAAATCTTTCCTCTTTATAATATTAGTGTAGACTAGTAGTTTTTCCCGCGGCTCCACCCACGTGAGTTCAGTTTTTCACAAATCCCGATGGAAATGTGAATTTCCCGTTCCCGCGCCCGCTCCCTATTCCAACCTTTATACCTAATTTCAAGGAAGTTTGCTAAAGCAAGCTATACCTATAGCTGTCGCTATACATTACTCTAGAAAACTCGGGGCCGTAATATCCCACGGGAACTATGGTTTTTTCCAGAATCAAAAGTAGCCTATGCCCTTTTCGAACCTCTCGTTTATCTCTGTGTCTTTCTTCAAAATTGATTCAACGGTTTTGGCGTGTAAACATAACAAACAAACTAACATTCACATTTTATACCTAATATTAATAAAGAATGGGGATAGAGGTGTTTCTACAACAGCAAATGGTTTATCACTCCATAAGTAATGAACACTTGGGTCTTTTAAAATTATATATGTTTAACACGATATTTTCCTTATAATACGCGATAATACATATTTGTATCTGCAAAATGGAGACGATTTCTGGGAAATGCATCACTTATAAGGCGTGCTGGTAAGTGGGGTTAGCAGGTACAAGTTGTTGGATAAATCTTGATTTGGTTTTGCCTCGTTAATCGTTATGCGACAAGTAACCTAAAAGCTATCGAATTCTTAGTTTTTTAGCATTATTACATAAGTCTTGGTCTAGCCATACTAATCCTGAAACAATTGGGTATTACACTACATTCATCTTGAACAAGATTATTAACTAGAATAAAAATAATGACATACTCTGAAAATATTAAAAACCAACAAATATTTAAGTACAAAGTTACGGTTATTTAAATTTTGGATCTTCTACACCTCTCTCCTAAAACGAAAATTTGTACGAAATTCTAATGTATATAAAATTCTCGTTTCACAGTGTTCATAACAAAACTCCTCCGAAACGGCTTTTATAATTTTTTTTGTGCATACCTATTCGATTAATAGGACGTAAACTATATTTTATACCCCAGTGAGAAATAAATATGTCAAGCTAGTTTCAATCTACAAATTACACACCTATTAATCAAAGCAGTTTAAAATGCCCGAGTTTCAGTTCTTATAAATCTATTTCCGATACTTGGTTACACTCAGCGTTGATTGGCTCCTAATTGAATCAATCCGAGAACGACTGATAAAGATAGCTATCTCACGATGAATTTTTTATTTACCCTAATTACTAACTAGTCGGTCGTACGCTAGATTGAAACAAATAAATCTAGGTCTGAATAGCACAATAATTAAATATCTTCACAGATACTATTTGTAGAGCCAATGAGATAAGCGCATCCAATACTAGTAATGTTTTAATTTTTAATGAACTAACTAAATCTCCGGATTTCATTCCCTTTTTCCAATTAGACATCCCAAGTTTTTTTGATTTCTTTCTCTGTAAACTGAGCGTACCTACATAATATGTAAACAGATTGAGATCCTCTTCTTCCTGCCCTTTTTCTCACGTTATGTGGGGTCGGCTCAACATGTCTTCTTCCATTCGCTCCAAACAGCCGTCAACTCGCAATCCACTCCTTTCACACGCATATCTTCTTTTACGCAATCCATCCATCTCTTCTTCGGTCTTCCTCTACTTTTTCGTCCCTGCCCATGCATACTCATCGCTATTTTAGTAACTGACTTTCATCCTTTCGCATAACATGCCCATACTACGCTGACCTTTTACTCCTCATCATTTCTGTTATTGGCGCAACTTTCAAACTTCCCCTTATGTACTCGTTCCTTATCCTATCCATTCTCGTCACACCACACATCCATCACAACATTCGCATTTCGGTCGCATGCACTCTTCTTTCATCTGTCTTTTACCGCCCAACACTCTGATCCATACAACACGACAGGGTCTGACGACCGTCTTATAAATTATCTATTAACTTTAAGGGGCATTCCTGGATCGCATATTATGACACCTGAGACCTGTCGCCATTTCATCCATCCCGCATTCATTTCATTTCATTCATTCAAAAAACGGATTGAGATATAAGCACATAATAACATAGGGCATGTTTGAATTTTTACCGTCGCCCGTTTTTTACAGGCTTACGTCACTAAAGTAAAAAGGCATAGCTCACCATGCTGATGAAGCGTAGGTTGACATGCTTCACAGACTTTTAGAAATAGCGGAAAGCTGTCGGGAATGCAGCTTTCCTTAAATTTCCTCAAGATGTTTTATTTTACCAAAAGCAATTAGTATACTATTTAGTTGCCGTTAAAATTCTATAAGTACTTATCCATATTATGCCAGCTTAAGTATATCTATGGTTATTAACATAAAAATATTAATGTGTGGTGTGTACTTGTATTTAACTTCTTATTACAAAACACCATCAACGCTCACTTAAAAAAGTAATTTTACTAAAAAGTAGCGGTATAAGTAAAGTTAGCCCCAGGATAGAAGCATAGTACGTGGAGAGTAAAAAAATATATCCTCTGAAAGAGCTTTAACTTGTACTTACTTTTAAAAGGCCCTGTTAACTTCCCAGATACCAAAGAAAGCACTATACGGCTTAGCACATTAAACCATTGTGGAATTCTTGCTATCAATAAATTAGAGTTCAGTATTCATTTACTTAGTAACTAAGTATACACTACAGACAGGTAATGGGTAGACAGTTTTAGGGATAAATCCAATGCAAATAATATTTCAGTGCCTTTTTAATTTTTTTTTATAAAATAATGAAAGTTTAATAACTATTTCTTTTTTAAGTAAAAAATACGAATTAATTTAAAGGAAAGACTCTTTGCTCTTATAAAATTTTGGAGATCATAAGTACTCGTAGGTGAAATCGCAGACCATCATATTATTATGTCATGAAACAAATAAATACATAACTTGTCACTATTCTTCTATTCATATAGGACATACTTAACTAATTATGTACTTTAAGAATAAAGCAATAATTATTCTCAAACCTCTGAAAATGATGTTCTATGACTCTTTGCCTTTACTAACTTGCTTGTATAGCTATGACTAGGAAAGATTGGCATCTAGACATCTCGAGTCGAAAACCATGACAAGGCGGCTGCGGTTTTCGCAAGCGTCTTGCCTTATCATCGTGTGTAGGTTTATTACAATTTATTCCAATCTTACATCGCAATCATACAAAAGTTGCCTAGACAGAAAAGTATATAATATACATATAACATCCATACCACAACGAAAAGTCTAAGAAAAGAAATATTTCTACGGTAGATGCGGACTTGAAGTAAAAATCGTAAAAATTATTCGTCGAACAATTTTCCTAAACCAAATTACCAAACAGTTATTCTTTAGGAAATAGATATCAACTTGTATGTTTAAGGCTATTCCGTTTTTATGATACTAAAACACAAAATATTTTAATTGTGAGTTACAGGCATGCGCTGGATGACGATTCTAACAAAAAGAGAGCATTGATGAGTTCTAATTCGGAGTTGGTTCGTCTAAAAATGCCCATTCACTCTTCCCTTGAAGGCACCCAGATTAAACAGAGTATTTAACAGATACAGAGTGACTCAAACTTCTTACGATCTATACGAAAAATACAATATGCAGCGTTTATAATATCTTTTCGTCGGTGTACGTGGAGTTTGTTATTCTGGTCGAGTGCGTTCACCAAAAATGAGATTTATAGTGGCAATAACAATGTATAATTTCACCCGGGCGACCCCATCTTGAAACTTAATTATTTGAGTCACGGAATTCCAAAAACCGCCCGGGAAACCTGAGGGATCAGAGCTTTGTTATTTTTTTCCGGACGCTTTAATAGCACCCTCATTCCTTATAACCATATTTTTAGTGTTCCGCGCAAGGAAAAATAGACTGTAAACGTCTACTTATTTTTTATGAACTCCTTCTTATTTTCGGCAATACTGAAGTTAAGCTAGTGTACACGTGTGTTTTATATTATGATTTATTGAAGCAAAACCTCAAAAAATATTAACATTCAAAACAATTGTCTACTGCGCATGTAGTATGCTCTAACGGTCACCATGTCACAAGACGCGTACGATGTCAAGGGAAAAAGCCAGTTAAAAGTATAACAATATGTTACCGAACACTCTAACTGAAAAACGAACCGTACATGACCGGGTTTTTTTCGCTAGTTGAAAAAATAGGTGAGTAGACTGTGAGACGATAAGCCGGCAATCCGCTTAGAGTGCGTGGGCGTGCGGTGTAAGGAATTAGAGTAAAATATAGATTCATAATGATCGGGTACGCTGACATTTTCTCGGGCACGCAGCCCCCACAGATCGATAAGTAACATTATGCTGGAACACGACACTCTGATTCAAGTTTCAGATACTTAGGTAGGTGATTATTATCTTCCTTATACAGTGCTTCACATCTTTCCTCCTGGATGTTATTCCTGCAGCCTCATTTGCAGGTTGGATCGTTTGTTCGTTTCAGCACGACGGACGTCCACAGCTGGACAAGGCCACCTGCAATGATTTCCAAGTCACACGGTCCTGCGCCACTTGTACCTACCCAGCGACTTCCCGCGACCATCTGGTCGGAGGTCGCCAAAACTGCGCTTTCCCGTGCAGTACGAAAATTTCTTTTAATTTAAATATGAAAGAGCGATTAACAGGTTTTTTTTGACGTGACAACGTCTTATAATTCGATAGAGCCGGTTGCACGCACGAAAAAACATGACTCATCCGGCGTTACCTCGCTCATGCGGCGTTACCGGCGTTACCTCGCGAGCGCGGAACGAGCGACCAAGAAGACGTTGTCACGTTCAACTATCGTCAGTAAATCGACTTTACAGACAACCAATTTTTTTTTGACGATCGTAGGTAAATTAAAATTATTAGTCTTATACGGTCACTGATCTATCTTGTATACTAGTACGCCAGATCACAGACTGTCAGCGTAAAAATGAAGACACTTAATTTTCGCCATTTTGGCGCTGATTGCTGCATAACTTAGTGTAAGCGCCCATGGAACTAAAATAAAGTGACATTCAAAACTATTGTCACTAAAAATGCTAATTTAGTACCGTGGACCTTCGATGGGGGCGCTTCAAATCGGCACCAAAAATGAACTGTCGATTGTATAGAATGTTTGATCCAGGTGATACGTGACAGACGAGAGTGTAGCGTATTTATCCATGCCCTAATAGGTACATCAATATTAACTCAATTTCGTTTGAACTCTTGCCTGAAATGACTACAAACTAACATTCCAATAGCAGTTTTCGCGGTTGAATAATCAAATTGGACTTGATCTATTCGTCTATAGCTAAGGCTCTTTTAAGGCTTGAATTCCCCGCTCCAAGGTAGCGATAACTAGATCCGAATATTTCGCCAGTTTTTCCTCCTATAACTGTAACATATAAAAGTGAATGTGTGGTGTGGTAGGTGCGTTCTAATACGCTATCGCGGTCACGATGATTAAGCCAATTATATCTAATTGTACTTACTCATATAACCTTAATTTACTGGTATAAACTTTCTTGGTTTACGAAATACTTATTAGCACAAAAATGTATTAACTTTTTTGTGCTAATAAGTATTTCGTTTTTTTCCGTAGGAAACTCAAGAACAGTAATTTCACGTAAGTAGTAGAAATCATGTAGACTCTTTGTAGATCTATTATATCTGAATGTGAGACTGGATCACCACTAATTAAGTTTTTGTGACGTATAGTAGAACACCAATTAATACTTACAAACCGTTTTTACGTTTTCGTTGTTTAGGTAATAACAATAAGGAAAACCATGAAAAAATATATCTACTTAGGTACATAGAAAATGATGTACATAACTAACTGTTTTTCCTATTAGGTTGTCGGTCTCAACATTTTTTTTGCGTAATTCGAGGGGAGCGATAGCAGAACAAAATATATATGTGGAGTTAGTGAAATCTCAAAGCCGATTGTCATCCCGTGGTAAGGAAACATTTTCCCAGCGTAGATTTAGTTCATGTCGAGTGGGAAGATTGGCGTCTATGGGTCGCGACTGTGTCTCGACGACGCGCCTAAAGATGGTTTTTTCCAAGGACTTAGGACTTCTAGAAAGGATTTGTAATATTTGTACGGAGAATTGTACAAAAAAATGTGTTTCTTTGATATCGCCTTGTAGAGGATCAAAATTATGTATCTATACTAGAGACGCCGATAGAATCTACGAGTAATGACATATTGCGTGCTGATAGGTAGGAATGAGACAAAAATTGCTCATTACCAAAAGCGTACATTTCTTGAGAGAATTATCATAAATAATTCAACAACAGTAGCATTTATGACAATAAATGAAAGTAAATTATAAACAGCACCAGAAAAAGTAAAAGCAGAACACTTACAATACAGATAATAAAAAGAATATACCCTCTTAAAGTACAGGATATTGAACTGCGAAACTAAAAGCAATGGCCAGTATGAAATGAAATAAAAGAAAGTGAAACCAATATAACTCCGCAGCCGTCTAACAATATTAGTGGACACTAACGGCTAGTCAGTGCTAGGCAATAAAGACTGTCTCAAAGGCTTCATTCAGCGTAGCTTAAGACTAAGATCGATCTACAGTCTTCAACTCTACACAGTTAAAGGCTTTTATTTTATTTTTACACCTAACAGAATAAGTTCTTGATACTTACGAGTATGTTTAGGTACTTTTGAAATGGTTACTTGCATACTTTTTGCATTTTTGACTCTGACCGCTATACTCGTAGCTCAAGTTACTCAAGGTCATTGCAGGTTTGGCAACAATTTAGATTGAATAAGAAATATCAATCAAACATACATAATTTTACTGAAGTCGAAGCAAAAGTTTAACAGCAAAACTAACAGCATAAACGATTCGATTGTGTATTCAATTCCTTGAAAATAAGAAGCAACCAGGATCCAGACTTGAATGTTGTTAAAGCATCTCCGTAGGTAGGTAGTTAAGTACCCGTGACCACGAAGCTATTGTAATCTAAGTACTACTTGGAAGCCTTTAAATTGTCATCTATAAAGACCATAATACAGACAATCCAACAGCAGTGGTTGCCTACCGTATCCAATTTATTCTTGCTTGCTTTTCTTTAATCGCGTGTGGCTTACCAGTTGGTTTTGTTCTTTTGTATGATTACGACTGTTGCTAAGCAGACACTGGGCACTTGAAAATGTTTATCTTTGCACACGATAATGTTATCTGGACCCAATCTTATATCTTATGATAGCTAAATATTGTTCGTAAGCGAAACATGTATAATATGTACGTATATTATATCGGCTCATATAAAATCACTAGCTGACCACTGACTGATTGTTTTGCCATTAGGGATATACTCGTACATCCCTAATTTACATTGATAAATATCCCATATAATATTTGCCAAATGAGCACGAGAATTTTATTTTTAGTTACCTATACGACCTACTCTCAGACTTACAAAACATATAACAATCGATCGAGCCGATTCAGAGGAGTTTGGTTACAAAAATGGGCACAAGAATTTTATATATCAGAGAATTTTGGGGGCTTACCTTGGGGCTAGATTGCGATGTATGTAATGTCCTGATATACCTATATTAGAGAATATAGATAATTTCCTTCAAAATTTATAAGCTTTTCGATGACTTTACCATAAAATTAGAGCAGATAAATACTTCAACAATCCTTTTCCTATCTAATTTTCTCGGAAGTAGAGAACGTATTTATTGTCTCGCAATTATCTCAGATGAGAGCAACACGTGCCGATCAGCGAATTAGATGGCGCCTCAGATATTCCAACTGCGTCATCCACCCCAACCCCTGTAGATTGCCAGTCAATGGCCGCAAACAAGGCCGTGATGACGAGCTTGCTTGTCTTCCCCAAATTCTAAATACCGCCCACAAATTGTTACTAAGACAACGATGTCAATAATTTGTATCAATTATCCCGTGCCTTCAAACCGATATTGCAATCCAAGATAGATATTGCTGCAATTCAAGAATTGAAGGTTGAAATTCTCAAAGGAATCCTTTTTGGGTTAAAAGTACTCACTACGGCTTCTCGGTTATTCAGTGCTCTTTAGGCATTTAACTCTTTGAAAATGAGTCAATGCTTTTTGAAGATTTCAGGTTGGTTGAAAATGATACTCAAGTTTGAAATCTTTTTGTGCAAAAGTTTATGTTCATTAATGGCCCTCTTCAAACGAACTCTCTGAATCGTTTTATGATATTTTTTCTACTTTTCATTGCAGAATATTCAGAGTCAGGAATAAGCTTTTGAGGATTTTTAAAGAATGTTAATTTGGTTTTTGTTTATCATTAACATTTTAGTACAAGTTAACTAATAAAAAGTGTTGGTTGTAATCTTAGATGGAATTTACCAGTCCGGAGATAGCATACGCATTTCGCTGGAAGGATAGTTTGTGAATAGAGAAAGGCATTTGTACGTGGTGTTGCATTATTGATTAAATGCAACTGTGCGGCTGGTTGGAGTTTATTGAACACTTGCTATTTGTATGCGTCAGAAATAGGATTATGTGAGAAACACTCATGTTCAATGAAATTAAATGTATTTGCGTTGATATGCTAATGTAGCCTGTTATGTTAAAGTGATTTTGCTGTTTATAAATCATTATAGGAAATAGTATTAGTTTCGCCGTTTTCTCTAATATTAGATTCTTTTATTTCATTACGCATTACATCTACCTATCTTTTCCTAACCTTAGTATATTTAAATGTTCACTAAAAAAAACAGCTCTCGAATTTAAATGTTTGATTATTTTTATTTTATTTCATTGAATCTTGTGGGTATTTGCAGTTTGTGGCTGTATTCTGATTCCAATAATTCCAGGTAATTCTGATTTTTCCATAAAAGAAAATAAATGAAACCAACGTTACTTGTTTCCGTGCAACGTTTTTGTTGTATGTCTACGCATCAAAACAAAACGAGCTGAATGCTCAGTTCATTGGGGAGTTGTTGATGTATAATTGTGCAAGTATCTGTTTTTATCATGTGCGATACACGCGTGAACAATTAAGCGATCGGTATGAATCGAGGCCCGCGGCTTTCATACGATACCAATACGTGAGGCAATTACTGCATTCAAGTGCACGGCGGGGCTTAATTGATAATTTCTTCACGCCACAACAATTTAAAAGAAACTCTTAAAATCGATTCACGAATAACGGCCGTTCGGTCTGTATCGTTTGCATATTGATAGGGCAACCTCATTCTTATTAGATGACCTCACTTTTCTAACTAGGTTATGAACAGTTGTCCTAGCTTCGAGTAGTGATGGAATCTAAACCAGGAATTATGAATCGGAACATTTTGGAAATTAACTTAAAATACCATGATATTTTTTATTGAAAGTGTTACGATGAAACTTATCGCTAATTTATTCTAATTACTGTATGAGTCTTGCCCGCGTGGAATGGTGCCAAGAATACTGGCTGCATTTCTATGTGGAACACATAGACTGATTCGTTGTACAAATAATGAGGCCCTTCTGTACATGAGGCTATTAACCGCGAAGAAATTTCTCGAAGGAATATTTTGACCATGACAATTAATTATTAAAGTACTAATGTGCATCAAATTACGTCTCTCTTTCGTAGTAGTATTTTTGATGCATTGAGTACTGAGAGTATGACGTTTCACGTCAATCAGCTACTGTGTTCTGTGACGCATTTGGCACATACAATATCTACTCGACACTCGTATGTTTAGTTGTTTGTTAATAAATTGGGATCACTGATCTTTATTATACTAGTATACTATGGATCAAACATTCTATACTTAAAATTGATAGTTTATTTTTTGTGCCGATTTGAAGCGCCCCCCTCTAAGGTCCACGGTACTGAATTGTCAATTGTTGCTAGTGACCGTCGTTTTGAATGTCATTTTATTTCACTTCCATGGACGCTCACGCCAATTTACGCAACGATTAGCGCCAAAATGGCGAAAATCAAGTGTCTTCTTCATTTTTACGTTGACAGTCTAAGGTTCCGCGTAGTATAGTAGTGTTATTATCTCGCTGCAGACTCGGCCATAAATCGTGCTTCGCTTTTGTTGTTCTTTGTTGAGTTGTGCATTACTGCAGAACAAAAGCGAAACACTCGAATGATTTATGACCGAGTCTGCAGCGAGATAATAACACTACTACAGTAGGTATAACAGAGGTCAGTGATTGTGCTACATAGGTATACATTTATTTACTCATAACGGCTGTGAAATATTTTCGTGAAACGCAATGCACCGCATGCTCGGCTGCTCGTATCATGACTTTATCATTTGTGCGGCAAAGCTTGCAGTGTGCTACAGTGGGGTTATTATTCAGCAGTTTTTGCTCGAGCGGGCGGCTCTGGCAGTCGGCAGTCGGCACGTTTTGTATGCGATCCCGATCCGCTTCGTCGGCGGCCGCCCGCGAGATTAGCGCCTGTAACCCACCTCCCCGCTGCGTAATTAAACAATTCCTGCTTTTGAGTTATTACGTACGGCTACTCCGTTCGTTTGCGGAAATATTCGCTCAATCTACGTTTATTTTAGGTTTCATCACTGCGATATTAAAGTTTAAATTGAAACAAAGTCGCATGCCACTAACCGCATAACTGCTCTGAAAGCAACGAATATGTGTTGCTCGGTAATAAGGAATTTCATAATAGTGGTGCACTAACGTCCTAAAGCAGCACGCTGCGTTCTGCGCAGTGCGAAACTGTCTTAAGAGGTATTGGCGCAAGTAGCCCGAGCAATTCAAATTTTATTTAGTTTTACGCAAATAGGAGACTAAATATACATCGTAGGCTTATGGAAATGAATTTTGCGAGCATTACATTTATGGACCTACATGTTATTCGTAAAAACTGTGGTCAACAATACTTATTTACTTCATATTTCTTCCCGATAGCTCAAAATCTGGGAAACTGCAGAAAATAATATTTTGGGTACCAATACGGAATGAATGGGAAGTTATGAGATTTTTGACGTGATAACGTTTAATAAATTGATGAACACCAGCAACACACATGAAAAATAGTAACGTTCCGCGTAACGTTCCACTTGAGCCTGTGCGTGCAAGCGAGAGCGCGCAGCAAGCGATAGAGAGGCACGATAAAACAAACGATAGAGAGGCCAATTATGACGTTATCACGTAAATCTATCGTCCGTAAACCGACTTTACAGACAACCAATTTTTTTTCATAAAAACATGTAGATGCATAAACGTTATGCTCGCAAAACTCATTGCCATAAGCCTATTTTGCATAATTAGCTTACTATTTGCGAAAAACTAAATAAAATTTGTTATTTGAACAGACCTATCTCTGGACTTGCAACTCTCTCTATACCTACGTAGGTACCTACATAGATATCATTTTAGAAAACACCTATTCGCGTCGCGCTAAGTCACTATAGTAGTGTTATTATCTCGCTGCAGACTCGGTCATAAATCATTCGAGTGTTTCGCTTTTGTTTTTCTTTGTTGAGTTGTGCATTACTGCAGAAGGGGTGATCTGTGCCGCAGAACAACAAAAGCGAAACACTCGAATGGTTTATGACCGAGTCTGCAGCAAGATAATAACACTAGTACTATATAGAATAGACGATAGCCTAAGTGGTTTGGAGGTTGGCGTGACTGCGTTATGCCGTATGCGTCGGCGCACGCTGCACTCACACAGAGCGGCGCGTGTCGGTATGTGTGTCATCTGTGTGGTGGTGGGTGCGGAATGCGGCCGCGTCCTTCGCCATACGCCGCCGCGCCGGTTCATTTGCACACAAGCGCAACACTGCTACGAAGTACGACCAGACGCAGACAGACGTTTTATAGCTTCCCAATTTATCATTTGGATATCACCACACCATTTGGTTTGATGGCATTGGCCGAACGGATCAGTTACTTGTGCGCACAGCCTGTTGTCAGAATTGCCTCGGGTTTTCGCTTATGGTTTCAAGAAGGGGAGTTCCGCGCTGTATGATGAAAAACTTTCTTATACGGCGTATGGGCATGGGCCTTTTGATTTTATGAAACTTAATTGCAAAATATGACAATGACTTAATTTCACGTCTAGAACATTTGGAATCTGGATTCATTATTGACAGATGAATTTTGAAATAAGTTAGCTTTGGGACCAGCCCTGGATTGTGTAATAAAAATGAATTCATCGTTATCGTAATCGTTTACAAATTCTGCCCGCAGATTGGTTCCCTGATTTACGTCAGCCAATCGGGCCGCAGAGTTTTGTAACGATTACGATAACGATGAATACGTTTTTCTTATGCAATCAGACGGCAGACCCCTTATTGGTAACTCAATACCTAACTAATAAATTAGACTCTAAAATGAACCCTAAGTTTGAAAACTGAGGGTTCATTTAACTGAGAGTTCCCTGGATTAAATTTATGTAAGTAGGTAGGATGTACTTTACTTTTCCTATGTTACTCGTATATTAAAAGTAAAAACAAGGTCAAGCTCTGTTTAATGTTTCTAGAGGCGAGGGTCAGTAAACTTTACACAGTCTCTCGCAGTCTGTCTGCAAAGTGTGCAGTGTGTATGTAGTGCATAGAGGAACGTCATTATTCGCGATCTCCCCTACGAGAGGAACGCAACGTCTTTGCATACGAAATACATTGCGGTTTTAGAGTGAGATTTATTAAGCGTCCGTGTGAGGAACGCCGCAATGTCTGCCTAAACTATGGCAGGAACGAGTCTCAAGTTCCAGCGAATTCATAATGTTACGTCTTTACTTGCGTCCATAAAAATTCTTCGTGTGAGCATAAAGCTCACTTTAGGAGGATTATAATATGCTGATTTTATTTTTGTCCTTCTCACTGTTGCGAACGCGTTGGTGGGTGCGACAGGCAGCGTTGCAGAAGAATATAATAAAAAAACGACGTTTTACCTAATCACTAAAACAATAAGCAAGTTATCAAAATCCGCGTTCTGAGCGTTTTTGGATATTATTATTACATATACATTATAAATAAAAATTCTTTTCAAAAAACCGACTTCAAATGCCACTACAAAGAGTGAAATAATTTTGATGTAGGTGCACCAATTCGAAGTCGGACGATTATCGTCGTTTCTAAGCACATCGAGTAGGTATTGTGATTTGTGAAGGACTATGATTGTACCTTACATACATCGTCCGACTTCGAATTGGTGCACCTACATCAAAATTATTTCACTCTTTGTAGTGGCATTTGAAGTCGGTTTTTTGAAAAGAATTTTTATTTTTTACTTTTTAGTGGAAGCTGTTTTCCTAGCTTGGATTGAGTAGAAACTTGAATTTTAATACTTCCAAGAAACTATAGAACTTATCTGAATTGTTTAAAAGTCTCGTGTCACCGTGTTTGTAAATGGCGACCTATTTTTGGATTTTTCAGGGTATATTCGATAGTTCTGAGAATAGTACTTTGGTTTGTATTTCATGAATCGGCCGTTCCTGAGAAAAAGAGTCAAGTCACAGACCTTTTAATCTGTGCCTTTAATGATATGCTGATAATAATATCAATAAAATCTTAGGTAGATATACATTTTTTCACATCTAGTGACGAGTGAACCATCATCTTACCTCAATACCTGTGCTCAATACATGCGAATTAAAAAGTATACCTAGTCTGACAAGGATCTCTTGGCACTTGAATGACATTGTCAGGAGGGCGCAGTCGGAGAACAAATGTAGATGATGTAGACTATTATGAAATGTAGACTATGATGTAACTATGGCAGCCAGCTAATAAAATTTTCTCAATAATAAACCAAAACAACACAAAATACTTGCAACATACTGACAAATATACCGACGGAGCGAACTATCAAACAGCGTCACAAGATAGCGGTGTTAGTTCCGATTTTGACCACGCACCAAGATAGCCTTGTCGCACTTGTAATTTGATGCGTTGTTTACCAAGACCAGGGGGGGCTATTCCGTATCTCTGCCAGATATAGCGTGATGTTCACTGTTGTCTATGGTGCGTTATACATTGCTGCTTTATTAAGTGAAACGAAAGTAAGATTTTGCGGAGAACCTTCAATAGATAAAAAAACATATGTCAAATTAGCTCGCTGAAGGTCACAGAGTCATTATCACTGAGATACAGAATAAGGGTCCAGGCCCGTCAGTTGTTGCTAAGCAATGATTTGTTTACTAATAAATAATAAATTATTCTAATTTGACTTAAGATTTGGCAAAATTCCAACAAAATTCCCCTATTTTTAAAGATAATTTAAAAAGTAGTCAACCAATTTCGATAAAATTTACATGGGACCAATTCGACACTAGTTCCTATCGATCTAATGTAGAACCATGAAAATCAGTTGCGTATTATCGGAGAAATTCGTGAACATACATACATAAAAATAATAATAAAAAAAAACATACAGGCTGAATTGATTACCTCCTCCTTCTTTTGTTTTTGGAAGTCGGTTAAAAATTGCAAATACGTCATTTGTAGTTTCCGATAAAAATGGGGAAAAAATGCAGGTAACTTTTGGTAGAACTTTCTATTGAGAAAATTTTATCCAATCGTGTTTCTGCGTCAAAGCAAATTTAGGTTGAAGAACCAAAATACATGACGTTTAAATTTGAAATTGATTGTCTTTATAGTTTTCAACCTGCAGACTACTGTACTCTTTCCATTAGTTTATTTTCTCTTTGACAGTTGACACATGAATCAGATATAGCAATAGCGAGGGATCAGAAATAGACCACTTTTCTTTTATCTCTCTCTGGTCCCTCGCTATTGTTATATCTGTTTCATGTGTCAAATACAAAATAAACGAATGGATAGATTATAACATCTTCTATGCCGAAGTTAAGGGTTCTTTGTATTGTAGCGGTTTAAACTTTTTGCCTCAATGAACAAGCAATTAAATACGGAACGGTATTGAAACATTTATTTGTAACCACTGGGCGTGTATTCAGTTTATTGCTGCCAATTCAGTTAACACAATCTAACCTAAACTACACTGGTCTAAAAGTTATTTAACCAGTGTTGTTTGTTTCGTAAATATCACTTTTAAGTTTTAGGTCTGTAAGTGGAGTTTACGGCTGCGAAGTTATTACGAATCTTTCATTAACTTTACCTACATAGAACGATTTTGTCTTCGACTTAGGAATGCTTTGCTCAGGTTTAAAGTCACTGTAAAAAAACATCTAATAAATCCGGGTTACTATATCATTAAACAATTTTTAAATGACAAGGATTCTCGGAATGATAGGGATATGCTTCCATCTTCTCACGAGATATCTTAAAAATATATACCTAATAATTTGTCATTCCTCATAAGAAAGTTGTATATAATGGCTTTTTTGAAAAGAACAAGTGCCGAGTTTCTTGCCAGTTCTTCTTGGTGCAAACCTGCCTTCAGAACCCGGAGGTTGAGTTTTGACTTTTCATAATTATTTATGCCCATGTGAAAAATTAAGATTTTCATTTTCAAATACTAAAATACGTAGGTTCTTTCACTTCTTCCGAATGTGCTAAAGGTTTTTAGTAGACACGGTTTCTACACTTAAAATGGCAAAAAGTGTCGCTTTATACTTTGTCGCTACTTACTTACAATGATTATGCATATTTTCATGGTCTTTTCCTCGCCGAGTATTTCGGCGTGCCACATTGCAGCCAAAAATACATCCAATGCAGGGTCGCGTCATTTAAGGCGTTTCTTATTTTTTTTCTGACTCCGCTGGCATCATTCCCGGTTTTGCAACACAATGGCTACACTGTGAGCCAATAACTTTTTTAACATGTGTCGTTTCGCGACGGATGATGCATTACACCAACAATGTAAGCGTGCGTTACCACTGTTTAGTGCATAGTAGGTAGGTATATACCGATATTTCACGTCGCGTCCTACTGTCAAAATCGTTTACGTTTCTTTCGATTCGTACGGAGTTTGGCAGAGTATGTACACACTAGCTGATCTGGCAAACGTTGTTTTGCCCTTAAGGGGTACGAAAAATAGCTTACAAAAATTAAGGTTAATTAATTATTAAGGTTAAGCTAATTTTCCAAATATACACAGAAAATTTAATAACAATCGGTCGAGCCGTTTTGAAAGAGTTCTGTAACAAACACGAGACACGAGAATTATTTACTCGTATTAGATAATTAGGTAATACTTATGATAATAATTATGATAATATATGAGTCTCCTGCCTTCGCGAACTTAGCACATGCAAAATGCGCTGCTAAGTGGGTGAGAACTGTAAAGTAAGCAATGCAAATTACGTCTACATTTTTTTTGTATCCAAATGTTTACAATTTCGCTCGATACTATAGCAGATGCGTCGATAAATGTTACAAGTGAGGCGGTTGGTAATTGACGGATATTACGCGAACAACGCACAGTCTGTACCTATAGTAGCGTAATGCGCTGCTAAGTGGGTGTGAAGTGAGCGATGCATATTTTATAACTATCTCATTTTTGCATGTCGCGGCTGGTGGCAGATGCGTCAATATTATTCGCGTGACGAAGTTGGTAATTGAAAATTACGGGAACTACGCACATACCATTTGCTGAATTTTACCTATATAGGGTATAGCAGCTTAATGCGCTGCTAAGTCGGTGTGATGTGAGCGATGCATATTTTATAACTATCACATTTTTGTACTTCGCGGCTGGTGGTAGATGCGTCAACATTATTGACGTGACGAAGTTGGTAATTAAAAATTACGGGAACTACGCACTTGCTGAATTTGTACTTTGAGTGGGTGTGAGCGATGCATATTTTATGCCTTGCCACGTTATTGCCGTTATTATCAACGCTATATTTTCAAATGCTACTTTTCCCATGAATTGAATTTTACTCCTTGTTGATAAAATAAGCATATTTCAAGATTTTACATACAGGGTAAAATTTATTAGCTATGCGGATTTATGAGACATTTTAAAAATTCTATGCATTGTTTGCAACTAGGACACTTAGAAGTTACCTTATTATTTGTTTTAGACCATTCAAGAAGGCTAGTCGTTGTTATTTTTCTTATACTTACCTATATTAAACTTTATTTTCTAAATCGATTCAGATGTGGTCTAGTCTGGTCGCCTAGCTTAAGCTACCACACTACCAAACGATTTAGCGTTCCGTTCCAAGTTGTTCGTTTTATTGCAGTCAATAAAAAAAAAGATTCCGACGAATTGAGAACCTTCTCCTTTTTTTGAAGTCGTTTAAAATGCACATAAGTTATATAACCTATACCTAGACTTCTCATTACTAAGAACTTACTCATGCAATAATAAGAAACATGAGATAATATTAATATACCTATCATTATTATGATCCGTTTCGCACAAGTGTGACAAATTTCGGGTTAAGGGTGATGTCACCAGAAGTGTTTGAAATGAAACAGATTATTTACTAATTTAACTTTTTATTCAAATCATCAATTTATGTAATATTTTCCATATAAGGCTGATGTAATGAATCTACCGCCGTGTTCAGAATACAGGTTTGCACTGAGAAGAACCGGCAAGAAACTCAGCACTTGCTCTTTTCAAAATATGGAAAGTACAACCAATGTTACAAGTAACGTGGAAACAATAATCACCAATTAATTAATACAAAGTGACTCGTCAATAGTCGAAGAGACTTTAATGATGTTATTGGCCAATCCATAGTAGTTGAACAATTACGTATGTAAACACCTATGATATCTATGATATGAAATATAAAACACAATTATACTCCAAACACTATAAGTTCTAACTATATTAATTAATTTAGAATGACAACTTAAAAATATAAGTACGTCATTACCACAATAATTAAACAACAATTATATATTATACAAATTAATACTTAGCTTTTACACTGCCCCAACAGCTCTGTCCGGCACTACGGTCGGAATAAAAAAGTCCCCAGATTGCCGATTTGGCGGCTTTTATACTATTAAGCAAACAAGTGGGAGATCCCCTCCTTTTGTTCAACCACTGAGTACCGACACTAGTCAAATTGTCAACATTTTCATTTATTAACAGAAAATGATACTAATTATCATTCTCTGACAATATAATTCACTTACAATCACATGATTATTAATGTTACTTTTGTAATTGAATATTAAATGACTCAAAGAACAGAAATACACAGACTTATAGAAGTAGAATGATACTGGTAATAAACAATTGGTATAATGACTTCCTTAACTTCTATAAACGTAATGTAACTACCATTAAGTTGTATTTTAATTTATATAATACTAACTGTTAATGTTATTTTTCATGTATTTAAATATTAAATTAATAACATAATTAAATCATGTAATTGTTACAAACAATCAGTATATTGACTTTCATCAGTATATTAACTTTTATAAAGTCAATTACAATGATATTTATAATATAGTTATTTGTTATCAGTGACATAATTATTACTATTATTTGTTAAATATAAACACAGTACAAATATAAGGAATTAGTGAACTAGACAGATGATTATATAATTGAATTATTAGTAAACAAACACACAATTATTAATGTTACTCTTGAAACATAAACACAGTAAACCACACAGGATTGTTGAACTACAATTCATGATAGTTACAAACAATTTGTTTAGTAACTTTCTTAATTTTAATTAACATATTTGCAAGGGAACATACACATTTCCGAATTCTTTCCTTTTATGCAAATAATCTTCTATATTTTCGATAAGAAGTCACATTTTAACCAATAATATATCACGGCCAGACTGACCTATACTTCGCTCTCGAAGTATCAAAAATAATTTCGCGTCCTATTTTTTCGCGAACCGTCGAGACTTATCTTTTCACGACGCCAATAATTTCGCGTACTATTTTTTCGCGAACTGTCGAGACCAATCTTTTCACGACACCAATTATTTCGCGTCTTATTTTTTCGCGAACTGTCGAGACTAATCTTTTCACGACACCAATTATTTTGCAAACTGTCGAGACTAATCTTTTCGCGACACCAATTATTTTGCAAACTGTCGAGACTTATCTTTTCACGACACCAATTAATTTGCGAACTGTCGAGACTAATCTTTTCACGACACCAATTATTTCGCAAACTGTCGAGACTAATCTTTTCACGACACCAATTATTTTATTTCAGACCTCCGGCCTTAAATACAAGCACCTATCACCCGCTGCATGATGCATTTCGGTGAAGTATCAGGGCGGGGTCAGCAGCGTTATCAATTTTTTTTTGTGACTCCTGATCTTTCATACCAGCACCGAAGTACAGAACTCTATTATGTTTGGCAAACCCATCATCTATAACACTTCCATCAAACTCATCCATCATCATTATCAAATCTATATTATGTGTATGTTCCTTGCTCAAAAAAAAAGAAATCTTCAGAATATTTAGCTTAATTATACATTAATCAACATTACAATGATCAAATAAAGTAATATATCACGGTCGATCCGTCAACGATATTATATTCCCTGCTCCACTAAGCCAAAAAAAAAATCCACTCCAGACAGCTCCAGGTCATAATGCCAATATTTTTTTTTTACTAGTCAACAGTAAATGTCAAAGTTACAGTTAGAATCCATACCAACTAGTGGAAATTACACACCATTCATTAGTGGTAAACACAACGTAATTCACTGGAGGTATTTCGATTACCGTCAAATTATGTCAAAGTTCACAGTAACAGTCATTTTTAATAGCAATTTCAAACAACACATTGTGATCAAATATTGTTTTATAAATATTGTCACTGCCACACAAGCTTTGAATTTTATTCCGTAATGTTGATTATTGTAATATATAATACCATGTTACATTTTTTTTTCGTTCCTTTATACAATATATTTCAAAACAAATGTTCATCAAAATAATATGTTTGTTATTATCATCAATGAACATAAATATTTATGGATTAATATCCTCGCTCCTGTATAATAAATCAAAGCATCCCAAAGACAAAACTAGTCTGTACAAAATTTTATTGTTTGTCCAGATAGTTGTTGTATATCTTATTTCCCATATTTAGTCCAAAACAAAAATATATTATGATGCTATTAAACAGTACTGCTTTTGATTTGTTTTAGACTTCACAGTCTAAAACATTTCAAACCAGCATCAAAATTAAAGCAATCGCTCGGCCAGTCTGACAAACAATTTTAAATCGCAAAAGTTTATTTTCAAATTTTAAGAACCAATACTTTCCTAATCTTAATATTGATACGTTGGACTATTTAAATACTTCACAAATAAGGATAAAATTGAATAATTTCAATCAAATACATTATACCTATATTATATATATATTTTTGTATGTTGGAAGTCAGAAAAAGATTTACTAGTAAAGTCAGTCTTATGTCAATGGTAAAGGACAATAATATATTAGAGGTCAAACTGCTACCGAAAGTGCACCATACATCTGACCTTTTGTTTTGCGTAATCCAATGATTTTTTTTAATGAAGAAATAAATTAAAATTTTGTTTTGTATTTTCCAATTAGTGGTACCATTATTTCAATGATTTGGTAAGAAGTTATTTTATTTTAAAGAGCATATAAGAATATTATGAAACTTTAACGGCGTAGGAGCCGCACTTAAGCGATTTTGAATGAAGTTTTATTCAAAAACCACAAAGACAATCATCCCAAATTAAAACGTCATGTATTTTGGGTCCCCAAATCTAAAATCGCTTAGAAGCAGAAACACGATTAGATAAAATTTTCTCGATAGAAAGCTCTCCCAAAAGCCGCTCCAAAATCTCAGCCCCTCTCATTTTTTATTGGAAACTACAATGTAATTATAATTTTTGCTTCAATGTGTCGGTTACAATAATATTCGAAAACGCCCCGAAACAGATTTTTGATAAATGGCTTGGTTCTTAGTTCTTAATTAGGTAAAAGGTCGTTTTTCTGTTATATCCTCTTAATGTTATCAATCAGCGTTTCTATATCCCTCACAGCTATTTTTCATAAGGTATAAATAATAATACTGATAGATGCCTCACTATTTCTTTTCTAGCCGTAATAATTATAAAATCAAAACTTAGTGTTCAGTATAACATCTGTAGAACGGGATTATGTGAAATTATGAATACTTTTAAATGAGTAGTTTTTTTTTTGTAGGCTTTAAAGATTATTTTTTACCTAGGTTTGAAATTATTTTATTTTTTATAAACGACTGTCAAATTCAATTTGAAAGGTGTCGGGTCAAATGTCACTGTAGAAGTTCAAAAATTTAAAGAATTGAAAAGACAGAAAAATAAGTGGTATCAAGTTGAGTTTCTGCCTCTTTTGCCTTGTTAAAATATATATTTTAAAAATCAATCAACACTAATGACGAAATTATAAAGAAATTATAACGCTAGCAGCTCTCATTTTCTACATTTATTTATTTTTAACAGACTTCAAAAAAAGGAGGAGGTTCCCAATTCGTCAGAATCTTTTTTTTTGTTCATCTCATAGAACAAAAGTAAATAGTTCCAACCCAAAGTGAATTTTTTTTTACTTTTCTTTCAAACATTACGAAGCAAGTAAGACGTTATATATGAACATTGCTATTTAGCAATAAAGAACAACTGTTGTTTACAATTATTGAAATTATTTTATCTGCCAAGTTCCAAAATTAATAAGACACTATTTTTTTGCTTGTTAAAAAAAAACAACTATGAATAAATATTTGTGGTTAGTTTTAAACCGTTATTCAAGTTTCAAAGTAATTATCATTATTTTTTATTATATTTCAATTTTTTTTTTAAATTGTTTCCTTTTGTTGTCTAATAAAATTTGTTTCATTTATTTTAAATCAGACAAGTTAAATTCTGAGTTATGTGTAAATGTTCAGGATATTATAGGAATAAAATAGACAACCGAGCACAAACCACATACCAACAACAAGAGGATTAATAAAATAAGTAAAAAAAAATGGTAAAGCTTTGAAAAAGGAGTTTTGTCAACATAAGACGCCAATGGTCATTTTTTTTTTGTCTACATCATCATTATCATTGTAACTATCAAAGTCTTATTTTAGCTGTAGTCATTGCGAAACAGAATATTATAAAGGCGATTTTTATTGAACATAAGATAATTGTGGTTATAGCAAAAATATGTAATTTTTATTGTAACCGTGTGGCATAAATAATAATAGTACTGAAAATTAACAAAACTTCTATGTAGTTTGAAGTAGTATGAGAAAAAAAAGAAAAAAAAACTCATCATTATTATGGTAATAATGGCTTGTTGGTAATTGGCTGTTATGTCCTCAAATCACGTTGCGTTGTCACGAAGAAATATTTTACATATCACTTTAAACTTTTAATTCGTGAAGAAGTATACACACGGGTTTTTTTGTACACAAATAAAGTTGTGGGTAAACAAAAATAGTCCCATGGTAAGATAGCTGTCATTTACACATTTTTATCGCTATATTTTATAAGATTAGAAAATTACTATCACTTTAATTAATAAACAACTACATTCTTCCAAGTCATAAATTATATTAAAAAAAAATATCTACTTGCATAAAGAAAAAGATTAAACTGATATCAACTGATACATTTTTGTAAATCGTACACCAAATGGTCCTTCAAAATTTGAGAAGTTTTGAAAGTTGACTTTTTTTTTTTCAGAAATTTCTATCGCTGTATTATTATTACTATATTTTTTTTTTATTTACTGTGCAAAACTTGTGATACGTAACGCCACGGTTTTGAAAATAATATATAATTCGAGTTATTTGGTGTAACTTCAGTTCATTACTAAAGAAGTGAACACATAAATCGACAAGTAGTATTTTCTTTGAACAATTTATAACTAGTCTGAGATTAAAATTTTAATATTGTTGTTGTTTTGGTAATTTAATTTAGCATGATGATCATAATGATGGATACCGAACACGGAAACCCTTGTGTATATGGCATATTTCATATATTTTTTTTTTTAGAAAAATAAATTATTTGCCGTGGGCGTGTAGAAAAAAGAGAATATAATATTCCTTTTATACTATATAGTAAAATATACTACAGGTTTTTTTTTTAACCTAGTTATTTATGATTGGTTTTCGAATAAACACATGATACTGGCAGACTGATATTTAAATAACAACGAATCCTTCTCACAAGAAACGGTTTTCCTCCATTTCTTAATTTGAAATATATATTTTTTGTTTTAAAGGATGCTTTGATAATGTTTTTTATAACGTTCACCATACAAGTCGCTTAAAAGGGTTTCAATATTTTCAGTCAATGTACAACTAGTACATATTATTTTTAAATTTATTAATTTATATATATATACACACACCTATAGTAACAGTTCTAATAACTGATCTTAAAAAAGCTATCCATTCACTTATCACAATTCCAACGACGAAATTTCGCGGCCACATGTTGGCTACATTCGTCAATGCTTGTCATAATCCCCAAAAACGGTATTCTTCTGTACCAAGGTGGCACATCCTTGGCTGTCAATGTGGTTCAGATTGACACAACAGAATCCACGCTCACAGTTTCTGAAACATAAAATAATGTATTAGCAAAATTGGTTCCGATCCCGCTTCTGATGACAAATTTCGGGTTAAGGGTGATGTCACCAGAAGTGTTTGAAATGAAACAGATTATTTACTAATTTAACTTTTTATTCAAATCATCAATTTATGTAATATTTTCCATATAAGGCTGATGTAATGAATCTACCGCCGTGTTCAGAATACAGGTTTGCACTGAGAAGAACCGGCAAGAAACTCAGCACTTGCTCTTTTCAAAATATGGAAAGTACAACCAATGTTACAAGTAACGTGGAAACAATAATCACCAATTAATTAATACAAAGTGACTCGTCAATAGTCGAAGAGACTTTAATGATGTTATTGGCCAATCCATAGTAGTTGAACAATTACGTATGTAAACACCTATGATATCTATGATATGAAATATAAAACACAATTATACTCCAAACACTATAAGTTCTAACTATATTAATTAATTTAGAATGACAACTTAAAAATATAAGTACGTCATTACCACAATAATTAAACAACAATTATATATTATACAAATTAATACTTAGCTTTTACACTGCCCCAACAGCTCTGTCCGGCACTACGGTCGGAATAAAAAAGTCCCCAGATTGCCGATTTGGCGGCTTTTATACTATTAAGCAAACAAGTGGGAGATCCCCTCCTTTTGTTCAACCACTGAGTACCGACACTAGTCAAATTGTCAACATTTTCATTTATTAACAGAAAATGATACTAATTATCATTCTCTGACAATATAATTCACTTACAATCACATGATTATTAATGTTACTTTTGTAATTGAATATTAAATGACTCAAAGAACAGAAATACACAGACTTATAGAAGTAGAATGATACTGGTAATAAACAATTGGTATAATGACTTCCTTAACTTCTATAAACGTAATGTAACTACCATTAAGTTGTATTTTAATTTATATAATACTAACTGTTAATGTTATTTTTCATGTATTTAAATATTAAATTAATAACATAATTAAATCATGTAATTGTTACAAACAATCAGTATATTGACTTTCATCAGTATATTAACTTTTATAAAGTCAATTACAATGATATTTATAATATAGTTATTTGTTATCAGTGACATAATTATTACTATTATTTGTTAAATATAAACACAGTACAAATATAAGGAATTAGTGAACTAGACAGATGATTATATAATTGAATTATTAGTAAACAAACACACAATTATTAATGTTACTCTTGAAACATAAACACAGTAAACCACACAGGATTGTTGAACTACAATTCATGATAGTTACAAACAATTTGTTTAGTAACTTTCTTAATTTTAATTAACATATTTGCAAGGGAACATACACATTTCCGAATTCTTTCCTTTTATGCAAATAATCTTCTATATTTTCGATAAGAAGTCACATTTTAACCAATAATATATCAAGTGCATGCGCATGGTGATTCATACATTAGTCAGTTTGTTTGTTAAACACTTTAACGGCGTACAAGCCATATTTAAGTGATTTTGAATGCAGTTTTACGCAAAAACTATAAAGACAATTACTTTCAAATTTAAACGTCATGTATTTTAGGTCTTTAATCTAAAATCGCTTAGACGCAGATACACGATTGGGTAAAATTTTCTCGGTAGAAAGTTCTCCCACAAGTTGTTCCAAAATCTCAGTTTTTGTAATTTTTATCGGAAACTACAATGGATGTAATTGTAATTTTGGTTTTAATGTGTCGGTAATAATTATATCCAAAAACGCTTAGAAACAGATTTTTGATTACTGGCTTAGTTCTTGAGTAATTAGGTAAAATTAAGGTCGTTTTTACCACGAAACCCACGTGTCGCACCTACCAACGTATCCGTGAGAGTGAGAAAGACGAAAATAAATTCAATAAATCCTCTTTATATCATCCGTTTCGCACAATTGCATGCACATGTGATTCATACATTAGTCAGTTTGTTTGTTAAACACTTTTATGATCGATAAACGCTCGCCGAGGGTGTTACTCCACAGGTGAATATACTCGGGACAAAAGCACAGAGCGAGGAAGTTGTGTACCGTTAGCAAAAAAACTCTAGAACATTAAAAAAAATTGGCCTTTTAAAAAAAACACACATTATTTTGACAAATGCACCTAATGCACCTAACAAAACATACATACAAAAAAAACTATCTACGAGTAGGATGCAGACATAATATGTTGAAATTGCGTTTAAAAATCTTGGCACCTAAATTCTTTGTTTTATAAGATAAAATTCTCGTCTCACAGTGTTCGTTACAAAACTGCTCCAATAGGACTAAACCGAATTTTATGAATTCTTTTCTGTATTTTCTTGTCTGAGCACAGATCAGAAACTATTTTTCACACCCCTTGGAGAGAAATCGATTATAAGGCAAAACAACGTTTCCGGGTCAGCTAGTTAGTTTATAAAATAATTTGTTGATGCATTTACAAATAAATAATTAAAGAAAAGTCCCATTTGTTATTGTTACAGAAGTTTCTTTCTAACTTAGAGAAATGAATTTGTTGAATGCGGGTAGTATTAGGTAGTTACGAAGGAGAATTTCCAAACTAATATTATATTGCAGACTGCAGTGTCAAGTGCAGCTTAGTCTAGACGCCAGACTACTCTAATGATCTTTGTATTGTATATCTTGGCTGCCTCGCCTAAGTCTAGTGGTGAGCATGTTTCGTTGCAAATCACGAAGTCTAGTGTTCGATCCTCAAGTCGGGCGATTCAGGATATATGTAGTGTAGTACCTATTGGGGGTTTTCTAACAGGATTTTTTTTATTGAACTTTTGGTTTGAAATTGGTTTACGCTTGACCACTATCTCACCTGATGGAAAGTGATGATGTGGTCGAAGATGGAGCGCGCTTACCTAGAAGATGCCTATTCACTCTTTTATTCTTAGTAGATACTACTTACTAGCCTGGACTTTGGAAACTGGCAGTGTTTCAGCCCCTTCCCTTGGAGAGCACGTTAAGCCGTCTGACCGGATGTCTCTTCGGTTGTGACGGAGCTGTACTCCCATCAAATTATACGAGAGAAGGAATAGAGAGTGCACCTGGAGGACGACGTTGTATTTTCCAAGAAAAAACAAAGATTTTGGACTACATTTCCGTAGTCATGTACGTAATGAGTAGGTAGTATCTATCTATTAGCTATTCATAGGCAATTTGCAGTACCTACAATTTAAATAAAAAAAGTTGCTAACTTTAAAAATACTCATTTAGTTTTAAAATTAAGGGGTTTTGAACATAATACCTAATTAAATTTTTTGTGCTGTTGACCGTACAAAGTCGCGAACGAATTTTTGAATCGATGAATATTGTAAACCGAGTCTAGACGGCAGATTATTGAAGTAGGTACCACGGCAGAGACCTTTGTTGTAAAACTTCGGTCTTTTCCTCTCCTTACGCTAGGAATAAAGTAGAAAATGCCGCCCCGCTATTCAAACTTCAATAAAAGATGAATTCAAACAATTGATATAAGCATTTCTGAAGATCTACAATATGTGAGAGGTATTTGTTTATAGTAATAACGAAAGGCTGGGAAAGCTTCTATAAAATATCTCTATATTTTACCCATTACAATATATTAAGCTAGTGGGTAGGTAGTAGGTACTGTTTACAATATATGAATTAGTACTTTTCCACGAATAAAAGCAAAAAAACATCGGTTATTAAATAAGTACTTAGTTCAACTTTGGAATCAATATTGACTGTATTGTATTCTCATGAGGGACTGTAATATCAATCGGCGAAAGTATAGAAAATGAAATATTATTGTTTACTTTTGTCGTTTAATAAATAATTGGTCAAGTGCGAGTCGGGATCGCGCACTGAGGGTTCCGTTATCCGTACTATTAAGACCAATAGTATTAAAGTAAACTAAATACGAGTAGGTACCCCTGCCCAATAAATTAAAAACAAGCAACAAAAATTACGTTTGTTATATGGGAGCCTCTCTTTTTTTATAATTTAACTATTTATTTCTAGAGTAAATATATGACTAAGTAAATATTCTGTGAAAATTTCAAGCGTTTGCCTGTTACCGTTATCAATATCGAGCAAAAACAAGTAAAAAATCACGTTTGTTGTATAGCCCCCTTAAATATTCATATTATTCTATTTTTCAGTATTTGTTAATATATCGACAACAGAAATACATCATCTGTCAAAATTTCAAGCCTGTAGCTATCATGGTGCAAGAGATACAGTCGGTGACAGACGGACAGACAGCGAAGGCTCCTTTTTTTTCGAGTTATATCCTAACCCTAAAAACAGTAGCACTCTGGGAGTGGAGTTAATTTTAAATTTCCGATTTAGATATGAAATTTCTTATCTATGTTAAAACTTGTCGTCTCACCATTATTGCAGATAAAAACTGTTTATCAAAGTCCATTCCAAGCTATTGTTGTTTTAACAAAAACTATTGATAAAGGTCCTGACAAAGAGGAAGCGCTGTAATCCTCAGCTATTGGGATTACAGACAAACTGAATGTAAAATGCTACAAACGATAAGGGTCTCATCACAATGGACGGAGTAATAATACTTCGGCGTAAGCTAGTAGACACACACAACCGATCTTTTTCTCTAGGACAGGTCCTGATTTTTATGAACACGATTGGATTTTTTAAGATCAGCCCCTAGATTTGATCGTTATTGTAATC
This sequence comes from Coenonympha arcania, assembly GCA_036785405.1. Classification (NCBI taxonomy): domain Eukaryota; kingdom Metazoa; phylum Arthropoda; class Insecta; order Lepidoptera; family Nymphalidae; genus Coenonympha; species Coenonympha arcania. Next base: position 8,174,493 of record CM072067.1, read on the forward strand.
ATTTACGAATTCTGGCCGCTGATTGGTTCTCTGCTTTACGCCAGCCAATGGGCGGGCAAAATTCATAAACTATTACGATACCGATTACCGATGAATACATTTTTCTTACGCAGTTAGACCACAAGTTTTCTAAGCTGACATAAACTGACTACGTTAGTAATAATACATTTAGATACAAGTCTGGAAAGTATGTCATTTCTTCACAAGTCCCGGTTTGTGGACCCAAGCCAAAGACGGGCGAAACAATTCTGCTCGTGAGTTCATGTTGAAAAGAACATGGGGAAATCATAGAAATTTAATCAATTTAACTTTTGCACCTATGCAGGCGGAAAACAAAAAAAAACACAAGTGTGGAAAAGAATAACTTCCGCACGCTAATCCCACATACAAAAGTCTAATTTTTAAGAATTAAATAACAACCTAACCTCCACATGAAAGAGAAGTTTGTTCGTAGCTTTGCTAATAACATATTAAAACTCCCAAAGGAGATGCTTAAAAGCTGCAGAGTCATGGAGAGGCCAATCTATTCTTCATTTGCGTGCTAAAAATGAACATTATAGGACCTAATCGCTTCCAGTTAATTTTTACAGGTTATTTGTTATAGATCTTTGTCCTGTATTTTAAATAATTTATATATATGAATTAAATATAAATTTTATTAATAAGCAATGTCCCGTATTTTAAATAGTTGACGTCATCCCTGTGTAAGCTGTAATGATGCATGTGTTATCGATTTCTAATCATACGCCCCCGCGCCGAACGTCCGACGATTGTCGCGTCATATTTTCTAACTATTGTAACTATTGTATGTAACTATTATTTACTTTTAAGGGGATTTATTGAATTTATATTTGTCTTCCTCACTCTCACGGGTACGTTGGTAGGTGCGGTATGCAGCGTCGCGGAACAATATAACAGAAAAACGACGTTTTATCTAATTACTAAAGAACTAAGCCAGTTATAGATATTTCAGACCACGATGACCCGCCCCACTATCAAACTTCATACGAATGGAATGAAACAAAAGTGATTTTGACAGAGTGGGGCGCGTCTTCGTGGATTGAAATATCTATATCAAAAATCTGTTTCTAAGCGTTTTTGCATATTATTATTAGCGACATATTAAAACAAAACTAACATTAACATTCACTGTAGTTTCCGATAAAATTAAACGGAGATTTTGGAGCAACTTTTGGGAGAACTTTCCATCGAAAAATCTTTATCCAATCGTGTTTCTGCTTCACAGCGATTTTAGATTAAATACCCAAAATACATGACGTTTAAATTTGAAAGTCTTTATAGTTTTATACTGCAGTGCAGGTCACTAACAATTTCTTAAATAGGCCGTCTACGCCGTTAACTACATTTATGCTTTTATGGGTTACAACTTTACATTGTTCAACATGAAAACCTGGTGCAGCGTGCATTGAAAATGATACGTAGAGTTTGAAGATTTGATTATTATAAGTATTAAAAGTGTTTCCAATACAATAATGATAAATAGGGAGGTATATTGGTCAAGCAATGCAAATGTATCTAATAAGAACCTTGCAAAGCAATTTTTGCATAATATGATACAAGAGTGAACTTGAGATGGACTCTGACGCTTACTCCCAAGGTTGATTTTATTGAACCATGACGACTTAATTCTTAGTATCTACTATCTAATCATATATTATGTAAAACCGGACAAGTGCGAGTCGGACTCGCGCACTGAGGGTTCCGTACCTACTACTACCGGAGGAATAAAACCATAAAAACCACTTTTCTTGAACCGCATAACCAACTTATTCAACATTAAACAACTTCACTGCGAGTTAAATACGTGCAACGCCATCTGTCGTCATCAAAGTTAAACAAAATATTAAACTTGTTGAATATCAATTCAACACGTATTAAAAAAAACTTCTCACTAGATCTCGTTCAAACCAATTTTCGGTGGAAGTTTGCATGATAATGTACATCATATATTTTTTTTAGTTTTATCTCTCTCATTTTAGAAGTTACAGGGGGGGACACACATTTTACCACTTTGGAAGTGTCTCTCGCGCAAGCTATTCATTTTAGAAATAAATGATATTAGAAACCTTAGTATCATTTTTGAAGACCTATCCATAGATACTCCACACATATGGGTTTGATGAAAAAAAAATTTTTGAGTTTCAGTTCTAAGTATGGGGCACCCCCAAAATTTATTACTTTTTTTAAATTTTGTGTGAAAACCTTAATGCGGTTCACAGAATACATCTACTTACCAAGTTTCAACAGTATAGCTCTTATAGTTTCGGAAAAAAGTGGCTGTGACATACGGACGGACAGACGGACAGACAGACATGACGAATTTATAAGGGTTCCATTTTTTGCCATTCGGCTACGGAACCCTAAAAATGTATAGCCACTATTTGAAAATCGTGTTATACGTTGATATAGTTCTATGATATTGTGAAACAAACAATATTTCTAGGGTTAAAAATATCGTTTTCTACCAATTCGTTCCTGTAGCGCTAACTGGTTGTACTAATATTAAAACAGGGTTTCCTGGTTCTGTGAAATATTGAATACATCGTTTCGTCTTTTTGGCAGTTCATAATAGAGACCATGTTATTGTGATTTGAATGTAGAAAAAAAAAGATTTTGTTGTAGTTACATTTGACTCTTACTACTCTTCAAAAGTGCTACAAAAAGTATTTTGCCCATCCTGGCAAACTCGAACCGTCGCTACACAATTTTTCACGCACACTAGCATGATAGCATCCTCACACCATACACATTTCAAATTGACCCTTTATTTAATGTAGTCAGAGATTGACACATTCACACTACAAAAAAAAGTTGCCGCACTCCCGGAGCTGTCATTTTTAGGTAGGGCTCTATCTAGTGAGAGCGCGTACCTATTATAAATCTATGACTACGGAGTATTTACGAAAGATTTGTTTTATCATAATTTTGCTACTAAATAATATGTGTACCTACTGTATTCGGCAGACCCGCTATGACACTGTATCTCTCCGCAGTTTAATTTGGCAAGACATACTAGACAGGCGTATAAATATATCCGTTTTAATTCAGGGAAGGCAATAAAGAATGATAATACGCCATTTTTATACGCCTAAGTACGCTGCAGACGTTTGCAGAGAGAAAACATTTTTGGCCGCGGTTGCAGGCGACGTCTTTATTGTACGTAGGAAATACATGGCCTCACTGAAATTACTTCGCGTTCAGTTAATAACTACGGAACCTCTTTTATGTTATATTTGTAATGGATCGCGGGAACATAAATCTTGGCTGTTTGCTGATGTTGAATGGCTTCTACGTCAATTTGTCTATGCCAGCCGTTCAATTATATTAAAGTTTCTATACCTTTCGAAGTTTATGTGGTAAGGTACTTTTTGGGTATACATTTTAAGAAGGTTTTAACTCTTCTTTTCTATCAGATATGTGCAAGCATAGAATGTCCTTTATCAGAAAGTTTAGATAAACTAGTTATTTACAATTTCATCTACCACATCGACATTACTATATTATATACCTACAGCATATAATATTTCTATGTTTTAATTTTAAAGCCTCATTATTTCTTAGATAAATAATAAATCAAATTGTTTTTAACGGAGTTTGATAAGTTACCTACACTACATATAAATATCATTATTGCTAAGTGTTTAACACTTACATTACCGCTGATGTATTTAGCCTCTATTTAGCCTCTACTTGAGCATTCCTTCAATTAGACAGTACGTGACAAGAATACTTAATTGTTAAATGTTCTGTTAGCAATAGCTTTTCGAAACAACCTACTGGTATATTCTTATATAATATCTAATGTTGGAGTAGTGTTGCCACAAAATGGAAACATTACAAAAATAAGTACGTAGAATAAAATCAAATTAAGGTAACTGGTATGGATAATTTATTATGCTAATTGTAGCACAAAATACATTGTATGATAATATTTTAGTTAAATCTCTTCCGATCAGTCAGATCTGTCAGCAGATACCTGACTAGTTTATATTTTGTTGACTATTTTATCTTAGCTACCCGTGTATACCTAGGTTATCCAAGTGGGTAATCAATACCTCCAGAAAATGTTACTCTAGCTCACTTGCATTTAGATTGGACCACAATTATTGGTGTAGGATTATTTTGTTTGTTGACTCTTCGAATATTCAATAATTTTTTGGCAAACCTTGATACCTGATTAAAATTATAAAGATTTTCATCACAAAAAGCCTAGAACTATTATATACAAGTCGTAATTTTTTGGCACTTAGGTACCTGAGCAATAGGTCGATACGACGTACATTTTCACAAATCACGTCGCGTTAATTTCAAACTTATCTCAAATAAGGATCTGCTGAATGAAATCCAATAACAATAATGTATAGTTGTATAATGCATTGTTGGTTTGTAAATGGCGGGGCTGAGGTCCCGTCTGACGTGTCACGCGATGCAGTCCTGCAGGGTTAGGCACACGCTGTCTCACAAATTACGTTTCTCGTGAAATATATCACAGATGCATCGACAAAATCATACCATGCTGCAATACCATAATATTTTATGACGCACTAATGTTTGTACTAATGTGAAAAAAATGAAAAGTAGAAATATTAATGATACAGTAAAGATGCTACAGTCTATAAAAGTAATTTTGACAGCTCAAATTGACCTACGATAATAGATATCGTAATATACTTACTTGAGTAGATCAACGTACAACAAAAGAATATGACAGACTTTTTTAGAATGGTCTACTTGATTCTGGATCTTAAAATTGTTTCTTTTTTAGTATAAGAATGTACATAGGGATTATTGGATATGCTTTTTTCATAGTTTCATGTCTGCAGTTTATGCTAAGCGAGTTGTTTCAAAACAAACGTAGACGTAGGGTGGAATGTGTACCGTGGAGTCTACGTCAATAAAACTGCGTATACTCGTAACAATGTCATTCTTTCGTATTACAATGTTATTTTTGATGTTCATGCTAACCATAATGGCTTCGTTGGTTTGGTAGTTTTAAATTTACAGAGATTTGAACGAGTTGCAAGACTCAACAGAATCGTCTGATATTCGCAAAAGACATTGAGTGAATATGACTTGAATAAAGCAACGAAATGGTAAAGGTTCATATTATTTTGCACTAGTTTGTATTCTACTTATAAAAAAACTGATACCGATACGCTGAGAAATCAACCGTTTAAAGATCATATTTACTTATTATATTTTGTATTGTTTATGCTTATTAAGACTTTCACTTGCAAGTTAAATATGAATGATTAATGTATATACAAGTCAATAACCTGTACGTAATTTATTTCTACGAAACAAAACTGTTTACAACATTGCGTAGGAGTTAATGGCATAGTGGATTTATAGACTGCCTTTTGACATTGGGATTGATAAGAACTTACATAAAATCTGTATATACTGACTCAATGACTGAATGATAATACCACGGGACTGATAAGGCTGAAATTTGGCATGCTTCAGATACTTAGGCATTCGCTTCGCAAGCATTTTTAAAAATTCAACTTATAGAGGGGGTAAAATAGGAATCGCGAGAGAAAAACCGCGGGTATACCCTCTCGTATTACATAAGACTACCGACACTATACCGTATTCAGCTAATAAGTATGACGTAAACATCCGCTTCGAAAACATTTTTGCAAATTCAACCTTTAGCCTAACAAGGGGGTAAAATAGGGGTCACAAGAGCAAAGCCGCAGGTATACCCTCTCGTATTACATAATACTACTGAAATAATACCGTATTCGATTGAACCGTAATGAACCCCTTTTGGCAGATGGCAAGCTGACTTTAAAAGTATTGAAACATCATATGGGGGCGTCAATGTCATGTTACATGATTAGTTGAAACCAAAACTTAGTGAAACAAGTTTTATGTAATCAATAGTAATAAATATTTAAAACCGAAATGTTTAGGTAAAATCAAAATTGAAATTTCAATTTTATTAATGCAATTATAAATTATATTGAAACTTTAAAATATTCAATGACTGCAGCCATATTATTTATTCATTACAATAAAGGTAATTAATGAGTACTTGTGCAAACTATATGAGAACATTTAGAGGGTCGCGTTAAACAATAAAATGATAAAGTGCCTAGAGAGTTGAAAACATTTGTATTCATTAAGTACACAAAATATGCCTCCATTACATCATAGATATACTCGTAACTAAAATATTAGTAATGTAAGCACAAAAATATTACTCCTGGGAATAGGTCTCTCGAATTTGTCAGAAAAGAATAAAGATCTTCTATTTTATTCAAAAGACGATTATATTGGAAAAAGTACTTATTAACCTAAGAATATTTTAATTTAATTAAGACTTTTTGAATCCGAATAAGCACAATTTCAACGATAAAAAAGTTTGGAGTTTATTGGAACATTTTGGAATAATAATAATCAAATTCTTGTGATCCGCAATACTTACTGCATTTTAAATTCGAATATTTTTGACTTGCAACTCAAAACTTTATAGTAAACCTGGTAATGATTCATCGAACCCTAACTATGTAGCCCTTACCTACCGCAATAATAAATGTGCTCATTTCGACCCTAAAGCTAAAACTAAGTAATGCATTTATAACCCTACACAAGTCTGCAACGTGAATGTAAAACGCGGTGTTCTAAATGCAGCAAGTCCACCTACCTTCAGGGATACAGGGTGAGGGACTGAGGGTGGAACGGAGGTGGTTTGATTGATGACGTGGGGCGCTTTGTGTGTACTCGCCATTGTCCGACGGACGAAACAACTGGACGGATAGACCGAGCTCTTTTATTATGATGATTATCTCGCAAGGGATTCCTGGATTAACATTTCCTGGATCCGCGCACGCCAAATATCTTCTGATGCACGTTATTCCTATTCAAATAAAACGCTCAAATACCGCGGGATGATGACCAAATCCTGAACTTCAATCTACTCACAAAACACAACATGAATCATCTAACTAAACACGTTTCTCCTAAGTTTTTTCCATAAAGGGAAAACAAACGAACCTTTTATTCGCACGACAATCTCTGAAAGACCTAACTGAATTGCAAGATGAGATAACAAAAAGAATAATGATCAGAAAGAAAAACAACGATATAATTAAATGCTTAAGTAAGGCGAGAAAGAACATGAAAATTAAAATTCCGCGTCCCGGGTGACTAAAACTACGGTGCCCGCAAACAATACCAATAATAAAACAAACGAGCGAAAAAAAATAACGATCGAACACGAAACGAGCACATTATGAACTGAAAGAAAACAACAGTACCCAAACAAATAAATGAAGTGGAAAGAATTTCTCGAGGGCACAAACACGACGAGCGGCAAGGCAAGGTATACGACGTGTCGCCCGTAGACGCGGCATGAAATAGGTTGGAAAATAACTCGGCTCCCGGCGGGCATGGCTGCGATTCAATCAAGTCTGATTCAGAATTTTGGAGTTCGTTTACCAAGCGACTATAAGCGGAGGAAACCCAACTGAACGCAAATAAAGCAAAAACGGAGTACGGAATGGAGTCTCTTAATCGTTTTACGCGGTACGTTTAACCCCCGGACGAGTTTTAAATCAAAATGAGAGCCCCGATCTCGTACGCTTCCGATATTAGGACACATATTTTAAATAAAACTTGCTCCTTCGTATTTAAATTATAATTATTATTCTTTGACTACCAAAGTTCGGAATTTCTTGCGGCATGTCTTCGATTAGCATAATGGTTCTAACAGGTAAATGGAAGTCGCATAAGTTTTCTTTACTTAACTAGATTTTGTCTCTTGCTGTGATTGGGTGCGTTTCGAATTTTTGTAGTAAAAAAAGTAGTCTGCGTATAAAACCAAGCTATCTTTAGACTTTTTAAGCCAAAACTGATTAGTTATCGCGGCATGAGTAACCAAACATGGTAAAATTTGCTTGGAGACTTTTTTTAGTTAGCGAGTATTGAGATAAATTACGTTTGTGTTTATAGTATTAACAGAAATAATACGATTGCTAGGGATTATCCTGTTTCAGACACTTATCTGTTTAATCTTATCGCTTACCGCGTTCGCTAGACTAAATAATTTGACTTGCAAATATCTCAATTCCTAGATCTAGTACACAATGTACAGATGCCTCGCAATATTGTGTTTCTCCTCGAATCTAACGACATCGCTTTAATTAATCTATTTCTCATTCCTTCCCGGCAATTGCAGATTTTATATTGAAATACATTTTTGTATCATTTTTAACAAATGGTATGCCCCTCGAATAATAAAATATTTTTCATACCAAAACTTTTTAAAATCTGGGTAGGTATTTCCGGCTTTTGTGAGGATGACAAAATTTCAGTTTCAAAACTAGTGACTTTTCTAACAGATACACTAATTATTTATACCGATTAATCTGTTTCTATTGAAATACAGTAGGTAAATGAATGTAAGCCTAATGTAAGCCTATTTGGATCCTAGAGAATATATAAAATGATACAAAGCCTGACACAATAGGATTTAATGATAATTTTTGAAGAAAGTGGTCGTTATAATCTTAATTGTTTTAATGGTTAATTGTTAATAATTACTTAAAATTAAGCTTTACATTGTCAAAACACACATACATGCCTAAAGTCCTCTACGTTGAAAACTCAGCTTAAATTGCCCTTTTCAGCTCTTTTAGACATAATGATGTCATTTCAGATCCCTTTTTTGCGTTGAAGAAAATATTAATAAATGAAATCCGACAGCAAATTCTCTATTTTTAGATACGAAATAGGAACTCATCAAAAAGAGCGGTCCAGAATCTCCTACGACTTAAATATACCTACTTTTCTAATAAGTATAGGTATACGAAACGGTTTGACCGTTTTTTATTATTTTTTTGTCTACATTCGGTAGGTCTGAGAATAGGTCGATAATTTTCATACCCCTACATGGCTACTTAGTTTATAATATACTTAAGGGTCTCTACTGAAATGTGCACGCCATCTATTAAATTCTCCTCATATTCGACTAATTTAATGCTGTTTCTGTAGAACAAATTCCATAAACAATCAGTAAATGAAGCTAGAGTTTCAACTGTTTACATTCAGGTCAGCTGACTTCCACATAAATGAAATAAAGTTTAATCAGAGTTAGAACTAAAACCGCTGGTAAAGCGGGTAAACCGGTGGTAAAGCGTGAGCTATGTACTATGAGATGAAATAAAATTAAATTTATTCTAAGCCATGTTTTATTCGAATTGGCCTTTTGGGTTGATCCCTGTTCGGTTATTTTGAAATCAAATGAAATTTATTTATTCATTGGAACATTAACAATTGAACAGTTTCTCAACTCTCAATCACTTTTTTAAGACTTAAGTTTTATTAAGGGTTATTAGAATTTCATCACCTCACAACTTTTTAAAAGTTATAGAGTCTTTCAAATATACTTAATTCAGCTTTCTAACGTGTTTTTTATTCACTAATCGCTAAGCAAATGATATTTTGTTTTTGAATTTACTAGTCTATTTGGTATTTATACTCATTGTTGGTTAAGAGCGTTTATGCGTTTACGCGTGAATCGCGTGTCGCTCCATACAAAAAAAGAATTCCGTTCCCGCTGACGCAATTTTGCGCGGAAAATGGTATTACAAAAAAAAATATAGTAAAATAAATATACAAGTTATTAAAATAATAAATAACCAGTGACATTGAATATGAATTGAATTAAATTACTATAATTCAGAAATAACAAAATATATTATATTTATTCAGAAATAACGTATTATAATAACTAAAATAATACGTTTAATTTATCGAAAAATGCTAAAAATGGCACTTTTCGGTTTATGGTTTTTGAATGAAAATCTAGGAAAATCGTGTTTTTTTTTTGAGACACTTTTTAGTAAATGTTATTAATTTTCTAAATATGTCATTGTTATAAGTTTGTGTTAAGAAAGCAAGCATCTGCGTAGAGCGTCGACCGCTATTTTAGCAAACAGCCTATACAAAAACTGTTCTAGTGAGAAAGTTATACACATATTTTAAAATAATTTTGAGCCAAGTTCTAGATTATGAAATGCCAAATAATATGAATTCAATTATCTAATCTATAATTGAACACATAACTATTTTATGTTCCTTCGGAAATCGTAAATTTTGACTCAAGCATAATACTAACGCATGAAGCGCCTTAATGCAGATAACAATATAATTGCATACCCGGCTGAGTTTGTTGTGAGCTTCTTCTCAGTTGTAATATGGCCTATGGGCTAGGCCTATATGAAATAAAGTGTATTTTGATTTGATATTCTATAATTAGTCTTTTAATAACTAGTTACACGCGCAGTATGAAAGTGTATACACTAAAATTGGACTTCCGGTGTAAATACGTGATTATCAAAGAAATAAACATAATTTAGCGATATCACTCTTTTTATAGCCTTTTGCTTACCGTTCGAGATAAGCAGTGATTAACAAGAGCGTATATCATGCCGTGATTACATTTCAACTCGAATGTAGTCCAACTTATAAATCAGACTGATTTATCTTTTAATCTGCTATTAGTTAGCTAACTTCACATCTAATAAAGCGTTTCTAGATTGCCGGCCTGCAGTTTCCTCGGGCGCGGTTCAGATTAAATGGAGTTGAGACATTGAGTTAGTATCAACTTTACAATATTTAGTTCATCCATACTATTGTTTCGATATTTAAACCTTATGCAAAACATAAAATAAAACACGAATATTTTTTAATTGCATTTAATTAAGATCCTATTTCAAAGGCTATTTTTGAAACAAAGTTTCTCTTCTGATGATATCGTGCAGGAGGCTAGGCAAAAGGAAATGGAATTTTTGCGTCACGAAAATCCCGTCACGAAGAAAAGCTACGAAAATCTTTAAAAATCTAAAATGAAAGTTTCTCGTACTTGTCAATAAAATGGGCACGCAATCACATATAGAGTCCCAGGTAGGATAAACTCGCACGACCTAACTTAAGAAATCACGCACGGAAATATAAAATAGAGTTTTGTTTTCGGTGTTATTCAAAACTTTGTTACCACCGAGTGTTCCACGACACTTACGTCATTTTTTCTATGTTTTAATAATTATAATACTATACGTGAAAAAAGCCGCTGTACTTTGTATAAAAATGCACGGGGATTGCAAGATTTGGTAGCAGTCAAAGTAGCTTTTATCTATGTACTAAGGAGTGCAAAAAGTCAAGAATATTTAATGAATGATTTAATGTTTTATCTCAACCAACTGCCACAATCGCTAGAACATATTATATCAATGTTTTAAAATTGTTGTATTTAGGTAGGTATGCCAACATAAAATCAAATATGTATAATTAACCAACATTGTATCGCGTTAAATTAAATTTCACAGCTCAATACAGCTCAGGCTGGTAGCCGTCTGTCATTTAATTAGAATACAGCGGAGGGAACCAGGCTAATAAGCTGGAAGTACTTTTATAAATAAAGCCAGTCGCTGCTCATTACTCCTTCCTACTTCATTTGTAAAATATTGTTGAGCAAAGTAAACCGTCAATTTTGATTTAGCTAACAAGGTTAATGACTTTATTGTTTAAATCAAATTTATGAATAAAAAGGAGTCAAAAGACTAAACAAAAAATAAATTATTTTTCAGTTCACGATTATGACCTATTCTTAGAATGTAGACAAAAAATTCATAAAAATCGGTCAAGCCATTACGGAAGTGTTTGGTTAAAATCACGAGAACTTTTTATATTAGACTAGCTGACCCGGCCACGCGTTGCTGTGGCTAAAGTTTTTGTTATATTAATAAATTAAAATTGCGACTATAATTTGAGATTTAAACTATCCTATCTCTCAAGTTGGACCAAATGACAGATATTCACGAAGTTTGAACTAAATCGGTTCAGTAGTTTAGGAGTCCATCGCGGACAAACATCGTGACACGAGATTTATATATATTAAGATTATATAACCCGTATTTATTGATGAGGTTTTGATAATGTCTGTCTGTGTCTATGATGTCAGTGATTTATACGTTCCGGATTACGGTCATAAATTTAAGGTTTAAACCATAAATTCTTTATACTCAGACTCGTAGGACGAACGTTAACTTTTATAGAATTAGACCAAAACAACACCAAATGAGTTTATAATACATGCAAATAATCCTGTTACATTCCCGTTGGTTTTGAGATTGTATTCACTAATCTCTTAGGTTTAACTGAACACAAGTGTCGGCGTGTAAGCGGCTTGGGATATAGCGAAGGGGATAATGGTAAGCTTTTTAAAATAATATCTCGTTTGGTTCTAAACAAGACTAATGTTTCCGTTTTACTCGTACTTACAAAAAATTTGATGATTCGTGAGTTTTTACCTTATTATTTTGAAAGTATTTATATTGTTTATTCTAGTCATAGTTTGGCTAGAAATTGTAAATTAGATTTGTGCATGTATTACTTTGATTTAGGGCCGATTTTCAATCGCCAGATGGACTATCTGAGTAATAAATTTGAAACATATGCCATACAAAATCCGTCAAAACGCCATATTTATTCCTTATAGTTAACGTTTATCTGGCGATTGAAAAATCGGCACTTAAATAAATTAAAAAAAAATTATTAACCTGATGTATCTATTATCAGTTACATAAAAGCGGCACCTTTTATCGTTTTTAGGGGTCTGTACCTTAGAGGTAAAAAACGGAACCTTATAGGATCACGTTGGTGTCCGTGTCTCTGTCCCTCAAGACCCTTTATCTCGGGAACTTGTGGAGATATAGAGTTGAAATTAAAACCATTATGTACTGTATGTCTCTACCAACATAGGAAAACTGCATTTATAATCTAATATATCAAAATTCTCTCGATTTTCTTTGTTACCAAACTCCTTCGACACGGCTGGCGTTTCAGGGTTGATCTCTGGGTCTGGGAGCGGGTTGTTATCTATATTTTATGCCCCTGAGTGAGAAAAAAAAATTATATGGCAAAACAACGTTTGCCGGGTCAGCTAGTCTTTCTAATATATAAAATTCTCTCGCTTTTCTTTGTTACCAAACTCCTCCGAATCGGCTGGACCGATCGTTATGAAATTTTCAGAGTATGATCTCTGGGTCCGGGAGCGGGTAGTTATCTATATTTTATGTCCCTAGGTGAGAAAAAAATGTATATGGGAAAACAACGTTTGCCGGGTCAGCTAGTTAAATCAATACAAATATAGCGTTGATACTCGTAGGTATATGTATGGATAACGGTATGGATATTTTGTAGTGAGTGGGCCTCAATGGGCTAATTCGACTCGCACTTGGCCCATTTTTAATGCATGACTATTAATTTGAGCATTTCCAAGTAAGCTTCATAAAAAAAGTATCATATCGTGATTTAATTAAAATTAAAAGCATGCACATAAAAGACTCGGAAATTGTGACATTATAAATTTTAAAGTTGATTTACTTTGCGAAATGACTGACCTGACATTAACGATATGTTTTGTTCTCAAAAAAAGTTTTATATAGACGATTAAAATCGCCTGCCTCTTTTAATGTCCGAGACCGACACATAAAAAGCAGGTAGTTTTAATTAACCAATAAATATTTCCCATGAGCTTTTTTGTAGCATGTAAGTATGCAGATCTTTATTTCATATCAAGTAGGTACCTACATGCACGGGCGAGAATATAAAAGGAATAATTATTTAATTAGGTAAGAAATACCTTTATGAAACATAATATCAGTAAGAATCAATTTGGTGATTTGCATTGAGCTTTATAAACTCTATCTTAAATATCTATATTTTGTACTTAGGTAAGTAGGTAACTATTCCGAAATATAAGTAAGTAGGTTAACAGGGAATATGCATGATATTTTTAGGGTTCCGTAGCCGAACGGCAAAAAACGGAACCCTTATAAATTCGTCATGTCTGTCTGTCCGTCTGTCCGTCTGTCCGTCTGTCCGTCCGTATGTCACAGCCACTTTTTTCCGAAACTAGAGCTATACTGTTGAAACTTGGTAAGTAGATGTATTCTGTGAACCGCATTAAGGTTTTCATACAAAATTTAAAAAAAAGTAATAAATTTTGGGGGTGCCCCATACTTAGAACTGAAACTCAAAAATTTTTTTTTCATCAAACCCATATGTGTGGGGTATCTATGGATAGGTCTTCAAAAATGATACTAAGGTTTCTAATATCATTTTTTTCTAAAATGAATAGCTTGCGCGAGAGACACTTCCAAAGTGGTAAAATGTGTGTCCCCCCCCTGTAACTTCTAAAATAAGAGTATGATAAAACTAAAAAAATATATGATGTACATTACCATGCAAACTTCCACCGAAAATTAGTTTGAACGAGATCTAATAAGTAGTTTTTTTGATATTTACATTAAACCTCTAAAAACAAAGTTAGTTTTGCGGTTCGATAAGAAAAGTGGTTTTTATGGTTTTATTCCTCCGTTTGTAGTACGGAACCCTCAGTGCGCGAGTCCGACTCGCACTTGACAGGTTTTTTAAATATGTTTACGGCTAACAGTTGCCTGTATAATATTTCGACCACGAATAACTGTAATCTGTGATTTTTTAAATAAATGCAGAATTATTATCTCGCGCTAGAATTGGAAATTGCTTTTGTAGGTATGTGAAATCTCTATTTCGGAGTACTTACAAATGTGCATTTTTCCACCAAATCGGAACCTGACATTAAATAATTCTTGTCAAGACAATGTTGCCAACAACGAGTAGGTATTAACAACATTGCAATTCTGTACGCCTACGCCAGTGTAATAAGATAGCAAAAAAAGTCTACAAGCACGTTCCATTACCCTCCGCACAAATGCATACACCTAAAAGGAAAAAACTCAGCGCGCGTATATCAGTTTGGGGCGCGCGGCCTTGCGCCGGCGCCGGTCGACGCCCGGGGCCCCTCGGCCGCCCCCCTATAAATAAAACGACGGGACAAATGCACTCTCCAACACTCTCTACATATATTTTAAAGCTATGACTTACGCGGATATATTTATCTCTTTGCCAACCTTCTTTGATCGGGACTTTTGTTGTTTGTGTGTATGTAAAGTCAACTTTACAACGGGTTGTGTATAACATTATATTTTTATTCACAGATCAGTGAGATCAATGAGTCCATATTTGGATAAACTTAAACAAAGTACAAACTTCGTGCTTTACCCACCTACGTTTTTTTAACAATACATTGCCTAGGCTAGCGCTTGACTGTAATCACACCTGATGGAAAGTGATGATACAGTCTAAGGTGGAACGCGCTTGCCTAGGAGATGCCTATTCACTCTTGATTTGAAGGCGCCCGGGTTGTAAGTGGCAGGAAAGACAGTGCGTGGGAGGGTATTCCAGGCCTTTGCAGTGCATATCAAGAACGAGGAATCAAACAGCTTCGTACGCAACTTTGGTACGTCGACTGTCTATGGGTGGAAGCAAGGCATCGAAAATGCCTTGCCGTTCTATGGTAAAAAGGTGACGGGGGAACCAAATTAAATAGTTCCTGAGCACACTCTCCGAAATATATCTGGAAGAAATCGCTATGTAGCGATAAGGCCGCCAAGTTGTACTCCTAAGTTTGTGTTTTCATTATTTCTTCTGTGCACGACGAACGTAGTGAGCGTCCAAAGACTCTAATAGAAATAATAACTAGCTTATAAGATTCTAATTTGTAACTATCTTATAAGACTCTAATTTGTGACTAGCTTTCTTAAACTTTTATTTATTTATTATTTCTTAAACTTAGCTTAAGATTCTAAACATGTATGTAACATTGCCTATGTGTTTTGATAAAAGGATATTAGCTTATTTAATTAATTGTAAATGAACCTAAAATGATAAAAACTGTAAAAATGAGAAAAATACAAATAAAGTTTATGCATTGATTGTGGGAGGCCGCGCAAGTTGCTCGATAGGGTCTCACACTAACTAACCACCCGCGTAGGGTACAAGTATCGAGGCCTTAAGCCCATAGAATCAGTTCATCTCTGCTCGCCGGCGTCTCTTGCTAATCTAAATCCTGAACCAGCTCTTTGCGGAGCTAGGAACAGGTCTTCCTTAAAGCAGAGACCTGCGGGACCTCCCGAGCATTTTAGTAATCAGTGTTTCATTGGCGCCTCCATTCAAGCCTCACAACCAGCGCAAAAGTTCGGGCCGCTGTCCCGAACATTGGTCCTTCGAGCCGGATACCGCAGAAGGCAGAATGGTGAAGACGCGAGCGCAGGCTGCGGACCAGCCGACAGAGGCATTGGTGAGTGATCCGGGGGCTCCAAGTGTGTCGGGCGGCGCGGTCGCCGCCCCGGGCTTCATGGCACATGCGGAGTCTGCACAGCAGCCGTCACAAGAACGGCCACCGTCGGGTGCGTTGGGCGGCACGATCGCCGTCCCGGGCTACACGCGCACCTCCGAGTCCTCATCGACGCACACGTGGGACACGTCGGCAAGTACACTGGTCAGCAGCCTGCATCCGTCGTCGGAGAGCAGAGATGACTCAAGCGGGATGACGTCATCCAGAGGCGTCACGCCCCGCGCTCAACACAACGCGTCGGGACGCAGCGACGCGTTGCCACTCCGCGCACCGCACGCAGCGTCAAGAAGCGAGGCGGTTGCGTCATTCCCCTCTCACCCCGACCCGGCGGCCGAGGCAGTGCGTCCGCGTGCATCGACCAGGGAACGCATGGGCAGTGAAGATGCCGCGTCTCGCTGCACACGAAGCACGCGCCGACAGCACTCCGCCAGGGTTCGCATTTTGGAGCTTGAGAGGGAACTATTACGAAAGGACCTCGAGCTGCAGAGGCTCCGACTCGATCATAAAGACAGCGACGATGAAGACGACCAGTCACGGTGCAGCAGCCGGACAGCGGAGCAACGTGTCGCCAGCTGGGTGCAAGAGAGCAGCCACGGCGCGGCGGGACAACAGCTCGCGCTAACAAACACACAGGTTAGTGAAATTCAAGTTAATTTTGGTGAAACTGTGTGTGATTTAAATAATACGCTTCAGCCCGGTTCAGCCCGGTGCGCGGCCTCCGCGCCTCTATGTAGCGTCATATGGCGACGACGCACGCCCTGGGCCGTCCCTAGGGATTAAGGGCGCGGAGCAGGGACACCCCGTCGTAGACCCGGGTGTCTACTGGGATCCATTTGGGGATTCCGGAACGAGCAGGCAGGCCGTGACAGAGCAGTTGCGGCATAACAACGACGCGCGCCGGGGGGCTCCCCCGCCCTCGCGGGTGGGGGGAGCCGCGCCCCCGCTGCCGCACTCCCCGCTGCCGTGCGCGCAATTCGAGTCGCCGGCAGCGCGGTTCCATGTTCCGAGTGATCGTTTCGAACATTACGATATGCCGGAGCGGACCGCTAGTAAATCTGACGAATTACTGGGCATGTTCGAACGTCAACAACAAATGTTTTTGCAAGGTTTAACTGAATTGTCACACTCTATTTCGGCGCCCACCGCGCGTGGCGTCTCTAAATCTTTGATTGAGTTGCAGCCTTACTCTGGTGCCTATGACGAATGGTACGCGTGGCGCGAAACCTACGACGCGACGGCGCGTCATTTCAACGATGCGGAAAACAAGGCGAGGCTCCGGCGCAGCTTGCGCGGGCCGGCCAGAGAGCTGGTGGACGGGTTACTCAAGACCACGGCGTCGGCGATTGAGATAGTCGCGGCGCTTGGTGACGTCTACGGCCGGCCGGAGTGCATCGTCTACTCCGAGCTCGAGAAGTTGAAGACGCTGCCTCGCCTGACCGACGGTAAGGAGTTACCGACATTTGCGTGCAAGGTCAATTCGGTGATATCCACTATTGTTGCCTTGCGGCAAGAGGCTTACTTAGTCAGTCCACAGACGCTCCACGCCATAGAAGAGAAGATGTCTATCCTCTACAAGACGAGATGGTTCGACTACGAGGCGAGACAACCGGACGACGAGCCGTGCCTGCTGAAGCTTCGCCGCTTCTTGAAGACCGAGATGAAGCTTCAGGCGCGGCACATACGACCCGAGGCTACAGCGCCGCCACGACCCGCAGCACCGGCGCCGTCGCGGCCCGCGGACCAACCGCGCCGCGCGCAGCGCGTGCACGCGGCCAGTCCGCCGCAGCGAGCCGAGGGCAAGACGTGCGGGTACTGCGCGCGAGGCGGCCATACCATCCACGAGTGCTACGGGTTCAAGAGGCTGCCCGTGGACAAGCGCTGGGAAGCGTGCCGGGAGAAGAAGCTGTGCTTCCGCTGCCTCGAACACCGAGGCCACCGTCACCGCTGCGGGGGCAAGAAGTGCGAGCTCGATGACTGTCCGCACTTCCACCACCACCTGCTCCATCGGGCGCCTGGCGAGACAACGGGCGCGGCCGACGAGAAGGCGATGCGGGCCATCTGCTCCGCGACCGGGACGCCTACGCTTCTCAACGTCGTTCCGGTCATAGTAACGGGACCTACAGGTACGGCCGAGGTTTACGCACTGTTAGACGGAGGGTCAACCATAACTCTTGTCAAAGAGGAGGTTGCGCGGAAGATTGGGGCACAGGGGCCGACACACACCCTGAACATCGAAGGGATCGCCGGCTCCAAGTTCCAGAGTGCCTCGCAGTTGGTAACCTTCTCCATTAGAGGTAAGCATCACAACGAAGAATATTTTATAGATGCCCGCACGATCCAGGACCTAGGTATCTCTGGTCAGTCGGTGGCGCGAACGGTCGTGCAGAAGCACGCCCACCTCCAGGACCTGGCGGAGCAGCTGCCTTACGACTACGCGGTCCCGTCCATCCTGATTGGCCAGGACAACTGGGAGCTGATGGTGTCAAGCGCCTGCCGCTCAGGTAAACACGAAGAACCAGTCGCCACCCTTACGGGTCTGGGCTGGGTTGTCCACGGGCCCTGCGGTAGCAACGACACGACGGCCACGTCAAACGAGACGCTGGTTGAGGTGCACCGCGTGATAAAGATACGCTCGGTGATCGACGACCACCCGGACCAGCTCCTCAAGGGGCATTTCGCCCTCGATACACGAGGTCTAGAACCGCGTCGACCGCGCCCAGATCCGAAGCTGCGCGCCCTGAACATTCTCGATGCGACTACGCGTCGCAGGGTGGACGGGGGCTTCGAAGTGGGTCTTCTCTGGAAGAGTGACACGGCCGATACTATTGTAAAATATCATTGTACGAACGTTTATTTGCAATCTTTCAGCACCATCGAAGATGCCAAGCGGCTTTCCAGCAAGGTAGACCTCGTGCACCGGAAGGGTCGCTTCGTGCTGTGCCAATGGGCGTCCCACGAGTCGGCGGCCATCAACCAGTTCGCCCCCGCCGCGTGCGAGCCGAGCAAGGACTTGGACACCGGCGGGAGTAAGAAAACACTAGGACTGGTCTGGCGGCCGCAAGCCGACACGCTCAGCTTCAACCTCGACATGACGCGAGTATTTAAACCTTTTGTCGCTCACCGGATCGCTGAGATCGAGGAGGCTTCACGGGTAAGCGAGTGGCGTTGGGTGCCCTCTAGGGACAACGTGGCGAACGACGCCACACGTGAAGCGCCCCTCGGTTTCGGGAACGGTGACCGATGGTCTCATGGCCCAGCCTTTCTTTTCAAAAACCAAAATTTATGCCCAACAGAGCCGATTCTCCCCTCTACACACAAGGGGGAAGAAAAGGTTAAAATTAATAAAGTGAAACCAACAGTGGTTGATTCGCTACCCGACGCCAGTAGGTTCTCGTCGTGGTTACGATTGATTAGGTCGACGGGTAGGATAATACAGTCCATTAGATTGATTCACAGGTCCACTACAGCGCACGCGCGCACGCGGCGCAACCCCGAGGCAGACCCGGAGTGGACGCAGCGACCCAGGGCAGCGCGGCCGCTGCCCTCACCGAAGCGCTCGCCTACGGCGGCTAGCGAGGACCGTTTCGTCCCGCTCGATGCCGACGACATGCGGGAGGCAGAGCGCCTCTGTCTGCGCGCGATGCAGCAGCAGGCCTTCCCGGAGGAGCTCGCCTGCATTGCGAAGAACGCCGCTCTCCCGCCAGACAGTCGCATCCGAAACCTGGCTGTCTTCACCGACGACGATGGGGTCATGCGTGTCCAATCACGCATCGACGCAGCCGACGACGTCTCGCCAGAGCTACGCACGCCGCCTATCGCCGACGGCAGCCACGTCTACATCGACTGGGTTCACCGCGAGCTTCACCACGGAGGCGCCGTGACCGTCGGGAACGACGACCAGCAGCGCCTGTGGGGCCTCCACCTACGCCCCACAGTCAAGGGCGTATTCCGCGCCTGCCAGCCTTACCGCCTTCGACGGACAAAGCTACCTTCTCCCCAGACGGGGAAACTTCCTCCATGCCGCCTTGCCCATCATCAGAGGGCCTTTACTTACACCGGCCTCGATTTTTTCGGGCCTCTGTCGGACACCGTGAACAGCCGACCACTTACGCATCTATCGACCGACGAGCCGCAGGGAGCACTGACACCAAACCACTTCCTGCTCGGCGGCCCGTCCCGAGTACCGCACCCCGGCCACTTTGATGACTCCGATCTTAAATCCAAGAAGATGTGGAGAACGAGCCAGCGTCTCGCCGACCTCTTTTGGGCGCGATGGCTGCGAGAGTACCTCCCTACGCTGCAACACCGGCGGGAGCCCCACGGAAGGGGAGAGGAGGTGCGAGTCGGCGAGTTGGTGCTCATCGTCGACCCCTCGCTGCCACGCAACACCTGGGTCCGCGGCATCATAGAAGCGGTCTACCCGGGCTCAGACGGCGTCACCAGGGCGGCGGACGTGAGGACGGGGAACGGTGTGTTGCGGCGACCAGTTCAGAGACTCGTCGTGCTACCCACACAAAGATGAAGTAGGCAACTTCACGGCGGGAGAGTGTGCACGACGAACGTAGTGAGCGTCCAAAGACTCTAATAGAAATAATAACTAGCTTATAAGATTCTAATTTGTAACTATCTTATAAGACTCTAATTTGTGACTAGCTTTCTTAAACTTTTATTTATTTATTATTTCTTAAACTTAGCTTAAGATTCTAAACATGTATGTAACATTGCCTATGTGTTTTGATAAAAGGATATTAGCTTATTTAATTAATTGTAAATGAACCTAAAATGATAAAAACTGTAAAAATGAGAAAAATACAAATAAAGTTTATGCATTGATTGTGGGAGGCCGCGCAAGTTGCTCGATAGGGTCTCACACTAACTAACCACCCGCGTAGGGTACAAGTATCGAGGCCTTAAGCCCATAGAATCAGTTCATCTCTGCTCGCCGGCGTCTCTTGCTAATCTAAATCCTGAACCAGCTCTTTGCGGAGCTAGGAACAGGTCTTCCTTAAAGCAGAGACCTGCGGGACCTCCCGAGCATTTTAGTAATCAGTGTTTCATTGGCGCCTCCATTCAAGCCTCACAACCAGCGCAAAAGTTCGGGCCGCTGTCCCGAACATCTTCTTTTTTATATTTTTATTCTGTGGTGTGCAATAATGTGTTTATCTATCTATCTTAGATCCATCTATCTATCTATGTTCTATAGAATACCGACAGACAGGCAACCAGACAGACAGACAAGAATACGTACACGTAGTCAATCCTTGTGGTATGCTATACATAAATTATTTAGTATTAAAATGTCAAAACAATTGCTGCAACGATGAAGTACTTGTGTGCATCTAATTAATTCATGGACGTCAATTATTGTGTTTACAAGGACCGTATTATCTTATTCTGCATGCGTCGAAAGCGATGGCCGACGTGCGGCTATATTTAGCTCATTAATAACCTCGTACCTATTATACATTTTATATTAATTACTTATCATTAGTTATCTGCAAGAACACAAACAGAAAATAATAAAAATGACTGCACTATTACGAATACTTACTCAATAGGTACATAATATGTCTGGAAAATATAAATGTGTGAACCATTTGAAATCCATCCGAAATTTTGCGAAATCGGTTCTGTACTTGTGGCGTTAAGGAGATTTTACAAACGCCACAGCGGGGCTACACAAAGTAACAGTCGTTTAGCGTTCACGACAGTACATAAAAATGTATGGACAAACCACGTGACGAATGAAAACAACAAATGAAAGCAGAATCTACTTTATGCTTAGCGTTGTTCACTGTTGGCTGTCAATTGTCATGCGGGAGGGTTCAAATTGTCGTAGTCGATTATCAAACTCAGCGTATTTTCCTCACAGTGGTTTTTCTACAGTCACGTGGTTTGTCCATACATTTTCGTCTACTGTCGTTAACGCCAAACGACTGTTACTTTTTCTAGCCCCGCTGATAAGAAAACAACGGATTTACGGAAACCTTTTTCGTGCAAGCAAACAGTAGCGCCATCTCTCAAAATACTAAAGGTGGCTGATGAGCGAACTACAGCGTGGCCTTACTGTTGGTGGCAAAACAAGAATTTTTGGCACCGATAGACTGGCGACATTATTTTGCGCCGTCCGCCCTGTCCAGGATATACCTTTATTATGTCTATTACAAACACACACATGGTATACCCACATACCTATACAATCTTTCCCCTTAATTGTGAACATTATCTGATCTTTATTCACTAGGTACTTTATTGTTTACAAGACGATGAGATTGGGCTTATGTTATTGACAAAGAACAAATCAGTTAGAAGGAAAACAATTAATCTGCCCATTTCCTCCAATTAGCGAGGGACAGCCGCAAATTACTCAAGCATCCGCGGCGCATCGGTGTCCGGAACCCGAAAACCCGGGTTTCCCTTCATCACGACTGTGACACGCAGTTGTTGCGTAACCCTATCTTAATTGTTAGAACAATATATGTTTAGGACTATCTAATAATTTTCCATAAGTAAAAAGCTTCGAACACGCTTCGAAATGTTAAAATATCTGGTAATGACTTATTTCGTTCTATAGGCTAATCACGTCATTTATAATTAAAGAATTTAGTTTCCGAACTTTAGCGATTGTAGGTAAAATTGTATTTCTATGAAAACGAGAATATACTTAGTTTGATTATGTCAATGGTTTCTTTTTAACCACGTTACCATTTTAAGATACCTAGATATTATAATATTAAGTTATGCAATCTTTAACCCAAAACCAATTTAAATTACAGTAATAAATACTAAAGTAAGAGGAAACAAAACAGCTGTAGAATTGTAATTATCGAATAAATAATTTATTTTTGTTCGACATCTACGGAATATTTCCGAGACACAAATTAATTCTACTAGTGAAAGAATGGAAAGAAAAACAACTAATTACTCCACTTACAACATTTATCACTGATGAATTTTAAATAAGACCTCGTTAATGTATTCGTGAATCACAATTAGAGAGTGTTTATTAGTGTAAACGTTACTGTAAGTTATTTGCATATCAATTATCGTTTCTGAGATGCCAATTAAAACAATATTGCGGTATAAAGATATAATTTACGGATTAAATAAGACAAACGCGGAAGTTAACTGAGTATCAGCGATGCATAATCCTATACGCAACCACAAC
This sequence comes from Coenonympha arcania, assembly GCA_036785405.1. Classification (NCBI taxonomy): domain Eukaryota; kingdom Metazoa; phylum Arthropoda; class Insecta; order Lepidoptera; family Nymphalidae; genus Coenonympha; species Coenonympha arcania. The sequence continues at coordinate 8,197,934 of CM072067.1, forward strand.
CACCGCAGCGTGCGTGTATCATAATATCTTAACATAATAAGTACTATAAGTAGACCTAATCATACCTACATACTTCATCATAATATAGGAAAATAAACTGCCTTAACGGTTACGCATAAAGAATTTCAAGAATGCACATAATGTATTAACTACTTACAGATTATAATCAAATGTTTTAATTAATTTTATCGATACACGCCAAACAATAATAGGAAACATTTTGACACAAAAGGAAATCAGAATCAGAATTTGACGATGAATGGCAAGAGTAAGATGAATGGAAAAAGTGATAAATGAAACAATGTGTGAATGAATAAATGTGAACAAGGATTGGCGATTCTCGGTTGGAGAGACAGAAGAGTAGATGAATGATGATAATCCAGACACTCATAAAGAACATAAAAAGGTAACATAAAAGGAGAACGAGGAAGAAACTAGAGCTATATACGGAGCAGATAAACTTTCGCTAACAAGACAAAGCGCTCTTAAATAAAAGATGAATATACTTTTTGAAATTGTAACAATAAAAGACAGAGAGAATAAAAGAATAAGACATAAGAACGAATACTAACAATTTTGGGACCTAAAAAAACTTTACAGTATGTACCTTTTTAAATAAGGATAAGGATATAAAAAGGATGTTTCATGCAAACATCAACAGGCGATGTGTTTTGAGGATTCGTGAACCTTTTCAATAGAGTCCGTTTCAAAGAACTTCGCATGGGGAGCAAAGGTCGGGCGCGTATTCTCTGAAATCGATCGTAGCTGTCATCAACGTACAACCAGGGCATTTAATTGATACAGGAATTTCAAACAGTGTCGCGTAAAGGAAAACAAGTCGCGTTATTGCCTATTTCGGTCTTTGATGGGAATTTTACGGGAAAATTCAATTTATAGCAGAACCATCGCGCGATGCAGACGTTTTTAAGGATCCTTTAAATGGCGGTAGGATCTAAAATTTATGTGGCGATTAATTATTTTTCATAGGTATCCATAGAACAATCTAATCCAATTTAAACAAGAAGAAGCAATTATTCTAAGAATCTACTGTTACTCTGATTTGTTTCGGAAAAACCAAATTTGTCAAAAAAAAAATTTGTAAAAAAATAAAAATTCATGTTATAAATATAGAGCATATTTGGTTAAAAGATAGCTGTATATTTTGCAAACAATGCTAAACGCGTGTAAAGCAGTAAATATGTTAATAATGTCAGGAGACGCCACCCATCCGAAGATTTATGATTCTGGGAGCTTTTTGTTAAATTATTGCAAGACGATCAGTGTCAGTTTATAAATGAATATTCATTAAGGTCTGACACTAACCGATTCCGCTTAAGTTTGCCAGAGAGGTTAGTTGAAACACGAGGTCATAATAGATATCTGTGTGATATATGAGAGCGGTGGTAGAATAGTAGTAACAATAATAATTATCGCAAAAATACGACTGGTTATCATTAAGGAACATAATAAAGATCCTAACAAAAACGTTTAAGAGGATTTGGTCGATGACAAACCGTTTTGTAGAATATTTGAAATGTGAAATGAAATTAATGCACTAGTCACGTTGATTTGTCAAAATTCGACCATAATTCATTATTGTTTTCTGTACTCCTCGAAATTTTAAAATATAATAATAATAATAAATACACTTTATTTGCACCACACAAGAAATTACACAAAACAGAAATACATAGATATCAAATCTCAATATGCGTAAAATGCGCACAACTGTATATCTTAGTCCTTTACATCACACAGCGAAAGTATAGCCGTCAGTCGTCACAGAACACGCGGACGAGGGAAACAGGCAACGTGATAAAATGTGTGGCCGTTATAATAGACATATACTTAGGACCCGGCGCGGCGAACCGCGCGAAACATGTCGCCAGTTATCTGGTGTCAAAAATGTTTGTTTTGACACCAACGACGTCAGTAGTAATCGGCTTACTATTGTTTAGGGACCGCTATCCACGCCACAGATCACTTTACTATGTTATTAGTCCGCACGCGCGTTTCCTCAGGGACGGTTTTATCCATATTGTTTTGTCAGATAACGCTAATTTTTTTTTCTATGAAAAAGGTAATACGGTAAACTGTTCAGATGAGCTCATCCTTAGGTTCATATCGGCGGGCCGTTATAAAATTCTCTTTACGCGAGAGAACACTTCGCAATTCATTTCGCGCTCGCACACGTCGCAGAGGGCCTGCTCCACATTCTGCGTCTCGTTGTGTGTTTAGAACGATGTTAGAATGCTTCCTTTGTACGAGCGTCTAAATTAATTTTAAGCGCCATCTACATAATTCGGAGTGGCGAATAAATAACTTGGCTCCCTACGTGAAAACATTTCCGAGCGACGCGACGACGGCAGCGGCGATAATTTTTACATCTGCTTAGAGGAAAGCTTGGGAAGTGGATGAATTATGGATTACAATTTACGACGGAACGAACTCGTATGTACCTACAGCGGAATTAGTGATTTTACCGTTTAAGTTAGACAAAGGACTGCATACGCGGTCGTAAAAGGGAGGGATTTACGATTTTAGGGGAGGAAGACGTTTATGTAGAATGCCGTCAACAATATTTGACGACGATATGTTTTGATACTGAACAACTTCATGATATTTTGAAGTCAGTTAAAGGGACGATATATGACGATAAATAGGCACAGACCAGCATAAAGATAAAGCTAATGTAACCAACGCCTAGCATGAGTTTACGGGATTGAAAAATTATGATAACTACGAATAGTACTGAATATAATGTACCGAAATTATTGAGAAAACCTCAACCTCATCTTACCTGACCTAATCCGACCTATAAAAGATAGAAAAACTACAGACATTAGGCAAAGGAAATCTTATATACATTATTTACAGCTACATGTTTTGTCGCTACCCAATGAAGAATAAATGTGAAAAACCGTTTAATAAAACATTACGTAGCTCTAAATCTCGGGGTTCACTAACAGTGGAGGCATCAAATATTTACCGAGCGGATCAGTTTACATCGACGCTTTGCTTGCGAATACCTACTAAAACAAAACTGAAATCGCCATCGGCTCCGAGAAAACTCCAACTACACAAACCGCAGACCGTCTTGGCTAAAATATTAAATGAGTTGTTGGATTCGCTCCCATATCCCGAGCCGGCAGCGACGGTGGCCAGACTACAAAACTTTTTTAGGACACTTAGATACTTCCCCGCGATATATGAGCACGTCGTTCGTATTAAAATTAAAGAAACAATAAATATTACTAAGAATATTAACGGAAATGTCTTTCTGTAGTACTTAGTTAATGCACTGGAAAGCTCTTTCCCATCTTTCGGAGGCCTTGGTCTAGCAGTAGCACACTGGGCTGATGAAGATTTGTCGAATAGTAAACAATGAAACTGAAATAAATGTGCAGAGCATACTATATGTAGGACATACGACGACCGATGGACCCGTTTGCTACTTAATGGAGACCATGCAACGGTAGCAGAAACGTCGGCAGCCAACTAACACATTGGTCTAACGACATTGCCAAACTCTTGGGGAAATTATAGACGAGAGTAGCCCAATAACGCAAGAAATAGCGTGCTTGTGAGTAAGCCTATGTCAAGAATTGATGAATTAATGCTCCTAAGGAAGGAGATAAAATAAAACTAATATAAGTGGAAATAACACACGCCTATTCGTTTTGATCAGGAGTTCCAAAAGTATTTGATCTTAGTGGCACCTACACCTATGTACCTGCTTGCATCTACCTAAAAGAACATTGGCCCATATACTGCTCCTTGTACGAGTATGTACCGACTACCGACAAAGTTTAATTTGATGAAGCGTGTCTCATAATTGCGATATGACGCATCTTCGTCTGCTGCCTAATTCAAAGGGCCTCTGAGGCTGAGAGAAAAATATTAAATCGTCCCAGGACTCCCCTCGCCCGAGGCTAACTGTTTATTACGGGGCATTTATGGGGTCGGAGACGTTAGCGCCTATAAAATTTATGTTTGTTCACAATGCCGCTATAAAATGTTGCAATAATTCTAAATCCCGTTGTTTCTCTTTCGGATTTAAAAGAAATATTTTACATTCGCAATCCGACTTAAGGTCCCGCGGAAAAAAATTACACCGTTAAATGGTGTGTGCATTTGCGGGAAGAGCGGTTTGAGGAAAGCCTACGGTTTTGAGTATGATTCTTGTTTTTGCAAGAACGTGTTCAGATGAAAAACAAGTTATAATCCAGGATCCATCAACATCTTTTAAGTGAATATTCTTTCATAACATTTTTTTTTCTTATGGTTGATATCAAACATATACGTAATATAATAACAGAGGAGTGGTTCACCAATAGTTTAGAGTGACTCATGACTCATGAGGTTCAGGACTCAGGTCTGATATATAATTAGTCGAAGTGTAGTGTAAATTGGTTGAAATATAACGATAATTGTAGGAAGTATTAGAACAAATCAAGCAGCCTGAAATCATATCTGATCATAATCTGAATCATATCATAGAAACCGCTACCTTTGATATAGCCAGTAATAAAGCGTGTCGCACACGGTGAAGATCAGTAACAGTACAGTCGCGGAATGAAAAGGTTCGCCACCTTATTGTCGATTTTCCCTTGCACTAGTACTGCAAGAGTCCATAATGTCAACATTCTAAAACAATCGACTAGTGCAAACGAATCACTTTGAAAATTGACGAACCTTTTCATTCCGCGACTGTACATTAAATGTTAAAGGTAACCTATTCAAGTAGATAACTATTAGGCAAAATATACTCTACTACCCATGTGAAGCAGGGTCGCTAGTGGGTTTATAATATTTTGAGAATGATACACAGTAATTACTGCCATATTCGTACGAGTAAACGCTAATACATCGAGAACCCCTTGTAGACCCCACACGAAACAACCCTTGCCAACTGATATTTTCATCACATTCATTTCTAATCAGTGAATATGAAAAGAATCTTCATAACCGTTTAAATATTGAATTCCATGTAGAATAATTAGCGTTAATTCAGAGTAGTAAAGCGTTAGTCATTTAAATGCAGTAATTGCCCTAAGCTTTGTTTAAATTGACGTGCAGTTAGTTTGATGCGCTGGAGTGAGAGGGTACGCACGGCTGCCTTCAATTAAGGCAGTGGTGCTGGTATAATCATAAATCTGAAAACTACGGAAGTAATAGCAACATATCATGTATAATATACTTTGGCTCGCGAATAATTGTAGACAATATACCTGCTTGTAATATGTTTAATTAGAGATAATTTCGTTAAATTAATAAAATAATTAATAACGTTATTAATTATGTAGTTGTACGTACAGCAAATGACCTAAAAGAGAAAACTGTGTTAGTAAATGTTGTGTTGGCGTTGGTTGCCGTAATTTTTTACGCTCAGAAGTCTAGACAAGCTATATTTGCATATCCGAGTAGGTAATCATTTTAATTGTGGTATTGTTTAGTTTTGTTAGTGCAAAACATAATTTCTAACTGCAAAAAAATACTATATCAAAAAGCAAGGATCATAATTATATTTTATGAAAAGTGTAACAACATTTGTGCTATAAACAGCTACTCGTAGCAATTATTAAAATACTGCTTTTAATATTACTTATGAAAATTATTCTGTACACTCATAATTACGGAGCATTTACGTTCACAAGAATAATTACGTTGTGTTACTTTACAGTATAAGCGACTCCATTCTCACCATCGTCGGCAAGCTCAATCAAAAGCCCAGTAGTTGTTAAGCTGGAATTTTTGATGAATTCTTTCATTTAGTCGAAGTGTTTCTTTGTACCTTCATGCTATTGTGTGGTAACTTTAACTGAGTTAAAATATAACTTGGTATATTGTTGGTATTTGCATAAATATGTATCGATGTTTCAGCTACCCTTACTTTATGTCGTTAATTGGTGCTAACTGATGAACGTCACAAACTATTATGTTTACTTTGTGTGAAGTGTTTTCAATACCTGTTTTCAGAAAGGTTTTTAGCATAAAAGTTGCATCAATAACAGTTATGTATTTTATTAGTCATTTGAAATTGTTTCGAGTCAGCCCTGAGATTGGCGTATCCGCAAAACGGTCTCAAACGATGATTACCTGTTGCGACCTCGGCAAATCGACCTCGCCGTTCAGATTCCATCTCGCAAGATATCACGTTCATGATTCCGTGAAAATTGTCTACTCACTGATTGCGGTTACCAGTGGAATGGTGGTTGAAGTTTTTATAACTAAACTTCGTATCTAGATCTCGGACTAGATGATGGACAAAATTGCCTGAAGTCGTAGCCTACGTATCCGTTGTGGTAAGTAGTAATTTTCACTGCCATTCTTGGTTCTGATAATGCTTGTAAATCACTCGGTAACAGACCCAGTACATTTGGACTGGACACTATGATACAAAGAAATAACACTACATCATCATATCGTCATCATCACACCATCCTGCGGACGTCCACTCATGGACATGTAGGCCTTTCCGCAACCGAGCGCCACCACACCCTGTCCTCAGCCTTCCTCATCCAGCCACTCCTCGCCACCCACTTTATGTCGTCAGTCCAGCGAGTTGGAGGGCGCCCCACGTTACGCTTGCTTATACGTGGTCTCCGCTCCAGGACTTTTCGGCTCCATCAGCCATCTCCCCTACGACATGCATGACCTGCCCAGCACTGCTTCTTTAGCTTGCTAATAGTTTGGGCTATGCCAGTGACTTTTGTGGAATCCTCATTTCAAATTTTCTCATTTCCTCAAGGAAACTTCTAACTCGACATAAGGTATAGAAAATTATAGATGCAGAACCTACTTACCAATTGGTCCAAAAACCGAATCGGAAATTGGATCATCAAATGTGTTTAGTTTCAGACTGCATTGAAGGTGGTTAGCTTACCTGTAACAAAAGAATAAGGAATTTTCAATACACTGATTTATGAAAAATATTTATGAGGTGTTGGGATAACTTGACATGTACATTATTCAGAAATAATAAATCATTGTTTTCTTATTGCTGTATTTCCAGCACAACGTTCAAGTGAAATAACTTCTTATTCCATAGTCGTAAACCTTATACTTAGGAATAGAACTTTCAACTAGGAAAGTTGAAACCTTTTAATGGATTTTCTTTGTCACTGCGAAGTTCTGGAACACAACTATTTTCATCTCCGTGACATTTTGGTACAAGTTTCGTAACATTTTAAAGTTTGAATCTCGGTTTATTATAAAGTAACTGTAGTTTAAACCTTATGTTACTGTTATTTAACAGTTAAACATTTTTGTACTCTTACCTGTTACTATTTATTTATCATATTCTAAGTTACCTTCTTTATTTTATAAAAGTAGCAGTTTATACGAAATTTCGCGTTTAAATACCTACATTTCCAATTGCTATTTAGGAGGTGTATCCTAGAAAGATTTTAAAGCTTTCATACATTTCCGACTCATTTATTAGTAAATCTATAAAATAACGGTATGCATATATTCCCGGTGATAAATTCGTCTATTTCAAATGGGTGAAGCATTTACTGACTACTCCACAGTGTGGTGTCATTTACCACATTTGAATGGAATGCGTCCGGGATGAGTCCATATGAATACCGGTCATGGTTTTATTATGAAAAAAAGGATCAGCTGGCGGAATAAATATGAATATAATAAACTAAGTTTTGTCAAAATTGTCGATGGTAGCAACTGAGGTTTGAAGTGGTTGCTAGAAATGTCATAAGCAACAAACACTTAGAAAATAGGGTATAGGTATTTGATTACATAAATTTGTTATACCTTACATGAATATACGGTACATTGAATAAATTAATTGTTATTGATTAATGTAACATAAGTATGAGCACATTTTACGTAGAACAGTAAAGTTGGCTTTAACACTTGGCTTGGCGACGTGAACACTGTACATATTTACACGAACTGGGAATTCAACAATTTAGCGTTAAAATTACGACCGGAACAATTAATTAAAAGTTCGTGGCTATGGAAGCGTTTTATTATTAACCACACAATTTAATGTAACCTAATCTATGGTCATATATGTTTAATTATGCGACTAGATCACAAGTTATCTGATGAATAGCTTTACGGAGAAATTACCAGACTACTTCAAGAGGGTAGGTTAACGTAAACATATGGTCATCAGTAGGCGCTTCGTGCATCTACAAATCCAGTTTATCATAGAAATTAAACAAGTTTTATTTCACAATGTTATCTTTTGTATTCGAACCGGTATTAGTGTAGCTAGGGAACTGGTATTAGTATACCAGGTGATAGGACTCTTCTTGAATTCTTGCAGATTTCATCTGGTTCGGATGCATCAGCTGATATTCTGTTGTAATGCATAAATCATTTAAGTGGAGCATTATTTCCTTTGAAGGACACTATCCGCCGCAATTGCTAGACATATCTTTCTTCTTGTTACCGTTTCTACCATTTGACCATTACCGGCTGACCAATGAAGACGGCGCGGCGTTAACTTCGAAATGCTAAACAACTATTCGTTACATAATTCTTATGAGCTATTTTCTCACAAAAGTCTCTTATGTGGCCGAAAGTCTTAGAATATACGCAGAGTCACGATTTTATTGAAGCACTTGCACTACCGTAATAACCAGTCAGGGCAACCGAAAGTTTTGGGGTCACTTGACTTTCGAGTAAGATCTGTCTGAGGATACCAAGTGCCTTGCAGTGACGTATGATCTTGCAATGAAATGTCACGGGATGCACTGCAGTGTGACATAAGCAGGTATAACTTAAGATAAAGTGAACGCCTTGCTTTAAATAAATAAAGTTGAAGACTAAAAAATATTTCGTAAACTCAAAATAATTTTTGTTTTACTATGCAGATATTTATTAGAATTATGTTTTGACTGAAAATATTAAACAATTTCTCCAGCCCCAGTAAATATTTGCGGAGCAAACGCGGTGGATATAATCAAAGAGTCTGGCCTCTGTAGAAAGTATTCTGGCCTCGGAAAAAATAATTTCATATAACACGACATTCTGTAATTAGGCCGGCTTGAGTCCATAGTCATCGTCAAACCTTACAAAGATGTTTTAATTTTAATACGAATCGTAATAGAGCATGCCTATTCCATCCTATAATGTCCTCTAGCTTAGTTTTTTTTTACTCTATACAAGTTAGTACTTGACTGCGATCTCAACTGATGGTAAGTGATGATGCAGCCTAAGATGTTATCGTACTAACTTGGACGGGTAAGTAAATTTCCCCCAACGGTGTCTACAAGCATCGCACCGTAACGCTAAATCGCTAAGCGGTGCGTCTTTGCTTGTAGGGTGGTAACTAGCCACAGCCAAAGCCCACCAGACCAGACCTGAGCCAATTTAAAAATTATAAAATTCCAAAGTGGCCCGTGGCGGGAATCGTAGCCGCGACCTCCAACTCGAATCCTAGCGCGCCGCCACTGCGCCAGGGAGGTCGTTATCTCGATAATCAATATTTTTAAGGTCAATATACGCATACACAGACCATAAATGTATACAGATACATACCTAGATTTCTATATACAGATACATACCTAGATTTCTATACATAGTGCAGTTTTTTATAAGAAATCGCATGTTCTTATCAGTTCCAATGACATTTTTCAAGTATCATACGTTTGTGTGCTTTGTAATGCAAATAAAACGTTATCTTATCTAATCTTATCACTGCATTTTTGCTTCTGAGCTCGCAGCGCTATGCAAATTTATGGCTATAAAAAATGACCTGCCTTACACGAAAATGAACGTACGTTTAAATAGCAATAAAAAATTACCACATGTGTTGTCGTATTAACATTTAAATCGCACTTTAATTTTTGAAATATTTTCACGCCGAAACAAGCAAGTACTAATTGTTACGAGATAAGACATCAAGATTTTTTGGGTGGATCTTGTATAATTAGTCGTTAATATATTTCGGCACCCGATAAAAAACCCGTTACGGTATGGTCAGCTGGTCAAGATGCTTGAGTAAGTATAAGTATTTAAAAGATGGTAAGTAAGGTCAAGCGCGATACATAGGTACTCGAGCACCGAGGGTTCCGTATTGATCACAATTCAGACAGAATGTGGCAGATCTGTCCGATCACATAACACATTAGTTACATGTGTCAAGATCTAATATGAAAGCAATGAGCATTTATATATTTTTTTCTTTCAATATTTAGCACTTTTCTACTTCATGAGCGCAAGGTATTTATATATTTTAAGACTTATTTCTCAGATCGTCGTTATGTGTAACTGTATGTGTGGAATGTGAATAGTGATAAAGAGGGGTTTTTTTCAATATCTGTCATCTTTTATAGTTTATACTGTCGCTTTCGATGAGGTCACACTTTTTAACCGGAGTTGAAAAATGAAATCGAGGTCTTTTACGTCATCTATATATATAAAAGAATGAGGCATTTTGGTTGTTCCACGGATTCCGCCAAAACTATAGGTCCTAGAGATCTGAAATTTGGTACCTAGGTAGATATTAGGTCATGAATTCGTACTAAGACGGGGATTCCAGAAATTCCATGTTTAAGGGGTAAAAATCATACATTTAAGGGTATTTCCCATACAAAAGTAAAATTTTTTCGTTGTTCCAGGAATTCCCGAAAAACTAAAAGTCGTAGAGACCTGGAACTTGGTACCTAGGTAGATATTAGGTCATGAATTCGTACTAAGACGGGGATTCCAGAAATTCCATGTTTAAGGGGTAGAAATAGTACATTAAAGGGATTTCTCCATACAAAATTGTAATTTTTTTCGTTGTTCCAGGAATTCCCGCAAAACTAAAAGTCGTAGAGATCTGAAATTTGATACCTAGATAGATATTAGGTCATGAATTCGTACTAAGACGGGGATTCCAGAAATTCCATGTTTAAGGGGTAGAAATAGTACATTAAGAGGATTTCTCCATACAAAATTGTAATTTTTTTCGTTGTTCCAGGAATTCCCGCAAAACTAAAAGTCGTAGAGATCTGAAATTTGATACCTAGATAGATATTAGGTCAAGAATTCGTACTAAGACGGGGATTCCAGAAATTCCATGTTTAAGGGGTAGAAATAGTACATTAAGGGGATTTCTCCATACAAAATTGTAATTTTTTTCGTTGTTCCAGGAATTCCCGAAAAACTAAAAGTAGTAGAGATCTGAAATTTGGTACCTAGGTAGATATTAGGTCATGAATTCGTACTAAGACGGGGATTCCAGAAATTCCATGTTTAAGGGGTAGAAATAGTACATTAAAGGGATTTCTCCATACAAAATTGTATTTTTTTTCGTTGTTCCAGGAATTCCCGAAAAACTTAAAGTCGTAGAGATCTGAAATTTGATATCTAGGTAGATATTAGGTCATAAATTCGTACTAAGACGGGGATTCCAGGAATTCCATGTTTAAGGGATAAAAATCTTACATTTAATGAATTTTCCCATACAAAAGTGTATTTTTTGCGTTTTACCAGGGATTCCAGCGAAATCAATAATATCGTAGAGATCTGAAATTTGGTACCTAGGTTGATATTAGGTGATGAATTCGTAATCAGCTGGGGATAAGTAGGAATTTCTGGACAAAGTTTAAAAAGTGGCCGCCATTTTGAACTTTTTTGTTATTGGGCCGATTGCTTTGAAAATCGATATGTGAGTATCGCGACAAGTATGGAGAAGGAATTTGTAGTCAAAATTTTAAAAAGTGGCCGCCATTTTGAATTTTTTTGTCACTGTGACGATTGCTTTGAAAATCGATATGTGAGTATCGCGACAAGTATGGAGGAATTTGTAGTAAAAATTTAAAAAAGTGGCCGCCATTTTGAATTTTTTTGTTATTGGGCCGATTGCTTTGAAAATCGATATGTGAGTATCGCAACAAGTATAGAGAAGGAATTTGTAGTCAAAATTTTAAAAAGTGGCCGCTATTTTGAATTTTTTTGTTACTGTGACGATTGCTTTGCAAATCGATATGTGAGTATCGCGACAAGTATGGAGAAGGAATTTGTGGTAAATATTTAAAAAAATGGCCGCCATTTTGATTTTTTTTGTTACTGTGCCGATTGCTTTGAAAATCGATATGTGAGTATCGCAACAAGTATAGAGAAGGAATTTGTAGTCAAAATTTTAAGAAGTGGCCGCCATTTTGATTTTTTTTGTTATTGGGCCGATTGCTTTGAAAATCGATATGTGAGTATCGCAACAAGTATAGAGAAGGAATTTGTAGTCAAAATTTTAAAAAGTGGCCGCTATTTTGAATTTTTTTGTTACTGTGACGATTGCTTTGCAAATCGATATGTGAGTATCGCGACAAGTATGGAGAAGGAATTTGTGGTAAATATTTAAAAAAATGGCCGCCATTTTGATTTTTTTTGTTACTGTGCCGATTGCTTTGAAAATCGATATGTGAGTATCGCAACAAGTATAGAGAAGGAATTTGTAGTCAAAATTTTAAAAAGTGGCCGCCATTTTGAATTTTTTTGTTACTGTGACGATTGCTTTGAAAATCGATATGTGAGTATCGCGACAAGTATGGAGAAGGAATTTGTAGTCAAAATTTTAAAAAGTGGCCGCCATTTTGAATTTTTTTGTTACTGTGACGATTGCTTTGAAAATCGATATGTGAGTATCGCGACAAGTATGGAGAAGGAATTTGTGGTAAATATTTAAAAAAATGGCCGCCATTTTGATTTTTTTTGTTACTGTGCCGATTGCTTTGAAAATCGATATGTGAGTATCGCAACAAGTATAGAGAAGGAATTTGTAGTCAAAATTTTAAAAAGTGGCCGCCATTTTGAATTTTTTTGTTACTGTGACGATTGCTTTGAAAATCGATATGTGAGTATCGCGACAAGTATGGAGAAGGAATTTGTGGTATAAATTTAAAAAAGTGGCAGCCATTTTGATTTTTTTTGTTATTGGGCCGATTGCTTTGAAAATCGATATGTGAGTATCGCAACAAGTATAGAGAAGGAATTTGTAGTCAAAATTTTAAGAAGTGGCCGCCATTTTGATTTTTTTTGTTACTGTGCCGATTGCTTTGAAAATCGATATGTGAGTATCGCAACAAGTATAGAGAAGGAATTTGTAGTCAAAATTTTAAAAAGTGGCCGCCATTTTGAATTTTTTTGTTACTGTGACGATTGCTTTGAAAATCGATATGTGAGTATCGCGACAAGTATGGAGAAGGAATTTGTGGTAAAAATTTAAAAAAGGCCGCCATTTTGATTTTTTTTGTTATTAGGCCGATTGCTTTGAAAATCGATATGTGAGTATCGCAACAAGTATAGAGAAGGAATTTGTAGTCAACATTTTAAGAAGTGGCCGCCATTTTGATTTTTTTTGTTACTGTGCCGATTGCTTTGAAAATCGATATGTGAGTATCGCAACAAGTATAAAGAAGGAATTTGTAGTCAAAATTTTAAAAAGTGGCCGCCATTTTGAATTTTTTTGTTACTGTGACGATTGCTTTGAAAATCGATATGTGAGTATCGCGACAAGTATGGAGAAGGAATTTGTGGTAAATATTTAAAAAAATGGCCGCCATTTTGATTTTTTTTGTTACTGTGCCGATTGCTTTGAAAATCGATATGTGAGTATCGCAACAAGTATAGAGAAGAAATTTGTAGTCAAAATTTTAAAAAGTGGCCGCCATTTTGAATTTTTTTGTTACTGTGACGATTGCTTTGAAAATCGATATGTGAGTATCGCGACAAGTATGGAGAAGGAATTTGTGGTAAATATTTAAAAAATGGCCGCCATTTTGATTTTTTTTGTTACGTAAGTTTTGTTGATATGTAAGTATCGCAACAAGTATAGAGAAGGAATTTGAAAGGAAGGATGGAAAAATACCTACAGGAATTTTGGAAATTAAATGCCTGAAGGAGTACAGCAGAAGTTCAACGTGAGCGAAGCCGCGGGCGTTTGCTAGTATTACTATAACAGTATAACAGTATTTAGTTAATTGTAAACAAGGTTCAATCCCGCTTCAGTACTTACTAATGTCATAGAATGTGATCAAATGGGACGAAACTTCAAGTGTTTTATTACTACTGAACCCTAAAATAGTTTCACCGTCTAATCTTTTGAATGTGGAATTGTAAAATTTAATTTAACTTAATTTGTTACCGAATTGAGATAGGCAAGTGTATTTTTAATTGATATAATTCCTCAACACTATTAGCTTTAAATTATTATTTTAATTTAAATAAACTTAGTAATAATAATAGTACCTACTTCCCTTATCCCTCCTTTTTTTTTAAAGTATTTATTTCGATTGCATTATACGAAATAATTTTATTACTTGTGTTTTCAAATACCTACAAACTGACATCCCTTTTAGTATACGAGGCTATTAAATTTGTAAACAAGCAACCAATTTAAATTGATATCGAAATTACCGAGTGATTTAATTTTCTGTATTAGATATAGATTATTTATTTATTTAGTTAATGGGTTATCACTACTATATTATTTTAAAGCCCTTCGCTACACTGTTTTATTTTTTACTAACAATAATTTCCGTAACTACTGCACCAACTGTAGCACTGGTTTTATCAAAAAAGGGGGTTTATCTGGGAAATCTAAATATTACTCTAGGAAAATTTTACCAGCTAAAATTGCTTCTGTGGCAGCGTTGGCCATTAGTCAAATAAAAATTATTAATCCTTTATGGATGGGTCAAGGAAATTGCATCGCATGTGAGACATGCTTTAAATCTTCTCTACAATAAAGAAAAGAAGAATCATTAGTATTCACTAAGGAATATGTCCAATATAATCTATGTACAGTATCTATAGCATCAGTAAAAATACAAATAAAGTAAAACAAAAAATAACAGTAACTATTAATCCAACGAGGCAAAGTATAACTATTCATTCTGTAGGCCGTCACGATGTCTCTACATTTGCATAAAAATCTGTCATGAATAATTTTTGCGAAACAATGAAATAAACTGCCGATAATCGTGGCCTATCAGCATCGACATGTTTATGTAAGGACGAGTCAGCAGGCGTACTTACTTAGATAAATAGCTCTGTAGGGTTAGTACAGGTTTTTGTACGAATTTCGAGTCGACTCGCATCGCACAAACTAATCGAATTCCTCCATACATTTACAGACAGCGCCATCTATTGACAGCCGCATGCCAGCGACTGTTAATGTATGGAGAAATTCGATTCGTTTGTGCGATGCGAGTCGACTCGAAATTCGTACAAACAAACAAACCTGTACTAACCCCTCTGTATACATGGTAAATTGTTATCCATTCTCCAATTTCTAATATGTTGTTGGTACATAACATAACATATACTATACTTGTGTATTATAACTTTTACTGCAAATCGAAGAGCTTTTACTTATTAGCGTAATATTCCCACTATCGGCCGTTAGCTGTTAATGTAGTAGCGCGCCGTGTCGGTTTCTATGAAGCGGCATATACAGGGTTATGTAAAAAATACCAAATTGCTCTCTGCCTGTATTTGTTTACATTCAAACTAACAACTTTTGTACTACGACTTTTCAAAATTAATTTATTTCATACAAAAAAATGTTATTTCTGTAAAGTGACATTACACGTCGTAGAACAAAAGTTGTTAGTTTTAATATAAACAAATACAGGCCGAAAGTGATTTGGTATTTTTTATATAACCCAGTATATGCGTAGATAGGTATTCTGTTTGTTTCTCCTTGTTTGAGATGATCATCTTGAGATGTAAACGTACACCGTACAAGACAAATCATTGCTCTCATTGAGGCTTGGTTCTAGTCTATAGCACGTATATGTATCCTTTATCTATGCATACAGTTCGTTAAACAATAGCAAAGAATTAAAAGATTTAAAACTAATAAATTAATGCCATAATGCAGTTGGCGCTGTAATTTAATCTCATGTCTATTGCAAAGGACATCACTCGTCGCCTTGGACTCACACCTATGAAGAACACAAAGCGTATATGTTAATATCGCATTTGCAATTAAGATTGACGCCCACAGGGGACGCTATTGTCTTGCAAAACTATTAAATACATGGCTGTTCATTTCAGTTATGCCTTCCAATTGTTATTCTAAGCTTTGCGATACTTTACGTAATCCTTTGCTGATGGTATAATTATTATTGATAGTACTAAAAACAAAAAAAAAAAACTTAATTAAATTGAAAATCGAAGGTTGTTAATTTTATGCTAATTTGAAGTTGTCTGTAAATTAATCAAAAATTAATTTGCAAATTAATTGTAAATATATCAATAGGACTTATCGACGTGGACGTATTTTAAATAATAATATTTGAAAATTGTTTATGGAAAGTTCATTAAGAGTCATAATGATAACGAATGCAGCCGCATTTGAATACCAATCGCTATCGAATTCTGATTATAAAAACATTTCGCTACCAAACTTTCATTCCGTGAATTTAATTGAACAAATTTTCAAAGTAAAATTCGAACAGCTTTGGCATAGAAAGTTATGATAAATTTGGATGGGGGAGGGCGGGAATCGCCAAAGAATGTAATAACTTACAGGTGCTGCAAGTTCTTTATTGGATTTCGCACGTTCCGGGGCGACGTGTCTGATGGCCGGAGGATTCTTGCCGAACTCTTTGGCTAGTTGTTAATTCTTTGCCCGATCGACTTTTAAACCGATCTGCGGAGCCTGTCGCTAATGTTGAAACCGTTTCTGCAGTTTGCAGACCGTGTTTAAAGTTATTTAATCGCTAGATGTCGCAGGCATATTTATCTACACAATACATATCTGAAAAAAGGTCGCTGGTAGTGTGTGGATGAGGATTGCGAAAGACCGTGTGTATATCTCTCTCGGAAATGCCTAAGTCCAGCAGCAGACGTCTATAGACTGATAAAGCAATTAAAGTATATGTAAAGGTTTAATCAATGCACTAGTAATCTTGTCGATAGGGAAAGTGTATCTTCCGTCTACATTCGGTAGGCCTGAGAGTAGGTTGTAAGCTATTTTCATACCTCTATATGGCAAAACATCGTTTACGCAGTCGGCTAGTTTATTTTATAATATTTCAAATAAAATTACACTATTTCGCAAACGACGAGAGAAGGTCAAACGATTTCACTTGCAGAAAAAATGGCGTGCTATGTTACGAGGTCGCCACGCCGCGCGCCGCCGGTCCGCCACGAAAAGTGCTTCTCAGGACTGAAAGGAAAAGTATAGGCCGCGAACACAGCGCCGCTGCACCGTGTCAATGACACATGCAAATTCGAACGTTTCTGTGCTCGGTCATCGAACCCTCCATTCAATGACTGTCGAAAGTTACCCGTACGATGCCGTAGCCTACAAACGGGTGAACACCACGCGAATCTCGCGTTACGGCCTTGCCTGAATGAAGCTGTTTTCGTGTGCGCTTCTTTCAGTCTCAGACAAGGCGAAATGATGTCGTTTCGGCCGGTTCCGTGAATTGGACCTTTCAGTTCATCCGCTTTTTTGTCTGAAGATTTGGAAGAGAAATATTGCGATTAGCAGATATTTAGATGGTCATCGAATCTTCCATTCAATGACTGTCGAAAGTTACCCGTACGATGCCGTAGCCTACAAACGGGTGAACACCACGCGAATCTCGCGTTACGGCCTTGCCTGAATGAAGCTGTTTTCGTGTGCGCTTCTTTCAGTCTCAGACAAGGCGAAATTTTTTCGTTTCGGCCGGTTCCGTGAATTGAACCTTTCAGTTCATCCTCTCTTTTGTCTTGGAGATTTGGAAGAAAATATAGCAATTAGGAGATCTAGACAGTCATCAAACCTTACTTCAATGACTGTCGAAAGTTATTCGTACGACGCCGTAGCCTACAAACGGGTGAACACCACGTGAATCTCGCGTTACGGCCTTGCCTGAATGAAGCTGTTTTCGTGTGCGCTTCTTTCAGTCTCAGACAAGGCGAAATTATGTCGTTTCGACCGGTTCCGTGAACTGGACCTTTCAGTTCATCCTCTCTTTTGTCTTGGAGATTTGGAAGAAAAATATAGCGATTAGCAGATTTAGATGATCATCGAACCTTCCCTTCAATGACTGTCGAAAGTTATTCGTACGATGCCGTAGCCTACAAACGGGTGAACACCACGCGAATCTCGCGTTACGGCCTTGCCTGAATGAAGCTGTTTTCGTGTGCGCTTCTTTCAGTCTCGGACAAGGCGAAATCATGTCGTTTCGGCCGGTTCCGTGAATTTGACCTTTCAGCTCATCCGCTCTTTTGTCTTGGAGATTTGGAAGAAAAATATAGCAATTAGAAGATCTAGACAGTCATCAAACCTTACTTCAATGACTGTCGGAAGTTATTCGTACGACGCCGTAGCCTACAAACGGGTGAACACCACGCGAATCTCGCGTTACGGCCTTGCCTGAATGAAGCTGTTTTCGTGTGCGCTTCTTTCAGTCTCAGACAAGGCGAAATGATGTTGTTTCGGCCGGTTCCGTGAATTGGACCTTTCAGTTCATCCGCTTTTTTGTCTGGAGATTTGGAAGAAAAATATAGCGATTAGCAGATATATAGATGGTCATCGAATCTTCCATTCAATGACTGTCGAAAGTTACCCGTACGATGCCGTAGCCTACAAACGGGTGAACACCACGCGAATCTCGCGTTAATGCCTTGCCTGAATGAAGCTGTTTTCGTTTGCGCTTCTTTCAGTCTCAGACAAGGCGAAATGATGTCGTTTTGACCGGTTCCGTGAATTGGACCTTTCAGTTCATCTGCTCTTTTGTCTTGGAGATTTGGAAGAAAAATATAGCCATTATCAGGTAGATATTGATTGTCTCTCTATACATTGGAAAAAGATCATTCATTATTATGTCCATTGAATTGCTCGTATTTTTACAATCTCGATTGTTTATTAAACTTTTTTTAAATATGAAATAGCTAATAACTTTTGCTAAATATGAAATAACTTTTACCGTGTTTCATATTTTGTATTAAATGTACCGTAGCTCAATACCCGAGTTACTTTGGCCATAATATGTGTACATAGACAGCAGCTCGTGTCAACAGACCTCGATATTAGGTTTACTTCGCAAGCATAATAACAGATACGAGAAGTGGCCACGATAAGTTTGGACGGACATTGAACGTCCTTGCGATGAACTCTTCTTGGGTTTTTCTCTGGTGCATAGACATTAAACAAATGCTTATACATATACTTCCAGCATTCTGCTAGTACCTACTGCACCGATACGAACCTCAAAATGAGCTAATCTGAACACTTTACACAAGCTTTCTTCATACAAGAAAAAAGTAGTGCCCTCTGTCAAAATTCCCGCTAATGCGCCAAAATTATGGCGGACACTGTTCCTGTGGAAACCCGCTTGCGAGCTACCAGAATAAATAGTGATCTGTAGCGTGGACTGCGGTCCATAGATAATACTACGGTCGATTGGTGCTGCAGTTTGGTGTCAAAACAAACCATTTTGAGACCAGTAAACTGGCGACATTTTGCCACGCGGTTCGCCGGGTCCTGTGTATAATACATCTATTACCCTACTGTTTATTCCTTCAGCCGTAGCCATGACAAATTTGCGATTTGTAGGCATTTAAAAGTGCTTATTAGAAAATAGAAAGTCATAATGGGGTAGGTACACCTCTATCAATAGGTGCGGGTCTCATATTACTGTACTAACGAAGCTATCTCATTTGTGTGTTTGTACTAAAATTTTAATGTCATATCGTATTGACAGCGCTAATGCAATGTTTGATCGGAGAGGAATAGGGGGGGAGAAGGGGGGGGGGGGAGGTGGGAGAGGGCGGGGGGACAGACACGAGGCAGACGGGCGCGGCGCGGGCGCAGAAGCTGGCCGCTGGCCGCATTCCTGCTAGTTGAAAGTAACACGGTATCCGGCTGCGAAAAATTACCATTTTGCTCAATCTACGTATAGAGTGAGCGCAGTCTTGGTAATGTTTAGGAGCTGACTAATATTTAACACGTTGAGCGTTACGTGTATATGTCATTATTATACATCCTAGTGAAACTCTCACTGGCCAGTTAAAATGAAAATAAAAATCGTTATTTTCCACATAGGCCTACTAAATATACGCTCTTATGAAAAATCAAAACTATCGCAAGGTTCTCATACCGCTAATCTCGGTGCAAACCTGGGAAGGCAGAACTGGCACGAAACTCGGTACTTGCTCTTTTAAAAAATCTCATAATTATACACTTGTATAATTATGAGATTTTTTATATAGGATGAAAAAATTTACATGTTTTTTAGATATCTCGTGAGGAGATGCAAAAGCAATCAAGTATAAATAGCATAGCATAATCATATCCCAGTATTTCTATTGTTCCAAGAATCCTTGTTTATTTATAAATTCTTCAATGATATCCCTGATAACCCCCTGGTCTATTTATTACCTACCTGATCAATCTGATAATGGTAATAGTATCTAACCCTGATATATTAGATGATTTTACAATGTTAATCGATAGCTCTTTGATATCCAAATGGATATCAATTAGCAATAAAAAACTAACGCTATTCAGTATTCACCTTCTTCGGTTAACGAACCCATACCCATCACGAGCGACTTTGTCAGTCTCGCAAATTGTTTCGTCAATCACGATAGGCGGTAGTTTACAAAAAACCACGATAATACGACTCGTATGATAAACATCGGAATTGGAGAAGTAAAAACACCAGCTCTACGTTTGGTCATGATCAATTTCATCGCAAGCAGCAATCGAAACAATCAATATTATTCACCTTTCGGCATACCGAAGGCAATATATGGAGTCGCAAACGTGGCATCAGAAATGATAATTTTCAATTCACCTCTGTTCTCGTTGCACAAAAGAAAGTAAATACGAATTCTACAGGATGTTTTCAATTTACCCGTCGGTAGTTTACAATGAACCATGATAATACGAAACTCGTACGATAAACATCGGAATTGGATACGTAAAAATCACCAGCTCTACTTTGCGTCATCGTCATCATTTCAGCCTGGGGACGTCCACTGTTGGACATAGACCTTCCCAAGCGCCACCACACCCTGTCCTCAGCCTTCCTCATCCAGCCGCTCCCCGCCACCCGCTTTATACCGTCAGTCCAACGAGCTGGGGATCGTCCCACACTACGGTTACTTGTTCGCGGTACGCTCAACTTTTGGTCATGATCAATTTCATCGCAAGCAGCAATCTATCAAAATATATCACCTTTCGACATATCAAAGTCAATATATGGAGTCGCAAACGTGCATCCGAAATGATAATGTTCAATTCACCACACAAAAGAAAGTAAACACGAACTCTACACGGCGTTTTCAATTTACCCGTGAATAGGTGGTCTTATAATTTGTCGCAGACATTATGCGAGGAACGCCGCGAGCAACATGCATCAGGTGTGCCGCATTCAAATCGCAGAATTTTAATAATGAACGCGGTGAAAATGTCATGGAAATACTGTCATGCAGAAGATTCTGCGGCCCAAGAGGCTATTCAGATAAAGATTGTGTGATATTAATAGAAGTGGAAGCTGGTGTACGTCACGATCTATGTGTGAATCTTTTCCATTCAGAGCGAGCAGAGACTAATCGGCTAAGTGCGAGTTGAATTTCCTCACTAAGGGTTTCTTACCATTCATCTATATAACGTAGCGAGATGATGATGTAGAAGCCAGAACTTTCAATAATATTCTACTCCTACTATACAAGTAGAGTATTATTGAGAGTTCTGGGCCATCGACCAAAAACGAGCAAAAATCACGTTTGTTGTATGGGAGCCCCCCTTAATCTCCATTTTATTCAATTTTTTAATATATTGTTGTTATAGTGGCATCAGAATATCTGTGAAAAAAGTGTGTAACTATCAGGGTTCAAGAGATACAGCCTGAAGACAGACGGACGGAGAGACAGTGAAGTCTCAGTGATAGGGTTTCGTTTTTACCCTTTAAGAACGGAATCCTAAAATGTTAAAATACATTACCGAGTTAACCTTCAAGTCGCACGTAGTAAAACTTGATTGTATAGTATTACTCGAGTCGAGAGTCGAGACGGCTACACAGTTGCGACTGTAATGAAAGTTTGAGTATATTTTTCCTGTTTGAGACGCAATTCGTCCGCGCATGTGCTGATGAGTTTACGCGCTTTTTTGCCCGTCTGGTGCGCAGGTGCCTTGTCGGACGAGATTCGACGTGGCTGTCGATTTTTTATGAATAGTCTACCTTACTGCGAATCTGTTGTTTGTTTTGCGCTTTTTCACGACATCCTTCCCAGACATAATACCTCAGAATTCAATGATCTTATATGTGGAATTGGACTCGGTGGTTGACTCAAACAGGTATACAAGCAACGGATCTAAGGAATTACTGGCCGTTAGCAACTAAAGCATCATTACAATTTTATAGACATACGGACCACACGGAGTAAGAACTGAAAGTGAATTATGAGAGTTTAGACTTTAGAGACAACCTCCGTGGTAATTATGGCTTCACACTGCTTCCTTTGAAATGCTTTTAAAATAAGAATTGTTAAACGTAACGTCAGATTGGGCCCTCAAATAGACATG
Organism: Coenonympha arcania; assembly: GCA_036785405.1. Lineage (NCBI taxonomy): Eukaryota > Metazoa > Arthropoda > Insecta > Lepidoptera > Nymphalidae > Coenonympha > Coenonympha arcania. The sequence continues at coordinate 8,220,423 of CM072067.1, forward strand.
TACCCTGGACAGCAAAATGATGCCAGTTTATCGGTGCCAAAAATGCTTGGTTTGCCAGTAAGGCTACGATGTAGTTCATTCAGCGGCCACCCATAGAATTTTGACAAATAACGCTACTGTTTGCTTGTACGAAAAAGTTTTACCTAAATCGTTTAGATGCCCATATCCTGAGGTTTCTTATCGGTGGGCCATCGCCAAATCATGAACATGAATGTGAAGATGTTGTGTTATTTTGTTTAAAACCCTACCAGTACTATAGTAGTGTTATTATCTCGCTGCAGACTCGGTCATAAATCATTCGAGTGTTTCGCTTTTGTTGTTCCGCAGTAATGCACAACTCAACAAAGAACAACAAAAGCGAATGATTTATGACCGAGTCTGCAGCGAGATAATAACACTACTATAACAGTACACTTGTTCCAATGGCATCTTTAAACATTTGTTTCCTAGCTGTACAAGTTTGTATAGTAAAGTGAGTTTGTAGTTTGTACATGTTTAACGACGATGCGGGTCAGTCTCGTGTTTACGCGCGTGAGATTGCCGACGTGAATGGTGGTTCCCAAGGTGCGTGCAGGGCGAGCTTGGCGTCGCGGTCCGTTATCTTACGGTCATCAGTCTCTGAACGGGTTGCGGCCGGATCCACCGGAACTGTCGTATACGGCACACTTTTTCGATCGGAGACGGCACATGTCCGCAGTCCGCACGCCGCTGTCGGACGCGTGGCGTAAGCGGGTTCCACGTTTGGTTTACCCTAGTCCCTAATACGGTAACGTAATGCTGCGTACAGACTGTGCGTTCTGCCTATCACCACAAATTATGTTACACCATTAAGGGTGGATTGCACCAAAATTCTAGTTAAAGTTACTGTTAAGGTTAACTATAACGAGAATCTTAACGAGCGTTATTCACATCGTCGAATTGCGTTGCACCTCTGTATTCTGAGCGTTAAAGTTATTCGGGTTACTAGTGAAATGAGGCATTTATATCCCTAAAGATGCGTGGGCAGTATCTTATAGACAAAAAAATATGAAAAACTAAAACCTAACAACAAAATATAAGTGACAGATCACAGACATAAAAACATAATTATATGTATAGTATTTGACAATAACTTTAACGTTTGACCACCCATTAGGCGCTGGTTATGGTTAATGTCAAAAATGACGTCATTTTAACCATAGTCAGATGGTGCAACTCATTTTGTTAATTTGACGAACGATTTGACGTTCGTTTCATATTTAACGATAACGTGGGATGGTGCAATCCACCCTAAAACTATTACAAATGTCATGCAACTTATAATCTTTATGCGAGTAGTTATTATGTTATTATTATTTTCTCATCGGCTTGAACACTGCAACATGCCTACTGCATGAGCAGTGCTTAGTACGAGCAGTCTAGCCTGGCTGCTGTCATGCTCAAAATCATATCATATCATGCGTATGCAGCATGCGCATGTAGAGACATGTCTCTCTACGTTTAACGACAGAAGTAGAGAGCGACAAAAGTCGAGAGACATATCTCTACGCGCGTATCCTAGCCCTGCAGCTGGTGTTATGCGTTGTGATTGGCGTACAACTCCTGTCCGGACCGCCGCGAATCTAAACACGAGGTCAATCGATCAATAACGCTACGCGACCCTCAGTCATTCACCATGACTTTTCATTTAATTTGAAATTAATTGCCTTCAATGCATCAGTGTGCTATCCCACAAACCCTTTGACGCGCGACCAAAAACCGACACACGGCCGCTCGCTGCGAGCTAGCTCACGCGGCACGCGTTTTCTAAGATTCTATAGGTACGCGTAACTGCAAGTACTATGGACTTCGCGTTCCCTGCTTGACACGCGTAACCGACTACGCGTTGTACGCAATGTTTCTATCCTGCGTCGCCCAATGGAACAGATTAGGTATATAACTCGTCGTACAACACTAAAACTGCGGCACGCTGCGAGCTAGCTCACGCGGCACGCGTTTTCCAATATATTATGCGTCACTGCAAGTGCTAAGGACTTCGCGTTCACAGCTGAACACGCGTAACCGACTATGTGTTGCACAGTCCGTACGCAGCTTTATATTCCTGAGACATCGTCGTTTCTATCCTGCATCGCCCATCGGAATAGAACACGTACATAACTCGTCATACAACACTAAAAGTGGCTTTTCCGTTTTATTAACATCTCGTCAGGGCTTATACAAACACATTAGGATGCAAAGCAATTCTACGAAGCGCATTGTAATCATTTATTTAATGAGATAGCGATCATAATTTTATTAATAAAAGATAATAAAAACTTTGAGGCATTGTTTTTTTCTACAGGTAGGTATATTACAGCGGTAGGGTATCAGTTCATGGTATTCGCGATTAATCTCGTCTCGAGAGGTTGTTATCCTCATACTTTTTATTCGCACGTGTCAAAAGGCGCGGGCGCGTTCGGATTTAGTTTGACATTTCAAATGCCAATGATCTTTTGGCATTACTCCTATGCGACAACACACTTGCGGCGCACATTTTAATGTAAACAATACAAATCACTAAACACTGCGCGCCAGGTATTGTGAAAGCGTGAAGCCATTTCTTCGTAAAACTGTGCAGACTACTCATAGAAAAATCTTTTTTTTTTTAAATACTACAAGATATAACTAATACTTGACTGCAATTTTACTTGGTGGTAAGTGACGATGGAGCCGAAGTTGTTATTGGTACTAACTTGGAAGTTGGAACGATTAATTAACCTTCAGTAGTAAGTTACCTTCTACACAACATCGCGCCGGAACGATAAATTGCTTGTCAGTGCATCTTTGCTATTAGGGTGGTAAGGGATGGTAAATTATCGCTAAATTGGTTACATGATGGGACATAATATGGCTAAGGCTGTCGAACCAAATAAGAAATTACAGAATTTTGAAGTGATACGTGGCGAGAATCGAACCCGTGACCTCCAACTCGAATCCGAGCGCACGCCACAGCGCCAGGAAGGTCTTCAAATCTAAATATAATACATATTCAAGGTTTTAGAATAAACATTTTACGAGATTTACTTGGGTCTAAGTGTCAAACAGTGTGTCCCTCATAATCCGTCAACATTGTCTCGACAGTGAGACGACTCACACAAAGGCACCACCCGCACCCACTAGCGCTATATCTATACAAATCTATACTTTATGTTTTGTGCATTGTGTGCTGGTCTGCATATTAATGACGCTACAAACACGGAACGCTACGATTTGAATACAATTTTTGCTATAGTTTTACATTTTCGCTTTAAAATACGGAATTTGGTTTTGTAAATGCAACGCCCGTGATTTTTTGGTATCTCAAAGAAACATCGTGAAAAAGGAAATAATTACGATGTCAATACAAAAAAGTCAGAAGTCAAAATATCTTTATTTCACATAGGCCTTTTCACTTACAGGCTCTGGTAAAACGTCAAGGTACGATAGGTATTTGTGATACATGTATTTGGTGATATGACTAACTATTAGAGAACCTAAAAAACTAAGTTTACGAAGGTTCATACGCGCCCTGCACTGAGAAAAAGCCCACAACAACCTCAACTCAACCGGGTTTCGAATTTTGTTATTAATATAAAAACTAATATAGCTAGCATACCAGTAGCAGTTCATTTAAATCACTCCCAAGGATTTGATTCATGTCTTTAATACTATATGTGCACAGCAAACTTTATTAGGTATTTGGTGTACGTACATTGTTACAACAGCTATAATTACATCGATCAAAAAAACACTTAATACTTTGGTAACACTTATAGCCCCCATACATATTATTGAATGTTAAATCAAATCTCACATCTTTAGTGAATCGTATAAGAGACATTCGTGAGTAATTGAGGGAATATGACAACAATGGTGTGTTCAATCAGTGTTATTAATTGTTACACTTCCTACATTATGGGGCCCGTATACTAGCGCGGGAGAATCAATACGGCTGCGTACTAAATGGCTCAAGGGGATAGATTATAAAATGAGATAAAGTTTGCCCCGTTCTTTTAGCCATAAATATTTCATATTATGAAGGTTCTAGGTAGGCTACAAGGTGTAACAGGGTTAAAACGCAAACTAACTGAAAATATTTTGCTCATAATAGATACCTAACTGAATTTTCAATAGTAGCTAGGTAGATATTCGAATTATGTAGATTTGTGATTGAGATTGAAGCGAAACTGAATGGTCAAAGGCGACTTTTAAATTATTTACGTCTGGTTACGGCACTGGTGAATTTTAATTAGGTAAGTACTGTAATATTAATCGAATCGATACTTATAATACGTATTTAATTAAGAATCATCATAATTGGTCCACACGTTTGCTCTTTAGACATCACATACAAACAAAATGAAACATATACATACTCGAAGATTAGAGAACACATTATCTACAGCTCCTTTGCGATACGTCGAGTCGAGGAAGTTATGAAAAGCTAAAAACGCTTGCCTTACCAACCAAGCAAGAAAGCGAAGTTTTCAATGTCACCACCACTTACATGCATCACTATCACTATCACTACATAGTATAAAACAAAGTCGCCTTTTCTGTCCCTATATCCCTATGTGCGCTTAAATCTTTAAAACTACGCAACGGATTTTGATGCGGTTTTTTCCAATAGATAGAGTGATTCAAGAGGAAGGTTTATATGTATAATACATGCATCATATACTAAGGCAAAATTGCTAATTTTAGAGGTTTCTAACGTGATGTCGTAAATTAACCTATTTTTTGGGCTTAATTAGCAATTTAGCAAAAACGCTGCCTAAACCTTACGAGTTAGATCAAATTAATGTACTACAGTATTGTACACCATAAAAAGGTCTACAAAAAAGTCCGCGATGGTATATGTTTATATTTTAGGGATAACCCACATTAACCATTTTTATTGTTTACTTTTTACGTGAAAAAATGGCTTATTTACGAAGCTATTTTAAGCAATACGGCATTAATCCTTATCGAAATAAGTACCTTAAATACAGTGTGCAATTAATATAGATCAATATGGTTCCTTACAGCATGTAAATTAAACAAATATTTTCGGAGATATTACAAATTTAAAATTTGCGTTTGCGGCGGGCGGTACCGGTCGGACGGACGTTGCAGGCTTATATTTGAGCGTTGACTGTTTTTCACATGGCCAACTGTATGTCGCTCTTTCAAGAGGAACCTCAAGAGAAAACATGTTTGTATTGTCTAATGACAAGAAAGCTGTGAACGTTGTGTATAAAGACATCCTGTAATATATTAATTGTTGTAAAAATAAAATAAATACCTAGGTAAAAATGTAAAAAGTAAATAAGTAAAAATGTGTAATGTAATAAAAATTGTATGAATTTAGATATTCCAAAGATAGCAGGAAATCTTCATAGTAAGTATAGGGAAAGAGGAATTGTTTTACTCCAAATTTAATGCGTGCAGGCCAAGGGCAGTAATGAATGAATCAAAAATACTGGATCGATTTTAATCATGTTTTCATTGAGTGACATAGGCATATATATTTATGCCCGTGCAAAGTCAGAGCGGGCCGCTATGTTTTTATATACAACGTTCATAGTTTTTCTGTAGTGTATTTAATTTAGTATCAGCATTGCACCCGTGCGAAGCCGGGGCGGGTCGCTAGTAACCTCATAAAACTCTAACAGTACACTCAACATGCATGCATGTTCGCACGAACACCAAAGCATCATCTGAAGATGTTGACTTTACAATACTGTGCAAAGTACTACCTCAGGGACAGAATATATTTAAACTGTGGTAATATTTTCCATTTTTTTTTCCTAATAATGATGACCTATTACGCAAAATAAGGCCTGCTTCTATACAAAGACAAAAATCATTGGACGACGATTTTACTGGACAAAGTCTTGATTAATCGTAAGTGGCCATAATTGGTCGTAACAATACGTGGAATGTCAATCGACATCTCCGGGATATTCATCAGCTTATTGGTTTGGTGATTCACGACATATTGAATGGTAATGTGTTATTCTTTGGTGTCCATGCAACATTACGTATGGATACAGTTTAAAAAAGTAAGAAACGTCCAGAAAAATTCACTGCATTTTGATTTTTGATTTAATGCCACTAAAGCTACGTTATTGCCTGTGTTATTAGTTATTCACTGCTAAAAGGCAGCATTTTACTGATTGTTATGATCAGCAAGAAATAAGAATGCACTATGCGTATGCATACTTACAACTAAATCGTATTTAGTTGTAAGTATGCATCGTGATTGTAAAGCGGTAGATTATACCGAATACAATCTACCGCTGTGTAGAGTTCTCACAAAATAACTAGACTAAATATTATTTCAAATGTAAAAATGTTTGAAAAATTTCGTTTGTCCTTTAGAACTTACATTATAATCAGAAGAATAAATAATAGATCCGCAGTATTTTTGCAGGAAAACAAGGCTTTTGGGAAGGATGAAGATGATATTTTTCCTGAGAAAAATATAAAATTCCAGGATAAACGTATTTTTATGATACTATTATAATATACAGTATTAAAAGTGTCAGTCAGCCAAGGAACTAATTAGGAAGATACACACGAAATTGCCGCCCCTAAGGGCAAGGTACATAGTCGTAAAAGCCTAAAAGGACTAAATAGTTCTTATCACTGCTCCGAGAATAGGTTTACCCTAAGAGCTGTTTTAATTAAGTGAAGAAGACCGTTTATGGATCTTGCGGGCCTAGTGTGGACGAGGACTTAATATATTGCTCTTCGAAGATTAATCAGATGCGGGAAACACAAATTGAGACGACCATTTTATTTTTATTTTTTATTTATTAGGTATTTAATTATACCAAATTATTTTTACCTACAACGATACTGAGACAGCTTGTAATTAACTAATTATATGTCTATTACTGATTTAAAGAATCAGTAGCAAAGTTTACATTTATTTGGAAATGGTTTCTAAGCAAAAAGAATGGAATTAAAATTCTAAGTGTTCCTAAGACATACCTTCATAGAATTATTTATACCTACAAATAACTGTAACTTTGGAGTTATACACTACTATTAATTACCAAAGTTAAATTAGTTGCTACTTCGTAACTGTGATTTAGTAGCATATGTATACGCAATTAAAGTACTTAAATAACTTTGATTTGAAGAATATGCATAACTAATGCTAGGGAAACTAATATGCTCAAAGATAAATATGTAGAGTTAAATGGTTAGATATCGACGAATTCTTCAATGAAAGCATTTATTGATAGAGTCGATGTATAGTTAGTAGTCTCCGCAAAAATATTTGCTTTGTCTTACAAAAAATGTTACAATACTAATGTTACTATTCCTTACAGAGACCTCTACAAAATAGCATCTGTGGTTGTTAAGCAATGATTTGATATTTCTCATTTCTCGTCGGCACTTTGATTGCAATTGGACTCCTTTTAGACGCCATCTCGAATATCAAAATATGCGACGGAAGACCAAATATGGGACTCCTTGTGGTGGTCCGCTTCTCAGAACGCCGCCGCATTGTGAATTTTACAACGATAGCAATAATATTCGGATACACATTACTTTAAAGGTATCGGCAGATAAGTCAAAGTAACGTTATTCTTATGATATTCCTCTCGCAGTAAAAATGCACTGAGATTTAAGCCAAAGCAGCTGCCAAGAAACTTGGCATTCTCAATAAAGTTCATTGGTATTTCACGCCGGAACAAATTCCGATTTTGTATCGGGCGAGGTTTTGTTTCGTGCGAATAATATAGGATGTAGACTGTGGTTTATATAGATATTTCAATCCATGATGACGCGCCCCACTCTGTGAAACGCCATGTGAATCGAATGAAACATAAGCGATTTTGACAGAGTGGGGCGCGTCGTGGATTGAAATATCTATACCGTGTATTCGCATACCATTATAAAATTCTTCTGTTTACAAAATATAACGCACCTACACTTACGTTAGACGTGTTTCATTGAACATCTAGTCGTATAAGAAAGAGAAGAAGGCACCAGACTTGAACGACCAAATAAAGGCCGCAGCATAATAGACATCCGGTTTCATGAGTGCCCACGAAAGGCAGTCATTACAGAATAACGGAGACTTCAAACAAACATGTCAATACTACCAACTGATGATTAAGAAAACTCTGACAAAAGTATAGCGGAGAAGAAGAAGACACTTGTCCAAATTAGCATCTGTAGTGAGTAAATGATATACGAAAACCTACGTTTCATAGGAGTATAAGAAACACGGTTTATGCAAGGTATTAGCTACATCCTGATTTAAATTGTAAATATTGTTTGCGAAATGACGTGACAGCGACCGATGATAAGGACAAGCATTAGCAAGTGTAATTAGTCCGAAGTAAAATTAATTCAAGTTACCGCAGTGCCGCTACTGGGGGTTTTACCCAAGTGTCTATACTAGGGTACCACCACTAGGTAGGGGAAGAGAATAGCCTCAATCAGTTCAATGATTTATTTTCTAAAGCGAGCCGGTGCGCCGGTAGACTTACTCGTACTAGCGGTTACTCGGATTGTTAGCCCCTTTGAAAGCACAATTTATACTGTCTAGACGTGATAGCTGAAATATTAGGTATAACGCGGACGCAGCGAACTTTTACTTGTTTCATTCTCTTTGTGTGTGCTGTAATGGAATAACTGCGATATATGAGCTAGGTGCTTGGAGGTTTCCGACGATATTAAATCGCTCAAGTGTTAAAGTGTTTGGGCTGAGTGGTGGAATTTAAGACCAAAGTTTTCTACTAATAATGACTCAAAGAAGCATTTGAAAGTAAATGGTATTAGGACGAAAACGATTACCTTAGTAGTAGTAGTAGTTATCCTGCTACTTCCATATCTTTGGGGAATATAGCCGATACCTATTAAAAAACTTTTAATTCTTTTTGAAACTCTTTTACGAAATTAATTTACCTCCGATGAAGTTCTATTGATATTATTTTCATAAAAAAGGTTTTTCATTTCATCATTTGAATGGTCCATGTTTACACTACGATCGTCTTATTTTGCTTTTAATTTAGTTCTCAGATATTGCTATTTGCTTTAGACAAATACAGGCCGAGAGCGATTTGGTATTTTTATATAACCCTGTATAATATCAAATTGATGGATCATGATATTATAGAGTCACATAGTTTATGTCCATTTATCTAAACGCAACAAACTGTTAGTTTATTAAATCGATCAAAACCGTCCAATTGATTCGACTTAATTGGTGGATACACGATATTAACATTTCAAAGCTACAGTAGTTGTTTGCGGGAAACTAAAATTTCTATCAAATATTCCACAGCTGGCTGCATCAGTCACTCCGATTCACTGCACTTCATTAGGGAGCTACACCTAGGTAGTTTAGGCTGTTATGCAAACAGTGAGCAATTTCCTAATTAAGTACCCACCCAGAGGGTATACAGTATAACAGGCGAATTGTGTTAAAACGAGTCTAATTAGGTTTGCCACAAAACTCTAGAATCCATTCAAAATTTATTCGAATTTTTTGAACTCAAAACTTCAACGAATTTAAGTTTTTTCAGATATTGCTTCTTTATTAAACTTTACATACATTAGATACCAGTAATGCCTTTGCTAAAGCCTTTATAGCATGCTCGTAATTACCGTATAATGTTATGTATTTACAACGGTCCAAATAGATATACCTACATAAGTACTACTATGTTGTTACCTACCGGTTGGCACAATCGACTGAAGAATGTCAAAGTTTCACAGCTTCGCCAACGCAGCTTAAGAGTATCGTCTAGTCACCTAGTGAATAAGCGCTACAGGAATATGTGTTTTCAAAAATACTTTCTATGCTCGTATAGAGATAGTTGCAATTGCAAGTCCAGAACGAGGCCTAAGTTTTAACCCCCAAACGTATCTACACCAAATTGGACAATTTTGGTCTCATTAGATTTAGTACACCTTAGTAGCCTAAAAAACTCTAAAATCCTTTTTAGTAAAAAATATGGATATTTAGACGCTAATAACTTTTAAATTAAGCAACAAGTATATCTTAAGAGTAAAACATACGAGCATAGTTGTTCATTGTAAGTATCTGCAACATTTCTGAAAATGATGAAAATTGGACTACATTCATGGGTAGGAAAACGTAATCGCTTTTTGTATGAAAGCTTACAGCTAGACGATCCTCTTAATGAGCGCTTTCGCCGCGCACCAGTGTACGGTACGCGCAACGGTGAAATGTGTAGTGTCCTTCAGATGTAAACGTATCTTACGGTGCCGACGGCTGACGCTACTGAGTACTACTGACTGCTATTATTTATGCACGAAACACGCGTTCGTCACTTTGTACAAACTACCGTGACTAGCCTGCTGTATTATAGTTCTGGAAACGTGGAGGTGTGTTTACGATAATGGCGTTTAGAAATTTACGTAGGGCTTAGGTAGATATAGATATTTCAACCCACGATGTCGCGCCCAACTCTGTCAAACTCCATACAAATCGGATGAAACATAAGCGATTTTGACAGAGTGGGGCGCGTCTTCTTGGATTGAAATATCTATAGCACGCTAATCTTAGCTGCCTTTTTAGCACTTACTGATTTCGTGGCCTTGACTTGATATTTTTGACTGTACCTAGTTGTAGCGCGGTTACTGCGAAGGTAAACGAAAGATTTTTTCATTTTATAGGTAGGTACATATTGACTCAAATAAAATCAAAACGCTTTTGTAATAAAGAAAATCTGTGATAACTGGACGTTAAATAAAAACAATTAATTTTAACTACAAAAAAAGCATTCAGTTTAATTAGCGAATATGAGAAACGGATAACAATGGTGCAGCATTGCAAGTATTAATATATTTCGGAGAGTGTGCACAGGAACTTTTTAATTTGGTTCCCCCGTCACCTTTCTACCATAGAACGGCAAGGCATCGTAAAGGCTTCCACCCATACATAGTGGACGTACCAACGACGCGTACGAAGCGGTTTAGTTCCTCGTTCCTGATACACACTGCAAAGGCCTGGAATACACTCCCAGGCAGTGTCTTTCCTGCCAATTACAACCCGGGTGCCTTCAAATCAGGAGTGAATAGGCATCTTCTAGGCAAGCGCGTTCCACCTTAGACTGTATCATCACTTTCCATCAGGTGTGATCACAGTCAAGCGCTAGCCTATATAGTATTAAAAAAAAAGTGGCGCGGGCGGCATATGGCGTCATGGCGTGGCGTGCAGGCGCAGCGTAGTGGCGTCGCGGGTACGCGGACGCAGGCGGGCGGCGCGGCGCGTGCGCGGCCCTGGCGCAAGGTCAATGGCACGCGCCTCTCCCGCTCGCACACCGGAATTCCATATTTAAATCTCGTCCGCAGAAAAATGGCGGTCGGCTTCATTTTGCCGTAGCGCTCTGTACGGAGAATTAATAAAACATACCTTGCGATTTCACTCGTCTTTTTTATGACTGAAATGCAGCTGCCACTTGCAGCCTGCACTATCGCATTATACACGAGTGTATTATAATGTTTAATATCACTACACTCGAGTTTCGTATTCACCGACCACCGTATTTAACAATACTTGATTAAATACATAATATCCCAGATTGTCGATTGATCAACACTCATTGATAACGGGTCTTAAAACATCAAAAAAACTTAAGTAAGTATAGACAATTTACACTCGGTACAATCAAATTATAAGTAATAAAATTATCCGAAGAGACAAATTATTCGTAATTTTGTTGCAAAAATATACAGGTTTCGATGTTTAATTTAAGTTTTGTAGAACGAGTATTTGTGTTCGCGCTGCTTGTGGACGAACACAATTAACTCGGTAAAGTGAAGTGCAAGTCACGGTTAATCGTACGACTCGGATTTCAGCACAAAAGACTAGAGAAGGGTATATTAGAGGACTAAGCACCATCGTATGAGTAAGCATATTATGGAAATTGGGGAGAGAATTCAGCTACCCACTATAAAGTGACGTATATTGTTTCATTATAATTTAAAGTACCTAAAATCTAAATAGAAAATGAGAAAGAAACTAAAAGGACTTACATAAATAGAAAATGAGAAAGAAAATGCAATTTTTCAAATCATTTAAGAAAAAGCAAGATCACGTTATGGTATGGAAGTTGGAACATTTATAATATTGTCTTATTTCGACGGATTGAGAACCTCATCCTTTTTTATATCGGTTGAAAACTTGAAAACAGAGTACCTAGGTAAGACAAGATTCATAAATAATATGCAAAAATAATAAAGCAATGAAAAGGGTAAGTATAAAGAAATCTATCTCTTTGAGGTAAAAATATATTTTTCCCCAAACCTGAAAAACAACTATTCTTCTCATCCCCTTACAATTTACACAAAAGTGTAATCGGCTCGCAAAAAGAGCTTACGTCGTGCTTTCAAACAAAAAAGGGCTAAAGAACAGAGTCACTCAAACTGAACGCACGGGCTGTGCTGCGAAATTAATTAATGTCCCTTTCCACTGGAGGACTGAAAATGTTTGGAAGCCAGCCCCATACTGCAAGTCATCGGTGCCTCTGAGCCGTCGCCGACGCGCGACTCGTCACGGGCGGGCGAATTTACAGCGCAATATATTCCAAGTAAAAGGAGCCTAAAGCCTATAACAGATGAAATGAACTGTCGAGCAAGCAATAACATACCAACGAATCACTAGCTTCGTCTCTGAATAATGCGATCGTACGATGTAAACATTCTGACACTCGTAAATTAAACGGCGAATGTCGATCCTGAAGATAACAAACGCGCGAAACTCAGTATTGTTTTTCATTATAATGATTCAATTCCATTTAAAAAAGGAGACATATTTCTTGTAAAGAAAAAATATCATTTCACGCGATTTATTTTTCTCCTAACACAAAAAACGCTGACTATAATTATTATTGCCGATTATAAAATTGAGTTAGTTATGCCTTCCGTTCATATGCAAAACAAAAGAGCATTAAGAAAATAAGAAGATTTGGTAGGTGCGACATGCAGCGTCGCGGAAGAATATAGCAGAAAAACGACGTTTTACCTAATTACTCAAAAACTAAGCCAGTTATCAAAAATCTGTTCTAAGCGTTTTAAGATATTATTATTACCGATACATTAAAACAAAAATTACAATTACATCCATTGTAGTTTCCGATAAAACATAGAAAAACTGAGATTTTGGAGCAAATTTTGGGAGAACTTTCTATCGAGAAAATTTTATCCAATCGTGTTTCTGCTTCTAAGCGATTTTAGATTAAAGACCCAAAATACATGACGTGTAAATTTGAAAGTAATTGTCTTTATAGTTTTTGCATAAAACTTCATTCAAAATCACCTAAATACGGCTTGTAGGCCGTTAAACATACGTAAGAAACATTTTAAAGCATTTCTAGTCAAAGAATTTCAGGTGGCCCCTTGATTTCAACTATCGATTGCCGATAGAAATATTAAGTACCTACTCTACCAGATGTCGCAAACGGTTGCTAGGATTCCAAAGGGCTACGACGAATTTGAATCTCGCTACGTCTGCAGCGTTTGGTGAGTACATATAATACGTATGCAGTTATAAAGCAATGCAGACATTGGACAAAGGAATTGCCTGTACCTACGAAGACAGTAAAAGCAAGATTTAGTGAGATTAAACGAAATTGAGTAAACTGAAATTACGGCAGATTCTGTTTAGATTCCCAGAGCATTCAAAGACTTCTTTGGTTAAAACTTACAGATTACAGATTCAGAACCATCAGCAATAAGTTTCAGGAATACCGAAGGTTGTTCTGAGGTTCTTGTGTTATTCGTGACATTTACTGCAAGACACGGATGGCTCGTATAAAATCTACACAGTAATTATTGTATGTACGCCTTTTGCACAACATTCACTTGACATCTTGAAGGAGAAAACAGTGGCGAAAGAAAAAATTGAACACACTAACTAAAAGGCTTGTCCAGAAGAAATAAAAAAATTTACCTATAAAATGTTGTGAGGAAACCTGCTGATTTTATTTTACAGACAAACTATAATTTTATTGTTATTGTACAATTTGAAAAAAAAACGGTAAACTAAAGAACTGTCCACAGTCGTTTGGCGTTAACGCTAGTCGACAAAAATGTATGGACAAAACAAATGACTGTAGAAAAACCACGATAATAATAGTACTAAACACGCTGTGTTTGATACTGTCGGCTGTCAATTGTCAAGCGAAGTACGCTAAAGTTATGTACAAGGTCCGCGAGAACGCCAGCGAGCGTTTACGTTGTCGTAGTCAATTATCAAAAACAGCGTGTTTAGTACTATTATTATCGTGGTTTTTCTACAGTCATTTATTTTGTCCATACATTTTTGTCGACTAGCATTAACACCAAACGACTGTGACTTTGTCTAGCCCTACTGGAATACCCAAAACAATCCCATTTTAAGATCTGCGAACAAAATGCAAGAAGAAATGTAAAAACTAAACAGTCATAATGCCGCTGCTCAGATCCTTATACAGTTGCAATGGTAACTACGTCCGCGCTCGCTGGGAACTCTATTTAATGTAATCTGTCAAGTAATTCCGTGAAACGTTTCATCGCACTCGCTCCTCTTGCTTTTTCATCTTTTTCATTTATCTGATGACAGCCGTACTTGCTTTCTTCCAACAATAATTGCGTGTAGGTCAAAGGAGATTTCACTTTACAGTTTTCATCTTCATCACAGATTTTTATAGAAATTATAACCTATAAATTCATCTCATGCTTATTTTTCCAAGTCAGCGTCTCATTTCATGATTGAGTATCTAAAGAAAGTGTAGCTCTAAAGTAAATAGCATTGAACCTTAAAGATTCATTTTGAGTACAAATCTTTCTTTCTAATATACAAAATTCTCGTGTCACAGTGTTTGTAACAAAATTCCTCCGAAACGGTATGACCCATTTTTAGGTTTTTTTTTGTGTAGAGGTAGATCTGAGTAATAAGTCGTATGGGCCGTAAACTATTTCCATAGCCCTAAGTAAGGAATAATTTAAATGCCAAAACAACGTTTGCCCGTTCAGCTAGTACGTACATCACAAGGAGACGTATAAAGTTAGAGATAAGGAAATGTAATTTGTAATCCCTGTTCGTCCCTGAACTGGAAATGATTCAATCAGCGCTTATGTCTTTAGCAGACGCCTCGTGGATGCAAATCCAAATGGCATTTCCAGTTAGAGCTCCATTCGCCATCCTTGCGGATGGGTATTGAAGTGTGTCCGTTGAATATCTCGCTAAGTAAAACAACCGGAGATGAGACTGCCTACAGCGATCGTATTATGCGAGTACGTTTGACGTTTCGAATATCACGCCGTCCGCTTTCCAACCCGTCCGCCATTTTGTCATTACTATTGTACCCGTGAAAATAATGATCATGATAATGGGACAGTAACTTGTCACTATTTTGCATAAAACCATTCTTTTCGAATTTTTCAAAAACACTT
Organism: Coenonympha arcania; assembly: GCA_036785405.1. Classification (NCBI taxonomy): domain Eukaryota; kingdom Metazoa; phylum Arthropoda; class Insecta; order Lepidoptera; family Nymphalidae; genus Coenonympha; species Coenonympha arcania. The sequence continues at coordinate 8,235,828 of CM072067.1, forward strand.
CAAAAATCACTTTGCGCATGTTGAGTTAAATTTAAACGGTGTAATTATTTTGAGCAGATTTTACGAAGGTCCTTTCATACTTTTTTATATGAGGAAGTGAAATTTATATGCTCAATCTTACTCCAAGGCATGAGCCAAGAAAAATAATGGAAATCGTACATTGTGCGTTTAGCACTGATATTCAACAAATGGCAAATCGGAATTCCATACCTACTGACAGTAACGGATAATGTATGTTAAGGTAAAATCGAAAAGCCATCTGTTTTATACAACAGATTCATGAAATCCATACGGCCACCAGCCACGGAAACGCCTAATCAAATTGATATGAATTATTCCAATAGAGAAACGTGATAAGTAATGTTTGCGTATAATACATTCGTTTAAGATTGGAACGCTAAATGAAACTATAAACACGTGCGCTGTTAGATCTATTTCATCACCGTACGGGGAATCTAGTTTTACTTGGATAAAAGATGCTGTCTCTGTTTGTACAACGCCTTTTTTTGCAAGAGCAGGTGATGTAAATTCAGCTTTAGAAGTTGTAGTGGGTTTGATATATTCACAAATTATAAATCTCCTTTTATCTGTGCATAACTGATTGAAATTAACAAGAACTCATATTGTAACGGATTTTTATATACACGCTGAATAATTAAATAACGCTACATGGATTATGTTGGGTATGTAATAAATCAATAAAGCTATTAAAGTGTTTACGTATAAAACGACTAATCAAAATTTGATAGAAAAAATCCGCGGCAGCTTTCTACTGAATATTTAATGAAACATTAACGCCAGCAAAAAAATTCCGCCTGTCATAATAATTCAGGTTACAAAAAAACATAAAGGAGCGCAAATAAATTCACGACTAGCGAAAAGTAACGAGAAAGAAAGTAATAGCCATAATTAAAGGGAACAAGTAACTTAAAAAAATTAGCTCTGCAAATAAAAGCGGCAGACATAGACAGTTGCGCACCTTCGCGTTTCCGTAATGAAAGTAAAGGCGTCTTCGGGAAGCGAAAGTATTTGTTGTATTTGAAAATTAAAAGGGGGCAGGGAGGAGTCCCTGGAGAGAGAAGGGGGGGCGCAATCAGAGCTCGCCGATGGCAACCTTAAATACCAACCTTAATTGAACAGCTTCCGTACCTCGGCACCTAGCTACATAAATAAAGTTTACGGTGCTTTCGTCCCAGTATCCTTTGCCACAGTGTGAGGTTTCATTCACGTGTATTTGGTTATCAAAGTTGAAGGGTTTTATTTTATTTGTTTCACCCTAAACAATTCCGAGTTCAGAACATATCTGCTAAAACGTGTTTCTTTTGTACCTATCCAATATTGGATTTAATCTCCGTTCTTTGTGGTTCTGTTCCTTTGAGACCGTGCATTACAAAAAAATACTACAATATCTTTAATTTAGTCCGTACAATGGCATTATAATTTCGAGAAATATGTTTAGTAGCGAAAGGCGGATGATGTCACAGCAAGATAAACAGAAACAACAAAAAACTTATTAAAAGTCTGTTCGGCTCATGACATTGTAGCAGTAAGTACTTTATTGGGAGACACAAAGCGAGATGGAAATTTGAATAGGGACAAAGCTCAACCGGGTGTCGTGCGTTGAGAGATGTTGGCGGAAGCTTAAAATAATATTTCGGAGCGTCGCATTGGCCTGGCTCGTGATCGTGAGCCCAGGAAATGAGGCTCTCTGCCCCGACGGGAAAATGTTCCTGCGAATCATAACGTCGAGTAAATCTCCTTGCTTTGATACGAAAGACTTTAAAAATGATGGCTCAGATTTATCATTATAAGTCAGTGTAATACATGAAATTTGTTGACTCAAATCTTTTTATTGAACTCGCGAAATGAAATTCGTTTATCACGTAATGTCTTTTCTTTGAGAAGATTTATTTCCCTTAGCTAGGCGTATCTTTACGTTTTAAGAACTCAATATTCTTTCTACGTATCTTAAAAACCGTGACTGCAAATTCATAAATTCTTCTTTTAAATAAGTGTTGGACTTGAGGTTAGAACTTAAAATGAGGTGGGAAAAAATTTAGAAATAAAAACTGACATTAATTTTAACAGGAACGGTTTAAAAGTCCCAATCGAAAAATAAACAATAAAGCCAAATCTCATAAATCAGGTAGTTAGCAATCGGCATCCGAAAGGGAAGCAATGATTACACCATTTCCCAAAAGGTCTGAGCTGGGGCCGATATATCCGCCGAGCGCATCCGATTGAATTAATCTGGGAGGCGGTTGGTATAAGCGATAAACATTTACATATTGTGTTAGCGAAGCACTAGGCACCAAGCTAGATACTCATAGATTCTGTAGGTTCGTCGCTTAGAACTGTGACTGTCAACAAAGTTAATGACCCGAAACGAGACAGTACCAATATATATTTTCAAGGATTCATATTATTAAACAAAACGTTTATTTATGAAGCTTTAGTCACAGATATATAAAATAATCATAATAATGTTAAGAATGTAGTAGATAGAGAAGTTGACTCGGTTCAAAGGGAAGCTACGATTACGCCGTTCCCCAAAAGGTCCGAGTCGGTCCGATGTATCCGTTGAGCGCATCCGATTGAATTAATCTGGGAAGCGGTCGGTACAAGCGATAAACATTATTTACATATTGTGTCTGCGAGGCACTAGGCAGGTATCGATTCTGCCGATCCGATTTGCTCTCAGTCGCTCCGTAGAAAGGATTACGCTGAAGCGTTTGAACTGAGTTGCATGAAAAATTTATTCTATACAGGTATGCTGTACAAAGCACGACCGAAACACTCCGCTTCTATTGATTTATATAAAGCACATGCTATTGTATTCGATGTTATGTCAAGTTTGTTTTATCCCGCCTAAATGAATTTGTTGTAGAATTCTCTTTTACAAGTAAAGACCGCAGTAGCTACTTGAAAGTTGAGACTTGAGGGTGAAATTGGTGTTAAATAATTAAATAATTTTTCTTTATAGTTTAAAGAGATTAAATTGATATAATTTATCTTAGCAGAACAGATTGACTTGTTTTGCATTGAACACTTTCTTTGACGCACGAGATCGACTCTTCGATCTCCCATTGTGAAGTCAACATCTCCTGAGGATGTCACGGTGTTTGGACGAAATTTAATACGGCAGAACAAAAATATAAATGACATTTTTAACGAAAGAAAAACAATACATGAATGTATAAATAAAAACAACAGAAGAACAAGACAACCAAAGAAAAAATACACAAATCAAATGGTTTTGTTGCGATCGTTGCATAAAGTATACAGTATACAGTACAGTTGTAGAAAATATAAATATTCAAGATTCAGGTACCTAAGTACCAAAAGTTAGAGCACGCCACCGTTACTTGAAAAGTTGAATTCGAGTTTTGAAATACTGTTGTTTTGAACTGAACTTTGTCTTGAACTACGAGCAAAATGTCATGTTGAATTTAAGAAGGCGTGCTGTTTAAACGAATCGATCCATTTAGATTTACTGTGTAGTTATTTATAGATGTAGTAAGGAAGTGACGAGTAGAACGCGGCGGCGGCACAAAGGTCCAATTGAGGCCGGCTTGTAAGTGGTAATGCTGACGTGCCCTTAGACCACGCAAACATAAATAATACGCAATACGTGACAGCGAATACCAGCGCAGCATCCGACAATTCTGCTTATTGAATTACTTGAGACGGCGAATGAAACGATCCTTGAGACACTCGCGCTACAACATTTGTCATCAAATTTTCTCACACAAGTAAATTAATAAACTAGGTACTAGCTGAACCACCCTGTAATGATCTAATCTAATTAGTCTATGCAGCATGCGCACGTAGAGATAATTCTATCTTATTATGCCGATCTCTTTTCTCTGTCTAGCAATGTGGATCAGAAAGAGAAAAGAGAGCGACAAAAGTAGAGGCATCCCGAATCGCACATCCTAGCCCTGCTGATTCATAAAGATCGTTCTCACGACAAGACATATATCATCAATTATCCCATACAACTAAATAATTAAAATATTATTTTAAGATACCCATAGGAGGAAAAGGTAACTAACTGATTGATTTATCAACGCACCGCTCAAACAAAGATAGCCAACGTGGAATCATCATGAGCTAAGAAAGGGATAAACATGAAGGCCTGATTGAGCAAAGTCGCGGCTAGCTACAATACCCAGCTTATTATATTGTAAGCAGTTGATATAAATTTTCTTCCCCAGTCTACTCAAAGACCTCAGAAGTAAAATATTATTATGTTTATAGCAAGTGCATCTTCACAATTTTTCAATAAAAAGGAGAAAAATCCAACTATTTTTAGTTCAAATAAGCTCCACGCGTTCAACAAACTACATTGACAAATTGGATTGAATCTGTGAGAAAAGAACGAAGAAAAGTAGTATATACAAGACAGTGTTCGTAAATTGAATTTCTAATTTATTACTTGGCCACAGACGGTTCTTTCTACGCATAAGGGCTGTACAAGATCATGAGTGTGCGGTTGTTCGTTATACCAGATGGCCTGCGATGAATGAGTCGTCAGACTACACTATGAAATGCTTACGAAAATAATCTTCCTCGGTTTTATTATGTATCGTCTGTAAACTTTTGTGAGGACTGAGGAGCAATTTATGTCTGTTACTTACTTAGTATAACTTGTACGTAACAAAGACTTATTATTGTGTTTCATCTGTATTATTACAAAAAATATCAATTAATTTACAATTATGTGTGTTTACTTCTACTATACATTATTCATCTGAAATTCTATCATTTATTGCATTATCTTTCTTAATATTTTTTTAGCAGAAGTGTACGGTTTCCAAAGGACGCTGTGTAATTGTTGGTAAAAAAAAACAAGTTGAACAAATTCCGATCCTTTGAAATGTGAAACGCGTTTTTTAAACACATCACATTTTGTTTGACGGGTACCCCGTACAATGGCACCCACAAATTTTGATTCATTTCTTCCGAATACCAACAGTGTAGGACGGATAGCGATTTGGTCGCACAACCGGGATGCGCCCAATTCACGCCAATAAACGACCCCGACATATCGACCTTACGGGGTCTGTCAGGCCATCAACACCTCTATGCCCAATTGCGTAGAGGGCAGAGTTGGGTAAATGTCAGAAAATGAAATATACCGTCTGGTTCGACCGCCGGTTTTGTGTGCATAATTGTTTAGCGCGTCTAGCTTATTGAACTACGGATTAGCTTTTACATTTTTGTGCTTTAAAGCTCTAGCTACTCGCAGCGAACTCTTTGTATAAATATTTTAATGGTTAAGTGGTTTTTCATTATTAATGCTTAGTAAAATGCATATTATAATAGTAATACCTACTGGAAATATTTACCCACAGTATAGGCTATCAAAATTCAAAATCAATAAATTCAGTAAAACTGGATTTTGGGAAAAAAACTTTTTTTATTAAAAAGTGCCGGTTAGTAGGTAATGTGGACCAAATAGTCACTAGGTAGACAATGATAGGTAAAACTGCTGCACTAACAAGTAGCTACTAGCAGTGCATGAACCGAGGGTGCCAAATACTAGAATAGATTTTCCATAATAGTGGCGTAAAGTCTTTATCGTGTCATGATACACGTTTAAGGACCGCTCACACGTTGTACGGAGTTAGGTAAAACAAAACTATCTCTGAAAATGTCTTTTAACTCGCGGAAAAGTTTCCACATCGAGTTCGCTGAAATAGTTACTTTGTAGTCTTTGTAGTATGAGGGTTGTATTTTTATCGTTTATTTTCCAAAGTTTTAGAACAAAAGCTATTTCACTGGTATTCTCACCATAACATTTCCAAAGGAGCAATTTATTTCCGTATTATTTTTGAGACGTTCATTTTTCGTCGCAGCGTTGTCGTTTTCCTTTTCACAAACTTTAGATGCTTGAACTACGAGATTTTCATAATCAATATGGACGCTTTCATGTTGCTACAATAGCTTACCATCATTGTCGTTACTTAATATTACATTATTATATTCTTGATTGGGAGTCCGTTTTCTGTATAATTTATAATAATGATAATGTTAAGGTAAAGGGTAAATCACTGTTTAAATATATTGCATCATAGAATACATTTCAGCATCCTTAACTTTAGGTTTGAATAATCAATTAAGCTGATAAATTCTTTGTTCCTTTGTTCTTTGTCTTAACTTCTCCCTTGTTCCAAATGATTCTACAAACTTTTTTAATCTTTTGTAAATTTTTTGCGACTCGTAAAACTATTTTCGAAAAAATAATTAAAATAACATCAAATACAAAAACAAAGATTTTCTTCTGTCTACTCACAAGTTAACATAATTATGACGTATTTATTTACCTAAAAAAAGGTAAGTAATAAAATAAATTGAAAATCTCGATACTTTGGAAAGAGCAAGAACCGAGTTTCTCCTAGGTGCGAAGTGCGAACCTGCTTTCCTAACTTGGATGTAGTTTTGACCTTTTACCTATTCTTAATTTAGGCCTTTGTTAAAACGCAAGATTTTAATTTCCAATCAATTACCTACCTACCGGAACGTATTTAAGCCGAGTACATTGAGTTAGTGTTGCCCAAAATCAGTGCAAGACCAACTTGCAGTCGTGGTCTTGTTCTACCAAGACCCTATGACGGTATGATGCTGTGTAGAAACCGTTAGGGGTTGCTTACCTCTTCCAAGGTAGTACGATAACATCTTCGGCTGCACCGTCACTTACCATCAGGTGAGATCGCAGTCAAGTACTAACTTGTAGTGAGTAAAAAAAGCTATGTCAATTCAAACTCAAAATGTATACTTACTCAAAATGTTACATTGTTCTCACATCTAAATTACCGTTTATTAAATAGCAATAGGCTAATAGGTAATTGCGAGACTTGCGAGACTCTTGCTGCAAGACCAAGACCAAGACTGGGAGTGCAAGACCAAGACCAAGATTAAGACCAGATGTACTGGCACAAGACCAAGACCAAGACAAGACTGAGTCTCGTCTTGTTCTTGCATTTGGGCAACACTACATTGAGTACATTTTCGTGTTTCGTGAGGAGGAGATCGTATGACGACATCGTCGAGCCCCGTGACCTCCGCCGCGCCGCCTCAATGAATCACCGGCGCCTTGCATTCCTCAACCGCATCTAGGTAATTGCAAATGCCACGTAGTCGTAAATCGCCAAACACTATGGTCTATGAGACTATGACAACTCATCCCAACTAGCTGTCAGGAGTAAATATATAAATCTAAATATATAAAAGAAGACACTGACTGACTGACTGACTGACTGACTGACATATCAACGCACAGCCCAAACCGCTGGGTCTAGAGACTTCAAATTTGGCACACAGGTTCCTTATGAGGTCTAGGGGTGCACTAAGAAAGGATTTTTCAAAATTCCCCCCCTAAAGGGGTGAAACGGGGCTCCAAAGTTCGTATTTTACCAAGCTTCAATACTCCTTCACGCCGCAACTACTGAATCGATTTGGCTCAAATTTGGAATGGAGATAAATTGCATCTTGGGTTAACACATAAGCTACTTTTCATCCCGGGAAAATCCATGGTTCCCGTGGGATTAGTTAAAAACCGAAATTCACGCGGAAAAAAATCTTCACGCCGGAAGTACAAAACCGATTTAGCTGAAATTTGGAATGGACATAGATGATATCCTGGGTTAATGAAAAGGCTACTTTTCATCCCGGAAAAATCCGTGGTTTTTGCGAGAAAACAGAAAAATTGATATTCACGTGCGAAAAATACTACTTTACGCTGCACTTAATGACCTGATATGACTGAAATTCGGAAAGGAGATAGATTTTATCCTGGATTAACACATAGGCTACTTTTCATCCCGGAAAATTTCATGGTATATCAAAGAAGATACTGACTCACTCACTCACTGACATATCAACGCACAGCTCAAACCGCTGGGTCTAGAGACTTCAAATTTGGCACACAGGTTCCTTATCAGGTGTAGGGGTGCCCTAAGAAAGGATTTTTCAAAATTCCCCCCCTAAAGGGGTGAAACCGGGTTCCAAAGTTCGTATTTTACCAAGCTTCAATACTCCTTCACGCCGGAACTACTGAATCGATTTGGCTCAAATTTGGAATGGTGATAAATTGCATCGTGGGTTAACACATAAGCTACATTTCATCCCGGGAAAATCCATGGTTCCCGTGGGATTAATTAAAAACCGAATTCACGCGGAAAAAAATCTTCATGCAGTAAGTACAAGACGGATTTGGCTGAAATTTGGAATGGAGATGGATAATATCCTGGGTTAGTGAAAAAGCTACCTTTTATACCGGAAAAATTCATGTTTTTGCGGGAAAACTGAAAAATTGATATTCACGCGCGAAAAATACTACTTTATGCTGCACTTACTGAACTGATACGACTGAAATTCGGAAAGGAGATAGATTTTATCCTGGATTAATACATAGGATACTTTTCATCCCGGAAAATTTCATGGTTTCCATGATAATAGTGATAGATAATATGCCTTAATGCCGTAATTACTGAACTTTGGAATAGAGATAGATTATATCCTGGATTAATACTAAGGCCACTTTTTATCCCGGAAAAATCCATGGTTCCTTCGGGAACAGTGAAAAACAGATATCCACGCGGGAAAAATATTCCTTCACGCTGTAATTGGTGAACTGATTTGGCTGAAAATTAGAATAGAGAAGGCTATTTTTTATCCCGGGAAAATCAATGGTTATTTCTGAATATTTGTTTTTCACTATTCCAGCGGGAGAAATACTCATTCACGCTGCAACTATTGAAAACTTTTGGCTGAAAGTTAAAATGGAGATAGATTTCGCTCTAAATTAACACAAAAGTTAGGTACTTTTTATTCCGGAAAAACCGATGGTTCCTGTGAGAATAGGGAAAACTAAAATTTACGCGGGCGAAGCCGCGGGTATCTGCTAGTAAATAAATATCAGGACATTACGTCATAATCGCAATCTAGTCCCAAAGTAAGCGATAGCTTGTGGTACTAGATAACTGATAAATATAAATATAATACATTGAAAAACACCCACACACTGGAAAACATTCATGCTCATCGCACAAACATTTACCAATAGTGGGAATCGAACCCACGACCTCCGACGCAGAGGGCAGGTTCGCTACCGCTACGTCATTCGCCAGTAGGTACCTATAAATTATCGATTATACATTTTAAGACTTGAGTAAATATGACAATATGTAATTTGACGACCGAACGGCGCAGCGGTAACGATCTTGCCGTCTGCGTCGAAGGTCCTGGGTTAGATTCCCTCAATTGGAAATAGTACCTTTCGGCTTTCAATACAACAACTGCCTATAGGTAAATGTAAGGTAAGATTTAAGTAGCGAAAAATGTTAAAATTATGAAATTGTAGAGATTACTTGGTTGAACGCATTAATGTTATTAACTACTGGTTCGAATTGAAAAGTTATAGTAGAAGATCCGAACCTAAATCGACGTTTACCAGGCTGATAATAATAGAATGAGACCTAGGGGCCACCACCAACGCTTAAAGTAATATTATTGTAGTATTGTTTTAAAATTTTCATACTGACATTGTATGAAAATGTCAAAACGATATTAGAATAATATTACTCTAAGCGTTGGTGGTAGGCCCCCTGTTTAGTCTTTACAAAAATATATTAAAAATGAGTTTGCTGGAAAAATCCTGGACAGAATATTCTAAATTATTAAAAAAAAAATGATTTTTCATAAAAGATAATAAGAAAATAAAACCGACAAGTACAAGTATACGAAGCCGTTATAGGGGCCGGTCTAGCGGAAAAATATTACATCCCATAGTCCAATTAACGTGGCATATTATATCAACAGACAGTTAGGTACTTTTTATCGTTCCCTGAACATAGCCTACTCCGATATAGCCTCCCCGTAGCGTTGACCCCGATCCGATAATACCACAGCGGGGACTCTGATTACTAATGCCCTTTGACGGATAAAAAAGCGATAACGAAATAGTGAATTTAGACGCTACCTAAGTTAATTACTTTTTATCGACGCACACGCTTTTATGCTATCTTTTGTCACAGTAAAGAGATTCCATTCTAACATTCTCAATAGCTAAGTAGGTAGGTCTCTGTTAAGAAAACTCAGGATATGGGCATCTGAACAATTTACGTAAACCTTTTTCGTACAAGCAAACAGTAGCGCCATCTGTCAAAATTCTATAGGTGGCTGCTGAGCGAACTACAGCGTGGCCTTACCGTTGGTATTATTGGCACCGATAAACCGGCGACATTTTTTACGGCGTCCGCACTGTCCAGGGTAGATGTAAATTAGGTAGGAGAACACAATCACAGATTAAATAATCTTTTTTTTTTTAATTTTATGAAAGTCGAAAAGCAAGTCAAAATGATTATTATTTAAATACCATTTCTAATCGTGCACCTACGAGCGTAATCTACCGCAATATGTATTAATGACGTCATCGTTTTTTTTTTGTCATTGGTAAGTACCTACCTATTTGGTGGTATTCAAAACTGGAAGTTCGCAGCTTAGCTCGTCCGTAATAAAGTCATCGATCGTTCATTAATATGATAATTTATGATTAATTAAGTTCTGTATGCGCTATTTCGTTCATATGCTATTTTATATTAATTTTAAATTATTGACGCATTTTATTGATTTTTAAAAATTAACATGCTTTAAACTGTTTGGTGTCAACAATAGACATGCACTCAGGGCCCGGCGGACCACGCGAATAAAATGTCGCCAGTTTATTGGTGCCAAAAAATAGTTTTGACACCAACGCGCAGTATCGTATGGACCGCGATCTACGCCACAGATCACTTCAATATGTTATTAGTCCGCACGAGCGTTTCCACAGAGACGTCTTTTCTATGTATATTGGCGTAATAACAGGCTTTTTTTAGATAGCGCTACTTTTTTCTTGTATGAAGAAGGTTTACGGTAAAATATTCAGATGGTCTCATTCCTTAGGTTCATATCGATGGTGCAAACTGACCAATTTGCATTTAATGTTGCTTCTGCAACCACATTACTCTGTGGCATCGTTCGTGCATGAGCTTAGCGCTACTTTTTTCTTGTATGAAGAAGGTTAACGGTAAAATATTCAGATGGGCTCATCCTTAGGTTCATATCGATGGTGCCAACTGACCGATTTGCATTTAATGTTGCTTCTGTAACCACATTACTCTGTGGCATCGTTCGTGCATGAGCTCTAAGCAGCGTCGGCTTTCCAATGCATAAGTATTGTAAGTATTGTAAGAACCGATCACGACGTCAAAGAACCGTTCCTTATGCTGATTCATTCACTTTTATCCATTAATAAACATTAGCTCTTTAAAAACACACAGATATTATCGTATTTTCAATTACATTCGAAGTTAATCTTTGGAACTAATCTTCATTGGCTCTATCTTCTATCGGCGGCAGGTGGGGTCGATACTATGCTAAGATAACAACGAGATTTTTTGTTACTCGGCTTGGAAAGTTATTAGGTTTCGTTTCATGAGATTTTCACGCAAAAATTCATTGGTATAATTTCTGCAACATAATTTATGTTTATAATGATATGACTACCTCCCTGGCGCAGTGGCGGCGCGCTCGGATTCGAGTAGGAGGTCGCGGGCTCGATCCCCGCCACGAACCACTTTGAAATTTTATAATTTCTAAATTGGCTCAGGTCTGGTCTGGTGGGAGGCTTCGGCCGTGGCTAGTTACCACCCTACCAGCAAAGACGCCAAGCGATTTAGCGTTCCGGTGCGATGCTTGTAGAAACCGTTGGGGTACATTTAATTACCCTTCCACGTTAGTACGATTACATCTTAGGCTGCATGATCACTAACCATCAGGTGAGATCGCAGTCAAGTACTAAATTGTATAGAGTAAAAAAAATATATAAGTACGACATTTTTTTGTTACTCAGCTTGGAAAATTATTAACTTTCGTTTCAGGAGATTTTCACGCGAAAATTCATTTAGACACTAGTATAATTTCTGCAACATAATTTATGTGTCGCTCTTTATAATGATAATTTTTTTCATATTTAACCAACAAGTAATAATATGAACCGCAGCCATAATCTTGACTGTAAAGAACCAAAGAACCTTTGAAAAGATCGAATACCTGTCTGCCCGACGATTTATAGGGAAATAAATAAGTACAATCGCGCTCGAAAATTGTCATTACAAATGGTTCTTGCAATTTCACGACTCGAATTTATCTGCTGACATTTTAATTTACGTCAGGCGGCAAAGTTCTTAATTAGAGGAGAGTTTTAGGTAGGGCTGCCAATGTTATGATGTGCAATATCTTATAGTGACTTACCAGATGCAGACGTGCAAATTCAATGCAGCAGTTAAGTATAGTTATATTTTATTCAAATAGTAATTATCAAAAATTAACAATGTTAAGTTTAAGTGAAAACTAATAACAATATTAATTTATTTCATAAATAAAGCTGCACAGTGCAGAGCGCACATGCCTTTTGGTTTAACTACGAGACTGGATTAATCTATTCAGTGTAACAAAACAACAACACGAGCATACAAACACCAGGTTTTATCCATTTAGTTCATAATTTCTATATACAGCCTATTAAACTTACTATGATCTCATATATGTATAGGTATAAAATTCTTGTGCCAATTTTTGTTACCAAACTCCTTCCAAACGGCTCGACCTATTGTTATGAAATTTTCTGTGTATGTTCAGTCGGTCAGAGAGTAGGTCGTAAGCTATTTTTTTATATCCCTAATGGCAAAACAACGTTTGTCGGATCAGCTGGTTTTTTTTTCTAAAAATCCTTTTAGTTGACATGTGACAACCTTAACTACAACGCGGGGTTCGCGCAGCCCACTCATAAGTGTGGTTCATGTCTCCCCACGACGTAATGCTTGCTCTTTTCGACTGTACTATTCTTCTACACCCTTTTAGTGGAAACGATTTATAACACCTATGCAAGTATTGCTGTTATAGAAGTACAAGTTGGAGGTAAATATAATAACATACAATAGGGATCTTATATTATGTTATGTTCAGATTTCATGAGTATTTTCTTTTCGTTATAGCGGTATCCAGTCGCCGCCAAAATTTACAGGTAGAGATCTCTGTTATAACAATACACAAAAGTCTGTTTTGTTCCTCGCAAGTGTGATGAAAAGCGTCGTGTGATACGCGTACCTGTACAAATTTCGCTTATGGTCTCAAGTGTACCTTATTTAACTAAATTCGCATCCTTGTGACATAATGTATTATTCTAGTTACGTTTAAGTCGATGTATTTTCGACGCATAAAAATTCAAACTTGTAAAACTAGTGGTGGTATTTTAGGTACCAGAAAACGATTAAGTACTACAGAATCGGATATTCGTAGCAATATTTAGTCTACGAATATGTTTGTAGTTAAACAGTCTAAAGCACTTGACGTGACGTCTATACAGTTGTCCCGCAGGCACTGACTGATTCTGTTTTTACAATCCGTTCAGATTAGGTACCCGATTATTTCACCTACAAAAATTTTAAGTGCATGAACAAAAAAGGAAACTCTTGACGCATTTCTTCAATAATACATTCAATGACTCGTCATCGCCAACCCAAACCATAGAATCTAGACAGCGCTCAGTTTTGCTTCAAAATAAAGACACAGGATAGGAAAAGATTTCCCAAAATTTCAACGGATTCACACAAAATGAAGACACAGGATAAGAAAGGATTTCCCAAAATTCCTACAGATTCACACAAAATGAAGACACAGGGTAAGAAAGGATTTCCCAAAATTCCGACGGATTCACACGAATTGAAAACACAGGATAAGAAAGGATTTCCCAAAATTCCTACGGATTCACACAAAATGAAGACACAGGGTAACAAAGAATTTCCCAAAATTCCTACGGATTCACACAAAATGAAGACACAGGGTAAGAAAGGATTTCCCAAAATACCTAAGGAAACAGGGGTGGGTTAGCTAGTAAAGGATATTACTAAAACACATTACTGTACGCTGTGGTGTCACATAGCCCGTCAGTGAGATCGGTGATCGGTTAGGTACTTGGCAAATATTTACGTCATAAGATCGAGCGGAGTTTGTTGTGGTCAATATAAACTCGAGCCGTGAGCTCGTGGCAATCGACCCGACCACATTGCCAGTATCTTAGATATTATCGCATGCAAGGTAAGGTGGTGTAAGTTAGGATGAAGTTAGGTCATCAATCATCATATTATAATCATTAAGATATTCAGCTAACCAGTTCCATAACTATAGTAGGTACGGTACATACATTTGTGATTTAAAAGAAAATACACTATATAAATAACAGTGTGTTACACGCGGAAATGTTTGACGCAGAACATTATGGAGTACTCTTAGATTTTTTTTAACTAATATATATAGGCTAGCGCTTGACTATGATCACACCTCATGGAAAGTGATGATACACTCTAAGTTGGAACGCGCTTGCCTAGGAGATGCCTATTTACTCTTGATTTGAAGGCGCCCGGGTTGTAAGTGGCAGGAAAGACACTGCCTGGGAGTGTATTCCAGGCCTTTGCAGTGTGTATCAGGAACGAGGAATCAATCCGCTTCGTACGCGTCTTTGGTACGTCGACTTCATAGTCGACGTACCAAAGACGCGATGGGTGGAAGCCTTTTCGATGCCTTGCCGTTCTATGGTAAAAACTAAAAAGGTGACGGGGGAACCAAATTAAATAGTTCCTGAGCACACACTCTGAAACATATTATATAGAATACCGACAGACCTTACCGACCTTATATATGCAAGTTTATCCCCGTTGTTCTCCTTCACCGATATTAATTGAAATCAAAGTTTTCTTTGGTAATAATCGAGCAATACTTCTACTGCGATGAAGCTTCGGTTGGTACCCGTAGGCAATAAGTTCTTATTAAGTAGTATTTTATATTAGAAGGAACATTACGCCGCTTTTATTTTTATTGCAGTGGGGAATTCTACTCTGGGGAAATAGCTCTGAGTGAGTCACGAGTGACGACGATATTATCGCCAATACAAAACAAAACCTGTGAGCATCTGATAGAATACTGAGTGATTCACATTTTGTGTACAAACACAATGCGGTATTTTAAAAGAAAACATTATAAGTATTACATACGAACATTCCAAAGTACGGTGATTCTGCATTGATTACTTTATTATGAATAAACAATGAAGAGTTTAGTGTATGAAATAAACCAAGAATAATTTTCGATTCTGTAAAAACTTCGACAAAAACGATGAACTTAAAGGTTCGAATTGCTGATTGAAACCAGACTCGTCTGCCTCCAATTAACATTCCGCTTTTTTCAACTTAAAAAAGAGACTCAAATTCGAATCTCTAACTACCCATTACGGATCCATATAAACGTGAAGTCGAAGATAATGATCAACTTGTATTTGCAATGTCATTTCTCTGTTCAGTCTAGGCTGCGAATCTAGGATAATGATGAGTTATCGTACTATTTATGAATAACAATCTCGCGTGTACATCCCTGAGGATTTCCCAGTGTCGAAACCGGGCGGGAGGGCGATCGGTGCTTGGCTAGTTACTGCATATTAAACCAAATAAAATTCTTTTCAGATAGCGGATTATAGCAAGATAATTTAATCTTCCTAGCTAAAAAGCAATGTCTTTCAAAAATTGTTTCTAACAATAATGACTATGCAGAACATACAGTATGAATATTGTATGTGCAATTTTAGGCATTAAATTTTTTTCAGTTTAACGAACACTTAATAAAAAAAATGTTACTGTTAGTCGCTTTGGGTTTAGGAAAGACTGATGAAGTTTGTCAAGCGATAGCGTGTCCTTCGTCGAACGTGAATTCAATAACAACACTAATTCTCAGCAGCTCGCTACCGAGCCCCTACTATATGAGCTCATCAAATAGTTTCTGCGATGTGTGGGCGACTAGTTGAGCATAGCACCTAAAACCGTTTATGTTTAGTACATCGGTCGCCCTAAGCTGGCTTGTGAATCGTGATTGGCTCCCGTGTCAGGATAATGCGGGCGGTGGCTCCGACATCGGCTATGAACCCTCTGGTTTAATTGAAGATTCCACGTTCGACGTCCACTATATTTTGACACTATTGTATAGCGTACGATGGGAACGATACGTCTATCAATACTCATTAGTCACAGTTAAACTTAACAATATCATTCAGGAGAGGGAGATGCTAGTGAATAATAGCAAAAATAATAGTAGTGAAAACCACAGTATAACAAATTTCCTTTTTTTTGTATAAAACAAGAAAAAAATTGACTTCAACTCTCATCAAAGTACCCTTGAACTACTTCTAATCATTTCCAATGAAAAAAAGAATTATCGAAATCAGTTGTCGCAAATCTAAGACTTATTTGATTTTCTCATGGATGCCATTGTCAAAAATAGATCAAATTTAAATAGGACCACAGGGGAAGCTCCAGTTTTCAAAAATATTAAATCGTCAAAATTGGTTCACCTAATCATTAACAAAAATCAAATTGAGAATCTCCTCCTTGATTGAAATCGGTTGAAAACACACTAATTTCTACTAGTCTCTATAGTAAAGACTATAAAATATAAGAATATTATGCTACAATACTCACAAGATAGAAATTACTGGTTAGATGAGATGAGACTGAGTTACATACCTGAAAAATAAAATAGCTATTGAGTACAATAAAATTAAAATCAATTCCAAACATTCTCTATATAATGAACAATTATTACCTATAATAAACAGGTTTTAAAAACTAATTTTTGAATGCAATGCACTTAAAAATACGATAAAAGCCGACATATTAATAAAATTCTTGGTTCATCGAGGTTCGCTTATAATGAACTTGCCATTAAAGAGCATCTATAAAATTCCCGATTAAATAACCTCTCTAAAGTAGGTTATATTGTGAATGTAGGTGTGAAAAGTGTCATTTTCTCGTGGAGCGCGATGGTAAATAAGTTGACACTGTCGAAGCACCTGCAGGCTGCAGGCGAAGTCTAATGGGCTCAATTATCGGGGACGCGGATTGGGCCATTACCCCTACCCCCAAGCCCATGCTCTCTTGGTTCCGCATCTCAGAATATTCCAAGCCTTTAAAAGTTGTTCTCGCAAGAGAAATTTTCTTAACATTCTCCTCAGTTCATTTTATTTGTCGCCTACAAATTAATACTGGTGTAAGGACTCTTCTCGCAGAGTAGTTACCAGCGCAGTGTCTGTTAATTCTACCGAGAAGCACTCATGTATCGGTTTGGAGGGCACTGTAGCCGACGTAATTACTGGGCCAAGTGAGACCTATAAAATCTGACGTCTCAGGCCAAGTGAGACCTATAAAATCTGACGTCTCAGGGTGATGATCGCAGTGCAGTGTGTCGTATGATATTGCAAGAAAAATTATGGGGCGTAGTGCATCTGACATGGACATGCGTATCACTGAACATCAGGTCAACGTCTTGCTCGTGTCATCATTCTTCTTCTTCATTATATCCTTAACTAAACGGCTTGGTCATAAGAGGAGGCCTTGTCAACTGTTTGGTTATAGCTACGGTCGAAACCGTATACGAAATCTATTCTGATTTCTTATAAATTAACAATTCTTAAGTATAGTTTTTTTTACCTGATGTGCATAGTTTTATTATTTTTGCCGAGATGAATAGAATATCGATTTCTAAGTCAATTTATAAGTCGATTCGGAAAAACCCTTTTTGGAAAAACCCCTTGCGTATTGCGTTTCTTCTTATACAGGTATTAAAAGGTTAATTCTCAGAGTTACTATTCTTGAGCAATAGTTTAGTTGTTTTAGATAAATATAATTGATAACACTGATAAGTAATGTAGTTATCTTAATGTTATATTTATTGTGTCAGTGTATTTCTAACATGTTTATATTACTACAATAATAGTGATGATGACTAATAACTAAGCTTGCTTAAGGCTGCGTAGGTATATCTTCTTTTAATGAAAGCTGAAAATGATTCTGAGTTTATTGGTATTGCAAAAGTTTGAACAAAGTTTGAAAAAAAAATATCGACGTCCACTGCTAGACAAAGGCCTCCTGCAATGCTTTCCAGCTTCTCTAAACTCCGAAAAAAATACATAAGAAAAGAATTTTCGATTTAGTGTCTCAGGTTGAGTAACTAACTAGTAAACGAGTAAACGCAAAGTCAATTTTTATTATGTTTATCGGATCGATGTCGTTCCGTCTAACAATGTAAACTAAACATGTCGTATATGGTCGTATAGTCACGTTTTATGTTGTTTTACAAACGCAGCTCGTGCATGTTGGCACCAAATGACGCACTAATGAAGCCGCCGCAGCCTCTTCATAGAATCCTAATGTGTGGAACATTCGAATTCTATGAACAGTCTCCTGCCTAAATGACAAAAAGTAAAATCCCCTTTTTCGCCTGTATATATTTGCCACCATCGCCATTTGTACCAAAACCAATATCTAATGTAGCCTCAAATTTGTCATCAGTAAGTAAGTAGTGCATATTATGTGGTACACACCTCTAAACTAATTTGACACGTGTAAAAATATTGCTATCCTTTTCGATAGGGAGCATTTAACTTAGCTAAAGTTAGTTAACTATGTATTTCATACTATAAATAGGGAGCAATAATAATATAATGAAAAACACCCAGACACTGGAAAACATTCATGCTCATCACAGTACATTTACCAGTAGTGGGAATCAAACCCACGTCCTCCGACGCAGACGGCAGGTTCGCTACGTTATGCAATTCGGTCGTCAAACATTTTAAACAGGATATCACTATTCTTAGACGAGTCAACATAGTTTAGTTTAAAGATGTGATGTGCACAACAGAATTGGCCCGAGTACCTACCTGGCCACAATAATATAAAAGCTGTTAATTTAAGATTCCACCTGAACAAACGTAGGCTGTTTTAAGTTTTAAAAGCTTGTAAAAATTACAATAACTTCAGACAATCCTTTGTAGAATTATGATAAAACTTCATCTAGAGAAAAACATGGAAATGCATAAATGTTATGCTCGCAAAACTCATTGTCATAAACCTACGATGTATAATTAGTCCAGTATTTGGGAAAAACTAAATAAAATTTGAATTTTCGCGTCCGGATAGTACCCATCCAGCCATCCAGTTACTGGTAAGGCAGACGTGAGTGTAAATGCAACTTTAGCACTCAACAATGGACGGAGGTCGTTATCAGCACACTTGCGCCGCGTGACGAGTGCCTACGCTCACAGATAACACAGATAGGTATTACATAATTATTTTGATGCTAACAACTTCAAACTCGCGTTCGTAGCATCATAAAGTGTTACAATTCTCGTTTGCTTATGTCATTCGAATGTGATTCAACAATTTCAACTGCACTCACTAACGGCTGTTAGTTTTCAGGTTAATAGTTATACTCTTTCCATTTGTTTATTTTAATAGAAAATTTAGAAAACTTTACCTTTATCTCTCTCTCTCTCTGGTCCCTCGCTATTGCTATATCGTTTCATATGTCAAAGATAAAATAAACGATTGGAAAGAGTATAGTAGCCAGTTTCGTCTAGCCAGTCATATTAAGTTATTTATTAAGTAAAAATGAATCAACAATTTTGTCTACATTTCGATTAACTAATTTAGATAAACACGTTTAACTATTCTCTGTAGTCGCTACTTAAACATGTTTAAAAAAGAGGTACTTAGGCGTACTTATATTTAAAGAAAGATCTGCCACCGTTAAAATAACAACTGCAAGTGCGATGAAATACGAGTAATAACGTTTAAAATAATTGTTAACGGATAAATCAGAACAGCGAAATTTAAATTCAATTGAGACGATTAAAGGTCAAATAATACAAATTTAATCCCGGATAAATGAAATCGCGTGATTAAATGCGAATGCGAAAGCTCACAGCAAATATTATGTATTTATCCTCGATATCTTGCTTACCGGTTTGGTGTCAACGATCTTTCGATGGAAAAGTGCAAATAATTATCGTTTACACTGCAGAACTAATCGAATTCCGCTGATCTTGAATAGATTAAGAGGGAATTTTAATCTGTCTGGCAATTTAAGGAATGTTTCTTTGAAATGCAATACGCAACCGTTTCAGGAAAATCAAGTTCGAAGAACCTTTTGTTTGGGGTTTTTGTACAAAAATGTTTTGGATACCTGGCTACCCACTACTGTTTCACGCTACAATTTCGAAGCGATTTAGCTGAAAGTTAGAATGTACCTAGATAGTTCAAACTAACATAAAATGAACGAACATCAAATAGGAATTTCTATGCCGAAAAAATATTCGCGGTTCCCGTGAGTTCTTTAAAAAAAAGATGTGAATATCCACTCATACACTCGGCAGAAACAAGGCTTGGAATAACACAAATCTCTTGATGTGATCTGACTATAGTAAGAAAAAATTTGATTCTGGATATTCGTAGATTTTCTTCGTGACGGGATTTTCATCACGCAAAATAATCCATTTTAGCTCCCTGCGCAATATCGTCCGAAAAGAAACTTGATTTCGAAAACAGAAAACGACGAGGCCAAGCCAAAATTCGAATATAGAGCAATAATAATGAATAATTCTGAAATGATGACGTCATAAAAATATTTTATGTTACTTGCTGTATGAATTTCCGTTACTCTTCAGCTTAATGAACACGATTCAGAGCTTCTCAAAAAGGAAAGAAATACAAAATGTCTAGCTGAAAACTGCAGCGAAGAAAACGCCCGGGGAACTAAAGATCTTTTCTTACAATTTTTACAAAGACATCAAGGGGCTATACATTTAAATACAGTAACGTAATGCTGCTAACATTACAGCGTTATAGAACTGTTGGTGCTATTGTAATGCAAGATTTGAATGCGACGGAACTGAGTGGGGGGACTCGATTCTCGCTAAGAACATTAAAGTGCATTTTAGTGGCAGTAAAGTGGCAACACACCACCGCGCTTCACCTATAAACTCAGTCGCGATGCGACTCTACATCAAAGCGAAATTCCATATAAACGACAAGAAAACGAGGTGAAGAGAGTAGTCTTTCTCGTAGCATTACGAGCTGTCTAATTACCATCTGCATTATTTGTACAGTATAGGTACATTATTATGAATTTGATTTGAATTTGAACCCAAAAGATAAGCAGAACATGTATTCACTGGCAAAAGTATTTTAAGCTTCATTAAAATAATTTTTATCTGTTTTAATAACGCGTCAGTGTTAACATTTTTTTGAATTTAATCAAATCGTGTTGGCAACACCAACAAAATCAGCACAGTCCTCAACAGATCGTTTTCATATTATGTAAGCAAAAATCTGAAATCCTACTACCACTATTTGATTTTCATCATTAAATCTTTGCTAATTTTTAACGCGGCTTTTTATAATCCAAGTTTTTGTGACCAGTTGTAGTTTTTGTAACATGTCTGCTCCATTGCAATCCCAATCTAACAGTAAGTAGATATTCTACTTCTGAGCATCATTAGGGTTTTTTTTCTTTTTAACAGCTGAGTAGAGTTTCTGGTCAGGCCATTAATACGTCTAAATCCAACATGGCGTAATGGAAGGGCTTGGTAACCAATAAAAAGCCATGTTATCAGCAGGACTCATGGAGTACCTCTTATTTTATCGTGGATTGCAACAAGTAATATGGATAACGGATAATAAAGAGTTACGTGTGCGAATGATTACGTCAAACGATTGCGCGCTACGTAAAATCGATCACATTTTAATACCTATGTGTTTACTTGAGTACGGTGAAATTCCGTCTAACCTTTTATTTGACCAATGAATCGTCATTTTAAATGGTCTCTTTTTTCTATTAGAGAATATTACAACTATGCGCGTATGTTCGAAATAGATTGCACTCTTTCGGCAGTCGGCTGATAACATGATAAGGTCTTTCTTCACTAACGCCTGTTATATCTTCTTTGTGTTGTTCCTTGTCAAAAAAAATCACTTTGGTTTATCCCCAAATTCGACATTCAACTATGTACAGTCACCGCATGGAAAGGTTCGTCGATTTCCAAAGTTATTCGTTTGCACTGGTCGATTGCACTGGTATGTTGACATCTTGCAGTACTAGTGAACCTTTTCTTTCTGTGACTTGAAATGATGTTAAAAATTACAACGACCATGAAATGATCATCTTTGAGATTGGGCCACGATGAAAGACAACCGCATCATGAAATGGTCGGCTACATCATGATTAATTTTTAGATCTTATCACGACATATTATAAATGTAAACGTGATCTTAATAAATGCATGAGTTCTAGTGA
Organism: Coenonympha arcania; assembly: GCA_036785405.1. Taxonomy (NCBI): domain Eukaryota; kingdom Metazoa; phylum Arthropoda; class Insecta; order Lepidoptera; family Nymphalidae; genus Coenonympha; species Coenonympha arcania. Next base: position 8,258,052 of record CM072067.1, read on the forward strand.
ATAGATATTTACCCAACGTTTATTTCTCCATAACATAAAGAAAAGCGCTTGACGTCATATTGTTATGATGTATTCATGTATAGAAGATACGTTTATCACGCCGGCTTGGTTGTTTTTACGGCGCGTTTAAAGGTCAGGAAGGTTATACAACGTAAGCGTCATTCGGCGCTCAAGTTCCATCCATTATCGTCGTCAATTGATGGAGGAATCTTTCATACGCAGACACTTCGATATAAAATAGGCCAGGGTTGACGGGCGTCCATAACAAATAAGGCTCAAACGTGGCTTTAATTATGCTTGGCAGACGCGAAGCCTTATATTAAAATCTAAGCAGTACATACAGTGCGTGAGGATGACGTCACGCTGGATGGTAGGGATGTACCTAGCTTCGACATGCATTTTTTGCCATTGAACATAAATTTTTAGATATCCGATAAAATCGTGACAATAAAAATACAAATTTTTGGGGGCATGTGATACAATGACCCCTCTATGATGATTTAATTAATGAACTGTGATGACTTGTTAAGCCTTATTAATTTCCGGGCTCAACTGTCATAAGATAGATGTCAGTTTGACAGCTTTTGTGAGAGATGTTATTCCATTCGGGAAATTCAATTATTTGGGCTAATTGAATTGTTGAGCGATAAATAAAACATGAAAGAAGTACACTTGTTGTACTTTTCATTTAATTTCTATCACATTTCTAAATTGAAATTGCTATAGAAAATGATACCGATACGAGTAAGAAGTTTACCTAATGTAAAATGTTGCAATGTCAGATACTTACAGTGCATCCCTAGGTATTCCGTAGCAATGTAATAACACTCCAGTCCACTGCGCTCGTCAACTTGAGATGTTTAATATGGTGGTCCAACCCTTATTTCAAAAGGCATAAGATTCAGGCCGCCATATTTAACTATAACGTTTCGGTTCAAGTCAAGTCAAGCAACCGAGCCTAAGTCTAGTAATGTGGCTCTAATACTTTTCACAGTAACACTTTACATTAGCAATTTAATTTAGTTAGTTTTAAAGCACTATCCAATACCCATTCGAACTAATTTCAATATGGGTTTTATAAATCGATGAAATACGAACTCGGTAAATCACGTGCCGGGAGCACGTGATTTACCGAGTTCGTATTTCATCGGTATTCCGAAACCACAGATTAATATTATAGTTTCCCAAACCGTCATTCGTTTACATTTTAAATATTTGAGTCATCCATTTCAAGATTACATTTAAAATATAATGCTGGCAAATAATTAAAAGTTACTAAACTAATTTCATGGAACGGTTGCAGGTTGCTCCGAGTTTGAAATCAAAGTCCCACCTCGTGGGCGAGACTATATAGCCTTCGCACCAGTGCACAAGAGAGATGGCCGAAAGTTTTGTAGCTCCGAAGTTAGGACGACTACGTACTCTTTGGAGCTGAATGCGAAATTTCGTTACATCCTTAGTTGAAAGTTAGAGGCGATAAAATAGAACGTCTATTCGATACGGCAGGCGAATGGCGACGAAGCTCCGATCAATCTGGTATCTAATAGCAATGTCTGACCGATGTGGCGCCACCGCGGCCAACGTACCTACCTACATACTGTACGCCTAGTCAGTAGTCACAGTTCAGCGACGGAATTATAGGATTTCAGCCAACCATACGTCTCGACTCTCGAGGCTCGAGTCTTGACCAACGAATACTTTGAAAATTTTCCTCAAAAAAATTTTAAGTTTGCAAAAGACAAAATGTTATCATATTTATCAGGAATACCTCAAATAATTCTTTTATTACTTTTAAAACTTGTGGTGTAAAGTTTTGTCCCAAAAGTTTTAAAAACTTTGATAATAATTAATCATTTGAATGATTTTGCTTCAATAAGGAATAAGTACCTCAACAATTTCTTTAGTCCTTTAATGTACAATTTTTTTTTCAAGACTTGTCAATAATTATAATCGTCTGTTTAAGTGTAATTATCGTCTGTATTGAAGTAAAGATGTGATTTCTAACATAATTTATAAAGAATAAACATATATAGAGCGGACAAGTGTGGAAATAATAACAAAAAGGAAATTGAAAAAACGCTTTAGGCAATAACGATACTCATGTAACGTCAAGGCTATTATAGCCACAGAGCAAAGAATAACTTTATATTTATAACCCATTAGTTATGTTATACATTAGAGCTATTGTATTGAGAGATTACACGCAGGCGTACTCTATTTCCAGATACAATGCCTATTTACTGAATTATGTATGTAAAACATTTACCTGAAAATCATTTGTGTATGTTAAACCAAGAAGCAGTGATGCTAACTTAAAGCCCGAGATATATATAGGTATGTCCTGATAGAGATCTTCGAGTTATATTATCTGCTCTAAAAGATGGTATACTAGTAATTTACCCTTAGTTATTTTAATCCTTTCTAAAATATCCATCGAAACAATTAAACCACTGGGTAATTTTAGCCAAGGTAAAGTGCAGAAACTTCCTTTACTAAACTAGATTAATAAAACCTATTAAAACATTCCCAAGCCAATGAAGATCTCCAATAACTTCAGTCGTTATAGGAATCTCAAGAAATATAATTAAAACAGCCTACCTATCGACGATCTTCCGAGATCCGACATAACGCAAGATTCATCAGACGGTAATTTACTACGTTTATTGGCTTTTTATATCCAAGTATAAAATACTGATTTGTTTTATATCCACAAACACAATAAAATTAGGGCCATAAAGAGTTTAACGGAAATACTTGCGAAACTCACAAAAATAGTCACGACTGTTTCATATCCCATAACCAAATGTGTAGTAGGTATATATACATACAGTTGGTAGTAAATAGGATAACAATTTGGGTAATAACTATAATGTTATCGATACTGAAGCCATAGAGCATTGTATGGCTATTATTAGAGATAGCTCGTAACAAATGAACGTAGTGTGAGTATATCCGGCTCAAAGGACCAAAATGTGTCAAACGATGCGTTACCACAAACGGTTCGGGTGTAATGTTTCATGAAGTAAAAAACTTTTTCTTAGGGATAGCTGTTAAGCATCAGTATATTTTGAATATTAAAAAAGTGTTTATGAATTTGATTCGAACAACACAGCGAACTTCAAAACGATGAATTTCTAATATAAAATTTATCGTTTTAACAACTATGTCTGATCCGATTCCAAATACACGATGGACGTTCCCTCTAGTAGAATTAAGTAATTAAATCCATCTACTGATTGTAAAGCAATCGCAATTTCGATCCGTTTAGATTTACTGCCGGTTAGTGTCTTTAAAGATATTTTTTTAACTAAAATGTTAGTTCGAGTCAGATTCGCATCGCTTTTACCTATATATAGGGAATCGGTCATGGCTATTAATAATACCCATGACCGATTTCGTAGATTAAAAAATAGGTACCTACTGCTCAAAGTCGAAAGCTTTTGCTAATTTGTGTCAGCGTCAATCTTTGTTTTCAGACTTTATGGATTTGGCGAACTAGAAATAAACGGTACTAGCTCTGTTTATTTTTATACTGCTTTATGTAAATTAAAAATTGCTCCCAGGCGTCCCAGGTAATTGTCAATTTTTACAAAGTGTCAGGTGCAACATCCCACGAGCATAATAAAGAGAAAATGTCAATCATGTTGTCACTTGTTTCGATATCTCTCTATTTCATACATCAATCGATCAAATCTAAATGTTTTGGAATACTAGCAGGTACCCGTCTTCACTCAACTCATACGATTTTAAACTTCTTAAAAGTTGGATTTTCAAAATTCTTTCTTAGCGGATGATTTCATTATAGCTGTGTGCAAAATTTTAGCCCTGTTTTTTTGTCTGTGGGTTGATAAATTACAAGATTATTACAGGCATTCAGTAAGGATGCAAGATTGTATTTGATATTTGTTAATGAAGTACTTTTAAAAGTAGACTTTTAAAAGCAGACAGCCACGAATATAGAAAAAAAAAGATTGGATGCAAAAATATAAATAGTTACAAAACTCAGCATGATTTATAAAGTCTTACTTTTTTATCTTCACTATCTTATCTTATGTGCAAACTATTTGATCGATAAGATAAGTTTGTAAATGTATTCACCTGCGTTGAATTTTTTTTTATGAAAATGTATTATCATCGATCAAAATCTGCAATTTGTAAGTCAAAAAATATTTTGCTCTCGTTTAGTGAAACAGTTAAACACACGTTACTCGTGTATACCATGAAAGAACAAAATAAAAGTTTAATAAAAGAAGTTTACATTGAAATGCCCCTCTGTCCATTTTAAATTTACTAACGCATCAAAAGTATGGGAATTGAATTCATTTTCATTTTTTTATTATAATGTGTCTGTAATAATAATATCCAAGAACGCTCAGAAATAGATTTTTGATCATTGACCTAGTTTTTTAGTAATAAGGTAAAACTTCATTTTTTTTTGTTATATTCTTCCGCGACGCTGCATGTCGCACCCACCAAAGTATTCGTGAGAGTGAGCAAGACAAAAATTAATATAATGTACATCCTTAATTTAAGAAAGCCGAATGACAGTTTACAGGGGAACGGAGCAGCCGCATTCACACTGATTTACTTAAATTTCGGAGAAATTATTACTTTACACGATTGTTAGAAGGTCAAAGTTGTTGTAATTTTTATGTACTTTTTTTGTGTGCAAGAATTAATTAAATAGCTCACAGAGCAAGGAATGACTTTTATATTGACAAAAAATAGCTTGTGCCGTTTGACAGACAATTATCAAAGTATGACAAAATTAGATGCTTTTTGGGAATTTTTTTCTGAAACAGGGTTTGAGAAAATTCATTTTCTTGTCAATACCGATTGTTCATAAAACCCTAATTTTCCGGTACATATTTGTCTGATGATCAGTTCTTTAAACAAAATGCCTTAAACATCGTAAAAAAGAGCCAGTTTGCCAACTCTTAAAGCCTTAAGAAAGAAAATCAATTTTCAACATGGACATGCATGCTGATGACACTGTAAGACGTCAGATCATTGACACTGCCAGATTTGGAGCAAGTTGATCCTGTATCGAAGGCTGCGCGTGCGAAGTGTACAGTACTTGATGGTATTGTGGTAGGTCAGAGTCGCTCGAACGGTCCCGCCGCCCGCCAGCGGTCCGCCGTGCATTCCTCACGACATCCACTAAATATAGCTTGAGTGAACGAACTGCCAGCTCGGCTAAATCTCGTGCACTTTGACAATGCCTGTGCATTGTTAACTTTGCTCTGGCATATTTAATAGGATCTGTCTGGTTTGGATTTACCTCAAAGGTTTAAAGTCACTGTCAAAAAACATGTAATTGATCAGGGTGACTATACAATTGAAGAATTTGTAAATGTCTAGCATGATAGGGATATGCTTCGTTCTCCTCACGAGATATATGTATAAGAAAACTTATAAAAAATGACATTTTTGAAAAGAGCCAATTATTCTCGGTGCAAACCTGCCCTCCGAACCAGGCGGTAGAGTTTTGACTTTTCATAAGAGCCTATAAATTGATTCAATGCAGATTGTAGAGATGACGATAAGTATGTTAAAGGAAATAAGTGGTCGATTCCATATCCGCCATAAAACAGTGGGTAATATTAACATTGGTGCTAACTATTTACATATTTTCTAAACGCGAACAAGCGTAAATGAAACTCACGTGTTTGTACAAATCAAATAGCCGAAACTCGTATTCCGAAAATCCCCATTTTAAATATCGTACGATTCCGCTAATGCATTCATATACATAAATAAAAATGTAAATAGCAAACGTCTGGTCGAGAGACGGTCGCGTTTGTTTGCTTATCGGACCCATGAACGCTAACCGTATATGATAACGGAACAATGAGTGTAAAGCTGAATATGCACGTACCTAGTGTATCTACATTAGTGTATGTACATTGAGATATGCTTATCTTCAGTGTCAATACTCTTTTGTATTGGAGATATGGTAGTCTATTTAGCCTAATGCGCCGGACGCATTCTTCGCCTCTGAATAAGTCCACACAATGGTTTGGCCCATTAGGCTACCCGTGATTTGGAATGTCGGGAGGAAAAAATTGTGGCAGGACTGTGGGTGCGTTTTAAACGAGTGTCATGAAAGGTTTTTTATGTTATTGAAGAAAAGGCTCACATACTCCTAGATAAGCATTACGGGAAAGTGTACATAACAGATGCTATTATTTTTCGATTAGATTATAGACACAAAGCTAATGAATAGCATAACGAACGAACCCCTAAAAGATAGAAAAAATTAACATTATACATAATAATCAAAGACTATCTACATAAACAGAATTTAAAATAGAAACCCGATTTCACCGCATCGGTATCATCAAAATGTTCTTATCAAAGAAATTCATGTTATCTACACAATAATCGTAATTTTAATGTTGTTTAACTAAATACAACTTTGACCTTTGTCATTTGAGTATATTTGTGTTGTTCGCTTACATAATTTATTTCCAACACGTTGAAATAGATTAAATATTGTAAGTACATTATAACATTAAAACTTAGCTACAATTTTAAAGAGACCGATTCTAGAAGTCTCTCCGATATGAGTATTTTTTACTATGGTATAAATTAAGGAAACTAGATATAAAGCAAATCTTGAATAAAATACTCATTCTAGTACTAAAATTAAAGTTTAATTTGTAAAACCCAAAAACGAAGTATTGGTGTTTGGAGCCCCGAAATTTCCTGTAACTTTATCGTTCCTACATGGTAGAGAGTAGAGACCTGCTAAAGTTCCTGAAAGCCACATCAGTTCTAAACTTGTATCCATGATCAAGTAGCTATCTATCTAGATTTGTTTGATTCAGTATTTGTACGCCATAAAAATAAGTAGAATGTCAGTAGGCATAGATACTTCAGGAAGTTTTCTATCGTGTAAACTTGCGAGAGTCCACCTATTTTCTAAAATAAGGGAGAACCATTTAGAAATAAATGATACAAGTAGAAAATTTCAGTTAAGTCCCTATTTATGTTGTCTTTATTAAAAAAGAAGACAAGCCCATAAAATAAATGGAAAGATACATTGAAAATTCATTAATGATTTATTCGTTTCAAAAGGGCCAATAAAAATAGGCCGAATAAAATTACAAATTCACAGACATCAAACATACAACTAGTTCCGAAAATCCATTCGTTCTTTCGCCTTGTTTGAGCCGCACGTATTAAAATGCATTTATACTTTGAGCATGCGATTGTACCGGAACACGGTAAGAGGCTTCTTCCGGCACAGAATAATTTATGATCAATTATGAAGGAATAAAAATCCTCATTTTGTTGACCGTAAACTTGACATATTTGTATGGTTTAGGCCAATTTGGAGAATGATTTGTTGCTTTTACACGGCATTTATCATTCGTGTTAATTGACTTTCATCATCACGCGATGAGTGTTCATTTACCAGTTCTACATAATGCTCGTTTAGGAGTACAAGTGTTTTTGTGACGCCGAGTGTAGAAAGCTTTCATTGGTCCAAATGTTAACGTCGCTATCAGTGCGACCTTCGCAAGAGCAGGTTGACTGTTGATAAGAGATAACAAATCTCCGCTAGTCACTGGCGTAGGTAATCAACGCTGAACACTGGATGCATTATTAAATGATTCATATTTATAGAAAGGATGTTGTGGAATGCAGTTTTAATGGAGAAGTAAAGCTAAAGGAATGATTGTTGAATGACGTAGGCTTTAATAAGGTTATCACTTTATTCAGACGTGTACATCGTTAATCACATCGAAAAGGATGTTATTGAAATGGGTAGCAGAGCTGGAAGGCATCTAGAGACGGCTGATGTTTTGCGCAAGAGCAATATAATCAGCAGTCAGTAGAGGCGCCCGACGGGAAGTCAGCTGGTTGAACTAACCGTTGCGAGCAGTGCGGGAGGGGAGCTACCGTAAATTGATGTTAAGTAGCTCATTTACCACTACATACGCACTCATGTTTGGTTTCAGCGGTTCACGATATGAGTCCCAATTCATAACATGGTTTTCCGCGGACGACCGAGCGCATAGCTGTCAACCGACACTGTTTATCAACAAGCTCGATACATGTACCTAGCCGGTTAAAAAAACCACCGTCGCTTCCTCGAATCCATCGCCCCGACGTAGCACCGACATCCAAGCAGCTCAGGGGCTATTGAGTATCGGGTGCCGATTTTCGCGAGCGCCTCGAAATAGAACTGTATGCCGAGCGCGTGCATGCAGTGATCGATCGCACTCACCGTGCGCTCGAAGGCAGTAGGCGCGCCGGTCAGCTGAGCCGTCGGCTGCGGCGTACGAGTGGTGCTCGCGGTCGGCTGGCGCACGGCACACGCACTCTAGCTGGCTAGCTAGTCCGGCACGGCTCTGGCGGCGCGCTCGGCTCCGGGGCACTGCACGGCTCGTCGGGCTCCGGCCTGGGATCACGCAGGACACACACACACGGACCGAACGAGTCAAGCGGAGACGACGTGCATCGCGGCTCTCGCGTACTGGCAACGAGAGTGTCGGCTCGCGACTGAGTGCCGGGCGCCGCGACCGCGTCAGCGCGGGGGCCGCCGCCGGCACCCGCGCCGCCCCTCGCCGCCCACTTCCTCCGATGAATGACAATAATGGAAGACGTTCAACTCGCCCGCAAACCGAATAATATGAATCATTGCATTAGGGTGCAGCCCCGCCCGAGTCCGGCCCGCGAAACTCGCGCCTCGCCGGCCTGAATATTCATGGAGGTACGTACGCCGTCAGCGTCGTACTCGCGCCCGTAAACCTGCGGTGCACATTTCGTAGCGATTGCAATCTGGGCGCATAGAGAAATGTCGCAGTTGGCCGCTATGCGGGTAATTCCGAGTGGCCGGCTCGCAATTAGCAGGTTCGCCGCTCGCAGACGGTGGCTGCCGGTGTCCGCGCGGGCTGCTGGCCGGCCGCTGTCGCGCGCGACGCCACTAATCTTATCTCGGCTAATCTAATCCGGCGCGACGCCCTCTCTTGTGTTTTCTTCCAATTGTGTCCACTCAAGGTAAATTGAAGGTTTTCCCTCGGGATCTCTATTAAGTTTTGAAATGAATAGTATAGGTTTATTAACGTCCTCAATATTTAACCATAATGCCTCAATAGCACGTTAATAAAATTTCATTTAGCAGGTAAAGCCCCAATGTAGCGTGCGATTACGTATTCTGTGGTAGGAACATAAATTAGTGTTACAAAAATAGATTATTTTGTCGAAATGTTTAGCGTTTAATTTACCTACAAACGATTAGGGAAAACCCCATCCAATCCTAACGACCTAAAATGAATGTTTGAAACCTTTTTTCCGTGTTCAGAGGCGAACCCTTTAATTGCATTATAATGAGTAGGTAGGTAGGTTTTCGTAGTTGATTTTACAATCATTCTTAATAACAGGGCAACATGTGTTGCCAGGAGATTTATGATAGCAGACGGCAGAGCAGCGAGGAATTGGACATTAAGGTCCGAGTCGGTGTCGCGAGTCGCAACTTGCGGAGCTGCGCTTTATTTTATTTTGTCTTAAAGTTCATCCTCTAGACCTGCGGACCGGTTCGCCCACGCCCATGGCTCGCACAGATTTCTTGCAACCAACCCGCCATACGAGTTATTTCCCTTTTTATCCTTTTGCAAAATGTCGTGATATTGCCCTCGCCGCGCTTAATAGTGAAGCGATTTGCCACAAAATTCCTATTAAATATTTTCCTCTTCAGAGTCTTCGCGACGTAATTGTGGACATCCTGTGCTCCTGGGAGGTTACAACCTAGCTACCCTATCAAAATACTATTATGAAAATAGTTATCTACTTGAAAATATAGTTATCCAAGCATCATTTATTTCAACATCAGATTAGGAAAAAATAAATAGAAGGATAGGTGGTATGAAACTTTTTAAAAATTTTAAGAAGTAGTTCTTCATTATACTTACCCACTTTAAGTACCTAGGGAAAGGATGTTTTAGGAAACCAATGTCCTTTTTAGGGTTCCGTACCCAAAGGGTAAAAACGGGACCCTATTACCAAGACTTCGCTGTCCATTCGTCCGTCCGTCTCAACAAGGCTGTATCTCTTGAACCGTGATAGTTAGACACTTGAAATTTTCATACATGATGTAGGTACAGGTAGGTATGTTTGTTTCCGCTATAACAACAAATACCTACTAAAAATAGAATAAGTAAATAATTTAAATCATTAGTAATAATTTTAATAAGTAGCTCCTATACAACAAACGTGATTTTTTGCTTGTTTTTCCTCCATATTGATAATGGCAACAATATTCACAGAATAATTAGTAAGGTATATATTCACTTTAAAAATAAATAGTTAAATTAAAATAAAAAATAAATGTTTAAGGGAGGCTCCCATACAACATACCTACCTACGTAATTTTTTGCTCGTTTTGATTGGAATTGGTCTTGATAGTACGGACTACGGAACCCTCGGTGCGAGAGCCCGACTCGCACTTGACCAATTATTAACCGACTCCAAAAACTGTGCAGTCAGATCCAAAACTCCAAGTACAAGAATAGCAGTATCGTTTGTATCTACTTACATCAAAATTATCAACAGGTGAAGCGACGGAAAGTGAAACCAGTTATCGATAAGAAACGTGTTAATAAGCCAAGTAACACGAGGGTTCGCGACAAGACAACCAAGATATTGCAGCAAAAACCGTCGCCTGTTCCGCTCCTCGCTCATCAGATTATGTTCCTTCGCACAATACTTACAGCATCAATTTTAAATGACATTCCTCGCAACATTGTCACATAGAGACGCGACCGTAAAAACTATATGGCGTCATTTCCCAACGCAGACGCTCGCATTTAGAATGTTGTCGTATACAGTAAAATGCGTAAATTGCCACTTAATCTGTAAATAAGTACAAGTTTTATTGTTGTTTAATTTTTTAAGTTTAAAGCTACGCGTTCATTAAATGGCTCTTCATGGGATACGTAATTTTATTGAAAGCGTCAAATGATGGGCAAATACCTGAGTTAATTTTGTATGATGTATTAATGCACACACAAAACATGATATAGGTGCATAGTTACAATAAGCAGCAATGATAATACTAGGTATGTCTTTTACAGAGAATATCGCTTACGATTTGGCTTAAATTTGAAATGGAGTTATATTAAACCTGAATTAAACACTAAAGCTCCTTTTTTTCCGAAAAAATCTTGTGAGACCATGTTTTTGTCTCTCAGTTATTAACAGATTCGTATATGCTTCGGGAAATTTCGCACCTTTCATAAAGGAGAGTTGGCCCAAAAATTTGAATTTCGTAAGTTGACATTGGTGCCAATTGTGTTGTGCAAAATCTCTAAACTAAATTGACCGTCTAAAAAATTGTGTTGTACCTATCCTTTTCAAAATGCCTCCCCCTGGTAACGGATAGCACTATTTTAGACGCGTCAAAACTCAAATTTATTAGTTTAGTTTAGAGATTTTGCACAACAGAATTGCAAAGTACCTACCCCGTAATCTTATTATGAATTTGGTGGTATAGCTATGAACATAAACAGCAAATTAATCAAAGCACATACTACCAAGCTCTTGACGTCAGCGCAAAACAAATCTTGTAACGTATCTCAAGACAAAATTTCATAAGACCGGCTCCACAAAGCTAAGCCCATACAAAGGACATCGCTGCATGCAGGTAGGCGTAGCGACAAAGTCATTTTAATCTGGACAAGAATGGTGGCCAGACTAAATATCTAATGCCTTTGAAGTTCAGTCACAATATTCCAGATAGGTATGTAAACCCTAAACTCTTGTAATTGTTGTTGTCTCTTGTGTTAAACTCTTGGATTTTGAAACAAAGCTTCTTTTTGGACGGTAACGCGCAGGGGGCTAGGCAAAAGAAAAAGAAAAAAAAAAGTCAGATTTTTCTTTACTTTATCACATTATGCCACACTTAAAAACAATGTACAGACTTATGTACTAAAATGATGAATGTAGCTTCCACCACATGGGCAACAAAGGGGGATGGGTCCCATCCGGGAAAATCTAATCATATTTAGTTTTTCGCTAATAGTGGGCTAAATTTAATATTATATCGTAGGCTTATGGCTTTGAGTTTTGCGAGCATAACATTTACGCATCTACATTTTTTTAAATATAAACTCTGCTCGAAAATACTCATTTAATTCATTGGTTCCCGATAACTCCAAATCTGGGAAAATGCAAAAAAATCTTTTGAGAACCAATATAAAAAAAATGTAGATAGTATAATATAAATGTTATGGTCGCAAAACTCTACGTACAATGTAGTTCGACTAATATTTGCGAAAAACCAAACAAAATTTGAATTTCACGGGTGCGGTAAGCGAATGTAAGTGTTTGACACGCATGGTCTCGGAAGTGGCTTCTTTTTACCGGATTCAAATCGGCAAGTAAATAATTCCTCCGGATTTGGGTAGATTAATAAAGTGGCAAGCGTTACAGAACTGCGTCGATACCTGACAAGAAAACTCAGGCCCATTCGAGCAATTTATGTAAACCTTTTTCGTACAAACGAACAGTAGGGCCATCTTTCAAAATTCTATAGGTGGCTGCTGAGCGAACTACAGCGTGGTCTTATACTGTTGAGATTATTGGCATCGATAAACTGGTGTCATTTTTTGACGCCGTCCGCCCTGTCCAGGGTATAAATGTCAATTGTCGATACAAAGATAATAAAGCCCTCACTGCATCAGTCAAGCGATAGGAGCAGCTATCGGATAAAAAGGCTGCCATAATAATCCAGGCAAGAACGGGTAGCTTTGTAGCGTATGTCTGGCTAAATATGTAATGCCTTTGTGCCGCATAATGTTTCATGAGCGGAGGTTATGTGGTATATTGCATGGGAAATTTAGCCTTAAATTTCTAATTTAAATTGTGGCGCACGTGAATGGATTTTCGTAATTCGTAGCTACTGCCTGCATTGTACTACATTATGGTAAATTCTTATATAATAATATGACTCAGCTATTTTTATGATTGATAGCAACAATTGGAAGCACACACAATTTTATTTGTGTATTGTGTTAAAAATGATAAGAAAGAATAAATATGTCCTGTATAATAAAGGAGTAGGGGAATAAATAATGTTGGATTGAAAAAGCAATTGTTACCCTTATCAAAGAAACGCAAACTTCTTTTGATACAATCCGTCAATCCCCAACCCAACACTTGAAATGTCTGCATTAAACCAGACAGAACCACATGATTCGTACAATATCAAATTGTTTAGCATCAGAAATGTATACTCACTCACCTACCTAAATTCGTTAAAAAAATCAACTATCTAACTATTACAGATCATCAGATACAGACCTGTGATGCATGGACGGTCAGAAGACAACGAAGTTTAAGTAATAGAGTACCGTGAACACCCTATGGGTACGAAATACTAAAAATAACAAATAAATGAGTTATAGATTAAGCACGACTGATTAAATTATTTTGCTTTCTATATAATCCGCTACTTGAAAATAATCTGTATGTTCCAATATGCAGGAACATCGCCCACATGAAATACCACACACAATTCTTCCAACAATTTCTTCGACGCAATTTCGTCCCGAACCCGGGACAAAATTCAGGAGATGTTGACTTCACAACGGAAAATCGTAGAGTCAACATCTCCTGATATTGGACATGCAGATTCTTTTCAAATAGCGGATTATAATCTGTCCCACTAATTATGGACTTCCACAAAATACGCCTGCTTCCCTTCAATGGTTATACATTTTACTGAGAGCTGAGACTACTATATACTCTTGCGAATGATTTTAGTATATCAAAACAGCTGAGACGCTCGTTAGAGGATAATTATCATGTTTTCATTACTATGTGCAGTGCTATTTTACAGTCTGCAGCGGGAGCTAATTAAGCTCCCGGTACTGACTTCTAATTAGCATTACACGTTACTTATTGCCGAACGCGGACCGATTTTTCATACAGTATTCACACAGCTGAGTATTTCATAAGACTTCCTATAAACTATGCCTGCTGTAAGGGAATTATGAGATAGTTCAGAGACATCTAAATGATCACCTCTGCGGTGATTAAAGTTTATAAGTAACGTCAATTTAGCTGGTTGTAAATAAACTATAAAATGAGAATAGCAACACTCACTCGTAATACTATTTACTAATTTATTTAAAACCTTACTTTGACTGCCAGTAACTTACAGTATCGTGCGGTAACTTACAGTACCTAACTACCGTTAAAACTAGGTATATATCCAAATACTATCGTAAATGTGAATTGTTATTTTCAAAGCTAATTTCATGACTTACTTACTTACTATCTAACCCGGCAAGCGTTGTTTTGCCATTAGGGATATAAAAAATAACTTACGACCTAACTCTCATACGTACCCAACATACACAGAAAATTTTATAACAATCGGTGCAGCCGTTTTGGAGGAGTTTGGTAACAAAAATTGGCAAGAAAATTTTATGTATTAGGAGTATTAGAGATACAACTTATTATAAAACTACAGCTACAGCTTATTATTGATTAGGGAGTTCAAAAGTAGGTATAATCAATAATCACATAATACAAAGTTCGTATTTTACTCACAAGTGTAATAAAAATGTTCTCAGCGCTCCTAGTTTTTTTTTTAACCTTAGATATGTAAATTAACTATAGCAGTATTGTGTGCACTAAAGCAAACTCTAGCGAATGTTGTTGCATTGTTTTCTCTACCATAATATTTATAACTAAATTAGGATGACCGAATGGCGTAGCGGTAGCGAACCTGCCGTCTGCGTCGGAGGTCGTGGGTTCGATTCACACTACTGGTAAATGTTTATGTGATGAGAATGAATGTTTTCCAGTGTCTGGGTGTTTTTCAATATATTATATTTATGTATATTCATATGTTTGTATATTTATCAGTTATCTAGTACCTACCCATATCACAAGCTATCGCTCGCTTTTTTTATTGATTAGGGAGTTCAAAAGTAAGTATAATCATTATTCACCTAATAACTCAAAGTTCGTATTTTACTCACAAGTTTAATGTTCTCAGCACTCCTATTTTTTTATAACTTTAGACATGAAAACTACTATATGCATTGTGTGTGTACCTATATATGCATTGTGTGCATTAAAGCAAACTCAAGCGAATGTTGTCGGCTGCGTTGTTTCCTCTACCGTATATAACGGTAAGTAATAACTAAATCTAGTTTTTATAGTCAAATTGTTTTATACGGAAGCACAATAAACGTTTTTCATTATGGAGATAGGATCGCTGCGCCGCCCGGAATCATTCATCAAGCAACCAGAGGGTGTGTCGCTGACGGTCCGTTCATTTCTCAAACCTTATTACTACCGGCCGACTTTGTACAATATTATCAAATGATTGCACTGCTTGGCAACTGTAGAACCTACGTCCTATGTAACCCAGCTAATATATCTCGGAAATATTTGAGTACTTTTTAGTTTAGTTACCACCAGAAAATGAAAACGAATATCTTTTTATTTTTCACTACAGGCTCTCATGAAAAGTCAAAATTCTGTTCAGTTCAAATGCAGTATTACCGAGAAGAAATGGCAAGAAAAACCCACTTGCTGTTTTCAAAATATGCAGTTTTTGATATTAAAGTAATCATTCTAATATATAAAATTCTTTTGTCCACAGTGTTTGTAACCAAACACGTCCGAAACTATTTTTCATAACTCTATTTGGCAACGTTTGACGCGTCAGAAATTTAATTAAATTGATAATAATTATTATAAAAAGTTTAACAAATAAATACTGAAAAAACGAAACAAACTAGACAAACATTTGAAAATGGAACAAATAAAAAAAAAACTAAATATTCGAGTGTGTTGATAACGAGAACATGAGAATTGCATTGGTCTATGTGATCCGCATTCAGTGAAGTTGAGCCGTGCGGCGCGACCTCCGCGGTTTTTGCGTCATATTCGTATTGACACCATCCTGTATATGTTGCTAGTTGAAGGGTTACTACAGGTTTTTTTACTACTTTCGAATCGACTCACTTCGAATAAACGAAACGGATTACTCCATACTAGATGTATGAGCCAGCGCCCTAAGAAGACAACCGCCGAAAGTAAGATTTCGGGAATTCCGACACTTTTTGTTTCCGGGACCCGGAAAAAAAAATTATCTAACTTCCCGGGAATTACAGGGAATCGGGAAGCTTTCTTTTTTCAAAAACACTTTTTAAAAAACTTGTTAGCATATTTTGCGAATATAAATCGAATTGTAACAAGATATTGTAAAGCTCTACAAACTTTTTGTCCTATTTCAAGTGTTTGAGTGTTATATTTTATACTAGCAAACGCCCGCGGCTTCGCTCACGTTAACTTCTGAGTTATGCTTTACTATGGTTGTTTAATTTCCAAAATTCCTGCATTACACACCATTTTGCCCACAAAATTTTCTCTTGCTTCCTGGTAATAGTCACATATTGATTTTGAAAAATTCGATCGTCACAAAACAGTTAAATATGGTGGCCATTTTTAGGGTTCCGTACCCAAAGGGTAAAAGTTCTCACTAAGACTCCACCGTCCGTTCGTCCATCCGGCCGTGGTTGCTTGCTACCATGGTAAGACATATAAGTACAAAATTGTGGCCAATTCTTTTAAATTTTTACCAAAAATTCCTTTTCTATGCTCGCTGCGATAATCAGATATCAATTTTGAAAACAATCGGCCCAGTAACAAAAAAGTTCAAAATGGCGGCCACTTTTTAAAATGTTGACTACAAATTCTTTCTCTATGCTTGCTGCCATTGTCAAATATCGATTTTCAAAGCAATCGGCCCAGTAACAAAAAAGTTCAAAATGGTGGCCAAAAAGTTCATCATTTTTTAATTTTGACTACAAATTCCTTCTCTATGCTTGCTGCCATAGTCAGACGTCGATTTTCAAAGCAATCGGCCCAGTAACAAAAAAGTTCAAAATGGCGGCCACCTTTTTTAAATTTTGACCACAAATTCCTTCTCTATGCTTGCTGCCATAGTCAAATATCGATTTTCAAAGCAATCGGCCCAGTAACAAAAAAGTTCAAAATGGCGGCCACCTTTTTTAAATTTTGACCACAAATTCCTTCTCTATGCTTGCTGCCATAGTCAAATATCGATTTTCAAAGCAATCGGCCCAGTAACAAAAAAGTTCAAAATGGCGGCCACTTTTTTAAATTTTGACCACAAATTCCTTCTCTATGCTTGCTGCAAAAGTCAAATATCGATTTTCAAAGCAATCGGCCCAGTAACAAAAAATTTCAAAATGGCGGCCACTTTTTTAAATTTTGACCACAAATTCCTTCTCTATGCTTGCTGCCATAGTCAAATATCGATTTTAAAAGCAATCTGCCCAGTAACAAAAAAGTTCAAAATGGCGGCCACTTTTTTAAATTTTGACCACAAATTCCTTCTCTATGCTTGCTGCCATAGTCAAATATCGATTTTCAAAGCAATCGGCCCAGTAACAAAAAAGTTCAAAATGGCGGCCACTTTTTTAAATTTTGACCACAATTTCCTTCTCTATGCTTGCTGCCATAGTCAAATATCGATTTTCAAAGCAATCGGCCCAGTAACAAAAAAGTTCAAAATGGCGGCCACTTTTTTAAATTTTGACCACAAATTCCTTGCCATAGTCAAATATCGATTTTCAAAGCAATCTGCCCAGTAACAAAAAAGTTCAAAATGGCGGCCACTTTTTTAAATATTGACCACAAATTCCTTCTCTATGCTTGCTGCCATAGTCAAATATCGATTTTCAAAGCAATCGGCCCAGTAACAAAAAAGTTCAAAATGGCGGCCACTTTTTTAAATTTTGACCACAAATTCCTTCTCTATGCTTGCTGCCATAGTCAAATATCGATTTTCAAAGCAATCTGCCCAGTAACAAAAAAGTTCAAAATGGCGGCCACTTTTTTAAATTTTGACCAAAAATTCCTTCTCTATGCTTGCTGCCAAAGTCAAATATCGATTTTCAAAGCAATCGGCCCAGTAACAAAAAAGTTCAAAATGGCGGCCACTTTTTTAAATTTTGACCACAAATTCCTTCTCTATGCTTGCTGCCATAGTCAAATATCGATTTTCAAAGCAATCGGCCCAGTAACAAAAAAGTTCAAAATGGCGGCCACTTTTTTTAAATTTTGACCACAAATTCCTTCTCTATGCTTGCTGCCATAGTCAAATATCGATTTTCAAAGCAATCAGCCCAGTAACAGAAAAGTTCAAAATGGCGGCCACTTTTTTAAATTTTGACCACAAATTCCTTCTTTATGCTTGCTGCCATAGTCAAATATCGATTTTCAAAGCAATCGGCCCAGTAACAAAAAAGTTCAAAATGGCGGCCTATTTTTTAAATTTTGACCACAAACTCTTTCTCTATGCTTGCTGCCACTGTAAAATATCGATTTTCAAAGCAATCGGCTCAGTAACAAAAAAGTTCAAAATGGTGGCCTAGTTTTTAAATTTTGACCACTAACTCTTTCTCTATGCTTGCTGCCACTGTAAAATATCGATTTTCAAAGCAATCGGCCCAGTAACAAAAAAGTTCAAAATGGCGGCCACTTTTTTAAATTTTGACCACAAATTCCTTCTCTATGCTTGCTGCCATAGTCAAATATCGATTTTCAAAGCAATCAGCCCAGTAACTAAAAAGTTCAAAATGGCGGCCACTTTTTTAAATATTGACCACAAATTCCTTCTCTATGCTTGCTGCCATAGTTAAATATCGATTTTCAAAGCAATCGGCCCAGTAACAAAAAAGTTCAAAATGGCGGCCTATTTTTTAAATTTTGACCACAAATTCCGTCTCTATGCTTTCTGCCATAGTCAAATATCGATTTTCAAAGCAATCGGCCCAGTAACAAAAAAGTTCAAAATGGCGGCCAAAAAATTCAAAATTTTTCCTCCTCAAAATTTGAATCTCGAAAATCCCTTTCTGAATACGAATTCATGATATACCTAATACCAACCTAGGTACCAAATTTCAGATCTCTACGACTTTTAATTTCGCTGGAATCCCTGGAACAACGCAAAAATTACACTTTTGTATGGGAAAATCCCTTAAAAGTAGGATTTTTATCCCTTCCAATTTGAATTTCTGGAATCCCCGTCTTAGTACGAATTCATGACCTAATATCAACCTAGGTACCAAATTTCAGATCTCTACGACTTTTAGTTTTTCGGGAATCCCTGGAACAACGAAAAAAATTACACTTTTGTATGGAGAAATCCCTAAAACCAACGGTTTTTTCCCCTTAAAATTTGAATTTCTGGAATCCCCGTCTTAGTACGAATTCATGACCTAATATCTACTTAGTTACCAATTTTCAGATCGCTACGACTTGTAGCTTTTCGGGAATTCCTGGAACAACGAAAAATATTTCACTTTTGTATGGGGAAATCCAAAAAACCAACGGTTTTTACCCCTTAAAATTTGAATTTCTGGAATCCCCGTCTTAGTACGAATTCTTGACCTAATATCAACCTAGGTACCAAATTTCAGATCTCTACGACTTGTAGCTTTTTGGGAATTCCTGGAACAACGAAAAAATTTTACTTTTGTATAGGGAAATCCAAAAAACCAACGGTTTTTACCCCTTACAATTTGAATTTCTGGAATCCCCGTCTTAGTACGAATTCATGACCTAATATCTACCTAGGTACCAAATTTCAGATCCCTACGACTTGTAGCTTTTCGGGAATTCCTGGAACAACGAAAAAAATTTCACTTTTGTATGGGGAAATCCAAAAAACCAACGGTTTTTACCCCTTACAATTTGAATTTCTGGAATCCCCGTCTTAGTACGAATTCATGACCTAATATCTACCTAGGTACCAAATTTCAGATCTCTACGACCTATAGTTTTGGCGGAATCCTTGGAACAACCAAAATCACCAAAATGCCTCATTCTTTTATATATATAGATGAGTAGGTACATTACGTACATTACGTACATAATAACTAATACTTTGCACGCTATGCATCATCGTCTTGAGTCATCAGTCATGTTTATGAATTACAGTTCAGTTCTACTAATTACATTCCGTACCATGTAATTCATGGAAGGTGTCATCCAAGCATTACAAATTGTACACCAGTGAAGTTGCCTCCAAATAAGCCAAATAAAGCCACACTGCGCCACAATAGCCACGACCGAAGCTGCCACTAAATCATACCAAAGATAATTTTAGAAAAATTCAGATAAACTCTATAATAACTTTTTAGAGTTCCGTAACCAAAGGTTTAAAAACGGTACTATATTAGAAAAAACCCGAAACTTTGTCAATCGTTTCCAGGTCTTACATGCCTAAATATTTTGTTTTAAGTTTATCGTCGAGATGTTGAAAATAACTGATGTTGTTAGTTGACCAATCCAAGTAAAGTAATAAACATTTTTAGACCCGATAGAGAGAGAGCCAGCGCGTGCCAGACCTTCGTTATTTTATAAAAGCTGAAAATTTCTCTGCGTATTGTCCTCAACACTGGCAAGAATGTTTGTTTGGATCATGGTGGCTTTGGGAGATAACAAGTAATAAACGTGTAAAAAATTTTACGTCAAAGAATAAAGTCTAATTTTTTTATATTTTCTTTAGAATAGTATTAGAAATCACGCCATGCATTGCCAGACACTTAGTGTGGTGACAACCCCTTGCCAGACACCCTTAAACTTTTAAACTTTAAAGGCGTCTAGCAGAGGGTTGCCATGATACTAAGTGTCTGGCAATGCATGGCGTGATTTCTAATACTATTCTAAAGAAAATATAAAAAAAATTAGACTTTATTCTTTGACATAAGATTTTTTACACGTTTATTACTTGTTATCTCCCAAAGCCACCATGATCCACACAAACGTCCAAACAAACATTCTTCCCAGTGTTGAGGACAATACGCAGAGAAACTTTCAGCTTTTATAAAATAACGAAGATCTGGCAAGCGCTGGCTCTTAGTCTACGAGTGTACAGTGCGCCTGCGTTATCTATCGGATGCCAGGGACGTCACTACGCCAATAACAATGACTAATCATAAAACTGATAATGGTGTATATTTAAAAACCGATTACTGATTACTGATTAACCATTCGCCTTTTTGACTGATGCAGGAAGAAGAGTTTCCTCATTTTTTATTTAAATTATTATTTAAATTCTTATTGTTGTTTGTTGAGGCTTGACTGAATGTTTGGTAGATTATTATTATTCATTATTATTTCATCAGGTAGGACATATTATTATGGTACTTATAGCCTACTTGTTTGGAAGCAGTACCTAGTAGCAGTGTTAGGTAGCGTATTGGTTTAGAAGCAGTGATAGATAATGATAGCCTACTGTTTTAGATGCAGTGGTACTGATAGCCTACTGGTTTAGATGCAGGGGTACTGATGGCCTACTAGTTTAGATGCAGTGGAACTGATAGCCTACTAGTTTAGAAGCTGTACCTAGTACCGATAGCGTATTGGTTTAGCTTTAGAAGCAGTGGTACTGATAGCCTACTGTTTTAGATGCAGTGGTACTGATAGATAGATAGTGGTACTGATAACCTACAGTTTTAGATGCAGTGGTACTGATGGCCTACTAGTTAAGATGCAGTGGAACTGATAGCCTACTAGTTTAGAAGCAGTACCTAGTACCGATAGCGTATTGGTTTAGAAGCAGTGGTACTGATGGCCTACTCGTTTAGATGCAGTGGTACTGATAGCCTACTGGTTTAAAAGCAGTGGTACTATAAGCCTACTGGTTTAGATGCAGTGGTACTGATAGCCTACTGGTTTAGATGCAGTGGTACCGATATCCTCCTAGTTTACCTTTCAACCTCGCATAGAGTCTACTGTTCAAGCCTCAACGTACGAGTTCTTCGAATTCTAGTTACGCTGGTAAGGGATAAAGGAAAATCTTGTGAGGAAATGCATAAGTTCACCATAAAATATAACAAAACAAACCAACTCGTGAAAATAATAAATGTGTCACAAGAAAACACTGACTATTATTTTTCGAAAGCCATTGAATTAGCGAATAAGAGTATAATATGGTAGCATAAATCGGCCACATTATCGTCCCAGACCATAAAGCTGATTTTCGCCACATGTTAGGTAATATAATGACTTCCCTTTCGTGAAAAATTTAGTACTTTTCGATTCCTTATAAGGTAAGTAAGCAGCTGCATAAAAGTCCATCACTTTAATTAACAAAATGTTTATCAGCCTCAGTTTTGTTGCTCGCTCACTGCAGTAGGTACAACTTACAAGGAAGCTGGGAGAAAAATTATCTGAGTTTTCGTCGAGGGCGATAACAAAACCGCGAAATTGGATTTGCCGATGTTATCTGTGGCCGGTAGAGGTTGCTAGTGACAGCGGCGGCGGTCCGGTCCGCGCTTCGCGATTCTGCGGTTTTCGCCTTCATCTCCCATAAGATCAAGGGAACGGTGATAGGTAGATATAGATTAGGGTTACCTCGAATGAGAAAACTTTTAAACTCCCACTCTTGTTTTCACTTATGATCACTTTGTTGTCTGACTATCAGGTCGGTATGCCTTATGCTCTTTTTCTAATAGGACCACGTGTAGGTAAAGCGAACTATCAAGTAGAAATTCAATATTTATACCAAAACACTGCAGTCTAATGTCGCTTGGAGTCCAATCAAACCATACAAAACTTAAAATTAAAGGTAAGTACTTATAAAATCATGAAAGGTAAGTAAAGAAAAAAATCCGGAATTTATAAGATTTTAATTACTCGTACATATCGATAACGGACAAACATCGTGACACGAGATTTATATATATTAAGACTAGATTTTTCCACCATCCCTGTTTGATCTAGGCTACTTTGCTTCGATCGATACGTTTGTTTTAATCAACAAGTTTGTAATTTAAACGAATTTTTATGAGGTTTTTGATTTGAGAATGTTTGGTAGTTCTGTGATTATGAAGTAAGCTGTTTCATACCCAAAGTGAGTAATAATTTATTTGACAAAAAAAGTTTACCGTTTCGGCTAGAATGATTATAAATATTCGTTACTTGTGAATTTTATGACTTTCCAAATACATTTCTGCTGCGACTCGAGCTAAGTATCTATTGATGGAGTCATCTCTATTATTCTTCTACGTAAAGCCAGTAAAAGTATTATTTACCAGCCTGTAATATGAGCACATCCATCCTACAGAGTGCCATACCCATCGTACCTTTGGTGTACCCCGTACCTACCTATACTCAGGGCGCGTTCCCACTTTGTCGTGACGACAGATAATCATAGTTTTAAGTGTCGTGTCGTGGCTGATATGTTTAAATGGAAATGTTCACATATAGACCGACATGATTTACTGTCGTCTACAACATTTTTTTTAAAAAACATATTTTGCAGTGACAACAAATTGTCATGCACTGTCATGACAATTTGTTGTCACTGCACACGGCTAGCACAACAGTCGTAAAACGATAAAAAATCAATACGACCAAATCGTGACCGCAAATCTATCTTTGCCACGATAAAAATATCGTCCCGTCGTTTACACGTGTTTTCCCTTCCCCCTCGCATCCGCCCGTCCCTCGCGCCTGTATTCGGTTTGCTTTGTGCGTGTCAGAAATTCTGTCCATTGAATTCAGGAGCCGAACAGAACGCACTACTGATCTGCAAGAAAACGTAGAGGCGTCTGCAGATTTGTAGCTTGCTAATGATGTGTAAACGACATAGCGACTGCCGTGAAACGATATAATGTCGTTGCGATCCAATGAGAACAGGTAGATACGATAGTCCCTAAACGATAAAAAAATTGACGACAAACAATCGTATTAATGACAACAGCTAGAGACGACAGTCGTCCAACGATAAATTAATCGTTACGACATGGTGGGAACGCGCCTACTCCTCAGTGCTCGTAAATCTCTATAAAACGTAAGGGCTTCCACCCGTTGTATGACGTTTTGAATCATTGAAATCGTTACGGTAAATTTGGACCATTCGTCAGACGTCGTGTTTTCTACTACGCTGAGAAAAACAATGAATATCTACGGTGGAGCTGCGTAAGCAATTACAAATGAATAGGATTTTCGGTAGGTATAGCTGTACTATTTGGTAGGTAACAATTTCTCAATGGTTGAATCACAAAGCTTATTCAAGTAGTATGTTAGTATAGATAACTAAGACAAGAAATTACTCATTTCGAAAAATATTGCTTAGGACTTGAGATGGCTTTTCATATTTCCTTCATACTTAATGTTGATTTTTCCGGAATTTCAAACTCATGAAGGTCAAATATTGTTTTGAAACTGTGTTATTTTTCAAATTAACATGTTTAAACATTGTTTGCACATGATAATTGGTACTTACTATATTTAGGCGTCCAATCAAATTGCGAATTCGATAATACATCAGATTCTACCTTTCGGCTTGCAACATCATATCATTAAAACTAAAACAAATTACAAACTAAAACAAACATGTTCAATGTTATCAGTTACATATTTCACTTACAATTATATTTTAACCTAATGTCACATAAAATCCTGATAGTAAATTATAAACAACCCTACGATTTTATACAACAATACAATAACAAATATAGTTTTAATATACAAAACACTTATTCCAGCTATCGCTGAATTACCTACTAGATACTCGTTTACAGAATAGTATGCTTTATTAATTAAGAACGTCTTTACTCTTTAGTCCAATTGGACTAAACCACTAGTTGAAACCACTAATTGGCAGACCCACTAGTTGAACCGACGACAACAATTTAGTCGCGAGGACTCGCTGGCTTCAGGCAGCACAATATCGTGGTATTTGTCGGTCATTTCAGGAGTCCATGTCCAATTGCTGATTCGACAACTCGAATGATACGAGTCGGTGAATAAACCGACGACAACAATTTAGTCACGATGAGTTGGCTTCAGGCAGCACAATATCGTGGTATTTGTCGGTCATTTCAGGAGTCCATGTCCAATTGCTGATTCGACAACTCGAATGATACGAGTCGGTGAATAAACCGACGACAACAATTTAGTCACGATGAGTTGGCTTCAGGCAGCACAATATCGTGGTATTTGTCGGTCATTTCAGGAGTCCATGTCCAATTGCTGATTCGACAACTCGAATGATACGAGTCGGTGAATAAACCGACGACAACAATTTAGTCACGATGAGTCACTGGCTTCAGGCAGCACAAAATCGTGGTATTTGGTGGTCATTTCAGGAGGTCATGTCAAATTGCTGATTTCACAACTCGAGTGATACAAGTCGGTAAGTAAGTAATAGCTGATAATATGTTTAAGAATTAAAATGTCATGACGAAAAACGGCACCCTTTTTTTGTGATATTACAAAAAAACAATCATCCACCGACACCGACGCGACCAACGTCTTGTTATTTGATCATCTTTCATTAAACCGAGAAGTGGGCGTAAAAAATCGGAAGAATGGTGGGTACTATGGACCCTTTATTTCTAAGAAGCGTTCGTAATCACAGTAATTTAGATGATTAAAGGAGATAATTATGATTCCATTTTATCGTCCGGCCGACAGATCGTCGACTTGTCTGTATAGCGTAGGTAGTTATCTTGATTGTACAGTGGTATTAATGGAAGTTGGAACAACGTCGATATTGGGTCTCTAGTGTTACAATACACTTATACAAGTCTAGATACAAGATAGGTAGGCACTTTATCTTATTTAGGTCTTTTAATTATTATATATCGTGTAGGTATACTAATTTCATTAACAGGCAAAGTAATTACAGCATTATTTTCTCAATTTTAATCTTCTTATACTATCTATTTATTTATTTGTATAGCTTTATTACACACACATACAGAAAAACACAGATAGAGAAACAAAATACCACGAAACACAGTGAGCGCAAAGGGGTCCTTATTGCTAGAGCAATCTCTTCCAAGCAACCTTTGGAAAGAGGACTAATGGAATTAAACAAATAATTAAATAAAAACATATATTAAAATAAAAATCTATCTATTATTTCAGCTCGTTTGGTAATGGCACCTAGTATTTTAACAGTTCCACACTAAACCTCTGTAATAAAAATCTATCCCCTCTTATGGAATAGGTAAAACAAAACACTGTTTAGATGAATCATTTACCTTCACCTTCTAAAATTATAATATCCTTAATAAATATCCTTAAGTATATTCAAGAGGATAATTTCATTAAAATATTCTATTTCTGCGAAGTAATCTTTTCCTGGGAGATATCCACGACATTTTCATGATATTAAAACTTAATCGTTTTATCAATTTATAGGCATTGGTATCGGGCTAATAACTTTAAACACATTTAATTTTTTTACCTCAGATTTAAGGTTACATACTTTGCCACAACTCCCTCAATATGAGTATCAAATTAAAGGGCTTGAGTAGTAGAATATTATACTTTACAGTTTACACCAAGATAAATTTCAAATCCAAGATGGCTACCACAAAATGACGAAGTATATGGTCAGGGATTTTTTATAAATTTTTAAGAACGCGTTAATACCCCTGAAGAGACAGTTTGAAATATTTTTGAAGATTTATGTGATCTGGGAAGGTGATGGCTGGTTACCCTGCCGACTATAAACCAACCTATTTAGGATTTAGACGTCATTCTGTGTTACATCATTGACTACGTTTTTAATCAGGTACAACAGAAATCATTAAAAAAATCGTTCAGATCGCAGCCAAGCAGAATTAGAAGAAATTTAAACTGTATTAACTAAAGTTGGGTTGTTTGACAACGTTGTGTTTTAAACAATTTGTCCAACTATTGTAACGTTGATTAAACTCTGAATAAACAGTGTGGACCAATTCTAACATTTTAAGTAAAGAGTTCGGATATAGTTATTAGTTACTGAACATCCTGGCAATTTCATTTTGCTAGTCGTGTTGTTAAATACTTTTTTAATACATTTGCTCAAAAAGTTGATATTTCCATGTGTGTTTAGCGTGCGCAAAGTTATTCTTTTCCGCACTAGTGCTTTTGTGTTTTCCTCGGCGGGCGCACCAGGAGCGCATGAACACGAACACGGCATGCAAACACGGAGCAGGCAAACAAGTAAATCCAATATTTTTTTTTGCAAATGTATTAAATAACCTGTCAAGTGCGAGTCGGACTCGCGCATTGAGGGTTCCGTACTACAACCGGAGGAATAAAACTATAAAAACCACTTTTCTTATCGAACCGCAAAACTAACTTTGTTTTTAGAGGTTTTATTGTAAATATCAAAAAAACTACTTATTAGATCTCGTTCAAACCAATTTTCGGTGGAAGTTTGCATGGTAATGTACATCATATATTTTTTTTAGTTTTATCATACTCTTATTTTAGAAGTTACAGGGGGGGGGACACACATTTTACCACTTTGGAAGTGTCTCTCGTGCAAGCTATTCATTTTGGAAAAAAATGATATTAGGAACCTTAGTATCATTTTTGAAGACCTATCCATAGATACCCGACACATATGGATTTGATGAAAAAAAAATTTTTGAGTTTCAGTTCTAAGTATAAACCCCCAAAATTTATTACTTTTTTTAAAATTTTGTGTGAAAACCTTAATGCGGTTCACAGAATACATCTACTTACCAAGTTTCAACAGTATAGCTCTTATAGTTTCGGAAAAAAGTGGCTGTGACATACGGACGGACAGACGGACAGACAGACATGACGAATTTATATGGGTTCCATTTTTTGCCATTCGGCTACGGAACCCTAAAAACGTCGTTCAATGCACGTGCGGAATTGTCATTTTTACTCGTCCTTATAGTTGACCCTCGCCTTCGGCTTGGGTCAACAAACCGGGACTCGTAAAGAAATGACAAACTTTCCGCACTTATATTGAAATGTACTATAGTTTGATGGTTTCAAATAATGTTCTAGGGTGATCAAAAACTATACCGGACCACTTCCTTTCGGTAGTCTGTTTCGCTGTAGAAAAGCCAAGATGACCATTTGACATTAAAAATTTAAGTAAATGATTGAAACTAAATAAAGTAGATACTGGTGAGTTACGGAGTCTAATTTACCCCATATGACTTCACTTAGGAGTATTTATTTTGTCTCTGGTCTGGAACGAGGTGCAAATAGCTATGGACGCAGTTAGCTACGGATGATTATTATATTTGACGAGGGAAAAACATCTGTGTAACCGCCTCTCTCCTACTTCAATAGACGGCGAAGGATTTCTTCCCCGCTCTGAATTTGAGATACCGATAAGAAACCTCAGGATATGGGCATCCAAACGATTTACGTAAACCTTTTTCGTACAAGCAAACACTATCAAAATTAAAATAGGTGTCTGCTGAGCGAACTACAGCGTGGCCTTATTGTTGGTGGCAAAACAAGGATTTTTGTCACCGATAAACTGGCGACATTTTTTCGCCCCGTCCACCGTGTCCAGGGTACATGTCAATTTTTTCAGATCAGCATTTTTGACGCGTGCATGGAGCAAAAGTCTCGGACGCGGTTATTTTAACCCCGTATAGCAGAAAATGGTTTATCCGCATCGACATACCAATTTTATCCGTAATAAACCATATCTGTTATGTACGTACCAAAAAAATGTAGATAGACAAATTTTTTGTACTTTAAACGAGGATCAAGTTTTCAAATGGCCATAATAGCGGCAACTTTAACTGACAAAGCAGCAACAATCAAACTGTAATTCCAAATGGCGTGGCTAGGTGAAAAGAAAGGCGAAGTAAACGAGGCAGGGGCCAGGGTTTCCGAGAAGCTAGCGCTAGCGGTACTACGGAATGCCACTTCTGATGCATCTGTGTTACATCTAGCTAATGTACACTTGCCTACCCATGTCCTAAGTTCTTTTTAACTGCACAGTGCATTCTTGTCATTGAAACGTATTCATATTATACGCTGTGATATGGGTAAGTACTGATAGCGTTTTAAAATGGTTTTAAAGGACACAACAATACAATACCATTTTTGATTTTTTTGCTCATTCAATTAAAGACGAAAATTGCCATGAGGAATAAACAATTTGCATTACAAAAAACGTTCCAAAAGAGACAGTTTAAGATGAAAGAATCACAGAGGTTTACTTGTCTCTCCACTGTCTCATAATTCCCTTCCTGTACGTACAAAATATACTCATACATTAAATGCTTTATGAGAATAAAAACTATAAATGTGCTGTGCGTATAGAAAAAAGATGCACCATATTGATGAAGTCGAAACAAAGCGAAGAATTGGTATAGCTGCACGAAATATATCTACAGCTTACAATAGAGTATCAACCACACATGATTGCATATTAATCTCTGGAAAAGAATGAACAAAATAAGCAAACACAAGACCTTCAGCCGTAGCCAAATGATATATTTTTGCGATTATTGCAGAAACCAATCTATCGCTCAAATAAAACAAAATCCGAGATCCCGTGACTCCCGCGCAGATAACTGACAACTGTAATTCATCATGACCTTCACTCACTATAGATTTTTCAATCTACGATGACGCGCCCCACTCTGTCAAAAACTTCATACAAATCGAATAAAACAAAAGCGATTTTGACAGAGTGGGGCGCGTTTTCGTGAATTGAAATATCTAGGATGTGGACATAGAGATATCTCTCTACTTTTGTCGCTCTCTTTTCTCTTTCTAATCCATAGAGATAGACAGAAAAAAGTGACCGACAAAAGTACATAGAGAGATATATCTCTAAGTACGCATGCGGCATAGGCTGGGAACAATAATTAAAAGGAAGAAGAAGAATAAGTTAAGAAAAAGACTGAAATTCAATCATGTAACTGCCATCCTGAGTCTGAGAAAACCTTAAAATGCCGCACATTTTAACTTACAAAATGACCACGCAAGTTCACACAGACCGGAATCTGATCCAACAAAGTGCAGGCCATAATTAAGTTCATTAAGATTAAACCCGCGCCGCGACAGGGTCGCAAATTTAATCAGCCCTGCACCACACCTGTGGAAAAAACCTGAATGCATTCCGAGATTAAGCTTTACGAATGAATTAAGCTTGGAGCTACCGAAGCTTTTGCTTGTTCGAAAAACTCAGCAATACGAATCGTTTAAGTAACACTATAATTAGATCTACCAATCGGATAATTACCACTACCAATCCGAAACTATATTGTTGTAAAGTTTATTTTCAGATCTTTGACCTTTGACCGGCTCCATCGCAAAATACCAGATTCGCAAAATACCAGATTCGCAAAACACCAGATTCGCAAAATACCAGATTCGCAAAATACCAGATGCCTCGCTTCGCTTAGCATAATCGGTATATATGTTACGGCTAAAACCCGAAGCGCGGCTGCACCGGCTAGGTGTAGCCACTTACTCTTGGTTAAACCTAGTACGAGCCGATTATTTTCGGGTAAAACTAGGTCTATCATATCGACCTAGAAACTTGTCTATCTCTCATTCCATATATAAATGGAATCTAATTAAAAAATATACATGGGATTGACATAAATATGCGATCGACAAATTGGGCACGTGATTTATCAATACAACCACAAATTCACCATAATTTTTTTTATATTCCGGTTACACGCAGTTATGGAATGAGCAATCGATAGGTTTGATGATGTATGATGATCGTAGAGAAGCTACATTTTCTTCAAAGAAAGACATTACAGGATTTTCATGGTGCCGAAGCCAAATGGAAAAACAGCTTACTGTGTAAAAAACATAAAATTGGATTTTAAGTTTCTGAAAACGACATAAATGGCTGTTTGGTATGAATATCAACTTGATAGCTCTCCTAGTTTCTGAAAAAAAAAATCTTAACTTCTAAGTGGCGGAAAAACGAGCAGACGGACAATAAAGTGATCCCCTAATATTTCGTTTTGCGTTGAGGTACGGAACCTCATACGGAACCCTAAAACAGAACTCTGACAGTTTTGTTGTACCCGTCTGTCAGTATGTCACAGCTATTTTTTTGCAGCAGTTACTTACAATTAGGAAGTGTAATTGAATTTCGTCTCAGAACGTCGATTTTGTCCGTCGGGGATCCCGATTGGTCGGCGCGCGGTCACTCAACCGTTTCAGCCCGTTACGTCAGCCGCACGCCGCAATCAGATCACATACCTACTTGCATTGCCTAGACCAGACCAATTCAAAATGTAGCCTCAGAGACAGTCACTACAATAAAAAAAATTGGTTGTCTGTAAAGTCGGTTTATTGACGATAGTTGAACGTGACAACTCTCGCTTGCACTTCAAGCCTTACATGGAACGCCTCAGAGCGAGGTAACGGCACGGTAACGGTAAATGAGTCATGTTTTTTTGTGCGTGCAGCCGGCTCTATCGAATTATAAGACGTTGTCACGTCAATAAGTAAGTATAAATAAAAATGTTGAAGTCTCTGTGTTATAACTACATTTAATCCTCTCTTGAATTTAGCCGACCATGCTAGCCATATGTGGCAGGATTTACACATTTTAGAAAACATTATTTATATTTCATTTGCTTAGATTTTGTCCGATACCGACGCCGCAGCCGGCCGCGTGACAAAATGAGAGTGAACAAACTATATAACAACACTCAGGCATGCGGATTTCCTCACAATAATTTCCTTCACCACCGTGCGATTGATATTTGTGACCAGTGTGAAAAATACAAGGTACTGGTCAAAATCACAGATGCCTTTTCATACCTCGGACCATCATGTCTGTATTTCAGATTTTAATTATAAATAATATAATCCAAACACATTTAAAATTTTCACAGTTGTCTGTTTCATTTTCAAGGCACTTATCTTCGGCAGGGTTCAATTAATTTTGTTGAGATTTTTTCTAGGTATAACCTTTAATCCAGATATAATTAATAGATTCCTCGGATAACGATGACAATGACATAATTTCTGGTCATTCAATTAAAATTATTATTATGATTTATTATACCTACTTACCTATAGTGCCTCAATAAAACGTCTAAAATTGCAGCAACAATTTTACTTTTAAAATGCCTAAATAGGTCAGACAAACATTGATTTAATTTTTTTTGCCAAATTCAAGCCTTTTTAACGGTTCAAAACGTTTATCGTTTATTAACCTCTAATAAATCTTTATTATCTCATTATAACTTATATTTTCAAGAATATCATTCTTACCTTATCTTAACTTATTATCATTCTTTCATTCATTCATTGAAATGTTACAGTAAAACTTATCGCCAGCTTATTCTAGCTACCGTACGTAAGTCTTGCCAAGTCTCTTATTTAAACTTGTGATGCCATAAACTTTTTAACTTGACTGCATCTCTGTGATCGATTTCAGACGTGGGCTCTTAGTGTATTATTTAGTACCGTTAAAAAGCAAGGTTTTTGCTACTTCTACGGCATTCCGCGCTACTACTAAACACTCAAGAGTAAGTCAACAGTGTGTATCAAATTATTATTAAATTAATGAGTGTTGATTTATTATATTTTTTTTATATAGAACATTTTTTTTCTTAAAACTAATTTTAAACTCGCTTCCCCTACATTCTCTCTATGACATATTATACAGACTCTATGGCACTATCTGAGCTATGTCGAAAATATCTATGTCTAAGTGGTGTTTATAAGAAAGGGACCGGGTATAATAGTTTATTTTATTTTATTAATAACTGAAAATCGGTTATTAAAAACATAAGAGAAAGGACCTACCTAGTTCCAGCTAGATTTTACTCAAACATGCTAATCAAAAATATGTTAATCTAAGTTTTTTTTAATAATATACGTTAATTTATTAACAAAAAAACCGACTTCAACTCTCATCAAACTAATGTTGAAATACATCCTTAATTAATAATTTATGACTTTTTTGTTTTCTCATAGTCTACCTATCAGAACTGGACTACATTGAAATGGGACCACACGGGAAGAATCACCTTTCTAATAAAAAAAAGAATCATCAAAATCGATTCACCCGGTCAAAAGTTATGAGGTAACAAACATGAAAAAAGCATACAGTCGAATTGAGTACCTCCTCCTTTTTTAAAGTCGGTTAAAAATGCAATTTGTAATAGAGTAAAAATACGTACTTTCTGTGGGAAAATTGAACGGAGCTCAGTTACAAGGAATTCTATTTAAAATGGACACTGAACAATTTGCTTTTGCCAGTGACTGGCAAAGAGTGCTTGGGTAAAGTAGTTTTATTTTTCACCCTTATTTACGTATTCTTAAGCATTCGAACCCAATTAGCTCTAAGAGTTCCAAGAGCTAACAAAGAAGGAAAGTCTGAACAGGCTAGCCACAGAAGTAAAGCAAAAGATTCCGGCTTCAAAAGGGAATGCGAACAACCCGTTTGAAGGGAAACTTTAAATTGCATTTTAAATTCGCTTGTTAAAAATTACTTTTGCACACAAACACCATCTTTTTTCATTATTTTCACATAGCCGCTAAGTGCAGACTGTGGAATATGGTTTACTTTTTTTGCTTCGTACATCTAATAAAATTAAATTAGTCAGTAGTGAAAGATCTTTGAAAAATAAATTATGTTTTGTCATTGCAAACTTTAGCCCAATCGGTACAGTAATTGCGGCATGAAGGAGTTACAAACATACACACTTACACACAAACTTTCGCTTTTATGATATTAGGATATTAATATTGTGATGGCGTGCCAACTAAGAGAAATACGATATCAAAAAGTGATCACGGAAAATAGCAAGAAATAATATTGAATATTGCTCGTAAAAGGTAGCATTAGAACTTCTGTATTTAATTTTCACTGAATGCACTGAATATTAAAGCAGTTATTTCAACCGAATGGAATGAAGGAATTGGATGCTAATGCATCGATAGCTAAGTGACGTATTCTAGACGACCTAATGGCGTAGTGGTAGCGAACCTGCTGTCTGCGCCGGAGGTCGTGGGTTCGATTCCCACTACTGGTAAATGTTTATGTGATGAGCATGAATGTTTTCCAGTGTCTGGGTGTTTTTCAATATATTGTATTTATGTATATTAGTATGTATGTATATTTATCAGTTGTCTAGTACCCATAACACAAGCTCTCGCTTACTTTGGGGCTAGATTGCGATGTGTAAAATGTCTCGCATATATTTATTTATTTATTTATTCTAAATCCAATATGTCGGGCATTCCAAGATGGCGACTAGTTGTTTTTATACATCCCTATGATATGGGTATCAAACGAAAGTGTTTGTTGAGAAGAATTCGTATTCTCAGCATAATACATTTTTTTTTAATTTTAACTTTTTCAACTACTTTTGTGTACTTATGTTTCTTTTTTTTCTCAACACCGTATGTACATTGTACACTGCATATTGTATGTATGTATTTCTATCTCTACCCTCCTATACTCAGTTGCAAGCAAGCACGCATGCACAGACGCACGCATGCGCACGGGGAATTCTATAATGCACTATTTTTACACTTTAATACAATACTCTGAAAAAAGATACCTACTAACGAAGGCGTAGGTCTCGGCAGGTAGGAGTTTATGTAGGGCGATTACAAAGCTAAGCCGTTCTCTAGGCTTGGATGGAGCACCCTTGATAGCCCTATGCTCGAGCTACTATCTACAAGTTTATCTTATCTCCACATCGGATACCTAAAGACTTGCGAGAAAAACCATTTGCAGTATTCCAGAAATGGGAAATGACATAAAATGAAATGAAAATGAAAAGATTTTATTAGGAAGTTAGTATTAATAATAGTAATAGCAAGGAAATGATTTTATTAGGAAATTAGTTACGCACTTTTGACTGTTTGTCTGCCATTGCTATTATCGTTTCCAATATCAATTAATGTAATTCGTAAGTATTGATAAACTGCCGGTATATGAGAAGTACCTATCAAGAAATTGAATTAGTCATCAACTGGTAAACAGCACCATCAACACCGTCATAGGCAAAACACAGCAACTCCGGCGGATTTTCTTGGATTTGTAATTATACTGATAGGTTCATAGTTCTTACTTTCCTTTAGTCGGGGAGTTTAAAAAAAATTATTTAATCCTTTTTCAATTACAAGTCTGCGAAAGTCGTGGGTGTTTTAATTTTTTTTGATTTTCCACTTGTGTCTCATTCGACGGAGTGCGTCATCCTGTATTGAATTAACATAGTGAGTCCATAACCTGTATTATTCGTCACCGAAATGCGAGAGGAAATCAATACTTAGAGTTAGGAGATTCAGGTAACAGCCAATAAGTAAATGCAACAGTAATTTTATAGTTTTTAGTATCAGTCTAAACTTAAAGTCAATCAATTCAAGAAAGGTCGGGGTATGGTTAATGCTCGGTCACGGCCGTATACCTACGTCTTATGTTCCAATGAAGAAATGTAAGGAATACTTGGATGCAAATAAAAGGCTCATATAGCTGCAACAGCAATACTGAACTATATCCCCTAATTCATATACCTACTCTATGCCCTAATTTAGGGAATTTGCTCCTGATTTGCCCGTATACGTGAAATATTAAATTATGTTCTAATCAACGTTTATAAGCGAGCGACACCTAGCGCTAAGCAACATTAATTATAACAAGCCATTAATTAATAGTTCCGTTGCATGATTTATTGGAACTTATTGAACTAGCTGCATTCTTGGCTTATCTCGCTCGCACGAGAATGCGGCGTAAGGCAAGGCGTGCAAAATAGTGCAAAAGACAGGTTACCATACTAGTTTTCTTTTTAAATTAACTACACCGTGAATAGGTTAACATTTTTACTAAATTAAATTTTGTTCAATATATTTTAGCTGGTTGAAAAGATATTAATAAAACGGTTGCTGCAGATAAAATATTTTAATGTCATCATAAGATTATTTATAGGTAGGTATAAAAGAAGTGTTAATTTTACATGGTGATAGGTTGTCCAATGTGTACCACCGCAAATATTCTGCCGTGAAGCACTGTATTTCTTGTGCTTCACGGCAAAAGCTCCTTCGGGCCTAGTCTCTTCCAGGTTTTGAATTTTTGATGTTGTTGGTATTTCTGTGCCACAAAGGGCCTGCGAACTCTAATGCCGTCTCACCACTTGTAGACTGGTCTTCCTCTCTTTCTAATGTTAAATGTTCGGGCACCGAGGGCTTATTTTTGTAGTCCATCTGTTGTCTTTTCTTCTCATAAATTGACCAGCCCAAATCCATATTATGTTTCTCATGGCCATCGTTCACCGACATAGCTCAACTTATGTTGGAGACCTTCAAGTGGCAATGGGCGGTGCACATAGTCGTAGCTCGTAGAACCGACGGACTTTGAAACCCAAAGTGCGTGAATGGCGACCCCGCACGGGAAAGCGTAGTGTTGGCAGACCTCCGACCTGATGAACTGACGACATTAATCGAAACGCTAGGAGTCAGGTAAATACAAGAGGTGAAATAATTGGGGCGGGGTGCACAGCTCGTAGAACCGACGGACATTGGGACTCAAAGTGCTAAAAGGCGACCCCGCATTAGAAAGCTCAGTGTTGGCAGACCTCAGACTTGATGAACTGACGACATTAAACGACTAGGGAGTCAGGTAAATACAAGAGGTGCAGGACCGTCTAGGTTGGAAATAATTGGGTTGGGGCGCGCAGCTCATAGAAACGACGGACGTTGGGACTCAAAGTGCTAAATTGCGACCCCGCACGGGAAAGCGTAGTGTTGGCAGACCTTCGACCTAATGAACTGACGACATAAAATGACACGCGGGGAGTCAGCTAAATAGAAGAGGCGTAGCACCGTGAAGGTTGGAAATAATTGGGATGGGGCGCGCAGCTCATACTTAAACTGACGGACGTTGGGACTTAAAGTCCTAAATGGCGACCCCGCATTAGAAAGCTTAGTGTTGGCAGACCTCAGACTTGATGAACTGACGACATTAAACGACTAGGGATTCAAGTAAATACAAGAGGTGCAGGACCGTGTAGGTTGGAAATAATTGGGGCGGGGTGCACAGCTCGCAGAACCGACGGACATTGGGACTCAAAGTGCTAAATGGTGACCTCGCACGGGAAAGCGCAATGTTGGCAGACCTCCGACCTGATGAACTGACGACATTAATCGACACGCTAGGAGTCAGCTAAAACAAGTGACGCAGGACCGTGTAGGTTCCAAATAATTACAGGAGGCCTTTGTCCAGCAGTGGACGTTCGTTGGCTGAAACGAACTAACTGCTTCAATGTACATTAATTAAACCGTAAATGGTAGAGAAAGAACATTTTTAATATAAAAATTTATGCGGTAACAAAAATTTTAAATGCGCCGAGAAGGAAATGCAAATAATTTGAGTTGGGTGCGCATTCAAAAGAAAGAATGCACGTACCTTTAATGTATGCCGGGATCTCTTTACACTAGACCGGGGCAGGTCTGGTCTAGGCTTTAAATGTAGGGTTGTCAATTATCAGTTTTCAAAAATATTTGCATTTTTTTTTACTTTAAATCAAAAACATAAAATATATCTGATAATAGTTACCCTATATCAAATTGATACAAATAAAGGACTGCAGAAATAGTTCCCCAGATCTTTTCGACATTGACGACAATGAATTTGTGATCTTTTAAGATTTATTTTATCTCCTCATGTATCAAGCACCTTTAATAGAAACTGGATTACAGAATAAAATTAAGTATTTATTAAGAAATTTTAACCACTTATGCCGTTCATTTTCAAATGCGAACTCTGTCGCAAAAATTTTATAAGTAGTAAGCACTAAGCAGATTCATACCAAAATTTTAGACTGAGTAGGCTCGAGACCAAACAAGACCTAAGTAGACCTAAGTAGACCAAAACAAGTAGACAATTAGTTTTCTGGGCAACCGAATGGCGCACCGATAGTGGTCCTGCCCTGTTGTGGGTTCGATTCCTACAACTGGAAAATGTTGATGTGATGAGCATTACTGTTCTCTAGTGTCTGAGTGTTTTGCTATACATATTTGTACGTTAGATATAATGTATATTTAGTTATCTAGTACCCATAACACAACTAGCTTTGGAGCTAGATTGCGATATTTGTATTTGTGTATTTTTTTAAAATAAAAAAATAAGGAACAAAATTCTGTAAAGCAGCAACCCTAGGTCGTGGGCAAGAAATATCTTACGGCGACCATTCTCTTGAACTATACACACAAGATCCATTGTGAACGGGACAATGGTCTCCATGATATTACGTGAAGAATCCAAGAACTAAGAACTTGGAAGTGAAGTTGATTCTTCAATAGGATCACGCCCGCGGTACTGCTCTATTGGAGTTCTAAAACATTTTTAATACTTTCGCAATAAACCGCCGGACGCGGTGCGCCATTGCTGCATTCGATATTGCATATGGCAATGAGTTCGTGAATTGTGCAGAACATTCTTCATTTCAATGATACGTTTAATTAATGTGAATATGTTACAAAATGTGTATAAATGTTCATTTTTATGATATCCACTACAAAATAGTACCTACTTCACTTCGATCACACTTGATGGATGGTGACGAAGCAGTCAAAGATGGAATCGTGCTTACTTGGAAGTGGGTCAACAATCATAAAGGTTTCTATATGGCATAGCGTTCACTTATTGGGTTACACTATGTGACACGGGAGCCGGCAGCAAGGTGGCAGGAAAGAAATGACACAAAAATATATAAGAAATATGTAGTGGAAGGGTCATTTTTAAAGTAGACGATATCTACCTATCTTAGCATGTTTGGCTCTATTTGATTCAATGATTTTTAGATGTTCTTTCTTCAAAACGATGAAATAGATACTACCAACGCAAAGATAAAAATGTACTCTATTTTCAAACTGAAATGGTCTAGTATCTGGACAAGACAAGTTCAAACTGATAAACTCTAGTCACATATAGGTATCGAACTCTATCACGATGTAGAAGACAAATATCTAAGATGCGGCCAGACCATTCACTCCGACTATACATACAGGCTCTATTGTGTTTGGGACAATGCCTTCATGATACTCACTACGTTAGGATCTTAGAACCGAAGTTGAACTTCAATGGAATTACACTCGCGTACCTTTATTGAACTTCAACTTTTAGACTCAAGTTTAGAATTAAAACGCGAATCGCAAGTGGGAATCAAAATCGTACGCTCAAGATTTTCATACGTATAGGTCTTTGTAATGCCGGTCATACATCATCCTTCCTATCGGCCTATTGGCATGACAGGTTTAACTATTAAAAAATTGGTTGTCTGTAAAGTCGGTTTACGGACGATAGATTTACGTGATGACGTCATAATTGGCCTCTCATTCGTTTGTTTTATCGTGCCTCTCTATCGCTTGTTGCGCGCTCTCGCTTGCACGCACGGCTCAGGTGGAACGTTACGCGGAACGTTACTATTTTTCATGTTTCATGTGCGTTGCTGGTGTTCATCAATTTATTAGACGTTATCACGTCAAAAAAAAAGGATAGAAAGGATGGTGTATGCTGTATGGACGGCATAACATAGTGATCTACAAAAACTTCGTATACGATTTCTATGTACATGATTGCGAAAATGTTGTTGATTTCAAAGATATAGGTACATTTATACAGCCGATTATAAAAGTAAAGCACAAAGTACTTTGAAATATTCAGAGGTTTACTTCGATAGATTTTACTAGATAAAGATAAATCATGCACGACTACTCGAGTTAATATTTTTTTTTCAGTTAATAGTTGCATCTAATGAAACGTATTCGAATTTTACGAATGTTAATTTATACTTGTTGAGTTTAGATACCTACTTTTATCTTAGAATTAATCTGCCGAAACGCAAATCTGCCGTCTGAATTATATAATATTTTTTACACACTGTGCAGACAAGCCGAAATATTAGAGGTGTTTTTTTTTAAATGAGTATTACCTATTACCGTTTTTTTAGGCACTCACTGTCCCCCTACCTATATCGTTTTCCTAATCACAAACATATCGAGGAATTACGCACTTAAGGTTTTAGAAAACCTAGTAGTGCTTACTTAAGTTTGAATCCACCACCCCCTGTGATGTGGCGACAAGTTGCTTTTTAATCTCATTAAGTGTATGATAAAGTCATTTGGGATTTTCCGAAGCATGAATAACGTTCTCCACCTACTTAAATAAATAAACCAATATCTGGGTGACCGAGCTTTGCTCGGTTGCCAATAGATGGCAGCAGGGTTCATACTTTTTTTGGTAAATTCGACATTTTCTAAAAGTGAATCCTAGCTAGATCGATTTATCGCCCCCAAAACCACCTGTATACTAAATTTCATGAAAATCGTTCAAGCCGTTTCCGAGATTCAGATTATATAGAAATATATATATATACAAGAATTGCTCGTTTAAAGGTATAGGATACAATATTATTTCATCGTCATTAAATTTTAGGTAAATTACAGGACTTTTCAACTCTAAGCTAAACTAAAGCTAACGCGCCAACAAACGGGTCTGGGGTAACAAATTTTTATAAACTACTGTGCATCTTATTGAAAAAAAAAATAAAAAAAAAGATACATATGTTTGCTCACAGATTTGTGCACTAAGTATACTGTTTAAAACGGAGTAGGTGTACCCAAAGCTGATTTCCCATAATAATAAAACAACAAAGAGAACATCATTTGAGCCAATTGTGTGTAAACATGACTCAGAAAGTTTTTAGGGACAAAGCGTTTATTTCCCTTCACACATTCATAAAATCTATTTTAAGTCTGGGCGTCATATAATTCCTGAGTAGTCTCTCGCAAACTCTACAATTTGCGTGTTTAGTTTAACTGAAATAGTTAATGTGACAAAGGCCTTAATAAGAAAAATTTGGATATCAAAATGTCTCATATATAGGTATAATCCAGACAAGGTTTTTACGGGAGATTTTTTGGAAAATCCACGGAAAATGACAGTTCCCGTGGGAAGCAAACGAAGTCGCGGGTAACAGCTAGGTACCTACTCGTAATTATCAAGAACATAGATGGTTTTTTTTTGGTCCTCTTCTCCCAGTGCTTTATTAACAATCCTTACCCCTTAACTGAAAAAAATGGAGATTATCAAACATTATTTGGGGAACTTACTATCGAAAAAACTTTGATGAAAGACCCAAATTTGAAAGTATGTGTTTTTTATTTTAAACCTGCAGGTCAATAAAACCGTTTAACCCGTTAATAAAGACACTTGACTGAGACTTAAATTTCCCTAAAATAGTATTTCAAATTAAGTTGAAAGGAGCCTCGAACTCAGTTGTAGCCGCAGGCAAAAGTAAGAATAAGTATCCAATAAATCATACTTTGCGAGTGGAATTATTTAAAACAGGAACATTTCCCCTGGCTAAATCGATTGTTTAATGAGTCATAGTCGACAGCAGAGTGCACTTGGCACTCGGGCCGGTGATGGATGATGAATGGTCGTGATCCCGGTTAGCGATATTTTTTGTCACACCCCTAAATGCCTTGACGTGCCTACGCGAGATTTTTCCTTATTGCGCTGCGTTCCTAGTACCTACCAAGGGTGTATGACGCGCTAACCGTAGGTACCTAGCTAAATGATATGCGATATCTTACATTGATATACAGGGCCTGCAGTTGTTTACATTATTATTAAAAACATTGGTTCTACGACTTTTCAAAATTCAGTTAAATGTGACCTTCCACACCGCGAGTTCGCTCGCCGCGCCTGCCGATGTTACATCACAGAGTAGGAATAAGTAGAGTTTCTCTGTAACATATTGAATATTTGATATTTCTCAAAAATTTTAGTAAAAAAAAGGCCGAGAGCCATTTGGCTATATAACCCTGTATGTTTTATATACCATGGGATTAGTTTAATATCTATTAAATAGAAGCAGGCGTTACTATGCGGAAATC
Organism: Coenonympha arcania; assembly: GCA_036785405.1. Classification (NCBI taxonomy): domain Eukaryota; kingdom Metazoa; phylum Arthropoda; class Insecta; order Lepidoptera; family Nymphalidae; genus Coenonympha; species Coenonympha arcania. The sequence goes on from CM072067.1 coordinate 8,299,737, forward strand.
CATAATAGGTAAGCAAGAAGGATTAAGGCGGTTCATGCGTTAGTATTATGCTTGAGTCAAAACTTACGATTTCCGAAGGAACATAAAATAGTTATGTGTTCAATTATAGATTAGATAATTGAATTCATATCATTTGGCATTTCACATTATAGAACTTGTCTCAAAAATATTTTAAAATATGTGTATAACTTTCTCACTAGAACAGTTTTTGTATAGGCTGTTTGCTAAAATAGCGGTCGACGCTCTACGCAGATGCAAGATATTTGCCATGTTTCTTTACAAAAACTTATAACAATGACACATTTAGAAAATTAATAACATTTACTAAAAAGTGTCTCAAAAAAAAACACGATTTTCCTAGATTTTCATTCAAAAAGCATAAATCGAAAAGTGCCATTTTTAGCATTTTTCGATAAATTAAACGTATTAGGATAAAATAAGGAGGATAATACGTAGGATAAAATCCAAGATATTTTGTTATTTCTGAATTATAGTAATTTAATTCAATAAATATTCAATGTCACTGGTTATGTAATATTTTAATAAGTTGTATATTTATTTTACTATAATTTTTTTTGTAATACCATTTTCCGCGCAAAATTGCGTCAGCGGGAACGGAATTCCTTTTTTGTATGGAGCGACACGCGATTCACACCGTGCCGCATAAAAGCTCTTAAATTGTTTTGCTATAATCCGCTAACTGAAAAGAACTACAGTCCAACGTGCAGTAACAAACACCGTCCGCCCTTCCACTCTAGCCCGAAATTCAAGTTCCCAAGCGAGCATTTGGGTGGTGGTTCTATAAAACCACCACCCAAATGCAACACCAAGCACCAATCGACGCACTTTTCGTCCCGATACAGGAACATCCGAATTCATCCCGGAATACGTTAAAATAAGATCAGAAGCCCATCTGATCCTGAAGACGAAGCAAAATAAAGCTATACCTAACTAGAAACGCTAACAATGGTTTAGGTACTCATCTTTGTACAAAAGATCTTCCTACTATTTGCTTCACAATATTTCGAAACAGTATAGCAGTCTGTATCAAAAATTTTAAACAAACCTAAACAAAATCTATTGAATGGAAGCAGGCGTTATTTTGCGGAAATCCATAATTAGCAGGACAGATTAATTTGTTTTGCTGTAATCCGCTACTTGAAAAGATTCTGTATGGTACAATATGCAGGAACACTGCCCACATGAAACACCACACACAATTTTCCAACACTTTCTTCGACGCACGTTTCGTCCCGAACCGGGACATCCTCAGGAGATGTTGACTTCACAATGCGAAATCGTAGAGTGACTCTCGTGTCAGCAACGCGTTCTTATATACCCTTTCTGATTACTCATCCTATTGTTCGCCCCACTCACTTCGGCTGGTCTCGTACCCCCGAAAACAAACGAAGCAGTGGCGAAGATGATACGTTAATTTGTTCGTTAAGTAATTGAAACTGATTATTATTGCTAAATTTTATTATTTCTAATTGTTCCAGCATGCTCAGATAAAGCCCTTTATCACAAGTATGTAGGATTTTATACGAATGATCGAGTGCTAATTTGTGTCCACTGTCTAGAAGATGTTTTGCGAAATGAGACTTTTGGGGTTGTTTGTTTCTAACTGCGGCTATATGTTCTTTGTATCGTGTATCAAATTTACGGCCTGTTTGACCAATATATACACCATTACATTCTGAACATTCTAGTTTATAAATGCCCGATTTTTGTTTATTATCTAATTTATCTTTACCATTACATATATTTCTTAAGGTATTGTTTGTTTTAAAAGCAACATGTATATCATGTGTTCTTAGTTTCCTAGCAATTTGCTGTGATACTGGTCCAAAGTAAGTTAGACTTGATTTGTATTTATTGATTCTCTCAGGAGATGATGAATATAGATCCTTCCTGATCTGCAATAATTGTTGTTTCCTAATTATATTATTGACTATATTGGTGCTATATCCATTAGCCTCTGCCATGTGGTAAATTACTTTTAGTTCTTTTAAATAGTTTTCCTTCGTAAGTGGAATAGACATCATCCTGTGTACATAACTGTGAAACGCTGCGAGTTTATGCTGCCAAGGGTGACAGGATGTAGCTGGTATAGTTGTGTCAGTGTATGTTGGTTTTCGGAAAATTCCAAACTGATGTTTGTTATTCGCATGAGTTATAGTTAGATCGAGGAAGTTAAGAGAATTGTTTTCTTCTAATTCAAATTTGAATTTAATTTTAGGATGTAGTTTATTAAGATTAACAACAAAATTATCCAGCTGTCTGTTCGATCCTGTCCAACATATTATAATATCATCCACATATCTGTAATAATATAGAATATTTTTATTTTTGACAATATGTTTATTTTCAAAATCATCCATAAATATATCAGCCATTAATGGACTTAGTGGTGAGCCCATGGCTAATCCCTCTTTCTGTTGATAAAATTGGTTATTGAATTTGAAATAATTCTGTTTCATACATATTTTCGTTAAATCTATTACTTCAGTTATTTCGTTGGCATTTATATGATTGTGTTCCAGTAATTCAGTTAAGATGGTTATTGTTTCATTAACTGGGACGTTAGTGAATAAGCTGTCCACGTCTAGTGATATTAATTTACAACGGTCTGGCAATGATAAATCTTTAATGTTATTAACTAATTGGAGACTATTTTTCAATGAATAGGTTGGATCGAATGATGTTTTTGCTTTAATAATTTTGTTTAACTCTTTAGCTAATTTATACGCTGGTGCACCAATATATGAAACCACTGGACGGATTGGAACATTATCTTTGTGGATTTTCGGTAAGCCGTATAATGATGGAGCATTAGTGTTCATTAGAATGACGTTTTGTTTAGCTGTGTTTTTGGGAAAAATGTATTTTGATTTATTTACAGCTAACCTTACTTCTGCTGCGTATTTACTCGTTGGATCAGTGGATAAGTGAGAAAATTCTTCTCCTGATATGACCTCTTGGACTTTGTTTTGATAATCGATTTTCTTTAGAATGACAATAGCATTTCCTTTATCGGCTTTTGAGAGAATTAGATTATTATCCTTTAAAGTATTTTGTAAAGCTCTATAATTTTTCATGTCCTTATTGCTATTGTTTATGTTGTGTTGATGACCCTGTGAATTGTGATTTAGATGAGCAGCGTTTGTTTTGATCTCATGTGCTACAATGTTTTTGACAATGTTATCTTTTTTACTAAGGACCACCGCTAATTCTGATTCAATTGCTAATGTTTCTAATGATTTGTATGTAGTATTATTTGGAATATTGTATTTCAATCCATTCTCCAAAAGGCCCATTTCCCTTTCGGGTATTACAATGTCCGTCAGGTTTTTGACTCGGGGATAAAATTGATGACAAGGACCGTCTGCCATACTGTCTGTCTCATTATTGTTCCGAACTGCAGATTGGGAGGAATTCTTCATTAGTACTTTTAATTTCTTTTGTTGGGAGATGTATTTCCTGTGCACCTCAATTGATGCCAAGTCTCTTGCTTTTTGGTCCAGAAGATCAAATTCAATATTATGCAATTTGAAAGTAAGTTCTGAATACAGTATTTTAAGATGCATTTTCAAATTATCCCTAACAGTGAACCAGTGCCGTGATTCTTCATTTAACCATACTTGTTGGGCTTTCTTGATGGCAATACTGGAAGCTCGACTGTGTGTGTTGGTTTTTATATTAATGTATTTTGGAATGACGTTAAGATGTTTACATTGTTGATTGAACCAAATATTTTGAACTGCGACACGATGTAATTTCGTTAATTTGATGTAAAGCCTAGCCTGTACGGTCAAGCTCACCGCTTTTAAATATTGAATGGAAGCAGGCGTTATTTTGCGGAAATCCATAATTAGCAGGACAGATTAATTTGTTTTGCTGTAATCCGCTACTTGAAAAGATTCTGTATGGTACAATATGCAGGAACACTGCCCACATGAAACACCACACACAATTTTCCAACACTTTCTTCGACGCACGTTTCGTCCCGAACCGGGACATCCTCAGGAGATGTTGACTTCACAATGCGAAATCGTAGAGTGACTCTCGTGTCAGCAACGCGTTCTTATATACCCTTTCTGATTACTCATCCTATTGTTCGCCCCACTCACTTTGGCTGGTCTCGTACCCCCGAAAACAAACGAAGCAGTGGCGAAGATGATACGTTAATTTGTTCGTTAAGTAATTGAAACTGATTATTATTGCTAAATTTTATTATTTCTAATTGTTCCAGCATGCTCAGATAAACCCCTTATCACTAAAGTAATCAGTAGAGATCACTTTAGTGATAAGGTCGCCCTTTGTGTTTCTCGGTTTTCTATTCGTTGTTATTTTATGTACTAATTTTTAAGCAATAAAGATATTTAAATAAATAAATAAAAATAAAGGGTATATAAGAACGCGTTGCTGACACGAGAGTCACTCTACGATTTCGCATTGTGAAGTCAACATCTCCTGAGGATGTCCCGGTTCGGGACGAAACGTGCGTCGAAGAAAGTGTTGGAAAATTGTGTGTGGTGTTTCATGTGGGCAGTGTTCCTGCATATTGTACCATACAGAATCTTTTCAAGTAGCGGATTACAGCAAAACAAATTAATCTGTCCTGCTAAACAAAATCTAACTCAAGTTTGAAACTGTACGTCGTTAAAGTACCTACTATGTCACAATATATTGTGACCTAAACTTTTAAATATAAGATAGTATAATATATATTTGCTTTGCCTGTTTATTGTTAGATTAACAAAGGAAGCGAATGATAAGATATATTCTATAAATACACATTATTTTCATTCGTAAATGCGTTATGTTCTTGATAACTTTATCAATAATTCCAATAAAGAACAACATCCCAAGTATAATTTTATACATGTATAAAATTATACTTGGGATGTTGTTCTTTATTGGAATCGACTTGCAAAGCAAGACGTCGACTTGCAAAGCAATTGGCCCAGTAACAAAAAAGTTCAAAATGGCGGCCAAAAAGTTCATCATTTTTTTATCTTGACCACAAATTCCTTCTCTATGCTTGCTGCGATAGTCAGATATCAATTTTCAAAGCAATCGGCCCAGTAACAAAAAAGTTCAAAATGGCGGCCAAAAAGATCAAAATTTTTAAATTTTGACCACAAATTCCTTCTCTATGCTTGCTGCGATAGTCAGATATCAATTTTCAAAGCTATCGGTCCAGTAACAAAAAAGTTCAAAATGGCGGCCACTTTTTTAAATTTTGACCACAAATTCCTTTTCTATGCTTGCTGTCATAGTCAAATATCGATTTTCAAAGCAATCGGTCCTGTAACAAAAAAGTTCAAAATGGCGACCACTTTTTTAAATTTTGACCACAAATTCCTTCTCTATGCCAGCTGCCATAGTCAAATATCGATTTCCAAAGCAATCAGTCCAGTAACAAAAAAGTTCAAAATGGCATCCACTTTTTTAAATTTTGACCACAAATTCCTTCTCTATGCTTGCTGCCATAGTCAAATATCGATTTTCAAAGCAATCGACCCAGTAACAAAAAAGTTCAAAATGGCGGCCACTTTTTTAAATTTTGACCACAAATTCCTTCTCTATGCCAGCTGCCATAGTCAAATATCGATTTCCAAAGCAATCAGTCCAGTAACAAAAAAGTTCAAAATGGCATCCACTTTTTTAAATTTTGACCACAAATTCCTTCTCTATGCTTGCTGCCATAGTCAAATATCGATTTTCAAAGCAATCGACCCAGTAACAAAAAAGTTCAAAATGGCGGCCACTTTTTTAAATTTTGACCACAACTTCCTTTTCTATGCTTGCTGTCATAGTCAAATATCGATTTTCAAAGCAATCGGTCCTGTAACAAAAAAGTTCAAAATGGCGACCACTTTTTTAAATTTTGACCACAAATTCCTTCTCTATGCTTGCTGCCATAATCAAATATCGATTTTCAAAGCAATCGGCCAAGTAACCAAAAAGTTCAAAATGGCGGCCACTTTTTTTAAATTTTGACCACAAATTCCTTTTCTATGCTTGCTGCCATAGTCAAATATCGATTTTGAAAGCAATCGGCCCAGTAACAAAAAAGTTCAAAATGGCGGCCACTTTTTTTAAAATTCGACCACAAATTCCTTCTCTAAGCTAGCTGCCATAGTCAAATATCGATTTTCAAAGCAATAGGTCCAGTAACAAAAAAGTTCAAAATGGCGGCCACTTTTTTAAATTTTGGCAACAAATTCCTTTTCTATGCTTGCTGTCATAGTCAAATATCGATTTTCAAAGCAATCGGTCCAGTAACAAAAAAGTTCAAAATGGCGGCCACTTTTTTAAATTTTGACCACAAATTCCTTCTCTATGCCAGCTGCCATAGTCAAATATCGATTTCCAAAGCAATCAGTCCAGTAACAAAAAAGTTCAAAATGGCGGCCACTTTTTTAAAGACCACAAATTCCTTCTCTATGCTTGCTGCCATAGTCAAATATCGATTTTCAAAGCAATCGACCCAGTGACAAAAAAGTTCAAAATGGCGGCCACTTTTTTAAATTTTGGCCACAAATTCCTTCTCTATGCTTGCTGCCATAGTCAAATATCAATTTTCAAAGCAATCGGCCCAGTAACCAAAAAGTTCAAAATGGCGGCCACTTTTTTTAAATTTTGACCACAAATTCCTTTTCTATGCTTGCTGCCATAGTCAAATATCGATTTTGAAAGCAATCGGCCCAGTAACAAAAAAGTTCAAAATGGCGGCCACTTTTTTTAATTTTGGCAACAAATTCCTTCTCTATGCATGCTGCCATAGTCAAAAGTCGATTTGCAAAGCAATCGGCCCAGTAACAAAAAAGTTCAAAATGGCGGCCAAAAAGTTCAAAATTTTTCCTCCTCAAAATTTGGATCTCGAAAATCCCTTTCTGAATACGAATTCATGATATAATACCAACCTAGGTACCAAATTTCAGATCTCTACGACTTGTAGCTTTTCGGGAATTCCTGGAACAACGAAAAAAATTACACTTTTATGTATGGAGAAATCCATAAAACCAACGGTTTTCACCCCTTCAAATTTGAATTTCTGGAATACCCGTCTTAGTACGAATTCATGACCTAATATCAACCTAGGTACTAAATTTCAGATCTCTACGACTTGTAGCTTTTTAGGAATTCCTGGAACAACGAAAAAAAATCACTTTTGTATGGGGAAATCCATAAAACCAACGGTTTTTACCCCTTAAAATTTGAATTTCTGGAATCCCCGTCTTAGTACGAATTCGTGACCTAATATCTACCTAGTTACCAAATTTCAGATCCCTACGACTTGTAGCTTTTCGGGAATTCCTGGAACAACGAAAAAAATTTCACTTTTGTATGGGGAAATCCAAAAAACCAACGGTTTTCACCCCTTAAAATTTGAATTTGTGGAATTGCCGTCATAGTACGAATTCATGACCTAATATCTACCTAGGTACCAAATTTCAGATCTCTACGACTTGTAGCTTTTCGGGAATTCCTGGAACAATGAAAAAAATTACACTTTTGTATGGGGAAATCCCGAAAACCAACGGTTTTTACCCCTTAAAATTTGAATTTCTGGAATCCCCGTCTTAGTACGAATTCATGACCTAATATCTACCTAGGTACCAAATTTTAGATCTCTACAACTTGTAGCTTTTCGGGAATTCCTGGAACAACGAAACAAATTACACTTTTGTATGGGGAAATCCCGAAAACCAACGGTTTTTACCCCTTAAACACGGAATTTCTGGAATCCCCGTCTTAGTACGAATTCATGACCTAATATCTACCTAGGTACCAAATTTCAGATCTCTACGACTTGTAGCTTTTCGGGAATTCCTGGAACAACGAAACAAATTACACTTTTGTATGGGGAAATCCCGAAAACCAACGGTTTTTACCCCATAAATACGAAATTTCTGGAATTCCCGTCTTAGTACGAATTCATGACCTAATATCTACCTAGGTACCAAATTTGAGATCTCTACGACCTATAGTTTTGGCGGAATCCGTGGAACAACCAAAATGCCTCATTCTTTTATATATATAGATATACTAAAGCTTCCCAGCATCCAAGTATTATTTATTACTATAGTATCAAATACTACAAGATTTGTACATATACAGTGTAAATTATTATTTGAATAAGTTTCTTTGTAAAATTTTAAATAATACTTAAAAAAATAATTTATAAATATATTATCTATTAATTTTTCAATCAAGAATATATCTTATATTTATTTAATTTAATTGTATTTAATAATTTTATTTTCAGTATATCCATCCAGTAGTAGCCAATATTTATAACCTAGTTTTATACATGATAGAGCAAGAAAAAAAATTAAGTAAAATTTTAAACATAAAAAAAAAAAATAGAATATTATCTCCATGGTGGATAACACAGAAAATACACACGAATGAATAGGCTGTATGGTCTCCGACCTTTGCCTGCCCCGAAAGGGACGAATGGATTAACAGAACAGAATCTCCATGGTGGAAAAGAAGAACGAGATGTAACTACTCTGGGAAAGTAAGCTTCTAGCAAAATTTAAATATTGAATTATTTTTTGAGTAAATGTTCAATATTCATGTACCATAACAGTACCTACTTTTCTCAACTTCTCGTTCATTTGTCCATAATGTATCTTAAGTGTTATCCGGGTTTATTCTAAGCCTTTACCTAAGGCTCTCATACCTCTACCAATAAAGTATTGGCCTTTCTAAAACCACCGAATACGTAGCTTTTCTATACTTAGTACTAAAAAAGTGATAATTACACGACTGCCCAAAAAAAGGAGTGTAATGTTTTTAGGGTTCATGTATGTATGTATGTATGTATGTATGTATGTATGTATGTATGTATGTATGTATGTGAGTTTCTTTATTCCACCATAACTTTTGAATGGCTGAACCGATTTGGACAAATGGGGTATCGTTAGAATCCTTACATTATTCCGGGTAACATAGGCTATATTTTTTTTGGAAAAAGTTAATATGGCGACCGTGAGGCGCCAATTTCAAAAATGGAAATCAAAACGTTTTCTTCAATTATCACAATATGGGTATCAAAATGAAGGTATTAGAGAGTAGTAACCGAATATATATGTATATTAAATATTTAACCCACCGAAAATTATTTAAAATGCCCGCAAACACCGTAGACCATCACTAAAAAGTATAAAATAAAAATAAATAATTAAAAAATTAAAAAACACGACTGCCCTGTTTTAAAACGAACTAAAAAGTAAAAAACAAGTTATTTTAGTTCATCTGCATATTGACAAAGGGAAAAGTGGTCAAATTTCTCATTAATTAAAACAGATAAACTCATATTATGGCAGTCGGGGGACCTCTTAGAATAGAAGGTGTTCCTCAGAACAGAAAGAGTGGGGCGCGTCATCGTAGATTGAAATATCGATACACAAAATACGCAGCTAATTTATCGGTCGATTGCTGTTACTCAGATCATTGCTCCTTTCCATGATAGCAGATAATGTATGCTCCTGTCAGTACTTTCCTAGGACATTACCGATAACAAAATTCTTATCAAAAAAGGTCGGACAATATTTTGTAAAATTCTGGAAGGGTTGGTAAACAGAGTTGCTACCAATCACATTTATATTATGAAGGTGAAAGTTTATGTGTGTGTATGTTTGTTATTCCTTCACGCCGCAACTACTGGACCGATTTCGCTGAAATGTGAAATGAAGATAGATTCCGTGAAGGCTCAAAGCAGAACTTGGTTTAAAAAATGGCTAATTTTTATCCCGGAAAAATCCAAACCTCCGCGGGGTTTGTGAAAACCCGAAATTCACGCAAGAGGGGCCGTGAGAGTCCGCTAGCTAATTATTGGAAATAAATGTTTTTCTTTCTTTCTTTCTTATTTCTTTCTAGTTAAACATGAGAGTACCCTATCTTTCAGCGTCATCATCTTGTGATGGGTCATTTCCATATCGAAGTTTTTTTTAGCAAACGAAAAGATCGTATAGATACTCGTACTACCATAGAGCAAGGAATGACTTTTATATACTACTTTCGCGATATCTAAATTACGAAATTTTTAGACATATTTCCGCACCTGTGTGCGGGACGCCAAAGCAAATAAAACTGTAAAACAAATATTCCGCGTCTACAAAGGCTACAAGGTATCTGATGGAGGCAGCGAGGAATTTCGTTAGTGGCGCCGCAAATCTGCACTAAACAAGTGCGGAATCCAATAAAGGGACGGAAACCGAGTTCTTTACTCATCGAGGTGGACGGTTTACGTTTAAAGTGAAAAAGTTGGGATTTATAACGCGAAATAAGTGGTGTAAACTATACGGGATTTCTGAACTTGCTGTTATTTGGTTCATAACTTAGAGTTTTTTTACATTTTTGTGAGTTACATGTTTATGCTCAGACGGTCATATACAGCGAATTATTGTTTTTTTTTTAATGTTTTTTTTTTATAATCGAGTGTCCCCTAACAAATATTCTCGGGGTCCTTGTTTGTCCATTTTTCTTTAAATATTAGTAATTAGGCTGATCTATTCTTCGTCACCTCTTTTTACGGGTCTCTCCTCAACATCAATCCGACGCCGGACAAGTGCAGATTTCGATTTTTTTCTAAGTAAGTGATTTTACTTACCAAGTAATTTTTAAATAAATTTTAAACAGTTTTTTACTCTATCCAAAGCAAAGAACTTCTTTTTGCGTGTAATTTAATGAACCAAAATACATAATAAATAACAAGAAAACAGTTTTCATATTATGAGCAATGGAAAATTCAGAAAATTGTGATATTTTTCTTACATTGCCGTTACTTGTGAATCATAAAACTAGGCAGTTAAAATTTTTAACAAATTATCTGCTTGTGACAGATATTATGAATACAAAATGACCTATATTAATAAATAACAAATAGAACATAAGCGATTACGGGCGTACGAAACCCATAGTTCATTAGCTACTTGCCTGGTTTTGTCAGTAGCACGTAAAAATTTAAATAGACAGATCGATAAAATATACGAAGCAACGCTGCAGTACTTATCTACCTACTTATGTACTACTGATAATTCACCTATTTTCTAGTAATAAAATATAAAAAGAGAACTATAATAATATGTAGGTAAGTATATCATACTTTTTTAATAAAAATATCAGTTTAACATTCATGTTTTAGGATAAATGAAAAAAGTCAAAATTAAAAATGGAGCCAGTGTAATTCAAGAACTTACATTTCTAAAGTTTCCGCCGAAATAAATATTAAGAAACGAGAAAAGTTTTCATACTACAGAAAACCGAATTGTGAATTCCTGAAATAGAACGCGTCCGTGAAACCCTGGGAAAACTGCGCACCGGTTCAGACAGGGGAGACTGGAGGAATCACAAAAACTCGCAAACTCGAATTAAATAGTCGTAGCTATGAACCAAGAGTACACGATCGCCAGAATCATATAAAAATTATAAGCGTAAGAAAGCGTATTCATCGTTATCGTAATCGTAAACAAATTCTACGTCCGTGAAACCCTGGGAAAACTGCAGATCGGTTCAGACAGGGGAGACTGGAGGAATCACAAAAACTCGCAAACTCGAATTAAATAGTCGTAGCTATGAACCAAGAGTACACGATCGCCAGAATCATATAAAAATTATAAGCGTAAGAAAGCGTATTCAACGTTATCGTAATCGTAAACAACAAATAATTCTGCTCTGAAAAAATATACGCAGTGAATCCAGCGTTGCCTAACTAATTAACTTCTGCCAGTAACGTCGTTTACTTGACACCAAATTTTTTTTATATTCATTCTCAGGCTAGGTAAGATATTTATCTACTGTGTACCTCTAATTACTTAGACTGTGTTGTTTACTGCTGTTATTTCATCTATTTTGTAATTTTGTTAATATTCTCATTCAGTGAAATGTATGTTATTTCTTGTGAGGATAATAAAGTTCTTTAACCACAAGCTACTCGAGTAAGCAGATTTGACTGAAATCACAAATGATAGATGTATTAACATTTCTATTTTCAGCCAAGTCGGTTCAATTTCAATTATCAAATATTGTCATTGCAACTGATTAGATATCCCAACGTTATTTTTTTGTTTCAGGATTCATAATATCTATTAATTTTTATACAATCACAAAGAAAACACTCATCCTACACAAAGCTACAACTTCTTCACTAGGTATAAACTAAGGGCCAATTTTTCAATTGTCAGATAAACTATCGGAGGAATAAATTTAATACATATGCCATATAAAAATATTTATTCCTTAGTTAAATGATTATCTGGCGATTGAAAAATCGGCCCTAAGTCGGGCGTTAGTTGGATCTCGATCTAGCAGGTTGACAACGAGAATCCATCAACGGTCTCGATCGCGATAAAGCCGCCCGCGAATCAGACCGATCCCAAAAGCAAATTGTAATTTAATGGCGCCCGAGTGTGGTGAAAAAACCTTTTAGTTCTCTTTCGCAATGTATTATAAAAAATAGATGCTTAGGACTTTAGGTGCTAAGTGCTTAGAAAGAAAGAAAAGATAGATTTGACTACCCAATGGCGCAGCGGTAGTCGAGAGTCGAGGTCGAGAGTTCGATTCCCACTACTGGAAAATGTTTAATACGCCAATTTGGAGCCAAAGACATAATTTTAGTTATTCGATGTAATAATTTTTTATATGTAAGAAAAATCGTATACAATGACATTTTTGAAAAGAGCAAGTGCCGAGTTTCTTGCCAGTTCTTCTCGGTGCAAACCTGATGCTTGCTGAATCCGGCGGTAGAGTTTTGACTTTTATAAGAGCCTGTTATTTAGGTCTATGTGAAAATTAAAGATTTTCAATAGATATACTGCCACCTGTGCTGATACTATAAACATTATATTATAGCAGGCTTCGCATGTCGATAGATGATATAATAATACGCGTGTGCGTGTAATAATATATGTGTGCGTGTAACATGCGAATTTTCGCCCTAGATGCATAAAAAACGTAATTTCGAACGTCGCAATGAAATACAGATTACCAGAACCAGCATGACTTTTATCGCTACGATATGCAAGCATAAATTGACACGAAACAACATAAGTCCTGCTACCATTTTTTTGCAATAAGTTTTCATACAACAAAAGAATCGGTATGTGCGTATTCATTGTTTTTTTATTACAATTAGGCATGGTAATGATTAATGCAATCGATATTATTATGTTATATTTTCATTATTACTAGAAAAAGCATAAATATAATGTTTGTGTTGACTTAATTAATCGATACAAGTTTCAATACTGGACATATTTATGCTATTAAGTGTAGTATTATCATTTTAGTATTATATATCTATGGGTATTATCTAATATTTAAGCAAATAAAGTAGGTATAAATGTAAAATGCCCTTGACTTTAAGTAAGACTTGTACAAAAAATAAATATTGGCGTATCGTGTAATTTTATCGACGCAAAAGCAACATGATCTGTGAGTGAATATCATAATATGCTAGCCCTATGAAGATATGAAAGATGCTCGTAGTAAATTACAGACGTGGGAGTAAGCGCGTAGGTTCGAGATAGTCGATCCTGTTGCTTTAATGAAAGGGTAATATCTATTTTTAGAACATTTATTTCGATACTTTTAGCTCTTCTCCTCTAACACACTGTAGATACGTAAATTATTACAGACGCGTTAAATCACACAATATCGTTGAACGATAAATTAGGAACGAAATTATTGTTAGATTTACATATTTACGTGTTTTTCAGTATTCGCTTTTTGCGTAGGGACTGAAATATCTACTTGTTGTTTATATTACTATCTATTATATATTAGAAAGCTGAAGAGTTTGTTTGTTTGAAAAAAAAAAACTATCTGAGGAATGAAACATATGATATCCAAAATCTGTCAAAACGGCATAGGTATTTACTCCTTAGTAAACAACTATCTGGCGATTGAAAAATCAGCCCTAAGTGTATTTGTTACTTATATTATAAGCAGTTCTAGCAAGTAAAAAACACATATTTTATCTATAATACACGAATAGGATATAGACTTATATAGGAATGTACAATGTAAGTAGATCTCGGTCTTTATTTGTCGGAGCGAGTATGTCATTGTGAATGTGAAAATGAGTGTGACAATGACTGACAAAAGGTATGAAATATTTATTAAATAAAACGATTCGATTATACTGAAACACGTTCCCAGCAAAACGTGTTGTAAAGCTAAAAAATGTCACGGTTCAAAATAGAGCTTTACAATCAAACATTGGGAAGTCAATATTTCTTATTCCTGGGCGGTTCCTATTCGGTGTCGGGGCGAAATTTACGCAGAGAGAATTTTTTTTGAGAGATTTGTCTGACACAGAGGTGTCATACTAATTCATCCGATATGAGTATTGCGGACTACCAAACGAAAGTAATTTTTGTGGTAAGTGATAATAAATTACAATGGACCTTTAAAAAGTAAAAACCTGGTAAAAATGGTTTTTTTCATAATCGCGAGGCCTAAATTTAATTTTTTTTCATAATATGGGAAACTCACATAAACAAGAGCTTCCTCTCGTCTGAATGATAAGTAGTGTATGTATATAACTATAATTAATCAAGCGCCAAAATTTTACTTAAAAATTCTGCGCTTCGCTCTAAATTCAAAATAACGCCCTCGAGGAACAAAATTTTCCACTTAATACACAAATACTAATTTCTTGCCTTAGGTCTAAACTTCGGTTTAAAGAGCTTTATTTTTCAAAGAACAACAGTTCACTTAAAGGGAATACAATTTTTTCTTAAATAGTTATTTTACAGTTGACTTCAGTTTTTAAATACTCGTAGGTAGTGTTGCCCAAATGCAAGAACAAGACAAGACTCAGCCAGTCTTGGTCTTGGTCTTGCGCCAGTACATCTGGTCTTGGTCTTGGTCTTGTTCTTGCACCCCCAGTCTTGGTCTTGGTCTTGGTCTTGCAGCAAGAGTCTCGCAAGTCTCGCAATTACCTGTTAGCCTATTGCTATTTATTAAACGGTAATTTAGATGTGAGAACAATGTAACATTTTGAGTAAGTATACATTTTGAGTTTGAATTAACATAGCTTTTTTTTAATCACTACAAGTTAGTAGGTACTTGACTGCGATCTCACCTAATGATAAGTGACGATGCAGCCGAAGATGTTATCGTACTAACTTGGACGGGGTAAGCAAACCCTAAAGGATTCTACACAGCATCGCGCCGGAACGCTAAATCGCTTGGCGGTGCGTCTTTGCTGGTAGGGTGGTAACTAGCCACGGCCGAAGCCAGACAAGACCTGAGCCGGCTGCATCGTCATTTAGGTACCATCAGGTGAGATACAGTCAAGTACTTACTCGTAGTGTATAAAAAAAACGGAGGTCGGCCCGCGAAATTCAAATTTTATTCTGTTTTTCGCCAATATTTAACTAGTACAATGAATTAGGCTTATGCCATTCATTTTGCGAAAACAGCAATATCATCTTCATAGGTTTATATAAAAATCTTTACTAGAAAGCGTCCAGTTTAGGTATGTATCTACTCGTAGTTCGAATGCCGAGTTTGAAATTTTGCAAATTGGTCGACAATCGAACTACATTCCTAAACTGGACACTTTCAAGTACCTAAACATTTTTATATAAAACTGTGAAGATGATACTCTTATTTTCGCAAAATGAATTCCATAAGCCTACTTCGTTGGATTGGTTAAATAATTGCGAAAAACAAAATAAAATTTGAATTTCGCGGGCAGAGGGTGCGATTTCACGTTAACTGCAAGACGCAAGAGTCTCGCAGGCTTAGTCTTGTTCTTGCTCAAATCTTGCACTACCAGTCTTGTTCTTGGTCTTGCTAAAATTAGGCAGTCTTGGTCTTGGTCTTGTTCTTGCAAAAACGCAAGAACAAGACCAAGACTGCAAGACCAAGACTGATTTTGGGCAACACTACTCGTAGGTCCAAAGACGTAGCAGGGTTAAAGATAGAACGAAAAACCATGGAGTGGGTAGTATAAGGTTATCGAGGGAGATCGTGGAGGGCAATGAAAAATACGATGCGCAAAAAATAAGCACATGAAAGGGATTTTATTACGATGTGACGTTACACGAGCCGCCGCTCGCGGATCCTTGACCCTGCCGAGTAGGCCGCCGACCAGACGACTCTCGATGGATTATACGCCGAAGCACCGAATACAATACGCCGTTTTGCGTCATGCGTAAAATGTCTATTAATAAAGCATAATAGCGAATGGCAAAAGGGAATACTGATTTTATTTTTGTCTTTCTTACTCTCACGAATACGTTGGTTGGTGCGACATGCAGCGTTGCGGAAGAATATAACAGAAAAGCAACGTTTTACATGATAGGGATATTATTGCGATGTGAAGTTACACGCGCCGCCGCTCGCGGATCCTTGACCCTGCCGAGTAGGCCGCCGACCAGACGACTCTCGATGGATTATACGCCGCCATTTCAGCGCAAGCACCGAATACAATACGCCGTTTTGCGTCATGAGTAAAATGTCCTATTAATAAAGCATAATAGCGAATGGTAAAAGGGAATAGTCATATTATTTTTGTATTTCTCACTCTTACGAATACGTGGGTTGGTGCGATATGCGGCGTTGCGGAAGAATATAACAGAAAAGAGACGTTTTACATGAAAGGGATTTCATTGCGATGTGACGTTACACGCGCCGTCGCTCGCGGATCCTTGACCCTGCCGAGTAGGCCGCCGATAATCTGTGGCCGCCGACCAGAAGACTCTCGATGGATTATACGCCGCCATTTCAGCGCAAGCACTGGCAAGTCTGAATACAATACACCGTTTTGCCGTTTTGCGTCATGCAATGTCGTATTAATAACTTATAACGAATAATAGCGTGTGTTAAGAGGATACCTATAGGCTATACTGATTTTACTAATGTTGTTACTTATAGGTAGGTTCACGCCACAAGTAGTCAACAGATGTAATTTTGGAAACACCTTTTTGGACCCTAAACTCGAATGTCGCAAAAGTTACAGAATCAAATAGCTTTCTAAGTTCAGACAGAGATTGCCCAAATGGTTAGAAGTTGCTAAAATATAATTTGATTGAATTCGTTCATAATTGGAGCCCAAAATAATACAGAGTATGATAAAATATGTAGACTCAATATGTTGTATAAAATAAGTTTCTAAAATAGACCAATTTATGCTTTAAACAATAAAATAATCCTTGCATGACACTGAATCGATCAGCGCATAGAATTTTCATCATTTCTGTAGACAAAACTCACGCCAGAAAAACTTCTTTGTACCTCCTAGGGTTTCTACTTCCTCACTGTCTCAGTCAAAAAATACTCTAATAATGTACTCATTTTTTTACATTACTTACAATAAAGCTGTACGTCAATCAAACAAAGGTACAATTAACGAGTCATCGTTAGCAGATCCTTGAACTTTGTCAGTGGGTCGCCGACCAGACGACATGAGCTGCTTTTGCGGTTTCTAGATTATTATTATTTATGTACGGATGTCATAATATAATGTATTTATTTTTCAGATGTTATCATTCTTATCATATTTTTGTGTCATAACTAGCTGTTGCCTGCAAGCTGTAGGCCAATTCAACAAATTAAAGCCAACCACGAAGGAAACTGTTTTTTCGTCTGTTTCATAATATGATATCCCAATATTATCTGTTGTACGTTTAGATGGTCAATTGATCACAGATAAATTTCCCTGTGATTGGGAACTTGGTAGGTACTTACTAAAAGAAATTATACGTATTTAGTTACGAAAATATTGGTTAAGTTGGTCAAGAAGTCGGTTCCGTGTTTAAAATAGCTTGCGTCTAAAAAGATTGCACGCAATAGTTATGTCTATATGTTTACTCTCACAACCTTGACCTTAATAATAAGCCATCCAGACCCATATAATATACTGTGATGTAATCTTATGACAACAATAAAATCGTTATTGCTTTTTCGTGATAATCCAAATATTATGAAAGTTATCACGTCATAAGACCGATACCAAGTAGGTATGTCGACGATTTCTTCTACTTTCTTTTTTAGGGTTCCGTAGCCGAATGGCAAAAAACGGAACCCTTATAAATTCGTCATGTCTGTCTGTCCGTCTGTCCGTCTGTCCGTCCGTATGTCACAGCCACTTTTTTCCGAAACTATAAGAGCTATACTGTTGAAACTTGGTAAGTAGATGTATTCTGTGAACCGCATTAAGGTTTTCACACAAAATTTAAAAAAAAGTAATAAATTTTGGGGGTGCCCCATACTTAGAACTGAAACTCAAAAATTTTTTTTTCATCAAACCCATATGTGTGGGGTATCTATGGATAGGTCTTCAAAAATGATACTAAGGTTTCTAATATCATTTTTTTCTAAAATGAATAGCTTGCGCGAGAGACACTTCCAAAGTGATAAAATGTGTGTCCCCCCCCCCTGTAACTTCTAAAATAAGAGTATGATAAAACTAAAAAAAATACATGATGTACATTATCATGCAAACTTCCACCGATAATTGGTTTAAACGAGATCCAATAAGTAGTTTTTTGATATTTACAATAAAAGCTCTAAAAACAAAGTTAGTTTTGCGGTTCGATAAGAAAAAGAAAAGTGGTTTTTATGGTTTTATTCCTCCGGTTGTAGTACGGAACCCTCAGTCCGACTCGCACTTGACAGGTTATTTTTTACTTCTACACCCGATAGACGTTTTCGTCTCTCAATTGTTTATTTAAAACATCACGGTATTCACTCAAACATGTAGAAAAGATATAAGTATTCATCAACCCCCTTATTAATAAACGTGGAATAAAGACGGAATAGTTAAACTCTGTTTTGTCTTTATCTGTCATGTAAAAGTTGACATTTGAAGAAAAAAGACAAAACAGTCGTTGTTTATTAATAAGGGAGCAAATGTTTATCAAGCCCATTGATCTGTATTCTATGGATCTCAGACTGTCTAATAGAGATCAGTGATCTAGCATTTCCGAGGTATTAGTATAATAGTTTACTATTAGGTCGTCGCTCGCGCTAGTTTACAATAGCCAAATATCGAATGTATAAATTTAAAAAGGTAGATTTAAATAATGATATTCAGTATCTACTTGATAATTCTTATAAACTAAAAAACTTCCCGTTCTCGGAAAAATCGATCGAAGTACTTGTGATTTTCTTATCAAACAGATTCTTATCGTATCTACACATTTATCAGGACTTTAAAGTGCCTTAAGTACAAAGACCTCAGGCGAGGTTCAGATCCATTGACTCTGAAGCTGGCCGATGACCAGACCACTGACGATCTAACCATGTCAAGAGCGATATAATTACATTATTATATTCATAAAACAATAAAACATAACAATCGAAAAAAGACACCACTACTACGACCAGTGACTATTAAAATAATAAATTATACCTAATATATCTAAAAAGGGAAATGAGGATAATCAGTAATAAGGAGTAAGGTAGAGTAATGAGGGTAGTCAGTATAAGTTCTTGAGTTGCTATTATCGTAAAATACAGCAAAGCAAGCATGAGCTAGACTAAGCTTTATAGCAAGTCCGAGTATTTCACTACGAGATAACTATCCATTCTTTTCAATGCTGGCATTTTCCCAAGCAACTTTTTATTTAACTACAAAGCCATGGTGAGATTGGTAGGGGGCACAATCAAAGCACAGAAGGATCGAGCCTAAGAACTAGTCTTTATTTTATTTTATTTCCCCGTACTACAGTCTGGGAGTTTTTAAATATCGTTGCTCCTGATGCTGCGGTTAAATTGAAATGTCTCTATTGACCGGCGGGTAGATGAATTTG
Source organism: Coenonympha arcania (assembly GCA_036785405.1). NCBI lineage: Eukaryota > Metazoa > Arthropoda > Insecta > Lepidoptera > Nymphalidae > Coenonympha > Coenonympha arcania. The sequence continues at coordinate 8,319,521 of CM072067.1, forward strand.
AAATTGAGTAGTGAAATTGGTTCTATAAAATGCTCTCGCAGCATTATTGACTCTCATATGTACCTACTGAGACACAATTTACTCGAGCGGTGTGGTTCTGTCACTAGCGGTTAGCCGTGGTTTTGTCTGAAAAATGTTAACGTTATTAGTAAATTTTTTATGTAACAATTTAAACACATTACGGACACTAATAAACACCTAAAAAACTATTACGCGCTTGTCAATAACAAAAGAAAACTTTATACAGCTTTGCCGGTTGTTAGGGCAATAGGGAAATTTCCCTCCAGGCAGATGTTATGCCTGGGGACCGCTTGTGATCCGAGCGTGTGACGTCAGAACTTCTATATATAGTACGCTCGTTGAAAGCTCCGCCAGCGTGTGCTAGGGTACTGGTTACGCCATCTATCGTCAGCTATCGAAGACCGCTACACAGCAAAAGAAAATATACAAACAATCAAGATCACAGTTGAGATGCACACACTACCACACTTTTTTCGGTTTTTGTTGTTATAATATGATCGTTAAAGTAAGTACAACTCGTAGCAAGAAATTGAAAAAAAATATCGTAATAGTGAAAAAAATGCGCAAGTAATTTTACTGTAAGTACGTATACGTACTTTAAAAGTAAAATAGGTACATAATTCGACGCGCCAATTAACAAACAGAAGCTTTAACACATAAATACCGAATAAGTAGCACCTACTATCCATTTAAAAGAATATAGATAAGTAATATAAATTTTAAAACGCGAAACACGCTTGAAAGTATTTTACATGAACAATTCTGATAATTTAACCGTTATCCGTTTAGCGGCGGTACGCGTCGGAAAAACTGCGGTTAACTGTTGGTTTCAGCGACGTGCCGTTTCCACCCTTCACTGAAGCAGTAAGCTTAATACGTATTATCAACATTTACCACTATAATTCTGCGATATTTAACCGGCGAATTATCTTCGACGGTTTAACCGTCAATAAACAAACAGTACGCAATACCAAAGGATATAAATACATAAAACTAAAAATAAAGTACCAAAGTGAGAAGAATCCCATCTAATAAATCATGGCTAACACCCGAAAAGTCTGATCTAATTAGCTTTAGTAACTATCACATCGCATCATCTTTCTGTCGACAACGTCATTCTGGCGGCGGTGCATGCATGATACTGAAAAACGACATTGAATATATGGAAAGAAAGGATATTATGGATAAGTCTTTAGAATACATAATAGAAGTTTGTGCTATTGAATTGACGAAATTGAATTTAATTATTATTGTGATTTACTGGAACAGTAGGGAGGCGGACTTATTTTATCAACAATTAAATGAAATTTTGAACCTATTGCAAACAAAAGACGTTAAAAAAGACATAATAATCGGCGGTGATTTTAACATTAACGTGATGCAAAAAAATACTAATTCAATGACATTACTTGACCTAATGCTAGAACATAATTTTTCTCAACATGTTCACGAACCTACCAGAGAAACAAGAACCAGCTCGACATGTCTGGATCTAATTTTCACTAATTTATCTAAAAACCTTTTTGAGATATGTGTAAAGGATTTTGGCTTCTCAGATCATAAAAGTACGATAATAAAAATAGAAAAAATACAAAATATCATCAACATGTGGAAAACGGAAAAAAGAATATTTAATGTTAAAAATACTAATAAATTCAAAATTGAACTAAAAAATATTCAGTGGCATGAAATAATAAAACCAAATAAAACGACAAATGAAAACTACAACTCATTTAATGAAATAATAGAATCATGTATGAATCGTTGTATACCTAAAAAGGTAATTAAAATTAACTCTAAAACTAAAAATTATTGGTTAAGTAAAGGTCTAAAAATATCTTGCAAACACAAAAGATCATTAAAAATCCTGGCAAGTTACACTAAAAGCTCAATATTAAAAATACACTATAGATTATACGAAAAAACTCTTAAAATATTAGTTAACACATCTAAAAAACTCCAAGATAGCAAACGTATAAAAAAATCGAATAATATAATGAAATGCACTTGGAACATAATTAAAGAACGAACCAATAAAAAAACAACCAAACTATATAACAATATTGAACTATTGATCCACAACAATCTAACGTCTAATCCAACGCTAGTTGCAAACACGTTCAACGAGTTTTTTGCATCGGTAGGTCGACCAGATAGTAGGGACGGCCGGCCGCTCCCGCGCGGCCGCCCAGTGCTCCACCCGACGCCGAACACCATGTTCCTGCGGCCGGTAGACGCGCAGGAAGTAAGACGTCTCCTGCGGACTCTAAAGAATAAAAACAGCTATGGCGTAGATGAGCTACCACCCTCCCTATTAAGAAAATGCGCTGACGAACTTACGGAACCTCTGACTAAATTAATTAATCAATCCTTTTCTGAAGGCGTATTTCCTGACGCACTTAAAACTTCATTAATTAAACCTATCCATAAGAAAAATAAAAAAACAGACCCAAGCAACTACCGCCCTATCGCCCTGCTACCTTCAATATCTAAAATATTTGAGAAAGCCATGTGTAATCGAGTGTACGGTTTTTGCGAAAAATATAACATTTTCGATGACTGCCAAAATGGCTTTAGGAAAAATAGATCAACCATACTCGCTACGTACAAATACATTAACAAAGTACTGAACACACTAAATAACAGAGAATACGCGATAGGTATATTGTTAGATATGACTAAAGCATATGATAAAGTAATTTATAACATACTTTTAAATAAACTGTACGACGTGGGGATTCGTGGTTTCGCACATAAGTGGTTCGAGTCATACCTAAGCAACCGAAGACAATACGTGGAAATCACACACTACAACTATAAATCGGGCGAAGTAAAAAATATTCGGTCAGATGTTGAATACATTAACAATTCGATACCGCAAGGCAGCGTGCTCGGATGTCTCCTATTCCTGGTTTATATTAATGATCTTCCAAAAATCCTGCAGGACCCTTGCGTGTTGTTTGCAGATGATATTTCCATCCAAACAACATGTAAGAGCGCCGACGGTTTAGATCTTAAACTAAAAGAAATCCTCACTAGTGTCAATGGTTGGCTGAGTGAGCATAATTTAGAAATAAATTTTCAAAAAACGAAATTAATGCAATTTAGGCCATATCAAAAACTACCATTAAACATAAACTTTGCATTTGACAATTACACACTAGAATGTGTCGAATCATTTAGTTTGCTCGGAATAGACATCGACTGCCACTTAAACTGGAAAACACACATCCAAAAAATAAAAACAAAATTATCGCGGTTCACATATGCGTTGAGAGAACTAAAAAAATCCACCGACACGGAAGCGGCACTGTTAGCCTATTTTGCGTATGCGAATGCATGGCTGAGTTATGGGGTCATATTGTGGGGTAACAGCACAGAGGCACATCAACTTTTTGTGCAACAAAAGAAATGCGTAAGGATTATTTATAATCTTAAAAACAGGCAAAGCTGCGCACCACACTTTAAAACATCAAAAATCCTGACTCTGCCAAGCATATACATACTAGAAACATGCAAATTTGTTAGGAAATATCCAGAACTTTTTAAAAAACTACAAGACATGCCACGATCAGATAAATTACGACGTGAGCGAAAATATAATTTAGTTCAGCCTAAATCAAATTTAACTATTCACAGTACCGGTCCAAACCCCATGTGTACTAAAGTCTATAATGGGCTCCCAGAAAAATTAAAAGCAGAGCAAAATACAAATAAATTCATAAACAAGTTAAAAGAATTCCTACAAAAAAATGCGTTTTATCATATTAACGAATTTTTGAACCGAAAATGGAACTAGCTAACTAATATATTCGCCACAATAGGTCCGCCTCTCTGGTTACAGCGCCCTTACAGGGTTCCGTTGTTTGTATTTATAATTATTGACATGTAACTTATAACTATGTTGACATCTTACAAATAATGGACATTGTAACCGAATAAATGAATAAATGAATAAATGAATAATACACCTGAGTGAATATTTGGATGCTTGTAAAGGATGATTTTTAGGGTTCCGTAGCCAAATTGCAAAAAACGGAACCCTTATAGATTCGTCGTCTGTCTGTCTGTCCGTCCGTATGTCACAGCCACTTTTTTCCGAAACTATACCTAAGTACTTTACTGTTGAAAATTGGTAAGTAGGTGTATTCCACCACTCACTTCACTCACTTCACTCACTTCACTTACCATGCGCTCGTAAGTATTTATTAGAAAAATTGAATTATTTTATATGAATGAAGTTAAATACTGAATTTTTAAAAGTTATTTAACAAAAGTTGTAGGTTTTTATGAAAGGGATTAAAGGCCAAAAGAGTTTTGGTATTTTTATTTAACCTTGTTTATTGATTGAGTATAAAATAATTCATGAAAAGTCTACTTATGTAAAATGGTGTGCAATAAACAAAATGTAAATGTTCGTTTTATTAATCCCCACCCAGTTTGCGGTTTAAGCGATCCGCCGCACTCGCCGTGTTCTGGAGGCAATTATTTTACACGGATTATCATTACCGCTCCGGCGCCACCTGTGGATTACCATTGCACGACGCCGCTCCTGGTTAACAAGTTTGCTTAATGAATTGTAGCTAATTATCGTGTCATGTTATGATGCTCCTTCACACTCAGCACAAGAAACCATGTCCTCATTTATCTAAATATGTAAATAAATAAATAACAAATATATGGACATAACATCGCAATCTAGCCCCAAAGTAAGCGATAGCTTGTGTTATGGGTACTAGATTACTGATAAATATTTATACATACTAATATCCTTAAATATTATATATTGAAAAACACCCAGACACTGGAAAACATTCATGCTCATCACACAAACATTTACCAGTAGTGGGAATCGAACCCACGACCTCTGACGCAGACGGCAGGTTCGCTGCCGCTACGCCATTCGGTCGTCATGTTATGATGCTCCTTCACACTCAGCACAAGAAACCATGTCTTCATTTACATATCTACTTATCTAAATGTGTACAAGTAATTTTACAAGCTTTAGTTTATATGCAATGTTCATCTACGCAGACTAATAAACCACAAAACATATAATTTAACTACCTAGAGCTAATAATATCCAAGGTAATAGTACCTAATCTATTTTTGAGGCAATGGACGAGGCACTTCCTGGACATAGGTGCCTCTTCCTGTAAAAGCAGTATCTAGGAAGTGCCTTTTGCAGTAATTAGAATTAAATTATATTAATTAAGTATTATGTATGTGAACTCGCCATCCTCACACAAACTCCTTGAGTTTAAGAGGATGGCAAGATATATATTGATATTTGTTTTTTTTTTTATACTATATAGGCTAGCGCTTGACTGTGATCACACCTGAAGGAAACTGATGATACAGTCTAAGGTGGAACGCGCTTGCCTAGAAGATGCCTATTCATTCTTGATTTGAAGGCACCCGGGTTGTAAGTGGCAGGAAAGACACTGCCTGGGAGGGTATTCCAGGCCTTTGCAGTGCGTATCAGGAACGAGGAATCAAACCGCTTCGTACGCGTCATTTTGTGTATTTCCATATTTTTGAACATTAAATAAAAAAACCCCAATGTTACTTATGTTTTTTCGTCAATTCTGAAAATCAGATATTATCTACATGAGGTCAAAAGTTGGTATTTTACTTTTAGTTTGAATGACAGTACATGGTAAACTGTGTGGCGTTATTCTAAATCCAATATGGCCGGACTTCCAACGTGGCGAACTAGTTATTTATATGAATAACAAATGAAACTGTTTACTGAAAGAATACGCATGAATTAAAGTTAAAAGCTTGTTTAAAATTTTTTTTTAATGATGACTTCTTTTAACCAAAGTCCTTTTAATGGTCTGTGGCAAAGACTGACCAAAAGAGCAAGAAGTTTTTCGAGTGATTTTCAGTGCTACGCTTGCACTTTGCCTATACCTCCCAGGACTTTACTTAAATTATAACTTAAAAGATTTTTTTAGAAATCTCCTTAGAAAACGCTGCGGTAAAATTTAGTTTAAGCTACATTAACGTCTGATATATTTACTGTCTCGACATTAATTTAATACCACGAAGACGGTATAAGATTAATAAATTTTCAACTTCACAATTTCAATGTAAACTATTGCAGCGCAAACTGAATGCGAGATACAATACCGTATTTACTGAGATCTCGTTAGTAACATCGCCGTTGGCAGCCTCCCCCCCCTTCCCTGTGCACCGTATCTCCCCCTACCTCGTCGCCCACACACTTTTCCTAAAGGTTAAGGGCAAACTTCTGTCGCATCCCATGAAACACCAACACTATTTAAGTTTTTTTTTCAGAAATCGCTCGAAAACGATCTGTAGATTGAGTAATCAGTGATCATTGTGGTCTTAGGTTTCCACCAAAGCGGAGCGGAGCTGTGTTTGAGTGACCAGTCAGATGTCGTCATTTCAACATCTCCTCTCCTCTCAGTTTCAGAAATGTCAAAATGACGAAATCTGATTGGTTACTCAAACACAGCTCCGCTCCGCTTTGGTGGAAACCAGGCCTAAGTTGATGGATGTCCATTGTCCACTGATGAGTATAAATCTCCTGCACCTCTACGAGTAGCAATATGGTATTTTGCGATACGCTAAAAAGATAGAAATGGCACGAAATTCATAAATGTATGAAAATGATCGCTAAAATTCGTCTCTGTTGAGATTTGTCATTGGCACGGGTCATTATAGTACACATAAGTGTGCACAAACATAAATGCATTCTCTATACCCTCTCTCATAATGCGATGAGAACACGGCTGCAACATGACCGGAGAGAGATCAGGAGAAATCAGGAGGGCTTAGCATGCTCTCCGAGGCACGCGGGTAAAACACCGTCAACACCACCACCGGGAATTGAACCAAGGACCTCTTAATCTACAGGCGAACTTGCTTACCACTAGACCAACGCGACAGTTAAATATTTGGAAACCAATATATTAAGTACCGCATAATAAGTTCAAAACAAAACTTTTAAAATTGTGTATTTTAAAAATTAATTTAATTTTAGAACACACAGCTAAACATCATAAAATATGTTAGATTTATGTTTTATTTATCACTATTATTCAACAACAAATAAATTTAACGAAGAGATAACTGAAATCCACAAGGGGATAATAAATGTCAAGTCAGGTACGTATTACTAAACGCAATATTTTGACTAACGCATTTTAAATTTTAATATATTATTTGAACAAAATCAACATTATATACCTATGTTTAATTTATATGCAGTTTGCTTCATGCTTATTTTCAGGGCATTCGATCGTACTGTATTTAAAACTATTAACAGATCAAAGCTGACAAACAAATCGCTCTACATTCAGTACGGTGCATTTTTTGAATTACATAACCAGGGACACATTACAGAAAAATCCAATTCGTTTCCCTGGGACAGTCCATAAAATTAAAAATTAAAAATTAAAAATTAAAAATTTATATAGAGTGACTTCGGCAAATCCCCATTATTATAGAGAAGAGAAGAGCTATCGCCAACGACTGATGCTGCTCTTCTCTTCTCTACACTACAAGTGGGTATAACAATTTTTGAATTTCGTTCCCTTTCAGCGATCGACAGCTTTTGGCGATGTTTGCAAAAATTATATCGGATGAATAGACTTATACCCTGGACACGGCGGTCAGCGCAAAAAAATGTCACCGGGATACAGGTGTCATGTCAGGAAAATTTTTGTTTTGTCACCAGCAGTAACGCCACGCTGTAGTTCGCTCAGCAGCCACCTTCAGAATTTTGACAGTTGGCGCTCCTGTTTGCTAGTACAAAAAAGGTATACGTAAATCGTTCGGATGCCCATATTCGTTCTTATCGGTTCTTATCGGTGGTCGTATGGCTGCGGATGGAGGTAAAAAGATGGTGGGACCATATAACTTTTTCCTTCTCAAGAAAAATATTGTTTCGCCATTACTTATTAAAGGATATTGACGACCGAATGACGTAGCGGTAGCGAACCTGCTCTCTGCGCCGAAGGTCGTGGGTTCGATTCCCACTACTGGTAAATGTTTGTGTGATGAGCCCGAATGTTTTCCAGTGTCTGGGTGTTTTTCAATATATTGTATTTATGTATATTAGTATGTTTGTATATTTATCAGTTATCTAGTACAAATAACACAAGCTATCGCTTACTTTGGGGCTAGATTGCGATGTGTAAAATGTCCCGTATATATTTATTTATTTATTATTTATATTAAAAACAGTTTACATCCTAGCCTACCGAATATATGCAAAAAGTTTCCTAAAAATCGGTTAAGTCGTTTCGGGGGAGTTACTAGTACGATTATGTCACAAATACTTAAGACACGAGAGTATTATAAATAAGAAAAGATTAAGAACAATCTACGATTATTAATTTACTTTCTATGAAATATCGTACTGAAAGGTATAACTATTAATACTTACAGTAAACGGTAAAAGCAATACATCTACTTATTTGCTTTTTAAATACTCAACTAATTAGTAAATTACATGAAGCAAAGAGCAAAGGTATTCCAAATAAAACACTCATTCCACTCAGCGGGAAATGCCGTAAAATGCGCATATATTATTTATTAATACCAAATAGAACTTCGTTAAGTCAAGTACAAATATGGTTACAAAATAGGTTAATGTATATGCTTTCAAAAATTTGAATGTTTACCTAGATTTGGTATACAAATCATATATCACAACGATCTTGTTTAATAAAACGTTTGTTAAATTACTAGAAGATTCAAAAATTACATATGGTACATTTTATATCATTATGAAAAGTTAGTTTATGGTCTGTGATTCAATAGTGTATTTTGTATACTTTATTAACTGCAATCAAATCTCTGAATAGAAGACGCAGGCGGTATTTCATTATTGCTACACTGGCTTTTGTATCCCATATTAGTTTATTTTGTCAAAGCTGTGCCAATAAAAAAGCAAAGGCATGGGTTTAGTATATTAACATTTAACTCCATGAGCAAAGGTGACGGTGACTTACTGACTTATTTATCATGAATTGAGTTATTCGACGTATAAATTTAAATAGGTATAACGTATTTTTAAAATTAAACGCATATAGCAGATAAAACAAGTACGCTCTCTAGTATAATAAATTTTTAATATGCCCTAACCACAAGAGGATATACCAACTAATATAATATGAGGCGTTTAAGTAAATTAAACAATTGTTTGCCGGAGCTGCAGTGAAATTCGATCAGTTTTGTATTTGTTGTGTCTGCGTCTTCTAGATTGTTTTAGAGCTCGCTCAGTCACCAGGGAATAAGTGGTGATTAAGGCGAGACTTCAGCGTTAAAAGGTTTTGCTTCTCGAGCTGACTGTATCATGTATGATATTATATTACTAGATGACCCGGCAAACGTTGTTTTGCCATTAGGAGCATAACAATAGCTTGCGGCCTACTCTCAGACCTACCAATCACACACGGAAAATTTCATAACAATCGTTCGAGCCGTTTCGTGTCTCGTGTTTGGTGACAAACACGAGACACGAAAATCTATCTATACATATAAAAGAGAGTTACCACTCACTCACTCACTCACTGACTAATCACGATATCTCAGGAAGTATAAAGCCTACAAACTTGAAATTTGAAAGGTAGGTTCTTTGTAATGGGTAGGTGTCAGCTAAGAAACGATTTTGAGAAACTACCCCTCTAAGGGGGTGAAATAGGGGTTGGAAGTTTATATGAAAGTCCCGTGTTTTTGAAGTTAGAGACGTGAAAATCGTCATTTAGGTTATCAGCTTCAGATATTAAAAATTTGTATAAGTCGTTTTGGAAAATTCCCCTTTAAGGGTGGTAAAATAGGGGATGAAAGTTTTTATGTGAAAATTTTAATATTGTTACTGTTGACTTGAAATTTGAAAAGTAGGTTCTTTGTAATGGGTAGGTGTCAGCTAAGAAACGATTTTGAGAAACTACCCCTCTAAGGGGGTGAAATAGGGGTTGGAAGTTTATATGAAAGTCTCGTGTTTTTGAAGTTAGAGACGTGAAAATCATCATTTAGGTTATCAGCTTCAGATATTAAAAATTTGCATAAGTCGTTTTGGAAAATTCCCCTTTAATGGTGGTAAAATAGGTGTTCGGGACAGCGCCCGAACTTGTTGCGCGGTTCTGAGGCTTGAATGGAGTCGCCAATGAAACACTGATTACTAAAATGCTCGGGAGGTCCCGCAGGTCTCTGCTTTAAGGAAGACCTGTTCCTAGCTCCGCAAAGAGCTGGTTCAGGATTTAGATTAGCAAGAGACGCCGGCGAGCAGAGATGAACTGATTCTATGGGCTTAAGGCCTCGATACTTGTACCCTACGCGGGTGGTTAGTTAGTGTGAGACCCTATCGAGCAACTTGCGCGGCCTCCCACAATCAATGCATAAACTTTATTTGTATTTTTCTCATTTTTACAGTTTTTATCATTTTAGGTTCATTTACAATTAATTAAATAAGCTAATATCCTTTTATCAAAACACATAGGCAATGTTACATACATGTTTAGAATCTTAAGCTAAGTTTAAGAAATAGTAAATAAATAAAAGTTTAAGAAAGCTAGTCACAAATTAGAGTCTTATAAGATAGTTACAAATTAGAATCTTATAAGCTAGTTATTATTTCTATTAGAGTCTTTGGACGCTCACTACGTTCGTCGTGCACACTCTCCCGCCGTGAAGTTGCCTACTTCATCTTTGTGTGGGTAGCACGACGAGTCTCTGAACTGGTCGCCGCAACACACCGTTCGCCGTCCTCACGTCCGCCGCCCTGGTGACGCCGTCTGAGCCCGGGTAGACCGCTTCTATGATGCCGCGGACCCAGGTGTTGCGTGGCAGCGAGGGGTCGACGATGAGCACCAAGTCGCCGACTCGCACCTCCTCTCCCCTTCCGTGGGGCTCCCGCCGGTGTTGCAGCGTAGGGAGGTACTCTCGCAGCCATCGCGCCCAAAAGAGGTCGGCGAGACGCTGGCTCGTTCTCCACATCTTCTTGGATTTAAGATCGGAGTCATCAAAGTGGCCGGGGTGCGGTACTCGGGACGGGCCGCCGAGCAGGAAGTGGTTTGGTGTCAGTGCTCCCTGCGGCTCGTCGGTCGATAGATGCGTAAGTGGTCGGCTGTTCACGGTGTCCTCTACCTCTGCCAACAGCGTGATCAAGGTCTCCTCATGAGGATGTTGCTCGTTCAGGACAGCTCGAAGCGCGGTCTTGACGCTCCGCACCAGACGCTCCCAGGCTCCTCCCCAAAAGGGCGCTGCAGGAATCAGGAAGTGCCACTTGATGAAGAGATTGGCGGCGGATGACGACAGGAGTTTCTCGTCTAAGGCTCGGCGAAGCTCGGCGTCTGCCCCACGTAGGTTCGTTCCGTTGTCGCTCCAGATCTCCGTCGGCCGCCCCCGGCGGGCCATCATGCGTCGCAGCGCCATGATGCAGCTGTCGGTGGTCAGGTGGGTGGTGAGCTCCAGATGGACTGCCCTCGTAGTCAGGCATGTGAAGAGAGCCACGTAGCGTTTTTGGTGTTGTCGGCCCACAGTGATTGAGAGAGGCCCGAAAAAATCGAGGCCGGTGTAAGTAAAAGCCCTTTGATGATGGGCGAGGCGGCATGGAGGAAGATTCCCCGTCTGGGGAGAAGGTGGCTTTGCCCGTCGAATGCGGTAAGGCTGGCAGGCGCGGAATACGCCCTTGACTGTGGGGCGTAGGTGGAGGCCCCACAGGCGCTGCTGGTCGTCGTTCCCGACGGTTTCGGTGCCTCCGTGGTGAAGCTCGCGGTGTACCCAGTTGATGTAGAGCCGTGTGTAGGCGTGGTTGCCGTCGGCGATAGGCGGCGTGCGTAGCTCAGGCGAGACGTCGGCTGCGTCGATGCGTGACTTGACACGCATGACCCCATCGTCGTCGGCGAAGACAGCCAGGTTTCGGATGCGACTGTCTGGCGGGAGAGCGGCGTTCTTCGCAATGCAGGCGAGCTCCTCGGGGAAGGCCTGCTGCTGCATCGCGCGCAGCCAGAGGCGCTCTGCCTCCCGCATGTCGTCCGCATCGAGCGGGACGAAACGGTCCGCGCTAACCGCCGTAGGCGAGCGCTTCGGTGAGGGCAGCGGCCGCGCTGCCCTGGGTCGCTGCGTCCACTCCGGGTCTGCCTCGGGGTTGCGCCGCGTGCGCGCGTGCGCTGTAGTGGACCTGCGAATCAATCTAATGAACTGTATTATCCTACCCGTCGACCTAATCAATCGCAACCACGACGAGAACCTACTGGCGTCGGGTAGCGAATCAACCACTGTTGGTTTTACTTTATTAATTTTAACCTTTTCTTCCCCCTTGTGTGTAGAGGGGAGAATCGGCTCTGTTGGGCATAAATTTTGGTTTTTGAAAAGAAAGGCTGGGCCATGAGACCATCGGTCACCGTTCCCGAAACCGAGGGGCGCTTCACGTGTGGCGTCGTTCGCCACGTTGTCCCTAGAGGGCACCCAACGCCACTCGCTTACCCGTGAAGCCTCCTCGATCTCAGCGATCCGGTGAGCGACAAAAGGTTTAAATACTCGCGTCATGTCGAGGTTGAAGCTGAGCGTGTCGGCTTGCGGCCGCCAGACCAGTCCTAGTGTTTTCTTACTCCCGCCGGTGTCCAAGTCCTTGCTCGGCTCGCACGCGGCGGGGGCGAACTGGTTGATGGCCGCCGACTCGTGGGACGCCCATTGGCACAGCACGAAGCGACCCTTCCGGTGCACGAGGTCTACCTTGCTGGAAAGCCGCTTGGCATCTTCGATGGTGCTGAAAGATTGCAAATAAACGTTCGTACAATGATATTTTACAATAGTATCGGCCGTGTCACTCTTCCAGAGAAGACCCACTTCGAAGCCCCCGTCCACCCTGCGACGCGTAGTCGCATCGAGAATGTTCAGGGCGCGCAGCTTCGGATCTGGGCGCGGTCGACGCGGTTCTAGACCTCGTGTATCGAGGGCGAAATGCCCCTTGAGGAGCTGGTCCGGGTGGTCGTCGATCACCGAGCGTATCTTTATCACGCGGTGCACCTCAACCAGCGTCTCGTTTGACGTGGCCGTCGTGTCGTTGCTACCGCAGGGCCCGTGGACAACCCAGCCCAGACCCGTGAGGGTGGCGACTGGTTCTTCGTGTTTACCTGAGCGGCAGGCGCTTGACACCATCAGCTCCCAGTTGTCCTGGCCAATCAGGATGGACGGGACCGCGTAGTCGTAAGGCAGCTGCTCCGCCAGGTCCTGGAGGTGGGCGTGCTTCTGCACGACCGTTCGCGCCACCGACTGACCAGAGATACCTAGGTCCTGGATCGTGCGGGCATCTATAAAATATTCTTCGTTGTGATGCTTACCTCGAATGGAGAAGGTTACCAACTGCGAGGCACTCTGGAACTTGGAGCCGGCGATCCCTTCGATGTTCAGGGTGTGTGTCGGCCCCTGTGCCCCAATCTTCCGCGCAACCTCCTCTTTGACAAGAGTTATGGTTGACCCTCCGTCTAACAGTGCGTAAACCTCGGCCGTACCTGTAGGTCCCGTTACTATGACCGGAACGACGTTGAGAAGCGTAGGCGTCCCGGTCGCGGAGCAGATGGCCCGCATCGCCTTCTCGTCGGCCGCGCCCGTTGTCTCGCCAGGCGCCCGATGGAGCAGGTGGTGGTGGAAGTGCGGACAGTCATCGAGCTCGCACTTCTTGCCCCCGCAGCGGTGACGGTGGCCTCGGTGTTCGAGGCAGCGGAAGCACAGCTTCTTCTCCCGGCACGCTTCCCAGCGCTTGTCCACGGGCAGCCTCTTGAACCCGTAGCACTCGTGGATGGTATGGCCGCCTCGCGCGCAGTACCCGCACGTCTTGCCCTCGGCTCGCTGCGGCGGACTGGCCGCGTGCACGCGCTGCGCGCGGCGCGGTTGGTCCGCGGGCCGCGACGGCGCCGATGCTGCGGGTCGTGGCGGCGCTGTAGCCTCGGGTCGTATGTGCCGCGCCTGAAGCTTCATCTCGGTCTTCAAGAAGCGGCGAAGCTTCAGCAGGCACGGCTCGTCGTCCGGTTGTCTCGCCTCGTAGTCGAACCATCTCGTCTTGTAGAGGATAGACATCTTCTCTTCTATGGCGTGGAGCGTCTGTGGACTGACTAAGTAAGCCTCTTGCCGCAAGGCAACAATAGTGGATATCACCGAATCGACCTTGCACGCAAATGTCGGTAACTCCTTACCGTCGGTCAGGCGAGGCAGCGTCTTCAACTTCTCGAGCTCGGAGTAGACGATGCACTCCGGCCGGCCGTAGACGTCACCAAGCGCCGCGACTATCTCAATCGCCGACGCCGTGGTCTTGAGTAACCCGTCCACCAGCTCTCTGGCCGGCCCGCGCAAGCTGCGCCGGAGCCTCGCCTTGTTTTCCGCATCGTTGAAATGACGCGCCGTCGCGTCGTAGGTTTCGCGCCACGCGTACCATTCGTCATAGGCACCAGAGTAAGGCTGCAACTCAATCAAAGATTTAGAGACGCCACGCGCGGTGGGCGCCGAAATAGAGTGTGACAATTCAGTTAAACCTTGCAAAAACATTTGTTGTTGACGTTCGAACATGCCCAGTAATTCGTCAGATTTACTAGCGGTCCGCTCCGGCATATCGTACTGTTCGAAACGATCACTCGGAACATGGAACCGCGCTGCCGGCGACTCGAATTGCGCGCACGGTAGCGGGGAGTGCGGCGGCGGGGGCGCGGCTCCCCCCACCCGCGAGGGCGGGGGAGCCCCCCGGCGCGCGTCGTTGTTATGCCGCAACTGCTCTGTCACGGCCTGCCTACTCGTTCCGGAATCCACAAATGGATCCCAGTAGACACCCGGGTCTATGACGGGGTGTCCCTGCTCCGCGCCCTTAATCCCTAGGGACGGCCCAGGGCGTGCGTCGTCGCCATATGACGCTACATAGAGGCGCGGAGGCCGCGCACCGGGCTGAACCGGCGGCAGCGTATTATTTAAATCACACACAGTTTCACCAAAATTAACTTGAATTTCACTAACCTGTGTGTTTGTTAGCGCGAGCTGTTGTCCCGCCGCGCCGTGGCTGCTCTCTTGCACCCAGCTGGCGACACGTTGCTCCGCTGTCCGGCTGCTGCACCGTGACTGGTCGTCTTCATCGTCGCTGTCTTTATGATCGAGTCGGAGCCTCTGCAGCTCGAGGTCCTTTCGTAATAGTTCCCTCTCAAGCTCCAAAATGCGAACCCTGGCGGAGTGCTGTCGGCGCGTGCTTCGTGTGCAGCGAGACGCGGCATCTTCACTGCCCATGCGTTCCCTGGTCGATGCACGCGGACGCACTGCCTCGGCCGCCGGGTCGGGGTGAGAGGGGAATGACGCAACCGCCTCGCTTCTTGACGCTGCGTGCGGTGCGCGGAGTGGCAACGCGTCGCTGCGTCCCGACGCGTTGTGTTGAGCGCGGGGCGTGACGCCTCTGGATGACGTCATCCCGCTTGAGTCATCTCTGCTCTCCGACGACGGATGCAGGCTGCTGACCAGTGTACTTGCCGACGTGTCCCACGTGTGCGTCGATGAGGACTCGGAGGTGCGCGTGTAGCCCGGGACGGCGATCGTGCCGCCCAACGCACCCGACGGTGGCCGTTCTTGTGACGGCTGCTGTGCAGACTCCGCATGTGCCATGAAGCCCGGGGCGGCGACCGCGCCGCCCGACACACTTGGAGCCCCCGGATCACTCACCAATGCCTCTGTCGGCTGGTCCGCAGCCTGCGCTCGCGTCTTCACCATTCTGCCTTCTGCGGTATCCCGGCTCGATGGACCAATGTTCGGGACAGCGCCCGAACTTGTTGCGCGGTTCTGAGGCTTGAATGGAGTCGCCAATGAAACACTGATTACTAAAATGCTCGGGAGGTCCCGCAGGTCTCTGCTTTAAGGAAGACCTGTTCCTAGCTCCGCAAAGAGCTGGTTCAGGATTTAGATTAGCAAGAGACGCCGGCGAGCAGAGATGAACTGATTCTATGGGCTTAAGGCCTCGATACTTGTACCCTACGCGGGTGGTTAGTTAGTGTGAGACCCTATCGAGCAACTTGCGCGGCCTCCCACAATCAATGCATAAACTTTATTTGTATTTTTCTCATTTTTACAGTTTTTATCATTTTAGGTTCATTTACAATTAATTAAATAAGCTAATATCCTTTTATCAAAACACATAGGCAATGTTACATACATGTTTAGAATCTTAAGCTAAGTTTAAGAAATAGTAAATAAATAAAAGTTTAAGAAAGCTAGTCACAAATTAGAGTCTTATAAGATAGTTACAAATTAGAATCTTATAAGCTAGTTATTATTTCTATTAGAGTCTTTGGACGCTCACTACGTTCGTCGTGCACAATAGGGGATGATAATAATAATAATAATAATAATAATAATTTATTTATTTGCATATAATACACGTTATAATGTGATCTTAAAGACTAAATATGGTAGCAGTGTATTTGCCTTCTCAAGGCGTGCAAATTTTACATAATCGTCAATAGTTAATAATTAATACATTGTCATATCCATTTCCTATTAAAATAATCTTTAATGTCATATATTTCATCATTAAGTAATTTATTAAAAATATAATTCTTAAATTTATTGCATGATAATTCTTTAACATGGTCCGGAAGGTGATTATAAATTCTAACTGCCATACAGTATACATTCTTTGAATACATATTTAATCTTTGCATTGGTACTTCTATCTTATATTTATGTCTTGATGAAAGTTTTTATGTGAAAATTTTTAATATTGTTACTGTTGACTTGAAATTTGAAAGGTAGGTTCTTTGTAATGGGTAGGTGTCAGCTAAGAAACGGTTTTGAGAAAATCCTTCCCTAAGGGGGTGAAATAGGGGTTGGGAGTTTGTATGAAAGTCGTAAGTATTTTGAAGTTTAAAGAGTCGTGAAACTCGGTATTAGCACTGAACCTATTTTGGGAGCGGCGTATTCTCCTGTGACCACTCTCCATCAAGTGTACACGCGTTAGCACTGTATATTGGGAGCGGCGTAAACTCCTGTGACCACTCTTCATCAAGTGTACACGCGTTAGCACTGTATATTGGGAGCGACGTAAACTCCATATTGTAATATTTAGTGGATTATTACCTGGATTAACACATTATGGTACTTTTTATCCCGGAAAAAGCGATGGTTCCCGCAGAAGTAGTAAAAAACCTAAATTCACGCGAGCGGAGCCGCGGGCAACAGCTAGTTTTATATATTTGAGAAGATAGAGTGATAACGCTCATCGTTGGTAGGTATATGCTTTTAATAAACCCCGTACGTAGATTTAATCTCATCTAAGTGTTAGTCCACCCATCGCAAGCTAAAAAAGACGTGAATGTTGTGGAACACTCGGTAGACACAAAGTTTGGAATCACATCTAAAGCAAAACTACAATTTATGTTTTCATGTGTGATTTCACCCAACGCTCGATAGAAGGCGCTGTCTTCACCCTTCAGTTAGCTCGCCCAAACGAATTCGTCATTGCGCTTGCAATTATGTATGACCATTCTGTTGACTAGTAATAGAAACTTTCATTCTAGATTTTCGAAGATTTTTGTAGATTTCCGACGTGGTGAGATTTTCGTGATGCAAACTATCTATTTCGGACAAAAAAATATATTTTGCACGAAACCGTCCGAAAATAAACTTTGTTTCAGTTTTGCAGTATTCACAAAGGAAAATACAAAGCCAAAGTCCATTCAAATTATCTCTGAAGTTCTCTCGCTTTACAAATTACATTATAGAACGTCAAAGATTTTGTTAAAGACGAAAATTTCAATCGCATTTTGAAAAACGCTGCTAAGTGCGCAGATCCCGTTTAAGTAATATCTAGTATTTTCCAGCGAATACAAATATAAAGCGACCTAATACAGAAATAGAGGGAAAGTGGTTCCTTTATAAGAGGCCAGAGTAGGATGCGAGCAAAGCATTGAAATTGCTTTGAACCGAGTATTCTTCCATATCAGATAGTTCTGTCGACCGCACTCAAAAGGATAAAATATCTATTACTATTCCTGTATACGTTTCCTACTGACCACGAGAAAACCGATTGCTTTTGCTACATGCGAGGGCTAAGCCTGACTTGTGAGTTGTGCCCGTGGTTTACAACACTACTTAGCGAAAGCAATACCTAACTAATAAGTATAATGCACCTTAATAAAACGCAATGAGGCATTTAGAATTCTTGCCACCAGAGTGCTACATTGAAGAGCTGGCTTACTTTGGCACTACATCACATACTCACGTGGTATGGCAGTTATTTCTATTAACAGTACAATTATCAGAAATAAAGTGCACAATTTTACCTAACTGTACTAAAAAACTAAGCCAGTTTTTCTGAGCGTTTTTAGAATTTATTACTGACTTTTAAAATTAATTAAATGAGCGCCACCACACCCTATATCTTCAGATTCCTCGCCCTTCACTATGACAGTTCAATATGCTGGAAGGTCTCACACCGCTTGAAGTAAAGCAGCCTTAAGGGGATTGATTGAATTTATTTTTGTCTTTCTCACTCTCACGGAGATTTGGTAGGTGCGACATGCAGCGTCGCGGAAGAATATTATACTGATGTTTGTGGGTGTATACAACGTTGCGGAAGAATAAAGGTACCTAACAGAAAAACGACGTTTTACCTAATTACTCAAAAACTAAGCCAGTTATCAAAAATCCGTTCTAAGCGTTTTAGGATATTATTATTACCGATACATTAAAACAAAAATTACAGTTACATCCATTGTAGTTTCCGATAAAACATAGAAAAACTGAGATTTTGGAGCAACTTTTGGGAGAACTTTCTATCGAGAAAATTTTATCCAATCGTGTTTCTGCTTCTAAGCGATTTTAGATTAAAGACCCAAAATACATGACGTGTAAATTTGAAAGTAATTGTCTTTATAGTTTTTGCATAAAACTTCATTCAAAATCACCTAAATACGGCTTGTAGGCCGTTAACCATATGAAAATGGCAGTTGCCTCCGATAAGTCACAGGGATATAATATGTTCTATTTGCGCTATCGACAGGTCTGCAACGATCGCAGATAGCTGCAAGAGAGAGATAGGAAAAG
The DNA here is from genome assembly GCA_036785405.1 of Coenonympha arcania. Classification (NCBI taxonomy): domain Eukaryota; kingdom Metazoa; phylum Arthropoda; class Insecta; order Lepidoptera; family Nymphalidae; genus Coenonympha; species Coenonympha arcania. Next base: position 8,338,592 of record CM072067.1, read on the forward strand.
AATAAGTATGAATATCGCAAATACCTAGATAATTGTTTTTCAAGTTGTCAAATATCGAACGTCAAGGACTATTACATTTGGGATTATTGGTCTGAGATTACATTTCACATTTTTCGCAATTTAATGTATTGTACGCAATGTAAGAAGAAGTATCTAATTATTCTTTTGACTTGATAAAACTTTGACTAAGTATGTTATCGTTTGATACACGATACCCGAGGAACCTTGCACCACTCCTGTTTATGCATCAAATGTTTTATTTATATTAGATCTCATTTTGAGAGTGGGAATCGTATAAAAGTGGCAATGCTTGTAAATAGAAGCTTATCCCAACAGGTTAGTCTATCGGAAAAGCGGGAAATTCGATGCGGGCCCCGCTGACGGGCGCGGACGGATCGTTTTTTACCCTGGCCTCTGTAGCTCGGAAGATTTTAAATATCCCTTTGGTATTTTCCATTACATTAGGTAAATGGTGTTTTTGGAGAAGCGTGCACTTAAAATTGTTACCCTCGTTGCATATGTAGTTTGGTTCGAATTTTCAAAGGTCTAAGAACGAGTATGTATGCAATCTACGTACCTATACCTACTATTAAGTATTAGAAAAATATAACATCTTGATATTCTGGTTCGTAATCTCTTATCTTGGAGGACTTTACATACCTATGTAAATTCTGTTGTCTCTAAATTAAACTAATCTGACGCGTCTAAAGATAGAGCTAAACCTTTTTAAAACGCTCTCCATGGAGAAAGTCAGCACAATTTGTAGCCGCGTAAAATTTGTTTAGTTTAGAAATTGACAGAATCAAAGCCGGGAGCCGCAGCTGAAACTGCTGAATCAGGTAAGCGTCGCAAATATGCCTCTCTATTAGAAAGTTACATATTTGTCCCGTTTGCCGTGGAGACCCTGGGGCCATGGAGTCCTAGTGCCAAAAAATTCATTCGAGAGCTTTCCTCGCGTTTAATAACCTCAACTGGTGACAGAAGGGCTGGATCATTTTTTGCGCAACATTCAACGCGGAAATGCAGCCAGTATTCTTGCCACCATTCCACGCGGGCAAGACTTGTATAGTAATTAGAATATGCTAGTGATAAGTTTTATTGTAAATAAAAAAAAAGAATAATATAGTTTAGAAATTTTGCTCAATAGCATTGGCACCAATTAACATTTTTTTTATTACATCTCTCGGACACTAAAAATTAAAAATATCAGTGATATGTAATTCGCTCTTATCCTTTTGTTTATTAATAAATTCGCACTATTATGGGTCTACTATATAGTTTATAATACTTTAAATGGAAAATAAAATCCTAAAACATATCAAGATAGTCGAGTCAACCTACAAAAGCCAGACATCGGCGGAAATATTTCAACGTAAATCTGAGAAACTTGAATGGAAACCATTCGTACATAGTCGAAAATGTGAAATTACGAACGGTAAATACCGTTAGCGGGTGTGTCGGCTGTTCGCACGTGGCCGGGGGCATTGACCCCGGGCCTCTTAGGTCTACAAATCGCAGATGACCGCGGTGGCTGAGGCTGGAGAAAGTTGTAATAACATCTGTTATCTGGAATTTTTGTGTGAATGAGTTTACCTGCGTCCCGGTTTGGCTGTCAGTCGAAAATGATCGTGAATTGCAGATACTAAGTCAAAAGATACCCATGTGTAAAATGCATAATTACAATCTTTTAATTTTCACTACGGTTGGACACTGGACAGGTAGTTGTACTAGCGTGGAAAGAGCATCTTGTCTATCATTCGTGTTCATCTTATATTAGGGGTATTTGTGTTCATCTTATTAGGGGTATGTATAATGTTATAAGGTAGGTAACTAACTCTTAATCCACCAATGTTTCAGTCTGCAGATAGACCTTGTTAGAGTTTAGGGACACCTTTAACTTAACCTCTAATATAACCCGGAACAAAAACAGTAACTTTGAGCCCCCAATCAAATCATAGATTTGCTAAACAAGTTATGTTTTCAATTATATAATGTTTTACACACTAAAGGATGTTATTTCTATAAATTAAAATACATATCAAAAAACCACTCGCGGCGGGACTTGAACCCACGTCCCACCGCAAACCAGCCAACCAAATAAGTTTTACTGGTGGGTAGGATCACTTTTATTGCCGAGTTCGTCCAGGTAGGCTATTCTACCTGTTATAATCGCAGTTTTATCCTATCTGTGTTTTGGTTTGGAGGATTATAAGGCAAAATGAGACCTAAGAACTGACACTGAACTATGACGTGTCAGGGTGATGAGCGCAGTGCAGTGTGCAGTGCAGTGCAGTATGGTAAAAATTGTGGGACACGCTGCATCTGACTTGGTCATGCGTATTACTTATCATCAGGTGAATGTCTTGCTCATCTCATTATTCTTTATTATAAAGAAGCAAAAATTATTATTCATTTTTTTTAAGTTATAAGATTGTGACTGATGCACAGACAGACAGACAGGCAGGACCAAAATACCTCCAAGTAAACTCGGAGAGCTCGATCACTTCGCTCTCATATAATACGAGTATTTTATGAAGAAGTGTTTCCTGTCATAAAGTTGTAATAAAAACGCATTAATCCGATTTAGTTTCTTTGAAAAACATAAAAGTTGGCGCAATAATGTACTATCGAATTAAAAATAACGTACGAGTCCCTAGATAAACCTAATACTAACCCAGTTAACCATTTATCATAATCTCTCGTTGCTTCTATCCACTCTAAAACTTAAACGAAGTAATCATTCCACAAATGAAAACTTAAAACTTCCCTCACTCGTCTCTATTTCATAAAGCTCTCTCTTTTAACACTCTAAAACAATTCTCGAAAGCTTTCTAGGACGCTATAAACCATTTATATTTTCCGTTTTATTAAAGGTTGCGAGGAGTAGGTACCTACAGTGACTAGTGAGTGGATGATTTTTTTTTTGAGAAAATTCGTGCATTTACTAATTACTTTTTCATCCGATTTCAAAAAAGGAAGAAGTTCTCTATTCGACTGTATGTTTGTTACCTCAGAACCTGGACCGAATTTTGTGCTTCCCGTTCCCAAAGATGTGGTATGAAGACAAGGTAAATGCTGTAGTAGATTCAGTTAAAAAATTAATACGAATGTATGAAACCTGTTAGTATGCAACACTATTAAATAATATGTTTTAGATCTGAGCTGAAATAAAAACACTTCCTAATTTTAAATCCGAATTGTTTTTAAGGATCGCCACTAGGATCCTTTATAAAAGGCCGTAAACTTATACTCTCCAACTTCATCTTAGAAGTACAATCAAGTACTCAAGTACAAACAAATACTCAAGTTGGTTATCAAGTATTTAATGCTATACGAGGCCACAACTTCGAGCATTGCAATAGTCAAGTCCCAACGGGAAAGCACTTCACTCATAATGCTCGTGTTAATTGAGAAAACAGACTAAGTGGCTGGCTTAGCTCATGAATAATAAGTAAGTTGAAGATGAAGGAGTACCGGCACAAACAAAGGAGTATTCCTCGTAAAGAGGCAAAAACACAATATGTACTTTACCTTTTAAAATTAATTTTAAAACTCGAAATAATTTTTATATTAATACACTTTGAAATCGTGTAGACTCATGGAATGGATGTCGCAAACTAATTCTTCTTAATGACATCCTTGAGTTTATTAACAATGTTTTAAATGCGTCCAATCTTAAAAGAAAACCAACAACAAAGTTGGTAAACAGATTTTCTTACCCCAAGTTCTGGTGTTAGAAAAGTGTGGTTAAAATAAGTTCAAACTTTCCTACTGCTTTGGACAAGAAAAACGTACTTACGAGTGCATGCGTAGTTTCCGTATAAAGTTTTAAACTGAAAGCCCCTGCTCAGAATTTTTCCGCTATAACACGTCTCAATACAACATGTAAAGAACTTTTCATTTGTATTTGTGTTAACTTTTAATTGAGAGAATGTAGACTCGAGTTGACTGGCATGGCTCATTAAATACAACACAACGAGTGCTTACGTACATAAGTACCTAAGGAGGCTGAAGGAGGAAATAGGCTTGATGAAATACTCATTTACCTGATAGTGTCTTTTGCGTTCTCATCATGCTTTATTATATAAAGGACAAGTATGAACAAATGGACTGCCTTGATAGTAGTGCCTGCGTAGATGTGGGTACAACTTTAAAATTAAGTTCTATCTGTTCAATGACATCATAAGAATATTTCTAGAAAATATGAAAACTACCGGTTTCCGCATTTCAGAAATATTAAGGATAAAAAATGGCCCATGGTCAAGTGACACCACACCGATTTTATCTCAGTTCCCCATCTCAATTACAGGTGGAATGTTATCGAATCTCGTTAGGTACTCTTTGGCTCTTTGGTTCTATACCTGTACGTTTCTTTGGAAAAGAAGACGGAATATTGCCTACCTATAGTATTCTTTTTTAATCATAGAAGTAAAAAATCCGAACAATACTGATTATTATAGTAGTATTTCCATTCCAAAGTGTCAAAGGAAATAGGTAATCGGCTTTGTTATTTCGCCGTGATGAAAACGTAATATTCGCTTGAAAATGGCATTCATATTACTTACTTGTATCTATTAAATTTATTATTATTAGCCAAGTTAGTATCTATCAAATCCTTGATCCTATCTTTTGTTGTTGTATTCAAAGTACGAGCGAAATTTCGCTTACGTACGTAACCCCATTTATCAAAACAATACAAAAACAGCGATATAAGTTTACCAAAACTTCAGCCGTCGTCAAGAACGATAAAGTTAAAAATGAGAATAACAGAATGGCAGTAAACAAACGTTATTTAATCTTTGTTTATTACGTTTCACGCCTCCGAAGTGGGATTGAGTAATTATTTAGCAACGGCAAATTTAACAAAGTTCACTCTCAAATCAAGTTTAGGCACAAACTTTATATTAGCGTTCTTTGAAATTTTACGCCAGAAATATTGGGTCAATTAAGAAACAGGCTGTATAATTTGACTGACCGTTATTTAACGCAAGATAGAAGGTCAAACCTACCAACTAAGAAATCTTACGTGAAATTTCATAACACATAGGTAAACTTGTAATAACGATTGACCATGCAGAGACAGAGAGACTTACAACAACGTGACGCCCTGTATTTTGTAACCCTGTTTTTCTTTAATATGCATCATCAAGAGAACGGAGACTTTCCACAACCTACCTAAAACTGTCTATATGAATTGAAAAAGCATAAATTCCATCATGTAATATACTACTGCAGTCTAACGTAATAAACTAGTAATCGATGCGACAAATACTTCGGGCAGCATAACTCATAGTACAAATTAATAAGTACTACAAAGTACAAGCACGGCTCTTGCTACCAAGTTACTTAAGTCTCGAAGGCATTCATCGGTTTCTCGAAATTCGTTTAGGTACTGAAAATACTAGTGCATCTGTAAATGAAGTCCGTGCCTCGAGTCGCATTTTCTTTCTTTTTTCAATTTATGCGCACAAAATTTTGTTAAAAACTACGTGCAGAACTGCAAGTTGCTTTTTTAAAAGTAGATTCAAAGGAGTATCTACCTAAATATTTGTATTTATTCGCAAAATGTGCATATCTATATCTATATACTTATAATAAATCTGTAACAGGTCAAATTCTGTACATTAAAGATATTTTGAAAATTTTTTTTCGAGGGCACTCTAAAATCGGTTCTGAACCCAAAACTGTATTTTTTTTTCATTTTTGTCTGTCTGTCTGTCTGTCTGTCTGTCTGTCTGTCTTTCTGTATCACGGCCGCGCATCACGCCGAAACTACTGAATGAATTCCAATGAAACTTGGTATGACTTGAGTTCATACTACGAGGAAGGACATAGGATACTTTTTATCCTGAAATTCAGCATGGTTCCCTTAGGAGAGGGGATAAAAGTTAAATTCTCTCGATTTTCTTTGTAGCCAAACTCCTCCTAAACGGCTGGATCGATCGTTGTGAAACTTTCGGGGTGTGATCTATGGGTCGGGGAGCGGGTTGTTATCTATATTTGATCTCCCAAAATGCTGAAGAACCCTGGCCCTGGCCGATTTAATTTTCCCATACAAAAACCAAGGGCGGTACCGGTGTATGGTGGAATCGAACGAATCGCACATCAAATGAAAGAGCGTGAAAAAATAATCGATCCGAGTCGAGGACTTATACGGGGAGACTTAGGATTATCGAGTATTTTCTAATTGAAAATAAAATTAATAAATTGATTTAATGGCGTTGCTATGTAAACATTTCATTGCTGTCACGTCAGCACCTCTGACAAGTTTGTTTCGAAATTTGTAGCCGGAGTATGATGTCCGACCTTTTTGGTCTATTTAATTTATTTGATATGCAGATAACGTTATAATACCGATTGTTAGTTTGGGGGAATATCGTCGAATTACGTCGATGCCAAGTATTTGTTCAAGAAAGGATTAACGCTGAAACAGAATGATAAAGAAGTAGGATCTGCTCCATCGTATACAATCGTTAAAAAATGGTCAGAAGAATTGATGACCCACGAGCTGGACGGCCATCAGCTTCGAGTACTGAGAATAACGTCGGAAATATTTGGGATTTCATACTCGGGGCCGTTGATCGAAAATCAGATAAATAGCTGAAATCATAGGTGTATCCTATGAACGAACTTGAAATATAATTCATAATGAATTGTGGCTTCGAAGCTTTCTGCGAGATGGGTACCGAGGCTTCTTTCAGCTGAACATAAATGCAACCGACTAACGATTTAGCGCAATTGTTTGGAGTTGTTTAAAGCCGATTCACCAAACTTCTTACAGATATTTGTTAGTACTGATGAAACTTGGTAAATCGCGGTTGGATTTACTTTCCTTTGGCAGGAGTTCGGGGGAGAAAGGTGTTGTATTTGGTAGAGGTTGTGTCCCTGATTACAACAATACTATTCGCATTACGAGGTAACGCAGTGTTTTCGAGCTTTTCAAAAATCAATCTAAGTATATGGCGGTCAGTATAAATCGGGAAGTCTTTTATCGGAGTAAGGATGACTTTCGGGAGATACAGTAGGACGAGATGGAACACCACACATGTATTTTGTTGTACCGACAAAAAAAATAGGCCACAGAACTTTTTAAATATGTTATTTGCAGTATTAAATTTTTGACACAAACCACTTAGGATCTTGAGCGAGCGAAGCGAGCTCGGGACTTGGGGCACCCCGACTCGGTTAACGGATAGGTGACGAAGAGGATTGCATTGGCCTTGCAGGCCCCACCATCCTTCTGAGTGGTTATTTTCTTTTATGACCACCCAGAAATAGGAGCTCCTTCGACCGAGCCAAAAAAGGGTAAGGGAAAGACAGAAGGCTAAAAGAGTCTTAACCTCAAGATTTTAAAGCTCTGTCGACTGACCCTTAGGGGGGGTGAGGGGTAGATGGTGATGGATAAAGGGTTTTCCTAGCTCCTTTACTTCTTCTCCGAGCCTTAAAAAGGGTAAGGGAAAGACTGAAGACTTAGGATGTAGAGCGAGCGAAGCGAGCTCGGGACTTGGGGCACCTCGACTCGGATAACGGATAGGTGACGAAGAGGATGGCGGGGCCTGCAAGGCCCCACCATCCTTCTGAGTGGTTATTTTCTTTTATGACCACCCAGAAATAGACCAAGCCAAAAAAGGGTAAGGGAAAGACTGAAGGCTAAAAGAGTCTTAACCTCAAGATTATAAAGCTCTGTCGACTGACCCTTAGGGGGGGTGAGGGGTAGATGGTGATGGATAAAGGGTTTTTCTAGCTCCTTTACTTCTTCTTGAGGCTAGAATTCCCATTTCAAAACATGTATTTCAGTAATTATAACAGCAAAATCGAATTCAAAACTTCATAATTAAAAAAAATTATTTCTTAAAAACTACTACGTGTCGAAAGTTTTAGCTTGGGCGGGGGGGGAAAAATCCCATTTTTTTTCTTCCCACCCCTTCCCCTTTCGCTTCTCTCCGCGACGAAGCGACTCCATCATCGTCATTTTAATTATTTTCATCTTTTTAAATTTGTTCAAGAATGGTGCAATACCTTTTCAGGGAGTGGTATCGGGGGTTAGGGGACACCCCCTCTCCCCCTCCCCTTCCCCCTTCGCGTCCCCCTACTCCTGCCAAACGATTCTAAATTTTTACCATGGAGTCTTCCATTCTCTTCTTCTGCTGTCAACGTGCAATACTCTTCCATACGATCCATCCATTTCTTTTTGGTCTTCATCTAAGTACTTACTAAACAAACCTCTCTTATTCTGAGAGGAAACCCTAACCCAGCTATTGTGGGGTTGAGATGAAATTCAATTAACTATATTTGATCCAGCGAGAGGCTTCGGCCGCGTTCAATTAAATGTTGACAAAAAATAACAGGCAAAACGAAGTTTGCCGGGTCAGCTAGTAGCAAATATAAAATATCTTGTCTTTATTTTAGGATAAGTATCTTACACGTATTTCATTGTAATATCGTTACTTTATGAATCTGTAAAGAAACATGACTATTTTTCTAAAAAAAATAACCTCTGATTGCATAATGATAGTGCCCAATACAAGTAGTTTACGGCAAAACTTATAGTTTTTTTTTAAAAGATAATGGTTAAGCAGAACAAACAATAATAATTAGGATGTTAAATTACAGACAAACATTTGTTCCTCATGAAAACAGTGAGATGAAGTAATTATTTCACATACCAAACACTAGCAACAGTACTTACAGTTTACATTCCTACTTAGAAAAGCTTAAGCCCCCCAACATTGTAAAGCGGTTGTCAAGTATAGCGTCTCTGTGGGACAATACTCCAGTCAAATTGTCAGTGTTAATTGAGAGAGCAGGCCGAAGTTGGCTGGCATTCCTCGTTAAGAACAGCGAACAAGTGGCTAAGTACTGGAGGCGGTCGCGCCTGAAGTAATCGGCTTCCCGAAAACCTCTGTGCAAACAGCCATTATCTGAAAACGACATTCGTTTGATTACTTATCGTTTGAAACTTTGAGAAGTTGACAAGTTTTTGAGTGAACTGCATAGTTTTGTTTGAATGCATCCGACAGTCGTTACAACATAATATGATTGCATGTACTCACCGTTGGTATAGACGAAAGTCATAGAAAACTGCGGCAGAGTTGGAAAAGTCACAAAAATGTTTCGAATCAATGTTAACATTTTGACACTGAGTTTTGACAATTAAGGCTCGGTTGCTTGACTTAACTATAACGTTACGGTTAAAATCAAGTCAAGCAAACCACCCTAAGTGCAACGCAAATATATCTCCGCTAGTATCTTCGTAGTAAGAATTTTTCAGCAGATAGCACATTCTTCTTTCCACCCCTTTTTTATGACACCCGGGTCTGATTTCAGAAATAGAGGGGTTTGGCCATACTCCGCCAAGACAGCTACGCACACTTTGAGAACATTGTGGTGTTCTCTCAGCCTTGATTAAACAAGTGGTATTTAGTTTCCTAGTTGCAGATTCAAACTTAAATGAAAAGTATCATGAAGATGAGTTTTGTAGCAATAATTAAACTTTCACGAACGAATAAATAAAATTTAGAAGAAAGCAGTTAATACGAATAGATGAAATGCCTATCGAACTAAATGTACATACACGAACTTAACTCATAAAGTATACCAGAAGTGATCCATAGACACTATTCCTTGTTGAGCATTAGTTTAAATAAAACGATATTCACTAATTTCGTATATACTTTACTGATTCATTCCATGATCTCTTGGTTTCTTGCTACCTTTTTTGAATTTATTTTATGTGTTTTTGTTAAATTAACTACTTACTCAACGGAGAAAAATGGTAATGATGTAGGCAAGCTTCACACATATTTGAAAACTCTCAGTATGTGTGTTGTTACGTATTATCAAGGCACATACAAATGTACCATACTTTAGTCATGGAGCCTTGTGTCTACACAACAAGTCGAGGACCAAAAGCTTATTTCCGCGAAATTGCTTCACGAGCTAATTATTTTCACAAAACTGCAAAAATCTGACCACAAAATAATTATTAGCTGTATAGACCCCGTCTCAACGTTACTACACTACACATCAGAACAGTCAGTATCTCCGTCTCCCTTTATACCTACGTAAAGGTTAAATTACGAAGTGGCTGCATACGACGAAGCAATGCATGCTAATCCCAGGCGAGTTCACACTTTAGTGCGGGCGTGAGGTGGAGAATTAATAGGCCAACGCTTTTCAAGATTGCTTTGACGTTACTTTAAACCCGTGATGCTCTTTTAAAGTTCATTCAAGTTGGGAATAATGTTTCGTAACTGGTACACCAGGGGGCTAATAAAGAGGATTATAAAACATGTTGAATGTTATATCTACCAAGCAGTACGGATTGAACACCAGGCACATTTACTACTGACTTTTATGAGCGTTTGTGACAACTTAATTGCACTTGCTTGGCGATGCAGGAAAACATCTCAACAAAACTTGCAATATATAACATGGAGAGTTTTTCATTTTGGTCGTAAAGATGCGTGAAGTCTACAACAATAGACAAATACACTGGCAAAAAAAATCGGCAGTTTACTGGTGTCAAAGATGTTGGTTTTGACACCAACGGCATCAGTAGTGAGAGTGCGATCCACGCCACAGATCACAATACTTATTGTTTTTAAGTCCGCACTCGCGTTTTTGCGGGAAATTCCACAGTTTCGGCGAAACTTTTTTCTTGAAAACTGACGTAAAATGTTAAGATGGGCTCATCCTGTGGTCAATATCGGTGCCTACAACCCCCCTTTCCGTGATCTGTGCTACAACCCAACACTTCCTACTCTGAGAGCGGAGCTGTGCCGGCTACCGCCGCTGCCAGTTTATCGCCCGTCAAATGCATTCAGCCGACGCAAAGAGCGATAGAATGGTCGCTGTAGTTCGATTTATTATGTCGCTACAACTGCGCTCATCAAAAACTCCGTCAACTGTCGATAAATAAAAGCATTGCCATGTGAAGTGGCTGCACGCGACGAAGCAATGCATGTTAATCCCGCGTGAGCGCGCTCTTCGCACGGCGCGCGGTGGAGCGGGTAAACTGCTACACTTTTCAATTTCTCTTGATGCTTTAACTTCAATCTTGTGCTTTTACGCTAGTTTATAATTTATTTTTTTGTATTATAGAACTTATCGCTAACTTATTCTATATTGTAAAGGTCTTGCCCGCGTGGAATAGTGCCAAGAAAAAAAAATTAAAAGAAGGAAAATTGTAGCTTAAAACTGAGCCAGCCCTTCTGTCATCTGTTAACTCGCTTAAATGGTTTCAAGATTGTTTTTTAAATCGTACGTAATACTTATAAAATTCTAACATGCAAGTGTTCATAATTCTCTCTCTCATATCCACAGCTTGATCGATTTTTTTCTTACAAACCGCCTGGATGAATCTCAGCTACATCGGTACACAATACACATACTCTAATTGACAGTAAAATACTTCATATTTAACAGCTCTATGAAACAAGTCCAGACTTCTGAACTTATCAGCACCCAGCCCAGACCCGTGGCCTGGATCAGCCCAATCAACTTTTTTAATTTGGGCACAAAAAATACAAGAATTTTTAAATTTTTATAGGATCATCAGAAAATAGATTGTCATATTGTGATCCTTACATAATGCTTATAATTAAGTATTTATAGTAGGTATAATGTTTACCGGATATAAAGAATAAACGAATTCTAAACATCATTTACAAGAAACTAAACTCGGCGCAGCGAACCGTGATCCCTATGACACTGACAGCTAATGCCACCATATAACATTGTAGTAGCGTCACCATTAAATCGGGATCATATTGGGGGCGTCTAAAAATGCCATTTATAATTTTTACGTAGCTTTATACCATTAGTCATGATATTCCGTTGATATGTTTAACAATTCTTAACATTTACAAGAAGTTATGTCAATCAGAATTTATGTTTACGTCCTGCAAAACTTACGTCGTGTGACGTTTATCGACTAGGGCGGCAAGTATCGATAAAAAAATGTCGGTAATGGAAACGAGTGCACAATTTTTCAGACAAAATAAATAAATGGGGAGCATTCATTTTCATGATAAAATATATACTTAGATAGCAAAAACGTGTTTACCGGGTTAAGCATTATTAGAAAATAACAAGGTTGGAAACTTTCGTTTTACTTACCTACTTAATCTATGCCAAAAATCTTAAATTAATACAACAACAACAAAATGGACATTAAAAATGCACATTGTAATATTTTTTAAAACATGTTTACCAACGTGGCTTTGTCTAAAAAAAAAATTATCGACACGACCAAAGACACGACCCATCACTAAACGAACTGTCATAGGGCTCATGGTTCGCCGCGCGGAGAATAAAACTCGATTTAAACAAAACGAAAGCCAATTAGCTTTCAGTGTTTTGTTTTGATATCCGCGTCCCAAAGAAACCGGCGCGGCGTCGCGTCGTAGCTCGTAGATAGAGCCGACTATAACAGCTATATGACCTTTCGGAATCGCGTAGGCGTCTCGTTCGTCACAAAACAGCGTCCTATATACCCATTCTAACACCCACGCTATTACAGTACGTAATTAAAACGAGATTAACACACTAATAATAAAAACAGCTGCGATAATACAAAGGAATTGCTCGTAAATGTAGGTTCGTGTAGCCTGTAGTATAGTGCCACTACGCCGTAGTGGATCGCTACAAGTGTTTATTTACCAAAGCAAAGCGCTCGTTTGGCGCGAATAAACAAGACGGGAATTATTAAAAGTTTACGTCACATCGCAACCAGAACAGTTGGTTTGTGATTCTGGAATAAGTCTGGGAGTACAGGAAGCGGCTGAGGTTATAACGCTACGCTCTCGTAGCGAACATATGGTCGGACCACGCGGGCGGCGATCGATACGCTAAAGGCGGGCGGCGTGCACTTACCGTGGTCATCTTGAAGTTTAACTTTCGCTGCAACGCAGTCTCGAGGTGCAGAGCCATTTAAGTGTAATTCACGAGAGTCCACGTATAAAAGCGAGGGAACACTATAACATAGTTTAGTGCGTCAACAATAAGTAATAAAATCGCGTAAGCCGTGCGTGGTGTGTTCAGCGTGGTAGGTCGCGTGTTCACACAGCCATTTTCGCCGCCTGTCAATTGTTGCGGGTTTCCGCCGCGCGGCGCTGCAGTCGGCAATCGTTACGTCTGCGCGAGGAAGCCGGCAACCCAGAGCCATGGGGCGCGAACGGACGCGGCGCTCGCAGATTTTCCACTAGCAATAGATTTATGGCTAAACTTTTAATTGGGGCTACAGTTACACTTCGGTAACATATTGCGTTTTTATTTATACCCGCACCGTTGCAGACGCCTGTGGACATATTGTTCTTTTGCCAACTATACCTATTAAATTCATAAAAGTTATTCAAAAATTTAGTTTTTCTTTTAAATTTTCACACTTTTTTTGTATAGGATTTTTACAAACCTTCAAATAGGTATAGTTTACTTTTTTTTTCAACCTGTTTTATGTCAGTATTTAACAGCACTTACTGCTTACAAAGAATTGAGCAACTTTTTAAAAAAATCATTCATTATCATATCTCTTCACAGTTCCTAAAACTTTTTAAATTCGTACCTTAATGAATTCTACAATAATGCAACATTGACGTGATTTTTTTGGAGTTTTCCTAATCGTAAACTAGGTATTAAATTAATAATGTTTCTCGCCAGTTTTCTGCAATTTGCAAGACTTAATACATCGCAACGCCTATTTGTTATACATCCCAGCCCCCATTTGGAATTGGATTTTCTCTTAGAATAAAAGTTTTAGCCTGGTCCACCACGCGTAAGTGCGGATTACAGGTTTCACACACACAATATGCAATCATTAGATTATTCTGCGCCGCTCAGCAAGATAATTTGCCTTGCAATGCCGCGGAGAATATGCCGAATCATCAGTTTGTTTACTGAATCTATAATATTAATACTTGCTTTTGATAATTATTTCCGAGTAAGGCATTTAATTCTTCAAAATAGGAAAACTTAAAACTAATTCCCATAATATATCACCATTAAAAACCCTACCCAGTAAACAGAGTGCAAATTCATTTGCAACTTTAGCAAAGATTGTCTACGTAGTAGGTACGTACTCGTATTTGTATCGGCGCCACAGACGACAAACTTTCCCGCATCCGAGGAAGATTCTGTTACCTAACACGTGGAAAGCACTATACGCGAAACATAAACTTGAGAGTCGAGGAACATGTCGTTTAATTTGATAAAAGTGTTGCAACTCAAATGTTTTCAATGTTTTTTTTCAATTTTTTTAAAGTGTTATCTCAGGTAATGATGAAGCTGTCTCTAAAGTTGATATTATGAGAACAACCATAAAAAAATGTAACATATTATGGTTCTTTTCTTTCCTATGATTTTTGCCAAAACAAAATGAAACGATACTGAAATAATTAAAAGATAAACATAAAATATTGCAAATTTTTAGAATCACGTTAAATCACTTAAATTATCAAGATTTCCTCTTTAAAAGAACTATAAAAACACACTTTGCGATTTTAGTCACCTGAAGATTGAAAACTACACAATAACTTTTAAAAACATAATAGGTAAGTAAGTGTGTATTACTTTTTCTTTTCTATAGAAAAAACAGTATATATTTTTGTCATTCGCGCACAATTCACCCTTTCGCACCCACAAACGTATTCGTAAGAGTGAGGAGAACAACTGCTCGGGTCGATATACACCAATATTAATCGTTATAATATATCTTCGTAGCTAGCTAGATAAGAAAAAACGCTACTTAGAATCTGTTTAATAAAACCCAGTCGTGACTCACACAAAGAGCTTTTGTATCGCTAAAAACTAAAAAAAAATAAAAAAACAATTAATTACTAAAGTACCATCCAAATAATAGCTAGAGACTAAAATGGGGCATTCTTTATTCGCTATGATACGCCGCTGCGTTGGTTCATAAACCTCGACGGAGGACTTTAAGCCTCTTTGAATTTTAATTTCTTTACGCTCAGTACGAGTATATCAGCTGAATACCTGCGCAACAGGAGTCTGAAGAGAATAGGTATAAAGTTTAATAAACTCTGTGAACAAATGGGTCTGCTAGCATAGATAAATAACATAAGAACTTTGCCTATCTTTCCTAACATATAAAATTCTCGTGTCTCGTATTTGTTACCAAACTTCTTTGATACGGCTCGGCCGATTGTTATGAAATTTTTCGTGTATGATCGGTAGGTCTGATAGACGATCGTAAGCTCTTTTTTTTTATATCCCTAATGGCAAAACAACGGTTGCTGGGTCAGCTAGTCTAATATATAAAATTATCGTGTCACATTATTCGTAACAAAGTCTACTGAAACGACTAGATTGATGTTTATGAAATTTTTATGAAGGTATATTCGGTAGGTCCACTAGGAGGACATAAACTATTTTTATACCCTTAATTGAGAAACAACTTCCAAACAAGCAATTTGACATATATATGAAGCTTTCTCGTTACATTTTATCAGTTTCGTAGTCCGTAGTATCGCACCACCCCGTTGGGCCAGAGAAGCTAAATGCCTCTAATATATTAAAAAAATTCTCGTGACAATTTTTGTTACCAATCTCGAACGATTGTTATGAAATTTTCTGTCTTTTCGGTAGGTCTGAATAACATAAGAATTTTGCCTAACTTTTGTGTAATATATAAAATTCTCGTATCTCGTATATGTTACCAAACTCATCCGAAACGGCTCGACAATTGTTATAAAATTTTCCGTGTATGTTCGGTAGGTCTGATAGTAGGTCGTAAGCTTCGTACATATCCCTAATGGCAAAACAACGTTTGCTGTGCCAGCTAGTGTAAGTGGTTTCGATTCTTCACTCTGTTGAAAAATGAGAGGTTTGTATCAATAAATTTACAAAATCCCAGATAGAACGCAATAGTTATAGTATATCCATAATTTAAAATTCGAAACACCATTAAAGCCGTGCGATGCATGGCACTCGTACACAGAGCTAACGCCAGGCTGACTTCTGTTTGTCGTCTAGTTTGAGTACACAAGAAGGAAACAGTGTCGCTATCTTGAAGCACAGTCTAAAGTGCTCTGAGAACATGGCTCTTAGTCTTGCCGAGCTTTACTTTCAAATGATTATTTGCAGAGATGTTTGAAATTTACAACTACAAAGAGAACTAGACCATTAAATACAAACAGAGGTTTCGCTTGATGAAACAAGAAATACTCGTTCCTCATAATATACACGTAGACTGTTAAAATGTATCTACAAGCTTTTTTAAATATCCACAGTAAGTAGGATTTTTCAATCGCCAGATAATCGTTAGCTACGGAATAAAATATGACGTTTTGACAGATTTTGTATGGCATTTGTTTCAAACTTATTCCTCAGATAGTTTATCTGGCGATCAAAATTTATTCTGATCGTCATATTTATTCCTTAGTTAACGATTATCTGGCGATTGAAAAACAGGCCCTAATACAATTTATTTGATAAATAAAAAGATGTAAATATCAATGCTCATTATGGAATAGCATTAACAGCATTTTCTTTGAAATTAAAATAACCTGCTACAATACTTTTCATTTTCATTCTCTACTAACGTTCGCCCGCGGCTCCGGCCATGTGCATTTCGATTTTTCGCAAATCCCGCCGTAACCATAGATTTTTTTAATATAAAGTAGCCTGTGTTCATAATCTATCGTCTTTCCAAATTTCAGCCAAATCGATTACATAGTTGCGGCGTGAAGGAGTTCGAACACAAACGTTTACAAACTTTCGCCTTTATAAAATTCTTGTGATAATTCACATTATATTACGGAGTTGAATTTAACAGCGTAGAAGCCGTATTTAAGCGATTTTGAATGAAGTTTTATTTAAAAAACTATAACGACGATTACTTTAAAATTTAAACGTCCTGTGTTTTGGGTCTTTAATCTAAAATCGCTTAAAAGCAAAAACACGATTGGTTAAATTTTCTCGATAGAAAGTTCTCCCAAAAGTTGCTCCAAAAACTCAGTTATCCTGTTTTTATCGGAAACTACAATGGATGTAATTGTAATTTTTGTTTTAATGTGTCGGTAATAACAATATCCAAAAACGCAAACCGATTTTTGATAACTGGCTTAGTTTTTGAGTAATTAGGTACAAGGTCGTTTTTCTGTTATATTCTTCCGCGACGCTGCATGTCGCACCTACCAATGTATCCATGAGAGTGAGAAAGACAAAAATAAATCCCCTTAGTGAAATAAACCGTCTTTTATGTATTTTATTGCAAACACAGCGCTCAAACAGGACGAGTACGATAAGACGCTACGCTAAGTAGTAGATAAAGTTAAAAACTTAAGTCATAGCCTAGAGCCCTAGACTGACTTTACGCTCGTACTTTGTTGCTGTGTATTCTGTTCTTGACGTTTTAAGCTGAAAGAAATTAAAAAGAAAAAAAAATTTGCACTGAACAATATGATATAAAATGCTACAACAAAAGGTCATACAAAATATATATATTTTCTCTTTCCATTTTCCTGTTAGAGAAATTCTTTTGTAGAAAGATTTTTTAATATCATTTAACTGTTATTTCAATTTGTTGTTGCGGAAAAACATGCATAATGATTAATGGTACAAAATAATAAAACATGCAACTGTGATTGTACTTATATTTTTTCGGCATCCGAAAAAAACAAGTATCGCAATTGAAATCGGATTCACTCCAAAACTCTTTTCCAGTACCCACTGGTAATAATACTGTTTTAGAGGTAATGTCTAAACATAATAATGAGAATTCGTATTATGTATGGAACCGGGTTTCATTAATTTCTAAGTATTATCTTTTTGTAATAGTGTTTTAAGTAAGTGTATTGTAGAACGATCTCTAGTATAAAGCGGTTGGTGGGAAGCGGCTTGATGAGGAAGCCTGAGGACAGGGTGTAGTGGCGCGCGCTTGGGAAGGCCTCTGTCCAACAGTGGACGCATGCTGACATGATAATGATGAATAGTGTTTTACAGACTTAGCATGTTATTCCCATAAATTAAGAAGAGGCACTTATCGAAATTATCGCACCGGTTATTTAAATCCGCGTCCCCCAGTTATCGCGGCTGGGAACTCTACCACTGAGCTACGGGGGCTTATCCCCCGTATGCATATATTTCAGGGAAATTAATTTAATTTTTTTTCTGAAATCTTGGAATTTGTGTGGTGTTCCAGTCTTCTCGCCACTTATTTAGCACGCTTGAATACAAGATGCCTATTTGACTCTTGATCGAAGGCTGCACCCACGTCAAATTGAAATGAAAGCCGGGAGCTTTATATCCAGACTTTTGTGGTGCGTATCAGGAATAAGGAATCAAAGCTCTTCATATACGTCTTCTTATTTACTAACCAATAAAAGGAAGATTTAAAAGATGAAAATCCTTGGCGCAAAGGGTAAGCCTATTTATATTAGCTATAGTAAGTAATTGAGTGGATGACTTTGAACTTTTTTAATTTTTTTATAGATTTTACATGAGGATGAAAATGAGGCTTGAAAGAGGCTTCTACTTTTCCCTAATGTTCCGACTCGTTGACCACAAAATAGTCGTCTATTTCGTGGTCTACATTGCCGTCATATAGATATTTCAATTCACGATGACGAATTCCATACGAATCGAAAGAAACCAAAATCAGCGATTTTGACAGTGTGGGGCGCGTCTTCGTGTATTGAAATAATATCTATAACCTGTTTCCGTTCCACCGCTCAGTTAGGACGACGGGTTATTATCGAAGAAGAGTAATTCACAACCATCAACGTTTCCTAACACGTAAATTAGCGAAAAAAAGAGCACCGACGAATTTCCATTCTAAATTTATTAAAATTCCGAACATTTACGTCTAATTTGTGAGCAGATAAAAGGTGGTCGCAATTACTGGAATGGCCACTGGGAACAAACGCGGTTCCAACAAAAGAGTGGAGGCTTCGAAGCTGACGAGGGAGCGCTTTCTTTCCTTCCAAATGAGCAAACTATAGTCGCGGGCGGGAAGATTTGTGTTTAAAGACACGTGCACACTAGTGGTATTATCGTTCGATAAAATAAGTCGCCACGTGGTACTATAAGGCTTTCTTTACACTTATTTTGTAGGGATGTATTTATGTGTATGTGTTTTAGTGCTCCTTCACGGCGCTTTCTTTCCTTCCAAATGAGCAAACTACAGCCGCGGGCGGGAAGATTTGTGTTGAAGGCCATGTGCACACTAGTGGTATGTCATATCGGTCGATAAAATAAGTCGCCACGTGGTACTATAAGGCTTTCTACACATCTACACTTATTTTGTAGGTATGTATTTGTGTGTATGTGTGTGCTTCTTTACGCCACAAGTGCCGAAACTATTTTGCTGAAATTTGGAATGGAGATGTATCTGCTATAACTGTAACTTATGAGTACTTATCATCCCGTGAAATCCATGGTTTCTACGTGATAAAAAACCGAAGTAAACGCGGGCTAAGTCGCAGGTATCAGTAAGCTCTATGGTTTAAAGATGGTCACTAATTACGACTTAGGACCGTAGTCCGTAACTGATTATTATAAATTCTTGATTTGTTTTACTACATTGATAATTTGACATAACTTTAATTTACATAGCTTTCTACACGAAAGCATGAAGGTAGTTAAATGCTCACGGGATCACCCGAATAAACCAGGGTCTGGTCCCTTATATAATATAACCCTTTATTTAATAGTTTATAGGCAAGTAGCGAGATGGTTAAAGTGAGTATGGCCTCAACTGTTCGCTACCGTTTGTTGCGTTCTCTGTCGCACTTACGGGCTATGCGGCAAACCTGTTGGGCAACGGGCATCGTCCTGTTTTTCCATTTTATTGCACCGCAGGCAGCGAGATACAGCGTACATCGCCCTGAGGACAGTCGCTAACATGCAGCTGTCAATAGATGGCGCTGGCTGTAAATGTATAGAGGAATTCGATACGTTTGTGCGATGCTAGTCGACTCGAAATTCGTACAAAAACCTGTACTAACCCTATAGTATGTACACGACCTAAGCCGGAAGGGCGCTGAGTGTGTGCATTGTTCTTTCCGCGGCGTTTGGAAAGCACTTAGGCGCTGTTGTTCTAATCATGATAACGTGAGGGGACGTTTCATTTTCATCGCAGTTATTGCTGCTACCGCGGGAGAGCAGAGAATACGAGGATGCAATTGACATTACCGCGTACCGACTCGTTGGTGACGCGGGATTGCTCTTTTATTGGCATAACAATGAATTATGATAAATTGATTAAAAACTCATTCTATTTAGGATAATGCTAGCATAGTGTAGACTAGAGTGTGTACAGCAACTACAGCTCCTCGGTATCATCTTAGTTTGAAAGGAGGTTTGGCTAATGCCCACCACGTTTGTCAAGTTTGGATTGGCAGACTTTAGACATTTTTAAAAATATTGTGGGGAACTTTCAGATGGGTAGCGGAGCTATGCAGGTCAGCAATGCAGGTTCCTTCAAGACACGAGCGCCCTTGACTTTTCGAAGTTAAGCAATGATCTCTGGGTAGGTATACTTTTCTAAGGTTGTCTGGATGAGATCGCTCGTTAACATACTGACATTCTCTATATCTGGGGTGATCTAAGATTCGAGTCCACGACTAACCGAGATCGTCGATTCGAATCTTTGAGATAACAGATTCTACTAAGCATCCGTAAAATTTTATTGCACAGTCTCAAAAGGTAGAATGAAAATAATAATGTTTTTACCCACGACGGAACGGAGTACGGGTATATGAGTTTAGGGTGAGAGACCGTTAGTACATTACTCTATTAAAATTATTTTATGTTTGTTTGTATGTTAAATTGTTCACAAAAACCAATAATGCAAAAATATTTTTGTTTGTTTGTTTGTTTGTTTGTTTGTGCACATCGATGTTCCCATTTATTTCAAAAACGGCTTGACCGATTTAGATGCGGTTTTCTGTATAATGTTTGGTGTTCAGCGGCAATGGTTCTTAGATAGTTGTTACGAACATCGATCACCAGGGGGCGCCATAAAATACATTTATATTGCAAACGAATGTTCCCATTTATTTCAAAAACGGCTTGACCGATTTAGATGCAGTTTTCTGTATAATGTTTGGTATTCATTGGCAGCAGCGTGGTCTTCTCCGAAGGGAACGAGTCTCTTCGGGGGTACGGGCCTCGAGGCTTGCCTCCTTACCCGGGCGATGTGTCGCGGAGGCGCAGCGCGCCCCCGGTGTCGTTCTTCTAGCCCCGGTAAGGGGCTAAGGCCTCGCCGTCCTGGCTTGTGGCCTGTGGGTCTTGATTAGCTGGTGACCCCGCGCGGTCAGCGGTTATGTCGCTGCCCTGCGCGGGGATGTCGGGGTCCAGTTGAGTGAACCTCGCGTCGTCATCATCGTCTCCATCGCCGTCTACGCGCAACCGCGCGGGGGACGGAGACCGCAGGAGCTCGCGAGGTAGCGGACGCCCGTTTGGTGGTCGATCGAGGAGTGGTGCGATCCCGTGGAGATGCGCGCACGGCCCGTAGTCCGCGCGAGCGAACAGGCGTTGTGCGAGGGTGCGGACAAATTCCTCCACGGTGGGCGTCCTGGTGTCCCGGTGTATCACGTCATTCCTGACGTACCTCGGGGCTCCTACAATCAGGCGCAAGCACTTGTTTTGTTGTACCTGCAGCCGGCGCGTCTGGGTGGCTGAACATAGGGCATACCAAGCAGGTGCCGCATACGTCAGACGAGAACGGATATACGCCCCGTAGATGCGGAGCTTGGTCTTCGGTGTTAGGCTGGAGGCTAGGACCTGGCTCAGCATCGACACGGCAGCCTTCGCCTGGTTCACGGCGTGATTTACCGTGAGTACCATGCTTAGGTTCCGGTCGATGCGGCACCCCAGGTAGCACACCGAAGTCTGCCACTGTAGGTCCTGTCCTCGGAGACGCAGCTGACGCAGCGGTTTCCACCTGCCAAACATGATGGCGGCCGTCTTGCCCACGTTGACGGCCATCCTCCATCTGTCCAGCCACTCCGGCAGCAGGTCCAGCAAACGCTGCATGCGGTTGACGGAGACGATCTGGTGGTGTGACGACGCGAGGTACGCACTGTCGTCGGCGTACAGCGACAACAGCACGTCATCCTCACCCTCGCGCAGGTGGCCAGTAAGGGTGGGGATGTCGTTTGTGTAGACTGCATATAGGCACGGCGATAGGCAGCTGCCTTGAGGTACTCCGGCACGTATTGGACGCGGCTGGGAGTCAGCGCCCTCCATGGAAACGTAGAAGGACCGGCCTTCCAGGAATGATGCCACCAGCCGCACGATCGCGGGTGGCAAGGTAGTTGGTAGGAGCTTCGCCAGGAGTCCGGTGTGCCACACACGGTCAAAAGCCTTCTCGATATCTAGGAAGACCCCAACCGTGCAGTGGCCCTTGTTCTTCTCACTGGCGATGTGGTGTAGACCTCTTGCCAGCTGGAGCGTCGTTGAGTGGTTGCTGCGAAACCCGAATTGCTCATCACGCAGTTGGATGTGGGGGGCGAGTCTTCGCAGCAACAGACGCTCAAACAGCTTTGCGAGGTGCGACAAGAGGGTGATGGGACGGTAACTTCCTGGCAGGCGGCGGTCCTTGCCTGGCTTGGGGAGGGTGATCACCTTCCCCTGTTTCCAGGACTCCGGGAAGTGGCCGGTGCGGAGTATCCCATTGAAGAGCCTCGTTAGTGCTATGAGGGCTCTCCTAGGCAGCTGCTGAATTGCGGCGATCGGTATCCCGTCGGGACCTGGCGCCTTCCGTTTGGGGAGTCGGAAGACGGCATTCCTCAGCTCAGACGGGGAGATAAAATCTTCTCCCCGGAGTGGAGGTGTTGGGGCCGACAGGAACTCTTCCACCTGTTGGTGGATCGCCGCGTGGTGTCTGGTGGTCGTGGCATCTGTAGCCGGTGAGTTGGGAGTAAATTGGCCTTGCATATACTCCGCCATTATCTCTGCGCGTTCACTGGCGGAGTATCTTCGCCTACCCTCTCTGTCTAGTAGTGGGTAGACGGGTGTGGTCGTTCCGGTGAGGGTCTTGCACAGGTGGTACAGCGAGGTCTCGGACTCAGACGCCTCGTCGATAGTCCGCTCCCAGTCCAGATCCTCGCAGGCGTCGAGTGCTTGCGATACCTCCTGTGCAAGACGGTTGAGGTCACGCTTGACCCTCGGACAGCGAGTACGCGCCCATAGTCTTCGTAGGGCGCGCTTCCTCTGTAGCATGTCCCGGAGCGA
Source organism: Coenonympha arcania (assembly GCA_036785405.1). Taxonomy (NCBI): domain Eukaryota; kingdom Metazoa; phylum Arthropoda; class Insecta; order Lepidoptera; family Nymphalidae; genus Coenonympha; species Coenonympha arcania. The sequence goes on from CM072067.1 coordinate 8,361,788, forward strand.
GCTCGGTAGCAGGTCCCGTCGGCCAGCGTGTGGCAGTTCGGTGGTAGCGTTAGTTTTCGCTTCTTTGATAGCTGCCGTTATCTTCTCGGCGGTCCTGTCCACATCAGTAGAGGTGTAAATGGGACCCGCGAGCTCGAGCTCCGACAGCGCGATTGAGTACTTCTCCCAGTTTGTTCTTGTTCTGGGAGTGCGTGGTATGGTGAAGTCGCGCTGGAGGTTCAGCGTGACAAGTATTGGCAGGTGTTCCGTGTCGAGGTCATATATTACCTCGACACTGATAGGGTGGTCTATTCTGTGATGCAGCACGATGTCCAAAACATCGGGCTGATGGTGTGGATTGGACGGGACGTGGGTCGGCGCGCTCGGACCCACAACTCCGTATCCATGGCGCTCGCTGTCCTCGTGCAGCTGCCTTCCAGTCGTGTTGTTGACCCGCGAGCCCCAGGCTTGGTGCTTCGCGTTAAGGTCACCCACGACTAGTGTGGGGCCTTGCCACTCGAGGAGGGTCAGGACATCAGTGCTGCAGAAGTCGCTCGCTGGTGGTTTATAGGCGGCATAGATGTTGAGCTCCTGGTCTCCACTTTGGACACGTACTCCCTGCGTACGAAGAGACGTGTAAGGTGCGTGCTCCAGCTCCTCGTGCACTAGGTCCCGCCGCACCAGGGCGGCCGTACCCCTGTAGGCGTAGCCCCGGGGCGAGACCTCGTCGCGCCGGTACACGAAGAAGTTGGGGACTCGGAGCTCCACGTTGTCCGTGAGCTTAGTCTCACCCAGGAGGATAATGTGGACATCCTGCGACTGGGCGAGTGTGGTTAGCTCCCGGACGTGTCCTCTAATGCCACCCGGGTTCCAGTAAAGCACCCTCAGTGTGTGAGGGCGCGTGTGAGCACGGCCATCCCGGCCGCGATCGCCGGCATTAGCCCCTGGCCCTGTAGGTACGCCGCCAGGCTGGCCATCACCGCCTCCAGCACAGCCCGGACTAGGGCTATAGCGTCCGGGCTGCTCTGTCCTTCCCCCTGGATGTTATGGGGAGGAGCGACGTTGGTGGGCTGAGCGGTTGTTGGTGTATGCTGACGCGCGGCGGTCCGGGCGGGCACCCGGGCATCCTCCGAGAAGAAAGCTTGGGCGGGTACCCGTATTGCTGCACGTTCAGGCAGGCGGGCGGGTGGTGCAAGTGGGCGGGGCGGTTTTGTGAGCACTACTTGCGGCACCTGAGTTAACGTATGGGCGGGCGCCCGTACGGGTATTTGGGCGGATGCCTGAGCTGGTGCTTGGGCGGGCGCCTGAATTGGTATTAGGACGGGCGCTGGAGCCGGCGTTTGGGTAGGCGTCAAAATCGGTGATTGTGCGGACGCCTGAGCTGGTGTTTGGGCAGGTGCCAGAGCTATTGTTTGAGCAGGCGCCTGATCAGATATTTGGACCGGCGCAGTCATCCGTGCGATCACACAGGTGGGCATATCAGTTTGTGGCTGGAATTGTTCTCCATCCGGCACGTGAGATGGGCGCCGCGAATGAGGCGTGGAGGCTGCGGTAGGCTCAGAGCGAGGTAAGCGGGCAGCTTTTCTGTTCTTCCTTCGGCCCGACCTCGTAGCCCGGCCGCGTTCGGTAGGCGGGTTAGCTGGCGGCGCGAGGGTCGTAGGTGCGTCCACAGTCTGCAGCGCGACCGCTCGTTGCGTCTGGGGAGCGCCTTGCGCCTGAGAAACTCCAGGCGTGGGTGTTGAAGCGGCGCCAATGGCGGCGGTTGTGAGCCTCGCGGTGCGTGGCTCGGCGCCTCCAGTGGGCGCTGGCGGTGCGCGGGGGCGAGGGGGTTGGACGTTGATGCCCCGTTTCCTGGCTTCCCGTCTGAGGTAAGGGCACCGATGATCGTTGGCGGCGTGCCCCTGGCCGCAGTTGGCGCACGTTGGTGCGTCTGTGCGAGGCCGGGGACAATTGCGCACCAGGTGTTCTCCAGCGCACCTTATGCACCTGGTCGGTCGGTGGCAGTTGGTGGACGCGTGCCCGACAAGCTGGCAGCGGTGACATTGGGGTGGCCGGCTTCCGCCTCGCCATGCCTCCACAGTGACACCCGGCATGCACAGAATCTCAGTCGTTGCGTAGAGTGCCGCCAACAGCTCCAGCGACATATGGGCCAGCTGTACAAAGTATAGGCAGCCGTGTTTGCCCTTGGCTGGCGGCAGCGCCCGCGCGGACTCAGCCGGAAACCCCAGGCGTTGGAGAGCCGCAACCACCTCTTCAACTGGAGTCTCGTAGGGGAGCCCGCGAATGGCTACCTTGGTGGGACGTTCTGAGTCTATGCTGTAGCAATAAAACGAGATCGCCTTATCTCGTTCTGCTTCCTCGGTGAGGTACCGTTGTACAGCCCGGAACTCCTCTTCAGTCTGGGGTAGAAAACGCACACCTCTGCCTAGTGGGCGGGCGCTGGGAGCGTGACCTAATACCCGTCTTAAGTTCTCGAAATGTCTCATCCAATTTGGGAGGCATTCGACCACCAAGGGCGGGTACTTGCGTGGTGCTGTCACGGTGGCACCAGTAGCGGTGACGGCAACAGCAGTGGCGGCGGCGGAGGCAGCGGATGATATGATGGGCGTGGGGGCCGGTGGCGGTGTATGGCGTGCGGCCTGTGACAAAGCAGCGACTGCAGCATAAGATGTGCTAGGCTGCGGGTCAGACACATCCATGTGCATGCCTCGATGGGTAGGCGATGCAAGTCCTGCGTAGCTAGTCGAATCTTTCGGCCAGGTAGCAAACTCGCAGTGCGCCGTGGAGTGCGCGGACGGCTGCAAGGACGGCGATGGTGGCAGCGGCGTGGTTGCGCTAGGCTCGACAGTAAGGGAGTGCGCCGGGCTACTCGGAGCTAACGAGCTTGTGGAGTGCGTGGTTTTGGGCGTCGGCGACGTAGAAAGTGCGGTTGCCCCGGCTTCACAGTCATTGGATGATGGTGGTCGCGGCAACGGGGAAACTGGTGTAGGCTGCAGCGGCGGTATCGATAGCAGCAACGATTGCATTTGCGGTGCCAGTGGCGGCATCAGCGACTGCGGCGGCTGTGATCTTGATTCCAGCAGCGGTTGCGTAGGCGGAGGCATCGCATATGGTGGCGGCCGTGGTGTTGGTGGTTGTTGCGACGACGATGGCGGCGTCTGCGGCGATGGCGGGGACGGAAGCGCCTGATATTTCATTGGCGGGCGTCTCTCGTCTGTTTGTGCCGGTGAATCCGGCGAGGAGTCCTCGGGCCGAGGACGCTTCGCTGTTTCTGCGCCAGGTGTAAGCTCAGTTACACCGGCTGCGAAGTCTGCGCCAGCGTTCTCACGAGGAGTGACGGTCTCGGTGGGTTGCGCCACTTGTTTGACGCGAACTCGCGACCGAGATCGAACTAACTCAGTCCGCGGTAAGGTCGATGCATTATCCCGGCGAGAGGTGGATTGTGGGATACCAGTCCGAGTACCCTGTCTTCTCCGGCGTTGTTGTAAGGGAGGTTGTTCAATGTCGTCGGACATATCGGTGGCTATGTCACTGCTTCCCTGAATGTAGGTTCGGGCTGAAGTCCCCTCGGCGCGTGCAACCACACCAGGCGAGACCCTGACGGGAGACCCAGCGAGGCGCCCGCGAGCGGGGACACAGTTCCGCACCTACAGGTGTTAGTGAGGGCTTAGGGCGCTTTTAGTGTCACGCGGATTTGCTCACGCACGCGGGATTGGACCGCATGCGTAGCATCCGCAAAGAACAATTTCATATAGGTATCTATTGTAAAGCGTGATAAACGCACGCGGGACGCGGGGCGCTGTGCGGGGCGTCACCCCGGTGCGGGGTATCCGCATGCGTAAGCGCTGCCTACAACTTCAGTGCCCATTTTAGAGTCGAGCGGGGCGCACGCGCCGTATTGTACTACCGAAATGAAAATCGATACAGAACGAGTAATCATTGAAGTTCATCTGCGGCCCGTTTTGTGGGATAAACGCAATGAATTATACAAAAACAGGGACGCGAGGGAGGCTGCATGGAGAGATATTTTGAAGGAATTGGCACCTAACTACGAAAATTTGAGCGAAGAGGAAAGAAAAGAGGCGGGTATGTGTTTGGTTCATTATTTTATTTATACAAGCATCATTACTTTATTAATATAAGCATAATTATTTAATTCACAAATAACATCAAAAACCTTCTAAAACCTTTTGAGTTTAGTTAATTAATTATATATCGGTGTTGCCAGGAGACTTTTCCTTCATTGATAAAGTAATCTGCAAATATATCTCTGATATTACTTGCCGACGTATTACTACTTTCAGTCTGCTGCCTGGGTAGTGGTCCCGTAAAACCATTTATGACAAATGTATGGCTGACCTTGTAGCCATCCCGTTTCCTTATGAAATTGTGAAGTACACATGCCGTCTTGACTATTAATTGTGCTAGATCTAACTTGACATTCATGGATCTGTGAAATATTCTAAATTTATTTGACATAATTCCAAAAGTGCATTCTATGTACCTTCTAGCTCTGGACAGACGGTAATTAAATATTTTCTTTTTGTAAGGTAAATTATCACGAGCATAAGGCCGCATCACATGTGATGATAAACCAAATGCCTCGTCTCCCACTATCACGAACGGCAACTTTGCTCTTACACTAGATGGATAAGCTACTTCGGGGCAAATAATAGGCAACTCTTGCGGGTCAGGGATACCCAACGTGTTACTTTCCAGTTTCGTATACAATTGACTCCTTCTAAAGATGGTTGAATCGGCGTTGCTTCCACTGGTACCGACATTAATATATGTAAAATTATAATCAGCATCACACATTGCGAGGAGCACTACAGAATAATATTTCTTATAATTAAAATATAGTGATCCACTGTGCGGCGGCCGAATCACTCTTATATGTTTTCCATCAATTGCACCCAAGCAATTAGGAAAATTTGTATATGTGAGAAATCCCTCTACGATTTCTTTCCATTTGATCCCATTAAGCTGTGGAATACATTCAGACTTTAGTTCAATCCATATTATGTAACAAACTTGTCTTACTATTTCGCTAATTGTTGCAATTCCAATCACATAGGAATAGTGTAGATCAGTGAATGTATTACCAGTTGCCAAATATCTGAAAACAAAAACAATATATTAATAATATATGATAACATAATATATTAATAATGCTGACATCAGACATAAGACAGCATGCACCGCTCGAATTTTACTTCAGAAGAAAAATAAATACCCTTAAGGTGAAAGGGCACGGAAGTAGCTAGCGCTAGAAGTTTTTAATTCGTTTTAACTACAGTACTATAGCTACGTTAGATTTCTATGATTTGCCGAAAATTTTATCATAGGGGGGTATTTATGCAGTTATGATTTCATATGAAAAGTTCGAAGTATAGTTATGTATCTCATATCTGCTAAAAGTGGCCACTTTTAGCAGATTTGAGACACATAACTATGCTGTAAATATTTTATAAGAAATCTTCTCTGTATAAATTAACCCCTATGGTAAAATTTCCGGCAAATGAAAGGAATCTAATAAATATATATAATATAATATAATGAAATATCGTTTATTTCAGGCAATATTTACATTACAAGATGTCCTCCTTCATGAAGGTTGACAGATGCAAATAAAGCAAATTTTTGTTAAAACAAATTAAAAACTTACAGCGCTAGTGACTTCCGGAAGTTTTCACCTTAATTTTGATGATGGCAAATTTTACTGTAACAAATAAACAAATTGCCCGATTCAATCCGGTGTTTTTCCAAAAATCCTTAAATGAAGTTCTAATTATTTTTGTAAAAAATGAATTATTTCGTCGATGTCTGCGCCGCGCCGCCCCGGCCGCGCCGTCTGCGTCTAGTATAAGATTCACTTTGCGCTATCGTTCGCGGCGAAATTGACCGGCCTGCGCCGGCCCGCCGTTTGCGTTGCGCCTAAGGGTACTTTTCCTTCAACTGCGGCCTTATTTTTCCACTCTGTATAGGTATATATATATTGCTTGATTTATCTAATGCTTCATGAGACAGTGTAAAGTTCACAACATGTGTGAATTAAGGAGGGCCTTTAATCGAATGCAGTTAAATTTCCAACTAATATCAGATTTGTACACACGGCCACAGATCAAGCTTCCCAAAACCAGTATAAACAGGACTCATGCGTTGTTTATTATCGTAGACGACTCGGCGCCCGGCGAGGCCCTAGCAAGTTCCGTTTATTGGTACTGGTTTTGGGTAACTTGATCTGAAACTGTGTGTACTTTTGCCACTTACTTATTATATTTTGTCATTTCAGACAAGAAAATACAACAACGCTGGCGAACAGCAAGGGACACTTACCAGAAAGACAAGATATCTGAAAAAAATCAGCCATCCGGCTCTGGGAGTAAGAAGAAGAAGAAGAAATATTCTTACTATGACATTTTGACTTTCTTAGACAGTACAACGAAAACTGCTGGAGAAGAGTCACTCTGTGAAGAAATGTCTGAACAAAGTAATTTAGAAACACCTAATGAGTCCACGCAACCAGATACTTCACGTCAAGAAAGTTCTCACCCAACATCAAAACAAAAACAAGTAAAATCTAAAAAGCAAGCACCATCTGAATTTGAGGCACAGTTATTAGAATGCTTAAAGTCTAATCAACTGGAGCTAGAAAGTGAGGATTTGGCTTTCTTTCAGTCTCTGCAGCCTTCATTAAAAAGATTCACTAGATATCAAAAACTAATGTTCAGAACAAAAGTGTTAAATATAGTTATGGAAATGGAAAGTCAAACACAACCTGCATACTACAGTCCCATACCTACAACAAGTTCTAGTGCTTTTACTGAGCTTGACAGTTTGTCACCGATAAATCAAGATTACCAAACCAATAGTATAATCCAGGATACTTCGAGTCTTAACGACAATGCTATTAGTTCTGCTGCAGTGAATGACAATGAAACTCTTATTTCGACTGAAAGCGGCCTGTTTAATATCACGTCTTATGACGTAATTTATACCCCAGCAACAACATCATCTACAGGCGAAAGTAATGTCAACGCTCAGGATACAAATTTACAAAGAAATGAATGATGTAAAATTTGATTTTTTAATATATGAATAAAACTCTTTTTATTAAAATGAGTACGATTAACTTTTTTTCTCCAGTTTCTCTCTAATTGTTTGTTTAGTCATATGAGTGCGGTTGTACACACGGCACAGATCAAGTTACTCAAATCCAGTATAAGCGGGACTCCGACGGGTTACCTAAGTATGATAATACGCAAGGCGCGAGTTCCATTTATGCTGGTTTTGGGTAACTTGATCTGTGGCCATGTGTACTTTATCAGATAAAAAAAAGGATTGTGTATGTAGGTTGAACGTACCAATCCCAAACCAATTAAGGACTTTTTTTGACTTTAAATTACTGTCATGTGCAAACCTATAACTTTTATCTATATTATAATAAGTAGCGTGTGATGAAAGGTAGGAATGATTCCACTTTAATGGCGACATTTTATGAGTGAAATAATCTTATTTAATGAAATTTCAACATGAAATTGAATGAAATTATGAACAATGAAATTTCAGAGTACATGACAAAATTTTTTTTTTGCACATGTAAATTTACACATGACAGTAATTTGAAGTCAAAAAACGTTTATCCTACCTGTTCAAATCCCTTTCCACTAAATCATAGCAGGAAATTGAATATTTAAAATTTAAAACTTACCTTAATGTAATAGCGAGCCTCTCAATCGGTTGTATTGTAATCCTTCGTAAACTGCTTTTTTGTAGCTTATTCTCAATTTATTACAACAGTTCATCAAAAGAACGAATGGACATTCGAAAGTAATTTTTAAATTTACGTTCATTATTTTGTAGTTTTCCAAAGCGTGTAACAAACGCCCCAGCAAGAAGCCTATTTTCAAGAAAGGGATCAACATGTACTCTTGTCTTCTTGTTTCGTCGTTTGTAAAGTATGTAAGCGACACATATTCTTCTGACATTGATCATTTTTGAACACGTCTATACCGTTACGCAGCCCGTAGAAAACTGAAACTCATGCTGCGTATGATCCGCAGCGTGAAATTTTACGCATGCGGTCCAATCCCGCGTGCGTGAGCAAATCCGCGTGACACTAAAAGCGCCCGCAGTATTGTGTGGATTCTATACGTTTTTACGACGAAAAACGTGAAGGAATTCCGCGCGGATTTTAATCGGCGGGTAGCAGGCCGTTCTTAGATAGTTGTTACGAACATCGATCACCAGGGGGCGCCATAAAAAACATTTACAGTGCAAACGAATGTTCTCAATTATTACAAAAACGACTGAACCGATTTGGATACAGTTTTGTATAAAATATTAGTGAGTCATTGGCAATGGTTCGTAGATAATTGTTCTTGTGATTGAACAGCAGGGGGCGCCACAATACACGTCTCTTTATGACTTGGAAGGGATGATGCCTTCAAACGCTGCTAGAGGAGCTATAATGGCTAGTTTGAAGATTAATTTTCATTTTTAATAATAATATAATTTAAATTACATTAATATATTAATCGAAAAACTATAAAACAAGTGGAAAATTAAAAAATTTTAAAACACCCACGACTTTTGCAGACTTGTAATTGAAAAAGGATTAAATAATTTTTTTGAAACTCCCCGACTAAAGGAAAGTAAGAACTAAGAACCTATCAGTATAATTACAAATCCAAGAAAATCCGTCGGAGCTGCCATTGCTATTTTCGTTTCTAATATCAATTAATGTAAGTAAGTATTGATAAACTGCCGGTATATGAGAAGTATCAAGAAATTGAATTAGTCATCAACTGGTAAATAGCACCATCAACACCGTCATAGGCAAAACACAGCAGCTCCGGCGGATTTTCTTGGATTTGTAATTATACTGATAGGTTCTTAGTTCTTACTTTCCTTTAGTCGGGGAGTTTCAAAAAAATTATTTAATCCTTTTTCAATTACAAGTCTGCAAAAGTCGTGGGTGTTTTAAAATTTTTTAATTTTCCACTTGTTTTATAGTTTTTGAATATAAATTCAATCATAACGATTGGTATTGGCAGATCAAAAACAGCCTATGCTAGATATGGTCCGTTCGTTTTAAGAAAATAGTTATTCATTTAATTGTCTGTCTACCGAGCCGAGGGTCGTGACCCCCGACAATCAAACTTTAATTAATTGTAACATTTTTTGTCTTTCTCACTCTTTGGGATACGTTGGTAGGTGCGACATGCAGCGTCGCGGAAGAATATCACAGAAAAACGCCCTTTTACCTAATTACTCAAAAAGTTATCAAAAATCTGTTTCTAAGCGTTTTTGGATATTATAATTACCGACACATTAAAACAAAAATTACAATTACATCCATTGTAGTTACCGATAAAAACTAGAAAAACTGAGATTTAGGAGATTTTCTATCGACAAAATTTTATCCAATTGTGTTTCTGCTTCTAAGCGATAAAGATCCAAAATACATGAAGTTTAAATTTGAAGGTCTGTATAGTTTATAAATAAAACTTCATTCAAAATCGCTTAAACTTCTACGCCGTTAAACTGAACCTTTCAAAATATAGACTTTTAGTTCACTATGTTCACTTTTACTATAAAAGATAGTGTATTTTATCTGACTGACGATTATTTTCTAAACGCAAACGGACAATTTACACTTCTTGTTCAATGTGATTAATTCAAGCGTTTATACAGGAAAAGCAGACTGAAACAAAAATAAAAAAACCGGCCAAGTGCGAGTTGGACTCGCGCACCAAGGGTTCCGTACTACATTAAATAAGCTTAGGTAGTTATAGCTAGGTACTTTTAAGATTCGTTCGTACTAATGTAGATGTAACACGACCAAAACTGTAACGACCAAAGATGTAAAACGGTAATAATTACCTTTGTTAATGAACCGCAAAACTAACTTTGTTTGTAGAGGTTTATTGTTAATATCAAAAAAACTAAGCTAGTTAGAGCATTGGCTATAAATTTCCTGTAAAATAGACGTAAATTCCTATTGACCATAATTATTTGAGATTTTTCGATTGGTAAACTCCGGAGATAAGGGGGGGAGAACGGTATTTTTTTAGACATTTTCCCCGATAAATCAAAAACTATCATGACTAAAAATAATTAAAAATCGGTTTTAGAATGTACAAAGTAAACCCTTTTATATGATACCCCACATAGTACAGTTATCTCACTTTTAAATTTCAACCCTCCGATTTTCCCCCCTTTTTAAATAAGAACAAAAATAATTTCCATTTTTTTTTATTCCAGTGTCATTGGGCCACTAATATACACAACTATTCCAAATTTCATATCGATAGCTCCGGTAGTTGCTGAAATAATCGAGTGTGACGGACAGACAGACAGACGGACAGACAGACGGAGAAAGTCGCACCATAAGGGTTCCATTTTACCATTTTGGCACGGAACCCTAAAAACATACAGTAGATGCAAGGTTTTCATAGGCTAGAAAGCATTTCTACTCATACCTTATACTCATACCTACCTAATATTTTACTTGTCATCCAGATGGCTATTTAGGATAATGCTAGAGATGCTTAGATTAACAATGTTTAACTAACGCAATTGTTTTATATGGTTTTATTTGTGTTATCGCCTCGAAGCCGCACCGCCCTTCCTGATTAAGTACGAGCCTAAAATATTTGGTATTTGGCAACCAGCCAATATCCTAATATAATCAAATTAAGAGATTGAACTAATATCTTCAGACTTCAGTATTTATGGATGAAACGTAGCAACCTAATTTTCCTACCAAGGCTATCTGAATAAATAAAAAACAACAGTTACAGACGATTCATTTACGAGTGGCTATATAATTTTTTTGTAATAGAAGACTGTTATTTTTTAATTTACAGCAATTTTCAGCAATCAAATATTTATTAGCGGTAAAGAAAAATATCGAGAAGAAACCTACATGCCTGAAAATTCTCACCAACGTCCTCATTGGTGTGTGAAGGCTGCTAATACTTAACTTGTGCAAAAACAATAAAAAAGTTGGATTTTTGCCTCCGTTTCCTTAGATAACAATAATTAAGTGAGGGTTGCTAACAGATACGTCGAGAATAAGCCCACGTCGAGAATAGACGTAAGAAACAAAATATAGGGGCTCTAGCCTCTAGCCATATCACATTGCGATCCGATAGATAGAATGGAGATGGAACTAAATAAAAAAAATGTATGAGAATGCGCGTAAGTCACGTGATCAATTTACCGAACATTTTCATACAATTTTTGAATTTCGTTCCATTTCCATTACACATATCGCAATATGTTATATTGCTAGAGCTGCTGATATACCTAGATGCCTTTCCCTACTTCATATTATATCATTACTTTCCGAAACCTATCGCAGTTTCTAAATAATAGAACAAATTCAAGCAAGTCACTGAACTCATTTTTAAACGATTTAGCGCACGTAACTTTTCCATACACAACATATTAAAATCAGTATAGCAGTCTCGACGCGAATGTTTACTAACTTGCCGTCGCCAAATTCCCCCTAGCCTCCACGGGCTTCGTACTACACAGGTGGCAGATGTTATTGATAAATAAAATAGAGTTATACCATAGTTATACTATTGAATAGTCAGTATAATACGCTCAAGTATGAAGCCTAGTGAATTAAACGATTTAATAGCGGAAATAAATCGAAAAAGTAGCAGGTTTGATCACATTTTCCAAAATTATTGAATTAGAGACTCTGTGGCGATGGAGCCAGGGAAATCTCTGAGTTCACACAGAGGCTGTCGGGGTCAATGCGATATTTTTCCCATCTACCCCGGTAATAGTACTTGAGACTTACCCTCTTTGCGCAACGTTTCAATCCAGCTGTTATGGAAGAAAATACGGCTAGTATTCTCGGCACCATTCCCCGCATGCAGGACCAATTATTATTATAAGTAAGCGATGAGTTTTATAGGCAAAAAAATTGGTTGTCTGTAAAGTCGGTTTACTGACGATAGTTGAACGTGACAACTCTCGCTTGCACTTCAAGCCTTACATGGAACGCCTCAGAGCGAGGTAACGTCACGGTAACGGTAAATGAGTCATGTTTTTTTGTGCGTGTAGCCGGCTCTATCGAATTATAAGACGTTGTCACGTCAAAAAATTGATAACAATATAGTGAAACTAGCCGACCTGGCAAACCTTGTTTTGCCATTAAGTGTCCTATATTAAATACACGTCATACACAAAATTTTTAACTACAATCGGTCGAGCCGTTTCGGAGGAGTTTGGTAACATAAATTGGCACGCAAACTTTATATATTAGAGAGAGGTAAACTTTGAAACATTGAAACAAATTACGGAACTAAAACCATACAAGTTGAGGGACAATTGTTTACCGAAGGATGTAATATTACGTGACTTGAGTCATTTGCATTTTTTAAACAAAAACATTGTCTTAATATTTAACCACGCATGCCACTTGAATTTACTTTAAAATTAAAACGTCATGTATTTTGAGTCTTTAATCTAAAAGCGCTTAGAAGCAGAAACACGATTGGATAAAATTTTCGGTAACAATGATATCCAAAAACGCTTAAAAAAAGATTTTTGATAACTGGCTTGGTTTTGGAGTAAATGGATAAAAGGTCGTTTTTCTGTTATATTCTTCCGCGACGCTGCATGTCGCACCTACCAACATATCCGTGAGAGTGAGAAAGACAAAAATAAATTCAATAAATCCCTTTAAACCTAAATTTACGTTATCAGGTATAAGTTCTTTGGCATGAAGTAGGTAACTGACCAAGGAAGTCTCAGTGGTGTACTTAATCTCAGTGCCGTATTCAGGTATTAGTCTCCGCTAATTACCTGCAAAACTGAGCTAAAAGCCAGAACGATGCAGTTTGTCTGAATGAGCGCTTTGTTATCCGCCAATGGGCCATTATCAACTGCTTTCAATAATACATTGAATTGCTATTTGGAGGACAAATTTAAATTATCATTATTGTAAACTGAAATTTATTTGCGGCACATTAGCAATTATTATGTATTTCTGTGACATTAGTATTAGCATTTGACGTCCTCCCTGGCGCAGTGGCGGCGCGTTCGGATTCGAGTAGGAGGTCACGGGTTCAATTCCGCCACGGGCCACTTTGAAATTTTGTTATTTCAAAATTGCCTCAGACTTTGTCTGGTGGGAGGCTTTGGCCGTGGCTAATTACCACCCTACCAGCAAAGACGCACCTCCAAGAGATTTAGCGTTCCGATGGGATGCTTTAGAAACCGTTGGGTTAAATTTACTTACACTTCCAGGCTCAGATCACTGAGTGATCTGAGCTTCCAGGTTAGTACGATAACATCCTAGGCTGCATCATCACTTACCATCATGTGAGATCGCAGTCAAGTACTAACTTTTATAGATTAAAAAAAAAAATCTGACCTCAACACATACCTTTGAAAAAAAAAAACCTGCATGTAAAAACTTTAAAAAGTAAGTTGCGAATGTCAGTAGAAAAACAATGTTCTGTACGATACCTATCACGTGACTTATCGATAACGAATTTTAATTCCTTATAATATCTTGCTATCGGGAAGAGTGAAACTTTCAATTAATACCTATACGTTTTTGAAACTTAAGAGTTGTAAAGCCCTGAATAATTAATTATTTATTATTCATTTTTATCTAGCAATATCCAGATCTTAAATAATGGTAAATTTCTTTCACACAATTTTATTTAAAAGCACAAAATACTTGTAGTGGCGAATTCGAAAGCTTAAACTTCATTTTTTAAATGGAGCTCGTTAAAACTTAAGGAATAAAATATTCTACGCGCTGAATACAAGGCGAAAGATTGCAGTATATCGACAAAAACACTTTTGTCGCGAAGAAAAACGATAAAGGAATATTTTTACAAGCCGTGAATACGGACGCATGGGATGCGAAGTTTTGCAGCCTCCCTGAGCGACCCACCCCGCCGGTTCCCCGCCAATATTTGTGGAAATATCTCTCACCAAACTTTTTAGAAGAAGGAGGAACTCGTCGGTACAATATATCCTTCGAGATTTTTTCTATCAGGTCATTACACACAACGCAAATTCAACAACACACAAATCACACAATTCTACTCAAGATTATATTAGTTTGACAGAAATTATTATTATTAGATTACAGAGATTATTATTATTATGAGTTTGACAGAAATACACAGTAAACTAGCTGACACGGCAAACGCTGATTTGCCAAATCAGTTATTCCTCACTTAGTTGTATGAAATATAGTTTACGTCTCAGGTCTACAAAATAGCCATAAAATAATTCTTAATATCGGTCCAGCCGTTTTGGAGGACTTTTATTAAGAGCACTGTGACAAGACAATATGAGAATTTTTAGATTTAGAGAAGATCGTAGATAATAATATAATGCACAAATTAAACAAAATCAAAATGTTTTATTTCACATAGGCCTAGCTTGCAAGCACTATACGGCGTATTTGTATATATTTAAATATCTGAGATCAATTACAGCTATATTACATACGTAATACTTAGTTTGCATGTAGTACCAGCATTTTTTACCTTTTATTCTCGCTAAATTAGATTGAGAAAGTCTACTGTTTAATAAAGAAGTTGCAATATTATCGTACAATAATAGATGAGCGTAACAATACTTATTTAAGCGTGGTACGTAACTAATGAAACGTCTAACCTGACAAAGCGTTAGAAAAATAACTGACTTTAAGTGCTGGATTAAGTAACTTTGATACTACAGTTGCAATCATTACGATTCAAAGCACAAGTGGAAGTAAAAGTGTGAAATTATAGTCTACGATTTCCCACACTAGATGTCTAGAATAGTACCTATTGTCCATTTTAGGTTTCTTTACACACTTTAATTTTGTATTCCACTGCGGTCTCAACTGATTGTAAGTGACAAGGCAATCGAAGATATTATCGTACTAATTTGTAGGAGGGTATAAGCAACCCCTGACAGTTTCTACACACCATCGCACCGGAACGCTAAATCGCTTGACGGTGCGTCTTTACCGGTAAGGCGGTAACTAGCCGCGGTCTAAGTCCTTCCTGCCAGACAAAAAGTTAGATCAAAGATGTTTTAATGGCCCGTAGATTTATGTGATCTTGATTATTATCAGCCGTATATTATATTGCCTGTATGCTATGGTTTTCTAATGATTATGGAATAGTATAAAAGTGGGTCATGTATCGATTTGATAATCTTACTGTAGGTATAACTTCTATGGTTAGTATTTAAGTTAGCTTACTTTCTGACATCGCAAGTCCTTGATGATTGAGACGATCTCATTCCCTGTGTATAATACAGGAATCGGCTTGTACTCGTGTGAATCTACTCACATTATTGCTGGTTCTCTGTTAAGTAACGAGTTTATTGTTCTTTTTAATTTGTGTGATTTAATACAGTCTAAAGCTAATCTTTTGGATGAAAAATCTCTGTATTGGACTTACGGAGATGGGTTTTATGTTTAATTGCTGCCACGGTTTGATTCCTGTACCATAGTGAAGAAATCTAAATAAATTCAGAATATTATGCTTTTTGTACTATTAAATTGCCTCAGAGTTACTAGAATGTTTAAGGAGAGAATTTAAATCTTTTCTAATACGAGTACCTATATAAAATTCTCGTGTCTCGTGTTTGTTACCAAACTCCTCCGAAACGTTTTCTGTTTTGTTTTAAACATAATTATGTTAAACCCCACCGCATTTATATCAGGACTTACACATCAGAATCTGAGTAAGCGATAGCTTGTGTTATTGGTACTAGATAGCTGATATTTTAAATACATAAATATAATATACTAGCTGATGCCCGCGACTTCGTCCACGTGGGATAAAAAGTATTCTATCTTTTAAGTTGGACCAAATGACAGATATTCACGAAGTTTGAACTAAATCGGTTCAGTAGTTTAGGAGTCCATCGCGGACAAACATTGTGACACGAGATTTATATATATTAGAGAATATAAGAAAACACCTAGACACTGGAAAACATTCCTGCTCATCACACAAAATTTACCAGTAGAGGGAATCGAACCCACAACCTCCGGCGCCAACGGCTATGCTTTCGTATTCAGTCGTTATGAAGCAGTAGGTATCTAGTCGCTATTAACTAAACCATCACGGTGTTCGACGTCGAAGTTAGAGGACATCATCTAGCGCTAAATAAAGCTAAGTGCACGAGGTTGTAGACCGGATTTGCCGGAAACGGACGCGTCGACATCGGCGGTCGTTTCAGGATCGCATCACGGTTTCATTCATCCCCCGCTTACGCCGTTCCGTAACTGAACCCAGTTTTACGCTAACTCCATACTAAGAGCACCGTCCTCCTACAGATGTCGCCGTCCCGCTCACGCGTGCTACACTAAAACGGGATAGACAAGAACGTAGGAACAAAATCAATAATGTCTGGTACCCGCCCACTGGTTCGACTCGCAACTGCGCTTCCTCAACGTAAATTCGATAAAATAAAACTGAGTAAAAATGATTAAAACTGCACATCGGCGTTAGAATACGAGCAAGGGATAGATGGCCTCGAAGTTGGATATAAAAGCCGGCAATGGGGCGCGATGGGGAGGCCGCGGTGGCCGCGTGTTTAACACGTGGTCGGATCACGTTACAATGTTTACCTGCAATCGCCTGACGGTCAGGTGGGATCCGACGCTACCTACTCTCGTTTACTACAGACTCGGTGATTGACCCCCCAATACAGGCAGGCTTCCTTTGCGGTTCACTTTTTTTTTTTGGTAATTTTTCTGGTAGTTTGTAGTAGGTAGGTACTTGGTCTGGTTCGTGATATTAATCGCGGTCTGGTTATTTTCACATTTTACCGACTAGGAACTAAGTAGGTACGCAGTTTTACGTTGATTGAGACGGACGGAGGTTAACGAGCTTATTCAGAATGTTTTTTTATTTTGTTTTTTCGATACGTAACATAAATCAACGTTAATACAATATGACTAGGTATTATTAGATAGACCTAAAGATAATGCTATGAATATTGTAACTATATTTAAAATTCATAGACAAAAAGGTTTTATATCGGGGATCATAGACAATGCATGTATTACCTACCTATACTCTCGTTTATACAGACTCGGTGATTGACCCCCCAAAACAGCCGCTTCCATTGCAGTTCCCATTTTTTTTGGTAATTTTTCCGGTAGTTTGTAGTAGGTACTTGGTCTGGTTCGTGATATTAATCGCGGTCTGGTTATTTTCACATTTTACCGACTAGAGACTACGCAGTTTTACGATGATTGAGACCGATTGTCGTTAGATTTTTTCGACCTTTTGTTGGTAATTTTGTTATTTTGTTTTTTCGATACGTAACATAAATCAACGTTGATACAATATGACTACATAGGCATTATTAGATAGATGACTACCTAACGATAATGCTATGAATATTGTATTTTTTTTTATATTATTATTCTTAAATATTTGTATTAAATGATAATATTTTTATTATTAAATATTGTAACTACATTTAAAATTCATAGACAAAAAAGGTTTTATATGGGGGATCATAGACAATGCATGTACCTACTCTCGTTTATACAGACTCGGTGATTGACCCCCCAATACAGGCAGGCTTCCTTTGCGGTTCACATTTTTTTTGGTAATTTTTCTGGTAGTTTGTAGTTGGTACTTGGTCTGGTTCGTGATATTAATCGCGGTCTGGTTATTTTCTCATTTTACCGACTATGGACTTCTCAGTTTTACGTTGATTGAGACTGATTGTCTGCAGATTTTTCGACCCCTTGTTAGTGTTTTTTTTTTATTTTGTTTTTTCGATACTTCGTAACATATTATATCGTAATTGCGTATGTTAGTCAAATTCATCCTTAAATATGTCTGTAAGTATTATTTAAAATAGATGACTAACTAAGGATAATATTTCGAATTTGGACCCTACATTTTTATAAGCTATGAATATTGTAAAGCTACATTTACAATTCATAGACAAAAGGGGTTTTATGTGGGGGATCATAGACATTGCACAATGCGTGTATGACTTGATAAATACCTAGGCTGATGATAATATACCGAAGAGTGATCTTGGAAAGGATTTCAGACTTTTCAGACCATCCTCCTCCATGCTCCAACATTTTACCATCTCGACGTAGGCGCCCTCACGTAATTGACATTCCACGAATACGTATAAAGCATTTCGCTTTCTCGTTTCTAATACGCACTGCTAAGACGTGGAATTTCCTTCCGGCATTCGTCTTCTCCGCCATTTTATAATATAGCCTGCACTCGTATCTTCAAAGTTGCTTCAAAGCAAGAATGCACAGGCATTAGACATTTTCTAGACAAGCGCCTTCTATTTTAGACTGCAGTAAATTATGCATTACTGTACCCGTTCGTATTTTAAGACTTTACCTTTCCTTGTATTTTCCAAATTTTCCTACATAATTTACGAGATATTTGTTAGGTTTGCCCAACTAGGTTCGGACTCTTCCGGAATGCTCCCTTAAAGCCTTCAAAGGCATTGAAGGAAGGTTAGGATATGCCTGGAAAATTTCACGTGAGTAAAGTCGTATTTATGAAGTTTACTTACGAAGTGTTCCACTCTGCACGATAGTAAGTTCTAAAAGTATCCCATAACTTTGGATAATTATCTACAATTTTATATGCCTCATTTTAGGCAGTAGGTATTATAAGGGGGGTGTACCACATCATTTTGATCTTCACGTCTCATATTTTTTATTTTGAGTTGCGTATTATACTGCTTATTCTTATTTCAAAAATCATTCCCAAAGTAGGCAGTATCAGCTATAATCACCACAGGGGTTATGTAGTTGTCTGTCTACAATCTCATAATTCCCTAAAAGTGGGTATTAAAAACTATGATTACACTACACTCTACCCTTCATGAAGCTTTACACGTAGGCATACATTATCATGTATCGGATACAAGATTACCCTGATGTACAATAATCTTGTATCCGATACATGTTCGGCCCTGCTTCCCGCCGAGGAGCTTGCGGCTACAGTTTGCATTTTTATTAACATTGACGAAGAACAGCATTTTATTTTGCGTGCCATAAATATGGAACTGAAGAGGAACACACGCTGAAATAAGGTACTGCATTTTCATGCAAACTTATCTAAAACTATGCATAGTAAGTAGACAAACATCTAGCTCGTCACGGTAAAAATAAAGCCCGATACACTTGCGGAAGTTAGGGGACGTGTAGTGAAAATGTTTTAAAGATATTCCAGCTGCAAGTTACAACCACTACGTACGCCGCTCGTCTTTTATTATATTTCTTTCCTAACGACTTTCTAATCGACGCGGACGTAAAATACTTTTTGTGAACTTAAAATGTAAAGTTTTAATTTTATATAAACGTTATTGTATACTTATAGCTATTTTTTGATTGATTATTACACATTCATTACACATGTGAATCGATTTAGTTTTTTTCTTTTGGTTCCTACTTTTTATTTACCATTTATTTTCTTTGTAGTACGTAGTATCAAACAAATCAATTGTTTCTTTCAGCAAAAGCGCCTTTTTAGAAAAAACTCTTTTTCAAGTTCGCTTCGAACAGCTGTTTTTATCGGAGCTCTTCCTTGTGTGTTCCAGTTTCTAAGTCAAAGAAATTAATTACCTACGTAATATTCTCCTACTGCACAAGTGATTAATATATGCAAACTAAATAAATATATTATGCATAGGTACTAAACTTATAGAAAGAGAAAGAAATAAAGAACTTTTTGCAAACTCTGCAGCAACTTGTTTTGGCGTCCCATTTTATATCTTTTCCGTGTTGGATTTTGAGAATCATGCAAAATTAAATTAGTGTTTTGGTGTGAGAGTGTTCTGTCCTCAAATACTCGATAGGTTTTCACATTTTTAATATTTATAACACAAAAGTTTTTCAATTTTATTACAGTGATAAATTAAATAAGTTTTAGTTATTGTATCGTAGACTAAAAAACTAGGTAGGTACTATAGGAGACCGACGTTATGTAAAACTACACAAAAAACTTTTGACATGACTTTTTCTAAAGATCATCGATATATCAGAATGAGAATGAGTCCATCTAAACAATTAACGTATAAAAATTCTTCATACAAGAAAAAAATAACGCCATCAAAATTCTCGCTAATACGCCACAATAATATGACGGAAACTGTCCGTTTTCTCGCACGTGTGGACTAATAACAAGTAGGTACCGCGGTCCATAGACAATACTGGTTTATACTACTGACACCGTTGGTGTCAAAACATACATTTTTGACACCAGTAAACTGGCAACAATTTTTCGCGCGGTTTGCCGGGGTCTGTGTACTTATATCATATTGCCTATTCTGAAGATGCAAGCATTCGCTCTTTTACTATAGCTTGTCTAATACGCAGCATGCGCCTCCCGTGAATTTCGTAGTATAACAGCAGTGTACGATTAACAATCTTCGTGCAGAACGTATTCTGATTGTAATATTAAAATTCCCAATGGATGTCGCTAGTATATTTATTTTCTTTCATAGCCATGCAACCGAGCTACGTCTCATTTTCGCGAATTGTGCCACATGCGTTCTGAATACGAAATTCTACTTCCCCCTTCTCTCAGATACGTTGCGCATGATAACTGTCGATTTATTGCATCCCATTAAGGTATTTCCAGTTGAATTTAAATTTTCTTTTATAGTATTGTTGGCAATAATTACTATGATAACATTAGTGCCACCAATCTATCGGAAACTTTTGACTCGACTCTGGAATCGCATCCTCGAGTGAAAAGCATAGTGTGTTACTCGGGAATAAAACCCATCTTAATCTCGATTTAAATATCAATCCTCACCTTTGAACACGTATCCTATATTGGCAAAGTTTAAAGATATGGCTACGCTACGACGACGTAGAGTAATTCATAGATTCCTCAACTCAACATCGCAGAGCCCAAAACTTTAATCCTTTATGATGAAGACAAGAGATAAGGAAGGATTTTCTTAATTCGACTGCAACAGGATCAGTATAGGGTTCGGATCCTGGCAGGGTCGCCATATAGGGTTCGGAGCCGGGAAATGAGACGACCGTATCGATTGAAGTATGGTTTAATAATGGCATAATATAAAAGGTTACAATTGATTAAATATGATCTTAAAAACTAGAGTGATTACATCATACCGCTACATCAGTAGTCATAAATAAATACTCAATGCTGTATAATAATTAAACATATACCGTACTGTATACGAGTAGTTGCAAGTAGTTATTCACTACAGTAGTGCTGGGGAAAAAAACCAAAAACTTTGAAGATTATTATTGTTGTACTATGTGAAATATGGGGTCTAGAAAAATTAAAAGCACAAAAGTTGCACAGACATGTAATTATGCATACCCACCCCATTAGCACTAAGCCGTTATCAGAGCCATTGCTTCGCAACAGGACATTAAAATGCTGTTACTAGTCCTTTTATTGCTTTAAGTACAACTTACGACACTTTTTACTTCCCGCGAAATTACGTTCTCTGCAACGCGATGTGCAAAAGGGTATGTACAGTCAGCTTCAGAAGTCGATATAGAATTTGCAAACAATATCCCGTGCATGCATGTGTTACATAGAAATATTTTGAACCTAATGCTTTGAATTGTTAACAGTTTATGGTACTTGCACACCGTTTTAGCTATTGAGCTAAATATAGACCTATGCATTTTTGAAGCTGACTGTACATCATACCAATATCACACTTTATAGAACTTTACATTTATTCGAATATTACAACAACCACACATAAATTAGTATTATTGATTTATATATAGAATAATAGGATGAAGGATTCACATAAAGAGTAGTACCTATACATTTAAACTAGCCATGAAGGTATTTATTCAGATTATTAAATCGGATGAATTTCGATATTTACATTTTCCGTTATACTTAATGAGTATTTCCCGTTTTTGCAACATTTTTCATTTATACCTATTTATTTTTTATTTTTGCGCTCCTATTGGTTACAGCGTGATATTATATATCCTTCCTCGATATCTATCCAACATAAAAATAATTCTTCAATTCGGACCAGAAGACTAGCGCAGTCAAACCAACAAACAAAATCTTCAACTTAATAATATTAGTACAGTTACGCATTGCAGCAAAAGTAGTGCATTTGAAATGACTTGTTTGAATTACGTCATAACGTGAGTAAAGCCATATTCTCGAAGAAAGTAGTCGGGGAGATAGGTAATATTTTCTGTGGCGCCGTACTTTGCAGTTTGTAGTTACCGCACAAGTAATGATGTGCAAAGTGCAGATTAACTTAAATATATAGGTTTTTAAGATCTCTCGAGTTTAAATCACAACCGGCTCTGATTTCCAGTGGATTTAGGAAAAGGTTTATAGATTATCATAAGACTGTTCGAACGGCTCCTTTTATCCAATCTAAAGGATAATGACCATGGATGTATGGAATTCCGTACCACACAGATTCAAAACCAAACTTTATTTTTTAAACATTACGGTCTCCATTTTTTTTTTAATAAACATACGGATTCCAATAAACAATTGTTGCTCAATAAAATCTGTATGTCAGGATACAAAATTAAATTTCAGATATGAAAAACAAATTCTTATTGCCAATGCAATGGTTTTATTTTATTTTCCTAGAGTATTTTGGTTTTGGATCATGAGAAATCTTTATACGACCTTTGGTTATCCTTCTTCAGTCCTACCTGCATATTATAATAAGGTCACTTTAACTAGGGCCGACATAATATTACGTACAACTAACTTATGATATATTTGCCTGTCATTTTGAATGCACAACGATGTTTTTTTTTCTCCATTCCAATATTATCATTATTTTCCCCCCAATTTGCTTTCCTCTAAGTGTACGGAAAAAAGTTTGTATCCCGCTCGTAATGATAAAGATTCATTAACGGAAGATTAAATAGATTACTCGGACGTGCGTCCAAAAGTTTCCTTCACTTTATTTACCTGTTGGGCGAAGTTCGGGGCGGGATCATGAGTTACGGAGTCCGGTATTAATTCTGAGAATATTACGCGGACTTCGGATCTGTTCTAATTAATTCCTGAACGACGAGGATGATATTATTTAAACTTTTTTTACGTAGAAAAAGATGATGCTCAAAGACTGGAGGAATTTCTTAATAAACGTGCCGGAGGAATTTTCTTTTTCTCTGGTTAGTTGTGGAATAATCAAAAATCTTCTTAACCTACTTTGTCTGCTTAGAACCCGTAGCCTTATTGTTATCGATTATATTTCTCTTGTAGAAATTGAATTGATAATAATAGTACTTCGTTTAAAAAATGTATGGTAATGACATTTGTAGTCGATAATGCACATGATCAAATTATCGTCTGGAGGCTGTCGCGGGTAGTAGCGTCAATTCAAAATCAAAGTCAAAATCATACAAAGGCACCTATGACGAGTCATTTCATTTTTCAATACCTTTTAATGGTGATGATTACTTATTTCACGACCAAAATCTTAGTTTACGACTCGTACGAGGGTTCCATTTTAAATTATGTTGTGTGTGTTATACCTAATTATATTTTCATCTCACCCACTCGGAAAAGGGACTTTTAATGCCCAAATTGCGGGCGGAAAATGCTATTATATGCCCTAGGGACCAAAAGAATTTTCATTTCTCCCTAGGGCGACAAAGTAGTATGAAAATCCCTTCTCGCCCTAGGGCCGCAAAGCATTTCGAAATTCGAACATGACGTACTCTCATATTGCATCTATAATGTCATAAGCTGAAGATTTTTTTTTAAATAACGCATACGGTCAGTAACGAAGTTCGACCTTAGAGTTTGTATAGGTACTTACATTACTTATTTGTTTTTTTCCATTTTCTTAGAATATCAATAAAAATAATAACTCCTATTTAGTTTTATTAATTTTAAAGGAAACCTAATTAAATCCATGATATTTACTTACTGTTTATCTAATTATTGTTATTTTATTTAATCTTCTATTATCTTTGGTTCTTAGAAATTGATATTTCTGAACGCATCCAAAATAAAAGTAGAAAAAAAAGTTTCTCAATTTTTTTTAATCGTGATAAATGATAATAATAATTAATGTCTTGTTTTTAATCATTACTGTTTTGTAATAAGATGAGTGATGATTTAAGGTGGATTTAATTAAGTGAGTGAAGTTATTGCAGAGTATAACTAAAGACAACATCTAACATACTCGCAATGCCGATCAGTGTTCTTCTAGTAATTTTCCTCGCTGTGGTGAAATGAAAAATTTTGTGTTATGTACGGCCGCAAATTTTTTTGGGTCTCGTGTCCTTTGAATGCCTCGCTATGCTCAGGATTCTATTCTTTGAACCCCTCGCTGCACTCAGGGTTCAACCTTAGAATCCTTCGCCGCTCAGCATTCAAATTTGACCCTCGGCCCAAAAATCCATTTTGCGGCCTTGCATAACAAATAACTATTATTGCATTGCTGGATTGCAAAGTTCGTATCCTTGCGATTTATGTAGAGACTGCAGAGATTGTTTTATAATTCTTTGCTAAGTATTAAATATCTTGATATCCTACCATTAAGAGGATATACTGAATTTATTTTAGTCCTTCCCACTCTTACTAATACGTTGGTGGGTGCGACATGCAGCGTTGCGGAAGAATATAACAGGAAAACGACGTTTTACCTAAATACTAAAAAATTGAGCCAGTTATCAAAAATCCGTTCGGAACGTTTTCGGATATTATTATTATTACCGACATATTAAAACAAAAATTACAATTACATCCATTGTAGTTCCCGATAAAAATTAGAAACTGAGATTTTGGAGCAACTTTTGGAATAACTTTCTATCGAGAAAATTTTATCCAATTGTGTTTCTGCTTCACAGCGATTTTAGATTAAAGACCCAAAATACATGATGTTTAAATTTGAAAGTACCTAATTGTCTTTACAGTTTTTAAGCTAAAGGTCTCTGAAATCGCTTAAATATAAATAAATTAATATATATCAGGACATTACACACATCGCAATCTAGCCCCAAAGTAAGCGATCGCTTGTTTTATGGGTACTAGATAACTGATAAATATACATACATATTAATAATATATTGAAAAACACCCAGACACTGGAAATCAATCATGCTCATCACACAAACATTTACCAGTAATGGGAATCGAACCTACGACCTCCGACGCAGACGGTAGGTTCGCTACTGCTACGCCATTCGTTCGTCAAAATAAAAATAGCCGTCTACGCCGCTAATATAAAGTTAGAGTGTCCTGAACGTGGTTCCGTTCATTAAATAGGTCGCAGCGCCTTATACTTTCCTTATATTCACACTATCAGCGAAGCGCGTGCTCGGCATGCCGACTGCACTAAGCCAGGAATTCGGCATGAGCCACTACATAATGATTTATTCACATCTCACAGCCTTATAGTTATAACCAAGGACGTGGTCCTAGTCAGGATAGTTTCACAAAGATTTGCAACGACGCGAGCTTTTGCAACGTCAGCCTGGTGTGATATTTTCCGCCGTGACGAAGAATTTTGTGACAATACCTTCGGTCCGAAGGGCACTAGTGAAGACATTACTGGACACACTGAGACTTAACATTTTAACAATTGAGTACCGATTACTGATGACTCCTAACGAGCATAGTGTGTCGTATGACTGTGTCCTGTGGTGTGTATCTGAAATGGGCAGGCTTAGTATCGGCTAATGTCTTGTTTGTATCGTCATTCTTTACTTTATGGTTCTCCGATAGATTTAGTAACAAATCCATTGGTTTACAGTAACGATGTTTTCTATTGGCGTTCTATAACAACAAGTTCCAAAGCAAGGCCCAGATACAACCGGTCTCAGGCATGGCTCCTGCCTGGAGGAAACCAAAAGATTCACCACTTTGGCGGTGATATCACGTCGGCGTTACCACTTTGCTAGTTGCGGAGGTACTTCTACTGTGTTGTGGCAACCGATTAAACTTTTGTTACTATAAGAGAACACAGTTTAATCGGTTGCCGCAACACAGTAGACCCAGTAAATATGTGATTAAAGATTACGAAACTCGTCGTTTAATCGCCGATGTTAATTTTATAATGTGACCGCGCGTCGCCGTCGACGCCGTTCGATAAATGGGCCGCAACGCCTTATATTCCTTACAGAGGACACTGGCAGCGCGTGATCAGAATACCAATTACGAGGAACCTAGCCATCTCCTAAGGATTTATTCCCATTTGTAACTGAGGCGGCGACGAGACAGTTTTTCCAATTATGAGGTGTAAGCGCCCCATTTATTAACATCTCGTGATCTCATCAGAGGATACACGATCGTTTTGTTTGTTTTGGAATTCTGACATCGATGCTATGGGCTATGTGGTATTTAGTATTACACGAGTAAACGCATATCTCCTGAAATTCCAATGGGAAGACGGCTTTAGATTAAGATATGATAAGTTTATGTGTAGGCAAAGACTTAAATCTATGTAGGTACTAAAATTAAGATCATCATCATCAGGTACAAGTATTTTAATGTCACATTATGGCCCAGCTACAGTATCTTTTTAGCAAGGTTTAAAACTAACACAGTATTCTAATCGGGTTGGATGCTTGGGTTACTTTGAATCACATGTTAGTTGTAATTATTATCGACACTGAAGGACTGACGTGCTCTTCGAGGCACGTGGATCAACCCTGGTGCATTTGAAGCACTGAATGTAGTTAAGCGATAATGTTCCTTTGCGATTTCGTGTAGTAAAAAATCGCGTTAGGATTCATCTTCGGTTGCATCTGCAAGTCGCCAATTCTGTGGTAAGTATGTTCTGTGGTAAAAAACAAACAAATTCCGCAAGTTTGAAGTGGTATTGAAAGAAAACAGAATTAAAATGGAATAAGGGAAAATCTTCCTACTAAGCCTTCAAGTCTTCCGGTCCCGTTAAGCTTTAAAAAAACCGAAATAACGCGGAGGCAATTGCAGGAAATTCCATTCGCCAGTCTCCAAAAATAAACGACTTTACAATAGTTTATTAATCAAACAAATAAATCGTCATGTGATTTTTTACACGCTACAATTTAGTACTTGTCTGCGATCTCACCTAATGGTAAGTGATGATGCTGCCGAAGATGTTTTCGCACTAAATTGGAAGAGGTAAGTAAACTCACCCCTAAACGGTTTCGCTACGGGAACATTTAATCGGTTGGCGGTGCGTCTTTGCTTGTATGGTATACTAGCCAGTAGCCATGCCTAAAGTCTTTCACCAGACCTGACCAATCTGCAATCGAACCTGCGACCTTCCATTCGAACCCGAGAGCGCCACTGCGCCATAAACGGAATAATTGGTCATGTGCGAGTCGGGCTCGCGCACTGATGGTTCCGTGCTAACAAGACCAATTCCAAACAAAACACATCTGCCCACCAAATTCACAAAATCACGTTCTTTGTATGGGAACCCCCCTAATAAAATGACGTTTTCTGTATGGATATTGATTTTATTCTATTTTTTTAGTATTTGTAGTTTTAGCGGCAACGGAGATACGTCATCTGTGAAAATTCCAAGTGTCTAACTATAACGGTTCAAGAGATAAAGTCTGGTGACGGACGGCGGAGTTTTCTTAGAATCTCGTTTTTACCCTCTGGGTATAGAAACCTAAAAAATGATCATTGAATGCACTATACCAACTCCTAATAATTAAAACGTACAATCGATGACGTCTGCTATTAATTATTTAGTTTTCCGTCGTATACCGTCGTCGCGTCGTGGCGTCGTGCAATAAATGGTCTGCACCTTATATTCCTAATATTCAAAGGACAGAGGGAACACGTGACCGGAATACTCGCTCCACCACGGCTAGCTCCTCTACATAAAGATTTATTCCCATCTGTAGTTGAGGAGGCGACGAGACGTTTTTCCCAATTATTATTGTAAGACGAAAGCGTCGCATTTATTAACGTTAACTTACAAGCCTAGTAGTAGGAATGCAGCTTAACACATTCCAACACAACCACGATTGATATTACAAGTCTGAAATAATATTACTAATGTGAATTTAACTTTCTGCACTTCTTCTTTGCCCACGCTCCACATTCCTGAGTGCAAGTTAATGGTTTAATCAAGGTTTTCACTTCACTTTTACTGGAAAATCAATGCAGAAAACAAAAAAAAATTTAGTAGATATTCAGTCGGATTGTGCCCAATGATTGCACTGATTTAAAAATATTTGCTATCGATAAATAATCTCTATTAATTAAAATTGCAATGATGAAACATTTTCTTTCGTTTTCCTGTTTTTATTTATAGAAGAGAGAAACGATGTATCAACTTTTAAGGTTCTTTACTCCTTTAACTTTTATCACAAATAACTTTAAATGTTTATTTATCTGCTTTTCTTCTTTTGTCTCAAGTTTTATAAACATTGATTAACGGCGTACAAGCCGTATTTAAGTGATTTTGAATGAAGTTTTACGTAAAAACTATAAAGACAATTATTTTCAAATTTAAACGTCATGTATTTTGGGTCTTTAATCTAAAATCGTTTAGAAGCAGAAACACAATTTGATAAAATTTGCTCGTTAGAAAGATCTCCCAAAAGTTGGTCAAAAATCTCAGGTTTTCTAATTTTTATCGGAAAGTACAATGGATGTAATTGTAATTTTTGTTTTAATGTGTCGGTAATAATAATATCCAAAAACGCTTAGAAACAAATTGATAACTAGCTTAGTTTTTGAGTAATTGGTAAAAGGTCGTTTTTCTGTTACTTTCTTCCGCGACGCATGTCGCACCTAGATACCAACGTATCCGGGAGAGTGAGAAAGATAAAAATAAATTCAATGAATCCTAGGGGTTAGGTGTATCTATACGTTTTTGTAGCCCTGAAAAAGTTTATTTACTCGCATTTTTGTTTGTGCACGGGACAAAAGCTGAAACCTCGGTAAACTAAGGTACACTAAAACGTTTTTAAGTGCAGCGTTACCGCGTGGAGGCTGTAATTGCGAACATCCGATGTTACTCCAAACATTGTTTCACTCGTACACCGCTTTTGAAACACAATTGCTGCTACAACAATAACTTGAGCGCATTCGAGAAGTAAGGACTGTAATTTGTTTTATAGTTCTCGAGATTTGAGAATTAATTTTGGAATGTGAATGGTTGAAATTTTTTGACGTGATAACGTTTAATAAATTGATGAACACCAGCAACACACATGAAAAATAGTAACGATCCGCGTAACGTTCCACTTGAGCCTGCAAGCGAGAGCGCGCAACAAGCGATAGAGAGGCTCGATAAAACAAATGATAGAGAGGCCAATTATGACGTTATCACGTAAATCTATCGTCCGTAAACCGACTTCACAGACAACCAATTTTTTCTGTTACGTACCTATCTACTTATCAACGTTAAAGTAGATCAACGACAAAGATGTTTGGAGTCTCTTGTTGTATATGACTTACGATCTCACCTGATGGTAAGATGCATCCGAAGATGTTGTTAACTTGTAAGGGATAAATAAACTCACCCCTAACGGTTTCTACACAGCGTCGCGCTGGAACGCTAAACGTTAATTCCTGGATAGAACTCACTAACGGTTTCTACACAACATCGCACTGGAACGCTAAACGATAATTCCCGGAATAGCTAACTCACTAACGGTTTCTACACAGCATCGCGCTGGAACGCTAAACGTTACTTCCTGGAATAGCAATAGGACGAAGGACGCCGCCGCCCAACAAAATATTTGAAAGTAATTGAAATATATAAAAATCGAGACTAAAACTCTTGTGCCAATTTTTGTTATCAAACTCCTCTGAAACGGCTCGACCGATTGTTATGAAATTATCTGTGTATGTTCGGGAAGCAAGCAATTTTATATCCCTAATGTCAGAACCACGTTTGCCGGGTCAGCTAGTAATGTATATTGATAAACATGAAAATCAAAGCTGCGCCACTGTTCCACAAAGTATTTCCAACGAAGAGTCGCGCTTTAAATATAGCCGGTCCCAGATGGCAGGCTGCAAACAGTTGTATGTGCAGACATGCTCCGTAACTCGGAAACTTGGCCGTCACCGACTGCCAGAAACTTCGTGTAGCCAGCTCCTCGTTACACCAGTCACATTTTATTCTTAGCAGATGGCGACGACTTCGCACTATACATACACGGGATGTTTGACGCATGAAAAATTATATTAAAAAAGGGGTTTATTCAAGGGGAAGATTTAAGGGGATTTATTGAATTTATTCTTGTGTTTCTCACTCTTACGGTTACGTTGGTAGGTACGGCATGCAGCGTCGCGGAAGAATATAACAGAAAAACGACCTTTCACCTAATAACTCAAAAACTAAGCCAGTTATCATAAATCTGTTTCTAAGCGTTATGGATTTTATTATTACCGACCACAGATTACTACAGATCCAGCGCACAGTACTTCGGGAGTGAGGCACGCAAAAGGGATACAAAACAAAAAGCCGTATTCCATTTGAGTTCGTACATGGTTAGTACGTAGCGAACCGCTGACCGAGTCACTGCTGCGTAATTTGTATGTGACGTTCAGAACTGGCAATTG
This sequence comes from Coenonympha arcania, assembly GCA_036785405.1. Lineage (NCBI taxonomy): Eukaryota > Metazoa > Arthropoda > Insecta > Lepidoptera > Nymphalidae > Coenonympha > Coenonympha arcania. The sequence continues at coordinate 8,392,273 of CM072067.1, forward strand.
ATTTAAATTCGAAACACCAAACCTCAGCGAGAGTTCATCAGTGTGACCAGTCTATATTGAAATTATTATATTAATAATTTCATAGATAGAATATTTTGACACCAGATTCTTACAAAATGCTTGCTGCCACGGTCAGATTTCGATTTTGAAAAAATTCGGTCCAATAACAAAAACGTTCAAAATGGCGGCCACTTTTTTCAATTTTGACACCAGATTCTTACTCAATGCTTGCTGCCACGGTCAGATTTCGATTTTGAAAGAATTCGGACCAGTAACAAAAAAGTACAAAATGGCGGCCAATTTTTTCAATTTTGACACCAGATTCTTACTCAATGCTTGCTGCCACGGTCAGATTTCGATTTTGAAAGAATTCGGTCCAGTAACAAAAAAGTTCAAAATGGCGGCCACTTTTTTCAATTTCGACACCAGATTCTTACTCAATGCTTGCTGCCACGGTCAGATTTCGATTTTGAAAGAATTCGGTCCAATAACAAAAAAGTTCAAAATGGCGGCCACTTTTTTAAAATTTTGACCACAGTTCTTTCTCCAACACAGACCGTCACTTACCAGTTAGAGTACAATCAAAAGAAATGACTGTCTTCAATATGTATGATGCAGATAATATTATAAATTCAAATGGAACCGAAGACCGTCACTCACTCTCAAAAACAAATACCGTCTTCAATCTGCAGAACAACAGGCGACGCCATTTCACCGTTTTATTTCATCGCGGGCAGCGAGACGGCGTCAGAGGTTAAAAATATACTTAGGTACTAATCACTCTTCACTAAGGAAATCGTACCTATAATACTAATTGTAGTGGGAGTTTTTTCCTTAAGCCACTTAAGCTAGCAACATTATCAGGCTTGCGTTAGATAGTGTTCGGACCGATAGCTGTGTGTGTGCACGCACACATACGTAAATACCGTGCGTCACTTGATGCTTCGGAAGTGTTCATCTGTAGTAATCTGTGTTACCGACACTTCAAAACAAAAAATACACTTACATCCAATGTAGTTTCCGAAAAAAATTAAAAAAAAAACTGAGATTTTGGAGCAACTTTTGGGAAAACTTTCTATCGAGAAAGGAGGTCGGCAAAAATGGGCCAAATTGTTACTGGAACCCCATATATACCAAAAAATAGTAGATTTTTTTCTGATTCTATATCACTTTAAGTTTTAGTAACTTTCTATGGGAATGTGCTAAAATCATGATTCATAATCATTCGTACTATTGCAAGTAAAACTAATTATTGCCATATTCTAAAGTTTATTTTGTCATTGTTTGTTGGCTCTGGGTTCTAGGCATTTTGAGAGTAATGAAAATAATAAATAATTCCTCGTTTTTGCGATTACTGTGATATAATGTTCATAGGAATTTCATAAAAATATTTATTTATAATATAAATAACACAGATTAATAACGATTTTAGACAATAACGACGATATTTTATGAATTATAGATTTTGCGTAGTGTCTATGGATTTCGATCTTTAAAAAATAACTGTCAGTTGTCATTGTAATTTCTCAATTGTCATTCACATTTGATAATAATTCATACGTCATTCGTTTTCGTACTCGTGCGCTTACGGATGTGTTTTCATGATTTAGAAGATGATAGAATTGAAAATAATTGAAGAAGTTTTATTTTATATACCCTATATATAGGTATATATATATATATATATATATATAGGCATTGATTTTTACAATCAGTTATTTTAACCGGTTAGTACCTACTTGACTGCAGTATCAACTCTTAACATCATTAAACATTATGACGTTTGTGTCTCCACAGATAAACAAATCTGTGGAGAAAAACCAATGTAGACATTTTCGTCTTAGTAATGGTTCTCAGAGTACATTATTTTCATCCTAACCTAAGTCTATCAAAATATTTTTTTCCTCCTGATTCCCATAGAATTATAAAAAAAATCTTCTTGTTACATAAATATAAGTTCTTTGCCTATTTAATAACACAAGAATCATTGCTGTAACGTTTTTGGCCCAGACATGTATGGGATTCTGCCGGCCTCCTTTTTATCCAATCGTGTTTCTGCTTCTGAACGATTTTAGATTAAAGACCCAAAATACATGACATGTAAATTAGAAAGAAATTGTCTAAAATAAATACTTCAATCAAAATCGCTTAAATACGGCTTCTAAGCCGTAAATAGTAGGTACCTAATAATAAACCCTTTATCCTGAATTACGAGATTCGCTAAAGAATATCTCACAGTTCAGTTCCAAGCAATCAAGTAGGTACCTATTCTGTCTCTCTCAATCCTACTCCAATGAAGTCTAGCCGTAAGTTTCAGATCATCTGCTCTTCTGACTTGTTAACTTCCTCTACTGCTCTTGCCATCTCTAGGGTACCAGTCAAGAATGGTTCTTTTGTTTGTCCCGAATCTGTGTCTGTGGCAATACAAACAATACTGCAGCATTACTGCTTTAAGAGATGGTAATACAGCCCCTGGTCTACCACAATGGTCTAAGGACACATACAAATTTACAAATTGGTTTGGAATTACGAAACTTTTTTTGTGAACTTAAATGCTTATAGGTTTAAATAACTGGAAAATCCGTTTCCAACAATTGAATGGTTGCATTAAGAGGGGGCTGAAATCTAGCAAAACTTGTCATGCGCAAAACATCGTTCTGGTACAATAGAGCATGGCGTATTACGCGAAATAAGAATGTAATGAACGCCATTTATAGTTTACTGTAATAACTTTTAAAATACATAACTTAGAAAGAAAACGATAATGTACATACTTCGTAATATTTACTGGATTATAATCCTAAATCTAGGCTCTCTAGTACGTATAACATTGATAATAAATTGATAATAAAACTTATCACTAGCTTATTCTAATTACTATACAAGTCTTGCCCGCGTGGAATGGTGGCAAGAATACTGGCTGCATTTCCGCGTTGAACAGCTAGGCTGATACGTTGCGCAAAAAATGAGCCAGCCCTTCTGTCACCAGTTGAGGTTATTAAACGCGGGGAAAGCTCTCGAATGAATTTTTTGGCACTATGACTCCATGGCCCCAGGGTCTCCACGGCAAACGGGACAAAATATATGTAACTCTCTAATAGAGAGGCATATTTGCGACGCTTACCTGCTTCAGCAGTTTCAGCTGCGGCTCCCGGCTTTGATTCTGTCTCCCTGATATGAATCGAAGCCAATGTGTCAACGCATGTTGCGTCCCACATCAGCGCCCGACCCCGTTCCCAGGGAACCAGCGTCAATCCATCAGGTCTCTTGCCATCATCACGACAAATTCCTGCTGGCTCCAATAGGGCAGGAATATCAATGGTGGCAAGAGCTCTTTTTATAACATCATTGAGGGAACCATGCCGAAAAAGCCTACCGGCGCTCCTGTGGCAAGAGAGTCCGTGAATTCCAAACTTGTCTACCTCTTTTCCACACGGACATCTGTGCTCGTGGCACAGTGGTGCACCCAACCTGAGTCCTACAGCTACACGGAAAGTTTCATTTTCGAGAAGAGTGCCGAGATTCCTGGATGGCAGGGCGTGGAGCCAATAACCAGATTCTTTTTCAGACAAAGCTAAAAACCTTGCACGATCTCGAGCACTTGTAAGATTTTGTTCTAAGGTTTTGTGTGTCAGCCGAACCAACGGCACATCCCAAAGTTTTTGTGTAGTACGTTCCTCTGGGACGTGGGCATTGGGACACCTGACCTTCCAACTCTCTAAGGCCTCTGTGGCATAGGTCAATGAAACCGAATTGGAACCGAGAATTTGAGAACTGAGCTCACGTATACTATGCACAGAGGACAGAAAAGCCGGAAGAGCAACACTGGAAATTTTTCTCACGCCGATGCCACCATATTTGACCGGTAAAGTAGCTTGGGTCCAGGAACGTTCATCAAAAGATAAATTTAGAATTTTCTCTAGCGCGATTTTTAAGCTGGCATCCATATTTTCGAGTAGTCCAGGAAATTTCCAAATTGGGCTTGCGCGCAGTATGTACATTAATTTAGGAACAAAAAGGCAAAATTTTAGAATCGAAAATGCTATGTGAGAATTTAGTGTGCCCAATTTGTTAACATTATCTGAAAATAGTTTAATTTTACTATCCAAGAGTGGTTGTATGGCTTCGCTAAAAAGTGGAGCGCCTAGGAGGCAAAGTTCATGCTTAAGTACTATTTTAATGTCAGGGGTAATTTCATTAAAAAGTTGGGAGGCCAAAAATATCTGTTCTTGTGACAGTTTTTCCGTAAAAAATAGTTCGCATTTAGAAAAATTTAGTTCCAAACCAATTTCGCCAAATTTTTGCTTAATCTGTTTAAGATCTTTTAGGACATCATCCACGTTACCTCCAATGGTTCCATCATCAAGATACCATATATTAAACTTAGATTTTAAATTTGATATATGTTTATGTATCCCTAAACTGAAAAGGGCTGGACCTAAAGGATCCCCCTGCTGGACACCAACACTGGACTTAATGTCACTATCACCAAAAAATAATTTTGAAGGAGAACTATAACATTGCCAAACATAAGGATAAATTTCTGGTAGTTGGGTTGAAACTTCGGCCAGTAGAGTTGCCCTATCCATTGAATTAAAAGCATTCTTTACATCTACTTTCAGCAGTACTTCAACCTCGTCATCCGATAAGAATGTACGAGCAGAATGCACTGCTGCCTCACAGCCGCCTTTACTGCCGAAACCAACTTGAATAGGTTGGAACTTTTCCTTTAGGGCAGATACTATGTGTCTACAAGCTAATTTTGATGCCAAACGACGAAAGGTACAACCAACTGCGATGGGGCGAATGCCACCATCTTTTTTATTAAAAGCACAAAGTCTGGCACCATAAAGGAATGGCAAAAAGGATGAATTTACCTCGCCAGATAACATGAGATTACAAAGTCTGGTAATGTCACTCAAAAGCGCCCTGCCGGCGTCGCCAGCAGTAACGCTCACAAGATCCTTAAGATGTTGTGGGGTTATGCCGTCCATGCCACCAGCAGAGCCACTAGAAAATGACATTATCGCAGCGTAAGTCTCTTCATCCTTTATCTGAAAACAAGTAATATTGGAAGGTGGATCCGGAAGCGAAGAGCTGGAATTAGGTAAAGGGTGCTTTTCTCGCAAGGCCTCTAGCGTTACGTCATTGAAAGGAGCGAGGGTATCATTAGAAAACAAGATGCGGGCGGCGTTTTTAAGATCCCCATCCATCACCTTATTTTCCACAATCTTTTTTAAATTAAAATTTTTAGGTCTAGTTGGATAATCTGGAATTTGGAAAACGCGATTTGCCGAACAGTTACGTTTTAATTTTGAACATAACGACCCGCTTTCTGCTTTGTTGACATTGAAATGCTTATATGCAAAAAGAAAGAGGTTTTGCCAAGCCAAAAGTGAGTTTGAATGAACATTTTGGATGGCGTGTGATAAGGATCTAGCTAATGATATCCGCGCTCCACGCGGAATGCGTTTTAATATCGGAATAGTCTCATTATACTTTTGTTAAAGAATTTCAAATGGAACCTGGTTATCCGTTTGTGTTTGATCGCACACAAAATTTGGGCAAGTGAGAGGCCGTGTTGGCGGACCGTGACATCGTGCGATGTGGATATTTAGGCCTCTACGACCTTTGTATCTCCTGCCATCACTGCAGTGTGAGCATGATAAGAACTCGGGTTGAGAAGCACTGGGGTTCATACTTCACAATACACAAGCACTTAAACACTACGCGAATAGCGTCTTTATGCGAGCACGAAGCGCTGGTGGCGGCTGCTGGATGGCCTGCAGAGCAGGCCGCTGGCGCAGTGGCCCCTGGCAGCCGCGACACCGCGTAGCAGCGCCTCGCGATCTGAAACAAAACACACCGGTTAATATCGCATTTCAAGGCTAAAACCAATACCACGGGGTATTTCGTTTGTAAGCGCCAATTTGATGCCAAATTAATCCAAAAATAACCGAGTCTAATAATTATAAATAAAATTTTTGAAAGGAGCGAATTTTCCTCTTTGACATCTCATTGACAATTCATAACATCTTCCACTGCATCATCACTTACCATCAAGTGAAGATCGCAATCAATTATAGGTACTAACTTGTAGTGTGTAAAGTCGGTTTACTGACGATAGTTGAACGTGACAACGTCACGATCGTGCTTCTTTGTCGCTCGTTCCGCGCTCTCGCTTGCACTTCAAGCCTTACATGGAACGCCTTAGAGCGAAGTAACGCCGGTAAAGCGAGGTAACGCCGGTAACGCCGCATGAGTCATGTTTTTTCGTGCGTGCAACCGGCTCTATCGAATTATAAGACGTTGTCACGTCAAAAAAAGAGAACATTTTAGGAAATTAAAGAGGGGCTTTTAGAAAGATAGGAATGGAATTTAATATATGTAAATGAATTCCAATTTCAATCTATACCATTGCTATTACTTACCTATTAAAGATTACAAACGAAACCATTACAAACGAAAGTCGAGTCGATTCAATGGCGGAGTTAATTCTACAAAAATTGCTCATACGTGGTAAGTTTTAACGAACCGGGGAAACGCTGCCAAACTGCTCTTAAACGCTATACAGACATTTGGAAGTCGTCTGCAGAAAAATGTTATAGAGCCAGTAATAAAAATATCAACGTTCCACAAAACATATTGTTACGAAATAAAATGTTCGGCAGTACTTAAATAAAATAACTGCGAGACAACTTGTGGCAACAAACTTTTTTAATATTTTTTTTTGCTATATTATTTTATTTTAACTAGCTGACCCGGCAAACGTTGTTTTGCCACTAGAGATATTTAAAAAAATAGTTTACGACCCCTAGACCTACCGAAAATTTCATAACGATCGGTCCAGCCGTTTAGGAGGAGCTTGGTAACAAAGAAAAGCGAGAGAATTTTATACATGAATTGAATAAAGTTTTATTTAAAGACGTTTACTTTCAAATTTAAACGTCATATATTTTGGGTCTTTAATCTAAAATCGCTGTGAAGCAGAAACACGATTGTATAAAATTTTCTCGATAGAAAGTTTTCCCAAAAATGCTCCAAAATCTCCTTTATTCTCATTTTTATCGGAAAGTACAATGGATGTAATTATTTTAATTGTTTAAATTCAAATGTGTTGGTAATAATAATTATCCAAAACGCTCAGAAACGGATTTTTGACTAAAAAACTAAGTGAGGCTTAATTTTGAAGTGATCACGTAAAATGTCGTTTTTCTGTTATAATCTCCCGCAACGGGACTCACCAACTTAACTTAGGGCCGATTTTTCAAACGCCAGATAGACTATCTGAGGAATAAATTTGAAACGTATGCCATACAAAATCTCCTCTCAAAAAGTCATATTTATTCCCCAGTTAACGTTTATCTGACGATTGAAAAATCAGCCCTAAATAAACTAAATCATATTAGCAATTGTATCTACTGCATAGCAGCTAACTCGATATTAGTTTCAAGCTCAGCCGCAATGTAAAAAGGCCGGTAGAGTGTCTCCGTAGCCTTAATATCCGCTGTTCAAACTCGTAACCGGCTAACAATCTAACAATATTGCATTGCGTACGCCACGCGCTAGTTTGTACTTATCGCGAAACTTTCAGCTGCCGGGTTGGCGCCCTGGACGACACAACCACAGGACCCGCTTAAAGCGAGGTTTAGACTAGCAACAAAACTTGCAAAACTTGACTGCTGAAAGCAATTTAAATAAGTAAATAAGCTACTAAACAAAGGAGGAATAGCTTGCAGAAGACAACTTCTGCAAGTTTTGTTGCTAATCTAAACCTCGCTTAAGGAAAGATGTATTTTATCGTCAACCAATTTCGGTGAGGCAAAAAGGTGTTTCTGCTTTTGTGCTCTATTATGTAGCGCTATCACTGTCTTACAAATATGATCATAACTTCTTCTGACTTGTTGTTGCCCGCGGCTCTGCCCGAGTAATTTTCGGTTTTGCACAAATCCCGTGAAAAACATGAGTTTCCTAGGATAAAAGTGGCTTATATCATTCTGCTGGTCTGTCTGTGCATAAAATCACATTGATCCGTTGCTTCGTTGCGGCATTGTGGCGATTATAATAATAAAGAACGTTTAATTGAGTCAACCTTAAAAGATGCATGATTTTTGCCGTTTATGCAGTAACGTCGTAGCAGTAACCTTTCTCGATAAATTGACTATTCACTACAAAAAATATTTTTTTCTGAGAGCGCTTCCAACCAAACAAACTATTCACCTTTATTACATTTATAATATATTTTTTTTTATTAAACTCAAAACAAATTACAAAATACAATGATAAGTGTAAAAGGTGCAAACATAAACTCTTATGAGTTTTTCCGTGCACCCAGCCGTTGACATAATTAGTTAGTAATTACAATACACAATACCTACACACAACAAGACATTTCATAACATACACAACATATATGTGCATATTATTTTGGAAGTAATCAGTACACAATTTAAGAAACATCGAATGCTGAGTGTTACGGCCCCTTGCCTGTCCAGACGAGGGCTGAGTTCCCGGGCCCATAGAGGAACGAGCCCGGACAGGTCGAGGGGGGACCGACTAGTGAGACTACAGTGATCAGTACGGATGACGGTATCCAATCCGAGTCGGATAGTAATATCCGAGTCTCACTAGCCGATCAGTGGAAATAACAGGCGGCTTTTACTAGCACTACTACGGCAATCGTCAACTCGGGCAGCGACAGCCTTCGACATAGACAAGGAAAATAGAAGGCCACTAACCTGGTTGATGCATGCGACGATACTCGATGCGACGCCCCCTGTAGTGGATGTGGGACAGTATGAGACGTGAAAGTGTAAATGTGTGTGTAGGTGTGTGTGTGGGGCTTGCAACCGTAGGGTCTCTGCACCACTCAGCTCCCAGACACGTCAAACACGAACACAGCTCCAATCGTTCGTTCGCCTCCTATGAGTGGAGTGCTCAATGCGTCAGCCCAGTGGGTCACAAACGCAACAATAAACGCGACGGTCAAAATATGTCGAACGTTCAGGCTGGCTTCAAACTCCAACAACACTCAAGCGAATCGATAAAAGTACGTGATTCACGAAACCACAAGGTCAACGGTTAATAACCGCGCGGTCTACAATTATTTAACTACCGCGAACTTTATCGCCGCTCAGAAAGTGTTCCAATCATTCGCAACAATGCACTATCAACACTCAATGTCACAAACACGCGTGCAAAGTCCAAAAACCCAGCGATGTCACAGTGCAGGGCGACGCGGTCCCAAAACAATCAGGTCTGGGCAAACAAAACCGCGGCGCGAAAAACAACTCAGGCGCCTCAAAAAACGGACGTCCCGTTGCGCAAATATTCTATGACTACACACCCGCGCAAATATAAACGTGGCTACTCAAACGTAGTAATTTACGTCTCGCGACTACGCGTTTCAAAGACGACACGTGATCAAAATTACGTCAGCCACGCGCGGGGAACCGCTAAGTTTGTCGGTCGACAGCAGACTCGCTCCACAAGATGAGTTCACGAATACGCACAAAAGGTCGCGCCCCCACATAAAACTGTCGCGGTCCCAAGACGTACGTTTCTTGGGGTACAAACCGCCGGGGCAAAAGGGCGCCGCAAAAAACCCAGCCGCACGCACGGCTGTTGCTAGCTGACTCCGAATGGTACTGTGCGCGCCCCGATCGCCGCGTCATTGCAGGCATAAAAAATTCTCGTCGACCGATGCGCGAGCGGGATAGGAAGATTGGCGTTTCCGCGAGTTGGAGCGGGAGCGCACGATTCGATACAAAAAACCCGCCGTAACCGAAGTGCGAGCAAGACGCGCAAATGAGCGCTTCCGCGGGTTAGAGAGGGAGAACACGATTCAATACAACACAATAGACTCGGCACTCGAGCCAGCTACGCTCGCGTAAACAATCCCCCGCTCCGAATCTAAGGATGTAGATTCGCTAATCAATAGGCCGTTGGGACAACGTGACCACGGCACGTTGCAATACTGAGTCCCCTACAAATACCTCGGCCACCCGGGGAACGCCATCCAATAACAGTTTAACAATGCGTCCACGACGCAAACTAGTGGGAGTAGATTAGATTCTTTAAGCATAACAAGATCTCCCATTCTAGACATGGCGGTGCCTACACAGTGCTTGCTCTCAACAATGAAGTCGACGACCTCCTTCAAATAACGATTGGTTCCCTTATAATTAGTCCAGCAGTCTGTCCGAACCAAATCGGGTAGGCCGCGACGGCTCACGAGGCGGCCCAGAGTGGCCACGAACGCCTCCGTGCTGAGGGCACTGACAAGTCCCAAGTGGACTGCCTTGGTTGCAAGGCAAACAAAGACGCACAAGTAGGCCTCAAAGACCGAGCATTCTTAAGGTTAGAGCTCTTCACTAAGAAAGGACCGGCAATTGGTTCCAACACCGGCGAAAGGTCGAGCAGCCTTTTCGCGGTCCGCAGGCAGGTCACCCATCACAAGCTGTGCAATGGATGCCTCCAAACGATAGCAAGCAATACAGTTGAAGATCACGCTTCGAATGGTTCGTCGGCCTGCCAAAATCCAAACTCACGCTGCAAAATGGCTGAGAGGGTATTGCAACCCGCATGAGTATTTAAAAAAAACCAAGATTATGGACCGAAGTCCGAAGCCAACACAGGACAATCTCACTGTCCGACCACGCAAAAACGTCCACCATGTTTACCAGAGACTTCCAAGAAGCGTGGACGTGGTTTAGTAACCGGGTCAATAGTTCGGCTCCACAAGTGCAACTTAGGAATTGTTAGACGAGACCTGATAGATGCAACCTTGCACTTAGCTAGGACAAGGTGCAATGAGACTTGCCCCGAAGCGCTCACCCACCACAACGACGCAATCCAGCGCTGTGATCCGAGATCTAGCAGCGCGCGTACCATAAGCCACTCACCCTTCGGGTTGTACACCCTGACCAAAGCCGTTGGTAAAAGTACAGTCTGGCAGACCGGCTTATGGTCGTTCAAATTGTCAGGTGAGGTGGCGGTGGTGGGAGCCAAGGCAGCAGCAAGTCAACGGGAGTTGCCCCTTTCGGGCAACTCCTCTAGCCTTGGGCGCTCGTAAGGGCCTTCTTGGGGAACTTCGACCACACCAAGAGGTGGGGTTCCCCCAGGGTACACCCAAGCGTCTCTCCCGGTCTGAGGGGGTCTGGCCATGTACGACAGCCGCGGGGCGGCGTAGTGCGGAAGGGGGTGTCCAGGCCATCGAGGAAGGTGTCGCTGCAGCCTGGGGTATTCAGTCAGAGGAGGGGAGTACCTCCTTGGATCAGGCTGAGCGACGGCAAAACCTCCCTCAGGGTTGACAGAGGGCGGAACGCCCCCGCCCCTGGAGGGCTGCACCCCGGCCCGAGGGGGGGGTGAAGCCCTATCAAAACCAGGGGCCGCACTAACAGTGTCACCACGCCTTCTATCGGCTGGGCCTGTGACCGGTGAGGAGACTCCACTCCTGCCGGGTGTCCGCTCAACCACCTCCTGCCTACCGACGCCATTGCGGTCGAGGCAAAGAATAGGAAGGTGGTTGCCCTGACAATGGGGACAAGGCCGTTGGTGCTGGCAATTTCGTTGTAAGTGCCGACCTAAGCAAGAGTAGCACCAACGGCGCTCCCTAGCGATGGCCCTACGGGACTTGGGCGGTCTCTCCAAGAATTTAGGGCAGTCAGTCGTCGTGTGCGTGGAAGCACGGCAATAGTGACAGGGGGTCACCTCGGTCGCAGCAAGACCACTAAAGTTTAGAATTGGGCGGCGTCCAGTCTCCTGCGCTAATTCTGGCTGCTTGGAACCCCTGGTGGAAGTCGTGGGTTTAGAAGGTGGCGTCGGTCGCGCCGGCTCCTTTGCCGGTGTTCCCGAGGCCACGGCATTCTCCACCTGGCGGCTCTGTTCCTCAAGGAACTTTAAGAGGTCACTGAACGGGGGTATATAATTAGCCCCGTCCCCGCCGTACCTCTCTTCAAATCGGATCCGCAGATCGAGAGGCAGGCGGGACAGAACCAGGTGAAGAAGCCAGAAGGACCACTGATCCACCGGTAAGTCAAGTTGTCGAAGGGCGTTGCAAGCAACCACGACTGGGTCAATGATCACCTCCCGGAGACGTGCTAGGTCTTTCAAAACCGGGAGGGATATTAACTCCATCATGTGCGCGTCAGCAAGGCGGCGCACATTGGCGTAGCGCCTCTCGAGGAGTTCTCTGGCCGTGGAGTAGCTGGCGTCAGACAACTTCAAATGGCAGACTACCCCAAGTGCCTCCCCTTGAAGGGAGGTCCGCAAATAGGCCATTTTTTGGCCTGGGGATAGGTCACGGCGGGCATGGACTAGACTGTCAAAGATGGAGATGAACCCCACCCAGTCTTGAAGCCGCCCACCAAAGTGTGGAAGGTCCAAAGTAGGCAGCCGACCCAATAGGGCGGGCTGCGGCTGCGGGCGAGGCGACTCGCACAGCATGCTCTGTCGAGCCTCGCGCTTCATTTTGGCCCCAGCCTCGAGCACATCGTCTGTGAACTCGAAGAACTGCTCGTAGTCCTTCTGGGCCGATTCTCGCGCCTCGTCGTCCTCCACTGTAGCAAGGAATTCCGAATAGGCCTCTTCAAAATGGGCTCGTCTGGCTGGGAGCTGCTCAAGGCGGTGGAGCAAGCTAGCCGTCCTGTCTGGACGAGTAATAAGCGCATGCGCGCTAGCTGCCCACCGCAGCTCATCCTGCATACGGCGCACCGGAGGCTTATGCGAAGGCATGGCGAGACTGCGCGAGAATAATTACAAGGAAGCACGAAAACCAAAAAAATAAAACAACAAGGAAGTAGAACAAGCACAGATGCAAACACCAACACGTGCAGAACGCTAATCAAGGTCGCGGTTAACAAACGCGCGGCACGCGGTAAATAAACGCGGCGTTGCTACAAAAACGCGTGGTGTAGCGGTACAATAATCTGTGGCCGTTAACGCGGCGTATCGGTCCGACACGTGGCGTACCGCGCCTACAAACGTGTGACCGACAGAGATACGCGACGAATTAAATACGCGCAACAAATATCGATATCGACGCGCCGAACGTGTAAAAGCCGCTTAACCAAAAGGCGCGAAACCACGCTCTCTGCTACCAAATGTTACGGCCCCTTGCCTGTCCAGACGAGGGCTGAGTTCCCGGGCCCATAGAGGAACGAGCCCGGACAGGTCGAGGGGGGACCGACTAGTGAGACTACAGTGATCAGTACGGATGACGGTATCCAATCCGAGTCGGATAGTAATATCCGAGTCTCACTAGCCGATCAGTGGAAATAACAGGCGGCTTTTACTAGCACTACTACGGCAATCGTCAACTCGGGCAGCGACAGCCTTCGACATAGACAAGGAAAATAGAAGGCCACTAACCTGGTTGATACATGCGACGATACTCGATGCGACGCCCCCTGTAGTGGATGTGGGACAGTATGTGACGTGAAAGTGTAAATGTGTGTGTAGGTGTGTGTGTGGGGCTTGCAACCGTAGGGTCTCTGCACCACTCAGCTCCCAGACACGTCAAACACGAACACAGCTCCAATCGTTCGTTCGCCTCCTATGAGTGGAGTGCTCAATGCGTCAGCCCAGTGGGTCACAAACGCAACAATAAACGCGACGGTCAAAATATGTCGAACGTTCAGGCTGGCTTCAAACTCCAACAACACTCAAGCGAATCGATAAAAGTACGTGATTCACGAAACCACAAGGTCAACGGTTAATAACCGCGCGGTCTACAATTATTTAACTACCGCGAACTTTATCGCCGCTCAGAAAGTGTTCCAATCATTCGCAACAATGCACTATCAACACTCAATGTCACAAACACGCGTGCAAAGTCCAAAAACCCAGCGATGTCACAGTGCAGGGCGACGCGGTCCCAAAACAATCAGGTCTGGGCAAACAAAACCGCGGCGCGAAAAACAACTCAGGCGCCTCAAAAAACGGACGTCCCGTTGCGCAAATATTCTATGACTACACACCCGCGCAAATATAAACGTGGCTACTCAAACGTAGTAATTTACGTCTCGCGACTACGCGTTTCAAAGACGACACGTGATCAAAATTACGTCAGCCACGCGCGGGGAACCGCTAAGTTTGTCGGTCGACAGCAGACTCGCTCCACAAGATGAGTTCACGAATACGCACAAAAGGTCGCGCCCCCACATAAAACTGTCGCGGTCCCAAGACGTACGTTTCTTGGGGTACAAACCGCCGGGGCAAAAGGGCGCCGCAAAAAACCCAGCCGCACGCACGGCTGTTGCTAGCTGACTCCGAATGGTACTGTGCGCGCCCCGATCGCCGCGTCATTGCAGGCATAAAAAATTCTCGTCGACCGATGCGCGAGCGGGATAGGAAGATTGGCGTTTCCGCGAGTTGGAGCGGGAGCGCACGATTCGATACAAAAAACCCGCCGTAACCGAAGTGCGAGCAAGACGCGCAAATGAGCGCTTCCGCGGGTTAGAGAGGGAGAACACGATTCAATACAACACAATAGACTCGGCACTCGAGCCAGCTACGCTCGCGTAAACACTGAGGGTAATCAGCAAAAACTCATAAAAATCTTTTGTTGACGTCTCCACTACTAAACCTCATTCAGATTGTATACAGGCTGGTTTTATTTTTGTTTTAGTTCGAGATTAAATATTTATGTGTATTTTAATAAAAAATTATAATGATTTATAATATTTAAACGGCAGAGCATAGGGGTCCTTCGGCTGTATGGTCCACGGCCGGAGCCTTCCCAGCGGCGGGGGGCGGGCGGCGTCGGGCCGTTGCAGTATCGATCGCGTCTGGTGCACGCTGCACCGCTGTCTTCCGCAGATCACTCCTTATCGTCTGCCGGAACGAGCCTCCGCCGACGCGGGGTACTCACTAAAAAGACTCTGCGAGACATTCCGCACAGGAAATGCACACGCACGCCGAATGCAGGCTTCGGTATCGGCGAGTGCGCTCAGTGCTCACGCGGCACGCCTCGCAGCGCTAAGCTTGTTTGGAGAAAATCGCTCGCTATCCCGACTCCCGCTTCCGAGACCGGGAGCGGCGGGAATATTGAACGCTAAGCGGAAGATTTAGAATCCCGAGGGAGAAATACGTTTAAAATCCTTCAGTTTTAGCTTCTACGTATGTACCTAATTCAGCAATTCATAGATTTGGCTAGATCTTGTCCGAGGCTTCAACGGCGAGGTTCCTTCAAACTCCGCAGGAACCCCGGATTTTCCCGGGTCAAAAATTTATTCTCAGTATTCTCTCTTGGCAGAGTGGTTGTAGTTGTCACGTGTCACAATGCACTGTTGCTGCAATGCAATGTCACCGGGAGCGGCGGGAATTTTGAACGCGAAGCGGAAGATTTAAAATCTCGAGGGAGAAATACGTTTAAAATCCTACAGTTTTAGCTTCTACGTACCTATTTCAGCAATCCATAGATTTGGCTAGATCTTGTCCGAGGCTTTAACCGCGAGGTTCCATCAAACTCCGCAGGAACCCCGGATTTTCCCGGGTCAAAAACTGCTTCTCGGACGTTCTCTCATGGCAGCGTATTTTTTGTCATAGGTAGGTACTTGTTACAATGCACTGCTGCTGTAGTGAAAGAAATGTTATCCCTGCTACAAGCTTACCAAAAGCCAAATGTTCCCACTAATTCTGATTGAGTAACAATAACAAACGTTCAAACGTACAAACTGTCACTTTTTTATGACATTAACTCTATCACACTGCATAATAATAAAGCGAAAACTTGTAGGTATGTGTGTGTGTTTGATACTCCATCATGGCGCAAATACCGACATGAATAGACTGAATTTGGAACAGATATAATCTGTACGTCCCCTAGATTAGGCCTTTTGGTTCCAAAAAAAATCCACGATTCCCGCGACGTTAGGGATTTTGGGAGCCGCGGGCATTACCTACCCACTACTAAATAATAATATACTCCTATATTCAATATACTCTGTGTCTAGTACTACCTGCAATTAATAGGTAAGGGGTATCATAATTTCTGTTCCTCTTTAGATAGGTACCAAATAAAAATCTAACCTAATAAAGAGATCAAAGGGAAAACATCGCATAAATGCATCAACGCACGTTGCAGTAATGTTGCTAGAACGTGATAAGTGATAACGTGGTGTATGAGGGAACGCGATAAGCTGAAAGGGGAGCTGGAAGTACGGCAATTTGACGACGCGCTGTACACTGTGGGCTTTTAAAACCTCCATTCCGATGTCGCACCACTCAATTCAACTTTGCAAAAGAAGTCAATTAAAATATGTGTTTTTATTATGCCTACCTATTTCTTGTTACGACAATCTTGAAAGTTACTACATTAATAAGTACTACATTAATAAATTATTACATTTAGTTAAGGTAATACATTGGTAAGAAAGTAATAACTTTCAAACAAACATACGTTGCCTTTTTCAGGTTTTTAATCTAAATTCGGGTAGAAAATTATTATTTTAAAATTTAAACACACATAGGTATACCTATTTTACGTGTAGAGACAGCACAAAAGAAAAAAAAAACCGGCCAAGTGCGAGTCGGACTCGCGCACCGAGGGTTCCGTACTCAAGAAGTACTGAAGCAAAACAATCAGGCAAAAACCAATATGTTTAAAACGGTAATAATTACCTTTGTTAATGAACCGCAAAACTAACTTTGTTTGTAGAGGTTTATTGTTAATATCAAAAAAACTATGCTAGTTAGAGCATTGGCTATAGTTTTCCTGTAAAATATACGTAAATTCCTATTGACCATAATTATTTGAGATTTTTCGATGGGTAAACTCCGGAGATAAGGGGGGGGAACGGTATTTTTTTAGACATTTTCCCCGATAAATCAAAAACTATCATGACTAAAAATAATTTAAAATCGGTTTTAGAATGTACAAAGTAAACCCTTTCATATGATACCCCACACAGTACAGTTATCTCACTTTTAAATTTCAACCCTCCGATTTTCCCCCCTTTTTAAATAAGAACAAAAATAATTTCCATTTTTTTTTATTCCAGTATCATTGGGCCACTAATATACACAACTATTCCAAATTTCATATCGATAGCTCCGGTAGTTACTGAAATAATGGAGTGTGACGGACAGACAGACAGACGGACAGACAGACGGAGAAAGTCGCACCATAAGGGTTCCATTTTACCGTTTTGGTACGGAACCCTAATAAAAGCAACCAAAAAATTGGTCCAAAAGGGACATGCCCATATATGGCCCGGCAATGCCCAACATTCAAAAATTCAAAATTCAAAATATAATATCCTTTTGCCGAAAAAACTATGTATTTTTTCACTAACTATAAAATTATTATTTTATTAATACAACGCTGAAATTTTGCACACAAGTCCCATTCCAAATGTAGACTAGGGATAAGTTAGCATTTTTCGAAATTTCCACGCCATCGCCTGAGTGAAGCAGGGAAATTTAGAAGCCGAATAAGTTGTCAAACTTTATTGGAAAGTGTTGGATCCGAAACTATCTCCGAATATTCAAAAATTTTGTATATAATTTAGTACAAGAGCGCAAAATAAAATCTTCGTACAACTCAGGGCTCTTGAAACGTTAATGGTATTAAAAGCAGGGTGGTTCCGAGGTGGCCCAGGCAAGGCACTACACTTTGTAACTAACTATGAAATTTATAACTAAAGCCGGAGTCGAAAGTTGCGAGCGTCGAAAATATTGTAAGCCGCACTCGTTTCGGACAAATTAAATGAAAAGGGAAGTTTTACCGCCGGCCGACAAAGTTGGCCACTCAAGTTTTAGCCGGTGGATAGCCGTGCATACAGACTTGGGCTACGGTCCTCTTGTGTACTTAGCCACATAATGTTTTATTAGGTACTGTAGGGTTAGTACAGGGTTTTATACAACATTCGAGTCAACTCGCTTCGAATGAACGGAAAGGATTCCTTCATGCATCTACAGTCAGCGCCATATGCGGACAACCGCCAAAATCTTAGTTCACAATTTATCGTGTCACAGGTGTATCGTGTACGATGCGAGTCGAAATTTGTACAAAAACGATGGGATTTAGTACATGTTTTTGTACGAATTTCGAGTCAACCCTCATCGCACAAACGAATCGAATGCCTCCATACATAACATTTACAGCCAGCGCAAGACAGCTATTTGTTAGCGACTGCCCATAGATGGCTCTAAATATATGGAGGAATTCGATTCGTTTGTGCGATGCGAGGCGGCTCGAAATTCGTACATAAACATGTACTAACCCTACCAGCACCGCGTACCGTGCGCGTCTGTCTACTTCCTCGCTAATGTACGCTGCCCATAGACGGTATTAAAATTTATTAAAAAGCACGTTTGAAGTTTCCAAGAGGTTTAGAATTTTAATACTGCATAAAATCATGGACAGAAGAATTTCGCTACTACCTAAAATGCAATAACGAGGTAAAACTTAAAAAGGTTACCTGCTGGCGAAATTAGCGGGCACAAAATTAAGGCAGCTCGTATATTGTTCGTTTTCATTTTTTTTCATTGTTCTGCTAATTGGGAGACTTTTATTTTAAAGAAAATATAATTATTTAGACTCATTATAATGTCTCGCCGTACGCGGGGCAATAAAATGCGAAATTAGACCGCCTGTTGCGTTTTCTATCCCACTTCACACTTGTATTATGTGTTTTAATGGTCAGACTTGCAGAGTCAAAGGCGTCGCCGTTTTGTTACTTACCCTATTTTATTGCATCGTGTGCAGCGCGATATTGCAACCAGTATGGGTTTAGATGTATAATATAGGCTGATTGTATGAAGAAGGTTATTGAAGTAAAAGTTCCGATTCCATCTTCAGGTTCATATCGGCTGCATTTCTTGAATTTATTCTCGTTATATCGCTGGTATGAGAGCATATCAATAAGAGTAACACATCAATGCATCAATGCAGCGGGAAATATTAAAGGAGAAGTCCCACATTTTTGCTTAAAATTACATTTCTGTTTTGCCGCACGTATGGCGCGCTGTGAGATATATTCCAGCACTACAGGTTGAGCTCCGGATTCTCACGTATTGAAAAATTTATTTCT
The DNA here is from genome assembly GCA_036785405.1 of Coenonympha arcania. NCBI lineage: Eukaryota > Metazoa > Arthropoda > Insecta > Lepidoptera > Nymphalidae > Coenonympha > Coenonympha arcania. The sequence continues at coordinate 8,411,310 of CM072067.1, forward strand.
CTCTTCGCTTTTCTATTGTCTACGAAAAGAATCTTATTATGTACAAGTCAAGTAATGCTTGTCGGTTAGTGTTCGTTTATGAAATTTCTTACACTTCGCAAGCTTTATTCTTTAAGCGTAATAACTTTTCCGGGTTTGTGGTAAAGTTAAGCGGATTACTTTTTAAAATGTTTTCTATAATACTTTCCGTTTTGCTATTTCAATTAAAATTCTTGTTATTATAATTACATTGCTTTGTGCTACGAGAATAATAAGTTGATAAGGATCTATACGGATCCATATGTTGTGGATCTGGGGACACGGTAGTGTCCCCGCCAGACGAGTCAAGCGAAGCGCGAGGGCACTACCTATATTTTCTCGATTATTCTTACATAAAACACTGTAAAAGTAAACCAAAAGACTTAAGATCGATATGTGTGCCAATTTGTTTCAGAGATCTTTATAAAATTAAGGTCAAAATGACGCACAGACAGCGGAGGTTAGTAATAGGGTTCCGCCCCGCAATTCACGTACCGCTACATTTCGTGAAGTGAGATGTTTAAAAAACGTCGCGGCATTTGCGTATTTACACAGGCTACATTTACGTGGACACACTCGTCTTCCCTCCTTCTGTCCGCTCACGCTTTCTATATTATCACACCCACAGAGTACTTTTTATATACGGGTTCTTCATCGGGTTGATCACACCTGCATGAAGTGAAGTGAAGTGGAGTGAGTCATCAGTATATCAAAAAAAAAATACGAGAATCGTTAGGCTCTTTGTATTCTTTGAGAGCGAAACCCCAAAAGAGCTGTACGTAGACAGTAAACAAGAAAAGTCTGCTCATCTATAAGCGAGTCTGTAGGTCAAATTGTGGCGCACAAACTCGTACAGTAAACCACAGCGGTGAAGTGTACGGCGAGCAGAGATTGAGTGCTTGGCGCGCATTCAAGCGGCTCCTCGCCTGTGCATCGATTTCACTCACTGAAACTATAATTTTGTGCAACTACATACTGGGGTAACGGCGCAAACAGCACAGCAATAAAACCTACATGTTCAGCCCAAATACTGTCAAAATCGCTTATGTTTCATTTGATTCGTATGGAGTTTCAAAGTGGGGCGCACATCGTGGATTAAAATATCTATTCAGTTCGAATCGACTACAGTTCGAACAAATTGCCCTCTAGTTATGTACAAAAAATACAATAGTTTTGCACAACAATAGTTCCAATCGTTCGAAATTCGCACACAATACAAATTGTCCGAAAACTTCAGGTGCTAAGAGACTCCAAACTTGAGAGTGGTTCGCGTTTTCACCGCCGCGCGTCGCTGCAGTTGCTACCAAAAATTACAGTTTCAGTGAGTCACATCGATACAGCGGCAATATAGAGACGGAGCAGTTTGGAGCGGCGCCAAGCACTCGATCTGAACACGCTCGTCCGCTGTGGACAATCTCGCTGTAGCCTTAAAGACCGCGTAGTGGGATATAGTGTCCGCATGTTGCTACGTTAATTGGTCTTAACAACTCACTGACTTACTGAAATCTGGAAGGCTGTGGCGTTGTATCTACTTTACACTATGCTGACTCCCAGCTATTCTTGACACACGTTTGTATTACAGCACAGTATTGGGTAACTTGAAACGAATAATATATACTTAACTTGTAAGAATGCAAAAAGCTGTCATTGGTGCTTATTCTGTTGTACAAAATCTCTAACTTAAAATTGGCGAGTTTAAGTTTAGACTCGCCAATTTTAGTTGTTCTAAACTCATGACTCATTCGGCAGTCACGTCGAACTAAATATGGAGATGATTTGGAGTCTCCAAAGACTCGCTAAACCTGACGTTTGGGTTGAATAGTAAGTGCTGCCATTTATGATAGCAAAAACTCCACAAACGTTGTTTTTTATTTTCCTCAATTGTAATAAAAATATTTTTTGCGAAATATATGGAAATTAGTTACGTAAAATACAAAGGTAACAGTTTAATTGATTTATTTTGGTCCAATCACCTTAAGAAATTCCGAAAGTTGATATTATGTTTAATTCATCGTCTGATTTGTCTATGTCCAAGCATAGACAAACAAGCAATTATCATTTGTCTATTAGTCTATGCTCATGTTATGGTTGGTCACTTGCTAGAGAGTATAGTGTTCTGTGGTCATAAAAGACCGTTTTGAATTTGACGTTCGAGTTTTGTGACCTTTAGTCACAGATTACTACAGATCCAGCGCACAGTACTTCGGGAGTGAGGCACGCAAAAGGGATACAAAACAAAAAGCCGTATTCCATTTGAGTTCGTACATGGTTAGTACGTAGCGAACCGCTGACCGAGTCACTGCTGCGTAATTTGTATGTGACGTTCAGAACTGGCAATTGATTTAAATTCGAAACACCAAACCTCAGCGAGAGTCCATCAGTGTGACCAGTCTACATTGAAATTATTTTCCCTAGATGTAAGGTATAAATTGTATGTTAGTAACAGGGCATTTGAGATTAAAAAAAAAACCTTAATGACTGGCCTCTTGTTGAAACAACGTTTCTTTTCGGACGATATCGCGTACGGGGCTTAGCGGAAAAAGTATAAAAAACTATAAGACCCAAGATTAATCGGTCAAACATCTTGCTGCCCGCGATGAAATAAAATGAGAAACGGCGTCGCCTGTTGCTCTGCATATTATTGAATACGGTAATTTTCTTTGATGGTGAGTGACGGTCTTTAACTTCATTTAATATAGTATTAAAATTGAAAAAATTGGCCGCCATTTTGAACTTTTTTGTTATTGGGCCGAATTCTTTCAAAATCGAAATCTGACCGTGGCAGCAAGCATTGAGTAAGAATCTGGTGTCAAAATTGAAAAAATTGGCCGCCATTTTGAACTTTTTTGTTATTGGACCGAATTCTTTCAAAATCGAAATCTGACCGTGGCAGCAAGCATTGAGTAAGAATCTGGTGTCAAAATTGAAAAAATTGGCCACCATTTTGAACTTTTTTGTTATTGGGCCGAATTCTTTCAAAATTGAAATCTGACCGTGGCAGCAAGCATTGAGTAAGAATCTGGTGTCAAAATTGAAAAAAGTGGCCGCCATTTTGAACTTTTTTGTTATTGGACCGAATTCTTTCAAAATCGAAATCTGACCGTGGCAGCAAGCATAGAGTAAGAATCTGGTGTCAAAATTGAAAAAATTTACTCTGTGCTTGCTGCCACGGTCAGATTTCGATTTTGAAAGAATTCGGTCCAATAACAAAAAAGTTCAAAATGGCGGCCAATTTTTTCAATTTTGACACCAGATTCTTACTCAATGCTTGCTGCGACGGTCAGATTTCGATTTTGAAAGAATTCGGTCCAATAACAAAAAAGTTCAAAATGGCGGCCAATTTTTTCAATTTTGACACCAGATTCTTACTCAGTGCTTGCTGCCACGGTCAGATTTCGATTTTGAAAGAATTCGGTCCAATAACAAAAAAGTTCAAAATGGCGGCCAATTTTTTCAATTTTGACACCAGATTCTTACTCAATGCTTGCTGCCACGGTCAGATTTCGATTTTGAAAGAATTCGGTCCAATAACAAAAAAGTTCAAAATGGCGGCCAATTTTTTCAATTTTGACACCAGATTCTTACTCAATGCTTGCTGCCACGGTCAGATTTCGATTTTGAAAGAATTCGGTCCAATAACAAAAAGTTCAAAATGGCGGCCACTTTTTTCAATTTTGACACCAGATTCTTACTCAATGCTTGCTGCCACGGTCAGATTTCGATTTTGAACGAATTCGGTCCAATAACAAAAAAGTTCAAAATGACCACCATATAATTAAAATATTTCGTGTATTTGTCTATATGCAAGTGTTAGGCAGACACCTTAAATTTAATCGGCACCTCCCGAGGTCCTCTCTTATTTTAAGGAATTTTAGATTGAAATCTCTTAATTTAAACATAGAACGCGTACAACGGAATAGCTTTTATTCTCTAAAATCTAAATTGAATAGTTTAGCGCTGTCAAAATAAATTTTAGATTAGAGCTGTCATTTAGGGGTGTAACAGAATGTCACATCTCTCTAAGTCTTATTTTGGCGATTTTTAGCGATTTTTAGTTTAGAGATTGGCAACAGAATAAGCACCATTATCCTATTAAAATTAAATAACGAGTTTGTTAGTCTGTGAGTTACTAAGTCGCGCCGCAACTATTTAGGTATAAGGAATTTTTTTTTCTGAAATTTGAAAAGTTAACTTGTAACATGGACTAAATACATATAGGCTTTTCATCTCGAAAAAGTCACGGTTGGGAAAACGGAAGCGATAGCAAAGGTATGGGTCGATTGTTATTGTGAACTTTCATCAAACTTGAAACAAATTAGATAGAGAGGAACGGGAACGGGAAAACTTTTACGGGCAGTGGGCACAACTATAGTACCCTCTTTCCTTTATACTTATTTAGAGTTAAAAGTGCACAAACAAGTTAAAAGTGAAAATATTGAAGCTATATTTTTCTAATGTTGGAACATTATTCAACAATTAAATAATGAGTACTCAACTGCATAATACATCGTAAATACCTAAGTACTGGCTTCGTGTCGGACGTTAGAAGTTAGAAGTCATGAGCCTCAACTCCAAAGGTATGACAACTATATGACATCAAGTATCTACCATTTTTAAGAAAATTAAACTTTTAATATGCAAGACTTTTAATATTTGTTAATTGATAAGTAAAAAGCCTGCCCATATCAGGTGCAATACTTCATGGGACTCTACATTGAAATGTCCTGTGACGCACTGCACTGCGCCCCTCATCCTGAGAGATCAGTGTTTTCGTATATCGTTATACACGATGATCCCACTTTCTACTCACAATGGATATCTGCAATATAAAAATAAAAAATAATCAAGTATGAATCGGACTAACTTATCAAAGGTACCGTAGACAATTTCACATTATACAGTAGAGTTTGATGGCCATTTTTCTGATAGAAGATCGATTATGGTGGTTTTATTAAGTTACGATCCGCTAATGCTATAAAATTCAACAAAAAAAAACAATTAAACAGCTAGAATACTGTACAAAAATTGAATATTTTCAAAGTAGCCTAGAAATTGGAAACATAAGTATAGTAGCCAGTATTAGCTTAGAATCTAATAGTTTCCCGTTAGCAGTTAGCACCCTTTCCATGCTGAACCCTAAAAAACACATAAGTGGAATATTGCGTACAATTGAGGCTCTGGCAATGTTTGCTACGAGCTACGTTGGAGCTACGCTGGAGCTACGCCAAATTCAATAGCGTGATTAGGCATATCCAAAATATTTATCAATATTTGGTATTTAGTGTTAATACAGCCGAACACGATGCAAACAACCGCTTTATGTGGCAGTAAATTTTATTTCAATTAATAACTACGGCAGCCACCGTTTGCGTCTATGGTAATTGGTTAGTTCAAATTGATGTAGCTAGTGTTTAAATTGATGAAGTTCTACGAGTTATTTTGGAGGCAAACTAGAAGAAGGATTACCATTTATTCCTTGTTCTAGTCACTTCATTATCGGGGTCTGATTGCGTAAGAAAACGTATTCGTCGTTATTGTAATTGTTAGCAGATTCTGCCACCCGATTGGCTGATGTAAATCAGAAAACCAATCAGCGGGCAGAATTTGTAAATGATTACGATAGCGATGAATGCGTTTTTCTTAAACAATCCCGCTGCTGATCTGTAAAAATTCTATATTTAGTTGATTTTGCGAGAACCGTTAGTTTTCTGGGATAAAATGTTATTCATAGGTAGTGTGTCAGTGACTAGGTATTTAGAAAAACATGTTTTTTAATGGACATACGGGTGTTTACGAGCAAGGACTGTACTTCAATAAAATTGATAGAGAGGTACAAGTTGTGTGAATTTTTGTAAAAATAAAGAAATTGCTAGTTAAATAAAGCCCTCTTTAAAACTCTATCCTAACGTGAAATAAAAATACGCCAGTGATGAAAAAAAATCTCGACATTTTTATCGTTAAAAATAGGTAGGTAGTCAAAAGTGCAGCGCGAAGTACCTGCGAACTCAGAACAGCGTCCCAATTTTATATCTTTGGCGTGAAATAGTCATTGTGAAATCGGTGAACGAGTTTCCACGCTCTAAAGAGCTCCTCTGGAGCCCCGCCAGGTGGTGCAAGGAGCGTCCTCTGACGATAATTGCTACCAACTCGGGCTTCATTATCTTAATTATACAAATAACTTAGTACGCCTAATGAAACAATTGTTACTGTTTGCCATTTGTTTGGATTTCGTTGTTAAATTATTATGGTAATTGAGTTAAGCACGTACCTAGAACCTACCTAGGTACTCCTATAGACATGTCAACTTTAATCAATAGTTGTTGTTGAATTAATAGTTTTAACTGATAGACTACTGCAACCCAAAGACTAATGATGTTTTCCCATTTAATTCTTTATTTCACATATACAAGCACTTAAGACGTGTCAATGAATTATTTAATAGTTAACTTTGACTAAACCCCTTATAAAAAAAGAATTAAAAACATATATTTAATACTTATAATATATCTAACGGTGTTAAATATTTCACGGTTTAAGTATAACTAAGTTAACTAGCGGTTCCAACGCGCTCTGCCACTGAGAAATTTTTAATTAGGCAAGCAATATAGGTAATATCTGATTTTAAGTAGGTACGTACCAATCATAATGCAACTGTTTGGCCATACTTATTCGAAATTTTATAGTAGTTTATGTAACGGTTACATAATGGGGGGTATTAAAATACGAGTGTGAGTTTAAAAAACGAGCCGCAGGCGAGTTTTTTAATAGTATCACACGAGTGTTTTAATACCTAATTATGTAGAGTTTCATACACTACTTTATCTACGCTCATATTATTATCATAAATCCAAATCATAAAATCTTGCTAACTTTTGTCGTAAATCATTGCAACTACTAAGATGTCAGGTGGAGTGAAATTTTCTTTAGTAGGTTTCACTACTAGACATTTTTCAGCGCAAAGTTTTGACTAAGTAACAAAAAAAATTAGTTGTCTGTAAAGTCGGTTTACGGACGATAGATTTACGAGATAACGTCATAATCGTAATCGTTATCGTAATCGTAGTCGTAATCGTAATCGTAATCATAATCATAATCACAGGCCCAGGTGGAAAGTTACGCGGAACGTTAGACATTGTGTTGTTGTCTATGGTCAATCATGGCCCATCTATACTCTCGGCAATGACTACCAACTATATGTTGTCTGTGGATTCACTTAAAAAAATATTACATAAAAAATATTACCTACCCCAGATAATAATTCTTCTTCTTTTTGAGGAATTGGCTCCGCGCGTTGAGCGATTGAGCCATTGTCAAATTTTTGTTATCTTCTTTCTTTTTTTTTTTTTTTTTTTTTTTTTTAATTAATAAAACGAGGAAACTTGTTTATAAATTTAAACAAAAATTTTGAAATATACAACGGAATTTAGAAAAGGATCAGAAAAGGATAGATCAAAATATAATGGAATACTTATTTAAGACTTATACTACATATTTACAACTTAATATCATTTAATAGAATGAATGAAGAAAACAGTTTATATACACAGGATATATCGGAGGACAAGAGGATGTCAACAGAAGTAGGAAGTGGTATATTACACTGAATAAGACCCTGGTAAAATGGATCCCGGTTATATTTTGGGCAAGATAAAAATATATGATTCAGGTCACCCACCTCACCACACTCGCACAAATCACTGTTCACAATACGAAGTCTAGCCAGATGAACTGGAGAGCAAACGTGGCCCAGACGCATACGCGTCAAGATACACGTCACTCTCCTGCTCAACTTCAAACTTGAGAACCATGGCTTCGATGGAATAGAGCTTTGAATCCTAGCAAATTTTTTGCCTTTTGATTGGCTGGAAATCGACCAAGTCACTCTCCAAGATTCTTGAAGTGAATTCTTTGGCATTGTACACAAATCATGGGCATCATTGCAATAGTCTGCCATATCTCCGCATAAAATAGCCTCATTGGCAAGCTGATCAGCGCGTTCATTTCCCGAAATGCCGGAGTGACCTGGTACCCAGGAAAACACCACTGTATAGCCTTTTTCATTACATGTAACTAGTAGGTTTCTGATTTTAATAATAACATGGTTGATCTGACCAGACTTAGATTTGAATGGGAACCTAGATAAAGCTTGCAGAGCACTCATAGAGTCAGTAAATATAACGGATTTCTTAAGTTTAGCAAGAAGAATATATTCAACAGATTTAAACAGGCCAAGACATTCTCCAGTAAATACAGATGATTCAGGCGGAAGTTTTGTTTTCTGGACAATATTATACTGGAAATGGAAAACTCCCACTCCAACTATGCCATCTGATGAATGTTTCGAAGCATCACTATATATATAATGAAAATCCAAAAATTCATTTGCTTTTAATATGTTCACATACCGAGGAGCTTCCAATTGATTTCTTGGAATATCTGGATTGATCCTAACATCCGGAATGATTGTCAGTGCCTTATATTTAGAATTAAACGTTGGGTAACAATATGTACTATACATCGGCGCTTGTATGGAGCAAAATATTCGATAACTCTTGATAAGACGGGGCGGTGATTTATGGGACCAGTAAGAACAGGTGTCTATACATTCCGAAAGAAGATGAAGTTTATCACGAAGAGGATGATGAGAAAATTGCATAGCTTTGAATAGATACCTATCAGATAAATATTGACGTCTTAAACGTAAAGGTGGTTCAACGCACTCTATTTGCATAGCATTGATAGGGCTAGATTTCATAGCTCCAAGGATGATCCTTAAAGCTTTGGCTTGCACGCAATCTAATTTGCTAAGAGCAATGGCACTACAGGGCTCTATAATAAAAGTAGCATAATCTAGTAAGCTACGGATGAGAGCGTTATAAATAAGACGCAAACAAAAAGAGTGGGCACCCCACCAGACGCCGGTTAAACACCTCATCATATTTAAATTTTTTTCACATTTATTTACAATATATTCACAATGAGGTATTCCAGTAAGTTTTGAATCTAGAACTACTCCTAAAAATTTAACTTCAGACTTTACAGGTATAGGTTTCTCCCTGTAAAGTACATTGAAATCCGGAATCCTTCTTCGTCTAGAGAATACAACCACAGTGCTTTTACTAACAGACAATTCTAGTCCATTTACATCTAACCAGTCATTTAGCTTATTAAGAGTATTAGATAAGCGGTTACTAGCATTTTCTATAGAATTGTCTAAGTTGTATATAAGCAGATCATCAGCATATTGCAGAATATTTATATCTGAGTTTAAGGATGTTTCTAAATCATAGGTATAAACGTTGTACAGTAATGGACTAAGGACTGACCCCTGGGGCAAGCCTCTCCATACTAGCCTTGATAGTTGAGTACTATTGTTTAGGTCTAATTTAATACATCTTTCAGAAAGCATATTGATGATAAACGTAATCAATAATTGTGGTACATGTAAATCATGTAATTTTTTATGTAATACTGAGATCAGCACATTATCATACGCTGAGCTAATATCAAGAAAAGCCGCAATAACCGACTTATTTTTTGAGAAAGCTAACCGAATGTCCAAAGTAAGAATACTTATATTGTCTATGGTGCTACGGCCCCTTCTGAATCCCAACTGATTAGCTGTCAAAATATTATTATTTTCAACGAAAAATTCTAACCTGTTTTTAACAAGATGCTCAGCTATTTTGGCAAGAACAGATGATAAGGCTATTGGACGAAAAGAAGAAACATCAGAAGCTGGTTTGTTTGGTTTTAATATGGGAATTACGTCTTGGGCTTTCCAAGAAGAAGGTATATTTCCAGACAACATGATAGCATTTAAAATACTCAAGTAATAGTTCAAGGTAGAGTCACTGCAGTTTATCATGAAAGAGTATGTGATGCCGTCTTCGCCTGGTGATGAGTCTTTTACATAAGAGAGTACTCCTTTTAGTTCAGACAAAGAAAAAGGGGCATTAAGGTCTGTATAGCTACAGGCTATAGAGAAGGGAATACAACACTGGGTATTTATGAAATTGGGAGCAGATGAAGGAGCCAACTTATCCATAAATTGGTCAGCTAGCTCAATAGGTAATGTACTTGATGAAGATGAACAGAAAGCTGATTTAAATCTTCTAATATTTTTCCAAACTATCGATGGGCATATATCTGGATTCAAGGACTCACAAAATCGTCTCCAACCCTCGATTTTTTTCTTTTTAAGTAGCTTGCGAGTGGAATGCGCTGTTTGGGTATAAATTTCAAAATTCTCTGAAGTCATCATGGAACAATACCTTTTCTCTGCCTCCTTCCGCTGCTTTATAGCTTTAGTGCACTCACTATCCCACCAGGGAGGAAATGGTATTTTACTAGATCTATTGCCTTTTAATGGAAATAAAGCGTTAGCGGCATCAATCAAGACTTTAGTAAACTCATCGGCACATACTGTTTCATTACCACTGTTAGCAATAGGAAGGCTAGATAGTTTTTTTTCCACATAATGTTTAAATGTACTCCAGTCATCTGGCAATTTATGTTTTAATCTAGGTTTGTGTTGTAGGTTACGAGGAGGGCAGGATATCGGTAATGAAAGAAGAATTGGAATATGATCACTGCCAAAAGAATTATCAAGTACACTCCAGGATATCAGAGATGCCAGACTTGGGGAGCAAAGGGACAAGTCAGGAGCACTAAGAATTTCAGTGGGACCAGTACGTCGAGTTGGAGTGCCGTTGTTCAATATACATACATTTTGATAGTCTAATATATCTGCCATCATTTCACCATAACAATTAGTGCTAACACTACCCCATGATCGATTTTGACAGTTAAAGTCCCCAAGTACTAAAAATGGGCTAGGCAAGGTAGTAAGCAACTGACTAAATTCATTGTATAAGGAAAAAGAAGGATGAGGTATATACACAGAAATTATACAAATTTTATTTACTATTACAGCAATGGCATTAATACCATCACTGAGGGGAGGGAGTGAAATAATCTTATGTGAGAAGGCTTTATTAATGAGTATGGCCACTCCACCATACCCATCATGTCTATCACTTCTCACAGTAACGAAACCAGAGATCCTGAAGGAAAACTCTGGTTTTAACCATGTCTCAGAGAGACACATAGCCATGGGCTTATATTTATTTAATAAGAAAATGATGTCAGTTTTTTTGCTTATTGCACTTCTACAATTCCATTGAAGTATGTTGTGATCCATACTTAAAAAAATTGTTTAAAGCTGTCAATAATGATTCGGCGGCGTTGGACGGTGAAGAGCTATCGCTCGGAAATAGATTACTGGTATTTGAAAGTAATTTAATAAGTTCCAAAATTAATTGACCTATAGATTGTTGAGGTATTGTCGTATTTGATTTATGATTTAGTACATTTCCATTAGGTGTTTGAGAATTATTATTATTATTGTATTCCTTTATAATTTCGTCATGTATGGTGCGGTCGTAACCTCCAGTTTGTTTTGGGGGTACACGGCGCTGAATATACACTGTTTTTTTATGAGAATTTGTATTGGGCGAAGATGGTCTTGTTAGTGTAATATTTTTATTTTCGAACTGAGGCGACGAGGCTGCAACATCGGTATAAGGTTTTGAAGAAGGGGGATGGATTTTGGCTGCCTCTGCGTAAGATATACAGCTCTGGGCCATAGAAATTTTAATTTTTTGTTGTCTCAAGAACTCGGGACAAAGTTTGCTAGTGGCAAAGTGGCGACCAGTGCAATGGAGACAATAAGCATTTTCCAAGATAATGTTACAAGTGTCTGAGACATGTTCGTCCCCGCATTTAAAACAACGAGGCTTTGACCTGCACTGCAATTTAGTATGACCAAATTTGCAGCAGTTGTAGCACTGTATAGTTGGAAATATGTACAATTCAACAGGGAGCGCTGTATAGCACATGTAAACTCTTTTTGGTAATATTTGACCATCGAACGTCAATACAACCATGTTGGTATTAATAAATAAACTAGTACCATCATCTTTCGGTGTTTTTCTTTTAATACGCCTAACCTTTATAATTTTTCCACAACCCATAGGAACAGTAATGTTTTCCTGAATCTCGTCCTCAGACCAGTCTTGGGGTACACCCTTTACAATACCTACTCTTGTGACAATAAAACTAGGTATGAAAACCTTGTATGAGAGATTAGCAATTAGTGGGTTATCTGTGAACAAATTAGCATCTTCGTAGTTGGTAAATGCCATAGAAACTCTATTTCTGCCAATACGTTTTAAGCTACCATTAACTATATTATTGATATTATATTTTTTTAAATCTTTACCAAATTGAATAGGATGCAGCGTAACAGGATCATTCGGAGATGTGGTTATCCTTTGAATGTGAACAGTGAACGGCCCTGAATCTGTGCTTACATATTTCCTTACTAACTGCGGTTGTGAGGGACCTGCACCAGTGGGTTGTGTAGCGGAGACACTATTATTGAAAGGAGGGACATGAGTTTCAACAGGCACAGTTTTTTCGCCTTGAGCAGTATTCACAACAGGGACCAACTTCTCGTCTGAATCGTCACATTGGCATTCATGAGTAATCTGTTTACCGTTCCTACTTCTACTTCTCTTTGTTTTGCAAATTCGGCACCTTTTTTGTGGTTTGACTCTTTTCCGTTCTGAGAGAGGAATAAGACCATCCTCAGTGTCCATCGATGAGTCGTCAATAACTACATTATAAGCTACAGGACTAGGAGGGCCAGTGTCTGGCCCTGGACCCCCCAGTCCGGGGTTATCCGGGGGTGGGTCAACCCCCGGGCCCATAGTAGAAAACTATACGCTTACCAGATAAGTAGTACCTATATACACTATTTATATGAAATATCAATAAAAATATGTAAAAACTATTAACTAACTACTATTTTACACAAAAAAACCTCCACTGATCCACTTTATAAAACAATTAAAATCAATAAACCAAAAAACACGTCCACCAAATCAGAAGTTTCCCGCGCTTTTTCCAGATAATAATTGTAACCGTTAACCGTTGTATTGCCGATAGCGGTACTGTAATCAATTCCTTCAAAACCCCAGATACAAATACAGGAGTCCAGAGCCGTGTATCGTTATGGATATTATACAACTTTCTTTAAATATTTCCATAGTAGAGCGATGTTATTATGAATAACTTTTTAATAATTATAGAAGCCTGTGAATAAAGTAGGTAATTATTTGGCACATTTCGATTTTATAATTCGAACTTTAAGCAATGAGCGTAGATAAATTATAATTTCATAATCCAGATTAGTTAGTAACATGATCCATTATAATAATATATTCTATTCGTGAATAATTCTATACATTAGCTAAGTTCGAGGAAAGTGACATGGCAAAATTCTGATGCTTCAGAACAGACATTTATGATCTAGCGATCTGAATATAAATGAGAAGCCCATGAATTAGGCGTTGTATAAATATTTCTCGAACAATATGTACCCTGTTTCAAATATTCTCTGCGTAAGTATATTATCCTCTTACAGGAACGTAACCAGAAGAAACTGCGATTGGAGAATAAGATGAAACAGTTTACATAGGTACCACAAGCAAATGCTACTTTTATTTTAGTTAAAAAGGGGTCCTTTAATTACCATGTTTACTTTTTCAGGCGTTTTTCACAATTACGCTATTCTAAAATATATACCTATACAGTTGAGTAATTATTTATGGTAGGTAGATAATATTATCAAGTATCTACTTAAATTTTTGCTGTAAATATCAACCGTATGGATATGAGGCATTGTAACTTTACAAATAGGTTAATCAGCAGTGCGAGCATGGGCAGGGGACTGTTTTGTCCCCGGGGAAAGTATAAAATTTTATCCCGTTCCACGTTTTGGTTTATCCCCCCTAGCATGGGCACAAGGGTGGAGGAAAAACTCCCTAGCTTTCTTTAAGGCCATACTATGGCGACTATTTTGTCCCCTTTCAGACGAAAAAATCGGGGGAATACGATTTTATCCACTGCCCAAGCTAGGGGGGCAAAAGGGTGGGTACTTCGAAACAATTTACATCGCAAACAATTTATTTAAATCGCAAGACTCCATAGATTTCTTGTGAATGATACTTCTTGTGATTAAATTAATCTAACACTTTTTTAATCTAACGTTTTTCTTTCAGTTTTGATTTGATCGCAATTAAAACTCAATCTCATTTTTAGTATGACGAAGGTGAAAATTGTCCCTCGCTCCGTGACCCACCGGGGTGTATCCCGCTGGTTCCGCCCACGCCTTCAGCCCAATATGAAGGCTGTATCGTGTAACTGAGCTGTAACTTTGGATCCAGGCCAAAACACCATGTCTGGACGCCATTAAATTTGCACAAGGGACGCACTAATCTTCGGAAATCAACTCGGTTCTGCTTTTGAGCTTACAAACAACATTATAGAGACGTTTTAATGGCGCACCCCATAAATATTTTGGCGTTATGGGAGTTTAAATGTACATGTAGACATAAATTTAATTTTTTTAGTCATGTTACTCTCATACGACAAAAATAATTTAGAAAGAAAAGGCTATCGCTGTGACTTTTATTTTTATCACTACATCCCTACTTAATTATGTATACGATTTATTTCACTTACACGTATGAATTTTTGTTCACAGCAAGACACCGTACGCACATTCACAAGTACGCAAACAATTAGGTTTTATACATACATTCTTGCCTCATGATTTTTGCAAAACGGGATTTAGGAGGATTTTGAGTTGCAGAAAACGACATAACATTACCGGCCTAACACACATAGATATCAGTCTTTGGTATGAATTAGTAGTGTACCTACCATATACGGTGTAGGTACATACTTACTTATTTCTGAGAAAAAGGGCCAATGACGGATAGACAGAATTACAACAAAGTGATTCTACAACAGTTCTGATTTTTTCATTTGGGGTATGGAACTTAAATTATAACAGGTGTGTAAAAGGAAGCAAGAAAGAAAATTTGGAAAAAAATAGGAAAAGCAGATCTTTTATTACGTCATTCATAGTTAGTACCGTGTTTTAGGTCTATGAAGGATGGGCTCATTAAACTCGAGCAGGAGCGCTCTTGGCCGCAACAGATGGCTTGTTCTCCGCCCCACCTCACGTGGTTAAGAAATTTCAAACAAAAAACTACTGAGAGCTGCTCTACAACTTTATTACATGCTCGGTAAGGCTTGGCCGTTTTATTTCACTCAGAGCAATCAAACTTTGTAAGCTTCAGCGAAAATTAGGTAATCCACGAGGAAATACGAAAGCAAGTTAGTTGGTAGGTAAGTAACGGCTATTCGGCATAGAATTCTATTATTTTTGGGGTCCGTACCCAAAGTGTAAAAACGGGACCCTATTACCACAGTTTAACGGCGTAGAAGCTGAATTTAACGGTGTAGAAGCCGTATTGAAGCCGTAATGAAGTTTTATTTAAAAACTATAAAGGCAATTACTTTCAAATTTAAACGCCATGTATTTTGGGTCTATAATCTTAAATCGCTTAGAAGCAGAAACACGATTGGATTAAATTTTCTCGATAGAAAGTTCTCCCAAAAGTTGCTCCAAAATCTCAGATTTTCTAATTTTTATCGGAAACTACAATGGATGTAATTGTATTTTTGGTTTAATGTGTCGGTGAAAATAATATCGTAAAACACTTAGAAACAGATTTGTGATAACTGACTCAGTTTCTGAGTAATTAGGTAAAAGGTCGTTTTTCTGTTATATTCTTCCGCGACGCTGCATGTCACACCTACCTACGTATCCGTGAGAATGAGAAAGACAAAAATAAATCCCCTTAAAGATATTAAGGTCCGCCCGTCTGTCACCAGGCTGTATCTCTTGCATCGTGATAGATACTTTTGAAATTTTCACAAATGATGTATTTCTGTTGCCGCTATTACAACAAATACCAAAGAATAGAATAAAAGCTACCATACAACAAATGTGATTTTTAGAGTTCCAAATGGCAAAAAACGGAACCCTTATAGATTCGTCATGTCTGTCTGTCCGTCCGTATGTCACAGCCACTTTTTTTGCTTGTGTTTGCTCGATATTTATAACGGCAACAGGTAGACGCTTAATTCAGAGAATATTCAGATATTCACTTCAAAAATAAATAGTTAAGTAAATTAAAATGAAAATAAAATATTGAAGGAGGCTCCCATACAACAAACGTGATTTTGAGACCGACTCGCACTTGACCAATTATTGTTTGTATGTTTCGTAGTTTAAACAAAAAGTGTTTAAACATGGTTTCGGATCAAACGATCCTTATAAATTAAGGTTTCATATAATTTTTCTTCCCTTTTTTGACCTCCTTAGGGTTTTCAGTGGGAGTCCATCGAATAAAAAAGTAAATGTCATGCAAAATAACAGCTTCGTAGAAATGGTAATATACCATTTCTAAGAAACTATTATACTACTATACATATGCATGAGTCATTCCTTTTCTCTATAATTTTAATGAAGATTGCATATAAATTAAGTAAGTAGGTCTGTTAATTGCAATGAGGACCCTGTGGATGTAACTAAGTTGAAATAATGATAATCATAAAACAATACGCATAGGCCACAAAACATAATTCTGCAATATAAATTGCATCTGTTTCAATTTTAAATTCGTTCTCGAAGAAAGAACCGCAACTCCCATTTTATATTTTTTAACAAAATAAATGCAAGAACTAATTGCGTCTGAATCCTGCACAAAGCAAGAAGGCAAGTGCCAGGGGAATTTAAATGGACCCTTGCCGTAGGTAATAGGGGCTCTTTCACAAATAGGTACTCGTATAACATTATTAGAAAATATTAATTTTTAAACATGGAATACACTTCCAATCTTTTGGTAATGTTATGTTGGACAGGGGGCTATTCACGTAATGTTTTGACACACTGAATGATGTGAATACAGAAATAAAATAAAAAATTAACACTGAAAAATTAACTTTGCGTCTATTATTAGTTTAGAGTGTCCTTATCGCGCAAAGTCTTAAAAATTTTTTAATAAGTAAGTATGAATGAATGAATATTCTTTTATTGCACTCCACAAAGAAATAAAAGGACATCACAAAACAACAAAAAAGATAATAAGTACACAATTTGGCGGCCTTATCGCTAACTAGCGATCTCATCCAGGCAACCAATGCTGCAAAAGAAAGCTGATGTAGATTCTAGAGGTAGGTGGTGCAGGAAAAAAAATATTAAATAAATTTATAATAACATAATATATATAAATATATATACATACATATATACACAAATTAATATACTATAAGTAGGTAAGTAGGTACATAGATAACTAGTAGGTTGCGTGGGGGCGCGGGCCACATGTGGCCCGCGTGCAGCCTTCCCGCCCATAAAAGCATCGCCGTCATCTCCATCGCCAATTGGAATTCGATTGGCAGTGGGCTGAAAAATATACCTAGGAGCACGGTCATGGTTTTAAAGCTAGTTAAGGGCTGTTTGACCAAAAACTACGCCGAACCTCATCGGATGAGGTTCAACGTACTTTTTGTTCGAACAGTCCTTAACTATCTTTAAAACCACGACCGTGCTCCTCAATCATCATCCCAATCCTAGAAGATTATCATCTTTTCTCATATTTTTCTCTGGCAGTTCACCGAAAAACTGCATCAATGCTTTGCATAATTACTGTAGTCTATGTAAATTTTCTATGAAAAAATTTTGATTTTTTTCTACCCATCAAAAACACCTTCGGGTCCTGATTACCTTTTGCTAAGAAACCACTCTCTAATCTCTTATACTTTCCGAGATAGAACAACACGACATTTGTATGGCTGCCATCTTGAATCCGCCATTTTGGATTTTTTTCAGCTTACTGCCAATAGGCTATTTGACTAAATTTTGAAAATGATTTTAAAGAATTTATTACTACCTATTAAGCACATTACATTGATATTTCTCGGAAATTTAATGTAATTCCCTTTAAAAACCACTTTTAAAGTTTCAATTTTCAAAACCGCGCCAAAAACGCCAATTTTGTAATGGCGCTTGTCATCTGACTCTTGACGTCACACATTGTCAAACGCATATAAACAGACTACAGTACCGTACAGTTTAGTTGAATTTCTTCGCTTTTCTTTAAATTTAATAAAAATTAATATATTTTAACAGAAAGAATGGTGTACAAATGCTGTGTAGTACCATTATGTATAAATACCTCCATAAATTGCCCTCAAAAAGTGTTTGTGTCTGTACCAGATAAAAGGCGAAAAAAATTGTTACAGTTAGCTCGAAGAGATCCAAAGGCCTTTTTATCGCATTCAAATGTTTTTATGTGTGAAGATCACTTTGATGTAAGTACCTACCTAATAATTACCTTTTAATTTAATATTCAAGCTAAATATAATATCGGTTCTTGTTAAAAAATAAGTTATATAACGTAACATCTAAAACTAACCCCAAATGTTCCTGAGTATTTGTCAACATAAACTAAAATGAGATAATGATTAATGATTATAATAAATAAAGGAAGGACTAATATGTTCGACGCGGTAGGTACTTACATTGCTGTTTTTATGTTTTTCAGTTCCGCGCCATAATAATCAGCATTATTCTTAAAGTAAAGTGCAACCATAAAAGCATCTACCAGTAGGTTGCTATTATCAGCTCGCACAAAATTTGATTCCATTCTGCGATTTAAAATACTTAATTATTTATTTCCTTAATATGTTTAGTTATAAAGTTAACCAGAAAATTACTGTTTAAATAGCTAAAAGATAAAATAAAACGCCCGCCAAACAAAACACTCAGAAAAATCAGTAGGTACAAAAAGCTGTTGTTTTCCCGCAAATTTTCGAGTGTGACGTCACCAGAGTTGCAACCAATCACAGGGCGTTCCTGTCACAGGTAAAATATCAAAAATTATAACATTATTAAACTCTTATTTTGCTGAAAAATATACATATATTTGATTAAAATAAAGTGAAATATGCTTATTTACGTTGTTATTAGTGAGATTTACCACAATTTCAGGTATATTTTCATTGTTGTCAAATAGCCTATTGCATGAGGTTCCGAGTATTTTTTGTTTGAGCAGTCCCCACCTAACTATAATACCTTGCCTGTGCTCCTCGACCGTCTTAGAAACCCTCAATCATCATCATATTCCATATTATTCTCTGGAAGTTCTCTGAAGAACCTCATCAATCACTTTTTTTTGTTTTCAAAATTTTCGTCTCTTCAAAATTCGCCATAAAAATCTCTATGAAAAAATAAATTCCACCATTTTGTTTTTTTTTTCTTTCCATCGAATAGACCTTCGGGTCCTGATCACTTCTTGTCAAGAAACGGTTCCTCCATCTTTTATACTTTCCGAGATATCGACAAAATTCGAACGGCGGCCATTTTGAATCCGCCATTTTGAAATTTTTTCAGCTCTCTGCCAATTGCATGACGTCTCAAATGACATTTGCTCGAGCACCCCCCACCTATCTTCAATACCCTAGCCGTGCTCTTCATCCGTCTCCGAAATCCTCAATCATCAGCTCTCTTCGTATTTTTGTTCCGGATGAATTTTTTTCTTCTATACGAAACATTGTTCAGGAGAGGTGATCAATCAGTCAGTCAATCAGTCAGTCAGTGAATCAGCACGAGTAGCTATATATTTATAGTAATGTTTATTACGTAAAATGTTGCCAAAAAGCTCTAACGTTGTGGCCTGTGTTTTAGAGCCGCCGATACCTATTGAAGAAATTGGAAAAAAGAAGTGTATTGAAAAGTGTGGTATACACAATAAAATAGCATTCAACTAAACTCTGCGCGAGAGATCCGCGAGTCACGGAAGCTAGACGTTACAGTTTAATTGAGTGCACTTACTGTTTACAATTGGAGTTTATTATTTAATATTCCCTAAACGTCCAAGTGGACGCCACAAAAAGTATTAGAAAAGAAGTAGGTAACTATAATCCAAGCCGGCTATTTCTAAACTAGACACCCTACTAAGCCCCATTAGACGACGGCGAGCGTAAAGGGGGTGGCGCGGTCTGGGATGCCAACAACTAGAAAAATTTCTCCTTCGAGTAAAACATATTTAAAACGAAATTACTATTCGATACGGATACAAATTACAGATTTGTTTTGTTTGTTTAATTTGTTTCACAAACACTACAAACAACAACACGCCTAGATATCAAGACCGGAGCTTTTCAGAAAAAAAACCCTGAACTAGTGTGTAGGCACGCAAAATAACTTTGATCGACGAATGATTTACCTATACCCAGAATGCAGTTCCCAAGTCTTGAAGACCTTAGAATCCCACCCGCAAGACTAAAGCCAGAATAGTTTTTCTTTCGAACTAAAAATTTCGAATTGTGTATAAATTTACGGCCGTCCTAGCCGTAACAACTCTCTGGAGGAGTTAGGGGGAAGTAAAAGCTCTACCAGAAGGGATCTTCTTTCATCCTCGAGAATTATACCTACTCGAGAAGATTAAGAGGCAACGTCTATAACCTAAGGACGCCTTCTGCTAGGCTCGGACCTAGGCTTATCCACTGAAAGAACTGGCTGGAAAGGTCCACTACTTACACTATACCCTACCATGCATCTCATGCATGGATCTGACTAATCCGCATGCTCCCAACACCGACGGGTGAGTTATACGTTCAAATGAAGGATGATTCCATCTTAGCTGGCGAAGATGAAAGGTCCGCTTAGGATAAAATACAAAGTTGTACTGCGTAATGCGGATTGCCCCTAGTCCTGAGTTGAGAAGAGCTTTGTCCGTCGTGCTCCAGTCATTTGGATCGTGAAAGACGTGATTTTCCACTTTCGGCGTCTCTTTTTGAAGTGCAGTGGGGAAAATAGCGGGGAAAATTAATTATTTGTTTACTTAATTACTTTAATTCTGGCCACATCCACCTAAACCCTAAAGTTTTTTTTTTTATACTATATAGGCTAGCGCTTGACTGTGATCACATCCTGATGGAAAGTGATGATACAGTCTAAGCTGGAACGCGCTTGCCTAGAAGATGCCTATTCTTGATTTGAAGGCACCCGGGTTGTAAGTGGCAGGAAAGACACTGCCCGGGAGAGTATTCCAGGCCTTTGCAGTGCGTATCAGGAACGAGGAATCAAACCGCTTCGTACGCGTCTTTGGTACGTCAACTATGTATGGGTGGAAGCCCTTACGATGCCTTGCCGTTCTATGGTAGAAAGGTGATGAGGGGAACCAAATTAAAAAGTTCCTGTGCACACTCTCCGAAATACGAGTTAAACAGTACTTAAATTATCTGTGTTCAGTTTTTAAAATTCCAGAAAGCTTTTTTATAACTACAAAATCCGATTTATTCCATTCTCCCAAATTCCGAGGATAATCCTCTAAGCTGGACACTCTAAGCGCGGGGTAGATCTACAAACAATCCGCGCGGATATTGAACGGCGATGCGTTCGGAAATGCCGTGCAACCGGCTGCGTGCAACGAAACGTTCACGTCCCGTGCAGCAGTCAACGTATGAAGATAAACTTAATACGCCTCTATTTTCATCTCGTTTGTGTTCAGAGATAAGTATTATGCTGAAACACCTGAGAATACTGAGAACCGTCGCATGAGTATAACACCCTACACAGGATATACTTAGTATAGCCATAGTGCCCCTTATTTTTTTTATACTATATAGGCTAGCGCTTGACTGTGAGTGTGTTGAGTACGACTTGAGTGTGAGTGAGTATAGCCATAGTGCCCCTGATAAGTAGAAGTTTACCGTATTACTTAAGTGTTTTTTAAAAATCCCAGGAACGGGACCTTTATTGAAACTAAACTGAGGAGTACCGAGTAAGGAATAAAAACATAACTTCCTGGGTATTTTCTTTTTTTTTATCTATTTTATACGTTTATTTAATTTATAAAAACTTCTTCAGTTAGGACTGTGATTTGTTTAACACTGCAATTAAGTGAGTACTGCTAAGCTGTTATGCTTTACTTGTACCTATTTATTATTTATTTAGGATGCTGGGACGCACAGATATTTCGTTTGTGGGAAGTCGTTAACGACCCGAAAAATCGTTTTTACGATGTTTGCTTTGATCAGAGAAAAGCATCAAACGTCGTTTATGACCGTAATAACATCGATTTCGATAACAAATTGAGAACTCGAGATCGAGAACTAGTTCTAATAGGATATTTTGAGTTAGTGATTCCTGTAAATTGTGATTATTTAATCATGATCACTCATACAATATTATATTCATCTGAAAGAACTCATATTCGTATGTACTTAAATATTATAAAATACAAATCAATTAGGTGCGTAACATCTGTGTGTGTACACACTCAGGTGTTACGCACGAAAACCACGTCTTTTGTCCAAAAACACCCACAAAAACATTAAGATTCCTCCCCCGCGGAGTTTTATCTGTGTTCTTCATTGTTTGAAATAACAAGAAGCCAGAGCTCATAGCCCAAAAAAAATGTTTACGTCAAACGTCATCCTTTTGTATCAATGTCCCATCCATAGACCATGCATGGAATTAATAATTTTATTGGTACTTTTTAATTCCATGGTCCCATGCCCATCCACAGACATATAATTATATGCCCATCATAGAAGTGAAGTGAAGTTGAAAAGAAAGAAAACTAAGATTAAGTCATTCAGATGAATCATATTAATTATGATTAATTATTATGATTGAACAGGCTATGCCTATATATAATAAATAACACAGAAAATACACACGAATGAATAGGCTGTATGGTCTCCGACCTTTGCCTGTCCCGAAAGGGACGAATGGATTAAACAGAACTGAAGTGAAGTTGACAACTGTCTAGTGTGACTGCTTGTGGCAGATTTCTGCCATTTCGGCAGATTTGGCTCCTAAATTTTAACTATGGCAGAATAAGTTGACGATTCAAGAAAGTAGCAGAATGAGGCAGATTTCAAGTAAATCCTTATTATCTGTGAAATAATATAAAAAACTCGTGATTTTAAGTCTATTTACTTATTTTTTTGTATGACTTAGTTAGTCGGAAATGTTACTTACTATACTGGCACCATTTATTTATTTATTTATTTCAAATGATACACAAACGGTCACTGTATAATCATTAAAAAAATAGTACAATGTTTAAGTCTAGTACGAGTACAGTAACCTTTACAGGTGTACACAGCATTACATAATAACTTTTCCGGTTAAAAAAAAACACATTATAAAGAATAGCGAGCTCTAAGTAATACAATTAAAAGTCAATTACATAATTTACATTAAATCGGTATATAAAAAAACCATTGTCTTGTGTCGACGGAACTCGGATTTTCCGACGTCAAAACTCAAAACCACTACCGTAAAACGGGGTAAATAGGTCCGAGCTTCAACTGGAAATTAAACCTTCTTGCGCAACAAATAGGGTTTGTTGTGGTACAGTTTTGAATGTCCGGTAAGCTGTTTTAGATGTTAAGTAGCTTTGGATTCTCAAAATATTGCCAGATTTTAAAATATTCACCAAAAACTATGCTGGATTCCAATTTACCCCCGATGGGGTTAATAGGTTCAAGAGAGGGGTTAATAGGAATTTTACTCAGGGCTGTCTATCCAAATCCAATATTTATCCAAAGTAAGTACCTACCTACCTAATTTAAAAAAGTTTCAGTTTATTTAATCTAATCATGCTGCTTATCTTATTTTATGTGTGTAGACTGTAGGTAGGTATAGTAAAAATAAAAACTTTTGAGATCAAGTTTTTATTGTAGCTAGGGTACATAATACAAGTAACAAAAATATGGCATTGAGCTAGAAAAACAGTATTATAATCAGTCTATTCCTTATTTATTTATGGCCTTCTCTTTAGAATAGCCTATACAAAATTACTATTAAATGTTTAGCTTACAAGTTACTTAAATAAAAAAATGAAGTACTTTATGTAACGCTTAGCGCCTGGCTTGGGTGTGTAGTTACGAGGCATTCTGAAAAAAAAACATTAAGACATTATAATGTTTTTCAAGAAAAAAGTCGTACTATTTCAATACAATGCTTCACTCAATGAAGAATAAAATTAATAATTTAGATTATATCAATCATTATTCATAATAGATTCAATTCATTAATCATAATTAAAAAAACAGTAGCACCATCTGTCAAATTAAAAAAATTCTATAGGTGGCTGCTGAGCGAACGGTGGCCTGACTGTTGGTGGCAAATCAAGCATTTTTGGCACCCATAAACTGGCGACATTTACTTAAATATTCATTTTTTTTATTGTGTATAATGTAAATAATGGTTTACGGCCAAAAGAAGTTTTTAATAAATAGTTTTTAACTTTAATACGTTTAATAGTAATAGTTTTTAACTTTAATAAGTTTAATAGTAATCGTTTTTAACTTTAATAAATTTAGAAGTAAAATTAACTTTAATTAAGTATTAAAGTAATTAAACTTTGGTTTTTGACAACCCTATTTCATTATTCCTATTTACCTCTTGTTCGTACCAAATAGCCCCCGTGCTGTTCCAATTAGACCTGTTTATGTGCCTATTTCCCCCCTTCGCGTTCCTTTTATCCCCAAAATGACCTTAAAACGAGCATTCATCTAAAATTAAGGTTTACGATGAAATTACGCAATTATTTGCTTACGTCTTAATGTTCCTTCAAATTTCAATTCACTATTATTATAATAATTAAATCAATTTCAACACTTCCTCATTAGAACACATCAAAAACTTAAAAGTTAAAAACAACAAATTTCACGTGTCCACGACGACCTCACTTTCAACGCGATTTTTTAATATAACCTGATTGGCTAGTTTAAAACTGGTTAGTCTTGCCAGTAGCAAAAATAATAAGCTCGTTTAAAAATAAAAAACAATTGATCTCTCATGCTTAGGATGACAAATAACAGGACAGTTTAGAAAGTCAGAAATTTATTCCTATTTACCCCGCCGTTCCTAGTATCCCCGTTTTACGGTACGCAATTACTGCTTGTCCAGTAGGTAACTTTACTTACAGTTCAGGAATCGAGTTGGCAGATTTTGGCAGTTGTCTTTGCCAGTGTTTGACAGATTCCCCAATTTTGAATCGGTCACACTGGTTATTACAGTAAATAGTTTTTGCTTGAGGTTTTATTCAAGTAGGTTGGTACTATGGTAGTTTTATTTAGTCTAACTAGAATACCTACCTATTAATTATTTAAACATCGATAATACTGAAATAAATATATAAAGATCCATCTTAATCTAAATGGAAAGTGCAGTTAAAAGACCGCAATTCGGGAATAGATACTTGGAAAATGTGGACGAAGTCTTCAAACATAACGCTTGGTACTGTTTTCAGAATAATTGTTATTCGATATTGTAAAAACGTTCAATGCCCTGAAAATATAGTGGACTTGGAAGCTACGAGATTTAGGAAGAAACCAGCCGGTGGTACTCGTTATTTAACTGACTTGAAACATCTTTATCAATTTAATGCTTGGTTAGCTATTTTGATTTTAATAATTTAATACGACGATCTTGTAAACTTTCAACCCAATTGGTTTTTGGTGCATGATTCATGAAGTACAAATAAAAATCATCATTAAATTATTATAATAGCATTACACGAACTATAGTTTAGTGATAGCAATGACTAGAGTATATAATTACTAAGTATTGATCACAACTTAATTTTGATTTTGTTTTTCAAATGTTCAAATCATGAGACTAATTTTTAAGGCATTAGCGATTGTAAGAGGAGTGGGTTGTTCCTACTTTGTTGGAGATAAAGACTTCTTTCTCGGTTGTCAACTTTCATTACTGAAGGTTGTGTCCGCACTGCAGTTCCTTCACTATGTTCTAATGAACCCTGTTTAAAATAAAATTGTTTAAATTACAGGGACAATGTTGAATGGGATGCTGAACAAGAGAAGGCAGCAGCCGAGAAAGTTCTACAGAACTCTGTGGTCACATTATCGGAGGAGCGCTTAAAAGATTTAGAGGAGAATGCAGACAAACATTGGGATGCATTTTATGATATACATCAAAACGGGTACAATATATAGATATTTCAATCCGCGATGACGCGCCCCACTCTGTCAAACTCCATACGAATCAAATGTAGCATAAGCCATTTTGACAGAGTGAGGCGCGTCTTTGTGGACTGAAATATCTATGTATCCCTGAAACCATTTGCCTTCCCTTCCATTTTTTACTACTTTTAACTCATAGATATTTTTCTATACTAGTACTTAACAAGTGCTAAACTAATTGAATTATTGTATACTTTCAGATTTTTCAAAGATCGCCATTGGCTTTTTACTGATTTTCCAGAACTAGCCCCTGACAACAACTCTGCCCCAATAAGAGTCATTCCAAATAATGAACAAAATGACCAACAATGTAATGAAACAACTGAAGATACAACAGCAAATAATATATACACAGAGAATAGTATATCAAGTACAAATAATATACGGAGCAATACAAAACGCCTCATATTTGAAATTGGCTGTGGCGTCGGCAACACAATCTTTCCAATACTTCAATACAGCAGAGACCCTAATCTGTTTATCTACGGTTGTGATTTTTCATCAACAGCAATTGAGATTATGAAACAAAATGACTTATATGACACTAAAAGGTGTGAAGTTTTCGTTTTGGATGCAACCTCCAGTGAATGGAAGGTTCCATTTGAAGAGAATTCATTGGATATAGTTGTACTGATTTTTGTCTTGTCAGCAATTGACCCAGCCAAGTAAGTTGTCTTTTTTGACGTGATAACGTTTGATAAATTGATGAACACCAGCACCACACATGAAAAATAGTAACGTTCCGCGTAACGTTCCACCTGAGCCTGTGCGTGCAAGCGAGAGCGCGCAACAAGCGATAGAGAGGCACGATAAAACAAACGATAGAGTGGCCAATTATGACGTTATCACGTAAATCTATCGTCCGTAAACCGACTTTACAGACAACCAATTTTTTTTATCTACATAATAAACTCGCCAGCATATTTAGCGGAACATAAAAAAAAGGTCCATAATTAAAAAAAATATAGTTTTATTTTAAAATCTACTTACTACACTTCTTTTGTTATTTAAAGTTTCATTTGTTTTTACTTAAAATGAGATCACATTAAGAACAGATTTTGCGAGTAAAGGCTATTTGTGAAAAATGGTACATTTTTGAACTTTTCATGTAACCTGGAAAAGTGAAATTTAATATTAAAATTACAATTAATTAAATTAGAAAAATGGTGATTTATATCGCGTATTTCCTCCACGTGCTCTTATTAAAGTTTCTACCCGTCTAGGCATACTGAGAATGATGTTATCGATGGTCTCCTGGGATAGTCTCCGCCATTCCTCAACTACGGCGATTCGCAGTTCTCCCACGTTGGCAGGAGCTGGAATTCTGGACTTAACTTTTCTTTTCAGCAAGTCTCAAACGTGCTCTATTGGGTTCATATCCGGTGATCTCGCCGGCCACTCCATAACAGTGATATTCATATCATTAAGATAAGCTTGAGTTACCCGATCGGTATGCGGCAGAGCATTATCCAAAATCGTCACCGATATATGGGGCAAACGGTACGACATTTTCTTCTAAAACTTCTCTGATATAGCGGTCTGCAGTCAGACTCCCTCTGTCAATCACTACCAAGTCTGTGCGAGCTCCCAAACAAATGCCCGCCCAAACCATTATTGATCCACCACCGTATGCAACTGTAGTTTCAAAATTTGTCTGAATGTATCGTTCTCCTTTGCGTCTGTATATTCTTTGCCTGCCGTCAATTTGATTTAAGAGAATTCTGCACTCATCACTAAACAATACCTTACTCCATTGGTCCGCGTTCCAAAGTCGATGTTCCTGAGCAAAAGTTAACCTGTTTCTACGATGATTTACCTCGAGCCTTGGAGCCTTGGCGGGCACAAATGAACCCAAACCAGCTTCTTCGAGCCTTCTTCGTACCGTACGATCACTTACGGTTACACCCCGCACTGCTTCTAACTCATGTCGGGCTTGGACGGCCGTCAAACGGGGGTTCCTACGTACACGAAGCCGAATGAAACGATCATCCCTACTCGAAGTGCGTCTTTTTCTGCCTTGTCCTGCTCTTCTCACATAAGTACCGGTCTCCCTGAACCGTTGGATACTGCGATGGATCGTTGAAACTGGTCGACGAAGATCTCTGGATATCACTCTGTAGGTTTGACCATTTCTTCGCATTTCGAGTGCCCTGGCAATCTCCGTTGGGGCTAAGTCAGGCATAATTCAGTCATCAACTCCAGAAAGATACGCGATTAAAAAAAACTAACAAAAAACAGTATTTCAATGAAATTTTAAATCAAACTCAGAAGGAAGAAATACTCGAAGTTCGCTCCAGATAAAGTGTATTTGAATAAAATTAAAACAATTGCATAAAATGTGATGTTCAGTTGTTTTCTTAATTTGAAAATATTTCTTTTTAAATTTAATAACGTATAAACCAGCCAGCAACTTTATATGATACTGATATCAAACCTTTTTTTTATGTTCCGCTAAATATGCCGGCGAGTTTAGTCTGCCATCTAGCAGAAGGTTAAGGGCTACAACATACTGATCACAGCATGACAAAGAATTTCAAGTTTTTACCAATAGACATTTAAACATCATCAGAGAAATATGACATGCCACAGATATAGATGGATTCAGACGTACTTTATATTGTTTTGAATTTCTATAGCAATACATTTGAATGCTCATTGGTAAAAACTTGAAATCCCTTGACATGTTCTGACCATACGGTAGCCTTAATGGTTCGAATCCACTAGGAGTCTCCTGTCATCAGACTTACGGGTGTTTTTGGTAACTTAATGTTAATTACTTAATTTGAATCAAACACACTGCATGCCTATGAGTTCTTCATAAAGCTCTCCAAGTTGTGTGAAGCTTGCCAACACATATTTGGTGAAAGCAACCTAAGGAAAACTTAGTGCAGAACTCCTAGGTATGCCTTGGAGTACTGCATAACGTTCTCCAAAGTGTGTGAAGCTTGCCAACCCATATTTTATCAGGTTTGTCTACTATGACAAAATCAGTGCCCATTCCCTTATTTGGACAGAAAAAAAGTGTTTAGCTTAACATTTTTTATGTCACATTTTACAACAACAACATTTTTTATATTAGACACACAATTCATATTTCAAATACAATTAAATAATCACTGACATATTCTGTAGTTTTTTGCATTTAAGCATAATTAAAAAGGAAAGACTTCTTTAAAAAAAAATTATAAAAAATGTTATCTTTACCACAAACCATTGCAAATTGTGTTTATTAATAAGACTTTTATAATATTGAATTTTACTTTTGATGAATTTATTTGTCATTTCAGGATGTCGATAGTCATTAACCACATTTATAAATATTTGAAGCCTGGAGGTTTGGTTGTGTTCAGGGACTATGGTAAATATGACCTAGCCCAACTGAGACTCAAGAAAGGGCGGTGCATTTCAGAGAACTTTTACGCAAGGGGAGATAACACTATGGTCTACTTCTTCACTCAAGAGGAAATTACGCAGCTCTTCAAAAATGCTGGCTTCATTGAAGAACAGAACTTAATAGATAGAAGACTCCAAGTGAACAGAGGCAAAATGTTGACTATGTACAGAGTGTGGATACAAGCAAAATACCGGAAACCATTATAATAGTAATATATTTTTATACAAAATAATTCATAAAAATTTTATGATTTAGTTGAATGAGGGTAAAAAGTTATCCAGGTGCCAGCGCTCACTGGCAAGTTTACTTTTAATTAACTTATTAATTTTACTACATTTCACATAATATAATATCCTATGAGCTTGAAATGCTTCTTACCCTCATTATATAAAAATACTCAATGGTATAATATTTTGATGAAATAAGCATATTTTGTATGCTCAACCAGTGAATCGAACCCAAGACTATCCATGCCATTCAATAATTACTACAATATAAAACAATGTTTATAAATTAATTAATAATAGACCAAAATTCTAAATAATAAATGCGGACACCATAAATTATGTTAAATACAAAATCTTGATAAAATTTGAAATATAGATACCCGAACTTTTTGTGGTTTTACCTGCAATAAATCACTTTGTTATCTCCCATCGCTACCCGCTAGTTTGCAGATTGAAACTTAAAATAATAAGGTTTCTTAAACGAGTTAATAACTCTAGAAACAACTTCGATTGGGGGCCCTTCCCAGGTGACTTCAAATTCTTGTAAAAATCTCTTTATAAAAACTTCAATCTCCAACTCTGCAATTCTTCTGCCGATGCAAGACCTTACACCAAATCCGAACGGCAATGTTACCATGGAATGGCAGTTACCATAGTACAAGGGGTGTGACTTTTCCACCAGCCATCTTTCTGGAATAAATTCCGTCGCCCGTGGATAGTATTTGTCCATTCTTGACAGAAACTCATTTGGTGCTATAACATCTACCTGGAATTGTAGATGCACATAATTAGATGAAACAAATAAGGTATTTCATGACATTCTAAATTCAGGGAGATATTATAGCGCATAATTATGTCACTGGAAGATTGTAAACGCCAGTAGATTATATAAATTTTATCAAATGAAACTCAATTAATGATGATTTATTTATTTCATGTAGGCCCAACTTCTTGGCTCTTATAATTGTAAAATATCATTATGTTTATTATAAGTGATGATTATTTTACGTCTTGAAAACTAAGTTTACGAGGGTTCAAACGCGCTCTGTACTGAGAAGAAGCCCACAACTAACTCCGCCGGGTTATTACCGTCAAACTCATGGGTTGTTTTCATTTAGGTAATCTTTTAAGACCCGCCCCACTCCTTTCTAACTCCTTACGAATCTCATGAAAAAAGCGATTAATGTGTTAAGGAGTGAGCGCGTCTTTGTGGATTGAACTATGTACCTATATCTTGCGAAATTGTGAACTACGTAATTCTCTATGTGTAAACTTTAACGGCTTAAGGGCATAACCTCGGTTGCTTGAACTAATTTTAAGAGAAACGTTATCGTTAAATATGGCGGTCAGACCCTTAAGTCGAAAGAAATAAGGGCCAGACCGCCATACTTAACATTGACGTTTCTATCAAAGTGAATTAAAGCAACCGAGTCTTAAATGGATACTTACTCCTACTGGAATATGATATCCAGCAACGTAATGGTCCTTTGTACTCCTCCGCAAATTCGCTGGTATCACTGGAAACAGTCGCAACGATTCTTTGAGACACGCTTTGAGGTATCGCTTATTCGGTTCCGATGAGCGTATTTCCTCGCGCAATTTTTCTTGAACTTTTGGATTTGTTGCCAGGTGGTATAAAAGACCGACGGTTGTGAACGAAACCTATAACAATATTTAAGCATCCATTTCATAGCATTTTTCTCTGCCATATGCCGTAAATGTATGCAAACCTCTGATCTCTATTACTATAAGCTGGATCAAACATTCTATACAATTGACAGTTCATTTTTTGTGCCGATTTGAAGCGCCCCCCTCGAAGGTCCACGGTACTAAATTGTCAGTAATTGTTGGCAGTGACAGCCGTTTTGAATGTCATTTTGTTTTAGTTCCATGGACGCTCACGCTAGGTTACGCAACAATCAGCGCTAAAATGGCGAAAATCAAGTGTCTTGATTTGCAACCGACTTCAAACAAGGAGGAGGTTCTCAATTCGACTGTATGTTTTTTTATGTTTGTTAACTCATAACTTTTGACGGGGTAAATCGATATTGATGATTCTTTTTTATTAGAAAGCTGACGCTTCCCGTGTGGTTCCATTTAAATTTAGTCCAACTCTGATAATGGTATCCATGAGAAAACCATAAACTTAAGTCTTAAATTTTTAATTGGAAAGGATGTATTCAACAGTAGGTTGATGAGAGTTGAAGTCGGCTTTTTTGTTGATTAATTAACGTATATTATTGTTGACAGTCTGAGATCAATGGAATAGAGATCAGCGATGCAAACGCTCACAGCAGGTTTTAATTTAAACCACACATGCAGCATTTTCCGTCATTAGTAATAATAATTAGTTACCGTATCAATTCCTGCAAACAGCATTTCATTTGCCATTGTCGTTGCAACTTTATCATCGATGGCCAACAGCTTTTCAAGGATACTTTTATCTTCTTCAGGGACCTCATGAGTTCTGGCGTTTATTCGCTGTTTTGCTTCTTCAATGAATTTCAAACTTGTGCTGTGAATATCATTAAGAATTATTGATATTCATGGAAATGTTATGCAGGTTGTAAACTCGCGCATGTTTTGGATATCTGAATACCTATATTATTGTAGCATCTTACGTAAGTATAGGTAGGTACTCCAGTAGATCTTAAATTGGTTAGTTGACAAAAATTTTTTATGACACGTTTATTAACTTACTAGGACTAGGATAAAATAATGAAGTCGACAAAAATAAAATTAAACTAAATTAGGAATTAAAACAATATAGGAATTTTAACATTTGGAGTAGGGGTCTTCGGTCTCTAACTCGGTCTCGATGGCATGACAATACTTTGACGTCATAGTTAAATACAGCTGTCTCTGTCTAATCAAAAAAATAAATAAAAAGCCTTTTATTTCTAATCTCATGGTATTTACAATGTTATATAACTACTTTTTAGATGAAATAAGTGTTAGTTGTGTTAGTGTTTGTCTTATTCTAGTTGGTAGTGTTATTTGTATCAGTATTTATTGGAGATGTAGTCCCATATCGGGTAAAGGCCTCCTCCATCCGCTTCCAATGCTCCCGATCTTTGGCAAGGGTCAGCCAGTTTGTGCCAGCAGTCTGGGCTATGTCGTCAGCCCACCGTTTGTATGGTCTTCCAACCTTTCTTTTTCCTAGTGGACCTTTCCAGTTAGTGGTTCGTATCGTCCATCTGTCGTCAGTGAGCCTTGCGATATGTCCTGCCCATCGCCACTTTAGTGCTAGTGCCTGTGTTAGAGCATCTGTCAGCATTGTCTTTTTCCTAATTTTTGTACTTCGCACTTTGTGAATTTTTCTTATTCCTAGTATGCTCCGCTCCATTGCTCTCTGGGTGGTTATAATTTTTTGTTTGGTTCTGTTAGTGTGAACCCATGTTTGGCAGCCGTATAATAGGCAGGGTAGTATACAAGTGTCCATTACTACTTTCTTAAGGTTCAAGGAGTAGCGGCCTTTTAGGATTTCTTTTCACCCTCCACCCTCTGTCTAATCAGAACTATTTAACTTTTTTGTTATTTCATTGATTGATTCTATTTTTTTACCATTTTGTTTGTTAATAATTATTCTAGTTTAAAAAATTGAAAAAAGTCAATTACAGTACACTATCCAATAATAAACGGCGGTTGTACGGAATACTTACTCCCATTGTAAATCAAAGGTTTTCACAATTTTCTTGAAATTGCTTGTGGGATAATATCGCCACAAGCTAGGAAAGAATTCTAATTTCCAGGAAAGATCCACGATATCTTTAGCACATTTTGTGAGAACTCGCGCCGGATGATCATCAGGTAGATTGTCTTCTAAGCAGCCAATTCTAGATCCCAGACCTATGTATGCAATCGATTCTAAGGCCCATTTCGTCAGTTCCACATCAACATTCTCTTTAAGGTAAACATCATCTTTAAGTCTCTGCAACCTGTATTGGAATAAGTTAAAAATTTAGCTATACTAACCCCCTTATTCATAAACATGAAATTGCAGTGAAATAGTTATTCTCTGTATTGTCTCTTTCCTTCGAATGGCAATTCACTGTTCGCAAACAAAGACAAAAGAGCGTATAACTATTCCACCACTATTGCGCACGTTTGTGATTAAGGGTTATGCCGAGTTGCACGAAACGAGTTGTTTAAGTACTTAGGTACCACTTGAATTTTTGAATTTGTTTCGTGCAACTCGGCATAAGTCTTTTGTTTTTAAATACAAATAATAGTTATAAAAATTACTTAATAGAAATAAAATTGTTACCTCGCTACCATATCGTCAGCTATTTCCTCTAACACTGGCGTATAAAGTTTTACCAGTTTAGGTTTCAACATAGCAGGATTGACTTTAGTTCGGAAATCACGCCATTGCATATCTTGCCTAAAAACATAGAAATACTTACTGAATCTAATTTTCAAAAAATATTATATCTCTAATCTTATATAAGTACTTAAAATTCTCGTGCCAGTTTTTGTTACCAAACCTCGGAAACCGCCGATTATTATGAAATTTTCTGTGTAGGTATATTCGGTAGGTCGTAAGGTATTTTTTATAAATCTCCCTAATTACAAAAAAACGTTTGCCGGGTCTAGTAAATATATGGCAGTGCACTCGGATTTGAGCAGAAAGTCTCAGGTTCGATTCAGGGCAGTTTAAAAATTTGTAATTTCTGTACTTAAGTAGCTGCAATTTATAAATTTGTCTGGTCTGGTTGGAGACTTCGACAGGGGCTGGTTAGATACCACCTTACCGGCAAAGACGCACTGCCAAGCGTTTTCGCACCCGTTACGATGCTGTGTAGCATTTGTGTGTGATTTTTGTATGCAACTGTTAGGGGTTATTCACTCTTTGCAAGTTAATACCTACGATAACATCTTCGGCTGTACGTTACTCAATATCAGATGATATTGCAGTCAAGGCAACATAATTAGTTATACGTACATACGAGTATTATAGTGTATAAAAACTTTTCGTTAAACTTACGCTGTGGTCAGTCCATAAACACCGTCATACGTAGACTTCCTCATTACAGTTC
This sequence comes from Coenonympha arcania, assembly GCA_036785405.1. Classification (NCBI taxonomy): domain Eukaryota; kingdom Metazoa; phylum Arthropoda; class Insecta; order Lepidoptera; family Nymphalidae; genus Coenonympha; species Coenonympha arcania. The sequence continues at coordinate 8,445,977 of CM072067.1, forward strand.
TGTAGTACACCAATGTATCAAACCCAGGTCTCGACGGTGCTACTAAATCTTCGGATCTATAAATCTTAGCAAAATAATATTATGAAGCATTTTGATTTTGAATTCAGTAGGTACAGACGTAACAATTAAGTAAGTAATAACTTGAAACATTAAATTATTTAACCTTATCGAAGTCGTCCGGTTCGTACAAAATAACAAATTTCGCTCTTGAAAACACCTCCATTTTGACAATAGATCCATACTTTTCGTACAAAACTTTCGATAATTCGAAGAAACTCGTGCGTATTCCCACTGAACCTAGAATAGTTCATAACGTCGAGTTTAGGAAACGGAATGAAAACAGGGCCTTTTTTCTGTATCAGTGATGATCATTCTGTGATGCAAATGTCGATTTTTACAAAATATGGGGTCGGGCCTAGACTCTTTGTTTGTAAGTTTGTTTGTTTATGTGATTAAAGTTTGTCACTGTCACCGTTGTCTATGGTTCGTTATACATTGCTGCTTTATTAAGAGAAACGAAAATAAAATTTTATGGCAAAGCTTCAGTGGAAAAAATATTTCTCAAATGAGCCCGTGGATCGTCACTGAGATACAGAAAAGGGCCCCCTGATCTACTTTATTGCATAAGGATACCAATTATAGTAAGTTTAATAACTAATAATAGTTGATCATACCGATTCCTGGAATAAAATGATGAAGTGGGCCTATAACGGGCAAAGAAGATAGCCCGGGGATTGATTCAAAAGGCTTGTGTGCTGAAGACAAATACCTGAAAGAAATCAAGACAGCATAAAGATACACCAAGAGTCCGGCTCGAAGGACCAAAAATTTATAAAGGTCACACGAGTCCTACAGTTATCGGAAAATATCTATTATATATAAAGTCTTTCATTATTTCTACAGCCTACTTGTCTATTATCTACTTATACGAATAGTTAATAAACCTATTTTAATAAATAAAAATTACAAAAATAGAGAATATTAGATACCTAATTGCTAATTCAACATTAGTTCAATAAATAAATGAGAATTGAGAAATCAATATCATAATAAATACCAGTTATATACCTACCTGTTTGAAAATAAATAATTGAATCTTTCTACTATATCGATAATAATTAAAATTTATTGTTTTTTCATATTATTATCTATGTTTGTCCAAGTTTGTGGTTTTTTTTGTTTCCGCGGTAGGTAGGTACGCGCGGACGGCGGACTATTAAAACAATGTAATGTAGGTAAGCTCTTGTTTTTTAAAAAATACATACCGAGTAATCTTGGTAATAAAACTTGTATTAAAACAACGTTTCATCATAAACTCACTCATTTTTTGTGAACAAACCTATGGTAACGCCCCAATCTCAACTATTTACAGTGAAGCCGCTTTACCGTCAATAAAAATAGTTCCCCAAATGAAATGACCTTGCCGTTGTAGTGTTTGAATGAATCAATAAAAGTGTTACGTAATAGGTTGGAAAATATTAATATTTATGATAAGATAATAATATTATAAGTAAGTAGGTGAGTAGGTTATTTAAGCACGTAAACAGAGTACCTAACTACCTACCAACCTATTCCTAGGTAGGTAGGTACATATTTTTCGTATTGAAATCGCACCCATTGTTCGAACTTCTACCGCAGATCATTATTATTTTGCATTCCTTTGCTGCTTGTGAACACATTGATTGAGCTCAGAGCTCGATCAATTTGGTATGTTTTTTTTTACTGGTAATTTCGTGAAAAAATATTCATTCGGACTTTGATTAGGTAATTCGGAAGACGATGATTGAGTCAATGACCCATGGCGCTCGACCCATTCTCGGCTCGAAATATCATTCAAAACGTCATCATGATTGGACCACCGTACAAACTTCATCGGTGTCTATCTCGGAGAGTTAAGATGATCAGGAGAATATGGAGGAGTAGTTTCTTCCATCTTCTAAACTCTCTGGAAATTTTTGAGGAGAGAATATGAGATGATGGGTGAGAATTAAAATGGCAGATTCGAGATGGCGACGTTACCTAGAGAGGCGGGGGCGCCGGAAGATAGCCCGCGAGCCGCAGTTCTATGCGTCCTACTAGTATTTATTAACCTAATTAGTATTAACTTTAAAATTATTTCGACTGAAAAGTATAGAATGCTGGCGGCTGCCAAGTCATAAAGACTTGATTCCAGTTCGTAAATTAAAAAAAATCTTCAGATTTGAGTTTTTGGTCTGTGCATATGAGTTTGACATGTGATAGTTCAATTGACGTTTTGTTTTGGTTTTTTGAAGGAAGGCAAAGGAGGGAGAGTAAATGGTTGACACACAAAAATAGTTGGTTCTACAAATATTTGCAAACAAAACCAATGCAAATTATACATCTACAATTATTTAAATTCATAGAAAAAGAGTTCATTTCTGCCCAGTGATATAAAGTACCCTTTATTAGAGTTATAATATAGTCGTGGAAAGCTAATGTGAACTATCTTTCTTTGTCATGAAAATAGTTTTTCTATAATATCGATCGATTACGAAAGACTATTCAAATAAGTAATGTTATGTTCTTTACATTGTAGTTTTATTTAACTGGATCCTGTAATAAATGAGCTCTTGTACCGGCGATTTAGAAAGCACCAAAAGTGTTACGGTTTTTGTATGATGGTAATAAGAGTTATGTGTTTACAGTCACGTTGTGCTCAGTCTTACGATAATTTTGTTTAAAAAAGAACAAGGTTTAAGGTGAGCTCCCGACACTGAAATCATGAGATAAATTTTCTGAAGTGTGCCTGGAATTTACGTCCATGTATTGTTGTTCTTTCCTGTGAGTATTTTTTCTTTATCTTACAAACTATTCACTCAGCCCTCATTCATTATTTGTGCTTTATTTATTAAATCTTCATTTTGATTTTTTTAATGCTTCTGTTATCTTTTTCTATTACTAACCTATAAATATAATTTATCTACTGTCCTGTGTCTGTGTTGTGTACTTTATTTACTGTCTTGGTATGGACCCTCAATTGTAATCTGATTATGCTTCAGATTTATAACAGTGATAATATTTGACATCCAATACACATTATAACAATATAAAAAAAAGTTTTTTTTTTAATTTATAAATTTTTTAGGGACTTTTGTCCTTATTGTGGACACGTCAGCCCCATCGAACTATTCACAAAATCATCCAACAAACAAACAAAAAATAATAATTAAAATAACACAATGCAATATCTACAAACTTAAAAAAAAACGGGCACCACTGCCATACATCCATGGTCATTAAGTAGGCATAAAGGCAGTGCTAACCCTAGCAAATTAATCCTATAAACCAAAAAAAAAAAAGAACTTAAAGTTATTATTTCTAAGGCCGCCAGCTTATAATATTAATATAATAATTTTATAAGCAAAAGACCTTAGAAATAATAACTTTAAGTTCTTTTTTTTGGTTTATAGGATTAATTTGCTAGGGTACGCACTGCCTTTATGCCTGTATGGAGTGCACGCCACTAATGTATGGTATCCCATATCAAGCTGAATCAAATCCAAACTTTATTTTTTATGGACTACGGTTTCTTCATTAACTCCTACAATTATTACTTTTTAATTGAACATCCAAATTCTAAAGTTATAGGCAAACAAACAAGTTGTACTACTTAGTTAAATCAGTATGACACAAAAAGTGCATAGAAAAGAAAGTAACCGTTTGTGTGCAAAATTAAGTTCCGGATATGAAAAACAAATTCCTAGTGCCCATGGTTCTTAAAAAATTACTATTTTACTTTCCGAGACTATTTTAGTTTTGGTTCATGAAAAAACTCTATACCGTCTTTGTTCATTCACCTTCGTAATAAAATATCCAATAAATCAGACAGAAAACCAGTGATCCTATAAGTTTTCTGTTTTCTCATTTGATGTATAGAACCCTAAAAGAGCTTTGGATCAATGAAAACATAAAATTTTGTACATCGTCATCTTATTCTATTGCTAGCTCACTAAGTAACTGAGTATCTAAATGTGAAAGACGACATAAAATTGCATATTTTGTAATTTGTATACAGGGATGAAACAAAAGTATTGTAAAAGTAGTGTATTCAGAACCACAATCTTACATTAAGTACAGCCTTTTGAAACTTACTAAATACAGAAAAAAAATTGATTTGGTCAATTTTACAGAGACTTTTAATATTTCTGACAAATATCATTCAATTGAAGCCAATGAAATAAATCAAGAGCAATCTGCTACAATTGGTGATTCACAAATTAGGTACTCCGTACGACTCATGCATATTATCTCATGTATGCACTATAAAACAGGTTACATTAATTATACTGAAATCTTCTCCAGTTATGGTTGCCAGTGCCCATAATGCAAGCTGCTTACTTTTATTTGCTTAAGTACATTAATTTGTTAAAATGATTTTAACTCAAATCGTTTTTAATGTTTCTGATTCATAACAGTATAACATTTGGCTAAAGGCTACCACTTATGCTGAGTGCATGCATGTCATGCATGATGCTGAGTGTATAATCCTTCTCTCTCCTAGAAGATAGATTTGAAAAATGAAAAAAAAAGAATGAACATCTTTATCTTTCACATAGATAATATAAGTTACAGGCTCTTGTAAAAAAAAGACAATTTTTTTTATTCATACAAACCAAAAATTCATATTAGCAAAATTCTAATCTGAATAATAACTGATAGATAAAAAAAATGTGTATTTTCATATTGCCATGCATGCATGCTGCTAGAATAAATGTTATGCTGAAATTTTATTTAGAATTTTATTGTATGTGGGATAAAATTGAATTCCACAATGAAACACAAAAATGGCGTAGGGGTAGCGAACCCGCAGTCTGCGCGAGGTCGTGGGTTCGATTCCCACTACTGGTAAATGTTTGTGTGATGATGTTTTACAGTGTCTGGATGTTTTTCAATATATATAAGTATATTAGTATGTATATATATTTCTCAGTTATCTAGTACCCATGACACAAGCTATCGCATATTTTGGGGCTAGATTGCGATGTGTCTAATGTCCTGATATATGTATATTTATTTATTACCCTAATCTTGCATGCCATGCTTGCAAGATTAGTAAGATTAGTAAGTGCTGCAGTAAGTTTGGTTTCAACTATTTAAGGTTCTAACTGTGTGATTGCTACCTTTACTTACATCATGCAAAAATCTGGCTTTCATCCTGGAAGTCAGTAAAAACGAATTAGTAAAAAAACCTGGCTATATGAGTTTTTGTGAATTGAAATGTTTAATGACTAAACTACAGTTTAATGCAATTTACCAATATTATTTATGGGTCAAATATTATTATTGATTAGCACAGCGCAAAGGGATGGGTATCAAATATCATTTTTTTCATGAAAGTAATAAAAATTCTGAGCTGTAACCTAATATCTGGCACAAGTTTTCTTTGTCTGCAAAATAATCATTTTGCAAGTGTAGCTTATTGAAATACAGTCTTTTATTTGTAGGTAAATGTTGTGGTTTAATTTACAAACAAATTATATTTAACACTAAGTGGAATGTATCATAACATGTTACATTTTCCTATTATTATCATATTTCTGTTGAAACTGTAGTGTTGTATTTATAACATTCAATTAGTATTTCAAAGTCAAAAGAGTCAGTGAGGACGCTTGCATGTCTTAAAGTACAGTAAACTTCATTATTTACTAATAATGGCTTAATATAAAATGCTTGTAAAAGTCTTTTACTTAACATTAATTTTACTGTGCTTACACTATGTACTAGTGAATGTAAGGACGTTCAATCAGTCACAGTTACGTGTGGTTTTCTACTTGGTGGAAATAGCCTTATATTGCCTTTCGTTGTCATGGAACAGTTCGCGGCTGGGAGTCGGGATGGCGAGCATGAGCTCCACGCTCGTCGAGACAGTCTCCATCAACTACGAGGACTTTAACGAGAGCTTCCTCACATGCGGCACCTGTTTATGTTAGTACACCATTCTCCTTAACTCACCCCATCCTTTGAAACTATCTATCACAAGCACCGAATAACACGTTTTATTTTTGAACAATCAGATTTTTATGCCTGAGTTTATATGTGGCTAGTTGATATCGAACCATCCTTTTTAAAACACTAGTCATTCAAAAAATGTAGAGCCATATATGTCTGTAAAGAATAAAGCGCCCATTCTATCAAACTCAATAATAATCAAATCATGTATATAAGCGATTTTGACAGTGGGGCGCGTCTTCGTGGATTTTAAATATCTATAATTTTGTTATAAAACGGATAAGTGTATTTATGGGGCTAATTTTTCGTTTTTCCAGGCACTTACGACGGCGGTGAACACACTCCGAAGCTTTTACCGTGCTCGCATACAGTGTGCTTGCATTGTCTGACTCGAATAGCTGCATCGCAAACGCGAGACGCGGGCAGTTTCCGGTGCCCTATATGCCGCGAACTGATCACCATACCCCGCGGAGGTGTGCCGGCGTTGCCGCCGTCGTTCCTCGTGAACCAGCTGCTAGATTTAATGGCCCGGCAGCGGCGGGAGGTGATACCGCAGTGCAGCTCGCACCCCGGCAGGGAGCTGCTCTTCTGCGAGACGTGCGACTGCGTGTTCTGCCGCCACTGCGCGGACGGGCCCCACAGCGACACGCCCTGCGATCACACTGTGGTGCCGTTTTCGATAGCTTTAAAGAGGATGTCTGAAATACTTTTGTACAGAGCCAACGAGTGCCTGAGTAAGCTCGGCTCGGCGCGGGAGGCCGTGGCGAGCGAGTTGCGGAGGCTGGACGCGGCCGCGACGGCTGCGGACGAAGCGATAGATAGACACTTTGCAGAATTAAAGGCCGCCATAGACAAGCGGCATAGCGAACTGAAGTCGGCCGCGGCGGCGGCGGCCACGCATAAACGAAAGCTGTTGGAGGAACAGTTGAAATTGATCGATGCTGAGAAAGCAAAGGTGAGAAAATTGACAAATTACAACTCTGCAACTTTAGTTTGAGTTGATTTAAAGACTTGGAATTTTTATACGGTCTACCTCCAAGGGACCATAGACTAGATTTCGTATCTGAAATTCATATTCATTCTTGATACCTCTACTATAAAAAAATCCTTGTGCCACATGGTGTTTGTAACCAAGTTTCTGTCCACATTCAGTAGGTCTGAGAATAGCTCATCTACTTTTTATACCCCTAAATGGCAAAACAACGTTTGAACGGTCAACTAGTTTTATCTGCCAAGAATCAACTTATCACAAGGGGCAGAATGCAGACATATGGACAAATACATTTTCCAAAAAAAATTACGTAATACCTGTAACATAACGGACATAATGGTACTTACCTGTGACTGAAAACAAAATATTATTTTTTTTTCCATTTATTTTTGATAATAGAATTAACTTACTGCTAAGTAGTTTAAATTAGTCAAATAACAAAGAAGTTACTTACAAGCATTTTAATATTTCTGATTAGACAGAGACATCTGCATGAAACTATGACGTCAAAGTGTGGTCATGCCATAGTAGCTTTATACAAATTTTAGTTTTGAGAGAAAGGGATAGAAGACCCCCTAACCTGAAGAACGTTGAACTTTTTTTATTTCATTTTTTTTATGGATGTCGTTATATTTATTCTAGTTTATAAAAAAGTCACAATAGTAGTTTATGTAACGGTTACATAATGGGGGGTATTAAAATACGAGTGTGAGTTTAAAAAACGAGCCGCAGGCGAGTTTTTTAATAGTATCACACGAGTGTTTTAATACCTAATTATGTAGAGTTTCATACACTACTTTATCTACGCTCATATTATTATCATAAATCCAAATCATAAAATCTTGCTAACTTTTGTCGTAAATCATTGCAACTACTAAGATGTCAGGTGGAGTGAAATTTTATTTAGTAGGTTTCACTACTAGACATTTTCCAGCGCAAAGTTTTGACTAAGTAACAAAAAAAATTGGTTGTCTGTAAAGTCTGTTTACGGACGATAGATTTACAAGATAACGTCATAATCGTAATCGTTATCGTAATCGTAATCGTAATCATAATCATAATCACAGGCCCAGGTGGAACGTTACGCGGAACGTTAGACATTGTGTTTTTGTCTATGGTCAATCGTGGCCCATCTATACTCTCGGCAATGACTACCAACTATATGTTGTCTGTGGATTCACTTAAAAAAATATTACATAAAAAATATTACCTACCCCAGAAAATTGTAACCGTTAACCGTTGTTTTGCCGATAGCGGTACTGTGATCAATTCCTTCAAAACCCCAGATACAAATACAGGAATCCAGAGCCGTGTATCGTTATGGATATTATACAACTTTCTTTAAATATTTCCATAGTAGAGCGATGTTATTATGAATAACTTTTTAATAATTATAGAAGTCTGTGAATAAAGTAGGTAATTATTTGACACATTTCGATTTCATAATTCGAACTTTAAGCAATGAGCGTAGATAAAAAAATATGTGTCATCCACCCAACTGTGTTCCAGGTAGAGGCGGAGTGCTCGGGGCTGCAGCAGCAGGTGGAGGTGCGCGAGGTGAGCAGCCGCGCGGCGGCGCTGGGCGCGCGGCTGGGCGACGCGGCGGCGCTGGCCGAGCCGCGCGAGAACGCGTTCCTGGCGGTGGACTTCGCGCACAACGACGCGCAGCAGCGCTTCGCCGACGCGCTGGCGGCGCTGGGCCGAGTGCGCACCAGCACCACCTTCCCCGGCCTGTGCACTCTGCAGCTGGGTGAGTGCTCGGGGCTCCAGCAGCAGGTGGAGGTGCGCGAGGTGAGCAGCCGCGCGGCGGCGCTGGGCGCGCGGCTGGGCGACGCGGCGGCGCTGGCCGAGCCGCGCGAGAACGCGTTCCTGGCGGTGGACTTCGCGCACAACGACGCGCAGCAGCGCTTCGCCGACGCGCTGGCGGCGCTGGGCCGAGTGCGCACCAGCACCACCTTCCCCGGCCTGTGCACTCTGCAGCTGGGTGAGTGCTCGGGGCTCCAGCAGCAGGTGGAGGTGCGCGAGGTGAGCAGCCGCGCGGCGGCGCTGGGCGCGCGGCTGGGCGACGCGGCGGCGCTGGCCGAGCCGCGCGAGAACGCGTTCCTGGCGGTGGACTTCGCGCACAACGACGCGCAGCAGCGCTTCGCCGACGCGCTGGCGGCGCTGGGCCGAGTGCGCACCAGCACCACCTTCCCCGGCCTGTGCACTCTGCAGCTGGGTGAGTGCTCGGGGCTCCAGCAGCAGGTGGAGGTGCGCGAGGTGAGCAGCCGCGCGGCGGCGCTGGGCGCGCGGCTGGGCGACGCGGCGGCGCTGGCCGAGCCGCGCGAGAACGCGTTCCTGGCGGTGGACTTCGCGCACAACGACGCGCAGCAGCGCTTCGCCGACGCGCTGGCGGCGCTGGGCCGAGTGCGCACCAGCACCACCTTCCCCGGCCTGTGCACTCTGCAGCTGGGTGAGTGCTCGGGGCTCCAGCAGCAGGTGGAGGTGCGCGAGGTGAGCAGCCGCGCGGCGGCGCTGGGCGCGCGGCTGGGCGACGCGGCGGCGCTGGCCGAGCCGCGCGAGAACGCGTTCCTGGCGGTGGACTTCGCGCACAACGACGCGCAGCAGCGCTTCGCCGACGCGCTGGCGGCGCTGGGCCGAGTGCGCACCAGCACCACCTTCCCCGGCCTGTGCACTCTGCAGCTGGGTGAGTGCTCGGGGCTCCAGCAGCAGGTGGAGGTGCGCGAGGTGAGCAGCCGCGCGGCGGCGCTGGGCGCGCGGCTGGGCGACGCGGCGGCGCTGGCCGAGCCGCGCGAGAACGCGTTCCTGGCGGTGGACTTCGCGCACAACGACGCGCAGCAGCGCTTCGCCGACGCGCTGGCGGCGCTGGGCCGAGTGCGCACCAGCACCACCTTCCCCGGCCTGTGCACTCTGCAGCTGGGTGAGTGCTCGGGGCTCCAGCAGCAGGTGAAGGTGCGCGAGGTGAGCAGCCGCGCGGCGGCGCTGGGCGCGCGGCTGGGCGACGCGGCGGCGCTGGCCGAGCCGCGCGAGAACGCGTTCCTGGCGGTGGACTTCGCGCACAACGACGCGCAGCAGCGCTTCGCCGACGCGCTGGCGGCGCTGGGCCGAGTGCGCACCAGCACCACCTTCCCCGGCCTGTGCACTCTGCAGCTGGGTGAGTGCTCGGGGCTCCAGCAGCAGGTGGAGGTGCGCGAGGTGAGCAGCCGCGCGGCGGCGCTGGGCGCGCGGCTGGGCGACGCGGCGGCGCTGGCCGAGCCGCGCGAGAACGCGTTCCTGGCGGTGGACTTCGCGCACAACGACGCGCAGCAGCGCTTCGCCGACGCGCTGGCGGCGCTGGGCCGAGTGCGCACCAGCACCACCTTCCCCGGCCTGTGCACTCTGCAGCTGGGTGAGTGCTCGGGGCTCCAGCAGCAGGTGGAGGTGCGCGAGGTGAGCAGCCGCGCGGCGGCGCTGGGCGCGCGGCTGGGCGACGCGGCGGCGCTGGCCGAGCCGCGCGAGAACGCGTTCCTGGCGGTGGACTTCGCGCACAACGACGCGCAGCAGCGCTTCGCCGACGCGCTGGCGGCGCTGGGCCGAGTGCGCACCAGCACCACCTTCCCCGGCCTGTGCACTCTGCAGCTGGGTGAGTGCTCGGGGCTCCAGCAGCAGGTGGAGGTGCGCGAGGTGAGCAGCCGCGCGGCGGCGCTGGGCGCGCGGCTGGGCGACGCGGCGGCGCTGGCCGAGCCGCGCGAGAACGCGTTCCTGGCGGTGGACTTCGCGCACAACGACGCGCAGCAGCGCTTCGCCGACGCGCTGGCGGCGCTGGGCCGAGTGCGCACCAGCACCACCTTCCCCGGCCTGTGCACTCTGCAGCTGGGTGAGTGCTCGGGGCTGCAGCAGCAGGTGGAGGTGCGCGAGGTGAGCAGCCGCGCGGCGGCGCTGGGCGCGCGGCTGGGCGACGCGGCGGCGCTGGCCGAGCCGCGCGAGAACGCGTTCCTGGCGGTGGACTTCGCGCACAACGACGCGCAGCAGCGCTTCGCCGACGCGCTGGCGGCGCTGGGCCGAGTGCGCACCAGCACCACCTTCCCCGGCCTGTGCACTCTGCAGCTGGGTGAGTGCTCGGGGCTCCAGCAGCAGGTGGAGGTGCGCGAGGTGAGCAGCCGCGCGGCGGCGCTGGGCGCGCGGCTGGGCGACGCGGCGGCGCTGGCCGAGCCGCGCGAGAACGCGTTCCTGGCGGTGGACTTCGCGCACAACGACGCGCAGCAGCGCTTCGCCGACGCCCTGGCGGCGCTGGGCCGAGTGCGCACCAGCACCACCTTCCCCGGCCTGTGCACTCTGCAGCTGGGTGAGTGCTCGGGGCTCCAGCAGCAGGTGGAGGTGCGCGAGGTGAGCAGCCGCGCGGCGGCGCTGGGCGCGCGGCTGGGCGACGCGGCGGCGCTGGCCGAGCCGCGCGAGAACGCGTTCCTGGCGGTGGACTTCGCGCACAACGACGCGCAGCAGCGCTTCGCCGACGCGCTGGCGGCGCTGGGCCGAGTGCGCACCAGCACCACCTTCCCCGGCCTGTGCACTCTGCAGCTGGGTGAGTGCTCGGGGCTCCAGCAGCAGGTGGAGGTGCGCGAGGTGAGCAGCCGCGCGGCGGCGCTGGGCGCGCGGCTGGGCGACGCGGCGGCGCTGGCCGAGCCGCGCGAGAACGCGTTCCTGGCGGTGGACTTCGCGCACAACGACGCGCAGCAGCGCTTCGCCGACGCGCTGGCGGCGCTGGGCCGAGTGCGCACCAGCACCACCTTCCCCGGCCTGTGCACTCTGCAGCTGGGTGAGTGCTCGGGGCTCCAGCAGCAGGTGGAGGTGCGCGAGGTGAGCAGCCGCGCGGCGGCGCTGGGCGCGCGGCTGGGCGACGCGGCGGCGCTGGCCGAGCCGCGCGAGAACGCGTTCCTGGCGGTGGACTTCGCGCACAACGACGCGCAGCAGCGCTTCGCCGACGCGCTGGCGGCGCTGGGCCGAGTGCGCACCAGCACCACCTTCCCCGGCCTGTGCACTCTGCAGCTGGGTGAGTGCTCGGGGCTCCAGCAGCAGGTGGAGGTGCGCGAGGTGAGCAGCCGCGCGGCGGCGCTGGGCGCGCGGCTGGGCGACGCGGCGGCGCTGGCCGAGCCGCGCGAGAACGCGTTCCTGGCGGTGGACTTCGCGCACAACGACGCGCAGCAGCGCTTCGCCGACGCGCTGGCGGCGCTGGGCCGAGTGCGCACCAGCACCACCTTCCCCGGCCTGTGCACTCTGCAGCTGGGTGAGTGCTCGGGGCTCCAGCAGCAGGTGGAGGTGCGCGAGGTGAGCAGCCGCGCGGCGGCGCTGGGCGCGCGGCTGGGCGACGCGGCGGCGCTGGCCGAGCCGCGCGAGAACGCGTTCCTGGCGGTGGACTTCGCGCACAACGACGCGCAGCAGCGCTTCGCCGACGCGCTGGCGGCGCTGGGCCGAGTGCGCACCAGCACCACCTTCCCCGGCCTGTGCACTCTGCAGCTGGGTGAGTGCTCGGGGCTCCAGCAGCAGGTGGAGGTGCGCGAGGTGAGCAGCCGCGCGGCGGCGCTGGGCGCGCGGCTGGGCGACGCGGCGGCGCTGGCCGAGCCGCGCGAGAACGCGTTCCTGGCGGTGGACTTCGCGCACAACGACGCGCAGCAGCGCTTCGCCGACGCGCTGGCGGCGCTGGGCCGAGTGCGCACCAGCACCACCTTCCCCGGCCTGTGCACTCTGCAGCTGGGTGAGTGCTCGGGGCTGCAGCAGCAGGTGGAGGTGCGCGAGGTGAGCAGCCGCGCGGCGGCGCTGGGCGCGCGGCTGGGCGACGCGGCGGCGCTGGCCGAGCCGCGCGAGAACGCGTTCCTGGCGGTGGACTTCGCGCACAACGACGCGCAGCAGCGCTTCGCCGACGCGCTGGCGGCGCTGGGCCGAGTGCGCACCAGCACCACCTTCCCCGGCCTGTGCACTCTGCAGCTGGGTGAGTGCTCGGGGCTCCAGCAGCAGGTGGAGGTGCGCGAGGTGAGCAGCCGCGCGGCGGCGCTGGGCGCGCGGCTGGGCGACGCGGCGGCGCTGGCCGAGCCGCGCGAGAACGCGTTCCTGGCGGTGGACTTCGCGCACAACGACGCGCAGCAGCGCTTCGCCGACGCCCTGGCGGCGCTGGGCCGAGTGCGCACCAGCACCACCTTCCCCGGCCTGTGCACTCTGCAGCTGGGTGAGTGCTCGGGGCTCCAGCAGCAGGTGGAGGTGCGCGAGGTGAGCAGCCGCGCGGCGGCGCTGGGCGCGCGGCTGGGCGACGCGGCGGCGCTGGCCGAGCCGCGCGAGAACGCGTTCCTGGCGGTGGACTTCGCGCACAACGACGCGCAGCAGCGCTTCGCCGACGCGCTGGCGGCGCTGGGCCGAGTGCGCACCAGCACCACCTTCCCCGGCCTGTGCACTCTGCAGCTGGGTGAGTGCTCGGGGCTCCAGCAGCAGGTGGAGGTGCGCGAGGTGAGCAGCCGCGCGGCGGCGCTGGGCGCGCGGCTGGGCGACGCGGCGGCGCTGGCCGAGCCGCGCGAGAACGCGTTCCTGGCGGTGGACTTCGCGCACAACGACGCGCAGCAGCGCTTCGCCGACGCGCTGGCGGCGCTGGGCCGAGTGCGCACCAGCACCACCTTCCCCGGCCTGTGCACTCTGCAGCTGGGTGAGTGCTCGGGGCTCCAGCAGCAGGTGGAGGTGCGCGAGGTGAGCAGCCGCGCGGCGGCGCTGGGCGCGCGGCTGGGCGACGCGGCGGCGCTGGCCGAGCCGCGCGAGAACGCGTTCCTGGCGGTGGACTTCGCGCACAACGACGCGCAGCAGCGCTTCGCCGACGCGCTGGCGGCGCTGGGCCGAGTGCGCACCAGCACCACCTTCCCCGGCCTGTGCACTCTGCAGCTGGGTGAGTGCTCGGGGCTCCAGCAGCAGGTGGAGGTGCGCGAGGTGAGCAGCCGCGCGGCGGCGCTGGGCGCGCGGCTGGGCGACGCGGCGGCGCTGGCCGAGCCGCGCGAGAACGCGTTCCTGGCGGTGGACTTCGCGCACAACGACGCGCAGCAGCGCTTCGCCGACGCGCTGGCGGCGCTGGGCCGAGTGCGCACCAGCACCACCTTCCCCGGCCTGTGCACTCTGCAGCTGGGTGAGTGCTCGGGGCTCCAGCAGCAGGTGGAGGTGCGCGAGGTGAGCAGCCGCGCGGCGGCGCTGGGCGCGCGGCTGGGCGACGCGGCGGCGCTGGCCGAGCCGCGCGAGAACGCGTTCCTGGCGGTGGACTTCGCGCACAACGACGCGCAGCAGCGCTTCGCCGACGCGCTGGCGGCGCTGGGCCGAGTGCGCACCAGCACCACCTTCCCCGGCCTGTGCACTCTGCAGCTGGGTGAGCATCTCCTGACTGTATAGATATAGAGATGTAGGGAAATGTCGTTTCCATCACGACACGATTTTACCCGGTCGTAGGTAAATATTTTAAATGGGATTACCCATTTTGATACTAATTGGCAGTTGGCAATCCTCATATCAAAACATACAGCTCTACTTAAGAGAAAATACACGCGTCTGCACACCAAATTAAAAATTTATTTGTTTTTTGGCAGTAATATCATTTCTCTGTCTCGAGCGTCGAGTCTAAAGCTTGTACGTGGTTTTCAGAGTCGGCGTGCGTGTGCGGGCTGGAGACGGTGGTGGTGCTGCGCACGGTGGACTACCACGGCGAGGCGCGCAGCACGGGCGGCGACCCCGTCACCGCGGCCGCCACGCTGGACGACGCGCCGCTGCCGTGCACCGTCACCGACCTCGACTCCGGCCTCTACAGGTGTGTCAGAGTCGTGCGTGTGCGGGCTGGAGACGGTGGTGGTGCTGCGCACGGTGGACTACCACGGCGAGGCGCGCAGCACGGGCGGCGACCCCGTCACCGCGGCCGCCACGCTGGACGACGCGCCGCTGCCGTGCACCGTCACCGACCTCGACTCCGGCCTCTACAGGTGTGTCAGAGTCGTGCGTGTGCGGGCTGGAGACGGTGGTGGTGCTGCGCACGGTGGACTACCACGGCGAGGCGCGCAGCACGGGCGGCGACCCCGTCACCGCGGCCGCCACGCTGGACGACGCGCCGCTGCCGTGCACCGTCACCGACCTCGACTCCGGCCTCTACAGGTGTGTCAGAGTCGTGCGTGTGCGGGCTGGAGACGGTGGTGGTGCTGCGCACGGTGGACTACCACGGCGAGGCGCGCAGCACGGGCGGCGACCCCGTCACCGCGGCCGCCACGCTGGACGACGCGCCGCTGCCGTGCACCGTCACCGACCTCGACTCCGGCCTCTACAGGTGTGTCAGAGTCGTGCGTGTGCGGGCTGGAGACGGTGGTGGTGCTGCGCACGGTGGACTACCACGGCGAGGCGCGCAGCACGGGCGGCGACCCCGTCACCGCGGCCGCCACGCTGGACGACGCGCCGCTGCCGTGCACCGTCACCGACCTCGACTCCGGCCTCTACAGGTGTGTCAGAGTCGTGCGTGTGCGGGCTGGAGACGGTGGTGGTGCTGCGCACGGTGGACTACCACGGCGAGGCGCGCAGCACGGGCGGCGACCCCGTCACCGCGGCCGCCACGCTGGACGACGCGCCGCTGCCGTGCACCGTCACCGACCTCGACTCCGGCCTCTACAGGTGTGTCAGAGTCGTGCGTGTGCGGGCTGGAGACGGTGGTGGTGCTGCGCACGGTGGACTACCACGGCGAGGCGCGCAGCACGGGCGGCGACCCCGTCACCGCGGCCGCCACGCTGGACGACGCGCCGCTGCCGTGCACCGTCACCGACCTCGACTCCGGCCTCTACAGGTGTGTCAGAGTCGTGCGTGTGCGGGCTGGAGACGGTGGTGGTGCTGCGCACGGTGGACTACCACGGCGAGGCGCGCAGCACGGGCGGCGACCCCGTCACCGCGGCCGCCACGCTGGACGACGCGCCGCTGCCGTGCACCGTCACCGACCTCGACTCCGGCCTCTACAGGTGTGTCAGAGTCGTGCGTGTGCGGGCTGGAGACGGTGGTGGTGCTGCGCACGGTGGACTACCACGGCGAGGCGCGCAGCACGGGCGGCGACCCAGCGGTGTGGCTCGTCGACCGTACCCTAGGCTGTGTCAGAGTCGTGCGTGTGCGGGCTGGAGACGGTGGTGACATAATATCTCTAAATAATGCGTCTTACTTCTTAAGGTTGTACTTACCGCTTGCCCATAACTGACTTTACTCAACCTACATTACTGAGGTTCCATACAAGCATGTCCATGTACAAAACATACGACGAAATTCCACCACTACTAGAGTGTATCCAAAGTGTATATTTGTGCACAGAATCTCAATGCGTCCGTGGAGCAGCGGCGCAGTGTGCGTGCGCGTGTTGGTGTTCTCTCGCGGCGTGCGCGACTCGCCGCTGCGCGCTCAAGTGCTGCCCGCTGCGGCGCCGCTGCGGGTGTGGGGCGCCAGGGGCTCCGGCAAGGAGCAGCTGAACCAGCCAGTGGCGGTGGCCAGGTAATGATAACACCACAGAGTCTCAATGTGGAGCAGCGGCGCAGTGTGCGTGCGCGTGTTGGTGTTCTCTCGCGGCGTGCGCGACTCGCCGCTGCGCGCTCAAGTGCTGCCCGCTGCGGCGCCGCTGCGGGTGTGGGGCGCCAGGGGCTCCGGCAAGGAGCAGCTGAACCAGCCAGTGGCGGTGGCCAGGTAATGATAACACCACAGAGTCTCAATGTGGAGCAGCGGCGCAGTGTGCGTGCGCGTGTTGGTGTTCTCTCGCGGCGTGCGCGACTCGCCGCTGCGCGCTCAAGTGCTGCCCGCTGCGGCGCCGCTGCGGGTGTGGGGCGCCAGGGGCTCCGGCAAGGAGCAGCTGAACCAGCCAGTGGCGGTGGCCAGGTAATGATAACACCACAGAGTCTCAATGTGGAGCAGCGGCGCAGTGTGCGTGCGCGTGTTGGTGTTCTCTCGCGGCGTGCGCGACTCGCCGCTGCGCGCTCAAGTGCTGCCCGCTGCGGCGCCGCTGCGGGTGTGGGGCGCCAGGGGCTCCGGCAAGGAGCAGCTGAACCAGCCAGTGGCGGTGGCCAGGTAATGATAACACCACAGAGTCTCAATGTGGAGCAGCGGCGCAGTGTGCGTGCGCGTGTTGGTGTTCTCTCGCGGCGTGCGCGACTCGCCGCTGCGCGCTCAAGTGCTGCCCGCTGCGGCGCCGCTGCGGGTGTGGGGCGCCAGGGGCTCCGGCAAGGAGCAGCTGAACCAGCCAGTGGCGGTGGCCAGGTAATGATAACACCACAGAGTCTCAATGTGGAGCAGCGGCGCAGTGTGCGTGCGCGTGTTGGTGTTCTCTCGCGGCGTGCGCGACTCGCCGCTGCGCGCTCAAGTGCTGCCCGCTGCGGCGCCGCTGCGGGTGTGGGGCGCCAGGGGCTCCGGCAAGGAGCAGCTGA
Organism: Coenonympha arcania; assembly: GCA_036785405.1. NCBI lineage: Eukaryota > Metazoa > Arthropoda > Insecta > Lepidoptera > Nymphalidae > Coenonympha > Coenonympha arcania. The sequence continues at coordinate 8,463,362 of CM072067.1, forward strand.
ACCAGCCAGTGGCGGTGGCCAGGTAATGATAACACCACAGAGTCTCAATGTGGAGCAGCGGCGCAGTGTGCGTGCGCGTGTTGGTGTTCTCTCGCGGCGTGCGCGACTCGCCGCTGCGCGCTCAAGTGCTGCCCGCTGCGGCGCCGCTGCGGGTGTGGGGCGCCAGGGGCTCCGGCAAGGAGCAGCTGAACCAGCCAGTGGCGGTGGCCAGGTAATGATAACACCACAGAGTCTCAATGTGGAGCAGCGGCGCAGTGTGCGTGCGCGTGTTGGTGTTCTCTCGCGGCGTGCGCGACTCGCCGCTGCGCGCTCAAGTGCTGCCCGCTGCGGCGCCGCTGCGGGTGTGGGGCGCCAGGGGCTCCGGCAAGGAGCAGCTGAACCAGCCAGTGGCGGTGGCCAGGTAATGATAACACCACAGAGTCTCAATGTGGAGCAGCGGCGCAGTGTGCGTGCGCGTGTTGGTGTTCTCTCGCGGCGTGCGCGACTCGCCGCTGCGCGCTCAAGTGCTGCCCGCTGCGGCGCCGCTGCGGGTGTGGGGCGCCAGGGGCTCCGGCAAGGAGCAGCTGAACCAGCCAGTGGCGGTGGCCAGGTAATGATAACACCACAGAGTCTCAATGTGGAGCAGCGGCGCAGTGTGCGTGCGCGTGTTGGTGTTCTCTCGCGGCGTGCGCGACTCGCCGCTGCGCGCTCAAGTGCTGCCCGCTGCGGCGCCGCTGCGGGTGTGGGGCGCCAGGGGCTCCGGCAAGGAGCAGCTGAACCAGCCAGTGGCGGTGGCCAGGTAATGATAACACCACAGAGTCTCAATGTGGAGCAGCGGCGCAGTGTGCGTGCGCGTGTTGGTGTTCTCTCGCGGCGTGCGCGACTCGCCGCTGCGCGCTCAAGTGCTGCCCGCTGCGGCGCCGCTGCGGGTGTGGGGCGCCAGGGGCTCCGGCAAGGAGCAGCTGAACCAGCCAGTGGCGGTGGCCAGGTAATGATAACACCACAGAGTCTCAATGTGGAGCAGCGGCGCAGTGTGCGTGCGCGTGTTGGTGTTCTCTCGCGGCGTGCGCGACTCGCCGCTGCGCGCTCAAGTGCTGCCCGCTGCGGCGCCGCTGCGGGTGTGGGGCGCCAGGGGCTCCGGCAAGGAGCAGCTGAACCAGCCAGTGGCGGTGGCCAGGTAATGATAACACCACAGAGTCTCAATGTGGAGCAGCGGCGCAGTGTGCGTGCGCGTGTTGGTGTTCTCTCGCGGCGTGCGCGACTCGCCGCTGCGCGCTCAAGTGCTGCCCGCTGCGGCGCCGCTGCGGGTGTGGGGCGCCAGGGGCTCCGGCAAGGAGCAGCTGAACCAGCCAGTGGCGGTGGCCAGGTAATGATAACACCACAGAGTCTCAATGTGGAGCAGCGGCGCAGTGTGCGTGCGCGTGTTGGTGTTCTCTCGCGGCGTGCGCGACTCGCCGCTGCGCGCTCAAGTGCTGCCCGCTGCGGCGCCGCTGCGGGTGTGGGGCGCCAGGGGCTCCGGCAAGGAGCAGCTGAACCAGCCAGTGGCGGTGGCCAGGTAATGATAACACCACAGAGTCTCAATGTGGAGCAGCGGCGCAGTGTGCGTGCGCGTGTTGGTGTTCTCTCGCGGCGTGCGCGACTCGCCGCTGCGCGCTCAAGTGCTGCCCGCTGCGGCGCCGCTGCGGGTGTGGGGCGCCAGGGGCTCCGGCAAGGAGCAGCTGAACCAGCCAGTGGCGGTGGCCAGGTAATGATAACACCACAGAGTCTCAATGTGGAGCAGCGGCGCAGTGGGCGTGCGCGTGTTGGTGTTCTCTCGCGGCGTGCGCGACTCGCCGCTGCGCGCTCAAGTGCTGCCCGCTGCGGCGCCGCTGCGGGTGTGGGGCGCCAGGGGCTCCGGCAAGGAGCAGCTGAACCAGCCAGTGGCGGTGGCCAGGTAATGATAACACCACAGAGTCTCAATGTGGAGCAGCGGCGCAGTGTGCGTGCGCGTGTTGGCGTTCTCTCGCGGCGTGCGCGACTCGCCGCTGCGCGCTCAAGTGCTGCCCGCTGCGGCGCCGCTGCGGGTGTGGGGCGCCAGGGGCTCCGGCAAGGAGCAGCTGAACCAGCCAGTGGCGGTGGCCAGGTAATGATAACACCACAGAGTCTCAATGTGGAGCAGCGGCGCAGTGTGCGTGCGCGTGTTGGTGTTCTCTCGCGGCGTGCGCGACTCGCCGCTGCGCGCTCAAGTGCTGCCCGCTGCGGCGCCGCTGCGGGTGTGGGGCGCCAGGGGCTCCGGCAAGGAGCAGCTGAACCAGCCAGTGGCGGTGGCCAGGTAATGATAACACCACAGAGTCTCAATGTGGAGCAGCGGCGCAGTGTGCGTGCGCGTGTTGGTGTTCTCTCGCGGCGTGCGCGACTCGCCGCTGCGCGCTCAAGTGCTGCCCGCTGCGGCGCCGCTGCGGGTGTGGGGCGCCAGGGGCTCCGGCAAGGAGCAGCTGAACCAGCCAGTGGCGGTGGCCAGGTAATGATAACACCACAGAGTCTCAATGTGGAGCAGCGGCGCAGTGTGCGTGCGCGTGTTGGTGTTCTCTCGCGGCGTGCGCGACTCGCCGCTGCGCGCTCAAGTGCTGCCCGCTGCGGCGCCGCTGCGGGTGTGGGGCGCCAGGGGCTCCGGCAAGGAGCAGCTGAACCAGCCAGTGGCGGTGGCCAGGTAATGATAACACCACAGAGTCTCAATGTGGAGCAGCGGCGCAGTGTGCGTGCGCGTGTTGGTGTTCTCTCGCGGCGTGCGCGACTCGCCGCTGCGCGCTCAAGTGCTGCCCGCTGCGGCGCCGCTGCGGGTGTGGGGCGCCAGGGGCTCCGGCAAGGAGCAGCTGAACCAGCCAGTGGCGGTGGCCAGGTAATGATAACACCACAGAGTCTCAATGTGGAGCAGCGGCGCAGTGTGCGTGCGCGTGTTGGTGTTCTCTCGCGGCGTGCGCGACTCGCCGCTGCGCGCTCAAGTGCTGCCCGCTGCGGCGCCGCTGCGGGTGTGGGGCGCCAGGGGCTCCGGCAAGGAGCAGCTGAACCAGCCAGTGGCGGTGGCCAGGTAATGATAACACCACAGAGTCTCAATGTGGAGCAGCGGCGCAGTGTGCGTGCGCGTGTTGGTGTTCTCTCGCGGCGTGCGCGACTCGCCGCTGCGCGCTCAAGTGCTGCCCGCTGCGGCGCCGCTGCGGGTGTGGGGCGCCAGGGGCTCCGGCAAGGAGCAGCTGAACCAGCCAGTGGCGGTGGCCAGGTAATGATAACACCACAGAGTCTCAATGTGGAGCAGCGGCGCAGTGTGCGTGCGCGTGTTGGTGTTCTCTCGCGGCGTGCGCGACTCGCCGCTGCGCGCTCAAGTGCTGCCCGCTGCGGCGCCGCTGCGGGTGTGGGGCGCCAGGGGCTCCGGCAAGGAGCAGCTGAACCAGCCAGTGGCGGTGGCCAGGTAATGATAACACCACAGAGTCTCAATGTGGAGCAGCGGCGCAGTGTGCGTGCGCGTGTTGGTGTTCTCTCGCGGCGTGCGCGACTCGCCGCTGCGCGCTCAAGTGCTGCCCGCTGCGGCGCCGCTGCGGGTGTGGGGCGCCAGGGGCTCCGGCAAGGAGCAGCTGAACCAGCCAGTGGCGGTGGCCAGGTAATGATAACACCACAGAGTCTCAATGTGGAGCAGCGGCGCAGTGTGCGTGCGCGTGTTGGTGTTCTCTCGCGGCGTGCGCGACTCGCCGCTGCGCGCTCAAGTGCTGCCCGCTGCGGGTGTGGGGTGCCAGGGGCTCCGGCAAGGAGCAGCTGAACCAGCCAGTGGCGGTGGCCAGGTAATGATAACACCACAGAGTCTCAATGTGGAGCAGCGGCGCAGTGTGCGTGCGCGTGTTGGTGTTCTCTCGCGGCGTGCGCGACTCGCCGCTGCGCGCTCAAGTGCTGCCCGCTGCGGCGCCGCTGCGGGTGTGGGGCGCCAGGGGCTCCGGCAAGGAGCAGCTGAACCAGCCAGTGGCGGTGGCCAGGTAATGATAACACCACAGAGTCTCAATGTGGAGCAGCGGCGCAGTGTGCGTGCGCGTGTTGGTGTTCTCTCGCGGCGTGCGCGACTCGCCGCTGCGCGCTCAAGTGCTGCCCGCTGCGGCGCCGCTGCGGGTGTGGGGCGCCAGGGGCTCCGGCAAGGAGCAGCTGAACCAGCCAGTGGCGGTGGCCAGGTAATGATAACACCACAGAGTCTCAATGTGGAGCAGCGGCGCAGTGTGCGTGCGCGTGTTGGTGTTCTCTCGCGGCGTGCGCGACTCGCCGCTGCGCGCTCAAGTGCTGCCCGCTGCGGCGCCGCTGCGGGTGTGGGGCGCCAGGGGCTCCGGCAAGGAGCAGCTGAACCAGCCAGTGGCGGTGGCCAGGTAATGATAACACCACAGAGTCTCAATGTGGAGCAGCGGCGCAGTGTGCGTGCGCGTGTTGGTGTTCTCTCGCGGCGTGCGCGACTCGCCGCTGCGCGCTCAAGTGCTGCCCGCTGCGGCGCCGCTGCGGGTGTGGGGCGCCAGGGGCTCCGGCAAGGAGCAGCTGAACCAGCCAGTGGCCGTGGCCAGGTAATGATAACACCACAGAGTCTCAATGTGGAGCAGCGGCGCAGTGTGCGTGCGCGTGTTGGTGTTCTCTCGCGGCGTGCGCGACTCGCCGCTGCGCGCTCAAGTGCTGCCCGCTGCGGGTGTGGGGCGCCAGGGGCTCCGGCAAGGAGCAGCTGAACCAGCCAGTGGCGGTGGCCAGGTAATGATAACACCACAGAGTCTCAATGTGGAGCAGCGGCGCAGTGTGCGTGCGCGTGTTGGTGTTCTCTCGCGGCGTGCGCGACTCGCCGCTGCGCGCTCAAGTGCTGCCCGCTGCGGCGCCGCTGCGGGTGTGGGGCGCCAGGGGCTCCGGCAAGGAGCAGCTGAACCAGCCAGTGGCGGTGGCCAGGTAATGATAACACCACAGAGTCTCAATGTGGAGCAGCGGCGCAGTGTGCGTGCGCGTGTTGGTGTTCTCTCGCGGCGTGCGCGACTCGCCGCTGCGCGCTCAAGTGCTGCCCGCTGCGGCGCCGCTGCGGGTGTGGGGCGCCAGGGGCTCCGGCAAGGAGCAGCTGAACCAGCCAGTGGCGGTGGCCAGGTAATGATAACACCACAGAGTCTCAATGTGGAGCAGCGGCGCAGTGTGCGTGCGCGTGTTGGTGTTCTCTCGCGGCGTGCGCGACTCGCCGCTGCGCGCTCAAGTGCTGCCCGCTGCGGCGCCGCTGCGGGTGTGGGGCGCCAGGGGCTCCGGCAAGGAGCAGCTGAACCAGCCAGTGGCGGTGGCCAGGTAATGATAACACCACAGAGTCTCAATGTGGAGCAGCGGCGCAGTGTGCGTGCGCGTGTTGGTGTTCTCTCGCGGCGTGCGCGACTCGCCGCTGCGCGCTCAAGTGCTGCCCGCTGCGGCGCCGCTGCGGGTGTGGGGCGCCAGGGGCTCCGGCAAGGAGCAGCTGAACCAGCCAGTGGCGGTGGCCAGGTAATGATAACACCACAGAGTCTCAATGTGGAGCAGCGGCGCAGTGTGCGTGCGCGTGTTGGTGTTCTCTCGCGGCGTGCGCGACTCGCCGCTGCGCGCTCAAGTGCTGCCCGCTGCGGGTGTGGGGCGCCAGGGGCTCCGGCAAGGAGCAGCTGAACCAGCCAGTGGCGGTGGCCAGGTAATGATAACACCACAGAGTCTCAATGTGGAGCAGCGGCGCAGTGTGCGTGCGCGTGTTGGTGTTCTCTCGCGGCGTGCGCGACTCGCCGCTGCGCGCTCAAGTGCTGCCCGCTGCGGCGCCGCTGCGGGTGTGGGGCGCCAGGGGCTCCGGCAAGGAGCAGCTGAACCAGCCAGTGGCGGTGGCCAGGTAATGATAACACCACAGAGTCTCAATGTTGAGCAGCGGCGCAGTGTGCGTGCGCGTGTTGGTGTTCTCTCGCGGCGTGCGCGACTCGCCGCTGCGCGCTCAAGTGCTGCCCGCTGCGGCGCCGCTGCGGGTGTGGGGCGCCAGGGGCTCCGGCAAGGAGCAGCTGAACCAGCCAGTGAAGGTGGCCAGGTAATGATAACACCACAGAGTCTCAATGTGGAGCAGCGGCGCAGTGTGCGTGCGCGTGTTGGTGTTCTCTCGCGGCGTGCGCGACTCGCCGCTGCGCGCTCAAGTGCTGCCCGCTGCGGCGCCGCTGCGGGTGTGGGGCGCCAGGGGCTCCGGCAAGGAGCAGCTGAACCAGCCAGTGGCGGTGGCCAGGTAATGATAACACCACAGAGTCTCAATGTGGAGCAGCGGCGCAGTGTGCGTGCGCGTGTTGGTGTTCTCTCGCGGCGTGCGCGACTCGCCGCTGCGCGCTCAAGTGCTGCCCGCTGCGGCGCCGCTGCGGGTGTGGGGCGCCAGGGGCTCCGGCAAGGAGCAGCTGAACCAGCCAGTGGCGGTGGCCAGGTAATGATAACACCACAGAGTCTCAATGTGGAGCAGCGGCGCAGTGTGCGTGCGCGTGTTGGTGTTCTCTCGCGGCGTGCGCGACTCGCCGCTGCGCGCTCAAGTGCTGCCCGCTGCGGCGCCGCTGCGGGTGTGGGGCGCCAGGGGCTCCGGCAAGGAGCAGCTGAACCAGCCAGTGGCGGTGGCCAGGTAATGATAACACCACAGAGTCTCAATGTGGAGCAGCGGCGCAGTGTGCGTGCGCGTGTTGGTGTTCTCTCGCGGCGTGCGCGACTCGCCGCTGCGCGCTCAAGTGCTGCCCGCTGCGGCGCCGCTGCGGGTGTGGGGCGCCAGGGGCTCCGGCAAGGAGCAGCTGAACCAGCCAGTGGCCGTGGCCAGGTAATGATAACACCACAGAGTCTCAATGTGGAGCAGCGGCGCAGTGTGCGTGCGCGTGTTGGTGTTCTCTCGCGGCGTGCGCGACTCGCCGCTGCGCGCTCAAGTGCTGCCCGCTGCGGGTGTGGGGCGCCAGGGGCTCCGGCAAGGAGCAGCTGAACCAGCCAGTGGCGGTGGCCAGGTAATGATAACACCACAGAGTCTCAATGTGGAGCAGCGGCGCAGTGTGCGTGCGCGTGTTGGTGTTCTCTCGCGGCGTGCGCGACTCGCCGCTGCGCGCTCAAGTGCTGCCCGCTGCGGCGCCGCTGCGGGTGTGGGGCGCCAGGGGCTCCGGCAAGGAGCAGCTGAACCAGCCAGTGGCGGTGGCCAGGTAATGATAACACCACAGAGTCTCAATGTGGAGCAGCGGCGCAGTGTGCGTGCGCGTGTTGGTGTTCTCTCGCGGCGTGCGCGACTCGCCGCTGCGCGCTCAAGTGCTGCCCGCTGCGGCGCCGCTGCGGGTGTGGGGCGCCAGGGGCTCCGGCAAGGAGCAGCTGAACCAGCCAGTGGCGGTGGCCAGGTAATGATAACACCACAGAGTCTCAATGTGGAGCAGCGGCGCAGTGTGCGTGCGCGTGTTGGTGTTCTCTCGCGGCGTGCGCGACTCGCCGCTGCGCGCTCAAGTGCTGCCCGCTGCGGCGCCGCTGCGGGTGTGGGGCGCCAGGGGCTCCGGCAAGGAGCAGCTGAACCAGCCAGTGGCGGTGGCCAGGTAATGATAACACCACAGAGTCTCAATGTGGAGCAGCGGCGCAGTGTGCGTGCGCGTGTTGGTGTTCTCTCGCGGCGTGCGCGACTCGCCGCTGCGCGCTCAAGTGCTGCCCGCTGCGGCGCCGCTGCGGGTGTGGGGCGCCAGGGGCTCCGGCAAGGAGCAGCTGAACCAGCCAGTGGCGGTGGCCAGGTAATGATAACACCACAGAGTCTCAATGTGGAGCAGCGGCGCAGTGTGCGTGCGCGTGTTGGTGTTCTCTCGCGGCGTGCGCGACTCGCCGCTGCGCGCTCAAGTGCTGCCCGCTGCGGGTGTGGGGCGCCAGGGGCTCCGGCAAGGAGCAGCTGAACCAGCCAGTGGCGGTGGCCAGGTAATGATAACACCACAGAGTCTCAATGTGGAGCAGCGGCGCAGTGTGCGTGCGCGTGTTGGTGTTCTCTCGCGGCGTGCGCGACTCGCCGCTGCGCGCTCAAGTGCTGCCCGCTGCGGCGCCGCTGCGGGTGTGGGGCGCCAGGGGCTCCGGCAAGGAGCAGCTGAACCAGCCAGTGGCGGTGGCCAGGTAATGATAACACCACAGAGTCTCAATGTGGAGCAGCGGCGCAGTGTGCGTGCGCGTGTTGGTGTTCTCTCGCGGCGTGCGCGACTCGCCGCTGCGCGCTCAAGTGCTGCCCGCTGCGGCGCCGCTGCGGGTGTGGGGCGCCAGGGGCTCCGGCAAGGAGCAGCTGAACCAGCCAGTGGAGGTGGCCAGGTAATGATAACACCACAGAGTCTCAATGTGGAGCAGCGGCGCAGTGTGCGTGCGCGTGTTGGTGTTCTCTCGCGGCGTGCGCGACTCGCCGCTGCGCGCTCAAGTGCTGCCCGCTGCGGCGCCGCTGCGGGTGTGGGGCGCCAGGGGCTCCGGCAAGGAGCAGCTGAACCAGCCAGTGGCGGTGGCCAGGTAATGATAACACCACAGAGTCTCAATGTGGAGCAGCGGCGCAGTGTGCGTGCGCGTGTTGGTGTTCTCTCGCGGCGTGCGCGACTCGCCGCTGCGCGCTCAAGTGCTGCCCGCTGCGGCGCCGCTGCGGGTGTGGGGCGCCAGGGGCTCCGGCAAGGAGCAGCTGAACCAGCCAGTGGCGGTGGCCAGGTAATGATAACACCACAGAGTCTCAATGTGGAGCAGCGGCGCAGTGTGCGTGCGCGTGTTGGTGTTCTCTCGCGGCGTGCGCGACTCGCCGCTGCGCGCTCAAGTGCTGCCCGCTGCGGCGCCGCTGCGGGTGTGGGGCGCCAGGGGCTCCGGCAAGGAGCAGCTGAACCAGCCAGTGGCGGTGGCCAGGTAATGATAACACCACAGAGTCTCAATGTGGAGCAGCGGCGCAGTGTGCGTGCGCGTGTTGGTGTTCTCTCGCGGCGTGCGCGACTCGCCGCTGCGCGCTCAAGTGCTGCCCGCTGCGGCGCCGCTGCGGGTGTGGGGCGCCAGGGGCTCCGGCAAGGAGCAGCTGAACCAGCCAGTGGCGGTGGCCAGGTAATGATAACACCACAGAGTCTCAATGTGGAGCAGCGGCGCAGTGTGCGTGCGCGTGTTGGTGTTCTCTCGCGGCGTGCGCGACTCGCCGCTGCGCGCTCAAGTGCTGCCCGCTGCGGCGCCGCTGCGGGTGTGGGGCGCCAGGGGCTCCGGCAAGGAGCAGCTGAACCAGCCAGTGGCGGTGGCCAGGTAATGATAACACCACAGAGTCTCAATGTGGAGCAGCGGCGCAGTGTGCGTGCGCGTGTTGGTGTTCTCTCGCGGCGTGCGCGACTCGCCGCTGCGCGCTCAAGTGCTGCCCGCTGCGGCGCCGCTGCGGGTGTGGGGCGCCAGGGGCTCCGGCAAGGAGCAGCTGAACCAGCCAGTGGCGGTGGCCAGGTAATGATAACACCACAGAGTCTCAATGTGGAGCAGCGGCGCAGTGTGCGTGCGCGTGTTGGTGTTCTCTCGCGGCGTGCGCGACTCGCCGCTGCGCGCTCAAGTGCTGCCCGCTGCGGCGCCGCTGCGGGTGTGGGGCGCCAGGGGCTCCGGCAAGGAGCAGCTGAACCAGCCAGTGGCGGTGGCCAGGTAATGATAACACCACAGAGTCTCAATGTGGAGCAGCGGCGCAGTGTGCGTGCGCGTGTTGGTGTTCTCTCGCGGCGTGCGCGACTCGCCGCTGCGCGCTCAAGTGCTGCCCGCTGCGGCGCCGCTGCGGGTGTGGGGCGCCAGGGGCTCCGGCAAGGAGCAGCTGAACCAGCCAGTGGCGGTGGCCAGGTAATGATAACACCACAGAGTCTCAATGTGGAGCAGCGGCGCAGTGTGCGTGCGCGTGTTGGTGTTCTCTCGCGGCGTGCGCGACTCGCCGCTGCGCGCTCAAGTGCTGCCCGCTGCGGCGCCGCTGCGGGTGTGGGGCGCCAGGGGCTCCGGCAAGGAGCAGCTGAACCAGCCAGTGGCGGTGGCCAGGTAATGATAACACCACAGAGTCTCAATGTGGAGCAGCGGCGCAGTGTGCGTGCGCGTGTTGGTGTTCTCTCGCGGCGTGCGCGACTCGCCGCTGCGCGCTCAAGTGCTGCCCGCTGCGGCGCCGCTGCGGGTGTGGGGCGCCAGGGGCTCCGGCAAGGAGCAGCTGAACCAGCCAGTGGCGGTGGCCAGGTAATGATAACACCACAGAGTCTCAATGTGGAGCAGCGGCGCAGTGTGCGTGCGCGTGTTGGTGTTCTCTCGCGGCGTGCGCGACTCGCCGCTGCGCGCTCAAGTGCTGCCCGCTGCGGCGCCGCTGCGGGTGTGGGGCGCCAGGGGCTCCGGCAAGGAGCAGCTGAACCAGCCAGTGGCGGTGGCCAGGTAATGATAACACCACAGAGTCTCAATGTGGAGCAGCGGCGCAGTGTGCGTGCGCGTGTTGGTGTTCTCTCGCGGCGTGCGCGACTCGCCGCTGCGCGCTCAAGTGCTGCCCGCTGCGGCGCCGCTGCGGGTGTGGGGCGCCAGGGGCTCCGGCAAGGAGCAGCTGAACCAGCCAGTGGCGGTGGCCAGGTAATGATAACACCACAGAGTCTCAATGTGGAGCAGCGGCGCAGTGTGCGTGCGCGTGTTGGTGTTCTCTCGCGGCGTGCGCGACTCGCCGCTGCGCGCTCAAGTGCTGCCCGCTGCGGCGCCGCTGCGGGTGTGGGGCGCCAGGGGCTCCGGCAAGGAGCAGCTGAACCAGCCAGTGGCGGTGGCCAGGTAATGATAACACCACAGAGTCTCAATGTGGAGCAGCGGCGCAGTGTGCGTGCGCGTGTTGGTGTTCTCTCGCGGCGTGCGCGACTCGCGCTGCGCGACTCGCCGCTGCGCGCTCAAGTGCTGCCCGCTGCGGCGCCGCTGCGGGTGTGGGGCGCCAGGGGCTCCGGCAAGGAGCAGCTGAACCAGCCAGTGGCGGTGGCCAGGTAATGATAACACCACAGAGTCTCAATGTGGAGCAGCGGCGCAGTGTGCGTGCGCGTGTTGGTGTTCTCTCGCGGCGTGCGCGACTCGCCGCTGCGCGCTCAAGTGCTGCCCGCTGCGGCGCCGCTGCGGGTGTGGGGCGCCAGGGGCTCCGGCAAGGAGCAGCTGAACCAGCCAGTGGCGGTGGCCAGGTAATGATAACACCACAGAGTCTCAATGTGGAGCAGCGGCGCAGTGTGCGTGCGCGTGTTGGTGTTCTCTCGCGGCGTGCGCGACTCGCCGCTGCGCGCTCAAGTGCTGCCCGCTGCGGCGCCGCTGCGGGTGTGGGGCGCCAGGGGCTCCGGCAAGGAGCAGCTGAACCAGCCAGTGGCGGTGGCCAGGTAATGATAACACCACAGAGTCTCAATGTGGAGCAGCGGCGCAGTGTGCGTGCGCGTGTTGGTGTTCTCTCGCGGCGTGCGCGACTCGCCGCTGCGCGCTCAAGTGCTGCCCGCTGCGGCGCCGCTGCGGGTGTGGGGCGCCAGGGGCTCCGGCAAGGAGCAGCTGAACCAGCCAGTGGCGGTGGCCAGGTAATGATAACACCACAGAGTCTCAATGTGGAGCAGCGGCGCAGTGTGCGTGCGCGTGTTGGTGTTCTCTCGCGGCGTGCGCGACTCGCCGCTGCGCGCTCAAGTGCTGCCCGCTGCGGCGCCGCTGCGGGTGTGGGGCGCCAGGGGCTCCGGCAAGGAGCAGCTGAACCAGCCAGTGGCGGTGGCCAGGTAATGATAACACCACAGAGTCTCAATGTGGAGCAGCGGCGCAGTGTGCGTGCGCGTGTTGGTGTTCTCTCGCGGCGTGCGCGACTCGCCGCTGCGCGCTCAAGTGCTGCCCGCTGCGGCGCCGCTGCGGGTGTGGGGCGCCAGGGGCTCCGGCAAGGAGCAGCTGAACCAGCCAGTGGCGGTGGCCAGGTAATGATAACACCACAGAGTCTCAATGTGGAGCAGCGGCGCAGTGTGCGTGCGCGTGTTGGTGTTCTCTCGCGGCGTGCGCGACTCGCCGCTGCGCGCTCAAGTGCTGCCCGCTGCGGCGCCGCTGCGGGTGTGGGGCGCCAGGGGCTCCGGCAAGGAGCAGCTGAACCAGCCAGTGGCGGTGGCCAGGTAATGATAACACCACAGAGTCTCAATGTGGAGCAGCGGCGCAGTGTGCGTGCGCGTGTTGGTGTTCTCTCGCGGCGTGCGCGACTCGCCGCTGCGCGCTCAAGTGCTGCCCGCTGCGGCGCCGCTGCGGGTGTGGGGCGCCAGGGGCTCCGGCAAGGAGCAGCTGAACCAGCCAGTGGCGGTGGCCAGGTAATGATAACACCACAGAGTCTCAATGTGGAGCAGCGGCGCAGTGTGCGTGCGCGTGTTGGTGTTCTCTCGCGGCGTGCGCGACTCGCCGCTGCGCGCTCAAGTGCTGCCCGCTGCGGCGCCGCTGCGGGTGTGGGGCGCCAGGGGCTCCGGCAAGGAGCAGCTGAACCAGCCAGTGGCGGTGGCCAGGTAATGATAACACCACAGAGTCTCAATGTGGAGCAGCGGCGCAGTGTGCGTGCGCGTGTTGGTGTTCTCTCGCGGCGTGCGCGACTCGCCGCTGCGCGCTCAAGTGCTGCCCGCTGCGGCGCCGCTGCGGGTGTGGGGCGCCAGGGGCTCCGGCAAGGAGCAGCTGAACCAGCCAGTGGCGGTGGCCAGGTAATGATAACACCACAGAGTCTCAATGTGGAGCAGCGGCGCAGTGTGCGTGCGCGTGTTGGTGTTCTCTCGCGGCGTGCGCGACTCGCCGCTGCGCGCTCAAGTGCTGCCCGCTGCGGCGCCGCTGCGGGTGTGGGGCGCCAGGGGCTCCGGCAAGGAGCAGCTGAACCAGCCAGTGGCGGTGGCCAGGTAATGATAACACCACAGAGTCTCAATGTGGAGCAGCGGCGCAGTGTGCGTGCGCGTGTTGGTGTTCTCTCGCGGCGTGCGCGACTCGCCGCTGCGCGCTCAAGTGCTGCCCGCTGCGGCGCCGCTGCGGGTGTGGGGCGCCAGGGGCTCCGGCAAGGAGCAGCTGAACCAGCCAGTGGCGGTGGCCAGGTAATGATAACACCACAGAGTCTCAATGTGGAGCAGCGGCGCAGTGTGCGTGCGCGTGTTGGTGTTCTCTCGCGGCGTGCGCGACTCGCCGCTGCGCGCTCAAGTGCTGCCCGCTGCGGCGCCGCTGCGGGTGTGGGGCGCCAGGGGCTCCGGCAAGGAGCAGCTGAACCAGCCAGTGGCGGTGGCCAGGTAATGATAACACCACAGAGTCTCAATGTGGAGCAGCGGCGCAGTGTGCGTGCGCGTGTTGGTGTTCTCTCGCGGCGTGCGCGACTCGCCGCTGCGCGCTCAAGTGCTGCCCGCTGCGGCGCCGCTGCGGGTGTGGGGCGCCAGGGGCTCCGGCAAGGAGCAGCTGAACCAGCCAGTGGCGGTGGCCAGGTAATGATAACACCACAGAGTCTCAATGTGGAGCAGCGGCGCAGTGTGCGTGCGCGTGTTGGTGTTCTCTCGCGGCGTGCGCGACTCGCCGCTGCGCGCTCAAGTGCTGCCCGCTGCGGCGCCGCTGCGGGTGTGGGGCGCCAGGGGCTCCGGCAAGGAGCAGCTGAACCAGCCAGTGGCGGTGGCCAGGTAATGATAACACCACAGAGTCTCAATGTGGAGCAGCGGCGCAGTGTGCGTGCGCGTGTTGGTGTTCTCTCGCGGCGTGCGCGACTCGCCGCTGCGCGCTCAAGTGCTGCCCGCTGCGGCGCCGCTGCGGGTGTGGGGCGCCAGGGGCTCCGGCAAGGAGCAGCTGAACCAGCCAGTGGCGGTGGCCAGGTAATGATAACACCACAGAGTCTCAATGTGGAGCAGCGGCGCAGTGTGCGTGCGCGTGTTGGTGTTCTCTCGCGGCGTGCGCGACTCGCCGCTGCGCGCTCAAGTGCTGCCCGCTGCGGCGCCGCTGCGGGTGTGGGGCGCCAGGGGCTCCGGCAAGGAGCAGCTGAACCAGCCAGTGGCGGTGGCCAGGTAATGATAACACCACAGAGTCTCAATGTGGAGCAGCGGCGCAGTGTGCGTGCGCGTGTTGGTGTTCTCTCGCGGCGTGCGCGACTCGCCGCTGCGCGCTCAAGTGCTGCCGCTGCGCCGCTGCGGGTGTGGGGCGCCAGGGGCTCCGGCAAGGAGCAGCTGAACCAGCCAGTGGCGGTGGCCAGGTAATGATAACACCACAGAGTCTCAATGTGGAGCAGCGGCGCAGTGTGCGTGCGCGTGTTGGTGTTCTCTCGCGGCGTGCGCGACTCGCCGCTGCGCGCTCAAGTGCTGCCCGCTGCGGCGCCGCTGCGGGTGTGGGGCGCCAGGGGCTCCGGCAAGGAGCAGCTGAACCAGCCAGTGGCGGTGGCCAGGTAATGATAACACCACAGAGTCTCAATGTGGAGCAGCGGCGCAGTGTGCGTGCGCGTGTTGGTGTTCTCTCGCGGCGTGCGCGACTCGCCGCTGCGCGCTCAAGTGCTGCCCGCTGCGGCGCCGCTGCGGGTGTGGGGCGCCAGGGGCTCCGGCAAGGAGCAGCTGAACCAGCCAGTGGCGGTGGCCAGGTAATGATAACACCACAGAGTCTCAATGTGGAGCAGCGGCGCAGTGTGCGTGCGCGTGTTGGTGTTCTCTCGCGGCGTGCGCGACTCGCCGCTGCGCGCTCAAGTGCTGCCCGCTGCGGCGCCGCTGCGGGTGTGGGGCGCCAGGGGCTCCGGCAAGGAGCAGCTGAACCAGCCAGTGGCGGTGGCCAGGTAATGATAACACCACAGAGTCTCAATGTGGAGCAGCGGCGCAGTGTGCGTGCGCGTGTTGGTGTTCTCTCGCGGCGTGCGCGACTCGCCGCTGCGCGCTCAAGTGCTGCCCGCTGCGGCGCCGCTGCGGGTGTGGGGCGCCAGGGGCTCCGGCAAGGAGCAGCTGAACCAGCCAGTGGCGGTGGCCAGGTAATGATAACACCACAGAGTCTCAATGTGGAGCAGCGGCGCAGTGTGCGTGCGCGTGTTGGTGTTCTCTCGCGGCGTGCGCGACTCGCCGCTGCGCGCTCAAGTGCTGCCCGCTGCGGCGCCGCTGCGGGTGTGGGGCGCCAGGGGCTCCGGCAAGGAGCAGCTGAACCAGCCAGTGGCGGTGGCCAGGTAATGATAACACCACAGAGTCTCAATGTGGAGCAGCGGCGCAGTGTGCGTGCGCGTGTTGGTGTTCTCTCGCGGCGTGCGCGACTCGCCGCTGCGCGCTCAAGTGCTGCCCGCTGCGGCGCCGCTGCGGGTGTGGGGCGCCAGGGGCTCCGGCAAGGAGCAGCTGAACCAGCCAGTGGCGGTGGCCAGGTAATGATAACACCACAGAGTCTCAATGTGGAGCAGCGGCGCAGTGTGCGTGCGCGTGTTGGTGTTCTCTCGCGGCGTGCGCGACTCGCCGCTGCGCGCTCAAGTGCTGCCCGCTGCGGCGCCGCTGCGGGTGTGGGGCGCCAGGGGCTCCGGCAAGGAGCAGCTGAACCAGCCAGTGGCGGTGGCCAGGTAATGATAACACCACAGAGTCTCAATGTGGAGCAGCGGCGCAGTGTGCGTGCGCGTGTTGGTGTTCTCTCGCGGCGTGCGCGACTCGCCGCTGCGCGCTCAAGTGCTGCCCGCTGCGGCGCCGCTGCGGGTGTGGGGCGCCAGGGGCTCCGGCAAGGAGCAGCTGAACCAGCCAGTGGCGGTGGCCAGGTAATGATAACACCACAGAGTCTCAATGTGGAGCAGCGGCGCAGTGTGCGTGCGCGTGTTGGTGTTCTCTCGCGGCGTGCGCGACTCGCCGCTGCGCGCTCAAGTGCTGCCCGCTGCGGCGCCGCTGCGGGTGTGGGGCGCCAGGGGCTCCGGCAAGGAGCAGCTGAACCAGCCAGTGGCGGTGGCCAGGTAATGATAACACCACAGAGTCTCAATGTGGAGCAGCGGCGCAGTGTGCGTGCGCGTGTTGGTGTTCTCTCGCGGCGTGCGCGACTCGCCGCTGCGCGCTCAAGTGCTGCCCGCTGCGGCGCCGCTGCGGGTGTGGGGCGCCAGGGGCTCCGGCAAGGAGCAGCTGAACCAGCCAGTGGCGGTGGCCAGGTAATGATAACACCACAGAGTCTCAATGTGGAGCAGCGGCGCAGTGTGCGTGCGCGTGTTGGTGTTCTCTCGCGGCGTGCGCGACTCGCCGCTGCGCGCTCAAGTGCTGCCCGCTGCGGCGCCGCTGCGGGTGTGGGGCGCCAGGGGCTCCGGCAAGGAGCAGCTGAACCAGCCAGTGGCGGTGGCCAGGTAATGATAACACCACAGAGTCTCAATGTGGAGCAGCGGCGCAGTGTGCGTGCGCGTGTTGGTGTTCTCTCGCGGCGTGCGCGACTCGCCGCTGCGCGCTCAAGTGCTGCCCGCTGCGGCGCCGCTGCGGGTGTGGGGCGCCAGGGGCTCCGGCAAGGAGCAGCTGAACCAGCCAGTGGCGGTGGCCAGGTAATGATAACACCACAGAGTCTCAATGTGGAGCAGCGGCGCAGTGTGCGTGCGCGTGTTGGTGTTCTCTCGCGGCGTGCGCGACTCGCCGCTGCGCGCTCAAGTGCTGCCCGCTGCGGCGCCGCTGCGGGTGTGGGGCGCCAGGGGCTCCGGCAAGGAGCAGCTGAACCAGCCAGTGGCGGTGGCCAGGTAATGATAACACCACAGAGTCTCAATGTGGAGCAGCGGCGCAGTGTGCGTGCGCGTGTTGGTGTTCTCTCGCGGCGTGCGCGACTCGCCGCTGCGCGCTCAAGTGCTGCCCGCTGCGGGTGTGGGGCGCCAGGGGCTCCGGCAAGGAGCAGCTGAACCAGCCAGTGGCGGTGGCCAGGTAATGATAACACCACAGAGTCTCAATGTGGAGCAGCGGCGCAGTGTGCGTGCGCGTGTTGGTGTTCTCTCGCGGCGTGCGCGACTCGCCGCTGCGCGCTCAAGTGCTGCCCGCTGCGGCGCCGCTGCGGGTGTGGGGCGCCAGGGGCTCCGGCAAGGAGCAGCTGAACCAGCCAGTGGCGGTGGCCAGGTAATGATAACACCACAGAGTCTCAATGTGGAGCAGCGGCGCAGTGTGCGTGCGCGTGTTGGTGTTCTCTCGCGGCGTGCGCGACTCGCCGCTGCGCGCTCAAGTGCTGCCCGCTGCGGCGCCGCTGCGGGTGTGGGGCGCCAGGGGCTCCGGCAAGGAGCAGCTGAACCAGCCAGTGGCGGTGGCCAGGTAATGATAACACCACAGAGTCTCAATGTGGAGCAGCGGCGCAGTGTGCGTGCGCGTGTTGGTGTTCTCTCGCGGCGTGCGCGACTCGCCGCTGCGCGCTCAAGTGCTGCCCGCTGCGGCGCCGCTGCGGGTGTGGGGCGCCAGGGGCTCCGGCAAGGAGCAGCTGAACCAGCCAGTGGCGGTGGCCAGGTAATGATAACACCACAGAGTCTCAATGTGGAGCAGCGGCGCAGTGTGCGTGCGCGTGTTGGTGTTCTCTCGCGGCGTGCGCGACTCGCCGCTGCGCGCTCAAGTGCTGCCCGCTGCGGCGCCGCTGCGGGTGTGGGGCGCCAGGGGCTCCGGCAAGGAGCAGCTGAACCAGCCAGTGGCGGTGGCCAGGTAATGATAACACCACAGAGTCTCAATGTGGAGCAGCGGCGCAGTGTGCGTGCGCGTGTTGGTGTTCTCTCGCGGCGTGCGCGACTCGCCGCTGCGCGCTCAAGTGCTGCCCGCTGCGGGTGTGGGGCGCCAGGGGCTCCGGCAAGGAGCAGCTGAACCAGCCAGTGGCGGTGGCCAGGTAATGATAACACCACAGAGTCTCAATGTGGAGCAACAACCCTCCACCTTCCCATGGCCCCACCGCCCTCTCGGACTCTTGGGCCGAAACGCGGGAGGACACCCGAGCGGTACTTGCTCTCGGCGCTTTTCCCAGTTCGGATGCCTTCTTGAGCTCCCTACAAGTTATTTCTCTCACTTCCTTGTCCCTTTTGGTCTTTCTCCCCTTTCTGGGGCAGACGCTACTAAGATGTTCTACTCCCGCCGCCGCTCCCAGCCTCCTCCTCCCCCGACGAGCTCCGGTTCGTTTCGCTGCTGCTGCTCGACGTCGACGTGAGCTCCTCCTCCTCCTCGGCCTCTCGTCGTCTCCTTCGTTGCCGCACATCCGAGCCGCTCCGCCTCCTGTGCCACGCGTGCGCGAACTCCCGTAGTACGTGGTAGTTCGCCCCCGACGAGACGAGGTCCCGGTAGTACACCGGACCCGTCTCCGAGCGCACTATCCCGTCCAATAACTTGCACCGGAGGTCCTCATACAAACTACACTCCCAGAGGACGTGGTGTGCGTCCTCCATCCCGTCGCCACATTCACATTCTCCACTCTCACACAATCGGAACCGATGCAGCTGCCACCGAAAGCAACCGTGACCCGTGAGGATCTGCGACGTTTCATAGTCCGGGGCGACCCAAGTTGCCTCGAGTCTCCCGTGCACCGTCGGGAAGAATCGCCTGAGATGACTGCCTCTTTCATCGCCCGCCCATCGCTGCTGCCACAAGTCTACCACTTCGGACCATATGCCGCGCCTACGACTGCTCAACTCCAACCTGGTCGCGGACTGCCGTGCCTGATCCAGCTTGCCAGCATGGATCACTTCCAAGTCCGCGGGCAGAACGCCCGCGAGGACTGCAAGCGCAGAGCTGCTCGTGGTGCGGTAGGCCTTGGTCAACAGCACCAGCGGGCCCCTCTGCGCCCTCAGAAGTTGCGATCGAATGACGTGCAGCGACGCCCTCTCGGCCCAACACGCCGCCGCATACGTGATCGTCGCCACAAATGTGCCCTGGTATATAATGCGGAGGGCCGGATATCGAATGCCCCAGGAAGCGGTCGACACACGCGACATCTTCCCGAAGCATTTGGCCCCTCGCTCACCGATCGACCTCGCATGCGGCGCGAATGAGCGACTTCCGTCGATTGTGACGCCAAGAACGACAGCCTGGTGCACGAACTTGATCGAGCTACCACCGAGTTTGATCACTGGAGGCCGCGACCCGAGCTTGCCCCTGAGTGAGACCATTTGGGACTTAGCAGGAGCAAACGCCAGCCGGTTTCGGCCACCCCAGTCCTCAAACAGGCGCATGGTGGACGCTGCCGCGTCCTCCAAGGCCCGTCGGCTGTTCCCTTCGATCAAGACCGTAACATCATCCGCGTACGCTACAACCCTAACCCCACCCGGTAGCGGCAACCGAAGCAAGTCGTCGAGTAGGACGTTCCACAACGTGGGACCCAGCACCGACCCCTGCGGACACCCCATCGTAGACGTCTTCCATCGCACCCGGCTACCGACAAAAAGTCCAACACGCCTATTGACGAAGTAACTCGACAATAAGCGGTATATGTTTTCTGGACAGCCTCGTTGTTTGACCTTAAGCAAAATCATAGGCCACCAGGCGTTATCGAAGGCGCCTGAGATGTCTAAAAATAATGCGAGAACATATTTTGATGAAGATTCGGCTGCGGTGCTAAGCATCGTCTGCAGCGCCGAAACGGTCGACCTTCCTGGGGTGAATCCGTGCTGGCATTCCGAGATCTCCCTCGTGATCTGGGGAGCGCACACTAACAGAACTCGTTCCAAAATCTTACCCAGAATCGGGAGGAGCGTTATCGGTCGATACGCCTTAGGGTCTGTCAGCGGTTTGCCGTTGGACTTAGGCAGAACAGCGAGTCGGCCGTCTTTCCATACATCCGGAAACACACCCTCCGTCACGCACTTCGCGAACACCGTATGGAACTCCAACGATGCCGCGATCCACACTTGCTTCACCATCCGCGCAGTGATCCCGTCGAGTCCCGGCGCCGTGTTCGGCAGTTGCCTGACTATGTTTCGCAGATCCTCCAGGCCTATAGGCGGCGCAGAGGGGGTCGACGGGATGAGCGCCGCCGCCACCCGGACCTGCATGTGATACGCCGTGTCCTTTGACAGATCGTCATCGGGACAGAGGGCGTACAACAGGCCGTCCGCAGCGTCGTCGACACACTCCGCGTGACCCTCGAGATACCTCACGCCATTGATAACATTTGCAGGCGGACGAAATCTGCCACTTGCTGCTCTATACGCTTGACCCCAGGGGTCCTCATTGCCGGACTCTGCATGGCGTAAGTTATACTCGCTCTGCGCCTCCTCTATCATTTTGCGGTACCTTCGGTACTCCGCACGGTGCGCGATCCTGGCATCCTCCTCGCGTTGACCCCCTTCCCGCCGCCTGCGCTGCCACTTGCAACGAAGGCTGTTAACCTTTTTGCGCATGGCAGACAGGCGTGGGTTCCACCACTCGTACCCCGTATCGTTCCTCTTTCTCGCTAATCCCAAGCATTCATGCGCCGTTCTGTCAATCGCTTTCGTGAAATCTCTCGCTAACTCAGCCGCCGGTTTGTACACATTCAA
This sequence comes from Coenonympha arcania, assembly GCA_036785405.1. Taxonomy (NCBI): domain Eukaryota; kingdom Metazoa; phylum Arthropoda; class Insecta; order Lepidoptera; family Nymphalidae; genus Coenonympha; species Coenonympha arcania. The sequence goes on from CM072067.1 coordinate 8,483,721, forward strand.
ATTGCCCATACGCTCACTGATAGTGCTGCGAAAACGCGCCCAGTCCACACCGGTCCCCCGAAACCTCGGGGGTTCCCCGCCATCGGACTCAGCGCACCCTGCAGCTCGTGATGCACGGCAACTTGCTGCAGCGAAGGTGATGAGCCTGTGGTCACTGGAGCTAGCCCCATCGTGCACAATCCAGTCCTGAATAAAGACGCTTCTTGTCGTAATCGTAATATCAATGTTCGATTCACCATTGGGTCCAGAGAAGGTAGACGGCTGGCCCTCGACGTTGTGGAGCGTCAGCCTGTTCGCGTATATGAACTCTTCTGTTAATTGCCGCCGACGTTCTGCATCTGCTCCGCGGCCCGTGTAATGTCGCGGTTCGCTGAACCACAATGGTGAATGGGCGTTGCAGTCCGCTCCAATGACCACTCTTCTTCCTCGGAGTGCCTCCAGGACACGGTCTAGCTGCTGGAGATGCGGCTCGATGTCTTCTGAGTACTGGAAATAGGCCGACACGAAGAAGATGTCCTCCCCACTTCCAGCACTCACCGTCGCCACCGCACAGTGCTCCGTGGAAAGATGATGCAGAGCCACCACCTGCAGGTCCCGCCGCACGACGTAGATGGCCGCCTTCGGAGCCGCACCAAACTGGAGAAACGACCCCAGCTGCGCCTCGGAGTACTGTTCTTGAATAAGAAGAATATCGAGGCGCAGCTCCTGGGCCAGTGCGGGCAGCTCCCGTGTGGCGACCGATGAGCCTCCTAGGTTCAACTGTCCAACACGTAGGGACCTAGGTCCCATAGTTTGTGTTGGACAGCTCCCTCTTTTCAGCGTGTTGACGCGCCGGGCAACTCGCCGCCGCGGTCTCGTGAGACGCGGCGTCGCCCCTCCCGAAGCGTTTGCAGGTGGCACAGCACTGTGTCTCCGACTTGCACTGCTCCCTTCCGTGGCCCGAGGCGCCGCATCTCCCGCAGTACACTTCAGCGGACCTGCAGTACTTCTCCGGGTGGCCGTATTGGTGACACTTTCTACAGCACGTCACAGAGATGAAGTCACAAACCTCGACCACCTGCCACCCAATATAAACTTTGCTCTTGTTGAGGAGCGCCTCCCTAAGCTGCGGTGAGCACTCGAGCACAACGGTGGTCGTGCCCCGGCCTCTCTTCTTAAAGGCCACCTTGCTCTGCGTCTTGAGGCGCTCCAAGGTCCACTCCGTGTCCCGGAAGTTCTGGTCATGTAGCGCGGGGTATACTATGTCCATGTCTCCTTCACCGTCAATGTGGCGCAGACTGACCAGCGGCTGTCTTCTTCTAGGCTCTGTGACCCTCAGTGTGTTAGGCGTCGCCGCCTTCAGCTTTTCTGCCGCCTGAACCGTGGTAGTCTGCACCACTACCCCGGCGTTGCCCACTTTACGAACCCGGTCCACCTGTACACTCATTGATGCCGGGTCAATGGCCTTCTTTAAGGCAGCCTTTGTGTCTTCTGCCGATTTAAAGCTCGCCGCATGCTCAGGCGCCGGGTAAAAGGCCAGCACTGGCCCCTGCGCCGTCGGGATTGGGACCGGGTCCGCCTTCCTCGAGAGGCGCAACGCTGCAGCGTAGCTTCCCGCCGAGGAGGAAGGAGTAGCAGCTGTAACTCTAACAGGTGCCGCCGCGGAAGCCTTCAACATACTACATTCAGCCTGCGCCGCTCTGAGGTTAGCCTCCTGTAATTGTACCTCCAAGTCGGCTAGGCGCACCGTTAATGCAGCAACCGCCGCCTGGATGGAGCGAGTGCACGAGCCTATCTTATTGGTGGCCTCCTTGTTGAGTCTCGACGTCGGCCCCGTGACCGCCGCCATAATGGCCTCCACATCTTGGTATACGGCATTGATGATTTCCAGCTTCGATGCATTGTTAAAGCCGTCGGCAACCTCGCTGTCTTCGTCGTCCTCATGTTCTGTCTCCTGAGTTGTGAAATCGCTGCACGGTATCGGTGGCGGTGTTACCTGCGGCGGTGGTGGGCGCGGCGGCGGGGTCCCCGACGGTCGCGTCGCGACGACTTCTGCTCCAACTCTGGCCGCCGTAACTGGGCCCGCCGCAGTAGGGGTCGCAGGGGCTGTTATTTCAGGGCGCGACACTGGGCGGCACAAAGGCAGAGCTCGGCCGCGCTCTTCCGGCGATGACAGGGGCCTCTTTACTCCCGAGGGAGCCACTGATGCGCTCGACTGCTTCCTTGTGCTTGCCGCTGTGGTTCTCGGGGGCGCCGTGGGTGCTGCCGCCGATGCCGCTGTCGATGCCGCTGCCGGTGCTGCCACTTGTTGACCAGAAGGTCCTGGGGCATCGGAAAAACCGCTGGGCGGCGTACGAGCTAGGGAGGAACGCGGGGTAAACACCCGCGATTCCTCCCGGCGCTCCGGGTCCATGACTGCGAGATTTCTCCACTGGCGTCAAAAAGTTTTTGCGCTGCGCCCTCTATATATAAGTTCGCGCACCAATCTCACCTGCCCTCTATTAGCTAGTTCGTGTACTAGTACCCTCAGACAATATTAGGGTTCTGCCACTCCCTACTAGGTGGCGCTGTATAAACTAAACCTAACTAGAGCACTCTATTGGAGTTCGCTACGCCCTACTAGATGGCGCTGTGGCCTAAAAATAAAAATAACCACGTGCAAGCACGTGGTGGAAAAGTTAGGTTATCTAACACTAACAAAACACTAAAACTAATGAAAACGTCCTGCACGCAGGCGTGTACTTAACTTAAAAGGGGTCCTGTCCCACGTAGCACCCGAACCGAGAGGCTCCCGGCCCGGGAAGCCCGCACACGAGTCACTATCTCACACACACGAAAAGCCACGGAAAACTCGCGGAAAAACGTCACTATCGCACGAGCACACTGCACAATTTATGCGCGGCTACGCAAATAACGAAATGAACGCAAATAATTCGCAAAAGCAGGGATAAATCCCGATTTTTTGAATTAATTTCGCGGAGCTCACGAAAACACGTCCGACCGCTAGGAAGTTCGGCGCGGGAGTCTGATGTCATGTCTGCTCAATGTGGAGCAGCGGCGCAGTGTGCGTGCGCGTGTTGGTGTTCTCTCGCGGCGTGCGCGACTCGCCGCTGCGCGCTCAAGTGCTGCCCGCTGCGGCGCCGCTGCGGGTGTGGGGCGCCAGGGGCTCCGGCAAGGAGCAGCTGAACCAGCCAGTGGCGGTGGCCAGGTAATGATAACACCACAGAGTCTCAATGTGGAGCAGCGGCGCAGTGTGCGTGCGCGTGTTGGTGTTCTCTCGCGGCGTGCGCGACTCGCCGCTGCGCGCTCAAGTGCTGCCCGCTGCGGCGCCGCTGCGGGTGTGGGGCGCCAGGGGCTCCGGCAAGGAGCAGCTGAACCAGCCAGTGGCGGTGGCCAGGTAATGATAACACCACAGAGTCTCAATGTGGAGCAGCGGCGCAGTGTGCGTGCGCGTGTTGGTGTTCTCTCGCGGCGTGCGCGACTCGCCGCTGCGCGCTCAAGTGCTGCCCGCTGCGGCGCCGCTGCGGGTGTGGGGCGCCAGGGGCTCCGGCAAGGAGCAGCTGAACCAGCCAGTGGCGGTGGCCAGGTAATGATAACACCACAGAGTCTCAATGTGGAGCAGCGGCGCAGTGTGCGTGCGCGTGTTGGTGTTCTCTCGCGGCGTGCGCGACTCGCCGCTGCGCGCTCAAGTGCTGCCCGCTGCGGCGCCGCTGCGGGTGTGGGGCGCCAGGGGCTCCGGCAAGGAGCAGCTGAACCAGCCAGTGGCGGTGGCCAGGTAATGATAACACCACAGAGTCTCAATGTGGAGCAGCGGCGCAGTGTGCGTGCGCGTGTTGGTGTTCTCTCGCGGCGTGCGCGACTCGCCGCTGCGCGCTCAAGTGCTGCCCGCTGCGGCGCCGCTGCGGGTGTGGGGCGCCAGGGGCTCCGGCAAGGAGCAGCTGAACCAGCCAGTGGCGGTGGCCAGGTAATGATAACACCACAGAGTCTCAATGTGGAGCAGCGGCGCAGTGTGCGTGCGCGTGTTGGTGTTCTCTCGCGGCGTGCGCGACTCGCCGCTGCGCGCTCAAGTGCTGCCCGCTGCGGCGCCGCTGCGGGTGTGGGGCGCCAGGGGCTCCGGCAAGGAGCAGCTGAACCAGCCAGTGGCGGTGGCCAGGTAATGATAACACCACAGAGTCTCAATGTGGAGCAGCGGCGCAGTGTGCGTGCGCGTGTTGGTGTTCTCTCGCGGCGTGCGCGACTCGCCGCTGCGCGCTCAAGTGCTGCCCGCTGCGGCGCCGCTGCGGGTGTGGGGCGCCAGGGGCTCCGGCAAGGAGCAGCTGAACCAGCCAGTGGCGGTGGCCAGGTAATGATAACACCACAGAGTCTCAATGTGAAGCAGCGGCGCAGTGTGCGTGCGCGTGTTGGTGTTCTCTCGCGGCGTGCGCGACTCGCCGCTGCGCGCTCAAGTGCTGCCCGCTGCGGCGCCGCTGCGGGTGTGGGGCGCCAGGGGCTCCGGCAAGGAGCAGCTGAACCAGCCAGTGGCGGTGGCCAGGTAATGATAACACCACAGAGTCTCAATGTGGAGCAGCGGCGCAGTGTGCGTGCGCGTGTTGGTGTTCTCTCGCGGCGTGCGCGACTCGCCGCTGCGCGCTCAAGTGCTGCCCGCTGCGGCGCCGCTGCGGGTGTGGGGCGCCAGGGGCTCCGGCAAGGAGCAGCTGAACCAGCCAGTGGCCGTGGCCAGGTAATGATAACACCACAGAGTCTCAATGTGGAGCAGCGGCGCAGTGTGCGTGCGCGTGTTGGTGTTCTCTCGCGGCGTGCGCGACTCGCCGCTGCGCGCTCAAGTGCTGCCCGCTGCGGGTGTAGGGCGCCAGGGGCTCCGGCAAGGAGCAGCTGAACCAGCCAGTGGCGGTGGCCAGGTAATGATAACACCACAGAGTCTCAATGTGGAGCAGCGGCGCAGTGTGCGTGCGCGTGTTGGTGTTCTCTCGCGGCGTGCGCGACTCGCCGCTGCGCGCTCAAGTGCTGCCCGCTGCGGCGCCGCTGCGGGTGTGGGGCGCCAGGGGCTCCGGCAAGGAGCAGCTGAACCAGCCAGTGGCGGTGGCCAGGTAATGATAACACCACAGAGTCTCAATGTGGAGCAGCGGCGCAGTGTGCGTGCGCGTGTTGGTGTTCTCTCGCGGCGTGCGCGACTCGCCGCTGCGCGCTCAAGTGCTGCCCGCTGCGGCGCCGCTGCGGGTGTGGGGCGCCAGGGGCTCCGGCAAGGAGCAGCTGAACCAGCCAGTGGCGGTGGCCAGGTAATGATAACACCACAGAGTCTCAATGTGGAGCAGCGGCGCAGTGTGCGTGCGCGTGTTGGTGTTCTCTCGCGGCGTGCGCGACTCGCCGCTGCGCGCTCAAGTGCTGCCCGCTGCGGCGCCGCTGCGGGTGTGGGGCGCCAGGGGCTCCGGCAAGGAGCAGCTGAACCAGCCAGTGGCGGTGGCCAGGTAATGATAACACCACAGAGTCTCAATGTGGAGCAGCGGCGCAGTGTGCGTGCGCGTGTTGGTGTTCTCTCGCGGCGTGCGCGACTCGCCGCTGCGCGCTCAAGTGCTGCCCGCTGCGGCGCCGCTGCGGGTGTGGTGCGCCAGGGGCTCCGGCAAGGAGCAGCTGAACCAGCCAGTGGCGGTGGCCAGGTAATGATAACACCACAGAGTCTCAATGTGGAGCAGCGGCGCAGTGTGCGTGCGCGTGTTGGTGTTCTCTCGCGGCGTGCGCGACTCGCCGCTGCGCGCTCAAGTGCTGCCCGCTGCGGCGCCGCTGCGGGTGTGGGGCGCCAGGGGCTCCGGCAAGGAGCAGCTGAACCAGCCAGTGGCGGTGGCCAGGTAATGATAACACCACAGAGTCTCAATGTGGAGCAGCGGCGCAGTGTGCGTGCGCGTGTTGGTGTTCTCTCGCGGCGTGCGCGACTCGCCGCTGCGCGCTCAAGTGCTGCCCGCTGCGGGTGTGGGGCGCCAGGGGCTCCGGCAAGGAGCAGCTGAACCAGCCAGTGGCGGTGGCCAGGTAATGATAACACCACAGAGTCTCAATGTGGAGCAGCGGCGCAGTGTGCGTGCGCGTGTTGGTGTTCTCTCGCGGCGTGCGCGACTCGCCGCTGCGCGCTCAAGTGCTGCCCGCTGCGGCGCCGCTGCGGGTGTGGGGCGCCAGGGGCTCCGGCAAGGAGCAGCTGAACCAGCCAGTGGCGGTGGCCAGGTAATGATAACACCACAGAGTCTCAATGTTGAGCAGCGGCGCAGTGTGCGTGCGCGTGTTGGTGTTCTCTCGCGGCGTGCGCGACTCGCCGCTGCGCGCTCAAGTGCTGCCCGCTGCGGCGCCGCTGCGGGTGTGGGGCGCCAGGGGCTCCGGCAAGGAGCAGCTGAACCAGCCAGTGAAGGTGGCCAGGTAATGATAACACCACAGAGTCTCAATGTGGAGCAGCGGCGCAGTGTGCGTGCGCGTGTTGGTGTTCTCTCGCGGCGTGCGCGACTCGCCGCTGCGCGCTCAAGTGCTGCCCGCTGCGGCGCCGCTGCGGGTGTGGGGCGCCAGGGGCTCCGGCAAGGAGCAGCTGAACCAGCCAGTGGCGGTGGCCAGGTAATGATAACACCACAGAGTCTCAATGTGGAGCAGCGGCGCAGTGTGCGTGCGCGTGTTGGTGTTCTCTCGCGGCGTGCGCGACTCGCCGCTGCGCGCTCAAGTGCTGCCCGCTGCGGCGCCGCTGCGGGTGTGGGGCGCCAGGGGCTCCGGCAAGGAGCAGCTGAACCAGCCAGTGGCGGTGGCCAGGTAATGATAACACCACAGAGTCTCAATGTGGAGCAGCGGCGCAGTGTGCGTGCGCGTGTTGGTGTTCTCTCGCGGCGTGCGCGACTCGCCGCTGCGCGCTCAAGTGCTGCCCGCTGCGGCGCCGCTGCGGGTGTGGGGCGCCAGGGGCTCCGGCAAGGAGCAGCTGAACCAGCCAGTGGCGGTGGCCAGGTAATGATAACACCACAGAGTCTCAATGTGGAGCAGCGGCGCAGTGTGCGTGCGCGTGTTGGTGTTCTCTCGCGGCGTGCGCGACTCGCCGCTGCGCGCTCAAGTGCTGCCCGCTGCGGCGCCGCTGCGGGTGTGGGGCGCCAGGGGCTCCGGCAAGGAGCAGCTGAACCAGCCAGTGGCGGTGGCCAGGTAATGATAACACCACAGAGTCTCAATGTGGAGCAGCGGCGCAGTGTGCGTGCGCGTGTTGGTGTTCTCTCGCGGCGTGCGCGACTCGCCGCTGCGCGCTCAAGTGCTGCCCGCTGCGGCGCCGCTGCGGGTGTGGGGCGCCAGGGGCTCCGGCAAGGAGCAGCTGAACCAGCCAGTGGCGGTGGCCAGGTAATGATAACACCACAGAGTCTCAATGTGGAGCAGCGGCGCAGTGTGCGTGCGCGTGTTGGTGTTCTCTCGCGGCGTGCGCGACTCGCCGCTGCGCGCTCAAGTGCTGCCCGCTGCGGCGCCGCTGCGGGTGTGGGGCGCCAGGGGCTCCGGCAAGGAGCAGCTGAACCAGCCAGTGGCGGTGGCCAGGTAATGATAACACCACAGAGTCTCAATGTGGAGCAGCGGCGCAGTGTGCGTGCGCGTGTTGGTGTTCTCTCGCGGCGTGCGCGACTCGCCGCTGCGCGCTCAAGTGCTGCCCGCTGCGGCGCCGCTGCGGGTGTGGGGCGCCAGGGGCTCCGGCAAGGAGCAGCTGAACCAGCCAGTGGCGGTGGCCAGGTAATGATAACACCACAGAGTCTCAATGTGGAGCAGCGGCGCAGTGTGCGTGCGCGTGTTGGTGTTCTCTCGCGGCGTGCGCGACTCGCCGCTGCGCGCTCAAGTGCTGCCCGCTGCGGCGCCGCTGCGGGTGTGGGGCGCCAGGGGCTCCGGCAAGGAGCAGCTGAACCAGCCAGTGGCGGTGGCCAGGTAATGATAACACCACAGAGTCTCAATGTGGAGCAGCGGCGCAGTGTGCGTGCGCGTGTTGGTGTTCTCTCGCGGCGTGCGCGACTCGCCGCTGCGCGCTCAAGTGCTGCCCGCTGCGGCGCCGCTGCGGGTGTGGGGCGCCAGGGGCTCCGGCAAGGAGCAGCTGAACCAGCCAGTGGCGGTGGCCAGGTAATGATAACACCACAGAGTCTCAATGTGGAGCAGCGGCGCAGTGTGCGTGCGCGTGTTGGTGTTCTCTCGCGGCGTGCGCGACTCGCCGCTGCGCGCTCAAGTGCTGCCCGCTGCGGCGCCGCTGCGGGTGTGGGGCGCCAGGGGCTCCGGCAAGGAGCAGCTGAACCAGCCAGTGGCGGTGGCCAGGTAATGATAACACCACAGAGTCTCAATGTGGAGCAGCGGCGCAGTGTGCGTGCGCGTGTTGGTGTTCTCTCGCGGCGTGCGCGACTCGCCGCTGCGCGCTCAAGTGCTGCCCGCTGCGGCGCCGCTGCGGGTGTGGGGCGCCAGGGGCTCCGGCAAGGAGCAGCTGAACCAGCCAGTGGCGGTGGCCAGGTAATGATAACACCACAGAGTCTCAATGTGGAGCAGCGGCGCAGTGTGCGTGCGCGTGTTGGTGTTCTCTCGCGGCGTGCGCGACTCGCCGCTGCGCGCTCAAGTGCTGCCCGCTGCGGCGCCGCTGCGGGTGTGGGGCGCCAGGGGCTCCGGCAAGGAGCAGCTGAACCAGCCAGTGGCGGTGGCCAGGTAATGATAACACCACAGAGTCTCAATGTGGAGCAGCGGCGCAGTGTGCGTGCGCGTGTTGGTGTTCTCTCGCGGCGTGCGCGACTCGCCGCTGCGCGCTCAAGTGCTGCCCGCTGCGGCGCCGCTGCGGGTGTGGGGCGCCAGGGGCTCCGGCAAGGAGCAGCTGAACCAGCCAGTGGCGGTGGCCAGGTAATGATAACACCACAGAGTCTCAATGTGGAGCAGCGGCGCAGTGTGCGTGCGCGTGTTGGTGTTCTCTCGCGGCGTGCGCGACTCGCCGCTGCGCGCTCAAGTGCTGCCCGCTGCGGCGCCGCTGCGGGTGTGGGGCGCCAGGGGCTCCGGCAAGGAGCAGCTGAACCAGCCAGTGGCGGTGGCCAGGTAATGATAACACCACAGAGTCTCAATGTGGAGCAGCGGCGCAGTGTGCGTGCGCGTGTTGGTGTTCTCTCGCGGCGTGCGCGACTCGCCGCTGCGCGCTCAAGTGCTGCCCGCTGCGGCGCCGCTGCGGGTGTGGGGCGCCAGGGGCTCCGGCAAGGAGCAGCTGAACCAGCCAGTGGCGGTGGCCAGGTAATGATAACACCACAGAGTCTCAATGTGGAGCAGCGGCGCAGTGTGCGTGCGCGTGTTGGTGTTCTCTCGCGGCGTGCGCGACTCGCCGCTGCGCGCTCAAGTGCTGCCCGCTGCGGCGCCGCTGCGGGTGTGGGGCGCCAGGGGCTCCGGCAAGGAGCAGCTGAACCAGCCAGTGGCGGTGGCCAGGTAATGATAACACCACAGAGTCTCAATGTGGAGCAGCGGCGCAGTGTGCGTGCGCGTGTTGGTGTTCTCTCGCGGCGTGCGCGACTCGCCGCTGCGCGCTCAAGTGCTGCCCGCTGCGGCGCCGCTGCGGGTGTGGGGCGCCAGGGGCTCCGGCAAGGAGCAGCTGAACCAGCCAGTGGCGGTGGCCAGGTAATGATAACACCACAGAGTCTCAATGTGGAGCAGCGGCGCAGTGTGCGTGCGCGTGTTGGTGTTCTCTCGCGGCGTGCGCGACTCGCCGCTGCGCGCTCAAGTGCTGCCCGCTGCGGCGCCGCTGCGGGTGTGGGGCGCCAGGGGCTCCGGCAAGGAGCAGCTGAACCAGCCAGTGGCGGTGGCCAGGTAATGATAACACCACAGAGTCTCAATGTGGAGGAGTGGCGCAGTGTGTGTGCGCGTGAGTACCATAAATCGACTGTTTCCTTAGTCTTGAGTCGAACACCAGACACCAGACTAAGGAAACAGTCGATTTATGGTGCAAAGATCCATAATACACAATACATACGAATGTATGAGGAAAATGAGGGCATGCAATTTCAACTATCTTTCAGCAAAACTGTACAAAAAATTGTTGTCTTTTGAAGTCTTAAATTACTTACGTACCTACTCAATTTTTCTACGTGTTTAATTTTCAGATGTCCAAAACGTCGAGAAATATACGTCCTCGATGCCGGAAATTCCAGGGTCAAAGTGTTGGATGACGAGACGTTCGCCTTCAAGACGCATATCGTAAATGACGGTAAGGCAGTTTTAGAAAGTTCACCTCCCAGGTGGCTGAGTGTGAAAGTTTATTTATAACTTAAATTAAAATTTTTCCAGGATTAGCGGGTCGGAGTTGCACTGGGATTGCGGTTACGGCGGAAGGTGTGGTTGTTGTGAATTGGCGGACGAAGACTCTCACAGAGGTAAGAAACAAAAGACTTTATAAACATTACAATCTCTATGAGGTTTTCACCGTTGGGCGTTTAGTACGAAGTATACAGAAACACTTCTTTGTCTGAGCGATGTCTCTTTAATCAATTTGATATTCAATTATAATTGTGTTTAAACTGCTGTTTACAGATAAACAGTGAAGGCGTCACGGTGCGCACGATCCGATCAGAGCGGCTCGTGGAGCCGGTGTGCGTCGCAGCGCACGCGGCCTCGCGCCGCCTCGCCGTCGCCGACAACGGCGCGCGCACCGTGTTCGTGTTCGACACGCACGGCAACATCGAGCGAGAGGTGAGTCGAGTTGAAGCGCTGCGCGTGAGCCGGTGTGTCGAGAGGTGAGTCGAGTTGAAGCGCTGCGCGTGAGCCGGTGTGTCGAGAGGTGAGTCGAGTTGAAGCGCTGCGCGTGAGCCGGTGTGTCGAGAGGTGAGTCGAGTTGAAGCGCTGCGCGTGAGCCGGTGTGTCGAGAGGTGAGTCGAGTTGAAGCGCTGCGCGTGAGCCGGTGTGTCGAGAGGTGAGTCGAGTTGAAGCGCTGCGCGTGAGCCGGTGTGTCGAGAGGTGAGTCGAGTTGAAGCGCTGCGCGTGAGCCGGTGTGTCGAGAGGTGAGTCGAGTTGAAGCGCTGCGCGTGAGCCGGTGTGTCGAGAGGTGAGTCGAGTTGAAGCGCTGCGCGTGAGCCGGTGTGTCGAGAGGTGAGTCGAGTTGAAGCGCTGCGCGTGAGCCGGTGTGTCGAGAGGTGAGTCGAGTTGAAGCGCTGCGCGTGAGCCGGTGTGTCGAGAGGTGAGTCGAGTTGAAGCGCTGCGCGTGAGCCGGTGTGTCGAGAGGTGAGTCGAGTTGAAGCGCTGCGCGTGAGCCAGTGTGTTGAGAGGTTTGTCGAGTTGAAGCGCTGCGCGTGAGCCGGTGTGTTGAGAGGTTTGTCGAGTTGAAGCGCTACGCGTGAGCCAGTGTGTCGAGAGGTGAGTCGAGTTGAAGCGCTGCGCGTGAGCCGGTGTGTCAAGAGGTGAGTCGAGTCTAAGCGCTGCGCGTGAGCCGGTGTGTCAAGAGGTGAGTCGAGTTGAAGCGCTGCGCGTGAGCCGGTGTGTTGAGAGGTTTGTCGAGTTGAAGCGCTGCGCGTGAGCCGGTGTGTTGAGAGGTTTGTCGAGTAGAAGCGCTGCGCGTGAGCCGGTGTGTTGAGAGGTTTGTCGAGTTGAAGCGCTGCGCGTGAGCCGGTGTGTTGAGAGGTTTGTCGAGTTGAAGCGCTGCGCGTGAGCCGGTGTGTCAAGAGGTGAGTCGAGTTGAAGCGCTGCGCGTGAGCCAGTGTGTTGAGAGGTTTGTCGAGTTGAAGCGCTGCGCGTCCGCCGGTGTGTCAAGAGGTGTGTCGAGTATAAGCGCTGCGCGTGAGCCGGTGTGTCAAGAGGTGATTCGAGTTGGAGCGCTGCGCGTGAGCCAGTGTGTTGACAGGTGTGTCAAGTTAAAGCGCTGCGCGTGAGCCAGTGTGTCAAGAGGTGAGTCGAGTTGAAGCGCTGCGCGTGAGCCAGTGTGTTGAGAGTTTTGTCGAGTTGAAGCGCTGCGTGTGAGCCTGTGTGTCGAAAGGTGTGTCGAGTTGAAGCGCTACGCGTGAGCCAGTGTGTCGAGAGGTGAGTCGAGTTGAAGCGCTGCGCGTGAACCAGTGTGTCGAGAGGTGTGTCGAGTTGAAGCGCTGCGTGTGAGCCTGTGTGTCGAAAGGTGTGTCGAGTTGAGGCGCTGCGCGTCAGCCAGTGTGTCGAGAGGTGTGTCGAGTTGAAGCGCTGCGCGTGAGCCAGTGTGTCGAGAGGTGTGTCGAGTTGAAGCGCTGCGCGTGAGCCGGTGTGTCGCTGAGTCGAATTGAGACACACAAATCCGGCCTAGCGTTGTGATAACACACATAAATCGATCTTGTTCATGCAACCCAGGCGGTCCCACAGGGTGCACAATGTATAGTGTAACTGATAAGTGATGCAGTAATCTGTACTGTCCGCAGGTCGGTAACGGCGACCTCGGGCTGGTGGGCGGCCTGGCGCTGACGGAGGACATGCTGGTCGTGGCCGATGTAGCGGTTAGAGTGTACGACTCGGAGGGCAATCTGCAGACCACGCTCGCGCCAATACCTAAAGGTAACCTTGATATTCTTAATACTCTTAGATAGTTCCAGTGTCCAAAATACTTAAGATTTTTGTAGTATATAGGCTTACGTTTACCTTTGTTTAATCGACCTTCTTTGTGGTTGTACCGTCAGGTCGCGGTGGCTACGGCGGCATCGCAGTGGAGCACACGGAGGACGGCTGGCACATCGTGTGCGCGCGCTCGATACGCGGCCGGCCCGCGCTCGTCGTGCTGGAGGCGCGCGGCGCGGGCCGGCTGCTGGCCGCCTGCGAGCTGGCCGACAAGAAGCCGCGGCGCGTGGCCGGCCTCGCGCTGCTGCCCAAGAAGCGCGCCTTGCTGGCCGACCTCGCGGGCGACTGTCTGAGGCTGCACACCTACTGGTGAACGGTGAGTGGCTGACATGGTGCGCGGGAGTCGCCGGCCGACAAGAAGCCGCGGCGCGTGGCCGGCCTCGCGCTGCTGCCCAAGAAGCGCGCCTTGCTGGCCGACCTCGCGGGCGACTGTCTGAGGCTGCACACCTACTGGTGAACGGTGAGTGGCTGACATGGTGCGCGGGAGTCGCCGGCCGACAAGAAGCCGCGGCGCGTGGCCGGCCTCGCGCTGCTGCCCAAGAAGCGCGCCTTGCTGGCCGACCTCGCGGGCGACTGTCTGAGGCTGCACACCTACTGGTGAACGGTGAGTGGCTGACATGGTGCGCGGGAGTCGCCGGCCGACAAGAAGCCGCGGAAAAGCATTGTATGGTGTTTCATGTGGGTGGTGTTCCTGCATATTGGACCATACAGATTGGATTATTCTTTTTAAGTCGTGGATTATAGCAAAACAGATTAATCTGTCTTGCTTAGTAATTGTGATATGATTGAGTGACAAACATCAGTAGATAGATAAAATCGAAAACCAAAGAAGTATCACCTCGCCCCACAATTAGCTTAAAATACAGTTCGAAATTTAAAATGTGGATATTACGTTTCCAGATGGAGTATGTCACCGTGGTGTATTGCGAGGAGCCACGAGGCGGGAGTAAACGAATTTCATGCTAGTCCAAATATTGTAACTGGGAATCGAACTTGGCCATAATACGGACTGCGAGCGGACTCGTACCAAAGTCATTAGCGTCGACGGCGCTGTCGTGATAGGGTGTTTGACACTAGGAATTGTCAAACAAGGAAATAATAAGTCATAAGGGCATAAGCCAATAGAATATAGGCAATTCATAAGCCTATATTTCTAATTAAACTATTAGTAACGCTCTGCTAGTATCTATCGTTGCAAGGAAAAGGAATCTATTAAAAAACTCTAAATCTATCAAATTATTTTCAATTTTGCCTTGAGATGAGAATTGATAAAATCACTAGTTCTATTATTCGAAGAACGCAATATTATGTCGCTGCACGCTGGGTCATAAAAAGGGGAAATTATCCGTCTGTTGCGCTTTCTGTCGCACTTTAACGCTTTACAGCAGAACTTATGACCCAGTGTGCAGCGAAATATTGTTTTGACTATAGTGTTAATACCCTATCACGATATTCTTAGTACTTACAGTATTTATTTTGTTTAAGTGTCCTTTAGTTATATTGTTTTTAGTATTTTTTCCTGATTCCTATGTCGGAATTTTCGACATTGCTGACTATGTGACTGATTTTTGTTTAATTGTCGCTTGCGACGCGACTTTACTCGTGTGATTATTTTTGACTCCTATCCTATTATCTTTACAAGATGATTGAAATTAAAATGATACTGAATATTATTTTCAATATTAAAATAATGCTGTGCCATTTAATCATAGGCTGTCGAAAAAAGACTGGCCGACTGCAGTGACTGATGTGTCGGTTACGGTAACAGTGTTTAGGTGTAGGTTATGGTAACGAGTTAAATTTTTTTCTCCCATCTCAATAATGCCTAACGCGCCTAAAGAAATTTTTACTTGAAAATAAAAACAAAATATATTGATCTCTAATTTTTGAATTCTCAAGTATTGAGTATTACTAAAGCGTTATTTAATACAAACTATGATTCAAAAAACGATGAAAGTGAATTTAATGTTGTGCAAGTAATTTAATAGTAATTTGTTTGATAGGGGCATCGATAATCATTTTTTTATGTTCTTGATATATTATAATATAACAAATGATCAACACGCTGACTTATATAAGTTATACAAATACTACAGTAACTATAAGAATCAAAGAGCTTCAGCCATATGACATATTGATCCGATAAAAATATCGAAATGGAACGAAATTCAAAAAATGTATAAATGCGCGGAAGTTACGTGATCAATTTATATCTTATACTTATCTTTATTGTATCAATATTCAAAAGCTAATGAAAGTGTAGCGGTCTTCGATAGCTGACGATAGATGGCGTAACCAGTACCCTAGCACACGCTGACGGAGCTTTCGACGAGCGTGCTATATATAGCAGTTCTGACGTCACACGCTTGGATCACAAGCGGTCCCCAGGCATAACACCTACCTGGAGGGAAATTTCCCTATTGCCCTATCGACCGGCTAAAAAGTATAACTGGGAAATTCAGAAACCGGGCATAAGTGTTTTTTTTTCATACATTCTTGAATTTCGTCCCAATTTCATCTTTTCATCGTATCGCCATATGTCATATGGCTAGAGCTGACGTTAAGGTCACAATGACGAATTTATGCATCTCTAAAGTGTAGCAATATCACACATTAACAATTTTGAACACCCACCATGTTTAAAAACTACTTAATTATAAGAAATCAGCAACGCATAATGTTCTTAGTGTTAACCGTACGACAAATTAGAAGATTAGACCTTATTAAGATGAACTTATAGAAAGCAGGATGAATTTTAATAAAAAAATTTATGCGCGAGTGTCGTGGAACATTCGGTTGGAACGAAGTTTCTTTCGTAGTATAGTACATTATAAGTGTGACACGCGATTTGAAAAGCCGTTTATTAGGTACAGATTGCAAGAAAATCGTAGCTTCCTTGTTCACTAAAAATAATAACTAATGGGATTTTCGAGGATTTTCTTCATGTCAGGCTTTACGTCATGGAAAATATCAATTTTCTTTCGCCTAGCCTCTTCTCTGCCGCACCGTCCGAAAAGGACCATCGTTCCAATAAATGCACTAGTCACTCATTCACAACTGCGATGAGCCAGATATTAAAGTCGATGAATATTTTGTTATTTGCACAGACCTCAAAACACGTTAGGCCTTATAAGAATGGAAGAAGACTAATAAAATAAAATAGGAACAGGCAGTATGCTGAACGTTTATTTCGAATTATTAAAAATATATTTAAACTGCCATTAAGGAGTATGCGACGGGTGTACCCGTGAAATTCAATTTTTTTGATTTCGCAATTTGTAAGCTATGAAAACATAATAGGCTTATGGCAGAAAAAATTGCCGGAATGCTAGTAGCATCTTCACGCGTTTATATAAGAATCTTTGATTGAAAGGTAAGGAAATCAGTGCCAGATTCCCAGATTTGTCTTAGAGGTACTTACTTCAAGCTCGATACTCGAATTAATTTCTGGGAATGGACATTTTTAACATAATATATGTAAAGATGGTAATGCAATAAGCCTATATTATGTTTAATAAGCGTACAAATAAAAAAAAAAAACTATTTTTAATTCGTTGATTTCGCTTTATTCATATGTCTGATGAGAACTGATTTATTATATTTATGTTTATTACTGTGCAAAGATCTGATTGATGTACATGTATATTTGATCTAATTTTTTTTTTGTATATTACTACAGAGTTTTAAAATAATTATATTTAAGTTACTAATAAAAGAAAGTGAAATATTACTACATATTGTGGAACTGTACTTAAGTTCTGGTTTAAAAAAAAATGTCAATGTTCCTAAAACCAGAAGAGAAAATATTAAAACCACCCATTACCATGTGATTTGTTATTGTTACATTTATTTGCTATTTGAGTAAGGACTCTTTTTTCTACTTTCGTGTGATTTTGCTAAACTTCAGGTGTTTTCAAGCAAAAAAAGTCCTTACAGAATAGCTAGGCACTGCGAAACATCTCGAATATAAATTAATTACTTTCCATACCCCGAAAAAAAGTGTAAGATGAAAAAAAACTTTTGCGAACGCAAATTTATTACATCCAAATGAAAAAAAAATGGAAAATATGAGACCGTTATCAGTTTTTTTTTGCATATCATGTCTTTCTAATTATTTTCATTTTTTTTTAAACTACAGCCAATGTAACACGGCAACATATGCTTTTATTATAAGGGGGGTTTATCACGAGTATATTTTAGAATGAAATTCTAGACAAGGCAAATATAATATAACATACCATAATGTCAGATATTAACTTAAAAAATACCTACTTATATTTTTGCGTGCTCTCTCGTACGTCCATAGAACATTAATGAATACGTATATGTATTCAATTAACGCCATTCACATCAAAAATATTCACAGTCGATTATGTATCACTGTCACTAAGCTTGCTAAGTTGAACATTACAATATTATAAACCACATTAAAAATAATAATTCGTATCATCGTCTTCGTCGTCGTCGTCGTCGTCGTAGTCGTCGTCGTCGTCGTCGTCGTCGTCGTCGTCGTTGTCGTCGTCGTCGTCGCCGTCGTCGATAAAGTCTAGTCTTATTTCGAGCGACCAACTTAGCGTACATTTCTAAATAACACGTTACAATAATTTTGCTCAATGAGAACTTAGCGTCATATCACGTAAAAATGCTTCCATTTTGCTAGTGTTTTAGATAATGAAAACGAATTGTTCAGCATTTAAAAATTAATAAACACTTAGGCATCGTAAAAATTAAATTAAGAATTCTGTAGCTGTTGTGAGAAAAAAGTTTAATGTTGAAATTGTGCTTGTTGGGAGATTTTTGCATAACTATCAGTAAGGAAAATAAGTTTTAACAATCGCAGTTCATTGACATGTTAATTAAAGCTATGACTACTTAATTTTTCAACAATAAATGATGAATTGGAGAGATCACATAGCATTGACTATATCAAACATATTCATTAGTTCTTTATCAGCATTTCTTTAGCAACATGTCTACTGATATGGACAATTGGCCCTGTCTAAAACGCATAGCTAGCAATAGTGTCTGATTTCCATGACTTCATAATTATCATTCATAAACTCAGCCCTATAATTAATACCTGCTTGGAAGTTGGAAGTGTTTGAATCACGCGCTATGAAAAAAAATCTTACGAAACTTATACACATATCTTGTGAATAATCCTGTGATAATAACATCAAAGCAGCATGGTGGGTCTAAGCTTCATTCCTCTAACCAGTGATGTGTTTAGGTCTTTGGCCAACAGAGGGCGGAATGAAACGATTCCGATTACAAATCCCAGTCGTGATTATTAAGCGAAAATTAAGAGCAATCACAGCCCAGTCAGTGGCCAATGATTCTTACGTTTAAAATAATTCTACCTGTAAGGGACCATCCGTAATTTACGTCACACGTCAAGGAGGAGTGAGGGGGTCGATGAAGTGTGACAAGGGGGTAGGAGGGGTCCTAAATTTCGTGACGACGCATTTCAAAATCGGTTATAATGTACTCGTGAGTGTCAAAACACAATAAACTTTCAACTTTTACTTTACGAAAACCTCAAAAAGATGGAGAGGGGAGTCAAAAAGATGGAGGGGGGAGTCAAAGATGGATGGGGGAGTCAAAAAGATGGAGGGGGGAGTCAAAAAGATGGAGGGGGGAGTCAAAAAGATGGAGGGGGAGTCAAAAAGATGGATGGGGGAGTCAAAAAGATGGAGGGGGGAGTCAAAAAGATGGATGGGGGAGTCAAAAAGATGGAGGGGGGAGTCAAAAAGATGGATGGGGGAGTCAAAAAGATGGAGGGGGAGTCAAAAAGATGGATGGGGGAGTCAAAAAGATGGAGGGGGGAGTCAAAAAGATGGATGGGGGAGTCAAAAAGATGGAGGGGGGAGTGTGACAAGGACGGGGGGAGGGGCAAAAAATCATGAAATTCGTGTGACGTAGTTTATGGATGAATAATTAGGTAATCACTTTTTAAGGCGAGTCATCGCGCATAAAGCGGGGAAAACAGTTTTTTTGAACGAATAATTTGGGTGTTTAATCGTCATTCCCGATCTTACAAAAAATACACAATACACATGAAGATATCATCTAAAGAATGTGCTAATTTGTAACACGATAGGATTTACTTTACTCGATCATATAAAATCTTGAAATTGACTTAAATAAAATTTTTAAACGAATGATTTCATAAGAAAATTTCTAAATATGCACATAATTTTTATATAGAAATATTTGTCTTGAAGTACTACAGAGAACCTGCTAAATTTTGGTGTTCAATTGAAGTCCTATATCCAGCAAATTCAAATTTATCCCAAAACTGGAATAATAACCAGCGTTTTCAGGACATGCCGCGCCGCCCGCTGCCCCGCCAGTATCAATTCGGCGCTTGCCAACGTCGGGTGTGTGTCAAATTTTGTACGCCTGATCTTTCGTTCGCGCAACGGTTAAATAATTAAAAATGGGGGATAAAATAATAAAATAAGGAACAAATCAGTCTTAAAATCCAAGAGACGTACAGGAAAAGAGAACTATAAGAAAAGGTATGTAAATTACTCTTTTAGTAAAGTTATGTTGATTTGATTTCGTTATTACGTTATGACATATAGAACACAGATTAGAAAATTTGTACAGAATGACTAAACAGCTAAATCTATAAGTACGAGAACTCTCGACCGTTCAAGCGTTCGCGGTCGAGTAAGTGATAATATTAAAAGATAAAAATTAAATATGTTTAACTTCTTAGGATTTGAACATTTAGGAATTTCAATAAAACATGAGCTTATTTGTACTTCGAATTTTGATTCGGTGCAGTAAAAAGTGACTTTCAAAGTGATTTATGTGATGGCGGCAGTATACTCTCGTCGAGGGACCGCGAGGCTTGACGAATGCGAGAGTGTACATGTATCACTCGTTTCATCCCGCTAAGCTTCGCCTCGCCTCGTGTGCTCTCCGCTCCGAGTCGGTTTTGTGCGCGAGTCAAAGGACCTCGCTAACCCTCGCGAGGCGACGCGATTACATTTCTGTACACTCTCGCGTGACGCGTCGTTCGGCTTCTCGCGCGAGGGCATTCGGTAAAACATGGCGAGAAAACTCGCGGAGAGTGTACTTCCCCATAAATTACTTTGATTATATTATTTTTTTTTTGTTGTATTTATTTACCAAATGACACTAAAAACGTCATTTTACTGAATCTAATTAAAAGTCGTAGTATATACAATAAATAAAGTATCGATATATAAATAAACGTATCCCACCAAAAACATTTTCATGTAAAATGTTGCCAAGACGAGAGCATATGGCTCACACTGTCGAAAAGTTATCAAATTTCTTATAGAGCAAGACTTCAAACTCTATACAACCTAACATACAAGTTCTAACTTCATAAACGCTACACTTTAGTTACAATAATGTCTTGGCCGTTACGCTGCCGTCACATGGGCGTAAAGCGAAAAATTGATCCCACCTAAAACATGTTCCTGATTTCAAATTTTGATATTGCAGGTGCTGCTACTTCGTGTCTAATGTTGAAAATCATTAAAGTACTATGGCCGCTACTTTCAAAGTACTGGCCCGATTGCTTTCAAAATCGACATCTGACCTTGGCAGCAAGCATAAAGAAGGAATTTGTGGTCAAAATTAAAAAATGATGAAATTTTTGGCCGCCATTTTGAACTTTTTTGTTACTGGGCCGATTGCTTCAAAAATCGATATCTGACTATCGCAGCAAGCATAGAGAAGGAATTTGTGGTCAAAATAAAAAAATGGCCGCCATTTTGAACTTTTTTGTTACTGGGCCGATTGCTTTGAAAATCGACGTCTGACTGTGGCAGCAAGTATAGAGAAGGAATTTGTGGTCAAAATTAAAAAAATGAGGTACTTTTTGGCCGCCATTTTGAACCTTTTTTTTTACTGGGCCGATCGCTTCGAAAATCGACGTCTGACTATGGCAGCAAGCATAGAGAAGGAATTTGTGGTCAAAATTAAAAAAATGAGGTACTTTTTGGCCGCCATTTTGAACTTTTTTTTTTACTGGGCCGATCGCTTCGAAAATCGACGTCTGACTATGGCAGCAAGCAAAGAGAAGGAATTTGTGGTCAAAATTAAAAAATGATGAAATTTTTGGCCGCCATTTTGAACTTTTTTGTTACTGGGCCGACTGCTTTAAAAATCGATATCTGACTATCGCAGCAAGCATAGAGAAGGAATTTGTGGTCAAAATAAAAATATGGCCGCCATTTTGAACTTTTTTGTTACTGGGCCGATTACTTTGAAAATCGATATCTGACTATGGCAGCAAGCATAGAGAAGAAATTTGTGGTCAAAATTTTCAACTTTTTTATTACTGAGCCGATTGCTTTTATTATCTGGAACAGTAATCAAATTTCTCGGGACATGATGTCGACAGTCGAATTCTGGTCGAAGTTATAAGGGTTAAAAAATACGGCGAAACACTTCGAGAAAAGGTAGTGCCCTCGCGCTTCGCTTGGCTCGTCTTAGCGAGAACACTGCCGTATCCCCAGATTCGTATGAACATGTTCCTGATTTAAAATTTTGATTTTACAGGTGCTGCGACTTCGTGTCTAATATTGAAAATCATGAAAGCACAATGGCCGCCATTTGGAACTTTTTTGTAACTGGGCCGATTGCTTTCAAAATCGACATCTGACCTTGGCAGCAAGCATAGAGAAGAAATTTGTGGTCAAAATTTAAAAAGTGGCCGCCATTTTGAACTTTTTTGTTACTGGGCCGATTACTTTGAAAATCGATATCTGACTATGGCAGCAAGTATAGAGAAGGAATTTGTAGTCAAAATTATTTTGAACTTTTTTGTTACTGAGCCGATTGCTTTTATTATCTGGAACAGTAATCAAATTTCTCGGGACATGATGTCGACAGTCGAATTCTGGCCTAAGTTATAAGGGTTAAAAATACGGCGAAACACTTCGAGAAAAGGTAGTGCCCTCGCGCTTCGCTTGGCTCGTCTTGGCGGGGACACTACCGTATCCCCAGATTCGTATGAGATAAATTACGGTCTGGGGGCTATTCACGTTACGTGTCGGCTACACTTCGTCGTTCGATGTGAAATGTTTAAAAAGCTTATGGCATATACGTAAATAAGCAGACGATATTAAAATCAAAACATATTTTGCGAATACTGGAAAATTAATTTTAAGACAATTGACATACAGCGTAAAATTGAATGTATTTCAAATGTTATGTTGGTCGACAGCTCTGAGAATGAAATTACTTAATCGCGTCAAAGTAGAGCATTGTATTTCCTGTGTTGAAATACATTCAACGACGAATAGTGAATATAAATTTTCTTATGCTCCAATTGCAGGAAAAATCCTACCATTGCTATTTATTTGACTGCAAAACTGGGTATTATCAGCTGATTGGTGAAAAATGGAGCTTTAAATTTAAATAAAAAAAATTAATTAAAAAATAATAATTAATTACTGTATTTGTTTTTTTTTATACATAAAATCAAACCAAAAACATCCGCATTAAAAATAATCTATCGTTTACAAAAAGTTGATCATACCTACTTGAAGTTCTGAAATATTTTATTCTATGCCACAGCGCTAACATCGTGACGCACGAAACGAGAGTCGTTGCATCTTACGTACGAAGTGGGAGACGCGCGGGGGGCACCCCACACCTCACCTCCTAAAATCTTGCTTCGCGCGGAAGAGACTCGCCTTAATAACATCGCGACTTATCAATAATCACAATCGGGAATCTTCAAAAAAGTTAATCGTGATCATTTGGCCCATCTCTGTTGCCCAGCTGTGGGACAATAAAAATAGGCTGTTACATTACATTTATAGTTCATCAATACTATATCGTTACATTTCCCCGTACATTGTTACACCCATTTTAGTGAAAAGTACAAAAATCAGCAAAACCCACCGGTCGTGTGGTCGCCAGCTTCATATCATTTTAGTGAATTACTGTTATCTTATATTTAAGTGGACGGTTTAATGTTTTGTAAGTTTGTTCCTTGTGATTGTGAAGTTTGTTAACGTTTTCCTCTATGCTATAAATAATTTTAATGAAAACCGTATAGCTCTGCTCTGATATTGTAGATTGTTAATGAGTATGGAAAAACATTTCAATAATTTGGACTATTTAATTGATTTTGTTAAAATAAAAACATTGACATGACTAGCAGGGGTTTTTGCACACTAGTTAACAATTTATAAATATAAGTATCAAGAGTTTACACATTTTACATGTCACAAATGATTCACAAATCACTGCCTTTAGAGTTACGCGCATTTAATATCACTTAAAAAATAAAAATAAGAATACTCGAAAATTAGCGATTGGTACAAACGTAATTTGTGATTTAGAAAATATAAATCATTATTTTGTGCAAAATTAACCACTTTAAGGTGCTTATTTTATTTTAGAACGTCTAAAACAGTTCTACGTCTTTCACAATGGCTTCTGTGGAAAGGGTAAAGACCATTGTGAAAGAAATCGTACCAGATCTTAGAGACTCTAAAACAGAGTAAGCACTCATGTGACACTTTATTCCCTTCGAAAATATTCTATTTTCACATCAAAAGGTACTATTTTTTGTATAAAATAATCAAAGGAATTGACTCCTATGTTAGTAATTTGGTTAAATAAGGTTCATGAAGAGAATTTGTAATATAATTTATTGAAAGCTGTGAAAATTGTACTTAAATTATAATAAATATTGAAATAAATTCTCACATTTAAAACGGTAACAGTTGTAATCACGGATAATCTCAGTGTAATGTCGATGATGTGAGATTCACTTAATGCAAAATAAAAGTAATATTGAAATCATAATATTATAAGACGTTTTTCATTTCTTAAACTTGCAATTGATTTTCGTTCGGGTGGAGTTTTGCAACTCATTTTTGAAATTTTGTGCACAGTGTGTACATTTGTATAGTCTTACGTCACGTATAGCTGTGTGACGTCATACTCAATCCAATATGGCGGAACAATCAAGATGGCGGACTGGTTATTTTTTGATACTTACAACTAAAATATTATGGGTATCAAAACCAGTATCAAAATCAAAATATGAAAGGGTTTGCAGAGTCTTAGTACGGATAGGTAAATTGACATGTTAAGAGCGGCCTACCCGGTAGATTGTTTCATACAAACGCTCTTACGCGATTATGACGTTTTAACAAACTTTTCTTGAAATATTTTTAACAAGTAGGTACCTGGCACACTATATCTAGGTTTGTATAGAAACAAAAATTTAAATTTATTAGCAACACATTAATTACCAGCCTCCAAAAATCTCCAAATTTACGTAAACTTTGGTTGTTTCGCTTAGCTCATATATTGTAAAAGTAAAAAAAACAACTCTATAGAAACCTCGTACAACTAATATTGATTCGAAATAACAAACATTATTAATTATTTACACATACTTGTAAGGCTTTTTCAAAATCATGTATCTGCTGGAACAAGTTTCATGAAATTGCCGCGCTATTTTTTCTTTCCTGAACGCGCGATTGACGATACAGGCGTTATCTCGTTTTTTTCGGAATGAGCCTTTTTCTAGGATTCCGTTAGACGAAACAGCAAGCCTGTAAACCACGTATTTGTTGTACTTGGATGGTCCGGGCAGGGCCGCCTTAAAGCTTGTTTTTTTTAATATTATTTGAATGATAATCTATTTCCATATATTTCTACCAATATGGGTATCAAAGGGGTTTGAACTTTTTTGTATGGAAGCTGGCATAGCGACCTGGCCGCCATTTTGATTTTTTTCGAAATCGCGGCGCACGATATAAGTGGTATGTATGGATAGAGGACACATAGACAAACAAATAATGTTAAGTAACATAGTACCCCAAAGTGTCACGTTACCGAGATATTTGAAGGTAAAGACAGACATATGAGGATAAGTCTATTTTTAATGATTGTCGTTGTCCTCATATGTCTATCTTTACCTTCAAATATCTCGGTAACGTGACACTTTAGGCTACTATGTTACATGACATTATTTGTTCGTCTATGCGTCCTCTACCCATACATAGAGTCTGACTAATGAAAGTAGAGACTCGGGTTTTTTCAAAACTTTTTAAATGGCAGCACTGACACGTCAATCGGGAAAAGGAAGATGGCGGTTGTTGATATTTTTCTGTGATCGTATTTATTCCGGATTTACTGTGATCGGGTGAAAAAATGAATAAAACAATTAAAAGTGGAGTGCGGGAGTTACTGCTTTGTTTAATATCAAAATTCAAAGAAAAACAACAACAAAAATAGGCTGCTTTTACACAAAAACAAGATTGTTTACATGTTGTAGTCGGTTTCTTGTGTAAATAAAACAGTTCAGTTTGATACTTGGTTTTAAATCCTCCCAAGTAATAATTATTAGTGTATTATGTCTTTTAGAAAACCATCTCTGTTATGTGCCAATATTATATTATCGTTTTATTATATCAATCATGCAAAATTTTAACCTTAATAAACCTTAATTTATATTGTTAATTGTTTTTGTTTTGTATAATTATAAATAAGATAATTTTTATTATTCCTATAAATCCCTTTTGCTTCCACTTCTGATTGTGGATTGGTGGGCTTCTTACACCTTTGAAAACATAGTGCTCAGGCATGTAGGTTACCTCATGATGTTTTCTTTCATAGCTACACAAGTAATATTTAGTCCTAAGACGCTCATTACTCCAAACAGTTAAAAGACGCGAACCCGGGACTCGAACCCCCAACCCCCTGATGAGAGGTAGAAATAATAAATGGGTCAGCAATTTAATAAAGACTTGTGTGAAAACCGATATAAAAAAATAATTAAATTGCAAGTATCAAACTGAGTTATTCCAATATTTGCACTATAATTTTGGGGATGACCTACAAAAATTTTTTAAATTTGCCGGGCGATTTCAGTGCCTACTTTCAGTAGACAGACTCTACCACTTAAATCGTGCGCCGCGATTTCGAAAAAAAATCAAAATGGCGGCCAGGTCGCTATGCCAGAAAGTTTCAATCCCCTTTAACAGTTTGCTGAGAATACATAATACTAATATTATGACATACAGCGATACGATAAAGATGAAAATTCAAAAATGTGTAAGAAAAGTTGCATATCACCTCCGCGTTTTTAGGGTTCCGTACCAAAATGGTAAAATGGAACCCTTATGGTGCGACTTTCTCCGTCTGTCTGTCCGTCTGTCTGTCCGTCTGTCTGTCTGTCCGTCACACTCGATTATTTCAGTAACTACCGGAGCTATCGATATGAAATTTGGAATAGTTGTGTATATTAGTGGCCCAATGACACTGGAATAAAAAAAAATGGAAATTATTTTTGTTCTTATTTAAAAAGGGGGGAAAATCGGAGGGTTGAAATTTAAAAGTGAGATAACTGTACTGTGTGGGGTATCATATGAAAGGGTTTACTTTGTACATTCCAAAACCGATTTTTAATTATTTTTAGTCATGATAGTTTTTGATCTATCGGGGAAAATGTCTAAAAAAATACCGTTCCCCCCCCCTTATCTCCGGAGTTTACCAATCGAAAAATCTCAAATAATTATGGTCAATAGGAATTTACGTATATTTTACAGGAAAACTATAGCCAATGCTCTAACTAGCATAGTTTTTTTGATATTAACAATAAACCTCTACAAACAAAGTTAGTTTTGCGGTTCATAAACAAAGGTAATTATTACTGTTTTACATCTTTGGTCGTTACAGTTTTGGTCGTGTTACATCTACATTAGTATGCCTGATTGTTTTGCTTCAGTACTTCTTGAGTACGGAACCCTCGGTGCGCGAGTCCGACTCGCACTTGGCCGGTTTTTTTTACACATTATGGGACTTCGAATTGGTGTAGGTACATTAAAAAATTTTTCACTCTTTGTAGTGGCATTTGAAGTTGGTTTTTAGTTTCGCAGCATCACAGAGCAAGGAATGACTTTATATTGGCTAATAGAGTTAGCATGATGACGATCTTCTTAGGAAACCAGTGTCGCTAAACTCACATATTTACAAGTCAAGCACACCATAATCCTCCACATTAGATTGGTCAAAAAAATGACGTGATTTTCAAAATATATTTCCATTAAAGTCAACCTTATTTAACACAGCTACCTATACAATTTATATTGCAAAAATTTACTTCAAATATCCGTTCCGCTATTGCCCGCATCGGCAGTAGTAGATTCGTTTTATAAAGATTTTTTTGAGAAACTCTGTTTATATGACATTAAGATTGTGGCGGACATCTATTACTCTGGTAACTTTGCCATACAATCTACAAAACTGTCCCCATAACTTCTCTCACGCGGGAATTTTAAATGTAGGAGCTGCGGCGTCCCGCTAGGCGTTTGGCGTCTATCTCGGCGCCAAACAACCATTTTTAGTACCATATCACGTCTCACACGAGACACACACTAGCGTGACGCCTTAACTCCCAATTCTGTAAGCTGTGTAACTTGTATTACACCATATTGGGATACCACATTTATTCGCGCTAAACAGTATTTTATTAGGATCAACCCAAACCAAATCCTCAACTGGTGAATCCTAAATTGGTGACCCCGAACGGTTGAAATAGTGCCCGCGAATTCAATAAGTGTAATAATTTTTTTTTAATTCGCGCCTAATTCAGTGAGCGTTTTTTTATGTTCCTGAGCGACGGAGAACTCAACATACATCTTCGTCAGACAATCGCAACTAGCGGAGCCATTATAGCGTACCAGGTACTTGGTACTCGTACCTGTACGCACCTCAACGGACATCAACCCGCACAACACCTGGGGCTGGCTGCAAATCGGCCGCCCATTAGCACAGCAGCGACGGGCATTCCAGTCTCCGCAGCGCATACAGTGTTCTTTAGTGTTTAGCCTAAATAAGGCACATAAATTCAGTGCGTAACTCAAAAATTAAATAATTATAAAGTTTAACTTCGAACCAAAGTGCCGTGCCGAGTGTGCGTCTATCACAAAAAATCGGTCGCCCATTGTCTTAAGGGTCGCCGCAAACCCTTAGCAGGTAATAGAGACGCTAGCGAAATCGTCGATCTCGACACTCTGTAAGTCTTTTAATTTTTTGTTAATACTTTCGCTTTCATTTGTGCATTTTAAGTTGTTGTTTATTTCTTTAGATAATATTATTTGTAATACCTATTAGCCAACCGAGTAGCAACGGCTAACTAGACATATTTTGTTTTATTTTAGAACTTTTAGTCTTTTTTATCTTCTATTATATATAATTATCATGGCGGAAGATAGCTCGCTTGAAGAGCAAATCCAACAGATTTTAAAACAAAATATATCGCTATTACATGAGAATTTAGGCCTTGCTAAGCTGGCTGGGGTGGCAAACAACACAATAGAGGACACTCCCGTTGCGGTAAACGCGATGGGGACAATAAAACCGCCTCCACCTTCAAACGCCACCACAGACATAACAACTTTATTAACTCAAATGAATAAATTAATGACATCAATATATAGTAAACTTAACCAACGTGAACGGTCTAGGTCTCAGTCTAGACCTAGATCCGTACAATCCGAAAATGGTGACAAACCAGAACCGTGCTGGTATCATAGAAAGTTCCGCCAAAAGGCTACAAAATGCACACGGCCATGTTCTTGGACCGCCCCGGTTTCGGAAAACTCGCAGGCCAGTCAGTAACGGCGACTTCTGACTGCGCTTACATTGGTCGCCGCCTTTTTATCACAGACAGGAACTCCAAATGGCAGTACCTCCTCGATACAGGCTCAGACCTCTGTTGTCTCCCGAAGAAGCTCCTCAGCAAGGATCAAAAGGTTTCCAATTATGAACTATCTGCTGCTAATGGTTCAACCATAAAAACCTACGGCAGTCGGACGGTGAATCTAGACTTAGGGCTACGCCGTGATTTCCGATGGAATTTTGTCGTTGCCGACGTCGACACAGCCATCATCGGCGCCGATTTCTTGGCCTACTATAACCTCTTGCCTGATTGTCGCAATCGCGTGCTACGGTGCGGTGTGACTGGACTAACTGTTCCAGCCTCTGTCTCCGATTTCAGTCAACCAAGTATTAAAACAATCATGGCTAATGAGGATTCGCCGTTTCATAAGATTCTTGCTACATTTCCATCAATTACAAAGCCTCCGGGAATAAATCGAGAAATAAAACACAACACTGTTCACTTCATCAAAACTACCGATGGTCCTCCGGTCGTATCGCGCCCCCGCCGCCTCGCTCCTGATAAGCTGCAGATTGCTCAAAAAGAATTCGCCAACATGGTACAAGCTGGCACTGCACGCCCTTCTAAGAGTCCATGGTCATCACCGCTACACCTTGCGCCTAAAAAAGACTCAACATGGCGTCCTTGCGGTGACTATAGAGCGCTTAATGCCCGGACCATCTCTGATTGCTATCCAGTACGTCATATAGGGGATTTCGGACATAACCTGGCCGGATCTACTATATTCAGTACACTGGATTTAGTAAAAGCCTATCAACAAATTCCGATAGCGCCAGCCGACGTTTGCAAAACGGCTATCATCACTCCTTTCGGCCTGTTCGAATTCCCGTATATGACTTTCGGGTTACGCAATGCCGGACAAACCTTCCAGCGCTTCATAGACGAAATCGTCCGAGGGCTGGATTTCTGTTTTCCCTACGTGGATGACATATTAATTTTTTCTAAAACTCCCGAGCAACATGCTGACCACTTACGCACTATTTTTCAGAGGCTAGCTAACTACGGTGTAGTAGTGAACCCTAACAAATGCGTCTTAGGAGCAGCAGAAGTAACATTCCTCGGGTATCACGTGAGTAAAGATGGAATCCGCCCTCCAAACGAGAAAATCCAGGCTTTACTCGATTTTCCCCTACCCAAGACTGCACAAGGCTTAAGAAGATTTCTCGGTATGATTAACTATTACCGACAATTCATACCCAATGCTGCCGACACACAGGCACCATTGATAAATTTTCTTTCAGCCACCGGTCTTAAGGGTCAAAAAGAGATGCCTTGGACTCCAGAAATGGAGCAAACTTTTTACACATGTAGAGACTCCCTCTCCAAAGCAACCAGACTGGCACATCCTATACAATGTGCCCGTCTGGGCTTATTCACGGACGCCTCCAGCACCCAGGTCGGCGCAGCCCTTCAACAATGGACGGATGAAGGTTGGCAACCTCTCGCCTTCTTCAGCAAAAAGCTTACTGCAGCACAGTCCCAGTGGCCTGCCTACTACAGAGAGCTACTGGCAGTTTACTCAGCAGTACACCATTTCCGTCATCTCTTGGAAGCGCAAAATACAACCATTTACACCGACCATAAGCCTCTTTTGTACGCTTTTAAACAGCGCAGGGAAAAACTACCACCTGCGCAACTTAATCAGTTGACGTTCATTTCCCAGTTTACAACTGACATAAGGCACATCAAAGGCAGCGAAAATGTGGTCGCGGACACTATGTCTCGCATTGAAGCCGTTTCACTAAATCCTGACTTCGTTTCCCTGGCTCAAGCCCAGGATACGGACGATGAACTAAAATCGGTTCTAAACGATTCTTCATTAAAGTTAGAAGCAACGAAATTACCAGGTACAGATATCACCATCATGTGTGACGTTTCCACTGGTAAGCCTCGGCCTTATCTTCCCATCCAGCACCGCCGACCAGCGTTCGATCGACTGCATAACCTCAGTCATCCAGGGGCTCGCGCAACTACGCGACTGCTCACCGATCGATACGTCTGGCCGGGCATCAAAAAGGATTGTCGCACCTGGTCGCGCGAATGCCTTTCATGTCAAAGGAGTAAGGTAACACGCCATGTCTCCGCTCCACTAGGCAACTTTTCCGCACCATCTGCGAGATTCCAACACGTGCACCTGGATATTATAGGTCCGATGGCTACATCAAACGGATATTCATACTGTCTTACAGCAATCGACCGTTTCACCAGATGGCCTGAGGTATGGCCTATGACTTCCATAACTGCTGAAGAGGTTGCTGATACGTTCGTACAAGGCTGGATTTCACGCTTTGGCGTGCCCGTCACTGTCACAACAGACCGTGGCCGTCAGTTCGAATCACACTTATTTGAACGATTGATGAACATTGGCGCCACGAAACGCATACGAACTACCAGCTATCATCCTCAAGCGAACGGTATGGTTGAGAGATTTCACCGGCAACTGAAGGCCGCATTGATGTGCCATAATGACACGTGGCACCGAGCCTTACCTTTAGTACTGCTTGGAATTCGCTCAGCCCTCAAAGAGGACTTAAACTGTTCTGCAGCCGAGTTAGTATATGGAGAACCATTACGGTTACCTGGAGAATTCCTGGTACCTAATATCTCCAACGAAAATATTAGTACTCATGATTTCTTACAAGATTTAAGAGCAAAAATGTCAGATCTTCGGCCCACCCCTGCATCTCGTCACTCCCAACCCTCAACGTTTGTCTTTAAGGAGTTGGCGAACTCATCACATGTCATGCTGCGCGACGACACGGTTCGACGGCCGTTGCAGCCGCCATATACCGGTCCATATAAAGTACTAGCGCGTAATGATAAAACATTTTCCATTGACATGGGGGGCAAGAAGGTTACCGTAAGTATTGACCGCGTCAAACCGGCATTCATTACATCAAGACACGACACTGATCCCGCTGCACCATTAGGCACAAAATCACAAGCCCTAACCGATTCTGGACAACCAACTGTCCCAAGCCAGAACATACCGCAGCCTGTTACTACTCGGTCAGGTCGTACTGTTAGATTTAAACAAATTTTAGATTTATAATTTAGTTTAACTCCTTTGTATAGTTTACTTAGGATAGAACCATTTTTCATTATATTAAGCGATTTTACCAAAGTTTACACCAAATTTAATTGTAATTTAACTTTTCTTTAATACAAATATCACATTATATTATGATATTCTAAACTTAATCAAAACTTGTTTTACACACTTACTCTTATGTTAATTGTACAAACACTATTTTTTTTGTTTTTTAACAATGCTATTTTTTATATACAAATTTTACACCTAATTTTGCCAAAAATTGTTATCTAACTTTGTGGTATAGCATCGTATTTGTATATTAATTTGTATTCCTTATTTCTTAATCGATATTTTGTATTTTTTATCATTCTAAGTCAATCTTTTATTTACATTGACTTTTCATTCTCCGTAGGGGGGTGGTTGTGGCGGACATCTATTACTCTGGTAACTTTGCCATACAATCTACAAAACTGTCCCCATAACTTCTCTCACGCGGGAATTTTAAATGTAGGAGCTGCGGCGTCCCGCTAGGCGTTTGGCGTCTATCTCGGCGCCAAACAACCATTTTTAGTACCATATCACGTCTCACACGAGACACACACTAGCGTGACGCCTTAACTCCCAATTCTGTAAGCTGTGTAACTTGTATTACACCATATTGGGATACCACATTTATTCGCGCTAAACAGTATTTTATTAGGATCAACCCAAAATCCTTAACTGGTGAATCCTAAATTGGTGACCCTAAATTGGCAAAATATTAAATAAAATAAAAATAAAAAAATTAAATAAAAATATTAAATAAAAAAATTAAATAAAAATATTAAATAAAATGGCAAAGAACAAACTTCAATATTTGATAACTGTCAAAGTGTAGTGATGCATCTTAACCGTGAATCGTAAAATTATCGATAAAGTTGAAATAAAAAGCAATGTTATATTAATATGTAAGGTCAGTTAGGGTAAGAGGAACACAGGGGAAAGAGGAACACTAGGTCGTAACTCATAAACTATAGCTTTTTAACTGTGTAGTGTCCCAGTCGATAAAAGAGCACAGTAAAAAAATGAAAAGGTTGCTAACAGATGTCGCTACGACGTTCCACAGCCGAGTAAAAACCTATAAAAGTTTGGCAGTTGTACAATTAAGAACACAAGTCGGCCGCATAACTTTGATTCGCGCTAAAATATTGAAAATTAAGTGGTACGGATAATTTCAAGGAAGAAATACTAGGATATAACGGTGAGTTTTATGTTGTCTTTGACATTATAGACTAAAACCAGCAAATAATGTAAGTTTCATCAAATTCAAAACCATAACCCCCAAAAACTTTGTTAGGGTAAGAGAAACGGTACTTACAGGGAAAGAGAAACAGTATGTTCCTCTTCGCCGATATCAGGGGTGGTAAACATAATGAAGAATAATTTCTAATAACATAAAGACATAATAATTGTCCCTATTGAGCTTAAGTTGGCTAATGAAAAACTTTAGAATGAACGCATAGAAACTAACATAATACGATTATTTCTAATCTACCTGCAATATGAGATTTGAGTTTGATCTATTATCCTGACCTATAGTATCTAATCAATTAACTATTGTCTTATTAAAGTACTATTTTTTTCAGGAAAACTATGAAACATGACAAAAACTCATACAAGAAAATCTAATAGAGGCCTATACACAAGAAAATTTAAAAGATGCAGTCGAGGCTGTAAATAATGGCACAATATCTGCCTGCATATGCTGCATATGCAGCTTCAAAATTGTACGGCATACCTAGACCAACAATAGTTAACCGCGTAGATATATAATAGAAAAGGTCTAGGTAGTTTGTTCTCCTTATATGTTTTAAAATTATTTTAATAAGAAATAAACTGATTTGTAATACTGATCACTTTACATGGTGCCGTTGCTAATTTATTGCACTTTATTAGGGATGACGTTTGCTTAGTTTTTATTTATAATCTTATTAGGATTAAACTGAGAAACTAAAATACATGCAATACATTTATCTCCAAAGGATAATTGTCCGTTATAAACAAGTTTTTAAATAACATTTTTGGAGATAATACTTTTGATTGTTAAAAGTTGATTTTTCTGCAGAGAGAGGGAGAGAGAGGGTGATTTTAATTATTGGTTAATTATTAATCATTTTTTGCCTTTCTTACTTTCGGTAAAAAATATATAATTTGCAAATCAAATGACTTTTTATTTTTAGTTTGTCACCCCTGAATGCCCCTAGCTGAACTTTTATGTTTCTCTTACCCCGACTTTGATATTTCTTTTTTTTTCATAGAAACTGTGGCTTATTACAATTACTTAAAGATCAAATTCGATTGAATTAGTGTTACTTAAAAAGTAGCAACAGGTATATCTTAATAAACATAACATTATTAGGAGATACGATGAGTCTTACCCCAAATGTGGGGGAAGAGAAACGTTAGCACAACCTAAACGATTTGCCTGATATTGCCGTAAGTATTCAAGTTAGCGTTTTGATTCATAACAAACGGAAAGCTAATAAACAAAGGCAAGTATAGAGTATCTCAAAATTCCTATAAAACATTATCTGTTTTTCCTGGAGCTCAAAACATCTGACTCAAAATAAAGTATGTTCCTCTTACCCTAACTGACCTTACAGAAAAAAAACCAATTTAATTAATTTCCGTCTAGTCATAATAAATCACATAAAATAACACATTATGGTAAAAAAATTAATAATATTTAATGAATAAATAATATTTAATAATATAATATTATTTAATGAATTCCGTCCTGTTAGCGTTCCGCCTTCTGACTGTACATTAGATGTTTCATTTTTGGAGACTTCAACCTAAGTACAGGAAGTAATAGCTGTTGTAATAATGATTATCGATTTATTAAGCAAATATAAAGGAGTAATCGTATTTAGAAAGAATCAACGTGACCATATCAAAGTGATTAACATAGCCCAATAGCTAGCTAAAATAGCAGTGGCCAAGCTATAATTATCATAGAACTGAGGGCCGTATACCCCACACGTACTTATGTTTACTTTGAAGTAAAAAACCACGCAGGGCACAACAAGAACCACATCGTACGACAGGCTACAGAACTTGCGATCTGAAAATAGTTGCTAGTGGCAAGAGATATCCCGTACGTGGAGGTGTAAGTTTAGAAAAGCCTTCACCTAGCTCCAGCAGTGGACGTCTAAAGGCTTATCATGTCATGTCATACTTTCTATATATTTTTGCGAGTAAATTACTTAGTTATGACTGAATTTGTGGACGATTGAAATTACCAGTGGACGATGAATTAAAAAAAATTTTTACGTGGTTCTGCTCAAGTTTTAATGTATTTATTACCACTTTTCTTAACAATAAAATCCTCTTCCAAAAAATGATCGGAGCAGATTGTACCTACTTGCTTTTGAAGGGAACCAATTAAACCTTCCAGTAGCTTTGATCCATTTTTCTTTTACAAATGGCTCCCTAGGGAAACTGAAATAGTAATATTTTTATTTCTTAATTTTCTTCTTACAGCCTATTATCGTAATGAAAACCCATTTTTTTCCTAATATGGATAAGCGTGCAAACAGTAGTGGTGAATTTCTTAACTCTTGAGATTGCACTGAAGAGATACGGCAATACGCGGAACGTTTTAATAAAAGTCGATAATATCTTATCGATATGTTGACAGTCGACATGATACAGTACTGGCTGAGTAGCGAAAGTTGAATGACAACGTTCTAGAAGAAAATTATTAGTAAATGTGAAATCAACCGTAAAGTTCTTATTTTAAGGATCATTTTAAAATGTCTTGAAGCCCTATAGAAATTTAACACAATTTTTCACGTATTTATACTTAAAACTAGTAAAATTCAAGTTACCGATGGTAAGTTATCCCTCCAAATAAACGATTATAGGTGTTGCTACGATTTTTACACACTAATACAGCGCATTGAGCCATTTTAATATTTTTTTTATAGCACTTTATTGTATGCATTTTTGACAGCGACTGAGTGTGCATGTCGAGCAAGTAAGGTAAATTACCCTACTAGTGGCGACACGGGTAACACCCACATGCTACTTCTAGTGGCATGATGTAACAGAAACATCATCTGTGAAAATCACAAGTGTAACTAAAAGTTATCACGGTTCCAGAGATACAGCCTGGTGACAGACGGATGAACGAACGGACGGCGAAATCCACGAAATACCGTAATAGTACGGTCTTAGTAATAGGGTCCTGTTTTTGCCCTTTGGGTACGGAACCCTAAATACGCATGGAATAGAGATGGCTAGAGTTGCTAACGGCCTAAAAGCGGCATTTAAGCGATTTTGAATGAAGTTTTATTTAAAAACTACCAAGACGATTACTTTCAAATTACACGTCATGTATTTTGGGTCTTTAATCTAAAAACGCTTAGAAGCAGAAACACGATTGGATAAAATTTTCTCGATAGAAAGTTCTCCCAAAAGTTGCTCCAAAATCTCAGTTTTTCTACATTTAATCGGAAACTACAATGGATGTAATTGTAATTTTTGTTTTAATGTATCGGTAATAATAATATCCTAAAACCTTTTCTGCTATATTCTTCCGCGACGCTGCATGTCGCACCTACCAAATCTCCGTGAGGTTGCAAGTAGGTTTTCGAAGCTTAGGTATAACAAGATATAAAAATAAAACAAGAAATTAATAAAAATAAATGCATTGTTTTATTCATCATTTTTATGTAAACATTGGTTGAATTCATTCATTCGTGATTTTAAATTTATTGATACATTCACATTGTTTCATACACAGTACATGTGAGAAAAAATATAGGTAAGTACATACCTACTTCTATACTTATTCATAGTGAGTAAGTATAAAGTAAGTATAATAATACACTAAATACTATTCAAATGAATCTTATTCAATTATAGGAACAGCTCTAGTTCAAAAACAGACAGGAATTATTTACAATTAGTAAATTATATTTGACATTACCTACTATATTATAGATATAATAACACATATTATGTTACCTAAGCTTGTTTGTCGAAACTTTTATTTTAAAAATCATTGAAATCTGTTTCGTTGAAATTTTAAATAAATAATGACAACTTATTTTGTAATTATTAATAAGTATAGTAAAGAAATCCTCATCCTACAACTTTAATTACAAATATCCAGTCTTTAGGTAATTAATTAGATTATTCGTATTAAACAAAGTTATTAATTATACCTACTCGATGTAAATTTATTCGAAAAGTTTTACATAAATTGCATTTGAAAGAAAATCAATGAACTAGGTACATTTTTTCATACAAAGCTTTGCAAAATATAACACTTTTTGTATGTAATTGCCAAAAGTATAAAAATCTAACATTTACATGTTTCATAATCCTAAATTATGTAGGTACTATAACTTATTACAAAAAATAAATGCAAATTGACTAACAAACAATTCATTCAAAAAGTTTACAGCATTATTTTAATATCTATCTAAAAATAAATGTGTAAATTTGAATATTTGTTTCCAAGATTATATGTTGTTTCTAATATTTTTGTCATATTTTCGTAATTTTAATCATATGATAAAAGTTGTTACTTTTTAGAGTAAACTATATAGAAAAAAAAACATGCAGAAGAATATTGTATAGTACAGAAAATATATTTTTCTCAGTATTTCAATATACCTGACAAGAATAAAGTTAGTTTTACTGGGATCAATTACCAATACATTTTGGATTTGTTAGTTATTTATTTATTATTATTTGCCAAATCAGTATATCGACAATAGTTGATAACAATTCGTATCAATCAAACAAATTCTTTCTCGCAAGTTTAATCAGTACATCCACATTTGAAGATAACATTCTTTTCCCCTGAAACAGTTTTTCTTGCTAGACTAAGTACCTACCTAATAAGAATATTTTTTACATTTCAAGATTTTACATATCATTTCTAAATATCAAACTGTTCACTGTGTGTTTCTCTGAATCAAAAACTTTGTTAGTACAAGACTGACCAAAACAGAAGTGTAACTTTCTGTGCTGATTCCGAGTTTTTAAAAATATGTTTACTTACTCGATCGTGAGAGAGTTAACGCCGATTTGTATGGGATTGGAGTAGTTTACAAAGTGTGTCAATAGATGTCGCTACAACAATCCTATACAAATTTGCGTTTACGCTCTCACTGTCGAATATGTAAAAAACTCGGAATCCGGCACTCTGAACAAACTCGGAATCCCCACATCATACCGAGTAACACAGGCTATATTTTTTTGGGAGAAGTCGTTTTACCACAGGGCAGTCGTGTTTTTAAATTTTTAAATTATACCTATCTGCCACTAGATCGTGTTAGAAAAAATATTCATCGTAATCGGAAACAAATTTTGCCGTCCAATTGGTTCGCTGATTTACGTCAGTCAATCGGGGGCCAGCGGGGCTAGACAAAGTAACAGTCGTTTGGCGTTAACGCCAGTAGACAAAAATGGGCAAACCACGTGACTGTAGAAAAGCCACGACCGAATAGTACTAAACACGCTGTGTTACTTTGTCTAAAGCCCGGTCGCGGAGCACGAAGAATTTCGTACATTAACCTGTTACTACCTGTCTCTGTCACTCCCGCGTCAAATTAATGCGGTCACGCTCGCACAGGACGGGGTCATTGCATCTGTGCGAGCGTGACCGCATTATTTTGACGCGGGAGTGACAGAGACAGGTAGTAACAGGTTAATGTACGAAATTCTTCGTGCTCCGCAACCGGGCTATAGCCCCGCAGAATTGCAAACGATTACGATAACGTACGCAATCAGACCCCTGTTCTTACTTGCCAAACTTGGCGAGCGTGGCCTTGCAGTCCCTGATGGTGTTGTTGAGCCGCTCGACGGTGGCGGAGGTCTGCTTGGCGGCGAGCAGGCGCGCGCAGCTGCCGATGGTGGTGTGGTACCCGCACACGTTGTGCAGCACGCGCACGGCGCGCTCGCCGCCCACGAACAGGTACTTGCCCGCCGCGTCGAAGCACATGTGGTTTATACCATCTGGAAGAGGGTAGTTTTTGGGTTAGTTTTATTCTTTGACGACCGAATGGCATAGTAGTAGCGAACCTGCCGTCTGCGCCTTAGGTCGTGGGTTCGATTTCCACTAGGTACTGTTAAATGTTTGTGTGATGTGCATGAATGTTTTCCAGTGTCTGGGTGTTTTTCAATATATTAAGTATATTAGTATGTATGTATATTTATCAGTTATCTAGTAGGTACCCATAACACAAGCTATCGCTTACTTTGGGTCTAGATTGCGATGTGTAAAATGCCCCGTATATATTTATATAAAAAAATATATGTATATATATATAATAATATATAGTTATAATAATTCTTTCTGCCGCCTTTACGCTTTTGCGTTGGACGGTATCGCGCAACTGGTGGTTAGATGAAAGAAAATGGATTTTTTGCGTGACGAAAATTCCGTCTCGAAGAAAATCTTCAGAAATCTAGAATGAAAGTTTCTCTGACTAGTCAACAGAATGAGCACGCATGCTATCACGAATATTAACTCGCTCATGCGAGCTAAATGAAGTCAGCGCCATCTATTGAGCGAAGGGTGAAACTTTGTTTCTACCGAGTGTCACACGACAGTCGACACTCACTTAATTTTTCTATTTTAGGGTTCCGTACCTCCAAAAGGGGTAAACGGAACCCTTATAAGATCACTTTGTTGTCTGTCAAGAGTTCAAGACCCTTTATTTCAGTAACTAGTAAAACCTGAAATTTGGCGCAGTCTTTCGTAATAACGACCCAACATCATTCGAATAAAAATATTGAAAATTATTTTAGCTGAATTAAATAATTGGTCAAGTGCGAGTCGGGGTCGCACACTGAGGGTTCCGTACCAAGACCATTTAAGACCAGTTCCAACCAAACACTGCCCACCAAAATTCAAAAACGAGCAAGAAATAAATTTTCAACAATCGTGTTTCTTTTTAAATATGAGCCGAATGGGTGTTTTTGAACAATGTTTTATGAAAAAAATGTACATGCCATAGCTTGACACCTTGTGTAGGTAGGTTTATTTTTGCGTTAGGGCCGATTTTTCAGTCGCCAGATAAACTATCTGAGGAACAAATCTGACACGTCAAACAAACAAACTACAAAATATGTTAAAACTTCATATTTATTCGTTACATAAACGATTATCTGGCGATTGAAAAATCGGCCCTTTAACTAAAATTTATATTCCGCGGGGTATAGTTTGTCTGAAACACCTTAACAGGATTGCAAGTTCTTAAAACTTACACGCCATGACCAGTGCGACCAGACATTTTAATTAGATTATTGTGGTGTGAGTAAATCGATTACAGGCTTACAGGTTACAAAGTACACTACAGGACATAACTTGCATAACGTATTATCTAAACACGAGCTATTCGCACTAAGATCCATACTTATAAAAACTTACAGAACTTTAGAGCAAAAAATATATATAAGTATATTGAGGGCATTTTATACTCTTCCTTATTTTAATTGCACGTACTTAATTTGCGATTCAAGTTCAATGAATTGATTAAGTAAAACCAGTATTTTGTCCTCTAAGTATAACCTTGCAATGAAACCTCATTCGAATAATGGAAAACCCCAAATAAATTGGTTCACTAGTTTTTCTGTGATACCCAAAGAAAAAGTTGGTGAATACGTAAAATGTGAAAAAATAAAAGAATAGGGAAATACGTCAAGAAAACGTATTAAGGCAAGGCTATTTAGGCTATTTAAGTTTTTTATAGACGTTTTATAGACAAGTCAATATTTCCCTAAAATAACCGAATATTGGAGGTGCGATACATTTTCTTTATGAGCAACCTGCATAAGTTATTGCTTTCAAATACCGATATGAACCTAATGATGAGCCCATCTGACATTTTACTTACACCAACTTCACACAATAAAAAAGTAGCGCCATCTGTCAAATTTCCCGCTAGTTGCTGTGGAAACATGCGTGCGGACTAAGAACAAGTATAGTGATCTGTAACCGCAGTGCCTAAGCAATACTGCGGTCGGCTTACTACTGACGCCGTTGGTGTCAAAACAAACATTTTTGACACCAGTAAACTGGCGACATTTTTTTCCTCGGTTCGCCGGGTTCCGTCTTTATTTGTCTATTCAAACTAGGGATGTTATGGATATATAATTACGGATCCGGGTATGGATATGGATATTGGTAAAAAAAATATTGGTTTCGGTTTCGGTTATGGATATTAAATTATTTAGGATTATCCGATAGTTTCCGTTACGGATATTATTTTTTTAAGGACTGTAAAATGAAATGCAAATAAGATTATATTCGACTTTAATTGTTCCTTGTAGGTTTCGCAATCTGTCATACAATTAATTCTTTCTTACAGTTACCCATTTTGAAGTGTTATACACGATTAAATAGGGATGTTATGGATATATAATTTCGGATCCGGATATGAGGATATTGGTAAAAAATAGTATCGGTTTCGGTTACGGTTATGGATATTAAATTATTTCGGATATCCGATAGTTTCGGTTACGGATATGGATATCCATCACAACACTAATTCAAACGACCTCTTCCAATAAGTCTGCTGTATTGATAACTCAAGGGCACGCGACGCCATATTCACGTCATAGTAGTAGTGATAAATAGCATGTCTGAAGCGAACTGAGGGGAATTTTTAGGAACTTCGAATGTTTTGCGAATCATAAGTGATTTTTGAGCGATAAATTTGTAATAAGTGATACAATCAAACCTGGTTCAGTGAGAGCTGAAAGGACCGAAATCTCTTTTTCTCTTAGAGGTTTCTAACTAACCCGAGACTCAGTGTTAGAAGGGCAAAATGACGGGACCTAGCAAACTCACTAATAGAGTTTTCTCGCTTATCCAAGTTCTCACTTACTCAGGTTCGACTATACATATATGAAAGAAAATATTAGCTATGTTAATTTTGTAAGGATCGTCGCTTTTGTACATTATAATAATATTATCGCAGATCAGCCATGGACTATACATATAATCAGGTCTGGGGTCGTACCGCCACCATCTCGTACTGTTTTAATATTTTCATACAAACATAGTATGAAAATGTCAAAACATTACTGCAACATTTGGTACGGCCCCAGATGACTGAACATATATATTTTTTTTAATTGAGTACAGTCAAATTCTAAGAAAAAAATTAGAATTAATATGACAATTATAAAAGAAATACTCGTCAAAAAGAGCTATCTATATTTGAAATTCTCTATTTTGATCGCGATGGTTCCTTGATTAAGGCAGCCATAAATTATCTTGGCAAGTCGAGTATTGATGATGAATCATATCCCCAAAACTTAAAATTTCGATTTGTGTCAACTGAGAAGTTACGAAAGGTAATATACCTATTGGTAAATTTTGAAAAACTGCGCTTTAAAAAGTGCTATTCCAAGAATGATAAAAAATATGTCCTCTCCCATATCAGTTCCCCTGAACTACATTCATTTATTCATATTAAACTATTCACTTATGCTTGCATATGACGTCATGTCTGTGAATTTGAATTGCTAAGAAAAACCAACCGTCGATGCTGATGGAATCTACTGTCTGGGACCATTTATTTCACATGAATCGAATCGATTCATTATTTATTATTTTCCTGTTCCCGAATCTCACCTTCGATGCGACGTGCAATTAACAGAAATCGAATAAGGACTGTAATTCGGTAAGAAGCAAACGTCAAAGAAAATGAAACCAATTCAAACAGCAGCCGAAGCTAGTACCTATATTTTTTTACCATTATTGTTGGATCAAATGTATGAGAATTACATATCCGACCGATAAATTGATCACGTGACTAATCGATGACAAAAGTCGTTCCGGTATAATTTTTATATCAAATACAAATCGTTACAGCTGCAGCCAGGGCTTCTATGAAGTTGGCGCCTGTCATTTAAAGAATGCAAATTCAATTTTCAGTGAACTCAAAACTTTGTAATATGTAGGAAAATTGAAGTTATATTTCATTTCGCTTCATTTTTCAGATAATTATTATTATCGACAAAGTAGTAACTTCTATTGTACAGGCACATTTCGCACGTTTAGAATTAAGTCACTCAATTGATTTTTGTTTTCCTGTGGGGTGTGGGGCAACCCCATATATACTACCGCCGCTGCAGCCGTCGTCATTCTTTTATTGTGCGAGGCACCGCGCGCACGCTGGCGCTGCCATTAAAATAAATTATTATAAAAACTTACTAAATAGATATAGTGAAGTGTTCATCGGATAAGAATACGGGTAAGTCTTATTATGTATTTTTATCACGTAGTAGTGATCATTTCTGTGACTGTGATACTGTAATTAACCAAATTCCTAGCGGGTAATTGCGGGTTACCACGATGGACATGACTCTTTTAATAAATGACAAAATACATCCAGTCGATATACTACTGATAACTGCGGGTTAACATGATGAAATTGCGTAATGCTTAGCAATTAGTATTTAGTAATCAAAGTAGTGAAAAACACTTGTGAATATTGTCCCGGGCCTAGCGTCTTTATGCTTTCCTGGCGGTTAACTGCGGGTTAACACGATGGATTTGCGTGACGCATAGTAATAAGTGAACAAACATTTGTGAATATTGTCACAGGCCTAGCGTCTTTATGCCATCCTGGCGGTTAACTGCGGGTTAACACGATGGATTTGCGTGACGCATAGTAATTAGTGAACAAACATTTGTGAATATTGTCACAGGCCTAGCGTCTTTATGCCGTCCTGGCGGTTAACTGCGGGTTAACACGATGGATTTGCGTGACGCATAGTAATTAGTGAACAAACATTTGTGAATATTGTCACAGGCCTAGCGTCTTTATGCTGTCCTGGCGGTTAACTGCGGGTTAACACGATGGATTTGCGTGACGCATAGTAATTAGTGAACAAACATTTGTGAATAATGTCACAGGCCTAGCGTCTTTATGCCGTCCTGGCGGTTAACTGCGGGTTAACACGATGGATTTGCGTGACGCATTGTAATTAGTGATCAAAGTAGTGAACAAAAATATGCGAATATTGTCAAGGGCCTAGCGTCTTTATGCTTTCCTGGCGGTTAACTGCGGGTTAACACGATGGATTTGCGTGACGCATTGTAATTAGTGATCAAAGTAGTGAACAAACATTTGTGAATATTGTCACGGGCCTAGCGTCTTTATGCTGTCCTGACGGTTAACTGCGGGTTAACACAATGGATTTGCGTGATGCATAGTAATTAGTGATCAAAGTAGTGAACAAAAAGATGCGAATATTGTCAAGGGCCTAGCGTCTTTATGCTTTCCTGGCGGTTAACTGCGGGTTAACACGATGGATTTGCGTGACGCATTGTAATTAGTGATCAAAGTAGTGAGCAAACATTTGTGAATATTGTCACGGGCTTAATGCTTTCCTGGTGCTTAACTGCGGGTAAACATGATGGTTTAGTATGACGTTACATTATTTACCTCTTGATGGTGTAAAAACCTTTGGGTGATAACCCGATCGCTTTCTTTTATCAGAAAATGAGTCACAATAATTCAATAACAAACAGTGTTCGATGTCGCACTCACCATCGCCGCCACAGGCGCCACCGCCATCGAATTCTGCGCCCGTAGATCTGACACCGTCACAAGACGCATTTACCGAACATACACTTGAATTCGAACCCAGAATAAAAAAGCTATTGAAGGAATCTTGACAGCGAGTCCCGGACAGCGAGTCCCGGATATTTGAAAGTTACTAAAGGCTTAATCCAGAATTATCTGTATTTACCGGGGATACCCCAAGGGCTCGTGATATAAAGCTCCAGACGAGGCAGGTCGGTTTAGGAATCACGGCTATAAACAGAGCTATGACCGTGCTACTGACCAGTGATAACAAAGTACAAACAATAATACCTGAGACCTCTCGCCCTCGATATCGGCGAAATTGGCTCGGCCCTTCTCAAGCCCCAATCTTGACCAGTCGTCAAGCAGGGGGGGGGGGGGGCGAGGTGGATCGTATCGGACACAATACACACATTACCGAAGAACAGCGGCGCGAACACCGCCGACTCACACGTCGTCTTCAAAGGCAACGGACGCCAACAAACGTACCACAACGCGGCAGTAACACAGGTACATGCCGGCAGGCTACAACACGATTATTCCTGTTGGCTTAGAACGACGTGTTTTAGATT
The DNA here is from genome assembly GCA_036785405.1 of Coenonympha arcania. Classification (NCBI taxonomy): domain Eukaryota; kingdom Metazoa; phylum Arthropoda; class Insecta; order Lepidoptera; family Nymphalidae; genus Coenonympha; species Coenonympha arcania. The sequence goes on from CM072067.1 coordinate 8,528,157, forward strand.
GGATTCGTAATCTGCCAAGGAGTACAAAATGTTACTCCTCACAATACTTTCTCGATAAATGTCGAACGCTATTCCAAAACTATTACCTAAAATCGGGTACTGTTGGAAAACGTAAACTCTGTAAACATCATTTTATTTCGAATATTTTTGTACCTCGTAAACGAAATGGCGATGATAGATTTTCTTAACTACAAACAGTCAAATTTTGTATTTAATTTTCATTTTAGGATGGAAATTCTCATTTTAGGATGGAAGACCATAGAACCGCATCCTAAATTATACCAAGGCAAGGATTTGTCGCAACTTTAAACTTAAAAGCTTATTTACTCGTCCCTACAGACTTTAGTCTGAGCTCGTCCCTAAATGTACCTCTCATCGTAAATATGTACGATTCCAATTTGAAAACAAAACTGATGAAAGAAGTAGTTTTGCTATTTAAGATACCGTGGTTTTTAATTTGTTATGATGTTTTATGTATCGGGAACACCTTCGAAGAATGCCTTAGAAATGTAAACAATACTACCCACTTACTTTATTGTTTAGGTTCCATAATTAATTATGATAAAAGTTGTTTACATCCCTGGCATACTCGTAAGTTTTTCGTTTACATTTACAACTCTGTGAAGATGAGGATTTCACTTCCATCAGAAAAACTTAACAATATTTATATTTTTAATAGAAAAGTTTTCTCGCCTGCCAGTTTGCACTATTAGAAACTTGTCAATTTAATAGGTACTCTTACGTTGGCCTGCCAAGCTGTAAGATATGGTTGGTTAGGTACTAAGACTTGAGACAAAAATTTCTGGCTCATACACCAGAATTGCTACGAAAAATTAAATCCTAAAAATTATATCCTACCAGACTTACAGTGGTGATTGGCGGGCATTCTTACCTTATCAAATACCCTTACCTACAGTCTATTTTGACCTGGAAATCTTTACAGACGCTTCCAAAAAGGGCTGAGCGAGAACAAGCGTACTAACGCTGGGTGGACAGAATACGAAAGTAATTTTCACACAAACTATTTAGAGCTGTTGGCGGTTTTTTCTCGGTCCTAAATACATTCCTCGCAAGAGGTCAAAAATTAACATCCTAGAACGGGTTGATATCAGCCGCAATCAGCAATATAAATCGGATGGGAGGAATTCAGTTTTCTCACCCAAGTGAATTAACAAGATCCATTTGCCAATGGTGCGAGGGACGAAAAATATTTTGGATCTTTGTATCGTAATATATTTAAGAACACCAAAGACAATGTAAAAGCCGACCAGGAATCTCATCGAGACAATCCTGATATATCATAAAAGCTTTTAATTACCAGCTAGCGACATCAGCATTCGGAGAAGCAACAATTGACCTATTCGCTTCTCGTACTAATGCCACATGTAAAACCTATGTATCTCGGAGACCAGATCCTGATTCTCTGATAGCATCTAGCATCCACCTTATGCTGGAAATCAATAGATTTATTAAGCATTTCCACCATTTTTACTGGTTTTAAAATGTTGACAAAAATTTTAAATGACGAAGCCGAGGGTATCTTAGTTTTTACCTATTGGCCATCACAGCCTTGGTTTCCCTTGTTAATGAACAGGGTTCAATCCGAAGCCTATATTTGCTACCCCTAATTTCAACACTGTTTTGCCCTATTCCGGGACTTATTACCGAATAGCGTCCCGAGAAGAAACTTACCGTGAAGTTCAACTTTGGCATAGGCATCCTTGTACAAAAATGCATTAGATCAGTACAGCGATACATACGAATTATGGTAGCAGTTCTGTCGTATCAATAACCATAGCTCTTTCGAAGTCTCAGCTATATCCATTGTAATATTTTTTTTTTTTCACAGAACAATTTAATAATGGAGCTGCGTATGGATCTTTAAATAGTTATCGCTGCGCGTTATCGCTAATTTTCGGTAGTGAATTATCTAGTATCGATCGAATATAACGCTTAATACTTAAAAGTACCTAGAAGTTAAGACCATCATAACCGAAATTTATTTGCCAATCGGACACCTAATAGGGACCTTACGTTTAAAAAAAAAAAAAAAAAACACCAAAAATTTTGCTATTTTACTTGCACTCTTTGAAACGCATCGAGTGCAAACTTTCTCACTTAAAAAACTGGAGAATTTTATAGTAATCAGCCCCTCGGGCACGTACTAACAGTCTACTTTAACCCAGCATCTCCTCAAACCATCAGCAGATGGATAAAGATTGAGCGAAATTGGCGTAGATGTGCCGACGGTCGGCGTGCACAGCACGCGGCACGCCGCCACATCCACGGCACACGACTCCGGCATATCGTTAGATGTTATTAGAAAGACTAACCGTTCGCAAACATAATACTGACACTCGTGCACTAATTTAATAGCCGATTAACTAAGTACGATTGAAAAAACATTAGGAGGTAATGAAATTTATTGAACTTAATTTATTAAACTTACTTATTGATGATTGATTAATAAAAATTAATTTCATATGTACCTGAGAGACGTTGTGTAAGGTTTATTCTTTAAATAAACGTTGATTTGGCATGATAAACATAATAATATAGGTAGTTATTGTGTTCTACTATTTACCTTCACAAAATTTTCGTCTCTAAACATCTACTTTGTCGATAATAATAATTATCTGAAAAATGAAGCGAAATGAAATATAATTAATGATCAAACGAACTTGCAAAGTGAAGTTCGATCATAATTATATGAATTCGCTTCATTTGAAGATATAAACACCCTCCCTCCCAACCCTCATTAGAAAATTTTGTGTTACTCTAAAATAATGACGACGGCTGCAGCGGCGGTAGTATATATGGGGTTGCCCCACACCCCACAGGAAAACAAAAATCAATTGAGTGACTTAATTCTAAACGTGCGAAATGTGCCTGTACAATAGAAGTTACTACTTTGTCGATAATAATAATTATCTTCAAATGAAGCGAATTCATATAATTATGATCGAACTTCACTTTGCAAGTTCGTTTGATCATTAATTATTCACGCGTACTTCTTTTAAAACTATAGGGGTTTAGTACCTATTTCCGCTAAAAATAACCTACATGATATCTATGACACTCTTCGATAGCTGTTAGTACCAAAGAATTAACACGTTTTTAGTATTTACGTAACGTAACACACACTACTCATTTCCACTAACATATAGACGCAACTTGATTTTCAAAATATTTGTGGACACCTTCATCGTTCATATTACTTATGTAATGCAAATGTATCTACCAATTACAATGTGTAATTTGCAATTCTTTTCGAAAAACAAGTAACCGACCTAAGTAAGCCCATCCCCCTATACGTACCTATACCTACATAAGGAAGCGTAACACAAAGTGGCGGTATTCAAAGATAAGAACAAACCTACCTAACAAAGAACATACGTACACGAAATGCAAATTTCCCGGATGCAGTTGGTTGACAAGTTTTCTTTGTTGCCGACGACCCATCGTCGCGCGAGCGAAGGTTACTTTGTTCACGCCTAGCTACGGGAAAATCACAGCAGCGATTTATCGCGTTGACGCCGATAAGAAACCTGAGGAACCTTGGGCATCCCAACGATTTACGTAAACCTTTTTCGTACAAGCAAACAGTAGCGCTATCTGTCAAAATTCTATAGGTGGCTGCTGAGCAAACTACATCGTGGTCTTACTGCTGGTGACAAAACAAGGATTTTTGGCACCGGTAAACTGGCTAAATTTTTTTCGCGCTGTCCGTCCTGTCCAGGGTATATGTCTACCCGCGTTGAGAAATCCAAGAGCTGGAATAGAGACCGAGCATCCGAAGCACCGACTGTCAATACAGACAGACTGTGACAAACTCTCACCTGCGCTTGGATTCGAGTGGGAGGTCGCGGGTTCGATTCAGTCCCAGGCCTCGTTAGAATTTCATAATTTCTAAATTGGCTCAGCTCTGGTCTGGTCTGGTGGGAGACTTCGACCGGGGCTAGTTCCCACCCCACGAGCAAAGGCAGATTTAGCGTTCCTGCTGTTAGAATTTCATAATTTCTAAATTGGCTCAGCTCTGGTCTGGTCTGGTGGGAGACTTCGACCGGGGCTAGTTCCCACCCCACGAGCAAAGGCAGATTTAGCGTTGCTGCTAGTTCCCACCCCACGAGCAAAGGCAGATTTAACGTGCTGAGTAGAAACCGTTAGGGATGAGTTTAACTTACTGATTTGGAAGAGGTAAGCCCTTCTAGGTTTAATATATTCGACTGCATCATCACTTATCATCAGCTAAGATCGCAGTCAAGTACTCGTACCTACTAAGACTATTTACCAGGTGCACAGAAGTCGCAGGAAGTAGATGCCTTCAGCAGGTGCAGGACTATTGCTTGGCAATGCCTTCAAAAATTCTAAGTGTAGCGGTAGTCTTTCGACGACGATCACGATAAAGGATAAATTTTGGCAAGTTATCGCGCATGCTAACGAATGTATTGTAAAGCGGCAACCAAGTATAGTCTATTCGCTTAGAATTTACATGTACATGTGCATGTTCGGTGTCGTTTGAAGTCCTGAGAATACCGACGCCGCAACTGACTGCGCGACAAAATGATAGCGAACAAACTACCTATATATGCGATTTTCTCGTGGCCAGGCGGTGAGGCGACGGGCCGGTCGAGCGGCCGCGGGTCACGACGCGATCCAGGATCCGTCTCGTTTCGTGATTCCGTGTCCACTTTGTTTTTATTGATGAAGACATTAGGCAGCATTCACACGAATCGCGATCGTCCGCTGCTTTTTATCGGAGTCATCTCTATTTAAGCGTATAGCTTTTCTTTGCTCGACATTTAACTGTCTTAATATTTGATTCTCCAATCAGTTAGCATGTTTTACTGCAGATCACAAGTCCTGGATTCGATACCTGACGTGAGCCCACAAACTTTTGTTTGGTCGCACTAAAACCCATATGAACGCGATCGGAGACTGCCTTATCCGACTCTTATAATTAATAAACCATACGTTTACAACCGCGTTGTACAACTTCTTAGTGTACAGGTCGTAGAACTCGACATTGGTATTGCAAGACACGGCCAGCACCTCAGCGTTGGGCGACAGCGCAAGACGCGCCGTCTTTGTCAGACTATGATGTAAACAAACCATAGTGAAACCTACCCGTGAAAACGTTTTGAACCGTGTCATACAGCTTCCCAGTGTACGTGTCGTAGAACTTGACGTTGGTATTACAAGACACGGCCAGCACCTCAGCGTTGGGCGACAGTTCGAGTCACGCCGTCTGTATCAGACTAAGATGTAAACAAAGCATAGTGAAACCTACCCGTGAATACGTTTTCAACCGTGTCGTACAGCTTCCCAGTGTACGTGTCGTAGAACTCGACGTTGGTATTACAAGACACGGCCAGCAGCACAGCGTTGGGCGAGAGTGCGAGTCGTACCATCTGTCTCAGACTAAGATGTAAACAAACCATAGTGAAACCTACCCGTGAATACGTTTTCAACCGTGTCGTACAGCTTCCCAGTGTACGTGTCGTAGAACTCGACGTTGGTATTACAAGACACGGCCAGCACCACAGCGTTGGGCGAGAGTGCGAGTCGTACCATCTGTCTCAGACTAAGATGTACACAAACCATAGTGAAACCTACCCGTGAATACGTTTTCAACCGTGTCGTACAGCTTCCCAGTGTACGTGTCGTAGAACTTGACGTTGGTATTGCAAGACACGGCCAGCACCTCAGCGTTGGGCGACAGTTCGAGTCACGCCGTCTGTATCAGACTAAGATGTAAACAAAGCATAGTGAAACCTACCCGTGAATACGTTTTCAACCGTGTCGTACAGCTTCCCAGTGTACGTGTCGTAGAACTCGACGTTGGTATTACAAGACACGGCCAGCACCACAGCGTTGGGCGAGAATGCGAGTCGTACCATCTGTCTCAGACTAAGATGTAAACAAACCATAGTGAAACCTACCCGTGAATACGTTTTCAACCGTGTCGTACAGCTTCCCAGTGTACGTGTCGTAGAACTCGACGTTGGTATTACAAGACACGGCCAGCACCACAGCGTTGGGCGAGAGTGCGAGTCGTACCATCTGTCTCAGACTAAGATGTACACAAACCATAGTGAAACCTACCCGTGAATACGTTTTCAACCGTGTCGTACAGCTTCCCAGTGTACGTGTCGTAGAACTCGACGTTGGTATTACAAGACACGGCCAGCACCACAGCGTTGGGCGAGAGTGCGAGTCGTACCATCTGTCTCAGACTAAGATGTAAACAAACCATAGTGAAACCTACCCGTGAATACGTTTTCAACCGTGTCGTACAGCTTCCCAGTGTACGTGTCGTAGAACTCGACGTTGGTATTACAAGACACGGCCAGCACCACAGCGTTGGGCGAGAGTGCGAGTCGTACCATCTGTCTCAGACTAAGATGTACACAAACCATAGTGAAACCTACCCGTGAATACGTTTTCAACCGTGTCGTACAGCTTCCCAGTGTACGTGTCGTAGAACTCGACGTTGGTATTACAAGACACGGCCAGCACCACAGCGTTGGGCGAGAGTGCGAGTCGTACCATCTGTCTCAGACTAAGATGTAAACAAACCATAGTGAAACCTACCCGTGAATACGTTTTCAACCGTGTCGTACAGCTTCCCAGTGTACGTGTCGTAGAACTCGACGTTGGTATTACAAGACACGGCCAGCACCACAGCGTTGGGCGAGAGTGCGAGTCGTACCATCTGTCTCAGACTAAGATGTACACAAACCATAGTGAAACCTACCCGTGAATACGTTTTCAACCGTGTCGTACAGCTTCCCAGTGTATACGTGTCGTAGAACTCGACGTTGGTATTACAAGACACGGCCAGCACCACAGCGTTGGGCGAGAGTGCGAGTCGTACCATCTGTCTCAGACTAAGATGTACACAAACCATAGTGAAACCTACCCGTGAATACGTTTTCAACCGTGTCGTACAGCTTCCCAGTGTACGTGTCGTAGAACTCGACGTTGGTATTGCAAGACACGGCCAGCACCTCAGCGTTGGGCGACAGCGCAAGACACGCCGTCTGTATCAGACTAAGATGTAAATAAACCATAGTGAAACCTACCCGTGAAAACGTTTTCAACCGTGTCGTACAGCTTCCCAGTGTACGTGTCGTAGAACTCGACGTTGGTGTTGCAAGACACGGCCAGCACCTCAGCGTTGGGCGACAGCGCGATCCGCGGCGGTCGCGCCGTCTGTGTGTACGAGCCCGACTCCAAGATGTGGGGGGACTCGCCGAGGGCGTACTCGACTGAAACATAAATTGTACTCCGTTAAAAATAGCCCATCCGTTAAACACTAGTAATACAATAGTTCAGTTCGGTCATTAATAAAATTAGATGATTGCGTTGTGATTATCTACTCATTATTAACATTGATTTGTCCATGACAGTTTGTGTTGGCGTGCTGCAATTTTTTAATAAAAATCTACATCTGACTGACTGACAGATAGAAAAAACCGGCGAATGAGCACATCTTGCATATTGATATAATCCTAAAGTTGGTAGAAATTTAAATATAGCGATGAAAATATCTCTCAATCGACGAAGGCTGCATAGAATAACAACTTCTACATTAAAATACGATACTTATACCAAACTCAACCAAATGTATCCTATAGCAAAACAAACAAAAAAGCTATTTCAACTGCTTACTACCAAGTTACATAATCTTAAACATATCATAACCGAAATGTGAAAAATTGAATAAACAAACACAACCCGAAATAGACGTTCTATGAATTGACATTCAGCCTTGTCCCATATATTTGCTGACTGCTCCAAGAGCGGTAGTTACAGCGAAAATTGCCAAATCCGGCAAGCGGTTTGCTTGTATTTCTTTTCAGCTTACACGTATACAACAAAATAGTTTAACCACCGATAACAAACAGGATCCGAACGATTTAAGTAAACCTTTTTTTCGTAGAAGCAAACAATAGCGCCATCTGTCGAAATTCTAAAGGTTTGATGCTGAGCGAACTTCAGCGATGTTAGTTTATCACAAACTTTTTTATGTTCCTACCAAGACCCATACTTCCCGTAATTCGAACAGAAAAATATGAAAATTTGTATTTTTCCAATGTATGCATTCGAATAGAGCTATCTTACAGACTCTTATACAAAGTAAAAACGTGGAAGAACCATTACACCGAGAAGAAAGAGCAAGAAACTCGGCTATCGGAAACTAGGCACAGTTCTTACATAGGCGGAAGCGGATCAATTTCCTACCAAGAATATTTGTTATTATTTAGAAATTCTTCGTTTTGTATTCTTAGTTAGTAACTTTACTCTTTGATAGATTCTTAAATCCAAAGAATAATCCAAGAGAAATTCCAGGAGTCTTAACTCAAATGTTCTTTATATTTGAAAATGAAAAAGAAAAAGTAAAATGAAAAATATTTGTATGAGGTATGAGACGAAAAAGACAGATATTTGCAGATTTAAAAGTAGAATTAAAATAAAATAGAGATTCCTGCGCCATGACTACGAAACGAAACTAAAACCTATGATCAAATTATGAAGTTGCATTTGAATTTTAAATAACCTTCCTGTACTGAGAGAAGCACTGAAACAAGTATTTAAGACTAAATTATTTCTTGAGACTGTAATCCAAAATCCCATAATATAAATAGACGACCATTCGTGTTGATGTAATGAATGAATGAATAAATAATTAACTATTTGCTCTGTTACTGCGACTAGATCGTCCTATATAGGACGGAATATAATATATCCCATTAAAACGGATTTCTATAAAATCCTAGAGTCCAATCTCTACCTACGCAATACGCGTAACTGCGTTAACAAGGATGTTTTTCTCAGAATTTATAAAAACAGGGATTTCTGGCATAATTATTTATCTCTGACTTTGTTGTTGATAATATCCAGAGTATATTTCATACATGTATAGATTTTAATATTTTTTGGGTCAAGAAATATAAAAAAAAATATTCAACAATTAAAACGACTGCAATGCCACCTGATGATGTCAGTGAAGATAAAGACAAAAATTTTATTTGAACTTCTAATTTGAAAATATAATCCCCAGTAGTTGTTACTTGTTATTAAGTCGCTACATGGTATGCAAAATCACTTGACGGTACACAATATTCGAAGGGTAGAAATAAGCCATGGTCAGCGCCTCAGTCGCCAACCAGACCAGCCCCTAGATTGTATAACTAAAACGTATTCATCGTAATCGTAATCGGAAACCAATTTTTTCCGCTGATTGGTTCGCTGATTTATTTCAGCCAATACCAGAAGAATTCGCAAACGATTTTTTCTAAAATTTCGATTTTTTCGCAAAAGTTTTCCTAACGCAATCAGACCTCAGACCTAGCCCTAATAAATACCTATAATAGTTATGAAATAAATCGTTAATTGAAAAATCGTTAATTTAAAAAAGATCAAATTCTACAAACTGGCCTTTATCGAAGATCGAACCCAGGACTTCCCGCTAAATACCACGTAGCACATATTTTTGGTTTGGTAGCTGTAGTTTGTATGTCCATAATATGTAAGAAACATTCATTGTAATGCGCATTGCATTATAAGGACAAGCTCCATGAAATTTTAGTTAGTTACGTCGTATATACGCCTCGCTTCAGTTGTCTTTTGTAGTCGCCTACTATATTATTGTATTATTTATTTATTGTATGTGCATTGACTAAGGCGTTTAAGGGCTGATTTTTCAATCGCCAGATAAACACTAAAAACTATCTGAGGAATAAATTTGAAACATATGCCATACAAAATCTGTCTAAACGTCATTTTTATTCCCCAGTTAACGTTTATCTGACGATTGAAAAATCAGCCCTTAAGTGGTATTAGAATTTTACTTTGAGTCAATCGAGTTTTAATTGGTATATTCTACCAGGCAGCCTTGAACACAAACTTGTACCTAAAGTATCTATGGAAAAAAAACTTTTCAAAAATAACCGAAAACCACACGTTCGAAGTCGTAGGCAAAAGCAAGCTTATACCACGAACTGCGCAACGCAAACCCGCAAAACGAGCGGTAATGCGTCCATCAGTCTATGTTGTATGTTTTTTTAATTCTTGGGGCAGGCCCGGCCGCGTAGTGGTACGACAAGTGACGTCAAACCTTTGGCATATTAATTATTTTTCCTTTTACCCACACGCGTTTTTAATGGAAACAATTTATCTTATTAGTATCTGTTACTCTACAGTGTACAGCTGTACTCTAATATAATATGACTCATTCTCTGTTTTCCCAAGAAATAAAACTAACGCAAACATAATATTTTGTTCGTACTGTGGATTATTACTCTACAAATGAACAGTTGGACAGAAATACAAAATCCATATATTGCAATGAGCATAGTAGATTGCCAGAGATCGTCACTCCATTTTCCTTTCAACGTGTGAGCATAGACACGCGGAGAGCCGTTCATTATCCATCTCTCATTCGCAATCTCTTCCAATAACGAACATGCACAGTTAGTCGACGAGACAATTACTTACCATGTTTCAAACAGAAATCAATTCAGCGATTTGTACCTACCTCGTAGATAAAATAAAAGAGAATTCGTTTCCTCACAACAAAAGGAAAAATTATCTTCATTTCGACGAGTTCAGAGATAAAATAACAGGTGCGGTAAGTATTTAATTGTAGACGAAAATAAGGAAACGAAATTAAATTATCTACAAATTAGCCTTAATAATATAATCTCACTCGTAAAAAATAAGTAACTGTTGCGAAGGAAAACAAGGAAATATTGTCAAAAATAGAGATTATTTTAAGTAGACTACCCACTTGCACAGAGTGTATAATATTTGCAATATGCATGATGCAAGAACTTACACGATTGGCAGCATACAAAAATTCCATAGCGTATTAGGTCGTTAATACATTGTAATTGGTAAGGTAGTCTTTATTTAAAAAAAAAAATAAACAAAAATGAGTGCAAACTAAAGCATATACAGTAAAGTATAAAGACATATAGCGTGGAAAATCACTATATTCATATTGCATACTTGCGGGCGCCCGCGGCTCCGTTCACTTGAAAATGGAATACCTTTAGGGGACGAAATAGCCCCTTTATTTCATCCTATAAGGGTACTTATGCAGAAATTCTTTCTTAGTGGATGCCTACGTCATAATAGTCCTTTATTATGCTAAATTTTAGCCCGATCCTTCCAGTGGTTTGAGCTTCATGTTTACAGATCAATCAACCCAAATCAAATCAGTAGTGGCTCTTACGTTCAAACCACATAGCCCGCAACTGTGCAATGAAAAAGAAAATGAAAATGAAAATATTTATTTTTTCACATAGGCCTAAATAACAGGCTCTTATGAAAACTCAAAACTCTACCGCCAGGTTCGGAAAGCAGGTTTGCACCGAGAAGAACTGGCAAGAAACTCGGCACTTGCTCTTTTCAAAAATGTCATTGTTATAATGCAAGATTTCTTATAGATTAAGAAAAATTATAACATATTTTTAAGATATCTCGTGAGGAGATGGAAGCATATTTCTATCATTCCAAGAATCATTGTCGTTAAGAAATTCTTCAATGGTATAGTAACCATGATTAATTAAATGTTTCTTGACAGTGTCTTTAAACCTGTGCAAAGGTAAGTCCAAAACAGACTTCGGGATCATATTGTAGAAGCGTACACTCAACCCCACAAATGACCTCTGTACCTTACGCAAACGGTGTGGCACTATAACCAACTTATGTCCTCCATTTCTAATTGGACGATTACTTATATCTTAGATATAAGTAATCGATATAAAAATTACCTTCGTTGACCATTGATATATAGATATAATATCTATATATCAATGGTCAACGAAGGTAATTTTTGGATAAAAACTATGTTCTCCGACAAAAATTTCAACAGATACCGGTCGTGTGCAAGCACCTTTACCAAGCGATAGGCATTTAAGGCATTTATGAGCAAGGATGTAACCAGTTCAGGTCGGCATGTTTTTTTACCGGCAAGGGGTTAAGGACGTGCTCCCAAAATAGATAGGTATCAAATCGGACTAAATACATACGCACGGCCTACACTCACACAAAGGTGCCTCGAAATGAGTGAATCAACGCGATTTTGATACTTTGAGATAAAATTTTATATTTTGTCATTTAGGTATTTTATTATAACGAAATAACTTCGTTCTAAGCTTATTTATTATCTCGCTGCAGACTCGGTCATAAATCATTCGAGTGTCTTGCTCACCGACATCGTACCGGCCGACGAGCGCAGCCACGTGTACAACATATGCGGGGAGGTGAGAGGCTGCACCACTATAGAAGTGTAATTATCTCGCTGCAGACTCGGTCATAAATCATTCGAGTGTCTCACTCACCAACATCGTGCCGGCCGACGAGCGCAGCCGCGTGTGCAACATATGCGGGGAGGTGAGAGGCTGCACCACTATAGTTGTGTTATTATCTCGCTGCAGACTCGGTCATAAATCATTCGAGTGTCTCGCTCACCGACATCGTGCCGGCCGACGAGCGCAGCCGCGTGTGCAACATATGCGGGGAGGTGAGATGCTGCCAACTATAGTAGTGTTATTATCTCGCTGCAGACTCGGTCATAAATCATTCGAGTGTCTCGCTCACCGAGATCGTGCCGGCCGACGAGCGCAGCCGCGTGTGCAACATATGCGGGGAGGTGAGAGGCTGCCAACTATAGTAGTGTTATTATCTCGCTGCAGACTCGGTCATAAATCATTCGAGTGCAGCCGCGTGTGCAACATATGTGGGGAGGTGAGAGGCGCGCTCGTCGGCCGGCACGATGTCGGTGAGCGAGACACTCGATTGATTTATGACCGAGTCTGCAGCGAGATAATAACACTACTATAGTTGGCAGCATCTCACCTCCCCGCATATGTTGCACACGCGGCTGCGCTCGTCGGCCGGCACGATGTCGGTGAGCGAGACACTCGAATGATTTATGACCGAGTCTGCAGCGAGATAATAACACTACTATAGTTCACCGACATCGTGCCGGCCGACGAGCGCGCCTCTCACCTCCCCACATATGTTGCACACGCGGCTGCACTCGAATGATTTATGACCGAGTCTGCAGCGAGATAATAACACTACTATAGTTGGCAGCATCTCACCTCCCCGCATATGTTGCACACGCGGCTGCGCTCGTCGGCTGGCACGATGTCGGTGAGCGAGACACTCGAATGATTTATGACCGAGTCTGCAGCGAGATAATAAAACTACTATAGTTGGCAGCCTCTTACCTCCCCTCATATGTTGCACACGCAGCTGCGCTCGTCGGCCGGCACGATGTCGGTGAGCGAGACACTCGAATGATTTATGACCGAGTCTGCAGCGAGATTATAACACTACTATAGTTGGCAGCATCTCACCTCCCCGCATATGTTGCACACGCGGCTGCGCTCGTCGGCCGGCACGATGTCGGTGAGCGAGACACTCGAATGATTTATGACCGAGTCTGCAGCGAGATAATAACACTACTATAGTTGGCAGCCTCTCACCTCCCCGCATATGTTGCACACGCGGCTGCGCTCGTCGGCCGGCACGATGTCGGTGAGCGAGACACTCGAATGATTTATGACCGAGTCTGCAGCGAGATAATAACACTACTATAGTTGGCAGCATCTCACCTCCCCGCATATGTTACACACGCGGCTGCGCTCGTCGGCCGGCACGATGTCGGTGAGCGAGACACTCGAATGATTTATGACCGAGTCTGCAGCGAGATAATAACACTACTATAGTTGGCAGCATCTCACCTCCCCGCATATGTTGCACACGCGGCTGCGCTCGTCGGCCGGCACGATGTCGGTGAGCGAGACACTCGAATGATTTATGACCGAGTCTGCAGCGAGATAATAACACAACTATAGTGGTGCAGCCTCTCACCTCCCCGCATATGTTGCACACGCGGCTGCGCTCGTCGGCCGGCACGATGTCGGTGAGCGAGACACTCGAATGATTTATGACCGAGTCTGCAGCGAGATAATAACACTACTATAGTTGGCAGCATCTCACCTCCCCGCATATGTTGCACACGCGGCTGCGCTCGTCGGCCGGCACGATGTCGGTGAGCGAGACACTCGAATGATTTATGACCGAGTCTGCAGCGAGATAATAACACAACTATAGTGGTGCAGCCTCTCACCTCCCCGCATATGTTGCACACGCGGCTGCGCTCGTCGGCCGGCACGATGTCGGTGAGCGAGACACTCGAATGATTTATGACCGAGTCTGCAGCGAGATAATAACACTACTATAGTTGGCAGCATCTCACCTCCCCGCATATGTTGCACACGCGGCTGCGCTCGTCGGCCGGCACGATGTCGGTGAGCGAGACACTCGAATGATTTATGACCGAGTCTGCAGCGAGATAATAACACTACTATAGTTGGCAAATGGCAGCCTCTCACCTCCCCGCATATGTTGCACACGGAGGCTGCACTACTATAGTAGTGTAATTATCTCGCTGCAGACTCGGTCATTAATCATTCAGCTAGCTAGAGGATAGCTCTATACGTTTAGGAGATCCAGTAGTAGTCTTCGAAGTATACCTTCAGGTCACTCAACCAAGTCAAGTGGAAAGGTCTTTTCATAACTAACAAAACGAGCCCAAACTCGGCACGGCTAGCTCTATACGTCTAGGAGATCCAGTAGTAGTCTTCGAAGTATACCTTCAGGTCACTCAACCAAGTCAAGTGGAAAGGTCTTGTCATAACTAACAAAACGAGCCCAAACTCGAGACGGCTAGCTCTATACGTCTAGGAGATCCAGTTACCAGTAGTAGTCTTCTAAGTATACCTCCAGGTCACTAGTACGCTTGGGGAACAAATAAAATAAATGGAATAAAATAAATAAACTCAATTCTAGCTAATTATAATAAAATATAATATTGTAGGTACTGTAGGTGCTTACAGAAATATGCCTTTACCTTTATAAATATACCTTTTCAAAAATATGTCAGGACAGTATTACGTAAAGTATCAAGATAGTTATTGCCAAATATCCGTGTACGTACAGCGATGTTTTTCAATCAGCAACTGCTCGCAAACGACGTGCAGTCCCACTCGCGAAGGCAGCCAAAGGCTGACTGATTGATATTTGAATTTTGAAATAGTAGAAACCTGTGACCGAGTAAAATAAAATAACCCTTATTGTAATCTCTTTAAGATTTACGCTTGTAAGCAAAATATGTGAAAACAATGCACGCGAACTTCATTTTTTTTTCATTTACTGTTTGTCTTTTTTTTGTTATTTTTTCTACCACCGTGTATAGATGAACATATCTACTGTCAGTTGATATTTTTAAAAGACATAAAATCGGTATGTTTTTACAGAAAAATGTACCGAAACTCACTCCTAAATCGCCAATTTTGTGAGAAGAGATGATTTAAACTATTTTTATAGTACTAAAAGTAAAGATTTTTAACCAATTTTTCTACCACGAATTGTAGATAAAAGACCAATCTTTGTGTTGTTATTTTTAGTTCCATTATATTTTGTTTATTCTAGTCACAATATGTACCGAAAACTCCACGAAAACTGCAATGTCCGTAAACGCACCCTTAACGCACTTCGTGTCTGAGGTAGGTAAGGTATCGGTACGTGGCTTTCGGGCAGCTGTAGCTACAAATACAATAAACACACCCACATCAATTTTCAGAATTGTAGGAAAAAAAATATTTTCCGACGGAAACACGCCTGGGGCTAGGCGAAAGACATTGACACTGACGTGATTTTCGTCACACAAAAAAAATCTTTTTGTCTACTTACTTAATCGATCGTGAGAGAGTGACGCCGATTTGCATGGGATTGGAAGAGTTACAAATGTTGTCAATAGATGTCGCTACTACTATCCTACACAAATTCGAGCTAACTCACTCACTTTCGAATAAGTGAAAAACTTGGAATATAGGCATTCAATCAACTAAGGGTGTGGTACTCGTATATGCAATCACGTATAGACATTTGGTATGACAAACTCGTTAGCACGAGTTAACTGAAGACAGCGCCATCTATCGAGCGATTGGTGATGGTTTTGTTTTAATTGGGATTCCAAACTTTGTTTCCACTGAGTATTCGACGACAATCACGTCTTTTTTTTTCCTTTTAACTCTACCTACACGTATTACAGACTAGGTGTCGCCTAATAGGGTTGCAAACATAAGCTGTAACGTTATACCATTGAGTGCAGTCACGTTGTTTAACATAAGCTCGAAACAGCCTCTGACTCATTATGGCGCAGTACACCACTGATAACATTCAAATTAATCGCCCCTAGATCGGGGAGGCCGCCAATTAAAAGAAATAAAAAATACAGTTTATGGAAAACTCGTTTTACTAAAAAAATACCTATATTTAAAATAATCGGCCAAGTGCAAGTCGAACTCGCGCACGAAGAGTTCCGTACCATTATCCATATATCGTAGCGAGATGACGATGCAGAAGCCAGAGGGCCCAATTTTAGCCTACTACTACAACTACTAATATACCTACCTACAAGAGTAATGTTGGATCTTCTGGACTATCGACCATCTTTTGGATTATCAACCAAAGCAATTAGCTAACAATCTCATTTGTTGTATGGGAGCCCCCTTTTAATCTTTACTTAATTCCAGCTTTTAATATTTTTGTTATAACGGCAACGGCAATACATCATCTGTGAAAATTTCAAGTGTGTATCACGGATAAAGAGATACAGCCAGTGGACAAACGGACGGTGAAGTATCAGTAATAGGGGCCCTTTGGGTACGGTACTCTAAAAAGGATAGGTAGGTACCTTAAATGAAAAACCTTGAAGTTTGTATTGCGTCGTTATCATTTTTTTAGGAACGAATGACGAGACGAACAAGAACCTGCGGGGCTAGACAAAGTAACAGTCGTTTAGCAAAAATGTATGGACAAAACAAGAGACTGTAGAAAATCACGTGACCGAATAGAGGCAAACACGCTGTGTTTGAAAATCGACTACGACAATTTGAACGCTCCCTGGCGTTCTCGCAGACGTTGTAGATAACTTAAGCGTTCTTCGCATGACAATGACAGCCGACAGTGAACAACGCTAAGCATAAAGTAGATTCTCCTTTCATTTCTTTTCATTCGACACGTGATTTGTCCATACATTTTTATCTACTGTCGTGAACGATTGTTACTTTGTCTAGCCCCGCTGATGTTACGTGATACAGCTGCCAAGGGCTCTTATTCTGTATCTGAGTGATCTTCAATCATCTTATTAATTGACATAAGTTTTCTATCCATGAAGGTTTGCCACAAAATCTTATTTTCGCCACGTAATAAAGCAGCAATGTATAAAGAACCATAGATAACAGTGATAACCAATGTGTCAATTTTGCAGAAACCTGATAAATGAGCGAAAACGTGAACGCTGGACACGCGAAGTTTTAAGGTTAATTAATATGCATTAAAGGATCACAGTTTTGAACGAAGAAACACTTGCAGAAAACCACATCGAAGAATTAAACGTTTACTAACTATTAGACTAAAGATACGATATTTTTACTAATGACGTTAGTAAAAAGAAACAATAACATCTGGCTTTTAAGACGGAAAAACAAACAGAACTTCGATAATATTATTGGCAACGAAAGAGAAATGATAAGATAAACATTAGAGAAAACAAATAATAACGATGACATTCATTTAGGTTTCTTAATAATATTTCGGGACCCCTTTATTTTGCCGGCGTAAAAGCAACATATAAGCCACTACTCACAACTAACAATCAAGTCTTTAACATTCAGTATGCCCCTTTATTAGATAGTCTCTAGCCATATAGCATTTTGCTATACGCTAAAAATAATGAAATGAAACGAAAATGTAAATGATCGCTAAATTGGCCGCTACGAACATTTTCTTGAATTTCGATCGAAAGTTATGCAATAGCAATCTTAAAAGACGAAGGGAGGCTTATTTCGTTAGAGTTAGAGGACTACTTAATAACAATATGCACTTACTTCTCGTATGATACAGCTTCCACGTGCCGTCCTTCGATATGGTTGCAATATGCGACGTGTCGACGGCGAAGGCGACGTCATACACGCCGGACGTGTGCCCCGTCAGCTCGTACGCCTTCGAAACCTGTTTGTACTCTCCGGTTTTCGTGAAGCACACTTCCATCACTTTGACGTCTGGGGCAAATCCCGTGGCGACCACGAAACGGCCGCATGGGGATATTTTGGCGCTGTATGTGCTCATCAGATATGTGTCGAGGCGCTCCAATTGCTGGCCTTTCAGGTCCCAAATAATCATCTGGCTGTCGTTTGAACAGGACATCATGAATTTGCCGTTGCTCGAGATCCCGAATCCGACCACATCTTCTTTGTGAACCTGTAAGAGAAAGAGACTTGTATAATCCAATCTCAGGTTGTCTATTACTTTGAGGCTAGATTGCAGTGTCATAAAGTTCATCTAATCTAATCCAAACAATTCTGATTATGGGCCTTAAAACCTTGGTTCCTCTTTGACTGTTACGAATTCCTCGGTCAATGAATAAAGTCTTAAATATCTCCGATAAGGAACTTGATGAAGTTAGAAAAGTAGGAGATGGCGTACTAAAGAAGAGACCTTAGTTCTGATGTGGACTGCAATACGCTGTGCCATAATAATGATGAAAGGTGCTGTGAGTTGTGACTCTTTAAACTTTGGGTACCTAATAATTAATACTTTTGATTTTTAAAGATATGTCTTTCTGGGAACATTGGATAGTCACCCAAAGAATATGCTAAATTAACAATCCTTTCAAAACGTTCAATTAGCAGATGATAAACAAATTACCTAATGACCAACATTGAACATGGCATAGTGAAACTCAACACACAGTCAAATATTATTCAAACCACTTAAGCACAACGCAATTGGTGGTATCAAAACAATAAACCAAGCCAAGCGGATGATGACTACACATGAAAACATTACGCAAGTTTGTCAATTAAGCAAAATGCGCGTCATCTCAAACACATCTAAAGTAAACAAACGGTCGTGACGTCGACAGAGCGAGATTAGTCGAGATCTGGGGCTATTGCACTTGAGAAAAACAAAATACTCTAAAGCAGATCAACCGCCGAATAATTTATTCTTAGTCTCAGGGACGACCGTTACAATGGATCCACATTGTGAAAACCGGCCAAGTGGGTGCCAGGCGACGCGCAATGCAGTGTTCAGTAAATAAAGTAGGTATGCCCGAATTTACTCATAAAGAAAGAAAGAAAAATATATTTATTACAGAACATTATGCCACACATGAAACGATATCGGTACAAGTGTAAAGCTCAGTGCATTGTTTAGTATAAATAAAGTATGCCCGATTTTACTCATAAAGCTTAGGTACTTACAGCTGCGATAAATATTTCTCCTTTTATGGTGGTTGTCAAAATTAGCCCGTCATGCAATTATATTTAGGTTTTCGGACCATATTTTACACATCCACCTTCGTTGTTTTAATTAAGAAAAAAATTATTAATATTGACGCAAAACCGATGAAGTTGTGGTATGTTCACTGTAATAAAACTATATTATGTATTATTTTAGTGCCTTTATTTTGCAAACGGCTTCTTTATTCATAAAAAACCCACTACGCTATATAATGGGCAAATAAGTCAAATATGAGGGATACTTTTTTACTTGATCAATATGTAAATTATAATTATGCAAATTATTACAGCTTTTTGTATCAACTACCAAAGGTCTTACAGATACATCGTTGACCAACATGAATTTGCCGAGACTAAAATTGTTCCTTGTTGTTTAATATGGAACCCTAAACTTATTTTACTTATTTCTGACAATCACTATATTATACCGTTAGCCAAAAAAGCTCATAAGAGACTTCTAAATGCCAGGTCAGCTATATTTAGATGTGGCGTTGTGGCTTAATAAAAAATTTACCCAAAAAATTGCCGACGTTTTTTTAGCCCTCGTTCTGTGTAACCTGGTAGGTGTAGATTTGTATGATTATAATATGTTGGTCATACATCTTATACATATACACCGACCGAACATTTTACGTTAACATTCTTCATCAAAGGAAAAAGTAGCGCCATTTGACAAAATTTCCCCTAATACGCCTCAACATGGCAGAAATCGTCCCTGTGGAAATTCACGTGCTGACTAATAACAAGTATAGTAGTAGTACCTAATCTGTGGCGTGAACCGCGGTCCATAGACAATACTGCGGTCGGCTTGCAACTGACGCTGTTGGTGTCAAAATAATTATTTTTGACACCAGTAAACTGGCGACATTTTTTCACGCGGTCCGCCACGTTCTGTGTATACCTATAGGCTATAGCAATTACGAATATACAATGTACTTTGAACATTTTTAAAATAGGGGTAGAATGTTGGTCTCCCATACTATAAGTGTCCATTGCAATGAAGGAACTACAAGGACAATGGGTAAACGATCCCAAAAATTAATATTAGCCATGGCGAGATAAACATGCTAATTAACTTAAATATAGCTTTTTCCACTTACTTAGAATACATGGGTTTTGAATAAATTGCAGCTTCATTTCATTTCTTTTTTTTTTCGGCGTTCAGCAGTTTCTTAAGCTGTTTTGTGTTAAGATTTTTATATTCAGTTAGATAATTAGGTAATAATTTTAAATTGTTGTGGTACGTCCTTACTTCAGTAGTACCTATTAAGAAAACGCTTATGGTATACTAGCGGTCACCCGCGACTCTGCCCGCGTTAATTTCGGTTTTTTCACAAATCTCGCGAAAACCATGGATTTTTTCGGGATAAAAAGGAGAGTAAATGAAAATTTCCAGATTTCAGCCAAATCTATAATAATCTAAAGAATATATTAAGTATAATACAAGAATATAAAATAATAAAACAGCTGTATGTAAAATTATTAATTTTATTTATTGACGACAAATATGAAATTAAGGAAGGCTGGACGTTGTGTTTTATGCAGACACTCCGTCGAGGAAATATGACCGTCGAACCTTCCTGTAGCTAAAAATATATGTCCGAGGCTGCGCGTGCGACGATCCGAGCGTATCAACACAATACAAGGTACGGTAGGCACCGCCATTGTTCCCGAGGAAGGTCGTGCCGCTGATAACGAGTATAATGGACTAAGATCCTGAGAGAGCAAGACTCACTATTTTTTCATCTAGCGGGTGAAGTTAAATATCACAAATTATAAAAAACGAGGGTCCTATATTTATGAGATTTTAATGTCACGCTAATATTATTGACGTGATAACGTTTTATAAATTGATGAACACCAGCAGCACACATGAAAAATAGTAACGTTCCGCGTAACGTTCCGCCTGAGCCTGTGCGTGCAAGCGAGAGCGCGCAACAAGCGATAGAGAGGCACGATAAAACAAATTGTATTACATAAAATAATGATTATGACATTATCACGTAAATCTATCGTCCGTAAACCGACTTTACAGACAACCAATTTTTTTGTGGAAATCTGTTGTTTAGTAGCACAGTTTAGTAGGTACTCGTGCACAGAACACGCCGGGTCTACGGCGACGACGGAAGCAGCGCGGTCAGTCGGCCCCAGTCGGCCCGCCACACTCGTGTTGCCACATTCACAGCACGGCAGACACCGAAATTACACATTTCATACCGTTGTAAAACCACTGTCATTACATTCATCACAAGCAACCAGTGCCTATTTATTTATTTATCAATATCATCAAAATATAAGTCCAGTCTTCAACACTGCCATTCTTGATTCTATAAACTTACTGCATACATCGATTCGGTGTACGTATACAGTAAAGTTTACAATACTTTTGATCGATATTGTGAATTCTTGTTTAAAATTATTTACTTAATTAAAAATAATATCCATAACATTAATCACATCAGCCTATTGTTATAGGCTGATCTCGGGGCAAGGGTATCGAGGGTTCCGGGACAAACCATCATTTTCCCATAATCAATAATCTCATATCCGAAAAACAATACAAAATTATATTTAAAAATCTCAATTAACGTGCTAACAAAATATTTTTTTTTAGTCCACATTAGTATATTTTTTGTAACAAAGGAATCTTGTCATATTTTAGTCTCTTATGAGACAGTTTAAGTCTAGTAGTCGTGGGATCCTCACGTAAAAGCTGTTTGACGGTATGGCTTGACGACTCTTTTTCATGCCAAAACGAGCCACGGGTAAAATATGACAAAACCTTCCAATAACATATGCGAATATTAACATACTTATCCAATAACATATGCAATATTATACTAGATGCTACGCCCGCGGCTTCGTCCGAGTGAATAGCAGTTTTTCGAAAATCCTGCGGGAACCATGGATTTTTCGCAAATAAATAGTAGCCTATGCGTTAATTCAGGATATACTATATCTATGTCTTTTCCAAAATTCAGCCAAATTGGTTCAGTAGTTATGGCGAGAAGGAGAACTTTTCTATTATCTCTGGACCCTTTAGGGGATGAGTTTTGAAAAACCCTGTGCCTTGATTTGTCAGTTACCAATCAGTCAGTCAGTCAGTTTCTTCTTTTAAATGTTTAAATTTGAATCCCGAGTCTCAAAATTGAACCCAGGGAGGTACGGATAAAAAAAACTATTTCTTCTTAAAAATATGAGCGAAAGTAGTTGTACACAGAAACGTTTATAATCACGGACAAGATTTATCGTCGTTTTAGGTCGTCGCTCGCGCTCTGACAAGATAAAGCCTACATAACAACGACAGCTCCGTGAGTGCGGCAACTTTTTTTTGTAGTGTGAGTGTGTCAATTTCAAATAATTATGTATGGTGCGCGGATGCTAGTGTCCGTGAAAAATTGTGTAGCGACGGCTCGGGTTTGCCAATTTGAGCATACATAGTATTTTTTGCCGAACTTTTGAAGTCGAGGGCTCCCTCTTGGATATCTATGGAGAAGATATATTTTGTATTTTAAAGTGTTTACACATCTTCAAAATGTATTCCTAAGGCCTTGAAGATTTTTGAGATATTTTTGTCAAATAATAAAAATTCGTTTAGAGACGAATCACTTATTTGATGATTAATTGCTTGAAACACATTAGGTAGCTTGTATAATTAAAATTACCATCTGTTACCATTGGTGAGACTAATTAAATTATTAATGGTCGTTGAATCTGAATAATTAAATTAAATTAGTTGGTATATTTAGACATCGATGAATAATTTACGACAGAAATAATAGTGTCTAGTATAATTTCCATCTTCATATTTACAACGTTTATAAGGCAATATAATTTCAAATGGCAAAAATTGCGTCGACATTTTATTTGCAAGCAGTACCTACGTATTAAAACTGCAGTTTTTCAATAGGTACTCTGAAAAAAAAATTGGTAGGTACTTAGTTCAGAAACTGTCAACCCGAATCGGCAGGTACAAATAGCGTGTTAAAAAATAAATTAAAATGGCTACAGTTCATATTTAAGTAGGTCCAGGGCCCAGGCATTACATGACAAAGGATGCAAGTAAAATTTACGCGTGCATAAATAATGGTGTCGATAATTTTTTTCTCCTCCAAACTCCTCCGACCTCCGACCGATTTTTATGAAATTTTCTGTTTATGTTCCGTTTGTCTAATGTATAAGCTATTTTTTCATATTCCGAATGGCAAAACTACGTTTGCCCGGTCAGCTAGTAATTTTTAATATAGTAATTATTCATGGTTACTATGCCATTGAAGACAACGACACAGATTCTTGGAATGATAGAAATATGCTTCCCATCACCTCACGAGATATCTTAAAAATATGTTATAATTTTTCATACTTTATAAGAAATCTTGTATTATATAACAATGACATTTTTGAAAAGAGCAAGTGCCGAGTTTCTTGCCAGTTATTCTCAGTGCAAACCTGCTTTCCAAACCTGGCGGTAGAGTTTTGACTTTTTATAAGAGCCTATTATTTATGCCTGTGTGAAAATAAATATTTTAATTTTTATTTTCATAGGAATATAGTTTTAGTTTTCGAGTTTTGCGATATTCTTCAATGCGTCACTTAACTGCGGTACGGAACTATCACCGCTGAACAACCAACGAGTCACATTTTTGACTCGTTTTAATATTAATTAGATTTGATAGATGCTATCTATCAGACTGTTACCATACAAATCGTATCAGATACAATTCCGGGTCGGTCGTATAGTGCGATAATTCAAAACACATTAGGTCGCACAAAAATAGCTACACTTATCATTTATGGCTTAGCAATTACGAGCGATTGTAAAGTTATCTAGACCAAGTATCTGTCGCTTTGATATTCATATTCGGGTTACGCGTTGCTTTGTTTCGTTGAAGCAAGATTTTCAGGTCGCTGACCCGTGCTCCCTTTTTGAGATGATGTTTCATATGGTAGCACCTAGTGGCTAGTACCTACCTTGTATGCCTATTGCCCAATCAGGACATTTTCTTAAAATTAACAAAGCTAGGCATTTGAGGTACAAAAGTCATATTGAGTTGTCCTGGATATAACAAGCTACTGATGCATTCACAACGTCCGTAACTTGGCACTTCTCCAGACGAATTAGTATTGGACAGGGAATAATAATGTATCCTCCGATTATATAAAGCACGGCAAGAAGGGAAAAAAGGTTTTCCCCCGTTTTAATTATTTCCATCCGTACGCTCAAGCTCAAAGAGTGAATAAAACTGTAGCAGGGAGATAAACATGTTCCCATAGAGAAACAGTCCCCGGCCCATGCTAGCTCAAGAAAGAAACGGTACCTATCCCTACTTAATATATCATAGCATGGCATCTAACACAAGTAATAGCAAGTTGCCGATGCCGTCTTCCCGGAATCAAACATAGCAATCCTTTAAAGTAAAGCTGTCACGTTCCGATTACAAGTCGAGCGAATACCATAGGACGTGTCGTGTATAGATATTCAATCCACGACGGCGCGCCCCACACTGTCAAACTCCGTACGAATCGAAAGAAACATTAGCGATTATGACAGAGTGGGGCGCGACGTCGTGGATTGAAATATCTATAGTACTACCTCATATTATAAACCTTTAGTACTAGTCGCTCAGGCAGACAACAGCAAAAAGCGCACATCAAGATAGAGGTCGACGCATAGCAACGATTTTCAAAATAAGCCAATCAATAAAAAATACTTGCAAAAAGTATAAAGAACAATAGTTCGACCGCTGCATGGTGTTGCTATAAGTATCTAGTTTGTACTTTGGACTCTCTGTTGTTAATTCTGTCTTTTAGGACGCTACAAAATATATACAGAATAAGTGAGAACTGGGTGAGCGAGAAAACTCTATTAATGAGAGTATTTGCCGGGCCCCGTCATTTTGCCCTCGTAACTCTGAAACCCGGGTTGGTGAGAAACCTCTAAGAGAGAAACCTCTAAGGGAAAAAGAGATCATGGTCTCTTGAACTCTCTCTCACTGTATTCTCAATCTTTTAAGAATACGCAAGGATAAAAATTCAATTCAAGGGTATTCAAATCAAATCCAAGATTTATTCTGAAACACAATATTGGAGACCAAAGTTTTAACTCTAGGCTATCCTACGTAGTTATTTTATAAGCGCTTTATTAATGCGTACATGAAGCACAAAAAGCAACCGTCTTCTACTCATACAATAACGTTTCATATGCAATTCAATTTGACATGAAATACATCGATACCGACTTTAATCTACAGCTATTTCTTACTTACCATTGTGTTCGCATCGTGAAAGAAACTAAAAACCAAGTAACGCGGTTCTGTTCAAACAATCATGGGAAAAATTGCGTCGGAGACAATCTTGAAAGTAGCGTATCTACTGTTAGCGTCAGCGAAATCATGCAAACAATCATTTTTTACCCACGACGGAACGGAGTACGGGTATATGCGTTTAGGGTGAGAGACCGTTTGTACATTACTTTATTATTGAGATGTTATGTTTGTTTGTATGTTAAATTGTTCACAAAAACCAATAATGGAAAAATATTTTTGTGTGTTTGTTTGTTTGTTGGTTTGTTTGTTTGTGTGTGCACATCAATGTTCCCATTTATTTCAAAAACGGCTTGACCGATTTAGATGCGGTTTCCTGTATAATGTTTGGTGTTCAGCGGCAATGGTTCTTAGATAGTTGTTACGAACATCGATCACCAGGGGGCGCCATAAAATACATTTATATTGCAAACGAATGTTCCCATTTATTTCAAAAACGGCTTGACCGATTTAGATGCAGTTTTCTATATAATGTTTGGTATTCATTGGAGATGGTTCTTAGATAGTTGTTACGAACATCGATCACCAGGGGGCGCCATAAAAAACATTTACAGTGCAAACGAATGTTCTCAATTATTACAAAAACGACTGAACCGATTTGGATACAGTTTTGTATAAAGTATTAGTGAGTCATTGGCAATGGTTCGTAGATAATTGTTCTTGTGATTGAACAGCAGGGGGCGCCACAATAAACGTCTCTTTATGACTTGGTAGGGATGATGCCTTCAAACGTTGCTAGAGGAGCTAATGGCTAGTTTGAAGATTAATTTTCATTTTTTAATAATAATATAATTTAAATTACATTAATATATTAATCGAAAAACTATAAAACAAGTGGAAAATTAAAAAAATTTAAAACACCCACGACTTTTGCAGACTTGTAATTGAAAAAGGATTAAATAATTTTTTTGAAACTCCCCGACTAAAGGAAAGTAAGAACTAAGAACCTATCAGTATAATTACAAATCCAAGAAAATCCGTCGGAGCTGCCATTGCTATTTTCGTTTCCAATATCAATTAATGTAATTAGTAAGTATTGATAAACTGCCGGTATATGAGAAGTATGAAGAAATTGAATTAGTCATCAACTGGTAAACAGCACCATCAACACCGTCATAGGCAAAACAGAGCAGCTCCGACGGATTTTCTTGGATTTGTAATTATACTGATAGGTTCTTAGTTCTTACTTTCCTTTAGTCGGGGAGTTTCAAAAAAATTATTTAATCCTTTTTCAATTACAAGTCTGCAAAAGTCGTGGGTGTTTTAAATTTTTTTAATTTTCCACTTGTATATATTTTCACACATCAAATCACTCGGCGTTTTATTATTAACCAGTCACGCTTAACGGTGACAGAAAAGAAAATCGCCTCTGTGTAATTAATAGGGATGTAACGATACCGATTCTTATAATCGTAAGCCGCAGATTATCGTTTTAATTATTTCATATGATAATCCGTATCGTAAAAATATGAGTGAATTTTGCTAGCAACAATAGACAGTCGTCTTGCATATTTTTTCGTGTCAAATTGTTTTTCACAATTGGTAATACTTATGGTGGATATCAAAATATAAAAAGTTTTAGTTTTAAAATCATGCTTCCGTTTTAACACAAATCTCACAATTTTGTAGTTTTGATAGTACGAGTAAAACACTAAATAAAAAAAATGTGTCCCTGTGTCTACGTTCTTTCTGACAGGTGTGTTTGTCTTGCTCTTACATATCGGAATTTTCATTCTCTTCTTTCTAAAGACCCTTACTATCTAGTACCGAGTAGCGGAATGGTCTTTTCTCTAAATTGTCAATTTCCAAGATTAAGCTAGGAGGACACGATTAATTTTATAGACCTTTCCATTGGTCCTCACACCACTACGCTCCTGTAGTGAATAAAGACATGCTCACTTCGTCGCCTGTACCAACAGTGCCGGAATATACATGCAACCTAGATACTAATTGAATGTTATACTTTAGCAATTACATACTTGGTTTGCACTAACGACACCGATATGAATATGAGGATCAGCCCATCTGAACATTTTACGTAAGCCTTCGTCATACAAGAACAAAGTAGCGTCATTCCAAAAATCCGCTAATACGCCGCAATATGGCGGAAATCGTCCCAGTGGAAACTCGCGTGCGGACTTATAACAAGTGTATACTCTGACCTGAGGCGTGGACCGCGGTCCATAGACAATACTGCAGTCGGCTTATCATTGACGCTGTTGGTGTCAAAACAAACATTTTTGATACCAGTAAACTAGCGTCATTTTTTCGCGTGGTCCACCGGGTCCTGTGTATACGTCTATTAATTACATACTTACTTGGTTTGCACTAGCGACAATGTCTCTGTTGGCGCGTGACCACGCGTGTTTGCAGCCATATACAAGAACGGAACAATACAATTAGAGGCAATAAACGTAGACACTTTGTTCAAGCAGTTATGTGGCAATCATAGGAATGGAAAAATAAGAATTTTGTCCAGTACTTTTTACCTGTTTTATACCTGAGTGTCTTGTCAGGGTTTAAGACCCACAACTGGGCTCGTTCTTTTGACGACCTCGCTGGCGCAGTGGCGGCGCGCTCGGATTCGAGTGGGAGGTCGCGGGTTCGATTCCCGCCACGGGCCACTTTGGAATTTTATAATTTCTAAATTGGCTCAGGTCTAGTCTGGTGGGAGGCTTTTGCCGTGGCTAGTTCCCACCCTACCAGCAAAGACGCACCGCCAAGCGATTTAACGTTCCGGTGCGATGCCTGAAGTAACCGTTGGGGTAAATTTACTTACCCTTCCAAGTTAGTAGGTACAATAACATCTTAGGCTGCATCATCACTTACCATCATGTGAGATCGCAGTCGAGTACTAATTTGTATAGAGTAAAAAAAGTCTCCATTCTCATTGAGAACATGGAACTATGGACACATAAGACTGCCAAGTGTGGAGTGGCAGGTTTTACATACCTGTGAGAACATCTCAAAGAGTTAGTCGCAATTGGATGAACGGTCTTGGATTGGGGAAGTATTAATGAAATACCTAATACATAAATGTAATAATTACGTAAAAGAATAATTATTCCTTAATCACATACATTTTTGTATAATATGTATGTTTGTCATGAAACACAAAGGATTTTACGTCTAATATCAGGTTCTTCAAGTTTATTTTATGATGCGTTAAGTCAACGTATAATATGCATAATTGTGTCTTTGTAAAATAGTTTCATAACACGGCGTATGATTGTATACTAAGTTTTTTTTATTATTATTAACAAAGAAATTTTAAGCCACAGAAATATACTTTAAGCACATGTTTATAGACAGACCTTTTTACATTTTACAAAACATTAAAATTTTTGCACAAATCCCAAGCAGTCAAAAGATCCAAAAAGTTTTGAACTTGTCCGGATGTTTATCGTAAGATATTCATAATTTTCGTTAGTCCAATTATATTCTCTAATGTTAAAGTGCATGTATGGCCGCCAAAGCCTGCGAAAAATAACCAAATAAATTCGCAAACTTCATTGTTATAAAACATAACAAAAAAAATTACACAATGCTGTAAAGGTAAACAATGGCAAGAAAAAGATTACGAAATGCTAAAAAGTCAATGTTATTAATGCTGGAAAAAGAAGTGATTACGAACGCAATGCTAAGTGTGAACAATGCTTTCTTATCTTTCTGATAAATGATCAAGTAAGATTTGTGCATGGATATTGGATATTCATAAGGATAAGGCCATCTGATCATTTTACGTAATTTGCAGGAAAGATTAATTTGTTTTGCTAAAATCCGTTTCTTGAAAAGATTCTGTATGGTACAATATGCAGGAACTCTGCCCACATGAAATTTAAAAAAGTCGGGCAGAAATCAGGATCTGCTAGCATTTATGGGTAATTTTAAATTTAAATCAGGTAGCAACTAGCAACCTCAAGAGGTGTTTATTTAATTTATATGCAGGGGCCATCAAATAAACAACGCTGTCGTTAGTTGATTACAGATTGCACGGATGTTCTTGTTAGGATGATGCGACGTATTGCAGAACCCAAGTAAAAAGAACGATGACACTCAAACTCTAAATTAGAGTTGGAGTCAGTCATGTCAGTCAGTCAGTCAGTCAGTCGATAAGTAGAGTGACATAGTAGAGTAGTGTCGCGATCGGGATTCGACGATATACTTATAACAGCTGTTCTCATTACGTCATAGGAATAATTTATAGGTCGGGATCGGGCATAACATAAATATTTAAAATTGTCGCTGTTTAAGTTTTAGGTAAATATGTCAATTTGAAAAATAGTGTAAGTATTATAATTTTCCTGAAATAATCGAATAAATAATATTTTTGCTTAATAATTGCATTAACGAGGACAGAAAAAATACGCGTATTTATTATTATTATTAATTTTATTACTGCGGATAAATGTGTAGACACAAGACAGAAATGTTGAGCAAGACAATTTCACTCGCATATTATTTATTTCCATTTAAATTTAATCCAAATGCCGTTGGACTGCCATGAAGAACGCCGCGCCGGTTCTTCTTACGTGACACCTTGTGCAACATACAGTACTTTCGTAATATGTACGAGTGTCTATTTATAAGTTATGTTACTATCTATTGTATTTACGTCAATCGTAATAATAAAATTGCATCCATTTGACGTGTCTATACTTACGTATCTAACGCAGGTACATTGTCATTGATAGGCGTGTAAACTAATTTGCCTGTTTGTTTGTATTAGTTATTAGTTATTAAGGTGCTCTGTGGTTATACCTATCAATATTCGTATCAGTTAGTTAAACAACAATAGTTTTTGTAACTTTTGTCGCAGGTACTCAACTATTGAACGCCCTATTGTAAAGATATCATCGCGATTACGGGAACCAATGTAATTATTTAGAACGTGTTTTTCTTTATTTTTAAGTTAGCTGACCCACTCGCTTTTGATTCACTTCGCCTTTTTTATAGAATGAAAATGTCTAGGCATACTTCTCCGACAGAGGAAACGAAGGGGTTATGTGGGGCTTGCACCGACTAAAAACTATCTGCTCCTTCAACAGACCGGCTGGCGGGAGTACGGGATTCACTATCGTATTAACCGCGCTGCCGTGTCGACCAGGGATTCATTTCGCCTGATTGATCACGTGGGAATAAAAAAACCTTGATAATACCTTGTCCACTTCATCAAGAGAACCTCTGTGCATTATTGAACAAATCATATGAACAAATCATAGGCCTCCTAAAATGACCGCCAAACACCACGATCTTGCGCCGCCTGGCCGAGACTTTCTTTATGTCATCCGTCCACCTGGTGTGTCGTCTGCCGACACTGCGCTTCCCGGTGCGTGGTCGCCATTCCAGCACCTTGGGTCCGTCCACCGGTCCTACGAGCTATGTACCCCGCCCATTGCCACTTCGGCTTTGCGACACGTTGAGCTATGTCGGTTACTTTGGTTCTTTTGCGGATCTCCTCATTTGATGCAATCGCGCGCTCCGAGCCTATCTCTCGCCATCGCTCGCTGAGTAACCCTGAGCCTTCTTGTGAGGCCTATAGTCAGCGACCATATCTCGGATCCGTAAGTCATCACTGGCAACACGTACTGTTCAAACGTACTTCACTGTCTTCAGGCACTGAGGGATGTTGGACGAGAAAACATCGCGGAGTTTCCCTTAACTCTGCGATACTCCGGACTCCGGACAAATATACTGTAAAGGAATCATTTTCCGGAAAAAGAGAGAAGTTCTTAATATTTTATCCACCTCAATGTCCATCGATAGACTGATATTCATTTATTCAGATCACGACCGAGTTGGCTGCAGACCGCACAGGTATCCATAGTGAACAATACAGATACACCTTGTGAAGTAGGTATTTTATCGAACATTGACTTCGCTATTATTGTATTTTGGATTCATTTGTTTTTCACACACCAAACAAACATGTGTTTTGTATCGTTCAGAATAATATGTTGTTTGTGTGTGAAACGAATTAAATAAATTTACTTACATTGATTATTTGCTGAATTTACTTAAACTGTTTAACTTTTATTCGAGAAATTTCTAAAATACATAAACAATTTATTCATATTATAAACTGTATTTATACAGGTAAATGAGTATCTACGAGCCATATCTAATCGTATACAAGTATATAATTTACGAGTAAGTACATATTATTAGCATGGAAAATAATAATAATTAATTAATCAATCCAAAAGCAACGTAGGTAAGTATTCTAGAAGGTGAAATTACTGAAATTTTTATCAGAAACATACCTACATCATTTTAGATGTTTAGTCTTGTTTTTAGGGCGTACCTAATATCTATGACTATAAAAGCTACAACGGTGCTACAGCACAGCTTTAAGTAATACTGTGCCTTTATTAAGTATTTTTCTGATGAAAGCACAAAAGACGAAATAGAAGGTGCTATTTCGTCTTTTGTGCTTTCATCAGAAAATTACAGTCTTCTTCTTAGCTTTTATACCGGTATATGAAGATAGCACCTTTACAGCAATACCAAAGAATTCACCTAGTCGAACTATCCTAATTATGTTAGGATTTCAGCGCAGGGTTCAGGAATTACAGATTTATAGTAAAGTCACGGAATGAAAAAGTTCGTTAGTACCTTATAGTGTCGGTTTTCGCTTACACTAATACTGCAAGACTCTATTATGTCAACATACCAGTGCAATCGACCAGTGCAAACGAATCAATTTGAAAATCGACGAACCTTTTCATTCCGTGACTGTACACGCTTTTTTATGAGAGAAATGCCTAAGGCATACCTTTCCATCAGGGTAAATGGAGGGGTTAT
The DNA here is from genome assembly GCA_036785405.1 of Coenonympha arcania. Lineage (NCBI taxonomy): Eukaryota > Metazoa > Arthropoda > Insecta > Lepidoptera > Nymphalidae > Coenonympha > Coenonympha arcania. The sequence goes on from CM072067.1 coordinate 8,560,678, forward strand.
GTGGGGCTTGTTCCCATTAAACCTGTCGCTTGCCACGACGTTGGCGGGAGTACGGGATTCACTTGGATATTCAACACGCTCCCGCCCTGGGTCAATGTGCTATTAACACTGACTGTGTTAATAGCACATTGACTCACACCCATTATTGAATTGAATAGGTAGGTACCTACTAGGAAAAGTGCAAATTACTTTATAAATGAAGCGTGAACATTACTAATTAGGTATTCGTTAGGTTCATCAGCCTATACAAGTTCAATCGCCGACCTCCAGAGGACGATACCGCCTCGATTCCACGAATCGCACTTTATCTTACAAATGGCCGACGTTTCACAAGGTACCAGATAACTTTATATAAATAGATCCGACTCTAATTAATTGCTAATCACATTTTAATTAAATAAAACCGGTCAAGTGCGAGCGGGACTCACGCACCCAGGGTTCCGTTCTACATTACAAAAAGTAAAATCATAAGAATCCCTTTTTTACCAACCCACAAACTTAACTGTGTTTTTTGAAAAAGCATCGATATACCAATTAGAACTATATCGATGTGAAAAAGGTATAATAGATACACAGTTGATTTTGTTTTTCCCGTAAAATATACATAAATTATTTTTATTTTAGATTTTCGATTGGTAAATTCGGAGATAAGATTGGGGTTTTTTTTGACAGTTTGCCTAATAATTCAAAAACTATCAGGCATTAAAATAAACAAGTGTGACAGATGGACGGACGGACGGAGAAAGTCTCATCATAAGGGTTCAATTTTTATCATTTTGGTATGGAACTTTAAAAAGGTCTAACTTTTGACAGAAGTTTTTAAGAAATCATTAGCACCGGGATTGAGTTAATTAATATGGTATAATTTCCAATATCATTTATTTTATTTCGTAAACTGCAATTGCAAATAGTTTTTTAAACGTCAGGCGTCAGTCTCTATAATAGTATAGCCAAAGAATAGTGATCTCCTGAAAAATAGCCACTTTGGATAAAAACACTATATCTCAGTGTTTGAACTCGATAAGAACCGCGCTTGTAAAATTGGCCAAGTACTTACATACGCGTACACTTAGTAACCTCTCATCTATTGTTTTTGGAAATCACTTAAAAAGTTCGTACAAGATGTCAGATAAATTGAGACTCCCTATCAGAAAAAACAAACTTACTCATAATAATATAGTTGCCGACCCAATCCGCTACGGATTTTTTTGTATCCTCATCATACCTCAGTTATTATTTCCGCATACGTGTTGGTCGACTTCAGATAAGTACGGACAACACAAAACGATTATAATATAGCAAGCGGTTGTTCTTTGTTATTTTACCACACAACTAGAAGCCATTTTCGATTTCTATTTTACCCGTGTGTGCATCTAATTAATATCTTGTTAACTTTAAAAAAACAATTCGAATGGAATATTTGTTATGAGAAACCTTTTTTATTTTACTAATCAAGTTATCGTTAAAACTGGTCAAGTGCGAGTCGGGCTCGCGCACTGAGGGTTCCGCACTATCAAGGCCCATTCTCAATAGTATTAAAGAAAACTTAACACCCCTTTCTTGCCCACCAAACTCAAAAACAAGCAAAAAAATTACGTTTGTTGTATGTTGTATAAAATAAAATAAAAATGAATTTTATTTTAATTTAACAATTTATTTCTACAGTCAAATTTATATAACTACATATTATGTGAAAATTTTAAGCGTCTACCTGTGTTACCATTATCAATATCGAGCAAAAACAAGCAAAAAAATCACATTTGTTGTACATGCGAACCCCCTGAAATATTTATTTTATTCTATTTTTTAGTATTTGTTGTTATAGCGGCAACAGAAATACATTATCTGTATCATGGTTCAAGAGATTTAATAGAGAGCCTGGTGACATACGGCAGTACAGACGCACAGGGAAGTCTTAGTAACAGGGTCCCGTTTTTACCCTTTGGGTACGGAACCTTAAAAAGCACATAGCTCATATTGCAATTTATAAAGTTGAACCTTCCTGATTGTTATCATTAGTCCTGACTTCAGATTTCACTTTATCATTGGCAGAACGTGCGATAACAACACCGGCAGGGCTAGACAATGTCACTTAAGCGTTTGGCGTTAACGCTAGTCGCTAGTCGACAAAAATGTATGGACAAAACAAATGACTGTAGAAAAACCACGACATTAATTAACTAAACACGCTGTGTTTGATACTGTCGGCTGTCAATTGTCAAGCGAAGTACGCTAAAGTTATCTACAAGCTTCGCGAGAACGCCAGCGAGCGTTGAAGTTAGCGTAGTTAATTATTCAAACACAGCGTGTTTAGTTAATTAATGTCGTGGTTTTTCTACAGTCATTTGTTTTGTCCATACATTTTTGTCGACTAGCGACTAGCGTTAACGCCAAACGCTTAAGTGACATTGTCTAGCCCTGCTGATAATGTATATATATATTGGAGGCAGCCCTTTTTGTTCGAAAAAATATACACTCATTTAAACTGTTAGACAACACGCATCATAGGGAAACTAGAAAAATAAAAAGTTAGCCCTGCCATACTATAACTCGAGCACAATTGCGAAAATTAGTCCATATTACAGAACCATAATTATTTATAATAAAATACCAAGAACCATTACAGATGAAGTAAAAGAAACATTATTTAAAAGCAAACTGAAAGACTGGTTGACTAAAAAATGTTTCTACAGCATAAACGAATTTTTGAATGAGTAAATTTAAACTGACCTCAGTTCCACGGCGTCCAACTCAATATTAATAAAAACATCCTTATTTTATATTAATGTATAAAATTTGTATTTTGTATAAATTTTGTTTTGTGATTATTCTGTCTTAATGTATAAAATGACTTTTATGTGGGGAAAACATGTTTAGATTAATTATTATTTGCCACGCCCTGACAGGGCATTTTGACTGTATATATTATGTGGTCATGTATGCAAAGAAATAAAGAATAATTGTGATAATTGCATTAACAATCGTGGATATTTCATCATCTTTGGAAGAGAACCGATTAGGGTTTACGACAGACTTCAAGGCTGCTTCGAATATGTTGATGTAACCAGTCAAATAAACCAGAGTTGAGGATACGATTCCAATCGTAGTCCGTGACTTTTTGAATTTCTGACCTCTTTACTGAAAAAACAACACTACTCCTGTCAACAGGTATCTGTCAGTTGACTCCTGTCAAAATTTGAACTTGCTGCGTCAGTTAGTTCACTTGTGTGCGTCGATAGTAGTTATAGGCTCAGGTTATAGGTATGCTACAAAAAGGATATGTAAGTCGAAAAGGTAGTAAGTACCTAGAAACTTTTTACCGCTGATGATAGGTAACCTATTTCTTCGATTTGTTCCGTATCATCCAAATCTGTTACTATATAAACTGAGATGGTTGTATTTGTCGTGAACGGATCTTAGAATTTCATGTCATTATGTGACCGACCATTTGATGAAATAGCTGTTTCGAATTTTCGAGAGAAACTGAAGTGATTCTTTATACAGTGTTACCATGTCGAATCATAACCTTAGCTTACTCTAAAATCTCTAGTTTTGAGGAATATATTCGGTCTTTTATGTTATGCACTATGTACTACATTTGGGCATTTTATGAAATACATGAAGTGTTCAAATTCAGAGATTTGGCCACAATGTGGTCAGCAATATTATGAAATGATGAATCCAAGATCTGACCACGACATACCTATACAGTACGCTGATGTGATTGATGTTATAAAATCTAGCTATTTGTATAAATTCTATCCACACGTGCCGCTATAAATATTAATCTTTCGGCAATCCGACCGAAACCGGATAAAATCATGCAGCCTATGGCCAAATAGGCATTTTATTTATAGCCATTGACTCAATCGACGACACTGTTGAACACAGCTATTCCGTATTGAAACTTACTTGATCGACACATGAGTTGAATGCATACACGAGCATGCATCTGTCAAGACTCCAGACAAAGATAGCTACATAACTAGCTACACGCAGATTACAGTCCAGAACACGTCTGCCCGGCCGAATTGCTTGAGCAGCATTTATGGCCCCACCCTCTGCCACTTTAGCTTACTCATTGTTGGGCTCAAATAGCTTTACAAACTAGCTAATAAGGCAGTAGTTTTTTTAATATTCTCGGTTTCCCGCATCTCCTTCCCATTTTCTTGATATTCTCCCATCCTATTGGGATTGGATAATTCTTATGAATTTGAGCTCTTACGGGTTCTACAGTCTACTCTTCGAAACTTTGGAACTCTGTTCTCATTTTGCGGACACAACAGTGTTTTGCCATTAACATTTATTGCAAATATTTTACGTTACTTTGGTATAATGCCAGGTATCTGTTACCTATGGTTTACGGTGGTATCTAGTATCTACCTATACGGTGGACTCTGCAAAGTCGCCATGTCACGCGTCTAATAATTCGAACCTAGTTTTACACAATACTCAAATTAATACTAACAAAAATATTTTTTAATATTTAACATTTGCAGCGTTTTATAGGAGTTCCTGCCAATACCTGACGAATCACTATTATCGTAAATAACTGATAATAAATTCCAATCAGACACAATATTTTCACGTGACTTATCATAATCTTAGTTAGCCAATAAAGAATATATAGCATAGAAATTATAGTGCCACTAAAACACTGATTGTAAAAACAAAATAAAAAACAGCTTGACTCTATAGTAATTTTCTACAATTTAGGCAAAGATGACCTTTTAGACACGCAATTTACATATTTCACAGTATTTTAATTACTTCCCTCATTTTTTGCAGATGGCGCTGTGTTAATTAATAATTACCTTACAAGTCGTATAGGGTACACTCACTACACTTACCGCATTAGGTACAGAAGTCTTCGAAGTGAAACATATTTTCGTAACCGAGCTTACGACGACCTCTCTGGCGCAGTGGCGGCGCGTTCGGATTCGAGTGGGAGGTCGCGGGTTCGATTCCCGCTACGGGCCACTTTGGAGTTTTATAACTTCTAGATTGGCTCAGGTCTGGTCTGCTGGGAGGCTTCGACCGTGGCTAGTTACCACCAAACCAGCAATGACGCACCGCCAAGCGATTTAGGGTTCAGGTGCGATGTTTGGAGAAACCGTTGGGGTAAATTTACTTACCCTTCTAAGTTACTCGTAGCACGATAACATCTTAGGCTGCATCATCAACTTAGCATCAGGTGAGATCGCAGTCAAATACTAACTTGTATAGAGTAAAAAAAAAGCTTAGTGACGAAAAGCGGCCCAAGAGACCTTGTAAGTTGTATTCATTTCAAAAGACCTTTGATTTCACTAAAATTTCATACATTTTGGATGAAAAAGTACTCATGTGGGCGGTTAATATTACGATGTTACGTGTAGCGGATACAACAACAGTGAACAAAAAACGTACTAAATGTTGAAAATCATTACGAGTTTAATACAGGTAACGTCATGTTTTTCGTGAAATATTTAAGTAATTAAGTACATATTAAATTAATGGGTAATGTCCTGCCCAAATAGGACGTAATTAAACAGTATATTTTAGATGGTTATTTATTATTTTAATATTACCTAAAAATAATATTCTGAGTTCCTTATTTCTTTAATGATAATGTTATGCCTACCTCTAATAATTCGTCAAGTGCGAGTTGGGCTCACGCACTGAGGGTTCCGCACACGCACTATAAAGACCAATTCCAACCAATACACCTCTGCCCACCAAATTCAAAAACGATCATCTTTGTTGCATGAATAATTTCAATTTTTTTGTTTTAATTTAAGTATTTAATTTTAAGCGTCTACCTGTTGCCGTTATAAATATAGAACAAAAACTAGCAAAGAGAAATCACGTATGCTGTGCGGGAACCCCCTTATATATATTTATTTTATTATCTTTTTTATTATTTGCTGTTATATGTTTGCAACCGAAATACGTCATCTGTGAAAATTTCAGCACGGTGATTCTGTATCGTTCAGTTTGTTAGTTAGTAACCCTCACTGGGTTATTAACTAAGAAAACGGATGCAAAAATCCTATTTATGTGTTCTTTTTGCACATTTTAGCATCTAGCATGGTATGTTGACATGATATCATAACAACTTAGGTTGGTAACTTGTGCAAAAATAATGCAAAAACAGGATTTGTGACTCCGTTTTGTTAGTTAACAACCCTGTGAGGGTTACTAACTAACCAACTGAACGATACAGAATCAGGCCACAGGTCACAAGTGTCTAACTGTCACGATTCAAGAGATACAGCCTGCTGACAGAGGAACTGACGAACGGACGGCAAAGTCGTTATAATCGGGTCCCGTATTTCCCGTTTGGGTACGAAACCCCGAAACATGGGGCGCTAATCGCAATGAATGAGACGTTTTGTGTACATAAACGATTTTTGTTGTGAGGCCAACGCTCTAAGCGTGGGAGTATATTATGGCGCCACTATTTTCGGCGATTCTATTTCTGAAACGCATATTGTACGATCAATGATCGCCCATCTGAGCCAATTGGGTATTACACTTCTTTTGAATTTGATAAAAATAATTACTTTAGCAGGACAGATTAATTTGTTTTGCTATAATCCGCTACTTGAAAAGATTCTGTATGGTACAATATGCAGGAACACTGCCCACATGAAACACCACACACAATTTTCCAACACTTTCTTCTAAAAGAAAGTGTTAAACTTTCTTCTAAAACTTTAACACTTTCTTTTAGAAGAAAGTTGAACACTTTCTTTTAGAAGAAAGTTTAACACTTTCTTTTAGAAGAAAGTGTTGGAAAATTGTGTGTGGTGTTTCATGTGGGCAGTGTTCCTGCTTATTGTACCATACAGAATCTTTTCAAGTAGCGGATTATAGCAAAACAAATTAATCTGTCCTGCTAATTATGGATTTCCGCAAAATAACGCCTGCTTCCATTCAATATAATTACTTTATTACAAACTAGGCTTAAAATAATGACGTACACTGAAAAAAATATTAAAATCCAACGAAGATTTACAAAGTTACAGGCATTATAATTTTGAAGTGGGAGTGTATTCTATTCCTTTATCGCAAAACGAAAATTTGTATGAAGCAGCGCAAAGCTACTACGGCATTCGTGAGGTGTGACGTCACAATTTAATTTCGCTGTCTCTGTCTAATCAGAAATATTTAAATGCCTATAACTTTTGTGTTATTTGATCTTGTTAATTAGTATTTTCAGTATACATCATTATTTTCATCCTAGCTTATAATAAAGTAATAAAAAAATTGGAGTCAAATACCCAATTGACCGTTCTGGAAAACAGACACACAATGAAAATCGTTTTTTAATTAATACAACTATAACGTTATCGATGCCGAGATATTTCTTCCGTTATAATTACGTGGGAAACATCTTTTTATCTAAGATATATACTGTTAATTTCGCATAAAATATTGCTAAACAAAATCAAGTTTAAAAATCTGGTCTGAAAACTCTATAAAACTTGTTTTAGCAACTCTACTCATCGCCATTATTTATTTTTAGCCAAGATTTTCAATTCGTTGTTATATTTATTAATTTTGCAAACTTTTGTTTAACTTGCAATATATAGTTATATAGGTCTGGACCTACCTGTTTAACTACAAACTAAAGTGCGGATTTAATTCTGCAATTCAATTTTGAAGCAGCCATATCTTCAACCGATTGAGCTGAATTAAAACTTCCTATGGAAGTTAAGACGACAACGCATGGTTCGCTGTGTGATGTCCTTCTAAATACAACATGGCGGAACACCCAATATGGGACTAGTTGTTTTTAAAGCACTCCTACGAGTTTTGAATAAATGACATTTAATAACCCTATTTCTGTCACAAACAAAGGCCATTGTTCTTTTTACTTTCAAAAGTAACACATTGCGTCAAAAGATATACCACACATAGATAAGAGGGCTGACGATATATTATAATGCATGCGTTTTATTATTGTTATAGGTAACTATTAATTAATAATTGAAACTTACGTAATTAAGTGAGTAGCAAGTACCAGCATAAATGTGAGTCAACGATTACTCAATTAAGTATAACATCCAACAAGCAACCGTAAATGCGTCGAAAAATTTGATATGAATTCGTAGTAGAAATCACGTGTGTTAATTATCATAGTAAAACCTATTAAAAATACGTCACTCTCGTTCATACTACTATAGCAGCATACGTAGCAATTAAAAGAACATTCCACTTCGTTTTATTTAATGCGTATTGTGTCTAGGTATACTAATCGTGACCATACGTCCCGCTTTGGGCGGGATTGTCCCGCTTTCAGGCTGTCTGCCCCGCTGTTCCCAGCGAGAGGAAAAAAAGTCCCGCTTTACCAAACTTGAACCTTTATAATTAATGTACCTACTTGTTAAAATATAAGATTGTCCTTATAAATTTCTTTATTGACGAGAAATTATCTGTTAAGTATTTTAATAAAGTAAAACTTTTATAAAATGATACAGCCGGATCATGTCAATTGCTTAGTATTTTAAAATGTATGTGGTACTTGACTGTATATTTTGTCGTACAAACTTTTACTGTCGCGTCAAGAGGTAGCGCTGTTATAACTTTTTCCCTCAAAGTTTTACTTGCATAGTGATTTCATAAAATCACATTACCTGTGTTTAATTTTTTTTTATTGTAAAAAAATGCGTCCCGCTTTGCCAGGAAAGAAAAATGGTCACGTTAGGTACACTCGTAGCTGCAAAGATAAAACCGTTTGTTGTGTCTGTATTGTTCGTATCGCATGGCAGTTCGTCAGCGCAGCTGCATGCTGATAAGGGCGTGATTCGTTTCATTTCAATAAACACTAGCCTACTTAGGTCCACTTGTGCGAAACGGGGGTTAAATATTTACATTTTTAACCCTAGAGACAACGTCTCTCATTAGACAATTTTCATAACTTACTCTGGGTTAGCGTGTTAACTCTGAGTTAACACACTAACTCGTGTTGGCGCAAATGAGCCTTAGAGTATAATAATTACGCTATCGAGTCTCGATGTCTCGTAGAAATAATGCAAGATCTTTGCTCGGTAGTGAAACCGGTGAGATAGTGTTTTAATTTCAATTGAGAGTACTTGAGCATATGAGATGGTGTCAAACGGCACGAATCGGAATCGCTTTTATATGTAGAGCCTGTTTCAAAACCGCCAGATAAACTTTATCTAACGAATAAACTTGACATTTTGACAGATTCCCAATACAATAATTGTCACAACATCAAATATTTTCCCTAAATAAAGTTTATCTAGTGATTGTGAAACAGGCCCTAAGAGGGATGGGTAACTTCCGGGCGCCAAAATTCAAATTTTATTTAGTTTTTCGCTAATAGTGGGCTAATTAAACATTTTAGGATTAAGGGTTTTGATTAATGAGTTTTCCGAGCACAGCATAATTTTGATAAAAACTTTCGCAACTCAAAAATACGCATTTAGTTCATATTGGTTCCAGATAGCTCCAAATCGGGGAAACTGAAAAAAATAATCCTTCGGGAAGCATTATGAGGTGTGGTGAATGGGAATATTTCAGTAGCAGAAGAGAGATATTGTGGAAATCTGCTTAATTTTATCGGGATTGTGGACGACCAAATGAAGTAATTGATTCTTTATGATAAATAGATCTATATTGATCTGTACATTTGTTGAATGTAATCACTTTAATATGATCTTGTTTTTCCAATCATGACGTTATTTTAATAAAACTCAAGAAAAACTGTTGCGAACAGATGTTTTAATAGCATATAATCTACTACTTCCGTGTGTCTAAGCACTTAATAAATCCATTTATACTAAAATTTAACGCAAGCATTAAGTTTTTGAGCATCAAGACGGTATAGTTATGTAAATTAAGTCGAATATAATAATAAGGAAGTGTTCTGTGCATCACATATATTAAATTAAAAATCTATTTTGCACGGCAGCAAATCATATTAGTCTCGTTCAAATGTACCCAATGGCAAATTATAGTTATGTCTATCTACGCCTCGACTTTGATAATATTATTTTTAGTTTATATTTTAAAACGTCATATCTTTTCGCACTTAATATAATTCAGGTTTAGCCATCCTGTGAAACTCGAAGAGTTTATGTGAGGCCTTTATTTAATGTAGTCTGAGATGTGAGGCTGGGGAGTTCACCTTACACTAAAATTGAATAATTAATTGTACAATAATTTAAAATGCTCTCCCTAGACAATGCTGTTACAGATTGTGGCAATACTAAGTTATGCACTAACAACCGAAATTAATAAACCCAATATTTTAACAGCACCGATCTACGAGTAATTTGTCCAGATTTGCCATGTCCGAGATAGAAGTTGTTCATAATTAATTACCAATTTTTTAATCAGAAATCTGTCCGCCCTATCCATCCATCCCACCTATCGTTTTCGTAAAGAAATTATAAAATTGTCGTCGCTAAGACAAGAAATAAATAAGATGTAAAAATGAATAAAATTAACTGCAGAGCGAGAAGTATATAAACAATCCTACTAATCATACGTTTATATTAATAGGTACACAGAATTTTCCGATAAATCAATGTCATTATTATGTACAATAGGTACATATTTTAAGTTGTGTTTCGGACTCCAGGCCCACTCTTATTAACGTAAAAGCTTTGTTAAGGGACTTTCTAGAAAATTGCCCAATAAACTCGTGGAAACCGCATCGAATCAGTTTAATGGTTCTCAATCTACAGCCACCTGTACAGACAAATAGGTTGATAGTGCATTTTCTAAAGGTAGATATAAAAGTATAAAGAAATGAAATGTAAATTTCACCGATATCGCAAATAAGTTTTTCTATGAAAAATTATAAAATTAAAGGATCAAAATTCTGACCTGACTCATCGCATCATGATAAAATAGAAAGTTGAAATCCACAGAACGATCCTATTGTTATATAATATTATACCTAATAATGTGAAAGTGTGTATATTTGTTACTGCTTCACGTTGTGCTATTTTTAATCCTGGAAAAATCTATGGTTCCTTCGTCCTTTGTAAACCTGCAATAAACATTTCTGCCAATATTAGAACTAAAAGACAAAATGAACAAAAGAGAGTTCCAACACCGGACTGAACTTAAACTAGAAACTACTAAAACACGAGTTATAAGAAAAGTTTTGAAAACACTTTATTAACGCTCCATTGAGTTCTGTCTCGTTCAACGCCACTCACTTATTTTGTGGTACTTAAATAATATTAAAAATAACGAGTTTGAAAATAATGCTCTTATATATGAGTTAAAATATTAACGTTAATTAGTAAATCCCCAAAATCCATGGACATTTTAGACACGCCAGCTTAGTTTTAGTTTTTTACGCTACGGAAAATGATCGGATGGGTCCGTTGGTTTAAGTAAAAAGTTTGTACCGACGGACGCTGGTATTTTACGGTCACGGATCGTATATGAAAACCGCACGTTTAATATTTATTTTATGCAATTGCATTTTCTTGACATACTTTCAGTTTCACTGTGCGTAGTTGCGTATTATTAAGGCGTGTGCCGCGGAGACACGCGAATGGTAATCGAGATAACATTATTGTCTGGCCATATTCGTAGTAAAAACGTTTTCTTTTTAATATGTTCCGTAGCGGGCACAAATAACACGTGGTGAATATTCGAATTCATTCTTTGTTTCTGTCGGTAGATGTCTGTTGCTGGACATAGGCTTCCAATGCTAGATTTCGCAATAGTTTTGCGCCGCTTGTACCAGCGACTCCCCGCTGCTCTAGTCAACCTTAATACGGAAGTCGGAACTTCCACCACTGCGTATATCTTTACGTGATCTGTAGACCAACAGAGGAGATCCGTGGACGAAGCTAGTCGCCAATAAAGCTACCAACAAAGTGTCCCAAAAGCTTATAAGTATCGATGGGCAGGGCATAGCGCATAAGACCTTTAGTTTAGGTACGTAGGGAAAGATGCTGATTTTCTGGTAGGTAAGTAATGTCAATTTCATTACCCGACGTAACTGACATAACCATAAACACCTCAACCTCTTGCCAGGCCTCTCCTTAAAGATTCAGAAGAGTTTAATCATATCAAAACCAATTTTGAGAACATTTCAACAACAAAGCATACAGCTCTCCTCACCGTCTTTACTAATAGAACTGTGTAGAACATTTCCAGATAATGTGTTGCTGGGCAACATTAACCTATAGAGCAGAAGTTTATAGACTATTTGTGGAGGTGTCAAACTCATTTATATATGTACGCTACAGTGAAGCTGAATAATTTTGTGGTTAACTAGCTACGACTATTTCCCTCGCTGTTAAAGCATGTGCCGGAGGTCGTGGGTTCGATTCCCACTACTGGTAAATATTTGTGTGATGAGCGTGAATATTTTCCAGTGTCTGGGTGTTTTTCAATATATTATATTTATGTATATTAGTATGTATGTATAATATATTATCAGTCATCTAGTACCCATAACACAAGCTATCGCTTACTTTGGGGCTAGATTGCAATGTGTCAAATGTCCCGTATATATTTATTTAAAAAAAAAAAAAAAAAAAAAAAATTTAGTTGCATAAATTACGATAAGTCAAAGGTATAAGGTTCCGATAAGGATTGGAGCTCAAAGCTAGCTACAACACCAAACTTTATCTCCCAAATTTGTCACGATCAGTTTGTTGAGATCAGTCTCTTCAAAGAGGTCGCACGTCGCACATGTTTAACGCTGGCTTAAAAACTATAATTATGTCCTGTGTTAGCATAGGCAGGAGACTATTTTGTCCCCGGGGAAAGGTCAAAATTTTCCACGTTTTTGTTTATCCCCCCTAGCATGGGCACATAGGTAGAGAAAATACTCGGTCGGTAATGGCTGTTCGGCGCGTCATGGCGCGCCAGGTCAAATTAGTAACCGAGGGATTGTATGTATGGGTGTACCTATGCCATTGCATATCTAGTCAAGACATTATTTCATTGAGAACCTGTTTCACAACCGCCAGATAAATTTTATCTAACGAATAAACTTCAAAATTTGGCAGATTCCCAAAACAAAAATTGTTATACTCGTAGCGTCTAAAAGCTAGATAAAGTTTATCTGGTGATTGTGAAACAGGCCCTTACCATAAGCGGTAGGCGGCGCTAGGCCCAACCTACTTTACTTATTTTTGACATGATTTTACTGTATCCATTGTATCCAAAGTTCTACGACATTACAGTGTTTTGAAAATGTTTATATGGGACAATACCCCCACATGACATACTAGTATTGCAAGGAATATTCAGCTGTCATTCTTGCCAAAACAAACTTTATTGTCCGCCGGGTTCTAATTATGAGTCTAATGCCTTACCTTATCAAACGTTAAAACCGGGTTAGCACCTCCTATAGTGCCGTCCTTTTTCTTCTCTATCTTATACACCATGATGTGGTTCTCCTGCACCGTGTGGACGCAGAAAGCTTTCGAGTCAGGACTCCAGGCCACGTGAGATGCGAAGTCGAACTCTATGTTGACTCGTAGAGTCTTGTGCTCCTTCACGCTTAGGTCTCGGATGTCCCACAGGATGACTGAGCCATCTGTTAAAAAACAAAATATCATTCTATTTATAGTTTGTCAGGTATAATTTTGTCGCGGGGCCGATTTCGGCGTCGGTATTCTCAAAGGACTTCCGAACAACGCCGAACGTGCCAACTTACCGATTAGCAAAAGTAAAAGTAGGGTAACATAAATTACTAAACCTGGGATACATGTGAAGCCCAGCCTAATATTATTTGCTTAATTTTGGAATAGAAGCAGACGTTACTTTGCGGAAGTCAAACGTAATAAATAATTCAGTGAATAAAATATCTTTAGTATTCTAAAGGTCTTGACGGGGATTCAAGTCCCCCAAATGTGGGAGACGTAAGATTCCAAGCTTACGTCTCCCACATTTGTTTACCAACTAGAAGCCCATAAAGAGATACTCGTACGCCCACTAACGGCCTTTTGCCACCCTATAAAATAAGCATCCATCGTTCTATAGCACTGTCTTTCATCTGTATAGAAATACGCAAAATATAAGATATAGATATGTGCGTTCATTTTAATCCCTACTTCCCTACTTTTATATTTTAAATGCGAAAGTAACTCTGTCTGTCTGTCCGTCTTCACGTCTTAACCTAACCAATCTTTATGAAATTTGATACATAGATAAGACTAGAGCTTGGGAATGGACATAAGCTACTTATTATCCCAATAAATACCACGGTTCCCGTGGGATATCAAATAATCCAAAACTCGCTATAGCAACAATATACAGCTGAAGATACAGGTAAATTATTATAGCAAATTTCTTTGATACTAGGTATAAACGTTAGAAAAGGGAGCGGGAACGGGAATACCTACTATTAACCCCGGGAAAATCCACGATCCCCCTGGGATCTGTAAAAACCAAAATTCACGCGGGCGGAGCTGCGGGCATACATACAGCTCGATAGGTATAAACTCGGGCAGCACATGAAGGTATTATGTAATTTTCAGACTCAGTTATTGCACGGCACTCTCAACTTAGTCATAATATCACGTTACGAAACAAAAGTGGTCCAATTTAAGCAACAAGGATGTGGATAACCTTTTAACTTTATTTTTAATGTTACACATTCAGAAAACTGTGTGTTGAGAGGCCCTTATTAAAATAAGGCTACATCTGGCATTCACTTAAAAGAAAACCGCTGTATGATTAAACAAGAATTTTTTATTCAAATTAAACTTATGATACATAATCAGTGCATTACGTGCAACACCCGATTCAAATAAAAATATACCTACCTATATAGATATTTCAATCCACGAAGACGCGCCCCACTCTATCAAAATTGCTTATTTCATTCGATTCGTATGGATTTTGACATAATGGGGCGCGTCATCGTGGATTGATATATCTTGCAAGCATAAAAATAACATGATCTTAGCGTTTCCACTGTAAATTAATATAATAAGAGTTGAATTAAAAAAACTAACATACTTAACTTTAATAAGAAGTCATTACCTACATGCGCTAGTTACTACACCTCTTACGTCAATCTCCAGTCCTAGTTAATGTTTAATAAAAAATCTATGTTAGACTTTCTTGTCACAATGTTTAGTTCATACAGAATGTAAACCGGAATACAGCGGTAACTTTGTCTACATTCAAAGAAACTTTAGCCCCTAAGGCCTGGTTTCCACCAAAGCGACGTCAAGACGAAAGGAGATACACTACGAAGTCGACTGTTATTTACATCACATGTGGAGAGAAGATGCGTAGCGGATAGGAGATATGAGCTGTGGGTGCTGCAGCGGCAGCAGTAGCGGAGAGCGCAAGGGCCAGCGGAGACCGCCGTCGGTGCCGCTTGACCGCTCGACTAAAGCCGGTTCCCAATATTATATCTATCTTCTATTTGCCTTACTAGAGATATAAATGTGACTTAAGCTCCATATAAGTTTAACAATTTCTATCTCTAGTAAGGTGAACCATGGATAGATAGAATACTGGGAACCGCCTGGTTATTCAAAACACATCGCCTCTTCTCCGCTTTGGTGGAAACCTGGCCTTAAACTTGATATGGCAATCTTGAGACTTGACTCACACTCAATAAAGCTTTTGATCTGAACGGTACCTACCGAGTAAGGAATCGTAGGAGCACGACTTTGCCGATAAATCTAGCGTTGCGGTACCAATGCGTTTAGTTATTTGGGCGAGATGCGCCGCACATGAGATAAATAAAACTCGCGTGCTCTGAATACACTTATAATAAAGTACTTAGGTATACAATATTCACAAATCACAATAGATGATTGTAAACATTATTGTCGGCCCGGGTCGCCTTTGTCGGTGGTAACACCAGGATCTTCGATTCTAGGCTCACGAGAGCTGACGAAGACGTGGCAATGCGTTCAAATTTTGAACGTCGATCTTCCGTCAACGTTGCAGTATTTCCAGCCAGTCGCCACAGGTATAATATACTGCATAATGCATATATGATATACTAGCAAACGCCCGCGGCTTCGCTCACGTTGATCTTCTGCTTTACTCCCTCAGGCGTTAAGTTTCCAAAATTCTTGTATTTACCGTCATTTAATTTAATTTTGACCACTAAATATTTCCTAATGCTTACTGGTTATAGTCAGACGTCGATTTTCAAAGCAATCGGCCCAGTAACAAAAAAGTTCAAAATGGCGGCCAAAAAGTTCATCATTTTTTTATCTTGACCACAAATTCCTTCTCTATGCTTGCTGCGATAGTCAGATATCTATTTTCAAAGCAATCGGCCCAGTAACAAAAAAGTTCAAAATGGCGGCCAAAAGGATCAAAGTTTTTAAATTTTGACCAAAAATTCCTTCTCTATGCATGCTGCCATAGTCAGATATCGTTTTTCAAAGCAATCGGCCCAATAACAAAAAAGTTCAAAATGGCAACCAAAAAGTTCATATTTTTTTTTATTTTGACCACAAATTCCTTCTATATGCTTGCTGCGATAGTCAGATATCAATTTTCAAAGCAATCGGTCCAGTAACAAAAAAGTTCAAAATGGCGGCCAATAAGTTCAAAATTTTTAAATTTCGACCACAAATTCCTTCTCTATGCTTACTACCATAGTCAGATATCGTTTTTCAAAAGCAATCGGCCCAGTTACAAAAAAGTTCAAAATGGCGACCAAAAAGTTAATTTTTTTTAATTTTTGACCACAAATTTCTTTTCTATGCTTGCTGTCATAGTCAAATATCGATTTTCAAAGCAATCAGTCCAGTAACAAAAATGTTCAAAATGGCGGCCACTTTTTTAAATTTTGACCACAAATTCCTTCTCTATGCCAGGTGCCACAGTCAAATATCGATTTTCAAAGCAATCGGTCCAGTAACAAAAAAGTTCAAAATGGCGGCCACTTTTTTAAATTTTGACCACAAATTCCTTCTCTTTGCTTACTGCCATAGTCAGATATCGATTTCCAAAGCAATCGGCCCAGTAACAAAAAAGTTCAAAATGGCGGCCACTTTTTTAAATTTTGACCACAAATTCCTTCTCTATGCTTGCTGCCATAGTCAAATATCGATTTTCAAAGCAATCGGCCTAGGAACAAAAAAGTTCAAAATGGCGGTCACTTTTTTAAATTTTGTCCAAAAATTCCTTCTCTATGCTTGCTGCCATAGTCAGATATCGATTTCCAAAGCAATCGGCCCAGTAACAAAAAAGTTCAAAATGGCGGCCACTTTTTTAAATTTTGACCACAAATTCCTTCTCTATGCTTGCTGCCATAGTCAAATATCGATTTTCAAAGCCATCGGCCCAGAAACAAAAAAGTTCAAAATGGCGGCCACTTTTTTTAATATTGGCAACAAATTCCTTCTCTATGCTTGCTGCTATAGTCAAAAGTCGATTTTCAAAGTAATCGGCCCAGTAACAAAAAAGTTCAAAATGGCGGCCAAAAAGTTCAAAATTTTTCCTCCTCAAAATTTGGATCTCGAAAATCCCTTTCTGAATACGAATTCATGATATAATTCCAACCTAGGTACCAAATTTCAGATCCCTACGACTTGTAGCTTTTCGGGATCCCTGGAACAACGTAAAAAATTTCACTTTTGTATGGGGAAATCCAAAAAACCAACGGTTTTTACCCCTTCAAATTTGAATTTCTGGAATTCCCGTCTTAGTACGAATTCATGACCTAATATCTACCTAGGTACCAAATTTCAGATCCCTACGACTTGTAGCTTTTCGGGAATTCCTGGAACAACGAAAAAAATTTCACTTTTGTATGGGGAAATCCAAAAAACCAACAGTTTTTACCCCTTAAAATTTGAATTTCTGGAATCCCCGTCTTAGTACGAATTCATGACCTAATATCAACCCAGGTACCAAATTTCAGATCTCTACGATTTGTGGTTTTTCGGGAATCCCTGGAACAACGAAAAAAATTACACTTTTGTATGGAGAAATCCCGAAAACCAACGGTTTTTACCCCTTAAACATGGAATTTCTGGAATCCCCGTCTTAGTACGAATTCATGACCTAATATCAACCTAGGTACCAAATCTCAGATCTCTACGATTTGTAGTTTTTCGGGAATCCCTGGAACAACGAAAAAAATTACACTTTTGTATGGAGAAATCCCGAAAACCAACGGTTTTTACATCTTAAACATGGAATTTCTGGAATCCCCGTCTTAGTACGAATTCATGACCTAATATCAACCCAGGTACCAAATTTCAGATCTCTACGATTTGTGGTTTTTCGGGAATCCCTGGAACAACGAAAAAAATTACACTTTTGTATGGAGAAATCCCGAAAACCAACGGTTTTTACCCCTTAAACATGGAATTTCTGGAATCCCCGTCTTAGTACGAATTCATGACCTAATATCAACCCAGGTACCAAGTTTCAGATCTCTACGATTTGTAGTTTTTCGGGAATCCCTGGAACAACGAAAAAAATTACACTTTTGTATGGAGAAATCCCAAAAACCAACGGTTTTTACCCCTTAAACATGGAATTTCTGGAATCCCCGTCTTAGTACGAATTCATGAGCTAATATCTACCTAGGTACCAAATTTCAGATCTCTACGACCTATAGTTTTGGCGGAATCCGTGGAACAACCAAAATGCCTCATTCTTTTATATATATAGATTATTATCGCTTGTACATCCTAATTACTATTCTGCATCATCATTTACTATGTGAGATCATCATACAAATACATGTATTATTTACAATATCCAAGTTCATTAGTTCAAAAAGAAATAATGCATAATTAACGTGAATACATACGAAGGCTTCGTATAAAGATACTTCTATAATCTGCTATCGCATATGATATTAACTCTGTTGAATAACAAAAATTTGGAAACCGTTCAAAATCGTTGCTCCAACCAACTAACGTAACCTAGGTAAAAAGTCACTAAAAAAAGGTATAAGTAGGTTCTTTCGAATTTAGTTTCGAAAATGTTTTTAGTAAAGAGTTACGCATAAAATTGTTTTGGTAAGAGACTGTCAAAAAATAGATTGCTACATTTACAGTTTGAAAATGTTATTTTAACATGCCGATTAGAACGCGTACTTTAGTAATCTGTTGTATATTGTAAACATGTAAAACAGTACAGAAAAAGTGTTTTGTGTTATTTTCTTTTTTTCTAGAAACTGTTCAACCACGTTATTTAGTTTTGAAATGGTATATAAAATGTCCCTCAGCTAAAATATTGCTTAATTCATAATTATCAAGCGATGCGTCTGCCAATATCTCCGAAGGTCGAGAAGGAATGTATGTATTGTAATATTGTTATAACAAGGCAATTTTAATACCAAATTTTTGTCAGTACCAAAACTCCAGGCCAATATACGGCCGTGACTACATGGTTTCATTGTCAACTCCATATCGACTCATTCAATCACGTAGGCAGATTTTCACCCACACGTAGCACTGAGAAGTCAAAAGGGCAAAAGCTAATTAGGAATACAATATTTCATCCTTCGCATTTTACGACAACTTTTATGTATTTTGTATTCAATACCACGTAATATTCTTCCAAGGTACCGCGATCGTGATCATTAATTTTGATTGGCTGTTTGCAAAGGTACAGGTGGGCTGAAATCACATAATATGGAGGTTCATCTACGTATTGATTGAACTGAATGCCTACGTTAAAGACCTGCTGACACTTCTCGGTGTAGGTACTTGGTATCAATAATGTATAACCTAGATCAGGGGTGGCCAACAGGTCGATCGCGATCGACCGGTCGATCGCGACTGTTAGTCCAGTCGATCGTGGCAAGGCAAAAAATATAAATACGTAGAATCACCTACTGCTGGATGCATCATCGTGTATAATTTTTCAATCGTTGTTCCGTCACGGTATTTATCCTCTATTTGACGCAGTATAGTGGCAGCAGAATGGGAATTGGACTACTTCTTTACTATGGTGAAAGACAACTGTTGCTGCCTACTATGCAATACATCCTTGGCAATGCCCAAAAAAGGAAATTAAGAGCGACATTTTAACTAGGCAATAAATTTGGTGACAAGGGTCAGGGGGCTGATTCTGTATCGTTCAGTTTGTTAGTTAGTAACCCTCACTGGGTTATTAACTAAGAAAACGTAGGCAAAAATCCTATTTTTTCATACTTTTTGCACAAGTTAGCAACTAGCATGGTATGTGGTCATGATACCATACCAACCTAAGTTGGTAAATTGTGCAAAAAGAATGCAAAAAATATGGTTTTTGCCTCCGTTTTTTAGTTAACAACCCAGTGAGGGTTGCTAACTAACAAATTGAACGATACAGAATCAGGCTACTGATGATGCCTTCAGACACTGCATGCTGCTAATGGCTAGTTTGAAGATTAATTTTCGTTTTTTAATAAAAATATAATTTAAATTACATTGATATATTAATCGAAAAATTATAAAACAAGTGGAAAATTGAAAAAAATTAAAACACCCACGACTTTTGCAGACTTGTAATTGAAAAAGGATTAAAAAAATTTTTTTGAAACTCCCCGACTAAAGGAAAGTAAGAACTAAGAATTTATCAGTATAGTTACAAATCCAAGAAAATCCGTCGGAGCTGCAATTGCTATTTTCGTTTCCAATATCAATTAATGTAATTAGTAAGTATTGATAAACTGCCGGTATATGAGAAGTATCAAGAAATTTAATTAGTCATCAACTGGTAAACAGCACCATCAACACCGTCATAGGCAGAACACAGCAGCTCCGGCGGATTTTCTTGGATTTATAATTATACTAATAGGTTCTTAGTTCTTACTTTCCTTTAGTCAGGGATTTTCAAAAAAAATTATTTAACCCTTTTTCAATTACAAGTCTACAAAAGTCGTGGGTGTTTTAAACTTTTTTAATTTTCCACTTGTCTCTTAACAAAATAAAAAATGCAACATGATTGTGTACTGAACTATGCTGTTTCAATTAAGATTTCTAGAAGTATGTACTTATTTGGTAGATCGCACAGGGTCTCGTTAGTGAACAAGAGATCTTGGGTCCAATCAAGTTGGCCACACCTGACCTAGATGATAACCCACGCCACGTGGTTTGCTGTACGGAAGCATTCATTATCACAGCCTTGTAGGGATTTATATTTTATTTGCGTAATAAAATAATCGTGAAGTAACTAATTTCATTTCGGTACAAAAAACCAGGAACATAGTTAAACATTGTAATGCTGATGATGTACCTATGTAGATTAAATATTATGCAATTTTCAAAAAGGAGTGATACAAAGATATTTTTAAATAACCATGGTTAATTGGTCGGTGAACAGCACGCTAAGTAATCTAGGTAAGCGTGCAGTAATGCGGGAACCGGTAAAAGGTCATGAGAGCACTAAGTTATCGAAACTGAGTCACTGTACCAAGGCCTTTGGTTTTCAGTCGATTACAAACTGCGCCTAAAGTTTGAGACGGGTACAGGCGAATTATTATCGAGGAATGGCTTTTATATAGAGTTCTATTGGAAATCATAACTTTGTGGTTGTAATGAAGACGTAAGTTGCTGATTGCGTTATCGCTTGAACCGATGTCAAGGGGATATTGTATAACTAATTGATTTATCAATCGCCCAATTGATCTGGATGTTTGCTGCAAAGTTCTCGGATGGTAAAGTGCGCATTATTATAATGTGAGCAATCTTGAATTTCTATTTCACTTAATCGTCTTCAATCTTTCTTAATGCTAACATGGTTAGCCACGTGCAGTTGAAAACTGATTATCAAACTTCAAGTTTACAAGTACCGTGGCTTGCATATAGAAATCACGAGTAGCTATCTAATAAACTTTCCTTTTCGTATGTACAAATAATATTATTGTTCGAAAACCCACGCATCAACATCATGCGAATTTGATGTACCTAATAACCTTGAAACGAATCATAACAAGTGTATGTCGGTGAGAACGAGAAAAATAGTAAAAAAACCTGTCTGGTACGCACAAAAACACATGATAGTTAAAGGAAAGAAGACGGACGGAAGGCCGGACATGACGAAATACCGCTGCCATTTACGAACACCTTAAAGGTTATTGAGAAATATGAGGAAAGTCTCAAGACAAAAATATTCTTTATCATAGTAAAATAATTTATACAATGACCATTTGAAAGACTGTCAGTGGAAAGTTTTATTTTGTTTATAAGTAGTATACGAAGAACGATGTCAAGTAGAATCAAATCAATTACTTGTTTGTAGAACTATCTACTGTTACTCTACGATTAACTTCAATAAAAAGTCATTCGGAAAAGTAATAGCAGTAAAGCGTAAAGGACAGTAAATTAGTAGCTAATTGGCAAAGAGACACGCAGAGCTCTTGTTACTAGCAAGATCTGGTTAATTAAAGGACAATCAATTGGAGGGGAGCGTCAGTGCAACGCTAAGAAATGGTAGAAACTCTTATTTGCAGCAGAACATTTTCAGTACGTTTAGAAATGTTGGACAACGAATTCTGCCATCGTCTAAAAAACCAGGACATCTCGAGAAAGAGCACGGGTAAATATCCTGTGTATGATGCATCATTTTATGCTTATGTAACAGTTAAGCGATCTCAAAGGGCATCATCAAACAATGGCAAAGCGCAACCGTGCGTTACATAATCGGAATGTCTAAGTTTTAATGTGGCACTTTATAATATTCCACATGAGATGTATATTTTTAAAATGCAAATGCTTTTAGCTAATGGCAATACAAAACTGTTTTATTTATTGACATAACTACTGTCAACCTGTAAAACGACAGAGGCTTCCTCTACAGTTAAATTTTGTAAAAAATGTTTACTGATTTAATAAGTACTTAGGCAATTATTTTTAAAGCCAGGTTAAATGGACTATTTGAACTATTTGTACTATTTTTCAGATGAGAAGAGAACTTTGACCTTATTTAAAAAGAAATTAATTTATAATGAGATCTATTTGATATAGTAGTGTTTATGTCTGATTAGTCACCACTCACCTATTTAGTAGCATAATGCTACTGACAAGCAGCTTATGAGAGACTGAAATAACATCAATTTTCAAGTCATAAAAGGAATTTTTCAACCTACACGCTTCGTTTAATATGTACAATATTTTCGCGAACATTGTATTAAGTTGCGAAAATCAGTAAATTGCTTCTTTTGATACTTAATACTATAATGTTTACAGGTCAATACATACTATTTATATTGGATAAACATTATGTAAGAATATAAAAAAACTATCAGTCTTAAGGAATATAAACTAAGATAATCAATTAATAACATTTTACAGTATAGCTACATTTCGGTCTCAGCAGGTATACACTATATCATTATAAGATTTGTTCACAAAAACTTTCATGGTCGTGGTTCAGTCCAGACGTGATATCATATTATGGAATTATACAAGTTATTATAATTCTGTCGATTATTATCATTCGAGATGTTTGCAAAAACAGTATCAAACTCGAAACAATTAGCATTGATTGACAGAGTATAATATGTGGTACATCTATTCGTCCATGTAGTAGATTGTATTTTATTGGTCGATTTGAATAACGTATGCTCGTTTTTATAGGTCAGTAAAAAGATACGCATTTATAACATCGTTTTGATATTCAAGTGACACTATTGGAGAGCGTGACCCAGTCTCAACCGAGCATACGAACTTCTTATCGGAATATCAAAGATATACCTACTGTTGCTTTATACGAAGCAAGTTTCTTTAAAGAAAAGATGTTCGTGTTCTGATACATGTTTAATCAACTAGATTCAACATACATAATAAAGTGTCGTATCCGTTTTCGAAAGTCGAAACGAAGAATTTATTTTCATCGAATACGTTGACCTGCCTACTACCTAGTTGTTTTTAAAAATTAAAGATATTTCTCCTAGACCCACTCATGCAAGTTCCGAAAATCTAATGATTTTATCCAAGAATTTTTTTCACAAGTGAAGAGAGCTCTTTAGATTTAGACAGAGACAGTACAAAAATTAGGTTAGAAGGAAGTAAGTTTCAAAACACAAATGTTGCAAATTTCAATACCCTCTTACTATTTTACATCGCCTCACTTATATTTGACAGGAAAAGAGAAGTTTAAAATTATTGCATTGCATCTAGTTCACAAATTAAATCATAGATTTAGGGCCTGTTTCACAATCACCAGATAATCTTTATCTAGCGAATATATTTGACGTTGTGACAATTTTTGTATTGGGAAACTGTCAAAATGACATTCATTAGATAAAGTTTATCTGGAGGTTGTGAAACAGGCTCTTTAATAAATTCGAAACGACATTGAAGGTTTTCAGAAAGTAAGTGATCAATATTTCATAGAGCGAATCAATGATGTACCAATGTAATTGGAATTGAAAACGGTAGCAGGTCAAAAATAATATTTATTTAAAACTGGCTATAAACAACCGAACATCCATATTATATTTATGCGCGCCTTTAATTCTTTCAGTTCGTTGGCCTTTTCAAGGAAACTAGGAAGTATTGGCGTATCAGCACATGATGGCCGTTCAATAAGCTAGTAAGTAGTAACCGAGATACGTGATAATATGAATGATTCATTAAATTAAATCATGCTCGAAATTGTAACTCGAAGTCACTATGCAGTTTATACCCCTAAAACGATTGGGTTACATAATACACCAGGCAATACAAATTATATTATAGGTAACCCAGAATTTTAATTGTGGTAGATTTAACGATGATTCCAGAAATGGAAGATAGCTGAAGTCAGATTTCTTCCCTATTTCTACCTTACCAGGTATAAATAATTTACACGGTATGGAGTATCAGATCCAGATGGAGTATCAAAATTAATAAGCACTCGTGTAACATGAAATTATAATCAGTCTGACATCGAATTTCTTTAGATAGATCTTCTTGAGACATTTAATGGGGTTTTAAGTAGAAAGTTAGAGCGTAACAGTCCCAAGATGAGACAAAAGGGGATTTTGGAATTGCTAAGCGGACAAAATCACAGGTAAAAAATAATTATAATATGTACAAGTATCTTAAAGGCATGAGAATCTTAAAAAAATGGTTCTAGAACAAAAACTTGTCCGTGCTAGTAATGTTTGTATCTACTAAATTCAAGGTCTTTAGCCATTGTAGAAGATTCTAAACTGAACTCATTGAGTATTCATATATTTAACATAATATTTTAGCTTCTTAGTACATTTTCACACATTATTATAGTAAGCATAGTAAAGTTTGCCGTGTCAATATTTATAAAATCCAAATAGCTCTTGCTGGGTTTAGGTTTAACCCACACATAATGCCCACGTAAGTACGTACCTACGTAAGTACATTTAAATTGAAGGCGAAGGTTTTTTGCAATTTCTTTTTTATGGCAGTTAAAAATTACAGAATCAAGTACGGGACGAACTCGCGCACGAAGGGTTCCGTACCATTATCAATAAAAAACGGCAAAAAATCACGCTTGCTGTATGGTAGCCCCTTTGAAAATATTTATTTTACAATTTTTTCTGTATTTGTTGTTATAGCGGCAACAGTAGTGACTTCATTATTATCTATGAAAATCTCAACTGTCTATTATGTTACAAGAATTACAGCTTGGTCACAGACGCTATTCTTCTATCATACACACATGCTTGTCAATAAAAACTTAATTTCTGGTCTGTGGTTGTATAACTCTCATGCAGTATGTACCTAGGGACTTCATATTTCCTCTTCTTTCTTATAAGCCTCTTACGAGTGTATGCGTCTATAATCCATATCAGTACTTAGCTATACGGACATGACGTTTTCCAACTACTTAAGAATTCCATGTCTTCATCAGCAAATATGTGACACCGTGCCTCAGTGCATAGGGGGTATAGTAGGCGTGTCAAACGATGGCGAAACGGTATTTGTGCAACTTATTGTGAAAGAGTATGGAAGGAGGCGGGCTTCGAGGCTCCATGGTCAAATTGCCTTGCATTGTTACCCATTACGGACCGAGCTAAGAAACCTTAGGAACACTAAAACAATACATACTGGTATCAATTCAGTTGTGCCAAATCTCTAAACTAATTTGACGCGTTTAAAAATAGTGCTATCCTTTTCCATGGGGAGAATTTTAAAAAGATAACACTAAGTACATTAATAAGACGCGTAATATTACTGAGATTTTACCCAAAAGCATTGGCACCACTATGCGGTCTTTTATAAAGTTATACTTAAATGAAACTCAACCTCAACACATCTATGCAATTTTTGCAACTGAGCACCTTTATGGATTTACATTTTTATTGCTTCTTTGAAATTTTTCCGTTAGGTATTATCTCCCTGTAAATTCTAGCAAATGCATTGTATAGAAATTTTAAATAAATAAGCTATAACATTGAAGCTTTGAAGCTCTTATGTTTATCTTGAAATAATAATATAATCAGTTTATTCGATATCATGTTTCCAATGTTTCTGTAGTTATTCTTAGTACTCGATAGGTTTATTAATTACCTGGAATTTAATCAATCTTGTCTTTTATTTATCCTGGTTATATCTCCAGCCTTAAACCAACTTTATTAGTACCTACCAACATCATAGTACATACAGTAGCCATACAAAGAAAATCTAATTTGACATCATTATAATTTTCATTGTCACTAACGTTCTTCTAGAACTCTACGATCTACGGGTTCAATATTTTTTGAGAATAAAAAAGCTTTGTGCATCTGTTATAGACCTAGAATCGCCATATTAGAAGTCACTAGGAGCTAAAGCGTCAGCTGTACTAAACGAAAAAAATGTAAAGGTTTCCAAAGCTTTTAAGCAGGTTTTAGGGTATAAAAGAGAAACAGCAACTACTCCAAAAGTCAAGAAATTGTGTACTTTAGTGTACTATAACCTACTTTCGAGTATCAACGTGATCCTTTTTTTTCTTATAGAATGTATGAAAATAATGTCAGGAAAATGTAGGTCATATCAAATTGATAGAGCTGTAGGTATTTTAATATAGTGCGTATAAGAATTCCACGTTTAAAGATAAGTTTCGAGTAATCTCATTATCAATAATGATTAGATACAGTTTTGTAAATGCGGCTAAATTACTAATTTTCATAAAGGTAAAATTGCAATACCGATAACACCCTTAAATCTTCGTTATCCTATTGAGGAAACATTTTATTTAAATCTAGTTGACACGAAAGACGTTGTTCTCTCCTCTAAACCATTAATAAGGAAGCCACTCAAACACCACATTTTTGAGTTTTGTTGATGCCTATAACACGGGTTTATTAACTCATCTTAGGCATTGAGCGTTTGCTCAATTGAAAATGAGATGAGAATAATTTTAGTATTTATACATTAATCCTTGAAGATTTTTGGTAGGTGTCGATCGATAGGTTTTTTATAAACAGCAAACAGTGGCAGCTTCTCATTACATAAGCAGAACAAAAATAATGGATATTGCTGATTCTAAAAGAATCAAATCATAACACCTGACATTTATACAATACTTACTCAGCTTGATCTTGTATTACAACTGCAGGATCATGTTTCCTAGAATCAGCAAATCAATGGGAAATATACTCAGCATTTATTTATACCAGCGGCGACATGTTTCTGTAATTGTATGACAGTTAATAAGCATCAAGTTACATATTTTCTTTGTTTTTGACGTGACAACGTCTTATAAATCGATAGAGCCGGTTGCACGCACGAAAAAACATGACTCATCCGGCGTTACCTCGCTCATGCGGCGTTACCGGCGTTACCTCGCGAGCGCGGAACGAGCGACAAAGAAGACGTTGTCACGTTCAACTATCGTCAGTAGTGACTTAACAGGCAACCAATTTTTTCATAAAATCAACGTCAATAAATTTTACTTATTTACATGCAATAGAACTAGGGTGTGATTCTCGAAAATATAAAATTTGTACAGCGGCCAACCATCGCCAGTACCCATAGCAAGGCAAACATAAGCAGCCAGTTGGCGTCTTAGCTGCATAATTGATGCAAGCATTAACCAATCAGCTGCATAGGTAAGCTCGTCGCTGCTATAAGGATTTTCGCAGAATCCAGGGTCTGTATACCTACAGCTAGACGTTAAGAGAATTTACTGGATTTATTTTCGTCTTTCTCACTCTCACGGATACGTCGGTAGGTGCGACATGCACGTTTTTTGTTATTTATTATCATTATTATTGTTATTATTTTTGTTGTTTATTATTATCGACGCATTAAAACAAAAATTACAATTACATCAATTTTAGTTTCCGACAAAAATTAGAAAAACTGAGATTTTGGAGCAACTTTTGGGAGAACTTTCTATGGAGAAAATTTTATCCTCCTGTTTCTGCTTCTAAAAGATTTTTGATTAAAGACCCAAAATACATGAAGTTTTTATCTGAATAATGTTTTATTGTGTCAACCAGATTACAAAAAGTAACTTACAAACAAACTTACTATGTACGGGTGGTCTCTGCTGCCTACTTTAGGTGACCCTGTGCTATAGGCATCAGCGACCTTCCCTCCTTATCAGAAATGGACTTAAAATTACAAAAAATCAAGGATTTAGCCCCTAAAGCAAAATTTAGATACACGTGTGTGTGTGTGTCTGGTGTGTGTGTGTGTGTTTGTTTGTGTGTGTGTGTGTGTATGTGTGTGTGCGTGGATGTGTGTAAGTGTGGGTTATATAAAGAGGACTTACTATTCACTTGACCTGTTTTATTAGGTTTTCTGTTTCTATATAGCTCAAGTTTTGTAAGTAATTTGTAACAGCTTTTTTGCAATTAAATGAGTTCATATCGTGCATGGAAAGCTTTTTATTTAATTTATTATATATAGTTTTTCCTAAATAGCATTTAAATTTCTGGGCATATAGTGTTCGAAAACGTGGCGTGTTAAATATTCTAAAATTGCGTCGTTTATTGTGACGGTCACGTATAAGCCCATCCAATGAGCTATGTTGCTTAAGGATAAGACGAAGGATGTACAACTGCCGAACTGTAAGCACTTGGGCTTTGGCATACAGATCTGATGTGGGGAAGCGCTTCGGCAAGTTGTACATCACCTTCAACACAGCGCGCTGAGCCCTTTCTAACGTCAGTAACTTAGTTTTAGAGGCCCCTCCCCATGTTTCGACACAGTATGACAAGATAGATTGACAGAGAGCCGAGTACATTATTTTTAAAATTTTGGGACTAGCTATGTGGCGAACATTTCTGAAAACTGCAATCAGTTTTCGGACACGTTTCGCTATAAGATTAATATGAGACGTAAAAGAGAGTTGATTATCCAACAGGACTCCGAGATATTTAAGTTCTGATGATCTTTCAAGAGTAGGACAGGAACATTGATTAGTCTGATTAGAGAGAAGGCATTGATATTTATGTGAAGTTAAGTTATACGTTTCGTTTGAGGGTTGTGAATCTTTAAATATAGAAAAGGTTAAGTATTTAGTTTTACTTGTGTTTAAACTAAGAAGATTTTCACCTAAAAGATTAGAAATGATGTTTAGACCTTGTTGAGCATAGTAGAAGGTTTCATCCCAACTCTCTCCCTTAAAAACAAGTGCTGTATCATCGGCAAATGAGAAAACATGGCCATTTTTTAGTTTTGTATTACAAATGTCATTAATGTAAATTAGGAAGAGAGTTGGTCCAAGAACACTTCCTTGCGGAACTCCATGTTTGACCGGTAATGGGTCACTTAGATGTTCACCGATTTTAACATATTGGTATCTTTCACTGAGATAATCCTCAAAGAGTTGATGCTGGATGCCACGTATACCGATGTTTTCTAGTTTACTTAACAGACGAGAGATAGAAACAGTATCAAATGCCTTAGCTAAGTCTAGGAAGATGCTGAGACATTTGTCACCATTGTCTAAGCTTTTAACTATTTCATCAGTAAGAGCTGCCACAGCATCACCAGTAGATTTAGCTTTGCGAAATCCGAATTGGTTATTAGATAAAAGTTTATTGGATTCTAGGAAACTCATTAATCTTCTGTTCATAATCTTTTCTAGAATTTTTGATATCGATGGTAGAATTGATATTGGCCTGTAATTTGTGACATCATTTTTGGGACCTTGCTTGTAAATGGGTGTTACAACTGACTGCTTAAGAACTTTGGGAAAAACGCCTGTCCTGATAGCAAGGTTACAGATATGTAGAATAGGGCCACTAAGCACTTGTAAATTGTATTTAAGAATTTTATTAGAAATTTTGTCAATACCCGGGGCAGATTCAGTTTTAAGTGATTTTATTATTCCTACTACTTCAGCAATATCGGTTTCATGTAAAACAAAAGAGTTGGACGGGGATGGTAAGTTCAAGGGCTTTTTAGCGCTACTATTGTATTGATTTATTAAGGTATTGGATAACGTTGAGCCCACTGAAGCAAAATATTTATTTACATTGTTAACTGTGTAATTTGGATTATCATTGACAGTTAATAGATTTATAGAGGAAGTAGTTTCCTTTTTATATTGTGCAATAGAGTTGATAGCTTTCCAAGTCTGTTTAATGCCCTCAGAACTAGCTTTTTCTAGCTCCGACCTTTCATATTGTCCTTTTATTTTTTGAGTAGATCATTACAAAAATTGCGATATCGCTTATAAGCGATCTCATGCACTATGTTATTAGGTTCGCGCTTTAGTCTAACATACATCCTATCTCTGTTTCTCATACATCTTACCAGACCTGGAGTAATCCAAGGTTTCAGTGGAGTTTTTCGTCGCGGAAGCTTTTTTACATTTGTGTTACTTTTAACAACACTTGAAACAATGTCAACAAAATATTCAGTTGCTTTGACGCAGTCGTTCATTCTCAAAACCGGTGTGAAGTCGAAGCTTCTTAGTTCAGTATTAATATTCTGATAATTAATTTTGGTAATTATAGATGCTTGCTGAGTTTGCGAAGTATTGGATTCTAGCAACACAAGGACACAATCATGATCAGTTAAGGAATGCTTTATGACTAAGGTGCTGGGTTTCAAATTAGTTTTAATGATCACGTGGTCGAGACAAGCAGATTCTCTAGTTGCCAACGTGTGTGCAGGCAGTAAGCCATGAGATGCTAACAGATTAAGGTAATCTGCAGTATTTAAGTCAGGAATCTGTTTCTTAATATTTAGATTAATGTCGCCTATTACCATTATGTTTCTGTATGATCTCAAAGTATCGAGAACAGTGTCAAGGGAGTCCAAAAATCTGTCTATTTTTGTAAATGATGGTGGCCTGTATACTGAGACTATAGCAATATTATTATTTAAAGTAGTAACTAAACAATTTGCATCATTAAAAGATGGTTCATATGTGTTATATGCAAGACCTTTTTTTATGTATAGGACGATCCCATCATTTTGGTTGTATAATATATTATTTGAGAAACTTATATAGTTTTCAATCTGTGGAATACAGATATATGAAGTTAACCAGCATTCTGTTAAAATAATTATATCAGGCATAACTTTAATCCTTTTTAGAAATATTAGAAAACCATCTATATTGCATTTTATACTTCTAATATTTTGAGTCAAAATTTTAAGTGTGTTACGAGATGAACTAACTTGAAAAAGACATTCCTCTGGAGAGCATTCCGTGGAGTAAGAAACTTCCGCGGCGTCTATTTTTTTCATTAAGTCATTGATGTTAGTTGTACTATCCATTGACTGCTTTGTAAATAAAAACAGATGCACAGCGACAGAAGTTTACCATATTAAACAGTATTATGGGTATAATTATTGCGCTAATCCTACGAATATATAGGCAACAATTATAAATAGTTGTTGTTTTCTTAGTTGTATTGGTATATAGGTTTGCATGCTGAGTTTCATACACAATGTATGTATTAGTATGGTTCCTGCAAGTGAATAGTAGCATGAAATAATAGTCAATAACAGATGAAATATCAAAGACAACGGATTGAGACATAAAACGTTTTATAGGGTGAGTTTCCATTATTAATATGCTGTTTGTTTGTGTGTGTGGTTTGTGAATGTGTGACTTAATGTGATGGTGTGTGTAAGTAAACTTAAACTTAATATAAAGTGTTTTACACAAATAATAACTATATACTGTTTCGATGTAAAATACTGAAATATTTGTAAAAAATCTTAGCCATAAGTTAACCACTATGATTATCAGTTTAAGCCAATTGCGTCCTCGCCAAAAACCCGCTTGATATCGGCTTCAGATCTTATTTGACGAACCGGTTTCCCTTCTTCTTGGCGTGCATAGATTTTTCCCAGTTTGGTCCAGGTGTATTTCCAGCGCAAGCGCTTTGCCGCTTCTCGCACTAAGTAGAAGAGATGTTTGTTTCTCTTTGTGAGCCTTTCATTAACATAAAAGCGGGTATCGGGAAGACGAAGATCCAGTCCTTCAGAGGTGACGCCTCTGCGGGTGCGAGCATTCCGCAGGAACTCGTCGCGCAAGTTCTGTCGCGCCAGGCGAACCACAAGACGGCGCCCACGGGTATTATCCTCTTTTTGAGAATGGCTATCGCTGTTCCTGCCGACTCTTTGCGCAAAGATGATATCCTTTTCTGTCAGATCCACCCCGAGTTTAGCCGCTACGATTGTCACGGTATGGTGAGGGTTTTCTCCTTTGATCTCGGGGAGATCAAAGGAGAATGTAAATTGTATTTATATTTTTTAAGAAAAACTTCATTCAAATCGCTTAAACACGGCTTCTACGCCGTTAACATCACGTAGATATAACGTATACCAATAGTTGAACGGCTATCATACCTTCTATACTTCGTAGCATAAACGTAGTAGCATCTGCACTAGGCCGAAGAAAATTCCCGTTCCATATTTACTATACGAATATCCGGGAGTCGGGTTATGTAAGTTTTGCTCAGCAAACCGTAGTATAGTAGTCCCAATCATGCTATTGGCTGACACCATTATGCCATTGGCTATTCGCAATTTTGACGAAACGAAAATAACTCGGCCAAATCACGATTAGCAAGATCACAAATTGCGTAAGCCCGTAGCGAATTTCTCATCTTTCATCTGTATCGGGGAAATCCGTCAGCATTTTGCGTTTAGGAGCTTAACCACCAAATATTCTTAGTTTTAACTGTACTCGTATATAGCTAGTTGGCGTTTTATGCCACTGCCTTTTAACTCTCCTGTCATTGCGTTGTATCTTATAAGACCGCATCAATACTTTCTAAGTGGAAACGTAGTCAAGTGTAATAATAGCTTTGAAGAAGAGAGTAATAATATGAGCTTGTCTATGTAGCACCTAAGCTGTAATTTACCTACTCGTAATTTTCAATGATTTACAGGCGTTTTTTTTTGTCTTTATGATTTCTATCTAGCAGACATTCCCGCAGGAACCATGAATTTTACGGGAGAAAAAGTAATCCATGTCTAGGATATCCAAAATTCAAAATTTCAGTCAAATCGATTCAGTAGTTGCGGCACGGAGTATTTTTCTTTGGATCCCCGTTTCCCCCTCTTAGGGGGTTAATTTATAAACAAATATTTCTTAGTGCACCCATAGACCTTATAAGGAACCTACAAGAATAATCCAAATTTGAAGTCTCTAGACCCAGCGGTTGGGTCGTGCGTTGATACTTGATATGTCAGTCAGTTTATTCTTTTACATATTTAGATGAAGTTGTATATATATGAATACTTACCCTATGTTTGGGTAATGTCGACTGGTTCGCTCTGTGGGTTCACTAAAGGCTCGGGCGGTGACGTGTCTTTTGTTTGTATATCTATACAGTGGCATTCTCTTTCTCGGCAATATGAATGACTAACGATTTCGATATTTGATATTCGCATGCTCGATTATTTATTTGTTTGCATACAGAAATGACATATTGTTAAATTACCGTGACGAATTGTTATTGATTTTACAGTGTGATATCAAGATACGTTTTGGTTACTTGATTGACTTATTTAAAAAACTAGGTTTTTTACAATACATACTTATTCATATCTATGTTCTTTTTTTGGCGTGCTACCTCTTTTTTGTTGTCTACAACTCGCCACGGCACTAAGACATTTCGTCATTAATAAGGTTTAATACCTACATTTATAAATACAACGTTACGTATTT
Source organism: Coenonympha arcania (assembly GCA_036785405.1). Lineage (NCBI taxonomy): Eukaryota > Metazoa > Arthropoda > Insecta > Lepidoptera > Nymphalidae > Coenonympha > Coenonympha arcania. The sequence goes on from CM072067.1 coordinate 8,594,626, forward strand.
AATCATCATGATATTTCCCATTTAGATTAATATATAATTACCGTATCATAATGTGAAAAGCTAATCAGCTCTCTGTAATCAGTCAAGCGGAATTGTGTGACTCATTTTAAAAGCGAAACAGTTGACTAAACAAAGCGCCCAATCTTTAAGCGATGTGGGTTTGAATATTCATAAACTCGTCTAAAATATCAGAGATAAACGTGAACACTAACGTGTAAGTATTAGTTAGATTTATAATAAGCAATATAGTGTATGTTGTCACAGAAGATAAGATAGAAAAGGACAGAAATGTGATGCATTAATTGATAGGAAATTATCACTACCTTATCAAACAAGGAAATATAAAGCTACATTTCGTTCCCAATGTAACACGTGAAAATATTTCATTGATAGCACTTAACTGGGGGCTGGTTGTAATCTTAACACGATGAGCACATCCGAAAATCGGTACAATGTAGATAAAACAAGGTAAACATTTTAGCAACACGAGGCGTCAACAATATAGTCTGTGCCCGGTCGCAAGGGCATTACACTCTTGCAAGTCATTCGATATAGTCTCAAAATGCCAAAAGCCAATAACTTGTTCCGAAATAGGCGGGATCAAATTTTGTCACCATCGTAATCAATTCGCTCTAGAAAACACCAGCTTTTTATACAACAACAAGAATAACTCTGAGATTTCAAACTAAGTCCAAGGTGGAAGTCATTTAGTTCATCAACATCTACATGTCGGTTACGTCACAAATCACAGCACAACTTTATGTAAGCACATTATATAATGCGACTTGGAATACACGGTTGCTCGTTAAGGCTTTATAATTGCACAAGAGTTGCCTTAAAAAACTCCACATAGGTATTATACGATTCGTTATGAGTGCGGCGGTTTAAATTGTAACTGACTAACATGTCATGAAACTTGCTTGTAATTTTATACGAGGATGGACGCCTTGGAGTGACGGCCTACTTAGAAACCGCGAAGCATTCGCTGACTCAGTTACAAGAAAAAAAACTACATATATATTTTCCAAAGAACGATGCTTAGTCATTTGGCAAGGTAAAGCACCCTAGAAATGAATAATAATATCAATATTCTCATATTTTGTGATAGATCGATAACAATGTTTACATGCTAGTTAATCAGCGTGTCTTAAATTTTGTTTCGTGATATCATTTTCCTCGACGCTAAGGTTTGACCGAGACATTCATGATTCATCGTCTCAATAACATGAATTAAATCAGTAGTTACTTGGAAATACCACGTAAGCTATAATAAATGGATTCTCTATTAATGACCGATCACTCCTTTAAATTTTCATTTAAAAATTAAAGCAATTTTTATTAGAAACATGCGCATCAACCCCACTTACCCTACGCACAGTTCTGTTAACTGTCGTTAGTTATATTGTGATGTGCAAGTGAAATCCGGCGCAGTGAAAGTGCTCTATCATAATATGACGGAGACATAAATTCGTATGAGGTTTGCATTAATGCTGACATACTTTCTTCATAATTTTACCGTTGTTATTCTTGTAAACGTGTATCGTGTATGTATTCTTTTTCTTTTATTGATTTGCGAAATTGTTCTGTACGATGTGCTGCATATTGTGGCAGAGCCTTACTTACTCGTAAAGGGTAAAGAAAACCACAGAGTGTAGAAAAAATATTACGTTTATTGCTATCCGCAATTCGAAGGCACATACACAGTACGCGCACTCCGTCAACGTAATAAAATAGAATCCTGAGAGTCGTCCACAACGTCGTGTCAACAGAATTTTAATGTACAAGTCGTATAGGATTTGTATCACTCGAAATTTAGGCGGAACTAATTAAGGGATCGTATGGTTGCAGAATGGGCAGCTGATTCGCAGTACGGGTTCTCTGTGCACGCTCGGAATGTACTTTCAATAAAACGAGATCCATGGCGGCGCGGGCGTCTTCGAGGGGCGAATGTCCCGAGCTACTTCGCTGCACGCTCCGCCCGAGCAGTTCCTCGGAGAGGGCTCGCAGGGACCGCCTCAGGGGGAATCCTCGCGAATGGGGATACAACGCGCACGTATCCACCACTGCGCTATGTAGTAATTTCAAAGCTCGTAAATCGTTTTCCAATGCATGTCCGACCAGAATTGTATCGCTTCCGACGAATCCTAATATGTCATTCTGAACATCTCTGAGCGTCTTGGTCGCGCGCGCCAAGTCGCGCGGCCTGATGCCCGAGAAGCGGGTGTTGTGATCCAGAACTTGGGAACTAGGCTTCACTAGCGATCTGTAAACGAGTCGGCCGTCCGCCGCTATGACCGCTATGCTGGCCAGCTCCAGGCCCCCGGTGGTGTAGCACATCTCCGTGTCGATCGCGTACACGCCTCCTCGCGGCGAGCGCGCACGCACGTATCCTTCGAGAGGCCCGTTCATGCCGGGCTTCGTGCCGCTCCACACGTGAAAGCGCGCCGTGCTGCAGCCTTTGGAACCCAGCGGAGCGTTACAGCAAGTGTGGCGGGAGTCGCCGCTGACGCGACCCCAATGATACACACAGGATTGTTCCACCACATATTCACCGTCTTTTGTCATTCGAAACATTTTATCACAACGCACACACAAATGTTCCACTGCATCCGCTTCTTCGTCGCTTTCGGAGCGAGGCGTGGAGCCCCACGAGCCCCGGCCGCTGTCGTTCTGAGAGCAGCCGGGCACGAACTCCGGCGCGTTCACATCGAACGAGGTGAACTGCAGCGGCTTGGGCCGCGGCGGCGGGTTGATGTACACCACGGCCTTCGAAGAGTTGGGCTCGATTTCGAGAGGGTAGCCCAGGGCCCACATCCGCTTCGGCGAGAGCAGGTGCGGGCGCAGGGCCTCCACTAGTTCTTCGGTGGAGATCCTCTGCGGCGTCGACGGCGTCGGCGGCGCGGGCGGGGGGCGGCGTCGATCGCGGGGCCGGCGCCGACGTGCCGCGGCGCTGGCGGGGTCCACCGCCGCGTCGGTCTCTTGATAAAACCAATCGTGCCAATGAGTACAAAATTGCATATTTCTTGGTGGGCTTGTATACACATAGAGTCGAGAGAGCGAGCGCGGAGCCGGAATCGGTAAATACGTGCAATCGCGCGCGCGGGCGCTGTACTAATGGCGCGCTGGTGGGGCGGCCCACGCTTTATACGTCACGTCACGTAGGTAGCGCGCGTTCGTTAACGGGACATGCCGATCGACCGGCCTATTCTCATTCTTCTAAACAATAATAAAATCTACTTTCTGTGAAAGATAAGTTAGCAATTAGTCCTATCGTAATAACCTAGATAGAATAAATAGCACGAGACGACACGCTTGCGGGCTCTCCTACAGCGAGCCTTCACGAACCTCGCGTGGCTCTTTGTTTACTCACATCAGCTGATGCGATGCCAGGCGAGCTTATCAATTTGTTCTGATTGGCGTAGCATTGCCTGTGTAAATATTTTTTATTTGTAGACGTGTAGTTGTTGTATTCCTTCCTACTGCAATATAATAATAGTAATTGCTTGTTGTTAGAGTTTGCCTTGGCCTAGAGCCTTGAATAGGATGTTGTAAAATGAGATAAATAAGTGCATCGATGATTGTGTCATCGTATCGAGAAGGAAAATAAGAAGCCATAGCTTTTTATTTCACAATTAAGTACGTAATTTTTATATTATACTTATGGTATGACATTAGTTATCAATATCGGGAACTCTAATTGTGCATAGATATCTAAATGTACATAATAATTATGTAATGATATCGTTAGCGAAATCATTTTTTCTCTTATCTTATATTTTCCTATAATGTAAAAGTTATTTAGAATTAATGTATTTTACTAACACAAAATTAAGCTTCAAATATTATGAATCGTTTTCTTTTCGGGCCAATATCCTTGGAGTCTTTTTTTATTAAGAATATTGTAAATTAAGAGAATCGATTGATATAAATGGCAGTTTTCCTCGATATGCATTAAGGAAACATTGTTTAAGGAACTGGAAGTGTTCATCTTCTACGTAGGTATCATAAAACGTAACGTAACGTAAAGATAGTAGTATACTATGACTTCCTGACTGCACATTATCTGAAATTGAATTAACTTGTATATTGTATGAGCAACTAACAAATTAATAAAATAAAATAAATGTCATTTCAAAATATTTTTTTCATCTACTTTCCAAGTACCTTCCTACCTTTGTAGACCAGGGTCGATAATTTTTGAAACAAAAAAAAATTACAGTAGGATGAAACCCATTAGAAAAGGAGGGGAATATGATCAAAATGAAAGGAAAAATAAATTACGGTCGATCCGAGTTCGGGAACAGGGGGGGAGGGGGGGTTTAAGTGTAAAAAATGGTTTTCCTTGATTTCCGGCAAAACTACAAGTCCTATGGAAAAAAGTTAAATGGCAAAGTTGTAGGTAATAAAAAGATCTACAACTTTTGTATTTGCAACTTTTTCACATAACCTCAAAATTTAGGTGATAAATTCACAAACCATTTTTTTGGTTTTTTATTTATATCTTTTTCAAAAAAAAAATTTTTTTTTTACGAAATTTGGTGATAACTTACCGTATTATGTCCCAAATATACTGTAATTTATTTGATTTAAAATATTGATTTTTTTCACCTTATTTTGAATTAATATCGAAAAAGCACCCTAATTTTCAATCGAAAATTCTGACGTCAAAATATCAGCTTTTTTAAAAAAGTTGGTATGTTTTATGTTCGTTGAAATCTCTTCTTTCCGATGGTGAAAAAAAAATACATGTAACTATAGTAAATCTTCTCAGAAAATGCAAAAAAAACTCGAATTCGAAAATTTTTTTTTTAAATATTATATACAATTTTGAGCTATTTATTAAAATTTACACTTTAATTACTCGAGAAACGTAAGATTACATGTTACATTGATTAAAAAAAAATACCTGAGTGACCTACGAAAAATTATATCAGCTTTTTTCAAGAAGTTTGTATGTTTTCTGTTAGTTGAAATCTCTACTTTCCGATAGTGAAAAAAAAATATATGTTACTATAGTAAATCTTCTCAGAAAATGCAAAAAAAAACTCGAACTCGAAAATTTTTTTTTTAATTAAGTATTATATACAATTTTGAGCTATTTATTAAAATTTACACTTTAATTACTCGAGAAACGTAAGATTATATTTACATTGATAAAAAAAAATACCTGAGTGACCTACGAAAAATTGTAGCCCATCAAAAGGTATCTCATAGAGAAGTGGGGAAGGGGCTAGGCGGGTCTGGGTCTTACTACTTTGCATTTTCTGAGAAGTTTTACTATGGTAACATATATTTTTTTTTTTCACCATCGGAAAGTAGAGATTTCAACGAACAGAAAACATACCAACTTTTTGAAAAAAGCTGATATTTTGACGTCAGAATTTCCGATTGAAAATTAGGGTGCTTTTTCGATATTAATTCAAAATAAGGTGAAAAAAATCAATATTTTAAATCAAATAAATTACAGTGTATTCGGGACATAATAAGGTAAGTTTTTACCAAATTTCGTAAAAAAAAATTTTTTTTTGAAAAAGATATAAATAAAAAACCAAAAACTTGGTTTTTTGAATTTATCACCTAAGTTTTGAGGTTATTCAAAAAAATTGTAAATACAAAAGTTGTAGATCTTTTTATTACCTACAACTTTGCCATTTAACTTTTTTCCATAGGACTTGTAGTTTTGCCGGAAATCAAGGAAAACCATTTTTTACACTTAAACCCCCCCTCCCCCCCTGTTCCCGAACTCGGATCGACCGTAATTTATTTTTCCTTTCATTTTGATCATATTCCCCTCCTTTTCTAATGGGTTTCATCCTACTGTAATTTTTTTTCGTTTTTTATTATTTTAAAGGGGATCTACCCTGGTCTATTGTCATCAAAATACAATATAGACTGTTTTCAATAAGCTCTATGTATTTTATCCACAATTTTGCCTACACGTTTTTTGACAAAAGGTTAGGACTCGTTATGTCATACACCTTTACAAATATCAATGTGACATAAGCTCCATACAAGTTATGGTAAATTTCTATCTCTAGCAAGGCAAACTATGGATATATTGGATATTGGGACGAAGGTAAAATCGTAGACTTAGCTTTGAAAACGTTTTAAACTGTAAATGTGTAATGTAATATGTTAGTTTTATCAAAAGTTTGGTCGTATATTAATATATGAAAGTACACAGACGAGTAAGTATCTGAGTATGTAGATTGTAGATGCATGAACCTAAATATAGCGTGGGCTAAAAGTGGACGGAAGGAAGGGCGGATATTGCCCCGGGGCACAACGAAACATTACTGAACGTTGTGCCGTTGATATTACATGATTTAATGCATCCGAGAAAGTAATAAGGCCAGTGGAATGTACTGCGCAGTTTATTATATGACATCAACAAAGGATTTATCGAACCTCAGGACCGTATGGAGCACGTACGCGCGAGAAGACACGTATCGCCTTAAAGTTTCACGTCATCAAAAAATGTTCGTCTTTAGCATTATAACCCGCACGACGTAAAAACATGAGATGTGCTTGTATTCGATTATATTTCGATATACCTTAATACACATAGGTATATCTAACCCAATTTGGGAGCATCGGCTGTGGTGTATGGCGTGACCTACTTCTGACTTCTACCAAACTTCTACACATTGAACATGTTCTATTTTTGAAATTTTACAATATCAATCTACTGTATGTGTGGTGCCTGGACACATCCAAAGATTTTATTTGCTCATTGGTTCAGACCTCGCTTCTCATCGGGGGCCGGGAGTTCGAGTCTCGGGCACAGATAGCGTTACAAGGAGTCCGGATAAAACCGGACATTGCGTGTCCGGACAAAACTAAACCGTGTCCGGCTTTAGTCAGGCTTTTTAAATTTCGCAAACCTTTAATATAGCTTCCTCCTTCATGTTTTATTAATATATAGACATAGAGTATTAAATAAAAATAATTCCTTTGCTATAATATTTTCAATATGCTTTTCACTTTAATGCATAGAAAGCGGTTTTCGTTTCATTAATTAACAACACCGCCTAATTTATTTATTTCATACAATAACAAAACATAAAGTCATCTGTATCAAAGAGAAATTTTTGCTAGTATAGATGTATACCTATTAAATTAATTCTTATCATTTATATCAAGTACACAAATACATCCGTTTCCACACAGACAACTATCAAGGCATTCGATCTCACGTACCCCTTTCTAAGTTCATTGAACGCTCGTCAAGGATTTTACTCGATTATGTGTAAGTCAAGTGTTCAATGAACTGTATTCGTTGCGAAGTTTCGCACCAGCCGCGGTTACTATACTAGTTTATTTGAGATACCAGTCAATGAGAGCTGACCCGTTTACGTAGCATCCAATTCGATGCGCTAGGGATGCCAATAAACGGTGACGTATTTTTTGAATCATTCAAATCGTCATTTTATTAATTAATTAGTTTCTCGCCATTTCCCCTACACGTTTCGACTGTGTCTAACCTAATTTGAATATTATTATAAATTGTATGCCTAATTGTCTTTACTGTATACTAAGAGTAATGCTACTCCAAGTCACGTCTCACATAACATTATTCTAAGAATTTCGACACTAGCGGGAGTGACACGATTTATCTGTAGATTTAAATGTACAGTCTGCCAACTTTTTTGTAGGTATACTTTGTTATGTAATTTTTTCTTGTCTACTGAGCCGAGCCTTGCGTACGTGAGCTCTTTTGAAACTAGATGACACAATGTGAAAGAGAAATACTAAAATCTAAAAATCAGTTCAGGATATCCTAAAAGAGGCTGGAAAAAAACTACAGGTGCTGTAAGCATTACTTTCAAGAAAAAGAAGAATAAATTCCAAACAAAAAAGTTTATTTGCAAAGAAAGTTTGTTAGGTCAAGAATCAAGATCCTCAATGATGAACTGATGTCGAGCGGGACGAATGTTTTTGGACGTTTATGGTACTGTGAGGTAAATGCAACTAATTCGATACGGCTGAGTACAGCAAATATTTTTCTAGTTAATTCGTAAAAGTAAACACTGCTTCAATCCATACGGGAGTCGGTATCAGCCCTACGCTTCATCAACGCCGCACGCGCATGTGCAGTGAGGCGATTGTTTGTATACAGAAGCGCGTGTAGGCGCGGCTGGTTGTTGACACCGGCGATAACCTTCGAATCCATGTCAGACTCGCAACGGAGTCACAGAATGATATCCTATACTCGCCGAGTGAATTGCCTAGCATTCGTTGAATTACCTTAAAAATGTGGCTAAAGCGGTAGTGGTAATGACTTCGCCCTCAGATTCGTTCTGCATTATACCAGATTCTCAAAATACCAGATTATACATTATAAAATCATTCGGGTCCATGAATGAGCCTTCCAATCCATGTCAGACTCGCAACGGAGTCACAGAATGGTATCCTACTCGCCGAGTGAAGTGCCTAGCATTCGTTGAATTACCTTAAAATGTGGCTATAAGCGGTAGTGGTAATGACTTCGCCCTCAGATTCGTTCCAGGCATTATACCAGATTCTCAAAATACCAGATTATACATTATAAAATCATTCGGGTCCATGAATGAGCCTTCGAATCCATGTCAGACTAGCAACGGAGTCACAGAATGGTATCCTACTCGCCGAGTGAAGTGCCTTTAGCATTCATTGAATTACCTTAAGAATGTGGCTATAAGCAGTAGTAGTAATGACTTCGCCCTCAGATTAGCTCCGGAGCATAATGCCAGATTCTCAAAATACCAGATTTTACCTACATTATACAACCATTCGAGGCATAAATTAATGAAAAGTTAGAGACTTGTACCTAGTCTCTAACTTCTGAACTTTTTGAAGTTTTGAGCTTATTTTCTTGTATTGTATCCCAAGATGTAGAAAACACTGTGAGGAAACCTAACCTAACAGTTCTCGATGTTTTCAAACATTGTGTGAAGCTCGCCAAATTACTTTTCATTCAGAGAAACAATTAATGATAAAGAATGTGATTCTGCAATGTAAATGATGTATAATATGTATCTAAAGACAACGAAAATTCGTTATCAGCGTGTGAAAAACTTCAAGAGATAGGTAAATTGCTAAATGTATAAACAATAATAAGTATTAACAAACGTAAACACATATTGTAACCTCGCATTGTTTTAACTGTCGATACAGCGTTTTGCCAATTTGCCAATGGTTACTGCGAATGATTTCTTAGTACCTAAGCTTCTCGAAAGTCATAAATGTATATGTGATTGTTTATGAATACCAAACCTTACGATTGTCATACCAAATATAATTATCTAATGCATTGGAGTATATCTTAGTCAAAGACACTTGTAGAAAACTTGTCATCGTGATCGTTATTAAAGGAATATTTCTCACGCTAATATACAGGGTTATATAAAAAATACCAAAACGCTCTCGGCCTGTAGTTGTATACATTAACACTAACAACTTTGGTTCTGCGACTTTTCAAAATTCAGTATTAATTTATATCATACAAAAAAATGTTATTTCTGTAAAGTGACATTACACTGTTGCGGTTTCGCGCCGCGAGCTCGCGCACCGGCCGCCGCGCCGATGTTACATTACAGAGTAGGAACGAGTAGAGTATCTCTGTAAAATATTGAGTATTGGATATTTCTCAAAATATCGAGTTAAAACAAAAGTTGTAGAACAAAAGTTGTTACTTTTAATGATATCATTTAAGTGTCGAGAGATTTCTGGTATTTTTTATATAACCCTGTATAGTAGGTACGTCATAATACTCGCATCTCAGGTTCGTACAAGCGTTCCGAGGAGACAGCCTGCAATCATGTTTTAAATCGCATGTGCTAAGTAGCCGATCTAGCAAAGATAAATTTAATAAATTAATAGTAGGTATGTAAAGACAGTGTTAAAACATGCATTAACAGGTACGTAATTGTATTCGCACCTTTTTCAGCAAGCTCTTTCATTTTGTAGTTGTACCCAAATTATAGGAGCGCATGAAAAATAACTCGTATTATTGTCTGCCATCTTGATTTCCGTTCCGCCATGTTGGATTGAGAAAAACAGAAAACTATTAGAAACTATTCACTGTCATCCACATTAAAAATGTTTGCAAAAAGTCAACTCAAAGGAGAATCTCCTGCTTCAACATTGAGTTGCAAGTTTTCACTCCAACAAACTATAGTGAAGCTAGTAAAAATAGATCATACAACACATTAAGGGGATTGATTGAATTTATTTTTATCTTTCTCACTCTCACGGAGATTTGGTAGGTGCGACATGCAGCGTCGCGGAAGAATATAGCAGAAAAACGACGTTTTACCTAATTACTCAAAAACTAAGCTGGTTATCAAAAATCCGTTCTAAACGTTTTAGGATATTATTATTACCGATACATTAAAACAAAAATTACACTTACATCCATTGTAGTTTCCGATAAAATATAGAAAAACTGAGATTTTGGAGCAACTTTTGGGAGAACTTTCTATCGAGAAAATTTTATCCAATCGTGTTTCTGCTTCTTAGCGATTTTAGATTAAAGACCCAAAATACATGACGTGTAAATTTGAAAGTAATTTTTTTTATAGTTTTTGCATAAAACTTCATTCAAAATCACCTAAATACGGCTTGTAGGCCGTTAAGATTATTTTTCAATATATTATATTTATGTATATTAGTATGTATGTATATTTGTCAGTTATCAAGTACCCATAACACAAGCTGTCACAACATACTTTGGGGCTAGATTGCGATGTGTGTAATGTCCTGATATTTATTTATTATTATTTATTTATTTATAAGATTAAACTGACTCAACACTGCTGTATTGTAGGAACGTGTGTGATGTGTTTCCTGCATTACTGGCTCCGTCTACTTTGTATATCATTCTTTTATTAAACGTTGCATGCAAAGATATGTTACCGTACACGCGATTTCTATTACATGAGTACATAATGTGAATACCTACATAACGAATGAGTAATTGAACAACGCTGACATAAATATTTTGCTGAATTAACACTATTAATTCTGTGACATAAATGAGTCTTCAGCCATTCAGCATACACGCTTGATAAGGCTTGAAATTTAGTTCTATTTTATGTAATGTCATTAGAATCACGGCATGAATCACTAGTATTATGCGAAATTAGGGAAAATCTCACATATCGACCTTTATACGCACAGTCAACAGAAATTTATTATAGACTCATGGAATATACCTATGAATCATTCCATACATGCGTAATAAGCTACTTTATTATAAAATATATTTCGAGGTGAAGGTGATATTGAATTCGGCCTGATTTAAATTTTGTAAACCTTATATGTATTACTCGTTTAACAGAATTTGTGATTGAATGGTTTCGGTTTAAAGCATATTTATTATTTACTCTGTAATACTCTGTGAAGGAGAAGTCATTATTTGCATTGTTCAACTAACTCCATTCTATAATATGGAAAAAGAGAAGATATTGATTATTTTCTCACAGATTTCAGAGTACAGAACTATTAGACTTCTGTGGTTCTCAAAACTGAGAAATAGGTTGGGTTGTTAGAAGTAATAAAAAAATAGTTTAAAGCTTCTTCAATTATTGCATAACTTTGAGAATAGCATTCTTTGTCTCTCCGTACAATAGGAGACGAGTAAAAAATATAAGGTTTTCTTATAGAAATATAACAAGCTCAGATGTTCAACACAATCGCGGTCAGTAGGCCACGGCTAGCGTACGACTAATGCCGGAACATTTGAAACCAACTACATTTAATACAAAACGGAAATACAATACGCATATTGCACGTTTCTTTACCATATTGTGATTAAAAATATCTATTTAAGACAATATATATGAATGAAGACCTCTCCCGTAAGTGTAATGATGTTTATAAAACAGAAGCTACATAAGCGCTTACATTACATTAGTAACCTACTTACCTACATTACACTGCAAACAGATATGACTCTACCAACGTTTCAGTTTCTAATGTTAAACTAAAGTGTTAACTCACAAACTAAATTGAAAGTATCGTTAGCTAATGTAGGTTGCATGCCTATTTCGTGAGACGAAACTTTTACACCATTAATTTTTGTAACACCTTACCAATGCCACAGAGCAAGATGAAGTGTCTGCACTTCTTCAGTATGCATAAACAAGACCTTAGAGAGCAACAAAAGCAGTAAAAAAGGAAGATCAAGTGGCACACATCACTAAAATAATGTAAAAATAATAATTTAATAAATAAAACTCTTTGAAGAAATTTAAAGGTCTAGCAGCAAGGAAGATCTTTGCTCTATAGCTCAAATATGAAACGTATTTCTAATAGGCGCTATTTATAAACAAATAATAGAGGCAAGAGGAATTGAGTTTCCCAGACAAATCGATACACGGCTCGAGCTTCGACCCTTTTAAAGCTCAAAATAAGTGGCCATTAATAGAACGCTCAATTCTTTCATACAAATTTACCGAACAATCCACCAGTAAGACATTTACAAGGATTTTCATCACGTAGTTCAAAAAGCTACTAAGTACTCATTGTTTTAAAATCCCATCATTGACCGAACAAACCGAAACCGGAAAAGAACTGTCGTCTCAGTGGTGCCAGTTCCTACGTAAACATTATATAAGATACCATCATTATCTGACCTATCACAGACCCCGAAACGGAAACCAGAAAAGAACTGTCATCTCAGTGCTGCAAGTTGTCACTAAGCAAACATTATTTCAAAATCCCATTATTGTCTGTAGTCTGTATTACAAGCAAGGCTGCGAGAAAAATAAGTTACGTAGCCACTGCCATCTCATAACACAACAATATCCATAGTCTATACGAGAGACTCATCAGTAGTAAGGATGTCAAAACGGAGAGTGAAACCCAAACATCGGATCGGCCGCGTTGGTGAAAGTTGCTATCGCCACCAACTCAGCCGCGGGTGACCACCGCGAACGATGTTTCGCGACTCTATCCAGGTCAAGGGGACCTCCGACCTCCGTTACGGTGCTCGGGCCTCCCACGTAACTCCAAAACAAAATGGTCGTCAGACGATGTTTGCTAACCTCTTTAAGACGGCACAATAAACAAAACTTTAACGAACAAGTTATATTGCCAAAAGTCAAAACTATTCAACACGGCAAACTTGATCTCTTTATTTATGGTGATAAATCTGAAATGTGATAATATAAAATGCTTTTTAGCTTTAAAAGTGCAACAGCAAAGTTACAAGAGTAAAATGTACTACCCTGCGGTAATGCTTGTTTGGATAAATGTGGGATAAATGTAATGGCGTTTAATGGAGTATCTAAAAGCGTTGTTACATTATTAAATCCTATACATACGTGTAACTATTTTAAATAATTTGTAAAGTGTAATTTTGACAAACATGATCAAGAATATAATAATAAGCTAATACTCGACCCGTATTTTTATACAAGCTAAATCTTTTTGTCGATAGGAAAATGGCAACCAACGATTAAAAAGTCCCACCAGATTAGATCAGAGCCAATCTTCAACCAACCTATACAAGTTCGACCCTATAGTATCCAATGTTAAATCGACAGAATCATTGCTTTTAAAATGATTTGTTTGTCACAGTAGTGGCTACCACGGCTGTAGTTTTTAAAGAGGTTCTTTATACTAATCATTTTTATTGTTTCGATTGAAATAATTAATTGTTATATAATTATTAACAAACGGAACAGCATCAATTGTAGTACAGGATATACACACCCCACGCCGAGTATATTATTGATTCAATGTTGTTTTGTATTGCTTCAGATGTGCGAGGAAATCGATCGAAGAATAAAAATAACAAACATTATACTAAAATATTTTCGTACAGTAACAAATTCAAGGGTCTGAATATTGACTATTGATTTAAATTCCCATCCATACTGTTCTTGGCATCTGGTCTTAGCTAATAGCAGTTAAGACCAGATGCCAAGAACAAGTTACAATAACCTGAAGAATTTCGATATTCTTATTCTTTTATGATTACTCCTCATATTTAGATTACTTGGCGAGATCAAAATCGAATCTGAAATTGTCCAAAAACTTGTACTACTCAACCCTGAAGAACGAGTGCTCATTCTCGATGAAAATAGGCATCAGCAAAATAGGAAGTTTGGAAGGAACTCAGTTTCTTTTCCAAAACTAAAAAATTATATTGTTTTGGCTGGAAAAAGTTCAGGATTCATGAAAGTTATAGATAATCACAAATGTCTGGATGGGATTTTCAAATGCCAGGTTGGGAATTATTTAGAGAAAGAGACCGCTTTGATATTTTTTTATACAAGAAAATCGGATTGCTGTGGAAATTAGCCGTACGCGAAAAGAGATAGCTAGTCAGAAATAAATGGTAACCAGGCGGAAATTATTTCCATTATCACTGAGATCTAATGAGTAACATTTAACTTGTAGGTTGCGGAGGTTAGATGCCAAGTGGCAGCCACGCCGTGTGAAACTAGTAGGCGCGCAAATCTGGGTCGGCATAATAAACAGAACCTGTTTAAATGCCGGGAATCATGTTCCCTGCCTCGAGTAGGTCACAGAAGACAAGCGAACGCTAAACAGACACGTTTCACTATAGCTATGTACTCGTCGAAGAGAATATTGTTAAAACGAAGGTAGTTGATGCATCAGGTAGACCCAACTGCTAAACATAATGCTGCCTTTATACTGGCGCGGCAGTCGCCTTCCTTCCTCGTCTACGCTCTACCAGCGACTCTCTCTTACCCCTATAGGGCTAGCATGCGCGCGTAGGGACATGTGTCTCTACTTTTGTCGCTCTCTTTTCTCTTTCTGATCCATAATGATAGACAGAGAAAACAGAGCGATGAGCGCAGTTCAGCCTATGAACCGATATGGTTCATATTTGGAATGGAAATGGACAATGTTAAAATAGCAGTGAACGGGCCAGGCTTGTCGCAGAGGATAGCCGTTAGAGCAGAGAAGTCTTGGGTAGCAATCATATAATAATAATTAATTAACAAGCGTACAGTGAAATATAGGCATCCTTCAGCAAGACGGGCTGATGACATAAAGAAGGTGGCAAGGTGGCAGAAAATGGCTGAATGAGAAGATGAGAATCAGCCAATAGTGCAGGAGGGAACCGTGATAACAATAATAAAAGCCGTTCCAACTTCCTACATCGCTTATTAAAATTTGATTTATAGTTATGACTATACTAATACTAAGCTTAGGTTATCTGCTGGCAAACCTCCCGAATGTAAACAACCAATTTCGCAGCAAAATTTAGTACCAAGTTTGTTATTATTCGTACGCGCTATAATGGAAATAGATTTATCCATTATCTAAAACGATAGTTTCGAAATCATGAAATAACTTGCATGAATTCAATTAGTAATGTTTCCAGCAAATACCACACACTGCCAAGCGATTTAGAGGTCCGGTGCGATGCTGATAAATGATATCGGCATAAGAAAGCTTTTTTATTGCTGACAGATAAATAAATTTAGAGAAAAACATTTTGAATTATCAAAAACTCGGCGAGATTAAGTAAATTAATAATTTATGAGGATAAATGAAAGATCGAACTAAATTTACCGTTGCCAAAGTATATATTTGTGCCTAGCGCAGAAAAAAAACTCGGGGGAGTGGAGTACATTCAACGACAGTATGTACGTGGTATGTACTAAAATCTACAAGACCTGAATACCAACGACAAGTTACACTTACACGGAACTCTTTTATGTAGTACATAAATAGCTATATGATTACAAATAATATATTTGTTCATGTATCTATGTAACCGTAATTGATAAACAAAAGATTAAAATCAAATGTAAGCCTAAGTACACCTGTGTGTCTAGCACAGATAGATAAGCTAGTGGAGTTCATGAAAAACCGGAAAAACAATGTTTTCCTCTCACGTTCAACGACACAGGTACAAATCTACGAGACCTGAATACTACAGATAAGTACACGGCAACTCTTTGTTAATCTAAGGAAGTTTTGCGTTTATTTAGTACGTTTTATATTTATGTAACATACATTATGTATTTGCATTGTTCGGTCTTCAGATAAGGAAACTCTGCTTCGAGGATTGAATACGATACAGTCTTGCAGTGATGGAAAGATTTCTGTCTCGATAGGTGAAATAAAAGGTATTCATAAATCCCTAGTGACAAAACGAGGAATGAGTACACGTTTAGACACATTTAATTTCTAATAGAAGGATTATAATGAAGGTGATGTTTTATTTTGTGCTCGCGATTCACTGGCTGGATCTAAAAATGCTAATAGAATAAATTTTCCTAGTTAGTTCTACATCTTTTTTCCTATTTGGAGCTGATGAAGTAGGATTTACTTAACTTTTTGAAGTCTGTGTTAAATGCCTTCTTCTTAATTTATTTATATAAGGAACCTCTGCAGCTTTTTGTATGCTGAACGCAAAGGAATCAGTGTGTAATACAAGATGTATTTGTATTTAATGTCCTAGATGGTTTAAGCCTCAACAACTACATGATAATAAAGGAGGTCATAGACCTGATAGCAACGATATGTTCCGCTCTTATCTAGTTATAGACATTATATTCATGACCATTTTTAACAAAAGGTTAACACAGTTGGAGGTGAAAGTTGTATTTATGGTATGGTGATACTCTATTCAAAAGTTATACCTACTTAGTTTTTTTCTAGTTTCATAAGGTTTTATGTCTAGAGTAATTTTAGGTTTTGCACATCCAATACTGCAGCATCCGGGTTATTCGAAAAAGGTTTTAAACTGTTTTGGCCAATCGAGTCCATTCAGGCGAAATGTTTAGTCTTATGATATCGGGAAGTTTGACAGCCAGCCTGTTTTTATGTCGTTCAAGTTTGTTCAAGGTATGATTCCTCGTTAATGATACGCACTGCAAATGCATGGAATGCCCTCCCGGGCACTGTCTTTCCTACCACTTACAACCCGGGCGGCTTCAGATCAAGAGTGAATAGGCATCTCCTAGGCAAGCGCGTTTCACCTTAGACTGTATCATCACTTTCCATCAGGTGTGATCACAGTCAAGCGGTAGCCTATATAGTTAAAACAAAAAGTCTATTTTTGTAGGACTCAAGTGAACTCTCCATTGCTTCTTTACCACTCGCGCACACGTACTTTTGAAAACCCAATGGTTAAAATATAGACACAGTAACGGTATGACTCACTCTAGTCACTGACTATTCATACCAACGCGAACATTTCAATCTAAATTCATAATAGTGCTTTATTGAAACACTACTGGTTTGAAGCAGGCAGTGACCTATTTGCGATGCTGATTGCGACTCGTGAGTATCATTGCTTCTATTGCATTGACCGCTTATCTTTTAAAATACTACGCAGTAAGAAATCGCTATAGTAACACTATCACTGTAACCTTTACTGATCTAAAAATACTACTTTCGCTAATATCATATCAACAGCGGAATATCGTCAGCGGGATATCGTCATAAGTGTTTTCTTAGAATTTTCTGAGAATGGACGTGATAAATATATCGGTGGCTGAACTCTGCTGATTGAACGTTGACATATTTTAAGAGTATGTCTGAGAATACGACGTAAAATATTTAGTATACCCCTAACTGAGAAATAATTTACACGACAAAACAAGCTCTGCCGGGTCAGTTAGTTTAATAATTTACTGATTTAGTATAAGAACGTATCCAACTGTCTATATATTTTAACTACATCTCGTCCTCTAAATAAAAGTCTTCATGAAAACTAATTAAAAATATCTTACGAATCTAGGAAGCCCGTTGTAACTTGTATCGCAATACTTATTCTTTGGGCAAAATCCGAAGTCCATAGAGGCCAATTGTTTTATTAAAATTAAAAAAAACTCAAATCTAGAAGCCACTGCCTAAAAAACCAAAGCTTATACCTACTGTGTCTAGACTCAAAAAAATCTTTACTCAAAATACGTAGGTACATTGAATTAAGATGCTGTCTTTTATTAAAAACAAAGTTCTCGTTCGCTGTTAAATTATTATAATCTCTAGATTACATAAAAACCCTTGGTTACAAGTATGAGATAATGATATTATGTAGGTATATAGATCATAGGAAATCAAAGTCAAAATTTCCAAAATAAAAAGCTACGCTAACATTATGTTTATAAAACTGTCGCTTGGCTTTTCCAAAGGAAACGGGAAATCGGTACATTTTCCTGTTATCATATCAAAATTAGCGATGATTAAGCAGATTTCGCGATGGCGTGCACGAGACGTCGCGGACTCGGATTCCGGATTCCCCCACACGGCAGTTTGCCAAGCTGCAAATACGTCACTGCATGAAGCATGACATATAGATATTTCAATCCACGAAGACGCGCCCCACTCTGTCAAAATCGCTCATGTTTCATTCGATTCTTATAGAGTTTGACAGAGTGGGGTACGTCATCGTGGATTGAAATATATATGCAACGAAATTCAAAAAATGTATGAAAATGTCAGTTGTCATTCCCATACATTTTTAAAATTTTGTCCCAATTAGATAAGGAATATTGTGGTCGATTCTGTTGTGCAAAATCTCTAAACTTAACTAATTTGAAGTAGTGCTATCCTTTTCAAACTACTCCCTCTGGAAAAGGATAGCACTATTTTAAATTAGATTAATTTAGAGATTTTGCACAACAGAATCGACCACAATATCTACAAGTGTATATGATTCGGCTAAGGATGTAGATCTCTTTAGGAAATACGATCATGAAACGATTAAAACAAACGATTTTTCATTGATTCAAATGCTACGGAAGAAGAACATCAAAAAAACTAACAAGAAATCAAGCGATCAAGAAGCCACGCAGGAAAATCCTTATAGTGTAAGCAATATTAAATTGACAAATGACAATATTGATATTTTTAAAATATACGTATCATAGCTCTAACTATGCACAGATTACTGCTCTATGATACATAATAATAAGTAAAACCCAAAATCGGTTAAATTAACAATATAGAATGTAAAACAGTGTCGAAATCTAAAAAAATATATGGGAAAAAAGGTTTTCATGTATTGGGATTTTCATCTCATAAGATTTTTATAATAACAAATCTCCAGACATAAATTTCGTTGCAGCCTTTATGCATATTCAAAGCGGTTCTCCCAAATTTCGAAAATAAGTGTCACCATTTCTATTGGAAACCGGTTACGTATTACGTTTTAATATAAACGAATGAAGTAACCATTCCTTGGAATAATGTAATCTGAAGGTATAACGAAATTTCCTATGCGCAACAATCAAGCTATCTGATATATTTATTATCATTTATTTTAAAACACTTCCTCAGAGTTCCTAGAATCTTACGAAACATCCGAGACGTTCGTCATCGTCTCTTTATAATCATGCCAAAAAGTTCTGTAAAGAAATTATTAACTTTGTCTTGAAATAATATTATTATGTAACATGTACAAGTAATCGACGCAAATTTTCTTGAGCTCAAGATCTATCAGTTCAAAATGCAACGATGACTTCAACACTATAATTCACTACTATATCTAAGACGGCGCGCGGCCCCTCCCGTGCATGCATCTCTTAAAATGTAACAGATGTTCGAAGATGCAACATTACTAGATGCGAGATACTACATCTAATAAAGTAGTATTTTAAACAAATTCACATGTATTAATGTCATATATATTAACATACGGATGGATAAAGATTAAGTACGGATCTAAAGATGAGTTTCTCTCAATCAAATCAAAGTTTTCAATGCATTTTTCTCTAACATTGCCCAAGAAGATTGGCACCTTCTTTATCTACGTATCTCAGCATGGGCACGGCTGGTATAGTGACTTTAATAGACCACTTAACGCAAGCATGTCGGTCATTGGCTTTGTTAGATACTTTTATGACGTTATAAATTTAAATTGATTTGTGCTAATTCAAAAAGTTCAATACCATTTACACGCCCACTTCAATATTGAAATAGATTATTATTGAGCAGTAGAATTGTAATTTGTACTGTATTGGCAATATGAACACCTCGACAGGTATTTTAAAGATTTTGGATGAATTCTGATTTTGAAGATTGTGAAGTAATATCACGAAATACCTGTACTAAATGTGAAACTAAGAGATAGACAGATAGGCGCAAAGTTCTACGAGATTTAAGTGATCACAATGAAGAACCCAAACATTCGCAACATTGAATCATACATAATTACAAGACAAGTAGTACGGGAAGATGACAACAACTAAGAAACTAATAAATAAGTAAGTCCCGCAGACGTCAATGATAATGTTAACTACTTACAAAATACGTTGTTGGTGTCAACAGCTATAATGGATAAGTCCCAACTTAAACGGCGTTAGTAGTAAAGGATACGCCGATGACTTGTAATAATCCCCAGAGAAATCCTTTACGACGAAGTGACGTGACACGAAGATAAAACCAAGTTACGTCAGCTTACATTATGCAGAAACGTTTAGCGGAAAATACTAATACATAAATATTAATAAATCAGATATACATATTACTACCGATTTCAAGTTAGGAACGTGTAATGGAAGGCTTGAACACAATGAGTGTCAATAGTTTATGAAAATGCGAAGGCGATTGATATGTCTTTCAAGTATAAATTTTAAGTATCGGACAATACAGAAGCTTTGTTTGTCCTTTTTTTTCTCTGAGTCTAAACGCGGTACGCTACGGAAATATACTAAAAATACATAATTATTCTTCGACAATATATTTGCATAGACGAGTACTTATATGCCTAAGCCTTGAACTGTGTTGCCGACTGCCGCTGAACTGAACATTACAGTAACGTTCTTGTAAGAACCGAGTATATTATATGAATAGAAGGCGACGTCAGATTGCTGTTGCCCAACCACACAAATACACAGTTGGTTTCTAAACGGAAACACTGGGTTGCTGTCTGCATGAGCGTTGAGCAATCAGTCATTCATGTAAAAGAACGAAGGTCTTGTATGAAAACCTATACAATTAAACGTTGTTTGATGATAACTTTGCAAGTAGGTTGGTTAAATAAAACCTCCGTGTACTTATGCGAAGGTCTCGCGACTTTAATTGTATATTTTGAAGGTTTATATGACAGTGTATGGCACAAATTTACAATTTAAGTCATAATTTTATCACATCCTCATTATTTCTTGTAATGAGTTAAGGGAATAAACACTTCTCATTATAATTAGCTAACTAAATATGTACTGTCCCATTATGGTTAAAGTAGTCATACTTATTCCTCATTTTGGTAATTAGAGTTATTGGCATACCGTTCTATAACTGTCAAATATTACGAAATTCGACAAGATATTTTGTATTTAACTTAATATTCTACAAATGTTCACAAAAATGACATATGAAATATGACTTGTCAACATCAATTTATACCTCATTAGTAACGAGTTTGCCCTACATTCAAATGTAGCAAAAACTAGAGAACAGAATCGTAAATGTGTAAACTGTTACGAATATCGATTAACCAGTTTTAAAAATAAACAGTCGAAAAACGGTTTGCATGTAATGACAATCAGAGTGTAGCGAATTTTGTTACGCGTTTCTCACTATTCTAAAATTATTTCATAATTGCTCTTGGCATGACATACGGCCTACATAAATCTTGTGAAAATCAAGACTCATTTTAGGCTGCTTGATTTTAGTCCCGATCTCTGGTTATACCAGTTCTTCGATATTAACTTTCTGAGACTATTTTTTTAATTTCTGTAATATTATTTGCGGTAATAGCCCTTTCTTAAAAATTAGCAGCTAATGACTCTAGACTGATAATATAATCAAATTCAGCTTTATCACGGTTAACCACAAATCCCATTATTTATTTTCTTTATTGTAGGTACGCTGCCTCGTTATTTAAAGCAAGGCGTCTAAGTTCTTCCTTCCAGTGATAAATATAATGATTGTGCTAATAATAGCTATTTGCAGATCATTTTGCAGGCCAGATATCTGGTCCAGTTTAAATCGTACTCGTGCGTAAGCTTGTGGCGTCTTGGAAATAAATGTATATTATGGCGAAATCTGGCTTTCAGTTAATATTATCCAGTACTTTTTTAATTATATTCAATTCGAAATGCAACTTTGATATTTTCAACATTTA
This sequence comes from Coenonympha arcania, assembly GCA_036785405.1. NCBI lineage: Eukaryota > Metazoa > Arthropoda > Insecta > Lepidoptera > Nymphalidae > Coenonympha > Coenonympha arcania. Next base: position 8,616,668 of record CM072067.1, read on the forward strand.
AATTATAAAGAGTACTATTAGTAGGTATGTTAAAATAAATCTGTGGGTCTTATGAACCGTTTTTAAAAACTTTTAACAATAATGGATACTGAGTATTGAATAATAACACTGTCTAATCAGCTACTTTTCATCCTTCCATTACATAATTGAACCATTGAAATTCTATTCATGTGCATTATTAAAAAATAATAAAACTTCTCAGTTGAATTGTCAAAACTTAGAAAAAGGCAAAGGATGTACCCTACCTATCAGAATACATTATATAGGTAGTTACATATTATTCACACCTCCTCTGTACCAAAAAAGCCTTCGAACTATTACTAATATCGCAGTTACCTACTCAAAACTATGATTCACCATCTTTTAGTTGTAATAATTATATCTTATGAACAAAGTGTACTTGCGTAATTTAGGTCGGCCAGTGGGAAGTTATGATTTTCACTGTTTTTCGCTTCCGGAATATAAACAATTAGTGACGCGACCGCGGAAATAACGGTCGGCCTTTGTTTAAACATTTAATTATAATACTGCTGTGACAATGAGAAAATGTGTGTACCTATTTGCATTGGTGTCACATGAAAACGGTGTTTTAGTACAATAACTGATACAAAATAACCTGTCTAGCCATTCTGTATCATTATGACTGGACTACCTGCCATCTATTGCTTTTGTTTAGCCAGTATCACGATTTCGATTAGGTCGAGTAAAATATGTAAAGGAGTGAAAGAGGGTTCGGTTTCTATGCACTCTAAAGAGGATTCGCCTTAGTAAAACATCTCAAGCTCATGGAAATAAATCTAAGTATGGAAGACCCTACTAGATACCTATAGGTTGATTCTCAAGGGATACCTACTTGTAATATTCATAATTATGTTGGATTGCAACACCATTTTCCTTACGGAATCATCCTGCTGATGAAATACTGCTCAATTAGCTTATTTACTGTCAAATACGCAATTATTACATCATTCGTAGGGTCATCGACTATGGACCTCAGAAGAAGGCTCAGAGTAACTCAGCGGGCGATTGAGAGAGCTATGCTCTCAGTATCGCTACGAGATCAAATCAGCGGGGCTAGACAAAGTCACAGTCGTTTGGCGTTAACGCTATAGTCGACAAAAATGTAGGGACAAAACAAATGACGGTAAAAAAACCACGATAATAATAGTACTAAACACGCTGTTTTTGATAATTAACTACGACAACTTGAACGCTCGCTGGCGTTCTCGTGGACCTTGTAGATAACTTTAGCGTACTTCGCTTGACAATTGACAGCCGACAGTATCAAACACAGCGTGTTTAGTAATTATTATCGTGGTTTTTCTACAGTCATTTGTTTTGTCCCATACATTTTTGTCGAATAGCATTAACGCCAAACGACTGTGACTTTGTCTAGCCCCGCAGGAATGAGGAGATCCGTAGACGAACTAAAGTCACTGACGTAGCTCACGTATCGCGAGGCTGAAGTGGCAATAGGCGTGGCACATAGCTATAGGAGAGCCGACGGACGTTGGGGACCCAAGGTCTTGGAGTAGCGACCCCGCACGGGTAGGCGCAGTGTTGGCAGACCGACCAGATGGACTGACGACATTAAGCGAGTCACGGGGAGTTTCTGGATGCATCAAATGGCGCAGGACTGTGTGGGCTCGAAATCTTTGCAGGAGGCCTTTGTCCAGCACTCAGCAGTGGACGTCCGTCGGCTGAAAGCGAACGAATGAACGAGGCATCCATGACACTAGATCTCAATCGTCCTTATATTTTTCGGCCCTACAGTGAAATATTTCAAGTGTTACTTGAACAGCTGAGGCCTGCGTACAGACAATGTTATTATTTGCATTCGGTGTCACATAAAACGGTTGTCTGTATTGTTAACGGTTCGCAAATTGTCTTTGAACGGTATTATAGCAGCTAACAAATAATTTATTACAGCTTTCGGGTTAACCGGGTTTACGTTACAGTCATACAATTCGGAACTGTTATAGTCATTTAGGACATAACTCTGGTTATTTGCAGCATGCGTCATCTAACGAGTAACTAAACTACATTACATGGAATGATTTACTTATGTTATGATTTGTAACGGTTTATAACTTTTTTGCAAACCTGCCTTCGTTTCTCATAATTATTATGCATTTTAATGTAGGTATAAAATGTTAACTAGCGCTTTGATTTGTATGCGAAAATCTTTTTCTAATTCACAATGAAGCAGGAATACATGATTTATATTTATTTATGTGGTTACGCACGAGTTAAATAGCAATTAGAAAATAAGAATCATGGTCAATTTGAGACAGTTTTTAAATGTTACACACTGAAACGTGATTGTTGGGAAAAACCTATGAAAATTGGATTAAATCGTCATCTGGTAGCTTTTAGGTAATTTTATCAAATAAACAGTGAACGTAGCCCATTCAGTTAAGTAAGGTCACGCGTAGAGACCGCAAAAAAACCTATTTTTCAGTTCGACATTGGCATTGAAGTAAAATAGATTTTTGAACGAATTTTAACAACGGCTAAAGTGACCATTTGTTGAGTAAGTGAACGGCTAAAGAAAGCGATAATAAGTATAACTTTAAAAAATCCTGGTCAAAATAAAGATAAAATTAAATCTAAAGGGAAACTAATAGAAATGTTCTCGGCTCTATGCATACACAAGCCTAATAAAATAAATCACATAAAAATAGAAAAATATATTACATAGAGTTTAACATAAATATTATCACTATATGTACAAACCACCACCGCCATAATAAGTGTTAATAAAGCGTGTTAAATATTGTAATATTAAATTTTAAAATTAGTATTAAGTAAAAAAATACTAATTCTGTCATGTGTATTTTTGAACGGTCCAAACAGTCTTGCGTTACAATCGAAACAATAATACCTAATCAAACATTAAAAAAAAAAACATAATTAATATAAAGTACGTTTTCGTACTCTTTAAAAGTTTTCGCGAACATTTCTGTAGATATTTGGACGTTCACATGAATTTTGTTAGAATTAAACATCAGAAAATTCTTAATTAATATTAAATATAAATGTGAACGTTAATAAGTTTGTAAGAACTTGTGTTTGTTTTTCAATCACTATAACCACTGAATCGATTTAGCTGAAATTTGGTATAAATATAATAGGATACTTTTTACCCAGCAAAAATTTACGGTTACGGGATTTTGAAAACTAGGATATCACCTACAACAAGCATCGTATCCTATAGAAAATGTATGTGATAAATTCCCTAAAAATGTGGTATAGGGGAATTTTTGTTACTTGGGGAAAACACACGATTCCCGCTGGATCTGTGAAAAACAAATTGACGCGGGCGGAAACGATAGCAAAACCCAGTAGTATATTATTACATAATAATATGGTATAGCGTTCATTCAGCGATGATAACATTATTTTTAGGGTTCCGTACCAAAATGGTAAAATGGAACCCTTATGGTGCGACTTTCTCCGTCTGTCTGTCCGTCTGTCTGTCCGTCACACTCGATTATTTCAGTAACTACCGGAGCTATCGATATGAAATTTGGAATAGTTGTGTATATTAGTGGCCCAATGACACTGAAATAAAAAAAAAATTGAAATTATTTTTGCTCTTAATTAAAAAGGGGGGAAAATCGGAGGGTTGAAATTTTAAAGTGAGATAACTGTACTGTGTGGGATATCATATGAAAGGGTTTACTTTGTACATTCTAAAACCGATTTTTAATTATTTTTAGTCATGATAGTTTTTGATTTATCGGGGAAAATGTCTAAAAAAATACCGTTCCCCCCCTTATCTCCGGAGTTTACCAATCGAAAAATCTCAAATAATTATGGTCAATAGGAATTTACGTATATTTTACAGGAAAACTATAGCCAATGCTCTAACTAGCATAGTTTTTTTGATATTAACAATAAACCTCTACAAACAAAGTTAGTTTTGCGGTTCATTAACAAAGGTAATTATTACCATTTTACATCTTTGGTCGTTACAGTTTTGGTCGTGTTACATCTACATGCCTGATTGTTTTACTTCAGTACTTTTTGAGTACGGAACCCTCGGTGCGCGAGTCCGACTCGCACTTGGCCGGTTTTTTTATTATTTAAAATGATTCTTGTTATGGAGCATTTCGCAATGTGAAAGTAACATTACAGCACGACCGCGACTCGCACAGGCGACGATGTAGAAAGTAAACTTAACGATTTGTTTTTGTTTATCTTTGGCGCATCGAGTGGGATGTGCCTACGTAAATGCCATTTATAGCCCTACATGATCATATTAAAAATATAATCTGAATTTGTTCACTAAAATTTAAAAAAAAACCCCAATAGTATATTTTACTAGTCATTTCATCACCCTTTCATTTGATACCAATATTGAGGGAGTTGTGAAAATATTATGTAATCCGCAATTGTGTGGTGGCGGCCTTTTCAAACCGATTTTCATGAAACAGACAGATAAACATACACTTAGTTACGTCAAACTTATAAAATCCAAAAAACTTAATGTTTTTTCCTATTTTTGGGTGTAAATGTTAATGCGGTTTGTACTTACCAAGTTTCAACGGTATAGTACTTAGGTATAGTTTCAGAAAAAAGTGGCTGTGACATACGGACGGACAGACAGACAGACAGACATGACGAATCCCTTTTAAAGGTTCCGTTTTTTGCCATTTGGCTACGGAACCCTAAAAGAGAAGGGCTGACATTATATACTGATTTATCCTTACCCAGCCTGAAACTTCGGACATACGGAGCTAAATTTTGCACAGAGGATATTTTATAATGAAGACGAGGGATAAGAGATAGTGATCACTGATATTATTCATTTTATAAATGCAATATATTCGACGAATTATAATCGGTGCCAAATCAATAACGTAAAATAGAATAAGTACATATCAAAATTATAGCTTGGTCAGTGGCTACTAAAACCTAAGTTAAGATTTCAATCAAGTTTTCCGAACGATGTTGTCCGAGCAGATTTTTCGCAAACGATCTGAGTTACATTACAATAACGTGCCTATTGTGAAGTCAAGAAGATTGACACGAAGGTCTTCCAAAATCAGATTAAATATTTAGTTAAAAACACCGATATGAACCTGAGGATGGGCCCATCGGAAAATTTTACGACATACAAGGAAAAGTGGCACCATTTCTCAAAATTTCCGCTAATAATACCTACGCCGCAACATGGCGGAAATCGTCTCTGCGGAAACTTGCGTGCGGCCCTTAGACTGCGGTCGGCTTACAACTAGTGATGTAACGAATGTTGGATTTTTCACATTCGCGAATGCGAATGCGAATGCGAATATTTATCTTCAACATTCGCGAATGCGAATGAGAATATTTTAAAATTTCAAAAAAAGCGCGCGTAAAATGTTTGACAGGTTTGACGTTTCGTGTCGGCCATGTTTAAATTGAACATATTCGAGCCGATATTGGTTAATTGAATGAATTTAGTCACAGAAAGTTCATTCTAAAAGTTTTGTTTTGTTTTGAGGTTTTATGTCATTTATCAAATTTAACTGATATTAAAGGGACAAAGTGGCATAAAAACATGAGTAAACACATCAGCGAAGTTTCATTCATTCATTATAAATATATTTAATTCCTCAGATATATAAAGTGGAATGAAAAAATATACATTTAAAGCCAAAGGTTATAAATACTTAATACATTAGATATTTAAGGTTTAATAATTATGTTTCAAGTAATAATTGTTTAGTTTTTTAGTAAATAGAAACTGTAAACCTTATTTAAAAATGGTAGTACCTAAAGTAATAATATACTACTAAATAAATGCAAACCTTACATAGTTGTAACAAGGCTGATTAATGTTAGATTTGATCAGATCTCTGAAGTTCTTTTTTCATAAATAAGACTTTAATTTAGAATGTAGAAGTATGATTTAATAAAAATATCTAAGTGTTATCTATTGCATTATTATTTCACATGCATGCATATAATAATTTCCTTTTTGATTATTAAAAACATTCGCTAAATATTTGCATAATTTTTGCGAATGCGAATGCGAATGCTAATATTGAAAAATATGCGGATATTCGCGAATGCGAATGCGAATATCCGTTACATCACTACTTACAACAAACGGTGTTGGTGTCAAAACGTTTTTGACACCAGTAAACTGGCGTAATATTTTTCGCGCGGTCCGCCGGGTCCTGTGTAAATGTCTATTTTTAAAAACGAACATTCTAGACAAACGTCAAGGTGACGTTAAGGCATCTTCCGCGCGGGGTGACGCCGACGCCGCTGTGTGGACAGAAAAGACCTCGACTGTTAACTCTTTTCCTGATTCTCGTGAATACGGCGCCCTTGGACGTAACCGACAGTTTTTTTTTTCACGGTGAAACCATTACACGTGAACTTGCTTGTAATTTTTATATTTTATAGATTTATTAGATATATTATATTTTCTTTTATTGTTGTTTATTGTATTCTTATCCAGTATTGTTTGTTATTCTTATCGAGTAGTAACTTGGTAAGTTTGAATATCTTTGATAATACCACATGAAAAGTACGAATAGGTAGGTATTTTAGTATAAGTGTCAGTGACATTTGTGAGTTCGATGGTAAGTACCTACATAAAATGTAATAACTAATAAGCATAGTTATTTTTATTTTCTGAAGTGAGAAATCTACGAAGCCAACGAAAAACGAACTTTAAAATTGTGTCGAATTTCGAAAGCGAAATATCAGGCCCAAGATTAAAGAAGTTAGTTTCAGGCCGCTACCACTAGCGCCATCTCACAAACGTCTCAATAATTACGACCAAACCACGCGGTCTTTGTACTTGTTTGCATAAGACAAACTAGATGGCGTTACCTACAAGAAAGATGGCAAAATATTTTCGTTCAGGTTACTGACCTTCGTTGTTTTGTTTTGCTCATCCAAGCATCTGAATAAATTTTGAGTTCGCGAATTCAGTACTTTCCTTCATCTTTAGTATATAAATAAACGGTTTAGAATTTATGTAAGGTTGGTAAAAAGTTGGTTTTCTTAATCATCCATTCAATAACTCTTAGTCGTAGTCTACGATTTCGCATTGTGAAGTCAACATGTATTATAGCGAAAACAAATTAATCTGTCCTGCTAATACGTATTTTAATAATTTGTTTATAGTCTACGATTTCGCATTGCGAAGTCAACATGTATTACTTATAGTAAAACAAATTAATCTGTCCTGCTAATACGTATTTTAATAATTTGTTTACGCTGTTGTAGTCCACAGATCAGTGAATGAGTTTTATATTTGTTAGCTAAACCGAGGAAATCAGTGTAGGCACTTACAAAACCACTCACAACAACATTACGGCCTGGCCACGGGGATCGGCGGTGCGAACGTCGAAGCGAGGGGCGAGGCGACCATTCGCGCGGCACCGTTTGCAGGCCACGGGCATTCATGTTCGCTGCCGCGACCAGGGAACTCCGACAGCAAAATGTCTTTATCAAAATTATCTCAATATTGCTTAGAAAGTAATAGTTTTTTGGTTCAAGACCTAATATTTGGAAGAGATTGTGGAGTACATCATTTGAATAAGAATCGGGGTATGGATGGAGAATTCCACAAAAAGTACGAGAAATACAGAATATAGCCAGAAAAATTTTTTGAGTATACCAGAATGAGTATTGAAACCTTCGAATATATTCTTATGAATATTCAACCAGAATTAGAGATAGAATTCCAAATAGCTGGTCTGGCTAGTATTTCAGCAATAAAAGTCTCTATGTTCATTTTTCGCGGCGAAAATAACTAAACTCTTTTGATCACTGTACTATTCGCCGCGACTACCGCTCGACTCCGTGGCTTGCTCCGTACTGATTCATGCTTTTGTTTTGCTCGCCCGCCGCGCCGCAAGTCGCCAGCGCGGTTCGCTCGGTACATTTCGCCGGTCGCTTCGCCGGTCGCCGTTGCGCGTGGCTTGATCAGTACATTGCTATGCGTTTACTTCAGTCGCTAGACGCTTCGCCGTTCGCACCGCGCGAATATTCGCATCGGCGAATTTCCCGTGGCCAGGCTGTTACGCTGCGATACGATAAGAACTATTTCCGTAGCATCACTATCAAATAATAAAAACATGCGCAGATAAAGCGTAAAACGTAAAACGTCACACGTAATAATATCAACAAAACGACACAAACAATCCGAGTCTGTTTATAAAGAGACGTAAATAAAATATGGACGCGCCAATAGCGGCATGAGCGAACCACGTGGTGCTGTCACATGTGTTCGTTCACCACGTGTTTATGAGTACCTAACGTATTCGACTTTATTAGTCATACACATGACGAGGCAACACATACAATTATATTGATACTAGCTGACCCGGCAAACGTTGTTTTGCCATTAGGGATATAAACATAGCTTAAAAATCTTTCAAAACTACCAGAAATAGGTACACAGATTACAGATAGAGAAAAATTGTTCGAGCCGTTTCGGAGAAGTTTGGTGACAAAGACGAGACACGAGAATTTTATATGTTAGAGATCGAAATCTGACATTGTAGATATTCAAACTGACCGGGCAGACACTGTTTTTTTGTTTTTATCTACCGAATAAAGACAAAAAGAAAATATAAATCGGTCAAGAGGAGTTTGGTTACGAATACTGTGAGACGTCGAGAATTTTATTATTAGAACTAGCTGACCAGGAGAACGTTGTTTTGCCATTTGGGATATAAAAATAGCTTACAACCTACTCACAGACTCACCGAACATACACAGAAAATTTCATAACAATCGGTCCAGCCGTTTCGGAGGCGTTTGGTAAAAAAAATTGGCACGAGAATTTTATATATTAGAGAAGATTTAGAAGACTTATCTGTGTAAAGCGCTGACTTCATTGATAAGTTGATAAGGGATTCGGACACATGAAGTGCAATGGAAAATTTTAACCTGCCTGTTAGGAAAATTATCCGATAAATACTTGATGATACTTGGTGACCGTGAGCCAGTAAAGAACGAATACAGATAGATGTTACATGTTAATTAGTTGAAATAAAGTGCTCATTAGGTAAATTGATATTGGATACAGATATGGGAAAATAAATGAAAAACATTTACTTACTAATCCAGAACATTCTTCGATAAATAAAAAACTTGCAGAAGAACCAAAATTGATGGGGATTTTTTATCAGATTCAGGCACAGGAATTTATATGACAAATTCAGTTCGGTTCAGTTAGTTTTTTCGTGGAAGAGTAACAAACATTCATTTATGAATAAAAAATATTTTGCTGGGATTCATTGAAATTCAAGAATTTTGGCAGACCCTTAAGTTTATTGTTGTTAGTAACAGTATCGAAAATGCAAGTGATTTACGAGGTTTTAAAAGGATCAACCATCAAGATTTTAAGAAGTCTGATTTTTACTCTAGAACCATTGACCTCTATATAGAGACAGGGCGAACCGCGCGAAAAAATGTCGCCAGTTCAATGGGGAAATGTCCCCATTGTACGCGCACTATTGTCTATGCCGCGGTCCCCGCCTCAGCTCACGACGCTCCGCACGCACGTTTCCATGGAGACGGTTCCCGCCATTTTAGTAAGTACGCTTAGTAGCGAGAGAATAGTGGAAAATTTAACTCTAAAAGATAAAAATGCCTAATTGTGCTATAAAAGACTGCAAAAATTACACCAAGAAATTTAAAAAGAAGCAAGGGATAACGTATCATCGGTAAGTAACATCAAGAAATATTACACAAAAAAAAAACAAGTATTTCGCAGGATGTTTGATAGATGGCGCTAAATTTCCTTGTATGAAAAAGGCTTTGGCAAAATGTTCGAACAGGCCTATCCTTAGTAATGATCAATGTCTAGAACGAACTTTTTACAGCATACGCGCAATGCATGCTGTAACTTTAAGATGAAACTAATCTATAAGTTGTTGTATATTTGTTGTGTTGTATATTATATTATGATGCTTTTGTTAACAGAGCGACGTATTCACTTCAGCGATGGCTCTGAGCTCTTTAAATAAAGATTAAATGAAAAAAACTAACTTTTGTTGTACACGAGCTAATGAGTAATCATAAGTATGACGTCGGATATGATAATATATAAATATTTGAGTTGACAATTTTAAATATGTATAAATATTTGAATAAAATAAAGCAAACCATAATCAAAATAACTGTTTAATCTTTAAGTAACTACATAAGACACAATACAAATAATTTTAAACGTGGGTATTTAATATTCATAGGAATTATCATCACCCTTAAAATTCAGGATAAGTACGTGATTTTGTTGAAATTATAAGTGTAAGTATATTTAAGAACTTCAATCATTAAACGGTAATCAGAGGGATTTGCGCTCATCAAAATGATCCAACGTCATCGACAATTAAGTACATAAATTCTCTTAATCTCATCCAAGTTTGAGTAAATTCAAGGATAGAAAATAAATGAATAAGTATGTTGGCAAAACGCCAACATTAATGAAATAGAAAGTGGTTCGATCTGTTAAGGCTTACGTGCGGATTACGCTTTGCAGTTGCACTGAGACCCGGAGCTTTCCAAACTACTAAGTAGAAAGGATACACAGAACTACAGAATTTAGTTTTGAAACAAAGTTTCTTTTCAGACAGTATCGCGCAGGCAGCTAGGCGAAAGAAAATTCCCGTCACGAACAAAATCTACGAAAATCATCAAAAATCTAGAATGAAAGGTTCTCTTACTATTTAACAGAATGGGCACGCATGTATCACGTATACAGATTTGGTATGACGAACTCATTAGCGCCATCTATCGAGCGATGGGTGAAATTACACATGAAAATATAAAATGGAGTTTTGTTTTAGGTGTTATTCCAAACTTTGTTTCTACCGAGTGTTCCACGACACACACGTCGTTTTATTTTACTGTATCTTATGGACCAAGTGCAATTGCAAACCATATAGTTTTGCCGGTTCAACGAAAATAATTTACAATTTCAGGAGGGTATCAAGCAAAACTAAATAATCTATCTGTCTAATAGATAGACTTTTATTTTTACTAAGTACTTCGAACATTATTATTGATTTGGAACACTTGAACAAATTTTCAGAGTTAAAAATAATGTTATTTTATTCTATTAACAATGAACAATTATTATGAATGTTTTTGCGAGTGGCAAACACGGGACATCGCACTCTGAGCAATGAATGTCACTTGAAGAGTAGGTAGGTACTTTAGATTTAGACAATATACAAACATAATTATATCAATACTGTATCATACCATGCCTATTTTAAATTATTCATTCGGGTATATAAATGTGTATACGTATACAAAGTTATTTCACGTATCTTGGAAATTGCTGTAACGATTTGGATGAAAGAAAAATGAATGACCAAAGGTGGTATCAAGTTTTCTCATGAACCAAAACCAAAAATATTCTCAGAAAATCAAAACTTTTTCACTTTTTCACAGCGCTTGTGCGAATTTGTCTTTCATATCCGGAATTTAATTTTGCACACAAAAAGTTTATTTTCAATACATATTTGCTGTCATTCAGATTATATTGAGAAGTACCTACAACTTGTTAATTAAAAAATTAATAAGTGTAGGAGTTAATATGGAGACCGTGGTCTATAAAAATTTAGTTCGGATTTGAATCAGCTTGGTACAGGAAGCTCTGTGCAGTACGGTCGCGGAATGAAAAGGTTCGTCAATTTTCAAAGTGATTCGTTTGCACTAGTCGATTGTTTTAGTATGTAGACATTATGGACTCTTGCAGTACTAGTGCAAGGGAAAATCGACACTAAGGTGGCGAACCTTTTCATTCCGCGACTGTACATCCATGGTCATTATGATATCATGGTTTGGCTTTTGAAGTTTAGCCATGTAATGTATTTCTTGTAAAAACGCCAAACGCCCAGTTTCTTGTTATAATATAATAGTGTTTCGCTTTTGTTGATCTTTGTTAATGCACAACTCAACAAAGAACAACAAAAGCGAAACACTCGACTGATTTATGGGCGAGCCTGCAGCGAGATAATACCACTACTATAGTACGGGTATGCATGGTGAATAATGTATAAGATTTTGGCAAAAACTTCCGAAGAGACAATGGGCAGCGTCAGGGGCTCCTCGAATGCACTGAACTGTAGAAAGTGTGCAGCGAGACAACTTTCGCGACCGAATTCAAGAGAAAGTAGTTCGAGGCGCCTGCGCATGTATCGCTTTATCCGCCGACTTTAAGTTACATAACATGCTAAACATAAACTACGCAAATGCCCTTCAATGAAAAAAAAATAATAACTGACCAAGTGCGAGTAGGACTCTCACCGCGAAAACCGTATAACTTATTTTTATTACACCTATGAGATAACAGATTTAGGTAATAAAACTAAGATAAACTTATCCATATAACGTTCAAGAATAAGCCATACAATACAAAATGCGCAGAAACAAAAACTTTATTCCAAAAAGTACAAGCTGGTTTTGGCTTGCCAATTATAAATCTAGACTAATTCGACCCGCTCATAATTGAAAATAAAAATATAATTGAAAACAAATCAATACGTATTAAGTACCCTGTGTAACATTTTTGGTTTGTACCTATTTTCACATTAAAAGAAAAAATGTTTAAATAAAAAAAAATCACCCATACAACCTGTTCATGTGAGTGAAAAGAGGAATAGTACGAGTATATTATAACATGTTTACAATTTTCTGATGTTTTGAACTTAATTGTATTGTTCGTGGAAAAAAACTGAGCAGTGGCGGACGGATGGACAGACTGTCAGACTGACAGGCGACAGCAAAGCGATCAATTCCGTTACTTCGTTTCAGCACAGTACCCTAATAAACCCGTTTACGGGTATATTGCGCTTTCGTAAAAGTTTGTTGCTAAACGGAACTCTGTCGGACGGACTATAGACAAGCGCAAAGAGGGTTTTTTAGGGTTCCGTACCCAAAGGGTAAACAGGGGACCTATCTGAGACTTCGCCTTCCCGTCCGTCCGTCCGTCCGTCTGTCACCAGGCTGTATCTCTTGAACCGTAATAGTTAGACAGCTGTAATTTTCACAGATTATGTATTTCTATAGCCGCTATAACAACGAATACTTTAGGCCTCCCATACAACAAACGCGATTTAATTTTTGGTCGATATTGATAGTGGCAATAGGCAGACGATTGAAATATTCACAAAATATTTGGTTAAACTATATTCACTTTAAAAATAAATAATAAAATCAAAATAAAATGAAACCAATATATTTTAATCCCTTACAATTACAACAAACATAATTTTTTGCCGTTTTTATAGAGAAAATGGTACGACATCCTTCGTCCGACTCGTATTTGCCGATTATTTTATTTGAGACACCTCCTTTCGCTTTCGTTTTCTATAGTACGAGTAGAATCGCGGAAACTGCGATGTCCGTGCGCGCCAAATTAGCGTATCCATGTGTTAACAATTTAACACGCCTATTTAAAGAGCGAACAATGGAAGGTCAGCTTCACTTGGCGATACATACAAATGAAGATTCTACCGGCGACTCGTTCGACTTTATCATTTTAACAATCGAAGCGTAACAGATTATTCATGGAAATGTAAAAAAATGTACACGAATGTACAAGAATTGTTGTATAAAGAGCCTGGGTACTCAGGTTTTTGTGATAAAATTACTTAAAAAAAACCTAGTCGTTAAAATTTTGAACACCAAATGGTCAAAGCCCTTCCCGAGATTCGCAAAATAATAAAATGGAAAATTCTTTCCAAAAAACCAACTTCAAATGCCACTACAAAGAATGAAATATTTTTAATGTACACCAATTCGAAGTCGGGCAATGTTTTGTTCAATCATTAATAGTCCTTCTTATTATAAAACTTGATGTACAAAGAAATGACAAAATTATCGACAATACGAAGGACTATCAGTGAATGAACGAAATATTGCCCGACTTCGAATTGGTGTACATTAAAAATTATTTCATTCTTTGTAGTGGCATTTGAAGTTGGTTTTTTGGAAAGAATTTTCCATTTTATTTTATACTTTTTAGTGGAAAACAACTAATGCGCAAGGCATTGGAAAAAATGCCCACATCGCTTGAAGTATGCTTCTAAAATCTGAAGAGTTCCCTCAATTTCTCCAAAATCCCATCATCAGATCCTGACTTGATGAATACAGTCATTACTTGATGACTGCAAGGAAATGCAATAGTAACTATAAAAAATACCTAAATCGCTTCAAGTATACTCGCAAAATTTGAAGAGTTCCCTCGATTTTACCAAGATCCCATCATCAGATCCCGACCTGATGACCATAAGACTACCTGGAAAAAATTATTCTTTCAAACAATACCCAAATCACTTCAAGTGTACTTATAAAATTTGAAGAGTTCCCTCGATTCCTCCAGGATCCCATCATCAGATCCTGACTTGATGACTATGGGACCATCTGTGAACTATACCCTTTCAAACAAAAAAAGAATTTTCGAAATCGGTTCACGCATCTTCGAGTAATCGGGAAACATACATAAAAAAAAAAATAAAAAAAAAAAAGATTCCGACGAATTGAGAACCTCCTCCTTTTTTTGAAGTCGGTTAAAAATCTTGCGAAAAAATGAATGAATTTTTTACAAGAATTGCTCGTTTAAATATCTCAAAAATAAGTATTTAAAGAATATAGATAGATGTCTTTCAGAGAATAATAATATGATTTTTTCATGTGTAAGTAAATAATACGCATACAATAAGGTTTATACGGATAAAAATATCATCTTAGCGTGGATAAGGAGTCGACATGGGTGACCTCATATTGACGACTCATGCTCTACCGGTGGATACCTATATAATGTACAACACTTATATAATATTTAGAGTCAAGACTCACGACTGATCATAATTATAACTACAAAGTATATTTTTAATCACCTCGCAGTTAAAATGCAAAACCATCCCGCGGGCTATTCACGTAACGCGTCGGCTATAATTCGTGAAGTGAAATGTTTAAAACGGTCATGGCATTTACATGGTTATATAAGAAATACCAAATCGCTCTCGACTTGTATTTCTTTACATTAAATCGACAACTTTTGTTCCACGACTTTTTTTTACTCGATATTTTACAGAGCTACTCTACTTGTTCCTACTCTGTAATGAAACATCGGCAAGTGGCAACGGCGCGGTAGCCGGCGCGCGAACTCACGGCGCGAAACCACAAGTGTAATGTCACTTATTTTTTTGTATGAAATAAATTAATATTGAATTTTGGAAAGTCGTAGAACAAAAGTTATTAGTGTTAATATAAAGAACTACAGGCTGAGTTCGATTTGGTATTTTTAATATTTATATAACCCTGTATACAAGCAGACGATATTGAAATCAAAACATTTTTTGCAAACACTGAAAAATTAATTTTACAATTAATGTCATAGAGCGTAGATAAATTGAATGTAGTTAAAAACGTAACATGGTCGACAATCGTGAAATTACATTTAGGTACTTCGCGCGATACGATTGTAAGATTGTCAGTGGCGTGCACTCCATATAGGCATAGGGGCAGTGCCTACCCTAGCAAATTAATCCTATAAACCAAAAAAAAGAACTTAAAGTTATTATTTCTAAGGCCTTTTGCTTATAATTATAATTATATTAATATTTAATTAATTATTATAATATTATTATATTATTAATTAATTATAATTATTATTATATTAAGGTAGGCACTAGGGTAGGCACTTCCTTTGTGCCTGTATGGAGTGCACGCCAATGAAGATTGTATTTTCTTCTATGTTAAAATACATTCAGTTTTACACTCTAAACCAGTGTTAATTATTTATTTCATTTCTTGTTGCACATCACTGAGTGTGTGAAAACTTTACGTGAATAGCCCCCCCGGAAGACATTGCGCGACGCCCGCAAACGCTTATCTCGCAATGATAACTCATTACGAGACTTATAATATACGAGTAGATAAAACTTGTGGCAATAGGAAGGGCGGAGTAAGAAGTCGAGAAATTTTTGTCATATTTTTCTACTTTATAAGCACGTAAAAATTTTAAAGACCTAAAATTAAATAGCTAAAGCGGGTATATACATAATCGATTTTTAGCGACTTGCAGGTTAAAAACTATTAAGACAATTACTTAAACCCTCATGTATTTTGGGTCTATATAGTCCGAAACACATTTGGAAAAAAATCTCAATAGAAAGTTTTCCCATTTCGGCTGCATCTTCACTTACCGTCAGGTGAGATTGCAGTCAAATACTAACTCGTAGAGTGTAAAAAACAATGAGACGAAAATTTCATTTTAAAAGTCTTTTTTACAAGAAACTTCAAACACGATTTTGGAATTAAATAGTTTTCAGAATTTTAAGTACCTAACTCGATTTTCATTCGTTCGTCGATTTTCTCCATCATCTAAGTTTACTTCCAAGTTCCACGCCACCTACATATCACTATTGCAATATAAAGACAAGGTTAGTCTTCCAATTATCAGTTTCTGCGGGCTGTACTTACGAGTACATCTTTACAGGTTTTACATAGGAGTAGATATAGCACGTACGTTTTAGAACTGTTCAAACAATTACATAATGCTGTGTAATATTATGCATTATAGCGATTACATAGCAGGTAGATTATATTGCATTTTATATCATTTACCGGATATTCATTTATCAAAGAAGAAAATAAAAAGGCATTCGTTAAAATCTTCAAGATATATTTGGTCTTTAATTTTTGTAACAGAGTTGTTCGCACAGCTTTCGTTTAGTGATTTTTTGAATAAGTTCCAAATATTATTTAATAAGTTAGTTGTATTGTAATTTATCAAAAGATGGTAAAGTATGGTGATAAATGTAATTCACAATCTGAGACGATTCGAACAGTTACTCGTTTAACTCAAGGTAGAAACTATTAGTAGTAACAAGGTAGTGTCTGGGTGCCTTCAAGAGAAGAGTGAATAGGCATTTTCCAGGCAAGCGCGCTCCAACCTAGACCTCATCATTGCTTTCCATTAGGCGTGATTGTCGTCAAGCGATAATCATGTTGTTCGATTTAGTGACACAGATCATGCATGTAGTTACATACATTACGGAATTGTCTTGTTACCTAAAGAACTGTTCAAATAAAACATGCGAGCTAATATTACGTAAAACAAATAGATTGCCAATTATTACAGTACAACCAGGAAACGTAAGAATTCGCTACGCACTACGAAATTTGAATATTTAATCTTCATGCCGTGTTTTTTGAACTTTTTACTTATTCCTATAAATTTAAATACGAATCAAAATTTTTCACTCGCAGCGGGATTTGAACCCGCGTCCCCCAGCTTTCGCGGCTGGATGCTCTGACCGCTGAGCTATACGAGCCACACTTTTTTACTTATTATCAATACCATGCAAAAGTTTTAATGTATCAAAGAACTTAAAGTCTGACTGTATGGTCAAACAAGACTTTTTGTTATGTTTGAATAATGTTAAATCCATCTTACCTAACACAATTGTTGAATGAAATACATAACCGGTTATTGGCACATAAATGATGGTTTTTAAAATAGTTAAAAAAAGAATAATTCAAAATTCACGTTCACGAAGTGACTAAATAAAATTAATGAGACAAACTATAACAATGAGTGGTTAGTTGGTAAGGATTGTATAAATTAACCGTTCTAAACGAATGATTGTTGAAGGTGATGGCTAGTTGTATATTTATACAACTATAAGTTTGTACTTAAAAAAACTCGAAAATATTCGTATGATTTTTCAAATATTATTTAAACAATATAAACTTACAGATACCATCCTGAGTTTTCAGACCTTAACATAATGTTTAACCTGAATGGATAATGATATACTCAATCCTATTTGTATCAAAGTGCAGTATACCTTCTTAGTACATACGTATTTTTTTAATTTATTTTTTTCCGCGCAAAATGCAACTGAAGTTTAACATTAACGTTATTTAAAAGTCTTTTTAAACAATTATCTAGCATTTACTAAATAATATTTATCACGATAAAAAAGATGTAAAGATAACAAAAAAATACTACAAAAATAATGTTGTCACACCTCCATGCGTGTTTCAAACAATCATTCCTTATCACTGATAACGTATGAATTATGAAACAACGTTACGACTTACTACAACAAACCTTATGTTTAATAATCTAAAAATATAAAAAATAAATACTAGTTCGTGTTTCCAATAGTCTACTTCGAAAGAATTAATGCCTAGGTACTTACTTGTTTAAATAATTAACGCAAAAGGGTAGAAAACAAGCTGTATCGTTATGTATTACCTACCGCACTAAAAAGACCACGACTATTCTGGCAAAAGGAAAACGGAGAAGAAGTAATGCATTCGCGTAAAATTCTATACATATAGGTACACGAATTCTTCGCTCTATGGTTTTTGAGTCTTGACAGCCAACTTTTTTTTAGATGGGCTTGCGCTTGACGACAATCATGCCTGATGGAAAGCAATGATGTGGTTTAGGTTTGAGCGCGCTTGCCTAGAAAATGCCTATTCACTCTTGAAGGAACCTAGATTGTAATTGGCTGGAAACACGGAGGCTGGAACTTAGCGGTTCGTATCAGAAACGTGGAAGAAAAACGTTTCGTGCGAGTTAGTTGGACGTCAACCACATAAGGATGCCACCGCTCTCGGCGTCTTGCAGTCCTATGGTAGAAAGGTGAAGGAGATACAAGGTTAAGTAGTTCCTGAGCACACTCACCAAAGTATATCCCGTACAAACCGCTAAACAGGCAACATTGCGTCGTCGATGATGTAAAGCTGAGAAATTTTGTCCGCGTCAGCGATTCCTTGCTGATTATTATACGAGCGCGGCGATCAACTGAGTCCAATGCATCGAGCTGATACTTGACGGAGCCATCCATAGGTGACTGCAGTACTCCATGCCAGAACGCACCTGGGCCTCATATAGCGTCAGAAGCTGTTCGGGCGTGAAGTACCGCTTAACCTTGTTGAGGATTCCTAGTTTTTTAGCAGCTGTTTTTGCTTTAGCTTCGATGCATTTCCCATTTAGACTCGGATGATTTTCGGGATATTCCCCCAGAATTGTACCTTTCCCATCACTTTTAATTTGAGTAAAATGGGTGAAATGGGTCACTTTGAATTCAAGGCATGGGTTCTTAGACAAGCGCGCTCCAGTTTTGATTTTATTATTTTACATCATGTTTTTAACGCAATTATTAGTGTCGCAATTGAATTAAAATAATCACTGATTTAAATAGGAATATTTTTTTCCTGTTGCATTCAATAAAATTGAAGCTGCAATAAATAACTTGCACCTTCTAAAAAATAATAACTGTCATAATTCAAAACTCTACCGCCTGATCCGGAAGGCAGATTTGCACCGAGAAGAACTGAAAAGAAACTCGAGACTTGCTCTTTTCAAAAACGTCATTACATACAAGTTTACTTTTAAAGTATGAAAAATTAAAAATTATTACAGATCTTTAAGATATCTCGGAGATGGAAGCATGTCCCTATTATTCCAAAAATCCTTGTCATTTAAAAATACAGAGCTTTCCATCAAATATAGACATAATATGTATTGGATGGAGTTCTAAATGTCTTTCTATCTCGGATAGGGCAATTCTGTATAGGAAAGTTTATTAATTTCGGTCGTTTAATAGCCTTATAGAGATAAATCCTTTATGGTTTTGCACAAATAGGTTGTATGCTTTAATTAAGATCTTATTTGATTTATTTTATGTGGTTATATTCTCTATTCGCGTGTTTGACAACTCGGTCGCCATGACGTTCTTCAGTGCAATTTAATAATTAACGATCCATTGTGTTTCTTTAACAACTTGAGAGTGAACAAAAAATGTACTTCAATCATTGTCTAACCATTTTAGATTGGTTTAGACTTCGAGTCTAAGCCAATATAAAATGGTTGTAGAAAGAATTCATTTACATAATAATGATTTCATTATGTAAAATCATTTTATTATTTCCGAGTAAGAACGATGATTTTTTCCGAGTTTCACTGATAACGATATAACGTAATTGTTGTTTGCATTAATCAACGCTTCCTCCAAAGATATACAACAAGACCGCTATTGATTATAATGTTTTATTATATTATCACTTAAAATAATTATTTGGCATGACAGAGCATCCTAGTTATTAATACATTTCCGTTATAGGTAGGCAATCGCACATTGAAAAATATGTATGTACTTACTCGAAATCCGGTCTAATGTATATATGTATCCCAACAAAAACATTTTCATGTAAATGTTGCCAGACGAGTATATGGCTCACACTGTCAAAAAGTTATCAAATCTCATGTAGGGCAAGACTTCTGACTTTATACACCCTTAAATACAAGCTCTAACTTCACAAACTCTTCACTTTAGTTACAATAATGTCTTGGCTGTTTGGCTACCGTCACATGGACGTAAAGTGAAAAATTTATCCCACCAAAATCATTTTCCTGATTTCAAATTTTGATTTAACAGAACTTACAGAGTACTGAAAAGTGAATTAATTTTTGATTTTACGCCCAATGTAACGGTAGCCAAACGGTCAAGACATTATTGTAACTAAAGTGTAGAGTTTGTGAAGTTAGAGCTTGTATTTAAGGGTGTATAAAGTCAGAAGTCTTGCCCTACATGAGATCTGATAACTTTTTGACAGTGTGAGCCATATACTCATCTGGCAACATTTACATGAAAATGTTTTTGTTGGGATTTCATTTCTTTTTGTAAGTTTTTTCAAACAATGTTTTTTATTAACTTAATTTTTCTTTTTTAATGTGTATTTCTTGCACTTCAGGTGCGCCTCTTTTCACAGCCTATTGTTTGTATTACGAGTAGATACGTACTTTGCTTAGAAGTATATTTTGAAAATTTAAAAAACTTATAGTGGATTTAAAGTTAGTAGTTTTGGCCTACCGAAAGTGAAACTAATTTTAAATTTATCAAGATAAAATGATAATCAAACGTAATGTATAGATCCAAATTTCAATTTCTAACTTCAAATTTTACCTATTAAAACACAAAGTCAGATACAAATGAAAGTTTGGATGTTTGTTACTCAATCACAACACAAACAAAGAACTGATTTGGCTGAAATTTAAAATGTAGACTGATTATATCCTGGACTAACACAGACTACTTGTTATCCATTTAAAATCTACGGAAGGTATCGGTGAGATTTGTGTGTTTATTAGTTTTTCAACTATTGTTTTATTTATAGTCTTTATTTTCGTTGGGCGCTGAGGCGCTCTTGAAATTCAAATTTGACGCTTGACACACTTGACAACTCATTTTGGTCACAGAGCACTGGACTCTGGGCAATAAACACGCGGAGCTTGGTACGGAAATTCGGGCTTGCGGCGTGCTCTATGGTACTGGGCACACTGACGTTGGGGCGCTGTTAAAATCCATATAATTTACGCTTGGCATGCCCGACGGCTAACTGTGGGTACTGGGCACTGGGCCTTGGGCACTCTTCTCACCCCGGGCACTGGGAACTGAGAGCTGGGCTCGTTGGACGGGGCCTGTATGTAACTTGGGCTTGACGCGTCCGTTTGGGCACTGAGCAGGTATTTATGCGCTATAACGCTCTTCAAAATCAGAGAGATTTGACGCTTGGCACGTTCTACAGCTCAAGCTGGGCACTGGGCACTCGGCTCAATGTGGGTTCTTGTCATTGAGCGCTGCATCCTGGTCACTCGACATGCAGTGAAACTCGGCTTGTTAAACATGACATGCATGGAACTTGGGCTTAAAACGTGCGATATTACTGGGCACGGGGCACTGGGCACTTGGGCGCTTGGCCACTTGGGCACTGGAATGGCACTTATAATTACCAAAAAAAATTACGTGTTTTTCCAGATGTATACTAGCAGATATCTAACATGAAATTAAGTTTGTACCTAAATACGTATGGGAAACCCCATACGAACTTCCAACCCCCTAATTTGATGGATGTGGGGTGATTTACTAAAAATCCTGAAATACGTATTTAATTGTTTATTACAAAGAGGCCCTATATTAATTTTGAGACCTCTAACATCAATATTTGCCGTAGTTTCATACAAACTTCCATCCCCCCATACGAACTTCCAACCCCCTAATTTGATGGATGTGGGGTGATTTACTAAAAATCCTGAAATACGTATTTAATTGTTTATTACAAAGAGTCCCTATATCAATTTTGAGACCTCTAGCATCAATATTTGCCGTAGTTTCATACAAACTTCCATCCCCCCCATACGAACTTCCGACCCCCTAATTTGATGGATGTGGGGTGATTTACTAAAAATCCTGAAACATGTATTTAATTGTTTATTACGAAGAGTCCCTATATCAATTTTGAGACCTCTAGCATCAATATTTGCCGTAGTTTCATACAAACTTCCATCCCCTATTTTAAGGGGTTGGGGGGTTAAATTTCCAACTTTTGGAATTTTTTTGTTGGTTGTGTACTAATTCTAGCTTACATACCAAATTTCAGCTTTCTAGGACTTCAGGAAGTACCTAGGAATTTTGATGATCATCAGTGAGTCAGTCAGTCAGTCAGTCAGTGACGAAATCTGGGTTTTTCAGATGTCAATAAAATTTAAAGTATAAGACCTGTGATATTGAAACTTTATACGTTTAATAAGTTCACCGGCGACATCATTTCCCGAGAATTTTGATTATCTGGAATAATTCTGGCCTAAGTTATAAGGGTTTAAAAATACGGCGAAACACTTCGAGAAAAGATAGGTAGTGCCCTCGCGCTTCGCTTGACTCGTCTGGCGGGGACACTACCGTGTCCCCAGATTCCTATTCATTTATTCAACGACGCGGTAGCCGGTATGCTTCTTTTGTAGGTTTTTTATATGTATTGAATTAGTATTAGTCATTGTGCATCTCGAGAATTTGCGGACATGACGTGTACGGTCCGTACGAAGAATCAACGTGGGAACCATTCAGACATAGGTTTATTTTAAAAATAGTAGGGCGCACCATGTGGCCCGCGGGCTGTCCTCCCCCCTATCTGCCTTCTAACTTTTCTCTTCAACATTCGCCATACACTTTCTATGGAAAATAAATTCAGTCATTTTGATTTTTTTTCTATTCATCGAATAGACGTTCTTATACTGATCACCTCTTTTCAAGAAACCACTCTTCCATCTTTTATACATTCCAAAATATCGACGAAATTCAAATGGCGGCAATTTTGAATCCGCCATTTTGATTTTTTTTTCAGCTCACTGCCAATTGGATGACGTTTCAAATGACAATTGGTCGAGCACCCCCCACCTAGCTTCGATACCCTGGCCGTGCTCTTTACCTGTCTCCGAAATCCTTAATCATCAGCTCTCTACGTATTTTTCATTCGAATGAATTTTTCCCTGATACAATTTTTCAAACAAAATTGTTCAAGAGATGTGATCAATCAGTGAGTCAGTAAGGTGCATTTGTAAGAGACAAGACATGAAGTAGGAGATCTAAAATTATCGATATTTTTTTAGGGTTTCAATAGTTCGTTTATTTCCTTTTCAGTGTGAAAAAACAAGATATCATTATAGTGCAAATATTAAAATTATTTGTTATTTATTTCGATTAGGCTGCCAGTTGTCTTATATATAACCAAAATATAATGTTTATCAAAAATATTGGCGCTCCATTATAATATAAAATTATATTTACACAGATGGCATTTATTTATACCTTTCGTAACGGTACACTAATTTCTATATTGTTAATATAATCGTTATAAATACTTCAATGATGACTAATGACTATAGTCCTTTATTTATTTACTTATTAATAGGTCTTTATAATAATATTCAAGAAACTGTTCTAGCTTCAATTATATTTTATTCTTAAAGGTGATTGAGGACACTCACTTATTAACATAAATAAAAACAGTCAGTGACTTTGTTTACACCTGTATTGTATGTATACTTACGTTAAATAATAGAATTGTACAATATGTGAAATGATTAACGACATTTACCTACTCTACTAAAAGCATTTGTAATTTTAATTATTATACAAAAAGCTCATACTTTTAAATTTATTAATTATTTCAATTTCAACAATTTCAAATTTATACGTGAAAATACTTAAAAGAACTACTTAAACAATTTTATTTTAATGCATCGCTACACGCAGAGCGTATAATATGTTATTAAGTATTCAACAGAAATCGCCACTATCGTCATACGCCGCTTCTGTTTCCGCCTGTAGTTTAAATATAGTTTATATCAATGTAAAGAATTTGTAAAGTAATACCATCATACTAAAAATATAAACCCGATAGTTTGTATATGCATACTTATTACGCCTTCATGCCTAAACTTATGAAACGACTTGGCTGAAATTTATAATGGAGATAGGATAAACGCTTTTTTTTACGTGGGGAAATCCGTTATGGATACCGGTGTGCCACGGGGAGGCACTGCGGTTATGTCGGAGTCGCGCCGACTAAAACCCCACGGTGTTCAACTCGTCGCCTGGTGGTTGAGCAACGGGACCGGAAGCACTCGCGCTACCCAGCCAACGATGTCTGCCGAAGCAGACCCTTTAGATCTACGTCTAAATTCCCTGACAGAGGTGCATCGTGAACACAGAGATGCACCTCCCGGCTCGAGGGCCATGCTCCATCGGGCGACAAACTCCCCGTGTCTATCGCCCGGGGGCCCTTCTTAAGGGGGCAGGCGGCGGTCATGGGCAGCACGCCTGCGCCCAGCCCTTCTGCGGCGGAGGGGATGAGAGTCTACGTCATCCTCTCTCATCCGCTCCGCAGCCTCCTTCTGCGTCATTACCTCCTCACACAAGCATTCCACCGCCTTTCAAGACCTGTCACTCTCTACCATGACCTTAACCACAGCCGACAGGGAAGATAGGATATACCCTGGATTAACACACAGACTACTTTTTATTCCGAAAAAGTGCACGTTTCTCACGCAATATCTTCTAAGACGTTATGACAATTGACAACGGCGTGGGGCCACTCTGGACATTTTTGAAACATTCACTACAGTCGACAGACCATCTCGCTCCTACAGTCCAAATAAAAATTTATAGAAAAAGGAAAGGGGAAAAGTTTCCCGAAAATTGAGTACTACAATGTCTATATCTCAAAATGAGTTTTCTCTATTGAATTTTGGACAGGACAACGTCTGCTGTCAGATAGTATACTATTACAATGTACGAATGTATGTGTTTTAAAATTAGTGTAGAAATATAGAATTTGGCAACAGTCTCCATATTTTTTTGTCCCCGTTCCAGGGTTTTTTGTTTTCACACCACTGTCAGGGTACCTACACAACATCAAATAATGTGTATTTATTGTAAACTAGGACAGAAATAATCACAAACTCGTATATTGAAAATAAAGTTCTAATCCGACAAGGTAACTGAAAGTTACAATCATTTCAATTTTTGCAATAAGTCTCTTTCTTGCAAATCAGACGGGAATTAGGTATTATATGGCATTACAAACACGATGACGTGACGTTACATTACTCTAAGGCTTTAGTGCGTTCAATCCACGAAGACGCGCCCCACTCCTTCCTAACTCCTTACGAATCGTATGAAACATTAGCCGTGAACGAGCAGTGCCGCGTCTTCGTGGATTGAACTACCTACATCAGAAATATAGCTGGGTTCCATTCTAAGAAACCCACCTATATTTCCTTTATTATTTTTTTAAAATTGTGCGATTGGTATGTATATTGAATGGAAGCAGGCGTTATTTTGCGGAAATCCATAATAAGCTGGACAGATTAATTTGTTTTGCTATATTCCGCTACTTGAAAAGATTGTGTGGTGTTTCATGTGGGCAGTGTTCCTGCATGTTGTACCATACAGAATCATTCAAGTAGCGGACTATAGCAAAACAAATGAATCTGTCCAGCGATTGCTATGCGGTAAGTCACGAGTGGCATCATCAGTCATCACGGAGCATATTACAGCGTGGACTGATCAGCCGTGACGCATCGTGACCGTGACGGCGTTGACGAGACCTAGGGCAAGCGTCCTCGACTCCGGCCGACCATGTCTACACTTTGTATCACGTCTAATCATACTATGTACTATATTATAAAATGCAAGGAACATTTTGAATGGCAGCTGGAGTTTGTCATCAATTTCCTCAGTGATACCACCATATTTATTTACTTTTCACAGGGTAATATAAAAAATACCAAATCGCTTTTGGCCTGTATTTGTTTACATTAAAACTAACAACTTTTGATCTACGACTTTTTTTACTCGATATTTTGAGAACTATCAAATATTCAATACTTTACAGAGATACTCTACTTATTCCTACTCTGTAATGTAACATCGGCAAGTGGCAACAGCACGACGCGCGGCGCGGCGGCCGGCGCGCGAACTCGCGGCGCGAAACCGCAACAGCGTAACGTCGCTTTACAGAAATAACATTTTTTTGTATGATATAAATTAATACTAAATTTTAAAAAGGCATAGAACAAAAGTTGTTAGTGTTAATGTAAACAACTACAGGCCGAGAACGATTTGGTATTTTTTATATGACCCTGTATAAAAATAAAAATCAATTGCCATTATATTCAATAATAATCAATAAATATTGTAAGCGCTTTACAACAAAATCCCGCGGATGGAATGCATTTTTTGGGGATAAACAGTAGCTTGTGTTAAGTATGATACACCAGTTTCTACACCAAATTGGTTCAGTAGTTGTAGCTTACAAACATACAAACTTTACTTTTTAACCGACTTCAAAAAAAAGGAGGAGGTTCTCAATTCGTCGGAATCTGTTTTTAATAATAATAAGGTAGGATTAATTGTTCACACATGTAGGCATGATTATTTCATGCAGGCCGCATTGCCGACGACAACAGTTCGCAGGGATCAATGATAACAAGTGATAACTTAATACCATAACGATCATAAATCACGATAGATAAACGATTTATGAACACATGATCCATAGTAATATTATAAAGGTGGCGCAAATTTGATTTTACATGTTTGATGGTGGGTATAACCTTCGGAACGTTAAACCTATTTGAGAAATTCGTTCAACATTTGAAAATACGAGTATCTAGGTATCGAGGTAGACATAGATTCTATATTATGTATATTCTATAATGAGCGAATTCATAAATAAAGATATCGTAATAAGTACATAAATAATTTAAAACAAACCCGAAAATGAATGAAGTCGCAAGCATTTGTTAGTATAAAAATAAATTGCGCTTTATAATATCCTGTGATAATATCCAACATATCAGACTATAATTTTTAGCGAACCCGGCGTCTAAGTTCATAGTCCGTAGACATTTCGATAAGGTGACCGACCTAACGATTATTCCGGTTTTTTATCGACATAATATAATATATGGTGATTGGAATGTACTAACCGCTAACTTGCAAGAGGTGTGTCATTTTTACTCTATACTCACTCACTTCGCACGGATTTCTACAAGTAAGTATAGAGTACGCAGCATTGTAACGATTTTTTTTATTATAGCCGATTCGCATTTTTAGTCAAAAAAGTTAAGGATTCAATGATTTACATCACAGTTAAATTATGTTGCAACTTGCAATGCAAAATTGAGCGGGAACCAAACTTTTCATAACATTTTACATTTAGTGTGCCCATCTGCAATTGTTTGAAAAAAAGGGTTGTTTTTCTTCGCATTATTCGTTACGGTCTTAGATAACATTTTTGCGAAAATCTTATTTTAAATTTAATCTGACGAAACAGTCTCGGTTGTGTGCTACTTTTCATAAAAATCAGTCTTTCGTCATTTTTAATACTTACAGTCATTACGTCTATGAACTGTGTCTATGAAAGTGTATAAAGCGAAGAAGACTGTAAGCGTAACTATTGAAAAGCTCTAACTCACTACAAAAATTAAGAGACCAACGGTAATTCGTACGTAAATTTTGGGTATCTACTTAAAAATTTGCCCTGAAGGCTTCTCACTAATTGCTACCTAATTAGCGTCGCAGTAGGTACATATTTCCTCATATTTTCAAGAATCTCCAATATTATCATGAAAAATGTAAGTTTCTAACTCCGATTGCTATGTAAGTGAAAGTGAAGACAAACATAGAATATAACTTTAATTATATTCCCTCCCCTCTATGGGTTATTATTAACCCTCAAAAAAGGTTATGGGCACAGCCACCCAAAAAATTGGCTAAGTGTTAGTCGAAGATCGCTGCATTCGGAATTAAGAAGAAAATTCGTATTTTTTATTTATTGTATTAATAAATAAAAACACGAATTTAATATATCGATCTTAAATCTAAATACTCTGTAAGTGTGACGACACAGGTCTATTAGGATTAGAGTTGTGGCCATGAGTGACCAATAGTGTCCACAAACGGTGTATCGGCGCTTGAACTCTAGTAGCAAAGCGACATAAAAGATACCTACCTCAATTCAGTTTAGCTACAACATTTCCGTGGTAATCTCTAAAGGACAAGTTTTTTAACGGCTCATTCAATAATACAAAAAAAACGAAAAAACGGCCAACTCTTGGTGCAATGGGACTTGCACATCAAGGTTTCATAACACCAACACCATAAAAGTTTATCTTTTTGTTATTTGTTACCACAGCGAACCGAAAATAGCATAACAGTTGATAAACTGGTGGCAATTAAAGTTTTAAATGTAATTACAAATTAAAATATTATTCCATCTGTGCAAGTTGCAACCAATGGTGAAATATGGCATCTGAATTCTGATGTATGTACGAGTATTTTAAAAGAACCTGTATTTATTAGTTACTAATTAAATACATTTTCAGTAAAGTAACCATACATAATATTAAGCTAAGGGTTTAAAAAAAATTGCTACCTACAAGACACCGATTTGGATGGGATAATTCGAGTGGGAACATACACAACAATTGACCGTAACTCTCATCGATATGAACCGGAGGATGAGCCCATCGCAACATTTTATGTCAACTTTGTTCATACAAGAAAAAAGTAGCGTCATTTGTCGAAATTTCCGCTAATACGACGCAACATGGCAGAAATGGTCCCTTTTAAAACTCAAGTGCGGACTAATAACAAGTCTAGTGATCTGTGGCAAGCACCGCGGTCCATAGACACTACTGCGGTCGACTTTCAAACTGACGCTGTTGGTGTCATAACAAAACATTTTTGACAGCAATATTCTGGCCCCGCCGCGCCGGGTCTATTCTAACTCTAAAAAACTTGTCCTTAAGCGACAGTCGGGCGAACAGGCGGACAGTAACGTATGAAACAAAAATTTAGATTTCTAACTTGAGAATATACAGTCTGTTCATGAAAACAGCTTTCCCGCTCCAGTTGCAGCGCACCAAACAAGTGTGAAGTGACGTCACGCGGTAGATCTGTCAGCAGGCTGTATCTCTCGAACCATGATAGCTATTAGCTATAGACTTCAATTTGAGAAAAATACGGCCTGCTCATGAAAACAGTTTTCCCGCTCTAGTTGCAGGCTGCAGTGCACCATACAAGTGTGAAGTGACGTCACGCGGTAGATCTGTTACCGGAATGAGCGTCGCGATAGCGGGCGGTCGCTCACCTCGCTCGCCAAACGTCTGCGACCCTGATCAGCGGCCCCTGCCCACAATCCGATTGCTAACTGGGTCGGAGTCTAAAAATACAAACTACCATTTATTAGGGTTCCGTACCCTAGGGTAATAGCAAGACCCTATCACTAAGACTTCGCTGTCCGTCCGTCCCTCTCTCACCAGGCTGTATCTCCCGAACCGTGATAGCTACAGACTTCTAATTTGAGAAAAATACGGCCTGCTCATGAAAAAAGGTTTCCTGCTCTAGTTGCAATGCACCTAGTTCTTCATCTTCGACGACATCCTCATTTTCCATCAGGTGAGATTGTGGTCAAACGGCCTTTAATATAATTAATAAAAAAAACCTTTTATGTGAGAGGACTAATACCTAGTAATTTTATTTAACACAACAGTGAGAACAACGCCACATCGTCACTAAACGGCACTATGTTGGTGGTGGTTTTTTCATACAAAAATGAAAATCTGCATGTTACTTCCGTCAAGTGGCATAACATTGTGAAATCAAATATACATGTGATATAAATACATAACAGGTATTAATATTTTGATTTTTTACCTGTTTTTCAATACTAAATATGAAGAAAAGGGGGAATTAAGAAATAATTTGGATTTTTGATATTTCACAAAATATTGAGTTAAATAAAAAATCGTAGAACAAAAGTTGTTAGTTAAAAATTACAATGCTGACAGCATTTTGGTATTTTTTATTTAACCCTGTATAGGCTCTTTTGAAAAATCTAGACTCTAGAGCAATCTAAGAGCTCTAAAGTGGAAAGGAACTCTAAAACCATCCACAACGCCTTTCCATATAAATAGAAAAAACGTTCGCACACTTTAAAATTATGTAGATTGTATAAATTGGGTAAAATATTTAAAATCGACGCGATCGTAGTTTTAAGTCAGAGGGCGATGAGCTCACATATCGTAGGTATGTTAATGGTAAAAACTTCTTTATATTTTATTTTAGTCTATTTTTATTTACGTAAATTTCGAGTAGGCCGATGGCCAATGCTAACGCAAATATTTTACAATAAAGAGGGCTTAAGATTGATGATCGATAAAAAGAAAAAGAAAAAACAACATTTATCTTTAGTTGAAAGATTACAGACTTATTCAAACAAAAATAATGATTCTTACTGACTGGAAACTAAACAAGACTGTCACAAATGAGGTCACAAAACACAAATACATTGAAAATTTCAACAAAGGACACCGAGTTCACCGAGTTCAGCGAGTTTCTTGCCAGTTCTTCTCGATGCAAGCCTACTTTCCGAACTTGGCGGTAGAGTTTTCATAAGAGCATTTAAGTAAGGCCTATGTAAAAAAATACAGATTTTCATTGTTTAGTTGAGAGGAGACCTAGAGGTTGGAGGACACACCAAATAGATTAAGTTATTAATAAGTTAAGAGTGAACTGTAGAATGTGGTAAGAAGAATACAGGCTATATTAATTAATTATTATTTTAAATTTTCTCAGCTCAGTAATAATTTATAATTTGCATTCCAGACATGAATTTTAAAATTTATAGTAAAATACAGACCGACGGACCTCTAAATTACACATAACAGTGAAAATAGTTATTCCTAGTGCAGTTTATACATAGCTTTGGTATTCTTTCGACCCCAAGTTTTTTTTAATGGGTCTCAAAAGAATAACAAAGAATTTAATGATAACATTAAAGCACAATCATTATTTCAATTAATCAGTATGTCATAACTTTGTTATACAACTGAATGGGAAACATTTCAGTTAAGTCCTGTTTAATTGCACATTTTTAATTACAAGTAATCCTCAAAATAAAATAACTGCACGGGACTATATAATATTATAAAGCGTATTATGATTAAAATAATGCATGTAATAAATATTCAATATGAAGCATAATATATGTAGTACTACTATTACGTCTAAGAAACGAAGCCTTGCAAACTTTCACACTTGAAGCTAATACTTAGAACGTGTAATATTAAATGAAATGCTGAATACGAAAAAAGTTGCCTTAACGTAAACGGAAAACTGAATCTATAGTTTGGAAGACTTCTACAGTGAATCACTGTACTAATGCTGAACGCACATTACAGAAGGAGCAATAAAAAATAATGATCATCTTTCGGCCCCTATGAAATTTCTCCACACACAAAAAGAAAACATTTCGATGCGATACAAGCGTAGCCGACAAATTGACGCATTCATAATGGATTAGTTACCCAGGGAAAAACCGAGGCAGTGCCTCAGAATCTCGAGCTTAGCGGAGCCTATGAACCTGGCCTCCATGAATTCCCTTGCTCAATGTTCCTCTTTAATTCAATTAAATTTCAAATCAAAAAAATTCAAGACAAATTAGTCGCTTTTCGCATAACATTCAATTCAAGAGTCCATAAGCGGTTCATCTTTTAATTTTTGTTACATTTTCATTGTTACAAAATGTGTAGCTTTCTGCGCATGCTGCGATGTGCGATCAGCATAAATCACTTTTCTCTTCGTTGCTCGCAAACGTATAATCGAGCGTTTTCGCTAAGCGCGCCAGGAAGCCAGTTAAATAACGTAATACACACCAGAGCAACACAAGTCAAGCGTGTCGGAACTATCGGAAAGCTGCGTTCGATCAACCGCCTTATTATCTAATGTTTTAATGACGTACTCTTTCACCGCCATAATGATTATGTTGCCTTAGTATTTAGTAACTGACTTCCTGTCGTTCTATTTCCTTATCATTAGAATCCAGAATTAAATAAGGATAAGGTTTTGTTAGATACAGGAAAATGTAATTTCCCACTTCCTTATGCGTTACGAAGTATGGCCCCTGAAGGTGATGATACAAAAATGTTTTCTTGATACATCTCTTACACTGACTGACAAAGCATAATATCGTTGTATCAGAAGCATCGAAAATAGTATGTTTTTCTATCCATATTAATTCTTCTTCTAGCGGGAAATTAGGATACTTTCTAGTATTCTGCAGCAAAACATAATAAATTATTATCATAAGGCATGTAACTTGTAAGAAGATCTAACAATGCATCCAAAGACAATCAAGTTGAGGGCGATGCACCAAGATAGCCTGAGAATAAAATGTTTGCTTTTAAATGATCATCTCACTACAACTTTTACCACGTGTAAAACATACAACATACACTTTAGCTATTCACGGAAATAAATTGGGCACAGATAAGATAGCAGGATTTTACTCAAACATTTAAAATAGGATAAGGTTTCTATTTCTGTTTACTTTCAAGGGCCATACCTACTACCGTTTATGCTATGAAATACTGATATTGCGATTAGTAATGTGCTTGTAATTAAATAACAATTGATTAGACACCATCCACCGTGTAATAGAAGTTATAGAATTAGTTATCAAAAGTTTTGGGAAACTTACCACTACAGGTAGCAGCCATAAATTTCCCGTTCGAAGAGAAGTCCATGAGAAGAACTGTGCCAGGATGTCCCTTGAGATTCTTGAGCAGCCACGGGTGACTGAAGTCGGTCTTGCCTTTCCACGCTGTACGCTTCTTGTTCTTTCCTACTGGCCGGCTTTCGGTTACGGTAGCGTCGGTATTTGACTCGGTCAGAGCAACTGAAACACAAAAACGAAGAATTCCTAGGCTTTTTCCCGTTTAAGGTGACCTTTTAACGACCTCCCTGGCGCAGTGGCGCGCGCTCGGATTAGAGTGGGGAAGTCGCGGGTTCGATTCCCGCCACGGGCCACTTTGGAATTTTATATTTTCTCAATTGGCTCAGGTCTGGTCTTGTGGGAAGCTTCAGCTGTGGCTAGTTACCACCCTACCAGCAAAGGCACACCACCAAGCAATTTAGCGTTCCGGTGCGATGCTTGTAGAAACCGTTGGGGTAAATTTTTTAGTTAATTTTATTTAAAGTTGGGCATCCTAGCCCTGCTGGTGACAGATGGACGAATAGTCAGACAGAAATATGATGGAGTCTTAGTAATAGAGTCCCGTTCTACCCTTTGGGTACAGAATCCTAAAAATTGACTGCTGAGTTCAAACTCAGCACATCAATGCTGGTTCTTATTAGGATGGGTGCTGAATCACTTTAAATTATTGACTGATTAATCTGGCTTTTTTTTAATACTTAGTAAAAGCTACATTGGGAACTCTTTTTACTCTAACCTGTTCTGAATGTACTTTTATATTACATTAATAGAAGTTGGCACTTCAGTGAATCAAAATTTACTTTCACTTGTGCAAGTATACCATACCTACTATGTGACTCGTAGAGCCTCTATAATTTGACGCCAAACAATATGAATCATGGAGAAATCTTAGGTGAAAACATTTGGCAAATTGCCGGTTGTTACTCATTTTTGGTGACGCTTAAATTTTATATTTGAGTAGCTATCATGAGATAAGGCCTTTCATAGGTTACTATGTCTATCGGTGGCTCCAAGATGTTTGAATGAAAAATTAAAACAAATTGATGAAAAAAATTACTACTAATGTTCTGTTTTCAAATAAGACCAAAAATTAAAACAAATAATGTAATTGGCCAGTGTTACAAAAAATACAGTATTTATAAAAGCGTAAGAAGGGTATACACTATTTTTGTATGAAATATATTATATTATACTTCATTACAAACTAGGATAAAAATTATGGTGTAAGAAAAATTAAATTCAAAAGTAGTGTAATATCCAATTATAGTAAATATAAAAAAGATTGGGGCAAAAAATACGTTCAACTTTTATAAGCTTTTAAGGCATCATTGAAAATATTTTTTTTCTCAGAGCACCAAAAAATTTGAGCTCCCATTAAGAGATTGAAGATTAAAAATCTTATTTAATTTTATGATCACTCAATATGTATTTGTTATGAATTAGAAATAGCACAGAGGCAACTAACATTTGTGTAATTGTTAAGTGGTACAACCAAAATAAAACATAATAATGAGTATCATACATTAAAAAAATATTTTATGGTACAAAACTACAATGCTACAATGGGTAACAAATAATACAATATAGTTCTAATACATATCTTGATAGTTCAAATTAAAAAGGCTAAAATGGATAAAGATTGATCCTTGACTTGCATAATAAATTGCAGCCCTCAAAGGGGTTTTGAATCTGATGGTTTCAAGAATGTTTCAGTAAATTAAATATGAGAAGCAACTGATATTAATATAGGTAGGTAACTTATCCACCTCATATATTTTGTTAGGGGGTCAAATACCAGACCATCCCATCCCACACTTGGCTTAAATGTGCCATGAGGCCTTTACCAAACCCCTTTAGTTTTTAGTAGGGTTTACTTAAACCTAGGGATACAACGAAAAATCTGAGACACTAAATATAAAGCAACAACTTAAAAATCCTTTCTTTTATTCTTCATCTTTCTATTTCATCGCATTTTTTGCAATAAATACTCATGGTCCTAAACAGTACACAGTTGCTTCTTCAATTATTATGTAGCTAACATACACAGTAAAGTAACGAACT
The DNA here is from genome assembly GCA_036785405.1 of Coenonympha arcania. Lineage (NCBI taxonomy): Eukaryota > Metazoa > Arthropoda > Insecta > Lepidoptera > Nymphalidae > Coenonympha > Coenonympha arcania. The sequence continues at coordinate 8,651,621 of CM072067.1, forward strand.
GGATGTATATCAGTACATAATAATCACTACATGTGGTTAGGAAAACCGCTATCTTTTTGGCCGGTCTTGTCCTAAATTCAATTACCTACTTTTTTGCAGATTTAGTCGCTTATCAGTTATATTCTTAGGTATTAAAATAACAAAATAACAAATTAAATTGTGAATAGTTTCTTCGAAAATTCTAAACCTACCTGTTACGCTCTCAGTTTCATCATTTCGCGCTTCGCTTTTTCTGTTGCCGAAGATGGTCTTGTAAATATAGTGTAGTATTACACATAACAGAAAAGTAAATCCAGCCATAATGTACACATTCATCTTTTGTCCGGCTTCAGAATTCCCCATTTTCACTTAAAATTCAAGTAATGTAACTATTTTTTTAATCAAAAACACCGATTTTTGTGTCAAGATTAGCAATGACAGTCACGCGGTCCCAAATTAAAAGTCAACTGAAGTGAAGTGAAGTGAAGTCTGCTGTCGCCAGTGTGACCGTTACAAAATTGGGGAATCTGCCAAACGCTGGTCAAAATCTGCCAATTCGATTTCTAAACTCTATAAGTACTCTACAAGTACAGTTACTGGACAAGCAGTAATTGCCTAGTGGTTGTGACGTTGAAAAACCCCCTTCCATTGACACAAGACAAAAGTGCCAGTTTAGTAAGTAACATTTCCGACTAACTAAGTCATACAAAAATAAGTAAATAGACATTAAATCACAAGCTTTTCATTTTATTTCATAGATAATAAGGATTTCCTTGAAATCTACCACATTCTGCCACTTTCTTAAATCGTCAGCTTATTATGCTAGATTTAAAATTTAGGAGCAAAATCTACCCAAATGGCAGAAATCTGCCACAAACGGTCACACTGGCTGTTGCCTGTCCACAGAATACTAACTATTCTATGTAGGTAAAATACCTCATGGGCGCCTGTCAATATGAGGTACTGCACAGATCACAAAGGTGAGACTACTCTATGCACAGAACACTATTACCCGCGGGGCTTAGCTTTTAAAGCAGCGAATGCCAGCAATGGTACGATTTGCAAGTTGAGATAGCGCTCTACTTAAAAAAAGAGATGGAATGATAATGCTCTAGACTCCTTTGCAAAATTTTGGCGCTTTTGTATTTTATGATCCGTGTAGTGAAATATACGAGATAGAGCTGACTCCCAGTGTTATTTTGCAGTGCAAACTCTTCGTGTTTAAAAGTAGAACGTCAAACCTTGTTTGATACCAATGTTTGATATTTACTACCTGTGCCTACTACCTACTTAATTTCTGTTTTGTCCCTACATAGTATGTTAAAAGTTATTATTATTGAATAGAATGTAACTATATAATAACCTGTCAAGTGCGAGTCGGACTCGCGCACTGAGGGTTCCGTACTACAACCGGAGGAATAAAACCATAAAAACCACTTTTCTTATCGAACCGCAAAACTAACTTTGTTTTTAGAGGTTTTATTGTAAATATCAAAAAACTACATATTAGATCTCGTTCAAACCAATTTTCGGTGGAAGTTTGCATGGTAATGTACATCATGTATTTTTTTTAGTTTTATCATACTCTTATTTTAGAAGTTACAGGGGGGGGGACACACATTTTACCACTTTGGAAGTGTCTCTCGCGCAAGCTATTCATTTTAGAAAAAAATGATATTAGAAACCTTAGTATCATTTTTGAAGACCTATCCATAGATACCCCACACATATGGGTTTGATGAAAAAAAAATTTTTGAGTTTCAGTTCTAAGTATGGGGCACCCCCAAAATTTATTACTTTTTTTTTAATTTTGTGTGAAAACCTTAATGCGGTTCACAGAATACATCTACTTACCAAGTTTCAACAGTATAGCTCTTATAGTTTCGGAAAAAAGTGGCTGTGACATACGGACGGACAGACGGACAGACGGACAGACGGACAGACGGACAGACAGACATGACGAATCTATAAGGGTTCCGTTTTTTGCCATTCGGCTACGGAACCCTAAAAAGTAAACAATAAAAATAAAACTAACATGGGTGGTTTTATGAAACATCGTTTTTTTTTAATCGAAACAAGTGAATCTTTGCGATTCACGAGCGCCATAAGTCTAATTTGGAATTTAAAGAAAAGGAAAATTTGCAGAAAAAAATATTAAGAGGGAAAAGTAAGATTTTCTAATTTTTGGGTGTATTTTGTAAAAAAATAAGCAAGTACATTTTTTATGCAAAGTATCAAAATTATTCGATCCATCGATAATAACCGCTGGCAGTTCCGTATGACAATGACATTGATTTGTTTAATTTGTATCTGACAGTGTGGTTGTTTTGACAGGGACGCTGGACGATAGACAATACGTCTACTGTGAACCAATAGCCGACGAGGGCTGCATTGATTGGTCAATTTTTAAATAAAGTTTGAATCGCGAAACTTTTCTACGGGTGCAATCTACGGGTGTTTTGCTCTTGTTGTTGTGTTGCTCTTTACCAATTTTCAACTACATTTTAAATTTACCTAAGTAAACTGACTTATTTAACAGACTATAGTGTTAGAAATCTAGATTAGGTTTCAATTTCATGAAGTATTTGATAACTCTAATTAGGATAATATTTTGTATTCTGTGGTATGTCCATAGACCATCCATAGTCATTACGTTTATTTTGACACATTGGTTTACACTCTCTCTGGTTCTACCGCTTTGCGCCTCATGTCCGCCCTTCAGGCTTCAGCTTATATTAAATTAGTTTAATAATGTATTAGCTCTAATATCACTGAAGTAAACTTAACAGTTTGATTCCACTTCCACTGTGTATTTATTTTCCCCGTAACAAGAGGTTATGGGGCCCTCACTGAAGGAAATATAAGGTACACAAGTCACGACAACGTGGTTGAGCGGCGTGCCTTCGCAAAGCTTGTGGCGTCTGCCATCTACCCGTGTGGCGTGAGTACAGTTCGCAACGTGAATATGGCTTCAGGAGCGTTATCGTCGAACCATCTGCATCATCACAATCTACCGTTCGAAAAATTAGAAGGTATAAATAATTATAACATGTGGAAATTTAACATGCGTCATACTTTGTTCATCGATGATTTATGGGCATGCATTGAAGGTACAGAGCCCATCGATACATCTAAGGATCTACGCGCATTAGCCCGCATTAGTTTAGCTGTGAAACCGATTTGTGTGCAATATATTAGAAATGCGAATACAGCTAAACAAGCTTGGGATCAACTCAGCGCAGTCTTTGAAGATAAAGGTTTCGGACGGCGTGTAGCATTGTTAAGACAGCTGCACCGTGCTAGTTATGCAGATTTTGATAGTATGAGTGCATACTTTGAGCATATAACGACTCTTGTTCAGCAGTTAAGTGATATTGGCCGAGCTATAGAAGATGCTGAAGTTGCGGAGATTGTCTTGAGTGGCCTTCCACAGGAGTATGATGTCATCGTATCCAGTCTCGAAGCTGTAGCCTGCACAGGTACAATTTAAAGTGATTCAGTCCGTACTAGATTGTTGCAAGAAGAAGAACGCAGAAGACGGACAGAAAGCAAGGAAGACATGGCCCTGCTGTCTAAACACAAGACTAAGAAGGTATTTGTCTGTTATTTTTGCCACCGCCCAGGGCACAGAATACGTGACTGCTTCAAGTTTAAGAAGCAGAAGACAGATAAAGCAACAGCATTGGCGGCTATATGTTATGGAGTCTTCGAGAGTAAGGACTGGATCGTCGATTCTGGGGCCTCGACTCATATATCCAGAGACTTACAGTGGTTTATCAAGATAACAGAATGTGATAAGACTGTAGTTGCTAATGGTAGTACCCTAAGGTGTCTAGGTTATGGTGATGTGATGATTCCTATGAAAAATAACAAGTCTCAATTAGTAACAGATGTTCTATATGTACCTGGCCTCTCGACTAATTTAATTAGTGTTTCTAAATTATGTGAGAAGGCTTTATCTGTAAAGTTTAGTAATAATAAATGTTATGTTTTCAATGGGGAATCTCTTCTTGTGTCTGCCACTAGACGGGGGGGTATTTATATTTTGGACAATGTTTTACAGGATAATTCTTTGACTGTAAATGCTGTAAATGCTGTGCCAAAGCCACAAAGTTCGCTTGACACAGAGGAGAAAGCCAAGGATACACCAGACTTATGCCTGTGGCATAAGCGGCTTGGACATCTGAGTCTCCGTGGGGTAAGTAAACTCCATAAACTTGCTGTTGGTGTTAATGTTAACTCGTCTCAGCTCGATATTACGCCTAACCAGTGTGTGTCGTGCGTTGAGGGGAAGCAAGCAGTGCAAAAGTTTCCTAGGGGTTTAGCAAAACGTTCCAAGCAGTTGCTGGAGCTCGTACATTCCGATGTATGTGGTCCAATGCCGGTAAGTAGTCTGGGTGGATCTAGATATCTGGTAACGTTTACCGATGATTATTCTAGAAAGACATATGGCTATTTAATGAGATTTAAATCTGATGTTTTGTCCAAATTTAAGATTTTTGAAGCAACTGTTGAGAAGCAAACTGGTTATTTTATTAAACGTCTGCGTACTGATAGGGGTGGAGAATATTGCAATGCTGAGTTCTCCAATTTTTTAAAGAATGAGGGTATAGTTCATGAGACTACAGCTCCTTATAGCCCTTCACAAAATGGCGTAGCTGAAAGACTAAACCGAACACTTTTTGAGAAAGCTCGCTGTATGCTTCGTGAAGCTAATCTTCCTAAAGAATACTGGGGAGAGGCTATTTCTACTGCTATATATCTTAAGAATCGAAGTCCTACTGCAGCTATTCCCAATACAACTCCTGAAGAAGTATGGTCAGGTAAAAAAGTTAACATAAGCCATTTACGTGTTTTTGGTTGCCGTGCTATGACACTGATTCCAAAGGTAAAGAGAGTGTACGCGCCGCGGACTGCGAACCGAAGGGAGGCTCGTGGACCCGGGGCCCATCAGCGGGAACCGAGCGTCCCTCGCAGGCCACGGGCGCGGGTGACCAAATAGGGCGGCACCGAATAAGTAATGAATGCTCGACACCTACCTCGAAGGCGGCCTTCCGCAGATTCTCGGGCCAGGCAGTACCTCGTGACGCCGGGCAGCTTGCGTGTATTAGGTAGTATATGATGGGGTGTGTAGTGAAATAAATATTGTGTAAAATGTTGGGTTGCGATGCAGCACTTTCCCAGGCGGCACGCGTAGGTCGAACGTAGGCGTAGGTAGGGCGAACGGCGTGAAGCTCGCAGCACTAACGCGCGTCTCACAATGATGACGCGGTACGCGTAAGGATGGGGGTTTTCGGCGTAAACGTGAGCGGAAAACCCGAAGTTAGGTCCAAAAATGACTCAAACAACTATAATCGGCACGACTGCGTTAAATTCCGATCACGCGATGCGATTTTTATGCGCCGGCGCAACGAGAAAGTGGCGCGGGCGATTCCTCTAAAGCGATTCGAGCAACTGACTGTCGCAGGGCGATGCGCGGCGACCGCGAGACGGCCCCTCCCCCCTGTCACACCCCGGGGCGGAGCGGTCCGCGGCCGCAGGCGCATTGAGCCATAACAGTTGCCCCCGCCCGTGGACCCAAGAATTTGGAGTCCACTAAACAAATAAGCAAGAGAAAATGGGTTGAAACGGCTCGCTTCCCTCAACTACCTATCGGCACCCTTATAGTGGGTCCCACAGTCCGGTCGGACCAGGTGCGGATAACCTCGGCGTGAGACAAAGCGGCCTAGCGTGGCTACAAAAGCCTCAGCGTGGAGAGCGCTCACAAGCTCCCAAATGAACTGCTTTGGTAGCCAGGCAACACGTTGGAGAACCTACTCTGAGGCCAGGCGGACTCATGTTGAGTCAGCCAGCTAGGGCCCCACCAAAGAGTGGTTGACAAGGTCAGCAGCTTCACATCTGTGGGAAGCGCCATCTGCAGGGTTCAGGTGCCCTGATCAACGGGGTTTCCGAAGTCTGAATTTGGGAAACCCGGTTGGCAACAAACTTCCAAGTTGTGGGGAGCGGCTCGCAGCCAACAAGGACGACTTCACTGTCCGACCAGGCGTGAACGTCCGTCAGGTCTACTACTGACAGGAGGGACGAACAGGCATGGTCCAGTGGCGCATCAAAGAGCGGCTCCAGGCAACTCTAACTGGGGTATTCTCAAACGTGACCTAATTGGGCCACTTAAACTTTTATCAAGACAAAGTGGGTTGCGACCTCGCCGGTGTCACGAACAGTTCTCAGATCGGCCACGGCTGCGTACCCTTTCTCGGACGCATCACAAAAGCTGTGGCGACTGGCGTGGCACCTTTCCGGGGGAGGTGGCAACGCGGCATCGAAATCCGACTAACATGCGGATACGAGGCCACAATGGAGAGCCACTCCTGTAGCAATCTCCCTTGAAGCGGCCGGTGGACCAGGGTACCCCGGCTGGGGCGCTGCTAGGAAGGGGGAGGGTCTCCAGTACGTTGACCATCCGCCTTCGTCAACCCGTGGCCTTACCATGCGGCTAGCGTCTGGGACGCTGTATGGAGCGCCTCGACCTGTCACGGGTGGATGACGCTCAAATCGCGGCCCCACATAGAGCGGCGGCAAAAAACTTGGCGCACAGACGTCCGCCTGTGGCGCAGTCAGACCCCCGTCATAATACCGCGAGGGGGGTGTGACCCTCCCCCGGGGGGGTGGAACCCCCCCTCGAGGGGATGAACCTCTAACAGTCCTAGGAGGTTGATGGTCCGCGGGGAATCGTCCAATTGGACTCGTAGGGTGGCCAGGACGAGCGCCCCCGCCCATGGGGGGGGTGCGCGACCCACCGTCCTGGCGACCTGAGCCATTCCTATTGGCACACAAGAGGGCCATGTGGCTTCCTCCACAATGTGGGCAAGGCCGCGGCGGGTGCGGGCAATCTCGCGGGAGATGCCGGCCCAAACACGAAAAGCACCAGCGGCGTGCCGAAGCAAGGCCTCTCCTGGCCGCAACAGGCTTGGCCAGGAAGTGAGGACAAGAGGAGACCTGGTGGCCGGCGTGCCGACAATAAGCACAGGGGGTGGGCTCTGTGGCCTCAGACCCACGGTGCTTTGGCACCCGGCGACCCCCGCTCAAGTCGTTACCTCGGGCCGGCCTATTGGGGCCGCTCACCGACTGGTGGCCGGTCGGTGCCCCACCCTTATTCGGGTTCTCGGACCGTCCTAGGGCCCCTTTCGAGCCGGTAGCACCGGAGTTGTCGGCCTGGAGACACTCCTGCTCTAGAAATTTTAGGAGGTCGGAGAAGGGGGGCAGATGTGTTGCACCGTCTCCGCCAAACAGCTGCTCGAAGCGGCGCTTAAGCTCCAAGGGCAGGCGAGACAACACTAGGTGCAACAATAAAAAGGACCACTGGTCTACCGGGAGGTCCAACCGTCGCAGGGCATTGGTGGCCACAATGCAAGGGTTGAGCAATGCCTCCCGGAGATCGGCCACCTCGGTGATCGTAGGCAACTTCAATAATTGCGCTACGTGGGCGTCGGCTAACCGGCGCACATTAGCGTAGCGCCGCGCCAGCAATTCCCTGGCAGTGGTGTAGCTCTCCTCAGAAAGCTTTAGATGGCGGACCAAGTCCAGCGCCTCGCCTTGAAGCGAGGACAGGAGATAGGACTGCTTCTGGCAGGGGGACAGGTCCTTCCTGGCGTGGACCAGACTGTCAAAGAGGTCCAGGAAGCCCATCCACTCCTGCAGCTGCCCGTCAAACTTGGGCAGATCAATGGTGGGCAGTTTGCCCAGCAAGGCCGGCTGTGTGGGAGGTCGGCTGGGGGAGTCAAGCAACGCACTCTGTCGCCGCTTGTCCTCCGCGGCGGATCTGATCCTGTGGGCGGCCTCCACGATGGCATCCGTTAAATCAAAAAATTGGTCATAATCCGCCTTCGCGGTCCCTAAGACCTCTGGGGTGCAATCAAGGATGTGCAGGTCCCGAAGGGCCTGCTCAACAGAGGCCTGCCGAGTCCGCACCTGTTCCGCGCGGTGTAATAAGGCAACCGACCTGTCGTCGCGGCCTATCAAACCCGCAGCGGTCGTAGCCCAGCGGAGCTCCGACTGTAATTGAGTCACTAACACTTTTACGTTCGCGGGCATCATGAAACGTATAAATAAATTAAACGTAAAAACTAAAAACACGAAATAAATTAGGATCGGACGGCGTACTATACGTAAACGCGGTCGGATCAACGAAGCAGCGCGGCAGATGGCGCAGCGCACGGCGAGAACGGCGTGATCGAATGGCGATCGAGATCGGAATCGGATGGCGATCAATCGGGATCGGGATCGGAAGGCGATCGATCGCGATCGGAATCGGAAAATCACTCGCGATCGGACGGCGGTAACGAAATAATTGCAAGCGCGGTCGGATCTACAAGCGGCGCGTGGCGCAGATGACCCGCAGCGTCAACCAGCGCGGCGCGCGAATCAAACGAACGCGTCAGCGAATGCGGCGCGGCGGCGGCGAAGCGGCGGCGGCGGCGCTCGCGGAGCGATCGGCGAGCGCAAGCGCGGCGATACGCGATGACGCGGCGCGCGAGCGGGCGGAGAGATAAGGGCCGGCACGGGCGCGGCGCGATTGGTAACAATGACGCGGCGGAATGGCGGCGTTCGAGCTAGATATCGATTGTCGGATCGGACCAATGTCGGATCGGACGCGTGGCGCGGGGCCAGAATGGCGCCGTGCAGCTAGCGATGTTGAATTTATGACGCGGCGCGCGAGCGGGCGGAGAACGTCAGCGAGGGCGGCGGCCGGCGCGGTCGCGGTGCGAGAATCAAGCGAAAACGGCCGGCGCGGGCGGCACGCGCCCGCAATGAGCGCGGCTGGCGAGCGAAATATAAACAACAACACGTCGGAAAGGCGGCACTCAAGCGAGGTATCGAATATATGAACAATGGCGTGGACAAACCGCGCTCTGCTACCAAGAATGTACGCGCCGCGGACTGCGAACCGAAGGGAGGCTCGTGGACCCGGGGCCCATCAGCGGGAACCGAGCGTCCCTCGCAGGCCACGGGCGCGGGTGACCAAATAGGGCGGCACCGAATAAGTAATGAATGCTCGACACCTACCTCGAAGGCGGCCTTCCGCAGATTCTCGGGCCAGGCAGTACCTCGTGACGCCGGGCAGCTTGCGTGTATTAGGTAGTATATGATGGGGTGTGTAGTGAAATAAATATTGTGTAAAATGTTGGGTTGCGATGCAGCACTTTCCCAGGCGGCACGCGTAGGTCGAACGTAGGCGTAGGTAGGGCGAACGGCGTGAAGCTCGCAGCACTAACGCGCGTCTCACAATGATGACGCGGTACGCGTAAGGATGGGGGTTTTCGGCGTAAACGTGAGCGGAAAACCCGAAGTTAGGTCCAAAAATGACTCAAACAACTATAATCGGCACGACTGCGTTAAATTCCGATCACGCGATGCGATTTTTATGCGCCGGCGCAACGAGAAAGTGGCGCGGGCGATTCCTCTAAAGCGATTCGAGCAACTGACTGTCGCAGGGCGATGCGCGGCGACCGCGAGACGGCCCCTCCCCCCTGTCACACCCCGGGGCGGAGCGGTCCGCGGCCGCAGGCGCATTGAGCCATAACAGAGAGATAAACTTGATTCAAAATCTAGAAGTTGTATCTTTGTTGGTTATTGTGAACATACAAAAGGCTATAGATTGATAGATCCCTCAAACCCTAGGCAGATTATTATTTCTAGAAATGTTGTATTTTTTGAAAACCAGTTTATAAACCACTGTGATAGAAATGGTAGTTCAGAGAGCAATCGTATTTTTATTTATAATGATGTAGGTATGCAAAGCAACCGAATCAGTAACAATAATGTGAATTTGAATATGCAAAGCATTGATTCAATTGAAAATAATAATATTAATATGGATATGCAAAGCATTGATCCTATTAAAATGAATAATAATTCTGATAATATTAGTAAAATGGGTATGCAAAGCAACCAATTATGTGATAGTAGTATACAGAATATTGATACAGATATGCAGAGCAAGAATGAGCATCATATTAATGATAATAGTAATGGCAGCAATGATACTGGCCTTACTAGTAACGAGAAAACTAATAATTCTAGTCAAAATGTTGATGATGATGTGTTTTCTTCTCCAATTTCAGGCGAGCCCTCCTTCCAAAGTGCTGAGGGGACTGCAACTAGTGAAACTAGTGATGGAGAAAGTAACGAGTCAGACTTGACTGTAAGTAACGAAACAGTCGTTCGAGGGGAAGATGTAGTGCTAGAGGCTCCTAGTGCTAGCTGCGAGCGACCTGTTCGTTCTACTCGTTATCGAAAACCGGTAAGGTATCAAGACTATCAGTTATCTGATTTATCTGATTCATCAGATTTGTCATTCTTAGTAAGCGGTTTTGTCTATGACGAACCTCAATCTTATAATGAGGCAATGGCAAGTCCTAGCAAGGATTGTTGGCTCACCGCTATGCAAGAAGAGTATAATTCTCTGATTAAAAATAATGTATGGCAATTAGTGGATAGACCAAAAACTGGCAACATAGTCAGTTGTTAATGGGTTTTTAAACTTAAATCTGTTGAGTCTGGTAACTGTACAAGATATAAAGCTCGTCTTGTGGCAAGAGGATTTAGTCAAAAGCCTGGTGTAGACTACACAGATACTTTCTCACCGGTAGTAAGACATACTAGTCTAAGAATTTTGTTTTGCATTGCAAATGAATTAAATATGGACATAGAACAGCTGGACATAAATACAGCTTTTTTACATAGTAAACTTGATGAATGTATTTATATGGAACAGCCTGTAGGTTTTATAACTGACAAGAACAAAGTATGTTTGTTAAAGAAAAGTTAAAGACCATACGTCTTAAACAAGCAAGTAGGCTGTGGAATAATACTGTAAATGTTTTATTGACTAACAATGGTTATATACAAAATAAATGTGAACCATGTGTTTATATGAAAAGAAATGACAAGCAACTAACAATTTTAGCATTGTATGTGGATGATTTTTATATTTTTACCAATAGTTCTAAGGAAAAGGACATATTGTATAAGTTATTAGAATCTGAATTTAGTTTCAAACACTTAGGTTGTGTTAAGAACTGTTTAGGTATTAAGATACATAGAGACAGAGCTAATGGAATTATTATGTTTGACCAATCAGACTATATTGTTAAGTTGTTAGAACGTTTTGGTATGACTAATTGTAAAAGTGTCTCGACACCAATGATTGCTAGTAAGCTAGAGAAAGGATCATGTGATAATATTTTAGATGACACTGTTTATCCTTATAGAGAGCTGATTGGATGTCTAATGTATTTGTCAGTATGTTCTAGGCCTGACATCACTTATGCTGTTAATTGTTTAAGCCAGTTCAATACTGCATTCACACGAGATCATTAGATCGCTGCAAAAAGAATATTAAGGTATTTGAGTGGTACCATGCATAAAAAATTGGTGTTTGTTAAATCTGGTACCCTTGATATGTCAGTGTTTGCTGATGCTGACTGGGCCAATGATGTCGTGGATAGGCGGTCTTATAGTGGTTTTGTTGTAAAGGTTGGCGGCTCCACTGTGTGTTGGGAGTCGCGCAAACAGCGATGTGTTGCGCTTTCAAGTACTGAAGCTGAGTACTTAGCCCTAAGTGATGCATGCAAAGAAGTATGTTTTATTAGGAATTTTTTGTATGAAATTTTTAATAAACATTATGATTGTAGTATCTTTAGTGACAATCAAAGCGCATTAAAATTGCTTGAAACTAGGGAATATTGCCACAAAAAGACCAAGCATATTGATCTTCGTTATCATTTTGTAAAAGACTAGCGACCCGCCCCGGCTTCGCACGGGTGCAATGCTGATACTAAATTAAATACACTACAGAAAAACTATGAACGTTGTATATAAAAACATAGCGGCCCGCTCCGACTTTGCACGGGCATAAAATATATATGCCTATGTCACTCAATGAAAACATGATTAAAATCGATCCAGTATTTTTGATTCATTCATTACTGCCCTTGGCCTGCACGCATTAAATTTGGAGTAAAACAATTCCTCTTTCCCTATACTTACTATGAAGATTTCCTGCTATCTTTGGAATATCTAAATTCATACAATTTTTATTACATTACACATTTTTACTTATTTACTTTTTACATTTTTACCTAGGTATTTATTTTATTTTTACAACAATTAATATATTATAGGATGTCTTTATACACAACGTTCACAGCTTTCTTGTCATTAGACAATACAAACATGTTTTCTCTTGAAGTTATAGGCATGCCTCCCCGCACTGCCCCGTCCGACCGGTACCGCCCGCCGCAAACGCAAATTTTAAATTTGTAATATCTCCGAAAATATTTGTTTAATTTACATGCTTTAAGGAACCATATTGATCTATATTAATTGCACACTGTATTTAAGGTACTTAATTCGATAAGGATTAATGCCGTATTGCTTAAAATAGCTTCGTAAATAAGCCATTTTTTCACGTAAAAAGTAAACAATAAAAATGGTTAATGTGGGTTATCCCTAAAATATAAACATATACCATCGCGGACTTTTTTGTAGACCTTTTTATGGTGAACAATACTGTAGTACATTAATTTGATCTAACTCGTAGGGTTTAGGCAGCGTTTTTGCTAAATTGCTAAATAAGCCCAAAAAAATAGGTTAATTTACGACATCACGTTAGAAACCTCTAAAATTAGCAATGTTGCCTTAGTATATGATGCACGTATTATACATATAAACCTTCCTCGTGAATCACTCTATCTATTGGAAAAAACCGCATTAAAATCCGTTGCGTAGTTTTAAAGATTAAGCGCACATAGGGATATAGGGACAGAAAAGGCGACTTTGTTTTATACTATGTAGTGATCTTGTAAGGAATAAGCATGTGAGTGTTAGCTATTTACCATCTGAGAATATGTTGGCTGACTTGTTTACAAAGCCCTTGTCTAGTGTTAAGTTTTTGGGATTTGTTAATGATTTGGGTATGAAAAATGTTGAGTAGTAGGCATTTTTCTGTATAAATGATTATTTATGTAAGTCAGCCCTGTAGATCATAAGTTTGGATGGTTTTGTGGTGTATAAATTAGTTAGCACATTGTATGGTCATGCTAGACATGAGATAAACGATGTGGAGTTTTTTTTGTCCTAATTAACCTGAGATGTTAATTAATTAATATTTAGTGTCACTCTGCATTGTAAGATGTTTTTTTTCTCATGTTACGCATGAGGGGAAGTGTTAGAAATCTAGATTAGGTTTCAATTTCATGTAAGAAATTGATAACTCTAATAAGGATAATATTTTGTATTCTGTGGTATGTCCATAGACCATCCATAGTCATTACGTTTATTTTGACACATTGGTTTACACTCTCTCTGGTTCTACCGCTCTGCGCCTCATGTCCGCCCTTCAGGCTTCAGCTTATATTAAATTAGTTTAATAATGTATTAGCTCTAATATCACTGAAGTAAACTTAACAGTTTGATTCCACTTCCACTGTGTATTTATTTTCCCCGTAACAAGATATAGCTTATCTGGCGATTATTGAGAAATCGGCCCTTAATTGATTATATTTTTATTGAGTAAATCTTTTCAAAGTAAACAAATCCCTTATCTAAAATAATTTGACGGCCAGCTGTCAGTATTCTCGCACGTAGGTACCTAAGCCAAATAAAAAGCTGGTCGCCACACACCTCTGACGGAGCTTCATGTCCGCCCAAACCACAGGCCCAAACTGAGGGCCCAAACCACCGTTGACAGTTGACACTGTTACGGCCGATACACATTCCGAAATTAGAAAGTCGTACGCTCGGATCCTCCTTGGAACTCAAGCGGTCCCCACTCCCCAGGCATAATACCTGCAACCGGCACCTTCACAACCGGCAAAATATTATAAAAAAATGTGTCAAATAGAATCCGGGATTGAAATTCAAATTATTTTTGAAGGATTGTCAGTTGTCACTATGTTTTCAATACTTGGGTCAAACCTCGATCAAACATGAAATAATATACAAAAATTAATTTTATAACAATATAATCTGGAATTATTAAAAACTGATAAAAACAGCAATCATTGAAATCTTTGCAATGCCTTCTAGCAAAGGCAGGTAGGTAATGAGTGAATTATTTTTATTCGTTATATTTTTGATTTTTCTAGATAATTCAGACCAAAAAAATTAAAATCTTAGAAGATACAAAATCACATTTCGCGTTTAATCTGTGGTTATTATTGATTTCATCTGAGGATTTCATTCGCGTTTGTTATATTGGTCGGCTTGTTATTGTAGTTCCATCTTTTTCTAACTATAAGAATTCGAAAGAGAGAGAGTGTTTCTAAATTTAAACTTTCTAGAAATCTGGCGAATGGTAAAACATGACGTCAATTATTGTTGATTCTGTCTGCTCGAGCTGTCAAGTGTCAAATCAGTGAAAAAAAGTGATAGACGATCGAAGACATTCGTTTCGGAGTAAAGTTTTCAAACGCATTTAAAAACTGCTAATTCTTTAAAAATGCCTCGACGCGGACGTTCTGCGAGTCCACCACCAGCGCCGCGAAGGTAAATATTTTATAAAGTATTTTGGTGATATTTGTTAGGTACTAAGGTACAACAGATAACCTCTAGTTTACCATTTTTCCAGAGCTGCTCCGCCACCTCAAAGGAGCAATGTACCAGCGCGCGCTCCTCCGTCGACCCCGGCCATGGCTTCTGCCCAGCCTCAACAGCCTTCTATGTTCGGCCAAATGGCAGCAACAGCCGGCGGAGTCGCCGTAGGATCAGCTGTGGTACGTACTTAAAATTACGTAACATAAACATTACATTTTACGCGTCACGCATTTCTTCATTAAAGCAGTTTTCATGTATAAAAAAGTTCAAATTTCGTTATATTGCGCTAATATTTCCTGAAAAGTTTGTCGCGATCTCAATTTATCATTGTTGGCCATAATCCAATGTAAGACTCGACTCACGTCTCACGTGTTTTTCTGTGACGTTATTTTGACATTCATGGATGTATGCAAACAATTGTGCAATTATTTTAGATACATTAGAAGAGTACTTAATTTAATAATTTTTAAGCCATTTTGTAGAGAATCTCATATATTATTAGCAATGATATGTCATACAAAGATAATCAGTATTTTGTAAGCATGTGTTTCATATGTTAATGATAAATGATAGTAAAAATGCCTGTCATTCTTGTTTTCACTTTTTATGGTATGGTTTATTTTATTTAACTCATGGATATTATAATGGAAGTTTAGCATAATTTTGCAATATGAATTACCATTGCGATTTGATTAAAATTGTAATGTTGTTTTTCTGGCCTAATGGTTAATAAAACTACAAAGAAAGGTTCTACATATTTATAAGAATTATATAAATAACTTTGAAAAGCTAAGCATAGTAATTTAAACATGTTACAGTGTAGGGGTTTCTCTGTGGGTTATTCTAGGTCGTAGAATGTAAATTTAACTGTACACCTGAACTGTACATCTGTACAACATGATGTGTATTTCATTGTTTTGATTTTTTGTATAAGGCCCGGTTTCCACCAAAACGGAGCAGAGCGGAGCTGTGTTTGAGAAACCATCTCCGAAACTGAGAACAGAGGAGATGTCGAAATGACAACATCAGGCGCTTGATTGCGTAAGAAAAACATATTTGCCGTTATCGTAATCCCTAGCAGATTCTGCCACCCGATTGGCTGATGTACATCAGACAACCAATCAGTGGGCAGAATTTGTAAACGATTACAATTGTGATGAATACGTTTTTCTTACACAATCCACGGGCTGATTGGTTACTCAAACACAGCTCTGCTCCCATACACTTAGGCGGAAACAGGCCTTACGGTTTATCATAATTTCCATTTAGAAAATAAATCATTCATCAGAGCCATATGACAATTCGTTCATTTTGGGACGCACTGGCCTATAAAAAAAACATAGGATGTATTTAGTATGAAATGCGTTAAGTGCTAAGTATGTTAATAAAGGATTATTATTACCTTTTTAAGGTAACCCAATTAATTTGTAAATTGTTGTCCAACCAAAAGCTCATAAAAGACTTGTCATAAAAGACTTACAACCTTTGACACCCTAAGGTACAATATATAAAGATATTTGGACTTTTCCTGACCACCTGCATTCTAATGAATAATATTATTTGATGCTTTGAATGTATTGTTCCAGGGCCACGTTGCTGGTAGTGCCCTGACTGGCATGTTCAGTGGAGGGAGCAGCGAGCCTGCAGAGCAGCAGGCAGCGCAGCCTCCGCAGGCCACTTACAATCAGCTCCAAGGACAGCAACCCCAGGGACCATGCGCCTGGGAGATCAAGCAGTTCCTGGAGTGCGCCCAACAACAGCACGACCTATCTCTATGCGAAGGCTTTAATGAGGCCCTGCGTCAATGCAAAGTCACCAATCACATTTAAACTAGACAAACAGGTGTCTCAATACTATAAAGAAAATTATATTTTGTTCTTTGTCATTGTTGCAGCATGTTGATAATACCTAAGAAACCTCTTCTGTTGCTATTCAAGATATACGCTCATAAGTTCAACAGTTTTAAAGGCTACCTCAGAGTTCAAACGTTCCACTTTTTCAAAATGAGACACCTGCCCAGTAATTTTTATTCCTAATTATTGTTATAATTTAGCTAATCATTTATTATGTTAGATGTTGGAAATTTTAGCAGATCTATTTTATCACAATGACGTAATTTATAGATAAATTACCCCATTATTATTTTAACATTTCTAGTAATATTTTTAATTATAAATAAAAGACAATAAACCACCAGCAAATCGTTTTATTGAATAATCTTAATTCTCTGATTCTATACTTTAAATTCCTCAACATTAAATTTCCACATAGGTAAAATGGTTTCAGGAAACTTCTGTCCTAAATCTCATGGTTAAATATTGTGACTTGAACATTATACTACTGTTCAAAATGTGCAGCTGCATGTTTATTGTAGGTGTGTAATATGTATTTATGAAGTAGCTTGTTTAAATTCGATGTTAGACCTTTGTCATACAAGTAAAAGTAGCGCACCTGTCTAGATTCCAGCTAATTCGTCGTAACAATAGTATGGAGGAGGGGTAGTATTTGATCTGAGATATAGACGATACTGCGTGCTTGGCTTTCTACTGAGTACCTACTGACGCCGTTGGTGTCAAATGAACATTTTTGACACCAGTATAATGGCGACATTTTTCTATGCGATCCGCCGGTACCTGTGTAAGCTAGCCCATCACGCACAGATCCGCCCGACGGATCTGTCCGACAGGCAGATCCGTGATTCGCCAGCTAGCCATAACACGCACAGATCTGCCCGACGGATCTGTCCGACAGACGTGCCTGGCGGACAGATCCGTGCATGTATGGTGAGAACGGACACGGATTTGCACGCCGGGTGCCTGCCCGCTGCCCGTGGTCAATCGAGCGGATCGGGCACGGGGCGGGTAGATCCGAGCTCCCAACTGTGCGTGTGTGCATAGCGACGGATGTACCCGCCAGATTTGACGTCAGTCGCGCACTAACACATAGAGAGTAGGTTGGTAATTAGCACTAACACTCAAAGTAATATAGGTACATGAGTTTGATCACAGAAATGGCGTTAAGTGAAAATATAGAATTTTGGACAAGTTTTATAGAGCTTTATAAGTCTACTAGCAAACGCCCGCGGCTTCGCTCACGTTGACCTTCTGCTTTACTCCCTCAGGCGTTAAGTTTCCAAAATTCTTGTATTAACTGTCATTTAATTTAATTTTGACCACTAAATATTTCCTAATGCTTGCTGGTTATAGTCAGACGTCGACTTGCAAAGCAATCGGCCCAGTAAAAAAAAAGTTCAAAATGGCGGCCAAAAAGATCAAAATTTTTAAATTTTGACCACAAATTCCTTCTCTATGCTTGCTGCGATAGTCAGATATCAATTTTCAAAGCTATCGGTCCAGTAACAAAAAAGTTCAAAATGGCGGCCACTTTTTTAAATTTTGACCACAAATTCCTTTTCTATGCTTGCTGTCATAGTCAAATGTCGATTTTCAAAGCAACAGGTCCAGTACCAAAAAAGTTCAAAATGGCGGCCACTTTTTTAAATTTTGACCACAAATTCCTTCTCTATGCCAGCTGCCATAGTCAAATATCGATTTCCAAAGCAATCAGTCCAGTAAAAAAAAAATTCAAAATGGCGGCCACTTTTTTAAATTTTGACCACAAATTCCTTCTCTATGCTTGCTGCCATAGTCAAATATCGATTTTCAAAGCAATCGACCCAGTAACAAAAAAGTTCAAAATGGCGGCCACTTTTTTAAATTTTGGCCACAAATTCCTTCTCTATGCTTGCTGCCATAATCAAATATCGATTTTCAAAGCAATCGGCCAAGTAACCAAAAAGTTCAAAATGGCGGCCACTTTTTTTAAATTTTGACCACAAATTCCTTTTCTATGCTTGCTGCCATAGTCAAATATCGATTTTAAAAGCAATCGGCCCAGTAACAAAAAAGTTCAAAATGGCGGCCACTTTTTTAAATTTTGACCACAAATTCCTTCTCTATGCCAGCTGCCATAGTCAAATATCGATTTCCAAAGCAATCAGTCCAGTAAAAAAAAAATTCAAAATGGCGGCCACTTTTTTAAATTTTGACCACAAATTCCTTCTCTATGCTTGCTGCCATAGTCAAATATCGATTTTCAAAGCAATCGACCCAGTAACAAAAAAGTTCAAAATGGCGGCCACTTTTTTAAATTTTGGCCACAAATTCCTTCTCTATGCTTGCTGCCATAATCAAATATCGATTTTCAAAGCAATCGGCCAAGTAACCAAAAAGTTCAAAATGGCGGCCACTTTTTTAAATTTTGGCCACAAATTCCTTCTCTATGCTTGCTGCCATAATCAAATATCGATTTTCAAAGCAATCGGCCAAGTAACCAAAAAGTTCAAAATGGCGGCCACTTTTTTTAAATTTTGACCACAAATTCCTTTTCTATGCTTGCTGCCATAGTCAAATATCGATTTTAAAAGCAATCGGCCCAGTAACAAAAAAGTTCAAAATGGCGGCCACTTTTTTTAAAATTCGACCACAAATTCCTTCTCTAAGCTAGCTGCCATAGTCAAATATCGATTTTCAAAGCAATAGGTCCAGTAACAAAAAAGTTCAAAATGGCGGCCACTTTTTTAAATTTTGACCACAAATTCCTTCTCTATGCTTGCTGCCATAGTCAAATATCGATTTCCAAAGCAATCTGCCCAGTAACAAAAAAGATTAAAATGGCGGCCACTTTTTTAAATTTTGATCTCAAATTCCTTCTCTATGCTTGCTGCCATAGTCAAATATCGATTTTCAAAGCAATCGGCCCAGTTACAAAAAAGTTCAAAATGGCGGCCACTTTTTTAAATTTTGACCACAAATTCCTTCTCTATGCTTGCTTCCATAGTCAAATATCGATTTTGAAAGCAATCGGCCCAGTAACAAAAAAGTTCAAAATGGCGGCCACTTTTTTTAAAATTCGACCACAAATTCCTTCTCTAAGCTAGCTGCCATAGTCAAATATCGATTTTCAAAGCAATAGGTCCAGTAACAAAAAAGTTCAAAATGGCGGCCACTTTTTTAAATTTTGACCACAAATTCCTTCTCTATGCTTGCTGCCATAGTCAAATATCGATTTCCAAAGCAATCTGCCCAGTAACAAAAAAAGATTAAAATGGCGGCCACTTTTTTAAATTTTGATCTCAAATTCCTTCTCTATGCTTGCTGCCATAGTCAAATATCGATTTTCAAAGCAATCGGCCCAGTAACAAAAAAGTTCAAAATGGCGGCCACTTTTTTAAATTTTGACCACAAATTCCTTCTCTATGCTTGCTTCCATAGTCAAATATCGATTTTGAAAGCAATCGGCCCAGTAACAAAAAAGTTCAAAATGGCGGCCACTTTTTTAAATTTTGACCACAAATTCCTTCTCTATGCTTGCTGCCATAGTCAAATATCGATTTTCAAAGCAATCGGCCCAGTAACAAAAAAGTTCAAAATGGCGGCCTATTTTTTAAATTTTGACCACAAACTCTTTCTCTATGCTTGCTGCCACTGTAAAATATCGATTTTCAAAGCAATCGGCCCAGTAACAAAAAAGTTAAAAATGGCGGCCACTTTTTAAATTTTGACCACAAATTCCTTCTCTATGCCAGCTGCCATAGTCAAATATCGATTTTCAAAGCAATCGGCCCAGTAACCAAAAAGTTCAAAATGGCGGCCACTTTTTTTAAATTTTGACCACAAATTCCTTTTCTATGCTTGCTGCCATAGTCAAATATCGATTTTGAAAGCAATAGGTCCAGTAACAAAAAAGTTCAAAATGGCGGCCACTTTTAAATTTTGACCACAAATTCCTTCTCTATGCCAGCTGCCATAGTCAAATATCGATTTCCAAAGCAATCAGTCCAGTAACAAAAAAGTTCAAAATGGCGGCCACTTTTTTAAATTTGGGCCACAAATTCCTTCTCTATGCTTGCTGCCATAATCAAATATCGATTTTCAAAGCAATCGGCCAAGTAACCAAAAAGTTCAAAATGGCGGCCACTTTTTTTAAATTTTGACCACAAATTCCTTTTCCATGCTTGCTGCCATAGTCAAATATCGATTTTGAAAGCAATCGGCCCAGTAACTATAAAGTTCAAAATGGCGGCCACTTTTTTTGAAATTCGACCACAAATTCCTTCTCTAAGCTAGCTGCCATAGTCAAATATCGATTTTCAAAGCAATAGGTCCAGTAACAAAAAAGTTCAAAATGGCGGCCACTTTTTTAAATTTTGACCACAAATTCCTTCTCTATGCTTGCTGTCATAGTCAAATATCGATTTTCAAAGCAATCGGTCCAGTAACAAAAAAGTTCAAAATGGCGGCCACTTTTTTAAATTTTGACCACAAATTCCTTCTCTATGCCAGCTGCCATAGTCAAATATCGATTTCCAAAGCAATCAGTCCAGTAACAAAAAAGTTCAAAATGGCGGCCACTTTTTTAAATTTTGACCACAAATTCCTTCTCTATGCTTGCTGCCATAGTCAAATATCGATTTTCAAAGCAATAGGTCCAGTAACAAAAAAGTTCAAAATGGCGGCCACTTTTTTAAATTTTGACCACAAATTCCTTCTCTATGCTTGCTGCCATAGTCAAATATCGATTTCCAAAGCAATCTGCCCAGTAACAAAAAAGATTAAAATGGCGGCCACTTTTTTAAATTTTGATCTCAAATTCCTTCTCTATGCTTGCTGCCATAGTCAAATATCGATTTTCAAAGCAATCGGCCCAGTTACAAAAAAGTTCAAAATGGCGGCCACTTTTTTAAATTTTGACCACAAATTCCTTCTCTATGCTTGCTTCCATAGTCAAATATCGATTTTGAAAGCAATCGGCCCAGTAAAAAAAAGTTCAAAATGGCGGCCACTTTTTTTAAAATTCGACCACAAATTCCTTCTCTAAGCTAGCTGCCATAGTCAAATATCGATTTTCAAAGCAATAGGTCCAGTAACAAAAAAGTTCAAAATGGCGGCCACTTTTTTAAATTTTGACCACAAATTCCTTCTCTATGCTTGCTGCCATAGTCAAATATCGATTTCCAAAGCAATCTGCCCAGTAACAAAAAAGATTAAAATGGCGGCCACTTTTTTAAATTTTGATCTCAAATTCCTTCTCTATGCTTGCTGCCATAGTCAAATATCGATTTTCAAAGCAATCGGCCCAGTAACAAAAAAGTTCAAAATGGCGGCCACTTTTTTAAATTTTGACCACAAATTCCTTCTCTATGCTTGCTTCCATAGTCAAATATCGATTTTGAAAGCAATCGGCCCAGTAACAAAAAAGTTCAAAATGGCGGCCACTTTTTTAAATTTTGACCACAAATTCCTTCTCTATGCTTGCTGCCATAGTCAAATATCGATTTTCAAAGCAATCGGCCCAGTAACAAAAAAGTTCAAAATGGCGGCCTATTTTTTAAATTTTGACCACAAACTCTTTCTCTATGCTTGCTGCCACTGTAAAATATCGATTTTCAAAGCAATCGGCCCAGTAACAAAAAAGTTAAAAATGGCGGCCACTTTTTTAAATTTTGACCACAAATTCCTTCTCTATGCCAGCTGCCATAGTCAAATATCGATTTTCAAAGCAATCGGCCCAGTAACCAAAAAGTTCAAAATGGCGGCCACTTTTTTTAAATTTTGACCACAAATTCCTTTTCTATGCTTGCTGCCATAGTCAAATATCGATTTTGAAAGCAATAGGTCCAGTAACAAAAAAGTTCAAAATGGCGGCCACTTTTAAATTTTGACCACAAATTCCTTCTCTATGCCAGCTGCCATAGTCAAATATCGATTTCCAAAGCAATCAGTCCAGTAACAAAAAAGTTCAAAATGGCGGCCACTTTTTTAAATTTGGGCCACAAATTCCTTCTCTATGCTTGCTGCCACTGTAAAATATCGATTTTCAAAGCAATCGGCCAAGTAACCAAAAAGTTCAAAATGGCGGCCACTTTTTTTAAATTTTGACCACAAATTCCTTTTCCATGCTTGCTGCCATAGTCAAATATCGATTTTGAAAGCAATCGGCCCAGTAACTATAAAGTTCAAAATGGCGGCCACTTTTTTTGAAATTCGACCACAAATTCCTTCTCTAAGCTAGCTGCCATAGTCAAATATCGATTTTCAAAGCAATAGGTCCAGTAACAAAAAAGTTCAAAATGGCGGCCACTTTTTTAAATTTTGACCACAAATTCCTTCTCTATGCTTGCTGTCATAGTCAAATATCGATTTTCAAAGCAATCGGTCCAGTAACAAAAAAGTTCAAAATGGCGGCCACTTTTTTAAATTTTGACCACAAATTCCTTCTCTATGCCAGCTGCCATAGTCAAATATCGATTTCCAAAGCAATCAGTCCAGTAACAAAAAAGTTCAAAATGGCGGCCACTTTTTTAAATTTTGACCACAAATTCCTTCTCTATGCTTGCTGCCATAGTCAAATATCGATTTTCAAAGCAATCGGCCCAGTAACCAAAAAGTTCAAAATGGCGGCCACTTTTTTTAATTTTGGCAACAAATTCCTTGTCTATGCTTGCTGCCATAGTCAAAAGTCGATTTGCAAAGCAATCGGCCCAGTAACAAAAAAGTTCAAAATGGCGGCCAAAAAGTTCAAAATTTTTCCTCCTCAAAATTTGGATCTCGAAAATCCCTTTCTGAATACGAATTCATGGTATTATAATACCAACCTAGGTACCAAATTTCAGATCTCTACGACTTGTAGCTTTTCGGGAATTCCTGGAACAACGAAAAAAATTACACTTTTATGTATGGAGAAATCCATAAAACCAACGGTTTTCACCCCTTAAAATTTGAATTTCTGGAATCCCCGTCTTAGTACGAATTCATGACCTAATATCAACCTAGGTACTAAATTTCAGATCTCTACGACTTGTAGCTTTTCGGGAATTCCTGGAACAACGAAAAAAAATCACTTTTGTATGGGGAAATCCATAAAACCAACGGTTTTTACCCCTTAAAATTTGAATTTCTGGAATCCCCGTCTTAGTACGAATTCGTGACCTAATATCTACCTAGTTACCAAATTTCAGATCCCTACGACTTGTA
Source organism: Coenonympha arcania (assembly GCA_036785405.1). Taxonomy (NCBI): domain Eukaryota; kingdom Metazoa; phylum Arthropoda; class Insecta; order Lepidoptera; family Nymphalidae; genus Coenonympha; species Coenonympha arcania. The sequence goes on from CM072067.1 coordinate 8,675,230, forward strand.
GCTTTTCGGGAATTCCTGGAACAACGAAAAAAATTTCACTTTTGTATGGGGAAATCCAAAAAACCAACGGTTTTTACCCCTTTAAATTTGAATTTCTGGAATCCCCGTCTTAGTACGAATTCATGACCTAATATCTACCTAGGTACCAAATTTCAGATCTCTACGACTTGTAGCTTTTCGGGAATTCCTGGAACAATGAAAAAAATTACACTTTTGTATGGGGAAATCCCGAAAACCAACGGTTTTTACCCCTTAAAATTTGAATTTCTGGAATCCCCGTCTTAGTACGAATTCATGACCGAATATCTACCTAGGTACCAAATTTCAGATCTCTACAACTTGTAGCTTTTCGGGAATTCCTGGAACAACGAAACAAATTACACTTTTGTATGGGGAAATCCCGAAAACCAACGGTTTTTACCCCTTAAACACGGAATTTCTGGAATCCCCGTCTTAGTACGAATTCATGACCTAATATCTACCTAGGTACCAAATTTCAGATCTCTACGACTTGTAGCTTTTCGGGAATTCCTGGAACAACGAAACAAATTACACTTTTGTATGGAGAAATCCCGAAAACCAACGGTTTTTACCCCTTAAATACGAAATTTCTGGAATTCCCGTCTTAGTACGAATTCATGACCTAATATGTACCTAGGTACCAAATTTGAGATCTCTACGACCTATAGTTTTGGCGGAATCCGTGGAACAACCAAAATGCCTCATTCTTTTATATATATAGATGCCTTGTTTGTGGAAAATCAAAGATAAGCAATTGTATCTTATTAAAGATTTAAAGGCACAAGCATATGAAAAATTGGTCCAAAAATGCAACGTAATCAATCCCGCTGCAGAGATCTTCGAGACAAATAAAACCACCACATATTACTTATTGCTAATTTATGCTTTGAAATAGACATTTTTACAGACGACCGCATTTGCTGGAATTACCACCACATATTATTGCTAATTTATGCTTTGAAATAGACATTTTTACAGACGACCGTATTTGCTGAAATTACGATCTGAACTGCTGCCCGTACTCGTGTGTGGCGAATCACGGATCTGCCTGTCGGACAGATCCCTCGGGCAGATCTGTGCGTGTATGGCTAGCTATTAGCTCTAGCGTCTATTGTCTACTATCTCTCTTCGCGTCTTTTAAGACTTCACGTGAGAATATTCATATTTCATCAAACAGTTCCAGTCGTAGCAGCAGCCGCTCCCGGTACTCGCGTGCGGACCAGCATGCGCCGGCGCACCCACCGCATATCATCGTGACTCCGATGCCGCGACGCTCCGTCTTCAGAGACGCAGCCGCTGTCGCTGGGGGCGTCACTGTTGGCACCACTATGGTATAGATTTTATGTCCTTAAGGGGATTTATTGAATTTATTTTTGTCTTTCTCACTCTCACGGAGATTTGGTAGGTGCGACATGCAGCGTCGCGGAAGAATATAACAGAAAAACGACCTTTTACCTAATTACTCAAAAACTAAGCTGGTTATCAAAAATCTGTTTCTTAGCGTTTTTGGATATTACCGACACTTTAAAACAAAAATTACAATTACATCCATGTAAGTAAGTAGTGTCCGATAAAAACTGGAAAAACTGAGATTTTAGAGCAACTTTTGGGAGAACTTTCTATCGAGAAAATTTTATCCAATCGTGTTTCTGCTTCTTAGCGATTTTAGATTAAAGACCCAAAATACATGATGTGTAAATTTGAAAGTAATTTTCTTTATAGTTTTTGCATAAAACTTCATTCAAAATCACCTAAATACGGCTTGTAGGCCGTTAATAAAAGTGGGATTAAGTACCTACTCATCTTCAGCCAGCCATGTATGTATTATATGTGTAGGAATTATGTTCCCTAGATCTTGAGGGTGAGCCACACCGTGGACTGAAGAGTCCTTGCTGGGGTGCTGGGTTGTTATAATAAATAAATATATTTATTATAAGGGACATTTTACACATCGCAATCTAGCCCCAAAGTAAGCGATAGCTTGTGTTATGGGTACTAGATAACTGATAAATAGGTATACCTACATATACATACTAATATACATAAATAAAATATAATATATATTGAAAAACACCCAGACACTGGAAAACATTCATGCTCATCACACAAACATTTACCAGTAGTAGGAATCGAACCCACGATCTCCAGACGGCAGGTTCGCTACCACTACGCCATTCGGTCGTCAAACATTATGAAACATTTTGGAAGCGTCCTGAGCCAACAGTCCAAATTTTCATTTGTTTTATATCAAAACGTGAAGGAGTAACAACCTTAAAAACACACTAGTGGTGATAGTGGTTACTGGTTAGGTATACCTACTGTACCCAGCTACTACATCTTTATTATGTTATTAAACCTCCTACATCTTAAACGAATATTTATGTATTTTTGACATACTTAAATTCTTAATTTTCATTATTAGGGTCACTTGGCAGGCGAGGCTATTTCGAGTTTGTTTACTGGCCGGCGCCGCGAGGAGGTCGTGCACGCACTACCGCAAAACTACCAACTGGGAACTGAGCCCAGCGGACCCTGCGCGTACGAAATAGCACAGTTCCTGCAGTGCGCCACGAACCACGAGAACTTGCAGGAATGCACTGCATTTAACGAGGCGCTCAGGGAATGCAAGCGGCGAAATCGTAGGTTTTCATGTCTTGACGTCATAGTTCATATGATATTTACGTAGGTATAATAATCAAGTGATTTGAAGTAAGTAAATTGATCTTGATCAAAGTCCAATTATGGCATAACGTTAAACGTACATATATGAGTTAGACGTAACTCATAATGCTTTAATACGGTTCCCACTAGAAATGTCAATGTGACATACTTAAGTTCCATTTTGTCAAATTTCTATCGTTAGTAAGGCAAACCATGGATAGATAGAATATTGGGAACCGCCATTAAGTGGGTAGGTATTGTAGGATTTTTGCTTATTTTATTAGTTGGTACTAGGTAGTACTAATTAGTACAAAATTTTTTTCAGGTCTGCCATGAAAACAACCGTCCGTAGCGAACTATTCAAAACCAAAAACAAGCAAAACCATAGTTAAAACCTATTCACCATAAATCCCACAATAAAGTCACTGCAAACGGACTGAGCATTTTTGTTTTTCTGTCCTCCGCCTATTAATTTGTCCTACCAGTAGGACGATGACGTTATATTCCTTGTGAACAACGAAGAATTTGAAAAGTAACAATCTATAAGGTCACGGTAACGGACAAGGATTGGACAAGAGATTCTTTTTAAATACTACTATAGTCTACAGCAATGAGTTTTTCCTATAAATTTAAATACGAATCAAAATTTTTCACTCGCAGCGGGATTCGAACCCGCGTCTCCCATCTCTCGCGGCTGGGTGCTCTAACCGCTGAGCCATGCGAGCCTTGTCCCCCTGCGATGAAATTCTTGAAATCTGGATAGGAAAGTTTTTCCTATCCAGATTTTATATACCTATCACAATTACAGCATCTTTGACATAAGATAATATAAATGTTGCTATGACACATCAGAAAAGCAAGTTTTTGACGTCCTTCTGGCACGGATTTGAGTGGGAAATCGCGGGTTCGATTCCTGCCACGGGTCACTTAAGAATTTTATAGTTTTTAAATTGGCTCAAGTCTGGTCTGGTGGGAGGCTTCAGCCGTGGCTAGTTGCCACCTCTACCAGTACCGCAAACTGGTACCGCAAACCGCAAGTGATTTAGCTTTCCGGTGCGATGCTGTGTAGAAACCGTTAGGGGGTGCTTACTCCTTACGTGCTTTCCTTGCTCTGTGTGTATCAACATGTAGTGTATAAAAAAAATTACCGTTGTCGCTTGATAATTTTAGCGGTTCTTATAAGCTCCAAAATTATAAGAAAAAATAAAACCACAAAATACAGGTGTATACATATAAACTTAATTTATTTACACCTTATTACATAACATGTTGTGACGTTCCTGTTTTCTTTTTCGTACTAATAATTGATAGTAATAGGTAAACTAAAGAAAAATTGGGGGTTTTCGTGTTACAAAATATATTCGAGAATACTTCGTTTCATAATAGTAGATATAATATCAATCATGAGGTAAATCTGAATTTTACATTTAAATTACTCCATACAAATAAAGTATATAATTGAGAATGTAACGTTAAATGTACAATATTTTTATCAGCGACCGTTTAAGTATGCTTCTTATTTTCTCTGTACAATGAAATATAAATGAATAATTTACAATTTGGCACGTAATACTATTTTTCAATTAATAATTTTGACGTGGTAAATACGTGTACATAAATTACATAGTTCAATAGGATTTTTTTTTCTCAAAAATATAATTTAAAATCGAAAGGATAGCATACAATAATTAATCGATTCCGGGTCATTCCGGTAACACTTGGGACGAGAGCAATGATATTATTTCTTAATCAATGGATGGGAGGTTATACTTATAACTCGTGCGTTATAAGTTGAGACCACGCCGCCCGCTTCCCCTGTACTTCCTCGATGACGCCCGCAAAACACACAAATACGTAACTGTGACGTCACGCACTCACGTCTCAACTTATCGCGCACGAGTTGTACCTACTGTTCCATGATCAAAATAATAATGTCGGATAATCAGTCATTTTGGAACGTCCGCGCAATTATTTTTGGGAGTGTTTTTTTTTCAACATTAACGCTTATAAAGGTGTGATAAGAGCTCAAGAAGATTTGCATTAACTTTTAGTTTACAAAGAATGCTCCTTTTTTAATTACATCAGGATAGCTAGTTTGTTTCATTTTTCAACTGAGGAAATTCAACTAACAGATAGGCTAACAGTAATAAAACTATTGTTATCTTCAAGCTTTAACTAATACTTGCGAAAACGTAGGTTTAAGTCTTAGGTGAGTGATTTTAGGGCTTTACACAGTAATATGTTTCAATATAATTTAGAACATACCCTAAAAACTAAACAACCTAGTTTCTAGAGTTGTCAAAGTCATTTCATTTTGCCTTCCTAGAAAAAAAATACCTTTTTATTACAGATAATTATTTGTAGCATGCGGCGTATTTAAAACAAGAAAATAAATGTAACGTAATATAACAAGTAAAGTCAAGCTATTACAATAGTTGTCAATATAGCAATACAATATGGTTAAAATCACTCACCTAAAACAAAAAGAAAAGATAACTCAGGATTTCCCAAGCCTTTAACAGCCTTCACAAAAAAAACACTTTGTGACAGAACATAAACAACCTTTACTTTGTGCATAAAGAAATTCCACTAACATGTATCTGTAATTAAAAAAAAAACATACAAAGTAATATTTTGGTTAGATTCTTAAATTTTTTTAAATTTAAGACCTCGTTCGAAATGTCGTACATTCGTCTTACAGTTAAAATTTAACTAGTAAAAAAATACGTTTAAACGCTTAAGCTAAATCAGTCTAATTCTTAAAGCGACAATAATTATTAATGTCTAACAATAAAGCTTAAACGACTGCCGTTATCAGTAATCACCCACTGGAATTTATTTTATACATACAACACAATGGCAACACAATAGCTTTAAAGTTTGACATCCAGACATACCACAGGTACAGTCGCGGAACGAAAAGGTTCGTCGATTTTCAAATTGATTCGTTCAACGTATCACGAGCACATATTACGTTTTGAAACTATGTTACAGAATAGACTCGAGTTAGAGAAAATAAAGTTTAACTGTTCGTTAGTAAAGTTCAAAATTGTTCAGATCAAGGTAGTTTGACTATTTATCTTGTCAACAAGATTATTAAGGATAAACTGCAACCTTCTTGTTAATTCAACCTGACATTAAAACTATTGTCAATCGGTCAATGTCATAATTTCAAAATATCATAATTTCTCCTAAATAACTAAGGTTTTAGTGAGGTTTTAATACATTTTGGTAACACATTGACGGGATAGAAAAAACAAGCAAAACCTTATTCGATAGCAAACGTCATATTTATTCAAATGTTAGCAGCGCTGTTTCTTACACTGGAATGTTGGCATAATGGACTCTTGCAGTACTAGAGTACTAGTGCAAACGAATATCGACACTAAGGTGACGAACCTTTTCATTCCGCGACTGTACATTGTGAATTTGCACCTCCCTTGGATCAATTGTAAACTGAGATAAGCGTAAGATTACTTCGTAACGCGTACTTTATGATTTTGAACTCAATTTGAGGGAAAGTAAAGTTCATAATGCTATGCACATAGCCTTCAAATCCGCAAATCACAATGGCGCGAACTACTATAGTCTTTCGCATAGTACATATTCAGTCTGTCTCATTCTGGTCCTTCCCTATTGCTATTTTCATCTCATCTGTCACCCGCATTGTATTGTATTGAGCTAGTTTATGAGGTATACCTCAGGAATTATATGATAAGCAGTAATCGGAGATGGGCATACAATCATGATTAATGATTAACGCAATTTCCAATCATAATCATAAAATAACAAAATTATTAAGCAAATCAAGAAATTCGGTGACCAATCGTTTGAATTTTTCTGTTTAAAAAACTCTAACAAAACTAATACTTTATTTAATTGACTGTTAATCCAACGAGGTGCAAATTTAACATCACAAGTTATAACTATGCTCCATACAAAACATTAATATAACAAATTAAGGCCACTAAGTACCTTCATAGAAAAGTTAAAGAAGTCAACACCGGTCGAAAAAGAAAATTATTACAATTAGCAAAATATTAATTTAACAATATCAACTTTTTACAATTACATTGTTTTATTAATAATTACGCACGTAACGAAAATATTATTATTCTATGTTAATATGGCGGTTTATTATTAAAAATAAAAATTACTTTGCCAAAGTACATAATCGTAATATTATTTAATATTTTACATTTTTATTCATTGAACATTGAAACAAATAATTTCATTATTATTATACAAGTGACGAAAACAAAAGAATAATTGCGAACTCTGGATATGATAATTGTTATTATTTTAAAAATTAATAATAATCAAGAAGATTAAAAACGCAACTGTTCCTTATTACATTGCGATGGCTTTAAGTACCTATTAATATAATAATTATGTACATAAAATTTGCCATCTAAGATTCCATGATAATTCTTTAGGATTATGCTATGAACTGCTTTGGTTAAATACAAATACTAACAGGTTCAAAAGTTAATTTTTATTTCAATATTCTATGATCAAGTTATTCAAGTGGTATCAACAAAGTTAACAATTTGTGTGACATATAAGCACCAATGTATCATTCAGAATTTATAACATGAGTATATTATTATCATAAAAAATTACAAAAACAATGCACCGGACAATTTACGACAAAAATTACACACTACAAACCATTGTAAATATAGGTCGCGATTAATAAGGCCCTAGCATCCAAAAATAATTTAAAGCTTATCACATTATTTACACGTGTGTAAATTTCTTATAAAATTCTATTCATTTTTCAATCACTTCAGGAACGGCTTGCAGTTTGAGGATTCATCTCCACGATAGTAGAAATGAGCCTTTGGGTTTGAAACACTTTTAAGAAAATTTCAGACACTTGAAAAAAAAATACATGTATGTATTTATGTTTCAAAGAATTTACAGTACAGTAATATACAGGTGCTCTGGTTATTTACAATTTGTATGAGGAATCATGAAGCTATCATATCTTTAAACCGAAAAGTACGAACGCTTATATTTCAATAACAAATGCTTTTAGACGGGTGTAATATGGTAATTGGACACGACTTTGTGAAGTATTGTAGATTCACTTAAGCTTTCGGTCTGTTATGACGCACGTACCGTTAATGTGGTATTAAATGCTTCGATGCTAAATTCTTGTGTGGAGGTTCACATGCGTAATCCTAGAAGTGGTTTACAATTTACATGCGCATTTCCCATAGAATGAGATGTGCGTCTTTGGGGTTAGGGTCGGCCGCTGGTGTGGGCCTCTCGGCGGCGTCAGCGGTCTGCCGCCAGTCCACGTAGCCTCGTCCGCCTACCACGGTAACGACGGACCGTCTCGACATGCCATCGCCTACTATATAATCAGCACCTCGTAGACTTCGCGCCGCGCTTTTGCTCTTCGATCGCATCTCTGGCGCGGCGTTGGCGGAATCGCTGCGGGATATCGACCGCTCGGATGCACTGGATTTTCCCGAGGAGGAATCGGGAGTGGAAGCGGCCATCGGGGCCAAGTTAGCGGCGCCGGACGCGCCTGAACTGGTCCGGGACACACCACGCAACGCCATGGACTCCTCGCTTCCGGACGACGTGCAGAGACTCGACGCCCTCGAGTCGACCGACCAGCTGGACAGGTCCAAACTCCGCGGTCGACCGGCCCTCATCCTTAACCTCCTGTCCAAAGTACTGACGCGGTACGGAATCGCTGCTAATTCCGGATCGCTCCGCCTCAGAGTCTCCCCGCCTGAACCGCTAACATCGGCTTCACCGACACAGTCTTTGACGAACATAAGATCTCCGAATAGTCCGTAAACATCACACGCGTTTAGATTCGCACACTTCGGTAACGTCTTACTGAGCCGCACATCACCGGGTTTCTTCCTGCGTATAACAGCCGATTGGACGCGCTGCGGGCGATACGGACTCATTTCTTCTGATATTCGCCTCTCCAGTTTGTGTTTGTCGTTCTCCTCCTTCGATTCCTCTTCCTTGAGCTCCTCCGTGTCGGCTAGCGCTCTAGCGTTCGACAGGTTCCGTCGGACGACATTGACGTCGACTTGCGTTTCGGACGTCAAGTTCAGGAGGAACGTGACAGGACCGGCGTGCGCGTGGTAAGAGACCGCCATGTGACCGCCGATAAGCGGAAGTCCTTCTAACTTCGGCAACGGAACCGTAACACTAACACCAGCAGTGGTTCCGACCCAGAGAAGTCCTTGGCCGGCCAGTAACGCCGAGACGTAAGCCGGCTTGCTCCCTTCCCTAGCGCCGATAGTTTTCGCTACATCAGCAGCTATGTCGATATTCTGCAAGTGTTCGAAGGTCTCCGCGTGGTATAAGCTCACGTACGTAGAGTCGGAGAACGCCGCCCATAAACCGACTCCGGAATGCGCGAGGTATTTAACGGAGCGATCGCCTTCGCCTTTCAACTCGAGGATTCTCATGATCTCGGCGGTTAGCGCGTTGATAGCGAAGACTCGTTTCGCGCAGGACGCGTACACGATCCCGTCGACGGGTAGGATGCAGTGCACGGGCTTGTCGCCGAGTTCCACGGCGAGGGGTTCGTTCAGCGCCCACGAGTCGTCGTGGTTCCGCCGGTACACTGCCACTCTGCCGTTTGAGAGCCCCACGAACATGGCGTCGCAGTGGAACTTGATCTGGGTGACCGCCGCGACGGTGATGATCTCGGTCAGCTTCTCCTGCTTCTCGGGCTCGACGCCGGAGAATACGATGATCTTCTTGTCCTCGGTGCCGAGCCACACCGTGTCGCCGCACAGCGTGTTCACTTGCCGGAGCCCTTTCGCGTACTCCATTGACGTTACCTGGAAAAGTATAAAACACGGTTAAAATCTGCAATGAAAAGTACTTCCATCGTTTACCAATTGACCCGCTTCTACTTAGCTGAGCAGCAGGGCTATACAATGTCACTTAAGCGTTTGGCGTTAACGCTAGTCGCTAGTCGACAAAAATGTATGGACAAAACAAATGACTGTAGAAAAACCACGACAATAATTAACTAAACACGCTGTGTTTGATACTATCGGCTGTCAATTGTCAAGCGAAGTACGCTAAAGTTATCTACAGGGTTCGCGAGAACGCCAGCGAGCGTTAGTTAATTATTCAAGTTAGCGTAGTTAATTATTCAAACACAGCGTGTTTAGTAATTATTGTTGTGGTTTTTCTACAGTCATTTGTTTTGTCCATACATTTTTGTCGACTAGCGACTAGCGTTAACGCCAAACGCTTAAGTGACATTGTCTAGCCCTGCTGATCCCATGTCGCCAAGAGCTGGTTGTAATGCTGTGTCCGCACTCACCTTCGTCTTGAGCTTGGCGGCGCGGTGCGTGAGCACGGCCACGTGGCTGCTGCCGTTGCCGCCCGCGCACACCCACAGCAGCGAGCGCGCGCCGCATGGTCGCACTCACCTTAGTGTCGGGCAGGTCGAGCGTGACCAGCGTCTTGAGCTTGGCGGCGCGGTGCGTGAGCACGGCCACGTGGCTGCTGCCGTTGCCGCCCGCGCACACCCACAGCAGCGAGCGCGCGCCGCATGGTCGCACTCACCTTAGTGTCGGGCAGGTCGAGCGTGACCAGCGTCTTGAGCTTGGCGGCGCGGTGCGTGAGCACGGCCACGTGGCTGCTGCCGTTGCCGCCCGCGCACACCCACAGCAGCGAGCGCGCGCCGCATGGTCGCACTCACCTTAGTGTCGGGCAGGTCGAGCGTGACCAGCGTCTTGAGCTTGGCGGCGCGGTGCGTGAGCACGGCCACGTGGCTGCTGCCGTTGCCGCCCGCGCACACCCACAGCAGCGAGCGCGCGCCGCATGGTCGCACTCACCTTAGTGTCGGGCAGGTCGAGCGTGACCAGCGTCTTGAGCTTGGCGGCGCGGTGCGTGAGCACGGCCACGTGGCTGCTGCCGTTGCCGCCCGCGCACACCCACAGCAGCGAGCGCGCGCCGCATGGTCGCACTCACCTTAGTGTCGGGCAGGTCGAGCGTGACCAGCGTCTTGAGCTTGGCGGCGCGGTGCGTGAGCACGGCCACGTGGCTGCTGCCGTTGCCGCCCGCGCACACCCACAGCAGCGAGCGCGCGCCGCATGGTCGCACTCACCTTAGTGTCGGGCAGGTCGAGCGTGACCAGCGTCTTGAGCTTGGCGGCGCGGTGCGTGAGCACGGCCACGTGGCTGCTGCCGTTGCCGCCCGCGCACACCCACAGCAGCGAGCGCGCGCCGCATGGTCGCACTCACCTTAGTGTCGGGCAGGTCGAGCGTGACCAGCGTCTTGAGCTCGGCGGCGCGGTGCGTGAGCACGGCCACGTGGCTGCTGCCGTTGCCGCCCGCGCACACCCACAGCAGCGAGCGCGCGCCGCATGGTCGCACTCACCTTAGTGTCGGGCAGGTCGAGCGTGACCAGCGTCTTGAGCTTGGCGGCGCGGTGCGTGAGCACGGCCACGTGGCTGCTGCCGTTGCCGCCCGCGCACACCCACAGCAGCGAGCGCGCGCCGCATGGTCGCACTCACCTTAGTGTCGGGCAGGTCGAGCGTGACCAGCGTCTTGAGCTTGGCGGCGCGGTGCGTGAGCACGGCCACGTGGCTGCTGCCGTTGCCGCCCGCGCACACCCACAGCAGCGAGCGCGCGCCGCATGGTCGCACTCACCTTAGTGTCGGGCAGGTCGAGCGTGACCAGCGTCTTGAGCTTGGCGGCGCGGTGCGTGAGCACGGCCACGTGGCTGCTGCCGTTGCCGCCCGCGCACACCCACAGCAGCGAGCGCGCGCCGCATGGTCGCACTCACCTTAGTGTCGGGCAGGTCGAGCGTGACCAGCGTCTTGAGCTTGGCGGCGCGGTGCGTGAGCACGGCCACGTGGCTGCTGCCGTTGCCGCCCGCGCACACCCACAGCAGCGAGCGCGCGCCGCATGGTCGCACTCACCTTAGTGTCGGGCAGGTCGAGCGTGACCAGCGTCTTGAGCTTGGCGGCGCGGTGCGTGAGCACGGCCACGTGGCTGGTGCCGTTGCCGCCCGCGCACACCCACAGCAGCGAGCGCGCGCCGCATGGTCGCACTCACCTTAGTGTCGGGCAGGTCGAGCGTGACCAGCGTCTTGAGCTTGGCGGCGCGGTGCGTGAGCACGGCCACGTGGCTGCTGCCGTTGCCGCCCGCGCACACCCACAGCAGCGAGCGCGCGCCGCATGGTCGCACTCACCTTAGTGTCGGGCAGGTCGAGCGTGACCAGCGTCTTGAGCTTGGCGGCGCGGTGCGTGAGCACGGCCACGTGGCTGCTGCCGTTGCCGCCCGCGCACACCCACAGCAGCGAGCGCGCGCCGCATGGTCGCACTCGCCTTAGTGTCGGGCAGGTCGAGCGTGACCAGCGTCTTGAGCTTGGCGGCGCGGTGCGTGAGCACGGCCACGTGGCTGCTGCCGTTGCCGCCCGCGCACACCCACAGCAGCGAGCGCGCGCCGCATGGTCGCACTCACCTTAGTGTCGGGCAGGTCGAGCGTGACCAGCGTCTTGAGCTTGGCGGCGCGGTGCGTGAGCACGGCCACGTGGCTGCTGCCGTTGCCGCCCGCGCACACCCACAGCAGCGAGCGCGCGCCGCATGGTCGCACTCACCTTAGTGTCGGGCAGGTCGAGTGTGACCAGCGTCTTGAGCTTGGCGGCGCGGTGCGTGAGCACGGCCACGTGGCTGCTGCCGTTGCCACCCGCGCACACCCACAGCAGCGAGCGCGCGCCGCATGGTCGCACTCACCTTAGTGTCGGGCAGGTCGAGCGTGACCAGCGTCTTGAGCTTGGCGGCGCGGTGCGTGAGCACGGCCACGTGGCTGCTGCCGTTGCCGCCCGCGCACACCCACAGCAGCGAGCGCGCGCCGCATGGTCGCACTCACCTTAGTGTCGGGCAGGTCGAGCGTGACCAGCGTCTTGAGCTTGGCGGCGCGGTGCGTGAGCACGGCCACGTGGCTGCTGCCGTTGCCGCCCGCGCACACCCACAGCAGCGAGCGCGCGCCGCATGGTCGCACTCACCTTAGTGTCGGGCAGGTCGAGCGTGACCAGCGTCTTGAGCTTGGCGGCGCGGTGCGTGAGCACGGCCACGTGGCTGCTGCCGTTGCCGCCCGCGCACACCCACAGCAGCGAGCGCGCGCCGCATGGTCGCACTCACCTTAGTGTCGGGCAGGTCGAGCGTGACCAGCGTCTTGAGCTTGGCGGCGCGGTGCGTGAGCACGGCCACGTGGCTGCTGCCGTTGCCGCCCGCGCACACCCACAGCAGCGAGCGCGCGCCGCATGGTCGCACTCGCCTTAGTGTCGGGCAGGTCGAGCGTGACCAGCGTCTTGAGCTTGGCGGCGCGGTGCGTGAGCACGGCCACGTGGCTGCTGCCGTTGCCGCCCGCGCACACCCACAGCAGCGAGCGCGCGCCGCATGGTCGCACTCACCTTAGTGTCGGGCAGGTCGAGCGTGACCAGCGTCTTGAGCTTGGCGGCGCGGTGCGTGAGCACGGCCACGTGGCTGCTGCCGTTGCCGCCCGCGCACACCCACAGCAGCGAGCGCGCGCCGCATGGTCGCACTCACCTTAGTGTCGGGCAGGTCGAGCGTGACCAGCGTCTTGAGCTTGGCGGCGCGGTGCGTGAGCACGGCCACGTGGCTGCTGCCGTTGCCACCCGCGCACACCCACAGCAGCGAGCGCGCGCCGCATGGTCGCACTCACCTTAGTGTCGGGCAGGTCGAGCGTGACCAGCGTCTTGAGCTTGGCGGCGCGGTGCGTGAGCACGGCCACGTGGCTGCTGCCGTTGCCGCCCGCGCACACCCACAGCAGCGAGCGCGCGCCGCATGGTCGCACTCACCTTAGTGTCGGGCAGGTCGAGCGTGACCAGCGTCTTGAGCTTGGCGGCGCGGTGCGTGAGCACGGCCACGTGGCTGCTGCCGTTGCCGCCCGCGCACACCCACAGCAGCGAGCGCGCGCCGCATGGTCGCACTCGCCTTAGTGTCGGGCAGGTCGAGCGTGACCAGCGTCTTGAGCTTGGCGGCGCGGTGCGTGAGCACGGCCACGTGGCTGCTGCCGTTGCCGCCCGCGCACACCCACAGCAGCGAGCGCGCGCCGCATGGTCGCACTCACCTTAGTGTCGGGCAGGTCGAGCGTGACCAGCGTCTTGAGCTTGGCGGCGCGGTGCGTGAGCACGGCCACGTGGCTGCTGCCGTTGCCGCCCGCGCACACCCACAGCAGCGAGCGCGCGCCGCATGGTCGCACTCACCTTAGTGTCGGGCAGGTCGAGCGTGACCAGCGTCTTGAGCTTGGCGGCGCGGTGCGTGAGCACGGCCACGTGGCTGCTGCCGTTGCCGCCCGCGCACACCCACAGCAGCGAGCGCGCGCCGCATGGTCGCACTCACCTTAGTGTCGGGCAGGTCGAGCGTGACCAGCGTCTTGAGCTTGGCGGCGCGGTGCGTGAGCACGGCCACGTGGCTGCTGCCGTTGCCGCCCGCGCACACCCACAGCAGCGAGCGCGCGCCGCATGGTCGCACTCACCTTAGTGTCGGGCAGGTCGAGCGTGACCAGCGTCTTGAGCTTGGCGGCGCGGTGCGTGAGCACGGCCACGTGGCTGCTGCCGTTGCCGCCCGCGCACACCCACAGCAGCGAGCGCGCTCGCCGCATGGTCGCGCCGCGCGGGCTGCCCGACGACGTGTAGAAGCAGCCGCACCGGACCTGTAAAGAATCATTAACAGTTAGTAAAGAATCATTTCGACGCTCCATTGATGACATACGCCTGGGAGAAGAGTCCTTGTCCTGGTGGACAGCTGATAACAAAGTCGGTTATATATATCACCGTAGTATCAGACATACTGCAAACTTGAACGGCAACCAAACAGAATCAAGCAGCAACGATAGATCTTTCAATCCTGCCTATGCTAGCTGAGTCTGCAAAAGTTCCATGTTTAAAAATATCCGCAATATACAAAAATCCTCACTGACCTCAGTCAAATGATTCGACGAGTACACCGGCGTGGCCGCAACGAACAGCGGCATCTTGTGCGGCAGAGCGTGCGGCGACGGCAGCGAGGCGGGCAGCCTCCAGGCCGGGCAGTTCGCCCGCGCCTGCGCCAACTGAGCGAGCCGCAGCTCCGTGGCCCACGCTCGCCGCGCGCCCGGCTCCGTCGCTCGAAACGTGACGGCCTCTTCTCGACCGCGTATCGTGAGTTGTAAACAACAGGAGTCCACCCACGCCATTTCATCGTCTTTTTTCTATAAAAACAAGTAATATAAATTGTTGAATGGAAGTAGGCGTTATTTTGCGGAAATCCATAATTAGCAGGACAGATTAATTTATTTTCCTATAATCCGATACTTGAAAAGAATCTGTATGATCTAATATGCAGGAACATCACAATCGTAGACTCTAAAATTTCGCATTGTGAAGTCAACATCTCCTGAGGATGTCCCGTTGTTGGGACGAAAAGTGCGTCGAAGAAATTGTTGAAAGAATTGTGTGTGTACACATACAGATTCTTTTCAAAAAGCGGCGGCGCAAGATCGTGGTTTTTGGCGGTCATTTCAGGAGGCCCATGTTCCAGCAGTGGACGTCCATCGGCTAAAACGACTACGAGATGTCGAAACTGAAGCCAAATTTTCAGTACTGACCTGTATGCTCTGCTGGATGTTCTGCAGCAGCGCGCGGAAGACCTCGGGCGCCAGCTCGGGGCAGGGCGCCTTCAGCGAGGCGGCGAGGTCGGCCATGCGCGACACGGCCTCGTAGTCGTGCAAGAACGCGGACATATCTTGCACAGCGGTATTTAGCGGTCATTTCAGGAGGCCTATGTTCCAGCAGTGGACGTCCATCGGCTAAAACGACGACGAGATGTTGATACTAAAGCAAAATTTTCAGTCCTGACCTGTATGCTCTGCTGGATGTTCTGCAGCAGCGCGCGGAAGACCTCGGGCGCCAGCTCGGGGCAGGGCGCCTTCAGCGAGGCGGCGAGGTCGGCCATGCGCGACACGGCCTCGTAGTCGTGCATGAGCGCGGACATCTCGTTGCACAGCGAGTCGCCCGTCGACGTGCTGCCGTGGCTGCTGATGCTCGAGCGGAGGCTGCCGCTGCGGTTCATGCCTACGACACAACATGCGTTACAACTTTTAGTAAGAGGCGTGGTACCGACTCTACATCAAAAAGAAAAAAGGCACCACATGTTCAACTAGTGAATCAGTAGATAGCATTAATACAAACAAATGTTTTTCTAGAAAAAATATCATAGAACAGGTTGTCTTTATTGCCTTATTTTTGAAACAAAAATCTTTAGTTTAATCCACAGACATTTTTTTTATTTTCCTTCTCAGGCTGTATCTTTGTCTAAGCCCACTTTACAGCTCCGCAGAGCGAGCCATAATATCCAGAACCCTTCTTACCACCACCTCTTAAATACATAGTATGAAATGAACATTTAAAAACAGCATTAAAGGCCCCAGGACCAATACAAACAGGCTTTCTTAATCATGAGCGGTAAAAGTACTTACAGGCTACTAATGTCATTCAATGAAAAAAACCAGTACCTTACAACTCTTTGGCCCACTTTCAAAATACAGATTGTTAGTACCCTTTGGCCCACTTTCAAAATACAGATTGTTAGTACCAGAAAGCCATTTTAATATTGTAAATAAGTCTTACGGAACATTGGCGCTTTACCATATACTGTATCTTTACATCTTAATTAAAAGCTTACTAAAGAGGATAAACTCGCGAATTTATGGTAGGTACACATCTTAAATACAATAAACATACATCTCTTTTTAGCAGATAAATTCTGGGATTCGTGCAATAAAGACCGTTTAACTTATGCGTGGAAACAACACAGCATACTCATAAACAAATGTAAAAGAGCATGTTTAGTGAAGGAAAATACGTCTGGAATGAGGAAGACATTTCTATTTAATTTAGTGCTACGATGCTGTGTTCACGCACATCACGATACGAGTACTCTCACACACACTCATGGCAGCCATACATGATCCTATCTATCGTCCAATCGGCAGTTTTAACAGACTGTGGATGTTCGTGTATTAGTCCTAATACATTCACGCACGCACAGCTATCGAAAAGCAGTCAAAGCTGTCGAACTTAGAGCACTATAGTTGTGTCGGGAGTTAAAATGCCCACCGACACACACACCACCAGCGGGGCTAGACAAAGTCACAAGCGTTTGGCGTTAACGCAAGTCGACAAAAATGTATGGACAAAACAAATGACTGTAGAAAAACCACGATAATAATTACTAAACACGCTGTGTTTGAATAAGACTTGAACGCTCGCTGGCGTTCTCGCGGACCTTGTAGATAACTTCGCTTGACAATTGACAGCCGACAGTATCAAACACAGCGTGTTTAGTAATTATTATCGTGGTTTTTCTACAGTCATTTGTTTTGTCCATACATTTTTGTCGACTAGCGTTAACGCCAAACGCTTGTGACTTTGTCTAGCCCCGCAGGTCGTTGAGGAGGAGCAGTCGACGCAGCTTACATTTCGTCAACGTTCCCGATTAATTGAAAAGGCATTAACGCATGGAACTCCTTACCTTGAGCAAGAACTCGGCTCAAGGTGGGCGAAGTCCCGGTGTCTAGAACCTCGACGTCCTGGACAGGGTGCGCCCACTTGAGCCCCAGCCGCTCGGTGTCGTCGCCGCCCGTGCCCACCGACACGCACACCACCAGGTCGTTGAGGAGGAGCAACCGACGAGACTTGCACTACGTCTCCGATTGGTTGAAAGGGCATTAACGCATGGAACTCCTTACCTTGAGCAAGAACTCGGCTCAAGGTGGGCGAAGTCCCGGTGTCTAGAACCTCGACGTCCTGCACAGGGTGCGCCCACTTGAGCCCCAGCCGCTCGGTGTCGTCACCGCCCGTGCCCACCGACACGCACACCACCAGGTCGTTGAGGAGGAGCAACCGACGAGGCTTGCATTTCGTCAACGTCCCCGATTGGTTGAACTCCTGCACAGAAATTGTGATATAACGCAACCGTAGAAACAGAAAGTTTTGATGCAATTTTTGGACCTAAGGGCATCAAAATCTATTGATTGTACTATAAAAATTAACTTTCCATCTAGCGACGAACAGTCGAAAATTCTATTTTTGAAGTTGCTGTACTGTAAATGATCGTGAGGACTCACTCAGGTAGAGTACCGGCACAAGATTATTTGAAATTTCACAATTTCAAAATCACGGGTCTAATCTCAGGGGAATACGTCCGAATATAGCTACCCCATATCAGCAAAGACTGCCAAGCGATTTGAAATGTCTCTGCGATTATTATTTATGGCGACCAATTTAATTAGTTATAATACTCCTTTCAATAATACTCCATCTTCGGCTGTATTATAAATAACTAACCACTGCAGTACATTGTAAAACAAACTTTTTTGAAATGTCTGAAAATAGTGCCCCCTTTTCCATTTGAAAATCATAGCACTATTATTGGACATGACAAATGAGTTTAGACATTTTGCACAAGGCCGAATGACAGTTTACAGGGGGACGGAGCAGCCGCGTTCACACTGATTTACTTAAATTTCGGGGAAATTATTACTTTACACGATTGTTAGGCCTAAAAATAAAACTGTCAATAGAAGTTGTTGTAATTTTTATGTAGTTTTTTTGTGTGCAAGAATTAATTAAATAGCTTGTGCCGTTTTACAGACAATTTTCAAAGTATGACAAAATTAATGCTTTTTGGGAATTTTTTTCTGAAACAGGGTTTGAGAAAATTCATTTTCTTGTCAATACCGATTGTTCGTAAAACTCTAATTTTCCGTTACTGTATATTTTTTCTGTAAGGATTCGATGATCAGTTCTTTAAACAGAATGTCTTAAACATCGTAAGAAAGAGCCAGTTTGCCAGCTCTTAAAGCCTTAAATACTCCTATGGCGCTGAAACGTGGACAATAACAAGTGGCCTGATCCACAAATTCAAGGTCGCTCAGCGTGCTATGGAGAGGGCTATGTTAGGGGTTTCCCTGCGTGATAGAATCAGAAATGAGGAGATCCGCAGGAGAACCAAAGTCACCGACATAGCCAAAACCATTAGCAAGCTGAAGTGGCAATGGGCAGGTCATGCTTGTCGCAGGGGCGATGGCCGTTGGAGCCGGAAAGTCCTGGAGTGGAGACCGCGTACGAGTAAGCGTAGTGTGGGGCGACCTCCAGTCCGCTGGACCGACGATATAAAGCGGGTGGCGAGAAGCGGCTGGATGAGGAAGGCGGAGGACAGAGTGTGGTGGCGCGCGCTTGGGAAGGCCTATGTTCTACAGTGGACGTCCGCAGGCTGAGATGATGATGATGATGATGATGAAAGCCTTAAATGAAACTGTAGAACCCACCAGTTGCAGCAGGTCATCCTGTCGCAGCAAGTGCCGCTTGTCAGCCCGGGAAGCCAGCAGCCTCGCGGCGCCAAACCTGGCCGCGCCGCCGCCGCCGCCCGCGCCCGCCACGCCGCCGCGCGTGAGCCGCCGCAGCGCCGCGCGGAACGCCTGCGTCCTCTCCGCGTCGCGCTTCCTCTCGTTCAGCGCGTCGGCCAGCGCCTCCAGCCTGGTCAGCGCCCGCTGCAGCGCCACGCGGTCCGAGTGACCCGGCGGAGTGTGTTTTAAGAGATCCTGCGAACAACGGTTACTCATCATCACACTTCACACTATATAATATTACTACTACTAGCTGATGCCCGCGACTTCGTCCACGTGGGATAAAAACTATTCTATCTTTTAAGTTGGACCAAATGACAGATATTCACGAAGTTTGAACTAAATCGGTTCAGTAGTTTAGGAGTCCATCGCGGACAAACATTGTGACAAGAGATTTATATATATTATTATTAAAAGATAAAGGCGAAAGTTTGTGTGTAAGTGTGTGTGTGTATGTTTGTTACTCCTTTACGTCGCAACTACTGAACCGATTTGGCTGAAATTTGGAACATAGATAGCTCATAACCCGGATTAAAACATAGGCTACTTTTTATCCTGGGAAAACCATAATTCTTATGGGATATTTAGAAAAACCCTAATTTTTACCGAAATTCAAGGCAAGCCGCGGGCAAAAACTAGTTTATTAAGTACTAGCGGAGCCACGGGCGTCCGCGTAAATTACTGGTTTTCACAATAACCGTGGGAATGGTTCCCCCGGATTAATCCCTTCATTCCCGGATTTTTCGGGATAACAGGAGTATACGTTTTAATCCAGGGTATAATCTATCTCCATTGCAAATTTAGCCAAATCGGTTCAGTATTTGCGACGCGAAGGAGTAACAAACATACACACACACACACACACTTACACACTTTCGCCTTTACAATATACATCTAATGTGATTTGTTGATTAGTCTGAAAGTGCGCTTAGAAAGCATACCGGGTTAACTTCCAAAATAAGATCCTGAGTTTACAAAATGATTGTAGAGTATGCCTAAGATAAATGAAAGGTAACGAATTAATTAAATCTGGGATTGGGTTTGCTATGAAATGTGTCACTACTTAAGATTAAAAGCGATAATTCCCTAAAAATTCTCTGAAAATGCTATTTTATGGCACAAGTTAGCAACTCATTCCACCAACATAACATCACTGATAACATCAACCGCATTTTCACTTTCTTTGCTGAAATTGAAATAAATAAAGAATACAGAATAAGATGTAAAAACAGTAAAAAAAAAAATAGCCCAACTTTCTGCTTTTACATCCTATGTTTCAAAATACAATTATTTCTCTAATGTATAAAATTCACTTGCCAATTTTTGCTACCAAACCCTTCCGAAAGGGCTCGACCGATTGTTATGAAATTTTCTGTGTATGTTCGGTAGGGCTGAGAGTGGGTCGTGAGCTATTTTTTATATCCCTAATGGAAAAACGTTCAAAACGGGTCAGCTAGTATCTTATACTTTTCTTAACTTTTACTTTTCTTTTTAAGTCCATTTCTGAATAGGAGGGAAGGTCGCTGATGCCTATAGCACAGGGTCACCTAAAGTAGGCAGCAGAGACCACCCGTACATAGTAAGTTTGTTTGTAAGTTACTTTTTGTAAACTGGTTGACACAATAAAACATTTTATTTATTTATTATTTATTTATTTATACAATTTCACCTAAATAAAAAAATCTCACCTGTAAAAACATGATGAACTGCGGAAACCGCTGCACGGGCTTCACCATGAGGCCGAAGAAGGAGAGCCTGTCGTGCGCGCTGATCTGCTTCACCTTGAAGAAGTCCGCCAGCGCCGACTTGCGCTTCGACTCCATCTTGGCCAGCTCCATCGCCACCGAGAAGTTGTTGATGAAGTCGGAGTACACGTCCAGCACCACCGCCTTCGAGAACGCGCTTAGGAAGACCTCGCCTAGACATATTTATTTATTTATTTACTTAGAACACAAAACACAAACACGTATTACATGTTTTACAACGTATTTTTTAAGAACATACTCTTTCACTTACATGTATATCTATTACATACTAATACTAGAATAAATATATAAAGTAAGTAATAAGTCCATTAATTTAAAAATCTATCTTGAAGGAAGGAAGCATTTTTTTAAAAACACGGTAAGTATTGTGAAATATGTCGATACCAGGTAAAGCTCTAGCTATTTCATTATATTCGGCACATATGCGGGCTATAGGGGCTTGATTGCTGAGTCGCGTCCTACCAAATGGTATATGGAACACATAGTAGACATGGAAAACATAGTAACATAAATATAGTTCAGTCAATAACATAATTTTTGGCTCTGTATACATTCAATTATTTCTTTGAAAATTATCTAAAATTACATCAGCGTCTTTTTTTTAAGTATTACAAGATCCGAGCTAAACTCGGAATATCTTTGCGAGATCGAATCAGAAATGAGGAGATGCGCAAAAGAATCAAAGTGAACAACTCGTCGCAAAGCTGAAGTGGGAATGGGCGGGGCACATAGCTCGTAGGACCGATGGACGTTGGGGACCCAATGTGCTGGAATGGCGGCCACCCACCGGGAAGCGCAGTGTCGGCAAACCCTCATCAGGTGGACGGACGACATAAAGAAAGACGTCGCGGGGAGTCGCTGGCGCTAGGCGGCGCAAGATCGTGGTGTTTAGCGGATTTCAGGAGGCCTATATCCAAGCAATGGACGTCCATCGGCTGAAACGACGACGACGATTACAAGATTATGGGTGCTCGTCCTTCATGGCCCCTTTTGACTAGCGTCCCTTTTTGGCGATCGTCACTTTGGTACATAATCGTCTGTCATCGGTGGTAATGGCCACGAACATCGTGCAAGCATCTACATAATGCAACGTGTAATGTAGATTGGTGTTCTCAGAATATATAAAACACGAGGGAGTTTTGGAAATATGTATTACAAAAGGATTACAAACCTTTTGTACACGAATTGTTGTGATAACAACAGCACTTTCTACTCACATTCCGATTTGCTTCCGCCTACTACAGACAGCTGTGCGGTGTTTTAAGGCAAGTTTTTTTTTAACAATGGTTTTTTTTTCTAACTAGAGAAATCTACACATTCGTCTCACTACCCAGAGAGATGATTTTTCTAGGGATGCGTTAAGAGACGTATACAGAGGACCTGGCAGACTGCGCGAAAAACGGTCACCAGCTAACTGGTGTCTTAAATGGTTTGTTTTGACGCCAACAACGTCAGTTGTAAGCCAACCGCAGTATTATCTATGGACCGTGGTCCAGGCCACCGATCAATATACTTGATATTAGTCCGCACGCTAGTTTCCAAATGGACAATTTCCTTCATGATGCGCCGTAGTAGCGGAAATTTTGACAAATGACGCAATTTTTTTCTTGTATGAAGAAGGTTGACGTACAATGTTCCGAACTGGTCCTCAGGTTCATGTCGGTGGGTGCGTACCACTGATAAGGAACCTCAGGGTATGGGCATCCGAACGATTTACGTAAACCTTTTTCGTACAAGCAAACAAAATTCCGTTGTGTCCCTGAGCGAACTACATTGTGGCCTTACAGTTGGTGACAACACAAGAATTTTTGGCACCGATAAACCGACGACTTTTTTTGTGCCGTCCGCCCTGTCCAGCCTATCCAGCATGCGCACGTAGAGATATGTCGCTCTACTTTTGTCGCTCTATTTTCTCTGTCTATCAATATGGATCAGAAAGAGAAAATAAAGCGACGAAAGTAGAGAGACATATCTCTACGTGCGCATGCTGCATAGGCTGGACAGCGCGGACGGCGCAAAAAAGTCGCCCGTTTATCAGTGTCAAAAAATCTTGTGTTGTCACCAACTGTAAGGCCACAATGTAGTTCGCTCAGCGGTCACAGCGCATTTTTGGCAGATTACAGCTCTATTGTTTGCTTGTACGAAAGCTAGCTCTACGCGCGCATGCTAGCCCTGCTGGGTGTGACTTTTATTTATACAAAGAATTTTTTTCTAGGGGTGCGCTGTGGGGGTGCGTACCAATTTTTTCGTCGCGGTCCCACGTGCGCGCGCAGTCCGCGAGCGCGGTGCGGAAGTGCAGGTGGCACTGCAGGATGTCGGGCAGCCGGTGGAACAGCGTCTGGATCTTGCTGGCGTTCAGTATCGCGGGGCTGCTCTCTTCCAGCGGCTTCTTGTAATCCTGTTCAAACATATTTTTATAGTCTATCGAAAAAAAATTCGACCGTTTTTAAGAACTCATTACTTACTAGAAAAAAAAAGAAAAGTTGCTCTAAAATCTCCATTTTGTATTTTTATCGGAACCTGCAATAGAACAAGAGAGCAAATACGCAATTGATGTTGCATATTTGCTCTCTTGTTTGCCATATTTGTACTCAACTCCTCCCAAGACACGGGTTTCTGCCTAGTTTGGGAGTCAGGGAGTGTTTAAAAGTTTGTTTGTCCAATAAAAAAATTGTTTCATGTAATTGTAATTTTTGTTTTAATGTGTTAGTAATAATAATATCCAAAGACGTTCTGAACGGATTTTTGATAACTGACTTAGTTTTTTAGTAATTCCATAAAACGTGGTTTTTTGTTCTATTCTTCCGCAACGCTGCATGTCACACGTAGCGTAAGAGCGAGAAGGACAAAAAATAAAGTCAGTAAGTCCTCTTAACTATTTTTTATTTCAAAGAACAAAAGCATAAGGAGGCAGTAGTCATAATTATTACAACGGTCTCTCCATTATCTCATAATTCCAACTCACAAGGTATCAAGTTGCTGAAAAATTTCCATCTTTATTTTGCAAACTAAATACAATTTTGAAAATGACAAGTATAATGACCATCCTAACCTTGTCTCATAAATATTCAACACGGAAATAAAATCTCAGAAGGCGTCGGAGCTGCGTCATCTCTTAGAATACTTAGCGCGCTTATTGACTGTGAAAACATTAGCCTGTCTCCTGCGAAGCTATATCACCGAGGTTCTTATAATAATAACTACAATAACACGAAACGTGTGCATAAAAGACTTTGAACCTGAGGTTTATAACGTAAGCTTCAGTAAATTACATCTAGAGACTTAATTTAACAGTCTTGCCGGATTAGGTACATTTTTTGTGTTATTCACAATAATTTACAAGTTCATTATTTTAAACAACTTATGAGGAAATTTTGTTTTTTTAAACAGTATTATATGTACTATGGGAGAATCATACTAATATTATAACGGCGAAAGTTTGTTATAAATGGGTAGATGTGTACCTAAGTGTATAAATTTTTGTTTCACGCTGCTGCTATTATAGAACCGATTTGGTTGAAATTTGGCATAAATATATAGCTTATTCCCTATATTAACACATAGGATTTTATCCCAAATAAATCTATGGTTCCCACGGGATTATTGAAAACCTGAAGCGGAGCTGCGGGCAAATAATTTCTAATTGAAAAATAAACTTTGAAATTCGCAATGTTTTTTTTTTCTCTCCTTGAGCTTTAAGTGAAAATAGCACCAATTCGGCAATGAGATCAAATGCATGCCTAGTTATAAAAACAATAGAATACTAACACCAGAATAAAAGCATAAGATGGCATTTGAAAGATCTCTAGGGTTGTCAACTATCCACTAGATATGGTAGACTTAAACTGACACACTGAAAAATCTAAAACTGTGACAATTTGAACAAGGATAAAATCCGGGTTTGAATGTAGATATCTCTCTTAAAGAGCCAAAGGCAAAATGAACGGTGTATAATAGCAATAGTAAAGGACTGAAGAAAAAAAAATCGATTCTGAAAAAAGTAAATTCTGCTATGAAAATGGCCTCTGAAAAGAGTAAATTCGGCTACGAAAATGGCCTGTGAAAGGGGAGACTTTTTTAATTACGTTTTAATGCGGTTTAATTAGGGAACAATATGTTAAAAATAATTTTAATAATTTTTAAAAATATTTTTTTTTAATAATTGATAGGATTGCGCTTGACTATAATCATGTCTGATGGACAGAAGTGATGAGGTCTAGGATGGAGCGCGCTTGCCTAGAAAATGCCTATTCACTCTATCTTAATTATAATAATTCTCTATCATAATATGTAAAATTGAGGCTTATCATGTAAAATGGACTTTTCATTGTTTCTTTTCTTAGCGTTTTTTTTTTGTTACTTATGTGTAAGTAATTATTTTATTTTTTGTGATGCCCGGTGTGAACCCTGCCACGAAATGTTGACCTCGGTCGGACATGCAGACAGAGCCTATTAAAACTGTCCCACTTCCTAATATGCAAATTCATAACATTTAAATTGTGAGCGAACAATAGATATAAGTGGGACAGCCATTTAAAATACACATATTTGCGTGTTGGTATTTATCTATATTTACTTTTTGGAGCTGCTCTTTTGGGGATATATTATTATAATACTATACGCGACTGCCCTGTGGTAAAACGACTTTTCCCAAAAGATATAGCCTATGTTACTCGAAATGATATAAGTATGCTAACCATACCCCATAAATGTCCAAATCTCTTCAGTCATAGAATGTATATACATGAAGCCTAAAAACATTACACTCCTTTTTTGGCCAGTCGTGTAGTAAGTTTTGAGCACGTGTATTATCACTACACGATTCGCACACAACATCCTAAACATATTTAACCAGTGGTATTTTTTTGATTGAAAACATATTTATCATAGAAGTATAGGCGAATCAGCGAACACTTCAAAAAAGAAGTCCAAAAAAAAAAACATACAAATGATCACATTATTGACAGGCAATCATCGAGCAATCAATAAATTCTAACTGGAATATAACGTCAATAAATGCGATGATATCATTAACATTCGAGTTCCAAAAATAGTTTGACACGTACTGAGCTGAGTTATAATATGAAAGCGGTAAAACGTTATCTATCGGAACGCCTTTCACCCTGTAATGTAAGTAATCGTCAGTAATTAACCAATCACGTAACCAATTCATTAGCAACGCGCCCCGAGCCGCTCTTGGACCTAATCTCATTAATAAGCGCTGGATTAACACTAAAGCCAGCTAAGAGGCCAGTTTTGCAACTGTCAAGTGACAGGTTAATCAACCACCCTGTCAAGTTCCACCTCCGCATTCTTAAAGGAACATTTACACAAGCTAGTGCTCCGATTCGAGGTATGGCAAAGTCGATCCTAGCTGAAAAACCATACTCCCGCGCCAGCAGAAAAAAAATACATGATGTTACTATTCTCGTATGACAAAATTCCAATGTATAAAAGAAACAATCCTTAAACCGCTGTTATAAAAGTTTAAATTGCTATACTCCGTTTATTTTCTCTTTGACACATGAAACAGATATAGCGATAGCGAGAGACCAGAGATAGATAAAGGTAAAGTGGTCTCTTTCTGGTCCCTCGCTGTTGCTATATCTGTTTCATGTGTCAAAGAGAAAATAAACGAATGGTAAGAGAATGGTTACCGACTTACGTTAGGTACAAGGCCAATCACCGGTGAACCTGATTCGGATGAGACAAACGCGATAATAACGAACATAATATGGGCTATACTAAATACAGGTAATAATCAAGAATAAGAACTAGCTTACGAGACAAAATAATACCGGTAAGCGACCGTTTGGTCTACTATAACGACCGTTACCGTTTTTACCGGACAATATTATCCAATGAATCGTGTGTAAGTTGTAACCGTTTACCGTACCCTTATAGTAGAGAGACATTTGCATCGATTGCACTGGATGGATTACGTAACAAGCGTTTGTGAATATCAATTATAATTGCTATCAATTTCAATGCTTCCCTTCTTCCTCTCATCACGAACGCCTCTATAAAGATACATTTTGAAATGTCAACATGTTTTCTTAGTGTTTTGATGTTCGATTACAATGTAAACACTTTCACCTCCATTGTAAGTGAACGAGACTTTTAAGGACTAGGTACTCGACGACTTACGAGCATCTTCGTATACATACATCGTATTAAAAAGTTTATTTAGAAACTATCAATGGTGAAGTTTAGAAGTCAATGAGGAATAAAGTGTCAAATTTTTTAAATATCAAAGTTAGGTCCACTTGCGCGAAACGGGAGTTAAATATTTACTTTTTTAACCTTAGAGTCAACGTCTCTCATTGGACAATTTTGACAACTTACTCTGGGTTAGCGTGCTAACTCTGAGTTAACATACTAACCGAGGTCGGCGCAAGTGGACTAGTTAGTCATTTTATTAACCTTCTGACGCGATGTAGTTTTATGCCTACAGAGAACAGCTTGAGGTAAATTGAGTAAGTAACATATTATTGTCTTAGATTGATGAACAACCGCAACTTCGGCTTAGGTTTTGGCCAAAAATGGCTCGTGACCATATTGCATTGTATTGCACATTGCACGTTTATATAACTTATTGTCATATTATTGTGCGTCGTTCGGCGACTTTGGGCCGAAACTGAGACAAGGCCGAATTTTTGGTCTCGGTTTGGAGTGAAACCTGTTTCGGTCTAACACTACTTTCCGTCCAATATGAACATTAATTGACCCGTAGACGATTCAATGTTCCACGATAAAATAAAAGTGCTAAAACATCTGTCAAACTATTTTGGACAGCCCTATCAACAGTCACGTCACGACTCTCAAATCATATTTAATTAATAGTGTAAATTGTAATAGATAACAGGGAGCTTTCAAAACATAGTGCCGTGTATTTAATTAAATGCAATCAAAACAAACATCGAATTATTCAATCGAGAGACCCGGTACGAAAATTAATTACACGTTTAACATGGTAAATACGACCGAATATGCAGCTGAACAATTCTATCAAGGCTATTAATACTTACTTAACAAATATTTGCTTTATGCAATCAATGTCAAAACAAATCAAACCTCCTTGGCCGTTACTTGCTTCCTATTTTATTTAAGTACAAGCTTTTATTTATCTTGCAATGTATGTTTGTTCGGTGGAATCTTGCAACTTTTTTTTTAAATAAATATACCTATATATCTCGACATGGGTATCTAGAATGCGGATTTTACGTATAAAAATTTGTTTATAAATGTAATCTTATTCGTCAACAGGTAAAAGACATTGCTTTCATTTTATTTTTATAACTAAGTAAATCATATAATTACGGAGAAACTACCAAGGTCTATAAAAAACCTTCAAACAAATTTATAATGTTGCCGCTATTTAGAATTTTAATTTAATTGCTTGATTTTCATTTTGTAGCACGGAGTTAATTCAGATTTCTTTACGCTTAGCTATTAATGAGATTTCGTCCAAACTACCTAATTACTGACAAAATATTTTTATCTATGGAACTAAGTTTAAATTCAGCGAATAATTGCAAATTACGATTAACTTGATACAATGAATATTAATTTAACCATTTATACAACTATTAGAACGAAAAACCGAATGAATACCAAATGACAAAGATTTAAACTGTTTGTTTTTTTAAATACTCGTATGTCAACCTAATGTTCGTTTTAAAGCCTGTTGCCGGAAAAAGACATGACAATGCCTGCGGTCTTTGTAATTCCTTCTATAAAATTAACAGGGAAAATGCACAAAATTTCAACTTTCCAGGTCTAAAGTTTGGGTTCGGGATGACTCAATGGATGAGTAATTTTAGATTTTCTACCTATAATTATCTCGAATTCATAAAACATACTAAGTAAATTCATTAGATTTTTGTCGTACGAAATCTGGCAATAGTTCAGTTGTCCGTAATATATCGTTACATGTTGTATAATTTTCCAAGATTTAGTAATGTAAGTAATTAATTTTCTCACAGCTAAGAGCAAAACGGCATGGCCATATTTGGTCACACGAAAGGTCAGTACAATTTAACACCTTCCTACATGATCTACGTACGATATTACACACTTTATGCTGTGACTTTATGCATCTCTTTGTAATACTTATTCTAATAGTTTCGACTACCAATAGACGGTTAAAACTAATTTTATTTTAGAAAAGTTCTTCTTTACGTACCTTTTTAAAAAAGCAATTTAAAAAGTTTTACGAATTAATTGGAATTCTGATTCACACCATTTTAAGGAAAACGAAAGAACGTTGACCCTAACATGATGCATCAGACCTCAGACCTCAATAAAAATATAATAATGTAAACCTTAACGGTATGTGACCTTATCGCTTCTATCAAAATATTCCTTGTAAAATAAATTATGACTGTACATGGATATACTATGGAAAAGCGAAAAAAGAAAAAATACGTTATAAGAAAAAGGAGCTATGCATTATCTGAACTAACCTGATATGTTTATCCGTTATTTTTTTTACATTAAAATTATATTTACTGGTTGGGATATTTCTTAAATATGTACTTGTTATGTTATTGTAGATTTGTAATAAAAAATCGTTATTATTATTACGTGTTTTCTCATAATATTGAGTCCCTTCTGAGTGACGATGATGAAAAATAATAAATACTTATAATCCTTACTAATATTATAAATGGGAAAGTGAGTTTGTTTGTATGTTTGTTCCGCTTTCCCGCCGCTACTACTGAACCGATTTGGCTGAAATTTGGAACATAGATAGCTTATAACCCGGATTAACAAATAGGCTACTTTTTATTCCGGGAAATTCCATAGTTCCCGTGGGAAATTTTTACAGCAATCTATAGCTACATCTATAGGTACGTAGCTAAAGCAAACATCTTTGAAAGTAGGTATAAGGTTGTAATATTGAATGGAAACGGGAAATTTATGTTTCCCTCGGGATTTGTTAAAAAGCGAATTTGACATAGGCAGGGCGGTGGGCAAAAGCTAATGATACTACAGATCTGATACTACTACTTTTTGACGTGACAACGTCTTATAAATCGATAAAGCCGGTTGCACGCACGAAAAAACATGACTCATCCGGCGTTACCTCGCTCATGCGGCGTTACCGGCGTTACCTCGCGAGCGCGGAACGAGCGACAAAGGAAACGTTGTCACGTTCAACTATCGTCAGTAAACCGACTTTACAGGCAACCAATTTTTATACTGATCACTACAGCTGTGATAATGGGCACCATATAGGTTCTGAACTTAGCACTGTACGCTTTTAACAATGTGTGTTTAGCAATGGGTTATGGGTTAATAATTCCTTGGACAGCCAAGCGCACAAACGCGTCTATCCTGTCACAGCTAGGGGTAAAAACACGACTTTCCTCCATATGTTACCAACGCCTGCTCTCCTATTTTGGACACATTATGCGACGTGGGAACGATAGCTTAGAAAAGCTTATTGTGACGGGCAACACCGAGGGCAAAAGACCGAGAGGCCGCTCACCAACCAGATGGTCAGACCAGTTGAGGGACTCCAAGTGCAAATTTCACACTATTGCAAGACTGGCCTCCGATAGAACCCGGTGGAAGAATTTAATCCGCTCGAGGTTGCAAAATCCCCAGGACCACGATCTTCAGTAATGAAGGAACGACTGGAGAGAGAGATGGGTTAATAACATTATAACTGAGAAAACGGGTACCAATACAGACCCTAAAGTTACAACTTTTTCGCTATTAACAATGTGTGTTTTAGTTGAAAAATGGGATATGGGATTATAATGCTATAAATGTGAAAATGGGTACCTAAATAGGTCTCTATTTACATTGTGTGTTTTAGTTGAGCAATGGGATTTGGGGTTAGTAATATTGTAACTGTAATATTAAATACCTAAATAAATTCTGACTTACCATTGTTTCACTATAAGTTTTTTTGTTTTAGTTGAGATAGATGAGTTTAGATTCAATGAGATACAGGTTAAAAATATTATATTTGTGAAAACGGGTACCCATATAACATAGGTTTTAAACTAATAACTGTTTTGCTACTGAAAATTTTTGTTTTAGTTGACAAGGGATATGGGAAAGTAATACGATAAATGTGAAAATGGGTACACAGCTGCTGAAATTGCAAGAACTCCAGGTTAGCTTAGGTAAGAATAGGTTGGTATGCAGCGTTGCGGAAGAATATATCAGTAAAACGACGTTTTACCTCATTACTAAAAAACTAAGCCATTTATCAAAAATTCGTTATGAATATATTGTTTTAGATGAGCAATGTGATATGGGATAGTAATGCTGTAAATGTGAAAATGGGTAGATACATTGAGCCCCGTAGTTGAACCTATATTGATTAAGGACGGAAGCGGGAAGAGCAGTAAAACAACTACGCCGATGTTTCTTTTAGTTGTTGTAGTAGTTGACTGTTTGTCTATCCCGTATGCTACTTTTTATCCCAGAAAATCGTTGGCTCCCACGGTATTTGTAACAGCCCGAAATTCACGCGGGCGAAGCCGCGGGCAAAAGCTAGTGTTTGTATAAACTTCAATTTGATTGTAATGAATCCTTTCAGTAACTGGCATGATCATAAAAGAATGCATTCACTTCGGGTTATGCAACTATAGTTATGGTAATTCAAAATGTCATACTGACTGATAGGTTGTAAGACCTATCAGTCGCCTTATGAATTTCATTTCAGTGTAATACGAGTACCTGTTATAAAATAGAACATAATATTGCATAGACAAAAATATAAACAGTATTAGCTTATAGTAGAGTAAGAAAGAAATCGAGAGCCGCGACGCGAGATCTACGATATACCTATTCAGCATTTAAGATATTTTGAAGAAGACTTGTGAAAATAGTCGAACGATTTTATTTAAATGCATATATCATTGTTGACTATTTCATCTTCTCTTGACTTTAAAATTATAATAGAAAAATTAAAAATTAATTTTAATTTGAATTGAAAACAAAAATAGGGTTAGGCGTACTTATCTATACCTAATATATAAAATTCTCGTGCCAATTTTTATTACCAAACTCCTCCTAAACGGCTGGACCGATTGTTATGAAATTTTCTGGGTATGTTCGGTAGCTCGTAAGTTATTACTTATTTTTTATTTCTCGAATGGAAAAACAACGTTTGGCGGGTCAACTAGAATTGATATCAAAAAGTATCATTCTTTAGGTGGTGACGCTAGTAGCTTATACAGTGACCTACAATTTTTGATATCAGAATTCAAAACAATTGGTTTAGATTTAAATTTTTCAAAATGTGAACTTATGATTCCTGATATACACCCGGAAAAAGATTTAATCATACAAAAATTTAACACTTTAGCTCCTAATATAAAAATTATAAACAAAAGAACTCTCCAATTATTGGGCTCACCTGTCCTGAATGAATCATTCCCTCCTTTCATTGATGAAAAAATTCAAAATTTTCAACAAGTTTCGGATCGCCTAACCAAAATTAATATTCACATGGCTTTTACAATCGTTCGTTTTTGTCTTTTTGTTCCAAAATTTACTTATTTAGTCAGATGCTGTCAGTTGTGGAAGCATACTGACTTATTACTGAATTTAGACAACATAATAAAAAACACTTTGGCTTTAATTTTAAATGTAAATTTAAGTGATCGAGAGTGGTTACAGGCTTCTTTACCTGTACGTTTTGGAGGTTTAGGGATACGCTCCGCCTCTAGTGTTGCTCTCCCTGCGTTTCTGTCTTCGATTCATAGCAACGAAGTCTTAATAAATAAAATTCTTTCGAATAGTCCAGAAACCTCAGAATTAAGCTATATGAACGAAGCCAGGGACGCTTGGAGAGCGGCATGCCCAAACTCAGATTTCCCATTAATTCCATCTTCTCAGCGGCTGTGGGATGGGCCGATCTGTGAGCAAGTACGGAACCGTCTCATAAATACGTGCTCAAGCTCTGCAGATCGTGCTCGTCTCTTAGCCGTTGCCCAGTGGGAATCTGGTTTGTGGTTGCGGGCTCTCCCTTCTGGCACGCTTATTGATTCGTCCACTTTTCGGATAGGCGTCGCCCTTCGTTTGGGCGCATCTTGTTGTGCACCACACCGCTGTCACTGTGGTGTTGTCGTCGACCAACTCGGTCACCACGGTCTTTCCTGTGCGAGGAGCGCAGGTAGGATTCCCCGACACGCCAGCCTTAACGATATCATCCGCCGTGCCCTTACCACCGCTAACTGTGCGGCCGTTCTTGAACCGAGCGGTCTAGTGCGTAGCGATGGTAAGAGACCGGACGGAATGACCCTGATTCCATGGAAGATGGGAAGGCCTTTAGTGTGGGATGCGACTTGTGTTGACACACTTGCACCGTCCCATCTTCCTGGAACCCAAATTAGGGCTGGTGCAGCGGCTGAATCCGCTGAAAACCTCAAGAGGCGCAAATATGTATCCCTGGACAGTGGGTACATATTTGAGCCTATTGGGGTCGAAACTATGGGACCGTGGGGACCGGGAGCAAAGAAAGTTTTTAAAGAAATTTCTTTACGCCTGGTCGATGCAACGCGTGACCAAAATGCTGGCCTCTACTTTGCCCAGCGAATTAGTATCGCGATACAACGAGGCAATGGGGCTAGCATTTTGGGAACAATTCCCTCTGACAGCGGTCTACTAGATTAATTTGTTTTAACATTTTTTTTTTTTAGTTTAATATATGTATATTTTTATGAACCTAAGTTTAAATTTTAATGTTATTATTGAAAATACAAGTGTTTTACTATGAAAAAAAAAAAAAAAAAAAAAAAAAAAAAGTATCATGTTTATTGTATACATCGATACATAAACGATTGATCGCCTGAAAAATTCAATCAACCAAGTTTGTAGTTACCTACTGACGTAAATAAATGCATAAGAATTGTTAATAATGCTCGTAGATAGGACAGAAGGCTGACCGGGTATTACTTTACTGTGACGTAATTCCTGTTATGTTAATAGCCAGTGTTTACGTACTTTGATAAACATTTCAATAGCTGTGCATTGCCGATTATAGCAACAGCGAGTTTTTCTCACACTGTTAAGTAATAATGAATGGAATATTATCAATCAATTTGTTGAGTTACAATTATAAGAATTTTTCCATGTTTTAATAAGGTTTTATTTAAGTAAGTATGTTTGTTAGGGTGGAAACTTGCAACTCAATTTTGAAGCCTATGTCTTCAAACGATTAAGCTGAAAATTTTTAGGGTTCCGTAGCCGAATGGCAAAAAACGGAACCCTTATAAATTCGTCATGTCTGTCTGTCCGTCCGTATGTCACAGCCACTTTTTTCCGAAACTATAAGAGCTATACTGTTGAAACTTGGTAAGTAGATGTATTCTGTGAACCGCATTAAGGTTTTCACACAAAATTTTAAAAAAAGTAATAAATTTTGGGGGTGCCCCATACTTAGAACTGAAACTAAAAAAATTTTTTTTTCATCAAACCCATATGTGTGGCTGTGGGGTATCTATGGATAGGTCTTCAAAAATGATACAAAGGTTTCTAATATCATTTTTTTCTAAAATGAATAGCTTGCGCGAGAGACATTTCCAAAGTGGTAAAATGTGTGTCCTCCCCCCCCCCCCCCCTTTAACTTCTAAAATAAGAGTATGATAAAACTAAAAAAAATATATGATGTACATTACCATGCAAACTTCCACCGAAAATTGGTTTGAGCGAGATCTAGTGAGTAGTTTTTTTTAATACGTGTTGAATTGACATTCCTTGTGTGATATTTTGTTTAACTTTGATGACGACAGATGGCGTTGCACGTATTTAACTCGCGGTGAAGTTGTTTAATGTTGAATAAGTTGGTTATGCGGTTCGAGAAAAGTGGTTTTTATGGTTTTATTCCTCCGGTAGTAGTAGGTACGGAACCCTCAGTGCGCGAGTCCGACTCGCACTTGTCCGGTTATTTAAACGTTTAGTTTCGATGACGTGCGACGATGGGTTACCTGTGTGACGTTATTCTAAATCCAATATGGCGGAACTCGCAAGCTGGCGGACTAACTGTGTGTTTCCTTTAACTAGTTACATTTCTACGGAATTCAACACACCAATCTACAGCTACGAAGTTGTAAAAACACTGCCTACGAAAGATGATTTTCTTTTACTCAGATAAACAAACGCAAATCTCTTACGTTAAGTCCACACTCCGCAGTCATCCTAAGAATAAAAAAACTTATTTCGCAACAACTTTATTCTTCTAACTGAACTGGCATGTCACGAATTACTTCAACATAAAGGAATCCGTCTTAAGTGGCTCTCGTTATGGTAACTTGTTGGTTTTCTCACGGTTGCAATGTATTATAATTTACCGTTCATCTACCTATTAAGGATTGTGTATGTTTATTTGAACCGTACCGCAACTTAAGACATTAATTTACCGATTTAACTTTGATTTTTTCTTCCATAAAGTACCTGTTGCAATGTATTATAATTTACCGTTCATCTACCTATTAAGGATTGTGTATGTTTATTTGAACCGTACCGCAACTTAAGACATTAATTTACCGATTTAACTTTGATTTTTTCTTCCATAAAGTACCTGAGGCATCGGTTTTCTTTAGTCTAAAAGCAGCAAGAAAACACTAAGTTACAAGTAAGTAATAATATTTCATTTCTTGTACATATTTGATTTATGGACATTTTAAATAATGCCGCATTCAAACATGATTCAATCTAGCATACCCACGTTAATTATAACTAAAAGCAAGATAGAAAATGAAATATACAAACAAATTCCCAAATACGTATTGCCTAGTTGGCCTATACTAATGAAAGGAAGACCATGGCATTTAACAAAACTAAAACAAATAATCAAACTGTGAAGTTGCAATTTAAATTTCGCATTACCTTCTAAAACCGCCTCGACCGTAATTATCGACACATGTAAGATATTATGTGTTAGGCTCAGTTTCACTAAAGCGGAGAGGAGAGGAGACGAAAGGAGAGACGTACCGCTAAGGTGTGGAACAACCTTTTAGCTTCTGTGTTCCCATCAAATATAATCTGGGTAAGTGGCCTTTAAGAGAAGAGTGGATATTTTATAGGCAGGCGTGCTTAATCCTAGAGCTCATCATTTCTGTTCATAAGACATGATTGTAGTCAAGCGCAAGCACAAGAAAACAAAAAGCTGTGAGAGTTTGAAATTAGTCAAGTTTTGTCTACGAAAGGAAGACTATACAAAGGGTAGAAGGCAGCGGAGAACAGAGCGCACAAGCGCCGGCGACTCTGCATGTCCGCTCTGCCGCGCAGCTTGCTCGCTCACGTTACCACATTTTATAGAAAAAAATGAGACATCTCCTTTCCTCTTCGCTTGATCCATTCCCACCGAAGCTAAGCGGAGAGGAGTTTGGCAGATAACGAAATCTGATTGGTTTTTCAAAACAAGTCTCATTTGCTCTCCGCTTTAGTGGAAACCGGGCCTTAAGTTTATGTCATTATGTTTTGTGTCTACCTATCTCTATTGTCAAAGGTAAGGTGATATGACAATTGACAGGTATACTGGTCGCGTCAACCGGTAGAAAGCAGAAAAACTGGTTTCAAAACCTAATCACTATGCGATTGTTGTTCGGAGATTAAGAGATTTGGACGTGCGTGGGAATCGGTTGATGTTATCGAATGCACCTAATCGTTATCTGTGATGTAACGCCTTTTACTCACATTATTGTTATGTATGTTATCTATGCAACATTTCCTTTCTTTGCTTTATGTGCTTTGATGAACGGTGATAGAGTTAAGCACTTTTATTCACATGTCTTTAATGTGGCGATATTGTCAATTAAACTGGAACCATTACATAAGGTAGGGTGTAAGTGTGCAATTGTGCATTACATAAGATAGGTTCGCTCTTTTGTAAAAGTTGGAGTAAAAGCAGCTTTAGTTAGCAAGCTTAGTCAGATTTCCACTAATGTCCATTGTCGTCCTACACAGGTCTTCTCTCCTCTAAAAAATTGAAGCGCGGCATTCAGTCATCGCACATCTTTGGGCTCAGTCAATACACATTAATTTTAGCAATCAAATTGTGTACTGACTGTGAGTGTAAGAGTAATTCTTTACATTTGTTTGCAAAATTTCAAGGGAATGGGGCGGTTTTATCTTTTTAGGTTTTTATTGTTAATTTTTCACTATTTTTAAATGAGTGTACGCGTCCAGTTTTTGGTTTTGGTTTTTTTTTAATTTAATGATATGCCAACTTACGTTAATAAGCCTCTGCAGGGTGGCGACGTAGGAGTTCTCGCTATGTATGATGGCTGCGACGACGTGCCTTCGTCGCAGTTGCACTGGTGTGAGGGAGTCGGGAGGAATGCCCAGGGAGGGCGGGGGGACTCGGCCCCCGCGCACCTCTCCTCCACACGAGAACATGTCCTCCTCCAGCTGGAAAGAACAACAAAATCATAAACATCGTCTCTCCATCATTATGATCATAATCCAATCATAATTGTAACGTAGGGTTGGTCCACCTGGATCCCCTAAGATGATCCTCTGGGGATCATGGTGAACTCAAAAGTTCATCTTGATCCCCTGTGGATAAAAGTAAGTAAAGATAGTATCACACTGGGTAATTAAGCATTACAAGACACTGTCACTGTCTAGCATTGGGCTGTGGGCATGAATGTAACAATAAAAATAATATAATATATGGGTGACCCATATGCATTTACCCATACATATTATTTTACCAATTGATTAAGGAAATACGTGAAATTTCCACTTATTCAATCAAAGTACTTTAGTAAATTTAATAAAAAAAAAATTAAACCAAAGTATGAGTTATTCTAAAAAAATACAACACATTTTACTATACATCAAAGGCAACCAATACGTATAGTAAAGTGCAAGCCCCATTTTAATCAGTGCTCGATATTGGTGCCAAGCATATGAAATAAGTTGTGCTGATATTTTTTAGTGTTTTATATAATTTATTAAGACTGAAACCATATATACATATACGTAGCCAGAACAGTGAACCCAGATATACAAGAAGTTATAAGAAGAACCAACACCAATATAAAGATTCATTCATACTTCATAGTAATTGTTCGATCGCTAAATTCGTAATTATTTATTTCAATATAGGTAATTTATTCAAGGAATCTTAATTCGTTGAATCATAAGTGTTTAAATTAAACAGGTAATAACTATATTACCACTGGTAACTGGGTTTTTGAAACGAATAATAATGTAAAATAAACAGTAAACAGGTAAGTAATTCTCAACGCAACTATCGTCACTGGTTAAACTTCAACAGTTAAGTCGCGTCCAGACGGACATTGCGATTATCTTACTCGTAGAATAAGCTACTTAACATATGCAAATGCATCTGTAAGAAGATAACATCTTGTTTAAACAGAGGTATTCAAATTATTGACAACGATGAATATTAAACGTTTCTCTTCTTTAACCTAGTAGAGATAAATACTGTAGGATAGAGCGATTGCCTTTTTATTAATTGCACTTTTTCGAACGCGTAGACTTTGCCGATAATGACAGGAAAATTACGAGCTGTCATAAATGACATAACAAAACATTAATTTCAATTAATAATTAATGACACAACTAAACGTCAAATACAACCCTTTATTCTGGACACGGCCTTACATTAGGAAAACAGACATAACTGAAAACCCAATTTTATACATAACCAAACTACCTATGAAATTAAATACACTATTGAATAATTTCAACCTTGGCAATATGGATGCAAAAAACATGTCTTCACTCTTCGTTGCTCCCGGTACAGAGTACACAAATTCGCGTTATCGTTCAACGAAACAGTAGCTGATATAAATTGCGTACAGTCGTATTTCGTGCACAGAATCGTTTGACAGTATCCAGATGATGCGATTTCAGATACGCGGGCGTGTTGTGATGAAACGCTGACGCGCGCCGGATCGTGCAATGTAAGTACTCGTATGTACCAGAATATCATGTTATAAATCATGCGTGTAATATCGTCAAATTGCTGCTCGATCACGCCATCATTCATGTCTAAGCACGACACGGCTCAAACCGGTTCATCTGATGTACGAAACTGTTAATTGACTCATGGTTGTTATGGTGTGGTGTTATACACGTAAACGTCAAAAGCCAAACCGCGCCCGTGCCCGTCACGTGACTTACGTATACATCGAACGTCGAAATGGAATACAGAGCTCTCTCACTTAGCAACTTTACACAAAACATGATGGTTGAGAGTAAACATCAGATTATCCGGGAACAAAATCGAGATTCTCTCTTGACATTTACGAATAACACGTTAGTCATGCCGTCACACTAAAAATATACTGAAGCAAAAGAAATTACAATCGTAAACATCACTCCACTACGGAAACCCGGCGTGCTGCTGCCGTACGTCATTATCATTATATCACATGTTTTAACACTGAATTGTCTTTATTTATCACACCACCGACTACTAGCATGTGCGCGTTGATGAGGATTCCGCATTATAACTGCGGTTTGTTGTTACACGACGAGACACTCCAGCGGCTGGCCATGAATCATGAATCATTCT
Source organism: Coenonympha arcania (assembly GCA_036785405.1). Classification (NCBI taxonomy): domain Eukaryota; kingdom Metazoa; phylum Arthropoda; class Insecta; order Lepidoptera; family Nymphalidae; genus Coenonympha; species Coenonympha arcania. The sequence goes on from CM072067.1 coordinate 8,714,613, forward strand.
ACTATATAAATGTGATTCATGTATCGTACTTGTATATTTAATTGTACGGTCCCTTTAGTGGCCGCTGGAATTAAAGATGGCGAGCGGGCCAATGAATGACGTCTGTTAATTCCAGAAACTATTGTCAACGTGCAAGTCAATGACCAACATAAAACTATGCCGTTTATTGAGTCCAGTTAAAAGATAGCGTTTATAAACTGTATTTGAATTAGGTGCGCTGTAACTTCCAATGTCAGGTCTCGTATTGGCTTAAGTAGAGCAAATTAGATGTATGGCATATTGACGATTGCTAGAAACATTTATGTTGTTTCAATCAAATCAGTAGATGTTGCCAACGGCTCCGCTTGCGTGAATTTTGGCTTTTACATATCCCGGTATAATGAGTCAACCTTAAAAGATCGACAAGGGGTAGTTATCGGTAACAAAGTCTTGTTTAGAAGTTTTAAAAAAGAATTATTCCGTCAAACATGATTTTTGCGTAACTTTAACCGTTTACGCAGCGCACGCAAGGATAGCTCTCGGAACGGAACAATTTGTAATTGATACTCCGCTCCTAATGGCCTGATTTTATATAGCATTTCTATAAAGCTACGTTTACACAATGGCGTATGCTGGCCCACTGCAGGCCATCGCACAACTGTAGGCCACGATCACTTGGTGTGTACACAATGGCGCATGGCTCATTGCTGCCCGGTGAGGCACTTGCGATGGACGTGGAAGTAGTTTAAGGCGAAATCAACGACTCTGCGCGCGAAATTCAAAATGTTCGTGGTTTTTTGCAATTTGTATGCTAGTTACAAGCAGAGATTTTTATATAAATAAACACGTGAAGACGACTGGAATTCCCGCAATTTGACTGCCATGAGCCTACTATGTTTTATTACCTTAAAAATTGCGAAAACACAAAAAATTTGAATTTCGCGGGCACACCCGTGGCATGCTCCTTACGTACATGACTAAGTAATTTTTTATCATTTTTAGGCAAACCATGAACAATCTGCTGAGCGAAATGCTTGCAGAACCATCAGGAGAATTTGATAATTCGAATTTATCAATAATTTAATAATTATTACCTCCATTGCTCAGTTCGCCACCGCGGTCGGTGGCGAACTGAGCAATGGGCCATTGTGTGAACACTACAGACCACGCAACGCCACGATTCCTTTGAAGTGTGCGCCAAAAACCGACAACTTCCCGATCGCGCGCCATCGTCGACCATTGCCCGCCATTGCATACCATTTCCCCGTGTACACAATGGCGATGGCCTGCAGTGGGCCAGCATACGCCATTGTGTAAACGCTACTTAATACCCAACACAAAAAATATTTCAATTCGAACCTGTTCCTGAGATTAGCGCGTTCAAACAAACAAACTCTTCAGGTTTATAATATTAGTCAAGTAAAGATAATAATAGTTATCTATTAATGAAGCTGTGCAACTCTTTTACGCAACTAACGTTTTGCAATTGCTTTGTTTTGACAAAATATTACTTTTGTTGGGAGAGCAATTTGCTCGCACACTTTTTACATAATACGGCATAACAGCTATTATGCTACAGCGAGTTAAGGTAATTCCACGCACGATTCACAGAAACGTCTAGGATTTCCTGTGTCAACGGTCCGAAAATATACGCGGCCCGAGATGAATACCAAATTGAATCGTGTTCAAATTTATCGTGAAATGTCTTCCATAATGAAGAACAGAAGAAATAATTTTCTATATACATCCATAATTTTTATATAGTAGGTAGGTACTCGTACGTATAGAATTATACAAATCGTCCAAAAATTTTGCTGATCTAAACCTCTGGCATCAAATCATTCTTAACTGGTTCAGATAAGCAACAAAACCTGCAGAAGTTGATTTCTGCAAGCTATTCATCCTTTGTTTCATAGCTTGTGACTGTTTACATTGCTTTCACAAGTCAACTTTCTGCAAGTTTTCTTGCTAACCTTGCTTTATGCGATGTTTACTCGATAGTGGTGACATTGTTATTGTTAGACAAATACTTAATTTATAGACGCAACTTTTTTGAGGATTCTTCGGAGTCAAAGCTAAATGTAAGATCGATTAAGGTTTGGTTGATTTTATTTGTCTTCGAGTTGTACTTTCTACTGTGGGGGTCAATACATGTACCAAGTAGTACCTAAATAGTTAATGAGTAAAGTACGATAATTTAGTGGTTCATTGAGCTTGTCTGTGAAATGAGCAGTTACGAGAGATCGCAAAGGTTTAAGGTAATCTATCCGAAGAATGCAGCGTGCATACACAGCTAGTTTAGTATCCTGTAGCGATCTTATGCCGCTGTCGGAATACCGGGCCCAAACCGGATTTGCATACAAAATGTTCATTGCAATATCGCTGGTGCTTTACGGGGTTCCATTAAAATATCGAGTAACTTAGAAACTTAAGATTTCAAATAAATTTCCTAACCAGGAAAATACTTAACATGAGTGAAAACTTCCCTATTGCAACTTCTACAAAGTATGAGTGTGGTGATTTGTTTCGCAATTTTACTGTAGTGTTGTGTTAGACATGAATTCTAGATATTACAATGAAATTCTTTTTTACGAAAGATAACGCTACTTTTTCGTAGTATGTATTATTATTGTAAAAACTTAACCGTCATTGTTTTACCATCTCATTTGGATCTAAATGCCCAGGGATGTTTACATGTCGTCAGGACATCTATATATATAAAAGAATGAGGTATTTTGGTTGTTCCACGGATTCCGCCAAAACTATAGATCGTAGAGATCTGAAATTTGGTACTTAGGTAGATATTAGGTCATGAATTCGTACTAAGACGGGGATTCCAGAAATTCCATGTTTAAGGGGTAGAAATAGTACATTAAAGGGATTTCTCCATACAAAATTGTAATTTTTTCGTTGTTCCAGGCATTCCAGAAAAACTAAAAGTCGTAGAGATCTGAAATTTGGTATCTAGGTAGATATTAGGTCATGAATTCGTACTAAGACGGGGATTCCAGAAATTCCATGTTTAAGGGGTAGAAATAGTACATTAAAGGGATTCCTCCATACAAAATTGTAATTTTTTCGTTGTTCCAGGCATTCCAGAAAAACTAAAAGTCGTAGAGATCTGAAATTTGGTATCTAGGTAGATATTAGGTCATGAATTCGTACTAAGACGGGGATTCCAGAAATTCCATGTTTAAGGGGTAAAAATCATACATTTAAGGGTATTTCCCATACAAAAGTAAAATTTTTTCGTTGTACCAGGAATTCCCGAAAAACTAAAAGTCGTAGAGATCTCAAATTTGGTACCTAGGAAGATATTAGGTCATGAATTCGTACTAAGACGGGGATTCCAGAAATTCCATGTTAAAGGGGTAGAAATAGTACATTAAAGGGATTTCTCCATACAAAATTGTAATTTTTTTCGTTGTTCCAGGCATTCCAGAAAAACTAAAAGTGGTAGAGATCTGAAATTTGGTATCTAGGTAGATATTAGGTCATGAATTCGTACTAAGACGGGGATTCCAGAAATTCCATGTTAAAGGGGTAGAAATAGATCATTAAAGGGATTTCTCCATACAAAATTGTAATTTTTTTTGTTGTTCCAGGAATTCCCGAAAAACTACAAGTCGTAGAGATCTGAAATTTGGTACCTACATTGAAATTAGGTCATGAATTCGTACTAAGACGGGGATTCCAGAAATTCAAATTGGAAGGGATAAAAATCCTACTTTTAAGGGATTTTCCCATACAAAAGTGTAATTTTTGCGTTGTTCCAGGGATTCCAGCGAAATTAAAAGTCGTAGAGATCTGAAATTTGGTACCTAGGTTGGTATTAGGTATATCATGAATTCGTATTCAGAAAGGGATTTTCGAGATTCAAATTTTGAGGAGGAAAAATTTTGAATTTTTTGGCCGCCATTTTGAACTTTTTTGTTACTGGGCCGATTGCTTTGAAAATCGATATTTGACTATGGCAGCAAGCATAGAGACGGAATTTGTGGTCAAAATTTAAAAAATAGGCCGCCATTTTGAACTTTTTTATTACTGGGCCGATTGCTTTGAAAATCGATATTTGACTATGGCAGCAAGCATAGAGAAGGAATTTGTGGTCAATATTTAAAAAAGTGGCTGCCATTTTGAACTTTTTGGTTCTGGGCCGATTGCTTTGAAAATCAATATTTGACTATGGCAGCAAGCATAGAGAAGGAATTTATGGTCAAAATTTAAAAAAGTGGCCGCCATTTTGAACTTTTTTGTTACTGGGCCGATTGCTTTGAAAATCGATATTTGACTATGGCAGCAAGCATAGAGAAGGAATTTGTGGTCAAAATTTAAAAAAGTGGCCGCCATTTTGAACTTTTTTGTTACTGGGCCGATTACTTTGAAAATCGATATTTGACTATGGCAGCAAGCATAGAGAAAGAATTTGTGGTCAAAATTTAAAAAATAGGCCGCCATTTTTAACTTTTTTGTTACTGGGCCGATTGCTTTGAAAATCGATATTTGACCATGGCAGCAAGCATAAAGAAGGAATTTGTGGTCGAAATTTAAAAAAGTGGCCGCCATTTTGAACTTTTTTGTTACTGGGCCGATTGCTTTGAAAATCGATATTTGACTATGGCAGCAAGCATAGAGAAGGAATTTGTGGTCAATATTTAAAAAAGTGGCCGCCATTTTGAACTTTTTAGTTACTGGGCCAATTGCTTTGAAAATCAATATTTCACTATGGCAGCAAGCATAGAGAAGGAATTTGTGGTCAAAATTTAAAAAAGTGGCCGCCATTTTGAACTTTTTTGTTACTGGGCCGATTGTTTTGAAAATCGATATTTGACTATGGCAGCAAGCATAGAGAAGGAATTTGTGGTCAAAATTTAAAAAAGGAGCCGCCATTTTGAACTTTTTTGTTACCGGGCCGATTGCTTTGAAAATCGATATTTGACTATCGCAGCAAGCATAGAGAAAGAATTTGTGGTCAAAATTTAAAAAAGTGGCCGCCATTTTGAACTTTTTAGTTACCGGGCCGATTGCTTTGAAAATCGATATTTGACTATGGCAGCAAGCATAGAGAAGGAATTTGTGGTCAAAATTTAAAAAAAGTGGCCGCCATTTTGAACTTTTTTGTTACTGGGCCGATTGCTTTGAAAATCGATATTTGACTATGGCAGCAAGCATAGAGAAGGAATTTGTGGTCAAAATTTAAAAAAAGTGTCCGCCATTTTGAAAATTTTTGTTACTGGGACGATTGCTTTGAAAATCGACATCTGATTATTTCACCAAGCATCGAGAAGGAATTTGTAGTCAAAATTTAAAAAATTGGCCGCCATTTTCAACTTTTTTGTTACTGGGCCGATTGCTTTGAAAATCGATATTTGACAATGGCAGCAAGCATAGAGAAAGAATTTGTAGTCAACATTTTAAAAAGTGGCCGCCATTTTGAACTTTTTTGTTACTGGGCCGATTGTTTCCAAAATTGATATCTGATTATCGCAGCGAGCATAGAAAAGGAATTTTTGGTAAAAATTTAAAAGAATTGGCCACAATTTTGTACTTATATGTCTTACCATGGTAGCAAGCAACCACGGCCGGATGGACGAACGGACGGTGGAGTCTTAGTAAGAGCTTTTACCCTTTGGGTACGGAACCCTAAAAATGGCCACCATATTTAACTTTTTTGTGACGATCGAATTTTTCAAAATCAATATGTGACTATTACCAGGAAGCAAGAGAAAATTTTGTGGGCAAAATGGTGTGTAATGCAGGAATTTTGGAAATTAAACCACCATAGTAAAGCATAACTCAGAAGTTAACGTGAGCGAAGCCGCGGGCGTTTGCTAGTTTCTTATATACCCTTAATCGACCTAGTCATTTTAGAAATACGAAGACTATTCTAATAGGTAATTTCTATTCTTGTCTCTCATAATCCGATGGGACAATAGCTCCGACACGATCGGAATAGAAAAGATCAGTCACAGGATCTGGAGTTGCAGACAATTCATAAGTAGGTATACCGACCTCGGGCAGTTTGGGCATCTTGTCAGTCTCGTGGGTGTGCATGTCGTACTGGTGCGCGGAGCCGCGGCGCACGCTGAACCAGCGCGCGAGGCGCCCCCCGCCCTCGTCGTCGGGCGGCGGCGCGGGCGGCGCGGGCGCATTGCCTCCGCTGCGCCATCGCTCGCACAGCTCGCGCGCACGGCTCAGGGTGTTCCGGAGCTGGCCGGTACTCCTGTGGAATATAACATTACGTTCACTACATATTTGTCAGGTGCAACAGTTTGGAGTTAGATAGGATATTAGAAGCAGAGATTTTTTTCCAACTGGGACTCTCTGTTCTGTAAGTTTGTTTTCCAAAAACTTATAATATTAGGAGGTGTCCCGTTCCCGAGGTGAAGGGAACTTCTAGGGGAAATATCACTACTTTGATAACTTTCAAATCAGGACGTTAGATAGGAAACTATACCTAAATATAGAGATTCGCTAAGATCTGTGAGACTTCTTGTCCTGTAACACTGTTCCAAAGACGTTATACTGATTTTCCTCATCAAACCCGGAATAGATATGTATTTCGACAATGAAATCCTATGCAAGTCATGTAAATCAGAAATGTATTTACTATTTTCCCTCATTTGCATAAATATTATGCGACCTCCACCAATAACAAATTCAAAAAAAATGTACTTTTAAGCCGTGGCTCAATTATGGATACTCGTTGTTGTTTACTTATTATAAACAAACAGGTACACCCAAACTACCTTTGCTTGATCAACAAAAGGTGTAAACAATTTCAAAACACAGTTCCACAAACAAATAACTAGGGATGAAAACCTCAGTACGGTGGCAGAGTGTAATGCAACTCTACAGTGAGCACACTATGCGTGTCACTTGACCGTAGTTGAAAAAACTTGAAGTCAAGTTTTTCTTTCGCCAGAAATTCCTTCTTACATATGCACTGTGACGACAAAGTCAGAGTAGAACTTTTGACGACACAATATACATACAACAAAAGTGCGTTTCGTTTCAGTAGGTATATTATGTAGGTATAATACTTACTAAGGGAACAATTAGGGGCGGGGGCGGTAAATTATTATCGCTGTTATGCAATGTCAGTTTAGGTACGAGGATTAGGAGAGGTTCGTGTAAGTATCTGCACATATTGAAGATACGTTATTAAATATTTATTTGCGTACAAAGGTTGCAAAGTTTATCTTGTTATTTGCTTTTCTACCATATCCGCTCTTAAGATAGCATTAAGTAATTATATTTACCTACTTCACTTACAACTAGCAGACAGCTGTTCTGCCCTCGTGATCTATTATAGTCATCGACACAGAAACTCGGAACTGTATGTGCAAAATACAAACTTATACACACAAAAAATCTGTATTAAAAAAGGTCATGAAGAATTTCGAAAGCAATTTGAATAGAATTTTCGGGAAATTCTTCCTAACTAATTGCAATTGTTGCATTTTAATGTTGCATTTTTTGTTGATCAAAACAGGGTCCCCAACATACAGATCAGGAAGAGAACAGGCGTAACTGACATTGCAAAAAAGGGTGGCGCTCTTAAAGTGGAACTGGGCGGGTCACGTGGGTCGTTATGACGTACATTGGAACAGGGCGTTACTGGAATGACAACCGCGACCTTTACAAAGAAGCATCGGCCGACCACCTGCACGATGGCGACTTGATATCGTTAGGAGCGGGAAGACAGTGACTACAGCAAACGAAAATCAGAAGCGGATGGCGTGTAAATGGTGAGGCCTTAGTCCAGCAGTGGACTGAAAGGGATGATGTAAGTATGTTACCAGCCTTGCTAGTTCCTAAATATGGACTAACTAAAGTGCACACCGCCACCATCGGTTCACTTTAGCTTAATTAACAGCACGATTGGAAGGATGTGAACAATTATTCGACGCGGAAGGGCACCAATTGAGAGAAAAAGATCAATCAACGACTATAACTATTGCTGGGGAAACTAAAAAGAAACTGCCTTGGAAACTACACTGGTTAGATAACTTTCGGAAAATAAGCCGCCTTTCCATACCACAGTCCATAGGTATAAATAATAAGGTGTGACTAGGAGATTGTGTAGCTCAAGCAAATAAAAAATCTTAAGTTAAAAACCACTGCAACACCCACTAAAATTCAAATACGGTACTTGTCCGAAGTATAGATGCCACCTACTCAATCTAGTTAATTTTTTAGTAGACCATATGACATATTATGGTCGGTTTGTTGTTACGTTTTTTCTGTCCAATTTATTCTAGATTTTTTTTTACTTAAATCACTTTCTTCGATGAATGAATCCGATTTTTTTTAACACATAGAGCAAGAAGCGTTTTCGAGTGAAGAAACCTCTCTTTTGATATTGTAAATCCTCACTTCAACGGTTTTATTATAATGACGAAGGCTCTACACTAACCGGCATTTCCGGCCACAAAAAATTCGAGGTATAGCCTGTGGTATAACTGACAAAAGTCACCTGCGATATAAATACAGAGATAGTATTTTTTACGATATGACTAACCTACATGATTATCATTTAATAAAACATACATTCAAATAATTGTAATTGGATGACTCTACTCCTTTTTTTCCTTTTTTTTCCTTCAACGCTGCGACAAAACCATACTCGAAGTAAAAATCTAGTTCTAGATATAAAATGATTTGACTGAAAACGTACCTAATGTATTATAAACTTGGTCACATGTACCTTGCAAAATGCTCATGTAAACTAGATAGTTATGCTTATGAGAGGCTTCTTTGTCCCACCTCCCAACGCTGGAACAAGCCCCAGAACATATCTAAAAACTACTGTTTGTAAGACATTGCGAAATAAGCATAATTAAACAAACGGCCTAATAAAGACTTTGTGTGGGTACAAACAGGCGCTCGGGCACATTAGATTAAATGTCAAGCCAATAAACGATATCATTGCCATAGTCATTGTACCAAGCAATTGGTCGAGATATTTGCAAATACGAGTAGGTACATAATTTAACAAACGCCTTATTGACTAATAGAACATAGCAATAAAACAACAATAGACCAATTAGTTTGTCAAAATACCAATCAAAGGAAATGAAGGTTGTACCGATGACACAATAAATTAGGTATGTTTCTTTATAGCATCTATACTGGATGATCAATGTTTGAATTAGAATTAAGATAAATAGTAGTTTATAGGTGTAAGTATCGAAAAAAATATTTATTGATTTAAGGTGTCTATTGCTGGTACGATTTACTCTGAATTTTCCAATTTAAATAAACACTTCTTTTGAATTTAGATGAACACTTCAGTATTTACTCTCTCAATATTTTAGAACAAATAGCTAATGAAAAGCGGTTTAAATTAAGGCATGAGATGTAAACACAATGCTAATTTTTCATACAAATTCATAAAATGTTGTTACCAAAGACAGACAAATCTTGACTGTCAATAACAAATTACATAAGATTAAATAAGATTTTTAAACTTTTGATCATTACATTTTCTATAGCACAATTCGGTAGTTAAAGTTACATTGTATGTTTGATTGATGCGTTGTTTATTGATGTATTGAATCTTTACTGTAGCCGTCAAATCGTGACACGTAATATCTTTAGGTCTGATCACTGATGTGACAATTTCTCCACACAAAAGGTGTCTATCTTCTATTCAAACTTCAAAGCAACAAGTACAAATTATAAAGAACAACACGGAGATACATACTTCGAAATGTTTACTGCAATATGAATCTATTTCCTAATTCTTAATCATGGATGTGTTGGTTGGGAATACTCTTTTCGTATTATCATCTGTCAGTTTGTACGCAATGGCACTAATCAGCAATTTCATACAAATGTACGAATTCTCGTTTAATTTTTCACGTCACCAAATTTAAAAGTTTGTACCAGCAATGTACTTTGCTAAATCACGTATTCGTCAGCAATCAGCATCCACAAGATGGGGTCCGTTTTTGGTTTCTAAGTATTCTTTTCAGCTAAACAAGAACGGACCCCGAAGCGACACCGAGCTAATTCAAGGAAGCTTGCTTGAAAAAATAAGAAATTAGAATTAGGTACAAACAAAAAAATGTTATTGTAATTTATTGAGGTACTAATAAATAACACATATCTATGATTTTAAACTGCACGTCACTGTTGCATCTGGTTCAAACGGATCAATCCCTAAAGATAACATCGCTTGTGCAACTGCGAGTCCTCACGTTCTTTGGCTATATCACAAGAAAGGAGGATATCATCGAACGCCCGGTGGTTCAAAGGCGAGTGGAAGGTACGTGGCCTATCCCTAACAAGATGGGCTGATATTTTCCGAGCCACTACCAGTTTCTTCCTCACCGAATGCCCCAATGCTGCCAATAGGACTCGCTGGAAGATGTCGTAAACCCCACAATGACAGATCATTGATCAACGTAATTCATAACCACGACCACTCTGGCAAAGTGAGCGACTGAGAAGAATGACATTTAATTAGTGAGGTGCAAATACAAGATGACAGCATGCAATCATGGACGACTTCATAATATATGTTCACACACTCATCGCATGACTTATTCCACCGGTGACACTATTACGTAATCGAAAATTTATCACCAGTCACCTAGACTTGCTACATTGAAGGAGTAAGACTCTGTACTAAGTGTAGCGCAGGCGTCAAATGTTGTTAGGAAATGTTATTCTGAGTATCAGAACCACATTTAGTATTTAAGGAGACCCCAAAAAAGGGAAAGAAACCTAATATTGTACTGAATAATGCTAGAGGGATTACAGAAACAATAAAGATCATTTTAAGTGGCCAACAACTGAGCACAGAAGAAGTCTAAGATTTTAAGGTAAAGAATTTAAATAAAGTAAAACCTAAAATTTTATATTTCCAAGAGAACGATAGATTAGCACTACCAGAATAAGTAAGCTTAGTCTTAGAAATAATAGTGATTCTATGGGGGGTTTAAAAAAAACCTTCACTACTATGCGACCTCGCAAGTTCTCAAATAGAGAGGGAACCTAAAAATAAGCACTACAACTACCTTGTTTTTAAACCTTGAATGCAACAACTAATTTGCAGTAGAATCAGAATGGTGTGAATTACCCGCGATCCATTGTACTGTCAACCAGCGAAGCTAAGTTTTGCTCGGCAATAAAAATTAATAGGTGATTGGCAAATTACAAAGCGTGCCAAGTATTGAATAATCAGTGATAAACAAGACAGACGACGCACTGTCTGTGGCCTCACAGGCTTATCTATGTGACCTATGGCTTGTGTCATAACGCAAACACAATAACATGCTTGAATTATGCATCCTTTGTACATCCCTCCTGTATTAAGCATCCACCTATCCCACCATCTAAACATCGGCGTTCATTTATTACTTCTAACAGCCGCTAAAAATAGATAATTCTAAGACCGCCGGCTGATGCCTCTTAATTCTTACAAGAGGAAATTCGCGGAAGCAAAACGATTATCTTAACACCGAAATATTTAGGATACTTAAGCATACTTTTAGAACTGGGGGACTTAGTAGGTAAATCTAATTTAAGATACTGTTCAAATTACTGGAAGCGAATTAAAAGACTTGGCTTTTGGGAAAAATGGATTGGATTTGATCACCTAATGCAGTGATCATCACGAAATGACAGAACCTGTCCTCTTAGCTTAGTTAAATCTTATTATTAGAGTGATATCAACAGATGAATGGTGGAAAAATCTAAGCTTAAGCATTTCAAATGTTGCACTGTCGAGGCAAAACCCATCAAAAAACACTTTTCTCGTCTCTATGTTATACCCTATTATGCAACATGGAGTCGAAATAAAAACTAAACTATTTTATTTATAATGTCAATTGGAGTTAATGGGCTATCTTCATCGGAACCGATTAATAAAAACGAATGGCCAAGCTAACCCCATTTTTTTTATTTATAGCTCATAGATCTGGTAAATGCTCTATTGCTGATTGGCTTCACGACGAAATAACAGCGAAATAGCGAACCTTGTGAAAAGTGTATAATATGGTCTCCAAACTAACTCCCAATAACTCTGTGGTCTTGGTCCTCCGATATCCAGTATTTTGAGACCACGTGGCTACTTTTGCTACTTTTGAAATGTACAAGTGAATAGTGATGTAATATTGCAGTTATAATAAATTCATACAAATTGCAGGTGCTGCTATGAAAAACAGTAGCAATAAAGCATGAGATATACAAAGGTCTTCTTGGTCTTCTCGAATTGGCTGGAAAATCTTGTAAAAAGGGATCAACATTCATAATTATAGTAAGTAGGAGGCTGACATGACAAAAACACAATAGAATTATTAACCTGTATTGCGTGTCTTGTAACAAAGGCATTAAGGCCGTAAGTTCAGGTATTATCTCGTTTTAATACACTTTAATATGTATAGAAGGATGAGGTAACACTGACAATAGGGGCTTGAATAATTACCTGTACTTAGTTACTAAAAGTAGTGAATTATTTATCATTATCACTAACGAATGTGCTAATCGTTCGTGCTAACCTTGACATTATTTTTCCGTCTAAAGTAACGACAACTTGACAATGTTCAAATCTATTTGCTTTTGATTAAGCAAACCGCGTAGTTACGCTTAAGTTTAGCATATATGCTTCTTATTTCAGCAACGTTTATTTATCGATACATTTCATATAGTTACGTAATATGACATTCAAATTAATTTCGAATAAATCTTTGAGGCTGGGATAGATATTTCAATCCACGAATACGCACCCCACTCTGTCAAAATCGCTTATGTTCCATTCGATCCGTATAGAGTTTGACAGAGTGGGGCGCGTCATCGTGGATTGAAATATATAAATACAGGTTTATCTCAATCTGTGTGGCCTGTCATTCTAATTATGATTTTCATTCCTTCTAGCCTTGCGTGACATGCGGCCCCATGATGAGCGCCAAGATTTGTACTCAAATGTTCGTGTACTGAGTTACTTCCCTAGGCGACGTGATCTTAAGCGCCTTTTTTACAGATTAAAAATAGTCACGCTAATTTTGTAGTCTGTTTTCTATGTCTGTGTATTTTTTGATTTAAATGTCACAAAACATCTCCCTTAAAAGGGTCAGTATTTCAATCTACTCTCAGTTTCATTCAACTTGGACTATTTTGTTAGAATTCAGAATCTATTCGTTGAAAATATCTAGATTCTAGACTCTAGTCTATCATCAGTCATTATAGACGCTCGGTGATTGTTTTGAATTATTGAACGATCGGCTGTCAAGCGTTGTTTATTCCTGAACGCATAGGCGAGATGTCAATTGACAACTTGGAAAGGTTATGTTAAGAATCGATTCCGTATTATGGTCAAGCAATTAAAACACTCTTATTACTATAATGTTGTGTTTTTATTTGATTGCTATTATTTGTATGTCAGGTAAAATTTTTGAACATTAAAAAAAGCAAGTTACTATTAAGAAACAATACTACTTCGTCAAAGGGATTTTTTTCGGAAACAAGTGCCCATTCCCTCCAGGGGTTCATAATTTTGTCAGACGGCGTTATACGGTTTATGACTCAATTTAGAAAGTGTGTGTGTTCGTAGTTTCACTTAAATGGCAAATACAACATCGTTTCTGAAGGAGCGAAAAAATAAAACGAGTAGAAACTGACATAAGATTATGGTAATGTTACAACCTGTGCAATAAACACTCCCTGAAGCGGAATATCGGGTATTCGGAGTTTCGACTTTACCCAGATTGACTATGTACGATACGATGATATGAGAAAACAATGTTCAACCTTATTTCATGCAAAAAGCTTTAGGTATATATTGTACAAAAAATCTACGTATTTTTCAAGTTTTAACTGTGTATTTTAAAGAGATGTGTAAATTCTTCAAGGCGTAAGAATAATCTAGGTAGAGACTAATAATATAAAGCTTATTTAAGATTTCTCCATTTATTTACTATAGTATTCTACAATGGTACCAGTCATAAGTTAGAAATTAGAATAAGGTAGGTACTAAGACCTGGCAAATCCGGTAAAGTTAAGGGATTTCCAGTTTCTATACATCAGCAGCGAAAACAACCATGATGCCACCTGGAAATTGAAGGCAGAGAAGACCTAAATATTAAAACGTAGCGTTAATGAGCCAAAAAAACTGTTTCCAACAGCCACGTACGGTAGCTGCATCATGGACCACCCACATATAAGCTTGAGCAGAGAAGGTCTGTCGCTAAATACGAGTATTATAGATGTAAATGTAACACCTAATAATATAATGTAGCCGTGACGAGCCAACACGGAGGCAGTGCCCTCTGGCCACAGGAAATTCATGTTAATTGTTGTACGCGACACCGCTAATTGTCGGGCAAGACCACAGTCCACAGTCCACACCAGAGCGGTCACGGGTTTTGAAAGCGTGTGCTAACCTCAAAACATCCGACAGCGACACCATACAACTAAATAGGAAGTTACCTAATATGTGTGTCAAACTCTCAACTGTCAATGCGGGTGTAGTAAAAAACTAAACCGAAGTAAATGGTACTTAACTTTTCGCTTTTCATTACTGTAAGGGAATTATGAGATAATGGAGAGACAGTTATTGATTATGGCTTATTTCAAAGAATTCCAAAGGAGGCTACTGCCTACTAGTTAATAAGTATAGATATTGTCAGTTTGGACTAACAAATAAATGGTGAACATGAAGATCCAGAACTATTTTCTTTAAAATTTTCTTTTCAGAGCCTCAGCCATCAGCTTGCACGTACTTGAATGTTTTTAGGTTTAATTACAATTTAATTATTCTTCGAATACGGACCCTACTTGATGTAAGTGTTTTTGAGTTTTGAGTGGTTCAAATTGATTAATAGCAACTTATTATTTAAAAGTTGTACAGTAAGTTCAGATCTGTATTCTGTACTATGGAAAAATATTATAATTTATGCTTTACACTTTTTAAAATACCACAGCGCAACAACATAAAATACCCAAGGCCTACATATTTAGATTTGCCCACGATCCCATCTTCTGCAGTTAAGACTTAAGATGACCACAGATAGCCATTTTCAATCTATTAGGTCCACTTAAAATAACCGCGAATAATAATCTTTAATCTTTATGCATGGGAAGACGTGAATAAAATGGGAATACATGTGTTGCAACAAAAAACATAAAGCGTCTTAAGTGTTCGGTATTATAAGCTTTAATGGGAACTAAAGTAATGTAAAGTTGTTTAAATTTCAAGTGCCATTTCAAAAGTCAAAGCTCTACGGCCGTAAATGTGGGCACCGGTTGCAACTTGCAAGCTCCCCCATCTGTACGAATTGGTTCTAATTCCGGAATAAGCATCAATCATAGTTAGTAAAGACAGCCAGAACCTATTTCCTCCACTTAAAATGATAGTAATGCCGTGGGTTGAGTGATTTTTACTGTTTTATTCATGGCTTATTGTTTTTAACAGACTTCAAAAAAAAGGAGGAGGTTCTCAATTCATCGGAATCTTTTTATTTATTCATCGATTTATTTTCAAGAGAAGAATTGTTATTAGAAAATAGCTTGACGACCGAATGGCGTAGCGGTAGCGTACCTGCCGTCTGCGTCGGAGGTCGTGGGTTCGATTCCCACAACTGGTAAAATTAAATATTTTTGTGATGAGCATGAATGTTTTCCAGTGTCTGGGTGTTGTTGTTACTTATATTTATGTATATTTATCAGTTATGTAGTACCCATAACACTAGCTGTCGCTAACTTTGGGGCTAGATTGCGATGTGTGTAATGACCTGATATACATATATTTATAAAAAAAAACCTTGGTGTCCAATGACAATGATAAGATGATGACTATAGTTAGTAAATTATAGAATGTTATTTAATGATGGACCAACTTGGAAAAAAATATTTAGAAATGGATAGTAGCCCCAGATCGTAATCAGCCATAGGTTCAAGATAATCTTGATTGTGAACAGCCAGATACACCATTTGTCTCAGACAATGATATTTTATGATCTGATGGAATAATTTTCCGACATCATCGGAGGAAGATAGGCATGTCCAAGGAGCTCTAAGTATCAAGCGAATAAAAATGTTATCCCACGATTATATCCACTGACAGGGGATAAAAATATTTTCTCCATCGGCACGACACGGCAAAAGGAGAAGTTTTTACGTTCATATTATTCACGGGGATTTTATCTACCATGCTAAGAGCATCAATAAAACTTTTAATTTTCTCCTCGTGGTGTAATTGTACATCGATAATAATAATTAATTATTATATTTCAATTAATTACGATCGAATTTCGATTTTCGACCAATAAACAGGGACTAAGTGCTTTTGTAATTTATTTTCATAATTATTATTATGAATATAGAAAAAGAAATGTATAGACACTCATGTCCTCAGACTTTATTTTGTTTTGTAACTAAAGGGTACGCCTAAGTTCATATTTCATCAGAAACTAAGACAGCCTGTGAACTTGTGTGAACTTTGACATCGTATGAAGCATGAACATTGAACAATCTTCTTTGTCCATCCAAAGAGCTGGGAATTTCATTATTGTATGGGTCATTTCAAATAAATTCTGTTATTGGTCTAATCAAAGGTGCTTATATAACATATGCTTGTATAATAATAGCTGCTTTTATAACACGAAATATTTAAAACCATAAAAAAAACTTGAAATAGAATTAGGTACAGATCTGAGAAGTACTCGTAAGTTTACGGAATGATAGTTAAACTCCGTTTTGTCTTTTTCTTTCGAATATCATATTATTGACGGGTCAACACAGAGTTTAACCACGGATTAATATAGTACATATTATTAGGATTAACTATTCTACGGTTATTCCATATTTATATGTTAGATTGCCTCTATGTCTCTGACTTTGACTCAATTAAATTTGTCGTCTCATTCCAGACATTCACGGACATATAAAAACGGGTTGTAGTACTAAAATTAGAACACGATGTTACATTAAAAAATAACAAAGGACTTTACACAATCCCTGAGTACAAGGTCCCTGTAAAAATTGGGCCGTATGCCAAATACCAATAAAATTAATATGAAAAACAATTTATTATTTTGTCACCTCAGTCACATGTTATTGGGGAAGGTTACAATGCTAATTGATGATACAATCGTGTGATGATTGTACAAGGTCTAAGCGCGTTATAATTTAATACAAATAAAGATTATTTGTATTAATATTATTAATAAACACAAAGATGATCCGTGTTTACGCGAAGATAAACATAATATACTTAATATTGTGTAACTTATAAGTTTGTCTAATTAACGAATACAACTAAACGTTAATCAAATAAACAGTAATTGTTATCATTAAAGTACAGTGCGGTAGACAATATAATTATTTTTATTACCGACTATAACAAAAACTTAATTAAACACTACCTAATCATTCAATATTAAAAAAGACAGGATACTTCCTAATAATATGGCATGCTGAAGGCTTTCAAAATTAACATAATTATTTAGATTGCCTTCTGATATTAACTTAATGATGCCTTTGAAAACTCATAATAGCGCTTATTTTTTCTTCAACATCCTTAATCCAAGGTTGGCTTGGATGCCAAGCTTTTTAGCTGTAAGTCCACTTTGAAATGTTATAATTGAGCAATCAAGCGAGTTAAGTAAACTGATCGTACAACGATAAAATGCTTTGATCTTTAAACTATGGCAAGGACTTTATTGGCCCTTCGAGTCATGTCGATTGCTAAATAGTTGGATGTTGAACAAAATTGCCACTTACAAAGTGGCTGAACAGTTACTTTAATATATATAACTGATTGCAAATAAAAATTAGCTGTTCTCCCCTAAAAATCACAGTCCTCGAGCAAAATAATCCTGAACGTTATCTTGAATGAATGTGAGCTAAGAGCTTACTTTTGACAATGAGTGCTATCATCTGGGGCCGTACCACCATCTCTTATAGCAGTATTATATTGTTTGTAAGCGTTTAAACACACTATGCCGAAAATACGCGACCGAAGTTCGACGTGACTACGCCTGCAATACGAATTAAATTACTGATGACACACCAAACCGAAATTACGTCGCGTTATAGCGTACAGCCGAACTTCGTACGGGCGTAAGTTCGGCAGCGATTCGGCGGCAATGTTTTGTAAGCAACACATACGCGACCGAAGTTCGGTTCGATTGTCACTGAATACCCATACTTTGGGTGAGGCCAAACGGACGTAATTTTTTGAGTTGTAAGTCGCGTAATTTCGGTAGCGTAAATTCTGCTGCATTCGGTTTCATACAAAAGTAAAGTCAGCACAACTCATTTTACATCGCCGTGTGGCACGAGTTGGACTTTTGTATGAAACCGAATGCAGCAGAATTTACGCTAACGAAATTACGCGACTTACAACTCAAAAAATTACGTCCGTTTGGCCTCACCCTTTAGTTACGCAACTTAATTTCTGCCGCGTAATTTCGGCTCTCGTGTGTCATATTAGCTGAATCCGTCGTAACGTAAAATCAGCCACGGAACTTCGGTCGCGTATTTTCGGCATAGTGTGTTTAAACACTAATATTGTTGCAAAATTTTCAAACTGACATTGTATGAACTATGAAAATGTCAAAACAATATTACAATAATACTGCTATAAGAGATGGTGGTACGGCCCCTAACCTTATGTCATCGGTCGCCTATCACAGAGCAACATGTACCTATCTTGTTTGAGAATTCTTACTTATAATTAAATAAGTTAAGACCGCCTAATATTGCAGAAACCAAAGTGTACGTATTCCATGGAACTTTGTCCACGAAAGTTATGGCATTTGGCAACGAAAGTACCTATAGTGTGAAGAGTCACTCACCTTGAGTCCAGAGTGGAGTTGAGCCGTTGCGAGCGCCTGAGCGGCGTGTTCCGCACCGCGCTCACCGGCTCCTCCCAGCTGCCGCCGGCCGACCGGTGCTCATCTGAGGAGAACACTTCGTTACAACACGCCTCGAAGGTATCAGCTATCATAAATATAGTCTATTCGCTTAGAATTCGTCGTTACAAGTACATGCGCACGGTCAGCATCGTTTGATATCCTTTGAGAATACCGACGCCGCAACCGGCCGCGCGACAAAATGAAAGCGGATGAACATGTGCCACAGAAGATAAAAGAATTGCTATTGCCTATTGATATTATTGATTGTAATCAGTGGGGGTAAAGCGCGCACCACAGCAAAGTTTTGTCGACCGAAGAATCAAGAGCATTAATTTCTCGTGGCGTGTAGGTACCTTTGACCTTAGCCTTACAGCTTATAGGCCATTAGCTGCAATCAACTCCAAAATACAGGTACCTTTAACCTTAGCCTTACAGCTTATAGGCCATTAGCTGCAATCAACTCCAAAATACATGTCAGTCCTATGGTGTGAAAACTGGAGACCAATGGTACCTATAGGTTTCTAACCTAGAGATTAAAGCAAGACTGCGACACTTTGTAAATAAAGACTACGAAAAAAATTCGTCGGTCTATTACTATGCACAATATCATTAATTAGAGCAATCCAATAAACAAATTCTTTTACTATGACGTATGATGATGTTAATGTATGGTTTTGCTTCGCGATCTTATTTCAAAAAGCCTTGTTAACGTGAATGCAACGGTTCATCCGAGGAAGGATTGCCGCTAGATGGCGCTATTTAAGATAGTTACAGTTTTTAATCATTTACTCCAATCGTAATGAACTATTTTTAATAATATGTGTTTTGCGGAAGTACAACGTTGCCTTTTATTTTATCACATCATTATTTTAAACTAAAACGTAACCATTTCGTTATCTAGTTCAAATATAAAAATCTGTCATCTCTATCAGCGTAGGGACACGACGAGCACCCACACATAGACGCTATGGTTTCAATCCAGGATCTGTGGTTCTTACGTTTTCTACCAATTGTTAGCGTAAAAAAGGACATAGATGGCGTATATCAATACTCAGAGATATCATTTATAGTCCACAATATCAGATTTTCGGAGAGAGATCAATCAACTCCGAGCTGGTACTAAAATTTTCTTGATAAAAAACAAAAAAAAACTAGTTATTGCCCGACCCAGGGATCGAACCAAGGAGCTCATAGAGTAGGTAAATCATTACAGTACTACTGTAACTCTATGCACCTACTACCTTGTTACTAAGTATCTAACAAGTAATTACCTACCTATAGACATTTTACTCCACGAAGACGCGCCCCATTTTGTGAAAATAGCTAATGTTTCATTCGATTCCTATGAAGTTTGTCGGAGTGGGGCGCGTCGTCGTGGATTGAAATGTTTATACCTATCTACTTATACTATAATATTGATATCTATTATTTTGACGACCGAATCGCGTAGCGGTAGCGAACCTGCCGTTGCGACGTAAGTCGGTCGTGGGCTCGATTCCCACTATTGGTAAAGGTTTGTGTGATAAGGAGGAATATTTTCCGGTGTCTGGGTGTTTTTCAGTATAGGTATTATATGTATAATATTAGGTCCTTACATATGAAATTGGCGTTTTGTACGGGAGGAACATAAAGTCAATTTTTTTTAACTATAATATATATATTTAATCAAAGTATGTACCATTGCTATCTATGCACTTTTGCCACTTTATAGGTAGTTCATTGATCCCTTTACTAAAAAAGCCATTCGGACGGGAATCAATAAAATCTTTGAAAGCGCTTTGGACTGCCTCATCGGAGTTAATTTTTTTTCCTTGTAAGAAGTTATCCAAATTTCGAAAAAAATGGTAATCTGTTGGAGCAAGGTCCGGGGAGTAAGGTGGATGTCTTAGGCATTCCAATTGAAGCTCCTCTAATTTGGTAGCCGTCTGTTGTGCAGTGTATGGTCTAGCGTTGTCCTGAAGCAGCAGTGGCCTAGAACGATTGACCAGCCTCGGTTGTTTAGCAGCTAGCTTTTCCATCATCGATTGCAGTTGCTGACAATAGATATTCGCCGTAATCGTCTGGCCAGATTTAAGAAAGCTGTAGTGAACGACGCCGGCGCTAGTCCACCAAACGCTCACAAGTAATTTTTTTTGAGTCAATTTTCGTTTGGGGCAGGATTTGGCTGGTTCGCCAGGGTTCAACCATTGCGATGAGCGTTTCCGATTATCATACAGGATCCATTTTTCATCACAGGTAATGATTCGATTTAAAATCCCTTCATAATGTGCCGGTTGAGTAATGTAACACAGCAGTCTACGCGCATTTGTCGGTTTGCTGCACTCAATTCATGAGGTACCCACCTTTCAAGCTTTTTCGCCTTCCCAATTTGCTTCAAGTGAACTAAAACAGTTTTATCACTAACACCGCAGCCTGCAGCTAGCTCGGACGTGGTTTGCGATGGATCCGCTTCCACAATAACCTTCAATTCTTCATTGTCAACTTTGGTCTCCGGCCGTCCACGGGGCTTGTTCTGCAGGTCGAAATTTCCAGAACGAAAACGTTGGAACCAAAAACGCACTGTGTTTTCTTTTGCGACACCCTCGCCGTACACATCATTAATCCTTCGAGCCGTTTCTGCAGCACTGGTGCCACGATGGAACTCGTACTCGTAAATAACGCGATATTTCAAGTTTTCCATTTTGTAAACAGAGTGGCGCAAAAAAAAAACCAAAAGAGAAAAAAACAAATGAATTACGATTTTCAAAACACAAAAGCATGAGTAAATAGCTGTATAAATTTGAAATTGGAATTCCTAACCAAAGAAGAGATATTTGAGATCAAAGTGGCCAGTACGACAAAACGCCAATTTCATATGTAAGCACCTAATATTATATTCTCTAATATTTAAAATTCTCTCGCCAATTTTGTTACCAAACTCCTCCGAAACGGCTCGACCGGTTGTTATGAAGTTTGCAGTGTATGATCGGTAGGTCTGAGAGCAGGATGTTATGTTTTTTTTATATTCCTAATGGCAATTCAACGTTTGCCGGGTCAGCTAGTTTATGTATATTAAGTATATATAGTATATATACTTATATATACATATATATATATATATATTTATCCCGCAAGCAATCTGACACCCGCTGAAGAAAAAAAAACCTGTCAAGTGCGAGTCGGACTCGCGCACTGAGGGTTCCGTACTTCAACCGGAGGAATAAAACCATAAAAACCACTTTTCTTATCGAACCGCAAAACTAACTTTGTTTTAGAGGTTTTATTGTAAATATCAAAAAACTACTTATTAGATCTCGTTCAAACCAATTTTCGGTGGAAGTTTGCATGGTAATGTACATCATATATTTTTTTTAGTTTTATCATACAGTACGCGCGGCGAAAGTTTGGCTTTGACCGTTATTGCGCAGAAATCAGAAATTGGGTATCAACCAATCAGAGAAATCAGAAATTGGGTATCAACCAATCAGAATATGGGTACCCATGCGCAGTTATCCCCTCCACCCGAAGGTCAAAGCCAAACTCTCGCCGCGCGTACTGTACTCTTATTTTAGAAGTTACAGGGGGGGGGGACACACATTTTACCACTTTGGAAGTGTCTCTCGCGCAAGCTATTCATTTTAGAAAAAAATGATATAAGAAACCTTAGTATCATTTTTGAAGACCTATCCATAGATACCCCACACATATGGGTTTGATGAAAAAAAATTTTTTGAGTTTCAGTTCTAAGTATTATTACAGTATTACAGTACCCCCAAAATTTATTACTTTTTTAAAAATTTGTGTGAAAACCTTAATGCGGTTCACAGAATACATCTACTTACCAAGTTTCAACAGTATAGCTCTTATAGTTTCGGAAAAAAGTGGCTGTGACATACGGACGGACAGACGGACAGACGGACAGACGGACAGACAGACATGACGAATTTATAAGGGTTTCGTTTTTTGCCATTCGGCTACGGAACCCTAAAAATCAACGTAAAAATGGTTGCATTTACCCACAACACGGATTTCTTTTAGAAAAAGGTTTATACTAGCAAAAACTTCGGGTTATTATAAACCTTAAAGTGAAGCAGGTAAGGCTTAATTTTGATTGCTAAACACATAACAGTTACGACGTTTATCATCAGACTCGGGATAGGCAATAAATTTTAACCGTCACTCGAAAGTCGAAAATCTGTATTACAATATGTACAAAAAATATTTAGTCTAATACACAACATTACCCGTACGCAATAGAGTTGAAAATAGAAAACGCGCGTGTGCGCGTATAACGTGGTGCGGTAGTTCAATTTTAGCACATAAATATTACCATAATCTAGTATAGTATTATATTATCTGTGCCATAATCTAACTAGGTCCTCTTTAGGTAGATACTTGATATTGTACCTCACATATTTTGCTACTTTCTTTACTCGGCTCATAATCTAAATATATAAAAGAAGATACTGACTGACTCATTCACTCATTCACTGACATATCAACGCACAGCCCAAACCGCTGGGTCTAGAGACTTCAAATTTGGCACACAGGTTCCTTATGAGGTCTAGGGGTGCACTAAGAAAGGATTTTTCAAAATTCCCCCCTAAAGGGGTGAAACGGGGCTCCAAAGTTCGTATTTTACCATGCTTCAATACTCCTTCACGCCAAAACTACTGAACCGATTTGGCTCAAATTTGGAATTGAGATAAATTGCATCTTGGATTAGCACATAAGCTACTTTTCATCCTGGGAAAATCCATGGTTCCCGTGGGATTAGTTAAAAACTGAAATTCACGCGGAAAAAAATCTTCACGCTGCAAGTACAAGACCGATTTGGCTGAAATTTGGAATGGAGATAGATGATATCCTGGGTTAATAAAAAGGCTACTTTCTACTTACCCGGAAAAATCCATGGTTTTCGCGGGAAAACTGAAAAATTGATATTCACGCGCGAAAAATACTACTTGACGCTGCACTTACTGAACTGATATGACTGAAATTCGGAAAGGAGATAGATTTTATCCTGGATTAATACATAGGCTAAATTTTCATCCCGGAAAATTTCATGGTTTCCATAATAATAGTGATAGATAATATGCCTTCATGCCGTAATATTACTGAACTGATTTGGAATAGAGATAGATTATATTCTGGATTAAAATCAATGGTTATTTCTCCCGCGTGAATATTTGTTTTTCACTATTCCAGCGGGAGAAATACTCATTCACGCTGCAACTATTGAAATTTTTGACTGAAAGTTAAAATGGAGATAGATTTCGCTATAAATTAACACAAAGGTTACTTTTTATTCCGGAAAATCGATGGTTCCCGTGAGAATAGGGAAAACTAAAATTTACGCGGGCGAAGCCGCGGGTATCTGCTAGTATATAATATTGCTACCTCGGGGTAGAAAGGTCGTAAAAACCAAAACCCTACTTTTCAGGACGAGCAAAAAAGAAAATTTTTAAAACTTTTTGGCAAATAACTTTTTTGTTTTTATAGGTATATTGACCCTATTAAGCGATATTTTATTAATTCTATATGTTTTTTGCAATGGATAACCTTATTTTATTCTCAATCTCTTAGTTTAGAAGTTAGCTTGGATTTAAGACCAATAATTTTTTGAAACTTGGTTCATACACCCCCTAATTATTTCAGTTGTGACATTGTAATGAGTTGTAACTAGATATAAGTCGTTGTTATTGTGCTAAAAAACCATTAACATAAAATAGAGAGAGTCGTAAAATCAATAGGTACCTTCTGGACGTTGAGAGTCGTAACTATGATAACTTTACTTTAATTTACATAACTTAATATAAACTTGAGTGATAAAATCCATTTAACCTAAGTACCTACAGGTACCTACATATGAACTTATTACAATTTTTAACCAGTTAATAAATCAAAATTACTATTTAAGTATTTTTTTACATTATCAATTTACTTAAAGCAAAGTACAAAGTGATTTAAGGCTTTCCTCGTGGTTTGAAGACATAATGTTTAGGCATATAATGGGGCAAATAAAACACCAACTTTAGCCGTTAGTTTTATGGTATAATGTGAACTGATATGTGGTTGACAATAGACTAATGCAGAAATGAAACGTCATCATAAATAGTACATGTGCGCCTAGTAATAGTTTAAGGGCAATTAGTATGCCCGACAACATTGGTATAATAAACATTGTGGAAGCGTAGGCTGCAACAACTTCCCGCGCCGGTTGAAATGACTTCATCATTTCAACTTGTCAATTCCTCCGCCGTGGGCAACGGGCAGAGGCGAGTTACAGGACGACGTATACAGCCCTTGGAGGTACGGACTTCTGCTACTCTGGAAACCCCATCTGGTCCAGGGAAAAGCTGCACAACACGCCCTAGGCGCCAACACATGGGGGGTGCGCAGTCTTCAGCTAGTAGCACCATATCGTCGAGTTTGAGATTAGCAGTGTTAGTTCGCCACTTTTTTCTCTGTTGCAATTCAGCAAGATACTCCTTTTGCCAGCGTCGCCAAAACTGATGTCTTATGTATTCAATACGCTTGTAACGGTTTCGTTGATTGTCATTACTCGCATCAAGCGCCGACGATGGTAGCGCCGTTAGTGGTCTTCCGATGATAAAGTGCCCCGGAGTCAGGGAAAGTAGATCATTAGGACATGAGGAAAGAGGACATAATGGGCGACTATTAAGAATTGCCTCAACCTGTGCAAACAAAGTCGAAATTTCTTCAAACGTTAAATGACTGTTTCCGATGACGCGTTTCAAGTGGTATTTAGCGGACTTCACACCAGCCTCCCAAAGGCCGCCGAAATGAGGAGCGTAAGCCGGTGAAAAACAAAATTTGATGCCCTGTTGAGCCGCAAAATCAGATAGAGGTATTTCATTATGTTGGATAAAATTCCCGATTTCTTTCGCAGCTGCAGTGAAATTTCGGCCGTTATCGCACCATATTTCCGTTGGTTTTCCACGGCGTGCAATATAGCGTCGTAGTGTCATGATAAACGCGTCTTTTGTTAGGTCACTAACAGCCTCCAAATGAATACACTTGTAACGCATACAGACAAAGAGGCATAAATAACACTTGATTACACGGCTTCCTCGTCCCTTGCGGTTAACTATGTAAAAAGGTCCAGCAAAGTCTATACCGACGGATAAGAACGGGAAATCTGGATTGATGCGTTGAGATGGTAAATCACCCATTTTAGGGCACAATGTTTTACCTCTCAAACGTCTACACCTAACACAATTGTTGGCTGTGCGTCGGGCCAACTGTCTACCATTAATTGGCCAGATAATCTCTCGGACAGTCGCAAGCAACAATTGAGGCCCAGCGTGCATGTTGTTTAAATGTTCCCTTTCAAAATACAGCTTACATAATTTATGTTTAGCATGCAGTAAAATTGGATGTTTCTTTTCGAAAGAGCAATTAGATGCATTTAAGCGTCCACCCACTCGTATTAAATTGTCCTTGTCCAGAAAAGGAGAAAGCATTATAATTTTATTTTTTTTATTTAATGATTTTCCCTTTAAAAGTATCTCGTATTCAATGGGGAATGAATCACGTTGAGCCATCATACAAAGTGAGTGAAATGAATCTTGCAACTCTTCTACAGATAATATACCTGTGCGTTTGTTTTTAGAATTTTTAATGTTAAATATAAATCTTAAAACATACGCGAAAGATCTCTGAAGCCTGTTTAAAGAAGAATAATTCTCAAAATCAATAACAGGTTCACTCTTCATGGTTGTGTGCGACTTTATTTCAGGTAGGTTAACGTTACTTTGTTCAACGGTTGGCCACTTAGATTCATTTTGAGCTAAAAAACTTGGGCCTGTCCACCATATTTCCTTATTTATTAATTTATTAGCATCTATACCTCTAGAGATCAAATCTGCTGGATTATGCTCAGAAGGTACATATCGCCATGAGGCCTCCTTCGTAGTTTCAATAATTTCACCAACCCTGTTAGCCACGAAAGTTTTTAATTTGTTTGGATCACCTTTAAGCCAACCAAGCACTACCTGTGAGTCACACCAATAGATAATTTGATCTGGGGTATACCTAATTGATTCTAGTACCGTTAAAGTGAGCCGCACAGCCAGCAAGGCAGCGCACAATTCAAGACGTGGTATAGTAATAGGCTGTAAACGAGTAACCTTAGATTTGGCACAAAGCAACCTCACTGTTACCCTTTGATCTTGATCCACAGATCTGACATAGACACATGCTCCAAAGGCATCTGCCGAAGCGTCGCTGAAGGAGTGAAATTGTATTGTAACAGGGGAGTTGCATATTGTGCGCCTGGGCACTCGAATATGAGAGAGAGTTTTTAAATTATCGTCAAATTTATGCCATTGGCCCTTAATATCATCTGGGACAGGTTCGTCCCAATCAATCTTAGCCTTCCATAATTTTTGTAACATTATTTTCGCTTGAATAATGCATGGACTTAAAAGCCCCAATGGGTCAAAAATTTTAAATGCATTGGACATAATAGTACGTTTCGTAATCTTCTCGGTGCTAGGAGACAATTTTGTGGGAAAGTGTAAAGTATCACTGGATGGGGTCCACCCAAGCCCGAGTGTGCTTGATGATTCGCTAATGGTTAAGTTATCTTGCTTATTGATATCAATATTTTCAAATAAGGATGGCATATTAGATTTATACTTTCTTAAATTGAAACAACCAGATCTTAGGGCTTTGGCAACTGAGGTCTGAATGAGAATAAGATCGTCTTCATTATCAGCTCCAGTAATTAAATCATCGACATAGAAATCTTTCTGTATGATATCCTTGACGATTTTATCATTTTGCTCCTCACCTATTTGCCAAAGACAGCGTGTGCTTAAATAGCTTGCACTTGCAGTACCGTACGTGAGAGTATTCAGCTGCAATGTTTGGATGGGTAATGACTCATCATCTCTCCATAAAATGAGCTGTAAATGGCGATCTTCTTCATTTACTAACACTTGGCGATACATTTTTTCAATATCGCCGGTGAGAAGAAATTTATATTGCCTGGCTCGAATTAATATGGAAAATAGCGATTCTTGTAATTTAGGACCCACCATTAAAATGTCATTAAGAGCAAAGCCTGATGAAGAAGAAGCAGAACCATCAAACACGACTCTAAGACGTGATGACTCACTAGATTCCTTTAAGACCGCGTGGTGACATAAATAGTAAGAATTAGCCATTTTTTCTTTTCTAGCAACC
Source organism: Coenonympha arcania (assembly GCA_036785405.1). NCBI lineage: Eukaryota > Metazoa > Arthropoda > Insecta > Lepidoptera > Nymphalidae > Coenonympha > Coenonympha arcania. Next base: position 8,742,650 of record CM072067.1, read on the forward strand.
GATAAATGCCCTAAATCAGCATATTCATGTATAAATTTAGTGTACTCAGACTTCAAGTCAGGATTTCTTTTAAATCGCTGTTCTAAATAATGAAAGCGCCTTCTAGCTAATTTGTAAGTATCCCCAAGACAATCAGGTGTGTCCTTTAGTGGAAGTTTAACGCAGAATCTGCCTGTTTCATCTCTAGTAGTGTGTGTAATAAAATGTAATTCACAAATCTTATCCTTTTCACTCATAATGTTTTTTGTAGGTACTTGCTCTAAATCCCAGAATTTAGAAAGTGAATCTTCAAGATTATCATTGCTTGAAAATGTAGAAATAGACGCATGATTGGCAGTTGTTACTTTATTGACAAATCCTGAACCTATAGGGCCTGATATTAGCCAACCGAGGCGAGAATCTCTGAGCTTTGGTTTCCCAGGTCCAAGGTTGATTTGCTCATTGCCTAAGATATCCCAAAACAGATCAGCACCTATCAATACATCAATTGGTAATAGTTTGTTAAGTTTAGGGTCAGCTAAAACAATATTTGTAGGTAAATTCAGTGCACTCATGTTTACGGGATGCTTAGGAATCTCACCTGTTAATTCATTAAGCACCAGACAGGAAGTAGTAAGACTAAAATTTTCATTTAACGAATTAATCTGCAAACTGCAAGTCTCTGTCACCGTATTTGATACACTATTTCCTATTCCTATAACTTTAAGAGCATCAATGGGATTTGATTTTAATTGAATTTTATTTTTCAACCTTTTGGAGATAAATGACATCTGACTTCCGCAGTCCAGCAGTGCTCTTACCTTATCCTTTTGCTTATTCAAAGGATTGACTACTTCTATGAGGGCAGTTGATAAAAGGATTTGATTTGAATTTTCTTTAGAATAATTAACAAAAAGTTCCTGATCTTCATCTAAATTAGATGCTTCTTCTAAATCAACTTGGTTACTGATGGCTTTGTTAGGAGTATGAAGTAAACGGTTATGACGTGCCCCACAGTGACATGGGCGCATTCGGCAATTTTCAGCTGTATGCCCTTGGATTAGGCAATTTGCGCATAATTTATAATTTTTGACGTCATTCATCTTCTCTTCGATCCCCTTTGACTTAAAAGTATTGCAATCATAGATCTTGTGATCATTATCGCATATCACGCATGATAATTTAAATTTACTGCTGTTTGCCAGTGTTGCGCTTGTACGTGATGTTTCTGGTTTATTAAAATTGTTACGAAAATTATTACTGCTGTTAGACTTAAAATTAGAATTATTATTGTTAGGCGCCTTAGGAATGTTATTGTCATTCCTATTATTACGGCTCAATGCTTCCAACACATCGGCACGGTCAATTAAAAATTTAAAAAATTGCTGTAATGTTGGAGCTTCGTTGGTTAAGTCATTGCGATGCTCCTCCCATTTTGTTAGTGTGGTAGTATCTAATTTCGAAGACAACATAAAAATAATTAACACATCCCACTTATCCGTTGGCTGTCCTAAGCTGGCTAATGCGCGCAGATTTTTTGTTACGTGATCTACAAAAAATCGCAAAGATTTTTCTGACTCACGTGGAAGTTGCTTAAAATTGCATAATGAATTTAAATGATGATTTATCAATATTCTCTTGTTATTATATCTGTTACAAAGCAAATTCCACGCCTCAGAATAGTTCGCTGAAGAAACTTCAAGATTTGAAATGATTCGCGCGGCATCGCCTTCTAAGTATGAAATCAGGTAATGGAATTTGTGTATATCAGATAAATGCGTATTGCTGTTAATTAAATTTTCAAAGGCGTCGTGGAACTGTAACCAACGAAAATATGATCCATCAAATTTATTTATTACGATTCGTGGAAGTTTTACACCAAATTCCACAGAATCGGACCGAGAAGAATTATCAAAAAATGATCCGTGTCGCGTGTGTTCACAATCAACTCGTTTTGTAAATTTTTCCACTAATGTTTTAGCAGTGGAAATATTTCTAACGATATCGCTTTCGATAACTTCGCGTTCATCAATTTCAACTGCAAAATTCTCCGGGCTTAAAACCTCTATCTCATCTTGCAAGTTATCGAAACGAACTGATAAAGCCTCAAACTTCGCGAGCTTAACATTCAACTCGGTTAATTGCACGTTATCCAATTCAGATTCTTCCGAAACACTACTTAAATAATTTTTAAATTTAGTGATTTGACCTTTAATGGATGATCGCTTCATAAGTAGCTCCTTTAAAGTTTGTCGTTTATCAGTATCGTTAGGCATCGTGACTTAGGACGAATATGACGGCTTAGTAATAATAATAATAAAAAATGTTTAAATGCTCACGCTCCTTATCTCGCTGCGACTTCACCTGTCCGCTCGAGGCTCGAGCGCGAGGCGTGAAATCCGCCAAACACCTACTCCGCTTATCGGCTGCTGCACGCAGATTATGCACCTGACGCACCGCGATCGCGCAGCAGTCGCACGGAGCAATGATGTTTACTCCTGAAAAAATTCGGCGAACGAACTAAATATTTGCTCACAAAACGCACGACTCGAGTCAGCGAGCCGGTGTGCGATCAACCTTAAGACGACAATTATTTTGATTCAAAACTATTATTTACTTTACTGTTGTTAATATATGAACGGTGTTCAAGTATAGGTACCACTAAACAAATATGAAATAATCGTAGAATTTATTAATACAAATATAAACTGTAACTAGGTATAACCCGGTAGATGAGTAGGTAGGACTTGTTTGAATGAGATATTTATTTGTTGAAACAACTATAAAACGTTAAGATGTTAATTTTTATATTAAAATATACGTCAATACTACTGATTTACAATGAGTTAAGATAATTTCCAATGAAATCTAACTAGAAATTGTAAAATTTAACCGATAGGTACACCGCTCGCAGAGAAACAAACCTACCGCGCAAAATGTATTTACAATTACAATTTCTATGAAATTTTAGTATAAATTGTATTGGTTTGCATAAAAAAGACTGCAAAATTACTTTGCCTACACAGATCAAGGTATCCCTAATAGTTTTAGCCACTATTTTCGGGAATATGGATGTGAAATTATAACAAAGGAAGGGCACTTATCTTGACAAAATCTTCGTGTTGATGCGATATCCCAGCGTACCACAGTTCCACGTTGATTGTTTTTGCTTCGGTTCCCCTCATGGGCCACCAATTTATATGTTTAGGCATATAATGGGGCAAATAAAACACCAACTTTAGCCGTTAGTTTTATGGTATAATGTGAACTGATATGTGGTTGACAATAGACTAATGCAGAAATGAAACGTCATCATAAATAGTACATGTGCGCCTAGTAATAGTTTAAGGGCAATTAGTATGCCCGACAACATTGGTATAATAAACATTGTGGAAGCGTAGGCTGCAACACATAATTTAACGATTTTTACGAGTACATACCACGATTATTTGTAAATACATAATATTTTGCCAATATTTCGTTCTAATTGCATAGACCGTATCGGTCTACCCTCCTCCTAGATCTTTTTGACTTCATTTCGCGAGTTGTCACGCAAACACACACTAACAACGTCATTTTTCACCCTTGCTTTATTGCGACTTTGCTTCGGTTTGTACAGTTCTACAATCGTATTCCACGTATTGGCTAATTTAAACCCGTCTTCACGATTGAAAATCCAGTGTTTTTGAATTTCTAGAAGCTAGAACCAGCCTAGGTATAAAGTGACGGTCTGTGGATAAAACCATGGGGCTCAATCCAGTGTAGTACCTGGTTGCAGAAGATTCTCCGCGATCGATGACTTCTGAGGTTCATTATTCCTAACCGTTTTTATATTTAGCACACGGGTAGCTATGGATCTCTTCGTTTGCCCAAAGTAAAAAAAGTACAAAATACTTAAGAAGACGTAAAACACAACGTTAATCAGTAATTATTATCATTAACGCTGATCAGAGCATCATCTTCTTATGTTGGAAATTAACAAAAATATAAAACTTTGACAGCACTTTATTTCTATATTAATTTTCACCTCGGTCATCTTCATCGTCTTCGTTTATTAGGGTAAATTCAAAAATTCATCTTGATATGGTTTAAGTATGATTTATTCATCACATAAACGTATCAAATCATTGTATTTTGCAGTTGAAATAGGGAACTGATGGTCATTCAACTTTAGTAATAATTTACCAAATGCTCGCTATTTCCATTTTTGTGAATTTATCAGTTATCGTGAATTCTTACTCATCCTTTTCCCTTTTTCCTTTTTATAGATTCTTCATAAAGATTGATTGTTTCTTCTAGTACCTCTTCACATACAGAATACTTAATTTGTACTTGTTTTTAAAAACTTTACAATCCTGATATGTTGGATTTTTCTGAAATGAAAGTGTGTTTTCGGACGGTACATCGCTGGGGACGAAAATCCCGAGACGAAGAAAATTCGGGAAATCCTTTCTCGTAAATTGTTTCTTGTTGTCAAATACAAAACTCTACGTCGATGGGAGTTTGTCTGTCTTGTTTGTTGGAGAGTCGATGGGATGTTTCTAGTAACAATTCATCAGCTGATAACAATATGTTATCAGCTGATGAATTGTTACTAGAAACTAAATAAGTATGTTAGTTTTCTGTTTCATTTCATTCATATTCTCATTGTACACAAAAGAAATATATCTTTCCTTGGCTTAGGAAAACTGATATTCTATTCATTGTTGAATAATATCATGTAAAAACCGATTCTCGAACACGTTACATCTGATCATCATTACCATTACTCTTACACTGTTTCTGGTTCTTAAGTTTCTTAAATTCTACACAAATGATAACGTTTTTGAGTTCCCGAGGAAGTGCGCAGGTAGCTTTTCAATCAACATCTTTACGTATTCTTTATCATCGGAAGAATATTTGGCAGGGACATTGCCTATCCTTGAGTCATTTTTCATTACTCTCACACTGTTTCTGGTTCTTAAGTTTCTTAAATTCTACACAAATATAACGTTTTTGAGTTCCTGAGGAAATGCGCAGGTAGCTTTTCAATCAACATCTTTACGTATTCTTTATCATCGGAAGAATATTTGGCAGGGATATTGCCTATCCTTGAGTCATTTTTGGCCTTGCATTCTTTAAAATGCGACTAACTGTACAGTAAAAATTTCTGAGTACAATTTACAAGGCAGTATTTATCCAGTAGAAATTGTAAATAGATTGTTATTAAATTTTGTAAGACCCCTTTGTTCGGCTCACAAGGATTTTGTCCCATAGTTCTTTATAGTTCTGAGTCTTCTTCTCTGTTTTTGTACCTTTCACCTTTATCTTCAAGTTGTTTCCGAAACATTTTTGTATTAATTGTTTTTTCTTACGATTATATTACGTTGTTAATGTTGGTCAACGTTGGTTGCCTTTTTATTATGTTGGTTAATGTAAAATAACCTTTACTAATAGGAGTCAGTGTGCTGGGAAAGAGATTGGAAGGATTCTAGTGACGGTCCCCGTAGATTCCAACTAAATTATTTGAATTTATTCATCTGAATATTATAAAAAAGGAAGAAAGTGATTTGGAAGTAGAAGCCTTGAGAAATAGTAAACTACGTCGTATAAGCCCTTAATATCATCAAAACAAAAAATCTATTGAAAGCAAAAGGTGTATAAACCATGTATAGATATTTCAATCTACAATGACGCGCCCCACTCTGTCAAACTCCATGCGAATCGAATAAAACATAAACGATTTTGAATGAATGGGGCGCGTCTTCTTAACATCTATTGTCACCGGCGTCAATTCACTATCTGTTCTCATTGAACCACACCACTTGACCTCTTGAGAAAACAAAAATTAAAACTAAATTCTTTAACTATTATCTGCATTACTCTAATCTATGACGTTGATAAAAAATGGAATGGGAGGCCCGTTATTATTGTAAAAAAAAGTATATTATTTTATAATAACGTAAAAAATTAGTATGACGAGTCGCCGACGATGTACCTACATCTTCTTAAAATGTATTTTTTCGAACGTAATTTGGTTTCAAGTTATTTGTTTAGGGATGCAAAAGCCAATTTGCACTTCACAAATGTATTCCGAATGGGTGTAGATACTTTATCGTCAGTTGATCAATTTGAGTTCAGGGTGTAAAAACTAAATTGTAATTATCATTGGTTTTTACAACCAAGCGCATTTTGTTACTTAGGTATTACACCATACTTGGCTCAAATCTACTGTCTTTTACACCCTGAACTTCTAAATTAATATGGTATTACTCCAAATAGTTATAGCAATAATAGTTTTTTTGGTTCTTACATCATAAATTCCACAAAAACTGTTCAAACTTTGAAGTCATCTGGGTCGTATAACCCGTTATTTTGCGAATTTGAAAGCGTCACAAAGACAAATCGATAGAGCGGGAAATTTTGAATAAAACTGCATTCATAATAGCCCAGGCAAATTAGACCAAAAAAAGGCCGTGCTTCCCAAAAAATCGTCCAAAGCTGGAAAGTTTTTTAATACCTTTGGGGGGTCCTAAATAAGCATCTTGTGAGTTTGCGACGGATTCTAACTTCTGCTTAAGTTTTGGGAGCCAAAAAACCGCGAAATTTTTGCACTTTTTTTAATTTTTCGCTTTTAGCTCCTAAATGACGCATCCTGCAGAAAATGTTATTGAATATATTTTTTAAGAACATTAAATTTTGCGTCAATTGGTTTTAAGTTTGTCAAAATCGGCTCGACCGTTTAGCCGCAATTGATTTTCAAAGTTGGGCCATTTTCATCAATTTGGCTAAAATTTCGATCCTTTTTTTAATTTTTCACTTACAACTCCTAAACGAAGCATGCTACAGAAAATTACATTCAAAGCTTTTTTTAAGATCACTAAATTTTGCGTCGAATAGTTTTTAGTTTCTCAAAATCGGCTCAGCCGTTTAGCCGCAATCGATTTTTTAATTTGTGCCATTTATATAAACTCTCATGTCTGATGTATAATTTTTTTCCAATCGTGCAGTTTTTGAAGTGGCGATTATCTAAAGTTACTCCATTGATCGTAATCGTATTCGATGACATTAGCGTCAAAGTAATATAAACCATAACAGCATTGAATTAGAGCTCAATTTCATATAAGCATTCTTATATGTACGTATGTACGATACGCCCTATAACGCAATTACAATTGGTACCCGGGTTTTCCGCCGCATTCCATTTCACATGAAATCACAGCTTCAGCTTAAATCATACTTTGGATTCGAACTGGCCACTCCCACTGTTCGACGATGACGGCATGATGCGGAAGAGTAGAAAATCTGACCTGTACAAGCTGTTCACTCCGATCAAAGTGGATATCTCTGTGAATGCAGACTACGTAGTGGATGGTGGTTTTCTCCTGCATAGAGTTGTGTGGAATAGCGGAGAACAGTTTTCCAATATCATTAACAAGTACGTAAATTACGTGAAATCCAACTACAGGTCTGACAGTATCACCATAGTATTCGATGGATACCCAGAGGATGTGGCCGAGAAGAGTATAAAGTCTGCTGAAAGAGCGCGAAGAGCTCGTGCTATGTCATCTTCTTCGGTTATATTCCAGGAACATGCAACAGCCACAATGCCGAAAGATCGTTTCTTGTTGAATGATCACAACAAGAAACGTCTGATATCGATGCTGACAAAAAATTGATTGACGAGGGCATTCACGTCAAACAAGCCGTGGAAGATGCAGATACTCTGATTGTGAGCACAGCGATGGAGAGGTCTATAGAGGGAGGCAATGTTTTCATTGTGGGAGAGGACACCGATCTGTTGGTCCTGCTCACTTTTCATGTTGCCGTCTCTGAAGAGCCCATCTCAAATGTGTTCCTCATCAAACCCGGGAAGCAAAACCAGGAAACTGTCATTTACAGTCCGAGTAATTGCCGGCTGCCTGAAGACGTGAGGAAGTATGCCCTATTTCTACATGCGTTCACGGGGTGCGACACTACATCCTCATTTTTCCGCCAGGGCAAAATTAAATTAATCAAGAAGTTCATGACAAACCAAAACCTCCTTCATCAGGCCTCCATTTTTCTAGACCCGATTGCAACTCCTGGTCAAGTTGCAGAGGCAGGCATTCACATAATAAAAACCTTGTACACGGGTGGCAGCAGCAAGTCCCTCAATCAAGTGAGGTTTGACCTCTTCCAGAGGTCACTTTCAAAAAATAATTTTAATTTTGCGTCCTTGCCTCTTACAGAAGCTGCTGCTCGCCAGCACTCTTTCAGAGCCTATTTACAGGTGCAGGTATGGATGAATAAAGTACTAGATCCAGAGAGATGGGGATGGAAAATAACCATCAATGGGTTAACTCCCATCACAACTACTGATCCCCCGGCCCCACAAGAACTTCTCAACTCCATATCGTGCACATGTAAAAAAGGGTGCAAAGCAGCTTGCTCCTGTCCTACAGGAGCAAGCAAGGCAGGGATAAAGTGCACGACCATCTGCATAACTTGCAAAGGGCACGCATGCTTCAATTCCATCACTGAAGACAAAGAAGTTATATTGGATGCCACTCAGTGTGACGAGGAGATTGATGTAATCGAAGGAGAAGAAGAAATGAATCCTTATACTCAAGATTCCGAGGATGAGCTAGATGACGTGATCGGCGAAGATCGACCGTCTTCTCCTAAACGGCGAAAGAAATCGGCAGTATGAGTACCTGGTACATCTTTCATAATATTATGATCTTTCATGCACACAGTGTTATCGTTTACATGTATACATCTTTTTGAATAAAACATTATTCATTCAAATGTCTTCTTATATTTAAAAAGTGACTTGAAATTTGAAAGGGGGCCTGTGCCCCCTCCCCCCCCTCCCCCCCCCCCCCTTGAATCAATCCCTACATGATATGATTTAATATTATGATCCATTCAAAGGGCAGAATCAATTTTAACCGAATTTGGTAAAACATGGGCCCAACTTCAGGAATCGATTGCGGCTAAACGGCTGAGCCGATTTTGACGAACTAAAAACCATTCGACGCATAATGTAGTGTTCTTAAAACAAGCTTAAAAAGTAATTTTCTGTAGCATGCGTCGTTTAGGAGTTGTAAGTGAAAAACTAAAAAAAGGATCGAAATTTTTACCAAGTTGATGAAAATGGCCCAACTTTGAAAATCAATTGCGGCTAAACGGTCGAGCCGATTTTGACAAACTTAAAACCAATTGACGCAAAATTTAATGTTCTTAAAAAATATATTCAACAACATTTTCTGCAGGATGCGTCGTTTAGGAGCTAAAAGCGAAAATCTAAAAAAAGTGCAAAAATTTCGCGGTTTTTTGGCTCCTAAAACTTAAGCAGAAATTAGAATCCGTCGCAAACTCACAAGATGCTTATTTGGGACCCCCCAAAGGTATTAAAACACTTTCCAGCTTTGGACGATTTTTCGGGAAGCATATGTCTAATTTGCCTGGGCTATAACTCATTTTCGGTAAAATGGTTTATACGACCTTTCTACCCCGAGGTGTCAATATTATATAATGATATAATGCTCGGCTCCATCTTTTTATATGCTCGCCAAACTCCTTCCCGACTGTTTTATTAGCACAAAATGAAAAATGATTAGGTATAAAAATATCAGTAAAAAGAAAGACCTGTGGCACTCGGAGACTGCCGCGGTAAATATAAGTGTTGCCCAAATGCAAGAACAAGACGCGACTCAGCCAGTCTTGGTCTTGGTCTTGCGCTAGTATATGTGGTCTTGGTCTTGGTCTTGGTCTTGCACTCCGAGTCTTGGTCTTGGTCTTGGTCTTGCAGCAAGAGTCTCGCAAGTCTCGCAATTATCTATTAGCCTATTGCTGGTCCCGAACTCCTACACTCTCCGAAACGACACTCATAGCCACAACGACCTCCTATAGTAATGTTATTATCTCGCTGCAGACTCGGTCATAAATCATTCGAGTTTCGCTTTTGCTGTTCTGCAGTAATGCACAACTCAACAAAGAACAACAAAAGCGAAACACTCGAATGATTTATGACCGAGTCTGCAGCGAGATAATAACACTACTATAGCGCAGTGACGCGCGCCTGGATTGAATGGGAGGTCGCGGGTTCGATTCCCACCACGGGCCACTTTGGAATTTTCAATTTTATAATTTCTTATTTGGCTCAGGTCTGGTCTGGTGGGAGGCTTCGGCCGTGGCTAGTCACCACCCTACCAGCAAAGACGCACCGCCAAGCGATTTACCGTTCCGGTGTGTGCTGTGTAGAAACCGCTAGGGGTTGCTTACCTCTTCCAAGGTAGTACGATAACATCTGCAGCTGCATCGTCACTTACCATTAGATGAGATCACAGTCACGTACTTACTTGTAGTGTGTAAAAAAAACGGAGGTCGGCCCGCGAAATTCAAATTTTATTTTGTTTTCGCAAATATAGTAGGTACAATGAATTAGGCTCATGGCATCCATTTTGCGAAAAAATTGGTTGCCTGTAAAGTCGGTTTACTGACGATAGTTGAACGTGACAACGTCTTCATTGTCGCTCGCTCCGCGCTCGCGAGGTAACGCCGGTAACGCCGCATGAGCGAGGTAACGCCGGATGAGTCATGTTTTTTCGTGCGTGCAACCGGCTCTATCGATTTATAAGACGTTGTCACGTCAAAAATTGGTTGCCTGTAAAGTCGGTTTACTGACGATAGTTGAACGTGACAACGTCTTCTTTGTCGCTCGTTCCGCGCTCGCGAGGTAACGCCGCATGAGCGAGGTAACGCCGGTAACGCCGGATGAGTCATGTTTTTTCGTGCGTGCAACCGGCTCTTTCGATTTATAAGACGTTGTCACGTCAAAAAACAATATCATCTTCACAGGTTTATATAAAAAAGTTTGCCGAGTTTGGCGTGAGTTCGCAATTCACAAATTGGTTGATATTCGAACTACATTTCTAAACTGGACATTTTCAAGTACTTAAACATCTTTTTCTTCTAATATATAAAATTTTCTCGCTTTTCTTTATTACCAAACTCCTCCGAAACGGCTGGACCGATTGTTATAAGTGAGAAAAAAAAATTAGTTGTCTGTAAAGTCGGTTTACTGACGATAGTTGAACGTGACAACTCTCGCTTGCACTTCAAGCCTTACATGGAACGCCTCAGAGCGAGGTAACGCGAGCGAGGTAACGCCAGTAACGCCGGATGAGTCATGTTTTTTTGTGCGTGCAGCCGGCTCTATCGATTTATAAGACGTTGTCACTTCAAGAATTATATGGCAAAACAACGTTTGCCGGGTCATCTAGTTTTACATAAAATATTAAACTGTGAAGATTTTAGTAGGTACCTACCTACTCTTATTTTCGCAAAGTGAATTCCATAAGCCTACTTCGTTGGATTAGTTAAATAATTGCGAAAAATAGAATTTTTATGAACTCAACAAATTCGAGTAGGTACCTACCATGTAATTCGGATGTAAACAGCCGCGCCAGCGAAGTATTTTTATCATGTATCTATACAACGCCATCTATCATGATGGCGTTGTCCAACTTCAAAAATAATATGTCAGACACGTAGTTGTTTTAGGTAGTTATAATAGATGTCGCTAGTAACACAAGGTGAAGGTATGTACTTAGATACGCACACATGTGTAAATTTGGCGTTTTTTAAATGCCGTATTATTCTTTAACTAAAGTAAATATTCGCCTGATATTTAAATTGCGGGTATAAAAAGTCCTAAGTAAATCGTAAATATCAATAAATTTAACAACAAATGTATATTTTTCAAGATTAATTCAAGTGAAAAATGTATGAGAGCATCTCCTAGCTTGTGGCCCTTAAAATAAGTTTTTTTGGCTGCTTTGGCTGTGCTTCCATATTATGTTCGAGGTTCATTAAGTGGAGTTTTGCTTGGTTTATCTTAATCAATACTTCGTATATATGTTTTTTAAGCTTCTAATTAAAAATATTTATGAAACATGCACGTGTTTCTTGGGTTATGCTGTTGTGCTTATGACATTTGTTTCGTTAAAGTTATAAATGACGGTGGGCGTAGCTGTCTGACTATTAATACTTACATAAGCTCAACCGCGCTTGTATTTTTGATTTTAATGATTTTATAAATCCTTTGGTCAGTAAAATACATAATTAATTATCCAGATCGTAATTCTCTACTTAATGATAACTCTTACAACTTGAATTCATTATTTGGAAAATGGCTTTATGTACAAATGAACTAGCGTAAAGTAACACAATGTACATCCGAAACAAAACTAGAAACCAATAATAACAAGTTTCTCTAAAATTAAAGTAGGTTAATATGACAAGAATCTCGATATTTTATGGTGATGACCGTGATTCGAATTCAAAAAAAAACTCACGATAAAGAACTTACGTTGGTTACACTTCATTTCAGATTCCACGAACGAAGCATTTGGACAAAAAAGAGGTTACATAAGTAATTAGTATTACCCATCAATGAAAATAATGATTGTGGAAATCTGAGACAATTGTTAAGTCAATGTTCAGCTTTTTATTGGCATTTTGGAGTAGATATCATCTGAGTACAATAATCGTAAGCAAATACACGACATCAGACCTTGATTCGCTTGCGTGGGAGTTGACGCGATCGCCGCTTTGCAACACCTTTGCATATTTATACTAACTTAACATCAAATAATTCAATTATTATAACCTAAATAATCTAAAGAACTCAGTAACGAAATAGAAATTATGAAGGTTAAGTGTAATTTTACGAACTTTTGTAGTATTTCTTTATCAGCTTGTGCTTAAATTTTACAAATTTACTTTCAGACTTTCTCGAAAGCTTCATAATTTTTACACTGAATCACTTCACTGCTTGATGGATTTTGTAGAATACATCCTTGTATTTTATCGTTATTGGGAAGTTCAAACGGTTTTTAGCACTGAGCAGAAAACACATGCTAACTCTATACACCAGTGAGTATAACTGAACGTAAATGTGACGTTTTAACCCACACAACTGTATAATATGTGTCACAACGTTTACGCATACTAAAATATTAAGGTACTTGGCATTTGCCCCAAGTTTTGACACTATGAGTTAAATTGATAAGCCCACAATAATTTTATGTCCATTACTAACTTACGACGATAGTATAGTCTGTCAAAAAAGTCATGAAATAAAAAAAAATTGAAAATTATTAAAAAGTCGAAGTAAAGTACATTTTTGATGGATAGTCAAGTTATCAAAAATTATACTAATAATTTTTTTAATATTCTGTATTAAATTCATTTTAATCAGTCATATTATCAGGCAGAGAAAAATATTGTTTCCGTGAATTAATTTCATGACTTTTTTGACGGACTATATACGGATACGAAATAGAGTTAGAATGTATCGACGTTTTTTTTACAAATCTATAGGTAAGTTTCAAATATCGTTTTGCTAAAACCCTGGGCCATTTGTGCCAAAACTTGAAGCTCGATGCTCGAAAACAGCTTTGTCTTGATGTTTGTTATCTTGTTTCAGGGGTTTTGAAATTCAATTTTTATGGAAAGCGATGTTGTTCGAAGCAATAGACTTAATAATTTCAATTCACGGACACTAATTATTATAACTTTTATTTTTATAATATGATAATATGTTAATTTTATGTACCTACATAGAACACAGTAGATAAGATATCCAACATGAAGTATTATACCAGTACTAATATGTTTTGGTAGGACAGAGTTCATGACCCATTAACAATTCAATTTGTGACAGTAGTTTTAAGAAGAATTATGGCTCTAGTTGTACTTAAAATAAAGTAGGATATTGCGTGAGCCGATTTTAAAACAATCATTTAGCTCCGCACAGATGCCTGTGCAAACATTTGCACAGATGATTGCTGAACGCTGTGTTAGTGCCCCTAGTGCCTACCTACCTAAAACAACTGTTTGCCAACTTGTGCTCACAATCATTAGCTAAATGTTTAAACAATTTCCAATTGTTTGGAAGATTGAAAGAAAAAATATTACTATGTGTTTATTTTCTTATCATTTCAGCAACATATAACTTACTGGACGATTTTAAGATCTGTCTCCACTCTAAGATATGGCAACGCCATTTTGATTAAAAATAAATAATTGATAGTTGACCCTGGTAAGTACTCATAAGGATTTCTTTGAATCCTATATACTTCGGGTAGCCTAAAGTCTCAGTCTTACTTAACATAGCAGTGGATGGTCTGCTTAGCAGCTCTTTGATGAATAAGACACTGAGGAACAGGCTAAGAGAAGATCTGGCCTGATTCAATCTTCCAAATGCATACCATTCATATTTATAACCAAAGAAGGTTTTTTGTATCAGAAGTGGGATACTCTTAGGCGTGTTCATTAGTCATTACCGTAGCTTCTAGAAATTTCTCCATTAGAAAATGACGTCTGTTCTGAGGTCAAGTAGTTAAGTATCTAATCACACAAATTACAAAAGGAAAAGTCAAACAGGACAACACAATACCATTGAATAGAAAGTCCGTCATTCGCTTCAGTGTGCAATACAATCACGAATGCATTTAGTTAGATACAACTGTTATCGTGAGCAGATACTCGCATTATGTGGTTGAATTAAGACGTCCGTAGTTCTACAATGTATTTCGATTCGACCTGTATTTCGCTACCGTGGACATGTTAGAGATTGATAAACTTCGCTCACTTCACAGACAGAATAATCGGCCAAGTGCGAGTCGGACTCGTGCACGAAGGGTTCCGCGTTCCGTTTGTTATATGGGAGCCCCCTAAAATATTTGTTTTTTATTTTTTAATTTAAGTACTTGTAAAGTGAACATAATATAATCAAATATTCTGTGAATATTTCAAGCATTTACCTATTGCCATTATCAATATCGAGCAAAAAACCAAGTTTATTGTATGGAAGGCCCCCTTTATATTTATTTTATTCTGTTTATTAGTATATGTTGTAATAGCGGCAACAGAAATACATCATCTGTGAAAATGTCTGTAACTATCACGGTTCGAGAGGTACTGCCTGGTGTCAGACGGACGTACAGTGTCAGTAATAGGATCCCGTTTTTAACTTTTTGAATTTTTGAAATTTTTAAAATTTTTGATTAACTGAAAAGTAGAGGTGCTATTACTTATGATGTTTCCCGTGAGTTCTAGATTCCTGTTGGCGAAGCTTTATTGAATAGAGACAGATTCATCGCCTGCTCGATGTTCCACAATATAAACAGCTCTTGACATTTCAATAGCGCCCAGTAATAAAGTCATTTGTAACAAAGCTATAGATAAGTATTTTATAGCTACAAAGACATTAATACCTAAGTGTATTGTAATTACTAATTTTGAAGTACATACTTACGTACCTAGTACCTTCTACCTAGTCGATATTGTAGGTATTTCAATTCAATAAAACTTCAAATATATTAGTGTCAAAATCAGGTTAGGTCAGGTGAAAGAATTGAACATTAAGTATTATCATTGAGTTTAAGTTAGCGCGAATAATACATTTTCATTTCATAGTAAGTAAGTTACAAGTATAGGACATAGGTAATAAAATATTTCCCAACTTTAAAGAGAAATGATACTTGAGCATTTGTTGCGGCATCTTACGTGTCAATAAAATAGGTCAGAATGATATCATTCCAAGAACTACAGTACCTGACTAGACGACACTCTATTCTTATCACAACGCGTTGAGTTATTGAAAAAAAAAGTAAACAATGTAGAACGACTAACAAGGCCGATGACCTGATTAGATAGTCTGACCTCAGTGCAAACAGCGAAATTGCAGGTCCAACGCGGGTCCAACACGAATCGATTTACGGGCGGTCAGTGTTCAGTACCGCTTTATCTCAAGGCATCGTATCGGGATCAGAGGCGCCGCCTTGCACGCCCCGTCACTCATACACTCATTGTTTGGACCTAGGCCCGTATGATTCATGCCGCCATATTGCAAGTTTTAGATAAGAATGCAGCAAATAGGGCGTTGCGGGCAAACAATCGAAGAGTTATTATGCCTTTGACATACATTTTAGGACTGGGATCTGGTTTTATATTAATTTATAAACAAGATAGTAAATAACACAGTGAGTAAACTCACGTTCTTAATAATTTATTTGAAATTATAACTTGCCGATTTTTAGAAAGACTTTTAGAAGCAAGTTCATTCGTTTTTGTGTGTCACGTCACGAAGTCAAGTTTGTCGAAGTTTGTGTGTCAAGTCACGAAAGAAAAATAGCACATAAATAATATGTATTTAAAATAATGAATACAATTACCCGTGAATGTGTTGAAAAGAGCATGAGAAGAGCGTTGACACATCTTGACAGTACGATAACTTAGGATTTAGACTTCAGAGGAAAGTGGCGACAGTGGTACAACAAAAAACAGTATCCATATATAGGTAATTTAAGATTAAGATTTCTACGCCTGTATTTTTTGTATTATTTCGGTACCTAGGGCCTGACTGAAAATGAAAATCTTTATTTTTCACATAGGCCCAATTAAGAGGCTCTTATGAAAAGTGGAAACTACCGCCATGTTCGGAAAGCAGATGTGATTGAGACACTTCGATCAAAGTAATTTTTATCAAATTACTATTAACTACGATACGAAGGACCTATTACATAAATATTAAGAAAACACTTATTTGGATCACCAATAAGCGTAAATCAATGTAGGCAAAACAAATACGTTTATGGTTATTCTGAGCTTGACGTCAAAAGTGTAAGACTGTCATTGATTTCGTATAATAGCTAGCGAATCGTCCAAACCGCAATGAGTAACTTCAGGTACAAATTCCCGGAATGGCAGTCGGGAAACTTATAAAAAATCCCATTGCTCAATAATTTACCTATCAGTGTATAGTTTCCATTGGAGAAAACCGTGAGAAACTCAACTCATGGGTATAAATGAAAATTTAATTACCTAAATAGTAAATACTTATTGATATTTAAATGAAGAAAACTGTTTTGCTCGAAAACATTGGTTAAAGGTGTCGGTTTTTCGATTGTTTTTTGGGACAGTTAAGTCGACCAATGGTTAAAATTTGAAACAAATGTTAACTATTGGTTGATATTTGTTACCAGTTGTAACCATTAGTTGACAAAACATGTCTCAAAAAACCAGCATTATTATCAACGATTTGTCAGTGTGGAAACACGCGGTGGTAACTTGAGTTAGTTATCGTCTTCAATTTCGCAAGCAAGCAAATAACTTAGCAAGTAGTGGTAACCTTAAAATGGGTTTACATACCCTGAGAATGTATTGACAGTAGTTTCGTATATATTTATTTTAAAAATCATGGAAACCCAAATAAATAAATAATTTAACGGGTTAGGTACTTTTTAGGTATTAAACATAGTAGATTTATAATAAGGTCGTCGCTCGCGCTCCGACTAGACAGAGCCCAACCTAACAACGACAGCTCCGTGAGTGCGGCAACTTTTTCTTGTAGTGTGAACGTTCGATTCGAAATTTGTTGTGTGCGGATGCTATTGTAGTGTGCGTAAAAATTGTGTAGCGACGGCTCGGGTTTGCCAATTTGGGCAAAGTATTTTTGCCGCACTTTTGAAGTGGAGGGCTCCCTCTTGGACCTCCATGGTATTATAATATTTTGTATGAATGAGTTATACTAATTTGAGTTGTACCAGGGTAAAATGTAGCGTATTTGTCAATATTAGATATTGTCGATATGTTCGATATTGTAGAGCTGCATGAAAAACATTGTAACAATCAGTCGCTTAAATATATTTTTATTTTATTATATTTACGAATTTAAGTAAGTACCAAAAACCGGCACCCCAACCAGACTCCGACAATACAATAAAATAATAATTGTATAGATTCAATTCATAACAAATAAGTGCGAGGGCAATGGGTCGCTAGGAAACTAATTGAATATTTATTCAGTTGGTTAAAGAGGTCAGTAACTAACGACCGACGCGCGACGTATAGATTATAACGATATATTCAATAAATAGGTATTAACTGGTTACAGCCATATTAATAAATTACAAAATATACACTACCTAACTAGGAAATAAAAGAAGTTTTAAGTACATACGACTTTTCAGTGACTAAATTCTAAGTCAATGTTTCCTCGACTTTACGGAACGTATAGGATAGGTATCATAATATGATTGGGCGTCTTATATCAGCCCAATTTTATTCATTGTTATTAAAGGTCAACTGAGTATTAAGTATAGCCTATAGTGTGTTTAAAGGTATTACTTGATTGCGCGTTATTAATTGTTATTTAACGGTTAACTTTTTAGTGTATTTGCAAGTCTATCCTTTAGGTACTATATGTTTACGGATTAGATCAAAATAGGTTTTAATTATTAATTATAACATAACAGTTTATTTCCTGGTTCATGAATAATAATGCATGTAAATAATATCATGTCAAACTCTAAATGTTGTTAAATAAAACTGGAATTACATTAGAATATGTTATTTTTCAGGGGGCACGGCAGTGCCCCCGCCAAGTCGAGCGCGAAGCAAACACTGCCGTACCATCCTTTACTGGAACCATTTCGCCGCATTTTCAGGCCCCTATTTAAGAACCTCTGGATAAGACCAGAACGCTGAAATTTTAGTCATCCAGTAAGCTGCAATCACATGCTTACCTCACCTCTTTGGTCTATTTAATTTATTAGCCCAATCAGTATAGAAGTCTGCCATTGTAGGTCCTGTCATCGGAGGCGTAGCTGACGCAGCGGTTTCCACCTGCCGAAAATGATGGCGGCCATCTTGCCCACGTTGACGGCCATCCTTTATTTGTCCAGCCACTCCGGCAGCAGGTCCAGCACACGCTGCATGCGATTGACGGAGACGATTTGGTGATGTGACGACGCGAGGTACGCGCTGTCGTCGGCGTACAGCAACGTATAATGCATTCAGCAGTGTGGTCTTCTCCGAAGGGAACGAGTCTCTTCGGGGGTACGGGCCTCGAGGCTACCTCGAGGTATAATGCATTGGACTAAGAATGGCGGTGATACCCGCACACGTCTCTAGATAGCGCTGACTGTATTTTAAAACGCGCTTACGTTTGTTTTTCCGATAACATTATTATGGTGAAGTGGCAACCGGCCGCGACATTCTTCTGCTGCGCTTGAAAACTTTTGCTAGGGATTAGGAGGGATTATGTGCATTTCGTTGATTGCGCTTATTATTTCGTGAGGTTTGCTAAGGTTAATTAGCAGGTTGTTATTATAAAAATTCGAAGATTTGAATAGGTTAGGTTAGGTTAGGTTTAATGATTAGTGACGGATTACTGATTATTACTTAATTATTAGATTTAGGGCCGATTTTACTTTTTGAGGAATAAATTTGAAACATATTATGCCATACAAAATCTGTCATAACGTCATATTTATACTATCGGTATTTCTGATTTGTTTTCCATATACTAAAGGACGTTGAGTATTATAATTGCAACAACGTTGGGTCACTATTTCTTAAAACTATTCCAGATTTTAACTCGATAGCTTGACTAATACTTGTTACTGAAATATTCGAGTGTGACAGACGGAGGGACGGACGGAAAAAATTTTACCATTTTGCTATGGAATCCTAAAAATCTACGCCTGAAAAGAAAAAACTGTGTCAAATAAGAAAATCTTCTAAAATAAATCAATATGCACACGTTTCTACAAAAAGAAGTGAAATCCCACCAAAAACATTCTGTAAAAACTAGCCAAGTCTCGATGAAGCTGCTTGTTTATCTCTAAAAAGTAATGAAATCTAGACAAAGTCGTACCAAGTCTAAGGTTCCTTACTGCGATTTCTTTATTATTATAGTTAATGTTGTGTGACTTGGCCGTTGAAAGGTACACAAGGATACAAACTGTGGCAGTGGCAATTTTCCATCATCAATGGGTAGCGGTTCTGGCGACAGATTGGTGCAATGGTGTCATGGAGCACCTGGTTTTGTACCCTTGTGTACCCTTCAACGGACAAGTCACACAACATTAACTATAATAATAAAGAAATCGCAGTAAGGAACCTTAGACTTGGTACGACTTTGTCTAGATTTCATTACTTTTTAGAGATAAACAAGCAGCTTCATCGAGACTTGGCTAGTTTTTACAGAATGTTTTTGGTGGGATTTAATTTATTGCAATCAAAATACGTCTAATCTGTAAGTGGTGACCGGTTGAATTGTGAATGTCATGGTCTGCGCATGTTATCGCTTTATTATACCTACTCCAATAGGAAATTGATGAATGAATTAAGCCAATTAATGAGTTGACTCATAGTTTACCAATTCATAACATTAATTCATTAAGCGTTTAAATTTAAGTTATCATTCTCTTCATTCACGGATATTAACTGAATTAATTTGAATGTGCTTTCTATGATAAAATAATAAGCTTATACGAGCGATAACTACTCGTATCTCAGTAGATTAAGTAGGTTCGATGGTTTTATTGATTTCCACCGTATGAATGTTGTACGTTTCTTGTAACAACGACAAAAAAAATAACAGTATATAGTTATGGGTCCCACAGACAGATTTTTTTATGGCTGTGGTCCCATCCCATCATTGTACACAATAGACATCCCAAATCATCCTTTGATACACTATAGCTAGACTTTTCACTCTTTTTAACCGACCTCAAAAAAAGGAAGATGTTCTCAATTCGACGGTATCGGAATCTTTATAGTCCAGATTTCAGAACAAAATTTAAATGACCGTTATTAACTATTATCGGTCCTAAAATAATCGGATGTGATAAGTATAGAAACTTCGCATAAAAACCATAAGGACAATCATCGATATTGATAAGAACATGGAGAACCTTTTTAATTACTCCATCTTACTTCAAAATACATTTAGTTAGAACAAAGTAGATATAATAATCTATAACAAGGTATCGATCATTTAAAAAAGGTAATAAATAAGTTACCTATTTGTTTGAGCGGTTCCTCCGTGACGGGGCATAGCCTAACTTTTTTAACAACTATGACCAGCGTGAACTGCATCGCGAAACTGAGCACTGGCACATTCACAAGGATATTTCGGTCCTCTCACATCACTGCAACTTATTGGGCAATGCATCGTTCGCAGCGTGCAACGCAGTGCACACACCGTTTAGGACTAAGCCGGATTTGCATAATAATTGTTGCTAACTATGACAATTGGTAAGCCTGCCAGCTAAATGAGGAAAAAATATCATACAACAACGCTCGTCCGTACAATTATTAAGTTCACGAAGTTAATTGTGACTGCGCGCCTCCCGCATCAATTGAGAACACAGTGCGCCGGCGCAACTCAACGGGGGAACTTTCGAGGACGAATATAAACTCAAAAGCAGCTATTTCTGTAAATTGCAACGCAATGAAATTCAAATGCTATCTAACTAGTTTAGAGTACGATAAATCCGGCTCGAAAGACCAAAAAATTAAAAACAAATCAAGATTTGCTAGTTCACTATTACTCCATACAATTAATTTAGTAGTTAATTACAGCAATCGCCGGCTATAGACTAAGAAGCTAATAAGAAACTGCACTCTTATATTGTAATCTGTGATTATATCTATTTGTTTAAACAAACAATCACTTGACGCTTGCTTGGCCCACATTTTGTGCGTGTAGAAACAATTACAAACTGTTTTTTTATTACAAACAGAAAATATTGCATCATTAGAAGAACGTAAGATTATGCAGTGCATTATACATAATAGAATATGTAACCGTTTCAAATGATCTTGCCAGCAAATAGACACCGACGAAGTAATGGACTTCAATTCTAAAAATATATCAAGAGAAACACATTTGAATGTAAGTCTGGTGTAAGCTTCGTCGGCTAAGATTGTTATTTGGAGGGGTGATTTTATGTGTAAAACATTTGGTCTCAGTTGTTATTAATGACTAAAAAACCACGGCCTTATTTTGACTGGAGTTACAAGTTCGTCCTAAAAAAGTTTTAAACCGTTTTTAAACGCCCTAACTTCTGTTCCCATGACAAGGTCAACGAATTTTTAGGGCCAACAATTTAAAAGAAATAAGAATGATGAAACGAGCAAGACAATATTTACCCGCCTATTATAAATGTAGTGCGTCCTACGAATTTGCACTGCTATATAAATGATACGATGCATTGAACTGTGATTATCACCTTGAGACATCAATTTTTAGTCCAATTTTTCCCCCTTATCTTGTAGGCTACAGTGCCCTTTAAAGTTCAAACCGAAACACTCTAATACAAGTACATTACTGCTTCACGGTAGAATAACTGACATCACGGTTGTACCTACACGAACGGACTTCGCAAGAAGTCTTACGACCAGTAGGTAGGTAATCTTCCAGTTATCTAGAACGTTTTACCTTTCAATGCTTCAGCTTGTTTTAGTTCGTTACGTGAGCGTTTCACTTTTTAGTGGATACTTTTGTTAAGAAGCGGATTATAGCAAAACAAATTAGTCTTTCCTACTAATTATGGATTTCAAAATAACGCCTGCTTCCATTCAATACTTTTAGTGTTTCTTAGCAAGACAACGACGCATCAACTATCAGCACTCCTTCATCTGTGAGCTGATGAGTTGTGTAGCTACTCAGCACGAATCTCTTTGAGATAAAATTTTCTTAACAGGTTTATCCTATAGACAGCTTAAATACCACACATTTTAATTAAATTAGATAATAATCTAACTGGTAACAGGTTAACCTTGCGTACGACCTAAATTTCTAAAGTCCTATCAGCGATTAAGCTTAAAATTGGAGTGTCGTGGGCAGTGCGTAGGATTTGTCTCACTAATCTATCTTTGACGTAAGGATTGCGATACCAACTACACATTTAATTGGTTCCATGAATAATTAATAATGAGACACACAAGATCGATCAGACATCTAAGGATTCGATGTTTCAGCTGCTCTGTATAATATTACAACCTTTAATTTAACCTACAATGTTAAATGTATGTATCTACGTTTGAATATATTATGCATGTATCTAATTACGTTTGCTCGGGTGGAATCTTGAAACTCAATTTTGAAACTGATACGAGTGTGACGTCATTCTAAATCCAACATGGCGGAACCTTGAACACCCAAGATGGCAAACTAGTTATTTTAATGCTCTCCTTAAATATTATGGATTTGAAATGAAAGGATTTGCTGAGAATAATAATATAGATACCTATACCTTTTTTGAATGATAACTTATTAGTTTGCTTATTAGCTCCTTCCGACTCATTTTCGCTTCCTTAAAGTTATGTCGGTCGTCGACATCTGTTATACTTCATAATTCTCGTAACTTCGTTCCAGGAATAATTAGATTACGTGGTTCAACAAGCGCTTTAAATTAAGCTTCGGATCGCCCACATTGCCAAAGATCATTTATTCATCAGTGAATGCGTCACTAACTGAACATTTAATACTTCGAATAGGAAAGATTTTGCATGATTTTATACACATTACTAGTGCTTCAATTTTCTGACGTTTCAGATCTGGCATTGTAATTTCTAAAACGCGATTACTTCGCCGATTTCACGTACAATAATTAAAAAATATCTATAAGTACGATAAGAAATAATACAATAAGTCAGAATTATAAGTAATTCTTATTTTTGAGAAATTCAATATATTATTTTCATTTTAATAGAGATACAGTATGACATCGATACTATTTACGGTTTACATCTACATTGGTGTAACTGACTCTACATCGATAGCTATCTCAATATCGTTTACTTAGGTAGGTACAGCAGTTCCCACCGATCAGAGAAATAATGTTATAATTATTGGAAGTTCCTATTACTATCCAACACTTGTACCTAGGGCTAGGCAACTATTCGCGCGATGATAGATTTTAAAGATTTCAACTCTGTCAGGCACAGATGGAGGTCTTAGGACCTACTGGCTTACCGAGTGTAGCGGAATACGTCAAAATATCAATACAATACTGAACTAAAGTGTTTTACAATAGTCAATACTGGGAGTAGAGACAATAGCGTCGTTTTAGCGTAACTACTCGTAAAACATTATTGTTCTACAGAGAGTTGGAGTAGTTAGGGTCAAGAAGTGGTTAGCGCAAGTGCTTGACTTACATTTAATGAGCACGACCGAGTCGTGGGGCTCGCACTGCACCTGGGTGGCGTTCATGGCCAGCAGCCCGCCGCTGCCGACCCCGCCACCCGCTCCGCTCGCCTCCCTGGGAAACAAACACTTTTAAAGTCACAGGCCACAGAACAGCACAAAGAATAAACGACCTCCCTGAAAGTTTGGCTGAAAGTCATTGTAAACTGCCTATTTAATGAGAGGCTGATTCTGTATCGTTAGTTAGCAACTCTGGGTTAGAGAACTGGATTCTGTATCTCAGTGATAATAACTGCTGTCTATGGTTCGCTGCTTTATTAAGTGGACGAAAATAATATTTTGTTGAAAAACCTTCAATGGATACAAAATAAATGTCATTGAAGGCCATTAAGTGATTATCACTGAGATACAGAATATGGGCCCAGAACTGGGTTAGAACAACCTAGATTGGTATGGTATCATGTCAACATACCATGACAGTTGCTAACTTGCACAAGAATAATACAAAAATAGGATTTTTGCCTCCGATAACCCAGTGCGAGTTGCTAACTAGGAATACAGAATCAGCCCACAGATCGCAAAAAAAAACCATAGTTCGAATTAGAATTATTATCAATAAACTTTTACACATTGCCACGGTACTATTGGAATACTATGACATTGCTTACATGATTTATAACTACTTAGATATTTCTTCCCATTTTCAAAGAGTTCATTTATAAATTCAGCCACCTGCAGTAGCTTAACTAAAACACATCTCAATCTATAAGTTTGAAAACCTACTAGAATCAGAGAGGTTTTAAAATATATACTTAATTTAATCTACATAGTACTTATATGATTCGATGCTCATTATGCTCAGTGTGACTCTGAGTATTGTGGAGAGAGCTTTTTATAGCTATAAAGAATTCTTGGAATGTAAAATTATATAATAACTACAAAATATTATCTTTATTTTAATGAATAATTTTATAATTTAAATGTAGAATGAAGTGTCTACTCATAGGTATATGCAATATTTTGTGTAGATTATTAAATATTATGTTATGACTTGTATGACTTTGATACCAATAAATTGACTATTGACTATTAATTAGTCAACAAACAAGATAAACTTAAACTTGCAAGTTTACATTAAAAAAGGTTAATCAAAACTTGGTGGAGATAATAATATCCTCTTAACAAATATGTTTATTGTTATAAAAAATATCTGTGGTACAAACTTCAATTGACTACCTAGTCTTAGCCTAAATAACAATATCTGATGTTTGCAATTGACT
Organism: Coenonympha arcania; assembly: GCA_036785405.1. Classification (NCBI taxonomy): domain Eukaryota; kingdom Metazoa; phylum Arthropoda; class Insecta; order Lepidoptera; family Nymphalidae; genus Coenonympha; species Coenonympha arcania. The sequence continues at coordinate 8,767,883 of CM072067.1, forward strand.
TGTATCAATAAATTAAATGGTAGAGTTAGTCACCATTAGATTACTTTTAGCAATTAGAACATTAAACACTGTTGACTTGCACTGCATGGGAACTGGCAAATTAGGCATCTGGCAAAATGATACTAATTTTTTATTAGGGTTACCCAATGTGTAAAAACCACCAAAGGGTAAAAACGGGACCCTTTTTATTGATAAGGGCAACAGGTAGATGCTTAAAATATTCACAATGTTGTTTAAATAATTCATTTTAAAAAATAAATTGTTAAATTAAAATTAAAAGAACCCTAAAAATATATTATATATTGAAGGAGGCTCCTTGCAAAAAACGTGATTTTTTGCTTGTGTTTTACTTTGGTGGGAGAGGTGTGGTTGAAATCGGTCTTGATACTGATAGGAGGGAACCCTGGCACTTGAACAATTTTGTTTTGATTCTGCAGATTGAAATTTAAACATCACATTACCAGGTTGGTTTCACCTATTAATTGCAGTCAAAACATTAAAACAGATACTCATAGTATCATACTATGTAGTTTAAATTTAATTGAGATTTATGTTAGGGACCTATTTTATGTTTTGAGAGTGTTAGTCCAGTGTTAAGTAATAAACTGTGCCTAGTGCAGCACATTCCCAGGCATTGCTTTGTAATTTCATACATTGTGCTGCATAGTCATATTGAAAGATCAGGGGGCGTCACCATCTCTTACCACCATACCTTGTTATTATTGTAGTTAATATTGTTTTAAAATTTTCATACTGACAAACAATATTACGGGAGGTCCTACATTCTGGAGACACTATATTCTGCAGAATACTCGGTTTTGTATTTTTCTCTAATAAATGAACTTCCCAGGGCTTGCAAGTTGCTCCAAGCAATGTTAAGTTATTAAGCTGATAATAAATTAAATCACCTTGAAAGTTAAATTAAAATCTAGTAAAATATTATTCACTTTCTTAAAATATAAATTAAAAGAATAAGTAGATCATGGCTAACTATGTTACTAATTGCAATTTGTTGCAAGTTTTATTACCAAAAAATTGTAATGACAAATTGCAACTGTAACTACCATAATGTTATTGCAACTCATTTCTTTATCTCAAGCTTTTATTAAGATGCATTACTTACAGGGTACATGTGATTTTTAACGAGCTGAGAAAAAGATACAGTACTGATATGCCATTACCCTGGGCAGGTGCTGGGTAGCAAAACCATTAAGATGCCATTATCAAGACCTTTCAAATAAGTATATTATACAGGACCTAATGATGTTTTCTTTCTAATATATTATATAGGTTGCCAATAATGCAACTTGACATAACTCTTGAAGTCAGGGATGCAAACGCTGGAACACCCTTCAAACTGCAAAGCCTGAATCACTGCTTGTTCTTATTTGGTTAAAATTAGCATATCTGTTAATTTACAACCACTACTTCATTAAGATAAGCCCCAAAGCTACAACACAATCCCTTGATTTTCATAAGCTATGAAATCAAATGAGAACCAAGCAATTACTATCGGTGCTGTTTGTTTGCAAACATAGCGCAGCAATAAGGCACATCTCAGGTAGACAAACATCCTGATAGTTAGTGCAAAGCATAACTCACTAGACACTAAGGCCTGGCTGTTTAAACTAACTTTAACAGAGAAGTTATCATTAAATATGGTGGTTTGATCCTTATTCTTTTGAGTTAAGGGATATGCTATCGTATTTAACGTTAACTTCACTAAGTTCAAGAAACTGGACCATAGTCTTTGTTTACAAAACACAGGTGCACTATGGACAATATACTAAATATTTTATAATATTTTATATTCAAAACTACTAAACACTCAGAGTGTTTTGCGCATAAACTATACTTCCCGGGAAAACTGTCAACTTGCTGTTTTCTAGGCTTGAGTTGTTAGTGTTAATTGGCACTAAACTTAAATGAACGTTTGGACTAGACATAATTTGTCTATTTCATTTGATAATTTTGAATAGAGGGACCTAGTACATACTCAGAATACATTACAGGCCTACTCTTTCAAATAAATTACTTGTAAATCCAGTTACGCACAGCTGTCCAAAAATCTATTTTTATTTTTATTATTTATCACACCACTTTACACTTTGTAAAGATAGAACTTTGTTTTAATGAAAACCTATTTATCATTTTGTTATTAAGTAAATGTTTTTAATTTTAATTTTTGTTTTTTTTTTTTTGTTCAAAAGTAATGTTTTGGTAGCATGTTATTAAATGTTTTTTATTTTTCATTTTTGTTTTTTTTTTGTTCAAGTTTTGGTAGCATGATTTATCAAATTCTAGTCTCAAGCTCACACATCATTTTGATTTGAATAACAATAAAGGGACTTACTCAGATGTAAATGAAACAAAACAATTAACCCACACATTCCTCTCCTTTTATATTTTGCTTGTACATTGAACTTTAAAGGGAACTTAATAATTATTATTCATTTTCCATAACAAACTTGTGTGGGCTATACTTATTTGAATGAGTAATTAAAATCCCAGATTCCTAGAGCTTTTTGCTCTGAAACTTTTTTATTAGAAGTAGACTGTTAAATTATTCGGATTACGGGATTGGGAAAAATTAAAATTCTTTATTATTGAGAACGATGTCTTTTATTCAGCAGCCATTGACAAGAAGGGATTGAGTTCGTACCACAGACATCTTACATAAATTATTACATCTGTCATTCCCATCACAGACTTGTGTTCTGTGACCACAGAGTACACATAATATTAGTTGTCTTTAACACCCCCGCTCAACTAATATTTATTTTATTTACATACTTAAGCACTCTGTCTTTATTTTACAATTTTAAAATATGCTAACATTTCAATTTACACACAGATATTACAAATCCTTTATAACTAATAACTTATACAATTCATTTAGCAGAACAGTGGAAATTTAACAATCTATTCTTTAACTTTTCAAACATTGTTTTACCCAATGGTTTAGTAAGAATATCTGCAATGTTTTCAGAACTATTTACATACTTTAATGAAATTAATCCCTTATTTATTCGTTCTACAATGTATCTGTATCTAATATCAATATGCTTCAATCTTTTAATGTTCTCAGAATTATAAGCTAATTTAATCACTGACTGATTGTCCTCATAAATAGTTATGTTATTACATTTAATATTAAATTCACACAAAAGATTGTTTAACCAATTTGCTTCAACAATACATAAACTCAAAGCAATATATTCTGATTCAGTAGAGGACAAAGTCACACACATTTGTTTCTTACTATACCATAAGATTACACATCCAAATAATTTAAATATAAAACCTGATGTAGATTTTCTATCAAGCATGTCACCAGCCCAATCTGCGTCTACAAAACCTTCTATCATTGTATCATTACAGTTGTAAACTAATGAAAGTTGTAATGAACCTTTAATATATCTTAATATTCTTTTCAGACACTTGTATAACAGCTGGCTTGCACAATGTTGAAACCTACTCAGGAAACTAACTGCGACACATATATCTGGTCTAGTACCACACGCAGCATATAATAAAGAACCTATTAACTGCCTACATTTTGTTTCTATTTCACTACTTTCTGACTGCTCCCTTTGTAATATTTGAAAATTGAAATTTTGATCTATCGGGGTGGAAACAGCGTTACAATTTAACATTTTATACCTTTTCAGAATTGAAATTAAATATTTTTCTTGGTTTAAAGTAGTTATACCGTTTTCTTGTTTAATATTTATACCCAAATATGTAGAAGCTAAACCTAAGTCTTTCATTTTGAAATTTTGGCATAACTGAGCTTTGAAACTCTGTAATTCCTGTTGATCTGAACCAAAATATAGAATATCATCTACATATAGTAATACATACATATATTTACCATTTTTATTTCTGTAATATAGACAAGAATCATTAATAGATCTTTTAAAACCTAGCTTTGTAATAAAATTATCAAATTTTTCATTCCAATACTTTGGAGCTTTCTTTAAACCATACAGAGATTTATTAAGTAAGCATATCTCCCCTGTATGCAATTTAATGTATACCGTTTCTTTAATATCACCATGTAGAAAGGCTCCTACCACATCCATTTGATAAACTGACTGTTTTAATTTGTTTGCCATAGCCATGAAAATCCTAAAAGTTCCTAACTTTGCAACGGGGGAATAAACGTCTGACCCACTATCCTTTTGTTCGAATCCTCGAGCTACTAACCTAGCCTTATATAACTTTCCTTCATCTGTATCTTTTATTTTAAAAACCCATTTTGTGGAGACAATGTTTGTTCCCTTGGGTATGGTGTTGACCACTGTAAAGGTGTTATTTGATTTAAGAGTGTCCATTTCTCTCTTGATCGCCTTAACCCATTCTTCTTTGTCATCTCTTGTCATGGCCTCTTCATATGTCAACGGTTCATTATAATATGTTGTCATAAAACCTGTTTCATACTGGTCAAGCCATTGTGGCGTCACCTTCTTCCTTGATGGTCTTTTAGTTTCTTGTTCCTTCTGTCCTTGTGTACATGAAACACTTTCTTCTTGGTCGCTCTGCGAACTTCTTGATTCTTCTAAACCGTTTGGATCACTTAGCGAGAATTCGGTTGCTTTCTGTATTTCCTCTTGATTTTCTTTTTCTTCTCTTATTTGTTCTTCTTCGGTCATAGTATCCTCTTCGTAGAAGCTGTGATATTCATCTCCTTGGCTTATATCATCTTCTAAATACTCTACAGGCCATTCACATTCTTCTGATATGTGTTTTTCACTCTCATGTTCTGTTTGCTTTATAAATATTACTTCTCTTTTGATCAGAACATCATTTTTATTTGGAAAATATATCCTATAACCTTTGGTGTTTTCACCATAGCCTACAAAATAACCTTCTTCTGATTTTGAATCCCATTTAAGACGCTTGTTGTCAGGGATATGAACGGAAACTTTTGAACCAAAAACTTTTAATTGCTTGATATCAAAAATACTTTTATTTAACCATAACTCGTATGGTGTTTTTCCTATAACTCTACTCTTACCAGTTCTATTTAAAATAAAAACTGCAGTATTTAAAGATTCTGCCCATAAACTTTTACTTAAACCTGAGCCTAACAGCATAGTCCTAGCTGCCTCTGTTATTGTCCTTATTTCTCTCTCCGCACACCCGTTTTGTTCCGGAGTATAAGCACAACTTGTTTGGTGTATTATACCCATTTTGTCTAACAAAGACAACATTTGCTGATTTTTAAATTCTTTACCATTATCTGATCTAATTATTTTAACTTTGTGACCTAAGTTGTTAGTGACATACTGTAGGAATTTTTCAACATATGTAACTGTTTCTGATTTATTTTTCAGGAAATAAACTGTTCGAAAACGAGAATAATCATCTTTAATTAACAAGTAGTAATTTGCATTACCCAAAGAACTAACCTCCATTGCTCCGCATAAATCCAGATGTAGAATCTCACCTGGTCTTTGACCTTTGACCTCACATATAGGAAAAGGCTGTTTATGTTGTTTACCTCTAAGGCAGTCTTCACACGTTGATTCGCTATTATCACTTGATATACTAATATTACTTCTTTTTAAAATATTTTTTACCTGTTCTATGTCCTGATGACCCATTTTACAATGCCACTCTAACAAATTATTTTCAACTTTGCCTACGCAAGCTGTATCACTCATTTTTAACCTAAATTCCATGAAATATAATTTATTTTTTCTTTTAGCTATAGCACAAACTTGCTTTTGATTAGGTTTTCTAAAAATGCAGTTAGTTTTGTTCATTTCTAAGATATACCCTTTATCTGTAGCTGAACTAACAGAAAACAAATTTAACATTATATCTGGCACATGTAAAACGTTATTTAAGGTTGTTTCAACCCATTCGGAACCATTGTACGCTTCTAAATGTATAGTACCTACACCTATAGCTGGGATGACTTTACCGTCTCCTAAAATTATTTGTCTAGGTGATGATAATTGCTCGTATTTTGTAAAATATTTTATATTATGAGCCATGTGCTCCGATGCTGCTGAGTCTAGAACAAATAAATCTTTATATTGATATGACTGTGCATTTAAGGCTGGGGACACACTTACATAGAATGCATTACCATTGTTTTTATCTCTAGACATTACTTTAGACTTATTTCTAAACCAGCACTCACTGATATCATGATTTGACTTTTTGCAATAACCACAAAACTTTTTGTTACGCTTAGCTATGTTACACTTGTTATCAGACTTAAAATGACCTTCAACGTGACACTTAAAACACTTACGTCCCTTTTTGATAGTTTGAAATGCTTCTGAAGTTGAGCTAGTCCCTTGTTTCAGTCGTATCTCCTCAACGAGTAGCCTAGAAGATAGTTCTTCATATGTCTGTTTGTCCGAGTCAACAGATTCCCAGGCAGACACGAAGTGCTTGTAAGAAGCTGGTAGCGATGAAGTAATCTTTGTGATCACCATGCTTTTAGATATTTGAAGCCCTAGTGACTCCAACGTTGCTAAGATTTCTTCAAGCTTCCCTAAGAACTGTGCTACTGTGTTGTTTTCTTCAAATTTAAGGTTGTAAAATTTTTCTTGTGCTAAGTGTAGCGATAAGTTGCCCTTTTGCTCAAAAATTGTGTTTAACCTATCCCAAATTTGCTTGGCTGTTGTGCAACTTAGTATTTGTGAAATGGTCTTTTCTGCTAACCTGCTTACAATGAGGTTCTGCGCCTTTGCATCATCGTTTGCCCACGCTGCAAACTCTTCTTTTGCCTCATCCGGCCTTGGACTGGAACCGTCCACGATGCTCGACACGCCTGCCGCCTTTAGAAGTACCTTCACCCGGAACTTCCATGCTGCCCACTGCGATGCATCCCGCAGCTTGATGTCGTTGATAGCGCTGAGATTTATCGCCTCCATTGTGCACGCTTGACCACGTGCGCCGTGCTCCCGGCTGGTGCTTTACCACACCGAATTTTATATTTTTCACCAATCCAGAATCCTGTAATTAAACAGTTGCGAGCCTGGGCCCATAACCTGTTAAATTATTCGGATTACGGGATTGGGAAAAATTAAAATTCTTTATTTTTGAGAACGATGTCTTTTATTCAGCAGCCATTGACAAGAAGGGATTGAGTTCGTACCACAGACATCTTACATAAATTATTACATCTGTCATTCCCATCACAGACTTGTGTTCTGTGACCACAGAGTACACATAATATTAGTTGTCTTTAACATAGACAAAACTCTTTACGAATATTGTGATTTTTTAAAAGGAATTTGAAAAAGGAAGGGAATTTTAATGCTGTCAGCGATTGAAAAAGATATGTCGAAATTTGGAAAATGAAATATTATAAAATATATTATAGAGATGTTAAAAGTTGCAAGAATCTTTTATTCACAATCCTGGACCTGCAGACGAATAGGAATTTCAAACATTCGGCTAAGATGGAGGAGAATTGCTTTCAGACAAGGTCTTAGGTCTCACAAAGAACCTAAAGAGGGATTGATAAAATGTGTTGTCAATAAGTTAATTGGGTTATACAGTTTGCTGAATGAGCTGTGTCCAGTGTCAGGCCTACAACCACAGTCTTTTAGGTCAAAGTACGATGAACTTGCACTATTGTACTCACCGTAAAATGCTTAGTGCGCGCACTTGCCTTCCTGTGGAATGCGTGCAGGCAAGGCCCGCAGTCGGTAGGAAAGCATTACCCGATGTTTTGTGCACGTTTGGAAAGTTTCCTCACAGGAAACCTGCCACGACAACAATCACTGATCACACTGGGTTCACAGGCGCCAGGCGCAACCTGACAGGAACGTACCGAAAATAGCACCACTCTTGTTTTATTCACTTCAGACAAAAGGCACTGGTATCCAAGTAACAACACCGAACGACACGGGTTCTAAACGTCCGATTCTCGATGTTTTCTGTCAGTTCGTTACACAATCGCATCTGTGAACGCTGTTTTTTTCACACGCGCGTGCACAATAAACTTGTTTCTGTTGCTTGGTGAACGAAAGAAAATAAGAATGAAGCGTCAATCTCACTACGATAACAGAAAAACACAAGCGGGCAAATACAGGCAGCTGGCGAGCCGCGATCGCAGGCCGGGCCGCCGCGGGCGGCGGGTGTGTGGTACGGGCAGCGGGGTGCGCGCGGGCGGCGGGGGGAGCCGCCGTTGCGCTCCAACCTTCCTGTCTCGTCTCGCCAAGTCATTTTCATTATTACGTTACGTTCATTTCATTTTATTTTGAAACTTGCATGCGTTCACGATACTTTCAACGTTTTTTTTTATTGAATTGCGTTTGCAATTTAATCAAATTTTGAAGAATTTTTGCTTAAATGAGGACATATTAAGTAGACTGGATAGTAATCTGTGACATTGGAGAACATAATTAATAATTATTAAGTCTATCAAACTTATTTTTTTTTGACGTGACAACGTCTTATAATTCGATAGAGCCGGTTGCACGCACGAAAAAAATTAGTTGCCTGTAAAGTCGGTTTACTGACGATAGTTGAACGTGACAACGTCTTCTCTGTCACTCGTTCCGCGCTCGCGAGGTAACGCCGGTAAGGCTCAGGTATAGATGACGTACCGTTGTTTTCCGGACAATCTATTCACATTTTCACCAAAGTTTTATCACGTAACCTTTTATACTGCTTCTAACTTTCGTATTATCACTTAAATTAGACGAAAATTTTAAGAAAAAATTATTACTGAATATTCACAACATCGGAGTAAAATTCAAGTTAAGCATCTGACCATAGCATCTGACAGTAGTCTATGGCATCTGACAACTAGAAAAATGACGTTTCATATGTCATTACGCAATTTGACATATTTGTTTCGTCAAAATGTTTCGTCTTACGTTACGATTTGTTTATACTATGAAATACAAACGATAGAAAAACATTAATAGTTAAAAATAAATACATTTAATTAGCCTTTGGTTAGTTTTCCCACAAAAGTATACTTTATTATTATGTATTAATATTTGAGTTATGTTAAAGTAAATAATTATAATTTAGTAAAATATATTTCACTTGAAATATTGAAACGAAAACGAAACGTTTGACATTAAAAAAAAAAAGTGGTCTCTCTGCTGTCGTTGTCTATGGTCGTTATTTTTCTTTCCAAAACGTATATTGCTACTGTTAAACGAGTTTAGGGTCCAAGAGCGAGCGCAGCGAGCTCGGGACTATAGGGCGCCCCGACTCGGATAATTTAGGTGACGAAGAGGATGGCGGGGCCTTGCAGGCCCCGCCATCCTCTGAGTGGTTATTTTCTTTTATGACCACCCAGAAATTAGGAGCCCCGCGAAGCGGGGCTCCGTCGACCAGCCCTTTCATAGTAAAAATAACTTCAAAATTTTTAAATTTAAAAAATTTATTTCTCGGTAACTATTTAGGGTTCAAGAGCGAGCGAAGCGAGCTCAGGACTATAGGGCGCCCCGACTTGGATAATTTAGGTGACGAAGAGGATGGCGGGGCCTGCAAGGCCCCGCCATCCTCTGAGTGGTTATTTTCTTTTATGACCACCCAGAAATTAGGAGCCCCGCGAAGCGGGGCTCCGTCGACCTGCCCTTTCATAGTAAAAATAACTTCAAAATTTTTAAATTAAAAAAATTTATTTCTCGGTAACTATTTAGGGTTCAAGAGCGAGCGAAGCGAGCTCAGGACTATAGGGCGCCCCGACTTGGATAATTTAGGTGACGAAGAGGATGGCGGGGCCTGCAAGGCCCCGCCATCCTTTTGAGTGGTTATTTTCTTTTATAACCACCCAGAAATTAGGAGCCCCGCGAAGCGGGACTCCGTCGACCAGCCCTTTTGTAGTAAAAATAACTTCGAAATTTTTAAATTTAAAAAATGTATTTCTCAGCAACTATTTAGGGTCCAAGAGCGAGCGAAGCGAGCTCGGGACTATAGGGCGCCCCGACTCGGATAATTTAGGTGACGAAGAGGATGGCGGGGCCTGCAAGGCCCCGCCATCCTTCTGAGTGGTTATTTTCTTTTATGACCACTCAGAAATTAGGAGCCCCGCGAAGCGGGGCTCCGTCGACCAGCCCTTTCATAGTAAAAATAACTTCGAAATTTTTAAATTTAAAAAATTTATTTCTCAGCAACTATTACATTCCAACAAATATGACTTGGGGGGAGGGTTACCGCCCTCCCCCCCTCCCCCTCCCCCCCTCCCACCCCCCTCCGTAACAATACGTCGCCCTTTCATAGTAAAAATAACCTCGAAATTTTTAAATTTAAAAAATTTATTTCTCGGCAACTATTACGTTCCTACAAATATGGCTTAGGGGGAGGGTTACCCCCCCTCCCCCCTCCCCCTCCCCCCCCCTCCCACCCCCCTCCGTAACGGTACGTCATCTATACCTTAGCCGCCGGTAACGCCGCATGAGCGAGGTAACGCCGGATGAGTCATGTTTTTTCGTGCGTGCAACCGGCTCTATCGATTTATAAGACGTTAAAAAATTATTATTATATTTATTCTTAGTTCATTAGCAGTGATGCACACTTTCGTTCGTGAAGCAGTGAGAACACTTTATTGAATCCATTCATGGATCTATTTAAGGCGTTATTTCACTTCTTTTGCCATACTTAATAATAATTGTATAAATATTTTTTCGTAAATGTATTAAAAAACGTCGTTCGGTGCACGTGCGGAAAAGTCATTTCTACTCGTCCCTATAGTTGACCCGCGCCTATGGCTTGGGTCAACAACCCGGGACTCGTGAATAAATGACAAACTTTCCGCACTTAAGTAGGTATATCGAAATGTACTATTTTCACCTTAATGACGTACTTAAACTTAAACTCAAACATATCTTTATTTCACATAGGGCTAACGTACAGGCTCTTGTAAAAGGCCACAGATGACAGAATAGCATAACATTACCTGTACCTATACCTCTATGGTAGAGGAATAAAGGTCAGGTACTGCACTGTCTTACCTTAGAGGTTTGTCAATAGCCTACCACGCAGGCATACGTGCTGGCAGGCTTCACAGATCATACACCATTGAGGGATTACGGAAAACTCTCACGTAGGGTTTTTTCATGATTCCTTCTCGGTTACCTATGCAATGTGCCAAAAGTAATTATTTAATTGGTATTTCCTTGTTACTGTTGTTTACTGGTGGTAAGTATTATAAAAAAACCTTGGATAACCTTAAATAATATACACGATTAATTTTAGAGGTATACTTAGGTACTACCCTTTTTCCAGAGGTTTGTTATGTAGGTAGGTAGGTATTGTCTTGATGAAGTTAAGACAATAAATAAACCCCAAATAGGTACCAATAAGGAAATCTTGGCATAAGGTTTTCTCAAATATCTATCACAGGAGAAGAAATCGCATGCAATCGAGGTAACGACTGAAAATTATCCCCACATTCCATACATAATAATAAAAATGGCCTTTTCACACGACACACTTTCGTTCAATTTTCGAGAAAGTGATCCATCAATGGCGATCTATCAAGGGGTCTCGAAGTTTTCTCCGACGTCGGTGTATACTCGGACAACCCCTGTAATTACGTGGACTCGCCGGCAGATGAGTAAACGCTTGAAATTCTCTGGCGCGGGGAAAGTGAGGTGTTAATATGACAATATGATCATAGCATATCGCTGCTGCAGGCCGCGCGAACCGGGAAGGATTCCGCGGAGTGTAATAACCACTCTGCTCTCAATAGTTTATGGCATAATTACCTATTGCGTATTGAACTGTAGGTAAGTAATAGACATATTATACCCTGGACAGAGCGGATGGCGTCAAAGATGCTTTTGCCACCAACAGTAAGGCCTCGCTGCAGTTCGCTCAGCAGCCACCTATAGAATTTTGACAGATGGCGCTACTGTTTGCTTGTACGAAAGAGGTTTACGTAGATCATTCGGATGCCAATATCCTAAGTTGTCTTATCAGTGAGGTAAGTAGGTACTAAGTTCGCAAACCACTTGCACCCTAATAAAAGTAATAATTAATAAGGAACCTTAAGGTTACCTTTAAGGTGGATGGGCTTAATCCGGGCGCAAAAATTCAAATTTTATTTATTTTTTCGCAAATTGTAGGCTTACGTCTTTATACATCGTTGGCTTATGGCAATGAGTTTTGCGAGCATTAGTATAACGTTATGCATCTATATGTTTTTCATAAAAACTTTGGTTCAAAATACTAATTTACTTCATATTGATTCCCGATAGCTCCAAATCTGGGGCAGTAGACAATAATCTTTCGTGAACCAGTTTGAGCTGAAAAGGGAATTTTGAGCAGTTTTCATTAAAAACATGTAGATGCATAGATATTGGAACGAAGTTCCTTATCGCGCGTTGTGAAAGGGGGCTAGACGTAAAAAAAATCATACGAAAATTTGTAACGACACTTTTTACTATAATAAGCTATTGTAAGCCGGGGCGCGCATGATTCTGTCTGTCTCTCTCTCTCTCTTATAGAAAGCAAGCCAGATATACTTCGCTCCATCCGGGTGTCCCTTGACACCTCTCAAGTTTTTATGCTCGCAAAACTCATTGCCAGACACCTACGATATTAATGAGCCTGCAATTTACGAAAAACTAAATAAAATTTGAATTTCGCAAGCTACTATGGCCGAAACCCCATAAATCGGAGAAAACATGCTTCTGTTTATGTTAACAATGTACCGGACTACCTCTACATTTCTCTACGGGTATCCTATTAACCGGAAATGGGGTGCGGTTAGGTGCGTCTTCGAATAATCGCATCGGACTGTTTTGGTTTGTTTTATTTTGGGAAGCTTAAATGGTAAAAGGACGTCATGTACAGTTCAAAACACAATTTTGGGTAAATCAGGTCATGATAGATAGATATTAATGTAAGGTGACTTCGCTCTTTTGTTCTCAGCCCAAAATCTAACATGATTTCAAAAACTTTTGATTTTCCTGCTGAGTGACAGGACACCTTTTCTTTAGTTTCGGACTCATTTGGAGTCCGAAACTAAAGAAAAGGTGTCATTTTAGTCATTTAGGTACAATTCTATACAACTCTGTAGGTCCAATTTTGTAACTAACTATAACCTACCTAAGCTGTATCAAGAGTCTTCCAAGCATCCAACCAGCTTTCAGTCTATAAATATCTATAATCTACTCATATCCGTGACCTTTTCCTATTTGGATATTGTGGTACTGTTACGAATAGTTACATCCAGAATCCGGATTTTAGTGATGTACACCGTTGTTGTGGCAAGTACCTAACAAAGTGCTTTCACGCTTCGTTTTCTTCACTCCAGCAAGATGGTCTGACTCTAGGTTCTCTATAAGATCAAATTAACGGTATAGTTGACTGCTGTCGTCGTCTTTGGAAGTCTAATGCGTAGGTTTTTGGAAACCAAATACAGCTCTCGCTCTTATGCTAATCTAGCTAGTTTTTTTTTACAAATAGTAAATTGTCATAATTTATGACAGTTATTAATAGTAAAGGTACCTTTAATCTTTGGCGAAATTAATTGTAGGTTCACAGCTTGGGAACTATAGTGTTCGTAATACAAACGGATATCCTTTCTATTTAAGTCCAAGGCAAATGCAAATCGAGTACCTACCCCGAATAGCTGAGCTTCGTAATATTTTGTCTCTTTGTCATCGTTTCTGAGCTAATAATACTTCGGCTTAGCCAAGTCATAATTCTAAGCTAAGCAGTATGAGCCTAGCTTGAATTTGTTTTGCACAATTCCTAAACGTTTGTAGTTCTAACGTACATTATTGTAGAGCAGTTATCTTAACAGTGTTATCTTTGTTGAAACTGTCTGTTACTTTAGGATTGTTAATGTTAATATTTTGTTTGTACCTAAGCGTCTCTTGTAAATCGTGCTTTGTGCATTAGGTAAAACTCTGTGGACTAACGAATTAGTTGACGCGAAGAAGATTGAGTTTCATAAAATGAAATTGTGGAAAAAATTTGACACATAAATACTTCTTCCGTTGACGAAACGTACGATTAGGTACGATGCTGGATGGATATCGTTAGATAAGGTTCAACCCATTTCCATAAGTTTCTATACCATACTTTGCGGTTAGACAATCTAAAAAAACCGGCCAAGTGCGAGTCGGACTCGCGCACCGAGGGTTCCGTACTCAAGAAGTACTGAAGCAAAAAAAATAAATAATTAAAAAATTAAAAAACACGACTGCCCTGTTTTAAAACGAACTAAAAAGTAAAAAACAAGTTATTTTAGTTCATCTGCATATTGACAAAGGGAAAAGTGGTCAAATTTCTCATTAATTAAAACAGATAAACATATTAGGGCAGTCGGTGGACCGTTCAGAGGAACACCTACTCTAAGAGGTCCCCCGACTGCCTTAATATGTTTATCTGTTTTAATTAATGAGAAATTTGACCACTTTTCCCTTTGTCAATATGCAGATGAACTAAAATAACTTGTTTTTTACTTTTTAGTTCGTTTTAAAACAGGGCAGTCGTGTTTTTTAATTTTTTAATTATTTATTTTTATTTTATAATTTTTTAAATATATATATATTCGGTTACTATTCTCTAATACCTTCATTTTGATACCCATATTGTGATAATTGAAGAAAACATTTTGATTTCCACTTTTGAAATTGGCGCCTCACGGTCGCCATATTAACTTTTTCCAAAAAAAATATAGCCTATGTTACCCGAAATAATGTAGGGATTCTAACGATACCCCATTTGTCCAAATCGGTTCAGCCATTCAAAAGTTATGGTGGAATAAAGAAACTCACATACATACATACATACATACATACATACATACATACATACATACATACATACATACATGAACCCTAAAAACATTACACTCCTTTTTTTGGGCAGTCGTGTAATAAGCTTAGGTAGTTATAGCTAGGTACTTTTAAGATTCGTTCGTACTAATATAGATGTAACACGACCAAAACTGTAACGACCAAAGATGTAAAACGGTAATAATTACCTTTGTTAATGAACCGCAAAACTAACTTTGTTTGTAGAGGTTTATTGTTAATATCAAAAAACTTAAATAAGGCGTAGTTCATGCGTTGTAAAGCCAAAGTCAAAGTCAAAATATCTTTATTTGACATAGGCCTAACGTACAGGCTCTTGTAAAACGTCAATTTTACAAGAGCCTGTCATGTTTGTCGCATATGTATGGTGATAACTACAAGTCGACTTAAAACTAAGTTGACGAGAGTTCGTACGCGCCCTACACTGAGAAGAAGCCCACAACAAACTCAGCCGGGTAACATGTAAGCAATGGGTTTAAGTTACGCATACTCAGCATGCTTACTCGAAATATCGCGTTCGTCCCGGCGACTTCCGTCGATTCACCGCCCGCGCCGACTGTTGTCCATGTAGAGAGCGCTTCTCCATTGTCGTACGTCAATCCGAAGATTTATAGTATAACCCGTTCGCAGAAGTTTTCCGGTAACTTCCCCTCCCACTTTATACGACCGCAACCTGGGCTTGTGTTAACAGGTCCGCGCGGGTTGTCCGCGCGGGTAGGGTTGTTGTCTAATAACAGGGGAAGTCATCGGCAAAGCTTCTGCGAACGGGTAGTATTAGAGTTAACAAGCGAACCCAGGTTGATTCAATAGCCCCAAATTGACTTCGTATGCTGTAACACCTAAACTAAGCGATATCCATCCAAGATTTTGTTATGATATTTTACGCACTTACAAGTACGCACTTAAAGTACATTTCGATACGAGTGCAGAAAGTAGGCCAGTAGCGAATTTTGTGACCCAAGCCGAAGGTGCGGGTCAACAAAAGAGACTAGTGGAAATCACAATTTCGTACGTGAATTGAACGTTTTTTAATACATTTGGGAAAAAAACATAAATAAATGATATCAAGCGAAAAAATAAAACAACAAAAGGAAATCACTCAAAATAAATTTAAGCGAAAAAATAAAACAACAAAAGGAAATCACTCAAAATAATTTTATTAATATTTAATTCAAAGGATAATTGTCTTAATAATTACATACCAATCACATTAGAAAAACATGCGTATACCGAAAATTGACAATCGTGCCTACACTATTTAGTTTTTCGAATTAAGTTAAAAATACCGTCACGTACGAAAAACTGGACACAAACTGAATATTTTTGTTAGGTTTTTATGTGATCATTGTCCCTGGTTTTTAGACGGCGAACGATGAGTTATCGGGACATGGCACCGGTTGCATTGAGTGGCGGCGCTTTTATTTAGACCCCACCTCGAATTGTGTGGCAGCCTTGGAACTTGAAGGCAATACTTAGGTACCGTAAATCGAAAATTCTGTTAATGAACGTAACTTATTTACTGATGTTTTTGTTATAAGGGCCAAAAATAAAGACACAGGCTATGCAAGGGTAGGTAATGCATACATATATTAGAATTTAAAAGGCAAGAAGTCACTAGAACTAGATACAAACGTAACATGTATGTGGCTTTTGTAAAATACTTAGGTACAAGACGCTTACTATCTTCGGCAGAAACTATAGAAGGAGTGATAATAGAAGACAACAAATCACTAGAACCACAGAATACCATAATAGTATCTGCTAGAACTAAACAAAGACGTGACTTGAAAGCGTGTGGAAAATACAAGACATTTCCTATCTTCAGCAGAGACGATGGAAAGAGTGATATTATAAAGCAAGAAGTTACAAGAACCACAGAATAGTACCTGCAAGAATTAAACAAAGATGTGACGCAAAGGTTTGTCTAAATTACAAGACTCTTCGTATCTTCAGCAGAGACGATGGAAAGAGTGATATTATTAAAAAGCAAGAAGTCACTAGAACCACAGAATACCATAATGGTATCTGCTAGAACTAAACAAAAACGTGACGTGAAGGCTTGTGTAAAATAGAAGACACTTCCTATCTTCAGCAGAGATGATGGAAAGAGTGATATTATTAAAAAGCAAGAAGTCACTAGAGCCACAGAAAACCATTATAGTTTCTGCTAGAACTAAACAAAGAAGTGACTTGAAGGCATGTGTAAAATACAAGACACTTCCTATCTTTACCAGAGACGATGAAAAGAGTGATATTGTTAGAAAGCAAGAAGTCACTAGAGTCACAGAATACCATTATAATTTCTGCTAGAATGAAACAAAGAAGTGACTTGAAAGCGTGTGGAAAATACAAGACATTTCCTATCTTCAGCAGAGACGATGGAAAGAGTGATATTATAAAGCAAGAAGTTACAAGAACCACAGAATAGTACCTGCAAGAATTAAACAAAGATGTGACGCAAAGGTTTGTCTAAATTACAAGACTCTTCGTATCTTCAGCAGAGACGATGGAAAGAGTGATATTATTAAAAAGCAAGAAGTCACTAGAACCACAGAATACCATAATGGTATCTGCTAGAACTAAACAAAAATGACGTGAAGGCTTGTGTAAAATAGAAGACACTTCCTATCTTCAGCAGAGACGATGGAAAGAGTGATATTGTTAGAAAGCAAGAATTCACTAGAGCCACAGAAAACCATTATAGTTTCTGCTAGAACTAAACAAAGAAGTGACTTGAAGGCGTGTGTAAAATACAAGACACTTCCTATCTTTACCAGAGAGGATGGAAAGAGTGATATTGTTAGAAAGCAAGAAGTCACTAGAGTCACAGAATACCATTATAATTTCTGCTAGAACTAAACAAAGATGTGGCGTGAAGGCTTGTGTAAAATACAGGGCACTTACTATCTTCAGTAGAGACGATGGAAAGAGTGATATTAGAAAGCAAGAAGTCACTAGAACCACAGAATACCATAATAGTACCTGCTAGAACTAAACAAAGACGTGGCGTGAAGGCTTGTCACACTTCACACTATCACACTTCACACTAATATTATAAAGGCGAAAGTTTGTGTGTAAGTATGTGTGTGTGTGTGTGTATGTGTGTGTGTGTAAGTGTGTATGTTTGTTACTCCTTTACGCCACAACTACTGAACCGATTTGGCTGAAATTTGGCACATAGATAGCTTATAACCCGGTAAAATCCATAGTTCCCATGGGATATTTAAAAACCCCTAATTTTCAACAGTAAACAAAGACGTAGCGTGAAGGCTTGTTTAAAATAAAAGGCACTTACTATCTTCAGTAAGGCTTCAGGCACTTACTATGTTAAGAGTGATATTAGAAAGAAAGAAGTCACTAGAACCACAGAATACCATAATAGTACCTGCTAGAACTAAACAAAACGTGACTTGAAGGCTTGTGTAAGGTATAAGACGCTTCCTATCTTCAGCAGAGACGATGGAAAGAGAATAGTAGTATTATACGTATATATGAATTTCACATTAACCGGATACTATAGGCAATTATAGGTGTGTACATTGTAGTTAGTATGCTACTACTCTCATCTATTAAAATGAAATTTGATTTGATCGATTTAATGACCTACCTTATATGGACAAGAGTCCGGAGTCCCCTTTCAATTTTATTATAATTCGAGGCTTAATTCAAATTCAATTGATGCTGCATTCAGACAATTTGTGCCGGATACTTTTCGAATCACTCAACCAATTAAAGGGTTATTAGCGAATTGAATGGTGTGTATCAAGAGGCATTGTTGTCGATCATGACGCCACGGACCATTTGACCTGCCCCCTGAGCATGGCATGTGACAAAACTATATCACGCCACACTGTCAAATATATCGCATGTGGCATAATTATCGCACAGTCGCAAAACTATGTTCCAATATAACGCGGATAAATAATCATGCGGATACAACAAAAGAATACCACGCACGTTACTTATTTTGATAAATATGTAATCAACAATCAACATACAATGATTAATAGTAGATTAATATAAACTTCGTTTAGTTGTAATTTGTCGCTACTTAATACTCGTACTTATAGCATGTTTAACTTTTTACTGTATTAAAAATGTCCGACCATAGAGATTAGAAAAAAATATCGTCTCTCATGTAACTTTAATAAAACAAATAATTTTTCGTAAAAGATAAATCAACACCAATCTTGAATACCTTATATCTATTATTGAGATTGAGGTATGACTGTGACACACTCGTTTATCGTGATGCAGCTGTGCGATGTTATGCTGGGCCTGCAGCTCAGTACATTCGGTATCAACGGCGAGGTCAACGTACCTTGTCTGTTTGATTTTGGAACCCACGTTATCTTTTTTTCTGGTGCCGCCATGTTTACGTACCATGTCAAGGAGCAAAATCAAAACAATGAGGTTTTTTTATTACACTAAGAGCGATCTACAAAAAAATATATTAATTATGAAAATGGAATTCTTCTTTAAAATGAAGATGCTAGGATTCTACCTAGGTAGCTACACATCATCTTTGCAGCTACATTGTTCATTATTTTATAATTAACTGTTATAAGTAACTGTTATTGTTATAAGTACTTAACTGAAATACTTACCTACATTCTTATCATACATGTTTTGCAGGAAGCAAATAAATCGATTCAACTGAAACAGAACAATAAATTACAAGTCGCTGAGCTTAATAGACCAGGGTAGATAGCTTTAAAAATAATAAAAAAAGAAATTAAATAATAGTAGGATGAAACCCATTATAAAAGGAGGAGAATATTATAAAAATTAAAGGAAAAATAATTTACGGTCGATCCGAGTTCGGGAACAGGGGGGGAGGGGGGGTTAAAGTGTAAAAAATGGTTTTCCTTGATTTCCGGTAAAACTACAAGTCCTATGAAAAAAAGTTAAATGGCAAAGTTGTAGGTAATAAAAAGATCTACAACTTTTGTATTTACACTTTTTTCACATAACCTCAAAATTTATGTGAAAAATTCAAAAAACCAAGTTTTTGGTTTTTTATTTTTATCTTTTACAAACAAAATTTTTTTTTCACGAAATTTGGTGACAACTTACCTTTTTATATCCCAAATACGCTGTAATTTATTTGACTAAAAATATTTATTTTTTTCACCTTATTTTGAATTAATATCGAAAAAGCACCCTCATTTTCAATCGAAAATTCACCCGTCAAAATATCAGCTTTTTTCAAAAAGTTGGTATGTTTTCTATTCGTTGAAATCTCTACTTTCCGATGGTGAGTAAAACTTCTCGAAAAAAACTCGAATTCGAAATTTTTTTTTAACAATTTTGAGCTATTTATTAAAACTAGTTTTTCGCGTGGGGGCGCGGCCCGCTAAAGCGGACCGCGTAACTGCTTGTAGCAATTTACGTGGTCGCTCATACTCGGATTTGGCAATAATTAGTAGGTAGGTACCCAATCGCCATACAATTTAGTATGAAAAAAAAAATTCCGCCATTTTGATTTTTTTTTCTGTCACTAAATAGATATCCCCATTTCGATCATCTTTTGCTATGAAACCACTTTTCCAACTGTCATACCCTCCGAGATAGAGACCAACAAAATTTGTATGGCGGCCATGTTTTTTCCGCCATTTTGAATTTTTTTCAGCTCATTGGTAATTGGACGAGGTTTCAAATGACATTTGGTCGAGTACCCCCCACCTATCTCCAATACCTTTAGCGTGCTCTTCACCCGTCTCCAAGATCCTCAATCATCAGCTCTCTCCATACTGTCCCCGAAAGAAATAGTTGTCCTCTTTACGAAAAAGTTTGTGGAAAAAAATTTTTTCATACAAAATTTTACAGGAGAAAATTTTGCGAAAATCTCGGCCGCCATCTTGTTTTTCCAAAATTTTCCATTTTTTCTATTAATCGTTTACTAATATCTACAATCGTTGCGAGTTTGAACGAAATCGGTCGGAAAACAAAAAAGTTACAGAAATCACGTCGGCCGCCATCTTGTTTTTCTGAAATGTCATAATTTTTCCCTACTCGAATCCCACTTCTGAATATATCTCCCATACATTATTATATCATTTTCAGTCTCCTTCTGGGAGAACAATTATGTCAATGAGTGAGTGAGTCAGTGAGTCAGTGAGTGGTAATCGAGCTATATATATTATAATAATATAATAATAATTATAATTTACACTTTAATTACTCGAAAAACGTAAGATTACATGTTACATTGATAAAAAAATTGCAAATCAAAATATACTTCAATAATTAACAAACAAATAAGTTAATTAAATTATTATTTAATAAGACATCTACAATATTTGGAGAAAGTTGTCAAATCTTCTTTAGATTTTTTGCATTTTCTGAGAAGATTTACTCAAGTAATATGTATTTTTTTTTCACCATCGGAAAGTAGAGATTTCAACGAATAGAAAACATACCAACTTTTTGAAAAAAGCTGATATTTTGACGGGTGAATTTTCGATTGAAAATGAGGGTGCTTTTTCGATATTAATTCAAAGTAAGGTGAAAAAAATAAATATTTTTAGTCAAATAAATTACAGCGTATTTGGGATATAAAAAGGTAAGTTTTCACCAAATTTCGTGAAAAAGAAATTTTGTTTGTAAAAGATAAAAATAAAAAACCAAAAACTTGGTTTTTTGAATTTTTCATATAAATGTTGAGGTTATGTGAAAAAAGTGTAAATACAAAAGTTGTAGATCTTTTTATTACCTACAACTTTGCCATTTAATTTTTTTTCATAGGACTTGTAGTTTTGCCGGAAATCAAGGAAAACCATTTTTTACACTTTAACCCCCCCTCCCCCCCTGTTCCCGAACTCGGATCGACCGTAAATTATTTTTCCTTTAATTTTTATAATATTCTCCTCCTTTTGTAATGGATTTCATCCAACTATTATTTTTTTATGTTTTAAAAATTATCGGCCCTGGTCTATAAATGATAACGTCAGTAACTTGATTGATGACATATTTTAGTCATTCTAAAAGAACGAAAAATGAACAAAATAATCGCCATGTGGAAGCTTATCCATCAAGGATAAAATTCGAGAGGATCCAAAAGAGAATTGGAGTAGGTAATTATGAGATTACCAAATGACCCGAATGGTCAAGAATCATAGCCACTCCTGCGCGCATGAGGAATAAGGGCTATTTATCTCCATTTAAACAGGATAAAATGTTTTCCCCTCTTACAATTACATAATATATAAGATACTCTGGGCATATCTGTACGGGTGGAGATAGTATCCCCGGTGGTTAAACCAGGAGGAAAGCCTTCTCCCTTTTCCTTTTGTCGTGCCTGTAGAAATTAATTTACTCCCTTATCAGAGGAAATTCCATGCAGTAAGTTCTAGATCGGAGACCGTATTTACCATCCCATAGACTGGTACACCTATTGATAGCTCAGCAGCGCTTCGTAAATTAAATAGATTGAGAATATGAACTTTTTCATACCAAATATTACTTGTATTGTTGTATGCAACTATCGAGTCTTGCACACCTCCTGACCTAGTCTAATTATATTAACAAGTTTGACAGAGCGAAAGTCCTGGGTAAAGAAATTGACCTATGAGATGATTGAGTCATACATATATTGATTAATACATAGCAGTATAATGTAACAGTCAATTTCTAAGTATCGAGCCCAGATTAGGCAATACATCAAAGCATTGCACGATACTCTATGCTTGTAGGCAACTGTAAAATACTCGTACGTAATTACGTAATCAAGTATGTAAGTAATCCTAGTTGATTTTTGCGGAATAATTAAATAAGGCCAAGTGCAAGGCGGACTCGCACGCGTAGAGTTTCGTACCATGATAATGTAAGAGATGTGTGTATCACTTAATACCAGCTGAATGTCTTGCAACTCTTTTTTTCATTTTGTGTGTGTAAAGTCATGACCACCCGACCCATGACCAGAGTTGGGCTACGGAAAAAACAATCCTTCTAAGTCTGAAATGAGACTTGTGCTAAAGATAACGTAAGAACAATAGAGAAATAATGTTGATGATCACTGAGATGATGGGTTCTTTATAAAAAATACTTTGAAAGTTAAATCGCAAACCATCTGCGTCCCACAATAGCTTTCTGCAGTATCCCATTCTTTTATCGCTCATACTTAATCCTATCTCTCGATCTTTCTCACAAAACACAAAATAGCCATGGGCTGCTTGTTACATAAGTCTACTGTGACCGATTCTGTTTGAAATTTTATTTTCTTCGTTAGCCCGCCGACAATATAGCATTATTCATAATTGGTTGGCTATTAACCATTATTTATGGGCGGCAAAAGGTCTTTTACGTTGTCGTAGGCGGCTCGTTACGTAACGGGTCAATATAATAATTTCAACGGTAATTTTCTCAAGATGCTTATAAAACAGTTTAGTATTATTAAGCATTAATCATTGTGTAGCTTATTCAATGTTTTCTATTGTAGACTACTAGTAGATACAGAGATTCATGCTATCTAAGTCTTCGAACATTTCGAGTTACTCTTACCTACTCTACTAGTCTTCTTCTAACTTCACTTACCTTTTACTCCTCATCTTTTCTGTTACTGGCGCGATCTTCAAACTTCCCCTTACGTTCTCGTTCCTTATCCTATCCATCCATCTCGACATTCGCATTTCGACCTCATGAACTCTTTTTTTATGACACGTCTTCTTGTCTTACTCGTACCTACTAGTAATGGCATATATTAATTATTTATAGGAAATTTCTGAGCGCTCAGGAAACTGATCTTCTTATGACCAAGTCGTGCAAGTGTAATCCATCTCATTAGTCACAAAGGAAAATTAAACCTCCGCTTTCTTCAGCCACAAAAGGCGAAACCATTGAAAGTACACATGTTACAATGGTCTAACAACCGCTACGACACCGGCGTCTACTTATCTGCCATCTATAGCTGACTCATCTTCCACACAATGTTCTTAATTATTATAATTTTCGTAGTCGAAGTCATCCGCGCGGTAACCAGCCTGCGTCGGAGTGAAAGTATTCTGGTTTTGATAATCACATCACACGGTCGGCACGGGCAAGTTCAATGCCTTGATTATGTCTGTTATTCAATTTTTGGTTCATTCATACTAGCTCCTAGCCTCAGCATCTAAGAGAACATACATTCATTAGTATCTACTTTATCATTATTTATTCCACAGATTTTTTTCATCTCGGCCCTTTACATCACACATAGAACTGTATCATCATTATGATTAAGGTTAAAAATAAGTTTCTTATCTTCGCTTTTCACTACTTGGTTGTATCAATGTATGTTTGATATCATTTGTCCAGTAATCCAGTGGTCTAAAAAGTGGTTTCTAAAATTTCTTATCAACATGTACTTCAGAATTATTCTTGTTACAAAAATAACTACCAACCTGCCAAAAAATACTCTCAGAAATTAACGGCATCTCCGAAGAAATTATCTGTATTTAATTACAACTAACCGAGAAATAACATACACCTCTTTTGATTGCCAACTTGAATTGGGACGCAGAATAAGGAAAGTCTAGCTTCAGCCATTTGAGATCTTTACAAAGATTATCATATGGAAATATCAGTGATAGAATTCAGCGGTCATTACCAATAATTTGGGTTGTTATTGCGTAACTATCCAAATTATTGGTAGCTATTGCATAGTTTGGCCATAGTAAAATTTTATTTTCCTCTTAGATTTCTGCTGAATAGAATTACGAAATATATAATAATAATATTATGAACTGGTTTTAGATTAGCAATGACACCTGTTTCAATCTATGATATTGCTGAGAAAGTAATCGATTAAAATTAAAAGAACACATGAGTAGATTCACCTATTGAAAGCAAAGAGCATGTCATTGAAACTAATTAGTTTTTTGCACGCTACTTCACTATCACTACAAAGTATAAAACAAAGTGTGTCTGTTCGTGATCTTTCCTCGGATTTTGATGCAGTTTTAAGTATTTGTAGGACTTAAGATAGAGAAAATTTTATGTCTTGTATTTTTCGTTTTTTTAGGAATAACTTGTAAGTGACCATTTCATATGGTGCAAAAGCGTGTGTCGATTGTCACAGGGTTTTCGTGATTAAAACTTGCAGGCAATTGATGTAAGATCTTTATTCCGGAGAGCTCGAGCCACCTGATTTTCATTGCGACTCAAAAAGCCCACAATCATACCGGGTAGTAATTAATTAAATACAGCATATACGATGTGCTATACGATGCATATACGACAGCATATATGATATACGATGGGGGGGTAATGGGGGTGCACCTCCATGTTCGCACCCCAATCGACAACCTCACCTGCCCGTGGTCCCCCTGCCGATTAACGAACGAGGCATTGTCGACCGATGAACGGCGGTATAACCGTTCCGAAAGACTAGACCTGAATAAGAAGGCCGTTGTCGGGCAGCAGTGACACCGCGCGACAGAAGGTCTAGTACTGCGATGACCAACCCGCCTGCCCAGCGTGGTCATTATGGGCAAAAACTCCCATATGGATAACGCCAAAACACAATGGCCCCCAGTTCCCGGCAGCCCTACTATTCTCGTCCACGGTAGTGGACGCAGTCACGGTAGAGCGGGGGGTGCCAAGAATCACCGGGCTACGGACAGCTACCAGAGAAAGCGACTTTACCTGGCGACATACAATACCCGGACTCTGAGAGCGGACGAACACCTCGCCGAAATTGAAGTAGAGCTGAGCCACATCAACTGGCATATCCTGGGTTTATCGGAAGTCCGTAGAGAGGGAGAGGACACGGTAACACTGGAGTCAGGCAACATGCTCTACTATAGGCAAGGCGAGCAGGCATCCCAAGGCGGCGTAGGATTTCTGGTCAATAAAGTCCTTACCAATAACATCGTCGAAATCAATAGTGTGTCAGCGAGGGTGGCATACGTCATACTCAAATTAAATCAGAGGTATCTTCTGAAGATAGTACAAGTGTATGCACCCACGTCTTCTCACTCAGATGAAGAGGTTGAGGCCCTGTACGAGGACATAGCGAGGGTCATGGATAGAACCACTAAAACCCACTTCGTCGTTGTTATGGGGGACTTCAATGCTAAGGTGGGAGTGCAAGAACCAGGTGAGACAAGAGTGGGACCTCACGGATTTGGAAATAGAAACCACAGAGGCCAAATGCTAGTTCACTTCCTGGAGCAGAAAAGGCTCTTTTTAATGAATTCCTTCTTCAAGAAAAAATCCTCAAGGAAGTGGACATGGCGAAGCCCAGATAACGTAACGAAGAATGAGGTCGACTTTATCATGTCGGATCGTAGGTGCACGGGGGAACCATCTCATACATCGAAAATTGTAGTACTAGAGTATGTTAATAGAGGGCATTAGAGGAAGCGATTTGAAATTTATTTGATGAAATTATTAATTAGCGTCAGCTCACTAGCGACAAGCGATAATAATTTGAACTACATTGCAAGATGAAATTATGCATAGGTAGGTTAAGAAGATTAACAGACGGCGCTTATTAAACATGCCCAATTCCCATTCTCTTTGAACGCACCCACTACGTGGAAGAACGAGTCGTTTTTTTTTTCAATATTGATAATAGTGGTAGATACTTGCATACGCCATCTATTAGCATTTTCATAACTGCAACTATTGCCAAAGCAACGTCATCTATTGGGGTTCGATCAAACTGTTCCGTAGAGCAGCGCCACCTATTTTTAAACTTATTATCTGCTATGAAGCTACTCGCAGTAACAGCGCCATTGTTTCCAGTTTTATCCGTCGGGTGGTCCACCCCAAGAAATTAAGCTTGTCGCATTTCTTTCTTCGTGATGGGGCATCTGTATTAGTATAGTATTATATTATCTGTGGTAGGTGCATATTTAAGGATGTCTCAGTGATAAATAGGTTCAATACCGGTAGCGATCACAGACTTGTCAGAGGCATCTTAAATATGGATCTGCGATTAGAGAGGAACCGTCTGATAAAGTCGACTCTAAGGACAAAACCATTCCAAGCCACAATTGATGAGCAGTTCCAGATTGAGTTGAAAAACCGGTTTGAAGCACTGGAAACCACCCTAGACATTGACCAGAGATTCGATAACTTCGTCGATGTCGTGCGCGATGTGGGCCGTAAATATTGCCAACAGGGGCAAAAACGGGCATCTAAGATCTCCATAGATACCCAAAAACTAATGGAGAAGAGACGGGTGACCTCTCCAGCGGTGGATGAGTGGCACACTCTGAACAAACGCGTTAAAAAGCAAATACGATTCGACCTCCGGCGCTTTAATGCTCGAAATATACAGGACGCGATTGAACAGAATCGAGGTTCGAAGGTATTTACCAAGCGACTTGGGAGGAGCCACTTAACAAAGCTGAGAACACCCGAAGGTAATACCGTTACCTCCCAATCAGAGGTTCTAGGAGAGATTGAAAGATTTTACCAGCAGCTATACTCTTCTCATGCTCCATAAGCGGCTCAGAACGCGCACGACAAACGAGCGACCCTCACCCGTCACTACACCGAGGACATTCCGGACATTGACGTAGGCGAGATGCGAATAGCCCTCGAGCAACTCAATAACAACACGGCGCCGGGGGATGACGGCATTACATCAGAGCTACTGCGTGCAGGAGGCACTCCTATCCTGGCAGAGCTGGGAAAGCTGTTCAATGACGTCATCTTGAACGGTACTACGCCGAAGGCATGGAGCAACAGTGTGGTGATCCTTTTCTTTTAAAAAGGGCGACAAGGATCTCTTAAAGAACTATAGGCCGATATCACTGTTGAGCCATGTATACAAGTTGTTTTCGAGGGTTTTGACAAATCGCCTCCCCCGAAGACTTGACGAATTCCAACCACCTGAGCAGGCTGGGTTTCGAAAAGGCTATAGCACCGTGGACCTCATCCATACCTTAAGGCAGATAATACAGAAGACCGAAGAGTATAATTTGCCACTCTGCCTTGGATTTGTGGACTACGAGAAAGCCTTCGACTCCATCGAAACCTGGGCTGTTATGGAGTCTCTGCAGATGTGCCAGGTCGACTGGCGTTATATCGAGGTGTTGCGAAGTATCTACAACTCCGCCTCAATGACCGTCCAAGTACAGTCTCAGCGCACAAAACCGATTAACTTACGGAGGGGTGTTAGACAGGGGGATGTTATCTCCCTGAAACTGTTTAACAGTGCACTTGAAGACGTCTTTAAAACGCTGGACTGGAAAAGACGAGGACTAAATATTAATGGGGAATACATCTCACACCTACGGTTCGCCGACGACGTTGTTATCTTGGCAGAGACTCCTCAGGACCTTGAGGACATGCTGAACAGCCTAAGCCTTTCTTCCAGACGGGTCGGTTTAGGGATTAACGTGGACAAAACCAAGGTCATGTTTAATCAACACGTTGTCCCGAGACAAGTGATCGTCGAAAACGTTGGCATCGAAATTGTCTCTCAATACAATTACCTTGGGCAGACCATTGCGCTAGGCAGAAATAATTTCGATGAAGAAGCCAACAGACGAATACGGCTGGGCTGGGCAGCATTCGGTAAATTGAATCAAGTCTTCTCCTCGTCAATTCCTCAATGCCTGAAAACTAAAGTTTTCAACCAGTGCGTTCTTCCCGTCCTCACGTATGGCGCTGAAACGTGGACACTCACACACGGCCTGATCCACAAATTCAAAGTCGCGCAGCGGGCCAGGGAGAGGGCTATGTTAGGAGTTTCCCTGAGGGATAGAATCCGAAATGAGGAGATCCGCAGGAGAACCAAGGTCACTGACATAGCCCAAACCATTAGCAAGCTGAAGTGGCAGTGGGCAGGTCACGCGTGTCGCAGGGGCGATGGCCGGTGGAGCCGAAAAGTCCTGGAGTGGAGACCGCGTACAAGTAAGCGTAGCGTGGGGCGTCCTCCAGCTCGTTGGACCGACGACATTAAGCGGGTGGCGGGAAGCGGCTGGATGAGGAGGGCTGAGGACAGGGTGTGGTGGCGCTCACTTGGGAAGGCCTATGTTCAACAGTGGACGTCCGCAGGCTGAAATGATGATGATGATGATGATATACGATAGTACGACCTCACATATACTTGGAAACACTTGAATGGAAGCTGGGTATGCAACCAATGCGGTGTAAACTGTTATATTGAAACATACACTACTTTTTATACCAATAAAGTTGCAAATGCATTCGTTGACTGAACAATGGTTAAAAGAAACATTAAGAAAGCGTACCTACTTGCTTATATATTTAAAATATTTTTTGTTTTTACATTCGTTATCGCATGTAATTCACTTGGGAAAAAACCGGTATTACATAATATTAATGTTGTTGAATGTAGCTGTGTACTCGCCCACAAGATCAGGTGTTATGTGTTAAAGACATTGGACTTGGAGAATGTTTTCGCTGGTTACATTAATTTCTCTTTAGAAGGATGTACACACGATAATATGTTAAACGGTACACCAGTTACGTAAGTGACGTAAGTGTGAAATTGAATTTACAAGGTTGTTTGCTATCATTATACTAGTGAAAGAGGATATTTGTGCGTGTAAAATGAGTGAATTGAGATAAATGAATGAAAATAAGTGGAAAAAGAAACCATTGCAAGTACTAGGGACGAAAAATGGCGGAATAAGGGAAGTTTAACAAGAAATCGACGAAAGAGAAAAACACTTTGAAAAGAGAGTAAGAGTTAGATGCTCCTTTATGTTTTCATTAAAAAATGTAGGTCTATTACTTATTGAAATGAAGACAAAAGAGCTTATCAATAAGCTCTGTTGTTAAATCAGTAAACGATGTACTTATATATTAATAATAGCATATGGTGAATACCTATATGCATACCTATATGGCATACCTATATATGGTGAAAATAAAATTGTTATCGGCTTTATTTGTTTGTAATACGCTCTTAGAGTGTCTCCGCGAAGACTATTACGGGCTCTAACTTAAATTTCTCTTCTTCTGTACACATAACTTTCTTATATTTAAAACTATCCTCTATAGATATTATTGAGGCCCAGGGAGGTAGATACAGCTGCTGGGCACTATTTATTTGTTCAAATGCGACAGTTACGTTTCTTAGAATCGGCGTTCGTAGTTAAGAATCTCGGCCACTAGGACTATCTATTCTATTCATTTTGTATTGAGGAAACATTACACACGTGAATACGCTCTGGCTAGGGTTGATATCTTTTCGTGCTCTGTAAGATTTTTTTTCGAAAAAACGAAGATCCTTATCGCGCGTTGCGAAAGACGGAAAAATTAAGACGAAAAGTTGTAACGACACTTTTGCTATAGTAAGCTATTGTAAGTCGTGCAGCGTGCGCATGTTTCTCTGTCTGTCTCTCTCTCTTATATCACTAATTAATCGAAAGGAACTTCGTTCCATCCAGGTGTCCCTAGACACCTCTCAAGTTATAACTATATTTTTTTCTAAATATTTTGGAAGGAGAAATTTTTTGTGTTTCTTATCAACTTATTTCATTTTCAGATGAAATGTTTTTATATCATTTTTCAATTTAAGGCCTTCAAAATTACTCCATTAATGTCTATTGTTTAAAAGAAAAGTTTTGGTGTTAGAAAGTTAGTCCTTGATCTAGCTCTCAGTAATACATTTATAAAGGCCCTACATTATTTCTCTCACATACGACAACCCTAAAGTCACTTTACTGTTTAGCGACTTTAACATCTTCATTGTTTCTCTAAGGTTTTACAGTTAGGTGCGTCTACACTGGACCAACAGTTGCTGGAACTGTGTTAGAACAAAATAATTGCATTTGGACTTCGTACTTTTCGAGGGCAAAGACGTTATGTACGCCAGTTACACATTACATCTGCCAGTTTCCACATTTTCCTAGTTTAAAGATTTACTATTTATTATATAAGAAGTTAATACTTTGTCTATCTTTAGAGGTTTTCCCGAGATGTGGCTGTTCTTATTCTAGCATTTATATACGTGGAAGGATATTTTTTTGCAATTAGCAACGTTGTGTTTGAAGAATTTTATTTTTGTGTCTCCTTTAATACCGACCATTGTTAAATCGCCTCTAGTCTAGATTGTTACTTCTCTATGAATTCCTTTCTATCGATTAGTATTTAGAACAATTTTGATAATACCCACAGGCCGGAGCTCAAGTCGATCGATCTTAAATTAAACGCACGAATTCTCCTAAGGACCGAGCACGAACTTTGCATTCCGTTTTCCCGGCGGGATCGCGATCGCTTCGAGAAATGTTGTGGTTTGAGCGATTTCATGTTATTAAACGAATCATTGTGGCGTGATATAATAAACACGCAGAAACAATCGCCCGTTCGTTTTATTTGCCACAACTTTGTTTACTTTGCAGCGTGATTGATAAATGTTTCTATATGGAACACCTACCTACGCACTTTAATACAGCGGCATGAACGCGGAAAATCTTAAAATATCTACATTAATGCGGAAAATCTTGCGTTGATAGATTGACTTCAGTCGGTATGTCGTAAAGTTTAGATCTTTATTTCCATTTTAGCAATACTTAACCTATTGCTATTAGTAGGATATTGAAGTAAGAGCGCTTAGTATATTTTGTTACTAATATATTGATTTTATTAGTTTTGGAGTAGGTATTATTTTTAAATTTTTCCTGGGTTAGTTCCGTATAGACCTTTTATCAACTTTCTACCTATACCTAAGCCCTAATCCATATTCTACACTGCTAGTTCAGTTTTTTTAGCATCATTACCATCATTGGCATTATTTTAGTAGTATCTTTGCTAAAAATGCAACTTTTATATCCTTATCATACTTTTCATATATGTCCTTCTAGGACGGTGACGATGTTTAAACATAGTAAATATGTCTCTATTTATATTGGTGCGTTTGGCAACATCCCAAAACAGGCTGTCAACGTATTCCAAGATAAGATGGTTAGCCCGATTGCATATTATAAGTTACGTGTAACGGTGCACAGGGTACAGTCGACGACAACTGCCTCCGCATGATTTGTTGGCTATCAATGAAATATACATATAGGGCCTAAACTCTTAATAACATGATGATAATACTCTCAATATGGATATGGATACAGAAATTGATGTTCAAATCAAAATAATTAATAGGCAGGTACGAGTAGCTAACCAAACACGAATAAATCAAGAATCAAGAGTGAATAGGCATCTTCTAGGCACGAGCGTTACACCTTAGACTGTATCATCATTTTCCATCACGTGTGATCACAGTCAAGCGCTAGCCTATAGATTATATAAAAAACACATAGTGATATGGATTGAAGTTATAACCATACTATGGAAAAAGCCTTTGAGGAGCTTTCAAAAAGTTTTCGAAGATTTAAAACTCGCGATCATTTATGCAATAATTAGTGTGGTATGGGACCACGGTAATGTGCAAAACTGTAACGTACATATGAGGACAAATTGTACATATTCAGTACAAAATCAACGCTGAGTGTACATGTACAAAGATAACAAGGTTAACGGGGCACCCTCCAGGCATACCAACGACCACAATAGCGGCAAACACGAAAGAGTGCTACGTTAGCGTTACGTTATATTACATTACTTGCCTACCTTTAGTTTATTTTATCCACGTAATTGGAAAGGGGAATAGAATTTGTGCGATTCACCCAATTCCCATTCTACACGAAGGGGCTTTACCGTTGTGGCCACTTTAACTATTTAACATCAAAGTAAGGTTTGCTATTCGACCCGTACTTCTAATACGTAAATGTTTACCATCTTTAGTCTATACTCTATAGTCTATACCATAATGTTTTTCATCTAACCTTCAAGGTTTTATGGTATGGTGGCCCGTGGCATTTCCACCAAGGATCCACTAATTCTGTTTTTTTTCTAACAAATCTATAGGGCTTAATCTAGTATGTAAATTATTGTAATCCGTTATGTAAGTTTCACTACACTGCTCCTGATTTTGCAATATCCTTTCTTATTCCTTGTCTCTATAGTAAAAGGAACCTCGTCGCAGAATTACAGCTCCCTAGGTCCAAAAGTTTGGGCGTGGTGATAATGAGTCAACCAGTGAACATTTATTTTAAGAATAATAGATCTATTTTATTAAATAAAAGCTCTACAACTTGAGTAATGTTAATCTGAGTAGTGATAAAATCGTTATTTTATTTAACTGAGATGTCTCAATCTCGTGCAATTTTAACAATGCTGCAATATGTATGCAAATTGAATTCTCTTGAAATTTCCAGCTCGGTAAACGGGTAGTGTTGCTAATAGCTGATTAGCTTGTTACAAGTCTTTGGTGAAAGTGTATGAACTGGGACCCGGGTCGACTATTGTTGATTGTACGACAGCGGTCACGCTTCGCTAATTTGAATGCTGACACGACCAGTCTGCCTGTAATATTTAGAATTATCTCGTTAAAAGACATTATGTGATGATGTACTGGGAAAGTTCTACGTCCCAACAAAGGCGTGGCGAGCTGATATTTTATCACTGCTATGTTCATTACGAACTTAATTGAAAAAAGCGTTATGCAACCGTAGTTTTATTAGTCACAACTCACAGAGAAATCATTTCTTGCCGTCTGTCCTCAGGCGGTAAAAGGCTCTAGGCAGTTTTCTTTCTTCTGTTATGTTACGGGGATCGAATCATATCTAGAGACTCGGGTCGTCGACCTTTATTTTACGGCCAAAGTAATTGAATAAATCGATCTCAATAGTCATAGTTTCCATGTGAAACCGTTTAACGAATCTTATGTGAAAAGTTGTGGAATCATTGTAGCTGCACCGTTTAATCGATCAATTTGAGGAATTATAAAACACCTGGTGGTAGAGCTATTAGATTATTAATTGGTCGGTTTTTATGCTTTAGAAATTTAGAATGTGTCTACGAGAAACGTTACCAATTTGTGTACAGGTTTGCTGAATGAAAATACGCCAGTGTTATCGGACATTCTAAATCTAGGTTTTCAATTTATTTGCGTGAGAAACATTTAACTGAACTGTTTACATTGCAAACTTGTAACGGTGTACGAATTGTGTTATTTAATTGTTGTGAAATTTATTTGAGATATTAAAATCACGACTGATGCTGGTATATCTCGACTGCCTCAAGGATATGTGTCTTGGGTCATAGTCCAGTGGAGCGGACAACTATCGCTTTTAATTATACTTTAATCAAACGTATATAACCTATAAATTTTTTTATCAAGGCTTCGTAAGAAAATCTTTTCATTGCATCACAAGTAACGGGAATATTTTTACATAATATTTCTTATAATAATTGGTACCTACTTAAACCTGGACTTTAGCCTTGATATTATAAATTACATATGAATTGAATCACAAGTCACAACGTTGTATGAACGAGTATTATCTTTTATTCATTTTATTTCTTCTGATACCTACTATACGGTGCCGTTTAAGGATCATATCATTTGTATGGTTAGGTCATACCCTCGACTAACCCAAAGATTTGAGCCGCTGTGTCCATAAAGTAACTTAACAAATCACGTTCTCAGAGATAACTGATAACCTTCCAGAGATGTCAATACATTAAGAAATTATGTGTACACTGTACAAATTGAGTATATAAGTACCTAGCTAGCTGTAGTCTGTAGATTATGCTTAAATTAATTATATGATATTATCTTTAGATGATAATTATGATAGTTTAAAATTGCAGCCTACGCTGCACAGACCTTGAGCAGGATTATATGTGAAACGTTTAAGTGTAAAGTACAGAGTCCGTACTGAGAAAAAATGTGGGCAATTTATTAGCAAGCATACGTGCATTTATCATAACACTGATAACTGAACACGCGTGGGTAGGTACTGTGACAAGCAAGTTCAGCTTTCACTAGATCACGAATCGCGATAACATGTCAAAAAGTTTGCAAATGATTTCTTTTGTGATGTACTTGCTGTCGCACTTAAAGTCGAATTAGTTCAATAATTGACCACGAGTCTTGGATGTACTCATAGATTACGAACAAGTTGCGGTATGAATTACAAACGAAAGGGTTGTGCTTGTGACCGAGTCATGGACTCTAAGCAATCTTTTTCGAAGACCTGCCTAGCAAAGTTGGTGCGCTGTGGTTATGTTAGGTCCCACCTATAGCTTAATTCGAAGTACGGGGCAATAATAGATTTTACAATTCTTGCTTAGCTTTGGTCTGATAAGAGCTTTGACAGACTTACCGCCAAGTGCTTTAGCGTTTGGTGCGATATAAATACACATAACGAAGTATGAGTTATACCACATTATCACTTCCAACTTCCAAGCATGGCTTCCAAATGAGGCATTTGACTTCGACACCAACTTTGATAGCAATATAGGATGTTCCCTCAGCATATTACAAATAGAGATGGCTATTCACTGGAGCACTCTTTCGTTTGAAAAAGTGGCTTGGATGGCTATCGATTTTGGTGTTGTTACATGGTTGAACCAAGGTCATGTAACTTGATGACGTCGAATTACAATACAGTACTTTCGTACTCGTTAGTCGAAAGCGAATCCGTCGCGATGCCTCCCGTTTTGGGGACAACTTTCTGAGTATATTCGAACCACTTTTTTATCCTTTCCCAATCGGAATCTTGATAAGCATCAATCGCACAAACCGTTCGGGTCCACTTTCCACAGTTACGTAAGCTTTCGGCATGTTATTGTTGCGGTATCGATAGCTGATATAACTTACAAAAGGAAGGTCTGTTAATTAAGGCGTAGGTACCTACATGTTTGGGGTCCGCACCACTCGGATATCCGTTTCGAGCTGCATTGTTATGACAATCATGCCAATTATCATTTTTGAGATTCTTAGCCGCTGTTGAACATTTTGTTTTGACAATTTTTTCGATCGATTAAATGTAGATGAAATTCTCTGTTTTTTTTTATAAAATTTGGACAGATTACTTGTGACTTTCTCTCATATCTTTGTGGTGATGTTTCTCACTATTATTTCTCAATAAACTATCTCTTTGTACCTTTAGTTTGTAGTTTATATTGAATCGTAGTGTATTGCAGAGAATCAAAGGGTACCACTTAATTGAACCCTCAAGTCTATTAAGAAGAGGTTTATCTACAAACAAATAACAATTCAATACGTATGTTTCAAAATTAAACAATTTGTTGGTTTAGCAGCTACTAGTTATGCTGAAGCGAGTCATAATAGAAAAAGAATACGTACTTAAATTACATAAGATTAGCGGAGTTACATAGATATTAGGGACATTTCAACATTTCGGAATAACAATAACGTAAGGTCGTTAGAGAAAAATGTTATATGTTATAGTTTCATATTTTGCACGACACGCCAAATCGTATAGACTGTAGAGTATAGGAGATTGGGGAGAACCTTGACACAATAACATTTAATTTGCGCCGGGAATTAGGTAATACCTATAGACACGCGGCATGATTGTATCGTGATAGATTAGTACACGCACTGTTTTCTATTAAATGGTATCTGTGTCAGAGCAAGAAGGCAGTGCAGCACGTTCGCAATTAAATAATATCTGTCATTCGACCTACTATATATTATTAGTTTATGATTTCAGTTTCGTTAAGTTACATAAGCGTTCTCTCATACTTAATTAACAACTCTAAGGATAACTGTTTTTGTATTGAAAACAATAACAAAGATGGAATGACGCTCGTTCCTTGGAAGTTCGGCAGGTCGCTTGTGTGGGATGCAACTTGTGCTGATACATTGGCTGCGTCCCACATTCAAGCGTCCTTTTCCATGGCGGGTGCGGCGGCTACCGCTGCTGAACAGACCAAGAGACCTAAATATTTGCGCCTTTTGGAGTTGAGACCCTAGGGCCGTGGGGCCCGGGGGCTCGTCCCCTTTTCGGTGAAATATCGAAATGGGTAATCGAGTCCATCGGGACTCCAAGAGCTGACAGCTACATTGGCCTAAAGTTAAGTTTGGCCATGAAAAGAGGTAACGCTGCCAGCATTTTGGGTACTATGCCTCGCTGCCTCGGCTTCGATGAGTCTTTAGAGTAAGTTTTTGTTTTAGACTACTTAATTTTATTTTTGTAAATAGGTCCTGTAACACAACATACATAATAAATACATCGATCATATGGAGTTGCCGCCGATCGAACTAGATGGCGCCACCAGTACGCTAACTCGCGCTGAAGCTTCCCACTGGGAGAAACATTAGAAGACCCCGGCGACTACTCTTCGTCAATTCCAAACGTAGCTTAGCTACTGTGCTTCGGCAAGTGCTTTCCACCAGGAGACACCCGCCGGACTCTGTAGCCAAGCCTGCTAAGGATAGTGCTTCCTACTATTGCTTCCACATTGTGGGACTTTAGCGTGGGACACTCCTCTTTGTTATTTGTAAAGTACATCGCAATCTATATATATAAAAGAATGAGGTATTTTGGTTGTTCCACGGATTCCGCCAAAACTATAGGTCGTAGAGATCTGAAATTTGGTACTTAGGTAGATATTAGGTCATGAATTCGTACTAAGACGGGGATTCCAGAAATTCCATGTTTAAGGGGTAAAAATCATACATTTAAGGGTATTTCCCATACAAAAGTAAAATTTTTTCGTTGTTCCAGGAATTCCCGAGAAACTAAAAGTCGTAGAGATCTTAAATTTGGTACCTAGGAAGATATTAGGTCATGAATTCGTACTAAGACGGGGATTCCGGAAATTCCATGTTTAAGGGGTAGAAATAGTACATTAAAGGGATTTCTCCATACAAAATTGTAATTTTTTTCGTTGTTCCAGGCATTCCCGAAAAACTAAAAGTCGTAGAGATCTGAAATTTGGTATCTAGGTAGATATTAGGTCATGAATTCGTACTAAGACGGGGATTCCAGAAATTCCATGTTTAAGGGGTAGAAATAGTACATTAAAGGGATTTCTCCATACAAAATTGTAATTTTTTTCGTTGTTCCAGGAATTCCCGAAAAACTAAAAGTCGTAGAGATCTGAAATTTGGTATCTAGGTAGATATTAGGTCATGAATTCGTACTAAGACGGGGATTCCAGAAATTCCATGTTTAAGGGGTAGAAATAGTACATTAAAGGGATTTTTCCATACAAAATTGTAATTTTTTTTGTTGTTCCAGGAATTCCCGAAAAACTACAAGTTGTAGAGATCTGAAATTTGGTACCTATATTGACATTAGGTCATGAATTCGTACTAAGACGGGGATTCCAGAAATTCAAATTGGAAGGGATAAAAATCCTACTTTTAAGGGATTTTCCCATACAAAAGTGTAATTTTTGCGTTGTTCCAGGGATTCCAGCGAAATTAAAAGTCGTAGAGATCTGAAATTTGGTACATAGGTTGGTATTAGGTATATCATGAATTCGTATTCAGAAAGGGATTTTCGAGATTCAAATTTTGAGGAGGAAAAATTTTGAATTTTTTGGCCGCCATTTTGAACTTTTTTGTTACTGGGCCGATTGCTTTGAAAATCGATATTTGACTATGGCAGCAAGCATAGAGACGGAATTTGTGGTCAAAATTAAAAAAAATAGGCCGCCATTTTGAACTTTTTTGTTACTGGGCCGATTGCTTTGAAAATCGATATTTGACTATGGCAGCAAGCATAGAGAAGGAATTTGTTGTCAATATTTAAAAATGTGGCCGCCATTTTGAACTTTTTAGTTACTGGGCCGATTGCTTTGAAAATCAATATTTGACTATGGCAGCAAGCATAGAGAAGGAATTTGTGGTCAAAAATTAAAAAAGTGGCCGCCATTTTGAACTTTTTTGTTACTGGGCCGATTGCTTTGAAAATCGATATTTGACTATGGCAGCAAGCATAGAGAAGGAATTTGTGGTCAAAATTTAAAAATGTGGCCGCCATTTTGAACTTTTTAGTTACTGGGCCGATTGCTTTGAAAATCAATATTCGACTATTGCAGCAAGCATAGAGAAGGAATTTGTGGTCAAAATTTAAAATAGCCGCCATTTTGAACTTTTTTGTTACTGGGCCGATTGCTTTGAAAATCGATATTTTACAGTGGCAGCAAGCATAGAGAAAGAGTTTGTGGTCAAAATTTAAAAAAGTGGCCGCCATTTTGAACTTTTTTGTTACTGGGCCGATTGCTTTGAAAATCAATATTTGACTATGGCAGCAAGCATAGAGAAGGAATTTGTGGTCAAAATTTAAAAATGTGGCCGCCATTTTGAACTTTTTAGTTACTGGGCCGATTGCTTTGAAAATCAATATTTGACTATGGCAGCAAGCATAGAGAAGGAATTTGTGGTCAAAATTTAAAAAAGTAGCCACCATTTTGAACTTTTTTGTTACTGGGCCGATTGCTTTGAAAATCGATATTTTACAGTGGCAGCAAGCATAGAGAAAGAGTTTGTGGTCAAAATTTAAAAAATAGGCCGCCATTTTAAACTTTTTTGTAACTGGGCCGATTGCTTTGAAAATCGATATTTGACTATGGCAGCAAGCATAAAGAAGGAATTTGTGGTCAAAATTTAAAAAAGTGGCCGCCATTTTGTACTTTTTTGTTACTGGGCCGATTGCTTTGAAAATCGATATTTGACTATGGCAGCAAGCATAGAGAAGGAATTCGTGGTCAAAATTTAAAAAAGTGGCCGCCATTTTGAACTTTTTTGTTACTGGGCCGATTGCTTTGAAAATCGATATTTTACAGTGGCAGCAAGCATAGTGAAAGAGTTTGTGGTCAAAATTTAAAAAATAGGCCGCCATTTTGAACTTTTTTGTTACTGGGCCGATTGCTTTGAAAATCGATATTGGACTATGGCAGCAAGCATAGAGAACGAATTTGTGGTCAAAATTTAAAAAAGTGGCCGCCATTTTGAAAATTTTTGTTACTGGGCCGATTGCTTTGAAAATCGATATTTTACAGTGGCAGCAAGCATAGAGAAAGAGTTTGTGGTCAAAATTAAAAAAATAGGCCGCCATTTTGAACTTTTTTGTTACTGGGCCGATTGCTTTGAAAATCGATATTTGACTATGGCAGCAAGCATAGAGAAGGAATTTGTGGTCAAAATTTAAAAAAAGTGTCCGCCATTTTGAACTTTTTTGTTACTGGGCCGATTGCTTTGAAAATCGATATTTGACTATGGCAGCAAGCATAGAGAAGGAATTTGTGGTCAAAATTTAAAAAAGTGGCCGCCATTTTGTACTTTTTTGTTACTGGGCCGATTGCTTTGAAAATCGATATTTGACTATGGCAGCAAGCATAGAGAAGGAATTCGTGGTCAAAATTTAAAAAAGTGGCCGCCATTTTGAACTTTTTTGTTACTGGGCCGATTGCTTTGAAAATCGATATTTTACAGTGGCAGCAAGCATAGAGAAAGAGTTTGTGGTCAAAATTTAAAAAATAGGCCGCCATTTTGAACTTTTTTGTTACTGGGCCGATTGCTTTGAAAATCGATATTGGACTATGGCAGCAAGCATAGAGAACGAATTTGTGGTCAAAATTTAAAAAAGTGGCCGCCATTTTGAACTTTTTTGTTACTGGGCCGATTGCTTTGAAAATCGATATTTTACAGTGGCAGCAAGCATAGAGAAAGAGTTTGTGGTCAAAATTAAAAAAATAGGCCGCCATTTTGAACTTTTTTGTTACTGGGCCGATTGCTTTGAAAATCGATATTTGACTATGGCAGCAAGCATAGAGAAGGAATTTGTGGTCAAAATTTAAAAAAAGTGTCCGCCATTTTGAAATTTTTTGTTACTGGGTCGATTGCTTTGAAAATCGACATCTGATTATTTCACCAAGCATCGAGAAGGAATTTGTAGTCAAAATTTAAAAAATTGGCTGCCATTTTGAACTTTTTTGTTACTGGGCCGATTGCTTTGAAAATCGACATTTGACAATGGCAGCAAGCATAGAGAAAGAATTTGTAGTCAACATTTTAAAAAGTGGCCGCCATTTTGAACTTTTTTGTTACTGGGCCGATTGTTTTCAAAGTTGATATCTGATAATCGCAGCGAGCATAGAAAAGGAATTTTTGGTAAAAATTTAAAAGAATTGGCCACAATTTTGTACTTATAAGTATGTCTTACCATGGTAGCAAGCAACCACGGCCGGATGGACGAACGGACGGTGGAGTCTTAGTAAGAGCTTTTACCCTTTGAGTACGGAACCCTAAAAATGGCCACCATATTTAACTTTTTTGTGACGATCGAATTTTTCAAAATCGATATGTGACTATTACCAGGAAGCAAGAGAAAATTTTGTGGGCAAAATCGTGTGTAATGCAGGAATTTTGGAAATTAAACCACCATACAGTAAAGCATAACTCAGAAGTTAACGTGAGCGAAGCCGCGGGCGTTTGCTAGTAAAAGTATATTTCCAACACGTGTCAGCTGTTTCGACTCGACCTCCGACGAGGACCACCTCCACCCTCTTACATCTGGCGCGCAACGTGGAGCCGCCACCTTCAACCTGGCGGACACAGGCAAATCGAACACCACTGGACCAAAGTTCTACGTCACGAAATCGGGTCGAACATCGACGTTGCGTCAGAGGAAAAAATCAAATATGGCGCTGACGGCGAAACAATTTCAAAAACTGCTGGAAGAAAATCATCGGCAGCAGCAGTCTCTCATCGCCGCTTTAACTAAACAAAAAAGCGGAAATATGACTAATTGTAAATGTTTCTTCAACGGCGAAAAAGAAACTGAGAAAGTGGAGTCTTTCTTGTCCGCTATAGAACTCTTCAGGAAATTAGAGGGAATCTCGGACCACGACTTCATCCAAGGCCTGCCATTGGTGCTGCATAAAGAAGCCGGTACCTGGTGGCAAGGGGTTAAAGAGGAAATCAAGACTGTGACCGACTTTGAATCGCGCTTAAGGGAGAAGTTTTCACCATTAAAACTTCCCCATCTTCTTTATCAAGAGTTGATGACCATTGCTCAAGGCACATCTGAAAGCACTGAGAACTTTGTTAGTAAGAAAAGGGTGCTGTTTTCTTTACTACCTGAGCCTAAACATCCAGAACCACAGCAGTTAGATATGATTTACCACTTGTTACGACTGGACATCAGGGACAAAACTCCTCGAGCAGCTTTCGCCACATACAATCAACTGTTGGAATCTGCAAAAGGCATTGAGCAAATTAACAAGGAAAAGAAGACAAGCAATCCTTCTTCAATAGCTTCTTCTGTCCCACGAAGTGTAAAGATGCGATGTTCTTTCTGTAAGAATCCTGGACACGTAATTGCAGAATGCCGCAAGAAAAAGAAGATTGAATCACAAGCCGAGCATACTCAAGCCTCTAAAATTAGTCAGGCTCAAACTCAAGCCTCGTCACTTTCCCAGCCGAAATTTATATGTTACGGCTGCGGTGCCCCGAATGTAGTGCGCACAAACTGTCCTACCTGCTCACACCAGAAGTCAAAGCCCATCAAGGAGGAAATTGGATTCTGCTGACTTAGTATTCGGCACGATACACGACCACATCCGGTCATTCCAGCAACTATAGGAGGGATAAAAGGTTACCCATACATCGATACGTGCGCGAAAACAAATGTTGCTTCATACTCGCTGTATTGCCGCCTTCAAGAACAAGGCTACGGGTTTAAAGAAGAACAAGTTGAACTCACCTTAGCTGACGGAGTCACTAAGACTTGCACAGTTCTGACAGTTCGTGTAGACGTCGAGATTCATGGAAGAGTGTTTCCTACAAATTTCATGATATTACCCGAATCTAGGAAAAATAAAACCTTACTGGGTATAGGGTTCCTTACAAAAGCTATGATGGTCCTGAATATACCGCAATTCACATGGCACTTTATTGATAATCCCGATGATGTACACGAGCTCTTCACAGAGGATTTTGTTAAGTTTAAGGAAACCTCTACAGCAGTTTTACAAATGAATTCGCAACGGCAAGCCATATCGTCACATAGAACAAGTGCTCCTGTTAATGCATTTTCCATGAGCTCCACTGCCAGCATTATTTCTTCAGGCGCTGATAGTCTGGTTTCTATTGCTGAGGTTAAGGACGACGCCAGCCTTCCGGAAGATAGTGCCCACACAAAAAGAAGATATGAGCTTAAAGAGATATGTTTCGATAGTCCTAAACGGGTTAAGACGATCTTTGATGGCTATTCGCCCAGGCTAAACTATATATTCCGTGATGCGCAAATGAACGTCAAAAGACAGGAAGTAGAGCTATCACCTCACTCTATGGCGCTATTCCCAGACGCGTCAGATAATGGCATTAACATTGTGGATGTGGAACTGCCTCACAATGACGAAATGCAAATGACTACATAACGTCAAAACAGCAGAGCAGTTTTAGTCCAGGGGGAGGGAGAGAATGAGCACCCTATATAGGACTTACAGAAGAACTTCCAGCTCCGGTTCAAACTTTACGGAAGAGGGGACGCCCTCGCAGAAACAAATAAGAAAATTACTTGAGTCTACCATAATGTGTATCCAGTTTCCTCGTCGGGACGCCTTCGAAAACTGAGGGGGAGACTGTAACACAACATACATAATAAATACATCGATCATATGGAGTTGCCGCCGATCGAACTAGATGGCGCCACCAGTACGCTAACTCGCGCTGAAGCTTCCCACTGCGAGAAACATTAGAAGACCCCGGCGACTACTCTTCGTCAATTCCAAACGTAGCTTAGCTACTGTGCTTCGGCAAGTGCTTTCCACCAGGAGACACCCGCCGGACTCTGTAGCCAAGCCTGCTAAGGACAGTGCTTCCTACTATTGCTTCCACATTGTGGGACTATAGCGTGGGACACTCCTCTTTGTTATTTGTAAATTTTCTAACATAGCAATAAAAGTATATTTCCAACACGTGTCAGCTGTTTCGACTCAACCTCCGACGAGGACCACCTCCACCCTCTTACAGTCCTAGTTATTAAATTAAATATTTCAATATTCTTAAAAATTAAAAAAAAACTGAGATTAATTAACACAATTCTTGAAATTAAAAAATACAAAGATTAATTAACAGATTTCTTGAAACTAGAGAAAAAGCTATATACAGTTACCTCGGTAATTAAATGTTTCTATACCTACTTAGTTTCAAAATTGCTTCCAAAGCGAAATTCTTGACCCAGCAATCCTAAATTAATCTGCCCACAATCCGCAACTCCGTCACGGTCAAAGATTTGTAAATAGCCATTTCTAGACCTTGTTCTACGTTGTTTATAGCAAATCCAGTTGGCCAACTACAGCTGATTCGGTCATTTGGGTACCGTTAAGGCAATATTGGGCCCGCGCGCCGATTTATTCTGGTAGTTAAGGTAATAAAAAAATGCAAATAAAACTGAGTTGGCCTTAAAAACTTGCGATAATAAAGATTTAAAGGTCATCAGAGTTAAACATCGTGCGTGACACAGTTTGCGGATTCGCAAAACAAAATGGCGATGGCCGATGGGTGCGTCGAGCTCGAGGGTTGAGAGCGAGGCTGGCTGAGTTCTGTTTGCAACAGTTCGGTAATCCGTGGGAGCACGTGCAAGCAAGGTCGAGGTCGCCGATAAATAATTGCTCATGTCGAGCTTCGGTCAGATGTTTCGAAAATAATTGTAATTCATAGCTTACAAGTCGTCAGCGCCCCACCGATCGTGCGTAGCCGCATCAGAGCTTGCGAAAGCTTTGTATTTTGTACACCTTTGAATTTTAATCCTCTTATATTTTGGATTACGTCGATATTGACATATGTATTTAAACTTTCATTAAGTTTAATGTTTATTACTTTATTAAAAGAGTAAGTTTTGCCCGCGGCTGCTCCTCTGTTAAAGTTGTGTTGATTAATGTGTCCTGTTTGTGTTACGCCGCACTGCAGCTTTTGATTTAACGCGCAAATTATATGACGTATCGGTGATTTCACTAAACCGATTTCTACACCAATAAAAAA
The DNA here is from genome assembly GCA_036785405.1 of Coenonympha arcania. Taxonomy (NCBI): domain Eukaryota; kingdom Metazoa; phylum Arthropoda; class Insecta; order Lepidoptera; family Nymphalidae; genus Coenonympha; species Coenonympha arcania. The sequence goes on from CM072067.1 coordinate 8,812,418, forward strand.
ATAGTTTAGTGAAAACACTATAACTCAAATCAAATCTTCAATTAATGTTCCTCGTCTGTACTTAATTCAATTGATAAATGCAATTAAACAAACGCGTTCAAAATATACAGGGTTATTATATAAACAATACCAAATCGCTCTCGGTCTGTATTTTTTACATTAAAACTAACAACTTTGGTTCTACGACTTTTTTTACATAATTTTGTTTAGAAATATCAAATATTCAATATTTTACAGAGATACTCTACGTGTTCCTACTCTGTGGTGGCATCGGCAATAGCTCGCGCGGCGCGCGGCGCGAAACCTCAACAGTGTAATTTCACCTTACAGAAATAACATTTTTTGTATGAAATAAATAAATACTGAATTTTGAAAAGTCGCAGAACAAAAGTTGTTAGCGTTAATGTAAACAACGAGAGCGATTTGCATTTTTTATACAACACTGTAGATCTGGAATATAAAGGCAGTGACCTTGTTGCATTATTTTAAAACTAATAGCCATGAAAACGAAGCGTCCAGACACTGATGAAAACTGGGTAAAACGATTTTTGTTTACGATTGATATTTTGTTGTGTACTCTATATAAAAAATCCACTTTCAATTTTTATTAAATTGTTGAAATAATAATAATACGGAATAAAGTACATTGCTGGCAGGCCAGACATTTAGTACCACTAACTACCTATACCTAGCAGTATTAGTCCATTGAAGAAAATATTTAAGTGGATTTATATTTGTAATTTAGCTAAATTTAATTAATATAAGAGAATGTTGGTCCACTGAGGACTTGCATGTGTTGATGCAAATATTACAAAGAATTAAAAAGTACCTACCTAGGAGATAGCTAATTCCAAACCTCTGCAAGTGATGGAAAATGTAAATATCAACACGTTGATCTGACAATCATCGTAATTTATATTTGAAGGTGATTTGAAGAAGATAAATTAGACTTTATTATTCAAAATAGGATTCTTAAGACATAAAGAGGTGTAGTTAAACGCAGCCTTAATGAAGTGAGAGGTGCGTGCAACGAACCCAGTTCATAAACGTCTTACGGCGTCTGACGCAACGATCACCTGTGCTTTATAGAACAAAACTTGATTGCTACTGCATTCCATAACCATAAACGGCCTGCTCGCTTAAAGTATTCACAAGAACTCAATAAACAATGGCCTTTGTTTCAAATGAACTGAAAACGCGGAAATTAGATCGACGATCGAGAAAATCGATATCTTAATAGACCTTGCGCCCGCTTGTCAGCGCCACTTTGCATTTTATCGCACGTCACTAATTTACCAAACTAATAATATTAATAACCAAATGAATAATTATTTTTACTATTAGGTATTACGAGCCAAAGGTTATTTTAAACCACTTCACACATTTCACAGCTATTCTACATTCCATAGGTAGGTACTTTAAAAACTAAATTCGAAGTACATATTTATTTCCATTTTTAGGGTCTTGTAAGAGCCTGGATCTCATTCTTTCATTCACTCCGTAAAGTTATGAAAGGCCAAAACACTCAAAAAACTAATATTGTCAAGGTGATTTGCGACGGGAAAAAGTCCATCGTGATTTCAAACTACGTGAATAAAGAAATTAACACTTTCCCACGGTCGAATTCACTTGCCGTTTAGGTAATATCAATCGTCTTACCTACATAACATCTAAAGGAATTTAAAACTTTTACTATTATATATTCAGGTAGAGTTAAAAATATGCATCCTGGTTGTCAAGGAAAGTGTAAGTGTAACGGATGAGATCGTGACTATGTACGAACCGAGATTAATTCACTTGCAATGATTAATTGAAACTATACAGGCTAAAGATACAATAAATTGTACTGTAGGCGATAAGATTCTTTCAAAACAAGCACTCAGTTATTTGCAAATTAAAAAGGCAAATATGTATCCCGTAAGACCTTTAAATTTGTCCTCGAAAATTTCTGTGTTAATGTTTCAGTGAAGCAAAAATAACCTGTCATAATGTAAAACATCAAGTGGCGGCCTTTAATATTGGAGAGTTGACGAAAATTTAACAGAAATTACTGAGAGGTCATTACCAGAACGCAATACTCGTAATGTATGTAAGTAATAATATAATATCAATATGTATTCGTTGAAGTAATCACAAGATAGGAATTGCATGAACTGAGGAAGATCATTGAGTGTTGTACCAATATTTTCGCTACAGGCGCAAACATTTGCTCGCAAGCCAGAGTAAATGATAAAATCGTGATCTTGAATTAGGGATGTGTTAAGAGAACTCCAAGCGATCGTTACCCAACACAATTCAAGTGCAATGTGAATAATATCTCTTTTAAACGTCTTGCAGGCGAAGCTTGCCAACCATTGTTTTGACTTCGCCGTTTTTGGACCATAGCGAATTGAGCTGAACGAATGTATGGTGACCGACGGACGTAAACTGACCAAGGTTATTGCTTCTTCCTTTATTGAGACTCAAGTGCCACAAATTTAAAATTAATGTAGGTATGGTAAATATAGTTACTCCATTTTTCAGGCAGCTATATAAAAAGCGGTCTTACAACCGAAATGATGCTTGCGAAATTATTTATTTCAATTTTGGCAATGCTTTATGTTAATGCAAGCATGTAGTCATTAAGTTAATTCCTACCCTTGAAGGTGTTGTGAAACTTACTCGCAGGGAATGTATATTTTAATAGTTTGACTGTTTTAATTAGTGATTCCTATACCTACTGTATGGGCCACAACTTAGATATATAATTATTGAAAAATTAGCCATATAAACTAGGCAGGCTACAATATATGTAACAAATGAAGTATATGAAAAAAAATCTAGAAAGTTTTTAATTTCGTGATTAATATTTATAAATCACGGTCTCTGAGAATCGGTGGGAAAATATCATGAAGTCAACATTAAAAGTTTAAAGCGGCTGTTATAACACATTAATCGTTTTATTGGCCCACTAACAAAATTGCAAGGATAGGTAGGTATTATAGTTTCAAATTCTAATAAACCTGAGTCTGGCTTGCAACAGGAAAACAAAAGGCATTTAGGTATTTTAGCCTTACCAAACTATTACAGAAACGCTCGAGAGTAAAGTAATTCGAGATTATTTATAGTAGAGATAGTGTTTGTTAATGACCAATAAGACAACAATGGTGCTCCCTTTTGTGTCGCAGTGACCCGAACTGATTATCCGAGATAAGATTGTAGGAAATAAACGAACAGGCGGAGCGCAAAACAGCATGGGTGGTCTGAGGTATAATATGTTACCGTTTTACGATCTCACGCAGTCTTCTGCGATGTATCAAATGGAAGGAAATCATGCTTAATGATTTTGCCCGGGCGATATTCGTGTTTTTGTGTAGTGTTCAAAAGGATATTCTATGCTCGATCATGAACGGGTTTTAATGATAGCATCAACATTATGCTTATTACCCTAATCACTTTCTATGTTCAAATTGCGATCAATTAGATGAAAATAAAAAGCTTGATGGGCAATTTTATGGAAAACTTTATACAGTTGAACATTAAATTAATAGGTTATACGGCTCTAGTAAAATTACCTGTATACCTTTAAGCTGCAGCATTATAAGACGATAAGCTAACTGTATATTTGATAGAGAGAAAGACATAGTATTACATAACATCATTATTATGTGCTATCTTCAAATGATTTTTGTCATTCTTTGTTTCGTTTGTACAACAGCCAAAATCTGTTGATAGTGAAGTCTTTAAGCCTAATACATCTAGGTTCTTCCCTTTATGTCGTCCACACTTTACAGATTTGGCGCTATGTACATTTCTTGCCAATAATTTGTCCTATCAGTATTAGTTCCAGTGCTTCTGAGAAAAGTTGATTTTTAAATATTGCATCTTGACTCTTGTTCTTGTCATTCACATGTGAATATATAAGAACGACTCCACACTGTCTCTGAGAAAGTGTACGTATAAAACCAGTCTTGTTTGCATAATTTCTGGCCATTCATCATAGTATACTAGCTAAGTTATCAAACAGTGGGTGGCAGTGTTTTAAATAATTTTAGAATACGTATCTATTTATAATGACACCTCATGTACACCAAATAAGGGAACATCACTGTCATGTAGGCTTGTGAAAAACAAAAACTTATACGGATCCGGGTCTTTTCTATCTCAATAATAACATGGAGTATGTTGTAGATAAAGAGTGGTATTCGCTAGCCCGACTTGAACCAGTGAGATGGATCTAAGCTCTTTATCTTCTTCTTTTTTCTTTGGGTAAGATTTTGCAACTTAATTTTGGAGCACATTGTCTTTAACAAATGTATATTTTTAAAAGCTTTTCAAGACGTAATTAAAGCTCGTAAAGCATATAAAGATGTTCCATGTACGTTGTTCATGTTCACAGTCCATTGAAAAGGTTGACTTGTGAATGGCGGTGTTATTTTTACCGGCCTTTATCATTTGTTATCGTTGGATTTTATCTGCCTGACCTAGTTGTTATGGCATAAATAATTGCAGGCAGTAACTTATCAATGTTATCAGTGTTTGTTTTGCTTTACGGACTTTTTATAATACCGGAAATCCATGTACAGGCTACAGACGTACCTAGACTACCCTTTCATACCATACTATTGTGAGTGTTGACTTAAGAAATACCAGTATCATCATAATAAATACCAGTATCTCCTTTCCTTTGATACTTCAACTTTAGTGGTTCTAGGCGTCCGCTACTTTTTTACATTCACATCTCCTTTCTAGTTACGTTTTTCTTCTAAAAAATTTTAATCAATACCACTAATATCGTCTGGATCTCAAAAAATGAATACCCGAAGAATGTCTAAGCCTAATGTCTTGCTCTAGGCAGGTCTCCGACCAGATGGACTGACGATATTAGAAGAGTCGCGGGAAGGCGCTGGATTCAGGTAGCGCAGGACCATGTGGGCTGGAAATCATTGCAGAACGAACGAAAGCTCTAGATTTGTTGGAACTGCATCAGGTCACATTTAGTAATGTAAGTCGCGAATATGAGCTCGTTTGTCTAATAATAGTCCTGCGGCGAAGCTATTACATTTCACACGTACAAAAAGAAGTACAAACTGTTACGTGATGCACCGAGACCTGTCTGGAATCCCGCGATGTAATACGTTGTCCTTCGGTCTACTCTGGGGTTTATTATTATCTCGGAGTGAGTAGGTATGAGTAGCGAGCGAGGTGTGTGGCCGGGCTCGCGAACAGGTTTGTAGCATTAACATATGAACCAACTTTGTTGCCCCTTGCTGTCAGCTTGCCAAACTTAATCGGTTCCAACATGTGCTTGACGTGCGACCTTTTAGCGTGATGATCCTAATTTCTGAATCGATAGAATGTCTTTAATTTTTTTAATTCCAACAACGATTTTCAGTATTTTTTTCTATTATTTTTCCAAAATATTTCAAAAAGCAGCCTTTTGGCAAAAAAAAAGATTTTCCTATCTCTATCCGCAAACAGTATCAAGGGAGTTAAGTAATCATTGTCAATAACCTAACTGGGTAGTTCTTTTCCCATTTAGGCATTAGTTTACCAACAAAGTTGGTCCGTCTGATTGCGATATAACACTTGTGGCAGCTCTAGAGGTCTTCATAAAAAACCATTGAAAATTTAACGACAGGCAGTAACAGTAACAAGCAGAGCAAGTCACAGCTTCTTTATATCTCTCAATGGGAATCTCACTTTTCATAGCATAGTGACATAGTGATAAAATCGCTGCCGGGGGTTACGCCGTACGAGTGATGTATGATGATATAACTGTAAAATGACCGTAACTTTTGGTCTAGTGGTCTAGCCACATTTATTATATGTCAGAGTCATAGCTCGCTTGTAGTTGTTCAGTAGAAATAGTGTTTATATTATTTATTCGCTTCAGACGCTTAATGCATTGTTTTTTCATAGATAGGATTTCGTTCGACCACAATCCCTCTTATGGAAAGTGACGATGTGGTTGAAGATGGAATGCGCTTTCCTTAGAAGACGCTTATTCACTCTATTGTTAAACGTTAAATAAATAAGGGTCAAAGTTGTTGTATTGTATTGTGTGATAAGATGTGGAGAGAATGTAACAAACCGATGTGGTAGGAGAGAAGATGTAACAAACCGCTTTGTGCCTACTGATGTAGTATCTCTATATCATGCGATGTAGAAAGAACGATGACGGAAGAATTGAGAGTTAAAACATTTGTTGATGAAAAGACGGTGACAACCATCAAAAAGCTCCATTTGACTGTAACGTCTCCGGGTCACACAGTTTCTGTAAAATTACAAATCCCAAATCCTGGCATATTGTGTGAGAATATAGAGTTTCTGGGACATTTTGTTTGCACAGTTCATATAGGAGCGATAGGTTCGAGCAATGTCAAGTAACAGAGAATGGTCGTAACGCTCTCCTGCTTTTGCAGAGCTTTGTGCGTATTTATAAACGTGTTTTGTCATGATCTATTTTTTATTCTAAACTAGCAAACGCCCGCGGCTTCGCTCACGTTGATCTTCTGCTTAACTCCCTCAGGCGTTAAGTTTCCAAAATTCTTGTATTAACCGTCATTTAATTTAATTTTGACCATTAAATAGGTATTTCCTAATGCTTGCTGGTTATAGTCAGACGTCGATTTTCAAACAACAAACCCAAAACAAAGGCCCAGTAACAAAAAAGTTCAAAATGGCGGCCAAAAAGTTCATCATTTTTTTATCTTGACCGCAAATTCCTTCTCTACGCTTGCTGCGATAGTCAGATATCGATTTTCAAAGCAATCGGCCCAGTAACAAAAAAAATTCAAAATGGCGGGCAAAAAGTTCATATTTTTTTAATTTTGACCACAAATTGCTTCTCTATGATTGCTGCCATAGTCAGACGTCGATTTTCAAAGCAATCGGCCCAGTAAAAAAAAGTTCAAAATGGAGGCCACGTTTTCAATTCTGACCACAAATTCCTTCTCTATGCTTGCTGCCATAGTCAAATATCGATTTTTAAAGCAATCGGCCCAGTAACAAAAAAGTTCAAAATGGCGGCCACTTTTTTAATTCTGACCACAAATTCCTTCTCTATGCTTGCTGCCATAGTCAGACGTCAATTTTTAAAGCAATCGGCCCACTGACAAAAAAATTCAAAATGGCGGCCACTTTTTTAAAATTTTGACCACAACTTCCTTCTCTATGCTAGCTGCCATAGTCAAATATCGATTTTCAAAGCAATCGATCCAGTAACAAAAAAGTTCAAAATGGCGGCCACTTTTTTTAAATTTTGACCACAAATTCCTTTTCTATGCTTGCTGTCATAGTCAAATATCGATTTTCAAAGTAATCGGTCCAGTAACAAAAAAGTTCAAAATGGCTGCCACTTTTTTAAATTTTGACCACAAATTCCTTCTTTATGCCAGCTGCCATAGTCAAATATCGATTTTCAAAGCAATCGGTCCAGCAACAAAAAAGTTCAAAATGGCGGCCACTTATTTAAATTTTGACCACAAATTCCTTCTCTATGCCAGCTGCCATAGTCAAATATCGATTTTCAAAGCAATCGGTCCAGTAACAAAAAAGTTCAAAATGGCGGCCTCTTTTTTAAATTTTGACCACAAATTCCTTCTCTATGCTTGCTGCCAAAGTCAAATATCGATTTTCAAAGCAATCGGTCCAATAACAAAAAAGTTCAAAATGGCGGCCACTTTTTTAAATTTTGACCACAAATTCCTTCTCTATGCTTGCTGCCATAGTCAAATATCGATTTTCAAAGCAATCGGTCCAGTAACAAAAAAGTTCAAAATGGCGGCCACTTTTTTAAATTTTGACCACAAATTCCTTCTCTATGCCAGCAGCCATAGTCAAATATTAATTTTCAAAGTAATCGACCCAGTAACAAAAAAGTTCAAAATGGCGGCCACTTTTTTAAATTTTGACCACAAATTCCTTCTCTATGCCAGCTGCCATAGTCAAATATCGATTTTCAAAGCAATCGGTCCAGTAACAAAAAAGTTCAAAATGGCGGCCACTTTTTTAAATTTTGACCACAAATTCCTTCTCTATGCTTGCTGCCATAGTCAAATATCGATTTTCAAAGCAATCGGCCCAGTAACAAAAAAGTTCAAAATGGCGGCCACTTTTTTAAATTTGACCACAACTTCCTTCTCTATGCTTGCTGCCATAGTCAAATATCGATTTTCACAGCAATCGGTCCAGTAACAAAAAAGTTCAAAATGGCGGCCACTTTTTTAAATTTTGACCACAAATTCCTTCTCTACGCTTGCTGCCATAGTCAAATATCGATTTTCAAAGCAATCAACCCAGAAACAAAAAAGTTCAAAATGGCGGCCACTTTTTTAAATTTGACCACAACTTCCTTCTCTTTGCTTGCTGCCATAGTCAAATATCGATTTTCAAAGCAATCGGTCCAGTAACAAAAAAGTTCAAAATGGCGGCCACTTTTTTAAATTTTGACCACAAATTCCTTCTCTATGCTTGCTGCCATAGTCAAATATCGATTTTCAAAGCAATCGACCCAGAAACAAAAAAGTTCAAAATGGCGGCCACTTTTTTAAATTTGACCACAACTTCCTTCTCTTTGCTTGCTGCCATAGTCAAATATCGATTTTCAAAGCAATCGGTCCAGTAACAAAAAAGTTCAAAATGGCGGCCACTTTTTTAAATTTTGACCACAAATTCCTTCTCTATGCTTGCTGCCATAGTCCAATATCGATTTTCAAAGCAATCGGTCCAGTAACAAAAAAGTTCAAAATGGCGGCCACTTTTTTAAATTTTGACCACAAATTCCTTCTCTATGCTTGCTGCCATAGTCAAATATCGATTTTCAAAGCAATCGACCCAGAAACAAAAAAGTTCAAAATGGCGGCCACTTTTTTAAATTTGACCACAACTTCCTTCTCTTTGCTTGCTGCCATAGTCAAATATCGATTTTCAAAGCAATCGGTCCAGTAACAAAAAAGTTCAAAATGGCGGCCACTTTTTTAAATTTTGACCACAAATTCCTTCTCTATGCTTGCTGCCATAGTCAAATATCGATTTTCAAAGCAATCAACCCAGAAACAAAAAAGTTCAAAATGGCGGCCACTTTTTTAAATTTTGGCCACAAATTCCTTCTCTATGCTTGCTGCCATAGTCAAATATCGATTTTCAAAGCAATCGGTCCAGTAACAAAAAAGTTCAAAATGGCGGCCACTTTTTTAAATTTTGACCACAAATTCCTTCTCTATGCTTGCTGCCATAGTCAAATATCGATTTTCAAAGCAATCGACACAGAAAAAAAAAAGTTCAAAATGGCGGCCACTTTTTTAAATTTTGGCAACAAATTCCTTCTCTATGCTTGCTGCCATAGTCAAAAGTCGATTTTCAAAGCAATCGGCCCAGTAACAAAAAAGTTCAAAATGGCGGCCAAAAAGTTCAAAATTTTTTTCTCCACAAAATTTGGATCTCGAAAATCCCTTTCTGAATACGAATTCATTATATAATACCAACCTAGGTACCAAATTTCAGATCTCTACGACTTGTAGCTTTTCGGGAATTCCTGGAACAACGAAAAAAATTACACTTTTGTATGGAGAAATCCATAAAACCAACGGTTTTTACCCCTTAAACATGGAATTTCTGGAATCCCTGTCTTAGTACGAATTCATGACCTACTATCTACCTAGGTACCAAATTTGAGATATCTACGACTTTTAGTTTTTCGGGAATCCCTGGAACAACGAAAAATTTACACTTTTGTATGGAGAAATCCCGAAAACCAACGGTTTTTACCCCTTAAACATGGAATTTCTGGAATCCCTGTCTTAGTACGAATTCATGACCTACTATCTACCTAGGTACCAAATTTGAGATATCTACGACTTTTAGTTTTTCGGGAATCCCTGGAACAACGAAAAAATTTACACTTTTGTATGGAGAAATCCCGAAAACCAACGGTTTTTACCCCTTAAACATGGAATTTCTGGAATCCCCGTCTTAGTACGAATTCATGACTTAATATCTACCTAGGTACCAAATTTTAGACCTCTCCGACTTGTAGTTTTTCGGGAATCTCTGGAACAACGAAAAAAATTACACTTTTGTATGGAGAAATCCCGAAAACCAACGGTTTTTACCCCTTAAACATGGAATTTCTGGAATCCCCGTCTTAGTACGAATTCATGACCTAATATCTACCTAGGTACCAAATTTCAGATCTCTACGACTTGTAGCTTTTCGGGAATTCCTGGAACAACGAAAAAAATTACACTTTTGTATGGAGAAATCCATAAAACCAACGGTTTTTACCCCTTAAACATGGAATTTCTGGAATCCCTGTCTTAGTACGAATTCATGACCTACTATCTACCTAGGTACCAAATTTGAGATATCTACGACTTTTAGTTTTTCGGGAATCCCTGGAACAACGAAAAAATTTACACTTTTGTATGGAGAAATCCCGAAAACCAACGGTTTTTACCCCTTAAACATGGAATTTCTGGAATCCCCGTCTTAGTACGAATTCATGACTTAATATCTACCTAGGTACCAAATTTTAGACCTCTCCGACTTGTAGTTTTTCGGGAATCTCTGGAACAACGAAAAAAATTACACTTTTGTATGGAGAAATCCCGAAAACCAACGGTTTTTACCCCTTAAACATGGAATTTCTGGAATCCCCGTCTTAGTACGAATTCATGACCTAATATCTACCTAGGTACCAAATTTGAGATATCTACGACTTTTAGTTTTTCGGGAATCCCTGGAACAACGAAAAAATTTACACTTTTGTATGGAGAAATCCCGAAAACCAACGGTTTTTACCCCTTAAACATGGAATTTCTGGAATCCCCGTCTTAGTACGAATTCATGACCTAATATCTACCTAGGTACCAAATTTCAGATCTCTACGACCTATAGTTTAGACGGAATCCGTGGAACAACCAAAATGCCTCACTCTTTTATATATATAGATACCCCCACCAGTACAATGGATTTCTTTGTGTTTTTGTTTGCAAGGTAATTTTTAACACAAAAAAATTATGAGACTGCAAGAATAGTCCTTTACAAACACAAATGTGATTTATTCATACACTTAATGAACGTTCGCATTAAGTTGTTTTATTTTGTATGTATTTGTCAATATTTTTCAACTTTTTTTGTTTATACCATTAAAGTATTTTTCAGTCAATACGTCTTTTATAGCGACTGCTAAGCCAAGATGCTACAAAAATACAACTGAGATAATCAACATGATATTTTGAAGACTCCTTTACGGTTTAAATTTCCTGTTCCCCCATCCCATCATCACATCTGCTGGCTTTTTTGCTATATCCATCTGTTAGTATTTCTAAATTCGTCCGTGGTTTAAAGCGTTTGCCATGCCCAATGTACATTAACCCACTTTTTATTTGCTGATTGCCATCCCAATTCCCATACAACTATGTCAAGTATAAAAATATTAAACGATTTAATTTAAGCACTTAATTGTGACACTTCCAAAGTTACTAAAACAAATGCAGACATATTAAAAGAAGTAGTTTTTTTTTATTTTTCGTTTCGAAAGCTATTGTGGTCAAAAGATAGCCAATCGCCATTGCAAAATAATAGTATGTATTGTCTACCAAAACTTCAAACTAGGTTTGATATATGAATAGGTATGTAGACTGTAGAGATGGTATCTAAGGATACTCCATAACGGATTCGCGGATGTCGAAACACCTCATTGACATTTACGGTATTCAGTTATTAATACAGCTCAAAGTAATTGCGTACCATTCAACCTACACTCGAGATGGATGGGAGCGACAGAAATGCAAATTCTCCTTTGAAGTTCTTCAAACATTCCTCAGGCTGCGAATGTGCAGTACCTACTAGAACTCTTTACCCCTAGTACAAATTTTCACATTTCGAAAACTTATTGTATTACAATAGCACCAATCGAATCAATTATTGAACCAGTAAATAGGGTTTAAGTGGCTATAATACATTGTCTCAGAGTCTCAAAAGTTAGTTTTGGAAATAGGTATGTACATCTTTTACGCTTTTTCCTTAGATTTTAATCAGAAAAAATAATTGACCTTTGTACTAACTTACTAAAAATATAAACGAGGATATCTTTTTTAATAATTACAATGTTTTTATTACTACAAAAATAAAATTAAAACTTATAAATATTAGAAAGTAAATAAGTTAAAACTTAAAGCTAATTTTTAAACTAAATTTAAGTGTTTGTTAAAAGTTTGTTTGACATGCCACAACTACTGAACCGATTTGTAACGTAGACGGCAACACCTGAGATTAACATTATATGTATAGGCTACTTTTTAATTTTTATCCCAGAAAAAAACGTAAGTACCTTCTTCCCGTGGAATTAAAAAAAAACCTGACATGGATTTCAATAATCAGAACAGGAATGGAATCCATATTACAATCCCACGGGATTTGTTAAAACCCGAAATCTAGTGGTATATGATCTGCTCGATATCGATTATCGTTTTCGAAAAATGATAATATCGTCCTAGGGATTTTGTAATGCTCTTATGTACGTACAATAATAAAGTAAAGAATGGCGTTCTAGCGCTGGTCACGTGCAGCCGTGGGTCCGAGATGAAAGTGGCGGCGTGGGTGTCGCCCATTGATAAAGTATATTAAACTGCCGTGAGAACTGTGACTTCTTTTATGAAGAAGTGTATCCGCTTGTTTGAGCGTTTCGAAACATCTCCTTTGTTTTTGTTTACCGATGATTCACATTCTGACTGATGAACGTTTACATGTTTGAGGAATGGTTGTTTATTGTTTACTTATTAATAAAATGGCGCCACGTATTATTTGTGCCAATTTATATATTTTTTATTTTGTTATGCGTTAAAATCTCTCTAGGTTTAGGGCACTTCTAAATTGTAACTAAACTTTTAAATTCTCGGCCACTTAGCAACATAATGGATAATTAATTAAGGAAGTGTGTTGTGGAAAATAAATAAAAGAAAAGTAAAATACTTTAAAAGGCTCTCAATTCATACTTGGCACTTGATAAGAAAAATGTGGCTGGAAGAGAGTTCGATACTTACCTTAGCACTTAGTAGTTTTTATCAGAATTTCAGAAACGGGGTTACAACTGTTTTCAAGCTAGTTGCTTGGTCTTACAGTTCTGTGCTTCAAATCTATTCTTTACTCCAATAGTGTGAAAAAAAAATTAAGGCACCATAAAATAAATCCAATGTATACAAGTTGTTTTCGAGGGTTTTGACAAATCGCCTCGCCCGAAGACTTGACGAATTCCAACCACCTGAGCAGGCTGGGTTTCGAAAAGGCTATAGCACCGTGGACCACATCCATACCTTAAGGCAGATAATACAGAAGACCGAAGAGTATAATTTGCCACTCTGCCTTGGATTTGTGGACTACGAGAAAGCCTTCGACTCCATCGAAACCTGGGCTGTTATGGAGTCTCTGCAGAGGTGCCAGGTCGACTGGCGTTATATCGAGGTGTTGCGAAGTATCTACAACTCCACCTCAATGACCGTCCAAGTACAGTCTCAGCGCACAAAACCGATTAACTTACGGAGGGGTGTTAGACAGGGGGATGTTATCTCCCCGAAACTGTTTAACAGTGCACTTGAAGACGTCTTTAAAACGCTGGACTGGAAAAGACGAGGACTAAATATTAATGGGGAATACATCTCGCACCTACGGTTCGCCGACGACGTTGTTATCTTGGCAGAGACTCCTCAGGACCTTGAGGACATGCTGAACAGCCTAAGCCTTTCTTCCAGACGGGTCGGTTTAGGGATTAACGTGGACAAAACCAAGGTCATGTTTAATCAACACGTTGTCCCGAGACAAGTGATCGTCGAAAACGTTGGCATCGAAATTGTCTCTCAATACAATTACCTTGGGCAGACCATTGCGCTAGGCAGAAATAATTTCGATGAAGAAGCCAACAGACGAATACGGCTGGGCTGGGCAGCATTCGGTAAATTGAATCAAGTCTTCTCCTCGTCAATTCCTCAATGCCTGAAAACTAAAGTTTTCAACCAGTGCGTTCTTCCCGTCCTCACGTATGGCGCTGAAACGTGGACACTCACACACGGCCTGATCCACAAATTCAAAGTCGCGCAGCGGGCCATGGAGAGGGCTATGTTAGGAGTTTCCCTGAGGGATAGAATCCGAAATGAGGAGATCCGCAGGAGAACCAAGGTCACTGACATAGCCCAAACCATTAGCAAGCTGAAGTGGCAGTGGGCAGGTCACGCGTGTCGCAGGGGCGATGGCCGGTGGAGCCGAAAAGTCCTGGAGTGGAGACCGCGTACAAGTAAGCGTAGCGTGGGGCGTCCTCCAGCTCGTTGGACCGACGACATTAAGCGGGTGGCGGGAAGCGGCTGGATGAGGAGGGCTGAGGACAGGGTGTGGTGGCGCTCACTTGGGAAGGCCTATGTTCAACAGTGGACGTCCGCAGGCTGAAATGATGATGATGATGATGAAAATAAATCCGAATATTTTTATCATCAAAATATAAGTAAAAATTCGTGTTTTACCACAAGAACCTCTGCGTATTAATAATGAACTTACCACAGAATGTATAAAATATTTCAACTCAACATATTTTTTTATTTGGCAACAAACAGTCGTGCATAAAATTAACTAAATTAAACTTAATTAAAATTTCGGTAAACAAAGAAAGATTGATATCTCTTGAATTGCTAAATATCTACATTTTTGTGGCTTCAAATGAATTTCCGTTTCGCCCAAAGTTTCGTCATTTTATGACTCAACCGCGTATGAGTAGGATTAAGTAGGTTTTAAGTAGCTAGTATTATAAGTTTTATAGCCTGCAACAGTTAACTTTTATAGTCTGAAGTGACTAACTTGATCTAATGTGTAAATTTTAAATCCAGCTTAAAGTGCAAGTTTCATTCTATAATTTCTTTATTAATTGTTAATTTGGTAGGTACATATTATAAGGCACAAAACCATGTAAAAAGAGCGCTTCCTCCCCAACAAACTGGTAGCCCAATTTGGCGAGATTTTGTAAATGTGATTTGTGCTCGTATTTTTTTTTTTGAATAAATAAAAAAAAATTGAAACATTTTTCCGAAGTTTCGACTATTTTATGGAGGATCATTTACTTATGCATTCCTATTGTATGCTAATACTAGACTCCATTTAGAAAAAAACCTTTGTCTATGGAATATTGCGGCGTAAAAGCCGCGTCGCGGTTTGTGGCATGCGCAAAGCTCATCAGACATGCGCGGGCGCTTCGTGCTCTTGACCCTCGGCTGACTCATTGCGTGACGCGCGCGCCGCTTCGGATAATAATTATATGGAAATGCAAGATGAAGCCGTTAAATATTCATATTGCTGTAGTTAGGAGACTTTATGCCTATTCAGATTAAGAAAATCTTGGATCAAACCAGAGGTAGCTTACTAGCTCTTACTATGTTTTTCTTGCTTTTTCACATTAAAATGTAAAAATATATAGATATTTCAATCCACGATGACGCGCCCACTTTGTAAAACTCCAAACGAATCGAATGAAACTAAAGCGGTTTTGACAGAATGGGGCGCGTCTTCGTGGTTTGAAACATCTATAGCTCTTTATGTTACTTGCTTCATAATATAACATGCTGGCGTATTTATAAATTATAGCAAACTTAGAATTTTTTGAGAAATAGGTAAAAACCTATCGAAAATTATAAAAAAATAATTTAGGTAGTTCAAGGTATTAGGTAAATTTAGAAATAAATTTTATAAACAAAAGTACTATAAGTATAACTTATTTTCATATATTACCTACTTTCTATTGGCGTAAGTAGGTGTAATGAAAATATTTTTTACAAAGTTAAGGCATGTAACTAATTTAATGTTCGAAAACATAAAAAAATTACAAATCCGTTATCAACCTACTTTTGTAGAATGATATTTATTACGAAATCATTCTCCAA
This sequence comes from Coenonympha arcania, assembly GCA_036785405.1. Taxonomy (NCBI): domain Eukaryota; kingdom Metazoa; phylum Arthropoda; class Insecta; order Lepidoptera; family Nymphalidae; genus Coenonympha; species Coenonympha arcania. The sequence goes on from CM072067.1 coordinate 8,828,320, forward strand.
TTAAACGTTAATTATCCACGTTTGATTATAAACCGTGAAAACTAATAAATACGGCCATAAAAAGTCGTAAAAGAAAGTTATAAGTTGAAGGTGTTTGATTTAGAGGCCCTCGTGGACGTTTAGGAGATTTATTGCTCCCATAGACACTGGCTCATTCTAATGTGTTGTAACTTGTAGGCGACACGACGGCTTAGATCTTACAGCACTTATGTAGGTACCCCATAAGACAAGTTTATCCGTATGGTGAAAATCACACTAATACATTTTTTGTTCACGTGTAAGTTTGTGTGTATGTGTGCTTACGTGTTTTGTGCGCGTGTGTGGATTCATGTATGTATGTGAGTCTCGAGTGTGTGTGTGTGTGTGTGTGTGTGTACACTGTACATGTATGTGAGTGAATGAGTAGGTAGGTATTTTTTGGACTTCAAGTTCAAGAAATATTCCTACTTGAAGATGCTTTATAATGATGCTCTTTCACGGGAAATGTTACATGAGGGTAGCTACGCAAATTTTATATTTTTGGCCAATGTAAACACTGCTATATACACGTAGGTACGTACCTATATACGGCGTGAACATCCAAGGTTCTTTCCGCAAGGTTCAAGACCGCACCACCTGGCGAGCCTTGATCAACAAGCTGGTCTCGTAGACGGTCACAACCCTCAGTCATTAGGCTACGACTATGAAGAGAGAAATACACTGCTATCACAGGTATAGGTAGAGCCGTGAACAAACTCTAGTCTCGTTATAAATTTCACTTTCACTGAAATTTGATGTCTTTACAAAAGGCGAGAGTACAATAACCTATCCCCAACAGATTTATTACAAGCGATAACTTTAGCTATTCTCATATTAATAACTGCGTGTATATCGCAGTATATTAATCAGAATACAAGAATCATATGTCCGAATGTTACGTGTTTTCTCTTTGGAGCCATTATTTCTTTTATAAATATGAGATATCATCTGCTGTTTTCTATGATGGTACGTTGTGTATGCAACTAAAATAATAGGAAGATATTATGACTCATATAAAATAACCGCGTTGTTGTGAAAACAAATTGTTATTCGAGAGTAAAATACTTTGGTAATAAAATAGTTTCAGTGAAAGTGTAGATATATTTAGCCTAGGCATATTTTATTAACCCTTAAACGGCATATAATAGTTGGGAATTGGGATATCTGATACTTAATAAAACGTAGCCAAACTATCATCATAAATTATTATAAGAGGAGAATGGTGGTAGGTGATTCTAATACCTCTACTATTTGTTTTCACTGTCTCGTAGTTAAGATATAGAAGAAGAATGTGTTTAATTTTTCTGTCAAGAAATTATTAATACCGGATTTTGGAAAATGCTGGTGATCCATTCCCTTGCCTCGGAGAGAAAGTTAACACGTTGGTCCAGCACTCTCGTTCGGATCGTGTTGAGCCGATGCCGTCCCATCGTACTAATAGAGTGAGGGAATAGAGAGTGTACCGCACCTGTATTTGCGGACACACTGTTCTTTACACGACCGTGGCCGAAATCAGTGTGGGGGAACCATTACTATTTACATTTCAATAACAGGTTATAATCCGATGTTAATTTTAATATAATCTTCAGCTGCTATCCGGTAGCTGCTTACAAGGCAGGCGGGTAGCGCTGCAGCGCTGGATGTCTGTGTCTGCGACACGAGGAGGCCCGCTGTGGCCTCATCTGTATGCAGGTGGTAAACTGCTGTGACTGACTAATCGTGACCTCTCGCAATGTAGGTTGACCAAGTGAAACGCTTTGTATCCGAAGGTTTTGTATTCCAAATATACAGTACAAACCTTTGAATGCAGTAAAGTTGGTAGCTAAGAACTCAAATCATAACAAGTGGATGAATTTTTCCGGTTCCGTATACTCTCCGAATTCGATCCGTACCCAAGAAAATACGGATATAGAAATTTTGTACCGAATTCTACGTTTTTGGACCCAGTGCGTAACCTACTAAAGAAATAGTTCTACGACTATTCTGGGCAGTATTTTCACAGGTTCAGATTGGATTCGGATGGCGAAACTGCTCTACGAGAAGGTATGTCGTGTCCAAGGGGACATGATCATATTGATCAATTGATTTTAGCTGAGTTACCAGTTTTAGTGGTAGGCGACTGTGTTCTTAGTGAAAAGCTTTGTGAATTAATGTTAATTCTGTCTTTTACAGATACAAGCCTTCTGACGACCTAGCTATTAAGTTTATCGATTCTATTTCTACAATTGCTAACGCTTAACAAACGTAAGTTACATGCACAAATTACGTCGTTGACGTGCTTTTTAAAAACAATAAATGTCAAAATATATCTTCATCAATGACAACATTTTCAGTTTTGTAAAGCGAGTATAGTGATGCTAAGCCTGGTGTTCCGTGTTAGCCACGATGCACGATGTGGGGACTCTACTGAGGAGATTTTTGTCTGTGGTCTTGTGGACTGACGACATATTCCTCTTTGTGTCCCCGTGAATTGTTCCGGCCGCGCAGCGCCACGCTTCTCTCAACCCGCTTTCCACTTTAAATGCTAATAAAACGTAATATTATGCCTACTCGTGTTTCATTTAATGCTTACATGGACTAACGGTGAGCTTCTCGTATCACGCATTTTTTGTTATTTTTGTTTGGCACTAAGATATTATATCATTATCGATTTGGATATATCGTTGGGACTTGGGCTTGGGGCAGGGACGCACAAATTTAAAACAATCTTGCGTTTTCTCAACAACTACTTGCATATATGGCAAATGTGTTTCGTTGGGCATTGCGAATGGTTCAATTTGCCTAAAACCTTACTTTCAATTAGTCGGTAAGTCTAAAAAAATATTTATTCGTTTTTCAATTGCAACACCACAAACGTTGTGCGGTTTTTAATCGACTTCAAATAAAAGAGAAGGCTCTTAATTCGACTATTCAGTCGAAAATACATATACGTTTTCTTAAATTTTAATTTCAGTAACTTCATTGTCTTAAGCCGTTGAAGTGGCACTGCCTTTAAATGGTTAACCTACCAGTAATGCAATACGGGAACAAATATTGAGTAAAAGCGACAAACCGCGTCTCAAACAAAATACTACTTATGTACCGACTTTCTTAAGTATTCATTTACACTAGCCCAATCTGTTTAACTTTTCGTTTATACCCAGCCATTTCTCGGTTGTCACTTTGTTAGGGTGTTTTCATATTACCGGTTTTACAAAATTGTGTGATAGTTTGATTTTATCTTCAGTTCATACCACTATAATAATATATGCTTTACATCCCTTGTAAGATGAGAACGAAGGCTAAACAAACATACAATTTATTTTAATTCAGAATTGGTGACACATTTATCGTTGCTTGTGAAAGAACCTTTACCTTATCTTGAACGTTAGGTACCTTTTAGTTTGCTTTCAGTGAAGATAAAGCAAAAAGCAAATCATATTTAATAACCACTTTTACTGCCCTTAATTTCCATATATTAAGCATCATATTAATAGACCGAACATACTAGTATCTCTCCTGAGTTTGACCGTGTGCTATAAAAGCTAATGAAGGTAAGTGAAACCACATCATAGGCTCCTCTCTCTGAAAATAGATCAGTCCAATGACGTTTTTTATTAGCAAAGCAATAATAATGATTACACATACGCACATTTAGTTTCGAGTTACGACTACTAATAATAGTATGGAGCTGAATTATTTATTTTACTACACGGTCATAAATCTATAGTTTATAATGGAACATAGGTACTTTGCAATAAAATAATATGTACAGCCACTTCAATTTCTATGATATTTACATCTAAATGTGTATTCCTAAATAAGGTTTATATGTCTTGAATGGAAGCAGGCGTTATTTTGCGGAGTTCCATAATTAGCAGGACAGATTAATTTGTTTTGATATAATCCGCTACATGAAAATAATCTGTATGGTCCAATGGGCAGGAATACCACCCACATGAAACACCACACACAATTCTTCCAACAATTTCTTCGATGCACTTCGTGGTGGTTATAGCAGTTGATTTTTTTAGAAATTAAGAAATGGGAGTGTCACGACAACGTTTTTATTTCCATAATACCACCGACATGAATCTGAGGATGAGCCCATTTGAACATCTTACCGTAAAACTACTACAAGAATAAAAGTAAAATTACAAATTTTAAAAACCCCCGACACCAAAAATAAAATATAAAAAGTAACAAATAATATTTTAAACCTATTGTAATAATTATTATCTTCACAATATAATATTAAGTACGTTCAAATATTTTTTAATTCAAGCGTCATCGCATCGTCGGGGGACCGTTAGAGAGATACTCCGGAAAAATCGCATTGAAAATGTCATTGAAGCTACACGGTACCAAATTTCGAATTGATCGGACATAAAGAAGTTAGTCAGATCCCCTCATCAACTAGAAAATAGCTGATAATCTTCAAACGGCTGAACAGATTTTCATGAAACATGGCTAAGAACACTCGGGATAAAATTATCTATGACACGAAATAAACTTCATGGAAATCGGTCCATCCGTTTGGGAGCTACGCTACCACAGACAGATACACAGATACACAGATACACAGACACGTTAAACTTATAATACCCCTTTTGCGTCGGGGGTTAAAAAGTAGCGCCATCGGACAAAATATGGAAAAAACCGTCCCTGCGGAAACGGACTTGCGGACTAATAACATAGTTAAGTGATCTATGGCAGTCCATAGACGATACTGCGGTCGGCTTACTAGTGACGCCGTTGGTGTCAAAACAAACATTTTTTGACACCGGTGAATAGGCGACATTTTTTCGTGTGGTCCGCTGGGTTCTGCGTATATGTCTATTCATAATACTCGTTACCAGGCTAAAACGTAAGCAGTACGAACGTAATACGCGGCACTGAAAACCGTTTCATACGTCATTATGAAACAATTCCTTGGCGATCTCCCGCCTCAAAGTTGTTCCGAACTATTGACTTAAATAGTCTAACGATCCTTTAGCCCCATTTCCTTGATAGTTTTAAAAATCACACAGTTCGTTTGTTTTTATTGCCGTATTTTAGAAATTAAGAAATTAGAGTGTCACCAAAACGTTTTTACTTCCATATTATTAATATTCGATACTTAGGTATAGCTTGTTAGTATATAAAACTAAACTAGGCTAAAACATACACAGTATTATGTAATAGGCGTCTAAGAAAACCGCTTCATACGTCATTACAAAACAATTCCTTGGCGTTCTGCCGCCCCGAAGATGTTTCGGACTATTGACAAATAGCCCAACGATCCTTTAGCCCCATTTCCTTGATAGTTTTAAGAATCACACAGTTCGTTTATTTTTATCGCCACGGAATCCTGTTTAAAATTATCCTTGTTTAGTTACTTTGAAGTGGAGTTAAGGATCATTAAGACGTTTCTAGTGTCATTAAAGCTTTAGAGAATTGTGTCTCGAAAGCTATTCCGTGAGAATAAAACTGTGAGATTTTAAATGTTTGTGCACTTGTCGGATAGTAATCTGAGAAAATACCTCTTCGAAGTTTAAACAATTAATAAACGTAGCAAAATCAAAGTCAAATATGAAAAAGTTTTGTCCTTCAATAATAAGCTGATGCCTGATACATATTAGGAAACTGCTGGTTAATACTTTGATTTTTTGATCTAGTTAATTTTTGTCCAGCTTGAAAAACAGTTACAGTAACAAATATTATGTTAATAAATTATATTTTAAATAAAAAAATAAATTTAATTTTATAAATTAAATCATATATTTTTACAAATAAATAGTAAACTATTTTTAATGTCTTAAGATGTCCAAAAAAAAATTTAAATGCTCTCGGAATCAATTTGTACAGCGAAGTGAATAATGTGCGTTTTCAATTACCTAGATACGCGGTGAAAGAACATCTCGGCAACGCCTTCCTAGACTATGAGTGACAGTTCTAGATCATGGGCGCCTGTTATGGAGCGTCTCTTACTTTGAAAGCGATCCACATTATGGGTATTGTGTTGCATTATATCTTTCGCGAGAACAATGAGAATAATTCTAATAGAGACAATAGAGATGGGCTGAACAAACAAATATTATAATATGAAAATCCGACTTGTAGCTAATGGATTATTGCATGTCGAAAGAGGTTTTAATTGAGTCGAATAAATAGCGTCTCTGCGTCATACCGATTATGACATATGGAGCAGAAACGTGGACACTCACAGTAGAGATGTTCAAAAGCGTGATTTTCTCGTCACTGTGACTGTCGTTCCTGTTACAAAAAAATCACAGTGGAAAATCACCGTGACTTTGTCACTTAAGTGATTTAGTCACTTAAGTCTCAGAATACAGAGTGAAGTATGCCGTGCCGTGCTTTTTGTTCGGCTGACGTTTTTATTTGTACCGCTGTCCGCTAATAGTGAGATAGTTGATTTCAAACAACCTTTATTTTATTTATTTATTTTATTTTGCATGTACCAGATAATTGTGTTACATAGTATGATAAATCGAGTATACATAGGAACTTCACACTTTTTACAGGCTTGGGACTGTCACACAATCCGTAAAGATTTATTTACTTTTTAATAACATAAAACAATATTACGTACTTAATTTCCGCGAACCAACGCGGACGCGCAAACGATTTACGAATAACTATTAAATATTATTGTTTACAAACTTTCCAAAGTAAATAGTGTGCTGTGTGTACTATGTAAGTGAACGGGACAGCAATAGGGAATCAATAGCTGTCACTGTCGCACTCGTAATTCGTATTCACAAATCACAACCCGCTCGGTTAACTTCGTTTCGTGTCGTCGTGACTACTCGTGACTCTGACTTGTGACTTGTGAATCGTGTATTTACTCTATGGAGTGAACTCTATGAAGTGAACGAGTAAATGTAAACCGTGACTTTGTCACATTGATATTTTATAAAAAGTCACAGTGATCAATCCAGGAGAGAGATATCAACGTTTTTTTGGTCGTGACGTGATTTATCACCCATCTCTAACTCACAGTAGGCCTTATCCACAAGTTCAAAGTCGCTCAGCGTGCTATGGAGAGGCCTATGCTGAGCGTTTCTCTGAGGGATAGAATCCGCAACGAGGGCATCCGTAGGAGAACCAACGGATTAGCAAGCTGAAGTGGTCGTGAGTCATATCTGTCGCAGAACCAACGGCCGTTGGGGCAGACGTGTTACGGAGTCGAAACCGCGTACCTGGAAGCGCAGCTGCAGACGACCTCCTGCCCGCTGGACCGACGACCTGAAAAAGGTTGTTGGTAGCGGGTGGATATGGAAGTCGGAGGACCGTGTGTGGTGAGGTGGACCTCTCTCGGAAAGGCCTATGTCAAGCAGTAGACGTCTATAGGCTGATTAAGCAGAATAAATAGCATTTTTTATAAACATTTATTTAAATAATGTACAGGACCAGGCATAATGACCAGGTGATGATCCGTCACGAAGATTTGCATCAAAACGGTCGATACCTGTGTTAGAAATTAACTGTTTGCAATAATGTGATAGTAACATATTGTCACTAGACGGCTGAAGAATGGTTGCACATACATAGTTGTGCATTCTGGACAAACGTCTGAACTGAGCGTCTGAACCTCTACGACAAATAAAAAGTATTGCTGTCACTTCCTTTTACTGTTATCAGATACGAAGAACTGACATTCATGATATAAATTAATCAAACGCACACTTACCGCAACTTTAGCACTAATTCGGATTCACAGACCATAGTCATATAATATTTCCATAGTTATATAATATTTGCTTACAATATTGTATTGTATTATAATTTAACAAATAGAAACGTGCAATGGCTTTTAGTCTATAACCGATTTGACCCACTGATAGAGCCACTAAACCACTATATACTCGTAAATCCACTGGGCTAGGTGCAAAGGGGACTGTTCACTTTGTATGGGGGTTTTGGCCTGGAGTGGACAGTAACTGAGAGTAATAATTGTACATTAATTTAGTAGCTTTAACCAGTAGGAATTAGAAAAATTATAAAGTTTTGTATCCAGGTGTTTCTAATTTTAGTAATTTGCACAGGTGTATAAGTAGATTTTCAAATAAAAAAACATTATTTCTGGTATTATTCAGATTCATATGTTAATAGAATATTATCTAGGAACTGGGCAGGCAGATTAATGTGTTCCTGATACCTTGCCCAGCTCAAATACTATATTATAGTCATTACATGGGCACAGCAACCCACTGTTCGTCGACCCACCATGCAATTATTGCTCCCCTTTTTGCTCCACTTTTTTACCTTCTCTCCCTGATTCATTATTATGATATAATATATAAACATAATATATTTTCCTGCTTATGTGCCTGCTTTGTATTTTTCCCCGTAATAAAGACAAATTCTCGGTCGACTGATAACCTTCCAGTACCTAGGTTGTTGGCCATGTCTCTACAAACTTCAATAGTAGAACCATCTCCTCGTATGTGCTCCCCATAGTAAGACTGGGCTTGTCGGAGTCCATGATCAAAGCAGAAGTCGGTCGTTATAGGAAAACAAAAACAAATAAATAACAAGTACTTAACAAAAAATAGCATTCACGGTTCACGAAGAGAAGATACGAATGCGAATGACTGTGACATTGAGTTGCCAAAATGACAGGTCAAAAAAATTCTATGGTTTAGGGTTGCCATATAACTCATTTCGCAAAAACAAAATCGATTAAATCGATAACAATCGATAGTATAATAATTAATTAATAAAGCTCCTTGTTTTTTATATATTTAATAACAATGTAATAATATAATTGTCATTTGTCAGTTCCTGATTTTTACTCTTTTATGCTGACAAACGAATACTTTGCCATATTTTTATTAAATCGAGTAACAAACCATCGATTTAAATTATTTGAAATCGATTATTGGGAATATTTTTTAAGACTGGCAATGTCACGTAAATCAAATCAACACCGGAAATAAATGATTAGTGAATTAAGATACTTTTTAAATGAAGTTTTTATCAATTTATATTTACACAACTTTAAACCGCTAATAATCATGATTTAAAATAAGACATTTTTTGGCATAATTGCTTTTTTGTATAAATTCTGTCCACGCGAGGCCGAAAATGAACAATCCCCTTTATCCGTCATCGTCAAGTCGATTAATCGACAACAGTTTAAAGTGACAGGTACTTACGGTACATCCCTAAAATAATAGAGATCGAATGAACTTCGTTCCGCACCGAGGAGTATAGATTTCGCGTTACCGAATCGAAAGTTGCCTTGCGATTGTCTTAGCAAAACAAATATAATTTGATATGCCAACACAGGTATTAGGTAAGTGTGGTTTGGTACCTATTTCCCCTTCAAAAAATTGCAGATTTTGACGTGACAACGTCTTATAAATTGGTTTGCCGGGTGACACTTCAAGAAACTGCGTTACGCTCCGCTCACGTTATGCGCTCACAATGAGAGCGAGTGAGAGGCACGCGTCCCTTCCACTCGGGCAAAGTCGTTGTCACGTAAAACTTTCGCCCGTATACCGACTTTACAGGCATCCAATTTTTTTTCACTTTATTAGTAGTAACACAATAGATCAAAGAGGAATCTCTTGAAGAAAAATGATCTTAACGCTTAAATGTGCATCGTATTCATTGTAGTAGATTCTGCATCATAAATCAAAAAGACAGGCTACCAGAAAACAGACAGACAGCAGGTAGACAAAGATTTTTGCGAAGATTCATTTAAAAACACTTCTGAGAAAGTACCTACTTTGAAATAGATTAATAGCAATCAAATAAGTGAACACGATCCATCAATAACTCGATTCATCTGTAAGCATGCTCTTATTACTTATTCAGTGAAGATGCAATTATGTATATCGATTCAGTGGCGCGTTCCTATTTATTAAGAGAAAGATGATTTCTGAGAAATGTGTGGCGTCTTTATTTTTTGCACTTGTAGGGTAAAAGTGATAGAAATAGTAGAAACTAGAAAGTTGGTTAGTATCGTAGACTGACATCTTAAAATACTAGATACAGATTCTATCTATCTATTTCGTCTTTAGAATTTGGTCGCATGCTTTTTGCTTAATTGTAGCACTATCAAATTTTTTTCTAGTTACAAGTAGCCTTCATCGCTATTTCAGGTTCTATAAGCCTATTAGGGTTAGGTATAGAATCGGAGATGCTACCCTTGTCCAATTGCAGATCTGTTATAGGCTTTACATAGATTTCTGTCTAAGAACATTTCAGAGAATTCTTATACAGGTTCCTTACGTTGTTTGTCTTCACTCTTCAACACCTTATGTTGAAGAGTGAAGACTTGAAGATAGTGATAATTTTTTTTTTCATCGTCTAAAATGTAAAGAACTCACGATACAAAAGCCTTCGACCAAAAGACAAATGTAGATACTTACATGATAATAAATTCATGTTGAAATTAAGAGCGGGATCAGATTTCCTATGACAATGAAAGGCCTCCTATGACATTGCCAATATGACCAAATTATGTTAGGTAAGTATTTGCTATTACTTAATTCTAGAGAAAAACAACCATGGGTTCTGATTACACACTTGTTACTGTCACGTTCAATGTGCAACAGTGTATTACTTTTACGCAAATGACATCAGAGCCGTCCGCGACGGTGTCTAGCCGGATATTATGCACGTCCGCAGACATACCGGTCCGGATTAAGTAGATTGGGAATTTCTTAATGCGTCTGGGAACCTGGTACTTACAGCTAATCTAAAAACGACCTTTAATGCAGAGCAGGCAGCTCTGAAGGGCAGGTCTGAAAACCTAATCACATATCACAGCTGAGCAAAGGCGTTCCTACTTACAAAGGTACTTGGATTTTGTGGACTCCATAAACATATCACAGCGGACCAAAGGCGTTCCTACTTACAAAGTTACCTGGATTTTTGGACTCTAAAAACATATCGCAGCTAATCTAATTATATGTAAGTTTAAATGTCGCCAAGTTTAGTTATAATTATTGATATTGGACCGTGGCCTATACTCTTAAGCTAGTCACATTTATTGTCTAGCTCACTCCTATTTTCCTCAAAATTGTAAAAGCTGTACTAATGTAGAACTATATAGTAGGTCTATACTCCATATTTACTGCTCTTCCATTAGCGAGTACTTATTACTTATTAAATCTTTGCCTCAACAAAAATATTGTTATCAGTCCCCAACAGAGAAAAATTTCATAAAACCTATAAATTCTCATCCTACCCATATAGCTGTTCCATTTAGTTTGATGCCGAAGAAATTCTCGTGATAAAGGCAATATAAAATAAATAAAATAAAAAAGCCTTTTATTTCTTGCAAAAAAAGTTACAATAAAAAATATATAGTGCAAACTTAAACTATGTTGTTGCAAGAACCCTTCCGCAGGTGAAGGCCTCCTCCAAAGAGTCCCACTTAGATCTGTCCTGGGCTGTACGCATCCAGCTTGATCCCGCCGTTTTTACGATATCGTCCGCCCATCTCGTGAGCGGTCTTCCTCTGCAACGTTTTCCAGGTGGACCTCTCCAGCGTGATAAAGGCAAAGGATGTGCCAAATATCTGGTTGATTGATGAGTGGCAGAAATCATTTATAGGAATGCAGGATACGGTAGAAGAACAAAAAAGGTGTAAAGGAAGCAAAGATCAGAGTGTACCGATGTAATTGACCTGTGCGACCTCAAATAGTGACTTATACCTGTCGTTCTGCGAAATAATCCTCACTGACATGCGCAATTGCATTATGTCGGTCATCAAAACTGTATTATTATTGTCGGTGTGTTGGCAAGTAGGTACACTATTCGACGATACGATGACATGGTATTGAAATTGTATGAGTCAAGTCTTCCCCATTTTCCCTTCCCCACGTGAGTGCCAACGCGGTTTACCGCTACACATGGCTCCAATTCCGATAAATCTTCAATCCCGTTCAGTATTCAGTAAGGTGTAAGCCTTTTTTTTTGAGTGATTGGGTACGTCCTGTTTCTATGGCACTGGTAGATATTGTAGATACGTCGAATTTCCAACTGCCAAAATAAATAATAAATCTGTTCAAGATTTGCCCTAAGTCTAATTATAATTGCCAAATTTTTCACAGCCCACCGGTAGCTTACGATGATGCCATGATAACAATCTCTATGGAGCAAATCGTGTGTAGATAGATAGCTAGGTCGTTATTAATTTTGACCCTAGGTAGGTTACGGTCACTGCAGTGATTAAGTCTATCAAGGAGTTCATGAAAGAAAGGAATTTGGAAGGGTTAACCTTTGAATACCCTGACCTTTTTGGATTGATTGATTGACCCTGATTACTGATAAACTGTGTTAACCAATAGTATTAAGCAATGATCAATTAAATAAATCTATATCGATCAGATTGTAGATTTTTGATTTCGATCTTAAGTGTTTTTGAATGAGCAAAACAGCTATTATGCGCAAAACCTGATTAAGTACATAAAACACGTGAGAAAGCAATATAGGCAATTGATTGTTATAAGATTATCACCAAAGTTCTAACCTTGTTGTTTATATCTTAATATCTTTATAATATTGAGATTCAGATGAAATAAATAAAAAATCTTTTATTCGTGGATGTTATTTCCATGTTACTGGACCAATTTTACGGTTGTGTGTAGCACCTGACCCAATGGCGATACTATGTTTTAGCATTAATTGTTTTCGCACTAGGCACAATAGTTTTTGAAGGCTTGAGGAACTTGAAGGCGATAGCGAATGGTATTTGTACTAAAGAAACGCAGTAAAATATGTTCTAAAACAAAATTTGGAGTTACAAAGATTGTTAAGAGTTTTTAACTTGTCTATTGTCCTACCATCAGGCTTCACTGGTTTATGAACATTGGTGTATTAACTATGTTATCAAGGCAGTAAAGTAGGACGCTCTGTGCAAGAGTTACAAAGGATTAAGATAAAAAAATCGCCATGATATCCGAGGAAACATCAACATCAGCTCATCGCTTATCGTTGCAGCAGGCTTTAGATTAGATCGCTACACACTCCAGGTATTTGGGAATATTTTCTTAAAGTATTGTGAATCTTGTACTTCCTGAGATACCTGCCTAGTATGACAAGAAAGAGACAGTTCGTAATATGTACTTATGCATAAAACTTATAGTACCTATTAGTTTTTTGCCACTATTCACTAATCAAACACTTACAATTTTCATAAAAGTCTTCACACATAAAATGTTTAAATGTGATGTTAAGAAGATCAACGCAAATAAAATATTCTGGGCTTAGCTATTAACTTTATAGGTATTTAGGCACTGGAAGAAGGGTATTTTAAGATTCTGGAGGGAGCATGACTTCTTCGGGTATTAGAGCCCACGTATCTGAGGGCAACAAGTACCTACAATGGCCACAAATGGGCCAAAGAAAGAAGAAAGATATAGACTTACTTTTTATTTTTTACAACTTCAACCAACTCCTTGGAGTTTAGGCAGATCGGTCAGTAGGTACACAGTAAGAAAGTTCTTTTATTCGCGTGAATTAAAACAAACAATACTTTTACAATTTTTTTATTTGAACAATAGAACATTTCTCTTGTAAACTTTTTATATTTGAATGAAACTGAAAGTCATTTATAGAGGTATTTGCTTATATTGTTGTTTGTCACTTCCCATGAAAACAAAGTGTTTTTATAAAAAGAAATGAAAAGTTTAAAGACGTACTAGCGAAATTTTGCTTTCAATAACATATTTTCGAATCTTTCCAAGACATTTTCTAACTGAGCAAGTACCGCATGAAAGATGGGTACCTACCTTATCTTAAGTTTTATCTTCAGTTAGTCCTATTTAGCAGTGAATAGGCACCTTAGAGCTGCTGTTAGTGCAGCCGCTTGCCCGACTAGACATGAGCCATGTTATGTACCTATTTTTTATTAGGGAGTTCAATAAAATACGTCTTCAGGGTTGTGACAAAAAGACAAAAAGGATGATTTATTTTAATCATAGACTCTACAATTAGCATAGACTTAAATAATAAATCTTAATACACATTAGGTACCTACTATGTAACACCTTCACCTTCACTTTATTAAAAAAAATAACTATCCGGGAGTCGAACAGGGGCCTCAGTCCTCACCATTGTTTTAAAATTTTCATACTATATGTCAGTATGAAAATATTAAAGCAGTATTAAAGTATTACTAGTTTAAGAGGTAATGGTATAAGGTTCCTGGTGACCACTTAAACTTTCCAGCCTCTCTCCAGGAGGTCATCAACACATTGTAGGTAAATAAAAGCGTTCAAAATATGAAGCTCGCAGCGGAATACGTAATTATTATCTCACCGGCATCAGAGTCCTGCGTGGACAGCATTCGCACAGGCTAATTTTGGCCGTGCGCTGACTTAACTACCGGACGCCATAAAACATACAGGATCTACGTACACTAGCGCAAACGGCCAAATAATCTACCCATCACAACATAGTGGGGGAAATGTTCAAAGCTAAGTAAGATTTTTCATGCTGATAATTGACGAATAAGATTTCCACCTATTGTTAAAAGTGCAGCCCGTTTCAAATGCAGTGCTGGAAATTATGTGTTGCAATGTCATACGTCATCCTTTGACTTGCAGCTTTAGTCATAGGACTTATTTACGATCATAAAATTTAAATTATGAATGAGCGATCAAAAGGTTGTAGTGATGGCGGTCGTAGATAAATCAAGTCTCTTTAATTCAAAACACAGCCCCAGCACGGGGAGCTCATAGAGGTAAGGAGAAAGGGGAAATCAATTTGTAGGAAGTCAGGTCGGTGCCCCGAGAACAAGCCAAGAGTAATTGCACCTCCCGAATGGGCGCCCTCCCGTGATTCGGCCCCATAACCGTGAGGTTGATTGGTCCATGGGTGATGGAAGGTTGCCCCTGTAATCCGAACGACAGTAATAGTATCGCAGTTACTACCGCTTCGTTCGACATGCGTTGCTACCAATCCAGATGGACTCTACCTATACGAAGACTTCGTCCTACCATGGACTGGTCAACTAGAGAACTTGAGTGAAAGTGAAGGTATGGGTGGTCACTTGTCTTCATATGCCTGTTAACCTCCCGTAGCTGAGCACATAATGAAAATTAACAATTAGTGGTTTAATAATAATCCTTCAAGGGTTAGGTAACATCACTAGCATTGAAAACGAGTGCAATAATTGTGTCATGGGTTAGAACTAATTGCGACTGTGACACAGAACAATAATTAAGTGCAATGGAACTTAATATTGGAGGTCATAGCGTAACTCTGTTATTCTATGCAAAAATAACAATGATAATAACCGCGTATTAAACCCGTGGGCAGAGTGACTCAGGTTAACGTGGGCGCGAAGGCTGTGGTGTATATGTCTTGGTCATCGGAAGCCGTTCGCTCATAGATTAAAAAGATTTCAACCTCGCAATCCATAATTTGTTGGTTTGAAGTCGCTGTTCCACTGCTGCGCAGGATGCGTGTATACGTTTCACACGACAGTTAGCAATGGTTACTCCCTAGTCAAGGAAGTAAAATGAGAGGTAGAACAAAATTTGTGATACCTACCTAGATATTTGATTTCATTAAGTTGCTTCTTTCGAAAAATGGGCTCTAAGTAGGCTTTTTAACTGCACTTGTCAAATATTAATTCAAGAAAAAATTTTTTTAGTAGATATTTCTTGAAGAGACAAGAGAATAGAATCGATAATAATTAAAATGTGTGTCATTGTTATTAACAAATTCTTGCAATGCTTCTAAGGAGGCATAAAATATTTTGTATTCTAAAAATTCCTTCAATGGGCAGCGTCGTTTCATTCTTTTATTATTATAATAAACTATTTATAATTATTATAATAAACTAGTGATAAGCGTTTAGCGTAGCGTTGTGTGAATGTTTCCTCCCAAATTTTCATAAAAAAAAAACCGATAAATCTGCGTATTTGTATCTACTTATCGTTTTTCCGTGTAGCAATGGAATGCTGCCTTTATAAGACCACACGCTATGTTCAGTGTTCCACGTGGGCCGTAAGTATTCAGTACAATTTTGACATTTACACAAAATTACAAAATAATTGTAAAATAGAGTATCAAGTGGCCCTCGAGAAGTGCGTCTTTGTCAAGCCTTAATGAATGGATATGTTAGAAGATATTATAATGCTAAGCTCTGCAGGCACAGTTTATGTAAATAATTTTCAGAAGACAGTAAGAAGATTAACATTGAATATTAAATGCACTTTATGTACATTATACGGACTAGAATATGCACTTTGCTTTAGGTAAAGGAGTGTATATATATGTACCATAGGTAATATATTTTAGATTCTTGTAGAGCTTTGCAGAACAACAGATTACTATAGTTTTTTTTGATATTATTTGGTACTAATGTAAAAGCATATATAAGGTGCCTTGAAACCAATTTGCTCTTTCGCTTGCGATATCTATAGGAAAATTGTCGTAGTTAGATTGGCCCTGAATGCTTAATTGAATGAAAACTTAGTTACAGTGAAACAGCTCCGCTATCGTCTATTAACTGATCACATTACTATCAGGTCAGTAGTCATTTAGACGCAATAATTAATTATAATCAAGGCCAGTGTAAAGTGTTTTGTGATTGATGTGTGTAACCTAAAATCGGATCGACACATTTTTCATGTGGCCCACCATTGATTTGCGCAATGGCCCAGAACATTTGACACAAACAAATTGACGGTCCCTCGGATTTGTAATGCTCGGACCACGGAGATGTTTTGTAACCCCAGATCGATTTATGGTAGCAGGTAAGAACGTAACCTACCGGAGGTTTGGGCTCTACATTTTGAGGCTATTTCCGATTTGGTTAGAAGCATTAACCAAAAGTAATCCATTATTAATATTAACCAAAAGTGAAATTTTCTTTATTATTCAAATATTCCAATACACCGTACCTATAGCTAGTTGACTTTATTATTAAAATAATAAACAAACTAAAACATTGTAATTTATGTCTACAAATAAATTAAGACTAAAAATATTTACAAAATGTACACACCGTCCAAATTATTACTAAATTATAAATAAATTAGTTATTATTTATTAGTTATTATACATTATTATTATAAATAAATTAGTTTCTACTTCTTTACTGAATATCTTTAATTGTAACACCATGTAGATATCCGATTAAAATATAAGTGTAATGTCCACCTTCATGAAGGATAATATATTAATCAAAAATATTTGGTCTTGTTTGGTTTACTTTCATCAAAAAAATGTTTGGTCTTTCCCATATCCTCTAATTTAGCACATATAAAATGTTAACAAAACACAAATTAACAGTTCGACTTACCCTATGTTAGTAATTGTACAACTTATAACTTAACCTACTAACAGACTTACAAAATAGTTACTAAAGTGTCTTTAAAATTATATTAAATATCTATTAAGCATTTTATTTATTTACCTTAGTGCCTTATAGTGTCTTACCGTTTTCTTGTTTCCCTTCTTCTTTCCTTCTTTTTAGGGTTCTATACCAAAATGGTTAAAATAGAACCCTTAATGGTGCGACTTCATCCGTCCACCCGTCTGTCAAGCTAGATTTTCTCGTCATATTTTTAAAATTCTGTAATTTAATTGAAACACTTAATTATCTTTAATATATATATGCATGAGTGTTATTACCAAAGCATTAATTTTGATTTGCTTACGGTTTCCATTTACGCAACCGTCTCATTTATCACTGGCAAACAATACGTCACGTGGCTAGCCCGCTAGCCGTACAGATTCGCCATGTGATACCAACCCATTACCCATCCATTTAGATAACACTCTAAACAGTTGCGTTCTACTTGGCACTTGTTTTATCACCCTATGCGATAAGTAGGTAAGAACTAACAGAAGATAAGTAACAGCGCGTACGGTCGTTAGCGATTTCTAGTGACCTGCAGTTTAAAACTATGAAGACAATTACTTTAAATTTTAAACGTCATGCCATAGGTATTTCGGGTTTTTGATCTAAAATCACTCAAAAGCGGAAACACTATTGTTTAAATTTTATTTAAATGGATGTACTTAATTGTAATTTTTGTTTTAATGTGTCGAAAATAATAATATCCTAAAACGCCCAGAAACGGATTTTTGATAACTGGCTTAGTTTTTGTTTGGCTTAGTTTGGTTTGTTGGTTTTAACTGGATTAGGTAAAACGCCGTTTTTCTGTTACATTCTTCCACAACGCTGCATGTTGACACGCATCAACGTATTCGTAAGAGTAGGAAACACAATAATAAAATCAGTATATCCTCTTAAATACCTGCTCACATACCTATATGTGAAAAAGTGATATCACTCAGAGACTCATCTGCATCCAGCCAAATTCCTTGGGTCTAGAAAGCTAAAACTTTGCTAAGACTTTCCTTTTGTAATAGAGCAACAATCAGCAACAAATCTCAAATGTTTGAGCTCTGAACGAATGAATTTATTTGAGTTTTCATAAAGTAGGTATAACTGACTGCAGCATGGCGAAGTACCTTTAACAGAGTGGCGATTAATTAAAAAGCAGACCCAAAAGGAACAAACTCATTCGGTTCGCTTTACTCTGCTCTCGATAACAAACGTGCTAACGATTTATTATTTTTCACTCACAGAAACAATGCCACGCCGTCAGGGGTGATATCAACTCCAGATTTCGAAACAAAGGCCTATTACAGCCGAGGGAGATCATTTTGAACGTCCGTCCGAGTTATTATATAGGTGGGTTCGGTAATCAGCCCTCTGTCAAAGTTATTTATTTCGATTTCTACTCGGAATCGCTTACAAATCATTTTAGATGTTTTGTGTATTTGTAAGATTAATGGGAGCAGAAATTACTAACAATTAAGGATCTGCTTGCTTTCGTTCTCTAATCTCTAAGAACAGTTTATCTTTAGCTCTACAAAACTAAAAATAAATAAATCGAAGGGTTTTTTCGAGATCTTTCAACTCAGTTATTTTCTCGACATATTTTTTAATGAGTAACATGACAACAGGCAAGTAAATAGGAGTTAATTGAAGAGTACAATAATAATTATTAATTAGATCACGTACCGTTATTGACATGTTATGTATGATTCGTTTAAAATAGCAGAATGCAACTATGAATACTAAGGGATTAATATAGATTAAGAGGGCTTTTTCCTCAATTTAGTGTATGTGGACATAACTACCTAATGCGTTAATTTTTTAAGCAACTTATGCAGTTGTTTAGATTAAAGGTACAATTTATTTACCCCCTGAATTTTATTGTATGCAACAGGCAAGAAAATGTTCCCGGGTAAATCAGTACCTAAACAATTATTTTTGCTCTTGCCCGACATAGCTGGCGCCCGCCGTTGATAAATTGTATTGCATTCCGCCGGATTGCGATCGGTGACAATAGTGACGTAACACATTTAACTGCCTGTTAAGGTACGTTTTAAGAGCAAAGCTTTAAGACAGGAAACATTCCCACCTTTTGTTATAGTCTGTTAAGTAAGTCAGTTTACTTTGATGATTTTGAGGAAATTCAAAAATCGCAATCGGACAACATCTTCTTCCTGTTTCTGTAGAACGTCCAACCTTGTTTGATACTTGATTATTACTTTATATCTGTTTTTGTCAGTACATAGTAATAATATTATGAATAGTATGTTAAAAGTTAATATTATTGAATTGAATGTAGGTATATAAATAAGTAAACAATAAAAATAAAACTAACATTGTGTGGTTTTATGAAATAACGAAACGAGAAACTTTGCGAGTTACGGGCGCCATAAATCTAATTTGGAGTTAAAAGAAAAGGAAAATTTGCAGAAAAGAATATAAGGAGGGAAAGTAAGAAAATCTAATTTTTGAGTGTATTTTGTAAGAAAAATTTGCAAGTAAATTTTTTATGCAAAGTATCAAAATTATTCGATCCATCGATAACTATTTTACAGTGTTACTCTATACCACTTTTCAACTACCTTTTAATTTACCCAGGTAAACTGACTTACTTAACAGACTATCCTATCGGTCGCAAGCAAAATGGGGGGTTTTGTTATTTTAGCGTTATATATAAAGGTCATTTAAGAATGACACTAGAATTCAGGTAGGGGGGCACTGGGCAGCATTGTCTTCAACTCGCCGATAAACCAATTCCCAAAGACAAAACTTGACACGTGGACACTCACAATGGGCCTTGTTCACAAGTTCAAAGTCTCTCAGGGTGCTATGGAGACCAAAGTAACTGATAGCTCAATGGATTAGCAAGCTGCAAAGGTGAGCTATATCTGTCGCAGAACAGACGGCCGTTGGGGCAGACGTGTTCTGGAGTGTAGACCGCGTATCAGAAAGAGCTTCCTGCCCACTAGACCGACAACTTAAAAAACCTCGCTGATGCAACATCATTAAAAATAACTTTTTAAGCAGGATTTTTAAATAATGTTTACTCAAAAATTTACGATTTGAGGAGCTTCTTACGTTTCTGTTTTGGTCTTTGTCGAATAGTTTGTGACTATTTTAATTTACTGGTAGTTTCGAGTCAAATAAATAGTCAAAAATTATTCTACAGTAATGTCACCTCATTCTTAACAACACCTTGTTATTGAGCAATAATGTCAGTCGCCAAAGTCCCTCTGCCTTAAGTCTTAACAAAACCTTCAAGCCTGTCTTAAAAGAAAAATGAAAATGCCCCTTAAAATGTTATATGTTCACTAAACATTACCACTTGAATTGTCAATAACCGAATGACAGTAAAATTACTTAATTTGATTTTTGTCGGTGTTGTGAGTCGTGAGAAATGATTAGGTACCATTTGAACCAGAATGTCTCGTTGCAGAATTAATTTAATCGATGCTCTTAAAGTGTTAAGCGTGTTACTGGTACCTAATAGGTAAATTATGGCACTTGCATAGATTTGCTTGTGGCTACATCAAAATAAATGACTGGCATTAGATGTCGACATAATTATTTTACTTGCATTATTAAGGTTTCACGGTAAAGGTATTACGGAGCTAAAACCATGTTTGATTGCCCCTAAGTAAAATGGTTTGAACTATAACTATTAGTCGCGTTGGATATCCAGTAAACTGACACGAAACATTTTGTCTTCCACGTTTTTGACATTGATCGCTAAGGTGTGGAACGCTCTTCCAGCCTCCGTGTTGCCAGTCAAGTACAAATGGGTGCCTTCAAGAGAAGAGTGAATAGGCAAAAAAAATAACAATAAGTAAGCCAATAGGTATAGGTCGCACAGCGAGAGTTGAGGCGAACAACACATGCAAAGATAATGTATCTGTACACGCTCGATGCGCTGACGTCTTGCAGTGGTCCCGCTTGCACCAATCAGTTTTAATTAGCATGAGCGAGATAGCAGTGTTTTTGACATTTGAATGTTATTGATACAGAGTGTTGCATGAAAACTAAGCATATTATTAGAAAATTATTTTGCGCTTATATTATTGAATTTTTTAGGATATGTTTTTTGAAGACGGTTCACTTTTTTTTAAAAGAAGTTGAGTTATAATTTTGTTTTGATTGTGATTTTGCTTTTATAACAATACAACGTTAGATTTAAATATTACTCATTATAAAATACTTATTATTTGTACCTATTGACTCAGAATACCATAATTTATACCTTATGCTAAGTCAATCTGTCAAGCAGTCAATCAATACAGACATATTTCGGTTAAGAAGTGCAAAATAAAAGGTTCATCAGGTATTTTTCTTCCAATCTTCAAACCCCAGCACGTAACTATATTTTGTGACGGTATTAGGTACTAGGAATCTTCTTCTACACAGGACGCGGCAAAACACTACATGGACAAAGTCGTGAAATTGTATTTAATGTGTTGAATTATTTTAGGATCTAATATAATTATGACTGAATTGTATAAACTGACGTCCCGTCTTACATCTTACAAAAATGAAACACCTTGTATGCAAATATTACTTTAGTGTGAGTGCCATGTTCGCCTCAACTCTCGCTGTGCGACCTATACAAATAAGCCAATTCCGTTTTCACGAGTGTTTCTCATTCCAAGTTAATAACAAGGTTTTTTTGTTAGTTTATCTACACACTTGTAGTTTTACTAATTTCCTTACGTAAAAGCATCAACAGAACTTGAGAACAATATCATTATCTATCCACAGTTTCAACATTAACTCACTAATAAGCCTACAAACAAGATGTATTACAAACAACTTCATTATGAGATTACGCACTGGTTATTTACTTAGCCGTTACCAAAGATACACATAAGATAAAAGAAATAAAGGCATTTTTTGATTTTCATATTTAGTTCATACCAACTTTTTTGTATCCGGAAAATGAGGCGAGGAGCAACTTAAGCCAGCAAGTTAAGCAGTCTCATGAAATGTTGGTTATTATTTTTTATTCATTATGAAAAAATATAGTAAGTATGAAAGATGTAAGCATCAGTGGCATTTCACTATAGAGTCAGAGCTAAAATATTTGTAAGAACAATAAAATTAATGGAAGTTGGAAGAATGCGTCTGGAAAGTTTACTAAGAAAACTTCTTGCTGTTTTCAAAATGCTTATGATTTTTTATTCTCTCTATTAACAAAAAGATAACGGATTATTGACGACCTCCCTGGCGCAGTGGCGGCGCGCTCGGATTCGAGTGGGAGGTCGCGGGTTCGATTCCCGCCACGGGCCACTTTGAAATTTTATAATTTCTAAATTGGCTCAGGTCTGGTCTGGTAGGATGCTTCGGCTGTGGTTAGTTACCACCCTACCAGCAAAGACGCACCACCAAGCGATTTAGCGTTCCGGTGCGATGCTGTGTAGAAACCGTTGGGGGTAAATTTACTTACCCTTCCAAGTTAGTACGATAACATCTTAGGCTGCATCATCACTTACCATCAGGAGAGATCGCAGTCAAATATTAACTTGTATAGAATAAAAAAAAGATACCTAGACTAAAAGCTAAAACTACCTACTTACTTTATAGATATCCTACAGACTTTTGCTAGCTCATACAATAGCAGTGGCCTAACACGATTCTATATCTTTTAATAAAAAATAATTTGTTTTATAAAGACACTGTATCGAGATCGAGCATCGCTGTTGGTTAATTTATATCAATGGCACCACTAAAAAATTTACATACAGTACGCACAGCTTCGCCTTTCTTCCAACATTACTCTCACTGAACGATCAGTAGCAGAACGTAATTGAAATAGAAAGTGCAGTCAATTTCATTAAAAACTTATTACTTACATGCTCGTCGAAACGTTATATCATTTAGCTGATATCGAGCGCCTAGGGGAATGCAGTGTTGCTAGTTTTTATTTTGGTTTCCCTGGAACTATAATTTTGATAACAATTCTAAGCATAGACTACCTATACGTCGACCGTCAAGCACCTGATGCCAAGTATTATCTGATGTCTATAAGGCAGTGCGAATACATTGCCGGATCTTGAGAACTTAATTAAGTACTTATTTATCATAATTGGAAAACCAACTTCACCTGTGGCTTCATCCGTGTAAATTTCGGTATTAGACATTATAGTGCTACGTGGTTACTAGATTCGTCAACTATTTGAATAAATGTTGATTCGAAATTCGATTGGATTTTGAATTGAATTAATTTCAACCAATTTCGTCATTTCGACATCTCCTCTCCCCTCAGTTTCGGAGATGTAAAAATCACAAAATCTGATTGGTTATTCAAACACAGCTCCGCTCCACCCCGCTTTGGTGGAAACCGGGCCTTATAAAGGCAATAGTGCAATGAAAAAATACGGTTGATAATTTCAGAAACCGCCTTATTTTTTGTTCCTATCTACTGCAAGACTTCTGCAGACTTTCTTCATTTCTGCAGTAAGTAGGTCATCTGTCATCTCGCTTCGGATCATTGATACTAAATAAGTACTTACTGGGGATATGATAAGCCAGTACGGTGCGATAACTTAATATGAGAGAGAACGTGGAAGGTGGGACACTGCACCGATCTGAAGCGAATCTCAGATTTGACCTCAAGTTATTCTTATAAGGAATCCGCCCGTTATAATATACTCGGACATAGTTAGGGTTGCTAACTGCCCATTTGTACCCACGAGTATTATACTTCCGAACTAATTCATTGGATTAGGTAGTGCTGAATTTAACGTAACACCAAAGAATTATAAGGCGAGCAAGACGTCCAACAGTAGCGCCATCTGTCAAAATTCTATAGGTGGCTGCTGAGCGAACGACAGCGTGGCCTTAGGTACCTACTGTTGGTGGCCAAACAAGCATTTTTGGCACCGATAAACTGGCGACATTTTTCCACGCCGTCCGCCCTGTCCAGGGTATATACTATGTTTATTGTTTCAGGTCAGAATATCTGACAGGTGGTACCTATCCATCCGGGCGAACTATGCAAAAAAGTCCTAGCTTCTGGTAAAGTCTTTGGGTACCAATTCCAAAGCCTGGTCCAGTTCAGTCATTCCTTGCGATTCGTCTGATGAAGTACTAATTCTTAAACACGCAGACATCCGAAAAAATCCTCGACCTACAAGGTAATTTTTAGTAATTATGGGCATATAATTTTGTTCTGTGCTAGAAGGCTATGAAGAAGGCTCGTGACGTGTTAAGCTGCTAGGACTTGTCTAGCAGTATACTGCTTTACTTTTACCAATTTTGTCTGGTAATCTACTTATAAGTACTTAGATTACCAAACAAAATTAGTACTTAATTCTTCTGGTAGCCCTAGCATTTATTTATAAGCGGCGCATAGCAAAGGCAGCATCAACCGTGTGCAATCTTCCAGAATATCTAGACTCGGCAAGGCGCTGTGGGACGCCAGTTTTTTGTTGTGTCTAGGAACCGCATGGACGGTGACTCACCAGAGGCCAGTCAACAGTTTCCATTGCCAGTTCTAAGTCAAATAACTGTTGTCGACGCTAAGCAGGTTTTTAATATTCAGCTAATGTTTATCTTATGTAAACACAACTGTTTATTGTTGGCAGGTTTTCCCATGACCAGGCCCATGAACAAAATGACACTATCTACTTATGTCATACTAGATACTTATAGATATAAAAAAGTTTGCCTGTGCGTGTAACCTAATGAATTTTTTTTATATCCTTTGTCATTTCTTTTTTAATTTTTTTCAATTAACTTGAAAATTATGTAGGTAGGTAGGTATCTAGGAAAGAAAAGGAGTCGAGGACCAAGTTGCGAGCAACATTTTTAGTACGTTTCTGTGGTTTACTTGCTTAATTTATAGACAGTAATTAAAAGTTTTGAGCTGTTTAGTTCGGATAGACATGAACAAAAAAACTGATTTTCAATTTTGAAATAGAATAAAATCAGATGTCAAGTGTCACTACCGCCATCTTTATGTAGCATTTTGAACTACTATACAGCGATGGCACTACAGAAAGTTTTGTACTATGTAGTAATATGCCCAGTTCAGAGATGTCGCTTTAGACGATTTGCAGGAAAATGAAAGCTTTGTGCCTGATAAAATTCAAATAGCAATGTCTTCATATATAGTATTACTAAGAAGGAAAAACTTTTAGATCAAAATACTTTTGAAGCACTTTACAGAAGCCACAGTTAAGTTTGCGCCAGTTAACGCCGTAAGTATTCTTTTTTATCAAAGAGTTGCATTTTGTCCCGTTTTCCGTGGAGACCCTGGCGCTATGCGTAGTAGGTAGGTACCTAAAATTCCTTTGAGATAATATTATATTGGACTAAGAGCCAGCGCGTGCCAGACCTTCGCTATTTAATAAAAGCTGAAAGTTTCTCTGCGTATTGTCCTCAATACTGGGAAGAATGTTTGTTTGGACGTTTGTTTGGATCACGGTTGCTTTGGGAGATAACAAGTAATAAACGTGTAAAAAATCTTACGTCGAAGAATAAAGTCTAATTTTTTTATATTTTCTTTAGAATAGTATTAGAAATCACACCATGCATTACCAGACACTTAGTATCATGGCAACCCTCTGCTAGACGCCTTTACAGTTTAAAAGTTTAAGGGTGTCTGGCAAGGGATTGTCACCACACTAACACCCGTATTCACAAACGTTACTATGAGGTCTCATAGTGAGCTCGAACGCACAGCGTACAGAAAACCTAATCATAAACAACACTTGAGGGTCGAGCGACACTATGCGTTCACCAAAACAAACGCACAGGTAAAGTAGCTCGCGAGGTACTTTTCGCGACGCATAGTGCTGGTTTATAGTTGTTATCTATGGCATGTTTACTTTTTAGGTTGTGTTAGCTTGTCGATTGCAACTTTCCAGTGATTTTTCGTATTTTATTGCTTTTAATACAATGGATTACAATGATGTAGAATATTTTTAACCCCCGACGCAAAAGGGGTGTTATAAGTTTAACGTGTCTGTGTATCTGTGTATCTGTCTGTGGTATCGTAGCTCCCAAACGGCTGGACCGATTTTCATGATGTTTATTTTGTGTCATAGATAATTTTATCCCGAGTGTTCTTAGCCATGTTTCATGAAAATCTGTTCAGCCGTTTGAAGATTATCAGCTATTTTCTGGTTGATGAGGGGATCTGACTAACTTCTTTATGTCCGATCGATTCGAAATTTGGTACCGTGTAGCTTCAATGACATTGAAAGTATATGGTAAGGTAACCATGACCTGATTTGCCGTTTGAAGATCATCAGCTCTTTTATAGTTGATGAGGGGATCTGACTACCTTCCATATATCCTATCGATTCGAAATTCTGTACCGTGTTACTTCAATGATATTTAAAGCGTATGGTAAGGTAATCATGACCTGATCAGCCGTTTGAAGAAGATCAGATCTTTAATAGTTGATGAGGGGATCTGACTACCTTCCATATATTCTATCGATTCGAAATTTGGAACCTTGTTACTTCAATGTTAATGAAAGTATATGGCAAGGTAACCATGTCCTGATTTGCCATTTGAAGATCATCAGCTCTTTAATAGTTGATGAGGGGATCTGACTACCTTCCATATGTCCTATCGTTTCGAAATTTGGTACCGTGTTATTTCAATGATATTTAAAGCGTATGGTAAGGTAATCATGACCTGAGGGCGTACCATCAACTCTAATCGCGACTCAACAATAGACCTAAACTGAATTGCATCGCTAATTCGTGACATAAATTCTTTTAATTTGACAAAAAGATGACATGAAAATAACCTAAACTTACGAGTAGGAAGGTAAAACTTAACCTAGTAAATGAAAACTAATATTATACCTAGTAACTAACTAAGTTAGTAACTTATCACTATTAATACTTTCCCTATATTTAATACCTTATTACCTACTTTAAAAAGGACAAAATAAAAGCAAAATTACAAATTTTAAAAACCCCCGACACAAAAAAAAAATATAAAAAGTAACAAATAATATTTTAAACCTTTTATAATAATTATTATCGTCACAATATAATATTAAGTACGTTCAAATATTTTTTAATTCAAGCGTCGTCGCATCGTCGGGGGACCGTTAGAGAGATACTCCGGAAAATGAGTTTGTGTCGGGGGTTTTTAAAATTTGTAATGATAATTATATTCGTGAGAGATTGTACTTCCGAAGATCTATAACCACTAGAAAAGTGATACGGGATTTCCAAAATCCTTTTGAATATTACAGTGCCGAGGAATTCAAAAGACGATATAGATTTCCCAAAGATATAGACGTTATTTTGCCTTTAATAAATGAAGACCTTTTGAAGTTAACCAGCAGAGGCCTTCCCGTGCCCCCTATTTACCAGTTATTGGTTGCCTTGAGATTTTATTCATTTTGCCTTTAATAAATGAAGACCTTTTGAAGTTAACCAGCAGAGGCCTTCCCGTGCCCCCTATTTACCAGTTATTGGTTGCCTTGAGATTTTATTCATCAGGGAGTTTCCAGGTTAGAACTACTTACCTATAAGTCAATTATTTACTTTTCAATAGTTTTAAATTCACAATCAAACAAATTAGAGCTACATTTGTACCTAATTAACAACAACTACCATATCGGTTTTCATCAGTAGGTACCTACCTCTCAATTAAATAATAATATTATATTAGTTAGTTCTTATGTTCAGTAGGTAGGTATATAGGTACTTACTTACTTAATTAAATTTCCTTTTGACGTTTGTGTCTGTCATCTATCCTGTCAGTCGACTCGAGTGAAGTCGATACGCAACGGTAACCAATCACAGCGCTCCATTTAATCCTATGCGTCCTCACAGCAAAAAGTTATTTAGGTATTGTTTATGAAATGAAAGGCTTGACATACCGGACGCACTGCAAAACATCGTACTTAGCATAGTGTAGCTGCTATACCCAAGGAAGCAATGTTTGTGAATACGGGTGTAAGTGTCTGGCAATGCATGGCGTGACAGGACATAGGACCGATTTTGAGGACCCAACGACGGCCACGCACCGGGAAGCGCAGTGTCGGCAGGCCTTCCACTGTCCACAAGGTGAACGGACGACATAAAGAAAGTCGCGGGAAGTCACTGTTGCCAGGCGGCGCAAGATGGTTGTGCTTGGCGGTCATTTCAGGAGGCCTATGTCCAGCAGTGGACGACGATGACGACGAATGTGCTAAAGTTTGTTCAAATCTGAGCAAGCACCACTACACCAGGGTATTAGGTACTGGTGTCTAGTTGCCTTTAAGAGCGTTCATGCAAAACGGCGGGCCTCGCGTTTCGTACACTATTTTGGTATTCGTTGGCGCTGACGCAATTTTGCGCCGATAATGGTATTACAAAAAAATTTATAGTAAAATAAATATACAACTTATTAAAATAGTAAATAACCAGTGACATTGAATATTAAATTACTATAATTCAGAAATAACAAAATATCTTGGATTTTATCCTAAAATAATACGTTTAACTTATCGAAAAATGCTAAAAATGACACTTTTCGGTTTATGGTTTTTGAATGAAAATCTGGGAAAATCGTGTTTTTTTGTCATTGTTATAAGTTTGTGTTATGAAACATCGCAAATATCTTGCATCAAAATAGAGCTTCCACCGCTAAGTGAGTAATTAGCCTTTACCTTAAACTTTCTAATGAGAAAGTTATAGATACACATATTTTCAAATATTTTTGAGACAAAAACTAGATTATGAAATGCCAAATAATATGATGGCAATTATCTTATCAATAAATGAACACATGACACTCTTATGTACGTCGAAAATTGACAATTTTGACTCAAGCATAATTCCAACGCATGAACGCTCTTAAGGCGGTTCATGCGTTAGTATTATGCTTGAGTCAAAATTTACGATTTCCGAAGGAACATAAAATAGTTATGTGTTCAATTATAGATTAGATAATTGAATTCATATTATTTGGCATTTCATAATCTAGTTTTTGTCTCAAAAATATTTGAAAATATGTGTATAACTTTCTCACTAGAACAGTTTTTGTATAGGCTGTTTGCTAAAATAGCGGTCGACGCTCTAAGCAGATGCAAGATATTTGCCATGTTTCTTAACAAAAACTTATAACAATGACATATATAGAAAATTAATAACATTTACTAAAAAGTGTCTAAAAAAAAACACGATTTTCCTAGATTTTCATTCAAAAACCATAAACCGAAAAGTGCCATTTTTAGCATTTTTCGATAAATTAAACGTATTATTTTAGGATTAAATCCAAGATATTTTGTTATTTCTGAATTATAGTAATTTAATTCAATTAATATTCAATGTCACTGGTTATTTACTATTTTAATAAGTTGTATATTTATTTTACTATAAATTTTTTTGTAATACCATTTTCCGCGCAAAATTGCGTCTGTGGGGACGAATTCCTGTTTTGTATGGACCGAAACGCTAGGTATGCCGCGCTGCATAAACCCTCTTAACTTTGAGAACTCCAGAAATGCGGCGCAGTAGGTTGTAACCTGTGCGTGTAACACCCTGTACAATGGCACAGAACAGATAACGCAAGTGGCGCAGCGGAAAAGCAAGGATCCACACGCGTGGCTGACAACTTTGACAGGAATCCGTTCAGCAGTGGATGCGCGTCCGCGGCACCATTAATATTGCATTCTCGCTACACACACATTATTATCTCATTACATAGCTATATCGTAACATAATTTCGCCGCAGAGGTTTATCTTGTATTCTGTTTGAGTTCGAAAAAAAACTCTCACTCAAATCTAAGCAAGCACCACTGCACCAGGGTATTACTAGTGTCTAGTTACCTTTAACTTTGAGAACTCCAGAAATGTGGCGCGGTAGGTTGTAACCTGTTCGCGTAACGTAACAGTAACACCCTGTACAATGGCACAGAATAGATAACGCAAGTGGCGCAGCGGAAAAGCAAGGATCCACACGTGTGGCTGACAACTTTGACAGGAATCCGTTCAGCAGTGGGTGCGCGTCCTCGGCACCATTAATCCATCCATTCACGCTACACACAGTACACATCATACGTCACCGCGCACGCGACTTGAATTATTATCTCACTGTATATTGTAACATAATTCCGCCGCTGAGATTTATCTTGTATTCTGTTTGGGTGCGAAAAAAGCGCTTCTTTGTTCTTATTTATAGGTACCTATTCCTATGTGTTAGTTTGGAATACATCCACAACATACCTAGATATAATTTGAGCTTTGGTTGTTATGAAAGTATTTTGATGAGATTCTCATTCCTGTAATGGTTATGTCACTAGCGGACCCTCCCCTGATTCGCTCGAGAGATCCCGAGGGTATTTCACCAAATCCTTCCTTGTACTTTGTCTACATGCGTACAAATTTTCAGTTTCTAAAGTAAAAGAGTTTGGTCTAAGCAATGATAAGTCAGAACTTATCTACTTATCAATAAGCGATTCAAAACTCTCGCCCTCCGGCCTGCCTGACAGAATTTGTTGATGATGCGCCTGTTGATATAGAAAAGCAATATCATTTTTTTCGAGTTTGTAGCTTTTATTCTAAGTTTATAGTTTTTAGTATTTTATAGGTACTTTAGCTTATACCTAACATGACTGAGTAACTTTTTCCCTTTGAAATAACGCGATTAAAAGATACTAAACCACGCTCAGAATAAATTAAAAAAAATGAGTTATAAATTCAGCATTTCTATTTAATGTTTCCCAAATACATCATGATAACGAAATTTCACACGTTGTGGTAAAATTTGGACGCGGTTTGTAAAATATGAGACCGATACAGCAAATTTCCACCATTAGGTCAACCACAATATTATTACGTGAGGCGGTCGCTAAACGTAGAGGCAATTTCCACAAAGAGGACGGTATTAGGTGCCCTAATTTACAGCCCCTTCCGTAATATTCATTCGTTATGATCCTTCGGTCTTCTTCACTTGGAATTTTAGTATTATAACAAGTTAGAGTATGGAAATACTTAGAGAGATATTGCACGAGCATTCCTTTGGAAGTGCGATTTTTTGTGGTTTCTGCTGAGTGCTGTAGTTAAAGAACACAAACTGCTAGACATCAGAATTTTCAAAGGATTCTTCACCACCGCAGTACCATGCCACCGGAATCCAGCAGCTATCTAAAGAATAACTTTCATAAGATAAAGAAGCATTTGAGTAAATAATAATGGATGATTGAATTTGTAAGGTTCAAAAGCAACCTGGTATTCTGTGCTTTGACGAAGAAAGTAATGCTAACTCTGTAGTTAACAATACGATTACTTACTTTAGTAGGTATAACTTGGGTAGATTAAGTGCCACTCAATCAAACACTAGCTCCAGGTCAGGGCATCAAATAAAAATGTCACGAAAATGATTGATCTCATTCCGAGTTGATTTGAACCTCTGCCTAATACGTGAATTACTGAATGTAATGTTTCTCCGGATCCCAATATTGATAGATGAGTGAGCGGAAATTGAGACGTGCCGCCGGATATTAACTGGCACATATAGTTTAAGTAGGTGTATGAGGAACATATTACGAGATTATCTACTATTTTGGAATGCATAACTTAAACGTTAACGTGGTTTTGCTCGCAAGTTCGTCGCTGTGGACTTCTCTCTCTGAAATGCGCAAACCGTTCAATTCTCATAAAAACGTGTAAACTTGCTTGGTAAATAAAAACCTTGCTCGATTGTGATGAATAAGTTGTGAATTAAAGTTTCTAAATTATGATATAAATATATATCCGAACATTACACACATCGCAATCTAGCCCCAAAGTAAGCGATAGCTTGGTCCAAGATAACTGATAAATATACGTAGGTACATACTAATATACATAAATATAATTATAAAACACCCAGACACTGGAAAACACTCATATGAGCTCATCACACAAATATTTACCAGTAGTGGGAATCGAACCCACGACCTCTATGACTAAAGTTAAAATATTAGGTGGAGAAAATCTAGTTTTTTATTAACTTTAATTACAATCGTGTGAAAAAATTGATTTTATTTTTAAAATTCAGTAGGGAAATAGATAGATAAATATTAGTGAAGAGTTACGTAGAGGTGTATATGGCTTCACGAATCTTTGGGTAGAACTTTGGTGTGGTTTAATCGTTGCAAATTGTGCTTTCAATATTTTACTCAGTGCAGACTGCAGAGCTCTAAACAAATTTCGATTCTCTCCGTTATCTCTAATATAAGCAGGTAACTCGAAGAATTTCTTATTTCCTTGAAAGAACTCGTCTCTCAAAGGTGCATAATAAGAGCGGAAGTGAAATGAAATTTTCAGTGTCGACGCTTTGTTTGCAATAAAAACCTTTGAATTTTTGAGCTTCTTTTCTTCTTTCCTTTCCATGAACCTGAAGGTAGTTCTTTCAAAACTTGAACAAATCATCAATATGGTCATCCCACTTCTGAGCACACTAAATACTAAGATAAAAGGAGTAGGTAGTAACATAGGTGTATTCAATACCAATACATTTATATACCTAAGCATTTCTTAGCACGATGTACTTGACGAATGGTTGGAGCGATCCTCGCTGTAAATAGCCGGGAATAAATGGCTGTCTAACCGCCACTCTGGCAGAAAATAAGATACAGCAGCTAGAAACTAGAACCCTGTATCCTTTAACGGCGTACAGATAAAACTTAATGGGTGATGTAAATTGACGTGAAGTTGCATGCTTAGCTTAGTCAACATCTCCTGAGGAGATTAAAAAAAAACGAATTAACCTGTCCTGCTAATTATGAATTTCCGCAAATTAACGCCTGCTTCCATTCAAAATTTTCTACTGTGTTTAACGTTGTTTATATGGTACGCCAAAACTTGTTCGTTAAAAGATCTTGTCGGTTTTGTGAACCAGTGCGAGCACCGCAGTACTTAGCGACACAGTTTTTAAAACTTGCGACAGTTTCTGCTCCAAATGGGGACGTGCTTAAAGTGCAAAGTTCGATTTAAGAGAGCTCCCATTTTGCAATAAGTCACTAAACTACACAAACTACAAACTAACCGGGAAACTACAAAGTTCTTCGCTATAAGATCTTTTCCCTCAGTTCACTCGATTCGCAACGGTGACTTTAATAATTAAGTAATTTGTTTTGGATGAGGAAACCTGCATATCTGTTATGTTACCTTAAAGAAGCCTTTTGTTACCCACATTTAGCCACTGTGTTGAGCTGTGGCTAAGCCCCACACTACACCACTTTTTAATTTATAGCCTTATGATTGGTATGTTTCTTATATGTAGGTTAGTTTTAATGTTGTTACTTTTACCAATACCTATTTCTAACTTAAGTTAACATGACACCGGTCTTGTCTTATTTTAATTGATACAACAACGCCAGAAAATCAGAAATCCGTTCCTGCTTGACTTGCAATGAAGCCGAATGAAGTCTTAAAACGAAGCTATTGGGTTACAAGTAAATATATAAATAAAAAATTTAATATAAAAACACGACCGCCATGTGGTAAAACGACTTTTTCCAAAAAATATAGGTTGATGTTAGTAGTTACTCGGAATGATGTAATGATTCTATAATGATACCCCATATGTAGTAATCTCTTTAGTCGTTGAAAAGTTATGGTGGAATAAAGAAACTCACTTACATACATGAACTCTAAAAACATTACATCCCTATATTTGGGCAGTAGAGTACTTATTAGAGCAATACACTAATAATTTGATCAGCGTTTCAAAAGCTGAGGGCTATAATTGTAGCGGTAAGTAGGTGCTTACAACAAATTTCAGATAGGTTGACCACCACGTTATTACGTGATTCGTTGTATAAGCGGGCACGGAGGCAATCTCCATAAAGAGGTATTTGCGACCCTCATTTACACCCCCTTCCGTAATACTCCGCATCTTGGTTATGAAGGTCCGGTCTTCGCTCCAACCCTCTTAAGTCTTAGGGTATAAAAATGCCAAATATTGTAGACAAATCTAAGTTATTTCGATGCTGGTAAATGTTCGTCGCTTTCTTTTTGTAATTACAATCATAGTATAGTATCGACGTTCGGCCCAGTGGGTAAAATTGAAAATGAAGGCAGTATAAATGAGGCATTAAAATGCTACAACAGTCAGTGCTGTATTTAATACAGAAGCGATTTTGCTGAAATTGGTATGAATATTAGTACCTATGACTGTTTCCTGAATTTTTATTAGGTCAGGAAAATGTTTCTGAACAATTCAAGGTTCCCGTGGGAATTAAAATAAACCAAAATCTACGCAGTCAAAGCCGCGCGCAAAACCTATAAAATAAGATCTGTAAACGTAACTATGCTATTTTATCGATTCTATTTTATATCGAAGCGATATCCTTCTATTTATACAATAACTAAAGAATCTATAAGGTAAAATGGCTTCTGGTGCAGATTTGATTTGTCTTCAATGGAGATTGCGCCTCGAAATCTTCTAGGCCTGCATTATAAAGAATTCTACTGATATAGATACTTACTATCTTTGTAATATCTTATTACTTTTAAGGCTCTCACGCTAGTAGGTACCTACTAGTGTTTCTTATAAAGTCCTTCAGTTCAGTTCCTTCATTGTTGAAGGATTCCAGTGCTTTGTGATGCTGGCTGGACTCGCCGTCGGAAATGCAAATGGAGGGTATGATCGCCTTTCACAGCTCCCATTGAGTCTTTATTAAAGTCTGAAGTTCTAAGAAGGTGGTAAAAAATTTAATTAAATAGGTAAGTATTTCGCCGGTCTATTCGTCCATATTTTACACTTCGGTACGCAAAGGATTTTTGTCTTATTTAATCTTACTTAAAATTGGTATATGGCAAGCCAGAGTATTCTATTTATTCTTTGAAAATATAAGTACCTACCAGCCAAGACGTACGGTGGAGCGATTTAGCATTTCGGTGCTATTCTGGGTAGCAATCGTAATGTAACGCTTTTAAGATGACATTTTTATCTGTATCGTCATTTACCATCTAGTGTTGCTTCAGACAATTATATACTAGATTGTAGTGTTGCTAAAAGATACTTGAAACATTATTTTTGTTGCCGGTGAGTGATAACCAGAGACAGCCGATGTCTTACCAGAGAAATATCCAATGAATGCCAGGTAAAAGAAGATAATGATTCTTTGTAAAACTCACAAAGAGCAAACGCAATCGGAATAGAAGTCTCGTACTGTTCAGACAAAGGCTTTTCTTTTCATATTAAGAGACACTCCGCTAGCAATACAACGTATGGTTCGGAATAACAACGATCTTGAAGATTTACCAATAGCGATGCCGAATATATTTTGTATCGTCCGTTCCGCGTCCTGCGATGGAATAAATAAAATTGCTTGTGTTTCGGACTTTATGTGGACTTTTGCATTTAGAGACCTTATCATAATATTATTATGAGTATTTTACTTATAATAATATGATTCCAATGTACAGTGGGTACCTATTTCAGTTTCTTGGGTTCTTCTAGAGGAAAGTTCTTCAAGTTTGGTCGAAATGCTGGCCTCTAAGAAGGAAGATAGGTTAAAGACTGATGAAAAACACCTTGGGCACACACCTGTTGACTTATTGAGTTATGTGCATTTATGGGAAATAATTATGACAGTGAAGGCAAATTTCATGCGGAAACCAGTAAGTCTGATTGTACACCACAATGTAGGTACTCAAGGGTGTGTGAGGCCCATCAACCCACACTTGACTAGTGTGAAAAGATATAAGCTCCTGTTCTTCTATTATATTATACTTTACATTCTGGAAAGAGACCAATGCCCATGAAAAATAAAAACTTAAAGGCTTGATACCTATTATAAAATCCATGGTTTTGTGGGATGTGTAAAAATACTTGAAATCCACATAGGTGAAGCTGTAGGCTGAATTTAGTACTTTTAAATAATATAATATGCGGGATGGTATAATAATATTTGGTATAATAATATTTATATTATAAATATAATAATATACTTAGAAGAATTAGAAAAAAGGTCATCCGTAAAAAGAGGGAAGAAACGTATAAATAACACGAAAGAGTGGATACCTACTTTAAAAGGTAAAACGGGAAAAAATTCCACAAATCGAGATGCAATAATAAAAATAGCTACCGATTTTTACCAAAATTTATACAGCAAGCCACAGCACGTCGAAGTAGAGTTTAAAAATCAAAACACATATGACGAAGGAATTCCGGACTTCCTTGAGTGTGAAATCCGACACGCTATCCAATCTTTAAAATCATTGAAAAGTCCGGGAGAAGACTACATAACAAACGACACAGTTAAAGCAATCATAGAACCTATAACGCCTGTATTAACCCGTCTATTCAACGAAATAATACATCAAGAAAAAATACCGGAATAATGGGAAACTTCATACATAAAGCTGTTATATAAGAAGGGTAACCCTCAGGAAATAAATAACTATCGACCCATTAGCTTACTGCAGACTACCTACAAACTATTTACGAAAGTCATACTCAATAGACTAAAACGAAATTTCGAATTTCAACAACCACGAGAACAGGCCGGATTCCGCAGCGGATACTCTACATTAGATCATATTTTTACTCTAAAACAAGTCATTGAATTATATGTAGAGTATGGAAAAACGCTCTACATAGCGTTTATTGATTACAGAAAAGCATTCGACTCAATTTTTTACGAGGCCCTATGGAATGCCTTAAGAGAGCAGAACACACCCACCAAATACATAAATATCCTCATGGAGATATACTCAAAGAGTAGAGCCACCATAAAACTAGAAAAAAGAGGTAAAATGTTTGACGTAAGGCGGGGAGTGAAACAAGGCGACCCGATATCCCCAAACCTTTTTACAGCTCTCCTAGAAAACATATTTAGAAAGCTGGACTGGACAGGATTAGGTATAAATATAAATGGAGAGTATTTGAACCATCTTCGCTTCGCGGACGACATAGCCCTCTTAGCAGAGAGTCAAGCACAGCTCGTATATATGCTTGAAACTCTGGACGTTGAAAGCAGTAAATGCGGCTTAGAGATGAACTCGGAAAAGACTTGCGCAATGACTAACGATGAGCAACATAAGATCGTAATACATGGGAAAAATATAGAGTACGTAGAGGACTTTGTGTATCTAGGGCAGAGTCTATCTTTTAAAGGGCACTATACTGACGAAATAGATAGAAGAATTAAAAAAGCTTGGTCTTCGTACTGGTCCCTTAAACACATTTTTAAATCAGAACTCGATATACAACTAAAAAAGAAAGCGATGGATTCAGTTGTCACGCCAACCCTGCTATATGGCTGCCAGACATGGCCAATAACCAAAGAAATAATATACAAAATACAGGTTACCCAAAGAGCAATGGAAAGGAGCATGCTAGGCCTAAAACTTAAGGACCGAATAAAAAACCAGAATATACGAAATAAGACTAAAATTATTGACGCGGCAAAACTAGCATGCCTCCTTAAATGGCGCTGGGCTGGTCACATTGCGAGGAGTAGTGACGAACGATGGGCCGAGAAGTTGCTCCACTGGTATCCACGTGACAAACGCAGACCGAGGGGTCGGCCGCGGCGACGTTGGCGCGACGACCTCAACGAGGCGGCGGGGACCACTTGGACTAGATTGGCAAGAGATAGGACTAAATGGAGAAGGATGGAGGAGGCCTTTGCCCAAAAATGGGCGTCCAATAAATTGTTTGACGAGATTGTATAACACAAGAAACTCTCCACATTTGACATTAAAATAATCAATCTGTTCAATATTACTATGACAAAGCATGTATTCAATAATTTCTTATAAATGACAATGTGTAATTAATTGCTAACTTATATTGGAAATAAAGGCTATATTATTATTATTATTATTATATGGTTAAGTATCACCTTATAACGTGGCGATGGGACCAGCTTTTTGGGAAGAGTTCCCTTCGACAGCGGCTTACTAGATTTTTAAATTTTTTTATTTAGTTTTAATTTTCAAAAATTACAGGACCCCTAAAAATATTTAATAAAATAATTAAAGTATATTCTCACTCTCTCCAAGTATAGAGGCGGGTTTGAGGTCTTATGGGAAATCAAGCAAATCTGAAATCATATACGTAACGTGATTTAAAAAATTGTCAGCATCAATTATTTTTACAGTCAATTACGGCATCAAATTAAAAGTGTAGTGGGACTTTGAGGCCGTGTTCATACTATAATAGTTACAGCTCCCTAATAATGTTAGCGGCACTTGCACAAGTGGTTAAAACCTACATTAAAATCTTTTGATTTTGAGCTGCATGGTTGCCTTCTTTAATGTGTGCCTTCTAATGACTGAAAACTACAGACAAAAGATTCTAAAGTGGGGTTTTAACCCGTTGTGGTGCGGCTCTGGTCAATGGAATGGCTCTTTAGAATTACCTCCATTGATTAGACTATCAATCGTATTCAAGGGTCATTGATTTTTTTGTTATTATCAACAGAAGTAGCTTTTGTATTGCATAATGTTTATGTTGCTTGTATATATTATTACTCTTACTTTATCTTTGTCGGCTCACCTAACTATCTTATAAAGGTCTACTTAGGCCTCGTGAATGGAGCTAACCAGCGGCAACTTTTCTTAATGTGGTCAGTACTTGGAGTTGGTACCTGGACTGAAGGTACAAGTAGTCTGTCAAAATTACAATTGACGATACCAAGAACAAGATGTTTGTATGTTTATTGTATCGGATGAAAACTTGCAATTAAATTTTAAGGCACCTATCCTCCATCGATTGGTACACTTTTTTGATGTTTCTTTGAGTGATAATGGAATGGCTGTGTGACGTCATTCTAAATCTAATATGGTGGACGGCCCAAAATGACAGTCTAGTGTTGGTATTATGAACTCCCATGATATGAATATCAAATGAAAGGGTTTGCCAAAAATAAAACGAATAGAGTGACGTTCGAAAAGCTTGTTTTTTAAATGTTGTTGCTATTGATTTACTGAGCGGTGGTAGGTGTTAGGTAAATGTGAACTAGCTCTAACGCGAACGCTAGAAGTAATTACGATATTCGTGCGCGCGGATCGATTCGGCCGATAAATTACAGTAGCAAATTAATTACCGGCTCAGTAACGCTCCCGGGGGACACTCGCATATGTCGCGAATTCATGATGTTTCACCGCTAAATTACATTTATTGGATCGGATATTTTAGGGATGTGGGCAGGTTTTGGCACTTCAATGCAAAGTAAGGTTTATAGTTCTGGCCTTATTTCGAGGTCATTTGTATTATATCACTTTCATTATTAAGTTCGATTTGCATGAAGCCAGCGGAGAGCTCACCAAATTGGGGCCGATTTTCAGGGGCTATTTGTGGGTTTTAGAATCTGCGCCGATTATACTTTAGGGTCATCAAGTTACGAAACTGAGTCTATGGTACTTCTAAGCTCCAAATTCCGAGTCTGTTTTGTTCAGAACACCATATCTTGTCATATAGATATGATTCCACAAACAAGGTATGTCTCTAACTGTGACCTATAAAAATATCACCACATCGCAGGATTCATTTTGAAATGGTTTAGACATAGTTATATGAGGTGGTCATTGGAGCATTGCGAAGATTGAACAGTTGATGAAAAAGAATAATCGCAGACCAATAGACCTCAGTTACTGGGTATGCTTAATGCTTACCTCCTAGACTTATTTCTGGATGAAAGTTTCAAAGAAATCATTTTACGCTTCTATTAGGTACAAATTAATGTGCTGTATATCTTTATGGAAAAGGTGACTGATGGACTAAGTCTGCACCTCAATTCTCAAAGCATAGGACCGATCAGGTTGACCAGAGATGGCTCATGTAATATTAGGTCTTAGAATACTGAATTACTTAAGTATACATATATAAGGCATATGCATCTAAAACTGTAATATTGTTTTCATTACGAGTTACATTATATTACGGGTAGGTACTGTGCTGTAGGTAAGAGATTAGAGAAACATGCAGCTTTCTAACCAAATACACGTATCATCTCATACGATAACTACGACTAAAAGCAAACTACATTTTTATCGCAAATGTAATATAACATTCCTTCAAGCACGGTCCAACTCAGATAGACATCAGCGTATTCGAGTCCCTGTCTCCCCAATAATTCCTTCCTCAAGGAGCCGCTTCGCTGACGGAGGGGAAAATAAAAAATTGCGCGATTGCCAACAGCTGAGCCGAGCGTGCATGTGCACTCCTTGCAATTTGATAAATTATTCCGATTTCATGGTGATGAAAATGCTGCATAATCTATCATTATATTCTATAGCTCTATTTTTATACAAGGGTTTTAGAAAGGAGCCGCTGTTACGGACATGGCGTTATTGATGACGACATGTATTTAGGGAAGCCTCAACAATTGAAAAGAAAGAATTAGTCTAAAATTTTCAAGGGATGTTACTGATTCCCAAATGTTATCTGTTTTCGTCAAATGCTTCAAAAATTCTCTTTCACACCTTGCGCCAGTAAGATGTTAAAAAACGTGTTGAAAGTATAGTAAAAAAAAATACATCAAATCAATTTTAATTTTGCCATTTAATTTTTAATTTTATTTAGTACATAAAAATAGGCGTCCTCTTCCATGGCGTGTGCGGCCCGCTACCACCGCTGAACAAACCTAGAGGCGCAAATATGAAGCTCTTGATGGAAGCTTCATAAAGCTTGCGCCTTTTGGAGTTGAGACTCCAAAACCCGGGGACGTGGGGCCCGGGGGCTCGTTCCCTTATCCCTGAAATATCGAAAAGGGTAATTGAATCTACCGAGAATCCAAGAGCTGGCAGCTACATTGGGCAAAAGTTAAGTTTGGCCTTCCAAAGGGGTAACGCTGCCATTTTGGGTACTTTGCCTCGCTGCCCCGGCTTCATGAGTCTTTGGCGTAAGTTTTTGTTTCAGTTTACTTAATTTTTATTTTTGTAAAAAAGGTAGCATAGCTTTTAAAGTAGAAATTGTATTAAAATTTCACGTAATAAAAATTTTACTTACGTGAGATAATAGAAAGAAATAGAAAGAAAGTAGGCAGGTATATTGTATTTTTCTGGGTTCTGTTCACATTTGTTAGATACCCAATAAAATCATGATAAAAATACAATTGTTTCGAATAGTCTTTCTGTTTTTATTTGAATACAAACATTAAGGCTGTAATTCAAAGTAACGTGCTCATTAAAATTAGAGATTCATGTTTAAGGTACACAATACATAATACATATTTAACCAAACTGCAGGGTAAAATATCGCATAATATATTGTTATTGTCTTCGAAGTTATTGCTTATTGCATTTTCCATGAAACATTGCTCAATTTTGTACACTTTGGTATACGTTCGCGCAAATATTGTGGCGGTATTCTATTGAATAACTGTAACAAAAGATATGGTAATTTTAAATTTACTTTATGTAGTCGAAGCTGAAAATACATTACTAATTTTTTATTTCAATTAGACGAGCAAGCAACTTTCGAAAATCTTTACTCAGTTTATATAAATTATTTAGTGGATCTTTTTACCATACTAAAACATAAATTATGTTCTATAGAGGATATTTGTAGCTGTCTACTAAAAATCGTGTTAACTCAAACTCAAAATATCTTTATTTCCCATAGGCCTAACGTACAGGCTCTTGTAAAACGTCATTATGATATTTGTCGCATATGTATGATGATAAACTACAAGTCGACTTAAAACTAAGTTTACGAGGGTTTAAACGCGCCCTGCAGCACTGAGAAGAAGCCCAGGCCACAACAAACTGTGTCGGGTGTTGTTTTCTGTTATCACCACTTCACAAAGGCTCATAAAAACTAATTGAGCTAGTATAACTTCAGCAGTTCATTCACTCCAGTGTATTATACCAGAAGACTAGGAATCACTAGGAAATAAATAATTATTTCTGCTATGCCACCTACAGTCTACAGTGTAGAGTCTATACTATACCATTGAATAGAAAAACTTGTCTGTGATATACATTTTTTTTTCAACCGGCTTTTTAAAACCAGACACACAGAAACTAGTATCCAGTTATTCCAGCACTATAAAGGTCTTTAAATAGTTTTACTAAATATTTAATCAAGTCTAAGTAGGTAGATAGCTCCTAGCTAGGAGCGCTGCGCGGATGAAGTGTTCTTAGCTATTCACTCCTCAGAGTAATCTAGGAATTACGACAAGTGAAAGAAATCTAATGAAACTTTCAAAGTAATTGAAAACTAGCTGACTTTTGTTTTCAAAAGACGAGAACAAAACATGAATATACTTCATATAAATACAGTAAATTATACTAAATTTTTACATTTTAGCTTTATATCTGTGACTAATACCAACTTTAAGTATATTATAAGGTTTATTATGTGTATAAAAACAAAAAAAAATTAATCCCTTTTTTTATTTTTAACTCAACTTTATCTCTAGTTGTCGTGAAATATTATAGAACTGCACATGAAAGATTAAAGATTTTTTGTAAGAAGAAAATATTTAATAAACTAAGACACAAAATAGTCCCATCGGGCCCTCAGGCCTCAAGAGAAACCATAACCTCAGTGAAACCATTTGAAGTCATTAAGGCGCCGTTTACCTTCGCAACAAGAAATATATCGATAAGAAATCACTTAAGGCAAAAAGTATTAAAAATTGAGATCAAGTAGACCAACTTCATAGTTACGGCGAGTTTTCCTTGTAAAATAAATTTTATCTTCGGGGATGCAGATTTAACAGCTAAGTGAGTGGAAGTTACAAAAGAAAAGTCTAGTCAAGAAAAACTAATTTCTTAAAGCGCAGTTTAATACACCGAATAAAGCATATTTTAAAACAACCTACTTTTTAGTTAAGTTTGAAGCTGAGTAGGAAAATCTAAAGTTCGACCAAAACTATGTGCCTATCTACGTGAATTTTTAGTCTATAATGTTGAAGATATTCAGTGCAAAAGAAGTGTACGTCAGATAAAATAAGTGGCTTATAAACTGAGAGGAAAAGAAGTTTTCCTTGTGAAATAAATTTTATCAGATACAGAACAAAAAAATTAAAACTGTGAAGTTTGCGAAAGCAAAAATGACGTTAGTGTAGATGAAATTCAAAAGGAATTTTAATTCTGACGAATACTAAGCCAAAGTACCTTTTTCGGAATTTGCATTTTTCATGAGCTATTAATAATATAGGTTTTATAAAGCAGAACCTTAACAAAATACAAAATTTCATCAAAATGTTTAGAGCCGTTTCCGAGACCTGTGAAATAAGTATGTATAAAAATTGCTTGTATATTACATACACAATGATATAAACAGGTTTTTATTTAAGTGTTTGTTATTATTTATGTTTTAAAGCGAGGCAAAGATGAAAAGAAATAATTAATAACCTATACTTGCGAAAAAAACACAAAAAAAACTGCATGAGCATCTTTAGTATTTTTTATGAACAAATAAATAAAGTAAAGTGTATTTAGTATTTAAATCGCGAAGCCAGTGAAATACGAAGACATTTAATTGAATTTTTCATTCCGCCTAAGAAGTTCAGGCTTTATTAAAGTCTTGAATGGGAGCTGTGAGAGGCAATCGTCCCCTCCATTTGCATCGTCCGCGTCGGGGCGAGCACCACAAAGCAGGGAATCCTCGACCAGGAATTCAATGCAGTGAAAGCCCTGAAAGGACCCGCTAGAGATAGACGTGTTTAGTTGCTCTCAATTTGAGATTAAATCAGGATAATTTTATCGGACCTACATCGCTAAGATTTGGCGTGTTTCAACTTAATACATCGCGTCGTTATTGGTCC
Organism: Coenonympha arcania; assembly: GCA_036785405.1. NCBI lineage: Eukaryota > Metazoa > Arthropoda > Insecta > Lepidoptera > Nymphalidae > Coenonympha > Coenonympha arcania. Next base: position 8,872,305 of record CM072067.1, read on the forward strand.
CGCAACTGGTAACTTCAATCTTTTTGAGTATAACTTGATTCAATGTTTTATTTCTTAAAACATCTTTTTCAAGTAAGTTTGAGTATATGTAGGTGTAGGTTTAAGAATTACAACGTTGACCGCGTTGACCTGGGGTGTGACTCTGGAATATATAAAATTGTACATCAGCCAACCATCGCAGGTAACCATAGCAACGCAGCCTTCACCAGCCAATCGGCGCCTTGGCTGCATAATTGATGCAAGCATTAACCAATCAGTTACATTGATGTAAGTTCGTCGCTGCTACAAGTATTTTTGCAGAAACTTGATTGAGATGCCTTACGATTATTGTTTTTATAATGATAAAATAGTTGGGATAGGTAGTATTAACATTACGTAAATCCGATAGGCAAAATGTTACTTTTTATTTCAGAAATGTGATGTTATTTACGTAAAGAACAACAGTTTCTTTCTCGGCAACATTTTGCTGACAATAGAAATCTAATCCGACATGAGAACGGTTTGTATTGATTTGCCATTTTTCACTTTCGCATTACGAACTGTCAGTGCCATTGTAGACCTTTATCAGTGTCAGTAAAATTGTACGAATCAAATATTCGCTGTAAGTTATTTTTCTTTCATGTTTTGTGTTCTTACCTCTAGAATAACTTTGATTAGTTGTAAGAATGTCAATCGCATATTGACTTCCTTTTTTAGGACAAAAAATATGCATGGTTTTGTTTTAAGGAAACCGGCCTGGACAAAAAAATCTTGGCCAGGTGCCAAAAATGCTTGTTGTGCCACCAACAGTAAGGCCACGGTGTAGTTCGCTCAGCAGCCACCTACAGAATTTTGACAGATGGTGCTACTGGTTGCTTGTACGAAAAAGGTTTAAGTAAATCGTTCGGATGCCCATATCTTGAGTTTTCTTATCAGTGAATATTATATTCTATCTATTCCATGTTGCATTTGTCCGATTAAAGTTGAAAGTTATTACGTTTATGTTAATTCTTCATGCTACACAAAAGGATCCTGTTTGACTGAAATAAGCTTCAGAGAAAGCTAATTCCGTGGATTAAAACAGGGTATATTTATGCCGAAAAATACTGCAAAATTTCTAGCAAGATTTTCAATAAACCTTTCTGAATCTATGTTGTCTACGCTCAAGCATAATACGTTATACAGAGTGACGATCAGATAATTTGGCTAGCCTCTAACTTTGCCACACAAATTGACAGGCTACTAAGCACCCGAATAACTGACAAGCGAAATAATTAATAGGCGGTATATCCAGCGGTTAACATCATAAATCAACACAATGAGGTCTCCGAGGATTCGCGTCAAACGCTATCAGTCTCTCACCCCACAGTCCACAGTCCACACCCTCAAAATTCAGGTTATTATCCACAATCGACACAACTCAAATCGCGCCGCGGGCGGACTCATTGTTAACTTTCGTTTTTTTGTGTCTAAAGTACCTATTAGTTTTATAAAAAAACTAAAAATATCATTTGAGTATAAACAAATATTTTAAATGGAACTATGTCTGCACGTAGAATTCGTAAAAGGATCTAGTAGCGTTTATGCTTCAACAGATCATTGAGATACAAAAAAGTATGCTAAGATTTTGAATAGGTTTCCTATTTTATACCGTTTTCGTTTCCTCCCAGCATATAAATTGTAAATTATAAAAATATCGTCAGTCTCTAGTTATTATCATTAATTTTATAAAATAATTCAATAGTGATTTTTCAATTGAGGTCTCCTACATAATATTATTATAAGTACTTTATTGTTAACTGACCAATAAAACTTTGAAGGTGTGTCAATATGGTTGGGATCTTATGAATAACTTAAAACTAACAATACAAAAGTTCGTAAGATAAACATAAACCCGAAGATCATTAAACCCCTTTTTGGGCAGTGGTGTAATTAATAGGTATACTAATAATATAATTATTCATTATTTTAACATCAAGGAAGGAATTAACATCTGAGGATAAAACAAACTAAGTATTACAAGTATTTTAAATGTAAAAAAAACCATTTCCCGAGTTTAACCTGTTCTTATATGAAAAGTACCTTCTCGTAGAAAATGTGTGTGAAATGTTTTGTGTAAAATAATATTGTGCTCGTACAATACCCTGAGTTTTGCAGGAACAACACTGAAAAGATTTGTTATAACAAAGAATGAAACTTCCAGTGGCCATTAATATAACAGTATAGAACTGAAACACCTGTTTCGTTTCACATGCTCATTAGATAGACTATCAACTAAGTAAATGTGTACTGTATGAAATGTTACTGTAATATTTTTGTTGTTATTCTACGATTGTAACAAAATCTGCTAATATTCTCATTAAATTTATAAATTCGAAACGTTTTTTGTTGTTTCTATATTCCTTTTTTACACATGCACATTAATAGAAGACTTTGCTATTATACACACTTTAATTCTCGATTTCACAATAAACTTTACAATGTCTTGTTTGTTCAAAAGTCTTTTTGTGTAGGTATTTTCTAGTGTTGGTTTAGGTAGGGCGGGATGTCTCAATCAACTCATCAGGTCAACTTTTATGCAATAAATAATTCGCTATAGGAACCAAAGATTGGTACATTTTTTTACTAGTGTTGGACCAATCGTCAATCTGCGTCAATTTGGGAAACAAGCCGCGTCGAAGGAATAAAATTTAAATGGCTGAATATAGCGAATATTGAGGCGGAAACAATACGGATGCTCCCTGTTAAAAGGAGTGAATAAAAATCGAAACCCCTTGAATAAACCGTGCAAAAGGTTCGGAATAGCCTATTAACAGGGTGGCAATCTTGGCCACTCGGCAGTCCAATATTTTTCTTTTATTCCTTTCCATTACCAACTGCGGTGCGACGCTAATTAAATTGTACCACTCAATTGTGCTGGTTATTATTTTTTTAATTCGCCTTTAAAAATGCATGACTTGTTAAGTTCAACTTTTTTCGGTCAAGTATGAGTCGAGTCGGCTTGTGGACGATCCCCTTGAGTATCTTGTTCATATTAATTTCATAGTCAGTTCCGTTATACTTTTAAGTATCTTTTTTAGGTAAAAAATAGTTTTAAAAAATAAAGTTGTCGGAAAAAATAGTTTAAAAAAAATTAATCTAATTCCGAAACAATTGTTATTTTCCGGGATAATAATTCTATTTACATGTCACTTTTCTGGTCATGTTTTTATTTTGCTACGAAAAATAAAACAAGATTTGCTGATTGAAACGCAAAAAATAATTAAGTAGCCTGATGCCAATGGGTACTGTTCTGAGAAGAACCCTAAACGAAATGAGCAGCAGTTAGCTAATACAAATAAAGTGAACCAACAAAACAAGGTAAACCGCCTAATAAACGGTACATTCAGCTTCATGACGCCATAAATCAAAACAATGAGGTCTCCGAGGAGGCTTCAAACATCGTTATCAGCAATTTCTCACATCCACGTTCACCCTCGCAATCTACTTCATTATCAGCACCTATAATTCAAATTTCTCTGGATGTTGGTTCGATAACTCGATATATTATGGTTACCATATCAGGAAAATATTGTACGTACCAATTATTTGGATTTATTTCTAATTCTATTTGGGTTAAAGCGCTGGTACTTGATTGCGATCAATCCAGTCACTTAGTGGTGATGCGGTTAAAGACGTAGGCACGCTTTTTTATTTAAATACACATCGCATTATTTCTTGTAAGACTTGTTAAATCTGATGGTTATCACCAGGCATTTGACCAACAGGTAGGTATATAGTATTAAAGTTCATAAACACAACAAGGATTTTTTTTAAATCAATAAATCAGTATCAACATTGACGTTAGTACCTGCTTAAACAAATGCCAGACGGAAAATATCAAAGCACGACTTTACAAGCGTACCAATTATCCAGTAGAATTTTCCATCCAAAGGTCACGGCATTTGATACGTAGGGGGATGTTATTTCACACTATAAAATGCTTTAGTAAGTTCATAGTTCACACGTTCATGATGTCAAGATTTATTTTCACCTACATCGTTTCAATCTTTCACTTCACATCGATCGCCTACTAAGATCAACTACTGATATAACTCTTTCAACGTTTATAATGCCACATGGCTGGTAGAAGTTAGGCAATATTTAGACATATTTATCGCTGCGAGGCTCTTTTTTAAGCAAATTTTCGTTTTCATCATCATCTTCAGTCAACGTTGTGAATCGAAAGTATTCTGCATCATCAATCAGTGTCCCACTAATTGAAAATTATTGTTCAATCATTTGTTTTAAATGTTTGAATAAATTGTCTTCATCACAGTTGGTTACATCAACAGATGCCTGGAACGCATTTTCAAATTGTGGATTTAGTAACGGTAAAAGGGTGAAAAAAGAATTTTTTAATACATTTGCTCAAAGAGTAGACATTGTGTGTTTTGCGTGCGGAAAGTAATTCTTTTCCACACTAGTACTTTTTGTTTTCCTCCTACGAGGCACCGGAGCGGCCGCACCAAGCACGACAGTCGACACGAACACGAGCACGGCACCAGACACGGAGCAGGCAAACACGTAAAACCAATTTTTTCGAAAATGTATTTAAAAACGTCGTTCAATGCACGTGCGGACCCGCGCTTTCGGCTAGAGTCAACAAACCGGGACTCGTAAAGAAATGACAAACTTTCCGCACTTATATTAAAATATACTATTATATTCTCTACAATGAATTTTGCTTTTCTAGGGTTTTCAAGCTATGGATAGACAACTATTATGGCTCATGAGCTATATATGTATTGGCTGGTGATCATTTAACATGGTACCGTATAGTCATCACTGCCTTTACGATATTCTGCGTTTTCAAACCTGGATTTGCCTTTATAAAGGATACTGGAAAAAATTCAAAACCACCTCTGACCTATCCTTAAAGAGTTTGAGAAGGACGGTGTAACATTTTCACAAAATATCATTTTCGGATGTAGTCCCATAATACCTTACATATTTTCAGATGCCCACTAAGAGGGATGGAAGGGCAGGACCGTCGTTACTGGGACGTCGAATATTACAGAAGACGGTGTAAATTAGGGGTCCAAATACCTCTTTATGGAGATTGCCCGACTGCCCGCTTTGAGAGTCACGTAATAATATTGTGGCCCAGAGGTATTTGCTATATCGAAAAGCCCTTTACTCGAGTCCTTTTGAAGACAAATTAGCGATGTTCACGGGCAAGATTACACTATTAGTTTATGTAAATAGCCTGTTAATTTCGCTTCTTTTACTTATATATGTGAAAGGGAACATATATTGCCATCACTGGTTAGAATAGTGTAACAAACAATAAAATTATATTGGAAAAGAAGATTTTCACAAACCATACAAACCTTCGTGATTAATCCTTAAGTAGGTATAAATCGAGACATATGCTCCGGTTCACACAATCATTAGAAACGTAATCAGGACACAAAATAAATACAAAAGAGCAATGTAACATACAATGACAATATTTTGTGAAACACATGAAAACATTAACTTGACCTATATTTTTAAAAAGTAGGTAATAATATAGGATCATTAGCAACTCTTTTCTATGTCTTACTGGTGGACAAGGGTCTTCACATATTGTCCTACACCGCTAAGCACTTTTGGGAGAAAATTTCTCGATGAAAAGTTCTCCCAAAAGTTGCTCCAAAATCTTCTATTTTTTTCTAAGTAGCTTAATTTTTAGTAATTAGCTAAAACACCGTTTTTCTGTTATATTTTCCACTAATGTTTTTGTAAGAGTGAGGAGGACCAAAATTAAAACCGTCTTGGCTCTTAAGGATCATCGTAATACGAGTATACATCGAGGTATATAAATAATTTCCTTGAACGTTAATACTCATATTCGAACAAACTCATTCCGTTAATTGACTTAACCACAGCAGTTACCTCGAAATTAATCTAATTGTTCTGGTAATTCTCCCCGTCGACCAACAATGGAAGGAAAACATTTAGCCGCCCCAGAACGGCCGGCTCCATTACAACCCTTGACAACACTCGACTTCTTATTTCGTGATATTATTTTCTCATTTTTCCAGTTTATGTATTAAACTAATGGAACCCTTTTTTAGTCAGTTCTTTGTCAACAGTTTTCCTGATTTCTCTAGCGCAGATGACTCGCTAAAAAAATTTAAGATAGATCACGGTTTTGTTTCGAGACATGGGCCAGTTTGTAATTTTATAGTTTTCAACCAGGCTCAGGTTTGCCCCTGATTGTATAAAAAAACGTACACAAAAAACAATTCAAAACAATTGTAATTCCCTAGTTCGCTGACTTCTATGTTTATATATTTTTACCCACGACGGAACGGAGTACACGTATATGAGTTTAGGGTGAGAGACCGTTTGTACATTACTTCAAATCCAAGAAAATCCGTCGGAGTTGCCATTGCTATTTTCGTTCCAACATCAATTAATGTAATTAGTAAGTATTGATAAACTGTCGGTATATGAGAAGTATCAAGAAATTGAATTAGTCATCAACTGGTAAACAGCACCGTCAACACCGTCATAGGCAGAACACAGCAGCTCCGGCGGATTTTCTTGGATTTGTAATTATACTGATAGGTTCTTAGTTCTTACTTTCCTTTAGTCGGGGAGTTTCAAAAAAATATTTAATCCTTTTTCAATTAAAAGTCTGCAGAAGTCGTGGGAGTTTTTTTAATTTTCCACTTGTTTTCAATAAATCTAGTAGAATTTATTCTTAAACTTATGTAAGTTTTATTCTCGAAATACAATTATGAAAAATCACCTTCTATACTGTTTACAATCACTGAATCTGAATAAATAATAATTCGTTAAGAAAAACTTGTGTCATTGATTAAATCTTTAATAGATTCCCTATCACAAATAATAAATATAATAAAAAATCTTATAGCTTAAAATTACAAATCTTCAACTAGCCCGCCAACCAGGAATCGTATGTACTTACATTTCAACTCCAGCTATATTCTTTCCATTCGTTTATTTTCTGTTTGACACATGAGCCAGATATAGCAATAACGAGGGACCAGAGAGAGATAAAGGTAAAGTGGTCTCCTTCTAGTCCATCGCTATAGCTATATTTGTTTCATTTGTCAAAGAGAAAATAAACGAATGGAAAGAGTATAGATGACATTTTGCGGTACGCTAAAAAGACAGAAATGCACCGAAATTCAAAAATGTATCACGTTATCTCCGCGCATTCATACATTTTTTGAATTTCATTTGAGAGTGATGCAATACCAATCGTATTTTTTGTTGAAGTCGGTTAAAAACGCTTGGATGGAACATGAATGACTAGAGCTGTTTCCATTTAATTCACTTTACGTACTCAACATCTCCAAGGGTGGTCGTCAAAAAATTTATAATTGTTCCAGATTGTCTTGTCCGGAGTTCCGGGCGACAATAAAAAGGAAAACATTGTTTCCCGCCGGGAATTATCCGGTCCTTATTACAACCCTTGCCGACACTCGGCTCGCTGTACTCATTTCCTGTGACTTATTGTTATATTTCCACCCACCACTTGCTCTTTACTTCAAAAGCTGGTCAAGTGTGAGTCAGACTCCTGCACGAGGGTTTCGTACCATCAAGAGATGGTACGGAACTCTCGGTGAAGATTATGAAAAGATGATATTATAGTAGTGTTATTATCTCGCTGCAAACTTGGTCATAAACCATTCGGGTGTTTCGCTTTTGTTGTTCTGCAGTAATGCACAACTCAACAAAGAACAACAAAAGCGAAACACTGTGACTGTGTGTGAGGACTGCCTAGAAGCGATACGTTTAAAATACACAACAAAAAACCTGTGAATTTTTATCTTTAGTTTAGTTGTGTACCTTGTTAATTGTCCGTTTGGACCACAGGATGTATCCCATGTTTTATAGGTTTAAAAAACGACGTGAATGGTTGTAACTTTTGATTGCTTTGATATAGACAACTGAAGAGCTATTTATTTCGCGCTACCCTGTCTCACTCTTCACCCACCGTTTTTGTAGAACTAATCTTGGTCGTCACTCTCTGATACCTAGATTAAGCAGCACATACAAACACTTTATTTTTAAGGACAAGTCAATCGATATTTTTAATGAAAAACTGCCCAATTTCAAAAACAAGTTACTAAAAATACTTGGCTAGTCTGATTTTGTTTTTATAGTAGGTACATATTTTATTCTTTTACTTTCTCTTTTTGTTATATTAGTATAGTCAACGATTTTTAATTTTTTTTTTCTTTTGTATAAGTTTGTGTAATTAGCTTTTTGTTTTATTTTTTCTTTTTTTGTATTATTAGACAACTTTAGCTTACTTATTATAGCTTCCATCGTTATTTAGCGTCGACTTTATCAATTACTAAGCATGCTGTAGCTACCTTTAAGTCGAATCATATGTTAATGTAGTACCTAAGTTTTATTTATATGTCAATGTATTACATATGTTTCTGTTGGTGGTGCTTTGAATAAATAAATAAATAAATTAAATTAAGAGGAAAAAATCTAATTACAAAAAATATTCCATCGGAGATCGCATTAACTATAATATTAAATCATCACAGCGATATTAGTTGTCTGTGTACTATCTCGTAATTCCTCTAACAGTAAATAATATAAAAAGTTAATACTTACTTAAGATGCATTGATTATTATGTTTATTATCGTAAACCTAGAAGAGTAAATTACTGTGCACTCTTTTTCAACGTAAGTATAATATGTATGCGCTAGGAAAAGTGGGAGAATTGGCATAGGTATTTTATTTGATAAGGAGTGCAGAAAGCTTCATTCACTTCACAAAATTAAAAAATAATAACGAAGTAGATACGTATACCTACATGTTTAAACTCCGCTTAACTCCTTGACTCATATATGTAGAGTTACATACCTACTATTTGACAAAAACAAAAAATAAATCGGCCACAGATTACTAAATATTATTGCATGTAATTTTATTTAGTAAAAAACTAGGTGTAGCCATGGCGGTTGGCGAACTTCGGTTTTTTACAAGTTCGCGAATTTAAAGGAGCCGTGGATTATTCCGGGTTGTTAATTCCGGTATTTATCCCAATTTTTAACCAAATTGATTCAGTAGTTATGGCGTGATTGACTAACAAACACAAACTTGCACATTCATAACATTAAAAGCCTAGGTTTAGATTATGTTGGCCCTAATGCATAGCCTTGGAAGGTCAGGTGTCAGATTTTATGAGCCTGACTCTATCGCCAATGATAGCCAGAGCCGTAATTGGACGCCAGTAATTAGAGAACTGAAACTAAATAAACTAATTAAGGTAAGGTTAGCCAGCCCGTTTAAATTATATGAGCGAGTAGCTCCGTTGATGATGTTACTTTGAGAACTTGTTGTGGCTGCCCTTGGGATGGGATTCATATATTTTGTACATAGATATATAATACTAAGGATGACGGGTCAGCGCTAAAAAGTGTCCGAACCGAAAGAGAGATAAAATGCGAAAAGGGAGACAATCGCACTATAGTTGCAAGTAAAATTAGGCTGTATAGTGATGGTTTAAGACATAAATTACAATGTCTTAGTTTGTTTATAAAAATACACATACGCTCGTTTATATATAGGTTTTCTCGGGACACTTTTTTCGTGAATTTTGTATTACACCCTTAGATAGTAAGTCAATGATTTTGTATGAAATATACATCTCTGGAAAATACTATCGTTTATTATTGTGTTTTGCATTACATTTCTGGATTCTGTGAATATTCATATAGCACTATAACCACCGATATGAACCATAAAGATAAGCATCTGAACATTTCTTCATACAAGAAAATAGTTTCGCCATCTGTCGAATTCCCCGCTAATAAGCCACAATATGGAGGAAACCGTGACTGTGGAAACGCGTGTGCGGACTAGTAACAAGTACTAGTGATAATTGGCGTAGACCGCGATCCATAAACAATACCGTGGTCGGCTTGCTACTGAGGCCAATGGTGTCAAAAGAAACATTTTGGCACCAGTAAACTGGCGACATTTTTTTTTACGCTGTTTGCCGGGTCCTGTATATATTTTGTCAATTGCTGCAACCTATTTATTACTCAGTTTGGGATAAACAGATGTTAAGTAGCTATTTCTCGACACTAACAAACTTCGTTGATATTATTTACAATTTAATTGAAACATTGTTTAAAATAAGCCTAAACGTATTTGGTAATGGTAGTACCTTAACTAATAATAGTAATGATATTTTATGAAAAAAAAACATCGCTAATTAGTGCGAACGAATCGAGTAGAGAGAACAAAAAATAAGATGTTCAATTAATAGAATTTTTACGAAGTCGTATTTCTTCTTATATATAAAAAAATAACAAGTTTTAATCTCAAGGAAAAAGCTGACCTTTAACCTTAATAATGTTTCCTTAGATAATAATACAAAAATGTTAAGAACTAAACGAACCGACTTGGTTATTTTCCGATTTACCGGTACACATAACGGTGGTGGAAATCCGTCAGCGACGTGATTTGTGCTCGGGAGGCGGTATAAATGGATTGACGAGTAAATGCTCTATGCTTAGGGCATTATCGATATTTTATGGTTATTTATCCGGACTTTACAACTTAGAAATTCGTCACCTCGTGCCAAAATGGTGCGGTGGAGTCCTATTGCTTATACTCTATTGTCTTTCCATCACTGTGCGTATTTTTCATGTATTTAACGCTCTTAAACGGAATTCATATAGTGATATTGTGTGTAAATAATTTATTAAAATTAATAATTCGAGAGAAAAGTTAATGCTTTGTTAATAAGTGGTGAACATTATGAGTTCGGTATATCAAAAATATAATTGACAAGCGGGTAGATTATAAACTGAAAAATTTATATACATAGACACTCACCCATTTGCCTTATAACAATTTAGCTTTATTTCAGGGACAAATTCTGTGGTACAAAACCTCTAAACTAAACTGAGTTAAAATAGTGCTATCCTTTTCAAACTGCTCCTAAAAATGGATAAGGATTTACTTACGACTATTTAAAATTAGTTTAGTTTAGAGAATTTGCACAACAGAATCGACCACAATAATATTTATGGACAGAGATGATGTAAACAAACTTTTGTTTCACTTATTTCTTTACCGAAATTAACAGCTCCTAAATCTAACAAATTTCACAATTTTCCGTATTCCAGAAAACTTTCAAATCCGAAAACAATGGTTCTGGAATATAGGCCACACTTTCGTGCGCTCTTTATTAGTGAAGCTTAACAATTTACGAGCGAGCAAGCGGCCTAAATGAAAAAAGGCAAATCTCTACTTATAGTTCTTTTGTCAGTTCTACGATCGACGAAAGCTTTTACGAGCTGGTCCTTTAGTCACGTACTTTTATAAGGTGGTAAATCGTTTATTACTTGATCACGATCACGTAGAATCACAGTAATAATACCTATAAACACGAAAGTGTGTGTTTGTGTTTGTATGTATGTATGTGTGTTTGTATGTTTGTTTGTATTTATTTTGCGTTTTTGGGGTTCCGTACACAAAAACGTAAAAACGGGATATTACTTAGACTTCGCCGTCCGTCCGTCCGTCTGTCACCAGGCTGTATCTCTAGCACCGTGATAGTTAGATACATGTAATTTTCAGAGATGATTTATTTCTATTCCCGCTATAAGAATAAGTACTAAATATTTACAACATACAACAAACGTGCTTTTTGCTTGTTATGCTTGATATTGATTTCAGAAACAAGTAGATGCTTAAAATATTCATCAGAGGTGAGAGGTGTTTTGGTTGGTTGGACCAAGAAGGAGAATGGTACGGAACCTTCAGTGCGCGAACCCGACTCGCACTTGACCAAATATTACTCTTTTATGATACTGAACTGATTTCGCGGTTTGGTGTGCAGATATTACCCTGGAAATAGGCTACATTTTACTCTACGGAAAATCCACGGTTCCCGCGAAATGTGTGAAAAACTAATATTCACGCAGGCGGAACTACGGGAAACAACTCTCTAAATTCAGGTCAGTATTTTTAATTTATGGACAATGACGACAAAGTTAAGATAAACAACAATTTTTGACGTAAACTTGTAATTAAGTTTACTGTTGAAGACGTTATACAATGGATTTTTGATACACAAGTGGAAAATTAAAAAATTTTAAATCACCCACGACTTTTGCAGACTTGTAATTGAAAAAGGATTAAATAATGTTTTTGAAACTCCCCGAGTAAAGGAAAGTAAGAACTAAGAACCTATCAGTATAATTACAAATCCAAGAAAATCCGCCGGAGCTGTGCACAAACAAACAAACAAAAATATTTTTGCATTATTGGTTTTTGAGAACAATTTATCATACAAACAAACATAAAATATTTTTAATAGAGTAATCTAAAAAGAGCCTCTCACCCTAAACGCATATACCCGTACTCCGTTCCGTCGTGGGTAAAAACCATAATTGTAAATAATATAAATCGTGCAGCTTTCAAACGCAGTTTGTTTATTTCTAGAATGCATTCCGTATTCACTCAATCTTGTTTGCATATTAAACAGCTGTGGAAAGAACTGTTAAATATGCAAATAAAGTAAGTCAAGATTTACTGTGGTGAAGGTTTGTTGTATTGTTAATTTAAAAACTATTGTTAAAGAATTAATTGCTTTTGAATTAAAATCAAACATGATAATTTTTAACTGCTACTGCTACTTCTTGCTATACTATAGGTATTTATTAATATATAATTATTCTAAATTTTAGAATTCATGATTTAATTATAAGAAATATTAAAATTATGGTTTTGAAGGTGTAATTCGTTAAAATAAACCCTTAGTAGAAAGTTTTGTTTAAGTTAATGAAGTATTTTTTTTATTAACATTTGAAAAATATTTGAAATCGATACAAGTACCAACAGAAGTCGTCATTTATTTGTTACTTACTGAATTATTATTTAATAACGCATGACCACGAAATTATATGCAAACGAACTCGGGTCGTGAACGATGGCCGATGTTATTTTAGGATTGGAATCAAATCTACGAGTTGAAATTATTACAGACTACAAGTGATGTACATAAGATTGATTGAATATTCACGAAATTATAGCAAACAACGAAGTTTTATGCAATAAAACATGGCTTTATTTATTAAAGCTTTGGTTTCGGATAAATATTTTCTTTCACGGACTTCAATTTTGGGATAGGCTATATCACTTAGGTAAATCAAATCAAATCAAATCAAATCAAAATATATTTATTTCACATAGGCCTAAATTACAAGGCACTTGTAAAACGTCAACATATTTGTTACATAATATTATGTAATGTACGGTGATAACTACAAGTCGACTTAAAACTAAGTTTACGAGGGTTCCAACGCGCCCTGCACTGAGAAGAAGCCCACAACAAACTCAGCCGGGTTTTGTTTTCGGTTATCACCACTTTACAAAAGCTCTTAAAAACTAGTTGAGCTAGTAATTATAATACAGCAGTTCATTTACTCCCAAGGATTTGATTCATGTAAATAATCCTTAATACTATAGTAAGCTTTATTAACGAGCTTTCGTTTTACAGCGAATTTGAACTTATTGAGGGTATCTATTGTAATGTAAGGTCCACATTTTTCTTGCGATCTGCGACCCGAATAAAAGACGCATCTCTCGAGTCATTGTGTCCATTTTACGATGGTATGTTCTCAACGGAAGAGTTTTCGAATTGATCCATTCGGCTCACAAGTTCATATTTCATTAAAGTGTATGATTCTTTTTAGCTCCTTATTTGAATACTAGCTGACCCGGCAAACGTTGTTTTGCCTTATTAATTATATCTCACTAATTATTAAGCTTTCTGCGAAGACCCAATTCATTACGACAATTATATTTCGAGTTTGTTGATAGGATATACCTATGATTTCAGCTATCTCAACGGCCCCCAGTATCAAATCCCAAATATTTTCGACGCTATTTTCAGTAGTCGAAGCTGATGGCCGTCCAGCTTGTGGCTCATCTTCAATGCTATATGTTTAGCTTCTCTGATCTTCAGTGCGTCAATTCTTCTGACCATTTTTCAACGATTGTATACGATGGAGAGATCCTACTTTATTATTTCTTCTTTTTTATATTTTTATTCTATGGTGTGCAATAAAGTGTTTATCTATCTATCTATCTATCTCAGAATACAGAAAATCGACTTTATTAATCTGTTTCAGCGTTAACCCTTTCTTAAACAAATACATCGACGTAATGTTCGATTTTCTCCGAAACCTACAATCGGACTGATCGCATCTTATAACGTTACTAGCTATTGCCCGCGGCTCCGCTCGCGTGAATTTAGGTTTTTCACTACTTCTGCGGGAACCATCGCTTTTTCCGGGATAAAAAGTACCTCGGCATCGCCCGCGTGAAATTCGGCTTCTTCATGCGCGTGAGATTCAGTGCTAATGCCGAGTTTCACGACTCTTTAAACTTCAAAAACACGGGACTTTCATACAAACTCCCAACCCCTATTTCACCCCCTTAGGGAAGGATTTTCTCAAAACCGTTTCTTAACTGACAACTACCCATTAGAAAGAACCTACTTTCCAAATTTCAAGTCAACAGTAACAATATTAAAATTTTCACATAAAAACTTTCATCCCCTATTTTACCACCCTTAAAGGGGAATTTTCCAAAACGACTTATACAAATTTTTAATATCTGAAGCTGATAACCTGAATGACGATTTTCACGTCTCTAACTTCAAAAACACGGGACTTCCATATAAACTTCCAACCCCTATTTCACCCCCTTAGAGGGGTAGTTTCTCAAAATCGTTTCTTAGCTGACACCTACCCATTACAAAGAACCTACCTTTCAAATTTCAAGTTTGTAGGCTTTATACTTCCTGAGATATGTACGCTCTTTCATTTGGTGTGTGATTCGTTTGATTCCACCATACAGCGGTACGACCTTAAATCGGCCAGGGCAATCGTTCCTCTATACTTTTAGGGAAATCAAATGTATCCTATAGCCGTTTCCTGGCTCAAGGGTCTAATTTTCACAACAGGGTACGCCAGCTTAAGATGAGCCGTACGTTCAAAGTTTTCTGCATATTCCGTGTTTCAAGCTATTTGGACAAATACTGAGGGTCTATGGTTATGTCTATTTTTTCTGAACTACAAAACCGATGACTTTGAAATATTTACAGAACAATCTTTAATGTATCCCCTTTCTAACAAAAAAAGAATGAATGAAATCGGACCACGCTTTAATGATTTACAACTCAGTATACATTTTAAATTTTATCCCCTCTCCTAAGGGAACCATGCTGAATTTCGGGATAAAAAGTATCCTATGTCCTTCCTCGTAGTATGAACTCAAGTCATACCAAGTTTCATTGGAATTCATTCAGTAGTTTCGGCGTGATGCGCGGCCGTGATACAGAAAGACAGACAGACAGACAGACAGACAGACAAAAATGAAAAAAAATACAGTTTTGGGTTCAGAACCAATTTTAGAGTGCCCTCGAAAAAAAATTTTCAAAATATCTTTAATGTACAGAATTTGACCTGTTACAGATTTATTATAAGTATAGATATTAGATATCGCTTGGATAATAATTTATATCGTTTATAACTGGTGCGTTGAAAAATAAAAGATAGTGTTTCGTGTTGTTATATCCTCCATTTCGTTAACGTTCTATTTAGCGATCTAAATCGAATTAATCTTACACTCTTTGTCAATTGACTTTACTTCTTTACTTAGAGTTGTAAATACAGTCAATAATTGTTAGTATGGATGGATAGACGAAAGATAGAGTATAGTCTATTAGCTTAGAATTTGTCGTTACAAGTACATGCCCACACGGTCGGCGTCGTTTGATGTCGTCGGTGTTCTCAAAGGACATCAACCGATGCTGACAGTGAGTATGTACTTTTAACGACAAATTCTAAACGAATAGACTAAATAAGCACGATAGCCAAAAACGAGATCACCTTCAGAATTAATCTAGGTTATTTTTATATTAGTTTGAAATATTATACATCAAAACAACTACTGTAGTAGAAACCCAGAATCAATTTATAACCCGTAGTTTTCTTAGGACTGATATAGATATGGTAATATGTATAAACGCAGGAAAAGTTGCGAGGAACGAATGATTGGTCCAATAAATTTTACGCAAACATGCTAGAAACATCAACTATTACAAATCGAGGCTTGGCAGGCGAATTCATGAAGGGCGGTTACATGAAATTTATAAGGGCTCCGTTGGTTAACTTTCATTTATTAGAGTACCCTGGCCAATAGAAAAGGGTCTGTTAAAAAATTTACACATTTTATTTTTTAGAGTTGGCTCATTTATCCTGTAGATCCTATCTATCCTACAAGACCATACGAAAGGCGAGTAATTAAAAAAACGTTCTTTATTTTAGTTATTTATATGGTCCTTACATATGAAATTGGCGTTTTGTCGTACTGGCCACTTTGATCTCAAATATCTCTTCTTTGGTTAGAAATTCCAATTTCAAATTTATACAGCTATTTACTCATGCTTTTGTGTTTTGAAAATCATAATTCATTTGTTTTTTTCTCTTTTGGTTTTTTTTTTGCGCCACTCTGTTTACAAAATGGAAAACTTGAAATATCGCGTTATTTACGAGTACGAGTTCCATCGTGGCACCAGTGCTGCAGAAACGGCTCGAAGGATTAATGATGTGTACGGCGAGGGTGTCGCAAAAGAAAACACAGTGCGTTTTTAGTTCCAACGTTTTCGTTCTGGAAATTTCGACCTGCAGAACAAGCCCCGTGGACGGCCGGAGACCAAAGTTGACAATGAAGAATTGAAGGTTACTGTGGAAGCGGATCCATCGCAAACCACGTCCGAACTAGCTGCAGGCTGCGGTGTAAGTGATAAAACTGTTTTAGTTCACTTGAAGCAAATTGGGAAGGTGAAAAAGCTTGAAAGGTGGGTACCTCATGAATTGAGTGCAGCAAACCGACAAACGCGCGTAGACTGCTGTGTTAAATTACTCAACCGGCACAGTAATGAAGGGATTTTAAATCGAATCATTACCTGTGATGAAAAATGGATCCTGTATGATAATCGGAAACGCTCATCGCAATGGTTGAACCCTGGCGAACCAGCCAAATCCTGCCCCAAACGAAAATTGACTCAAAAAAAATTACTTGTGAGCGTTTGGTGGAGTAGCGCCGGCGTCGTTCACTATAGCTTTCTTAAATCTGGCCAGATGATTACGGCGGATATCTATTGTCAGCAACTGCAATCCATGATGGAAAAGCTAGCTGCTAAACAACCGAGGCTGGTCAATCGTTCTAGGCCACTGCTGCTTCAGGACAACGCTAGACCACACACTGCACAACAGACGGCTACCAAATTAGAGGAGTTTCAATTGGAATGCCTGAGACATCCACCTTACTCCCCGGACCTTGCTCCAACAGATTACCATTTTTTTCGAAATTTGGATAACTTCTTACAAGGGAAAAAATTTAACTCCGAAGAGGCAGTCCAAAGCGCTTTCAAAGATGTTATTGATTCCCATCCGAATGGCTTTTTTAGTAAAGAGATCATTGAACTACCTATAAGGTGGCAAAAGTGCATAGATAGCAATGGTACATACTTTGATTAAATATATATATTATATAAAAAAAAATCGACTTTATGTTCCTCCCATACAAAACGCCAATTTCATATGTAAGGACCTAATATAATCATGATAGTATTTTTTGACCATTATATACCCATCCAGATTGTTAAAAAAATATCAATTTCCAAAAATATCAATTTCCGGCAGTAGGTATTTCCTCATTAGATATCAACTTGTGCATTATGCTATCTATGGAAACGTAAGCAAAAAGGAAACGGGATAAGTGATGCTTACCTACGTAATATTTAAAATTCTCGTTTCATTACTTATTTTGACAAATCTCCTCCGAAACGTCTTCATCAATTTTAATGCAATTTCATTATGTTTAATCGGTAGGTCTGAGAAAAGGGAGTAGGTAAACTATTTTCATACCAGATGAAATTTTAAAGTATTGGATTCTCGCCATTTTGCCGTGATTAAACACATACGAGGGTACGTTTTACTGTCGTTATAAAATGTAGTGTAAGAGAGCTCTATAGCAGGATTTGTGTTAAATGCTCTAGCACTCATAAAGACTCGGTAATAGAAACAGTGCGGTAACACCGGGTAGTGGTTCAATTGGGGCGGCGCTATCACCTACCTTGAGAGGGTTCACATATAGGCGGTATATCGAAAATCCATTGGTGTAATTTGAGGCGAACCGAAACGATATTGTCGCTAAGCGATTCAATTCCACACGCGGCCGTATTGGTTCTACACGGCTATCGGAATTAAAGTGATTCTATGCGAATGTTTCCATTTGCTCTGCTTTTGAGCTTTGAGAAATTGTTTTTTTTTTTCTCGTGATTATTCAATTCAATTCAATTCAAATGATTTATTTCATTTAGGCTCATTTTACAAGCACTTATGAATAGTCGTGAAATACTTATTGCTCTCCTAGCTCGCTCCAAGACGTTTAATAATAATAATAACAGTATATCACCGTTAGCCATTCGCCATTTCGTCACTTATTCGGAGGTAGGCAAAAGAAAAACCTGGACTCTGCACAAACCACGGCCGGAACACCTCATTCACAGTTTAGTGCATCGCTGTTTCGCACGTTTTAAATCATAATTAATGTTTTGTTTTTTCTCTCGAGATAAGAAGGAGGTATATAGTTTTTTATCATTCCGAAAAGGAAGAATCATAAAAGTGGTGATTGTGATTTTGATTATTTAGTGAAAATACTGTCGTCGAACATCTTCACCGGATAGCGTTAGTACGCAGCATAACCCGAGCCGTGAGTACCTACTCAATTATAAAATGAAAGTACCTAACAGGATCTGATATGGTCCAGTGACTAGGATATCTGACTCTCACTCAGCAGGCTCGGGTTCGATTCCCGGCAACGGAAACAGATCACAAGCAGGCTGCGTGTTTCTCAACTAGGAGTTTCACATACACCTTTACAATATAGGGTTGCGTGTTGCTCATGCAGGAGTCTCACATACGCCCATACTATACAGGGTTGCGTGTTTCTCATCTAGGAGTCTCACATACACCCTTTACTGATAACCGAAGCATAACTGCTACGCGGACAACGAACCGATCGCCGCCATTGATGTCGACGTCACGAAGGATGCTTTTACTGGAACGAATGTAAGCAGGTACTATAACGTTGCTGACATCGGCCCCGCTGCAATATCGGCTGTTTTGGTCTCCAGCGTGCCTCTTATCCCAGTTACCTGTTACTAGTTGCTGTACGATTGCTGTTGTGACGGATTTACCTACAGAATATTAGACCCATTCTGAGCATGTTAAAAGATTATCCGAAAGGATAGAAAATAAGCAAGTATTAATTCTTCGTACGCTGTCATCACCATGCGTAGCTATTAGGTACTTTACTCTTATCCTGTAAAGATGAAAAATCGATACCTGCTTAAACGGATTCAGCTCAAGTGCATTCGGCTCGAATCTTATACATATTATTTTCAACATATCGTCTCCTCCTAAGGAGACTTATTTTTTTCTGATGCATAAAAGAGAGCGAAAAGAAAAATCTAAATCCATGAGTTGATCATTTTTTGTAAGAATTTGACTGAAACTTAAAAGTCAACAAAAATTATTATTAATAAATCTAGCGCAGATAATTCAGATCTGTAGTACGCAAGCTTATGGCCACCACCACAGCTACCAGCAGGCAGCCATTTTTGCTCGGCCGCTTGCGCGGCAACCGCCCTACGCGCGGCAAGGCGGACGACGAGTCACGTGACGTGTCGACGCAGCTCGCCGCTTCCTCGAGGAAGACATCGCGGCAGTAGCTTCCATGATACGGACACAAGGAATGGTAAAGCTGGCAAGCCGCTTGATTTATTTCTACAATGACTGACTATTCATTTAATGTCAATCATTATTTTGTTTATTATTTAATATCAATAATTCTACAATTTCATAGTGGATATCAGGTTATGTCATGTCATATCCATTGCCATGTTTCGTGATTATATATTACATAAAAGAAGTAAAATATACTACTAGACAGAATATTAAATACCTATTATTTTAAAGAATCTATAGATAATCTTTTTTTAATATATATGGGCATAATTTCAACCATTTTGCTTTCAATGTGAAGAAATTAGAAAAATAAACTCATAAATACATAGTTTTTCTTTTTAAAACTAGAAGATCTTAAAAACAAGTATTAAATTAATATCAAACAATAGTTACGTCATGTGTACACCTTGAATAAAGACGTAATAATTTCCTTTTTAAGTAAATAAAGAATTAGATTACAATTCAAGAAAATTTAATGCTTTCAGTGAAATAGCAAACTCTAGGAATTTAATGTGTTACCATTTGGATGCAATTCAGCTCCAGTATTTACCAAGATTAAGCCTGTTGCAAAAGTATTGCGACCCTCGGATACTTTTTTCATCTTTTATTGGATATATATTTTTAATGGGGTTTAAAATAATTGTTTACAAAACGTGGCCGATACAAGATCCGACACTAAAATACTTGGGATTTATTTTCTATTTATTACAAATAAAAGTGTGTTAACTCCAAATTAATTATGTTGATAATATTCAATTAAGCCATATAAATATATATATTTTCATATGTATAAATAAATGATTATAATGTGACCATTTATGCAGAAATTAGGAATGTCAACCATAGATTACCCACTGCTGGTGATACACAAAAAAAAAAAAAAAATTCGAGCGCTGTAATATGCTGGTAAGCAATAATATGGATTAAAATCATGGAAAATAGCAGATAGTACTTATGCCATGAAAACATTTACTGATGCCTCAACAACTGGGGATCATGCTTGTGGAGCATGGAGAGAACAGGAATGACAGCTACACACAAACAGTCTCCAGGACCGAAAAATTTGTGTCTTGTATTGACAGTGCGACTGAAATATGCAAATATCAATAGAATGGGGACACATAATTTTCAAATTTACAAATATTGCACAGGAATCATAATAATGGTGAAAATAGTGTAATATAACGGTCTGTGGTTCAAAAATTCAAAAGACTTATTTCATATAGGCCTGGCCTACGGGCACTTATAAATAATTATTGAAATATAATTATTCTTACTTATTAGTGATTAATATAATTGCACATGCTGATTACTTATGCAGTTCTGACAATAAAATCACGGATACAGAATCACCATCTTAATACACTAAGATGTTTAAAAAATATAGACAAGGAACTTTTTGAGTTTCACTTGCAACGAATTGATTGGAACTCAATTACTGATTTACAAGACGTTGACTCCATGCTTCGAGCGTTTAATTACTATATACTATTATTATTTGACATACATGCACCACTAAAAACGATTACTATCAAAGAAGAATCTTACCCTTGGATAACTCCCACTATAGTACAAATGATGAAGTTGCGTAATCAAGCACATTTTAGATCACGACAAGACACTGACACCGAACATAAGAAAAAATATTATAAAGAACTCAAACATGTAGTCAACTCGGCAATCTATAGGGAGAAAGAAGCATTTCATAACCATTATATCAATAAATACATTAACGATTCAAAATTACTTTGGAAAAATTTAAAAAAATACGTCATTCCTCAAAGTAATTCGTTTGATGAGGATATATTAAATGCATTTAAAGATCCAAATGCCATTAATGATCATTTTTTGAAAATAAATATAAATAAGAAATTAACAGATACTGATCTTACATATTACAGAAAAAGCTACTTTGGTGAATCAAAGTTTAATTTTCATCCCATTTCGGAAGCTGAAGTAGCAAAAATTATTCAAGCACTAAAGTCTAATGCCACTGGAACGGACGGAATCTCGTTGGACATGATATTAATAACATTACCTACCACTCTTAGCGTAATTACTGCCATTATAAATCGTTCCATAGAAACGGGTGTTTTTCCGCAAGATTGGAAAGCTGCTATAGTGAGACCAATTCCGAAAAAAAATAACGTAACTGAGCTCAAAGACCTAAGGCCCATAAGCATCTTACCTTGCCTCTCTAAGATTTTGGAAAGGGTCGCCTGTGATCAGCTATCTAAGTACGCAGAGAAACATAATATTCTACCCGCTAGACAGTCAGGATTTCGGAAACATCGCGGAACAGCCACTGCGCTTATTGATGTTTTCGATACCATCTTAGCATCACAAGACAAGGGTGAGGTTAGCTTGCTTGTGTTACTAGATTTTTCACGTGCATTTGATACCATTAACATATCACTTTTACTGTCTAAGCTGTCTTTTTATGGCCTAGACAGTAATGCTTTGCTATGGTTTACGAGTTATCTTAGTAATCGCACACAATTTGTTCAGTTACGAGATTGTAATGGTCAAAACATTAATTCAACCCCAAGACCAGTTACCAGTGGTGTTCCGCAAGGCTCTATACTGGGGCCATTACTATTCATTATCTATACGGCAGATATTGCTAAGAGTATTAACAATTGTAACTACCATCTGTACGCGGATGACACGCAAATATACACATCGTCTGATGCAAATAATATAGCACAAGCTGTAATGCTAGTTAACGAGGACCTTAATAGAATCGCAGACTGGGCTGATTCAAACCAGCTTCTTTTAAATTCTAATAAGACCAAGTATATGTATCTCGGTACTCGGAAGAATGTCGAAAAAGTTCTTTCCAGTGCTCCGCCAGTGTGTGTTAGGGGTGAGATACTAGAGCGGACCAACGAAGTTAGAAACTTAGGCGTTTTGACTGACAGTGATCTCCGATTTGAGAACCACATTACTCAGATAGCCAGAACTTGTTTTTATAAATTGAAAATTCTATACCGCGTACGTAACTTCCTGAGCACCGCGACTCGTCTCAAAGTCTGCGAGACGTTAATATTGTCCAGGTTGAATTATGCAGATGCACTGTATGGACCTCGTTTGCTAGCTCGCACTCAACGGTTAGTACAACGTATACAAAACGCTTGCATTCGCTATTGCTATAACGTCCCTCCTAGATCTCATATCACACCTTTCATAAATAATGGTGATATCCTTAAGATGGAAGCCAGAAGGAGACTACATTTAGCTACTCTGCTGTTTGGAGTTCTTAAAACAAGTGAACCAGACTATCTCTTTGAAAAGTTTCAGTGGCACAAGGAGACCAATACCCGCTCAAACAGAGTCTGGGTATTGAGGACCCCGCGGCATTCTACTGCAGCATTTCGTGGCAGCTTTAAATATGCTGCTACGAAATGCTGGAATAACTTACCCCCACCTTTGCGTGATGTTAGTAAAACTAAACATTGGTTCAAATTAAATTTAAAAAAATTGTTACTACATCAGCAAAAGGGTGCCGCGGGTACTACCGGGTGACTCTGATTTTTAGGTTCTGTTTTATACTCATATTATTTTATTTTTAATTTCTTTCTTAATTAATATATAACATTAACACTTTTAAATTTTATTCTAATATCTTATTATAATTTGTAAAATATTTTTTTTTTAACTCCTTAATGTAACATAAATACTTTAAAATTTTATTCTAATATCTCACATTAATACAATAATACTAACAATATATGCACTAACTACTTCGACCGACCGTCATACACTCACTATGGCTCCACGGAAGACCAGCACTTTGCATGTGGGCCCTCCCACAGGCCACATGCTCAGTAAACGCTGAGTGGATACCATTTTGGGACCACATCCACAATTACTTATTTTGGTTCTTTATTATTTTTACTACTTTAATGTTGTTGGTTTTTTTTAGCATGTTCTGTATTTTTTTTTTGTATGTTATGGTCCTAAATAAACTTGTTTTCTTTCTTTCTTTCTTTCTTAATATCTAATGGGAATTATCGAATTGAGCTTATACAATTAACATAATCACGATGATAATTGGTAATCTCTCGACAGATTTGTTTGCAAGTGGGAAAAACCACAAATGTATAAACATAATAATATTATGGGTCATGGTGTTGGATTCCGATGTCTTTAAAATTAACGCATATACTATATCGTGGAGAGATCAGCTTACACACACATTGAAACAAAGAAATTTTGAATACAAATCTAACTAACGGTCAAGAACGGGGATTCTGTTGCGGTAGTGCCTCAATGGCCCACATACCCGTGAAACCCCCTCTATAAGATAACTACTTAACACCAATACTTAAGCATTAATTTAAAAACACAAGATTTTTTTTAAATAACTAGCTGACCCGGCCACGCGTTGCTGTGGCTAAAGTTTTTGTTATATTAATAAATTAAAATTGCGACTATAATTTGAGATTTAAACTATCCTATCTCTCAAGTTGGATCGAACTGCACATGGTGTGCGAATTTTATTATAATCGGTTCAGTAGTTTAGGAGTCCATCGCGGACAAACATCGTGACACGAGATTTATATATATTATAAGATAAGATAAGATAAGATAATAATAATTAATGTAAGGAACGCGCAGTGTTGTGTCAAACCACCGTGATTGAAGGGAATAGGTATCTTATCTGGATTTCACTACTCTGAAGAGGAGTCTTATTTAGTCACCCATCCCAGTAAGGATGATGTCACTTTTAGACAATGTACCTACTCTTAAACAGTAGGACACTTGTTGTATAAGACAATTTACTTATGGCTGCTGAAAGCCATAAATTGGAGATTGAATTACTTACTGCGGTCAAACATATTTTTAATGATGGGATTTACATATTTTTAATAATGTGATTAAGAACATTTTATTCATTCTATTCTTTTGTCCCATATGGCTAGACACGAACAACAATCACTGTAGATATTTTCTTTTATTTTTGTTAGGTCAAGATATAGCTAATTATGATTTAACTTCTATAATATACATGTTGACCAAGTTTCGGACTGCTTAACAGACCTTGTATCGTACCTTTATGAAAGTTCAATCTATATCAACTAAAAACAATGGGTACTTTTCGCAGTTCACAGAGTTAAAACTCTGTCGGCGATATATATATAAAAAATATTAATTTCACAAACACTGAAGTAATAATAAAATTTTTAAACTGTATAAAGACCTCACGGCTGCTATAGCCATGAACACCAAGTTTATTTTTATCTTACTAAAAAAAAAAAAAAAAAAACCGGAAATGCTTTAAGTACATAATATATCTATGGTGAGAGAACTAAGGACCTTCGAATCTATCTACATTATTCGTTTCATTCAAAAAGCCTCATGGTAAACTATCTTCTTAAACATTGAGTAGTTGGTCATATTCGCTGCACATTACTAGGCACGCGTCGACTTCGAACGCCTGCAGGTTGGGAGTTAGTTCATAGTACAGAGAGTATTAGGAATACTACACGATTGTCAATAAATTCTTTAGCTTTTGAAAAATACTATACTAGTATAGTATGGCATGAAGTTTAATTAGAGGATTTGTTCAAAATATATCAATACATAATTTAATTAATTCAGTTAATTATACCTTCATATTATATTTTTCAAGCGGTTGTTGATCATTCGTATTATGTGTACTTAATGTAAAGTTGTTTACAACCAATTCTAAAACCAATGTTTAAGTAATTTTGCTATATTTCTGTTTATTATGAAATTAGCTGTTATTATGGAAATATTCTGTTTTGCGGTTATTATGACATTTTCTGTTTCTGATAACAATATTAATTAATTACTTTTTTTTGATATGCCATAAATTTATGTTTCACGACACTAACTTTCTCTCAACATCTACTGTTATTATTATTATTAAACGTCTTGGAGCGAGCTAGGAGAGCAATTAATGATTAAACGAACTTACCTGTACGTGAAGTTCAATCATAATTGCTCGAAGAGCTCGCTCCAAGACGTTAGCAACCCTCCCTCCCAAGATGGACATGCCATTGCCCTGGGCGTGAAACATAAGTTAAAAAATGATTCATAAATAATCAATTTATTTTAAGCACAGATTCTTTGAAGTGAGGATTTGATATGTTCTTCAAAGAATCGGTGATTCTCAACAGCTCTGCTCTCTCTAAACTAAATGAGGTGTTCCGGCCGTGGTTTGTGCAGAGTCCAGGTTTTTCTTTTGCCTACCTCCGAATAAGTGACGAAATGGCGAATGGCTAACGGTGATATACTGTTATTATTATTATTAAACGTCTTGGAGCGAGCTCTTCGAGCAATTATGATTGAACTTCACGTACAGGTAAGTTCGTTTAATCATTAATTATAGCTTTTTCATAGTGATAACTATTTACGATTTAAAACTAAGTTTACGTGGGTTCTTTCTCGCCCTGATCTGAGAAGAAGCCCACAACATTGCATATTATCTTCAGATTATGTACTTGTATGTAGTGCGTATATTCGTGCGTTCAATTCTTGTTCGTGCTTCATTGAAAATTTGCCTTTTATTAGTGTTGGCTTTTAAAAATGTTTTTTTTTTTAAACACACATCGCAATCTTTAAAGTAAGTGCTATGGGTACTTGATAACTGATACATAATACATAATATTTAAAATACATAAATAAACACTTGCAAATATTCGTGCTCATCACACAAATATTTTTCAATTGTGGGAATCGAACCCACGATCTCCGGCGTAGACAGCAGGATCGCTACCGCTACTTAAATTACATTAATTAATGATATTTCACTCCATGACAACGCGCCCCACTCTGTCGAATTCCATACGAATCGAATGAAACATAAGCGATTTTCACAGAGTGTGGCGCGTCTTTGCGAATTGAAATGTCGATATATGATTATACTAGCAAACGCCCGCGGCTTCGCTCACGTTGATCTTCTGCTTAACTCCCTCAGGCGTTAAGTTTCCAAAATTCTTGTATTAACCGTCATTTAATTTAATTTTGACCATTAAATAGGTATTTCCTAATGCTTGCTGGTTATAGTCAGACGTCGATTTTCAAACAACAAACCCAAAACAAAGGCCCAGTAACAAAAAAGTTCAAAATGGCGGCCAAAAAGTTCATCATTTTTTTATCTTGACCGCAAATTCCTTCTCTACGCTTGCTGCGATAGTCAGATATCGATTTTCAAAGCAATCGGCCCAGTAACAAAAAAAATTCAAAATGGCGGGCAAAAAGTTCATATTTTTTTAATTTTGACCACAAATTGCTTCTCTATGATTGCTGCCATAGTCAGACGTCGATTTTCAAAGCAATCGGCCCAGTAAAAAAAAGTTCAAAATGGAGGCCACGTTTTCAATTCTGACCACAAATTCCTTCTCTATGCTTGCTGCCATAGTCAAATATCGATTTTTAAAGCAATCGGCCCAGTAACAAAAAAGTTCAAAATGGCGGCCACTTTTTTAATTCTGACCACAAATTCCTTCTCTATGCTTGCTGCCATAGTCAGACGTCAATTTTTAAAGCAATCGGCCCACTGACAAAAAAATTCAAAATGGCGGCCACTTTTTTAAAATTTTGACCACAACTTCCTTCTCTATGCTAGCTGCCATAGTCAAATATCGATTTTCAAAGCAATCGATCCAGTAACAAAAAAGTTCAAAATGGCGGCCACTTTTTTTAAATTTTGACCACAAATTCCTTTTCTATGCTTGCTGTCATAGTCAAATATCGATTTTCAAAGTAATCGGTCCAGTAACAAAAAAGTTCAAAATGGCTGCCACTTTTTTAAATTTTGACCACAAATTCCTTCTTTATGCCAGCTGCCATAGTCAAATATCGATTTTCAAAGCAATCGGTCCAGCAACAAAAAAGTTCAAAATGGCGGCCACTTATTTAAATTTTGACCACAAATTCCTTCTCTATGCCAGCTGCCATAGTCAAATATCGATTTTCAAAGCAATCGGTCCAGTAACAAAAAAGTTCAAAATGGCGGCCTCTTTTTTAAATTTTGACCACAAATTCCTTCTCTATGCTTGCTGCCAAAGTCAAATATCGATTTTCAAAGCAATCGGTCCAATAACAAAAAAGTTCAAAATGGCGGCCACTTTTTTAAATTTTGACCACAAATTCCTTCTCTATGCTTGCTGCCATAGTCAAATATCGATTTTCAAAGCAATCGGTCCAGTAACAAAAAAGTTCAAAATGGCGGCCACTTTTTTAAATTTTGACCACAAATTCCTTCTCTATGCCAGCAGCCATAGTCAAATATTAATTTTCAAAGTAATCGACCCAGTAACAAAAAAGTTCAAAATGGCGGCCACTTTTTTAAATTTTGACCACAAATTCCTTCTCTATGCCAGCTGCCATAGTCAAATATCGATTTTCAAAGCAATCGGTCCAGTAACAAAAAAGTTCAAAATGGCGGCCACTTTTTTAAATTTTGACCACAAATTCCTTCTCTATGCTTGCTGCCATAGTCAAATATCGATTTTCAAAGCAATCGGCCCAGTAACAAAAAAGTTCAAAATGGCGGCCACTTTTTTAAATTTGACCACAACTTCCTTCTCTATGCTTGCTGCCATAGTCAAATATCGATTTTCACAGCAATCGGTCCAGTAACAAAAAAGTTCAAAATGGCGGCCACTTTTTTAAATTTTGACCACAAATTCCTTCTCTACGCTTGCTGCCATAGTCAAATATCGATTTTCAAAGCAATCAACCCAGAAACAAAAAAGTTCAAAATGGCGGCCACTTTTTTAAATTTGACCACAACTTCCTTCTCTTTGCTTGCTGCCATAGTCAAATATCGATTTTCAAAGCAATCGGTCCAGTAACAAAAAAGTTCAAAATGGCGGCCACTTTTTTAAATTTTGACCACAAATTCCTTCTCTATGCTTGCTGCCATAGTCAAATATCGATTTTCAAAGCAATCGACCCAGAAACAAAAAAGTTCAAAATGGCGGCCACTTTTTTAAATTTGACCACAACTTCCTTCTCTTTGCTTGCTGCCATAGTCAAATATCGATTTTCAAAGCAATCGGTCCAGTAACAAAAAAGTTCAAAATGGCGGCCACTTTTTTAAATTTTGACCACAAATTCCTTCTCTATGCTTGCTGCCATAGTCCAATATCGATTTTCAAAGCAATCGGTCCAGTAACAAAAAAGTTCAAAATGGCGGCCACTTTTTTAAATTTTGACCACAAATTCCTTCTCTATGCTTGCTGCCATAGTCAAATATCGATTTTCAAAGCAATCGACCCAGAAACAAAAAAGTTCAAAATGGCGGCCACTTTTTTAAATTTGACCACAACTTCCTTCTCTTTGCTTGCTGCCATAGTCAAATATCGATTTTCAAAGCAATCGGTCCAGTAACAAAAAAGTTCAAAATGGCGGCCACTTTTTTAAATTTTGACCACAAATTCCTTCTCTATGCTTGCTGCCATAGTCAAATATCGATTTTCAAAGCAATCAACCCAGAAACAAAAAAGTTCAAAATGGCGGCCACTTTTTTAAATTTTGGCCACAAATTCCTTCTCTATGCTTGCTGCCATAGTCAAATATCGATTTTCAAAGCAATCGGTCCAGTAACAAAAAAGTTCAAAATGGCGGCCACTTTTTTAAATTTTGACCACAAATTCCTTCTCTATGCTTGCTGCCATAGTCAAATATCGATTTTCAAAGCAATCGACACAGAAAAAAAAAAGTTCAAAATGGCGGCCACTTTTTTAAATTTTGGCAACAAATTCCTTCTCTATGCTTGCTGCCATAGTCAAAAGTCGATTTTCAAAGCAATCGGCCCAGTAACAAAAAAGTTCAAAATGGCGGCCAAAAAGTTCAAAATTTTTTTCTCCACAAAATTTGGATCTCGAAAATCCCTTTCTGAATACGAATTCATTATATAATACCAACCTAGGTACCAAATTTCAGATCTCTACGACTTGTAGCTTTTCGGGAATTCCTGGAACAACGAAAAAAATTACACTTTTGTATGGAGAAATCCATAAAACCAACGGTTTTTACCCCTTAAACATGGAATTTCTGGAATCCCTGTCTTAGTACGAATTCATGACCTACTATCTACCTAGGTACCAAATTTGAGATATCTACGACTTTTAGTTTTTCGGGAATCCCTGGAACAACGAAAAATTTACACTTTTGTATGGAGAAATCCCGAAAACCAACGGTTTTTACCCCTTAAACATGGAATTTCTGGAATCCCTGTCTTAGTACGAATTCATGACCTACTATCTACCTAGGTACCAAATTTGAGATATCTACGACTTTTAGTTTTTCGGGAATCCCTGGAACAACGAAAAAATTTACACTTTTGTATGGAGAAATCCCGAAAACCAACGGTTTTTACCCCTTAAACATGGAATTTCTGGAATCCCCGTCTTAGTACGAATTCATGACTTAATATCTACCTAGGTACCAAATTTTAGACCTCTCCGACTTGTAGTTTTTCGGGAATCTCTGGAACAACGAAAAAAATTACACTTTTGTATGGAGAAATCCCGAAAACCAACGGTTTTTACCCCTTAAACATGGAATTTCTGGAATCCCCGTCTTAGTACGAATTCATGACCTAATATCTACCTAGGTACCAAATTTCAGATCTCTACGACTTGTAGCTTTTCGGGAATTCCTGGAACAACGAAAAAAATTACACTTTTGTATGGAGAAATCCATAAAACCAACGGTTTTTACCCCTTAAACATGGAATTTCTGGAATCCCTGTCTTAGTACGAATTCATGACCTACTATCTACCTAGGTACCAAATTTGAGATATCTACGACTTTTAGTTTTTCGGGAATCCCTGGAACAACGAAAAAATTTACACTTTTGTATGGAGAAATCCCGAAAACCAACGGTTTTTACCCCTTAAACATGGAATTTCTGGAATCCCCGTCTTAGTACGAATTCATGACTTAATATCTACCTAGGTACCAAATTTTAGACCTCTCCGACTTGTAGTTTTTCGGGAATCTCTGGAACAACGAAAAAAATTACACTTTTGTATGGAGAAATCCCGAAAACCAACGGTTTTTACCCCTTAAACATGGAATTTCTGGAATCCCCGTCTTAGTACGAATTCATGACCTAATATCTACCTAGGTACCAAATTTGAGATATCTACGACTTTTAGTTTTTCGGGAATCCCTGGAACAACGAAAAAATTTACACTTTTGTATGGAGAAATCCCGAAAACCAACGGTTTTTACCCCTTAAACATGGAATTTCTGGAATCCCCGTCTTAGTACGAATTCATGACCTAATATCTACCTAGGTACCAAATTTCAGATCTCTACGACCTATAGTTTAGACGGAATCCGTGGAACAACCAAAATGCCTCACTCTTTTATATATATAGATGATTATTTTTATGTTTGAAAGTAAATTGAATATTAAAAACAATTTACAACTTTCAAACGGATGGAAGTTGATATTTACAAAAACACAATTTGAATATTATAGGAAATTGAAATTAAATTGTTGCTTCGAAACACTCAAAGTTGCAAGGAAAGAAGCTAAAGTGTACCCGCAAAGTATAAGTTTTCATCAAACTTCATCGCCGCTGCGCCTGTCGCTAGTGGACGGAAAACAAATTGAAAGTCCGAGAGAAAATTAAAATAACTTATTCATGTTTTAGCCGCAGAGAAACTATGAAATTGTACCGAAAATGCATATCACTGTAAAGAGAAACATTTTGTGTGCTGAGACGGCAGTTGAAATTAAATGTATGCAATTAACTTTATAATGTTTACGAATCATAAATGCATAAGAATAACTAAATTTAGCACACTAAAATTTGATCGCTTCAATATAAGATTTGGATGTTAAGCGCTTGTTATTTCAGTACCATTTATGTTTAAAAAAAGTTTCTTTGTAATCCGTTAGTAAAAAAAATCGAGCCTCTCAAGATAATTCTGTGCTAGCGTGCTAGAAGTTCCGACTGACGCCCCGGTGAGACGTATCAGGACGTCGTTGGTCTGCCAAAGTCTGGCGGAAATCGTGGACGAGAATTATAGCCCGACATGGACGAATGAAGGCTTCTAAAGAAGAAGAAGAGGAGGTGTGATAGCTTCTATGCGAACCTGTGCTGGCTGCAGAATTGATTGATAAATTGAAGCAGGACAGATTAATTTGTTTTGCTATAATCCGCTACTTGAAAAGATTCTGTATCGTACAATATGCAGGAACACTGCCCACATGAAACACCACACACAATTTTCTAACACTTTCTTCGACACACGTTTCGTCCCGACACCGGGACATCCTCAGGAGATGTTGACTTCACAATGCGAAATCGTAGAGGTTCCTGCATATTGTACCATACAGAATCTTTTCAAGTAGCGGATTATAGCAAAACAAATTAATCTGTCCTGCTAATTATGGATTTCCGCAAAGTAACGCTTGCATCCATTCAATATGATAAATGAAGAAAATAACTTCGAGCAGGTTAACGAAGAAGGTGGAATGTGTGTGGAGGCGCCCTCTAGCAAAGGCCTATGACCATCAGTGGACGCTAATGGTCAATTGTACCTGTAGTCAGTTGTCTAGTAAGGTTTAAATTTTCCGAATGTGCAGCTATATACTCGTAGACACGATTCCGTCCTTTGTTGTAGAGTGGATATAGAAAATCGAGTAAATCTTTGTGTACACTTTATTAGCGGAGCTCACATTTTACGAGCGGGCCGGTGACCCAAATGAAATACGAATCTCTATATAAAGACCTTTTGTTGTCAATTTTACGGCGGACCGTTGGGAAGGTTTACGTGTCGATTGATAGTTTGTTAGTTTCGCCGTGTGCTTGAAAAGTAAGGTAAGGAGTGGTGACATTTTGTGGGTAGAAAAATATATGTACCTAGTTCTCTGGAGTTTACCACAAGATTCGAACTAGAATTGTTTTCTAAATTCACTCTTCAGTTGTTTATCGTAGAAGGCTCTACCACTAGGCCTCGTTCGATGAACAATATTTGTCCCTTATAACAACTTCAGATATTAACTATTTTCCGACTTTCCTGTCCTGATGAAAATGAAAATAAAAATATTTATTTTCACATAGGCCTTAATAATTAATTAGGCTCTTATGAAAAGTCAAAACTCTACCGCCAGTTTCGGAAAGCAGGTTTGCACCGAGAAGAACTGGCAAGAAACTCGGCACTTGCTCTTTTCAAAGATGTCATTGTTATAATACAAGATTTCTTATAAAGTATGAAAAATTATAACATATTTTTAAGATATCTCGTGAGGAGATGGAAGCATATTTCTATCATTCCAAGAATCTTTGTCGTTAAGAAATTCTTCAATGGTATAGTTACTATATGATGACTTATTTGATTTTACAAAAATCGTATAAAGTAGCATATCTTAGGTATATCCTAAATCCATTCATAAGTAAATCGCATCAATCCACTATTGCGTTCGACTTGCAGGAAACTGATTAATAAATTTACCTTGCATTTAGAATATTGTATTATTAGCACAGCTTAGCTATACATACATTGATTTACTGTATTTAAGTATCTTTTTTATAGTTCTTCTCACACTAGGTTATGATGTTCCAAACGTTTTAAAATCTAGAAACTTTGTATAATCTATGTTTCTAAGTTGATACAATTAATCAAAGTATCCTATTATGTTTTACAATATCGTAAAGTGACGATTGAAGATCGTTTTTCACCATTCAAGTAATTAATTATTCACTGATGGGAATTTATTAGAAAAGGTGCCTAACGTCGTTCCTCTTGTTTGAGACTTACAACGTTATTGGATAGCGATTACAATTTCAGGTTCTGTAAAACCTTTTCGAAGCTGTGTATCTCAATTTGAATGGCGTCCGAACCGAGTCGGAATACTAAATAAACGCTTTTAGTTCAAGCTCAGGGCTCCATTCAGAGTCTCCGGTCGCTGAATTCAGGGAATACTTCAAAATTTATTGTATCTACTGTACGGCTTTATTTGGGGATTTCACCGATGATTTGAATTGTAAATGGATATAGCTACCTTTTAAATAATTACTTACTTCGGATTCGACTTATTTTTCCTTATTTTCTAAATTACGACTGGTTTTGAATAAGGCAGTTCATTCGGAATGGTAGGTAATAGAATAGGTATATCATTATTGAATATTGAAATATGCTAAAAAGCGGAAGCCGTAGCGGATGGTTAAGTATCTTTAACATTATGTTAATCATATTTTTTTATTATTAGGTCCTTACATATGAAATTGGCGTTTTGTCGTACTGGCCACTTTGATCTCAAATATCTCTTCTTTGGTTAGAAATTCCAATTTCAAATTTATACAGCTATTTACCCATGCTTTTGTGTTTTGAAAATCGTAATTCATTTGCTTTTTTCTATTTTGGTTTTTTTTTTGCGCCACTCTGTTTACAAAATGGAAAACTTGAAATTTCGCGTTATTTACGAGTACGAGTTCCATCGTGGCACCAGAGCTGCAGAAACGGCTCGAAGGATTAATGATGTGTACGGCGAGGGTGTCGCAAAAGAAAACACAGTGCGTTTTTGGTTCCAACGTTTTCGTTCTGGAAATTTCGACCTGCAGAACAAGCCCCTTGGACGGCCGGAGACCAAAGTTGACAATGAAGAATTGAAGGTTATTGTGGAAGCGGATCCATCGCAAACCACGTCCGAGCTAGCTGCAGGCTGCGGTGTTAGTGATAAAACTGTTTTAGTTCACTTGAAGCAAATTGGGAAGGTGAAAAAGCTTGAAAGGTGGGTACCTCATGAATTGAGTGCAGCAAACCGACAAACGCGCGTAGACTGCTGTGTTACATTACTCAACCGGCACAGTAATGAAGGGATTTTAAATCGAATCATTACCTGTGATGAAAAATGGATCCTGTATGATAATCGGAAACGCTCATCGCAATGGTTGAACCCTGGCGAACCAGCCAAATCCAGCCCCAAACGAAAATTGACTAAAAAAAAATTACTTGTGAGCGTTTGGTGGACTAGCGCCGGCGTCGTTCACTACAGCTTTCTTAAATCTGGCCAGACGATTACGGCGGATATGTATTGTCAGCAACTGCAATCCATGATGGAAAAGCTAGCTGCTAAACAACCGAGGCTGGTCAATCGTTCTAGGCCACTGCTGCTTCAGGACGTCGCTAGACCACACACTGCACAACAGACGGCTACCAAATTAGAGGAGCTTCAATTGGAATGCTTAAGACATCCACCTTACTCTCCGGACCTTGCTCCAACAGATTACCATTTTTTTCGAAATTTGGATAACTTCTTACAAGGGAAAAAATTTAACTCCGATGAGGCAGTCCAAAGCGCTTTCAAAGATTTTATTGATTCCCGTCCGAATGGCTTTTTAGTACAGGGATCAATGAACTACCTATAAGGTGGCAAAAGTGCATAGATAGCAATGGTACATACTTTGATTAAATATATATATTATGTTTAAAAAAAATCGACTTTATGTTCCTCCCATACAAAACGCCAATTTCATATGTAAGGACCTAATATTTATGGTGGATGCACATTTAATTCCGTAGGAACTATATTAGAAATTCAGTCTTTCCAAAATAAAGCTATGTCATCCGCTATCGGTCCTTTGTTTCGTTTATGTGCCATGTATTTATATGTTTGTGCTTTAATAAAAACAATCACACACACACTTTCGAAAACACTAGAAATTAGCATACTATATAATAGCAATTAGCATTCTTTTGCTGCAGAAAATCATTCTATCACGGAACTTTATACCAAATCTCTGAGCTCAAGAATGCCTTATTTTCTATATCTAACATTGTTTATTCTGGTAGTCTCAGAGTTTCATTTGATTATCCTGTTTTATTGGGGTGAAAGATATTACCGATTTGTTTTTATTATTACTGTAAAATTTTATGACCAAACACTTTGGAAGATTCGGAAGATTCCGCATTTCGTGGCATAGTTGGTAATAGAGAGAGGATTTTCCAACTACCTATATTACGGGTAAGTATTATGTTGCTCGGTATTTGTAAGTTGTTAAACATCTGAAAGCAGATTTTGGGCAGCCTTTATCGCTACTATTTGATTTTGTAGAAAAAAAATCGTTTAGCTTGTTGCTTCTTTTTTCCTATCCTTAAATGTTCTGACACTTTTGCCTTTATATTCTTCATTTTGAGCTCATTAAAAGCTTGGCAATTTGATTATGGTTAGGTTTGTCTTAGGGAAATATTTTACTTAAGTTAGGGAAATATTTTTAGCTTAAAACTTGTTGTGTGTAAAATATTTCCCTTATAACATTATATTACGTGTTCGTCAATTAGTATCCTCTTCAGACTGCAACAAAAAGCTGCAAGTTAATGAAACTTTATTATTCATTTCCATACAGCTGCGTGCGAATCCTCCTCCCTCCAAAGATTTCACTGAGGTAATTAATAAGTTGATTAATTTGTGGTAGACAAATTATTTCTCAAAATAGTATGCCGCCAGTGTCCCGTTTGACAGTGGTTTGAATGGTTTTGACAGTGTCCCGTTGCAGTGAAAAGTTTACTGTTTAGCAGTAGTAAAGTTTTATAAGTTAATCCCATTAAGTTAACCAACCCGAATTCCAACATTAAGATTTGGAGACTATAAATGTTTATCAAAATATTTTCAGCGAAGAACTTTCCTGTCTACAATCTATATGGATACCTTTTATATCGAGAAAAACGTAATTTTTCCAAGTAAAAAAAAAATAGAAAAAAGTTAGACTTTATCGACTCCATGAATTATGGATCGCCAGCCGAGGTCCAGCTTAGTGTCAAATGAGATCACGCGTAGCCTCTATACTTATTGGATTGTAGCGAATAAATGACAAATATCATTACCTTCGGATATTCTAGGATAAACTAAAATAAACTGTTGTTACGTAGAATGTACGTAGGTGGTATATTTGTTGGCTAGATCTAGATTGGTTGCTCTTTGTTGAACAGAACACCTCTAAAGAATGATTTATATGCTATTTTTCATTGATAAAAATAACAGCAATATATAAATTTTTCAAAAAAAAGAAAGAGTAGGATTGTTTTTATAAATAAAAATTTATAAGAAGAAATCAGAATTTACGGCGCAAATATAAATTCAACAGGTAATGTGTTGTCGCTGTCTAATTTGCATTATTAAAATCTTTGCTTAAATCTTCATTTAGATATTAATTTTATAGTTAAAATTGCTCATTAACATTGTACACGTATAATATTAAAAGTAAAATAAAATAAATTAGTAAAATACCATATTCAACAAAGCCCACTTTGTATTAGTAGTTAGTAGGTAATTAAATTGGATCTTTAGTATAAAATTTCGGTGACAGTGTGCGACAGAAAATCCTACGATAATGGAATTATTTATACTAACCAGCGGGTGTCTGTTATTTAATTACAATGAGCGTTCGATACGAACTGGTGTTTATTCGTAAGCCAGAACATTTTTTCCTCATTTTCACCATAAAATTACGTAAGATCTCTTTTCACTTAGCAGAATTATCTTTTGTGAGTTGTTTCAAAATAATTATGAACCAATCCATACAACTTACCAATTTCTTATTTTAGCCCATACTTTGAACTTTTGTTTAAAAAACTCTATGAGAGAAGATTTTCATTAATTAGCTCATTTTTATATTAGATCTAAGAATAGATACGAGTGTTTACCTAAATAACATAGATACCTACAGCTTGGCTTATTTACTTAATGCTTTTCATCATAAAAAAATGTGTTTTAAAATGCAAAATCTTGGAGTGTAGAAACATTCGCGCACTTTAGAATAAAAACGCCAGACGTTGTTTTTTTGAAATGTTTAAACGTAGCGTTTTGTTATGAAAACAGGGCCTTGGGTCTCGCTTTCTGAAATAAAATTGCTAGCAATTAAGGAAAACAAGGTGGCCGTGCCTTCGGATTAATAACCTTAATTAACGGTTTAGGAGCTAAGGGGATAATTAAACGCGTCGTCAGCGACTCCAGACGCAGACCGGGGTATTCTGCTGGCTCTGAATAACCGACGAGGTGTGCAAAATATAATATTTGCGCTAAAGATTCACCTTTTTTTAAATGAGATATGTCGTATAGTATTAAGTAGTAATTAAATACTATACGACGACGATTTTGACCTCTGGCGTAGTGGCGGCGCGTTCGAATTCCAGTGGGAGGTCGCGGGTTCGATTCCCGCCACGGGCCACTTTGGAATTTTATAATTTCTAAATTGGCTCAGGTATGGTCTATGGAAGGCTTTGGCCGTGGCTAGTTGCCACCCTAACAGCAAAAACGCACCGTCAAACGATTTAGTGTTCCGGTTCGATGATTGTAGAAACCGTTGGGGTAAATTCACGAACCTTTCCAAGTTAGTACTAATAACATCTTAGGTTGTATCATCACTTACCATCAGATGAGATCGCAGTCAAGTACTAACTTGTATAGAGTAAAAAAAAATACTTGTAGCAGACAGTCGATGTACGTGGGACAATAAACAGCTTTAAAAATTTAAACTAATGTCCTTGTCCACAGACAATCTTTGATAGAAGTGTTGTAAGTCAGATGTCGGGAATTTCTTGCTATTATCAAAAGTGAAAATACATAATTAGTAGGAAAGATTGAATTCTTTTGCTATAATCCGCTACATCAAAAGATTCCTGTAGATGTGATCGTAGAGTTGACTCTACGATTTCGCATTTTGAAGTCAACATCTCCTGAGGATGTCCCGGTGTCGGGACGAAACGTACGTCAAAGAAAGTGTTGGAAAATTGTGTGTAGTGTTTCATATGGTCAGTCTTCCTGCATATAGAATCTTTTCAAGTAGCGGATTATAGCAAAACAATTTAATCTTTCCTTCTAATGGATTTCCGCAAAGTAACGCCTGCTTCTCATAAAAATCCGTATGCATACAAAAAACAGAAATAAAGATTGTATGAGAAATTGAAAACTCGTTAGCAAAAGGATATTTTAATGAGTACAATAAATAATTATTGTCATTAATAAATAATTGATTTGCGTAAAGAAAATGAATTTTTCTCAGGGGAATTCCGTAGCAATTATAAAATTCTTGACAATGCTTTTAATTTTTTATTCGTAACATTTATTTATGAAAGCAACGGCTTGGATTCCTTTGTGATAAAAATGCTAGTAATTAGAGAAACAAGGTAGCCGTGCCTTTGGATTAATAACCTTAATTAACGGTTACGGCCTGGCCACGGGGATCGGCGGTGCGAACGTCGAAGCGTGTGGCGAGGCGACCATTCGCGCGGCGCCGTTTGCAGGCCACGGACAGTCACGTTCGCCGCCGCGACCAGTAAGGAAGTCCGACAGCAAAATGTCTTTATCGAAATTATCTCAATATTTCAAGACCTAATATTTGGAAGAGATTGTGAAATACATGATTTGAATAAGAATCGGAGTATAGATGAAGAGTTCCACAAGAAGTATGAGAAATACAGAATATATCCAGAAAAATTTGTTGAGTATACCAGAATGAGTATTGAAACCCTTGATTATATACTTATGAATATTCTTCCTACATACTCTTCACTACATGTTTAAACTTGTGCTGTGGATGGCCAGACTTCCAAATAGCTGGTCTAGCTAGTATTTCAGCAATAAAAGTCTCGGCGTTCATTTTTCGCGGCGAAAACAACTAAACTCGTTTGTTCACTGCACTATTCGCCGCGACTACCGCTCAACTCCGTGGCTCGCGCCGTACTTATTCATGCCTTTGTTTCGTTCGCCCGCCGCGCCGCAAGTCGCCGGCGCGGTTCGCTCGGTACATTTCGCCGGTCGCTTCGCCGGTCGCCGTTGCGCGTGGCTTGATTAGTACATTGCTATGCGTTTATTTCAGTCGCTAGACGCTTCGCCGTTCGCACCGCGCGAATATTCGCATCGGCGAATTTCCCGTGGCCAGGCTGTTAGAGGGGATGGGGATCGTTAAAAACGTCGTCAGCTGTTTCAGCAGCACTATAAACTGAGGAAATTTTGACGACCTCCCTTTTTTTTATAGACAGAAAATGCCTAACGCATACCCGTCCGTCAGGGGAAACGGATGGGATATGTGGGGCTTGCACCCACTAAAAACTGTCTGTTTCCACGGCGGACCTGCTGGCGAGAGTACGGGATTCACTGTCGTATTCACCGCGTTGACGATCTCCCTGGCGCAGTGGCGGCGAGCTCGGATTCGAGTGGGAGGTCGCGGACTCGATTCCCGCCCGCCATACGGGCTGCTTTGGAATTTTTTCAAACGAGCAACGACGCACCGCCAAGCGATTTAGCGTTCCGGTGCGATGCTTGTAGAAACCGTTGGGGTACATTTACTTACCCTTCCAAGTTAGTACGATAAAATCTTAGGCTGCATTATCACTTACCATCAGGTGAGATCGCAGTCAAGTACCTACTAACTTGTATAGAGTAAAAAAAAAGGAAATACTATTTTTGGGTTCCGTACCTCGAATGAGGAATACGAACCGTTATAGGTTCACTATGTTATCCGTCTAACGGTCTGTGGACCATTAAAGGGTTTGCTCAGCCTTGGGTAAATTATACCTAAATCTCTCTCTACTCTTTGTCTCTTGAATGTGACAAAAGTTGGCTTAATCAAAAGTTGTCATGTGGGTCGTCTTCAAAAACTAAAAAGCTATATGGTGCTTTCCGTGGGCCAAATATAATGAAATTTAACAAAAAGAAAGCATGTTGTTAGGCAGTCCAAATTAAAAAGAAAAATGAAGCGTTTTATGCTCCTGATGGTACAGAACCCTCAGTGCGCGAGCTTGTCTTGCACTTGACCGATATTTTACTGTATTAATATGTATTTTAATTGTAATACATAATCATTATTTATGAAGTAAAACGTAAAAAAAGTTTCTTTTGTAACTGTAGGTTAATTGTGATCAACTTGTTCAACATCAACAAAATTGTTAAAATATTCCGATATTGTTGGAAGTTTCAAAAAAAGTGAAGCCACCTTAGAGCTTTCATTGAAAATTCTACCTTTGATACGTAACAAAAAATTACATGCGGTCGGGTACTCTTCTTTTATATAGATCTGCAAAAGTGTCTACGAATTTATCCGCCTATTAAGGGTACTTAAATTTACATTAAACTACCCTAATTTTTTTTTAGTTTTACATTCCTCAAGCTGATGCGGTCCGGATGTGATCGAGGTGTACAAATAAGCTATAGTTACTCATAAGAATAAATAGTCAATTTCCAGCTTATTATTGCCAAAGTTCTTTAATGAAATAAGAAACATAATACGAATATCATAAACGAAGCAATACAGGAAATAATTATGTTGACGCAATTATTTAGCGGAGGATCGATGTCGTAAAAATAAACGGCCGCTTTTATGGCATC
This sequence comes from Coenonympha arcania, assembly GCA_036785405.1. Classification (NCBI taxonomy): domain Eukaryota; kingdom Metazoa; phylum Arthropoda; class Insecta; order Lepidoptera; family Nymphalidae; genus Coenonympha; species Coenonympha arcania. The sequence goes on from CM072067.1 coordinate 8,913,472, forward strand.
GGCGAGCCAATTTTATGATGTGGGAATTTCAGTAGCGCTATAGATGCATAACATTATCCTTATCTACCGTACTTGGAAGACGCCGAGGACTTGTTTATTATAGCTATATAACATCATCAATAATTTGTGTAGCCGTATCTATTCATTTAATCGAAGAACACGATGGAGGGAACGTTTGGATCAGCTTAACTTTCTTTTATGGACACTTTTATATTTAACCTCGCAGTTTTAGTGACACACATGTACTGTCTGGTCGTGTACTATCAGGTCTGCTGATATGTCAATTTTAAGTAAATAACGTCAAATATGGACCACAATTTAAGATTCCCTAAAAAGCACTGAATCTGATTATCGCACTTCAGATCTAGACTTTGCCGTGGGTGCTCTCAACCTCTCTGTATCCCAGTTCTCATTATAAATATTCTTCTAATTCGTCTATCCGACATATTCGACAGTCGAATTGGTAAGATACCTACAGCGATGATATTAAGTAAGTGTGAGTTTTGACAAAATATGTTACCAAGATTTTAAGACAATTTGAGCGTAGATAAAGTAGTGTATGGAACTCTACATAATTAGGTATTAAAACACTCGTGTGATACTATTAAATTGTTGTTTGTGTATTGTGTGCGGCTAGTTTTTTAAACTTACACTCATGTTTTAATACCCCCCATTATGCAACCGTTTCATAAATTACTAATAACCCTTAACGCTATTATAATTTGCGACACGAAATGATTTTTGGACAGCTACTTACCTACGTCATAGTGAAGGCAAAAAATGAGATGGAATCAGATGGAATGAACCATTTGTAATTTTTGTTTGGATATTTTGGAATATTGAAGTTACCGTAGTTTTCAAATAATATTAGGTGCATACACATATATAGGTACATCATTGATTGCACGTACATTTTAGGAATAAACTTTCATATCATTTCATTGTATATGCTTAAATTAACAACCCCAAAAATTCCAAACTAACAAAATTCTATAGGGTAAACATGAAATTCGGATGCATTTGATTAATTTGTTCAACCTATTACTAGATATTTCGAGTGAATGTACATATTTGAATTACCAAAGTTTAATGTCCTCAATTCGATAAATAATCAATTCAGTTTCAAAATAGAGACCAATTTTTTTGCTCTTGTATCGAATTTTTACTCCCAGTTTGAATATTTGTATTGACATTAAACAGATTAATGAGTTATTAAAAATTAATAAATGTTAGTCTTCTGCTGATATAAAATTCTTTCTGTCTGCTCTTGACTGGCTACTAAAGATTAATTAATGAGGTGTTCGTAGTAGGTATACCTAAGTGGTTATTTTGTAACATTTTTTAATTTAATATTATATTTGCTTACACACGTCCACACTTAATTCTTTTTAGAGATGGCCGTGCACCATATTAATCGATAGCAGTGAAAAATAATTATATTCTACATTTACAATCAGTATGATACTGATTATTAATAATAAGCGTTTATTAAAAATTAACTTGCATTAACAGCAACTACACACGACAAAGGTACAAGTTAAGTAGTAACAAACAGTGTTCATTATGAATTCAGAATTCTCGCCACCACCACTGGCAACATTGGTTCAGTAAAACTCTAGGGACCAAGCAAAATTGGACGCGTGCCGAAAACTGAACTCAACAAAATCCCTTTGATGGCTGAATCATACAAAGTAACTGTCCAAATATTTGCTAAAAATATCCACCAACGCTTCAAATTGTTTGGTTTTCTACGATGAAAATTGCGAATGCAGAACTCTGTCGGTGAAAATAAGTTTGGCTGTCATTGTGCTGGCCCATTTCACTGCAAACACTGCTAGTGGAGCCAACTTTGTACGGTTAAATGCTATAAATAAACTTGATGACGGACCAGAATCCGAGGTAGAGGATTTACATAATTTAATCCTTTCGCGGTGGTGGCTAATCAACGGTTTTGTTTGAGAACTCAGCACTCGTGTCATTATTTTACTCTATAAACGTGCTATAAACACTGCATAATCGTAGCATAGTCTATTTTTATACCACAAGTAATTTTAAATATTGGATAGAAGCAGGCGTTACTTTGCGGAAGGTCATGATTAAAAAGGAAAGGAAAAAAATATTTGCTATAATCCGCCAACAGAGAAAATTCTGTATGGTCAAACATGCAGGTACGAGCTAAGCACCGCTTACCTTCCCACCAAAGCAAGAAAGCCAAGTTACCCAGCAAGCAATGCCACCACCACCACTCACATGCACCACCACACAAAACTTTTATATAACTCTCGACGCACGTTTAGTTTACAAGTAATTTTAAAAAGCGCTTTACGTTTGCATTGGCCCACAAGTAACTAGAGAGATGTCGCGTATAAGATAGGTACGTCTTCGGGCTTCAGCAATATTTGCAAAAAACAGGATATTCACCTCTTCACCTAACTTACCCCAAGTTGCCCGAAATAAATTTTAAAATTTAAGTGCTACTTAAACTAATTTAATCGCGAGAAATGTCAAAATTTCATTCATTTTTTGACATTGATTGTGTTAAATTAGTTTAAGTACCACTTAAATTTATGAATTTGTTTCGTGCAACTTTGCATTTACATGGTAATTAATATAATTATGCTTTAATTATTTTAGCTAACTTTACAAGCACTTGTAAAGCAGATCTTGGTAATAAAAATAAAAAATACTGCCCAAACATTAGGTGGGCAAAACTTTTAATTGAGGACGTACTCGTAGTCTCGTACGTACAAAAATTTGTAATACTCACCCACCTGAAATGAATATTTGGACCGGGATAATTGTTGGAATGGTACGCAAACTCAACGGCACTAGAAAAGTTATTTGGCAAAAAAATGGGCATTAATTTCTCTACTTTATTGGTTTTTAAAAGTAAATGTGTGTTGAAAACTATATCTATATTTTATGGTTAAAGGCTGCTTATTCAAATGTCAGATATTTTGTGTAATTATGATGTTTTGATGTGTAGTACCTATATAGTGTAGAGATGCGTGTAGACTGTAGAGGTGCTACTCTCTAAAGTCTTGTAGGGGCTACGACATGCTACGACTAAATCGGCGAAGCTGCCGGAACCAGAGAACCAAGTATATGCCGGCCTGCAGTGCTATTCTGCAAAAGTACCTAAAACAGCGACGAGCTGACATCTATGCAGCTATGAATTCGTCTGGTATAACATCGCTGTAATACTTCATGGTGCATCCGATTCTGCAAAGCATAGATGTCTTGTTGGCGAATCGATGGCAACCGCGGTATTAGCGCTGTTACTAGTGTTTGAAACAAATTAGATTGAATGCCGGTAAAATATTACGATTCCAAAATTAAGACCTTTTAATAGTTCTCCGATGAAATCAATATTTATTTTATCATTATAACTTATGTTTAAATGTTAAACTGAAAGATATTTAAAAATACATGTGTAAAGTTACATATACAATGAAGGCAGAATGCTAGAAATCCACTACCTTCTTGTATTAAAAAATAAATCTGTCAATGGTGTGTCACTGTTATCTCTTTGGCATCGACTGTCAATCATAATAATCGTAATATTTAGATATTTACGCCCTATACCTACTATTTTACTTTACATTAATTCATGCTACATATGAATAAAACCAAGGAACTCCTAATTCGTACGTATAATTGTACTTGTTTGTACCAGTGTAATTGCTGGAGTAAAATGTTGCGTACCCTATGGACATCGCTCGAAAGCTCGTCGGTCTTGAATGAGTATAAGATTCGACCAGTCTGCGCACTAAGATCTTATCATCGCGTTCTTCACACATCTGACAAGGCTCAAGATTTTACCACCAGGCGTGCCACGTACGGCGTGAAATGATTTTAATAGAAAGTACAAAGCTACGAATGACATAAGAATATGGACCCAGAATCCATTTCCATCCAGAAATTTTTCGCTATTTAAATTAAGTAAGTAAAGGTTTGTGTTAAGGAAATAATATTCAGTTTAAATAAATTTTATTTAAGTATTTGTAACCTTACAGAATGAAATAAATGATATGTAGTAAAATTAATTTGATCATGATCTTTTAATTTTCCCCTACCTTTAAACTTCTTACAAAGTTCAGTCGAACGTAACTTTATCTTAGTAGTACGTAGTAAGTACATGGTAAAGGAAGTCATGTATGAAGGCTCTTTAAGTATCTACGATGCACCTAGATACTCAAAGGTTTGTGAAGCTGCACACTTGGCTAGGAATGATATCAGTTATGACTTTTAGTATTTCCAATTATGAGGGGGTCCCGTGCTTAGTGGTAAGGCCGGCTTAAGATGAGCTGAAATGAAATCACCAGGGAGCGTGTCTAACAGGACGACGTCGTTCCTATGGCAGCAAGATATAAGTTCAAATCATTTTGCGAGACGTTCAGGGAGCGTTTAAATATTTTTATTTTGAGCGTTTGGATAAAAACTATGAATTTGTAAAAACTTTTATCTTCACTCGCAAATGTCTTCACACTTTAGGTACCTATCTAAAGCGACATTGCCCACACAGAAAAATGCTTCTATTTGTTACTCAAACAGTAATTTCGGCATTTCCTAAGACCAAACATCCACAAAACCTCGCTAAAAAGCAATTTAAATCGTCTGAAAAACCTACATTTTACTAGCTTTTAGTTTGACAGATGGTGTCTAGGCTGCAACGCATTCTATAATAAAATTAGTCAAGTTCGAATCGGGCTCGCGCACTGAGGGTCCCGCACTATCAGGACTAATCCTCAATAGTATTAAACTGAACTAAACACTTCTGCCCACCAAATTCAAAAACGAGCAAAAAATCACGTGTATTGTATGGCCTCACTTAATTATTTTATTTACTTTAATTAAACAATTTCAAAGTGAATATAATATAATGAAATATTTTGTGAACCCCTGTTAACATTATTAATATCGAGCAAAAAGAAGCAAAAAAAAAACACGTTTGTTGTATGGGAGCCCCCTTGAATATTTGTTTTATTCCAGTTTTTAGTATTTGATGTTATAGCGGCAACGAAATATATTATAATCTGTGAAAATTTCAAGTCTGATATACAGCCTGGTGACAGACGGACGGACAGCGAAGTCTTAGTAATAGGGTCCCGTTTTCACCCTTTGGGTACGGAATCCTAAAAAACACTTAAAGCAGCGACGAGCAGACATTTATGCAGCTATGAATTCGTCAGGCATAACACCGCTGAAATACTTCATTCTTGCATCCGATTCTAGAAGTCTTAAACATCATAGCTGTCTTTTTGGCGAATCTATTGCAACCGCGGTAGGGGCGGCTGTTGCTAGGGATTGACTCAAATGTAGATTGAATGCCGGTAAAATATTTCGATTCCAAAATTTAGGCTTATTAATAGTTCTTCAATCAAATTAATATATATTTTACCATTAAAACATATGTTTTAATGTAAAACTGAAATATATTTAAAAATACGTGTTCAAAGTTGTGTATCCTATGAAGGCAGAATGGTAGGGATCCATTACCTTCTTGTCCTAAAAAATTAATCTGTCAATGGTCTGTCACAGAGACCAAATTATGTAAGTCTGGCAATAGTTGTCGTATTTACATACTTATTTTTATTAGTATTATTTTTTAAAATAAATTGCACAAACCACACAGCAGATAAATTGGGTGTCCTATGAATTGGGTATCGCGCAAACCTCCTCGATCTGTAAGATTCGAGCTATCTGTGCTCAAGATTGTACTACCTGGGGTGCCACGGAAGTAGATTGTGAAATGCTTTAGTTTAGAAACTACAAACTACAAAGTCGCTGACAAGAAAAAAACAACTAGGCCGCCAAGTCATGTTTGGTTTTTAATAAAATAATTAGGTAAGCTTCATATTGGTATCAAATTTACTTAATTAAAATAATGCATCTCTAACTTATGTACCTAGTTGAATTTTCAATAAATCATTATGTAATAAAAATTCATATATTGCAGTTGGTCCGGTGGCAAAGCAAAATCAAGGTACTCAGCAATATGGGCCCAGAATTGCTCTATAAGGAGTCCTAACCTACCTCTGCTATAGTTGTTTGCTTAAAAAACAATTAATATTTGAAGTTGTATAACTTTTTCAAATAATTATTATAGGAGACCAATTTAATGATGACAGTTATTAATGTTTAATAATTTTTCTGTACCTATTTAAAGTAAGTAAAGGGTAAGAAAAAATATTACTTAAGTTTGAATAAATTTTATTTATTTCTAACATTACAGAATTCAATAAATGATATGTAAAATTCACTTTAGTATGATCTTTTCATTTTCCCCTACCTTTGAACTTCCTTCAATGGTCAAGCACATTATTCCTACATGGTGAAGGAAGTCATGTTTAAAAGATCTTTAATCTACGATGTACAGTCGGTACCCAAAGGTTTGTGAAGCTGACAGCCCACACTTGGCTAGGGATGGTATCGGATATGACTTAAAGTCCTCCCAATTGTGAGGGAATCTCGTCCTTAGTTGTAGTCCGGCTTAAGATGAGCCGAGATGAAAGCACCAGGGATGTCTATAAGAATCTTTGAAGTGAGTATATAGACGACGTCGTTCCTATGGTAGAAAGATATTATATTGTCCACACTATTTTGCAAGACGTTGAGAGAGCGTTTAAACATTTTTGTTTCCGTAAGAAGGTACTCTTCGTATTTCGAGCGTATAGATAAAAGGACGTAGCTCGCGGACCTCTATGTGATTTTTTTTTATCTTCACTCGCAATTGTATTTACACTTAGGTATCTAAAACAACATTGTCCTCAAGAAAAACACTAAAATTTGTTATTAAAACACAAATTTCGCTATTTTCCAGGACGAAACAACACCATACATCCACGAAACCTCCACGAAAACCTAGCTTTTAGTTTGACATATAAAGTCCAAGGCTGCGACGCAGATGTATTGTTGATTTTATGTCATCAGAAGTTCCAGAATACCATTTTTCGTACAAATAAGAAATGCTTAAGTTTTCTACATCTCCCGTTACCGCTAATATAGCGCTAATGTCGCTTGGATGGTAGTCGAGCTAATTGATAGTTGAAAAATACATTTTGACATATTGTCATCTTCGGTTTGGCAGCTGTGTGACAGCTGCTTCAGGGATGGACATTAGCACTGCAGAATACCATTTTTCATACAAACAAGGAATTTTCAAGTTTTCTACACCTCCCGTTACCGCCAATGCAGCGCTAGTGTCGCATGGATGGTAGTCGAGCGAACTGAAATTAATTGCAGAATACAATTTTGCATCCCATCTTCGATTTGGCAACTGTCTGACAGATGTTTCAGGGATGGACATTTTGAAGAATAGCACTGCTGGCCATATACTATAGTATAGTGTGTATACTGTAGGTATATATTATATTATTTTTCTAAAAACAACTTCTTCTTCTCTTTCGTTTCACTCTTGTCAGAGCAGTCGTGTTCATCATATCACAGTTGTGACACGTTTGACTATATTTGCCATCCATTATATTCCAACAGTTGCTTTTCGGGAGCACACAATATGTAATGGAACATCCACTGCATCCATTATTGATCCATCCATCTCATGGGCGATCTGCTGCGAGACTGAAACAGCCTGGTTACCCACACTTCAGCAGTGTAGGGTTATAATGACAAGTTGTTTACTGCGAGATCTGGGGACACGGTAGTGTCCCCGCCAGACGAGTCAAGCGAAGCGCGAGGGCACTACCTATCTTTTCTCGAAGTGTTTCGCCGTATTTTTAAACCCTTATAACTTAGGCCAGAATTATTCCAGATAATCAAAATTCTCGGGAAATGATGTCGCCGGTGAACTTATTAAACGTATAAAGTTTCAATATCACAGGTCTTATACTTTAGATTTTATTGACATCTGAAAAACCCAGATTTCGTCACTGACTGACTGACTGACTCACTGATGATCATCAAAATTCCTAGGTACTTCCTGAAGTCCTAGAAAGCTGAAATTTGGTATGTAAGCTAGAATTAGTACACAACCAACAAAAAAATTCCAAAAGTTTGAAATTTAACCCCCCAACCCCTTAAAATAGGGGATGGAAGTTTGTATGAAACTACGGCAAATATTGATGCTAGAGGTCTCAAAATTGATATAGGGACTCTTCGTAATAAACAATTAAATACGTGTTTCAGGATTTTTAGTAAATCACCCCACATCCATCAAATTAGGGGGTTGGAAGTTCGTATGGGGGGATGGAAGTTTGTATGAAACTACGGCAAATATTGATGCTAGAGGTCTGAAAATTGATATACGGATTCTTTGTAATAAACAATTAAATACCTGTTTCAGGATTTTTAGTAAATCACCCCACATCCATCAAATTAGGGGGTTGGAAGTTCGAATGGGGTTTCCCATACGTATATAGGTACAAACTTAATTTCATGTTAGATATCTGCTAGTATACATCTGGAAAAACATGTAATTTTTTTTGGTAATTATAAGCGCGATTCCAGTGCCCAAGTGCCCAGCACCCCGTGCCCAGTAATATCGCACGTTTCAAGCTCAAGTTTCATGCATGTCATGTTTAACAAGCCGAGTTTCACTGCATGTCGAGTGACCAGGATCCAACAACCAATGACAAGAACTCATATTGAGCCGAGTGCCTAGTGCCCAGCTTGAGCTGTCGAACGTGCCAAGCGTCAAATCTCTCTGATTTTGAAGAGCGTTATAGCGCATAAATACCTGCCCAAGTTACATACAGGCCCCGTCCAACGAGCCCAGCTCTCAGTTCCTAGTGCCCAGGGTGAGATGAGTGCCCAAGGCCCAGTGCCCAGTACCCACAGTTAGCCGTCGGGCATGCCAAGCGTAAATTATATGGATTTTAACAGCGCCCCAACGTCAGTGTGCCCAGTACCATAGTGCCGAGCTCCGCGTGTTCATTGCCCAGAGTCCAGTGCTCTGTGACCAAAATGAGTTGTCAAGCGTGTCAAGCGTCAAATTTGAATTTCAAGAGCGCCCTCAGAGCGCCTCAGCGCCCAACGAAAATGAAGACTATAAATAAAACAATAGCTAAAAAACTAATTAAACACACAAATCTCACCGATACCTCCGTAGATTTTTAATGGTAACAAGTAGTCTGTGTTAGTCCAGGATATAATCAGTCTACATTTTAAATTTCAATCAAATCAGTTCAGTGGTTGTGTTGTGATTCAGTAACAAACATCCAAACTGTCATTTGTATCTGACTTTGTGTTTTAATAGGTGAAGTTAGAAATTGAAATCTGGATCTATACATCACGTTTGATTATCATTTTATCTTGATAAATGTAAAATTAGTTGCACTTTCGGTAGGCCAAAACTTTAAATCCACTATAAGTTTTTTAAATTTTCAGAATATACTTCTAAGCAAAGTACGTATCTACTCGTAATACAAACATATTAGAGAGTGGGCTGTGAAAAGAGGCGCACCTGAAGTGCAAGAAATATACAAAAAAAAAGAAAAATTAAGTTAATAAAAAACTTACAAACTTACAAAAAGAAATGAAATCCCAACAAAAACATTTTCATGTAAAATGTTGCCAGACGAGCATATGGCTCACACTGTCAAAAAGTTATCAGATCTCATGTAGGGCAAGACTTCTGACTTTATACACCCTTAAATACAAGCTCTAACTTCACATACTCTACACTTTAGTTACAATAATGTCTTGACCGTTTGGCTACCGTTACATTGGGCGTAAAATCAAAAATTTATTCACTTTTCAGTACTCTGTAAGTTCTGTTAAATCAAAATTTGAAATCAGGAAAATGATTTTGGTGGGATAAATTTTTCACTTTACGCCCATGTGACGGTAGCCAAACGGTCAAGACATTATTGTAACTAAAGTGTAGAGTATGTGAAGTTAGAGCTTGTATTTAAGGGTGTATAAAGTCAGAAGTCTTGCCCTACATGAGATCTGATAACTTTTTGACAGTGTGAGCCATATGCTCGTCTGGCAACATTTTACATGAAAATGTTTTTGTTGGGATATCATTTTTCATTCAGAGCCTTCTTGAAAATATTATGGTGCCATAGCGTGCTTGGCTTGCATAAATCTTTTTTTATGTATGTCTGATGGTGATAGTCATATTTTGACTACGAATGAAGTCTTTGCCTCGTAAAGTAGGTTACGGATACTTGCCTCACGGATCTCTCTCTCATATTATTTGACTTTTGCTTCCGTAATTAATTATACACGATACACGTCATCTTTACATGATTTTCTTAATATGCTAATGTATAAAGTATCTCGACGCAATCAAAATAGGAATCCATAGAGTAAAATAGTCAAAGTCATTTCAAAGAGACGCTGAAAGTTTATTTTTTTAACTGTATAGGCTGGATTATCGCTTGACTGTCATCACACCTGATGGAAAGTGATGTTACAGTCTAAAGTGGAACGCGCTTGCCTAGGAGTTGCCTATTCACTCTTGATTTGAAGGCGCCCGTTTTTCGTTCCATTTCTTTCTTTCTAGCGTATCGCAAAATGCCATATGGTTAGAGAAACATCAAACTATTCATCGTGGCCCAGTAGTCAGTATTCAAGTACGTAAAAATAGTTCACTCAAATACTCTTTCAAGTAGGTACTGTGTTAGTATAGGCCCCCATGAATTCCAGCGCTATTCAGAATACAATTTTCGGTTCTACATCGGCGATCGAATGGAGTCTTTGTGAGCACATTTTATGTGGGCTTTTCATTTTATGAGTGAACAGACTAAATGAAAGAAGAAATACGTACTGACCCTCTTGTTATTTTACTACGGGCAGTAACGATTTTACGATTGGATTTATATAGAAAAATTATCCACTGCCATATTATAAAGTGTGCTCACGTTATATTATGAAAGCTTTCTTTGGAAAAAGGGGAATGAGCAAGACAAACCGAGGCTATAAATGGATAACACAAAAAAAAGGTTTTCTGTTAATCATTATCAATTTTTGAGTTTTTCGTGTATTCACGAGAATTATTAATATAATACAAACGAAAAGCTTGGAAAAATAAGTCAAACAATTAGAATGATATTCAATTATGGACTAAGAGTTTGGACTCGTGATTTATTTCCTTCATACGTTGGTTTTTTTTACCCTATACAAGTTAGTACGTGACGGCGATCTCACCTGATGGTTAGTGATGATGCAGCCTAACATGTTATCGTACTGACTTGGAAGGGTGAGTAAATTTACCCCAAATTTAGTTTCTACCACAGAAATAGTAATAATACTACAATAGTTTTCTGTGGTTTCTACAAGCATCTAAATCGCTTGGCGGTGCGTCTTTGCTGGTATGGTGGTAACTAGCCACGGCCGAAGCCTCCCACCAGACCAACCTGACCCAATTTTAAAATTATAAAATTCCAAAGTGCCCGTGGCGGGAATCGAACAAGCGACCTCTCACTCGAATCCGAGCGCGCCGCCACTGCGCCAAAGAAGTCGCCAAAATGGTGTTAATCAACATTACGTTCATACTGAATGTGAATAGCTACGTAGGTAAATATCGATTGCTACCGTCGTAATAACGCGGCCTTTGATAATGAGATGTAAACTTGATCTGTAATGAGTTTACATAAGGCTTATATACACTAGCGTTCTGAGTGTAAAGCGCTTTTACATTACGAGCTGAAAAAATCAGTAGAACAGTCTCTATTTTCTTGACAGAGGTTAGGTCATTTTTAACAGCACCGAAATACATAGTACCTAGATATATTATATTTGTGGGAAAAAATACTGTTGTCGATAAATATAATCGCTGTAATAATTATTATTATGAATATTTTCTTATCGTAATTACTGTTTAATTAAAAATCGATGACAACATTCAAGTGGAAAAACTAAGGAAAAATTCTAAACATTGTTGTGTTCGACATGACCGCTAGCCTGGTTTCGAAATATTTTAAGAATCCCCTTGTTATGAACATAGCACCGTGATTTTATTCTTAATCATAGGATATGACGGCAATTTTTTTTCTAATTTGTTGTTATAAAAACTATAGTTTTACTATCCAGAAACAGCAAATAATGAAAATAAGTACTTATTCAGAAATATCGCAATCGTATAACAAGATTTCTTTCTCAGTTTTTCAATTAACTTGTGTACTAACTCTTGAAACTTTTTTGATAGAAAAACTGTGGGTAGAAGAATATCAAATTGTTATATTTTTGAGAGTCGACGAAATCCTCGAGGGCTGTTATTCAATTACATAAAGTAATTTTGCGAGGCGATGATTACTTGTTTAGCTGGGGGCAATTGTACCTACCTATTTTTCGTAACAAATTCTAAGGCTCGGTTGCTTGATTTGACTTTAACCGAAACGTTATAGTTAAATATGGCGGCCTGACTCTTATGTGTTTCGAAAAAAGGGTCAAACCGCCATATTTAACTATAACGTTTCGATTAAAGTCAATTCAAGCAACCAGGCCTTAGAGTGTATTATCAACAAAGTCTGGGATAAGACAACATTGATGATAAGATATATTTTTTTTAATATATTTTTTTAAATAATTTTCGTTAAAAGGTTGTTACAATGTTTGTAATAAACTGTAAATAAAACTTGGTAGCTTGTAAACTGGTGGTAAAAGGGCTTACGAGAAAAGTTAACACCAGTGGTTTTCAGTAAGTACGTAAACAAATAGGCAGATGAAATTATAACTTTCACACATTTTTCTCAGTATGTTTTCTTAAACTTTTACAAGCTTCTAACTAACTGCTAGACTTTATTCATTTGTTATAATGTTTATAGTGTCGACTAGATCATGCTGTTTTTAGGTTTCGTATTAAAGTCAAACCTGAAGTAAACTTTATTTATCCTTCGGCGTTGCTGTTCATTAGTTAGGTAATACTAAAGATCTCATTTATTGAAAGTCTCTATCTACCAGATCTATCTTATAGAGATTAGATTTATTTATGCCAAAAAAATACAAGATAGGGCAAGGCCAAATGTTAATTGTTATGTCTGTAAGTCATATGCAATGCAAGAAGTTTGTTTAGCGATTTTATACGACGCACTGCACTACACTCTTCATGCAGAGAAAACAGCTCTTAAGTTTCATAATGCACGGTAATCTCGTTGCCTACTGTTTCACGGTGGAATAAATGACATTGCCGTGGTGGTTATTCCCTAGTGGTATGGACCTTCTCGTGTTGACATAGGTAAGTCACTTTTTAAATACTGTGCCTCGAATAGCAATCGTGGGTAATTTATTAATGTAAAATTATTTTATGTTCAACTAGCTGATTCCGCAAACGTTGTTTTGCCATTAGGGATATAAAAAATAGCTTATACGACCTACTGTTAGACCTACCGAACATACACAGACAACAATCGGTAAGGCCGTTTCGGAGGAGTTTGGTAAAAACATGAGAATTTTATATATTAGGTCCTTACATATGAAATTGGCGTTTTGTATGGGAGGAACATAAAGTCGATTTTTTTTAAATATAATATATATATTTAATCAAAGTATGTACCATTGCTATCTATGCACTTTTGCCACCTTATAGGTAGTTCATTGATCCCTTTACTAAAAAAGCCATTCGGACGGGAATCAATAAAATCTTTGAAAGCGCTTTGGACTGCCTCATCGGAGTTAAATTTTTTCCCTTGTAAGAAGTTATCCAAATTTCGAAAAAAATGGTAATCTGTTGGAGCAAGGTCCGGGGAGTAAGGTGGATGTCTTAGGCATTCCAATTGAAGCTCCTCTAATTTGGTAGCCGTCTGTTGTGCAGTGTGTGGTCTAGCATTGTCCTGAAGCAGCAGTAGCCTAGAACGATTGACCAGCCTCGGTTGTTTAGCAGCTAGCTTTTCCATCATGGATTGCAGTTGCTGACAATAGATATCCGCCGTAATCGTCTGGCCAGATTTAAGAAAGCTGTAGTTAACGACGCCGGCGCTAGTCCACCAAACGCACACAAGTAATTTTTTTTGAGTCAATTTTCGTTTGGGGCAGGATTTGGCTGGTTCGCCAGGGTTCAACCATTGCGATGAGCGCTTCCGATTATCATACAGGATCCATTTTTCATCACAGGTAATGATTCGATTTAAAATCCCTTCATTACTGTGCCGGTTGAGTAATGTAACACAGCAGTCTACGCGCGTTTGTCGGTTTGCTGCACTCAATTCATGAGGTACCCACCTTTCAAGCTTTTTCACCTTCCCAATTTGCTTCAAGTGAACTAAAACAGTTTTATCACTAACACCGCAGCCTGCAGCTAGCTCGGACGTGGTTTGCGATGGATCCGCTTCCACAATAACCTTCAATTCTTCATTGTCAACTTTGGTCTCCGGCCGTCCACGGGGCTTGTTCTGCAGGTCGAAATTTCCAGAACGAAAACGTTGAAACCAAAAACGCACTGTGTTTTCTTTTGCGACACCCTCGCCGTACACATCATTAATCCTTCGAGCCGTTCTGCAGCACTGGTGCCACGATGGAACTCGTACTCGTAAATAACGCGATATTTCAAGTTTTCCATTTTGTAAACACAGTGGCGCAAAAAAAAAAACCAAAAGAGAAAAAAACAAATGAATTACGATTTTTAAAACACAAAAGCATGAGTAAATAGCTGTATAAATTTGAAATTGGAATTTCTAACCAAAGAAGAGATATTTGAGATCAAAGTGGCCAGTACGACAAAACGCCAATTTCATATGTAATAACCTAATATTAGAAGAAGATAGAAGATTAAACTCTAAAATAAACGTGGAAGAGAATAGTTATACTAAATAAATAATGTAGAATAGTGGTATAGTTATAAATTTTCCTTCATGCCATTGGTTGCCTGGAAGAAATCGCTATGTAGCGATAAGGCCGCCAAGTTGTACTCCTTAGTTTGTGTTTAGATTATTTCTTCTTTTTTATATTTTTATTCTGTGGTGTGCAATTAAGTGTTTATCTATCTATCTATCTACTCTGTTTTGTCCTCTTCTGTCATCAGCAATTTGATATTCGAAGGAAAAAGACAAAAGAGAGTATAACTGTTGCACCTGTATTCCACGTTTATTTGTATGGGGGTTAATCTTACGTAAAAAAAAACTACTATACCATACTTGTGATTACATGAGCTCATTAAATACGTGTCTAAAGGAACAGCTTCGCTCACGGCAGGCTGCACTTTGAAACTGATTTCTTTGAAGCGAGATTTCATTTTCGGACACGTAGACTATTTCCATTTTGTGCAGAATCTGCAGTGGATCCGCAGTCCGCAATCGGTTGACCTAGTGAGGTTTGTAATGTTAATCATAGAATACCTATATTAAGCCCTGGTCGGATTGAACGCGCAATGACAATTTCACAGAACGCCACATTTAACGAGATACTGCTGTAAAGAGCATTCAGGAATATTTGACAGAAGCATATTATAGAGTTTCAGCTTATTTCTTTCGTGGTGTCGATATAATAGGCCTATTAATGAGTGCAATAATTTAAGGTGGGAAATTGATG
This sequence comes from Coenonympha arcania, assembly GCA_036785405.1. Lineage (NCBI taxonomy): Eukaryota > Metazoa > Arthropoda > Insecta > Lepidoptera > Nymphalidae > Coenonympha > Coenonympha arcania. The sequence goes on from CM072067.1 coordinate 8,928,901, forward strand.
CAAGGTCTGTCAAAATGACATCAGTTTAAATCACACATTAAATTACAAATTCACGTGCAGTGACCATCTTAAAACTAGAGTATTAATTATCTTTTCTAATATAATAAAATTCGCTTTTCTTTGTTACCAAATACCTCCGAAACGGCTGGACTGATTGTTAAGAAATTTTCAGTATTTATTCTGAGGGTCGTTATCTATTTTTTATGACCATAAGTGAGAAAAAAAAATTATATGGCAAAACAACGTTTGCCAGGTCAGCTAGTAATGTATAAAATTGATTCACATCAAAAAGCTAAATATTAAGAGGGTTATTATTGTTGCCTGCATGTGTTAAATGATAAACGAGAATATAGCTTCCGTTCACTAATATAAATGCTTTTTGATTTTATGCAGTCGGGATTTCTGTTCTATTAATTATTGTTTTTTGGGCAAGTATTGTTGTTAGCCAGTACCATCAACGATTAGTCTCGTTTTGTTGTCTTTAAACAACGTGAAATAATACTGTCATAGTTAAAATCTTTATTAAATGCAATTTATAGCCCATAGCATAAAATTCTTTACTTATAATATAATATAGAAGTTAAAATGTTAGGTAACAATGATGCTTATGCTATTTTAGTAACAATGGTGCTTATCCTATCCTTATAATCTACTTCTGCTGTCAGACCTCACGTGTCACCAAACCTTTATCTGCCCTATATTGTACTCTGAAAAACGGTGCTACTGTTATATTCATATTTTACACACGCTCGAACAAAGTTCAGTTGAAAAATTTGCAACAATGCACCTGGTGTGTGTGCGTTTTTGTTTCAAAAAACTCAACACCATGTGAACACCAATTAAATAGAATCCCTAATGAGTTGTTTTTACTGGTTTTGTTTCAAAGCAGAGTATTCATAAAAGCTTTTAATGCTTGTTTGCTGAATAACTTTTGCAGTCGGTACTCGTCGAGTTTGCGTTTCATCTAGCTGCTGGACTTCACGTCAAATATTTTTTTGTTACTTTGTAATTAAAAATGTAGTAACCACGGCTTGTTAGTGGTTCTTATGGAATTAAAAACTTCTTATGGAATTAAAAATCAAAGAAAAACAATATTTGTTCAAATTTTAGGTGCTAATTGGTTGAATACCTTATCATGAAATTAACAAAGCTTTTTGTTTTTTAATACCTCGCGATATTTTAATTAGGAAAATGATAGACAGAGAATTGACGTAATGATTTTTCAAGGTCAAGTACTTTTTTACGCTATGCAAGTTGATGCAGCCGAAGATGATGATGATGCAGCCGAAGATGTTATCGTGCTAACTTGGCAGAGATAAGTGAACTCACCAATAACGGTTGCTATATTGCACTGGAACGCTAAATTGCTTGGCGGTAGATACGTCTTTGCTGGTAGGGTGGTAACTAGTTACCAGCAAAGACGGTCGGAGGTCGCGGCCGAAGCCTCCAACCAGACAAGTACCTACCTAATCGAAGATTTCTAACGGAATTAAATTCATTACGATCAACGTAACTGTTGCAAGCGACAGCTTCTTTCATTTATAAATTACCCTAGCTCTATAAACTTAGTCATAGCTTTATTTGAACTCTCATTTCAAATGTCAAGTTTTATTCAATTTTAAGTCTGTAATGGCAGTAACTTTTTCGAATAGTGCTGCAGTTGACACGCTGCTATTTAATTAAATCCGTTTCATAAATAAAAACAAAAATATTAAACTCAAATATTGCTCTGAGCGTAAGGCTTCATGTGGTTTTGAGTTTCGACGGGCGCAATGAAAACGCAACTTATTTTCTGCAGAACTTTCTGTAGGGATAGTACAAGTTTTTATACGAATTTCGAGTCGACTCGCATCGCGCAAACGAATCGAATTTCTCCATGCATTTACAGCCAGTGCCATTTATTGATAGCCGAATGTCAGAGACTGTCCATAGATGGTGCTGGATGAATATGGAGTAATTCGATTCGTTTGTGCGATGTGAGTCAACTCGAAATTCGTAAAAAAACCTGTACTAAGCCCCTGTTAGTAAGTGTTTACAATTGTCACAGTAGCAAGCCGAACATTTTCGGGCTTCGCATGGATATTTTTAGCAAACATTTGCACTGTTACGTAGTCACGAGTGAGGCATCTCAAGGAGAATTCGTTTAAAAATCAAAATTTAGAGGGATGGGAACCATCTGGGCGCGAAAATTCAAATTTTATTTAGTTTTTCGCTAAAAGTGGGCTAATTATACATCGCAAGCTTATGACAATGGGTTTTGCGTGCATAACATTTATGCATCTACATGTTTTTAATAAAAAACTTTGCTCAAAAATACGCATTTAGTTCATATTGGTTCCCGATATAGCCACAAATCTGGGAAACTGCAAAAATTAATCGTTCAGGAACCAATATGAGATGAATGGGAATTTTCGAGCAAAGTTTTTACTAAAAACGGGTAGATACATAAAATGCTCGCAAAACTCATTGCCATAAAACCTAAAATGTGTAGTTAGTCTAATATTACCGAAAAACTAAATAAAATTTGAATTTCGCGGGCTATAGTAGGGCCGAAACACCTTAAAACATTTACTCCTTTTCATAGACCAAGAAACTCATTTATTTTGCTTTATAGATTTCCTAGAGTTTTGGTGACATAGAACATTTCTCAGTAATAAATGGTGAATAAAAACAGAATTTAAAAATAAATAATAACCGGAACGATATTTTCACTGTGAATACATTTGTAACTAAAATTATTCTCCGTCATGAGATGACTGCCGCCATTCAACTTTACCTTTTTTCATAATTACATTTACTAGTTTACATAATGGGGCTTGGAGACGCGTACAGTTCTACACAGATAATAATAAAAAGCAATTGAAAAGAGAAATGCTCGCAAGCTGAGCAAACTATTCATAGTAAAATTCTTCATTTTAAGTATGGCTTAAAGTATGTGCCTATTCGAATTAAAAATTGTTTATTTTATCTCAGCATTATAGGTGCTATTCTGTTAAAAAAACTAGTGTAAGTTTTGATGGGCTCTTATGAATTCTGAAAACTAACAAAATGGTAGTCGTAATTTTTAAAGTATGTGCCTATTCGAATTAAAAAAAACGACGTAGTTTTGTTTATTTTATCTCAGCATTATAGGTTCTATTCTGTTAAAAAACTAGTGTAAGTTTTGATGGGCTCTTATGAATTCTGAAAACTAACAAAATGGTAGTCGTAATATTTAAAGCATACGCCCAGGTGCTGAGTTGTAAGTATAAGTGGGCATAAGTAGGTTGAGTTGAGGGTAATAGTGCTGAGATTTACGTATAATTGCTTTAGGTATTAAATTTATGTTCTAAAATATATAACAACTAAGTATACAGTAATAACAACAAAAAGACATAAACATTTCAGAACTTACTAATGTTTTACTACAAACTTTTCAGGAGCAATCAAAGTAACTACGTGTCACAGTGCATACGTTTTCAAAGCTCAAATCTAATGAAATGGCTACCAATTACGTGGATTCATGGAGACTTTTATTTTTCCCGTTAAAATTTTTTCGAATTTTGCGTTCGGTAGGTTCATTGGATCGCTTTCTATTAAACTTTTACGTTCATTGTCGGGCTTAAATTCTAAATTTAGTTAATCCAGTTTAATAACAAAGTTGTGACGATCGTTAGCGCTTGAATTTACGTTACGTATACGAATATAACTTTGAAAGGTATTGTTTTGCTTTCTGATTGGTTATTGTTGAATTTTTGTTTCAATGGTAAACTAACTAGTCGAGTTTACTCAGGTACAGTTGGAATATTTACTATAACTATTATTCATAGAACGATGTCTACTTCTATTCCTATTAATTATATTATTGGTTACGTCAAAATAGTTAATTAAAATATTTTCACCCAAAAAATACTATATTTACCACTGAAACCTGAGGATATGCACATCGGAACGATTTACGTAAACCTTTTTCGTACACAAACAGCAAGCAAACAGTAGCGCCATCTGTCAAAATTCTATACTGAGTGAACTACATCGTGACCTTACTGCTGGTGACAAACCAAGCATTTTTGGCACCGGTGAACTGGCGACATACCTTCGCGCCTCTCGCCCTGTCCAGGGTATATTATGTCTATTGTATTTACAAAAAGTTCTCGAGTTCATCAATGTGCATAGTGTCCAAGATGCTATTGCGTCTTTCAATGGCAAAGCTTGCTATCCTGCTCACTTGTCAATACGCAATATAAATTAAAGCTGCGCGTGATCTCATTGGCACTAAGCTGGGCGGGCGGGCTGCGGTTGGCGATGCATTATTCATACACATGGATAATGCTTGATTTGCTTTTGAAATTTCGTATGAAGAATACTTTCAGATAAGCTAGTTCATGATTGTCTATTTTTAGGAACTTAACGACGAGGTCTAAACTGAATACTGAAAAATTGAATCTCCCATAGCCTAGTGAACTTGGCAGGCAATTATCATATGACGATCTTGCTCAAAGAGTATTCCCAGGTTGCTTCTTGATAAATCTGCATTTTTTTCCCACGTCTCTTATGCCCATGATCATTCATCGTATTCTGATGCTAGATAAAGCTGTAATGGCAGTCAAATCGCCTACTGATTCATAATCATGTGACTCCAAGACGCTACGCGAGTGCTACGAGAGCGTGATCTCCCGTAGCATTCCGAAGTTACTGCCGGCAGGTACGATACTGACTAATGACTATTGTACAAATAACTTGTGCCAGTCATAATGTAATAAGTCATAATAAATATAGTAATAATAATTTCAATTTAGCCTATTTATGATGGGCTCGCCACTGGACACAGGTCTCTCTCGTGTATGGTATGGGATAAGAGATTTAGCCCATGGTCTACGCAGCTTCAATGCAGTTTGATCTGTTTAGGTATAATCTTCAACTTTAATTTATAACTCGCTAATCAGCTGATGTTAGCGATAAATTACACGAAAGAAAGGAGGGAGAAGCAACTTAAAAAAAGGAAGGAAAAGTACAAACTTCAAGTCAATTGTTTATGTCAACATTACTTAAGCTATTTTTAATTTAGGGCCGATTTTCCAATTGCCAGATAAACTACCTGAAGAATAAATTTGAAACATATGCCATACAAAAGCTGTCAAAACGTCATATTTGTTCCTCAGTTAGCGTTTATCTGACGATTGAAAAATCGGCCCTTAGTGTCTCATTTAGGTACTCCTAATACAATTTTTTTAGTGCCATGATCACTTACATCGTAAATGTCATCGATGAAACGAGCAATAAAAGAAAATTAGTAATAAAACTGTAGTCCGTATGCCATGCGTCTGCAAATAAATGTAAACGTAGATTTATTTTATTTGTTTTTCTAATCTCGATGTCGCAGCGGAAGTATCCACAGGGAACTTATTTCAGATAAGGAAAAACGAGGAAAAAGCCTACGAGGATACGCCGTGTTGAATTTGCCTCTCAAAATGTGATATCTTTACAAATACGTCAAAGAGCCTTTGTAGAAATATTTCAATTGACTTAATAAAATTAAAAAAATAAGATACTTATTATTTACTGGTGTGCAAAATACATGTATATGTAATATATTGTTAGTACTTTTGAAAGAAAAGCGCAGGTAAAGTTTCTAACTTTACGCTTCTTTTACCCCTAATAATTATTATCTTACAATTATTGTGAAATATATTACTTCTATATTTTATCCAAAAGAAAACTAATATTTAGTAACTAATATTCCTAATATTTAATTGGGTGTTTATATTTTCTCCATAAACACTAGTATTTATAATACGAGTGTACTAATAAAATAAACATGTACTTAGGTGAAAAGTAATTAAAATAATATTTTATTCTTTTCGTACCTTGTTTGAGAGTATATAGGCGTGAGTACTTCAAGTGATATATCTACTAAACGGGAAATGCTCCCTTTTCCTTTACAGGTTACCTCAATATTTTTATATTGCGTGCCATTTAATCCACAAAACAACAGTACCTTTACCGAACAGTTTTACGATTATGTCGTCTAAGGGACCCTTATTTATATGTGCTAATCCGAGTTAAAACTATAATTTATGGTTAGGTCCATTGCGTGTGGCTTGCATTGTAATTAATCACTACCTTAGATTACCATTAGCCAGGTTGTAACGTGTAAATTTCTAGGTTATTTTTCCGTTTTTGGTATCGTAATCCGGTTTTATTTGGTGGTGATAAAAACGCTTTTTTTCGTATAGTGATTAAAATTTAATTATCTTAATGCGTTTTGAGCTAATGAAGGTTTATTTGAAAACTGTGTCGCACGAAATAGTTTGTAGATTGAAGAATGAGTTGCTGAAGTAATGCTTCGTGCGATTCCAGGAAGGGTGGCCAGAGAGCATAGGAGGTTTTTAGTCCGTAGGTCGCTGGGTATACCACCTCTCTCAGCGAAGTCGGGCATGTCATATGGCATCCATGAGATTTTCCTCCTACGGGAGGAAAAAAAAATGAAGAATGAGTTTGTTGTTCTTGGAGTCTTGAATTCTTTCCATCTCGTCGTCGTCGTCGTTTCAGCCGATGGACGTCCACTGCTGGACATAGGCCTCCTGAAATGACCGCCAAACACCACGATCTTGCGCCGCCTGGCGCCAGCGACTCCCCGCGACCCTCTTAATGTCGTCCGTCCACCTGGTGGGGGGTCGACCGACACTGCGCTTCCCGGTGCGTGGCCGCCATTCCAGCACCTTGGGTCCCCAACGTCCATCGGTCCTGCGAGCTATGTGCCCCGCCCATTGCCACTTCAGCTTTGCGACACGTTGAGCTATGTCGGTTACTTTGGTTCTTTTGCGGATCTCCTCATTTCTGATTCGATCCCGCAAAGATACTCCGAGCATAGCTCTCTCCAGAGAGAGAGAGAGCTTTCCATCTAATGCCAATATGTTCAGCAACCATCTCTATTGCATCATTCGCAGAACACACCCGAAGAACGCACTCGAAATTTGAAAATAATATTTTTGTAACACGAAAAAATTGTGTCAAAACTCTTAAAAAGTATGTAGGTTGATTACTTAGAGCAATAAAATTATGATCTCATTTTATAAATTTTACGATTCTTACTGGATTTGTATTAAATGAAATTCACAGGCAAACCTAGTAGTAGGTATTAAAATAGGTAGCTAGTAGTTTTGTAAGCAGGAGATATGAAAATTTACACATCGAATTAAAAGAAAGGTACAAACATGGAAAATAAATGTAGATACCAATAAAAAAATATTTATAATTAGAATACTATATTTTAATGTAAAAACTACGTACATTAAAGTAGATGGGTACTCGTACTTACTACAAAAAAACCGGCCAAGTGCGAGTTGGACTCGCGCACCGAGGGTTCCGTACTACATTAAATAAGCTTAGGTAGTTATGGCTAGGTACTTTTAAGATTCGTTCGTACTAATGTAGATGTAACACGACCAAAACTGTAACGACCAAAGATGTAAAACGGTAATAATTACTTTTGTTAATGAACCGCAAAACTAACTTTGTTTGTAGAGGTTTATTGTTAATATCAAAAAAACTATCCTAGTTAGAGCATTGGCTATAGTTTTCCTGTAAAATATACGTAAATTCCTATTGACCATAACTATTTGAGATTTTTCGATTGGTAAACTCCGGAGATAAGGTGGGGGGAACGGTATTTTTTTAGACATTTTCCCCGATAAATCAAAAACTATCATGACTAAAAATAATTAAAAATCGGTTTTAGAATGTACAAAGTAAACACTTTCATATGATACCCCACACAGTACAGTTATCTCACTTTTAAATTTCAACCCTCCGATTTTCCCCCTTTTTAAATAAGAACAAAAATAATTTCCATTTTTTTTTATTCCAGTGTCGTTGGGCCACTAATATACACAATTATTCCAAGTTTCATATCGATAGCTCCGGTAGTTACTGAAATAATCGAGTGTGACGGACAGACAGACAGACAGACGGACAGACAGACTGACAGACCGACGGAGAAAGTCGCACCGTAAGGGTTCCATTTTACCATTTTGGTACCGAACCCTAAAAACATGTGCAATTTATAATTATGGTACTTGAAAAAAAATGAACAGAATTTCTTATGATGTCACTTTGACGTAATTTTTCTTTATGAAATTCCGACTTTTGCAATTTGCGCCAATTAGTGAAAACACGTGGCTTATTATCGTAAGATTAACATTAATTAAGATCCTAGCGGAGGCTCGGCGGCCTCAAAGCGAGTGCTCGCCTTTTAAAACATTGCTAAAGCTGTTAAGCGTTAAAATATTTATAAAATTTTGAAATTCATGTCTGCCGCTTTCCCGCTTTACAAAGTCCCTTAATCTTTCTTTGCTCAACTTTAAATGTACCTTTGCTGCGTGCAGTTTATTTACATTATATGTGCGCTAGGTACGTAATTTAAGCATATAATATATGCTTGAAATTTTACGCTACAAAAATATCAGTTCAATCTCTGTATCTGTCATTTTTAGGGTTCTGTACCCAAAGGGTAAAAACGGGACCCTATTACTAAGACTGTCCGTCCGTCTGTCACAGGCTGTATCTCTTGAACCGTGATAGCTATTAACTTTAAATAGGTGATGTTGTATTTCTGCTTGTTTTTGCTCAATATTGATAACGGCAACTGGTACAAGCTTAAAATATTCACAGAATATTTAGTTTTATATTCATTTTAAAAATAAATAGTTAAATTGTAATAAAAAAAATATTGACGGAGGGCTTCCATAAAAAAACGTGTTTTTTTGCTTGTTTTTGAATTTGGTGGACAGGGGTTTGGTGTTTAGTTTACTTTAATACTATTGAGAATTGGTCTTCATATTACGAACCGTCAGTGCGCGAGCCCGACTCGGACTTGACCAATTTTCTTTTATCACCTGTGATATTGAAGTGTTGGGAGCTAGGAAGTCATAGTATCAATGTGATGTCTACAGTCTTAATAGTGCCACGGTATTGCTACGTGAACAAAACCTGTCCTGATGTACTGGTATTAGTTAAAAGCTATTAGGCATATTCTAGTATTGTGATATGGTAAACAAAGCAACAGTTACAACATACAGCACTATTCAACCATATCAGTAAACCAGTTAGTCTTCATTCACTCGAAATAAGCCGCTTATTCGTGTTGTTTTCACTCACTGACAATTTACCAGGCATTTTAGACTGTACATTTTGAAATATAACATTTAAATTCATAATACTTTAAAAGATAATTAAAGGTTAATTAATACTTTCAGATATACTTTATCAGATATAACTTTTCTTATTTATTGATGCAAATTGTTTCATTAAATGGCTATAAAAAGGCCTTTTTAAAAGGTATGTCAATGAAGGTTTTAATTATATAAAGAGTTAGGGTTATAAGTTAGGTCACCTAATACATCAGTTATTCCTTCTTTAGTTTATTTATGTAAAGTGTCCAATCGTCTAACGAATGGGGGACATGAAGACATTAAGTGAGCTTAATCGATAGCTATCCACACAGAATGAAACGATTAACTAAGTTTACGCTACGTTTAACTAACACTCGCTTTAGAGTCTTGTTCTTGTGCGTAATGTAGTTTAAATAAAGCTTTGTTAGATAAACCAAAAGTGTTAATTTTAAAATAATTTTGTTGATTAATTTATCAAAAATTCCTTAATTATATCCTAAAACATTTTTTCTTGTATCTACGTTTCACCGTGACATTGGAGAAAAAATAGATTATTAATTTTATTGTACTCCTTCCAATGTCAGTATGTCAGGATTTAAAACCATTCTGTAGGTCTACGTCGTAGGCCCGCGTAGGCCTTAGTTTTAAGAAACGAAAAAAAAACCTACTGTCGAACTGAAATCCTCCTACTTAAAACTTAAGTCGGTTGAAAATATACTTAACGTTTGCATATTTTGGTCAACATCTATGAGGAGGTTTTATGATGAGATACATAATGTCGATACAAAATAACGATTCGAATTCGATACGTTTTTGTTTATTCTCCGCGTATAGATTGTATGGCGAAGCTGAATCGAGATTCGAATCACAATTCAACAACTTGTAGTAATCTCACAGATTACAATTAATAGTTTTTTTTTTGATATTTTCAGTACAAAATTTTATATAAGTACCGACGTCCGACACGTATGTGTGGTGGTTTTAACAAAATCTAATTAGAGCGGCTTAAAGCTGTTCGTTGATTTTGGCAGTGGATTAATGAGTTCGGTCTTTATTTCATTACTTCTAGTGTGATTTACTAAATCCGAATTAACCTCATTATTGTAAAGAGCTTATTAATTACAAGAGTGTAGAAAAAACAATATTAGATTCCTATAAGCTTCTATTGTAACTTGTAATTGTTTACATTAGAAGGCCGATGCGGTAACGCATGAGTGAAGAGAATTGCACTGTTATATTCTAATAACTTACTGTCTGTGTGAATTTATATGTATTTGTTGTTCAATCACGCTGCAACTAAATAAAACACCAAGCTCTTTATTTCACATCGGCCTTACTTACAGGCATTTGTGAAAAGTCAATAAGATATTTTTGATTGATATGTTGGTGATGACTGGTTGTAAACTTAAAACTATCATTTCCAATAGGCCCTGCACTAAGAAATTTTGCCTTACTATCTAATGTTATTATTTAAAGTAGCATTTGGCGCATATGACGACCTCCCTGGCGCAGTGGCGGCGCGCTTGGATTCAAGTAGGAGGTCGCGGACTCGATTTCCGCCACGGGCCACTTTGGCCGTTTTGGAACATTATAATTTCTAAATTGGCTCAAGTCTGGTCTGGTGGGAGGCTTCGGCCGTGGCTAGTTACCACCCTACCAGCAAAGACGCACCGCCAAGCGATTTAGCGTTCCGGTGCGATGTTTGTAGAAACCGTTGGGGTAAATTTACTTACCCTTCCAAGTCAGTACGATAACATCTTAGGCTGCATCATAACTGGCCATCAGGTGAGATAGCAGTCAAGTACTAATTTGTAAAGAGTAAAAAAAATACTAAAATACTATAACTAACACTTAATGTTTCTCTGTATATTGCTACTTCCAATCTACGTATTTTCTGAAAGAGCGAATGCGATTAGTTACAAGGTCAGTCGCAGAAGATTAAGACTGGTCTTTACTGGATTTATTGCCTAGGATTAGCGGAGTCGAGTCTGAGTGGCTTACAGAGAACTAGTACACGACTTTAAAAGCATTTCAATTGAATTTGGCCATGTACAATCAATTTGTAGATACAAAAGGAGGAACCAGTATGCTACTCCTAAGAGAAAAAAAAAATATTACAATAAAATGTTTTTTTGCAAAATACTGTTGATTTTCAGTGCTGTCTGTCTCACTCTAGTACTTCTTGTTGTAGTGTAATGTACATCTAATCTTTCAATCACACAAATACCTACGACGAAAAATATAGAATTTCTCTCTTTAACTGAATAAAAATATACCATTTTATATATTCAATCTGTTTCATGATACTAAAACGCAATTTCATTGTCATATCGACTGAAACTGTACAGAAATCGAATTAAAAGCTCTTTCGAATTGATTTCACATATTTCGAGTCTGTGTAACATATCGCTAATTCAATTTCAATTCAAATGTCCATCAGTTACTGTGTTTGATTGATCGTCATGACTGAAGACTTCATTTGGATGAAATTTTAGTTAGTAAATAGATGTTTTAACGAAGAATTTGTGAGAGTTTTTTTTGTTTTTGAATATGCATTCTTCGTATCTCTTAGTAAAGTCCATTTTAGGGTCCTACAACTTATACTTTTCTCAATCAGTCACATACACATCTGTATTGTTGCACCAAATAAACACTTTTTCTTTCTTTCTTTTCACGTATTATTTATTTAAGTACGCATAGTCATTGGGTGTCATGGTTCTTCTCTATACTTGAATTTGCCTCACACTTAGGACACCTGGAAGAGATCCTTTTGTAGGGATAAGACTTGATTTAGAAATAGTACGCGTACGCGTCCTTTTTGTGTATTTTCAACCGAATTGAAGAAAGGGGGAGGTTCTCAATTCGACTGTATGTTTTTTTTGTTAATTACCTCATAACTTTTTACTGGCTGGATCGAGCTTGATGATTCTTTTTTTGTCAGAAAGCTAACGCTTCCCGTGTGATCTTTTATTTTAAGTATCTATGTCCAGAATAGTGACAATTCTTCAGTCGGAGGTGAAAGTGGACTAGTTAAGAAAGATACAGATAGAGTAGGTGGAGGTACCGGTGTTCAGTAATTTAAATTTCTGAACTGAATATTGACTGTCTGTATACGTTTGTCTCGCTCACTCGCTGTGCTTTCTCGCTCTCTTTACAAATCATGGCCGACTATTAAACAACTTCTGTGAGTTCTCTAAAACTTTTATTTCATTTATACAACATTCCGCAACATATTTTGGTCCAAATCGAGCCGCATTACGCATACAATGTGCATACTAAAGTAAAGAGAACGCAAGACGCCATATTTGTGAAAAGCAAAATACAAAAGACCGGCACATGGAGAACAGAACCCCCGGCAACTTCATACACGCGGCGTAACAACGCAATTACCAATAATTACTACATTACAGTGCTACAGCATTACAAAAACAACATTTATCGGCAAACATGCCACTCACAAAATTAATCAAACAAAGGAATACAGTGAAAAGACATCTTTCAAGACTACAACGATATTTCGAAACGACGGACACCAAAGACTTGCTATTCGAGGTGCGCGTGCGTTACGCAGACTTGGACTCCCTCCGAACAAACTTCGAGAATATTCAAGAGCAAATAGAGGAGCTGGAAGACAACCCTCGAGAGCACGACGCAGAACGGGACTCCTTCGAAACAAAATTCTATAACCTCAAGGCGCAGATGGAGCGTATCATCCACCAGTCGAATGAAGACATCGCGAAAAACAATGCAAAATCTACGGTTCCAGAGCAGAAATCTAGTGTGAAATTGCCAAAACTAGTGTTACCCCAGTTCAGCGGTGATATCAAACAATGGCCAGCATACAAAAACATATTTTACGCAACAGTGGACAAAGCAGACATTCCAACAGTGTGCAAGCTACAGTATTTAAAATCCACGCTTCAGGGAGAAGCCGCAGGTCTAATTTCAGCATTATTAATCACCAAAGAGAACTATTCCAAAGCCTTAGATATTTTAATTCAGAGGTATGAGAACAAATCTATAATTGTAAATTACCACTTAAAGTCAATAGTGAATTTCGAAACGATAACAAAATTTAACCTTAAAGAATTTCTAGCTACTTTCCAGCAAAGCATAGACTCACTGCGAGCCGTTGACTTACCAGTCACCAGCTGGGATGCGCTTTTAGTGTTCTTAATTACACAAAAATTAGACAACTCGTTACGTGCTGCGTGGGAGCTAAATCGCAAAGATAACACTATTGCAACTTTAAGTGAATTGCTCGAGTTCCTAAATTTAAGAAGAACTGCATTCGAATTAATAGGTGTCAAACAAACTGCAGTCAAAACTTCTCATGTCTCTAACGTTAAATCTTCTTTCTCTTGCATTATGTGTCAAAAACAGGATCATAATTTGAATAATTGTCCCAGTTTCTTAGAATTATCTGTGCCCAATCGCATACAATTTGTTAAAAGCAAATCACTGTGTTTCAACTGTTTTAAGGTCTTTAAGAATCCTCACAAATGTTCCAAATTTAAGTGTAGAATTTGTCATAAGGGCCATAACACTGCCATTCATGACAGCTCCAGGCAAAACCGCTCTGCAATAGCAGCGTGTCAGGAGCCCACTACATCGGCTACTCCTCAAAAGGAACTCTTAAAAAATACTACACCACAACAATCAGCTACAGCACCCTCTGCTGCTGTACTCATGTCTACTAATAATTACAACCAACAAATTTTACTCTCCACAGCTATTATAAAAATACAAGATGCCTCAGGGAAATGGATCAACGCTCGATGCCTGTTGGACTCGGCTAGCGAGATCAACATTGTTACCCGCAGACTCGCTTCCCTTCTGCAATTAAAAGGTATCTACCAACCATGCACCATACAGGGTGTTGGTGACAGCCAAACTAAATCACAAGTGAGTGTTACAACCTCTATTTCATCAAGATACAATCACAACATAACTAGTCTCACATTTACAGTCATGGACAACATCACTGTACCACTACCGAAGTCATTCATAAATACACAATCTTGGAACATACCAAGCAATCTAATAAATACTCTTGCTGATCCTACCTTTTACATACCTAGCAGCATTGACCTACTCATAGGTACTGAAATGTTTTACAACATCATCCAAACAGGAAGGATAAAATTAGGTCCTAACTTACCTTCTCTCATAGAAACTACATTTGGTTGGGTCGTGTCAGGCTCAGTCTGCAGTAACACACACCCACATCTAAACAATATCACACACACTAGCCTACATATTGTCACAGAAACTCCTACAGACTCAATTTTAAAAGCATTTTGGGAACAGGAAGAAATTACAAATACTAATAAATTACTCTCCCCAGAGGATGAATATTGCGAAAGACTATATCAATCTACAACTACACAAGACCATACAGGTCGCTACATAGTAAATCTACCTATACAACAAGATAAATTACCCGAGTTAGGTAATTCATTTAACACTGCATATCGATACCTGATGCAACTTGAAGCAAGATTCCAAAAGGATACAAACTTACATTCACTTTACAAAGACTTCATTAATGAGTTCATAGAACTAGGCCATGCCTCATATATAACTACATTTTCACCTACAGATAAAAACACATACTACATGCCTCATTTTCCGATAGTTAAACCCGAAGCTAGAAGCACAAAATTGCGTTCAGTATTTCATGCAAGTTCTGAAACTTCCACAGGAAAGTCCTTAAATAGCATACTTTTTGAAGGTCCAAACATATATAATGATTTATTAGATATCATTCTTAGATTTCGACTATATCGGTTTGTGTTTTCATGCGATATCATAAAGATGTTCAGAGGTATTTCAATAAATCCTGAACAACAAAGTCTACAAAGGATACTCTGGCGAGAAAAAAGCACAGAGCCTGTGAAATGTTTAGAACTGACCACAGTAACCTATGGCACTAAGTGTGCACCATATTTAGCATGTCGCACAATGCTTGATTTAGCCGATAGGTTTTCAGACACACACCCTCTGGCTGCACAATGCATCAAACACAACAGCTATATGGATGACTATTTATCTGGAGCTCAATCCATAGAGGAATGCAAAAAACTATGCTTTGAGTTAGTAGACTTACTGAAAAAAGCAGGGTTTTCCCTACACAAGTGGACTTCTAATAATTTAGACATATTAAAGTCAGTTTTGTCAACATACAAAGTTACACATTGTTCTGAAACACTAGAACAAACAAAAACATCAGATGCCAACTCATATAACTTCACATCAGACACAGTCAAAACATTAGGCCTGAAGTGGACACCTATACAAGATACACTTCAAATATCGTTACCTACTACTCAAAATAAACAGAAAAGTACTAAAAGAAACATATTATCACAAATTTCAAAAATCTTTGATCCCGTAGGAATTTTATCAGCTACAACCATTCATTGTAAATTACTTATGCAGAACATCTGGAAAGAGAACCTAGAGTGGGATACTTTAATATCTCCAGAACTAGAATCTGTTTGGATAGAATTTAAAAACCAATTACACTACTTACAAGATATTCAAATACCTAGGTGGTACTTTACAGACATACCCACTAACATATATTTAATAGGTCTTTGTGACGCTTCAAGCAAAGCTTACGGAGCTTGCATTTACTTAAGAGCTACATATAATCAAAAACCATCTTCATGCATACTCGTCATGGCAAAGTCAAAAGTTGCTCCTATTAAAAGAAAAATGTCAATTCCTAAACTAGAACTCTCGGGGGCAGTTTTGCTGTCAAAGATTTCATTAAGATTTACTGAATCAACACAAAATAATATAAGAATTGATAAAGTTTACTTATTCTCAGACTCTAATATTGTTCTTTGTTGGATAAAAGCACCATACAAACACACTCATGACAGCTATACATCTCATCGCCTAATGCAGATCACAGACATGACTCAGAGTGAAAATTGGTACTATATCAATACAAAGCAAAATCCTGCTGATCTAATTACTAGAGGAGTCATGCCAAAGAACCTACCTAGTTGTTCATTGTGGTGGCAAGGAACACCATGGTTAGTCCAAGATCCAGATACTTGGCCTTTAAATTCATCAGTAACAGCAGATGACAAAACATCCACACAAAACAACCAAGAAAGGATAACAGTACATACAACACACAAAGATTCAACTCAGAATCACAATGCATATTTTTATGAATTATTTTGCAAACATTCTAACTTCACAAGATTAATAAGAATAACAGCATATATGTTTAGGTTTATTCACAACACAAGAAACAAATCCAACAAAATGGTATCACATTTGAGTATATCTGAACTTAATAAAGCTCATAACTTTGTTATTAGAACAACACAGATTCACTCATTTCACAAAGAGATTCTTGAATTACAGTCTAGTTGCACTAGCCAGAATAATACTCAACATTCAAACGTACACTCATCTCAATCAAAATCACTTTGCACATTAAAGTCAAGCTCTATTCGCAAGTTAAATCCCTTCATAGACGAACATCAACTGATTCGTATAGGAGGTCGCATACAGCATTCTGATATACCATACAGCCAGGCTCATCCTATTATACTACCAGCTAAAGACCACATTACTACACTCATAGTACAGCACTACCATTTAAAATTGCTACATTCCGGCATCCAAAACACATTACATAACATACGACTCAAATACTGGCCAATTAATGGCAGGAACGAGGTAAAAAAGGTAATTCACGCTTGTGTCAGGTGCATTAGATTTGCGGGACGAGTCTGTGGACAACAAATGGCGAGCTTACCTTCTCCCAGAGTCACCTTAACTCGTGCATTCCAGCATGTAGGGGTGGATTTCAGCGGAGCCATAAGCATCCGTAGTTCTATGGCCAGAAATTGTAGATATTCAAAAGGTTACATATGTTTATTTGTATGTTTAGCTACTCGAGCTATACACTTAGAATTAGTTTCAGATCTCAGTGCTCAATCATACATTTGTGCTATAAAACGTCTTATTTTTAGAAAATCAATTCCAATTTGTCTCTACAGTGATAATGCCACTAACTTTCGTGGTTCTAAGACAGAATTACACGAGCTGTACCGTATGTTTAAAAATGATAACTCTTATAGTAAAATAGTTGAATTTTGTACCTCAAACTGTATAGAATTTAAGTTTACAGTCCCCCTTGCAAGTCACATGGGCGGAATCTATGAAGCTGGTATAAAATCTGTAAAAATGCTTCTTAAAAGGCATCTTTCTAGCACTAAGTTGACATATGAGTTACTCTACACTGTATTAGTTCAAATAGAAGGGATATTGAACTCCAGACCCCTATGCCCAATAACAGATCTTCCTAACGATGTTACCTGCCTAACTCCTGCTCACTTTATTGTAGGTGCTCCAATAACTGACCTACCTGAACCTAACATGCTAGATTATAAGGAGTCAAGGTTAAATATTTATCAAAAAATGATTCAAATAAAACAAAAATTTTGGAAGCAATTTTATTGTAATTACTTGTCTGAGCTTCAAACTAGAAATAAATGGTTAGAACCTAAGGCTAACTTACAGATAGGTTACTTAGTAATTGTTAAAGATGAAATGACACCTCCAACATATTGGCCACTTGGCAGAGTTATTTCTGTAAATACAAATAAAACTGACAATTTGGTAAGATCAGTTGTTATACGCTCTTCTTCAAAAGAATTTGTAAGACCAGTACATAAATTAATAAAACTGTTTAAAGATTCTTGAAGAAAAATTGAATTGTTTAGTGTAAACTATCTATAATTAATAGTAAGTTAATAAAACTATGTTAACAAGCTACTACCTACTTAGTTGTATATGTTTACATACCTGCTAATTTAAAATGTTTAAAAATTAAGATATAAAATCTGTGTACATGAATTAACCTTAAGCTATTAATGTTACAATTTGCTATAAAAATGATATTAACTTAAATTTCTATGTATCTAGTCTATGTAAGTCTATGTATTGCAATAATTTAGCTTCACTTCTTAGCAAATTGTAAGGAATATTTTCTAAGCTATTTAATTTAAGAACCTAAATAGAATAAGTTAATAAAATAGGATAAAAATAAAACACTCCATTATGTACTATAGTTTATTAAAATTAAAATTTCTTACATTGTATAAACTTAAATTAAAACTTACCTTGCCCTTAGCCTTCTGCTATTGAATTGTTATATTATTTACATAGGGGCGAGAAATGTTCAGTAATTTAAATTTCTGAACTGAATATTGACTGTCTGTATACGTTTGTCTCGCTCACTCGCTGTGCTTTCTCGCTCTCTTTACAAATCATGGCCGACTATTAAACAACTTCTGTGAGTTCTCTAAAACTTTTATTTCATTTATACAACATTCCGCAACAACCGGTATATGAACCTGAGACTTCTTTCCCACCTATCTGCTACAACTACGCCAGTGCGATATTTTTCATGATATTCTATTCACTAGATATAATGAAAAAACATATACAGTCGAATTGAGAACCTCCTCCTTTTTTCAAGTCGGTTGAAAATATAAAACGCGGCTTCGCGGGTCAGCGGTACCTAAGCTCAAACTATAGGTATAAACTACATTAGTAATATGATGTCTTCGGTGACTTAACCCAGATTTTAAATGACTTCCACGAGTTTTACCTATCCTTCCACCCGGACCTCTGAGGAGAGCAGACGTGTCTCAAGTCAAATTTATTACAGTTTCTTTTTTTGGTCATAATAAACAAATAATAACTCGTAAATTGCTTGTCAAAAATAGGAGTGCATAAGTCTACAAGAGTTGAGTTCGGATCATCACGCTACGTTCGTGTTATAGCTGCGCTTGAGTGAGTGAACCTTAACACACACATATAGCTACCGTTCACCCGTGTCTAATCACAGCACTGTCACACGCAACAATAATTGGCCAAAAAAGGACAGATAGCTACCACTGTTCTTCCCTACGTAGCCCATCACTCTCTCGCGCGTCTGCAGCCCTGGTACTATTGACATGTCGTCCGACCGTACTCCACCACCAGCGATGAATGTACGACGTTTGTCTGAGCAAAGTATACCATGCGAAATGGATGCTGATTATGAAAATATCCCCGATACCCCTTTTCGCATAAGGCGCAAGCGCACAGAAGACGTAATTAGTACAAACGATTTACAAAATTTCATGGCTGAAATGAGGAGTCTTTTTGTTGAATTCAAAACTGAACAAGATATTAAGTTTAACAAAATGTACACAAAGATGGAGGAAGTTTTACAACAAAATTCAGAGTTGCGAACGTCAATTGAGTTTTTATCAACTACCTGCGATAGTCTTAAAACACAAATCGATGAACTACAATCGGAGCGTAAAAATTACCTACATCAACTACAGTGTATGGAAGACAAACTCGAAATTTTTGAACGTCAATCTCGATCGACTTGTGTTGAGATTAGAAACATACCTTTGGCAAACTCGGAAAATAAGGACAGCTTAATCAAAACTACAATTTGCATCGGCAAGAAAATAAATATATCCCTGGAACCACAAGACATACGGGATATCTTTCGTATTAACTCCAAAGAACAGAGCCGAAAGACCATCATAGTTGATTTTAATAGTGTCATAACTCGTGAGAAGTTTGTGAAGATGTACAAGCTTTACTCTCAAAAACAACGGTTGGACACTGAGTTCTTAAAAATGGACAGCACGCCGACTCCGATTTTTATATCTGAAAATTTAACTACGAAAATGAAAAAAATCTTCTACTTGGCTCGCGATTTTGCAAAAACAAATGGCTATCGATACTGCTGGATTTCTAACGGGAAGGTATTACTTCGTAAGAGAGAGGGAGACAAGTATATTCGTATTAACAATGAAAACGATTTAATGAAATTAAAAAAGGAGTCTGCGTGACTATTTTCAAACAATCGCAAAACTTGTTCTAGTGTTTGTTTAAGTTTTAAATTAAGGTTACTGTATACTTTTTTCTTATGTCGTCTTTTAACCACATTTTATATTACTTGTTTATTGTGTCTTGCTAAACGCGTAATTGTTTCTGTAGTCTTTACTTGTAGATATAATGCTATTGAAAATCGCCTTACACTTCTCAATCATACATCTCAGTCGTCACTCACTCATACATCGCACACACACGATCATTCCCTTGCAATTTATTACCAATGCGCATTCAAGTTGCCGCCTACGTTTAATAGTATAGCAATTTATACATCCGTAATTTTTAATATTGTCGTTCGTACAGGTGTCCTAAATAACTTTTGTACTTGCACATTTTTACATATTACTTTTACGGTGAATGTACCTATACCCATTTATAGTTCTTATTATAATGACCATTTGTTACTTAACTATCCTGATAATGGATAACGACTTACAAATTGTCGAGGATCTTGAAGGTGTGGAAATCTCTAAGTCGTACAGCTGCAACCCTGAAGAATGTAAAAACCATGAAGGATTCATACAGAGATCACTTAAGATCTTACACATTAATATTCGTAGCATTAACTGTAATTTTTCTGAATTCCTAATATTATTAAATAGAATGGATATTGAATGTGAAGTCCTAATCCTTACAGAATGTTGGCTTTCTAAAATTCCCCTGTTACCCACAATTGATGGGTACGTGTCTTATAAGTCAAATTTCACTAACCAAAACGACGGTGTTGTAATATTTGTTCGCAAGGAGCTTGAACACATTGTACAAGAGCCTTGTATCCTAGATGCAAATTGTCTTGTCTTGAAGCTCAACTCTGACACCGCGCTGGTCGCAATTTATCGATCCCCCTCCTGCCCCAATACAGACAACTTTATACATAGCTTAAACAATATTCTCTCGGATTTGAAATCATTTAAAACGATAACCCTAATCGGTGATATCAATATAAACATAGTTCCGTCCCCTGAAATTAAAGATACTAACTGTGACAACTATTTAGATATAACGGCATATCATGGATTAATACCGGCTCACTTCCTTCCTACCAGAGGATCGACTTGCCTCGATCACGTGTTGCTCAAAACCAAATACAAGTCAACGGTTTTCGTTCTTAACTCATACATTACTGATCATGCACCTATTCTATTATGCATAGGTCATAGGGAGAAAGCTATCAAATGTTCAGTGAGGAGACAACTTATTTTTGATACTTCGCTTATAACTGCTGACTTAATAAATCATGATTTCTCGCCACTTTTTTCACTAAGAGATGCAAATGAGGTTGCAGAAACTCTCGTCAATCTAATAACCTCCATTATTTCAAAATATACAAAAGTAAAAATAGTACCTAACAGGAAGAAACTCATCAAACCATGGATCACCCCTGGTCTTCTCAGATGTATCAGAAATAGGGATAATTTGCATAAAAAGGCTAAAAGTTCTCCTGAGAATATGTCGCTACAGATATCATACAAAAGATATAGAAACTTTTGTAATAATTTACTAAAAAGGATTAAAGCTACTTATGAAAAAGGTGAATTTGAAAAGGCTAAAAATGATTCTAGGTCAACCTGGAAAATTATAAAAAATATTGCGAATTTAAACCAAAACCCCCAAAGTGCTTCAGAGCTCCTTACTTCATTTAAAGACCCCATTCAATCGGTTAACTCAGTCAATTCTTTCTTCTCTTCAGTGGGAACTAATCTGGCCGCAAATATTGAAAGGTCTCAAGTAAGTCTTGAGGATTCTCTCCATCAATATCTCCCCACACCAAACCAACTACGAATCGTAAACTCAATGGTACTTCTAGATACTGATGAAGCAGAAGTTAACTCAATAATTTCTAATTTACGCTCAAATTGTGCTGTTGGATGGGATAACATATCCACATCAATCATAAAAAGTGCTCGTACTTCCCTTATAAAGCCACTCACCTTTTTGTGTAATCTGTGCCTAAGAACCGGCACCTTTCCTTCGGTATTCAAAAAAGCTACAGTTAAACCTATTTATAAAAGTGGCGATAAACTTAATGTTACAAACTATCGACCCATTTCTATCCTCCCTGTATTATCGAAAATTCTAGAAAAGATACTAAATACTCGGCTAAATAAATACCTTGAAAATAATCGAATTATTCATGACAACCAGTTCGGCTTTAGGAAAAATATTTCAACGGAAGATGCCCTCCTTAAGCTGACGGAAAATATATCCAGAGCCCTTGATGGAAAAAGGAAGATAATTGGGGTATTCCTAGACCTCCGTAAAGCTTTCGATAGTGTGTCAATCCCTCAATTATTGCACAAAATGGAATGCCTAGGAATTCGTGGTCCGGCCCACGACATATTCCGTAGCTATTTGACTGGACGGACTCAACAAGTTAAAATTGAGGACTATGTTAGTGAAGAAATGCATCTTAATTTCGGCGTACCACAGGGAAGCATCCTTGGCCCCACTTTGTTTCTCATATATATCAACGAGCTCTGCCACATCGATATGCCTAACTGCAAAATCTTGTCGTATGCTGATGATACAGCCCTACTCGTCGATGGGTCTGACTGGGATTCTGTAAAGGAAACGGCTGAAAAAGCTCTTGCAGTGGTCTCCAAATGGCTTGCAACTAATGTACTAACTCTTAATATCTCTAAAACGCATTTTATTTCCTTTTCCCTTCGCTCAAATCTACAACCAATGGATAACTTCTCAATCAAAGCTCACACGTGTGGCTCCCTACGCTCTGTCTCGTGTAGCTGTTTGCCAATTACTCCCACCAAAAGTATTAAATATCTGGGCGTTACAATTGATAATACCCTAAGCTGGCAATTGCAGATTGACACTGCAGTAGCAAGAACTCGTAAACTAATTTTTGTTTTCAAAACTCTTAGAAAAGTGCTTGACCAAGACACCCTTAAGTCAGTCTATTGTGCCCTAGCGCAGTCGATTTTATCTTATGGCATAACGGCTTGGGGTGGTGTAGGGTCCACTGTGCTAATGCGCCTGGAGCGTGCCCAAAGAATGATACTAAAGACCATGCTCGGCTTGCCTTATTGGCATAGCACAGAGCTTTTATACAGGGATACTCGGGTTCTAACGGTACGAAAAATCTTTATTCTGAAAATGTCCCTTCGAAGACATAAATCTATTAATATTGCTCATTGGATGGCTGCATATACTGGGGGAAGGCGTAGAATCAAACCCTGCATTGTCGAATCTCACAAAACTTCACTTGCCAGCAAGCAATTTTACGTCTTAGGGTCCAGAATTTACAACAATTTAGATGAAATCCTAAATCTCTGCGCTCTCACATCTCGAGAATGTAAGAAGTCCTTGAATGACTATCTTTTAAGCCTAACTTATGATGAAACCGAAAAAATACTAGTGAGTAAAAATAAATTATAGTGGTAATTCTCTG
The DNA here is from genome assembly GCA_036785405.1 of Coenonympha arcania. Classification (NCBI taxonomy): domain Eukaryota; kingdom Metazoa; phylum Arthropoda; class Insecta; order Lepidoptera; family Nymphalidae; genus Coenonympha; species Coenonympha arcania. The sequence goes on from CM072067.1 coordinate 8,952,391, forward strand.
GACATACTCACACACAGACTAATATCCACTCAATCACGCACACACACTCACACGCGCGCACTAACTATCTCTCTCACACTCACACACACACACATACACACACACACACACACACACACACTCAATCCGTAACAAACAGAAACATGCGTTTATTCTTTATTTTGATCTTTATTCTTTATTATTATTATTATATTTTAGTTTTTGATCATATTAACTGTCATCGGTGCTCTTTTGTATTTTTTCATCTGTGCAATCTGGAAGGTTCTGACCGCTGAAACACAGTTTTCACTAGTTCAGTGGTCAGTGCTCAAACCGTATACATATAAGTAAGTTTAAATATAATTATAAGTTAACTGTCTAAATACTTTGTAACTTGTAACTTAAGTAAATAAATAAATTAAAAAAAAAAATTAAAAATTAAAAATAAATGCAGTTTAATCATCTGTTCTGGTTAAATGATTATTACGGTTACATGAACGCGATCACGAATTGTCAGATAGCGGAAATTACGTTTGAAATCAGCTTATTCCGAACCACAGATCAGCAAATGTTCCGAGCGGACGGCAACTGTGGAGTTACGCAACTAACTGAAGAGACGCTAATACCGATAAACCTTTTTCAACCGACTTCGAAAAAGGAGGAGCTTCTCAATTTGACTGTATATTTTTTTATGTTTGTTACCTCATAACCTTTGACTGGGTGAATCGATTTTGATGATTCCTTTTTTATTAGAAAGCTGGCGCTTACCGTGTGGTCCCATTTCAATTTAGTCCAGCCCCTAGATTGCGTAAGAAAAACCTATTCATCGTTATGGTAATCGTTTACTAATTCTGCCCGCTGATTGGTTCCCTGATTTACGTCAGCCAATCGAGGGGCAGAACTCACCAACGATTACGATGACGATGAATACGTTTTTCTTACGCAATCAGACCCCAGTTTTGATAATAGTATCCATGAGAAAACCATGTCTTAAATTTTTAGTTGGAAAGGATGTATTCAAAAGTAGAGTGCGATGAGAGTTGAATTCGGGTTTTTTGTTAATTATTTAACATAATATATTTATTCACTACAAGTTAGTACTTGACTGTGATCTAACTTGTGGGTTTGAAAACAATGCCGAAAAAGACGGCGCGATAAAATGACGCCAGTTTATCGTTACCAAAAATGCTTGTTTTGTCACCAGCAGTAAGGCAACGCTGTAGTTCGCTCAGCAACCACCTATACAATTTTGACAGATGGTACTACTGTTTGCTTGATGCTCATTTCCTCAGGTTTTCTATGGGTGATGTAGGTACATATTACTATTTGTTTTTGGATAAAATTTCGATTCGGTTTTGCCATCCAATTTACCTACTATACATATCAATATAATTTATATGTATATCGAATTCTAGAATTTATGTTATCTTGTATTAGCCCTGCTGATGCTAAGTGACGATGCTGCCGAACCATGTCAACGTACTTATTTGGTTTAATCTAAATCGCTAGCTAGTTTCTACATAGCATGGCACTGAGACGATATGTTACGACGACATTGCGTTTCTGTCGTAAGGCCGCCAGCCGCAAGTAAGTAATAGACAAAAATAAATGATTAACTTTTTTCAAAGCCCTTATTCAGTTTTGACCAGGTGATCTTTGTTATCAGGCATCAAGAGTCATATTCGTGTGAAGGCATAGACATAAGGGCACGAATTTTTCGCCAGGGTCGAAAACAAAGCGTTATAGACAGGCTCGATGTGGCGGAAACTGATAGAACGAGCCCCTTCACACGGAAAGCCGCCCCCCTCCAAGACAATGGACGGAGTGTGCAATTCGTTGACACATTCATCGTGATCGCTTGAGCGATTGTCGTAACAAATGTGGCGCCAATTAAGGTAGCAGTCGCGAGTACGCGGAAATCTTTTGTTTTCATGAAACGTTAAAAGGTTTTCCTTTCCTGAAGTGTGTTGTGTTTGTAATGATAGACTGTTGGGAAAAGGAGGTCGCACTTTAGTTATTTTAATATTTACATATTCCCCATGTTAAATGTAATATTTGTAATATGATTTTTGTTAGCGCTCTGTGGTTTCTGAAACGTTTTTGTTTCATGTGAACATCTCTTGAAATCTACAATGTGGTGAAATCTTGTACCTGTGCTGTAGGTACCCATAACTAACGATCAGGTGAATATGCCAACGCAGCAAATCTTCCTAAAAATTGGTTTAAAAATACAGGGTGTACTTCTTATCATTTTTTAAACAAAATTAATATACTTAGGGCCTAGGCCCTTGCGCGATACCCTCCGAAAGAAAATGGATTTTTTGCGTGACGAAAATCCCACTACGAAGAAAATCTACGAAAATATCTAATAATTAGATAAGTATGTAGTTTTTAATTTAGATATAGTTTAATTTTATATCTAATAATCTAGAATTAAAGTTTCTCTTAATAGTCAACAGAATGTACACGTATACACACGGGACTTGGAGGGTAGGTGTGAAAAAGTTAACACTGTTTCAAAAGAGCTCTGTGTTTTTAATAATTTTTAAATATTAAAACAGCAATTAAATACAATTGTTTTAGTAGAATTAGTGTTAAATGTGATTAATAGTACCCACCAGACAGTATTCTCCTAGTGAAAGTCACTTCTAACTTCACTTCACAAATATCCCTTTTGCACTGTCACTACGTGTCACCAGTCATCATGGATTCGCTTAAAGATTCGCTCAATGCTATGGCTGAAATGTTCCAGCAGAAGATGAGTGAGTTCCAGCAGGGCCTCGATAATGCACCCACAACAAGCACAAACACATCCTTGGCTGCAGAGTTTAACAGTTTCCGGACCTTTGTGCTCTCTGCCATGAATACTTTGCAGAGACAGGTGGAGTTCCTTGGCACTGAGGTTGATCGTCTGGAGATGCGTAGAAGGCGCAAAATGCTACTAGTGCACGGAGTCGGCGAGGAGAAGTCGGAAGATGTTGCTTCACGCGTCTGTAATGTTGTGGGGGAACATCTCGGTGTAACTGGATTCTCTGTTGCTGCCATCAAGTCATCCCATCGCTTAGGACGCCCTTCCGAAAAGAAACCTCGTCCTATAGTGGTAAAGTTTGCGGATGTAGCATTGCGGGATAAGGTTTGGTTCTCCAAAACTGGATTTAAAGGCAGCGGTATAACTGTGTCGGAGTTTTTAACGAAGAGCCGTCATGGCGTATTTATGGAGGCAAGGCAGCGATTCGGCATAAACAAGTGCTGGACAAGGGATGGATGCATCCATATTATAGCCCCGGACGGTTCACACCACCGGGCTGAGTGTAGGGCTGACCTACTCAGCATACCGCAGCCATCTAAGCCCCCGACTCAGGGTACTGCCAGTCTTACATCTAGGTCCAGAAGAACCGTCAAAAATAAGTAGGTAATATCATTAATCGATGAGTATTAATTATAAGTCCATGTAATCAATATAAACTTTTACAACTTATAGTTTTCTGCAAGCTTTTCATTACTTAATAGTCTTGCACTAAGTACTTATGTCACCGTGATAAAGCCTATTGCCAATCCTATTTCCGATGACAACAAGTTAGACGACAGCTTCTTTTCCCTCACTGATTCTGAAGGATTGAGCAGTAATGACAGTTTCTGCAGCATCCCCTCACTAAGTGAGACTCTTGATTCACATTTCTCAGGTACACTGAAAAATTTCAATGCTATTCATATTAATGCCCAGAGTATTCCTGCACATTATTCTGATATGTTGTCCTCTTTTGCTAATAAAAATATACACGCGATTTTAGTGTCAGAATCGTGGTTAAAGCCATGTTTACCTTCAACATCCTACTCTCTACCAGGATTTCAATTGATTCGCAATGACCGAATTGGGCGCACTGGTGGAGGTGTGGCCATTTATTTAAGATCACACATTCCTTTTACAATTTTAAATTTCTCGCAACCATTGGCTGCTTCAGAACATCTTTTCATAGAAATAATTTTCGGACATGAAAAACTCCTTCTTGGCGTCTACTATAGTCCAAACCTAACGGTCGACTATTTTTCGTCATTTGAAATCCTGATAGAGCAGTTCTCCCCACTTTATAACCACACTATTATAATGGGAGATTTCAATACCTGCCTGCTCAAAAATGATTACAGGGCATCGCGTCTGAAATCTCTCGTAAGCGGCTCCAACTTACATATACTTCCTCTATCAGCGACTCACGCTTTTCCAAACTGTATACCTTCTCTCCTCGATTTAATTCTTGTATCATCCATTGGTCATGTTGAAAAGCATGGCCAGTGCGAAGCTTCTGCCTTTTCGTACCACGACTTACTCTTTTTGTCTTACAAATTAAAACCTCCTAAATTTAAACCGAGGATCGTTCTCCAGCGCAATTTTAGTAAAATGGACGTGGATCGATTGCGCGAGGATGCTGCTAAAATTGACTGGTCAGGAGTCACGAAAGCCGATACCGTTGACGAAATGGTATCTGTCCTTAACTCTTTAATCACGCAGCTGTACGACTTACACGCTCCAATTCGTCCGGTTCGAATGAAACATCTTCCTGCACCCTGGCTCACTGCGGATATCAAAAAACTCCAAGAAAAAAGGAATATAGCTAAATCTAAATACCGATTGAACCCGAGTGATTCCAATCGTGATAAATATCACAGGGCACGTAATCGCTGCAACAGGGCGTGTAGAGATAGCCAACGACGCCATATCTATAAATCGGTTGTTGAGGAAGAAAACTCAACAAAAGTGTGGAATTTTCTCAGATCTTTAGGGGTTGGAAAGGCAAAACAAAATTTGAATTCCCTTAATTTAGACTTAAATCAGCTTAATCTGCATTTCTCCTCTTCCGCTACTATAAACAGTACCGCTAAATTAAGCACTATTAACCAACTTTCTGCTATATCAACTCCTGACTTCCCTCCTCTTTTCTTTAGCCAATTTACTATCAGTGATGTTAAGAAGAACATCTTAGCCATCTCTTCCGACGCAGTTGGATCTGATTGCATTAGTCGTAAGATGATCATCCCTATCCTTGATATCTTAGCTCCTATTATCACATACGTCTTTAACCATTCCATTGATTCCAAAGAGTTCCCTTCATCCTGGAAAGACGCTCAAATAATCCCACTCCCTAAGAAACCTAATCCAACTTATGCTGACTATCGCCCCATATCCATCCTTCCTTTTCTGTCCAAAGCACTTGAGCGCCTTATACACCAACAGCTGAGTGCGTTCCTTTCTAAACATAATCTTCTAAATCCTTTTCAATCTGGTTTCCGTCCCGGTCATAGTACAACTACTGCATTAATTAAAATTACGGATGACATACGGCGTGGTATGGATAATCAACAGGTTACGGTACTGACATTACTTGATTTTAGTAATGCCTTCAATACTGTGGACTTTGATATTCTACTCGCTGTATTAAGTTCTCTTAACATATCTCCTGAGGTAATTAGCTGGTTTCAAAGTTACTTGCATGGACGCCGACAACGTGTACGAGTACAAGACTCATCTTCTGATTGGTCTGTTGTCAGGGCCGGCGTCCCGCAAGGTGGCGTGTTGTCTCCTCTCTTGTTTTCCATTTTCATCAATTCTATTTGCTCCCATATTACTTCTCTCTACCACCTGTATGCAGACGATTTACAGATCTATTCACAGTGTAAAATAGAAGATTTGCTCGACACTATTAATTTGGTAAATGAAAATCTTTTACAAATTTCAAAATGGAGTAACTCATTTGGCCTAACAGTGAATCCAAAGAAGACTCAGGTCATTATTATCGGGAGTCCAAAATTAATGTCTCGGGTAACATTAGCACAGCTGCCGCCTATAATGTTCGATGGGGTTCATATTCCATACAGCAGCAAAGTAAAAAATCTAGGCATTACTTTTGACCAATCTCTGACTTGGATACCACAAATGAGTGAGCTGAGCAGAAAGATGTTTGGTGCAGTCGGCTCTCTCCGAAGATTGCGTAATGTTCTTCCTATTCCTGCTAAGGTTGCGCTGGCTCAGTCTCTACTTCTACCAATCCTCGATTACGCTGATACTTGCTATCTTAACCTAACTGAGGACCAACTGAACAAACTTGAGCGGCTGCAAAATCTTTGTATAAGGTTCATATTTGGGCTGCGAAAGTATGACCATGTCTCCGAGTACCGCCGTAAGCTCAAGTGGCTCCCGATTCGTCTTCGCAGGAATACTCATATTCTTCATCTTCTTTACTGTATACTGTTCAATCCCTCCACTCCTCTTTATCTTAAAGAACGTTTCGAGTTCCGATGTGTTACACACTCTTTTTCTCTTCGTTCTCAAAATAAACTACGCCTGAAAATCCCTACACACTCCTCTTCTTATTATGCTAAATCATTTACTGTTACTGCTATACTGCTATGGAATTCTCTCCCTTTGGATATCAAACAGTCTCAATCACTATCAATTTTTAAAACAAAATTGAAGCTATTTTATTTATCCTCCATTTGATGTGTTTATTTATTTTTACTTTTATTCCTCTTATCTGTCGTCTATTCCTCTCTTATTTACTGTTGTATTTTCATTTATATATATGTATACATACGTATATTATGTGTATTTACTTTATTTATTTAGTACACCCCTTCCGCTTTCTTTAATCTTTATAATATCCTCTACCCTAAGGTTGCCTGGAAGAGATCGCTATTTTAGCGATAAGGCCGCCTATTGTACATGCTGTTTTTGTATTTGTTGTGTCTATTGTTTTTGTTTTGGTGTACAATAAAGCATATTTTACTTTACTTTTACTTTACTTTACGTATGCAATCACAGTAATAGATTTGGTTTTAACTCGTAAGCGCGAGATAACTGAACACAGCGAGCGCCGTCTATCGACCGATGGGCGAAATCACGCATAATAATATAAAATAGAATTTCATTTTAGGTGTTATTCCAAAATTTGTGTTTCAAGTGTAAGTACCTAATAATATTAAGGTGTTTTATAGTGTATTGATTTTGGTAAAACTGTAAAGCATCTATTTAAAAAGTGTCGAATAAAGATTCAACTTACATCAGCCGCGTAAATTTTCTCAGAGTCCTTTCAATTATGCGGTCACGTATGTAATTCGGTTAATGACACCATTTCGTGACTGCTATTTGAGTTTAGTGAGCCATTTGCACCGGCTGAGGTGTTAAATGGAACTTTCGTGTAGCCACACACGATATCATCTACTTCTATATTTGGATTAAAGCTTTTAACAAGCCCTACTATCGATAAGTTATTATGAGACATTTATATTGCGTACTTATGATTGTAGTACAGCACGGCACACAGTATTGAATTTATGAATTTATGATATACGAAAACAATATTATAAATATATTTCATGTACCTATTTTTGGCATAAAATTACTGTTTATATTATTGTTCTTGAATACGTTTTGGAAGAACATCACTTTGATATCTGTACAATGAACATCTACTAATCTCCATCTGGAATTCCGCACATGGCATTCGTGGTGGATAATAAGAGGATAATTATATTATTATCCTTCAAGTAAAAACACGTATATAAGTAATAAGCCTTTCATAGCCTATTATTAGGTCAAGATCCAAGAATAAAATACTTTATTTCATATAGGCTAATAAAGTTAAGTTTAAATACTTTATTTCATATAGTCTAATAAAGTTAAGTAAGTTAAGTTAGCATTTATTACGAGTCATTTAAGTTTTCAATAGCCTCTGTCCGCAAGAATTTTGTTTTATATAATATAAATAATGCATAAATGCCGGTTGAGTTGTGTCGACGTAATAAAGTAAAAACAACGAATACTAACTATTATCAATGTATAGGTATTTCACTGACTCACAAGACTTCGAAAATTCGATGCAAAAGTCATAAAATAAATATTATATTAACTGCAGATAATCTTCTTTGCTCTGTGTATATTATAATTCTCTATTCCTGCATAAATTAAAGCCAAAAATACTTAATTGTATAGTAGAAAAAAAAAATTAGTAAATGTTGACTAAAAAACTTCCCGTTAAAACTTTTTAATTGGTTAACAATATCAGTGCACGAAATCCACTTCAGTATTAATTAAAAAAAGCAACTGCACATTGTAATTGAACAAGGAAATGTCGTTTTCGCAAAGCCCTTTTATTCGAAAGGCTTTAGCTTAATTATAATGAGCAAAGTTCATTAGTAGGCGCGCTCTTTCTATCCAATTTTACCTTATTTACCTTACGTGCATTCAATCCGAGTTGTAAACGAAGCAAATATTGGAGCTGAAACTGAACATGTGCTGAGTTGCTGACTGAACGTCAAACAAAACTGAAGTATGTGTCGACAGATCTACGATTTGGTTATGTACTTACTATCATAATGAATCCTCCTCCTCCTCGGTCGTCAGTCTTCATTACTGAAGGTCCTGTCCGCACCGGTTCCTCTATCATGTTCTTAACTATGTCTCTTCGTCCATTCATTATGAATATAGGTAATAAAAAAAAAGAAGAAAAGGAGAAGAACGAGAACTAGAGGGGTCAACATAAAGTAATGCTTAGCGGTTCCGTGCTGACTCAGAAGACGGGGAGGTTGTTTTAGTCCGTGCGAGTCGGACATACCCTGCCGAAAGGCAGAAGTCCGTGAGAAATTTTTTCATCCCAGAAAAAAAGTAGGTAATCAAATCATAGCATAGCTTGCAGCAAAGCCATGAGTAATTGCTTTCCACAAACACATCTATTACGATATCTGTGTCAGCAAATTTTAATGATGCGTATCTTTAACTAGCGGACGCCCGGGGCTCTGCCCGCGTGAATTTCGGTTTTCCACAATTCCCGTGGAAACCATGGACTTTACCGTGATAAAAGTAGCCTATGTTTTAATCCAGGCTATAATCTATTAGCATTCCAAATTTTAGGTGAATAGGTTCAGTAGTTGCGACGTGAAGGAGTAACAAACATACACACACACTTACACACATACACATTATTATATTATATGTGATGTGATATACAAGGTGCGTGTTAATTCGTATAGTGTGACGGCAGCTAACCTTTTTACATGATCTTAGAAACACATTTAATGGAGTTAAGAAGACACATTTATTTTGTTTAATTTTCAATACAAAACTTATTATTAAATTTAGAAAAAATATTTATAGTAACCCTAATGTCAACATAGCGTAATACACTTTCCATTATTCCCAACTAATTCATATTGAATGAGCTGTTTTTAGAGATGTCTCTTAAAATTTAAGGTACATTTTTGAACTCCCTATAGTTCCTTCAGGATATGAGCTAGACTTTTTGTGATATTTTTTCATGCATCTATACATCGTCCCCTACTTAAGGCTTTCGGCTAATTACGGCAAGTAACCTGCAAGTTGTATTCTTATAACATACTCAAAGTTAAGAATGCTATATTCTCGTTTTTAGGGTTCCGTACCAAAATGGTAAAATGGAACCCTTATGGTGCGACTTTCTCCGTCTGTCAGTCCGTCTGTCTGTCCGTCTGTCTGTCCGTCACACTCGACACACACACACACACACACAGTAACTACCGGAGCTATCGATATGAAATTTGGAATAATTGTGTATATTAGTGGCCCAATGACACTGGAATAAAAAAAAATGGAAATTATTTTTGTTCTTATTTAAAAAGGGGGGAAAATCGGAGGGTTGAAATTTAAAAGTGAGATAACTGTACTGTGTGGGGTATCATATGAAAGAGTTTACTTTTTACATTCTAAAACCGATTTTTAATTATTTTTAGTCATGATAGTTTTTGATTTATCGGGGAAAATGTCTAAAAAAATACCGTTCCCCCCCCTTATCTCCGGAGTTTACCAATCGAAAAATCTCAAATAATTATGGTCAATAGGAATTTACGTATATTTTACAGGAAAACTATAGCCAATGCTCTAACTAGCATAGTTTTTTTGATATTAACAATAAACCTCTACAAACAAAGTTAGTTTTGCGGTTCATTAACAAAGGAACGTTTTAACGTGGCTTTACCGAAATGCGTGGCTAAGATTTTAAATGAAAATCCCTCATACTTATAGGGTTAAACGCAAGTTCTTCTAAGTACTCGTCGTCAAATAAACATATTGGTTTTTGCCTGATTGTTTTGCTTCAGTACTTCTTGAGTACGGAACCCTCGGTGCGCGAGTCCGACTCGCACTTGGCCGGTTTTTATTATTTATAAGGGCGACCTTTATCAGGCAAATTATGCCTTTTTGCAGTTTCTACGCACGGAAGTAAAGTTACCCCTGATTAGCATTTCAGTTTCGTAAGCAGTATAAATTTGTGTGTAGTATGCGGAGACTGCAGTCAAATATGTAAACTTTGAAGTCAAAGGTGACGACATAACCCCTTACTCATCGCGCCTTAAAAGGGGTGAAACGCGAGGGTCTTTCCCTTTGCATTGAAATATTAGATGTTTGTATGTATCCACCTGGTGTTGCGTAGCCCGAAATGAGAGAGCTATTATGTTCTATATAAAGTGGCTAAGAAACTTTTATAGATGAAAAAAATGGAGTATCACGTTTCACGAAATTTGATTGTCATTAAACCTTCAACAATTAATTTTGAACTAAATATTTAGAAAAAATGTAGATATCCCAGAATACATTTTCCTATCTGTTAATGGATTCTCAGCAGTTTATTCTTCAAATATTGGACTCTATTTTTTATTTTTATATTGGGAATGTGAAAGTTTTAATGTTTTTTATCCTACAACAACTGGAGCAATTTCGGTAAAATTTAGAATAATTACAAAAGTGCATGCGGGATTGGTAGAAAACCAAAAATTAATCCGTGATTAACACTTAGTTTCTATTAATAAAACTCCTTGTAGAAATTAGACATTATTCTAAACGACAGATTAATTTACGATCACTCAGGAAAATGAAGTTTATTTGATTGCGGAGACCGGAGAGCCTGACTCTATTCAGATCCGTTTCTATAAATGTAAGTGCTAAGAGGTGATTCCATTTAAACTCAACGGAATGACCTATAAACGTATTATGCTGTAAATTGAATTGGTTTCTTTTATTCAATTGAAAGTAATATTGGCAAATTTTTTTTTTTTTTTTTGATTTTTGGCAAAATCAAATTATTACCTCCCTGAATAAATCAACCTCCTTCATAATTATCCTGAATAAATAATTGGAACTTCTTTAATCTTCGAAAAACTATTTGCTTACTATCCTGAGGTCTAGTTCCTTTCATTGATTTAGATTTTTCCTTATTTTGTTTCCGGAGTTGGTTTGAATAGTAGGTACCAAATTTGCATACTTAGCTACTGAATTGTGTTACAAATAACAAGAAAGTAAAGGACATTGCCCACCCCCCATAGACACCTTGGCCCTGGGTACCCACTCTTAAACCTGTGTGAGGCTGATTGTATGTGGGTTGAGCAAGGCATCGGATACGGCATTGGTTTAACAAGTGGAAAATTAAAAAAATTTAAAACACCCACGACTTTTGCAGACTTGTAATTGAAAAAGGATTAAATAATTTTTTTGAAACTCCTCGACTAAAGGAAAGTAAGAACTAAGAAGCTATCAGTATAATTACAAATCCAAGAAAATCCGCCGGAGCTGCTGTGTTTTGCCTAGTGTTGATGGTGCTGTTTACCAGTTGATGACTAATTCAATTTCTTTATACTTCTCATATACCGGCAGTTTATCAATACTTACTTATTACATTATATTGGAAACGAAAATAGCAATGGCAGCTCCGACGGATTTTCTTGGATTTGTAATTATACTGATAGCTTCTTAGTTCTTACTTTCCTTTAGTCGAGGAGTTTCAAAAAAATTATTTAATCCTTTTTCAATTACAAGTCTGCAAAAGTCGTGGGTGTTTTAAATTTTTTTAATTTTCCACTTGTTTTATAGTTTTTCGATTAATATATTAATGTAATTTAAACTATATTATTATTAAAAAATGAAAATTAATCTTCAAACTAGCCATTAGCAGCGTTTGAAGGCATCATCAATTGTCAATCAAGTGGGTCAATTTTTTTTAACTATAATATATATATTTAATCAAAGTATGTACCATTGCTATCTATGCACTTTTGCCACTTTATAGGTAGTTCATTGATCCCTTTACTAAAAAAGCCATTCGGACGGGAATCAATAAAATCTTTGAAAGCGCTTTGGACTGCCTCATCGGAGTTAATTTTTTTTCCTTGTAAGAAGTTATCCAAATTTCGAAAAAAATGGTAATCTGTTGGAGCAAGGTCCGGGGAGTAAGGTGGATGTCTTAGGCATTCCAATTGAAGCTCCTCTAATTTGGTAGCCGTCTGTTGTGCAATGTATGGTCTAGCGTTGTCCTGAAGCAGCAGTGGCCTAGAACGATTGACCAGCCTCGGTTGTTTAGCAGCTAGCTTTTCCATCATCGATTGCAGTTGCTGACAATAGATATTCGCCGTAATCGTCTGGCCAGATTTAAGAAAGCTGTAGTGAACGACGCCGGCGCTAGTCCACCAAACGCTCACAAGTAATTTTTTTTGAGTCAATTTTCGTTTGGGGCAGGATTTGGCTGGTTCGCCAGGGTTCAACCATTGCGATGAGCGTTTCCGATTATCATACAGGATCCATTTTTCATCACAGGTAATGATTCGATTTAAAATCCCTTCATTAATGTGCCGGTTGAGTAATGTAACACAGCAGTCTACGCGCATTTGTCGGTTTGCTGCACTCAATTCATGAGGTACCCACCTTTCAAGCTTTTTCGCCTTCCCAATTTGCTTCAAGTGAACTAAAACAGTTTTATCACTAACACCGCAGCCTGCAGCTAGCTCGGACGTGGTTTGCGATGGATCCGCTTCCACAATAACCTTCAATTCTTCATTGTCAACTTTGGTCTCCGGCCGTCCACGGGGCTTGTTCTGCAGGTCGAAATTTCCAGAACGAAAACGTTGGAACCAAAAACGCACTGTGTTTTCTTTTGCGACACCCTCGCCGTACACATCATTAATCCTTCGAGCCGTTTCTGCAGCACTGGTGCCACGATGGAACTCGTACTCGTAAATAACGCGATATTTCAAGTTTTCCATTTTGTAAACAGAGTGGCGCAAAAAAAAAACCAAAAGAGAAAAAAACAAATGAATTACGATTTTCAAAACACAAAAGCATGAGTAAATAGCTGTATAAATTTGAAATTGGAATTTCTAACCAAAGAAGAGATATTTGAGATCAAAGTGGCCAGTACGACAAAACGCCAATTTCATATGTAAGCACCTAATATATTGTGCAGCTAAATCGTTGTCAAAATTATTTCCGTGCTTTGATACCTACATTCGTATTAAGTACCTAGGTGCATATTGTAATATTATATATATTACAGTAGCTGACCCGGCAAACGTTGTTTTGCCATACATTTTTTTCCTCACTTAGGAACCTGCTCCCAGACCCATAGAATATACACTGATAGTTTCATAACAATCGGTCCAGCCGTTTCGAAGGAGTTTGGTAACAAAGAAAAGCGAGTGTATTTTATAAATATACTAGCAAACGCCCGCGGCTTCGCTCACGTTGAACTTCTGCTTGACTCCCTCAAGCGTTTAATTTCCAAAATTCCTGTCGTCGCCATTTATTTTGATTAGAACTACAAAAATTTTCACTACCTTGCTGATAATAGTCGAATATCGATTTTCCCATCGGCCCAGTAACCAAAAAAAAAACAAAATGGCGGCCACTTCTTTAAATTTTGACCACAAATTCCTTCTCTATGCTTGCTGCGATAGTCAGATATCGATTTTCAAAACAATCGCCCTAGTAACAAAAAAGTTCAAAATGGCGGCCATTTCTTTCAATTTTGACCACAAATTCCATCTCTATGCTTGCTTCTATAGTCATATATTGATTTTCAAATCATTCGGTCCAGTAACAAAAAAGTTCAAAATGGCGGCCATTTTTTTCAATTTTGACCACAAATTCCTTCTCTATGCCTGCTTCTATAGTCACATATTGATTTTCAAATCATTCGGCCCAGTAACAAAAAAGTTCAAAATGTCGGCCATTTTTTTTAAATTTTCACAAAAAATTCCATCTCTATGCTTGCTTCTATAGTCCCATATTGATTTTCAAATCATTCGGCCCAGTAATAAAAAAGTTCAAAATGGCGGCCATTTTTTGCAATTTTGACCACAAATTCCATCTCTATGCTTGCTTCTATAGTCTCATATTGATTTTCAAATCATTCGGTCCAGTAACAAAAAAGTTCAAAATGGCGGCCATTTTTTTAATTTTGACCACAAATTCCTTCTCTGTGCCTGCTTCTATAGTCACATATTGATTTTCAAATCATTCGGCCCAGTAACTAAAAAGTTCAAAATGGCGGCCATTTTTTTTAAATTTTCACCAAAAATTCCATCTCTATGCTTGCTTCTATAGTCCCATATTGATTTTCAAATCATTCGGCCCAGTAACAAAAAAGTTCAAAATGGCGGCCATTTTTTGCAATTTTGACCACAAATTCCATCTCTATGCTTGCTTCTATAGTCCCATATAGATTTTCAAATCCTTCGGCCCAGTAACAAAAAAGTTCAAAATGGCGGCCATATTTTGCAATTTTGACCAAAAATTCCATCTCTATGTTTCCTTCCAAAAACTGGCAGGAAGCATAGAGATGTTTTTTCTTACTGGGCCGAATGAATTGATTTTCAAATCATTCGGCCCAGCAACAAAAAAGTTCAAAATGGCGGCCAATTTTTCCATTTTTGACTACATATTCTTTTTCTATGCATGCTGCAATAGTCAGATATCCATTTTGAAAGAATTCGATCCAATAACAAAAAAAATCAAAATGGCGGCCAATTTTTTAAATTCTGACCTCAGATTCTTAGTCTATGCTTAATGCAATGGTCAGATATCCATTTTGAAAGAATTCGGTCCAATAACAAATAAGTTCAAAATGGCGGCCATTTTTTTCAATTTTGACCACAACTTCCTTTTCTATGCTTGCTTCTTTAGTCCCATATTGATTTTCAAATCATTCGGCCCAGTAACAAAAAAGTTCAAAATGGCGGCCACTTTTTTAAATTTTGACCACAAATTCCATCTCTTTGCTTGCTTCTATAGTCCCATATTGATTTTCAAATCATTCGGCCCAGTAACAAAAAAGTTCAAAATGGCGGCCATTTTTTTTAAATTTTCACCAAAAATTCCATCTCGATGCTTGCTTCTATAGTCCCATATTGATTTTCAAATCATTCGGCCCAGTAACAAAAAAGTTCAAAATGGCGGCCATTTTTTTAAAATTTTGACCACAAGTTCCATCTCTATGCTTGCTTCTATAGTCATATATTGATTTTCAAATCATTCGGTCCAGTAACAAAAAAGTTCAAAATGGCGGCCGTCTTTTCAATTTTGACCACAAATTTCTTCTCTGTGCCTGCTTCTATAGTCACATATTGATTTTCAAATCATTCGGCCCAGTAACAAAAAAGTTCAAAATGGCGGCCATTTTTTTCAATTTTGACCACAAATTCCATCTTGCTTGCTTCTATAGTCATATATTGATTTTCAAATCATTCGGTCCAGAAACAAAAAAGTTCAAAATGGCGGCCATTTTTTCAATTTTGACCACAAATTCCTTCTCTATGCCTGCTTCTATAGTCACATATTGATTTTCAAATCATTCGGCCCAGTAACAAAAAAGTTCAAAATGGCGGCCATTTTTTTAAATTTTCACCACAAATTCCATCTCTATGCTTGCTTCTATAGTCCCATATTGATTTTAAAATCATTCGGCCTAGTAACAAAAAAGTTCAAAATGGCGGCCACTTTTTTAAATTTTTACCACAAATTCCTTCTCTATACCTGCTTCTATAGTCACATATTGATTTTCAAATCATTCGGCCTAGTAACGAAAAAGTTCAAAATGGCGGCCAATTTTTTATTTTTGACTTCATATTCTTTTTCTATGCTTGCTGCAATGGTCAGATATCCATTTTGAAAGAATTCGGTCCAATAACGAAAAAGTTCAAAATGGCGTCCAATTTTTAAATTTTCACCACAGATTGCTTTTCTACGCTTGCTGTTGATATGAGAAAAAGAATTAAAAAAAAATTTATACCAAAATCAAAGAAGTTCGCAAATGTTCCCATCATCAAATTTGAAATTCGAATATCCCCGTCGCAGTACAAATTCAACAACCTAGGTACCCTGATTAGTATGAATCAAAGTTTTGTCGGAATCGAAAAATGACACTTTTGTATTGGAAAATCCCTAAAACCAACGGTTTTCACCCCTTAAAATTTGAATTTCTGGAATCCCCGTCTTAGTACAAATTCATGACCTAATATCAACCTAGGTACCAAATTTCAGATCTCTACGATTTGTAGTTTTTCGGGAATCCCTGGAACAACGAAAAAAATTACACTTTTGTATGGAGAAATCCCGAAAACCAACGGTTTATACCCCTTTAACATGGAATTTCTGGAATCCCCGTCTTAGTACGAATTCATGACCTAATATCAACCTAGGTACCAAATTTCAGATCTCTACGATTTGTCGTTTTTCGGGAATCCCTGGAACAACGAAAAAAATTACACTTTTGTATGGAGAAATCCCGAAAACCAACGGTTTTTACCCCTTAAAAATGGAATTTCTGGAATCCCCGTCTTAGTACGAATTCATGACCTAGTATCAACCCAGGTACCAAATTTCAGATCTCTACGATTTGTAGTTTTTCGGGAATCCCTGGAACAACGAAAAAAATTACACTTTTGTATGGAGAAATCCCGAAAACCAACGGTTTTTACCCCTTAAACATGGAATTTCTGGAATCCCCGTCTTAGTACGAATTCATGACCTAATATCAACCCAGGTACCAAATTTCAGATCTCTACGATTTGTAGTTTTTCGGGAATCCCTGGAACAACGAAAAAAATTACACTTTTGTATGGAGAAATCCCGAAAACCAACGGTTTTTACCCCTTTAACATGGAATTTCTGGAATCCCCGTCTTAGTACGAATTCATGACCTAATATTAACCCAGGTACCAAATTTCAGATCTCTACGATTTGTAGTTTTTCGGGAATCCCTGGAACAACGAAAAAAATTACACTTTTGTATGGAGAAATCCCGAAAACTAACGGTTTTTACGCCTTCAACATGGAATTTCTGGAATCCCCGTCTTAGTACGAATTCATTAGCTAATATCTACCTAGGTACCAAATTTCAGATCTCTACGACCTATAGTTTTGGCGGAATCCGTGGAACAACCAAAATCACCAAAATGCCTCATTCTTTTATATATATAGATTAGAGATATTGTAATATTATATTTTTACAACACCTAGTGCGGTTACTTACTGGAATTTTTGGGTTACCAATTGTGAGTAAAAAAAAAGTTCCATTTAATTTTTTTTGCCTATAGAATCAGTGGTTTGTCGGATTGTTATAATGCTAGTCCACTTTAGTCACTGATCTCTATTATTTATGGATCAAACATCTATATATATAAAAGAATGAGGTATTTTGGTTGTTCCACGCCATTTTTCTTTTCCGATTTCGCCAAAACTATAGGTCGTAGAGATCTGAAATTTGGTACTTAGGTAGATATTAGGTCATGAATTCGTACTAAGACGGGGATTCCAGAAATTCCATGTTTAAGGGGTAAAAATCATACATTTAAGGGTATTTCCCATACAAAAGTAAAATTTTTTCGTTGTTCCAGGCATTCCAGAAAAACTAAAAGTCGTAGAGATCTGAAATTTGGTATCTAGGTAGATATTAGGTCATGAATTCGTACTAAGACGGGGATTCCAGAAATTCCATGTTTAAGGGGTAGAAATAGTACATTAAAGGGATTTCTCCATACAAAATTGTAATTTTTTCGTTGTTCCAGGCATTCCAGAAAAACTAAAAGTCGTAGAGATCTGAAATTTGGTATCTAGGTAGATATTAGGTCATGAATTCGTACTAAGACGGGGATTCCAGAAATTCCATGTTTAAGGGGTAAAAATCATACATTTAAGGGTATTTCCCATACAAAAGTAAAATTTTTTCGTTGTTCCAGGAATTCCCGAAAAACTAAAAGTCGAAGAGATCTCAAATTTGGTACCTAGGAAGATATTAGGTCATGAATTCGTACTAAGACGGGGATTCCAGAAATTCCATGTTTAAGGGGTAGAAATAGTACATTAAAGGGATTTCTCCATACAAAATTGTAATTTTTTTCGTTGTTTCAGGCATTCCAGAAAAACTAAAACTCGTAGAGATCTGAAATTTGGTATATAGGTAGATATTAGGTCATGAATTCGAACTAAGACGGGGATTCCAGAAATTCCATGTTTAAGGGGTAGAAATAGTACATAAAAGGGATTTCTCCATACAAAATTGTAATTTTTTTTGTTGTTCCAGGAATTCCCGAAAAACTACAAGTCGTAGAGATCTGAAAATTGGTACCTACATTGACATTAGGTCATGAATTCGTACTAAGACGGGGATTCCAGAAATTCAAATTGGAAGGGATAAAAATCCTACTTTTAAGGGATTTTCCCATACAAAAGTGTAATTTTTGCGTTGTTCCAGGGATTCCAGCGAAATTAAAAGTCGTAGAGATCTGAAATTTGGTACCTAGGTTGGTATTAGGTATATCATGAATTCGTATTCAGAAAGGGATTTTCGAGATTCAAATTTTGAGGAGGAAAAATTTTGAATTTTTTGGCCGCCATTTTGAACTTTTTTGTTACTGGGCCGATTGCTTTGAAAATCGATATTTGACTATGGCAGCAATCATAGAGACGGAATTTGTGGTCAAAATTTAAAAAATAGGCCGCCATTTTGAACCTTTTGTTTACTGGGCCGATTGCTTTGAAAATCGATATTTGACTATGGCAGCAAGCATAGAGAGGAATTTGTGGTCAATATTTAAAAAAGTGGCCGCCATTTTGAACTTTTTAGTTACTGGGCCGATTGCTTTGAAAATCAATATTTGACTATGGCAGCAAGCATAGAGAAGGAATTTGTGGTCAAAATTTAAAAAAGTGGCCGCCATTTTGAACTTTTTTGTTACTGGGCCGATTGCTTTGAAAATCGATATTTGACTATGGCAGCAAGCATAGAGACGGAACTTGTGGTCAAAATTTAAAAAAGTGGCCGCCATTTTGAACTTTTTTGTTACTGGGTCGATTGCTTTGAAAATCGATATTTGACTATGGCAGCAAGCATAGAGAAGGAATTTGTGGTCAAAATTTAAAAAAGTGGCCGCCATTTTGAACTTTTTTGTTACTGGGCCGATTGCTTTGAAAATCGATATTTGACTATGGCAGCAAGCATAGAGAAGGAATTTGTGGTCAAAATTTAAAAAAGTGGCCGCCATTTTGAACTTTTTTGTTACTGGGCAGATTGCTTTGAAAATCGATATTTGACTATGGCAGCAAGCATAGAGAAGGAATTTGTGATCAAAATTTCAAAAAGTGGCCGCCATTTTGATCTTTTTTGTTACTGGGCCGATTGCTTTGAAAATCGATATTTGACTATGGCAGCAAGCATAGAGAAGGAATTTATGGTCAAAATTTAAAAAAGTGGCCGCCATTTTGAACTTTTTTGTTACCGGGCCGATTGCTTTGAAAATCGATATTTGACTATGGCAGCAAGCAAGAAGGAATTTGTGGTCAAAATTTAAAAAAAGTGGCCGCCATTTTGAACTTTTTTGTTACTGGGCAGATTGATTTGAAAATCGATATTTGACTATGGCAGCAAGCATAGAGAAGGAATTTGTGGTCAAAATTTAAAAAAAGTGTCCGCCATTTTGAAATATTGTGTTACTGGGTCGATTGCTTTGAAAATCAACATCTGATTATTTCACCAAGCATCAAGAAGGAATTTGTAGTCAAAATTTAAAAAATTGGCCGCCATTTTGAACTTTTTTGTTACTGGGCCGATTGCTTTTAAAATCGATATTTGACTATGGCAGCAAGCATAGAAAAGGAGTTTGTGGTCAAAATTTAAAAAAGTGGCCGCCATTTTGAACTTTTTGTTACCGGGCCGATTGCTTTGAAAATCGATATTTGACTATGGCAGCAAGCATAGAGAAGGAATTTGTGGTCAAAATTTAAAAAAAGTGGCCGCTTTTTTGAACTTTTTTGTTACTGGGCCGATTGCTTTGAAAATCGATATTTGATTATGGCAGCAAGCATAGAGAAGGAATTTGTGGTCAAAATTTAAAAAAGTGGCCGCCATTTTGAACTTTTTTGTTACTGGGCCGATTGCTTTAAAAACCGATATCTGACTATCGCAGCAAGCATAGAGAAGGAATTTGTGGTCAAAATTTAAAAAAGTGGCCGCCATTTTGAACTTTTTTGTTACCGGGCCGATTGCTTTGAAAATCGATATTCGACTATGGCAGCAAGCATAGAGAAGGAATTTGTGGTCAAAATTAAAAAAAAGTGGCCGCCATTTTGAACTTTTTTGTTACTGGGCCGATTGCTTTGAAAATCGATATCTGACTATGGCAGCAAGCATAGAGAAGGAATTTGTGGTCAAAATTTAAAAAAAGTGGCCGCCATTTTGAACTTTTTTGTTACTGGGCCGATTGCTTTGAAAATCGATATTTGATTATGGCAGCAAGCATAGAGAAGGAATTTGTGGTCAAAATTTAAAAAAGTGGCCGCCATTTTGAACTTTTTTGTTACTGGGCCGATTGCTTTAAAAACCGATATCTGACTATCGCAGCAAGCATAGAGAAGGAATTTGTGGTCAAAATTTAAAAAAGTGGCCGCCATTTTGAACTTTTTTGTTACCGGGCCGATTGCTTTGAAAATCGATATTCGACTATGGCAGCAAGCATAGAGAAGGAATTTGTGGTCAAAATTAAAAAAAAGTGGCCGCCATTTTGAACTTTTTTGTTACTGGGCCGATTGCTTTGAAAATCGATATCTGACTATGGCAGCAAGCATAGAGAAGGAATTTGTGGTCAAAATTTAAAAAAAGTGGCCGCCATTTTGAACTTTTTTGTTACTGGGCCGATTGCTTTGAAAATCGATATTTGACTATGGCAGCAAGCATAGAGAAGGAATTTGTGGTCAAAATTTAAAAAAGTGGCCGCCATTTTGAACTTTTTTGTTACTGGGCAGATTGCTTTAAAAACCGATATCTGACTATCGCAGCAAGCATAGAGAAGGAATTTGTGCTCAAAATAAAAAGTGGCCGCCATTTTGAACTTTTTTATTTCTGGGCCGATTGCATTGAAAATCGACGTCTGACTATGGCAGCAAGCATAGAGAAGGAATTTGTAGTTGAAATTAAAAAATGATGAACTTTTGGCCGCCATTTTGAACTTTTTTGTTACTGGGCCGATTGCTTGGGTACCTTTTTACACTTTGGGTATGGAACCCTAAAAATGGCCACAATATTGAGCTTTTATGTGACGATCGATTTTTTCAAAATCAATATATAACTATAACCAGCAAGCATAAGGAAATATTTAGTGATCAAAATTAAATTTAATGGCATAACAATGGTTAATACAAGAATTTTGGAAACGCCTGAGGGAGTAAAGCAGAAGTTCAACGTGAGCGAAGCCGCGGGCGTTTGCTAGTTCCATATAATTGACAGTTAATTTTGGGCCGATTTGAAGCGCTCTCCTCGAAGGTCCACGGTACTAAATTGTCATTTGTTTCTACTTACCGTCGTTTTGAATGTCATTTTATTTTAGTTCCATGGACGCTCACGCCAGGTTACGTAGCAATCAGCGCCAAAATGGCGAAAATCAAGTGTCTTCATTTTAACGTTAACTGTCTGTAATCCAGCTTACTAGTATAATAGAGTGTCTATCTCTGTCAGTGACTTCGGTCTAATATTCTATCTAGCAAAGTTGAAATTTTTCCGTTCTTAAAATGAGAATTAAAAAAAATTGGTTGCCTGTAAAGTCGGTTTACTGACGATAGTTGAACGTGACAACGTCTTCTTTGTCGCTCGTTCCGCGCTCGCGAGGTAACGCCGCATGAGCGAGGTAACGCCGGTAACGCCGGATGGGTCATGTTTTTTCGTGCGTGCAACCGGCTCTATCGATTTATAAGACGTTGTCACGTCAAAAAAAGTAGAAAATTAATCAAAATTTTAGTAACATAAAAAAACCAATAATAATAAAGTAATGTCAAGCGATCCGGCCATAATCCGTGTGTAGCAATCTCGTGGAAACCCATTTACCTGTAGAAATATTCCTGAAATATTCATTGCGGACGTTATTCGCGGTTCACGTTTAGTGACGTAAATAGGGATAAAGCGTATGGTAATCGAGGCGAAAGGGATGAAGGGAGACATTTCAATACATAAAGTTTACATGCAGTCCTTAAGAAGACTTGTTGAAATAAAATCTTCAGCAGGAAGCCATCATACCATTCCAGAAAGAAGAACAAAAAGATAAAACAAGAGAGAAGACGACGCCTTCCATGCGTACCTATAAATATTATGTTATAAGTACTAATTTTAACCACTTTCTTAGAGTAACGTACCCAAAGGGTAAAAACGGGACTCTATCACTAAGACTTCGCTGTCCGTCCGTCCGTTTGTCACCAGGCTTTATCGCTTAAACCGTGATAGTTAGACACTTGTAATATTCACAGATGATGTATTTCTGTTGCAGCTATAACAACTTATACTAAAAAATAGAATGACAAATATTTCTCTGCAATCCCCTCCCATACAATAAACGTGATTTTTTTGCTTGTTTTTGCTTGACAACAGGGAATCGCTTAAAATATTCACAGAATATTTAGTTATTTATTTATTTATTTATTTACTTTAAAAATAAATATAACATATAACAATCGTGATTTTTTTGTCCATTTTTGACTTTGGTGGACAAGAGGTGTTATGTGTCTCGAATGGTCTTGGTACGGAACCCTCAGTGCGCGAGCCCGACTCGCACTTGACCAATTATTTATGTACCTATTTTATTACTTTACTACTTTACGTTGCTCTCTATCTATGGTATTATTCAAGTAATTTCAGTTTATAGACCTTTTTAAATCGATTAAAAACTCAGCATTTATAACGTAGCGCTTAGGAAACATTCCAATGGGGCACTAAATGGGATCACCTCTCAGCAATTACATTAGCCAAATCGTATCTGAATGGAGCTCCGTCCGGTCGCCGCAATAAAATGAACTTCATTTCTCTGAGTAATCCTACGATATTATCTGTTTGAAATCATTATTTCGCGGTAACATTAAATTTGCGGTCTGTTAAAACAATGTTTATTTCGAAACGTTTTAATGAAAAACTTTTTAATTGGGTACATACGACACAGAGATTTGAAAAAGCTTCAATCGGCGACTTTGTGGAGAGAACCTGTAAGTATAATAACAAATCTTAGAAAATTGTCTTTGACTGTCATGCCCTGCTTCTGCTTAAGGTTTATTATTTTTTTACAATTTTAGGACATTTCTCATAATTTCTTAGCAACATAATTTAACTGATATTAAAAACGGAAATAGCATTGGCAGCCTCGACGCATTTTCTTGGGTTTATAAGAACCGACACTGAATAGATCCTTTCTTGCTTTAAGTCAGGAAGTATTAAAAAGAATCCTTGTTCAGTTACAATGTTTCAACGAAACAAACGGTCTCTCACCCTAAACGCGGGGAATACTCCGTTCAGTCGTGGGTATAAAAATTACTCCATTACCCCACTTATAAATTCAAATGTTTAATGTCCTTCAAGTATTTGTATTTATATTAGTCTTATTTTTATATAGTCCTAAAACACCAAAGTTGATTAAATAAAAGTGCCAACGTAACAGATTTGTTAGATCATCTAAACCAATTTAAAATTAATCCGCGAAATGAAAAGCGGAGGGTTGGTCCGACCTCGGGGTAGAGTGAAGTTGTTTCGGACGTATTGCTAAATTTCATTATAGACAACTCAACCGCAGTGTTTAAAAGGTATCGTTAAATTTTAAATTAAAATCCGAGAAAATTATTCGTTGTTTGTATTTGATGGTCGTCCTCTCTGATTGATGATTTACATTATTCATGTTTTTCATGAGTAGATTTTACAATATAATATACGTTAATTAATCAACAAAAAAACCGACTCGCGTACAGTGTCCGCTGAGTGACTCTGATCTATCTTTTGAGGGCCTTCATGTTTCGGATCCATTTCCTATTTTTTTTTTTTTATAAATATATACGGGACATTTGACACATCGCAATCTAGCCCCAAAGTAAGCGATAGCTTGTGGTATGGGTACTAGATGACTGATAATATACATAAATACTAATATACATAAATATAATATATTGAAAAACACCCAGACACTGGAAAATATTCATGCTCATCACAAAAACATTTACCAGTAGTGGGAATCGAACCCACGACCTTCGGCGCAGACGGCAGGTTCGCTACCACTACGCCATTCGGTCGTCAAAATATTTCTTGCAATATGCACCTTAGGAAAAGCAGGCAATTGTTAACCTTTTTGTATAAAAGGTTTTACGGTAATCTTCTCTAATAGATATAATGATGAGTCACGCTTCTTTTTTTGTTATTGAAGATAGGCTTGCACTTGACGACAATCATGCCTGATGGAAAGCAATGATGAGGTCTGGGTTGGAGCGCGCTTGCCTAGAAAATGCCTATTCACTCTTCTCTTGTAGGCACCCAGATTGTACTTGGCTGGAAACACAGAGCCTGGAAGGACGTACCACACCTTAGCGGTTCTTATCAGAAACGTGGAAGAAATTCTTTTGGATGCACCTAAATTGGAAATTGCAAGAAACACAGATGGCGTACATTCGTTTCTGATACGCATTGCTAAGGAACAAACGTTGAGGTGATAAAAAAGAAAAACCATTTTATTAAGTCACATAATCCTGATCAATAGCACCATTTCACCCCCGTGTAAAATAGGCGTTATGTACCTAATATTTTCTTAGGTCGTAATACGATGGTCGTAAAAGGGCACGATAAGATATTACGATCTCGATTATTTAACTTTTCTCTATAAGCCAATAGAAAAGTTACCTAAATATTCACATATTCGGTCGTTGCGGCGGCGTCGTGAGAGGCGATAAAGATTTATAGCTCAATAATACTTTGATTATTCCTAAGATTCAGGGAACTTTACTTTTATGTGCGTTCAGGTCTTTACTTAGGTAATAATCTTCGGTATTACCATTCTATATTTTGTCCCTAGCGCCTTATTCTTATGTGATAGGAGTATAGCTAATTTATTTGATGCCAGCGTGGAATCCTAGCGTTGCAAACGGGCATGTAATGTGGGTTTTCATGGCCCAGTTATTACGCTAATATTTTCTTAGCTAGAGATTACGATATAAAACAACCTGTGGCATGCACGTTCTGCATCCTTGAGAATTAAGAAAAAAAAAAAATGTCATTGGACATACTTAAAAATAAAAAAAGACGTGTGGCACTCGGATACTGCCGCGTTAAAGCTATTGCATACTTCGCTGTTTTTATCACCTTATGCAATTGTTATTGCCATCTATCGATGAATAGCAGAACTTTTAATGACTTTATATTTATAATACCAATGCCACCTAGAGACGAGTTGCTGAACTAAAGAGACAAGCGTGATATTTCAAAGTCATTAAAAGTTCTGCTATTCATCGATAGAGGGCAAAACTAAAAAGTGTTAGGTTATTTTCGTTAAGGAATTTCTGGATACGGTCTCCACGCTCAAGGCCCACGATAGAAGCTTATATGCAATCGCATAATAATAGGGATACAAGTCTACCAATGTCGTCCATTGACAGATATTAAATAATAACTTAGCTAAGTTTTTTATACAATAAAGCAGCTTAAAACTTAGTGGAATTTTCTTCCAGTGAAAGTTTCCAGTGAAGTTGAACAGTTTCTTACTTCGGAATTCTGAATATTGGACAACTTTAATGTCGTGTTTATTGATTCACGAGAATAGAAACAAATAGAAGTCGGTGAATAGCCTGTAAATTTATCATTAGGTAACCGATTTAGCCTTCAGTACGGACGGACGGTTATTGTCCCCGCAAATACGTCGGCGGTTCAAAGGACTGAGTTATTATGGCGATACGTTTCTCCGAATACATTATATTACCGGACGCTGCTAAAAATATCGCGTCTTGTCAACCTCTGTTGTTACGTATAACATGATCTAGTTGAGTGATTTTTTACTGCCCAGTAGAAAAACTGTCGTAAGAGGGATCTTTTACTGTAGAAGATACAATAATTTTGACGACTTTGGGATCAAACTAAATGGTAGGTAAGCCGGGCCTCCTATGACTAAAGAGGGTAAAAATAAGAATTGTAGTAGGAATGATAACATGGGACACTGTCCATTAAACAAACACATTCACATTTTTATGTACCTCTGTACAGAGGGACAAGACGGCACATTATCTTCGCTCCACAGCCCTAGCCGACCTGTTGTTCCTACGTCTCTTTACTTTTGTCACTGTTTTTTCTCTTTCTGATCCGTATTGATAGACAGAGAAAAGAGAGCGACAAAAGTAGTAAGACTTATCTCTACTTGCGCATGCTGAAAAGGCTGGACGGCTACTTTGGCTTCTAGAGGGTTCTGGGCTGACTCAAAAGATTTAGCAGGGAGCCATATCAAGGCCTCCACGCCCAATGGAAGAAGACTGGAAGCGTGAATAAGAAAGAAAGAAGGAGAAAGAGAAGAAGAAGCAAAGTTCTGGTGTATGGTGGAAGAATTTGGCCGTGGACTCGTCTTACAGCGTACATTATCACATTACAATAAGTTACTGTACATTGTACAAGGGCTACATTACGATATTCAGAAATCCGGGGAAGACGCGCGTAGTAGTGCATAATACACAAAATGTCCAGGGATGAACTGCATCTAACCTGGGCTGGCGTAACTAAGTGAATGTGTATATCAAACATATTGTGTGCCATTTATGATCACGCTAGCAGTTGCTCGTACCTCCGTTCGTAGGATGATAACGATGGCGATAATTACTGCGTCACTAGACAACCATGAATGCCATACCAAACAGCCCTAAATACCGCTAATTTAAGGTGTTTGCACAACTTATTAATCACGTCAACAGCCAGTCGTTGTTCGCCCGCTATAATACTCGTGCGGCATCGAACAACGAGCATTGTTAGTGAGGAGCCGAGCGATTCAGTGAAAGCGGGTGATGTAAACACCGCCTTACAATACCATCACGCCCTTAGAGATGCAGGAAGGGGTAACTATTGTAAGATTGTAAAGAAAAATTAACAAATGGTGACTGAGGATGATACATCAATCATTACAACTTTGTCTTCCAAAAGGGTCGCACTCACAGCTATGTGTAAGTTTTTGAATTTTTGCCGGCGATGTAGGCAATAGGGAAATTTCCCTTCAGGCAGGCGTTACGCCTGGGGATCGCTCGTGATCCGAGTGTATGACGTCAGAACTTCTATTTATAGAACTCTCGTCGAAAGCTCTGTCAGTGTGTGCTATTGCAGTGGTTACGCCATCTATCGTCAGCTATCGAAGACCGCTACAAACTCATATTTGCACTTGACGTAGAGATGACCTTTAGAAGAAGTAAACCTAGCACATTCTTATAACTATTGTTTGTATTATCAGATGCTTTTTCGTACTATTTAATTCTAGATCGCATATAAAAATCAATAGGCCTAGCCATGACATGATGATAGTTTAAGATTCTTTTTCAACAATTAATTGCTTGCGCTGTAAAAAACTGAGAAACATATTAGAAAAGATATTATGTATGACGTATGTATAAAATACCAGGTTTGCATATTCGTACTCGATAATTAAATACTCGTAGATGTTGAAAACCTTGTCGAAATCAGTTTGATTAATTAGTTAGAGTTTTAGAAACATAGCGCCTACCTACTTAATCTATCCGCATCATAGACGGGTGTAGAAACAGCAAGTTTGCGTGCATTTTCTTGTCTTTTCTAGGAGCTGTTCGAGCAGTGTCCAGCGTCGTCCCGATAATTGATGACACGCAATAATTCATCATTTGTGTCGGGTCTCACGCTCCCGATGTACGGACGGGCTGGCCACGACTTCTACATAAATACATCGTTGGAATGATATCGAATTGTTGGAATGATAGGGATATATTTCCATCTCTTCACGAGATATCTTAAAAATTATGTAATAATTATTGATATTATTTAAGAAATTGTATTTAATGACATTTTTTTTTGAAAAGAGCAAGTGCCGAGTTTCTTGCCAGTTCTTCTCGGTGCAAACCTGCTTTCCGAACCTGGCGGTAGAGTTTTGACTTTTCATAAGAGCCTATTAATTGGGCCTATGTGAAAATAAAGATTTTTCATTTCATTTCATTTTCATCTTGGATAATAATATCTGCCACATATAATATTTCATAATATATGTTAGTTAATTAACAAAAAAAACCGACTTCAACACTCATCAAACTACAGTTGAATACATCTTTTCCAATTCATAATTTAAGACATATGGTTTTCTCATGGATATACCATTATCAAAACTGGACTAAATTGAAATGGGACCACACGGAAAGTGTCAGCTTTCTAATAAAAAAAGAATCATCAAAATCAATTCACCCAGTCAAAAGTTGAGGTAACAAACATAGAAAAACATAATATACTTAGTTGAATTGACAATCTCTTCCTTTTTTGAAGTCGGTTGAAAACTTGATGATTATTCCCTAAACGCATTTAGTGAACCATTGTTTTAAACTACAAGGTCCATGGTATGATTCCCGGTACAGGCCTATTTAGGACTCGGAAATTTCTTTGGCTAACTCAGTAAGATTAGTATAGGTTTTCGTACAAATTACGAGTCTAATTTTTTTCTTCCTCTACCACTGAAATAGCACACATCATTTAAACTTTTTTTAGCACCTAATATTTAAAATACCAGTTCCAACGACGCTCGAGTAACTACCAAAATAGTGGACTTTTCAATACAATTCTTTACCGAGTAGATAAATTGAATTGGACATTGAGTTTAAAGAGCAATCACACACAAACAGACTACGAGTTATAAAACAGACCTACTAGATAGTACATTTCGTCTGGTAAAAAAACTAGTTTCGAAACCAATAATAATAATAATAACGGATAGATAAATTGAATTGGACATTGAGTTTAAAGAGCAATCACACACAAACAGACTACTAGTTATAAAACATACCTACTAGATAGTACATTTCGTCTGGTAAAAAAACTAGTTTCGAAACCAAAAAGACGAACTCTCTGCGAGCTATTGATACCACGGCTGGAGCGGCGCATTCGACGTAGCCCGTAAATAAATCGACTCCCGTTTTTGTGCTTCACTGTACCTACCATACAAATACGTATAATAAAAAATTGGTTGTCTGTAAAGTCGGTTTACGGACGATAGATTTACGTGATAACGTCATAATCATAATCATTATGATAATCATAATCGTAATCGTAATCTTAATCGTAATCGTAATCATAATCATAATCATAATCATAGTCATAATCATAATCATTATTTTATGTAATTTTTATCGTGCCTCTCTATCGCTTGGTGGAACGTTACGCGGAACGGTACTATTTTTCATCAGTGCTGCTAGTGTTCATCAATATACGTCAAAAGCTGGTACAATAAATGGATACTAAATGTATTAATGTATAATTACGAATTCCGCTGTGGTGTTTAAACGTAGCCTAACTTATTTGGGAAAAATAGTAATATTTATATCTGTGATATTGTGCCAATATTATATAAATATTTTATTGTGGTTTGTGTAATGACGATATATTATTATTTTAATTTATTTTTATCACTCTATATGTAAACTTTCGCTTTAAAAATATTATTATTAAGGCAAAGTTTGGATGTATGTTTGTTACTCCTTCACGCTAAACCGATTTAGCTGAAATTTGAATTTGAGATGGATAAAACCTTGGGTTAAAAGATAAGCTACTCTTTATCCCGGAAATAACCACGGTTCCCCCGGGATTTGTGAAAAACCGAAAATTACGCGAGTGGACCCGCGGGCGTTCCCAATTAAATAATTTTACTAATATTGATTTTCCGTGATACATCCGAAAACATTACTCATATAATGTAGGAGCGTGGAAAAGTCTTTAAGCTTTATATCAAAAATATAATAAATAGGCTTAGGTACGAACTACTATAGGTACCAAGATAATAAAAATAGTGCCATTCTCACCTACGTACCGTAATCGGGACTGAAGGTGATTTTAAAGAGCTTGACTGCACTTGTCAAAATACATATACCTAGAGGCTTCCTCACTTTCTTTTTTCTTTTATTTGGCCCATTATTATGGCTCCGTAACGCTCCCGCCCCCACGTACGTGTATTTCGCGTTGAAATGGTAGCCATAGAGTATCAAACGCGATGCACTTAGCGCCGCGGTCGCCTTGGGACTCTTGACATGAATTAAAAATTCATGCTACATTAGGGCTCCATTGGCATGTCTGTCGCCCTACAGCGCAGATGGGAGTCAGCTCGTAAGCTCTCTAGGTAATAGGTTATTTAAGTCGGCGAATTGATGCGGGGGATATTGACTCTACTGCACCAAAACGACTGTACAGAGTTGCTTTTCAGACGAACCTCAGGAGATGTGTAGACGTTTATCAATTGCAAGTTACAGATCTCTGTCTGTAGATGATTTTTATAGAACTTACTAGCTGACCCGGCAAACGTTGTTTTGACATTTGGGATTAAAAAAAAAAAAATAGCTAATGACCTACCGAACACGCATAGAAAAGTTCATAACAATCGGTGGAGCCGTTTCGGAGGAGTTTGGTAACAAAAATGCCTCTAAAATTTTATATTAGAAAAAAAGAAGATAGAAATTGGAGCAAATATTATGTGCACTTTTGCTAATAACTAGTTAAAGCTATAGTTGATGCAGCTGAAACATCCTCAACATGAGCAGCGATGAAGGTAAACCTTGCAGCGGTCAGTCACTTGCGCTGGTCACGAGCAATCAAACGCGGTTTTTGAGACCGTAGGTTCATAATATTTTTAGTTAAGTTTTACAGAATTAAAAATAATTAAAAAGATGAACGATGGGGGTAATCACTATAAGATTCATAGTTGTAAGTATTTTCAATCTTATTATTTATTAAATTAAAAATACAATAACATTACATAATAATTAAAAAAAAATAAGCTTAAATTAAAAATTAAAACTAGGTATAAAATTAAACTATATCTAAATTAAAAACTACATACTTATCTAAAATAAAAACTACAAATTAAACTAAAATGTTAAAACAAATTAATCTAGTAGACCGCTGTCAGAGGGAATTGTTCCCAAAATGCTAGCCCCGTTGCCTCGTTGTATCGCGATACTAATTCGCTGGGCAAAGTAGAGGCCAGCATTTTGGTCACGCGTTGCATCGACCAGGCGTAAAGTAATTTCTTTAAAAACTTTCTTTGCTCCCGGTCCCCACGGTCCCATAGTTTCGACCTCAATAGGCTCAAATATGTACCCACTGACTAGGGATACATATTTGCGCCTTTTGAGGTTTTCAGCGGATTCAGCCGCTGCACCAGCCCTAACTTTGGTTCCAGGAAGATGGGACGGTGCAAGTGTGTCGACAAAAGTCGCATCCCACACTAAAGGCCTTCCCATCTTCCATGGAATCAGGGTCATTCCGTCCGGTCTCTTACCATCGCTACGCACTAGACCGCTCGGTTCAAGAACGGCCGCACAGTTAGCGGTGGTAAGGGCACGGCGGACGATATCGTTAAGGCTGGCGTGTCGGGGAATCCTACCTGCGCTCCTCGCACAGGAAAGACCGTGGTGACCGAGTTGGTCGACGACAACACCACAGTGACAGCGGTGTGGTGCATTTTATTTATTTATTTATTTTTATTTATTTTTTATGGATAATATTTAGTTCTTATTTTTTTTTTCGTTTTTACTACCTACCTACTTTACTTTCTATTTTTACTTTCTTGTTTTAATTGTCCCCACATCCAGGGCATCTGGAAGAGATCCTCGTTTGTAGCGATAAGATGTCCTTGTGCATGTCCTCTCTAGGTATGTGTTTTTATGTATCTTTATATTTATGTACAGAATAAATAAATAAATGAAAGTCAGTTAAAACGTAAAAAATCACCATTATTCATCACCACACCATCAATAACGCTGGTTCTCTTCTTATTTTACTTTATGTTTCACTAATATAATCTTTGATTGATTTTAAACTCTAACTCCTGCGTTAAGTAAAAGGGACTAAGGAGCTCAGAAAATACGTTAATTTTGCAAAACCAACATGTCAGCTGTGAACAAAAAAGAATAGCCGTAACTGTAGGTTTCATTTGCTTCTTCATAGTTCATACGTATTTACACGCGTACGGGACATAAATTAGTTAGCTGCGGTTTTACAGACCGCACGCGACTACTGGACGGTTAAATTCAGGAGTCTGATTGCGTAAGAAAAACGTTTTCATTGTTATCGTAATAGTTAGCAAAAAAGTCCCTGGATTGGCCGACGTAAATCAGGGAACCAATCAGCGGGCAGGATTTGTATACAATTACGATAATGATAAATACGTTTTTCTTAGGGGCTGAACCTAACATTTTCGTGGCTGTGATAAGATACGTAGTAAAAAGTGCAAAACATAGATTAATCTTAACTACACTTTTTTAATCGTGTTTCTTCTTTCTTTAACGTTTCATTTCGTATAAGTATCTGGATTTAGATGGGCAGCGGTTGACTATAAAGCGTCTCGCGGGAACTCTTCCGGAGTTCCAAAAAGCTTTGCTAATGTTCATGTGGAACGCCGCAAAGATCTCTTTGATATCTACAACTACACTGATATAAGAATTAAAATCGTGGAGAAATTCGTTTGTGTGCATTTACTTACCAAAGAGATGCATGACTATGAAATTGCTTGTTCTTGTAAAAGTGATATATTTGTGCAATCTACTGATTGCACAAACCTATCATAGCATAGCATAGGTAGGTATAATGAAAAGTGAACATGCATTTAACGAGTTTTTGAAGTTGTTATTATTAACTTCATGTACCCATTCTCACTGTCCCTAAAATTTATTAAAAAAAATGAAAAAAAAAATTAAAAATGAAAAATCTTTATTTTCACATAGGCCCAATTAATAAGCTCTTATGAAAAGTCAAAACTCTACCGCCAGGTTCGGAAAGCAGGTTTGCACCGAGAAGAACTGGCAAGAAACTCGGCACTTGCTCTTTTCAAAAAAAAATGTCATTATATACAATTTCTTAAATTATATCAAATAATTAATACATAATTTTTAAGATATCTCGTGAAGAGATGGAAATATATCCCTATCATTCCAACAATTCTTGTCATTAAAAAATTCTTCAATAGTATAGTAACCCCGACTTATTAAATTTTTTTTGACAGTGACTTTAAACCTGTGTAAAGGTAAGTCCAAAACAGACTTCGGGATCATATTGTAGAAGCGTACACTCAACCCCACAAAGGACTTTTGTACTTTACGTAAACGGTGTGGTACTACAACTAACTTCTGTCCGCCATTTCTAATTGGACGGTTACTTACATCTATACGTTGCTTATAATTATTAATGTTTTGACGTACAAAGAGTAAGCAATTATAAATATATTGAGATGCCACTGTAAGAACACCTATTATTTCTTTAAATTTTTGGCGAAGAGATTCGCGTGGCTTCATTTTGTATATAGATCTGATTGCTCTCTTTTGCAATACAAATATAGTTTGAATCTCAGCAGCTTTGCCCCATAATAGAATACCATAGGACATAACACTGTGGAAATAGGCATAATAGACAAGCCTGGCTGTATCAACTGTCAAGCCAAAGTTGTAATAAAGTAAAGAGAAACCTATGACAACAAATGAAGCTCAGGGCCGTAGCTAGGGGGGGGCATTATGGGGCAATGCCCTACCTTGAAATCACTATGCCCTACCTTAAAAACTCAAAAACTAAAAAATTAATATAATTAAATTGATAGTTCATATGTAGTTCGAAAAAAGTGAAGGTATCGATAGGTAGCTAAACTTACTTATCCGAACATACCAGTTTGTGACATTCATTTTTTATTATAATAATTCTTTGGTCTGTGTATAGATGGCAGTTGAAACGCCACCACTTGAAGCGATGGTTCTATTTAAGAGGGATGGGTACCATCCGGGCGCGAAAATTCAAATTTTATTAAGTTTTCAAGTTTCAACCCACTTCAAAAAAGGAAGTTCTCAATTCGACCGTATGTTTTTTTGTGTTGATTGCGAGTACCTCTAACTTTTGACGGAGTGAATCGATTTTTACGATTATTTTTTTATTAGAAAGCTGATGCTTCCCGTGTGGACCATTTCAATTTAGTCCAATAATTAGTTATCCAGTTCTGATAATGGTATACATGAGAAAACCAAATAAGTCTTAAATTTTTAATTGGAAACGCTTTATTCAACAGTAGTTTGATGAGTTGAAGTCTGTTTTTTTGTTAATTAATTAAGGTACCTATATTATTCGCTGACGACTTTTTTGAAATCGTCTTCCCAGCGTTTCGTTTGTCGCCCTTTGGTCCTTTTGCCATCCCTGGGATACCATTCTGAAATGATTTTTGTCCACTTTCCATTGGTCTCTCGGAGCATATGCCCTGTCCATTTAAATTTAAGTTGCTTGCATATTTTACCTGCTTCTCTAAATTTAAATGAACTTTTTATTTTTGACAATTTTATCTTATCCCTTCTTCTGACTCCAATTACACTTCTTTCTATACCATTCTGGCAAACATTTATTTTATTCATTAATTTTTCAGTTAATGCCCATGTTTGGCAGCCATAAGTTAAGCATGGCAAAATACATACATTATATACTTTCCTTTTATCTTTAAGATCCACGTCTACATTTTTCATCACTTCACTTCTTTTCCAAGACCAAAATCTTTTCCAAGTATTAGCTATCCTTCTATCTATTTCCTTCGGGATGGTGTCACTTGTAGCTATCAACTGTCCCAGGTAAACATACTCTTCTACATATTCGATTTCCTCTTTATTTACTTTGATTTTATCCTCTTCCTGAATGGATTCGAATAGCGAGGGACAGAGAGCGATGGAAATCTTTAGAGGAGGCCTTTGCCGTAGGACAAGCTGTCAAATAAACCGATCGTCGAAAAATCACAATTTGTAAAACCGGATTATTGAACAAATTTAGTTTATTAATGTAAAAATTTAATGTAAAAAACAAAAAATTATTAGGCAGCAATAAAGGCTTATTTTATTTTATTTATTTTATTATTATTCGCTACTAGTGGGCTAATTCTACATATTATGATGCAAAAATATTATTCCCGCAAAATTCATTGCCATAAACCTACATTGTGTCTAATATTTTTTGAAAAACTAAATAAAATTTGAATTTCGCGGGCTAGTAGGGCCGAAACACCTTAATTATATTATCTGTGATGAAGTCCTCGCCAGCAAAGAAGTCCCGCGGCAAAAAAATGAACTAAAATTGACAGCTGTTTACGAGTAACAAGTGCGAGTGAGAGGGCAACATTTAATAATATTAACAGTACGCGGCGGTCTTCTGCGGGACTCACCGACCAAAGTACGCTGGTCCTCAGACTATCAACGTAAAAATGAAAACACTTGATTTTCGCCATTTTGGCGCTGATTTTTGCGTTGCTAGCGTGAGCGTTAAAAACTTCAGAAAAATGAAGACGTCCGTCCGTCCGTCTGTCACACTCGATTATTTTAGTAACTATTACAGCTATCAACCTGAAATTTAGAATATGTATAGGTAATCGTGACCCAACACCATTTCAATCATAAAAATTGGAAAATCATTTTTATTTTTATTTAAAAAGGGGGGAAACCGGGGTGTTGAAATTTTAAAATAAGATAACAATATTGAGTGGGATGTCATAAGAAAGGACGTTACTTGTATATTCTAAAACAGATTTTTATTTATTTTTATACCTGATAATTTTTGATTTATTGGGCAAACTGTCAAAAAATATCGTATCCCCCCCCCCCCTTTATCTCCGAAGTTTATCGATTGAAAAATCTGAAATAATTATGACCAATAGATATTAACGTATATTTTACAGGAAAAATAAAATCAAGTCTCTAACTAGGATACTTTTTTGATATCAACAATAAACCTCTAAAAACAAAGTAAGATTTGCGGTTTGCCAACAAAAGTAGCTACTTGTAACTTAAATTTGTAAATTCAATAAACAAAAGTGATTCTTTTGATATTTCACTTATTTTATAGCATGGAACCCTCGGTGCGCGAGCCCAACTCGCACTTGACCAATTTTTTTACTTCCGCCCTACCTGTTATTAATGCTGCCCTACCTCAAATTCGACTCTAGCTACAGCCCTGATGAAGCTGCTGCACAGATAGATGCAACATAGTAAAGACTTGCAGGCTCCGCAAAATAGATAAAGCATACCAGTAAAATCCACGAAGACATACCTCACTTCTCCATACTCAATGTTTCATGCGACTCGTAAAGAAAATGAGTTTGGCGCCTCGTCGTGGATTATAGTTTATAATATTTTATTTGCAAATTAGAGAAACTATTGCCGATTTCTATGGCTTGTATTGCTGAATTATTCTAGAATATACCGCATACACCACAGGTATACACTATACATGCACTCCTTGACAATAAATCTTTTAAGAGTTGCAAGCGCCATCTTATTTGCTATTGCTTCAAGATCTTAATTTTCTAATCGCGGTGGTAAATTATGTTTTGAAGTAGCCATAATTGGTGTTGAAAGCCTAGCCTTTAAGATATCTTTAAGGGTAGGTTACCGATATTTTTTTTGAATAGATTTGAAAACAGTAATTCATCTTAATCGAGGAAAATATATTACTATGGATACTCTAGCTTCAAGCCAGAACTTTAAAGTGATGAGGGTGAATGAGGAGCTGCTATAGTATCGCATAAAGTGGGAATTGAAAAGCATAATGGATGTCAAACGTGAACGATGGTGCAAGGTGATCGAACGGGCCATCATTGAGAGCGAGTGATGCATCATAGTCGACGTCGCGGCGTCGCGATAAAATCTATATTTCACAAGCTTTTTAATATTTTATTCGCATTAAACAAATTGTATGTAAGTAATATTTTTATCTTCGCTCATTGCTTAAAGTTCGAATTATAAAATCGAAATGTGTCAAATAATTACCTACTTTATTCACAGACTTCTATAATTATTAAAAAGTTATTCATAATAACATCGCTCTACTATGGAAATATTTAAAGAAAGTTGTATAATATCCATAACGATACACGGCTCTGGACTCCTGTATTTGTATCTGGGGTTTTGAAGGAATTGATTACAGTACCGCTATCGGCAATACAACGGTTAACGGTTACAATTATTATCTGGGGTAGGTAATATTTTTTATGTAATATTTTTTTAAGTGAATCCACAGACAACATATAGTTGGCAGTCATTGCCGAGAGTATAGATGGGCCATGATTGACCATAGACAACAACACAATGTCTAACGTTCCGCGTAACGTTCCACCTGGGCCTGTGATTATGATTTTGATTACGATTACGATTACGATTACGACTACGATTACGATTACGATAACGATTACGATAACGATTACGATTATGACGTTATCTCGTAAATCTATCGTCCGTAAACCGACTTTACAGACAACTAATTTTTTTTGTTACTTAGTCAAAACTTTGCGCTGAAAAATGTCTAGTAGTGAAACCTACTAAAGAAAATTTCACTCCACCTGACATCTTAGTAGTTGCAATGATTTACGACAAAAGTTTGCAAGATTTTATGATTTGGATTTATGATAATAATATGAGCGTAGATAAAGTAGTGTATGAAACTCTACATAATTAGGTATTAAAACACTCGTGTGATACTATTAAAAAACTCGCCTGCGGCTCGTTTTATGCCCCCGGCCCCCCATTATGTAACCGTTACATAAACTACTATAAAATGCTTTTCAGAAACTTTATGTATTTATTTTTATTTGTAAATTATTACTTGGTTCGCCAGTCGCCTAATGCAACTAATGGACTGTTCAATACATTAGGGGACATGGCAAGAGTGCCTACATCAAATCAGGCAAAAGATGACAACAAAATGAAATTGAAAATACTAGTCTATTCAAGTATAGGCCTAACGTAATAAAAGTTCTTCAATAAACAATCTTTATAATCTTCTTTCGAAAGCTAAAACATGCTAAAAACGTTCATAAGGGGAAAAAATCTAAAGACTAAAGACTGCCAATTAAAGAAGCGATCATTATCCAAAAATTCCAACTCGAAAATGCATTTCGTTTCCAATTTTCTTTTCCGATGCTGATAATCTGTGTGGATAGTCCTTAATTACAACACAGTTACAATTGCTTTCGATTGAGTTAGAGACCGCAATGGCGACCAATTAAAAATTTGCCGCATCGTTAAAGTCAAGGGCGTGTTTACTGCCAGAGCCCCATTAGCTTAATATATGGGTACGAGTAGTTGGTTTTTTGGAACTTTCTTTGAATGTTCTCATTAAGTAACAAATTGCTATACGACAAATGTTTTGGAGTATAATAATATTGTAGCCACAGATGCTGCATATTGTCTACAACCATTGCAACTCAGCTTGTAAGGAGGCACTAGAACTTAAGGGCGCCTCCTGAGGGACTCAGGACAGCCCCTTGATACTGCATTACCGTCGATCGTTGGCCGATGTACAATTTTATATTTTCGAGAATCACTTATGACACCACTGAGCTTAATTTTGTTGGGAGGTATTAGTTAGTTTTTTTCCAATAGAAGCCTAATAATTGCGAATTATTGTTAGTCTACTATTTGCAAAATAAAAATATGAATTTTGAGTACTAATTGAACTTGATTGATGCCTTAAAAATCCTCAGTAAGCGGAGTTTACTTGGATAAAAAAATAAATTAAAGAAATCTAGAACCTTGAGGTAACTTGAAGTCAGTCTTTTGGTTTTGTACGATAAGTTTAGGTGCCCTGGCTTCATTGCTGTGCCTAGATGTGAAAACTCAGGATACTACGGTGATTATTAACAAAATGGTCAATATAAAGCTTATCGTCACTATGTGAATATGACTAAAATAGTAACTTAGGTATCTTAAAAAATGTATAGTAAAAATAAAAAGTGCAACGGAAATAAAGTATATTTATCTTGGCCATATGATATTTACTACTGCTTGATTGCCTGTCTATCCATTTCGCAACATATGTAAATTTTCAACAAGCCTTTTCGATTCGACGGATGCGTCCAATTCGCTTGTGGAATGGGGACTGAAATTGGAAAAATTGCTCCGAACCGGTATTATGTAATACGAATACACTATACAATAATACTATGTCTAACTGTAACGTGCTCGAACGAGAGTAAACTGTTGCATAAAGTTTTAATATTATCCCGCAAAAATATGATTTGCATTTGGTTTTTTTGGTTTGTTTAGACCTTTGGAATCCGGATGTTAATAAAAATAAAAAATGACTCGCGCACCGAGGGTTCCGTACTACTTAGAGAAAATGTAAAACCTTTAGAACCAGTTTTCTTAACTAACTGCAAACTTAACTTTGCTTTTTGAAGTTAATCACACTATCACACTTATCACACTTCACACTATCACACTATCACACTAATCACACTACCACATCACACTTCACACTAATAAAGGCGAAAGTTTGTGAGTAAGTGTGTATGTTTGTTACTTCTTCACGCCGCAACTACTGAACCGATTTGGCTGAAATTTGGAACATAGATAGCTTATAACCCTGAATAAAACATAGGCTACTTTTTATCCCGGGAAAATCCATAGTTCCCATGGGATATTTAAATAACTATAGGTAGATTACTTTGACAATCTTTCCTGGACTTCTTTCAGTGTAAAGGTCATTGAAAAGGAAATTCAATTTGTATCGGGATTAGTAAAAAATCGAATTTAACGCGGGTGGACCCGCGGACAAAAGCTAGTTGTTAATATATAAAAAGAACAGTACTAGATACAGAGTCAATTTTATTTTTCCTGTAAAATATACAATTATACATTGATCCCTATTAATCAATAGCTTCTAATCGAAATTATTTGATATTTTTCGATTGGTAAACTTCAGAGATAAGGGGGAAGGGTATTTCTTCTACTTTTTGCCCAATAAATCAAAAACTATCAGGCATAAAAATAAATAATTTGGATTTGAATTGCCTTGGTATACGAAATTCCATACATCCATGGTCCTCTCTATTAAATCAATAAATAAATAAACAAAATAAGAAGACATACTTTCTTCATAGACTTTTTCCTCACAAAAAGGGTAGGTAAATTGTTTCTGAGCTTTTAACAACATTTCTTCCATTTACGCGCTTCTTTCAAAAAGGTTTCATTACACTAAATTACACTCATAAATGTACTGTTAAGAAAGAATTTTCAATTTGGCAAAGGTTGGTGGATGCAGACACGTCGTAAGGGGCATTCGCAGCATTTGTTAAAGCGCTAAACCGACTTGAGATGCCACAGTGTACATATTTTATTAGAGTTAAATAAATATTTTGTAGATTGACTGCCAATTGAGCTATGGGAGATGTCAAAGGCCCATTATTTCGAATGGAGCTAGCTTTGCACGAGAGAAGACCTTTACCTTTTTACTAATTTGTATTTTGTAAATACTGTTGCTTTTAGGCTGTGGCTAGAATAAAACCGTGGCTATCAAGGGTGCTCGTGGCAGCATGTCGCTCCAGAACTAATACGAGACGGTCACAAATCATAGCGGCAGTCATTATCTCTTACTTAGATATTTCGGAGTTTTGCGTATGTATGTGTGTGATGTGTGTCTCAGTGAGCTGGTATGGGTCACTCCTATAGTCGATTCGTCGGAGCTGCAATTGCTATTTTCGTTTCCAATATCAATTAATGCATTATGCAATTAGTAAGTATTGATAAACTGCCGGTATATGAGAAGTATCAAGAAATTGAATTAGTCATCAACTGGTAAACAGCACCATCAACACCGTCACAGGCAGAACACAGCAGCTCTGGCGGATTTTCTTGGATTTGTAATTATACTGAGAAGTTCTTAGTTCTTACTTTCTTTTAGTCGGGGTATTTCAAAAAAAAACATTAACCGACTTCAAAAAAAGGAGGAGGTTCTCAATTCGTCTGAATCTTTTTTTAACGTGAATGCAACGGTTTATCCGAGGAAGGATTGCCGCTAGATGGCGCTATTTAAGATAGTTACAGTTTTTAATCATTTACTCCAATCGTAATGAACTATTTTTAATAATATGTGTTTTGCGGAAGTACAACGTTGCCTTTTATTTTATCACATCATTATTTTAAACTAAAACGTAACCATTTCGTTATCTAGTTCAAATATAAAAATCTGTCATCTCTACCAGCGTAGGGACACGACGAGCACCCACACATAGACGCTATGGTTTCAATCCAGGATCTGTGGTTCTTACGTTTTCTACCAATTGTTAGCGTAAAAAAGGACATAGATGGCGTATATCAATACTCGGAGATATCATTTATAGTCCACAATATCAGATTTTCGGAGAGAGATCAATCAACTCCGAGCTGGTACTAAAATTTTCTTGATAAAAAACAAAAAAAAAAACTAGTTATTGCCCGACCCAGGGATCGAACCAAGGAGCTCGTGATTACATCCACCTTATCTACCTTGGTACTAAGTAGGTAAGTATCTAACAAGTAATTACCTACCTATAGACATTTCACTCCACGAAGACGCGCCCCATTTTGTGGAAATAGCTAATGTTTCATTCGATTCGTATGAAGTTTGTCGGAGTGGGGCGCGTCGTCGTGGATTGAAATGTTTATACCTATCTACTTATACTATAATATTGATATCTATTATTTTGGCTACCGAATCGCGTAGCGGTAGCGAACCTGCCGTTGCGACGTCGGGCGGTCGTGGGCTCGATTCCCACTATTGGTACAGGTTTGTGTGATAAGCAGGAATATTTTCCAGTGTCTGGGTGTTTTTCGCAGTATAGGTATTATACAGTGTGAGTCTTCATAATGTGCACATATTGAAATGAGGGAAACTATGCTTAATTTTATCGACGGAAAACGTATTAAAAAAAATCTAAAATTTTTTTTTATATTTTTTTGGAATTTTTAAAAATTGCGTTCCCTACTATGACTCTTGTGTAAACAAAACGGTGTAACTTTTAAACTAAATGGTCTATCACGATGAATCAAACTTATTAATGATTGGAAGTAATGGTCCGTTCTCATGAAATGAAAATTGTAGAAAAAAATTACCCTCAATGGAAAATACACGTGTTTTTAATAAAATTTCTGGTTTTTTTTTTTCACTAATTTTTACAATAATCGTAAAATTTCTCAATAAAATGCCCGCATTATGTGCCTTTTTTATTACTATAAATTATTCCTCATCGTATTAGCTACCTAATGAAGAAAATTGTGTGTTTGTAACTTAATCATAACATTTCTTTTTAACTGTTCAAAAATAGCACTCCAAACGCGCAAGTTATTGTTTTCCTAAGGAGGGTTCTACATGATATCTACTATGTCAATAATTAGTGCGTAGCCGTGTCTTAGGCCTTTCTTTAACACTTGATAAGAAATGTTACAATTGAGTTATAAGCATGCAATTTTTACCATTAGGTAGCTTATACGATGAGGAATAATTTAAAGTAATAAAAAAGGCACACTATGGGTGCATTTTATTGAGAAATTTTACGATTATTGTAAAAATTAGTGAAAAAAAAAACCAGAAATTTTATTAAAAACACGTGTATTTTCCATTGAGGGTAATTTTTTTCTACAATTTTCATTTCATGAGAACGGACCATTACTTCCAATCATTAATAAGTTTGATTCATCGTGATAGACCATTTAGTTTAAAAGTTACACCGTTTTGTTTACACAAGAGTCATAGTAGGGAACGCAATTTTTAAAAATTCCAAAAAAATATAAAAAAAAATTTTAGATTTTTTTTAATACGTTTTCCGTCGATAAAATTAAGCATAGTTTCCCTCATTTCAATATGTGCACATTATGAAGACTCACACTGTATGTATAATATTATATTCTCTAATATTTAAAATTCTCTCGCCAATTTTGTTACCAAACTCCTCCGAAACGGCTCGACTGATTGTAATGAAGTTTTCAGTGTATGATCGGTAGGTTTGAGAGCAGGATGTTATGTTTTTTTTATATTCCTAATGGCAATTCAACGTTTGCCGGGTCAGCTAGTTTATGTATATTAAGTATATATGTATATATAGTATATATACTTATATATACATAATATATATATATTTATCCCGCAAGCAATCTGACACCCGCTGAAGAAAAAAAAACCTGTCAAGTGCGAGTCGGACTCGCGCACTGAGGGTTCCGTACTTCAACCGGAGGAATAAAACCATAAAAACCACTTTTCTTATCGAACCGCAAAACTAACTTTGTTTTTAGAGGTTTTATTGTAAATATCAAAAAACTACTTATTAGATCTCGTTCAAACCAATTTTCGGTGGAAGTTTGCATGGTAATGTACATCATATATTTTTTTTAGTTTTATCATACTCTTATTTTAGAAGTTACAGGGGGGGGACACACATTTTACCACTTTGGAAGTGTCTCTCGCGCAAGCTATTCATTTTAGAAAAAAATGATATAAGAAACCTTAGTATCATTTTTGAAGACCTATCCATAGATACCCCACACATATGGGTTTGATGAAAAAAAATTTTTTGAGTTTCAGTTCTAAGTATGGGGCACCCCCAAAATTTATTACTTTTTTAAAAATTTGTGTGAAAACCTTAATGCGGTTCACAGAATACATCTACTTACCA
This sequence comes from Coenonympha arcania, assembly GCA_036785405.1. Classification (NCBI taxonomy): domain Eukaryota; kingdom Metazoa; phylum Arthropoda; class Insecta; order Lepidoptera; family Nymphalidae; genus Coenonympha; species Coenonympha arcania. The sequence continues at coordinate 8,996,128 of CM072067.1, forward strand.
AGTTTCAACAGTATAGCTCTTTTATAGTTTCGGAAAAAAGTGGCTGTGACATACGGACGGACAGACGGACAGACGGACAGACAGACATGACGATTTTATAAGGGTGCCGTTTTTTGCCATTCGGCTACGGAACCCTAAAAATCAACGCAAAAATGGTTGCATTTACCCACAACACGGATTTCTATTAGAAATAGGTTTATACTAGCAAAAACTTCGGGTTATTATAAACCTTAAAGTGAAGCAGGTAAGGCTTAATTTTGATTGCTAAACACATAACAGTTACGACGTTTATCATCAGACTCGGGATAGGCAATAAATTTTAACCGTCACTCGAAAGTCGAAAATCTGTATTACAATATGTACAAAAAATATTTAGTCTAATACACAACATTACCCGTACGCAATAGAGTTGAAAATAGCAAACGCGCGTGTGCGCGTATAACGTGGTGCGGTAGTTCAATTTTAGCAAATAAATATTACCATAATCTAACTAGGTATTACTCTTTAGGTAGATACTTGATATTGTACCTCACATATTTTGCTACTTTCTTTACTCGGCTCATAATCTAAATATATAAAAGAAGATACTGACTGACTCATTCACTCATTCACTGACATATCAACGCACAGCCCAAACCGCTGGGTCTAGAGACTTCAAATTTGGCACACAGGTTCCTTATGAGGTCTAGGGGTGCACTAAGAAAGGATTTTTCAAAATTCCCCCCTAAAGGGGTGAAACGGGGCTCCAAAGTTCGTATTTTACCAAGCTTCAATACTCCTTCACGCCAAAACTACTGAACCGATTTGGCTCAAATTTGGAATTGAGATAAATTACATCTTGGATTAACACATAAGCTACTTTTCATCCCGGGAAAATCCATGGTTCCCGTGGGATTAGTTAAAAACTGAAATTCACGCGGAAAAAAATCTTCACGCTGCAAGTACAAGACCGATTTGGCTGAAATTTGGAATGGAGATAGATGATATCCTGGGTTAATATAAAGGCTACTTTTTATCCCGGAAAAATCCATGGTTTTCGCGGGAAAACTGAAAAATTGATATTCACGCGCGAAAAATACTACTTGACGCTGCACTTACTGAACTGATATGACTGAAATTCGGAAAGGAGATAGATTTTATCCTGGATTAATACATAGGCTACTTTTCATCCCGGAAAATTTCATGGTTTCCATAATAATAGTGATAGATAATATGCCTTCATGCCGTAATATTACTGAACTGATTTGGAATAGAGATAGATTATATTCTGGATTAAAATCAATGGTTATTTCTCCCGCGTGAATATTTGTTTTTCACTATTCCAGCGGGAGAAATACTCATTCACGCTGCAACTATTGAAATTTTTGACTGAAAGTTAAAATGGAGATAGATTTCGCTATAAATTAACACAAAGGTTACTTTTTATTCCGGAAAATCGATGGTTCCCTTGAGAATAGGGAAAACTAAAATTTACGCGGGCGAAGCCGCGGGTATCTGCTAGTATATAATATTGCTACCTCGGGGTAGAAAGGTCGTAAAAACCAAAACCCTACTTTTCAGGACGAGCAAAAGAGAAAATTTTTAAAACTTTTTGGCAAATAACTTTTTGTTTTTAATATAGGTATTAAGGTACCCTATTAAGCGATATTTTATTAATTCTATATGTTTTTTGCAATGGATAACCCTATTTTATTCTCAATCTCTTAGTTTAGAAGTTAGCTTGGATTTACGACCAATAATTTTTTGAAACTTGGTTCATACACCCCCTAATTATTTCAGTTGTGACATTGTAATGAGTTGTAACTAGATATAAGTCGTTGTTATTGTGCTTAAAAACCATTAACATAAAATAGAGAGAGTCGTAAAATCAATAGGTACCTTCTGGACGTTGAGAGTCGTAACTATGATAACTTTATAGTAATTTACATAACTTAATATAAACTTGGGTGATAAAATCCATTTAACCTTAGTACCTACAGGTACCTACATATGAACTTATTACAATTTTTAACCAGTTAATAAATCAAAATTACTATTTAAGTATTTTTTTTACATTATCAATTTACTTAAAGCAAAGTACAAAGTGATTTAAGGCTTTCCTCGTGGTTTGAAGACATAATTTAACGATTTTTACGAGTACATACCACGATTATTTGTAAATAATATTTTGCCAATATTTCGTTCTAATTGCATAGACCGTATCGGTCTACCCTCCTCCTAGATCTTTTTGACTTCATTTCGCGAGTTGTCACGCAAACACACACTAACAACGTCATTTTTCACCCCTGCTTTATTGCGACTTTGCTTCGGTTTGTACAGTTCTACAATCGTATTCCACGTATTGGCTAATTTAAACCCGTCTTCACGATTGAAATTGCCCAAAGTAAAAAAAGTACAAAATACTTAAGAAGACGTAAAACACAACGTTAATCAGTAATTATTATCATTAACGCTGATCAGAGCATCATCTTCTTATGTTGGAAATTAACAAAAATATAAAACTTTGACAGCACTTTATTTCTATATTAATTTTCACCTCGGTCATCTTCATCGTCTTCGTTTATTAGGGTAAATTCAAAAATTCATCTTGATATGGTTTAAGTATGATTTATTCATCACATAAACGTATCAAATCATTCAATAATCAATCAATAATCAATAATTCTTTATTCGCTTAATACACTTACTTTGAGGTGTTAAATATAAGTGGTAACAGTGTATTGCCATTCTATGGCGTGCAAATATGTATAAAGTAATATCGGAAAACAGCGAAAACTTAAATACAATGCTTAAACTATAGATTAAATTTATCATTTTACTTATTAATACATTGATAGAATTCTTTCATGTCATAAAAATTATACAGATTCAGCCATTGAAATAATTTGGTTTTAAATTGGTTAATGGGAAGTAATTTGATGTCATAAGGTAGTTTATTATATATTTTTACACACATCATGACGCAGTTACGTTTAAAATACTCAGTTTTAGGTAGATAGTTCAAAACTAAGCGATTAGGATTTCTACAAGAACTAGGGTGAGCATCGCTGGCTGTTGCGAAAAGTGACATATGTTTTTTAACAAAACAACCTATCTCAAATATATAAAGACACGGAAGAGGCAACAGCTTAAATGTTTTGAATAATGGCCTGCAACTGTCCAGCGGTGCAGCACCACACATGGCGCGAACACACTTTTTCTGCGCAATGAAAGCTCTATTTACATCAGTCCCATTGCCCCAAAATACCAAGCCATATCTAAGCACAGAGACAACATAGGCATGATACACTGACAACACTACTTTAAAATCTACGACATGTCTGAGACGTCTTAGCACGTAGCAAAATCTATTAATTTTTTCGCATACAATGTTGATATGATTCTTCCATGTCAATCTAAAATCTACGTTTAGACCTAAAAACTTTACTTCTCGGGTAGGAGAAATCGTTTTGTTATTGTGATTTATATTTAATGCAATGGGGGATTTTTCATAGAATTGTATATATTGTGTTTTGGTTAAATTGATATGTAAATTATTAATGTCAAGCCAGTTTATAATATTGAGAAGAGTGTTATTTATGTCAGACTCATGTACCGTTTGAGAATTATTACTATTTGATGTCAAAATTATCGATATGTCATCCGCGAAGAGAACACACTTGTGATTTGTGACTTCTGTAATGTCATTTATGTATAGAAGAAAGAGTACTGGTCCGGAATACTTCCCTGAGGGACTCCAAATTGGTTATGCATATAATCTGATTGAAATGATACTACTTCGCTCCCTATTTTTTTATTTAACATAACAGCTTGGTAACGGTCACGTAGATAAGAGGAAAACCAATCGATAGCTGGACCCCGTATGCCAATTGCTTCCATTTTCCTGATTAAAATATCGTGCTGGACGAAATCAAATGCTTTTGATAAATCTAAAAATAAGCCTGTGGTTGTTTTTCTTGAGTCCGTATTTCGGAGAACAACGTCTATGAACGAATATATGGCCAGCGTTGTTGATTTTTTCTTTTGAAACCCAAACTGCTCTTTCTTTATAATGCTAAATTTTTCACAATATTGTAATAAACGTTTTAACATGCATTTTTCAAAGATTTTTGAAAATATGGGTATGAGCGTAATTGGTCTATAATTAGATATATCCTTCGGATCCCCTTTTTTATACAGCGGTTTTATTATTGATCGTTTCAAAATTTCCGGGAATGTACCAGTTTCAAAAGATAAATTGATTAGATGTACAAGCACCGGTATTATATAGATTTTGCTCGCTTTAATTATTTTCGTGGATACTTCATCGTAGCCCGCGGAGGTTGTGTTATTTAGTGACATTATTTCTTTCGCAATTTCATGTGATGTCACTGGTTTTACATACATTGAATGCAGACTATTAGTGGCAGAACTTATTTTAAAATCTTCAGATAAGTCTGTTTTTTTATTTGTCATTTGGATAAAAAAGTTATTGAAAACAAACGCCATCTTCCTTGGATCGTCAATTAACGTATCTTCATATTTAATGCTGTTTATAAAATTGTCACTTTTACTTTTATTGTATTTTGCAGTTGAAATAGGCAACTGATGGTCATTCAACTTTAGTAATAATGTACCAAATGCTCGCTATTTCCATTTTTGTGAATTTATCAGTTATCGTGAATTCGTACTCATCCTTTTCCCTTTTTCCTTTTTATAGATTCTTCATAAAGATTGATTGTTTCTTCTAGTACCTCTTCACATACAGAATACTTAATTTCTACTTGTTTTTAAAAACTTTACAATCCTGATATGTTGGATTTTTCTGAAATGAAAGTGTGTTTTCGGACGGTACATCGCTGGGGACGAAAATCCCGAGACGAAGAAAATTCGGGAAATCCTTTCTCGTAAATTGTTTCTTGTTGTCAAATACAAAACTCTACGTCGATGGGAGTTTGTCTGTCTTGTTTGTTGGAGAGTCGATGGGATTTTTCTAGTAACAATTCATCAGCTGATAACAATATGTTATCAGCTGATGAATTGTTACTAGAAACTAAATAAGTATGTTAGTTTCCTGTTTCATTTCATTCATATTCTCATTGTACACAAAAGAAATATATCTTTCCTTGGCTTAGGAAAACTGATATTCTATTCATTGTTGAATAATATCATGTAAAAACCGATTCTCGAACACGTTACATCTGATCATCATTACCATTACTCTTACACTGTTTCTGGTTCTTAAGTTTCTTAAATTCTACACAAATTATAACGTTTTTGAGTTCCCGAGGAAGTGCGCAGGTAGCTTTTCAATCAACATCTTTACGTATTCTTTATCATCGGAAGAATATTTGGCAGGGACATTGCCTATCCTTGAGTCATTTTTCATTACTCTCACACTGTTTCTGGTTCTTAAGTTTCTTAAATTCTACACAAATATAACGTTTTTGAGTTCCTGAGGAAATGCGCAGGTAGCTTTTCAATCAACATCTTTACGTATTCTTTATCATCGGAAGAATATTTGGCAGGGATATTGCCTATCCTTGAGTCATTTTTGGCCTTGCATTCTTTAAAATGCGACTAACTGTACAGTAAAATTTCTGAGTACAATTTACAAGGCAGTATTTATCCAGTAGAAATTGTAAATAGATTGTTATTAAATTTTGTAAGACCCCTTTGTTCGGCTCACAAGGATTTTGTCCCATAGTTCTTTATAGTTCTGAGTCTTCTTCTCTGTTTTTGTACCTTTCACCTTTATCTTCAAGTTGTTTCCGTAACATTTTTGTATTAATTGTTTTTTCTTACGATTATATTACGTTGTTAATGTTGGTCAACGTTGGTTGCCTTTTTATTATGTTGGTTAATGTAAAATAACCTTTACTAATAGGAGTCAGTGTGCTGGGAAAGAGATTTGAAGGATTCTAGTGACGGTCCCCGTAGATTCCAACTAAATTATTTGAATTTATTCATCTGAATATTTTAAAAAAGGAAGAAAGTGATTTGGAAGTAGAAGCCTTGAGAAATAGTAAACTACGTCGTATAAACCCTTAATATCATCAAAACAAAAAATCAATTGAAAGCAAAAGGGTGTATAAACCATGTATAGATATTTCAATCTACAATGACGCGCCCCACTCTGTCGAACTCCATGCGAATCGAATAAAACATAAGCGATTTTGAATGAATGGGGCGCGTCTTCTTAACATCTATTGTCACCGGCGTCAATTCACTATCTGTTCTCATTGAACCACACCACTTGACCTCTTGAGAAAACGAAAATCAAAACTAAATTCTTTAACTATTATCTGCATTACTCTAATCTATGACGTTGATAAAAAATGGAATGGGAGGCCCGTTATTATTGTAAAAAAAAGTATATTATTTTATAATAACGTCAAAAATTAGTATGACGAGTCGCCGACGATGTACCTACATCTTCTTAAAATGTATTTTTTCGAACGTAATTTCGTTTCAAGTTAATTGATTAGGGATGCAAAAGCCAATTTGCACTTCACGAATGTATTCCGAATGGGTGTAGATACTTTATCGTCAGTTGATCAACTTGAGTTCAGGGTGTAAAAACTAAATTGTACTTATCATTGGTTTTTACAACCAAGCGCATTTTGTTACTTAGGTATTACACCATACTTGGCTCAAATCTACTGTCTTTTACACCCTGAACTTCTAAATTAATATGGTATTACTCCAAATAGTTATAGCAATAATAGTTTTTTTGGTTCTTACATCATAAATTCCACAAAAACTGTGTTCAAACTTTGAAGTCATCTGGGTCGTATAACCCGTTATTTTGCGAATTTGAAAGCGTCACAAAGACCAATCGATAGAGCGGGAAATTTTGAATAAAACTGCATTCATAACTCATTTTCGGTAAAATGGTTTATACGACCTTTCTACCCAGAGGTGTCAATATTAATATAATGATATAATGCTCGGCTCCATCTTTTTATATGCTCGCCAAACTCCTTCCCGACTGTTTTATTAGCACAAAATGAAAAATGATTAGGTATAAAAATATCAGTAAAAAGAAAGACCTGTGGCACTCGGAGACTGCCGCAGTAAATATAAGTGTTGCCCAAATGCAAGAACAAGACGAGACTCAGCCAGTCTTGGTCTTGGTCTTGCGCCAGTACATGTGGTCTTGGTCTTGGTCTTGGTCTTGCACTCCGAGTCTTGGTCTTGGTCTTGGTCTTGCAGCAAGAGTCTCGCAAGTCTCGCAATTATCTATTAGCCTATTGCTGGTCCCGAACTCCTACACTCTCCAAAACGACACTCATAGCCACAACGACCTCCTATAGTAATGTTATTATCTCGCTGCAGACTCGGTCATAAATCATTCGAGTGTTTCGCTTTTGTTGTTCTGCAGTAATGCACAACTCAACAAAGAACAACAAAAGCGAAACACTCGAATGATTTATGACCGAGTCTGCAGCGAGATAATAACACTACTATAGCGCAGTGACGCGCGCCCGGATTGAATGGGAGGTCGCGGGTTCGATTCCCGCCACGGGCCACTTTGGAATTTTCAATTTTATAATTTCTTATTTGGCTCAGGTCTGGTCTGGTGGGAGGCTTCAGCCGTGGCTAGTCACCACCCTACCAGCAAAGACGCACCGCCAAGCGATTTACCGTTCCGGTGTGTGCTGTGTAGAAACCGCTAGGGGTTGCTTACCTCTTCCAAGGTAGTACGATAACATCTGCGGCTGCATCGTCACTTACCATTAGATGAGATCACAGTCACGTACTTACTTGTAGTGTGTAAAAAAAAACGGAGGTCGGCCCGCGAAATTCAAATTTTATTTTGTATTTCGCAAATATTTAACTAGTAGGTAGGTACAATGAATTAGGCTCATGGCATCCATTTTGCGAAAAAAACAATATCATCTTCACAGGTTTATATAAAAAAGTTTGCCGAGTTTGACGCGTGTTTTGAGTTCGCAATTCACAAATTGGTTGATATTCGAACTACATTTCTAAACTGGACATTTTCAAGTACTTAAACATCTTTTTCTTCTAATATATAAAATTTTCTCGCTTTTCTTTGTTACCAAACTCCTCCGAAACGGCTGGACCGATTGTTATAAGTGAGAAAAAAAAATTGGTTGTCTGTAAAGTCGGTTTACTGTCGATAGTTGAACGTGACAACTCTCGCTTGCACTTCAAGCCTTACATGGAACGCCTCAGAGCGAGGTAACGCGAGCGAGGTAACGCCGGTAACGCCGGATGAGTCATGTTTTTTTGTGCGTGCAGCCGGCTCTATCGATTTATAAGACGTTGTCACGTCAAGAATTATATGGCAAAACAACGTTTGCCGGGTCATCTAGTTTTACATAAAATATTAAACTGTGAAGATTTTAGTAGGTACCTACTCTTATTTTCGCGAAGTGAATTCCATAAGCCTACTTCGTTGGATTAGTTAAATAATTGCGAAAAATAGAATTTTTATGAACTCAACAAATTCGAGTAGGTACCTACCTACCATGTAATTCGGATGTAAACAGCCGCGCCATCGAAGTATTTTTATCATGTATCTATACAACGCCATCTATCATGATGGCGTTGTCCAACTTCAAAAATAATATGTCAGACACGTAGTTGTTTTAGGTAGTTATAATAGATGTCGCTAGTAACACAAGGTGAAAGTATGTACTTAGACACGCACACATGTGTAAATTTGGCGTTTTTTAAATGCCGTATTATTCTTTAACTAAAGTAAATATTCGCCTGATATTTAAATTGCGGGTATAAAAAGTCCTAAGTAAATCGTAAATATCAATAAATTTAACAACAAATGCATATTTTTCAAGATTAATTCAAGTGAAAAATGTATGAGAGCATCTCGTAGCTTGTGGCCCTTAAATCCTTTTTCAATTACAAGTCTGCAAAAGTCGTGGGTGTTTTATTTTTTTTAATTTTCCACTTGTTTATAATAGAAGATGATGATAAGAGTTAGATATTTACCTTATATTTAGTGACGGATGTAGTGCGTCCCAGGACTTGACAAAGCAGTGTCATACTTTTGCACTGCAGGAAACAAGATAAAGTCTTATAACGTCCAGTAATGTCACCTATAAGGAACCTGACGATATAGTCATCAGAACATTTAACATAAACTTTCTCCATATAAATTGTACTTAGAGCCATCTGCCAAAATTTCCCACTCACAATGGCATAGTATGGCGGAAGCCATATTATGCCATTGTGAGTGGAAACGTGCGTGCAGACTGTTGACAAGGTAGTGATCTGTGGCGGGAACGCAGTCTATAAACAATACGTTGTCGGTGTCAAAACAAACATCTTTGGCACCGGTAAACTGGCGACATCTTTCTCGCGGTCTTCCGCGTCCAGGGTGTAGGCCCGTCTATAAGTAATGCCTTTAGAATGTGGCAATGAGGGCATGATACCCATCTGGACGGTCTCTACCGACCTATGCATGAAGAGTTCTACTACGGAAAGCGGATGGAAGAAAATAAGTACAAAATATATCATTTTTCATTAATTATGAGTAGATAATATGTAAATCCGGAAATGTATGTGAAAACCCGTCTCTTCATGACGATATAAACAATGGTTGGTTACATGAACAACCAAAACAGGGTTTAAATTGTCTAATAATATTAATCATTTCTCGTACTTGTGGGTGGGCTGAAAATCATATGGATGTAATTAATAACGCGGCGGTGTCATGTTTGGTGCGTTCGGCAAAGGACACGCATATGTGGCAACCACAACCATTTCATACAGGATTTTAGATGTTATCACTACAAGATAAAGTTCAAAGTCCTGTAATACAGATTTTAGAATTCCGTGTTAATAAATACTAGTTTTATTTTGATTCCGAATGGGTATTATGTGATTTGTGAATACGGTTTGGAATAATATGTCAGGCATCGCGTCAGCGGCTTTGTGTTGGATTCGTAAATCTGAACGCAGTGGACGTTTATCAATGGTATTATTTTAATTATGAATTTTACCTTACAAACCCTTATTTTGTTTCAGGATTAAAATAATCACCTCTATGCTACTCTATCTATGTACTAAGCAGCTAGTAGGTATAGGTACTAGGTACAGATCGCTTTGTCTCTATAAAAGGAATGTCCCTCCACGTATTTACGCTTACACGCTGAAAGAATAAGGTAGTGGAGGTGCGTTCATTTTTAAACTAAACGATGTCTACTAGACTAGCCTATCTACTTACTCATAGAAATTTAATACCAGATAATTATGAGGGACAATGGTGTGGTTTAGACTTCTGCTTTCGTTGTTCGTTGCTGCTAAATACTACTTACTCGTACATAACGGTAAAGTAAAAACATTTGAGAAAACTTGGATTCTTGAGAAATGGTCCACATAATGTTTTCAAAGGCATGAGAAGCCTGCTATCCCACACTTTCCTATTATGTTGGGTTACGGGTGAACCCAGAAAACCAATGGCCAGCAGTGGGCCATAAAAAGGGGTCGAGACTATCACTTACTTGTATCGTTTCAGCCGACGGACGTCCACTGCTGGACAAGGCCTCCTGCAATGCTTTCCAGCCCGCACGGTCCTGCGCCATTTGTATCCAGCGCCTTCCCGCGACTCTTTTAATGTCGTCACTCCACCTGGTCGGACGTAGTTGTATAGATGAATTAAATTAATGAGCGTTACAAGGTTAAGAGTTCACAGCTCTTATTTACTTGCTGTTACTTTAATATTGCATTAGCATAAGTAAGAGTTCCTAAACAGCGAAATTTCATTAGCTCAGCTATCGTCTGATACCTACCAACATCTGGTGTAACTCTCACCTGAAAGCTAAATATTCATTCATTGTTTGTCTAAAGTCACGAAGTTTTCTGAATATTAAGAGAAAAGTAACTCGTATTCCGATGAGGTGTTCGTGTAATGACTTTAGAATAATATTATAATTTTAAAGTTAAAATTTACAGTTGTAAATATTACTTATACGACAAAATTACTTACCAAAATAATCATATTTAATAAAAAGTTGATAAAATTTTCTAAAATATCGATCTAATAGACAATTTTGCATTAACATTAATCTTGCCAGCGGCTCCGCTTGCAGCTTTTCACAAATCCAGCAGAAACCATGGCCTTTTCCAGGATAAATGTAACTTACTTGTTTATCCAGGTTATAATCTAATTCCATTTCAAATTACAGCTAAATCGGATTAATAGGTAGTTCTGGCGTGAAAGAGTAATATACGTATACAGTACATTTATACAAATTGCCTTATTTTGCCTTAATTTTTATAACCGAATAGCATTACGACGACGTAGCGACGTAGCAACTACGAGTATAACCAACGAATATAAGTATAATATTTATAACTACATTATTAAGTGATACCCGGACGGAGCCGTGGGCAACAGCTATTTTAAAATACCATACTTAACCAGACATATTTAGCACTGTTGATAAAAATAGTAGTGTAGAAAGTTTAGAAATATTGATAGATAAAATAAAATCGACAGCACAGCGTCCGGCGGGCGGCGGCAGACGGCGTGTGGCCGCCCGCCCAGCCGGGACTTAAGAGGGGGCTGAAAGCTAGCAAAACTTGTCATGCGCAAAACATCGTTCTGGTACAAAAGAGCATGGCGTAATACGCGAAATAAGGATGTAATTTATAGTTTACTGTAATAACTTTTAAAATACATAACTTAGAAAGAAAACGATAATACACGTACTTCATAATATTTATTGGGATTATAATCCTAAACCTGGGCTCTCTAGTACGTATAACATTGATAATAAATTGAAAATTATAAGAAAATTAGACGCAACTCCGGGATTTTTTTATTGACAAAAATTATCCTTTTATGTTTTCACTAATACAGTTTCTCGAAAATATGATGTAATATTCGTGTGTTTTATTTTAGGTAGTTGATACTTGATTTACTACTGTAAAAATCAAATCTTAAACGGACATCTTCAGTTTATACCCCCTCTTAACTTGCATTTGTGTCGCCTGCGCCATCAAGTGCAGTGCACACTGCTGGAAGACAATGTTAAAAATTTAGCAACTGCGTATATTTCATGTGCCTTTATTTCAATTATACAACGTGTGGGCTTCTTTCCTTAATTAGCCGAAAGCCTAAAGTAGTGTATAGATTCATGCAGGCAACTATAGGTAGTAAATTTTAAGTGACATGCCTTAAAACAGCTGATTCTATATCAATAAAGTAAGAATAATGAAAAATTTATTGTCAATCCAGACTCTCGAAAGTTTATTAACTTATGCAACTAATTCTCAGTGGTAAGCGTTTAAAAATTAACATTGCCAATAATAATATTATAATGTTTTATTTTATTTTAAAATGTAAACGTATAATGTTGTATAATGCTTATGTATGAGGTATATTATATGCTTAATATTTTTTTATAGTGAATGCAAGTAAAGATAAAACATGAAGTGCCTACTATGTACGTTTTTGTGTACTTTATTTAAAGTTTTATGTGTTTGTTATCCTGAATTTCCTTTCCCGAAATATGAATATAATACATGATTAAACCTCTATTTCTACGTCTATATTGTTGACACGTATATTGTGCATCCTATATAAACGAAGTTTCAAGTCGTTCGATGTTTACAGTGGAAACCCACCGTTATAAAGCAAAAAAGGTCAATGGTATGACAAGTTTAATATATCGCGCGACGAGTATATCCGGGAGATCGTGTTCGTGTGAGGTGCGCCTGCGCTTCACGGCTTATTAGAGCCGGAAATTAGTGCGAGACGCAGTTTGATATACGACTGACAAATAAATAAATGACTCTCGTTTAGGTTGCTTTCATTTTGCGAAATTAACTAATGTGTCCTAAGCTTTAGTGTATTTTTTTTTACTTTATACAAGTTAGTACTAGACTGCGCTCTCAGCTCACCTGATGGTAAGTAATGATGCAGCCTATGATGTTATCGTACTAACTTGGAAGGGTAAGTAAATTTACCCCAACCGTTTCTACAAGCATCGCAGCGGAACGCTAAATCGCTTGGCGGTGCGTCTTTGCTGGTAGGGTGGTAACTAGCCACGGCCGAAGCCTCCCGACAAGACTTGAGCCAATTTAGAAATTATAAAATTCCAAAGTGGCTCGTGGCGGGAATCGAATTCGCGACCTCCCACTCGAATCCGAGCGCGACGCCACTGCGCCAGGGAGGTCGTCATAGCACGGCTTATTAGCGCGGGAAATATTTACTTTGAGACGCAGCGTGATATACGACTACCAAATAAATAAATGACTCTCATTTAGGTTGCTTTCATTCAAGCCTGTTGCGAAATTAACTGATGTGTCAGCTTTGGTTTTGGTTTGGTATTAAATCTCTAATATATAAAATTCTCTCGTCAATCTTTGTTATCAAACTCCTCCGAAACGGTTCAAGCGATTGTTATGAAATTTTCAGTGTATGAAGTTTTCACTGGGTCTGAGAGTAGGTTGTTATCTATTTTTTTTTTAATGTCCCTTATGGCAAAACAACGTTTGCCAGGTCAGCTAGTCAAATATATATAAAATTGTCACAATGTTAGATTTTGAGACGGTCTCACCTGAGGACGCAAACTTTATTTTCCGTACCCCTAAGTGAGAAAAATGTATGAGGCAAAACAATGTTTTCCGGGTCAGCTAGTAAGTTACATTGCTCCAACGTTTTGTTGCTCTAAATTGGCTTAGGTGTACACGATTCACCAAAAATATTCATAGCTAAGATGTACAAAGTTACATCTAAGAACTACGAACTTACCATCAGGTGAGATCGCAGTCAAGTAGGTACTAACTTGTGGATGATACAAACAGAAATCAGAGCTAAAATCCCTCATCAGATATCTATGGGTAAGTATACAGCACTGAGCGTTTTTCCATAGCAATTAGACAAAAGAAAACAAAAGCAATATTGCGAGACAAGTAAGTTAGTAGCATTGCTCCACTGTTTTGTTGTTCTGAATTGGCTTGTACACGATTCTGCAAAAATATTTGTAGCATTGATGAAGTTACATCTACGAACTACGAATTTACCATCAGGTGAGATCGCAGTCAAGTAGGTACTAACTTATGACTGATAAAAATTGGTCAAGTGCGAGTCGGGCTCGCGCACTGAGGGTTCCGTAGTATCAAGACTCATTCTCAATAGTACGTATAAAGTAAACTAAACACCCCTGCCCATAGAATTTAAAAACCGGACAAGTGCGAGTCGGACGTGCAACGCCATCTGTCGTCATCAAAGTTAAACAAAATATTAGACTTGTTGAATATCAATTCAACACGTATTAAAAAAACTACTGACTAGATCTCGTTCAAACCAATTTTCGGTGGAAGTTTGCATGGTAATGTACATCATATATTTTTTTTAGTTTTATCATACTCTTATTTTAGGAGTTACAGGGGGGGGGACACACATTTTACCACTTTGGAAGTGTCTCTCGCGCAAGCTATTCATTTTAGAAAAAAATGATATTAAGAACCTTAGTATCATTTTTGAAGACCTATCCATAGATACCCCACACATATGGGTTTGATAAAAAAAATTCTTGAGTTTCAGTTCTAAGTATGGGGCAACCCCAAAATTTATTACTTTTTTTAAAATTTTGTGTGAAAACCTTAATGCGGTTCACAGAATACATCTACTTACCAAGTTTCAACAGTATAGCTCTTATAGTTTCGGAAAAAAGTGGCTGTGACATACGGACGGACAGACGGACAGACGGACAGACGGACAGACGGACAGACAGACATGACGAATTTATAAGGGTTCCGTTTTTTGCCATTCGGCTGCGGAACTCTAAAAATATAAATCAGAGCTAAAACCCCTCAACAGATATCTATGGGTAAGTATACAGCACTAAGCGTTTTTCCATAGCAATTAGACAAAAGAAAACAAAACCTATATTGCGGGACAAGTAAGTTACATAGCTCCATTGTTTTGTTGTTCTAAATTGGTTTAGCTGTACACGATTCTGCAAAAATATTTACAGCAGTGACGAAATTACATCTACGAACTACAATTTACCATCAGGTGAGATCGCAGTCAAGTAGGTACTAACTTGTGGCCGATAAAAATAGAAATCAGAGCTAAAATCCTTCAACAGATATTTATAATAATAATAATAATAATCATTTATTTCAGATAAAACATCCATATGGTATATAAATAAAATAAAAATAAAAATACAAAAAAGTATGCTAGGGCTATAATAACTAAATATAACTAGATAGGACTATTTTTTATTTGCATCTCGGTGAACAGAGCGCCAGTGATTTATTATATCACTAGACATACCCTCACCGATGACCTTAAGGATGACGTTTTTCGACTCCAGCAATCGCTTCCAAAAAGAAGCGATTCGACTGCGTCTAATCGCGAAGAAATCGGGGACCCCCGCCTCGGCGAACATGCCCGACGCGCTGCAGTACCTCGGCAACCTCATGAGGATGCGGTATGCATCATTATACTGCACCCTCATGGTGCTCATTGTGGAACGCCTGAAATTCGTCCATAATTGACCTGTGTAAAAACATTGGCAATATGCACGAAACAGGGTTAATTTAACTTCGGTACTGCACTTTGAAAATCTGCGTGCGAGCATGTTACACCGAACCGACAGTGCTCTCCTCTCTCTTTCGATATCAAGGTCATCCCTCAGGTCACCGGTGACAATATGTCCCAGATATTTGAACTGTTGCACCTCCCGAACTGCAGAGCCACTCAAATAAACGCGTGGCACCTTCTCCGGACCCTTTCCTGATCTAAACACCATAACCTCCGACTTCGAGACATTATATCTCAATCCGTGAGCGCCCGCGTAACGCTCGCAGATTGAGAGTAACTTACGCATTTATGGGTCAATATACAGCACTAAGCGTTTTTCCATAGCAATTAGACAAAATAAAACAAAACCTATATTGCGGGACAAGTAAGTTACATAGCTCCATTGTTTTGTTGTTCTAAATTGGTTTAGCTGTTCATGATTCTGAAAAAATATTTATAGCATTGACGAAGTTACATCTACAAACTACGAATTTACCATCAGGTGAGATCGCAGTCAAGTATGTACTAACTTATGGATGATAAAAAAATTGAAATCAGAACTAAAATCCTTCAACAGATATCTATGGATATGGGTAAGTATACAGCACTGAGCGTTTTTCCATAGCAATTAGACAAAAGAAAACAAAACCTATATTGCGGGACAAAAGGGTTAATGATGGCGCTAATGCATACAAAGCTCATGCCCTAAGGTCCTTTGCAAGACCTATGCCTGGGTGTGAGCGCCTGCCAACTTGTTTACTCTTTATTTTCAAATGAACAATGAACATCTTAGGGATTCATTGGTATCGAAACTCTATTCGTGTCATTTATCATCGAAATTAATGTGTAAATATTCAATGAGCTTACGAAATTACTCAATAAAATAATTAATATATGCCCCACATCAATAGCACAAAAAGAAACGATTTCTTAACCCAAAGTTACCTTGTTAAAGGTAGAGAAGAAAGAACAAAATAGGTATAGAAAAGTTGGATTTCAGTGACATACTGCGAATACATCGTTATTCGTTAGTCATGATTTATTAATCTTATATTAAATATCTTATGACTATGACTAGAATGTGATAAATTTTAACCACACATGGGATATTGGAAAAAATCGGTAGAAAATTAAATAAATCGATTCCATACAAAGAACTTGTAAGTATGATGGTTACAATATCGGAATGGTACAAATAAAAGATACAAATTACCTTGCCACATAATATTCGTAAAAAATCTTCGTATAGTATACCTACCTATCCTACCTTCATATATCGTATTAGGTACCTATTAGTAAAATTTAATTTTTGTATCGTATTCGTAATATGAAGATTAGATAGGTATACGAATTGTATTACGTACCTATTAGTAAAATTTAATTCGACCTTACAGCATAAATTCACGAACAGATTGGAAACTCCATGACCGCTAAGTCCTTTCAAACCATAATTTCAAACCTCAAAGTTAAATTAACAGAGTGTAAGGAAATGACAAAAGTGAAAAGTAAAACGCTATTATAATAACAAAGGAGGGTCAATAGCTGTGTTCGATCGATGGAGGAAGCTTCCATTCGACGGACACCGGATGCGAGGCCTGAGTAAAGTGAAATTTATTTCATGGCGATTGCTTTCTGCTGCGGTTGACTTTTTGTACATGTATTGGTTCGATAATTTATGTTGCACATGGAGAGGCCAGTAACAAAGCAACAAAGTAGAGTAAAACAATATTTATTTATTAGATATGGCACACTTCATGAATATGCAAGTTTGTATAGACCGGCAAATATATTTGAATCTTTAAGTAAGAGATATTTACAAACTCTTTTGGATATGCAGAAACTGTGTACAGAACAATGTTGTACATTGTGAAATCAAATTGTAATAAAGTATTTATTGTTAATGAGAGACTATGTGTGATTTGAATTTTAGATAGATTAAATTTTTATTGCAGCAAACAAACAAAATTTTAAGAACAAAACATAAAAAAATAAAATAGCGCAATGGCGAGTGAAGAAACATCTAATAAAACACAAACTGTGATCTATTTTTACATTAATTATGAGTTCATAGTTAAACTAATACCTACAACATTTGGTAAATAAAAATAAATTAAAACAGTCGACAAAAATTTCATTTACCTTTGATAAAAATGAAAGCAGAAAATGGGACACTCAATTTTCTTCCACGTGACAAAATACACTTATTTATTGATAAATAATGAAATTTTAACATTTTCATGGGAGCCGCTTGAAAGAGGCCAATTGAATAAAGTAAATATCGGGTTTATTTGGTTACGTTCAGCAGCGAATGGCGTCGTTTATCTATCTGTATTATTACATAGCGGGGTTACATAAAACGATTGGTTTGAAACGTTTGCCCGAATATACCACCCAATATAGGTATACTCGTATAAGCAATTACTGACTATAAAGGTGTTGCCAGTTACTACGACCGCTATGTTTTTAGTTTTAAAATTATTAAAAGCTTCGTTTATAGGATACATATGCTTATAAAGGTCATATGCTATGAGAACGTGTTCATTACTAGCAGGCACTTCGTACACATGCTAGTTAGAAATAGCATGCTTAGATGCTGCTACGTAGCATGTTTATCTGTACCTTTACTTTAATATAACTAGAACATAATCCTATGCCAGTTCTGAGGGCAATAGTGAAAAGAAGAATTCCCTTTCAGACAGGTGTCATGTCTGGGGACCGCTAGTGGGCCGAGCGTATGGCGTCAGAAGTTGTATTTATAGGAAGCTTGTCGAAAATGTCGTAAATAGATGCTAATGGACTGGTCTATCATCCAGCTATAATACACTACTGCGAAGTTTTGTGCATAAAAACACCGCGCAACAACTATTTAACCGATTTGGCTGTTGGTGGAATGTAGCCCTGGATAAACATTGGCTATTTTTATCCTAAAAAGATCTAAAATATGCGTGGGAATAAAAGACTAGAATGAAGACGGGCAAAGTTGCGGGTTCCAAACTACGAATTTAGCGTCGCGTCGAAGAGATTTCTTAGAGCTATTTTGCGAAGTCCCTGCCGTAAATAAGAGTTTTATACGTTTGAATAGTAAGTATTACACTGTTTTATTATTACTTGCTCTTGAGTCGTTGGTAACAACTGGATGACAGAGGCATCTTCAGCAAAATGCCTTTTGGGTGTCCTTGCGATCCAACTTTGAGGCACAATGGCACTCAACAAATATCAAAGTGCGCTACGTGTTCTGAATATTGAAAATCTTCGGAACATTTTCACGCTTAGATTATATCAGAATCATAAGATTAATAAAGTTTCGATAGCACATATAGTGCCTGTGTAGTAAATACTTGATACGAGTATGTTCAACTAAAAGGATAATTCCTACTACCGGTATATACTTGACCCTCCTGATGGTCTGCGTGACGCGGGACGAGAGCCGCTCAAGTCTCAACCAATCAGCTAGTCCGTCACTGTCCGCTGACAGCGCTGCCGTATCGTTATAGCCAATAGCATCACCCGCCCCGCGTCCCGCAGACCATTAGGAGGGTTAGGTTTGTAGCGGTTTACCTTTAGTCAAACAACCACAGAAAAGTTCGATAACAGTACCTACCTAAAACCAAATATTTTACAACCTACACATTCTGAAACTAAATATGATAGCTTCCCAACAGTGAAAGAATTTTTTCGGAGCCTATTCATTGCAAACAAACAATGACATCTTTTTTCTTTATTATACTAGTGTAGATAAAAACCCATAGTTATTTGTTATCAAGTGTCCATAGCAGTCAAGAGTAGAAAAATGAGATGCGACATTTAGGTCGAGCAGTGTCTGGTGATACAGGTCAGCGCTTGACCTAAAATTTTATAATTAGTAAAATTCAAAGTCGTCAGCGAATGTGAACAAGGTACTTATAAAAATTCGTTAGATGCTTTTCCGCTTTTCAAGAGTTTAAACTTTATTGAAAACCATCTTTGTTTTTTCTTCGTTACCTAATCCTGGAGATAGAACATAACTTCTTATAACATGTATACAGAGAGTTTATACGGTACAAACTCAAACTCAAAATATCTTTATTTCACATAGGTCTAACGTACAGGCTCTTGTAAAACGTCAATATGATATTTGTCGCATATATTATGTATGGTGATAACTAAAAGTCAACTTAAAACTAAGTTTACGAGGGTTCAAACGCGCCCTGCACTGAGAAGAAGCCCACAACAAACTCAGCCTGGTTTTGTTTTCTGTTCACAAAGGCTCTTAAAAACTAAATCAGCTAGCTACATAGTTGCCTATATGTAGTAGTAAAGCAAAGTACCTTATAGACTTCGATTTCCCTGGATCCTGTCGAGTATCGGAGACAAATAAACAACGCGTTTCCGTTTACAAGTTTAGTTCGGAATATTATATATTATTTGATGTAAGGGATATATGAGATAGTATAGAGACTACTATCACCTCTGTTGTCTACTTGTCTTGTAGGCACAAGTATCTAAATAAATATAAAATAAATAAATTTTTTTATTTGCCAAATTGTGGGTAAATAACAAGGTAAGAAAAGTAAAATAAATACGCCAACACAATCTACTGTCACTGACAGTCTGCAAATACTCAGTCAAAGTTGCTACATTATTATCGTTATTTTAATATCACACTAATATTATAAAGGCGAAAGTTTGTGTGTAAGTGTGTGTGTGTGTGTGTGTGTAAGTGTGTATGTTTGTTACTTCTTCACGCCGCAACTACTGAACCGATTTGGCTGAAATTTGGAACATAGATAGCTTATAACCCGGATTAAAACATAGGCTACTTTTTGTCCCGGGAAAATCCATAGTTCCCATGGGATATTTAAAAAACCATAATTTTCAACAGTAATCTATAGCTACAGCTATAGGTAGATAACTTTGACAATCTGTCCTGAAAGTAGGTGTAAAGGTCATTGAAAAGGAAACTCAATTTTTTCTCAGGATTAGTACAAAATCGAATTAAACGCGGGCGGAGCCGCGGGCAAAAGCTAGTGTCATTATAAAATTAAGTAGGCCATTAATATCTACTCTTATTTGGGATCAGTACTTTTTTAGAACTATCTTTATTCCAACAGTAACTACTTTTTCAAAATGAGTCTTATGAAAACAATCTACCATCGAGATACTACTTGAATTGGCGTCAAGCCAACAATATGAGAACACGAGTGTGGACAAACTAGGCATTGCAGTTTTACAGCTTCTAGACAATGCCTGCAAATAATTTGCACCTCTGCTTCACGTAGATAAACTTCAAATAGGTTTACTTATTTGTGCTATTACGTTCCTTATAAGGTACCGAATCGAAAAATGATAAAACGGAACCTTTTTAGAACTCTTTTTTGGGCATCTGAGAAGGAGACTTGTTGTGAACTCTATTCTTCAAAGACAAAATAATAAAATCGGGTTGTTTATTTTAGAAAAGAGCATAGGATTTTTTGTATAGTGCGGTAAATACCTACTTACCTATTGTTAGACGTTCTTATTAAGACTTTACTACTATCTAATGTAATTTTTAGTTGTAAGTTAATAAAAACATAAGTAAGATTTTTCCTCTTTTAAACCCGTGCCAATACAGAATGCCAGACCAATAATATTGCTGAAGACCGATTGGCGTGGCCGTGGGTTTGATTCCCATAGCTGGAAAATGTAATGAGCAATGAGCATGAATGTTTTCACATTTATAGTTTTAAGTATACTTATGTAATATTTAAATATAGGTAATTTATCAGTTTATCAGTCATTGCGACCACATAATATATGTGACGTTTTACATACGAAATACCACGAAATGAAAATTCATTATCAGCCTAATGACATGCAACCACATCTGGGAACATGGCCTTTTTGTTGTAGTGGGAATGGAAATATGATAATAATATTTGAGACTAGCGCATGCAATTCTCAATACTAGGAACATGTCTCAAAAATATCAATTAAACAATCAATTCAACGACCTAATCAACATTAATTACTATTTAACAAATAATCAATTCGTTAATATTCTAACACCCGCAATCACATCGTCAAAATTAATGTATCATGAATCAGTAATACAATGTAACATCTAAACGATAACAAATAGCTCTAAAGCGCACGGGCTATACATGTTGAAGATTGTCGTCAACCCGATCACGAAATTATAGTATTAATTAGCTTAAAAATAATGTTTACTCAGGATTTTGTATCACGTTGATTATTTTAAATATTTAGCTAGGTTAAGACCAATAAATCATGTTTTTATCGTGTGTTTTATTAACTATAGATAGTAAATAGTACCTATGAATAGGATATTGTAGTAATTATTACGTTATTACAGCCATGTATTAAGCTGTATTGCTTACTTTAACTAATAATGTTAATTAGCTATGTAAATAATTATTAATTGTAAACTTTATTAGTGATAGAGATAAAAGATACCTTATTACGTATTTTAAATGTGTTGAAAATACTTAAATCAATATAATTACGAATACTTTTAGTAAATCAGCACAAAAATCATGTACATTAAAGTACTGCATATCGCGGGTGTACAACCTCTCTCACTTTAACACATACGTTTGTCCTTGTCATACTGGTTTATAATCCATTTCACTTTACTTGTATACCTGTCTCTGTTACTTGTTACACCCACATTTGTTATCTCTGTCTAACGCATAAGTGCGTCTCTATCATGTATAGCTGCACTAGTTTAAGCATCTATTGTTATCTCTGTTACTTAAGGATTAAATCTATTCAATAAAGAATGCGAGAATGCGCCTACTCAGGTAGCCGATAAATACCCATAGAATTCAGCCAGCAGGCACACTTCACTTCGAGGCTCCTCAGAGGTCGCATCTCTGCGGTACAATAAGACCGAGTGTTTTATTTACCGTCTACAACCTGCGTGCTCCCTGCACGTTCCTCTCTGTGGCGGCCATCCAAAATCCGCCACAGTGTTTGGTCCATCGAGCGAGATATCTACGAGCCGGCAACCCTGCTCTCCAGTATCAACATCAAGCTCGACCGAAGAAGAGCCGCCGAAGATCGTCTGCAAATAGCAAGATTGAAGAATCAAGCCCATCGACGCGGAACGGATTCCGCTAGCGGGAAGAAGCTTCAAGTCCGGCTGCAGACCTGAAGTTGTCAACGAAGTCTGCCTAGCAAGATTGAAGACTACCTTTTGCCACGGGTGCATTGAAGCGAAGCTCAGTAGTAGCTGCCGAAGACCGTGAAGCCAGGGGAAGAGCACTCATCGCGCTACAGGCCACATCTCTACGTCGCTTGAAAAGGCGTCAACTCATCGCTGCGGGTGAATTGAGGCGAAGCTCAGTAGTAGCTGCTGAAGACCGCGAGGCTGTTGGGAAGACCGTTTCAACGCGCAGAAGACCACAAGAGCGTCAAAAGAAACGCTGTCGAAAAGGCGTTGACTCGTCGCTGCGGGTGCATTGAGGCGAAGCTCCGAGTAGCTGCTGAAGACCGCGAGGCCGTCGAGAAGACCGTTTCGTCGCGCTGAAGAAGACGTTCCCAAACCCGAAGAGGAATCCACCATCGCTGCGGGTGCATTGAGGCGAAGCTCCGAGTAGCTGCTGAAGACCGCGAGGCTGTTGGGAAGGTCCTTTCACCGGGTGGAAGATACACTAAGCGGTTTAACCGCTCTCGGCTGTTCACCACCTAACGGTGCCAAACGGTGAACAGTTCGGGTCAACGCCTAACGGCGGGAGTAGTATACCAGACGATACTACCAGTTTGCCCTAACCGGCTATAAGTCTGTACAGTCTGATCGCGCCGTTACGGTTTGCGAGAGAAAGGGGCGTCCTCCTGGAAGGCACTGCCGACGACATCGAGCGTTCCTCTCGATGCACGTGCACCCTGGACTCACGTAAACCCTCTGTCGGGCGATTCCCACCTTACCCAACCCTTTTTTCCATCCCTGCGAGAGCGTGTTCCTCGGGACCACTCTAACAGGATTGTTAGGGACGATAGGGCAGTAGGGAAAGTAGGGAAAATAGGGATAACAGAGAAGAGTAAGGAGAAAAACTCAAGATGAGTACCATCGAGACACGAAGCAAGAAGTCTCAACTCAAAGAAAAGGAACTTACCAGTGAAGAGTCAGCCAGGTCATCAGGACAATATACTGCCACCGAACAATCAACGAGTACGGAACAAACCAGCAGTACGGAAAGAACCGTCACAAGATCAGAACGACCGGCCAGTATAACAAAGGAAGACACTTCAAGAGAAAAATCGGATTCGAATGTTCTTCAAAATAAACGCGCTCAGATAAGAGCCCGCATGGAGCTACTTAGAAGAAAGAAAGAACAGGCGGACGCCGCAGCTGAACTAGCTCAAACCCAACTGGAGATGCTGCAGCTCGATGAACACTCCGTCCACGAAGACGATATCGAAAGAGTCGATTTAGTCAATGAATGGATGGACAAAACCCCGGTTCAACCAACACAAGAATCCGAAGTAACCCGAGGAGTCAATATAATCTCGGACTTACTATCAAAAGCAATTACGAAATCGAAATTGGAAGAGGCTCCGAGGAAAGCACCTGCTTATATGAGCGAACTCTGCGCATTCGACGGAGATCCAATAAATTGGATACCTTTTATCAGTCACTACAACGACACGTCGTCATACTTCAGCCACGTTGAGAACCTAGCGCGAATACGAAAATCGCTTACAGGCCACGCAAAAGAAGCCGTCAAATCATTGTTATACACATGTTCTTCACCCGACGTAATACTAAAGGAACTCAAACGAAGATTTGGACAACCTGCGTACATAGTAAAGAGCGAAATAGCAGAGCTTGACAAACTCAAGCGCATGCCAGAAGACTTAAAAGGCATTGGAGTATTCGCTAGCAAAGTGTTCAACACAGTCAATACGATAAAACAACTAAATCGTGTTGAATATCTGTACTCCACGGACATAACTGATCGAATCGTCGCGAAAATGAACATCATGGTTCGATTCAGGTGGCAAGAATACAAGTCTACGAAACCAAACGAGCCCGTATTAAATCTACTTTCGGAATTCCTGTCAACGATTGCCGATCAGTTTGACGAACCAAGTTTACGACTGATAGAAAAGACCAATTCAGAACCCAGCAAGTCCTATCCATCAGGACAACAAGTTAGCATAACAAATGAAACTCGCGAAGAGAGTGACTCCGACTCCGAATACGACAGCGAGTTCGAAGAAGAAATGAGAATAGTCTTCGCTGCATCTACATCGGAGGAAGAAAAATGCCCACTGTGTAAGCGAGCGCACAACATATCAAAATGCGACCGTTTCACCAAACAATCAATCGCAGAGCGTTGGGAGACAGTCAAGAAATTGAAATTGTGCTTTCGGTGTCTCAAGACCAATCACCGACATATCACCTGCAAAGCGAAGCCCTGCAACAAAGAAGGTTGCACACGTAAACACCACGTGCTCCTACATCGAGAAAAAGCAGAACTCGAACGCTACAAGATATTCTTGGTTAATCACACGAGAGAAAAGACGTCAGAAGTCATAAATAATGAAAATTACTATCTCACAAATGGCTTACCTAATAACTTACCAGGAAAAACAAAACACGAGGAGGTTAATGATTATAAGCAAGAAACAAAAGCTCTACAGACACCTAAAAACTTAGCCGCAATTAACTTAAAAGAGCAGGCTGAAAAGATAACAACATCGCTGGAAGAAGACAATGCCCGCGTACCCGACTCTAAAAATACAATAATAGATCTGAAAGATAAGAGCCGTAAAACAGAAAATCACATGCGACTTAAGCCGATCATTAGCGAGCTCACAGCAATAAACCGAGACGAGAACCATTTGTCGAAAAAGTTTAGAACCAAGGACAAAGGAATTGTAGATGACAGCAATAAACAAAGGACAAATATAATCAGCAACAAAGCTACACAAAAGCACCCCGATGGATGCACGTGCAACAACAGCTGCTTTAAGAAATCTACTTACGAATTACCTGAACATCAAACTGATAACAATCCGAGTTTGCTCCACGAAAACCACCCTTCACAACACACTGAAGGCATAATAATCGAAGAGTCAAATAAATCGATATATCACTACAGTCAACGTACAAATCCACCTTTAATCAGTCGTGAGAAAGAAAAAATTACGATCTCGCAAAAATCAACTCGCAGCTTACCAAACGACAAATTCGAATGGAACGTGCTTCGGCAATCTAACAACATAGAAACGATGCCTATGGATAAAAGCAACGCTCAACGTCGTTTCATATACAAGGACATGAAGTTCAAGAAAAACATAGTCTTGAAATTAAAAAACAAGCGTGGAATAAAGAACCTGCCGAGCAGCAGATACGCTAAACCGGCTAAGAACAAACCCACCTCACCAAGAACGTTGCAACGACCTCATTTCTCACTAATACATCCACAAAAAGGAGAACTAACAGTCGTTTTAAACAGCGGCAAACAAACATACGGCAAAAGTTGGAAAAATGCCGCATTATCAGGGCCCGCAATACCACCCGTAGAGGCCGACATCATTGGAACGTACATCCAAGAAGAAGACAGAGATAGCCTACGATTCCTATGGCGAGAAAAAGAGACGGACACAGATCTCACAAACGAATACAAAATAAAGTCTCTCATATTCAGTGCAACGCGGTTACTGCACTCTGCTACCATCGTTAAGTACTGCAACGCTCAGGACTTAAAGAAAAAGAACTCTAAAGGCGTGAACGCCATAGAAAGTTTTCACTATGTAAACGACGACCTACGAAGTTTCGCGACAGCCAACGAAGCCAACAAAATTACTGATGAACTCAACCTCATGGACAAAACCAGAGGTTTCACACTGAGAAGATACAACAACCCATCCGCTATAAAAGAGCATGGCACTGAGACTAAAACACCCATGCCAAACGCCAAACCACTCTCATCAAGAACTCGATATGTGCGAGCTACAACACGTCGTGATCAAAGCGCATACCGCATCAAACGCCTATTGAAGACGCTCGAAAACGTAGCAGAAATCAAACGCATAGTAATCAGCAAGACCCGAAAGACATTTAACAGAAAGAAATTCAAACAACTCATGAGACGACCAGGACAAGCAATGGAAACTAAAACGCAAACCCATATCTACCTACTTCACACCAGATGGAAGAGTACGCATTACCGACATCCGAACTACGGCCAGCACACTAAAGAGACCTGTCTCCCGTTTGACCAATATCGACCAATCTTCTACCTGCAGTATGGTGCTGCAGATTGCTTCATCTTTGCACGAGGGGGAGACTGTTGAAGATTGTCGTCAACCCGATCACGAAATTATAGTATTAATTAGCTTAAAAATAATGTTTACTCAGGATTTTGTATCACGTTGATTATTTTAAATATTTAGCTAGGTTAAGACCAATAAATCATGTTTTTATCGTGTGTTTTATTAACTATAGATAGTAAATAGTACCTATGAATAGGATATTGTAGTAATTATTACGTTATTACAGCCATGTATTAAGCTGTATTGCTTACTTTAACTAATAATGTTAATTAGCTATGTAAATAATTATTAATTGTAAACTTTATTAGTGATAGAGATAAAAGATACCTTATTACGTATTTTAAATGTGTTGAAAATACTTAAATCAATATAATTACGAATACTTTTAGTAAATCAGCACAAAAATCATGTACATTAAAGTACTGCATATCGCGGGTGTACAACCTCTCTCACTTTAACACATACGTTTGTCCTTGTCATACTGGTTTATAATCCATTTCACTTTACTTGTATACCTGTCTCTGTTACTTGTTACACCCACATTTGTTATCTCTGTCTAACGCATAAGTGCGTCTCTATCATGTATAGCTGCACTAGTTTAAGCATCTATTGTTATCTCTGTTACTTAAGGATTAAATCTATTCAATAAAGAATGCGAGAATGCGCCTACTCAGGTAGCCGATAAATACCCATAGAATTCAGCCAGCAGGCACACTTCACTTCGAGGCTCCTCAGAGGTCGCATCTCTGCGGTACAATAAGACCGAGTGTTTTATTTACCGTCTACAACCTGCGTGCTCCCTGCACGTTCCTCTCTGTGGCGGCCATCCAAAATCCGCCACAATACAATTAGGAATTTGTTTGAGCGTACTAAATATTGAGTGCGGTTTGATTATCATTAATAAAACCACCAACTCGTTGGCTATTATTGGCGTTGTGTGGTTACTTGTCATATTATTAGTATCACTGTCATCATTGAGATTATGTTCAATAATAGGCTTTCCAAAACACGGCAATTTATTTTATTTTCGAAAATTCCAACTCATTCTACATTGAAAAACTCCGCATTAAAATCAGTTGTTGTGTAACTAGACAACAACTGCTTATTATTAGTTATCATCATCTCACAGGATCACTTAAAACTGATTCTCTTTCTTCTACTTAATAAGACCTTTTCTTTACCTTTCATGCAATTAACACGAAACTTTGGTAAGTTAAACACGGCCATTTATTTTCTTTTCGAAAGTTTCAACCCATTCTACATTGAAAAAATCCGCATTAAAATCAGTTGTTGTGTAACTAGACAACAACTGCTTATTATTAGTTATCATCATCTCACAGGATTACTTAAAACTGATTCTCTTTCTTCTACTTAATAAGACCTTTTCTTTACCTTTCATGCAATTAACACGAAACTTTGGTAAGTTAAACACGGCCATTTATTTTCTTTTCGAAAGTTTCAACTCATTCTACATTGAAAAAATCCGCATTAAAAACAGTTGTTGTTTAACTGCACAACAACTGCTTATTATTAGTTAAAATCATCTCACGGGGTCACTTAAAACTGATTCTCTTTCTTCTACTTAATAAGACCTTTTCTTTACCTTTCATGCAATTAACACGAAACTTTGGTAAGTTAAACACGGCCATTTATTTTCTTTTCGAAAGTTTCAACCCATTCTACATTGAAAAAATCCGCATTAAAATCAGTTGTTGTGTAACTAGACAACAACTGCTTATTATTAGTTATCATCATCTCACAGGATTACTTAAAACTGATTCTCTTTCTTCTACTTAATAAGACCTTTTCTTTACCTTTCATGCAATTAACACGAAACTTTGGTAAGTTAAACACGGCCATTTATTTTCTTTTCGAAAGTTTCAACTCATTCTACATTGAAAAAATCCGCATTAAAAACAGTTGTTGTTTAACTGCACAACAACTGCTTATTATTAGTTATCATCATCTCACAGGATTACTTAAAACTGATTCTGTTTCTTCTACTTAATAAGACCTTTTCTTTACCTTTCATGCAATTTACACGAAACTTTGGTAAGTTAAACACGGTCATTTATTTCCTTTTCGAAAATTTCAACTCATTCTACATTGAAAAAATCCGCATTAAAATCAGTTGTTGTATAACTACACAACAACTGCTTATTATTAGTGATCATCATCTCACAGGTTCACTTAAAACTGATTCTCTTTCTTCTACTTATTAAGACTTTTCTTTACCTTTCATGCAATTAACACGAAACTATGGTAAGTTAGGTACGCACGCGCGCCAGCAAAGTTTCCAAGTACGTATGCACTATGTATGTAATTATACAAGCGCAGAATACACAAGAGTACGAATAAAACAGTAATTTGGCAAGGTGTTACGTTTCAAAAGCTAAAAGGCATAAGAATGTCTTAAACAAGCAATTCAATAAACCAATAAGATTTTTACCTTTTAAACATATTTTAAACAAAATTGTTTGCTAGAGATATAATCTTTATCTATCTTTCAGATTTCTAGCACTTTTGGGTCCGAGAATTATACTTATTTATAAAACTGAAAATCAAATTAGCCAGCAGAAACAATATTCCCCATGTGTTCATTCACAAATTAGATTCAATATTCGTAATTACTACAGCAGTTTCAACAATTCCAATCAATTATTCAAACATTTCGATCATTATTAACACATGTAATCGATTGTACCACTCTATTCCGGTTTGTTATCACTGCAAACACTCTCTCTGATGTTAACTCGTGAATTTCATCTAATTAGAATTATAAATTAAATTTGCTTTGACTCGAAGCGAAACCTTTTTAACTTACACGAATTAAATAATTTTGTTTGTTTCGTATCGCGTCATTCATGATTTGCGTTTATGAGAAATCCGAAAGCCGAGACTGGCTTTTGTTGCTTCATCCGCTAAATTAAATTAAATTCCTTTTGTAACTTTATGGAAAATAATAATACTTAGGTACTTTGTTTATACAAAAAAAAAGGAAAACACACAAACCTTTTAAAGATTACCTTTTATGCTTAAATTGAAATAATTGATTAAAGTGATAAAAGAAAACACGAAAAATAAAACTACAAATATATTTAAAGTTCCAACTTAAATATTATGTACTCCTTTTCAAGCGTTATTTAATGTATGAAAACATGTGGCATCTACTATTTAGTTATTTACTAATTTGATTTTAAGTGTTATCACATGACTGTCATCTGTATGCCAAAAAAATAAATTTAGAATACACAAGAAACGCCCTTTCATATGATGATACCCCACACAATCTTGTTATCTCACTTTGATTTTTTTTCTCCTTCGCTCTTGTTTTCTTCCCTTTATAAATAAAAATAAAACGATTATCAATTTTTTATGAATGCAATGACGTTGGGCCACTGTTATCGATAGGCGGCCCTTCCCGGACCATCCAAATACAACGAATACGTGGTTTACAGGCTTGCTGTTTCGTCCAACCGACTCATTGCGAAAAAAACGAGATAACGCCTGTATCGTCAATCGCGCGTTCAGGAAACATAGCGCGGTAATTTAGGAAACACGTGATTTTAAAAAAGCCTTACAAGTATGTGTAAATAATGTTTGTTATTTCGAATCTTTATTAGTTGTACGACGTTTCTATAGGGTTGTTTTTTTTACTTTTACAATATATGAGCTGAGCGAAACGACCAAATTTTATGTAAAATTTCAGCAAGAATGCAGATTTTTCGAGGCTGGTACTGAATTTGTTGCTAATAAATTTTAATTTTTGTTTCCATGCAAACCTAGATATAGTGTGCTAGGTACCTACTTGTTAAAAATATTTCAAGAATAGTTTGTTAAAACGTCATAATCGCGTACGAGCGTTTGTATGAAACAATCTACCGGGAAGGCTGCTCTTACGAGTAAGTTACAGCATTATTTGAGTATGATAGACGCACGGTAGGAGAAAATATTTTTACCAAAACGGTATGGAAAAATAGACCTTTCTATTATTTCCTTTTAGCAATTTGTTAACGGCTAACTTGATAGTGATCTTAACAGAATTATCATTTAAACCTAACAAGAAATAGTTACAAGCCTGTTACAAATTGCTCTAGTGTAATCTAACTAACATCCACCCCTTGAGAATTCTAGCGTCAATGTTGGTTAAAGCTATTTCATTTCATCTTCAATAATAGATAGTAAAAGTTTGGATGTTAAATTCTATATAGTTTTAATTATGCTTATAAATTCTAATTTTATATAATTCTTGGAACTACTGATATCAAATCTAGTCATACCAAATTATGTTTCTCATCAAACTTTGGACGATTCACATGTAACGGCAATTTCGTTTTATTTTTTAACAGCTTAAATAAAAAAATCTGTGTGCTCTGCCATTTAGCCATTTTCTAGTACTTTAATTTAGTCTGATCATTGTCATTTATTTGCACGGTTGTCGCTTAGCAAATTAGGTTTCCATTTAGATTATTTGATTCTGCCTTAATGCACCCAACATTAGTATATTGAATGTCAACACATAACTTCACGTGTATACGATTTGGGCAGTTAAAAAGTTATAAGCGATTTGATATTTATCTTAATTAGAATAAGAACTTTTTGGTTTAACTCAAAAGTAAATACGTGTAAGCTTGTTATATATATTCAAAATAAAAAAAATATTAATAAATATTATTTTATTGTTATAGCAAAAAAATTGAGTCAACTCCCCAATCACTGTTGTAGTACAGTCACGGAATGAAAAGGTTCGTCACCTTAGTATCGGTTTCCGCTTGCACTATAGTAAAGCAAGAGTCCATTATGCCAACATAACAACATAGTATGTAACATAGTTTCAAAAAGTAATATAATGTTAAACGAATCAATTTGGAAATCAACGAACCTTTGCATTCCGTGACTGTACCTACATTCTTCCGTGGAGCAAAATGTGCCTGTACTACAATTAAACTTCAACAATTTGCACAGTGGTGTTAAAGGAAACAGTAGGGTTAGTACAGGTTTTTGTACGGATTTCGAGTCGACTCGCATCGCACAAACGAATCGATTTCCTCCATACATTTACCGCTTGCGCCATCTATTGACAACCGCATGTCAGCGGCTATCCATAGATGGCTATTTACAGCCAGCGGGCTGTAAATGTTTTGAAGATTTCAATTCGATTGTGCGATGCGAGTCGACTTGAAATTCGTACAAAAACCTGTACTAAGCCCCTCAGCTACGCCTGCTAATGGAAAGGACAGCGTACTTTATTCGCCGAAATGCTCGCACAAAAGCGGGGTGTTGCGGCTTGGCGAACAACTCTGTTCGGTGCCGCGACGATGCAATTAAATTGCACATGTACTTACATGCGTCTAGGCACTGTGTATATCTACGCTCAATGTATTGTCGGCATAATTAGACTGCATCTATGCTCAAACAGCGAACAACGACGCGGTGCTACTAGTACAAGTTTGACGAAACTCGAAAGTGTGTGTGTGTGTGTGTGTGTATGTTTGTGTGTGTGCGTGTGTGTGCGTGTGCGTGCGTGCGTGTATGCGTGTGTGTGCGTGCGTGTTTGCGTGTGTGTGTGGATGAAAATCGATTCAAGATGGCTGCTGCTACAAAATGGCGGGTTACATCTATTTTGGTTTTGGTTCACGAGAAAACTT
Organism: Coenonympha arcania; assembly: GCA_036785405.1. Lineage (NCBI taxonomy): Eukaryota > Metazoa > Arthropoda > Insecta > Lepidoptera > Nymphalidae > Coenonympha > Coenonympha arcania. The sequence goes on from CM072067.1 coordinate 9,028,549, forward strand.
CATAATATCAACTTTGGTCATCCTTCTATTGCACTAATTTGGCTAAATTATGGAACTATGGAACTTTCGTAGGAGCCCCCTGAGCATAAAATTAGTTTCTCACTATTCGACGAATATATAGTTTTTCCGAAAAAGCTCGGGATAAAGCTGTACTTACACACAACAACAGCAGACCGCTGAATACAGACGTCACGAAACAATTTTCATTAACGCGCATTACGTGCCTGCATTGTTAAGAGGGTGAATGGCAGACGATCTCCACGGGCGCAAAACTTTTCCATTAAGTTCAACAAGATTGGGTATTCATGCAGTTTCTTTCCAAACTACGCCTTTGGAAATATTATGATTTTGTGTACTCTCGGCTTAAGACTTGTTGCGACTTGTTCCAATTTAAATTGGTATGAACACGCGTTCTTTGTTATATGAAATGAAATGAAATTAAAATTTATAAACAAGAGTAAATACCTACCTAGTTTTATTTTCAATGATTATCATGGTGCAGCCAAGTCGTCTAGAGCGTTTTGAGATTAATTTGTTTAACCCTTAACCACCTACCACCTATTTTTGTCCCTTAACCACCTACCTGCGGTCCTGGAGACCCACTCATGATAACAACCTTAAATTCAGGTTCTACAGTATTTACAAAGGATTCAAATGAGTAAAATACTATTTATACTTTAGACCTTTATTTTAAACCTTTAAATGATTTAAACTATAATAAGATTTTGAGATTTGTTACAATCCTTCAAAAACTAGCATTTTTAACACAAATAGACACTCATCTAAAATAATGAGATCTGATACATAAAAAACTTAAAATATCAACTTCTTTGGATTTATTTCTTTAAACGTAGGATACTAACTATAAAATTGAACAAAAAAACTAAACATTAAACAAAAACTTCAACAAAATTGCAACCCCCAAAGATTCACAAATTTTCGCTGCAGTTGCAACATATTTTTTTTGCACACTCCAAACATATTGGTACCTTGCACTTAAAACATAAGTAAGCAGTCTTGCGTTTCTTTTTTGGATTACACGTGAAACATGTTTTGCGAGCCTTGCACTGAAATTGCATCATCATCACCCTCGATCTCAGACTCAGATTCACAGTCTTCAACCTGAACGACATCCTCGGCCAAATCGGGTTCCACGTCGCTACAATCCTCGTCTGGCATAACCTCCTCGTCTGACATCTCTTCTTGTAACCATCTTTCTATATTTTCGTCTTGTTTATTCATCTTTTACTAAAACAAAAAAAAAACACTTAACCACCTACGAGCGGTCTCACAGACCGCTGGCGAAAGATTTTTACTTACCCTAACCAAACGCGCGCACGTCTGCACTCGCCGAGCGAAAGCGCGGTACCTACTGATGGATGTGTAGAAAAGGTACATAGCCGCGTACTATCCTACGACTCACATAGATCGAAATATTTGATTGTAAAAATACGTTGCGGTCTGAGAGACCGGTGGTAGGTGGTTAGGGGTTAAAATATTAAGTAACCTATCTACTCATAATTTTCCAAGACATAGAAATTGCACTAAATAGTTTAAAGAATAGACATGTACCCAGGACAGGGCGGATGGTGCAAAAAATGTAGCCTGCAGTTTATCGGTGCCAAAAATGCTTGTTTTGCCACCAACAGTAAGGCCACGCTATAGTTCGCTCAGCAGCCACCAATAAATAAATTTGACAGACGACGCTACTGTTTGCTTATACGAAATACTGTCTTATCGGTGCTTGAAAGACATCATTTATATCGAGCATGTACTGCACCTTTACTTAGATAAAGAGTAGATATTAGATAGGGTATTAATTTCAGCCGGAATTTCTATTACAAGTTACAAAACAATGCAACAACAGCTAATGAAAGATTTAGTTTTCAATGCTATTTAAACAATAGCTCAATATTTGAAACTTTAATCAATGCTTCACGCAGCTTCAATCAAAGCCAGTTGGCGAGCTGTTCGTTATTTGTGAATTTTATTGGCTTCATTTTAGATCCAGGTTCCATTAAATAAATATATGTGACGTATTGGGTATTACAGTAAATTCCACTTTGAAATAAATTGAAACTGTATTATTTAAACTAGGATAAAAAAATGACGTTCAATGAAAATAAAATATTAAATCCAACAAAGATTTACAAAACTACAGACTTTTGAATATAAACTTATTCTCTGGTTTTTGGTTACAGGCATTTATGGCGTCACTTACGCGTGACGTCACAATTCAATGTAACTTTCACTGTCTTATCAGAAATATTTATCGATTCAATTAGATTTTCCATTATTCATGAATGAAAGAGTTTAAAATCATTACTTGATTGGAGTACAGTACTTACCTACCCAATTGTAGGAGTTTATGTGGAGACCATAGCCTAGACCCATGAACTACCCTTTCTGCAATTGTATACTCTCATAAACCTGCAATGTATTATTATTAGTAGCTTACAAGTGTAAACAAAAATGGATTTGCCGTACAGATCCATTTAAGCTCGCTTCATTCGCTTTAAGCTTTTATATGGATGATTTTCGATCTCCAATTAACTAGCACCTATTGTACCTACTAACTACCTAAGGAGTATTTTAAGAGTGAAATACTAATTTCTTACAAATCTGTCACAATTTTATATATATATTACTTATAGTCCTACTAAAATCATAAACTTATTATGAACATAATCTTTCAGGGTCCTATACCCTGAGAGATTACGTTCATAGTGGATTTACTGCTCCACATTTATAGTCTATGACCTAGGTAATTGAGTATGCAACATACACGTCACTGCCAATTACAGAATTAGGGCAACTTTGCATGACCAATGCAATTGTATGCGATGCAAGATGGATTCAATATTCTGTTAAATTACTGTCATATTATGTACGATCAGAAACTCCATTCATCAAAATTTCATCCTATGAATTCACAAGAGTTAAGTGTCAATTTACACCTCGGCGGCATGTAAAAATAATTATGCATGCAAATAATTCTTGAGAATGCGCGAAGATTCCCCGGAAGATGCGCGACCTTTTTGGGCTCCCGTTTAGTATGTACTATTGATAATATGTAAAAAAAGTCGCTTCAGCGTTACAGCTATAGTAGTGTTATTATCTCGCTGCAGACTCGGTCATAAATCATTCGAGTGTTTCGCTTTTGTTGTTCTTTGTTGAGTTGTGAATTACTGCAGAACAACAAAAGCGAAACACTCGAATTTGATAATAAGACTACTATAGTTTCAGAATTTTTCAAGACGACAAAACGGCGGGCACAAAGTCTACGTTGCCGGTATAGAATAAACGTGAAAATATTTTTCCAAAAACCAGTGTCGGCTGAAAATTTGATGTCCGCGCAGTTTGTCCGCTCGCGCACGAGGAATCTGGACACACGCCAACTCAAATATTATCCCGATAACAGCGGCGAGTGGGAAGCGATGTAAAGTGACACTTAAATTTTAGACTTCTTAGTGAATACGTGATAACATCTACCTATGACGATTGGTTTAAAAATTTATCCACGAGTTTTTCATCTACCGGTTTTTCAGAAGTTGCATTTCTAGATTTTATTATTATACATATCGAGTGACTCTTAAAAACCAAAACTAAGAATAAAACAGCCTCCTTGAAGCAAAATCAGCATTATAATTTAAAATGTAAAGAGAGATTAAATTATTAAATTTTAAATCTCTCAAGCGGCGCAAATACAGTAATCTTGTAGGATTACGTTTAGGTCCAGACGTTGGGTCCGTGGGGTCCAAGTACTTGCTTCTTTTTCAGAGAAATCTCAAAGCACCTGATCGACGCCTCTCGTGACCAGAGGGCTGGCCTATGTTTAGGTCAGAGGATAAGCATTGCCATCCAACGTGGCAATGCTGCCAGCCTTATGAGCAATTTTCCAGTTGACACTGATTCGGAAGAATACTTTTACGCTTAAATTAAAATTCCTTCTTTTTTCATCTTTTTTTTATAATTAGATGTAAAAATAAATTATTATACTTAGTAAAGAGCTCTGGTTTGGCTTTGCCCTCTTGAGTTGATTTTGTATAAACCCTCATTTTAAAATTTAAACGCATAGTGTAATTTCTGTTTGTTTGAAATTTTCTAATAATGGCTTTTGCGAAACGAATTAATTTACGTACATCAAAACACGTCAGTTATTCTAATTGTGTGTATCTAAACTTAATTAGATAGCACTAAAATTAGTGTTTGCTCTGATAACAATGCTGAATAGAGCGCACAGGTTTCCATATTCCGTTGCAATGTTTTAATAAATTCATTATGACAGTGAACAGTTAAATACTTGATGTTGATTGGATAGTCTATCAAAAATGTATCGAATTTCAGGTTATTTGTCAGCTGTTCCTATTTTTTCTATGATTTGAATAAAAATTCTAGTAGGCATCCAATATGGGCGCATCAAATTCCGTAGTATTATTATTCTTCACATACTGAATTAGTTGACCGATAAATTTTTATTTTTATTTTTTTATCAGCTAGTTTAAATTAGCTACTTAGGTTATTCTTAGCTAAAGTATAACATTAGACAGGTCAACGTCTGTAATGTCAGATTTTGCTTATAAAAACACATCACGTACGTAGGTCGTGTGAGGAGTCTTTCAATTAGGGTTGCGCATCTTATTCGCGAAAATACTGAATATTTCATATGCAAACTTATCTAGGCTGTAAAAGTTCGATGCCTAGTTTGTCTGCGCTCACGTGGAGATATTGCTGGCAGCGAGCCAGCTCCAATACGAATAGGTATGCCGACGAGAACGGTACGGAACGACACTTAAATTTTAGATTCTCCAACGAATACCTGATGAGTGTAAGATTTCCAAAGTAGACTACGTCACAACTCACAGGTGTTATAATTAAGATTTTATATAGATTATATAGCTAGCTGACCCGGCAAACGTGGTTTTGCCATTAGGGATATAAAAGATAGCTTACGACCTACCGAACATACACGAAAAATTCATAACAGTCGGTTGAGCTGTTTCGGAGGAATTTGGTAACCAAAATTGGCGCGAGAACTTTATATATATTAGATAATGTGACTTTTTTAGCACCTGTTTAGTTTTTAATACATATTTTTATATCAGGTCCTATACATATAATACAAAAAGACGAGGGAGAAGGCCCAGAAAAAAATGCGGAAAGGTTTTTAGGATATGTTAACTGTTAAGCACCTGACGCAAGTATATACAGACAAAAAAATATAATACTCATTTAATCAAAACTCAAAATACTGAAGTTTGTAATGCAAAAATCGTAGCTTAGATACAAACTACAGAATTACGAAAGCTTGTTGAAAGCATTGTATAAGTTTGCTCCCAGAGCGGGAAACAGACCAGAGGGGTGTCATTTGCCTTTTTAATAATGCAGTCACGTAATGCTCCCTAATGAAAATTGTTTCGTGACGACTGAATTGGGAGAAATTTAACTTGGTGTTAGGAGCATCGGGCTATTCGAAGCGAGACATGCTGGGGTGTGAATTTGAATATAAAATTCTGCACGTCTGATAGATGACTAAACCCACAGTATACATAGATTTATAAGGTCCTCGCTCGCGCTCCGACTATAGATAGAGCCCTACCTAACAACAACAGCTCCGTGAGTTACTACTTTTTATTGTAGTGTGAGTGTTTGAAAATTGTATGGTGCGCGAATGTTAGTGTCCGTGAAAAATTGCATAGCTAAGGCTCGGGTATGTCAATTTAGACAGAGTATTTATTGCCGCACTTTCGAAGTCGCCGGCGCGGGCCTCTTGGACCTTTATGCTATTATAGCTACTATAGCTTTGAGATAAAAACTTCGCTTATAATCTGTTATATTATGTATCTCATTCTCATGGTGTGTTGTTCATACCGTATTTAAAGTATGTATCGTCGATCATGTCAAGTGTTAACAAAATATGTGTCAGATATATGCTACAATGAGATGTGCTCAGAATGTTTCGTGGGGAAATCCGTAATGCGAAGGTTAGTTTAGTAGTTCGGTAGGTATAAAGAAACTAAAAACAACTAATAAGAGGAATTTGAGTATCGTGCTAATGGAAATACCGAATAGGTATCCTAATTTTATTTTTTTCTTGTGGTAAAAATATTTTCTTTAAATATTATTAATATGAGATAAATCTACATTTCCGTTACGAGTATATTCCTTATTATTTCACGACATAGTATTATTATGAAAGATCAGAAACTTTCCTCAGAATAAAAGGCGCTTCAAGCAAATGTAGCAACGTATTAACCCCCGACCAAAGACGCGACTTACTTTTCAAATCCAAATACCTATGAGGATAAGATCTCAATATCTCGTCTCTGCTGCAATCCACTATCTGCACGAATAACACCAGGGAAGTATTTACTTTACACCTTCCCTCGATATTGGATCTGTGAACGTTTCAGTGAAATAACTCTGGATACTTTCTTAAAAACACTTATATAGAGACTTTTTTGAGTTAACTTAGATTCTTCATGGTCCTTATAAGGGGTAATTTACAGTTTACTGATCTAAAATCAGTCATCTCAGGGTATCTTATAGCAATTTCCTAATTATCAGAAAAGGCGTTTCTTTAGGCTATCAACAAAAAAAGAACGCTATTTAACGTTTGTATGGTGACTGAATGTAGGTCAATATGCACGTATACGTAATATTGTGTACGTTCTCAGATCACTCAAACACCGTTATTAGCCTAAGACTCCCCCTTCTCTGGTTGTCCAAACACACACTTATGTTTACATTTACTCGGAAAATATACTCTATAATCAGTAAATTTAAGATATCAATAATAAGCTATTATTGCATCAGATCGTGCATTGTTCCGCGCCGAACTGATTCTTTTTAACCGACTTCAAAAGAAGGAGGAGGTTCTCAATTCATCGGAATTTTTCTTTTTATTTCAAGTACTCCACACCTGCGAGTGAAGTTCGAACGTGCCACGTAATTTGAACTTATTTTACTTTTTAAAACTTCACTGGAACTACATTAAATGAAACTGTGTCGTCTTCAGTACTGAAAAGTTTAACATTATTATGACAAATACTTTGGATCTCACCTAGCATCCTTCAAATCCGAATGTAAGTAAGTACATATGAGATCTCAATATCTGATGTCTGTAGCACCCCGCTATCAGAACGAATATCACCAAGAAAACACGTTTATTTGCTCTACACCTTTCCCGATATTGCAGCGTCGGGAAGTTTCTAACGCTACTTGATCCTGGAATACTAAGGTGAAAAGTAACTCGAGATCCGTAGCTCTAATGAAGTAAAGTGATTAACTTTACTTCGTTACTTCGAATTCGATTTAGTTCCTAGCATCTTCGAGTATTTCGCTAGACGCTTATTTCTAACCGAATAGAAAAAGGAATTGGTGGAAAACCTTTTCAGTACGAATTTTCATGTACGTTACTAATTCTGATTTCTTAGTATTTGAATCGATTTACATAATATATCAATTGGGTAGTTACTAGTAACACGTTAATCGGAATATTGATTATTTTTAATTAATTTTTGAAACTAGATTTACCTTTAAATAAAATGACGAAAAACTAATTAAATTGATCAAATAACAGAAAGTGATGGGCATTTAAATATTTCGGATTAGACAGAGATAGCTATATTGAATAGTGACGTCACGTACAAATAACGCCATAGTAGCATTGCGTGGCTTCATACAAAATTTTCCCCCCTCCCCTCTGTAAAGACCCTCCCACTTTAAAATTTAAATGTATAACTTTATTAATCTTTATCGTATTTTATTATTTCTTTCTGTGTACAATTTATCCTAGTTTATTATCTATATATATAAAAGAATGAGGTATTTTGGTTGTTCCACGGATTCAACCAAAACTATAGGTCGTAGAGATCTGAAATTTGGTACCTAGGTAGATATTAGGTCATGAATTCGTACTAAGACGGGGATTCCAGAAATTCCATTTTTAAGGGGTAAAAATCATACATTTAAGGGTATTTCCCATACAAAAATAAAATTTTTTCGTTGTTCCAGGCATTCCAGAAAAACTAAAAGTCGTAGAGATCTAAAATTTGGTATCTAGGTAGATATTAGGTCATGAATTCGTACTAAGACGGGGATTCCAGAAATTCCATGTTTAAGGGGTAAAAATCATACATTTAAGGGTATTTCCCATACAAAAGTAAATTTTTTTCGTTGTTCCAGGAATTCCCGAAAAACTAAAAGTCGTAGAGATCTCAAATTTGGTACCTAGGAAGATATTAGGTCATGAATTCGTACTAAGACGGGGATCCCAGAAATTCCATGTTTAAGGGGTAGAAATAGTACATTAAAGGGATTTCTCCATACAAAATTGTAATTTTTTTCGTTGTTCCAGGCATTCCAGAAAAACTAAAAGTCGTAGAGATCTGAAATTTGGTACCTAGGTAGATATTAGGTCATGAATTCGTACTAAGAGGGGGATTCCAGAAATTCCATTTTTAAGGGGTAAAAATCATACATTAAAGGGTATTTCCCATACAAAAGTAAAATTTTTTCGTTGTTCCAGGAATTCCCGAAAAACTAAAAGTCGTAGAGATCTCAAATTTGGTACCTAGGAAGATATTAGGTCATGAATTCGTACTAAGACGGGGATTCCAGAAATTCCATGTTTAAGGGGTAGAAATAGTACATTAAAGGGATTTCTCCATACAAAATTGTAATTTTTTTCGTTGTTCCAGGCATTCCAGAAAAACTAAAAGTCGTAGAGATCTGAAATTTGGTATCTAGGTAGATATTAGGTCATGAATTCGTACTAAGACGGGAATTCCAAAAATTCCATGTTTAAGGGGTAGAAATAGTACATTAAAGGGATTTCTCTATACAAAATTGTAATTTTTTCGTTGTTCCAGGCATTCCAGAAAAACTAAAAGTCGTAGAGATCTGAAATTTGGTATCTAGGTAGATATTAGGTCATGAATTCGTACTAAGACGGGGATTCCAGAAATTCAAATTGGAAGGGGTAAAAATCGTACATTTTAGGGATTTCTCCATACAAAAGTGCAATTTATTCGTTGTTCCAGGAATTCCCGAAAAACTACAAGTCGTAGAGATCTGAAATTTGGTACCTACATTGACATTAGGTCATGAATTCGTACTAAGACGGGGATTCCAGAAATTCAAATTGGAAGGGATAAAAATCCTACTTTTAAGGGATTTTCCCATACAAAAATGTAATTTTTGCGTTGTTCCAGGGATTCCAGCGAAATTATCTATATATATAAAAGAATGAGGCATTTTGGTTGTTCCACGGATTCCGCCAAAACTATAGGTCGTAGAGATCTAAAATTTGGTACCTAGGTAGATATTAGGTCATGAATTCGTACTAAGACGGGGATTCCAGAAATTCCATGTTTAAGGGGTAGAAATCGTACATTTAAGGGATTTTCCCATACAAATGTGTAATTATTTTCGTTGTTCCAGGCATTCCAGAAAAACTAAAAGTCGTAGAGATCTGAAATTTGGTATCTAGGTAGATATTAGGTCATGAATTCGTACTAAGACGGGGATTCCAGAAATTCCATGTTTAAGGGGTAAAAATAGTACATTAAAGGGATTTCTCCATACAAAATTGTAATTTTTTTCGTTGTTCCAGGCATTCCAGAAAAACTAAATGTCGTAGAGATCTAAAATTTGGTACCTAGGTAGATATTAGGTCATGAATTCGTACTAAGACGGGGATTCCAGAAATTCCATGTTTAAGGGGTAGAAATAGTACATTAAAGGGATTTCTCCATACAAAATTGTAATTTTTCGTTGTTCCAGGCATTCCAGAAAAACTAAAAGCCGTAGAGATCTGAAATTTGGTATCTAGGTAGATATTAGGTCATGAATTCGTACTAAGACGGGGATTCCAGAAATTCCATGTTTAAGGGGTAGAAATAGTACATTAAAGGGATTTCTCCATACAAAATTGTAATTTTTTTCGTTGTTCCAGGCATTCCAGAAAAACTAAAAGTCGTAGAGATCTATAATTTGGTACCTAGGTAGATATTAGGTCATGAATTCGTACTAAGACGGGGATTCCAGAAATTCCATGTTTAAGGGGTAGAAATAGTACATTAAAGGGATTTCTCCATACAAAATTGTAATTTTTTTTCGTTATTCCAGGGATTCCAGCGAAATCAAAAGTCGTAGAGATCTGGGCCTAGGTTGATATAAGGTCAATTCGTACTCTAACGGGAATTTTTGGAACTCACATTTTGAGGAGGAAAAATTTCGAACTTTTTTGTTACTGGGCCGATTGCTTTGAAAATCGACGTCTGACTATGGCAGAGAGAAGGAATTTGTGGTCAAATAAAAAAATGATGAACTATTTGGCCTCCATTTTGAACTTTTTTGTAACTGGGCCGATTGCTTTAAAAATCGATGTTTGACAATGGCAGCAAGCATAGAGGAGGAATTTGTGGTCAAAATTAAAAAATGATGAACTTTTTGGCCGCCATTTTGACCTTTTTTGTTACTGGGCCGATTGCTTTGAAAATCGACGTCTGACTATGGCAGCAAGCAGAGAGAAGGAATTTGTGGTCAAAATTAAAAAAATTATGAACTTTTTGGCCGCCATTTTGAACTTTTTTGTTACTGGGCCGATTGCTTTGAAAATCGACGTCTGACTATGGCAGCAAGCATAGAGAAGGAATTCGAGGTCAAAATAGAAAAATGGCCGCCATTTTGAACTTTTTTGTTACTGGGCCGATTGCTTTGAAAATCAACGTCTGACTATGGCAGCAAGCATAGAGAAGGAATTTGTGGTCAAAATTAAAAAAAATGACGAACTTTTTGGCCGCCATTTTGAACTTTTTTGTTACTGGGCCGATTGCTTTGAAAATCGACGTCTGACTATGGCAGCAAGCATAGAGAAGGAATTTGTGGTCAAAATTAAAGAATGATGAACTTTTTGGCCGCCATTTTGAACTTTTTTGTTACTGGGCCGATTGCTTTGAAAATCGACGTCTGACTATGGCAGCAAGCATAGAGAAGGAATTTGTGGTAAAAATAGAAAAATGGCCGCCATTTCGAACTTTTTTGTTACTGGGCCGATTGCTTTGAAAATCGACGTCTGACTATGGCAGCAAGCATAGAGAAGGAATTTGTGGTCAAAATAGAAAAATGGCCGCCATTTTGAACTTTTTTGTTACTGGGCCGATTGCTTTGAAAATCGACGTCTGACTATGGCACCAAGCATAGAGAAGGAATTTGTAGTCAAAATTAAAAAATGATGAACTTTTTGGCCGCCATTTTGAACTTTTTTGTTACTGGGCCGATTGCTTAAAAAATCGATATCTGACTATCGCAGCAAGCATAGAGAAGGAATTTGTGGTCAAAATAAAAAAAATGGCCGCCATTTTGAACTTTTTTGTTACCGGGCCGATTGCTTTGAAAATCAACGTCTGACTATGGCAGCAAGCATAGAGAAGGAATTTGTGGTCAAAATAAAAAAATGGACGCCATTTTGAGCTCTTTTTTACTTGGCCGATTGCTTGGGTACCTTTTTACACTTTGGGTACGGAACCCTTAAAATGGCCACCATACCTATTGAGCTTTTATGTGACGATCGATTTTTTCAAAATCAATATATAACTATAACCAGCAAGTATAAGGAAATATTTAGTAATTAAAATTAAATTAAATGGCGTTACAATGGTTAATACAAGAATTTTGGAAATGCCTGAGGGAGTAAAGCAGAAGTTCAACGTGAGCGAAGCCGCGGGCGTTTGCTAGTAACATATATTTTTTTAATTCAAATGAAGTGCAATATACCAAATTCTTAATTGTAGCATTTGTTTTGCGGTACGATAACAAATTAAAAAAAAGTCAACTAAACACTCAAAAACATAAGTCCTCCGTAAAATCCTGGAATAGGATGATGCTCCAGGCTCGGTTTTTGTGTGTTACGAAAAGCTTAAGGTAACGCTTCTTTTTAATCTATAAAGCCATTAAATAGAAGCACTCTTAAATGCTCTCTGATAAATCTTCAAAGATCGTTTTTATGATGTTCAGTGACTCAATACCTATTTATCGTAAATATGCATGTTTTGAAGATTTTCAATATTACAGCCATGGGACATACTTACGTGTTTGTTGAGTATCGTTTATGCCTCAAAGTTTGACACAAAGGAAACCCAAAAAGCATTTCAGTCAAGATGCCTCTTTTATCCAATTGTTGAGAAGGATCCAAGGCTTTACCACAGTACCGAAACCTTGAAGTACATACAAAAGATATCAGATCAGATATAGCTGCATTTAACGGAATATGTTGTTGATATGTATTTCTCACGTGACCACCAATTTAATACTTAGGGGTTAATTTTCAAAAATTATTTCACGTCACGACAGCTATTTAGTATACTTACCCAATTTTAGCCGGATCAGTGGTTTGATTGATTAGTAGACTCTATTTAAGTTTAAGTACAGATTAACGTATTATACTCGCACATATATTTACTCGCATGAAGAATATGTTGGAGAGATGCAAGCACTCACCTCAAAAATGGTAACAAATTGGCTGTTTGACTCTACTTTTTTATTACTTTTGTAAATTAGGATAAAAATAAAAACTTCAGAGGGGTCAACCGGACACCCGGATGGAAAGAAGTATAATATCTGGCTTGCTTTCTATAAGAGAGAGAGAGAGACCCGCACGACTTACAATAGCTTACTATAGCAATAAAAATAAATAATTAAAAAATTAAAAAACACGACTGCCCTGTTTTAAAACGAACTAAAAAGTAAAAAACAAGTTATTTTAGTTCATCTGCTTAATGAAAAAGGGAAAGTGGTCAAATTTCTCATTAATTAAAACAGATAAACTAATATTATGGCAGTCGGGGGACCGTTCTGAGTAACACCTTGTATTCTAAGAGGTCCCCCGACTGCCATAATATGAGTTTATCTGTTTTAATTAATGAGAAATTTGACCACTTTCCCTTTTTCAATATGCAGATGAACTAAAATAACTTGTTTTTTACTTTTTAGTTCGTTTTAAAACAGGGCAGTCGTGTTTTTTAATTTTTTAATTATTTATTTTTATTTTATATTTTTTAGTGATGGTCTACTGTGTTTGCGGGCATTTTAAATAATTTGCGGGTGGGTTAAATATTTAATATTTCAAAGATTTCTGAGGCGATTTAATTCTTCTAGAGAATTCTAGTCATGTGGATCTTGTAAAATTTTTCGTGGATCTAAGATGCTGATTGCCAAACCTTCCAATTCTCTCACGCGACTGAGTGCAACATAAGCCTGGCCTTTGGCAAAAATTTTGGAGCCTAAATCCACGACGGCTCTGTCCAGTGTCGTTCCCTGCAGTTTGAGAACTGTCACGGCCCAGCATAATATTATAGGTAGCATGCGCCGCTCTACTTTGGCATGACCTCTTAATGCATCGAATTCCACAGTGCTGGGTTCAATTTTGGCACCCTAACAAACGACGAAATAGCATTTTATGCTGCGCGATAGTCATTTTTTCAACAATAGTCTTATCATCGCGATTCCGATTCGCCACAATAGGTCCGCCTCTCTGGTTACAGCGCCCTTACAGGGTTCCGTTGTTTGTATTTATAAATTATTGACATGTAACTTATAACTATGTTGACATCTTACAAATAATGGACATTGTAACCGAATAAATGAATAAATGAATAAATGAATAAATGATTCTGACGTCCTTAGTAAAACGCCATCTGTTGAGGGAGTAGGTATAACATGCGGTGATGCAAGGATTCATTATTAGCCCATAATAATATGTCCAAATGTCTTTAGTCATTAAGAAGTTATGGTAAATGGAAATAAACATACATACATACATACATACATACATACTTACTTACATACATACCTACATATAAACCCTTTTTTGACAGTCGTGTAAGAAAAATTGAGTGTACATCCTACCTATGTAAAAGTATATTTTTTAAAATATATATATATATATATATTCGGTTACTACTCTCTAATACGTTCATTTTGATACCCATATTGTGATAATTGAAGAAAACATTTTTATTTCCACTTTTGAAATTGGCGCCTCACGGTCGCCATATTTACTTTTTCCAAAAAAAATATAGCCTATGTTACCCGGAATAATGTAAGGATTCAAACGATACCCCATTTGTCCAAATCGGTTCAGCCATTCAAAAGTTATGGTGGAATAAAGAAACTCACATACATACATACATACATACATGAACCCTAAAAACATTACACTCCTTTTTTGGGCAGTCGTGTAAAAGTGTCGTTACAACTTTTCGTCTTAATCGTTTCCGTCTAACCCCCTTTCGCAACGCGCGATAAGGAACTTCGTTCCAATGACGTAAACTGAAAAAACGAATTTAATTGATAAAATAACAAAAAAGCATTTAAACATTTTGAATAAAGCAGGATGGCGATATTGAATTGTGATGTCACACCTTACAGAGTCGCTTCGTGCGGCTTCATACAAATTTTCGTTTTGCGAGAAAGGGATAGAAGACTCTCCCAGTCCAAAATTAGAATGCCCATACCTTTGTAAATATTTGTTGGTTTTTAATATTTTTCAGCCTTTATTTAGTGTACGTCATTATTTTAATCCTAGTTTATAATAAAGTAATAATTTTTATCAAATTGATAGTTTACTATCCAATTTTTCTTTTATTTATCTCTCTAAGATGGGTGTTTGCTATACGAGTATGTGTATACTTACCTAATATTTGTATAAGTTATTAAGGATATTGATAAACATGAAATTGAAAGTTGAAACAGTGTTGGAGTTGTTGATTTACCAAGAAGTTCCCCGGCATGTGAAGGTCGAGCTGCAAAATTGACTGGTGTTTTCCTAAGACGAACTTAAATTACCTACTACGATTGAGTTCGGCTTCCCGATTCGAAGCAGTTCAAACGAAAATACGGTTGGTGAAACTTGGACTTTAACTTACTGCAAGCAATCTTGTGTATCCACTATCCAGTGACCGATTGAACAGTAACTAGTAAAACATGGAATATTTCTTCTACTTAGACAATGAACAGTTAAACAGTATCTCAACGATATGAACCTGAGGATAAACCCATCGGAACATTTTACGTCAACCTTCTTCATACGAGTAAAAAGTAGCGTTTGTCCTTTCCGCTACTGCAGAAACTCGCTTGCGGACTCGTGTGCGAACAGTTACTATAGTAATCTGTTGCTAAAATTGCGGTCCATAAAATACTGCGGTTGGCTTACAACTGACGCTGTTGGTGACAAAATAAAATTTTTGACACCAGTAAACTGTCGTCATCTTTTTGCCAGATCCTGTGTATACGTCTATTCAGTAACCAGTAAAACATGGAATATTTCTTCTACTTAGGCACCAGTTGTTACGATTAAACCACATTCCGTACGTCACAGAACCCTTGGTCAACAAGTACATCTTGCGCTTGCCAATTTTATTCTTAATCACGTACGCTTACCCGCGGGGAAAATGGGGTTTGACATACATACAACAACAGAAACATAAGCCCCGAAGTTTGTCCAAGAGCGGTATGAAATTACTAGGTAGGTAATACAAAGATAACTGTATAATAAGGAGCTTGTAATAACAAGCCGCCGCGAGCGTTTGTTTTTGTTCAGAAACTCCGTTCTATTGTAGGTTTACTCTTATACGGTCTCTTATAACGAATCCATCTACATAATCAAGCCAAAACAAGCTCTTCTAATTATAAATGCTACCGGAATGAAAATGTTATCGTTTACCCATCTAAGCTCATGAAATATGTAGTCCATGCATGATAACTTAAATCCTACATTTGTTAGCTATATAAGATGAGCTATATAATTTATATTAATCTTTCATGGTCATATTTTTCTCAAATATGCTTGGAAATTAGAGCATTATTTTGACAAATTGCTGTACTGGCCAAATACATACGAGCAGCTGCCGGCAAAAGTTGTATGAAAATCCATATCATTTTTTTTACTTGACAATCGTATCAACACATACAACGTATATATATTGTATCGTACAATGTATAAAATATATTGTATCTCAATTCTCACCTGATGGTAAGTGATGGTGCAGCCTAAGATGTTATCGTAATAACTTGGAAGGGTAAGTAAATTTAGAGATCATAAAATTCCAAAGTGGTCCGTGGCGGGAATCGAACCCGCGACTTCCCACTCGTATCCGAGCGCGCCGGGAGGTCGTCAAATATCAGTCGCAGTTTCTAATTCGTGCAGATACATACTCGATTTGGTAAAGTATAGTACTATTTTCAAACGAGATTTGGTACCAATGTTAAAGTAATAAAATGAGCTTAAATTTAAAGTATAAGTATGTATATACATGGATCGCTTTTCAGAACTCTTAGTCCTCCGATATAATAACCGATCCCGATTGGTATTTGCACAAAATAAATTAATAGAACATGAAATTTAATATTGTATTGCACAGCGTTCTCGTATGTATTATGTACAGGCGGCATTATCATGGCTGTACGTAGGGTTACCATAATCATGCTTTTAATTAGGACAGGGACAAAATCTAGGGAAAATCGGACGTGGCTGTGTCGTAGATACGGCCGTGTGCTTTACATGAAAAAGTGCATTTATTTCTTTGATTCTTTGAGTGGTATAATACATTTTTTTATTTAGGTATTACAACACCAAACTGCATCTCATGATTTAGATAATATCATAAGTTTTCTAAATTGTTTCCAAGTTAATTTTAAAAATTATAAATACCCTTTACCAATATAATCTACCTATGTGCATCTATGAGCGTCTTTCATCAATTAATCCTATTCGATGACTTGAAAGTAAAATGGCAGATGATTACCAATACGATGCTAATTGTTAACTATGCCACATTACAGTTTAACCTTAAATAAATTAAATAGCCGTGGAATAGTTATTATCTGTTTTATCTTTGTTTGTCAACAGTAATTTGATATTCGGAGGAAAAATACAAAACAGACAATGATAATTGTTAAGTTACTTCACGTTTATGAATAAGAGGGAAAGATTATTACAAATCCTGTCCTTTCAACAAATCTGAAAACGTTTGCAAGATGTCTTTATTTACTTTATATGTCCTTGCCGACACATTAAAACAAAAATTACAATTAAAACCATTGTAGTTTCCGATAAAAAATTAGAAAAACTGAGATTTTTGAGCAACTTTTGGGAGAACGAAAGTTGCGATAGAAATATCGAGAAAATTTTATTAAATCGATTTTAGATTAAAGATCCAAAATACATGACGTTTGAATTTGAAAGTCTTTATAGTTTTATTTTAGTTTAAATAAACCTTCATTCAAAATCGCTTGAATACGGCTTCTACGCCGTTAAAGCAAATCACTATAAAAAACAGGCGACAATCCCACTATAAACCTCACGTATGCTGAGCCTAGCTATAGGTAACGCGTTTACATCAAAGCTTTGACCGTGCAACCCGTCTGTGTTTTGACGCCGACGAGTGCACTGCAGACACTTGATATTATGTATGAGTTATGACATTGTAAACGTTTACAGTGCGCACTGTACACTGTACAGTCAGCGGAAGATGCTTTTGTAGTTCATTAAATCCATATAGTAAAGCCCACCAACGGCGTAAGGGTATCTTAAGGACTAACGGCTAAAAGCGCACACTATGCTATTTTTAGTGACCTGAAGCTTTAAAACCTACTTTACTACTACTAGCTTTAATACTTTCATAGTTAAATGTAATTATGAATTTTGACTCTTTAATCTATATTCATCTAGAGATAGAAACACGATGAGAAATTAATCCCCAATAGAAAATTTTCAATCTTTTTAATTTTTATCTGAAACCGTAGTTGATGTTAAAACTGGCGTAGTTTTTTTATTAATTAGCGAGGAAAAAGTAGTTTAAATCCAAGTGTTTAAATCCACAAAGAAGAAGTAGCGACGAACACTTTGTTTAAATCCAAAGCTGTTTAAATTCACGTAGATGAAGTAACGAGGAAAAACTAGTCTAAATCCACCTGTTTAACAAAGAAGAAGCAGCGGGGAACAACTAGTTTAAATCCACGGCTGTTTAAATCCACAAAGATGAAGAAGCGAGGAAAACCTAGTTTAAATCCACTTGGTTAAATCCACAAAGAAGAAGCAGCGTTGAACAACTAGTTTAAATCCACACCTGTTTAAATCCACAAAGATGTAGAAGCGAGGAAAACCTAGTTTAAATCCACTTGTTTAAATCCACAAAGATGAAGTAGCGAGGAACAACTAGTTAAATTGATGATAATGATAATCCAGTTAACGCATAAATATAATCGTTTGATGGCACGAACAGTATCAACACATTATTATGTAAAATACGATTATTAGCTATAAGCTGAGCCAATTTTAGCTACGCGTGAAATATGTACGCAAGTATGCCTTCATACGAGTCTATAATATGCCTTTATACACGGCAGCTGTATTCATCGAACTTTATTAAATTACGACGGTTTTATTTTTATTGGCAATTAAACAATTACCCATTTGGATATACAAAGGGCGGTCTGAGCCCTCCCCTCCCGAGGGAGAAATTTTATACCCATTCAAGGCATTGTGGTAAATTTTAGGACGTCTATTCAGCCACGGATGAAAGGTTCACGTCGAAAACAAGCTATTTGCTTAAATCGGGCTGTCTTAAGACGTTTTGTGGTATTGATGTAGATAGAGATACCTATACTGAATAGGTATTTTTGTTTGCGCTTAAAAATCTACTGTTGTTCTTTCTATTTATTAGTAGATAACAATAACACAAACATTGTTACTTGTGTCCGGATCCTTTTGATATTTGCTGTAGCTTTGTAGCTTTTGTTAAGTATTTGCGCCCTTAGCGTGAGATGACTTATCTGAGATCGTTATAGAAACCTATGGATCGCTCGTTCCATAACTAAAAGGAAGGGAATTCAAAAAATGTATAGGAATGACATTTTGGCCGACAAATTGATCACGAGACTTATCAAAGATATCTGTCATTCTCATACTGAATGAGCGATAGACAGGTTTCTATGGTTTTAGGTAATATAGGTAATGCTGTTGAATCCAAAATAAAATCCAATTTCACTGAAATTCCACTCCTCGAACGTCAGGAATGATACAGAGGCTGTCTTATAAGTTGGATAAAATATACATACTCGTACTTACTTACCTATTATTCTGTCAGCAACGAATACTTATCCAAATTTGGAGATCTTCTAACAATAATGGTCCGGTAAGCCTGATAGCCGGATACTAACCCATTCTGAAAAGAATTATGGTCCATCATTCTTACTCTTTCCTTTGATAGCATGAACCGGCTCCTTTAAATTGTCCGTCACGAACACTTGGCTTCCGGTTTATTTGATAAATGAATATTCAACTTTGCTCCTTTAGAGTCTCGTTACGGAGAGCTTTTGTTATGGATGGTTATAAAAATATTCGACGTTTTATGATATCTGGCTAACAAATAGTGAGTTATGACAATAGAAGCTTCTACCTTGCAGTTTAATGCTTTTGGTTGATAACATGAATTATATTTTCGAATTTATAGCTTTTATTTTTGATGTACATATGATTTTAGGATATAATAATCTCAAGATTTTACGGTAAATATCTTAAACGTTTCTTTTTCACATCGCAACTACATAGAGAACTAATTTACACATGGATGTAATCTGGACCTTCTAAGTTGACTCCTAATTTATAGGTCTGGGATAAAAGTACCTTATACAAGTATGTTCATCCAGGGTATAGTTTGTCACCGATCTACGCCCAAAGCAGTTCAGTAGTTGTGGTATGAAGGAGTAACAAACTTACCACTAACATACTTACATACAAACCATCACCTTTATAGTACTTATTAGGTCTGACTCTGATTATTCCAATTCTGAAGCCAACGCAGATGAAGACGTCTTTAGAAAAGAAAGCAGATAAAAATGTCGTGAGTGATGTTTTCGTAAGTAAAACAAACAAATGACTTTTTAGAGTTTATTTAATAAAAAATTCTTTTGACTTGAACACGATCACTAAATTACAGACAGTTAAAGAAATTGTGTAACACTGATCATTATTTATGTCGTATCAGTCGAGTAGCTTAAAAAACAATTATAAAATAAAATTATACTCTCGCTGACATTTTGAATCACGTTATGAATAGTACCTATATTTACAGTAGAGGTGATACCTAGTAGTGTAAGCATAAAATTTAATCAAAATTCCGTTCATTTTATGCAAGATAATATCTGTCTTCACATTGGTGTAGTAAAGTTAGTTGTTTAATAAATATTATAGAAAATACAACAGGAAAATTAAATCAGCCAAAATACTGAAAAGATTCAAACTACTGAAAGAAATCATCTTTGAAGTGCTTCTACTAAATACCACCTTAATTAAAATGTTATTATAGAAACAAAACTGAAATTATTTGAAAATTGTTATGTTATCACTGTAAACGGTATTTGAGTAAAAATTATAAATCTTCGCAATGTGCTGACTTGATTTCGTTCTTCGGATAGGTTTTTCTGATATATTTTTTCGTAAATCAAGATTATTGAAAAAGTTGGTACTTAATAATCATGTAGGTACCTACGCTAAAATAAGATGTTATCAGTAATTATAAATTTGGCCCTTTTAAAATTCTGCGCGACTCTACAAATTAATATACGCAAATTTCATCAATTAAATTAGGGACCGAAGTAAATATTATCGAAATTGCTCATCCCATGGACGCAGAAGGATTTATTTAAGGGATCCTTTATGTAAATATCAGAACGGCCCGCGGTAAGGAAATTATTATTTCTACTAAGTGAAAGCCTTTCGATGTCCCATTGTAGAATAAACATTTAATTCTAACGATTGATTTACGCTTATTTAACATTATAACATTGTGCCACTGTTAGGTACATATAAATACGTTTTCAGTAACATAGAAATTTTCTGGCCTTTATACAAAAAAATTGTTAGAGAACTTTGTAAACCTTTGGATATCAAATTATGAAATTAAGATAAATATCTATAAACTGAAAAGGGTTTCGTAATAACATTATAATAATTTTTTTTTACAAGTTTACACAAAGCGATTCATTACAAACGTGACTTTGAAAAGTATTTATGAAAATCCAATTTAACTGTACAGATAAAATTAAACTCTATAGGCCGGCAGTAAGTGGGCAGATTTTTTCACGAATTGTACACATCTGTAACCTACATAAATCGCATATAAATATTATCTAACACGGTTGCGACACTTCTATATGTACAAGTTATTATAAGACGTCAAATGAGTGCACCATTTTTATTTTATTTACACAATTTACAATAATTATTATTAGTAACAAATATTAACAATCATATTTTCACCAAAAATATCGTCAAATAGTTTTAAATAATACATAGTAATATTAATATATTATTACAGGAAAGTGGTGTGTAAAAATAATATATTGGACCTTGATTTACAAATATTTTAAATGACTACAATTTAGAACTTGTAAAGTTACTTATAAAGTAAAATTATATCATACACCCAATTTAACTGACACTAACAATTATTGGTACTAGAAGCTTTGATAAGTATAAAAAAGCCATTTTCATTTATAAAATCGGATTCAATCGTGTCAGCCTTTTTGTACCTAATATCTACTAAAAATTGATAAGTAACAACAACGTAGTTATTATGTTTCTATGAAACTGTTATCTTAACAATACAAATCAATATCAATTAGGCTCTTCTATCACTTCAACGTATACGCCTCTTTAACATCAAGTAGTTAATTTATCAAATTTACACTGGCTTTTACAATATTACAAAATCATAAATGTCTTTTAGACGCCCTTAAAGGTGAAAACGACACCAATGTGGTACCCCTTTGTGACTATGGAATGTTGATATTAAAATAAATTCTCTTTATACAACAATCGACCGGACACAGTCTGAAAATGTATTTTGATAAGAAGTAAGTATGGAAGTTAGCTCTCAAATTTCTAATGCAATTGACATAACGCCCGATAACAATTCTCTCCATAAATATATACCGACCGCATGCAGCATATAACAGATAAGATAAGCACTCCATGCCGGCCAAAGTCAGTTTCAGTATTACGATGAATCACAAAAAATTCTATAGTTCGTAATATCGAATAAATCAGGGTCACACCTAGCTCACGGTCCTCCATATTTTTTTTCTCTATGACGTACGTTTTATCCGAAAACAAACGGATTTAGTAGAGAAAAAGATTTTGGAAGATTTGTGTTACTGTGAGATGTATTGACCGGATTTTGTAGTTAGTTCATCGATTATCATGACTTCCGCAAAGCAAACAACACTTCCTTGTTTGAATCCAGTAATAAGGCTAGCACGTATACGGTTGCAAATCCAAGCGATTTTATATACGGCTTTTATCGATGCCGTTTAGTACTGAGTAGTCCTTTTGAGAAGTTGGAGGCGGGAATTGCGAGGGGGTTGGACCCCTCAGCTCTGTGCTAGGGAATCCAGCGGCACCACCAGTTTTCCGTTGGAGTAGCTGCAACAAAGGAAAAATTCAAATTAAACGAACGCTTCGAATTCCTAAAGCACTGTTTTTGTTCAATACCTTTAAATGATTGTGGGACTCTGTAAGCATGCATTATTTTTCGTGAAATCAGATCTGAATAATAATAACCTGTATGGAATTGTTGCAGTTCTGGATTTAGCTCTGCTTGGCCTACAGGCTTCATCTGAAACCAAGACATTTAAATTTATACTCCAATTAGAAACTGTTAATTGAATTTATACAGAAAAAACTCTGCAAGGGACTAATCGAAAGTTCGCCCAGTTCATAGTATCGGCAAAGCTTAATTAAGTGGAAGAGCATTCTATTGTCTCGGTTCTTCCGGAACAATACTTATCTCAAGTCGAAGTTAGCAAAAGCAATATCTACGATACCTTAATGACAGAACTTTCTATCGACTTTGTTAATCGTTTCTAAACCAGGCACATTTCTACACGATACTGGCTTACTTGAAATTTTAGGTGCAATATTTTATAAACACCTACAACTAAATAAAGAACATAATATACAAATGTGCTTCAATGATGGTGAAAGAACATAAAATAAAAAGGGTGAAGAACTTAAAAATATAGAGAGCTCCTCCTAAGGGTAATTGATTTTTTTTATAATGGACGCGCCCAATTGCCAATTATATGTAAATAAATAAAAATGACCGGATATTTATAACCTCTAGAATGCAATTTAAGCCACTTTAAAATAAATATCATATGCACGTATGAATTCGTGTTTTGGGGCCTTACCATAAAAGCGGCTAACATCGTTGCGAGAGGCACGCATCGCATTTGACGGGCTCCGAACGCCTCTTGCCCTGAGAGCCCTGCGAGCCGGACTTACGCCGGAAAGTGTACCTAACGAGCAGACCTGCAATGAAATGCCGCACCGTTAACAAAACAATCGAAAACAACAAGCAGCGTCCATCTGAATAGCGCCCACAGGCGGATGAAAGTGGACAAACAAAACAGGATGCCATATTTGACTTGGACCGCTCGAATTCATTTGCGCCCTTGTGAAGATCAAGAATTCAATTTGAGAATTTAATTTCGTCAAACTAATTCAGTTGCTTCGGCAAGTTAAAGTTTTATTTTTGTGTTTCGAGCTAAATACAGAATGTAAAAATGAACGTAATTAGGATTCTCTATTTAAACAGATTTTATCAAAATAAAGACAGAAAAATGATAAAATAAGCAAACTAAAGACAAATGAGTGTAATTCTAGTGCAATTATATTTAGCATGATATGAGAAAAAACATAAAAATGATATCTCACCTGTTAATCCTGCTTTGTTTATACTGTTCGAGCTAGAGAAACCCGAAATTTTCTTCCAAGCCCTCTTATTCCAGAAGCCGCTAGTCTTGGCGTCGCCACAACTAGAGCTCCTTGGAGATTGTCCTTCTTTAGGACACCGTAAATTACATTCTTCAGCTCCTAAGATACGGACACCTGCTCCTCGCGTTCCGTATGCTACTGCAGGCAAATGAGGGACTGACCCTGTCGGCTTTCTTCGTAAACTACCTACATAGCTGGCCCCACTACTACTTCCACTAAAACCACTATCCAAATCTGGGGGATTACAACTAGCTGGTGATAATAATTCATCCGTTGGACCTACCCTAAGTAGTTCTTCTATATTATCTCTATCCTCAGCTCGTTCAGAATCCGGGGATTCACATTCTGGCATGAGCATTGCTTCAACACTTAGATTTAACTCTCCCAGTATTCTCTTATGCCTCGACTCTACTCGACGAACCTCTTCTTCAACAACGCTCCTATCGAGTGAAACTAGAGATTGCCTGGGAACGTAACGATGTTTCGGACAAGTTCTCGAGCCATCTGTTATTTCCTCGTAAATATTTTCTTCCGTACCATATCTCGTTACAAAGTTATGACGGTTTGATCGATCCCGTGCTATCCCGCCACGTCCCCGTTGTCGGTTAGCTTTCCTTGACGAGGAGGGCATAGATAAATGATGGTCGTAGTAGGCGTATGAATAATCGACTGGTTCAAACCGTTCCATAGTAGCCGCGATATTACTTCGGTTCCACTGCTGTGGCGGCGAGTCTCTTGAGAGATTAACAGCCGCAAGTCTCGCGGGTAATATTTCATCGAGATCACGAGCACAGCGTTCATCGAGCGACTGAGCTCCGTCCCCGTCTTCTCGCCTATGTTTTCTGTGGGGTCGACGAGCCGTTTGTGACCTAGGGTGCCCTCGATCGCAATCGGAATCATTATCTTGACTATATTCTGGCGTGTGACTGCGATTGAAATCCGATCTATGCTTATTGCAATCGATCGTGTGGAGGAAATTATGCCTTAAACTATAACTGGAATTCCCCTCGTAGTCTGATCGATCATAGCACGGACTATCGTCTGCAGTGCTTGAATGAGCGTGAGGGCAGTCGGCAGCGATGCCTGATTCGGATGAGGGGTAGTCGTGTACTTCGGCCGTGGTGAGCACTCGATCGTCCGGCCGGGCGGGTTCCGACGTGGCATGGCGATGATGGGGCCGAGGTCGACCGGTTTCTCGGCAGCTTGCGAACGCCCTCTGCAGCGAAGGTTGGTGCGGGTAGCGTCCACAGCGGGAATCTAACACCGCCTCCCCAGGCTCGTCGGGGCTCGGCGGCGCGCTGCGTGATTCCATGGCTCATCGTCCAAACGCCATATAGTGCCTGTAAAGAAAAACAAATTTTATAATATTCGAAAAGACGATAACATATTTTGATTTTAATAAAAGCCCTCAGTTTGTAGATGGGTGCCGGAGGGCAATGAATTTTAAATTACATGGTCTGTGATAAGGGTAGGGTGAGTGACGATCAACAGAGCTACCGACGTCGATATATCATCATCAGTCGCCGGATGATAAATTTGGGCTTCGCTCAGTGTTTATTGTTGCGTTTTATGTGAATATTGTAATTTACCTACTGCATTTTAGAGATCAATAGCATTTTCTATACTAAAATTATGGAATAACTATTTAACTCTCGGATATCCATCATATTTATATGCAAAAATGTCACGGAAATAATATTTCTAGGAACAATTAGTAGAACCACGAAGATACAAGACAGATCGATAGGAGAACTGCAACTTTACAAGTGTGCTTGCGAACTTGATCAGATTCAAGACTCAAGTTGAACAAGTTACTATTATTGTCACTCGCCGCCTCTGGTTACCTCTATTTTAGCACGGACCTGCCGCACCATAATTACAGTACAATGTCTTACCGTTGAGAAAGCTTTTCCTAAAGTAATAATATAAAAAAATAACCCCAAACTGTCGCATAAAAATGAAAAACGTATTCAAACGAAGCAAAAACGTAATAAATCCACTTTTATCATAACAAAAATTCCACATCTGAATTTTATTGCGAACTCGCTTGAAGTTATTGCACGCATTCCAGACCAATTTATTACGATAACGATAATAAGTGTCCGTGAACTAGACAGTGGCGGGGGAGCCGGCACCAAGCAGGGACTACCCTCAGCCGTCGCCATGGTAACGTTCCCGCGGCTTATCGGCCCTCTTCCGCCCGATGTTCCTTGCATCTAAATCATCATCAACGTTGGGAAGCGCCTCGTAAAGGGCCCGTTGACCGTCCGCCAGCAATAACAATCTGCTGCTATTGCACCGCGCCGAGATTCCCCGTCCCCTGCGTATTAAGACGTTCTTTCGACACATTTCTTATTCTTTATACCTATCTAACTTTGGGGGAAACTGCTAATGCTTTCGCTTCGTACCTCCATGTTTGTTTTTTCGTCCCCACGTTTTGAGACCGCCGCCAATTTCATTAATTTCCCTTTATGGGAGGCTGCGTCGGTCGAAAAACGTTTTGGCTTAAATTGTATTGACTCAAAAGCGATAAGGTTTTTGAATACATTTTTGCTTCAGATATAAAATGGGGACAATCCTCAAGAACAGGTAGTTTCGCCTAAAGAAAGATAATTCGCGTTGAATATATTGAGAACAGGTTGAAGAACGAAGGATATAAAATACTTCAAAGATAGGGATTCTAAGCTTGAAAACCTTGACGGTGTATTTTTAAACTTCTTGCTTTTATAAATAACTTTCCTCGCTGTTCTGAGAAGAGGTGAACTTAAAGTTCCCCCTTTTATGAACGGTATGCAAAAGAATACCTTGTTGCAAAGTGCTCGGTAGGTATGGGCATTATTCGAATCGTGATATCAGCACATTTATTCCCCCAGCGCTCCCCTAGCTTTACGTGTTAGGTGCGGGGGTAAAAAATCATGCAACATTGCCTTCGGTGGCATAATTGCAATTAAGTCCGTGTTATTTAACATTTATTATCAAATTTAGTTATTTTCCTTTTCAGTAATGGAAGCTTTTTACACGTTCCTTCCATATTTTTTATGCTTATGACTTCGTGTCATCATTATTAATTAGATTATTAACTAGATTCTTCGTCTATCCAATATAAACCCGGCTTAAGCGCAAATAGAAATTTCTATCATTTATCACACGAGAGATACCCTACGAGAGATATTCGGTTCAGTTGAAATAAAATGTCAGTTCAAATGTGAAATTCGATATTAGTTTCGCCGTGAAAGAGTAAGGATTAAACACACAAGCTTTGGCTTTTTTAATATTATATTAGCTAGTGTGATAATATTTAGTGAAGAAGTTCGCCGGCATAAGATAAAATACTAATATTATACGTTAATTAATTAACAAAAAAAACTGATTGCAACTCCCATCAAACTATTCTGTTGAAATAAATCCTTTCCAATTAAAAATTTAAGACTTATATGCTTCTCATGGATACCAGTATCAGAACAGGACTAAATTGAAATGGGAACACACGGGAAGCGTCAGCTTTCTTATAATAAAAAAATTATCACCTAAATGGAAGCTTTTTACACGTTCCTTCCATATTTTTTATGCTTATGACTTCGTGTCATCATTATTAATTTAAAAAAAATTAACATAAGACTTTTTTTTACATTATCTGGAATAAAATATTACCTATGTGTCAATACGCAAAGGTACAATTATTATTTACAAAACTTAAACATAAATAAGCCTAATTTTAAAATAGCCGAATTAAGTATTTATTGTAAATCAAAAAGAAAGAAAACGGAAAGTCAATTAGCATACAGAAAATTAATTACTTAAAAATAATCCTGTTACGAGCTAGATATATTTTTATTTGGTTGTTAAAAGCAGCGAACCGAAAACTTTGACTACAATCCAAAACGTTACATTCCAATTGAAAATTAATTAGCCTCGGATAATTAGTGCTGTGTAATGGTAATTTGTAACTCGTGTTTTAACGCCATTGAGTGAGACAATCTCTCGCTATTATAATAATAAGTCCATCCATCACGCGGCGATAAGATAATAAGTGTTTTTTCTATGCACCCCTCGTTGTTTGTTCGTTAGGAATAACAATTTTTGTGGGAGACACATGTGTACAAGTTTTTTGTATGGAATTTAATATTTCGTAGTACGCCCGATCACAGCGTGGCTTTATTTTATTAGTGTCCACTGTCATACTAATATTTTTTTGGGAATTGGTAATAATAAAATTTTGTAGTAGGTTTTCCCATGGCTTTTTTATTGAGTTAGTACATGACAGCTATATCACCATGCTATTGATAAAATAATTGTACGTACCTATGCATATTGCATAAACATGATTATGATGAAGGAAATTGAGGACGATAATTTTAAGTATAACAGAATTTTATTTACAAAACACACATTTATATTCAAATAATAAAAAAATATATTATTTAATCGAATCAAATGATCATTCATGATGTTCCAAATTAATTAAAAGGTAAGGTATGGCCGTGTACTACAAGTAACCTTAATATTTGAATTATAGAAGTAGAAGAAGTTAGATAACCTGAGCAATACACTATTGACAAATATACGAAGGAACGGTTTATTTCTAAGCTATTTAGGGATGCCCAGCAGAAAACCATTAAGCGGCCTTTGTGTTACTCTAGTAACTGCTTTGAGAACAGTAAAACGTGCTAAAATATAAACGCACCACATTTAGAGTACCTCGTAATTTCACTATAAGTTTTATAGAGACTTATATGTGGGCAGTTGTTCAGTGATCAATTAAGAGAGAATCAAAACAAATTTATTACAAGTTCCCATTCTATTTCCATTTTATTTATGAATTTTGAAAGTCTTCTTCTAATGAAAGAATTATGCTCGATTGATGAATACCTAATTAAAAAGCCATATTAACTTTTTCTAACGTTTTAAAACCAAATCCGATTAAGCACACCTATATCGATTTCCATAGTCTATCTGCTCTCGACAAGTAAATGACCAGATTAACGGATAAAATGGTTATTTAAGAGATTTTTTGTGACCTGCAGGTTGAAAATGATAATAACATACTTTCATATTTAAACGTCCTCATGTAAAATTCGCTTGGAACCAGAAACACGATTGGAAAAATAATTTCGATAGAAAGTTTTCCCAAAAGTTGCTCCAAGATATCAATTTTATTTTTGCAGGACAGATTGATTTGTTTTGCTATAATCCGCTACTTGAAAAGATTCTGTATGGTACACATGAAACTCCACACACAAGTTTCCAACACTTTCTTCGACGCACGTTTCGTCCCGACACCGGGACATCCTCAGGAGATGTTGACTTCACAATGCGAAATCGTAGAGTCAGTATATTTCGCATTGTGAATTATGGATTACCGCAAAATAACGCCTGCTCCCATTCATATTTTATTTTAATTTGTGTCGGTAGTAATAATTTCCAAAAACACTGAGATTTTTTTTAATAATTAGGTACGTAAAACATCGTATTTCTGTCATATTCTCCTGCAATGCGCGTCGCTCCCACCAACGTATTTGTAAGGGACAAAATAAAATCCGTCTACTGCCTATAGGCACAACACATGACCCTGCCATTGAGTTATTAGTTTATAAACAGCGAAAACCCAAATAAAAATTAAATTTTCGTTTAGTTCGCCTTAACTTTACAAGCTTTAACGAAAAGTTTAAAATTTTAAATATAATTTGTTCCTTTTTATTGGCTCTATCTAGCTCTCTCTAAAACTATGTATATAATAATATAACTTATTAGCTGCAAAAAAGATTTCATGTTCCAAATTTTATCTATATTTTAAAAATCATTGGTTATTTTGCTGTTTGTTGCTTCTCTACATTGTAGATAATGGTGTTTTTTATTTGTATTTTTAAGCCCCTATCAGGCTAAAAGCAACGTTTTATTACGTAGTTCAGTCCAAATATCACGTTATTATTGTACACTAAAAGCTTTTTCTTACAGTACTGATATAAAACATCAAAAGTCCACAAGGATATTATTATTATGAAATCGTTTATTCGTTTTACGGCTTAGGTCTTTTACGTCTAGATTCTTCGTCTATCCGATATAAACCCGGCTTAAGCGCAAATAGAAATTTATATCATTTATTACACGCTTTACCCTACGAGAGATATTCGGTTGAGTTGAAATAAAATGTCAGTTCAAATGTGAAATTCGATATTAGTTTCGCCGTGAAAGAGTCAGGATTACACACACAAGCTTTCGCTTTTATAATATTAGCTAGTGTGATAATATTTAGTGAAGTCCGCCGGCGTAAGATTTAATACTATTATTATACGTTAATTACTTAAAAACTGATTTCAACTCCCATCAAACTATACCGTTGAATACATCCTTTCCAGTTAAAAATTTAAGACTTGTATGGTTTTCTCATGGATAGCATTATCAGAACAGGACTAAATTGAAATGGGACCACACGGGAAGCGTCAGCTTTCTTTACATAAAAAATATCATCTAAATCGACAGTCAAAAGTTATGAGGTAACAAACTAAAAAATAAACATAAAGTCGAATTGAAAACCTCCTCCTTTTTTGAAGTCGGTTGAAATATTGGCTGCATTCCCGCGCTGAACAGTTTAGCCCTCAAAATACAATAACTCACAACATTGTTGCAAATTAAAAAAGTCCGTTTACCAGTAATAAAGATCAAAGAGTAGGTAAACATTGAAGACCCAAACAACGGAAAAGATGAAAGTGAACATCTTATTATTTCACGTAAATGTAACCAATGGGACGCTACTAAAATTGGGGGGTACCTATTTCTAAGTGAAAATTTGCCAAGGAAACGGCGCGGCGAATTGGCTACCAGCCTATAAAGTGTAATGTCACATCCATTTGCAATTCAAGTGTCCTCAGCTTGTATTATGCCTAATAAAATTTACATATTTAAATTAAACAGCCAAGTAACAAGACGCTGGAGTCATCAGCGCTCAGATTACTCGGAATACCTTCGCATTCCTTTGGTCATCATGATCGAGACACGCTTTTTCAATCTAATACCCATTTTGGATCAATTAAAATATTTCCATTTCAGATTATCCTTTTGTAACGTACTTGATACGTCGTTAGTCTCCGAACTTTCGGATCTGTTAAGGAGTTTCGGCCCAAGTAGCCCGCGTAATTCTAATTTTATTTAGTTTTACGCAAATAGTAGGCTTATGGCATTGAGTTTTGCGAGCGTAACGCTAATGCATCTACAATCTACATGTTTTTAGTCAAAACTTTGCTCAGAAATTTCCATTCTTCTCATATTGGTTTCCAAAAGATTATTTTCTGCAGTTTCCCAGTTTTGGAGCTATCAAGAACCAATATGAAGTAAATGAATATTTTTGACCAAAGTTTCTGTGAAAAACATGTAGGTGCATAAACGTTATGCTCGCAAAATACTTTGCGATAAGCCGAATAATTAGTCCTCTATATGGGAAAACCTGAATAAAATTTTAATTTTCGCGCCCGGATGTCACTCATCTACTTTAAGACAAAATGGCTTCGAAGTAAAATGAAAAATATTCTGAGGCAATAAGATCTATTAAAGGCTACTAACACTCCGGCCACCCAGCTTATCTAACATCACAATTCAGAGGACTGATTGATGTAACAGGTGTAGGTATTGTGTGAACTCGGGCGGTATATTAGGCGTAGGATAATCTATTCTTGCTGTTACGTATTCTCTCTATGGTCTCACACATCTCCTACAAAACTACTGCGTCTGTTTCATCATAAGCTTAAGACGGTGCCGCGTGAAATAAACTAAAAGGCCAATCACGGTTAAAGTGATCTAGTTAATATTATATCAATTGTAAATAATAAAATACATAAATGCGAAGTGTAATGTTACAGTTAATGTTTTAAACTTTTGAAGTGGAAATTTCTTCTGGCTGCATACTTTAAATTTTTTTATAAGATAATTTATTTTAAAAGCTGATATTCCTTTAAAGATTTTAAAAATATTTTTTCCTCATTTTCGTTCCTGATATAGTTAGGGAGGTGGTTGTAGATTTTGATTGACATATTAAATGGGCTCGAACACAGAAAACAAATATGAGGTTCGAACTATGAAAAGTTAATTTTGACTGTGGCAATATTGCATTTGTTGTTTGAGTTTTCGGGGTATCGGCGCGGTTTGTCCAAATATTTTAGGTAGGATTTGATGTTTTATATATTTTATTGTGATCCGGCGGACATCGCACAAAGCATTATCACTTGTGCACTGAATGATGTCAAAGGTCGTGGTGTGTGCCGGGCCGATATATTACACCGACTTATCTAGCGCCATATCGGCTGATTTATCTCTCGTAGAGCACGCGAGTGTATTTCCGATCGTGAGCTATTTTGCGTACTTGTTAATACTATTTTTGACGGTAAATGACGGAGATTCAGTTTTAGAGTTTTTAAAGAAGAATAACCAAAGATATGCCAATAGTTTTCTCATGAACCAAAACTTATTAATATTAATATTCTAGGAAAATAAACTAGCGTTTTTAAGGACCATTGGCACTATAGCAATTTGTCTAATTTCATATACGGAAATTAATTTTGCATACAAAAAGTTATTTTCTTTTCAATGCACATTTCTTGTCACACAGATTTTATTGAGAAGTATACAACTTGTTTATTTGCCCATAACTTTGGAGTCCGGATATTAATTTAAAAATAATTATAATAATAGCAGTGAGTTAATGTGTCTACATTACGGTCTCTAACGTAGTCTATAAAAAATAAAGTTATTTCATGAATCCGATCTTCTGAATTAAGTATCATCAAACTAATTTTTCAGTCTTAAACCTTTTGTATAGGAAATAAGAGTAAACATATTTAATTAAACATTTGTTTTCAATTAATGTAACCGTTTACACAACTATCCTTTCATCTAGTAGCCATTTTCGACGAAAATGTTTATCCGTTCCAAAATAGTGCCTCTCGAATAATTCATGAAACCTGTTCAACACTCTGAACTCCTTTATTATTAGTGAATTTCGATTGGACAGTTCATTTAGTGTATAATTGTGATATACATACGTACCTACATTAAATATTTATTGTTACATAATTATTATTTTAAGAACTAGCTAACCGGGCAAAAATCGTCTCGCCATAGGGTAACAATGATATTTTACAAGTTACAATCTACCGAACGTAGACAAAAAAATCATAAAATCGGTCAAGCTATTTTGAAGGAGAACAACGGAGCAAAGCCAGGTCGGTGATAATCCTCAATGAAAAAAGGTGTTAATGAAAGCGGTCCTTTCAAATGTAATCAGTTAATGTATACGAGTCCTGCGGTTTGAGGACTGTTAAGTGGGGCCGCCATACGTAGATTTAGTACAGGTTGTTGTGCAACTCGACTCGAATAAACGGAACGAGCATTGTGATTTAAGCTTGCGGCATTTGTCCGTTTGGGGCGCTGACTGTAGATGTATCACCGATAAGAATCCTAAGGATATGGGCATCCGAACGATTTACGTTAACCTTTTTCGTACAAACAGTAGCACCATCTGTCAAAGTTCTCCTAAGTGGCTACTGAGCGAACTACAGCGTGGTTTTACGGCTGGAGACAAAACAAGCATTTTTGGCACCGGTAAACTGGCGACAATTTTTGCGCCGTCCGCCCTGTGCAAAGTATATGTCTATTAAATGTATGGAGAAATCCGTTCCGTTTATTCGAAGCGAGTATACTCGACAGTTGTACAAAAACCCGTTCTAACCCTACAGTACCTACGGAAAGGCGCAGTGCGGTGCGGTGACATACGATTTCACATTACACGGGTTTTACAAGTCACCTGCTCTAATGAAACCACTCAACTGAATGGACTGCTCTGTGCATCGGATATTGATCCTTATGCTTGTCACCATTTCGACAAACTCGAACAAGGGCTACCTATTATAGTGCCTTGAGTAGAGTAAAGGTTGAAAGGAGTCAGTTTAAATTTTTCCATGAGAAGTTCGATTGGGCAAACGTTCTCTCTACGTATATTTCAAATAAGCTTCAAACGTGCTGAGCTGACTTAGCAAAAGGCAAAGACAATCTATGCTCTATCTATGCACCGATATTGGTCAAGTGACTTATCGATCGAAATTGTCACGGATAACTATGTCATTCAAATGGATCTTGTTTTCTATGTTGTAAGCGATGAAGAACGAGAAAACAGCGTTACTTGGTTATACTGAACGCAATATCTTTTTGTCTGCTCGCAATGCAATAAAATGGGAGAAACAGACCGCCTAATGTGCTCTCTACGCACTACTTTATCCTACGCACCTCACGACAGACCTGCCGGACATTCTGTTTCCTAATTTTATGGCCTCACGTGCAGCGAGATATAGCGAGTCAACATCTGTTTTCCGGAAGTGCCGCACACATGTATTTCGGAGATTTTTCCGGAATAAAAGTAGCCCATATGGTAATCTATCTCCATTGCAAAGCAAACGACGATGATTTTGCATTTACAAAAGAACACCGGTCATTTCCTAAAGAAATCCTTTACTAAAACCCGGAAACACTATCAATTCCACCAACGCAGGTTAGATGTAATGAAATTATAGCCCCAAAGGGATTCACCCTAAAGGGCTGCAAAGTTACCGGGAAATCAGGTCAGCTTTGTCATATCTTGTAAAGGTACGAGAGCCTTATGACGAATAGGAATTTGTAACGCACCCTCGTCAGAAGTTACGCAAGGGTGTGTCCCTTTAAATTTTACATATTATAATGAACTTGGCCCATTTGAGATGAATAATGTTCGGACTAATTATTAATTTATTTATAGAGCAGTGTGGGATTTATGATAAACTAGCTTTTGCCCGCGGCTCTGTACGCGTTAAATTCGATTTTTTACTAATCCCGAGAAAAAATTCAATTTACTTTTCAATGACCTTTAAAAAAAGTAATCAAAAAGTAATAAAGTAAGTAATTTCAAAGTAATCTACCTATAGCTGTAGCTATAGATTAATGTTGAAAATTAGGGTTTTTAAATATCCCATGGGAACTATGGATTTTCCCGGGATAAAAAGTAGCCTATGTTTTAATCCGGGTTATAAACTATCTATGTTTCAAATTTCAGCCAAATCGGTTCAGAGGTTGCGGCGTGAAGGAGTAACAAACATACACACACACACACAAACTTTCGCCTTTATAATATTAGTGTGAATATTAGTGTGATTAATTTTGTTATTCTAAGTAGTTATTGCGTGTGCTCGCGGCTTCGCATGCGTGGCCTCTTTTATCTAATTCGAAGTTGGATTTTCAAAAATCCTGATGTCTACGCCTCTATCCAATCCGTCCATTAATTTAAATGGTGCGTTGATAAATTCACCTTTTCTTTTATGTATTCAAATCAGGGCCCTTATTCTGTACCTCAGTGATAATCACAGTTGTCTATGGATCGCTATACATTGCTGCTTTATTAAGTTGAACGAAAACAATTTTTAAAATTTTTTTGGGGTTCCGTACCAAAAAGAAAAAAAACGACACCATTAATTTTGTTACCATTAGTTTTGTTTGTCCTTCTGTCTATCCCTCTGTCTGTCTGTCTGTCTGTGACTACACTTTATTTCAACAGCTATTAAAGTAGTAAATGTATTAAAAAAATAGAGTGAATTATTAACTGTAAAGATTCAGATACATATGCATCTTGTTAAAAATTAACCCACTTCGATTTATTATTGGGTAACAGTTTCCTCTTCATGGACTTAAAGTTGTTTAGAAACTCCAGTCACTTAAATTTAATCGACACATTTTATGATTACGGCTCAATTACAACTCGAAAATAGAGAAACTTAATTTAAACTTCGGCAAACTGTTTGCGTGTCGGGGTATTGTCGGAATGTTTGGCTGATTGACTAATTACGAATTTTAAACTATAACTGAACTAATAACTGAAATTAAAACTTTTAATTAAATTCTAGGTATTATTTAAACGCTTTTGTTTAATATAAATGCAATAAGCTACAAGGATTTCAGGGTATTTCAACCCAAGCAATTGGTCTCTTCATTCTCACGGAACGTTGTGTGAGTGAGACAAGACGAATTGAGCTCGAATATCACAAAATAGGATGTTTTTCCCATATAGTGAAAAATTAAGCTAATTATCAAAAAATATTCTTTGCGTATCAGGACATTACACACATCGCAACGCAATCTAGCCCCAAAGCGTTAGCTTATATAAATGGTACTAGATAACTGATACATCATACTTAACATACATAATATATTGAAAAACAACCAGACACTTGAAATCATTCATGCTCATCACATAAACATTTTCCAGTTGTGAGAATCGAACCCAAGACCTCTGACGCAGACGGCGTGATCGCTACTGCTTCGAAAATTGGTCGCCAATTTACTATCAGTTATCACCAACACAATAATAAATTTTTCAATATAAAAACTCACTATAAAGTTTCTAATAATAAATTGAAAAATGTTTGGAAAACTCGCTACTGAGTATAAAGTTTCAGTTTCAGCATGGCCAATGCTGCGCTAAATTAAAAAAAAAACACGAAAAAAACTCCCATTTGAAATTGAAACTGACGACCTACGGACCTAACAACAATGATCTCGTAAGTTTCAATTTCAAATATGGGTTAGAAGGACAAAAAGTAATTAAAAATAAAATGTCCATTCAATCTCAAGTCCAACAGAAAAGTTAAGCGTAGTAACATGAACATAAAACATACTGCCTACCCTAAGGCTCGGTTGCTTGATTTGACTTTAACCGAAACGTTATAGTTAAATGTGGCGGCCTGACTCTTATTCCATCCGAAATAAGGGTCAGACCGCCAAATTGCCGCCATATAAGCCGGTCCATTACCGTAACACACCGCAACCACTGCACTGCAAGTCACCAAACTAATGATCTTGGTTAGTTTTTCTTCAAATAGGTGCTCGTTCCCGCTCATTAAGCCGGATTTAGTTAAATGAATTTGCGGTTTATACCAAGGAGGATATATTTTATCCGGCCATTAATTTAACAAGACAACTTTCAGGGTATTTTCAATTTCAAACAATAGCCTCAACTCCTTTTTATGTCCTTTCACTTCTGGGCATCGATGGTCTCTCAGAATAGGTTTGGCCATAGATCGCCACCAGGCCAACTGTGTGTTGGCGGGCTTCACATACCTTTGA
This sequence comes from Coenonympha arcania, assembly GCA_036785405.1. Lineage (NCBI taxonomy): Eukaryota > Metazoa > Arthropoda > Insecta > Lepidoptera > Nymphalidae > Coenonympha > Coenonympha arcania. The sequence goes on from CM072067.1 coordinate 9,065,525, forward strand.
TAACATTGTGCTGAAATCTTGAGTAAGCTGGTTTCTTCATAACGCTTCCCTTCAGCGTTAACGGTATTTTCGACATTTTACTTAGTAAATCTAAAACTATCAGGCAATAAAAATAAATAAAAATCGTTTTTAGAATACACAAACGACGCCCAAGTCAATATTGTTATCACATTTTGAAATTTCAATGGCTCTGTTTTCCCCCCTTTTTAAATAAAAAAACGGTTTTTTAATTTTGTCGATATCTTTAATAGCTGTTATTGAAATAAAGGGTCGTAACACACAGACAGACAGACGGACAGACAACAAAGTGATCTTGTAACAGTTCCGTATTTATTCTTTTGAGGTACGGAACCCTAAAAAACCAACAAACAGTGAAAAGTCAACGAATAGTGTATGCCTGAGATTTGAAACTACGACCCTTGATGAGTGGGAGAAGTCTAAACCCATGGGCTATCATTAAAAATATTTCAAACTTATTATAAATTTAATGTCCTTATTTGCTTTAATAAAATAGTACATTACTGAAGCGGCCTCTCTTGTAGGCATTGATGGACGAACGTGTAAAAGGCACACATAGTACGTGAGTCCATCAATGTCTAGTTGTGGCCAAGCCTCGTGTAGGACTTTTCTCAAACAATGCGCGGAAATTTAAACAAAGTACTTTGGCAGAAATTTTCAAAATCAATCACGAACAACGAACAACCATACTTAATTGTTTTAAAGTGTTCATTTGTTTTTTTTTTATCAATTAACAGCTTTCTCTTATCAGATAACAGATTTTCATACAACCTTTGTCGACCGCTTCTTGGTTAGTACAATCATTTCGATTTATTCCGAAGAAGATTGTCAGAATAATGCTCAAATTTTCAAGCATGTTCGAGAAAAGCTAATCCTTAGCGATGTCTAATCTAGATTTTCTTCAAAGTGCGGAGGTGTTCTAAAATAGAGGATAATGCTTGTTAGCGGCGAGCGAGTAAGTTGGGATTCTTCATGTACTCGTATCTGTTCAAGTTTATTTTTTTCTCAGTAAGAAAGTAGGAACTGGCAACATGTGACATCGCAATAGACATATACTGCTGTGGACGTAGTTCGCTCAGCAGCCACCTATATAAAATTTTGACAGATGCCGCTACTGTTTGCTTCTATGAAAAAGGTTTACGTAAATCGTTCGGATGCCCATATCCAGAGGTTTCTTATCCGTGGACAGCGGTTAAAAATCTAACTAAGGCGATTTTACAAAATAACATGATTGTAACCGACACTTATTAAAGTCTTAACCTTTACATTCAAACTGTCTTATTGGAAAGATGTTTATAGAAATTAAGCACTATGACCATAGAACCTAAACGATGGTTAATTATTTTTTAATTTCAAAAGTCTCTACTCACTTAAACGCTAGGTTAATTAAATGTGTTAGAGAAAATTAGACCACATTGTGCTGAAATGTCAGCCTAAATCTCGTTCGAACTAATTTATCAACGTAACATGCCACAGGCCGCTGCAAGTCACCGGACAAATGATCGCGGATAGTTTTCTTCAACTAGGTAGTACTTACGAGATTTCTTTCAGTGGCTGAAATTAAATTGCGGTCTGCTGCATCTTTTCAAGCTTTAAAGCTGACAGTGAGTGATTTCATCTGAATGATTTCTTATCGTAGATAGGCTTGCGCTTGATTACATTTTTCCTTCATGGAAAATGTCTATCTACTCATCCGTAGGGTGAGTTTACCTAGGATACATATGACATCCCAGCATGGAACTTGGAAGCGCATTCCATGCCTTAGCGGTTTTACTCAGAACCGTGAATTAGAAATATTTTGAAGTGATTGGATTTTAATCAGGAAGGCTCAATTTCTACCGAAGAAGACACGAGAGAGGAGAGAAGGCACGAAGTGATGCTCTCTGTCACCAAAGCGGAGAGGAGACGTGTAGTGGGAAGAAGATGTAGTCCAGTGCTGTCTTCGAACGACAGTTAACAAAGGCAACGGGGAACCAAGTGAGTGAGCGCCGGCCGACTACAGTCATCTCCACTCTGCCGCGCCACATTCTAGCTCGCGCGGCACCAAATGAACAAAAAATGAGACATATTCTGTCGAAGTTAAGCGGAGAGGAAGGGTTAAAAATAACACAATCTGATTCGTTATTTAAATTAATTCTCTTCTGGAAATTAATCTATATATATAAAAGAATGAGGCATTTTGGTGATTTTGGTTGTTCCAAGGTTTCCGCCAAAACTATAGGTCGTAGAGATCTGAAATTTGGTACCTAGGTAGATATTAGGTCATGAATTCGTACTAAGACGGGGATTCCAGAAATTCAAATTGTAAGGGGTAAAAACCGTTGGTTTTTTGGATTTCCCCATACAAAAGTGAAATTTTTTTCGTTGTTCCAGGAATTCCCGAAAAGCTACAAGTCGTAGGGATCTGAAATTTGGTACCTAGGTAGATATTAGGTCATGAATTCGTACTAAGACGGGGATTCCAGAAATTCAAATTGTAAGGGGTAAAAACCGTTGGTTTTTTGGATTTCCCCATACAAAAGTAAAATTTTTTTCGTTGTTCCAGGAATTCCCGAAAAGCTACAAGTCGTAGAGATCTGAAATTTGGTACCTAGGTTGATATTAGGTCATGAATTCGTACTAAGACGGGGATTCCAGAAATTCAAATTGTAAGGGGTAAAAACCGTTGGTTTTTTGGATTTCCCCATACAAAAGTAAAATTTTTTTCGTTGTTCCAGGAATTCCCGAAAAGCTACAAGTCGTAGAGATCTGAAATTTGGTACCTAGGTTGATATTAGGTCATGAATTCGTACTAAGACGGGGATTTCAGAAATTCAAATTGTAAGGGGTAAAAACCGTTGGTTTTTTGGATTTCCCCATACAAAAGTGAAATATTTTTCGTTGTTCCAGGAATTCCCGAAAAGCTACAAGTCGTAGGGATCTGAAAATTGGTAACTAAGTAGATATTAGGTCATGAATTCGTACTAAGACGGGGATTCCAGAAATTCAAATTTTAAGGGGAAAAAACCGTTGGTTTTAGGGATTTCTCCATACAAAAGTGTAATTTTTTTCGTTGTTCCAGGGATTCCCGAAAAACTAAAAGTCGTAGAGATCTGAAATTTGGTACCTAGGTTGATATTAGGTCAAGAATTCGTACTAAGACGGGGATTCCAGAAATTCAAATTTTAAGGGGTAAAAACCGTTGGTTTTAGGGATTTCTCCATACAAAAGTGAAATTTATTTCGTTGTTCCAGGGATTCCCGGAAAACTACAAATCGTAGAGATCTGAAATTTGGTACCTAGGTTGATATTAGGTCATGAATTCGTACTAAGACGGGGATTCCAGAAATTCAAATTGGAAGGGATAAAAATCCTACTTTTAACGGATTTTCCCATACAAAAGTGTAATTTTTGCGTTGTTCCAGGGATTCCAGCGAAATTAAAAGTCGTAGAGATCTGAAATTTGGTACCTAGGTTGGTATTAGGTATATCATGAATTTGTATTCAGAAAGGGATTTTTGAGATTCAAATTTTGAGGAGGAAAAATTTTGAATTTTTTGGCCGCCATTTTGAAGTTTTTTGTTACTGGGCCGATTGCTTTGAAAATCGATATTTGACTATGGCAGAAAGCATAGAGACGGAATTTGTGGTCAAAATTTAAAAAATAGGCCGCCATTTTGAACTTTTTTGTTACTGGGCCGATTGCTTTGAAAATCGATATTTAACTATGGCAGCAAGCATAGAGAAGGAATTTGTGGTCAATATTTAAAAAGTGGCCGCCATTTTGAACTTTTTAGTTACTGGGCTGATTGCTTTGAAAATCGATATTTGACTATGGCAGCAAGCATAGAGAAGGAATTTGTGGTCAAAATTTAAAAAAGTGGCGGCCATTTTGAACTTTTTTGTTACTGGGCCGATTGCTTTGAAAATCGATATTTGACTATGGCAGCAAGCATAGAGAAGGAATTTGTGGTCAAAATTTAAAAAAGTGACCGCCATTTTGAACTTTTTTGTTACTGGGCCGATTGCTTTGAAAATCGATATTTTACAGTGGCAGCAAGCATAGAGAAAGAGTTTGTGGTCAAAATTTAAAAAAATAGGCCGCCATTTTGAACTTTTTTGTTACTGAGCCGATTGCTTTGAAAATCGATATTTTACAGTGGCAGCAAGCATAGAGAAAGAGTTTGTGGTCAAAATTTAAAAAATAGGCCGCCATTTTGAACTTTTTTGTTACTGGGCCGATTGCTTTGAAAATCGATATTTGACTATGTCAGCAAGCATAGAGAAGGAATTTGTGGTCAAAATTTAAAAAAAGTGGCCGCCATTTTGAACTTTTTTGTTACTGGGCCGATTGCTTTGAAAATCGATATTTGACTATGGCAGCAAGCATAGAGAAGGAATTTGTGGTCAAAATTTAAAAAAGTGGCCGCCATTTTGAACTTTTTTGTTACTGGGCCGATTGCTTTGAAAATGGATATTTGACTATGGCAGCATGCATAGAGAAGGAATTTGTGGTCAAAATTTAAAAAAGTGGCCGCCATTTTGAACTTTTTTGTTACTGGGCAGATTGCTTTGAAAATCGATATTTGACTATGGCAGCAAGCATAGAGAAGGAATTTGTGGTCAAAATTTAAAAAAGTGGCCGCCATTTTGAACTTTTTTGTTACTGGGCCGATTGCTTTGAAAATCGATATTTGACTATGGCAGCAAGCATAGAGAAGGAATTTGTGGTCAATATTTAAAAAAGTGGCCGCCATTTTGAACTTTTTTGTTACTGGGCAGATTGCTTTGAAAATCGATATTTGACTATGGCAGCAAGCATAGAGAAGGAATTTGTGGTCAAAATTTAAAAAAGTGGCCGCCATTTTGAACTTTTTTGTTACTGGGCCGATTGCTTTGAAAATCGATATTTGACTATGGCAGCAAGCATAGAGAAGGAATTTGTGGTCAAAATTTAAAAAAGTGGCCGCCATTTTGAACTTTTTTGTTACTGGGCAGATTGCTTTTAAAATCGATATTTGACTATGGCAGCAAGCATAGTGAAGGAATTTGTGGTCAAAATTTAAAAAAGTGGCCGCCATTTTGAAATTTTTTGTTACTGGGCCGATTGCTTTGAAAATCGATATTTGACTATGGCAGCAAGCATAGAGAAGGAATTTGTGGTCAAAATTTAAAAAAGTGGCCGCCATTTTGAACTTTTTTGTTACTGGGCCGATTGCTTTGAAAATCGATATTTGACTATGGCAGCAAGCATAGAGAAGGAATTTGTGGTCAAAATTTAAAAAAGGTGGCCGCCATTTTGAACTTTTTTGTTACTGGACTGATTGCTTTGAAAATCGATATTTGACTATGGCAGCAAGCATAGAGAAGGAATTTGTGGTCAAAATTTAAAAAAGGTGGCCGCCATTTTGAACTTTTTTGTTACTGGGCCGATTGCTTTGAAAATCGACGTCTGACTATGGCAGCAAGCATAGAGAAGGAATTTGTAGTCAAAATTAAAAAATGATGAACTTTTTGGCCACCATTTTGAACTTTTTTGTTACTGGGCCGATTGCTTTGAAAATCGATATTTGACAATGGCAGCAAGCATAGAGAAAGAATTTGTAGTCAACATTTTAAAAAGTGGCCGCCATTTTGAACTTTTTTGTTACTGGGCCGATTGTTTTCAAAATTGATATCTGATTATCGCAGCGAGCATAGAAAAGGAATTTTTGGTAAAAATTTAAAAGAATTGGCCACAATTTTGTACTTATATGTCTTACCATGGTAGCAAGCAACCACGGCCGGATGTATGAACGGACGGTGGAGTCTTAGTAAGAGCTTTTACCCTTTGGGTACGGAACCCTAAAAATGGCCACCATATTTAACTTTTTTGTGACGATCGAATTTTTCAAAATCAATATGTGACTATTACCAGGAAGCAAGAGAAAATTTTGTGGGCAAAATGGTGTGTAGTGCAGGAATTTTGGAAATTAAACCACCATAGTAAAGCATAACTCAGAAGTTAACGTGAGCGAAGCCGCGGGCGTTTGCTAGTTCTTTATAGAAACCAGGCCTTAGGATGCCATCGTTCGCGATGCCGTCCCGTTCTAAAGTAGGAAGGTGAAGGAGTTATATGGTGGTGAAATTTCTGAAATCGCTTTCCAAAGTTTAAACTGTAAAACACCTAAACAAATTAAACATGCAACTGTATGACAGTGTTGCAAGTACGTTCCACTATTTGATGAATATTAGATGATTAAGATGGATCCTAAGACGCTGAAATATATATTTTCTAAGAGAAACATGGTCAGAAGTGAACTTCATTATATCAACATAACATCATACTTAATTTTTTTAAAGTAAAATTATACATAGGATCTTTTTGCATAGGTAGATATCATTGTAGACCTTGAGTGGAAGAAGCCTCTTTTTATCTCAGAACAACAATCTGGTTCCCGAATAATTTTTAAAAACGGTAAACGCGGGGGATTCAGTCTAATAACAAACGGTCCGAGAATCAAATTGGAACGGTGGTTAAATCCACTTTCAACCATGTTTAAATTGACTGTAGACTACAGTCTTTAGTCTAGAACTCCGGGCCAAAATGACAGTAACATATTACCTACACCACAACGCAATGTAATTTGTCTTCGAGAGTAAAACTACTATAAAGGTTGTGTGGAACAGATGTTTTATTCAATTACAGCTTTAGTTGTGGTTGTTACTAATGGGACGTGGAAGCGGGTGCATCAATCATATTCTCATCCACTTTATGTCAACGTGAAATTTTGATAGTAGCATGATTGATTGCCGTTCGCCTAGAGAAAATTTAAGGGTTGAGTTCACTTGCACTCAAACTCCCTGATACTTAATTTTACGTTTTAACAAGCCTCGGTAACTCAACTATCCGGTGAATTGAATAAATACCAATTATTCTGAAAAAGCGAAGACGATGGTTAATTAAACTGCAACAGCAGAGAGGCTTACCTACCTGAATAAACATTCATATATTCACAGGTGAAAATTTACTTATGAGAGTAGTGGGCAATTCAAAATACATACGAGTCGATTTGATCTTATAATAATTATCATTAAACTGAATAAATTTTTTTAGAAATATCAACTTCTGTTTTGAATTGGAATTTAACGAAGCTAACACGATAATTATTTAATAAAGACTTTTGAATCTCTTTAAGTAACATAATAAGAAGTGATGTAAATCTAGGCTCAACAATTCATAGGGAATTACAAACGCTAGACGAAGATGAGAGATCGCAGGATGCCGATTGCGAATCGATATCGTTAAATGCGATTAACATATAAATCTAACATATATAAGTCGTAGACTTTGCTTTAGTGGTGTTAAAAATAAAAAGGTAAGAAGTGTCCTCCAGAATTCCCGGCGGCTAAGGCGACGAGAGAAAACGAAGAAATCGCTCCGCATCCACGAACTGAAATACTTAAGACAGAACGGTTCAAGAACTGCACATTGTTTGTATTTCTTTTAAATGAAACGTTCCAGTTGTCCTGTGAATTTAAAATTTTCGTGTCTAGACTTGTACGTATTTATAAACAAAAGCTTCGCTCAAACGTGGGCACTTTCACGCAATCTGCTATTATGAGTAATAGTTCTGGAATACTTTCGTTAGGCCTTTTTTCCTTTATGATATTATTCCGTTTATAAAATTACTTAGTCCAAGCCAATAGGTATATAATAATTAAATCAAATCAAGAGCATTATAAATGTAAAAACTATTGGTTTTATGAAACCACGATGCGCGATGCAAGTGAAACTTAGATGGAGGTAAGTAATTGTAACAGCGCCATCTCTTGATGCAACAGTTTATTACTCGATGACAAGTATTAAGATTAAAGTATTAGTTGTGACTGTAAAAGTTAATACCTACGACAAAAATTAACATTCAAGTGCCACACAAATAGAGATGGCGCTATAAAATTACTACGCAATTGATCTGACACCGTCGACATGCTTGGGACGATAGAATAAGCCTGAGTTTTTTTTTTAAGTGAAACTTTCACTTAAAAAAAACTCAGGCTAGACAGTGAAGAAATTTTAGACATAGGTAAGACTGGCCAAACGATAAAACTCTTGTGCACTAAAGAGCAAAATATCGATATAAATCTTTCAGCTAAGCGGATCGCTTGGCAGTGAGAAAGTTCAATATTAGCCAGTAAATATAACAAAACGACCAATTACGCGTAAGGCGACCGCCGCAGACCGTAAGAGTCGCGCCTGTCCGGAAAAATGAACCTCTCATGAAATTTAATGTGAAAATATCTTGAAACGACGCCAAAACCACGCCTGAATTATTTATGTAGCACTATTTTAATAGCGTACTCCTTCGTTCATTACAGTAAAAGTGTTTCTTAATTTTGTATGCTAACTCAATATTCCAAACGACTGTCGTACGCTCCCATTAAAATGAAGTATGAGGCATGACTCAGGATGTTTTGCGGGAAAAAATGGGAATGCGAAAATATAAGAGCCTCGCTGGTGTGCTCATTTTTTTTGGCAAAACTCCTACGCTAAAAAGTTGAAGTGCTTAGCATCAGACTGATTGGATCCGATTTTCGGAGCAATGAGGCGAATACAGAAGTTCGATTAGGTGAAGGATTTAATATAAAAAAGCTTAATTGAAATCTGATGAGATTTTTCCCGAGACGTAGGTATCTCGTAATTATATGGTTTGTTGAAATTTCTTCATTTACTTAAAACCTGCAATTATATTAAACTATCTTTCGAAACGTATCCCGTTGGTATGTTTACTATAAAAATATTTGAAGTAACATAATGATAGCATTTTCGCATACAATTATACAATCAATCAGTCAAGCAAGGGATCGCTTAATATAACTTCCACAAAATAGTACAAGCGAAATCCAGATTATTAAAGCAATATTAATATTTTAACAATAACAATATTATTTCAGCTTTCAACAATAAGTATGATATAGTATTCCGATAATTTTAGACAGTACTCAATGTGGGCTGAGACAAAGCCAGGGCATTGCGTAGGCAAATTCAAGATCGATGCGTTGTAAATCAATCGCCTACGCCGGGCGATGCGCGCGCGGTGCTATAAATAATATGAACAATAAACATATCGTCAGTTCGTCCTGGGAAATAAAATGATTTTGCGTATTTCTGCCACTGCTTTCTTGCCTCTTTTTTAGTGTCTATATTTACCTACAAGATGAAATAAATCGGCCAAGTTCGAGTCGGGCGCGTGCACGGAGGATTCCGTACCATTATTTAATATTTATCCATAAAAATATTTTATCTTTAAAATTGATCTAAATCAATGTGGAGTAAAATAAAAATTGATTGATACTTCTGCATCACACGAACATATCGAGATGATGTTGCAGAGGCCCCAATATTACCATACTTAGTAAGGTAATATTGGGGCTTCTGTATAATCGACTAGAAACGAGTCAAAAAAATTACATTTGTTGTATTATATATTTAAATATTTATTTTATTCTGCTTTTTAGTATTTGTCGTAGCAACAGAATTACATCAGAAGGACAGACGGACGGCGGAATCTTAGTAATAGGGTCCCGTTTTACCCTTTGGGTACCCCTAAAACGACATTTGTACTGTAAAGTTATAAGGTGGTTTATAAGAAGCGTTATTATATTGTATGCAACGTTTAATTAAAAGCTTGGTCACTCTTTTCTGGTATCCAAAATCAATACATTTTCCATTTGTGGGTCTCGAACCTACGACTCAAACGGCAGGATGGCTACGGCTACGCCATTCGGTCGTCAAATTAACGGTTAAGGAGCGGTTTCTTATTACAGTAAATCGAAATAGTTAGTAGAATTGTTGTGGTAAGACAGACCAAGGATACACAATATAAAATAACTCATTTCGCGAAGATAACAGTATCATTCAAAATAAACAGCCGCCTAATAAATTGGATTCGTGGAAATATCGCCAAGTCAATCGCAAACAGTGGGACGAAAATGTTATGTAAACATCAGGAATATCTGCCCTCTGGGCCGGGATCCTCCTACTGAATAAACAACGCCACAGTGAAAGCAAACTCAAACAAAAGTAGATTTATTCACCAAATACGACGATTAATACTCGATCACAGGCAGCCTACTAGGAACTTTACGGATAACATTGCTACTGTTTTTCTTCAGTTCCAAGTTTGAACGTTAGTACAGTTTCATTGGTACAAAACGGAGACCTTTTTTCCACAAAATAATCCCACCTATTTCCATTCGTTTATTTTCTCTTTGACACATGAATTAGATATAGCAATAGCGAGGGACCAGAAAGAGACCACTTCACCTTTATCTCACTCTGGTCCCTCGCTATTGCTATATCTGTTTCATGTGATTTCATGTGTCAAAGAGAAAATAAACGAATGGAAAGAGTTTTATTAAAAAAAAATTCTCGTGTCAATGTTTGTTATTACTCCTCCGAAACGGTTCGACCGATCGTTGTGAAATTTTCTGTGTATGTTCGGTAGGTCTGAAAAAAGGTTGAGAGTTATACGCGCATCGGTCTTAAGTTATTTTTTTTAATCCCTAATGGCAAAACAACGTTTGCCGGGTCAGCAGTTCTATGTATATTATCAAGTCGCTTACATTTCGTTATCCATCCATATTATTATGACTAATAAATAAATTCAAAATATGAGTTTGTTGGATAGTTTGTTTTTCCTTCAATGACTCTACAACGGAGCAACAGATCGGAGAGACATAAACTACTTTTCATCAAGGGATAATCAATGATTCCCACTGGATTTGTGAAGAAAAACCGAAATTTACGAGAGTGGAGCCGCGGGCAACAGCTAGTTGGTAACAAACCTCTATATATGTTCCGAGCATAAGAATATTTATTTTGAGTACTTATAAAAACTACGTCAAGAGATATTACCATAATTAAACTGAATTCCTAGCCGTCTAACATGATACTTTAGCTTCAATTAAAAGTCATTCCAAGAATGTTTTGGGAAAATTATTAATTTAACTGCCATGTAATCTACCGTCTATGGCTTCACGGAAACCATGTTTTTTTGAGGTTTCAGATTAACACACAACTAAATTAACTTACCAGAGGTAACATATCTACTATAGTTGAAATATATTTTTGTTTATTATTAGGTTTCGTATTATTTACCAAAAAATCGAAAACGATGGGTGTACAAATTTGTATCACCTCTTTATAAACATAAATCGTATAGGAAATTCCGGTTTACGTAATTACAGTTAATTTTTCGGTTAATCATGTACAGGGACAGATTGTGTTACAAGCATAAATAGAAGTTTACCATATCTTTGTAATTCGCCAAGTCTTGATAACAATGATTCATAATATCTTCGCAATTTGAACAACGAAGTTAGGTACCTGCCATGATTTATATTTTAATTGAATGAAAATATTTATTTTTCTCTCGCTCTTATGAAAATTCAAAACTGTATCGCCAGGTTCGGAAAGCAGGTTTGCACCAAGAAGAACTGGTAAGAAACTCGGTACTTGGCTCTTTTCAATAATGTCATAGTATATACAAGTTTTGTAATAGGTATAGTATGAAACGATATTACAAATTTTTAAGATATCTCGGGAGCAATGGAAGCTTATCGCTATCGTTCCAAGAAAATCCTTGCCGTATAAAATTCTTCAACGGTATACTAACCCTGATTTATTAGATATTTTTATAGTGACTTTAAACCTGTGCAAAGGTCCAAGACAGTCCAAGTCCAAGTAATTAAGTGGCAAAAAAATTAACATTATATTCTGATCAATAAATGGTCAACATGTACGTATACCTATGCTGTCTTTCCTACTATACTATGCATCCAAAGTAGGGTTGCCATTCGTCCCGGTACACCGATTTAAAACTTCTGTCCCGGTCGTCCCAGTTACCCTACAAAATGTCCGGGTATTTCATTAACAACAGGACTCAGACAGCGCAGGTTTTGTAGAAAAAAAAGAGGTAACGAATCTCGGGATGAAAAAGACATGCACCAAAAATGGTTAAGTTTTTTCAACATAGACAGATGTTTTAGAAAGGATTTTGTTTTGCCAATATTTATACGCCATCCCTTGTCATAACGCCAACATCAAAAGAATACCTATTTTCTTTAGTAGGTAGGTGCACAGTGGACTAAAGAACGCAAAGCATGGATTTCGGTCTTCCTTATACAAATTGTCTTGAAAGAAAGAAATTGTGAAGAAATGCGAAAAATATATTAAAAATTAGTGCACAACTGCACTATATTGTACTTTTGAAATTTATTTTGTAATATTTTTTAAGAAAGTTAAAAAATAACGTATTTTTTTCATTTACTTTCTATCATCACTAGGTACTATTGCTAATGTCCCGGTCATTATTTAAGCTGTTATGGCAACCCTTATCCAAAGGTATACTTGAATGCATATGCGGTCATGCACCTTGCCGATTAGCAAACAAGGCTCTTGCTTTGCTTATACATAATACAAGTCTGCGTCTGGATGCCACACAAATCAAACCAGCAGAAGGTCCGTCATTTGTAAGCCACTGACAGAATACTTATTATGTACAGTGTCGTCGTCTGGATATTATTCCTGTCCCAGTGCTGAATTTAAATATTTTCCCATGATAGAAGGTATACACTTAATAATGAGTATAAAATGTATCATGATGGTTATATTCAGCATCATCAGCTACGGTTCTACAGCCCGTTGTGGGCGGGGGCCTGCTCCAAAAGATTAATCCATCGGCCTCTGTCCATTGCGTTCATTTTCCAATTATATTTTACTTTAATGTGTCGGTAATAATAATATCCAAAAACTATCAGAAACGGTTTTTTGACATCTGGCTTATTTTTGTAGTAATTAGATAAAACATCTTTTTCTGTTATACTTTTCCGTGACGCTGCATGTCGCACTCACCAACGTATTTGTAAGAGTGAGCAAGACAAAAATAAATTCAGTGTATCCTATTAAATTAGTCTCCCTTTTATAACTTTGTAGTGTACTGTCTGTGGGTAGTTATAGAAAAACAGGAGAACAAGTATATATAAGGTAACTTCGATGCGGAGAGTCAGTCGTTATACAACCGTCGACGGGACCACACCTGTCTTGTAATAAGTGCTTAGTGCGTGCTAGTATTTGAAGTCCGTAGTAAATACGCGGACATTACAAACTTGATCGTCCATATGAATATTGGGAAATAGAATTTTGAAATTCGTAGTGCATAGTAAAATGGGGCAGTAGAAGCTTTCAATCGGCGAGTGTAAAATATCATAGCCGCTTTTGTGGTTTCAACGTACCTTTTGTTTAGGTTTTCAGCTTCAAAGGGGATGTATCGATGCTCCATCATGCATCGAGTGTATTGACAGTGTCTCGGACAAAGGCAAAATATTTTTACTTCCCTTGTTACGTTTTGTTCCCTTACGATAAAAGTCGGACTATTTTCATGTCGAACTAGGCCGGGGATTCACCTGCGTGGATTTCGGCCATTTACTAATCCCACGATAAACGGATAGATAACAATTAATAATATTAATCAAGCTATCTATATTCCAGTCAACCACAAAGATAAATGTCACTTCAAAATGCTCGCGTGAGAATTAAAATTAAAATTAGCTTGCAAATATATAGACGTAAAAATTCTAAATAAAGTCGCAGGATATTTTGTGATAAAAAAAAAACTGTTTTACTTCCATTGCAAATTACAGAATATAGGTACTAACGCTACTAAGACCTAATCTTGAAGTTATTTCCTAAAGAGCATTGTAGTGGTTTATGTTTTAAATCCTCTTACAACTAAAGTCGCGTTCTGCGTCTCCTAATATGCTATTAACTTTTGTCAAGATTACGTCCGTATTTATTACAGAAAAGAATTTTTCTGTTACCAAATAAAAAGCAATCTACATTCTCGGATCAGCATGATTTTTTGCATAGACATAGTTGAAAGAGCGTAGAGTGACATAAATGATATACTTTCTATCACAGAAAAATCAATTATTTCCACTGGATTCGTTAAAAACCCGAAATACACGCGAACGGAGTCGCTAGCAACAACTAGTATGCTATTTACTAAGTCTATGACAAAAAACCGTTTCCGCTTTTGAAATAAAATTACTAAGACTAAATATTTTTTAAAGGTAGGTACAATGCCTCTAACTCTAAGCACTCAACATGCATTCCACGAAAACATTTAGCACCATTCCACGTATTACACCCCTATCAAAACAGGGTGTTGCCCTGTGTGTTTGTTTATTTCAGCTACCGTACTTCCAACGAAAACCTGACCCAAAGACTTTTACTGTTAGCTTAACTACAATAACAAACGTTCCTCACAGTAACAATCACATTTTATATCCCAAAGTTCACAAGCGAGGGTGAGAATAAATTATTTTTTGATGTGTTACGTTACTCTATTTAAGATACAAACAAAGGTTGTTGGGTAAATAAAACTGGAAATGCGAGTTTTACACGTGTGAAAATGAAATCCTAGAGAATTATGTATACCTAAGGGTCAATTTACACCGCGGCGGAATGGAATGGAAGCGTTTTTTTACATATCATAATGAACTTTATGTCAATTGTCTAAGACACAATTTAAATAGGAGCCAAAAAGGTCGTGAGTCTTCCGGGAAATCCTCGCGCATTCTCAAGAATGACATATTCTGAAGCTATAATAATATGTAAAAAAAGTCCATTCCATTCCGGTGCGGTGTAAATTGACCCTACTGTTTTGGTTATGTTATGCCTACTTTTATAATACTTAATTAATCAATTATTATTACGCGCAGCTTGCTGGTGATATCCCTGCGGTTCTCCACACCCCACAGGTACCTCTGAGAGGGAGATATAGGTCTGACTTCTGTCTCCCTCTGAAAGGGTGGAATTGCAAAGAAGACACACAGCTCTAAATTAAAAATTCGGAGTTATGACCATTTGTGGAAACAAAACATCAGTACTTCAGTGTAGGATAATGAGGTGAGAAAAGCATGCCTGCGAATTCTTCATAATGTTGTCAAAGGTGTGTGAAGCTTGCAAACCTGTGGCCTGATTCTGTATCATTAGCTAGCAACTCGCACTGGGTTTTTGACTGAGAAAATGGTGGCAAAAATCCTATTTTTGCACAAGGTACCAACTCAGGTTGGTATGGTATCAAGTCAACATAGGTACCATGCAAGTTGGTAACTTGTGCAAAAATAATACAAAAATGCGATTTTTGCCGGTTAAAGTTAAGACCATTTTCTGCTTTAATTTGAATTTATTTCAAGTAGATGACCCACATATTTGTTTCGGCATAGAGATAAATGTCCATATCGGTAAAAGACTTTCACTGAGATGGGCTTTTTAGACTTTTCTTTGACTTGACCTAAGAGGATTTTTCGCGACCTTTTTAAAGGTTTACCCTGAATAGTTTTTGCTAAACTTAGGCATATTCAGTAATGTTTTGATAATATGGAAAATACGGTAGACTTAGAATATTAATATGACTTTCACAGTAGCTACCTATGTTACATCTTTGACTATAATAATACTTAAATATACATATTATACGTACATTGGTATATTTCTTAACGGAAAACGTCTGTAATTTCTAACAACTTCTACGCTATTTACTCGCACAAAATTGAACGACCGTGGCTTTATTATTTTAAATAACCAGACTCTGGAAGTATTATGATGTAGACATTTAAATGAAGGAGCTATATAAGTACAGAAAATCAGCTTTTATGTCTACTTCTGCACGATTTTCTACAAGTTATGAATTCTCTAAATTTGTTTAGTGTTTGTTTATCGTTTGCGGTCATTTCGCAAATTCAAAAGCATTTAATCGCCGTACAATGTAACTGCAATAGATATGTAATACAATTCGTTTTAAAATATCTTGGATTTGAACCTGTGCGAAGATGTCCTAAATACGTTATAGATATTTCAATCCTCGATGACTCGCCCCACTCTGTCAAGCTCCATACGAATCAAATGAAACATAAGCGATTTTGACAATGTGGGGCGCGACTTCGTGGATTAAAATATCTATATATGAGTGAAGCCCAGGTAACACAATAAATCCAAACTATTGACAAAAAATATTCATAACGGGCAAATTTTGACTGTAACTGTAGGGCATTAGGAATGTTAGGAAATAATATTATGTATTCAGTGGTTTTGGTACGAACTAAAATGTACGCAATCTATCGTCCCAAAGTCAATTCGCACTACCATTTTGCCGGTTAATTTAAGATTGATATGATTTCATACTCCACGAGGTTCAGTTAACAATTCCTTTTGATATGTTTGATGAGGCCCAGCCAGGTGAATTCGGAAGTAAATATTAGTGAACATTTCCCCGCTTTACGGTTGGTTTATTAGAACAGATTTAGGGCGAAGTTGACGGGTTTCCTGACTTCCCGCACCGGCTAAACCGACGGTAATGCCCCTCGTATTAAGGTTAATGGATACAGGGTGTTTTCTTTGCACGGTTGTGTCTGTAGTTTTTGTTGACTTTAATATTTTAAATTTACTATAGGTCTTTCCGTGGCCTCGCCCTTTAAACCGCAATTAACTAACTCATTCTTGGTTTTCTTAAAGGGTAAAGGGATTTTTACGCTGTTCTTGCCTTGAAAACTTACTTCGCCCGAAAAAATCGAAATTAACACGATTTTTTTTAAATACCTAATACCGAGGCCACCGTGAAGTTATTCACGGTAAAATGGTTAGGTTTTCCATTCAAATTAGCTCAGTAGTATGATAGTATCACCGAATATATTATAATATTTCAAAAGAATATTAAGAAATGTAGTGAAGAAGTAACACATATCCAATCGTTATTTAGAATTAATTTTATGAAAAGATTACTCGATGACTCGTAGAGTCGCTGTATCCAAAAGACGCAAAACCGTCATATTTGCAGATCTCTGCAGCCAAAAAGCTTATTTCAAGCAAACGATGTCCATATTTGAGGCAATGAAGAGAATAAAGTCGAGACAACAAAGTTGATTGTTCTTACACTTGACGGCTAGTCATCATAAGGTAGAATTTAGGTAATTCCTAGATAGTATTAAAAGTCTTTGCTATCGTTTTTAATACGGAATCAAGGCGAAACAGTGGCAAAGCCGCAAATAGTTCTTAAACTTTAATACTTGTTACTATTTCATGCCAATTTTCACATCCATTGATACTTTTGTTTATTTTCTAAATTAAAAGTTAAGCCTATCAATCTTTTTTATATTATAATTGGTATATGATTAGATTTTTCACAGCAATTTGTGTCGGATAACAAATTAGATTAGTGAGAGAATAAAAAACCGGATGCCGTCACACCGAACCGGTTCAAATGAAAATTCTGTGAATTGCGTTTGGGGTACAAAATAGCGGTGAACAGTAGAAGTCACGGTATGGTATTTTGCCATTAGGTATCGTCTACTACTATGAAAAGGTTTTTTTATACTATATAGGCTAGCGCTTGACTGTGATCACACCTGATGGAAAGTGATGATACAGTCTAAGGTGGAACGCGCTTGCCTAGAAGATGCCTATTCACTCTTGATTTGAAGTGGCAGGAAAGACACTGCCTGGGAGGGTATTCCAGGCCTTTGCAGTGCGTGAGGAATCAAACCGCTTCGTACGCGTCATTGGTACGTCGATTATATATGAGTGGAAGCCTTTACAATGCCTTGCCGTTCTATGGTAGAAAGGTGACGGGGGTAAAGGTACAGTAGACGACAAACTTCTTGGGTATATGACCTTGATTTGCGCACAAATGAATTTTAGGTCCTTATGGTGGTAAGTGCGGGGCGCGTCGGTGGAGAGCCGCATGCGCTAACTTGCCTCCACTTATAAGGTAAACTGCTATAAACTTGACCCTCCTGATGGTCTGCGGGACGCGGGACGGGTGATGCGATTGGCTGTGATGATACGTCAGCGCTGCCTGAGGACAGCGACAGACTTGCTGATTGGTTGAGCGGCTCTCGCCCCTCGTCCCGCAGAGGGTCAAGTTTATAGCGGTTTACCATAGTACGTCACTTCATACTCAAGAAGTTTGCTGACACCTGTTCTGCTTTGTTTCTAGAAAACAGTTTTAGGTATAGGTAGGATTATAGTAGGATTTTGTATTATAATACATGGTGAAAGTTTATATTGCCAGCTTACAAAGTTAAATCTTCACGACTAACTCCCTAGTGCAGATGTCGCGCTCTAATAATACTAGCTTGAGGTTTGAATCACTTTCAATCACATCATTAGCAAATTCTGGGTTTTATTATGGCTCTAATATTGTGGCGATTATGGATTCTTCTATTGTGGCTCGTTACCACCCCATTGGCAGAAAATTACCAACAAGCGATATTTCAGTGTTCCCATTTGATGTAGCAACTAACAACCGATTGGGTTTGGGTATATCGTCACTTACTATCAGGTGAAATGTGATAAAAATTTACAAAACCTTACGGCCTTTATGTAGCTCAGCCAAACTATAAACAGTTCTCTTTCTACAATCACTAACGCTTTTAAAACTGAGAAAATATAACAGACATCGATAAGTCACAAATATAAAATTCCTCAGTTTTTTTTTGAAACTCATGCAGATCAAACAAAGCTAATATTGTTTGGGTTTGGCCAACTGATTCCTTAATATCATTCCATGCCATTCTGTATCCTTTATTGAGGATAATATCTCATAATATGAATCTTCCATAGCAATTAGGGATCAAATTATTTTTCGTCTATTTGAGCAGGCTGAAGTCGAAAGACGGAGGGATTTAGTTATACAGAAAGAGGATTATCCAGTAATCCCGGCCGGCGATGTCGCCACGCGTCCATGACTGCGAGGCAACATTAAACCCACATTAGCTCTCCATCGATTACCATTTGCGACATTTTATCTAACTCTAGCACCGAAAAGAAAGCTCAGGATATGGGCATCCAAACGATTTACGTAAACGTTTTTCGTACAAGCAAACAGTAGCAGTATCTGTCAAAATTCTATACGTGGCTGCTGAGCGAACTACTGCGTGGTACTGTTGGTGGCAAAACAACCATTTTTGGCACCGATAATCTGGCGACATATTTCGCGCCGACCGCCATGTCCAGAGTACGCTTCTATTAGCTCAAGTCATCTCGGTATATTTCGGTATCCGTTAAGAGGATACACTGAATTTATTTTTGTTTAGTCCTTCTCACTCTTAAGAATACGTTGGCATGAGTGCGACATGTAGCGTTGCGGAAGAATATAACAGTAAAATCGTTGTTTTACCTAATTATTAAAAAACTAAGCTAGTTATCAAAAATCTGTTTCAGAGCGTTTTTGAATACTATTATTATTACCCACACACTAAAAAAAATACAATTACATCTATTGTATTGTGTAGTTTCTGATAAAGATTAGAATGATGGAGATTTTTGTGCAACTTCTTGGAGAACTTTCTATCGAGAAAATTTTATCTAATCTGCTTCAGAGCAGATTTACATTAAAGACCCAAAGTATGACGTTAAAATCTGAAAGTAATTGTCCAATAGTTTTTAAACTGCAGGTCACTGAAAATCGCTTTTAAATAGCCGTTTACGCCGTTAAAGAAAATTCCTATTATTTTTAATCAATGAGTCCGTAGCCAAGAATATTACTGTTCACTTGAAATTAAATTAAATCCTATTTTGGTAGAACTGACTTTTATTACGACCAAGTAGGAAATTCCATCGCTTATTCATCTTTTTGTATCTTTGTCGTGACTTCTCTTCACTGACACACACGTTGTGTTGCGTTTTATTAGATATTTGATGAGCGTATAAGTGGTATATTGAAGTAATCTTTAGACTTTGAACAACATTAAACTGTATCCCTAATTTGGTTTTCTGGAGTATCTTGAAGCACCATTCAACAAAATCTTTGTATGAGGGTACGTATTACAAAATATACTCATTAGTCTATTCAAAAGATGTTAAAGGATTTGAAATACGATAAAACAAAACTCGAAGTATTCGATCAACACCGCAACAAGTTCGAGGCTCAATCAATAAAACTCGTACAGCTATTTCGGACATCCCGTCACATGCGTTTAGCCGCGTGGATGGAGCGGGGCATTAGCTTATCCAATGTTCAACGAAAACAGATTTAAGGCATACTAAACTTGACGGGTATCGGGCACAGTCTCACAAAGCTATGAAAGCGGCTTAGGCGAGAAAGGGGATTAGAGCGTAATCTGCGACGGAGCGGTTGACGTGCGCCTGAGGCGTTCTGTTTTCCAGTAAACATATAAATCGGAGCACATCCGACAGCACTAGACTAGACAAACCACTTCCTACCGGGGCTCGGAATGGCTGCCTTCATTATGCCTCGGTTTAATATGGTATCCACTTCGTAAGTGCGGTTTCAAATGACATTGTGGGAATATAAATGGTACAATCAAACTCTATGAGCGGGTATTATAAGATTTCCTTGATAGTTCCATTTCTGCAAAAGCAACTGTGCTGGATTGGAGCGAGTGTTACTTTGCGGAAGTTCACGATAGTCAGTGGCAATTTCACGGCTGAGAAAACTCAGGATATGGGCATCCAAACGCTTAACGTAAACCTTTTTCGTACAAGCAAACAATAGCGCCATCTGTCAAGATTCTTTAGGTGGCCGCTGAGCGAACCTTACATCATAGCCTTACTGTTGGTGGCAATACAAGCATTTTTGGCACCGACTTTTAACATTGACATGTTTTCACGCCGCCCGCTCTGTCCATCAGGGTATTGTGTTTATTGGTAATTTACAAACACTTGCCTGAAAATCTCCTGATACGAGTACATCGTTGGCGGAGTAACAGTACCTAATCGGAAACAAGGATTTCAGTAAAGTTTTACACAATCCGATATTGCTAAACTACAGTTACAGGTAGGTTTTTTGGTTCATCAAAATCAATTAGTGTTATAGAGAAATTATAAGATTGTGTTCAAACAGGGTCCGTAGTAAATAATATTTACTTTTTAACTTTATGAGTATGAGGTAGGTATGTATTTCCTTTAGTCTGTCTTAGATCAAAATGTTCTTGATGACTATCCAGACTGAAAATTGGTTGCCTGTGTTCCAGCAATAAAGCTTAGTACAAACCTATTACTAGAGACTAAATTACTTCCATAATCCCTTCAAGAGTTAGTGCGCACAATTTTAGACTGCTTGATTTACTATCATTATAAATTATAGTGACCAAACTAGTTGAGCTCTATCTGACAATCATGCTTAACAAAACAATAGAGTTACCTTATGACATGTTTAAGCCGCCGAA
Source organism: Coenonympha arcania (assembly GCA_036785405.1). Taxonomy (NCBI): domain Eukaryota; kingdom Metazoa; phylum Arthropoda; class Insecta; order Lepidoptera; family Nymphalidae; genus Coenonympha; species Coenonympha arcania. The sequence goes on from CM072067.1 coordinate 9,086,753, forward strand.
GTGTTGTCAACTGAAACGAAAAAAACAGAACGTTAATCGTGACTCAGACTGTCGGTCAGTGCTCGAAACTGACCAATTGTCAGATAATAGCCGCACCCACATACGGGTGTATTGACTGACAATAAATGTCACATATTTTTTAATAGAGCGAGTACCTAGCGGCTAGCGGTCGGTCAATTGAAGTGACCGTTAGACAGGTTTATGTCAAACGAATCGAATCACCTGCTGCGAGCTATCGTCATTGTTAAAGTGTTGGTCTTTATAAGCAATTTCCTGCAATCAATTTGTGCATTTATGTGCACGCTCGCCCTCATGATTGAGCATCGTCCACTCGAGATTATCTGAATGTACTGTATAAATAAACTTGAGTGGCGTGTTCATGTTTTCTCAGCACTCTGTGTTAGGAATTTTATTAAGCTACCATCTATGTTTTCTATTTGTAAGTCGGTTCTTTAGTAGCGATTAACGGAGTTCTCCGATCAACTATCTATTATTACCTAATTGCTTTGTTATTCCTACAAATTACAGCATAAGAATACAGACGTGGGTTCAAAACCTGAAAAATGATTTTGGTACCTACGTATGCAATAAATAATTATAGAAATAACATGCTTAAGCGTGTAAAACGATATACGTACTTAACAAAAATATATTTAGATCAACTCATAATTTTATTATTAAAACGCCTAAACTTCTTTTGGCGTTGCTAGACTCTGTTTCATGCAAAGAACGTTTTTTTGTATTTAGTAGACGAACATTCTGACAAATGGTAAATGGTAATGTCTAAGCCCTAAGGTATGCTCTAGACTCTAGAGTCTAGGAGGTACGGCATCCTAGGTGCACGAACTTGACTCGCACTTGACCGTTTTATTAGGTTAACCTAATTATTTATTTAATTCCCTAAACTATCCACCACCGCTGCACAGGTTCGCGTGTACAAGTTCCGACCACTCCGAGTTGTAGTAAATTCATTACGTAATTTAAAATGCTAATGGCCTGTCGTCTGGAAAGTAGGAAGAGATGAATAATGAAACGTCCGATACGAATCTCCTGTATTCGGTATTGATTGAGCCGATTGGTGGATTATGGGCCTGTTTTACCTGTGCTCCACGATTTACAATTAGGCACGATCGAAGTAGTTAAAGAAGATATTGTATTCTGTATTTATTTTAAGATATTTTTCGGACATTTTGTTAATTTTAAGATGCTATAACATACATCATAACTATCTTTGTTTGTAGAGGTTTATTCTTATTAATATTAATTCCCAATAAGAGGTAGTCATTGAAATTTCTACCCTTTGATTTTCCCTTCTTTCTGAATATTTTTTTTTGATTGAAATAATCGCCTATACGCCAAACTGACGGACGGACCGCTGAAGAAAGTCCAATTTTACCATTTATGTAACGAAATCCTAAAATACCGTGTGCTAATATTGCATCAACCAAAACATAACTAAAAGAAACTATAACATACTAATAATAAATAACTGCATGGCATCAAGAGCTTTCACTCCTACATAGAAGACGTACCAAAGACACGTACGAAGCGGTTTTATTCCTCGTTCCTGATACGCACTGCAAAGGTCTGGAACAGCCAACCCTTTCTTTCCCACCATCTACAACCTGGACGACTTCAAATCAAGAGTGAATAGGCATGTGCTAGGCAAGCACGTTTCACCTTAGACTGTATCATAACTTTCCATTAGGTGTGATCACAGTCAAGCGCTAACTTATGTAGTTAGTTATAAAAAATTCACTCCTATCTACAGACAGTTTTGTAAAAAATAAACTATCCACAAGGTTTCAACTTGCGTCGGTCACAGGCTAATCGCGGTGGGCTGTTTAAAAGTAGTAGCCTATATACATAGTTATAATAAAAAATACACTCCCATTTACAGGCAGTTGTGTAAAAAATAAACTATATCCACAAGGTTGCGACTTGCGGTCGGTCGCAGGCTAATACTTATTACTATAGCGATCGCGGTGGGCTGTTTAAAAGCTCTCACGATATCCCTATCTAAGACGGCATTACAATAGCGGCGGTTGTAGATAAAGCCTCTTTTTTTATTTAAGCGACTTGATAAGGAACCCCTTTAAATATATTCCACTTGGCTCGGTTATATGAGTATGTGAGTGACCAGGTGTGTAGGTACTGAATGTTGATGATGTTTTGTAAAGATTATCTAGATTTACTTTGTGCAGATTTAATATGACGTGAAAAGATTGTCCAGATTTATTTTATTTCATTATCTAAGATTAAACACTTTCCATTTTCTTTTAACTCATCATTTACCTAGTCCTAATATTTCAAAATGTTAATTATGTACCTCTAGCAAACGGCACTATGTTTTTTGTGTGTTGCTACACGTAATTTCTTATTAACTGATATTATATAGTGTTTTATACACCCTGGTAACATTAAAATGTAACTTTTTGGAAACGTTTTAACTTAAAATTTTGTACACAGTGCAAGTTTCATCAAAATCAGATTTTTTAATTATCGACTGTTAAGTAGTGTTGCCCAAATGCAAGAACAAGACGAGACTCAGCCAGTCTTGGTCTTGGTCTTGCGCCAGTACATCTGGTCTTGGTCTTGGTCTTGCACTCCCAGTCTTGGTCTTGGTCTTGGTCTTGCAGCAAGAGTCTCGCAAGTCTCGCAATTACCTATTAGCCTATTGCTGGTCCCGAATTCCTACACTCCCCGAAACTCACTCAGTCTTAATACTCTTAATAGCCACAACGACCTCCTAGCGCAGTGGCGCGCGCTCGGATTGAAATTGGAGGTCGCGGGTTCGATTCCCGCCACGGGCCACTTTGGAATTTTCAATTTAATAATTTCTTATTTGGCTCAGGTCTGGTCTGGTGGGAGGCTTCGGCCGTGGCTAGTCACCACCCTACCAGCAAAGACGCACCGCTAAGCGATTTAGCGTTCCGGTGTGATGCTGTGTAGAAACCGTTAGGGGTTGCTTAACCTCTTCCAAGGTAGTACGATAACATCTTCGACTGCATCGTCACTTACCATCAGGTGAGATCACAGTCAAGTAATTACTTGTAGTGTGTAAAAAAAACAAAAACGGAGGTAAGCCCGCGAAATTCAAATTTTATTTTGTTTTTCGAACTGTGAAGATGATATTCTTATTTTCGCAAAATGAATTCCATAAGCCTACTTCGTTGGATTAGTTAAATAATTGCGAAAAACAAAATAAAATTTCAATTTCGCAGGCAGAGCGTGCGATTTCACGTTAACTGCAAGACGCAAGAGTCTCGCAGGCTTAGTCTTGTTCTTGCTCAAATCTTGCACTGCCAGTCTTGTTCTTGGTCTTGCTAAAATTAGGCAGTCTTGGTCTTGGTCTTGCAAAAATGCAAGAACAAGACCAAGACTGCAAGACCAAGACTGATTTTGGGCAACACTACTGTTAAGTATGTGTTAAGGTCGGTTATCCATTGTAACTTTTCGAACATAACTTTATGTTGAAACATTTAATAACGTGTTTAATATATATGTAGTTAAAAAATAATCTTATTTTAAAAAAGATCGTATCGGAACAAAACTTAATCAATATAAAACCGGCCCACGCCGCGGACTAATCGCTCATTCAGATTACGATTATGTGTTCAAATGGACGAACGCGTGATGGGAACATTAGCTCGCTATTGCTTCTAAATGGAATTAGCCGTTGAAAGAAATTTACGATGCAACTTTCGAGATATCAGGTCTTACGTGTCTCTCATGTGTCAACTTGAGGCGTCATTTAGAAATCGATTTTGTACGCTATCTTCAGTAGGTATCGATTCTCCATGTGTATCATTAACAGATGAGCTATTCACATAACGCGTCGGCTACATTTCGTGAAGTGAAATGTTTAAAAAAGTCATGCCGTTTACTTATATGTATAAGCTGATTATATTGAAATCAAAACATTTTTGCGAACACTGAAAAAAATAATTTTACGAGCACTGACATAGTTAGAGCGTTAAATTGAATGTAGTTCAAAACACAACATTGTCCATTGTCGACAATCGAAAATTTATATTTCCTATGTTGAAGTACATTCAATTTTACACTCTAAACCAATAGAGGTAAAGTTAATTTTTCAGTGTTAATATTTTTTTATTTTTTGTTTCACATCACTGACGTGTGTGAAAACGTTACGTGAATAGCTTCCATGACTGTGAACTGTAGATGAAAATGTTGTTAGTTCAATGGTTAGTATTTCTGCCTTCAATACATACCCGGAGTCATCTGAACCTGTATTTGCCCACTATTTGCGCTGGTCAAGTGTAGGTGGGCAGATCTCACATTTTTGAGACGGTTATCAAAATATGATCAACCGCATATACAGGGTGTAAACAGACTGTTTCCGAAAAGAAAGATGAGTGATAGTTGTTGCTACTGATAAGATACCACACATATAAAAACGAAAAACAAATAAAGCTGCAAAATCTGTTAAAACCAATGACTGAGATCGTAGAAAACACTTTTTTACGTTTTAATGAGTGGCATCTTATTATTGAAAAGTCACATAAAGGTAAAGTTTAAACCAATGCTAGCACTGCTGTAACCTTTTTTTTCGTTGTTAAAAACCCAAAGACCCGAATTCTCAGGGATATAGGTATCTCGCAATTGTAAGAGTTAAATACGAACATTGTACGTAATACCGAAAAGGAAGACGAATATTTCTTGATGTTATTCACTTGACTTTCATCAATAACTCTTGAATAAGTCTATAAGTCTGGCAGGGAAATTCTATTGCCCTAAATGGGTATTGCCCATTCGAAATAAGGGTACGCCCACACCGAGCGAGTTAATCGTCCGTTTCGATTACAATTATTATTTGAGTGGACGTTCGTTATCGTGCTTCTAAATTTGAATTAGCCGTTGAAAGAAAACCGTGTAAGATTCGAGATGTAAGTTGTCTGTCCGATGTCAACTTGTGTTGTAATATCAAAATCGATGACCATAATCTTGATTGTGGTTATTCAATTTAGAGGATTTGTGAAAGTGTGGAACCGCTTTCATTATGCCGAGCCACAGAATTCAATGCAATAAATTCGTAGATTTGAGTCACAATTAATTTTTTTTTTACTTTCTAGTGAGAAATATTACTTAGAGATTCATTTTGTAAAAAATTTCTATTGCGTGCACAATTTACGTACGTTGATTCAGAAGTTGTAGTAATTTGGAGCCTTTTATACTTGTTCTTGTCATAGATAAGCCACTATGTATTTATTGACTATTGATGTAAAATATCCAAAATAGAAATGGCGTGCATGTGAAAAATCTTTGTCTGACTTAAACAAATGTGGGTCCCAGAAATTTCTTATTGGTCATTATGTAAGGTTATTGGTCATTAAGTAATTGGTAAGGGTGCAGGTAACTAACCACGGCCGTAGCTTCCCACCCACCTCCCACCAGAATAAAATTCTAAAATGGCCCGAGCGGGAATCTAACTTTTCTGTAGTACAGATTATTTGAAAGATAGTTTAAAATATCTGATGAAACGCCTAAAAAACCTGGGCTTAAAACAGTTAGCTGTGTTTTGACAAAATATTTGACCGCACGGCCATTTGTCACGCCACAAGGCAAGTGGCTAGTAACACCTACTTCAAACACAAACCGCAGTGGCGTGACACTTATTCCAACAATTTGCGGTCTAGGGGTGTCTAAAGACAACATGAGTATCACACATTATTTTGTATAGATGAAGTGTGGAAGCCAGTTTGTATAGTTTCAAATTGCATTGCTGAATCCAGTTATGTTATTAGATACTATCAAGAAAAAACGCAACAACGTCTTTTGATACAATTAATAAAACAATATACTTAGAAATACTATAAAAAGATCACACTAATAATATAAAGTGTGTAAGTTTGTGAACTGTGAGTGTGTAACAGTGTGTGTGTGTAAGTGTTTGTGTTACTCCTTCTCGCCATAACTACTGAACCGATTTGACTGAAATTTGAAACATAGATAGATTATAATTATTTGGAATCAGTGTTATTTGGATTAAAACATTGGCTACCCATTATCTCGGAAAAGTCCGTAGTTCCTGTGGGATATTTAAAAACCCCAAATTTTCTTTAGTAATCTATAGCTAGATTGCTTATGCAAACTTCCTTAAAAATAGGGAGCAGGAAAGGAAAATTCAAGTCTCCCTCGAGATTTGTGGAAAAACCCAGCAAGTTAAAAGTTGTGAGTAAACACATACAGACATGACGTATGAGGGAGTAAGCTCATTTTGGATTGAATGTAATTGTAGGTTGCCATTTATCTTAAACAGGGCAGACGTCAGCGGCAGCACAAAGGCGACGTGTGGATGAGGAGTGAGGACGGAGGGCGAGCACAATGGGATCCCAACAATGTCTTCGAAAATTTGGCTTTTTATTAGTAATGGATGCTCTATTACTCTTTCGAGAGAGCCTATTGTCATGTATTTCATCTTGATGTCGTGAGGTATCGATTTTTGTATGTATCTTATCTTATCTTATCTATTTAAACGTACAATACTTCTTGTACTTATATATATTAACTTCGCGGGTCTCGGAAACGGATGATAACGATTTGGATGTAATTTTGTATTAATAGCAGCAAAGCTGGGTCATCCAGGTACTACAAATATTATATTTCTTTAAAGTAAAATGTCACCTAGATTTTGGGAACTGGGTTCAAATACTAGATTCCATAAAATCTCCTTAGAATTTTCTCAAAACTGTGTGAAGCCTGCGCCTTATATTTACCTATAACATTTTTAAACTATTAGGTATTTTAATCTGTGGCGGAACGTAAAACCGTGCTGTGTTCTGCCTGTGACGGTGTTGATGGTGCCGTTTACCAGTTGATGACTAATTCAATTTCTTGATACTTCTCATATACCGGCAGTTTATCAATACTTACTAATTACATTAATTGATATTGGAAACGAAAATTGCAATGGCAGCTCCGACGGATTTTCTGGGATTTGTAATTATACTGATAGGTTCTTAGTTCTTACTTTACTTTAGTCGGGGAGTTTCAAAAAAATTATTTAATCCTTTTTCAATTACAAGTCTGCAAAAGTCGTGGGTGTTTTAAAATTTTTTAATTTTCCACTTGTTTTATAGTTTTTCGATTAATATATTAATGTAATTTAAATTATATTATTATTAAAAATGAAAATTAATCTTCAAACTAGCCATTAGATCCTCTAGCAGCGTTTGAAGGCATCATCCCTTCCAAGTCATAAAGAAACGTTTATTGTGGCGACCCCTGCTGTTCAATCACAAGAACAATTATCTACGAACCATTGCCAATGACTCACTAATATTTTATACAAAACTGTATCCAAATCGGTTCAGTCGTTTTTGTAATAATTGAAAACATTCGTTTGCGCGGTAAATGTTTTTTACGGCGCCCCCTGGTGATCGATGTTCGTAACAACTATCTAAGAACCATCGCTAATGAATACCAAACATTATATAGAAAACTGCATCTAAATCGGTCAAGCCGTTTTTGAAATAAATGGAAACAAACCAACAAACAAAAATATTTTTGCATTATTGGTTTTTGTGAACAATTTAACATACAAACAAACATAACATCTCATTAATAAAGTAATGTACAAACGGTCTCTCACCATAAACGCATATACCCGTACTCCGTTCCGTCGTGGGTAATAAAGCGTAAAGATTGAAGACATTTCAACCGATGATAAATAATAAGCCTTGTCCATTGACATCAGCTGCAACAAATTTTGATTGAATATATAGAAACCCACCAAGACACTGGAAAACATTCTCGTCACAGAAAACATTATCAGTTACGGGAATCGAACGCACGAACTCTAAGTGCCAACCAATCGGCCGTCACATTTGTGAGATTTTTTATGGTCATGCTGAATACTATATGTATTAATAGCAGGTCGTACAGCTTTACATGATTATAATAATATTTCTGATATAATGCGTCTCAATAGATTTAAAATTCGTGTAAAATAACAGAACGACAATGTGATATCTGAAATTGAAAAAAGGCTGAGCTTTTATTCCGTTCACGAACATTATTTCAATTCATTTTTATAATGCACAGCGCTTCCTTATTACTTGCACTCCGGGAGTCTCATTGCTACATGAATCATGAAAAATATTACAGGGACTAAGAATGATCAAATATGTTAAGCCAAAACTACACATCGAATCCTGGTTTACGGGGACTCCTCATCTCAAAGGGTCTACCTTCTACTGTCGCTAATGTAAATATTACTTTAATGAAGGAAATATTCATAATACTCCGTCAAAGGGGCAATTTAAATCAATTATATTTATTGTAGCTACAATTAATTATACGGCCGCGAATGGTTACCCTCCTACCAACAAAAATGCACCGCTGAACGATTTATTTTAATTTTTAATGCTGTGTTCCTAAAGCCTTCCCAAGTTAGTACGAAATCATCAACGGCTGCATCGTCACTTACCATCAGGTGTAATCGCAGCGAAGTACAAACTTGGACGGCCTTACAAATAAACGACTGTCGAAATAGTTGTACAGTATTTTATCACACCATTAACATTTGAATATTATGTCAGTTGAAGTGTCACAAAAGACAAGCCATGACATTACATTATGGCAAGACATTAAGCCATGTTAATTCGCAAGGCTCGTAGTGTGTAAAAAATGTGAACGATTCCTTATTTCTCACCCAAACTAATATATCAGGCGTGCGTGACTCGAGGCAGTAATGTCACCTGTTTTATATCAATTAATTCCCAAGGTACGAAAACTGGATACCTTTCAGAAAATCCTTTGTTTTGTTTTTGTTTTTTCCAGTATATGTGTAAGTATGTAGATATTGGCGATTGGTATCAAAACACAATTGTATTGATTTTGCCCGCAACTTTTTATTTCCGGGATAATATATGGTAGGTTATTCAATTTACACGCAAGAATGTAAAGTAAAAATATTTTTTTTTCACACAACACTCTATGATATTATTATACTTACTTACGATATTACACAGGTATACGATATTATTTCAAGTATTTTGTTTTGTTCTGTACAATTTGAAAATCGAAGAAGTGAAACCACGACTATATTGATTTTTAAAATTCAACATCAATAATAAAGCAATTTTATTGTTGGTCTGTCCTTTTAATCACGCGTCAGTAACAGAATTATAAATCAACGTGATATTTTACATTTTAATTAGATGTTAAGTACTTGAAGACTGCCAATGGATAAAGTGCACTCGATACCCAAGGACCAAAATTATTATGAAAAGAACTCACATTTTTTTTTCAATAATTAAAAAAAATACAAATAAACACAATAACAATTGACACGGAGTGTAGACTAAGCCCAGTACTTACTTCACTGGCTCAGCCTTAGAAAACTTAATTAATTAGAGAAAGTCTTTAAAATTAACGACTCTATAGAAACTTTTCCATTGGCAAAGCTCATTCGCCGTTCGGTAGATTTTCTCATTTACTCTCGTCCTTACCATTTACTTTACGGAACAATAACTTCTCCTTACCTTCCTTTAAAAGGAAAAACCTACGTCTTGTAAAACTGATATCACTGAGTTTTACTTCCGTATAAATGAGGATTAAAATGGATCGTACACAATACTGCTAGATATAAAAGAATAAAAAATACAATTCTAAAGAAATAGACATATACCCTGGAGAGGGCGGACGACGCGAAAAAATGTCGCCAGTTTATCGGTGCCAAAAATGCTTGTTTTGCCACAACCAGCAGTAAAGCCACGCTGTAGTAGGTACACTCATCAGCCACCTCCTTATAGAATTTTGACAGATGGCGCTACTGTTTGCTTGTACGAAAAAGGTTTACGTAAATCGTTCGGGTGCGCATATCTTGAGTATTCTTATCAGTGTCAAACGGTCGTTTTGTGCGCCTAAAATTTCAGCTTTCCAAATGAAGCGTGGCGGGAACGCAGTGAATACGACAGTAAATCCCGTACTCCCGCCGGCAGGTCCGCCGTGGTAACAGACAGTTTTTAGTGAGTGCAAGCCCCACATAACCTATCCGTTTTTCCTGACGGAGAGGTATGCGTTAGGCATCTTATGTCTATAAAAAAAGGTCCAAATGAAGCTGTTCATTGTAAACTCTAAAAGTCAGGATTTCTTCACTGAAAGATTTTCCGATTCGCAGAATTCTAGAAGTCATCGTTATCGAATACCTACAAGTACTTTGTGAAGAAAAAAATCGTATGAATACAACGATATTATTCAATATAACACGCTTAATTCAGGCTATTGCCATAAATTACTGAAAGCTTTATCAGCATGCACAACATATAAATTCATACACAAATAATTTTACGAAAGAATACAGAAATTTAATCCAGCAGTATCGCGTGCCGTGAAAGTAAATGTCACTCGTTTTATTTCAATTATCTGAGCCCATTTACCCGAAAAATGAAAGTTGTTATATTCTACTGTTTCCTTTGTAGGTACGTTTGTCCTAATTTTTCGTAACCGACTTTACGTTGTTGTCCTGAGGTTTTTTTTTAATCAAAATACGAGCCGTGTGCGCAATCGGGTTTCCTATTGGCAACATCTCAGTATTCATCTCACTTTTCACTAATCTTTTTTGGGTTACAATCGATTGGCTGTGATCCAAACACTTAGGTACTTGTATAATCTCTATATTTTTTTCAGTTTAGAAAATGCCGATAAACTGTAAAACGGGTAGTAATTGTGACCAAATTACAATAGGTATACATCACCCTATTTTTAACCTCAAGTAGGAGAAAGAATTTATAAATACATAAATCAAGGTAGTAGGTACGTAATATCGGGTTAAATTCTATCTTTGTGTATTTTTCGTTATTTTAGTATTGCTTATCTAATTTGAAGCACGCAACGCGGCCGTACCGTGTCCCTATGAAAACAGGATAGGGCAATTCGATAAAGAGCTATTTATATATTTTATTCCCATTTATAGATTTTTGAATTGGCACTTGAAGTCGAATCAGCGCGCTGATGTATAGGAGCATAAATCAAAGTCGACTTCTAAATACAAGTGTTATGACCTCATTTCCAATACCCCGGCGATGTGAGGCCAATAATAAAGTCTGAGCCACTCCATCTTGAATGGCCCTTTAACCTTTCAACTGCGCCTGTGATGATGAAAAAGGGAATTATTCTTATTTCACACTACGCTAACCTTGTGTTCAAAGAAGCCCCCTTTGCTTTGTTCCTCGAAAACCGGCGTCGTTCTATATCAGGGTTAATTATTGGGCTTTCAAGATCGGCATTCGGCACGCAATGCAACCACAAATCCGAATCCGAGACGCAGCTCAGGCGTGGCATTTGTTTGTTTTGTCATGAGCGATGTTATTCTCATAAATTGCGTGTAAACTTTACCTATAGTGTTTAATCATTGTGTCTATTCAAAACGGATTTGAAAACGCAATGGCTTCAAATACTGCACTATTGTTCTTGTTATTATCGCCATCATCTCAAATGCCAATATCCATTAGTCAAATCTATGTAAGTTAATTGCTTATAAATAAATTTTAGTATTGTCTTCAAAACTTGGCTCCGATATCAATATATCTCAAGTCAGCGAAGTCTACACTACGATATTGAACTTGGCTGCCACGTTTTTTTTGATGAGGTAAGGATTACTCAATTGGTTCGCCGTCATCGTCGTCGTTCCACCGTTGGACATAGGCTTCCTGAACACCACGATCCTAATAGATTTCCTGGTACAGCGATGACCAGACATTGTGGTTTATTTTCTTGTGTAAAATCTCTAAACTAAACTAATTTAAAATAGTGCTATCCCTTTACATATCCCAACGTTTGTAAAAGGATAGCACTTTTTTTTAATTTTTTTTTTATTTATATATATTTATTTACTAAGTTACTATTTTAACCAGTAAACTTATACTTATTTATACGTATACAATTTGTGCACTGACCACTGAACTAGTGAAAACTGTGTTTCAGCAGTCAGAACCTTCCAGATTGCACAGATGAAAAATACAAAGGAGCACCAATGTCAGTTAATGTGATCAAAAGAAAAATAATTACTGATACAAAATAAAGAACCAGAATAGAAATTGATTAAACGCATGTTTCTGTTTGTTACTGCGTGTGTGTGTGTGTGTGTGTGTGTACGTGTGTGTGTGTGTGTGTGGGCGTATGTGTGTGTGTGTGAGTGTGTGTGTGCGTGGTTGAGTGGATGTTAGTCTATGTGTGAGTATGTACAGAAAATTAACACTATAATTTATTTTTACTCACTAGTAATTTTTCGGTTTTTTCATAAGTTAGACTTAATAGATAGTCATTCAAGGACTTTTTACATTCTCGTGATGTGAGTGCGCAAAGATTTAGGATTTCATCTAAATTATTGTAAATTCTGGACCCTAAGACGTAATATTGCTTGCTGGCAAGTGATGTTTTGTGAGATTCGACAATGCAGGGTTTAATTCTACGCCTCCCCCCAGTACATGCAGCCGTCCAATGATCAATATTAATAGATTTATGTCTTCGAAGGGACATTTTCAGAATAAAGATTTTTCGTACCGTTAGAACCCGAGTATCCCTATATAAAAGCTCTGTGCTGTGCCAATAAGGCAAGCCGAGCATGGTCTTTAGTACCATTCTTTGAGCACGCTCCAGGCGCATCAGCACAGTGGACCCTACACCACCCCAAGCCGTTATGCCATACGATAAAATCGACTGCGCTAAGGCACAATAGACTGTCTTAAGGGTGTCTTGGTCTAGCACTCTTCTAAGAGTTTTGAAAACAAAAATTAGTTTACGAGTTCTTGCTACAGCGGTGTCAATCTGCATTTGCCAGCTTAAGGTGTTATCAATTGTAACGCCCAGATATTTAGTACTTTTAGTGGGAGTAATTGGCAAAAGCACTACTTTAAATTAGTTTAGTTTGGAGATTTTGTACTACAGAATTAGAACCCAGGACCTACCGCTCTTATCCGACTGCGCTGCCGACTGTACCAAAGAGGTCGCATAACTGCGAAGTGAGACAGGGTGAACTTGTAAGTAAATGGCAGTAAACGTTTTAAACAGTCCGATTTTTCCATTTTTAATAAGAATACGCTATTTCGTGATAACGCAAATGTAACCGAGATTAAGAGTCCTTTGTTCTGTCACAACAATGGCTTATATTAAATCATAAGGTGTATAAATGGCGGGCTGTCCTTGACATTAAACACAATTTGTATTCCGCTTTTCAAACCCGCAATATAAGAAATGGTCAACGCCCCGCGTCGTAACAGAAACGCGCAGATACTTTTAAATGCTGACAGTTGAAAAAATTTTGCAATCATTCATTGATAAAATTAATTCTTCTGAAATACGTACCTAAGTAGAAATTTTCAACTACCACCCAGTCTGTATTAGACAAACTTTTTGCGTTCAAATACCGTGGTATAAAATCTGTTACTAATCCCACAGAAAAAGAAACAAAAAACGACGCGAGTCAACGTTGCAAAGAGACATTACTACGACTTTATTTTATTTTTCGTACTCTAGAAATTTACAGTTGAGATTTTTCATCTAGACACAACAAAGTTTCTGTATAGATGTGTGGGTTCGTCAAATAATGTCAAATAATAAAGACCAAATAGTGTGTTATCATCGGAAGAGAGTGACATAGCTCGATCAAAGAACTTAGGAACAACATGGACTGGCACCATCTACAAAATTTATCGTGGCTATTTTTAATCAGTCGAGTGGCGTATAAGATGGCGTCACCTATGCTAGTAACTGGGTATATGAACATTTACCGACATAAATCTTGGCGCTTATAATGGCGCTGCATGTCACGCAAGGCTATAGGCTAGAAATTAGAATGAATGAATGGGGCATCTCCATAGCTTTGATATCTCATAGAGCTCGATCGTATGTCAGAATTTTGAAAATCCTTCAAAAATTTTAAAAATTCAATGAAAGCAATTGAAACACAGTTTGAAAATGTGCAAGGAAATCATCTATCTTCTAATATATAAAATTCTCTCGCTTTTCTTTGTTACCAAACTCCTCTGAAACGCCTGGACTGATCGTTATGAAACTTTCAGGGTGTGATCTCTGGGTCCGGGAGCGGGTTGTTATCTATATTTGATGTCCCTAAACGGCAAAACAACGTTTGCTGGGTCAGTTAGTAATTTTATACATTTCATGTTGTCGTTGACTGTACCTACGTGTTCAACGTAAAATTTAGGGTGCAACCACACTGGACGGTTACACCGATGAATATCGAGATAACGACAAAACACTTCCGCGCCCCGACTGGCTGCCCACGGAAATTATGATCTACTCCATAAAGATGGAGACGATAAGCTAATATTAAAGTAAAGTCTTAAAGAAAATACGAACATACGGTTTTAGCATTCGTGTAAATTTTTTATAACATGGGGTTTAGAATTCGGTATTAAGTAGAATAAATTAAATATTTTATTAGAGCTTCACCTGGCAAACGTTGTTTTGCCATTTAGGGGTGTGGGAAAAATAGTGTACGACCTAGTGTCCGTCCTACCGAATGTAAATATATAACATCATAAAAATCGGTCAAGCCGTTTCGGAGGAGTTTACAAAATATGGGGTACGAGATTTTTATATATTAGAGAGGATCACATTATACAGCATGGCACGTAGTAGCACGTAGTAGGTAGAAGATAGCACTGTGCCCAACAGGGAGGCAATCAGTAAGGAAAAAAATCTGTTTACGATAGTTAGTTAACGATCCATGCATACTCATGACTCAGATTTGTCTGTTCTATTAGACCCTGCCCTCTTCCATTATTTGGTAGCAAAATGTTCCTACAATTTAAACTTACAAAGTTGTTATAAGTAGTTTGCTATTTGCCACCAACTTGCCACCCATAAATTCGTCCAACTGAGCTCTCTCATAATCTCTGCTAAACCTTTGTTTTCCCAGGAGCAAAAGTCTTCGTCTCTCTTTTGGTCTCTACCGTAATTGATTATCCTCGAAAAAACTATTTTGATTTATTTGTGCCGCGGGTCTCTACCGTTATTCATTACTATCCTCGAAAAAACTTTCTGATTTGATTTTTTCTACCGCGGATATGTTTTCCTGAAAACAAGGGTATTTTATGTCACTCTTCAGGTTTGAACAGCAAAAGAGTAGTTAGTAGCTAACATAGGCCTTGGATATATAAAAAAAAAAACATAAAGTATGCTAACTGAACTTCAATGTTGCCAAGCTTCACAGGGCAAAAAATTTGATAGGCGTATTGAACGCTAATATTTACCGGGATGTCATTTCCAGTCAAATTAGGTAAATGCAAAAAAATCGTTGCCTTCCCGACGTATTTCACTTAAGCATATTCGTTTAGCCGCCGGCGCTTTGGGGTGATGATTAATGAAGCGTCGGTCGGATGCCTATTGCCAGCTCCTGATTCGTGCATAAATAAACAGGCCCCGAAATTATAACCGGATTATGTGTAATGACGGTGAAAGTTGAAAAATGGTTTTCGCGTTGCTTTTTATTCATTTCCGTACCTGTAGGTTCGTCTTTTGTTTCATTGTTCAAGGTAAGGGTGGGACATTGTTACACGTCCTGTTAGAAACAATATGAATGTATACTTATAAGTCGATTAGTTTAATTTGAAAAAAAATGTACTGCTACCTTTCTAACTAATATCAAAACTATGCGATAAAAGTCGTAAGTAAAATAACAATACCTACTGTAACCAGGTACATAATTCCAATGGTATCTAGTGTTATTAAGAAGTTTCCAAAAATGGCTTCCGTCCTTACATGTTTCAAATAAGTCGCGGTATCGAGGGAGTAAGTTGCCAAATAAGGAAGACGCTTCACTTGCTCCGGTCAGAATACCGGTTATATTATTAAACTTTCCTGTCGAATCCCAGTACTTACCTCCAAACTATGGTAACGAACAACTCAGTATAGGTATGTAAATTTTATAATACAGAAACTATTTTTCTTAATAAAAAGTTTTAGAGATTCGTTGAGCTATTAATGAATAATTAAAATAAAGTTTTCATAGGTTCCATGCTTCAAAAAAGTGGAACATTTAAAGCTCAAGTACTGAGAATGAGTAGGATTTTGTTAATGAAATACTGTAAGTCAATTTAATACAAAATTCATCATAATGCCGTTATTTTTGCGATTCGTAAATTCACACTTAAACAAATTCCGAATTTCGCCAATAAGTAAGGCTTAAGAGCGTTCATGCAAAACGGCGCGCATCGCGTTTCTTGCCATACTAAATTGGTTTTGCGTTTGCGCTGACGCAATTTTGCGCTGATAATGCTATTACAAAAAAAATTATAGTAAAAAAAATATACTACTTATTTAAATAGTAAATAACCAGTGACATTGAATATTAATTGAATTAAATTACTATAATTCAGAAATAACAAAATATCTTGGATTTTATCCTAAAATAATACGTTTAATTTATCGAAAAAAGCTAAAAATGACACTTTTCGGTTTATGGTTTTTGAATAAAAATCTAGGAAAATCGTGTTTTTTTTTTGAGACACTTTTTAGTAAATGTTATTAATTTTCTAAATATGTCATTGTTATAAGTTTGTGTTAAGAAACATGGCAAATATCTTGCATCTGCGTAGAGCGTCGACCGCTATTTTAGCAAACAGCCTATACAAAAACTGTTCTAGTGAGAAAGTTATACACATATTTTAAAATACTTTTGAGCTAAGTTCTAGATTATGAAATTCCAAATAATATGAATTCAATTATCTAATCTATAATTGAACACGTAACTATTTTATGTTCCTTCGGAAATCGTAAATTTTGACTCAAGCGTAATACTAACGCATGAACCGCCTTAATAGCAGCAGTAAAGGAAAAAGTAAAAAACTGAGGATTTGTTCTTAAATTAGGTACTCGAAAAATAAGTAATTTATTTCTACGTCTGACTTGGTATGTATCTTGACAACCGTAGTCTGTTCAACTTTTCCTCGGCAAAAAGTCGGCTTTACAATGATTGCCGTCGCCTAGTGACTTAGCGCGACGCGAATAGGTGTTTTCAAAAATGATATCTATGCCCGTATAGAGAGAGTTGCAAGTCCAGAGCTAGGCCTAAATTTTATTTCTGAAATATTGCTTTGGGTAACGTTTTTATTTTACCCCCCAAAACGTTTACCAAAATGGACAATTTTGATCTCATTAAATTCAGTACATGCCTTAATCTAGGCTCGTACATTTTATATTTTTAGTATTTTAGTTTATTTAAAGTACAAAAAATAAAAATACTGGAGTAAGTTTGTAGGTCAAAAATATAAGCAATATTTCTTAAAAAGTAAAACGTATGAGCGTAGTAGTTCATTGTATCTGCAACATTTCTTAAAATTATCAAAATCGGACTACATTTAGGAAAACGTTACCGTTTTTTGTACGAACGCTAACAGCTAGACGATCCTCTTAAATCTTAAATAATTTTATTACCTAAAACGCGCATATTTCCGGAACCATAGAGCCCCTGACCTGGGATGCCAACACTGCACCGTCATAGACCGCCTTATTTAAAAATGAACGCTACTACATTATTCTTTCAACGTGTAAGCATAAACACGTAGTGTCATTCAATTTTAGATTACACGATCTATACTATGTTATCACAGCTTCACGCATATTTTTATTAGGCACTTAAGCAACAAGAACAAAATTATCGTTACCGGGCACTCCACAATAAATAATAATCCTTATACAGAAAGAAAATTCGTATCGCGTGCATCCTAAAGCATACCCATAAGAGACGTAAGCATTTGTTACCCAAATGCTTTACTCGGTGTCTGTCACTCCACAAATTGAATACAATTTATCATGCAATACGTAAAGAGCTGAACGCTTTATATTTTTTTTTACTCTAGGTATACAAGTTAGTACTTAACTGCGATCTCACCTGATGGTAAGTGATGACGCAGCCTAAGATGTTATCGTACTAACTTGGAAGGGTAAATAAATTTGCCACAACGGTTTCCACAAGCATCGCACCGGAACGCTAATCGCTTGGCGGTGCGTCTTTGCTGGTAGGGTGGTAAGTGGTAACTAGCCACGGCCGAAGCCTCCCACCAGACCAGACCTGAGCCAATTTAGAAATTATAAAATTCTGAAGTGGCCCGTGGCGGGAATCGAACCCGCGACCTCCCACTCGAACCCGAGCGCGCTGCCACTGCGCCAGAGAGGTCGTCAAACAATTTCGTGAAACATACTGCCTATTTACACAAAGGGTATTTTACCGAACATAATGTAAAACTAGAAACTAGGTAACTATTCTGAACGGGATCCGAAGCGATTCTCATAAATCAAGGCTTTATATTTTCAAGACGTAATAGAAAGTACTGAAAATATATTATGCATAAATCAAAGAGTTTTCTACTTCGATAAAATCTTTTTCAATACATATTTCAGACTAAGACTGACAGCCATTATGTACAGAAATATAAATCCTTTTACCTAACTCTCATCAAACTTGTATAGGCTTTTTAAGGAGGGGGTCAAAAGTTACTCTTCAAAATTATTAGTAATGTATGCATGTATGTATGTATATACTTTTATTGTGCACCCAATAAACAATTAACAAAATTAAAGTATAGAAATAAAAAGAAGATATAGGTAACAATGAGCCGGACTTATAGCTAACTAGCGATTTCTTCCAGACAACCTCAGACACTGATTCATTTAAGTAGTAAGTAAGTAATATTAATAAAACTCACTCAATTTTATATTTTTAAGATTTTTTGTATTTTTTACTCTTTCACGAATCACGCCAGCTCTAAAAAAAAGTTCGCGACACTACATGTCTTTTTTTATTTAATTATAATATGTAATCACCAAAACGCACGCGCGCGGAGCCGCTGGCAACAGCTAGTGTTCTAATAAACATATTCGTATTTAAAATAATTTTCAGTTCTGAATAAAGTCCGCAAATTCAATAAAATAACCCCACTACATGTACAAGCGTAACATGTTGTTTCAACTCGCGTGTATCAAAGAATGGGATTTCATTTCAACTTTTGTTATTTCATGCCAGAACGGTAGCTGTCCGCATTCCGAGCGTAGATATAATCAACGGAATCCTAGTGTTGAACAACGTACAATATCTCATACGTAATGTTGTCTACTACGGGATGAACCAAATACTCGTACGGTTAAATTAAGCCAAAGCATTTTTCTAGCAGTGGAATAACAGAAAAAAACAATTAATTTATATTTCATTATTTATGGGAAACATTCTGTCTATTATAAAACACACAGACAAAGCTTAAATATTTAAATAGTAAGTATAAGGGCTATAAAGTTTCCACAAGTATAATAAAACACATACCTAATGGAAGTGCAAAAAAATTGGATCATTTACAGTCCGTAGTTTATTTTGAACGTTTTACCGTTGTAATGTCTGAAAATAAATGTACCTACAGGTCTTGAGGACAAAGGAAATCTGATAAATAAATAGCTTGTTCATTCAATTCAATGTATGAGTATATAATGGCACCGACAACATATGGGCTTCCGAACGATTTAAGTAAACCTTTTTCTTTCAGGCAAACAGTAGCGCCATCTGTCAAAATTCTATATGTAGCTGCTGAGCGAACTACGTGGTGTCCTTCCTGCTGGTGACAAAACAAGCATTTTCAGCACCGGTAAAATTGCGTCATTTTTTCGTGCCATCCGCCCTGTCCGGGGTATAACATGTGTATTAGGTATGTTTGGATATTGCTATGTGTACTGCTTTTAAAAATGTATGTAAGACAGGAAAATCGTCGGATTCCTAAATGGGAGTAAAATAAAACCATGATACACGGAGACGAAGAGTAGGCTGCAATGAATTTGCGTATTTATACTTTCCCACCGTTTCTTACAAGAGCCGTCGCGTCGGCGACCTCGTTTATCACAACTAACCTCTGATTGTAATCGTTAAGCCTTAGGGATAGAAATTATTTTAAGCAGCTTCGTCTTCTTGCACCAAAGCTACAACTATTTGTATTCTTTATCCATATAACAATGTATTATAAATAATAGTATACATATATCAAAGGTAGTGATTTTTTACCACAGATCATTAATCGGTGTTTTAACCAATACAGTCAGAAATTGACTGCAGTCAACTGATTGTAAGTGATGATGCAGCCGAAGGTACGAAGGAGGTAGGTAGGAAGATGTTCTTTGAAATCGCCTGCAGTATCGACAAAATATCACAATTACTAAACAGTTCCTTAGACTGAGAAGAGTTTTATCATAGTCCAGCATGCTTTGCTATGTTGATGTGACAGGTTTCACAGATCTTTGAAAACATTAAGGACAAACCAACAAAAATAGTTTTGCCTGCGGTTTTTTAAATTCCGCAGGTTGAGATTGGATTCATAAACATGGTCTCATAAAGAGATCAAGAATTACTACTTTGTTAAATTAATGCATATAAGTATTTAATCCTTCTTCTATTATGCATTTCAGCTAAATTGATTTAGTAGTTATGGCGTGAAGGAGTAACAATTAAAAACTTGAATGCAACATGTAAAATTTATATGCATGTTGCATACACATTGTCATTAATATATAAGCTGCTTGTGCTGACTGACTGACTCATTGATCACCTCTCCTAAACAATTTTGTATGAAAAAATTTTTTTTCATGGATGGGGTCGTATAGAAGGGAAAAAATCATTAAGAACAAAAATATGGAGAGAGCTGACGATTGAGGATTTCGGAGACGGGTAAAGAGCACAGCCAGGGTATTGAAGATAGGTGGGGGATGCTCGACCAAATGTCATTTGAAATGTCATCCAATTGCCAGTGAGCTGAAAAAATTTCAAAATGGCGGATTCAAAATGGCGGCCATTTGAATTTCCTCGATATCTCGGGAAGTATAGAAGATGGAAGAACGGTTTCTTGACAAGAAGTGATCAGGACCCAAAGGTCTATTCGATGGATAGAAAAAAAATTCAAAATGGCGGATTTCTTTTTTGCCATAGAAAATGTATGGGGAATTTTGAAGGGGCTGAAAGTTGGAAGGCAAATAGGGCGGAAGACAGCACGCGGGCCACATGTGGCCCGCGCCCCCACGCACCCTACTAGTCTTTGTAATATACCTAATAAGTGTTAAGTACCTATCAGGCTGGTAGGTTTTCTCACAATATTTTTATTCACTAGCCTCAAATGCACATAATATAACAAATTAGATCTTTTGTTTTTGTGAATTATCGAATTTTACGCGATACAGGCTTGGAATATGTATGCGGGTATTCATGTAAACCATTCGTTTAAAGTATATCAATACAGTTGTGATATAATCACGATCAAGTATCACTGGTAGGGTGAGAGTGTTTTATGGGACAGAAGGGTTTCAAAATAAGAAATCATTACACAATAGGGGACTAGTTAATGGGCCATTAAACGAACCTATAAATTTAAGTTAATCATGACTAATTGAAGTAGAGTATAGAGAGCACGCATGCATCGGCTTAAAGCTGAGTGTAGATATCAGGGAGAGACAAATTACTTTTTCATCTCACCCGCTCGGAAAGGAGATTTTTAATGCCCAAAATGCGGGCGGGAAATGCTATTATATTCCCTAGGGCGAAAAAGTAGTATGAAAATCCTTTCCCGCCCTAGGGCGAGAAAGTAGTATGAAAATCCTTTCCCGCCCTAGGGCCGCAAAGCATTTCTAAATTCGAACATGACGTAATCTCGTATTGCGTCTATAATAATGTCTAATGGCGGCACCACACATGGCTATTTGTATTTGTGATTGGATGATCGCGTATTTGCCTAAATTTTCGACCTCATGGAGCCAAATATGTTATTGGCTGTATTTGCCAAACAGGCAAATATGGCAATAATTTTGGCAAATATACTCTCCACACATGGAAGTTATTTGACAAATATAAAAAATAGGCAAACACAAATAGCCATGTGTGGTGCCACCATTAAACTGAAGACTTCTTTTTTTTTAAATAATGTCAGTCGGTCAGTAACGAAGTTCGACCTTTGAGTTTGTATAGGTGTACATTACTTTTTGTTTTTACATTTTCTTAGAATATCAATAAAAATAATAACTCCTATTTTTTAATTTTCATTAATTATAAAGGAAATCTAATTAAATCCATGGTATTTATTTATTGTTTATCTAATTATTGTTATTTTTTTTAATCTTCTATTATCGTTGGTTCTTAGAAATTGATATTTCTGAATGCATCCAAAATACAAGTAGAAAAAAAAGTAACTCATTTTTTTTCTAATCGTGATAAATAATAATATTTTGTTTTTATTCATTACTGTTTTGTAATAAGATGAGTGATGATTTAAGGTGGATTTAATTAAGTGAGTGAAGTTATTGCAGAGTATTACTCAAGACAACATCTTACATACTAGCAATGCCGATCCAAGTGTTCTTCTAGTAATTTTCCTCGCTGTGGTGAGATGAAAAATTGTGTGTTATGTACGGCCGCAAATTTTTTTGGGTCTCGTGTCCTTTGAATGCCTCGCTATGCTCAGGATTCTATTCTTTGAACCCCTCGCTGCGCTCAGGGTTCAACCCTAGAATCCTTCGCCGCTCAGCATTCAAATTTGACACTCGGCCCAAAAATCCATTTTGCGCCCTTGCATAACAAATAACTATTTACTTTGAGACACTTTTAAGTTTATACTTTATGATGAATGGCTGGCAGCTGTTTTATCTATTTTCAAACCAGAACAGTAGTTGATAATGTGGTAGATTAAACATGTTAGTAGTTAAAACTTGAGTTACTTGTAAAATTCGTTTATGTAAAAGTTAAAAAAAAAATGTGTGTATAAAACAAAACTGACAGGTCTAAAAACCGACCTTTTAAAAATATTTTTAGTTTTTTTACATAGTTTGGTGTTGAAATCTTTTATATTGTAAGTCTGAATTGGTCTTAACAATTAAAGTAATGTAATTTTAAGACGCAGGCGCGGCTTTAAAGCTTTATTCCTTTTAATTGAAATGTCAATAGTGTAAGCACACCTTAAGTTTAAATATGCCGGGTGGTCCCATAAACATAGGTTTCGAGTTAAGATAATATTATGGAAGGTAAGCTATTTAAAAATTAAGATACGGTCGGACGAAGTCAGTAAGGAAACGGTAACTTGATTTACTTTTATCATAGTGATAATATGAGTAAGTAATGACTGAAAACAAACCAAATGGTATATTTTTGATTTAACCTAACTTCATGTAGGTAGGTATCCTGCATTAAAACTAGGATAACTCAAAATTATTGTATCCAGTAGGTATACTTACTCCATTACTACTACATTATACTCTTTTGTTTCCATTACTTATCAAGTATATGTAATGGAAACAAAAAATAATTATGTACCCTTTGACAATTTGTTTAAGGCGGTTCATGCGTTAGTATTATGCTTGAGTCAAAATTGTCAATTTTCGACGTAACATAAGAGTGTCATGTGTTCAATTAGTGATTAGATAATTTCCATCATATTATTTGGCATTTCATGATCTAGTTTTTGTCTCAAAAATATTTGAAAATATGTGTGTAACTTTCTCATTAGAAAGTTAAAGGTAAAGGCTAATTACTCACTTAGCGGTGGAAGCTCTATTTTGATGCAAGATATTTGCCATGTTTCATAACACAAACTTATAACAATGACATATATAGAAAATTAATAACATTTACTAAAAAAAATCTCAAAAAAAACACGATTTTCCTAGATTTTTATTCAAAAACCATAAACCAAAAAGTGCCATTTTAAGCATTTTTCGATAAATTAAATTATTATTTTAGGATAAAATCCAAGATATTTTGTTGTTTCTGAATTATAGTAACTTAATTCAATTAATATTCAATGTCACTGGTTATTTACTATTTTAATAAGTTGTATATTTATTTTACTATAAATTTTTTTGTAATACCATTTTCCGCGCAAAATTGCGTCAGCGGGAACGGAATTCCTTTTTCGTATGGAGCGACACGCGATTCACACCGTGCCGCATAAACGCTCTTCGACACACTCTGACCCCTCACGGTTATGTGCGCTTCAAAGGTGTGTAAAGCCTGCCAAACCGCACTTGCACAGCGTAGTGGGTTATGCAGGCCAATATTTTTTCATTTTTAGAAGAGACGTGTACCCAATAGTGGAATCTAAAGCGATTGGGACAGTGTTTTGAATGAACATAATAACGAATTTAAGCTTTCCTACGTTATGCCTAATGCATGTACGAGTAATAAATAAGTAGAGGTATCAACATAACAATGGAAATGTGATTTAATCAGGTATCACGGTGGTTGAAACCGAAAGATCTTCGTTTTAAAGCCCATCATTAAACCTATCCCAGTCGGATCGGAGGTTGGAATCCGTAATCGATTTAGAAACGAGAAGCCGCGAAGGACAAAGTGATGCGGTCACAAATTTACATATAAATTCGGGATTATTTTAATTTAAAATGCATTTTGGAAGTTTATTTGCATTTATATGAGGACCATTACCGTTTCTTTGTAGATTAATACAGTGTGTGTCGGGCCACGTAATATAAGGAGCGCTGGCCGCCCTGGGCAATGAATTGTTTTTTTTTTTTGTGAAAACAAAAAACATGAACGCTATGGACACATTAATAAATCTAAATATCTAGTAATGTAGTAAATAAAGTATATTGTACCTGCATTTTTAAGAAATTTTTTTTTACGAAATTCATTCCTAAAAGGAAATTTTGTGATAGTAGAGAGAACTTAAACCTCTGGTGATTACAGCTGATACTACTTCCATTGAAATATGCTGAAAAATTATAATTGTTATTATATATTATCAGTTTAGGCTGTAAATAAAAATATACAAACGAAAAAAAAGATAATATGTTATTTCTTTGATAATAATAATTAACATAAGTGTTCAAATATCTCTTGAAAAATTCCTTCTCTCATTCTTTCTTTCACCAAAGATTGAATGTAGTGGAATATTTTTCCACTCTGATAAAATTGCGAGCAACAAACATTAGCCAGTGCACTTTTTACACGACATCTGTTGTAGCTATTCGGTGAGTAGGGCATTTCCATCGAGGGGACAATGTCGTGAAACGATTTTACGCTTCACAAACACGTCGGGTCTGCAGCCACTTAATAAAATTAAGCAATTTGTTAGCATTGCATTACACCCATATTGACAAAGAGGGTGAGTATCTAGGCTTTCGGAATGAAAATCTCATTAATATAACGACCATCAGGATCAGATAGTTGAAAAAAAATTTTTTTTTCTCACACGAAAGTCCCTTAAGGGTACTTTAGCATCACTACGATCTAGCCTAAAAGCTAATTAGTAACTTAATTTTAACTTAAACTGATATTAAGGCCTATATCTAAGAGTCTGTCCAGTGACTTATCTTAGTCTCTTTTGTAATAAGGCACTTTGATCTCGTGCACTAGCACTAGCACTAAGCACATCACTTCACTTCACTTTCATTCACACTTACACTAACTCAAAAGGCTTAGTCCTTTTGAGTCTTCTTATGAGGTCCGTATTGTCGAGGAGCTGGATTGCCTCCACGTTTACATGATGATGCAGTCGATGTTCATGGGCTGCGGCATATTTTTGGATGATGATATCTACGAAGTCCATTTGAAGGTTGAAAATATTAATAAAAGTATTGCTGCCTATAACTGTTCCACAGACCACAACAACACAAGCTTAGGAACACGTATTCTAATTATAAATTAGGCATAGCTTTGATAATGCACGTGTATTAAACACAGTACCTGTAAAACTAATACATATATACATTTCAGAACAGATGGTAAGATAGATACTTACTATGGGTTGAGTTTTGTAGTGAATTTTCAACAGGATTGACTTTAAGTGTAATTTTTGCCACATAACATTTAAAAATTGGTCAAGCGCGAGTTGGGCTCGCGCACTTAGGTTCCGTACCATCAAGACCAATACAACCAAAACACCTCAAATTACAAGAAACGAGCAAAAAATCACGTTTGTTGTATGTGAGCTGAGCCCCCTTAATTTTAATTTTAATTTAACTATTTTTTTTTAAACTGAATATATCATAACCAAAAATTCTGTGAATAGTTTAAGCGTCTATCTGTTGTCGTTATCAATATCGAGCAAGAACAAGGAAAAATCTCATTCATCATACTGATTTATTCACGTCTCTTAATCACTGCGTAAGGGATTTCGTAAATAAGTCATTTGCTAAGAGATTTCCGTGATCCGATGTAAGGGGAAAGAGAGATGCAAGCAGCGCCTAATATTTGTTCTTGTTGTGCTAATAGCTCGTAAATATTTCACCGGGAGCGGACACACATGCGCCTGAGACAAATGGCCGCTTATAAAATATATGTGCGCCGTCACTTTGAACCTTTCCCATTCGTTACGTTTCCGACGACTGAAATAACAATGCCGACTGCTGGCTGTCGAGAACCGACCCAACCGATTTGGGGTTAGTGCAGGTTTTTGTACGAATTTCGAGTCGACTCATATCGCACAAACGAATCGAATGCCTCCATTACATTTACAGCCAGCGCCATCTATTGAAAGTAGCATGTCAGTGACTGTCCATAGATGGCTTTGGCTAACCTGTTCACTCGCGCGGACAACAACCTATACGAACACCTCCACGGGATCGCACATAGAGTAAAGTAATGGGGTCACACCACAACAAGATCGACCACCAACGGGGCGTCGGCTACCTCGCGAGTTCTTGCGGTTTCCGTCACTCCTGCGCTCGCGTTTGGGCAGTGACGGAGGCCAAGATTTTCATCTTGGTCTCCGTCACTGCCCAAGCGCGAGGTTCATGCAATCGGAACCCAGCATCTCAGGGCGGCGACATGATAGCTGCCCGCACGGGGCACCAGACCCGTAACACCAGCAGGCCTCAAGTCATAAAGGCGAGGCGGCGAGGCCTTAGCCCCTTCCCATGGCTAAAAGAACAACATTGGGGGAGCGCGGTTCCCCCGCGATACATCGCCCGGGTAAGGAGGCAAGCCTCGAGGCCCGTACCCCCGTGGGGACTTGCTCCCCATGGAAAGATCACACACAGCACGCTGGCTTTAAATGCATGCGTTTGTGCGATGCGAGTCGACTCGAAATTTATACAAAAACCTGTACTAACCCTACAGGGTTTTAAAACTCCAGCGGAAACGCGAGCTATACATCAAATTTGTCGCATGCTTAACGAATACCACCCCTAATGGTTGAAACATCGAGCTGTGGTTAAGGTGCTATTTCTGTCACTCTAATTTAAGAATGAACAAACGGGACAATCGTGTCATGAGTTCAAGTTTAAATTATAAGCTCTTTTTACCCGACTGCCAAAAAAGGATTAAGTTAGTAGCGCGTATTTTGTATGTGTGTAAATTTCTTTAATACCTCGTATATTACAAACGACTCGATGGATTTTGAAATTAATACGCATTTTTACCCGTATGTACTTAGTGTGATTTTTTTTTTAATTTTTTTAAATGGTTTTTAGACTTATTAATTTTATTTGTATTTCTATTCTATTAAGGGCCGATTTTTCAATCGCCATCTGAGAACTATCTGAGGAATAAATTTGAAACATGCCATACAAAATCTGTCAAACGTCATATTATTTATTCCTTAGTTAACGTTTTTCTGTTTAATTCTGGCACTGGTTTATTAGGATTACTTATATAATCAGCCAAATATTATTTCGAATGTAAATACAAATAAGTACAAGGTAATCGATATGTTCTAATACTAGTTTCAGTAAATTGTTTTCTGTTACTTTGTCTACATCCAATATTGCGAAGTTTGGCTAATCTTAGACCGTAGTAGCGACTAGCGTAGCATAGATAACAAGGCAGGCGGTATCCCGTCATTCTTAATTTGACGGGATTATCTTTATATTATAGGTAGCTTCCCGCTTTTGGAACATTGCCTGAAAATCCGACCGAATTTTCTTATACAATATCTTATACTTTTAGATATTATGAAAAAAAAATATGTCGGCACTATTTCAAAATGTGGCATGAGTGAAGAATCTTTTCAGCAGCGGCCAGGCTGCCGACGATACCAGGAATCACCTGGCGCGAGCGCGGTAAATAAGACAGTGAATCCTGTACTCCCGCCAGCAGGTCTATTTTGGATACAGACAGTTTTAGCCCGCATAACACTTCCGCTTCCCCTGACAGAGGGGTATGCGTTAGGTATTTTCTGTCTATAAAAAAAGAGTGAATCTTTTAGGCAAGCGCGCTCCATCTGAAGCTGTACCGTCACTCACCATCAGGTGTGATAACGGCCAAACGCTAATCTATTTAGTTAAATAAAAAATATATCATCATCATCGACAATTTAGTTAAATAAAAAATATATCATCATCATCGACAATTCTTATTACTGAAAACAAATATGGACAGAACAATATCTCTCATCATCTATTACGATAGTCGGTAATAATCGATATCGACGATACATCGATCACCTGTCGAGCTGATCACTACCTACGTTAATCTCGGATTCATATATAATATAATGATTTTTTAATGAAACTGTAATTCTTGGTTAAAAATTAAAGCATCGAATAAGGTGAGCAAAGCGTATATAGGTACAAAATATTTGTGTCATTTTTTGCATTTAATTTTTTAAGTTTAAAGTAACTAAGGTCCCTGATTTTGTATTTAAAGTTTAACAAGCTTGTAAAACGTCTATCCACTTTATTGCTCGAAAATCATAAAGATAAGAAAATACCCAACTTTAATATAGTCTAAGTTTAATACAGCGGTGGTTGTGAAAAGGATTATCTTAGATCGAAACGTACAAAAGATAACGCCAGGCCACGCCGCCGCGCGCCGTCACTGCCATTTTTCATTTGTGAAGATTACCTTTAGGCGGACATATATCTCTACTTCTAATAATTTGTTGGAACATACTGTTAGATTCCCAAGTACATCCCTGTCGGAATTTAGTTATTTACTATGGCGTTGAGTCCGGACCTGTTTGAATTTTTGCTATCTAGTGACACCAATTAGCAGTCAGCAAGATTACTGTATAAATATACTATACCAACTTTTTCTATGTAAGATTAGATAGCATTTTCGAGACGATTCTACCTCGAGATGCTGTCTCCGGCTGAATCAAACATCATCATCCAGGCCTCTGGAAGTGACAAATCCAAGTACTGTGCCTATACTCAGTAAAACCTCCATGTGAAAAGTTCGTGTTTCACTGTCACTGCCAAACCTGCACCTAACATACGCATGTTCAAAATACGAATAGAAATTAATTATTTATTTAACTAGAAGTTTTATTTTTAATACATTCATAACTTGGCTTCAAAATGGTTGTATTAATTAGTTAATTTACTACTATATATTATATTATATTACCAAACAAACCAAGCAAAGAAAAACAGAACAATTAGTTTTTTGAACGACGAAGTAAAAATTATTATGATTGTTAAAGACAGCCCGGATCTTAAATTCGATAGTGCAATACGTTTTTGTTTACTCCACGCATACCTACTTATAGGCATAGATATATAGGTCGTCGCTCGCGCTCCGATTAGATAGAGCCATACATAGCAACGACAGCTCCGTGAGTGCGGCAACTTTTTTTAGTAGTGTGAGTAAGTCAATTTGAAATTTGTATGGTGTGCGGATGCTAGGGTGCGTGAAAAATTGTGTAGCGACGGCTCGGGTTCGCCAATTTGTGCAAAGTATTTTTTGCCGCAGCTTTGAAGTCGATGGCTCCCTCTTGGACTTGCTTAAAGGACAAAGGTTGTATGACGAAACCGAAACCGATCCAGTAAATGTCACAAATGCCACAAGTTTACGAATTTCAGATAATAGCTAGATGTGTTTTAACTTTAACATTGCCCTTGAATACTTTGTGGCGCTTAGTAGAATTACCTGATTAATCCGACGGCGTACGTCTAGACCCAAGGTGAATAAGTATTAGGTAGTACCACAGATTAGTAAAAGAGCAAGATGGGCCAAGGAGGTGTGGTCCGTGCGAGCTTATGTAGTTTAAAATACACCTCCTAACCGTTTCTGTCTTTAGTGGAGTGTCGTCCAACGATCGCTTCACTGCTCTCGATTTTTATAAAAATGCCGTGTTGTTCAGTGATTGTTTGCAAAAAATCAAGCAAAAAAGTGAATAATACTAAAGATGGCATCTCATTTCACTCGTAAGTACATGTATTTTGTTGTAATTTTCCATAAAAATCAATAAAACATTATTTAGCAGTATCAAAATATGTAAAGTGACAACTTTGTATCACATTATAAACAAAAACCATTGCTTGCTTACTATAAATCAATCAATGAACCGGCCGGTCTTACGACGCAATGGTTGAGTGTGCTTTACCGATTTTTACTTGCACGTTTCGTGGTGTGTTTCGTGGTAAGGCCGCTGTGAGCTTGCGTAAACTAGAGATGGGCGATGTTTTCGATATTTTTAACGATTTATTTTGTGTGATACATATTTTACGTACCTATCTATTTCGATTTGTTCAAGATTTCTAAACCGTTTTGAAAAATATTTTATTAATGGTTCTGAGTGCAACTCCTCAATCCTGTACAGCAGAGTACAGAACTCTTTAACCAATGAAATTCAAGAACTTTTGATAATGAATTAATATTTTTGCTTCCCAATATATATACAGTAATGTTGTAAATTGGGAAAAACATATATAAATAATAAATATATATTTTACATCAAAATATCAATCTTTCTAAACAAAGAAATGTCATAAATTAAACACGCAGAGTACGGAACTCCTTTGTGGGGTTGAGTATACGCTTTTATAATATGATACTAAATTAAGTTTAGCAGTTGGACTATGTAAAGGTTAACAAAGGTTCGAACAATCTGGTTAAAAATATCTTTAAATCAGGGTAACTATACAATATATGACTTTTTGAACGGCTGAGCAAACTGGTAGTAAATCTACTAGTCTCCGTCTGCTCACAGGATACTATAACAATCTGATGTATTACTTTGCACAAAATTGTAAACAATATTATTTTTCAAAAAGAGCAACGAGTTTCTTGCACATTTTTCCCAATGCAAAATTGCTTTCCATATGTCTATGTGAAGGAATAAACATTTTGTTCAATTTTTATTATTATAATTTCTTTAATAATGTTAATACAGTTTAAGAAGAACTTTGTTTTTATTAATGAAGAACCTATAAGTAAGAAAAAAAGCTTTAAGCGCACCTAGGCCAGTTACACATTCATCCGATCCGAATCCGGGTAAGAAAAAAATAATTTCTTCCGGCTTCTTTTTTACGTAGTACCCCCTCCAACGCCAACCCAAAATTAAACTTTCATTTTATTTAATTTAATTTTGAAAATTTAATTTTGGGTCGGCGTTCTACACCAAATACCAAAATATCAGATGTGTAACTGATTTCTTTTACGAGCTAGTGACCTGTGACATGTAATATTAAGCTCTGTTTTTAGAAGCACTGAATTAAGAACCTCGTTTTTGCATTTGAGGCATTTTATGTCGTATTTTTTTTTGTAGATACATAATAATAATAATATCATATAAACGAATACACACGTAGGTACATATATTACTTTTCATAATTATTGGTAGACTAGCTGACCCGGTGAACTTCGTTTTGCGAAACAGTCTAATTTTCCGCGCAATTTTCTTAATTTTTTCTTTCGTAAGAACCTACTCCTGACAACACAAAAATATTTATTGAAATCGGTCTAGCCGTTCACGCGTGATGTCGTGACCAAGGGGTTTTGGAATTGATTTTTATACATAAAAAAATAGAGAATAGAGATATTGTGAAAACACGAATATTAAAAAATTGAAGAATCGATAACTTTAAATTTTAGTCCATCCCTAAAATTAATGGCTTTTCGACGGCTTTCATTGGCGTTTCACCACGGTTGATATTTAATTGTGTGCATCTGCACGGTGTTCTAAATTGAGTGCTGTTTTATAAACAACAAAGACTATATTTGTTCTTACCACTTTGCACTGATCTATCGGTGTGCGTGGTGTGTAAGATACTTCACATCTATTGCTGCATGTGTATTTGTAGCAAGTGGTGGGGAAAACTGGCGACAGCAGGTTTCAATACAATTTGATTCATAGGGCCAATCTCGCTCTTTTACTAATCTGTGGGTAGTACTTAGGTACACTTAGAAAAAGGAGGCATTTGGCATGTTTAAGATATTTGAATCTTGCCAGACTTTTTAAGTAGGTATTAGGTATATATTAAAACATCCGCAGTATTTACAATATCTTTCTTTACTTTTTGAGCATAAAAAAAAACTTCGTACACAGGAAAAGTCTTTCCACGTTCCAAAGTTCGGCTAACAACCCCCAAAATTGTTTGAGAATCTATACAACAGCCGCGTCGTCAAAAGTTATAGCATTGTTAGCGAAGCAGCCGGTGCTAACCGTTCACTACCCCTTATACGGTCCCTTCGACCTTTACGGGGTTATTAGTTGTGGTGTATAATTAGTGGTTTCACTCGCCAGTGAAGCTATTGAGAAAATACAATACAAGCCGGAGTTGGTTTCGGCTACGTCAAGTTGTGTAGGACTAAAATTAGGGTGACCACTAAATAGGTACTTACTCATTTAATAGTTGGGGTTTCGTGGCCTCAGGACCCCACAGGTGATTTTGACATAATAAATAAATAAAATAAAATAAATAAATTTGTTTATTGTCAGTAACAATATCAGGTTACATAATAATATCTCAGTTGTTGAGGTCTTCTTTTAAGCTTTCAAGTGCCTGTGTCAGAAGACCTCGAAGACATGGATTACAATACATACAATATTAAGTAGGTACTTATAGGTAGTTTTACTGATCATAATATCTCTCTGCCCATGTACATACAATGGGAAAACAAATAATATTTTGTAGAGTAATGAGCTCCTCAAATTTTTTTTTAATTTAATAGGTACTTTCTCTGTTAAATATTTACATTTATCCTTCTAAATAATAGGTACATTGTATACGAAGACGTTAAACTGAATTCGTAAATGTCTAGCTACCAGCAAAGTTAGCCCAGGGATAGATTTATTTGTCAACTTCGTCTGATAAAACTTTGACATTTGATTGTGAGGTCATGCCCGTTCTGCGATAAGTTTCGAGGACCACCTCTTTTAACTTCGAATTAATTTCTGTCGATAATATCGGCGTTCAAAGCATTTAATATAACTTTCATTTGTTTGGGCAGTTAGATGAAGGTTCGATAAATTTTAAGAGAGAACATTTTGCAGTAAAGGGTTAAATAAAATAAATTGAATATAGTGTTTCTTTAAAAACTATTAATTAAAAAATAAATAAAAAACCGATAGAAGATAATAAGAATAATAGAGAAATGAACGACTCGCAGTTTATTTAAATTAATTATATGCATTATTATTATTTTTTCTTTAATTTTAATTCATCTATCATCTGCCTTAATACGAGTTTATATCATATATAAACTCGTATTAACTTATATAATAGTTATTTTTATCATCGCAAATCTCAAATAACTTGCCGGAATTATCGCGCTGAGATTAGGTATACTTTCAGCTAATTTGACCATGAATGAATCTTTGAAAATTCTGCAGAAGAATATTTTATTTTAAAATTTAAATGTATACGCTGTAATGATACTATCATTAGTGTAGAAATAATGTGTACGATCTCTTATATCTTTCCTCTGCAGTAAACCTAAAGCATCATCGACGTGCAAGTTTCCGAGGAGCGATATAAAGCTCGGAAGTTGACAAATACCCCACGTTATTTCTGTACTAATTAGACGCGAGCGTGGGTGTGCAGTGACAGGGGACGTGTCGTGGAGGGTTCCCAAATAAATTCCTCCGATGAATGAAGACCTCCTTGATTTAGGATCTAAACTTATGCGTTTAAACATCGATAAGTCTTGGCTATGGGATATAATAGAATAGAAAACTCTTTACTTCATATAGGCCTAGCATACACAGAGACTCTTATGACTAGTGAACATGGACTCTGTAATGGTGATAACCAATTAACCACATAAAACTAAGTTTACGAGGGTTCACAAACGCGCCGTGCCGCTGAGATACCTAAAAATAAAAATATTGTGAGATGTGATTGTGTGATCTTTATTTTTTATACCCCACTAGCAAACCAGGCGAACTCCGTTTCGCTACCAGATGGCTTTCCCGCTAAAAAGATTTTCCCGCTTTTCTGTTAAAATTTTTCCTGAATTTTCTTTGCTATAAACCTCACGGAGCCCAAGACCTTTCCAACGAATGCAAAACCGTGGAAATCGGTTCGTGCGTTCTGGAGTTATAGCGTCAGGAAGGAAAACCCGACTTATTTTTATATAGTAGATTGCGATTCATCCTGCACACGGGCATAAGAATACCTCCGTTCGTTCGGTCGTTTTAGCCGACAGACGTTCACAGCTGGATAAAGGCCTCCTGCAATGATTTCCAGCCCACATGGTCCTGCCGCCTGCGTCGCTTGCATCCAGCGACGCCCTAAATATCGTCAGTCCATCTAAATGGGAGTCTTCTAACACTGCGCTTTCCTATGTCGTCCGGCCGTCTGTTCTACGAGCTATTCTATTTGCCCCGCCCATTGTCACTTCGGCTTCGTGATATATAGAGCTATGTCAGTGACACTGGTTCGTCTACGGATCCTCATTTCTGACTTTATCTCCGAGACTTCGAGCATAGCTCCCTCCAACGAATTTTGAGTATGTATGGTACTCGTTTATATACTTGAAAGCATGAAATTTAAATTTATACAAACTGAACTACTCTACAATTGATCCAGTCTCTAGACAGCTTTCCGTAAAAACAGAATTTCTATGCAAGATGTAAAATAATTACTCAATGTTATATATTTTTTTTCATTTATCGTGCGATTTTACGGAGAGCTTTCTTGGCTTTATATCTTTCCCAAATAAGGAATGTTACGTATATTTATGTCCATTTAAATCCGTACATGCTTTACTACTTTTCTGCAAAAAATATCTACTTTGAAATAACATGCAGTGTTAGTGCTTATTATGGACAACAACTGTCGTTAGTTAGCCTGCCTCGAAAGAATGTTTTCAAAGCTGACTTTACTGTAAAATAAAATACATTCTTACAAATATACACTTTATGATGTACAAGTGGAAAATTAAAAAAATTTAAAACACCCACGACTTTTGCAGACTTGTAATTGAAAAAGGATTAAATAATTTTTTTGAAACTCCCCGACTAAAGGAAAGTAAGAACTAAGAACCTATCAGTATAATTACAAATCCAAGAAAATCCGCCGGAGCTGCTGTGTTTTGCCTATGACGGTGTTGATGGTGCTGTTTACCAGTTGATGACTAATTCAATTTCTTGATACTTCTCATATACCGGCAGTTTATCAATACTTACTAATTACATTTATTGATATTGGAAACGAAAATAGCAATGGCAGCTCCGACGGATTTTCTTGGATTTGTAATTATACTGATAGGTTCTTAGTTCTTACTTTCCTTTAGTCGGGGAGTTTCAAAAAAATTATTTAATCCTTTTTCAATTACAAGTCTGCAAAAGTCGTGGGTGTTTTAAATTTTTTTAATTTTCCACTTGTTTTATAGTTTTTCGATTAATATTTTAATGTAATTTAAATTATATTATTATTAAAAAATGAAAATTAATCTTCAAACTAGCCATTAGCTCCTTTAGCAGCGTTTGAAGGCATCATCCCTTCCAAGTCATAAAGAGACGTTTATTGTGGCGCCCCCTGCTGTTCAATCACAAGAACAATTATCTACGAACCATTGCCAATGACTCACTAATATTTTATACAAAACTGTATCCAAATCGGTTCAGTCGTTTTTGTAATAATTGAGACCATTCGTTTGCACTGTAAATGTTTTTTATGGCGCCACCTGGTGATCGATGTTCGTAACAACTATCAAAGAACCATCGCCAATGAATACCAAACATTATACAGGAAACTGCATCTAAATCGGTCAAGCCGTTTTTGAAATAAATGGGAACATTCGTTTGCAATATAAATGTATTTTATGGCGCCCCCTGGTGATCGATGTTTGTAACAACTATCTAAGAACCATTGCCGCTGAACACCAAACATTATACAGAAAACCGCATCTAAATCGGTCAAGCCGTTTTTGAAATAAATGGGAACATTGATGTGCACAAACAAACAAACAAACAAACAAACAAACAAAAATATTTTTGCATTATTGGTTCTTGTGAACAATTTAACATACAAACAAACATAAAATCTTTTTAATAGAGTAATGTACAAACGGTCTCTCACCCTAAACTCATATACCCGTACTCCGTTCCGTCGTGGGTAACAAGATAAATAACAAATCGTTGTGAATGTCTTCTTTCATCTTGCAGTGGCAAATATAGGTAAGGCTGTACGTACGTAACAACTAATTCTATTTCAAAGTCATACATGATTGCCTTTAAAGGCCTTTGACGAGTGACGAAATACTACATACAGATTATGTCTAAGCTCCACCCTAATAAGGTCTTTCCCTAAAAAGGAACTCTTGATTATAACTAGCGACAAATGAAAGAAACATGCGAACTCAGACTGTTTGAAACTTCGAGATAACAGCTGAACGTAATGAGTACACAAAGACTGAATAATACAGAAAAGAGTACCTACGATTGTTTTAAAATCGGTTAATTTACTAATACCTACCCTGCTACCTATATATGTGTTGAATCAGTAGCTAAAGTGCTTCAGGCTTTAAGAAGACCGAATGGCAGTTTACAGGAGGACAGAGCAGCGGCGTGTACACAGTGATTTACTTAAATTTCGGTGAAATATTACTTTACACGATTGTCAGAAGGCCTAAAAATAAAACTCTCAATCAAAGTTATTGTAATTTTTATGTACTTTTTTTGTCTGCAAGAATTCATTAACAAAAGCTTGCGCCGTTTTGCAGACAATTTTTAAAGTATGACAAAATTAGATGCTTTTTGGGATTTTTTTTCTGAAAGAGGATTTGAGAAAATTCATTGTCATCATTCATTCATGAAACCCTTATTTTCCGTTACATTTTTTTCTGTAAGGATTCGATGATCAGCTATTTAAACAAGTTGACTTAAACATCATAAAAAAGAGCCAGTTTGCCATCTCTTCAAGCCTAAGGTCTTAGCAGAGTTCGTTAAACTAAAAGTAGTTTTGTTTTTTGCTCAAGTTACTCGTTGAATACTTGCATGCAGGGAAGATACGGGCGATATTTTTATCGTGACTTCTTCGGTTGACGGTTACCGTTTTTCTATAGAAAAATTCTGAGTTGATTCAATTTTCCGCCTACGTTTTTTGTCACATCGAGGACCGAGCACGCTCTTCATCGTCAAAAGCGCTGCTGTAGAGATTTTTTTGTCATCAACTTTTTTCGGACACCCTCATAAAACTTTTTATGATAACAAAATACTTACCGAAGAGATACCTATTATTGATTTTCGAACGGAAATTTTTATTTGTTGTTAAAATATTATCTATCAATTCGAAACTGCGTACATTATTTGTATTTATATTCAAAAATATTAAAATAACCCTATTTCAGGTAACGTGAAATTGAAATTTTATGTAAATCGATTACGTACT
Source organism: Coenonympha arcania (assembly GCA_036785405.1). Taxonomy (NCBI): domain Eukaryota; kingdom Metazoa; phylum Arthropoda; class Insecta; order Lepidoptera; family Nymphalidae; genus Coenonympha; species Coenonympha arcania. The sequence goes on from CM072067.1 coordinate 9,124,274, forward strand.
ACAATTACTATGTTTTCAAAAATATCAAAATATGATTTCAACGTATCGTAAAATATAGGCTTTAAATAAATATCAAATAATAGTTATTATATGGTGCTATAAAAAATAGTCATGTGAATGTAAACAGCGGATATGAATTTGGATTTTATATGTATTTACGTAAATTTATTCACGGATATTTACTTACCGTGTCGGTTGTCAGTGTGCATATTTAATTAAATGCGAGCATGTACTTACACTGCTTTAACAAGAGTAGAATATTATATTTTTAAGTTTACATAATATAGTTCTGAATTCCACGATATTTATATAATCTTTGTAGTAACGTTAGAATTGTTTCATAGTATACAAAATCTTTTAGATTAGGTTTCTTTCAATTTTTTGCTTACATGCATTTTAAGTTCAAATATTGCAGGTAGTGTGTGTAACCAGCCATGGCCGAAGTCTCCCATATTCCACCAGATTAGAAGTCAAGCAATTTTTTTTAATTTTATAAAATCCCCAACTGGCCACAAAATAGGTCTTTCCGTTTAAATACCCTAAAGAGGTCATCAAAAGCAAAAATGGTTAATAATAATGTTTATTTCTCAGGATAGATGTAAGTAGGTACCTACTATAGTAAAATTTTACTGTGCGGATTTCGACACTAGTGTACGAATGTACGTCTAAGATTCTCTAAGCACTACAGCTATTAAAGTAACAGGTAGCTTATTATCAAGCTATTAAACGTGTTATTAAAGCACAGCCTAGACAATTATCTCGAATCTCCAGTTATAATTGCATGCCGACCTCCTGAATTTATTGCGTAGGCTCATATTCCCTTCGGCTAAATGAATAAGCGCTGTAATGAAAAAGCTATGATTAAAATGAAATCGAATCTATCAGTTTGTAGGTTTCAGTTGCGTAGGTAATAGGTACTTATATTATATGCGAAGGGTAAATGAAGGCGTACTTTTAATATTAAATTAAAATTTTCTATAGACACATTTCAACGTCTTCTTATGTATTAAACGTATAGATTTTCCTAATGTAATTAAAACATTTTCGTAATGGAAGAGGGGACTGGTTTTACGAGCTGATAAAGAGGCAGGTTAGGGAAATGATGTTATAATTTAGATTAACGTAACTCATATAACCATGCATTGTCATCAAACACGTATATAAGTACCTCACTAAAATTTATTTGCTTGCCACAACATACAAACATTGAAATTGAAATGAAAAAAACTTGTAATAAATATATAGGCCACGTTGGAAACGATCTTCTTGTTTTGTTTTCTAGCTGATTTAAAAAATGTAGCCACTTATAGGATTATGAATATAAATCAACCGATCCCATTTCGTATCGTGTCGTAGTATAAATCACTGGGGGTAGCCATAGCTTGGACTAGTAGGGCGCGTGAGTGCGCGGGCCACATGTGGCCCGCGGGCTGTCTTCCCCCCTATTTGCCTTCCAACTTTGTCTCTTCAAAATTCGCCATACATTTTCTATGGCAAAATAATTTCCGCCATTTTGAATTTCTTTTCTGTCCATCGAATAGACCTTCGAGTCCTGATCACTTATTGCCAAGAAACCGTTTTTCCATCTTTTATACTTTCCGAGATATCGACGAAATTCGTTTGGCGGCCATTTTGAATCCGCCATTTTGAATTTTTTTTAGCTCACTGCCAATTGGATGACGTTACGAATGACATTTGGTCGAGCACCCCCCACCTATCTGCAATACCCTTGGCTGTGCTCTTCACCCGTCTTCGAAATCCTCAATCATCAGCTCTCTCCATATTTTTGTTCTTAATGATTTTTTCCCGTCTATATGACAGTATACGTCAAAAAAATTTTTTTCATACAAAATTGTTCAGGAGAGGTGATCAATGAGTCAGTCAGTCAGCACAAGCAGCTATATATATATTAACTAGTAGGGTGCGTGGGGGCGCGGGCCACATGTGGCCCGCGTGCTGTCTTCCCCCTCATAAAAAATCCCTTCAAAGTTCGCCATACATTTTCTATGAAAAAATAAATTCCGCCATTTTGATTTTTTTTTATCCATTGAATAGACTTTCGGGTCCTGATCACTTCTTGTCAAGAAACCGTTCTTCCATCTTTTATAGTTTCCGAGATATCGGCGAAATTCTTTTGGCGACCATTTTGAATCCGCCATTTTGAATTTTTTTTCAGCTCACTGGCAGTTGGATGACGTCTCGAATGACATTTGGTCGAGCACCCCCCACCTATCTGCAATACCCTTGGCTGTGCTCTTCACCCGTCTCCGAAATCCTCACTCATCAGCTCTCTCCGTATTTTTCCTCCGAATTAATTTTTCCCTTATATACGAAATGGTCATTGAAAAAAAAATTTTTCATACAAAATTGTTCAGGAGAGGTGATCAATCAGTGAGTCAGTCAGTGAATCAGCACGAGTAGCTATATATATAGTAACTAGTAGGACGCGTGGGGGCGCGGGCCACATGTGGCCCGCGTGCTGTCTTCCCGCCCATAAAAAATCCCTTCAAAATTCCCTATACATTTTCTATGAAAAAAAAATATTCCGCCATTTTGAATTTTTTTTTCTATCCATCGAATAGACCTTTGAGTGCTGATCAACTCTTGTCAAGAAACTGTTGTTCCATCTTTTATACTCTTCGAGATATCGACGGAATTCGAATGGCGGCCATTTTGAATCCGCCATTTTGAAAATTTTTTCAGCTCACTGCCAATTGGATGACGTTTCAAATGACATTTGGTCGAGCACCCCCCACCTATCTTCGATACCCTAGCCGTGCTCTTCACCCGTCTCCGAAATCCTCAATCATCAGCTCTCTCCATATTTTTGTTCTTAATCATTTTTCCCCATCTATATGATAGTATACGTCAAAAAAATTTTTTTCATACAAAATTGTTCAGGAGAGGTGATCAATCAGTCAGTGAGTGAGTGAATCAGCACAAGCAGCTATATATATATTAACTAGTTTTTCGCGTGGGGGCGCGGCCCGCTAAAGCGGACCGCGTAACTGCTTGTAGCAATTTACGTGGTCGCTCATACTCGGATTTTGCAAAAACTTTGGATTTTCTTATAGTAGGTACCCAATCGCCATACAATTTAGTATGAAAAAATTTTTCCGCCATTTTGAATTTTTTTTCTTGTCACTAAATAGATATCCCAATTTCGATCATCTTTTGCTATGAATCCACTTTTCCAACTGTCATACCCTCCGAGATAGAGACCAACAAAATTTGTATGGCGGCCATGTTTTTTCCGCCATTTTGAATTTTTTTTCAGCTCATTGGTAATTGGACGAGGTTTCAAATGACATTTGGTCGAGCACCCCCCACCTATCTCCAATACCTTTAGCGTGCTCTTCACCCGTCTCCAAGATCCTCAATCATCAGCTCTCTCCATACTGTCCCCGAAAGAAGTAGTTCTCCTCTTTACGAAAGTGTTTGTGAAAAAAAAAATTTCATACAAAATTTTACAGGAGAAAATTTTGCGAAAATCTCGGCCGCCATCTTGTTTTTTCAAAATTTTCCATTTTTTCTATTAATCGTTTACTAATATCTACAATCGTTGCGAGTTTGAACGAAATCGGTCGGAAAACAAAAAAGTTACAGAAATCACGTCGGCCGCCATCTTGTTTTTCTGAAATGTCATAATTTTTCCCTACTCGACTCCCGCACCCAAACACATCCCCCATACATCATTATATCGTTTTCAGACTCCTTCTGGGAGAACAATTGTATCAATCAGTGAGTGAGTGGTAATCGAGCTATATATATTACTAGTTTTTCGCGTGGGGGCGCGGCCCGCTAAAGCGGACCGCGTAACTGCTTGTAGCAATTAACGTAGTCGGTCATACTCGGATTTAGCAAAAATTAGTAGGTAGGTACCCAATCGCCATACAATTTAGTATGAAAACAAAAAATCCGCCATTTTGAATTTTTTTTTCAATAAATAGACCTATTCGTCCAGATCATGTTTTGCTAAGAAACCACTTTTCTATCATTCATACTTTCTGAGATAGACATCGACGAAATTTGTATGGCGGCCATCTTTTTTTCGCCATTTTGATTTTTTTTTCAGCGCATTGGCAATTGCACGAGGTTTCGAATGACATTTGGTCGAGCACCCCCCACCTATCTTCAATACCCTGGCCGAGCCCTTCACCCGTCTCCGAAATCCTCAATCATCAGCTATCTCCATATTTTTCACCGAGTCATTTCTTGACTTCTATACGAAGCTACAAGTGAAAAAACAATTGTTCATACAAAATTTTACAGGAGAGAATTTTGCGAAAATATCGGCCGCCATTTTGTTTTCCCAAATTTTTCCAAATTTTCTGTTAATCGTTTACCAAGTCCTACATTCCTGGCGAGTTTGAACGAAATTGATTGGAAAGCAAAAAAGTTACAGAAATCACGTCGGCCGCCATCTTGTTTTTCGGAAATGTTATATTTTCCCCCTACTCGAATCCCGTACCCAAACACATCCCATAAACATCATATTATCGTTTTCCGTCTCCTTCTAGGTCTCTGCAATACATTTTTTATGAAAAAAAAATTCCGCCATTTTGAATTTTTTTTCTTGTCACTAAATAGATATCCCCATTTCGATCATCCTTTGATATGAAACCACTTTTCCAACTGTCATACCCTCCGAGATAGGGACCAACAAAATTTGTATGGCGGCCATGTTTTTTCCGCCATTTTGAATTTTTTTTCGGCTCATTGGTAATTGGACAAGGTTTCAAATGACATTTGGTCGAGCACCCCCCACCTATCTCCAAATACCTTTTGCGTGCTCTTCACCCGTCTCCAAGATCCTCAATCATCAGCTCTCTCCATACTGTCCCCGAAAGAAATAGTTCTCCTCTTTACGAAAGTGTTTGTGAAAAAAAATTTTTTCATACAAAATTTTACAGGAGAAAATTTTGCGGAAATCTCGGCCGCCATCTTGTTTTTCCAAAATTTTCCATTTTTTCTATTAATCATTTACTAATATCTACAATCGTTGCGATTTTGAACGAAATCGGTCGGAAAACAAAAAAGTTACAGAAATCACGTCGGCCGCCATCTTGTTTTTCTGAAATGTCATAATTTTTCCCTACTCGACTCCCGCACCCGAACACATCCCCCATACATCATTATATCGTTTTCAGACTCCTTCTGGGAGAACAATTATGTCAATGAGTCAGTCAGTGAGTCAGTGGTAATCGAGCTATATATATTATAACTAGTTTTTCGCGTGGGGGCGCGGCCCGCTAAAGCGGACCGCGTAACTGCTTGTAGCAATTTACGTGGTCGCTCATACTCGGATTTAGCAAAAATTAGTAGGTAGGTACCCAATCGCCATACATTTTTTATGAAAAAAAAATTCCGCCATTTTGAGTTTTTTTTCTTATCACTAAATAGATATCCCCATTTCGATCATATTTTGCTATGAAACCACTTTTCCAACTGCCATACCCTCCGAGATAGAGACCAACAAAATTTGTATGGCGGCCATGTTTTTTCCGCCATTTTGATTTTTTTTTCAGCTCATTGGTAATTGGACGAGGTTTCAAATGACATTTGGTCGAGCACCCCCCACCTATCTCCAATACCTTTAGCGTGCTCTTCACCCGTCTCCAAGATCCTCAATCATCAGCTCTCTCCATACTGTCCCCGAAAGAAATAGTTCTCTTCTTTACGAAAGTGTTTGTGAAAAAAAATTTTTTCATACAAATTTTTACAGGAGAAAATTTTGCGAAAATCTCGGCCGCCATCTTGTTTTTCCAAAATTTTCCATTTTTTCTATTAATCGTTTACTAATATCTACAATCGTTGCGAGTTTGAACGAAATCGGTCGGAAAACAAAAAAGTTACAGAAATCACGTCGGCCGCCATCTTGTTTTTCTGAAATGTCATAATTTTTCCCTACTCGAATCGCGCACCCGAACACATCCTCCATACATCATTATATCGTTTTCAGTCTCCTTCTGGGAGAACAATTATGTCAATGAGTGAGTCAGTCAGTCAGTGAGTGGTAATCGAGCTATATATAGTATAATAACTAGTTTTTCGCGTGGGGGCGCGGCCCGCTAAAGCGGACCGCGTAACTGCTTTTAGCAATTTACGTGGTCGCTCATACTCGGATTTAGCAAAAATTGAAATGAAATGAATTTTTTTTCTTTTCAATAAATAGACCTCTTCGTCCAGATTATGTTTTGCTACAAAACCACTTTTCTATCATTCATACATTCTGAGATAGACATCGACGAAATTTGTATGGCGGCTATCTTTTTTTCGCCATTTTGAAATTTTTTTCAGCGTTTTGGCAATTGTACGAGGTTTCGAATGACATTTGGTCGAGCACCCCTCCCCTATCTTCAATACCCTGGCCATGCTCTTCACCCGTCTCCGAAATCCTCAATCATCAGCTCTCTCCATTCTATCCCCGAAAGAAATAATTTTCCTCTTTACGAAAGTGTTTGTGAAAAAAAATTTTTTCATACAAAATTTTACAGGAGAGAATTTTTCGAAAATATCGGCCGCCATTTTGTTTTCCCAAATTTTTCCACATTTTCTGTTAATCGTTTACCAAGTCCTACATTCCTTGCGAGTTTGAACGAAATTAATTGGAAAACAAAAAAGTTACAGAAATCACGTCAGCCGCCATCTTGTTTTTCGGAAATGTTATATTTTCTCCCTTCTCGAATCCCGTACCCAAACACATCCCATAAACATCATATTATCGTTTTCCGTCTCCTTCTAGGTCTACCATACATTTTTTATGAAAAAAAATCCGCCATTTTGATTTTTTTTTCTTGTCACTTAATAGATATCCCCATTTCGATCATCTTTTGCTATGAAACCACTTTTCTCACTGTTATACCCTCCGAGATAGAGACCAACAAATTTTGTATGGCGGCCATGTTTTTTCCGCCATTTTGAATTTTTTTTCAGCTCATTGGTAATTGGACAAGGTTTCAAATGACAATTGGTCGAGCACCCCCCACCTATCTCCAATACCTTTAGCGTGCTCTTCACCCGTCTCCAAGATCCTCAATCATCAGCTCTCTCCATACTGTCCCCGAAAGAAATAGTTGTCCTCTTTACGAAAGTGTTTGTGAAAAAAAATTTTTTCATACAAAATTTTACAGGAGAAAATTTTGCGAAAATCTCGGCCGCCATCTTGTTTTTCCAAAATTTTCCATTTTTTCTATTAATCGTTTACTAATATCTACAATCGTTGCGAGTTTGAACGAAATCGGTCGGAAAACAAAAAAGTTACAGAAATCACGTCGGCCGCCATCTTGTTTTTCTGAAATGTCATAATTTTTCCCTACTCGACTCCCGCACCCGAACACATCCCCCATACATCATTATATTATTTTAAGTCTCCTTCTGGGAGAACAATTATGTCAATGAGTGAGTCAGTCAGTGAGTGAGTCAGTGAGTGGTAATCGAGCTATATATATTATAAAATAACTAGTTTTTCGCGTGGAGGCGCGGCCCGCTAAAGCGGACCGCGTATCTGCTTGTAGCAATTTACGTGGTCGCTCATACTCGGTTTTAGCAAAAATTAGTGGGCAGGTACCCAATCGCCATACAATTTAGTATGAAAAAAAAAATCCGCCATTTTGATTTTTTTTTTCTTGTCACTAAATAGATATCCCCATTTCGATCATCTATTGCTATGAAACCACTTTTCCAACTGTCACACCCTCCGAGATAGAGACCAACAAAATTTGTATGGCGGCCATGTTTTTTCCGCCATTTTGAAATTTTTTTCAGCTCATTGGTAATTGGACAAGGTTTCAAATGACATTTGGTCGAGCACTCCCCACCTATCTTTTACACCTGAAGCGGGCTCTTCACCCGTCTCCGAAATCTTCAATCATCAGCTCTCTCCATTCTCTCCCCGAAATAAATAATTTTCCTCTTTACGAAAGTGTTTGTGAAAAAAAATTTTTTCATACAAAATTTTACAGGAGAGAATTTTGCGAAAATATCGGCCGCCATTTTGTTTTCCCAAATTTTTCCACATTTTCTGTCAATCGTTTACCAAGTCCTAAATTCCTTGCGAGTTTGAACGAAATTGATTGGATAACAAAAAAGTTACAGAAATCACGACGGCCGCCATCTTGTTTTTCGGAAATGTTATATTTTCCCCCTACTCGAATCCCGAACCCAAACACATCCCTTAGACATCATATTATCGTTTTCCGTCTCCTTCTAGGTCTCTTCCATACATTTATTATGAAAAAAAAATTCCGCCATTTTGAATTTTTTTTCTTGTCACTAAATAGATATCCCCATTTCGATCATCTTTTGCTATGAAACCACTTTTCCAACTGTCATACTCTCCGAGATAGAGACCAACAAAATTTGTATGGCGGCCATGTTTTTTCCGCCATTTTGAAATTTTTTTCAGCTCATTGGTAATTGGACAAGGTTTCAAATGACATTTGGTCGAGCACCCCCCACCTATCTCCAATACCTTTAGCGTGCTCTTCACCCGTCTCCAAGATCCTCAATCATCAGCTCTCTCCATACTGTCCCCGAAAGAAATAGTTCTCCTCTTTACGAAAGTGTTTGTGAAAAAAAATTTTTCATACAAAATTTTACAGGAGAAAATTTTGCGAAAATCTCGGCCGCCATCTTGTTTTTCCAAAATTTTACATTTTTTCTATTAATCGTTTACTAATATCTACAATCGTTGCGAGTTTGAACGAAATCGGTCGGAAAACAAAAGAGTTACAGAAATCACGTCGGCCGCCATCTTGTTTTTCTGAAATGTCATAATTTTTCCCTACTCGACTCCCGCACCCGAACACATCCCCCATACATCATTATATCGTTTTCAGACTCCTTCTGGGAGAACAATTATGTCAATGAGTGAGTCAGTCAGTGAGTGAGTCAGTGAGTGGTAATCGAGCTATATATATTATAATAACTAGTTTTTTGCGTGGGGGCGCGGCCCGCTAAAGCGGACCGCGTAAGTGCTTGTAGCAGTTTACGTGGTCGCTCATACTCGGATTTAGCAAAAAGTCCGTACTTTGGATTTTCTTATAGTACCCAATCGCCATACAATTTAGTATGAAAAAAATGTTCCGCCATTTTGAATTTTTTTTCATTTCAATTGATAGAACTCTTCGTCCTGATCATCTCTTGCTAAGAAACCACTTTTCTATCTTTCATACTTTCTGAGATAGACACACACGAAATTTGTATGGCGGCCATCTTTGTTTCGCCATTTTGAAATTTTTTTCAGCGCATTCGCAATTGCACGAGGTTTTGAATGACATTTGGTCGAGCACTCCCCACCTATCTTTTACACCTGAAGCGGGCTCTTCACGCGTCTCCGAAATCCTCAATCATCAGCTCTCTCCTTTCTATCCCCAAAAGAAATAATTTTCTTCTTTACGTAAGTGTTTGTGAAAAAAAAAATTTTCATACAAAATTTTACAGGAGAGAATTTTGCGAAAATATCGGCCGCCATTTTGTTTTCCCAAATTTTTCTACATTTTCTGTTAATTGTTTACCAAGTCCTACATTCCTTGCGAGTTTGAACGAAATTGATTGGAAAACAAAAAAGTTACAGAAATCACGTCGGCTGCCATCTTGTTTTTCGGAAATGTTATATTTTCCACGTACTCGAATCTAGTACCCAAACACATCCCATAAACATCATATTATCGTTTTCCGTCTCCTTCTAGGTCTCTCCATACTTTTTTTATGAAAAAAAATTTCGCCATTTTGAATTTTTTTTCTTGTCACTAAATAGATATCTCCATTTCGATCATCTTTTGCTATGAAACCACTTTTCCAACTGTCATACCCTCCGAGATAGAGACCAACAAAATTTGTATGGCGGCCATGTTTTTTCCGCCATTTTGAATTTTTTTTCAGCTCATTGGTAATTGGACGAGGTTTCAAATGACATTTGGTCGAGCACCCCCCACCTATCTCCAATACCTTTAGCGTGCTCTTCACCCGTCTCCAAGATCCTCAATCATCAGCTCGCTCCATACTGTCCCCGAAAGAGATAGTTCTCCTCTTTACGAAAGTGTATGTGAAAAAAAAATTTTTCATACAAAATTTTACAGGAGAAAATTTTGCGAAAATCTCGGCCGCCATCTTGTTTTTCCAATTTTTTCCATTTTTTCTATTAATCGTTTACTAATATCTACAATCGTTGCGAGTTTGAACGAAATCGGTCGGAAAACAAAAATGTTACAGAAATCACGTCGGCCGCCATCTTGTTTTTCTGAAATGTCATAATTTTTCCCTACTCGAATCCCGCACCCAAATACATCCTCCATACATCATTATATCGTTTTCAGTCTCCTTCTGGGAGAACAATTATGTCAATGAGTGAGTCAGTCAGTGAGTGAGTCAGTGAGTGGTAATCGAGCTATATATATTATAATAATATAATAAAATAAAATATAATGGCTCAGTGTTACCCTCGTCCGCTTAATTGGTCGTGCTTAAGAGCCTGGATCGAGGTCAAGAGCCTTTACACAGCTCTATAGAGTGATCCCGCTATTTATTAGCTCTTTTATACACGTTTTATATAAATATATTTTAGATGAACCAGACTTACTTATACTTAACTTAATTAGATTGAGAGAGTGTAATTTGCTGACTTTTTATGAGACCCCAGCTTTCTTAAATCTATAGAATAATATTTTTTTGCATTTCTAATAAGAAAGGTTAAGCTTCTTTTACACTTGAACAAAAATGTTAAAGCCGTCTTGAGCATAATGATAATTTCAAACCTCCCTCACTAGCGCTTTTTCTAGGCAGTGCTAGATTTCGTATCCGATTCCCATCACATGTTAATTTACTCCGACTTGTAAACTGACGTTTGTAAACTGACGTTTGTAAAATTGTGGCTAAATTTTGGTAGGTACAGTCACGGAATGAAAACTTTCGTCGATTTTCAAATTGATTCGTTCAACGTATCGCGAGCACATATTATTACTTTTTGAAACTATGTTACATTTATGTTGTTATGTTGGAATAATGGACTCTTCAGTACTAGTGCAAGCGAAAAGCGACACTAAGGTGACGAACCTTTCATTCAGTGACGATACATGAACAAAAAAGATCACAACAGTTTTCATATATATTTTATAAATGTTTGCAATCAGGGCAAAAATTTCAACGCGGAAATGCAGCCAGTATTCTTGCCACCATTTCACGCGGGCAAGACTTGTATAGTAATTAGAATAAGCTAGTGATAAGTTTTATTGTAAATATATAATAAAAGTTTGATCAGGGCAAAAACATGTAAGAGGCATGTCGCATACGAATATGGCTGCTGAATGTTCGCGACCATGCGAATACCGAATACGTTCGTACTTCGTATTGTGCACTTTGCACAGAAAACTCATTCTCTGATCTGTGGTCAAGTGCACAGATACGAAATTCGCTTTCGGCGGCGGCGGGCGGGCGTTTAACTTTTCGGACGGACCGCGAGTTTTAATTTGTGATCAATTATGCTTGAGCACAGTTATTTATCGTTGTTTTATTTTATTTGCCTTCTCACAGCGCCGGTGGGTGGTCCGCCACGATTTACGGACGATGTTCACCAATACGTTCCAGCGCTTGTACCACAGAGCTAACGAACCAATAACGGATCGATTACTTCAAATATTATAGCTGTTACGAAGCGGAATCACATTTTGATTGGCATTGTATTATACAATTCAATTTCGGACACGGTTTTTCTTTTTATTAATGGAATAGAATTCGCTTTGATGAGCGGAATAATTAATTTTATTGTAAAAGAAGAATTTTATTACACAATCTGAATACTTTAATTTTAAATGTAATGAGGTATAACTGTCAATAAAATATTTGAATTCAATTGAGGTATATGTATCCACATCAATTTTAGTGATTTCAAAATTGTATATCATTGTAAAACCAATTAATGGTGTTGATATACAATATAGGTAATAAAATAACTAAGTACTTAATAAAGACTGATGCCATTAGTCAAACTTAGTTTCCTTTTTGAAACAAAGTTTCTTTTCGGAAAAGTTATCGCGCAAGCAGGCCAGAAAATGGATTTTTCACAAAGAAAATCTAGTCTCCTACTAGTAAAAAAGAATGGAAATTTGTTTCTATCGAGTGCATCACGAGCCACGACACTATGTTTTTTTACAGTAGGTACTTAACTACTAAGTAGACGTACTATAGAGAAGGGAACATTTAAAACTAATATTGCATGAAAATTCTAAATAATATTGAATTAAAATTCACGTCCTATCCAAATCCGTGTGGGACATCGCAGGCCATTATTATGCGGCGCGTATCCGGCGCCCTCTCTGCTGTTTAGCGGTAAATTGTTCCACGTAATGTGATTCTAATTGCGCGTCTAAAACATGCCGAGCGTACGTGCCTAATTGACTACCACTCGCATTGGTTCAGTTACGATTTTAAACTTTAAAGTTAACTTACTTTTCATAATGAACGAGCTGACCTGGCAAACGTTGATTTGCCTTTTAGGGATATGAAAAATAGCTTATACGACCAGCTGATTTTTTATTCGTTCAGTTTGTTAGTTAGCAAGTTGCTAATAGCAACCCTCACTGGGTTGTTACTTGTTAACTAAGGCCCGGTTGCTTGACTTGTATAGTTAAATATGGTGGTGTTAACCTTATTTCGATAGACATAACAGTCAGGCTGCCATATTTAACTATAACATATATAAAAGTCAAGTCAAGCTACCGAGCCTTAGAAAAAGGAGGCAAAAATCCTACTTTTGCATCCTTTTTCCACAAGTTAGCAAATAATATGGTATGTTAACATGAAACCATACCAACCTAGGTTGGTAACTTGTAAACTGTCAGGCATACAGGTTTCCTCAAGATGTTCCCTTCACCGTTAAAATCATGTGATATTTAGTTCCCACAAACGCAAATAACTTTGAAAAGTCAAGTCAGCCCGGGATTCAAACCCCCGATTCCCTGACGAGAGGCAGAGTTCTATCAGTGCCTTTTATTTTTAGAGGTTTATAGGCTACTTTCTATCCCGAAGAAATGAATAGTATTCGCTTGAGGCGGATAAATTTGCGGACAACAACTAGTCTCATAATATTATAATCTACAGATCAAGCAATCATTTGTAATAAATAATACATATCACACGATGTTCACTTGTTATCTTCTAATCATGACAATGCATTTAGACGCCGACACAGCGCGACGTCGCAATTAACTAAGAGCTTTAACGTCTAATCATGCCTTCAATTAATGCAACTACTCGTATATAACCACAGTCTGCAAGTTGGATAAGGGTGTTAATACATGGGTATTCTCTGAAAAAATATACAGGCTCCATATCTTAAAAGAAACTAAGCTATGTCTTTCATTTACACTTTTAAAGTAATGTACTAGTATGTTTATTCACCAAAACTTTTAAACTACAATTTTTCTAAATAATCAAGTAATGATGGTTACTATACCTCAATGGTTACATCAGTTGCAACTTGTAATGCATCCTAGCATTTGACTTGCAATGTCATACGGTATACTGTGCCTATACTGCGTTCGTGATGCTGAGACATAGGTTATAGTGTGCTTCAAACCAAAAGACATCGCAAATTATATTTAAATACACACTTATTTACAGGCACACGTGCTAGTAAGGTGCAATAGAGTGTCGGACCAACTCTAGTCCTATTTGGGCACCTCAACCACACTCCAAGATATTGTCTTGAAGGCACCCAGGTAATTGTACTTGGCTGGGAACAAAGAGGCTGGAAGGGTGTTCACACCTTGGCAATACGAATCATAAGCGTCGAAGAAAAATATTTCGTTCGAGTTCGCTGGACCTCAACCACATAAGGATGCCACTTCTCTAGGCGTCCTGCGGTTCTGTGGTAGAAAGGTGAAGGAAGTACCTACTAGATTGTGGAGTATATCCTGTAAAAAACCACTAAACAGGCAACCTTGCGTCGGTGTTCCGAACCAACTAACAATTTACTTAGGTACATTGCAACATAAAAAAAACATTATATCATGTATCATATTTTATTGCCTCCTCCAATGAACTGAGAAATGTAGCGGAAAGAGGCTGGCTTATATGAAGGCATCGGATATGGCTACCGGATATAGTTTCACTCCATCGAAAAGGTCTTAAATTTATACGTGTCTTTAGATTTAAATTAATCGAAATACGAGTGGGTAAGGAACAACCTTAGTTTATTTTTATATCGATTGATTTATTTTCATTTTACGGAACGTAAGTAAAATAGGTTCACAGGTTTATGGTAATTGCATGCGGTTAGTAAGTATAATTAGGTAGGAATAAAAAATATATTTAATTTAATATGAAAGAATTTAAAGGAGAATAATAATAATAATAATTTTAATTTTAACATTTAATTTAAAGCTATTTTAGAGCCGAACGGTATTGCACGTGACGATGGCAAGAGGCCCGACGGAATGACGCTCGTTCCATGGCAGCGGGGCAGATCTCTGGTGTGGGACGCCACTTGCGTTGATACGCTGGCACCGTCCCACATCAGGGATACTGCTGCAGCTGCAGGTGCTGCGGCTGCAACGGCCGAGCGAAACAAGCGTCGAAAATATGCAGGCCTGGGAGAGGGCTACATATTTTCGCCGTTTGGCGTGGAGACATTGGGGCCATGGGGGCCGGAGGCGCATCATTTATATAAGGAGCTCTCTACGCGTCTGTTTGATGCAACCCAGGACCCAAAGGCTGGCTCATACTTTGGCCAAAAGATAAGCATTGCCATCCAAAGAGGCAATGCTGCCAGTCTTTTGGGTACCCTCCCGTCGGGTGTCGATGTGGATCCACTATTACATACTTGATTCTTTTATTTTCTTAGTATTTGTGTTGTACCACAACAATTGTGAAAAAATAAATATATAATCTTAAAAAATTAAAAAAAAATAAAAAAAAAATATGAAAGAATATACCTAGCTGATATAATTAAATTGTATGGCTAAGTTAATTCAGTAACCCGATACACATACCCTGTTTATAACCTGGATTAACATTTAACACATATGGATGAGCGCTGGTTCTATAAATATGATTTGGACTGTATTTCTTTTAATTCTGTTTTGGCTCAGGGTACGGGTTATGGTAAAGGATAATCATATGGGAATAGCACTAGGCACTGACCTTGAAACTTCTTTTCTCCACGGAACAGCCGGCTGCATCCAAGAGTCCAACACCAAGAAACCACCCTGAGTTTTTCCACCACACTTCACGAATATTTGATATTAGATTGTTCAGTTTAGTCCTTTTCGGTATGTTTTAGCGTGTATAAACCATAGGCATTTCGTAATAGACGTGGAACTGCAAATTATGTGCAGAGCACGCGCGGCGTTGAACTTAAATCTTTTTGCGTTATGCGGCGAGATTGACGGTAAGACAGTGACGTTTTCTTATGCACATTTTGAACCACTAACGCCATCTCTTAATGCACGATGTAGATTTTGGTCGCTAGTGCTATATTTTTAGGATCGTCATGGAAATGAAAGGGATATTTAAAAAATGAAGGATCTTAGGGTAGGGATTTAATTGAGCCAAATTTATACGTTACAAAAATAATAAGCAGCCCATCCATACCCGCGGCCTTGAAAGGTTCCCTTTCAAAAGAAATTAATAAATGGTAGAGCATTAAATTGATAAAAAAG
Source organism: Coenonympha arcania (assembly GCA_036785405.1). Classification (NCBI taxonomy): domain Eukaryota; kingdom Metazoa; phylum Arthropoda; class Insecta; order Lepidoptera; family Nymphalidae; genus Coenonympha; species Coenonympha arcania. The sequence goes on from CM072067.1 coordinate 9,139,933, forward strand.
GCGATGTGGTAATTATATTTAAATTCAAATTTTGTAAGAGAATATCGTTACATTGGAAAAATGAGTTAAAGTAATATATAAAAAAAATTAGATAATAAACTATTAAAGAAACCAGAGAATTTTCTTATTGAGTCGGAAGCGGATAGAGTTTCACGACGGGGCGTTTAAATTCACCAGTTTCGGTTTTGACTAAGGCAACCCTAACTATGCCATCCGTACCGGGATAAACCTTTGATATGACTCCCAAGGGCCATTGCAATGGAGGCAAATCGTCTACTCCAAGCAATACTACTGTGCCTATAGTGACTGGATTATCAGGCGTGCACCATTTTTGTCTGACTTGTAAAGTATGTAGATAATCAAGTCGCCATTTCTTCCAATACGATTGGACAATATTGTCCATTAGTTTTCTCCTATTAGCTAAATTAATTTTCTCATTAGTTAAAGGAGTCGCGGGAAAATATTGTAGAGGCGTAGTCATTAAGAAATGAGCTGGAGTAATGACGTCAGGTTGATGATCAGATGAAACAAGACCTAGAGGTCGAGAGTTTAATATACATTCTATTTGAGTTAGAACTGTATTCAACTCTTCATAGGTAAGAATTTGATTTCCAATGACACGATATAGATGCGTTTTCATGGATTTGATGTTACTCTCCCAAATTCCAGCTTGATGAGGCGCCCGTGGCGGGACAAAATGCCATTCAATTCGATGATTCTCTAGTTCGCGTTTAAATTTATTTATGTAATCTGTTTGTTGTAAAAGAGTGTAAATTTCATCTAATTGTGCCTTCGCGGAAATATTAGCTTTAAAATTATCAGTATAAAAGCGTTTAACTGGTCCTCTACGACTTAAGAATCGCTTTATAGTGGATATAAGCGTGTCTCTACTCAAATCGGACGCAAGCTCAATATGAACAGCCTTTGTCACTAAACACACAAATAGGCATATATAAGCCTTTTGTGCTTGATATCCACGGCGTCGTGTTAAAGTTACCCGAATCGGTCCAGCATGATCGATTCCTGTATAAAGAAAAGCTTTAGTTTCTTGAAGTCTAAAGGACGGAAGGTCTGCCATTTTCGGGGTAGGGTGCGTAGGATTTGTTCGGAAACATATGTTACACTTGTGAACTCTGGATCGAATAACAGTTCTGGCGTCTAATATCCAGAATTGTTGACGTATAAGCGACATCAGGAGACCAGGTCCTGTGTGGCAATTGCGAATATGAAAATGATCAATTATTAAATTAACTGCGTGATCATGTTTCGGAAGCAATATTGGATATTTAACCTCAAATGGTAAATCGGATTTTGAGATTCTACCACCAATGCGAATGATGTTTTCTTCATCCATAAAGACAGACAACTTCTGTAATTTTTTAGAAGGCAACTGATTATTTTTTAAGCGCTTAATTTCATCAGCGAAATGAACGCTTTGAACAGCTTTTATCAAAGCTTTTTCAGCGAAAATAATTTTATTGACTTCGCCAGTATTAGGCAAAAGTCTTGCGAAGCGTAAAACATGCGAAGCGGAGCGAATTAATTTTTTCCAAGAGGAAAAGCGTTGCGATAGTGTATATAACACCGGTTGTTCACATTGAACATTTGTAGTTACCAGAGTTTTGGTATTAAACTCAGGCAGCGTTTCTTCAGATGCGGGGACAAATTTATTTATTGGCCATTCAGAAGATGGTTTATTAAGCCACTCTGGGCCGTTCCACCAAAGGGAATGCGAAATTAATTGTGCGGGAAGCATGCCACGTGATAAGCAATCACTAGGATTTTCAATTCCTGCGACATGATGAAAGTGTTGCGGAGCTAGATTTTCTTGACACTGAGCTACGCGGTTACTCACAAAGGTATTCCACCTATGAGGAGAAGATTTTATCCATGATAAAGCTACAGTGGAATCTGAAAAAGCGTAAATTCCTTCAATAGGAATGCGAGCGGAATAGGTATCTCGTACAACTTTAATTAATTTGGACATTAAAAGTGCAGCGCATAGCTCTAAACGAGCCAGTGTGGACACTTTAACAGGCGATACTTTCGATTTAGCGCATAATAAAGTAACGCGAATGTTACCAAAGGGATCAGTAATATGCAGGTATATTACACTGCCATATCCTTGTATGCTAGAGTCTGCAAAGGCGACTATATTTACTGTGTATCCATCGTTAATGCCAGTGTGACGCGGTATTTGTAATAATTTGGGTATGAGACCGAGCTCCTTAACCAGAGCTTGATATCTTTTACTTATGTTCTCTGAGGGTGTATCATCCCAATCGAGTTTACAGAGCCAAAGCTCTTTAATTAATAATTTTGCGTACAAAATTATCGGTGCAAGAAGACCCAAAACGTCAAATAATTTGGCCACAAGCGATAGGATCGTGCGTTTGGAACATTTTTCATCTGGTTTATGCACAGTAAAATAAAAATTGTCTTCTTTAGGCTCCCATGCGAGACCTAGAACTTTAGAAATGTTATTTTGATCTGAAAAGTTTACAGATGCGCGATGTGTGTCGGGTAAGCTATTTAGAAGCGAAGCGGAATTACTAGTCCATTTGACTAATTCAAAGGCACCAGATTTAAATAGAGAAATCAATTCTTGAGATAAAGTTTTTGCGAGTTCTTCGTTAGGCGAAGAATGTACGAGATCATCCATGTATAATTGTGACTTAGCAATTTGAGTTGCTACAGGAAAGCGTTGAGATTCATCTTCACACAGCTGTCTAACCGTGCGCATGGCGAGTTAAGGACTGGATTTTAACCCAAAAGGTACTCTGTTAAATTGGAATGTGCGTACATTTTCAGTATCATGAAAGCGGAACAAAAATTTTAAATATTTTCTATTGTGAGAATTAACTTCGATTTGCATATACATCTGTTTAATATCTGCAGTCATTGCTACTGGAAAAAGACGGAAATTCAAGAGAAGTGTGAATAAATCGGCTTGTAAATTTTCACCAACGTGCAAAAAAGTATTGAGTGAATTAGCACCATTTATTGTTGGATCAATCACAATTCTGACAGGACTAGATTTCTTCTCAGGACGAATAATCGGATGATGTGCCAAATAAAATCCTTCGTCCTGATTTTCGATATCATGAACCTCAGAAATATATCCATTTTTTAAATAGTCATTTATAATTTGATTGTAGTCTTGGCGTAGCGAAGGCTCTGACTTAAAGCGTTTTTCCAGTGACATTAAACGTCTGCGTGCGATAAAATAAGAGTCACCTAAATTTTTAGGGTTTTTACAAAAAGGTAAAGCGACGGAATATCGTCCATCATTATTACGCGAAACTGAGTCAGTATATATTTTTTCACATTCAACTTCTTCCGGGCTAAGATCATGTTTATTATCAACCTGTTCTAACTCCCAAAATTTCTGAAGATCAAAATTCAGTTCGCTTATAGCGAGCGCGGTTAAAGAATGGTCTGCGTTATCATTACATTTTCCCATTAATACATAACCAAAAGTGGTAAGCAGTGCAGCGGGACCATTATTTTTTGGAGTGATTTTTTCACCTATGTATACGTGTGGGAATAGTTCAGCACCTAAAATCATATCAACACCTCCTGGAATATTCCAGGTGGGATCAGCGAGCGGAATTTCTTTAATATGATCCATGGAAAAATTATCAATGAATTGCGAAGGTAAATTATCTGTAAGACAATCTAATACTAAAGCGTTAATGTTATATTTGTTCTTTGGGAAAATGCGTGACTGGATTGTCAAGTTAACACAACCGTGAATTTTTTGCGTACCCATGCCAATGCCTTTTATATGTGAATTAATTGTATTTTGAATAGGTAAATTTAATGATTTGCAACATTGTAGACTGATTATGTGATTCTGGGATCCAATGTCTAACAAAGCTCTAATTATAACCGTATTACTCCTTTTATAAGGTTTAGTATTAACTTGAACAGTGGACAGTAATACGTTCGGGTATTTAAGTATCTTGGAGTGGCAAGACATCGACACATGTTGGTTATCAGGGAAGGATGTGATATAATTTTGAGAAGCGTTAATTTGTGTGTTAGAGTGAGATGCAGTATCTACTTTCGCGGCGTTATTTTCTACACTTGAGTTAGACTGGAGCGAGTGAGTTGACGACTCATTAGTAGGAGTTGCGTCGGAAGATGAATTTTTCGATAAGTAATTTAAAGATTTTTGCGGCGTTTTATTAGTATCTCTGTGTAAAAGTTTATGATGTGATTTGTTACAGAAACAGGTAACCTTTGACCTGCACCGTGACAAAGAATGAAGAAAACTCAAACAATTTATGCATCCGTTTTTGGATTTAATATATTCAAATCTCTCTAGAGGAGTTTTAGTCTCAATAAATTTTTTACAATTATAAAGTTGCGAATGTTCTGTACTTTTACATAATTCACAAGGCGTAGTAGAAGCGTTGTTTGAGCTATGTCCAGTCTGAGTAACAAATGTTTTGTAGGTATTGCGTTGATTAGAATTTTGCGTTTTAGGCTTAGCATTTGTATGAGAACTTGAATTATTATTTGAACGTTCAAGAACTTTAACTTGATATTGAATAAATTCAATAAATTGCGTGTATGTAGGTATCTCAACATTTTTTGATTGTAATGACATCTCAAAGTTTTGTAATGTTTGTGAGTCCATCTTTTTTAATGCGCAATGCAATAAAATAAAATCAGTGAGATCTGGTATACCTATTTGTTTTAAAGCGGCAATGGAAGCGGAAAATTTTTCGATGAAATTATTTAAACTAACTGCGTTATTAGAACAATTTTTTAATTCTAAAATATTATTTAAGTAGTGAGTTCCTAGCGCTCTTTTATCTTGGTACTTTCTGACTAGATTTCCCCATATAATATTATAAGTTTCACCGTTAGGTACAATACCTGCAGTAAAATGTAATGCGTTGTGAGTCAGCTTAGAAACTAAGTACTGAACCCTCTGAGAATCCGTTAAATTTTCATTCAAATGCACGTTCGATTTAAATGACTCATAGAAAACTGCCCAATTTTCCGTGCGTCCATCAAAATTTGGAATCTGGAGAGGCGCGAGTTTAAGAACAGGAGCTGGCATTTTAGATGCAGATCTAGAATCACAAAATGCTAATATTTTATTCCTAACTCTTTTTACACAGGAGTATAAATCCTCAAAGGCGTCGAGGGGCTGATAGTCAGGTTGGGCCTTAGGATCCATTTTCAAAGTAATATTATTTATGTCATCTATAATAGATTCAAATTTAGTTCGAAGTTCATCGATCGTTTCCGAATCATTAAGGAAATTTTCATTTCTTCTGGACTCAAAATTAGAAATATTCTTTGATGCGTCATATAAACGATTAATTCTTTGGAATATTTGTTCCTTCTTACAAATAAGTATATTTAATTGAGAGGTTAATCCGCATTTCTCCATTGTAACGAGTGATATTCAATACGGAACCCTAAAAACAATAGCGTATGCAAGAAAAAACTACTAAGTTTTAGCGCGAGGCAATACGATGCAAATTAACATCGATAAAACGAAGCGGCGGGAAGCGATATGTACCTATATAGAATCTATAGTTAGGTATGTACCGTAAATCTACAGTACGCGGCGAAGTTATAATTTCGTCTGTTGCTTGCTTACAACTTACGAATATTATGAATTTACTATTAGTATTATGTAAATGCGTTAAATAAAATACCTAACTAAGTATTCTGATTGAGAACAAGTAACTTATTTGTTCACAAAAGCGGCGTAAATATAAGCGGTAATAATTATGGCGGCGGAATTGTCGTTTAATACGACTTTTATCTAATTGTCTAAGTATTTCGACAGTTAAATAAGCGAGTATAGTAACTGAAATAAGTTATTAAGCGAGTATAAATGATTGTGAAAGGCCTATGACTTGTATTTTGAGGCGATTAGGTATAAAACCTAGGAAGCGTAATGAATCTATATATATAAAAGAATGAGGCATTTTGGTGATTTTGGTTGTTCCAAGGATTCCGCCAAAACTATAGGTCGTAGAGATCTGAAATTTGGTACCTAGGTAGATATTAGGTCATGAATTCGTACTAAGACGGGGATTCCAGAAATTCAAATTGTAAGGGGTAAAAACCGTTGGTTTTTTGGATTTCCCCATACAAAAGTGAAATTTTTTTCGTTGTTCCAGGAATTCCCGAAAAGCTACAAGTCGTAGGGATCTGAAATTTGGTACCTAGGTAGATATTAGGTCATGAATTCGTACTAAGACGGGGATTCCAGAAATTCAAATTGAAAGGGGTAAAAACCGTTGGTTTTTTGGATTTCCCCATACAAAAGTAAAATTTTTTTCGTTGTTCCAGGAATTCCCGAAAAGCTACAAGTCGTAGAGATCTGAAATTTGGTACCTAGGTTGATATTAGGTCATGAATTCGTACTAAGACGGGGATTTCAGAAATTCAAATTGTAAGGGGTAAAAACCGTTGGTTTTTTGGATTTCCCCATACAAAAGTGAAATATTTTTCGTTGTTCCAGGAATTCCCGAAAAGCTACAAGTCGTAGGGATCTGAAAATTGGTAACTAAGTAGATATTAGGTCATGAATTCGTACTAAGACGGGGATTCCAGAAATTCAAATTTTAAGGGGAAAAAACCGTTGGTTTTAGGGATTTCTCCATACAAAAGTGTAATTTTTTTCGTTGTTCCAGGGATTCCCGAAAAACTAAAAGTCGTAGAGATCTGAAATTTGGTACCTAGGTTGATATTAGGTCAAGAATTCGTACTAAGACGGGGATTCCAGAAATTCAAATTTTAAGGGGTAAAAACCGTTGGTTTTAGGGATTTCTCCATACAAAAGTGTAATTTTTTTCGTTGTTCCAGGGATTCCCGAAAAACTAAAAGTCGTAGAGATCTGAAATTTGGTACCTAGGTTGATATTAGGTCAAGAATTCGTACTAAGATGGGGATTCCAGAAATTCAAATTTTAAGGGGTAAAAACCGTTGGTTTTAGGGATTTCTCCATACAAAAGTGAAATTTATTTCGTTGTTCCAGGGATTCCCGGAAAACTACAAATCGTAGAGATCTAAAATTTGGTACCTAGGTTGATATTAGGTCATGAATTCGTACTAAGACGGGGATTCCAGAAATTCAAATTGGAAGGGATAAAAATCCTACTTTTAAGGGATTTTCCCATACAAAAGTGTAATTTTTGCGTTGTTCCAGGGATTCCAGCGAAATTAAAAGTCGTAGAGATCTGAAATTTGGTACCTAGGTTGGTATTAGGTATATCATGAATTCGTATTCAGAAAGGGATTTTCGAGATTCAAATTTTGAGGAGGAAAAATTTTGAATTTTTTGGCCGCCATTTTGAACTTTTTTGTTACTGGGCCGATTGCTTTGAAAATCGATATTTGACTATGGCAGCAAGCATAGAGACGGAATTTGTGGTCAAAATTTAAAAAATAGGCCGCCATTTTGAACTTTTTTGTTACTGGGCCGATTGCTTTGAAAATCGATATTTAACTATGGCAGCAAGCATAGAGAAGGAATTTGTGGTCAATATTTAAAAAAGTGGCCGCCATTTTGAACTTTTTAGTTACTGGGCTGATTGCTTTGAAAATCGATATTTGACTATGGCAGCAAGCATAGAGAAGGAATTTGTGGTCAAAATTTAAAAAAGTGGCCGCCATTTTGAACTTTTTTGTTACTGGGTCGATTGCTTTGAAAATCGATATTTGACTATGGCAGCAAGCATAGAGAAGGAATTTGTGGTCAAAATTTAAAAAAGTGGCCGCCATTTTGACCTTTTTTGGTACTGGGCCGATTGCTTTGAAAATCGATATTTTTACAGTGGCAGCAAGCATAGAGAAAGAGTTTGTGGTCAAAATTTAAAAAATAGGCCGCCATTTTGAACTTTTTTGTTACTGAGCCGATTGCTTTGAAAATCGATATTTTACAGTGGCAGCAAGCATAGAGAAAGAGTTTGTGGTCAAAATTTAAAAAATAGGCCGCCATTTTGAACTTTTTTGTTACTGGGCCGATTGCTTTGAAAATCGATATTAGACTATGGCAGCAAGCATAAAGAAGGAATTTGTGGTCAAAATTTAAAAAAGTGGCCGCCATTTTGAACTTTTTTGTTACTGGGCCGATTGCTTTGAAAATCGATATTTGACTATGGCAGCAAGCATAGAGAAGGAATTTGTGGTCAAAATTTAAAAAAAGTGGCCGCCATTTTGAACTTTTTTGTTACTGGGCCGATTGCTTTGAAAATCGATATTTGACTATGGCAGCAAGCATAGAGAAGGAATTTGTGGTCAAAATTTAAAAGAGTGGCCGCCATTTTGAACTTTTTTGTTACTGGGCCGATTACTTTGAAAATGGATATTTGACTATGGCAGCAAGCATAGAGAAGGAATTTGTGGTCAAAATTTAAAAAGTGGCCGCCATTTTGAACTTTTTTGTTACTGGGCCGATTGCTTTGAAAATCGATATTTGACTATGGCAGCAAGCATAGAGAAGGAATTTGTGGTCAAAATTTAAAAAAGTGGCCGCCATTTTGAACTTTTTTGTTACTGGGCCGATTGCTTTGAAAATCGATATTTGACTATGGCAGCAAGCATAGAGAAGGAATTTGTGGTCAAAATTTAAAAAAGTGGCCGCCATTTTGAACTTTTTTGTTACTGGGCCGATTGCTTTGAAAATCGATATTTGACTATGGCAGCAAGCATAGAGAAGGAATTTGTGGTCAAAATTTAAAAAAGTGGCCGCCATTTTGAACTTTTTTGTAACTGGGCAGATTGCTTTTAAAATCGATATTTGACTATGGCAGCAAGCATAGAGAAGGAATTTGTGGTCAAAATTTAAAAAAGTGGCCGCCATTTTGAAATTTTTTGTTACTGGGCCGATTGCTTTGAAAATCGATATTTGACTATGGCAGCAAGCATAGAGAAGGAATTTGTGGTCAAAATTTAAAAAAGTGGCCGCCATTTTGAACTTTTTTGTTACTGGGCCGATTGCTTTGAAAATCGATATTTGACTATGGCAGCAAGCATAGAGAAGGAATTTGTGGTCAAAATTTAAAAAAGGTGGCCGCCATTTTGAACTTTTTTGTTACTGGGCCGATTGCTTTGAAAATCGATATTTGACAATGGCAGCAAGCATAGAGAAAGAATTTGTAGTCAACATTTTAAAAAGTGGCCGCCATTTTGAACTTTTTTGTTACTGGGCCGATTGTTTTCAAAATTGATATCTGATTATCGCAGCGAGCATAGAAAAGGAATTTTTGGTAAAAATTTAAAAGAATTGGCCACAATTTTGTACTTATATGTCTTACCATGGTAGCAAGCAACCACGGCCGGATGGACGAACGGACGGTGGAGTCTTAGTAAGAGCTTTTACCCTTTGGGTACGAAACCCTAAAAATGGCCACCATATTTAACTTTTTTGTGACGATCGAATTTTTCAAAATCAATATGTGACTATTACCAGGAAGCAAGAGAAAATTTTATGGGCAAAATGGTGTGTAGTGCAGGAATTTTGGAAATTAAACCACTATAGTAAAGCATAACTCAGAAGTTAACGTGAGCGAAGCCGCGGGCGTTTGCTAGTACATATATAAAAAACCTGAACAATAGCGGGTCGCGACGCGCGGCGGAGATTGCGTATTTAGGTAAGTATAGTTATGTATTTTAAAACCTATAATGCACTGATTTGTAATTCTTACTACATAAGCAAATGCGGCGTTAACGATAAATAAGTATTTACTACGTAAATAAGAAATTACAAGCGTGAAAAATTAAATATCAGCACACCAGGAACACAGCTATGTCACAGTATTACAATAATATTGTGGCTATGTCCTACCCTACGCGTTAGAAAATATATCCGGCTCGAAGGACCAGAAATATGGATGAGCGCTGGTTCTATAAATATGATTTGGACTGTATTTCTTTTAATTCTGTTTTGGCTCAGGGTACGGGTTATGGTAAAGGATAATCATATGGGAATAGCACTAGGCACTGACCTTGAAACTTCTTTTCTCCACGGAACAGCCGGCTGCATCCAAGAGTCCAACACCAAGAAACCACCCTGAGTTTTTCCACCACACTTCACGAATATTTGATATTAGATTGTTCAGTTTAGTCCTTTTCGGTATGTTTTAGCGTGTATAAACCATAGGCATTTCGTAATAGACGTGGAACTGCAAATTATGTGCAGAGCACGCGCGGCGTTGAACTTAAATCTTTTTGCGTTATGCGGCGAGATTGACGGTAAGACAGTGACGTTTTCTTATGCACATTTTGAACCACTAACGCCATCTCTTAATGCACGATGTAGATTTTGGTCGCTAGTGCTATATTTTTAGGATCGTCATGGAAATGAAAGGGATATTTAAAAAATGAAGGATCTTAGGGTAGGGATTTAATTGAGCCAAATTTATACGTTACAAAAATAATAAGCAGCCCATCCAACATACTTAGGCTACTTATTACCGCGGAAAAATCTACGGTAGATTTAGAGCTGTAGGTACAGGTTTTATAGCAAACTTTCTTGAAGAAAAGGTAAAAAGGTTGGAAAAGGAAGCTGGAACAGAAACGGGAACAGATCCCGGGAAAATCCACAATACCCGCGGGATTTGTAATAATCGAAATTCACTCTGGTGCACGAGCAGCGGGCAAAATCTATTTTATGTAATAAGTAACGCAATGATTTGCATATACTTACTTACCTAAGGTAACTTAAATCTTAAGCGCAACGCACATTATTTAATCATCACCCAGCTAATACACAATTCTTTAACCACAGTAGGTGCTATTGTGGTTGCAACCATAACTTTCGCCGACCTCTAAACAAAAGGGGCTTTTGTTTACGCACAGTGGTCGCATTCAGAACAATATGTCACAAAAACTAAATGTGCGGTTAAGACATTTTCCCTGCTTTATGATAAAGCCGGCTTAAACGGGCAACTGAAATATTGTTAAACTATTTACAACCGCGCTACTCTTTTGAACAATGCCCCTTTTGTTTGTGTTTACGAGGTGTGTCTTGGAATCAAATTTTATGTTTTTTTGGTGTTATGGTTGGTGACGACTTATAGTCGGCGCAGCAGCTAGCTGTCCACGATGCAATAGAATGGGGAAACAGGGCGTCGCGTCTATTGCGGTTTCAGTCTCACAGGTATGAATGGCAGTGAAATGAGTCGTCAACAACCAGTGTTGATTATAAATGCCAACTTTTTTCAGGTATCAGCAGTGAAGGCCTACTGTTTTTATTTTGGTTTTAGATGCATTCTTTTCGTTCTTATTATATCTAATTCTGGATGTAATCAATTACCTTGCCAGTATCTAACCTTTGCCACCATACTATGAACACCATAATTATAGTACTCTTTGCTCAGATAAAATCTTGCGCCCAGTATAGCCATGCAAGTATTGGTTCTTTGTCTTCAATCGCTAACGCTTAATGTACGGCCTACTTGACCCTAATTTCAACTTTTATTTACCCTCAGCTAAGATATTTTGACGCTTGCACGAATACTCACTAGGTTCACGTAAATTACATATGATATATGATTTCACAACGTTATAGTTCTTTTGATAACCACCCATATAGGCTGTGCATATAGGTGGTCTTCTTAAGGGGATTTATTGAATTTATTTTTGTCTTTCTCACTCCCACGGATACGTTGGTAGGTGCGACATGCAGCGTCGCGGAAGCGGGAAGAATATAACAGAAAAGCGTACTTTTACCTGCTTACTCAAAAACTAAGCCAGTTATCAAAAATCTGTTTCTAAGCGTTTTTGGAAATTATTGTTAGCGGTACATTAAAACCAAAATTACAATTACAGCCAATGTAGTTTCCGATAAAAGTTAAAAAACTGAGATTTTGGAGCAACTTTTGGGAGAACTTTCTATCGAGAAAATTTCATCCAATCGTGTTTCTGGTCCTAAGCGATTTTAGATTAAAGACCCAAAATACATGACGTTTAAATTTAAAAGAAATTGTCTTTATAGTTTTTAAATAAAACTTCATTCAAAATCGCATAAATACGGCTTCTACGCCGTTAATTCATAAGCTTTACCTACGAGTATTTTTACCCACGACGGAACGGAGTACGGGTATATGCGTTTAGGGTGAGAGACCGTTTGTACATTACTCTATTAAAAATATTTTATGTTTCATTGTATGTTAAATTGTTCACAAAAACCAATAATGCAAAAATATTTTTGTTTGTTTGTTTGTTTGTTTGTTTGTTTGTTTGTTTGTTTGTTTGTTTGTGTGTTCGTTTGTGCACATCAATGTTCCCATTTATTTCAAAGACGGCTTGACCGATTTAGATGCGGTTTTCTGTATACTGTTTGGTGTTCAGCGGCAATGGTTCTTAGATAGTTGTTACGAACATCGATCACCAGGGGGCGCCATAAAATACATTTATATTGCAAACGAATGTTCCCATTTATTTCAAAAACGGCTTGACCGATTTAGATGCAGTTTTCTGTATAATGTTTGGTATTTATTGGCAATGGTTCTTAGATAGTTGTTACGAACATCGATCACCAGGGGGCGCCATAAAAACATTTATATTGCAAACGAATGTTCCCATTTATTTCAAAAACGGCTTGACCGATTTAGATGCAGTTTTCTGTTTAATGTTTGGTATTCATTGACAATGGTTCTTAGATAGTTGTTACGAACATCGATCACCAGGGGGCGCCATAAAAAAACATTTACAGTGCAAACGAATGTTCTCAATACAGTTGTACAGTTGGATACAGTTTTGTACAAAATACTAGTGAGTCATTGCCAATGGTTTGAAAATAATTGTTCTTGTGATTGAACAGCAGAGGGCGCCACAATAAACGTATCTGTATGACTTGGAAGGGAAAATCTCTGTTTTAATATATTTCTAGTAAATTCCTTGTGTTAGTGATTCGGTTTGTTTGAACTAGTCTCAAACATTAAATTTGGTGACGAGGGTCTGACGATGCAAGATGGGGCTGATTAGCGATGCATATTAATGGTAACTAGTAAATACCTCGAGTTTAGGCTCATTTGATTTGGTTAAACTATTCTAACTAATTCTAAGGCTTGGTGGCGAGGATTAATGAATGAATATGGCGCATTTACCCGGCAAGAGGGCCATGGCCCAGGGCGTCAGCCTCCGAGGGGCGGCGCCAGCCGCACCTCGCTCAGTTTTTCTTACTTTATTAGAGAAATTCCCTGTGTTTAATGTGTTATCTTTCTATTAAACACGTATTGTGTATACAGTCTAGTAAACAGGGATTCGTATGTTTTAACTAGGCCCAAACCTTTAGATGTACATAGTACATCTAACCCTAGATGTATGTACATACATCTAGGGTTAGATGACGCCTTCAGACGCTGCATAGAGGAATTAATGGCTAGTTTCAAGATTAATTTTAATTTTTTAATAATAATATCTTTTAAATTACATTAATATATTAATCGAAAAACTATAAAACAAGTGGAAAATTAAAAAATTTTGAAACACCCACGACTTTTGCAAACTTGTAATTGAAAAAGGATTAAATAATTTTTTTTTTAAACTCCCCGACTAAAGGAAAGTAAGAACTAAGAACCTATCAGTATAATTACAAATCCAAAAAAATCCGTCGGAGCTGCCATTGCTATTTTCGTTTCCAATATCAATTAATGAAATTAGTAAGCATTGATAAACTGCCGGTAGGTATAATATATGAGAAGTATCAAGAAATTGAATTAGTCATCAACTGGTAAACAGCACCATCAACCGTCACAGGCTGGACACAGCAGCTCCGGCGGATTTTCTTGGATTTGTAATTATACTGATAGGTTCTTAGTTCTTACTTTCCTTTACTCGGGGAGTTTAAAAAAAAAATTATTTAATCCTTTTTCAATTACAAGTCTGCAAAAGTCGTGGGTGTTTTAAAATTTTTTAATTTTCCACTTGTGTATGAACTGAACAGTCGAGTTAATTTTCCATACAATACTGTCACTGACATTGTTTGTCATCAACTTATCACCATACGTCAAATACAATTCATACCACACATGGAGTTTAATACACAGCTAATGCATTAGAACTATTCCACGCTTGCATATAATAGACGTGATTGTCATAGAGCCTATTAAAATTCATTGAAAACTTGTCTTATATGGCAGTACGTGCAACGAATGTTTGTATATACATTCTGGCGCCATTTTTTTTTTTTTTTTATAAATAAATACAGGACATTTTACACATCGCAATCTAGCCCCAAAGTAAGCGATAGCTTGTGTTATGGGTGCTAGATGACAGATAAATATACATACATACTAATATACATAAATATGATATATTGAAAAACACCCAGACACTAGAAAACATTCATGCTCATCACACAAACATTTACCAGTGGTGGGAATCGAACCCACGACCTCCGGCGCAGACGGCAGGTTCGCTACCACTACGCCATTTGGTCATCATTAAGTATTGTAGTATAGATATTTCAATCCATGCAAACCTGCTTTCCGAACCTGGGTGTAGAGTTTTGACTTTTCTTAGGAGCCTATTATTTGGGCCTATGAGAAAAATAAAGATTTTCATTTTCATGAAGACGCGCCCACTCTGTCAATATCGATTATGTTTCATTCGACACGTATGAAGTTTGACAGAGTGGGGCGCGTCATTGTGGATTGAAACATGTATATAGATATTACAAGGAACTTCTAGATTAGATATCATATCATACGAGCAGATTAATTAATGTAAAGAATTTAATAAACATAACAGACAATTCTGTAAAATAAGATTGAAATAATATAGATTCGTAGGAACTTAGGAAGCAACTGAATACACGTGCTGCGAAACTCCACTGTCTAGACAATATCGTCTAAAGTTGCCTATTTGTCGTTATCCTACAGGATATATTTCAGAGAGTGTGCGGAACTATAAAGTGGTGTTCCTTTTGCTATCAGTTACGAGGTATAGCAAGGAACTGAAGCTATTTGGTACATCGAAGGAATCTCTAGTTTGTGTAAGAAAATCGTACCTATTTAGCGTTATCGTAATCGTTTACAAATTCTGCCCGCTGATTGGATCCCTGATTTACACCGACCAATCGGGGGGCAGAATCCACTTACCATTACGATAACGATGAATTACGATTTTCTTACGCAATCAGACCCCAATTTGTTGTAACTTGTAGGATCTAAGACAAGGACTAATGCTTAGCAGATTTATAACTGCGCACGAGACTTTTCAAGAACGAGAGTAGTTTCCTCGCGTGCTAACTATATGGCGATTGGACACACATAATTAACAGGATTCGATTTATATTTAACCACAATATCGATAAAATATCCTAAGATAACAAGATGAATTAATAATCCAAAGAAAAATTAAGACCCAGGTACAGCGAAGTTTTTATCTTCCCTACTAAGTTATCACGATAATAGTAAACAGAAATCAAATACTTGTAAATGTAAATCCGTAGATACGTTGAATACGTAAGTGGGAAATACGAAATATTACAAATGGAGACAATGTAGATAAAGTGTAAAGTACAGAGAACCCAACGAAATAACACCGACGATAAGTATTACCCGCTTATCATAACAAATTATATCGTGTTTTTTATTTCCCTTCACGTTTTACTTGTGTCCTTGCCTCTGAGAACTCCCATCTCAGGCCTATCGAGTCTACAAATCAGAAATGTGGTACAATAGAACTGCGTTACAATGCAAAGTGTAACTTATACTGTTGTTGGTAAAGACGGTTATGGTTTGAAGAGAAGTTAGTGTATGCAAGATGCCAAGATAAACTTTAAAAGGAACAGCTCTTACAGCGCTGTTGTCTATGATTGGTTTTCCGTACAGTAGATAACAAGGTACAAGTTTGTTAGTGTCTCCGTTGCGGCTTTATCGATCTTTTTTTGTAAAACTAATGTAGATGAGCGGATGTATAGGGAGATTAGTTTACAGCGTAAGCACGCAATGTCGTGTGCAAAAATTTCAAATAAAAGGCCTAAGAAGAATTTCAACTTATTTTTCACTTTACACTTTCAATGCAGTGCGTTGTCCGGAGTCCCTATTAGCTATTGTTATCTTGATATCATCGTATAAAAATCAGTGTGTGTATTTTTATTAAAGTCAGTAAATGTGGCAAAGTCGCAAGCAGAAGCTAGTTTCAAAAAAGGAGCTTTAATTTTATTTGAATATCTCCTATTACTACTTATATTGAATGCAATGAAGAGTCAAAGATTTTTCCATGCTTATACTTCAAAGAAGTTAATACTAGAATTTCTAGATATATACTTATCTAGGTACCTTTATACCTACGTGTCCGATTAGTTTTATTTTTGTGTCAGCACATTACCTGAAAAAGAAAAACAATTTTAATATTCCCATAACATCAAAATCTGAAGTTTTGGCTTCTAGGTAATAAATCGTGGAATATAAATGGAAATGAGATATATTTTTTTTAAAGTTCTACACAAACGAGTAGGTATTTTCAGTTAATATTTATTTATAGCTTCAAATACCAAAAAGTTACTCGTTGAAACTTGATATGCAACAGACAAACAACCAAGGATGTAAAGCCAAAGGTAGACATTCTTAGGATGGAAAATCGTTTAAAACCGAAGAGTCTAGAGTTGGACTGTATTGGCATTTGTCACCAAAATGACGAAAAGTAATTCAGCAAGACTGATGTCTTACAATATATAACAGTAAATATGTACTTATATGTAGTCTATCTAAATGAGAAGTAGATAAACTACTTAATAGAGAAAATAAACAAATACGACATCGCCCTAAAACCTACTTGAACTTATGATGATGAAGTCTGGAATAATAGAGTACCTAGGTATAGTGCCAACTCAAATATTAACTTACAATGTTACATAATTTTGGCACGTCGCGTCGCCGACCATCAAAGAACCATTAATTAACTTCTTTAGAACTTTAAAAACTAATTGACTTTTCTGTTTCGGCCGTTGTCAAAGTAAGTCTTTTAATATGTTAAATAGATGAAAGGTCACTAAAAACGCTAACCTAAACGCTCATAAGTGCCTGGACACGGGAGTGGTCAAACAAGTTTGTTGGCGCTCCATTTCAACTCATTCGAAAGCATTTGGGTCACACCGCTCTCTTTATTGAATTTGGCTTAGTAAATGGGAGATTACAGTTTTATTACACATCTCCAAAAGTGTAGAAGCCTCTTGATTGCATCGTCACTTTTGAACATAGGCTTCTTATAAGTACCTATCACCAAACACCAGCATTTGCTATAGCCCGGTGAGGGATTCTTGTGAAAATATAAAATTTTACAACGGCCAAACATCGCCGGTAACCATAGCAACGTAGTTAGCACCAGCTAATTAGCGCCATGGCTGCATAATAATTGACGCAATCAATCAGCTGCAAAGATGTGATATATGTAAGGGAAACGCACAAATATGGGAACGCACTACGGACTGTAGACAAGCAAAAACAGCAATAACACATTTAGACAAACGCCTAACAGCAAAACTCTTAAGACTCAGTAAAGAGAAACTAAGAATAGTAGTAGGCATGATAACAGGACATTGCCCACTAAATAAAAACTTTTCCACTCTAGGAATCACGGACAGCCCTCTGTGCAGAGCCTGCATGAAGGAGGACGAAACGCCGGCACACGTGCTACTACGGTGCACCGAAGTGTCGGATCAACGCGAGACCTACTTGGGCTCCTCAGCAACACTCCAAGAAATCCTTTGCGACCTGGGAGGCCTCTTCGGATTCTGGAGTGAGCTCGGCTGGCTGGAGTGATCCGGCGAGGACCCGCATCGGCGACTCCACGCGCAACGGACGAAGAGATTTCGGCCAATTGCGGAAAAGTCCCAGGAGCAGAAAGAAAGAAAGAAATGTAAGCTCGTCGCTGCGATAAGTATTATTGTAGAAACAAGGGGCTGAAATCATCGACTACCCGCGACTCTTGGTGACGTCCGTCAATCTATTTAGTGGGGAAATGCCAGAACTGTGACAAAGAGGAAAACCTTTATTATGTCCAAATAACTCATAAAGAAGTTAACATAATTTTTGACAATTGCCTGAAGTAAGGAATGAACCTAAGGGGACGGTATTTTGCCCTGTTAAGGATTTTTGTCATAATTATCGAATACCCTCTGTTGTTTTCTGGTAGGAGTTATAAGCTGGTTATAATATCGGAAAATACTTACCGCGAAGCAATCAAGAGTTCCGATGAAATGCTGTGTAGCATCCCACGGTATACCTTCCAAGATAAAGATAGTTAGGTATATTGATACTTAATGCACAATATTATTTTCGTCTCAACGTACTATTACGTCAGTATTTATAATAGTATAGTTTTCAGTAGTATAGTTTTTTAAAATTGAGATATAGAATATTGTTAAGAGACGATGTAAACAAGGCATAATGTACTTCCATGAATCGTTGTAAGTATTTAACAACTTTCTTAGAAAAACTTTTAACTTTATGTAACGAATTTAGTAGGTAGTGGTCAAGGTGGTTATTAATAAAAGTGCTTTTTTGTGCTGATATACCTACGATAGAATATAGTGTAGAGTGTAGAGTGCAGGCTCTTAACTTCTTGAGAAAGGTACCTACTTAAGAAAATAACTTCATAAGAAAATTACATAAGGGTTCTTCTTTTTTGGGTTCCACATCTTAATTGTTAAAATGGCTTTATAAACTTTTTAACTATCCACTAGTGCCTGACTTGTAAAGCTACTTAAATGGCATAATTCGAGTTAAAACTGTAGTCATACAAGAGGTAATGTAGGAAGCGCCATGTAAATTGTTCTTGACGATGACAGGACCGTTCACATCCAAACTTCATTAAACCGGCCATTGTCCGCTCGTCACACTATTAGTTTTTGTTACTCTTTGCCGGCTCCATTACAAAAACTGTGAAGGATTACAAAGGCCCTCAACATTCGTTAAGCCGAAACGATGAAACTGGGTATCCGATGCATGAACAAAAATAAATGGAATATTGTCGCTACAAAATACGTAGCATCGCTGGGACTTTAATTCTATTTTTTGTGCCTGCAAAAAGTATTAATTTATACAAATATTTGCGCTACAATATTTTTAGCTGTTTTATTTGTAGCTGAATTTTTATGCTGTGTGATATTTTTGTGCTACTTCGTTACGTCTCTTTTGGTGGTAAGTACAGAACAAGCGTAAAAGTAGTGTCTAGTAGTGCATATTAACTTATTTTAAAATGACATGGTATGAAAACTGAAGTAAGAAATAGTTATATTTCTCATTAAATAATAAAAACACTTATGTTGTCTAAGTATCCATGTTAGTGTTACAAAAACCTGGCAAACATAATCGAAGTTTAAATTTGGTGCATAAGCACAAAAACAAGCATATACAATTAATGTTGTTTATACCATAAATGATGCTAGAATGATTATTCCGGAGGTATTTCAGCTATTTTATTGAGGAACATATTGAAGAAAGTATAACATTAATAAATCAAAATATGAAAGATAATATTTTATCACACTTGAAATATCTTGATTGAAAAATCGGCCCTAAAACAACGTCGGACAACCTTTTGAACTCAAACTCGTCGCCAATAGCTTTTGATCTTGACAGCTTCAGTGCCCTTCTGGGAGAATCATTATGCAAATTTAATCAAAATAATTAAGCGTATAAAAAATGATCATCCCTCCAAACACTAAACCGTTTCGGATTACACTTTTTTGTAAATTTTTTCATTAAAATACTTTTTATTCAGCGTC
This sequence comes from Coenonympha arcania, assembly GCA_036785405.1. Taxonomy (NCBI): domain Eukaryota; kingdom Metazoa; phylum Arthropoda; class Insecta; order Lepidoptera; family Nymphalidae; genus Coenonympha; species Coenonympha arcania. Next base: position 9,159,650 of record CM072067.1, read on the forward strand.
GAACTGTGGGAGATTTTAACGAGCTTTAGATACCTAGTCTTGTCACGAGGGCGGGTTTTATAAAACTAATGAATGTCAAAGACCAACTTTACCCCTAACTTGTATACCTACGTATTACCTTTGCATTCGACAAAAATCTGTATTTAGAATTTTTTTGTGCGAGTGCCAATTAGGAAGTATAGTCTAATGAAGTGATAGTAGGTAGACACAAGTACTACATTAATAAGTTTTACTTACCAAATTATTCAATTACTTACCTACCTGCACAAAAATTTGGTGAGTTAAAATGTTTGTATAAATTATACGCTCCTACATGAATGCATCTACGAGCTCTAACAAAAGTTCTACGTATTCCAAAAATGTGCCTCTGAAGAGGTTCCAAATGAAAAGAGAAGAGTTCCTGTTTAATATTCATAAAATTCTAGCGGTTTCTATCTATTCTCGGGTCATGAGTTGAAATTTTGCCAAATGAGCACAATTTACTTTGCCAACGTCACGTAGGATAATACACGAAAGGAAACTGTTCACAAAAAACGATAAAAGAGCGAAAGCCGTCGGCTACCATACATCTACTAATTTCATTCTTGACTCTAGACAACAGTTTTACCGTATTTTTTTCTTTTAATGAGAATATAAAAATCAAGAACTGTTACTTTGTTTTTGAAAATTACTATAATATTTAAATAACATCGTTGTCTCGGTTTTTGTCTTACCAAAACAAGAGCATTTTCACGTACCACGTATTACTGTAAATTACCGTAGATAAGCATCTCCGTTTTGTTAACTTTGGCTAAGCAAAGTTTTGACAAGCCGGCCAAGTTTAATAAGTTCAAAAGTTTAAAGTCCATTTAACATTTATGAGGTCTACCAGAAAAGTAAGCTAAGATGCCAAGCGAGACTTTTACGTACAATATACATTTCGTATTTTTCTTACGGAATTGTGTACGTACGTTTATGATCTCAAACCACGAAGTAAGTTTAAAATCATTAATGTGTACGTACCCTAATTATGTTTTAGTACTTTTTTAGTAAGGCTCAGCAAGTTTTTAATTTAATTTTCGAGACTAAAATATAATATTAGAAGACGCGACATTTTGTAAATTTTCGAGTTATTTTTACTTATTTATGTTACAAAACGAATTTATTAGTTTCAACATGCACTGTGGTACCATTTATTATGATTTGACAGACCAGTCGTAAAAGGTATGCATGTGTTCGAATTACCACATCATGAAATTAGTGCATAACGAGCAAGGCATAAAATTACTTGAAATATCCGTACGTGATTGAGCGTGGGCTGTTCCCTCCTGACAACTACGGCCGCTATAGTATTCACAGTTGGAACTATTCCTCTTGTAAAACTGGTTTGTGTAAGGGCTGCCATTGCAAGAGTATATTTTACAAATTTAAACTCTATTCTCAACAATATACAGTATATTTTCAAATCATTGGATGTTATTATGAGCAACGACAGCTACAATCACACTAGTGAAGATATAACGAAATATATTATGTTAATTTTTACAGAGCTAGTAATAAAGCAGGGCATAGGTCGGTGAATGTAAACATAAATACCAATTTATTGAACAAGTTTGATTATTGGAATGATCGTGTTGTGGAAAAGCTACCAAAAATTACATTTTTATTATTATTGGAATGGAGATTACTAAATATCTTCTAGCAGGTACGTAAAACGATAGAGTTACTTTGAATTAAGTAAATAAACTGAAATCATATAACTGATACCAATAGGTGATATTTTTTAACACGTTCATATTAGTATAATAATATTTTCCCACAAGGATAGCAATAATAATATCATCAACATCTACAAAGACTAGGTATCCTACCTAGTTACGAATAAGTTACTAAATAGGGTAGGTGACTTACCTGTATGGTATCAAACAAAATATATCTGCTATATAATATGAATTAGATACAAAGAAAAAGCGTTTATTTGGAACCACAATATACAGATAATACTGACTGACAAAAATACATAGGACAGGAATGAGTTGTGTGATCCCAAAATGGACTCCACTTGGCAAACCCAGGCATAGCGCTGGACTTTCGAGGATCCAAAATACAAAATCCAGTCCCACTACGGATTTAAGTTTTAATATTAGAAAATGTTGTAATTAAAGCTAAAAGCAATACCTACGTATCTTAATATACCTACGAGTGCATCTAAACAGTAAGTGCAAGCTAAGTATAGATTCGCTAGACGAGAAATTATCCCTGTACTTTGAACGTGCAAAATAAACAAGCTTTCCAGCTTATCTACAGATCCGTATAATAAAGCATCCACGAGAAACTGTCCAAAGCATGATTCTTAATATCGTCATAATATTAGTGAATCTACAACGGACTACCTATAATTACTTACAAGATACTTAAATTTAAAATATGTAGGTACATAAGCGTTGATAAAAAATCCTGCACCTACGAAAAATCTCTTTCTCGAATACCCTTATGCGTGTCAAGGTCTTCTTCAAGAGAAGAGGTGTCTCAGAAAAGTGCTCATTATTATTTATTAGTTGGTAGGTTTTATTTTATCAAACTTGAAAAAAATTATGCCGGGAAAAAAATGTATCAAAAGAAAGTAGGGTCGCGGGAGTTTGCTAGAACGCTCATCCCAAGGTTTTTGTTTTGTTTCGCCGTAAATGGTAGCACTGTAGGCATCTCTTGACTGCAGTTGGTGCTTCGTGCAATTTAAAATTTATTAATTTTAATCGTCCCTCTTTCATAGAACGCTGCATTCATGCCACCTGCTGTTACGAGGCCCTGTACAAGTTTTTAATGTGGAGTGGAATAATTTTATGATAAACTGACATGTACCAGCGGCTATATGCCTGCAGCTAAAGTAACTTCTTTCAACAGTTAACTTTACTCATAATTCTTTCCTAGCGGCTACACGTATTCAACTACAACAGATCTTAAAATATATCGTCTCTGATTCTCTTATATAAAAGGCTTTGAGTTTCTTATTGTTCTGTGCATAATACTTAATGAAAATTGTTTAATAATTCAATACAATAGGTACCTACATTGTATAATATCCCGTAGAAGACAAATAATAAACTGACCCTTTGTACGAATTCCGAATATTGTTTAAGTCAGACATGAAATAAAGTCTCACGATAACATTGCAATACACAGATATTATATCAAACCAAAAAGACGACTCGTGCCGTCTATAAATATTTCAGTAGTCACGCAGCAGAAACGTATGGTACGGGAGCTAGCAACGTTTGAAAAGTAAGAATTTTAGAAGAGCTGATTTTGTGATATGTCGTCCTTCTTGCACTTTCGGTTAGAGTCGGGGCCATCTGGCAGCCGAAAGCCGTTGCGTTCATTAATGCGCATCCTTGGTCTGTCCAGGTGTTGCAGCTTACGCCTCCATAATGTTTATACCAATGTTGTCGGGGCTACAAATTGCCCTTAAAATTATTACAGGCGCACTACCAGTTATGATGACGTTTCATATGTTAACTCGTATGTGGTTGACAATTGACTAATACAAAAATGAAACGTCATCATAAATGATAATGCGCCTGTAGTAATTTTAAGGGCAATTAGTAGCCCCGACAACATTGGTATAAACATTGTGGACGCGTAAGCTGCAAATAGGATGCGCAGTAATAAACGCAACGGCTTCCGCCAGCCAGATAGCCCAGACTCTAACCGAAAGTGCAAGAAAGACAACATATCACAAAATCAGCTCACCTAAAATTCTTTCTCGAAAACGTTGCTAGCTCCTATACCAGTAGTAGAGTAGCAGAAACGTACGAGTAACATCTCACGAACTAAAAGTCACGTAAATCGTCAAACATATTTGGCAGCGTATCACTCTAAAAACATCAACGTTGGAATTCTTGAAGTCAACTGTGTGTTCATTTTTTTCACAGGCCAAACGAACGGTTATCTGATTTAATGCACAATATACCTAGTAAAAATTCAAATTGGCTTAAAATTTGAATACAAATTAAAGGTCAAGGATTGATCATAAATGTAAATATAATAAATTCTTATAATATAACTGAGGTTAATTCCAAACTTTAGTCAGAAAGAGTTTGAGAGATATTTTTAGCTCTTATAGAAATTGGATAAATGCACCAAAAAGTGATGAATGATAGAAGCTTGAAATATTGTATAGGAGATGATATATCTGAGATGAGAGAGAATTTAACCCCTAACTGGGTTAAAAAGTGTTTGAAAGTATTAAATAACAAGTTGAATTCAAGCTTTTGGTTAAAACTGTAGAAAAACATTTATCGGGTAATCTGAAACCTCATCTCACTAGGTAATATTTTAAACATCACTATGATATTAAATAAAAGATGGCAGTTCATTGTTTGAAATCGTGAGCCACAGAAAGTACATAGTTGTTTAAATTCTTAAAACTTGATAAAAACCGTGTCAACGGAATGTAAAAGTATAAAGCTATTTCACGTAGATGTTTCTGAAACAGACATTTTGTATCAGAAACACGTACATTTTGTTTCAGAAACTCTGTATCCGAAACATTGTGTCTGTGAATACGTAAGATAAGATAAGATAAGATAAGATAGCCTTTTATTTCCAATTATAATAATAATAATACAGTTACATACTAATATAATTCACAAGATGTTAAAAAGTCAATTTTCCAATTACAATAATAATAATACAGTTACATAATATAATTCACAAAATGTTAAAAAGTCAATTTTCATATATATTGCATGCACCATGTAATTAAATAGTCAAAATTATGCATTTATTTTATTGGAACGCCCATTTTCGGGCAAAGGCCTCCTCCATCTTTTTCCATTTAAGTCTATCCCTCGCCAATCTCGTCCAGGTGATCCCTGCCGTCTCGTTTAGGTCGTCACGCCAGCGCCGCCGCGGCCGACCTCTCGCTCTGCGCTTGTTACGAGGATACCAATGAAGTAACTTTTCGGTCCATCTTCCATCGGTACTTCTCGCAATATGTCTAGCCCAACGCCATTTAAGGAGGCATGCCAGCTTTGCCGCGTCAATTATTTTGGTTTTCGATCTAATGATCTCGTTTTTTATCTTATCCTTAAGTTTTAGGCCTAGCATGCTCCTTTCCATGGCTCTTTGGGTTACTTGAATCTTGTGCATATTCTCTTTGGTAATCTGCCATGTCTGGCAGCCGTAGAGTAGAGTCGGCGTCACAACCGAGTCCATTGCTTTCTTTTTCAGTTTTATGTCAAATTGTGATGTGAATACGTGGCTTAATTTTATCGAAGTTACAGGCAATGGCTAGTTAAGCATAAGCCGCCCAAAATGGCCGATCACCTGACAGGTTGAAGAGGCACAGCCGTTCTACTGTTTTTATCCTGTGTTTTTTCAAGCGCCGGTGAAGAGCCAACCCACACTTAGCCGGCGCTAACCTGTAATCTAAATTCATTTCTCGATACGACCCACCGGCCGAATCTCTTTTTATTATGGCTCCGAGGGCCATTTGCAGGTTTTTTTATTTGTAACAAATTAGCTATTATTATTGTGACGGCCGGATCCATTATCAAATGATGTTTTTACATCACACAAATGTCGTGGACGTGCGTTTGTTTAACAACTTTTCTTGAGTAGCGGAACGAGTAACGATTTATCTCTGCGTTGTACTCTACCTATACTTTCCTTTGTGCTTTCGTGAACTGAATTTCCTTCAGTCAGTAAAGTAATCATTACCATGTTAAAATTATTTACCTTAACAGACAGACGATACCAACGTATGAATTACTTAAATAGTGTTTGTCCGGCAAAAATCCTATATAACATTTTCATGAGTTATTGATAAATAAAAAATCACAACAATCAATATTATAAAGAGCCTGAAAGTATAATGTAGGGCTGAAGTCTAACTTAAGTTAGTACAAGAAAATCATCAAGATTAAGTAGGTAGTCACAAATTTCTAAAGTTCTGAAGTTCTTTGTCACATAAATATACATAGCTGAAAATTTTCATCAATTTAAATTAGAATGATTATAGTTTAGTCGCTAAACGTTTATAAACTTAAATAAATTATCATTGTCATTCGCTAACCACAGTCGAATTTTTTATACGACGACAAAAACATAGCGGTTGAAATTTTCACATCTTCCCTATATCTTTTATATTTGGAAGTCCGTTAAAAATGCATTCTCTTCAAGACAGCTTTCGCAAAGAGAAGAAAAAACGACGCAAATAAAAATAAAGGAAAAACAACATAACCTCAACCGTTGTCACTTTTTCATACACAATATTACCTTTCTGCTCGTCTCATATTTAATGAGGTTGTGTAATGGCAACACAGAGCACAAGCCTGAGGCGAAGCGATGCGTGGCGACACTCATTACCATCTATCATGAAACAATTTCTTCGTGAGAGCAACAACACAAGAGTTTGTAGAGGTAATGCATTCCCTTGAAGACAGCATTCGTAAAAATACGAAAAAATTAACCCAAACAAAAATTAAGGATAACCAGCATAACCGTGCTCACTTTTGCATACACAATATTACCTTTCTGCTCCTCTCATATTTAATGAGGTTGTGTAATGGCAACACAGAGCAGAAGCGTGAGGCGATGCCATGCGGGGCGACACTCATTACCATCTATTATAAAACAATTTCTTAATGAGAGCAACAATACAAGAGTTGGTAGAGGTAATGCATTCCCTTGAAGACAGTATTCGTAAAAATAAGAAAATAATAACCCAAACAAAAATAAAGGAAAACCAACATTTATACCCGTTGTCACTTTTGCATACACAATATTTATTACCTTTCTGCTCCTCTTATATTTACTGAGGTTGTGTAATGGCAACACAGAGCACAAGCGTGAGGCGATGCGATGCGTGGCGACACTCATTACACTCTACTATGAAACGATTTCTTCGTAAGAGCAACAATACAAGAGTAGGTACCGTTCCTAACAGAATATGCTGTTATAATAATTTGTATAAACATTCAAAATACGACAATTTGGTGAGGCCTTTTGATGTTCTTGATTTCTCGGAGCGATTACAGAAATTGTGCCGGAAAATTTAACTTGAGGCAATGTTGATAATTATCTACCATGTTGTTCTCTAAAATGCTGTGTTCACCGTTTAGTTCACAGCCGAATTATCTGTGCGACTAAAATATCACCGCAGACGCGTACTTAAGTTCCTTCTTCTGATTACACAATGGCAGAAATGAATAAACCCCAAAACACTAAGTTTTGGGGTTTATTTTACATAGAAACATTGAATTATATTTGAGATTTTGATTTATGTCTTTCATTTATTTTTAATACAATTATATAGTGTTTTTAAAAGATAAAAAAAAAACACGTTGAAAAATATTAAAAAAATTGAGTCCACCACTGGTCGCGGAGCTTTAACAGCCCAAGCCACTGGTGGTCAGGGATCCAGAGAGAGGAACCTCCTCACAATGCGTGCCGTTTCCAATGCTTTCTGTATACGGTCTATAATCCAGATTTTGATTATTTTTATTCATCTTGAAATTCAGACAGGACAGGACATAGGGCATTCTGATTATTTTTATTAATCTAGAAACTCAGCTCAGATGTTACAAAACTACTAGGTAATCTACAAAATCTGTAATTACTGTAAATTTAATTAATTATTACGCATCCCAATTCCAAAATTATCATGATATGAACCTAAATAATGCAAAGTTCACAAGGAGCTTTAAATAAAATCGCTTGCTTAATTTTATACCTACATACAAACAAATATAAATACAAATAAATATAAATTGTAAAGTTGTAAAAATACAAACTTTTTCTGCACTCATGTATTAAAGAAACAAGCTCTTCAAAATAATATCATACTAGAGAAGTTGAGAGAGTTCATCAACTTGGTCTCGAGGAAAAATTCACAAAACTATCTAAAGAGTCGGGATAATTTGGACCATGTCCAATAACATGACATAATTAGTATTGGCGTTCAAAAAAAGATGTCAATGTGAATAGTAGGTAATTTAGCACAATGGACTTTTGTGAACATCACTAATAACTTTGTAGCTCATATACTAAGCGGTTCCCAATTCTATGAGACTTTAAATTTTATACGTAAAGTAAATAGTTCATTGCATTAAAAACGTAGTGCATTTAAAAAATTAACGTAAAATGATGTTTTGTATTTGCGTTAATTAACAAAACTTTTTAAAGCATCAGATTAAATTAAAATCAAAGTAGTAGGTATAGTAAGAGAGTAATATAGAAGAGATATGTGAGAGCTTGAAAATGTCTGAGCTCTGTACAAGTTCTGCTATGAGAGATCTAATACAATTTGACTATAAAGGCAACGTTTAAGATTAAACCGTTTAACAAGAACAGTAACCACTAATAGCGTACTAAATTTCCAAGTAACGGTCCATAAGATACCCTTATTAGGTTTCGATAGACTGCACGACGCAAGAAGTTCCAAACAAACACGGTCCGACCATAACAATCGGATTACTTGCAACTACTAGTACCTACGTGTGTTCATTATTCCGGATCTCGTTTCACTAACTGCAGAGCTTGTGTTTAACTTTCGATCTACGATTTTTGTTGTTTCTTGGGTGTCCATATACGAACTAAGTAGATTGCATCGGCTGATATCAAAATAATTAGATCCATTAAATTAGAACCAACCTGCAGGGTTAGTATGCGTGCGTAGAGATATATCTCTCTACTTTTGTCGGTCTCTTTTCTCTTTCTCATTCATATGTTTAGGCAGAGAAAAGAGAGCGACAAAATTAGAGAGCCATATCTCTATGTGCGCATGCTGCATAGGCTGGAGATCGTATCAACTCCAGAAAATACTTAGTAGTACAGTATATAAGTACCTTAAAGTTAGAGAGGGGTTTGACAAGGACCCATACTACCAATCGCTGCGCAATTACCTATGTCCATAAAAGCAGACCACATGGAGCATTCTCTGGATAGAAGACTAATAAACTTTCGGCAAAGTGGAAAATAATCTTTCTTTTTAAATATACTTAAACAAAGCGTAGGAAAGTATATAAACAACTAAGTCGATTTTGTGCTCTACTAATAACATTTTATTCAGTACTGTGTTGATAGTGCTACAATATTATCAGGTACTTTGTCAATGTGTATCCCACGAAATCTCAATGTCTGCCGACCAGTCTTCAAGTTCTAAATTGCGTGCGTGCTACACGCATCTCCAAAATAGCTTCTTACTCAAATTAGGTACCTACGCGTACCTAATAACCTATTAGGCCGTGAGAAAAATAACCATTACTTAATATTCGTTACTTCCGAAATTACAGTGCATATGCCAAAGTTCAGTAATCAACCAATGTTTTGAACCATACTATAGTTACCCGTACTTATATCTGTAAATAAATATTGAAATGGAGTACCTGACTTCTAGAAGCTATTAAAACACTCCCGTTTCCATTTAGCTATATTTTCAGAAATCCAGCAGTGGTCACCTGAAACTATGTGTTTTTTATTATCTTATGTTACGCTGCTAATCTCCATCACCCGTGGGCCGTGGACATTGCCGGCTCTTTTTACCCACGACGGAACGGAGTACGGGTATATGCGTTTAGGGTGAGAGACCGTTTGTACATTACTTTATTAATGAGATGTTATGTTTGTTTGTATGTTAAATTGTTCACAAAAACCAATAATGCAAAAATATTTTTGTTTGTTTGTTTGTTTGTTTGTTTGTGTGTTCGTTTGTGCACATCAATATTCCCATTTATTTCATAAACGGCTTGACCGATTTAGATGCGGTTTTCTGTATATTGTTTGGTGTTCAGCGGCAATGGTTCTTAGATAGTTGTTACGAACATCGATCACCAGGGGGCGCCATAAAATACATTTATATTGCAAACGAATGTTCCCATTTATTTCAAAAACGGCTGGACCGATTTAGATGCAGTTTTCTGTGTAATGTTTGGTATTCATTGGCGATGGTTCTTAGATAGTTTTTACGAACATCGATCACCAGGGGGCGCCATAAAAACATTTATATTGCAAACGAATGTTCCCATTTATTTCAAAAACGGCTTGACCGATTTAGACGTAGTTTTCTGTATAATGTTTGGCAATGGGTCTTAGATAGTAGTTACGAACATCGATCACCAGGGGGCGCCATAAAAAAACATTTACAGTGCAAACGAATGTTCCCAATTATTACAAAAACAACTCAACCGAATTGGATACAGTTTTGTACAAAATACTAGTGAGTCATTGCCAATGGTTTGTAGATAATTGTTCTTGTGATTGAACAGCAGAGGGCGCCACAATAAACGTATCTTTATGACTTGGAAGACTTGTGACTTTTAAGTCTTGTGTTAGTGATTGGGTTTGTTTGAACTAGTCTCAAACATTAAATTTGGTGACGAGGGTCTGATGATGCAACATGGTGCTGATATCTTAGCGATGCTTAATAATGGTAACTAGTAAATACCTCGAGTTTAGGCTCATTTGATTTGGTTAAACTATTCTATTAGGCTTGGTGGCGAGGATTAATGAAATAATATGGCGCATTTACCCGAGTGGCAAGAGGGCCACGGCCCAGGGCGTCAGCCTCCGAGGGGCGGCGCCAGCCGCACCTCCCTCAATTTTTTTGTTTGAGAAATTTATTAGAGAAATTCCCTGTGTTTAATGTGCTATCTTTCTATTAAAAACGTATTGTGTATACAGTCTTGTAAACAGGGATTCGTATGTTTTAACTAGGCTCCAAACATAAATTTGGTGACAAGGGTTAGATGATGCCTTCAGACGCTGTATAGAGGAGGTAATGGTTAGTTTGAAGATTAATTTTCATTTTTTAATAATAATATCTTATAAATTACAGAAATATATTAATCGAAAAACTATATAACAAGTGGAAAATTAAAAAAATTTTAAACACCCACGACTTTTGCGGACTTGTAATTGAAAAAGGATTAAATAATTTTTTTGAAACTCGACTAAAGGAAAGTAAGAACTAAGAACCTATCAGTATAATTACAAATCCAAGAAAATCCGTCGGAGCTGCTATTGCTATTTTCGTTTCCAATATCAATTAATGAAATTAGTAAGCATTGATAAACTGCCGGTATATATGAGAAGTATCAAGAAATTGAATTAGTCATCAACTGGTAAACAGCACCATCAACACCGTCACAGGCAGGACACAGCAGCTCCGGCGGATTTTCTTGGATTTGTAATTATACTGATAGGTTCTTAGTTCTTACTTTCCTTTAGTCGGGGAGTTTCAAAAAAATTATTTAATCCTTTTTCAATTACAAGTCCGCAAAAGTCGTGGGTGTTTAAAATTTTTTTAATTTTCCACTTGTAAATTGTTTGCTTATGCGTCTCAAAACTACCGGATATTTTTTCAGTTTGCAGATGCGTGGATAAATAATGAAAGATTGATATCAAGTTGTAGAGATGAAGCTACAGTTCAAACCATGTTGTGATTGACACTGCAATGATAAAATTATAAATCAAATCAATGGCTCAAAAATAATATCATCACTCATCACAATTAATTCAATGTTATGGCGCAATATCTCGATATGCAAATACGACCAATAACCCACAGCAGTTAGCACTGTATAAACTATAAACATTATGAATCGCGATCGCTTTATTACGTTATATTCCGCTTTTATAAGCACTATAAAAAACTGGTAAACGCTAATTTGAATGGTTGCTTAAATAAAGCTCGTGCGGTAAAAACAAAGACCACGTCGAGCCAATCAGAATCGGCAGCTAGTGATGGGGCGGGGCGTGTCTTGTGAGCAGAAACAAAACCCCATACAGTTTGCGATGGAACGAAAAATAATTAACGCATTCAATTTTAAGTAGTAAATTCCCTTTTGTTTGGGCAAGCCTTTGACGATACATTCCGGTCTTGCGGACCCCTTTACGCGTTCCCGATTACGTGTCGACGCAATTGCGCCTCGTCGGCGGCGTGTAAATCTGTAGAGGCAAAATGCTAATGCCTGCCTTAGGCTGTTGCCGTTCGTTGAGCACTATATTAATTATACATCTACTTAATCATCATATTTTTATTACAGCGCTTCACACTAGTACTTAGGATGTTGAATTTTGAATACGTTGATACTTGGTGGGATTTGAACGCGCATCTCCTAGATAATTTAATGTTATAACCTCGTCACAAATTTTTACACTAACATTTTAAAATACTGAAGCTCCTCCTAAAGATTAATTAAAAAGAGGATTTTATAATTAACTGCGTAACCCGATTATTTAGAGTCTAGAGCTACTAATTGATATCGATTCAGCATGGGAACTGTATAAGAAAAACGAAATCATCGTAATCGTAAACATATTCGGCTCGCTGATTGGCCAAATTTACTGTTAACATTTTCCCACCCATCACCTTAAGGTACCGTAAAAATGCATTGTCATTTTGATCATGTAAAAAATCAACTGTACGGAGTTAGATTGGGAGGACTAATTTAATACAGCTGGCCAGATTAGATTTGAACAAACAGACTTAAATTTTTAATTTCAATTTAAGGTTTTAATTTTAATTCAACTTAAATTTTTAATTTTCAAAAAAATTTAAGTTCAATAAAATCTGGTAAAAACTAAAATAATTTCTACGTTATTCTAGAAGGTACGGTTAAGCAAAAATGTCAGACATTATTTAACTTTTAATTTCTTAAAATAGATTGCGAATAAGGTACAACATATTATATCATAGATATTTAGAAGACAGTAGATCTAGGGATCTACCTAGTAGGTGGGTGTTGCTGTACGGAATGCATTAACGTTAGTTTATCAGCGTAGGAGTACCTACCTAGATTACATTCTGAACTAGTTAGATTAATAACTTCGTTTGAAATTTCCTCCATACTCGTATACTATATAGTGAGTAAGATTGGAATTTAAATAAGTGCTTTATGATATACGTAAATATAATTTTATTTTTTCTTCGCTCTTGCTGCATAATACCTACATATTTTGTCGTTGTAGATTTTAATCATTTTTTTTCATTTTTTATGCTGTTATGCCTTTTCATTGTTGTTATGCCTTGAATTGCATGCTTTTTTTAGATCCAGTTCAAGTAAAGGATACCAAGGGAAACCAATTATTAGCCTACAACTATTAAATTACAGAATATTTCTTCATATTAAAAACGAATAAAAAACGATTTTTTTCTCTCACGTTGGCTTCGGCTTTATGCAGCAGTAATAATGCTGAGCCAGCAATATTATTGTTGCAATAAACGACAGCAATAATCCTGAGCCATCAGTTTTTAACGTACGAATTTTTATAGGTTACGAGCTGACACGTAAAACTTTGTTGTGCCAAATAAATTATTTCTCAGACCTACTGAAAATACACAAAAAAAATATTTAAAATAGATTTTGTGGGAGGAGTTTTGTTGCAAACACCGTAACACGATAATTTTGTAAAGATTTGTACATAGGTATTATATCAATCTCGGTACCTATATCAATCCAGTCTGTTTAATACTAATAACGAGATAATAGAGTTTACTGATATAATACATATTAGCTTGAAATCTCTAAAACAATTTGGTGTAGTAATAATATTAGTATTTCCCGAGTTAAATCTAAACCAGAACACATCACTGTATAATATAGGTAGGTTACTAAACGCCTACAGATTTATTAAGTTTACAAACTGATATTAATAAACGAGTGTTGAATTTATGATCTTGCTGCATTGATTGAGTTAAATTAGCAGTAATTGATTTGATGATGCTCTGACTTTATTTTCAATAGTGAATGACGCAATGGTACGTTAGATAGCCGTTAATTGAATCGCTTTCGACATGATTAATAAAAAAACTTGGAAGTTAGCAGGTAGTGCATTTTCATCTCAGCATTTATGTTGTCGTGGTTTCTGATGAAACAGCGGCTCTCCACGACTCTTTGATGTCGTCCGTCCATCTGGTGAGGGTCTACAAACAGTACGTATCCCGGTATGTTTTTACAGTGCCTTAAGTCCAAACTTCCATTACTGCTACGAATATGAGCTATAAGGCTCGTCACTTGCCATTTCGTCGTCATCATCGTCGTTTCAGCCGATGGACGACCACTGCTGGACATCGGCCTCCTGAAATGACCGCCAAAGACCACGATCTTGCGCCGCCTGGCGTCAGCGACTCTCCGCGACTTTCTTTATGTCATCCGTTCACCTGGTAGGGGGTCGACCGACACTGCGGTTACCGGTGCGTGGCCGCCACCCTAGCACCTTGGGTCCCCACTTGCCATTTATTCTGCACAAATTATTATAGTATACGTGCTAATTTCTCTTCATTAGTTGCCTGCACTCTACCGGCAAAGACCGCTGTGATTTAGCGTTCTAATGCGATGCTGTGTAGCAACCAGTAGAGGTTACTTGTCACTTTCAAGCTGTACGATATCATCAGGTGCTATTTGCCATCAAGAGCCTATGTATAAGTCCCTACTAATTTGTAGTATAAAAAAGCTTAGGAGAGTTATCGATGGTGTAATGTTTATAAAATCCTCACTATTGACAAAGCTTGTCGAAAATGCTATATGAGGTATTATACCTCGAGGTAGCTTCGCTTTTAATAAGGATTAGACAAGGTAAAAAAATGCGCAAAAGGAAAACTAATCGGAAGATCTTTCATACCCATATTAATTAAAATAAATTAATGAAAGTTGAACCACAAAAAATACTTCGATAGTTTTATTTATTTGTTTGAGATACAGGGAACACTCACAAAAATGTTCAGATTAATATGCAAACTGCCCATGATTCACCAGCTGTTTGTTACTATAATGACTACTCGCCTTGTAGGTAATTGCCACACCCATGCACTTTAAATTAATTTCCTAGTGCAGTGAACCGACGGGCACTGTCATTATGTTCAGATATTGCTAGCTGTTTATTATATTTTGTAGATAATGATGACAGCCGCCAGACCAAAGCTTTGGACACACAACACATGGAAAATAACTAATAGATACACCCATAGATATATGTTGAGTTTTGCTTTTGACTTAGACACGATTAATGAAAATGATAGTTATCTTTATTTTCAAATAGGCCTAAAATACAGGCCCTTATGAAAACTCATTTTCTGCCAACAAGTACTCTACCGCCAAGTCTAATAAGTTTTCAGATGTTTAATCAGTTAATCTCCTTCCTTTTTTCGAATACAAAATCAATCGTGTTATAAAGATATTGACTTCGATCGTAATAATGAAATCTATAATACTGCACTAATGGCACTTTTTATCACTACATAATACCTATAAAACACAGTCGCTTCCCGCTGTCTGTCCCTATGTATGCACGGATTTTGATGCAGTTTCTTTTAATAGATAGAATGATTCAAAAGGAAGGTTTATAATATTATGTTTGATACATTACGCGCGGGCGAAGCTGCGAGCATCTGCTAGTACTTTATAAAGGCTGTTGGCTGTTACCTTATATGATTTTTTTCCTATAACTTATTTTACACGTAAACAATGTCGGTATATGTTTTATTACCGATCTGCGGTAGGTCTTCATAAAGTAAGCTTCATTAATTCAAAGATAATGTTTTATCTTATTTTAGAAAACATAATCGACCGAACAAAATAACGTTACGTAATTGCGATTTATGACCAAAGTTTCCGTAGAATCAACTCACCATTATTAAATTAGATTCTAATAGGGTTACCATGCTGGCATTTTGAATTTTGTAAAATCCTATAAGTCTTGAAACAAGGTTTCTTTTCGGGCGGTATAGCGCAGGGGTCTCGGCGAAGAAAATGGATTTTTTGCGTGATGAAAATCCGTCACGAAGAAAATCTACGAAAATCTTCGAAATCTAGAAGAAAAGTGCTCTTACCAACAAAATGAGCTGATGATCCAGATTTACCTGAAAGGCATGCCTTTTGGTTTCTTACTATACAGTGTGAGTCTTCATAATGTGCACATATTGAAATGAGGGAAACTATGCTTAATTTTATCGACGGAAAACGTATTAAAAAAAATCTAAAATTTTTTTTTATATTTTTTTGGAATTTTTAAAAATTGCGTTCCCTACTATGACTCTTGTGTAAACAAAACGGTGTAACTTTTAAACTAAATGGTCTATCACGATGAATCAAACTTATTAATGATTGGAAGTAATGGTCCGTTCTCATGAAATGAAAATTGTAGAAAAAAATTACCCTCAATGGAAAATACACGTGTTTTTAATAAAATTTCTGGTTTTTTTTTCACTAATTTTTACAATAATCGTAAAATTTCTCAATAAAATGCCCCCATTGTGTGCCTTTTTTATTACTTTAAATTATTCCTCATAATATTAGCTACCTAATGGTGAAAATTGTGTGTTTGTAACTTAATCATAACATTTCTTTTTAACTGTTCAAAAATAGCACTCCAAACGCGCAAGTTATTGTTTTCCTAAGGAGGGTTCTACGTGATATCTACTATCTCAATAATTAGTGCGTAGCCGTGTCTTAGGCCTTTCTTTAACACTTGATAAGAAATGTTACAATTGAGTTATAAGCATGCAATTTTTACCATTAGGTAGCTTATACGATGAGAAATAATTTAAAGTAATAAAAAAGGCACACAATAGGGACATTTTATTGAGAAATTTTACGATTATTATAAAAATTAGTGAAAAAAAAACAGAAATTTTATTAAAAACACGTGTTTTTTCCATTGAGGGTAATTTTTTTCCACAATTTTCATTTCCTGAGGACGGACCATTACTTCCAATCATTAATAAGTTTAATTCATAGTGATAGATCATTTAGTTTAAAAGTTACACCGTTTTGTTTAAACAAGGGTCATAGTAGGGAAAGAATTTTTAAAAATTCCAAAAAAATATTTAAAAAAAAAATTTTGATTTTTTTTAATACGTTTTCCGTCGATAAAATTAAGCATAGTTTCCCTCATTTCAATATGTGCACATTATGAAGACTCACACTGTATTTTAAGTGGTTGAAAAAAAAGATCGCTGTCCCGATATAATCAAAGTCTTTAAATTATAAATGAAATCAAAATACACTTACCGTGCTATAAATTGAAATGAAAAATGAACACCGTCGCTCATATTTCCAATACGTTTCAAATAAAATTAGATAGTATACACCATTTGTAAAAGTTATTCTATACTTACAGAGCTATTCTAAATTTTATGTAAGTGTTAAATTATAAAGCTTATTTCAACCTTTTATAACTTAATCGGAAAATACAAATTAATAATTAATGTTATGAATTAAGAACTTTGATTAAGTTTCTTGATGGATTTTGTGAAGTAGAGGATTGGAGTAGAGATTAGGTAAAAGCTCTGTGCTGATAGCATTCAAAATCTAACACTTAACGCTTAACCAATATAAAGTCAGTTTTGTTTGAAGAATTCTTCTTAAATAAGTTAATAATGCTCGCCAAACGATTTTGGGCTTCACGGAGATTTATTTAGAGAGTTACGGAGGAGATATTAAGAATTGAGCACAAGTGTGTGGGTAAACAGTCTATTCACTAGTCACTCACTCTACTAGTCCAATGGGTGCTCTCCAAGGTACGGGGGCAAATTACAGTCAAATTTCAAACTCCGGGCTAGTATAAAGAAAATCTTGATAGAAAAACTCTATTGTGAGATACTATTTATTGTCCCGACCCGGGGATCGAACCCACTATATAATTCCTACCTACGTTTATAACCTAACTAACTTATACCTCATCTATTTCTACCTATACATATAACTTACTATCGGCAACGAGAAAGCAGTAGGTTATACTAAACTAAAGATAGTGTACGCAAAGCTGTTTAAAAAAATCTCATAGTGATTTTTATCATCACGAAGGCGCAGGTAAAACGGCTATTTGATTTGATTATAACAGTATTCAACTCTTTGGCTTCGTTAATGCACTCCGATGTAGCGTCGAGACTGAATGCTTTTTAATGGGCTGACTGCATATTAAATAAATTATAAGTTGCATGCCTCTCCATAAATAGTTTGTGGGCTTATGTAGGCGGTTGACACTTGAAAAGATAATTAATTTACTCGGATATGTACAAAAAGCTTAGCTTTCTCTCGCCTTCATTAATCTTACTCGGCGGCCGGTGAACGCTGAATACATATTTATTTTGTGTAGAAACATAGCTCCTATTTAGCATGGTGAAATTTGACGAATATTTTTTTGATTTGTGTAGCTTTTTCGGATTTTGGGTGATTTCATTTTCTTTTATTAATAAGAATGGATTAGGTGCAGAATTAATTATAGTGATGTAAAAATGGTTTCAACCACAAAGACAGCTATCCTATGACAATCGTGGCAATTCTACATAAGTATAGTGCTAAATCTAATTTGAAGCATTTAAAATAGGGCTATCATTAAGAGCATTTGATAAGGATAACACTATTTTTAGACACGTCAAAAAGTTTAGAGTTGAGAATTTGCACAAAGGAATTGGCACCACTAGCATAATGTACTTAAAATGCGCCGAGGAATATGAGATATGGGATGATTATGTAGTTATGGAGGACTGCCAGTCAGAATCTGAAATGGTTCAATCATTTTCTTGTACTTAAGATAACTTATTTTTTAGCCTTCTATTTTAAATTATTTAATACCACAATTAATATTATATTTATATTTATTATTTATCATTCAAAATTCAGGTCGTATTGAATGTTGCGTAGTAACGAATTAAATTGGCTAAAGAATAAAACTAACTGTATATTTTTGCAAATGCATTCCCAGATGCCCAATGTAACAACTCCAATTTAACGTTAATTATATAGCTCGGCTGAATTAAATTACTTCCTGTTAAGTGATTTAATTTAAAATCCCGATTATGTATTCTGTTAAATTTTCGAATGATTTTATAGGTATGATCATAATGTTGTTTTATTTGATACTCGAAGCAAATTAATAACTTTTCATTTAGCTTTAAATAATAATTATTTTACTAACTGCAAATTCATTTAAGAGTAACACGTATTTTTACCTACGTACCTAATGAAAAACAGTATTGTGCCGAATGTAACAAATTTTTATTTTTTCCCTTGTTACGCAATTGTTTTTAGACTATATAATATGTGAATGTATGTACGCAAAATCATGGTTTCTTTATCACGTCGTTTAGCCTTAAAACAGGTATTGATATTTTAAAGATGTAAGTATTGTATAAATTTCGTCGTGTGAAATATTCAGTGGTTTACGAGATAAGTTGTTTTATCCTCAAATACATTTAATCGTTTTTGCTTTTCAGGTTCCGGTTACGTATTATATATAAAATGCAATAACCCTTTTTTTCTATATTTTTAAACTGGCACGTACAATTTATCGGACGTGATTCATGAAATTTCATTACTAAAAAAAGCCCTGACTAATCCTAACAATGGATTGTAACGTAACACTTTATAAAGTGGCTATACAATATACTTGGGATGAGTTCATACAATTCAATCGTGAATAATAATATGTATAGATACGTACTCTATCTTTACTCGTTTTGCTTACCAAACCATTTTTATAATGTTAAAACATCGGTCTCATCGAGATAATTTCTAAATTGTTCATTTAAGTCTGCACTTACGATATTCATTCAAACAAAGTTCTTTATTAATTAATTAATTAAATAACATAGGCTAATTTTATCGGAAATGATGAAAATTCGAATTTTTATAAATTGAATTAATTAGTGGTTTCCGTTCACAATAAATAAGGCTTTTGTGAATCAAGCAGTATGTGATTTTTACTTAATAATTTATATCCTATCTAACATTAAAGTCACGCAGAGTTAAAACCTCCTTATACTGATAAAATGGCAGAAAGAAGGTGGATATGGCTCAAATACTAATTGGTTTTTCGATGTAAATCTTAAGATTAATTACCATATTATATTATTGCTTCACGCTGATCGCATACCGAACGAAAATACCGGATGTGTACCTGAAACAAAAAAAAAAGTATAATTAAAAAACTAAACTAGTTTTTTAGCTACGAATTACGATCTCTTCGTGTATTGACGACTACAAGCGGAATATGTAAATATTATAAACGGTATAGCTGACGAAACATGTGTTGTCGGTGCGCCTATTGTTGAAAAATATGTTCATATTATACAAAACCGTCATGTCGAGTCGATTAACTGATAACATCTAGAATTTTTAAACGAAGTGTCTGTTTATACACCTCAAATGTAATCGGGAATCAATGGCAATGAATTCCCTTATCATAACTTGACTAACGAGTTATCAACTATCGAATAGCCACGCACATACGTAATTATACGAGTGTTTCGGGGACTGGTTTTTATAATTTTACTAGCTGTTGCCCACGATATCGTTTGAGAATAAGGATTTTAAAAATCTCATGGAAAATCTTTAAATGTGGGATAAAAATTAACCTATATATTGTTATTCCAGAGTATATTCTATCTCTATTGCATATTACAGCCAAATCCATACGGTAGTTTTTGCAAAGAGTAACAAATCCATACACAAAAACTTTCCTATACAAATTTTCAGCCCCTCCACACCTATAGGGTGGGATTTTCCAAATTAACTTTAAGGTCTTTATTATTAAAAGCTGATAACCTAAATGTCGATTTTCACGTCTATAACTTCAAATACATGGGACTTTCATACAAACTTCCAACCCCTCTTTCAAACAAGCCTTTAGTAACATGTTAAAGAAACCAAAACTAGTTCACAAATTATTATAATTTCACTTTATACAAACAAACCGGAAAAAATATTTAGATAACTTATTTAACCGATTTTCACGTCTCTTACTTTAAAAACATGGGACTTTCGTACAAACTTCGAACCCCTTTTTCAAAAAAAAACTCTTATAGTAATGCACCAAAATAGTTTAAAGAAACTTACTACTCCTTAAGCAAAACTAGTTCTCATATTATAATTTCATTTTATACACAAAAACTGGAAAAAATATTTCCTCAAAAATGTAATAATATTATATTCAAATACTAAACATTGATAAATCTAGAACAATACCTAAAAGGTTTTTATATACCCAAGGTTTATTAAACTCTACAAGTAAGAACTCACTGCGATATCATTTTAATGACGATGCCGAAGCCGAAGTTGTTATCGTATTAACATGAAAAGGTTTAAAGGTTTCTTGTTTCTACGAAGCATCGCGCTGCAACGCTAAATTGCTTAGCTGTGCGTTTTCGCTGGTAGGATGGTAACTAGCCACGGGCGAAGCTTTCCACCAGGCAAAACATGAAACCATGAAAAGAAAAAAGTATTAAAATCAAAAAGTCACATAAAATACCTGCAAACCGGTTATGATGTGAAAGATTCAAACTTTGATAATATTTTATTCATTGTTTAAACGCTAAATCCGCCTTTATTCTGTTTCGTTTCGAGTGTCGACCGAGAAGTTTCGTTAAATGCAGAATCCATTCTCGTCGCGTTGAGACAAAGTTAAATAATAATTATAATGTTGGCTGCAAAGTTTTCAAGCTACATTTATAGAAATATTTTAGGGGCTTTAAGCTCAACTAAAAAGTACAAATTGGGTACTCACTTATACATACTTTCAAGTTAGGTCTGATTGCGTAAGATAAACGTATTCATCGTAATCGTTAGTGAATACTGCCCCTGATTGGCTGACGTAAATCAGGGAACCAATCAGGCAGGGCAGAACTTGTAAACGATTACGATAAAGATGCACATTTTAGGGACTGGTCTATACGCAATAAATGTACGCAAAACAATTATATAGCAAGACATTCAAATAAGTTGTAGAGCAACTGGAAAAGTGATAAGTGCAATATCAGTAAGTATAAAAAACAGAGGAGTTTATATTTGAAAGCAAAAAACTTTGAATTTTGGCACCCTGTAGACGGATTTCGAACGCGACGTCCAAGTTTGAAGTTTATTTAATAAACTGCGACGCCCGCTACTTTCAGCAGCGGCACTTCGAAGCACGTTTTTGTGGTGTAAAGTTTATCAAAAACCGAATTGTACAAAAGTTAGATCGCACTAAGCTCCCACTTTTAACTGAATCCAACTTGTTGGGCAAAGAGACGTGACGCGTCTGTCTATCCCCAAATTTGTGTCTGCATTACGTGAGTGGATTCGCGTTTGTTCTGTGTGCACCGCGGTTCGATATTGAACTTCGATGCTAAACGTTTCATGTGGATGCTAAATTCACCATTCATAACAGTACAGACACTTTTATATACATGTTTAAAGTACGTTAAATACTATAGGTATAATAAATTAAAATTAATATTGAGAATTGTGAAAATATAAAATCATAATCCAAAATCGACATAGCTAAGAACGATCCCGACTAATAACTTGACCACACACTCGCAGACACTATCAAATAACAAAATATACGAATGAAGCTTAACCGTCATCGTGATTTAGAACATTTAAAGAGACCCCAATGCAGTTAACTTCTTTTGCAGACTGTTTCGCGTGGAGCTATCTCTAAGTTTTCTTTATTTGCGAAACTGTCTATAACAATCCGATGCACATGTCTGCAGTTTATTGTGTACAAACGCAACCATGTTTCAAAAAGTTTTAAGCTATATGGAAATTTTAAGGAATAAAACGCAAAATCTAGAACTTACAATTATATTTATATTTATTTATGGTTACCCTCCCATGCCATTTGGTCCCATGTCGACCAATTTTACGGAGCTTCCTAACTTCAATGGTTTGCGCTGAGCAATGATTAGTTAGTAATTTTGTGAATGAGTGAGACAAGACTTTTCTTTTTTAACATTTAACTTAACGGTAACAGTTAATTTTAAATTCTAAGTTTTTTGGCGATAATTTTTTTTTAATTGCAGCACAAATAGACTAACAGACCTACACTGAAAAAAAATTGATTTAGCAAAGTACCAATTAAGGTTTGTTAAAAATTATTCGGCTGCATTCAATCAAGACATATTTAAAGTGTGCAATAAAGCTTTGCTAATATTATACAAGCAAGTATTGCTAAATATGATTGGCTATGATTAACAAAGTACTTATTTATTTCTAAATTACCGATTCGTTAAATTTTACCCTTACCGAATTCGGTTAAAAATAAACAAGCTTGTGTTATTATTTCATAATAAGTAAGATATTTAGTTTTAGACACAATCATAATTGGTTAAAATTTACACCCAGTTCGGTTAAAAATAGACAAGGTTACATTACTATTTTTTAATCAGTAAGTTATTTGATTTTAGATATAACCATAGTTGGTTAAAATTTATATAGTGTTCGGGTTAAAATAAACAAGCTTACATTACTATTTAATAATAAGTAAGTCATTTAATTTTTGATATAATCATACTAAGTTGGCTCGAATTTAATAACTCGCTATGATGCATTTAAAATTCGGTTAGCAACGGCTAACAAGTGTCCTTACACGAACCCGTAAAAAGTCTGCAACACATTTAACCGAGTAACTTGATAAAAATTAACAAGGAATTGGCTGCATAGCCTGCGAATTCGGCCATTTCTCTCAAATCATAGTCGCGTGACGAACGTCTGTTGAAGCGCCGTGGTTTATTTTATAGCAGTAGGAGTGTACATACCAGTGAAGTCACAAAAATAAACAATTACCAACTTTTTTGTGGTGCGATATTTTATCGCGCGAGTGTTTAGTAACAAACATTATTTGCTGATAATATGTAACTCAAGGATTTTATATCTAAAACTAAAAATGGATGAAGAGGTTACAAGTCTTCTCACAGCATGGAATTGGGAAGAATATATTGAAGTTTTTAAACGTAAGTAGACACGATTTAAATCTCTTAGTAGACATACACAACAACTTTTTAGGGTTTCGTACCCAAAGGGTAAAACGGGACCCTATTAGGTACTTAGACTCCGCTGTCTGTCTCTCCGTCAGTCACCAGGCTGTATCTCGTGAAAAAACCGTCTCCTTTAAAAACTGTAGATACTACCATAGATAAAAAATTTCTTTAACCAGCATTACTTTCCATTAACATTAATTTCTTTCCGCAAAATAACGCCTGCTTCCATTCAAGATATTACCCATGATACTTTCCCTACGCAACATAGATCGAAATAAGAAAAAAAAACCTTACTCATACAAAATATACCTAATGACACAATCTGATCACACTTCGTATAAACGTTCCAATATTTTTTCACATTCCGACCTATGTTTCTTACGGAATCTTGTTAAGCATCATGGGCTGTATCTATAGTTTAAAGGATGCGATAGCCAATATACAAGGGGTATAAAGCAAATAATGGTATTTATTTATAAAGCCAATAAATAATATTTATTTCAGGTTCAGAGGAGACATCGAATATAGCCTGTTTGCTGCTCATACCATCACTCTTAGCTGTCACAAGCATTCGGCTCAAGAACGCAGCAAAGAAAATTTGGCGTCCTTCAAAAGCAGAGGCAACGGCCAGTTTTATTCTGCATGTCAAAGATGACTCTGATATCCGTACTATGGTAACACTATGTTTTTTTCGCTATGTTGGAGTCGGTCCTCTAATGTCGGTTTCATGATTGTGTACTATTTTTAAGATTAAGTAGTATTTAAGAGTAGTGTGTTTAAGAATAGTATGTACCTGACATACTGTATCGTGTACCGAATAAAGCTGATTTCATTTATGTACTTACATAATTTTTTTTTCAGTTTCTTTTAAGTTTGGTCTGTCGGCAAAATACCTATCTGTTTTACTGCACGAACGTTTCATTGGTTTTTTCCCGACATGCCAAATTGTTGCCCACTGCACTGTGAGTAACAATGGTACAAACGACAACATAACAAACTACTTACACATTTTCAGTATCAGCTGACCTCGCATTGTATATAGGCTTTACGTACAGTAACAGGTCAGCCTATACTGAAAATTTTAAAGTAGCTATGTGTCGTTTAAATTGGTACTTGCAACAAAGTATTTTAGCTATGGTTATCCAATAAACCCGCCGAATACAAAGTAACTTGGCTGAATATACCAATCTTAATTGACTAGAAAGAACAGAGTATATTAGTTGTAGTTACCGAATGAACACGATTGACAATACCCAGTAACTTGGCTACGTATACCAATTTGAATTGAGTAGAAGTAACAAAGTAGATTGGCGGTCCCTACCCAATATACATGATTAATATTATGCAAGGTACTTAGCTAGTTTTACGAAGCAAAATATTTGAGCCTACTGAATTACTTTGCTAAACACAACAAAGCACGTTGGCTGTGACGACAGTTGTGTTTATTTCTTTAACCAAGTTAGTTCTATGCAGTTACCGATAGAATTGATTTTGTAATACTAAGAAGCTTGGGTATTGTTAACAGAGTAACTCGATTTACTATAGTAAATAGGTTTGCTAAGTTTACTGAGTGAATAGGTTAGAAGCAACCAACCTTGGATACTTATTTTTTGACCAACTTACTGGGTTTATATTACCAACATAAGTTAACAAAGTTGACTTGTATAACTTTAGCAACAAACATTGCAGGCTCCCTCCGAAGCAAGTTACTTGGTTGTAAATAGCAGCAACTTGTTTATTTATAGCCGTTACGTTTTTTCAGTGTATTCTCTTTCGAAAATTGCAATTTAGCATAGAAGGGAAGCTATAGAAGGTGGAAAGCTCTTCTAAGCTCACACTTTTAACTAAATTGAACTTGCCGGACAAAGATTTTGGCGATAAAACAGATTTTTTTTTTAATTGCAGCACAAACAGGCTAACAGACCTAAGATTCTCTTTCGGAAATTGCAATTTAGCATAGAAGGGAAGTTACAGAAGGTGGAACGTTCTGCTAAGCTCACACTTTTAACTAAATTAAACTTGCCGGACAAAGATTTTTGACTCTAAAACAGAAATAAATATTTTTTAAATTGCAGCACAAACAGTCTAATAGACCTTAGATTCTCTTTTAAAAATTACAATTTAGCATAGAAGGGTAGTTATAGGAAGGTGGAACGTTCTGCTAA
The DNA here is from genome assembly GCA_036785405.1 of Coenonympha arcania. NCBI lineage: Eukaryota > Metazoa > Arthropoda > Insecta > Lepidoptera > Nymphalidae > Coenonympha > Coenonympha arcania. The sequence goes on from CM072067.1 coordinate 9,185,534, forward strand.
GATCACACTTTTAACTAAATTGAACTTGCCGGACAAAGAGTGCACCGAACGTGACACATCAGTCCATCACCCAGTTTGCGTTCACATTACGTGAGTGGATTTGTGCAGGTTCTTTGTACGTGTTTCGGGTAGAGTGCTATAAATGTTCATTCGGAATGCCATGTCGGGTTTTGTACGGTTTATACGTAGATCTTCCTGCTAAAGTGCTAAGTAAATTTGGCAAATCTAATTGCTATAAAAATGTGGCTCAACTCTCTCATGCATTCACAATTTCTCAAGTCTTCAAGTAGAGCCATCTTTTCCCAAGTTTTCTTCTGAAAAAAAAAACCATATGGTATGCTCTATGTTTATGATTTCTAAGCCTTAGTTACAAAACAAATATATACCTACTAGCGGACCCAGCAAACGTTTTCAGAGGAGTTTGGTAACAAAAATTGGCAAGAGAATTTTATGATATTAGAGATATTTTTGTTCATAATATAGGTACATTATAATTTCACTTTATACACAATTCGGTCTCTTTGTTGACTGAGCTTTAATTTCGAAAATTTGTATAATAATATTCCATGCACACGTTAAAAGCGAGTTTAATATATAATAATACGCGCCGGTTAAATTCCCTGCAGAACTTCGAGCCACATGTCTGCCGATAAAGTTTCACAAAAAGTGAAAATACGGATACCGATTTCAAGAGACGTTAGGTCGCGAACACGATATAGCTACGATATGACACGATAGCAGTACCTAGCTAGACCTATCCAAGCTCTAAGCTCACACTTTTAAGTAAATTGAACTCGCCATTCGAGGAGTGTACAGCGAACGTGACACATCAGTCTGCCAGTTCGTGTCCACATTACATGAGTGGATTTTGATCTGCAAACTCCTGTAAAAGGAATGTATAGTCACTATTAGCGAATGAATTTTTTTTCAATTTTCATGAATCACTTGTTCTTACTATAAATATTGTAGGTTGGAAATTCCTAGATAAAGTTGTCTGTCTCGATATTACCATCAATATAAGAATAGTCAAGTGACCATTAAGTAAATAATAATTTTCATTTTCTAATTGAAATGCCAGGTTTTTGTATGTATCTACCTATAATATGAATAGTAGATAAAACTTTTATTTTTTATTTTAAAGGATTTCCTAAGTTCCTAAAAAACTTTCCGTTATTTGTCTTGACTGGAATTTCTCCTTTTTCTACTTCTAAATATTATATTTATTGTTCTATTCTATCCACGTCTCATCTAAGTTTCTTTATAGTAGGTAAATTCTATTTGTGCGTTAGTATAGATATTTCAATGTACGAAGAGGCGTCCCACTCTGTCAAGATCGCTTATTTCATTCGATTCGTTTGGAGTTTGACAGAGTGGGGCGCGTCATCGTGGTTTGAAATATCTACAATATTATGTACCTATTCGGTGTTATTAGATTGTTTCAGAAACGAACACTATTAATACAGTATACTAATCATCGCTTGCCTATGGAAAATTTCCATGCAGCGATTAGCCACAGCGACACTTTTCGCGATGGAAACAACGCATGGAATTATACAAAGCATGCCACTGATTGCATCGCCCGTCGTCGCTTCCCGTAGCATACTTTGGTACATTTCCATACATTTGTGTACGTGCGCGATACGTCGTCGCGATTTATTGCCGCTGCAGCGAATTTTTGGTGAACAGCAGGTGGTAACGCAGAATTTTTATTACAAAATATACCTGCAGTTTATACCATATGACTTTTATAAAATCTTCGTAGATAAGTACGTGTCGATGGCTTATTCCACCTCACTAACAATATAAAGGCGAAAGTTGGTAAGTGTATGTTTTTGCACTTTCACGTCGCAATTATACCTACTTGACCGATTTGGCTGGGAATCGAGATAGATTATAGATTATATTTCGAAGAAATCTATGGTTCCCACGGGATATTCTTAACGCAGGCGGAGCTATGAACAACAGCTAGTTAATTTTATATGGAGCTAATTTTAATTTTTTTATGAAAATGAGAGTTGTCCAAGCGGTGTCTGGTGCTTCCGTCCCTTGAGTAATATTATTGGTTTCAATTTCCCAGGTGGGGGGAAGCTTCAGGTATCGTTCTAGTACATAAGTGTGTACGTTGTGTGGTGTGTGGCATGCTACGAAATAAATACTTTCTTTCTTTCTTTCTTTGTCTTCGATAAGTTAAGTGATCACTTATTCGATCGGATATGTCATTCCCATACATTTTTATTTAATTCCACATAGTTATGGCATGGGCGATGAACTATATAATATGTCATAATATGGCTAACTAAGGTCGTTGATGGTGTGAATAATGTTTTGTCTCTATATATCGTTTAACATGCCAAGTAGGAATGTATTAGTCACTTACTTCGTCATGTCTGCGGTTGAACTTAGTACTAAAGGAATGGCTGGGAGCCAATCCTTTTGATATTTTCTCAGAATTCTTGATCGAAGTGTGATAGCGGCAGTCGATCGATATAAACAGCAAATCCGTTTTATTTATTCTGATAATAAAATTAAAAGTCCGTTTGATCGGTGCTATAAAAAGCTTCCTTCAAGGAACTATTTAAATACCTCTTTTATCATTGGTCAAATAACTTTAACTCATACGCTTACCGATTTGTAGTAGGAATAAAAATTGCGATTTTAGCTTTTATTATATAAAAACTAAAATCGCAATCGATAGTGACTGTAGGTACATCTCACTTGAAATAAATAACGAAAGTGTACTACAGCGTTTTCTTAATATAACATTTCAACACCTCTGCAGTTTTGTCAGATCATAAAACATTTGCCAAATATTTTTCAGCAAACATGCAATCTCCTCTACTTTATTGTTTGGAATGTACATTTTACGTAACTTATTGCCTACTGTATAATGTGTATGTAGTATGCACGCTGTGATTTTGCAGGCTTAGAAACTATAACAGTTTTTGTTTGCAGCAAATTCTCGGCTTTAATTAAACTGGCATTAAGTACCCGATTTATACCCGATGCAGAGATTAACGCGAATAGATTAGGTATAGTATCTTTTAAAATAAAGCTCTCTAGATATACACTATCAACCTATCGAAAAAAACACGGCCTTTTGGATTGCAGGCCTCTTTTTATAGTTAACCTATAGTAGTAACTCTGTGTCTATACTAAAGTGACATTCTTACTGTGACTAAGGCCCTGCTGTTTAAATTGACTTAAACAGAAACGTTATCGTTAATTGTGGCGGTCTTGTCATAGTCTTTCGACCTAATACTCTCTTACTACTCTCTACTTATACATATAGTTCTTACTAGAACGATAACGTTTCTATTAAAGTTAGTTACAAGAAACCAGGCCTTGGGCCAATTGATATATTATGACCACAGAGCAAGGAATGACTTTTATATATTATGACACACGTACTATTACAGTGTGAAAAAAATTGTTTGTGTCCTATTTTCAGACCCACCAAATGAAAATATAAAACTAAAATCATAAAAATCGGTCAAGCCGTTTCGGAGTAGTTTCATAAGTTCTGTAATTTTTTTATATTAAACAATATGGTTTGCTGCTGTTGGTAATATTTTCAGTTATCATGCGAAAGGTGCACTCGGGGATTTTTAAAGAGTTTATAAGCGTTACACGCGTAAGAGAGTGGAATGAGTGCCGTCACAAGAGCTATAACGTTGAAGTGTACGTACTACAATCTGCACCGTTTATCGTGTCAACCTGACATTAACTATTATTATATGTTTCAACTCTTGAAATAATTAAATTTTATTACGTCTGTAATATAATATGTAAAGTTCCAAAAACGTTTACCTACAGGTAACTCTCTGCCAAAGGTACATTAAGGGGATTTATTGAATTTATTTTTGTCTTTCTCACTCTCACGGAGATTTGGTAGGTGCGACATGCAGCGTCGCGGAAGAATATAGCAGAAAAACGACGTTTTACCTAATTACTCAAAAACTAAGCCAGTTATCAAAAATCTGTTCTAAGCGTATTAGGATATTATTATTACCGATACATTAAAACAAAAATTACAATTACATCCATTGTAGTTTCCGATGAAATATAGAAAAACTGAGATTTTGGAGCAACTTTTGGGAGAACTTTCTGTCGAGAAAATTTTATCCAATCGTGTTTCTGCTTCTAAGCGATTTTAGATTAAAGACCCAAAATACATGACGTGTAAATTTGAAAGTAATTCTCTTTATAGTTTTTGCATAAAACTTCATTCAAAATCACCTAAATACGGCTTGTAGGCCGTTCAAATTTAGAAACAGACAACCTGTTCTTTGTCGAACTTATGGGCTTTTTCTTCCCATTCTTTGCTCCGCGGACAGTGAGGTATTGCGCCAAATATGTATATTACATGTACAAGGGACGCCCGTAACGTGATATACAGTAGTCTGTATGTTAATTCAGGATATAGGTAATCTATCTCCATTTCAAATTTCAAAAAACCGATTCAGTAATCCTTTCTTAGTTCACCTGAAGACCTCGTAAGCAATCTTTAGGTGGCTTTGGAGTCTCTCGTCAAAACGGCTTGATGGTAATGTCAGTCACTCACTAATTATTCAGTCAGTTTCTTCTACTAATCCTTTATTGGCAAATGACTTAAATCCGTGTTCCACTTAGGCGAAGTCGCGGACAACAAAGTGCATGTTTTTGGAAATGACATATTTGATCGACAAATTCATCATGACTCATCGTTGACAGCTAGAATGAGCGACTGATCTGACTGCAGTAAGATTATAAAAAACTTGCGGCTAGACAAAGCAACTAACAGTAGAAAAATCACGTAACCGAATGAAAACAAATGAAAGCAGAATCTACTCTATATGCTTAGCGTTGTTCACTGTCAACTGTCAATTGTCATGCGAAGTACGCTAAAGGTTGCCTACAACGTCAGCGAGAGCGCCAGGGAGCGTTCAAATTGTCGTAGTCGATTTCCAAAAATAGCGTGTTTTCCTCTATTCGGTCACGTGGTTTTTCTACAGTCACGTGGTTTTTTTCATACATTTTTATCTACTGTCGTGAACGCTAAACGACTGTTACTTTGTCTAGCCCCGTTGTAGTCATTTTTTTATCTACTGTCGTGACTGTTACTTTGTCTAGCCCCGCTGTTATTCTGAGATAGGCATGTTATAAGCAATTTTGTGAAAAGAAAACACAAAAAATTTAGATGCCCGATGCTGAAATTTCAGACGGTTCATCACAGGCGTGTTTCTTAATATTCCTTACCGAGACGAGCCACCTGTTGCCTCTGTCTAAATAGCGTCGTAATGTTGTTCCTTGCTGGGTTTCATCCTGTTACCTTATTACGTTGATGGAGAAAAAGCCCCACTAATTAACTAATTAAAGAGGTTTTTTTAATATATAATATACTTGCAGTCTTTGGTACACCATAATATGGTATCTAAGATATTTCAATCCACGATGACAACTCTGTCGAATTCCAAACGAATCAAATGAAACATAAGCGATTTTGACAGAGTGGGGCGCGTCTTCGTGGATTGAAATATTTATATATGCATCGTGAAGAATAAGCAAGAACTTACATTACACATAATGATGTGTAATGTAAATTCTTGCTTATTCTTCACGATCATAATAGATCATAATAGGATCTTCATAATGGATCATAATAGGATTAAATTTTAGGTTGTTTGCAGAGTCGTCAGATAGGTAGCACCGCAGTGTCAGATATTCTGTTATGAAACTAGACCTATTACCCTGGACGCGGCGGACCGCAAGAATAAGTGTTGCCATTTTACCGTAGGTGGTATACTTCTGCCGCTCTCATTATTTATGGCTTTACAAAACGCAATTTTCGTTTAATCAGTGTCGGTACTCAGGTCTTTGAACACTTACTAACTGTCCACACTAAAAATAATTTTACAATTCTCTGATCGTTTTTTACTGCGGTTAACTCCCGTCTGTTGTGAAACTTATTTAACTTTATTTAACATCCACCCCTTGTTTTCTTCTTTTTGTGATAAGCAGACCTTCTTAGTTATATGATTGCGCCATGTTATTAAGTACTGCAGGCCTTTAAGTAAAATGTATTATCCAGTGTATCCGGTAAACTAATAATACATTACTGAATGCTATTCAGGGCTACTCAAGCTGTCACTGACAGCAGCAAAATGACAGTCTGTGCGGCGTCTGCGGTCGACACCTGCGGGGCTAGACAAAGTCACAAGCGTTTGGCGTTAACGCTAGTCGACAAAAATGTATGGACAAAACAAATGACTGTAGAAAAAATAATTAACTAAACACGCTGTGTTTGATACTGTCGGCCGTCAATTGTCAAGCGAAGTACGCTCAAGTTATCTACAGGGTCCGCGAGAACGCCAGCGAGCGTTCAAGTTAGCGTAGGTAATTATTCAAACACAGCGTGTTTAGTAATTATTATCGTGGTTTTTCTACAGTCACGTGGTTTATCCCATACATTTTTGTCGACTAGCGTTAACGCCAAACGCTTGTGACTTTGTCTAGGCCCGCTGTTCACTAATTGACAGCGACACGCTCAATGCGTCCCCATCCTTTTTAAACATTCTATACAGTTCCAAATCTGCAATTAAAACTACATTGGATCTGGGTTGCAACAAATGATATCCTGGACATGGCGGACGGCGTGAAAAATCGGCGTGAAATATCGGTGCCAAAAATGCTTTTTTTGCCACCAGCAGTAAGGCCACGCTGTTGTTCGCTCAGCAGCCACCTATAGTACTTTGACAGATGGCGCTACTGTTTGCTTGTACGAAAAAGGTTTACGTAAATCGTTTGGATGCCCATCATCCTGAGGTTTCTTTTCGGTGATTCCAATTCAAAGTTTCATTTAAGATAAAAGGCTTTAAAATGCACTGTGTAGATACTTTTAACTGACTTCCCTACTGTGGGGGGAGTTTGCGGGAAAAATTAAATTAATGTTTTTTTTAAAAACAAGCTTTTATACGTTTTATCCATATTTTTTCTCAGCACCAGACCCTGGTTACAATCTATCAAGTACACTTCAAGACGGATTTAACGAGTCCAAACTCGATGAGGTTGTGTCGTTTAACAACCAAGTTCCTATAGCCACATTCCGGTTTCATCATCAGATCAGCTCCATGTTGATGTAGTTATGGAGTGTCACCCGATTGACAAATGCATGCAAAATTTCAGCCCAATCGGTAACTGGAAAGTGGATCAAATTTAACTTGCAAGATTTGATTACAAACAAACAAACATCGGGACAGGTGAAACTAAATAAAAGCTTGTGAAAATACCGACATCCTTGTGATTGTCCATAACCGCAATTATTATGAGCATTTTGCCATAAAAGATATCCTACAAATTCCTTCACAATGAACTCTATAAATATCAAATAAATTGGTATGAATTTGTCCATAAAAAATGTTTATACCCGAAAGCCCGTTTGTCGATAGCTTCGAGAATTGCTTCATAAAAATGCGAAACGATGGCGAACCGACCTTCATAAATTGATTTCTTTGTACAAAAGACTAGTGTAATATAATATTATGTAGATAAAATGATAAAGATTAAAGATACGTTCACAAGGGGTGTAATATCTAACAATTATACAGCTAGTCTTACTACGTGAGACTGCAAAATTAGTGCTGTTATGTTACTGTTGGAATGTCTCCCTGCCCCACCCTACTGTCTACAGTCTTATATAAAACACCCCTTCCAGAGCCCGGTTGGTTAAACCTGCAAGAATGAACCTGCATCTTGCATTAAAATGAAATATTTATAAGATTTTACGCTAAACATACTTATACCTATCGGCGCAACTACACATTAAACTCCAGTTATTTTGATGATTTGTAACTTCTAAAACTAATAACAATGATTTTAAACAATAGTGAATACTTTCAATTAGGTTTTTATAAAATTTAAAAGTTGCTGTTTTGATTGTTTATTACTTTGATTGATTATTATGACTAAAATTAGTTCAAGTTAAATTATTATTATTTAGTTAAGTTAAAATGATTAATTATTTGTAAAAATTGGTGTGCAGCAAGTGAAATTATTATTTGAAATGATTTTCGTTAAAATTCATCGTTTCGTCATGATTCATCATTTTACTATAAATACGAGTGTTTATTGCTGCACGCCTCATTCCGGCTCGAGCAGCCGAACTGTGCACAGCTCTCAATATTGTTACGGTGAGTTCTTATTATTGTTATTCTGTTAGTTTAAGTGAAGCACAATAAAAGAATTATTTTGGAAGAATCAGTGTGTTTGAAATAGTGTCACAATGCAAGACGATAATAGTGAAGAGAATGACGTCAGCAATGCTGACGTCATTGTTTTTAAAAACACTTTGATGTCGGCTTCGCCGTCATCAGAAGTGGGATCACATGCCGCTTCCGCTCAACAACAACCGGATGCTATAACACGAACGGAACTGCCCCATGGGTCTAATACCACATGCAATGCGGGAACTTCGTCACAGCAAGAAATATCGCAAGCATCCCTGGTCAACGCACCGATGGCCAGTATGCCACCACAATTAATGATGCAGATGATGCAAGTTATGCAGCAAATGTCGGAACGCCTAAGTACACCAGCCGAAACCAAAGTGCGCATTACCGACATTTATCTACCATCATTCGATCCGGACACCAATGTGGGAGTACGTGAGTGGTGTCAACACATCGACAAAGCCATAGAAACATACAACCTTAAAGATTTTGACATACGCATGAAGGTCGGGAGTCTCCTTAAAGGAAGAGCGAAAATGTGGGTTGACGATTGGATGGTTACCACAGCAACATGGGCTGAACTACGCAACAATCTAATCACGACGTTTGAGCCAGAAAACCGCTATTCCAGAGACATAGTTCGATTTAGGGAACACATTTACGATTCTTCAAAGGATATTTCCGAGTTCTTATCACGAGCTTGGGTATTGTGGAGAAGAATCACCAAAGACAAACTATCAAATGAAGACGCAGTTGAAGCAGTGATTGGATGCGTGAATGACGAAAGGCTTAGGATTGAATACAAGGCTGTTGAATACAAGAGCCACAACAGTGCCAGAATTGATATCCGTAGCATCATCAATAAGAACGATGAAGCGATCTCATCCAAATTCAAACAACACAAGTGCAAATAAGCGACCACGTTTTTCGAACACGACTCCGTCGACTTCGTCATGTCATATCTGTAAAAGAAGCAATCACACTACTAGTGAATGTTACTACAAAATGACTGAATCAAAACCTGAACAAAGAAACAAGATGAGATCGGAAACCGACGGCAAGGAAATTATCACCAACCAGAACAATAAAACGACAATTTGTTCATTTTGCAAAATTCCAGGGCATTCTTTTGAAACATGTTTTAAACGCGAACGTGCATTGACATCAAACGTAAATTTTATTGCTGGATCGAAATTAGCTCCGATTCAAGTGAAGATTGGAGCAAAGACTTTCCAGGCAATTTTTGATAGTGGCGCAGAATGTTCGCTAATACGAGAATCAGTAGCAGCTCAGTTACCAGGAAGACGAATACAAACGGCAAATTACTTAAAGGGGATCGGACAATTTCCGGTACTTTCAATAGCTACGCTAGTTACAGTTGGGATGATTGATAGCATCAATGTTGAACTACAGTTTCACATAGTGGCAGATTATGAGATGACTACAGATATCCTAGTTGGTATGAACTTAATAAATGATACCAACCTTACTATGGTGATTACTTCGGACGGAACAAGATTAACACGTCAGCTGAATGTCAATCATGTTCAAAATAAAGACCCAGCCTTCGGACAAAAACTCTGCACAGTGGTTCCGAGGTCTTTTCAGTGGAGTTTAATAAACTCATTCCACACTGCATTAAAACACCCTGGTTGGGAGAAGACGTTGCAGAAAATTAAGGACAGTTACTGGTTCGATAAAATGAGTATGAATGTCCGAAAATTTGTTGACAACTGCGTGGTCTGCAGAACATCCAAAGGGACATCAGGCGCCGTACAAGCTCAAATGCATCCGATACAGAAACCAACTACGGCTTTTCAAGTTATACATATGGATATAACAGGCAAAATGGGAACATCCGACGACCAACAGTATGTGATTGTCACTATAGATGCTTTTACAAAATACGTGCTGTTTTATTACGCAACTAATAAGAATCCACACAGCACGTTGGCTGCCCTGAAACGTACGGTTCACCTTTTCGGCACTCCAGTCCAAATCATAGTGGACGGTGGAAGAGAGTTCTTAGGTGAATTCAAGACCTATTGTGACCGGGTTGGAATAGGCATTCATACTATAGCACCAGGAGTCAGCCGAGCGAATGGACAAGTAGAACGCGTCGTAGCTACGCTAAAAAACACGCTGACTATGATCAAAAACTATGAAACGGAAGAATGGCACACAACGCTTGAAGAACTGCAGCTGGCAATAAACTGCACTCCCCATCGTGTGACAGGAGTGGCTCCACTTACTTTACTCACCCAGCGCAGGCACTGTGCCCCTCCAGAGCTACTCAATCTCGTAAATATTGACGAGCAGACTCTTGATATTGAAGCACTCACCAGCTACGTACAGCAAAAGATGTCACATAATGCAGAACAAGACAGACAACGCTTCAATTCAAGAAAAGCTAGAATCCATCATTTCCAACGTGGTGATTATGTGCTCATTAAAAATAATCCTCGAAATCAAACTTCACTGGATCTTAAATTCAGCGAGCCATACGAGATAACAAGAATTCTGGACAATGATCGCTATCTAGTGAAAAAGGTGGTTGGTTCAGGGCGTCCGAGAAAAGTCGCTCACGACCAACTCCGTCGGGCACCTCAACCTGGAGATCAAATAACCGTATCGGCGGAAAATGAACCTCCAGCATCAGCCGAAGAGCCTTCACCGTCTACTTCACGAGCCAACATTACCGAACAACAAACACAGGAACCAGCTGATTAAAACGTACGTATGTTTTATATTTTAATAACCAAAACTTCATCACAACATAAAACACAACAACACAGTACCACAGAGTACGCTACAACAAAGTACCACAGTGTGCATCAACAAAGTACCACAGTGTATGCATCAACAAAGTACCACAGTGTACGCATCAACAAAGTACCACAGTGTACGCAACAATAAAGTACCACAGTGTACGCAATAAAAAGTACCACAGTGTACGCAATAAAAAGTACCACAGTGTACAACATAGTACCACAGTGTACAACATAGTACCACAGGGTACGCCACAATACAAACTATACAAAATAAATCACTTTTATTTAATGAAAAGGGTACACAGATACCAATCACAAAAGAAACATATTTCTTTGTTCTAGATAAACGTCAAGAATCAAGAAGTACGTCGAGAATCAACAGGCACGTCAAGAAACAAAGGAAAAGTCTTACACACGGCTGGTGCAGAGCGCGCACCGCCGGTCAGAACGGCCGTATCGGCGCAACTACACATTAAACTCCAGTTATTTTGATGATTTGTAACTTCTAAAACTAATAACAATGATTTTAAACAATAGTGAATACTTTCAATTAGGTTTTTATAAAATTTAAAAGTTGCTGTTTTGATTGTTTATTACTTTGATTGATTATTATGACTAAAATTAGTTCAAGTTAAATTATTATTATTTAGTTAAGTTAAAATGATTAATTATTTGTAAAAATTGGTGTGCAGCAAGTGAAATTATTATTTGAAATGATTTTCGTTAAAATTCATCGTTTCGTCATGATTCATCATTTTACTATAAATACGAGTGTTTATTGCTGCACGCCTCATTCCGGCTCGAGCAGCCGAACTGTGCACAGCTCTCAATATTGTTACGGTGAGTTCTTATTATTGTTATTCTGTTAGTTTAAGTGAAGCACAATAAAAGAATTATTTTGGAAGAATCAGTGTGTTTGAAATAGTGTCACAATGCAAGACGATAATAGTGAAGAGAATGACGTCAGCAATGCTGACGTCATTGTTTTTAAAAACACTTTGATGTCGGCTTCGCCGTCATACCTATTTAATCAAAATGCGCATGAATAAAATGGCTCTCTAGTAGAAATATGGTCTTTAGTTGGTTTCAAATTTGAATGTATAATCGTTTTTGGTAAGAAATCCTAATGTATTATGAGTATAATGTTTATTTATTTATGAGCACTTATACCTTCGTATCTTAATATTATAACTTCTCTTTAATAAGGGTTTGACATACCTGTATTACCTATTTATGGGAGAAGGAAAAATACTCGTGATTTGGTTATGGCTGAAATAAAAATCTCCTTCCTACAATCAACCATAATCTATCGGGAAACGCACTACTTCTGATAGAAGACTGTCTTCAGATCATAACTTCTTTACCTTTACTCCTCTTGCCGATTCTTCGTCTCTGAACTATGCACTGAAGAATATTTACCTATTAAATTACTTTCTACAAGATATCAAACCACATCAACTGTTGTGGGCTTCTTCTCAGTGCAGGGCGCGTTGGAACCCTCGTAAACTTAGTTTTAAGTCGACTTGTAGTTATCACCGTACATAATATTATGTAACAAATATGTTGACGTTTTACAAGTGCCTTGTAAGTTAGGCCTATGTAGAATCCCCTTACATCCCTCCACGTGTCGGCGAGGTTACAATTCAATTAAACTCCAATATAAACTGACAAGGACTATATTTCTAATACGTCCGCACACTTCGAGCGCTTGCTCCACAATGCCCGTTTTAAATGCCACGTCCCACCAAGCGGCCACGAGTGTGACCAGTTGATAAAAATCATTTTCTCGGTAAAGCTAATTTAAATTTGGGACAATTGTTAGAAAACCTTACACCTATGTGAAATAAATATATTTTGAATTTTGAATTTTGAATTTCAACAACTACGTTGGTTTAAAATTGCATTAGCCACTCACGAAAGATTTGCCAGCGTAAAAAAGTTTCCGAGTACTAAGATATTTATACCAATTTGTCACAAATTCGTGACAGTTGGCTGTGATTCATTTGAAAGGGCACACATATGAATAATTTGTACGAATCCACCTCACACGGTCGTCGGCACATGCGTGTATTTTTACACTATTTCGTGACGCAGGCCCTTATCGCCCGCGACCCGACCGCCTGACCTGCATATATCATTTCAAAGCAAACTAGAGTTAATAGAATTGAGTTTAGCACCCACTTAGTTGCAACTATTCTCATCTAAGAAAATTGCATTCACTATTGCTTTAGGTATTATAAAGGTAGTTTGCATTTATTAGTACCTATTCACAGTCGTCCCATGCTAAACAGGTTTCATGCAGGGCATTCCGTTCCCAACCACCATACTTCTGCGCTGCTGCAATTCAGCGGCTCCTTACGATTTTTTTGTCGTCACGTGTAAACTGCTTTTAGGCCAGAGGCGAATCGTTGTATGAACAAAGAGTTGTCGACGCGTCTATTTCATGTGAACCAGGATTCTAGACTTATACTTTGGACAAAAAAGAAGAGGAAATATGTTCTATCTTTTGGTTACTCTCTGGTGTCGATGTTATGCGAATAATTTAATTTTCCCTTTTTTGTACATAATCGTATACATTTTGTAGATATGTACCTATAGGTACGTTAAAACATTTCCCTAATATATCTGTGCTCTAAAAATATGATTTCTTATGATTACATAAAAAATTCACAGATGAAGACAGACAGAAGGTAGGAAGGAAAAACGTCAGTGTTGATATGCCTAACGGCAGGAATGGGAGGCTTATGAGCTAGGAGGGCGTTTTAGTCGGCAGAGTCTGGCACAGCGTCCGCGTAGATTTTTCCTACAAAAAAAAACTTTTGTCGTACTCGTAAATGGGCGCAGACGCTTAGAATATAGCGTGATTCACTTAGCTCGAGGATATTGGCAATAATAATAAACGTTTATCAAATTAATCGCTCAGTGCGTTACGGGGCGAAATTGACAAAGCAAGCAAAAGGCTTTCAAGGCTTGCGTGCTGCGCTGTGTTTGCATCAGTAATTTGTTTGTTGGCGGCAGCACAAGACAGACTACATTAATGGATCCTCGCCCTGCACGCAACTACACGCCACTCGATATGGAAAACAGTTTATCTGACTTTATTTTTTCTTTGCAGGATATTTCAAGCGTATCACAGCATAATCAATTTTTGTTGAAGAGGATTCACTTAATTTATTTTTGTCCTTCTCAATCTTACGAATATGCTGATAGGTGAGAGACATGCAGCGTTGCGGAACGACGTTTTACGTAATTACTAAAATTCTAAGCCAGTTATCAAAAAAATAATAATAAAAAAATCCCATTTAAAACACATGATAATAATTGCTCCGAGCATGATAATTCCATTTCTTTTTTTAAAAAAGGGAACCGCCTTCAATAAACCAACCCACTGAAAAGTAAAAAAATAATTTTCTAATAAATCTGGGTATACTTACCTACCTACTTAGTTTTTGATGACTTATATTTAATATGCTGTATGCCTAATGACCAGGAATGTTGTTTCGCGATAGATCAAATAGATCGGTCCAGCCAATCGCGAGATAATCACGGACAAAACTAAATACCAATATGGGGGTTAAACAGAGAACCTCTTATTTTGAAGTCGGTCAGTGAAAAACATATTTTAGTCAACTTGAGAATCACTATCTCTTTTGAAGTCTGTTAAAATCTACACTGTAACTAATTATACCGATCGCAAGCGATTTTCCGTTGAGGAGTTCCGCTCTCCATCTCCGAAGATATTCATTAGATCTTGACCAAATTGAAATGAGTCTACCTGTGATGTATGGCCTACCTAATAAAAAAAGAATCATCAAAATCGGTTTCGCCGAACTCGAGATAATCGCGAACAAACTTAAATACAAATATATCTATAAAACTAAGAACCTCTTGTTTTTTTAAGTCGGTTAATATACTAAAACCTTCTCCAGAATGTAACAAACACATTCCCGAAAACCGCATCAAAATCGGTTCAGCCGAACGCGAAATAATCGCGGACAAACATACATACATACATACATACAAACATACATACAAACATACGGGTCGAATACAGAACCTCCTTTTTTTTGAAGTCGGTTAAAAATTCGTTCTGAACGTTTTTTGAACACTATTATAAGTTGTTCAAACAAAAATCACAATTAAATCCATTGTAGTTATCGATGAAAATTGGAGATTTTGGAGCATTTTTGGGAGAACAAAACCACAACATTCAACATTCAAGAAAATTTTATCCAATCGTATTTCTGATTCACAGTGATTTTAGATTAAAGACCCAAAATACATGATGTTTAAATTAGAAAGTATGTAATTGCATTTATAGTTTTTAAACTGCAGGTCACTAAAATTGCTTAAATACGCCGTCTACACCGTTAATTTAAGTGGTGGATCTTATCAGAATTCGAAAGTAGATTATATATACTCCAAAATTGCGTTGATTTCGCTACAAAATAAAGCCTTAGGTACTCAGTAGCTACTTCAATTTGCTAATCTGCAAAGAGGGTATAGATATTCGAGGTTTCTTTGTTAATATTTATAACTTTAATTGTAAACTATTTCATATGCGCATAAAATTGTAACTGCAATTTATCATTTTTAAAAATTGAAGCTGAAGAAACTGAGAAAATTCATGAAAATGTAATCTTCTTATAATTCTCATTATTATTTGAAAAACGTTGGAAAAACGAAATGAATAACTACAATACGACGTGAAAAATATTTAGACATTATGCATTTAGATAAGTATGAAAAAAATAGGTACAATTTCAAAGGGGTGCAAGTAAAGTCCCCTAACAAGTAAGATTCTAAAATTTTAAACTCAATAGCGTCTAGACCGTCTGATTATTTTAACGGTCCACCAAGTCAGAAAGGATCCAGTTATTAGTGGACATCTAACAAGGTCCAACAAAGGATCGCTTTTGATATCAAAATTGTAGCAGTATTTTTTCACAATGTCACATTCATTTTTTAGAATTTACTGTCGAATGAAAGAACCCAAAAAGATTGTATGTATATAGTAAGCGATAGTAGGTATGAGTTGCGAAGTTTCAAGATAATTTGCTCGTTGAGACTTTTTGTCAAAGCTTATCCTTACTTGCAAGGGAGTGGACTTTATTTGGTACCTATACATGTCGTAATAAAAAACCATTACACTCCTTTTTTGGCCAGTCGTGTAAAAAGACGTGAGTGTCATGGGGCACTCCGTAGAAACAATGCAGGTTTGTTTTAGGTGTTATTACCTAAAACAAACCTGCATTTTGTATTTTCATGTGTGATTTCACCCATGCCTCGATAGATGTTAGCTGTCTTCAATTAGCTCGCAATTAAGAGTTAGTCATATTATCTCTATACGTGATCGCATGCGTGCACATTCTGTTGACTAGTAATAGAAACTTACTTTTTATATTTTCATAGATTTTCTTAGTGACGGGAATTTCGTCACGCAAAAAATCCATTTTCTATAGCCGAGCTTCCGATACTGTCCGAAAAGAAGCTTTGTTTCAATAGAAAGAAGAAAGAAAAAATAGCCGTTTAAAATAATTATTATATTAGTCGCAGCTAAAATTAATTATCTTGCCAAGAAAATAAGAAATTCATTTTCAAAATGGAAGGAATTATAATGTCACGACTCACGAGTAAGGATATCAACACAAAGATGTGGCTTACGCCTAATACTATCCTGCACCCCCTAGGGGGAGGCTGGTACAGGATTACCTACAGGAATCAGCTCTTTCACTTTGAAGAATACTACTTGTCATAGCACCATTGTTGTAACTAGTAGGTACTAGTAGTACTAGTAGATGTCGCTTAGGTTAAATTTTTCTTCTTTATGTTCAGCCAAATAACTCGATTCAGATTTTAGTGAAGATCCTAAGGTCCCCCATGCTCTAGCATTAGAATAGAATCGAATAGAAAATACTTTATTTCATGGAAGCCTATAGCATACAGAGGTGCTTATGACAAACTAGCTTTTGCCCGCGGCTTCGCCCGCGTGAATTCCGGGCTGTTACAAATACCGTGGGAGCCAACGATTTTCTGGGATAAAAAGTAGCATACGGGATAGACAAACAGTCAACTACTATAACAACTAAAAGAAACATCGGCTTAGTTGTTTTACTGCTCTTCCCGCTTCCGTCCTTAATCAATATAGGTTCAACTACGGGGCTCAATGTATCTACCCATTTTCACATTTACAGCATTACTATCCCATATCACATTGCTCATCTAAAACATAATATATTCATAACGAATTTTTGATAACTGGCTTAGTTTTTTAGTAATGCGGTAAAACGTCGTTACTGATATATTCTTCCGCAACGCTGCATACCAACCTATTCTTACCTAAGCTAACCTGGAGTTCTTGCAATTTCAGCAGCTGTGTACCCATTTTCACATTTATCGTATTACTTTCCCATATCCCTTGTCAACTAAAACAAAAATTTTCAGTAGCAAAACAGTTATTAGTTTAAAACCTATGTTATATGGGTACCCGTTTTCACAAATATAATATTTTTAACCTGTATCTCATTGACTCATCTAAACTCATCTATCTCAACTAAAACAAAAAAACTTATAGTGAAACAATGGTAAGTCAGAATTTTTATAGGTATTTAATATTTCAGTTACAATATTACTAACCCAAAATCCCATTGCTCAACTAAAACACACAATGTAAATAGAGACCTATTTAGGTAGGTACCCATTTTCACATTTATAGCATTATAATCCCATATCCCATTTTTCAACTAAAACACACATTGTTAATAGCGAAAAAGTTGTAAGTTTAGGGTCTGTATTGGTACCCATTTTCTCAGTTATAATGTTATTAACCCATAACCCATTGCAAACACACATTGTTAAAAGCGTACAGTGCTAAGTTCAGAACCTATATGGTGCCCATTATCACAGCTGTAGTGATCAGTAGTAGTAGTATCAGATCTGTAGTATCATTAGCTTTTGCCCACCGCCCTGCCTGTGTCAAATTCGCTTTTTAACAAATCCTGAGGGAAACATAAATTTCCCGTCCCCATTCAATATTACAACCTTATACCTACTTTCAAAGATGTTTGCTTTAGCTACGTACCTATAGATGTAGCTATAGATTGCTGTAAAAATTTCCCACGGGAACTATGGAATTTCCCGGAATAAAACGTAGCCTATGTGTTAATCCGGGTTATGAGCTATCTATGTTCCAAATTTCAGCCAAATCGGTTCAGTAGTGGCGGCGGGAAAGCGGAACAAACATACAAACAAAGTTACTTTCCCATTTATAATATTAGTAAGGATAAGGACTAGTAAGGAAGTAAGGATTTCATTTTACACTGTCTCTATAATGGTTGTCATTCTTTTCGATCGATTAGATCGCTAGTAGACAATTGGACTCGCTGTTGGTACCGCAATTAGACTGGGATAAGGGTGTATAGAGCCAAATTTTTTCATAGACAAAAAATCGGCTGACAATGTACCTAGTATTAATCTGTCACAATAACAAATTAATCTGTCCTGCTAAGAACTCTGTAACTAGACAACGCACACCTATTTAACTATCCCTACCAAGACTTTAGTTTTAGATTCTAGATGATCATATAAAGGGTGTAAAATATCATAAAACCCGTGTATACTAAAATAAACGGTACTAACGGTGGATTTCCTCGGAACGAAAAATGTTTCCCGCTCGATACCTTTTCCGACTTTTTTACTTCTTACTTCAACAACCGTATGGACTGTAGTAATAAAATAATATCGGGAATACTCTGATTCTTGATATAAAAGCTCTAAGTTCCACAAACTGCTTATCGTTTACAACGAGTATAAACAGAATTCCTTGTATCATAGTACCTACAGTCGTTATTATAGACGGTTCCGATAGTAGGGGAGCCCAAGAGGGGATTTCGGTAGTTACTCGAGCGTCGAGGGGACCTATTGGATTTTCAATATTCGATGCTAAAAAAATCAGGTTATAAATTTTATTATTAAGGTTTATGATGTGTGCTATTTTGCGGAAAGAAAAAAAAATTTTATCGTGCCCTTCAGATTTTTATACTAACGCATCTTGATGTGCTTATCGTCCTGACAATTATGTTGAGTAGTTTTCTTAATCTGCTGGTTTCAAAATTTTATTTCTAACCCGGCAAATTAAGGAAATTCCTTGTCATATTTGTCTAATTATGGGTCAGGACGACAAGCATATCAAGAAGAAGCGCCTGTACAAAAATCTGATGCGTTCGAGTATACTTTCATGAACAAATTCTTTTTAAGTTTTTGAAAATCTGTATTAGCTTCCCCCACCACTGCAATAGCAAACTTCATATAACCTCTTTTTCATTTTAGCATCTGATATTTGCAATGCAAGAGGTCCTTACCACGCTCGAGTAACTACCGATTTAGCATCGTGGGCTCTCCTACTACGAGAGGTTCTGCGGGGCTAGACAAAGTCACAAGCGTTTGGCGTTAACGCTGGTCGACAAAAATGTATGGACAAAACAAATGACTGTAGAAAAACCACGATAGTAATTACTAAACACGCTGTGTTTGATACTTTCGGCTGTCAATTGTCAAGCGAAGTACGCTAAAGTTATCAACAAGGTCCGCGAGAACGCCAGCGAGCGTTCAAGTTAGCGTAGTTAATTATTCAAACACAGCGTGTTTAGTAATTATTATCGTGGTTTTTCTACAGTCATTTGTTTTGTCCATACATTTTTGTCGACTAGCGTTAACGCAAACGCTTGTGTGTGACTTGGTCTAGCCCCGCTGAGTAGGTATTATACAATGTCATTTCAAAGTTTAACAAACCATGGTTTTATGCTGCTATCAAAATTGATAAGTAGTGAGTCAGTGGTATATATTTTAAAGTTATTCCTGTTTATTACTCTGTGTGTTATAAATGATTAATCTATATAATGATATTAATAAAATTATAAAGGCAAAACTTTGCTTGTTATATTGAGTAAACATGTCTAGTTTGTCTACTGTACTTACTTCTTCTGGCGTGAAGGTGATAAACATATTATTAACTTTCTTATATTTTTATTATATTTGTAGGTATACCAAAAATATCCACGGTTCCAAAAATATCGCGATTTGTATATTTTTTTTATTATTTGCGCGAATGTAGCTTTGTGGATTATGTATTCTGTGGCCGCGAGCGAAACTTGTAGAAAATTTTATACAAGTGATACTTTCAACACTAAAAGCTGTTCAATATTTCAGTCTAGTTGAGCACTTTAATTTAAATGCTAACTTTCACAGAATGTCGAAAACCTAGTTATATTATACTCGTACCTACTTCCAAAGTATTCATCAATTTTTACCTTTTTAGTATTATTTTATGGGAAAAATCCGCTGAAAACAGTTTTCATATTCATAGTTTTAGTGAAAAACGGCAATAAATAAATAGTAGATTGAAAAAAATGCTTTGGAAAATTAGTAGGTATAGAATCAAATTTTATTTCGCAGAAAAATATTGTCCAATTCATTGCAATTTCCGAATTTCCACACCCATTCGCAGTTTGTTAGCAACGTACATACACGAAAATCAACATACAAAACCGAATTACTGACGCGTGATTGTGAATAATTAAATATTTTTATGAACACTTCAATGCTTAAATACTTATATTTATACTAGATGACCGGGCAAACGTTGTTTTGCCGGTTAGGGATTAAAAAATACACATCAACCGTCTCTCAGACATAGTGATCATACGCTGAAAATTTCATAACGATCGGTCAAGCCGTTTCAGAGGATTTGGTAACAAAGATTGGCGAGAGAATTTTATATAGATATTAGAAAAGATATAGCAGTGTGTATCTCTGAAGTGGTATTTTTGCACAGGGTAGGTAAGTCTGGTTAATTGGCAGTGCGAGGCGAGAAGCTGATAAGTATGCCATGTGCACGGCATTCTAAGTGCACCCCATTCAAATCTACCTCTAATGTATACTGCATAAGAACTAAAACCGTATGAACAGGGTCTTAGGTCTCAGCATAAGTCCCTTTAGGCTTTGATAAACAGACGTACAGCGAATGGTAAATGAAGACAAGTTATATTAAAATTTTATAGTAAACATTACATCGATGTAAGATGATTTATGCAACAAACAGTGTACAAAAGAGGTCTAAAAGAACTCTAACTACAAGCTCTAAGTACTTAGAATAGTGGTGTAGGGTCATAGAATGTCGTTTATTTGCTTATTTTCTGGTTTCATACATAAGGGATTACAATTTAGCCAATATCTTTACAAGCAAAAATATTTCAAAAAATACATGTGCTACTAAAATAAAAATTACATAAATCGTTCTACGCAATCTAAGTACCTTCTGTTTGTTACATAGTACTCAATCTATGTTAAAGACTTCTTCATATACACTTTTCATATTAATGGTTGTTTAAATACAAGAATAGTAACTTAAAGTTGTGAAATCAGAACTTATTTAAATGCACCGGGTTCGTTAATTGACAGGTGCATAGCGTGTCGATGTAGATAAGGGAGGTAAACGTACAAATTAGAATGCACACACGGTTTGTTGTCCTCCTTTTATTGGATAATAAAACACGTATGCGACATTAATTGGGATACAGACCACGATACTGTGACTGTAGGATACCGAAATTACTTTTACTGTTATTTTATATAAGGTCGATAAAATAATATCTTAGATATAGCTACAAATAAATGTAAAAAGATTTATCCTAATTTCTGGGGTAACCCATCCTCGTCCTCTATCTTCCATCCACCTTCAAATCGAGTGATAAGTAGGAGATTGTGGGAGAGAATTTTTGGCTATAATAATATACTCATTTTTTATCAAGACTTGTGTTAACTTCCGTTCCAAACGCCTAGCTAGCGTAGAGAACTTGATAGAAAATAATTTTGTAGTTAGTGTAATCTTTTGTTTTAGAATATAAGCACTAACGTTAAATTAACGTACCTAATTAATAAATAGAAACAAATGCGTTACAAATTATGTAATATTTATAAAAAGAAAATTTAAAGTCATCTAATCGATAAAATAAGATTAAGCTCAGTAATATGTGGTTGACAAATTAGAGAAACTAACCTAATGTGTCATTAATTCTAAAACTATTGCTATCCCTTTCATAGGGAGAGTTGTGAGAGGGATACTACTTTCTGTCAAACATCTTCAAGTTGGAATTTCTAACACAAAATTAGCACCATTCTTTACAAAAAACATAAGATCTGCAATATGGGATAGTTTATTATAATAAGCGATTGTAAGGACTCCCACGTTCCAAGCTTTGGAAGCTGTTTCATTATTATTATTTAGGTAAAAACGCCCAGTATATTGACTAAATAAAATGCATTTAAGCTGGGTGTGCACTCACGGCTTATCTCGGTGAGAACACGCCAACGTTCAATGTTGTGCCAATTAAACGGGTAGTTTGCCTTCTATTTACAAAAGCTTTTGTTTTTATTCACAGAATTTATATATCATTTGGAGTTTATGCTTCAGAGAAAATATTAAATGTAGAGAGCACTAAAATATTACAGCAAATATACTTGAATTTGAATAAAATTCGTGTTCCACAACAAAATCTATTTAATCTTTCCTATTTATTTATTATTTAATCTTTAAAAGGATACAAGGAGTGATAGCCCATTGGGAATTTGTCTTCTTTCCAATCGGACATCAGAGATTCGAATCTCAGTCAAGATGACCTTGCCAAGCTTTTGACTTATACGCGCGTATACGGCAATCAAACGTCACTTGATAAGCGAAGGAAAATATCTTGTTCTTTGCGATGTTCTCAAAAGTGTGTAGAGTCTTCTATCCCGATACACCCGCATATTATCAGCGTGTATTGTCTTTCACTATGGTCGTAAAAAGGGTCGAGAAAAAAAAACAACAGGATAAGACAATACCAAAGAATAAGACTCGGGAGTTGAAGGTTCGATCACTATAAAAACATCAATGCTTCTCTGAAGCCAGAATTCTCACAACATTCGAAGAACTGTTCAATGAAACATAGAGTTACCTACCGTAATCACTTCAAATGGATTGACTATTAATATTCATTTGAGACACCGTGGTGTGGAATTCATACCTCATAATATGAGAAATACAATCGTAAGATTGAAAAATCCTAAACATTCATAATTAGGAATTTGTAATTACTTATAATAAGCATAGGTATGGCGTTTGTCAAGTACATAAAAATGTTATCTTGAGAAGTTAGTAGGTATTAACAACATACATTAAAAAATAATTAAGTCATAAAATATTTATCGTCGAATAAAAATGCCTATAGAAAGCACCGTATCAGAAATGTAGGGACATAATTATCACTAACTAGGTTTTGAGTTAAAGGTTTTTTCAAAATCGTTTAAGTAAGGTAAGTACCCAATAAGGCAGACAATAATCTCAGAATACAGAATATTCTGAGACACTAATAAATAAATAATTTATCGAACGAAAATGACATTGTAAGGTTCCAATATTTATTCAAAAAGCTCTACTTTTAAAAATTAAAATTTACTCCTAGTGAAACAGAATTACAGTAAAACTTTTATTTTACATACAGCTACAAACTTGAAGTTTGTAATCAGTCTTGAGATGCTAAATTCTGAAATGGCCGACACTGCGTGATTCTTTAAAGAAAGCTATATGTCGCGGTAAATAATTTATGGCACAGTAACACAAAATTTTATTTCGCCTTTAATATCCCATTGTGGTGGAAGTTGGAACGACATGGGATATAAATAAGGGCGAATAAGTAGAGTGACGATTATCCAGAGCATTACAACTTGTACGTTTTAAAAATTCCGTTTCTTTTCTTTTTAACCGATTTCAAAAAAAGGACGAGGTTCTCAATTCGTCGGAATCCTTTTTTTATGTTTATTCCCCGATTACTCGAAGATGCGTGGACCAATTAAGAAAATTTTTTTTCGTTAGAAAGGTTATAGGTACTTCACAGATGGTCCCATAGTCATCAAGTCAGGATCTGATGATGGGATCCTGGAGAAATCGAGGGAACTCTTCAAATTTTATAAGCACACTTGTGATTTGGGTATTGTTTGAAAGAGAAATTTTTTCAGATTGTCTTATGATCATCAGGTCGGGATCTGATGATGGGATCTTGGTAAAATCGAGGGAACTCTTCAAATTTTGCTAGTATGATTGAAGGGATTTGGGTATTTTTTATAGTTACTATTGCATTTGCTTGAAGTGATCAATAATGACTGTATTCATCAAGACAACATCAATTGCGGGAACCCTTCAGATTTTAGAAGCATACTTCAAGCGATTTGGGCATCTTTTCCAATGCCTTGGGCATTAGTTGTTTTGCACTAAAAAGTAAAAAATAAAATGGAAAATTATTTCCAAAATACCAACTTCAAATGCCACTAGTGAAATAATTTTTAATGTACGAAAATTCGAAGTCGGGCGATTGTCTATAATTTTGTCGTTTCTTCGCACAGCAGGTTTTATAATACGAAGGACTAGCTATTATTGATTGAACGAAACATTGTCCGCCTTCGAATTGTTGTACATTAAAAATTATTTCACTCTTTGTAGTGGCATTTGAAGTTGGTTCTTTGGAAATAATTTTGCATTTTATATATTACGTAAAGTATTTGAAATGTATCCCTACGTCCCGAATTCTTAAGGATGCAGTTGGGACGGTAAATCTTCAAAGATAACAATTATTCAGAGGAGGCACAGCTTTCATTGTACCTACGTGCCTTCAGCCTTGACAATATGAATGCCCCAAGCGTTCACTAAATCGACGGGTTAGAAGACAAATGTGCTACGTCATCTAACCCAAATATTTTAATACATTTAAGGCTCCGCCAGACTAGGATGGAATAGCGATACACACTCGTAGTGGGAAAGGAAAAGAACGGCAAAGTGTGCGGCAAAGGAAAAATGTGCTAAAGCCTTTATTCGTCTTGGTGAAACTTCAATTAGTGATGACGCCCTAAAGCTATACTCAGATAGACTATAGACATGTGACCTCGCTTTCTTGAATATAATCATTTATTAAAATATTAAGATTTAGTATAGGTACATCAAGATTTACCTGATTTACATAATATTTTTAAAGTAGTTCGACCGAATTCTGTAGAGTTTGCTATCTAATAGTAATCGTATAATAATACGACTATGCTAGATATTAATAAACCTAATTAACGTAATAACTTTACAACTTCT
This sequence comes from Coenonympha arcania, assembly GCA_036785405.1. Taxonomy (NCBI): domain Eukaryota; kingdom Metazoa; phylum Arthropoda; class Insecta; order Lepidoptera; family Nymphalidae; genus Coenonympha; species Coenonympha arcania. The sequence continues at coordinate 9,210,679 of CM072067.1, forward strand.
GCATTTGCAAGTATTTTAGGGTTCCGTACCAAAATGGTAAAATGGAACCCTTATAGTGCGACTTTCTTCGTCTGTCTGTCCGTCTGTCTGTCCGTCTGTCTGCCCGTCACACTCGATTATTTCAGTTACTACCGGAGCTATCGATATGAAATTTGGAACAGTTGTGTATATTAGTGGCCCAATAACATTGGAATAAAAAAAATGGAAATTATTTTTGTTCTTATTTAAAAAAGGGGGGAAAATCGGAGGGTTGTAATAATAAATGTTTTATTGTGTCAACCAGATTACAAAAAGTAACTTACAAACAAACTTACTATGTACGGGTGGTCTCTGCTGCCTACTTTAGGTGACCCTGTGCTATAGGCATCAGCGACCTTCCCTCCTTATCCGAAATGGACATAAAATTACAAAAAAATCAAGGATTTAGCTACTAAAGCAAAATTTTGATACACGTGTGTGTGTGTGTGTGTGTGTGTGTGTGTGTGTGTGTGTGTGTGTGTGTGTGTGTGTGTGTGTGTGTGTGTGTGTGTGTGTGTGTGTGTGTGTGTGTGTGTGTGTGTGTGTGTGTGGTGTGTGTAAGTGTGGGTTATATAAAGAGGACGAGTGTTAACGTATGGACTTACTATTCACTTGACCTGTTTTATTAGGTTTTCTGTTTCTATATACCTCAAGTTTTGTAAGTAATTTGTAACAGCTTTTTTGCAATTAAATGAGTTCATATCGTTTATTATTTTTATCGTCGTTATTTTCGTCGTTGTCGTTTATCGTTAATTATTTTTAGTCATGATAGTTTTTGATTTATCGGGGAAAATGTCTAAAAAAATACCGTTCCCCCCCCTTATCTCCGGAGTTTACCAATCGAAAAATCTCAAATAATTATAGTCAATAGGAATTTACGTATATTTTACAGGAAACCTGTAGCCAATGCTCTTACTAGCATATTTTTTTTGATATTAACAATAAACCTCTACAAACAAAGTTAGTTTTGCGGTTCATTAACAAAGGTAATTATTATCGTTTTACATCTTTGGTCGTTACAGTTTTGGTCGTGTTACATCTACATTAGTACGAACGAATCTTAAAAGTACCTAGCTATAACTACCCAAGCTTATTTCTATACGTATTTAGAATAAAATATTTATCATAAGCAATTGTGGCTAAGATTTTAAATAAAAATCCCTCATACTTATAGGGTTAAACGCAAGTTCTTCTAAGTACTCGTCGTCAAATAAACATATTGGTTTTTGCCTGATTGTTTTGCTTCAGTACTTCTTGAGTACGGAACCCTCGGTGCGCGAGTCCGACTCGCACTTGGCCGTTTTTTTTTTAACTAGGTAGGTATATAGACTAGCGCTTGACCTGATGGAAAGTGATGATACAGTCTAAGGTGAAACGCGCTCGTGATGATGCCTATTCACTCTTGATTTGAATTTGTAAGTGGCGGGAAAGAGTGCCTGGGAGGATATTCCAGGCCTTTGCAGTGCGTATCAGGAACGAAGAATCAAATCGCGAGGAATAAACTACAAAAGAATCTTAGTATCTTGCTACATATAGGTAATTAAGTTTTTACATGGCTCACTATACAATTTTTGGATAATCCTACTTACCTAAAGAAGTAAATTCAATAAGTACAATTTCATCAATCACGAATCACATCGTAGATCGATATAAAACCGCAGTCTCCCTTACAATATTATGCGGTGTAATTTGAAAAGATTTCTCAACGGAATACTTCCTTTGATCGGAGGAGATAAGAACTCTGTAACCAGAGATTCTACTAAGTTTTATAAAGGTTGGCGCACAATGTGTTACTAGTATATATGTATTTAATTAAACATTACAATATACAACAAACAAGATAGATGCCTAAAGGTATTCCTATCACCTATACCTACTGAAGTTAATTTGCAAATGGTATTTTAAGTATCTCATAGTACTAGTATAGTAGGGTATTATTGAGAGTTCTGGATTGAGGGATCTCGCTATGTTACATAGATAGTACGAAACCCTTTAGCGCGAGTCCGACTCGTATAGTATGTAGATATATTATTGTAATTCATCGAATAAACTTTTTACTAAACGTGAATACTGCGTAAGGTCTTTAAGTAAGAAGGAACTAATTGAAAGCGATGATTTCCTGAATCTTTCGTAGTTACTTGAGCACTCGTCTTTATCAATCTACACGCCAATATCGGATCCAGATTCACAAAAACTGAGCACTGATCCCACATAAGAGATGTTTATCGCATTAATATAATACCGCATTAGGTTACAATGGGACGGCTCAAGAGAGGTCCAATATAAGAAGCTCAGGGGCATTGTTATGGGAATAACTTTATGCTTAGAATGTGCTGTGGACGCATGGGTTTCAATAAGGCTTCGCCCTTGCCTACATTTTTGTCATTCATGTCTCTTTTGTGCAAAATAAAACGATTCTGGACAAGTGTGAGACTTTTATTGCCATTTGGCTGTTATAGTAGTGTTATTATCTCGCTGCAGACTCGGCCATAAATCATTCGAGTGTTTCGCTTTTGTTGTTCTTCGTTGAGTTTTGCATTACTGCAGAACAACAAAAGCGAAACACTCGAATGATTTATGACCGAGTCTGCAGCGAGATAATAACACTACTATATGCATTGCAATAGTTACTCCTAGTAGTTTTGTTTGTAAATTTCATAAAATATTTATATTTTTTTTTAAGTTGAGTACGATGCCTAAATATGCGTGGAAAGGCAAGAGTTTTAGATACAGCACAGCTAAGCATGGCAGTACAGGACAATAAATAATTTCTCCACGGTGAGAGGGTAACACGATTTCCCCTCCCTAGTACCGCTATATCCATTCTCTGAGCATGTATAGAGACAATATCCCCCGTGGATAAAATGAAGGAAAGACTTCTCTTTCCCTTATTACGTGCTTTAGTGAAGAAAATAATTTTATCCTCTATCACTATCAGCGAATTTAAGGGGGGGATAAAATTTCATCTTTGTCCATGCTAGAGAGGAGTGGTATATAATATAACTATATGCAATAAATTAGCTTGGAAACTCTGTTCTTCTTCGCCTAGGAATTTCTAAATATGTCATTTTAAATCATTCAGTAGTTTCGAAATGACAGTGAACATAACTCGAAAGGTATGAAAAGATCGTATTTATTGCTTCATAAGTCACGAGGGCTAAGTAATAATAGTCGACAATGGGCAATAAAGAGTTTATAGGCAGTAAACTTCGATCCCATAGCACGTCGGGTTCAGAAGTCAGCGTAAACGGTACAATTTTCAAAATTATTCATGTTATTTTAACGAGCCTCTTATTGAGTTGATAAGTTTCAAACTAGCATAGATAAAGTTTGTAGAGCAAATTTTTTTAATTTTTTATAATCATTATAAAATATTCGTTGAATATTATGACTTTCTTTTATGAAGGTGTCACCTTTTTCTGTTGCTCTAATGAGCAGATTTTATGATTGAACTGTTTTATTTGTGGTTGCTTAAACTTAGTCTAACCCACCATAACTAATAAATAGCTCACGACAGACCTTTGATGATGCATTTTCTTTAAAATGTAAAAATTAAAGGAACATCTTCTATCGCTTATACGACTAGTTTTAGACTGTGCTTACGTGTTTGTTGATGTGATCAAATAAAACCGAATATTAATAAATGACTTTACACAGTTTCTTAAAAAAAAATCATAAAAACGAATGCCAGTTCATTTTTATTAGATTTAATGTACCTTGTAAACACACATAAGTCCAGAACCAACAAATTTATTATATCAATGCCGTTATTTTTTACTGCTAGTTGACAGCAATTTTGGAAGTAATATCGACGTAAAATGTATTGCAACATCTCATATTATTTGTTTATTAGTATAATCTACATAATTTAATTATCATCCTACCTACCTACTTCAACCTATTTATAAACATAGTGATCATCACGGGAGGGGACTCAAGTAAATACATTACTTATTTACTGTAAGTTCCAGAATCTACAAATTATTATGATGTTTCCTAACATTAGGCACTTAAGTTAGCAACAATACAATTTTCACATGGACTATAAGTAGTAGTTGTAATAAAAATGTAAAATACTATCATGACCCGTACTTATAATAAAATTGAACCGGAAACCCTTTTAAGGAAGATCATTAAATGTAGAATTTTAGATGCATAACAAAATCTGACAAAACCACTTCGTTATTTAAACTCAGAACTCAAGTAGGTATTCTCAGTCCCCTTTAGAAAATAAGACGTTAAAATAACTAACGCGAAAACGCTAGGAAGAAGGCTAGCTTGAAAGGCAGTTATCCGGTTTCCTTCTCGGAACAATGTAACTAAGTTACAGCTAATACAATCAACGCAACCGTTTTGTAAAAATACTTTGCACAAATTGGCAAATCCGAGCCGTCGCTTCACAATTTCTACTACTACACATTACGTCACGCACACTAGCATCCACACATCATACAAATTTCAAATTGACACACTCACATTACAAGAAAAAGTTGCCGCACTCACGGAGCTGTCGTTGTTAGGTTGGGCTCTACCTATTATAAATCTATGATTTATACCTTACACACGTATGCAAATAAAGAATTGATCCCTTTTAATTAGTAACTGAAATCGAACCGAAGATATCCGATTTTAAAACCAGTTCACACGATTGCACCACGGACTTTTACATGTATGAGCCTATAAAATTCTGTATGAGCCCATAAAATTAATATTGGCCGTGAATACTAATAATATATTCTGTATTTTATAAATATTATGCATATTTCGAATAGCTTAATTTTATTAATGGTCGGAATGTGAGGATAGCCCAAAAAGGGCCCGTCCCGTTATAGAATTTCATCAATCACATTACCATGTTATTTGAATAATACATGGTTTGAATGAAACGTAGAGTATGACCTCTAATTAATTAGCTATATGGCGCTGAATTCCTCTATATTTTAACCTAATCATGTTAATTGACAGTACATTTAAATAATTTTATCTATTTATTTATTTGGTTAATTTAACTACACTTTCGTTATTTTACAAAAGGTACATTCGTAGTATCAATATTTGATAAATGCGTTTTTGTCGCTAATAATTAAATTAATATTAATATATAAAATATGCGCGATGATAATATTATCATAGGTAGGTAATTATGGCGTGATAGTAATCCAATACTTAGTTTATAAATAACTATATTATGATAAGAGAGGTTACTTATTGGTTTTATCGTTCTTGAAGCTTACTCGTAGCATGACTGCATTAATCGTAAGCCACTTTCAAGACGTCAAGAGCTCTTAAATAAAATGATTAAGAATTATGCACTTACCATACTCGTTGTTGTATCTATATATACACTTTGGGAGAGTGTTATTTTCTTTGCAAGTCCAAAGTAAAACTTAGATATATATATGCAAGAATACAAGATACTATTGAGAGACTGCATTGACTACCGTTACTGAAATATTGACCTAATCTTGTCCAAGCCGAGGCCTTATCAAAGTAAATCATAGCTTTGTTGTTTGCTTTCGCTGCGGCTGCGTTAGGGAATTAATTAAAGATATGTTTATGTTATACGAGAAAATTCTACAGCTCTAGCCTAAGCTTTATGGCATAAAAAAGTTATGAGAGAAATACAAAAATTATATAACGATGATCGCTAAATTGGTCATACTATATGACTTCCGTGCATTCTTTTAACTTTTTTTGAATTTCTTTCCATTTTCGTCTTAATGTAATAATGTGACACTGATGATTCGTATGTTACATAGTCAGTGATCACACCTGCATGCACGTGTAGTAGGTACTGGAAAGCCACGCTGTGCGTACATTATATTCTAAACAAGCAACGCCGCGGGGTAGTCCCTATCAAAACATCATTGTTTTCGCTGTCCGCTGCCGGCCGGGGTATTATGTAAACTCTAATGTGCGCCAGCTTGAACGGGATACCATAACAAAGAGTAATTATACGCCCGGGGAAGTGAAGCCAACGTAAACTTTACTAATGTACACAACATCATTCGACGTCTGTTTGCCGTGTCAATTTGTTTTAAAATAAGTTTCCTACGTTGAAAAGCATACAAACAATATGTGCCGCAGGTTGGGTTGGGACTTGGGATAGTTAAGGCTCAAGGCAAAGATCTGCCCGAAGAATTCAAATATTGTTTGGTTTCTTGCAGTTCGTTACGTTGTAGGGTTATGATAGCAAAATTGCAGGAATTTTTTATTCAAAAATCCATGCTTGAAACATGCATGCAACATATGAAGCATGTCACAGGCAGAACACAGCAGCTCCGGCGGATTTTCTTGGATTTGAAATTATACTGATAATTCTTAGTTCTTACTTTCCTTTAGTCGGGGAGTTTCAAAAAAATTATTTAATCCTTTTTCAATTACAAGTCTGCAAAAGTCGTGGGTGTTTTAATTTTTTTTTAATTTTCCACTTGTTGTAATAGTGTTCTGCACAGCTTTATATTCCTGTAAATTATTTATTGCGTTTAAAAATGATCGCTGCCGACTGGATTTGAACCCGCATCCCTCAGCTATTGCGGCTTTGCCACAAAAAAATTAGTAAAAAAGACAAGGTGTCTCATTCAAAGCTCCATTTGAACTAATGGGCCTTTGAAAATTAGATTGAAACTGCAATGTTTCCCAATAGATGACTCCACAGTCTGCCTAAGGACTGAATAAAATGCGTACCGAGATTATCATTACCACGGTAGGTATCGGCAAATCATCGGAACTCAGACTTTTCTTGAACTACTTTTGGCTGATTCAAATAATGCACCTTAGATTAGGCTGTTAACCACGGGGATGTCTCAAAGGAATTGAATTGATTTGTATTTAATGTAAAAGTAACCCATAACCCATGAATTTGGCACGAATCAAATGCCAAACCTCATCGCTAAACGAAACTCATTTGAAATTATTATTTATCACACATAGTAATAGTAACGTATGTACGTAAACACCTCGGTCACGGGTACGGGATATAAACAAAACATCACAGCCATAATAGGGTAGAGAGTAGAGGCTAGAGACCATTCCGTGACACTTTCCCATGCTACGATAGTTTGGTCCTTTGTTGACCGAGCCGGGTGGAATGTAGCCCAGTCGGTTCTACTTGAAGGTTACAATGACACGGGATCCAATATTTACACTTATTTACATCGATATTTATGAACTGTTGGTCTTTGTCGGTTACCTCCTATTTATTTTAACATACAAGTTACAACTACGATAAAAAAGTTGAAACAATGTTAGTTACTCGTATAGAGGTCTACTTACTACATGATTTTCGGTTTAATTTTACTATGAATTTGCAAAACTTAAAAGAGTTTCCCTGACGGATAAAATCCAAAATGAGGAGATCGGCAGGAGAACCAAAATCACTGGTATAGTCCAAAACTAGCAAGCTGAAGTGAAGGCAGTGGGCAGGTCACGCATGTCGTACGGGTGATGGGCGTGGAGCCGCATACAATAGCATTTGAGCTCGCTTTTCTCTTTCTGATCCATATTGATAGACAGAGAAAAGAGAGCGACAAAAGTATAGAAAGACAATATCCCTACGTGCGCATGCTGCATAGGCTGGACTGGAGATCGCGTACCAACAAGCATAACGTGGGGTGCTCTTTAGCTTGATGGACCGACCACATAAAGCGGGTGGCGGAAATGGCTGGATGAGGAAGGCTGAGGACATTTTGTGGTGGCGCTCGCTTGGATGTAGCAGTTGTTTTTTAGTTTAGTTTTTTTAGCAATTTTATTTTAGTCACTGTTGTAGGACACGCACACACACCAGCTGTGTGTGTGACCTACAGCAGTGACTAAAAATTGTTTAAATATTGAATGGAAGTAGGCGTTATTTTGCGGAAATCCATAATTAGCAGGACAGATTAATTTGTTTTGCTATAATCCGCTACTTGAAAAGATTCTGTATGGTACAATATGCAGGAACACTGCCCACATGAAACACCACACACAATTTTCCAACACTCTCTTCGACGCACGTTTCGTCCCGAACCGGGACATCCTCAGGAGATGTTGACACAATGCGAAATCGTAGAGAAATCATAGATCGTAGAGAAATCGTTGATCTCTACGATTTCGCATTGTGAAGTCAACATCTCCTGAGGATGTCCCGGTTCGGGACGAAACGTGCGTCGAAGAAAGTGTTGGAAAATTGTGTGTGGTGTTTCATGTGGGCAGTGTTCCTGCATATTGTACCATACAGAATCTTTTCAAGTAGCGGATTATAGCAAAACAAATTAATCTGTCCTGCTAAAAATTGTTTACTAAACTCATATCGGTTGTCTCATGTATCATGGGGCAATAAGACTGATCATAGAGCACATACAAAAGGGAGGTTGGTAAATGGTAATCAATCACACAAACATAGATTCAATTTTTACTTTTTATCAGTATTTAAGGTGTAAAGAAAGATATTCAATTACGTTAAAGTTGTGCCTATAACATAGACCTTTTATCAAGAGAAGTAATGAATTTTGTACCGACGCAGAAATGAACACCAATTTCATTTTATTATGCCCGATATTTTTTACACAAGCCCCGAGTGACGTCGCGTCGAGTTTATTTCCTATTCTCTTGTAATAAGATGTAAACTCCTTTAATATTGGCCGCATACGACATATTATATTCCCCGAAGATCGTAAAAGATTCGTTTACCTGCTTGTTTGTTGTGAGCCGAAAAGGGGCTATTGGATGGGCCGTTTTTTTTATTCAATTTTGTATGTGAGAATTTTAATACGGCTCCCAAAACGGCACGTTCGCCCATCCGCAGATGTGACACAGTTGGTCTATTCGCTAGACACGTGTTGTTAGTTGCTTGTCATAAAATTTAGAAACGCAAATATTTGGACCTACTTCAAAATAAGTTATCATTCAACAAATATTTTTTTAAATTAGCTTTAAAATATCGCGGGGCTAGACAAAGTCACAGTCGTTTGGCGTAAACGCTAGTCGACAAAAATGTATGGGACAAAACAAATAACTGTAGAAAAACCACGATAATAATTACTAAACACGCTGTGTTTGATACTGTCGGCTGTCAATTGTCAAGCGAAGTACGCTAAAGTTATCTACAAGGTCCACGAGAATGCCAGCGAGCGTTCAAGTTGTCGTAGTCAATTATCAAAAACAGCGTGTTTAGTACTATTGTTATCGTGGTTTTTCTACCGTCATTTGTTTTGTCCATACATTTTTGTCGACTAGCGTTAACGCCAATCGACTGTGACTTTGTCTAGCTCCGCATCTTGTGTGTTCCGCCATATTGGATTTAGAAGAACGTCACATATTGTCGTCATGTAGGTATAGTCATTCAAACTAAACGTATACACAAAATTAAACCCCAATCGATTGAAAGTAGGTACTTATCTGCTTCAAAATTGAGTTGCAACTTGCAAGAATGCCACCCGAACAAAAATACTTTGTAAGAGTTAAAAATAAAAGCTTCTTGAAAACTGTGCTGCTAACAAAAGGTGTTCGTGCATAACTTTGTCAATGTCTGACTTATCCTGACGATTTTCAGATTTATTAGAGAAGTCGAAAAGTTTTAATGTTCAACTGGGGTTAAATTGTAATTTTAATATGCTAATTTCATGAAAACTTTCTTAACATACAAAGTACTTTCTCAGTTTTCATCCAAAATGTTTTTAACTACGAATTTGGCGATACTAAGAATCTAAGAAAATCCAGTGACACCGTCGGTTAGTGAAAATATCAATAATGATGATCCCCGGAAATCGTAAAAGATTCCGCCGTGGTGTTCGTTCGTTACTTCTTCCTAACCTATTTGAACGAATCTCTTTGTACTCGTATATGGTTTGAAAACGGTTTTCTCTTTAATTTTGAATTGTTTTGAACCGACAGACCAACAGAACCTATTGTACAATTATTTGATGATCGTTAAAAAATTTACCCTAAGCTCGTTACAATTAATTAATGTTTTATCTTCAAAACACGATTTTATGTTTTCAATTACTACGACAATGATTGATATAGCTAGTGTCTTTTCACATACGGACAAATTTATCGCTGCCATCGATAGCTGGACAACTATTAATTTTATCAGTGAAGGCTCGCCACGTCAATATAATAATGCAAAGTCATCGGATCTCTCACATGGCCCCGGCCCGTCAGCTAAGCCCCTGGCAACTTCGATCAACTTAAATAAACATAATTTCTTGGAAGCAGATATAATATTTCTCTTTCTGTTGGTTTCTACTAACTCAAATATCTCTCGTTCTGTTACAGATAGGATAGCTTGTATTAAATTAGGAGTAAATTTTCGCCAGATAGTCATTCATAGCTTCTATTAAATTTACAGTCCATTCTCGTTAAATATTAATATTATTTATTATTCTTGGAATCCGTAGCACGAACCTAGTTAATTCACAATTTGTTAACCAACATTGAAGGTTAAATGGCAATAATAATTGCAGAGTGGCAGATATTCGCTCCTTTATAGATTATTCTATTAAAAATACCCGTTTTAGTAATTTAATTGGAGAGTCGATTATACAAAGTTGATGTTTTGTTCATTTACCAGATTAAGGTCGTCGATACACATTTATGTTATGGAAAAATTTGAAGTAATTTGAAGTATTGTTAGTAATTCTCTAACAGACAAATTAACAAGAGAAAATTCACTCAAGCTGACTTAGAAACCGTGTTTTGCTCGGACAACATAAAAATACATGCAAAAAACTATTTTTGGATGGTTTGGGATTACAAAGGTTGATATTTAACTTCCCTGCATAACGTAAGGTATTTGGTATCTTAGTTTAAGTTCAAAAAATAGTAAAAATGTACATCGTTTCCATCGTTTTGCAATGGACTTACAGTTGTTGTTTTCTAAACTACAAAATGGCTCTCAGTACGGGGACACAAAATTTAATTTCCATTCGTAATCGACTAATAAGAAGTAACTAATGTTAGAATCAGCTGGAGATCCAGAAAGAAATTCAACGGGCGGCGCCCTGCGGGACGCCCAAACAATGCCAACCAAATTAAAAGGGACCGTAAGCGATTCGACTTGAGGCTCGCTAAATTTATTACTCCAAGTTTTTATTCTTTGTTTCGGTCGCTAATGAGATTCGAATGCTGCAACTGTTATTTGAGATGTTGGAAAAAAGATTAAAAATCTTATCAAGACTTCCTATTTGAGTTTCGTAATTTGCGCTGAAATTTTCTTCTTTTATTTAATATTGCAAAGCTGCGTGTACATCGAAGAAAACTTAGCAATTTTACAGGAGTTTTACAAATGTTCATGGCAAAAAGATCTATTATACATATAAATTAAAGGAGAAATTGACAGATTTTGAGTTGTGTGCGCTATTTAGCTACGAAACATTTCGGTTAAGCAGCCCCTTAAACAAAAAAGATTTTGCAGCCTATAATTTAGATAAATCTTTATAAAATGATTTGGAGTGAGTAAGATGATTATACAGAATTGCAAGCAAATACCTAGGTTGTACACTTGCACAAATCTATATGCTGTCCTATCGCGTGGAGATAAAGTTCGAATTGAATTGTAAGTTGAAGGCTTCGCGGGTGGTCTAAGACCAGTTAACTGTAGAATTGAAACAGGAACAAGAATGCAAATTGCAACTTATGTTTATTGCCGGTGCGCTCTAAAAAGAAGAACGCCCTAATTAATTTAGCCAAAATAAAATGCCTTTGCAAACGAGGTGAATACCAATTTTAAATGTAAATTCCTTTTTACTACCTCTTGCTGAATATGATGGTTAAGATGTTTACTTCGGAACGGAAACACTAATTGATTTTTAGGAAAAAGATATGGTTTCGCATTTTAAGAAATTGCAAATAATAATTGTTTTGGTGTCTTAATTTCTTGTATTACACAAGAAAAAACGGAATCTCTGTCGCAATTGACGCGTTCGGACTTCGGGTGGTCACGGGATTTATTACCGGCATCAGTTTAGGAGTTTATATTTTGACAGACTTCGGTCGCAGACTCGCAGCTGATTACCACCATACTGGCAAAGACTTGCTGCCAAGCAATTAAAATTTAAATTAGCCCGATTAAATCTTCGACTGCATTGTCATTAGTAGGTAATTACACATGCACATCTTAAAACTGCACTCAAAGACAAAATTGAAGTTGATTTTTTTGCAAAAAATATCCAAATTGCAACCTCGAAAATATTAACTCCACCTGACTAGTGGCGATTATTGTCACGTGCATAATCGTCTGTTGTCAGCGATAATCGCCACGATCATGGATCAAGCGTCGACATAATTGTGAGGTGATAATTTATCGAGCGACATGCCTTCAAAATGGAAGTAGATCCTCATGTATTAAACCGGGATATAATAGTTATAGAGGTCATAGCTACTGAATTATCAGCGCACTTACACATCCTAACTTCTTTTGATGAGTGCCCCAAAAACTGCGATGTCCCCAACATCGATCACTGACGATTATAGGCGATGTTTGGCGACTAAAGCTAATCAAACCGCACTATAATCGCCGACCATGTAGAGGCGTCATAACGAGGATCAATGTTCTTTAACCAGTAGGTCGTTACCGAACGTACCTTCACCAAAGGGCTTGAGAAACTATCTGAATAATTCATAATATCGGATAGAATACAGGTAGGTAATGCCCACGAGAGGCGTAACGTAGTGACAAGGAGCAATTCAAGCAACTTGTCAAGTTGCGCATGACATTCTTGTATTAGAGTTTACTTTCTTAAATGGTAAGTAATGGAGCAATCCTAAGAGCAGAATGAGGACTTATATAGAACTCTATTATCATAATCTATTTTCGGCTTATAATAGGTATCCCACAGCCACTTTTGGCCACAACGGCCTCTCACGTAATGTTAGAAATTTTGAATTTCCACCACAGTCCTTCATACGTTCGATGATCAGCAATCCTATCCAGCAGTACCTCACTAGAGCAGTTTTTTCAGTGTCCCAAAATGGTCTAGAAAACTAGTCGTTGTGTGTAGTCGTAAAAAAATAATCGTTGCTTGATACGAGTACGTTCATGAAACGCTAAGTTAGTAAGTTACGGAACACTATTATAGCCTCGTGTACCGTGTCAAATGAAATGTCGGCACCTTAAAGATAAATCCGCAGTGCAATCATTAGGCAATCCGCCTTTTCGAACCTTACCATGTGACCTAAGATGGTCGTCAACCACAAGCCTGCCATTAAAATTACATAAGTTCAAGTAGGTATACATAACTCAAAAGGGAGTCGATACTTGGACCTTTAGCTTCAAAACATCAGTGATGCCGTCGAGAATGGCGTGGAACGAATGATGCAATAAGAATTAAATGCAGCAAACTAGATCCATTGAACAATGCGCCGCTCTTTTAAGAGCCTAGTGACGCTAAGTAGGAACAAAGGGACAATAGTGAAAGAGCCGAGTATCGAAGCGTGGCGATCCAGCCCCGCTTCCGGTAACGTGGGAACGCCTTTTTACCAACGATAATATTTTCTGTTCAGTTTTAAACACCCTTCCTTGCCTCTCATTAAAGTTACATGACGAAATGTTAGGGAAGCTTTGTGATGGGTAAAGAATCGTGATAACAGAAAAGTGTGCCCTGAAAGAAGATGTAATGATAAAGGAGAAAAAAGGAATGTAAGGATTAAAGGATTAATGAAGAAAGTGGTACGCCATAAACTTGGATAGAAATACCAGAAGAAGACGCCGAAGGAGGTCTTTCATTGACTCAAGTCCCAAACAAAGTAAGTCAGAAGATAAATCTTATTCAATTTGTCACAATTAAGTACTTACTTTAGATGTACAAATATGGAAGATTGTCCCTTCGTCGATCAAACAGAACACGTATAATCAAACCTTGTTGCAAAATAGATTTTCCGAGCCCAGCAGATTCTATATCAATTCTCTGGAGAGAATCCACATCTCCACGTTTCTAAACAATAGTTCATCAACTAGGTACCTACGTCTACGTACGAATAGGCACCAAGAGTTCGACACATCATTTCACGGCCCATCGGCTTCTGCTCTATTTAACGCTCCTATTTTCCTGACGGAATACCGACGCAATCGAAAACGATGTTCTTCAATTATCATTTATTTGTATCGTACTTTTCCCGTTTTATTTTTTGTCGGTATATTAATCAATCAATCAGTAACAACTTTGGTCCTGAATTTCATTTTTTACTGGTATTAAAGTGACAACAATATGTGTTAATAAATACAATGTTATTTTACAATGCTTTTAAACTTCTGCTAAACTTCAGTGCAATAAATTATTATATTTTTGAATGTCTTTTAAATAAATTCTTCGAATTTTCATGAATACGCCAGATGTTTACAAAAAAAAAAGAAAAACAAGTAAAAATATTCACAAAAAAGCAGAACATAGATCTAGGATATGAAAAATCTATGATGATAAAATATTAGGTGCTGATGTGTAACGTGACGCCTTACAAATTATTTTGCGATGATTCTGAAAATAGTCGCTGATAAATTTTGTCTCGAAAGGAAAGACAAACTATAGTTATATGGAGTTAAAAAATTGTGGAAGTAGCAAATATACAAAAGTTTGAAATGAATTTGAAATTTGCTAGCAATAAATAGTTCACTTCAGGAGTTCACATATAAACAATTGCCAATTGATTTCCTAAAAGCTATATTTTTCTCCGGATTCGATCGCAGACATTAGATAAGGGCGTCTAACAAAACTAACAAGTAAGGAGATCTCTTGCCAAATACAACCCCAACACGGAAGCTCCACTCGAACGGGGAAAGCATGATTTATTGGTGAAACTTGCACCATTACTCATCTCACCATTCGTTACTCCAATAAAAAGAACGTCTTCCGATAATTTATTAGAAGCGGTATGGAATTTTATTACGGCTGTCTATTTTAGAGTGCTGTGCTCCCCGTCGACGTTATTAAACCGTAAATAATAAAAATTATATTTATGACAAGTTTCGAAAATTTTGAAATACTCACAGTTATCGTAATAGCCAAAAACCATTTTACTGCTTGTTAACATTTTTTTATCGGCTCACCTGGAGTTTTTTCTTTCCGCGTTTAAGTGTTAATGCAACATAAAAAAGGCTTCCCACTAAGCTTTCCAAGCTTTGCAGTGGCTAATAATATAAAATATCAATAAATATTTTACAAACAATAGAGCTCAATCTAAAAGGTATCTAATGATCTTCGTAGTATGAGTAGTGACTGCCAGTAGTGATTAGGTATGTACCTAATGCTAATACTTACAACTATCACAGTCCAACGAATGAAATTATTTTCATCCTGTCAATTTTTTAACCTACTACCTAGTTATTGCACACAAAACCGTAATAAAGTAACAACGTATAGATAGGCACGAAGTGTAGTTCCTTAGTTTGGAATGTTGAAAATGTTGGTTATATAAAAGAATGTGAAATAAATGTTGCACCTCAACACCAGTTCAAAGTTTGGACATAAACAGATAATAAAAAACAAGTAAAAGAGAGAGATGTATGTGATAATAAACAGTAATAAAATGGAGCTATAAAGAATTCTGATTTATAACGGAGTGAGAGCCTCAAATAGAACAATTCAAGGAAATCTAGGTTGGTATCTTTTTATGAGGAACTTGTAAATTATGTGAATTCTTTACTAGACAATAAATGTGTTTGATACTTACTTAATTAGTATAACTGAACTTACCACAAAATGCACCTCAAGTTTTCAGAAACTGGTTTTTGGCAATCCAAATGGTGAGAAATATCAAGCTCTGATTGAAAATTTACCAAGAAATAAACGAAGTTGAAGTGACCTTTATAGATTCGTATCTATAAAAAATAGACATAAAATTGAACATTTAATTTTATTGGCTCTCACTGCAAAAATAGAGTTACTTTATAATCAACAAAAAATCTCGATCAACCTCCTAAAAGACACAAATTGTACTCCTATGGTAAAAGGAGCAAAAGATAACTAAAAACATAAGAAGACTTACTTATTAAAACTACATAAATACATAGTTTCTAGATACTGAAATAAAACTTACCTGTTTTGGTTCTAAGGATCAACTTTCACGTCTGTTTAGCTCTACTAAACGCAGATAAACTTTTAAAAGTTTGATTATGTAAAAGTTGACTAAACAAGAACTTGACAACAAATCCAATCGGTTCAACGCGTCACAAAAACGATTTTCACTGTAATAAAAAAACAAACGTTTTTACACACTTTATTATTCACATTAAACTTTTCAAAACTTACACTTCATTGGAGAGTTCAACACAACTCACGCACTTAACCAAAGGTTTGTTTTTAGCAAAGTAAGCCCTAGGTTCATAGAAAGCCGTTTCAAGAGTTGATATAAACACTGCACAATAAATATTAGCGGGGTGACGTGTGATCGTTGATCACGTTCACAAAACCGGTTCGTAAGTACGCCGAGAGCGCGGGACGGCACAATACGTGTGTCCTGTAGAGCCGCGTGAGGCGCTCTGCCAGCAGCCAGCATACTACAAGCCAGAGCGGGCGAGGGGGTACTGATAGACGAAAATGGCTTCACAAGTTAATTTTTTTCTCTTTCCTCCTTCAATATTCCGCATATGCCGTGCGCGGTCGACGGTACAAGCGCATGCGCCCCAACCCCAACTAACAAACCATGTAGGGTTGTAAAGTAATGCACTCGCACTTTACATAACTTATTGGGTCGTTTATTGGAGCCACTGTTTAATACCCTCGCCATGTCGGAGTTCGACGTTTCCTACGGTCGCACAATGCAAGTAGCGTTGGGCATTTAAACGAAAACGTAAATTATAAGTCGTTTTTTTAAATAAACACAACAACGCGTTACTTAGAAAAAGTCCACTTATTATTCGATTGCTTTTTTAAATTGATTGATTTTTATTTGCTACGAATCTGATCTTTTTTAATGAGCAGTAAGGTTGGTTTTATTTTGCAACATTTTCAACCAAACAACGAAATTTAACTTACTTTAATTAATAACAGCTTAAATTCTAAAGGAGTGAGTACGAATCTGATCTTTATTGATGAGCAGTAAGGTTGGATTCATTTTGAAAGATTATTAAACGAAATAACGAAAATGTCACTTTAATTAATAACAGCTTCAATTCTAAAGGAGTGAGTACGAATCTGATCTTTATTGATGAGCAGTAAGGTTGGATTCATTTTGCAAGATTATTAAACGAAATAACGAAAATGTCTTTACGTTTTTTAACTTATTAATTTATTTCCGTTGACAGTTGCGTTTTTTCCGCGTTGGCGAAAACATTGCCTAAACTGTTAAATTATTAAGTTGAGCAATCAACGAAAAACTAAAAATAAGCAAATAAGCAGTAATTAAAAGTGACTTTTGAAAAACAGTAAAATGAAAAAGTCTGCTTATTGTTTTAAGCCGTTTTGCCCACCTCTAAATGCAAGTCAGGATATTAATCAGTGTTATAAACACTTTGATCGTGTAAACGGGATACCTTCCATTAATCTCAATGTTCCACAACATTAGTCTACTCATGGGATTATAATCATTATGAGATAATATTAATAGTGTTACTTTATATAGTTTAGAGATTAAACACTAAGTAATTATTATGATTATTTCTGAGTCATTCTTAAGTTTTATGCTTTTTAATATTGGTCCTAAGTTTTGTTCACCCTATGTTGCTCCCATTGTTAATATTTTTATTCAGTAAATAATTATCATTATTTATTTATATAATCTTTATAATTTCTTTATTTTTAAACAGATAACATTGAATACTAATGACAAAATACCACCTACCTTATTAAAAGCTTTTTAAATAAACATGAAAATGAAAAATGAAATTTATTATTTTTCACAGAGGCCTTAATGATAAACTCTTTTGACAAATCAAACCGCCAGGTTCGGAAAGCAAGCTATGTCTATTAATTTATTACCTAAGTTTGACGTGGTGAATAAGAAGCCAAACATGGTAGCCATTTTACCACACCTAAGTGGAAAGCTAATTCAATCTGTTGTCCCGTCGCGTTATTTCGTAATTGAAAGAAAAACAAAAATAGGAGTAAATTTTCACGAATGTGATTTTAGCTCGATTTAAAAGATTTTATTTCCCAATTTCTCTCCAAACACGTTACATGGTTAATGCCGATTGTAGGTAGGTACTTTTCGCTAAAAGCAGTCTTCTTCAATTTCGATACAGTTCCCTTGTGACCTGTCAATCATCCAAGCTCACCAATCCACGTGAATACAAATAAAAGGAAACCCGTTTCGCATTCAGCGTCGATTCAGATTGTTCCTTCTACGGAATTTATGTATTTTATTGCAAGGATAATGGTCAGGTGCAATGGACAGAGATTTTCATGTATTTTTTTTGCATTGATATCAGGTTTGTGCTCGTCTATGAACACGCACTGTTGTCAACACCGGTTCGTTGCATCGATGAAATAGAATCAATCATAAAGCCTCGTGTACAT
Organism: Coenonympha arcania; assembly: GCA_036785405.1. Lineage (NCBI taxonomy): Eukaryota > Metazoa > Arthropoda > Insecta > Lepidoptera > Nymphalidae > Coenonympha > Coenonympha arcania. The sequence goes on from CM072067.1 coordinate 9,229,125, forward strand.
GCAAGTACCCTAGTAAAAAAAAATCAGGAGGGTTTATTTAATAGATTATAACACAACCTATCTAAACAACGACAGAAAGTATGGATGTGCACATAAAAAAATAGACTTCAAGTTTTTAGCACACAAAGGACAATAAGTAAGTCTTAAATATACCTATCCGACATGGGCTACACTTGCATCGGATATCTCATTTTCATCACGTATTTACTTGCAGAAAGGAAATCCTTCGGAAAACATGTCATGTGCAACACCTGATACATATTTCATTCCGCTAACCTCCTTGAAGATGACGATGGGGTATGACTTTATTACGGTCGGACGAGGTGTTTTGAGAACTTGATGTGATCATGAATGTTGAATATCGTATCTCGTAATATTTAGGTATGTTACGAGTAGGTACGTTCTGCCATCATTCTCTTTAAGGGTTAAACTTTTTACTGACTTTAAAGACAAAACTATAAATAATAAATCAAATTCGTGTCATGTATTTTGGATTCAAAATCTAAATTCGCCGAGAATCAGAAACACGATTGGAAGAAATTTTCTCGATACAAAGTTTTCCCAAAAGTTGAAATCTCATTTTTTTAAATTTTCATCGCAAACTACTTAAAATGGATGTGGATCTATTGAATGGAAGCAGGCGTTATTTTGCGGAAATCCATAATTAGCAGGACAGATTAATTTGTTTTGCTGTAATCCGCTACTTGAAAAGATTCTGTATGGTACAATATGCAGGAACACTGCCCACATAAAACACCACACACAATTTTCCAACACTTTCTTCGACGCACGTTTCGTCCCGAACCGGGACATCCTCAGGAGATGTTGACTTCACAATGCGAAATCGTAGAGTGACTCTCGTGTCAGCAACGCGTTCTTATATACCCTTTCTGATTACTCATCCTATTGTTCGCCCCACTCACTTCGGCTGGTCTCGTACCCCCGAAAACAAACGAAGCAGTGGCGAAGATGATACGTTAATTTGTTCGTTAAGTAATTGAAACTGATTATTATTGCTAAATTTTATTATTTCTAATTGTTCCAGCATGCTCAGATAAAGCCCTTTATCACAAGTATGTAGGATTTTATACGAATGATCGAGTGCTAATTTGTGTCCACTGTCTAGAAGATGTTTTGCGAAATGAGACTTTTGGGGTTGTTTGTTTCTAACTGCGGCTATATGTTCTTTGTATCGTGTATCAAAGGACATTGTCATAATTCGCCTACGAATCAACATTCGTTTGACATATATAGTAATTCTTATCATATTTTAAATTATTTACTCCAAATACTAGAATTTCACGGACACTTCAGAATAATTAAAAATAATTAATAAGATACTTCATTGATTTCTGTACTTTTCCGCATAGATTTACGTCGTCACTGGCGCATTTCCGTTTATCGAACAAAATCCAATAATCGCTTTCAGCGCTTGATCCCAAGGATGTAATAACAGCTCAAGTAGCTTAAAGCGCTAAGTAAAACACGCTAAAGCGCTGGTCAGGAGCTTAGATTAAAAAAACAGAGTAGAACAAACACAACATTGCGAGCGAGAAACAAATACAGCTTATCTTAGCGTTCGAGTGAGACGGAACATCATCGTATTTGTTTTCTTTAAAGCCTATGTTGTAGGTACTCTGTGCAATTGTTTTTTGTAGGTAGATCTATTTAGTTGTCTATGAACAAAGATAGAACCTCAGACCAGAGGATAGACCAATGAAAAGATTGTTTTCTCTCTGTTCATTCCTCAGATGAATGATCCAATAGATGGACAGTTAAAATAGCAAGGACATGCACTATTTTTGTACTCTTTTTACTTATGTGCTTGGTAGGTTGCTAAAAAGAGACAATTCCATAATGCCTCTTTCGAAAATTAGTAGGTTGTCACAAGGTTCGATTATGCTAGTGATGAGCTGGAGTCGATTAGATTCGACGATTAACATTAACTAGTTGGGTGACTGAACTTTCCTCGTTATTTTTTTTGGTAAATACATTTTCTAAAAATGAATCCTAGCTAGATCAATTTATCGCCCTCAAAACCTCCCGTATACTCATGAAAATCGTTCGAGCCGTTTTCGAGATTCAGATTATATAGAAATATTATATATAGTTATATACCTATACAAAAATTGCTCGTTTAAAGGTATAAATAAATAATAATATATAATAAATATAAAAGATAAAATATTGTTTACCCAACCATTATTATAGTTTCTTCAGCAAGAGGAAGTGACACTATTCTTGGCTAGCAAAAGCCACTATTAATTATCCGGAAAAAACATCGCGTGATTCGCGGATAAATTAAAAATTGTAGCATAACCACAGCGTAACCCAAAATTTTGGGTTATGAGAATTTTACACTACTGCCTACAAACCACCATAACTTCTGAAGAGACTTGGACATATCTAGACTTTTTATTACTGGATATGAAAGAAAACTTCATTTTATTTTTAAAATAGTTTATTATAATAATAAATCTGACTGAGCTAACATTGTTTTGCCATTTGAAATATAAAAAATAGCTTACAACCTATACTTACATCTAAAGAATGTACCCAAAAAACTTCAGAGAAATCGCTCAAGCAGTTTCGAAGGGGTTTGGTTACAAACATACAAACACTGACACGACAATGTTATATATTACGACGACTAGTTAACGCCTCAAACGTTGTTTTGCCATATATTTTTCATTCAGTCGCGTTACTCTTTTTGTGAGGGTATTGATTTTCTTAAGGCGGCGTTTCGAAACATTTTTAAAATATTCTACTTTTTTTCTAATATTTGTATTCTTTTATAAGACTCATCTTCAGTATTAGTGCCACATGTACACGAAAGTTTTCTTTTCAAAATATTTGGCTCAGCCATATTGTTCAACACCTCTCTGGGGTTTGGTGATGGTGTTTCCTATAACAAACAACAACTATTAAAAAATGTTCGTACACGAAAGTTTAAAAAATTTCGTCCTCAAATCTTCATCCTTAGGAAATCTAGAGTATTTATTTATTCTAATTACAGATATATTGACACTATCGATATAGTGAATTTTCACTACACTAATAACCTAAAATTGCATTTTCCGAAATATTTAAAAAATATTTTAATTACCGTAAACCATCTTGTAATTGGGTGTTTACCCGGACGTTTACTAAATTGCGCTTCTTCTTTGCATCTTTCTGAGCAAAATACTTACTTCTATAATATGAAAAAAAAGCTTAAAACGTACCGATGCAATCCAACTGATTTATTTTCGTTTTCTTTCTGTGAGATACGTGTTTTGCAACCCTCTACCGAATAAGACATTTTTAATCATCTCACATTATACTTAAATTTATATACAAATCTCAATTTTTTCACATTTTTTCACAAGAAAATCTAAATAATCTTTTCAGCACTTCTCACGAAACATCAACAAATATTATGAGACAAAATTAAATATATACGACGACTGAGGTAATTCGACCAGAAACGCGAATACTTTTTAAATTGGCAGTATTAAAAGGTTGCAAATGGTTGCAAAATATTTGGACCTTGTGACATGTCAAAAAAAATAAAAACTGACACCTGATTTTTGTCTCACTCACACTAATACTGATACTATTTAGAAACTTGAATAAGATATACGTTTACTTTGTTTTATTTTAGCCTTGTGTCTATGGGATTATTGGTCTGAGGTTCATTCATTCAAACGTAGTGATTATATACTCTTTGCTGCATTCGTCAATCGTCATCTGTCAATTCATCATTTAGGTAGGTATCTTTTTTTGCGTTTGTTTAGAGTGTAAAATATAACCTCAAAATCAAAAAGATTTTTGTTATTAAATAAATTCTCAGAAGTGTCCCTTGTTTTATTCTGCTTTCAGGGATATGAAGAGGTCATTTTGAACCCATTATTCACTATTTTATGACTGTTGGTTCTTAGGCGAACTTTGTATGGGAGCTGTTCAATGTCCTTTACGGCCTGTTTGACCAATATATACACCATTACATTCTGAACATTCTAGTTTATAAATGCCCGATTTTTGTTTATTATCTAATTTATCTTTACCATTACATATATTTCTTAAGGTATTGTTTGTTTTAAAAGCAACATGTATATCATGTGTTCTTAGTTTCCTAGCAATTTGCTGTGATACTGGTCCAAAGTAAGTTAGACTTGATTTGTATTTATTGATTCTCTCAGGAGATGATGAATATAGATCCTTCCTGATCTGCAATAATTGTTGTTTCCTAATTATATTATTGACTATATTGGTGCTATATATCCATTAGCCTCTGCCATGTGGTAAATTACTTTTAGTTCTTTTAAATAGTTTTCCTTCGTAAGTGGAATAGACATCATCCTGTGTACATAACTGTGAAACGCTGCGAGTTTATGCTGCCAAGGGTGACAGGATGTAGCTGGTATAGTTGTGTCAGTGTATGTTGGTTTTCGGAAAATTCCAAACTGATGTTTGTTATTCGCACGAGTTATAGTTAGATCGAGGAAGTTAAGAGAATTGTTTTCTTCTAATTCAAATTTGAATTTAATTTTAGGATGTAGTTTATTAAGATTAACAACAAAATTATCCAGCTGTCTGTTCGATCCTGTCCAACATATTATAATATCATCCACATATCTGTAATAATATAGAATATTTTTATTTTTGACAATATGTTTATTTTCAAAATCATCCATAAATATATCAGCCATTAATGGACTTAGTGGTGAGCCCATGGCTAATCCCTCTTTCTGTTGATAAAATTGGTTATTGAATTTGAAATAATTCTGTTTCATACATATTTTCGTTAAATCTATTACTTCAGTTATTTCGTTGGCATTTATATGATTGTGTTCCAGTAATTCAGTTAAGATGGTTATTGTTTCATTAACTGGGACGTTAGTGAATAAGCTGTCCACGTCTAGTGATATTAATTTACAACGGTCTGGCAATGATAAATCTTTAATGTTATTAACTAATTGGAGACTATTTTTCAATGAATAGGTTGGATCGAATGATGTTTTTGCTTTAATAATTTTGTTTAACTCTTTAGCTAATTTATACGCTGGTGCACCAATATATGAAACCACTGGACGGATTGGAACATTATCTTTGTGGATTTTCGGTAAGCCGTATAATGATGGAGCATTAGTGTTCATTAGAATGACGTTTTGTTTAGCTGTGTTTTTGGGAAAAATGTATTTTGATTTATTTACAGCTAACCTTACTTCTGCTGCGTATTTACTAGTTGGATCAGTGGATAAGTGAGAAAATTCTTCTCTTGATATGACCTCTTGGACTTTGTTTTGATAATCGATTTTCTTTAGAATGACAATAGCATTTCCTTTATCGGCTTTTGAGAGAATTAAATTATTATCCTTTAAAGTATTTTGTAAAGCTCTATAATTTTTCATGTCCTTATTGCTATTGTTTATGTTGTGTTGATGACCCTGTGAATTGTGATTTAGATGAGCAGCGTTTGTTTTGATCTCATGTGCTACAATGTTTTTGACAATGTTATCTTTTTTACTAAGGACCACCGCTAATTCTGATTCAATTGCTAATGTTTCTAATGATTTGTATGTAGTATTATTTGGAATATTGTATTTCAATCCAATATTTCAATAAATAATTAAAATATCTCAAGTTTTTGCCGAAATTTACAATAAATATGATCAAATTTATGAAATAAAATAAAATAAAAGTGAAATCATCGATAATTGTTACCAAGTATATACGGAAAACACGGAAAACGAGTGCACCTAACAAACGGCCAATCAACCAGTGTCAGTTTGAATTTGGAAAATCGGCCAAGACTATTTGGAATAAATACGCCAACTTATTAACGCCCAGTACAATAAAAAACAACAAGAGGTGTTACTTTAGCCGAGTCCAACGCCTCTCGCAGCAAAGAACGAAAATCAATGGTAAATACTGACCATCCTGAGCAACGAAAGGCAAACAGCACGCAAACAGGTACAAAACCATAGAACCGGCAAGTTAACCTTAAATACAGTGGATATTAGCTGACCATTCGGGTATAAAAGTACATCTCGACGTAAAAGTCATATCTAACGTCTCTTCGAGCAACAAAGTACTACTAATACCTAGCAGAAGCAATACCTACAAAACAGCTGAGAAGAGTCGAGATAAATTGAAACTATGTGTACAAACTAGGTACAACTTATACCTACTTGGAAGTCATCAGAACATGCCTATGTTTCCCACACAGTGATCTAGTGAAAGTGAAATTAAGGTACCTATTAGGGAAATAATCCAAATACACAGTGGAAACTTAGCATTTCGAGCCTGCTGGACCTGTATCGGTATGTAACAGCATAAGTGAGCTATGTCGTTGTCGTATAGTGATTGAGCCCTAACCCAACAAAGGGAAAGAACTTGTATGTATGTATATGAACAGTTAAGCCAAATAATTGTATTTTTTGAGTAGGTAGCATATTAATAATATGTATTTGGAATGGCAAACGACTAGCTCTCGACTGTGACTGGAACTAGCTACAATATAACACTATTTTATAGTACTACCTATAAGACATATTCTTTAAAATTGTTGACTGTATCTGATTTTTTAGTACATAAATATCAAGTTAGACAGACTGTTTTTGACATTAAAAGTAGTTCCTTATTAACAATATTAATTTTTTAGTGGAATAACATTGTATAAAGCAGCTAATTATAATATATGTGTGCGAAAATATTTGAACTGATGGGACATTTTTTTATTCTACTATCTGCTAGCTCCCGAGTCTCGACTGTGACTGTAACCAGGTACATAAAACTATTTTATATTACAACCTATAGACATATTATTTAAAGTTGTTGATTATATCTGATTTAATACTTGAATATCAGGTTAGGCAGACTGTTTGTGACATTATAAGTAGTTTCCATTTTAACAATATTAATTCTTTTTAAGTAATAAATAACCAAACCATTTACTTTATTATTTTATAAATTATTGTATGTAAGAATCATTGTAATACTCACCAATAAGTATCTTCTGTCTGCTGCTGTATGCCCACATGTATTCATACTCAACAAAAGTTAAGACAAGTGGATAAAAGGTAAATAACAACTAAATAACTTTTATTTTACTGCTTAAAATACCGTATAGAGGTAACATAGATTTGCAGCTTTAATCAGAATATCACTCCCTGAACTAGACAGAGCTAAATAAATAGACTACATATGTTTAACATATAGTTAGAACAATTAAGTATTTTAATATCTTTGGGTAAAATAACATGGACTTACTAATCTAGAAGCTATTAAAAGTTGTTAGTGAAGACTTGATAGTAATGCTTACTTTGCTATAATAAATCACATTTTCCTATCTCACAAGGGGTTAATTTAACAGGGACTAGAACATACCTAAACAAAATAAAATTAATTGGTCTAAATATACTGTTAGTACATGTAAACAAGCAATAGATATTATTTACCAAAAATAAGGTGCTTCCAATACTGAGGTTGTAGATTATTTGATATGAATTAAATTGTGTAGATTGTATGAATTAAATTCAATTAGTTATTTTTATGACTTTAATTTATGAATGAAATGACGAGATAAATTGATCGAAGTTAAATTGATTGATTGATTGAATGCAATCTAATTATTGATATTAAGAAAACTTAGAAAAATTAATTATTTATTTTGATTGACTTTTATAATTTATATTAGGAACCTGTATGTATGGGTACCTGATTACTTGAACAGGCAATAAAAACTGTTTAGGTACTTCAATATAATTAAAAATATTATTTTTGTTGATTGGTTGTACTGTAGCGTGTAGTAGAAGTTGTGTGTATGTATATATTTACATTAAAAGGTATCTAAAGCCTAAGTTATTGGGAAACAAAATAGGATTAGTAAAAGAAAAAAAAAAGTAGAAATAATAGTATTATAATTGCCATAGCAGGATAACTTAAAATTTAGAAAAATAGGTAGAATTATAGGCTGTTCAACAGAGCTTTGCACATAAAATTAAACCTATAATACCTATTGTAAATAAATAATAATAATAATAAAAAAAAATTAAATACAAATATGGCTGGAGATATGGAACAACTTCTTGAGGCATTGCAGGCAATGGAAGAAAAGATAACAAGGAATATAAATGACAACATTGATAAAAAATTTGAATGTCTGCAGAGAGAATTACACAATATCAGGACTACTAATGAGGAGCAAGAAAAAAGAATTTCTTATATAGAGAAACAAATGAGGGAAAAGAATTTAATATTTTTTGGTGTCCCTGAAGGCGAAAAAAGTTATCAAGAACTAGAAACAATAATATTAAAAATTATTAACAACAACATGAAAATAGACTGCAGGGAGACAGATATTGAAAAAGTGCAGAGAATGGGAAAAAAAGATAAAGATGCGAAAAAAATTAGGCCAATTAATGTCACATTCGTAAGACTCGGAATGAAAATAAAGGTTCTGAAGTGTAAGAAATCTCTAGAAGGCTCTGATATATATTTTAAGCCCGACTACCCGCCAAAAGTACTAGAAATAAGAAAAACTCTACAAGAACAAGTTAAAAAGGAAAGAAATCAAGGGCGACAAGCAGTCATTCGCTATGATAAAATTATAATAACTAAAAATAATGGAAATGAAAATGCTTTTCATAGATCGAATGCAGTACAAAAGAGACCACTCAATATCTCTCCAACACAGACAACAGAAACAACAGAACATCCAAGGCAACAAGAAAAAAAGAATAAAACGATATCTTACGACATTCGCCAATACACCCGAAATATAAATAACGAAACACCGAATAACCAATAGCAATTAATTGATAGAATTGCTAGAAATAATAAACTAAAAAAATCCATTTACTTTAAAGAAAAAACAATAAATAATGACGAAACACGTAGAAATTCTTCCCCAGAACGGCTTGTCACCGCGGGGAATGTAGACAATAACCCTCCATTACATAAAAAGAAATATTATTTAGCTACTATTAATGTCAGATCATTAGGTAATGAAGATAGAGTGCTACAGCTAGAACATGCGATATCACAAATAAAATGGGACATTATTGGAATATCTGAAATGCGTCGTCTAGGTTATAAGATGGAAGATAGAAAAAAGTATATACTATGTAGTTTCGGAGAAACAAAAGGGGAAAAGGGTATCGGTTTCCTAGTAAAAAAACAAGAGCAAATAAATATTATAGACTTCGCTGGTATAAGTGAAAGGGTGGCTTTACTTAAGGTGCAAATCGAACAAAACTTATACTCAATCATTCAAGTGTATGCTCCAACAACTGAAGCTACGGACAGTGAAATCACAGTCTTCTATGAATCTATACAAAATGCCATTGAGAAATGTAATACAAACATAATATTTATGGGAGACATGAATGCGAAGATTGGACGAACTGATAAAAATTCTATTGCATTAGGGAGATTCGGGTATGGAAATAGAAACGAGAGAGGTAAATTATTTATAGAATTTTGTCAACAAAATAGTTTCAAAATAATGAACACAGTGTTTAAAAAACCACAAAACCTAAGGTGGACATGGGAATCACCAGACGGTAATACAAGAAACGAAATTGATTTCATTGCCACAAACATACCCAAACTAATAGAAGATGTAAATGTCATCAGTAACTTTAAGTTCCCTAGTGACCATAGAATGGTGAGAGCAACCTTGAATATAACTAGTAAAAAAACATCAAGACGCCATTACAATCTCAAGCCCGCGAAATATTTTGATAAAGAAAAATTAAAAATATCAATATCAAAACAATTAAACATCGAAACATGGAATAGTCTTGACAACCCTCAAGAACTATATAACGAATTAGAAAAAATTATAATTAATAGCTCCAAAGTTTCAAAAATAACAGCGAAAGATAACAAAAGACGACAAATCATAAATGAAGAAGTAGAAGACTTGATAAACGAAAGACACGTATTAAAGAACAAAAGTAACAAGACAACGGAAGAAAAGAAAAAGCTTAGTAAACTTTACAGAACTATTAACACAAAAATAGCAGAAAATACAAAAACATATAGATTAGACATTCTTAGGAATTTAATAGAAAAAACTGGCGCAGTTAAGAAAGCAAATAAGAAGCTAAATACCACAACAATAATAATGAATCAGATAAAATCTCCAGCAGGCTCTGTAGTCACTAATAGGAATGAGATAATTAAGGTAGCATCGCAATATTATAAAAATCTTTACAGCCATCAACACCAGACAGAACAAATAGAAATAAGCGGATATAATACAGACCAAGCACTCCCATTCATGGAAAGTGAAATTGAACTATCAATCTCTAAACTTAAACCAGAAAAAAGTCCAGGTCCAGATGGAATTAGCAATGAGATTATAATAGCTGGGAAAGATAACTTGATCAAACCGCTAACTAAACTCTTTAATCTCATCTTAGAAAAGAAACAATTGCCATATCAATGGGTGTATTCCGAAATTTCACTAATTTACAAGAAAGGTGACCCAAAGGAAATGGGTAACTACAGACCTATTAGTCTCTCACCATGTCTATACAAAGTATTCTCAAGCACGCTACTACGGCGCATCACTAAGATTATAGATGAAGGCCAAGGAATGGAACAGGCTGGCTTTAGGCAAGGGTTTTCCACAATAGATCATATACATACGCTACGTAACATAATAGAAAAGTATAAAGAATATGGAAAATCCTTGTACATAGCCTTCATAGACTATTCTAAGGCCTTTGACTCTATATCACATGAATCCATCTGGAAAGCCCTCGCTGAACAAGGTGTCAATAAAGACTACATCGACATTATAAAGGAGCTATACCGAGAGAGTATATCAAGTGTACGTATGGACGTGGTGGGAGAACCTTTCAAATTAGAAAGAGGAGTGAGACAAGGAGATCCCCTTTCAGCAAAGTTGTTTATAGCAGTATTAGAAAGTGTATTCAGGACACTGAGTTGGGGCAGTGTAGGTCTAAAAGTACATGGTAAGTTTTTATCGCACCTAAGATTTGCGGACGACATAGTGCTGCTATCAGAAAGACCGGATGAATTACAGTACATGCTGGAAACACTAAATTTACAAAGTAAGGAAGTAGGTCTACAGATAAATGAAGAAAAAACGAAATGTATGACAAATTCCCAAAAGACGCAGATAAGACTAGATACAAATATTATAGAATATGTAGAAGAGTACGTATATCTCGGTCAACTAATTTCCTTGAGTAACTCTGTCGACAAAGAAGTGGACAGGCGTGTTGCAAATACGTGGAAAAAGTACTGGTCGATGAAAGAGATTTTCAAAGGGAACCTACCCACGAAGATTAAAACAAAAGCGTTGGAAACATGTATACTACCATGCCTTACGTATGCGAGTCAAACCTGGCCTCTTCCTATCAAAATACTAAAAAAAATAAGAACATGCCAAAGGGGATTAGAGAGAAGCCTTGTTGGTATAAAACTAAGGGACCACGTAAAAAGTAGTGACATTAAGCGAATAACAAAAGCAAGGGACGCGATAAAACACATTTTGAAACTTAAATGGAGATGGGCGGGTCACATCCAGAGACACAAAGATGAAAGATGGACTAAAGTTGTCACTAACTGGTATCCTATGCACTGTAAGCGAAGGCCCGGAAGACCTTTTAAAAGATGGGAAGATGATGTGGTTAAGGTTGCGGGTAGGACATGGAGTACCCTAGCCAGAGATAGAAGCAAATGGAAAAATATGGAGGAGGCTTTTACCACCACTGGTGGTCCTTACATTTAAAATCACTATTTGAAATGTAAATATATACATACAAAACAGCCGAAACCTATATTCATAACTATAAGTAGGTACAGAAAAAATGCAACAACAAATGAGTACATCATAATAACATAAAACATAATAATGTAATATATATATAATAAAAATCCTTGTATATTATTTGAAACAAATAAATATAAAAATTAAATTAGGGTAAGTTAATAACTGTAGAATTATGTACTTAATTGATAAGAAAGAAATAAAATATATATATGCAGATAAATAAAAGATGTATAAAAGAAATTTTACATAAAAGCTAACTGTGGAGTAATTGTAATGTAATATAAGTATAGGATATAGGATTATAAGAAACAGAATATTAAAGACATAGTATGTAAGATTTGTTTAAAAAATGTATGGAATTTAATAAAGCTTTTATTTATTTATTTTATTTATTTTATTTCAATCCATTCTCCAAAAGGCCCATTTCCCTTTCGGGTATTACAATGTCCGTCAGGTTTTTGACTCGGGGATAAAATTGATGACAAGGACCGTCTGCCATACTGTCTGTCTCATTATTGTTCCGAACTGCAGATTGGGAGGAATTCTTCATTAGTACTTTTAATTTCTTTTGTTGGGAGATGTATTTCCTGTGCACCTCAATTGATGCCAAGTCTCTTGCTTTTTGGTCCAGAAGATCAAATTCAATATTATGCAATTTGAAAGTAAGTTCTGAATACAGTATTTTAAGATGCATTTTCAAATTATCCCTAACAGTGAACCAGTGCCGTGATTCTTCATTTAACCATACTTGTTGGGCTTTCTTGATGGCAATACTGGAAGCTCGACTGTGTGTGTTGGTTTTTATATTAATGTATTTTGGAATGACGTTAAGATGTTTACATTGTTGATTGAACCAAATATTTTGAACTGCGACACGATGTAATTTCGTTAATTTGATGTAAAGCCTAGCCTGTACGGTCAAGCTCACCGCTTTTAAATATTGAATGGAAGCAGGCGTTATTTTGCGGAAATCCATAATTAGCAGGACAGATTAATTTGTTTTGCTGTAATCCGCCGAAGTGAGTGGGGCGAACAATAGGATGAGTAATCAGAAAGGGTATATAAGAACGCGTTGCTGACACGAGAGTCACTCTACGATTTCGCATTGTGAAGTCAACATCTCCTGAGGATGTCCCGGTTCGGGACGAAACGTGCGTCGAAGAAAGTGTTGGAAAATTGTGTGTGGTGTTTTATGTGGGCAGTGTTCCTGCATATTGTACCATACAGAATCTTTTCAAGTAGCGGATTACAGCAAAACAAATTAATCTGTCCTGGATGTGGATCTATTTTTTTATTTGTGTCGGCGGTAATAAACTCTTCTAGAAATTAAGCTCAAGCTTTTGAATAATGAGATAAGAAGTCTGAAGTTTTTCTGTGATATTTTCCAGCATTACTGCCTGTCGAACCAACCAAGTTATGCGTAAGAGCGAAGAGGACAAAGATAGAATCTGTCTTGGACCTTAAGCTTACTATACTCTTTCAGTAAAGATACCACTTTACCTTTATCTCTCTTTGGTCCCTCGCTATTGCTATATTTGTTACATGTGTCAAAGAGAAAATAACAAATGTTCCGTAACCGAAATATTATAACTTTTACAGGGATTAGTTAAACCTGAAATTAACGTGAGCCGAGCAGGTAAAAGCTACCAATGTATAAAATCGCAATGGGCTCTACCAAAACGACGAAGTTGTATTGTGTTGTGAAGTGCTGAAACTGTTTGACGAGCGATGAATCGCCACGATTGTCGGATTGCGTGTCCCGACTTGATAACGAAACTAAAAGTAAAATCTACCGTGAAATATGGGAGCGCCGCTGTCAAAACTCTGCTCCATTTTTTTGTATCACGTTTGTCAGCGAAAATTTATTCTGTTTTAGTCACTGATAAAATGTTATATTATGGCATCAGAAACGTGCTGTAAATTATCGCACGTGGTGCAAAGAGTTGATACCAAAATAATGCAATTTCTGGCGAATTCGTCCCACTCGGCGGGATTTGAACACGCGCTAAACTGATAGCATCCTGTTAGATAGAAGTCATTACATAATATTGTTTATCATAAATGGCGGTTAACTATGGGACCGTGACCGGGAGCAAAGAAAAATTTTAAAGATTTTTTTTACGCCTGGTCGATGCAACGCGTGACCAAAATGCTGGCCTCTACTTTGCCCAAAGAATTAGTATCGCGATACAACGAGGCAATGGGGCCAGCATTTTGGGAACAATTTCCTCTGACAGCGGTCTACTACGAGTAGTTTATTTTATTTAAACATTTTAGTTTAATATGTAGTTTTTATTTTAGATATGTAGTTTTTAATTATTTAGATATAGTTTAATTTAATACCTACCTACATAATATTCGTATAATAAAGTGCTAAGTGTACATTATATAAGCATTCGGCTTAGACGTGACACGTGCTTCTTGGAATTCGTTTGCTGTTTCGAAGCAAAAGATTAAAGTACCTTCTAAAGCACGGGTTGGTATAATTAACTAAAGGTACAATATACTTACAGAACATGACATAAAATAGACTTAAATCCTAAGTATGTAGAACACTTATCTATAAAAAGCCAATTATTAATTGCATGCCATAAGGCATGAATTTGGAAATATTATCACTATGAATAGGACCTTAAGTAACTAACCCAAATTCGCTAATAAAGATATTGATTGATTGATTGAAAAGCACATTGAAAAGATAGATAGTATAAAACGGCAAGGTGACGACTCTCGTCCGAAGTTCATTTGAAAGGATGGGCCTTCGAAAAATTAGTTTGAAACACACAATAGATGGCGTCAGTTTTGCCTAAGAACTTCAACATTACGAATCTGAATTTCAGAGCAACCAGCCGCAACAGCTGGGAGACCCGGATTCAAATCCCGCTGCGAGTGAAATTTTGATTCGTATTTAAAATAGAATATACATCCCAGTTGTAACAGTAAAACCCTTAGTATTTCCTTAGAGGGCTATGAGGATGTTCCGAAGACAGATAGACAGAGATATAGATCAGTCAGCTAGTTACTATTTCTTTAAATTGTAAATAACAAAAAATATATTAAAAAAATTATAAGTAAATGTAGGCAAAAAATACTATTATTATAAAGGTGAAAGTTTGACAGGCAAAAGTGAATATGTCAGAAAAATCCGTGATTTCTGTAGGGTTATTGAAAACCAAAATACAACACCGGTAAAGTTGCGAGCATGTTCTTTCAAGTAGGTAAATATAATTACATAATTGCTCGATTTTCCGAATAAAGGCCCTTCGCACATGGCTCGTAATCGTAATCGTAGCGTTAGCGTATCGTTATGATGCTACGCATAACAATATGACAATTACGCCTTCTACGATTCGCTGCAACAACGCTTCGCCTGCGGACATGTTCGAAAATGTTCGTGCTCGTACTGCTCTCGTCGTACGCGAGGATTACACTACGCTTACGCTAACGAGCCGTGTACGAAGGGAAAAAAGATTTTTATGCGCGTAAACTTGGCGTAAACTACCAACCGCAACTGTTTATGGGCCCTTTCCAATCTAAACTCTTATTATAAAAGCGTAATGAAGTGCTATTATAGTCTCTTGCTCTAATTCATTACCATGCCAGAAACGAAAGTAATAAAAGTTAATAATTAGAAGTGGGTTACCATGAATTAATATGTGACCTTGGTTTGAAAACTTCAGACCCCAAGACATGATGGAAACTTCAGCTATTCGTTTTTTGTGCTTATTAAAATTTTGTAGGTTATATTAGAGTCTACGTTTTCGTATAACTTATTTGTTATTTTATCTCTAACTTTTTTACAACTTGTTTACTCTTGGGTAGGTACTTCGCTTGTTTTGTGAACTAGAATATTATCGAATATTACTTTACGTACTTTATCATGTAACAAACAAGGATTTTAGATATCCAAAGCAATAGACTAATAAATTGTTGAGTGTGTACATTGAAAATAATCCTTGACTGTTGTTTTGTTAGTGCTCAAGTTAGACACAATATGTTCGGCTTTACGTAGTCTTTGAGGGTCTGAACAGAAACTCAAAGTAGATACTAATGAGTGATCACAATTTTTCTATAGATAACGTCAAATATCTGTCAAGGAATTGTCGATGAGTATATTGAAATCGGCATCGTTACGAGCCACAAACAAATGTATTCTCTAATCTATGCTACTGAAACTCACCTTCAAGATTCGATATAATATACAAGTGGAAAATTAAAAAAAATTAGAACACCCACGACTTTTGCAGACTTGTAATTGAAAAAGGATTAAATATTTTTTTTGAAACTCCCCGACTAAAGGAAAGTAAGAACTAAGAACCTATCAGTATAATTACAAATCCAAGAAAATCCGCCGGAGCTGCTGTGTTTTGCCTATGACGGTGTTGATAGTGCTGTTTACCAGTTGATGACTAATTCAATTTCTTGACACTTCTCATATACCGGCAGTTTATCAATACTTACTAATTACTTGGAAACGAAAATAGCAATGGCAGCTCCGACGGATTTTCTTGGATTTGTAATTATACTGATAGGTTCTTAGTTCTTACTTTCCTTTAGTCGGGGAGTTTCAAAAAAAGTTATTTAATCCTTTTTCAATTACAAGTCTGCAAAAGTCGTGGGTGTTTTAAATTGTTTTAATTTTCCACTTGTTTTATAGTTTTTCGATTAGCATATTAATGTAATTTAAATTATATTATTATTAAAAAATGAAAATTAATCTTCAAACTAGCCATTAGTTCCTCTAGCAGCGTTTGAAGGCATCATCACTTCCAAGTCATAAAGAGACGTTTATTGTGGCGCCCCCTGCTGTCCAATTAAAAGAACAATTATCTACGAACCATTGCCAATGACTCACTAATATTTTATACAAAACTGTATCCAAATCGGTTCAGTCGTTTTTGTAATAATTGAGAACATTCGTTTGCACTGTAAATGTTTTTTATGGCGCCCCCTGGTGATAGATGTTCGTAACAACTATCTAAGAACCATCGCCAATGAATACCAAACATTATGCAGAAAACTGCATCCAAATCGGTCAAACCGTTTTTGAAATAAATGGAAACATTCGTTTGCAATATAAATGTATTTTATGGCGCCCCCTGGTGATCGATGTTCGTAACAACTATCTAAGAACCATTGCCGCTGAACTACCCCCGTGGGGACTTGCTTCCCATGGAGAAGACCACGCAGCAGCCGCTGAACACCAAACATTATACAGAAAACCGCATCTAAATCGGTCAAGCCGTTTTTGAAATAAATGGGAACATTGATGTGCACACACAAACAAACAAAAATATTTTTGCATTATTGGTTTTTGTGAACAATTTAACATTCAAACAAACATAACATCTCATTAATAAAGTAATGTACAAACGGTCTCTCACCCTAAACGCATATACCCGTACTCCGTTCCGTCGTGGGTAAAAATTACTGTTAGTAAGAAGTATTATTATGAAAAGAAACTTGGGTTCAATTAAAGATAAAAAATGGTTATTTTATGTTCACAGTATACGCACTATACTTTTTTTTAAGTCATCCCGTGGAAACGAGCGAGCGGATCACCTGCGATCACTGCCGCTCATGGACATGACATGTGACATGTCCATGGGCGGCAGTGATCGCTTACTAGGTTTTGGTTTGCGAATGGACAGCCAATGTGCACTGTGCAGCATCAGAGGAACTGCAAATGCGTTGCCGGCTTTTAAGAAGTTTATTCGCCCCCTTGAATAACCCCATAATAGTTTTGAGGAACTTGGTACTTCATATCAAATGAACAAGCTTTGCAAATATTTCAACTATGCATATGTTTCCATTGCTATAAACCAATTTAGTTGATGTATATCTAGGGCTGAGAAGCGCCGCGTCGCAGAGGCTTGCCTTGAGTCATCATGAATATCAACTAGGCGGTTACAAGGGCCTGTATGGCGTCAACTTCGGTTAGCCACTTGCTTTGAATACTACAAGTGTTTGAATGAAAGCCTCACAAGAGCTTTGATATTTGAATTGCTGTTTTAGAAAGCTCGACCCAGTTAGAAATTTACTTTTAATTAGGTTTTTTAGGGTAGAGTTAATCAAAATAATGCCGAATTCCGTACTTGGTCCTTACTACCTATGGTCTTTTAATAGGTTGTCAAAAGATGCTTATTGATTAGAGCTACAAGATTTTAAAAAATATCAAATTTAATTGTTATGAGAATTTAACATAAAACATGCTAAAGTATCTATTTTAGGTGTTTAATAAGTGAAAATATGAAAATTTACAGTGTGAACATTTGAGAGTGTATATTACAGTTTCAATGGTTTTTTTAACACATTTGCTCAAAAAGTTGTCATTTCCATGTATGTTTAGCGTGCGCAAAGTTATTCTTTTACGCACTAGTACTTTTTTGTTTTCCTCCTGCTTATGTAGATATAACCACAGAATATCATTATAACCACAGAATACACAGAATATCAAATGCATGGAGGTTTTAAATCAAAAAGTTTTATATGCAAAATTATTGCTCGAAATGAATATTTTACAGCGTAAATCTATTAATAAAAGAATTAAATTTAAAATAAATTTATTCCTATAATATATACGTAGAGTATAAATTAATAACACAATTAAAATTAAATTGAATTTCGATAAATTATTGCCATTGATGCTCATTTCACAAGAGCCATTACCCTACCAAAAAAAAAAAGTCTTGTCCCTAAAAAAAAAAAAACTTGCCCGCGCCATTTTTACAATTCTTTACGATTGAAATGTGAAAAATGATTTCAAATAGATAATGTGATGAATATAATATGGATTAACACCGCCAGAAATATATGACAAAGCTAAAATTGCCGCTGAGTCGCTTTTAACGGGAAAATCTAAAGAAAAATATGTACATGTGTATTGTGTACGAGCAATTTATGGATTGGAAGAGCAAAAATAAAGTGAATTCGCTGTCGGAGATTGTTATAATGGCTTATTTTTTGGAATTATCCAATAAATATCAGCCATCTACGTTATGGTGTTAAAATACATTAAATTTGCCGGCCAACACGTTTAAAATTACTTTGAACAATTGTGCCAATTGTAATGTAAATTATTATATTATGTCCAATGATAATTAAACTATTTTTCAATGATTTTTTTCGTTTTATTTTTTCGCAAATGTATTAAAAAACATCGTTCGATGCACGTGCGGAATTGTCATTTCACTCGTCCCTATAGTTGACCCGCGCCCTTGGCTTGGGTCAACAACCCGGGACTCGTAAAGAAATGACATACTTTCCGCACTTGTATCGAAATGTACTATTGTATAGGTATACCTGCACTAAAAAAAACGTAGGTATATCTAGACATTCATATTATGTATTTATCTACTGTACATGGTTTAGCTTTTGCACCTGAATAATAAAGAATATACCAACGTTATTCATACAGTGCAAAGATTTTGTTTAAAAATAAAAACTAAAAGATTGAGCACCATATACAGTTACAGAACACGACAATATTGTTATAACAAATCCAAATTGCACATTGTTTTATTCGGACCTTTTTATTTTCTTATCTATAAGTTTTTAATTTATCAAGGAAGCTACTACAGATGTTAATAATAAGAAACGGAAACACGAGCGTTCTACTCGAGGACGGAAGACAATTATAAATTGCCGGGAAGGGTCGGGATCCATCAGATTACGGAATTGGGTCAAAGTTACCGACAATTACCGTCCCCAAAAGAAAGCCGCTTCTCGAAGATAATGTTATTCACCTAGTTTTATTTAGTTTAAGTTAATTTTATTCACCTAGTTTTTGTCTATGAGGTATCAAAACTATGGAGACGACCCACTCATTAATTATTCTAGCCTAACTTTGCCTGACATGCGGAGTCAAAAGCTCATGTACCTAGCCTAGATAAGAAAGAAAAAAAACGTTTATTCAGAACCACCAAACAGTATAAGTCCGACAAAATACACAATATACGTAGTATGAAATTATGTGATTCCAAAATGGAGACCACTCAGCGTTTGCTACGACCGTGGAGCCTAGATTTGACCCACGGACATAGCCTTAAAGCCATAAAGACAGATAAAGCCATCTTATACGCCACTTGACTGATTAAAAATGGTCACGCAAAATTTTCTAGACGGAGCCAGTCCATACAGTTTCCTAGGTTTTAGTTTAAGTGTAACAATTGTATAAAAGTTCTGCTCATATTTGTAGAAGCTACAAATTGTGTCAACACGATCTGAATCATAAATTATACTGTTGCGAACATTGCAAAAGGTCTAAAAAGTCCAAAAACTCGAAACGGAAAATTCCAGTGAGGGCAAATAATAGAGGATGAAAACGTATGTGTCGTAATTTATGTGTTAGAATTTCCGGTAATGGCTAGTGCATATCTAGACGGGCTGCATTGCATCGCAAAAATGCGGCTGTAGCCTGCACCGTGCATTTTCAACCGGCTCAAATTTGCCTGCCTATCATTTTGTATGGGACATTTCTCGGTGAGTGTGGCATTGGAACCAAATCTCTTTCCTTGTTATGGATTTACTGTTTAGCAGGTCAGATTAATTTGTTTTCTTATAATCCGCTACTTGAAAAGTACTGTATGGTACCAAATCGTAAGTCTGTTATCGAAAATTGTAGTCTCTACGATTTCGCATTGTGAAGTCAAAATCTCCTCAGGATGTCCCGGTGTCGGGACGAAACGTGCGTCGAAGAATGTGTTTGAAAATTGTGTGTGGTGTTTCATGTGGGCAGTGTTCCTGAGTATTGTACCATACAGAATCTTTTCAGGTCGCGGATTATTGCAAAACAAATAAATCTATGTTGCTAATTATGGATTTCCCCAAAATAACGCCTGCTTCCATTCAAGACTTACTGTTTGTTTTGTGAAATTACTGTAATACGAATTTGCTTTTCTTCTTGACCCAGAAACGAAACCTGGGTAAGTACTTCTTATTGGTACTTGTTGGATCAAAGTTTCTTTTAGGAAGGTATCGCGATCAGGGTTAGGTGAATGAAAAAGATTTATTGCGTGTCAAAAATGCCGTTACGAAGAAAATCTACGAAAATCTTCGAAAATTCAGAATGAAAGTTTCTCTTACTAGTCAAAAGAATGGGCACTCATGCAATTACGTACAGAGATTTGGTATTGAAAGTGCGCAACAAAACAGACAGAATATAAGGCATCATGAATTTGTACTCTTCTCCAAGCAATAAATATCAATATTGGATTTCTGCTGTTTTCAATATCAAAAGATAAAAAGCAAACATGCAAAAAGGACTAGAAGAAAAATGCTGATTCTGCATTATTTTATGTCAATACTGATTGCACTCTATTCATGTTCCGTAAACAGTTTCGTATTTCAACGAAACTGTGGTGTAATAGTACATTGTTACCCTAGGGATGAAAGTAACTTATTTAGTCCCGAGACGGGGTTTGGCGCCCGAGCGTAGCGAGGGGGCCTATAGTTCGAGGGACTAAATAAGTCTTTATCCCGAGGTAAACATTGTGCTTTTCATTACGAATTTATGGAAGTCAAAATAAAAATAGAAATTAGCTAAAGAAAATTGAATAATTGTGTCAATAAAAATCACTGTTAAACAGAAGCCTAAACAAAACTTACTTTCAACCCGCTTCTCAGGCAACTTCAGACCAACTTTCCGTGTATGAGTGATGAAAAATATTTTAGGCATCACGATAGCGCTGTTTGGGTAAAGTAACAAAAGCTACCCGAAGGACGAAGTTTAAACTAACAATAATGTTCTAGAACCTTGAAACTTGGCAAATTTACTGTTGCTGAAATCGTTTTTGCGGTCAAAGTTTGGCAATCAAATTCATACATCATTCAGGCAATTTGGGTGTTTTCGCTACTCTTTCCTTCCAATATCAAGCATCCCATCCAACTTTTTCAGAGAAAATCGTGTCTGTAATATTGGGTGGTAAAGTGATTCCAAGTTACATGGAAGCTTTTGGGAGTTTATCGAAGTTTACTCCTTAAAAATAGATTTTCACGCCATATCATATTCCAATTTCGGGGCAATCGACGTTATAATAAGTAAATTCCATGCGCACAATTCAGCTTACATGTATCATGTATACTTATGTACATTTTTTTCCTGTTTTAAGAGAAAAATTATAAGTTTTGGTTTTTTTATAATTTAACCACAATAGGTTTACAAAACTTTTTAGTTTTAGTTTTTGATACGAGTAGATAATAATTATTTTGTGTTCGATAACATTGTATTTTTTTCTATACTTAAAAGAAAACCTTGAAATACTCAACATTATAACAATGTATATTGTGATCAACGTAAACAAGCTATAAACACTCAGTGAAATTGCAAATAAACGCAAGCGAAGAATTCCGCAACTTTCGATGTTTTTCCCCACTTTTAATAAACAAAACAAGGGAACTACCCTAAGTTTCGCGTTTTGTTAAAGCGGCGAACTTTTCGTATTCGGCCCCGCCGTTAAATCGTGCAAAGCAATTTCATAAACGCCAAGTAATTAATTTGGACTCGCGGGGAATTTCGTTAGAAAGTCTATTTGATTTCGTCAACAGTGGTGGAAATTCCGGAAAAGTAATGAATAGATTGGCTATCCATAGGGTGACCAACTGAACGCGCATTGAGGAAAATATCAGTTAGTAGGTTAGGAGAAAATAATAGTTCGTTTCTCGCATCACATGGCTTTACAGCGATTAAGATAGGACAAATCAGATGAGTTGCGTTAGTATATACATACAGGTACATAAGAGTGGAATTTACCATTATTATGTGTATTTACGTAAAAGCACGGAATACATAATAGAACCTAATGATATAAAGAAGGGATAAAAAAATTATTAGTGAATATTGTAATAATAATAATTAAAAGTAAATATTAAAGAGAGCAAATTACAAAAAAAAAAGATTCCGACGAATTGAGAACCTCCTCCTTTTGTTCAAACAAAGTCGGTTAAAAATACAACAAAACAGTTTGATATTTTTCATATTCGTGTTTTATTGAAAGCCCAATCTGACATAAAGCATGTAATTAATTACGAAAAATATTAAAAAAGGTTATCATCTATACCTAATCACCACAGAAGAATTAGTTGTCATTGATTTATTTCATATGTTAACCTTACATAAGAAATTTATGAATGAGCATGCACTAATGCTTTTTTGCACGCCAAGCGGTAATTGTCCAGCATATGGCTATGGCCAAAACTCTATTATTCTGAGAGTATACCCATGTCCACTATGAGGACATAGAAAGGGGATTCTGATGAATGCTTTTAATGCATATCTTCAGTTAAGAGGTGTTATAAACACAAAAATATATCTGCAATGTCCGCAAAAAACCGGAATGTAATGGAAGCCCTTGTGATCGGTGGCAATGTTTTCACATTAGGCTATACTCTAGCGGCGCTCGCTTCGATTTGTTGCATTCGACAAAACCATGAATTGCCGTGATTGCCAGTTCGCGTGTCTCGTTCTGATAGTTTATATTCGGCGAAAACTGGGCTCATTGTCTATCGTGCAATTAAATCCTTTCTGTCAATGATTGCAAAATAATTGGGCAGGATTTTGAAAAGAACTCGTAAATTACTATAAAATTAACAACGTGACGAGTTTTTACTACTTGCTATAAAGGTAGATTAGACGTGTGCCCTAATCGAAAGGTAGACTAAAGGTTTTTTTTTTAAATTGTAGAAATTTCTTTCGTTGATTCAACTTGACTGTTATAAGAATCGCCGGTGTAGTTTATTGTATACTAATTTATTTTCAGTGAAGTTGTTTCAGTGTCGGAATGGAAAAAATTTTGTTCAGTGATAAAGTTAGTCACTTGCAGTTCATGTATGCGCAGAAAAACGATACGATGTTTACGTCGTTGTTTCCATACATTTGTTTCAAAACTCCACTGCGGTAGTATTTCAGTACGGTTCCGTCGCAAATGTGTTAGAATAAGTATCTACTGTGACGTATTTGGCAAGCCAGCCAACTGTGACAGTGCGCGCTGTGCGAGTATGTTGCGAGCGTTTGAACGGATAACTTAAAAGCTGGGTGCTTCGGGAGATTTATACGCTCTGTCCTGAATATGATTATTACCATCGATGTCACTGCAACGTTTGTATCAAGTGCTACCATCTGCTTTCGAGTGTTTAAAGTTGGAATGCCAAATTCATAACATATGGGTTTTGTA
Organism: Coenonympha arcania; assembly: GCA_036785405.1. Lineage (NCBI taxonomy): Eukaryota > Metazoa > Arthropoda > Insecta > Lepidoptera > Nymphalidae > Coenonympha > Coenonympha arcania. The sequence goes on from CM072067.1 coordinate 9,253,089, forward strand.
TAAGAACATGCATAATTCTCTTTTCCAAATTGTAAATCTTGCACTGCAAAGATAATATAAAAGGCAAATGGATGACAAAATGAATGATCATTTTCATTTGAAAGTTCCTCATATGATTATTACCTTATACCTATTAATTAACTAATACACTGAATGCAACGATTTTTAAAAAGCATCGTTGACTAAATGATAACATGTCATGACATTAAGTTTATGTTGGTAAGAATGAATAATTTAGTAATCTTTCAAGAACACTGTTAACTTACCAAATTCGCCATCCGATATGTACTTAAGCTAATTTTAATTTATGCAGATTAATTAATTTAAAGCTCACCTTTACCATTCAACTACAATCGTTGGCTTTTACAAACAAACGGAAATAATTCCGTAAAAATCTACTTGTATTTTTTAATTTAAGTTTAGAAATCTCGGTCTTGAATTCCTATGCGTTTTATTAGAATGTGTACATAATTTTATCGTTAGGTACTCAGTCTCAGAACTCTTCACGTGGCTCGGTGACTTCTTGTCCGAGACGAAAGGCCCTAAAGCTGGGTTTACACATTTTACAACATCGCAAAACTAGCCATATTATATTCATTTTAGTAGTACCACGATTATTTTATTGTTGTTGACTTATACCTCTATTCCATGTTTTTTACCAAAAATTTCCGTGAATCAAAGTGAAAGAGTCTTCAAAGTAAACTCATTATAAGTTACTAACATCTAATGAAACTACTATAAAATCAGTGACTGAGGATGGTAAAGAATAATTGTAAATTAAACCCGTTATTGCTGGCTGGTCTATCTGCATCATTCGGTCGATTAAAATCACTAACATATTCTACCTGTATATGACAATCGGTCGAGCCGTTTCGGAGGAGTTTTTTTTAACAAACACTGTGACACAAGAATGAAAGGAAGAATCTTATATGGACTCAGAAGAAAATTTGTTAAATGGAAAACAAAGTTTGATTCTCACTTATAACTATAGTAGAGTATCTATGCACTGCACGCTTAGTTTGAGAGGAAAGATAATGAGGTTTTTTTTTTATAATAAAGAATGATGAGACGTGCAAGACGTTAACCTGATGTAAAGTGATAAGTGGTCTCTTCTATTATATTAGTTAGGTCTAAGTCAGTTAATTATAATTTTCAATTTCGCAATAAAACTTAGCAAGTAGTGGTTACCATAAAATTGGTTTACATACCCTTAGAATGTATTGCAAATTTTGAATGTAATTATTTCTAAGAATCATGGCAAACCTGCTGGTTAACCCTAATAAATAAAATACCCATGTCAGATGCAGGGCGTCAAATAATTTTAAATAATCATAATTATCATACGAGACACTGCACTACGCTCGCCATCCTGGTACGGAGTTCTTAGGTCTTATTTTGCCAATCAATCACGATAAATAAATAACCTATTTTTAAATGGATAGTGTGTGAACTAGCCTTACAAAATTCCCTACTCTAAAGAATCTTGGCTTCAACTGTTCAACGGGTCGGACACGCCACCTCATTACTTTGCTACAAGTTCACTCTTTTATATAAATAATATTGAAATGTAAGAGTAATATTTTTTAAAACGACTCTTGGTCTGTGGCTCCTGTAATTATTTTTACGTTATGTGATTTGAAACGTGTTCTCTTATGAATTTTTTTAATTTCGCATGCCCTTAGAGAAAACATTCATTTAATTTTGCGTCTATGTACTCAGACTTCTACTTATGAAGGTAACTTTTTACTTTATATAATTTTATCCAGCGTTTATTTTCGAAAGGTTTTTTAATCCACGTTTTTGATACGGACCGCTAAGCCAAGCACAATCTGGGTTCCCAGCCATGTATCGGGATGCCTTCAAGGGAAGAATAAATAGGCATTTTCTAGGCAAGTGCACTCCAACCTAGACTTCATTGCTTTCCATCAGGCAAGATTGCCGTCAAGCGCAAGCCTATCTACAATAAAAAATATGTTATTAATCGAATTTAGACAGTATTTGTTTTTCTTAATGTTTTATGCTTTCTTAACCAACTAATCCGCACAAGAACCGTATGGAGAGAATAATCTTATGCACAAATTGTTATGGCAAAGGCAACTAATAATTAATGGGGCATTGTGCGTTGTAGGTGATTTGGAGATGTCGATCCTAAGACCGAAATGTTTCCGCTAAATCTTACTAATAATTTTGGAACCAACAACTCGTTTCCGTTACCAATCAAAGAAGTGGCGGAAAGGAATACACTTTAAAATTTAACCTACTGATTAACCAAACGCAAGAATTTCAGAGAGAACAAAAGTTTTTTCAGCGCATTAAGAATACACCGTCGTCGTGGCGTCCATTTGTAACAAAAAGCAAGGTTAAACTCTCGTTGTCGAAAGGAAATTCAATAAGAACGAGTTTCCCCTGATTTACGACTACTATTTCCTCGTTAAGTCCCCAGACCTCGAGCGGACCGCGTCGCGCGTAATATCACTACAAGCAAACGTTTTATATGCTTTTTATCTGAATTTCTCTAGGGCTTCAATCTCGGTTCAAGCAGTTTTTTTCTGACAACTCTTAAGAAAGAAGGGAAGCAAACAGAAGCATTTGAATCTGTACAATTAATGTCATTGCAATATATTTAATAATTGATTTTCTTAAATTTAGTAGCTAAATCGTAATTAACTTCAACCAGAAAGCACGAGTAAGTAGGAAATTACAGTAGGAATAAGAAAAATAGAAAAAATTAGCAGGGGAAGGTTGATGAAAGCTTGACAGCAGAATTATTTCTGCAAGGGTCTAAAGTCTAAAGTTCTAAACAATCGAAAACGACGAAACTTGGAAGGTCTCGGGTTCGATTCCCGGCACAGACTAGCTATATATGGGTTTTTATAATTTTAAAATTGACTCAAGTTTGGAGTGATTTAGCGTTCCTGTGGACATAGAACGCTAAATCACTTCGACCCTTCTTTGTCTTTTGACAACGTCGTTCTTTCGTCCTTTCAATTCGTAAATAATCGTCTACAGGCACGTACTAAAAACCGAATTAAAACGTCAGTTAAACCTATCCTTTAATGTTGTTAAACCCAAAAAGCGCGTGAATCGGACAAATTGATTGGTGTCTTCCTCGTATCAGATCGCCCCAAGCAGTGTCGATTAGTCAAAGTCAAGATTAATCTGCTCCTAATTACTTCAATATTGTACACGACAGCGTAATACATATCTATATGAATAAACGGTTTATCTTCTATATATATAAAATAATGAGGCATTTTGGTGATTTTGGTTGTTCCAAGGATTCCGCCAAAACTATAGGTCGTAGAGATCTGAAATTTGGTACCTAGGTAGATATTAGGTCATGAATTCGTACTAAGACGGGGATTCCAGAAATTCAAATTGTAAGGGGTAAAAACCGTTGGTTTTTTGGATTTCCCCATACAAAAGTGAAATTTTTTTCGTTGTTCCAGGAATTCCCGAAAAGCTACAAGTCGTAGGGATCTGAAATTTGGTACCTAGGTAGATATTAGGTCATGAATTCGTACTAAGACGGGGATTCCAGAAATTCAAATTGTAAGGGGTAAAAACCGTTGGTTTTTTGGATTTCCCCATACAAAAGTAAAATTTTTTTCGTTGTTCCAGGAATTCCCGGAAAGCTACAAGTCGTAGAGATCTGAAATTTGGTACCTAGGTTGATATTAGGTCATGAATTCGTACTAAGACGGGGATTTCAGAAATTCAAATTGTAAGGGGTAAAAACCGTTGGTTTTTTGGATTTCCCCATACAAAAGTGAAATATTTTTCGTTGTTCCAGGAATTCCCGAAAAGCTACAAGTCGTAGGGATCTGAAAATTGGTAACTAAGTAGATATTAGGTCATGAATTCGTACTAAGACGGGGATTCCAGAAATTCAAATTTTAAGGGGAAAAAACCGTTGGTTTTAGGGATTTCTCCATACAAAAGTGTAATTTTTTTTGTTGTTCCAGGGATTCCCGAAAAACTAAAAGTCGTAGAGATCTGAAATTTGGTACCTAGGTTTATATTATTTCAAGAATTCGTACTAAGACGGGGATTCCAGAAATTCAAATTTTAAGGGGAAAAAACCGTTGGTTTTAGGGATTTCTCCATACAAAAGTGTAATTTTTTTCGTTGTTCCAGGGATTCCCGAAAAACTAAAAGTCGTAGAGATCTGAAATTTGGTACCTAGGTTGATATTAGGTCATGAATTCGTACTAAGACGGGTATTCCAGAAATTCAAATTGGAAGGGATAAAAATCCTACTTTTAAGGGATTTTCCCATACAAAAGTGTAATTTTTGCGTTGTTCCAGGGATTCCAGCGAAATTAAAAGTCGTAGAGATCTGAAATTTGGTACCTAGGTTGGTATTAGGTATATCATGAATTCGTATTCAGAAAGGGATTTTCGAGATTCAAATTTTGAGGACGAAAAATTTTGAATTTTTTGGCCGCCATTTTGAACTTTTTTGTTACTGGGCCGATTGCTTTGAAAATCGATATTTGACTATGGCAGCAAGCATAGAGAAGGAATTTGTGGTCAAAATTTAAAAAAGTGGCCGCCATTTTGAACTTTTTTGTTACTGGGCAGATTGCTTTGAAAATCGATATTTGACTATGGCAGCAAGCATAGAGAAGGAATTTGTGGTCAAAATTTAAAAAATAGGCCGCCATTTTGAACTTTTTTGTAACTGGGCCGATTGCTTTGAAAATCGATATTTAACTATGGCAGCAAGCATAAAGAAGGAATTTGTGGTCAATATTTAAAAAAGTGGCCGCCATTTTGAACTTTTTAGTTACTGGGCTGATTGCTTTGAAAATCGATATTTGACTATGGCAGCAAGCATAGAGAAGGAATTTGTGGTCAAAATATAAAAAAGTGGCCGCCATTTTGAACTTTTTTGTTACTGGGCCGATTGCTTTGAAAATCGATATTTGACTATGGCAGCAAGCATAGAGAAGGAATTTGTGGTCAAAATTTAAAAAAGTGGCCGCCATTTGGAACTTTTTTGTTACTGGGCCGATTGCTTTGAAAATCGATATTTTACAGTGGCAGCAAGCATAGAGAAAGAGTTTGTGGTCAAAATTTAAAAAATAGGCCGCCATTTTGAACTTTTTTGTTACTGAGCCGATTGCTTTGAAAATCGATATTTTACAGTGGCAGCAAGCATAGAGAAAGAGTTTGTGGTCAAAATTTAAAAAATAGGCCGCCATTTTGAACTTTTTTGTTACTGGGCAGATTGCTTTGAAAATCGATATTTGACTATGGCAGCAAGCATAAAGAAGGAATTTGTGGTCAAAATTTAAAAAAGTGGCCGCCATTTTGAACTTTTTTGTCACTGGGCCGATTGCTTTGAAAATCGATATTTGACTATGGCAGCAAGCATAGAGAAGGAATTTGTGGTCAAAATTTAAAAAAAGTGGCCGCCATTTTGAACTTTTTTGTTACTGGGCCGATTGCTTTGAAAATCGATATTTGACTATGGCAGCAAGCATAGAGAAGGAATTTGTGGTCAAATTTAAAAAAGTGGCCGCCATTTTGAACTTTTTTGTTACTGGGCCGATTGCTTTGAAAATGGATATTTGACTATGGCAGCAAGCATAGAGAAGGAATTTGTGGTCAAAATTTAAAAAAGTGGCCGCCATTTTGAACTTTTTTGTTACTGGGCAGATTGCTTTGAAAATCGATATTTGACTATGGCAGCAAGCATAGAGAAGGAATTTGTGGTCAAAATTTAAAAAAGTGGCCGCCATTTTGAACTTTTTTGTTACTGGGCCGATTGCTTTGAAAATCGATATTTGACTATGGCAGCAAGCATAGAGAAGGAATTTGTGTTCAAAATTTAAAAAAGTGGCCGCCATTTTGAACTTTTTTGTTACTGGGCCGATTGCTTTGAAAATCGATATTTGACTATGGCAGCAAGCGTAGAGAAGGAATTTGTGGTCAAAATTTAAAAAAGGTGGCCGCCATTTTTAACTTTTTTGTTACTGGGCCGATTGCTTTGAAAATCGATATTTGACTATGGCAGCAAGCATAGAGAAGGAATTTGTGGTCAAAATTTAAAAAAGGTGGCCGCCATTTTGAACTTTTTTGTTACTGGGCCGATTGCTTTGAAAATCGACGTCTGACTATGGCAGCAAGCATAGAGAAGGAATTTGTAGTCAAAATTAAAAAATGATGAACTTTTTGGCCACCATTTTGAACTTTTTTGTTACTGGGCCGATTGCTTTGAAAATCGATATTTGACAATGGCAGCAAGCATAGAGAAAGAATTTGTAGTCAACATTTTAAAAAGTGGCCGCCATTTTGAACTTTTTTGTTACTGGGCCGATTGTTTTCAAAATTGATATCTGATTATCGCAGCGAGCATAGAAAAGGAATTTTTGGTAAAAATTTAAAAGAATTGGCCACAATTTTGTACTTATATGTCTTACCATGGTAGCAAGCAACCACGGCCGGATGGACGAACGGACGGTGGAGTCTTAGTAAGAACTTTTACCCTTTGGGTACGGAACCCCAAAAATGGCCACCATATTTAACTTTTTTGTGACGATCGAATTTTTCAAAATCAATATGTGACTATTACCAGGAAGCAAGAGAAAATTTTGTGGGCAAAATGGTGTGTAGTGCAGGAATTTTGGAAATTAAACCACCATAGTAAAGCATAACTCAGAAGTTAACGTGAGCGAAGCCGCGGGCGTTTGCTAGTCATTTATATTTGAATATAATACTGCCTTAATCGTAGGTCTCTGAATTTCCTTGGACTGTGTGAAGCCTGCTACACCATCACGTGGTAACATGACATTGTGACCATGGTGGGGTTAGGCTATGGCTGAACTCTTTTCACTCTAAAGAGGTGTGAGCCGTATATGGAAGAGATTAAAATTGCGTTGTATTTTTTTACAGTATCTTCAGTTTGTTGGTTTGTTTGTCCGCAACCGAAAAATCGTCATGATTTTTTGCTCAGACATAGATTGCGCGGAGAGTGACATAGGCTACATTTTATCCCGGAAAAATTAACAATGCCCACGGGATTTATGAAAAACCGAAATTCACGTGGGCGAAACCGCGAGCAACAGCTCTGATTACATACATAACATATTTTTAAATAAAAAAACTAATAAATTATTACTGCAGTTCTGATTTTTTTTTTAAATCATTAATCTTAATCCATCAATCACCGCGATTTACTTTCCTGAACAAGCATGAAACCAATTAGCCTAGGAACACCACACAAAACTCACACTACACGAAATTTCGCTCCGACTCCGAAGCAGCTTCATGTGACGTTGATTTTACAATGTGAAATTGTATAGACACTCATTTTGAACGTCTTATAATAGGTAAATTCGTCTTGAAAACAGGGAGTGTAGGTTTAATCCCGTCAAATGGGGCACAATAACAAATTTAGAACGAAAGTCAAGGCGACCTTCGCTATAACGTAGCGATAAAGAGTAATTTATGTACATAATAATGAAATAGATGATTATAAATACTCTCTAGGCAAACATTTAGCGACTATAAACATGGCTTTGCCTAAAACTTTTCTAAGTAATAGCTTTAAGGTATATTATAGCTGTTTTGTTGTTTACGGAATTGCGGCTCATATCCCTCGGAGCTTGTAGAGTTTCTTTTTGAGAGTCGTAAATAATAATAAAAAACGGCCAAGTGCGAGTCGGACTCACGGCTAGAACCACCTTTGTTAACGAACCCCAAAACTAACTTGTTTTTTACATAGAATCTTATTGTTTTATTCATTAAAAACTATATGTAGTTAGAGCGTAAGCGTTTTTCTTATCTTATTCTATTGACCATAAATATTTCAGATTAGGGTACTTCTTCTTCTTCTTCTTCTTCCTGATTGCGGCTTCAGGTCTTCATGGTCCCTGGTGTCACGTTGACCGTCCCCGATCTATTGTACCGCCGCCATCTACAGTTCCCAGCCAATGTTTGTTGCCGCCAGGAACAGCAGCAACTTCTTGGCTGAAAGAAGCTTAGCATCAATTGGGTCAAGTATGAATTTCCCCAGAAGATTGCTGCGCTTGTGCATTAGTGCTGGGCAGGAACAAATCATGTGCATCGGCGTTTCCGCCGCCTCATTGCAGAGTCTGCACATGTCTGTATCCCTCAGTTTCAGGTTGTTCATGTGTCGATTTAGTCCACAGTGCCCTGTTAGTGCCCGCACTAGTATGCACAAGTTTTTCCTATTGAGGTCCAGAGCCTCAGAGGCTGCTTTCCCATTGAAAGGTTTTATGAAAATTTATTTAATTTAAATTATTTAGATTAGGGTACACTTTGCAAAGCATTTCAAAAACTGTGCTCAATACGTAAAAATAAATAAAAACTGTTTTTCCAGAACTAAAATAATATCCGACCTTTACAAACCGATGGACGTACGAGCTTCTAGTAGATAATTTCGTTAAAATATAATAAGATATTTTTTAATTTCGATATCAAATAACAGCGTATGATCAAAATGTATAAATATTACGTTTATTAATATTAGTTATAAACCCCTCGTTGCGGTCTTGAGCTTCTACAGTGTTTAAAAAATCTCAGACTTCCTTTAACGTGTGAATTTTATTCTAGCACCACCCTTATTTAACGAAGCAGCAATTTAAAATAAATGTTATTAAAATGCAAGAGCAATAATATTTTTAAAAAGTTAGACGCAGGTAAACGTTCCGTTAACTTCGGTGAGCTTTAATTTTGAGTTTTTAAGTTTTCATATTTGACTCAGCCTTAAAAGTACTTTTTCAAGTAAGTAGGTACATTCCGAAATTAAGGGAAAAAATTAATTCCAGTAAAAAAAGGAAAGGTAATTAAATCACGAACTAGAAATATCAAATATCTAATCATTCAAAGTTGCCTTATGACGTTTTGGGTAGGTATCAAAATGAAAGAGTTTTATTAGCACATTTCAAGTAGATTATACTATTTTCTAAGTAATCGAACGAATTCCAAACCAATAAACTGTGTCCACCGTTTAACTGCTGGGTTATTAGGGCTCGAGTTAAGTTTATACCAAACTGTAATCTGTAACATTAGCTACCTATAATTTGACTTATAATTACATAGGTAGGTAATTGTAGCTGAAACTAATTTGAACATGAGATATTATTGATTCTATGTTAATTAACTGAGCAAAATTATTAAAACATGAATGTAATTGATGGTAGTATGTATAACACTTCCACTTCCATAATAAATCCTCAGTAATGAACAAACAAAGAAACTGAAAAAAATATAGAGTGGATATTTGGCTTATTTTAGTGAACGGAAAAGATTTGCAATTAATATTATTTAAAAAATACAGTATCACACAAAATGCCTGCGCTACAATTATTATAACTTGAAAAAAATTTAATGGGGTAGTTTTATTAACGTAAGAAAAGACCTTCTCGTTTTTAAAACACAGTATCACATGCGAAGTGATACAAGTATGACCAATTTGTGTGACAAAGTAGCCACTAGGCATGTAATTTAAACTTCATATTAGACTAACTTTAGTTCTCGGCGCCTTTAGCACTTTTAGTACGTCACGCTTTCTCTCCATTTACGAGTAGGTAAAGTTCTTTTACGACTTCTCACTAGATAATAGTAATTTTGAAGAGAATCTTGACTTTCATATTCTTAATAGGTAATTTGAGTAAAGTTAAAAACAAATCAATTTTAGCTAAGTATCTTAAATAAACTCCACAAATCAAAACCGAAATTCAATTAAAGATTCCTATAAGTTACGAGACTTCGTGGTAACTATATAGCAACGACGAAAACATCAACAATGTTTTTGTATTTACATTTTTTTTTATTTAAACTATTTTCGCAGTAAATTATTGCTTCAGAGAAATGCATGGAGAACCATATAAACAAACTTACTTACTAGATTTTCAAACGACTTCAAAACAGGAGGTGGTTCTCAATTTGACCTTATTTTTTTTATGTTTGTTACCTCATAACTTTTGACTGAGTGAATCTATTTTGATGTTTTTTTTTATTAGAAAGCCGACGCTTCCTGTGTAGTCCCATTTCAATTTAGTCCAGTTCTGATAATCTAATTAAAATTAAAAGAAGTCCCTTTAGGCAGGGTTCGAAGATACTGGCCAGCATTCCCCTCTTGAATAGCTAGACTAATTCTTTGTCCGAGGTAGCACCAGCTATTCGGTCTCCTGTGATGACTAACCTTTTTTATATAATATGGTTCCAATAATATTAATATTATACACATACATGTCAAACGAATAACCTCCTTTTTTAGAAGTATAGATAAGTAGGTCCAAAGATATTAAGTAGGTACTACTTACGTCCTACATCTTAGTTGTATTTGGTTAAAAACTAATTGAGTTCCATTCCAACTTTTTAAACTGTTTTTGGACATAAACCTAAACCGTGAAGATACTCGTATTAATTGCGTTCACTCGTGAAAAGGACCCGAATAAGACAAATTGTTTGATGTTGCGGTCCTATCTGATCCCGATGCTCAAATGGCGCGATCGCTCAAAGTCAGCGATAATCCTCCCGTAATGAATTCTAAAGCAATGACTGTTTGAGACGGAGTACGTTCACTGGAATTTGTACGCGTTTACGAGAAAACACCTTTTAATGAGTAATAAAAAAATTAAAATAAAAAAAGCCTTACGTTTTTTGCAAAAACGTTAAAGTTACAAATATGATACTAAAGTAATTATGTAATTGCAAGGCCTCCTCCAAAGAGTCCCACGTGCCTCTGTCCTGGACTATTCGCATCCAGCTTTAAGGAGTTTATCACACTAAATTATAAAGGCGAAATTTTTTATTTGTGTGTGTATGTTGGTTACTCCTTCACGCTAAAACCAATGAACCGATGCAGCTGACATTCAGAATTATTGGATTTAAAGCTAAGCATGCAAGTGTCGTGATTCATACATTTATTCCACAATATTTGGAAAGAAAAACACGGATAATTTAAAATTATTGCTCTGGCAATATTTAGCTACAAACTCTATGCTAACTTTGGTTTTATCTGTGGTTGAGTTGACCAATAACAGGGGTCTGCCTTTTATGAACGTTGGTAAGATTGACTGAAACTAACCAATAGCATGAAAGGTAGATAAAGTTGTTATGAAAGTTGGTAAAATTGAGCAAGACAGCCAATGAAAGGCTTTTTAAAGTAGTGTGACATCTCGGGGTAAGATAATTTCCAAATTGGTGGGATAAAGGAAAAGCTATAAATAGAAAAACGACAAGACATTCGGGCATTCTGGGACTCGCATTCGGCATTTTATATTGTGTGTCTAAGAACTTGATATTCTAATTAATAATTAAATAATAACTGTAAATAATTGCTGTTACGTCAACATTAAACAATATTATAAGTATGAAGAAAGTTTTATTTACAAGTGATTAGTACACAAGTTTCCTCAAATTCCCAAAACCCCAAAAAAATAAAGAACGAAACGTTTCTGGAAATCGAATTTAACATATCAAACCAAATTATTAAAAAACTAGTAAAAATATTAATTCTAGCGTATTTTTTTCCTCCAATACTGTTTCTTTTGTTTCTACACACATTTAACATGTTATGTGAACATCCAAAATACCTTTAAAGAAAACGCCAAATTGCTTCACAGTTTTAAACCACTTAAAACATAGTGCGCATATGTTAACATACATTTTTTAATGCATAGTGCGCCCTTTTACCCTTAACAAAGTGCCCGTAACAAAGTTAATAATAATCAATATAAAAGCTATTCGGACACAGATCTGAACTGTTACGCTATTAATTGCGGATATTCGAGAAAAGGACAGGAATTGAACAAAGTGTTTGATATCGCAATCCTGATTGATCCCTATGCTTAAAAGGCGCAATCGGTCAAAGTCACGATAATCCTCTCATAATGAGTTTTGCAGCGACGACCGTACAAAATGGTTTCTACTCGACGATCCGTATTTGAACCGAATTGGAATCATTCGAATGACTTAGTTTTGTCACAATGTTTTCACTCGCAAAAATGTTTAATTTTAAAACAGATTTCTCAAACTCACTCTCTATGATCACTCTCTATGTCTTATTATCTCTGTTCTTCCTACCTCTACAAGTATTTTGCTATTATACCTACCTAGCTAACTACCTAGAATCCTGGTACGTCTAAGTGCAATATACAAAGCTCTTAAAAAAGCACAATCAAATACAATTTCTTTTTCAAAAAAGGGGAACCGCCTTCAAAATACAAACCCACTAAGAAAGCACAATAAAATAACGCTCTAATACTATTCTTAGTTTTTGAAGTCAGTGCCAAACCAAAATTTTAGGACAATGAACAATTCTCCACGTGCAATTTGATAACTTCAAGTCGTACAAGTTTGCAAATTCTACGAACTAAGCTAAAATTTTAGGGAAAAACATACATTTTAATACTTTTAAGGAATTGAAACCGAAGTTCATCGTGAGCGGAGACACGACCGCTCGCTAGTACTCATATAGGTTTATGCAAGCACAAGGATCTTGCCAAATACGTCACAACTGATACTGGCGCATTTGCACAGAGATTTAAGCGTAAGAACTAAGAAGACATTGACAAATCTAACATAAAATTTTTGGCAAAGCATCTACTTATACATACAAACAAAAATCCTTATCCAAGAAACCGAAGTCTAGTAATATACATATATTCTATACACGAGCCATGAAATCTAGATGAGAGATACTTATTTTACTAATAACTATCACGTAATCACTGAGATAAGATGGAATCTCTTGCATCAAGATGATAATACTTACATAGCGATTTAATGATTTACCAAAGTTGATATGACCATAATATTGGCTTTATCTTTACTTATAACTTATGTTATCGGTTTAATGACATAAACCGATTAAACCAGTCTATAGTTTAAATAAAATGAGGATATTTGCCTACTACCCAGCTGCTGTTTAAATTTATGACTGAGGAGAGACTTATTAAACTAGCTTTTGCGCGCGGCTTTTTCAAAAACCCAGAGATTTAGATTTTTCAAAAACCTAATTTTCCTTATCAACCTTTATACTTACTTTCTAGAAAGTAGCTTAGGTATGTGGTAATTATAGGATATCGTCTATCTCCATTCCAAATTTCAGCCAATCATTTCCGGGACAAAAAGTAGCCTTTGTATTAATCCAAGTAACAATCTTTCACCACTTAAATTTCCAGCCAAATCGGTTCAGTAGTTATGGCGTGGAGGAGTAGTACTTCTCTCGAGTGAACTTCGTTTTTACACAAATTTTGCGGTAAACACGGATTTTCCAGAATAAAAGATAAGCTGTATGATAATCCAGGATATCGTCTATCTTCTCTCCATATTTCAACTAAATCGTTTCTGTAGTTACAGCATAAAGGTATTTCTACCGCGAAAATTACGGTTTTTCACATATTCATCTATGGATATTTCTCAGAATCTATGGATATTTCCGGAATAAAAGTAGCCTTAAGATTAATGCACGATGTAAACTATCTCCATTTCAAATTTCAGCCAAGTCGGTTCTGTCAAAAAACATCTAATAAGTCGGGGTTACTATACTATTGAAGAATTTTTCAATGACAAGAATTGTTGGAATGATAGGGATATATTTCCATCTCTTCACGAGATATCTTAAAAATTATGTAATAATTATTGATATTATTTAAGAAATTGTATATAATGACATTTTTTTTTAAAAGAGCAAGTGCCGAGTTTCTTGCCAGTTCTTCTCGGTGCAAACCTGCTTTCCGAACCTGGCGGTACAGTTTTGACTTTTCATAAGAGCCTATTAATTGGGCCTATGTGAAAATAAAGATTTTTCATTTTCATTTTTTTTCATTTTCAGTAATCGCAGCGTAAAGGACTTTCTCCTGCGTGGAAATCGATTTTTCAAAAATCTCGTTAAACCATGGATTTTTCCGGGATAAAATAACCTTAGTTCTAAATCATTACATAATTTACCGCTGATCCAAATTTTTGTCAAATCGCTTCAGTAGTTACGGCGTAAAAGAGTTTTTCTCCCGCGTGAATTTTGGTTTTTCACACATCTCGCGGAAACCATTGATTTTTTCGGGATAAAGAGTAGCCTATTAATAAATCCAGGACATAATCTATATCCTTTCTAAATTTCAGTCAAGTCGGTTCAGTAATTACGGCGTGAACGATTTTAATCTGGTGTGGAATTCGATTTTTCAAATATCCCGCAAAAACCCTTGTAATTTTCCGAGATAAAAAGTAACCTAAGTGCTAGATCATTATATAATGTACCTCTAATTTAAATTTAAGCCTAATCGTTTCAGTAGTTGTGGCGTAAGGGAGTTTTTCTTCCGCAGGAATTTTGGTTCATCACACATCCCGCGGAAATCACGGATTTTTTCGGGATCAAAAGTAGCCTATGTATTAAACCGGGATACAATTTACTTTTATCCCAAATTTCAGACAAATCGATTCTGAAATTGGGACGTGAAGGAGTATTTCCCCCGCGCGTATTTCTATATTTTACAAATTTCGCGGGAACCATAGATTTTTGTGGGATAAAAAGTAGTTTATTTATTAATCCAGAATATAATTTAACTCTTGTTCAAATTTCAGCCAATTCCGATCAGTAACTGCGGCGTGAAGGAGCATTTCTTCGTAATATTTGGACCCCCGTTTCACCCCCCTAGGAGGTAGTCTCGTTAGTAGGAGTGGAATCAAAAAATCGAGGAACTTTGTTTTTTTATCCAAAAGCCTACTTACCGATTTTAATGAACATAACTTGAAATTTGACGGATGTCCATGTATGTAAAATAAAATTCCTTATTTAACACCCTTAGCGGTAGAATTTCAAAAAATCCTTTCTTTACACATCTAGGGTGTTAAAAGAATATTCCCTGAAAATTTCATGTTTCTACGTTCAACCGTTTGGGCAGTAGCTTGTCCAAAAGCCAGCCAGCCGGGACCTAGCGTTTTCTAGTTTCAACCCCCTTTTTAGAGAGCTAGGGGTGAAATTTCCAAAATCCCTCGGACACACATTCTCATATTTTTATTCGAAAGTCTATATACCTATTTTCATGAATCTAACTTGAAAAATGAGGGACTTTCATACAAACCCCCTTATTTAACCCCCTTAGGGGTAGAATTTCAAAAACCCCTTTTTTAGCGAGCGGTTTGGGTTCACAAAGCATCTTCCCTGAAAATTTGAAGTTCCTACGTTCAGCCGTTTGGGCTGTAGCTTGTCTGTCAGTCAGTCACTCAGGACAAAGCCTTTTATAGTTATAGATAGAGCTGTAATTAAATCTTGGCAAACGCAAGATGCTAGGTTAACAGTTCAAATAACAACCGAAGTATAAACCGTTGTCACACTTGACTGCAAACACAAGACGCTTGCCAAGTGAGTCTCTAGTTGCAATACCATGCGTCTTTGAAATATAATTTACTTACTTGTTTCTTCTTTTTCACAACTTTAAAAAGTTATCTTTTAAACTTTTTGAAGTTGTGAAACCAAGCCATTTTGAAACCTAGTTTCTTTGCGGTGGTTCTAAGCTCGTATGTTGATTAATATTGGTCCAGCCAGCATTGTAAAAGTATCAGCTCTTTTTCAAAATGATTTAAGGCATTTTTGGCAAGTGAATTCTCTATTAACTGCTTCACGCGTGCCAGTATGATTGTTATAAATGATAAGCTTTAATATTAGGTCGCGGCTCACAAAAAGTGTACTATAACACACGAGATAATGTAACACACGATAACACACTGGAAATGCGTAACACACTGGAGCTAGAGTTAAGGTTACCCCACGTTTAAAAATTATTAATACTTGATAAACGACAACTACAAGTACATCGTACGTTAAAATGACATCGAGTCATCTGATGGTAAGCATCGAAACTCGTTAAACCACTTGACATAGTAAGTTTTGCAAGTATTGAATTGAAAAACGAAAGAAAACTCGAACGTTTGTAAACCGGCACAGGCGGAGTTAAGTTTGATATCGAACGAGGCCGAGCATAAATCTTGGAAAGCCTCAGATTTTAAGTTACCCGCTCAAATAACTGCACACGACACGCCGAGTGTTGTTACAGTTGGCTGTAACTACGAACCGCTTGCCAAATATGTCGCTACTGATAGCAGAGTATATTGCGATAAGATTTACACGCCACTGAATTTTCTCACATTCGCTTTTCACCCATGCTATATTTTGCTGGAACGGAGTTTCATGCTACAATACGAATTTATTTTTAATATCTAAGCTGACTAGTTATGATAAAATATACGTGAATGTCATGATACACTCAGTAGGAACAAAGTTTGGAATAACACCCAAAACAAAACTTCTTTTTTTTTTCACGTGTGATTTCGCCCATCGCTCGATAGATCTATCATCTATATCTCATCTTGTCTTCAGTTAGCTCGCGCTAACTAGGTCAATACCAAATCTTTATTCGTGCTAATTCTGGTGACTTATAGTTATAAGAGAAACTTTCATTCCACATTTTAGAAGATTGTTGTGGATTTTAGTAACACCCAAACATACAAAAATTGTCACATTTGAAACGCACAAACGTGAAAATTTTAAATTTTAATACTAAACTCGCCAACGGCATATACACCTTTGGAGGTTTTGTTGTGCTAGTCCCATCGAATCACAACTGAAACTAGATAATATTTCGGTAAGTATATTTCGACTTACAACATAATTTTTTTATAAATACTAGATACGGGAACGAAGTTGCGAAAATAAAATAACAGAAGGAGCTTTTAAATGTTAGAATCCTAATTTTCTACCTTCCGAATGTCATTCAGAACATAAGATAAACAGTTCACGAAATCCTTCCTCTAAAGCCAACATCCGCGATACAGTGACTTATTTTGTTTTCCGCGACAACTTTAATGCGAAAAGGGTTGCATTTGTTCCACTTAGAGTGACAGGCTACCCCTGATACCACGTCGGTCGGATTCGTCGGATTCTTGGGAATATCTGATATTCTATGTTCTGTGGAAGTGCGTGTGAGTGTATACCTGTAAACGACACAAGTATTCGTCACATTACGTATATTGAATTTGCTTTGTTCTTACTTTAAGAGGATTCATTGAATTTATTTTTGTCTTTCTCACTCTCACGGATTCGTTGGTAGATGCGATGTGCTGCGTCGCGGAAGAATATAACAGAAAAACGACCTTTTAGCTAATTACTCAAAAACTAAGCCAGTTATCAAAAATCTGTTTCTAAGCGTTTTGGATACGCCATTAATTCGGTTCCTAATTACTCAGGGTAGTTAATCTAAATTCAAACGCTTTAGGTATATCTATGTCACCGTAAAATTTCATATACTTAACGTTAGATAATAATTATAATAATCTATCTCACGAGAATGTAAACTGTCAAAATATTGTGAACCGCAACATGCTGTTTACTGTTATAAATGGAAATATAGGATTTCCAAGCTTTTAAGCTTTGAAAATATTGTAGACTCATGATGTTAAAGATAATCTGCAGCTGACTGTAAAAACGAAAGAAAAGTTTTTGGGGGGTAAATTAACACAGCTCATGACTGTTTGTTTTAAAAGATGTAAGCACAGTAGTATTTTCTGACAGGTATTTTTAAGTAAGTCTATAATTATTTTTAGCACATGATTAAAGCGAATTGCTGATAATTATCATGCCGCACACACAGTATATAAATTCCAAAAAAAGTAACTGTACGAAAGAAAAAATCGATGGCCACAAGGAAACGGGATAAGATGTAAAAACGTATGTGACGTAATTTATGTACTAAATTCTCTGGTGAAAACTTTCTCGTAGCACATTTCTCGACACGAGTTTTCAAGGCAAACTTTTTTATAACTCAACTTCTTTAGTGGCTTTACGGAGAAACATTGCTATACTTGGGGTTGACCCTTTTTTGTGGAGACTTGTTACGAGACGATTGTAAATATTTCTTGACCAAAAAGTTTTATGTGCGCAAATATAGATTGCAAAATGGAGCTTGTGGTGAAATTACTTGAAACCACTGAGTTACAAATGAAACCTACAAAAGCATCAGAAGATATTTAATTTTCAATAGCTAAAGTTTGTTATAAAATAACTGCTAACAATGTACCTAACTAAAGTACCTACCTACCGTAGCAGCTCAGACTGATTTTGTTGTACTTCTAATTATACTGATAGGTTCTTAGTTCTTACTTTCGTTTAGTCGGGGAACTTGAAAAAAACTATTAATTCCTTTTTCAATTACAAGACTACAAAAGTCGTGGGTGTTTTAATTTTCCATTTGTATTTAGAGAGATTCCGTTGTATCTGCTACGTCAGTTATAGAAATAAGTATGTCGGAATTGTTCTCCTTTAGTTCAGTTCTAAAAAAAAGCCAGTTACACCATAATTATTTTGACTCACTTTAAAGGTCTATGTAGAAACCGAAATACATGCGGGCGACGCGGCGCGCAACAACTTGTATTATAATAATAATATTCAGTGCTATTGTTCTATCCATAAAACCACAATTTAAAGATATTCTATCTTAATTTGAGTTAACTTAAGTTTTGCGACCTTTCTAGCGCAAATGGCTTGCTGTGGCCAGAACTTCTTGGGTCCGCCGTTCGATTTTCAGCACAGACCAGTTTACCAGATTACGATTTAGTTCTAGTTTTGTAGTTCGGCTGCGGGCCTAACAATAAAAACGTGTTCCCCTGTGTGTGGCAACCGATTAGTGATAGGAGATTAGTTAAGTTAGTAATAACGTTTTCAGTAGCATTGTCACTTAGATAGATGAGGTGAAAATAGTGTGAAAAACTATTAAAAATTATTAATAATTTTTAATAGTTTTTGTGGTGTTCATGGCAAGGAACAATAGTTGATAAGTATCATTGGTACAAGCGATATTTTGAGTAAAAGCATTATTTCGACCATTGAAGACGACATTGAAAAATGCGAATTCGTCCAACGCGAACACAGTTACCGGCGGACCTGTGACTGGTCGCAATTTATTCTTCTCACAAACACGAGCGCCGCTGATTCAATATTGACACTGGCTGGCTGCAGTTAGGGCATTCCCTTGTGCCTGGCGCTAACGATAAAACCTAAAGATACTTTGCATGTATCGACTTGTTTAATTTTAGAACTCTATCCAGAATCATTTATCATAATATTATTGTAGGTTGCTTCTTTGATAACTGAATGAGCAAAATGGTCTTAACTCTTAATATATTAATTAAAATATATACTTAAAATTTGCCACCATTCCACGCGGGCAAGACTTGTATAGTAATTATAATAAGCTAGTGATAAGTTTTATTGTAAATGTATTAGGTTAGTTTTCTGTGTGCGTAATAAAAATTACAATGCTTAATTTAATGGTATTTAAAAGATACATACGGTCTGAATACCTACTAATATTTGGCCATATTTGTAAATTAATGTCTTAAAATTATTATATAGTATTTATTTTATCTTAATTTGTGCTGATAAATATTGTTCCTTACAATAAACATCTTTGACTCGTAAATATATATTATTTTCGTTGATTGATTCGTATAAAAAAATTAATATTTCGAATAATATGGCACTTAAGTTAGTGTTTCTCCTATGAGTACACAATACACATGATAGAAAATTTAACCTTGAAAAGAAAATCTTCATCTTATTATTTTCAGCAATATTTACATTTTGAAGCCGGGCAATGTTGAGGTACCTACCTACTCATGAACTACGAACCTATAAATTGTTAAGAATCTAACCGTTACCCTTACGGGTATTTTATTCAATCCACTCAATCGCTTTATTGAAGTTTCTGCCCTAGTTTACGAAATATGAAAACCAAGGATAATTCCGCTTATTGAAAATTATTCGATTCTTACTAATAAGTCACATAGAGATGATGCTTAAAAAGACGTAATTAATTCTCTAAGATATAAAATATTGTAAATAATTTGAAGTATCAAGACGCAGAACTGTTTGGCTGGATTATTCTTATCATGCCATCGAAATATGAACATTACGACAGAGAAGTTTACTATACCTGTTTCAACTATTTTTTTAATAAACCAAACTGATTCCTGCTACTCCTTCGATAACCACAAAGGACTCGATTCCTGATCATCAACACTTTACTGAGAAAAAAAGTCATTCAAGCAAATTTAAAGCATTATTTCTTCTGTTGAAGCGTTAATAGAGAAAAAGATTCCGACGAATTGAGAACTTCCTCCTTCTTTTGAAGTTGGTTAAAAATAAAGAACTCTGTATACGTTACCTACTGTTTTTATGTGAATAAAGTTTATTATTAGGATTTATGAGGACACTATTTTCAAATTCATTATCAGAATTTCTCAATTCTATAATTACATTGAAGTAATTATTATTATATTCTCAAGATTACACATTAGACTGATTAGACATTATATTAGCTTTTTTTATATCAAAAACATCAATCAATTATCAATATAAACATAAATTTTTTTTTTTTCGTGGTACCTACTACTTAGAAAAAATAATAAATCTGAAACAGAGCAGTTAAACAAGTTTACTTGTTACGTTACTCAGCCATGAATTCGTCTTCGAGTCTTTTTCAATCTAAAAGATCTGAGTGATAAATGTGAGTACATCTCTCTGAAAAACTCTGCTATCGAGCTGGCTTTCAATTAATTTGTCTCGGAAAAGTTTAATTTATTGCACTCGTAAGAAACTGGATATAAAAACTTTGAAGAACTATGTCTCAATACTTAGTATCTTAATAGTGATTTTATTTTATCCGTTTAAAGAGTTTAGCTTACATACATACATTGTCAGCATCAAAATATTATGGCCTCCTCTTAATTTCAGCAACGAATACATTTTTCTTTTTGATGTTTAAAACAGTAGGTACGATACATATACAACATAGAGGGCGATAGACAAAGCAAAGTTTATATACCTAACCCCATTTATTGTCTGCTTCCAAAGCAATACCATACCACGTTATTACGCTGTAACCATAAAAAGTAGTGTTTTGGAAACAATGACAGCATCGTCGCCGTTTTCATGGCGAAATGTAGGGGGTGACGCATGCTGCTAACAGCTCGGAGTTTCGCTGTAACTGGGCGTACAATGTAGGCGTAGACGTTTACTATAGGAATGCACAGAATATATTAGAAAAAAGTCAAGTCACTTAATGTAAATCCATCAAATCATTAATTTCATTTTTTTAGTTTGATTACACCAGGCTTTAGGGCGTTTTCCAAACAGGACAGATTAAATTGCTTTAAAGGAAAATTCGCTATTTGAGAAGAACCTGTATGGTCCATATGCAGAAACACCGCTCACATGAAACACCACACACAATTCTTCCATTTCTTCAACGCACTTATCATCCCGACCGGGACATCCTCGGATGTTGACTTCACAATAAGAAATCTACGATTTCGCGTAATTATATTTTCCGCAAAACAACGCCTGCTTCCTTCCAATATTTCTTATCAAAGTCTGCCCGAAGGATAACCAACGCAGTGTCAGAAATAATGTGGAAAAGCAACAGTTGCGAAGCATAAATAGAGTTTGGTATGAAGGGGTTTCTTTTACTTGCTTAATATTTTTTGTAACAAAACGATGTTTGTAACAAAACTCCTTCGATATTCAGTAGGTCTGAAAATAGGACAGAAACTATTTTTCATTTTTCTAAGGGAGAAATAATTTGTATGGCGAAACAAGGTTTTCCGGATGAGCTACCTAATGAATAAATAGAAAAAAAGCTTTCCTACATTGCTTGCTGTGATTAAGAATTTACAAAAGTGTATTTTTAGTGTCAAATTAGTACATTATGTAAACAAACTGATTCGATAATAAAACTACATTAATATTTATGATTAAATTAATGATATTCATTGATCATTACTAAGGATAGGCCTGTTCGAACATTTTGCCAAAGCCTTTTTCATACAAGGAAATTTAGCGCCATTTATCAAACATCCTGCGAAATACTTGTTTTTTTTTTATGTAATATTTCTTGATGTTACTTACCGATGATACGTTATCCCATGCTTCTTTTTAAATTTCTTGGTGTAATTTTTGCAGTCTTTTATCGCACAATTAGGCATTTTTATCTTTTAGAGTTAAATTTTCCACTATTCTCTCGCTACTAAGCGTACTTACTAAAATGGCGGGAACCGTCTCCATGGAAACGTGCGTGCGGAGCGTCGTGAGCTGAGGCGGGGACCGCGGCATAGACAATAGTGCGCGTACAATGGGGACATTTCCCCATTGAACTGGCGACATTTTTTCGCGCGGTTTGCCCTGTCTCTATATAGAGGTCAATGATGATATTACAATAATTATAATATTAACACGGTATTACTCTTGTCTGGTTGAAACGCTTTTGTTTCATTGTAATTCGTTCAGTTTCAATTATTATTCATTATAATTAATTACTATACTTTATACTGTTGTACGGTAAAAATTAACCTTCAAATTTTATTTATATCTTCTCATTTATTATTAAATCGTAAGTAAAGCATTAAAATGTTGTCGTAAATCCAATTCCTGAAACAACTGAAGAACGGAATCACATTAGTACCAAGACATTCCGAAATTCTAGAAATTTTGTAATGCGGTAAGTATATCTTATTTTGTGTATTAAGATTTTTGTCCTAAAGATCATGCAATAATCGTTACTAATCGTTACTAGTCGTTACTAATATTATAAATGGGAAAGTGACTTTGTTTGTATGTTTGTTCCGCTTTCCCGCCGCTACTACTGAACCGATTTGGCTGAAATTTGGAACATTTATAGCTTATAACCCGGATTAACACATAGGCTACTTTTTATTCCGGGAAATTCCATAGTTCCCGTGGGAAATTTTTACAGCAATCTATAGCTACATCTATAGGTACGTAGCTAAAGCAAACATCTTTGAAAGTAGGTATAAGGTTGTAATATTGAATGGGAACGGGAAATTTATGTTTCCCTCAGGATTTGTTAAAAAGCGAATTTGACACAGGCAGGGCGGTGGGCAAAAGCTAATGATACTACAGATCTGATACTACTACTACTGATCACTACAGCTGTGATAATGGGCACCATATAGGTTCTGAACTTAGCACTGTTCGCTTTTAACAATGTGTGTTTAGCAATGGGTTATGGGTTAATAACATTATAACTGAGAAAACGGGTACCAATACAGACCCTAAACTTACAACTTTTTCGCCATTAACATTATGTGTTTTAGTTGAAAAATGGGATATGGGATTATCCTTATCCTTACTAATATTATAAATGGGAAAGTGACTTTGTTTGTATGTTTGTTCCGCTTTCCCGCCGCTACTACTGAACCGATTTGGCTGAAATTTGGAACATATATAGCTTATAATCCTTATCCTTACTAATATTATAAATGGGAAAGTGACTTTGTTTGTATGTTTGTTCCGCTTTCCCGCCGCTACTACAGAACCGATTTGGCTGAAATTTGGAACAGATATAGCTTATAACCCGGATTAACACATAGGCTACTTTTTATTCCGGGAAATTCCATAGTTCCCGTGGGAAATTTTTACAGCAATCTATAGCTACATCTATAGGTACGTAGCTAAAGCAAACATCTTTGAAAGTAGGTATAAGGTTGTAATATTGAATGGGAACGGGAAATTTATGTTTCCCTCAGGATTTGTTAAAAAGCGAATTTGACACAGGCAGGGCGGTGGGCAAAAGCTAATGATACTACAGATCTGATACTACAACTACTGATCACTACAGCTGTGATAATGGGCACCATATAGGTTCTGAACTTAGCACTGTACGCTTTTAACAATGTGTGTTTAGCAATGGGTTATGGGTTAATAACATTATAACTGAGAAAACGGGTACCAATACAGACCCTAAACTTACAACTTTTTCGCCATTAACATTATGTGTTTTAGTTGAAAAATGGGATATGGGATTATCCTTATCCTTACTAATATTATAAATGGAAAAGTGACTTTGTTTGTATGTTTGTTCCGCTTTCCCGCCGCTACTACTGAACCGATTTGGCTGAAATTTGGAACATATATAGCTTATAATCCTTATCCTTACTAATATTATAAATGGGAAAGTGACTTTGTTTGTATGTTTGTTCCGCTTTCCCGCCGCTACTACAGAACCGATTTGGCTGAAATTTGGAACAGATATAGCTTATAACCCGGATTAACACATAGGCTACTTTTTATTCCGGGAAATTCCATAGTTCCCGTGGGAAATTTTTACAGCAATCTTTAGCTACATCTATAGGTACGTAGCTAAAGCAAACATCTTTGAAAGTAGGTATAAGGTTGTAATATTGAATGGGAACGGGAAATTTATGTTTCCCTCAGGATTTGTTAAAAAGCGAATTTGACACAGGCAGGGCGGTGGGCAAAAGCTAATGATACTACAGATCTGATACTACAACTACTGATCACTACAGCTGTGATAATGGGCACCATATAGGTTCTGAACTTAGCACTGTACGCTTTTAACAATGTGTGTTTAGCAATGGGTTATGGGTTAATAACATTATAACTGAGAAAACGGGTACCAATACAGACCCTAAACTTACAACTTTTTCGCCACTAACATTATGTGTTTTAGTTGAAAAATGGGATATGGGATTATAATGCTATAAATGTGAAAATGGGTACCTAAATAGGTCTCTATTTACATTGTGTGTTTTAGTTGAGCAATGGGATTTTGGGTTAGTAATATTGTAACTGTAATATTAAATACCTATATAATTTCTGACTTACCATTGTTTCACTATAAGTTTTTTGTTTTAGTTGAGATAGATGAGTTTAGATGAGTCAATGAGATACAGGTTAAAAATATTATATTTGTGAAAACGGGTACCCATATAACATAGGTTTTAAACTAATAACTGTTTTGCTACTGAAAATTTTTGTTTTAGTTGACAAGGGATATGGGAAAGTAATACGATAAATGTGAAAATGGGTACACAGCTGCTGAAATTGCAAGAAATACAGGTTAGCTTAGGTAAGAATAGGTTGGTATGCAGCGTTGCGGAAGAATATATCAGTAAAACGACGTTTTACCTCATTACTAAAAAACTAAGTCAGCTATCAAAAATTCGTTATGAATATATTATGTTTTAGATGAGCAATGTGATATGGGATAGTAATGCTGTAAATATGAAAATGGGTAGATACATTGAGCCCCGTAGTTGAACCTATATTGATTAAGGACGGAAGCGGGAAGAGCAGTAAAACAACTAAGCCGATGTTTCTTTTAGTTGTTGTAGTAGTTCACTGTTTGTCTATCCCGTATGCTACTTTTTATCCCAGAAAATCGTTGGCTCCCACGGTATTTGTAACAGCCCGAAATTCACGCGGGCGAAGCCGCGGGCAAAAGCTAGTATGTAAATAATTTTGGGATAAAGAGTGGGCAGAATTATTGTAAAACTGTTGCAATCTCTCTCCCCGGATTTACTGCATATACGAGGTATTTAGTGAGAATGTAGATGGTAGGGTAAGCGTTCACATTTATGACTCCATAGCGGATCAAACGCCGTGGAAATTATGTACCTTTGCAGCACTTCATTACACCTCCACTCGGGTGAAATTCCTTCATCATAATATTATTCCTTTGTGGAAATGTTTTTGACATACCTGCCTAATTACAGCGTAGACTGACGAACAGGAACCATTAAATTGTTAAAGTCATTACAGAGCATAGCAAATTTGCTAGCACCTAGAACAGTCTGATTGGACATCAGAGAAAAAAAACAAGTCCATTCATCAACGCTTGAAAAACCCAAAGGCTTAGGTTGACGAGACAGGCACGAAAAGTTATCGACGAAAAAAATATAGAGTACGAAATCGAGTTACAAGATTTGTCCCAAACACAGTAATAGCTTGAACAATTCGATTTAGTGAAAACTGTTCGGCGTTCATAGAACAAAAGTGTCATGAAAATTTCGTTCCGGGGAAATGCATTATACTCTTCAACAAAGCGAAATTTATGAGGTAACTTTAGCTGGGAGCGCCAGGTAGATCATAAATAACAATTTGATTTATTATTTGATGGTGGATACAGCATAAGTCAGTGGTAATCACCAATGTGAGATATGAGATGTTTGTATTTTCAATAGAATTGTATCAAATGCCAAACTCGTAATTCCCCGATACAATAATTTATACGGCAAGCATACCCTAGACTGTATTGTACCAACATTGCTAAACAGTTTGCCCTATAAATTAAAACAAGAAATCACTCGAAAAAATATTAAGGGTAAACTAAAAACATATTTTCTGAACAAATAAATATTTTATATCATACTTAATAGAAGCATCCTGTAGTAGCAGTGGAGTGTAACCAGCATTCGAATCTACTTAGCAGAAGTGCCGTCTCAATATAAAATATTTTAGCTACCCTCAATGATCATTATGTATACTTACGCTTGTTAATTTGTACCTACTTACTATAGTGTTATTGTTGTTATATATATGAAACTAAGTACCGAATGCTAAACGACGAATGTCGCGGTGTACATACAAACCCAATTGGGTTTTTGTTACACCGTTAGGTAATATTATGTAATGTTATATTTAATGTATTGTTATATTTAAATAAATTTAAATAAATAAATAAATTGCAGAATTATATCGATAGTAAATAAAATAGAATTTAGTCTTACTTAAGTACTTTTTTTTTCAGGTATGTGAGATTGGCGACAGCATTTCCAATTAGGTTTTTTTAATACAAAATAGAATTAAACTAGTCATGATACATATCATTCCTCATTCTTTGGTAACAGATATATTTAAAACCAAGAAAAAAAAGACTAACAGACTTACCTTCGATAGACTATTATGATCATGTCACTTTTCGAACAAATGTCATTCCCATACACAAAAGAGAGGCCCATACATTTTAATTGTCAGGAATGTAGAAGACTAAATTAACTTTGCTAGTAGTCTATAGGTATAAAGAAAGCATCCCATAATTATGAAGAATATTATAAAATGTGTATAGCATAAAATACAACAGAATTCCGTAACCAGTTCAGCGGCAATATATTATCACAACAGCTGCGCGATCTAGATGGTATCTGATAATTACAGACTGTAATTTGTATTTGTAATTATCTGCGGTAATGTTGCTTCGAAGTAATTATGTGAGTTGTCCTAAATACTTCACATAAAACTCGCATTAGATAAACTTGCGCCGCATCGAGATTGCTATGTTTCCACTCGCTATAGGAAGTAACAATTAACAAGTAAACAGTTAACATTTATTCGGTAAGGCAACATAGTGATAGATACTTAGTACCTACTAGTTTATGCCATATCCGTAAAGCGTGCCGAGTTTTCCATTAAGGGATTTTTAAAGTAAAAATGAAAAATAGTAGGTAACGTTGAATTCGGGAAACTCACTTTCAAGTAGGTACATAAGCAACTTTAAAGTATTATTAGCAGTTTATCAGCCATAAACCACGCTACCCACCGAAATAAATCACACAAAATAATACCTACCGCATTTCAGCGATGAAAAATGTTGCCGCACCGTAAAGCAAACTGTTTCAGCGGATAAAGAAGGCGAGTCATTTGAAGTCGATGTTAGTAGCGAGGCTTTATTCCGCCTCAAACGCGAGTGGAGATTGCACTCGCGTTACAAGTGATGCAGGTCGCGTTCACAAAACATTCGATAGAGGTAAGGTAGGTACACCGTAGTGTAATTTCCCTCAAGTGGGGCACGACCCTAGACGCAGCAATCAAGCGACGAGCTCCGTTCCCCTACGTCTGCCTCAAAAATAACATTAAAACCTTATTGGTTCGGTTGGGAGCTACCTATGCTTAAATTAATACCTCTACAGAAGCACTTAGCTTGATTAATTTAATATTATAACTAAACAACTTTTTAAATAATATAAAATTCTCGTGTCAGCGCTTTTTACCTCCCCGAAATGGCTCTACGGATTGCTATAAAATTTTCTGTTTATATTCAGTAGGTCTGAAAGTAGGTATTTTATAATGGCAAAACAAAATCTGCTGGATCAGCTGGCATTTATTACATTGATATGATATTATTACAAGTATCTAAACACGTTTTTAAGTATATTTAAGCTGCTTTGTTCGTAAAATACTATCAAGAGAGTTGCTGGCTTTATTAGGTACAAAAGATATGCTGTTTGGCGATCATTTCAGGTAGCTTATGTCCAGCTGTGGATGTTCACTGTCTAAAACGACAACGATAAAATAGATAGAGTCAAAGTTATTACTTATTATTTAAAAACTCCAAGATAATTCTTTGACAGCTACGTTCTTGCACCAGAAACATTTGTGTGTATTTTTTACTTTTTTCGTAATTTTACACGATTCCTCGTACTTTTCTCAGTAAAAAATAAAAAAAAGAATATCTCTAGTTTGAATCCTTAAAAAGAAATAAACTATGATATTTTCTTCTGAGTATGAACCACCGGATGAGAGGGTACTGTTCCGATTGAAAGTGTTGACTTTATATAACTCTTAAATTAAAATCTATCCCGCGAGAGTGTAAACTAGTATTGAAATACTGTGAACCATGACATACTGCTGACAATTTAACGCATTAGGTTTCGGCGGATTATGGTGGGTTATTGTATGAAAGTTAATTCGTTAAATTGTAAACCTAGGGTTCGTCAGTTTACAATCTTGCAAGATAGATTTTAATCTAACGATATTTACTATCTTCCGGTGACATCATTATCCTGTTTTATTATTATGATCATCAATAATGATAATATTTTTTTTTCAGGCTCTTAAGATTCCATCGTTGGGCACAGAACTCATTAAATAATAATAAAGTATGAAATTCAAATTACTGAATCTTTATGTTATACATAATGACAATATTCTAATGCGGATATTCTCAAATATCAGTTTCCAATTAATAAAAATTCAAGTACAACGAATACTTTAAAGGAGGACCGAAGATTTGTTCCGTTGGAAAATTAATTAATTTTGAAGAAATGTATACCGTAAGAGCGGTATATTAAAAATAAATTCTTGTGAGGGAAAATGTTCTCAAATTAATTCCGTAAAGATTTTTTATTGAGTATGTACTAATTGCGTTATTACGTTTTTTATTAAACAAATATTCATCACTCAGTCAACATTAGATTGTATCGTAGACACATATGAAACGTAGATACTAAATAGTTAATGTTTTTCCATGAAACTAATCTTAAAAGATTTTTTAAATAAAACTATTTGACCATATGTGATGTCCTGACCCCAAATCATACATCTTGTGAAATCCTATAGTAATGATATTTTAATTTAAATATAATGCAGGCAAAGCATCACGTTATACTTGGTTGCTATAAGATAGTTATTTGCTATGCAAGGTAGCATAGTAGCTTTTGGAGTAAAACTTAACAAATTGAATGCGGAGTAGTGAAGGATTCTTGGGTTGAAGCATGAGCGTAGCACATGGTTTTATTAGAATCCTAAACGTGGCGAGGCTAGAAATAAGTAATTAGTACAATTATTAATTTAAAGTATTTTCCATATCCAAGTTTATTTTCATGCATAAAGAATTATAAACACAATTACAGTGGAAATGTATGTTAGAGGAAATATATAAAATAAATTGTTTGAAACAAAGAACCGTCTGTAAGTTCTTACTCAGCCTGTCTTCGACAGTGTAAAGTAAAAGGAATGGAGTTTCTAACGCATTCTCCCGTTTCACTTTATTCGCTAACATCAATCGTCGGTACTCGAGGTGAAAATCACGTTTTTGTTCTGTAAAATTGATATTCTTTAAATTTTATCCCTTTATATTTTATGCACTTGTATACTATAATTTATTTATTTATATTTAAAACAAGCATTAATTTTTAACTTACAATGTAGTTTTGTTCAGATGGAATCAATTTTGAAACAGATGATGTCTTTAACCGATTCAGCTTTGTTTGGATGACAATTCATAATGACTTGTGTGACGTCATTCTAAATCCAATATGGTGCAAGTCCCAAGATGGCGGACTATAGTTATTTTTAATGCACCCCTACAATAAATTTAAGAAATACGTATCAAACGGACTCAAATTCGAATTTATATACATACAAAAGCTTGTATTTAAAATTACTTCTTAGAATATCTTTTATTTTTCACCTAACTGAAATTTCGGTTCACTTAGAATTGATGTTTGTTTTAATAAAACAATAATTATGAAATTCAGCGAAATTGACATTAATTTTATTTAGATCTTTATCTATCATCTTTATTATGATAAGTTAAAATATTTCAAAGTGCTGTTAGTAAATTATTCACGTTACTTCAAATGCTGTGCGCTAGCTTGCTGCAGGATTATTTAAAATACCATCCCGATATTGCAGATTCGTTCTATAACGATACAGACACTAAAGGCACAGAGAATCCAAGAAAAATACTAACGTAGAAGTTATTTTGAAGATAGGTTTACCTACCGATTCTTATTGTCGTTCCTTTAATTTTTACACTACTGCATTCCCAAATTGACTTATGCTGGAATTATCCTCTGCCTTTAATGAAAAGTTTAAGGTCTTGTCTAATGAAATGGAAACCGGTTTGTCACAAAACCTCGTTCCTCCTCTGGTGGACTTATGGTACATTTGAATTGGTGCATTGTGAAGTCTTCTCACGTTCCTCACTGAATCAATTACGCTACAGCCCAGTTTCCTGCTTCTAATGCCGTAGTCTCATTTCTGACGTTTTATTGAACTTTTTAGTAATTCACACCGCTGAAGCTGAACGTACAACTTCCCTCTCAAAGATGGAAACCTCTATGATCATTTAGGTACGTATTAAGTAATATATTAGTATTAGTTTCTGTCCTAAAAATTACGCCAACCTAAAGATTTCTAAGTTTTAACACTATGTCGCATATTCTAGCCTCAGAATTGCTTTAGATGTATCTTATTACTGCATATAACTTAAACTGCTTTGCCGTAGGGTGTTTCTGCAAAATCTTTTCTTGTTCTTTTTTCCATTTTGAACGGAATCATTGTAAAAATTTTCATTTTCATACGTACTACTACTAAAATGAAAGTTTTCATTTTAATTCTAGTAGTAATAGGTATATACAAGGTTCTTTCTAGGATAAAGGTTGGAAAGGGACGAGAATAAGTGAAGACTTTTCTGTTTATAACAGAATATATCATGGTTAGTATCATGTTAATATAAACATGATATTAACCAATTTATAAACATCATTCAAGTATTGTACACTGAAACTAACTGTACCTACGTTAATCAAACTGACGTACCTAGTAAAGTTTGTTAAAATTGGTAGATACTTATGTCCATCTAGTAGGATAGTTCAAATTCATTGCGATACTAGAAAGAAAGGCGAAACTCTCTCGTTCCAATCAGCTACGGAAACCACTTTTATTACACTACAAAGAAAACTAATTCAAGTGTCCTCAACGGGAGTAACTTTCAAGGGGCAACGAGGATGCACTCGCCGCCATAACGGGGAAATAAATTTCAAATGCTACACTATCTTGCTTAATATAACCGTTCTTTACTTAATCTGGAAATATTTGCTGACATCTTTTCTTCTTTATAGTGACTGAGATTTACGCAAAAATGAAAAAGGTGAATTTTTCTCGTTCAGCATTACGTTATCGCTTGGTTGTTCTTTACTTTTTTAACAGTTCTCTCATCGGGACTCACTTGTTTGGCTTGGATTTCCACAACTAAATAATGTGTGAGTTTTTCTATTGTATATTGTATTTACTATTTATGTATACCTATTGTATTTATCTAATCTAATAAAGGTGAAAGTTTGTTACACTTTCATGCCGCAACTACTGAACCAACTCTGCTAAAATTTTGAACATATAAATAGTTTATAATTCGGATTAACACATACGCTACATTTTGTACCGGAAAAATTAACGGCTCCCACAGAATTTTTAAAAAACCCAAATTCTTTCTTTCTACGGCAATCTATAGCACCAGTACAGGTACCTACATTGTAAAGCAAACTTCCTTGAAAGCATATAAAGGTTGCAATAGGGTGAGGAAATGGAAACGGGGAATTCAAGGTTTCCTAGGGATTTGTGAAAACCGAATTTAAATAGGGTGGTGCCACGGGCAAATGCTAATGTATTTTTATCAGTTATCCAGTACCCATAACACAAGCTAACGCTTACTTTAAGGCTAGATTGCAATTAGTGTAATGTCCTGATACACGGGTGTCTTCTCAAATTGAGTTTGATCTTAGCCCACCACTGGCCAATTCGCAGGTTGGCATCCTGACTGCCTGCAAATTGGTCAGTGCAACAAACGTAAAATTAAATGTACTTAGTACGTACAAAACAGCATCTATGAGCACGAAATTATAACATGTCCTAATAGACATATTTTAACCTCAAGAATGTTCAGTGAGTTAGAGTGCATATCGCTGTATGTCGATAGCTTTGAATCAAAGCGCATCCCTAATAGTTCCGAAAATAAATGTGTTTTCAATAAATGATTCTTATAAAGTTGATACGAGTATAACCGACTGCCAGCTAAGATACTAGGGTTTACTTTATTTGCCAGTATTTTCAGTAAGAATAAAAATTCAAAATTTATTTATTTCACATAAACATCACATTTCACACACACACACACACACACACACACACACACACACACACACACACACACACACACACACACACACACACACACACACACACACACACACACACACACACACACACACACACACACACACACACACACGGCAGCCTTAGATTAAGCGACTATCTTGTCCCTTATCGACCTACTCCCTCAACACTGTATTTTTTTAATATATTTATATCTTCTTCACATCCCTAAGAGTTTATGGTATAAAATTCATAATATGGCGAACGTGAACAAAGAATACATGCGGGTGCTTGTATTAAAACAATGCGCGCATCACTACCACCTGAAGTGGGACTGAGAACGGCTGTAAAATGCTGCTTTGAGGCGAACGAAACGAGTCTACCCGCGAAATTCATGAAAGCGGTTTTTCACAATTTGTAAGCTAATATAATATAATGTGATATGCCTAAGACAGTAAAATTGCGGCAATCAGCTGCTTGATCCAAGTGACAAGTAGCGTTACGTCGTGACGTATAGAAATGGATCAAAATTAATTAAATTTGTGCGAACTATATGGCTATTTTGACAGGTGACGCTCAACTGAGCATCACTTCGTCAAACTTCGTCAACTGAACGTCAAATCGCATACATTTTTTAGAATTTTGTTCCATTTCTATACGTCGTGACGTAATTTGGCTCAGGGGCAGAAGTTCAAGAAAATAGTATCCAAAAATATACTTATTCACATTGTTCCATAGTTATTATAATGGTGATACATTACAGCCTCTCGGCAAACTATGCCAGCCACCCTTACTTTTGCAACTGCAGTTATTCAGTGCACAAAATTCAAGACAGGTGAGACATTAAATAAAAAAAAGTGATGAAGCGTCGTTTTATGTCCCATCGAAGTCAAACATAGAGCCCCTAGAGCGTACGGGAGTAGAGTAGCCCACTTAAGTAAAATTAGCTCCTTCTGTAAGCGCGAGGCAACACTATTGGTTGTTTTATACTACTCTGATACTCCCTGACTCCCGTTTGACGTCTCTAGATTAAAAGGGAGGGTGCAGAGGAGCAGATTTCCCGATACGCTTTGTTTGAAGCCTAACTACTAGCTGCGTGTTGTTATGTACCCTCACTTTCGAATTCTCTTTCCGTTTGCGCACTCAAGTGCGTCACTTAGCTTAAACATGACAGGTACGCTGGGTACGCTCGCACGCGTAATTATGACCTTTATTTCTTGTAACGCGAATGTGTTAAGGGCTTAGAGGGTACGAGATTTTAAAGTAGGCAATGTAGATTATGCGTCATGTGTCTAGCGCCGTGTTTTGTTACGTTTTTTGTTCGGAAAGGCATTTCAGTAGTCTTTTAGACATAAGTACGTACATTTTTTAAAGATATTATTTATTTTATAAACCAGTAGCAAGTATACGAGATGTAGATTTTCTATTTTGTCTTAAACTTGATGATCAAATTTTATAATGTTTTTTTTTTAACAAAACAGAAATTGATAAAAATTACTAATAGTCATTTTTACTTACTAGTGCTAATTGTGTAAAACACTATAACAAAAAGATAATTACTGAAAATGGTAAGGTATCGTCTCTCGGTCACTGTTTGAACTGATAGGCCAGTGATATTGATGACTGTTTCTTGATAGATGGACCATAGTTCTGCTTAGAACTGAATAGAATCGCTATGAAATCATCGCCACGGTAGTTTGAGCCCCCGTAACTTAGTGGCAGGGCACCCTGCCCAGTATTAACACGTTTACTTATAGTAAATTATAAATATACCTATATTTATAATTTAACTAATTAAATTATAACTTATTAAATTAAATTTATATAATTTAACTAAATTATAAATAAACCTATATTTATAATTTACTACCGCAGCTCCGCCCTCGTGAATTTCGGTTTTTCACATTCCTATGGGAACCATGGATTTTTCCGTTATAAAAAGTAGCCTTATTAATCCAGGGTGTAACCTGCCTCCATTCCAAATTTCTGCCAAATCGGTTCAGTAGTTGCGACGTGAAGGAGTAACAAACACACATACACACACACTTTTCTCCTTTATGACACTTCACACTGAAGTGTGATATTTGTTTAATTTAATTAATTAGCCTTTAAGCATAACTTTCAGGTGTACATAATAATTAATAGGCGATAATAGAGATAGCTAAGAACCTAATAGTAGTATGTAATTAGTTCTAGCTTACAAGTATGTTGTTAGGAGCTAGGTTTACAAACTAACTATTGATCAATTTGGCCTGAATCTCAGTTATACACCAGTTTCAACTTCACTCCTAATGTAACTTATATAAAAGGTTAAAAAAATGTACTTATAATATGAGATCGATCACGGAAAGCCTCCAAGAAAATGGGTAGTAGTAGGTATTTAAAAATAACTCGTTTAAAAATAAAACAGGTCAAGTGCGAGTCGGACTCACGCACTGAGGGTTCCGTACTATACCTACTATGGAAAAAGTAAAATCATAAACATCACTTTTCTTACCCAACCGCATACTTAACTTTGGTTTTTGAGGTACATTGTTAATGCCAAAAAATTATAGATACAGAGTTGACTTTACTTTTTCCGTAAAATATACTTTTAGCCCTATTAATCATATTTATTTCAGATTTTTCGATTGGTAAACTTCGGAGATAAAGACAACTCTACTTTCTTCAACATTTTGCCCAACGAGGGCTGATTTTTCAATTGCCACATAAACTATCTATCTGAGAAGAAACATATGCCATACAAAAATCTGTCAAAACGTCATATTTATTCGTTGGCTAACGATTATCTGTTGATTGAAAAATCGGCCCTAAATCAAAAAATCTCATCTTGAAATGTTACAACCCGGTTTTCCCCCCATTTTTAAATGAAAATAAAAACTATTTTCGATTTTTTATAATTACAATAATGTCGGGCCATAATTACCTACAAACATTTCTAATTTCATATCGATATCTTTAATAGTTACTGAAATAAAGGGCCGAGACAGACAGACAGACAGACGGACGGACAACAAACTGATCTTTTAAGCGTTCTGTTTTTTTTTCTTTTGAGGTAGGTACGGAACCTTAAAAGGAACTAAAGCTGAAATACATTCAGGGAAAATGATGGCGTTAATAAAAATCCACCTTATCACAGATAATATTGTATCTATTTATATTGATGAAGGTCTCTGTAAAAGAATACACAAAGGGTCTCTCACGCAATCTGTCGATCTTGTATCAACGGAATAAACATTTGTGTGAAGAATGGGCACCTGCCAACGCGAGGGGGCGTGCGTGGCTCCGGATATCAATCACAAATTGCGTTCGCCAACGCATTTAGGACAAATTGAATTTGTTTGCTTCAATATCGTGTATATACAGTCCTAATGATCAACTGCTGAACACTAATAATATCTATGAACACTGTTAATTTTATATTTACCGCGAAAATACTATACTCGGACTTTTAATTCGATGCAGAAAAATGACGTTTCGTATTTGACTAAACTCTATTAATCCTCCTTTATTTAAGCAAAATAACTTGAGAGAAGTGACATCCAAAGTTCCAAAGAAAAATAACATTTACTTATGTGAAATACTCCGACTTTATGTATATTTAATTTCCCAAATGACAGTTAAAAACCACATTTTACTGCATCGAATTAAAAGTCGGAGTTTTAGTAAATATGCAAACCTTTTTACGCGCTGATTTCGTTATTTTTTACAAATCCCGCGAATGCTTTCGGCATAAAAGTAGCTAATGTATTTATTTATTGTAAACTATCTATTTACATTCTACTAATCCACACGAACAATCTAGCAGTAAATATACAACTAGGAGTTGGGAAAATGAAACAAAAAATGTTGTACATACCTACAAAAATTATATACCTACCTATATAATTTCCCTGCAGTTTTTCATCATAGCACGGTTATGGAATAAAACTGCAGCAAGTTAAATGTTGAAACTTTCCACTTTGACCTACAAACTAAAGTTCAGATATAAAATTTGCTACAATACAAGCAGTTTATTGCCGGTTGTCCCATGGGGGTGTTCGAACGCGGCGCCGTCAAATAGAAACGGGAATTTCACTTTGCGCTTTACTGAAGCTGAAAACTTGTTCAAAATTATTGCTATTGTTATTAACTGGAGCTGGCGGTGAATAAATGTTTTCTGTGTATGTAAATTTTTACCGTATATAAGTACCCATACAAAACTACTGTGGACCACGTGGTACTGTGGACCACGTACCGGCAAGCGCAGCGTAGGACGACCTCCTGCCCGCTGGACCGATGACCTAAAGAAGGTCGCTGGTAGCGGGTGGATGAGGAAGACGGAGGATCGTGTGTGGTGGCGCGCTCTCGGAAAGGCCTATGTCCAGCAGTGGATATCTATAGGCTGATTAGTTAGTTAGTTAAGTACCCATACATTAGTCGAATCTTAATAAAACTCATGTTTTTAGTAACTCGTCGGTCGGACAGGTCTGGTTTTTGGAGGGCCGATGGACGTGTAAGAGTTTAAAATCCTGTAATAAGGAAGGCTTCAAACAAAGCGTATCGGGAAATTTGCGCCTCTGCACCCTCCCTTTTAATCTACAGACGTCAAACGGGAGTCAGGGAGTATCAGAGTAGTATAAAACATCTAATAGTGTTGCCTCGCGCTTACAGAAGGAGCTGATTTTACATAAGGAAGGATCAGGCCTTAGCAAATCGGAGAGTGGAAAAAGTGTCCCTTATCCATCACTAAATTACAAGTACTGTTGTGCACTTTTGTAAACAAAACCAAATTAATATTTTTATATTTTTAGTGTCACTCATGATTAAAAAAATATAATTACATATCTGAATCAAATTCTGTCCAAGAGACAGGAAAAAAACAAATTTTAACAACAAATTAGGAAAGGCTAGCAGACCAATAGATACTTATTTAGAAGATATTTCTAACAAAAGCAAGCTAAATATATTTAACAGGATATTATTAAGAGCCATAAAGAAAAGCCGTAGGCAGTGTTTTCTAAATCGGAAGCGCTAGTGACT
Source organism: Coenonympha arcania (assembly GCA_036785405.1). Lineage (NCBI taxonomy): Eukaryota > Metazoa > Arthropoda > Insecta > Lepidoptera > Nymphalidae > Coenonympha > Coenonympha arcania. The sequence goes on from CM072067.1 coordinate 9,290,617, forward strand.
GCCTCTTCCGGCGACTCGGCATTCGCGGGAGAAAAATACTTTTCTTTTGTCCTGATATTTCCTGTTATCGCTATTTATCGATACCTACCTGATTTTGTTTGATTTTCAAATAACCGTTGTTTTTTAGTTATAAAATTCTAATAAAAACTTTAATATAGTTGTTTCTTTTTAATATTTTATTGAAAAGAAAGTCAGTAGTCAAAACGGTTCGCTTCTTCATTTCTAAACACATGGCTAGAGTTTGGAATGCTCTCCCGAAATCTGTGTTTTCCTTTAACTTACAATCTGGGTAAGTACCTTTAAAAATAAATCAATAGGCATCTTCTAAGTAGGTATAAGTGCGCTCTTTGTCCCTTTCCATCAGGTAACATTGCGGTCAAGTTTAAGCCTATATTAAATAAAAAATAAGTAATAATTGCCTGCAATAATGTTAATTTTAATATTTAAAAATTCACTCTATTCTGAAACACATTAATTGTTTGTACTCGTAGATAGTTTTCAAATAAATCCAATTTTTCATTCCTGAATGAGTCGTCCGCTGTCTCAAGGATATCTGCGAATGTAGAAAGGGTAGTCGTAAGGGTAAAGTAGGATGAGGTAGTGTTGCTGAAATTTTACAAAAATTTTGAAACGTTGGTCCACCAAAAATAACTTTAGCTCATATCTGTAATCAAATTAAACTGGTTACTCGCTAAAATCCAGACAGGCGTGTGACGCGTCCTCGTTCCAGCTCAAAAAATAAAATAAAAATATCTAGCGCAGAACATCAGGGCATCCGGGTCACAGGTATCTCGGTTTCCCTTTATTTTTTAGTGCGGCGCATAACGCCTTACAGCGCTCAGTTTACGATGCATCGCAACGTTGCCGCAATTTGCTCCTAATTGAATTGTAGGCGCTCGCTGCCTACAGATCCGTTGTAAGAGATAGATAATAATATAGATAAATGTTATTGGCAATAACAAACAAAATAATCACATTTTTTAAAGCTGTGACTGTAATGCTAATGTTGACATGGATACGAGTAATTGGTACAGCAAAAATGGATATCACAAGGACACAATGTCGCTAAATACGAGAACTTAATAATTTTACTCCCTATAAGTTTGTATATTGGTACTTAGCGCGTCATTTAGAACCATATTAACTATTTGCCGACGTTGTATCGTAAGTCGTAGCCGTAAAACCATATAAAGGTATTCTGTGATAAAACTTTAATTTTACCTGAATTATCAGACAGTTAGCAGTTTGTGTTAGTTACTCATTATTGCCCCAATTGCTGAACCGATTTGGCTGAAATATGGAATGGAAACAGATTATGGCCTGGATGATGCATACTTGGACTACTTCTTATCCTAATTAAATCGATAATTAGAGTGGGAATAAGGTTGAATAAGAAAACGAATAAGAAACAAAATCTAGTAAAAATGTAAACTCTAAACGCTTAAATTCAGAATACACCTATGTACAATTTATATTGCCTATACGTATTTTAAATAATCACCTTTAGTTATCATTTATCTGATTTTTCTCGTATGGCTTTTAAAACGGTCTGCCGCATAAGCAAAGATGTTAGCAAATATTTCCAGATTAAGTAAAGAACGGCTATATTACGCTAGATAGTGCACTTTTTAAAATTTATTATAGCTTTAAAGCGACCAGCGTGCGCGTTTGAAACTTAAAACCACTTTTCTCGTACGTAAACCTAAATAAATAGGTTAGGTTCAAGATTTGTCCTTCCCATGAGGACGATCATCTTGTAACGATACTTTTCTTCTAGAAGTAGTTAAGTACAACCATTATAAACGGTCGTGGATGGTTGCACTGTGTTTACCCAAATATAGCAACCAAAATATTTTACACCAGTGAACTTTGAGAACTTTCTAAAAATCGCATAGAACCACCGTTTACGCTGTTATGAAACATTTCGCGGCTGAACCAAATTGTATTGATTCCGAAGAGGTCTTAGATCATTCAATACTGTCTCAATTCGACGAATTATGGGGTCCCTTTCACTTGCCACACCATAGAGTATGAATAAATGTTTTTTTTTTACTAGTAGCCTTGTTTTTGTTGATTTACAAGGTGTGAAAAATAGAGTATTCAACGCAGGGGCAATACTGTCTTAATCTTCGGTACCCAATCCCGCGTAATAACCGAGACGTTGAGAATACATTAATATTGCATTACTGACATGATGTATCATTTACTATTTCCAACCAAAAGACACAGAAAACGACAGACCGCGCGAAAAAATGCCGCCAGTTTACTGGTGTCAAAAATGATTGTTTTGACACCAACAGCGTCAGTTGTGAGGCAACCGCAGTTTTGTCTATGGATCGCGGTTCACGCCACAGATACTTGTTTTTAGTCCGCACGTGAATTTCCACAGGGACGATATCCGCAGTGTTGCGGTATATTACCAGAAATTTTGTCAAATGGCGCTACATTTTACGTCATCTCTCTACAGTTTGAAGAAAGCAATATAAAATGTTCCAATGGGTTCATCCTCAGGTTCATATCGGTGTCCCAACCACAATTTTTATCAGTGATTTACAACACTGCGCCGATTATATCCAAGTGCAATCTTGAGTCGGGTTGGCAATACGAGGAGAGTTTCTCCGCCATTATTCGTAGATAAAAACAAACATTGCTCCTCGCCAAAGCTACTGCATTGTACAAATTACTCGGGCACAATCTCGAACGAGCATCGGCTTTAAATGTTAATTAACTCAATTTAGCGCATACTTAATGACAGTCTGTGTGCGGCAACTGGCAACCCTGATGCTTTTAACAGTTTTAAGCCTTTATAACTTACCTTCTCAGAAGCAGTGATAGACTATTTCAGCTTTATTATTGAACTTATTTTTGTCTTTCTCGCTCTCACGGATGGACGGACGTTGGTAGGTGCGACATGCAGCGTCGCGGGAGAATATAACAGAAAAACGACCTTTTACCTTATTACTCAAGAACTAAGCTAGTTATAAAAAATCTGTTTGTAAGAGTTTTTGGATATTATTATTACCGACACATTAAAACGGTAAAAAATTACAATTACATCCATTGTAGTTTCCGATAAAAATTAGAAAAACTGTGATTTTGGAGCAACTTTTGGGAGAACTTTCTATCGAGAAATGATTAATTATTACATCCTAAACACACAATTTTTCTGATAAACTCTCATCTATCACTGCATAGTAGAAACCACAACAAATCCTGCTTCATATTTTAACTCTTTCAAGACTTGATTAATAAATACAAACAATTAGACTCATCATTAAGTAGCTATCCGTTACTCCTATCCGACACAATTGGTTGATAATAATAGATTGTGTGTATAATACAGCTGTGGCGTGCTATGGAGAGGGCTATGTTAGGGGTTTCCCTGCGTGATAGAATCAGAAATGAGGAGATCCGCAGTAGAATCAAAGTCACCGACATAGCCAAAACCTTTAGCAAGCTGAAGTGGCAATGGCCAGGTCATGCTTGTCGCAGAAGCGATGGCCGTTGGAGCCGTAAAGTCCTGGAGTGGAGACCGCGTACGAGTAAGCATAGTCAAGCCCGCTGGACCGACGAAAGCGGGTGGCGGGAAGCGGCTGGATGAGGAAGGCGGAGGGTGTGGTGGCGCTCGCTTGGGAAGGCCTATGTTCAACAGTGGACGTCCGCAGGCTGAAATGATGATGATGATGATGATAATACACGTGATTCCGTAGTGAACTAGGTAGGTACATTGATTTGTATCGGTGCAGCGTAAGGAAAACGAAATAAAATTGAAAACGTAACGTTGTTGGGCGAAAAAGCGCAGAAAATCGCATGAGCCGAGCTGCTTCACACCCATGGGCGATACAGAAATATTTTCCGTTTAACTAACACCGTCCGTGTCAGGCGAATACTGCGCGCGGTTCCATTACCCTCAGAACTCGTCCAAAAGTGGATAGTAACGTTTTAGACGGTTTTGGCAGCAGCCAGGCTGACGATGGTTATGTAAATCACTATCGCGCCTCTAGCCATATGGCATTTATGATATGCTAAAAAAGATAAGAAATGCACTATGGAACGAAATTCGAAAATTTATGAAAATGATCACAGAGGTCACGTGACCTCCACGTATTCTTATACATATTTTTTTATACTATATAGGCTAGCGCTTGACTGTGATTACACCTGATGGAAAGTGATTATACAGTCTAAGCTGGAACGCGCTTGCCTAGAAGATGCCTATTTACTCTTGATTTACATTTTTTTAATTTCGTTCGAAAGTGATGCAATAGCATAATATAGGATTATGGCTAAAGCTGCTGAGAAGGCTCCGAGCTAATGAGGTACGCGTTCGGAAACTTATAAAGTCTGTGCAGGACTTTGTAGAACTAAATGAAAGTTTTTTCACGATTAAATAATTTCAACATTAGTAGTTGGAGTAGTAAGAGTTCCAGTAATGATAAAACATGCCTAAAAAAATCTTAGAACTGTTAAATATACCTAAGCTTAAGCCCAAACTGGGTAAGTTTACTAAAGTAAACCGCAGTTTATAATTTACTAAGTATAATAAATAGCACCTACCGCTTGACAATTTTCATTACAAACCAAAATATGAGCTCAAAACTTAAGAGATTTACTAGACACATTACGACAACTTTTTACGCTCGCTAGAAACAAATTACTGATACGTAGGTATTATATTTGTATAAATACTATGTTTACTTAATACATTAAGTACTTTCATGTTATTTGTTTATTTAATTAAATATTTATCCTGTCTTAATAACTCAACAGTATTAAATTTAATAAAAGTATACGAATTAAAATTTATTTAGGACGTGGACGTACGATAACGTATATTTCAACAATGTGCACGTACTCTAACGCGATTTAAAATTTATTTCCCTACGTGCTCCAGGCAAGCCGACTTCATCTGTTCGTATTATCAAATTGATGCTACATTAACTTTACTTAACCAGCTATTATGGATTTTCCATCTTCTCTGTTTTTCGTTAAGCCTAATAAGTTTTGAAATCACTTAAATCTTGTAAAGTCGTTACAATACTGTAATTAATTAATGTAAATTTAAAAACCTCCGTCACATATGGAGATATCTTAAAAATAGTATTAGGTATAACTTACACAATTATTAACATTTATTCGTTTGAGCTTTCCACTTACAACCAGCGATTCAACGGCTAAATTAAAATCATGCTAATTATAAATGTATATATTACGCAATTGGTATACTAGTTCCCGCTAGATAGTGACCTAATTTGGACCTCGGATATGTGCCGCCTATAATCCCATTGCAACATACAAGAGATGATAGATAACGAAACCCCACCTGCCTTTGATACGTGTGACAACAGCGTCAGTTTGGCAAATACCAAAACTTTTATATTCTATGATATTTGTATGTTTGTAACTCCTTCACACATTACACATAAACAGAAAAGGATCATGCCTAAAGTTAGTCATCGGATTTTGAAATAAATGCAATCAAAATGTTCTATTGGCGTGAAAAATATTTCCCACTCTTAAAATTAGCGTAGCATACCCACTTAAATTTAAATTTTGCAGATTTCCGAATACAAGTTTAAGTAAAGAAAGTCAATAGTTTATTTAAAATGATCAAACAATCGAGCAACAACGAATACAACTTTGTAACTTGAAAAGAATCAGTGTTAAACAAAAGTAAGGCAAATAAACAATTCATAATACAACTTCATTACGACTGTTGTCTGTGAGTTCAACATTTAGCTGAGGAAAAACTATTTAAGATAGTGCAGAGCAAAGTGCTTTAATATATAAAAAGCTTTTATTACAGTTTGTCTTCTGAGCTCACAAGTTTCCAGTTCACTTGTTCGAGTAACTTTAGTTACCTCTCCTCTATTTGAAGCCTTAATAAGTATCGTCTATGGCAGCGTAAAATAGTAACAATATAATATTGTATAATCTGTGGCGTAGGTATGTGAATAACGTATTGTTATTTGTATAAATTATAGTAAAATGAATTGGAGTTTGTTTGTCATAAAAATATACAAGTGACAAAGGTGTGATTTTATAACAAAGGTGTAAAATGTGATACCTACTAAGCCACATAGCCAAAGGCAATGCTTTAAAACTACTCAGATAAATATGTGAAAAAATACTTTATTTATAAAAAATTGTTCATTATACTGTTTTAAATGTAAAAATCCCTAAAATGTACGGTGGTGCACCTGAAACTTTGAATTTACTTATAAAAACCCCGTCTTAGTAAGAATTCATGACCTAATATCAACCTAGAAGTACCAAAGTTTAGATTTCTAAGAGTATTTATTCTTTTTCTACGAGTTTTATAGAAACGATAGAACAATGAAATGGACTTATTCCTTTATATTTATTTATTGCTGATTATTAGAAAAGCTGATTGTGAACCAAAAAAAGGAGCGTTTGCATTATTTATACATCTACCAAAGAATAGATATTCCAAATTCAGACCTTCACATATATTTTTAGTTTGAAAATTGTAAACTCAATTTAAATTAGTATTGGCTCAGCTTTAGTGCATTACCGTGTTCGTAGGCGAAGCAAACTTCAAAAGCAAATTGCACGAGCACGTCACATTTATCTGCGGGTGAGCGATGAAAGCTTCCATTACGGGGCGTGGAATGGATATGTGCACTTAAGGTGGCCGTCAGCTCGTCATCCCGGCTCGGACCATCTCGTGTTTTACATCGATTACATTAAACAATTTTGGAGACACCTTCGGAAATGGTAAGCTGCACGAACTCCTGATATATGTACCACATACACTTTATAACAAGAATCTACATGACCCTAGACTTCTTTGTTGCTTTTCTTCAGGCATGATTGTAGTGAAGAGCAAGCCTAATATAATCTTTACAATATGCACTCTACAGACTCATGAACGCAACTTAGTTGCAACACTGTTTTTGAGTTCTAGGCGTTGTTCAGGGTTATCATGTCAATGAGGCTATCTTAATAATCTCCAAGTTATTTACCAACTTCTTTTTCCTAATGCGAATCGAATTCAAGAAAATTAGGATTTACCAAATTTAATAACAGAATTCCAGTTCTATGATATTGTGTAAAATTAAAATGATTCCTTTCACCATCTAGTGATATTGATAAAAAAAAATTCCGATAGAAAAAATATATAAAGTGAAAGCGAATATTTGTACTATTTTCTGAAGCGTATCTAGAGCACTTAAAAATTGCGGTAAATAAATTTGTTATATTTTAATTTAGGTAAAAGGATGCTTTTAAGAGAACCCGTTTCCAAGAAGGGTCTCCAGTTTCTAACTTTACATGGTCGCTGGTAATTTACCTCTTATATTGAAAATGTAGGGACCTAAATCATGTCCCTTACGCAGAATAAACATTTCTCATTATTTTTAACAAGCCAATTTATATTTACTTTATTCATACCTTTATTAGATACGGAAATTAAAGCGAAATGCCTGGTAACCTTTTACTGATATAGCCCAGAGTAATATATGAGAAGGTCATCAAAGGACGATATTTCTTTTTTGGTTATGAAGATAATTGCCTTATAATGTTTACTCAAGATCTATTTGATTTAGTTTCATTGCTATAAGATTCGCCAGGGTCGGCACATCTTTGTATTTTCTTTTTACTTACCTTTTCTCTACATCAACATTCCATCCTTTCTCTCCTTTCTCTTAACTTGTTCCATACAATCTCTTCCATCCTTTTCCCTATATTGTTCTCTCTATTTTTTCCTTTTTTTACAGTACTTTGTGTAACGTAACTACTGTATTTTTTTTAATTCGTTCCTACCGCCCTTTACCAGACCACTTGAATTGCGATCCCTTCATTATATCTCAGTTAATTGGTTAACAATTATAACAACTCGCAACGGAGCAAATTATTTCGAGTGTCCTAGATTAAATTGATTTTTGTAGCACATGAAAGCAGCAAAGTCTGTGTTGTTGCTATGAATTTTAATGCAAGTTTTAATTTTTCAATCCAACGGCGAGTGCAGTTGTAAGGGAGGTTTACTATCCACTTTTAATTAACGTTTTCATTGTGTTGCAATTTATAGCCTCTATACCTATTAAAAGGTGAAGTTTTGATCATTTTAGTATCACGGTGATGACTGATTTGGGTAGGTTGGTGAAAAAACTGTCAATTTTTCCAACGAAAGTGTGGTTTTGTAATATTATATGTGATATCCAAAACAAATAGTGTTTCTCTGTTTAAGCTTAAAACATTGCCGTAGGTGCAGTTATAGGTTTATTGGTAGCTACCAAGTTTCTTATGTCCACCTCAGTATAGCAAATTGCAAAAATTATTATTTATGGATCTATCGATAGAAATATTTCAACTATAAAAGTTTCAAGAAATGGACTGTTAAGTATGGACGTAGCTAATGGGAGAAATAAATAATTTCACAATTACCATTACCATTAAAAACTAACATTACTAAATACAATTAAAGGTAAAATCTTTAAACAGGTTCCATAACCCTTCCGTAGCCAGATTAAAGTACATAACGGGTCAGCGGTGTTTTAAAGCGATCCAATATCTTCGGGCGGCGATTCGTCAACGTCCCTCTTTAATCCCTCCTCTCAATGAGCCTTGAACCGGCACAGACGACGCGTCATCCATCACCGACCGCCGCGCCACCGCTGCCGGGATCGACGTACCTACCACAGCTCGCGCTTCTCTCATGATAATAATACTATGTGTGACTTTAATAATTGGTCTAGTGCAAGTCGGACTCGCGCACGAAGGGTTCCGTACCATGTCCATTACCTATCTTATATGTATAACGTAGCGAGATAACGATGCAGAAGCCATAAGGCTCAATTATAATTTGTAACCAACTTCTACTATAGATAGAGTAATATAAGTAGAGTAATATAAGTAGAGTATTTTTTAGTATTACTTGTACTTCTTCACCTTAATTTTCATTATCATCTTGCGGTATATTACCAGAAATTTTGTCAAATGGCGCTACATTTTACGTCATCTCTCTACAGTTTGAAGAAAGCAATATAAAATGTTCCAATGGGTTCATCCTCAGGTTCATATCGGTGTCCCAACCACAATTTTTATCAGTGATTTACAACACTGCGCCGATTATATCCAAGTGCAATCTTGAGTCGGGTTGGCAATACGAGGAGAGTTTCTCCGCCATTATTCGTAGATAAAAACAAACATTGCTCCTCGCCAAAGCTACTGCATTGTACAAATTACTCGGGCACAATCTCGAACGAGCATCGGCTTTAAATGTTAATTAACTCAATTTAGCGCATACTTAATGACAGTCTGTGTGCGGCAACTGGCAACCCTGATGCTTTTAACAGTTTTAAGCCTTTATAACTTACCTTCTCAGAAGCAGTGATAGACTATTTCAGCTTTATTATTGAACTTATTTTTGTCTTTCTCGCTCTCACGGATGGACGGACGTTGGTAGGTGCGACATGCAGCGTCGCGGGAGAATATAACAGAAAAACGACCTTTTACCTTATTACTCAAGAACTAAGCTAGTTATAAAAAATCTGTTTGTAAGAGTTTTTGGATATTATTATTACCGACACATTAAAACGGTAAAAAATTACAATTACATCCATTGTAGTTTCCGATAAAAATTAGAAAAACTGTGATTTTGGAGCAACTTTTGGGAGAACTTTCTATCGAGAAATGATTAATTATTACATCCTAAACACACAATTTTTCTGATAAACTCTCATCTATCACTGCATAGTAGAAACCACAACAAATCCTGCTTCATATTTTAACTCTTTCAAGACTTGATTAATAAATACAAACAATTAGACTCATCATTAAGTAGCTATCCGTTACTCCTATCCGACACAATTGGTTGATAATAATAGATTGTGTGTATAATACAGCTGTGGCGTGCTATGGAGAGGGCTATGTTAGGGGTTTCCCTGCGTGATAGAATCAGAAATGAGGAGATCCGCAGTAGAATCAAAGTCACCGACATAGCCAAAACCTTTAGCAAGCTGAAGTGGCAATGGCCAGGTCATGCTTGTCGCAGAAGCGATGGCCGTTGGAGCCGTAAAGTCCTGGAGTGGAGACCGCGTACGAGTAAGCATAGTCAAGCCCGCTGGACCGACGAAAGCGGGTGGCGGGAAGCGGCTGGATGAGGAAGGCGGAGGGTGTGGTGGCGCTCGCTTGGGAAGGCCTATGTTCAACAGTGGACGTCCGCAGGCTGAAATGATGATGATGATGATGATAATACACGTGATTCCGTAGTGAACTAGGTAGGTACATTGATTTGTATCGGTGCAGCGTAAGGAAAACGAAATAAAATTGAAAACGTAACGTTGTTGGGCGAAAAAGCGCAGAAAATCGCATGAGCCGAGCTGCTTCACACCCATGGGCGATACAGAAATATTTTCCGTTTAACTAACACCGTCCGTGTCAGGCGAATACTGCGCGCGGTTCCATTACCCTCAGAACTCGTCCAAAAGTGGATAGTAACGTTTTAGACGGTTTTGGCAGCAGCCAGGCTGACGATGGTTATGTAAATCACTATCGCGCCTCTAGCCATATGGCATTTATGATATGCTAAAAAAGATAAGAAATGCACTATGGAACGAAATTCGAAAATTTATGAAAATGATCACAGAGGTCACGTGACCTCCACGTATTCTTATACATATTTTTTATACTATATAGGCTAGCGCTTGACTGTGATTACACCTGATGGAAAGTGATTATACAGTCTAAGCTGGAACGCGCTTGCCTAGAAGATGCCTATTTACTCTTGATTTACATTTTTTTAATTTCGTTCGAAAGTGATGCAATAGCATAATATAGGATTATGGCTAAAGCTGCTGAGAAGGCTCCGAGCTAATGAGGTACGCGTTCGGAAACTTATAAAGTCTGTGCAGGACTTTGTAGAACTAAATGAAAGTTTTTTCACGATTAAATAATTTCAACATTAGTAGTTGGAGTAGTAAGAGTTCCAGTAATGATAAAACATGCCTAAAAAAATCTTAGAACTGTTAAATATACCTAAGCTTAAGCCCAAACTGGGTAAGTTTACTAAAGTAAACCGCAGTTTATAATTTACTAAGTATAATAAATAGCACCTACCGCTTGACAATTTTCATTACAAACCAAAATATGAGCTCAAAACTTAAGAGATTTACTAGACACATTACGACAACTTTTTACGCTCGCTAGAAACAAATTACTGATACGTAGGTATTATATTTGTATAAATACTATGTTTACTTAATACATTAAGTACTTTCATGTTATTTGTTTATTTAATTAAATATTTATCCTGTCTTAATAACTCAACAGTATTAAATTTAATAAAAGTATACGAATTAAAATTTATTTAGGACGTGGACGTACGATAACGTATATTTCAACAATGTGCACGTACTCTAACGCGATTTAAAATTTATTTCCCTACGTGCTCCAGGCAAGCCGACTTCATCTGTTCGTATTATCAAATTGATGCTACATTAACTTTACTTAACCAGCTATTATGGATTTTCCATCTTCTCTGTTTTTCGTTAAGCCTAATAAGTTTTGAAATCACTTAAATCTTGTAAAGTCGTTACAATACTGTAATTAATTAATGTAAATTTAAAAACCTCCGTCACATATGGAGATATCTTAAAAATAGTATTAGGTATAACTTACACAATTATTAACATTTATTCGTTTGAGCTTTCCACTTACAACCAGCGATTCAACGGCTAAATTAAAATCATGCTAATTATAAATGTATATATTACGCAATTGGTATACTAGTTCCCGCTAGATAGTGACCTAATTTGGACCTCGGATATGTGCCGCCTATAATCCCATTGCAACATACAAGAGATGATAGATAACGAAACCCCACCTGCCTTTGATACGTGTGACAACAGCGTCAGTTTGGCAAATACCAAAACTTTTATATTCTATGATATTTGTATGTTTGTAACTCCTTCACACATTACACATAAACAGAAAAGGATCATGCCTAAAGTTACTCATCGGATTTTGAAATAAATGCAATCAAAATGTTCTATTGGCGTGAAAAATATTTCCCACTCTTAAAATTAGCGTAGCATACCCACTTAAATTTAAATTTTGCAGATTTCCGAATACAAGTTTAAGTAAAGAAAGTCAATAGTTTATTTAAAATGATCAAACAATCGAGCAACAACGAATACAACTTTGTAACTTGAAAAGAATCAGTGTTAAACAAAAGTAAGGCAAATAAACAATTCATAATACAACTTCATTACGACTGTTGTCTGTGAGTTCAACATTTAGCTGAGGAAAAACTATTTAAGATAGTGCAGAGCAAAGTGCTTTAATATATAAAAAGCTTTTATTACAGTTTGTCTTCTGAGCTCACAAGTTTCCAGTTCACTTGTTCGAGTAACTTTAGTTACCTCTCCTCTATTTGAAGCCTTAATAAGTATCGTCTATGGCAGCGTAAAATAGTAACAATATAATATTGTATAATCTGTGGCGTAGGTATGTGAATAACGTATTGTTATTTGTATAAATTATAGTAAAATGAATTGGAGTTTGTTTGTCATAAAAATATACAAGTGACAAAGGTGTGATTTTATAACAAAGGTGTAAAATGTGATACCTACTAAGCCACATAGCCAAAGGCAATGCTTTAAAACTACTCAGATAAATATGTGAAAAAATACTTTATTTATAAAAAATTGTTCATTATACTGTTTTAAATGTAAAAATCCCTAAAATGTACGGTGGTGCACCTTAAACTTTGAATTTACTTATAAAAACCCCGTCTTAGTAAGAATTCATGACCTAATATCAACCTAGAAGTACCAAAGTTTAGATTTCTAAGAGTATTTATTCTTTTTCTACGAGTTTTATAGAAACGATAGAACAATGAAATGGACTTATTCCTTTATATTTATTTATTGCTGATTATTAGAAAAGCTGATTGTGAACCAAAAAAAGGAGCGTTTGCATTATTTATACATCTACCAAAGAATAGATATTCCAAATTCAGACCTTCACATATATTTTTAGTTTGAAAATTGTAAACTCAATTTAAATTAGTATTGGCTCAGCTTTAGTGCATTACCGTGTTCGTAGGCGAAGCAAACTTCAAAAGCAAATTGCACGAGCACGTCACATTTATCTGCGGGTGAGCGATGAAAGCTTCCATTACGGGGCGTGGAATGGATATGTGCACTTAAGGTGGCCGTCAGCTCGTCATCCCGGCTCGGACCATCTCGTGTTTTACATCGATTACATTAAACAATTTTGGAGACACCTTCGGAAATGGTAAGCTGCACGAACTCCTGATATATGTACCACATACACTTTATAACAAGAATCTACATGACCCTAGACTTCTTTGTTGCTTTTCTTCAGGCATGATTGTAGTGAAGAGCAAGCCTAATATAATCTTTACAATATGCACTCTACAGACTCATGAACGCAACTTAGTTGCAACACTGTTTTTGAGTTCTAGGCGTTGTTCAGGGTTATCATGTCAATGAGGCTATCTTAATAATCTCCAAGTTATTTACCAACTTCTTTTTCCTAATGCGAATCGAATTCAAGAAAATTAGGATTTACCAAATTTAATAACAGAATTCCAGTTCTATGATATTGTGTAAAATTAAAATGATTCCTTTCACCATCTAGTGATATTGATAAAAAAAAATTCCGATAGAAAAAATATATAAAGTGAAAGCGAATATTTGTACTATTTTCTGAAGCGTATCTAGAGCACTTAAAAATTGCGGTAAATAAATTTGTTATATTTTAATTTAGGTAAAAGGATGCTTTTAAGAGAACCCGTTTCCAAGAAGGGTCTCCAGTTTCTAACTTTACATGGTCGCTGGTAATTTACCTCTTATATTGAAAATGTAGGGACCTAAATCATGTCCCTTACGCAGAATAAACATTTCTCATTATTTTTAACAAGCCAATTTATATTTACTTTATTCATACCTTTATTAGATACGGAAATTAAAGCGAAATGCCTGGTAACCTTTTACTGATATAGCCCAGAGTAATATATGAGAAGGTCATCAAAGGACGATATTTCTTTTTTGGTTATGAAGATAATTGCCTTATAATGTTTACTCAAGATCTATTTGATTTAGTTTCATTGCTATAAGATTCGCCAGGGTCGGCACATCTTTGTATTTTCTTTTTACTTACCTTTTCTCTACATCAACATTCCATCCTTTCTCTCCTTTCTCTTAACTTGTTCCATACAATCTCTTCCATCCTTTTCCCTATATTGTTCTCTCTATTTTTTCCTTTTTTTACAGTACTTTGTGTAACGTAACTACTGTATTTTTTTTAATTCGTTCCTACCGCCCTTTACCAGACCACTTGAATTGCGATCCCTTCATTATATCTCAGTTAATTGGTTAACAATTATAACAACTCGCAACGGAGCAAATTATTTCGAGTGTCCTAGATTAAATTGATTTTTGTAGCACATGAAAGCAGCAAAGTCTGTGTTGTTGCTATGAATTTTAATGCAAGTTTTAATTTTTCAATCCAACGGCGAGTGCAGTTGTAAGGGAGGTTTACTATCCACTTTTAATTAACGTTTTCATTGTGTTGCAATTTATAGCCTCTATACCTATTAAAAGGTGAAGTTTTGATCATTTTAGTATCACGGTGATGACTGATTTGGGTAGGTTGGTGAAAAAACTGTCAATTTTTCCAACGAAAGTGTGGTTTTGTAATATTATATGTGATATCCAAAACAAATAGTGTTTCTCTGTTTAAGCTTAAAACATTGCCGTAGGTGCAGTTATAGGTTTATTGGTAGCTACCAAGTTTCTTATGTCCACCTCAGTATAGCAAATTGCAAAAATTATTATTTATGGATCTATCGATAGAAATATTTCAACTATAAAAGTTTCAAGAAATGGACTGTTAAGTATGGACGTAGCTAATGGGAGAAATAAATAATTTCACAATTACCATTACCATTAAAAACTAACATTACTAAATACAATTAAAGGTAAAATCTTTAAACAGGTTCCATAACCCTTCCGTAGCCAGATTAAAGTACATAACGGGTCAGCGGTGTTTTAAAGCGATCCAATATCTTCGGGCGGCGATTCGTCAACGTCCCTCTTTAATCCCTCCTCTCAATGAGCCTTGAACCGGCACAGACGACGCGTCATACATCACCGACCGCCGCGCCACCGCTGCCGGGATCGACGTACCTACCACAGCTCGCGCTTCTCTCATGATAATAATACTATGTGTGACTTTAATAATTGGTCTAGTGCAAGTTGGACTCGCGCACGAAGGGTTCCGTACCATGTCCATTACCTGTCTTATATGTATAACGTATCGAGATAATGATGCAGAAGCCATAAGGCTCAATTATAATTTGTAACCAACTTCTACTATACATAGAGTAATATAAGTAGAGTATTTTTTAGTATTACTTGTACTTCTTCTCCTTAATCTTCATTATCATCTTCCTCTTCCTCTTCTACTTCTACTTCTTCTTCTTCCTCTTCCTCTTCATCATCCTCTTCATCTTTCTCTTCTTCTTCTTCTTCCTCTTTTTCTACTCTTCTTCCTCTTGCTCTTCATCATCCATTTCACCTTTCACTTCCTCTTCTTCTTCTTCCTCTTCTTCTTCTTCTATTTTTCTTCCTTCATATTCATCATCATCTTCCTCTTCCTCTTCTACTTCTGCTTCTTTCTCTTCCTCTTCATCATCCTGTCATTCCTGTTTTTCTTCATCATACTCTTCATCTTCCTCTTCCTCATCTTCTTCTTCATCTTTTTCCTGTTCTGCTTCTTCTTCTGCTTCTTTAGTTCTTCTTCTTCTTCCTCTTTTTCTTATTTTTGATCTATTTCTTCCTCTTCTTCTACTTCTTCTTCTTCCTCTTTCTCTGCGTCTTCATCTTCTTCTTCTTCTTCCTCTACCTCTTCCTCTTCCTATTCTTCTTCTCCTTCATCTTCTTCTTCTTTTACTTCTTCTTGTTCCTCTTCCTTCCTTCTACTCCTTTTCTTCTTCTTATTCTTCTACTTCCCTATCGTCTTCCTCTTGCTCTAATAATAAAACGCTTGAGTCACAGATGTGGAACTGACTTTTATTCAAACAGAACATACAGTATTACATACACCATGACAGATGAAGTTACTAGTTTATAATCTGTGATATTGTCGATACAAAAATAACACCTCCACTTATCGCAATATCCAATTAACAATAATTATAACCAAAATTATTCTATACGAACTATGCCAAGAAGCAACATAAATTTAAAATGTTTCGCTGAACATAAGCTTTTAGTTAAAATGTCAGCCGGCATGTCAGCAGTTGGCAAATACAATACTTTAACAATTTTATCTTTTACTAGATCACGACAAAAATGATATCTGATATCAATATGTTTTGTACGTTTGTGAAAAACTGGGTTAGCACACAGCTTCTGTGCACCCTGGTTATCATTGAATAGGCTAATTGTGTACATCTTATTGGGTATTTCATATTGTAATCTCTTTAGATACAATGCTTCTCTACATGCCTCAGATAGACCAATATACTCTGATTCAGTGCTAGAGAGAGCTACGCATTTCTGTTTTCTACACTCCCATGATATTACACCGTTAGATAACAAAAAACACATTCCTGTATATGATCTCCTATCTACAGAGTTAGAAGCCCAATCAGCATCTACATAGCCTGTTATTTCAGAGTTACCTTCTTTACAATATTTTATTCCATAACATTTAGTTCGTTTTAGATATTTTAATACTCTCTTTGCATATTCCCAATGCTCCTTTGTATGACAATTATTAAACTGGCTTAAAAAACTTATAGAGTAACTAATGTCTGGCCTAGTTAAGACTGACAGGTACATCAAACTACCGATTAGTTGTTGGTATGGCACATGACTATTCACACCTACTTGACCTTTATTTATATGTAGTTTGACCTCCATTGGAGTATCAACAGTCTTACAATCACTTAAATTAAATTTGCTCAAAAGTTGATCAATATAAGTTTCCTGACTCAGAGTTATATATCCTTTATCTTTATTGAAGATTACATTCATTCCAAGACATTGTCTAACTTCACCCAAGTCCTTAATGCTAAACTTATGAGATAAAATCTGTTTCAAGTTCTCAGTTTCAATTTTATCATTGGAAAATATGAAAAAATCATCAACATATACTGTTACTATGGTTTTACATTTGTTAATATCCTTTATATACATACATGGCTCTATTTTTGACCTTTTGTAACCATTAGTGATCAAACAATCATCAACCTTTTTGTTCCAGGCTCTAGAGGCCTGTTTAAGTCCATAAATAGCCTTTTTAAGTTTTAATACTTTACAAGCTGAATTATTAGTATAATAACAATCTGGTATTTTCATGTAAATGGTTTCCTCTAAATCACCATTCAAAAACGCAGTTTTAACATCTAAATGGCTAACATCTAAACCTAACTTTACAGACAATGCAAATAATAGTCTAAGAGTTGTATGTCGCACTACAGGTGAAAATGTTTCTGTATAGTCTACACCATGTTTTTGGGTGAAGCCTTTCGCCACAAGACGAGCACGGTACCGCACATTGTTTTCACTATCATACTTTTTCCGCAAAACCCACTTGCACTGCACTATAGTACCATCTTTTGGTACATCTACAATTTCCCATGCACTATTTTTCTCGAACGACTGTAACTCATCCTGTACTGCTGCTGACCATTGTGCTTTCTCAGGACCTTCCAAGGCTTCTTGCAATGTTATCTCACCCGTGAACATGTTGTCATCTTCTATACAAGCATTTGCAAATCCATATCTGTCTGGCGCCTGCCTACGCCGAGGACCACTTGTTATGTAGTCATTGTTGAGTATGATGGAGTCTTCACTGTCTGTTGAACCAGACTCAGAGATATCTAATGTATTATTTTCAGAAGGTACATACAGTTCGCCGCTGTCATCTGTGATCAAGCTCTCTGATTGTTCAAGTGAATCTTCCTGAAGTGTCAAATCTTTTTCCTCCACTGGAACCATATTCACTTCATCTGAACAATTTTCTTGTACCTCTATAACATTCTCTGTTTCCATCTTCTCCAATACTACAACATCTCGACTGGTAGTGATAATATTAGACTTTGGGTTATAAATCCTGTACCCTTTAACATCATTGGAATAGCCAACAAGGATACATTTTTCAGACTTTCTGTCCCATTTTAATCTTTTTTGCTTCGGTACATGTACCATGACTGTACTACCGAAAACACGTAAATGACTTACATCAGGTTTTCTGCCCGTCCATATCTCAAATGGAGTTTTATAATTTAATGATGTGGTCACAGTCCTGTTCTGTAGGTACACTGCAGTGTGTGCCGCCTCTGCCCAAAAACTTTTCTCGAGACCGGCATCAAACAGTAAACACTTGGCTTTCTCAACGATTGTGCGGTTGAATCGTTCTGAGAGACCATTCTGCTCAGGTGTGTATGGGTTCGTTTTGTGATGTACTATCCCATGCGACTTCAAAAAATCATTAAACCTTTTATTGCAGAATTCTGTCCCATTGTCACTTCTCAAGATTTTTATGCTGCGATTAAGTTGATTCTCAACCTCTGCTTTATACTGTTGAAAGCATGTCAATGCTTCATCTTTAGTTTTCAAAAAATAAATATATGTCATACGACTAAAATCATCTATGAACAGCATAAAGTATCTAGAACCACCTATAGATCGGTTTTCCATTGGTCCACAGAGATCGGTATGCACAATATGCAGCAACTCAGTACTTCTGTTACCTTCTTTGGGAAAAGGTAAGCGGGTCTGCTTGCCTTCACAGCATGCAACACATGATGACTTTGATATATCAGTCTTATTATCAAGTGTCAATCCCTGTACAGCATCTTGCATCTTGTATAAATACTGGTTGTTGACATGACCTAGACGTCTATGCCAAACTTCACTGGATATCATCACTGCAGCTGATGAACAAGATTCAGACATATTCAATTTATACACCCCGTTCAACAAACTCGCTGTAGCCACAAGTACTCCTGCTTGGTTAAAAATCTCGCAACCATGATTGTTAAATGAAACTTTATTTCCTTTTGATATAAGTTGACTAACAGACAACAAATTGGTAGTCAACTTCGGCACGCATAATACATTTTCTACTGTAATATCGTATTCACAGGCGCGCGTCTTCGTCGTAATCTGCACATCTCCAGTACATAATACAGGTACTTTATCTTTGTTTGCCACGACTATTTCCTTTATCTTATGATCCCGCGACACATTTGACAACCATTCTTCGTTCGCAGTAAGATGTACGCTCGCCCCGGAGTCAATGTACCAATCGCTTTTACAAAATTCACCATTCAGGAACACGGCGCTAAACGCATTACTTTTTGTACGTTCGTTTTTACTTGTATCCGATGAATTTTTGTTCTCAAATGTACACTGGTTGCGAAAATGCCCGGTTTGTTTACATCTGTAACAGATTATGACTTTTGATGATTTTGACTTTGACATTTGGGCGTTGTCTTTGGTCGTTTTGCTTCCAACATTCCGGTTCTTCTTGAAACTCGCAAACGCACCACTGGAAGCGGAAGTGCCGTTGTCACCATCGTTTCCGCTTTCTTCCATGTCCAATAATTTGGTTTTAATGGCGTCTGCTGTCAATGGTATGCCGCAATGCTCGATCGCCATTATCATAGGCGAATATTTTTCTGTTAATCCCGCCAACAAAAGCGATGCGACCCACTCATCATTTATTTTGAAGCCCGTACCACTCAATTTTTGGCTTGTTTCGATGATCTGTGTTACGTAAGAAGTCATTGAAATACTATTTTCGAGTCGAATGGAAATCAAACTCCTCAGTAAACTGATTCTTCTCGTGAATCCTGAGTCATCAAATAGGTTCTTCAATTTCTTCCACAGCTCATGAGTCGTTTGTACACTTTTTATGTGCACGTACAGCGACGGATCTATTGTCAGAATTAACTTAGCTTTGGTTTTCGCGTCACCTGCTGCTCCTATTTCTTCTGGTATTGTCTCCAACTTGATGCAATCAGACATTCCCTCAAGAACTAAGAAATTCTCAGCCGCGAAAGCCCATTCACTGTAGTTCTCCCGCCCTTTCAATTTAGGCACACTGACAAGATAGTTCGTCGTCATTTTTACATTCACAGCGTTAATTCCAGTTTATCTCAATCTGCAAAATCTATTTCCACTAGGAATGTCCAAGAAAATTGCGAGAAAAACTATATTATCTGGGCCCATAACCTCTAATAATAAAACGCTTGAGTCACAGATGTGGAACTGACTTTTATTCAAACAGAACATACAGTATTACATACACCATGACAGATGAAGTTACTAGTTTATAATCTGTGATATTGTCGATACAAAAATAACACTTGCTCATCCTCTTCCTCTTCCTCTCCCTTATCCTTTTCACCTTTCTCTTTCTCCTCTTCCTCATCCTCTTTCTCTTCCTCTTCCTCTTGCTCTACTTCTTTTGTTTTCCTCTGCTTCTTCCAACGGAACAACGGAATTACATCATGTGTGAAAATTTCAAGGCTTGGTGACAGACAGACGACCCATATCCATTATTATCCACGGGGGGAGAAAATATTTATATTCAACAGTGGGAATAAAAAAGTTATGTCAAACGGTGATAAGCTTTGCTCGTTTGCCGTGCTTCTCTTCGGACAACATAATTTTATACCTTGTTAAAGGACAAATTTTAGGGTATAATTTTTATCCTCTGCCCATGTTAGCGCTGCTATTAGCGAGTATTCAGCCTTTCGGTATTCAATGATGGAGGATTGCTGTAAAAATCATGCACAAATGTATTTTATTGTAACAAAACGCACCAATAACCTACCGATTCAATACACAAAAAAAAATCCATCTAAACATGTACAACATTAATCATAACATTACTGTTTCTGTTCAAACCTATACAATAACCGGGAAATAATAATGTAAGGCAGTATCGAAATATCTGGCGTAGTCTGAACGCATCTGGTACCAAATCAATTTATCGCGCCGACGTGATGCTGGCAAGGGAATTCTCACCGATATTTTGTTGGAAACGTCGTTAGACAAAACGTAGGAACGAAGTTGAAATAGTTTGAATAAAAATAATTACTAAACCATTAGCTACTTACTACTGCATTAAATAACATTATGAAAATACTGGAACATGTAATTATGAGTCTCTTCGTTGCAATATCGATTTTGATGTACATAGTATCTTTAGAAACCCTGAGTAATATAAATTTATTATAAATATAAACTCTGAGTAACATATGGAAGTAACATGTAACAAGTGCAATCTTGTAGTTTGGTGCGAAATTCAAAAATTTTATTTGAATAACAATTGATTTATCCGATCGACAAATTGATTACTTGGCTTATCGATGAAAATATCATCCTCATACATTTTTTTTTAAATGTATGAGGATGATATTTTCGTGCCAAAAATGATCATAAAAATAAAATAGGTAAAGAAACATGGCTACAGCTGCTGATCTCAAGCCCTAAGAATCGCAAGGGAACAAGTTGAAAATAAGTTTAATAAAAATTCCTATGCCAGGCGCATTTTTAAATTTTAATTAATAAAGAAAAGATAGGAAATTCTCAATGGTACTCCAAAAAAATAGAGAAATAAAACATAAATAATATTAAACAGATAAACAAATGAACAAATATGGCGTAATATTTATTTCTTTTTATAACTTTACTAGCAAACGCCCGCGGCTTCGCTCACGTTGATCTTCTGCTTTACTCCCTCAGGTGTTAAGTTTCCAAAGTTCTTATATTAACCGTCATTTAATTTAATTTTGACCACTAAATATTTCCTAATGCTTGCTGGTTAGAGTCAAACGTCGATTTTCAAAGCAATCGGCCCAGTAACAAAAAAGTTCAAAATGGCGGCCAAAAAGTTCATCATTTTTTTATCTTGACCGCAAATTCCTTCTCTATGCTTGCTGCGATAGTCAAATATCGATTTTCAAAGCAATCGGCCCAGTAACAAAAAAGTCCAAAATGGCGGCCAAAAAGATCAAAATTTTTAAATTTTGACCACAAATTCCTTCTCTATGCTTACTGCCATAGTCAGATATCGTTTTTCAAAGCAATCGGCCCAGTAACAAAAAAGTTCAAAATTGCAGCCAAAAAGCAATCAAAAAGTTCATATTTTTTTTTATTTTGACCACAAATTCCTTCTCTATGCTTGCTGCAATACTAAGATATCAATTTTCTAAGCAATCGGTCCAGTAACAAAAAGGTTCAAAATGGCGGCCAATAAGTTCAAAATTTTTAAATTTCGACCACAAATTCTTTCTCTATGCTTGGTACAATAATCAGATATCGATTTTCAAAGCAATCGACCCACTCACAGAAAAGTTCAAAATGGCGGCCAAAAAGTTCATCATTTTTTAATTTTGACCACAAATTCCTTCTCTATGCTTGCTGCCATAGTCAGACGTCGATTTTCAAAGCAATCGGCCCAGTAACAAAAAAGTTCAAAATGGCGGGCAAAAAGTTCATGTTTTTTTAATTTTGACCACAAATTCCTTCTCTATGCTTGCTGCCATAGTCAGACGTCGATTTTCAAAGC
Source organism: Coenonympha arcania (assembly GCA_036785405.1). Classification (NCBI taxonomy): domain Eukaryota; kingdom Metazoa; phylum Arthropoda; class Insecta; order Lepidoptera; family Nymphalidae; genus Coenonympha; species Coenonympha arcania. The sequence goes on from CM072067.1 coordinate 9,313,198, forward strand.
AATCGGCCCAGTTACAAAAAAGTTCAAAATGGCGGGCAAAAAGTTCATATTTTTTAATTTTGACCACAAATTGCTTCTCTATGCTTGCTGCCATAGTCAGACGTCGATTTTCAAAGCAATCGGCCCAGTAACAAAAAAGTTCGAAATGGCGGCCACGTTTTCAATTCTGACCACAAATTCCTTCTCTATGCTTGCTGCCATAGTCAAATATCGATTTTTAAAGCAATCGGCCCAGTAACAAAAAAGTTCAAAATGGCGGCCACTTTTTTAAAAATTTTGACCACAAATTCTTTCTCTAAGCTAGCTGCCCTAGTCAAATATCGATTTTCAAAGCAATCGGTCCAGTAACAAAAGAGTTCAAAATGGCGGCCACTTTTTTAAATTTTGACCACAAATTCCTTTTCCATGCTTGCTGTCATAGTCAAATATCGATTTTCAAAGCAATCGGTCCAGTTACAAAAAAGTTCAAAATGGCGGCCACTTTTTTGAATTTTGACCACAAATTCCTTCTCTATGCCAGCTGCCATAGTCAAATATCGATTTTCAAAGCAATCGGTCCAGTAACAAAAAAGTTCAAAATGGCGGCCACTTTTTTAAAATTTTGACCACAAATTCCTTCTCTATGCTTGCTGCCATAGTCAAATATCGATTTTCGAAGCAGTCGGTCCAGTAACAAAAAAGTTCAAAATGGCGGCCACTTTTTTAAATTTTGACCACAAATTCTTTCTCTAAGCTAGCTGCCCTAGTCAAATATCGATTTTCAAAGCAATCGGTCCAGTAACAAAAAAGTTCAAAATGGCGGCCACTTTTTTTAATTTTGACCACAAATTCCTTTTCCATGCTTGCTGTCATAGTCAAATATTGATTTTCAAAGCAATCGGTCCAGTAACAAAAAAGTTCAAAATGGCGGCCACTTTTTTGAATTTTGACCACATATTCCTTCTCTATGCCAGCTGCCATACTCAAATATCGATTTTTAAAGCAATCGGTCCAGTAACAAAAAAGTTCAAAATGGCGGCCACTTTTTTAAAAATTTTGACCACAAATTCCTTCTCTATGCTTGCTGCCATAGTCAAATATCGATTTTCAAAGCAATCGGTCCAGTAACAAAAAAGTTCAAAATGGCGGCCACTTTTTTAAAATTTTGACCACAAATTCCTTCTCTATGCTTGCTGCCATCGTCAAATATCGATTTTCAAAGCAATCGGTCCAGTAACAAAAAAGTTCAAAATGGCGGCCACTTTTTTAAATTTTGACCACATATTCCTTCTCTATGCCAGCTCCCATAGTCAAATATCGATTTTCAAAGCAATCGGTCCAGTAACAAAAAAGTTCAAAATGGCGGCCACTTTTTTAAAATTTTGATCACAAATTCCTTCTCTATGCTTGCTGCCATAGTCAAATATCGATTTTCAAAGAAATCGACCCAGTAACAAAAAAGTTCAAAATGGCGGCCACTTTTTAAATTTGACCACAAATTCCTTCTCTATGTTTGCTGCCATAGTCAAATATCGATTTTTAAAGCAATCGGCCCAGTAACAAAAAAGTTCAAAATGGCGGCCACTTTTTTTTTAATTTTGGCAACAAATTCCTTCTCTATGCTTGCTGCCATAGTCAAAAGTCGATTTTCAAAGCAATCGGCCCAGTAACAAAAAAGTTCAAAATGGCGGCCAAAAAGTTCAAAATTTTTCCTCCTCAAAATTTGGATCTCGAAAATCCCTTTCTGAATACGAATTCATGATATAATACCAACCTAGGTACCAAATTTCAGATCTCTACGACTTGTAGCTTTTCGGGAATTCCTGGAACAACGAAAAAAATTACACTTTTGTATGGAGAAATCCATAAAACCAACGGTTTTCACTCCTTAAAATTTGAATTTCTGGAATCCCCGTCTTAGTACGAATTCATGACCTAATATCAACCTAGGTACTAAATTTCAGATCTCTACGACTTGTAGCTTTTCGGGAATTCCTGGAACAACGAAAAAAATTTCACTTTTGTATGGGGAAATCCATAAAACCAACGGTTTTTATCCCTTAAACTTTTAATTTCTGGAATCCCTGTCTTAGTACGAATTCATGACCTAATATCTACCTAGTTACCAAATTTCAGATCCCTACGACTTGTAGCTTTTTGGGAATTCCTGGAACAACGAAAAAAATTTAACTTTTGTATGGGGAAATCCCAAAAACCAACGGTTTTTACCCCTTAAAATTTGAATTTCTGGAATCCCCGTCTTAGTACGAATTCATGACCTAATATCAACCTAGGTACCAAATTTCAGATCTCTACGACTTGTAGCTTTTCGGGAATTCCTGGAACAACGAAAAAAATTTCACTTTTGTATGTGGAAATCCAAAAAACCAACGGTTTTTATCCCTTAAAATTTGAATTTCTTGAATCCCCGTCTTAGTACGAATTCATGACCTAATATCTACCTAGGTACCAAATTTCAGATCCCTACGACTTGTAGCTTTTCGGGAATTCCTGGAACAACGAAAAAAATTTCACTTTTGTATGGGGAAATCCATAAATCCAACGGTTTTTATCCCTTAAACTTTGAATTTCTGGAATCCCTGTCTTAGTACGAATTCATGACCTAATATCTACCTAGGTACCAAATTTCAGATCCCTACGACTTGTAGCTTTTCGGGAATTCCTGGAACAACGAAAAAAATTTCACTTTTGTATGGGGAAATCCAAAAAACCAACGGTTTTTACCCCTAAAAATTTGAACTTCTGGAATCCCCGTCTTAGTACGAATTCATGACCTAATATCTACCTAGGTACCAAATTTCAGATCCCTACGACTTGTAGCTTTTCGGGAATTCCTGGAACAACGAAAAAAATTTCATTTTTGTATGGGGAAATCCAAAAAACCAACGGTTTTTACCCCTTAAAATTTGAATTTCTGGAATCCCCGTCTTAGTACGAATTCATGACCTAATATCTACCTAGGTACCAAATTTCAGATCTCTACGACCTATAGTTTAGGCGGAATCCGTGGAACAACCAAAATGCCTCATTCTTTTATATATATAGATTGTACAAAAATTACAAATTTTAAAAACCCCCGACACAAAAAATAAAATATAAAAACTAACAAATAATATTTTAAACCTATTATAATAATTTTTATCGTCACAATATAATATTAAGTACGTTCAAATTTTTTTTAATTCAAGCGTCGTCGCATCGTCGGGGGACTCATTTTCCGGAGTAGGCATCTCTCTAAAGGTCCCCCGACGATGTGACGACGCTTGAATTAAAAAATATTTATTTGTTAGTTTTTATATTTTATTTTTTGTGTCGGGGGTTTTTAAAATTTGTAATTTTACTTTTATTTTGTCCTTTTTAAAGTAGGTAATAAGGTATTAATAATAGGGAAGGTATTAATAGTGATAAGTAAGTAACTTAGTTAGTTACTAGGTATAATATTAGTTTTCTTTTACTAGATTAAGTTTTACCTTCCTACTCGTATGTTTAGGTTATTTTCATGTCATCCTTTTGTCAAATTAAAAGAATTTATGTCACGAATTAGCGATGCAATTCAGTTTAGGTCTATTGTTGAGTCGCGATTAGAGTTGATGGTAGGCCCTCAGGTCATGATTACCTTACCATACGCATATCATTCAAATAACACGGTACCAAATTTCGAAACGATAGGACACATACAAGGTAGTCAGATCCCCTCATCAACTATTAAAGAGCTGATGATCTTCAAACGGCAAATCAGGACATGGTTACCTTAACATATACTTTCAATACCATTGAAGTAACACGATACCAAATTTCGAATCGATAGGATATATGGAAGGTATTCAGATCCCCTCATCAACTATTAAAGAGCTGATCTTCTTCAAACGGCTGATCAGGTCATGATTATCTTACCATACGCTTTAAATATCATTGAAATAACACGGTACCAAGTTTCGAAACGATAGGACATATGGAAGGTAGTCAGATCCCCTCATCAACTATTAAAGAGCTGATGATCTTCAAACGGCAAATCAGGACATGTTTACCTTACCATATACTTTCAATATCATTGAAGTAACACGGTACCAAATTTCGAATCGATAGGATATATGGAAGGTAGTCAGATCCCCTCATCAACTATAAAAGAGCTGATGATCTTCAAACGGCAAATCAGGTCATGGTTACCTTACCATATACTTTCAATGTCATTAAAGCTACACGGTACCAAATTTCGAATCGATCGGACATAAAGAAGTTAGTCAGATCCCCTCATCAACTAGAAAATACCTGATAATCTTCAAACAGCTGAACAGATTTTCATGAAACATGGCTAAGAACACTTGGAATAAAATTATCTATGACACAAAATAAATTTCATGAAAATTGGTCCATCCGTTTGGGAGCTACGCTACCACAGACAGATACACAGATACACAGATACACAGATACACAGACACGTTAAACTTATAACACCCCTTTTGCGTCGGGGGTTAAAAAACATACAAATCGAGACAATGAGCGCAAAGGCGGCCTCATTGGCTAAAGCAATCTCCTACAGTTTCAATTATTTTAGTTCAGCAATTGTAGGAGTCGTTACGCTGCGTTTGTGTCTAATTTCTGCAAAGAGCATAATTTTTGCAAAGAGCAAAGTTCTTGAGTAAAACTTTTAATGGTGGTCTTGTCATCCAGGTATCAGTATTATTGATCTAATTGTACATTTTGGATAGTGGATTTACTGACAGCTTAACCATTCTAGTATAATACATACTACTCAATTTTTTTATTTTGAAAATTCAGGATTCTAGTGCTACTGTTAAAATCCAACAAAACAGAATAAAAACGAGTAACGTTTTACTTCATTGTACTAAAAAGTAAGTTAGAAGCCTTTGATGGAAATAATTTGAATACCATCGCTTTTGTGCATTTGATCTAAAACAACAACAAATATGTAGAGTACATAATCAAAGAATGTATATAAATATAACAAGTGAGTAATTAAAAATTGGTTGCCTGTAAAGTCGGTTTACTGACGATAGTTGAACGTGACAACGTCTTCTTTGTCGCTCGTTCCGCGCTCGCGAGGTAACGCCGCATGAGCGAGGTAACGCCGGTAACGCCGGATGAGTCATGTTTTTTAGTGCGTGCAACCGGCTCTTTCGATTTATAAGACGTTGTCACGTCAAAAAGGCCCACTTGACGAAATAAATCGACTATTTCGTTATTTGATTGACTCTCAATTCAGATGTTAGAAACTTAAGGTGCTAGAATGGAGACCTTCAGACAGACTTCTGGACTAGATTTCAAGTCTTTTGAACTGACGATGCAAAGGGCATGAAATTGTGGTGGTTAGTGGGTTCTTCAGAAGGCTACTAAACGTCCATTGGTTAACTTTGGTAACTTTTTTGTGCCATTTCATGCAGGTACAAGCAATAGGTTATTTGTCTTAGTTTTCAGTTTTTAAAGGAATTCTAAAGCAGTTTGCTAACTCGTAAAAAGAGAGCCGTAAAACATTATTAAACGCCTTACGGCCTGCAAGTTTACGGCTAACGACAATGTTGACTTCAACTGCGATTGCTATAGCTATAGCCATAGACCAATGGCTATGGCTAAGCCATTAATTAAGCCATTCAGTGAAGGCTGCGTATTGCGTATATAGATATTTCAATCCATGAAGACGCGCCCCACTCTGTCAACACTGCTTTTGTTTCATTCGATTCGTATAGAGTTTGACAGAGTGGGGTGCGTCATCGTGGATTGAAATAACTAGGTATACCATGGACTTGCAAGGCCTCGGTAGATCCAATTTTTGTATAGGAAGCCAAGATCCACTTTGGGTTGATCAAATCCAAGTCATTGGAAACACTATGTTTCGAGGTGGCCTAATGAAATTAAATCTTTCTAATACGATTTTGGTGGCTTAGCTATTTGATACGACATTCGACCCAAGCATTAAGTGAGCCGTGTATAACGTACAAGTAAGCAAGAGCTTAAGTGATTACGCCCTGCTTTGGTATTAAAGGCAACCATTACGGCCCAAATAGTCGATAAAAGAAACCATTAAAGTTTTGTGGTCGCGGACAGAAACTTTGTCGACTCACGTTTACGGCGGGGGCAACATTTTGATCATCGTATCTTAGTGATATTGTATTTTACAGTTGGATTCAGTGAGCCGTGTAAAGGAAACGATAGCATTTAATGTCTTGAGTGCATTGGAATAATGGCAAAGGCACTACTAAATGTTGTAAAGGGTATACAAACGCTGTAAAGTCTCAATAAAGACTGCGATGGAAATATTTATTGATTTGCATCCTTATTATAAAAGTAGCTGTGATAGGCCAGTAATTCTAACAGCCGCCACCCGCCAAGTGTCATAAAAGAAACGTATTCATCGTCATCGTAATCGTGAGCAAATTTTGCTCTGATTGGCTGACGTAACTCATGGAACCAATTAGTGGGCAGAATTTGTAAACGATTACGATAACTATGAATACGTTTTTCTTACACAATCTAGGGGCCGATCCTGAGAAATAAGGCCATATCCCATACCTAAGAGGTAGACTTAAGACGGAAAGACAGTCACCGTTGCCGTTGCAGTTTTTCTCATTTGAGGTAGGGACGGAACCCATAAATATTACAAGAATGTTATTATAATCTCACTGGAAAACCTATAATTAAATGCAGCACTTACCTCGCTGAAAACTTTAATAGTGATTTCACGATAACTTTGTACAGCTCGAAATAAAAGTTTTACAACTACATTGACCCCTTTAAACGCTATCTCTTTGTTCAAAGGAGATACTAGTATTATCATTATAATAATATGCCCATTTTATTTCTACTTTCTTCTACCTGTTATTGATAAAAATATCGATCCTCTCCTTTATTTTATCCCATTAGTAATATTTTAAATGAACCTTACTTATGTTTTAAAAGTCTGTACTCTGTACTCTTGATCGAAAACCTTGCTTTGTCGCTATTATTATAACTTTTGTTCGAAATTTTCATATTTTTACTATAACGATTTAAATTATTTAAGCACATAACCTTTATATTGACTTGTAAAATTTGTTAAGTATTTAATTAAAACCTAATACATTACTCGTAGATATTTAGAAAGGATGGGTACAAATACGATGGTTTAGGTAATTATTTTGGACCATAATAACTACACACTAACTGACATTAAATGGGTGGAAAGATCCTGATTCGCCATTGCTTGCTAATTGTCATACTTTAGGAAGTTTTTGTAGTGGCAATTATAAATAACTAACGTTTGCGGTTCAACCCGGAGCGAAGGAAACTATGAATATTTAAGTAGCCGATGTGTTTATTCAGGATACAGAACACATCTCTATTTTTACGCCAAATCAGTTGCGACGAGAGTAACAGATAGAGCACATACATAAACAAACATTCACCTATATACTTGTGTCATTTTAAGACTTTTAACATTATTTTTAACTACTTTTTGAATATTTTCCAAGTACTGCCCGATTATATAAAATTCAAATATAAATACAAAGACGAATTAGTTGGGTTTCAGGTTATAACTCTATCTATTTATGTATTAATCTTGAATGTCTAAACTTGACGGTCTGACCTACACTGCGGTTAGTCTATACCTAGATCTTAATTTATTGCCTAGCTGAATATTTAAGTTAACTACTGACGCGCTATAGTGCGCTCTGTGAATATGCAAAACGTAATCCCGTAATGCGTGTCAGAGTGATGAGTTGCTGCTATGGCCTCCTCGGACGTGCTTCTGTGTTAACTATTAACTTACTTACTCATTAACTAGCAGGACCATAGATGTGGAAGCAGGACAGATTAAGTTGTTTTGCTATAGTCCGCTACTTGAAAAGATTCTGTATGGTACAATATGCAGGAACACCGCCCACATGAAACACCACACACAATTTTCCAACACATTCTTCGACGCACGTTTCAATGCGAAATCGTAGAGTCGTATCGTAGATCTACGATTTCGCATTGTGAAGTCAACATCTCCTGCGGATGTCCCGATGTCGGGACGAAACGTGCGTCGACAAAAGTGTTGGAAAATTGTGGGCGGTGTTCCTGGCATATTGTACCATACAGAACCTTTTCAAGTATAGCGAATTATAGCAAAACAACTTAATCTGTCCTGCTAATTATGGATTTCCGCAAAGTAACGCCTGCTTCCATTCAATTACTCATTAAGTTTCGGCGATTTATTGCTCCAGCTGTATAATCGGTCTAATGCGTGAGCTTGTGCATCATTCAGTTCTGAAATGTGCACCATGTTGTAGTCACATTAACGGCGTAGAAGCCGTATTTAAGCGATTTTGAATGAAGTTTTATTTAAAAACTATAAAGACAATTACTTTCAAATTTAAACGGATGAATTAAAAATTGCGTAGAAGCAGAAACACGATTGGACAAAAATTTCTTTATAGAAAGTTGCCCAAAAACTCAGTTTTTCTAATTTTTAACGGAAACTACAATGGATGTAATTGTAATTTTAGTTTTAATGTGTCGGTAATAATAATAACCAAAAACGCTTAGAAACAGATTTTTGGTAACTGGCTTAGTTTTTGAGTAATTAGGTAAAAGGTCGTTTTTCTGTTATATTCTTCCGCGACGCAGCATGTCTCACCTACCAACGTATCCGTGAGAGTGAGAAAGACAAAAATAAATTCAATAAATCCCCTTAAATTACTTACTCATTAAGTTTCGCGTTAAGCGAGTTATTGCTCCAGCTGCATAACCAGCCTAATGCGTGAGCTTTGTGGAATGTGCATCATTCAGTTCTGAAATGTGCACCATATTAGTTACATGAAGGGATGTGAAATGACTCGACATCTTAGACATTTTCCTAGAGAAATATCAGTATTGAAGATAATAAACATACACACAGGACCCGGTGAACCACGAGAAAAAATGTAGTGAATGAATACTACTAGGTATAAAAGTATATTTTTTTCAAATAACAATTTGTTAGGTGTGTTAATATGAAGCCATGAAATACACATTTTTCGTCACGCAATTTTCCGGAAAAACGGGCAGGAAAAAATATTAGATTTATCGTATGCAAGCCAATCCATGTTTTTAAATAAAAAGTTGTACCTACAACTGTAGTTGTTAAAAACATATTTCTTTATTTTATTGGTGACTATAATTTGATTTTTATCACAAAATAGTGATACCTACATCAAAAACTTTATATTTGTACCTACACTCACAAAAGAAACATTCATTTCAAAGCTATTTAACAGACAATTTATGAATATTTTGCGGTTTAAGTTGGCACCAGATAGAATTTGGCGCAGTGTTTACAATGTTTGGCTGCCCTTTCTGTAGCTATTTTAATGAAGTTATTACCATAACGGTATATTTAAATTATGTTTTTATGGTATATTTTTTCTGTGGATATCTGCAATGGATTTTTTGTTGACTCCAGCTTAATTGAATTGGTTTCTTATTCGGTATCCTCTTCCTTTTATCTTAGAGAAATGATTTTGCTTTTGATATCGCATTTCCTCAATTTTCATTTTGTTTGTATTCGTAATTAAATAAGCAGTGACTCCTAAACAGATACAAATTACAATTACTTATTGTATTTTTTTAAACGTCCTATACGTTTAACATATTCGTAAAAAAAAATCCGACGTATTGAGAACCACCTTTTTTAAAGTCGGTTAAAAATGTACATACAGAGAAATAGTTGAGCGATGATGTAAGGATTCAAAGGGAGTAGGTAAATTCCAGATAAGAAATAAAAATTATTGCTCATTAGATATTATGAATTTTCACAAAATAAGAAGAGTAGCAACTGTTCTTATTTCCACATTTAAACAAAAATTCGGCTTTTAATTTGCGAAATTTTACTATTTCTTTGATTGCTGAATTGAAATTGTTAACGATAAAACGAAAAAAACGATTGTTAATGACAAATTAATCACGTGACTTATCAATGAAAACTGTCATACTAACTCATATATTTTTTTAATTTCTTTCCATTATCGGTATATCCAGTATATATAGAATATAGAATAGATATAGAGCTGATAACAACTTAATTATTAAAGTTTTTCGTTATCTGAAGCTCTAGCCGTATGCCATTTTGCGATACGCTGAAAAGACGGAAATGGAACTAAATTCAAAAATGTATGAAAATGATCGCTTATTTGGTCATCATTATACATTTTTTAAATTTCTTTCAAATGCAATCTTAAAAAACGCATAGATGGGATGATACATATGGAGAGTTGCTGAACTCTATAGGTCCTTATATCTTTAAATTTTTTAAAGAGATTAGGCTCTCTATGAGTACAAAAATACTCCAATTACAGCCCGAATGGTCTATAAAATGAACCATTAAAGTAGTGTGGAGGCCGGGCACAAACATTGTTGTAATTTAACGACGCAGGTTACATTTTGTTCGCAGTGATATTGGATTTTAAGGGTGGCCTTCGCAAACAATGTTCAGCTTATGGGCATTTTAGTTTTAATGACCCATCACAGCTCAAGATCTTTTAGAACTGCTCGAGTTCGAATAGGTATTAAAAATTTAAAAAGTAATTTTACTTTTATAGAATTTATCTTCATTCAAGACTTATTGGTGTTTATTTGAATATTGATCTAGGTACACTATAACTAGATATTTTAAAAGCAATAAGAATTGGCGCATCAATATTATTATACCTAAGAAAACAAATAGCAAGTACTTTGAAAATAATGGAGTTTCAAGATACAAAGAATATTATGTTATTGATACTATTATACTCGAAGTAGATCGAGAAGTGCCAATAAATTAAAATATCCGTATCAGATAAAAAAATATTGAAAGAACTTGATTTTTAAGCTATGACATGTGCTATGACATAGACTGTTGTTGAATGTTTTCCTGCAATATTAATATAATATACTAATTACTACGGATTTATTTTCTGCACATTTTCAAAATTAAGAGCGGGTATAAACTGAATATGTCAGTTCAAGATTTCATTTTTACAGTAGTAAATCAAGTCTCAACTGCCTGAAATAAAACACACGAATATTACATCATATTGTCGAGAAACTGTAAAAGTGAAAACATAAAAGGATAATTTTTTGTCGATAAAAAAAATTCCCGAAGTTGCGTGCAATTTTTTACAATTTTCAATTTATTATCAAAGTTATACGTACTAGAGAGCCAAGGTTTAGGATTATAATTCCAATAAATATTACGAAGTGCGTATCTTATCGTTTTCTTTCTAAATCATGTATTTTAAAAGTTATTACAGTAAACTATAAATGGCGCTTACTACATTCTTATTTCGCGTAATGCGCCATGCTCTTTTGTACCAGAACGATGTTTTGCGCATGACAATCAGTCACAATTGCTCCATTGAGACGAGAAGACCGTATTTCTGTGCTCCAGGCCAAAAAAATAGTTCTTTGTATCCTTAATATATAAATTATGAATTATAAATTATTGTGTGTGTATTTATAAATGATTTGGGGGCGATAATAATATAATTGTAAATATGGGGAGCAAAAACTACGAAATAAAAGTATATTAAAGCAAAAGCCTTTCTGTCAAATATCGACCTTCACTCTTTACTTTTAAAGCACACAATTAACGAGCACTGAATTCCCTCAAGCAATGACATGTCAATGGCGGTGGGAGTAGTATATGTAAAAAAGGACGATCCCAATCAATTTTGAGAGAGAGGAATAAAGAGTGCTCCTGTATGTGCGCACTTTGTGCAACATGTTCACTATTTTGACACTTCAGTGTGCAAATATTAGATATAATATCATGCTAACATTCATAAAACTACTAAATGTTACTATGTTAATTAGTTCCTACGTATAGTTCAAAGAGATAATGTGCAATAATAAATTAAATAAAATTTCAAATTTATTGCGATACAATAAATAAATAGGAAATATTTTGTAATGAATTCTGTAAGAGGGTAAAATGAACTTGTGCACAGCTAATGAAACAGACTCCGCTTAAATATTTTTTTTGCCTTATTTTTAGGATTCCGTACCCAAAGTGTAAAAACCGGGACCTATTACGAAGACTCTGCTAGTCGTCTGTTCGTCCGTCCGTCCATCCGCCCGTCTGTCGCCAGGCTGTATTTCTTGAACCATGATAATTAGACACTTAAAATATACTTAATAAATAAATAAATACCCTTTATTTGCACCACACAAGAAATTGCACAAAACAGAAATACATATTAAAATAGTTTTAGGCACAAAAGGCGGCCTTATCGCTTAGCAGCGATCTCTGTCAGGCAACCTTGCACAAAATCACAGTGTACTTAAAAAAACCACCCCTAGCTTTAACTAATCTCTTTTTGATTAGTGCTTTACACACTTACGAGTAGGATATAATTCCTATAAGCAGGACAGATTCTGTATGGTACAATATGCAGGAAAACTGACCACATGAAACACCACATACAATTTTCCAACACTTTTTTCAACGCACGTTTCGACCCGACACCGGGACATCCTCAGGAAATGTTAACGTTACGATGCGAAATTGTAGACTCTACGGCAGAATCTTTTCAAGTAGTGGATTATAGCAAAACAAATTAATCTGTCCTTCTAATTATGGATTTCCGCAAAATAACGATTCAATAATTCCTATCAAAATTTCACTCGTAGCGGGATTTGAACCCGCTTCCCCCAGCTATCGCGGCTGGGTGCTCGTATCGCTGAGTTATTAGCTTTTCCCCGGCCAAAAGTGCCCATCAGACTAGCCTAATACACACCTAATGGCCCACATCAAAATAAATGCCTTAAAATTTAATTTCAATTGATTTATTAATATACCAAATATGTATTGTATTAGTGTTTTCTTCTTTTAATTTCTGGTTAAGCATGCATTTCTTTTATTCTACATTTACACGTAGATTGTTATGTCGTATTTCAAATTTTCATCCTTTTTTTCCATTATAACAAAGACTCTTTGGAACATGAATATATCTGGGAAGTAAAGCATGTTTAGGGTGTTCGTGGTGACCCTAACCCAACCTATCCAACAAGGTGACCCAAGTTGTTTTCAGCAGCCATCGAAATGATCTTCAGAAACCTGGAATGGGACGATTATGAACTTAATATAAAATCCTCATTCCTAACTGATTTACGCTTCGCAGATGATCTCAGCCTATTTTCAGTGTCGCCAAAAACTATATGAAATGCAACATTATCAGACCGCAGCGCGACAGTGCGCAGGGCTTCAATGAACACAATTAAAACACATACACATCAAACATGTAGAACACATATAACATCAAAGTAAATAATGAGAAAATCGATTATGTGGAAGAGCATGTTTACTTTGGACAGTTGATAGTTACAAGTGATACAATGCAGAAAGTAAAAGAAAGAAGGATAACTAATAAGATTGACAGATATAAAAAGTAGAACTAAATTTACAGAGGCAGAAAAAGTATGCAAGAAGCTGAAATAGAAATGATTAGGTCCGACATATGCAAATGGACCAAAGGGCGACAAAACGTTTGGAATACGACTATAATTCATAGTTCATAGGTTATTGGACCTTAACTTTGTTGGTCTTAGTGTAAATAATAATCAGTGTAAGAAATATTTACAAGCTTTATTGCTGTCGCAATAAAGGCTTTGAACTGTTTATTATTTCCGTCAAAAACTTCAGATTAAAATTACTACTTGTTCTGATCTGTCCAATATTTTTTATGGTTTACAAGATCAACCGCCATAAGACATGTCAAGAAATAGAACAGTTAGTTAGTAGAGTTTCCATTATTTAGCATTTCTTAAATTATTAAGTTCAAACATAGCATTTGAGTTAGACTTATTTTTCCCAAATCCATATTGAGCATTTGGAAGTGCCGATTTTTCAATCGCCAGATCTGAAAATAAACTTGAAATATATTATGGCATACAAAATCTGTCAATACGTCACATTTATTCCCCAGGTAACGTTTATCTGACGATTGAATAATCATATAAGATTAAAAGATTAAATGTTCTGAAAAGTTGTTTATTCTGTTGAATAAGGTTCATCTTATATCATAAAAAAATTGTGGTAAATTTTAAAATTCCAAAAATGTGTACCCTTACAATTTCCAAATAAAATTTCAAGAAATCTTTTGCCTGCAACTAATTGGTCCGAAATGCACTTAGCTGAAATTATCTGATTATCTTACCTAGTGTTCGCGGTTTTGTTGACATTACGTGGCAGTCGACGTTGCGAATTGTGACACGATCTGATTTTTTTCTAGCTTTCAGCCCGCTCTTAAGGGTGAATGACAAATTTTCATGAAAAAAATAAAAACAATGTTAAACAAGTGGAAAATTAAAAAATTTTAAAACACCCACGACTTTTGCAGACTTGTAATTGAAAAAGGATTAAATAATTTTTTTAAATCCCCGACTAAAGGAAAGTAAGAACTAAGAACCTATCAGTATAATTACAAATCCAAGAAAATCCGCCGGAGCTGCTGTTCCTGCCAGTGACGGTGTTGATGGTGCTGTTTACCAGTTGATGACTAATTTAATTTCTTGATACTTCTCATATATATACCTGCAGTTTATCAATGCTTAGGTACTAATTTCATTAATTTATATTGGAAACGAAAATAGCAATTGCAGCTCCGACGGATTTTCTTGGATTTGTAATTATACTGATAGGTTCTTAGTTCTTACTTTCCTTTAGTCGGGGATTTAAAAAAAAATTATTTAATCCTTTTTCAATTACAAGTCTGCAAAAGTCGTGGGTGTTTTAAATTTTTTTAATTTTCCACTTGTTTTATAGTTTACGATTACTATATTAATGTAATTTAAATGATATTATTATTAAAAAATGAAAATTTATCTTCAAACTAGCCATTAGCTCCTCTAAGCAGCGTCTGAAGGCATCATCTCACCCATGTTAACCAAATTTATTATTGGAGCCTAGTTAAACATACGAATCCCTAACACCTTGTGTACTAGAAAGATAACACATTAAACAGAGAATGTCTCCTAATAAAGTAAAAAAAGCTGAGCGAGGTGCGTCTAGTGCCACCCTTATGAGGCTGACGCCCTGGGCCATGGCCCTCTTGACCCTAGGGTAAATACGCCACATTCATTCATTACTCCTCGCCACCAACCCTAATGTGTTAGAATAATTTAACCAAATCAAATGAGACTAAACTCGATTTATTTGCCAGTTACCATTATTAAGCATCGCTAATCAGGCTCATGTTGCATCATCAGACCCTCGTTACCAAATTTAATGTTTGAGACTAGTAAAAACAAATCTAATCCCTAACACAACTAGAAATAACATTCAAACAGAGAATTTCCCTTCGAAGTCATAAAGATACGTTTATTGTGGCGCCCCCTGCTGTTTAATCACAAGAAAAATTATCTACGAACCATCGCCAGTGACTCACTAATATTTTATACAAAACTGTATCCAAATCGGTTCAGTCGTTTTTGTTATAATTGAGAACATGCGTTTGCACTGTAAATGTTTTTTATGGCGCCCCCTGGTGATCGATGTTCGTAACAACTATCTAAGAACCATCGCCAATGAATACCAAACATTATACAGAAAACTGCATCTAAATCGGTCAAGCCGTTTTTGAAATAAATGGGAACATTCGTTTACAATATAAATGTATTTTATGGGTCCCCCTGGTGATCGATGTTCGTAACAACTATCTAAGAACCATTGCCGCTGAACACCAAACATTATACAGAAAACCGCATCTAAATCGGTCTAGCCGTTTTTGAAATAAATGGGAACATTGATGTGCACACACAAACAAACAAACCAACAAACAAACAAACAAACAAACAAACAAAAATATTTTTGCATTATTGGTTTTTGTGAACAATTTAACATACAAACAAACATAACATCTCATTAATAGAGTAATGTACAAACGGTCTCTCACCCTAAACGCAAATACCCGTACTCCGTTCCGTCGTGGGTAAAAATAATTGGTTTTGAATTTGATTTGAAAATAAAAATTCTTCTTTCATGTTTCTTTGTAAGTAAGTACAGTTAGGAAGCTGGCTTACTGAGCTTACTCCCGAAATGAACATTCACAGTTCATACGACTGTCTGTCGGATTACTTCAAGTAGCCTCGAGAGCAAATTTGCTTTTTACTGCACTTCGGTACCGCAAGGGGAAGACGTAAAGATAAGAACTGCTTCTACAGTTACGTAGAGTTTATACTATTTGAATATTTTATTTGAGGAAGTAGTAAAACGACTACTTTAGAAAACTTAAGTAGGTAAATAACTTTTGGTATTAAGTGATGAATGATAGATCTTTACCATTTATAATACAAAATTGTAGAGGTCCAAGAGGTGAAAAATTGTGTAGCGACACACAATTTTTCACGTACACTAACATCCGCACACCGTACAAATTTCAAATTGACACACTCACACAACAACAAAAAGTTGCCGTACTCACGGAGCTGTCGTTGTTAGGTAGAGCTCTATCTAGTCGGAGCGAGAGCGACGAGCTATTGTAAACCTGTGTACAAAATAAAGATAAGACGTTAGACGAGTAAGACGTTCAACTGATGTAGTAGTACAACTGAAGTACAACTGATTCAAGTGATACGCCTGCCTATGTCAGGCGTATCACTTATGAGTAAACTATGCAGTGCGTCCCAAATCTATACGTTGCAATGTCATACGACACACTGCACTGCTCTCATCGCCTATACTGAGACCTTTTTTTTTAACAAGAACGTTACACGCATCGCAACCTAGCCTCAAAAGTAATCGATAGCTTGTGTTATGGGTACTAGATGACTAGTAAGTACATAATATTCAATATACATAAACGAATATATTGAAAAACACCAGAAACATGCTCATCACACGAACATTAGTTCGTTGGCATACTGAACATTGGTTCATTGCATCACTTTTGAACTCCGCGAAAAACCGCAAGAAGAGGCCTTACTAGTAATCTAAATAAAAATAAGTCTCTTGAGTCGTCTAATTATAAATTCACTCACTAACTGTTATCACTTTTAAACCTTTGAGGACATTTTTATTTTTCTTTGGAAAGTTGAAATTTTAAAAATAGGTTCCCTTCACGATATTGATAATAATAACTCGACGACTTGAAAGTCCCACGAGAACACCCGGGTAACCGGGTTTTTCACATTTTTCAAGCGTTTATTTTGCATAAAAAACGTATTCATCCTGATTGGTTAAATTTGCTTTTTACATTGTTGTTGAATTAGCTGTTGAACATATTATTGGTATTGATTGCAAATTTAATGAACACGGTTTTCTTGGTTATACTTAATATTTTATTAAGTACAGTCGTACATATTAATAAGAATATTTTTCTAAGATGGGATTTACTTAGTAACAGAACAAAATACCTCATCAAATTATTACTTCAACTAAAATTCTTCATCGAGAAAATTTAAGAATCGGTTTACAAAATCGAAAATTGTTTTACATAGAGTGTTCAAATTCGGATGTTGCGAAAACAAGTTGTCATTTCAGGTGTAATCAAATTGAATGCACATCCAAATGCACACATTGGCATTCAAAGCTGCTATATACAGACTTTTATTGTTACATCGGCCACAAGAGACGCCCACTAGAATGCAAATGTCCTGCATAATAGTAACAGTTACAGAACATAATGATACAGAACTGAAATCTTTGAACATTCCGGTTGTGGTTATCAATGCTAGAGGCACGACTGTGTACCTACTGCGGCATTTTTTGGCAATTTCCTCAAAATCTAAAATTCCTACGCATTAAATTACCATTAGGCTTGCAATCCCTTTACTAAAGCTAAATGTGATGGTATAATGGTTGTATATTCAGGGAACACCAAAAATATCCTACTGGAAGCTATTACTAAGTAGTAAGCATCATTATGGTAGCTTGTTAATACTTAGTAATTTCTTCAAAATGTATAATTCCTTTAAGCATTAGTCATACAATCCCTTTAGCGTTAGGCTGTATATTCAGTGAACACCAAAAAAATCCTACTGGAAGCTATTACTAAGTAGTAAGCATGATTATAGTAGCTTGTTATTTCTTCAAAATGTATATATCGCATATTCGGGAACGGTACTAAAAAAATATAGGCAGAACCGCTGACCAGAGGCCAGTGGTTCTGCCGTTCATCCATGAACAACCTAGTTTTGAGATGACTACCTATAAACGAAGTGGTTCTAGTTTATTTTCTAAATGTAGGTAACAACACTAACTGGGACCCCTACTTCTCTAGGACGGCTGTCAATATTAGTACAGGACGGGTGCACAATAAATCGAAGTGACGGTAACTCATCTCGAGGGAACTGAAAAACTACCGTGTGGATATCAAACGCTTATTCACTATTGCACTTCGACTTAAGGAAGCGTACGACAAAGAGCACGTGGTCTGACACAAGATCCGAAAAACATTTCACTAACAAAACCGTGATGCGTTGGTTTCGAACAATGCGCGTGGTCTAACCGTTCAAACAACCTTTTCACTATACACACGTTGGGTTTTATTATTCCGACGTTTTAATCATGATATTTTCTCATACACGGGGAGTAGTTCCTTAACCGATTGTAAATTCTACGCGTAACGCGTTTAATTAATTTCTATCAACGTTTATCACTTCTTTACACGAGAACTGGGGGCCTACCACCAACGCTTCAAGTAATATTATTGTAATTGGATGAGCGCTGGTTCTATAAATATGATTTGGACTGTATTTCTTTTAATTCTGTTTTGGCTCAGGGTACGGGTTATGGTAAAGGATAATCATATGGGAATAGCACTAGGCACTGACCTTGAAACTTCTTTCCTCCACGGAACAGCCGGCTGCATCCAAGAGTCCAACACCAAGGAACCACCCTGAGTTTTTCCACCACACTTCACGAATATTTGATATTAGATTGTTCAGTTTAGTCCTTTTCGGTATGTTTTAGCGTGTATAAACCATAGGCATTTCGTAATTGACGTGGAACTGCGAAATTATGTGCAGATCACGCGCGGCGTTCGAATTCAAATCTTTTGCGTTAAGCGGCGAGATTGACGGTAAGACAGTGACGTTTTCTTATGCACATTTTGAACCACTAACGCCATCTCTTAATGCACGATGTAGATTTTGGTCGCTAGTGCTATATTTTTAGGATCGTCATGGAAATGAAAGGGATATTTAAAAAATGAAGGATCTTAGGGTAGGGATTTAATTGAGCCAAATTTATACGTTACAAAAATAATAAGCAGCCCATCCATACCCGCGGCCTTGAAAGGTTCCCTTTCAAAAGAAATTAATAAATGGTAGAGCATTAAATTGATAAAAAAAGTCGATGTGGTAATTATATTTAAATTCAAATTTTGTAAGAGAATATCGTTACATTGGAAAAATGAGTTAAAGTAATATATAAAAAAAATTAGATAATAAACTATTAAAGAAACCAGAGAATTTTCTTATTGAGTCGGAAGCGGATAGAGTTTCACGACGGGGCGTTTAAATTCACCAGTTTCGGTTTTGACTAAGGCAACCCTAACTATGCCATCCGTACCGGGATAAACCTTTGATATGACTCCCAAGGGCCATTGCAATGGAGGCAAATCGTCTACTCCAAGCAATACTACTGTGCCTATAGTGACTGGATTATCAGGCGTGCACCATTTTTGTCTGACTTGTAAAGTATGTAGATAATCAAGTCGCCATTTCTTCCAATACGATTGGACAATATTGTCCATTAGTTTTCTCCTATTAGCTAAATTAATTTTCTCATTAGTTAAAGGAGTCGCGGGAAAATATTGTAGAGGCGTAGTCATTAAGAAATGAGCTGGAGTAATGACGTCAGGTTGATGATCAGATGAAACAAGACCTAGAGGTCGAGAGTTTAATATACATTCTATTTGAGTTAGAACTGTATTCAACTCTTCATAGGTAAGAATTTGATTTCCAATGACACGATATAGATGCGTTTTCATGGATTTGATGTTACTCTCCCAAATTCCAGCTTGATGAGGCGCCCGTGGCGGGACAAAATGCCATTCAATTCGATGATTCTCTAGTTCGCGTTTAAATTTATTTATGTAATCTGTTTGTTGTAAAAGAGTGTAAATTTCATCTAATTGTGCCTTCGCGGAAATATTAGCTTTAAAATTATCAGTATAAAAGCGTTTAACTGGTCCTCTACGACTTAAGAATCGCTTTATAGTGGATATAAGCGTGTCTGTACTCAAATCGGACGCAAGCTCAATATGAACAGCCTTTGTCACTAAACACACAAATAGGCATATATAAGCCTTTTGTGCTTGATATCCACGGCGTCGTGTTAAAGTTACCCGAATCGGTCCAGCATGATCGATTCCTGTATAAAGAAAAGCTTTAGCTTCTTGAAGTCTAAAGGACGGAAGGTCTGCCATTTTCGGGGTAGGGTGCGTAGGATTTGTTCGGAAACATATGTTACACTTGTGAACTCTGGATCGAATAACAGTTCTGGCGTCTAATATCCAGAATTGTTGACGTATAAGCGACATCAGGAGACCAGGTCCTGTGTGGCAATTGCGAATATGAAAATGATCAATTATTAAATTAACTGCGTGATCATGTTTCGGAAGCAATATTGGATATTTAACCTCAAATGGTAAATCGGATTTTGAGATTCTACCACCAATGCGAATGATGTTTTCTTCATCCATAAAGACAGACAACTTCTGTAATTTTTTAGAAGGCAACTGATTATTTTTTAAGCGCTTAATTTCATCAGCGAAATGAACGCTTTGAACAGCTTTTATCAAAGCTTTTTCAGCGAAAATAATTTTATTGACTTCGCCAGTATTAGGCAAAAGTCTTGCGAAGCGTAAAACATGCGAAGCGGAGCGAATTAATTTTTTCCAAGAGGAAAAGCGTTGCGATAGTGTATATAACACCGGTTGTTCACATTGAACATTTGTAGTTACCAGAGTTTTGGTATTAAACTCAGGCAGCGTTTCTTCTGATGAGGGGACAAATTTATTTATTGGCCATTCAGAAGATGGTTTATTAAGCCACTCTGGGCCATTCCACCACAGGGAATGCGAAATTAATTGTGCGGGAAGCATGCCACGTGATAAGCAATCACTAGGATTTTCAATCCCTGCGACATGATGAAAGTGTTGCGGAGCTAGATTTTCTTGACACTGAGCTACGCGGTTACTCACAAAGGTATTCCACCTATGCGGAGAAGATTTTATCCATGATAAAGCTACAGTGGAATCTGAAAAGGCGTAGATTCCTTCAATAGGAATGCGAGCGGAATAAGTATCTCGTACAACTTTAATTAATTTGGACATCAAAAGTGCAGCGCATAACTCTAAACGAGCCAGTGTGGACACCTTAACAGGCGACACTTTCGATTTAGCGCATAATAAAGTAACGCGAATGTTACCAAAGGGATCAGTAATATGCAGGTATATTACACTGCCATATCCTTGTATGCTAGAGTCTGCAAAGGCGACTATGTTTACTGTGTATCCTTCGTTAATGCCAGTGTGACGCGGTATTTGTAATAATTTGGGTATGAGACCGAGCTCCTTAACCAGAGCTTGATATCTTTTACTTATGTTCTCTGAGGGTGTATCATCCCAATCGAGTTTACAGAGCCAAAGCTCTTTAATTAATAATTTTGCGTACAAAATTATCGGTGCAAGAAGACCCAAAACGTCAAATAATTTGGCCACAAGCGATAGGATCGTGCGTTTGGTACATTTTTCATCTGGTTTATGCACAGTAAAATAAAAATTGTCTTCTTTAGGCTCCCATGCGAGACCTAGAACTTTAGAAATGTTATTTTGATCTGAAAAGTTTACAGATGCGCGATGTGTGTCGGGTAAGCTATTTAGAAGCGAAGCGGAATTACTAGTCCATTTGACTAATTCAAATGCACCAGATTTAAATAAAGAAATCAATTCTTGAGATAAAGTTTTTGCGAGTTCTTCGTTAGGCGAAGAATGTACGAGATCATCCATGTATAATTGTGACTTAGCAATTTGAGTTGCTACAGGAAAGCGTTGAGATTCATCTTCACACAGCTGTTTAACCGTGCGCATGGCTAGATAAGGACTGGATTTTAACCCAAAAGGTACTCTATTAAATTGGAATGTGCGTACATTTTCAGTATCATGAAAGCGGAACAAAAATTTTAAATATTTTCTATTGTGAGAATTAACTTCGATTTGCATATACATCTGTTTAATATCTGCAGTCATTGCTACTGGAAAAAGACGGAAATTCAAGAGAAGTGTGAATAAATCGGCTTGTAAATTTTCACCAACGTGCAAAAAAGTATTGAGTGAATTAGCACCATTTATTGTTGGATCAATCACAATTCTGACAGGACTAGATTTCTTCTCAGGACGAATAATCGGATGATGTGCCAAATAAAATCCTTCGTCCTGATTTTCGATATCATGAACCTCAGAAATATATCCATTTTTTAAATAGTCATTTATAATTTGATTGTAGTCTTGGCGTAGCGAAGGCTCTGACTTAAAGCGTTTTTCCAGTGACATTAAACGTCTGCGTGCGATATAATAAGAGTCACCTAAATTTTTAGGGTTTTTACAAAAAGGTAAAGCGACGGAATATCGTCCATCATTATTACGCGAAACTGAATCAGTATATATTTTTTCACATTCAACTTCTTCCGGGCTAAGATGATGTTTATTATCAACCTGTTCTAACTCCCAAAATTTCTGAAGATCAAAATTCAGTTCGCTTATAGCGAGCGCGGTTAAAGAATGGTCTGCGTTATCATTACATTTTCCCATTAATACATAACCAAAAGTGGTAAGTAGTGCAGCGGGACCATTATTTTTAGGAGTGATTTTTTCACCTATGTATACGTGTGGGAATAGTTCAGCACCTAAAATCATATCAACACCTCCTGGAATATTCCAGGTGGGATCAGCGAGCGGAATTTCTTTAATATGATCCATGGAAAAATTATCAATGAATTGCGAAGGTAAATTATCTGTAAGACAATCTAATACTAAAGCGTTAATGTTATATTTGTTCTTTGGGAAAATGCGTGACTGGATTGTCAAGTTAACACAACCGTGAATTTTTTGCGTACCCATGCCAATGCCTTTTATATGTGAATTAATTGTATTTTGAATAGGTAAATTTAATGATTTGCAACATTGTAGACTGATTATGTGATTCTGGGATCCAATGTCTAACAAAGCTCTAATTATAACCGTATTACTCCTTTTATAAGGTTTAGTATTAACTTGAACAGTGGACAGTAATACGTTCGGGTATTTAAGTATCTTGGAGTGGCAAGACATCGACACATGTTGGTTATCAGGGAAGGATGTGATATAATTTTGAGAAGCGTTAATTTGTGTGTTAGAGTGAGATGCAGTATCTACTTTCGCGGCGTTATTTTCTACACTTGAGTTAGACTGGAGCGAGTGAGTTGACGACTCATTAGTAGGAGTTGCGTCGGAAGATGAATTTTTCGATAAGTAATTTAAAGATTTTTGCGGCGTTTTATTAGTATCTCTGTGTAAAAGTTTATGATGTGATTTGTTACAGAAACAGGTAACCTTTGACCTGCACCGTGACAAAGAATGAAGAAAACTCAAACAATTTATGCATCCGTTTTTGGATTTAATATATTCAAATCTCTCTAGAGGAGTTTTAGTCTCAATAAATTTTTTACAATTATTATAAAGTTGCGAATGTTCTGTACTTTTACATAATTCACAAGGCGTAGTAGAAGCGTTGTTTGAGCTATGTCCAGTCTGAGTAACAAATGTTTTGTAGGTATTGCGTTGATTAGAATTTTGCGTTTTAGGCTTAGCATTAGTATGAGAACTTGAATTATTATTTGAACGTTCAAGAACTTTAACTTGATATTGAATAAATTCAATAAATTGCGTGTATGTAGGTATCTCAACATTTTTTGATTGTAATGACATCTCAAAGTTTTGTAATGTTTGTGAGTCCATCTTTTTTAATGCGCAATGCAATAAAATAAAATCAGTGAGATCTGGTATACCTATTTGTTTTAAAGCGGCAATGGAAGCGGAAAATTTTTCGATGAAATTATTTAAACTAACTGCGTTATTAGAACAATTTTTTAATTCTAAAATATTATTTAAGTAGTGAGTTCCTAGCGCTCTTTTATCTTGGTACTTTCTGACTAGATTTCCCCATATAATATTATAAGTTTCACTGTTAGGTACAATACCTGCAGTAAAATGTAATGCGTTGTGAGTTAACTTAGAAACTAAGTACTGAACCCTCTGAGAATCTGTTAAATTTTCGTTCAAATGCACGTTTGATTTAAATGATTCATAAAAAACTGCCCAATTTTCCGTGCGTCCATCAAAAGTTGGAATCTGGAGAGGCGCAAGTTTAAGAACAGGAGCTGGCATTTTAGACGCAGATCTAGAATCACAAAATGCTAATATTTTATTCCGAACTCTTTTTACACAGGAGTATAAATCCTCAAAGGCGTCGAGGGGCTGATAGTCAGGTTGGGCCTTAGGATCCATTTTCAAAGTAATATTATTTATGTCATCTATAATAGATTCAAATTTAGTTCGTAGTTCATCGATCGTTTCCGAATCATTAAGGAAATTTTCATTTCTTCTGGACTCAAAATTAGAAATATTCTTTGATGCGTCATATAAACGATTAATTCTTTGGAATATTTGTTCCTTTTTACAAATAAGTATATTTAATTGAGAGGTTAATCCGCATTTCTCCATTGTAACGAGTGATATTCAATACGGAACCCTAAAAACAATAGCGTATGCAAGAAAAAACTACTAAGTTTTAGCGCGAGGCAGTACGATGCAAAATAACATCGATAAAACGAAGCGGCGGGAAGCGATATGTATATAGAATCTATAGTTAGGTATGTACCGTAAATCTACAGTACGCGGCGAAGTTATAATTTCGTCTGTTGCTTACTTACAACTTACGAATATTATGAATTTACTAAATTAGTATTAAGTAAATGCGTTAAATAAAATACCTAACTAAGTATTCTGATTGAGAACAAGTAACTTATTTGTTCACAAAAGCGGCGTAAATAAAAGCGGTAATATGGCGGCGAATTGTCGTATAATACGACTTTTATCTAATTGTTTAAGTATTTCGACAGTTAAATAAGCGAGTATAGTAACTGAAATAAGTTATTAAGCGAATATAAATGATTGTGAAAGGCCTATGATTTGTATTTTAAGGCGATTAGGCATAAACCTAGGAAGCGTAATAAAAAAAAACCTGAACAATAGCGGGTCGCGACGCGCGGCGGAGATTGCGTATTTAGGTATAGTTATGTATTTTAAAACCTATAATGCACTGATTTGTAATTCTTACTTTATAAGCAAATGCGGCGTTAAGGATAAATAAGTATTTACTTCGTAAATAAGAAATTACAAGCGTGAAAAGTTAAATATCAGCACACCAGGTACATAGCTATGTCCTACCCTACGCGTTAGAAAATATATCCGGCTCGAAGGACCAGAAATATGGATGAGCGCTGGTTCTATAAATATGATTTGGACTGTATTTCTTTTAATTCTGTTTTGGCTCAGGGTACGGGTTATGGTAAAGGATAATCATATGGGAATAGCACTAGGCACTGACCTTGAAACTTCTTTCCTCCACGGAACAGCCGGCTGCATCCAAGAGTCCAACACCAAGGAACCACCCTGAGTTTTTCCACCACACTTCACGAATATTTGATATTAGATTGTTCAGTTTAGTCCTTTTCGGTATGTTTTAGCGTGTATAAACCATAGGCATTTCGTAATTGACGTGGAACTGCGAAATTATGTGCAGATCACGCGCGGCGTTCGAATTCAAATCTTTTGCGTTAAGCGGCGAGATTGACGGTAAGACAGTGACGTTTTCTTATGCACATTTTGAACCACTAACGCCATCTCTTAATGCACGATGTAGATTTTGGTCGCTAGTGCTATATTTTTAGGATCGTCATGGAAATGAAAGGGATATTTAAAAAATGAAGGATCTTAGGGTAGGGATTTAATTGAGCCAAATTTATACGTTACAAAAATAATAAGCAGCCCATCCAGTAATATTGTTTTAAAATTTTCATACTGACATTGTATGAAAATGTCAAAACAATATTACAATAATATTACTTTAAGCGTTGGTGGTAGGCCCCCTGGGTTACGATAATTCAAGCCTTACCGAATCATTTTAACTACTCATTACTGAACACGTTTGTGCCGACCACATTCTCAACTTATTTAGCTGTTATGAACACGTTTAAACACGTACTTTACAAAACAATACCGATTCGACTACATCACTTGTTTTTAGAATTTAAACCCTACTATCACGATAACACACTGATTTTACTTTTATCCTTTTTCACCCTGAAAATTCACACACACAAAAACACAATCATTACACAATATAAAAGATGAGAGTTAAAGTAGAAGCTCGCTTACCATCCATCTCCTTCAAAGGTTGCACACAAAAAGTGTCCGTCGCTCCGTTTTTCCCAACTGCCCGTAATTCTCCCCACCGGCTACTACTTACGTCACTGTCGGGCGCTGATTCACTCGCTTCGTGTTCACTGCGCCCGACCAATAGGAGCAAGTCAAATTGTTGCACTTTTATCAAGATTATAAAGTGGCTTACCAATTACGACTCTGATTACTCTGTATGACCTTCCAAAAATACCAATGGCGTTTTGAGATCTTAAGTAATAGATGGCAGGCCCGCTTTTAAACTCGCGTGTGCTGCCACCTATTTTCATCGGTACACCTGCTATGAAACCTAAGCGAGCTATATCGAACCTAAGAATCAACATCCGTTAAGTCCTCATCTTTAATAAATAATAATTAATTAGTAAGTAGTTAATGAGAGATAAAAAGAGACAAAAGACTATGCAAACACAATTTTATTATTAACTAGCAAACGCCCGCGGCTTCGCTCACGTTGAACTTCTGCTTGACTCCCTCAAGCGTTTAATTTCCAAAATTCCTGTCGTCGCCATTTATTTTGATTAGAACTACAAAATGTTTCACTACCTTGCTGATAATAGTCGAATATCGATTTTCCCATCGGCCCAGTAACCAAAAAAAAAACAAAATGGCGGCCACTTCTTTAAATTTTGACCACAAATTCCTTCTCTATGCTTGCTGCGATAGTCAGATATCGATTTTCAAAACAATCGCCCTAGTAACAAAAAAGTTCAAAATGGCGGCCATTTCTTTCAATTTTGACCACAAATTCCATCTCTATGCTTGCTTCTGTAGTCATATATTGATTTTCAAATCATTCGGTCCAGTAACAAAAAAGTTCAAAATGGCGGCCATTTTTTTCAATTTTGACCACAAATTCCATCTATATGCTTGCTTCTGTAGTCATATATTGATTTTCAAATCCAACCAGTAACAAAAGGTCCAGTAACAAAAAAGTTCAAAATGGCGGCCATTTTTTTCAATTTTGACCACAAATTCCTTCTCTATGCCTGCTTCTATAGTCACATATTGATTTTCAAATCATTCGGCCTAGTAACAAAAAATTTCAAAATGTCGGCCATTTTTTTTAAATTTTCACCAAAAATTCCATCTCTATGCTTGCTTCTATAGTCCAATATTGATTTTCAAATCATTCGGCCCAGTAACAAAAAAGTTCAAAATGGCGGCCATTTTTTGCAATTTTGACCACAAATTCCATCTCTATGCTTGCTTCTATAGTCTCATATTGATTTTCAAATCATTCGGTCCAGTAACAAAAAAGTTCAAAATGGCGGCCATTTTTTCAATTTTGACCACAAATTCCTTCTCTGTGCCTGCTTCTATAGTCACATATTGATTTTCAAATCATTCGGCCCAGTAACTAAAAAGTTCAAAATGGCGGCCATTTTTTTAAAATTTTCACCAAAAATTCCATCTCTATGCTTGCTTCTATAGTCCCATATTGATTTTCAAATCATTCGGCCCAGTAACAAAAAAGTTCAAAATGGCGGCCATTTTTTGCAATTTTGACCACAAATTCCATCTCTATGCTTGCTTCTATAGTCTCATATAGATTTTCAAATCCTTCGGCCCAGTAACAAAAAAGTTCAAAATGGCGGCCATATTTTGCAATTTTGACCAAAAATTCCATCTCTATGCTTCCTTCCAAAAACTGGCAGGAAGCATAGAGATGTTTTTTGTTACTGGGCCGAATGAATTGATTTTCAAATCATTCGGCCCAGTAACAAAAAAGTTCAAAATGGCGGCCAATTTTTCCATTTTTGACTACATATTCTTTTTCTATGCTTGCTGCAATAGTCAGATATCCATTTTGAAAGAATTCGATCCAATAACAAAAAAAATCAAAATGGCGGCCAATTTTTTAAATTCTGACCTCAGATTCTTAGTCTATGCTTAATGCAATGGTCAGATATCCATTTTGAAAGAATTCGGTCCAATAACAAATAAGTTCAAAATGGCGGCCATTTTTTTCAATTTTGACCACAACTTCCTTTTCTATGCTTGCTTCTTTAGTCACATATTGATTTTCAAATCATTCGGCCCAGTAACAAAAAAGTTCAAAATGGCGGCCAGTTTTTTCAATTTTTACCACAAATTCCTTCTCTATGCCTGCTTCTATAGTCACATTTTGATTTTCAAATCATTCGGCCCAGTAACAAAAAAGTTCAAAATGGCGGCCATTTTTTTCAATTTTGACCACAAATTCCATCTTGCTTGCTTCTATAGTCATATATTGATTTTCAAATCATTCGGTCCAGTAACAAAAAAGTTCAAAATGGCGGCCATTTTTTTAAATTTTGACCACAAATTCCATCTCTATGCTTGCTTCTATAGTCCCATATTGATTTTCAAATCATTCGGCCCAGTAACAAAAAAGTTCAAAATGGCGGCCATTTTTTTTAAATTTTGACCACAAATTCCATCTCTATGCTTGCTTCTATAGTCATATATTGATTTTCAAATCATTCGGTCCAGTAACAAAAAAGTTCAAAATGGCGGCCATCTTTTCAATTTTGACCACAAATTCCTTCTCTGTGCCTGCTTCTATAGTCACATATTGATTTTCAAATCATTCGGTCCAGTAACAAAAAAGTTCAAAATGGCGGCCATTTTTTTCAATTTTGACCACAAATTCCATCTTGCTTGCTTCTATAGTTATATATTGATTTTCAAATCATTCGGTCCAGTAACAAAAAAGTTCAAAATGGCGGCCATTTTTTCAATTTTGACCACAAATTCCTTCTCTATGCCTGCTTCTATAGTCACATATTGATTTTCAAATCATTCGGCCCAGTAACAAAAAAGTTCAAAATGGCGGCCATTTTTTTAAATTTTCACCAAAAATTCCATCTCTATGCTTGCTTCTATAGTCCCATATAGATTTTCAAATCATTCGGCCCAGTAACAAAAAAAGTTCAAAAGGGCGGCCAATTTTTTCATTTTTGACTACATATTCTTTTTCTATGCTTGCTGCAATAGTCAGATATCCATTTTGAAAGAATTCGATCCAATAACAAAAAAATTCAAAATGGCGGCTAATTTTTTAAATTCTGACCTCAGATTCTTAGTCTATGCTTGATGCAATGGTCAGATATCCATTTTGAAAGAATTCGGTCCAATAACAAATAAGTTCAAAATGGCGGCCATTTTTTTCAATTTTGACCACAAATTCCTTTTCTATGCTTGCTTCTATAGTCACATATTGATTTTCAAATCATTCGGCCCAGTAACAAAAAAGTTCAAAATGGCGGCCAGTTTTTTCAATTTCGACCACAAATTCCTTCTCTATGCCTGCTTCTATAGTCACATATTGATTTTCAAATCATTCGGCCCAGAAACAAAAAAGTTCAAAATGGCGGCCAATTTTTTCATTTTTGACTACATATTCTTTTTCTATGCTTGTTGCAATAGTCAGATATCCATTTTGAAAGAATTCGATCCAATAACAAAAAAATTCAAAATGGCGGCCAATTTTTTAAATTCTGACTCCAGATTCTTAGTCTATGCTTGATGCAATGGTCAGATATCCATTTTGAAAGAATTCGGTCCAATAACAAATAAGTTCAAAATGGCGGCCATTTTTTTCAATTTTGACCACAAATTCCTTTTCTATGCTTGCTTCTATAGTCACATATTGATTTTCAAATCATTCGGCCCAGTAACAAAAAAGTTCAAAATGGCGGCCAGTTTTTTCAATTTTGACCACAAATTCCTTCTCTATGCCTGCTTCTATGGTCACATATTGATTTTCAAATCATTCGGCCCAGTAACAAAAAAGTTCAAAATGGCGGCCACTTTTTTAAATTTTGACCACAAATTCCATCTCTATGCTTGCTTCTATAGTCCGATATTGATTTTCAAATCATTCGGCCCAGTAACAAAAAAGTTCAAAATGGCGGCCATTTTTTGCAATTTTGACCACAAATTCCATCTCTATGCTTGCTTCTATAGTCCCATATTGATTTTCAAATCATTCGGCCCAGTAACAAATAAGTTCCAAATGGCGGCAATTTTTTTTAAATTCTGACCACAAATTCCATCTCTATGCTTGCTTCTATAGTCCCATATAGATTTTCAAATCATTCGGCCCAATAACAAAAAAGTTCAAAATGGCGGCCATATTTTGCAATTTTGACCACAAATTCCATCTGCTTGCTTCCATATTGATTTTCAAATCATTCGGCCCAGAAACAAAAAAGTTCAAAATGGCGGCCAATTTTTTCATTTTTGACTACATATTCTTTTTCTATGCTTGTTGCAATAGTCAGATATCCATTTTGAAAGAATTCGATCCAATAACAAAAAAATTCAAAATGGCGGCCAATTTTTTAAATTCTGACCTCAGATTCTTAGTCTATGCTTGATGCAATGGTCAGATATACATTTTGAAAGAATTCGGTCCAATAACAAAAAAGTTCAAAATGGCGGCCATTTTTTTCAATTTTGACCACAAATTCCTTTTCTATTTTTGCTTCTGTAGTCACATATTGATTTTCAAATCATTCGGCCCAGTAACAAAAAAGTTCAAAATGGCGGCAATTTTTTTCAATTTTGACCACAAAATCCTTCTCTATGCTTGCTTCCATAGTCATATATTGATTTTCAAATCATTCGGCCCAGTAACAAAAAAGTTCAAAATGGTGGCCATTGTTTTCAATTTTGACCACAAATTCCTTCTCTATGCCTGTTTCTATAGTCACATTGATTTTCAAATCATTCGGCCCAGTAACAAAAAAGTTCAAAATGGCGGCCAGTTTTTTCAATTTTGACCACAAATTCCTTCTCTATGCCTGCTTCTATGGTCACATATTGATTTTCAAATCATTCGGCCCAGTAACAAAAAAGTTCAAAATGGCGGCCAATTTTTTAATTTTTGACTACATATTCTTTTTCTATGCTTGCTGCAATGGTCAGATATCCATTTTGAAAGAATTCGATCCAATAAAAAATAAGTTCAAAATGGAGGCCATTTTTTTCAAATTTGACCACAAATTCCTTTTCTATGCTTGCTTCTATAGTCACATATTGATTTTCAAATCATTCGGCCCAGTAACAAAAAAGTTCAAAATGGCGGCCACTTTTTTAAATTTTGACCACAAATTCCATCTCTATGCTTGCTTCTATAGTCCCATATTGATTTTCAAATCATTCGGCCTAGTAACAAAAAAGTTCAAAATGGCGGCCACTTTTTTAAATTTTTACCACAAATTCCTTCTCTATGCCTGCTTCTATAGTCACATTTTGATTTTCAAATCATTCGGCCTAGTAACGAAAAAGTTCAAAATGGCGGCCAATTTTTTAATTTTTGACTTCATATTCTTTTTCTATGCTTGCTGCAATGGTCAGATATCCATTTTGAAAGAATTCGGTCCAATAACGAAAAAGTTCAAAATGGCGTCCAATTTTTTAAATTTTCACCACAGATTCCTTTTCTACGCTTGCTGTTGATATAAGAAAAAGAATAAAAAAAAAAATTTATACCAAAATCAAAGAAGTTCGCAAATGTTCCCATCATCAAATTTGAAATTCGAATATCCCCGTCGCAGTACAAATTCAACAACCTAGGTACCCTGATTAGTATGAATCAAAGTTTTGTCGGAATCGAAAAATGACACTTTTGTATTGGAAAATCCCTAAAACCAACGGTTTTCACCCCTTAAAATTTGAATTTCTGGAATCCCCGTCTTAGTACGAATTCATGACCTAATATCAACCTAGGTACCAAATTTCAGATCTCTACGATTTGTAGTTTTTCGGGAATCCCTGGAACAACGAAAAAAATTACACTTTTGTATGGAGAAATCCCGAAAACCAGCAGTTTTTACCCCTTAAACATGGAATTTCTGGAATCCCCGTCTTAGTACGAATTCATGACCTAATATCAACCTAGGTACCAAATTTCAGATCTCTACGATTTGTAGTTTTTCGGGAATCCCTGGAACAACGAAAAAAATTACACTTTTGTATGGAGAAATCCCGAAAACCAACGGTTTTTACCCCTTAAAAATGGAATTTCTGGAATCCCCGTCTTAGTACGAATTCATGACCTAGTATCAACCCAGGTACCAAATTTCAGATCTCTACGATTTGTAGTTTTTCGGGAATCCCTGGAACAACGAAAAAAATTACACTTTTGTATGGAGAAATCCCGAAAACCAACGGTTTTTACCCCTTAAACATGGAATTTCTGGAATCCCCGTCTTAGTACGAATTCATGACCTAATATCAACCCAGGTACCAAATTTCAGATCTCTACGATTTGTAGTTTTTCGGGAATCCCTGGAACAACGAAAAAAATTACACTTTTGTATGGAGAAATCCCGAAAACCAACGGTTTTTACCCCTTTAACATGGAATTTCTGGAATCCCCGTCTTAGTACGAATTCATGACCTAATATTAACCCAGGTACCAAATTTCAGATCTCTACGATTTGTAGTTTTTCGGGAATCCCTGGAACAACGAAAAAAATTACACTTTTGTATGGAGAAATCCCGAAAACCAACGGTTTTTACGCCTTCAACATGGAATTTCTGGAATCCCCGTCTTAGTACGAATTCATGAGCTAATATCTACCTAGGTACCAAATTTCAGATCTCTACGACCTATAGTTTTGGCGGAATCCGTGGAACAACCAAAATCACCAAAATGCCTCATTCTTTTATATATATAGATGTAATTCCGGCAGAGTATGTAGTGGCGACATCTATCGGTATCAATCAAGTTTCTAAATTAATCAGACTACGAACTTTTTTACAATCAAATTGATGAAGGCAAATCATAGAACAAGAATAATAATTAAAGCAAGTAACGAAAATAATCAAGTTTGGATTTAATAAGCGCTCGCCGAGGTTCCGCGGCGACATATAATTCTTGCATTAGTCATACAATCCCTTTAGCGTTAGGATGTATATTCAGTGAACCAAAAAAATCCTACTGGAAGCTATCACTAAGTAGTAAGTATGATTGCGGTTGCTACACGGAACAATATTCCCTTCTGCTGAAGGGAATATTGTCACGAAGGGGAATAGTTCAGTTATTTGCGCAATATGTCACTCTTAACTCAATGGAATAACTATTTCTGTAAAGTCGCTACCGGGAACGTATGTGTCGCCGGAAATCAATCACAAATCGTATCTCACCATGTTTGGGAACAAATTGAATTTGTTCTCCTCGATGTTTCTGAGTTGTAACGTCTGTCTTTGCTTCTGTCACCAATGATTTGCTTGTACGTGACTCAATAGATGTGATGGCGGTCGATTTATAATTATGTATAAAGAAATAATGTGAAAGTGAGTTTGTAAGTTTGTGTGGATGATCATAAGCCTTTTAATTTAAATTTAAACTGATCACTGACTTAGGATATACTTATCAAGGATACAGAAAGCTAAAATTGATGAATTATGGTCGACTGCTGTGAATCTTTATTATTAAATACCTAAGTAATACGATTCGTATTAAACTAACCATGTGCTGTGTAAATCGCAGATTTACCCTAAACATTTAGCAATGCCCATCGATGGTTATATCTAGAAAAACATCAAGCTCTAAATCCAAACTTTAACTTTTTTGCAGAATCGACTAAAGATAAGCCTACTACTAGACCAATACGACATCGTTGAAATGAAGGAGGTACGTAGGAGAAGCAGCCTTAGTGATTTAACTGGATCGGCGCAGAAACCTATCAATCGCTGAAATGGAACGAATGCAAAAAATGCATCAGATATGTCATTACATATCTGATCGCTAAATTGGTCACACGACTCAACGAATACACTTGTCACACTCGTAATTATATTTTCCAATCTTTTTTCCATTTCCAACGAACGCAGCTAACTTATATGGCTGGCTGATGGTTCGCGATTAGCAGAAAAATCCTGCCGAAAATGTGTCACAGCGCACTTCTACCGCATACTTCACCCACGTTGAATAGAAACGGCAGTCAAAGGTGAACAAAACAGAAATGAAGCCTTTATCTTTACGCCTTTTCCCGTGCGACGCTCGAAAGTAGTAAAAAGCAACTTTGCTCTGGAGAACACTTTTAGTTACGACAAATCTAAGAGACGTTTGCATGAGCTGCAAACGTGCAATTTAGAGTTACGCTATCACACGAATGGGGTATTAGGTTCACTTGAAAGAAAGTTTTTTTTAGAGTTTCGTACACAGATGGTAAAAATAGGACCCAAATCGTGTGACTTCACTAGCTGCCCGAGCCAAGTAACAAATAGCGATACGTCTCGACGTATGGAGATGGAACAAAATTCAACCTAGGCCACAACCACCTACCTAACAAGACCTAGATGGAAACAAACGTTAAAAAACTGGCCAAGTGCGAATCGGAATTATGCACCGAGGGTTCCGTACTACTATAGAAAAAGTAATCCATAAAAATCACTTTTCTTACCCAACCGCAAACTTAACATTGTTTTTTGAGGTTAATTGTTGACCAAAAAACTACTCAATAGATCTCGTTCAAACCAATTTCGGTGGAAGTTTGCATGATGTAGGTATATCCTACATCATATATTTTTTAATTTTTTGTCATTCTCTTATTTTAGAAGTTACAGGGGACACACATTTTACCACTTTGGAAGTGTCTCTCGCGCAAACTATTCAGTTTAGAAAAAAATGATAGTATAATTTTTGAAGACTTATCCATAGATATCCCACACGTATGTATGGATTTGATAAAAAAAAAAATTTGAGTTTCAGTTCTAAGTTGGTATGGGCAAACTCTTAAAGTTTATTGTTTTTTTTTTCAATTTTTGTCTGAAAAACTTAATGCAGTTCACAGAATACATCTACTTAGTACTTACAATGTTTCAAAAGTATCTATAGTTCTCACAATTTCGGAAAAAAGACTGACACGTACAGACAGATATGACGAATCCATAAAAGTTCCGTTTATGCCATTTGGCTACGAAACCCTAAAAAGTTAGGGTTGTGACATAAATATTTGTCAATGCGAGATATCTTTGTACCTTATCTTGATTTGTAGGCACTTTCCTTCGTATATAAATAAAGAACGCCTAAATAAAAGCCCGCAATATTTTAATCTTGTGGACATCTCAAATGATTCATGCAATGTGTTTACATATAACACGTTTATCTATATACAATTATTTATCTATCTAGCGAACTAATTACCTTTATAATAACGGATTGCCTAATATTATGATCCTAAACATTAAAGTTATTTGGTGTTTATTTGTTTAATCCTTAGGTAATCATATTTAGAGTAAGAAACAGAATGACGTATCCACGTCACCTATAAAATAGCTCGTATTATGCATTAACGTTCTATTTAAGATTAAGTATTTAGAGATATTATGTAGTATGATATTATGGGGTATTTAAAAAGGTATTCCAATGGATTTTTAAAACACAAAGATTACCCTCAAGTGTACACTATTGAAATGAATTTAAGAAAATCACACTAATTTATTTTCTTCCTTCTGAAAATCCGAATGACTTTGCCGAGAGTTTATTTAAGCTTCGGAAGGCCTTATAATAGAACATTGAATGCGGAGATACAAACTGCAATCGCTTGCCTATCTGCTATCGAATTTTTTTTAGTACCTATATTGAACGTATTGCATTGAATGGCTAGTGAGGTCCTACGAAGTTCTATGTTACAATCTAAGTAAATATCTTACGTTAAGCGAAAACTGGGTAAATAGTTAGGTAACCCTGTTTGAACATGAACGAGGGTGAGATTTAGAATTAATAGTTGGAGTTTATTAGTATAAACTTACAAAGGATATGGAAAGCTAAAATTAATGTATTATGGTCGACAAAGCACTTGTAGTCTAGTTGAACATGTCTATGATCGAAGTTATTCGGTTAGGAATGTCGCTATTATTCAGTATTATTCGGTATTGTAATAAAGCTATTGTTCCGCTACCATGAACTTAATTGTATCACAAAGGCACGTATTACGAACAAAATATTTGAAATAATAGCGACGTTTAATTGAGCGCGGCTTTGTACTTTGAATTGAACTACTGCTAACGTTAAACATCACTTCATAAGCTGAATTTACAATCGTTCATAAGCTGAATTGGAATTTCTCAAATCTACTGTTTTAGGGTTCCGTACCCAAACGGTAAGAATAGGACCTTATAAATGAGTCTGTCCCAACAGGCCTTATCTCTTGCACCGTGATAATATATTGAGTTACACACAATTTTCATAGATGATAAATATTTCTGTTGTTGCTATAACAACAAATACTAAAAAATAGAATAAAATAAATATTTAAGGACTCCCATACAACAAACGTTATTATTTGCTTGTTATTGAAATTGATAACGGCAACAGATAGAGGTAGAAAATATTCGCGGAAAATTTGGATATACTTATTATACTATTCATTTATGGATTCCATGTTAAATAATATCAATAAGGATAATTCATCATAATTCTTATTTCATATTACTAAAAGAAACTTGCAAAAATAGGCGGGTAGAACTAATAGGCCTATAGAAAAACAGGCCTATGGAAAAATGTACTAAAAATTTTTCTTTATTCCTTTGTATATGGCATTGTACTTTGTTAATTTGTCTTGACACTTATCGTTGTACTACATACCCAGTGCCCACATTTGGTACAAGAACTGGCTCTACACGCTGCTTTGTTAAAATAATGGAGCAGTTAAGTCAAAAATAACGCAGATGCATTGCTACTAAAACATAGTTACATTGTATAGGCGCATACTTTTATGAAAGTTTCACGGAAATAAACATCTCTCAAATGTTCTTTTTGTTAACTACTCTTATGTTTTTCGAAATAAGGGTCAGACCGCTATATTTAACTATAACGTTTCGGTTAAAGTCAAGTCAAGCAACCAAGCCTTAGTTTTTATGTAATAGGAAGAAAATTAAGTTAGTAGTACCTACGCTAAAAAGTTAACAAAATGTTTGTAATTTTTAAGAACAAAAATAATAACTACCATTTATCAATGATAATAATCAAGAATTCCAAGAAAATTCAAATAAAGAATAAAGTACAAACAAATAAGCAAGTCTTCAAGTGAATGAAGACTTTTTTTCTTTTGGGAAATTCCGGCAATACTTCGGAACCTTTTATGTTTTGGAGATGAATTTTCGATCAATTTCAGTAAGTCAAATATAAGTCATATTTTCAGTAAGTATGTCAGTCACTTTAGTAAGTATTATATTAAACAATTTTATATTTTCAAAAATTTGCAAGTGGCTATAAAAAGTATAAGAAGTTTCGTAAGACGTACAAAAAAGGTTTTAAAGAATTGTCCGGCGTATAACAAAGTGTGTCGGAATCAATTTATAGCGCGGTCTACGCTGTCTATCCGTCCTTTCGCTCGAGTGACAGTCATTTGTCAACGTCCGGAGTGAATCCCCGTAAATACATTCTTCAATAGACATCTCGTGACCACTACGCGCTGTCTACTAGCACCAGATAAATATAAAACTTATTTTAATTGGTTTATCGTTTGACTACAATTGAAAATAAGACTGATGAAAAAAAGCTTCTTTATCTATTAATTCATCTTTGTTTACCCGCACATTTTCTCGCATGAAAATCCAAATAATACATTGAATGTATAGTAAAATATATCCGAAATAAATAGCTACTCAAAAATAGGATATTTTACTTATATCAAAATATTGATTTATTCAATTCATTTCTGATACATAGTCAACGAATAAAATAAAATTAAAAAAAACAAATTGACTCGAGCTAGTGAATAAAAAGTTATAACCAATTACATATTTCTGACTGGACAGAGATAATAATATCGGATAGTGACGTCACTATCACTAAACTCTATATAAATTTGCGTTTTGCGAGAAAGAGACAGAAGATCCACTCTAAAAATTCAAATGCTGTAAGTAAAGACACCCACCCTAAAAATTCAAATGCTTGGTACTTTTTATTTCGTTGTCGGATTAGAATTTTATTTTCAACGTATTTCATTATTTCTTACCCAGTTAACAATAAAGCAATAAAAAATTGAGTAAAATACCGTATTCTAGAATGAGCGACACAAGTTTTCTCGCGCTGCACGCGTTTTGGGTACCTCCTAGCTCTACATGCTCGTAATTTCACTGCTACATTATTCTGAGCGCGGGTGTGCGAAGTGTGATGACTCTGCTGCAGCCTGCAATTAAGATAAAATGAGATGCTCTCACTTATGTAGGTGTGTACTGTTATTACAATATCATACTAAAGGAATCTAATAACCAAAGGAAATAATATAAATATCTACCTAAATAAAGTTATAATCTTGCGCCTATTCAGTTTCACAAATCTGTATTGACATGTTTAAAAATAATGTTCCATTGAGAATATTTATTAGCGGCAGGACAGCTTTATTTTAGTAAAATGTAGAGATGTTTAGTGGACTGTCTGATGTAGAGTCATAAATAAAGCGTTGTTGAGTAATCATCCTACAATCGATACTTAAAATAAAAATTAAAAAGATAAACAGGTATGTATGAAGGATACTTATATATGTAGCACAATATGTAACAATACGATTATTTTGATACCCTCTATCCGACCTATTCGAACAATGAAGATTTTATGAAATGCATAATTTGATAATTACAAACTTCAGCTAATAAGACGGAACGACTGAAATAACAGGAGCTGTTTAATTAAAACTAAAACAAAGTCATAAAACTGTGTCTGAAACCTTCGCGGTGGCGCGCGTCATCTATACTATACTCGATAACAAAGTGTTGGGAAACTTCCAACTACACTTACACGATTATCGGCGAGACGGTGTATAGTCAAACTTTCATTTAATTAGGGTATTATGTTTATTTTTAGGGTTTAATACCAAAATGGTAACAAGGGAACACTTATGGGGAAACTGTCTCCGTCTCTCTCACACTCGATTATTTAACTTATTCGATTATTTGTGCAATAGAAATTTAATGATCGGTAAATCAATATTAAACTAATATTATACAAGCATTATATAAAAGTTTGTATGCAATATTATAAAATTTTGTATGTGTGTCAAGTCTCTTTGTGACTTCTTCACGCCGCAACTATCGAGCTGATTTGGCTGAAATTTTGAATGGGCATAGATTATACCATAAATTAACACAGGCTACTTTTTGGTATTTCGAGAAAATCCATGTAATACGGGATTTATGAATTCCCGATATTCACGCGGGCGGAGCCACGGGCAACATCTAGTTTAAAATCAGTCAGCTTTCACAACCTAAAATAAATGTAGGTAGGTTATAAATACGAAAAGAATTTATAAATAAAAATAGATATTTATAAGGATACGAATAATTCTTATACGCTTGAGCTTGGCAGATTAAAATAATAGATACCTTTATTATTGTGTATCTAACCGGCGCGGTTTGTTATCACAGCATCTGAAGTGGTTCGTAACGAGGAAGTAGAAACAATGTTCCCCCTTCATGTTCCCCCACACTCGTACCTACTCGAAATAATAAGGGCACTATTTTCAATTCCTCCACCGTATTCTGCGGCTGTGTAAGCGTAGGGAGCGGTACCCTTAAGAAGTTTAAAGGAGTTCTGCATAATATACACGTACCTACACATTATATCTATTTGAAGATACGCAGAACATCCCGAAAAACTTATATTTTAACCGCTTTTTTATGCTCAGGAAATGCCTGACGTATACCCCTCCGTCAGCGGAAACGGAGGGGTTATGTTAGGCTTGCACCCACTAAAACCTGTAGCTTGTCACGACGGACCTCGTTGGCGGGAGTACGGGATTCATTTGCGTATTCACCGCGCTCCCGCCAGGCTCCAACCCGCCACCTAAGCGGCAGGTCCCGTCGCTGCTGTCGGCGGCCTGGGTGCCGCCGACTCCTCCTGGGAGGCGCGTCCCGAACAGGGCACGCCGTCTTCTCGGCCTGTTGATGGAGTTCGGGCAACAGACGCCATAGCTCCTTACGTCCGTCACCCGCAGGCCGGTGCACTCGGAAGCCGATGAAAAAAGTTCGTCCTCCTGCAACCGGTGCATCTCCTGCGAGAGGGATGTGTAAATATCTCCCGCTGTAATTATCTCTCTCGACGGGCGTTCCCACCCACTTCGGTGATTTTTTTCGAGGTTGTTTTCCTCGTAGTGCCCCGAAGGGACTTGTGGGCGTTTCCGCCCCCGCCTGTAATTTTTTAATGAGGTTTTCTTCCTCCTCCGGTTTCGGTGTAGATGTTTCGACACTGTGCCCTCTGCTGGGGCTCAGAGGGACAAGCGAAGAAACGTTACCTATCCACCGTGCCAAGCTATTAGCTGTCGGTTATTAACCGACGTTACCAGGGAGCACCGGCCCGTGCGCTACAGAGGGGCACCGTAGCATTCGGGCACTCGTGGAAGTTGCTTGACCAGCCCCCATATTTTTAGCCCCTTTAGCCCTGGGTTGCGTATCCAAAATATGTCCAATGCTACGGTTGAAACAAATATCTACAACCGATTGAGCAGATAATAAAAACACCGCTATGATTTCCTTAATTCATATTAAAGCCTCTGTAAGCGACTAAAATCATGAAAGACGAGGGATACCCAGGAAATTGTTCAAGCGATCATTTTGACAAACATCTCGAGCATGGCTCGTAAAACAAAGCTTCAATGAATTTCCTGCGCTTACAGAAATCGTCGAATTAACGAGCGGAGTATAACTCGTAATTCCTTACTGACGACATTCGCTTGACGACGAATTATAATAGCTCTGCAAACCTAATAAAACAGCGAATTAGAATAGTAAATTTTGCAGTTTGCCGCGAAAATTCAGTCAAAAATGATAAATTGTTTGTGTACTGAATAGGCGTTCAGCTAAAAGCATTAGCATTATTATTATCATTATCATTAACATTATCATGAGCATTATCATTAGCATTATCATTATCATTAGCATTGTCATAAGCATTATCATTAGCATTATCATGATCATTAGCATTATCATTATCATAAGCATTATCATAAGCAATATCATGATCATTAGCAATCATTAGCATTAGCAATATCATAACCATTATCATTATCATTCGCATTACCAATATCAATAGCATTATCATGATCATTATCATTGGCATTATAATAAGCATAATCATTATCATGATCATTAGCATTATCATTAGCATTAGCAATATCAGTACCAGTAGCATTAGCATTAGCATTATCATTATCATTATCAGTATCAGTATCATTATCATTATCATTAGCATTATCATGAGCATTATCCTTAGCATTATCATTATCATTTGCATTGTCATTAGCATTATCATGATCATAAGCACTATCATAATCATTAGCATTATCACTATCATGATCATGATCATAAGCTATCATTAGCATTATCATTATCATTAGCATTAGCATTAGCATTGTCATTATCATAAGCATTATCATAATCATTACCATAAGCATTATCATGAGCATTATCATAAGCATTATCATTATCATTAGCATTATCATTAGCTTTAGCAATATCATTATCATTAGCATTATTTTTTATAATTAGCATTATCATGAGCATTATCATTATCATTAGCATTATAATTAGCATTATCATGATCATTAGCATTATCATTATCATTAGCATTATCATTAGCATTATCATTAGCATTATCATAAGCATTATCATGATCATTAGCATTATCATTATCATTAGCAATATCATGATCATAAGCTATCATTAGCATTATCATAATCATTAGCATTATCATGATCATTAGCTATCATTAGCATTATCATTATCATTAACATTATCATGAGCATTATCATTAGCATTATTATTATCATTAGCATTATCATTAGCATTATCATTTTCATTAACATTATCATTAGCATTATCATTATCATTAGCATTATCATTACATTATCTTGAATATTAGCTATCATTAGCATTAACAGTATCATTATCATTAGCATTGTCATTAGCATTATCATTAGCATTATCATGATCATTAGCATTATCATGAGCATTATCATTAGCATTATCATTAGCATTATCATTAGCATTATCATGATCATTAGCATTATCATGAGCATTATCATTAGCATTATCATGATCATTAGCTATCATTAGCATTATCATTATCATTAACATTATCATGAGCATTATCATTAGCATTATTATTATCATTAGCATTATCATTAGCATTGTCATTAGCATTATCATTAGCATTATCATGATCATTAGCATTATCACAATCATTAGCATTAACATGATCATTAGCTATCATAAGCATTATCATTATCATTAGCATTATCATTATCATTAGCATTATCATGAGCATTATCATAAGCATTGTCATTAGCATAATCATTATCCTTATCATGATCATTAGCATTATCATTATCATTAGCATTATCATTAGCATTATCATGATCATTAGCATTATCATGATCATTAGCTATCATTAGCATTATCATGATCATAAGCATTATCATTAGCATTATCATTATCATAAGCATTATCATGATCATTAGCTATCATTAGCATTATCATTATCATTAGCATTGTCATTAGCATTATCAATAGCATGATCATGATCATTAGCATTATCATTATCATTACCATTATCATGAGCATTATCATTAGCATTAGCATTATCATGATCATTAGCTATCATTAGCATTATCATTATCATTAGCATTAGCATTGTCATTAGCATAATCATTATCCTTATCATGATCATTAGCATTATCATTATCATTAGCATTATCATTAGCATTATCATGATCATTAGCATTATCATGATCATTAGCTATCATTAGCATTATCATGATCATAAGCATTATCATTAGCTTTATCATTAGCATTATCATTATCATTAGCATTATCATAATCATTAGCTATCATTAGCATTATCATTATCATTAGCATTGTCATTAGCATTATCAATAGCATGATCATGATCATTAGCATTATCATTATCATTACCATTATCATGAGCATTATCATTAGCATTATCATGATCATTAGCATTATCATTAGCATTATCATTATCATTAGCATAATCATTAGCATTATCATGATCATTAGCATTATCATGATCATTAGCTATCATTAGCATTATCGTGATCATTAGCTATCATTAGCATTATCATGATCATTAGTGCAGGGTAGTCAAATAATAAACGTTCAGTTCGCTTCCAACCGGGCTTTCATTTACTACACTGGCGACGAGTTGATAAAATGATCGTAATTTAAAGAGTAAAAACAAAGAATATCGAAGTATATTTTAGTTCAGTGTTTGTGTTAGTTCAGTGTGTTTCAGTTTTAGTCAAAGTGTACCGTTAAGCATGCCGATCGGTAAAATTGAGCCTTTCGATCTGACGTCGAAACAATGGCCGGCGTACGTACGCCGTGTTAAACAGTTCATTCGTCTCAACGAGATTAAAGATGAACTTCAGGTGCCTATGTTAATCACTGTCGTAGGTGAAGCGACGTATGCATTAATGTGTGACCTGTGCGCTCCCGACCATCCGGAAGATAAGAGTTTCGACACGCTCACCGAACTCGTCAGTAACCACCTGGAGCCGAAACGGTCAGAAATAGCCGAAAGGCACATTTTTAGACAGAGGCGACAACGGCAAGACGAAAACTTAACAGAATACTTACAACAATTAAAACATTTAGCGGTCACCTGCAATTTCGGAACGAAATTAGAAGAAAATCTACGAGATCAGTTCGTCTCCGGCCTAGCCAGTGACGTCATG
The DNA here is from genome assembly GCA_036785405.1 of Coenonympha arcania. NCBI lineage: Eukaryota > Metazoa > Arthropoda > Insecta > Lepidoptera > Nymphalidae > Coenonympha > Coenonympha arcania. Next base: position 9,357,344 of record CM072067.1, read on the forward strand.
AGATCTCGACTATTCGCCGAAAAAAGTTTAGACTATAAAAAAGCCGTCGAATTGGCACTCGGTTTGGAAGCGGCCGATAGACATGCGGTGGTGAGCGGCGGCGACGGCGCCGCGCGGCCGGCCGGCGGCGCGAGCGGGGAGGCGGGCGAAGGCCTACATGCGGCGCGGAGCCAGCGCGCGCGTGCCTCCCGCGCGGGCGGCGGCGGCGCGGGCGGCGGCAGCGCGGGCGCGCGGGGCGGCGGCGCAGGCGGCAGCGGCGCGGGCGCAGCTAGCGGTGTTGGCGCGGCGGCTGCGGCGGCGGCTTGCTGGCGCTGTGGCCGGAATCACCGGGGGCGTTGCAGATATGCCAATTTTGTCTGTGATGGATGCCATCAGCGGGGGCACATCCAGTCCATGTGTAAACATCAGCGTAAGAGTGTAAGTGCAGTGAAGTGCCAAAGTTTCATCAGTGAGAGTTCTGACGAGGATTTTTTCAACATCGATATCGTCACTCAAGGTAACAAGCCATATTATATTAAAGTGAAGGTGGACGACACCTGGCTAGAACTCGAAATCGATACTGGCAGTAGGATATCGGCTATTAATAAGGATTGTTACGATAAGTTGTTTAAAAACAAAGAAATCTGTAAAGATAACCTAATTTTGCGCAGCTATTCGGGGGCACAAATCGATTCTCTCGGTTATATATCGGTTCGAGTGCAACTGCAGTCGATGGTCGTGGATCATTTGAGATTATACATAATTCCAGGCGGTAACAGACCTTTACTCGGCAGAGATTGGCTCCGCGCTTTAGAAATATCGCAAATAAACATAAACGAATTAATCGAGGAGGATCGGTTCGTGAGTGGTTTACGTAAGGAGTTCCCCGAAGTGTTCAGTGAAGAGCTAGGAACGTGCAATAGGAAGCTACAATTACAGCTCACAGACGAGTCGGGAGTGTACGTGCGCGCGCGGCCCGTGCCGCTGGCGCTGCGCGAGCGAGTGGAGCGGGAGCTCGAGCGGCTCGAGCGCGACGGCACAATCTACCGCGTCGATCATTCCGATTTCGGTACACCTATAGTTCCCGTGATTAAATCAAACGGCGATATTCGCATTTGCGGGGATTATAAAATAACAATTAATCCTAAATTAAAGAGAGATTTTTACCCGCTGCCCCGCATAGAGGAATTGTTTACCAATTTAAGTAATGGCGAGGAATATAGTAAAATTGACCTCCGTCACGCGTATGAACAGGTTTTGCTCGATGAGAATTCTCAAAAGTACACCGCGATCACTACGCACGTCGGAACTTTTGTATACCGCCGGACGCCGTATGGGCTATCGTGCGTACCAGAAAAATTTCAGAAAATAATGGAAGAGACCCTACGGGGAATACCGGGTACGGTAGTTTTTTTAGACGATATATGCGTGACGGGAGAAAATAGACAGGCACATTTGAGCAATCTGCGAGCTGTATTGGAGCGTTTAAAGCGGGCGGGCCTCACCGTTAAACTGAATAAATGTACATTTTTACAAAAGAATGTTAAGTATTTAGGTTTTGTAATTGACAAAGAAGGCCTTCACCCCGACCCAGGCAAACTCGAAGCGATCACTGCAATTCCAGTACCAAGGGACGTTACACAACTTAAAAGTTTCTTAGGACTAATTAACTACTACGGTCGATTTATACCGAACCTAAGTACTATTTTGCATCCATTACATGCGCTTTTAAGAAAGAATACTCAATGGTATTGGGATCCGCATTGTGACTCAGCTTTCCAAACCGCAAAAAAGGCGTTACTGAGTAAACGGGTGCTGGCACACTATGAGGAAGGGAGACCGCTCGTGCTTTCGGTGGACAGCAGCTCTTACGGAATCGGAGCTATCTTAGCTCATCGCTACGAGAACGGACAGGAACGACCAGTTAGTTGTGCATCTCGCACCCTTTGCGATAGTGAAAAAAATTTTAGCCAATTAGATAAAGAGGCATTAGCTATATACTTTGGTATAACGAAACACCATCAGTTCTTATTTGGAAGACATTTCGTCTTAAGAACTGATCATAAACCTCTTACATTTCTATTCGGTGATAAGAACGGTATTCCGCAAACCGCGGCGAGTAGGTTGCAGCGGTGGGCCGCGCGTCTTGCTGGTTATGACTTTTCTATCGAATTTGTACGATCGGATCAAAATGGGCCCGCTGATGCACTATCGCGTCTACCGATACAGCGAGAGCGATCTCCCAAACGTCTCTCCGACCAGGCAAGCTTCATACATTTACTAGAGGAGACGTTACCTATTGGTTTTAAACAGATCGCCAGAGTTACTAAAAAAGACTTAGTATTATGTAAAGTAATGAAAAATGTAATGTTCGGTTGGCCGTCATCTGTCACAGGAGATGATGAAGAAAAAGCATATTTTGCTCGTAGAAATGATATTAGTATGGATGCAGGTTGTCTTATGTATAAATACCGGGTAATTATCCCGTTAGAATTAAGAAAAGAGGTGCTGAGAGAACTTCACGAGGGACACGTGGGCATGAATAAGATGAAAAGTATCTCGCGAAGTTATGTTTATTGGCCTAACATTGATAGGGACATCGAAGAGCTTTGTCGCTCGTGCCCCGCCTGCTTGAACGTAAGGGATGCGCCCGCTAGCGCACCTTTGCATCCCTGGGAGTTTCCTCAACACCCGTGGCTGCGTTTACACGCGGATTTTGCTGATTTTGGTGGGAAGAAATTTCTCATTGTAGTCGACGCTCATTCTAAGTGGATTGAGGTGTGCGAAATGTCAAGCACTACTGCTAGCGCAACTATTAAAGTATTTAGATCCATATATGCTAGATTTGGCCTACCAATGACCCTCGTGACGGACAACGGCCCTCCTTTCTTGTCGGATGAGTTCCAGACATACTGTTTAAAGAACTGTATCAAACACACGACCTCGGCACCGTATAGGCCTCAAGGAAACGGGGAAGCCGAAAACGCGGTAAAAACGGTCAAAAAGGTCTTAAAACGGGCTAAATTTGAAAACGAGGATATCTCAACTGCATTAAATAGATTTCTTTTCCAATATCGGAATTGTGAGCACGCGACAACAGGGGTTTCACCAGCCGTCGCTTTATTAGGGCATAGACTTCGAAGTAGACTGGATGCGATTCGGCCAGACGTCGCGGTAACGGTTCGCGAGGCGCAGGAGAAACAACGAGCAAAAAGCACGGGGAAAACCCAAGAGCTTAAGGTCGGCGAACCCGTACTGGCGCGCGATTACAGTCAGAAGGGGGGAAAATGGTCTAAGGGCGTAATCTCTGAACAAACGGGCCCAGTTTCTTATAAAGTAAAGATTGGGAATGATACTGAATGGCGCAGACATGTAGACCAACTTGCCCCTCTCAAGAGTAATAGGTACTCCTTATCGCGCGCGAGCACCGGTCTACCCGAGGCTGAGACCGACGTGGCTAGCGGTGCCGATGTCGACGGTGAACCCGAGGCACCCGGTGGTGGTCAGCCGTCTCCAATCGCAGAGAATACGGAACATTCCGATTACGAAGATGCTCAGGAGACTGCAGTAATGGCAAAGCCGGCCCCTCCACCACCAGGTGCATCGGCACGCGCTTGGAGAGCGTATAATCGGTTGGCTAATACTAATAAGTAAATAGTTTGTAAGATTTTCTGTCTTTTTAGCTTATGTGAGTAGATAAGTTATTAATGATTGTATTGACACACTATACTTTGTACTTGTTGGGGAGGTATGCAGGGTAGTCAAATAATAAACGTTCAGTTCGCTTCCAACCGGGCTTTCATTTACTACAATTAGCATAATCATTATCATTAGCATTATCATTAGCATTATCATGATGATTAGCTATCATTAGCATTATCATTATCATTAGCATTATCATTAGCTATCATTAGCATTATCATAATCATTAGCATTATCATTAGCATTATCATGATCATAAGCTATCATTAGCATTATCATGATCATTAGCATTATCATAATCATTAGCATTAGCATTATCATGATCATTAGCATTTTCATAATCATTAGCATTATCATTAGCATTATCATTAGCATTATCATTAGCATTATCATTATCATTAGCATTATCATGATCATTAGCTATCATTAGCATTATCATTATCATTAGCATTAGCATTGTCATTAGCATTATCAATAGCATGATCATGATCATTAGCATTATCATTATCATTACCATTATCATGAGCATTATCATTAGCATTAGCATTAGCATTGTCATTAGCATTATCAATAGCATGATCATGATCATTAGCATTATCATTATCATTACCATTATCATGAGCATTATCATTAGCATTATCATTAGCATTAGCATTATCATGAGCATTATCATTAGCATTATCATGATCATTAGCATTATCATTAGCATTATCATGATCATAAGCTATCATTAGCATTATCATGATCATTAGCATTATCATAATCATTAGCATTAGTGTTGAAGCGAGACGCGAGCTGCCCCCGCGCCGCTCCGCGGCCGTCTGCGGGGGGGGTGCGGGGGACGGCGGGCCCGGCATTCGGCGCCGCGCTGCGCCGTCCGTTCAGTCGCCCCAATTCGTTCTAAGGGTATGCCCGCGTCACCCTTTGTCGCGCCGGCCATACAAATCGTACCGAGTGAACTGCCTCAGACGTTGTTTGCTAGTGACCGTACGTCTCTGTCCTAGCCACTGACCGCCGCCGCTACGCGGCCGTTTGACCGACGCCGTCGCCATTTTGTTTCCGCGTACCGCGTCGTCGAATCTATAGTTGTTTGGTGTCTGTCCGAGCCCCAAAGTCGGCTCCGACCCTCGGATTGTCTTTCTCCGCGGAAGCCACGCCGCCATATTTGATCGGATTGCGTCGCTTTACGTCCGCCGGGAAGATATCGACCTACGCGTGCCGCCAGGGGGCTGCACCGTATCTACCCTACATTTACACACCTATTTCATTACACACCGCAGTCACCTACTACATATTACACGCAAGCTGCCCGGCGTCACGAGGTACCGCCTGGCTACGAGATTCTGCGGAAGGCCGCCCTCAAGGTAGGTGTCGATCATCCATTTTCTTATCGGTGCCGCCCTTGTGGCACCCGCGCCCGTGGCCTGCGAGGGACGCTCGGTTCCCGCTGATGGGCCCCGGGTCCACGAGCCTCCCTTCGGCTCGCAGTGCGCGGCGCGTACATTTTTGGTAGACAGAGCGCGGTTTGTTCACGCCATTCGATACCTCGCTTGATCGCCGCCTTTCGGCCGCGTTATTGTTTATATTTCGCTCGCCAGCCGCGCTCATTGCGCGCGCGCCGCCGCCCGCGCCGGCCGTCGCCCGCGCCGGCCGCCGCTCTCGCTGACGCTCTCCGCCCGCTCACGCGCCGCGTCATCGCGTATCGCCGCGCTTGCGCTCGCCGATCGCTCCGCGAGCGCCGCCGCCGCCGCTTCGCCGCCGCCGCGCCGCATTCGCTGACGCGTTCGTTTGATTCGCGCGCCGCGCTGGTTGACGCTGCGGGTCATCTGCGCCACGCGCCGCTTGTAGATCCGACCGCGCTTGCAATTATTTCGTTACCGCCGTCCGATCGCGAGTGATTTTCCGATTCCGATCGCGATCGATCGCCTTCCGATCCCGATCCCGATTGATCGCCATCCGATTTCTGATCTCGATCGCCATTCGATTCCGGTCGCGCTCGATCGTCCGATTCCGATCCCGATTGCCGTCCGATTCCAACGCGCTCGATCGTCGTCCGATTCCGATCGCGATCGACCGCCATTCCGATAGTGATTTTGACTGAGCCTAAACCTTAACTGTTTACGCCTGTGCGCCGCGTTCGCTGCTGTCGCACGCCGTTCTCGCCGTGCGCTGCGCCATCTGCCGCGCTGCTTCGTCGATCCGACCGCGTTTACGTATAGTACGCCGTCCGATCCTAATTTATTTCGTGTTTTTAGTTTTTACGCTTAATTTAGATTCATGATGCCCGCGAACGTAAAAGTGTTAGTGACTCAATTACAGTCGGAGCTCCGCTGGGCTACGACCGCTGCGGGTTTGATAGGCCGCGACGATAGGTCGGTTGCCTTATTGCACCGCGCGGAACAGGTGCGGACTCGGCAGGCCTCTGTTGAGCAGGCCCTTCGGGACCTGCACATTCTCGATTGCACCCCAGAGGTCTTAGGGACCGCGAAGGCGGATTATGACCAATTTTTTGATTTAACGGATGCCATCGTGGAGGCCGCCCACAAAATCAGATCCGCCGCGGAGGACAAGCGGCGACAGAGTGCGTTGCTTGACTCCCCCAGCCGACCTCCCACACAGCCGGCCTTGCTGGGCAAACTGCCCACCATTGATCTGCCCAAGTTTGACGGGCAGCTGCAGGAGTGGATGGGCTTCCTGGACCTCTTTGACAGTCTGGTCCACGCCAGGAAGGACCTGTCCCCCTGCCAGAAGCAGTCCTACCTCCTGTCCTCGCTTCAAGGCGAGGCTCTGGACTTGGTCCGCCATCTAAAGCTTTCTGAGGAGAGCTACACCACTGCCAGGGAATTGCTGGCGCGGCGCTACGCTAATGTGCGCCGGTTAGCCGACGCCCACGTAGCGCAATTATTGAAGTTGCCTACGATCACCGAGGTGGCCGATCTCCGGGAGGCATTGCTCAACACTTGCATTGTGGCCACCAATGCCCTGCGACGGTTGGACCTCCCGGTAGACCAGTGGTCCTTCTTATTGTTGCACCTAGTGTTGTCTCGCCTGCCCTTGGAGCTTAAGCGCCGCTTCGAGCAGCTGTTTGGCGGAGACGGTGCAACACATCTGCCCCCCTTTTCCGACCTCCTAAAATTTCTAGAGCAGGAGTGTCTCCAGGCCGACAACTCCGGTGCTACCGGCTCGAAAGAGGCCCTAGGACGGTCCGAGAACCCGAATAGGGGTGGGGCACCGACCGGCCACCAGTCGGTGAGCGGCCCCAACAGGCCGGCCCGAGCTAACGACTTGAGCGAGGGTCGCCGGGTGCCAAAGTACCGTGGGTCTGGGGCCACAGAGCCCACCCCCTGTGCTTATTGTCGGCACGCCGGCCACCAGGTCTCCTCTTGTCCTCACTTCCTGGCCAAGCCTGTTGCGGCCAGGAGAGGTTTTGCTTCGGCACGCCGCTGGTGCTTTTCGTGTTTGGGCCGGCATCTCCCGCGAGATTGCCCGCACCCGCCGCGGCCTTGCCCACATTGTGGAGGAAGCCACATGGCCCTTTTGTGTGCCAATAGGAATGGCTCAGGTCGCCAGGACGGTGGGTCGCGCACCCCCCCCATGGGCGGGGGCGCTCGTCCTGGCCACCCTACGAGTCCAATTGGATGGTCCACCGCAGACCATCACACTTCTAGGTCCGTTAGGGGTTCACCCCCTCGAGGGGGGGTTCCACCCCCCCGTGGGAGGGTCACACCCCCCTCGCGGTATTATGACGGGGGTCTGACTGCTGCACAGGCGAACGTCTGTGCGCCAAGTTTTTTGCCGCCGCTCTATGTGGGGCCTCGATTTGAGCGTCATCCACCCGTGACAGGTCGATGCGCTCCATACAGCGTCCCAGACGCTAGCCGCATGGTAAGACCACGGGTTGACGAAGGCGGATGGTCAACGTATTGGAGACCCTCCCCCTTACTAGCAGCGCCCCAGCCGGGGTACCCTGGTCCACCGGCCGCTTCAAGGGAGATTGCTACAGGAGTGGCTCTCCATTGTGGCCTCGTATCCGCATGTTAGTCGGATTTCGATGCCGCGTTGCCACCTCCCCGGGAAAGGTGCCACGCCAGTCGCCACGGCTTTTGTGATGCGTCCGAGAAAGGGTACGCAGCCGTGGCCGATCTGAGAACTGTTCGTGACACCGGCGAGGTCGCAACCCACCTTGTGTTGATAAAGAGACGTTTGTTGTGGCGCCCCCTGCTGTTCAATCACAAGAACAATTATCTACGAACCATTGCCAATGACTCACTAATATTTTTTTAAAACTGTATCCAAATCGGTTCAGTCGTTTTTGTAATAATGGAGAACATTCGTCTGCACTGTAAATGTTTTTTATGGCGCCCCCTGGTGATCGATGTTCGTAACAACTATCTAAGAACCATCGCCAATGAATACCAAACATTATACAGAAAATTGCATCTAAATCGGTCAAGCCGTTTTTGAAATAAATGGGAACATTCGTTTGCAATATAAATGTATTTTATGGCGCCCCCTAGTGATCGATGTTCGTAACAACTATCTGAGAACCATTGCCGCTGAACACCAAACATTATACAGAAAACTGCATCTAAATCGGTCAAGCCGTTTTCGAAATAAATGGGAACATTGATGTGCACACACAAACAAACAAACCAACAAACAAACAAAAATATTTTTGCATTATTGGTTTTTGTGAACAATTTAACATACAAACAGACATAACATCTCATTAATAAAGTAATGTACAAACGGTCTCTCACCCTAAACGCATATACCCGTACTCCGTTCCGTCGTGGGTAAAAAAATGTTATCGTTTTTAGCTTATATTAAGCTGTTTTATTATGTTAGCTGCTAGTATAAATACGTAAAATGTGATTAAGTATTTGAGTTATTAAGTTGCGCAGGCAAATTTATATCTAAAGTCCAAACAGTCACAAATGATAAACCTCAACAACCGGAGAGATATAAGGCAGGACCGACGGCTTAACGTGCTCTCCGATACACGAGGTGAAACACCGCCAATTTCCAAACTCCGGGCTAATACTAAGAGTTTCCTGATAGAAAAACCCAATACTAGGTACCGACCCGGACGAATCGAACCCAGGAAAGACCTCGACGAATTGACTATGAAATTCTTAGCATTCACGGTTTCCTAGCCACTTCAGCCACAGTTTTCTAGCCACTTCAGTCACGTTTTCCTAGCCGTTCCAGCCACGGTTTCCTAGCCACTTCAGCTACGGTTTCTTAGCCTCTTCAGCCTCGGTTTCCTAGCCACTTCAGCCACGGTTTCCTCGCCACTTCTGCCACGGTTTCCTAGCCACTTCAGCCACGGTTTCCTGGCCACTCTAGCCACGGTTTCCTGGCCACCCCAGCCACGGTTTCCTAGCCACTCCAACCACGGTTACAAGTTTGACCACAGCTTATTCACCTGCAGGCACGCCGCCATATATTCCATTAAACTTTGCTTTGATTTCGAGTATCCCGCTGTTGATTAAGTTTCTCTGTGTTAAGTTTCCAGTATTTGACCAAAGGCATTGTTTGAATACACAACTGTAACTATATTTCCTGAAAACAGTACTAAGTACTCGTAGTTATTAAGTTCCCTGTATTGCTTCATGATTTAGGAATTTCTTGTAGGTACGTCTGTCGCTGATATATTGTATGAGGAAATAAATGAAACTCAAATGCTCATCAAATGAAAGTCAAATGAATATTTTTCGTACAAGAAAACAGTGGCGCCAACTGTCAAAATTCTATATACTGCTGGTGACAAAAATCTAGCATTTTTGGCACCGGTAAACTGGTGTCATTTTTTCGCGCCGTTCGCCCTGTCCAGGTTATATTATGTCTATTACAAGGTGTCATAAAGCTCATCAAATGTGAGTTAGACTCGCTCACTGCTCGTTCCGTACTGCTAAGACATTGTAAGAGTTCCGTACTGCCAAAACCATTGTGCGTAATTTTTTAACTTCCTTAAAACTTGTATATTTTATCTGGAGTTGTGCTAATTATTTACCTTGCTTCTTTTCTATCAATTTCGGAATAGGGAAAGTACCCAGTAGATTTAAATTTTCGAGGACGATATAAATAGCTGTAACATTTGATTTGGTTGTCTCTAAACTATTACATCCACACTGTACCCTACATTTTTATAATTTTGTTCCATTATTAAGCCATGGACAGCTTCCTTTGACGATCGCAAATGAGTCATATGGCCATACCTACGGCTGCTGGAATTTAGTCTACTTGCCATCTATGATAGCCTTGAAGAATTTATAAGCTAAAATAAAAAAAACTAGAGATGAACAAATGTGCGACTCCAAAAGCAAGTAGCATGTAAAAGCGCAGCGCAAATAAATCAATTACGCAGTGTCAGGCAATAATTGGTCTCGTATACCGGAGTGCGCTGCGCCGTATTGTACCTAACATTCTTTGATTTCGCGAAAAATTGCGCTGTTCAGAGGAATTTTTTAACAGTAAAGGTACCTCTACTTTCAGTGTACATGCAAAATATGCGAAGAGATTTGAACACCTATGTGCATTTTGAAATGTGTGTGTATGACAGTGGATTCCAACATCCTGGTTAAATTACAATCAACGAATATCAAATAATTATATGCATTTCACATTCATCGAAGATACAGAATTTGTAGTCTGAAACGTAATACCACAGAAAAAAGGAACAATTTTAACGTAAAATCCACCGATAAGGAACCTGAAGATCATAAGAACATTTTACGCAAACCTTCTTCATACAAGATAATGGTAGTCCATGTAGTAGGTAATGGCCGTCTTCCCACTAATACGCCATAATGTGGCGAGAAACGTCTTTGTCCGTCTAGAGTCTAGATTATTGAAAACTTAGTGATTTGTGGCGGAGACCGCGGTCTAAGGACAATACTGCTGTCGGCTTACTACTGATGCTGTCGGTGTCAAAACAAACATCTTTGGCATCGGTAAACTTGCGACACTTTTTCTTGCGGTTCGCCGAGTCCAAGGTTCGTAAAATAAACGTATTCTTCTTTTTTGTTTGATACCACGAAATATGGCAACAACCGCCCAGAAAATGTTTTGACTCCCGCCTCAAGATCTTTCAGTGAAATTCTGGGAATCATCATTGCTTGTACAAAAACAAGTAATCAGAGATAAAATCGACAGACCTTGTGAAAAATTTTTAATGAGAATGTAGCCTTTGATATTACAGATTGCCGATCTAATTATATAGGTAAATAATAAATAGGTACTTGCTAATATAAAAATACTAGCTGTTGCCCGCGGCTCCGCTCGCGTAGTTGCAGCGTGAAGGAGTAACAGAAAAACACACACACATATATACAAACTTTCACCTTTATTATATTATAGTGTAATGTGCACATATAAACTTTCGTACTTTAAATACGCCGCTCCCAAAATAGGTTCAGTGCTAATGCCGAGTTTCACGACTCTTTAAACTTCAAAAACACGGGACTTTCATACAAACTCCCAACCCCTATTTCACCCTCTTAGGGAAGGATTTTCTCAAAACCGTTTCTTAACTGACAACTACCCATTAGAAAGAACCTACTTTCCAAATTTCAAGTCAACAGTAACAATATTAAAATTTTCACATAAAAACTTTCATCCCCTATTTTACCACCCTTAAAGGGGAATTTTCCAAAACGACTAATACAATTTTTTTATATCTGAAGCTGATAACCTAAATAACGATTTTCACGTCTCTAACTTCAAAAACACGGGACTTTCATATAAACTTCCAACCCCTATTTCACCCCCTTAGAGGGGTAGTTTCTCAAAATCGTTTCTCAGCTGACAACTACCCATTAGAAAGAACCTACTTTCCAAATTTCAAGTCAACAGTAACAATATTAAAATTTTCACATAAAAACTTTCATCTCCTATTTTACCACCCTTAAAGGGGAATTTTCCAAAACGACTTATACAAATTTTTAATATCTGAAGCTGATAACCTAAATGACGATTTTCACGTCTCTAACTTCAAAAACACGGGACTTTCATATAAACTTCCAACCCCTATTTCACCCCCTTAGAGGGGTAGTTTCTCAAAATTGTTTCTTAGCTGACACCTACCCATTACAAAGAACCTACCTTTCAAATTTCAAGTTTGTAGGCTTTATACTTCCTGAGATATCGTGATTAGTCAGTGAGTGAGTGAGTGAGTGAGTGGTAACTCTCTTTTATATATATAGAAGATTGAATAGCAAAAAAGTTAGATTTGTTTATTTTTACAGACAATCAAAATACTTAAAATAATTTTCACAAAAATGATATGATGGTTCTTAAACATTTGCATAGGGCCTAACAATCCTTTAGGTTAATAAATAAAGTAAACAAGAAAGAATATATCAATCCCGCGCCAATACTCCCTTAGCTAATAACAATTGAGTTTTATTATACTTGTTGAAACAACATAAGAATTCATAGTCTGTAGGATTTAACAACTTTTATCAAGTTCAGTATCTCCAATGCAAATTTTAACCCAAAAATATTTCGAGATAAATCAAAATTGGAGTTCTGCAAACTTTTGCCGTTTGGATGTTAGACAAAAATAATATCCGCCTTACAGAAGATAAATATTCGAGAGCGCTGTTGTTTAAAACTTGACTAACTTAAGATTTATCCAATGTAAAAACTTTGGATTCATCTACGGATTGTTGTCAGTCGAAAGTTTCAGTTATTTTTCTTTTATTTTTTAAGTATTTATATCAGAAAAATAAAATTAGAAGCAATCTATAAATAGGTTATTTTTACATTTGTTATTTTAACTTTCTTCAGTTTATCACAGCTTTCTAAACTGATACAATACCTTAGGATATATCGATTGATGTGTGAAGAGGTTAGCTCATATTATGGTGTCTTAAAAAGTCCGTTTTGGATTAACTTTGGCTTAAAGAATCGAAAACATCAATCGTTACAGACATTCTTGTCCGTTCTTCCCGATGCAAACCTGCTTTAAAAACGTGGTGGTAGAGTAACGACTTTACTTCGGAGTCTGTACGTTAAGCCTATGTAAAAAATATATTTACTGTCGATATAATGGTAGAACATTATACATGGAAGAAGATTTGCCAGAACATTCAGCAGGAGCATTTGCAAACTTCCTAAGTAGAAACATTATCTAAAGCCAATTCCATTAAATCAATTGCGTCTCTAATCGAACATATCGGATTCAATTGAACGGTTAGGTATTCGTACTCAAGCAAGCGTCGCAACCAGCGATGACGTGGTGAAGTGGACTGAAAGAAAATTGCCGTGGCCCACGGAACGAGCCAACTGTGAAAATAATGGCCCTGGTAATACGACTTCATGGATTTTCAAATAGATGCTCGACAATTCTTCCAGAGGCTGACGACCCCTGGAAACCTTGATCCTGACGATCAAATATAATAACTGCGTAGTGATTTCACGAGATAACGAATACCTGATTAGGTGATTATAATGCTATACTAGCATATAATCACCTAATCTAATATATACTAGCATTGCGTATTTAAATAGAACAGTTTTTGCAAAAAACATAAAAAATCCTTTATTTGTTTAAAGCTCTCAAATCTCAATGTAAGTAAAGCAAACAGCAATATGCATCTCTATCCATATTATGTCCAATTTGTTTTTTTTAAGATTGCTATTACAGTGCTTTCGGACGAAATTAAAAAAAAGTATGAGAATGCGCGGACGTCACGTGACCAATCAAGCGATCATTTTCATATTTTTTCAACCGACTTCAAAAAAGGAGGAGGTTCTCAATTCTTCTGTATGTTTTTTATGTTCACCTCATAACTTTTGACTGGGTAAATCATTTTTGATGATTCTTTTTTTATTATAAAGTTGACACTTCCCGTGTGGTCCCATTTCAATTTAGTCCAGTTCTGATAATGGTATCAATGAGAAAATCATATACCATAGATTTTTAATTAGAAAGAATGTATTCAACAGTAGTTTGATGAGAGTTGAAGTCGTTTTTTTTTGTTAATTAACTAACGTAGCTCGTTGGACTGATGACATAAAGCGGGTGGCGGGAAGCGGCTGGATGAGGAAGGCTGAGGACAGGGTGTGGTGGCGCGCGATTGGGAAGGCTGTCCAACAGTGGACGTCCGCAGGCTGTGATGATGAATTAACGTATATTATTTTCAATTTCGTTCCATTCCTATCTGTTTAGCTATAGATGCTAGAGGTGAACGTCCGTCACCCCCGGCCACCCGCAGCGCCGCTCAGCTGATCACCGCAATGCAAAAAACAAACATGGCCGTTGACCCCATGCTATTTTCGTTTTAAAAGATAATAATCCACTACAAATATACTTGTAGTTGTAGTTTGTCTCATACAAAATTGACGACCGAATGGCATAGTGGTAGCGATCCTGCCGTCTGCGTCGGAGGTCGTGGGTTCGATTCGCACTACTGGTAAATGTTTGTGTCATGAGCATGAATGTTTTCCAGTTTCTGGGTGTTTTTTAATATGTAGGTATATTATGTATATATATTTATCAGTTATTTAGTACCTATAACACAAGTTAACGCTTACTTTGGGGCTAGATTGCGATGTGTCCTGATACATATTTTTTTTTATTTATTTAAACGGTTATTTGTGTTAAATTGTGTTTGCGTAGTATAATTTTATCCTTACATTTTAGGAAGCGGTCTCCATACACCCTTTAGGTATATTTTTTATGGTCTAGCAGCAAAAAATAGGGAATGAGATATCATTTACTTATTTTAATTTAAAAATTGTCATGCAACAACCATAACAACTCTATATATTTTAGCATGATGAATATCCGTCAGTAATTTATCCGGTAAGTATTCAACAAACGCCCATCAAACTATTTCCTCAATGAAAACTCTCCGGAAATTAAAAGCAGAGAAAAGACCCACGGGACATTAGCTCGCGGAGAAAAGGGAATTTAATTTAAAATTTGTTTCAGCCCTGCATTTTGTTTACGGAAAAGATCTTTGGGAAGACATTTTCCGGTAGGGAAACCAACTTTACTAATTTGAAAGCTTAATACAGTTGTGTTAAACTTAGGTAAATTTAGTAAACGGGTCATTTTTATTTTAAATATTTGAAATTTTACTATAGAAATTATACATATTATGTATATGTTTTAGGTAATACATATCACATATCTATGTATTTAATAGGTACATGTTGCAATTTCGCACAGCATATCCAGGCTGATTTGTTACGCAAACAATGAGCCTCTTATTCGCAATCTCTTCTTATATGTCTCGAAATTTCACCACTATGACTCTATTGTCCTAGGGTCTTACGACGTAAACGGTCGTTTTTTTGTGACACCCACTAACGAATTCGTGAGAGTGAGAAAGACAAAAATAAATTCAATATATCCATTTCAGAAATACACTGAACGCAAATTAGGAAGGTACCTATCCATGTTTACAATTATTCCTAAATCATAATTATATGTACATTTATTATCTTGAACAGAATGTTGGAAAGTTTTCACCACAACTTACACAAGGAATTCCGCAATAAAATAGCTCAAATTGCGATAAGTAGGTACTGTGTTGTGTTTTACAGTTGTAATTGACAGATCAAACCGTAAACTGACTTATTAGTCCAGTCATTTAAGCTTAAATTAGGTAAGAATCTCGGAATTCGAGATACCCAGCTGTATTTCTGTAAATACTTGTATACTGACTTGTATACTGAAAATTTCTTGTTCGTAAGACAGTGTACGCTCAATTAAAATGACAAGTAAATCAAAATTAAAATAAGAAAATGATAAAATATAATATAATAGTTAATAAAAATTGACAAATATTTATAATCATTGATTTATCGATAGTGCATCAACTATATATGGCGCGTTTTCGACCGGAGGCACCGGTTGACTTGAAGTGATGCTGTGACCGCGCGCTCTCCGCCCTGTAACTCGAAAACGGTTCACCGTATAAAAAAATTTTTAAACAAAATTTGTAGAGAATTTTGTATTCTACAATATTGATAATAAATATAAATAGCAAAAAAACCCATAGGAAATGAGATATTTCCAAAAAAAGCGCAATAAACCGACTTTTGTGACCTTTTGACCTTGAAATTTAATAGTTGCGCACACCCTACCATATGTAGGTTTTGAGACAACCTTTAGGGAGTCAATATGCAAGTATTTACAGAAATATATGTTGTAATCTCAGGGTCCGTGGATGCAGGAGTGGTTGATTTCAAATAATAAATATGTACTTGATACTTGGTTTTAATTAAAAATAAGAAACTCACAAGGAAGTACAGCCGACACGCCATTTGCAAAGTCAAGAAGGAGGAAGAGAGTGTTGCCAGCCACAGATAACAAAATATCATAGTTCATAGATAAAAAATATTGTGACATTATAAATTATAATTAATATATCTAACACCCTCCCTTAATGGAACAATATTTTAAAAAATAATAAGTATAACAAAACTACAAAAAAAAAAATTTTTTTTTTTTTGAATTTTTGACTTGTCCCACTTTGCCTTGAGAGTTTAAATTAGACTAAGACAACTCCTAAATTTATCTAATTTTATCTTAGGTAGAGGCTTGGTCAACAGGTCAGCTATTTGGCCATCACTTTTTATATACTCCAAAGATATTAAATTTTTTGACAATTTGTCTTGAATAAAGTGATATTTTATATCTATGTGCTTTAACCTTTTTGATACACTATTGTTATTAGCTGCACAAATTGCAGACCTGTTTTCTTCAAGAATCAAGACATTGAGTTCATTTTCTGATATTAAACACAACTCAGAAAATAAATTCCTCACCCAACATGCCTCGGCAACACACTGACTTAATGCTATATATTCAGCCTCAGTGGACGAGAGAGAAACACATGTTTGTTTTTTACTACACCACAAGACTAGGTTATCAAAAACCATTAAACAATAACCTGAGGTTGATTTTCTACTAACTGTGTCACCTCCCCAGTCACTATCCACATAGGCTTTCAATGGATTTTTACAAATTAAATTATTGAAATTAATTTTATACACTAACTTTAGTTCTAAAGTAGCTTTTACATACCTCAACACATGCTTCAAATGTTTCCATAGATCTGTACTAGCACAGTTTTGAAATCTACTAAGTATACTTAAACATATTGATAGATCAGGTCTAGTACCTAACATAGCGTACATAATACAACCTATTAGTTTTCTGCATCTATGTTCTATTTCTGAGTTTTCAGAGCATTCTTTTAATAACAAAGTACTGTTGAAATTAGGTTCTAAGGGTATACTCACACCTTTACATTCAGACATGTTAAACAATTGTAATACATTCTTTAGGTATTCACACTGATCTAAAGAAATAAAATCTTTATTTTGCATTATTCGGATACCTAGATAATATGAAGCAAGACCTAAGTCTTTAATCTTAAATGTTTTACCCATCTGCAGCTTTAAATTTTCAATAATATATTCATGTGAACTAACTATCAAAATATCATCAACATACTGAATAACATATGTCTTTGTGTTTTCACATATTTTAATATACAAACACATATCAGTTTTAGATCTTTTGAAACCTTGACTTATCATGAAATTACAAAATGTATCATACCAGTATCTGGGTGCCTTTTTTTAGCCCATAAATAGCTTTATTAAGTTTTCCTACCTGTCCTGAATGCTGGTGACCCTCTGGTAAGTAAATGTATATCTCTTCATGTATAGTGCTATGTAGAAAAGCACTACATATATCAAATTGATAAATATTCCAGCCATAATAGGCAGCTATAGAAATGAGGATTCTTACCGTAGTTAAACTGGTGACAGGAGAGTAAACTTCATCTAGTGATATACCTGTCTGCTGAAACCCACGTGCAACCAAGCGTGCTTTATACACTTGTACTTTACCTTCACTGTTTTTCTTTCTTTTAAATACCCATTTGGTATCTATGACCTTTTCTTCTGGCTTCACCGTTACCAAATCCCATGTATGGTTGTCTTCCAATGCCTTAAGCTCACTCTTGACAGCTTGCTTCCATTCAGTAGACTCATTGGACTCCATAGCTTCTTGATAAGATTGGGGTTCGTTTTCTAGCTCAGAGAAATAAGCATAGCTTGCAAATTCAGTTTCATACCTTATTGGCTTATGAATTTTATCACGACTGCGGAGAGTTAAACCACCCACTTGTCGTAGACCTGAACTCGTACTTGAAGTCGAGTCAGTTTTGTTTTCTACCTCATCAGTGTTCTCCGTAGAGCCATTTTCAACCTGTGAGTCATTTCTTACCTCTTGAGAGTGTTTGGTGCTGCTCTGACTTTGCATTTCCATATCAGACTCTTCACTTGTGGAAGATATATTATCAGAGTTATCATGGCTATTACTTACCTGATTTTTGTGTGGAATTTCCCCACAATCCGGCAGAAAGACAACGTCCCTGGCCGTTTCAACTTTATCAGTATTAGAGAAATATACTCTATAGCCTTTAACATTTGTATCATAGCCTACAAATATTCCAAACTTGGTTTTATTATCCAATTTCCTCCTTTTTTCCTTTGGTATATGTACTGCACACTGCAGACCAAACTTCTTAAGATAATTAACATCAAAAGATTTATTAAACCATACCTCATAAGGAGTTTTATTCTTCACCGGACTAGATCCAGACCTGTTAAGTGTAAACACAACAGTATTGACCGCTTCAGCCCAAAATCTCTTTGACATACCTGAAATTAATGTCCTCGCAGCTTCCATGATCGTTCGGTTCTCACGTTCTGCACGACCATTCTGCTGTGGAGTATAGGCAACTGTACGCTGATGACTAATACCTAAGCTTTCCAACATGTTTTTAATATCACTATTGCAAAATTCTAAGCCATTGTCTGTTCTCAAGTATTTTATAGAATTACCAGTTTGATTTTTGATTAATTTAATGCAATTTTGTAAATGTTGTTTAACCTCATGTTTATTTTTCAAAAAATAGACAAATCTATAACCTGACATATCATCCTTTATTAATAAAAAGTATTTTGATTTACCAATAGAAACACAATCTACCGGGCCACATAGGTCAGCGTGAAGTAATTCACCCGGGATAGAAGATCTAGATTCACTGTTACTGAATGATGCTCGGTGTTGTTTGCCTAGTAAACAGGGTTCACATGGATATACTTTTGAATTTACATACTTTATGTTATGAAGATCAAGATATTTTTTAACATATTGATAATTTTGATGACAAAACTTTTCATGCCATTCTGTTAAAGTACAAACATAGTTAGCCATAGAAGGCTCTGTTCTGAAAATTAATTTATACAATTTTGTATCCAATCTCTTAGCAAGTACTCTTACATTATTCTTAGAATCTAAAATTTTACAAAAATTTTGATCACTTTGCATAAAATAACCTTTATCTAAACATTTACCTACAGAGAAAAGGTTTGCTTTTAGAGAGGGAACATAAAGAACATCAGAGAGTGTTGTTGAGATCCACTTTTTACCATTCCACGCTTCGCACTGTATGGTACCAACACCTAATACATCTAAAGATGTACCATCACCAATTTTCACTTTACGCTGGGAACTTTCACAGAACTTTGAGTATAGAGACCGGTCACAGCACATATGGTCACTCGAGCCTGTATCGAGCACCCACTCACTCGATGAAGTAGCTGTGGCTGCCATCACCTCGTCCTCGGAAGCTAACATGAATGCATTGGTATCTGAATTCGTACATTGACTCTTCTTCTGTTTGAACCAGCAGCTGGAAATTTTATGGCCAAATTTCTTACAATATCTGCACTGTAATCTAGATTTATTGTTGCTGGTTGACTGCCGTTGTTTTGCCACTAATGCCTCTGTGTTCTCAACCTCCTTCACCCGAATCTCTTCGATGTGTAAACGAGCACTAAGTTCTAAGAATGTTTGTCGCTCTTCCGGTAGGGACTCCCAAGCGGAGATAAAATGTTTGTATGTAGGTGGCAGACTCATCAACACTTTTGTAATAAGCATTTTGTCAGGCAGTTTTTCGCCTCTGGCTATTATTTTTGATCTTATGTTTTCAACATTCGTAAGGAGATCTGTTAGGTTAGTTTGGTAGTTCAACGCATAAAACTGTTGATACAACAAGTGCACACTTACTTGAGATTCTTGTTCGTAAATTGATAATAATTTATTCCAAATTTCAAATGCACTATCGCAGGATAAGACTTGAGAAATGACTTGTTCACTCATTCTGCTGACTAACAGCGCCATTGTTTTCGCGTCCTTGTCGGTGCCCTTGGCATTGTTGGTTAGTATGTCATACAGCCCTTTTGATTTCAGTAATAAGGAAACTTGAAATTTCCATACGGTCCAGTTTTCTTCGCCCTTTAATTTTAATTTTGCTTCTTCTTTGTCCTCCATTGTTTATTGGCGGTCGTAAATCGTATGAACAAAAATGGCCAATGCCCAACCCACGCCTCCCACAGCGTGGTATATTTCTTTTCCACTCCTTTTACTTGCGTTCGGGGCCGTAACCTGTTGTAATCTCAGGGTCCGTGGATGCAGGAGTGGTTGATTTCAAATAATAAATATGTACTTGATACTTGGTTTTAATTAAAAATAAGAAACTCACAAGGAAGTACAGCCGACACGCCATTTGCAAAGTCAAGAAGGAGGAAGAGAGTGTTGCCAGCCACAGATAACAAAATATCATAGTTCATAGATAAAAAATATTGCTTTATTCAAGACAAATTGTCAAAAAATTTAATATCTTTGGAGTATATAAAAAGTGATAAATATAAATAAAAGTGATAAATTATAATTAATATATCTAACAATATAGCTGGGTATCTCGAATTCCGAGGTGAACTTACTAAAATGACTGGACTATATAGTGCTTCTAACCAGCGCCTTCCCGCGACTCTCCATCCTAGTTCCCCAATTGTCAGCCTCACCTACACGCGGTTCCCCTGCTAATGACGGTGAATAGCGATATAATTTATTTTTATCAGGACAACATCAATCTAGCCCCAAAGTAAGCGATAACTTGTGTTAACAAAAAAAACATGGTGTGGGCAGCAGCGTCACCGTCACCGACGAGCATAGCCCTGTGGGCAACCAACCCGTCTGCCCGGCGTGGTCGCCTATTGGACAAAACCCTTAAATGATTGTCCTTTCATAAGTAGCAAATACGGTTTGTAGAGATTTCAATTTCAATTTCAATTTCAATTTATTTATTTGCTGATATAGGTACATAATGATGGTACATAATACAATACAATTAGTTCACGCTATATCATACCATATTATTGGCATGCAAATTTATAAACAACAAAAAACAAATAAAATTATCAGTTTCCAAAATATTATGATTAGGTCAATATTTAAGGAAAAAAAATCATTAGTATTAAAGATTACAATAAAATGTCGAACATAAAAAAGAAAAATTGTTAAAGTAATTTAATTTAAAATTAATTAGAAAGTCACAATATTTAAAACTAAATTAATTAATATTTCTATTTATATTTCTATTATTCTAAGAATTCTTTTATATCGTAAATTGCTCTTTCAATAAGGAACTGTTGAAGTTTGGTTTTTAAGCTCACTGCTGTACAATCTCTTATCTCTTTTGGTAATTTATTGTATATTTTAACAGCCATCACGCAAATGCTTTTATCAAAGTATGAGGTATTATGAAGGGGATAACGGAATTTATCTTTACAGCGTTCTCGATTACGCCTTTCGAATAGATTTTCATTATTTTTTAAAAACAATACCAATTCTAATATATACAGCGACGGTACAGTCAAAAGTTTAAGATTTTTGAAGTATGGCTTGCAGCTTACTCTTCTTTTAATTCCGCATATTGCTCTAATGCATTTGTTGTTGTTGTTTCTAAGATATTTTAATATTAGTTATACGTTTAAAAAAGAT
This sequence comes from Coenonympha arcania, assembly GCA_036785405.1. NCBI lineage: Eukaryota > Metazoa > Arthropoda > Insecta > Lepidoptera > Nymphalidae > Coenonympha > Coenonympha arcania. The sequence continues at coordinate 9,378,909 of CM072067.1, forward strand.
ACCTCTTTTAACTGTTAATATTTTTTGAACATTTTATCCATACGTTTACGCATAAGCGCACAGTAACTATGCACGTTTTGATCGGTGTTTTTGCATGTGATTTTGTCAAACTGCACTAATTTATCATGTTGGTCAGGTTATAAATCACGATTTTCAACAACGTATAATAATTAAAGTACGGCCTTGAAAAATTTTGACGATTTACCTACATCCCAAAAAAAATTAAAAAAAGGTTGCCTGCAAGAGATCGAGGCCGCCTAGTATGCAAATACCATTTTCATCTCACCCGCTCGGAAAGGAGATTTTTAATGCCCAAAATGCGGGCGGGAAATGCTATTATATTCCCTAGGGCGAGAAAGTAGTATGAAAATCCTTTCCCGCCCTAGGGCGAGAAAGTAGTATGAAAATCCTTTCCCGCCCTATGGCCGCAAAGCATTTCTAAATTCGAACATGACGTAATCTCGTATTGTGTCTATAATAATGTCTAATGGTGGCACCACACATGGCTATTTGTATTTGTGATTGGATGATCGCGTATTAATTGTCAAAATTTTCGACCTCATGGAGCCAAATATGTTATTGGCTGTATTTGCCAAATAGGCAAATATGGCAATAATTTTGGCAAATATACTCTCCACACATGGAAGTTATTTGACAAATATAAAAAATAGGCAAATACAAATAGCCATGTGTGGTGCCACCATTAAACTGAAGACTTCTTTTTTTTTTTTTAAATAATGCATACGGTCAGTAACGAAGTTCGACCTTTGAGTTTGTATAGATGTACATTACTTTTTGTTTTTACATTTTCTTAGAATATCAATAAAAATAATAACTCCTATTTAGTTTTATTAATTATAAAGGAAATCTAATTAAATCCATGATATTGAGTTATTGTTTATCTAATTGTTGTTATTTTTTTCTTAATCTTCTATTATCGTTGGTTCTTAGAAATTGATATTTCTGAACGCAACCAAAATAAAAGTAGAAAAAAAAGTATCTCATTTTTTTCTGATCGTGATAAATAATAATATTTTATTTTTATTCATTACCTTTTTTGTAAGATGAGTGGTGATTTAGGGTGGATTTAATTAAGTGAGTGAAGTTATTGCAGAGTATTACTAAAGACAACATCTTACATACTCGCAATGCCGATCCAAGTGTTCTTCAAGTAATTTTCCTCGCTGTGGTGAGATGAAAAATTTTGTGTTATGTACGGCCGCAAATTTTTTTGGGTCTCGTGTCCTTTGAATGCCTCGCTATGCTGAGGATTCTATTCTTTGAACCCCTCGCTGCGCTCACGGTTCAACCCTAGAATCATTCGCCGCTCAGCATTCAAATTTGACACTCGGCCCAAAAATCCATTTTGCGCCCTTGCATAACAAATAACTATATTTTACTTTGTTCAGTGTATCTTGATTTTTTTCTATGAATTGTTCGGGTGCAATAAAGTGTTTCTTCTTCTTCTCCCTACTTGTATTATATTTTACGGTAGAATATCCATTAGCTTTGCTTCCGTACCAATAAACACGTTTTTTTTACTCTATACAAGTTAGTACTTGACTGCAATCTCACCTGATGGTAAGTGATGATGCAGTCTAAGATGTTATCGTACTAACTTGGAAGGGTACCCCACCCTTTACCCCAACGGTTTCTACAAGCATCGCCCGGAACGCTAAATCGCTCCGAAACCTCCCACCAGTCAAACGATAGAAAAGATAGAAAGTCTAGTCAAAGATATCTTGCATTGGATTTACGTACTTATCAGAAAATGTAACTTAAACTTTAAACTTAATATTATAGGTATTTTGAAATAATAGAACGATACGAAAGCTCATAATATTTTTAGTTATAATACCAGTCACTCAATCATACGTTCACTCAGTCACGTGCCGCTTGGTCAAAGATGACCCATCCTATAAATTACCTGTGTCGCCAAGGTCATTCTTTTCAGTAAAGCTCAATACACAGTATTTGATTACCATTAAAATCGACTGAAGCTGGTGAAATTCAGTAATTAAGTTACAACACTAAAATTAAAAATGTCTAAGAAGCAGAACGTGATTGGTTGTAATAACACTTTATGTAATAAATTACTATTTGAGTGACCGAGCTTTGCTCGTTAGTATTACAGCTACTTACTAATAGATGGCAGCAGGAGTTTACTGTTATAGTTTTACTTTAGCGCCAAAAGATGTCAGATATAGATTAATATTTTTTTTTGGTAAATATGACATTTTCTAAAAATGAATCCTAGCTAGATCAATTTATCGCCCCCAAAAACTCTTGTATACTAAATTTCATGACAATTGTTCGAGCCGTTTCCGAGATTCAGATTATATAGAAATATATATACATATATATATACAAGAATTGCTCGTTTATAGGTATAGGATTATTCTGCAGGTATTATTTATTTCAGTTTCGTTCCAAGTAACATTCTATGGTCTGTCTCAAACGCCAAAAAAGTATAATAGGCCTGCTATTATATTTCTTCAACTGTAAGTACTGTTATTTTATTTTAAGATTGTTTTTATTAACGATAACGATACACAAACTGTTACATTTTTGTAATCTCTCGCGGGGCAGTCTGAATATACCTATTTGTCTGTTAATATAAGAAAAACCTGTTGTCCACTAGGACTGCTCGGTGAGTAAGTACATATTATTACAATTATTATAATTTTAGTTTCCACCATTTATTTTCTAGCTTATTTTTTTTTTTCATGTGACTACAGTATAGGTTAGTATTACTTGATTATTATTGTTGCTTCGTTTTGAACAAAACTAACGTGTCTTTAGTAGAGTTCGTATGGTAGTCCCTAACACCTGATGGCACCAATATTAGGTGTAATAATATTATTAATATTAATATTATTACGATTTTTATTAAGTTTTTCATCGTTTCATTTAAGTACTGTATAATAACTAGAGAAATGGCTGCAATTACTATACAACTATAGGTACATAATATGGAAATGATAACAACCTACTACCGCTTTTTTTATATGTAGTTTTTATTTTAGATATGTAGTTTTTAATTTAGATGTAGCTTATTTTTATAGTTAGTTTTTAATTTTTTATTTAAGCTTATTAATTAAGATTTTATTTGAATAAACTACCGCTAATACGAATTTTTCGACTAAGTGCGGGTTTTGTATTATGAGTAATAAATCATTTAATAATGTTATAAAGCTGAAGAATTTGTTTGTTTGCTCGAACGCGGTAATCTAAGGAAGAAGGTCCGGATTGCAATTTTTTTTGTGTTAAATAAACCATTTATTGAAGGAAGTATAACGTCACGTTATGACCCATAGGAGAGAAGCATCAATAAAAATTTTTACAAAAACGGGAAAAATTATTCCTTTTGGAGAGCTTCCGCTGCGTAAGCGGTTTAAGTTACGCAAAAATCATGTATGATGGAATTGTTTTCCTTGAAAAGTTCTCAAAATCTATATACGATAGGTATCTATCATTTAAGGTTGACTCATTATAGTAATTTTTTGACGTGACAACGTCTTATAATTCGATAGAGCCGGCTGCACGCACAAAAAACATGACTCATTTGCCGTTACCTCGCTCTGAGGCGTTCCATGTAAGTCTTGAAGTGTAAGCGAGAGTTGTCACGTTCAACTATCGTCAGCGCTTACCTAGAAGATGCCTATTTACTCTTTTTTTAAAGGTACCATGTCGTAAGATGCGGGAAACACAGATTTCGGGAGAGCATTCCACACCTTAGCCATGCGTACTAAAAAAATAGGGCAAATACTGCTTGTTTAATTGTTTGACTGAGACGCTGTCAAGTCGACAATTCGGGATAAGAGCGATAACGGCAGTAACAAATACTTGCTGGCAAGAACCGCGGGCCTCAGGCCTCGGGCGGGCTTGCCAAATAATACGTCGTCTGATAGCACCAGTACAATAGCAGCCTAACAACTGCTCCATTACCACTAAATCCGCACATTAACCTAATTCCGTCCACCCGGAAATAATGTCTATCACTGCAAATAGGAGGCTGTGATCTGAGGAGGCTTTAACGGCCGGCATTACCTCAGCGTGCAAGCAAGATCTTCGGTAATTTAAGAAATACGTCTTGATGATTATACCTAGTACATTACTGCTGCGGCTAGCAAAAGAGCCGGCCAGGAAAAATATTGTCGTTCGTTGTTCGTGGTTGGTTTTGGAAGTGTCTGTCTGGGGATTAAAAAATAAAATAGCCTTTATTGCTGATTTTACATTTGCTTTCTTATAATATTTTTTTTTTTTTTTAATAGAGGAGGAAAATCCTCATGGATACTAGCTACTCCCTGCCTTCCTGCCATTAGCTAGCATGCCCGACTTCACTGCTGCTGGTTGCGCAGTGACCTCACGGACTAAAAACCTCCTCCGGCTCACCGCTCTAGGCCTTCCCGGAACCGCTGATAGCATTACATCAGGCAGGCCGCTGTTTATTTCAAGCAATTGTTAATTGTCTTTCCCATTCGTCTAGCTCTCTTGTCCGCATTATATGTCTTATAAGGTTCGCATACCTATCCCATAAATATGCTTTTGATTCTCCAGCATTCTTGGACATTTCTTCTCACATTTGTTGGGCTCAGTCTTTCCTCATCTCCATCGGCTCGCTGTCTCTCCTGTTCAAAAGTGCGACATTCAAATATTGCATGCTGGGGGGAATCATATTCCCCGCAGTATGAACATTCGTCACTTACGGCTTTACCTATGGAGTATAGGTACGAGTTAAAGACTCCATGTCCCGTCAACGCTTGTGTAATCCAGCTGTCTACCTCCCCGTGTTTGCGCTCTATCCAAGTTTTAAGATTAGGTATTAATTCCTTTGTCCATGCTCCTTTTCCCCCCTTTCTCCATTCATTTTCCCACTCTGACAGAGTTGTTTGCCTTTCTTCTTTTGGTGTTTTTCCATCTTCATTATTGTATCTCCTTGAGCGTTCAAGAGCCAGTCGTTCTATGGGTATTAAACCAGCTACCACTTGTATAGCCTCCAAAGAGGTAGTTCTGTAAGCGCCACAAATCCGGATGCCAAGTAATCTTTGTATGCGAGTAAGTTTTGCTTTGTGCTTGGCTATTTTAAGCGTTTTATACCATATTGGTGCACCATACAACATAATGGAGTTTGCGACAGATGCCAGAAGCCTTCTCTTGCTAGGTCGTGGTCCACCCCTTCGAGGCATTAGTCGCCCCAAAGCTGCGGTTAAGCGCTCAGTTTTCCCCGCAACTTCTTCTAGGTGCTTATCAAACTTGAGATTTCTGTCAAACCAGATGCCAAGATATTTCAGCTTTTCTTGCGGTTTTACATCCACTTCTTCGACTGAGAACTTTATTGGGCCGTGCTTTTTTCTTCCACTGAGCAAAATTGCTTCGGTTTTTTCGGGAGCAAGTCTTAGTCGCTTCAGTTTCATCCAGTCACTTATTTGTTTGAGAGCCGTATTTGCTCTCTTAATCAGTAGTTTCTCTTCTGGAGCTGATATCATTAGCGCTAGGTCGTCGGCGAAGCCTACAAGCTGTACGTCCCAGCCCAGGTCAAGTCTTAGTACCTCATCATAAAGTAGATTCCACAGGGTTGGTCCCAGAATGGAGCCCTGTGGCACCCCGCTACTTATATTATATGTTTCGGTCATTCCTGCGGCGTCATTTACAGTTATTTGTCTTTGATCTAGATAGCTATTGATCAGATTGTATATGTATTGAGGTAGCTTTCTTTTCTTAATCTCCTCTAATATAGCTTGCCATGGCGCCGAGTTGAAGGCGTTCCTGACGTCAAGTTCTATAAGTGCACATAGCTTTCTTTTACGAGGAGGGCCCCTTTTTGCCGCTTTTGCAATAGCTATTACTTTTTCAATAGCTCCTAGGGTGGATCTCCCCTTTCTAAACCCGAATTACAAATCCGCAAGATTGCCATGCTTTGGCAGGAGCTCTTCTATTCTGCCTAGCAGTATCCCCTCTAGTAGCTTGCCATAGCAATCCAACAGACAAAGTGGCCTGTAACCTGCTGGGTCTTCAGCACTTATAATATTATATCTTATATAAACTTATTAATCAGCGTGTCCTTTGACATAGGCCTCCTCTAAACTCTCCATATGTGCCTGTCTCTTGCTAGTCTGGTCCACGTTTTACCCGCCAACCTTGAAATGTCATCTTCCCATCTTTTCGTTTGTCTTCCCCTTTTCCTTTTTTTGTGCCTAGAATACCACCCAGTTACTTTTTTAGTCCATTTTTCGATGGGCTCTCTAATCATATGGCCAGTCCAACGCCATTTTTGTTGTTTAATAAGTTCATCTACTTTTTTGAATTTTGTTTTTTCTTTTATGGTTTCGAGTTTTACTCTGTCCCTTAACTTTATACCAATAACGCTTCGCTCGATTGAGTTTTGACAAGTTTTTAGTGTTGTTAGGTTTTTGTCTGTTAGCGCCCATGTTTGCGAAGCGTATGTAAGACATGGTAATATACAAGTATTGAAAACTTTTCTTTTGTCTTTTATCGGTATATGCTTGTTTTTCATTATTTCACTAAGGGACCAGTATTTTTTCCATGTGTTAATGACCCTCCTATCAATTTCTTTTGACATGCAATCTTTAGTTGCAAGGAGATGTCCCAGATAAACATATTCATTAACATATTCAATAATATTTCCGTTAACTGTTATTGCTTTTTCTTCCGAGTTAGTCATTATTTTCGTTTTATTGGTATTCATTGTAAGGCCTACCTTGGCACTCTCATCTGAAAGCTGTTGCATCATACTTTCCAGCTTTTTTGGACACTCTGCAAATACTACAAGATCGTCCGCGAAACGTAAGTGGGTAAGCTTTTCTCCATTAATATTTAGTCCTTCATTTTCCCATTCCAGGTTCCTGAAAACCATTTCTAATACCGCCGAGAATAATTTAGAAGATATTGGATCTCCTTGTCTGACTCCTTTTTCGACTGGGAACTCTTCACTCATCTTATCTAATTTTACACAGGCTGTGGTTTTAGAATATATATTTTTCAATATGTTTATGATTTTAACTTGCACACCTTGCAATTTCAATGATCTCCATATCGCGTCGTGCTCCAAGGAATCAAAAGCCTTATTGTAATGTCTGGGGATTACTAAGTTTAAACTTCCGCGCATTGTTGCTACTTGCAACAAAAGTACTATAAAACCCTTTGCCACAACTAGGCATTGATGGACTCACTCATCTTTGTATATTTGCCTCGGCTCCGCCTCAGCCCACATGTACACGTTCATCCATCAACGCCTTTTTTGCTGGTCGCTTCAGTAATGTACTATTAGTGAAATTGGCGCGTTATGCGTCCCTATCGCACCCACACAAAATATTCCTAAGAGCAATCGTTTCTGGAAATGACACTTCAGGCACTTGACGCTTCTCTAACATAGTATTTTAGCATATTGAGCCCTAGCCAAAAATTAAACAAATTAAAAGCAAATTTAAAGTAGCGCAGCGGGCCATGGAGAGGGCTATGTTAGGAGTTTCCCTGAGGGATAGAATCCGAAATGAGGAGATCCGCAGGAGAACCAAGGTTACTGTCATAGCCCGAACCATTAGCATGCTGAAGTGGTAGTGGGCAGGTCACGCGTGTCACAGGGGCGATGGCCGGTGGAGCCGAAAAGTCCTGGAGTGGAAACCGCGTACAAGTAAGCGTAGCGTGGGGCGTCCTCCAGCTCGTTGGACCGACGACATTAAGCGGCTGGATGAGGAAGGCTGAATACAGGGTGTGGTGGCGCTCACTTGGGAAGGCCTATGTTCAACACTGGACGTCCGCAGGCTGATATGATGATGATGATGATGATGATGAGCCCTAGCCAAACTCTAGTTTTGTAAACATTTTCGGTCTATATTCGATCTTTTACGTTTTACACGGCTAGAGTCGACGACCATTTCATGAAGTGATCAATCCTGAGTTTTGGCCACGACGAGTCAGCAATCGTGAAATGAAGAAAATTATGTGAAGGAATGCAGGGAACTTCTTTCGAAAATTATGACTTAGCAACGTATTCAGGACAACGCCAAATTTTGAGTGAATGACCATGGATGTGTGGAATCTCGTACCAGCTGACTCAAATCCAAACTTTTTTTTTTTTTTAGACCACGGTCTCCTCATTGAGAAAGACAGAAAGTCGGACAAAGTCAAAGACCCAAGTTAACCCTAACGTCTCGCTGGGTCAATAACTTGTGCAAAAATTCGTTGTTTACACATAGGATCAAGAGTTATCTGAAATGATATATTTGGTCTAACGCTCCATGACTCATAAGTTCGTAACTGACATTCTTTAGACTCGTCTCACCAATAAATTGTAAAATTTTAAAACGCCATCCTAATTATAAGGTGGTCGTTTCCAAAAAAACTTAGGTAGGTAGGTAACTAGCCAAGCCGAAGCTTTAAGTTGTTCTAGGATAGTTGGTCCCCATATATACGGGTACGAGCATTGTACAACGCTCGCGCGATTTAAAGTAATATAACGCCATCTATAAGTAGCTGCCGTAACTATAAAGCGAATAAGGCGAATAAGGATTTCCGTTGCCATAACGACAAAATACTAAACAAGTGGAAAATTAAAAAAAAATTTAAACACCCATGACTTTTGTAGACTTGTAATTGATAAAGGATTAAATATTTTTTTTGAAACTCCCCGACTACAGGAAAGTAAGAATTAAGAATCTATCAGTATAATTACAAATCCGAGAAAATCCGTCGAAGCTGTTATTGCTATTTTCGTTTCCAATCTCAATTAATGCAATAAGTACGATATACTGCCAGTACAGAATACAGAACAGGTACTAGATATATAGGCTTCTGGCTTCTGCATCATTAATCATCATCTCGCTACATTACATAAATATGGGTACGGAATCCTTCGTTTCGAGTCCGACTCGCACTTGGCGGGTTTTTTTGGAAGTTCTCGTGAAATTATGTTTAAAAGTACTTGTTAAGCGGCTGTAAGTCGAGGTGATACGAGTGTAATTGGGAACAAAACGCTCAGCTGGCAAGCGCTGTACGGCGCAAACGGACGGCCCCTGCCAAATGTTCAGTCCGATAGCGGCAGTACATAACTGCGAAACAACCGCAGTATTAGCACTTAACTTAAACATTAACCCGATTTTAATATATCGTCGCTTTTCTTACGAAGTGACCTAACTGTCAATCGACTAAAATGTTCAGGGCGAGCATTTTTCGCTCTCGCGCTCTACCTTATAGCAAATAGAGCTACGCAGCTTGGTCAAAGAAAGCTTTATTAAAGTAAAATAAATATTCTTATAATCTGTGGTTCAAGGCCCTTTTGAAGATATAAATAGTACCTACTTAGTTTTTGAATTAAAAATATATGTTACGTTATTGATATGTTACGTTCAAACACCGAAAATGCTCTCTACTCAAAAAGAATGAGGAACGCGTTGTAGTCACTGTGAAAATTCCTCATATTGTTGTTAGGTGTACGGTGCCTGGCAAAGAGGTCACGCTATGATTTGAATCCTGGCAGAGGTTTGAGAGTATTTCTTAGGTCTGTATCTCTACCATCTAGCAAACCACAAAGACGTGTTATATTTGCATTGAAGTGACCAACTTGTATTGAGAACCTAAAAAAGTTCTTTCAGCAGGACAGATTTACTTAATTTTGCTATAACCCGGCACTTGAAAATAATCTGTATAGTGTAATATGCAGGAACACCGCCCACAATTCTTCCAACAAATTCTTCAACGCACGTTTCTTCCCGACACCGAGAGATCCTCAGGAGATGTTGACATTATAATGTGATATATAGTAGAGACCTACGATTTCTACCTAAATTTTTTTCAAGTAGCGGATTATATCTGTCCTGCTAATTATGGATATCCGCAAAATAACGCCTGCTTTTATTCAATTTCAGCTCCCAAAATGCTTGCCTCAAAGTTAACAGTCCCTGTGCCGAAGATAGAAAATCGCATCGTCATAAAGCCGATGCTGTGCGGATCAGGACCTTGTGACCTCTGGCCGTCTGTAGCCGAGGCCCTCACCAAGAATATAATGTCGCCGCTATGTGATGAGTATTATAACGTGAGTTCATTTGTAGGGGCATTGCCGCCGTTTCCTGATAAAGTAGAGCCGCAGCATTTGGAATTAAGAAATACTCCGCCAGCAAAGAAAACACAACTAAGAAGGACTCGATCCTAAATACCACACTCAAAAAAAGTTCTTTAGTATGTGCCCAGTCCAGTAAGTCAATGGAACCGAATAGCTTGATTTTGTAAAATGTAAATAACAGCAAAATTTTTGTGATAGCCACATAATGAGTAGCACAAATGTATTACAAAATTGTAAAGCTATTCTCTTCAATATCGACCACGGAACTTGAAAATACCACACAAATTTTCAATTTTTCTTCTCTACTAATGTTACATTCACTCATGAAGCATGATGGCTTGACATGTTTTTTTTTACAAATACTTACAAGGTGTCGAAAACGCAGCGAAACGCTCGTCGAGAGTGGAATTTTTAGGAAAACCTGAGAAGAATTCGAAGGTGCTCTACATTGCAGATCATCCCAAAATAATATTTTAAAAATAAAAGTGAAAATATATATTACATTTTTACACGCATATTACACGCATTGCGTCAAAATTGCAAAATGCAGATTTTGCAATTACAAAGAGCAGATTTTTTTTTCTGGCCATTCTTCAACTATTGTCAACTTCTTTGCGAAAATAACCTTATGTTATCCGTCTATCTGAGTCACAGTTAGCCAGTTGTTTGAATTTTCAAGGTGTTGGACGACATACGTAATGGTCTCAAGTATCTTTTCCAAACGAAGTGCAAGTTGGTTCTTGCATTGAGCGGTTCCGGACACTCTGGTATGGAGGCCACCATAACCAACCTCGTGGGCCCCAATGAGACGCTGTTGATCGCTACCAGAGGCATTTGGGACGAGCGTGCCTTGAATGCAGCCCAGAGATACAGTAAACCTATATTTTGTGTCGATAATACTAGTAGATTTTGACGACCTCCATTCGCGACCGCAGTTGGTGCGCGCTCCAGTATAAGGTCGCGATTTGATTCCTGTAATGAGCAATATGAAACTATAACTGACTCAGGTCTGATTTGGTAGAAGGCTTTGGATGCGGCTAGTTACCGCCCTACCAACTAAGACGAACCGCAAAGCAATTTAGCGTTCAGGTGAGAGCCTGTGTAGAAACGTTAAGGAGTTGCTTACCCCTTTGCTTGTTAATATGATAGCGTTTTCGGCTGCATCGTCACTTAGAATGCATTAGATTGACTTAGATCGTAGTCACAAAATTGAAAAAAAAGATAGAATCAAGTCTTGCCTTAACTATATCAATCCAAATAACTCGTTCGTTCGTTATTGAAAAATAGAAATATTTGTTGTAATGGAACCGACTAATACAGAAAACAAGAATCACTGTTTGAATTATAATAAAACTCAAAATAATTTACTACAGATATCAACGTCATACCATTTCATGCCCCGCTCAACGGCACATTCAGCTTGGAGCGCATAGAGGCGGAATTGAAGAGATGGAAACCAGCAGCCCTCTTCATCACCCACGGGGACTCTTCCACCGGTACTGTACAGAAGCTGGAGGGCCTTGGGGAGTTGTGCCACAAGTAGGTGATTCATATTCATTAAGAGGATTCATTGAATTTATTTTTGTCCTTATCACTCTTACGAAGACGTTGATGGGTATGACATAGTAATCGTTGCGGAAGAATATAACAAAAAAACTAAGCCAGCAAAAATCCGTTCTGGGCGTATTTAGATATGATTATAAGCGACACATTAAAACAAAAATTGCAATTACATGTATTTTTCGATAAAAAATAGAATTGGGGAATTTTCTAATTTGGGAGAACTTTCTATCGAGAAAATTTTATCATCTGGAGATTTCTTGACGTGCAAAATACCACCATTTCATAAAATGGTTAAGATTTGGTTAGAACAGGTGATCCACATTGAAAAAATCAGTCTTTGATATGACTATTGCTGAAATATTGGAGATTTATTTTTATGACATGTTCAACAAAGTGTTAAATCATCAAAAACGCCTTGTTTGGAGAATAGTTTTAAAATTTGTGTAAAAAAATTTGTGTCATAATTTTTCAGGTACGATGCACTACTGATAGTGGACGCGGTAGTGTCAATAGGTGGAGTGCCGTTTCTAATGGATGAGTGGCAAGTCGACGCAGTGTACGCTTCCACACAAAAAGCTCTCAGCGGACCCGCCGGAATATCCCCGGTGGCTTTCAGCGACAGGGCCGCGTGAGTTTGTTATACCAATTTTTAATAAAATTAATTTGTAGTTCCGAGAGATTGCTACAGGTTTTTGTACGAATTTTGAGTCGAATTCACACAAACGAATCGAATTCCTCCATACATTTACAAACAGCGCCATCTATGGATAGTCGCTGACATGCAGCTGTAAATAGATGGCGCTGGCTGTAAATGTATGGAGGAATTCGATTTGTGTGTGCGTTGCGAGTCGTCTCGAAATTCGTACAAAAACTTGTACTAACCCCGCTGCTGTTAATTTACGGAAAGCCTCGTTATCATCATGTCAGCCTGCGGACGTTCACTGTTGAACATAGGCCTTCCCAAGTGAGCGTTACCACACCCTGTCCTCAGCCTTCCTCATCCAGCCGCTTCCCGCCACCCGCTTAATGTCGTCGGTAAAACGAGCTGGAGGACGCCCCACGCTACGCTTACTTGTACGCGGTCTCCACTCCAGGACTTTTTGGCTCCACCGGCCATCGCCCCTGCGACACGCGTGACCTGCCCACTGCCACTTCAGCTTGCTAATGGTTTGGGCTATGTCAGTAACCTTGGTTCTCCTGCGGAGCTCCTCATTTCGGATTCTATCCCTCAGGGAAACTCCTAACATAGCCCTCTCCATGCCCGCTGCGCGACTTTAAATTTGTGGATCAGGCCGTGTGTGGAAAGCCTCGTTAACTTTTTGTGAATTTCGTACAGAGAGAAAATATACAGCCGGCGTCACCAGCCGCCATTTAACTTGGATATCAAAATGTTGGCGCAACAGTGGAACTGCTTTGGGAGCACCAGAGCGTAAGTACTTTCCCAAATGAGTGCGAGCGGGTAAGAGCGTAGAAGCTCCATTGGTATACCCGCCAGAGCCATTACTGTTCCAATTTATTTTTAAATGTTATTTTCTCACTTGTAATTAAATTTTAACAGTCCAAATCTCCAAGCAGAAGATATTTTTTTTTAATAAATTAAGCTGAAGCCAAAAGTCAAACTGAATTGACTGGCAATAGTAAAACGTTCTTCAAAGTCGTCTATTGTTTTACAGATATTATCATCACACATTGAGCCCTCCCTTGCTGTGGGCTCTCCGACAATGTTTACTGGAAATAAATAAAAGAACTCTCCCGGTGATATGGCAAACCCACGCTGATGTCTTAGCATACTTTCACATGCGTTTGGAGGAATATGGTTTTAAACTCTTGATTCCGAAGGCTGAAGATCATCTGGCTACTGTTACTACCGTTAAGTTACCCGAGGGCTATGATTACCCTAAGTTCGTCACTCACATGAGAGTAAAGTAAGTATGTAACTTAAAACGAGAAGAAGATACTAATCATCTTTCAGCAAAGAAACTATTGAGGCGCAGACAGGAACGTTATGTGGACCCGGTTAAACTGGACTAAAGATTGCAAAAATCTAAAGCCATGGACAAGATCAATATATTCGGTATTCGGTCATTCATTTAAACTAGTATAACGTTTAAAAATTATAGCAAAACTAGCGGACGCTCCGCCCGCGTCGATTTTTCACAATTTCCGTGGAAACCATGGATTTTTACGGCATAAAGAGTAGCCTATGCTTCAATTCAGGGTATCCCAATTCCAGATTTCAGTCAAATCAGTAGTTCCAGGTTCAGTAGTTGCGACGTAAAGGAGTAACAAACATACACACATACTTACGCCTTTATTATTTTATTTTATTTTATTTTATTTGGAAAACTTACAGCTAAATTTTACAGATTAGTCTTACATCTAGTTATATACATATAATTAGCAATTACACACTGAATTTATGATATTAGTGTGATTTATTAAATTACTGTCTACAGCAGTGATCCAGGTCTTTAGTACAAATGTAATCACGGATTAGGTATGTAAGGAAACCGACTAGGTACTACACCTAAGTCGTAATGGAAAAAAACAGCTTTCACTGATTGAGAATAATACGGGCAGAAATTATTAAAAATGATGATTAAAACGTTTTTGTTTTCACATCTACCCTGGACCCTTGACCGCACGAAAAAATTGAAAAAATTTCGCCAGTTTACCGGTAGAAAAATTGTATGTTCTGTCACCAACATTAGGCCATGCTGTAGTTCGCTCAGCAGCCACCTATAGAATTTTGACAGATTGCGCTCTGTTTACTTGTACGAAAAAGGTTTACGTAAATCGATCGGATGCCCATATCCTGAGGTTTCTTATCGGTGGTTATAGTGATATTTAATTGTACCTTTTGTTTGTTTCAGTTACAATATTCTCATTAATGCCGGCCTGGGACCAACACTCGACAGAGCGTTACGAATAGGCATAATGGGGGTCAACGCTACTACTGAAATAGCGGACGCCGTAGCTGAAGCAATGGCTGCGACTTTGAAAGCATTTCAATAAACTGTAATAGTTTAAAATGTAAAGTGTGATTCGCGATTCAATCGAAAATTCTGTTTTTTTTTCTGAGCATTATCCTATTAAGGCTTTAAGAAGGCCGAATGACAGTTTACAGGGGGACGGAGCAGCCGCGTTCAGACTGATTTACTTAAATTTCGGGGAAATTATTACTTTACACGATTGTTAGAAGGCCTAAAAATAAAACTGTCAATCAAAGTTGTTGTAATTTTTATGTACTTTTTTGTGTGCAAGAATTAATTAAATAGCTTGTGCCGTTTTACAGACAATTTTCAAAGTATGACAAATTTGGAGGCTTTTTGGGATTTTTTTTTCTGAAACAGGGTTTGAGAAAATTCATTTTCTTGTCAATACCGATTGTTCATAAACCCCTAATTTTCCGTTACATATTTTTTCTGTAAGGATTTGATGATCAGTTCTTTAAACAAAATGCCTTAAACATTGTAAAAAAGAGCCAGTTTGCCAGCTCGTAAAGCCTTAACCGTAATAACGAAAGTTGGATGTCGGCTATCATATTTGTATGTTTAGATCGTAATCTCAACTAAATTGATTACAAGAACGGAAGTAGCCACAAAATGCAAATCCAGAGTTCTCGTAAATCCCGCGAGATTTACTAAAATCATATTTTTTATAACCATTAAAAATTAAGGAATGTTAAAAAGGGTGATAAGTAGAAGTAGGTTCTGAAAAGCGTTTTTTATAAAGGTAGAGAAAAAATATATACGGCGAAACTTTTTTATCATGCAGTGATACTTTATGAGCGACGACCTATTAAATATCTATGACTTCAAGGTCCTTTATCTATATATATAAAAGAATGAGGTATTTTGGTTGTTCCACGGATTCCGCCAAAACTATAGGTCGTAGAGATCTGAAATTTGGTACTTAGGTAGATATTAGGTCATGAATTCGTACTAAGACGGGGATTCCAGAAATTCCATGTTGAAGGGGTAAAAATCATACATTTAAGGGTATTTCCCATACAAAAGTAAAATTTTTTCGTTGTTCCAGGAATTCCCGAAAAACTAAAAGTCGTAGAGATCTTAAATTTGGTACATAGGAAGATATTAGGTCATGAATTCGTACTAAGACGGGGATTCCAGAAATTCCATGTTTAAGGGGTAGAAAAAGTTCATTAAAGGGATTTCTCCATACAAAATTGTAATTTTTTCGTTGTTCCAGGCATTCCAGAAAAACTAAAAGTCGTAGAGATCTCAAATTTGGTATCTAGGTAGATATTAGGTCATGAATTCGTACTAAGACGGGGATTCCAGAAATTCCATGTTTAAGGGGTAAAAATCATACATTTAAGGGTATTTCCCATACAAAAGTAAAATTTTTACGTTGTTCCAGGAATTCCCGAAAAACTAAAAGTCGTAGAGATCTCAAATTTGGTACCTAGGAAGATATTAGGTCATGAATTCGTACTAAGACGGGGATTCCAGAAATTCCATGTTTAAGGGGTAGAAATAGTACATTAAAGGGATTTCTCCATACAAAATTGTAATTTTTTTCGTTGTTCCAGGCATTCCAGAAAAACTAAAAGTGGTAGAGATCTGAAATTTGGTATCTAGGTAGATATTAGGTCATGAATTCGTACTAAGACGGGGATTCCAGAAATTCCATGTTTAAGGGGTAGAAATAGTACATTAAAGGGATTTCTCCATACAAAATTGTAATTTTTTTTGTTGTTCCAGGAATTCCCGAAAAACTACAAGTCGTAGAGATCTGAAATTTGGTACCTACATTGACATTAGGTCATGAATTCGTACTAAGACGGGGATTTCAGAAATTCAAATTGGAAGGGATAAAAATCCTACTTTTAAGGGATTTTCCCATACAAAAGTGTAATTTTTGCGTTGTTCCAGGGATTCCAGCGAAATTAAAAGACGTAGAGATCTGAAATTTGGTACCTAGGTTGGTATTAGGTATATCATGAATTCGTATTCAGAAAGGGATTTTCGAGATTCAAATTTTGAGGAGGAAACATTTTGAATTTTTTGGCCGCCATTTTGAACTTTTTTGTTACTGGGCCGATTGCTTTGAAAATCGACATTTGACTATGGCAGCAAGCATAGAGAAGGAATTTGTGGTCAAAATTTTAAAAAGTGGCCGCCATTTTGAACTTTTTGTTACCGGGCCGATTGCTTTGAAAATCGATATTTGACTATGGCAGCAAGCATAGAGACGGAATTTGTAGTCAAAATTTAAAAAATAGGCCGCCATTTTGAACTTTTTTGTTACTGGGCCGATAGCTTTGAAAATCGATATTTGACTATGGCAGAAAGCATAGAGAAGGAATTTGTGGTCAATATTTAAAAAAGTGGCCGCCATTTTGAACTTTTTAGTTACTGGGCCGATTGCTTTGAAAATCAATATTTGACTATGGCAGCAAGCATAGAGAAGGAATTTGTGGTCAAAATTTAAAAAAGTGGCCGCCATTTTGAACTTTTTTGTTACTGGGCCGATTGCTTTGAAAATCGATATTTGGCTATGGCAGCAAGCATAGAGAAGGAATTTGTGGTCAAAATTTAAAAAAGTGGCCGCCATTCTGAACTTTTTTGTTACTGGGCCGATTGCTTTGAAAATCGATATTTTACAGTGGCAGCAAGCATAGAAAAAGAGTTTGTGGTCAAAATTTAAAAAGTGGCCGCCATTTTGAACTTTTTTGTTACTGGGCCGATTGTTTTGAAAATCGATATTTGACTATGGCAGCAAGCATAAAGAAGGAATTTGTGGTCAAAATTTAAAAAAGTGGCCGCCATTTTGAACTTTTTTGTTACCGGGCCGATTGCTTTGAAAATCGATATTTGACTATGGCAGCAAGCATAGAGACGGAATTTGTGGTCAAAATTTAAAAAATAGGCCGCCATTTTGAACTTTTTTGTTACTGGGCCGATTGCTGTGAAAATCGATATTTGACTATGGCAGCAAGCATAGAGAAGGAATTTGTGGTCAATATTTAAAAAAGTGGCCGCCATTTTGAACTTTTTAGTTACTGGGCCGATTGCTTTGAAAATCGATATTTGACTATGGCAGCAAGCATAGAGAAGGAATTTGTGGTCAAAATTTAAAAAAGTGGCCGCCATTTTGAACTTTTTTGTTACTGGGCCGATTGCTTTGAAAATCGATATTTTACAGTGGCAGCAAGCATAGAGAAAGTGTTTGTGGTCAAAATTTAAAAAATAGGCCGCCATTTTGAACTTTTTTGTTACTGGGCCGATTGCTTTGAAAATCGATATTTGACTATGGCAGCAAGCATAAAGAAGGAATTTGTGGTCAAAATTGAAAAAAGTGGCCGCCATTTTGAACTTTTTTGTTACTGGGCCGATTGCTTTGAAAATCGATATTTGACTATGGCAGCAAGCATAGAGAAGGAATTTGTGGTCAAAATTTAAAAAAGTGGCCGCCATTTTGAACTTTTTTGTTACTGGGCCGATTGCTTTGAAAATCGATATTTGACTATGGCAGCAAGCATAGAGAAGGAATTTGTGGTCAAAATTTAAAAAAGTGGCCGCCATTTTGAACTTTTTTGTTATTGGGCCGATTGCTTTGAAATTCGATATTTGACTATGGGAGCAAGCATAGAGAAGGAATTTGTGGTCAAAATTTAAAAAAGTGGCCGCCATTTTGAACTTTTTTTGTTACTAGGCCGATTGCTTTGAAAATCGATATTTGACTATGGCAGCAAGCATAGAGAAGGAATTTGTGGTCAAAATTTAAAAAAGTGGCCGCCATTTTTAACTTTTTTGTTACTGGGCCGATTGCTTTGAAAATCGATATTTGACTATGGCAGCAAGCATAGAGAAGGAATTTGTGGTCAAAATTTAAAAAAGTGGCCGCCATTTTGAACTTTTTTGTTACTGGGCCGATTGCTTTGAAAATCGATATTTGACTATGGCAGCAAGCATAGCGAAGGAATTTGTGGTCAAAATTTTAAAAAGTGGCCGCCATTTTGAACTTTTTTGTTACTGGGCCGATTGCTTTGAAAATCGATATTTGACTATGGCAGCAAGCATAGAGAAGGGATTTGTGGTCAAAATTTAAAAAAAGTGTCCGCCATTTTGAAATTTTTTGTTACTGGGTCGATTGCTTTGAAAATCGACATCTGATTATTTCACCAAGCATCGAGAAGGAATTTGTAGTCAAAATTTAAAAAAGTGGCCGCCATTTTGAACTTTTTTGTTACTGGGCCGATTGTTTTCAAAATTGATATCTGATTATCGCAGCGAGCATAGAAAAGGAATTTTTGGTAAAAATTTAAAAGAATTGGCCACAATTTTGTACTTATATGTCCTTACCATGGTAGCAAGCAACCACGGCCGGATGGACGAACGGACGGTGGAGTCTTAGTAAGAGCTTTTACCCTTTGGGCCGGAACCCTAAAAATGGCCACCATATTTAACTTTTTTGTGACGATCGAATTTTTCAAAATCAATATGTGACTATTACCAGGAAGCAAGAGAAAATTTTGTGGGCAAAATGGTGTGTAATGCAGGAATTTTGGAAATTAAACCACCATAGTAAAGCATAACTCAGAAGTTAACGTGAGCGAAGCCGCGGGCGTTTGCTAGTTACTATATATATAGCTGTTCGTGCTGATTGGCCACTGACTGATTGATCACCTCTCCTGAACAATTTTGTATGAAAAATTTTTTTTCCAATGACCGTTCCGTATACAAGGGAAAAATTCATTAAGAACAAAAATATGGAGAGAGCTGATGAGTGAGGATTCGGAGACGGGTGAAGAGCACAGCCAAGGGTATCAGAGATAGGTGGGGGGTGCTCGACCAAATGTCATTTGAAACGTCATCCAATTGGCAGTGAGCTAAAAAAAAATTCAAAATGGCGGATTCAAAATGGCCGCCATTCGAATTTCGTCGATATCTCGGAAAGTATAAAAGATGGAAGAACGGTTTCTTGACAGGATGTGATCAGGATCCGAAGGTCTATACGATGGATAGAAAAAAAAATCAAAATGGCGGACTTTATTTTTTCATAGAAAATGTATGACGAATGTTGAAGAGACTAAAAGTTGGGAGGCAAATAGGGGGAAAGAAAGCACGCGGGCCACATGTGGCCCGCGCCCCCACGCGCCCTACTAGTTTCACATAAAACTCGCACCGGCTAACATACAAGCACTCATGTGAAAATTCAAAGCAAGTTATTTGATCGAAATAACAATTTGTTGACTTAAAACTAAGTTTACGGGTTCTAACGCCCCCTGCATGCTTGTGGCCTGAATTGAAATTGATCATTAATTCATGAAATGGGCAGATGCAATACCCAGAAAAAATGTACAATACAAACGTGAAATTTGAGTTTTGAAGCAGTTTGAATAGTATTTCAGTTTTTGTTGGATATTTGAAATACGAACATTGCATGAAATGATCGGCCTTACAATGTACAGATCAGCTCAGTGACCTAGCCATGACGAAAAACAAAATGATTTTTTAAATGCCCATGAATCATTGTATGATAAAAAGGAAAATTATTTCCAAAAAACCAAGTATAAATGTCACTACAAAGAGTGAAATAATTTTTAATTTACACAATAATGAAGTCGGGCATCATCAGATCCCGATACGATGACCATAAGACAACCTGGAAAAAATTACTCTTTCAAATAATACCCAAATCACTTCAAGTGTGCTTATAAAATTTAAAGTGTTCCCTCGATTTCTTCAGGATCCCATCATCAGATCCTGACTTGATGACTATGGGACCATCTGTGAAGTATACCCTTTCAAACAAAAAGAATTTTCTAAATTGGTCCACACTTCTTCGAGTAATGGAGGAACATACATAAAAAAAAGATTCCTTCTCCTTTTTTTGAACTCGGTTAATGATGCAGTATTTAAAAAACTGCCTTTTTATTGGAGTCTATGTACTTGGCCTGTTACATTGTAACTGCAACGTTTCAGCATCATTCGCAGTAAAGTGCCTAATTAATTTCTCGGAGATGCTCCATATTTCACTGCTGGTATGCCGTGTTGCCATTCTGACGGCTTGCGAGCTAATTCCCTTTGTTTCGCGCAGGGAGCCGCAGTCGCACTTCATTCACGAATTTAATAGCATCAGGAACGAGAACACTCGTACGTATAATACTGCATTCAAATGCACTATCATTTTCCAACATTTTAGCTTGTCTACTTTCAGAGTGCATGCATAAATAGAGTAGGTAGTCGACAGCCAACAAGTTTAAAGATATCATTTATTTTGTTACATTGTAAATAGGTAACTCTAAAGTAAAGTAAATCCCTTGGAACCGATGGACATTTCGGGCTGGACTATAAGCTATCTATGTTCCAAATTTCAGCCAAATCGGTTAAGCCAAAGCCAAATTGCGGCGTGAAAGAGTAACAAAGATCCATCCATCCATAACTGCAATATCAGTATACAGTTTATACACTAGATAAAGTAGCTAGAGTATAGGACACAGTAATTTTCAGTCTACTACGTAGTTTTAAAATACAGTGGGTAAGTAGTAAAATGATCCTGGATGGGTACATTCGTCGCGTACGAATATGATATAAAACCACTCAGTATTATTATGACTATGTACCTAATTAAGAACTCTTATCATGCAGATGAAAATAGCAAGTCACGTTTCGAAAACAGTTGCAAAGTCATCAACAGTGGTCCGAAACTTACGTAAGTATTGAGATAATATGAGATGTATCTACTTTATATTACTTTGTTATCAATCCATCAAATCACAATCTCAATTTGGCACAGGCTTGGATCCTAAGGATTAGACTGACTAACACTTTGACCCCCTTCCGCAGTGGTGGCGCGCTTGGATTCGAATGGGAGGTCTTGGCCGTGGCTAGTTACCACCCTACCAGCAAAGACGCACCACCAAGCGATTTAGCGTTCCGGTGCGATGCTTGTAGAAACCGATGGGTAAATTTACTTACCCTTCCGTAAGTTAGTACGATAACATCTTAGGGTGCATCATCACTTACCATCAGGTGAGATCGCAGTCAAGTACTCGTATAGATTTAAAAAAAAACCAAGCTGAATTGAGTTGAAACCTGTCTATTCTTACTCCTATAACTAAACTACAATTTAATCCTTAAAAAATTTCCGACGGCCATGTGAGTACCTGCCTTATCGTAAGAGCTGTGAAGTGAAAGTGTATTGGGTATTAAGTTATATTTACTCAAATGTCTTTTACGCTATGTAGTAACAGACAGAAGTTTACGTCTTTATTACTTAGTTATCGCAGAAAGTAAGTATTTCTTACGTTGCTTTTATTACTATTTTATAATATTATAGTGTAGCGCAGCGAACCATCAATACCCTTTTTCCGAAACATCTTTTCCCCAGAAGATGATACTTGTAGACGTCCTATTTACAGGCGTAGGTCTCTACGGAATGTCTGCCTTCATTCGATCTCGCTTGGGGTCACCATCAATTCATTTTATTTCACAACTCAAATTTTCTATTCCGATAGTCCAAAGGCCGGTATAATTACTTCGACTCTGGTATCAGCTTCTGCGTGGGCAGGGGATTTTATCCCCCGATTACATCCCCTGACAAGAAATGAAATAATATTCCCCACCGGTTAAAGGATGGAAAGAGAGGAAAAGAGGATTTTTTATATCAACATAGGCACCGATATGAGCCTCAGGATGAGTCCATCGGAACGCCATTTGTCAAAATTTCCTCTAATACGCCGCAACATGGCGGAAACCGTCTCACGTGGGAACTTATAACAAGTCTATTGATCTGTGGCGTGGACCATGGTCCATAGACAATACTGCAGTTGGCTTACAGCTGATGCTGTTGGTGTCAAAACAAACATCTTTGACTAAACTGGCGACATTTTTGTAGTGTATACGTCTATTAGAAAGGTCTAGGACCATCCCATAAATCCAGTTATCCTGGCTACTGTATCAGCCTCCCGCCCGTCCGCCGGGACAACATCCGCAGTTGCGTCAGGAATCGAATCAATTTGTCGAAGCAACATTGAGCGTGTTCGATCTTCTTTGCGAGCATCAATCTCATAACACGGGCCCCCAACTCAGAAGCATAATCTGCAGACGCAACAAGATATTATATTTTACTAGTTGATATGAAAAATACCATACGACCAACCGAACTTATACACAAAGTTTCGTTCAATCCGTCGAGTCGAGTCGTTTCGGAGTAATTTGGTAAAATTGGCATCAAAATTTTATATATAAGGGAGAAAGATTTAACCATAATTTGTTTTTGAAAGTCGGCTAAAAAGGGTTAAAACAGATTGTAAGTCTGGACCAAGCTTTAGGTGAAGTTCTACTCATTATCATTTACAAACATGACCATTATTATAAAATGGAGATAAAATGGGTTATCTCCCTTGTTTAATGTTGTTGTATATTTAATCACTTCGTGTTTGTGTACCAGACAAGACAACGTGATGTGCACTAAAACAGTTTTATTTTATTCAGAACACGCAATTATTTAATTTAAGAAAAATATTTGTGTTTAAGAAAATCTTGGATTTCCACAGTTCATTCAGAATCGCAAGTAAGTAAAGCGAAGTTGTGGTTATGTAATACAGAATATGTTTTAATACATTTCCCCACTTATACTGAAATGTACTATTTAGTGACAGTGTTAGTATCTACACTTTATATGACATTCCAGTGATAAAATATGTGACAAAAATATTATATTAAAACACAAATTCGCTTGTTTACTGTAATCTGCATACAAGTCAAACACTATAATGGAGCTAAGTATTGAAGACAATATAAACAAACAACAAGTGTCAGGGTTTGGAACAACGATCCCCCTGTAGACCCCCTGTATCACCGCAGCTTGATTCAACACCAACAACTGCATCATAATATAGTCAATCAAGATATCCCTTATTTCCCTACGAAACTATCTTCTACGAATTTTTTTTAAATTGTAGATAGACTTGCGCTCTACGACAATCATGCCCGATGGAAAGCAATGATGAAGTCTAGGTTGGAGCGCGCTTGCCTAGAAATTCATATTCACTCTTCTTTTGAAGGCACCCAGATTCTACTTGGCTGGAAACACGGCGGCTGGAAGGGCGTTCCCACACCTGAACTATATACCTTAATCTTACATAACTCTTTTGGACCTTAAACTAACTTTGTACAAATCTACACAATAATTTAAACTACACTTGCAATCAAACGAATCCTTTGTCGTAAAGAATGTGAAAGTGGGTGATGGCATCTGCAGCACTATTTAGGTACACAATTATTGATCTTCTTTTACGAAATCGTTTTGTGTAGGCACATCTCTATTACAGATATTTTAAATAGAGTACCTGTACTACGCATTGCTAAAATTCATACAAGAATATGAACTGGAAGAGATAAGAGCCGGGGTGGTTGGCTTAAGTTAAGGTGAAACACCGCAAATCTTCTTCCTACTTCGGTCTGGTGACGATTTTTGGCTTGACCCTAATGATCCAAAGCGTCATACCAAGATTACATTTGATACGCTTTTGTTTACAGTTACAATTATAGATCATTTGAAGCAGCAGAATTTTAAGTCCATTCCATTAGTTCTGTAAGCCGTGCTACTCTTATCTAGCAGCTTTGCGCCTTGTCCTCCGGCACAACGTCCGTAGTTACGACGGGGATCGAATCAATTTGTCGCAGCAACATTGAGCGGTTCCGATCTTCCTTGCAAGCTTTTTTTGTAACTATAGTTATATAGGCCAGCGCTTGATTGTGATCACACCTAATGGAAAGTGATGTTACAGTCTTGACTAGGAGATGCCTATTCACTCTTGATTTGAAGGCACCCGGGTTCTAAGTGGCAGGAAATACAGTGCCTAGGGCGGTATTCCAGGCCTTTGCATTAAGTACGGATCAGGAACGAGGAATCAAACCGCTTCGTACGCGTCTTTGGTACGTCGACTATGTATGGGTGGATGCTTTTTCGATGTCTTGCCGTTCTATGGTAAAAAGGTAAGGGGGGAACCAAATTAAATAGTTCCTGAGCACACTCTCCGAAATATATTCTATAGAATACCGACAGACAGGCAAACTTACGATGATTTTCAATGCTTCAATCTCATAACACGGGCCCTTATCTTAGACGCATCGTGTGTTTAACCTTTGTTCTCATTTTCTAACCTCTATACAAGTATCTACTGCGACCTGTGAGTAAAGTGATACGACTTATCGGAAAAACTAGGCACGTTTTACAGCTCGTAACAATCCACGTGTAAGATGGTACGTTAAGGGGATTTATTGAATTTATTTTTGTCTTTCTCACTCTCACGGATACGTACGACGTACGTAGGTAAGTGCGACATGCAGCGTCGCGGAATAACAGAAAAACGACCTTTTACCTCACTCATAAACTAGGCCAGTTATTTTTACTCATAAAGTAGGCCAGTTATCAATAATCTTCTTCTAAGCGTTTTACGATATTATTATTACCGACACATTAAAACAAAAATTACAATTACATCCATTGTAGTTTCCTATAAAAATGAGAAAAACTGAGATTTTGGAGCAACTTTTGGGAGAACTTTGTATCGGGAAAATTTTATCCAATCGTGTTTCTGCTTCTAAGCGATTTTAGATTAAAGATCCAAAATACATGACGTTTAAATTTGAAATTAATTGTCTTCATAGCTTAAATAAAATTTCATTCTAAATCGCTTAAATACGGCTTCTACGCCGTTAAGTCTAATTGAGCTCAATAAAACTGTTAAGTGTCTATGCTCAGAATACTTACAACGTGTATTATTTTACAATTCGTAATATTATAATTATTTCTGCGTTTGTCCTTGTCCTTTCTTGAATTGCAGTGATGCTACCAGCCTTTCTCCTTTTTAGGGTTCCGTACCCGAAGTGTATAAGCGGGACTCTATTACCAAGACTCTGCTGTCCGTCCATCCCTCCGTCCGTCCGTCTGTCACCAGGCTGTATCTTTTATTCAAACTAGGAATAGAGTATTATTCAGCGGGAAGTGACCAGCGTGCCGCAGGCGGGTCAGTTGCCAAATGTGGCGTCCGTCGCCCGATAGCGCCAGAACATTGTAGCGGAACAACCACTCTATTAGCAGTAAATCTAAACATTAACCCGAATTCCAGATCTTCATAGCTACTAGGACAAAGTGTCAGTTAATCAACGAATTTTTGCCTGTAGTCAGTTTTTGGCATCTATGTGACGCATTTGAGTACCAATGATAAAACATACGGAATACTCACTGATAAGAAAACTCAGGATATGGGCATCCAAACTATCTAAACCTTTTTCGTACAAGCAAACAGTAGCGTCATCTGTCAAGATTCTTGAGGTGGCCGCTGAGCGTGACCTTACTGTTGGTTGCAAAAAAAAACCGTTTTGGCACCGAAAAAATGGCGACATTTTTTCGCGCGGTCCGCCTTGTCCAGGGTATATGTCTATTAGAGTACCAGACAAGCCAAATAGAAAATGTAGTGACTATATTTATACAATAAAGCAATCTAACTACCAAATAGTAATAAGTTATCCGGTCTCTATTGCCTCAACCCGCGCCTTCGGCTGCCCCAACAAAACAAGACTCGTGAAGATATGACATACTTTCCGCACTTGAATCGAAATGTACTTCTTTTCAGATTCACAAAATGCTTGCTTCAAAAATAACAGTACCGGTGCCGCAAATGGAAAATCGCAATGTTACTAAGCCATTGCTTTGTGGCCCTGGACCCTGTGACGTATGGCCGTCCGTGGCTGAAGCCCTCGTAAAGCCCATCTTGTCACCAATATGCGATGAGTACTTTAATGTGAGTCCAATATTTTACATACACGTCTTAACACTCATTAAATTTGACACAACTATTAACCATCAATGTAGGTACGGCACAATTATATTTTGCTATAATCCACCAAAACATAAAAATTATCTACTGTATAAAATGCAGTAATTATGAACAGTGCCCGCCGTAGAGCAAGCAAATAATTCACACCATCACCACAAACATTTGACTTGGTTGCACTTCAGTATTTGATACAGTGAAACCTGGATGAGTGAGATTTCAAGGGAGCGACATCTCTTTTTCTTTTTTTGAGGTTTCTCGCTATCCTGAGTTTCAGAGAAAAAGGGCAAAAAACGGGGCCTGGCAAGGCAAATCTTACTAATAGAGTTTTCTCGCTTACCCAGTTCTCACTCACTCAGGTTTAACTGTATTAGCATATTTTTATTTCTTGTAAAATCAACACCCCTGGATAATGGAGTGAAACATGAGGCATCCTGCAACTGTGATTTTGAAGTCTCCACTATTAGATCTGTTTTAGTCCACCTCTATCTAATTTTGAAGTCTCCTCTATTAGATCTGTTTAAATTAAGCGAAGCGAAACCGCAATGTGGCATGTTTCGGGCAATATGATTCATAGCCATTCCAGTAGGAGTGCAAAGTTTTAGTCCAAGCAAATGGGCTCATCACAATAACCATTATTTATCAACGTTATAAAAATTGTATGATTTTAAATTCCACAAAAAACTGCCATTAGTGATGAATGGCAATGCAAAACTTGTTTCATTAATCGAGTAAACGTCCACTTTAAATAAATTGAATCAGTAAACTGCATTTACCCAGCACTGATTTACGGCTTTCGCGAACAAATGTTTTGTACAGTTTGCCTTTCCTATGTAGCATTTTCATAAGGCAGCGCATTATTGTAGTTTTTTGTTTAATCAGCACTAAACTTCATATCGGCACATTATTAGAATTTTTAGTCAGTTCAGTTTTCAATTACAAACTATATCTCTAAATGAATAAGTTAAAATATAACAGTTATTCTATTTAAAAGCTCTTTAATCTTTGTTCGGGTGGGAACTTGCGACTCCATTTTGAAGCAGATAATATCTTCAGCCAATATAGCTGATATTTTGTAAATGTACATGTTTAGTTTGGATGACTGTGTTTGGTAACATGTGTGTCATCACTCTAAATCTAACATGGAGGAACATCCAAGTTGGCGGACTAGTATTTTATAAATTCACTCCTGCATTTGTAGGATATCAAATGAAAAATTTTGCTAAAATGGACACGGATAAATTGCCGATATTTTTTAATTACAACTTATTCTAAGTAAGTAAAACAATAGACTGATTTATCTAAATAAGCCATTGATTTTGTGCTAGGTGGTAGATGACATACGCAATAGTCTTAAGTACCTGTTCCAAACAAACTGCAAGTTGGTGCTTGCAATGAGCGGTTCCGGACACTCTGGTATGGAGGCCACCATAACCAACCTCGTGGGACCCCATGAGACGCTGCTGATCGCTACCAGAGGCATTTGGGACGAGCGTGCCTTGAATGTGGCCCAAAGATATAGTAAGAAGCGTTTTTAATTTTACTACTTACCTATCTAAACATCTTTGAGATTTTAATGAAATTTGTACCATGCAAACCCTTTCTTCAGTGAGCTCACCTTTCTGAAATTTAACGATAATTAAATAGCACTAATTAACCACCACTTAAACATTTAATATTTTTTTTTTAGTTTTAAGTCCAAACTTTGCGCGGAGAAATGTCTAGCAGTGATATAGATATTTCATTTCACGAAGACGCGCCCCACTCTGTCAAAATCGTTAATGTTTCATTCGACTCATATGAAGTTTGACAGAGTGCGGTACATCGTCGTGGATTGAAATAAATATCTATACCTACTAAAACAAAGTTTACTCCACCTGACATTTTAGAAATTGCAATAAAATAACCCACAATCTTTTACCAACAAAACAAAGAATTTACGACAAACTTTACCATGGTTTGGATTTTAAGACAATATGAGCGTAGATAAAGTATAGTCCAGTCAATTTAGACATTCGAAGTTACATAAATTCCCACAAAGCTGAAAATCGGTAAGATTGTTTAAAATATCATTAAAAATAAAATTTGAAAGTTTTTTCCCCATCTTTCCCCTTTAAGGAAAAAAATTTATTCAAGGTCAAAGGTAAAAAAAATGAGTTTTTCGCGATTTTCAGCAAAACGGTAAGTTTTATCGTATGTTGCATCCGTTTCATAATAGTAGTTTATGAAACGGTTTTGTTTGTTGTTTGTTGTGTTTTAATAATGTTTTAATAACCCCCATTATGCAATGGGGGTTATTAAAACATGAGTGTGAGTTTAAAAAAAGTAGATAAACTACTACTTATAACATCACTATGCGAACTTGCTAAGGAAGTCAACAAAAATGTATACCTATGTATTATAAGCATGATAAGGGTTACACCCTTACAAAAATAAATCATTCATTGCAGATATCAATGCGGTACCGTTTCGAGTCCCGCTCAACGTCACTTTCAGCCTGGAGCACATCGAGGCGGAATTGAAGAGATGGAAACCAACAGCCCTCTTCATCACCCACGGGGATTCTTCCACCGGCACCGTGCAGAAACTGGAGGGCCTTGGAGACTTGTGCCACAAGTAAGTGATTTGTTTTCATGTTTCGATTTATATTCTCATCTAAACAGGATGTTATAGTACGCGTATCACAGATATTCAACAGAAAAACTAATTGAAATGTGGTGTGGAGGAAAATAAATTTTGAGGGCAGGGGCGTTTATCTTACTTTGGAGAGGGTTTCAGTTGCTCTGTCTCTGACTCAAAATTTAGATGGGCTTAGATTTCTAGTTGAACAAGCTATTCAACTAGAAATCTAAGCCCATCTAAATTTTGAGTCATTCGTACAATCCTATCTGAAATTACATGTGAGAAGCTGCCGAGCACGGATTAAATACTACTATAAAAGAAAGTCGTGTTAGTTACACTATTTATACCTCAAGAACGGCTTTACCGATATGGCAGAAAATTGGTGAGGAGGTAGCTTAGAGCCAGGAGGGCATAGGATACTATTTATTCCGTTCGAGAAAAAAAATTATATGGCAAAACAACGTTTGCCGGGTCAGCTAGTATTTTATAATATTAAAGATTGAAAGCAGCGAGATTTCTTGCTACAAGAATGTGTTGTGTGTGCATAGTAACGATAGTATTATATTATTTGTGGTAACGTCAGGAATGCTAATGTTTTTTACAAGGACTGTAAAGCCCTTTTATTTATTCTTGTTTTTGTTTGTTATAAATGCTAAAATGCGCTTTTACTTTAGTATTAGTTATAACTTAAACTTTTTTATAATAAACAAGAAGAAAAGTTTAAGTTTTAATTGAACATAATAAGTTTTAGTTAGTATAGTAGTGAAGTAGGTACGCACTCGTACATAAGGACAGACATTCTGTAAATTACTATTGCATGTCAGTTTCACATCAAGTAGACCCTACATCAAAAGGGCTATGTGACCCTTCAGAGTGAATTTCCGCATTGGGTACGTAACACGCAAGCTTTTGACGGTATCAACGTGGCACTGGAATGTTTATTTTTAATCTCCAGCGATACTACAACGTCCATTAGTTAAGCAAACACAGGCTTACCCACGTCGCCTTAATAAGACTTTTATTATTTACTAACTAGCTTAATACTTTTTACTAGTAGAGTCACGAATGTTCGTATGATAGTTTTCAGTATTGTTTGGGTTTATTTTTTACTAGCTTCGTTTTGCCACAGCATAGAGTAATCCTATGAAGGTTCGGAGTTTCCTCTTAAGATACAACAGTAGATATTATTTTTCGTTACAAACTTAACAGATTACGTGTGACTAGATCCTAGACTAGAACTTTATGAGGTAGATATACTACCATCCCTTTAATTTGTTCTTTTTCCCACTGCTAACTCTCAAAATGCTGAAATGTTTCCAAGCTGAAAATTTTCTTAACTGTTTTAATTAAGTACATCTCAGAAGTTTACAATTAACATAAGTTCTGCATTAAGTAAGTTGTAGCAACTAGCAAGCTCGGCGAGAAATTAACACAAATGCTTAATTTCAAAATAGAATTTACTATCTTCTGCTCATGGTTTCATGTGGCTTACTCTGCAGAATAATTTTCGCGTCTCGCAGCAGTCAGTCCGACGAAAATTGTTAGGTATGACAGATAGAGCTTATGTTATGTAAGAAATGACATGCTTTCCGCACTTGCGTAGAAATGTAATGTTATTTTATTTATTTTTGATATTTGCTGGATTTAATACGTTCATCTCTATACGGTGTTAAAATAACCCCGTACGAGTCTTCACTCCGTGCGGGGGCCAGAAACGCTGATCTAAAATTCAGTGCAGGGAAGCATTCTTTCGCCGTCTAAAAGAAACAGATACACAGATATTTTTCCTTCGTCAATTATCATAACGATTCGGCATGAACTAACTGCTTCCGGGGTTATTTGCACCTCGATCCGAACCAGACTCCAGAGTACCGCACCGTAAGGTAGTTTATACTATAAAATACAATTACGGGATCGAATAGACCCCGTACCGCCCCGTAAGGGATCATATTTAACGTGTATCGTGGGATCATATTTAACATGTTAATGTAACTTGGCCTCGTAGAGGTCTATAATTTTATGTGACCCTATATGAATGGCCAATCCTGCGTTTGAGTAAAACATATTCGTGTTGAAGCCCCTTAACTGTACTATTAGTAAGGGGAGAATTTATTTAACGAAAATTGTGTCTTTTCAGGTACGGTGCATTGCTGATAGTGGACACGGTGGTGTCAATAGGCGCAGTGCCTTTTTTAATGGACGAGTGGGGAGTCGACGCAGTGTACGCGTCCTCCCAAAAAGCTCTCAGCGGACCCGCCGGAATATCCCCGGTGGCCTTTAGCGACAGGGCCGCGTGAGTTTTTAGGGTTCCATACCGAAATGGTAAAAATGGAACCCTTATGGTGAGATTTTCTTCGTCCGTCCGTCCGTCCGTCTGTCACACTTGAGTATTTCCACTATTAAAGCTATCGACTTGATATTTGGAATTGAAATTAGTTTTTATTTCTATTTAAAAGGGGGGGGGGGGGGGGGAAACCGGGGCGTTGAAATTTCAAAATTAAATAACAATATTTAGTGGGGTATCATGAGAAAGGGCGTTACTTATATATTCTAAAACAGATTTTATATTTTTTATCCTTGATAATTTTTATTTATTGGGCAAAAGGTCAAAAAAATACCGTTCCGTAAATAGGGGGCCTTATCTCCTTTCCTCTTTAGTTTTTCGTTCAAAAAATCTGAAATAATTATGGCCATTGGGAATAAACGTATATTTTAGAGGAAAATAAAATCAACTCATACCTAAGTGTAAATTGTGATCGTAAATTCATGAACAGAATGAACACAAACTGAACATGAACAGAAACAGATGATTATTTTAACGTTTTACTTTTTTCTTTTATAGATTTACTTTTTTCTTTTCTAGTTTGATTTTTCTTTTATAGTATGGAACCCTCGGTGCGCGAGTCCGACTCACACTTGGCCGATTTTTTTAGCTTAGGAACATTTTTATAGAAAAATTTACCCTTTGAGCTGTAATTACATTTTCAGTGGGAAACCTCGTTAACGTTTTAATATGAGTTTTTGAAATCTTTGCAACTCTCAACTTGAAATTTTTAACGTTTTTACGAAACACGGTTCTTAACTTCTTGTTTGTTTCATTAGCAAGTAAGTTATTTCAACGTTAATGATGTTATCATCGATGGCAAATAATTTAAAGCTATCTTTGGCTTACCTAATGACGTTATTAGTAATTTAGTTCCATATTGAAAGTCGACCTTTGGGTTGATTCTGTATCGTTCAGTTTGTTAGTTAACAACCCTTACTGGATTATTAACTAAAGAAAGAGAGAAAAATCTCATTTTTGCATTCTCTTTGCGCAAGTTACCAACCTAGGTTGGTATGGTATCATGTCAACATACCATGCTAGTTGCTAACTTGTGCAAAAAGAATACAAACATAGGATTTTTAACCGACTTCAAAATAAGAACGAGGTTCTGTATTTGACTCGTGTGTTTGTATGTACGTATGTTTGTCCGCAATTATTGTCTCCGATTTCTTAGTTAATAATAGTAAGGGTTGCTAACTAACAAACAGAATGATACAGAATAAGCCCACTGAAAATTAAAATAGTCTTAAATGATCTGGATGTAAGTAATCTGGATATTTTGTGTTTGCAGGGAGAAAATGAACAGTCGTCAGCACCAGCCGCCATTTTACTATGACATAAAGCTCTTAGCCCAGCAGTGGAACTGTTACGGAAACACGAGAGCGTGAGCATTTTCTTCTATGACCTTTGAATGGGGTACCTATGCCCCGAGGAAAATTATACGCTGAAGTTTGTATGTATGTGTGTGTGTGTTTGTAGTGACTCAAATGAGTAGTGTGTTTATGTTTGTTACTCCTTCATGCCACCACTATAGAATCTATTTGGCTGATAAATTATACCCTGGAACGTACACAAATTATACCCTAGACTACCACATAGGGTACTTTTTAACACGCAAATCCTAGATACCGTATCGGGGATCCGTGAAAAAACAAAATTGTCTTGGCTAAGGTCGTGTGTTAAATGCTAGTTTGTATTCATTAGGAAATGCTAATCGTAGTTTTTAATATTTTGTGAATTAACGTAACTCAACAGTTGATTCAACTAACTTTAACAGACAGGTTATCGTTAAATATGGCAGTCTGGTTTATAGCAACCTTAAATCTTTAAAAAGAAAGGGTCCAGGCCGCCATATTAAACGGTTCAATGTAAATAATCATACCACAGAACCGCAAGACGCCGAGAGAAGTGACATCCTAATGTGGTTGATGTCCAGCGTACTTGAAAGAAATGTTTTTTCCTTCACGTTTTTGATACGAACCGCTAAGGTGTGGAATACCCTTTCAGCTTCCGTATTCCCAGTCGAGTACAATCTGGGTGCCTACACAAGAACATACCTACATACTTCATCATTCCAGTCCATCAGACATGATTGTAGTCAAGCGCTAGCCAATCAGTTATAAAAAAATATATGTACTTATTACTAATAAGTACATTTTTTTTTTGATAGATAGAAGAAAAAATTGTTTTGATAAATAATTTGTTTTATAGATACCACCACACAATGAGCCCTCCTTTGCTGTGGGCGCTGCGGCAATGCTTGCTGGAAATAAACAAAAGAACTCTACCCGTGTTCTGGCAAACCCACGCTGATGTCCAGGCGCACTTTACCAAGCGTCTGCAGCAATATGGGTTCAAATTCCTGGTGCCGAAGGTTGAAGATCGTTTGGCGACTGTCACCACTGTTGTTTTACCTGCAGGCTATGATTACCTAAAGTTCAGCAAATATATGAGAGAAAAGTAAGTACTCATTTAAGAACGAAGCCCAGCATAGATGGATTGCGTACCTACATTGATTGGGTTTTGGAGGAAAGGTGCCCCGGCCAATTCCAGTCAGTCTAAAAAATATTGACTCTAGTACTCGACTGATCTTTACTAATTAATCGGTCGATTTGCCCCTTCTATTTCATGTCATGTGTAACTATTATCCCACTAAGTTGCATCTTGCATCCATGACCAGCCCTTTGAGCCAAGTGACAAATAGCGAAAAGTGCCTCTCGTACTCCCGTAACTCCTAAAATAAGAGAAAGCTAAAAAAATATATTATGATGTACATTATCATGCAAACTTCCACCGAAAATTGGTTTGAACGAGATTTAGTTAGTAGTTTTTTTGGTATTAACAATTAACCTCAAAAAACAAAAATAAGTTTGCAGTTCGGTAAGGTAAGGTAATCTGATTCTTATGGTTTTCCTTTTTTTATAGTAGTACGGAACCCTCGATGCGCGAGTCCGACTTTATTTGTTTTTTTATAGTAGTACGGAACACTTTGTACGCGAGTCCGACTCGGACTTTGCGCAATTTATTTTATATTTGTCCTATTTGCTCATTTCAGTTACAACATTCTTATATTCGCCGGTCTGGGGCCTACGGTGGGGAAAGCGTTGCGAATCGGCATAATGGGAGTGAACGCTACGATAGAAGTAGCTGACGCCGTAGCTGAAGCGATGGCTGGGACTCTGAAAGCGCTGACTAAATCATCATTGTGAAGAGGGAACTTACATTGAAGATTATCAAAGAATGCTCATAACAAACTCTAGGTCGCGGCAAGTATCTTTAGCGGTCACGGAACGTGGATTTCTGCGCATGAGGGGTTTGCGGGAAAGGGTCCTTTACGCCTGCCTGCCGAACTGCGTGCCCCCATAATACTTTATTTTCTACTCTTTCTTTCTGCGCAACCGCTAAACTCATTTGCCGCGACTTGTACGTTCTATTTGGTCTATGCTTGTATACTTGTATAGGTAGGGTGAACGTCAATAGTCGATAAAGAATTTGTAAAAAGATGGTCTTTCTCTTATTTCTGACGGTATGTTATTTCACACAAAAATAATCCTTATTCTTCAAATGGCCTATCGATCGATATGATAAAACTACATGTAATTTTTTACTTGTATACCGGACTCGATTCCCAGTTCAACCAGACAATAATTTAAAGATGATTTTATGATGATTGCAGTTAAAATTGTTTTTGAAATTGAAATGAAGTCTTTTTTTCAGTGAAATCTCTATCTACAATATTAATAATTCTCCTCCTGTGGTATTACCGTGGGACGCCCTGTATGGATTTTTGAAGTTGACTTTACCTAGTGCACCTAGGTTAGGTTCTATAGGGCACGTAAAATAAAAGAAGATACAGAATTCACAGGTAATTTATTTCATACATACTAAAATTGTATGACGTTGTACAGTAATTCCGACTAGTTACACTAGTCAAAATATTTTTTTATAAGTTTGGACGTCCAAAAATTTGACAAAATATATGTTAAATTTTGAAAAAAACAGTCAATCCCTTTGTATAATGAGGGAGAGTATAATATTATGAGTTAACTAATAAAAAAATATGATTATATTTATCAAATAAAAACAATGCAACACAAGCAAGTTTATAGTATCCTTTATGGCTATTAGTTTTGTTATTCGCAAGCCATAGGTGATTACTTCCTATTGTTAGATTATGTCCTAAAACCAAAATAAATCGTGTTCTTATCGAATCATATTCTAATTACGTTAAAATATACAATAAGATAGCCAATAACGTGAGTATAACAATATAATACATTCACAAATTTTGATGGACTAGATCCCACAACAAACGCAAAAATCTTTACAAAAGTTCTCAATTTTTTTGGCAATGTGTCACACGTCAAGTAAAATTTTGTGCCGTAAAAGCCGAATACTTTTAGATCCTTACAATAAAATGATATAAAATATCAATCAAAGCAGACATATTTCTAGCTACATGGCATTTATATCCATCACATCAAACATTTGGACTAGCTTCCTTAATTACGTAACTAAGTATAGGTAAAAGTGTTTACCTGATATAATAATTAAACAACTATATATAATTAATTGCTTTTTATTAATTGGTGTATAACCATGCTGAAGGCCTTTCACAATATTTAACGTAAGGTATTAGTTATTATAGCATAGAATTATATAAGTAGAACAAAGTATGAATAATAGGGTATTTACAAAATCTGCTGGGTCGATACTCGCAAGATTAAATCGAACTTAAGTTACGGATACCTACTTACTAACGTTTACTTACATTTTAGAGTTAACATAAGCTTATAAATACGGTAATACCTACCGAGTGTATAACGAAACATGTACAAATGTGGCATTACGTAAAGATATACAAACTACAAGCAAATGCACAAATAGAGATGACCGAATCGATGAATGACGATACTTGTGATGGTCGACATGACAAGATGCGATCGCTACCATACCGTACGATATACATTAAACTCGTAAATAAATATGCACATAGGTAAAATATAGTTTAATAATTTATTATTTACATTAAGAAAATATTATGGCACATCTTTAACGTCTTCGACCGCGCTCACATTCCTGTGTCCGTGAGGACGGGCGGCGACCCGCGAGTCGCGACCGACGCGGTCCTTCGGGCCCTACCTGCCCGGGGCCCGCCGCTCGGTGCGCCTTACAATTTCTGGACAATAATACCAATTAAAATA
Organism: Coenonympha arcania; assembly: GCA_036785405.1. Taxonomy (NCBI): domain Eukaryota; kingdom Metazoa; phylum Arthropoda; class Insecta; order Lepidoptera; family Nymphalidae; genus Coenonympha; species Coenonympha arcania. The sequence continues at coordinate 9,415,523 of CM072067.1, forward strand.
CCGGTGGGAATTGAATATTCGGACGCCAATGACGCGACGAGCGCTCCGCGTCGGCCTTGCGTCGTTCGGCTCCGACCGCCGCACCACCGACCAAACTGGACACAATCGAACCGCAAGAGAACATAAAATATATCAGTCTATAGAGCGAAACGTTCACTCACTTAGCCTAGGAGCAGTCTGGGACATAGACGGGGTCCGGCGCAGTAATACTGTGTCGGGCGACAGCAGCCGGGAGTGCGCGGGGCGCGGGCGCGGGGCGCGGGGCGCGGGGCGCGGGTCGCGCGCGCGCTCAGCTGGGCGCGTCCAGGCGCGGCGCGCGCTGGCGGCGGTGGCGCGTGCACGCGCAGCACGCGTCGCCGCGGCGCCGACGCGCGCACGCTGCACGCCCGCAGCGCTTCCTGATGCACGTCACTTCTCCATCCTGTAACACAATTATTTAGGTGAGGAAACTGACTAAACCTCAGAATGCAGCCAACGTTTTTTACAAGCAAACAGTAGCGCCATCTGTTATATCGTTCTATAGGTGGCTGCTGAGCAAAAAAACAGCCGACAAAAGTAAAAATCTAATGGAGTACATTTACATTTTGTATACATTTTGTACATTTGTATGCGAATAACAGTTGTCTGCGAGGATGTCACGTGATCAATTTTGCATCATTCTTATAATTATTTTTTAATACATTTGCTCAAAAAGTTGACATTTCCATGTATGTTTAGCGTGCGCAAAGTTATTCTTTTCCGCACTAGTGCTTTTGTGTTTTCCTCCTACGCGGCACCGGAGCGGGCGTACCAGGAGCGCATAAACACGAACACGGCATGCAAACACGGAGCAGGCAAACATGTAAAACCAATTTTTTTTTTTCGCAAATGTATTAAAAAACGTCGTTCAATGCACGTGCGGAATTGTCATTTTTACTCGTCCTTATAGTTGACCCTCGCCTTCGGCTTGGGTCAACAAACCGGGACAAACTTTCCGCACTTATATTGAAATGTACTATTTTTATTTCGTTCCAATCCACTCCATGCAACGAATCATAGTATAGCTCCGGCTGTAGGAAACCTAGCAAACTTTGTAGCTACAAACCAATTTAGGGTGCTCGTTCACCACAGATATATACGCTACGTTGCTACTTTTTTTTTGTTAAAGAGAACCAATAAGAATCATTTGATTTTATAGATGAAAATCAAACAATTCTAATGGTGCGTTTGACATAAAACGTTGCATACTAAGGTAGCACATCTCTGGTGGTCAAGCTCCCTGTCTTTTGTGAGGAAAGTCTGGGCAAGCGGACTCACCTTGCACCTGCACGTGACACATCTCTGTTCTCCGTGTGAATGTATCGAGGGGTGTACTTCCTTGCCATTGGGCAGAGGGCCGTCTGGGAACTTGCAGCCTCCTTCAGCGAGGATCTCCTCCGCCGTCCGCGGCGCTCCCTGGTCCTTCGGCGTCTCTTCTTCAGTCTTCTTGGCCTTAACCTGGAATGGTAAATATGAAACTTTTAAAATTATGCAAGCCAGAAAAAATTAAAACTTCATTTATATGATGAAACATTTCAGTGGATTGAGATTTTGAGGACCTCCCTGGCTCCCTGGAAGGTCTGGTTTGGTGATAGACTTCAACCGTGGCTATTTACCATCCTACCAGCAAAGACGTCTCGCAGAGCGATTTAGCGTTCTGGCGCAATGCTGTATAGAAACCGTAAAGGGAGAGCAACCTGCCCCTTTCAAGTTAATATGATAACTTTGCCCGCATTAGTCGTCAACATTAGTTGAGATTACCGTCAAGTGTAAACGATAAACAAGCTAGCTAAAGAGAGGAAACAATTTGTAGGAAGTCAAGAAGGCGCCCCAAGAACACGCCAAAAGCAAGTACCGAACGGGCGCCTTCCCGCGATTTGGCCCCCATAACCGCGAGGTTGGGCCATGGGTGGTGGAGGGTTGTCCCTAATCCATCCATCACTTCTTCGGTCTTCCTCTACTTTTTTGGTCCTGCACATTGCACATGTATACTCATCGAAGCTTGTAAAATAAAGCTGGTTACCTCCGGGCACACCCTGCAGCAAGCCTTCTTGTCCGGTCGGTAAGCGTCCTTCTCGGCGCACCTCAGCGGCGGGCAGCGCACGCGCGGGCAGCGCACCTGGCGCGTGCGCAGCTCGCACGTGCACACCGCGCACGTGTCGTAGCCGCCCGGCACGAGGTACGGGTGCCACGACGAGCCGGCCGCGTGGTACTGCCCCGCCAGGTGGCAGCCGTGCGACTCGTCCCACACCGCTGTCGTTGAGTCTGCAATTCGAATTCCTTGATGGTTAAAACGAACTCGAACGTGAATCCGTGATTTCGTACATCTAAAGACTAAAAGTCGAAAAATGGGCAAATCTTATAAAAAAAATAGGCCACATTTTTCTACAAGCGTATACAAAAAAAAACACCGACGACACACCGTTGGTTGTCACCTGCAAAGTGGAAGGAAAGAGACCTCGAGGACGGAGCCCGATGCGTTGGTCGGATCAAATCCGCACCGCACTCGACACGAACTTCCACGATGCTCTACACGTCGCAGCGAACAGGGCAACATGGCGCGACATCGTATTAAAGAAAGTCGTCGGTGGAAGGGGTCACGACCCTCAGTAATGAGGAATACGACGGAGACAGAGAGAGATACAAAAAAAAAAATCATGGTTCCAACGAGATTTATCAAAACCCAAAATTACCCTGGCATGAAGCCGCGAGTAATCTATGAACACTCATAGATTACTCGCGGCTCCAGTGACATAAATATAGGTATAGTAAATCCGTTGACAACTCCAACTCGAACTCCTTGGTTGATCAATTGGAAACTCTGGTCTCTGAGAAATGCAAGGTTTCTCGCAATGTTTTCCTTAACCACTAAGAAGTGATAGATAAAATTTAGTTTTCACAAACGAGGATAGCTCCAAAAGGCTCTGATCTTCTGACGGCAGACAGAGAATATCTGAACTAAATCTCACGTGGGCTTTCACTGATAAAATATAAGGGATACTATAACATGCAAAGATACTATGGTATATAATTACACACCTCATCGACTTCGCTGAGCAACGGCCTGTAAGCCCAACCATGGACCTACCTCAACTCCGCTGCAGCTTGCTCACTCGCTAACCCACGCGGGCTCGACCGTAGTGTGGCAGAAACTCCGGACATGACGCCACAAACCGGAAATAGTTCCATCTAGTGTCCTGAAGGGAATCATCGCTTCAAACACTACCCCAAGACCCAAAAGGGTCCACGCGGAAGGCCTCATTGTCGCTGATAACTTACTAGTGTAAATAGGGCAGCATTGTCCTGGCGGCTGTATCGTCGGAACTGCGCAGTTGACGGGCGGGCAGCGCACCGGGTCGCACCGCAGCATACCGTGAACGCACCCGCACATGTGACACGACTGGGAAAATAAACCACTGCTTTCTCGCTGCAGTCTGGCGGGCTCGACTTCGCTGAGCAGCGGTCTGTAAGCCCAACCATGGACCTACCTCAGCTCCGCTGCAGCTTGCTCACTCGCTTACCTACGCGGGCTCGACCGTAGTGTGGCAGAAACTCCGGACATGACGCCACAAACCGGAAATAGTTCCATCTAGTATCCTGAAGGGAATCATCGCTTCAAACACTACCAAAAGACCCAAAAGGATCCACGCGGAAGGCCTCATTGTCGTTGATAACTTACTAGTGCAAATAGGGCAGCATTGTCCTGGCGGCTGTATCGTCGGAACTGCGCAGTTGACGGGCGGGCAGCGCACCGGGTCGCACCGCAGCATACCGTGAACGCACCCGCACATGTGACACGACTGGAAAAATGACCCAAATCTTGAGATCCCCTTCTCCGAAAAAACATACTATACACTAGTATAAGGACTCTTGACTCTTCAAGAATCTCAGCAGCCTTCTATATGCAGACTATTTCTATGTTAAAAACGTTTTTCGAATTTCGTTCGTTGAAAATTAATATAGAACAGATAACTCAAGGACTAAGGTTGCTGTTTAAACTCCGTAAGCGTATAGTTAGGTAGATTACCTAATCAGCATAATGGGCTAGAAGAAGTGTCTCATGATCGTGTCTCAGTGCAGTAATTAATCATTTTATTATCACTTTCAAATGCAAAGGCAAAATTCAAAAAGATAAACGAAAACATTGAATCTCCTCACATCCGCTATACGAGTAAAGGACTATGCAAATATCTTACCTCAGTAGACATCCACTGCGCACCATCTTCATACGATTTTCCATTATAGTAGCAAGATGCTGTGTTGAAAAGAGAATTGTCCGGAGGTGGGGAATTCATGTGCGTCGGCACGTTGTTTGAACCCACGTCGTTGAAGTAAGATCCTGTTGGAAGACACGAAGCTGGCACGCTTATCTGAAAATGTTAAACATTATCTTTAATATATATAAATCACGTGTCACGTTGTTTGTCCACGATGGACTCCTAAACTACTGAACCGATTTAGTTCAAACTTCGTGAATATCTGTCATTTGGTCCAACTTAAAAGATAGAATAGTTTTTATCCCACGTGGACGAAGTCGCGGGCATCAGCTAGTAACATTAATATGGACGTGCTTTTAGTGGTTTTAGAGTCCGAGTTTCTAAAAGTTCTAAGTAGCCTTTTATTTATGCAGCCTACTACACAAGTGCAATTAAACATATCAGACAGTAAGTATTAAATTCTGGTGACGCCGATCCAGCTCGTCAGAAATGTCATCTCGGTTCGATTGAAAAATCAAACAGTGATGGATTATTATGCGCGTAAATTTGTTATTCCTTCACGTCGCAACTAGGTACTAAACCAATTCGGCTGGGCACAGAGACAGATTGGATCTTGGATTAACATATCATAAACTACGCTACTTTTTATACCGAAACGGTTAATAGTACCCACGCGATTAGTGGATACTTGAAATTTACACGGGCCAAGCCGTAGGTAACACTTCTTTATCATCAATATTTAGCTACTTTAATATTATATTATCGTAATAGCTTGCTTGGTTGGTGTATTTCAGCTAATTGCAGATCAATAGTTACGTTTCACAACTTTACTTACCTGATCTTCAAAACCTTTGCAGCATGAAAAACATTGATTTTTGATTAATGGTGTTTAAATTAGATTAAATTCACGTTTTGATATTAAGATCAGTCGTACCTGATGCAACCGCGTGCGCAGGAATTCCGTGTCATTGTCTGAGGACCGCACGTTGAGGAAAGCGGAGCCCGCGTTCAGCGCCGCTAGCTCCGCCGCGGAAGGTTCTAGAACCGAGCCCTCTATTCCAGCCAAAACTCTTGGGCCACTGCTGCCTGGAGGGTGACTCTCCAGCCAAGTAGACCAGGCACCAGAGTATCCGTTCACGACCACCTAGAAACAAGGAAATAAAAAAAAACTAATTTTCCTCGCTCATTCAACAATAATTTTTATTCTTCTGGAACTTAAACACGATGTTTCCCAAAACCTTTGAATATCACAGGCAATAATAATAACACTTCTGTTAGCGTTGAAGGAAAAAACAGTTTTGGAAATGTGGGTTTTCTCCGTGGTATATGAAGACTGCTTAGCTGAGCTTGCGTAGAAGGCTAAAGCCTTCATATTCTGAGAGAGAACCGTGCTAGGTAGAGACTTGAGAAGTGGCGATGAGTTAAAATGGATAGATTTTATTATTCGTTCTCATGGATTTTTCAAATAACTTTAGTATTTTTTTTTAATCCATTGCGTAGATTACTAGACGACTATAACCTGACGTAAAGCAATGATGGGGCCTAGGGAGGAGGTATAATCAGCGTTTTTATATCTCATACCTCATAGTTGATTCCACACAAGGAGTCCACTGCCAGCCAGGCGAGCCCAGCTACAGGGTTAATGGATGGTGGCATGCGCGCGTCGGTGCGCCGCAACAGCTCGGGGCCGGCACTGGCTGCGTCTGGCAATGCCCTCGACAGTAATCGACCCCTCAGCATCGGGGGACCTGAAGATTTTCATGAAAAATTTAAAAAGGATGAAAAAACTACCTGACCCGGCAAACGTTGTTTCACCATTAGGGCTTACGACTTAGCTGTCAGACCTACCGAAAATATACAGAAAATTTTAAGACAATCGGTCGAGCCGTTTTGAGGACATTGGTAACAAAAATTGCCACGAGAATTTTATATATTAGAGAAGAAGAAGAATCGTTAAAATCGACGGTTTTGACAATGGAGTAGATTGTAAAACGACTTTCAAAGTTGGCAATGTTTTGAGTTTGTCTTTTCGCGCCTTGGAGAAAAATGGAAAAAATTAAGATTTTAATTATTAGTTTCTTCTTTATTAGTAAGCATTCAACAAATGCCATGTAGCATGATTGTAACGGTGGTAACGAAGCTCATGCTCTTGCAAAAAAGATTTTTTATTTCCTGAAAGTGACGAAAACCGACCAAACTGGTACTCGTAAGTACTTACGTGCGAAATGTGATTTACAATGTATCATGATTTCTATATAAGCCCACGTCTAATATAATGTTCTTGTGAAAAAATGTTGCGATTACCTGTATCAGATCCAATGTGGACTGCCAACTGGTCTTCATAAAGGGGAGGGAAAATCCGCGCACTGGGTCTTGCCAGCACCCCCATCCTGGTGTCCAATATTTCGACTTGTGAGTGACGCTTGCCTTGCTCTTCCACTAGAGTTATCTTGGGGTCCGTTATGCTCAAATTCTCTATCTGAAAAGTTGTGAACAAGAGACGTTCAACATCATGTACCTGATGAGCTGGTTAGTAATACAAAAATTGAAACAGTTTACTTAAAATTAGTGAGACGTCGATAATTAATTTCGTTCCATAGTCTAGTTTTTAATTTCATTTGTAAAAAATCTAACGCCTTTTGTAAGTCTTGCTAACAAAATTTCGAAAACAGCTCGACCAATTTGTTGAAATGTTTAAACGGCTTTTCTTTCTGTCTTTTCTTATAACTTGAAGAATTATTTAAGACTTATTATCTTCAGAAAGTACCAGTAAAACTCAAAGTATACGTGCAAACTTGACAGCCAATATTTATAATAGGCGACCAAAGGAGATATTAATAAGTACCTGTATATCATATACAAGTGATCCGTCTTTATCGATGTAAAGCAAGGCAAGACCCTCAGGCGCTAGAGTGGCGGGTGGTCTTTCAGCCATTAACGGTGCGTGGAAAACCTCGCACGCGGCCCTTTGCCTGACGCTTCCGGAAATTCGTCTTTCTACCGTCCCAAGCGCTTCCACAGACAGAAGAAGTCGCCCTCTCGACAAAGAACGCAGTTCCGCAGCAGTCACAGGAGTTGAAACTTCCATTACGTTCAGCTCGTAACTTGGTTTGTTTATTTTCTGTACCTGTAACACAATAAGATGTAAATATACACGTACATGTGCCTACGTACACAGCAAATGGCGTAATTCTTACTTGTGAAATTGTAAACAAACCATAACGTCATCGGCGCTTGGCTAATTTGCTATTTTTATCTGATAACTATATAAACTCACTATTTCTTTGTTTCATTTTTCGTGTTTACGGCGTTTACCTCTTACAATGCAAGACTCTTTATAATATCAACGAATAGACATAATATACCCTGAACAGGGCAGACGAAAAAATGTTGCCAGTTTACCGGTGTCAAAAATGCAGCCACCTATTGAATTTTTAACCGACTTCAAAAAAAAAATAGGAGGATCTTCAATTCGTCGGAATCTTTTTTTTTGACAGATACTGTTTGCTTGTAGGAAAAAGTTTACGTAAATCGTTCGGATGCCCATATCCTAAGGATTCTTATCGGTGTATCAACGACTAAAGCAACTCCAACTCCTTTGCCAATCACGCTGAGCACTTTTCTTACCAATTTAGACAGTTTAGTTTTCATCTTCTTACCTCGTCAATGATTGTCTGATTTCTTTCAGGGAGCGTCAGTAGCACTCTCACAGATTGGTCTCTGGAAGCGGGCATGAAGACCCCGTTGTAAATAATCGCCAGGTGCAAGCTAGGAGCTGCTCCCGCTGCACCGGTGACCACAGCCGTGCCGCCCCACCAGCCTTCCTCCTGGCCCGGCATACGGTAATCATCACACGGGCCCCCAGTGACCGCGGTTGGAGCATGTTCTGGTTCCAGAAGAGACGTAAACATTTCCGTAGAAAGCGCTGGGTACCTGCAATTTGAATACATGCATATTTATGCGAAATACTCGGACGCTGCTGGCATTTAAAGAAGACAAAGAAACAATTTATTTGAGAAAGAATATTACCGTTTTCACGGCCTGGGAAATAAGTACACGAACAAAGACACTTTGTATGCATGCAATTCTTGAAGATATAAGGATAGGACGTATGGCCTACACATTTAAAAAAGCAACATTTTATATAGGTAGCTTCTGGAATATTAATTCATATTTTCTTTTCAAAAATGAATGACGGAAAAGAACTCTTCTACGAATAATACTTTGCTACAATTCTTGAGAAAAATAAAAATATCCCGGTAATGCACTGGTGTATTACATGCACACAGATTTAGTTGATATCTAAAACAATTAATGCTCGTTTGTGTAACAATTAATGATACGACTGTGTTCACTTGTTTTATGGCATACAATACTTTAGCAAACTACGACTATGTAAACAGACTTAGGTATTATATCTATCTAGACAGATACAAATTAAATCTACTTATAAAACCAATTGAGTAAATTTCCACAGCGGCATCTCGTCGCGCCGGATCAATACATCAGCTCACCTATTCTTACATCAAGCCAAGTCGGGTGAGTTTCCGTTATTAATCATACGGCTAATTTAATACGAACAATGAGGCCACTCGTAATATCCTTGGAACAATATTTCAAGGCCAGTCTTTATTGCATAGCAATGTGTCTGACATTGCAAGTAGTCCTAAAGAATATTTCGAAATATAAATTGAGCCTGGCCATTAGTCTCGCTTTAATGACGGAGTGGGCCCCGAGGAACTAGTGCCGGTTTGAATTCATAAAGATGGATAATTTATTTCATCGTGTTTTTCTGTGAACTAAAATCTTGAGTAGAGGTAAGTACTTTACAATACTCAAGAAATACAAAAAAAATTGGTTGTCTGTAAAGTCGGTTTACTGACGATAGTTGATCGAGACAACTCTCGCTTGCACTTCAAGCCTTACATGGAACGCCTCAGAGCGAGGTAACGCGAGCGAGGTAACGCCGGTAACACCGGATGAGTCATGTTTTTTTGTGCGTGCAGCCGGCTCTATCGATTTATAAGACGTTGTCACGTCAAAACATTGTAAAATCATAAATAACTATGAATTCTTCTACTTTAGAGTCTATATCCCGTTTCAGAGACTTGGCATCAATGTATCTTTTTATCTTTAGATATTTTTTCATAATTTTAATTATAAACCCGTTACCATCTGAATAGCGTCTTACGTATACTCTTTAATGGAGAAGATTGGCAGTAGCGGTAAATAAAAGCAATTGACGGAGCTTGTATAGGTTACCTAAGACGCAAATGGGCCATATAGACATAATGCATGCGATTGTAATGCATCGGAAACCTTAGTGTATATAAAGTTGCATTACGCTTTATGAAAGTGCTCATATAAAGTATACTTTACGATTATTTTCTTGGTTTGTTACAGGCGGGCCTGCCGCCTGACGCGCATAGCTATTCTACTCGCCTTTAGAACGCTTTTAAAATGATCTTTGCAACTGTATCAATAAAATCTGTATTCGTGTTTGCACAGCAGTAATTTAAGTGAGTCGGTAAAGGCCGTGTGTAAACTTTAGACTACAAAGCTAGTTTCGAAAGTTCTTGACTATTCTAGGAAATGTTTGTGTCGGATTAGGTATAGGCAAGAGACGCAAGTTTTTACGCATTTCTTATCACCTATTTTTATTCGATTGTTGCTAAATAAAACATAGGTAATATTATAATATTTGAGGTGATATTTCTTACCTGTTTATTCTACCGCTAAGCGCACTATCCATTGAGTTGTTCCGCTCGTCACCCCAAATCAACGCCACATACAATGAGCCTTCTCTCAATAAACGCTTATACTCTCTGGGAACTCGACGCCAGACGCCGCACAGCTGTTAACAAGGCAATTCGTTGAGCAAACAAAACGAGTGGGCTTGATTGAGATAATTGAACAACAACAAACAACTCGCAATCCCAATTCCCATCGTACCTTATCGGTCTTTTCCTCATAAGTAGCATGAATCCCGGGAGCTCTCTTCAGAGGATGTTCGAGGAGCATACGTCCACCTCGGTCCAGGAAGGCCAGCGAGCGTGGTTGGACGACTATGGACGGCCCGAGCAACACCGACCAAAACAGGTGGCGGCGCCGAAACGCGAAGCGTGCCGTCGCAACACCTGACGCTACGGGCACCCCGGTCATGTCATCACGCCGTATGCATAACGGTGATCGACCAGTCAACAGAGCCCCAAAATCTGGAAATGAAAATACATGCTGTTACATTACATGAGGACTTCCTATATTGTAGAGATACTGAACCAGTAGGAAGGATTTATAATAACAAGAATTTTTAATAACACCCATGGCAAGCGTTTGGAATGCTCTCCCGACATCTGTGTTTCCGGTATCATACAACCTCCAAGAAAAGAGTAAATAGGCATCTTCTAGGAAAGCGTGCTCCATCTTCGACTACATCGTCGCTTTCCATCGGGTGACATTATGGTCAAGCGTAAGCCTATATTGAATTAAAAAAAGTTTTTGAAGCCCTAAATTAGTGAGACAAAACATTAACTTACGTCTCATACTAAGTTCCTCGTCCTCATTTGTGGTGATCACAACAGTGGGGCTGTCTTCTTGTACAATATCCGGCGCTGCAACAACCGAGAAAAATACACAATTAGAATCCTGTATAATCTCATAGCTGTTATCGCGAACGTATCGTAAATCATGGATACAGCGGAGTAAATAAATCTCTGCGACTCTATCTTACATAAGACCGCGATAACAAATAGTTACTCTCCGGGAATAATAAATAAGATGTTAAGTCGTATAAATCGATCTAAGCCTTGATAAATATGAAGCTCGAGGCATTAGCAATTTCACATGTACATATAAAGGTGCATCAACACTTTCTCCGTGGACTTCAATGGCTCATAAAAACATGTCGATGAATTGATGGCAAGTAGTGGGCGGGTGGGGCTCTTCGCGAGACCTCCCGGATCCCTGCGAGCGGGTTGATTGGATCAAGTGTTACGCGAACGGGTATTGGCGTCCAGACGGCGACGTCAATATTCAATATGTTTTGAATTGCATTGTTTTCTTGATTAGCTGGTAAATGTGAAGAACATTTTTTTTTCATTTTCAAGTTTCAATTGTAGACTATAATAACCAACTGGAAAGCGTGAAATATCTAATATCAAAAGTATGCTTGTAATTCTTGAATTACAAGCATACTTTTCTTATTGTAAAGGTGGTAAGGGATAAAAAGTATTTAGCAAAATTCCCATCACGGTACCTGAGTAGGTAATGTAGGAGTGGGTTGGCTAATATAAATATGACGAAAAATCGTCCAATAATTAGGTACCTTCTTCTACATAGGTATTTAAAGTCGAACGATTTATCAACAAACAAAAAAGTCACGACAAAAAGATAAGTTACAGACTTAAAATATAAATAGCAAATGAGAGATTTACTTTTATTAAGAAAAAGCTGGTTTCCAAAAATTATCGCGGGATGTAGTTTGCCATAAAAATATGGCTCGTAAACTGGCAGCGAGATCAAAGAATTCGTTGACGACCCTGTCTGGTCTCAGGGGCAGTGGCAGCGTGCGAAATTTAACTCAAAAAATAAAATGGAAAATTCTTTCCAAAAAACCAACTTCAAATGCCACTACAAAGAGTGAAATAATTTTTAATGTACACCAATTCGAAGTCGGGCAATGTTTTGTTCAATCATTAATAGTCCTTCGTATTATTAAACTTAATGTGCAAAGAAACGACAAAATTATCGTCAATACGGAGGACTATTAGTGAATGAACGAAACATTGCCCGACTTCGAATTGGTGTACATTAAAAATTATTTCACTCTTTGTAGTGGCATTTGAAGTTGGTTTTTTGGAAAGAATTTTCCATTTTATTTTTTACTTTTTAGTGGAAAACAAGTAATGCGCAAGGTATTGGAAAAAATGCCCAAATCGCTGGAAGTATGCTTCTAAAATCTGAAGAGTTCCCTCAATTTCTCCAAGATCCCATCATCAGATTCTGACTTGATGAATACAGTCATTACTTGATGACTGCTAGGAAATGCAATAGTAACTATAAAAAATACCTAAATCGCTTCAAGTATACTAGCAGAATTTGAAGAGTTCCCTCGATTTTACCAAGATCCCATCATCAGATCCCGACCTGATGACCATAATACAACCTGGAAAAATTACTCTTTTAAACAATACCCAAATCACTTCAAGTGTGCTTATAAAATTTGAAGAGTTCCCTCGATTTCTCCAGGATCCCATCATCAGATCCTGACTTGGTGACAATGGGACCATCTGTGAACTATACCCTTTCAAACAAAAAAAGAATTTTCTAAATTGGTCCACGCATCTTCGAGTAATCGGGGAACATACATAAAAAAAAAAAAAAATAAAAAAAAAAAAAAAAGATTCCGACGAATTGAGAACCTCCTCCTTTTTTTTGAAGTCGGTTAAAAATTAAAAATATAAATAATTGGCTATGGCTATTTAACTGAAGAATCTGTAAAGCAAGGATTTCAAAAAATGCATTCAATGAAAAGCACGATAAAAAATGAAGAAGCCCAAAACAATACATTCAACTTTAATGTTGGTAAGGACGATTTTATGGACCTGGCGCCATCGATATAAGCAAACTATGTCAACAATTTGTAAACAACTGTGCGTATGTGATGACCACAGAGCAACATACCTTTTTTATTTGTTCTGTGGTGATGACTGATGTCAATGAACAGTGGAATGAAGGAATTCAAACTATGTTTTTATTTTTTACACTCTATAGAAATCAAAAGTACTTCCTTACATCAACAATTCTAAACATAGCAGGAATGGGGTTAAATAGCCACGTTACGAGTTAACGCGCTCAATAAATCGTCTTATCATTATCGCTTTACTAGTTACGTGTCAAACAAGCAGTATTAAAGCAACCTTAGTAAACATTGCGATGAGCAGACCTGTTTACGCCTCGCAGTTGATATCCCCATAGCTAGTAGATTATGATCTAGTACAACTCGGCGCCAGCGTTCATAATTCAATCTGGGAATTCATTTAATGCTCGAGACAGTCCTAAATTTATTGGCCAGTGGCGCCACCGCGGTGACGTGAGTCTACAGTACATGCAAATGCAAGAAATAGACGGATTGCAGAGTCGCAAACATTACAACTTGTATCGATCACGCTTATTGCTCTCATAGCTCTTATTGCGGCTGATTTAGAATACGATTCATTGGTGCCAATTCTATTGTATACCTACTTACGCGAATGACGAACCTTTGAAGATTTAGATAGGATCTAATTCAAATAAGCCGTTATCAAAGAAATAATGGGATGGTACGCTTTACCACTATATCTAGAACAACGGTTCGACGGTGTTTTATATTCTGAAGGTATCTGTTAAAACGTTTCATTCAAATATAACACTTATAAGGACCTTTTGCCATCTTTAACTCTCTACCATAGGACCGCCAGACGCCGAGACCGGTGGCATCCTTATGTTGTTGACGTCCAACAAACTCGCACGAAACGATTTTTTTACACGTTTGTGATAGGTAACGCCCTTCCAGCCTCCGTGTTCCCAGCCAAGTACAATCTGGGTGCCTTTCAGAGAAAATTAAATAGTCATTTTCTAGGCCTGATGATGCATGCACTTGCTTATTAAGTCTAGACTAGACTTTTGTCACACGAGTGCCGACTACAGCTAGCCTTACTCATGTCTCTTGGTGTGGTGGGTGCTTATATTTGCCTGCTATTTGTGATGCCGGCGACGGCGGGCACCTTTGACTCTCAGAGCAATACGAGGCGCCACATATCGCGCGAGAGTGTGCGATGAATATTTAAACACGCACAACTGTACGCACACATCAACACCTCTGATAGAGAAAATCTGCTCGTGTCAAGGCGCCTCACCTAGCGGCTTCGCTCATTAACGTCATTTCAACGTAAATTTAAACTTTTGAAAGTATCCTTGAGTTACCAGACGTGACACAACTAGAGACGCGGGGAATTTTGATGAACTCAGGCACACCTTGCCACTAGGATAAGAATACTTATTGGATTAAGAGTACCGGGTTCAATTTAGTAATGTAAATGTACAAGGTTAAGTTTTATTGGACTTCGCCAAGAATCACAACCGTTTCTGTCAGTAGGTAGGGCCTAAAAAGTGTTTTAATTTTGGCAAACCTTTCAAATCTAACATGATCTAATTCATACTATCATCGGTTCTTAGTTTCTTACTTGATCAGTAATAACAACCCCTGTTACTGTAGGTACGGCCAGACTGCTCCAAGAAATAGATAGCAGTGAAGTCACAAATCCGTCATCGAAAAAATAGTAAATTCGGAATCAAGTAGCGGTGTAGGTAATGTGTTTAGGCGTCTCGCACGGAACGCGGCGAGTTTTCCAATCGCATGATGTTACCCGGCGCCGCTTCGACGACGGCGTTCACGACCGATACCATGAATAGACTGTGTATACACGACACTTACGACAATCAATAATTCATACAGGAACGACGCGGACACCGCAAAAACTGTAACATGATTTATCTAGTTCTCGGAAAGGTTCTCTATTTCAGCACAATCTCCAATCAATCGCCTCCCAGCTCGTCTGGCCACTTCTCATCTGTCGCTCCTGCGATACCTGCGATATCTCCGAGTCCTATTTAGATTCGGTTTTGCATTAATTTTCACACGAGCCGCGCCATATAACGGTTGCCGTGAAATCGTACAGGCAGAACACGGCCGTCGAAAAAAGATATGAACAATGTTCCCTGCCACATGTATAGACTACTTAAATAGCGAATTTGTCACCGATATGGCCCGACTTGTCCGACATAAGGCAAAGAATGCACGTATAGGAGTCGAGGAAAAACTAATTCTGACCATAATATCTGGCTCTATACGTAGTATCTAGTAACCCGTTGTACTTCCTAAGTCGAATGCATATTCATGAAGCTTTTAAGCGAGGATTAGGTTAAAACTTAAATGGCACGGATACTTGCAATAACAAGATTATTCTATTAAAACATTGAATAAAATAATCATTGTGGCCTACCTATTAATTATGTTCAATAATATTAATTTACTCGGACTAGGTACTCGGTAAAGTACATTTGAGATGAAAAGATAAGTTGGTGACTATTATAATTATACGGCAATACATACTACATACAGTAATTTACGCTAAAATATTGATAACTTAATATGCAGTTGTTGGTTTTTATCTTATTGGAATTTTGCATTTCATTAATATTATATTACATTTACGACACCACTGGTGGTTTGTTAGCAATGTGTTAAAACTGCAACTTTTTACTCAAAAATTATTGTACTCAAAAATTATTGTTCTTAAAAAAATATAAAATATCTAGGCTTATAAATCATAATTGGCTTGCAAATTTAATATCAATTTTTTTTTTGTTAGTCGACATTTAAAAAACACTTTGATGGAAGTAATAACAGCGACATATCTTGACGCAACAATTTATTAGCTGTGACAGTAAAAGTTTGTAAGACAAAAATTAACATTCAAGTAAAGTCCTTTTCATGAAAGAAGTCCCGCGGTGATTTTTGGAACTTTTACCGGTCGGTCATATTGTCGTTCGTCGATGTTATCAAGTTCGTTTGTTGTTGTGGTAGATTTTTGTGAGATTTTATCTAGCTTAGTGCATTTTAAAGATTGTTTACAATGCCAAAAGTTGCCAAAAATGCCAATGCCAATGTCACGCGAGTACAGCGCTGCGTCTGGGGGACTTCTTTCATGAAAAGGACTTTACATATGAATTTTAGAGATGGCGCTACAAAATTACTAAGCAATTGACCCGGCCGGCTGTAATGCGACATTCGACATGCTTGTGACGATACCATAAAAGTTTCACTTTAATAAATAATGAGGTACTGAGACAATGGCTGTCTGTAATGACTATGCGAAATGATACCTCGATTTCCGCCTGTTCGACATTCGGCGTGATACGAGATATCAGAGCCGCGGTGCTATTCCAATTTCCGAACAAAATATGACTGCAATACGAGCTTGTATGAAATAGGTCTAAATTCCGTAGCGCGTCGCATCGCATCACTTTGAAACGACGAGTACATGACAATCTTTTTTTTTGATATTCTTTTTGAAGTGCTTTTTATACACGTCTTCTTTTGCGTCTTTTCTAGATTAAAAAAAACTTTGGTGAAAACCACCGCGTACGAACACATACAACAAAAACTCATACAATAAAACTGCAAAGTTTCCTACTGCAATTTGCAAATAGGAACGTACGACGGAATACGTAGAAAAAGTTTCGTGAAGTAATTAGCTTAAAAGGAATGTGTCCTGAAGTGATGCTTTTTAACCGACTTCAAAAAATAGGAGGAGGTTGTCAATTCTTCGGTTTTTTTTTACACGATATAGGTACTTAGTGATAAGTAATCAACAATATTTATCACCCAGAATCCAGTGCGTTCTTCTCAGTGGAACATTTGCACCAAAAATAAATCCAATCAAGTAGATAATTGAGTCAATTTATAAGAACAGATCCAGCGGGGCTAGACAAAGTCACAAGCGTTTGGCGTTAACGCTAGTCGACAAAATGTTATATGGACAAACCACGTGACCATCACGTGACTGTAGAAAAACCAAGTGACAGAATAGAGGAAATCACGCTGTTTTTGAAATTCGACTACGACTATTTGGCGTTCGCTCATACCTTGTAGATAACTTTTAGCGTACTTCGTCATTGTACGCTACAAAATGGCGGAATTGTAGGGATTTTATAATACTCTTTAGTCTTTGGTACAACAACTACAAGACTACACAAGCATCGGCGCTCAGCAAATGACAGATACGTCACATGACAATTCCAATTGACAGCCGACAACAACGCTAAGCATAGACTAGGTAGATTCTGCTTTCATTTGTTTTCATTCGGTCACGTGGTTTTTCTACTAGCGACTACGCTTAACGCTTAAGTGACATTGTCTAGCCCTGCTGAGCTGTTATTTATGATTTGTACGTGTATTGAAAAGCATTTCAACAATATTTATACTTGCTTACGTTAAACAATCAATTGCACTCCATCGATGCACACTCGACCCAATTAACTGTTAACCTACATGCGGTTCAAATAAACATAAATCGAGATAGCATTCAATTGATGCATTTTTTATTGGTTTTATTACAATTTATTTATCGATCAATTTTTATTGCACTTTTTTGCAATATGACGTTTATTATTGTATGATGTTTATTATTAGTTGAGCGAGTCTTCGTGGATTGAAATATCTACCTATTTACTGTTGAAAAAAGACGCAACGTTTTGCGGTTTTAGTCAACATAGGCTTAACTGATCATTGATGAGTTACTAGACATTACTAGAGGAAAATAAAAAAGTTGTCATCATCAGTCGAGAGGAATGACCCGTTGTTTTGAATCGAGGCGCAGGCGACGCTGAATGGTCGGTGACGCACGCGCGATCAGTTCCGCGCTAATTTATAGGTTATATTCGCATTGATTGTGGCAAAGAATGTTTATGGCTCAAGGTGCGGTCTTATTGTTGTCGGCGTCGAGGCGAGGGCACGCCGCACACCGCACGCCGCCGTAATGACGATGTGTTGCGAACTTGCTTTTCTTTTGAAACATTGCGAGGACTTTTAGGATTTTTTTTCTACACGACTGTCCAAAAAAAGAGTGGAATATATTTAGGAATCATGTATGTATGTACCCCACCTAAACGGCTGAAGAGATTTGGACATAATGGGGCATCGTTAGAATACATCACACAATTATCTTACAGTGCCCTTCAAACTGAAACAGAGTTCAGGTCTGTACTATGTATTACTGTTTTACTGTAGAAAAGCCCCTTTATTTAATGTAGTCTGAGTTGACACCCTACTGGTACCTACTGATCCGGATAGAAATCAATAGGTACCAGTAGGGTGTCAACTCAGACTATGCATGTAGAGTTCCACCATATATTAAAAAAAAATTGGTTGTCTGTAAAGTCGGTTTACTGACGATAGTTGAACGTGACAACTCTCGCTTGCACTTCAAGCCTTACATGGAACGCCTCAGAGCGAGGAGGAGCGAGGTAACGCGAGCGAGGTACGCGAGGTAACGCCGGATGAGTCATGTTTTTTTGTGCGTGCAGCCGGCTCTATCGATTTATAAGACGTTGTCACGTCAAAATGTAAGTAATAAAGAAGCAATGAACATTCACAATTATTGCGTCATTTAACATTTAGCATCTAAAAAAGAGGGATGTCAGTTATTAAGCTTTTTGCAAACAGTTCCGCGCACATTTCTGGCGCTTCGTGCAAATGCAACTACCTTTGGCTACGATTCAACGTCCATACTCCGTTTCCATAAAATATAATATCATCTCGACATTCTCTTGATGTTAATGTTTCCGCGCGGTCTATATTCACGCTTACCGCGAATTGCATGAGTACCTACACGTAATGTTACGCGAAAAATAGGTCGCTTTTCGCGTAATGGAGATAAAAAAAATTGGCATCCGCCCACCCGAGTGCACGCCAAGTCTGCACAACGCCAAATCTGTGAATTTCACCGCAGACTAAAACGGGTGGATGCAAAATACATCGGTGATATCCACCGATATGACCCTGAGGATGAGCATCGGAACATTTAATATCAACCTTCTTCATACAAGAACACAGTATCGCCATTTCCTCAAAAAGTCAAAATTTCCACTAATACGCCGCAACATAACGGAAATGGTGCCTGTGGTTGGTAACTCGCGTGCGGACTAACAACAAGTATCTGTGGCGTGGACCGTGGTCTATGGGCAATACTGCGGTCGGCTTACAAATGATGCTGTTGGTGTCAAAACAAACATTTTTGACACCAGTAAATATTTCACGCGTGGTGCGCCGGGTCCTGTGTATAATTCTATTGTAATATCGTACACCCGCGGATCGCATTAACACCGCTTTCGCCATGTAGGGCTACGCGGAACGAGGCATTGTACCGCCCTCGGTATTTTGCGGCGGCCTATGTGCAGCCGTTTACGGAGCAGCACTCGACCAAAAAAGTAGAACAACAGACCGCGCCGGCGCTGTTTACAAGACGCGCAACACTCCGGCGCATTGTCCCGCGGTGAAACGCAGCGATTTGCATTTAACGCCTACACGACACGCGGCACGCTCCGGACAACCCTTCTGCGCGTCATGTTTGGCGCCTAGAGCTCATGAATTTCTCCCATACGAGTGCAGTACCTACAACCAGTGGCGTAGCGTGTGATTTCGCCGCCCGGGGCCGGACCTAAATATGCCGCCCCCCTTGTTTTCAGGCTTCCGTACCTTAAGGGTAAAACGGGACTCTGTTACTAAAAAAATGGAAAATTATTTCCAAAAAACCAACTTCAAATCACTCATGTTCACCAATTCGAAAGAATTTTCCATTTAATTTTTTACTTTTTAGTAGAAAACAACAAATGCCCAAGGCATTGGAAAAAAATGCCCAAATCGCTTGAAGTGTGCTTCAAAAATCTGAAGAGTTCCCTCAATTTCTCTGAGATTACATTATCAGATCCTGACTTGATGACTATAGTCATTACTTGATGACAGCAAATGCAAAACTAGCAAAATTTGAAGAGTTCCCTCGATTTCTCCAGGATCTAATCATTAGATCTAAGAAGTATACCCTTTCAAAGAAAAAAATAATTTTCTAAATTGGTCCACGCGTCTTTGAGTAATCGGGGAACATACATAAAAAAAAAGATTAAGAAAGAACCTCCTCCTTTTTTTTGAGGTCGGTTAAAAAACAGAATAAAATAGGTATTTAACAAACCTGCTCCTATCTAACAAACGTTACTTTTTTTTGTTTGCTTGTGATATTGATAACGGTAACAGGTAGACGCTTCAAATGTTTAGGCTATATTTAATTATTATATTCACTTTAAAAATAAAAAATAATAATTTAAAAACACAACTTCCCTGATATTAAATGAACTAAATAGTAAGAAACAAGTTATTTTAGTTGATATGGCAGTCCGGGTACTTCCATAAACTCTAAAGTGCAAAATATTTACAAAAAGTCACACTGTCCAAGTGCTCGCTTAATGGCATGGCGCCCAAAACACTGGTGCTATTGCCTAGCTTTATAGCCATACTTGGCCTAAAGTTGCTAAAGGGCTAAATGTTTATTTAATGCCAGTTCTTTGGCCAAAAAGTTGGTTCACCTATCAGGTGAACATCAAAATAATGACAACCCCATGGTTGTCGCATGCGCATGGGCGCTGCCAGGGTTTCTTTGATTTTCTATCAAATACAGAGCATTTGTGTACAAGATTTAATTTTTAAAACTTTATTCTTTATTTTTATTGTACTTAATTAATATTTTGGTCATATAAAAATAATAATTAAGTACAATAAAAATAGTTTTCAAAACAAAGATTTTACAAAATGACTCTTGAACTTATACCTAACGCTATACCCAAATGGGTATACAATTATACATACCTACGTAATTAGGACTTAGGGAGTAAAGACCTTCCAAGTCCTAATTACGAATAATTAGATAACGTGTATACGATAATTCCTGGATAAGCCAGTACAATATTAATAATTAATTAATTGGGGAACAGAATTGAACAAGGTCATTCGTATTCATCGTTCGTTGACCTTTGTAAATCGTAGGTATAATAAATTCACGACAAATCTGCGTTATCTTTATCCAAATAAAAACAGTGATTGATTAGAATTTACCAATGTCGGCTACTGTTTTGTGTTGACGTCACTTTCTATATCTAGATCTACACTACTGTCATCACTGTCCCAGTACAGCCAGCACGGGCTGGGGAGTTTTCCGCGGGGAAGGGATAAAGTATTTATCTCCTCCCACCATGCCTATTGCTTACCATGCGCGCACGAGTGGAGATAATAAGCCTTACGAATAAAACGGGGAAAAGTAATCCCTTCCCCCTTTAGCCGGTGGAAAAAATAATTGAACCACCAATACTCTAAGAAATTAATTATATTAGCCTTTAAACTTTTTCAAGTTTTACTAAATTAAAAACTGGAAAATTTCTGGGAGTATACGGAGCACTGACAACGACCTAGGTGACACGCCTCTCTTACCAGCGGAGAGCGTGTCTAGAAAGTGCCTGGATGTCCTCTGTGGTTGATACCACAGCTCTGTCAGTAAGTCCCTCCGGGGCGAAAGGCGAGTCTCCTGCGCCTTAAAACAGGATAAGCTGGCTATGGGAAGGCAGAAACCCGAGAAAAAAATCAGGCAGGTGTCCAGGCCTTAAGGTAGCAGCCCTACCAGGTCACTAAGGCACGAGCGGCTGATAACCGTTCTGTCTGAACCCCTCAAACATATCGTGAATGCAAAGGAAGATTTCAGGACCGATTTAAAAAAACGAAGTGGCAAACGTAAAAAGATGGGAAACGAATGCAATGGACAGAGACCGATGGAGGAATCTTTTGGAGCAGGCCCGGGCCCACAAAGGGCTGTAGCGCCGTTGATGATGATGATGATGATACGGAGCACTACGCCGTTAGCACATCCTAACAACATCCTAAAAAAAGCTAAGAACAATTTGTTCAATTCATTGGGAATATTATAAATAATGCGACTAATATTTGATTTATTTAAACTGTATTTACAATTTTAACAAATTCGCGAACATAGCTTGCTTGATAGATTGTGTTCCTTTGTGTGCGCGCCGCTCGCCCCGCTGCGTTGCGCCATCTTCCGGATGACGGCGGCTTCATGCGTTGGCGGCAACTTTGAACTTTGAGGAGCGCGAACATACTCGGGGCCCTGGAAAGCATTCAGCTTTCAAGCAACCCTGTCTGAGTTGGGGTTAGGCAAGAGGCAGATTCGATTGATTGCACGACGTACGACGCCTCTGGCAGTTGTAATATCCACGACGCGCGTCACACCGTCGGCTCCGGGAAATAGCTGCTTGACTCGACCGAGACGCCAGTGTAGTGGTGGTGAATTCTCTTCCTTGAGTAAAACTAAATCGTCTACTTGCAGGTTTTGACCCCTTGTGCGCCATTTGCTCCGTCCCTGAAGCTCGGAGACGAATTCTTTGCTCCAACGCCGCCAGAAGGTCTGCCGCATGTGCTCGATGCGTTTATATCTATCTAGCTGGGATTCCTTGGCCTCCAGCAAGCATGGAGTTGGTAGCGCGACAAGGGGTCTTCCGATTAAGAAGTGTCCCGGGGTTAACGGATAGAAATCTTGTGGTGATGAGCTCAAGGAATAGAGGGGTCGGCTATTTAGGATTGCTTCTATTTGAGCGAACAAAGAAGACAGCTCCTCAAAATTTAAATGCGCGTTCCCTAGAACCCTAACCAAATGGAATTTTGCCGATTTCACGCCGGCCTCCATCAGACCATTAAAGTGAGGAGCGTATGGTGGCGAGAAGCAAAACTCGACGCCCTCGCTGGCGGCAAAATCAGTTAGAGAGGCGGCATTACATTGTAGAAAATCTCTTATTTCTCTCGCTGCTGAGACGTAATTGCCTCCATTGTCACAATGAATCAGCCTTGGGAGACCTCTTCGCGCTATAAATCTTTTGAGCGTTAAAACAAACGCGTCTTTAGACAATTCGGAAACTGCTTCTAAGTGCATGCACTTATATTTAAAACATATAAAAATACATAAATAGCATTTCGTGATTTTACAGCCTCGACCTTTGCGATCCGTGATCATGAATGGCCCTGCAAAATCCGTCCCAACGACGCGGAAAGGAAAATCTGGGGTGAGCCGCTCTGATGGCAGATTGCCCATGATGTTTTGGAGAGTTTGGCCCTTGAAACGCCTACAAACCATGCAATTCAGCACAGTGCGTCGCGCAAGGCCTCTACCGCCGATGGGCCAAAAACGGGATCTAATGGATGCGAGTAGAACCTGCGGACCACCATGCAACAGTTTGAGGTGCTCTTGTTCGAATAATAACTTGGATAGATGATGTTTAGGGCTTAACAACATGGGGTGCTTTATGTCAAAGCTGTAATCGGAGGCTTGAATGCGACCACCCACCCTTATTACCCCTTCATGAAGAAAGGGGTTAAGTGCAGCGATGCTCGATTTAGGGTTGAGTGACTTTCCGTCTAACAGTATTTGGTATTCTTTAGCAAAAGACTCTCTTTGAGAAAGGTATGTTAAAATTTTGAGCGATTTGTCTCGTTCAGAAGCAGATAGAGATCCTTTTAGTTTATTTTTTGGGTTTTTGCAATTATGCGAAAATCTATTGATGTAGCCAACAATGTTTATTACAGTTTTTAATTTGGAATATTTTTCTATGTTGAATACAGATGGTTCTGCATTACTTGTTTCAACGACGTGCACTTTTACTTCTGGCAATTCACTCGACTCAATAGCAGGCTGTGACTGCGCTGATGGCCACTCGGATTCAGGCAAAGCCAAGAAGGACGGACCGTACCACCACACGTCACAGTTTGCTACATCTCGGGGATCTACTCCCCGAGATAATAAGTCCGCAGGGTTATCCCCTGTGGGAACGTGATGCCACGCAGCAGTGTTAGTGAGCTCTCGGATGGTGGCAACTCGGTTGGCGACGAAAGTTTTGAGCTTTTTGGTGCCATTGCGTATCCAAGCTAGTACAATGCTCGAATCAGTCCAATAAACGATTCGTGATATTCGGCAACGTAAAGCTTCAGACACAGTTGAACTCATTTCGGCGGCAAGCAGAGCGCCTGAGAGCTCAAGCCGAGGAATTGTAGTTGGAGTAGACGCTGGAGCAACACGTGATTTTGCGCAAAGAAGATTTACACGCACCTCTCCTTCCTTGTTGATGGATCTGAGAAAGATGCATGCTCCAAAGGCACGTTGTGATGCATCACTGAAACAATGCATTTCTATAGATTCTGCATTTAGAATAAGTGTTGATCTTGGAATGGATAAAGAGGAAATTGATTCCATGCCATCAGTGAAATTCTTCCATGATTTGACAATCTCTGGAGGGGCTGGATCATCCCAGTCCAGTTTTAGTGACCATAAGGTCTGAATTAAAATTTTGGGAACGATAGTGCACAAAGATAGGAGCCCCAAAGGGTCGAAGAGTTTGAACGTTGCAGAAAGAATCGTGCGTTTAGTAACTGCATTGACTTCATTAATGTCTATCGGAAATTTTAGAATATCACGGGATGGCTCCCAGCTCAGACCAAGGGTATTTGTGGTTTCGCTTATTATTAG
This sequence comes from Coenonympha arcania, assembly GCA_036785405.1. NCBI lineage: Eukaryota > Metazoa > Arthropoda > Insecta > Lepidoptera > Nymphalidae > Coenonympha > Coenonympha arcania. Next base: position 9,439,929 of record CM072067.1, read on the forward strand.
GTTACCGCTGGATTGAATAGTATCTGCTGTTAGCAGAGAAGGTGAGTTGGAGCGGTACTTACGCAAGTTAAATCCTGCCTTAGCAAGGTTTTGAGCAACTGACTGCTGAATGAAACGTAGCTGGTTCTCATCGTCATGACCTGTCAACAAATCGTCGACGTAAAAGTCTGTTTGTATAACATTTTTGATGACCGGATCATCACATTCTTCGCCTACCTGCCAGAGACAGCGCGTTGCAAGAAAACTTGCGCTAGCAAAACCGTATGTGACTGTATTTAGCCTGAGAGTTTGTAACGGTTTGTCCTCTGTATCTCGCCATAAAATTAGCTGCAAATTGCGATCAGACTCATGCACCAAGATTTGACGGTACATCTTTTCGATGTCAGCCGATATCACATACCGATATTGACGAAATCGAAGAAGGATGTTAAAAAGAGAGTCTTGTATTGTAGGACCTATCATTTGTATATCATTTACGGACATAAAAGATATTTTATTGCCTTGTGTGCAGCTGCGATTGGTCGAGCGACTCGAGGCATCGAAGACCACACGAAGGCGCGTGGACTCGCTATTCTCGCGTATGATGGGGTGGTGGGGGACAAAATAGCCGTTCTCAGGTCGGTCAACATCTGAAATTGAGAGATGTCCAAGATGAGCATATTCATTAATGAAGTCTACATAAGCGGTTTTAATTTCGGGTTGTTTTCTGAATCGTCGTTCCAGATTTAGAAATCTCTTTTTTGCCATATAATATGAATCACCGAGGCAATCTGGTGTATTAGTGAGTGGAAGCTTTACAATGAAACGCCCTTCACTATTTCGTTTTGTATGCTTTAGAAAGTGAAGTTCACACTCTCTTTCTTGTGAGGTGAGTAGAGGTTTTGTTGGTAAGCTTTCCAGCTCCCAAAATCGTTTTAAATCCTTATGGAGTTCTACTAAGTAATCATTTTGCTTGTCACTTGCACTATCTGTGACTTTTGTAAAGTTGCATTGTATAGTATCGTTACCTATTTGGTGCAAAGGACCCGCAATGAGCCAACCTAATTGTGACTGTCGCAGAATAGGATTTCCTTTGCCAAGGGAGTGCTGTTTTGATAAAATGACATCCCAAAAGATGTCAGCACCAATGAGAAGATCTATTTCAGATGGCTCATTAAATTTGGGATCCGCAAGAGAGAATGAAGTTAAATCTAAATGTGAAATATCTATTAGTGTCTTAGGAATTTTTCCGGAGATTTTAGAGATGACAAGACACGAAGAAACAATGCTGAACGAGTTTTGTTTTGATTGGATACGAATGTTGCATCGCTCAGCAGGAAGCTTGAATGCTACGTCACCGATTCCTATGACATTTTTTGTTTCAGAGAATAATGGGGTTAGATCTAACTGTTCCTTTAGTTTTTTGGATATGAATGTAGATTGGCTAGCACAATCTAGCAGTGCTTTTGAAGTGATTGTTTTATTTGTTTTAGGATTGATGACGTCAACTAGTGCTGTGCACAATAGAGTCTCGGAGGACGTGGTGGCTGACATCGCAATCGGTTCAGAATTACCTTGTTCGTTTTCTGTTACAGGTTCAGATGCTTTACAGATCATCGTGCTGTGACGTCTCCTGCAGATCCTGCAGGAGCCTGGAGTTCTGCAGGAGCGCTGGTTGTGCCCAGTCCGTAGACAGTTCGTGCATAATTTAAGCTTAGTTACCAGTGCTGCCCTCTCGTCAATTGATTTTGGTTTGAATTGCGGACACTCATATATTCTGTGATCTTCTTTACAGACCACGCACTTATAAATTGTCGAGACGTTGGAATTTTCACCCTTTTCAACAATGAATGATTTTGTAGATGAAGAGGATTGAGGTTTCTTATAGCTTTGTGAGTTATTTGGAGTTTGCTTGATGTTTTTATTCGGTTCTTGCTTACTGCGGAAAACAGACTCGAGCACGTCCGCGCGAGCCTTTAAGAATGTTAAGAAATTATCCAGCGTTGGCATCTCCGAAGAACTTACATTTACGTGAATGTATTCCTCCCACTTAACTCGGGTGTTGCTATCCAATTTTGCTGAGACCAAGTATATGATCACGGTATCCCAATGCTCGGTTGGCTGTTTTAAAGTTTTAAGTGCACGCAAGTTTTTGGTAATATGATCAACAATAAATCTTAATGACTTGTCAGACTCACGAGCCTGTTCAATGTTAAAAAGTAATTTTAAGTGACTATTTATCAACTGACGCGTATTGTTATAACGCTCACACAAAAGACTCCACGCTTCGGGATAGTTAGCATCGGACACCTCAAGATTGCTGATCACTCGAGCAGTTTCACCCTCTAAATACGAGATCAAGTAATGAAATTTATGTATGTTTTTAATTCTAGGATTGCTATTTATTAATGAGTTGAAGGTGTCTCTGAACTGAACCCAAGATTGGTAACTTCCAGAAAAAGGACTAATTTTAATTACAGGGAGACGAAACCCGATCACTTCGTGATCATCCTCATCAGCCCCAATTGCAGAGCTATAGCTATGATCGAATGACGCAGCAGATTTCTTTGAGGTTGTGTTATCTGCTATTATTTCTTTGGCAGCAGATATAGAATTATAAAATGTTTGTTCGATTGCCTCTCGGGTGTCTAATTCATTGCTTAAATTCTTTTCATCCAAGCTCTCGATTTGATTTTGCACGCCATCGAACTCGGTGAATAATGCTTCGATTTTCGCTAACCTTTGCGTCAGTATGTCGATCTCAATTGGAGTGATTTTACGACCTTTAAGGTCATCTAACTGATTACTAAATTTAGTTACGCGGCCTTTGATTGATGCGCGTTTTAAATTCAAAGCTTTAAATGTAGTCTCCATACTTTGAGATCAATACACCAACGTAGGTAGGTATAATAGCTAGCCACTTAGTAATGAAAGGTAAATACAATACGCTCCTCGCTTCAAGTCCGCTCCGCAAGCCGGGCGCAGGTGTAGAAATGCGTACGGGCAGTGGCTGCAGGTGGCCGGCACACGGCGTGACTTCAGGGCTCAGTCGCTGGCCTCTGCCTCAGTATGCGCTCGGCGCGTCCTGGGTTACTGGAATTGATAGGTTTTTCGGCTTTGTACAGCAAGCAATAAATAGTATAGAAGCGAAAGGGAGTTTGGTGAATGTATTTAAGTGCAATTTTAGAAATAATTGATTGATATAGTTTGGCTAAGCTGTGCGAATAAGAATGAAAGCAATCTTGTGACTGTTATGTATTTACATAGGTAGGCAGCTATAATTGTGCGCAATAGGCAATTGGCTTTTAGGTTATTGTTAAGTATTCAATAAATAACAAGGTAAGACTGATTTTGTATATGAAATGAACGTGAAATTGGTTTAGCAATTTGGAATAATATGTATTTTGATGGTGAGGAACCTTAAATTTCGTTTACTAAGACTTTTAAGTCGATTAGGGCATAAAATGCATATTTGATTTGGATGACTTGTAAGCCGATAGTAAGTATATTAGTAGAAGGTTCTCTGCGTAAATAACTGTGATTTGACTAAATGCACATGTAAAGAATATAAGGAATGTATTTAGGGCGTAACAATACGCGATTTATCGTCTTATATTCGAATACGTGTGTTGCAAATACGAAACATATTATTATAGGTTAGGTACTCATGCCGCTTGTGAGTGAATAGGCAATCACGCAAATGAATAGAAGAAGCTGTATCTCTGCTATCTCAAATAGAATTAGGGTGATTGGATATGATAAGATAAAAGGAACGGGCTCACTTTTTGTTTCGATGATGTCTCCATGAGCTGCGTTATTCTTTCTCCACTTCTCACACGGCCATGACGCGGTGGTTTCCAATCGAACTTCGACGGGTCAAACACAGGCACACTTCGTCGATTATTATTTATTGTTCACGGTCGCCACATGTTCAATTCATTGGGAATATTATAAATAATGCGACTAATATTTGATTTATTTAAACTGTATTTACAATTTTAACAAATTCGCGAACATAGCTTGCTTGATAGATTGTGTTCCTTTGTGTGCGCGCCGCTCGCCCCGCTGCGTTGCGCCATCTTCCGGATGACGGCGGCTTCATGCGTTGGCGGCAACTTTGAACTTTGAGGAGCGCGAACACAATTTTGATGTCTTGTATCAACTAATTCCTAAGTTCTAAGTAATCCATTATTATCTCTCACATTACCTAAGTATATCAAATGGTGTGAACGAGGGTTATTGGCGAGCGACGATATCAAATTACGCATACTCCACTAGAAAATGTCAACATACAACATAATGTTGTACGCAAAATTAACGTCTATTTTCTTACGAATAGTGGTTTAATTTCCATGCGTGATATATTGTGATTTGCTACGTTAGTTCGCTTGTTGGCATGATCGAGCAGCGGGACGCGCAGTGCGCAGTGATCAAAGGCGATGCGTTCTAAATACACAAGTCCACTTTGAGTATATCTAGGGTTGCCAAACCCAATGGCCGAACAGACCAGCAAGTTTGGCTGGAAATTTGGATAAAAAGGCCAGACACTCTACATCAGGGATGTCAAACTGGATTTCGTAAACATTTTCATTAAGATTAAGGGCATGTTAATTAAATTTAAAAATATCTTTATTTAGTTAGAATAGCTACTACAGATTCTTATCTTAAAAAAATTGATAAAGCTCAGATTAATGAATAATTAATTAATATTTTGAGCAAGATAAACCGGATCCCGGATACATCAATGAGCGTATCAAAAACAAGAGAACTTCTATCTAAATAATTAAAATTAAAGAATAGGTAATAAAAGAGAGAAAAGAGAGTGATATTAAACTGAAAGTTAAAATTAACTGAAAATCTCTTACCCATGTATTTCCCAAGTCAAAAATGGAAAACAGTTGAGCTTATTCTACACGGACGATTCTGAAACTCGATTACACGTCAACGTGAGTTCGGAATTCGTCTCTGTCTCCTGTCTGTTGTGTCATGTGAGATGTCGCAAAAGGGGCACAGACGAGTTACAAAAACGTCTCTACAGAATAGCTGAGCTGTTAATCCTTTTTGTGTACAACCACACAAAACAAACGATGTCGCTCCGCCAATGTTTAACTCAATTTAGTACGCAAATATTGACTAATCGAGTTAAATCAATGAATATGTTTAGTTTTAATTCATTCGAAGCCTAAATAAATAATACACAAATGTATGTCCTATGAATAACAAGTAACTATTTTTTAGGCATTACAGCAGAAGAGAATTGAGTTTAATAAAACCTCAGGAAGTAGAATAACAATTAATTGATGGTATTGAACAGGACACTTCATGCAGGAACTGCTCTTAAATATGGTGCCAGTGTTAATTAAGTACCCTTAAAAAGTGTGAAATACCTATAAAAGTAAAATTACTCCACGCACAATAAAATGGGTGTTAATGTGAAACTGTAAACATAAAGTCAATAAAAAATAATGTCGCGGCCGTTGCGTTATAAAATTCGACGGAAATATACCTACTTTATTTATTAATTTTGTTTAGTAAGTTTGTTTTAGTTAATTTTATTTTCTGAAAGTTCTCCAGCCGATGAACAGCAGCTGTAGTTTTCTTTTGCGTTTGCTTCTGAGGCGAGATGTGTCGTGTTTGGCGATTTTCCTACTTCATTTGCATCTGTAGCCGTAGCCATGTTACTTACTCTGCTCTTTTTCTATGCTTGCTTTAGGAATGAAATTTAATAAATGTATAAGAATGAAAGTTGTTATCGATAAACCACGTGATCAATTTGACAGTCAGTTTACCTGTGTCATTTCTGTAAATTTTTGAATTTAGTTCCAAAAGCGTACTTAAAGTAGAAATAGAAAATCGTAGAAATAGAATAGATAAGTCATATTAACTAGGGGTGCTAGCATCATGTAGTTACTTAGACGAGTCGTGTGGTTAATATGAGTCTGCATAATCACTTTCCTTTAAGTCACGGATGTCATAACTCATAACAGTCAACTGCTAGTCCACAAATTAAATAAAACCGGTCAAGTGCGGGTCAAACTCGCGCACCAAGGGTTCTATTACCTAAGTATAATAAGAACTAAAAATAAATATTTTTAAAACGTTAAGAATCACTTTGTTAAAGAACCGTAAACTTAAGTTTGTTTTTTGGGGTTTATTGTTAATACCGAAAAAAGTATACATTACATTGAGAGTTGATTTTATTTTTTCTGTAAAATATACATTAATCCTTATGAATCATGATTATTTCAGATTTTTCAATTGGTACAATTCGGAGATAGGGGTGGGCGGGGATGGAACGTTCTTATAGCGGCAAAGGAAATAGGTACATCATCTGTGAAAATTTCAAGTCTGTAACTATCACGCTTAAAGAGATACAGCCTGGTGACAGACGGACTGACGAACGGAGGACAGACGGACGGTGAAGTCTTAGTAATAGGGTCCCGTTTTTTAGGGGACCCTTTGGGTACGGAACCCTAAAAAGGAAGCCCCGTGCCAGTTCTTACGCTCGCGGCTCGTCCCATAACTCGTTAGCGGCATTAACAGATTTCAAACCTCGTGCAGTTAATAGCAAGGTTTACGGCGATATCACAGATCTTTCGCAATCGTGAAATGTCAATTGAACGTGTCGGCTGCGTTATTGACATTTGACGATTGCGAGCGCCGTGATAAGAGCACCTTGTTAAAAATGAGGTGCAAATTATTAAGTTGAGTTTACTTACGTATTCAAAATACTGGTTGAAACCCAAAGTGTTATACTTGCGATGTTATAAAATATTCGATCATTTTAATTTGAATATGTAAAGGGAATTAATAAAATTTGATGATAAAAAAATCAGGGATGAAATCATTTGGTGTTGTAGCTACATAATTAGGTATAGGATGTCAACCACATTTATTTATTTATTTATCATCACATACCCAGGGAAACAATACAGAAATACCCAATACGCTTCTCTAGATAACACAGCCATTAACAATTAAACAATATATTAATTATCACACTAAAAATAAAATAATACAATAAAAATAATTCAGTCAAATTAATTGGTAACATTCCGCCACCGCTCGTTTCGATAACTAAAGAATTAAAGAATGTATTATTAAGTGAGTTCTTCACGTAAAACACACGGCCGTCTTTACGAAATATTTTATTTTAATCTTAGATAAACATAAATATATACTCGAAAATACCAAACCTGGATTACACATAGGACAGGAAGTTAAATTAAGTCTACACTTAGGCCATATAACTATAGAAATGACGTAAGCAAAAGTACTTAGAGCAACACTTGTAACTTTCGGAACATCAAAGGAAAATGGTCACGCGGATGCAGCCAATAACAAATAATGAATAAAGCTATTTTCTATATCCACTAAGTACAATAAGGAGGAAGATACGAAGACTTTGAAGAGAACTGATATCCACTATGGAGGTACAATTCTCTGAGACGAGCTTAATTAGGACCGGACTTCGTTACAATTTTCTCAGCAGCTGTGGCAAATCAACTTACTACGCACTTAAACAAATAAGTTACTGCGCATTGGGCGTAGGTACACAAAAATGATAAAGGCCAAAATACTGTTCTCAATAGCAAAAGGTCAAAGATTACACAGGCAGCCGCGCCGAGTCATAGCCTAGACATCGAGTACATTTCAAACACTAATAATGCCATTGTTTCATCATTCATTGACGACGTCTCAATGCAACTATAGACTGTTCTTCCTGAATAGCAATATGGTATGTTGTATTTTTCGGCTTTGATAGAAAATATTTGCCATTAGGTCTATACGTCCATACCAATAAAAAAGAGAAAAAAATTAATTTTCGTGACCGGATGTTACCCATCCACCTTAAATAACAATTAAAGTCGAAGACATTATTATAAAGTGTAATGACCATGGATGTATGGAATCCCGTATCAAGGAGAATCAAATCCAATATTTATTTTTAATAGGCTACGGTCTCCATATTAACTCCTACAATTAATTACTTTTTTAATTAACATCCGGATTGTAAAGTTATAGGCAAACAAACAAATTGTACTTCTTAGTAAAATCAGTATGACACGAAATGTGCATCGATAAGAAAGTAACGTTTTGTATGCAAAATTAAATTCCGGATATGAAACACAAATTCCTAGTTCCTACGGTTCTTGAAAAACAAAATTTTATTTTCCTAGCATATTTTGGTTTTGGTTCACGAGAAAACTTGATACCACAACATATTTTGGTCATCCTCCTTTGTTTGTGAATTGAGCTTTTGCCTAAATGTGGACAATCTCATTGTAGGGATTTAAGTTCTTATAATATTCGGCGAATTGTATCGATACAAATTTTGTTGCGTCGCGTAGCGTCTTTTCGATTTGTGTCTGATTGAAACATAGCTTCCTTTTATCAATTAAACATTAATGGCTCACGACACAACAATTTCGCTCTGTAATAATTTCAGTTTGAGGAACCTATAGTCACGACGTGTCATTATTCATTAGGGTTGCCACCATGCCCTTAATCACAATAGGTAGAGATTTGATAATCTGGTGTTCTTGGAAAAAGTAAAACGCTCTGAATATTCCTACTAAAATTAATATATAATGATTATAAAAGACTTCTTAATTTTACTAAATATTTGTGCAGCCGTAACAATTTAAAGAGTTAATATAAGGTTAAGGTTCTCTTTGAGATCTGCAGAAATACAGTAAACAAAATGCAATGAATAATACTGATAAATAAATTACAAAGTCAATCATATAAAAATTAACTAGCAATTTAGTAAATATTTTTTTCTCTGTAATCTCTTAATTTTAATTTATTATTAAAAATCACGTATAATTTTTATTTCTTTAATTAGTATGGGATCAAATCATATTATTAAACAATTAACAATAGGTAGAATATTAGACAGCAATCTAACTAAAATTTTGTGATTGAATTTTTTTCTATTGAGCAATAAATTAACACACGAATATGTCAACCTTCGTTAAGAGCGTTTATACGTTTACGCGTGAATCGCGTGTCGCTCCATACAAAAAAAGAATTCCGTTCCCGCTGACGCAATTTTGCGCGGAAAATGGTATTACAAAAAAAATTATAGTAAAATAAATATACAACTTATTAAAATAATAAATAACCAGTGACATTGAATATGAATTGAGTTAAATTACTATAATTCAGAAATAACGAAATATCTTGGATTTTATCCTAAAATAATACGTTTAATTTATCGAAAAATGCTAAAATGGCACTTTTCGGTTTATGGTTTTTGAATGAAAATCTAAGAAAATCGTGTTTTTTTTTGAGACACTTTTTAGTAAATGTTATTAATTTTCTATATATGTCATTGTTATAAGTTTTTGTTAAGAAACATGGCAAATATCTTGCATCTGCGTAGAGCGTCGACCGCTATTTTAGCAAACAGCCTATACAAAAACTGTTCTAGTGAGAAAGTTATACACATATTTTAAAATATTTTTGAGACAAGTTCTAGATTATGAAATGCCAAATAATATGAATTCAATTATCTAATCTATAATTGAACACATAACTATTTTATGTTCCTTCGGAAATCGTAAATTTTGACTCAAGCATAATACTAACGCATGAAGCGCCTTAACTGTTTAATGCAATTGGTGGCAGCCCTAATTGTAGCTGTTTCAACTCCCGACACTTACTAGAATACTATAAGTGCAGTTCAGCCTGGAATACATAATTGAGTTAGCCGCTACTTCGCGGAAATACGTACATCCCGCTCGGATAAATTATTTCTACACATTTAGATAGAATATATTCTCAGTTTCTACACAGCTTTGCTTTGAATTCCTTAGTATTTATTTCAATTTTCAGCTAATTATTGTTAGTACCTACTAAGTACTACAGCTATATACAAGTAGATTAATATTGGGAGTTCTGGATCATCGACTAAAACGAGCAAAAATCACGTTTGTTGTATGGTAGTCCTTTAATCTTTTTTTATTTTATTTTTTAGTATTTGTTGTGGAAATGGAAATACATTATCTGAGAAAATTTAAATTTAGAAAGTGTGTAACGTAACTATCACGGTTCAAGAGACACAGCCCAGTGACAGACGAACGGACGGACGGAGAAGTGTCAGTAATAAAATAGGGTTCCGTAAATAAAGGGTAAGGGACCCTTCCCTTACCCTTTAGGTACGGAACCCTAAAAGTGATACAAATCCGGTGGCAGGTTTCATCAAGGCTAGTTACCGCTAAACAGTGGCGTAGCATGGGGGGGGCGGGGGGGCGGACCGCCCCGGGCGGCCGAATACGAAAGGGCGACAAACGGAAAAAAAACACGGACTTATTCTGAGAACACTTAAAAAATTTTTTGCTCGCTTCGCTCGCGTTTGCTGATATATTTTGTTCGATTTTAACAATAAGTTAGGTTCAAGGATACTGCGACGTTGAAAATTCAACTATTGCAAGTTCAGCCTGTAAAAAGTACTCCATGCTTTTTAACCACCCTTAAAAGTTGTTGGGTACGTCCAAGATGAGTACGCTGACAAATTTACGTCTTAATTTAAAGTTAAATGCCCGTCAAACAATATTCTAATGAAACGGAATTATTAGTGTAGATCCAAATATGTCCATAAATACCGCAAATCATCACAAAAAAGTATAAAATAAAAATAATTAATAAAAAAATAAAAAACACGACTGCCTTGTTATTAAATTAGTTATTTTAGTTGACATGGCGGTCGGGGGGCCGTTTTGTGGAACACCTTTTATCCTAAGAAGTACCCCGACTGCCATATCAACTAAAATAACTTGTTTCTTACTTTTTAGTTCGTTTAATATCAGGAAAGTTGTGTTTTTAAATATTTTTTTTTACTTATTTTTAAAGTGAATATAATAATTAAATATAGCCTAAACATTTGAAGCGTCTACCTGTTACCGTTATCAATATCACAAGCAAAAAAAAGTAACGTTTGTTAGACAGGAGCCCCATTAAATACCTATTTTTAACCGACCTCAAAAAAAAAGGAGGAGGTTCTCATTTCGTCGGAATCTTTTTTTTATATGTGTTCCCCGATTACTCAAAGACGCGTGGACCAATTTAGAAAATTCTATTTTCCTTTGAAAGGGTATACTTCCCAGATCTAATGATTAGATCCTGGAGAAATCGAGGGAACTCTTTGCTAGTTTTGCATTTGCTGTCATCAAGTTATAACTGTAGTCATCAAGTCAGGATCTGATAATGTAATCTCAGAGAAATTGAGGGAACTCTTCAGATTTAAGAAGCACACTTCAAGCGATTTGGGCATTTATTCCAATGCCTTGCGCATTTGTTGTTTTCCACTAAAAAGTAAAAAATTAAATGGAAAATTCTTTCGAATTGGTGAACATGAGTCATTTAAAGTTAGTTTTTTGGAAATAATTTTCCATTTTTTTAGTAACAGAGTCCCGTTTTACCCTTAAGGTACGGAAGCCTGAAAACAAGGGGGGCGGCATATTTAGGTTCGGCCCCGGGCGGCGAAATCACACGCTACGCCACTGCCGCTAAGTAATTTAGCGTTCCGGTGCGACACTGAGCTGCAAAATAGAGGTTATACCTATCCCACATTGAAACGATTACCTCTATAGCTGGATGGTCATTGGTCAGATGTTTTAGAGTGATTCCAGTCGAGTAGATACTTACTCGTAATTGAATAAATAAATAAACGCGCTTAATTGACTTTCATCACGATAACATCCGCAATATGTTCATACCTTTACATTGATAGTCAACCTTGATCTTGGCATGAACAAAATATCAATCACTTACACTAATGGAGATGAACCCACGATCTCGGTGGAGTATGTTATGAATGGTGATCGTTGTGAAGGGCCATGTGGCGCCCAGCAACTGGCGCCAGTCTGACCATGAACGCAACATACCAAAGGTTGTAGATCCCTGTCCCTGACCTCTACGTACGATATGCTTTCCTGGTACTAGTAGAAGGATATCTATATATATAAAAGAATGAGGCATTTTGGTTGTTCCACGGATTCCGCCAAAACTATAGGTCGTAGAGATCTGAAATTTGGTACCTAGGTAGATATTAGGTCATGAATTCGTACTAAGACGGGGATTCCAGAAATTCAAATTTTAAGGGGTAAAAACCGTTGGTTTTTTGGATTTCCCCATACAAAAGTGAAATTTTTTTCATTGTTCCAGGAATTCCCGAAAAGCTACAAGTGGTAGGGATCTGAAATTTGGTACCTAGGTAGATATTAGGTAATGAATTCGTACTAAGACGGGGATTCTAGAAATTCAAATTTTAAGGGGTAAAAACCGTTGGTTTTAGGGATTTCTCCATACAAAAGTGTAATTCTTTTCGTTGTTCCAGAGATTCCCGAAAAACTACAAGTCGTAGAGGTCTAAAATTTGATACCTAGGTAGATATTAGGTCATGAATTCGTACTAAGACGGGGATTCCAGAAATTTCATGTTTAAGGGGTAAAAACCGTTGGTTTTCGGGATTTCTCCATACAAAAGTGTAAATTTTTTCGTTGTTCCAGGGATTCCCGAAAAACTTAAAGTCGTAGATATCTCAAATTTGGTACCTAGGTAGATATTAGGTCATGAATTCGTACTAAGACGGGGATTCCAGAAATTCCATATTTAAGGGGTAAAAACCGTTGGTTTTCGGGATTTCTCCATACAAAAGTGTAAATTTTTTCGTTGTTCCAGGGATTCCCGAAAAACTAAAAGTCGTAGATATCTCAAATTTGGTACATAGGTAGATATTAGATCATGAATTCGTACTAAGACGGGGATTCCAGAAATTCCATGTTTAAGGGGTAAAAACCGTTGGTTTTCGGGATTTCTCCATACAAAAGTGTAAATTTTTTCGTTGTTCCAGGGATTCCCGAAAAACTAAAAGTCGTAGATATCTCAAATTTGGTACCTAGGTAGATATTAGGTCATGAATTCGTACTAAGACGGGGATTCTAGAAATTCCATGTTTAAGGGGTAAAAACCGTTGGTTTTAGGGATTTCTCCATACAAAAGTGTAATTTTTTCGATTCCGACAAAATTTTGATTCGTACTAATCAGGGTACCTAGGTTGTTGAATTTGTACTGCGACGGGGATATTCGAATTTCAAATTTAAGGATGGGAACATTTGCGAACTTCTTTGATTTTGGAATAAATTTTTTCATTCTTTTTCTCATTGACAGCAAACCTAGAAAAGGAATCTGTGGTCAAAATTTAACTAATTGGACACCATTTTAAACTTTTTCGTTATTGGACCGATTTATTTCAAAATTAATATCCAACCGTTGCAGCGAGCATAGAAAAAGAATATGTACTCAATATTCAAAAAAATGGCCGCCATTTTGAACTTTTTTATTATTGGACCGAATTCTTTCAAAATGGATATCTGACCATTGCAGCGAGCATAGAAAAAGAATACGTAGTCAAAAATTAAAAAATTGGCCGCCATTTTGAACTTTTTCGTTATTGCATCGAATTCTTCAAAATTAATATCCGACCGTTGCAGCGAGCATAGAAAAAGAATCTGAGGTCAAAATTTAAAAAATTGGCCGCCATATTGAACTTTTTCGTTATTGGACCGAATTCTTTCAAAATTAATATCCGACCGTTGCAGCGAGCATAGAAAAAGAATCTGAGGTCAAAATTTAAAAAATTTGCCACCATTTTTAACTTTTTCGTTATTGGACCGAATTCTTTCAAAATTAATATCCGACCGTTGCAGCGAACATAGAAAAAGAATCTGAGGTCAAATAAAAAATTGGCCGCCATTTTGAACTTTGTCATTATTAGACCGATATCTTTCAAAATTAATATCCGACTATTGCATCAAGCATAGAATAAGAATCAAAGGTCAAAATTTAAAAAATTGGCCGCCATTTTGAACTTTTTTGTTGCTGGGCCGAATGATTTGAAAATCAATATGTGACTATAGAAGCAGGCATAGAGAAGGAATTTGTGGTCAAAATTGAAAAAAATAGCCGCCATTTTGAAATTTTTTGGTACTGGGCCAAATGATTTGAAAATCAATATGTGACTATAGAAGCCAGCATAGAAAAGGAATTTGTGGTCAAAATTGACAAAAATGGCCGCCATTTTGAACTTTTTTGTTATTGGACCGAATTCTTTCAAAATGGATATCTGACCATTGCATCAAGCATAGAATAAGAATCTGAGGTCAAAATTTAAAAAATTGGCCGCCATTTTGAACTTTTTTGTTATTGGACCGAATCCTTTCAAAATGGAGATCTGACCATTGCAGCAAGCATAGAAAAAGAAAATGTAGTCAAAACTTAAAAAATTGGCCGCCATTTTGAACTTTTTTGTTACTGGGCCGAATGATTTGAAAATCAATATGTGACTGTTAAAGCAAGCAAAGAGAAGGATTTTGTAGTCAAAATTGAAAAAAATGGCCGCCATTTTGAACTTTTTTGTTACTGGGCCGAATGATTTGAAAATCAATAGGGCCTATAAAAGCAAGCATAGAGATGGAATTTGTGGCCAAAATTGAAAAAATGGCCGCCATTTTGAACTTTTTTGTTACTGGGCCGAATGATTTGAAAATCAATATCTGGCTATAGAATCGGGCATAGAGAAGGAATTTGTGGTCAAAATTGAAAAAAATGGCCGCCATTTTGAACTTTTTTGTTACTGGGCCGAATGATTTTAAAATCAATATGGGACTATAAAAGCAAGCATAGAGATGGAATTTGTGGTCAGAATTGGAAAAAATGACAGCCATTTTGAACTTTTTTGTTACTGGGCCGAATGATTTGAAAATCAATATGTGACTGTTAAAGCAAGCATAGAGAAAGATTATGTGGTCAAAATTGAAAAAAATGGCCGCCATTTTTAACTTCTTTGTTACTGGGCCGAATGATTTGAAAATCAATATGGGACTATAGAAGCAGGCATAAAGATGGAATTTGTGGTCAAAATTGAAAAAAAGGGCGCCATTTTGAACTTTTTTGCAACTGGGCCGAATGATTTAAAAATCAATATCTCACTATAGAATCAGGCATAAAGGAATTTGTGGTCAAAATTGAAAAAAATGGCCGCCATTTTGAACTTTTTTGTTACTGGGCCGAATGATTTGAAAATCGATATTTGACTATTATCAGCAAGGTAGTGAAAAATTGTGATCCTAATCAAAATAAATGGCGACGACAGAAATTTTGAAAATTAAACACTTGAGGGAGTAAAGCAGAAGTTCAACGTGAGCGAAGCCGCGGGCGTTTGCTAGTCAACTAATAAATGAGACTATTTTAATGCGTTTTTATTTATTTAATTAAGAAATAAAAGTTTTAAAATAGTATAAAAACTTGCTGACCCATGCATTCACATCGAACCCATACTTGCTTATATTCATTCAGAGATTCTCGTCATTATAAGGGTCGTTTCTATGGTATTTATGGTTATGGTTTTGGGTCGTAGTTTCCCCATGTGTAGACCCCTAGGCATTTACACACTTCTCCTGGATTTTGTTTTTGAAACATTAATTTATTTTTATTTATCTTTGTCGCGTTAAAGGAGCATATCCCCTTGGCTGCTCCCTCTACAACAAAATCAATAAAATCTTAAACATATTCTCTTTAAATTCTAATAATTGTAAACAAGCTCTCTGCAAATGGCTTAAAGGCATATCATACTGTGACGTGGAAAATAACATTATACGAAACATTTAGCAGCAATACACACACACAAAAACTCACACACTCACACACGTACACACACATACACAAAATTTTGTTTAAGAAAAAATAAATTGGTACAGTAAATTAATATAGACTCATTAGTTTAATTTTGTAAGTTTAATTTTTTAGATTAATAAAATTGATGATTTTATTTTTATCTTATGTTATTCAAATAGTTTAAATAGTTATTTTCAATTACTGTTCTTTATTGTGCATACATTTATAACTTGTATCTCGGAGGCGGGCGTAAATGGCTGCAACACAGTTCACACTATAGCAGCCATTAACGTGCGAATATTATGATTTATTCAAATTGTGATTTTGTATCCTGTTCCTGCACCTAAGCATAATATTGAATGTTTATATTGTAATCTAATCCTATTATTCATAAATAATATAAAATAATTGATCCTGTGATTAGATTTAAGAAATTTGTCAAATAAACTTTTATTTATTATTATTTATTTATTTATTTTATATTCGGTATTCGGCATATTCGGCAGCTTTACCGAATATTCATATTACAAAGTGATTCATACAAAGTGATACTGAAAGTTTTTACTGTTATTGACCCGTGTATTATCATGATTTGAGTGTACAGTGTAATGAAGTAAGTATTTTAGAGTATAGCTTTCTGTTTTTGTCGTCACTGAAGCTTTATTTTCAATTAAAGTAGGTTGGTAAAAACTAAAAGATAATAACTTAATGCAAAATATAGGTATCTAGCTGTTTTCGGATTAGGCTGCTGTGTAGTTTACACACTTTAGAATAATATATTTACTTTTTTATTTTACTTTAGAATAATATATTATAATCAGGTCTTAATTGAAGGAAAATAAACAAGATATTTATTTATTTATTTCAATTGACCGACAACTAATAAAAAAAAATTATGTTCATCAATAATTCTATAAAATAATCTCGGCAATAAAAACAACATTAGCATAAACAATAAACCAAGAAGTAGGTAGTATATAAATATCAGTTGGATTGTTACATTACATAATTCGAGGTAGGACGGTATAGAAGCTCCTATCTCAAGGCGCCTGGTGGGTTCACAGGTTAAATGCAAGCAAGACTATTTATTGATTAGAGTGCTTATTAATTACTGTACACAGATCAAAATACGATTTATAGTATCAATTACATGCGCTGTGATCTATGTTATGTGCAATTTTATGTTGAGCGCGGTGAATACGAAAGCGAATCCCGTACTCGCGCCAATGGATCCGTCTTGGAATGACAGTTTTCCCTTCGTTTCTCCCGACGTCGGTGGAGGGGGGCGACGTTAGGTATTTTTTGTCTATGAAATAAAACGCGCAAACTAAACTGACCGAGTTTCAGAGCTCATTAAACCAGTATCAAATCAGGATTTAATCAACTTACGGAATAGTTCATCAAAATCCGTCCAGAAGTTCAAGATAATATGGATTGTCAATTAATTTGTGTTAAAAAAGGTTTATTTTTCGAAGTATAATTTAATGACTTGTCTGAGTTCGAAATTCTTTAAAAAAAAATTGATTTGGCCACAGCATTTATTTTTACTCTATACACATTTTTTTTACTCTATACAGCAGATGCTATCGTATGATTATATCGTACTAACTTGGAAGGGTAAGTAAATTTACCCCAAAGGGTTCACAGGTACAAGCATCGCACCGGAACGATAAATCGCTTGGCGGTGCTGGTAAGGGATAATTAGCACTGTAAGACTATTTCGTATTTAGGTTTAGTAAGGCCATTTTATTTGCATGAGCAATAGTATTTTACATTATTAATATTATTTAATCTTTAAAAGCACTTAAATTAGACAAATTTTCACACAGGCTCCAAACAGCTTAAAAAATTTAAATTGATGACGTACTTCAATGGGTGAGTCTTCAATTATTAATATTAAATTATGTAATTTGATACAAAATATGTTTATATTATATTAATAATTTGTTAATTTATATACAAACGCTATAGTAAAATGATATTGTATAGTCGTAAAAATCACAGCGATGAAATATTAAATAAGCCATTCTTAAAAATAACTTATTTCATTATTAGGTATAAAGTCTCTTTTCTATTAAAATCCAGCCGTTTAAACATGCGTACCGATATTCTTAAGTTGTAAAATAACGAATTTTCAAACAAAATTTCATCCCATCTAATTAACCCCTGTAGAGTTATAAAATCCTTTATCTACGCGCACCTCTATGTTATTTAAGGAACACTGCCCTGAAAATTTCAAATATCTACATTCAACCGTTTGTAGGTTGTTAGTCAATCAAAGACACTGAGGACAAATCCTTTTATAGTAATTGATAATAACTGCTATTCAATGTTGTATGTAACACAGCAATATTTTTACTTATACCAACTAAAGTTGTAAATCTAATATGGGAGCGAATATTTACAACGTTGGAATGTTTATAAATTGTTTTCAACGCAACATTGCACTAACGCTTAGTTCAATAAACACGTATGCCAGCACTATCAGCTGGAAAACTGATTTCAATTTGTTATTCTGTGGAGAAGATAAACTTGTAACACACCAGGCACGGTAGCAGATATGCGAATTAATTTTAAATACAATATTAGACTATACATTTTATGCTATCATAATTTTAATATTATTCTTATTTCTTCTTTCTGTAGAATTAATATTTCCGGAGATCTAATTACCCTGCTTACAAATTTTAAAATCATTAATCCGTGACGACAAATCTAAATAAGCAGGATTTAAAGAAACGTTTCTACTAACAAGTGGAAAATTAAAAAATTTTAAAACACCCACGACTTTTGCAGACTTGTAATTGAAAAAGGATTAAATAATTTTTTTGGAACTCCCCGACTAAAGGAAAGTAAGAACTAAGAACCTATCAGTATAATTACAAATCCAAGAAAATCCGCCGGAGCTGCTGTATTTTGCCTATGATGGTGTTGATGGTGCTGTTTACCAGTTGATGACTAATTCAATTTCTTGATACTTCTCATATCCCGGCAGTTTATCAATACGTACTAATTACATTAATTGATATTGGAAACGAAAATAGCAATGGCAGCTCCGACGGATTTTCTTGGATTTGTAATTATACTGATAGGTTCTTAGTTCTTACTTTCCTTTAGTCGGGGAGTTCCAAAAAAATTATTTAATCCTTTTTCAATTACAAGTCTGCAAAAGTCGTGGGTGTTTTAAAATTTTTTAATTTTCCACTTGTTTTATAGTTTTTCGATTAATATATTAATGTAATTTAAATTATATAATTATTAAAAAATGAAAATTAATCTTCAAAGTAGCCATTATGCTCCTCTAGCAGCGTATGAAGGCATCATCCCTTCCAAGTCATAAAGAGACGTTTATTGTGGCACCCCCTGCTGTTCAATCACAAGAACAATTATCTACGAATCATTGCCAATGACTCACTAATATTTTATACAAAATTGTATCCAAATCGGTTCAGTCGTTTTTGTAATAATTGAGAACATTCGTTTGCACTGTAAATGTTTTTTATGGCGCCCCCTGGTGATCGATCTTCGTAACAACTATCTTAAAACCATCACCAATAAATACCGAACATTATACAGAAAACTGCATCTAAATCGGTCAAGCCGTTTTTGAAATAAATGGGAACATTCGTTTACAATATAAATGTATTTTATGGCGCCCCCTGGTGATCGATGTTCGTAACTACTATCTAAGAACCATTGCCGCTGAACACCAAACATTATACAGAAAACTGCATCTAAATCGGTCAAGCCGTTCTTGAAATAAATGGGAACATCGATGTGCACAAACGAACACACAAACAAACAAACAAACAAACAAACAAACAAACAAAAATATTTTTGCATTATTGGTTTTTGTGAACAATTTAACATACAAACAAATATAAAATCTTTTTAATAGAGTAATGTACAAACGGTCTCTCACCCTAAACGCATATACCCGTACTCCGTTCCGTCGTGGGTAAATATAATGTGTGCATTTCTAAATAGGTTCCAACTTCCAAGCCATGCTTAAGTAGTAAAGTAGGTACGCTCTTTCACAATAATACGACTTTACATTCCAAAGATATCTGTTAAAACGTTTCATTCAAATACAACACTTATGGAGTTTATATTGGACGTGTCCCTAATTCTCTTAAAATTTTTTAATGGTGTTTTTGATCGAAGCACTTCCTGATGATGCACTTACGCTATTAAGTCGAAGTGTAAACTGTACTTGTAAGTTCTATTAATACTTTACATTTTGTAGTAGAAGTACACCAAAATAAAATAGCAGGGCTAACGTGAAATACGCATCTCGTAGATTATATCGATTTCGAATCGAAAACTGATAAGCAACAGTTGACAAAACTATCGTCAGTCGATAAAATATTATCTTGAATGACTTATGGCAAAATATTATCAACTAGATACAATGTCAAGGTGTGACAAAATTGAGATTTTGTAGACTTAAAATTGCAACAAAATAATGTCTGATGTTATAACAATAGTATGATATTTTAAACTATTTATGCATCCAACCTGAATATGAGCTATCTTCAGTCAAGGTACAGTCACGGAATGAAAAGGGTCGTCAATTTTCAAATTTATTCGTTTGCACTAGTCGATTGTTTGACATAATGAACTCTTGCAGTACTAGTGCAAGCGAAAATTGACACTAAGGTGACGAACCTTTTCATTCCGCGACTATACATTAGCAGTAGGTACTGCATTTGCTGTCATATTATTTTAGGAATTTTCACAAAAACCCTAACGTATTCAAAACACGCGTGTCAGCGCTCATGAATTATTGCAGTTTTAAAGGGAGCGTTTGCGTCCACCGTGCTCTATTCACATTCAGGCGGCGGCTAAAGATGCAGAAAACAGCAAGCGAGCGTTGATCATAAAATTACGTATGAACAAGTAAGTCCTGGCGCCATATTTCTGTGAACAATGGAATGGTATGTAAATGGCGCCTAACGCGAGATCATAACTCGTATGACACACACCTCAACACACACACAACATAACATAATGTCTCGGCACAGATTGTCATTTTGACGCTCGTCTTTACGACTCTGCCTCAACGTCCTTGTTTAATTATTTTTAACCGCACTATCTCTACTTTCCATATTACGACACACAATGAGTAACTTACAGCCCCAATACTGGTGTTTTAACTTTTGGTATTTTGTATTTAGGAATTGAACTTGTAGTCTAGTCTATGCATTTAGTTGTAGCAATGTTAATTAGTAGATATGACCTAAAGTGCGCGTCATTCATGCCCTAGGGCATGAAGTGTTTTTCACTACTCGTTTTGGCTAGGAGATAGGGCCTGAAATTTTTCTAAGGTATTATTGACAACTGCTTTGTTGTTTTTAATATTTTGAACCTTGCTTCGATTCGACAGACTTGGTACGGCGAATCTAGTCGACGCCTAAAATGGTCATCTTTGATAGTGTCACCTAGTTGACAAAATGTAAATGATCTGCACAAGCTAATCCTTTTATTAATACAAACGTACCCGCCCCAATGTTTCAGTTTGATACCACGATCATATATTCCGGATTAGTTGGTTCATCAATCAAGCCCTCATTTCATTTGTTATCAGTCTTTTTTTATTTAGATTTAGAACTAGAATCCTTCGCCGTTTAGCATTCAAATTTGACACTCGGCCCAAAAATCCATTTTGCGGCCTTGCATAACAAATAACTATTTTGCGAGCCCCCCATGTGGGACTGAAAAATGATTATAAGTTACATGATAAGTTAGCGTCTTTTTAAGTGTCTTTTGAGAATAAGGGTAAAGAAGAATGACCAAAGGTGGTATCAAGGTTCTCATGAACCAAAACCATAATATTATAGGAAATTAAAATAGTGTTTTTTCCAAAACCGTTGGCACTAGGAATTTGTTTGTCATACCGGAATTTAATTTTGCATACAAAAAGTTACTTTCTTTTCGGTTCGGCATTTTATAAGTATGCGTCTGCCCTTATTAAGTGCAAAACTCGGGTCAACACAAATCTTGAACTCTCCGATAACCTGCATTGACAATGACGTCATTGATTGTTGTCATAACTTACACGACGTAATTTGCAATGTTTCATCTAGCTTATTAATAGTCAAAATATTCATTTATCAAAATAGACATAACTATACCCTGGACAGGGCGGACGGCGTGAAGAAATGTCGCCTGTTTATCAGTGCTAATAATACCAACAGTAAGGCTACAGCTGTAGTTCGCTCAGCAGGTAGCTACAGAATTTGGATGATGGCGCTACTGTTTGCTTGTAAGAAACGGGTTTATGTAAATCGTTCAGATGCCCATATCCTTAGATTTCTTATCGGTGGTTAAAACGAAAGCAATCAGTTGCTCTTGCTCTGGTGCGTGATTGAAGGATAAGCAAACAGTTTGGCAATATTAGTAAGAAGATTAAGGCGCGGTAAGTCGTTAGTCGCCAAATGGGCTCGTTTTAAAAAGTAAGTTGAGCTTTAACTATTGCGTTTGAGGCAGCACAAAATATATAATTTTATTTTGACCATGTTTATGAGATACGTATTGTACCCAAAATCATTTTATTCGATAAAAATAAATCTAAGAATTTACTTCTAGCAGTTTTAAGTCTACTTAGTATTTTATAAATACTAGACTTACAACTGATAGAAGTAAATTGCTGTTGTGTGTTAATTAAAGTGACGTTTTATTAGTTATTTTATTTGTTATGCAACGCCACAAAGTGGATTTTTGGCCCGAGTTGAATACATACTGAGCGGCGAAGAATTCTAGGGTTGAATCCTGAGCTTAGCGAGGGTTTCAACGAATAGAATCCTGAGCCTAGCGAGCTATTAGACACGAGGCCCAAAATAAAATTAAACCGTACATAACACAAAAAATTTCATCTCACCACAGCGAGGACAATAAAATTTCAGAGCGAGTGAGATGAAAATTACATTATGTTACAAATTCCCCTTCCTTTACTTTCTCGACTTTTGTCTTATCTTTATTTATTGGATGGATTTATTGCAATTTTGAGAGTATTTAAGAGTTTTGAGTCGCGTTGTCATTTCCTATCATTTCCTTCTAATGCAGTGTGACAGCGACAGTAAATATCAGTGCCCTAAAGATTTATTTTCGCAGTGTAGTAGGTACAGATTTTGTACAAATTTCGAGTCGACTCACTTCGAATAAACGAAATGGGTTTCTCCATACATCAACCTTCAACTAGCCCCTAGTAAGGAAAACGTATTCATCGTTATCGTAATCGTTGGCGAATTCTGTCCGCTGATTGGGTCCATAATTTACGTCAGCCATTCGGAGGGCAGAATAAAGTAATTCCTTGCTCTGTGGGCAGAATTCATTAACGAGTACGATAACGATGAATACGTTTTTCTTACGCAATCAGACCCCTGAGCTCCGCTGGAGAAACCCAGTCCGTTTATTCGAAGCGAGTCGGCTGGAAATTTGTACAAAAATTTGTACTAACCCTACAGGAGGCTGAGATATTAAAGCTGTGTACACAATGACGTGTACGGAATAACCTAGAGGCAATATACTGAATGCGGTGCCGAAGCCGGTAGCCGTAGACATTCTCCTTCTCGCCAAATTTGCTTAGAGCCGCCTTGCGCCGGCGCCAGTCTACTTTCCAAATAGCCTTCGAGTCTCGCCTGTGACCTTTTAAGCACGCAGGTACACGCCTTATGGGACCACTCCACTCCTAGTTTCATAGATTCTGACGCTATAATTTTAATTGGTTAAATACCCTCTCGGTTTGTCGACTACCTAAATACGTATCGGGCGTAATTGCGTTCGATATGACACGAATATAAATTGATTTCGAAGTCGAAACGTTCCAGCGCTTGATTAGTTATCTACAACTCACTATATTTGAGACGGATCTTTGCATTTGTCCAGTTTAGTGTCCTCGTAAATACCATGTACAGTCACGGATTGAAAAGGTTCGTCACCTTAGTGTCGGTTTTCGCTTGTACTAGTACTACAAGAGTCCATTAAGCCAACATAACAGCATAAGTACCTAACAGAATCAATTTGAAAATCGACAAACTTTTTCATTCCGTGACTGTATCTAGTCCAGTTAGATAGGTATAATATAATCTACTTTTGTTGCAGAAGTTTGCCTTTTCATACATTTGTTTTCGGTTGATCAATTTTTCAATTTCATCCATATATACTTAGTACACAATAACACAAAAGTTTTTATACGTTCTAATGTATTACCTAGGTATATAATGCCGGCCATACACCATCGTTTCCATCGTCTAATCGGCATGACGCTGCCGATTGGATCAGTTAGAACTGAACATGTGAGGTCAAGAATGTGCATAGTGCATGTCGAGTAGATATATCTGTCATGCCAAGGCACGCACACAAAGTTGTAACTTTAATATGATCCAAAGCAGCGCATCCTCCAATAGGTATGACGCTTCCGACTGGATCAGTTAGAACTGACCATATGTGTGGTCGTGAATTAGCATAATAAGGACATCTGTCATACCAAGCCAAGCGCACACACAGTCAGTTGGAACTGATCCAAGGCAGCGTCATGCCGATTGAACGTTAGGAAGGATGGTGTATGACCGGCATTAGATAATCACACTCATCCGTATTCTCTCACCAAATTCATTGAAAAAAGTTTTAAAGACATGTTAAGATAGTAATAGGCTACAAAAGATACGTCTGAAGTCAATCTGTCACATTCGTATAATATACATATCATATAGATAACGTTAAGCGTTATCTCAATAAATCTTTCTTCAAAACACGAATTGATTACGAAGTGGCGCCACGGCTACCTAAATGTTCATAGAGAAACAGGCCTTCAACATTTGATCTTACGAGAGTTGCCAATAAAGTACTATTCGTAGTTATGATCAAATAGAACAGTTATATTAAGAACCCGATAGTAGCACTATATCAAATTTAATACTTAGCGTGCAAGATAATGGTTCGTCGACATGAATAAGTAGGCACCAGTCGTAATACAAATACACGGGTAAGGGTAGCGTTAGAATATTATGAATTTACTACCACTTAATAATTAGGTATGCATTATACTACGACAATCAATTACGTTAAAGTTATCAGTAACTGACAGTTAACAGTTTCACACACATAATTTTTTTTAAATAAATATCAGGACATTACACACATCTCAATCTAGGACCAAACTAAGCGATCACTTGTGTTATGGGTACCTACTAGATAACTGATAAATATACATACATACTAATATACATAACTATGATATATTGAAAAACATTCAGACACTTGAAAATATTCATGCTCATCACACAAACATTTACCAGTAGTGGGAATCGAACCCACGACCCCGACGCAGACGGCAGGTTCGCTACCGCTACGCCATTCAGTCGTAAAATTGTTGCTCACTCTGCTTTACTTCATTTTTTACAATCCTCAAACTCCATCGCATCTACCCGCATCTACAGCTGCGTTTTACCTAACTCAGCTCTAACGTTAAACGTCAACATCTGAGATCGTGCAAAGACAATCGCTTGCATATATTGTATATTTCAATCCACAAAGACGCGCCCTATCTTGCACCATCCCGCGCTCCATTCAACAAATCCTCTTACCAAAGGTTGCCTATAAAAGTTAGCTCTAGCAATAAGACCGCCTTTGCGCTTATTGTGTTCCGTTAAATTGTGTCTCTCTATCTGTATGTTTCTGTAAGTATATGCAATACAGTTGTCAATCAACGAAGACGCGCCCCTCTCCTTACAATCGCATGTTTCATGCAATTTATAAGGAGTTAGACAGGAGTGGGCGTGTCTATGTGGAACTGTGACGACATTACAGGCAGAGACCAGATTAGGAAAATCCTTCATAAACTTCTTTAGTGTTAAAAGTTCTTTGAAAGATTATTTTTTATTAGTACCATGTGCGAGTTTGAAAATAAGAAACAATTCAATCACAGTAGATACTATAATTATGGCGCACCTACATAAGTACTTGCACTATGTATCGTAATACAATATGTTATTTTTTTCACCGTCGTCTGCGCCGCGTCATGGTCCATATCCATAAGCATCACATAAAACCATTTACAGACAATACGAGAAAATGTGAACGCTACAAGGAATTTGCGGTCGCGGTCAATGAATTCCTTGACTTGAGTATTTTACAATTTAAATACAGCATCCTGCTTCAACAATGCAGATTTGTTGCAACGGCAATGCATAATGATCTTCAATGATAATTATTTTTATAGTGAAGACACCTACTTATTAGTCATTGAAATAAAATCTTTGGGATTATTGAAAGTAAATAGTCCCAAAAACGTGGTAAAATTTTTGAAAGGCAACGACATTCAAAGCTGTTCAAATAGAGAGTCATTATAAAGAATACCTGGCTAAGTTTGTAGTTTGCTCTTCTCAGTGCAGGATTGCGGTAAAACGACCATGAATAAGTTTTATGAATATTCATTCATAGCATTGCCTCATATCGACAATATTATAAAACGACTGTAATTTCCGATTCATAAATACCTACTCAAGCAACTGAACAAATATATTTGAAATTGTAAAGCTATCAATATAAAGTCAGTAACAACTTGGTTACACAATCTAAATTACAATGACACCGAACAATTACTAAAATAGCATTTTTTTATCAATTATTAGAAAATTATACAAACACACATACGGTCACACAACGCTCGCTCTCACACACACACACACACGCATGCAAATATGTATAACTAAACCTTGTAAGCTATACGAAATCCAAAAAAATCCATACTTCAATATCGCCTAAACGTATCGAATTATTATAAATTCTATCATTTTCTACGCAGTGCGTACCGCTACCATAAATTTCAAAACAAACCTTACTTCAACGCGTAACAGAATTATTAACATTAGGCTCACGTAAATAATAATATGATATTCCAAATATTCGCGAAGTTATTTCGATCGGTTCAACATGTGCGCAATGTTATTCGTGTCAAATAACTATCAATGTATAAGCGAATTTTATTACGAAACTCACTTTGTGCTCCTTTGTATTTGTGTCTGTTTTAATGTAATGAAAATGCACTGCATGCATTCGATCATTGCACTCACAAAAAGCTACACTGTACAAATCCATACTAATAAAATATTGAATGCGTTACTTTGCGGAAATCCATAATTAGCAGGACAGATTAATTTGTTTTGCTATAATCCGCTATACTTGAAAAGATTCTGTGTGGTATAATAAGCAGGAACACTGCCCACATGAAACACCACACATAATTTTACAACACTTTCTTCGACGTACGTTTCGTCCCGACACCGGGACATCCTCAGGAGATGATGATCGATGAGACGATTTCACATTTTGAAGTCAACAGACTTCAAAATGTGAAATCGTAGAGAGATCTCTACGTACGTCGAAGAAAGTGTTGGAAAATTGTGTGTGGTGTTTCATGTGGGCAGTGTTCCTGCATATTGTACCATACAGAATCTTTTCAAGTAGCGGATTATAGGAAAACAAATTAATCTGTCCTGCCAATGCTAATCATTCAGCTGGGGTACAAAATTGATTTCTGTTACACATTGGAAGGGATCTGAAAATGGATTATATAACATATTCGTACAAGTGCATAAACCGGGAGTCAACAAACGTATTAAATTTTCTGTGGATATTTTAACTATTTACCGTTACATAATGTAATAAGTACTTATATACTATTTACCCTTTTTTAAGGATACAAATTCGGATATTCTACAGGTATATTCCTCAGGATCTGAACAAGGTAGGTATTCCCGCACCGAATTGCGTTGAATTCAGTTGAGATCTAGTTAAAGCTTTCGTATTAAAATATTCTACTGCGCCAGAGATAAGTGTATTTATTTAAAAGCTAACAAACTATGCTATGGAACTCACAGCCTCCTTTTTGCGTTGGCGCAGTTAAAAATAAGTGCAATCGCGTTAGCATGTTTGCATATTTACACTGGTGCCAACTGGTGGCGAGTGGCGATAGAAACAACGACAAGTTGCATAATTGTATCAATAATTTAGTAATTTTATTATTAAACCTTAATCGTGTTTTCGCATTCGCAATGTATTATTCATGGCTAGTCTTGAAGTTAATATATATCTAATATTTGTTCTGAGGAATGTTTCAGGAAATTAAATAGGTACCTAATAGTTAAGCTGCTTACGCATAAATGTTTAATTTTCTCATAAGCTAGACTTTAAAACTTGATTAATAAATATCTGAAGGTAAGTATTGCCGTGCTTATGAAATAAATTAAATATCATAAAATTAAAAAAAAAATACGTAATATACCAGAATTCTCTTTGCCTTACAGAATTTGAGATAGCAATGATTTTGCTATCAGTCATATTATATAAATGTGTATATGTAATTATCAGTTGTCTAGTACCTACCCATAACACAGACAATCGCTATTCGCTTACCTACTTTGGGGCTAGATTGCGATGTGTCTAATGTCCTGATATTATTTTAAAATTAACCGCGTGAGTGAATTAATCCTACCAAGATTCCAAAGCTTGAAGGTCGTTAGCTTCTTTCGATGCGATCAGTGTAATAACCTGTCAAGTGCGAGTCGGACTCGCGCACTGAGGGTTCCGTACTTCAACCGGAGGAATAAAACCATAAAAACCACTTTTTCATCTCACCCGCTCGGAAAGGAGATTTTTAATGCCCAAAATGCGGGCGGGAAATGCTATTATATTCCCTAGGGCGAGAAAGTAGTATGAAAATCCTTTCCCGCCCTAGGGCGAGAAAGTAGTATGAAAATCCTTTCCCGCCCTAGGGCCGCAAAGCATTTCTAAATTAGAACATGACGTAATCTCGTATTGCGTCTATAATAATGTCTAATGATGGCACCACACATGGCTATTTGTATTTGTGATTGGATGATCGCGTATTTGCCAAAATTTTCGACCTCATGGAGCCAAATATGTTATTGGCTGTATTTGCCAAACAGGCAAATATGGCAATAATTTTGGCAAATATACTCTCCACACATGGAAGTTATTTGACAAATATAAAAAATAGGCAAATACAAATAGCCATGTGTGATGCCACCATTAAACTGAAGACTTCTTTTTTTTTAAATAATGTCAGTCGGTCAGTAACGAAGTTCGACCTTTGAGTTTGTATAGGTGTACATTACTTTTTGTTTTTACATTTTCTTAGAATATCAATAAAAATAATAACTCCTATTTTTTATTTTTTATTAATTATAAAGGAAATCTAATTAAATCCATGGTATTAATTTATTGTTTATCTAATTATTGTTAATTTTTTTAATCTTCTATTATCGTTGGTTCTTAGAAATTGATATTTCTGAACGCATCCAAAATACAAGTAGAAAAAAAAGTAACTCATTTTTTTTCTAATCGTGATAAATAATAATATTTTGTTTTTATTCATTACTGTTTTGTATTAAGATGAGTGATGATTTAAGGTGGATTTAATTAAGTGAGTGAAGTTATTGCAGAGTATTACTCAAGACAACATCTTACATACTATCAATGCCGATCCAAGTGTTCTTCTAGTAATTTTCCTCGCTGTGGTGAGATGAAAAATTTTGTGTTATGTACGGCCGCAATTTTTTTTGGGTCTCGTGTCCTTTGAATGCCTCGCTATGCTCAGGATTCTATTCTTTGAACCCCTAGCTGCGCTCAGGGTTCAACCCTAGAATCCTTCGCCGCTCAGCATTCAAATTTGACACTCGGCCCAAAAATCCATTTTGCGCCCTTGCATAACAAATAACTATTTCATCTCACCCGCTCGGAAAGGAGATTTTTAATGCCCAAAATGCGGGCGGGAAATGCTATTATATTCCCTAGGGCCCAAAAGAATTTTCATTCCCTCCCTAGGGCGGGAAAGCAGTATGGAAATCCTTTCTCGCCCTAGGGCCGCAAAGCATTTCTTAATTCGAACATGACGTAACCTCGTATTGCGTCTATAATAATGTCAGACTTCTTTTTTTTAATAATGCATACGGTCAGTAACGAAGTTCGACCTTTGAGTTTGTATAGGTACATTACTTTTTTGTTTTTACATTTTCTTATAATATCAATAAAAATAATAACTCCTATATTTAGTTTTATTAATTATAAAGGAAATCTAATTAAATCCATGATATTTACTAACTTATTATTTATCTAATTATTGTTATTTTTTTTCATCTTCTTTTATCGTTGGTTTTTAGAAATTGATATTTCTGAACGCATCCAAAATAAGCAGAAAAAAAAATCTTATTTTTTTTCTAATCGTGATAAATAATAATATCTTGTTATTCATTACTGTTTCGTAATAAGATGAGTGATGATTGAAGGTGGATTTAATTAAGTGAGTGAAGTTATTGCAGAGTATTACTAAAGACAACATCTTACATACTCGCAATGCCGATCCAAGTGTTCGTCTAGTAATTTTCCTCGCTGTGGTGAGATGAAAAGTTTTGTGTTATGTACGGCCGCAAATTCTTTTGGGTCTCGTGTCCTTTGAATGCTTCGCTATGCTCAGGATTCTATTCTTTGAACCCCTCGCTGCGCTCAGGGTTCAACACTAGAATCCTTCGCCGCTCAGCATTCAAATTTGACACTCGGCCCAAAAATCCATTTTGCGGCCTTGCATAACAAATAACTATTCTTATCGAACCGCAAAACTAACTTTGTTTTTAGAGGTTTTATTGTAAATATCAAAAAACTACTTATTAGATCTCGTTCAAACCAATTTTTTCTTCTACGTTTCTGATACGAACCGCTAAGGTGTGGAACACCCTTCCAGCTTCCGTGTTCCCAGCCAAATACAATCTGGGTGCCTTCAAAAGAAGAGTGAATAGGCATTTTCTAGGCAAGCGCGCTCCATCCTAGACCTCATCATTTCTGTTCATCAGACTTGATTGTAGTCAAGCGCAAGCCTATCAATTATAAAAAAAAAAAAAAAAAAAAATTTCGGTGGAAGTTTGCATGGTAATGTACATCATATATTTTTTTTAGTTTTATCATACTCTTATTTTAGAAGTTACAGGGGGGGGGACACACATTTTACCACTTTGGAAGTGTCTCTCGCGCAAGCTATTCATTTTAGAAAAAAATGATATTAGAAACCTTAGTATCATTTTTGAAGACCTATCCATAGATACCCCACACATATGGGTATGATGAAAAAAAATTTTTTGAGTTTCAGTTCTAAGTATGGGGCACCCCCAAAATTTATTACTTTTTTTAAAATTTTGTGTGAAAACCTTAATGCGGTTCACAGAATACATCTACGTACCAAGTTTCAACAGTATAGCTCTTATAGTTTCGGAAAAAAGTGGCTGTGACATACGGACGGACAGACGGACAGACGGACATGACGAATTTATAAGGGTTCCGTTTTTTGCCATTCGGCTACGGAACCCTAAAAAGAAGCCCGCAGGTCGGCGCCGGCGCAGGCGTCGCGACGTCGCCTTTGTTCAGAGGCGCGCATGTTCTCTATTTACGCAAGTAAGTCTTGTCTCAATAAACACGTCGCAAATTGCCGCAATCAAATGCGTCCCGTGTTGTGCGCCTCAGAATGTTTCACCTAATAAAGTGGCTGTTTACGACACTCAATCACAGTGCGAAAATTCTTCAATTACGTATACTTACAAGGTTCTAACGTTTAAGTTGGTGTCTAAGTACCTACTAAAAATTCCAGAAACGATTACCCGGACTGAGTAATCGGTGTCGTTAGGCATTCGAATAATCGAAAAACCGAATAAGCAAATTTATGAGAAAAAGGCTTAATGTTACGTGTCTATTATTACAATTTATATCAACGGAAGCGCAGATATCAAAAATTAATTTTTCGTTTTTGTTCATCATCATTTGCGGTTGGTAGTCCCGATAATCGAGTTGCTACTAAAATTTTCGTTATATTTTTAAAACACATACAGAGGTGTTGGTTACGTTAACAGTGTCGCGAGTGCCATGGTTTTTCCCATTTGTAACAGAGGTGTTGGTCACAGTAACAGTATTCAGGTGTCGATTACGGTGACAAGTTCAATGGTTGTTCCCATTTCAAAAATTCCCAACGCACCCGAAGAAGTTTGTACCTAGTTGGATTTTTTAGATCAACTAAACTGATTCTAAAACCACTACCACTTATGTAGAGAGACTATCTCTGTCTGTCGGAAAAACAAATAGGTAGTTCAATTGGGGTGTGTACCTACGAACTACGAAGTCACGTAGTTAGGCATCGACTATTATACACAATATGTACAATAGACTAAACACGCAAAGATATAATTCAAACGCTGCTCAGTGTAAAACATGACCCGCTTTGATCAAAGATTTATGTTTGAGGTAAATCAGAGTGGTGTCGGCGCCGGCGCAGGGCGGCGCTGAGGCGGACGCACGCCGCGGCTGCCGGGGGCCGGAACGACTAGTCACGTAGTTCGCACCACAGACGTGGTCATATTACCAGGCCTGCAAGCTCAGCCAAGTGACAATTAACGGTGTAGAAGCCGTATTTAAGCGATTTTGGGTGAAGTTTTATGCAAAAACTATACACGTCATGTATTTTGGGTCTTTAATATAAAATCGCTAAGAAGCAGAAACACGATTGGATAAAATTTTCTCGATAGAAAGTCCTTCCAAAAGTTCAAAATCTCAGTTTTTCGAGTTTTTATCGGACACTACATTGGATGTAATTGTAATTTTTGTTTTAAAGTGTCGGTAATAATAATATCCAAAAACGCTAAGGAACAGATTTTTGATTACCAGCTTAGTTTTTGAGTAATTAGGTAAAAAGTCGTTTTTTGTTATATTCTTCCGCGACGCTGCATGTCGCACCTACCAAATCTCCGTGAGAGTGAAAAAGACAAAAATAAATTCAATAAATCCCCTTAGGTAATAGCGTTGCGTCATAACGTACAGAAATGGAATAAAAAAAATAGGCGAGCTAACGCAAAATTAAAAAAAAAAGTTGCTAAATGGTAGCCAAGATACATCATGCAATGCAGCAAGCGTTAATGATTATTGTCGATGCACAGATTATACATGTCGCTTGTGGGACCTTTATAAGTCGATGTGAAATTTGAAAGTTGCCCATCTTTCCCCTGTAAGGAAAAAATTTTATTCAAGGTCAAAGGTAAAAAAATGAGTTTTTCGCGATTTTCAGCAAAGTGGTAAGTTTTATCATAAAAATACCTCGGATAAAACTTTTTTTTCTACGAACCACCGTTTTTGAGATATAACGATTCAAAAAGTTGTAAAAGTTGTAATCGTCATAATATGCACACGTTTCCTCGTTACCTCGTCTTCATCCTGAGTGCACGTAAACCTTAACCGACACCAGGCGTAATTCTTCAGGTGCCCCATGTCATTTTTACACACTACAATTGACAATCTCATCTGATGTTGAGTGACGATGCAGCCAAAGAACAAAATAATCAGAACTAAAATATATATTCTATCACAGGGGCCTAAATTACAGGCACTTATAAAAAGTCTAACTCTACCGCCACGTTCGGAAAGCAGTGCATCGAGAAGAATGGGCAAGAAACTCGGCAAGACTATGTTATCATACCTACTACCAAGGAGCATTTATATTATTTATCCATTATTTTTGCTACTACTACTGAGTATATAACATGTACAAAAAATTAGTAAGTAGCCCCTAACGGTTGTTACTTACACAGCATCGCACCGAAACGCTACAATAGCTTACGGGTGCATCATTGCCGGGTGGTCAATAAACAAGGTGATTTGTTCAGAGTAGCATTTCGAGCGTGGATGAAGACTTGCACCTAACTGTAATCGTCTAGTGTATCCTTATTAGTCAACATTAAAATAATAACAAGCGTCGCGATCGCCGCAATTCATTATCCTTTTTATTTCTTTGAAGATGACACCCCGCTCATAATTTAAGAGCAAAGACCCGCTCTTTTTAACGGAATTTTTAACGAGATGCATTTACACTCCCTACGGCTGGTGGTCATTTACTTTTTATACGGCTAAGAAGCGCTAGGAAATCATGAATTTTCTGGATTAAATAAGTACTGTCGTGTAGCTTTCATCCTCAAACACAGAAGTTGGGTGAGAAAACCCCAACAAAATATCATGTGCATTAATTGTTACATAATATCTATAATATCTAAGGGAATAGATATTTCAATCCTTGATGTTGATGATGCGCCCCACTCTGTTCAATTCCATTTAATCAAATGAAACATAAGCGATTTTGACAGAGTGGGGCGCGTGTTCGTGATTTAAAATATCTATAAAGGTGGTGATAAAAATCAGAACCTTAATGTACGAATTGCGAACATGAGGTTGAGAATAAACTAAATATTTCTAGCTAGCCATTTGAGTCTCCCGATGACTGACTGATGTACGGTGTTGGGTTGCTTTTGTTACGTTATTGAATTACTTATAGCATGCTGTCCACACATTATCGCAACACCAAAATATTTGACGTGTTAACTCCGTTCACAATGGTCAGTAAGGACTACTTTATCTCCATTGGCAAGCCACACCAGACCAGATCAGTATTACACCCCCGATTCAACCTACGCGACTGCCGATCGTTCAATTAAAAAAACTACAAGTATTATGTGTATTTTCCAACATCAAAGCCAATTTTCGCCGGAAGCGCGACAAAAGCGCAAACAAAAGCGCAAGGAATGCACCGCAGGGACACAGATATTACAAAAATAAAACGTCGATCGTACGCGCATCGGCGTGCACAAAACAAATTCCTCGGAGGCACATGCAGCACACTGAATTAGATACACTCGTGATCGGCGACTCGGTGGTCGATAGGATAGGATGTCCGATGAACCATAAACGCTGCGTGAGCGCACGCACGCATCGGTGGTGTGCCTACGCGCCTTGTTGCACCTTCGCGACACGAGTTTTTATGTTTCCTCAGTTTGTACGATATAGTACGTGTTACTTATTTGTTTGAAAGCATTTGCATCTCCGAAATCCATCATCATTTCCTTATTTAGGAAACTATAGTACTTATTAGTATAATGTATTACATTATATTATTCTAATAGCATATATTTTATCTTTTGAAACGAACATACGAACACGATCAAAATCACTTGTTTCATAAACTACCTATATCATCATATCATCAAACGACGACATTTTTTTGGACATTACACACATCGCCATGTAGCCCCAAAGAGGGGGTATAAACTGAAGATGTCAGTTCAAGATTCGATTTTTACAGTAGTAAATTAAGTTTCAACTACCTGAAATAAAACACACGAATATTACATCATATTTTCAAGAAACTGTATTAGTGAAAACATAAAAGGATAGTTTTTTGTAGATAAAAAAAAATCCCGAAGTTGCGTCCATTTTTTTACAATTTTCAATTTATTATCAATGTTATACGTACTAGAGAGCCAAGATTTAGGATTATAATTCTAATAAATATTACGAAGTACATGTATTATCGTTTTCTTTCTAAGTTATGTATTTTAAAAGTTATTACAGTAAACTATAATTACATCCTTATTTCGCGTAATACGCCATGCTTTTTTGTACCAGAACGATGTTTTGCGCATGACAAGTTTTGCTAGCTTTCAGCCCCCTCTTAATTTATATAATGTTTCGCTGAGCGAGCGAAACTTGGGCTGAGCGAAACGAATTTAGGCCGCGATCTCCGACGATCAATTGACGAGGCGGCGGGTGACGAGCGATGTTTACGCGCTAGCGATTCTGGATGCGATCCTGAGAAACCGTCTCGAGGGATAACGATAAAGCCGGTACGTTGACATCGATGTGCGCTCGCAAAAAATGCGTTATAAGCGGTGTTCGCTAAAAAGGCGCACAGACGGCGTCGCGGCGACGGGTCGACGGCCGCGCCCGGAATAGCTACCACCAGCAGCTATTTGCAGCAGCGGGCGCGGGGGGCTGCAACGCGCGCCATTTCTGCACCAGCTCCGGTGCATCTGAGTAATGCCATTGTAATGCTCTCGGATCTCGATATATCCCTCGCGCTGCACGCGGGAGCAGACGCGCTGACGGCGACGCCGCCGGAGCCGTTCTGCTGGCGCAACAGACGAGCCCAGTGTTCCCCGCAGTGATTCATTGTTCTCTACTACAGCCGACGATTACCAGGAATCTTGCTTTGAAATTAACGGCGTAGCGCTCGCATTAATTGCTCGCATAGTTCGTCATCGGCGTGTATTTATACCTAATTGTGTGTTAGGAATTGTAGCGTCAACGGAATGATTATCCAGATCGAATGTAGGCAACGACGTCCATGTGCACTGTGCAGGCAGTAATGATGAGAGCCGGCCGTGGGAGCCGCCGCGCCCGACCACCGTCATTTGTCATCGCCAGTTCCTGTCACTTCGCATACACGCGCATGCTTTCTCACATTTGCAATTACCTTTCATGTCGGGAGTTTGCCGATTCGACAAAAACGCGTAATGAAATAATAAACGGTGGCGATCAAGCGACATTTAACGTAACGAGTCTAACTTTTTATGAGGTCCAATTAAAACACGCGCGCAGTCGTCATATTCAGATTCGTTTATCTAGATTCTAGAGTCTATAATGTGTAGATTATTATCGTGTTTATGGCCGTTACTGCTCGGTGACTAAATGTTTGCGGTGTCGTATTACAAAAGCGGGGCAAGTTTGCCGAAAACGGCATATTAATCGCTATTATCGAACAGAAATTGTATGTCGTTCAGTCAATTTCCAATGTGTGGATAGTTTTCGCGACAGATGGCTCGTGACTCACCGGTGTCGACCTGTTGCCGTGGAACGAAACGCGTACTACAAGAGGTCTATAAATCATTACCTACTTGACAATGTTAATAAGCTTAAATTAATTTGTGGTTGTTACTTGGCCTCATAAGATGAATGCGATTTCAATATTATACCTACGAGGCTTGAACTAAATAGGAGAAATTTTGAGAGCGCTATTTTCATCCTAGAGAAAGCTGTCATTACCATAAAGCCATCAACTTAGATGTCTGTGTAAGTTAACGCCTTAACTATGAATTTGTTTAATTATAAAACTATAAGAAGCATCCAAACAGTATAAGCAAAGGGAGTGCACTTATTAATGGAAACTTTGAAAGTCTAACTAGGGCTTTCTGCAGACTTGCATTAAAATATGACGAACAATTACTGTAATGATTTAAAGAACATGCTATTATTTTAATTAAAGAATGAAATTTGATTTATGCATGTTCAAAAGGTCTGAGCTAAAGGTCTTAAGCTATTTTCTAATATCCCTAATGGCAAAGCAACATTTACTGGGTCAGCTGGTTTTTATAAAGTAAGGTAAGTAAAACTTCGCCCAGTTTATAAGAGACCTAAAATCTGGGTTGGTTTACAGTTTGCAAATTCATATTACCTACCTCCCGAATACGAATAAAAAAGCTTCTTGGAAAAATCGTATGTGAATCTTCACGGGCAAGTATGAATACCAGATTCCGAATTGAAGAATATTCGAATTAGGAGCGCCAAGCGACCGTGTCATGTCATGTTGGGCAAACATGACATCAGTCAATACCTAGCGGCTCAAAGCAAGGGTGACATCATCAATTTAAGAAATTGAATCGACGTTCTTGACAAGCATTGGAATTGTGACGTCTACGGCGGCACTTTGATCAATGAATAAATTCAGAACGAATCTAAAATATTATCTAATACGATTATTAGGTCTAAGTATAAGTTTTTTATTGTGGAACCCAAAATATCTGCCTATTTGTTAGGGATCCGTAACGTAGGTTCAAGGTTTTGTACAAATTTTGAGTCGATTCGAATGTGTTACGTCACAATCCAATGTCGCTATGTCTGTCTAACGGTCTAATGACAAATATTTAACTTTTTTGTTATTTGATCGATATACCCCGAGTTGCACGAAATAAATTTAAAAATTTAAGTGCTAGTTAAACTAATTTAATCGCGAGAAATGACAAAATTTCATACATTTTTTTACATTTAACAACTAAAATTTTTGAATTTGTTTCGTGCAACTCGGCATTAATTAGTTTTTCAGTGTACGTCATTGTTTTTATCCTATTTTATTTTATAATGTAATAATGAAAAAATTGGAGTCAAATACTCAATCAGTCACAAGCTGATGAGCTGATGATTAGAAGAATAATAAAGCAGAAAACGTACTCACAATTCATATCGCCCGGGCAGGTCTTGCAGCATCGGCCAGGTAACAGCGTGGGGGTGTCGCACGAGGGCTCCGGACACTCGTTCTTTATGTTGCGACATTGTACCTTCGCCACTACCCGACGCTTCTTTTGTACCTGAAACAAATATCTATTTTAACTTATATCAGTAAGCTTGAAAGGCTCGCCAAACAGCGGGCGGGACGTGAGCACAGCGGTAGATGTTATGTATTTAAATTTTCAATATCATTTAGTTCGCAATTTGTAAGCTATAATAAGGCATATTAGACTTATCGCGTAAATTTGCGAACATCCAGGATTTGTTGGGGAATTATTCACATGTCAATTTCAATATCTTTGTATGGAAGTGGCATGCATTCAATCTTAAATGAAAGAAAGACATCAAACAGCATCATGCCGCGGACGTTACAACTGCTCAAATAACGTCGCTACGCCCACGCTCTGCCCGCTGCTTGGCGAAACCTTTAATAAAAATAATGTACCTTCGCGGTTCGTGGGTAAAAGCATAACTTGAGGAACGAGCAGACCGATATAGCATTTAGAATTTTTGGCGTGAAGTCTTTAAAGTTTCCATAGTGGGATGTAATTGAGATGATAGAACACCATGGGATAAATAGAGTTTGATGTTACAGGCTGCAGCTACGAGTACATTAGATACGGTTGATTCTGTCCCTAAAATTGAATTGAACCTCTTGGTAGTTTTGATTCAAGAATTCATCATCGATAAATACGTAGCCGTGACCACGGTACAGCCACAACCCGACTATATTTTTAATTCGTACATAATTGTCAGATTAATTTCCCGCAAAATTGGAAAACTCCTACTTGATAGTGATTTTAGTAAAGACTCCAAGCCCATTATTGGACACAATTGACTTTTACAGAACACTCAGACACCACCTTTTTAGGGTTCCGTAGCCGAATGGCAAAAAACGGAACCCTTATAAATTCGTCATGTCTGTCTGTCCGTCTGTCCGTCTGTCCGTCTGTCCGTCCGTATGTCACAGCCACTTTTTTCCGAAACTATAAGAGCTATACTGTTGAAACTTGGTAAGTAGATGTATTCTGTGAACCGCATTAAGGTTTTCACACAAAATTTAAAAAAAAGTAATAAATTTTGGGGGTGCCCCATACTTAGAACTGAAACTCAAAATTTTTTTTTTCATCAAACCCATATGTGTGGGGTATCTATGGATAGGTCTTCAAAAATGATACTAAGGTTTCTAATATCATTTTTTTCTAAAATGAATAGCTTGCGCGAGAGACACTTCCAAAGTGGTAAAATGTGTGTCCCCCCCCCCTGTAACTTCTAAAATAACAGTATGATAAAACTAAAAAAAATATATGATGTACATTACTATGCAAACTTCCACCGAAAATTGGTTTGAACGAGATCAAATAAGTAGTTTTTTTGATATTTACAATAAACCTCTAAAAACAAAGTTAGTTTTGCGGTTCGATAAGAAAAGTGGTTTTATGGTTTTATTCCTCCGGTTGTAGTACGGAACCCTCAGTGTGCGAGTCCGACTCGCACTTGACAGGTTTTTTTTCGAAGACACTTTGTTTTAGAATAATGAGACGACGAGAAATTTTGCATTATGTTATCCCTACACTCAGTCTCGCCTACCCACTTGTGATCAAAATCTACGTTTCCACTTACCGGTATACACTCACATTTGATGCAGTACATCACTCCGAAGGGTGGGCCGAGGTCTGCGAACCAAGTCGAGCCAAGCTCCTTCGCCTGCTTCCCAAACTGACATTCTGTAACAAAAAAAACATAAGGTAAGAAAATGTTTGTCTTGACATACGGACCAGAAACGTGGACACTCAAGTCTCACAGTAAGCCTTGACCACAAGTTTAATGTATGCTTTGGAGAAGGCTATGGAGAGGGCTATCTCTAAAGGGATAGAATCCGCAATGAGGATATCCGTAGGGGAACCAATGTAACCGACATAGCCCAACGGATAAGAAAGCTGAAGTTGCAGTGGGCGGGCCATATCGACGGCCGTCGGGGCAGACATGAGTGGAGACCGCGTACCCGTAAGCGCAGCCTAGGACGACCTCCTGCCCGCTGGACCGACGACCTGAAAAGGGTCGCTAGTAGCGGGTGGATGAGGAAGGCGGAGGATCGTGTGTGATGGCACGCTCTCGGAAAGGCCTATGTCCAGTAGTGGACGTCCATAGGCTGATTAAGTAAGTTAAATATGTAACACTTTACGAAAATAGAACGTATAAGCGTTCAAATGTATTGAATTAAAGTATATTGAAACCATAGATTATCTTGTACGTTTATAATATGTTTATAATGCTTGAAAATACTGAGGTACGCAAACACAATGTTCTCCAAGCTCCAAGATTAATCAGAAATCTTCTGATTTATCGGATAAGTAGTTGCAGCGTGAAGGGGAAACAAACGTACACACACACACCCACATACAAACGTTTGGCTTTATAATAGCAGGCTGATGGAAGCCTCAAAGAGACGAGTGAATCGGCATTATTTAGGCAAACCTCTTACCTAACTCTCATCATTGCTTCCCATCAGGCAAAACTATCCTCATAATATGCAAAATTGACAACAATTAAAGAAATCAGCAGGACAGATTAATTTGTTTTGCTGTAATCCGCTACTTGAAAAGATTCTGTATGGTACAATATGCAGGAACACTGCCCACATGAAACACCACACACAATTTTCCAACACTTTCTTCGACGCACGTTTCGTCCCGAACCGGGACATCCTCAGGAGATGTTGACTTCACAATGCGAAATCGTAGAGTGACTCTCGTGTCAGCAACGCGTTCTTATATACCCTTTCGAATTACTCATCCTATTGTTCGCCCCACTCACTTCGGCTGGTCTCGTACCCCCGAAAACAAACGAAGCAGTGGCGAAGATGATACGTTAATTTGTTCGTTAAGTAATTGAAACTGATTATTATTGCTAAATTTTATTATTTCTAATTGTTCCAGCATGCTCAGATAAAGCCCTTTATCACAAGTATTAAGTAGAAACTAGAATGTTCAGAATGTAATGGTGTATATATTGGTCAAACAGGCCGTAAATTTGATACACGATACAAAGAACATATAGCCGCAGTTAGAAACAAACAACCCCAAAAGTCTCATTTCGCAAAACATCTTCTAGACAGTGGACACAAATTAGCACTCGATCATTCGTATAAAATCCTACATACTTGTGATAAAGGGCTTTATCTGAGCATGCTGGAACAATTAGAAATAATAAAATTTAGCAATAATAATCAGTTTCAATTACTTAACGAACAAATTAACGTATCATCTTCGCCACTGCTTCGTTTGTTTTCGGGGGTACGAGACCAGCCGAAGTGAGTGGGGCGAACAATAGGATGAGTAATTCGAAAGGGTATATAAGAACGCGTTGCTGACACGAGAGTCACTCTACGATTTCGCATTGTGAAGTCAACATCTCCTGAGGATGTCCCGGTTCGGGACGAAACGTGCGTCGAAGAAAGTGTTGGAAAATTGTGTGTGGTGTTTCATGTGGGCAGTGTTCCTGCATATTGTACCATACAGAATCTTTTCAAGTAGCGGATTACAGCAAAACAAATTAATCTGTCCTGCTAATTATGGATTTCCGCAAAATAACGCCTGCTTCCATTCAATAACAATTAAAGAAATCTCTAATCTTTCTTAACATATTAAATTTTCGTGCCAATTTTTGTTACAAACTCCTCCGAAACGGCTCGACCGATTGTTATGAAACTATCTGTGTATATTCGGGAGGTCTGAGAGTACGTCGTAAACTATTTTTTTATATCCCTAATGGCAATACGTTTGCGAGGTCATTTAGTATTGAATAAAAATTTCATTGGACTCCTATCTGCAATAGAACGTTACAATGTGGGAAACTTAAAAATATTGTAGGTTGCAAGCCAGAGGAATATTTTTAGCACAAGAATCTCAACCCTATTTTTATTCAAACACTGATAAATTGCAACGTCCAGCTAACCTTCGTGTAGTACTAAAGTCGTGGTCATTTGCTATTTCAGATAATAACGGACGCCTTCACCAACGGATTTATATCGGCGAATAGCTGGAAAGTGAAACCTTTCCAACCAATGCCCAATGATAAATGTATCACGATCGAGGACAATTATTGTTTTAACATTTTGAAATTATATTAATTAATTTAAAGGTGCGGTCACGAATTCAAATGGCACTTGAATTTAATTACAAAGTTACATAAAATGTAATATTCATAATGTTTTATTTTTGTCTCTTATAGTTATACAAACTCTAACTAAAACTACTATTAGGTACAGCTAATACAAACTAACTTGTTAGGGAACCTAGTAACTTTGTGTTTTCGGTGTTTACGGAAAGGGCATTTTGTAGATAATAATTATGATAAATAATTATGTATGTTACAAAATTCTCATAGCTTTATTAGAGTACACAGAAAATGTGTAAATTGTAAATATAAATTTCTAAATTTCAACAGTTTAAGGCATATCTTTCACATACCATATGCATGTATGCATTGTCCTTTTAGGTAGGTAAGTAAGTGATGTTAGTGTGCAGAGACTGTCTATTACATAATAACTACAAGTAACAATGCTTGGAAAGAACAACCTTTTACACAGCACATTGATAAAATATAGGTACATTACGGTCGTGATCTGTTTTCGCGTAACATTTTAAAACGGTATTAATTAATTTATAGGCGCGGTCACGACATTAAATGGCACTTGCTTTTAATTGCGTGGAATATCGATAAAACCTTATCATTAATTAAAAAATCTAAGGCAAATTTTAGTAGCAAAATAACGATGTAACTTGCCTAGCTGAACCATTTTTTTGGAGCTCTGATTTGATTAGTGTAATATAAGTATTGCTATTTATTACACTAATAAAATCAAATCAATCAAAAAAATATGCCTAAAAAATGTGTGTGTGAACCGCTGGACATATTTACGAAAACTTTAGAGTAGAAACGTGTTCATATATTTAACACGAGTGCGTGTTTTGTATGAATTGTTATAATTATGTAATGAAAGTTAGATTTTAACTCATCGTGTGCTATAATTAAATGTTAATCGTACTTGATACTATGTTATGTACTCGTAGATACAATTTACTTAAACTGTATCCTCCGGTTTAATCATATCCAAATTATGTAACAACTTGACAAAACCGATAGAACAGGACTTGTGAGTGAAACTCTTAGAAATATAAAAAAATTATCACTTGCCTTCATCATAGAGGGAATGTCGTTGCGAAATTATTTCGGGACTTTTATATATGACAAAATCTTATTGGCTAAATAGCAATCACAGAATTAATCAGTGGTTCGACCCTAATAAAGTCATCTGTAAAATATTATCAAACATTTTACTTATTATCATAGATATAGGTAGTATCAACCTGAATCACGAGGGAAATTGCAAATCTTTCACCTGCTGAAAACGCAAATAGAATAAACACATAAAATATTTTTACTTTAGAACGTGCATTTGTTTGTCATCGCTATGAATTTATTATTTCCACATGATATAATTTTATAACGAAGCCAGATCAGACCATGTTGTTTCTTTGATAAAAACAAAACAACATTCGAAAATTGTGTGCTAGGGATTATCACATAATATCTAAAACATAATATGAAAGATTCATTACCTTTCTTATTATATACGTATGAAAACACTCCTTTTATTAAGGTATATTTTTATATGCTACATAATATTATAGTTTTCTGTAAGCTCTACTTTGTTTACAAATCGCTCTCTTATCTCACAATCGTTGAGAAAGTTGTTGATATCATTGAGAAAAGAAATTTCGGGCGTCCACAAAATTACCTACCTACGATAACTACCCATCGTAGAAAAGTACAGCAAATTATGCAAAGTTTTTCGTCAGTTTCAATTATCTTTTTATCTTCTCTCTATCATATGATTTAATACCGTACCAAACTGATGTATGCGTCTTTGCAACGCTTTGATAAAAACACTAACACGAAATAGCGTATTCCCGGAGACGCCGCCGCGTCAAATATAATCCTGAGTTTTTAAACTGACAACATACGAATGACCACGCGATGAGACGAG
Source organism: Coenonympha arcania (assembly GCA_036785405.1). NCBI lineage: Eukaryota > Metazoa > Arthropoda > Insecta > Lepidoptera > Nymphalidae > Coenonympha > Coenonympha arcania. The sequence goes on from CM072067.1 coordinate 9,483,802, forward strand.
ACGCCAAGGTCTTAGAAATTCTCTTTGAATATAATACTGCGTCTCGCGAAATCAGCATGACAAGACTATTTTTAATGACGTCTCTCTAACACACTCGTAAATCAATAAAATTGGGGTAGTTACAACAAAGATAATGAAGACTACCGTTACAAGTCAGGGTTTCCAACGCAAGATTTCTGTTGTTTAGTGAATGCACTCACTCTTCACTTTTCTCTTATAGTTACTTCACACGTCACGGCATCACAGCGTGTTCGAGAGTAAATTGGAGAGCTTGGCGATACTTAGTTACCAATACTTTCTGCAATATCTAACGATTCAAAAACTATATAATGTACTAGCATTTTAATGTATTTCATTATTTTTGGTATTTCAGTAATGAAACGATTAATTAATTTTGCTAATAATTTACACGTGTATTCATTATTCAAGTATTTCATTGTGAAATATGACCCTTTCCAATTTCCATTATTGTCAATATAAATGATACGTATAATATGGTGAGTATGGAGGTTTGATAACTTTGAAGAACGACGTATGAAACTTAGTTATATTTGTACGACTATCACTGTCCTTTAAAAAGGAATGTAGACTTGGTTACGCTATTAACAAGGTGCATTAACATACCGCACTGGGAGGACATCTAAAAATAAAAGTGCAGGTTATCGTGTTGAAAGGTAGAAAACAACTGTGTGATACCTTGAGGAGTTTACGAGCATCTAGATTCTAGCCGGGTCCATGCTGCGTCTCGCCTCCTTAGCTGTGGTGTTTGACATCAAACAAAACCAGTTCGGCTTAAGTTTCATTATAAAAACATTTTTTTATTTATATTTTATACAATTTTATTGACTGTTCATTTGAAGCAATTAAGACTACTTACCTATATAGTTATACGATTTCTATGTACCTACTCGTATTCTACAATTTACAGGTAGGTATAGGTTATATTGATAACAAGTTTGAATTTTTTGGCTTTTTCATACAGTAAGATGCGTGAAAATCAGGTAAACTTCTAGCTTAAAATGACTGAGAAAATCTAATTACGTAGGTTTTTCCGATATGATGTTGGGGCGCACTGCATCTGACATGGGCATGCGCCATGCGCACCACTTTACATCAGGTGAACTTTATCACATCAGGCTTTATGTGCAACTTAGGTACAACTTTATGTGCAAATTCTAACTTCTATACGAGTCTACGAGCTATACACATGAATTCAATTTTCGAGCCCTAAGCAGCTATCAGATGGCCCGAGGCGATAAAACGCCTCTATAAATAGGCGTCACTGTTATCTGTCTCGCGTAACTATTTAATTAAACCCAGCAGTCGGGGGCACAGATACGGGTATCAGGGCGTATTGCGTGAGAACATACTGATCTTAGTGTCAACGCAACGCAGCCATATCGTATCGTACCAATCGTATCTTATCCTATCGTACCCGAGACGTTGAAACGGAACAAAAAGTCGTAAGCATTCGCACGTACATCGTATGTTGTTTGAGCATCAAATGCTGTTTCATTGATAAACTTCACCACCACTCTTTCCTCAACACTATAGCCGGCGCAATAGCTCGCTGCTTATGGTGTAATAAAATGGGGAACAAGGCCTATGCTGTGCTCTCTTTCCTACTCACGAACTTTACGTCAAGTCTGCCGGTCAAGAAACGCAGTCGTCCTGCTTCCTCGCGGGCAGCGAGATACTGCGCCGACTCGCATAGAATCAGACATCTTATCGAAGCAAGCAAGAAAATGGCAAAAATTGGCAAGAAATAACGTGTTAAATTGATAAGCGTTTACCAGTTTTCCTCCTCTTTTCGTAATAGCATGCTTTGGAAACCTATAGTTTAGTAAATGCTGCTTAACAGGTTTCTAAGCGATGATTTATCGTCTTCAGTTCATCTCAATATCCTCGCTATTAGGTGTAATAAGGAAGGAGGGTGCGGCGCCAGGATAAGGATGCAACAATCACTAGCCGAGCTCAATAAGACTCTTTGACGCATCTAAAATTTAAACGACTGTTGTTGCTTCTGAGTTCTGGCATTGCAAGTAGTGCTACTAGATGATTCTTATGGTCAATTAGCTTGCATTTGTAGTTGATAATGTAGCTGCTTTTTCCTGCTGGATAGCTTTGAAGTTGAGACACTCATGGATATGGCTTATTCATAGATACCATGGGGCGTTAGTTTATTTTGGTGTGTAATTTTGTGCACTTTGTATAATGTGTACATTGGAGTCGCATGCTGAGATTGAGCCTTATAATGGATTCCTCTTTTTCTTTGTCCTCGCCTTATCTCATTACACGGAGTCGGCTTTCACATCATGTTATGCCATGTCTTGAAGTCGAAGGCATTTTATGTGCCTTTGTCCTCGTGTTCTTGACGTGTTGCCTTTTTGTGATAGGCATGGCTGGCTTCTGTTTTACAGCCGCGTTGCTACCTGAGGATGAGGACCATATCCGCTGCCATATGCCCCATCCATCCATCGTCCCATATGTTGAATTCCATATGTCCCTCTTTAGATACATAATGTTATAGTCCACTAACGGAACCTGTAAGCGAATTTAAAGACGAAGATATTCCACATTTAAAAAATTTCTGCTGCACTCGGTTTATGCTTGTAAAAATATTATCTCCGCGATGATTTAGGCGTATAAACTGAAGCGAGACGTCGCGTAACCTTCTGCCGAGTTCTCGGAACCCCTGGCCCGCAGCCAACACCCGCCGCCGCCGGCATCGCCAGGGAAATGAAGTATGCGCGACGTCCGTCCCGAGCTCTGAGATCTGTTTATGGAAATTTGTACCCGCCGTAATGTGCAGCTGTTTGTTTTGAAGTGAACTCAATATCTATAAATTTGTCAAGATCATCGCGAAAGTACCCGCGTAATAATAGCAATAATGTTGCTAATTTAGTGCGACAAAATTTCTCTTTGGCGATAAAGTATTGCACGGAGAGCTGCGGCTGCACTCGCTATATCAACGTTAACATTATTTATGTATGTGCCGCCAATATTTTGTATGGTTCCGCCGTTCCAATTACGACTTCGTCAAACGCTCACCGTTTCTATATGCCGAAGGCAAAATATAAGTTTAGAAACGCGGCTGGTCGTCTTCTAAAGCGAAGGGGCTACATTTCCCACCAGACACCTTACAGATCCGAACTGCGGGGCTAGACAAAGTCACAAGCGTTTGGCGTTAACGCTAGTCGACAAAAATGTATGGACAAAACAAATGACTGTAGAAAAACCACGATAATAATTACTAAACACGCTGTGTTTGATACTGTCGGCTGTCAATTGTCAAGCGAAGTACGCTAAAGTTATCTACAAGGTCCGCGAGAACGCCAGCGAGCGTTCAAGTTAGCGTAGTTAATTATTCAAACACAGCGTGTTTAGTAATTATTATCGTGGTTTTTCTACAGTCATTTGTTTTGTCCATACATTTTTGTCGACTAGCGTTAACGCCAAACGCTTGTGACTTTGTCTAGCCCCACTGGTCCCTATTTTAGAGCTGATAGTTATCTATGCATTATGCATCATGAAGGCAAAATATGCATGGCAATATATATTTTTCCACCGTATGTAAACGGCGGAATCACATCAAATTTCCGGCGACATTTGAATTAATAATGAATTCTTGGTGTCGATACTTACTCAGGTTAATTATAAATTAAGTAGGAAATTCTTTTTTGTGTTTTAGTTTCGGTACTAACGTCAAATGCGTCGAGTCAATGGGTACACTACTGCTATAAACTATTTAATACGTATCAAAATTATTATCCTTTGGTTGGATTAGAACCCACGGCCCATCTGTCGCAGCTAGGTGCTCTACCAATTGACCCACTAGCGCATAGGTATCCTCCGAGACAATCACTTTTATTTTTTAATCTCCTTTTCAAATAGAGCTAGTTTTAAACGAGAGAAGATCTAGAGAAAGCACCTATCCGAAATTTCGTTCCACAAGCCTACCAAAAGCAGTGGTAGAAATAGAATAGACAAATCATACAGATATGGCTGGTGGCCACGACATACATAATATGTAATAGGTATATATAACACGCTTAGCAAAGGCACGGCCACATCAACGAAGCGTGTCCGAGCCGATTCAATAAATCCTCTACATATAAAATGGAAAATTCTTTCCAAAAAACCAACTTCAAATGCCACTACAAAGAGTGAAATAATTTTTAATGTACACCAATTCGAAGTCGGGCAATGTTTTGTTCAATCATTAATAGTCCTTCGTATTATTAAACTTAATGTGCAAAGAAACGACAAAATTATCGTCAATACGGAGGACTATTAGTGAATGAACGAAACATTGCCCGACTTCGAATTGGTGTACATTAAAAATTATTTCACTCTTTGTAGTGGCATTTGAAGTTGGTTTTTTGGAAAGAATTTTCCATTTTATTTTTTACTTTTTAGTGGAAAACAAGTAATGCGCAAGGTATTGGAAAAAATGCCCAAATCGCTGGAAGTATGCTTCTAAAATCTGAAGAGTTCCCTCAATTTCTCTAAGATCCCATCATCAGATTCTGACTTGATGAATACAGTCATTACTTGATGACTGCTAGGAAATGCAATAGTAACTATAAAAAATACCTAAATCGCTTCAAGTATACTAGCAAAATTTGAAGAGTTCCCTCGATTTTACCAAGATCCCATCATCAGATCCCGACCTGATGACCATAATACAACCTGGAAAAAATTACTCTTTTAAACAATACCCAAATCACTTCAAGTGTGCTTATAAAATTTGAAGAGTTCCCTCGATTTCTCCAGGATCCCATCATCAGATCCTGATTTGGTGACAATGGGACCATCTGTGAACTATACCCTTTCAAACAAAAAAAGAATTTTCTAAATTGGTCCACGCATCTTCGAGTAATCGGGGAACATACATAAAAAAAAAATAAAAAAAAAAAAAAAAAAAGATTCCGACGAATTGAGAACCTCCTCCTTTTTTTTGAAGTCGGTTAAAAAGGGTTGAAATCGCCGTGCGCCGTATTTCAGCGAGCGTAGGCAGACGATAAATCGTTTGCTGTGAACTAGCCTTAAGGGGAATTTCTCGCGACTACTCGCCAAATTCACATTTTATTAATTAGTTTTTCGCTATTTGTAAACCGATAACGCATTGTAAGCTTATAGCAGTTGATTACGCCAAGGTATCATCAAGGTGCATAATATTAGGTATGTGTATATATTTTTATTTGAATTTAGAATTGACTTTGAGTATGAGTAACTAACAAAATACTATATTTTCAGAGTTTTATAAATGGACACTGTGATTCAAATATTTAAATATAAACATTAAAAGTTGCTATATATATTATATGCTGTTGCTCGCGGCTCCAACCACGTTAATCAGTCTTTCGTGAATCAAGTGGGAACTAAAGTTTCTCCGAGATAAAATAATGATAAGATAAATCTATCTCCATTCCAAGAGTAATCCAAATCAGATTATTACTTTTAGCCATTACAAATAAAACAACATTAGTGTGGTGATACCTTCTGCCGCTATTCCCGCAATTGTATTGCGATTTTACAATATCTTATACTTGAACATAAAATTTAAAAAAAAATTGGTGCACAGGGACGTACAGTGCGCCTTAAAAAGGATACTTTGATACTATATTCGCCCTGACAAAACACTTGCAGCTGATCTTTAGATATAACTTAAATAAGATTGTCTGAGATTCAAACCCTGAATCCGAATCTTAGACTGAAAATCTGGCTGTTACAGTCGTCACTGACACGAATTTCAGAAATTAATAAACATCTTCTCTTGAGCTTGACGTGAAAAAAATTAGAACATCTGAATCCGATGCGTAATATTTTTAAATTTAGGTCTAGCAAAATGATTGTACGAGTAGTAAAGGTTATTTGGAGGGGAAAATGGATGTTCTTCATGGCTCATAAGCATGACTAATATATTATTTTTGCATAATTGGACGTCATTTCGTCTTATTTATTCTAATTAATGTAAATGCTTCGTACACAAAAATCCAGGTATGTATTCTAGACGCTCCTTAATCAATTGTTTGGTAAATAAAATCTTAATTTTAAAGAGTAAAGGAATAAAATTTATCAATGTACGTAGGTTTATAGATAACACGGCTTCCATCTTTACCTACATCTAGTCAAAGACGCGTACGAAGCAGTTTGATTCCTCGTTTCTGCTATGCACTGCAAAGTCTTGAATACTCTCCTAGGCAAAGTCTTACCTAGGCAATATTAAAAACCAACTTGGGCGCCTTCAAATGAAGAGTGAATAGGCATCTTCTATAGACAAGCGCGTTCCAATTTAAACTGTATCTGATGATACAGTTTAAGTTGTACTTTCCATCACGTGTGATCACAGTCAAGCGCTAGCCTATATAGCTAAAAAGGGTATCCTGCAATTAAATCATATTATAACATACATATTCCGTATTCGAGCCTCCAAACGTGGATTAAGGTGACATCTGAACTACTGGACCACTACTGCTAAATGATTCGATCGATGCGCAACAATAATTCCTACAAGCTTCGATACACACCTGTTACTGATATTTGATACTTGCTTTACATAATACGCGTGGCCACAGGCGACCCGCACCTGAGGCCAGCCGATTCTGCGCGGACACATCAGCCGAATTTACCCGAACCTCCATCATTCGCGCTCCTCTACGAAAACATTACTTTTCTGGTCTAACCCTCGAGCCTAGAAAGCTGCGCAAAAACTATCAAAATCAACAGAAACAATAGATATTTCAATTTATGATGACGCGTCTCACTCTGTCAAACTCCATATGAATCGAATGAAACATAAGTGATTTTGACAGATTGGAGCGCGTCTTCGTGGTTTGAAATATCTCTATCAAAATATTAACAAGGGATAAGATGAAACAGATAGACACGTGCTTGTAATATACAAGTACATTATTTTAGTATCCATTATAACATAATATGAATTTACCTATTTCATTATTTCTTCGCCTTTGAAATTATTGAGGTCCGTGAATTAATTATCTCTTGGATGGCTTTCATTTCAATTTTTGGATCGTATTTATTCGGCCAATAGCACCTTAGCACTATAGTCGCCACTTTGACTCGGTTCCCCCAAGGTCTAATGCCAGTGCCCGCATAATTTGATATTTTTACTTATTTCGTACATAATTATTATGCTTATTCGAAAACGTTCGTAAAATATATCAAGGACATGTTTCCTAGATATGTTATGATAAATATTACGTCGTAATAACAAATGACACAGCAACCAAAATGGAAACAAAGCAGATATCGAATTACCTATTCAAACTCTAACTCGTTCTATAAGTTGGTCCACTATTTCTTACTTGGTAACTTGGAAAGTTTGCGAAGTTTTGGAAATGTCTTTATTTGTTTAATATCTAAGATGTTTCTTGTTCTGTGTTTCAAGTATCAAGTAAAAAGGTTATCTGCCGGCACACTATACGAATGAACCCACATCTTGTATACCTACTCAAGCGAAATATACGCTATGCTTCAATGTCGTTTCCTACAATCTTTACTGGTTTCCAAAACAAGTAAAAATTGTAGGAACTTCATTGACTGTGCCCGGCGCCCGCGCGTCGCTGTTGACTGGTTCTTCTTGTTCTACATAAGAGTATATGCCCACAACACAATTTATCATGTTTATGTCCAGTGTGTTCCGATTTAAATGCGAGAACGCGCCGCTGAGGCCGCTTACATTGTCGAACCAATTAGTAGGAACCATAAAAATCATACAAATCATTCTTCTTCCTTATTAGTATTTCGGCCGGGTGCCGACATGATGTTTATTTTCTCGTAATCTTCGGCGGACGCATATTGAGACAGTTTTACGAGCTGTAGACAGTTTAAAAGATAGCGAATACCTTATCGGGAGCAACTCGCTCGACGAAAAGTGTGGATAGACTCGTAAAAATATCAAATTATTGCTGTTTATTTATGTTTTATTTCCGAACTACCAGACGCCGCAAAATTTATCACACCTACTTCCGTTTTTAGGGTTCCGTAGCCAAATGGCAAAAAATTTAACTCTTATAGATCCGTCATGTCTGTCTGTCTGTCTGTCCGTCCGTAGGTCACAGCCACTTTTTTCCAAAACTAAGATTTTCACAAAAAAAATTGTGGAGGTTCCCCATACTTAGATACGAAATTCAATTTTTCATCAAACCCATAGGTGTGGGGTGACGTATTTATGGATAGATCGAGTTAAATCTTTCAAACTCTATCATTTTATTGAATCGCTTTCATACAAGAAAGACGTCGTATATTAAATGCGGTTGTTGTTTACGTCTGCAAACATAGGTAACGGTAGGTACCACATGTCGCGACGTTGGTTTCATTTTTATGAAAATTATTTCATCGCCTAATCGATTAGTCTGATATTATAATATCCAGTGGCAGACAGTGGATAGGAGCCAACTCTCAAAACAAAAATATCACGTATAATTTATTAAGTATCATTCTACGCATGCTTCGGGAATGAGCACTCGTACAGTTGCACATCATAAAAACAAACTTAAAGAATATTTTCGCGAATAACAGTCGACAATCGCCATCGAACTCTATAAATAGGTATAAGGTGCATATTCTGTTCGTTAATAATGTTATTATTTCTGTCTGGTTTCCCTGAATATTACCTACTAACCTTGGTGATCAATGATCATACACGGCAGACATAGTACCTATAAGAGGGTAAGGTACATTTATTCATGGGTGAAAACAAAACGTAAAACGTGACTAACATTATCAAAACAAATAATCCACTATTATAGAGTAGGTATCTCTCTGAATTTGCAATTAGGTAGACGAAGTATGTAAGGCTGTCTTGTTCATTACTTATTACACTAATTTTAAACAAAAATTTACAAAATATATCATCGATTTCGGTCTCAATATCTAAATGAATATACAAGAAACACGATAATGGTGCAGCTAATTCTGTTGAACAAAATGTCTAAACTAAACTAGTAATTTAAAAGAGTGCTATTTTTTCAGACGGTTCCATATGATAGGATAGCACTATTTTTTTAATTAGTTTAGTTTAGAGATTTTGAACAACAGAAACGACCACAATATTAATCTAAAGACTTCAACAATATTCTTGTTAGGTACTGTGAAAATTGTCTAATGTCCATGTGAAAATACATAACCACTTTTACTTTAGCATCTGATGATAGGTTTACGCTGTCTACATTTTGATAAGGCAGGTACTCTCAATACAAAAATACTTCCCAGACACGTTTCGTTTTGTAGGTTGGCATAATTTAGATTTTTTTAGTGTGTTTTCCGCTCCCTTTAAACCTATTCAAAAAGATGTTTGGAATAGCATTCTACCTATAATTATAGCTACAGATTACTATAACTCGGTTATCGTTCAAATCTTGAAGAAACCGTGGATTTTTTCAGGGTAAAAACTAACTAATATTTTTATGTTAATCTAAATTATAAGCTATTTACTTTCCCACATTAAGTACTTTATTTTTAAACCTTTAGCGAAGATGTTCAATTTTGTCGATCAAAATGTTATTCGTGTGATCTAAGAGAATTTACACACACGTTATCATAATGTTGCACAATTATTCCGAGTAGGTAAATTCCTCTACCACAAATTTTGTCCCCAGTTTGCCTAGGATTTATCTCAAACACATAGCTATTCATGCCTCATTAGACAGATTATTTACGGTATTTAAACATAAATCATGGGGTTTCACACTTAACAACTAATTTTTTTTAATATATCACGACTTTACACATCGCAATATAGCCCCAAAGTATAACTTGTGTTATGGGTACTTTATAATGAAAAACAGACACTTGCAAATATTCATGCTCATGACACGGACAGTTGGCAGTTGTGGGTATTGAACCCACGACCTCCGACGTAAACGCCAGGATCGCTAACGCTACGCCATTCGGTCTTCAAATATTATTGATACGGATACATTTGTATGTGCCGTAAAATTTTCAACAAAAATTTGGGTAAACCGTGTTACGTTTCTACAAACATAATTATATTATTTGAATGAATAGTAAATATATCAAATAAATTTTTCTAATAGAGTTATCAATCATCCGTCAGAATGCAGATTAAAAGTGATTGTACAATGTCGACGTACAGCGATATTATAATAATTACACCAATATGCATTGAGATTTACAGCAATTTGAATGACTCCGGAGTCCGGATTATCAATAGACATATACCCTGGATAGGGCGGACAAGGTGCCCAAAATTCTTGTTTTGTTTTGCCACCAGCAGTAAGGCCACGTGTAGTTCGCTCAGCAGTCACCTATAGAATTTTGACAGATAGCGTTTTGTTTGCTTGTATGAAAAAGGTTTACGTAAATCGTTCGGATGTCCATATCCTCAGGTTCCTTATCGGTGGGATTATCCCAGAAGTATTACATTTCAATGTCAATATTTACATTTAAAGACGTTGTGACCTACTGAAATTTTCAGTTATCTACAGAAAGAGCAATAAAAATATTTTAAATTAAATATTATTTTTCGTAACATGGATAAGTATTTTTCTTATTTATGTAGATAATACTTATCATACAAACGACAGGAATGTTAATTTTAATTGTGCGTGCTTGGGCGATGTCGTGCTATATTATGATTGCAATTTATCAATCCTTTATCGTACGACTTCCAAGCCATTGAATTTATTAGGACTGTCCTGTAACAAAGCAAGTATCGACCGTCCCAATAAAAACATAATTAAATATCAATCATGCAAGAATAAATCTACAATTGCGAACACTTCTATTTACTCGTAGGTAAACATAATATTATGTAAGGATTTTCAGGTTTGCATGTTGCTCCTTTGTCAGACAATTTCCACGTTTTAAAACTCATTTTATGACATTTCTGCTGCCCGCAGTTTTGGTTGCGGTAATTACGAGTTTTCACTGATCCCGTGTATGCCACGGATTTATCCCGGATAAATGTAATTAGTCCAGGGTATATAATCTATGATTTAGCATGAAGGAATAACAAACCGACACACATACACACTTACATACGAGTACAAACTTTCGTATATGTGAGTTTACTTCTTATATGTAATTTTGCACTATTATCCTTATAATGTCTACTGTGAACAATAAAAAGCATATTTTTAAAATATTTGTACTATATTCTTAATCCTGCAAAACTGGAGATACCTGGAAACCCTAACCAGAGCGCAAGGCGCGAGGCGCGAGGCGTGGCGAACTATGCGCACCACACTATGCAGGGAGATAACTGCCAATTATTATGAATAAACTAGCTTTACTACTATGTTAATAAGACTTGAGATTTTTCCTCGACGATTTCACCAAGCGAGAACACTCATTAATGGTTTTGTGTCTCCGTTATCATAGGGGTTAGTACAGGTTTTTGTACGAATTTCGAGTCGACTCGCATCGCACAGACGAATCGAACGCCTTCATACATTTACATTTAGCGCCATCTATGGACAGTCGCTAACATTCAGCTATGAACAGATGGCGCTGGCTGTAAATATATGGAGGAGTTCGATTCGTTTGTGCGAGTTGACTCGAAATTCGTACGAAAACCTGTACTAACCCTACAGACCCCGTAGAAAGCCTTTAGCGATAACCTAATACCAGAAACAAAATGAAAACCGTGCGTTTGCGGGAATTATTTTATTGCTATAAGTAGTTTATTTCATTGCTAGTAGACTTCCGCAAAGCGCTGATATTATATTACTATTTACTTCATGCACAACTATAAACAGTCGTTCCTAAAGTTGATTCTGAGAAATACATTAATACCAACTGAATTTATCTTATTGCAAGTCATTATTTAAAAAGGTCTGCAAACCATTTTGTAGTTCATTCTAGACTTCTAACAAACGTAATAGGTTAAAATCTGGTGTACCTACACGTAAAGTCATCTTTGTCCCGGAAAATATGTTTTCAGTAAACAGTACTAAAGTAACATGTATACAGGGATAGTAAATCCATCCAGAAGTGAAAGAATTTTGGGGATCGTTTCATCAGAATTGAAGAAAACTCCTAGGAAAGTCCTCCTTATCGTAATAATTAGAGACTGTTGTATCCCAGTATGCATTCTTCATTTATTCTAAAAGGTTTGTCTAAACCTACTCATAGGAATAGACAAGACCCGGCGGATCCTTATAAAAAAAGGCGCCAGTTTACTGGTATCAAAAAATGTTGGTTTTGTTTGAAGTATGGTCTATTCACGCCACAGATCACTATACTTGTTATTAGTCCACACGTGCGTTTCCACAGGGACGGTTTCCGCCATATTGACGACCGAATGGCGTAGTGGTAGCGAACCTGCTGTCTGCGCCGGAGGTAGTGGGTTCGATTCCCACTACTGGTAAATGTTTGTGTGATGAGCATGAATGTTTTCCAGTGTCTGGGTGTTTTTCGATATATTATATTTAAGTATATTAGTATATATGTATATTTATCAGTCATCTAGCACCCATAACACTTGGCTATCGCTTACTTTGGGGCTAGATTGCGATGTGTAAAATGTCCCGTATATATTTATTTATTTATTTATAATTTTATTGTGCCGTTTAAGCGGGAAATTTGACAGATGTGAGATGGCGCAACTTTTTTCGTGTATGAAGAAGGTTTACGTAAAATGTTCTGATGGACTCATCCTTAGGTTCATATCGATGTCCTTATCGTAATAGTTAGAGACTGTTGTATCTCAGTATTCACTCTTCATTTATTCTAAAAAGTTTGTCTATACTGATAGGTCAAAGACCCGTCTGCGATCGCGCGTCGTGTACCTATTTAATTTAACACTTGGCGTTTTTCTAGTCCTCATGGAGTTTTCATTCGAGCCCGATGGGACGGAGCACGGCGAGACGGGCCCACGGCCCACGCCCGTCCTCATTTCTTGGGCTAAATATAATTTCACTTGATCATTTAATTATATGGAGATTAATAGGCGCGCGGGCACGCCAACATTCGCGTTAAAGTGTACGATATGGCATGAAATGTTTACTATTGGTTTTGCCATTAGGGATATAAAAAAAACTTACAACATTCTCTACCTACCGAACATACATAGAAATTTTCACAAGAATCGGTCGAGCCGTTTCCGAGGAGTTTGGTAACAAATATTGGCACGAGAATTTTATAATATATATTAGAGATTAGAGATATCAATGTCTATATTTTTCAATGGTCACCCTAGTCACTGGTTGGAAGCTGTTGGACCGAACCAGAGCAGAGACTCATGAGATCCTTCAAATTGACTGAACTCTACCACACGAAAAATACTATAAACTAGCTGTTACAGGCTCTAAATAAGAGAACAATATTTGTATATTTGCACGAGCAGGAAATATTTATTACATCATCTAAGTAAACATATAATTAAACTTGCGCATTTAATTATATAAGAAGATTTATTTACCTTTTAAGTCTCAATTAAAAAAATCTAAATTAAATTTTATTATAATTATTTAATTAATTATTATTTATGGTCCATGATAAAGGTTCGTATGGATATTAACGATTTTATAGGTATTCACTACGCTAGGTTAATATACGACTTACTGACTGGGAACTTACTTATTAGAAGTCGGTTAAAAATTCAGTTGTAAAAAAGTTTGAGGGGTAGGTATTTGTGTTAAGAAGCTCCATTTATTTCATTAGCTCAGCTATCCTATGCTTTTTACATATTGTTTTTGTATCTTTAACCAAAAAAAGTATACTATCACTTAATCCGCAATTGCGCAAACTGGATTTCATGCAGCCATTGTATTTTGTTACTATTATTTAAATTTAATAAAAGGTTTAAGAACTAATAATTTTAATATATACTGAAATGTCTCTTATGAAAAAGTATCTAAAACGCACTGACAACAGAGGTTTCAGTAAAGGAAAAGGTCAACACTCAACACTACGCAGCCGGTGGATGGCGCCAGAGATAAAGGAATGTAGGTAAGCATATAAAAATATCTCCCCGACAAGAATAAGACCGCGTAATTAATGCTCTTTATGAGTTAACAAATGAAGATTAATAATAACCATACTTTTTTCTTTGTTGCGATGTTTAAATTCTGTAGATAACTTTAATATTATCTTAATGAAACGAACTGTTCGCTGGCAGACTTATTAAAAGAAAAATGTAAGAGTTATAAATTACAGCATAAGGATAATAGTTCAAAAATATTTTAAATAATGTTTTTATTTCATTGTATGTCAACTTTTAACCCCCCCGGTGGCTATTTCAAAAAAAAAGGCAAAAGCTGACAAAAAAAGCCCGTGTGGAAAATGCAGCTAAAAGGGTTATACATATTCTGTGGCAGAAAGGACCGTGGCGCCTGAGGTTGGCCTAATTACATCTAATTTAATGTTAAATGCACAGATTTTTAATGCACCTTCGATTTATAAATTAACATATTATTTTAATCTGCCATCTTAATAATTACGGATCCTGTTTTCAGATTTGCACTTGCAGTCTGTTTAATTTGCACTTTAGATTTTTTATCGTTACTTAACTCGGAAAAGAAATCTCGTATTGGATTTCATACAATGTTGTGGTCTTTTGCCTGTACTTATCATTTCTTTAATAATTTTATTAGCTCATTTTTGGTTATGATCACCTATGTGAAATTTTATTCACTTCTCAAAGTTGCGTTGAGCCCGTTACCTCTTTTTATTTAAAATTAATTTTATTCCTTAATGGTACGAGTTCTTTGGTTAAGGGGCATTGCACAAGTCTGACCGCCAAATTCAAATTCTATTTGGTTATTGGCAGTTGTAAACCAATACAATTTAGGTTTTTTTCAGTAAATTGCGAGGATGGCAGTTCTTTGCAGGGCACTTGAAACAACTTAGCTACAATTCCTTTTTTTTGAGTAAATTCCCACATTATATTTTGTTTCTTACAAAAATTGAACAATGTTTATATTAAATATTTTTAAACCACCGTGAATTTCCGTGGGGAATAGATGGCAGCTACTTTATAATAAAATCCTAACCGAGTATGGCGTAGGTAAGTTGTATGTAAGGTAGTAAACTTTAGTCAACTCTCGGAATAATTTCGTAAAAATATGGACATTTTAAGCACAACATAGCGGACTGGGGCGTGTAGTGCGCCTTAATCTGATTATTGGTTGAAATTAAACAGACGTGCAATAAAATTAGGCCACCTTTTTTAAAGGCGTGGATATTACGAACAAAATCGTACCTACCTCAATATTCAAATGTGCCTACGACACAAATTCCATCGTTGAATGCAATTCAACTTAATAAGGTATTACCTATCAAGCATCATATTTCATTTCTTACATGTTACAATTTTTCATATTAATTAGGTAGGTAGTAGGGACATTACTACTACCGAAGTACATAATTATTATTAAGTTAATTTTAAACAATTTTTTTTCACCCAGATATTACCACAGTGTTAAAAGATCCTACTACTATTTTTAATCTGTGGTATTACAAACATTAAGATTTACGATTCGTTATACATACGTTAATATTTGATTTGCATATTGAGAGCTTGCAACTTAGTATTCCTTCGGACGCAATTCATTATTGGAACCAATCAAAAGCAAGATAATATTTTAAACAGTAAATCTGAAATGCGAACTACTAGTAGGTACTAACTGCAACTTTGATGGGCCCAAAATCGTCAATAATTGAGTTAAAAATATTAAAAAAATTGTCTTTGCTCTATTATTTATTCCTCAGTGGATACACTGAGTTTGTTTTTATTATTTCTCATTTATACAAATACACATTAAAACAAAAATTACAATAACATCCATTGTAGTTTCCTATGAAAATTAGAAAAATTCGCTGTGAAGCAGAAACACGATTATAGTTGCCCCAAAATCTCAATTTTTCTAATTTTTATCGGAAACTACTATGGATGTACTTAATTGCAATATTTGTTTTAATATGTCGATAATAATAATATTCAAAAACTCTCAGAAACATATTTTTGATAACTGGCTTAGTTTTTTAGTTATTAGGTAAAACGTAATTTTTCTGTCATATTCTTCCGCGACGCTGCATGTCACACACACCAACGTATTCGTGAGAGTGAGAAAGACTAAAATAAATTCAATATATCCTCTTAACTAAGACGCAATGTAATAAAATTGCAATGTAAAAACGACTAGATACAGCCCAACACAGCGACAGCTCTGTGAGTGCGGCAACTTTTTCTTGTAGTGCGAGTGTGTCAATTTGAAATTGGCATGGTGCGCGGATGCTAGTGTGCGTGAAAAATTATGTAGCGACGGCTCGGGTATGCGAACCTCTTGGACCTCTATGGTAAAAATATGAGTTTTATATGCATGACAGCACGAGGATAAGCCGCGAAAGTAGAGAGAGGTGTGTCGCGACAAAGGCAGGCTCGCGCCTCGTGCGGCGACGCGACGGCATTTAAATACAATACGGCAATAGTTCAGACCCGCCAGCCTTAAGCATGCATAATCACGTAGGCTCAAGCTGCGACATTCTTTAAATAACTGTGTTTCCTCCATTTCAATATTTTCCGACCCGATATATGAAGCTAAGGATGAGAGCATCTGAACATTTCACGTAAACCTTCTTCATACAAGAAAAAATGTGCGCCGTCTGTCAAATTTCCCGCTAATACGCCACAATATGGCGGAAACCGTCCCTGTGGAAACGCGCATGAGGACTGATAACAAGTATACCTAGTGATTTGTGGCATGGACCGCGGTCCATAGACAATAGTGCGGACGGCTTACTACTGACGCCGTGCCGTTGGTGTCAAAACAATCATTTTACACACCAGTAAACTGGCGACATTTCTTGCGCGGTTAGCTGGGTCTTTTGTTTACTTAAATGTCTATTATTTTCAGTTTTCTTAATCTCAGTCGTTCTCTCTTGGCGTAGTAGTCGTGGTTATGAGCTACGATGCTGTCTCTCCGGCTTCGGATCATCCACCAACGGCTATTGGTAGTATTGCGGGTGAATATGGGGGGGAGGAACTGAAAATGGCCCGGACTATAGTGCCAGTCTATCAGTCTAGTCAGTCAGTAAAGATATGTCTTCCACTCGGCCTTGAACCCCCAGGCGTCTATGTTATCCTCCTTTCTTGTGATGTGGATTTTCATTCCAAATACATGCCAAACCGGTGCCGATTTTGTCTCTATTCTACATGGTTATAGGTATTCTAAAACGCTTGACGGTAAGACCAAGTCAGACTACAATTATCCAGCAGAAAATCAGCGCAGGTTAAACTGTAGAATTGAGAATGAAATAGTTATTTGTTATGCAAGGGCGCAAAATGGATTTTTGGGCCGAGTGTCAAATTTGAATGCTGAGCGGCGAAGGATTCTAGGGTTGAACCCTGAGCGCAGCGAGGGGTTCAAAGAATAGAATCCTGAGCATAGCGAGGCATTCAAAGGACACGAGACCCAAAAAAATTTGCGGCCGTACATAACACAAAATTTTTCATCTCACCACAGCGAGGAAAATTACTAGAAGAACACTTGGATCGGCATTGCTAGTATGTAAGATGTTGTCTTGAGTAATACTCTGCAATAACTTCACTCACTTAATTAAATCCACCTTAAATCATCACTCATCTTATTACAAAACAGTAATGAATAAAAACAAAATATTATTATTTATCACGATTAGAAAAAAAATGAGTTACTTTTTTTTTCTACTTGTATTTTGGATGCGTTCAAAAATATCAATTTCTAAGAACCAACGATAATAGAAGAATAAAAAAAAAAATTA
The DNA here is from genome assembly GCA_036785405.1 of Coenonympha arcania. NCBI lineage: Eukaryota > Metazoa > Arthropoda > Insecta > Lepidoptera > Nymphalidae > Coenonympha > Coenonympha arcania. Next base: position 9,501,535 of record CM072067.1, read on the forward strand.
GATAAACAATAAATAAATACCATGGATTTAATTAGATTTCCTTTATAATTAATAAAAAATAAAAAATAGGAGTTATTATTTTTATTGATATTCTAAGAAAATGTAAAAACAAAAAGTAATGTACACCTATACAAACTCAAAGGTCGAACTTCGTTACTGACCGACTGACATTATTTAAAAAAAAAGAAGTCTTCAGTTTAATGGTGGCACCACACATGGCTATTTGTATTTGCCTATTTTTTATATTTGTCAAATAACTTCCCTATGTGGAGAGTATATTTGCCAAAATTATTGCCATATTTGCCTGTTTGGCAAATACAGCCAATAACATATTTGGCTCCATGAGGTCGAAAATTTTGGCAAATACGCGATCATCCAATCACAAATACAAATAGCCATTTGTGGTGCCACCATTAGACATTATTATAGACGCAATACGAGATTACGTCATGTTCGAATTTAGAAAGGCTTTGCGGCCCTAGGGCGGGAAAGGATTTCCATACTACTTTCTCGCCCTAGGGCGGGAAAGGATTTTCATACTACTTTCTCGCCCTAGGGAATATAATAGCATTTCCCGCCCGCATTTTGGGCATTAAAAATCTCCTTTCCGAGCGGGTGAGATGAAAAGGTAATTTTGTAAAGAAATCTAACCGGAATTGAAATCCAAATTGCTTCGCTGCCTAGCAAACTATGTCATCGTAGGCACAAGTGATGTCGTTCGTGGAGTTATCGTTTAAATGACAAGCACACAGACGTCAAATCTTAGAACGACGTCCACAATAATTGAACCCACAAATTGTATGGATTTAACTACCAATTGACTTCCAATTAGGATTAATAAACAGTAACGAGCCAACGGTTAGGTATCGGTTTCGTGCCTACATATTTCATCCATTGGTTACGATCAGTCCCCAAGGCTGCATTCCGTTCGGGCGAGAGTCGACTGTCGAGACTCGAGAGCTGGCGGCCGTGCTCGCATATCACAGACTGATTTCTGTTAGTCTGCTAACTAGCTAACAGAAATGTCGGCATAAACATGTCTGAATGGAGATAAACTCCCAGTTGAATAGTCGGGGATATTACGAAGCCGGCGTCAGGGTGAAGTGGGTGGGAGCTTCCCCGCGGGCAGACCTCGCCCACTCACCCCGCGACTCGGCTGCGCGCCGTTTATCTGCGCTGACGCCGGCGAGGGTAAGCGGAGGTCAGTCGGTGATAGTGCTCAGTCACGAGCGATCACTCAATGCCACGGACCACATGCTCGCAGTGCACCGCGTCGCTATTCCGATCTTGCCTACGAACTCTTCTTATCTTGCCTATGAGGATTAGCCCATCTGTATTTTACGTAAACTTTCTTCAAAAGTATCGCCATCTGTTAAAATTCCCACTAAATGGCATTAAACGCCACAATATGGTGGAAAGTGGAAACCGTTCCTGCGCTTTGCGGACTAATAACTAGTGTTGTAGTGATCTGTTTGCTTGGACCACGGTTCATAGACAATACTGCAATCGCTTACTACTGCCGCCGTTGGTGTCAAAACAAACATTTGTGACACTAATAAACTGGCGAAATTTTTTCAAGCTGTTCGCCGTATCCTGTGTGTATGTCTATTGTACCGAAAGAAAAATTACACTTGGCAGTTGGCACCGAATCAGCGGACCCTCTGAATCATACACTGTGTTCATATTTATGAAAACGTATGAACATTTATTCATTTCACACAATTTCAGTTACCTAGCTATAGATAGACCTTTGGATATAATACAGGTATGTCAAGGTTGAATCTTGGAATTTTTTATGAATATAGGCAACCACTAATTCCTATTGATTACTTCCTATAAAAAGGTACCTAACTACTCGTTCAGTTTCGACTCAAAACGACAGATATGAAATTTTTGGTAGGTACGCGATTGGTGGAATAATTTGTTCACGAAACTTTGCAAATACGTTTAAGGTGGAAAATACGTTAAAAGAAAATAAATAAAATATAGCAATTCATTTTTTAGCTACTTTCTAATAAACCACATTAGCGCAACCACAACAGTGCGTTTATAATTCGATAAACTACAGTCAAATCTTCATTCCAATAAGTGGAAAGTTACAACAAGAGGCCTCCTTCCACTGTGTGAAAATTTAGAACTACAACAGGCAAACAACATCAGAAACAGTGATTGATAGCGCTCATTTTAGAAATCAACGAGAGCCGAACAGAAGCACTTCCCGCATCTAAGACGCGATATTTCACAATAACGTATATATGCGTCTGGTAACAGCGATATCCTAGAAAACGGCGCCGAAACAAGTTTATTTCCAGCGCACGGTACAGTGACTCCGCGTGTGGACTGGACGTCCTCGGCGAAGACGCAGCATCGGTTTCAGAGAGAGCAAAAACGTGTAGACAATGGGAAATGTTGAGCCCTCGATAGTGTCGGCGGCGACCGTCCGCGCCTTGCCTATTTGGGAACACGAGCTCCCTATTAGGAAGGCTGTACTCAGTCAGATCGGTATCGACGGCGCTGCTGAGTGTGGCGTTGCACGTCAGCTACCAATCACTACCTTTATCGTTACGTTTATATTAAACATTCGCTTTTATAACCTGCAACCGTGCCCGTGTTACCTTCATCACTTCAATTTTAAAAAATATTTGTAGGACTTTATTGTCAACGATAGTTCACGCGATCGGATATCTACGTAACGGATGTGTCATACTCGTGCTTTTTTGAAATTTCTAATTCGAATCGACGTATTTCTACAATAGGTAACATAGTTTACCTGATCTTTTGAAGGGATCCTTCGACAAGAGGACGATATTGGGAAGGAACCCTAAAAAGTTAACTTTTAGGGTTCCGGACCAAAATCGTAGTTTATCTTCAGCCTACATATTCTATGTATAAGTCTTGTTGTCAGACTTACTTTATTATTTTATTAAACTTTGAAAACTAAATATAAAAATAACTATTATATATTTTTTGGTTTATTTAATTTACGAACTGACATTTAGAAACGTCAACTTACTTTGCATCGAATTAAAAGTCGAAGTATACTATCCGTAAAGCTCCTCCACACTCCTTTTAGCGATTTATTTTTCCAGGGCATATCTGAACAGCAATCATTCCAACTAAAACCTTAAACACATTATTTTGGGTATTTTAAATTACTTGGCATATACTAGCAATACCTATATGTTTAATAAAACTTAAGTGTACCTACTAATGTAATTAAGCTGTACAAAAAAGAAACACCGAAAACATATCAAATTCAAGCCATGTGAAAACGCTAAATAAGTATCATGTGGCAGTGTGGTGTGATGTGACAAATGTGATAATTTCGAGAATCAGATAATAATTGTGTTTGTTTGAACACTTATGACATCTCCATTTTAAGCCCACTTATGTCATCGGCGCATCATCGTTCTACAAAATGTAACATGCATAATTGTCAGTACGTGAATTGCCATGTTAACAATACTAACCACTGATCTCTAATTCTATGGATCTCAGATCGTCACGTAAAAATGAAGACGCTTGATTTTCGCCATTTTGGCGCTGATTGTTGCGTAGCGTCAATTGAACTAAAATAAAATGACATTAAAAACGACATAGTCACTAACAACAAAATATGTCAATTTAGTAACGTGGATCCTCGCGTGGGGAGCTTCAAATTGGCAAAAAAATTAAGTGTCAATTGTATAGAATGTTTGATCCACATGATAGAGATCAGTGACGCTAACAAACACGGATGTCGTGTTGCGAAAATTTCAACCGTTAACGTCAAAACCGTTAAAGGACGGTAACTACCTCTAGCTTGCTTAGCAAGATCCTCGGTCATTTAAGAAATAGGTACCTACTGGAGGATTATTATCTATAATTCATTATATAGTATGAATAAACATTGTTGCTAGCGATCATACGTGCCGAAAACGTGATTCCATAAAAAAAAAAAAAAACGATTTATTTAAAATAATAAGTATTATAAAAATATTAAAGTATTATTTTAATAAAAATTTAAATATCATATGTATCAAACAGGTACAGATGCTGAAAGATGAATAGGACTAGAATGGTTTGTATAAGAGTACGATAAGGTATAAGTTTGATTGCAAAGGAAATCATTGTATACCTACTCCACGTTACCATTGAGCCGGCGCGGGCGCAGGCGCGTAGGTGTGACGACTGCGCGTGCGCGTGCTGTTAAACTGAATGACTGCTCGTTAAAAAGCGAGCCGTGTAATTAGCTGCCGGCACAACATAAAGCATTCAAAATAAAACAAAGTCGGCGTGTCCCACGGCCCCCGGGCGCCTCGTGACTGCTCTCACGGATCCATCACGAAATTTTACACTCGTACTGCATCTTATTAAGTGTTATGAAAGGTCTCTCGTAAGTGACAGAGCCTTTTATGGGAAACCGAGCGCCCTTTGCGAACCGCGCCGCGCGCCGCGAAGAGACCGCCGAAGTGCCGCATGCCGCCCAGACGCAGAGTTGTTTTCCGTGTGAACCTTATTACTACTGCTAACTACCTACTACTGGTTTCGTGAGTCTAATCCCATAGAAAATGAAATAAAAGGTAGAGTAATTAACTAATAGTAAGTAAATAAATAAAATACATATAAGTAGTATCGATAGTAGTTTACAATAATTAATATCGTCTCTCTTTTGTGATATGACTGATCAAGTGATCACACTAATATTACGAAGGAAAACTTTAAAATAATGTAATTGTGTGTATTATATAGGTTTAGCTATCATTACCCCACTTGTCTCAACACTTAATTGATGCTGAGGATATTAGGTTCAAAACAATATTTTTGTTGTCTAACGAAGACAGATTTCCTAGCCTAGCCTGGAACTCATACTTTGGACTCAAAAATATGAGGTCCCAGAATCTTCTAGGACACAAATGCTTAATAGTACATATTAAGCATTTGTGTCCTAGAAGATTCTGATAGTGCTAATAGAAAAAGACACCAACTAGACTCTAGACTTTAGACTCTACAGGAAGCCATGACCAACAAAGCGGTAAAGGAAGGAAGTAAGTAAATTCAAGTATAGCTCGGAAGTTCCGTTAGTGAGCTTTAAATCTTTTTTTTTTATACACCATACGTAACGTTTTAAGTTTTTACGTAAATACAAGAAAACTAAAGATAAATGTGATAATTTCACAACATAAAGACAAGGAGGCGTCAGGCGACGCGGACGGCGTCTCTCGCGGGAGGTCTGACAAGTATTCGACCTCGTATGAGCTACTAATTGCAGGCGAGTGCACTTGTAACAATTTCATTTTATAAATATTGCTCATTTTAGCCTTTTTAGTTCTTCGACTTTTTTTACAAGTTAGTACTTGACTGCGATCTCACCTGATGGTAAGTGATGATGCAGTCTAAGATGTTATCGTACTAACTTGGAAGGGTAAGTAAATTTACCCCAACGGTTTCTACAAGCATCGCACCGGAACGCTTAATCGCTTGGCGGTGCGTCTTTGCTGGTAGGGTGGTAAATAGCCACGGCCAAAGCCTCCCACCAGACCAGCTGTGCTATTCTGCAAAAATACTTATAGCAGCGACGAGCTAACAGCTATGCGCTGATTGGTTAATGCTTCCGTCAGTTATGCAGCCAAGGCGACAATTGGCTGCTGATGGCTGCGTTGCTATGGTTACCGTCGATGGTTGGCCGCTGTAAAATTTTATGTTTTCAAGAATAACACCCCAGACCTGAGCCAATTTAGAAATTATAAAATTCCAAAGTGGCCCGTGGCGGGAATCGAACCCGCGACCTCCCACTCGAATCCGAGCGCGCCGCCACTGCGCCAGGGAGGTCGTCGCACTCCAGGGAGGACTTAATGTTATCATAGGTAGGTATATGGCAGCATGAGACCGTAGTTCCACCAATTTGACTAGAGTTTAGGGACGAGTTATATCACCGTATGTAGGACTTTAGAACATCTCAACCCTCAATCAACTGCACGTTATGAGGACGCCTTTGTCCAACAATGGATGAATGAAGGCTTTTACATCAGAATAGTACCGTTGCAGATTCTTGCTAACTTAGCCCGGTCTTCAACTTTCGAATCATAAATAAACTAGCTTTAGCAAATTTTTGTAAATTCTTTAACTAATCCCGTGAAAACCATGGATTTCTCCGGGATAAAAGTATATATTATGTGTTAATTAATGTTGTAATTTAATAAAAAGTTAAAAAAATACGTGACATAATTACTCATTTACAAACTTTCGCCCTTATAATATTAGTGTGATGTGATAATTTATTGACTTTCAGCACACTTTCAGTTTCAAATGTGCAAATGCCTAACCGACATTATAAGGCTAGAGCATTTATTGGCCATTTTGGAGCTTCCATTACGTATACGTCATATTTATGTAGGTAGATGGCCGTCAACCTAAGCATGGTCTTATCTACAAACAAACTGGTTATATTCCAAAAGGTTACTTTGCAAAATATGAATTCCTAGGTGAAATAACAAAAACAGAACGGCAAGCTTACAATTTCCTCGTTGATCCATCGTACCTGCGCCTTAAATAGGCAAAGTTGGCTTGAAGGCGCTATCATCACGTCAGGAACCGGACTTTATCTCTCAATTCTGTGATAATTTCATAAAGACAAGAAGGCGGCGTCGGGGGACTGCGTCTCGCGGGAGGTCCGACAAGTACGAACCTAAAGAAACTACTAATTGCGAACCGCTTTAAGGACGTTGATCGATAATATGATAATGCCAGTCTTGCGCCGGCGCGGCGTATTTCATTTCGTTGTCGACTCGCTAAAACGTCCTTTTGATTAACGTTAACTCCTTGACACCACTGATCTCTATTATACTAGTACGCTGGATCACAGACTGTCAACGTAAAAATGGAGACACTCGATTTTCGCCATTTTGGCGCTGATTGTTGCATAACCTGGCGTGAGCGTCCTTGGAACTAAAATGACATTAAAAACGACGGTCACTAGCAACAAATGTCAATTTAGTACCAAGTAGTAGAAAACCAATCAATTTCAATTTTTGTTAGGTGACCCGTGAAAGAGTTACAGATCTCATCTTTAAACAGAGAGAGATTATGGTAGCATGGTCATTTGAACTTATAATAACAAATAACCGCCTATCAAATAAATGTGGAATATCGGTGGAATAGTTCTTCCTTCCTTGTCCTTTCTGTCATCAATCATTTGGTATTCCAAGGAAAAAGACAAAACAGAGTATAACTAGTCCACCTCCATTCCACGTTTATTTGTTATGTAAATTTATATAAGGTGGATGAGAACATCCGACCATCTGAAAGATCATTTTCTGCAGTTTTCCAAATTTGGGCTACCATGAACTACTACCTACTACTACTATTTGGGCAAATATGAAATAAATGAGGATTTTTAGATCAAACTTTTTATGTTCGCAAAACTCATTGACTATGCCTATGATGTATAATGAGCCTATTATTTGCCAAAAACTAAATAAAATTTGAATTTCGCGCCCTACTTTGGCTGAACCACCTAAAATTATGGATTAACACCGCAGATGCATACTGAGTTTTTTACGTAAATAAAGTCGTGGCATGTTCGTATGTACCTAAGTAGGCAGTAGACAGAACCTGGCAATTTATTGTTCCGAAAGTAGGACGTCTCGGAAAATCCGTGCTGGTTGGCGGCCCTAGTGAGCTCTCCCTGATTTCGTATGCAATTGATGCGGCTGGTTAAGATGGAATCGATATGTGAGGCGCGAAACCGCATGCCTTCACGGCCTTTTTACCGCCGGTTTTACATTGTAGCATCGTAAGAGGGGTTTCAAACTAAGTTGGCGGGATGTAGTCATAATAAATAATAACGTATGCTATATGATGGCAAACAAGCTTTCGTTGCCAGTAAACAAACACTGCAATCATAGGCAGCGGGATCGTTTGCGATCCGCGCATTAATAAGCCGCCCGACCCCTCGAACGGCCTCATGCACAAATTGCGACCAGTTACATTACATGCATTATTTAAACGCGACAACCTTATAAGAAAGTAATATTGTGATAGCGTAGGTAGGTACACGGTACATATGTCGCATGGTGAGTCAGCCGGCACAATGACCCCTGCGCAGACGCCGACGCACACTATTCCTGTGCTCAGCTCAACTCAGGCACACCGCACAGCCGCTAGCCAGCACAGCGCTGTTTGATACTCAAATCTTGCGTATACGGTGTAACCACTGATCTCTATTATATTTGTACGCTGGATCAAATATTCTATACAACTGACAGTTCATTTTTGTGCCGAATTGAAAGTCCCGTCTCGAAGATCCACGTTACTAAATTGACATTTGTTGACATATTGACATTTAAATAGAAATAAATTTACAAGTAGAAATTTACGTTAGAATAATACTAATTAGCTCATAAGCTAAATAGATAGTAGTACACAGCAAAGTATCTAACCATTTGGCAATGGTACTTTATAATAAGGAAAAATATTTCCATGGACGCTCACCCCTTGATATGCAAAAATCTGCGCCAAAATGGCGAAAATACCAAGTGTCTTCATTTTTACGTTGACTGTCTGAGATCCATATAATAGAGATCAGTTCAGTGGATGTAACGCAACTCAGTTGAGGAAGCTATACTGAATATATTTTTGTTCTTCTCGCTCTCACGAATACGTTGTTGGGTGCGAGGGTGCGACATGCAGCGTCGCGGGAGAATATAACAGAAAAACGACGTTTTACCTAATTACTAAAACACTAAGCCAGGTATCAAAAATCCGTTTTGAGCATTTTTGGATATCATTATTACCGATACACTAAATCAATAATTAAAATTACATCCACAATGGATGTAATTTTAATTATTGATTTAGTTTCCTATAAAAATGAGAAAAATGGAAATTTTGGAGCTACTTTTGAAAGAATTTTCTATGGAGTATGGAGCAAATTTATTCCAATCGTGTTTCAGTTTCTAAGCAAATTTAGATTAAAGACCCAAAATACATGACGTTTAAATTTAAAAGTGTTTATAGTTTTTGAAGTCTTTATAGTTTTTAAACTGGGTCACTAAAAACGCTTAAATACGCCATCTACGCCGTTAACAGTAGCTATGCAGATCCTTCCTCTATTTTTTTTGCACTACTTTATTTATTTTCGTTTTTCCTTATCTTATAAAGTAACCTAATTTTTCATCATTGCACTAGATATTTAGACATTCCGATATCTTTATGTGAATAGGTACTTGGTAGTGGTCGATTAATTAAAATGTTTTTAAGTTTCTGCTCAGATCGTGAGACCTCGCAGTAGTGAGACGCACATTGCATTTTTAATTTTTCCGAAACCTTCACATGGACACTGCTGGTTTGAATACTTGCGTGGTAATTTTAGGTCACTTTTAATGTACTTACTGAGCGTTTACTGTTTATTCAAGGCTGTAAAGTAAAGGTTATAAAGAAGATAAAGTTGTATTTTTGAGACATTAAATTGTGTCATCTTTTTTAGCACATTCAAAAAATAAAAATGTTTAAGGATAATGACCAAGGATGTATGGAATCCCGTACCAAGATGATTCTAATCCAAACTATTTTTTAGACTACGGTCTCAATATTAACTCCTACAATTTTTTTTATTAACATCCGGATTCCAAATTTATAGGCAAATAAACGAGTTGCACTTCTCAATAAAATGTCCATGATAGGAAAATTCGTTCGAAAGCGATGCAATAGCTATCTTTAAAAGCGTAAGATGGGACATAATATTATAGCTAGAGCTGCAGGGCGAACTCTGCAAAAAGAGTCCTACCACCAGCAACAATGCTTAGGTAGAAGTGCATGAGTGCACAAGTGTAAGTGCATAAGTGTAAGTGTAAGTGTAAGGGAGGCGGGAACGCGGCGCTAACATAGCAACGATCTGCAATCGTACTCTCGCCGCCATTAGCGCGATACATCAAGGGAATCGCGTGAACATACTCCGGCGCGTCAGTGCTCAGTACTCGTGTATTATCATTCATCAGTTGTTCAGTGCTCAGGCCCAGCATGAACTGACGCAAAATTACCGCCCCGCGTCGTCCACAAAAATATATCGCATTTTATCGCTGTGCTGTCATTTTGTGAAGGATGCGAAAACTCCTTTATTGATTCATTAGCAACAATTTCCAACCGATATAGTAAGGTACACAAGAGCTAAAAAATGTTAACCTATATAATAATTAACACATGTGAGGCATTCACATATTATGTTAAAAATAAAATTACGGACAGCAAGAAAGTGAGAAACTCTTTTGATATCAATCGAAGATCGATCGTTTCTGATAAAACCCGCAAAAGTATATAGGTATCTACCAATTGAGACTTCAGCACTACTAGTGTCACGAATGCAAAGGATATTTGCGTTCGTGACACTAGTACAGAAATCTCAATCCCATACGTAGATACATTTTTAGCTAGCTATAGCAACTGCCCTTATTGCCCGTCCTAAAATCCACCGTGTAGGTATATCTGCTATTGACGTTTTACTGCGACATATTCACACGTCGTGTAGCTGTGAGATAATAAATCTCGTGGTAGGCCGTCGTGTTTTGCATACTACGGCCTGCGGGTTCGGTCTGGCATCGATGGAATTAAAAGAGGGCCAAGAGTTGCGATGTGGTGTCGATACTGTCACATGACTAATGGAGCGGGCGCCGATCACCGATATCGGCAAATAAAAATATACGCGCGCTACCGCCGCCGCGCCGCAAGCGCAGCGCACTCTACGCACGCCGCGTCGTCGGCACCCTTCGCCAACTCGCCAGGATTTCTGGGACTGTCCTGGCTCTTGAGCATAAATATTGGAAACATACACATCGTCAGAAGGAAAGATTAATTTGTTTTGCTATAATCCGCTACTCGAAAAGATTCTGTACGATACAATATGCAGAAACACTGCCCACATGAACACCACACACAATTTTCCAACACTTTCTTCGACGTACGTTCCGTCCCGACAGCGGGAAATCCTCAGGAGATGTTGACTTCACAATACGAAATCGTAGAGATTAACAAATTACACTTTCCTACTTATTATGGGTTTCCGCAAAATAACGCCTGCTTCCATTCAAAATACATAATATCGTTTTTCAACCCTTTTTTCCCCCAGTTGTTCGGAAAAAATCTAAAGTTTAAGTGGTACTTAAACTAATTTAATTACAAGAAGTGTTAAATAATGTACGGAGCCTTGCGATTAAATTAGTATAATTATCACTTAATTTTTTTTAAATTTATAACGAACAACTCTGGTTTATAACGAAACCCTTTGCTAGGCGGGGGGACCTCTGCCAGAATGATACTGCAAGTGAAAATGAAAATCTTTATTTTTCACATTAACCTATCTTACAGATCTTATTGATCATAAATTCCCGTTGAGCCCATATTGGATCCCGACAGATTATTATCTGCGATTTTCCAGATTTTGAACTATCGGGAACCTATATGAAGTAAATAAGAGTTGTTGACCAAAATTTTTTGTGAAAAACATGTAGATTCATAAGCTTCATGCTCGCAAAACTCATTGCCATGAGCCTACGATGTATGACTACTTATAGTACCTACACTATTTGCAAAAAACTAATTAAAATTAGAATTTTCGCACCCGGATCACCTCATCCACCTTAATACATGCTTGATACTACCTGGCAATAACTATACTTAAAAGGTTACCTGCGGGGTTTTTTAAATAGCTCGCTTTTTCAGAAACTTAAAACATGATCTTCAATGATTAAGACATTAAGAGACAACTTTATTATGTAGTTCTTTCAACTACATGTGCATTTTTGCACGAGAGAATGCGGGGGTTTAATTTATCACTATTATTAAGGTACAGTCGCGGAACGAAAAGGTTCGTCATTTTTCAAATTGATTCGTTCAACGTATCACAAGCACATATTACGTTTTGAAACTATGTTACAGAATAGACTCGAGTTAGAGAAAATAAAGCTTAACTGTTAGTTAGTAAAGTTCAAAATTGTTCAGATCAAGGTAGTTTGACTATTTATCTTGTCAACAAGATTATTATGGATAAACTGCAACCTTCTTGTATTATTTCTGTTAAAACCTCAGAACTATTGTCAATCGGTCAATGTCATAACTTCAAAATATCATAATTTCTCCTAAATAACTAAGGTTTTAATGAGGTTTTAATATTTTGGTAACACATTGACGGGATAGAAAAAACAAGCAAAACCTTATTCGAAAGCAAACGTCATATTATTTATTCAAATGTTAGCAGCGCTGTTTCTTGCACTGGAATGTTGGCATAATGGACTCTTGCAGTACTAGAGTACTAGTGCAAACGAATATCGACACTAAGGTGACGAACCTTTTCATTCCGCGACTGTACAACCAAACAATAATCAAAACTAAGTCGTACACGCTGTTGAATCAGGTGCTATTTCGAGAAATGCTCATAATATTATTACATCTGCTACTGTATTACTTGAAAATTGTTTAAGTATAACTGATTTGCGTATCTACGCTCTGAGACATCTTCAAAGATAAGATATACTTCACTGTAAAGTGATTAGAACGTACCTTTTCCTTGAGGAAATTTCGTGTTTACAGATATAACGAACCGTTCAAGTTTTTCACAGCAGCTTTAGTCGTAAGACTTAAGAGTATCATCTAGTGATGAAGCGCAATGCGAGTAGGTATTTTCAAAAATTATATCTATGCTCGTATCCAAAAGTAGTCCAGAGCTAGGCCTATATTGGTTCTTGAAATATTGCTTCGGGTAATACGTTATTACCCGAAGAAATATTTCCCCCTATTTTGTTTTTACCCCCCTAAACGTTTACCAAATCAGACAATTTTAGTCTCATTAGATTCAGGCTCCTATACGTTTTATATTTTTGGTATTTTATTTTGGTTTATTAAAAAATAATTAAAATACTCCAGGAAGTTTTTAAGTCAAAAATATGGATTGTTTAATGCTTACAACTTTTACATTTACGGCTTATCTAAAATATAGAAAAAGTTATCGCTTTTTCTATGAAAAATTACAGATAGACGATCTTCTTAAGGTGGATGGGCTTGATTTCCCCAGAAACTTGCTAAACATTTTCACAATGATATAAATAGGTAGTGATCAATTCCCCTCTTCCGAGTAAGTACTTAACTACTTAATCGGCGAAAAGAGTTACGCAAACGCATGTGCATTAAAAAAAATATCATTGTTACAATATTTATTGCGTGTTACGACCAAATTAATATTATAAGTAAGTCAGGCTCGCGAGTCGCAACGGGCAAGCGGTAACGTTGCTGATGCAGCCGATAACGTGGGTGGTATGTCACCTCTTGCCTTACGCAATTTGTACGAGACCAATTCAGTTAAAAACCAATTAATGACGCGTAATTACTCGTAACTTTCGGAAACAGCAACGTCGAGGAAATTAATTAAGCGACCATATTTATAATATTGCCTTTTGAAGCTCACAGCTCGATAACCAATTTGGTTGTAATCTTTTTTTCTATACTTAGTAATGTTGTTCAGTTTACACTAACAGTCGTTCACGGTTCAGAAAACTAAGAAATATACATGAATCACTGGACGTTGGGTTGATCCTGTGAATTATCTAGTGGTGACGACTGTTAAAGATTTCAAAGATGTCTAGTGATTACCTGTAACTACCTATATAAGAATTTCTCAGTTTTCCACATTTTGTAGGTGCAAGCCAGATTCTCACTTTAAAAGCTATCACTATAGAAAACTGAGACGCAAGAGAAAGCAAAAAACTTATGTTTGAACTTTAGATTTCGTAGGTATCTACAAGTATAGGTTAATATTTGAAATAGAGCCGGAATAAAACTATAAAAGTGGGAATTTCATAATTAATGGTGTTGAAAGTATCACAACCTATAGACTATCGTTGTATTTTAGTGATAAGAGTGTACAGCAGGTTTAACCCAAATTCCTCTGAATTATCTTTATAACTAGACATCTCACAATTTTCTTGTTTTTATAAGCAAGTTCATTAAAGTAGATACAGACAGAAAGGAGACTCAAAATTTTAAAGTGACTGAATTGTGTAGGTTCTGGAAATATTCGTAAATAAATAAATAAAAGACACAGAGTTGTAATACTTTTTTTATCCAAGATTTCAATGCGCTATAAAGAAAAACGTCGAAGATTTATGTTCTAATCAAATGATGGTATTAAATTAAAATTACTATTTATCACCAATAGATAGGTGTTCTTCCAATCAGCTTGTTCACCCACAACATTCGCGTTTACAACTACCGAGCAATCATCGGCCCATCACGACAAAGCGGCGCCCACTCGGTGGAGATTTGTTTCGATAAAACATAAGTAAATTGGTCAGCAATAAACTTAGATTTGACCGATGACCAGTGAGGTGGGCGCGACGTGGGCGTGGCACCTTCTTATAAACGGTAATATTGAAGAAGCGACTTTGAACTTTTATTTTCCCAAGTAGAGATATGCTTGAGAAAATGTAGACAACAATAATGAAATTACTTTCAAACATGGTCATGGAATTTGCTTTCAGTGACAAACTAACAGCAAAGAATGGGTTTTCAACGTGCTTAGTCTGAAAGTCCTTGATTGCATTTGCAATATATAATGTACAAATTACAGGATCCATAGAAGACCCACGCTATGCCTGAGTTTGCACCACGGTCGTTGCAAATGCTGGGCGGAGTCCATTTTCACACATCTCATATTTGACTTAAGTTTATTTTCTCCGTTGGTCTAAAACTCTAAAAAGACTGTATTGTGGTTCAAAATAAAGGCATTTTCTTTCTTTGAAATTAGTAGATTATAGCGCTTATCGTGAAAAGTTTATGATCATAGAACTATGCTAGCTAGAGCTAACTAGCTATAACTCTGCTATATTCTCTGTATTGTAAATATACAATACAGAGATGAGATCTGGAATTTATATATTTTTCTGTAATACTGATTTAGGTTGTCTTATATTAACAACAAGAAATATTTATACATCTTTTCTACTAAAAAAGACAAGAAAATCATTTGATCGCGTTGCGGTAATTGGCATTGTGAACGATAGAGCACCGACACTGCTAATTATTTTCCGTCTAATTATATCATCGGCGTGGTAATCAGGGACGTGCGACGTAATAAGAAAATGCGTCAAGTGTTACGTTTAAAACTAGGCGTGACAGTCTGTATGTTGGCCGAGTACACGTACACGGCGGGTTTGCCAAACGAGCACCGCTTCCTAAGTATGGGTGTGTGGCTGAGTGTGGTGCAGTCGGTCCATCGCACGCGCCGATGACGGGCACGTCCGGTCGGAAGGGAGGCACGTCATCACCACTAAATATACTGAGATGACAATGAGACACTCGGCCGCCGTCTGAACACCTGAATGCGGCGACCTCCACCCATTGCCCTGCCCGCCAGTCTTAGTAGAAGGAGGTTCAACAACCGAACTCCCCGAACCAGCGACACGCCGCCTAGATATATGCGGTATGCGGTTTAATATCTACCGAGATCGAAATAAATGGCTAGGATTATTGCCAAGTGGAAAATCGTATAATATATTGGACGCGAGGAATTCACTTTGACAATATTTTGACAGAGTGCGGCCCGAGGGATTTAGAGCCGCTCGGAACGACCGACCGAAGTTTTTAATAACGCTTATTTTCTCAGCACGCGCTTCACTAGGGCTATTTTTGTCCCAGACTACTAAAGGATCTATTTTGATTCTTGTTAATAAATGTTTCGAAACAGAATTAACACTGTTCCGGATTGTTATTTTAGAGAATAAAGAGGTGGAATAAATATCGCTTTATCGCTATTTACAGTGATCGTTTGCAAATTTCTCATGCAAGTTACTACCTTAATTTTTATCACGAACTCGCTTGTGTATTCAGAAATCTTGATGGTAGGTGACATCCGGGTGCGAAAATTCTGATTTTATTTCGTTTTTTTCGCATATAATGGGCTAATTTTATTAAATATGTTTTTTTAATATAGTTTCATCGTAGTTTTATGTTTCTAATAAAAACTTTGCCCAAAAAAACACGTTAAGTGCACATTGGTTCAAAATAGGTCAAAATCTGAGAAACAGCGCAAAATTAATCTTTTGGGAACCAATTTGAGGTGAATGGTAATTTCTGACAACGTTTTTATGAAAAAAAATAATGTTATAGTCTTAGCTAAACCTAATAAGAATCCACATCTCAAAGAAAGATGTGGAAAAGCCGCCAAAGATTTGCAATGAATTTGTCTGCAAATGGTGGATCAATCGCAGCGCAGTGCAGCGTATAAGGCAGAGAAACTGGCGCCTGGTGACCATTTAAGGACTGCAACTGTACAACCGGACAGGCTGTTTAGAAATAGTCGTATTTTCGACTCGCTCGAGGATGTCGTACCACTCACGTACCTACGCGCGATCAAATTCATTGTCGCGGAAACAATTAGGATTCAGCAATAGCTAAGTCAACTTATCTATTCTACTTCTACGCTAAATGAATGATATCCGTTTGACAAACTGATCATATTGTGATTTATCAATGACAAATGATATATAGATGTTTCATTAGATTCGTATGGAGCAATGTCTTCTAGGTTGGTATGGAGTTTGACAGAGTGGGGCGCGGCGTCGTGGATTGAAATATCTATAATGGGCTTCTATTAATGTATTTTGAATTTATTCTCATTAGCAATCGTAGAAAAAGAATGGTAATGGCTGTAACCTGTAGCAAATAGTTGCAGCCGTAGGGCAATAAAATGCAAAAACAGGACGGCGCATGGCACCTATTGCCTAGAAGGCCTGCCGTAAAACCAGTAAGCGCGACAGAGATCGCGAGAGGTGTTCTGTTTTCCCCGTTTTATTTCTCTAAGGAAAGCGACTTTTTCAGCCTTCGCATCCCTTTCTGAGATCGCTAACGCTTCGAAAACTAAAATACAATACAATACGTGAATAACGCAATTTGCGGTTTATTAGTTATCGTACATTATGTTATTCTTAAAAGTTATTTTTTTAATTTTCGAGGTCGTATGTAAGGAGATTCTAAATGTAAGATGGCTAATCGACAGCTTCACTTTACGGATTAAAAATTACATACTTACTTGCAATTGTTCAAGCTTTTCTTGGACCCATACCCCATACCAATTGCCCACCCAGCTTGCCTAATAAAATTTTTTTTCAAATTCGAAGTCCATTATCTAATTCATCTGCTTCTGGTTTTAAGCTAAGAGTTCATTATCGAAATAATTATATGAAACTGCCAATCACCCATTTTATCAAATTGTGCTTTTGTCGACAATATGTTTTTATTTAATTTGCGAATAACCAAATCAAATTTGAATTTAGCATTCTGAGTCGTACAATCTCACCTATGGTTTCGCAACAGTTACTATAATAAAATATTAACAAATCTTTGTTTGTATAATAAACGAAACTGTCGAGTATAAACAAACTCTACTCTGTTAACATAACAAAATCGTTTCATTGTGTAACTGTAAACACTTCAACCGTTGGAATTACTCATTCATACAAAAATGATTTAATTTAAAAATATTAAACAAAAATATTTTATTTTATTATTACTACTTGATTCATCATTACTACTATAATTTAAATATATGCAAGACCCAAGAACGAGTTAAATATGCATATGAACATGCAAATATGCAAATGTCGGTATTAATTAAAAATATTTTTCTAAGTATAGTAGTTACGAAAATAAACTTAAACAAGACCCAGACATGTCTTGATAATTACGTAGACATATAGTAGACAGAGAGACGAAAAGCCGTCGCAGCGGTTTATTTGTTCTCTCTTGGTAAAGAAACAATATTAGTAGTTATAATTATTATATGAGATGTTAATTTCTAGAAAGAGGTTACAAAGAATTTTTAGAAGGTTATGTAAGGTGTTTTTCGATAAATTGATAAGGATTACTAAGAGGTCGACTAAAATCGATGAATTACGTTTGAATTTCCACAAATAAATCCTTGCAGATTATATCACCAGTGGTAAGAGACTAGACTACTCTTTCAAATGAAAACCGAATAAAAAATACTGATATTACAAAGTAGGTAGGTACCTATCTGCTTACATCGGTATCATTTATCTAACAGAAAGTCAAGTACATTTACTTACTTACGTCCCAAAGCAATGTATAAAAAATAAGTACCTACCTAGTGTAAATAGAACCAAGGTGCATCAGCAATATTTTTCTTTACGGCAGTTTCTTTACCGTACGATGTAAAAGTGCAAATATGCACAATAATTGCATATCTATAATATTTACTGCGCAGGTAGCTATACAATAATTTCCATACCATACATGAACTTCTAGAATGCATTTTAATATGAATAATAAATATAAGTATACATATCAGCTAGATATTTTTCAGTAAACAATTCTTAAAATTTTCATCGTTAGTGCTGTATGTCACATTTTTTATACATTTTTCTTCAACTTCAAATACCCAGATGTTAGGTAGGTATTTGTGCAAATAATACTTAGATATAATAAATTATTCCAGGTGGTCGTCGTGTCATAAATGAATACTATAATATTCACGAATTAGGTTACGATAAAGCTACTAAAGAAAGGGCACAAGCGTATCCAATTTCTTTTCAAATATGCAAAGTATCAAGCAAAATGCAGTACCTAGCTAGTAACTACATACCTAGTTGACAGTATGCAGTATGCACCTACGCAATAGCACCGATGAGTGCGGCGGCGAGCCCAACGCTCAAGCAGTTAGGATATGAAAGTCACACCACCATTTATCCATAACACGTTTGACGAGCGATTGAGAAGAGTGCTCGGATCCATTACATGTTGCATGAGCAAACAATCTTTCGCCACGCCGTTGTAACCGTTAACATTTACAGAATAAGTGCGATATTTCAACAGCCGCTTCAGATACGAGGCTTGTTGGCTGGCCAACGATGGGTAATCTGCAAAATTGACATTTGGCGCCAAAAGGGGCACTGTGAGTGATTTTGAGTGCACCATTTGGCGAGAACTGGAAGCGGATAAATATTTATTGAGCCTGGACTTTAAGTGGCTGGATACTGGTGTTGTGATATTTTGTATGGACGATGACTACGCATTTCTTTTGCAATGAATGATTCTCGTAATTTGCGGGCTTGCAAAAAAAGGATGCTCCTTATTTATTCACTGTAGCTTTGACTGTGGTGATTGCATTTAATTTAATCAGTCATCGCTTGTTTTGCGCCCGCTATTTAAAAATATCCTAAAAACCCTCTGTGTACCGGCAATATAAGCTACAGCGTGGTTTAAAGCAAGTTTTATTAGCAAGAAAACTTGCAGAAGTTGACTTCTGAAAGCAATGTAAACAGTCACGCAAGCTACTAAACAAAGGAGGAATAATAGCTTGCAGAAGTCAACTTCTGCGAGTTTTCTTGCTGATCTAAACCTCGCCTTAGATTAGCAAGAAAACTTGCAGAGTTGACTTCTGAAAGCAATGTAAACAGTCACGCAAGCTACTAAACAAAGGAGGAATAGCTATGCGTTTATAATAATATGCTATACATATAGGCAAATTGCATTAGCAAAAAAATACGAAAAACCTAGTTAAAAATTACCTGTAGCGAAGAAACAGTGTTGTAAGGAAGCTATCCAATGCCAGAGCCGGTGGGATCTATGTGGAGTTCATTCATGCAAGCGATTCTTAATTATGGTCACTTCCGTTTATTACGAGTGGCTAGTGGCTGGGCGGAAATGATGTCTTTGCCTCTGGATTGACATAGAAAATGGTGTGTATTCATTGGAATTGAAATAACGAATAGAATTAAAACAAAATGAATGAATGCAAATTTGATTGCCTCCTATGGAATAGATTGGATCTTGAACATAAAACTTTGTATAGCTTTTTCAACACGTTGGGTAGGATAGATAGATAGTTGTGAGATTTGGCGTAGTTAATATAGAGAGAGAGTGCAGACAGTCAAAATAAGTAATTAACTAAAAAAGGGTCTAGGCGTCCTGCCATAATCCATAAGCAAACTTCCCCCGATATGAACCTATGTTGTATCGTAGAGGCTCATAATAGTTATTTGTTGTGCAAGGGCGCAAAATGGATTTTTGGGCCGAGTGTCAAATTTGAATGCTGAGCGGCGAAGGATTCTAGGGTTGAACCCTGAGCGCAGCGAGGGGTTCAAAGAATAGAATCCTGAGCATAGCGAGGCATTCAAAGGACACGAGACCCAAAAAAATTTGCGGCCGTACATAACACAAAATTTTTCATCTCACCACAGCGAGGAAAATTACTAGAAGAACACTTGGATCGGCATTGCTAGTATGTAAGATGTTGTCTTGAGTAATACTCTGCAATAACTTCACTCACTTAATTAAATCCACCTTAAAAATCATCACTCATCTTATTACAAAACAGTAATGAATAAAAACAAAATATTATTATTTATCACGATTAGAAAAAAAGTGAGTTACTTTTTTTTCTACTTGTATTTTGGATGCGTTCAGAAATATCAATTTCTAAGAACCAACGATAATAGAAGATTAAAAAAAATAACAATAATTAGATGAACAATAAATAAATACCATGGATTTAATTAGATTTCCTTTAAAATTAATAAAAAATAAAAAATAGGAGTTATTATTTTTATTGATATTCTAAGAAAATGTAAAAACAAAAAGTAATGTACACCTATACAAACTCAAAGGTCGAACTTCGTTACTGACCGACTGACATTATTTAAAAAAAAAAAGAAGGCTTCAGTTTAATGGTGGCACCACACATGGCTATTTGTATTTGCCTATTTTTTATATTTGTCAAATAACTTCCATGTGTGGAGAGTATATTTGCCAAAATTATTGCCATATTTGCCTGTTTGGCAAATACAGCCAATAACATATTTGGCTCCATGAGGTCGAAAATTTTGGCAAATACGCGATCATCCAATCACAAATACAAATAGCCATGTGTGGTGCCACAATTAGACATTATTATAGACGCAATACGAGATTACGTCATGTTCGAATTTAGAAATGCTTTGCGGCCCTAGGGCGGGAAAGGATTTTCATACTACTTTCTCGCCCTAGGGCGGGAAAGGATTTTCATACTACTTTCTCGCCCTAGGGAATATAATAGCATTTCCCGCCCGCAATTTGGGCATTAAAAATCTCCTTTCCGAGCGGGTTAGATGAAAAGAATATTAAGAAATCCAATATAATTTTATCTATTATCTAAGTGGCTATAAGGTGGTCTATTATAAAATTGTAATGAAACTTGGCATGAATGTATTGGCAAGATATAACTAGATAATAATTAATATATGTTCATGTATGATAAATAATTACATTTTCGTTGTGTTCTAAATGAAATCAAATTTAGAACGACAATTGCTACACCATATAGTCCAATAAGTTAATATTGTCGTAGGGGCTATTCATGTAACGCGTCAACTACATTTCGTGAAGTGAAATGTTTAATTAAAGAGGTCATGGTATTTACGTATATAAGCAAAACATTTTTTATCGATATTGAAATCAAAACTTTTTTCGAACACTGAAAAATTAATTTTACGACTAAACTTGACATAGAGCGTAAAATTAAATGTAGTTCAAAACGCAATATTTTTGACGATCGTGAAATTAAATTTACTTTCCGCGATAAGGTTGAAAGATTGTATTTCCTATGTTGAAAGACGAGTACATTCAATCTTACACTCTAAACCATTGACGTAAAGTAAATTTTTCAGTGTCAGTATTTTATTTTATTTCTTGCTTCACATCACGCAGTATGTGAAAACGTTACGTGAATAGCCCCCTCGGAGTAAATTGAAACATAATCGTGACAGCGTTGAAGTCGGACATCTATGCAAGTGCGATATCTATCATCATTGAAGTGTTGTTGGCTGTAATTGAATGGCTCTGAGATCCTGACAAGTGTGTTTAGTCTATCGCACAGTCGACACGACTGGTGGCGAGCGGCCACTGACGTCTATTACTGTACTCTGGATCAAACATTTTATACAATTGACAGTTCATTTTTCGTGCCGATTTGAAGCACCCTCCTCTCGAAGGTCCATGGTACTATATTGACATTTGTTGGTAGTGACCGTCATTTTGAATGTCATTTAATTTCAAAAATTAAGTGTCTTCATAAATGAAAAAGAAAATATTTTTTTTACGTCGGCCTAAATAATACGCTCTTATGAAAAGTCAAAACTCTATCGCCAGGTTCGGAAAGCAGGTTTGCACCGAGAAGAACTGGCAAGAAACTCGGCACTTGCTCTTTTCAAAAATGTCATTGTTATAATACAAGATTTCGTATAAAGTATGAAAAATTATAACATATTTTTAAGATATCTCGCGAGGAGATGAAAGCATATTTCTATCATTCCAAGAATCTTCGTCGTTAAGAAATTCTTCAATGGAATAGTAACCATGATTAATTAAATGTTTTTGACAGTGTCTTCATCATACGAGGTCCATAGAATAGAGATCAGTACGAGCGGCAGACGGCTGCGGTGACGAGCGCTTGTATTATAATAACTTATTGCTAATTTATGCCATTGCTATTGTAATAACGTAATTAACAAGTCACACCTGTGTTGATTTTTCATTGAATGTCATGGCCTGCAACTACAAGTAGGTACGACTATATGACAGACTGCTGTAAACAGTCCACATGAAACAAGTTAGGCAGCGCCCTTAGCCGTATATCTAATGACTTATCCATTTAAAAAAAATATGGGTCTATGTTGACAATAATCTCACTTGATGAAAAGTGACGATTATGGAACTACAGTACGGAACAGATTTCAGAGATTTCCATACCCTACCCATGCGTTTATGTTTACAGTTTGTACGCATTTCCTAATTCCTTATCTAAACGGAACAAACTAAAAAAAATATGGGAATGCGGAATACCTACCCGAATGCAAATATCGACAGTTTGATCAAGTGACTTATCGAAAACTAATCGTATCATTTTAATATACATTTTAGAATTCCGTTCCATATAATTATGGAATGAACGATCGACGGGTTTCCATGAAAATTAGAGATAAGGCATATATGTAAAGGCTGCTATTCATACAATTGCGATGTTCTGTTCTGGCGATGGTACAAAAGCGACAGATATAGGGTACAGCAATTTACGCTTTATTTCCCAACACATTTAATATTTAACAGCAACTTGATGATTTTATCTTTACTAAGAAAATCTATGCCTAAGCTATTTACCTCGTCGTAACATTTCAATAATTGCAGCGATTTGGCAAGTCATCAGATGAGATTTATCGCCATGCCTCCACAGTCTTAGGTGCTCTGTAGTAAATAAAATGCAAATACCACTTTGAGTGCACGCCGGGTCGGCATTCCAATGAGAAAATGATTCATAGATCGCCTAGCTGTGGCCTAGCTGCTGGCTGCTAGCTCTTGAGTCCTGCCGTAATTACGTAAACTAATATCGTATGTATTCAACGTAAACATAAGTTTTCCGCTACGCAATTCCGTTGGGTAGTTAGGTATTTACGTTTCTCTTATTTATGATTACCTACTCGCCTTTAATTACATTTTTTGAATATTTATTAACATAACATCATACCTTCCATTTTCAACCCACTTCAAAATAGGAGAAGGTTCTCAATTCGACTGTATGTTATTTTTTTTTTATGTTTGTTACCTCATTATTTTTGATTGGTTGAATCGATTTTGATGATTCTTTTTTATTAGAAAGCTGACGCTTCCCGTGTAGTCCCATTTCAATTTAGTCCAGTTGTAATAATGGTATTCATGAGAAAACCATATAAGTCTTAAATTTTTAATTGGAAAGGATGTATTCAACAGTAGTTTGATAAGAGTTAAAGTTGAATATTATAATATACGTAATAGCTGTTGCCCGCGGCTCCGCCCGCCTGATTTTTCTGATATCCTATGGGAATAATTGGGACATTTTCTCGCGATACAAAGCAGCCCATGTCAATTATGTCTATACCAAAAATTACGTTGATTCGTTTCTCAGTTGGGACGTTATTGAAGGACAAGCAAACAAACCAACAAACTCACATTCAAATAAATTGAACAGTACGGATTTTATGTCTTAAAAAATAGAGTTAGGTTAGATAGAAATTCTAAAATGTCTCAGTAGGTACGACGTAAGTGCGTAACACCTAATTAAAAAGTAAAAACACAAACAGACAAAGTTTTTGACGATCCAATTCATCGCTACAGTAGCCGATACGTAGGATATGCAACTGCCTATAAAATCTAAGTAGATTTGCAGCTACTCAGTGTAATTTGACTTGCCTTATTATGACTCCTTAACAAAATAGGGGCATATTAATACACTCAACAAAAGCAATTCACGTGTTAATGAACTCAAAAGGTATAGGCAAGCAAAGTATTTTGCGCGTTGCATTCTTCAAACTCTATCCGTTGCTTCCCTTTCTAATTACAAAGGTTTTGTTTTTAGATTGCACTTAAATAGACACAACAAGAAGCATTATTTAAACGAACTAATCCCTGTTTAGTTTGAACGAGCAGTACAATAGCTTTTCTAGTTGTGTACAACATACACGCTTTACATTTACACCTGACTGATAACGCTTATCAGTTACGGCGTCGATTTCAGTTGCATCTTGTAGTTTCCAAGGCTATTTGAAACTGTCACTAGTTTTGCGTTTGTAAAATTAATGGAATAATTTGTAGAATTATGTTCGAAAGTACTTTTCAATTGTCTTAGCTTTTCAGTTACTGTACCTATGTATTTTATTCACGAAGACTTGATGATGATAGAAAATTAGAGCTAAAATTTCAAAGAAATTTACTAAATGCTATTTAATCATAATATAGTACAGAAACCACAAACAACGAAAAGACTTGCAATTAGTCGCTGACTTCAGTAAAACGTGAAATTAAGCGTTCTCTTCAGCTTTTAACAAGGCCAGCAATTATCAGCAGCAGTCCATCGGCTGAAACTAACTAACAGAAATCTCAAAAAAAAATATGGGGGCAGATGCTACAGATGCTTGTCGCTTGAATTTCAAGTTTGTTGAAGTCATATTATCGAAACACTACAGTCTAAAAAGTGAAGAACACACCATATTTTTGTATTTCCACCAATTTGAGAGATTGGTTCCGAGCTCAAACATCTCACATCAAGACTCACGGATTCGAATCCCGGGCATATAGGCTTACATCACAGACTTCTCGTAGTTATGAGCGTTTTAGAACATTAATGATCGTACATTGAACCGTGAAGGAAAACACCGCGATCGTGAGTATCTGGTTACCTGAAAGTCCATCACAATGTGCTCAAAAAGTGTGCTAAGCACCAACCATACTCACCAGGCTGGCCAACTAGCACTTGGTCAGCACCTGGCCATAGCTCACCAGGCTGACCAAGTGCCGGTTGGCCAGCCTGATGAGCTATAGCCAAACCTCTCTCATTCTGAGATGAGACCCGTGCCCAACCTTTGGGACATGAAAGAGGTTTGAAACATCCAATAAGAACAAAAAGTAAGTATAATATATTTTGCCAACTGTTATGCTAATGGCGTACACCTGCCACTGGAATCACGCTACATACGTAATACGAGTAATACCGTGCTAGGCAACATTTTTCCCTGGAATGTATCTAATAGTAGGGGAGCCCAAGATAGGAATTTTGGTAGTTACTCGACCGTCGTGGGGACCTATTGGATTGTAAATATTAAATGCTAAAAATAAGGTTAATGCTAAAGATAATAATAATATGATGTATATAAACTATTTCAGTGGTGGTGGAAGAAAAAAAATCGTGCCCTTGAATTTTTTTTATTGAGCGCGTCACATTTTTAAATGCACAGAGTTACAGACGCTTTATCTTGATCTGATTGTCGTCGTGACTATAGTCCTCAGATATGCCGGTTTGAACAGTTTATTTGTAACCCCGCAGATTACAAAACTCCTTGACAATTGACATAATGGACTGATTATATGAGCCTGTATAAAAATCTGATAGGTACGCTCATATTCAACGGCAGGATTTTTTTGGATTTATTGAAAATCTGTACAAACTGCCCCCACCACTGATATAGCAAACATCTTATAGCTAAACGTGATTTTTCGCTCGTTCTTTGTCGATGGTCCAGAACTCCCAATATTCTCTACTTGTATAGTAGTAATAGTAGGGTGTTATTGAGAGTTCTGGCTTCTGCATCATCATCTCGCTACGTTATATTATGAAAATAAGGTCCTCTGCACCACGCTCGCGTAACTACCGATTTAGCAGGAGCGTGGCCTCCCCTACTATGATAGGCGTAGTAAGTAA
This sequence comes from Coenonympha arcania, assembly GCA_036785405.1. Lineage (NCBI taxonomy): Eukaryota > Metazoa > Arthropoda > Insecta > Lepidoptera > Nymphalidae > Coenonympha > Coenonympha arcania. Next base: position 9,527,780 of record CM072067.1, read on the forward strand.
TACGTAGATTAGATGTACTTATCGTAGCCTGAATCCTCACACCCTAGAGAGCGTGGCAGGATGCACGTGCAGCGACCAGCGTGTGCAGCATTTCCGACTCGCATTCATCGCCGCGCCATTCATACGAGATATACAAGCGCGGCGTTCATTTAATTCAAGTTCATAACGAGTCGGCGACTGTAATACGAGTAATAGTACATAGGAGGTGCTCCTCACTAAACAACTGACAATTTTCCGACGAAACAATTACTGGAATTGGAAGTTTGTTTTGATGGCTACTCTGCAATAGTTGTTACCTGCGTTGATGTGGCTGTAGTCACTCTATTTTAGAGAAAGGTTTAGATTCAATTCCCAATTTAAGAGTTTGCAAGTAATTACTCTACCGGCAAAAGCGTCTCTACCGCCAAGCGATTAATTAGCGTACCGGTATAAGTTCCTGTGCAACAACCGCTAGATCCATAGGTTTTACCATATCATCACCTAGATTATAGTCAAGTAATTAAATAAAAAATATAACTATTAAACTTAAGTGTCGTACCTCTACAACTTAATGTTATGCAATGATTTATTTCTTCTTTGGCAGCTTCTGAAACTGGCTCTATTTTAAGTATAAAAGCACACAATGAATATTATTAGCACAGGTAAAAGCTTAATTTCGAAGATAAGCTTTTAATAACGTATCTTGTTGTAATTGTTTTAGTTTAGGTGAGCTCTTATCAAAAACTTTTATTTGCCCATAAAGATACCAAAGTGGTAAAACTACAAAACGCTCCGTTAAGTTCCAGTTTGTTCGACGAAAACTCCAATTCAACCAAGGAATGCATAAACTGAATCAGATCGCTCAAGTTTCGGAGCCGCATTCATCGGTTCTCGGTATTGACACCAAAACGATTTAAATTCTCTAAGGTGTGCAATAATTCACGGGTCCTTAAAAGTAAATTTCTAATTAAATGCGTCCGCGCCTCGGCCGGCACTCGGCGAGCGTACGGGCCTCGCAGACAGTTACAAAATGGTCAAATTTAAAAGGCGAGTGCGGCGCGGGTTGTAACTTGTAACCTGTAGGCTGTCGGCGCCGAGATGGTATCGTGGTCGGTGCCGCACTTTTCTAACTTTTTGGTGCGCCGGGTCGCGCGGGGGCGTAGTGTGCAATTGTAGCACGCGAGGGCACCTCCGGCCGACGACCCGCTCATCCGCCGTCCCGCCGCATAATCCGACAGCGTTATGGCCAGCCCGGCGCCTTTGGTGGCTACCGGCTTAATTAGAAGCCGTGGGTGGCGTACGACACGCCAGGATCTGATCATAAAGGCGCTAAAGACTCTACCTGCCCGAATCCGCGCCGACGACATTCCTATCTCGCGTTCTTCAAAATTAATGCCTATTGTCCGAATTTAAAAGGTATGCGATTATAAACACCGATACCGCCGCGCGCCGGGCCCGACCCGGCGTCGGCGTGAATAGGAGTTCTCGTGAAGGATGAATGTTACGAACTACGCTCGCGGTGATCATTGTTCGAGATCGAGGCGTCTGCGTCGTTGTGTTTAATTGAGACGTATGCACTCAAATTTTTTGACCTCGATTAATTTCGGGGAAGCGAGTTCGTTGCGCGTTAATTAAGTGCGTTGATATTTGTTGAGTTTAACCTACTGCTTAGGTAGGTATTGGTATGTTAAAATTAAATTACAATCATTGTTTAGGATCACAAAAAAATCCGCTCATGCTTCGTCAAAAGACCGCCCCTGGCTATCCTTGAACAAAAGTGCCCATCACACGAGCGGCATTGCCCCACTGTATGGCAATGGACAATTTCTAAGCCAGGAAATCCCCAGATCGCAACCTAATCTCTCCCTCAAAATTACGCTCTTCTTCGCACACTAACTCCCTTGCGTCCCCACACCAGCAACATTTTGTCTCCACCATCGCTGTAACGAGGAGGTAGTGGTCTAGCAGTGGAACCTGCAGTGGTGCAGGGCTCCCTTACCGTCTAAGATTGCTAGGCGCAAACATGCTCACGTTCGTCGCATCCCATATAGCAGGTTTAAATTGACAAAGGTAGATATTTTAGTGGTAAAAGTATGCAATAGATCTGTCTTATTTATTGTAGTGAATCGACACAAGTTACCGACACATATAAAGACGCATTGCATTGGCCAGTTGCTCTCTCTGAAAACATGAAAGTCCATCGAAGTTGCTCGGCTTAATTTTATTTTGATGATTAACTAAATATATCCGATTTATGAGTTGATTCATTTGGTCTTCTTGCCAGAAATATGTTTATTTTTATTTTCTTCATTTTGATGATCAAAGTTAGTTTATATTTATTCCCTTTTCGACGCCGACGAAAGTTACAGATGAGTGCTATATACAATATGCATTATAATAAGCTTATCAGATAAATATTTATGAAAAACGATCGAGAATAATCGAGCCGGAAATCTGAAGAATGAAAAATTTTCCCAATACACGATATTTTTTTTAATCTTAATTCAACCATCTTAGTAGAAGCAGAGAATACTATAATATACCATAATAAGAAGATATTTTGCAATAGGTCGATATCTTCTTAAGATTGTAATATGAATAAATAATAAGAAAACGCAAACATAATAATAAACCCAGTTTCAAATGGGTAATTTTAGTTGAAATGTTAAGCTAGATTTACACTCGGACACAAGTGGTACGCATAAACCACTTTTAGTACACTAAAACAAACATCCTTATTTCACATCGGTTTAAAGCTAGTGACACTTGCAAGGTGTAATTCACGGGTATATAATTATTCACACTTATATTTTTTGCAAATTATGCGTTTTCCTCTACACCACGAATTATTTCGTCAGAACATTTTCTGCGAAAAACTAAAAATAAGCTAATAGCAATGAAAATCCTGCAATGATTGAAGGTTTCTCAACGATTTACCTCGTTTGCACTAGGCTACGAAACGTAAAGTGAAATTTATCTCCGATATCCTCAATCATCTGCTCTCTCCGTATTTTTCCACCGAATGAATTTTTTTCTTTTATACGACATGGTCATTGAAAAAAAATTTTTTTCATCACTCATACACGGAAAGTAGGTCTGAAGTTGCCTGAGAAGCGGGTTGAAAGTAATACTTTGCAGCCCTAGGGAGAATCGTTTTCAACTGACAGCTGTCAAATAATTAAAAAAAACTAGTTGTCACATTTTTATTGGAGTTCAAATGAAACACGACATACCCGTGCATCCATAGACAAGAAGAAAGATAGACTTTATTCATAAAGTAAAGACAACTGATTCATAGACATTCATAGACAATCATAGACAATACTTGACTATTAAAAAGCTAAATGCATAGCCCGCCGGCTAGGCCAAAGAAAAAAAAGGCGGGAAAGTGGCAAGCGGCAATCCGATCTTCATTTGTTTTTCGAGTTGTAGAGTTTTGTTTAGGCTTCTGTTTAACAGTGATTTTTATTGACACAATTATTCAATTTTCTTTAGCTAATTTCTATTTTTATTTTGACTTTCCTTATATTCGTAATGAAAAGCACAGTGTTTACCTCGGGATAAAGACTTATTTAGTCCCTCGAACTATAGGCCCCCTCGCTACGCTCGGGCGCCAAACCCCGTCTCGGGACTAAATAAGTTACTTTCATCCCTAGGGTAACAATGTACTATTAATACATTTGCTCAAAAAGTTGGCACTTTCCATGTGTGTTTAGCGTGCGCAAAGTTATTCTTTTCCGCACTAGTGCTTTTGTGTTTTTCTCCTACGCGGCAACGGAGCGGGCGCACCAGGAGCGCATGAACACGAACACGGCATGCAAACACGGAGCAGGCAAACACGTAAAACCATTTATTTTTTCGCAAATGTATTAAAAAACGTCGTTCAATGCACGTGCGGAATTGTCATTTTTACTCGTCCTTATAGTTGAACCTCGCCTTCGGCTTGGGTCAACAAACCGGGACTCGTATAGAAATGACAAACTTTCCGCACTTATAATGAAATGTACTATTCATACAAAATTGTTCAGGAAAGGTGATCATTCAGTGAATGAGTGAATCAGCACAAGCAGCTATATACATACTTAGTAGGTACCTAATAGACACAAAGAGAAGCATCTAGCGCACTTTTATGAACTGGAGTGGTGTGTTGCCGAAACGCAGCCGAATATTATGGTCGGAGCGTAATGTCGTAAATCGTGGTTGGATTGCGTTACGTCGGCGGCTGTCGCAGGACTCGTGTCCAAGTGCGATTCAGTGTGGTTCATTGGCCGGGAGCTTACAAACGATCTGTTGAGTGACGTCACTGCATGTGCATTGCACTCGCGCTGCAGCGGAGTTCCCTCGCCATCGTACCCGTACAAATTATAACTGGTGCCTCAACCATATGACACATTATTGCATTTCTATATGATTGATATAGAATGGAAATGAATTAACGCTAAATTGAGACGTCACGTGATCATTTTAGCGTTAATTTAATTCTCATACATTTCTAAAGTAGTCACATGGCTGACTCGCCTGATGACGCTACATCGTTAAGATATTCTTTGTCAACGCTATATTTCTAACTTTTTGATTCCCTATATTCTCTTTGCTCAAAGATTAATCGTGGTTTCTTGTGTTAGTATTTTGTAGATATATACCAACTACCTCTACCTCTCACGAAAGTCACCTACGGTCGCTGCATCAGTCGTCACATTTTCGCAAAAAAAATTAAAAGTTTAGGCTTATACTGCCGTTATTTAGATGTAGGTAGATATTATATTATGTACGAGTAGGTAGTAGGTACCTGTGACAATCCTCAGAGTCGTACATTACAAGATGCGCAAACACATTTTCATTCCAAACGCGACATGCAAACAATCTTGTTTAATAAAATGCATAAACATTCCAGAAATCAGGATTATTCTCGTGTACAAGTGACATGTGTGCAACATCACATATACTCTGCTCCTACACTAGCATGCCGTGTACCGTATTGGCTGAATATCAAGTTCCCAAATAGCATGAAAACATCAATTTCCAGCTACGAATTTCCAGCTACAGAAGAGCTACGAACTGAAGCACAAGCTATCAATCCCAGCTGTTTTTATACAATGTGTAACGAATGAAGGGTACTTAAGTGTAGATACATGTTAACGAATCGCCCTGTAAAAAATATTAGCGTATTTATTTTCTGTATGGAAAACTAAAAGAAGCATATCTATTTTTCAATACATCATGGAAAAATAAATATGCATATTTCTATTTAATATTTTTACAGGGTGATTCGTTATCAAGTACACTTATGTACCCTTCAATATTATTTCAACTTCTCGTTACACCTTGTATAATACGCTGATATACTCGTACCTACTTTTATTTACAGTTTACAGTTAAAAAAATGAGCCACGATTTAATTTCCATTCGATGTAGTTGCTTCAACAATCGTCAATAATTTATTAATCAGCAAAACACTTATTACAATAAAGATAAAGATCTGCGTTAGCAATCAATTAAACAATGAGTCTCAAATGTCAGTCTTATATGACCTTGTTTTATAGTCAATGAAGTCATGGCTTAAACTTTATAGGTACCTACAATCAGATTATAGAGATAGATATAGATAAACCTAAGATGAAGTCGATTGTATCGCATTTTCGACACAATACAATTTTCAAAACCTCATGCATTTTCAAACATATAATATTTACTTCCTTATACCCAAATAAGTTTAGTCTATACAAGTACATTATGCAGTAATACTTATACAATACTCTATCATAAATATGAAGTTAAAATATAATATCTGTTTTGCAAGTCGTCGCTGGGTGGACAACCTGAAAAGTTGGATAACGAGTGAGGGACATCGGAATCTCTAAACTAATAACTGCCCCTATAGACAAACGTTGTTTTGCCATATAGGGGTGTGAAAGATAGCTTACAACGTATTCTCAGACCTACCAAATGTAGACAAAAAATTTCATAGAAATCGGTCAACTCGATCCGTAGTAATTTTGTTACAAACACTGTTATTAGAAAAAGTAATTCATCCAACAGTGTTCATCTCTTAGTAACTACATCAAAATTTTAAATATCTTGAAAATGTATAAATAACATCTTATAACCCGCTCGCAGAAGCTTTGCCGATTACTTCATACGACAACCCGTTCACGAGTTACGGTCGTATGTCTGCTAAATAATAGGTCAATATAAGGTAATATGTAATTGCGGGCTGCTAAATAATAGGTCCTACGGTAATACTAAACGTGATCTTCTAACCTAAAGCCTACACACAATGTAAACACATATACCGCATTGTGTACAAATAATTAAAACCTGGCTAACTGTAGTAACTGAATTCACTTCTAGAGTTGCGAGATACGCTTTCATGAGGTTTCGGATAGAAACCAAGATATTGTTACTATTACCGTAAGCACCCTCTAGTGTAAGTTGTAACACTCGCAACCAATAGCGTTGACATGCATCATGTAGGTACTAGGGGACCATATCATCTAAGGTCCAATATTATCATTTATGCCACTAGTTATGTTTGTAATGTGGTATAAAGTATATAAATGTACAGTGTGCTCGTAAAATATAAACCTAAATCCTCAAAAACCACACGAACCCTGCATAATAATGATCCATTAAAAAACCGATCAAGTGCAAGTCAGACTCGCACATTGAAGGTTCCATATTATAAAATTCGCTTTCGTTAACGAACCCTAAAGTTAACTTTTTGTTGAGGTTTCTATTTCATGTAAAGAAAACAGTAGTTAGGGGGTTACCTTTCAAAAAATATTTGTTAATTCCTAATGATCGTAACAATTTCAGATTTTTGATCGCAAGTAAGAGAACGGTAGTCGTTTAGATATTTTACGGAATATATCAAAAAAACAAAAACAACAAATAAAAATCTGTGAATGTACATATAAAGACCTTTTCATCTCACTTAAAAATTTACGACCGCGTGATTTCCCAGACGGATATGAAAATGAAAATCAAAATGAAAATATTTATTTTTCACATAGGCCTTAATAATAGGCTCTTATGAAAAGCCGAAACTCTACCGCCAGGTTCGGAAAGCAGGTTTGCACCGAGAAGAACTGGCAAGAAACTCGGCATGGATAGGGTTCCATTTTTAACATGTTGATACGGAACCCTAAAACTAGTTTTAATTTGTCAATTGTCAGGTTTTTGTTATTTGAGTTATTACGTGCGACTTCTGTTGAAAAGAATAGCGTGAAACCGCAGGATAAATAAAAGTGATGTACAAATGTAGAAAATGGCGTCATTTATTATAAGTATTATTGGTGATAAAATAAAGCATGATTATTTGCGTTTATTGATACGCTACCGCCTTCGGGTTATAAGATCATTCGATAAACAGTGAGCCAAAAATAAGTTATGCATAATGACTAATTATTACAAGTTTTTATTATTTACTTATCAGCGCGTAGTATTTTACGTAATCAATATGAGTACCTATTCTGAGTTTCGCCGTGACGCTGCTCACGTCTGTTTTCTTTAATAGTCTGTGGTTTTCGATAACACACTCGGTTCGGAACACGTCAAGCCGTCGATCCTTCTTATTATCACTAAAGGCTGGTGATAATCGTTAACCCTTAAGTGGAAAATTGTTACATTATACATAAGTGCCACCTGAGGCGATGACGTCATAATATGTATCGGTAGGCATACAATATATAGTTACATATTGACGTGTGTTAATGCCAGTTTTACCCTCTTTTTATTTATATTTTTTTATGTACTTAGATTTTACTATAGAGTATACTTTAGGATAACTTCCATTCTAAAGTTTTTCATCATTTTATTTTATTAAGGAGGAGGTTCTCAATTCGTCGGAATCTTTTTTTTGTAGATAAGCTTGCGCTTGACGACAATCATGCTTGATGGAAGCAATGGTAAAGGTCTAGGTTGGAACGCGATTATTCACTCTTCTCTTGAAGGCACCCAAATTGTACTTGGCTGGAAACACGGAGGCTGGAAGGTAGTATTCTAGTTTCAAATAAAAAACATGTATTGGTTTTGAAGAGGAAGGTCCCGGCTAACTTCGCTGAAGTCAAACGAGTTTTTCTCAGACGCTCATTGCAATGAATCAAAATAAAAATCTCCGTTAAAATTTTACGATCCCATTTTCACTGTGCGAAAAATTTATCTACGTCACATCTCGGGATACTCAAATTTTTAATGGCGCGGTATTTTATAGCGGCTATGAAATGCGTCTGCGGGGATTTTCCGTAATTTTCATGGTATGTCTGTAAATCAAGCTGATGATTTACATATAAGTACAGATAAGTCGTCACGATTAACCGTTTATCCTTTGCGACTCGGCATGATGTTTAATTTTCATCACCGCACGGTGTGTGTAGAGATACCCTAATAATTATCCTTGATAGCGTAGAAATACTTCAACGTTTATTGCCCGTGGTCCCCCCGATTGTCTCCCTAGGGTACCAAGTAATGTTGACATATCAAATTCAATGCAGATAAAATAATAAAAATATCCCTTTTAATCCCGGTAAAAAGGGTTCCCGTAAAAAATTGAAAACCCCAATTATCTACAGAACTGTTGAATCTATTTTGGTGGGATATTACAAGCAGGTAGAGTACCTACGGTATTCTATATACAACGAGTTATTTGGGATGATTTTTAGTATAGGTAAGGGATTATTAAGATCAAAATTCAAGCGGGTGAGGCATCGTACAAAAGCATGTTTCTATTTATATAAGCCGGAGAACAGGTGTGTCTCCTAACTGTAGGTATACCTAATTATAATAACATATACATAACAATTTATATTTTATTCGGATACATTTCCCTAATACGCCGCGGTACGTCTCGCTGGGTCGTCTAGACGAACACTTTTTTCTCTTCTCGGTAATACGACATTTGGCACGCATCGTAAGTTATTTTGGCAAACATTTTGACTTTAATCCTATCCGAAAAGTGAATGAAAGCTGTCGAGAAAATGAGTCACACCTTCACACCCCATTCTATTGAAGTAGACTAAACTGAGATAGTAAAATTAAATATTTTTTACTAGAGTAGAAAGACGTCTTCAGAAAAGTCTGCTCCAAGCATTCAGTGCCTAAAGAAAAACGCCCTGTGACTTTGAAATTGGAAAATGGTGATCCAGTTCTTGCCGCTTGTAATTAAACCATGATTTAACTGCTTCAGTAATTATCTAATAAGTGAACGTTGAATGCGGAGACAACTTTTAAAACGTGGAGTTGCTAATGCTATCAATGCAATCAAAAAATCTGATATAGTAAGCACATCAAACCAATTCGTTCATTACTATATTTAATTGAAATACGAACAGAATTATTGAAACGTGTAAAACTTTATGAATGATAATAGTAAGTATTCATTCTATTGCTTATGTTTATCACATTTATCAATTAATTACCAGAAATCGTAGTAGACCTTTATCGCAAATTGAATAAAACATAGATACTACCACTAAAACATGATCAATTATTATAAATAAAAAGTAGGTAAGTAGGTACCTACCACAATCACGATAGGGATGTGACACTCATATCAATAAAATATAAATTATAATTGAAATTGTTACAAGACGTTATACTAAAGCACCTGACGATTCTAAATGAGTACTTAGGATCTAATACTGTATTATATATCATCTGTTACTTTTTATACAGACGTAGGTATACCTATAAGATTTGCGTGTAAAGCTTTTAATCAAATAGACAGTAAATAAAACAAAGTGATCTTATAAGGGTTCCGTTTTTTGTTTGAGCTACGGAACAATAGACATATACCCTGGACAGGGCGGACGGCGTGAAAAATGTCGCCAGTTTATCGGTGCCAATAATACCAACAGTACTAGGCCACGCTGCAGTTTGCTCAGCGGCCACCTATAGAATTTTGACAGATGGCGCTACTGTTTGCTTGTATGAAAAAGGTTTACATAAATCGTTCGGATTTCCATATCCTGAGGTTACTAATCAGTGTGCGAAACTCTAAAAACATACACAAGTGCCAAGCATGGTAACAAACAGATCAAGAAAACTTTAGCAGCCTTTTTTCCTGTCGTATGTTATCTTTAATCCAATTCAGATTGTACTATATACATATATTTACCTACATAAAATTGCTTTTAGATAAGGGACACTTCCACTAAATCCTTCTATTAACCTACTAACTTCTATACCACGTGCACACAAACTCCTTCTCATTTGTCTTTACCCACTTGTGAAAACTTGTCATTAGCTATAAGAAAATTAGATGTAAGACTAGTCTGTAAGATTCAGCTGTAAGTTTTCCTAATAAAATAAAATAAAATAAAACATGCACATAATATATATAAGGTCGAAGGAATTAATCTCATGTTCGCTATCATATCGTCCGATCTTTGATCTTTAGGCCCTAGGTAAATATAATCCATAATGTTCAAAATATTGAGCTTTAAATACAACTTAAGTTATAGTAACGGTATACCTAATACCATAATTTAAATGACATAATATTCAACAGCATCCCTTTTAAACCTATAACCTAACATAATAATAAGTAGGTATAATGCAGTATATTAGGTAGGTATAGTTCATTTGGTAGATTTGGTCTCTATAACCTATAATATAGTGTAGCCTAAGTAGGCTAGGCTAAGTGCTGATTTTTCAATCGCCAGATAAACTATGTGAGGAATAAATTTGAAACATATGCCACACAAAATCTGTCAAAGCGTCATATTTATTCCCCAGTTAACGATTATCTGGCGATTGAAAAATTGGCCCTAAGTTAAGTTATTTAAATAGGTATGCAACTTAAACCACGGAGTAAACAACTGTCTCTTGATTCGCAAACGTTTGCAAAATTACGTTTTGAATTAAAATAAAATACAATCAGTCATAATAAGACACGCATTGATAAGATTGCAAAATCGTACGATATCAGTACTCGAGTGCTTACGAAATAAAATAAAAAGGACGCGATTTCAATTCGCCGTTACGTTTTAATTTTGATTTTAATCATTTTAGTTTATTTAGTTGCTTCAATGTTATGTATTTGTGAGGTTGTGAATTAAACGTTTTTTTAACACGCTTTTATTAGCTTCACCTGTATGTTTGTAACCGACTCCTTTGAGCTCGATTTTGTCCTACTTTGAACGATCTTAATTCAAACTTTGCACACCTGTCAAAGACCGATGACCATGCAATAATTCGATTAAAATATCCAATTATCTTAATTAGATTCGCCAGGATTAATTAATTTCTTTCCGCATCCTTTGCATGCGAGTAAGAGAGACTATTTTTACAGTTTCAACTTGCCATCTTGCTTTATAGCAGTAACGTTGTAGCTCGGGTGAAAACTGCGAAATTTTGAGTTATATTTTTAATTAAATGACTATGAAAGGCTTTCAACTAACTAGCAGTAGGTGTGCATAAAAATTGGTACCTATTTGGATTTACTATGAAAAAACCTATACGATTCAATACGGAAAACTCCCGTGGGGAGATGTCATTTCGAAATTTTGTATTTATAGATAGTTGTAATTTGAAATAACGTACGTAGGTATAATAAGTTTATTGGTTTTCATTAATTCGATCATTCGGTTACACTTAAGTATACAAGATTTTGTATAAAAGTTTTATTTCGTGTCATAGTCGTCATATAAGATTAGTGTCACTTTGTGATTAATTTCAGAAATTGATACATTGATATGGCGGAGTGAAGACTATATTATGATGATTTCCAGGGAAAAACAAGGGTTCCAGTGGGAAATTTGAAAACGGCTAAATCTATTTGGGCAAGACATTACACGCGGACAAATTACAACAAGTCCTATTACGTAGGTATATTTAGGTTTATCGATATTTGACGACCGAATGGCGTAATGGTAGCGATCCTGCCGCCTACATCAGAAGTCGTGGGTTCGATTCCCACAACTGGATAATCTAGTGTGATTAACATGAATATTTCCAAGTGCCTAGGTATTTTCAATATATTGTATTTATTTATATCGAATATTATGTAAAATTATCCGTCATCTAGTACCTATAACACAAGCTATATATAGGTACTTTGAGGCTAAATTTCGATGTGTAAAATGTCTTGATAAAAACTAAAAAAAAAAATTGGTTGTCTGTAAAGTCGGTTTACTGACGATAGTTGAACGTGACAACGTCTTCTTTGTCGCTCGTTCCGCGCTCGCGAGGTAACGCCGCATGAGCGAGGTAACGCCGGTAACGCCGGATGAGTCATGTTTTTTCGTGCGTGCAACCGGCTCTATCGAATTATAAGACGTTGTCACGTCAAAAACAGAATGCGCGTTTATTAATTGACATTCAGAAATCGCAGATAAGTCTAATGGCTATGGATACTGCACTCTGCCAGGCCTCCCTGAGGCGTACAAGTAGTACTGAGTAGGTATGGTATTTTGATAATTCTTTTTTTGTTTGCTTTTCAAGGGCTGAATTTGGAATGTGCATTCGGTTACTTGATGGTTCTGCAGGGACGCCGCACGTCTGAGCGATGTATCGAATATTCGAGTCGGGTTAACTTATAATGTTACGGCTAAAGTTTACAAAAAGGAGTACGAGCTGTATCTGATATTGATGTAGATTTATCTACAAGTCAACGTCTTTGGCCGATAAAAAAGATAAGTTGTATCACGTATCAAAAATAGATCGCTTGACATTTCTCTGTGTATCGTGTCGAGAAGAAAGCCGATCGCCGCACTCACGTGGCTTTGTTTTTATTTTCCTAAAACGCGGGCGCGAACTGCAAACTTGTCGCGATCGCTGCGAGCGTTCCACATCCATACGTCGAATGAGAAATATATCGAGGCGGCGATCTAGAGCGCATACTGTGCACTGTGGACTGTCGACTGTCGTGTGGACCGAGGTGTGACGGCAATCGGCATGACTAGTCATCGCGCACCTATCTGTGTTTGCCGTTTAGCCACTTACCGCGTAAGATTTAATTAATCGCGTCGCCCTACTAATTTAACTGGTCAGCGAGCGCGCAGTGTAATTATTTACCCATTCTATACTTAAACATCTACCTAATCCCCCTCGTCGACGTTTAGCATCTTGTAAAGCTAGTACGAGTACGTATGAAGTTGGTGTAGCATTGCAGCAATAGCTGGTCTATAATTCTATACCACAAGCAGTAGGTATCAGTTGGAGCCTAGCTGCGTGCACTCACCGGCGGGCCTGGTGGTGCGGCGCGCGGGCTCGTCCTCGCGCAGGTCGGGCGCGTGGCGGCGCGCGGCGACGGGCCCCGCGGGCGCCAGCAGCACCAGCAGCAGCAGCGCCAGCGCAGGCAGCATCGCACTGCGCGCACCTCACTGGGTTCCCCTGAGACCGATCCCGGCCGAGAGAAGGCCACGAGCGGACCACGAGCTCACTATTTTCGCCGCGAGTCTTACGAGTATCGGAGGCGCGTATGCGTATTCGAACGGAGGCTCGCGAGGGCGAGTGCGTGGCGGAGAGTGCGCGTCGATGCCGCGCGACGGTCGAGCCGGACTGAGGCGAGCGAGAAGCGATTTCCCGGCTCGTGCGGGCGAGGGGGCCGGCGCGCCCCGCGGAAAACGCGGCCCATCGCGGCACGGGCGGGGAAAATTGCAGCGCCGCCATCGGAGCCGCCCGCCCCGCCGCCCGCCGCGCCGACGCACGCGCCGCGCGTCCGACACGACATTCCTCTCGCATTCCGATTTCCGACTCCGTCACTAGCCGTACGACGGGGCACGGCTACTTCATGCTACGGGCTACCATCACGAATCCTTCTCAAGTCTCTTAGTTAGATCTTTTAAATATTTTCTACCACTTTGATTTCCCCACTAAATGATAGATGGGGAAATTATCCATGTAACAAAAGTGTTAGTAAATACTCTTTGGGTAAATTAACAATAATTACTAATCTTTAGATAGATAATTAAAAAAAGCATAGATAATAATTAATTAAAAAAAGGATAAATAGATAGATTAACTTAGTACATAACCAAACCAGAGTGAGCGTGCGTGGTGCGCGCGCGCGTGTACGTCTGTGCGGACGTGCGTGTGCGTATGTTTGAAGAATCTTCCCGAATAAGTTTCTCATTAGGCACCTTCATATTTATTTCAAGAACTCAAACTCTCTCTCCAGTCATTCCTTCATTGCTGAAGATCGTAGTCCTGGGGTTATAACCTCGCGCGGATTAAAGTCTTCCACCAGGTTCTGTCGGGGACCATCCGTGCAATTGTGTCACTTAAATAATAGGATGAACACATGTAGGTAATACTAATATACTCCGCTTTACGTAAAGGATGTGTTCCGGACACAATCGCGTTAAGCGAAATTCGCTTAAAGCGAGCTAAAGAAGTAAGATATGAAATAAATAGTGTTTTATTGCAAACAAACATAATCAGTTGATAGTTACAGAATTTATTTTACTATAGGTACTTCATAGGAAATCCTCAGAATTATTAATCCCCGAGTCATTTAATATTATTGCGTAGCATTTAGTTTGTATTTCTGTCTTTTTATAGCAAACAACACTGTTTAGTGTTTCTTGCCGAAATTTGTTATTACGATTAACGTCACTGTCCAAATTCTAATGCATTCGCGTAAAGCGGGGTAAATTGGCGCAAATATTACATTCGCGTTATAACGAATTCGCTTTGTGCGAGGTAGCGTAAAGCGAGGTTTTCTGTATAACTGTTCTTATATTATATGCAGTATTCATTATTTACTGTGTACAGTGTAGGTATATATAATTACCTACCTACACAGTAAATGTACCTAGGTTTTTTTTTTAATTCATTTAAATCAAAGAAAATACATGCACAAGTCAAAATTACAAAATCTCGCCAAACTATGATTAGTTTATTGGCGAGGAGGCGCTCTTTACATTTAGTTCTAGTGCGTCTAATTATCCTAATTAAACTACAATACTTACTATGAATACAACTAATTAATACTAAAAATACTACATAAACTACTTAATACAAATTTTAACAAAAAAAAAATATGTACAAATAAACATAAAATATATTTTATACATAAAATTTTATGTATAAAATATATTCTATAAATAATTATATCTCAGCTTGAGTTCTCAAGCATACCTACGTATATAAGTATACCTACTTGTCCAACAAAAAAACTCAACAAAATTCTCTAAAGTTGTGTATTCCTATAATTATTATAGAGATAACGAATCTGACTCATCATCGTCGCGTTACATTGACTAAAAGTCAAAGATCAAGCACATTACATTGTATTATCAGTTATCATCTTTAATAAAAAATATAGTAATTCTGTCTATAAGATACGTTTTATCACAAAACGAAGCAATATATATACCTACTGTTAAAATTGTAAAGTTCAATTTGACAGTTGTCAAACTGTTCAGTGGTTTATTTTCGAATATTGAAATAATATTAGGTCCTTACATTTATGAAATTGGCGTTTTGTCGTACTGGCCACTTTGATCTCAAATATCTCTTCTTTGGTTAGAAATTCCAATTTCAAATTTATACAGCTATTTACACATACTTTTGTGTTTTGAAAATCGTAATTCATTTGTTTTTTTCTCATTTGGTTTTTTTTTTGCGCCACTCTGTTTACAAAATGGAAAACTTGAAATATCGCGTTATTTACGAGTACGAGTTCCATCGTGGCACCAGTGCTGCAGAAACGGCTCGAAGGATTAATGATGTGTACGGCGAGGGTGTCGCAAAAGAAAACACAGTGCGTTTTTGGTTCCAACGTTTTCGTTCTGGAAATTTCGACCTGCAAAACAAGCCCCGTGGACGGCCGGAGACCTAAGTTGACAATGAAGAATTGAAGGTTATTGTGGAAGCGGATCCATCGCAAACCACGTCCGAGCTAGCTGCAGACTGCGGTGTTAGTGATAAAACTGTTTTAGTTCACTTGAAGCAAATTGGGAAGGTGAAAAAGCTTGAAAGGTGGGTACCTCATGAATTGAGTGCAGCAAACCGACAAACGCGCGTAGACTGCTGTGTTACATTACTCAACCGGCACAGTAATGAAGGGATTTTAAATCGAATCATTACCTGTGATGAAAAATGGATCCTGTATGATAATCGGAAACGCTTATCGCAATGGTTGAACCCTGGCGAACCAGCCAAATCCTGCCCCAAACGAAAATTGACTCAAAAAAAATTACTTGTGAGCGTTTGATGGACTAGCGTCGGCATCGTTCACTACAGCTTTCTTAAATCTGGCCAGACGATTACGGCGGATATCTATTGTCAGCAACTGCAATCCATGATGGAAAAGCTAGCTGCTAAACAACCGAGGCTGGTCAATCGTTCTAGGCCACTGCTGCTTCAGGACAACCACACACACAACAGACGGCTACCAAATTAGAGGAGCTTCAATTGGAATGCCTAAGACATCCACCTTACTCCCCGGACCTTGCTCCAACAGATTACCATTTTTTTCGAACTTTGGATAACTTCTTACAAGGGAAAAAATTTAACTCCGATGAGGCAGTCCAAAGCGCTTTCAAAGATTTTATTGATTCCCGTCCGAATGGCTTTTTTAGTAAAGGGATCAATGAACTACCTAGAAGGTGGCAAAAGTGCATAGATAGCAATGGTACATACTTTGATTAAATATATATATTATATTTTAAAAAATCGACTTTATGTTCCTCCCATACAAAACGCCAATTTCATATGTAAGGACCTAATATTTCGAATATTAAAATATAGATCAGGGGTTGACTTTTAATGAAGACGACTCCATATTGGTTTGCTCCTAACATCAAGTTAGTATTAACAATTTGTGCAAAATCATGCGAGGGTGTCTCCCGTTCTTTTTACCTTTTTTGTTACGGGGCCGAATGCTTTGAAAATCGATATCTGACTTCCAAAGACAAGAATAGAGAAGGAATTTTTGGTGCTTTTTTATTTGAAGTGTTTTGGTTGGATTGATGGTACGGAACCCTAAGTGCGCGAGCCCGACTCGCACTTGACCATTTTTTATTTTAGTAAGTTTTGGAGTTTTTGTACCTCTAGGTATTAAAAAACTTTCAATGCAACAATGCTCTTCCTCAACGATACCATATTATAAACAATAGTTTTTTAGTTATCAAAAATTTGTGTCTGAACGTTTTGGAGTTTTTTTACCAACCAGTCCATGGTAACTTCCGATAAAATCTAAAAAATATAGATTTTGGAGCAACCTTTATAATAACTCCCAATAACTTAAGATTTTTTCCAGTCGTGTTTCTGATCTGTAGTTTCTATCATGCAGGTGACTTAAAATCGCATAAATAACCTTTTTAGCCCGCTAAACTTTTAATATTATATTAATTATTACACAAAATATAAATTTAAAAAAATCGCTAAGCAATAGTTTGCAAAATATTTACAAAAGCATTTTAGGATTTTTTATTTATTCCATACCTAGATAGACAGTGTGTATACGGGCTATACCCAATCGAATGAGCATATTTGAGAACATGTCAAGCAACAGACTTTTACGATTTTGTTTTCACATAGGTACCCAAAAAACGCAACCAATATTGAAATGGCTCTCCCGGGGAGGGGGAGGGGGTGAGGGGGGCGCTCCAATTAAAGGGGGATTTTTTGCTTGTAAGTTGTAATGAGTTATAGAACACTCCAATAATAACTGAAAGTAATAGATAGGTATTGTGTTGTGTATGCAGGAGGGTAAAAACGACGACGACCTCCCTGGCGTAGTGGGGGCGCGCTCGGATTCGAGTGGGAGGTCGCGGGTTCGATTCCCGCCACGGGCCACATTGGAATTTTATAATTTCTAAATTGGCTCAGGTCTGGTCTGATGGGAGGCTTCGGCCGTGGCTAGTTACCACCCTACCAGCAAAGACGCACTGCTAAGCGATTTAGCGTTCCGGTGTGATGTTTGTAGAAAATTGTCGGGTAAAATTACTTACCCTTCCAAGTTAGTACGATAACATCTTAGGCTGCATCATCACTTACTTGTATTATGTATAGAGTAAATAAAAGTAAGTAAAAAAAAATGCCAACTAAAACACATGATATTTCAATTCCTTTTTTTAAAAAAAGGGAACAGCCTTCAAAAAACAAACCCACTGAAAAGCAAAAAATAATTTTCAAATAAATCTGTTATATAACTATTTAGTTTTTGAAGTCGGTGCCAACTGCCTAATTCGCAGTTGCAAGTCATTTTGAGCATGCTGTTTACAAATTCTAACTAAACTAAAATGTTAGTATGGCACCGACTTCAAAAACTAAATAGTTATACCCAGATTTATTTGAAAATTATTTTTTGCTTTTCAGTGGGTTTGTTTTTTGAAGGCTGTTCCCTTTTTTTAAAAAAAGAAATTGAAATATGATGTGTTTTGGTTGGCATTTTTTTTACTTACTTTTATTTCACACTTTTTAGTGATAAGTGGGTACTTCATCTATCTTAGGTTTTTGGCGAAACAATTTATTTTAGTGGTAGGTTTTTAGTGACAATCTTAGACTTAGTACCTACTAGCCTAAAACTTATCACTAAAAACATACCATATCATAATAATGACTTAGACATATCTACTATTATTCTCTATATCTAATGACGAGGATGAGGAATGGTCTTTCTCGATATAGATCTAATAGATCGGTTCAGCCAATAGCGATATAATCGCGGATAAACCTAAATACCAACATAGGGATTAAACTGAGAACCTCGAAATTTGAAGTCGGTTAGTCAAAAACATTATTGACAACTTGAGAATCTCCTTCATTGAAGTCAGTTATCTAATCTACACTGTAAACTATTATACTGATTGCAAGCGATTTACTCTTTTCCGTTGAGGAGTTCTCTCCATCTCCGAAGATATTCATTAGATCTCGACCAAATTGAACTTAGACTACCTCTGATGTATGGCCTACCTAACAAAATAAGAATCGTCGAAATCGGTTTTGCCGAACTCGAGATATTCCTGGACAAACTTAATACAAACATATCGATTAAACGGAGAAACTCTTACTTTTTTAAGTCGGTTAATATACTAAAACCTTCTCCAGAATGTAACTAATACTTTCCTGAAAACCGCATCAAAATCGGTTCAACCAAACGTGAAATAACCGCGGACAAACATACATACATACATACACACATATACATACATACGGGTCGAATAGGTACAGAACCTCCTTCATTTTTAAGTCTGTTAAAAATAAACAACTCTAACACGAATCAATTGGACTCACTGATCTCAACTCGATGGAACTCAGACTGTCAACGTATAAATGAACACACTAGATTTTCGCCAATTTGGCGCTTATTGTTAAGTAACCTGGCGTGAGCGTCCGTAGTACTAAAATAAAATGACATTCAAAGCGACGGTCTCTATGTACCACTGATAAGAAAACCCAAGATATGGGCATCCGAACGATTTACGTAAACCTTTTTCGTACAAGCAAACAGTAGCGCCATCTGTCAAAATTCTAAAGGTGGCAGCTGAGCGAACTACAGCGTGGCCTTACTCTTGGTGGCAAAACAAGCATTTTTGGCACCGATAGACTGGCGACATTTTTTCGCGCCGTCCGCCCTGTCCAGGGTATAGTATGTCTATTGTCTAACTATAACTTATCAAAGCTTAGTTTCACGTAACGATTAAGTAATTAAGCTTGATAAATGATTATAAACAAGGCTCATCAGTAGTTTCTGAGCGTCATATTGTATTGCAACTCAAAGCCGTGGGACGCACCGTGAGTGATATGGGCAGGTGTATCACTTATCATCAGATGGTACCTACGTCTTGCTGTTCTCATCTATCTATTCTATTAAGAATCAAAATTTTGAACCGATTATGATTACGTACCTACTATAAATTAGGCTCGCAACCTACCATAATAAGGGTTCCATTTTTACCACTTTGGTATGGAACCCTACTAAATAATAAATAATAATAAATAATTTTTATTTAACTTAAAATTTAACTTAAAATTATGACGTTTTGTCAGCGTACTCATCATGGACGTACCCAGCAACTTATAAGGGTGGGGAAAAAGCATGGAGTACTTTTTACAGGCTGAACTTGCAATAGTCGAATTTTCAACCTCGATGTATCCTCGAATCTAACTTATTGTTAAAATCGAGCAAGAAAAATTGGTTGTCTGTAAAGTCGGTTTACTGACGATAGTTGAACGTGACAACTCTCGCTTGCACTTCAAGCCTCAGAGCGAGGTAACGGCAGCGAGGTAACGGCACATGAGTCATGTTTTTGACGTGACAACGTCTTATAAATCGATGGAGCCGGTTGCACGCACGAAAAAACATGACTCATCCGGCGTTACCTCGCTCATGCGGCGTTACCGGCGTTACCTCGCGAGCGCGGAACGAGTGACAAAGAAGACGTTGTCACGTTCAACTATCGTCAGTAAACCGACTTTACAGGCAACCAATTTTTTTGTGCGTGCAGCCGGCTCCATCGATTTATAAGACGTTGTCACGTCAAAAACGTCGAAAATTTAACATTTTTTTACGTTTTAACTTAATTTTGATTTGTTATTAATCTTTGTTGATTTTTTATCCACCTATAGCATATTTTAAATTTTTAACTATGGTTCATGAGATAGAGCCAAGTGACAAACAGAAATGTTGGCGAAAACCAGTTAAGAGCGGATGTTTATACTTGAAAAAAATATATCAGTAAACGCGAGCGAAACGAGCGAAAAATTTTTTAGGTTTTCTCAGAATAAGTCACTTTTTTTTTCCGTATGCCACCCTTTCGTATTCGGCCGCCCGGGACGATGCGAAGACCCTGGAAGATCTCAACACACTCAATGACTTCAGCAATGTTTTTCAATAGGTTGGAATGAGTACTTAAGACCAAGATACCAGCTAATGTCGAATACTTACTCATGTTTTAGCGCCACCCAGTGGGTGTTGAAAGCTCTGCACTCGAAATTGTTGACGAGTACATCATATACCTCGGACATACCTCCATCCAGGGGCCGTACCACCATCTGGTGATACGGCCCATGTGCTTAGTCGCATAATACATAACTTTGTAGGCAGGGCAAGATAATAATTAATTTTGGCCCAATCTAAAGTGTTAAAAGTAAAGGTTATCAAGTAAAAAAAAAAAATTGGTGAGGATATTTTATTCCATAATACAGCATAAGACAAACCGGAATGTCACATTTCGCTTTCATTGAATCTTCTTGATTTTCATAAAAAATAAAAAATAAATCACCACACGCCAGTCGCCGAGTAACTGTATCATTGTTTCAACAATTCCATCTAAATTATTATAAAAATGCTAAGTTATAATTAATTGTGTAACAGCAGAGTACCACTGAGAGCTCTGAGGACAGTTCACTAAAGAGACTCCTCATGACACCACGATCGCTGATCATCTAATACCAATTACACCTAAATTAAATCTCGGTTCGTCATGCGAAGTCAACTATAAATGCGGGACGCGACGAGCCGTGCTACACAGACGGTGGGCGCGGCCGGAAATGATATCAGTTAATGTGATCGAATGTTAATTACATAACAGCTTACTCTACCTAGTTAACTTCAATAAAAATTAAACTATGATCATGCAAAGTCACTCAAATGATATATGCTTAGAAAGACGGTCACCGAACATTTATCTGAAGGTTTATAACATGAAACAGACCACAAAGCGATGTGAATAGGTCCTGCTAGTTTCGACGACTTCGAGTTACCCTCTAAGCCCTTTGATTGGATGTCAGTTGTGACAGAACACTCGACACTGTCCAGCACTCCAAGTCAAAGTATTTTCAACATTAGTACCACTAAAGGCGGTTACTACTAATCTAGTGAATTAAAGTCACAGATGTAAATTAACTTTAAATACTTTATTACGACAACTTATTCCACATTTTAGTATACATAATATTATAAAACAAGTAATGCTGTGATTCACTTCATCACGAGTCAGCTACATGTGTACCTATCCACATCACAATGCGCGATTCTATGTGATGTACAACTGTTTCGTATTTATATTTTTCGTTTACAAATACATTGGAAAGAAAGATATTGAAAAGGTTTTTGTATTAACTTTACATTTTACACACTATATTTGTTCAACATCATCAGAGGAGAACAAACGACGCAATCCTGTACTGATTACCTCGTCGCACTAAGTACAGAAGGACCTATAGTTTTGTACAAATCAATATTGGTTGCGAGTCGGTCGAGTCGCTCAACGGAAGAAGCGAGGGATTCGGCGAGATGCGCTGTGAGCTCGGTCACCGAGTGACAAAGTAATACATAAGGCGAAATCATCGAGCCTGCCCGCGAAATACAAAATTTCCTGGGTTTTTTTTGCAATTTGTACGCTAATTAGACATTATAGGCTTATGGCAGTCAAATTGCGGGAACGGCAGTACATATTATCATCTTTATGTTTATATCAAAATCATTGCTTAAACATATTTATCTTAGGAAATTAGTCCGAGTATCGAGTTTGAAGTGAGTAACTCACAAATCTCGGACTGACTTTAACTCGACTCTTTCAAGCAGAAATTTTTACATAAACACGTGTAGATTATACTGGAATTCCCGCAATTTGAGTGCCTACTGCGAAAAACCACAAAACAATTTGAATTTCGCGGAATCACCCGGTGGCATGCCCATTAAAGATATCGCACATAATACATCGTATTCATTTATAGCAAATAAAGTTAACATATCTTAAACCATAGTCTCTTTCAGTAATCAGAATAGTCTGCGCGGCGCGCGCGGCGGTTAGCGGTTGGCGTTCTTGAGCTGGTTGGAGAGCCAGTCGAGCCCCTCGTACAGGCCGTCGCCCGAGGTGGCGCACGTCGCCTGGATGTACCAGTTGCGGTTGCGCAGCGAGTGCAGCCCCAGCTTGTCCGTGATCTCCGCCGCGTTCATGGCGTTCGGCAGGTCCTGCGCGACAATCACACGTCACACTCAGCTCGTGCAGCGTACAGCCCTACTGCCTCCAAGTTGCCATCGAAAAGGCTTCCCTAACCCATACATAGTCGACGTACCAATGACGCGTACGAAGCGATTTGATTCCGCGTTCCTGACACGCACTGCAAAGGCCTGGAATACCTGGCGCCTTTAAATAAAGAGTGAATAGGCATCTCCTAGGCAAGCGCGTTCCGCCTTATCATTACTTCAACTAGTGTATCATCACTTTCCATCAGGTGTGATCACATTCAAGTGCTAGCCAATATAATTAAAAAAAAAAGAACAAACATCAAAAACTATATTTTAATAATATAACAATTGACTTCCTTGTCTGTTGTTATTGCTTTTATTAATAATTTAAATATTATTTTTTTTTAAATATTAAATTAATAATATTAATTCTTTTTCTTTGTACACTGTTACTTTTGCCACAATTTTTAATTTATTAATGATTTTGTAAAGTTGACGATTGTAAGTGCTCACTACAGAGCCTACATCCTAAGAGGAATAATATATAAATGAAGTGAACTAAAAGACTATAATAGATTACCTGTTTGTTTGCAAAGATTAAGAGTACTGCATCTCGTAACTCGTCTTCACTTAACATTCTCATGAGCTCCTCGCGCGCCTCGCCGATACGCTCTCGGTCATTACTGTCTACTACAAAGATGAGACCCTGGAATAATAACATACACTTCATATTAATAACTTTCCTACCATTACAGCAGCCTATCCAGCATGTGCATTGTGCATGTAGATATAGTTTTGTCTACTTTTGTTGATCTCTTTTCTCTGTCTTTATACAGTCAAACCTGAGCAAGTGAGAACTTGGTAAGCGAGAAAACTCTATAAATGAAAGTATTTGCCAGGTCCCATCATTTTGCCCTTCTAACTTTGAAACTTGGGTAACCAAGAAAAAATCTCAATCCCTTGAGCTTCCACTTAACTAGGTTTGACTGTATATGGATTAGAAAGAAAAAAGAGATTGATAAAAGTACACAAAAATCAAAATTAACTATATCCTAGCCCCGCTAGGAGGACAAATCTCAAGCACTTTAGAACTTTTATGTAATAAAATACAATGTGTTCAAACATACAAGCAAGCAATATAAAAGAGAACACTGAAATCCAAAAGGTACAAAACTTATTGATCACGGATACCATGTTAAGTTATTAGAGCCATAAGTCAAGTAATAATATTAGCATGGTTAAGGTTGAAATGACTGAAAAGCAGCGATAGTTCATTGATTCACCTCTGCCTGTCTCATTAATTGATTGAGGGTGATCTCAGGCAAACACCTCCAACATATCAGAGTAACATGCATTTCTGGAAACTTTATATCATTTGCTCAGTAGTGAAGGAAAACATAGTAACAAAAGCTGCATAATAGAGAGTTTAATATAATGTCCTAAAAGATGTGTTCTGCCCACCAACCCACATTTGTTTAGTGTGGTGGGCTCAGTCAAACCACTACTCTTATTCTAATAGGAGACCAATGCTCAGCGTTGGAATATAAAAGGGGGTTGAGAATGATTGCAAATATTTCTGTACAGCTGATTGGTTTAGTATTAAAGTACAATTCCATGTAGACAGATTAAAAATAATGTATCTCAATTGAGGACATCACTATTATAAATAAAGATTGCCAAATAGATAACTAAATTGTTAATTCACCATTTAATTTATAATAGGAAATATATTTGTAATCAGACTGGTGTTCCCACAGCTTGTATCTGGTATTATGAGTCATTATACATTAATTTATTATCATAGTAAGTATGAAGCTTATAATTTTAGTTCTGACATAATTTACTTTAACATTACATCATAAATATGTATTGGCCAACTGTCCCTAATTGAAATAACTACACCAATAACTACACTAACACACCAAAATCAACTTGAGCAAATATTAAAATTATTATTAGAAAAAAAAATTGATGACATTTTATATATTTTAGTGACTGATTATATTAATTTTTTATTCTAATATTATGTTAATTTGACTGAATTATTTTTATTGTATAATTTTATTTTTAGTATGATAATAATTAGTATTTTTCTTATATGTTAAGGACTATTTAATCCAGATTGCATTGGGTATTTCAGTAATATTTTCCTGGGTATGAATAAAAATAAATGTATAGTAACACAAAGTGAAGATTATTATTCTTAATTTTAAGAACAAAAAATATTTAGTGTTAATTACAACAATAAAACAGGGCAACTACTTTAAATAAAATCTCTACATGATATCCATTCCTTTTTTTAGTATGTTATATTATGATTGTATGTGCATTATATGTATTCTTTAATGTACCCCACAACAGCAAAATACAAATAAAAAAATCTATACAACATAGGTACAGTCGCGGAATGAAAAGGTTCGTCACCTTAGTGTCGATATTCGTTTGCACTAGTACTCTAGTACATTATGCCAACATTCCAGTGCAAGAAACAGCGCTGCTAACATTTGAATAAATATGACGTTTGCTATCGTATAAGGTTTTGCTTGTTTTTTCTATCCCGTCAATGTATTAAACCAAATATAATACCAAAATGTATTAAAACCTCACTAAAACCTTAGTTATTTAGGAGAAATTATGATATTTTGAAATTATGACATTGACTGATTGACAATAGTTTTAACAGAAATAATAATGTCAGGTTGAATTAACAAGAAGGTTGCAGTTTATCCATAATAATCTTGTTGACAAGATAAATAGTCAAACTACCTTGATCTGAACAATTTTGAACTTTACTAACGAACAGTTAAAATTTATTTTCTCTAACTCGAGTCTATTCTGTAACACAGTTTCAAAACGTAATATGTGCTCGTGATACGTTGAACGAATCAATTTGAAAATCGACGAACCTTTTCGTTCCGCGACTGTACAAGAAGGCAGTATTATTGCTAAAAAGCAGTAATTTAAACACCTGTACACAGCAGTGCATGACTTATATGTAGCTAGTAAAAATAATAAATGAAAAATGACCTGTGTATTCTGGAAGTAATGCCTCCATAGTGGCCTGATTTTGTCCTGACCACCCACGTCCCACACTGTGAAGCTGATGTTTTTGTATTCTACAGTTTCCACATTGAATCCTGAAAATAAATAATTTCAACTGATGAAGGACATCATGGCTCAAAATTAAGGAAAACATTGTCTAATAAAGTCATGGCATAAGATTTTTTATTGAATTACTAAATATTGTCAGTGGCTTAGTAGTTGCAGCATGACAGTGTAACCATATACACACATTCAAGCTTTCGCCTTCATAATATTAAATAATGTGGTATATAGTATTGTATTTTGTAACACATGTTCAAATAAAGTATGGTTTCGATAATGCATATTGAATATTCGCTACCAAATTAAACATGGCATAAAACACAATAATTAAATATTGCTAAAAATTTAATTATAACACCAGACTCTCCCAGTCCCATAAACTACAATGTATACTTAAACTATGCATGTGTACTGCTTGTAAAGAAACTACAGAATGAGGAAATATTAAAATGATGTACTTATTGTATTAAACTCCTATCTTCATCTTTCTTTCATTTGTAATTTAAAATTGGATTATTTAAAGTATACAAGCACACAGAAATCAAATTTTGAAAGATAGTCAGTTATGTTCACTATACATGAAGATAGATTGTAAGATTTATCTTTACTTTAAATCAAACAAACTATTCCACACAATTTATCACAAAGCATCACTTACCGATTGTGGGAATTGTTGTAACAATTTCTCCTAATTTAAGTTTGTATAAGATTGTGGTTTTACCAGCTGCATCAAGACCAACCATCAATATTCTCATTTCCTTTTTGCCAAACAGGCCTTTAAATAAATTTGCAAACATATTCCCCATTTTGTGGTTTTATGATCCGTCTGAAAGAGATATTGAGAAATTATTAGAAAACACATTCACTCTGACTCATCCGTCACTATACGTTACTATAATCAATGTTAATGACATGGCAAGTCCTCGCTACAATAAGACGTACTTGGCCGAATCGCTTCAGCTGTACCCACAAAACAATTTAAATGCAAAAGAAACAATGATACACAAACAATTAAATACGGTGAAACACTAGTAAAACGTTAAAAATTAGGCTTTGATTGCCAGACACCGCTGTTGGTTGTTCTGTTGGAGTCACCACCCAGGGTTTGTATGCGCCGAGTTTTAAACGACTCACTACACATTTCTACATAAAAGTAACACTATTAAGGAAAAAGCAAATAACTTACGTTTTTATTTCCAGAAAATTAAATTAATATCAAGTAAAAACCCTTCAATCCACTAAAGTTTCTACTATTCGCTAGATGTCAAAATGGCGGCGAACGTGGAAGTCGTTCGTGCTTATGCCACGTATCGGCGAAAGTGGCCAGCGTTAAATTTAAATATTTATTAATTATACAATAAAAATATTATTCAATGTTAGAACGATGTTACTAATTTATTTTCAGACATTATGAAAATTTAAGAAATAATAATTGTAAAATATAATATTCGTAAGGTTTAATGAAAAACCTAGAATCCATTGCTTGGATACTTTAAAAAAGTGTTTAGGCTTATACCTCTGTGGTGCGGGAAACACAGATTAGCAAATATATTTGGACACAGACCTAGGAAACAAATTTCTATGGTTTACAGTGTAACTGTTAGTTGTCTGTACCGATTGCCTATACTTTTATCTTTAAACTGTGGATGTTTACCACAGACCACAAAACTGGGTGTTTACATCTGAGGTTTACATGGTGTTTTTAGTGGCCTGTGGTGTGTACCGTGATAGCTTGGTACCGTGTGTGTACCTACCACCATAGACCTACCACTGCCTACCACATTCTTTTCTGTGGAAGTAAACACATGGTAAAAACAAAACAAAAACAAATTTTCAAATTTCAAGTCAATTGCAAGTTTTTATATCAAACGATGGTTTTTGGTTCTTTACAAAGTTGGCTGTCCAAAGCGCCAAATTATACGATATTCAGGGTGAATAGGTTAAATCAGTTTGATAGTGACAAACTGCAACAGTTCCTACAGGTGGTAAGGTGCCATACAACATCTTAACAATATGTTTCAACTTATCTTCTAAATGTTTCACATACGTTTTTCACATTTAAGCAAAGTAAAGAACTGAACAGTCCAGCAATACCTAAGATAAGTTGTATTAGGCCAGACTGCTTAGTTGTTGAGCAGTGGCCTGTAGAAGCTGTTGTTGAAAGAAGCCAATATGAAGTTATAGTTGACACAATGTGCGGTGCTGCAGTATTGAGAGGTGCTCATGTTTATGCTCCAGGAGTACTTGGTCTCCCGGCTAGTAGGTACATATTATGTTATTAATACAAAATAAAATCAAAAGCATTCTTATCTGAAACTGACGAGCGTTCCACCTGATAGACGTCCACTGCTAGACAGGCCTCCATAAGGTCCATCTCCAACCTGCATTGTTTATAATGACTTTGATCCAACAGT
This sequence comes from Coenonympha arcania, assembly GCA_036785405.1. Lineage (NCBI taxonomy): Eukaryota > Metazoa > Arthropoda > Insecta > Lepidoptera > Nymphalidae > Coenonympha > Coenonympha arcania. Next base: position 9,556,145 of record CM072067.1, read on the forward strand.
TCCTTGCAACTGTTAATGCCATCAATTCAATTCAATGCATTCAAGAGGCACTACACGCATTCAAGCTGCTCCCTCTACAACAAAATCAATAAAATCTTAAACATATTCTCTTTAAATTCTAATAATTGTAAACAAGCTCTCTGCAAATGGCTTAAAGGCATATCATACTGTGACGTGGAAAATAACATTATACGAAACATTTAGCAGCAATACACACACACAAAAACTCACACACTCACACACGTACACACACATACACAAAATTTTGTTTAAGAAAAAATAAATTGGTAGGTACAGTAAATTAATATAGACTCATTAGTTTAATTTTGTAAGTTTAATTTTTTAGATTAATAAAATTGATGATTTTATTTTAATCTTATGTTATTCAAATAGTTTAAATAGTTATTTTCAATAATTGTTCTTTATTGTGCATACATTTATAACTTGTATCTCGGAGGCGGGCGTAAATGGCTGCAACACAGTTCACACTATAGCAGTCATTAACGTGCCAATATTATGATTTATTCAAATTGTGATTTTGTATCCTGTTCCTGCACCTAAGCATAATATTGAATGTTTATATTGTAATCTAATCCTATTATTCATAAATAATATAAAATAATTGATCCTGTGATTAGATTTAAGAAATTTGTCAAATAAACTTTTATTTTTTATTTATTTTATAATGCATTGTGCTGTCACTATCAATTCAATGAATTGTGTCGTCACTATCTGTAAGCTGATTCTGTATAGTTCAGTTTGTTAGTTAGCAACCCTCACTGGGTTGTTAACTAAAAAACGGAGGCAAAAACCATATTTTTGCATTCTTTTTGCACAAGTTACCAACCTAGGTTGGTATGGTATCATGTCAACATACCATGCTAGTTGCTAACTTGTGCAAAAAGTATGCAAAAATAGGATTTTTGCCTCCGTTTTCTTAGTTAACAACCCAGTGAGGGTTGCTAACTAACAAACTGAACTATACAGAATCAGCTTACAGATAGTGACGACACAATTCATTGAATTGATAGTGACAGCACAATGCATTGAATTGAATGAAAACCCAGTGAGGGTTACTAACTAACAAACTGAACTATACAGAATCAGCCCCCTGGTGTAAACTCAGCTACTAGTTAGTAGGCAACCAATAGTTCAAGGGGGAATTTGTTACAAACTGCTGTTCTAAACATTTCAGTTTTTGTATTTAATTTTTTCACTTTTTACCTAATAATATTTTTCATAACTACTTGGGTGACTGGCATTTTATCCACAACATTTTATCTGTTTTATTAGTCAGTCAGTCTGGACTTTTTATGTCACCACACTATGTATTTCACAAAATTGTAAATACTGTTACATTTTAGTGACATACATATTATATATGTCACTAAAATGTAACAGTATTTACAATTTTGCTTTATGTACAGTTTTTGCATTGCTTTAGTCTTTGTATGTAATTGTATTAATCAATAATATTTTTTTCAGGCTGCCACCTAGATGAAAAAGTCGATATCTATGCTGATTTAGATGGTCAATGCAAACGGGGACTGAAAGTGCAATATGATGGAAACAAACAATATGTTGGCACTGGGCAGTTGAAAATGTTACGACATGAGCTGTTTGATAATGGAGTACAAGCAAAGTAAGATGCATTACAGCCTTACCTAGATTGCTAAGGCTCAACCCAAATGTCTGCCCACAAAATTCAAATTTTATTTGGTTTTTAGGCCACCACAGACTCCACAGTATTTAGAATTCTTTGTGCTGGTGGGCGATATAGGAAATACAATACTTCAAACTTATCACAGAAATTAATATATTTTTAACATTCTCAACAATTTTGTGTTTAGAACTACATTCAATTTTACGTTCTATGTCAATAGTGGTAAAACTAATATTTCAGTGTTCATAAAAATGTTTTGGTTTCAATATCGTCTGCCTATATCGTATTTACAGTGGTATAGCAATACATACACTTTTGCCTGCATCAAGATTGCCAGTGATCAATGAGACAGTTTGCCCAAAAGGACAACTTCTACTGCAGAATTTTCCCTCAATCGTGACTGGGTGGGTTGTAGATGCTAAGCCATATGAGCATATTTTGGACATGTGTGCCGCCCCGGGAAACAAAACTACACATTTAGCGGAAATGAGTGAGGATAAAGTAAGTATGGAACTTGTTGACATGCTCAGTAGTGCACCAATTAATATTTTTAAATCTTAAACCATATTACTCCATTAAATTGTCCAAATTACTTAAATTGCAATCAACATGTAAAGACAGTGGTGTTTCAATTTTTTCTACTGTATTTTACCGAACTGTGTTTTTTATTTATTATTTACAGGCACATATCATAGCTTTAGACAAGAGTGAACAAAAAGTAGCCAAGATAAAGCAGACCTGTGAAACACAAGGAGTGTCTTGTGTCAATACATATGTGTATGACTCAAGAAAATGCCATTCAGATAGTACTGGTGGCCTAACAGGTCCACCATTCCCGTCAAATTGTTTTGATAAAGTTCTTTTGGACGCACCTTGCAGTGGCTTAGGGCAGAGACCTCAGTTGGGTGATTGTAAAATGACTCCAAAAGTGTTACAATCATACAAATTTGTACAAAGAAAACTGTTTGATGCGGTGAGTATGAAATATAAAACTACTTCTTTGGCGCAGTGCCAGGCGGACGGATTTGAGTGGGAAGTTGCAGGTTCCATTTCCGCCATGGGCTACCTTAGAATTTTATAATTTCTAATTTGGTTCACGTCTGATCTAGGGGAGGCTTCAGCAGTCCCCGGTGGGAGACCCACCACCAAGAGATTTATGTAGGTATCCAATATTCTATCTCAGTTTCCATTTTCCATATTAGAGATATCAATTTGATAAGATCCATACAAGTTATGTCAAATTTCTGTATCTAGTAAGGCAAACCATGCATACATTGAACCGCCATTAGTGATCCGACGCGATACTGCGTAGAACCAGTTAGGCTTAAGTTTACATTATAAGTACATTTATTTTAAGTATGAAAACTTTAGTATAATAACATTTTCGGCTGCATCATCACTTTCCATCAGGTGAGATCGTAGTCAAGTACTACTCGCAGTGGGTAAAAAAAAAACATAAAAATAAAACTACCCATATTCGACAATTGTTTAATACTTACGTTTTTACTTTATTTCAGGCAGTGCACGTATTAAAAGTAGGGGGAAAGCTAGTTTACAGCACTTGTACAGTAACAGTAGACGAAAATGAAGGCATGGTCGCTTGGGTATTGGAAAAATTTCCGTGTTTACAACTCGTAGCAGCAGAGCCAATCTACGGAGGGCCAGGATTACAGAATGTTGGTCTGTCTGATGAGCAGAGGTAAACAAAAAGCTTAGACTGTTTAGTTCAATCCTATGTACATAGGTAAAACTGAAAACTGGTCAGCAGAATATTATTAAACTGACAATTTAAAGTAATTAGATTTAGAGCCGATTTTTCAATCACCAGATAAAGTATTCGAGGAATAAATTTGAAACAAAATCTGTCAAAACGTCGTATTTATTCCTTAGTTAACGTTTATCTGGCGATGGAAAATTCGGCCCTACACTGAACAATTTGAACTGACAGATGAAACTGAAGGTGTGTAGTCTGCACAGTATTTACGTTAACTGCAGCCATAGCCATATGACACATTTGCGATTGCGCTCGTCAGAAAAACCAGCCGAAGTTGATGATAATGACATATCCGATCGCTTCTTTGATCCACATGACTTCCGCACAGACAATTGTCATTTTTTTTCTCCCGAATCAATACCAAAATATTCTCTGAAAATGACCGTATTTTTTTGAGAACCATTGGGCACTTGAAATTTATTTTTTTCAGTCTGGAATTTAATTTTATTCACAAAAAGTTTCATTTCAATGCATATTTCATGTCATACAGATTTCATTACTGTTATTAAAAAAAATTGTAGGAGTTAATATAGAGGCTGTTGTCTCTAAAAATAAATTTTGTATTTGGATCAGCTTGGTACTAGATTCCATATATCCATGGTCATTGTCCTTTGAATTTGTTCGATTTGAGCGGTCGACCGTTCTCTGTAACGATCGCTGATGTCATATTATGATTACGTCTGCTAATCAGCTTTACATCTTAGTAGATAGTTGATATGGCTATTAGTACAAAATAAATATTTACTTTATCTTTGTTAATAGGGCAATGGTGCAAAGGTTTGGGCCACAGGACGATCCACTAAGGAATGTACAAGACTTGTCTAACAATACCATAGGCTTCTTTATAGCTGCATTTATTAAAGTCAGTGATCATAAACATAAAGTGTAGTTAGGCTTTATTAAAACAGTTTATTTAACAAATATTTTGTTTGAACTTAAAATAAGAATAATAAGATATAAGTAAAGCTAATCCTTTTATGGTGAACTAAACTAGTCTGCCCATCAAATTCAAATTTTATAATATTTGGCTTTTCGCAAGTAAACAGTAGGCTAATACTTATCACTTAAACTGCGGAAATTGCCGTATCATCTTCAAATATTTATGTCAAAATCATAGCTTAAAGTGTCAAAAGTGACAATTTTAAGAAACTAGTTCAAACTCGAAATATGAACTAATTAGTATAGCGAACACTTTTAAGCAAACATAGGGCTTCACACACAGCAGCTATAATGTATATTAATGTACATTACATCCCGGGATGTATAGCTTTAAATTATCTTAATGTATCACACACACAACAGGTAATGTAATGTATCTTTCCCTTCATGTCATTGGCATAATTACGTCCCGATTGACACGAATATAAAATCGAAATATAAATGTATATTTTCGTATCGCTCTGTATTTTAAGATTCGAAGATGTAAAAATATACATTATAGCTGTCGTGTGTGGTCTCCTGACGATTTCTATGGAAAGATGTAATGAGATGTATCGTGCTCTAATGTACATCTTTACATTATAGCTGCTGTGTGTGAAGCCCTTATACATTATCATGTAAAGATGATGCTGTCATTTACTCAGTCATTTATTAGGGTTCCGTACCAAAATGGTAAAATGGAACCCTTATGGTGCGACTTTCTCCGTCTGTCTGTCTGTCTGTCTGTCCGTCACACTCGATTATTTCAGTAACTACCGGAGCTATCGATATGAAATTTGGAATAGTTGTGTATATTAGTGGCCCAATCACACTGGAATAAAAAAAATGGAAATTATTTTTGTTCTTATTTAAAAAGGGGGGAAAATCGGAGGGTTGAAATTTAAAAGTGAGATAACTGTACTGTGTGGGGTATCCATATGAAAGGGTTTACTTTGTACATTCTAAAACCGATTTTTAATTATTTTTAGTCATGATAGTTTTTGATTTATCGGGGAAAATGTCTAAAAAAATACCGTTCCCCCCCTTATCTCCGGAGTTTACCAATCGAAAAATCTCAAATAATTATGGTCAATAGGAATTTACGTATATTTTACAGGAAAACTATAGCCAATGCTCTAACTAGCATAGTTTTTTTGATATTAACAATAAACCTCTACAAACAAAGTTAGTTTTGCGGTTCATTAACAAAGGTAATTATTACCGTTTTACATCTTTGGTCGTTACAGTTTTGGTCGTGTTACATCTACATTAGTACGAACGAATCTTAAAAGTACCTAGCTATAACTACCTAAGCTTATTTATCTATTACTTAAAATTTTTGGGTACTAACAATTAACCTCAAAAACAAAGTAAAGTTTGCAGTTCGGTAAGAAAAGTGATCCTATGGTTTTATTTTTTCTATTGTAAGTACGGAACCCTCGGTGCGCGAGTCAGACTCGCACTTGGCCGGTTTTTTTATATTGTAACGCACATCGCGACGGCACGGCAAGGTATTTCAAGCTCTCACTATGCGTTAGCCATTATGCCCTGAATTAACCCATTTTTGAATCCCTCCCAAATTTGTAAAAACGGAAATTTTCGGGGAAGCCGTGGAAAAAACGTAATAACACAAAAATGTGGAGAAGCAAAAGTCAACAGATTGTGTTGTTGCTTCTCCATATTCTTGTTACTTTGCAGGAATACTATAAATTGTAGTTTACAGCAATATTCTTAATTTATCTTCTCAGCTTGCACCCAAACTCCACTTTTCGCGGTCAGGAAAAACGATTGCATTTTAAACGCTATGGGCACTTCGGTTTTGGAACACTTTTTTAATTTGAAATTTCGTACAAGCGTCACGACCGTTGCTTTAGCGATGACCATAGCGAATCTGCCACCTGGAATAAAAGTCTCAGATAAAAGTAATAAAAAGTGATAGACATAACGACGTCTACAAAAAAAACAAACAAACACAAAGTTATAGGCATTTTAACTTTTGGAGTGGGATCTTCTGTCCCTTTCTCGGAGAAATGTCACACAGTCAAATGTCAGCCAGTGTTAAAGGCCTATCTTTAAACTTTTTTTTTTTTTTTTAAAAAGACTTTAACACTGGCTGACATTTGACTGTGTGACATTTCTCAGCCAGTGTTAAAGTCCTATCTTTAAACTGTGGTAGAGTAGAGCTATTCGTTATGACCATTAATATAACACCATTCTCCTAGCTACTGCCGGCGCCATCTGTAGAATCTGCGGGTAGTGGCGCAAATGGGGCGTCGGTTGGGTGCGGTGCGGTGCCAAGCGTTTACGAAACAATTTGCTGGAATACTCGAACATTCCAGCGAATTCTCGCGTCATGAGGCGAAATTGACGCTTCCATTCCATTCCGCCGCGGGGTACATTGAGTCTAAAACCCTGCCCTATTAGAGATATCCAAGTATTTAATTACGTATCTATCTCAGACAATTATTTGTACCATTATAGAACCTGCAAAAATATGTAAATTAAAGCCGATGTGTACATTCTTCAGTAAATTTTAACTGATATCAGCTCATACTTTATTCAGAAGCAGTTTTGTTTTGCGCAGATAAGACTTAATTTAAAATTCTAGGTAGTATCTGTCCTAATTAATAAGTAGTACTTTTAACAAACAAGCATATAAAATTGATATATGCGTTAAGTATATTATTTATTAATGTTTATATAAATATTTAGTCGCCCAGCAACTTACTGAGACTTCGCCGTCCGTTCGTCTGTCACCAGGCTGTATCTCTTGAACCGTGATGTAATAACATTTGACTGGTATATTATAGTATGGAACCCTCGGTGCGCGAGTGTGGCTCGCACTTGGCCGGTTTTTTTTACTTAATTATGTCCTTGACTTTTACTAAATCTTACCGATACATTCTCTACGATTTCGCATTGTGAAGACAACATCTCCTGAGGATGTCCCGGTGTTTGGACGAAATGTGCGTCGAAGAAAGTGTTGGAAAATTGTGTGTGGTGTTTCATGTGGGCAGTGTTCCTGCATATTGTACCATACAGAATCTTTTCAAGTAGCGGATTACAGCAAAACAAATTAATCTGTCCTGCTTACCGATACAGTTTCTAGGGCCTGCGCCGAATGCAAGAAACATAATATTAGAAGCTACATCATTTTTCCCATGACGCATAAATCTTTCCGGTTGAAACTTCTCCGGTTCAGGGTATATTTCCGGGTCCATATGAATCTCGTATATGGGTATTTTGACCACATCGCCCACTTCAAGTTTAATAGATGTTCCGGGCAAGGTGTACGGTTTGGTACATCGTCTACTTGTTGTATACACTGGTGGATACATGCGTAGCGTTTCTGTAACAAAAAATTTAGGAATCGCACAAGTTGTAAATACTTATTTACTTAATCTTTTTTATACTCATAGCGTGAAGTTATATTTAACCTATTTTCTTCCTCGATAAATGGACTATCTAACACAAAAAGATTTTTTTAATTCCCACCAGTGGTTCCTGAGATTAGCGCGTTCAAACAAACTAACAAACTTTCCTGCTTGCTATATCTGTTTCATGTGTCAAAGAGAAAATAAACGATTGGAAAGAGTACCTATAGTATTGGTTTCAGCTTTATAATAGTAGTAACTTACCTGCTAGAAACGCGTCAAGATAATCAAATTTTGCAATGTGATCATAGCATAACTCTTCCCCCTTCATTATTTCTTCGATGTGATCTCTTAATTTGTCTTGAATTTCTGGTTGTATAGCCAGGTGGTAAATAGCGAATGATAGTAGCGTGCTTGTTGTTTCAAAGCCGGCAAGCAGGAAAACCAACGATTGTGCGTTTACCGTAACTTCGTCCAAATCTGGAAGCATTTTATACGTAGTTTAAGTTATTAATTAATTTTCTGTAGTTAATTATCTGTAGCCCCATCAGAGCTACATAGTCACTCAAGTGACTCCGCTCTTAAAATGAGAATAAAAAATAATCGCGGCCAAACATACATACATACATACATACATACATACATACATACATACATAACCTCCTTTTTTTTGAAGTCGGTTAAAAATACGGGGATACCCGTGAAGTTCGCCTTTATTTTGTTAAAATCTTGACTTACGTTTTTGAGATTTGGTTCCAGCAATGTCTTCTTTTTCTGTAGTGGAGGCATCGATTAAAAGTTGAACAAAATCATTCCTTCTGCAACATAATAAACATATTAGGTAAAACTTGATTTGTTTTTAGATATCCTTACCTTAGACTCTCGAAAAAGTGAACATAAAACAAAGGCGTTCCCTTGAGAAAAAAAAAATAATTTTAATGAAAAGTAAGGGCCATATATATTTTATGGTTTTGCTGGTATGGAATCCTTATTTTGCGAGTCAGACTCGCTCTTGACCGTTATTTTTGTTGGTTAATTCGTAGCTTACCTCGTTCCCGTTGAAATCCTTTCAGATCTGGTTTTCCGTAATATATTCACCAGTTTTTCGTTTGCATCATTATTGTACATTGATATATTAATGTGTCTCATCAATTTGGGTGCAAAAAACAAAATTGCTATCATGAACAACCTTTTGACCACCGACGTCTTGTTGAAGTCCATTGCAGTCTAAATGTTACAAGTACTTGTAGCCATATGACTCAGCTATGACATTCTCGTAACGTTTTCACACACTCAGTGATGTGATACAAGAAAAAGAACAAAATTTTAACACTGAAAAATGAATTTACATCTATTGGCTTAAAGTGTAAAATTGAATGTATTTCATCATAGAAAATACAATGCTCAACTTCGGATTTGTCGACCAATATGGCGTTTTGAGCTACATTCAATTGTACACTCTACTTATGTAAAATTAATTATTCAGTGTTCGCAAAAATGTTTTGAATTAAATATCGTCTGATTATGTACGCAAATGCCATCACCTTTTTAAACATATCACATCACGAAATGTAGCCCCCATGGGGGGCTATTCACGTTACGTTATATGCTCTTCGATTGTTAAGATTGCGAATGCAACGACGAAATTAGTTTCGAACGAAATTCAAAAAAAAATTATGAGAATGACATGTCCGAGTGAAAGTACATTTTTACATTTTAATAAATTTCGTTCGAAATTGCAATTTTAAAAAATCAAAGAGATTTGTCATATGTAAAATAGAACTTAGTAAAAATAATTAGTGTTGTTGACATAAAACTTTAAAGTTGCTAGTAAAATTTATTATTTTAGGGCATAGATAATGAAGATATAATACCTAACATATTATCTGCCTTAGTTTTAGATCTAATACTGCAAATAATAGAATAATAGACGTAATACGTAGGGATAGAGAAGCAAGTATGAAGAGCACCTTTAAGCATAAAAAGGCAATAGTCAACTTAAATAATTATGCGTACTCATTTTGTATTCAATAAATCTAATATATAAAAATCCCTTGCCAATTGCCATTCTTCGTTCCCAAACTCCTCCGAGACGGCTCGACCGATCGTTATGAAACTTTCAGTGTATGATCACTGGGTCTGGGAGTAGGTTGTTAACTATTTTTTTTATATCCCTAAGGGCAAAACAATGTTTGCCGGGTCAGCTACTTAATATATAAGGACGTTACACACATGACAGCTTGTGTTATTGGATCTAGAGCACAAATACATACTGAAGTCATAATATGCTCATCACAAAAATACTTTCTAGTTGTGGAAATCGAACCCACGACCTCCGACTCAGAAGGCAAGACTCCTACGTATTGCGCCAATCAGTTTCAGTTATTTCAAAGGAGTGAAATTCGTGCTTTAATTTGTACCTAATGAACGAATTTGTCACCTTTTTGAATTCTGTGTTTTCACCATTTGATCTATCTGTACTTATTCCAAATGCAGTCACCCCTGTAATTTCCAATGTTAGGTTGACCATCATATCATTGATTTCCACATCAGAATTATCTTAAAAATATATTTAAAAAAAATTAATATCTGTCACTGAAATTGTAAACTTTTACAGTTTTTTTATTAAAGTTATGATCAAATATAAAAATAATTACCTGTAGGTACAATTTCCATTCTTTACTTTTCTATTTGACACATGAAATCACATGAAACAGATAGCAATAGCAAGGGACCAGAGAGAGATAAAGGTAAAGTGGTCTCTTTCTGGTCCCTTGCTATTGCTATATCTGTTTCATGTGTCAAAGAGAAAATAAACTAATGGAAATAGTAGAGATAAAGATATTCATGCGATTTAATAATTACTTATACTTCTATGATGATACTTACTGTGTTTGTCTAAGATATGAACTAATCGGTCTGTACATTGCTGAATTAATGGAAACATATTTTTTAAACGAGCTGAGCTGAAAGCAGGTGTCACCAAACTACGTACAGCTTTCCATTCAGCACCCTAAAAATACAAAATCTCTAATATACAAAATTCTCCGAAACGGCTCGACCGATTGTTATGATATTTTCTGTGTATGTTCGGTAGGTCTGAATATAGATCATAACTTACGACCTACTCTACTCAAATAGCTTACGACTCGTAAGCTATTTTTTATATCCCTAAATGGCAAAACAATGTTTGCCGGATGAGCTAGTAATATAATAAAAAATATATCACACGACCTGTGAAACTAGTCGAAATAAGTATCTAGTTAAAATCGTCCTTTCTATTTTTGAATAATATACTTACTCATGAAATATTAGGTACCTGTATTACTAAAAAATAATTTTGAAAAATCCCCACAAGGGGTCTGATTGTATAAGAAAAAAGTATTCATCGTTATCGTAATCGCTAGCAAATTCTGCTCCCCCATTGGCTAACGTAAATCAGGGAACCAATCAGCGCGCAGAACTTGTAAAATATGATTATGATAACAATGAATTATACGTTTTTCTTACACAATCTAGGGGAAGATCATCTGAGGGATGCTGTGGTCAGCTAGGTGATTAGTACTAAAATAGCAACAGAAACTTATTACCTTCCATTTTACTATAATGTACTTGTACCTACGTACTAACCTTCAAGTATAGAATACACCTGCTTATGTATTTCGGTTCTTTGTTTTCAAGAAAACATCTATCACAAAAGTGATCAAAATCACGAATTGTAATAGCTTTCAATAGATCAGGATCAAGGATGTACAATACGGGTATCCTACCCACGAAGACGCCTAAAAATATGTCTTTGTATATGTTACAGGAAACGTATGAAATCAGGAATTCTATACAATTCCTGGGAAATCTATATTTATATAAAACAGAGAAATGTCTAACTTACCACCAAAATGTTGTCCTTTAAAATATTTGTAGATGTCTAACTGAGACTTAATGAAAGACTTTTTTCCAATCACAGTGCCTAAAATGTTCCCGAAAAATGTTGTAGGCTTTATATAATTTATTCCACGTTTCTCGAAATAGTCAAACGTTTTTGTATATTCGAAATACAAGTAAAATATTAAGCTGAATATTAATAACAACATCCATTCCCCCATAAGGAATTCTAGGAATTGATTTGACGCGCTATAATAATCCATTTTTTCTGTGAAAAGATAAAATTTTATGAATCCTACGAATCTCTCTAGCAATATCTCTTATGAATCCTACTGTATGCAACGTGTAACAAAAAGTCGAATTACTATTGAAGAGTAGATAACTGTACCTACCTGAACGAATTACCCTGTTAAAATATTAAAAAGAAATAAGCATATTTATTTTTCCCTAATGTTTGGAAAAATAGATATACTTAGCATATTTTATTTTGCCATACATTATGGAAAAATTAATATGCCTATTTTTATGATTTTTTTTTCCAGGATGTTCCTTATCATGTACGCTTATATACCTACCCTTCAATATTATTTCGAATTTTCGTTACATGTTGTTTATGTGTAAAAAATTGAAAATTTTTAGTAAATTATTATTATTACCGCCGCGCCGGCTGATTTTCCACTTTCTACAATAGTCTACAAGCTGTGTGCTGTCTGCTGACTCCTGACTCCTGCTGCAACTGAGCTAATACTGCTGCTGCCGAGTGGTGACTAACTCTGCATCTGGAGGCAGAATAACTGAACATAGTTGCCATGTACTCTGACTATAGAAAAGTAAAAGAGTTATGATCAACATTAAGTATATTTCCATTTGGTACTTTAATCGACAACAAGTCGTATTTTAGACCTAATCTAAATGTAAATGCATTTAAATTGGGTAAACATTTAATTTAAGTCTAAAATATGTAAACGATAAATAAAGGTGTTTATCTAATAGTCACTTAAATACCTGCACTTATTTCTTTTTTTAAAACTTATTTTGATATTGTTCTGAAAATGCTGGGCTCTACGTGGGCTCTACTGCCTAGTCAAATGAGAAGCTCGGTACTCGGTAGAGAGTACCTATTGAGTTCTGTGCTTTGAAGCAGAGATAAAATCATGTGAAGGTGATTCCACCATCCTCGCAGTTTTACTGCTATATGCCTTATGACTTATTAGCTTACATTACATTGCATAAGATGTACTATATGCTAAATTAAATTTGAATTTCGCGGGCAGACGCTTACCTTGGGCTCGCACATCGCGTGTCACGACAAGGAATTTCAAGTATTTAGCACTAGTGGCAATGGACTTTCACACCTACTGAAAAGAAATACGACCTAAATTGCTATGCTTCAAAATTATGCTATCTTTTTTTTTAATTTATTTTACGGCCCTGGATACCAGTCCTTTAAGGCCTATAATGAGCCTTTATGCTATCTATGTTGTCGATGTCGTAGATCGTAATAGACAGTAGCTTAACAAAGATCTATGTATAGGTACTTAATATGTACTGTAGCTATGTTCAAGGCTGTCTTGGGGAATATGCTAAATAATACACGATTGACTCCAACAAAGATTCTAATTCAAATACACAAGTTTCAGTAATTTAGTAAATGTACAAACAATATACCAAATATGATTCTATTGTGAAATACGACTATAGCGTGGCGCGGATCTAGCGTAACTGCCTGAAATTCTGCAGCGTTTGTTCTTATAACGTAACGCTTTACATGAACGCTGCATCTAAACATGACTATATAATAAACGATCTTAGTACATGAGTATACGCTTCGCGCGCCTGTATGTGTGGGCGTGCCCCTACAATACACCACCCCAAATTTTTATGTTATAAAAATTTACAAAAAGAAATAAAAATGATCTAAGAACTTATAACAATACAACTTGAAAATAAAATACATGTTACACGAGTTAGTCTAACAATACGACATCATAAGTGCTCACTTATCCAGTTCCGCTGACAAACGACTTCGATTCACCGTACAGTCGGTTACTCAAAATACGCTAAAACGAATACAGTCAAACAAAAAATAACAAGAGCTTACACTTAAACTTAACTACAACAAACATCTTGTGACCCAAAATACTTAAAGGTAAACACATTTTACAATAACAAATCTGATCCCACGGTTCTTTATTTAAAATGAAACTACTTAACAATAAGGTGTTAACTGTTTCCTTGCACTTAATACGTTAAACAATCACGAAAACAAACTATCTAAAGTGGATCACATTCATTTAACAATATTTAGTTATTCATAAATCGAACAGGCATTTTAGACACTCGCCCGCTGCGTGTAACTCGAGTGGGCAAATAATCGCTTTCGTTACTAGTGTTCGAATTCTTAACTAATGTTTCCTGCGGCTTTTGTTGTTCATTTTCACAATTTAAAACAAATGCCGGTTTCAATCTATCAATTGATATTAAAGACTTACGATTAGGTAACTGAACAATAAACCCTTTATCTAACCTCTTAATTACAGTATACGGTCCGTCGTAAGGTGGTTGTAAGCACTTTCTTGTTACGTCATTCCTTACGAATACTTTACTACAATCTCTTAACGCGGGGTGTACAAAAATAGTACGAGAATCTCTCTGCGTAGTGGGTATGGGTTTTAGCCTACTAATTACCTCTTTTAGATGTTTCACGTACTCCTCGCCGTCTGTTATCCGCTCGTCTGCCGATTCGAAAAATTCTCCTGGGAGCCTTAGAGTTCGCCCGTAGGTTAGTTCTGCGGCACTTACCCCTGTATCGCTGCGCGGCGCTGCTCGGAGTCCTAACATGACAGTAGGTATCTCTTCGACCCATGATTTATTACCCATTAATCTACTGATTAAGCTAGATTTAAGATTACGATGAAAACGCTCGAGTTTTCCATTGCTCTTTGGATTATAACTCGTTGTTCTAATTCTGTGCGCTCCTAGAAACTTCATTAAGTGATTAAATAGACTACTTTCAAATTGGCGTCCTTGATCTGAGGAAATCTTAGAAAAAATTCCATGACGACTCACCCATTCATTGTATACTAATTGAGCTACGGTTTTTGCACAAATATCCTTAATAGGAAACGCTTCGGGCCATCCCGTCTGTCTGTCGATCATTGTAAGGCAATATCGAAAACCTTCTTCAGACTGAACTAAAGGACCTATGATATCAATATGCACATGGCTCATCCTGTCTGTGCTTTCGAATTTTCCCAAAGGTGACATCGTGTGCCTATGAACTTTCGCTTTCTGGCATTCAATGCACGTTCTAGCCCATAGACCTATGTCTTTATTCATACCAGGCCAAAAATATTTACTACAAACTAACTTCCTCGTTGTCCTTATCCCTGGATGACTTAAATTATGAATTGCTTCGTATGCAGTACGCCTAAACTGTAACGGTAAATAAGGTCTCGCTATGCCATTACCTACGTGACAAATCAATGGTTCGTTATGCGAGGGCAAACTTATTTTCAAGAGCTTCGAGTTATCGTTTCCGGACCCTAATAATTCCGTGAGTTGTTTATCGTTTAACTGAGCTCTAGCCACTTCAGCGAAGTCGATTACGCTCGGGCACGAAATATTTCTAAGCGCGATAAAGCGTCGGCTGCTGCATTCTCTATTCCCTTAATATAACGTATGTCCGTTGTAAATTCACTAATAAAAAGTAGTTGTCTAGTCCTGCGCGGTGTTTCCTTATTACTTCCTAGCTTTTTGAATGCAAAAGTTAATGGTTTATGATCTGTGAACAAAATTAATTCTCTGCCTTCGAACATACTCCTGAAATATTGAACTGACAAATAAAGAGCTGTTAATTCCCTGTCAAAAACGCTGTATTTCTGCTGACTTTGCGTAAGCTTCTTTGAGAAATAACCTAAAGGTACCCATTCACCGTTTACTTCTTGCTGTAAAGTTCCACCGGCGAAATTTTCAGACACATCCGCGGTAATTGCCAGTATACGACCTGACATAGGGTATGCTAACATTGCTGCATTCTGAAGGCTCAATTTACATTGCTCAAATGCTTGAATAGCGCTTTCTGTCCATACAATGGTACTTTTGTCACGTTTCTTTGAACCTCGAAGATATTTGTTTAACTCCGCCTGATATTGAGCTGCTTTCGGAATATGACTTCTATAAAAATTTATCATGCCGAGAAATCTACGTAATTGTTCGATCGTTTTCGGTCTAGGAAAATCTTTTATAGCCTGAACTTTACTTGGCAGTGGTTTTAAACCTTCGGCTGAAACTTCATGACCTAGAAATTCTACTTTTTCCTGCGAAAACGCACACTTTGCCAAATTAATTGTTAATCCTACTTCTTGTAATCTTTCAAAAATTGCTTCTAAATGTTTTTCATGCAAACTACTGTTTTCACTGGCAATAATTAAATCGTCTAAATAAGAGAAAACAAACTCTGTTTTATAATTCTCGCATTCCGGATTCTTCTTTTTAAAATTCGACTCTAAATCCTGTAAAACATAATTATTCATAAAACGTTGGAACGTTTGTGCGGCGTTTTTTAAACCGAATGACATACAAGGCCATTCAAATAAACCAAAACTCGTAATAATTGCAGTTTTTTCTACGTCCTCTGGCGCTATGGGAATAAAATGATATGCCCTATTAATATCAATACGAGAAAACACTTTCTTATCAGCTAAAATAAATGTAAAGTCTCTTATGTGCGGAATTGGGTATCTATCCGGTTTCGTAATTGCGTTCAATGCTCGATAATCACCGCATGGCCTTATGTTTCCATCTTTTTTAGGTACAACATGTAAAGGGCTTGACCACGCACTCTTGGAAGGACGACAAATACCCATTTCCTGCATAATACGAAATTCTTCTCTTACCTTAATAAATCTGTCGGGCGGTAGCGGTCTCGGACGCGCATGCACCGGCGCCCCTGTCGTCTCTATGTAGTGCAGTATATTATGTTTCGGCGGCTCTTTGAATGACGTCGGTTTGTCAAGTCTGGGAATCTACTTAACAAATTATAACACGGGTGAGATTCCGCGACTGTAAAAAGTGACAAATTTTCTGCATTTACTACCGAAGAATTGACGAACAAGTTAGTGTCTTGGTCTAACAACCGTTTTCCTTTTAAATCTACTAACAAATTATATTTACACAAAAAATCTGCGCCCAAAATTGCTTCTTTTACATCCGCTACTACAAAAGTCCACTTAAAAGAACGACGTAAGTTTAAATTTAAATCTAATGTCTTTGTTCCGTAAGTCCGTATTTCACTACCGTTTGCAGCATAGAGTTTATATTTATCGTTCACTACACAACCACGCAGGGAGCTAAGGTTCTTAGGTAAGACCTATATCATTGCGCCACTGTCCACTAGATAGCGAATTCCGCTGGCTTTGTCCGTTATTGTCAGTCGATGGTTTCGTTCTGCAACACAAGTACCCATCGTTGTAACTTGCGTTGATTCTAGTTTTCCGGCTTCTTCCAGCTGCACGGTTTCTCGCACTGATTCGCCCTTTTCCGAAACCGAAAATGATATCTGCAAAGCCAATCCGGGCTTTCTGGCGTACGTCTGGATACACTGCGATCTCTTCCGCGGGACTGTGAACGGACTACGAAATGTCGCGCGCCCACTTGACTCAGCGCGACGACTCAATTTTTCGACCTTTTCGTTAAGTTTTGCTATTTCCGCCGTCAGAGTTGCGACATCCGAAAATTCGGTGATAGTCTGCGATTGGGTACTCTCCACAACCTTGTCTGCTATCTTCGCCAGGCGGTCCAGTTCTCTCGTGTCCGTTGCTGCCAACACTGCTCGTACAGTCGATGGTAGATGGTTCTGCCACAGCACGCTTAGTGTGTTATCATTTAGCTTACCTCGAGCCAGGTCCTGCATTCTCCGCAGTAAATGGCTGGGCTTCTGATCACCAAGTTCCATCTCCCCGATGAGCTTCTGGATTTGTCGGCTCTCCGTTTCTTCATATATTGCGAGAAGCCTTTCCTTTAGTTGTTCATACTTGTTTACCTCTGGCGGATTAACTAAAATATCTGTTACCTGTTGTATAACTTCTTTACCAAGTTTTGTGATTAAGATATTATACCTTGGCAAATCCCCTAACTTCTGCGGGGCTAAGGTCGCTTCTAGTTGTATAAACCAGACCTTAGGTTGGTCTGTCCAAAACTCTGGTATACGGGAAGCTAGCGATATTGTGGCTAGGCCGGCGTCTTCTAGTTTAATATCAGTAGGCTGCTGCGGTTGCGACATGATTATTCTATAATAATATTATATACATGAGTTTGCTATACGTCGGTCAATCTCTTTGGAAGTTAAATTTTCTGGTGATATTATTTGGCCTAGGTAGACATACTCTGTTACATATTCAATGGCATTATTGTTGATATAAATTGGTTCTTGCTGACCATTTGTCATGACTTTTGTCTTATCTGTGTTCATGAGCAGACCCACTTTTTGACTCTCTCGGTCTAAATCGTTTAGCATTATTTGGAGCCCCTCCTTAGTTTCAGAGAATATGATCAAGTCATCAGCGAATCTCAAGTGTGACAAGTTCTCTCCGTTAATTAATAGGCCACATTCTTCCCAGTCCAGGTGATGAAAAACCTCTTCCAGCACTGCAGTAAAAAGCTTAGGTGACACGGGATCGCCCTGTCGCACTCCTCTTTCTATATTTATATCCTTTCCTTCTTTCTCTAGCTTGATTTTGGCTGTGCTGTTTTTGTAAATATTTTTTAGTATTCTGATGTATTTGTGCTCGACTCCTTGATTTTTAAGTGCGAGCCAAATCTTTTCATGTGCCAAAGAATCGAAGGCTTTGCAATAGTCCACAAAACAGCAGTAGAATACTATATTAAATTCTTTTCCCTTTTCAAATAATTGTTTCACAACATATATGTGATCCAACGTTGAGAATCCACTTCTGAATCCTGCTTGCTCCCTAGGCTGATTCTCATCTAGAGTCCTAGCTATTCGGGAAAGGATTACCTTTGCAAAGACCTTGTAAATATTGGAAATCAAACTGATTGGCCTATAATTGTTTATGTTGTTCTTGTCTCCTTTCTTGTGAAGCAGTATAATTGTCGATGCTTTCCATTGCTGTGGTATTGACTCAGTCCGTATAACCTCATTGAAAAAGTTTGTGAGAATTGGTATGAGGGTGTCCTTGTTTAACAATAAGAATTCATTACAGATGCCATCTGAACCAGGTGCTTTATCTTTCTTTTGTGTTTTTAGAGCTTTCTCTACTTCTGCACATAATATTTCTGGTACTGTGCTGCCACCATTTAGGTCAGTTGTTGTGCTGGTATCCTGTTTTCTATAAATATCTCGGAAAAAGTTTGTAGCTACTGAAAGGATGTCTGATCGTTTGGTTTTAAATTTGTTGTTTTTGCTCTTAATGTTAGGTATCCAGTTTCTTTTTTCTGTTAGATACTTTAATGCTTTTTTAGTGCCTCCAGTCTTCTGAATGCAACTTTCCAATATTTCTAACCTGTACCTCTGGTAATCTTTTCTTATTCCAGTTTTAATATTTTTGCTTGTTTCAGTAATTTTCTTCCTTATACTCTTTGTCTTTTTAACTAATGCTATCAAATCAGCCCTAGTCTGTAACAAATCAATTGTCTCTTTTGAAAGCCATTTTCTTGTATTCGGTACATTTTCTGATTTAACACATGTATTTGTATTTAGAAGTTCTAATAGTTTATTATACTTGCTCTGCGTATCCAGTTCCCTAGTAGTTTCTGTAAATCCTTCTAGTAACTTCTTCAGGTCATCAGAGTTTCTTAGTGTGGCTTTTGCTTGCTTAGCCTTGAAAGGTCTTTTTTTCTTTAAATTGTCGAGTATTAGCTTTGCTCTGACCATTCTGTGGTTACTGTTGAAATTCAAGTTATTCACGGCTCTACAATCAGTGAAGTTTCTGCTCTTATTGGTAAGAATATAATCGATCTCATTCTTATATCGTCCATCAGGTGATATCCATGTCCACCTGTTGTTTTCCCGATTTCTGTACAGGCTATTTAGTATTTTCAAATTATTTTCGAATGCTAGTTGGATGAGCTTTTCTCCGTTTCTAGTTCTGTTCCCTGAACAGAACGCGCCTAAGACCAGATCTTCACCATCTCCTCTTTGTCCTGTCCTGGCGTTGAAGTCTCCCATAATTACTAAGTTGTTATGGGAATGGTTTTTTATAGTGTCTGTTAATAAGGCGTAGAAAGAGTCGATTTCTGTGTTGCTAGATTGTTCAGTTGGGGAGTATACCTGTATTATTGACCACTTTTCCTCATTTGATGGCATTTTCAAGTTAAGTACTGCGATGCGCTCCGATACTCCAATAATTTCATCAATGAAAGTTTTTAATTCATGTTTTATTATAAAACCCACCCCATATTGGCCTGGAGTATCTCCCTTAAAATAAAAAATAAATGAGCCATGATCTTCAATGCTTTCTCCTTGGCGTCTGACTTCACTCAGTCCCACTATAGACCATTTTATGTTTTCCAATGCTAGGGTCAGTTCAGCTAAGTTTTCGTTTGTCCTTAAGGATAGGGTATTGTATGTTGAGATGTATATTATGTTACGTTCAAGACTTGTTTGTGCCTTAGGTTGCTGTTGTAGTTTAAGTGATGCAGTTGGAAGGTAGTGGTCTTCTTCCCCCACGGTGACCAGCCGGCTTGGGGTGCTGTTTGTTGATGTTTTTTCGTGTGATGTTGTTGTTTTACTACATTTCCGGGTGTCGGTGGCATTTAGAAGTTTTTTGAACTTTCAGAGAAGGAAGCTGAACGACCTCGGTCAACATATTTCAAAATATTTGGTTTGATTACTTCCTTTGTCGAGGCCTTGTGCAATGGGAGTTTTTGTCCTGCTTGAGGTGTTTGAGAATTAGAAGTATTGGAAGTATTGACCCTCTTAGTTTGCATCGAACTCGACGCGTTCGGTGATCCAGATGTTTCTCTCTTCCTCTTTTCTCGGACTGTATCCTCAGGTTTCCTGATAATTAGCTTATCATATTTAATAAAAGCTATGTTGCCCTTTTTCCTTTCCTCCTCAACTTGTGGCTGAAGTTGTTTTCTTTTTTCTAATACCTCCTTGGAGTAATCCTCCTTAACATAGATGCCAGCAGGGAAGTTAGCCCTATTTTTCAATATTAAATGCTTTTTCCAAGAGGTTGAGAAGGAGGCCACAACAGGGCGGATTTTATCATGTGTTTGACGGCCAATCCTATAGACCTTGGTAATTTCAAGACTAACAAGATGAACTCCTGTATCTATGATGATATCCTTTATATAGTCCACAAGCTCGGCCTCTGTTTTTCCTCCTTCTTCTAATCCAAAGAATACAAGGTTATTTTTACGCTTCTCTCTGTCCATTGCAATAATCTTTTGTTCTAGCTCGGCAATTTTCAGTTCATGTCTTTTATTTTCTTCAGTGATAGTTTTCAATCTATCGTCTAGTGCCTCCATAACATTTTGTGTCACTGCTGTTGTAATAAGTGTCGTCTGATGGTTTAACTTTTCCTCTATTTTCGCAAGTAGCAGTTCCATGTTTGTCTCCATTTTTTATTTTTTTCTAATTAATTGGTATGGTATACTTGTGGCAGTTTTTTACTTCGTATAGCTGGCCACACTAGAATTATTGGATTCGTTATGTTGGTATTGTAATACTATGGTCTTGCTGTGCTGTGGTAGTGACAGTATATATGTATTATCTATGGTAGTGACAATTATAATGACATTTGATGAATGACGTTTCCGACTTTTACTTTTTAGGTTATCTTGTCACATTAAAAGCGAACTTAAATCGTGTTTTTTCGCCAAAGTATTCCAATCTTTCACTGTTCTATTACTTCACAATCGTAATTGTAATGTTGTCTTGCGGGAGTAGTGTCGCTGAACACCAAATTCGTAATATTTTCACAGTTTCACAATATTATACTAGGAGCACTCAGAATTACGCGTTTACGGTTTGACACCCGGTTTGACACTCCAAACAATATTGGAGCCTAAAGGAGGTGATGAAAAACAAAAATACGAACATGTCCATAAAAAGAAAATTGTTCGACACTTGTGTGTTGCCAGTACTTACGTATGGCTGTCAAACATGGGCGCTTACCAGAAACCACGTAAGAAAGCTGGAGACCTGCCAGGCTTCCATGGAAAGAAGCATGATGGGTAAAAAACTATCAGATAGAATACGAAATACGACGATCAAAGAACACACAAAGACTAAAGATGTGACTGTTACCATCAAAAAATTAAAATGGAAGTGGGCCGGGCATACCATTAGAGGAGCAGAAAAATGGACAAAAGTCTTAATGAACTGGCATACCACGCACTTAAAAAGAAAAAGAGGTCGACCATTTAAAAGATGGGTCGATGAAATAACAGAGGTGGCTGGAAAAGCATGGTCTAGGAAAGCTTGGGACAGAAATGTATGGAAGCAGATGGAAGAGGCCTTTGCCAAAAGGCAAACAGACGGGAGCGCGGTGGTAGATTTAGGATAACTCTGTAAAAACTTAATGTAACTGCTATGTCTGAATAAAGGCTTATTTATTTTATTATTATATAATATTATATACAGTCTTAGCTCACCTGAGTCTTATAGCTGCGCACACACAATCACTTTCACTGTAACTTACTGTCTCTAAAGGAACAAAGACGATATGCACACTATTACAATCTTAAAATCTAATTAAAATCTAATTAGCCTATTGAATTACGCTGAATTCGCGCTACAACAGTCGTCAATTCACGATTCCACCAAGACAGGTCGAGGGTCACCAATTTAGGTACTTAATATGTACTGTAGCTATGTTCAAGGCTGTCTTGGGGAATATGCTAAATAATACACGATTGACTCCAACAAAGATTCTAATTCAAATACACAAGTTTCAGTAATTTAGTAAATGTACAAACAATATACCAAATATGATTCTATTGTGAAATACGACTATAGCGTGGCGCGGATCTAGCGTAACTGCCTGAAATTCTGCAGCGTTTGTTCTTATAACGTAACGCTTTACATGAACGCTGCATCTAAACATGACTATACATTCAGTGTACTAAATATCGGGAATTTGTCAATAAAACAAAAAATACAAATTATTCATCTAAATTTATTTTATCGCCTTGAAAGTAGGCCCCATCGCTTGCAATACAACATCTCCAACGCTTCACCCAGTCTTCCATACATTTTTCATAGGCTATTTGCGCTATGGCCTTTAGCTCATTCAGCGAATTTTCTTTTATGGCTTCTATCGACTCAAAACGTTTTCCTCGAAGTGGTAATTTTAACTTGGGAAATAAAAAAAAGTCAGACGGAGCCATATCAGGTGAATACGGTGCTTGGTCGAGAACTTTTGTTGAATTTTTCGCTAAAAACTCTTTCACTATAATGGCTGTGTGTGATGGTGCATTATCATGGTGCAGCATCCATGAGTTATGTTGCCACAAATCTGGACGTTTTCGGCGGATACTCTCACGCAAACGCTTCATGACGTCTAAATAATATTCTTTATTCACTGTTTCTCCCTCTGGAAGGAATTCGGAGTGAACCACACCACGGTAGTCAAAAAAAACTGTCAGCATCGCCTTGATTTTAGAGCGACTTTGCCGCGGTTTTTTGGGTTTCGGCTCGTTTTCGAGACGACATTCTGAAGACTGTTGGCTTGTTTGCATGTCGTAGTCATAAACCCATGTCTCGTCGCCAGTTATTATACATTTCATAAAGGTCGGATCCGTAGAAGCTCGGGAAACCATGTCTTCAGCGACATGCTTTCGCTGCGCTTTTTGAACAAAATTGAGCTCTTTTGGAACTAGTCGAGCGGCGACGCGTTTCATGCCTAAAATGTCAATGAGAATGTTGTGGACGGACTTAAAAGATATGTTCACCTCACTAGCCAACTCTCTCAGACTCATACGTCGATTTTCGAGCTCTAGCTTCTTGATTCTGTCGATGTTTTCTTTGGTCGTAGCGGTTGAAGGTCTACCAGAACGAGGCAAGTCTACTACTAATTCTCGGCCTTCTTTAAAAGCTTTATACCATTCATAAGTCCTTGTTTTTGATATACACGATTCGCCGTAGGTATTTCGCAACATTTTTAGTGATTCGCCACATGAAATATCATTCGAAACACAAAATTTAAGGCACACTCTTTGTTCAACAATATTTTCCATTGTAAAAATCGCCGAGAACTCAAAACTATGACCAACAAAAAGTGTAGTTTAAAACAAATTAAATGACAGATCCCGCTCAAACTTTGCGCGCTAAATCAGTACAATGCTACCAACATGCAGTAAAAAAATTAGACCGACCTCTTTTACACGGGTCTTTTTATTGACATATTCCCGATACTTTTTACACAGAGTAGTATAATAAACGATCTTAGTACATGAGTATACGCTTCGCGCGCCTGTATGTGTGGGCGTGCCCCTACATATAACATCTAGGAGAGAGAGTAATACTATTTTAGTAGGTATGTATAGGTCGCACAACGAAAGTTGAGGCGAACACGGCACTCACACTAACGTAAAATTTGCATACAAGCTGTTTCATTTTTGTAAGATGTAAGACAGGCGACGGTCAGTTTATACAATTCAGTCATAATTATATAAGATCCAAAAATAATTGAACATTAAATACAATTTCACGACTTTGTCCATGTAGTGATTTGCCGCGTCCTGTGTAGAAGAAGATTCCATAGTAATACCGTCACAAAACACAGAGCAAGGAATGACTTTATTGACTAAAAATATAGTTACGTGCTGGGGTTTGAAGATTGGAAGAAAAATACCTGATGAACCTTTTATTTTGCACTTCTTATCCGAAAAATGTCTCTTGATCGCTTGTAGTTTGATTGATTGACTGCTTGACAGATTGACTTAGCATAAGGTATAAATGAGGTTAAAAAAATTATGGTATTTTGTGTCAATAGGTACAAATAAGAAGTATTTTATAATGAGTAATATTTAAAGCTAACGTTGTATTGTTATAAAAGCAAAATCACAATCAAAACAAAATTATAACTCAACTTCTATTAAAAAAAGTGAACCGCCTTCAAAAACATATCCTAAAAAATTCCAATAATATAAGCGCAAAATAATTTTCTAATAATATGCTTATTTTTCATAAAACACTCTGTATCATTCTCATTCAAATGTCAAAAACACTAGCTATCTCGCTCTTGCTAATTATAACTGATTTGTGCAAGCGAGACCACTGCAAGACGTCAGCGCATCGAGCGTGTACAGATAGGATTAACTTTGCATGTGTTGTTCGCCTCAACTCTCGCTGTGCGACCTATACTTGACTGCGATCTCACCTGATGGTAAGTGATGGTGCTGTCTAAGATTGTTATCGTACTAACTTGGAAGGGTACCTAAGTAAATTTACCCCACAGCCACACAGCACCGCACACACACACAGCATCGCAGTACCTACCTTGGTTCGAGATTGTGAAAATGAAGAGAGGTCACATTATAAGCTTTTTGGATCCGGTCCGGTCACTATACGTAATTTGTGGCAAATTTTTCTACCCTATGAAAAATACTGATTCGCTTAATTGCAATAGCTGTAATCATTTCCTCATAGAGTGTGATCGGAACCGCTACGAGAGGGCTGCACTGATGAGTCGCTGTAACATAGGTCATCTCGACGTGGGCGTAGCGCAGGTTGCTATATGCAATCCTGCATCCGCTGTGGCGATAGATTTTTACGACCTGGTTGTTTCGGCTTTTCAGAGACCCCTCCTCCATCTTTTGGCTGCTTTATTTTTAAGGGATTCTTTTTTTACCCACGACGGAACGGAGTACGGGTATATGCGTTTAGGGTGAGAGACCGTTTGTACATTACTCTGTTAAAAAGATTTTATGTTTGTTTGTATGTTAAATTGTTCACAAAAACCAAAAATGCAAAAATATTTTTGTTTGTTTGTTTGTTTGTTGGTTTGTTTGTGTGTGCACATCAATGTTCCCATTTATTTCAAAAACGGCTTGACCGATTTAGATGCGGTTTTCTGTATAATGTTTGGTGTTCAGCGGCAATGGTTCTAAGATAGTTGTTACGAACATCGATCACCAGGGGGCGCCATAAAATACATTTATATTGCAAACGAATGTTCCCATTTATTTAAAAAACGGCTTGACCGATTTAGATGCAGTTTTCTGTATAATGTTTGGTATTCATTGGCGATGGTTCTTAGATAGTTGTTACGAACATCGATCACCAGGGGGTGCCATAAAAAACATTTACAGTGCAAACGAATGTTAAAATTACAAAAACGACTGAACCGATTTGGATACAGTTTTGAATAAAATATTAGTGAGTCATTGGCAATGGTTCGTAGATAATTGTTCTTGTGATTGAACAGCAGGGGCCGCCACAATAAACGTCTCTTTATGACTTGGAAGGGATGATGCCTTCAAACGCTGCTAGAGGAGCTAATGGCTAGTTTGAAGATTAATTTTCATTTTTTAATAAGAATATAATTTAAATTACATTAATATAATAATCTAAAAACTATAAAACAAGTGGAAAATTAAAAAATTTTAAAACACCCACGACTTTTGCAGACTTGTAATTGAAAAAGGATTAAATAATTTTTTTGAAACTCCCCGACTAAAGGAAAGTAAGAACTAAGAACCTATCAGTATAATTACAAATCCAAGAAAATCCGTCGGAGCTGCCATTGCTATTTTCGTTTCCAATATCAATTAATGTAATTAGTAAGTATTGATAAACTGCCGGTATATGAGAAGTATCAAGAAATTGAATTAGTCATCAACTGGTAAACAGCACCATCAACACTGTCATAGGCAAAACACAGCAGCTCCGGCGGATTTTCTTGGATTTGTAATTATACTGATAGGTTCTTAGTTCTTACTTTCCTTTAGTCGGGGAGTTTCAAAAAAATTATTTAATCCTTTTTCAATTACAAGTCTGCAAAAGTCGTGGGTGTTTTAAAATTTTTTAATTTTCCACTTGTGTTAAACTTTGTAGGTATTGTAAGGTGTTATTTTAATTATTATTTTTTGTTTGATGATTTTGTGAATAGTTTGATGGGGCAGACGTGTCCACAATAAGGACAAAAGTGTCCCTAATAAATTTATAGATTAAAAAAAATATGACAATGGCTCAATCGTTCTACGCGCGGAGCCAATACCTCAAAAGAAAAAGAAGAAGAATTTTTAATTTTAAGATTAGCTGGTAGGTACTTAGCTCTATAATTATTTGTTATTTACGATAATAATTTAGTATTTACATTACTATTTATAAAGAGTACATTCGAATATGGGTAAAACTTCAAAGGACAAAAGGGACATTTATTACCGACTTGCTAAAGAAGAGGGATGGAGAGCAAGAAGTGCGTTTAAACTGCTGCAGATAAACGAAGAGTATGATATTTTTAATGGTGTTCTCCGTGCTGTGGATTTGTGTGCTGCACCAGGCAGTTGGAGTCAGGTCTTGACGAAGAAGCTACGGCAAAATACTGAAAACAGTGACGAAGTAAAAATCGTGGCAGTCGACCTACAAGCTATGGCGGCCATGCCAGGAGTCAAACAAATACAAGGTGACATCACGAAAGTATCTACGGCAAACGAAATTATTAAAGAATTCGAGGGCTTAAAGGCTGACTTGGTAGTATGCGATGGAGCACCGGATGTCACGGGGCTTCATGACATTGATGAATATGTGCAGTCGCAACTCCTCCTCGCAGCTTTGAACATAACAACACATGTTTTGAAAACAGGAGGAGTATTTGTAGCAAAAATATTTAGAGGAAAAGACGTTACACTTCTGTATTCACAGCTTAAACTGTTTTTTGAGTTTGTCACAGTATCAAAGCCGAGAAGTTCCAGGAACTCCAGTATTGAGGCTTTTGTAATATGTCAAAATTACAAACCTCCAGAAGGCTACGTACCAACAATGGCAAACCCACTCTTGGATCACAAGTACTGTGATTTTAATCAATTCACTGGACCGAACAGATTAATAGTTCCATTCAATGCATGTGGAGACTTGAGTGCCTATGATTCTGATACATCATATCCACTCTTGCTGGAAGGTCAAACATCATATGAGTACAGAGATCCAGTACAGAGCCCCATAGATCCTCCCTACAAAGAAATATTAGAAAAAACTAAATCTATGCAAATTAAAAATCAATAAATTTATGCACAAATTAGTATTTTTTTTTGTCCTTTACATACTTGTTAGCTGCATTAGGTTAAGGTTAAGTATAATATTCAGGTTCAATGCAAGGGTCTGCCTGCCAATGGAAGGAAAGAAATGAAGTCATGAAGTATTTTTTATTTACTTATCTTTGAATAAACATTCTTGCATGAGGGAAATTCTATAAAGGGTCTCAATAGTCTACATTATATAATGTGTAAATTGCAGGTTGGTAACACAGAAGGGAAGAAAAATATAAAAAAAATCAATTTTTTTTGACAGTTTTAAGCAGCATGAAATTGACAACTTTTTGACAATAACTTAGGATTGACAAAATTTTGTGATGTGCATATAAATTTCTCAAAATTCTTGTTTAAATTTAAATTACCTACTTGTAATTTTCAACATGGGGAAGTATGAGTTACCTACTTTACAACAATTCTTAAAGAAAAAAGTAAGTACATTAATTATTAATTGTTAAAATTCAAAATTTTAACAATATTTCAGATAGATTGTTTAAAATTAATGTGCATGCGGCCTTTACCTTAATTAGATACTGTTGTTTTGGCCCAAAATTTACTTACATACTCCGTTCTTCCCATTTTATGGGAGGTTCCACATCTGTTAGACAAAATTGATACCGTAATGCGTAATACACTCAACGATATTTTAAATGTGACATTGGACGACCGAGCTTGGACTCAAGCTACCCTTCCTATTCGGTTTGGGGGTCTCGGCGTCCGCAAAATTTCAAGTATCAGTTTACCAGCTTTTTTATCCTCAGTCCACAGCACTAAGAAATTAACTATGGATATCTTATCGGGTTCCCTGGTTGACTTCGAGGTGCCGCGTTTGATAGATGCGGTGGACGCTTGGAAAATGGCCTGTCCAAACACGGAATTGCCCGTCAACCCGGCCTCCCAGAGACAGTGGGACGAGCCGCTTTGCAGATTGATACGGAAGAATTTATTAGATACGTCACTCAATCCTGCGGAGCGTGCCCGCCTGCTGGCTGTGGGGGAATGGGAGTCGGGCCTTTGGCTCCAGGCGCTGCCATCGCCCGGTATAGGCACTATGCTGGACGATGTCACGTTCCGGCTCATTGCTAGTTTACGCCTCGGTGCGTCTTGTGTTGCTTCGCACCGTTGTCATTGCGGAGTGGCTGTCGACAGTTTCGGACACCTCACACCATGGCCTATCGTGCTGTAAAAGCGCGGGCCGCATAGCCAGGCACGCCGCTATCAATGACATCATCCGCCGTGCTCTTTCTACCGCCGGCGTACCAGCCGTATTGGAGCCCAATGGTCTGGTGCGTGACGATGGGAAGAGACCGGACGGTATGTCGTTGCTGCCCTGGAAGTTGGGTAGGCCTTTGGTATGGGATGCAACCTGCGTCGATACCCTTGCGCCATCCCACCTTCCAGCCACGGCAGGCTGTGCCGGCGCAGCTGCTGCAGCAGCGGAGACCCTCAAACGGCGCAAATATACCAACCTTATAGGTAATTATGAGTTTGTGCCGTTTGGGGTCGATACGCTGGGGCCATGGGGTCCGAATGCACATATTCTATTCAGAGAAATTTCTAAAAAGCTAGTCGACGCTACACGTGACCAGAGGGCTGGCCTATTCCTTGGTCAGAGGTTAAGCATTGCCATTCAGCGTGGCAATGCTGCCAGCCTTCTGGGCACTTTGCCCGATGACGACGGTGCGGAGGAATTCTTTGATGCATATTAGCACAATTTTCTTTTTATACTTTTTATGTTTGATTTTATATTTCATAGAATTATTTAAAAACTAAATTAAACTCTACAGTGTATAAAATTTCAATAAAATATATAATTTTAATTAAACTTTTACAATAATTTAATATGTAGGTGCTTAATAAATAAGAAAGATGGTCCAATGATGAAGAACTATAATTGTCTATAACTACTTCATTATTAAGATGGTCCTTTGTTTTCACATAGCTGTATTGTTGGGATGAATTTATTTTATAGTTTGTCTTCGTCAAAAATACCTGCCTTTGCCAAAATAGCGGTGCTGCCATGCTATAAGCTGCTGGAAAATTTTACGTTAATACGGGCGCGAAAATTCAATTTTTTTTAGTTTTTCGGAAATAATGGGTTAATTATCATAGGCTGATGAAAATCAGTTTTACGAACATGTGTACGAACATTACAGTTATATAAAAAAAATGTAGATGTTACATATAGATGTTAAATAAGTCAGTTTACTTGGGTAATTTTGAAGGAAATTAAAAATCGCAATCGGGCAACAGTAGGTACACTTTCTGTTTGTGAAGAACGTTACGAACTCTAATTTTTGTTTTTGTCACTACATATTAATCATAATATGAATGGTACCTATGTTCAAAGTTAATATTATTGAATTGAATGTATATAAATAAGTAAACAATAAAACTAACATTGTGTGGTTTTATGAAACAAGTGAAACTTTGCGAGTCACGGGCGCATTAAATCTAATTTGGAGTTTAAAGTTAAAAGGGAAATTTGCGGTAAAATATAAAGAGGGAAAAGTAAGAAATTCTAACTTTTGGGTGTACTTATTTTGTAAGAAAAATAACAAGTACATTTTTTTGCAAAGTATCAAAATTATTCGATCCATCGATAATTGTTTTACAGTGTTGCTCTATACCAGTTTTCAACTACCTTTTTAATTTGCCCAAGTAAACTGACTTACATATCAGACTATATTATAGATATTATACAATGTAAATACCTAATGTTGATAATAATTATTATGCGAATGTTTAAGTCCAGTACCTACTTGTGAAAAACTAAATAAAATTTGTATTTTCGGAATCTCGGATGGTTCCTATCCACCTTAAAACTTATGGGTAAAATGTTACCAGTACCAGACCGATTTCAGACTAGGTAGGGATAGGCTAGGTAGGCTAGGCGTTAGTTCTTGTACGGTTTATTTTACGCGCTGATGCGCCAGATTACGAGGCAAACCCTAGTACGTCGAAAGACATAAAGTTACGCGATAGAAAGAGCACAACTTAAGGTCCATGGCAAAGCCGCTGCTAGGCGCTATTGCGACTTTATTTACACTTTTTTGTGTCAGCGCTAGCGTCGCTATTTCTTTAAATCATCTTGCGGAGTAAAACTTCCGTACCGTTAGGTAGGTACTATTGTACTCCGTAGGTACCAGTAAGCTGATGGTAATCAGCAAGCCGTTGTATCCAACGCCAACAGGGTGAAAAAAACCTGCTTTTTTGGCAGATTATTAATTTAAGTACTTACTTATACTATTTTTTTGGCAGAAAATTTACGACCACAGAGAGCCAGTATGGGTCTATTTAGAAAGAGAAATGAGAGAAAACATTGATAAAAAGCCTTATAATGAGAAAGTGGGCAAATGGCTGCGGTTCTTAAAAGAACTAAAATATTTCTATTATTGTAAACGTTAGTACCATAAAGTCGAGCTAAATTGTTATACTTTATTGGTAGGTGTTAATGAATTACCTATATCCGTATCTTTTATTTTTACTTGAAGAAAAAAGGAAAATGAAAAGGTTACATCGCGAAGTTGGGCCGCCTTGGTATTGTGAACTTTCTAGCAGTCAGAGAGATGTTTTGAGTCATTTAAAATCAAATATACACCAAGACTTGCTAGAAGATATACCGACCAGGGTCCGCAAATCATTATCTGATCTGGGGATCACGTTGAGGATCCCGAGGACAATATTAATGAAAGCCATGAACGAGTCTGTCGAAGATCCTGGCGTGTTCATTTGGAATCTTTACACAGCCTACTATAAAAAACCGCCAAGTGTATTACGTGCTGGTAAACCATATTAATTTAAAATGCTATTATATTTGAACGTCGTTCAAATTTTGCTGAAATGGATCGGCATATTGTCTAAGTACTTATTGACTATTATTCCAGTACCATACAATTCAAGTCGTAGATTTTCTGATGGGTCAGAGTCAGACCTTGGGTCTGTTCTGCTCAATTCCATATACTGTAATACAAACGATCAGGACAATAGAGACAATGGGCGATGATAATTTTTTATGAGTACTTGATTGACCGCAGAGAGTCTTTAGGAGCTTAAGTATTTAGGTATAGTCTGTCTACTGAAAGTAGACACTGAAATCGCCCGGCAAATTAAAAAAAAATTTGTAGGTCATCCCTTAAATTATACTGCAATTGGAATAACTCAGTTTGATAATAATAGATAATATTAGGAGTAATTAAATTTTATATAAGTACTTGCTACGTACGTACCTAAAAACATTTTTCAGCTTACGACATGAATGCAATGATTTTAATGTCATGTTTAGTTTTTGTGGATTTATCTGAATGTATTGAGAGTCTTGAAAAATTAACGCACGCATCGCGTCCGCCAAGCCCAGTTCGAGAAAGAAGTAATTATTTTGTAGTTTAATAATTTCCTTACAATATTTCCTAAACTTAGATTTCCTATTTTATTCATGTTGCAATTCTAATAATTTGATTTAATTCTTACTTTGTAGAACCTCGAAAGAATACTCAACCAAATGTTCGCTATGGCGAATACTTACAAAAAACGTATGTAAGGTGCTACAGCACTCATTCGGCTAAGAACCAAAAACCTAAAAAACCGCCACCTCTTGGATACAAATTTAAACTTCGCAGTTCTGAGGTAATATTTTTTTTTGGTATATTTTCTGAGGTACTTAGTAGGTATATTTTTTCTTTTAAGAGGTTTCGGCCCAAGCAGCCCACGTAATTCAAATTTTGTTAAAATATGGGGGGTGAACCGTGAATGGGAATTTATGTGTTTTAGATTCCTAAACCTTATGCTCGCAAACTTAAGCCTATACGATGTAATGTTATTCTATTATTAGGGAAAAACTAAATACAAATTTGAATTTAACGGGCTAGTTGGGCCGAAATCTGTTAACATTCCCGCTCACTTATTACGCATGTGACACGTTTGCGATAGGTGTAAATCTCGCGATCGTTGCTGTCAACTTTCACCTTTTTAATACAAAGAAAACATTTTAATATATTACAAAAAGTGACGTTTGACTGCAACGATTGCGAGATTTACGCCTGTCGCGAGATTACGTAATGAGGGGACGTTATAAATTATAATAAGCGAAAAAAAAATATAATATGGTCGGTTAGGGTAAGAGGAACACAGGGGAAAGAGGAACACTAACATATAACTTATTAACTATAGCTTTACTACGTTCCTCTTTCCCCTGTGTTCCTCTTACCCTAACTGACCTTAGTGTCGATTAATAATAATTTGTATGTTACGCTCATTTTGCAGAGTTACGAGAAACTTTGCAAAGACCTTTCGTTTGTAAGTACCTATTGGAGTAATAAAGTGTAGGAATTTAAGTTTGTATACCTACTAGTATTTGGTATAGGTATAATTATTATTATACTTTTCTAAAATACCTATGTACTTACCTTTTTAGTCTTTAATTGAATATTTACAGCTCGAAAGACGAAAAGATAGAAACAAAAAAGAACAGCAGGCTGAACGAGTGTGCAATTATAAGTTTTGGGAACCGCCCAGTACACTCCGTTAGTTTCTAAATATTTTTTACATTGTGGTAGGTAGGTACTATAGGTAATATAGTTCAATTCACGAAGACGCACCCCACGACACGACTTCTACCCCACCACTTAAGAACAAAAACAATATTGCTGTAGGTACTGCTGCAGAATCGCATGAAATAAGTACCTAAGTATATAAAACGATTGTCAAGGAGGGCGCATCTTCGTGGATTATACCATCTTTATCTACGTATATTCGTAAATTTATTACAAATACACGATGTAAGGACTAGTATTATGTCTTAAGTATTAGTTTCTTAATACATACCTACAAAATAATTATGACATAGGTGTTTGACCGTTTGAAGATTAGGTAGAGAGTGGGCTCTATGATTGCTAGGTACCTATCTTGAGTTTTTACGAGATGATGACTCCACGTATTCTTACTTACTTACGGCACAACAATGTCAATTTTCAGGTAATACAAATCCTAAAACAGCTGCTTACGTGAATAAACAAAAAATGCTCAAGAAGAAAGCAATACCCAGATTTAAGGCTCCTTATAAACATGTTCAATACCAAATGGGTGGAGTGTCTTACGTCAACGATCGCCCTCAATATCTCTTGAACAGTAAACAATTTTTATTTCCGTTAATATTTCTAAAGAGTTTGATTTGATTTTTACATTTTTCTGATCACACACAAGTAGCGCCATAGGGATAGGGAGTTAAGTATCCATATAGGTATAGAGGATTTTATTTATAACTCTAGTGTGCAGACTTCATCAAGATATAACTTACCTTCACCATTAAAAAGCAAGTATGATATTTGTGTTTCAAGTTTACCCATTGCGTTAAGTGGGTAGTTATCATATTTTTTTCTATGGAACATGACGATCGTCGCCATTAAAACCAAAACTATAATATTAGCTCACTTACGTACATATTTTATTATGACTATTTAATTAAAGATGTGGCCGTTCTATCAACCGGTTATATTCTTATCAACGGCGGAGTTACTATATTCAATGGAGAAGCCATCACCGCAATAACTGGATACTGGAAATTTGCACGAGATGTCAAAGCAATATGTGATAAACCTTGTGACTGTTTATCTAAATGGTACGTAAGTTGTTAGATCTTTTTACTTGGAATATGTTTCTTACATCTGTTTATTTCATGAAAACTGAAAACTAACCGACCTACCGACCTTTCGCTCGGCAAAATAAGGACGAATAAATCAATATCCCGCCAACCGACTTTCATTATTATTTTCGCCATAGTCTGGTCTTCTCTGTTGTTCCGGGTTCATGATTGAATGGAAAGCTATTAGGGGAAGTCAAGATACCTAAGTTATAAATGATTTTTACAGGGAAGACCCAGTAATGGAATATTTGAAAAAATCAAAATGTAAATGCGGCCACCTTTACGATATGTTTCATGAAGGAAAATCAGAAGAAAAATATTTCTACCCGCCGAACAGACACGGCCCCTACTGGATTGACTACGCGAAAATATTCCAGTTTGACCCTATGGAGGACTTTGTAAAGGACAAAGTTCAAGAATGTTTACAGTCTACTGAACCTACGGTATAAAGTGTTGTTAGGTACATATCACAAAAGCGGCACCCCATACATACACATTCACATATAACCAGCTTATGGTAAACAGCTATTTCTTAGAACCCATAGAGTCCAAAAGTACCTATCTTACGTAACCTACCTATCTTACGTAACGTACCTTTTGACTATTTCGTATTGCGCTTCGCCCTTACATAAGTATGTAGTTTTCATCGACACGCGAGAAATAATGTCCATAAAGTGTATGTATTTTGCAGCCCCAGGCATCAATGCCAACCATTTCAGTATCTGGATTAAAATTGAAAGATTTGCTTGCGGTAAATTTTAATTTAACTAAGTAGTTAAATATTTTAGGAATTGGTAGTAATTATCTATGATATATTTTTATTTGGTACCTATACCAAATTACATATTTTTTTCGATTTATCTAGATTATAATTATTTTTAGGCATTTTTGGCAGACTTATCTGATACGCCACTTTTAATACCACACTTGCCGAAAGCTAACCTTTTAGGGAATCTCCAAGAGTGGGTCAGAAAACGAATCAAGGGCCCACTGACACCCAAAGATACAAGTATAACTTCGTTATTTATTTTAATATGAGCCTCTAAGCTATTTCTATTTTGAAACTGAGTTTCTCAAAATGTAGCTAAGTAGGCCTAAAATGGCCTAAGCCCACTTGCGCGAAACGGGGGTTAAATATTTTCATTTTTAACCCTAGAGTCTACGCCTTTCCTTCGCCAATTCTGACAACTTACTCTGGGTTAGAGTGTTAAGGGGACTTATTGAATTTATTTTTGTCTTTCTCACTCTCACGGAGATTTGGTAGGTGCGACATGCAGCGTCGCGGAAGAATATAGCAGAAAAACGACGTTTTACCTAATTACTCAAAAACTAAGCCAGTTATCAAAAATCTGTTCTAAGCGTTTTAGGATATTATTATTACCGATACATTAAAACAAAAATTACAATTACATCCATTCCATTACCATCCATTTCCATTGGAAATTGTAGTTTCCGATAAAACATAGAAAAACTGAGATTTTGGAGCAACTTTTGGGAGAACTTTCTATCGAGAAAATTTTATCCAATCGTGTTTCTGCTTCTAAGCGATTTTAGATTAAAGACCCAAAATACATGACGTGTAAATTTGAAAGAAATTGTCTTAATAGTTTTTGCGTAAAACTTCATTCAAAATCACCTAAATACGGCTTGTAGGCCGTTAACTCTGAGTTAACACACTAACCCGGAATGGCGCAAGTGGGCCTTAGTGGTAGAACTGCTTAGAACTTAACCTTTGTATTCAAACTTTTTAGTTTTTTTTTACGAAACATAGGACTGTTCCTTAAATTGCAAGTTGTTAATTATTCTGCATGTTGTTAATGAATAACTACTGATAAACTTACTTTTTGGTCTAGAAAAATTATTGTCAACGGAGTCAACGGAGATGGGTAGACCTTAAACACATCGATTTTATAGCAAGAGCATACCGAATACCATTTACACTTAAACAAATTAATCATATTACCTGGTCTCATAGACATTTGGTGCAAGAAATGGTAAGATTGTATTTACTGTTTCGCTACCAGTTGTTACGGGTCGCAATTTAAATAGCTTTACTACTATATTTACAGGCTAAAATACTGCTTAATGATTTCATTTCAAGGAATCGAGTTAAGCAACTGAAGCAGACTAGATTGTGGTGGCCAACGACAAAGTATGACGCGTACCCCATCCCTAAAGCATTTTTGTAAGTGACTTCAATTAGGCATCTAATTTCTTGACAGAACAAAGTTTGCATTCACGCTTACAAGTAAAACAATTTTTTGAGAGTACCTGGAAACCGAAGTGAGGGTAGGTATAAACCGAAGTGAGGGTAGTCCTAGGTAGTCATTTTTTTTAATTTTTTTCAGAGATGTTTTCTTTACCTACATGCCTGGACGTATGAAGGACACCTTCCTCATAAACCCTTATAGCGCAGACACAACCCCGAAGCAAGGAGTTCTGGGAGGAAAATCGTGTCCGTTATGATGCATAAGTACTAGTGTTTTTATCCTTATGTTTAATGTATGCACTTAAGTTATGTTATGTTTAGTTGGCTATGTAATGTGACTCACTCTTATTGTACTTATTGGAAAATGATTGCAGTACCCGTCCGCAAATATTGCTCTTTGGGTTTTATCTTTGTATCTGATACTTAGGGAAAACAGAGCCTGATCAATTTCATCAAAGTTTATTCTAACTTTTGATTAAATATTATTTTCTTTAAAAGTCATGGTGTTATTCTTTTATGTATATTAGATTTAAGGGAACTTATTACTAAGACTTAACCGTCCGTTTGTCCGTCTGTCACAAAGCTGTACCTATCTCTGGAACCGTGAATACTAAAAAAACATAATCAAATAAATCAACGGGGCTCCCATACAACAAACGTGATTTATTGTTCATTTTTGCTCAATATTGATAATGGAAACAGGTAAACATTTTAAATAGTCGCTTTTAAAATAAACAATAAATATTTTTGTGCCAATTATTGTTACCAAACTCCTCCGAAATGGCTCGATCGATTGTTATGACTGTGTATGTTCGGTAGGTCGTAAGCTATTTCTATATACCTCATGGCAAAACAACGTGTGCCGGGTCAGGAAACCAGAAGAACGTAAATAAGTATTTCTGAAGTTTTTGTAGAAAAACATGTAGATGAATGAAAGTTATGCTCGCAAAACTCAATTGCTATACGCAT
The DNA here is from genome assembly GCA_036785405.1 of Coenonympha arcania. Lineage (NCBI taxonomy): Eukaryota > Metazoa > Arthropoda > Insecta > Lepidoptera > Nymphalidae > Coenonympha > Coenonympha arcania. Next base: position 9,593,795 of record CM072067.1, read on the forward strand.
CGTACGATGCAGCCTACGATGTCCACTATTTGCGAAAAACTAAATAAATTTAATTTTCGTGCCGGAAACTTATCGCTACAGTGTTGCCAAAGTGTTGCAAAGTTGCAGTGTTCCACAGACATATAATATGTCTGTGCTGTGTTCATCGCCCACAGATCAGAGAAGTAGGTACTTTGATCTGGTCTTTGTTAAACTCCATCCCAGACCAAAGCTTTTTATCCTTGTTCTTTAGTCTATGCCACGGAGTTATTTGACATATTTTTTAGGCTTGAGCTATCCACTTTAGTGCCAATGTCATACTGAAGTGTCAATTTTAAATTTGTCAAGTGTTAAACTGTCAACATAAAATGAAAAGTGAGATTGAAATTGTATTGTTTTGAAAAAATCAAATTTTAACAATGTCGGCGAGGCAAGCCATACAAGTTGGCACTAAAACAGTACGTCCCGTGCTTTCGTTGACCCAGGCAGATGCCAGATCAAGAGTCTTAAGCCTGTACAAAGCATGGTATCGTCAAATTCCCTACATTGGTTTGTAACCTGTTATGTCATCAGTTCACTATTCTTTAATGCTTTTATTGCGTTGAACCGAAGTTTGTTATTATTATTTAGCAGTGCTACTACGGTTATTTTATTCCTATACATTCCAATTGTATCTTTTCATTTTTCAGTAAAGGATTTTGACATCCCAAAATCAGTAGCACAGTGTCGAGCAAAACTGAAGGAGAATTTTTTGAAGAACAAAGATGTAAAGGATATAAGAGTTATTGATATTCTTGTTATTAAGGTATGGCACTATTCCCAGTTTCATATTGTCTTTAGTTTGAGCAAGAAGTAACCAAATAATTAGTGGTTACAATAATAAAATGTAATATAACTATCTATCACCATATAAGAATATTAAATTAACTATGTAAGTCAGATAGCCAAAAAGTGGGTAAGGGTTTTGAATTCGGTCTCAAATTTGAAATTGAATATTTCGTATAACAAGAGCTTTAAACGTCTTAAAAGCTCGATAGCCATATTCGTCGGAACGTAATAGTTGCCGAGAAATAAATTTTTTAAATTTAAAAATTTCGAGGTTATTTTTACTATAAAAGGGCTGGTCGACGGAGCCCCGCTTCGCGGGGCTCCTAATTTCTGGGTGGTCATAAAAGAAAATAACCACTCAGAAGGATGGCGGGGCCTTGCAGGCCCCGCCATCCTCTTCGTCACCTATCCGTTATCCGAGTCGGGGTGCCCTAAGTCCCGAGCTCGCTTCGCTCGAATTTTCAGTAATAATTTATTCTTTAAATTTTCGTGTAATTTAAGTGATAATACGAAAGTTAGAGACAGTATAAAAGGTTACGTGATAAAACTTTGGTGAAAATGTGAATAGATTGTCCGGAAATTCAATTTCGAATAATTGAGACTCGATTCAAAGCCTCACCCAAAAAGTGTGTCTAGAATACAAATAATAGTACTTATTAATGCAGTGGTGCTGAGGTAGTTCTATAAGACAAAGTTAAATTCTCAACTAGGTCTGAAATGATGAAATATATCAATCCTATACCTTTAAACGAGCAATTCTTGTATATATATATAAATATACCTATATATTTCTATATAATCTGAATCTCAGAAACGGCTCGAACGATTTTCATGAAATTTAGTATACAAGGAGTTTTGGGGGCGATAAATTGATCTAGCTAGGATTCTTTTTTAAAAAATGTCGTATTTACCGAAAAAAAATCTATACCTGACATCTATTGGCGCTAAAGTAAAACTATTACAGTAAACTCCTGCTGCCATCTATTGGTAAGTAGCTGTAATACTACCGAGCAAAGCTCGGTCACTCAACTAGTACAATATAATATGTTATGTTACAATATATGTTATGTTACATCATTTTGATTGTTAAATCGTAAATAAATTAATATTTAATTCATAAAAAATAACTTTTAGTAGGTACTTTGCAAGACTTTTCTTGTATGGTATTTTTTTACACCACAAGTGAATACTTGTCTTTAATCTCACCTGACGGTATGTAATGTTGCAGCCAAAGATGTCATTGTACTAACTTGGAAGGGGTTATTTATCTGACTGCTAATAGTTTAAACATGGTACCAAAACGCCAAATCGCTTGTGCATCTTTGCTGGTATCATTGTAAATGTTAATGGTAATTTAGAAAATATAAAAATGAATCTAATCTGTGACCTCCCAATCAAAAGCTAGCGTGTGCCCGGGGATGTAGAACCACCATTGATTTTTATTTATGTGTATTTCTTTATTTCAGGGTCAGATGGAACTAAAGGAATGTGTAAACATCTGGAAGCAGAAGGGTCATATCATGGCATATTTCAAGCCCACTGAAGAGCCAAAACCTAAAGATTTCCTATCAAAGTTCTTCAATGGTCTTGAATGATTTAAGTAACTGTATATTAAAGCTTTGTTTATAAAACTGTATTGTAGAATTATTAATGATATGAAATAGAAAATTAATTTTCAAACAATTAAACAGCCTATTTTTCTATTAAAATGTAAACGTTTCTATAATAATGCTTACTTTAGGGCTAGAATGTGATGTATGTAATATCTTGATATATATTTACTTATTTATTCAGGTCTAATGTTTAGCAAGTCTTTGATAAGGTGTGCTGCACTGTGTGAGAATCACTTTGAAATGATTAGCTAAATTCGCATGACCCATAATGTGACAAGAGTTGAAGACTGGTTTCATTTAAGTACAAAACTGCATGAGAATGAAGGGATCAGCATCTTTTTTTAACCATTTACAAGTTAGTGTATGACTGCTATCTCACCTGATGGTAAGTGAATATGCATCTGAATGTATCATCGTACTAACTAGGAAGGAGTAAGCAATGTAGTTACAGTTTCTACACAGCATCGCGCCGAAACGCTGAATCGCTTGGCGGTGCGTCTTTGCTGTTAGGGTAACTCTCTCTAGACCGGACTACAGCAAAATAAGTAATTAAGCAGCCAAAGTTGAAAGCGGCCCGCGGCGGGAATCTAATACGATGACATTCCTTTTTACGAGTCTTTTCGGATTTTTAGGTATTATGCATTATAATTTTTGATTTATTGGGAACATTCGAAAAAAATACCGATAGTTAAAAATTTTTGATATCAACAACAAACTTTTAATAATAACAAAGTTAGGTTCGTTGTCAAGTCTGCCCTTAAGTATACACATTTTTGTAGTATGGAACCACAGACGTTATGGAACCTCGGAGGCTCGGAGTTCGGACCTCCGCTCGCCGGTGCGCGATTTGACGGTTTTTTCGTAACGTTAAGTATAATAGATGTAGGTATTATCTATGGTAACGTTAGTGCCATCCCATGCTATTACTTGTCATACGGCCGTCAGCCGATAATGGGTGCCTTTCCACCAGAGATGTGCTATATGCAGCGAAGATGTGAAATCTACGCTACGAAAGTATGCGACCGTTTCCACCAATACTAAGCGTGTACTATATATGTAGCTATGCGAGGAAGATGCGCTATAAAGATGCGTCGCCGCAAAGTAGGTAGGTAGCTAGTAGCTACGCGAGAAAGATGCGCAGCTCGAGCTATGTGATATGTATCGATAGTAGGGACATACCTACTCTAGGTACTCTGCTCTGCACCAGCACACCACTCACGACGGCCCATAGCAGGCATCATTCCATATAAAAAACATAACATCTTATTTGAATCCGTTTCCACCAGTGGTAAACTATGTGCATCAATGAATATGATATGATTGTGGATACCAAACGCATCCATAGCAACGTAGCATATAGCACATCTCTGGTGGAAAAGCAGCCTAAGTACTGTGACACAAGAGGCAAAAGTCTGGAATCAGAATATAATAATTAAACATTCTTGGATTTTTATTAAAAAAGATGTCAGCTCGTGAATCAATGAAGGCTGGGTGCAAGCTTGCAAGGCCGGTATTATCAGCCGATTGTCGTGAAGCTCACAGACGTGTAATGAGCCTGTACCGCGCCTATTTCCGTTATATCCCTTACATAAGTACGTTTGTATAAATTATTTCATTTCCTACACACTTGTAAATTGTAATAATCGAGCGGCGAGCCGAAGTTCCTTATTCTGTAGCATTTTCGACAACAGGGTTCTAGATTTGACTATAGGTACAGATTGGCCAAAACAAGTACTTAAATTTGTAAGGTCCTTCGTATTTGTGTTTATCAGTATTCGGTATTCCAATACTATAGATACTAAGCTGGAATAAAGCCTTCGCAGCCTGCATGTGCCCTACCTATCTCTTCTGCCTTGTCGGGATCGGCCTTATCTCCCGTGCGGGTAGCTTGCCTCTATAGAGATTGGTCGCTGTAACGCCGAATACATAATATTACCTGTTTGTACCATTCCCAACGATAGGTTGGGTAGGTGTTCGCTCCTTCCGCTCGCTATCACTTGGTGGTAGGATGGTAATTAACGGCCGAAGCGTCTTAACTATTTATTACCAGATTTAATTAGGTTCCCCCGTCACCTTTCTACCATAGAACGGCAAGGCATCGAAAAGGCACATAGTCGACGTACGAAAGACGCGTACGAAGCGGTTTGATTCCTCGTTCCTGATACGCACTGCAAAGGCCTGGAATAACCTCCTCTCATTCCTGACACAATCCGGGGGCCTTCAAATCAAGAGTGAACAGGCATATTCTAGGCAAGCGCGTTCCACCTTAGACTGTATCATCACTTTCCATCAGGTGTGACCACAGTAAAGCGCTAGTCTATATAGTATAAAAAAGAGTAGAAATTAGTCAAGTTTCAAATTAAAAAAAAAATCGTAAACTGGCCCTTGCTATAGGTATGCGATAATATTATTAAAATAACTTAATTATTCGTTCATCGATTAGAAGATCGCCAAAATTCTACCTAGGCTTGAAATATATAATATACATTGCTCTTCCTACAGTTAGACATCATGACGTCCCTAAAAACGAACGGGACTGCAAAATGAAGTTGAGGGAGTATTTCTACAGAAATGCTTGCGTCACGGACATACGCGTGATTGATATACTGGTCATAAAGGTTTTTGTTTTTAATTTCATTACATACTTACCGAGATATGGTACCGTAGGTGGAGAGTAGCCAAAATCATTCTCGTTCTGAGAGGAAATTCAGACCTTAGTAACGTGAGATGGCGCAGCGATAGGAAGTATATAGATTGTGTAAGTAAGTATATACGCAAGTAGTTCCAATCCACCACTTTGCCTCGCAATAATTGCAAGTCACGTAGTTAACTACTCTACGCCGTAGACCACAAGCTACGAAGTAGACATATTGGTTGGAAATTAATTAATTTTCTAATAAATTGATAAATTGGAAGGTGTATTACCATTTTACCGTAATTATTATTTAGACCGATATCGACTTGTACCTATACAGTATAACCAGGGGCTGTACCACCCACCACCATCTCTTAAAGCAGTAATGTTGCAGTATCGTTTTTACATTTTCATACTTTGATTGTATGAAAGTATGAGGTAAAACCAAAGATTTAAATCTTTGGGTAAAAGAATACTGCAGCATTAGGTACTGCTCTAAGAGACGATGGTACGGCCCCAGGTATATAAGTAGGTATCTACCTACATATTATTTAATTAAACTTTTTGGATCTGTACTGCAGGCGTGTTCCGACCCGGAACCAAACCTCGTGAAGTTAATGAGTTCTGAAGATATCACTAAGTGACAGTCCACACGGCGCGTTGCGTTGCGTTGCGTCGTCGCAACGCAAATATTTTGACGCATAGCCGGCCACACGGGCGCAACGCAACGCAACGCGCCGTGTGGACCTCCTCTAAGCGCTGCCGCCCCGACGTCGCACGAGTACACCCCCTCTCGCTTCGTCTCGGGGGCTGCTGTCCGTCATGTGTGCGTTGCGACGACGCAACGCGCCGTGTGAACACCTTGGTTATTTGTATGTAAAACAACGCAAGGACAGCGCTGCGACGACGCAACGCAACGCAACGCGCCGTGTGGACTGTCACTAAGAGTATTTTTCAGCCAAACTGAGTAGACGCAGTCGTAGCCAAATGACATAATTATTATTTCAAATAGACTCGAGGAATGGAATGAAATTCTAAAAAGGTATTAAATATGTATCTATGCTGTCTACGCGGAAGTCAAGTTCCATTCCATTCCACGAATCAAAATCATATGGCTATGCTGTTTACCTACCTACTTATTTTACCCGAAGTTAATAAAAAGTTTTCCCGCGCTAGCCGGGAGATTAGGATTCGAGCAAAGCCTTTGGTTCAGGTACAAAACATACTCTTTTTGCTCTTAGGGCTTTATGAATCTTAAGGAGATCACACACCAATGGCAACAGAAGGGTCACATCATGGCGCACTGGCATCCCACAGTTGAACCGAAGAGATGTGATTTCATTGGCAAGTTTTTGGAAAATGAAGATTAAAATAAAGATATTATCTATTAGGCCGTTCATACTGATACCTGTTTACGAGAAAAAACTCCCAAAATTGTTTATGGTTTTGATCAATGGATATTGCTGTGTTACGTTGAAGATATAAATAAATTGGTATTAGGTACTTAGTTATATTATTGCATCTCTCAATGTAATTATGAATCTTCGGAGCATCGTCGGAGTAGGGAATACAGTAGGTAAATACCTAAGATATTGTGAACCTCTATAGTCTATACCATAAGGATTTAGGATAGGATAGGAAAACCAAATGCAATTAAGTAGGTTTAACGAACATTGAAAAAAGCAGGTAAATAATAAAAATATTTTATTCCCTCAGGTATAAACCACATCACACGCCTTACGAAGGCTATAGTGATAACACTGTGAAACTATTGCAAATGTCAACTTGAATGTTATGTTTGAAAGTTCTTTAGCACTGATTTAGAAAAATTATGGCCTAAGTATAAATATTATTAAGTAGGTAGGTACCTACCCGTTTATGGCCCACTTGCGCCAACCCGGGTTAGTGTGGTAACTCTGAGTTAACACGCTAACCCAGGGTAAGTTGTCAAAATTGTCCAATGGGAGATGTTGACTTCAGGGTTAAAATTTAATTTTAACCCCCGATTCGCGCGAGTAAACCTTAGTAGGTAAATACTAAATATTGACGAATATTATGTAAGTATCATTTAGTTTGCGTTTGCAATAGCTTCTTATTTTTTACTTAACAAGCAATTTACTAAAATACTTAAAAATACATAATAATAACTTTGATGTGGGCACTTGGTGTTTCTGTTCTTGACATATTGAAATTATACTATCTACGCCGTTTTAACCGACTGGCGAAGGCTATGAAAAGGACATTTTTCAGTCATATCATTTAGCAGCTTTCAGGAAAATTAGGTACGCAGTGCCTACTATTATAACTATGTCTGAAAATGAAAATGTCGTTGCATGGAATGGAAAAATTGACGGGGTCATATGGATGGAAAGTATTGTAAATAATTATGTCAGATATCTTTTTCTCAAAGAAACATTTCTTTATTTTAAAAATATGTTTGCATTTTGAATGCATATTTCAAAAAATATACTTGATCCGGAATCGAACCAATAAAAATCCAATCCACATCCCGTTTGTTTTTCCACCCTGTTTTCATATTTTCGCTGTTTGCTGAAGTGATCATTTGGGCTCATTTCATGACCATTTAAAGTAGATAGGTACCTAAAACGCTTTAGTACCTACGAGCGACCATGAAGTTACAGGAGTAAACAAAGTTCTTGTGGTAATTAAAAATGGAGCTCTTTAAACATTAGGTACCTAATTGGTCTGCCAGCTAGCTTTAACTTATGTTTTTTTCCACTTTTTCTGATCATTTTTTTCACTGAAAACAACCTCCTAAGCTGAACCTCAACAGGGGTCGAACCACCATATCTTAAAAGCAGTAATGCTGCAGTGTTGTTTTGACATTTTCATACTATCTCTGTATTAAAATATTAAAACAGTAGGTACTGGCATTATCTACTGCTTTAAGTCCCAGTGGTACGGCCCCAGTATAAATTGTTGCCTATTTTAGTCTGGGATATATTATTATTATATTTAGTATGGGATTTTATATTTTCCATATTGACTCGATAGGGTAAGGACTCGTAGATCATGCAATGGCCGTCGACCACAAACTACGTAGATACATAACTATTTAAATTTTAAAAAGTTAAGTATCTACGTAATTTGTGGTCGATAGATAGCATTTTAGTCTACATAATTATAAGTTAGTTTTGACTGAATGGGGTGAGTTTGTCATTAAACGGCGGTTTATTAACGACTTTTATCTGTTATAAAACATTAGCTTTACCATTATGACTTTAATTACAATTCATATGTTCAATGAGTAAACCTTTCACAACCATAAAATTACGATATTTTATGATTAGTAAATCAATACATAGACACTCTTGTAACATATAACCAACCTTAACAAATTTAAAAGTAGATAATAATAATAATTTATTACAATCATGACTGTAATTAATTATGTTTTCTTTTTATAAGCCTTTATTTAGTACCTACTTTCCTATTTAGTATGTTAGATAATGATTTCCTTGTCTGGATAAATCTGCATGTCAATTTAACTAATTTCGTACCTAGATAAGTAAGAACGCAGTAGGTACGATAAGTACCATTATGGTATTTAAAATGTAATGATGCGATGGTAGGTAAACAGCCTTTTGGCTTTTATAAAATTAAATAACTACTTACTCAGGTATTAATGTAGGTACTATACAATATATAATCAGCTTCGGCTATGTTATTTATATTATAATAATAAACTTGTCAGTATGGTGAGGATGAATAAATAATTAGTCATTAACTTTTACCTACGCATTTTACCTAATTTATTAAGTTACGTACAAATATCTAGGTAAAGCGAAATAAAACCATCGAAGAATACCTATCAGGCAAGTAGGCAACGATAATTTTTCTATTATAGTTACTCACTTTTACGTATCAAATTTTGTTTTTCCTCGTAGGTAAGTGTCTTTTAAAATCATAACTTCATTGTAAAAAATTAGACACGTCTATATCTACCTATCTGCGGACGACAAATGTAGGTGCATGGGCCATGGCTACCACGATATTTTAAAATATACCTACAATTACATTTAACCTATCAATTATAATTTGGACAATTCATCCAATTAAGTACGTCTTTATAACTAAAACTATGGCGTATGCCGCGCTCTGCCAAAACCGAAGACAAAAGTCATCAGCATCACTCGTCTATTGCTATCTCATTACATCTAGTGAGGTCTTTCATCGCGTTTGAGGTACATTACAACAGCATCTTCACAAATTCTGTAACAAAAATGAGAAAATAATTATATTGTTATCGGTAAACGAATAAACGTTTAAAAATATCATCGTTAAACCCCCCTTATAGGTAACAAAGAATTAAACGTGGAAGGGCGGTGGAATAGTAGTTACCTATACTCTTTCCATTGAATATATCTTTTTCTATTGAATGTCAAAATATGGATGACAAAAAAGGCGAAACAGTAAGTTATAGAGGATTAACCACCTGTTTCACTGCTGTTCCAGGTCACTTTGTAGAGCCAAGCAATCAACCATGGTTTAGTGACTTTCTTTGACAGCATTACAATAATAAACGAAACGGGGTTGCTTAGCAAACTATAATTTTATAGTTAAATTGAAAAATTAATGTTTTCATAGAAATATTGCATTTTACTGAACCGATTTTGATTGTCTCTGAGCGCCAGCACCTGGTTGAGCTGCGATCCTGGTTGAACATCTCGAACGCGGTGCGGTTGAACACACAACGCAGGACGAGCAGTCCCGCGTTGTGTGACCGCTGTCGAAGGAGTCAAACACTGTACTGTCATAGTCGATTCGACCGTCGCGGTCGATGTCTCCGAGCGCCAGCACCTGGTTGAGCTGCGCGTCCGTCACGGGCTCGCCGATCATCTCGAGCGCGGTGCGGAGCTCGTCCCGCGTTGTGTGACCGCTGCCGGAGCGGTCAAACATAGTCATACCTTCATAGTCGATTCGACCGTCGCGGTCGATGTCTCCGAGCGCCAGCACCTGATTGAGCTGCGCGTCCGTCACGGGCTCGCCGATCATCTCGAGCGCGGTGCGGAGCTCGTCCCGCGTTGTGTGACCGCTGCCGGAGCGGTCAAACATAGTCATACCTTCATAGTCGATTCGACCGTCGCGGTCGATGTCTCCGAGCGCCAGCACCTGATTGAGCTGCGCGTCCGTCACGGGCTCGCCGATCATCTCGAGCACGGTGCGGAGCTCGTCCCGCGTTGTGTGACCGCTGCCGGAGCGGTCAAACATAGTCATACCTTCATAGTCGATTCGACCGTCGCGGTCGATGTCTCCGAGCGCCAGCACCTGATTGAGCTGCGCGTCCGTCACGGGCTCGCCGATCATCTCGAGCACGGTGCGGAGCTCGTCCCGCGTTGTGTGACCGCTGCCGGAGCGGTCAAACATAGTCATACCTTCATAGTCGATTCGACCGTCGCGGTCGATGTCTCCGAGCGCCAGCACCTGATTGAGCTGCGCGTCCGTCACGGGCTCGCCGATCATCTCGAGCACGGTGCGGAGCTCGTCGCGCGTTGTGTGACCGCTGCCGGAGCGGTCAAACATAGTCATACCTTCATAGTCGATTCGACCGTCGCGGTCGATGTCTCCGAGCGCCAGCACCTGGTTGAGCTGCGCGTCCGTCACGGGCTCGCCGATCATCTCGAGCGCGGTGCGGTGCTCGTCCTGCGTTATGTTACAGCTGTCGGAGCAGTCAAACATAGTCATACCTTCATAGTCGATTCGACCGTCGCGGTCGATGTCTCCGAGCGCCAGCACCTGGTTGAGCTGCGCGTCAGTCACGGGCTCGCCGATCATCTCGAGCGCGGTGCGGAGCTCGTCGCGCGTTATGTAACCGTTGTCGTCGCGGTCAAACACTCTGAAACACGTAGGTACATACAATGATTTTCACAGGTGATGCATAATCTTTAAAGTAACTCGTATAAACTTAGCCCGTAATTCTAATGTGAATAGTGAACCTATAATATGAACGCGAATTTTATTACTTGCTGCCTAAGCCACAGACTTCAGTCTGAGGCTAAGCATTATGAAACATATTGGCAAATCGATAACATATTTAGCTGCATCGTCACTTATGATAGCTGAGATTGCACTCAAGTATTTATTTGAATTCGTAGATTTTTTTTTATTTGTATGACACCTACTTGAAAGCCGCGAGCAAGTCTTTTGTGATTTCTTCCTCAGAGTCGCCTCCGCTCGCACTAACATCCATTCCTTGCAGCGCTTGAATCTTCGTCACCCACTGCATGAATTCATTTTCATCAATTAATACGCTTCCTGCAAAAAAACAATAACGCCAACATTCACAACTAATACATATTAAAAACCTAAAACGTAGTTCAATATTTGAATCTGTGCCAAATTTTGGTCGACCAAAATCAGTAGCTAAATTAAATAGTGAGCAGTTAACTATCGTGGTTGATATGTAACAAGTAGGTAGGTATCTACCTACTACGTAAATAGACTTCGACCATATTATCTAATTTTTTTGTTATCCAACTTGACTGCTATGTGGGAGAGTGAAAACTGTTGATATTCCTAATAACTACATATACCTACAATACGTACTTGACTGCTTTAGTCGACTACAGATCGGGAGGATTTGATCCTCAAATCTAATAACATTGAGTTTTTCTATGACGAGATTCTGTATATTGTCTCTCGTACAGATGGTAAATATCTGTAGAGGATGACCGCTGATCTCGAGGGCATCGTTATACAATATTACTAATAAGAAAACTCAGGATATGAGCATCCGAACCTCAAATCACTCAAACACATTGAGTGATCTGAGATCCGAACGATTTACGTAAACCTTTTTCGTACAATAAAACAGTAGCGCCATCGGACAAAATTCTAAAGGTGGCTGCTGAGCGAACTACAGCGTGGCCTTACTGTTGGTGACAAAACAAGCATTTTTGGCACCGATATACTGGCGTCCATCGTCATTTTGTCGCGCCGTCCGCCCTGTCCAGGGTATATTATCTATGTCTATTTCCAATATGGATATCAAAGTACTGTTGTGCTCTGCAAGGCCAGTCAGAATAATCTTTGACCCTAATGGCGCAGTCAATGAAAGGGGTGTCGTTAAATGTTAATTAACGCGATAAAAGGAAGTCATTACTGTCGTGAGTCGGCAGCTCGCTCGAGTGCTTTAGTTACGTTTGCAACCAATCATAAACCATTCATTTTGATGTACAGAAAAGCCCGCAATATTTTTTATTTTATGTATGCTTTCTCATCAATAATTACAATGGCATATTCAGTTTTTACTAATTCCGGATTCTTCTGGGATTAACAGTGCCTATTTATTAATCCATGGTATGTGTCTATACTTAATTTACTTCCATTCAAAATTTCAGCTAAATCGGATCGGTAGTACCTATTTGCGCTTGCGGTTCGAAGGAGTAACGTATATTTTTTATATTAATAGCATTATTATATTAGTGTGTTAGTAGCTTAATTTACATTTACTTTAATATAATGTGGTCATAATAATACTATTATTGGGTCATATTATATGGGCCTTGAAACCTTATTTACGTAGGTAGGTATCTATCTCGACTCGTTAGTCGTTAGTTTATTAGCTCGTCTAAAATATGTAAGTGGAAACAGATATTCAACAAGAAGTAGCAAAATTAAAATGCCTACACAAACATTTCAAGATGCGCATTGTTTTCCTCCACAGCCTCACAAAAGAAACATACAAAGAGAATGACGCTTTTTCAACGATTGGGGTACCCTTTGTTTTATTTTATCATGACATTTCAACTAATCACCTCTGCTCTCTGGAATTAGTTGGAGCAAATATTTTTGTTTCTCAATAACAAAATCGAGGGAGCCCTCGACTTCAAAAGTGCGGCAAAAAATGCTTTGACCAAATTGGCAAAACCCAAGCCGTCGCTACACAATTTTTCACGCACACTAGCATCCGCGCACCATACAAATTTCAAATTGACACACACTACAAAATAAAGTTGCCGCACTCACGAAGCTGTCGTTGTTAGGAAGAGCTCTGTCTAGTCGGAGCGTGAGCGACGACCAATGATAAATCTATGAGCATTATTATCTTAAAATTAGTGATATTGGATATTTCTGTCGCTGATACAAATTATTGTAAAGTATCCAATATATTATCTGGCGCATCATTTATTTATATCTATTTGTCGTCAAAATATTCAAAATCTTATGACTTCAATCCTAGATAAATGTATTGTGTACATACAACATACATCTGTGGGTACAATTTTGAACAGCAAAGTTGTCTTGCTAGACTTTGCGATCTTAACCCTAATTCATACGTAGCCGAGGTGTATCAAAGAACATTAATTAAACTGTGGCTATTCAAGTCACTATTCTTTGATTGCATGTTAAGAGAACAGTAAATGTCGTCGGGTACTGAAAACAATCGGATTTAATCGTGCCTTAGCAAATTACGATGGTAGATTGAACCAGGTAATACGACTCTATAATATGATGTTGATACGTTCTTGTATATACGTATTGCACAGTATTAATTACTGCTAAAGCTGCGTTGACACAGTCAGAGTATGCTCGGACCGAGTGGACTCGTAGGAATGAGCTTCATACGAGTGTAATAGAATAGCTGTTGACATGAACATAGTTGACTCGGATCATTTTCTTCATTCTCCAATTATTTTTCACAGTCAACATCGAAAAATGTCGAATCTTGTGCGAAACAGTATCGAAATTGTCGCAGACTTGTTAATCGAAGAGCTAAACTAAAGATAAGGCATCAGGCAAAAAGAGAAGAATTTGGACTCGCTCTTGGATTCTTCGTCGAGAGGAACAGGGAGCATCTAACAATTTTCTCCGGGAAATTGAACAGGAATAAGAATAATCTAAGACTGATTAATGAGCAATTTGATTATCTTTTGAGTAAAATCGAGACAAAGATACAAAAAGAAGATACTCTTATGAGACTTCTTAAGATATTTAGCTACTGGCGATAGTTTCTCGACCCTGGAAGTTCCTAAGAGCAGTATAAGGGCGCCAGGCGGCGCAAAATCGTGGTGTTTGACGGTCATTCCAGGAGGCCTATGTCCAGCAGTGGACGTCCATCGGCTGAAGCGACGACGACGACGAAGAGCAGTTATATCTAAATTCCTGTCGTCAGTCTTAGATGCCATCTATGAAGCAACATACAGCGCTGATTTTCAGCCGGAGCCCTAATTCAGGTGACGCCACGGAAACTACGTGGATGTTAACTACCTGGCGTCTTTATTTTTGTATGCTTTTAATCTAACGTTCCAGAGAACTTCTTCCGCTTCGTACAATTCCACAAATCGGGTTGTGTCCCGCTCTGACCACTTTTTTTCCCACGTGACGCTTGGATTTTGTCGTTTTGCGCCATTTTTTTTCCGTACTCGTATACGAGCTAGCTCGGAAAAGTAGAACGCGATCCGAGTCTACTCAGCTCGGACGCCGTCGTCCGAGTGCGCTCGGATTAGGGGTTGACACGATACGAATTGCGTCCGAGTTGGTATCCGAGTTCACTCGGTCCGAGCATACTCTGACTGTGTCAACGCAGCTTAAGCGGTGAAAATGTTCCTACTGAGGTACCTAGATTTTTCTAAGTTTTCATTCATGATGCAACACACTTAGTTCGTAGCACGCCAAGAGTTCGTTGAATCGGCCTAATTGTAGGTACAAACGCGATTTACGAATAAAATAAAATATCAAACACTACAATAAAAGAGAGGGAAATTAAGTTAATTACAATATTAATTTGAATCTATATGAATATAGCATTCTTATCTATAAATAATTCATATCACGATTCCAAAGATAACAGCGATTCATAGAGTCGAGTAGAAACGTCGAAAAATTCACGTTTTTTGTATGGGCCCATCATCTAAATTCTGAGGTATTGGTAACCCGCTAGCAGACAGATGTACGGACAGTGGAGGTTTAGTAAATACGTTTATTTAGAATTCTTTGAGAAGAAAACTCTAAAAGTAAGAATTAAATTGACCTCTACAGCTTAGGCGATAGACTTCTTAATTTTTCTGAAACCTCGTAGGCCGTAGCATTCGTAGCAACCTACGAGCGTAGTCGACCGTTACCTATCTCTATCTCTAATCTATATATATAAAAGAATGAGATATTTTGGTTGTTCCACGGATTCCACCAAAACTATAGGTCGTAGAGATCTGAAATTTGGTACTTAGGTAGATATTAGGTCATGAATTCGTACTAAGACGGGGATTCCAGAAATTCCATGTTTAAGGGGTAAAAATCATACATTCAAGGGTATTTCCCATACAAAAGTAAAATTTTTTCGTTGTTCCAGGAATTCCCGAAAAACTAAAAGTCGTAGAGATCTGAAATTTGGTATCTAGGTAGATATTAGATCATGAATTCGTACTAAGACGGGGATTCCAGAAATTCCATGTTTAAGGGGTAAAAATCATACATTTAAGGGTATTTCCCATACAAAAGTAATTTTTTTTCGTTGTTCCAGGAATTCCCGAAAAACTTAAAGTCGTAGAGATCTCAAATTTGGTACCTAGGAAGATATCAGGTCATGAATTTGTACTAAGACGGGGATTCCAGAAATTCCATGTTTAAGGGGTAGAAATAGTACATTAAAGGGATTTCTCCATACAAAATTGTAATTTTTTTCGTTGTTCCAGGCATTCCAGAAAAACTAAAAGTCGTAGAGATCTGAAATTTGGTATCTAGGTAGATATTAGGTCATGAATTCGTACTAAGACGGGGATTCCAGAAATTCCATGCTTAAGGGGTAGAAATAGTACATTAAAGGGATTTCTCCATACAAAATTGTAATTTTTTTTTTTGTTCCAGGAATTCCCGAAAAACTACAAGTCGTAGAGATCTGAAATTTGGTACCTACATTGACATTAGGTCATGAATTCGTACTAAGACGGGGATTCCAGAAATTCAAATTGGAAGGGATAAAAATCCTACTTTTAAGGGATTTTCCAATACAAAAGTGTAATTTTTGCGTTGTTCCAGGGATTCCAGCGAAATTAAAAGTCGTAGAGATCTGAAATTTGGTACCTAGGTTGGTATTAGGTATATCATGAATTCGTATTCAGAAAGGGATTTTCGAGATTCAAATTTTGAGGAAAAAAAATTTTGAATTTTTTGGCCGCCATTTTGAACTTTTTTGTTACTGGGCCGATTGCTTTATAAATCTATACTTATAATAAATCTGTAACAGGTCAAATTCTGTACATTAAAGATATTTTAAAAATTTTTTTTCGAGGGCACTCTAAAATCGGTTCTGAACCCAAAACTGTATTTTTTTTCATTTTTGTCTGTCTGTCTGTCTGTCTGTCTGTCTTTCTGTATCACGGCCGCGCATCACGCCGAAACTACTGAATGAATTCCAATGAAACTTGGTATGACTTGAGTTCATACTACGAGGAAGGACATAGGATACTTTTTATCCCGAAATTCAGCATGGTTCCCTTAGGAGAGGGGATAAAAGTTAAAATGTATACTGAGTTGTAAATCATTAACGCGTGGTCCGATTTCATTCATTCTTTTTTTGTTAGAAAGGGGATACATTAAAGATTGTTCTGTAAATATTTCAAAGTCATCGGTTTTGTTGTTCAGAAAAAATAGACATAATAACCCTCAGTATTTGTCCAAATAGCTTGAAACACGGAATATGCAGAAAACTTTGATTTAAACAAAATAAACAGAATCAAACGAATCGCACAGAAAATGAAAGAGCGTAAAAAAATACTCGATCCGAGTCGACGACTTATATGTGGAGAATTATGATTATGGAGTATTTTCAAAATAAAAATAAAATTAATAAATTGATTTAATGGCGTTGCTAAGTAAACATTTCATTGCTGTCAAATTTTTTCACGTTTTTTTTCTTAATTATTATACGTCAGGTTTTTCCATAGATTTACTGTAGTGTAAGGTCCGACCTCTTTGGTCTATTTAATTTATTAGCCCAAAGTTTATTTGATATGCAAATAACATAAGATGCGATCAGTCCGATTGTAGGTTTCGGAGAAAATCGAACATTACGTCGATGTATTTGTTCAAGAAAGGGTTAACGCTGAAACAGATTAATAAAGTAGAATCTCTCTATCGTCTACAATCGTTAAAAATGGTCAGAAGAATTGACGCACTGAAGATCAGAGAAGCTAAACATATGGCATTGAAGCAATTTCATTGATACTGTTTCATTGATAGCAAAATTTCAATTTTTCAATAGCAAAGAAGTTTCATTGATACTGGGGGCCGTTGAGATAGCTGAAATCATAGGTATATCATATCAAAAAACTCGAAATATTATTATATATAATTGTCACAATGAATTGGTTCTTCGCAGAAAGCTTAATAAATGAGACATAATTAATAAGGCAAAACAACGTTTGCCGGGTCAGCTAGTAAATAAATAAATCGTTTATTGAAAGCAACAAAGGCTCACATTTGGTTAGTAAATAAGTACATGAAAAAAACTTAAATCTATGTTAGTAGTTAACAATTATTATGAAATGAAAATAAAACTTAATCTGTTGTATTTAATAAAGACAGATATGCAAATCACTGCCGGCCCAATCCATTTGAGATAGCGCAGCAGTGACTCACATATCTGCAGTCTAACCTGCTAGCGATCATCTTCAGGATGCTGTTGGAGCTGCCCCGCACCCTTTGTACCAGAGAGCCACATCTTTTGCGCATTGTGGCGTAAAAGCAATCAACTTGCGCGTCCGCAAACATCCCTGATGCACTACAAAAGCGGGGCAACCTCATCAGCACCCTGAACGCATTATTATATTGCACACGGAGAGCGTTGTAGGCTTTTTGAGAGTACTTGGCCCACAGGCTGCACGAGTAGAACGCCGTACAATAAGCTCTGAACAACGTGATTTTAACGGCGCTCGTACACCGCGCAAACCTGCGAGCAAGCATATTTGCTCTCACTGACAACGCTCTCCGTTCTCGCTCGATGTCGGCGTCATCTTTGAGGTCGGGGGTCAACATATGCCCGAGATACTTAAATTGGTTAACTCTCTCCAATGCTGCTCCATTGATCCAAATAGGTGGTACTTTATCTGGTATTTGACCCTCGGCCTCAAAGACCATCACCACACTCTTCTTTGTATTGTAGGTCAGACCATGACCTTCCACATAAGCCTCGCAAATAGCCATCAGCGCCCTGAGGCCGCAGACCGATGCACTCAACAGCACCATATCGTCGGCGTAACTTATATTATTTAAACAAACCCCATCTATGTAACAGCCAACCCTGGTGCTGCTTGCACAGTAATTCATTCACGTAGAGGTTGAAGAGCGTTGGTGAACATAACCCCCCCTGCCTCACCCCGCACTCCAACCCATACGGATTTGAAAGGACGCCTGCCCATCGAACATTGTTGACCTGGTTTCCATACCAATATTTAAAAATATTGATGAGTTCCGGAGGTATGTTTGCTTTCTCCATCTTTTTCCATAGAAGATCGTACGAAACCAGGTCAAATGCCTTTGTCAGGTCAAGGAAACAGGCGTAAATCGGAGTCTTCCGCCTAGCATAGTATGTGACAGCATGCTTTAGTCCCAGCACCGCACTCTCAGTGGACAACCCAGGTCGAAATCCAAATTGGTTGTCATGTGGTTTAATTATCTTGTTTAGGTGAGTATTAAGCATGCCGTCAAACACCTTCGAGATGACGGTAGCCAATGAGATGGGCCTATAGTTGTTTTTATCGGCTAGGTCCCCGGTTTTATTTTTCGCTATAGGCACAACTATTGTACGCATCATCTCGCTAGGCATAAAGCTGTGGCTTATACAAATGTTGTACAGCATTGTCAAAACCCGCGGTAAATGTGGCCCCGCATATTGTAAATGTTCAATGCTGAGACCGTCATGGCCCGGGGATTTACCCCTGGTCATATGTTTAATGGTACTCGCGACGTCATTACACTTAAATTGAATACCCACCACCATGCCGGTCTCAACATTAGGCTTCGAATGAGAGGGCCCCAATGGCGATTTTACGAAAAAGTGGTCCTTGAAAACATTAGCGATCTCGCCAGGCTCGCTCACGCCACTGACGCTCACGGGTATAGACGGCTTATTATTCAATTTATTGGTATGTTTCCAAAACCCTCTAAAATCATTTCTCGAATGGTGTGAGGCCAGAATGTCCATTTTAATTTGTTCTTGGTGGTTTTGACACCATCTTAAACGTGATTTGAAAATTCTTCTGGCCTCTGCCATCTCCACGTAAATCGGTCCAGTAGCTGGCTTACCGTAACATAACCATAAAGAAAATTTTTGTCTTGCCTCCCCGTGCGCTTCAGCTACGTATTTATTCCAGCCTATCACTTTCTTCTTTAATCTACGCTTACTGACGGGTTCTCTACTCGCCACGGAGGCTTCTCGAAGGGCCTGGACGATATCACTGTACAACTTAGTAATAAAGAACTCATGCTCAGGATCACTACAAGTGCGGTCGCAGCAATCGCTTTGAAAATCGATATTTGACTATGGCAGCAAGCATAGAGACGGAATTTGTGGTCAAAATTTAAAAAATAGGCCGCCATTTTGAACTTTTTTGTTACTGCGCCGATTGTTTGAAAATCGATATTTGACTATGGCAGCAAGAATAGAGAAGGAATTTGTGGTCAATATTTAAAAAAGTGGCCGCCATTTTGAACTTTTTAGTTACTGGGCCGATTGCTTTGAAAATCAATATTTGACTATGGCAGCAAGCATAGAGAAGGAATTTGTGGTCAAAATTATTTAAAAAAGTGGCCGCCATTTTGAACTTTTTTGTTACCGGGCCGATTGCTTTGAAAATCGATATTTGACTATGGCAGCAAGCATAGAGAAGGATTTTGTGGTCAAAATTTAAAAAAGTGGCCGCCATTTTGAACTTTTTTGTTACTGGGCCGATTGCTTTGAAAATCGATATATGACTATGGCAGCAAGCATAGAGAAGGAATTTGTGGTCAAAATTTAAAAAAGTGGCCGCCATTTTGAACTTTTATGTTACTGGGCCGATCGCTTCGAAAATCGATATTTGACTATCGCAGCAAGCATAGAGAAGGAATTTGTGGTCAAAATTTAAAAAAGTGGCCGCCATTTTGAACTTTTTTGTTACTGGGCAGATTGCTTTGAAAATCGATATTTGACTATGGCAGCAAGCATAGAGAAGGAATTTGTGGTCAAAATTTAAAAAAGTGGCCGCCATTTTGAACTTTTTTGTTACTGGGCCGATTGCTTTAAAATCGATATTTGACTATGGCAGCAAGCATAGAGAAGGAATTTGTGGTCAAAATTTTAAAAAGTGGCCGCCATTTTGAACTTTTTTGTTACCGGGCCGATTGCTTTGAAAATCGATATTTGACTTTGGCAGCAAGCATAGAGAAGGAGTTTGTGGTCAAAATTTAAAAAAAGTGGCCGCCATTTTGAACTTTTATGTTACTGGGCCGATTGCTTTGAAAATCGATATTTGACTATGGCAGCAAGCATAGAGAAGGAATTTGTGGTCAAAATTTAAAAAAAGTGTCCGCCATGTTGATTTTTTTTGTTACTGGGTCGATTGCTTTGAAAATCGACATCTGATTATTTCACCGAGCATCGAGAAGGAATTTGTAGTCAAAATTTAAAAAATTGGCCGCCATTTTGAACTTTTTTGTTACTGGGCCGATTGCTTTGAAAATCGATATTTGACAATGGCAGCAAGCATAGAGAAAGAATTTGTAGTCAACATTTTAAAAAGTGGCCGCCATTTTTAACTTTTTTGTTACTGGGCCGATTGTTTTCAAAATTGATATTTGATTATCGCAGCGAGCATAGAAAAGGAATTTTTGGTAAAAATTTAAAAGAATTGGCCACAATTTTGTACTTATATGTCTTACCATGGTAGCAAGCAACCACGGCCGGATGGACGAACGGACGGTGGAGTCTTAGTAAGAGCTTTTACCCTTTGGGTACGGAACCCTAAAAATGGCCACCATATTTAACTTTTTTGTGACGATCGAATTTTTCAAAATCAATATGTGACTATTACCAGGAAGCAAGAGAAAATTTTGTGGGCAAAATGGTGTGTAATGCAGGAATTTTGGAAATTAAATCACCATAGTAAAGCATAACTCAGAAGTTAACGTGAGCGAAGCCGCGGGCGTTTGCTAGTGTTATATAAAATTCTCGTGCCAATTGTTGTAACTAAACTCCTCCGAAACGGCTCGACCGATTGTTATGAAATTTTCTGTGTGTTCGGTAGGTCTGAGTGTAAGTAGTAAGCAATTTTTTTTAATATCCCTAATGGCAAAACAACGTTTGCAACAGTTAGTATTATTTAATATTAATAAACTGCTGTAATTATACTATATAATTAATAATTATAGCTCATTTAGTTTTGAAGAGCCTTTGTGAAGTGGTGATAACAGAAAACAAAACCCGGCTGAGTTTGTTGTGGGCTTCTTCTCAGTGCGCGTTTAAATACCCTCGTAAACTTATCTTTAAGTCACTTGTAGTTATCACCAAACATATTCGACAAATAGCATATTGACGTTTTACAAGAGCCACTACGTTAGGCCTATGTGTAATAAAGATATTTTGAGTTTGAGTTTATTTTATCAGAGGCTTCTACTCATAGTAGGTCTATCCTTAAAAATCTGGACAATTGGTACCCGCCAGTCTATTTTTGTCCAGCACAGGTGCTTTGTCTACGTCACGGCTTTACACAAGACACTGTAACGACTCTTTCATGTTTCTCTCATAAATCATTTGTATTCACACCATAAACTTTGCGAGACTAATGTTTACTTCCAAAATTCTTACATTGCGCGGAATATTTTCGCGCCAAAACATCGTTCATAACAAAGTTTCACGTAGTTATAAGTGTCTCTGACTGCATCGTAAATGGTTCAATTTTACCGTATGCATATCCGGCGTTTTTGATTATTAGGATCTGAGTAAATCACTTAGGTATTTTACGAGAATATAAATGCAAAATCAGTATAGAAATACCGATCATTATATAACGTAACCACCTACAGCATAATTATGAGACGACGACCTTGCCGGCGTGTCCAAATTCATGCGGGAGATCATAGGTTCGATTCCCGCAACATGCCACTTCAGAATCTTATAATTTCTAAATTTACTCAGGTCTAGTCTGGTGAAAGGATTCTGCCGTGGTTAATAGTAGTCTAGTAGCAAAGACGCACCGCCAAGCGATGTAGTGTTCCGGCGCAATGCTGTGTAGAAACAGTTAGGGGTGAGTTTACTTACTCGTTCCCAGTTAGTACAATAACATCTTCGGCTGCATCATCACTTACCATCAGGTGAGGAGTTCGCAGTTCGCAGTCAAGTACCTTCTATATTCAACATTCAAAAAATTCAAAATAACTTTATTCAGGCCTAACGTAGGTACAGACTATTGTAAAAAAGTCTATTATAAAGTCAATAGGTATGATATTCGTGGTGTAGTAGATTATGGTGATACCTGACTACAAGTCGACTTAAAACTAAGTTTACTCCAACGTTAAGGTTTAAACGCGTCCTGCACTGAGAAGAAACCCACAACAAACTCATTAACTCAGCCGGGATTTTTATGCTTGCACCATTTCACAATAGCTCCTAAATACTAATTAAGCTAATATAATTACAGCAGTCTATTATCACTCCCAAGGATTTGATTCATGTAAATAATCCTTAATACTAAAGTAAGTTACCTATTAACTTGTAGGGTGTAAAAAAATATCACCATATAATTGATCCTAAATTGCATTTCGCATGTTTTGAGTCGCTATCGGCTATCAATGTAGCAATACCAAGGGCCTACATTGAAGGAACCTGCGTCATAGAAATCTAATGCGATGCGTGCAGCCATTGTTACGGCAATGTTGGAGGCAAGCGGTCGGGAAAGGGGTGTAAGGTACGAGGCCACCGGAAGCCGCCGGCTCGCACCTGCACGCCATTACAACGCCTCGAATAAATTATCTCCGTTTAATCAACGTTGCCGTTAAAAATAGCGCACAGTATGATAAATCTGTCTTTCGCCATTCTCCTGCCAACAATAATAAGTATTCAGACGCAAATGTTCCTACTTTCATCGGACATCAACATAATAAGGCGCCACGGGCCACCGTCGGAGCAAAATTTGGAGTTCAGCTGGAAAGTTAAGGAGTTATTTATATCCGCGAAGATGAATAATATTTTGAAGAACAATAAAAGTAAAGAACACTGCTTCACTAGTGAAGTCGATAGCATGTTCGTATGCAGATCACGAGGTTCATGGTTTGATTTTTAGGTCTGTCTAAATATTTAGATAGGTGTTGGAAATTTCCATATCCCACCAGCTTAGTGTTACGAAACTGCAACCAGCAGTGTTTCATCTTTCCGTAGCTTAGAGAGTACGTTAGGCCGGTTCCGAAATATTGTCACTATGTCACTTGTCAGTAAAGTTGGTATTCCGTGGTAAAGTCAAGTTGTTCTTAGTTCCTAATTGATTTTGAAAAGAACAAATTGTATTCCGCGGATTATTGGAGAAAAATGTTATATATAAAGCCTTGACCACAATTATAGGCATTAAGGGGATTTATTGAATTTATTTTTGTCTTTCTCACTCTCACGGAGATTTGGTAAGTGCGACATGCAGCGTCGCGGAAGAATATAGCAGAAAAACGACGTTTACCTAATTACTCAAAAACTAAGCCAGTTATCAAAAATCTGTTCTAAGCGATTTAGGATATTATTATTACTGATACATTAAAACAAAAATTACAATTACATCCATTGTAGTTTCCGATAAAACATAGAAAAACTGAGATTTTGGAGCAACTTTTGGGAGAACTTTCTATCGAGAAAATTTTATCCAATCGTGTTTCTGCTTATAAGCGATTTTAGATTAAAGACCGTAAATACATGACGTGTAAATTTGAAAGTATTTGTCTTTATAGTTTTTGCATAAAACTTCATTCAAAATCACCTAAATACGGCTTGTAGGCCGTTAATGGATGAACGTGTAAATGAAGGCCGAGGCGCACATGTGTAAGCCTCGTAATGGAGCTTAAAAATCGTAATGCTAGCCGCGGCGTTATGTACTATCAAAAGTACTTACTATATATACTTATAATATACACAAACGTCGATTTCAACTCGATATTATTCGCTCAGAGAATTGCTAACGACCTAATTTTACTGAAGAAGAATAAAAATCAACGTGGCACCGTACTTATTCAATTTTGGCAAAAAATCAAATCAAAGTGCAAAGTGGGCGATACCGATGGGTGTCGGGCGTCGGGCGTCGGGCGATGCTCACTGAAAGTACTAAGCGAGGACACATACCTACTTGTACCTATTATTGTAAAAGCTCATGACATTTTGGCTTGTGATACAACGGTGTTAAACGGTACGTGATCTATAAAAGATTTGTTCAAGTTCAAAGCTAATTTATTTGTAGGTAGGCAGGTGTGGAGTATAATTAGACTTGTGTCTATTTATTCTGAGAGCAGCGAGTTATGATTTATCTACTGCAAGAGAATAATTATAAGATAGTACAGAGACAAATAAAATTTATCTACACGTCTAGCATCTAGACAATTAAGTCATGGGGAAAGGATAAAATGTAGACTTCTATTTTATCCACCTGCATGGACATAAAGAGAGAAATGAGTCTCTTTTTCCTGTGCTTTTAAGAATAATAACCCGCTCCCAGACCCAGAGAATATACATTGAAAATTCCATAACGATCGGTGCAGCCGTTTCGGAGGAGTTTGGTAATAAAGAAAAGCGAGAGAATTTTATATATTAGAGATATATTGGCGTTTTATAAAAGTCTGTACGTTAGGCCTATGAATAAAGAAGATATTTTGGGTAGGTACTAACCAGTTTTACTGGCGTCTTTGATGAGGTCCGCTATGAGGTCGTCGCTGACCTCAATGCCCAGGTTGCGCAGCATGAACTGCAGCTCGGCCGGCGTGATGTGCCCGTCGCTGTCGCGGTCCAGCAACCCGAATGCGGTCCGGAGATCTACAATCATAAAGTAACAAACCGTTAAAAACACTAATTTCATAATTGAAGCGACGATAGTCCAGTAGTTTAGATGTTTGACGGCATCTGCGAGTAATTATGCTGCGCAGCTTCTTTCTTAGCGATTTTGGTTTACTTATTGTATATGCGTCCCACGCATCAGCCTATCACACGGAATTTTAAAGATTTTTTTTTTTGCTGGCAACACTATCTCCCCACTGTCTACCTACTCCCACTATCCCTACTCCGATACCGACCCGACCCGAGCTGCGGGCGCACGAAGATTAACTCGTCATTACGTGTTTCCGTGCTGAAGCCTACGCACATCACAGAAACCCGCTCGAATCTTTATCATCGCTACGAACATGGGGAAGAAGAGGAAAAACGGAAAGGATCAGGAGAAAGTTAAGGAAATTAAAAAATCGTAAGTAAAAATTTATTTTACTAAAGACATCTCGACGGTTGGCATGCGACGGAACATGGGTTGTATCCATCCCAAAAATCTCGATGCGAACAACTAATAACCTGGGTTGTATCCATCACTATAATCTCGATGCGAACAACCAATTATCCTGGGTTGTATCCATCACTAAAGTTGATGCGTAATTGCCAAACTCTGGGCTCTTACCTTCACAATTCTGTATGACAAAACCTGCGGAACACTATCATCGGCTGGCATCTGGATGCGAACAACTAATAACCTGGGTTGTATCCATCCCTAAAATCTCGATGCGAACAACTAATAACCTAGGTTGTATCCATCACTATAATCTCGATGC
Organism: Coenonympha arcania; assembly: GCA_036785405.1. Lineage (NCBI taxonomy): Eukaryota > Metazoa > Arthropoda > Insecta > Lepidoptera > Nymphalidae > Coenonympha > Coenonympha arcania. The sequence goes on from CM072067.1 coordinate 9,619,628, forward strand.
GAACAACTAATTATCCTGGGTTGTATCCATCACTAAATTTGATGCGTAATTGCCAAAATCTGGGCTCTTACCTTCACAATTCTGCATGGCAAAACCCGCGAAACCACTTCAATGGCCAGAAACAACTCGGTAACTCCTTAGCTGCGTCAGCAGCAGCATTAGAAATCATAATGTCGAAACGATTTTGAACAGTGTTTAAGTATACTTCGAAGATTTCAAGATAACGAAGCCACGTTCGACACAGATCATCCGTAACCTGCTACCAAGTCACCGCGGATTGCTAATCAATTTGACACCGAAATTATGAGACTGTTCGGCCCAGACGCAGATTGCACAAGAACTTCGCAGCTAAAGCCGTCGTAGATCAATAATAATTGTCTTTAAAGACACTTTCTAGCACGTATACCGATGAATACCGATAAGAACTTGGTATCATGAAATATGCTAGATAATGAAAGCCCTGTTCAAATATCAGGCGAAGCTATAAGAATCTGTCAAAACCTATATAAGAATCTGTCAAAACCTATATAAAAAAAAGGGTTTTACAAAATTAAACGGTTATTAAGATTGATTAATCTTCAAACAACTGCATCAGAAGATGACGGTCAAACAAGGGCCAGCGGTGAGCCAGTCTGTTTCGCACCGCTACCTGCACCAGTCGAGCTGCTTCGCGCCGCGCCAACGTCGCCCGACCACTCGCCGCTACCATCGCCGCCGCGTGGCACTGAAGAACTACACGCCAGCGCCACCCAGACCGCGAAACGAGGTATCGTACACATGACGATTACGTTTCTTTCTCAAAAGTTTTGGTCTTCTATTACGAATGGTTCCACTATATTATCTCAGATCAAGGGAATATTTCTTGAGACAATACGCCTGTTTAAATACACAGTCCTAATTTTTGTCCAAAATCAGCACAAGAAGTGTTAGATTTCCAGAATAAACTAAGTACTAAGCTTTAGCCTAATGGCATCAGAAGATTTATCATAAACTTAAAAAATTTGTATAAATTTATTGAACCTAATACTTTTAAAATGGAGGCTTACTTTAAGTAAAGCATCTAATTAATAACACCAAATATATGTTCTGCTTCTGACATAGCGTCTATTCTCAGCGTCTAGTGATTGCCATTGAATCGCAACGGATATACTACGTTTTAATATCAAATTGTCATCCAACATTGCCATTACACTAAAAACATTTTACGAATTTACTTGCCTCATTTGCTTTTATGGACAGCACCATATGTATAAGTACTAAATTACGTAAATTTGCTATAGAATACTAATATAATTAAGATATGATATTCATACTATTTATATTATGTTTTGAACATTCCTTTGATGAATATATTTATAACAATACAATTAAGTTACTAAAAATTAGAAAGTTATTTAGTTACATACTTAAATTAACAAAAACGTAAACTACGCTATTGCACTAGATAGATCGAACTAATAATCTGCTTACTCTGCTGTTCAATATTCGTTTTTACAAATAAAAGTATTTGTACGTTACAAAAAATATAAGAACCCAAACTTAGAACGATATGTTGACCTTTTTCAGTAATTTGATAAATAATTCTGATTTATTAGTCGTTTCATAATGTTAACAGTGTAACCTTTATGATTTAATCAATTTGATTAATTGATTACACATTTTTTATTTCTAACGAAAAATATCTGGTTGCCGCGCCTTTTAGAATAATACTGAGGGATCCGCTCATTGGTGACAAAATTAATCTTGCGTCTTGCGATTTAGAATGAAAGGCTATACTTTTCTAGCCTTAAATATATATTTGTAAAACATCCTTATTGGATAAACATTCCATAAGGATATTCACAATACAATTTGTTATATTAATCGAATATGAAGCATGAAGTACCCTCATTTTAATAAAATAGCCAGAGAAATACGGCAATGGTATAAAACTCGAAACATAACATTCCTTTAAATTTTACAATAATTTTATAAAGAGCAGGAATTCGCGGAACATGCTTTTGAACATTTTAATCTAACTTTAATACATATGAATGATTGATCTTGATGTATGAAAGTTGATACCTTGACGGTAACCTGGAAAAAATTTGAACCTTTATGCGTTTCCGCTATTTATATTGATTTTTGATTTAAAAGTATTGAAAGCAAACAGCTTAATGTTGTACCATATTTGTCCTCACAGCCGTGGTTTGCATTTTTAAAAATTTACCTGCATATATATATTTTGATCTTGAAATTAATTTGTTTAAGTACATTTCTTTTTAGGATTTTTCGTAACCACAAGACACTCGGCTTTCTTGAAAGGTTACTTGCTTTTAAAAATGCCTATATCAGACAGAACTGTTGATAATTATTCCGCTTTCTTTCTATTTGTATTAAAATCTAGTAAAATTTTGACAACAAAATAATAATGATTAGGTACTTATTTGGTACAAATGTCACACTGATCTTAAACTTTCTTACACAAGTATTTATTTGATAGAATTAATTCCCACAAATCTTCAGTTTTGCTATTATTTTCATAATAATATGTTAGATGCTTTTTGAATTAAGAGGTTTTTAATAGATGAGTTTTTAGGTCGAGGCCAGCTCAACCGAAATACTTTATGAGCTGGGGATATTGATATTATTCCAGGTTACTTTTCCAAACAATGGCCACAAGAGAACCTCAACCCGGAAACTCTTTCGAAGGAGACTATTATTCTGCAACTGCTCATAAAGTGCAAACCTTTCGCAGATAAAACAATTAAACAATATCAATAATTTCATTTCAATTACTTATCGTGTTTCTGCTTTTCAGCGAGTTAGGATTGGGGACCCGAAGCGCATGACGTTTGGATTTGTGAATGATGGTCTTTATAGTTCTTGAACTGCAGGTCACTAAAATTCACTTAAAATTACCGTTTACGGCGTTGAAGTTCAAGATATAATAGTCATGTTTCAACTAAACTCAAGTTTAAATTCAAGATATCTTTGTTTTACATCGACCTAGCACACAGGCACAAAAGATCCATACGATAGTTATGATATACATAATATGTATATGGTGATAAATACTGATAACACTTTTTGAAATTGCCATCCTTCAAACATGTATGTCTAGTTACATATCTTAAAAATATAACAATTCCATTCATGAAACTAACAACGATTATTCATTTATTAGATTTGATTAAATGAGGAACTGTTACAAAGTTGTCATCCCAACTATTGCGCCATTGGATAAAGAAAACTTTACAATGAAGCGGTATTTGATAAAAGTATATTCAAAGCTGATAGTAAACGCCATGCAACAATTAAAGCCAATAATATTGTTGTCAAAATGTATTATTGTGTCTGTTACAGTATTTGTTCATATTCCTTATAGTCTGTGGTCTCTCTACGACTTTCTTCTTGTTATGGCGTCAATATTTTAAGTCTATGTCTCAAAGCCCCTTTCGTTATTTTAATATTATCACGTCAATAAAATGATGTGATTTAATAATACAGGTTGGAGCCAAACTACATCTAGTATTGCTTAATTCTATATAGACTTTACGCAATCAATTCTAGAATGTACAAAATAATAAGATGACATGTTAATTAACTATTTAAATAGCTTATGTGTAAATTACCTAATAATATTCTCTCATTAATTAAACAAAAATCATTGATTTAAAAAAAAAAAAGCTTGTTTTATGTAAAAAACAAATATCACAAATTTTATATTTGTTACCTCTAAACATCATACAATAAGTAAACCAAAATCGCTAAGAAAGAAGCTGCGCAGCATAATTAAAAATCAAACGAACTTACCAAGTGAAGTTCGATGATAATTATGCGAGCAGCTTCTTTCGATGCGATTTATACACACCCTCCCTATTAAACTACCATTATATAATTTACAAGTGCCTTGTGAGTTGGGCTTGTGTGAAGTAAATATGTATTGACTTGACTTGACTTGACTAACATTTTCAAATAAAAATTAATAAATGCAAATAGATTTACAAACTTCCAGTATATAATTTACATTTAAATATTGTGCCCTACCCTAAAATTTATACATATATGTATGTATACACAAAACAAATATAAAATTTGAATAAACTATCAACAAAATGACGAGTTAATCTTCGTGCGCCCGCAGCTCGGGTCGGGTCGGTATCGGAGTAGGGATAGTGGGAGTAGGTAAACAGTGGGGAGATAGTGTTGCCAGCAAAAAAAAAAAAAAATCTTTAAAATTCCGTGTGATAGGCTGATGCGTGGGACGCATATACAATAAGTAAACCAAAATCGCATCGAAAGAAGCTGCTCGCATAATTATCATCGAACTTCACTTGGTAAGTTCGTTTGATTTTTAAATATCACTTGCTTAGTGGTGAAGGAAAACTTCGATAAACACAAAGATTTAAAATCTTTGGTTATACATATACCTCCTCCGAGAGGAATGCGTTGCCGAAATTTCCATCACGCCCACTTTACTGACTTTAAAAAAGAAAGAGGTTCTCAATTCGACTGCATTTTTTATGTTTGTTACCTCAGAGCTTTGGACTGGATGAAACTATTTTAGATGATTTTTTATTTGAAAGCTGGTGTGGTCCCATTTTTTGGGCCAGTTCTAACAATGGGCATCCATGATTAAACTTTATAAGTCTTTTAAATTTGCGTTAAGTATGTGGCCGACAAATGGACGAATAACTCAATACCATGAAAATCGATATTCAACAGTAGTTTCATGAGAGTTGAAATGAAATGTTATTTAAAATTAATTAATTAATTAAAGATCATTAACGATTGTTCACCTTCACCACCTCAAAATTCTACGAAACGTCCCACAAGGGCGTTTATATACTCCTGTGGTATTTTACTGAGGTTGACTTCCTCCACCGTAGGTATAGACGTTCCTTTGCTATGCCATCTGCTGATCAGAGTGCCACGCCGAGTATCGTCGCCTAAACGCCATGTCAAGTTGTTAGCCATCCCATCCCAGCCAATATTCCATTCCCATAAAGAGACGTAAAGGAGCATCGGCCTAAGTGCTACTCACAGAAAAAAGAAAAAGGGATAGAAGTGCGAAGCGGGCGTGCCAAGCGCGCCACAGTCCGGTTTAAATGCACATAAACCATCAAAAACAGACCTCAGTCGGCAGCGGACTGCCTTGCAAATACTTAGTGCAAAAAAACAGTGTAAAATGCGGAGTTGCGCGATAATTACATGCAGAGCAAGAAGCGGGACAGCCAGAGTCACTAATGAAAGGATTTCTTTTCACTGGGAAGTTCATTAAACCTTGATTTTTAATTATTTTAACGAAAACATTTAAAACATTATGTTTTCTTGCAAAAGTGTGAATGGATCACTGCTGATAACCATGGCTGCTGATGTACCTATACGAATCAACAAGTTGAGTACGCAAGCAGCAATGTAATGTGTAGTGCGAACGAACGATCAATCCCCAATGTTACCGGTTTTACGTAATATGAGTAACTTATCGATAGGGACTGGTAGCATTTCTATCGAATCGATAAAATTAGTGTATTTGTTTCTGAGTTTATTATTATTTTAATTGTGAGTTTTAATGATAGTACCTACCGTTAACACATGATGTTTTTTTTAGTAAATTTAAACTATTTTAGCTGCATATTTGAATGATGTTGTTTTTACTTATAGTACCTACCTAAATTAATTCCAGCTTTCCTAAAGATCCTATTATAAAAGAACAGTGGATTGACGTCACCGGCAGAGAAAATTGGATGCCCACTAAAACAAGCACAATATGCTCAAAACACTTTAGAGACACAGACCTCATAAAATAAATCAGAATATAAATACTTAAAGTGTGGTGCAATACCGCAAGAAAAAGTTGTCTGCATACATTCCATTGTATGTATACATTTATTCTTCTCAAAATTCATTTAATATGACATTATAATATTGTATCGTAAATGATTAATGTAACACCTATTGTTGTATAGTATGTATTAGGTATATGTTATTGATTTATTTAAATAAAACTATATATATACATATGGTTTATAGATATTTCTTTTATTTATATATCTTATAAAGAGATAACAATTATAATCATAATTAATAATGTCTACATATATCTTTCATGTTAAAATTAAATTAGTAAAATCACAGGTTATATATGCCTTTTTCAATTATGATTTTTTTGTCCATAAACATTTAAGACATAGAATAGGTACAACTCGAATTAACAATACTATACGATTAGGTATAATAAAATAAGATCGAATTGCCGTCGACTGCATAAAAAATAAACATCGATAAAAAAATATTGTATTCGAACCCTAGCGTAAAGTGCCATTTTACACGTAACACATCCAAGTGGATGTTGTGTTGGTGTGAGTTAGCTTGGCCAATCGTAGCGCTTTTTTCAGCCTCACGCATACATCGGAACTCTCGTGCGTATTTATTAGATTAGTAGTAGTGAAGTATGGTGGGGATCAACACGGCGACAGCGGTTCCGGTACAAAATTTGCACGAGGCCGCCTCTAACCTAGTTATTATGTGCTCTGTGGTGCTACTCGTCCAGTGTCCCACGGTAAAATAAAAGGTTCAGTAAAACACAGGCCTTCGTTTCGAGGACCAAATCTGACTTCCTCAAATGAAATCATTCCTCCTTCTTAATTAATTGACAAAAAACAACACCTGTAGGTACGTATTTTAAAAGTAACATAAAAGTTAATAGCCGGACAAGATACCTCACCATAGATCTATTTTCTTCAAATTGAACGAGCTCTACCTATCGATTTACCATTAACATTTTACAACTCAGCATGACTGCCAATTCCGACACTTACAAAATTCGTTATTCTTTTGAGAAGTCATCGTTCAACACAGTTCGAATTATTTAATTAAAAACTAAGTTTCAATTAATCATGATAGATAATTTTACTTTTAAACACATTTCCTATCTAAGTACACAGTAGAAGATGAATTAAGTGTCACAAGGTGTTTATGAAAATGAGCGTGCTCACATCAGTTGGCCTTATATCGTTAACAATATTGACTAAAGATTAGGAAACGTTACGTGTTTCATGCCTTTCTTATCTTTCATCTTTCAGTTTTAAGACAGTCTACAAACTAGCCAGTGCGGTGATTCGCAGATAATTTTTTAAAGGACGATTTTACTGGTCAAATTTGGCCGCAACTCATTGATTCCTTCTCTTAACTTTGTGCACTCCTTCTTCATATCTAAGCTCTCATTTCTTTTCTTCTTCTTGTTTAATTCTCACACTTCTTTACGCACACGATAGCTGATATGCTCAAATACTACCTGTATTTGAGCATATCATATCAATATACAGGTACAAAAACTATTGGCTTCATAGCCTATTCTTCATATAACTCTGTGATGTATTATGCATATTGGCTATTGCATTGTAACTATTGCATCGTCCACGATCCTTAATTTTTTTATATTCCAAGATACCTAAAATCCCAGTTATTCAAACTGTATAACAACATATGGCGTTTCGGTCGGCTAAACACTGATATGATAATAAAGACCACCAGCTTTTTGTATAGCATAATGAAAATAATTCGGCTTGCCAAATATTTCTTCGTGAAATTGTAATGACTTTTACCTAAACGCTAGAATATTATTATATCTACAGTGGTATTTATCGCAGTTCCCGAAATATCACACATATTCATATAACTTCTTGTAGGTACATTATGTTTATAATATGCACACTGAAACAGTGGCATATTCTCGTTCTCGGTACCCATTTTTTGCGACTCGATTCATGATATTGTAGTTATACCTACCAGCTAAAAAATTAAGATTTACATAGTTCGCAGCATTCTTGGCTCGGTATAAATGGTGTCAATGATCTACTTTTTCTGAAGTTTAAACTTTTAATTTATGTAAACACCCCGTCAATGATAATAAACAACGGATATTTACGATAATGTATAGAGATTTTAAGAGCTGTTGCATTGTTATCTATAAATAATTTGTAAAAAGTTAAATTTAATCAAATTCTTTTACTTTTTGAAAGAATCTAGACTAGATCTATTAAGTATTTACAGAATACTATAACCGTATAATATAACAAAATAAATATACTATATGACTATATTTTTTTGTAGACATAGAGCTCTAGGAGTTACATGTGGCCGGGGCTGTATTAAGTAACTGAACATAATTAATGAATTTCATGAATAACCTTGACTTAATAACCTGATTTTAAGGTATATTTACCAATAATATGACTAAAAATCGTACATTAACACTATATTCTAAAAAGGAAATATTTAATTATTTAATATAATGATTTTAATAAAAAATATCCTAGGTACCTACCTACTTACTGTGAAATCCCCCTTCATAATTTATCGTTTATGATGTGGTAACTTGGTGAATAGTCATAAATCCATAATGTTTTGCCAAACAAAGATAAAGGTAGTGTTTGGGTTTTCAGGCCTTAATTCAGTCGCGGTATCTACGACGTTTGATCATAATAAACTATATAGGTAGTACCTAATCTGTAAGCATATTATACCTAAGTCCCAATAGCTCAACTGCTAAAGTGCGGGCTGAAACCAAAGATGTCGCAAGTTCAAACCTTTTGGGATATCATCGATTAACTAGCAAAAAGAACATCCCACGAGGCATACCTGAGTGTAACCATCAACTACATGGTTATGTATTATGTATTATTTAACAATCTATGGTATCGGTTTATTCAGGATCTGTACATACTCTGTTTGTATTAAAATAATGTTTATGCTAATGATCACGGTTTGGAAACTTCCGGATAAAAGACAAACAAATATTATAATTAATTGCCTTTTATCGATTTAAAGTTTTGATGACAAACACAGAATAAGTATACTGCCAGAATTCAAATATTTCCTATCATCATATTTTTTACCTTAATATTTAATAAGATTGTTAAAATTAGAAATTTGAGGTATAATAGTGTTTCAGCTTGTAAGCACAGATATGGCTATTTACACCTTAGGTATATTTAATTACTGTTGGTATCAATAAATGTTCCTTATTCACATTACATAGGTCGAATAAAATGTCACTGAGAGCATGTTATACAACTTATAAGGTAAGGTCATGTCATATTGTGTGTTCGGGGAACGTCATACTTATATATGCATAGTGTCATGATGTAGGTTTGGCGCTACCGTTCAAATCGATTTATGAAAACCGATGCCTTAATGGACACCTTGCTAAATGATTGGGATGGTGTTGACTTTAGCATTAGTACCTACCTACACAGAACAAATAAGAGTACCTACATCTATGATATTATTAAGAGACGTACCTATATCGTACGAAGAGGGGATGTCTACAGACTGCAACGAAGTCTCGATCACTTTAATATTTAGATTTCTTCATCTTTTGTGCCCATCGCTTTTGCGGTCCACCTACTGGATACGGGGAAGTTTATGGCTATAACCCATGGCATTACGCTGGCTACATGCAGGTCGACAGATTTCACCTTTGAAAATGCAGGTTTGATTACGATATTTTCCTCAACCACTAAGCAATGCTTGATATAATTTAGTTATGTCAAGTCTAACTGAAAATTCTAACGCTATGGTTTAGTCAGATATTTTCAAGATCCAAAAATTCATGTAGTACGTACATACAGGAACTGCTTGGTAAAGCTTACACTTATGTACTTCTTAGGCCCACTTGCGCAAAACGGGGGTTAAATATTTACATTTTAACCCTAGGATAAACGTCTCTCATTGGCCAATTTTGACAACTAAGTTAGCGTAATAACTCTGAGTTAACACACTAACCCGGGCTGGCGCAAGTGGGCCAAGAGCCTTTATACGTTTACGCGTGAATCGCGTGTCGCTCCATACAAAAAAAGAATTCCGTTCCCGCTGACGCAATTTTGCGCGGAAAATGGTATTACTAAAAAAATTATAATAAAATAAATATACAACTTATTAAAATAATAAATAACCAGTGACATTGAATATGAATTGAATTAAATTACTATAATTCAGAAATAACAAAATATCTTGGATTTTATCCTAAAATTCAATAAGTTAATTTAATAAGTTAGTTTAATTTATCGAAAAATGCTAAAAATGGCACTTTTCGGTTTATGGTTTTTGAATGAAAATCTAGGAAAATCGTGTTTTTTTTTGAGACACTTTTTAGTAAATGTTATTAATTTTCTATATATGTCATTGTTATAAGTTTTTGTTAAGAAACATGGCAAATATCTTGCATCTGCGTAGAGCGTCGACCGCTATTTTAGCAAACAGCCTATACAAAAACTGTTCTAGTGAGAAAGTCATACACATATTTTAAAATATTTTTGAGACAAGTTCTAGATTATGAAATGTCAAATAATATGAATTCAATTATCTAATCTATAATTGAACACATAACTATTTTATGTTCCTTCGGAAATCGTAAATTTTGACTCAAGCATAATACTAAGTACTAACGCATGAAGCGCCTTAATGTTTGTAATTATTAATTATATTAGAGGTAAGTCACTTACTTTGAAGCATCGCTTCGCTAGGGGAAGGCACCGACGGTCGGTCGTCAACTGGCGATTGTTTTTTCTTATTTTTTTTCTCATCATCCTGCAACAACACACGATCGTTGTGATCAGACATGCACCACACTCTTTGTTCTTCCTTAAAAATAATAAATACACGGATAGCAAACAATATTATGACTCAATATGTTCAAATGTGCATAAACACGAACGATTTTATTGTTTGCATATCATACAATTTATCAATTTTTTGACGTTATCAGTCGGTTCATTTTATCGGTGTTTTACCTACCTATTTTGGGTATGTGCTCGATAATGCTAATTAATTGACCAAGCGAAGCGAGTTCCGAATTAACTCGGATGAATTTATACTCTTGTCCGTCTGCCCGTCCGTCTGTAGGTAGTTATAACTTTTGAATTCTGAACAGAATAACTATAAAATCAGCAATTAGTAAAACATTTTGTAAAGTGATGGCACATAGCCGAAGATTAAATACATATAAAAAATACAACAAAAATATTTAAGAAGAGCACTCACAGAAGCAACTATTTATTAAGCTTTACCTAAGCTTGGAAGGTATTCTTAAACAAAATAGTTAGGAAAATGGACGATTTGGACGGTTATGTGAGAGAGTTTTTGAATTCAGCGTTCTAGTCCCGAGTAGGTTCCGAAGTGGTATAACGGTTCGGGGTGGACCACTTAATAAATACTGGAAAATGGACGATTTCGACGGTTATGTGAGAGAGTTTTTGAATTCAGCGTTCTAGTCCCGAGTAGGTTCCAAAGTGGTATACGGTTCGGGGTGGACCACTTAATAAATACTGGAAAATGGACGATTTGGACGGTTATATGAGAGAGTTTTTGAATTCAGCGTTCTAGTCCCGAGTAGGTTCCGAAGTGGTATAACGGTTCGGGGTGGACCACTTAATAAATACTGGAAAATGGACGATTTCGACGGTTATGTGAGAGAGTTTTTGAATTCAGCGTTCTAGTCCCGAGTAGGTTCCAAAGTGGTATACGGTTCGGGGTGGACCACTTAATAAATACTGGAAAATGGACGATTTGGACGGTTATATGAGAGAGTTTTTGAATTCAGCGTTCTAGTCCCGAGTAGGTTCCGAAGTGGTATAACGGTTCGGGGTGGACCACTTAATAAATACTGGAAAATGGACGATTTCGACGGTTATGTGAGAGAGTTTTTGAATTCAGCGTTCTAGTCCCGAGTAGGTTCCGAAGTGATATACGGTTCGGGGTGGACCACTTAATAAATACTATGTATTGTAGGTATATGACATATTTATTAGGTGCATTTTTGAAACTTCCTACAGACTACAGTCTTTCCGGTGACTGGCATTCATTCACACATAATCTTTACAAAACTATATAGTGAACAGTCAGCAAGATAAGTCTTCGTTAAAAATTATAATACTAAGAGTTGCTTTAACAGGTAAGTTACAGGCGAACGTCTAGAATTTACGTAACACGCAACGTAATAACTCAAGACAATTAAATTAATGGCAAAATTGATAAACATTTAGCGATTTTCAGCGGAGTTAAACAAGTAAACAGGTCGACAACACGCCATATTACTTAATGTTATTTTCGCTACTGCCAAGAATTTATTTAAACGGTACATAATATTATTATAGATCAGGATATGATACAAACATGTGTTTAGTTGATTACATTTTGATAGAGTAGGTAGAAGAATGCAGCGAAGAATTTGGTGAATTCCCTTCAGCTGCATTAAAATCAAATTGAAATAGCCAATGTCGCGTTTGGCACGACTTCAACTCGGGACTTAGCCAGTAAACATTTGCACAGCAGCAAGCGTTATGAAAAACTGTGATATCCATAGTTCCTGTCTTAGCCAAACAAACCATGAAACTTTACCAAGAACAAAGACGATTCCGTCTGATTTACCTACGCTAGAATCTTCAAAGACACCATTAAATCAATCTGTTGATACGAACCTTCCTCACGCGTCCGTCTTACGCGTCCTACATAATATTATATTATGTACTTATACTGTGTGTAATGTATATTATACGTACATTAGTTTAATGAAATGCTATAAGCTTGTACCAAAATTATCGTTGGTCCCGTAGCTAAGGCACGGAGCACCCAACCGCGATAGTTGGGGGACGCGGGTTCAATTCCCGTCGGCTGCGATTATTTTGATACATAATAAATAATAATTTATGAGTTACTTTTTAAATTAGGTATCCAAAAAATTAAACGGCTGAGTTTTTTTGGGTATTCATCTCAGTGCATGACGCGTTAGATCCCATGTAAGCTTAGTTTCTAATTGCAAATGTTCATTAATTATCAACATCATATTTCATACAAATATTTTCAGAGCGTTTAAATTTAGAAGTATTATGAATTTCCCGTATTAGAACAAATCCTCGAATAACATTTTAATAGTGACTAAAAAGACGTAGTAGCTACTATTATATTAGGCAATATATTTGGTAGCGACTACATAAAAACACAGTGCAAAGGAATCTGTGGACAGAAATGAAGTTGTGTAGGGTCAGCATAATTGAAATGGACGATTTACTTAAAGACAAAGGCATTTCTGAGGTTTGGATTAGATAGGTAGATACGTATATAGTTGGGAACAATTTGAAACATTCGTGACATGACAAGGTTGTCTAAGCAGGTATAAGACCCGTGTTCAGAATGACTCCAACTTCTAAACATTTCCTAAATTATTTCACAGATTAAAATATTATAATTAGATCTATTAATACAACATTATTATTATTGAATGTAGGTTAATTCATAAGCATAATTTAATAACCTACAGGGGCATGTCCCCTGTAGGTTAAAACACATTGATTCTTATGTTGTATTTATTCCATCTGTTTTTTCATGTTTATGCAAATAAAATATGATACTTTACCACTTGGTTATGTGTTGTGTAAGTTGCCAGTTAAACGTACAGTTATTTAGCGTCAGTAGAATTTATTTTGAATTTATTAATTAATAGGCTCGCTAACGAGTTTTATGAGGTCAACGTTCGCTTTTGAACAAGCTTTATTTGCCTAAATCATTAATTATTATGAAAACATATTTTTAATTTCATATTTAGGTAGTTTTATTTTCAAATCTATGTGCTCCAAATTTTTGTACATCCAGGGCGTAAACAGACAAGACAGTTGTTCATATTTAAATATTGTAATTTAAATTCAGAACAGCTACAGCTAAAGCTTAGTAAAATATAATTGTAAGCGTTTCTGGAAAATAAATTACATCTGTTTTCAAAACAATTAAAACTTAAAATGTTTACTAAATACTTCGGGAAACTTTGGCAACGTAAATCATTTAGCATTAAGCAAATTACTTAATTTAGTTAGTTAAAATGTAGTATCGTTTTCAGAGACGATTTAGCGAAATCATTCAAGTTTTAATTAAACTTTACAGGAAAATACACAGAGTTTGTATCCAGTAGCTAAGTAGAGGGGCATAATCCTGGGTTACCGGTAAACTAAATTAAGGGATCCTATACATTGTTCAAAACACATGTTATAGGCATTTGCAATTTAATATTTTCACAGACAGTACGTGACTGCACGTCAGAATAATATACAACGTGTCACGACGGTAAATAAAAATAAGATTTTTTGTCACCGTACCTAAAGTACTTTCATTTCCGATGAACTTTAAAGTTAAAATTCTTTTCTTTTTTTTTAATGACAGGAAATGCCTAACGCGTACCCCTCCGTCAGGGGAAACGGAGGGGTTATGTGGGGCTTGCACCCACTAAAACCTGTCGCTTGCCACGACGGACCTCGTTGGCGGGAGTACGGGATTCACTCGCGTATTCACCGCGCTCCCGCCAGGCTTCGACCCGCCACCTGAGCGGCAGGTCCCTTCGCTGCTGCCGGCAGCCTGGCCGCTGCCGGCTCCTCCTGGGAGGCGCGTCCTGAACAGGGCGCGCCACCTCCTCGGCCTGTTGATGGAATTCGGGCGACGGACGCCATAGCCCCTTACGTCCGTCACCCGCAGGCCGGCACACACGGAAGCCGAAGAAAGATGTTCGTCCTCCAGCAACCGGTGCGTCTCCTGCGAGAGGGATGTGCCGCCGTAATTATCCGTCTCGACGGGCGTTCCCGCCCACTTCGGTGATTTTTTTACGAGGTTGTCTTCCTCGTAAGTTAAAATTCTAGTATGTAGACCTAGTTTCTCAACCTAACAAAATAGATTACAAACTTTATTATTATACTGAACAAGTTATTGCGTATTAAAAAAAAACTGTTAGCACTGTGAGGGTAGCTTACGTGCGCATAATGTCTTTCCGATAACGGAACTACTGCGATGACGTGTTAGGTTCAATTTACTCCGCAGCGGAATGGAATGGAGGTGACTATTTTTGACGTGACAACGTCTTATAATTCGATAGAGCCGGTTGCACGCACGAAAAAACATGACTCATCGGGCGTTACCGGCGTTACCTCGCTCATGCGGCGTTACCGGCCTTACCTAGCGAGCGCGGAACGAGCGACAAAGAAGACGTTGTCACGTTCAACTATCGTCAGTAAACCGACTTTACAGACAACCAATTTTTTACACAGCATAATGAACTTTATGCCAATTGTATAAGATACAAAATAAATAATTCACGAGAACGCGCGAGAGTTCCCCGAAAGACCTATTTGGGTTCCTATTTGGTTCTTATCTTGGTTGGTTCCTTTTGGTTCTTTTGGTTATCTTACACAATTATTATAAAGTTCACTATGCTATTTAAAAAAGTCGCTTCCATTCCATTCCGCCGCGGTGTAAATTGAGCCTTAAAACGTTAATTTATTTTAAAGTCTTCAAAATATTTAATACACTAGGTATATAAACTTCAAAACTTGTGTGATTTATTGTGTCAATGTAGAACTTAAATTGAACTGTTCATGGTGTTAAGATTTTCAAGAAGACACATTCACAAAAACAGGCTTACCTTCCGTCTACTTCTTGAAGTGGTCGCCATGCCCTGCAAGAAAGATAACACGATTGAAATCAAATAGTTTCAAATAAAAAGAAGAAGGATTACCAATTTACCAATCATTTAGGCAGTTCAATTCAATTCAATTATCTTTATTTGCGAATTTGGGTACAATATATAGATGTCACAAATATAACAGATCTTATCCAAATTTAGCCTTACGGCATGCAATGTTACATTACAAAATAAAAGTCAAAAGTAATTAAAGTCAAAAATAATGAACAAAACAATAAATAGCAGGTAATTAATATAGTAGAATCTTGATTTTTATAATTATTTTTTAAAGGTTTTCTTCTTGGGATATTGTATTTTAAAATAGTGAAATATAGTAAATTATATTCTTCATAATCTTACATAGATCCATAGTCTCGCGAACAATAGTTATTTGTTATGCAAGGGCGCAAAATGGATTTTTGGGCCGAGTGTCAAATTTGAATGCTGAGCGGCGAAGGATTCTAGGGTTGAACCCTGAGCGCAGCGAGGGGTTCAAAGAATAGAATCCTGAGCATAGCGAGGCATTCAAAGGACACAAGACCCAAAAAAATTTGCGGCCGTACATAACACAAAATTTTTCATCTCACCACAGCGAGGAAAATTACTAGAAGAACACTTGGATCGGCATTGCTAGTATGTAAGATGTTGTCTTGAGTAATACTCTGCAATAACTTCACTCACTTAATTAAATCCACCTTAAATCATCACTCATCTTATTACAAAACAGTAATGAATAAAAACAAAATATTATTAATTATTACGATTAGAAAAAAAATGAGTTACTTTTTTTTCTACTTGTATTTTGGATGCGTTCAGAAATATCAATTTCTAAGAACCAACGATAATAGTAGATTTAAAAAAATAACAATAATTAGATAAACAATAAATAAATACCATGGATTTAATTAGATTTCCTTTATAATTAATAAAAAATAAAAATAGGAGTTATTATTTTTATTGATATTCTAAGAAAATGTAAAAACAAAAAGTAATGTACACCTATACAAACTCAAAGGTCGAACTTCGTTACTGACCGACTGACATTATTTAAAAAAAAAGAAGTCTTCAGTTTAATGGTGGCACCACACATGGCTATTTGTATTTGCCTATTTTTTTATATTTGTCAAATAACTTCCATGTGTGGAGAGTATATTTGCCAAAATTATTGCCATATTTGCCTGTTTGGCAAATACAGCCAATAACATATTTGGCTCCATGAGGTCGAAAATTTTGGCAAATACGCGATCATCCAATCACAAATACAAATAGCCATGTGTGGTGCCACCATTAGACATTATTATAGACGCAATACGAGATTACGTCATGTTCGAATTTAGAATTGCTTTGCGGCCCTAGGGCGGGAAAGGATTTTCATACTACTTTCTCGCCCTAGGGCGGGAAAGAATTTTCATACTACTTTCTCGCCAAATAGAATGCTTTTGCTATAAATACTTGGAGTTATGTTACCTTACGATTATGTTGACTTCTTGGTATCGCTTATTAAGCTAATCTTTCCTCGGCAATTAAAAGTTAATTTTACTACTAAAATACCTCACCTATATTGAATACCCAAAAATCTTCATTTGTCATAATTTCGCAGATTCTGAATATCATAATTTCCACTAACTGTCTCACTTGGCGCTACGCCAGTTTCTCAGAGAAAATATTTTAAATTTTGTCTGAACTTTGAAGCATTAGGGTAAAACCTAACTAAATCATAGGATTGCGTTTTAAGAAACCTTGAAGGATGTAGAGATTAGGAGATTACCTTCTGAGCCACGGCTCGGATCAACATAATACTACGTGCCTAATATAGGTATGATATATCTACCTAAGATAGGTATATAACTTCGGCGACCTTTATTACTTTAAGGCAAATCTCGGTAGAGGCCTGAAAGCTACTCATTGTAGGCCTCTTCTTTAGTAATGACAAGAAAATGTATCGTAACTTTTAAAGGCATTGTATAGGTCGATACTATAGAGTAAGTCTCTACGTGTAGGTTTGTTTGGTAGTATCAAATCAAAACCATGCCACAAATTTCACACAAGTCACAGAAAGCAGTAAAGAGTTAAGACAAGGCGACAACGTTATTGTACTCTTTTAGAGCAGAAGGAACAAATTTTCAAACTTACAAATAAATAGCTCGCCGCACGGAAAACTTACAAATGCGCTCTTAAATACATAACCCCATTGACACTTCGAGTTCATGTTCCGAGCGAGTTTGCCAGTAACCTGGCCGACGGCCGTGTTCTTGATTCGAGAGCAGGTTTCAATCAGAAATAACAGGAGCAGAGCAGTGGCCGAGTTCCCTATCTTTTATTTATAATCGCTAAACCGAACGTCTGATGCGTACCACTGTACTGTCCAATTGCTATTGCCCGCTAAACAAACGCTCCCGACTAAAATTACTCATCACGCGCACTCTTTTACAATATTGTGACAAGTTGTTTGTAAAACTTTTGGAAGCGTTCGATGTTCAATAACATTTTGCGCCTACGCACCGCTAAGCTTGCGACGCATCGCCAGCAGCGAATTCTACATTTGATTTCATCTGCACTTCTTTATACATATCCATTCCTTACATTACGGCACTTACAGTAAACTATAATATAAGTTTGTCAAATGGAAGCATCCAGATGATTTCCAAGGAATTTTTATCTCGCCCACTTGGAAAAGATTCTCAAGAGTCAGTCAAATCTTTTGGTTGCTAACATGTTAAGCTGTATAATGAGATGATAAATTATGTGTTATGTACGGCAATTGCTTTTGTATCTCGAGTCTTTGAATGCCTTGTGCAACGCTCAGGATCCCATTTTTTGAAACAGATTTCAATTCAGGTTGACCTCAATCCAATATAATCCTTTGCTGTTCAGCATTCCACAGATAACAATAAAAAAAAAAGATTAGGACGAATTGAGAACCTCCTCCTTTTTTTTTGAAGTCGGTTAAAAACATAGCTATCAGTTTCTTTAAAAGATTATAAGCTGTTACCTACATAGGAATAAAATGCTTCATAATCATTATATCAATATAAATCATTCAATTTCCAGTAGCCCCTAATACCTAGTTCGATTTATACAGGTTGCTGACACTCTCGAGATTAATAGATAAGAATTTGTGGAATGCACGCCACGAAGGAATTTTAATCTCGGGCAAGGAAAAAGAGGGCAATGCTAAAGTCGTTTACCGATCGATGCGGTCAAACCTTTATACGCGTTTATAGGGCTGCCTTCGATGAAATTACCTAGAGTGGGGTCGTGGTAAGTATAAGAGTACAATCTAAGGTGTCTTAGATCGTAATCTAAGACACCATAAGTTGTACTCGTATATAAATAAGAGTCAAATGTACTGAATTTCTAGCAATTTTTGAAAGACTTTAAAATAAAAGACAACATTTTTGCTATTTCTTATGTGATGTGATGGTACTGGTATTTACTTATTATCAGACAAAATTTTCATCACAATCCTCAACGTTTATAAAATTAAACGTATCACGTTACGTTTATCAAACAGTATTAGGTACTTTTATAAAATTGATAAATGTACCTACATAATATGACTAAAATTCAATAAAAAGTAAAATATATATCACAATATTACTACAATCATTATATTAAACGTTAAAATACCGTACCGTACCGTAAATATTAAAAAAAAAATCGACATTTATGATGCTTTAAATTTTCAAACATGGGTCTACGAGAATACGGTCCTGTACGTAGCAAAGTGCTACGAAAAATGGCTACGAATTTTGGGTGTAAACAAACTGCCTGCAATCTGCAACCCTATAACATAACGAAATGATGGAGGCAACCTTGCACTGTACTTGTGGAGTTTATATTGGTGGGACCTAATGGCTCTGAAGCTTTTGCCACACGATACACACTAATTACAACTCGCAATATTTGTTTTGATTTATTGATAAACCTATAGACAAAACCTCATGTGCGTATTTTATCACGGTGGCTTGAAAAAAGAGCAATTAAAGATATCGTTGTAATCATAGAGGTCCAAGACTTCGAAAGTGTGGCAATTAAATACTCTGTCTAAGTTGACAAACCCGTGCTGTCGCTACACAATTTTTCACGCACACTAGCATCCGCGCACCATACAAATTTCAAATTGACACACTCACACTTCAAGAAAAAGTTGCCACACTTACGGAGCTGTTGTTGTTCAGTAGGGCTCTATCTAGTCGGGGTGTGAGTGAAATCTATGGTTATAATTTTTCCCCTCCTAACGTCTTGACTATTTTGTGTACTTGGATGTATATTGTACATAGTACACATAATCAACTGGATGGTTTGAACTTTTTGATACCCGATACCTCACAAAAACCTGACTTTATAACCTGAGAATATGATGAACTATTAGTTGATTAAAAAGCAATTATATAATTTTACGTGGTGTTTGTTATAATAGTTGTAGTTTATCTTTCTGTACTATTTTTTTTGCACTGACGTAGATTTTCCAAAACTTTATTACGGTTTTAGTTATTCTTTGTCCTCAGAGAGAGATAAGTGTTTAGTGTATCCTTCTTATAGACTCTAATGACTTAATGGATGTCTCTGAAAGGTTGTGTTATAAGGTGCTAACTGCTAAGTAATAACAATAGTTATTTGTTATGCAAGGCCGCAAAATGGATTTTTGGGCCGAGGGTCAAATTTGAATGTTGAGCGGCGAAGGATTCTAGGGTTGAACCCTGAGCGCAGCGAGGGGTTCAAAGAATAGAATCCTGAGCATAGCGAGGCATTCAAAGGACACGAGACCCAAAAAAATTTTTTATAAGGTGCTAACTGCTAAGTAATAACAAATTAATTGGTAACATTGCGCTGTGTGCTCAAACAAACAAACGCGATTGTTTCGTCGAACTGTTAACCTGTATCTCATCCTAAACGGTCTGTCGTAGGTAAAAATCTAATTGACATCTAAAGAAGACTTTTTAATAGAATGATTTAAAAAATAAAAGGATCAACGTACTAAGCAACGGTAAAAATGAATAATTTTTTGACAGTCATGTCAATTATAAATTATTCATTGTACAGTAAAATCTTTTGCACTCTTTTTACGTGACACAGCTAGCACTCGAAATACGAACGATGACTTCACTAGCGAATGGAGAATACTTCAACCCTTGTTAGAAATAGGCACTTCACTTTCAGTGGTATCTTATCTGTAGAGTAATTTAAATCTAATTTGTAGTCCCAAGGTTACCGCGCATCTACCTACGTTAACTAAACTGGCTAAACGATGAAGATTACTTTAGAGTTGCCCATTTATTACAAGAAACCGATGGAACTAAATTAAATACGATTTGAAAATTATTATTTTAATATCTTAATGGGTAAGTGCGGTACTAAAATATCTATACCTACCTAGATTTTTTATGCTTTTCAAAATTAAATATAAAATATTATGTAATTGAAAACACAAACACAATAGGAAAATCCTTCCGCAAAAGTTAGAGCATTCATTTAACTTTGTAGAAATCTTATTTTAAACCAAAGTAAATGACTTATTTATTTATTTACGTAGATACATATAACTATATTAAGGTAAACAGTACCTACGCTATAGGAAAATAAGTACCTATATTTCAACACCTTTTTGACCTTGCTTATAAAGAAATTAATTATCCATTTGTTAGCAGTGAAAAAAACTTTTTTCCAATAAATCGTTTATCAATATCTACCGTCAACGCTAAAATTAAAATAGCCAAATTTCCTCTTCTTTTCAAAAAGAGAGATGGATCGCTTAAAAAGATGAAAACTAAAAACAGTGACCGTGAAAATACTAAATAAAAGTAAGTAAGGATGATTTGGAATTGTTATCACTTATCAAAGTGAAGGTTAATCCGCAACAACCTCAATGAAAATCAGTTAGTGTAGCCTCCTCGCTGTCGGTCGTGATGAACTGGTGAAAACAAATTGACTGAATTCGCTCCGGCACTTAGCACTGCAATTAACTGAGCGAAGCTAATTATTTTGCTAACATTTTAATTTGTTACTTGAAAATGATGTCAAGTCTTTTCTAGTTTAAGTAATAGTTTCAACGGACTCAAAAAAAGGAAAAGAGTTTTACGCAATTATCTCAGAATACCTAATAGTTGCCGTAACTTTGGTACTTAATATTAACAGCATATTATTCAGATCTGTCCTCCATCTGTAAGTAAAATATTAATTAAAATATGTTTATTTAAAAACAGATTGATTTCGTGTTCATAGACAGATGGAGATTTGTGATTAACCGACTTCGATTTTATTTATATAAACACTGTCGGTAATTAAAGACGGTTTTAATTCTCTTTAGATTATTATCTAATAGGTACAGCTTTTTATTTCTAAAGCGGCGATAAAAAGATGGGTTTGTGAAAAGGAGGTTGGTCACGACTGCCCCACACCTTTTTAAAATTAACAAATGACCGAACAGCCTCAAGTTTATATTTATTATATTTAGAAGTTTATATTTATTATATTTAGAAGTTTAAACAATATTTATAGAAAAATTATTAGGGATGTACGCAGCGGGAGACAAAAGATAGAAATTATTCATATTTAGTAAAAACCAAGTCGTTTTGCAGAAACAAAACGCAACTTGTGTCAGATACGGTTCGAGTCCGACTTACGTTAGGTTTCACTTAGCAAAAATATGTAATTAGATTGTTTTTCTAGGCCATCGATTTATTTTTATATTATTTTTTTAAAACGGGGTAAAAGTACCTAGTTCATGATTTAATTAAATTATTAATTGAGGTTATCTTCTAGTTATAGGCATATAACTTTTTTCTCCCACTGAATTAGACTTACTTACCATTAGCTTTTTTGTTAATTATGTCCCGTTCTACAAATATTGATAAGTTTTCATGAACCTCTATCACTGGGTCTCATTAATGCATGCAATCTTGTCCCGTTCTACAAATATTGATAAGTTTCATGATGTACGCTACCTCTATCACTGGGTCTCATAATGCACGCAATCTGGCCATCCTCCTTTCTATCATCGTCAACCTTGTTTTAAGTCCTACAGGTGGGCAAGGAACTCCACGCAGAATGAGAGGGGAAATATCTATACTACGCTGGTCAAGTGTGGGTTATACGAGACCTCAAGTCACTGATAAGAAAACTCAGGATATGGGCATCCGAACTGATTTGCGTAAACCTTTTTCGTAGGTACAAGCATACAATATGTCAACATTCAATAGGTGGCTGCTGAGCGAACTTCAACGTGGCCTTATACTGTTGGTGGCAATACAAGCTTTTTTTGGCATCAATAAACTAGCGATATTTTTTCGCGCCGTCCACCCTGTCCAGGGTATACATGTCTATTCCTCAAGTAGATAATATTCATGTCGTGGAGTTACGAATAAAATAACAAAGATTGGTCCTCGTGGGAATGATTTTCCGCGACGGAACTCGGAGTCGCGGACAATAAGTAGTATCTAGACCACAGAAATAGTAATTCTGTGATGTAGACATATCAAGTGAACAAAATTAATAGTTTATGCTAAAGGAGATGACCAACTATTAAGTGTTGGTTACATACCTATTCGTACTAATCTTTAATTTTCCGGTACTCGTAACCCTTTATTTATTGAGTAAAAGCTTATTTAACTGTTTTACTAACTGTTTACTACACACAGCTTTAACAGCTCTAGCTAGCATCGCCCACGTGAATTTCAATAAAAGTCACTTTTCGCGATCACAATTCATCAGTGCTACCTCTATGGATGCCAACAGTTTGCTTGGTTCCTTGCTCTGGATGCTAAACACAAATTCATATTACAATATAAATAATGATGCAGGCATTCATTCGTCATCCGTCTGATAATAATTATTTATTAATTACTTTTGCGAAATACCTTTATAAATAACAAGTATACCTTTATAAATAATAATAAAAGAAAAACATCAATCTGATTAATCTTTTAATTGATCTATTAGATTAATCTATTAGATATAAAGCAATGCATAAGAAATGATTCCGGCAAACATGGCCATTTGCAAAACGCAAAATTTTCAATTGGAAGAGAAAAGACAGAACAGAGAGAAGGATATTTAAGAAAGTTCAAGTAGCAAATTATTCTGTCCTGCTGAATCCAAGTTGTTTACAGTAACGGACCAATGAACTTATGTGTTTGAAAAAAGTGCCTTTCTGCTTTATTTCATTAAAGTAATGGTAATTCTATGTTGTCACATACAACTGCACGTTGAGTTGTTTGCTGTACATGATTTACAAATTAACACCATGTCATACGCAAACTTCTGATTCAACTATCGTTTTGAGAAAATAATTGCCCAAGTAGGTATGTAGTTACATACCTAGTTAGTAAAGAGTTAGTTAGTACTTAGGTAGTTTTGTAAAGAAATGTTTTTACTTACAAAGAGTAAAAAATTTAAATCAAGTAGACAAAATATCTATAGAAAATCATGTTTTGATAAGACATAGATACCTACCTACGTGACTCGTGTTCAAATCCGATTGCGAACCCAACACATAAGTGTGTATTACATACGCGTATCTATAAAATATCGAAACGACGTCCGTCCGTACGAAAATCACGCTAAATGAGCGCACGTGGGAGTTTAACGAGAAGTGGAAACAAAAACAAACATTCGACTATAGTATAACCTTAATTGCACCTCACAGCATGCAGCTTATTTCTAGATAGTATGGTAGGCGCATCTAAGTAAAATTATTGTTCTGTCTTCAATATGTTGCCAACATAGCTAGAATTTTTTCATAAACTTTGAATAAAAGAGTAAGTAAGTATTATAGAGCGCAATTTTGTAAGTAAGGAAGGAAGGCGAAATTAAATTTGAAAGTTTAATGCGAGTTAGGACTCATTATGTACCTATAGCGTAGATTAACTGGCTTTCACGGAGACGCAGTGCGCGACGGGAGCCGGCGGTCAGAGTCGCGGGAGTAGGAGCCGGTGGTGACCGGCGAGCAGGTTTCGCGCGAGTGGCCGCCGCGCCGGTGACTGGTGTCTCCGCACCGGGAACGTCGTTTATTGCGCGGGTATTTCGGTATATCACAGCCATCAGACGAATCACGGCCGTGCGACCCGGCACGAACGAGCACTCTAATAATAAACTTGTTTATATTTTTTATTCCCGTGATAATTCTTTCGATTCTATGCCGCCTCGGTCCTGCCTCCGGAATCCCGCTCGCGGAGACCTCGCTCGGCGACCTCGCGGAACACGTGCGTCTCGAAATAGTTTACGAAGAGACACTTCGATCAGAAAATCCGTAGGATTCGACGAAATCGAACGGTAGCGTGTGTAGGCGCCAAAACCATTTTTGGCGGCGATACTGCATTGAAACTTTTTGGCCCGCGAAACTGTGGCAAAACTGCGGGGCGGGCGGAGGGATACGGCCGGTACGTACCGAGAAAGTTTCTGAGAGCGCGTTGCAGAAGGCCCCGAAGCCGCTTTGCGCGGCGGGCGGAGTCTGCGGCGGCGTGCCGCTCGAGCGCTCCATGGCGCGGTGTGCCGGCGGTCGGCGAAGCACTGCCGCGCCTGCCGCGTCCGACGCCGCGCTCCGCTGGCCGCGGACGCGTTACATAAACGCTCAGCTGAGCCAGCCGCCTGACTGAGCCGCTGTCCAGTGTCCAGCGCTACCAGCCGCACGCCACTCGCCGTCCGCTGCCACCTGTCGGTGTCACCGCGTTTGGCATCGCATGCACCCAAAACAACAACAATAAATAATTATAGACACGCTTAACCACTCAACACTTCTACGACTGTTACTAATTTTAAACATTTCATCTTTACTACTCTGTACTCGCAACAAATTACTGAACACGCGCTACGTGGAGTTTGGCACACGTTTGAAGAACCTTATTATAACCCAATTTATTATTAGTCAACTGTAAGAACTATAAATAAGTCCTTAAATAGTAAGTATACTGTATACTGTAAAATATTCCCATAGGATATATAGCTCTTTGCGTATTCGCAAATAGCTATATGGGCTTAAAGCGTATTTACGTGAGAAGATATTCCTGACTCAATTTTCCGGCTCTACAAAAAAATTAAAATTTCAACCTCCAAGTAAAGTAAGGGCTTGATCGTGAAAAAATGAACGCCCTCGAATACATTATTTATAAATTAAATATGTATAAAAGACAACGTATCATTGAATTCGGCAATTTTATCTAAAGGTCTGCCTGCGTCTCTACAGGTACAAATTTTGATCGATGTCTTACATTTTCTTATCTTTCAGGAAGCAGTTGCTAGGAAGGCAATGCCGCCTTGGCCTTGAGGTAAGAGTTATCAAAACTCATGTATTCTGTTATCTATTATTTTAACAACATCTAGCTTATCCATTTACAAATTAGTAATTAAGCTGTTTGCAGATTACTAAGCAAACCGCAGCAAATTTTCATATTCAAAGTGTGTTACACACAAGGTATTTTATTTATTTCTGTAGCCACACTATTTATTTATTTATTTAGTAATACTAGCTGACCCGGCAAACGTTGTTTTGCCTTATTAATTATGTCTCACTTATTAAGCTTTCTGCGAAGAACCAATTCATTGTGACAATTATATATAATAATATTTCGAGTTTTTTGATATGATATACCTATGATTTCAGCTATCTCAACGGCCCCCAGTATCAATGAAACAAATTAATAAAGTAGAATCTCTCCATCGTCTACAATCGTTAAAAAATGGTCAGAAGAATTGACGCACTGAAGATCAGAGAAGCTAAACATATGGCATTGAAGCAATGCCATATGTTTAGCTTCTCTGATCTTCAGTGCGTCAATTATTCTGACCATTTTTTAACGATTGTATACGATGGAGAGATTCTACTTTATTAATCTGTTTCAGCGTTAACCCTTTCTTGAACAAATACATCGACGTAATGTTCGATTTTCTCCGAAACCTACAATCGGACTGATAGCATCTTATGTTATTTGCATATCAAATAAACTTTGGGCTAATAAATTAAATAGACCAAAGAGGTCGGACCTTACACTACAGTAAATCTATGGAAAAACCTGACGGATAATAATTATTTAAAAAAAAACGTGAAAAAATTTGACAGCAATGAAATGTTTACTTAGCAACGCCATTAAATCAATTTATTAATTTTATTTTTATTTTGAAAATACTCGATAATCAAAATTCTCCACATATAAGTCGTCGACTCGGATCGAGTATTTTTTTAAGCTCTTTCATTTTATGTGCGATTCGTTTGATTCTGTTTATTTTGTTTATATCAAAGTTTTTTGCATATTCCGTGTTTCAAGCTATTTGGACAAATACTGAGGGTTATTATGCCTATTTTTTCTGAACTACAAAACCGATGACTTTGAAATATTTACAGAACAATCTTTAATGTATCCCCTTTCTAACAAAAAAAGAATGAATGAAATCGAACCACGCGTTAATGATTTACAACTCAGTATTCATTTTAACTTTTATCCCCTCTCCTAAGGGAACCATGCTGAATTTCGGGATAAAAACTATCCTATGTCCTTCCTCGTAGTATGAACTCAAGTCATACCAAGTTTCATTGGAATTCATTCAGTAGTTTCGGCGTGATGCGCGGCCGTGATACAGAAAGACAGACAGACAGACAGACAGACAGACAGACAGACAGACAAAAATGAAAAAAAATACAGTTTTGGGTTCAGAACCGATTTTAGAGTGCCCTCGAAAAAAAAATTTTCAAAATATCTTTAATGTACAGAATTTGACCTGTTACAGATTTATTATAAGTATAGATTAGGTATCGCTTAACTGTAAAGGTGATCAAACGTTAAAGATTAGTTATCACAGCAAAATGTCAATATATCGTTAGAATATTCAATGAGGAAAAGAAAATAAAGTTTTCATAAAGCCGGTAGTGTCATTCACAAGGTTTACAATCTATTGCTGTAAGGATCATTAAAATCAGCCTACGCGTTTCGTCGAGTATAGCTTCACAAATTATTACATCGTAAATACATAACAGTAATGCTGTAAAGACGAAATTTTTACGAGTGTGTGTGTGTGTATGTTCATGTTTTGACTAAATTGGTTTGACATAGGCTAAGTATTTTTTATCTAGGTAAAATCCATGGTTCCCTTGGGATTGGTGAGAAACCGAATTTCACGCAGATAAAGCCAGCTAGTTAACAAAATGATAATAATTACTTAGCTCTACTTTATACATGTAAATACCTAATTCACACTTCCTTAGGCTTCTTTCTTCGTCGATGTGTACATAATGACCGTTTAAATAAGTTTATTTTGTAAGATTTCTATTTTAATCGTGACTCAATTAGATTAATTAAATAGTCTAAAATAAACAATACCTACACATCCATCATCAAATCGAAGTTTGGCGGTCAACATTCGAAAAGCCTTATCTTTTGCCGCCTCTTTCAACTGCGGGTAGCTTAGACCCGTCCACCCTCTTATGTCATCGAGCCATTTACGTCTCTGGCGACCAGAATATCTTTTCCCTGCCATTTTTCCCTCTAAGGCAAACCTTGGAAAGGAATACTGATCTCCTCGTTGTAAATGACCAAATTACGTCAGTTTCCTGCATAAAATGGTGGTCATGAGTTTTCTCTAGTTCTCTCTAGTTTTTTTTACTCTATACAAGTTAGTACTTGACTGCTATCTCACCTGATGGTAAGTAATGATGCAGCCTAACATGTTATCGTACTAGCTTGGAAGGGTAAGTTTTACCCTAACCCTATGGTTGTAGAAACAACCATCGTACCGGAACGCTAAATCGCTTGGCGGTGCGTCTTTGCTGGTAGGGTGGTAACTAGCCACGACCAAAGCCTCCCACCAGACAAATCCTGTTGTTAGGTGTAAAACTGTACCAACGGCATCCTTCTGTACAGCTACCTAACTTCTACAATCGCTTGTTTATATGTTACTACTCCGCCACAACTATACTGAACCGCTTTCGCTGGGAAAGAAGAAAGTAACTCTATATTAAGTAACACTTTTTTGTGAAAAACATTTTTTTAATATTTGTCTCACTGTGATGTAATTTTTTTAACAAATTACCAAATCGCGCATTTGTTAATAAAATCGGGATTTCACGTGGACACGGATATGTTTTACCTGAATATACGTGTAAAACTGAATATACGTGTAATTCGAGATATCTACATTTTGCAAATAAGCGATATTACGTAAGTAACAAAAACCAAAAAATGATAATTCAATATTAGGTACATATAGGAAGGGCATTACATAATATGAAAACGCTTCCCAGTGGAAAAATGCCTCGCAGTAAAATCCGAAAGCGCTTTTTAATGGATGCTGGATAGATACAGCGCGGATAGAACGTGCACTGAGCACTTGCCGTTTTGAAGTCAGCACTTTGAAATGTCGGTAGAAATTTTACAAGGCATGCTCGATGGTTTATGGTTTATTTTTTAAGGGATCCGTATTTCAAATGAGAAAAACAGAACTCTTATGAAATCGCTTTACTGACAGTCTGTCTATGGTCCGTTTTTTTAAGAATCAATCAAATTAAAATTGATGACAAATTTCTCCTGTTAGGCTGTATCATAGTCTTCCTAAAATCGTGAAAGGTAAAAAGCAAGGTCTCATAGCGTATCTATGCAATATGGAATAAGTTTTTGTAGCTGTCTTTAAAAAAATCAAATTTTACAGAATATATACGTATCTAGGTACATACGAGCAATAAAGTATTTTTGGTATGATAGTAGGGGCCCGTCATACGATATACTACGGAACCCGTACACATTATACAAGGTCGGGTGGCACCTAATTGTTTTTTTTAATCGAAGGTTTAAGGGTCAAACTCGATTCGCATTGTAGCATCATGGCGGATCTATACTCTCTACTTCTTATAAGAGATAAGGCTTATAGAAATTGCAAGATCATGATGGTAATATAGGTGATATTATGAAAGCTAAAATGTGAAAGATGATATAATGTGTCAGACCTTTATGATCCCAAATCGTCTTTAATTACCAATCTATCAATAATAATCGATATCCGTCAAGTAATCGCATGAAGCCGCCGCAAGACCTGAGCCAAAAGGTCATATAATTTCCCTGAACTACGTAACAATCGGAAACGTAACCTGACTAAAATCTGTTGAAATTGTTCCACACCGCTTATTATAGTTACGGTATTTAAAAAACCATTTTTATCTAATGCTTAGAGTTTTTTTACATACTAATATCTAAAGAGTTTGTTTCTAGTCTATACCTTAAAAGGCATGTTAATAATGTGCGGTTATTGAGGGTATCAGCTATAGACATACCTAAAGTTAAATTCAGACTGCTCCGATACCATAAAGCGACTCAAAGAGCTATAGATACCAGGCGAAATATACGTTTTTTCAGGGAACTAAAAATACGAGTAAGATCAAATTCGATCGAAAGAAAATATGTATATCTAATGACTTATGATCAAGCGCGGTAAAAAAAACTCTGGCACATACATTGCGTTGAATGTCATTCTTATTTTCAAGTGAATAATTCGTTGCGTGGGATTTTTCAACTCCGCGACATCTTTAGCTGTTATTTGCTATCGGTTTTTTCAGCAGATCTTGCAGCAGTGTGCAGTCAACTTGAGGTGCTACAATAAATACTGAAAGAGAACACTTGTATTTAAACAATTGTTATTTTATGTATCGTCACGATTTTCTTTTATTCAGAATGTAGTTAAATACGTGCCTAGGTAAACTGCATACATATAGGTACATTACTTATTAGCGATCATAACTGATAATATCAAGGTTTATTTATTATTATGTCGCTCTGTGTTAAAGTTATCGGTGTCGTGTATTTAACGGTATTAATATTTTGTGGTTTCGTTCAATGTAGAAGAGTTAAAAGAGTGATCGGTGGTGCCGACGTGCTTTGTGGTAGGTGTAATTTACAACGTAGGTACATGTATTTCCATTATTTTGTTTTCTTGTACTTGAATATATTTTCCGTCCCTGATGGAAGGGATATGCGTCAGACATTTCGAGAAGAATTATGCAAATCCATTCAGAAACTTTGGACACTTCGGTGAACAGAATATAATATACAAAATAATCGTCCAAGTGCGAGTCGGATTAGCACAAGAAGGGTTCCGTAGCCTATATAAAGTAGCGAGATGATGATGCAAAATCCCGAAGGCCTGTTAACCTACTATTACTGCTAATAAACAAGTACAGTTAGTTTTATTGGGTCTACCAATAACGTTTATTGTATGGAAGCCCCCTTTAATCTCCATTTTGTTAAATTTTTTAGTGTTTGGTGTTATAGCGGCAACGGAAATACATCGTGTGTGAAAATTTCAAAATTGTACACGGCTCAAGAGATACAGCCTGGTTACAGACGGACGGACAGATGGCGAAGTCTCGGTAACAGGGTTTCGTTTTTTACCTTTTCGATACGGAACCCGATACCTCTTCTCTTTTTTCGAAGTCTGTTAAAAAAACTGCCACTGCCGCTAAACTTTTGCAATTAAATATTCTAATATTTCTTAGCACTGTGTATAATCGTAACGTAAAACTATTTTTACTATAAAAATATTTGTTTGTACAAAATTGGTCGAAAGCATTACGACATAAAAAGTCTACGACGTAGCAATGCGCGTAGCATGGGTACTACGCAGGAGTCGAAACGCAAATATCCTGTCCCGTATAGGGTGTTTTGACCTTGACCGGGTACAGCTACTGCTAAACCTTTACGAAGCAATAATAAAATCCAAGGTTTTTTTGCAACACTCAGGGTTTTGTTTTTAATAAGCTACCCGTAGCTTTTCATTTGTAAATAACAATCCAATTTTTTTAGGTAACTGATAAATTATGGAATACACATAATGTTTGAATCAATTATTCATTCAAGAACTGTTGTAATTTCACGTATTGCACACATTGTTGGTAAATCATTGCGCATCTGAACCTACCCATGATACCTATATAATTATCTTCTTATCTCTGTAAATTATTATAAAATTCTCATATCTCGTGTTTGTTACCAAACTCCTTCGACCTCCTTCGACGGCTCGACCGACCGTCATAAAATTTTCTGTGTATGTTCAGTAGGTGTACGTTGGCTAATTTGCCGGATCAGCTAGTATGATATATACCTCCAACACAAGATGGTAGTATTCTAAACATAAAATGGTAATGGACTTAAAATTTATAGTATCGTATTTACTTTGAAGGAGCTGAAATAAGAGTAGCGTCTCTGAGGAACGCGACTGATGGCCGTCACCTTTGTGGTGCCTATGTCCTGACTCAACAGGCGGCGGTAACGGCAGCGCATTGCGTGGAGCACGACCCTGTAGACTACTCCGTGCATCTCAACAACTATTGTCATCGAGACAACGAACGACCACCGCAAAGTCCAGTTTTTGAAATCATTAGACATCCTCAGCACAACCGGTAACTACGAATACGTACCTATTAAAACGTACCTTTTAATACCTTTTTATTTAATACGGAGGGGAAATCTCCATTGAGATATCCAACCTGTAAGGAATATATGAGTAGGAAATAACCTGTCAAGTGCGAGTCGGACTCGCGCACTGAGGGTTCCGTACTTCAACCGGAGGAATAAAACCATAAAAACCACTTTTCTTATCGAACCGCAAAACTAACTTTGTTTTTAGAGGTTTTATTGTAAATATCAAAAAACTACTTATTAGATCTCGTTCAAACCAATTTTCGGTGGAAGTTTTTATGGTAATGTACATCATATATTTTTTTTAGTTTTATCATACCCTTATTTTAGAAGTTACAGGGGGGGGACACACATTTTACCACTTTGGAAGTGTCTCTCGCGCAAGCTATTCATTTTAGAAAAAAATGATATTAGAAACCTTAGTATCATTTTTGAAGACCTATCCATAGATACCCCACACACATATGGGTTTGATGAAAAAAAATTTTTTGAGTTTCAGTTCTAATGTATAGTACCCAGGCAGGCAGTAGGCACCCCCAAAATTTATTACTTTTTTTTAAATTTTGTGTGAACACCTTAATGCGGTTCACAGAATACATCTACTTACCAAGTTTCAACAGTATAGCTCTTATAGTTTCGGAAAAAAGTGGCTGTCCGACGGACAGACGGACAGACGGACAGACGGACAGACAGACATGGCGAATTTATAAGGGTTCCGTTTTTTGCCATTCGGCTACGGAACCCTAATAAAAGCAAGAATATATAAATGTAGGAAGTATGGTGGAATATGTGGGATTTATACCCACTAAAACCCCTCGGTGGACATCTTCCGCACTCATTTTGGCAGCGTCTGGGATCTTACAAGAACGCACCGGATGCTCTCTTGCGCAACGTCCGTTAAGCTCGCTTCTGGATGACCCTTAACATCAGCCAATTCCAGGGAAGGTCAGGGTCAGCCACGAAGTCCCGGCTATTGGGGGGTCTGGCTATTATCTACGGCGTCTGCGAGATCTCCCTCGATCCCTCTCCACAGCTTCCTTCTTCGTCATAATAACTTTTAAATACCTGGCTAGCTCTGCTAATAACTATTCAGAGTTCTCACTTAGCTCAAACTTTAATGTATAAGACTATGGTAACATGTAGGTTTGACTTTTTTTCTATGAACTTTATTCCAATGAAGATTTATCTGATGGGAATATGCTTTCATATTGTCAATTTGGGAATCTCCGTATCTATTTAATCAAATGATATCGGGAGACGTCCTGAAAATTGACGGACCACCTGATGTTTACATTTCTTGGAGAATATAATCGATAGCGTATCAAAAACAAATCTTTGTTTGTCGGCGAAAAGGAAGGAAAACAACTGTTGTTGATATTTAGTAGGTATCTATTGCTATTAAGTAGAATCACTGAGCAAATAATTTTGATAAAATATGTAGGTATAATATAATTATGTAGAAAAATACTAATAAAACTTTAAATACATCGATCTATTTACTTGAACTATTGAATGACGACTCTGTCTGGGTTTAATTCCTGATGGCACTGGCTATTTCTAAATTTAAATTATATAATTTCTAAACTTTCTGGTTAAGGGGATTTATTGAATTTATTTTTGTCTTTCTCACTCTCATGGAGATTTGGTAGGTGCTCGCATGCAGCGTCGCGGAAGAATATAACAGAAAAAACGACCTTTTACGCTTTTACCTAATTACTCAAAAACAAAGCTGGTTATCAAAAATCTGTTTCTTAGCGTTTTTGGATATTAATATTACCGACACTTTTAAACAAAAATTACAATTACATCGAATGTAGTGTCCGATAAAAACTCGAAAAACTGAGATTTTGGAGCAACTTTTGGAAGCACTTTCTATCGAGAAAATTTTATCCAATCGTGTTTCTGCTTCTTAGCGATTTTAGATTAAAGACCCAAAATACATGACGTGTAAATTTGAAAGTAATTGTCTTTATAGATTTTGCATAAAACTTCATTCAAAATCGCTCTAAATACGGCTTCTACACCGTTAACATCTGATAGAGATCTGGCGATTGTGGTGCAAGTGTTGATAGCTACAGCTGGTTGGTCAGAAGTTCAGAACCCCTATAGATATTTCAGTCCACGATCCACTCTGTCAAACTCCATGCGAGTCGTATGAATCAAGCGATTTTGACAGAGTGGGGTTGGGGCGCGTCTTCGTGGATTGCAATATCTACGAGTATAGGACGTACATAAGATACTAGGTTTTACTAGCAAGTTTGCTAGTCCCAAAAGGCTGCAACTTTTGGTTAACGTTAGGTAGGTACATTTATAAACTTGAATTTCTCACACCTTTAAGAGACCTTACAATTTGATTCAATATTTTGATATTTAGCGAACGTATTTTAAGGGTTATTTTTTATTTTAGTTGTTCACCTACGCCGGCAACTTTATGAAATGCCTATACAAATGTATAAGATGAAATTCCATGAAGATTATACAATTATAAACTACGACATAGAATTACCTACTTCATGCTGACAGTTTACTTAGGTACTTGTTTGATTTCAGAATGAGCCGAGCTCATGACATTGCAGTGTTGCGGGTGGGGCTCGGTTCGGATGGCAGGCGCTGGCTTGAGCCGCCGTTACCCACCTCCTCGCTCGGCATATCGGGTAACTGAATAAACAACCAGGACAGGACAGGACCAGGCGAATTGCGCAAAAAATGTGTTGCCACCTGGTGTCAAAAATGTTTGTTTTGACACAAATGGCGTCAGTAGTAAGCCGACATTTGTTTTAAAAGTCAGAACGCGCGTTTCTACAGGGACGGCTTCACATTCGCGGGGACAGATGGGGCTACTTTTTGTGTTCAGATGAGCTCATCCCTAAGTTCATATCGGGAAACTGTGAATGAACTGTTAACGAGATCGAGATCGCCTTCGACCGTCGCAGCTGACACGCCAATGCGCTATAATTACCTCCATTGTTTTTGTGCGTCTGCCAAACGATTCCATCAAAGTAAGAAGGCACATTTTAGGCAAAGGAACCTCGATATAATCCCATGTTCATCATTTAATTATTTTTCTATCAAGATATTTATCTTGATAAATACAAGTGAATAAAAAAACCGGCCAAGTGTTAGTCGGACCGAGGGTTCCGTATTACTATATACCTAGGTACTAAAGTAATCCATAAAAATCACTTTTCTTATCCAACGGCAAACTGAACTTTGTTGTTTGAGGTTAATCTTTAATACCAAAAAAACTACTAACTCGATCTTGTTCAAAGCAATTTTCGGTGGAAGTTTGCATGGTTGTCTACTAGGCTTTCGCGGTTTACTGTTTATTTTCCTTCGAACAGTATTTAATTTTACAGGAGACTGCATAATCTACGGTTACGGCTACAGAGACTTGTCCACGAAGCAGGTGTCGCAAACATTGGTCGCCGCGAACGTTACATTGATATCTCTGGACAAATGCACAGAGTGGCTGGGACAGTACGTGGCTCCGGAGTACGATAGTGGTATGATATGCGCTTTGGGCGACGGAGTGGACGCATGTGAGGTAACTATAAGAATACCTACAGCTTGTCATACGTTGCCGCGACACAATCAAACCCTCATCAAACCGAATAGACCAGGGTCGATAATTTTTGAAACCAAAAAAATTTACAGTAGGATGAAACCCATTAGAAAAGGAGGGGAATATGGTCGATCCGATCGACCGTAATTTATTTTTCCTTTCATTTTGATCATATTCCCCTCCTTTTCTAATGGGTTTCATCCTACTGTAATTTTTTTTCACTTTTTATTATTTTAAAGGGGATCTACCCTGGTCTATAATCGGAAGTGATTAGTTCTACCCTTTTTAAATAGAAATGAATTCGATTTTCAATAATTTATGATTGCAATGACGTTGGGTCACTATTCCAAATTTTAGATCGATAACTTTAATAGTTACTGAAATAATCGAGTGTAACAGACGGAAAGACGGACGGACGGAGACAGTCTCATCAAAGTCTATCATTTTGGTAAAAATGGAACCCTTATGGTGACCCTAATATAAGTATACGACATATAATATTTCGATTTTCGATGGCTACGGTAGCACTGAACATCTTGCTTGTGTATTCTTTCCTGTAAAAAATTCTCTTGCAGGGAGACTCCGGGGGTCCTCTCATGTGCCGCGGTAAGCTGCAGGGCATCGCTAGCTACGGCGTCAGCTGCGGCGTGCCAGGCCTGCCTGGAGTTTACACCAGCGTCGGCCCTCATATACGGTGGCTAAGGAGATTATTGGAGGAAATAGTGCAGTGAACCAATGATTTTTTTTTATTGGTGGTACCTAGAAGGACGGATTGATTTGTTTTGCTATAATCCGCTACTTGAAAAGAATCGTCCCGACACCGGGACATCCTCAAGAGATGTTGACTTCACAATGCGAAATCGTTGACTCTACATGGAGTTTCATGTGGGCAGTGTTCTTGCATAATCGACCATACAGATTCTTTTCAAGTAGCGGATTACAGAAAAACAAATTAATCTGTCCTACTAATCATGAATATCCGCAAAATAACGCCTGCTTCAATTCAATTGGTAGGAGTTTAAGACTATTGCAGAGTTCGTCCGGGTAGTAGATAGGTACAGTGTGTCAAGCAGTAATGTATTAATATATTACTATTTCAGTGGCACCGTACAGTGTACACCGATGTGATTAGGTACTGGGTAAAACCTAACTGATGTTCAGGATGCCCTAAGAAATGTCTCAGGATGCTGAGCACAAGTGCAGCGTCGTATGATATTGCAATGTAAAATTATGGCGCTTACTGCATCTGACACGGGCACTACTTATGCGTAAAACTACCACTTAACATCAGGTGAACATCTTTCTCGTCTCATCATAAAAACCCATGTATAGGAATTTGTTATCTCAAATATTCATTTATTCTTTAATTATTATTAGTATATCTATACTTATCTAGGAGTTATCTATTTATATACCAGAGCGAGTACCTAACCTACCTACGTCCAGATTCCGCAACATTAAAATTTTGAAGCAAGATGGTAACACAAAATACAATGTGGGAAGATTATGTGGTGATAAAATTGTATCCTTAAACTCATAAAAATGTACTAAATCTAACCATAAACGACGGGTATTAACCCTATTTTAACTTTTGAAATAAAATATAGTGCATAGAATTACGAAAAGATGAGCTGAGACATTAACATGGCGCGAACAAATAATTTGACCTTGTATTGTAAACCAAAACAACAAAATAACACATTTGTAATATTTATTTATTTTTATATTACATCGATTTATTCAAACGGCTAACAAATTTCAAAACATCTAAACATAAATACATATAAACTATTGCACTTTAACAACACTCAATATTTTATAACTCACATAGTTTCATCATAATATCATAATTTTTGCAAGAATATCAAGATAAATAATCAACTGAAGTCAATTAAAAAATTTAGGCTTCTTACTGAAATTAATGGTAAGTACGATCTACCCGCCAAATTCAAATTTTATTTGGCGTTCCGTAATTTTTAGCACAGGAGGCTTATGGGGCGGTAACATTGCGACATTGGCATATAGTATCATTTTCACACGTTTATAAAATTAAAATAAAAATATTTATTCTTTAGGCCTAATATGAAAAGATAAAACTAAAAATCTTTTTTAAATTTCACTTGAGAAACTGGCCCGAGAGTGGACATTTTGTGAGCCAGAGTTGGTTGCCAACCTCTATACTCGAAGTAATTTCTAAAAATGGACAGTTTTGATTTTAATATAAATATGTGAAGATACATAACGACACTAGCAATCCGCAATTTAACTGGCACAAGCCTACAGTCTACACTGTGATTTAGCTAATTTAAACCAAATTTATTTCACCTTGGCGGAATGTACGTATGGGAAGGCACTGGCCCCTAAAATACAGGCTTATTATTATTATAATTTAAATTATTAATATAATTTAATACTGCGAATGTGGAAATCCTTTGAAATATTGATAGATAAATGATATATCTATCAATATTTATAGATATATCATGATATAGATATACAAAATGCTATATTCAATGAAATAATTTGTTTATACCTAAACGAATACTGATGCTAATAAAACCAATATAATATCACCATCTAATATTGATTATTTGTACTTTATCATTAAATATAATCAAAACTATATGCATTTCCCTTGTGCTAGTAAAATAAAATGCAATTACTTTACGCGTAAAAAATACTAAAAGCATCTGTAATCTGTATACACAAAACAAATATTCAATATTGATAACTTAGTTTTTTTAATTAAATTATACATGTAAGCACATGGTTACAATTATTCGAGCCCCGATATAAGCTGTTGTAGGAACATTATCCGTTACTTGCATAAAAATGTAATAACGTATTCAATCAATGGATGCTGTAATAAAAGCTAAAGGTGAACGGACCTATTCATTACAAAATATTATACTCAGTTATACAATATTCACTATTAGAACTATTCAATTAATTTAATTTGTTTATTTTTAAATATATCATAATTTAATAAAACAATTAATATCGATAATACCCCATATGCACACTATTTTCTTAACATAATTTATTTGGTCTCTGCTCCTTACAAAAAAATCTCGTTGAATATAAAGAATAATTTTCCTATAATTAGCCCTAGGTAGAGGCAACACATTCATTGCTTTACGAAAAGATATTTCAGTAATTCTGCTAGACGCAAAAAGCAATTTAATAAATATAGTGATGATCTGAAATTAATACTTTGTATTGGAATAAGAACAAAAAGCACAAAGGGCTTCACACACAGCAGCTATAATGTAAAGATGTACATTAAAGCACGATATATCTCATTACATCTTTCCATAGAAATCGTCAGGAGACCACACACGACAGCTATAATGTATATTTTTACATCTTCGAATCTTTAAATACAGAGCGATACGAAAATATACATTTATATTTCGATACATCTTAATACATCTCAATACATCTCAATACATTTCCTAAAAAGAAAAGGATGTTCAAAAATGCCAAAAATGAAGGAAAAGATACATTACATTACCTGTTGTGTGTGTGATACATTAAGATAATTTAAAGCTATACATCCCGGGATGTAATGTACATTAATATACATTATAGCTGCTGTGTGTGAAGCCCTTTATGTTTGTAAAATCTAAATAAAGCTGAGCTGGCGCGAGCCGTGTACTTACACAATGCGATATAAGTTAATAAGGAAATTGTAATAACTTGCATTCTACTCAGGGGGGCTATTCACGTAACATTTTCACACACTTGAGTGATGTGAATCTAGAAATAAAATAAAAAATGAACACTGAAAAAAAATGAACTTGGTTTAGGCCGTAAAATTGAATGAATTTCAACAAAGGAAATACTATCTTTCAACCTTATCGCGCAAAGAAAATTTAATTTCGATTGTCGACTATGTTGCGTTTTGAAGTACATTCAATTTTACACTCTGTCAATAGTCGTAAAATTAATTTTTCAGTGTTCGCAAAAAATGTTTTGATCTGCTGCTTAATATATGTAAATGCCATGACTTTTTTAAACATTTCACTTCACAAAATCTAGCTGACGCGTTACGTATATCGCCTACAGCGCCTATTCCTAGTTTTTCATCTATTGACACAATTCGTAAACTATTCCAATTCCATACAAATGGGAGATAACTCTCTCACGATCGAGTAAGTAATCATATTTTAAAAAACTCGGAATCAGCATCACAGGTCTCAATTTAACGCGCAGTAGTTTTATATGTAAATTCACTGTTGCTTGAATGAGTGAAACAACCTTCAATGAATGAAAAATATAGTATTTTTTTCAAATAAGCCACTGAGTTACTATGTACTGCTCAGGGTGTATCTGAAGCAAAGCACACCTCACTCTACACTACATTCTAACTACACACCTTGAAGCCCTAGACGACCTGGATAGATTCTTTGGCTTCTGGAGGGAGCTGGGCTGGCTCAAATGATCCAGGAGGGAGCTATATTAGGACCCCATGCACAACGGAGGAAAGAAGCTATAAGTTAGCATGTAAGGGATTTGATTTACTAAGAAGATGTTTAAGGCGCTGTGATCAGTCAACTTGCGTTCGTTTTGGGTAAAATCTATTGAAAGTATTTACTGACATGGTTGCTGATGCCCAAACACGATTTCGCAAACTTCACTCGATAGAAAAAAAATGCCAAAGTTGACTGCAAATACATAAATCTACAATTTTCCCAGAAACGATTACATACATTTCTGTGAAAATAAATTAGCTTGTGTGTTTTATTGTGACAGAGATAATAATATGACCAATTTAGATTATTTATATTACCTCTGCATTTTCTCTAATTTCACATTTTCTTGCTTTACGAACAAAAACTGCCGTACGACATCCTTGTCCGTCGTATTAAATTAGACAGTGACCGCGAATTCACTGTTCACCGCGCCTACTAACTCTACATATTTCAATCCACGATGACGCGTCCCACTCTGTCAAACCATGCGAATTGAATGAAACATAAACTATTTTGACAGAGTGGGGCGTCTTCGAGGGTTGAAATATCTATACTAATAGAACAAGTAATAACAATAGAGGAATATGAGAGGAAGGCAACGGTCGAACACATCGAGTAGATGGAACTAAACCCTGTATGCAAAGGTCCAGGAGGTGAGATCAAACTATTCTATTGATTTGGATTATTACGACCATGAGAACCATGACTTGGATTCTGCTGAAGGTGTTCCAGAAGGGCTTTTAGGGGTCTTCGGCGTCGCTGGCTGAGAAGACTTACTGTCTTGTCCCTCCTTATTTTCGGATTCTTCTAATGCGCTTTTAACCTGAAAGTTAGAATTAATGGAATCATTAATCTTAAAATCCAGCATTATCCTAAATTAGTTTTCTTATTTTACAAATTCATCAGGAACTTTGGATATATCCGACAAACAGACTCGCGATCGCCTCAGAAGTTGTGGTGCGTGTGTCCATATTGGCTAAAAAATTCATAAAAAGCAAGTGTACTTGTGCGACTGGTGTTCGTGATAGTTGCCAGTTGTGATAGTTGCTTGACATGTTCTAGTAAGAACAGCATATCTTTTTTGATATTAATTAATTATTTAGTACTATAATTTTTAATTTATTTTTCCACACTTTTGTCAAAATTTTGTACTTTAAAATATTTTCAATCATATCGATTTTCATATCAATATGATTATTTGTAATTTTGTATGATTTAATATAGTATTTGTATGACTTTCAAAATGAGTACTTGATGAGTACCTACTTTGAAATAAATGTTATTTGATTTGATTTGAAAAGTCAGACCTTAGTGCAGACTGTTTTGTGCTCTTTGCACCAATGACTCACTATTTTATAAGCTCAAGCAGACTATTATACTCTGAAGCAAAGACAAATTCATCCCACTAGCTTCACATTTACATCTGTACACTCTCAAACCTTTGAGTTATAAAGGATAGGTGGTATAAAGTGGTGGTGGTATAAAGGAAGGTGTTTGCGTTTTCTACGTAACAAAAAAACACTAGTTCTGCTATTAGTACAAACCTTCATGTTAGTCTTAGCATGCATTTCTTGCTCATACTCTCTGACATCTTCTATTGTCATACTGAACCATTCATCCATCCATGTAAATGCTTGCCGGTGACCAAGGAGCAGAATTCCTCGAATTGCCTGGTAGATAAAAATATTAACATACAATTAATTTATGTTAATTATGGAAAAACAAAGAAAAATAACACTCATTAATTGAAATAATACTTCAGTGAAAATTTAAATCCCTGTTATTTATCTCTATTTTCAATTTTTTTAGTAGTAAGAGTAAGTAGTTTGTAATTTTGTATGGAAATCACGTTTATCCAACTCTACGTTTTTCTAAAACAGTGCAAAAATAAATAGCTTTTGCCTGCGCTAATATTTTGGTTTTTACATGTACTGCAGGAACTGTGCATTTTTCTGAGATATAAAGTAGCCTATGTGTTAATACAGGTTATAATCTATCTCCATTCCTTGTTATGTCCATCATGTCTAATCAACTAATAGTAGTGGCTTGGAAGATTAAAAAAACTTTCGCTTTTATAATATTAGGGTATTTAACTATTTAAGAATCATTGACATACCGCCTGAACATATTCCTCAACTCTAGTTTGTAATCCCCACACCTCAAATTTAGCTTGGACAACTTTGTAGCAACACATAATGGGCTTCTGGGTCTCCCTCCAACCTTCAGCGAGAGGCCCCCGCCCAGACTTCTCCGATTTAAATAACTTGGGGTCCTCAGACTCCTTGTATTGGTGTGGCTTGATGTCATCAAAGGCAATGTCCAGGAAATCCACTTCTCTTAATTCCAGTTCTTCTTGTGTTAGACCCAAACACTACAAACAGTTATGGAAATATGTGTTCTGTGTTTGTGTTTATTTTTGAGTATCTATGTACAGATATTTCAATCCACGAAAACGCGCCCACTGGCAAAATTTATCTTTCATTTGATTCATATGGAGTTTGATAGAGTGGGGCAAGTCATCATGGATTGAAATATCTTTACAGAATAAATAATAATCTGTTTCACTTAAAATGAAACCATTTTAATTATATAAAATTAAACCTACAGATAAATTATGTATGAGGAAAATAATTACAAATCCTGCAAACAGTTGGAAATTCCTTATAAGTTTTAGGAATATTCTAGTTTCCTGTAAATATTATGGGCTTAAAATGCAGGAACTCACATTTTCATTTGTACCATTGTTATCCTCATATCGAGTCTGGATGGATACTGAAAACTTTGGTAGGAAGGAACACTGAAAAGAAAATCAAATTGGTCACAATACTACATAAAATTTACTAATAAATAAATTTTGTATAAATGAGTATCAAACTTACTGTAAATTCTATGGAGTTCAAGGTTGGCATGAAAAAAATAATGAACAAATTAGTAAAGAATCATAATATGTCATATATAAGGTGTTGTCAAATTATCTGCCACCGTTCCAGGTTGTGAATGTGCCATACGTATACAATTCAATAGTGAAGAAATCTCAGTCCCCAGGCTCAATTTTTTTTTTAATAAAAAATTACATCACAACCCAAGGTCAACGCTCTCAAGCAGCGCCCAAACACCCAACATAGCCCTCTCCATAGCACGCTGAGCGACTTTGAACTTGTGGACAAGGCCTACTGTGAGTGTCCACGTTTCTGCTCCGTATGTCATGACCGGCAAGACGCAGGCGTTGAAGACTTTTGTCTTTAGGCATTGGGGTATCGGCGAGTTCAGAGAAACACCCAACATAGCCCTCTCCATAGCACGCTGAGCGACTTTGAACTTGTGGACAAGGCCTACTGTGAGTGTCCACGTTTCTGCTCCGTATGTCATGACCGGCAAGACGCAGGCGTTGAAGACTTTTGTCTTTAGGCATTGGGGTATCGGCGAGTTGAAGACTTGACGTAGTTTTCCAAATGCTGCCCATCCCAGCTGAATTCTTCTGTCAGATTCCTTGTCGAAGTTGTTTCTACCTAACTGTATTACCTGTCCTAGGTAGTTATATTCTTGAACAACTTCGATGCTGGCATTCTCGACAATGATGGGCCTTGTGATGACGTAATCATTGAACATGATCTTCGTTTTGTCCACATTCATCTTAAGACCCACTTGTCTGGAAGAAGTGCTAAGGTCGGTCAGCATTTGCTCAAGTTCCTGCGGCGTTTCTGCCAATATTACTATGTCGTCTGCAAACCGTAAGTGTGAGATGTATTCGCCATCTACGTTTATGCCACAACCTTTCCAGTCCAAAACCTTGAACACATCCTCGAGAGCGGAAGTAAACAGTTTCGGAGAAATGACGTCCCCCTGCCTTACTCCCCTTCGAATTGGTATCGGATGTGTTGCATGGTTCTGCACCTGAACGGTCATTGTGGCGGCGTCAAAGAGACATCTCAGCACTTCGATGTATCGCCAATCGACTTGGCATCGCTGCAGTGAGTCCAAAACCGCCCAGGTTTCGATGGAGTCGAAGGCTTTCTCGTAGTCCACAAATGCAAGACACAGAGGCAGATTATACTCCTGGGTCTTCTGCATAATCTGCCTCAAAGTGTGGATGTGGTCTACGGTGCTGTAGCCTTTACGAAACCTGGCTTGTTCCGGAGGTTGGAACTCGTCAAGTCTTCGGGCAAGTCGGTTCGTAATAACCCTAGAGAACAGCTTGTAAATATGGCTCAGAAGTGAGATGGGCCTATAATTCTTTAGCAAGTTCTTGTCACCTTTTTTGAAGAAGAGCACTGTCATTAGGTCACGTTAAGCCACGGTATTTAGGCCTATGTGAAAATAAATATTTTCATTTTCATTTTCATTGAAGTGTATATGTATGCACATTCACCTCCTGGAACGGTGGCAGATGAGTAACATTAACCCTTCGAGCGTTAGGGGGGGTCTAAATACGTATCTCCGTTGCGCGTCTCACAAGTGTCCAACTTGCAAAAACAATAAAAAAATTTGCGCATGCATTTAGTTAATTCTATATATCTCAATTATGCTTATAGGTTTTGACATGATCTTCTACAGTTTTGTTCGTTACGAAATGATT
This sequence comes from Coenonympha arcania, assembly GCA_036785405.1. NCBI lineage: Eukaryota > Metazoa > Arthropoda > Insecta > Lepidoptera > Nymphalidae > Coenonympha > Coenonympha arcania. The sequence goes on from CM072067.1 coordinate 9,664,119, forward strand.
TACTTGAATATATATTTGTTTATGTCTGTAAAAACACCAAAAAAGTTATTTCCGAAATGTAAATATAGTTTAGGTAAAACTTACATGAAGACTGCAAAAATTTCGTAGGCTGCAAATATTTCGTCTCATTTCACTAATTGTTTGATAATATTTACGAACAAGGCCACACTAAACACTAAATACATACTACCATTATCAATAAACTTCATTTGTTTGATTCAAAACTCATTTGTTTCACTATAATAAACCATTTTACAAACAACAAGTAACCGCACGTCCGCCATTTTGCGCCGCCACGCGCATGACTAACGTTCCAAAAATAATTTATTGTGAAATAGTTCTGATACTTGTACCAACATTCTAAACGTCATTTCATTCAAAAATCATACACTCACAAGCTACCAATAGCCGTCTCTAAAAATATAAAACGGCCATTGAAGTATTATTCGGCCAATGACAAGAAACTACCGGAGCACAGGGTTTGTGCGCTTGACGCGGCGAGCTACGAATTTCTGGGGCACAAACCCTAAGCGTTTGACGGGGGAAAGGTTAAACTATAATTAAATTAAAATAACAATCTAATGTAAGATTACCAGTAATTGTGTAGGGGTAGTAGTTCCAAGCTTTTTCAGTAACATAGAAAATCTTTGGTGTTATACTTTGGATCCAATATGGTAGGTGGCTGGAAATATGAAACTTAAGTCATTTAAACATACACTGAAGGCTAATTAAAGTAAGCAGGAAGGGCAGGGTCAACTATTTTTAAATCTTTGCTTTTTTACCTCAGGAAATTTGTCTGATTAAAATTGTAAACTACTTGCGTCAAACTTGATAATATGGTAATCTCTTAAATGGGCACCATTATAGAAAGATTTTTACATAAATATGCAAAGATCACCATCCCCACAATTAAGTGCCATAGGCTATGTCTGAATAGCTTACAAATTAAGAAAACCAGATAAATTTCAATTTGACAACCAAACAGATCCATTTAGTTTGACTTAGATGTTTAACTGTGACGATTTTACCTAGATAAGTGTATTCTCTTCTCAGTGAACTGTCCTACTCCATTCATTTCATCATTGATTTGCTCGTTTGCTATCACTTCCACACCTTCACCGTTGCCAGATTGCTCGAAACTATGACGAGCTATCATATACAACTGCCCGATGCGATACTGAAAACATAAATAATACGAGAATTACCGTCATTTCGGATCTTCAGTTAGCTTTCATGTGTTAAACACTGAACAGCAAAGTATCAGTCTCACCTCTTCGACAGTCATTGGCATGCAAATTCTGTATTCCTTTGTAAGCACCATTTTTGAGATGTTCTACGCGTGAGAAGAACTGAAGTCTGAAAGTGAAATGTAGGTAGGTACTTAATTTAATTCCAGTCTAATCCTTGTGTCCTTGATATAATATTATTCCACTGAATTCTGTCTGTTGAAAAGTGAAATAAAAATTGAAAACTTGATTTAGATTTTAGATGTCAGCAGTCAGATCAGTGTAGTCTGTGATTTTTTTTAATAACTGGCTTTACGGCTCTGGGTTCCAGCCCTTCTGAGCCTTGTAGTCTGTGATGTCAGATCATGGCAAAGACATTATACTTTAACAAGACTGAGTAATAACCATTCTTGCTAAGCTAAATTGACACTTATGTGAGTCTTCTTAGCGGAGCTATTATCTTACACGCAGTAGCTAGCTAAAAACGGTCTTAAACGAGACGGATAGATTTGGTCGTTGTGTCCTTGTCTGACATCTTGCCATCTCAACTAAATATTGGGTTTGGTAGAAAAGGTAGATTTTTTTATTTTTGTTTTTTTTAATATACCAAAACGAAACATCTATAAACTCTGAAACTTATTTTAATAAGTTTCTACAGTTATTATAATTGTTTTAAATGAAAATTATTTCGTTGTATTAAAATTATTGAGTAAAAGAGTAAAGTATTTATGTCCTTGGGACTGGTATTACTAAAAGTAAGATGGCGGTTTGTTCACTGCTTACTGCATAAAGTATTGTTCACTGCTATTCTGTAGGGTAACCATGAATAACGTAGATCAAAGATTTTTCTTGGAGTAGTTAGGTAGGACTTTAATTGCAGATGTACTTATAATAATAGTCTACTATTATAATAAAAATAAATCTCCCATGTTTATGTGTAAGCACATACCTACCCTAACTTCTAATCGACTGCACCAAATTGGATATTTCATTTTTTTATTGTGTATGATATTGTCAGGAGTTGGTTTGTGTAAAAAATATTATTCGAAATTCCCGGACGAAGTGACAAATGAGTCAGCAGTCAATCAGTGGGTAAATCAGCACAAGCATTTATACATGTTATATTAATATATTATGCACAATCGTTTTTAAAAATAATTGGTCCTGTTAATTTTTTTTTCATCATGGTGACCTTAAATTAGAAAGGACACCTGAGGTGCCCTCTACGCGGACCGTTTTTTTCATCATAGTGCTCAGTCTTGTTAAAGTACCTAGATAAACTAATGTCTTTGGATCATGGTCATGCACAGAACATGACAGGTTTTTTTTTTAATTAGTTTACGGCCTTGGATACCAGTCCTTTAAGGCCAACATGACGGATTTTCTTGGATTTCACAGAGATAAAAATCCTGGTGGACATAGAACACAAAGTTGCTGGACAATGAAGAAATATTTATCCATTGATAATGAAATAAACATGAAATAAACTATAGTCTGTTATATAAGTCAGTTTACTTTGATAATTTTGAGGAAATTCATAAATCGCAATCGGGGCTACATTATGGGTGCCTACCGACTTCCTGTTTCTATAAAACGTCGAACCTTGTTTGATACTAGATTAATAACTAGGTACTTTATTTCTGTTTTTGTCAGAACCTATTATATTAATAATATTATGAATAGTATGTAAAATTAATATTATTGAATTGAATGAATATAAATAAGTAAAAAATAAAAATAAAACTATCATTTATAACTATTTTATAACTGTGAACCGTGAAGCATAGTTATAACATACCGTGAATGGAAGTCTCTATGTACTCTTATTTAATTAATAATAAAGCTTAGATCTGTGACATAGAGTAAAGTATATCATGAGAGTATATCGCTCATCCTGTATCTTGATCTGTGACTTGTGAGTCTCATTTTGTGGTCCTGGCTCAGAAAGGCTGGAACCCAGAGCCGTAAAGCCAGTTATTAAAAAAAAAAAATTTGTGGTCCGTGGCAAGGTCCGTGGTGAGACTGATGACCACAGAACATGCTGTGTGGTCTCCCACTGGTCTGTGCACAGAACACATAATATAGGTACTTCTCTGCTGTGTGGTCTGTGCTACCTGATGTAGTGATGTCAGATCATAGTGTCAGATGAAGATTGATTGAAGACATAAGAGTAGGTATAATGAAGGCCCGAAGGGGTAGATGAAGATGAAAAACGGAAAAATTAGAAAATAGGTATTTGTTGGAAAAAATTAAAAAACCATAAAGAACGAACTTGGAAAAAAAAATTAAAGTAGTAGTTAAAAATCAAGACTAAGATGACAATAATTAGGATGTGGCGTGACATAAAATATACAAAAATGTAAAACTTAATTGTGCAGTTGTAATTAAATCACTACAAAATGGATGCTAAAGAAGTGGTTGAACATTTAGTCGCTCTAAAAGTGATGAGGCTGACTAAGCCGGCTTTGATAAGTCCCAAAATTGTTACGTGTGATTTCAAGGATTTGCCAGGAAACATTTTGAACAACTTTTTGAAAGATGACGCTACATCTGTCGTGCAAATGGAAACCCTGGCAGCAGGGCAGTTTCTCTTGCTGCCGCAGAGCTTTGGAAACATATACTTGGGCGAGACATTTTCCTGCTACGTCTGTGTACATAACGAAACAAGTCAACCTGTACAAAGCGTGTCTATCAAGGCAGACTTACAAACCAGCTCTTACAGAATACCGCTAACGACTCAACAGAACTCTGCTCCACTGATGCTAGATGTAGATGAAACACTCAGTGATGTGATTCACCATGAAGTCAAGGATCTTGGTACTCATATTTTGGTGTGCGAAGTCACTTACATGTCTAATTACAATACATTGGCTTCCTTTCGCAAATTTTTCAAGTTTGAAGTCATGAAGCCTTTAGATGTTAAGACAAAGTTTTACAATGCAGAGTCAGATGATGTGTTTGTTGAAGCACAGGTGCAAAACATAACTTCGGGGCCGATTATACTTGAGCAGGTGTCATTGGAGAGTTCTCCTCAGTTCACTGTCAAGTCACTTAATGAAGACAGCTGTGGACTGTCAGTGTTCGGAGATGTAACTCTACTGCAATCACAAGAGAGTTGTCAGTATCTATATTGCCTTACCCCCAAGGAAAACGTGTCTAAAGACATAAAATTAATAGCTGCAGCAAAGAATATTGGAAAGCTAGACATTGTCTGGAGATCTAACTTGGGAGAGAAAGGTAGACTGCAAACGAGTCAACTAAAGAGAATGACCACCGACTATGGGGATGTAAGGGTAACATATGAAGAGTTACCAAGCAAAGTTCCTGTCGATGAGCCTTTTAACTTCCAGTGTAAAATAGTCAATGCCAGTGACAGAACCCTAGACTTGATACTGAAACTTCGTTCACTTCAAGATTCTAGTTTGCTCTGGTGTGGTATATCCAATAGGAAGTTGGGTCCACTAGAACCTGGGAAAGCCACTTGCATCAATTTAACTGCTCTTCCAATTAATTGTGGTCTCCATAATATTAGAGGGGTATCATTGGTTGATTTATTCTTGAAGAGAACATATGATTATGATGACTTAGCTTCTATTTATGTGTATTAGTGCTAATAAAAAACTAGTTGATTCCATATTTAAAATAATTAAAGTAAATAAGTACTATTTTTTGCTATAGTTATAGCATATAGATAATTTTATTATTGCAGTTAAATGAGCATTATTAAACTAAATTTTTAATAGTGTGTTTTTTTTTCTAACCTTATATTAATAATAATGAGGATTTTAGAAAAACATTTTAATTGAAAGGTGCAATATCTTGGGTAATAATGTTCTGGGATGTATATTGCCATAAAGATAAACCAACAGTTTATGTAATTAACTACTTTATAAGGTTAATTACCTTGTATAATATTTTCAATTATATAGCAAAAAACTAATTATAATTTGAATATCGCGGGTTAGTAACATTTGAAGAAGCAAACTATTGATAAATGATAAGTAACCATAGATATATAATACTAAGGATGACGGGTCAGCGCTAAAAAGTGTCCGAACCGAAAGAGAGATAAAACGCGAAAAGGGAGAGAATCGCATTATAGCTAGTTGCAAGGAAAATTAGGCTGTATAATAATGGTTTAAGACATAAATTACAATGTTTTAGTTTGTTTATAAAAATACACAATTGTTCTCGTTTAGGGACACTTTTTTCTTACATAGTCCTTACAGGTCCTTACATAGTAAGTCAATGTAGGTAACATTCAATTATTAAGGCTACAATCCGGGCGCGAAAATTCAAATTTTATTTGGTTGGGGCTAATTATCCATCGTAGGCCTAATGGCGCACCATACAGACCGGCCCAACGAAGAACGAACGCCCAACGATGGATATTTATCGTTCGCTAGCGTTGGCTTCCGCACGCTCGTTGGAGTTCGTTAATACATCCAAATACATTAAGTGCTCGAACGAACGTTCGTTGGCACTTGATTCCGGTTCTTTTCTCTTTCATTCGCAATTTAATCACGGACGACGACGACATCATTATAATTGCTGGTTTTATATACCAAAACGAGTTAGCAAGAACAAGAAACAATAAACGTAAGCGAAGATGGTGGACAACCACATATTTTAAGAATAACACTGTGTATAGTGGAAGTAAAATGATTGCAGATTTACAAGTAGAAAACGAATATCTAATAAAAACATATCGTCGTTACTCCATTCTTTATTTTTCTCCAGGATGTAAATGGCGGGAAAATATCCAAGTAATTATCAAATTGGACGTCTACACGCTACGCTCTCTTGCTTCAACTGAGCGTTCGTTCGTTGGCCTTCGGCGACCGTCCAAACAGAGTTCGATCAAATAGCTCGATTTCTTTGATGTTACCGCCGTCCGCCACGCTTCGGATCGCCGGCACACGCCAACGAGCGATCGTTGGCATTCGCTAAGCCGTCCAGATTGCAGCAACGAAGGTCAACGAAACCCGTTCGTTGGCGTTCGTTTGGCCGGTCTGTACGCAGCTTTAGGCAATGAGTTTTACGAGCATAACATTTATGCATCTACATGGTTTAAATAAAAAGCTCAAAAATACGCATTTGGTTCTTATTGGTTCCCGAAAGATAATTTTTTGCAGTTTCTCAGAATTGGAGCTTTCGGGATTTATTATGAAAACATGTAGATCTATGAATATTATGCTCGCAAAACTTATTGCCATAAACCTACAATGTGAAGTCATTCTATTATTTGCGAAAAACTAAATGAACTTTGAATTTTCGAGCCCGGGGTATATACCAATACAAAGTCATTCCTTGCTCTGTGGACTGTGGTAGGTACCTACCCATTCAGTCAGACGTCAGTAATTCATAAACCACGTGCCACGGATATGCTTCAGACTACATAGTGATATCCACAGAGCAAGGAATGACTTTATATTGGTGATATCATAGTATTCTCATAGTAGACTAAGAACATGGAAATACTAAGTATTTCCATGTTCTTAGTCTACGATGGACAGTGCAGTAAAACTGGTTATTTTTTATCCATTGACGGTTGCGACCAAATATTATTTTCGTTTTACGAACAGCAATACGAACCATAGACAACAATGATTATACTGGAAGTGTCAATTTTACAGAATACGGCTCAGAGAATACCTACGGGCCTCACGGGCCCAGCAGGGCGATCGGCTAAAAATGTATCAATCACTAAAGAGCTGTGTCAATGATAAAACGTGATTTTCAACTCAATAATATTTTCAAGTGCTGTGATTGGTCAAAACCCATGTTTTGACATTGATACAGCTTTTTAATGATTCATAACATTTTAGCCGATCGCCCTACTGATCCTTAGTCTGAGGATCCTTGCATATTTGACAGTTCAAAACGTTTAGCAGAAAAAGAAACATCAATTCTATTCTCTTCTCGCTTACACTTTAAATATAGCTATAGTGTGTGAGGAGCGAATACTCAATGTAGCCAACATCTTGGTCTATGGTAGTCAACGAAATGCCATTCATCTGAATCGCTCTCGGCCCCTACCTCCCTGTTTGAAAAATCGAATATTGACCTTGGCTTTAGTCCCCAAAAAAATTTATTTTCGTTTAATTTGTGGGTTTTTAAAAACCGTAAATAGTCTTTATAACTTGCAATTTTATCCTACAACGTTACAATAAACAACAAATCTAATATCTAACTGTGTTTGTGTTTTGCGAGCCCCAGCAAAATAATGTTTTTAGACAGATAAAGACGTTTATTTTAGTCCTGATGTGGCCCAATCGTGTTGACTGTTGAGTTTATGAGTATCTAAATTGCCTATCAACAGGCTTACATTTTGTAATATGCAATTTCAGTAAGAATCATTGAGTGAAGACAAATATCATTTTATTGATATTGAAAAATGGCATATCAAACATTATTGCAGGAGTATATGCTAGTGCCGCCTGTGACTAGGGCATATACAACTGCGTGTGTAATTACTACTTTGGCTGTGGTAAGTATTGAACCTTGTTAATAAGGTAACTGTTAGAGAATAAGGTAGTTAGGTATACTACTCCAGATAGAACCCTCACTACTCTATTTTGGTTTAACAAGATTTTTTCTGATGTGTAAGTTTGTCGGGCGCTGCATTTTTAGTCGATCATGTTCTAAAACCTGCGCCTAATATACAAGCTTTTGTCAAAGCAGTAAAATATATATTTTTTGTATTCCTGGTTAAAACGGTATTTAGTTTTTCATCTTGTCTTATTATATCTATCAGATCAGGATTTCAAAATCAAGCGATCTTACTTAATTTATACAGTTCTATTCTCATTTGAAACACATTATACTGAGTTCAACGCATTACACTACACACTGTTCGTTCAAGTTGTTTGTTTATTCAGTTTTTAGTATTTATAATCTGTTTGTTTCAGCAACTGGACCTAGTATCGCCATTCCAGCTTTATTTCAACCCTATATTAATACTGAAGAAGTATCAGCTATGGAGACTGGTTACAACATTCCTTTTCTTTGGAAATCTAGGGTTCAATTTCTTCTTCAATATGATATTCACCTACAGATACTGCAGGATGCTGGAGGAGGGATCCTTTAGAGGGAGGACAGCAGACTTTGTTGTTATGTTTATTTTTGGAGGAGTTTTTATGATTGTATCCTTTGATATAACACTAGAGAATGTAGTTCCGTCATTGTGAATTTTGGTTTTTCACGAATCCCACATGGACCATGGATTTTTCTGAGATAAAAATTAGCCTACATGGTAATCTAGGGTATAATCTACCCCCAAATTCTTTTCAGCTAAATTGGTTCCACAGCTGCTGCATGAAGGTTACATACACAAACATACAAACATTCGCCTATACAATATTAATGTGATAAACACCCTATACTCTTTCCATTCATTTATTTTCTCTTTGACACATGAAATCATATGACACAGATATAGCAATAGCAAGGGACCAGAAAGAGACCACTTTACCTTTATCTCTTTCCGGTCCCTTGCTATTGCTATATATGTTTCATGTGTCAAAGAGATAAACTAATGGAAAGAGAAATTTTATAAACTTTTTTATAGGTGCATGTCGTTTAATTCATCATTTTGTTCATGGTTATCACCTGATTAGGCGAAGATATACCAACATCTCCTATAAGTCCTATTAAATGATAATTTTTTTAATATTATGCTCCTTAACTCCTATATTCAGTTGTGCGCCTTCTTTGTTAATTTGTTATTTTTAGGACAAGCATTTACTATTATGATTGTTTACATTTGGTCAAGACGCAATGTATTTGTTAGGATGAACTTTTTTGGACTCATGAATTTTCAGGTACATTATTTAGAATTATTTCTATGCCATATAACTTGATCTTATTTTAATCATGTACTAATAAAACTGTTTTGTGAACATTTGAATTATAACAAAGAAATAGCTACTTACTAGATCCTTATTACATGACTGCCCAAAAAAAAATCATCATTCTGAGTAACAGAGGCTCTATTTTTTTAATTATTAACTTGTTTGCTTATATATATTTACATTTTACAGGCGCCCTACTTGCCATGGGTGTTACTTGGATTCTCTGTTTTGCTGGGCAATGCAATATCTGTTGATTTGGTGGGAATGGCCATTGGGCACATGTATTTCTTTATAGAGGATGTGCTTCCGCGTCACAGAGGTGGTCAAAAGCTACTGAAGACACCTAGATTTCTGTAAGTTTTGTATTTAATGTTGTCCTGCTCTTGCTAGTCATAAGTGATCCTGGGGAGATTAAGAGAAATCCTGCCGGTATATTGTATACATTCAACTTAGATTCCAATAGTTTGGGTTGTAAATGATTTAGTATTTAATTGTATGTATATATATTATTGTTTTGTATATATTATTATTTTATATTAGTGAATATTTATTGGAAATTATTTTAAATTAATCTGTTATAAAAGAACTCTTTTTATGAAAGGGGACACCGAATAAAAAAAAAAAAAGTTTGGGTTGTTTATTGCATTGTCAGTGAATTAGGACGTTTCTATGGCTTCTCATTTTTTTTTAATCCTAATAGAGTGTGATTTCTTCACACAAAGAGTACCAAAACCGTTTGCAATTCAAGCATACCATGTTGAATAGACTGCTGACATAAAGTATTTATCCCCTCCCTGGCGCAGTGGCGGCGCGCTCTGTTTCGAGTGTGAGGTCGCGGTTTCGATTCCCGCCACGGGCCACTTTGAAATTTAATAATTTCTAAATTGGCTCAGGTCTGGTCTGGTGGGAGGCTTCGACCTTTCCAAGGTTTAGGCTGCATCATCACTTACCATCAGGTGAGATCGCAGCCAAGTACTAACATAAATAGAGTAAAAAAATATATTATTCAAATCTGAATCATGTGGAGATGGCATGGCAAGGCATTTCAGGTTTTACCAACGGACAGAATGTATTTCTATACTAATAATATATTCTAATGTCCATTGGTAAAATTTAGAAATCCCTTGCTGTGTCGTAGCGATTAGGGTTAGCCCTAAGGAGCTCTTTTGGAAAATACTTTCCTAAACAAATTTCCTTTTTACCTGCAATCTTTATTTCACTGAGGCATTTATTGAAAATCGGTCAAATATGTGACTTTTATAACGGCCATAGCTAGTAACTGTCATATTACTTAGTGGAAATATACCCAAATTCCAAATGGTTTTATATCAATCAATAGTGATTATTCCCTTTCTATTCCAAGTTTGTACAACTATACAGGGTTATATAAAAAATACCAAATAGCTCTTGGCCTGTATTTGATTATTTGTTAATATAATTAAAGCTAACAAGTTTTGTTCTACGGTTTTGTTACGATATTTTGAGAAATATCAAATATTCAATATTATACAATGATACTCTACTTGTTCCTACTCTGTAATATTATGACATTGGCAAATGGCAACGGCACACGGCGGCCGGCACGTGAGCTCGTGGCGCGAAACCACAACAGTGTAATGTCACTTTACAGAAATAACATTTTTTTGTATGACATAAATTAATACTGAATTTTGAAAAACCGTAGAACAAAAGTTATTAGTGTTAATGTAAACAACTACATGCCGAGAACGATTTGGTATTTTTTATATAAGCCTCACATAACCCTGTATATTTTCCGCTGCATCATCACTTTGACTTGCTATCAGATGAAATTGCAATTATGTAAGTATTAAAGCCTCCCCCACACAGGCGCGTTATTATCGCGCGATAATATCGCAAGCGTTATTGCGATAATGCGTCCCGATTCCTTGCACACAGCTGCGTTTTTATCGCGCGATAATAACGCGCAGACGGACGCAGCGTCCCCGCGTTATTATCGCAGCAGTGTGTAACTACTTGATCATCCTAATACAAAATGTACTGAAAACAGATATCGCAATAACGCTTGCGATAATATCGACCGATATACTTCCATTGCGGCGTTATTATCGCAGCAGTGTGTAACTACATGATCATCCTAATACAAAATGTACTGAAAACAAATATCGCAATAACGCTTGCGATATTATCGCGCGATAATAACGCGCCTGTGTGGGGGAGGCTTAATTTAACAAATGAAATGCAATAATTTATCAAATTAATCTTTTCAGTAAGAAGTTATTCGACCCACCAGATGAGAATGATTATGTCCCATTGCCAGAGATAGCAAATATAAGGCCAGGAGGATTCGACTGGGTTAATCCACACCCTGATTTAGCGCAAAATGGTCGCATGCCACAACCTGACAACAACGAAAATAGATAAAACATCTCATTCAGCAGAATATGGCACACCTACGACGATCATGAAATTGACTAATAAGGATATAAGGTGAATTTGTTAAAAATATAATATATATATTATTATATTGAATAATGTGTGATGTGGTGTACAAATAAATAGTAATCAATCTATCTCTGTTTAAGTATTCATTTTATTAGTACTGTAAGCCAAAAAGCTATAAAATGTTAAAATGATAAGCATTTATTTTAAACTATCCTTTTAAATGAAATCTTAGTAGAATTAGGTTTTCAAAAGCTCACAGATCAGTTGTTTATAATGCCCATGTAGCAAAAAAAAAGATATTTATCTGTTTCTCTATTTGTACATATTATGATCCATACACGAATAACACAAATATGATATTATTTAAGGATACTTTTTTAAAAATTTTAGTTAAAATCACAAAATCCTAGGATATGTTGGATGTCTATAGAAAGTGCCAATTATATAAGTGTGTGTATATTGCAATTTGTTAGATAATTTTTTACATTATTATTTCCTTCATACAAGTAAGTACATATTATTAAGTAAATATTTTATGTAATAATGTGTTTATAATATAACAATACCTAATCATAGTAAAGTACAACCAGACGAGATTTGTTTGGGTTCTACATCAAAATGATAAATTCGTAATATTCTTACAAAAATTCTATTTCTCACAGATTACTAAAATTCTAATTATGCTATCTTCTTTGGTAAGTATAGAGCCTAATTATGCAAATCACCAGTACTTCGACTTGTTTTCTATATTTTTCGTCTCTGTTGCACAAAAATAAACGAATCTTAGTTGAATGGAATTTGGCTAGAAAGGTACATTTGAGCCTGTTACAATAATTGTGATTATTTATTTATTAAATAGAAAACACATCAACTGTGTCAGTTTCATGTTAATTCAATAATAATTCCTATTCAATGTGGAATACAGGATTATGGTCCTTTATTGGAAATAATTAGTTTGCAGGCAAGAACTGCTTATAATGTGATCGGGAACAATTTAGTCCATATAAATTCAAAATTACCATTTAATTTCGGACGTTCTGCACTTCCTCTATGTCAAATTTACGCTTCTCCGTAGACGCAATGTTCAGAGAAGGAGAATTTTCTCATTTTATTCTGTTTGAGTTATAACAGTGTAGGTACCTACTGGTGCTAGTTCTGTTGTACAAAGTCTCTAAACTAATTCTAAATAGTACCTACTATCCTTTTTAAACTATTTTAACATACAGCATCGACCAAACTGTTTCTTCAAGGGACAACATTAAAAAAATACTAAATTTAAATGAAATAATTTATTTGTCTACCATACATAATAATTTATTCATTTCGTAGCGCAAGATAGTAAGTGAAACAATTTAAATTTTATACACCTTACTCACATTTTAATTATTACCTATCAATTATTATGATAAGGCCTAGGCCTAATTGAGAGGAACAAGGGACGAGAAGGAAATAAGGAAAGGGAAATTTTTAGCCTGTAGGTCATGTGATACCATTCCAAGGGATCCAATCTCAGGCAGGGTAAATATTACTTCCCTCATAAGATAAACCCTATTTTCCTCCCATGCCCATACTTGTAAAATGTCTAGTTTGTATGTGGTGAGTATAGTTTTGTATTACAGCATTTATAAAAACTGACGGCTCTTGCAAGACAAATAATAACGAAGAAAAGAAAAATATTATTTATTAATGAAATGCGTCAGACAAAAAAAATTGTAATAGATTCGTTCGTAAGAGAATACACAAAAAGCAAATAAGTATGAAATATTTAACGAAACATACAATTGGAACCATACATAAATACACAAGTTTCTGTAAAATCTGAGACTTCTGACATAATACTTAATTGTTCAATATCAAAGGAGTAGAAAAAATTATTAAAAAAAAATAATATGACAGGAAGTCTGAGAAAACCATATTATTTAGATCTATTTGCACACTGCTTAGCAAAATCTGTTTTACAATCAACGAGAACAATAAAATAATAATAAAATCAGTCTTCATTCAAACACCGAATCACACATTTACAAGTAACATGTAACTAACAAAATACCCGTGACTTCGTCCGCGCCTAGCTAGGAAGGCAAGTCCAATATAAAACCTATATATTAGTCACTGAGTCTGTTTTTTCTTTCTCAATAACTACAAATCACAAGAAATCTCGCTGCACTATTTGCCACTGGTATCAATTCGGAAAATATGATTGTGGAGAAAACGTATTTATACGTTTTATCAAAAGATATAGTTTATCATTTATCACCAATCAAATATTATAATTAAAAATAAAGATAAATGTTAATATCCACTACAAAACTGTTTTAGTCCTTTGGTCACTATTTATTTCTATGTACTTCCTATGACTCACATTTATTTCTATGCCACTGATGTTTTATTGGTTTAATTAGCTGGTACAATTATTCAATACCTTTGGAGTTTGTTCTCGTCGACCGTTGTTATCAGTTTAAATTGAGAAACAATCTCTATTATAAAAAACTATAAAGACAAAAATCCTACGATTAGAGAACTTAATTTTTGAAGTTTGTTAAAAACCCGACAGTTGGCACCACAGATCAGAGAATGAGTTTTGTGTTTTTAATCTTTGTTCTGTGGTTGGCACATGCGCGCCTTTGCGTCAGTGATTTTTTTAAGATTCATAATGTACCCAGTGACCCTTACGAAAATAAGATGATCTAATGAAGTCATTTGCCAAAATCAGTTGATCCCTTGAATAGTTCCGAGCAAACAATGTATAAACAAGTATGTACGTTAAGGTAAAACACATAACCCTCCTTTTGGGCTGCGCCGCAGTCGGGTAAAATTTAAAAAAATAGTTACAATGAAAACTACAATTATAATAATCACAATATGTTTACTATTAAAATAAATTACTTAAGATGATTAGGGAGATTTACGGGCAAGCAATTTTGTAAGAGACTTAACGAATTGTGACCAAAACACTAACATATTTTTGCTTATTTTTCTGTGTGATTTAGTGATCTAAATGCTAGACTGCCATCGGAAATATTTTTTGGTTAAATACTAGACTTCTTTTTCATTTAATTTATTAAAATTTCTATTGCTCAGTGTAATAATTGACAATCAAAATTAAAACTAAGTTCAAAAGGACCAATATTATAAATTTTTGGTGTCATCGTTAAGCTAATTGTATGCGAGTGGTTTTAAAAAACCTGTTTCTAGAAATAAAAATAACCTAATAAATCACAATAATGAAGACATCTTCATAGCGCTACGATCGCCAGTAGCACCGTTATGTCGTCAGGTTTCCCCCCTGAAAGGAAAAAAGTCTTTTAGAAACAATATTATTACGAAATTTTCCTGTACTGTTAAAATTCTATTCAAGCGTACAGTACGCGCGGCGAAAGTTTGGCTTTGACCGTTATTGCGCAGAAATCAGAAATTGGGTATCAACCAATCAGAATTTAGGTACCCATGCGCAGTAATCCCCTCCACCCGAAGGTCAAAGCCAAACTCTCGCCGCGCGTACTGTATTCAAGCATTAAATTGACAGAGAAACGGGCAGTGACCTTTCAAACCCATGATCGATCGATTCTCTAAGTAAAAATACAATCTATGAATTTTCAGCCAGAAATTGGAACAATTAATTAGAAATCTTTAGTGAGAGGCTGCAAATGAAAGTAGCTTTTCATTCCTGATTGAATTCTTTCGCAATTCAGTTATGGGCCATTGCCGGACACGCGCACTCAATAAAATTGAAATAAAGTTCATTATGCTATGTAAAAAAGTAGCTTCCATTTCATTCCGCCACGGTGTAAATTGAGCGGAGAGGAGCGGAGCCGTGTGTTTGAGTATCCACTCCGCTTTGGTGGAAAACGGGCTGAAGGCAAAGCAATTGTCCTTACAATGTTTCCAAGAAGTGACATTTTTGTTTTCCAAAAATACGACGATTTGATTTACGACGTAAGTAGAGGTGTGAACAGTACCTATGGCGTCGATGCCGTTCTGGCGCGCGCTCTTGGCGAAGGGCGACATGTAGCAGCCGTCGAAGGACAGGTTGCGCGCCATCCACGCGATGGAGTTGGCGACGGCCTGCAGGTGCTGCGCGTCCGCGTGCTCGTCGCCGCACGCGTCGCCCGCGCGCCGCATCTCCGCCACCAGCACGGGCTCGGGCACGTTGTCGAACACGCCGTCCGTCGCCACCAGGATCACGTCCCCGCACTCCACCGCGAACTCCGCCGTCTCCGCAGACTCCGGTCTGGAACATTATATACGTTAATTAATCAACAAAAAACCGACTTCGACTCTCATTAAACTACTGTTGAATACATCCTTTCCAATTGGAAACTTAAGACATACGGTTTTCTCGTGGAGACGATTATCAGAATTGAACTAAATGGGACCACACGGGAAGCGTCAGCTTTCTAATAAAAAAGAATCATAAAAAACGATTCACCCAGTCAAAATTTATGAGGTAACAAACAAAAAAGTCGTCATCCAGTCGAATTGCCTCCTCCTTTTTGAAGTCGGTTAAAAATCAAATTAATCATCTAGTTAATTCACACGTCCAATTCACGCTTATCTATACTAATATTACAAAGCTGAAGAATTTGTTTGTTTGAACGCGCTAATCTCAGGAAGTACTGGACCCAACGATTTAAAGAAAGCACTAGGTATTCTCAGGAAAAAATATTGTTGTGTTGGATAGGCCATTTATTGAGGAAAGCTACAAAATATTGTACATATTATTTATAGCTTTATAAAATCACGCTTTGACCAATAGGAGTAGAGTATCATTGAAAAATGTTGCAAAAACGGGAGAAATTGTTCTTTTTCAATAGCTTTAGTCGCATGCGCTGCGTAAACAGTTAAAAATCATGTATGACGGAATTGATCTTTAAAAGTTCTTAAAAAAAGTCCGCCACACCACGTCTATCTTTTAAGATTGGCTTATCATAACGGGATATGTTAAAACCAAAATTCACGCGGGACATCGGTCAAATTTAGGGGTAAGAAAAATAGCTTACGACACTGAACATACCGAATAAATTTCATAAACATCGGTCAAGCTGTTTCGGAGGAGTTTGGTTACAATTACTGTGACACAACATTTTTTGTATATTAGAGAATAAAATTCGAAAATTACCTTTTACTCTAGGAGCATAAACGGTACCTACCACAGCTGGTACATATAAGTTTAAGAATTTAAAAAAAAAAGCTAAGAAAATTATGTATAAAATAACAAGTCATACTATGTATGTTCCATTTAACTAATAGCTGGAGTTAAAGGAATATTTTTCTTTCCTTCTCACATGTTATGCTTTTGGATAGTGTTAGAGGTCAAAGACAAGAGGTGTTTTAAGAACTGGAAGTCTGCCAGACTAATAAAATTCGGGATAGCGTGGGGTCAAAGGTACTCAAGGTAAAAAAATATCAATAATAAAACGAGCCACATAACACAAGATAGTTTAAACTAATTAAACAGCACGTGAGCGCTAAGAGCTGGCAGATGTCCAGTGAACGAAAAATTCTAATATTAGTGCATTCAGAAATACAACGAACGCTTCTGGTGGAATGAGAGCACATGACCAGTAACCACTAGGGTTGCCTCGATGCTAAAGTTATCATTTCATGCATGCCGTACAAAATCAAATTATGATCATGAAATGACAAATGAACGAATCTCATTGGCATGCTCTCAGTGGCCCTAGAAAACTGAAATTTTAAACATAATATAAAACAACAACAAAATATGATTAATCAGATTTTAACGGTCACGTAACTACAGTCAACTCAAGAATTAATGAAACATCTAACAATAAAATAAACTACGTAGATAAGTTATGTCCCTTATCAAAGATGTTTTAAAGGAGACAACACACTAACGTGAAGAATTATTTTACAACAGTTATTAAGTGTTGCTCATTATTTATGCAATCAAAATGATATAATATTGCGAGGTAGGTAAATTATAATCAAGCAATTAAAGTGCACAATTACAATACACCCAAAATGGCGGCGTTCTGCGCTGGTACGTTTCCTCGCACCTCACCTTACGCGCTTTTCCTCATAGTGTACCTCAATTGACCGATGACCCTCCAGAAATGTGTTCTGAGCAGGGTTCAATTCTGTATACGTTCAATGAACGTTCGCAAACGTATACGTCGGTGTCAAAACTTTGTTCGCTATTGCCTATCACGTAAAACACGAGAGTATTCTTGTGGCAACCCTATATATTTTTCAAGTAGCGACAGTACTTATCCGCAGTCGCCTCAGTGGTCTCATGACTTGTCTTATGATATCCATAATAATGACGACGTAATGACGACAAATCACAAAGTACGCTCATGTTGCGTAGCTAATGTTTACAAACTATCCAAACAATCAATGAAAATAAAAACCCAGCCAAGTGAGAATCGGTCAGACCAACTAAAGTTTCGTACAGCTATAAAACCATAAAATTTGCCTTTTTTTTTATTCTAAGTACAATGTCTACTTGTAGTTACGGCAGCTTTTCTATTTATTCTAAGTAATAGAAGAGTAGCCATAACTACAAGTTGACATACCTATACCTATTATGAAAATTTTAACGGCTGAGTTATTACAGTTCTACTAATGCAGTAGGTACAGCTCTGTGAAACCTTTTTCTGTCAACGGTCATAGGTTGGACAGTACAAGCAAACAGTAGCGCCATGTGTCAGAAATTTATAGGAGGCAGCTGAGCGAACTACAGCGTGGCCTTAACTGTTAGTGACAAAACAAGCATTTTTGCCACCGGTAAACTGGCGACATTTAACCGCGCGTTGTGCCCTGGTCAGGATAGATGTTAATTGCTTGGTCTGAGTTTTTTTGTTAGTACTACTTACTATGGATGCTCAATTACTGTTTCTCAATTTTAAATTTACATTTAAATCAGTTAAAGAGCAAAAGGGCCGTAAGTGATGAACAGTTGGAGTAGTGGATGTAGTCGTAAGTGGTGGAAGTGATGGATTTCAATTGTTTTCACTTTCGGTGTACTGAACCCATCGATATACCATACCAACCTAAAAACAACAAATGACCTTCTGATTTCATCACAATTAAATGCCCTCCACCGAGCACGCCCTCCATGCCAAATTAAGATAAAATCAGGCAGGCACGTCATTGATTATAATTTTAGACGTTACAGTAAAAGATAAGAAAAATAACTCAATCGTACTAAGTTAAGGTTCAACGCCAATGAAACGGCGGGCCTCGCGTTTCGTACCATTCTATTGTGATATTCGTTGGCGCTGACGCTATTTTGCAAACGATAATGGTATTACAAAAAAATTTATAGTAAAATAAATATACAACTTATTAAAATAGTAAATAACCAGTGACATTGAATATTAATTGAATTAAATTACTATAATTCAGAAATAACAAAATATCTTGGATTTTATCCTAAAATAATACGTTTAATTTATCGAAAAATGCTAAAAATGACACTTTTCGGTTTATGGTTTTTGAATGAAAATCTAGGAAAATCGTGTTTTTTTTGAGATACTTTTTAGTAAATGTTATTAATTTTCTAAATATGTCATTGTTATAAGTTTGTGTTATGAAACATGGCAAATATCTTGCATCAAAATAGAGCTTCCACCGCTAAGTGAGTAATTAGCTTTACCTTAAACTTTCTAATGAGAAAGTTTATACACATATTTTCAAATATTTTTGAGACAAAAACTAGATTATGAAATGCCAAATAATATGATGGCTCATATGATGGCAATTATCTAATCCCTCAGACCAATAATCCCAAATCCTCAGATGAAGGATCAATAATAAATTGACACATGACATCTCTTATGTTACGTCGAAAATTGACAATTTTGACTCAAGCATAATAATTCCATAACGCATGAATGGTCTTATGTACTCGTATATCAGGAAAATTGCGGGAATTGTAAAAAAATATTTGCTTAAAACTTACTTTTACTTACAAGTTTAGAAAATGACTCCCAGAGTAATTCGTAAGTTAGTCAATTCAAACTCGAAACTCCTAATTTCTTAAAATACATACATTTAGGCAAAGATTTTGGGATAATCGTTTTTTTTACTCTATTTACAAGTTAGTACTTGACTGCGAGTTAGTACCTTACTGTTAGACTGTACAAGTTAGTACCTGATGGTAAGTGATGATGCAGCCTAAGATGCTAGCGTACTAACTTGGAATAGTAACTAAATTTACGTATATAAAGATGATGTTACCGTTTTCGTAATTTTACTGCCATAAGCCTATTGTTGATTTATTATACAAATTGTGAAACAAATGTTTTTCCAACTGCGCTCAGTGACGTTAGAATTTCAAGATGTATTGCTCTCATTGTTAGACATGTGAAGAGCGCTACCCATCTTTTCTCGCGATGCCTGCCGACTGTTACTTCTATCGGTCCGAAGTAGTCAAGACCTGTATACGATGAGTCGGCACAGTTGTCACATTTACATAGCGGGAAATTATATACATTCTTATAATAGGTGACTGTATACACTATACCCGTTAATTAAAACCAATTTTGCTGAGTAGCAAGAGACTCACAGTAACTATTCGAGTATGTAAATTTTGAATAACAACTTAAACGTTTTAAAACATAAAATGGAAAATTCTTTCCAAAAAACCAACTTCAAATGCCACTACAAAGAGTGAAATAATTTTTAATTCAATATACACCAATTCGAAGTCGGGCAATGTTTTGTTCAATCATTAATCCTTCCTATTATCCTCGTATTATAAAACTTAATGTGCAAAGAAACGACAAAATTATCGACAATACGGAGGATTATTAGTGAATAGGGACATACACAGAAAATTTCAAGCAGTTGCAGAGGAATTCGGTAACAAAAATGCGCGAGAATTTTATATATTAGATAGGAAATTTCAGATTTTTCGAAATCCCCGCGAACTGTGGTATTTTTTGGAAGAAAAAGTGTCTCATTTCTCATTAGGTAAGTGAAATGTATATATAATTTCTTTTGAGACTAATAAAGTTTTTTAACCACAAAAAGTGTCCTTTTCCAAGCTCTAGTCTATCTCTGTACCCATCAACATTGGTTGTTGGAAAGCGTAACATACAGATAAACAAACTTTCACATTTATAATATTAGTAGGGATGCTCCCGTGAAGATAAGTATTAAAAGCGTCTGGGACGAAAATAAAGCATATGATTTCGTAAATATCGATCAATGGGCCTAAGATAGTTCAGAAAGGGTACTTGTAATATAAAAACTGATAGCTGTTAGGTAGTTTCATTCACATTAAATCTACACAAGTTTGCCCTTGTACCACATTAACCTATATAATATTCTTAGACCATTATCACAAGTACCTAATTAAGAATACTTGTACACAAGTATGCACATACTCATGTTATTTTCTCTAAATTCCAGTTATTAGTTAAATGTTATGTCTAGATTTCGTAGACATTTACAACAATGCCTTCTCATACCTCGACATAATCTTATCTGAGTGATTAAACTAGACATCGAAAGCATTATTATACCATCTTATATGTATCACATTTCAATTTTCAATCTATTAATTAGGTGATGGAATGAATAATGGGATGCTAATATCTTAAAAGTAGCTGGCGCTTACTTCGCTCAACTTCGCTCAAAATAACTATTTTTTATCATTGTTTTATGTAAACTCTTCATCGTTCTGATATATCAGGAAAACTTATATTTAACTAGCTGACCCGGCCACGCGTTGCTGTGGCTAAAGTTTTTGTTATATTAATAAATTAAAATTGCGACTATAATTTGAGATTTAAACTTTGGACCAAATGACAGATATTCACGAAGTTTGAACTAAATCGGTTCAGTATTTTAGGAGTCCATCGCGGACAAACATCGTGACACGAGATTTATATATATTAAGATAACTAGGAGTAAGTATCCATCTTATAACATCGAACTTAAAGTATGCGTTTTTCAATTTTAATCAAGCTCCAAAACGGCGAAAAAAATAATTTATTGTAATTATATACAAAACTAGTAGGGCGCGTGGGGGCGCGGGCCACATGTGGCCCGCGTGCTGTCTTCCCCCCTATTTGCCTTACAACTTTAGTCCCTTCAACATTCCCCATACATTTTCTATGAAAAAAAAAAACCGCCATTTTGAATTTTTTTCCAATCCATCCAATAGACCTTCGGCCCCTGATCACTTCTTTCCGAGAAACCGTTCTTCCATCTTTTATACTTTCCGAGATATCGACAAAATTCGTATGGCGGCCATTTTGAATCCGCCATTTTGAATTTTTTTTCAGCTAACTGCCAATTGGATGACGTTTAGAATGACATTTGGTCAAGCACCCCCCACCTATCTTTGATACCCTGGCTGTGCTCTTCAACTGTCTCCGAAATCCTCACTCATCAGCTCTCTCCGTATTTTTCCTCCGAATGAATTTTTTTCTTCTATACGACCTCATTCACGAAAAAAAAATTTTTCATACAAAATTGTTCAGGAGAGGTGATCAATCAGTGAGTCAGTCAGTCAATCAGTGAATCAGTACGAGTAGCTATATATATAGTAACTAGTAGGGTGCGTGGGGGCGCGGGCCACATGTGGCCCGCGTGCTGTCTTCCTGCCTATAAAAAAATCCCTTTAAAATTCCCCATACATTTTCTATGAAAAAATAAATTCAGCCATTTTGATTTTTTTTTCTGTCCATCCAATAGAGCTTCACGTCCTGATCACTTCTTGTCAAGAAACCGTTCTTCCATCTTTTATACTTTCCGAGATATTGGCGAAATTCGTTTGGCGGCCATTTTGAATCCGCCATTTTGAAAATTTTTTCAGCTCACTGCCAATTGGATGACGTTTCAAATGACATTTGGTCGAGCACCCCCCACCTATCTGCAATACCCTTGGCTGTGCTCTTCACCCGTCTCCAAAATCCTCAATCATCAGCTCTCTCCGTATTTTTCCTCCGAATGAATTTTTCTCTTGTATACGAAACGCATAGTGAAAAAAAAATTTTTCATACAAAATTGTCCAGGAGAGGTGATCAATGAGTCAGTCAGTGAATCAGCACAAGCAGCTATATATATATTAACTAGTAGGTCGCGTGGGGGCGCGGGCCACATGTGGCCCGCGGGCTGTCTTCCCCCTATTTGCCTTCCAACTTTTAGTCTCTTCAATATTCCCCATACATTTTCTAAGAAAAAATAATTTCCGCCATATTGGATTTTTTTTCTACCCATCAAGTAGACCTTCGGGTCCTGATTAGGGTTTCCGATTTCTCGAGGTTTTTTAGTTCTCGGGTGTCGAGACTTCTCGAGCCTGATTTCTCGGGACTTCTCGGGTTGTCGAGAAAAAATAAAATACGTCTAAATTTTTGTTTAATTAATAAAAAGAGTCTTTAATTTAACTGTGTTTATTTTACATGAAAAAAATCAACATAATTTTTAACAAAAAAAACAATTTCTCAATAAAAAATCAGCTCGAAACAAAATTGCTAACTAAAAACAATCATACTTCTTCTCCTTATCATAACTAATCTCATCTCACTAATCTGTAATAAAAAACAAAATCTCTGTTAACAATCAGCTTAAAACAAACATCTTAACTAAAAACAATCATACTTCTTCTTATTATAACTAATCTCACTAATCTTTAATAAAAAACAAAATCTCTGTTAACAATCAGCTTAAAACAAACATCTTAACTAAAAACAATCATAATTTTTCTCATCATAACTAAAGATCACTCACTAATCTCACTATGTGGGTGGTATGGTATCACAATTTTTGGCAGTTTTAATGTAATTAAATAAGAGATATCTAATGCCTCTTATAGTAAAACCATCTTGGGCTGAAAGTTTAGCTAAAATTTCACCTAACGATTTTCTGGGTTGAACGTCAAATTTCAGTGTTTGCTGTACGTGCATAGTTTCAAAATCACTTCTTAATTTTTTTGGTGCCGTCACCCCGGAACTAGACGAACTGGTAGATGCTTCTTCTGTGTCCATTTGAACCTCGGTGGATCTTACATCAATTTTGTGTACATGAGCTAAATGCCTCACTAGTCCGCTTGTGTTTGATCCTTTACAGGCTATGGTTTTAGGACATTTTAGACATTGCGCATTTGAGGCGTCCTTATTTTTCTTGAAATATTTCCAAACTTTGGAAGTTTCCATTTTGGTTCATTAGTTGTAAAATCTATAACAAACAGTTCAAGAATTAGTAAGTATTTTAGTTTAGTACCTACAAAATAGCTGACGCAACAGTGGGGAGGCCTATGCCCAGCAGGGGGTTGATTAGGCTGATGATGATGATGAAAAAATAGCTGTGTCCTTTTGTATACTACGTTTAGTAGGATTGGTTGGATACGTTTTGTGTTATTTGTAGTAGATAAATTGCCATAAAACAACGTCTTAATATTATGTGTTTAGTTTAGAACTTTAGGCTTTTGTGGGATTATTACAACATCTGCAATACAAATGCAATTAATGAAATCGGTAAATATTTATGCACTAACAATTCTCTTATTTGGTTAAAACAAAAGTTTTATTTCTTTAACATACCTATTCATTTTAAACAAAAATATTATTTTGGTAATACAAAAGTACTTACAAAACAAAACAAACACTTGAACTATTTAAATAAATAATAACAATACTTACCTGTTTGTTCTGCGATTCTATTACTCGTGCGTCACTAAATAGTAAATACACTCACTATGCTGGGTTTATGATCCGACCGATCCGAACACGGCGGGAGTTGAAACACGAATGAACAAAATACAACTGGGGCCGCGTCGCGCTTGCGTTTGTCGGCAAAAACAAAGGATACCGACAGACACGAGCCGTGCTGTCAAAGGATGCCGCTGCCGCCTCGCATTTACAAAGAAAGCTAAGCGTAAAAATGTTTATTTAAACTTCTCGATGTCTCGACTTTTCTCGAGCTGAATTTCCCGGGTACGAGACCGACCGATTTCCCGGGAATTCCCGGGACGAGAATTCCCGGGAACAAACCCTAGTCCTGATCACTTCTTGTCAAGGAACCGTTCTTCCATCTTTTATACTTTCCGAGTTAACGGCGAAATTCGTTTGGCGGCCATTTTGAATCCGCCATTTTGAAATTTTTTTCAACTCACTGCCAATTGGATGACGTTTCAAATGACATTTGGTCGAGCACCCCCCATCTATCTTCGATACCCTGGCCGTGCTCTTCACCCGTCTTCGAAATCCTCAATCATCAGCTCTCTCCGTATTTTTCCTCTTCATGAATTTTTCCCCTCTATACGACATCATCCTTGAAAAAAAATTTTTTCATACAAAATTGTTCAGGAGAGGTGATCAATGACCCAATCAGCACGAGTAGCTATATATATATTAACTAGTAGGGCGCGTGAGTGCGCGGGCCACATGTGGCCCGCGTGCAGTCTTCCCGCCCATAAAAGTATCGCCGTCATCTCCATCGCCAATTGGAATCCGATTGGCAGTGGGCTGAAAAATTTACCTAGTAGCACGTTCATGGTTTCAAAGATAGTTAAGGGCTGTTCCAACAAAAAATACCGCTGAACCTCATCGGATGAGGTTCAGCGTATTTTTGTTCGAGCAGCCCTTAACTATCTTTAAAACCACGACCGTGCTCCTCAATCATCATCCCAATCCTAGATCATCATCTTTTCTCATATTTATCTCTGGCAGTTCTCCGTAGAACTGCGTAAATGACTTGCATAGTTCCCTACTTATTGTGGCATGTACATTTTCCATCGAAAAATAAATTCCGTCACTTTGAATTTTTTCCATTCATCCCGTAAACCTTGAGGTCCTGATCACCTCTTGCTAAGAAACCACTCTCTTATCTTTTATACTTTCCGAGATAGAACAACACGAAATTTGTATAGCGGCCATCTTGAATCCGCCATTTTGAATTTTTTTTTCAGCTCACTGTAAATTGCATGAAGTTCTGAGTATTTTTTGTTTGAGCAGTCCCCACCTAACTATAATACCTTGCCCGTGCTACTCGACACTCTTCAAAACCCTCAATCATCATCTCATTCCATATTTTTCTCTGAGAGTCCTCCAAAAAACCGTATCAAAGTACTACATGTTTCACAACTTTTCAATAGTCTCTTCAACATTAGCCATACATTTTCTACGGTAAAAAATTTTTCCGCCATTTTGAATTTTTTTTCTGTCCATTCGATGGACCGTCGGGACCTAATCACTTCTTGTCAAGAAACCGTTCTTCCATCTTTTATACTTTCCGAGATATCGACGAAATCCGCATGGCGGCCATTTTGAATCCGCCATTTTGAATTTTTTTTCAGCTCGCTGCCAATTGGATGATGTTTCAAATGACATTTGGTCGAGCACCCCCCACCTATCTTCGATACCCTGGCCGTGCTCTTCACCCGTCTCCGAAATCCTTAATCACCAGCTCTCTCCGTATTTTTCCTCCGAATGAATTTTTCTCTTCTATACGACCCCATCCGTGAAAAAAAAATTTTTCATACAAAATTGTTCAGGAGAGGTGATCAATCAGTCAGTGAGTCAGTCAGTGGCCAATCAGCACGAGTAGCTATATATATAGTAATACTATTAAAAATATACTATTAAGTGTATAAGCAATACTAATATGAGTCTTTTGACATCACATATTATTATCAATGTTTGAGAGCGCAGTTTATGCTATCTTTATTGAAGTAACCTTTTGCTTAGATTCTAATAACGTATTCAATTGATAAAATTGTTTTCAAACAAACACTGATGAGTGATACAATTTCTCCCAACAAAATACTCCCAAATCTCATCCAATGCAAAGTCCTGGTGATATATTCAAGATCTTACTGGAATAATTCTTGCCTTCAAGCATCTTGGCTTATGTTCGTTCGATCATATGTCCACTCTAATCCAACGAAGGCATTGGTTCGTTTCTCTCTGGTGTTTACTCTGATGAAGAACTAGTATTCTGGGAACAATCAGGTCTGTTGGGTTGCTACTTATTGATCAACAGCTGCAAATATTATTTTCACAGAATCGTATTGTAGTTTTATTATGAGGTCGCGACATTTTTGTGAAAGTTATGATGCTTTAAATAAAGTTGATTGTACTAAATTACTTCATATTATTTTGGCCGCAAAAACTGGCTCATTTCCAAATGGAAGTTCTTGTTTACTGAAAAGTAGCGAAAAAAGTTGTCCTCCTATAAAATTATAATAATAGATTTTCTGTCAAACTTAAGACTATTTTAATCATAATTTATTCCATAATAATATTTAAAAAAAAAGGTGATACAAGTGTGACAGATTCAGTATCAAGTGTGATTACTTAAACTTGTCTAGGATCACAACGCACTGGCGGCAGCGCGGTGAATACGTGTAGGTGAATAAGTGAATCCCGTACTCCCGACAACGTGGTCCGTCGTGGCAAAGCACAGGTTTTAGTGGGTGTAAGCCCCACATAACCCCTCCGTGTCCCCTGACGGAGGGGTATGCGTCAGGCATTTCCTGTGGGTAAAAAAAAAAGGATCACAACTCACCTGTCACTAAGAACGTTCCTGTCGTGGCCGGGCGGCGGCAGGCTGAGCTGGTAGGGCGTGTTGAAGTAGTGCTGCTGCTCGTGCGAGCGGTGCACCACGCGCCCGCCGCGCACCACCATGAACCCGCTGTCGCCGATGTTGGCCGCGCGCATGATCGACGAGTTGCGGTCAAGGATCATGACGCACGCTGTGCTACTACCTATAACAAACACGTTATCCTTAACAACTAACTTATTATTAATAGCAATATTAGTTTAACTAGCTGTGATCCTTGACCTTGCCGCGACAAATCAGCTTGCTTAAAAAAATATGATCAAAATAATTTCTTTTACAGTTGTCACTGTGTGAAGGTAGTGGAAAATGATAGTACTTAACAATAATAATTAATTGTGTGAAAGGATATTATAAAGTTTTAACTGGGCAGGCTAAGTTGGTGCAAGTCACGTTTAGCAACACAACCAAACAAGAAATGTCTATGGTTACTTAAGAAATAGTTTTTATTAATAAATGGTCTGTATTTATAGGTTGTAACATACCTAAAATAGGTTTCTTGTGTTCGAGCAGCTCGTAATATGACTTGGCTAGGAGATCTCCAGGCTCTGATAATTTGAAGTGTCCCATTCGGACTAGCCTCTCGCAAGTTCTCATGAGGTACGAAGAGAACTCCCCCGGATCAATGCCGTAAGCACGCCAGCCTCCCACGCCGTCAGCAACTCCTGTAAACACAGAGCATTATACTACTCTGCTACTGATTTGATTTTTTTTACTACTTTGGTACTGGTGATACTCTAATTCCACTGTGAGTGGTAATACTATGTCAGTATTACCACTCGTAGTGGAATAAGAGTATATATAGATAATGTGAAAAATGTTGAAAACTTTGTTTTCAGGTCAATGTGTCAAGGTAAACTAGTGGAAAAGAATTATCAACATGTTGTTTTATATTCTTGTTTTCTCTGAGTATACTCCTTTTTAAGGGGTTATCCAAATTTAAAAATAATGTGTTTTTGTCCAATAAATCCCTTAAAATGCATTAACAAATAAATCAATGAAAAACCATGTAAAAAAATATTATGGAGTATGGACACTATTTGAACGCACCAAAAGATAGCATAATAAAGGTGGCCATTGACGGTCAGTTGAACTGATCAGTCCAGACGTAAAACTGTGGCGTCACTCCAAATGGTTTTAGGCCAACTAAATTTCCCCACTCACTGGCGTCACTCCGGCACTTCAGTTTTCGATCGGCCGGGCTGTTGTTAGGAGGTGTACATCCTATTTGGGTCGAAAAAAATGAATTCCGATTCTGAAGAAGAAACATTAATTCTCGCTGCGGCTACTGTTTGTTGCCATATGCCCACCAAAAAACGAAAAAGAAAGCAATGGATGAAAGAATGGCTAATTTTCGAAAATCGGGAGGTGTACCAAGAAAAAATCGGGAGATGTATGAAGACTACATGACAAAAATCGGGAGACGCATAAATCGACTAAACAGTTAAAAAAATCGATAAAAACTAGATTATTTCTAAATTCCAATTTAGAATGTTAGCACTCTCACTTGCTTGCACTCATGAAACTATTTAATAGATAAGTCTTAAGTAATGTCTGATAGGTAATTAATATTCAGCATTATTATCATAGTAATAGAGTACATTTTACGTTGGTTATGCTTTGTCATAACAACCGTATAACATTACCTACACATTGACAGCAGTCCACCCTAGCCATAAGCCGGGTATTCTCCCGAAAACGATGCGTATTACGCAGTTTATTTTAAACAAACCAATATGTAATTAATTAATGTATCCATCGAAAAATCGGGAGGATAGACTACAAAATCGGGAGATCGGGAGAAACTTGCTAAAATCGGGAGAATCCCGAAAAATCGGGAGACCTGCGGGCTTATTCTCTATTGCAGTGCCTATGAATTTTAGTTGTACACTGGCATATTTTTTTATCCATTGAAGGTTTGCTACGAGAATATTATTTTTATTTAATAGCAAACCTTCAATGGATAAAAAAATATGGCATTGTACAACTAAAATTCATAGGCACTGAAATAGAGAATAAGCCCGCTGGCAACAGTGACTATGAAACATAAACACTAGTCTTTGACATACAACAACACGCTCAATCACCGCGGGCGCTGCGATCGAACTCCATACTCGTCGAACTCACAGAGCGAACTGACGCCATTGGAGTGACGATCGCACACTCACGGTCAGTTCGGCGCTACGCGCCGTGTGGATTTATGGTAGCCACGGAAAATTTCCGGGCGCGTCGTCAGTTAAAACTCTGGAGTGATGATTCGACACTCACGATCAAATTTTGGATTGACGTCAGTTCAACTGATCAGTTTAACTGACCGTCAATGGCCACCTTAAAAAGACTTTTAAGTATTATGTAAATATAAAATTATTTTTTAAACATTTCAATCATTTTCTTATTGAAGTCTATTGCTCTTTTTCGTTTTAATGTCTACCACCAGAGAAGAGTAATTGTTTTATAAAAAAAAAAATAGTAAATCTTCAGAAAACCAGGGCCCTATTCATCAAAAGTTACAAGCCTTGTATTACAAGCGATTCTCTTGAAAATTTACAAGAGAATCATAGAGAATCGCTTGTAATACAAGGCTTGTAACTTTTGATGAATAGGGCCCTGATGCAGAGTGTTATTTACAAAGAAAGTTGTTATAATAAACTATAGATACTATAATAATCGAAATATAATGAACTAAGATACATAAATATAATAAAATAAGATATATATTATACCAGCTGACCCTGTAAAGTTCATAGTTTTGTTTCACATTTAAATTACTTAGGGGGTAAGAAAATAGTTCACATCCTATTCTCAGACCTACTGAATATGACATAAAAATGTTAGAAAAATCGGTCAAGCTGTTTTGTAGGAGTTTTGTAACACTGTTATATTTGATTTTGAATTTTAATACACAAACATCTAAAAGTTCACAAGTACAACTTTTCATTTCTAATGACTTAATTTCCTGTCTTGAAATAAAAAATTGGTTGTCTGTAAAGTCGGTTTACTGACAATAGTTGAACGTGACAACTCTTGCTTGCACTTCAAGCCTTACATGGAACGCCTCAAAGCGAGGTAACGCGAGCGAGGTAACGCCGGTAACGCCGGATGAGTCATGTTTCTTGTGCGTGCAGCCGGCTCTATCGATTTATAAGACGTTGTCACGTCAAAAAAAAAACTTGCTGGGCGCAAGGTCATTTCTATTGTTTGCGTAGAGGACTCACTCCCATAAAGCTCTGTTTTTGTCTTTTTCCTTAGAATTATAATAAGTTATTTATGGCAGAGAAAAACAAAAAGGAGTAAGAGAATTTCTCTGCTAATCATACATACATAATAAATAATTAATTATGTTCCCACTAGTTGAGTTCCCACTAGTTTCACCAGCAGGGGGGTCCTACTTTAGTACACCTTTATGGTTAAATGTTTATAAATCAATGAATAAACTCTTAACTCTGAACTTTGCTCCAGTATGTAACTTACCAATGACATCTGCATTGTTGAAATTTGTGGAAAACCATGCGTCGTCTCCAAACTGTCCTTTATGAGATCTTCCATTTGCAATGTCTTTAGGAAAGCCACAAACCACTGATACTAAATAAGGATGTTTCTTATTCGAAACGTTTAATTCCGCAGCGTTCGAAAAACTTGAAAGTCCATTTCTAATAGCACGTGATAGCACTCTGCCTGTCCAGAATATAGACTGCATCATTTAATCAGTTGTGATTTACTTAGAAACCAGGGCCCCCATTTACAATCGTAATAATGATATTGGGCTCATTTTAAAGTCCATATGATATTACACAATAAAGAACAACGCAATCAAGAAACAAACCCTAATTAATCTACAATTTCGGGTGGCGAACTGAACATTGAACAAACCACAAACGCAATCGCCATTCGCCAGACAATCTCACGACGCACACGCACAGCTGCACAACACAAATATTGTACATGACATTACAGGAGTCCTAGGACAAGAATCAACTTGTCACCACAGATTACTATGTCTATAAATGTCTATGAATCATGTGACTTCTTCTTTTGACGTCTTGGCTCCGCGCCTAGAGTGATTGAGCCATTGAGTTGGCGGCGTTGGACAGTGAACAGTTATCACTCGGAAACATAGATTATATTAATTTATGCTCGGAAATAAGTTCCCGGAATTAGAAAGTAATTTAATAAGATCCAAAATTAATTATGCTATAGATTGTTGAGGTACTGTAGTATTTGATTTCTGTTTCAACACATTACATTACCATTAGGAATTTGTGAATTATTACAATTGTATTCATTGATAATTGCGTAATGCATGATGCGGTCATACCCTCCAGTTTGTTTTGGAGGATCACGACGTTGAATATATACTTTTTTCACAAGAAAATATTTTATTAATACATTTGCTCAAAAAGTTGACATTTCCATGTATGTTTCGCGTGCGCAAAGCTATTCTTTTCCGCACTAGTTCTTTTGTGTTTTCCTCCTACGCGGCACTGGAGCGGGCGCACCAGGAGCGCCACACGAACACAGCATGCAAACACGGAGCGTGCAAACACGTAAAACCAATATTTTTTTTTCGCAAATGGATTAAAAAACGTCGTTCAATGCACGTGCGGAATTGTCATTTTTACTCGTCCTTATTTTTGACCCTCGCCTTCGGCTTGGGTCAACAAACCGGGACTCGTAAAGAAATGACAAACTTTCCGCTCTTATATTGAAATGTACTATTTTTTCCCATAAATTTATTTGTTTCCCATAACTTTTGTCCTTAATGTGGACACGTCAGCCCCATCCTCTCGTTATACATAGGTCACACTAAAAGTTTCCGGAATTGGCCACTTACATAAACAATATTTAAAAAGTTATTACTACATTTGAAAATGGAACTCTTTAGCCGTGGAATACAATTTGTTTTATCTGATTGTCAATTGTTTTCACATTGTGGCGTCATTTTAAAAATTGCGTGATTACAATAAAATGGATTTAACGCAGGAAAATTTTCGTTGCATGATTTTTTACGATTTTAAGAGTAATTTGACAGCTCAGCAGAGCCTCGTTCCGCTTCAATCTGCTTTTGGCGAAGAAGCACCATGCAAGACGACCATTTATAGCTGGTTTGCAGAATTCAAACGTGGTCGTGTCAATCTCCATGATGAAATTCGTGAAGGTCGCCCGTGCACCGCTGTGAATAATAAGAACATCGATGCTGTGCGCCGTATGATTGAAACAGACAGCCATGTGACCTACCATGAGATTCGGACATCATTGGACATAGGCATGAGTCAAATACAATCAATCCTACACAAACATTTGGGTGTGAGAAAGCTGTGTTCTCGATGGATCCCACACAATTTGACCGAAGATCAAAAAACGGACCGCATCACTTGGTACCATGCAAATTTGGTGTGGGACATAGTAACAGGTGACGAAACATGAATTTATAGCTATGATCCCAAAACGAAGCAGCAATCGAGCGTATGGGTCTATAGAGATGAGCCGAAACCAACCAAAGTAGCGCGCGTGAAAAGTTCCTCGAAGCGGATGATTGCTTCTTTTTTTAATAAAACTGGACACGTGGCTACTGTTGCTAGAAAATCGTCGTACCGTGAATAGTGACTGGTACACGACCATTTGTTTACTGGAAATTATTGGAAAACTCCGTGAAAACAATGGTAAACTCCGTATCATCTTGCACCACGACAATGCAAGTTCCCACACGGCCAGACAGACAAATGAGTTTTTTAAGGCGAAAAATGTACAACTTATGAGTCATCCAGCATACAGTCCTGACCTAGCACCGTGCGATTTTTTTCTGTTCCCAAAAATCAAGAACCAATAACGCGATCAACGGTTTTCATCACCAGGAAGAGGCTGTCGAAGAGTATGAAAAACACGTATCTGACGTCACCACGGAGGAGTGGCACAAATGTTTTAAAAATTGGTTCAATCGTATGAAAAAGTGCATTGACGCAAAGGGAGAATATTTTGAGAAACAATATAGTACATTTCGATACAAGTGCGGAAAGTATGTCATTTCTTTACGAGTCCCGGGTTGTTGGCCCAAGCCAAAGGCGCGGGTCAACTCTAGGGACGAGTGAAATGACAATTCCGCACGTGCATCGAACGACGTTTTTTAATACATTTGCGAAAAAATAAAACGAAAAATCATTGAAAAATAGTTTAAATAATACTTGGACATATAATAATTGACATTACAATTGGCACAATTGTTCAAAGTAATTTTAAACGTGTTGGCCGACAAATTTAATGTATTTTAACACCATTACGTAGATGGCTGATATTTATTGGATAATTCCAAAAAATAAGCCATTAAAACATTCTCCGACAGCGAATTCAATTTATTTTTGCTCTTCCAATCCATAAATTGCTCGTACACATGTACATATTTTTCTTTAGATTTTCCCGTTAAAAGCGACTCGGCGGCAATTTTAGCTTTGTCATATATATCTGGCGGTGTTAATTCCACATTATATTCATCACAATAACTATTAGAACTCATTTTTTCACATTTCAATCGTAAAGAATTATTGTAAAAATGGCGCGTGCAAGTTTTTTTTTTTTAGGGACAAGACTTTTTTGTTTTGGTAGGGTAATGGTTCTTGTGAAATGAGCCATCAATGGCAATAATTTATCGAAATTCAATTTAATTTTAATTGTGTTATTAATTTATGCTCTACGTATATGTTATAGGAATAAATTTATTTTAAATTTAATTCATTTATTAATAGATTTACGCTGTAAAATATCAATAATTTTGCATATAAAACTTTTTGACTAAAAACCTCCATGCATTTGATATTCTGTGGTTATAATGGTATTCTGTGGTTGTATCTACCTATGCAGGAGGAAAACAAAAAAGTACTAGTGCGTAAAAGAATAACTTTGCGCACGCTACACATACATGGAAATGACAACTTTTTGAGCAAATGTGTTAAAAAAATCAATTAACAGCGGATGCAGGATTGCTGATAGCAGACTGCGCTATGTCGAGACTAATTTTACTAGTCGAGACGACCTAGTACTTTGAAAATTTATTGATGACAACTTTTTTTGTTGTTGTAACACCAGTGGAACCATGGTATTGATCCATAAACAAGGAGGATTGTACCTCCATTGACCATTCTGACGTTTCAATTTCATAGATAATATGGGAAGGCGTTGTAGAAGAAAGCCTGGCCGAAATTGAAATTATGTTTATTGGGGGCTAGTAAAGTACTAAGAAGAGTTTAAAGCCGCTACATGAACGTTCACTTCTTGTAGTGTCGTTATTGTTTAGTGCCGCAATTATATCCCTGTAAGTCGAAGAAAAGGCATAAAACTGGTGTTCGATAAGTCTCTTGGCAATATGCCTGCCGTCAGGGGAGATGGAATGCGAGGGCTCGCAGTTTTCATATCGGATATTAGAAACTGCAAAAGTAAAGAAGCAGAAATAAAGAGGATCAATAAAGAACTGGCCAACATACGGAGTAAGTTCAAAGGCGACAAAACTCTCGATGGCTATCAAAAAAAGAAGTACGTCTGCAAACTCCTATTTATCTTCTTATTGGGTCATGATATCGATTTCGGTCATATGGAAGCTGTGAACTTGTTATCGTCCAACAAATATTCCGAGAAACAAATAGGCTATCTGTTCATATCAGTACTGGTCAACACCAACAGTGACCTCATCAAGCTCATCATTCAGAGCATTAAGAACGACTTGCAGTCTCGAAACCCGATTCACGTCAACCTCGCGCTGCAATGCATAGCCAACATAGGCAGCAAGGACATGGCGGAGGCCTTCGGTACTGAGATCCCTAAACTGCTTGTATCGGGAGACACCATGGATGTTGTTAAGCAATCTGCAGCTCTCTGCCTGCTCAGATTGTTTCGAAAATCACCAGAAATAATTCCCGGTGGAGAATGGACATCCAGAATAATACATTTGCTGAATGACCCACACATGGGCGTAGTCACTGCAGCAACTTCATTGATTGATGCACTGGTGAAGAAAAATCCAGAAGAATATAAAGGGTGTGTCACTTTGGCAGTGGCTAGGCTGAGCCGAATTGTTACAGCCAGTTACACAGATTTGCAAGACTACACCTACTATTTTGTTCCTGCACCGTGGCTATCGGTGAAACTTTTGAGATTATTGCAGAACTATACTCCTCCTTCAGAAGAGCCTGGTGTGAGGGGCCGCCTGTCAGAATGCTTGGAGACCATTTTCAACAAAGCTCAAGAGCCACCAAAGTCAAAGAAAGTTCAGCACTCCAATGCCAAAAATGCTGTCCTCTTTGAAGCCATAAGTCTAATAATTCACAATGACAGTGAACCTAATTTATTAGTGCGGGCCTGCAACCAGCTTGGTCAGTTTTTAAGTAATCGTGAGACCAACTTGAGATATTTGGCTCTCGAGTCCATGTGTCATCT
The DNA here is from genome assembly GCA_036785405.1 of Coenonympha arcania. Classification (NCBI taxonomy): domain Eukaryota; kingdom Metazoa; phylum Arthropoda; class Insecta; order Lepidoptera; family Nymphalidae; genus Coenonympha; species Coenonympha arcania. The sequence goes on from CM072067.1 coordinate 9,699,577, forward strand.
TGCAACATCTGAATTTTCGCATGAAGCTGTGAAAAAACATCAGGAAGTCGTAATCCTTTCCATGAAAATGGAAAAAGATGTGTCTGTTCGTCAGCAAGCTGTAGACTTACTGTATGCAATGTGTGACAAGACCAATGCCGAAGAAATTGTTCAAGAAATGTTGGCATACTTAGAAACTGCAGATTACTCAATAAGAGAAGAAATGGTCTTGAAAGTTGCTATACTAGCAGAAAAGTATGCCACTGACTTTACTTGGTATGTAGACGTTATATTAAACCTTATTAGAATTGCAGGAGATTACGTTTCAGAAGAGGTGTGGTATAGAGTAATCCAGATTGTAATAAACAGGGAGGAAGTCCAAGGGTATGCTGCTAAGACTGTCTTTGAAGCTTTACAAGCACCAACATGTCACGAAAATATGGTGAAAGTTGGAGGTTATATATTGGGCGAATTTGGCAACTTAATTGCTGGCGACACCCGTTCTTCACCTCAAGTCCAATTTGAACTCCTCCATTCCAAATACCACCTTTGCTCAGCAGCTACCCGGGCTCTTCTGCTGTCCACATACATCAAACTTGTGAATTTGTTCCCAGAAATTAAGAATAGAGTTCAAGAAGTATTTAGAGCAGACTCTAATTTACGTTCAGCTGATGTGGAACTGCAACAGAGAGCCTCAGAATACTTACAATTAAGTATAGTTGCCAGTTCAGATGTTTTGGCAACAGTTTTGGAAGAAATGCCTGCTTTCCCAGAAAGAGAATCATCCATATTAGCAGTGTTAAAAAAGAAGAAACCTGGACGCATACCTGATGAGGTCAGAGAGTCAAAGAGCCCACAACCCAACTCTACACCAGCTCCAATTATGAACAACACAGCAAATACAAACAGTTCTAGTGCTGACCTTCTTGGGCTGTCTACGCCACCTGGCTCTAATGCCAACACAGGAAATGGTTTATTTGATGTACTCGGTGACCTATATACCACTCCTAAAATCAGTCCTAGCACTGTGCAGCAAAATAATATCAAGAAATTTTTGTTTAAAAATAATGGAGTTCTCTTCGAAAATGATCTCATACAAATTGGAGTGAAGAGTGAATTCAGACAGAATTTAGGTCGGATTGGTTTATTCTATGGTAACAAAACTCAGACCCCGATTCAGAATGTCCATCCTGAATTACACTGGACAGACTTGCACAAGCTCAACGTGCAAATGAAGCCAATGGAGCCCGTGCTGGAAGCAGGCGCGCAAATTCAACAAATGTTAACTGCAGAGTGCATTGAAGATTTCACTGATGCGCCTAGCATGTCTGTCTCATTTGTTTATAACAATGTTCCACAAAAAATCTCAATGAAGCTCCCTCTGACACTGAATAAATTTTTCGAACCAACGGAAATGAATGGGGAATCATTCTTTGCTAGATGGAAAAACTTAGGAGGCGAGCAACAGCGAGCTCAGAAAATTTTCAAAGCACAGGGTTCCATTGATTTAGCAGCTGCACGTACGAAGCTGTCTGGTTTTGGCATGCAGTTACTAGATGGGATTGACCCTAATCCTGATAACTTTGTATGTGCGGGCATAGTGCACACAAGAATGCAGCAAGTGGGATGTCTCATGAGATTAGAACCCAACAAGCAAGCTCAAATGTTCAGGCTCACTGTAAGATCAAGCAAGGAAACTGTGTCACAAGAAATATGCAATCTGCTGGCAGATCAGTTCTAACTCAGTTTCAAATTGGTTAAATATATATAACCGCAGGTTATTCTCATACCATGTAAATTGCCATAGGAGCCCAAAAATTCAGTTATATCAATTCTAAGTGTACTTTTTGTAGTTTGTACACTTACTGTTAAATACTCCTGTGTATTTTTATTTTTTTCATTATTGTAAAATTTAAACTGCTAAAATTATTTAAAAATATATATTTATTGTTGAATAAATGTTATTAGGTAAAGATGACAGTAATATATTTTGTTATGTCTCAATCAAATGTATTTTCTCAACATTTATATTGTAATGTTTCATCTGCATGCTTTTAATCCAATTGTTTTTGACTGTCATACATGCTGTATCCATTCTCAATTTTTATAAACAATATTATATTTACCAGTGTTTAATAATAATAATGTTATAAAAAACTAATGCTCATACAGTTTACACTTACAGCATAAATTAATACATAACAATATAGTGCAAATCACTAGTAATTTATATGGTATTTTACCAAAAAATGTGTATATAAGTTTGAATAGTTTTGTATTCATTGTATAGTTTGTCTTTATATGTTTGGTTAGAGGGACACAATCATTTAGATGTTCAAGATCAAGATGTGTTATAAGTAGCAAATCAACATTAATCATGGTGTGAAATTTTGAAAATAAAATCATTTTTCTAAATTTTATCACAATTCCTCATACTTTGATTGTTAACTAAATGTTGTTGAACAAAATTGCGATAGTATTATTGTAAATTCCAAGTTGTTTATTTCATGAGCTCATTAATCTTTAAAAAAGTAAGTATTTCACTTTACATTGCTTGTTTTCATACTGAGTACTGAGACATTTTGTTTAATAAGACAAATATATTTGATTTGTAGATGTTGTAATGCTATTCATAATTTTAGGACACTGTAATCAAGAGTTAGGTCATTCATTCCCTTAATTGAATGTGAATTATAATATAATGAATTTTTTCAAATGAACATTATCTCCATGATAAATCTTTTATACATCATGAAATTAAATGTTTGTTATACATAATATTTTAACTGAGCTGTTTTACAGTGGTGTGCAATCCATACAAGTCAAAAGCCAACTCACTTTTAAATCATACTTATTGATATTGTTATCCTATTACATTAACCATTTTAGTGCATCCTACTAATATACAACTAATTTATCAAAAATAGCTTGTATAAATTATTGTAATTATGGAGTGAACCATGGTTGCACATCACTGATAAGTTTTTCATTATCTATATAATAATAATATATACCTAGTTAATAATAATTAAAATAGAAAAGGTAATAAAACTAGGGCTAAGTAAGCATCTAATGCAGTTTGTGGTTTCAGTTCACTGAAAAATCATTGTTTCCAAATCTGAATGTATCTTTTTTCATGTATTCAAAGTAATATGAGACTATCACCAGTTGTTAACGTGATATGATCATTAGTTACATGAACATGCCATGTACCTTTCTAGCTCATGTATTTAGAGTAACCAAATATAGAATTTGTTAACATGTACCTACATGAGTTTATAGAATCTCACAAAGGTTAGACATTTTATTTTTTTATATTGTTTTCATGAAGTATTTAGAGATAAATAGTTTAGGAAATGTAGCATAATGGTACTGAATATTAAATGTTGTTAAAAAAATCTGTAGTATGCTAATGCTTTTTGCATGGTAGAATTGTTTGAGGAATAGATACAATAAAATAAGTATGTTTTATCATCAATTTATGTATTTTAGACCAATTTGGTAAAATATAACATCATATATGTATATTATGAATTTAAAATAGAATATAAATGCTTATTTAATATATGCATACTCTTTGTATTGTGTGATTTTCGCATTACACTGTAAAATATAGCATGAGAAATTTAAGCGTGGTTCATTATGAAGATAATATAGTTGTTTGCCCTTCCGCTTTGAAATCATATTGTACCTTATAATTGTCTAAAATAAATATTTAACCAGAACATATTTGACATGTTTTTTCATTCACACTTGATATTTATAAGTACCAAAAGTAATATAGGTAAACACAGTAAACAAAGTACAAACTACAAATGCCAAACGAAAATAAGATTCAATTTTTTTTAGGTTAGGGCCAAGAACTAAGTTATATTATACCTTAAAGCCAAACCTGAACATAAAAATAGTTATAAATTTTTACTAAAGTTAGTAGTTGTACACTTACCTAACAGCTAACTTAACTTATATCTTATTATCTCTAATGCTGAACCGATTTTGATGAAACACAAGTGACCAAGTGACTGGATGGAAATTAAATTATTGCTGTTTCTAAAAAATACATGGACAACTTTAATATTTCCTTTTCTTACATATGCAGTGTACTTAAAACTTTTGGCACATCCTTTTAGAAATCCATATAGACATTTATTACAAAACATAGATTATGTGAATATTACATACAAATAATTGATATCTTCCCATTTTAGCTTGGTTTAACAAAATTTCTTCACAAAAGGAGTGTGTAATTGTGTATATGTAATTACTAAATAGGTAGTGTACTATAACTTCAGTAAGAGTGAAATATGTTTAAACCCTAACTTGTACATCTTACAAATAACACTTTTGTCTACATCAATGTTAATCACAAGTTTTGTATTACTAATGATATTAAAACCAAAGGTAAGTCTTTGATGGGAAACTTTGGTGTGGCAACACCTCCGATTAAATGTGGTCTGTATTTTCACCGAAGTGATTAACAGGTACTGTTAATCAAACCATTCTTCTACATTTGGTGAATTCTCCAGAACATCATTTGATTCACTGAAATAAAAAAAAACATGTTATGTATGGAATAACAAAACAAATTCATGTCCATTTAGACAGTGTTGCCAATCTGGTCTTAGAAAATCTGTAACCCAAAAGAAATGGATTTTTTCAGTCACGAGCGCGAGTTAACTTAAGACAGCGCCATCTATCGAGCGATGGGTGAAATCGCACATATGAAATGGAGTTTCGTTTTAGGTGACATTCCAAACATTGTTTCTACCTTGTGTCCCACAACATGCATCTTTTTTTTCAGCAGGCTCAAGTCCCTTTTTAACCAAGCAATTATTTAAAAATCTACGAATACAATTTAAATTGTTGTTCAAGGGTATTTTCCAAAACTATTAGTATTAAAATTTTTATTGGACTGAATTCTTTAAATACGATATCTGACCATAGTAATAAGCTCAAACTTTAAAATGGAGGCTGGTGAGGCGGGATTTTTAAAAATTTTACAACCAAGGGAGTAAGTCTGCCATAAGTGTTGTATAACGTGTTCTAAAAACATTCAAAATACAGAACTATTTTATCAGTATAATGGATTATTAGGTACCAGTCTTGGTGGTTGAAACTAAAAATCTCTTTTTCTTATAGTGCCGTCTCCTATCGAAGGTTGGCAACCATCATAGCGATTTGAACCTTGGATACCGCTGCTCTAAATAGGCTACGGGTGCTCTTCCCAAATCATTGGCGTAAGTTTCGAGGCCAAGATATTCTTCTGCGGCCAGGCCTCCTCCTACCTGCCACCTTCCCTTGCATGATTAATTGAAGGAGCTCATATTTCTTGGTATTACGCATCACATGGCTGAAATATTCTAATTTTCTCTTCTTTATAGTACTAAGCACTTCTAGACCTTTCCCCATTCTCTAGAGCACAGCGCTGTTTCAAACAGCGCTGTAAAAATCTCTAGGGATAATAATAATATTGCAATAAAATCACCTGTCAAGCGAAGGGTCGTTGCTGAACATTTCTGTAGGGACAGTGGGGGGCGCCCTCTCAGGCAGCAGTTCGAGGTACGACTGCCGCGACTGCAGATGGCGCTCCACCTCCTCCGGAGTCATGTGGCCGTCGCTGGCCGTCAGACCGAATCCTAGCGCTGGCGATGCCTTCGCCATCATCGTACCACTAGCTTGATGCTGTCAACAAAACATTTATTTGTGATTAAAGTTCACACAGGCCGCACAGCAGTGCCAGATATTCTGCTGCAACAATAGACATATACCCTGGACAGGGCGGGCGGCGCGAAAAAATGTCGCCAGTTTATCGGTGCCAAAAATGCTTGTTTTGTCATCAACAGTAACACCACGCTCGCTCAGCAGCCACCTATAGAATTTTGACCGATGGCGTTACTGTTTGCTTGTATGAAGAAGGCTTACGTAAATTGTTCGGATGCCCATATCCTGAGTTTTCTTAACAGAGGCTGCAACACTATTAGTTTCAATGGCCCTTGCATTTAAAATTACTGGGCATTGTGAGCCGTTGTCTTGGGTATATTAAAATACAATGCACATACTGGGACAAATTATATCTGACATGAGCAGGAATATCAGGTTGCCTTGCTCAAATGCTCACCTTGTTATTGTTTGATATAAAAAAATATACAAATGTTTAGATTTGGGAACCTGAATAAACATTAAGTGGTCTGTGGATAGAAATACCATTTTCTGTTTAGTTTAGTATCATGTACAATAAACTCAGCACCTTTATGCCTTCATTACAAAAGGTTAATTAATGTTGTCATATCTAATAATGTTCTCTTCACACAAACATACTGCCAAATTGATCTTATCATTAGAGTTGATGTTAATAATAAAAAATTTTAGTCTTCTTTGACTAATAATGAGTCTGGGAAAATTTTGTTACTTTTATGTATGGTGGATACCGTCTTCTGTCTTACAGGATTATTAGTATTTGGTGTTTTTTTAGGGACAACTGCTCTTTTCCTTTTCATAGTATTATTGAGACCTTTATTGGGTGCAGATGGTGTGGATAGGACTTGCGGACCAGCAGTGGTGTCCATCTTTTTCCTAAAAAAAGAGCATTAATTTTAATTTTTTAAAAATGCCTCAACCTAGAAACAGAAGTTGAATACATAATGATCCATAATGTCCTGGCTAGCTACTAAGCTTTTGATTACTTCCAATTTTTTTAAGCTTATTAATAGATTGTAGATAATATGAATGTTGATTAGAGTATGCTATGGAGTATCCAATAAATTGAAGTAGATACTACACATAGTCAATTATGTTATGTAATTATGCACATTTATATACTATGTTCCATACACTGAATTTTAACAACACAAAGTATTCATTATTACTATTCATAAAGTAATGCATTAGCAAACTAATTAATACTTTTTTAAAAACAGTTTTTAAAATTATGTATTATTTTACCTCTTCACTGTCTCAGCATGATTATAATTTGTAGTGTCATCTGAGGACTCAGTGTCTTCACTGTCAGACGTGGTGCTTTCATGTTTTTCATATTGCAACAACCTATCCAGTAGAAAGCTGCGATCACGAGAAACTTTGAGAAGCCTCTTTTGACTGCTTCTTAAAGCATCTTGAAAACACTCATTTTCCTTAAAAATAAACATGACCCATTAATAATAGTTTTATTTAGCTTCTATGCTCTATGCTTATGTGTTTAATTATGATTGAAAGCTATTGAATACTATATCAGAAATCAGCAGCAGGTGAGAACACATACATAAATGAGATACTTCAGTTTCTTCTTGAGTGCCAAGTACTGAGCCTTGTAATTGGGCTCAGGCTCTGGCTCGCTGCTGGTGTCGCTGGAATAGTCTTTCCGTGAGTCGTGGCTGTGAGGCGCATCTTGGCTCACGCTGTTGCTTGCGCTGGCCGCTTCGGTGGCCTGCATGTTCGCTATAGAGCGACAGTACCACCCGTCTAGCATCTTCTAGAATTGCACAAACAAATACATATGAATATATAGTCAAGTTAGACTATTTATAGCAAAGAAAACAGGTGAACCTTTGGATAGTTTTCGGACGCCAGTGTGAGTGATTAAAGTTTCGGAATTTATCTGAAAAGTACTTCGACAAATTATTTTTTGAGGAAGAAAAGAAAACTGGAAATGTAAGCTAATTTAACACTGGAAATATCTGTGAAACACTGGTGATTGGTGAAAAATTAAAATCAGAATTTTCATTTACAATCACATCTCAGTTTTGATCACAGATCACTATTATATTAGTTTTGATTGGTTTTGATCATAGACTTAAAACACTATAGACAGCCCACAGCAGAGACTGAGGCAGAGACACATAAACCATAGAGTAAAATAATATTTGACCACAGAACACATATACTCTGTTATATATATGATACCCCTCTAATCAATACCTATACTTATACTCTATGGTTTTGATTTCATTGACTTGTGAGTTTATATTGTCTATGTTCTAATCCATTCCATAGATATTAATTTATTATAATCTATGATCCATTCGTCCCTTTCGGGATAGGCAAAGATCGAAGACCGTACAGTCTATTCCTCAGGCCTATTCATTCGTTACACAGATTCGTTATAATCACAGACAAGCTTGTCACAAACAGACGCGGCCTGCGGTGGCAGCCTACCGCCGCGGCCGCGCCATTACCAACCTATATTGATAGCACAGAACCGGCAGAGAACCATAGAACACAATAATCTCTAGTCTCTACCAAGAGGATAATAAACAACAGTCCACCATACCCCTGTCACTACCCCTGTCAGACAACAAGTCTGAACTTTACTATACTCTTGGACTTAGATAAAGGACTTTATAATACGATCTTCGCTGCAAAATCATTTGCTGTCCAAGCTACGCGGCTCTGGAACTCTCTCCCGGAGAGTATTCTTCGGGACAACCCTTCACTGGGAGTTTTTAGATCTCGGCTGAAACAGCACTATCTTTCTTCTTAATTCTTCATTTATATATTTTATCATTCGTACATTTCTGTTGTTATTTTATTTTTTTGTATATATGTATTTTAGTTATTTATTATTTATATAGATATATATTTTTGTATTTTAAGTATATATATATTATGTTTTTGTATATATATTATATACTTTTATAATATTTAAGCATAATATTTAGTTCTTTTTGTATCTTTCTCGTGTTCTGTACCTACTTCGCATATCTTGTATAATTGTTTCCACACCCGGGGCACCTCATTTGTAGTGATAAGATGTCCTTGTGCATGTCTTCTCTATGTTTGTGTTTTTTTTTTGTATCTATGTTATATGTACAGAATAAATAAATAAATAAATAAACATAGAGCTATTATACTCTTGGACTACCAAGTAAACACAGAGACATGTCCGAGATATTATGTCCGAAAGCTTCTCCGAAAGTCTATGGTGTCTATCAAAAGTCTATGGTGCTAACTAACCAGAGACCATTGAGGTTGGGATTATTGGTCTGAGATTGAGGTAACGATGTGGATGGCAGAAATATGCCAGAGATTTCTTTCAGCTGTGGCCTTACATAGATAAAGTAGGTATCCCATACCTACCTACTTTATTTAGGGCTGTGGCGCTGCATAGAACGGCGGTGCCCGAGTTGTCTATGCCGGTGTCTAATGTCTATGTTCGGGACAGATAAAAATGCATGAGGTTGAGCAAAAATCATTTATAGTTATCCATTACTGGTTTCTTCACAAATGGTTAATTTCATAACTTTAGTTACTCATTAATGTATCGTAACTATTTGGATTTAAACAAAACATTTGTATTGAAAGAATATTTTGGTAGGAAGAGTTAACTGACAAAATTTAGTTGTCGTGTAAACTGAAAAAGTCAATACGTATTTAACAGTTTCTTTATTTAGTCTGCTTATATACGAACTTCAACCTGCGCCCTAGGTTAGCTGTAGGAAATTGAACCCTATCTGTACCGCATGTGCCCTTTCAGCTGAGTGTGGGCCGCATGTCACAGAGTACATTATATATAATGTGGGCCGTGTTCGTCGCGGTCAGTCGGTGCCGGATTAATTCCTCGTGTTGTTATGGCTCTCGGTAGTGAAGTGAATGATGATAATGATACGAAACAATCCTCACAAAAAGTGAAAAAATGTCCAGTGACCAGCAATCTAAGCGACAAAAGTGCCAGCGAGAATGTTATCAAAGGTAAGGTTTCGAGTGGTCATGCCCTCAGTTATGTAACGTTGAGTAAGTATTGCATATCGCAAAAGAAAACTCATAATTTTATTTAATTATCAATTTATCAATCGCAAACTAGTCATGTGACATAAAACATGTGATCGCAATTTTTACATTGTCAAAATCGTTTTTTCCCAATGAAGTTTTCTCTTCTACCCATCACTTTAATTCTAATTGGAAAAATTAATATTTTTTAATATTTTCCAACCTTTAAAATAAAATAGCTGTACCTATTAATTAGTATCTTACTCCACATGGGTTTCAACATCTTTCCATATTACACAACATGTATAATTATTTCATGCATTATCCTAGTTGTTGTGATGTTTGTGTGCCTAGTAATTATGCTTATTATTAAATAAGTTACTATTCATGAAAGCAAACATTATTAATAAATGCTTTGTAGTATCTATTATTTAGTACTGACTTTACTCAAGAGTAGTGGCTACTGAGTAGTGAGTAATGACTTGTGATTGGTTGATTAAAGCTGGTTCTAAGTGGTATCAGATTATGTCCTAGTTGCAAGACTAGTAAATAGTATAGTCTTAATCTACATAATTATACCTACAATAATTTATAATATTGAGACAAGACTTTTTAAACCTATATTAATATTATTATATTAATTGTTAAAGTAGGTCAGTCCTTCTGATAAGAAATGATCATAACATCAAAATCACCTACTATTATAAGTACCTACTAAGTATTAATATTTGCTGAATTTAATTTCCAACATAATATTATCTTCTTAATTAAATTCATAAACATGACTCGCAAATCCAAGAGAATTGGATTAATTATATTATAATGTAATATGCACATTGATTATCGAATACTTTGACCAGTTGATCCATGCATACTGCATATTAAGACTCAATATAATATTATACATTATATTATTGTAGGTAAATAATAATGTGGTAATTTTGTTGCACAACATCTCAAAATTAAACAATAATGACCATGGATGTATGGAATCCCGTTCCAGGCTAATTCAATTCCAAACTTTATTATTTATAGACTACGGTCTCCATATTAACTCCTACAATTATATTATGTAAGTAAATTTTTTTATTAATATCCTGATTCCAAAGACTTCTCAATAAAATCTATATGCATTGAAAAGAACGTAACTTTTTGTATGCTAAATTAAATTACGGATATGACAAACAAAGTTCTAGTTCCAATGGTTTTTAAATACACTATTTTATTTTCACGTTGTTTACGTACATCTTGTTGTTATTTTATTTTCCTGGAATATTTTGGTTTTGGTCACAGGTTAAGTTTTTTTTTTTATTTTTAACTTTTTTTATTTACAATAAAACTTATCACTATCTTATTCTAATTACTATACAAGTCTTGCCCGCGTGGAATGGTGGCAAGAATACTGGCTGCATTTCCGCGTTGAACAGCTAGGCTGATACGTTGCGCAAAAAATGAGCCAGCCCTTCTGTCACCAGTTGAGGTTATTAAAGTTGAGGTTTTGGTTGTATCTTTTTATGAAACTCATAAGGGAACTTTTTATATGGAAGACGCCACCCAAGTCTGCGCGCCACGTTCCATATCAACTAGCTCATTATTACTAGACAATCTCGTCTCGCCCGCTGTGGCATGCCCATGCATCACACACTGTTGAGCGAGACCTTACGGGGTTTCGGCCATAGTGTCCTGCGAAATTCTAATTTCATTTAGTTTTTCTTTTTCGCAAATCGAATATTTTACATCGTAGGCTTATGGAAATGATTGTAGGTAGCATAAAGTTTATGTTATTTTATTTATTAGGGTTTACAAACAACGACTCATATAACACGACAACAACAAAGACTCATAGTAATATTTCGATTTTTTAAAATTCCCGTGGGAATCATAAATTTTTCGGGACAAAAAGTAGCCTATGTTTTTATCCAGGGTATAAGCTACCTTTATTCCAAATTTCAGCCAAATCGGTTCAGTAGTTGCAACGTGAAGGAGTTACAAACATACATAAGACACCTAAAAGTACATTTAGATGGTAGGTACCATTTTCTTGTGCAAACGTGATAATTTTTTCCATTCAATAATTGTATGCAATTTTATACACGCGATTTTGACAGTTACTGTTGTTTAGACAATGCAAGTTATTGATTATGTACTCGTAGTTCGATTTTATTGATTGCAACCGGCAAAAAAAAATTCCCGTGTGAATCAGTTTTAACACACACGCTTGCATACAAGATTCATCTATTGAGTTTTTTGGCTCAGAAATAACGTAAGTACTTATGTAGTTACCTGATATTTCAAGATAAAAATTACATGCAATTGTGTTATAGGAATTTAATAAAAGTGATTAATTATAAAGAATGTCAGACATCAGCGTCAGTAACGGTAGGTTTGTAAGACATGTGTGTCACGTGTGTTGGAGATGTTCATCCAACGCGTCTAAAGATGCAGCTCTTGGGAGAGTTAATGTTAGACTAGCTGTTAACAGCGGCTCCGCTCGCATGAATTTTAATCATGCCGCAATCAACCTTAAAAGAGAGACATGTGTTGTCTCGGACAATTTTTTAGAACTATTAAAGAAGACCAATTCTGTCATACATGATTTTTACGTAACTTTCCGTTTACGCAGCACATCGAAAAGGGACAATTTCCCCCGTTTTTGCAACATTTTTCATTGATACTCCGCTCCTCGGTCATAGCGTGATTTTATACAGCCTATAGCCTTCCTCAATAAATGGACTATCCAAGACACAAATATTTTTTCAATTCAACATGAGATCCATAATTTCTTCAGGTTCCTGAGATTAGCGCGTTCAAACAAACAAACAAAATTCATGAGCTTTATAATATTTGTGTAGATTATAATTATAGAAGCAGTAAAAGTGGAAATGTGAAGCATTGAAATAGGTATCTTCTCTAATATATAAAATTCTCTCGATTTTCTTTGTAACCAAACTCCTCCGAAACGGCTGGACCGATCGTCATGAAACTTTCAGGGTGTGTTCTCTGGGTGTGGGAGCGGGTTTTTATCTATATTTTATATCCCTAAACGGCAAAACGAAGTTTGCCTGGTCAGCTGGTATAATAATAATAATACCGTTTATTTGAAAAACTCGATTTACAATCTTCTTTGGACTCCTGACCCCTAAACTAGGAAAGCCCATATAAATGTTATACCATAAATTGATAAATTCACCGTTGTGTCTTTCTATAGGTCTACTAGGTATTATGATTTATGACGTAAGTTCATATCAAGAAGGGAGAAATTGCAGCAATCGTTGTTCAATATACGAATTACATTTTCATATACAAATTACCAACTTAACTCGTGAGAATCTGTATATTATATTAGTGATACCTACCACGGAAAGTTACCATAAAATATAAGCGCAGGATTCCCTTCTAAATATACATCGAGAATCATTACAATATCAATCGCATTTAATTGATATAGTCTCCTACGTAATCACCAGAGAAACAGTTGAAGCATTTCAACATCAACAGATTAATTAAAATGGAAAGTCTTGTGTTTTCAAGTAGGTACTTAAAATAAAAAATCAAGCAATTTATTATTCGTAATCCTTTTTACGGTAATTTAAAATCTATCTGGAACTAATTACGGAAGTAATTTAAGAAACTCGTGATTTCGTGTTTACGTAGATCTTGTTGTTATTAGAATGAACAAATCTCTTTAGATACACATGCTACGTAATAGCAGTAAACATTTATAGTTTCGAGTATTTGCTAGTAATGTTTGTTTGTTAGTAAAGAACATGCTTATTCCGCATGCAAATCATTTTGAGCATGCTCTAACATCATTTGCAGCTTGCAAATGCAAATAATAATATTCTTTTATTCATTTTGCAATACATGACACAAGTCTTACAATAAGTTATATAGGGTGTCCCGTAATTAATGGATCAAACCTATACGGAAGATACATCACCCAATTATCTAAATCCAATTTGATCCGTTTTAAAAAAACCGTAGGGTGACCAAGTTTTTCGCGTTTTTGTAATTCGTCCATTTTTTCTACCGTAAATCAGTTTTTTTAACACTATAGCCTTATTAAATGATATTGTTTAGTTTTGACTTTTGTTTAATATTGCTGATTAGTGTACTAATGGATTGTGAAAACCATTTTACTAAATAATGTTTAACTTTTTTCGGAAAAAAGGTTCGAATCGAATAATTAATTTTCTTTGATTAAGATAACCCAAATTAAAATCACTCTCCTGTAAAAAAAATGTATGACACCGAAGTGCACCATTATTTTAAAAACTAGTCCACTTATCAAGGTTTACAAATTGGTAATAAAACTTGCATCTGCTCCTTGTCGTTACAAAGTTGCTGACAAAAATCCAAGGGAGGTGCCGAAATTACAAGATAAAATGTGTGCAGATTCTAATATTTTTTTTACTTTAAAATGTTTTACAATGTCTGTTTTCCTAGCTAAAACATTAATGCAAGCACGTTTATTGCTTTGACATTCGTAGAAACTAATTCTTAAATTTGGGATAATCATTGTTGACTCGAATGCAGCTGTGCGTTCGAGTCAACAAGGATTATCCCTTGTTGACCGCTCAGGTAAAGAAATGTGTGAAAGAGAAAGAAAGCGTAATGCCTCGTTATGCGTACACGCCTCGGGAATACGCCAACATGCATTTTATCTACGGACAAGCAAGATGTAATGCCAGGAAAGCCGCAAGATTGTACCGTCGGTCGAGCATATCCGAACGCGGATCGTCACCCCGACTATCGCGTTTTCACTAGAATGCATAATGCGCTTGTTGAGGGAAGGATTCTGGGCACCGGAGTAGGCGGTTCTAGTGATGGAAGACCAGTACAAGAGAATGACACGTCGCACATGATATGGGTGCTACCGGTACCCTTTAGCACTCGATGCACGGTCGATCTTGAAATACCAGTGCGTCGTGTTATGTCACGCACTGAGGTCGACGAATCTTCTTCTATTCCACGGAGAACGGTTTCGTCATCTCTTCCTTCACTAGAACCGCCAACTCCGTTGCCCAGAATCCTTCCCTCAACAAGCGCATTATGCACTCTAGTAAAAACACGATAGTCGGGGTAACGATCCGCGTTCGGATATGCTCGACGGTACAATCTTGAGGCTTTCCTGGCATTACATCTTGCTAGTCCGTAGATAAAATGCATGTTGGCGTATTCCCGAAGCGTGTACACATAACGAGGCATTGCGCTTTCTTTCTCTTTCACACATTCCTTTACCTGAGTGGTCAACAAGGGATAATCCTTGTTGACTCGAACGCACAGCTGCATTCGAGTCAACAATGATTATCCCAAATTTAAGAATTAGTTTCTACGAATGTCAAAGCAATAAACATGCTTGCATTAATGTTTTAGCTAGGAAAACAGACATTGTAAAACATTTTAAAGTAAAAAAAATATTAGAATCTGCACACATTTTATCTTGTAATTTCGGCACCTCCCTTGGATTTTTGTCAGCAACTTTGTAACGACAAGGAGCAGATGCAAGTTTTATACCAATTTGTAAACCTTGATAAGTGGACTAGTTTTTAAAATAATGGTGCACTTCGGTGTCATACATTTTTTTTTACAGGAGAGTGATTTTAATTTGGGTTATCTTAATCAACGAAAATTAATTATTCGATTCGAACCTTTTTTCCGAAGAAAGTTAAACATTATTTAGTAAAATGGTTTTCACAATCCATTAGTACACTAATCAGCAATATTAAACAAAAGTCAAAACTAAACAATATCATTTAATAAGGCTTTAGTGTTAAAAAAACTGATTTACGGTAGAAAAAATGGACGAATTACAATAACGCGAAAAACTTGGTCACCCTACGGTTCTTTTTAAAACGGATCAAATTGATTTTAGATAATTGGGTGATGTATCTTCCGTATAGGTTTGATCCATTAATTATGGGACACCCTGTATACTGTGGTCATGAGGCTCTGTCAGGGCGCAGCAAACAACTTAAATTAATTTCATTCTCATACAAAAAAAGCATGTGCTTTTTATAAGCATGTGTATCTGTACCTTTATAATATGTATTATGGTAGATTGCACATCTCTATCAGCTATATTCTTTTATTTGTTACTCTTCGTAGCTATCCGTATTTGTGCCGGCGGCCACGGCGCCCGCGTGAACAAATCTTTATAGGAAGGAACCTTTGATTTTTCGGTGTCAAAAGTCCAGGGTTCCATTCCAAATGAACAGTTAATATAATGTATTTTGTCATGTACAATATATGTCAGAAATGGAATAAAAATCTCTAGGAGACAGTTTTTGCTAGGACCCATTCCTTAACTCTCGAACACAGAAATAAAAAAGTAGGTACCTATGTGCTCTGTGCTCTCGAATGCATACCATACTACGACAACCATGAGCATAGGTTCATGTTGTTCCAGGTTATAGAGAAAACACGGGACAAACCCACATACACCTTCTTCTTCCTGATCGCAGCATCAGGTCTCCATGGTCCCTGGTGTCACGTTGACCGTCCCCGATCTATTGTGACACATACACCTTACGTTCATAATATAATTACTGAGATTTTGAGTAGTAACTAGCAAACATTTTTCTGCCACCATTCGCACGACGACTACATGTTGCCTGTTGGCTTTATGTTCTTGCAATGTACCGCCATGACAGCTCGCGACATCCTATTATCATAGGCATAATACCCTTATTACCTTGATTATAAAATTGCTATAAAATAACCAATACTCTACAATTATTTGCTAAACATGTTTAATTTCCATTTAGCTCGGCGAACGCCCCATAATAGGATCATGTTTAACTAACCTAACACAATCGGATGATGGATCACAATTCACAATGGATGCTCCTAAGAATTTCAGTCAAGCCTTATCTTTAGACAGATGACCCTTCAGTTTGTGAGATTTCTTTGACAATTTCAAAGAGCTTGTAAAGTAGTTTTAGAATAATAGAATATTTTGAATGTGAATTACGAAGGGGATAGAAGATTTTAACCAATTGTAGTTCTCCTTTTTTTAGCTTAATGTATTCGTTTCACAACTTGATCGATTACTGCGGCATGCGTCTTTGTATAACAGTTTTCTGTGTGTTAATCACTGAGGTAAAAACTAAAGTATCATACCAGTGTAAGTATCTCTAGATATCTGGCCTAAATATACTAAAAAGTTAGAATATGAATTATTAGGAATACATTCACAGAATAAGTCACGTTAAAAGTCTATAGGTTTAGTAGTTAGGTTCATAGGAAACTTCCCTTAGTCTTCATTACTTATTTATGTGGGACACCCGTCGGTGTTACAACCCTTTGTGGGTTTTGCCTTTTCTGCAGCTTTTTATATTTTTTGGCCACTTACTTCCTATTTTTACTAACTTTGTAGCAATTGCAGTTTGTTTGAGATGCAGTCCATCCATCTTTTCCGGGATCTTCGGGCCTTTTGTAGGCTGTGGTCTCTCTTAAATAACAAATTTGTCGACCTTTCTGTACAAGCTATCCATTGAACATCAGTCTTCATTGACAAAAAGGTTAATGAAAGTAATGAAAAAATAAGACAGTAAATTAACATGGACTTTCATGGTCAGTTAGTCATAAGAATAATAGCTTTAAATAATGGAGGGTACATAATACATATAAATGACCATTTAGGTCTCAGCACTAACACCTAGACTCTTCACTCGTCTCGAGATTTGTTTGGTTTTGTGTCAATATTGCTGTAATAGTTGTACAAGGTTGCCCCTTTGTTGTGCGAAGCCCGCAACATGTAAATAGTGGTGCTTGTGGGTCGCTAACTCGCTACTCGTGAGTGCCCGGTACGCTTATTTAACACGTTAAAGTTGATCGCCCTTAATTAAGTGCTGTGTGTTGTTTCTATTTTTAAAAACTCGCTAGATAAATATTAGATTAACTTATTAATAGTTGCCTGCAGTCGGCAGGATATTGCGCAAATTGCACTTGTAGATAAATTAGATAAATTAAACCCCTTGCGAGTGGCACGTAACTTAAACTGAACATAATTTTCTAATAAATCTGGGTATACTTACCTACCTACTTAGTTTTTGAAGTCGGTGCCAAATCAAAATTCGCAATTCATTTTGAGTATGGCTAATGGCACCGACTTCAAAAACTAAGTAGGTAGGTAAGTATACCCAGATTTATTAGAAAATTATTTTTTTACTTTTCAGTGGGTTGGTTTTTTGAAGGCGGTTCCCTTTTTAGGGTTCCGTAGCCGAATGGCAAAAAACGGAACCCTTATAAATTCGTCATGTCTGTCTGTCCGTCTGTCCGTCTGTCCGTCTGTCCGTCTGTCCGTCTGTCCGTCTGTCCGTCTGTCCGTCTGTCCGTCCGTATGTCACAGCCACTTTTTTCCGAAACTATAAGAGCTATACTGTTGAAACTTGGTAAGTAGATGTATTATGTGAACCGCATTAAGGTTTTCATACAAAATTTAAAAAAAAGTAATAAATTTTGGGGGTGCCCCATACTTAGAACTGAAAGTCAAAAATTTTTTTTTCATCAAACCCATATGTGTGGGGTATCTATGGATAGGTCTTCAAAAATGATACTAAGGTTTCTAATATCATTTTTTTCTAAAATGAATAGCTTGCGCGAGAGACACTTCCAAAGTGCTAAAATGTGTGTCCCCCCCCCCTGTAACTTCTAAAATAAGAGTATGATAAAACTAAAAAAAATATATGATGTACATTACCATGCAAACTTCCACCGATAATTGGTTTGAACGAGATCTAATAAGTAGTTTTTTTTTATATTTACATTAAACCTCTAAAAACAAAGTTAGTTTTGCGGTTTGATAAGAAAAGTGGTTTTTATGGTTTTATTCCTCCGGTTGTAGTACGGAACCCTCAGTGCGCGAGTCCGACTCGCACTTGACAGGTTTTTAAAAAAGAAATAGAATTATCATGTGTTTTAAATGGGATTTTTTTATTATTTTTTTTATTTCATACTTTTTAGTGATAAGTATAGGTTTTGGGCTAATTAATACAACCTTATCAATTTATTCTAGTGGTAGGTTTTTAGTGATAATTATACTTACCACTAAAAACATATCATATCATATGTAACTTTGACATACCTACTATTATATTTAATATGCTGTATGCCTAATGACGAGGAATGTTGTTTCGCGATAGATCAAATAGATCGGTCCAGCCAAACGCGAGATAATCACGGACAAAACTAAATACCAATTTGGGGGTTAAACAGAGAACCTCTTTTTTTGAAGTCGGTCAGTGAAAAACATATTTTAGTCAACTTGAGAATCACTATCTCTTTTAAAGTCTGTTAAAATCTACACTGTAAACTAATTATACCGATCGCAAGCGATTTTCCGTTGAGGAGTTCCGCTCTCCATCTCCGAAGATATTCATTAGATCTTGACCAAATTGAAATGAGTCTACCTGTGATGTATGGCCTACCTAATAAAAAAAGAATCATCAAAATCGGTTTCGCCGAACTTGAGATAATCGCGAACAAACTTAAATACAAATATATCTATAAAACTAAGAACCTCTTGTTTTTTTAAGTCGGTTAATATACTAAAACCTTCTCCAGAATGTTACAAACACATTCCCGAAAACCGCATCAAAATCGGTTCAGCCGAACGCGAAATAATCGCGGACAAACATACATACATACATACAAACATACATACAAACATACGGGTCGAATACAGAACCTCCTTTTTTTTTTGAAGTCGGTTAAAAAAAACGGTTCGAGTTCGACACTGTGAAACGGTTTGATTGATCGGACTTTATTATAGGGGACTGTTTCGCTCAATATTACGTTTCGACGTAATATAAAATATTACGTTTATCTTTACCTTTTAATGATGGTAGAATTTATTAGAAAGGCTGTTTGAGTTCAGGTATCAGCAAGGAGGTCTAGTATAGACTAGCGCTTGACTGTGATTACACCTGATGGAAAGTGATGAAACAGTCTAACGTGGAGCGCGGTTGCCCAGGAAATGCCCGTATTCACTCTTGATTTGAAGGCGACCAGGTTGTAGGTGGTGGGAAAGACAGTGCCTGGTAGAGTATTCCAAATCTTTGCAGTGCGTATCAGGAACGAGGAATCAAGCCGCTTCGTACGTGTCTTTGGTAGGTACG
The DNA here is from genome assembly GCA_036785405.1 of Coenonympha arcania. Lineage (NCBI taxonomy): Eukaryota > Metazoa > Arthropoda > Insecta > Lepidoptera > Nymphalidae > Coenonympha > Coenonympha arcania. Next base: position 9,719,379 of record CM072067.1, read on the forward strand.
TCTATACTAAGAGATGAAAGCCTTTTCCATGCCTATGCCTTTTTGCAGCGCTATGGTAAAAAGGTGACGGGCGGAATCAATTTATAAGTCCTACAAATATTTAACATTTTTATCTTTTGGAAAGAAAAACACTGTAGGTACGTGGTACCTGTATCGCATATTAATATTATTATATTAATGATACCTATATTGTTAATTGTCTAACCATTATGAATATGATGCACATATTTTTTTAAGATCGCATTCAGACGATCAAGTATACTAAATTAAAGGCACTGAACGCAATCTTATAATAATTCATTGCGATGTGCACCGTGCACGTTACTTGTACTGGCACAGCGTGAGTTGACTAAGAAATAAGAATACTTCCGTGTACACTGTACATATTATACCTTGTTAACTTGTAATAATTATATAAGATCATATTACATCACTGAATGTTATAATGTAGCTATTATTATTACACTCGAGACGCCAAGACAGTTGTGGAGCTGGGAAGTTGGACGCGATATTTGTACAGATTCTGAAATGAAATGCATGTATGCTGCTCATAGTGTAGACATAATTTCAGGTCATATGCATATTCAAAAGTCGAGTGAAGTGGAGAAAACAAAGGAATCGCACTAATATAGGTACCTATAACGATCTCATCGCGTTCATCTTCGCATATCCTACATACCTAGTCAACATAATAATATATTATCCATCTTTTTCTAATATTATAAAATTTTCGGGTCAGTTTTTGTTACCAAACTCCGTAACGGCTCGGCCGATTGTTATGACCTATGAAACTTTCTGTTTCGGTAGGTCTGAGAGAAGGTCATAAGCTATTTTTTTATTTCATATCCCTAATGGCAAAACAAGTTGGTCGTTTTTCGAATATATAAAATTCTCGTGCCAGTATTTGTAACCAAACTCCTCTGAAACGGCTCAACCGATTGTTATATTTTCATGTTACGAGTATGTCAGTTTCGCCTAGGTGTACATTTATAACTTGTTATTATATCATTTGCAAGTATCGGCTTTGAGGCGTCAATTTATATGTGTTATATGGTTTTTATTAATTAGGTATAGATATTTCAATCCACGAAGGCGCGCCCCACTCTGTCAAGCTCCATACGAATCGAATGAAACATAAGTGATTTTAATTTTTGACAGGGTGGGGTGGGGCGCGTCTTCGTTGATAGAAATATCTATTATTCTGTTCATTAGATGCACTACGTATCCAGTTCTAATCGAAGTGAGAACTGGGTAAGAGAGAAAACTCTATTAAATATGAGTAATTTCCAGGTCCCGCCATTTTGCCCTCCTAACTCCCGACCACCCGGTATGCCAGATCTTTCTTTCCACGCACATGCAAACTATGGAACCAGCTATCAGCAACAGTGTTCCCTCCAATGACTTCTATGTATCCTACTAGACCAGCTATGTGGAACAAAAAATGTGCTCCAAACCTATATAACGCCATCTAGTCTGATGAGCGGGAACTTGCTTGCAAACGTATGACGTCACGTCGATGAGTGGTCTTATGGTCAAAGATTAAAAAATAGATATTGCAATCATTGCAATCGCTTGCAATACCTACACATCATTTAACATTAATTTAAAGTTATGATAAATAACATTTTACGGATAAATTACCAGAATTAAAATTGATATAATGAAACTTAAATAATAAATTAAAAACTGTTTTATTTCTGAGTCTTTACGATTTAGACAATAACTTCTCAGAGTTTGCTTAGTTTTTATTGTGAATGTTATGTTATAGTTATTATGAACTTTGCAAAAAATCTTAAAAACATTTAATATTGTATGAATGTGTATGTGTTATGAAGGAAGGTTTAAATTAAAAAAGATAATCTTGCATTGATTGTTTATATTTATTTTTATTCATACAAATATCTTAACATCTAATAATAAAATATCTTAACATCTGGTAACAAAAAACACAACTATAATATTATGGTTTTGACAGTGCGTGATAATCTATAAGTGATGATACTAATATTATATACTACTATAATAAAAAAAATTTCTGTTCAAATAATTCTCATAATCTTTGTCAACGTGTCGGTAGTACTGTTCGCTCTCGCGTATTTCTACTAACGAGTAAGCGTGATGGATAATCATGATGGGAGTTGTGTATTTATTTACGATAATATTTGTTTTTAGACAAAAACGAAATAAATTATACTGACTTAACTGAAATAAACTTCAAAATACGTAGAAAAACTACTTACATAAATAATATTCACTGTTTTATTGGTCACTCCCTGTAAAAACCACGTTCACGGCTCACATAACAGTGCACCAACACTGATCGCCTCGCTAGCTCGCAGTGGACTAAACGAACTTCTGAGCCTGCACCGCTGTTCAGTGAGCAATTATTTAGTACCACACAGCGCATCTAGTATACATAGAAATCATTGGTTCCCTCAAAACTATAAAATGGCGTTGTTCAAAGGGAGCGGATAACTTAAGAGCCGGCAACGCATTTGCAGTTCCTCTGGTGGTGCAAATGTCCGTGGGCGGCGGTGATCCCTTTCATATATGAAAAAAAAGTTACTCTAAAACCCGTGTGAGAAACCTCTTAACAGCAAAGATATCTCGGTCCCTTGAGCTCTCACTTAGGTATCCTGGTATGACTCTATTCACTATTCAGAAGTTATAAGTCTGATAGACGGAGAAACAGACGAGAGCCAACTCACTCAAGTAACTTAAAGACCTCGCTTTGCTAGGTTAATTATTATTTGTTAGCCACGGTCTATCGTATAGGACATAGGTCTATCGTATACATTCAAGAAGTTATACGGTTAGTACAACTGATTTCGCTCATTGACCTTGTCGTGAACCAATGTTGAGTCTTACTTCAGCTTCGATTGTTTTTTTTAATAAATGTATAAATATATACTTACATACACACACATCGGAATCTAGCCCCAAAGTAAGCGATAGCTTGTGTTATGGGTACTGGATAACTGATATAGATGCACATAAATATAATATTATATAGGAAAACACCCAGACACTGGAAAACATTCATGCTCATTACACAAACATTTACCAGTACTGGCACAGAACACTAAATAGTATACTGGGAATCAAACCCACGACCTCCGACGCTGGCGGCAGGTTCGCTACCGCTACGCTATTTGGTCGTCGTTTATATGTAATATTATTTTCAATATGTTCATAATGTCAATCTGAACTAAGTGCCAGCATCGGCGTGTGGCCAACCTACGAAATTCTAGCTCATGACTTATGTACTGCCGTTTAGTTTGGTTACTATGCATGCTGTAAATTATACAAGTACGTGTAGCGAGTACGTACATGCTTCATTGCAGTAATGACCTCTGAGCTTCATCTATGTGAACCACTAAATTGTATGATTGTACGTGTTTATTAACAATTCAATTGATATTGATCGGTTGTTATTGATTCCTAGCGCTTCCTATGCTTGTCTGAGACTGCATTACCCATACGAGATTCAATGATGTTTGTCTACAAAACAATACAGAGCTAACGAGTAATATAACGCGCCACTTTAATTCGTATGTTGTATCCGTCTAGAGCTCTTATTTATTTCAATGTTTCAAATATTAAAAAAACTGAGTACACAGCCGATCGCAGAGCTTCAAGGGTGAGCTTCTAAGCCTCCGGTGGTGAGGGCTCTAGAGTGAGGAACCTCCACACAGAACGTGCCGTCTCCAGGACCACTGCCTTCTGTTTGCGGCCCTTGATACAACAGCCAAGCGAAAGCTTCTTGAGATGTTGGTCGAAGCTTTTCGCTATAAGACAATAACTGAAACGATTATTGGAACAATAAAAATAAATGAGTCTACATTCCACATGGCGTTAATCTCACGAGCAAGGTCTAAGTACTTTGATAAATTTTCCTTCCCCGCTTTCACGAGATTCCCATCATATGTGGAATGGTGATATTAACAATTATTGCACGGCGTACCGATCGGTCGACTAGCACTATGTCAAGTCTATTGGCAGCAATATATAGGCCTGTCAGTTATAATCGACCGATCGTTCGATCCCAGTAGAGCAATGCACTACTATTCTCCAGAACTAACGCAGGGTCGTACCTATAGTAAGGTATCTTAACATCTACAAGGCCATATTGAAGAGCAAGTTGTTGATGCCCAAGCTCTTTTACTAATCTGTGTGCCCCACCCATCAATATTATTATCATTTACAAGACAATTATTACATTGTTGTTCTAAATCTCTCTCTCTCTGTCGTGTTCCTCATTACTGAGGGTCGTGACTCCTTCCACCGACGACTTTCTTTGATACGATGATGACTTTGTTGTTCTAAATAAGTAAGTCCATTTTCAAGAAAAGGGCGAACTTCTCGGAACGTATCGTTTAGTTGCGGGAAGCTCTAGAATGCCTCCTCGTCCAACATCCCGCAGCGCCTGAAGACATTGAAGAGAGCTATTCTTGGAGTATCTATCTACACGCGATCAAATCTTAAATGTTGAGAAAGCTGAGGTGCACCCTTTATTTAATGTAGTCTGAGCTGAGGTGGTCTATGCAGGGTAAACACATAGCTCTTAGGATCACTGGTCTTTGAGAAGCCAGGGCGCTGCAATGGCAAACCCGTAATGCGTACAAGGATGGCAGAGGCACACCAATGGATTCATCATCCAAGAGACGTTGAAAATCCCAAAAATTCGTTTGTTGAAAATCCGATAGGCTGAGGTGACGGTGACAATGTTAAGAAAACTGTTGACTGAGGATTTAAATGGATATTTTTGAGAGTGTATGAATTGACTCGTATAAGTAGTATGAAAGATATTATACGAGACAATTCATACACTTCAATCTACTCTGTATAGATAGGCATGGCATAAAAGTTAACTAGGGGTGTGTGGTCGATAATACTCCTACCGACAATTTCCACTTCCACTCCAATTAAGCACGAAGCATGTAGAGTATGTAGAGTATATAGTGGAGTAGTAGTAGTATAAGTAGAGTATGTACACTGTGTTTAATTACAGTTAGACATCACTATCAGAAAATAAAATAAAATGTTCGGTCGGGTCGCAGTGCCATTTTTCACTTCATTGATTCGGTACAACGGGTGCTATTTTTACTAGAAGGTTATTAAGGCGTTATAAATAGCCAAGTGCTAACGAATTTGATTACATACAGATCGTTTGTATGTATTATGTATTTTTAAAATCAAAACGTATGCACCTACAAGTATTAAGGGTGCTCTTCATTCTCGCTTCTCCATACAAACGTATTACGCCTATTTTTCGGTTATTTGCGGTAATAATAGATCTAAAACTAAGCCAGATATCGATTTTTATCTCTATTATCTATGCCCTAAAATTCATTAATTTAGGGCCGATTTTTCAATCGCCAGATAATCGTTAACTATGGAATAAATATGTCATTTTGACAGATTTTTTATAGCTGTTTCATTTCTTAGATAGTTATTGAAAGTTAAAAAATCTCAATAGAGATTTAGGAAGTAACTCGTTACTTTTATGATGGATCTTTATTTGAGGCTTGATTTACCTAGGAAACTCTATCTCTATTACTATCTATACAAAATAGAGATTGGTGCCTATACTAGCTGAGGTGCCTGGGAACGAAAAAAAAAATTACAAAATAATAAAACCAATACGCATTGGTTATCAAGAGCTGTTGTCAAAATTGATGAAATGAAAATATGTCAAAATTACAACGTACTAAAAGTGTTTATGAATACCAGCGATAGAATTATTATTTGAATGTTTTATTTAAAGCAAGCCCAAGTAGTTGAGGTCAAGGGAAGGTATGGTATAATAATCCAGGAGCTGCAGGTTAAATATTCAGCGAGTGGGACCCGACGCACGGCGCGGGCTTCCTTTGCATAATTCATTGATTTGTATCGCTACTGTTGAGTCCCCTTCGGCCGTCGGGTACAAATGCGAATGCGGGTACAAATCTGAATTCAAAATCAATTTTTTCGATTTATAAGTCTTGACGTCAAACGAAAGCAACGAATAAAAATATAGGAGGAAAATGGATTCCAGGAAACTTAATTGTGCTGTTTAAATGATAGGAGACACAATTTTGAAGGGAAAACGTTTTTCGAGGCACCGGGTAGGTAGTGTGGAATTGTACAGTTTACATAATATGAAAATGCAATTATTGAAAATCATTAATTGAACTTAATAAGCTAATTAATCTTAGCGTGGGGGGGTATCATCCGGGCGAGATTTTTTTATTAGTGTTTCGCAAATTACTAACACGTCGTAGGCTTATAAAAATGAGTTTTGCTACATTGTAATAAAAAAAATTCTCAACAATTCCCATTCACCTCATATTCATTCCCGAAAGATTATTTTCTAGATTTGGAGCTATGGGGAACCTGAATAAATGAGTATTTTGACCAAAGTTTTTATTAAAGAAAAACATGTAAGATGCATAAACGTTACGTTCGCAAAACTCATTACCATAAGCCTACTATTTGCGAAAAACTAAATAAAATTTGAATTTCATGGAGAACTTGGGCCGAAACCCTTTAAGCTAAGTTATGCTTACTTGTTGCTAAGTTAAAATTAGATAATCAGCTAGGTTATTGAATCTAAGTAGTTCATCTCGGTCGAAGTAGTGTGCTATGAGCATCGATATTCTAATTGGTATGTCGATGGCTATGAGCGTTCGTTGGACGATAGCGTGAACACTTCACGCGCAAAGGAAAGAAATCGTGTCAACGTCTGTTTACAAATTTTGATTTAGTATCTAGAGGCTAGAGGCATGGGCGTTTCAGCTGTTATCTTGTTTGGTAACGCAAGTACGCAACCAATATTAAATCAACATTGCGCTTGATATCTACCTTCCTTCACCCTCCAAGTCGCACGGCTCAGCGTATTGTCTGTTATAATAATTTTATCAAGTCGTAACATTCACTTCTGCTGTACTGCGATGTTGGAGCTAATTGTACTAACTCTTATCAGAATCGTTGTTTTTCTTATCACCCACACCTACTTGTACTTGATTAATGACTGAAATGTGGGACAAGAATGGTTAATATTTATTGTATCTCTACCTAAAAGTGAGAAATATTGCTAATGATTTCAATTTTTTTCTAGAGTTTAGTAACACCTGGGCGCTTATATACTTTCTAATATATAAAATTGTCGTGTCTCGTGATTGTCACCAAAATCTTTCGAAACGGCCCGACCGATTGTTATAAAATTTTCTGTGTATGTTCGGTAGGTCTGAGAGTAGGTCGTAATTTTTTTAACGCTATTTTTTTATACCTAATGACATAACAAGTGTGCCCGATCAGCTAGTTTTTGCATGTAAACTGAGTAGGCATTTGGAGTGGTTAGTTTAATGAATCCAAAGTGAAAGACTGAACAAGCGGCGGCGTGGTCGTCGGCGTCTATTGTTGGCGGCATCCCGTAGCCATCTATTATTGACTCGCCGCTGGAGATATTTGGCGCGTCGCCAGCGGCGACCACGTGTTCACCAGTCACGGGACGGTACATGCGTGCTCGATATTTGACTTATCGAGAGCATTCAGTTTAAACTCTAACCGCGATTCCCAACTGGACGAGTAGATCTTATAGAATATAGATGCACATGTTATGCAAATGTCTCTTGAAATTAATTTATCACTTTAACTGCTTCATCGTTATCTCATGTAATAAATGCATTTTACACAAGTTTTATCTACGAGTCTAAATGTTTATTCTACACATATTTCATGAAAAGTTCTACCGCCATTTTGTACAAGCAAACAGTATCGCCATCTGTTAAAATTCTTTTCGTGGCTGCTGAGTGGCCTTACTGCTGGTGACAAAATAAGCATTATTTGGCACCGGTAAACTGGCTACATTTTTTCGCGCCGTCCGCCCTGTCTAATTGCCGCTTTATGTACTTAGAAGAAGATACTGAAAATTGTTGAAAAATTGTCCAGGGTGTAATTGTCTGTTACTCAGAACTTCAGGATAATTGTTGATTTTTATTAGAACCCGTATCTTATTTCAGCTGGCTCCAAAACCGAGAAAGCGGTTAAGATGAAGAAAGAGTTAGTGGCAGGCGTCAAAGCAGTCAGCTGCAGCAATGGGCACGCGAGCACTCCGAACGGGCGCGCCGACGACGAGGGCGGCGGAAGCGTCTCGGCGCCGCGCGTCTCGTACGCGGCAGCGGCGCGCAAGGCGCTGTCCCCGCAGATAAATAATACGCCCCCGCCATTCCCGCTGAACACAGGTTTGTTGTTGTTTTGACCATTAATGTTTAACGCTATGACCAATCCATTTGTTTACGTGCTTTACTAAATTACTATTTCAATGTTAACAATGACGACCGATTGGCACAGTTAGTATGATCCTGCCTTCTGCGTTAGGGGTCGTGAGTATAGTTTACATCCTATTCTCATACCGACCGAATATTGACAATAAACTTCATTTAAATCGGTCGAGCCGTTTCGGAGGAATTTGGTTACGAACACAGTGACACGAGAATTTTATATATTAGAATATCTAATATAATATGGTTTCAGTTCTCTAGTAACATAAGCCATCGCATACTTTAGGGCTAGATATAGCGATGTGTACAAAGTCCTAATATACGTAGGTATAATATGTAATAGAATGTTCTTTATTATATTTTCAGAATGTCCGAAAAGTAAAACGAACTGTGAAAAATCTTTGCAAGCCAAACTCGGTACTTCGACTACCAAACTAAATGGAGAGAAGTCACTTTTAGATAACGATAAAGATAAATTAAGTACCAAAGAATCAATCATGAACGGCACCGAAAATACAAATGTTGTCAATGGTGATGTAAAAAATATTTCAGATTGTGATATTAGTAGTAGTGATAATACTAAAATAGTTTCTAATGGAATTAACAGTGACTCAGATGATGTGAAATCAAATATGTCGAATGATGGAAATGAAAATTTAGTTTTAACTGAAGATTTGCCTTTAAAAGTTACTGAACCTAAAGCAATTAGCACCAAAAAGAAAGAAAGTAAAAAAAATGTCACATTGGAAAAACCTAAAGAATGTGAAAAGAAAAAGCCCATATCCGAAAATGTTACAGAAGATTGTAAGGAACAAAATGCTTTAAAACAATCAGAAAGCGATAGTGACAAGAAAGAAGTTGTAAAGGTCGTCAATGGTGAAAAAGAAAGAGAATCTTCTCCGAGTGAAGATGGAGATGACAAGAAGAGAGATGCAGAAGTAGTTTTTATTCAGGATATGGGATTCACAGTAAAAATTGTGAGCCCCAGGGCTGAACCATTAGATATTCAGGTTAGAATTATCATATTTATAACAAGTTTTTCTTATTCATATTATCTTGTGTATATTTAGGTAAATGTATATATATAATAAATTCATGAAATTTTTGTAGGTTTCGAGTATGGAGCTTGTACAAGAGATTCATCAAGTGCTGATGGACCGCGAGGACACGTGTCACAGAACTTGCTTTTCTCTTCAACTTGATGGTGTTACCTTAGACAATTTTGCAGAATTAAAGAATATTGAAGGTCTTAAAGAGGGATCTGTTATAAAGGTAAAGTTATTTGATATAGACACCGAGTTCTGTAAGTTGTCCTTTAGCTAAATAAAGAAGTACATAGTCATAACTCATAATGTAGTGGGTCCAAAATAAGCATGTCAATAGCGAAATTATAGATATTTCAATACAAGAAGACGCGCCCCACTCTATCCAAGTCGCTTATGTTTTATTCGATTTGTATGGAATATGAATTTGCGTCTTACCATCAGCAGGACTAGACAAAGTAACTTGGCGTTAAGCGTTGACGACATTAGAAAAACCACGTGACCGAATAAAAACAAATGAAAGCATAATCTACTCTATGCTTAGCGTTGTTCACTGTCGGCTGTCAATTGTCATGCGAAGTACGCTAAAGGTATCTACAATGTCAGCGAGAACGCCAGGGAGCTTTCAAATGGTCGTACTCAATTTTCAAAAACAGCGTGTTTTCCTCTATTCGGTCACGTGGCAGGCGAGATTGTAATCAATTAAAGTCCGGTCGCGGAGCACGAAGAATTTCGTACATTAACCAGTTACTACCTGTCTCTGTCACTCCCGCGTCAAAATAATGCGGTCACGCTCGCACAGATGCAATGACCCCGTCCTGTGCGAGCGTGACCGCATTATTTTGACGCGGGAGTGACAGAGACAGGTAGTAACAGGTTAATGTATGAAATTCTTCGTGCTCCGCGACCGGACTTTTAGTAACATGTGGTGTGGTGTAACATGTTTGCAGGTGGTAGAGGAGCCGTACACGATGCGCGAGGCCAGGATCCACGTGCGGCACGTGCGCGACCTGCTCAAGTCCATCGACTACGGGGACGCGTACGCCGGCCAGGAGTGCAGCTCGCTGGCCTTCCTCAACGTCGTCACGCAGGGCGACATATTAGGTCGGTGGCTGGTATCAACATAAACAAACGTAGCTTTAGAGCGAGGCCCCATTAGTGCGTTGCGCTGCGTTGCGTCGTCGCTGCGTCGGTTTCCATATATTTTTTACGACATGACCCATTACACCGTAGCCGACAATTCAACGGATCGACGGACGAGAGACGAAGCGGGAGGGAGGGTGATGCGCTGCGTTGTCGGAGCTCCGCTGTGTTAGTGCTATCAAAGGAGATATCCAGAATCTTCTATGGTTTCTACGTTTATTTCGGGGGTGGCGTAATAAAAGCAACAAAAGAACACGTTTGTAATATCCATTGCGAAGGCTGACCTGAGACGCAGCCAGTGTTGCTGCGACGCTCTTGCGCTGCGATAACGTGCCTCGTCGCAACGCACGTGTGGCATACAATGCGCTGTTCCGTTGCGACGACGCAACGCAACGCAGCGCAACGCACTAATGGGGCCTCGCTCTTAGTGGTACTCATGCAGCTGTAGCCATATGACATGTATACAAAGCTGTTGATCGCTCAAATGGAAAAAAAAATTAAGAAATTTATGAGAATGGCATATCTAAATCACATGACTTCTGCGCAGTCAACTGTCATTTTTTGAATTTCGTTCCATTTGAGCGATCGACAGTTTTCTGTGGTGATTGCAAATATGTCATTACTATGGCTATGGCTCCTGATCGGGAAGTACTTTCTACACATGCTTTACAAACGAAAACTTACATCTAGCGAAGTACGGATTTCACCCCAAAGGGTTTGTATAGAGAAAACTATACAAAAAGCATTGTGTATTTGCTCAGTAGAAAATTTCTATGTATGTTAATGCCCTCGGCTCCGCCTTCTGGCCTGAAACAACACACTCGTTGGTGAACGGTAATTTTCTTGGTAAATATCTAATATTATTAATTAGTAAACTAACTGTTAACATCTATAATCTAATTCCGATAGGAACTGTGTTTCGTTATCTGTGATATCTTGTCAAAATACGAGTACCATTTATATACAATATTACAGACAAAAAGAACATTTGTTTTATTTTCTAAGTAACAATGTAAATGAGCCAGAGACAGCTATTATAAAATCACCGAATGATATTTGAAATTTACAAATTTTTATAATTGTAATGGTATATTTATTGTATAATCATTTAAAATACTTTTTCTGTATTTTTCAGAGAAAAAGAAGTCACGTCCAGAGAGCGTAGATTGTACTCCGCCCGATTTTATAATGCCCGGTAGTACGGAGAGGCCTATGTTGCCGCTACATCCGGGCCTCACGAAGGAAAACAAAGCGCCACAATGTTTAAAGGTACAACTTTTTCGCTAAACATGTTTACATATTGTGACTTAGTTTGTAGAGAGGCACTTGAATAAATTTTCAAGTTATATATTTTATATGAATAAGTTTGTTATTCATATTGTATACTTTAGCTTTCTATATCTTGCAATCCTTTGTCACGAAGGTAATTGCAAAGTCAGAGATTTTTAACACATTATGTTAAGAATCCTTGACCAGCAGGTAGACGCTCCACACGTGTTCGTTAAAGAGATGTAGGGTTTAGAATAAAATGTCCAGAAAACTTCAATGGTGTTTTTAATCTGTAAAACTTTAAAAAGCATATCTCCAAAACAAGCTTAAGTGATACCTGCACATCTAAGATTCTAGATAAATTCTAATGCATTGCTGACAGGTTCTGACCACGTCTGGTTGGAACCCGCCGCCCGGGCCGCGCAAGATGTGCGGCGACCTGCTGTACCTGCACGTCGTCACCCTCGAGGACCGCCACTTCCACATAACGGCGTGCCCGCGCGGCTTCTACCTCAATCAGTAAGAGCATGTTCCGCTTGATTACATTCTGTGTTGTACGGTACCGACCACGTCTGATGAAACCCGCCGCCCGGGCCGCGCAAGATGTGCGGCGACCTGCTGTACCTGCACGTCGTCACCCTCGAGGACCGCCACTTCCACATAACGGCGTGCCCGCGCGGCTTCTACCTCAATCAGTAAGAGCATGTTCCGCTTGATTACATTCTGTGTTGTACGGTACCGACCACGTCTGTTGGAACCCGCCGCCCGGGCCGCGCAAGATGTGCGGCGACCTGCTGTACCTGCACGTCGTCACCCTCGAGGACCGCCACTTCCACATAACGGCGTGCCCGCGCGGCTTCTACCTCAATCAGTAAGAGCATGTTCCGCTTGATTACATTCTGTGTTGTACGGTACCGACCACGTCTGTTGGAACCCGCCGCCCGGGCCGCGCAAGATGTGCGGCGACCTGCTGTACCTGCACGTCGTCACCCTCGAGGACCGCCACTTCCACATAACGGCGTGCCCGCGCGGCTTCTACCTCAATCAGTAAGAGCATGTTCCGCTTGATTACATTCTGTGTTGTACGGTACCGACCACGTCTGTTGGAACCCGCCGCCCGGGCCGCGCAAGATGTGCGGCGACCTGCTGTACCTGCACGTCGTCACCCTCGAGGACCGCCACTTCCACATAACGGCGTGCCCGCGCGGCTTCTACCTCAATCAGTAAGAGCATGTTCCGCTTGATTACATTCTGTGTTGTACGGTACCGACCACGTCTGTTGGAACCCGCCGCCCGGGCCGCGCAAGATGTGCGGCGACCTGCTGTACCTGCACGTCGTCACCCTCGAGGACCGCCACTTCCACATAACGGCGTGCCCGCGCGGCTTCTACCTCAATCAGTAAGAGCATGTTCCGCTTGATTACATTCTGTGTTGTACGGTACCGACCACGTCTGTTGGAACCCGCCGCCCGGGCCGCGCAAGATGTGCGGCGACCTGCTGTACCTGCACGTCGTCACCCTCGAGGACCGCCACTTCCACATAACGGCGTGCCCGCGCGGCTTCTACCTCAATCAGTAAGAGCATGTTCCGCTTGATTACATTCTGTGTTGTACGGTACCGACCACGTCTGTTGGAACCCGCCGCCCGGGCCGCGCAAGATGTGCGGCGACCTGCTGTACCTGCACGTCGTCACCCTCGAGGACCGCCACTTCCACATAACGGCGTGCCCGCGCGGCTTCTACCTCAATCAGTAAGAGCATGTTCCGCTTGATTACATTCTGTGTTGTACGGTACCGACCACGTCTGTTGGAACCCGCCGCCCGGGCCGCGCAAGATGTGCGGCGACCTGCTGTACCTGCACGTCGTCACCCTCGAGGACCGCCACTTCCACATAACGGCGTGCCCGCGCGGCTTCTACCTCAATCAGTAAGAGCATGTTCCGCTTGATTACATTCTGTGTTGTACGGTACCGACCACGTCTGTTGGAACCCGCCGCCCGGGCCGCGCAAGATGTGCGGCGACCTGCTGTACCTGCACGTCGTCACCCTCGAGGACCGCCACTTCCACATAACGGCGTGCCCGCGCGGCTTCTACCTCAATCAGTAAGAGCATGTTCCGCTTGATTACATTCTGTGTTGTACGGTACCGACCACGTCTGTTGGAACCCGCCGCCCGGGCCGCGCAAGATGTGCGGCGACCTGCTGTACCTGCACGTCGTCACCCTCGAGGACCGCCACTTCCACATAACGGCGTGCCCGCGCGGCTTCTACCTCAATCAGTAAGAGCATGTTCCGCTTGATTACATTCTGTGTTGTACGGTACCGACCACGTCTGTTGGAACCCGCCGCCCGGGCCGCGCAAGATGTGCGGCGACCTGCTGTACCTGCACGTCGTCACCCTCGAGGACCGCCACTTCCACATAACGGCGTGCCCGCGCGGCTTCTACCTCAATCAGTAAGAGCATGTTCCGCTTGATTACATTCTGTGTTGTACGGTACCGACCACGTCTGTTGGAACCCGCCGCCCGGGCCGCGCAAGATGTGCGGCGACCTGCTGTACCTGCACGTCGTCACCCTCGAGGACCGCCACTTCCACATAACGGCGTGCCCGCGCGGCTTCTACCTCAATCAGTAAGAGCATGTTCCGCTTGATTACATTCTGTGTTGTACGGTACCGACCACGTCTGTTGGAACCCGCCGCCCGGGCCGCGCAAGATGTGCGGCGACCTGCTGTACCTGCACGTCGTCACCCTCGAGGACCGCCACTTCCACATAACGGCGTGCCCGCGCGGCTTCTACCTCAATCAGTAAGAGCATGTTCCGCTTGATTACATTCTGTGTTGTACGGTACCGACCACGTCTGTTGGAACCCGCCGCCCGGGCCGCGCAAGATGTGCGGCGACCTGCTGTACCTGCACGTCGTCACCCTCGAGGACCGCCACTTCCACATAACGGCGTGCCCGCGCGGCTTCTACCTCAATCAGTAAGAGCATGTTCCGCTTGATTACATTCTGTGTTGTACGGTACCGACCACGTCTGTTGGAACCCGCCGCCCGGGCCGCGCAAGATGTGCGGCGACCTGCTGTACCTGCACGTCGTCACCCTCGAGGACCGCCACTTCCACATAACGGCGTGCCCGCGCGGCTTCTACCTCAATCAGTAAGAGCATGTTCCGCTTGATTACATTCTGTGTTGTACGGTACCGACCACGTCTGTTGGAACCCGCCGCCCGGGCCGCGCAAGATGTGCGGCGACCTGCTGTACCTGCACGTCGTCACCCTCGAGGACCGCCACTTCCACATAACGGCGTGCCCGCGCGGCTTCTACCTCAATCAGTAAGAGCATGTTCCGCTTGATTACATTCTGTGTTGTTCGGTACCGACCACGTCTGGTTGGAACCCGCCGCCCAGACTATCAACTCCAATCAATAAACACCAAGACCTTTGTAATGATTTAAACTACGTAAAATTATCATGAGTTAGTTTTGAAATTTTGACTTTAAATAAAATTGATATAATATACATTTAATTAGATAACTTTCTTCTTCACAGATCCACCGAAGAAGTGTTCAACCCACGTCCTTTTAATCCATCCCTTCTTTGTCATTCCTTGATCGAGCTTCTGAGTATCGTGTCTCCGGCCTTCAAGCGCAACTTCGCGCTGGTGCAGAAGAGGCGTATGCAGAAGCATCCGTTCGAGCGCGTCGCCACGCCGTACCAGGTGTACCAGTGGGCGTCGCCCATGCTGGACCACACCGTCGATGCGATACGCGCGGAGGATAGTGAGTATCCAAACTACTACTTCGACTCCGAACTACAGTACACTTTTTGATTTTAACTAGTCTGACCCGTCTAACGCTGTCCTTGCAAAAATTTATACTTTTGGGGTCGACAGAAAAGCAGAAATTTTCTTTATGTTACGAAAATAAGAAATAGGGAAGGCTTTTTCAAAATTCCCTCTGGATAACCCAAGGGAATCAACTAGTAGTCGTTCATAACTGTAAACTATCTATGTGATTTCGAATACAAAACGTCACCATTCATTTCTTAACTACTATATTGTACGATGATACGTGTATGATTTTTGTTTTTTTCTGTGCAGCGTTCTCGTCCAAGCTGGGCTACGAGGAGCACATTCCGGGGCAGACGCGCGACTGGAACGAGGAGCTGCAGACCACGCGCGAGCTGCCGCGCGCCACGCTGCCCGAGCGGCTGCTCAGGGAACGAGCCATATTCAAGGTACACACTACAAGACATGTTACGTCCAAGCTGGGCTACGAGGAGCACATTCCGGGGCAGACGCGCGACTGGAACGAGGAGCTGCAGACCACGCGCGAGCTGCCGCGCGCCACGCTGCCCGAGCGGCTGCTCAGGGAACGAGCCATATTCAAGGTACACACTACAAGACATGTTACGTCCAAGCTGGGCTACGAGGAGCACATTCGGGGGCAGACGCGCGACTGGAACGAGGAGCTGCAGACCACGCGCGAGCTGCCGCGCGCCACGCTGCCCGAGCGGCTGCTCAGGGAACGAGCCATATTCAAGGTACACACTACAAGACATGTTACGTCCAAGCTGGGCTACGAGGAGCACATTCCGGGGCAGACGCGCGACTGGAACGAGGAGCTGCAGACCACGCGCGAGCTGCCGCGCGCCACGCTGCCCGAGCGGCTGCTCAGGGAACGAGCCATATTCAAGGTACACACTACAAGACATGTTACGTCCAAGCTGGGCTACGAGGAGCACATTCCGGGGCAGACGCGCGACTGGAACGAGGAGCTGCAGACCACGCGCGAGCTGCCGCGCGCCACGCTGCCCGAGCGGCTGCTCAGGGAACGAGCCATATTCAAGGTACACACTACAAGACATGTTACGTCCAAGCTGGGCTACGAGGAGCACATTCCGGGGCAGACGCGCGACTGGAACGAGGAGCTGCAGACCACGCGCGAGCTGCCGCGCGCCACGCTGCCCGAGCGGCTGCTCAGGGAACGAGCCATATTCAAGGTACACACTACAAGACATGTTACGTCCAAGCTGGGCTACGAGGAGCACATTCCGGGGCAGACGCGCGACTGGAACGAGGAGCTGCAGACCACGCGCGAGCTGCCGCGCGCCACGCTGCCCGAGCGGCTGCTCAGGGAACGAGCCATATTCAAGGTACACACTACAAGACATGTTACGTCCAAGCTGGGCTACGAGGAGCACATTCCGGGGCAGACGCGCGACTGGAACGAGGAGCTGCAGACCACGCGCGAGCTGCCGCGCGCCACGCTGCCCGAGCGGCTGCTCAGGGAACGAGCCATATTCAAGGTACACACTACAAGACATGTTACGTCCAAGCTGGGCTACGAGGAGCACATTCCGGGGCAGACGCGCGACTGGAACGAGGAGCTGCAGACCACGCGCGAGCTGCCGCGCGCCACGCTGCCCGAGCGGCTGCTCAGGGAACGAGCCATATTCAAGGTACAGATACAGACTACAAGACATCTTCTCCTGATCGCGGCTTGAAATTTCTGTGGTCCCTGGTGTCCCGTTCAACGCCCCCGATCTATTATGGCGCCACCAACTACAGTTCCCAGCCATCTTGGTTGCCGCCTGGAACAGCAGCCGCTTCTTCTTGAATTAGAAGACGGATTCTTCTCAGCAAACCATTTCATTTGATACCCATAACTGGGAGCATGGTAGTGCCCTCGCCAAGTCGCACGCACTGCATCTGACATAGGCAAGCGTATAGAACATCAAGTGAACGTCATGCTAGTCTCATTTTTGTTTGTTATGAAAAATAAATGATTGTCGTCAGGTGCACAGCGACTTCGTGGCGGCGGCGACGCGCGGCGCCATGGCGGTGGTGGACGGCAACGTGATGGCCATCAACCCGGGCGAGGAGCCCAAGATGCAGATGTTCATCTGGAACAACATTTTCTTTTCGCTCGGCTTCGACGTGCGCGACCACTACAAGGACCTCGGCGGGGACGCGGCGGCGTTCGTTGCGCCGGTAACCGCACGCAGACTTATCTAATATCAGTGACAGTCCTTTTCGTTACGGATATCATTGCCATTCAGTTCTTTGTTTTGTAACGGGTTAGCATTGATTAATTACTTGGCATAACTTTTAATTGCATCAGTTTCGTCGTCGTTTTAGGCGATGGACGTCCAGTGCCGGACATAGGCCACGATCTTGCGCCGCCTGGCGCCA
This sequence comes from Coenonympha arcania, assembly GCA_036785405.1. Lineage (NCBI taxonomy): Eukaryota > Metazoa > Arthropoda > Insecta > Lepidoptera > Nymphalidae > Coenonympha > Coenonympha arcania. The sequence goes on from CM072067.1 coordinate 9,737,293, forward strand.
GCGACTCCCCGCGACTTTCTTCATATCGTCCGTCCTCCTGGTAGGGGGTCTATCGACACTGCGCTTCCCGATGGCCGCCATTTCCACACCTTGGGTCCCCAACGTCCATCGGTCCTACGAGCTTTGTGTCTTGCTCATTGCCACTTAAGTTATGCGACGCGTTGAGCTACTTTGGTTCTTTTGCGGAACTCCTCATTTCTGATTCGATCGGGCAAAGTTACTCTAAGCGTAGTTCTTGCTGAGTGACCCTAAGCCTTCTTATTAGGCCCAGTTTCATAGGTTTCGAGTGAATGCAATGTTATGTAACCATGTTGTTTTTAACTGAATATAAAACAATTTTTGTGAAATTGTACACGTGAAACTGTGTGTTAAATAGCAGTGTTTTCTAGCGGAACGACTTGCAAGGCGTGCGCGTGTACAGCGCCGTGGACACGCCCGGGCTGCACACGCTGGGCACGGTGGTGGTGGACTACCGCGGGTACCGCGTCACCGCGCAGTCCATCATCCCCGGCATCCTGGAGAAGGAGCAGGAGCAGAGCGTCGTGTACGGCAGCATTGACTTCGGGACCACCGTGCTGTCGCATCCCAAGTACATGGAGCTGGTGAGTCGGGATATTACACTAACACATCCTGGAGAAGGAGCAGGAGCAGAGCATCGTGTACGGCAGCATTGACTTCGGGACCACCGTGCTGTCGCATCCCAAGTACATGGAGCTGGTGAGTGGGGATGTTACACAACTTAGGTTTTAAGGCTTAAGACCATAGACGTATACACAGGACCCGGCGAACAGCGCGAAAAAATGTCGCCAGCTTCAAACAAACAAATATAATTTTTTTAACATCAGTAAACTGGGGACATTTTTTCGCGCGGTTGTCGCAACGGTGTCAGTAGTAAGCTGACCCTTATGGACCGATACTTGTCATTAGGCGCGTTGAAAGCGGACAGTTTCCGCCATATTGTGGCGTTTTAGCGAGAATTTTGACAGATGGCGCTACTTTTTTCTCGTCTGAAGGAAGTTCACATAAATTGTTCAGATGGGCTCATCCTCATTTTGATATCGGTGCTAAAGACCTATGTTGGAGTTTTATTGCCTCTGGTGTGGCAGGATAAAATAAATAATTTACCTATTTCAATAAAGTATCTTTAAGTGAGAATTTTGATTTAGTCAACACACTCCAACCACAAACTTACCAAAGACAATCTAAGAAATAGAATACATAAGTCATACACCTATAGCTGCTGGTCTTGATGGCTAGGAGGAAACCGCCTTACAGATCTAGACTACTTATGCATAATGAATACTGTGTAAGTTAGGCGTGTTGCCACTGTGGTCGATTCCGTTGTGCAAAATCTCTAAACTAAACTAATTTAAAATAGTGCTATCCTTTTCCATAGGGAGAGTTTGAAAAAGATAACACTACTTAACCGTTACGTTATAACCGTTTGAATATTGTTTCCAGCTGAGCAAAGCCGGCCAGCAGCTTAAGATCATGCCTCACTCAGTGATCAGCGCGAACGGCGAGACGGTGGAGCTGTGTTCCAGCGTGGAGTGCAAGGGCATCATCGGCAACGACGGCCGCCACTACATTCTCGACCTGCTGCGCACCTTCCCGCCCGACGTCAACTTCCTGCAGTGTGAGTACAGGTTTACACAAAATCATGCCAACAACAACAATAGAGGCATCAACTTCTTGCAGTGTAAGTACAGATGACGTGCCAACAACATCGACGTAAATAACCTGCAGTGTGAGTACAGGTTACACAAGACCATGCCAACAACAACAACAACAGGAGCGTGAACGTCCTGCAGTGTGAATACAGATTATATGCCAACAACATCAACGTCAACTGCCTGTAGTGTGAGTACAGGTTTACACAAGATCATGCCAACAACATCAACGTCAACTGCCTGCAGTGTGAGTACAGGTTACACAAGATCATGCCAACAACTCAACAACTACAACAGGAGCATCAACCTCCTGCAGCGTGAGTACACATTACGTGCCAAAACCATCGACGTATACTGCCTGCAGTGTGAGTTCAGATCACAAGATCGTGCACGTAACAACAACAACAACATGGACGTCGACTTTTTGCAGTGTGAGTCCAGATTACATGGCAACAACATCAACTCTGCAGTGTCAGTACAGATTACAGCTGCAAAACAACAATGCCAACAACACATAGTAGTTTTTCAAAGGAATCATTGTAATGTTTACTTTTTTATTTGCAGTGGATGACGACGATTTGCGAGAGGATATAAAATCAATGGGCTTCCCAATTATACATAAGCACAAACTGTGTTGCCTTAGACAAGAATTAGTTGATAGTTTTGTTGAGTAAGTATACATTAACCGAAAAGTAATTTTATCATTAAATATAAGCAATAAGGCTTTATGAATAATTTTGTTTTCAGGGCACGTTACTTTATGTTCATACGTTACGCTGCGTTCCACTTACAGCAGTTAAGTGCGAAACGACAGAGAAAGACATCAGAGCAGAAGGCGATTGAAGTTAATAAGGATAGCGACAAAAAAGAGGCTGCAAAAGAGACGGAAAAAGGAACAAAAAGAGATACCAAGAGTCAGGAAAAGGAGGTTAAAAGAGATAGCAAGAGTCAAGAGAAGGAAACTAAAGTAGACAGTAACAGTCAAGACAAGGAACACAAGGATAAGAAACAAAAGAAGGAGGAAAAGAAGGAGAAGCTAGACACTGCCAAAAAAGAAGATTCGAAAGATTCCGATAAAATAGAGAACATAGAAATTAAAGAAAAGGATGATGAAATGTTGCTCAATGAAAACTATTCGGAAATCGATACTGATGTTGCCAAAAAAATTGTTGAGAGCATTACAGACTCGATATGTAGTGGAGACAAACAGGAAAGTGATTGTAAGTAAACATTATGTTTTCCATAATTTTTAATAATTGCTTATCACCAAACTCATTGAGGACTCTAGTAATTTGGTCTTTTCCAAGGGGAATTGTCTTTCTTTTAACTTTCTATTACAGAGTTGTTTACAATTTAAAATATATAAGATTAAAGATAGAGATTTGCATACAAACTTAAAATCAATGAACCGATAATTTAATGTAAAAAGAGATTATTTAATGATGGAGTTTTTACAATTTCGTCTTTCATATTTGCATATTTACAAGATTCGCATTCTGCGTTCGTAATTAATCTGTTCAGAGTCATAAATGATATGCTAATACTGTCCTCGAATACGTCCTAATAATAGAGCCATCTAGATATCTTTATTATATTATATTCTTGTACAGATATTTCAATCCACAAAGGCGCGCCCCACTCTGTAAAACTACATATCAATCGAATGAAACAAGCGATCTTGACAGAGTAGGGCGCGACGTCGTGTATTGAAATATCTAAAGACAGATTATGGACGAGAATGGTTTTATGTATGAGTATGTCGCTGTGTGCGATTTGGGAAGGTGAAGTCATAGCAGAGATTGCTATTCCGGTTTAATTTTTGCATTGCTCCTTTTAATTCCTTTTAATTTGCTCAAAAAGTTGACATTTCCATGTGTGTTTAGCGTGCGCAAAGTTATTCTTTTCCGCACTAGTGCTTTTGTGTTTTCCTCCTACGCGGCACCGGAGCGGGCGCACCAGGAGCGCATGAATACGAACACGGCATGCAAACACGGAGCAGGCAAACACGTAAAACCAATATTTTTTTTCGCAAATGTATTAAAAAACGTCGTTCAATGCACGTGCGGAATTGTCATTTTTACTCGTCCTTATAGTTGACTCTCGCCTTCGGCTTGGGTCAACAAACCGGGTCTCGTAAAGAAATGACAAACTTTCCGCACTTATATTGAAATATACTATTTTTCGCGTGAACGTGTGATGTGTGTCAGCGGGCTCCCGCTCGCGCGCGGTGGTGGCGGCGGCCGCGCGCGCCGTGGCGTCGCTGAAGGAGTCGGAGTTCGACGTGCGCTTCAACCCCGACGTGTACTCGGCGGGCATCAAGCACGCCGCGCCGCCCGAGCAGCTCGCCAAGCAGCGCCACCTCGTCAAGGAGGCGGCCGCCTTCCTGCTCACCACGCAGATACCCGCCTTCGTGAGTGCCACACGAGTTCCTTGTCAACTCAACCCACGCCTACGGCTGGGGTCTCCAATTTTCTTATTTTAATCCTAACACTAGCTGACCCGGCAAAAGTTGTTTTGCCATCAGGAATATAAAAAAAACATAGATAACAACCTGTTCCCAGACCTAGTGATCATACACATAAAATTTCATAACAATGGGTCCAGCCGTTTCGGAGGATTTTGGTAAAAAAGGTTGGCGAGAGAACATAGAAGATTTATCTGTATTTTGTGTCAGGTGCGCGAATGCCTGGAGCACACGTCGGCGCCAATGGACGGCGCGGGGCTAACGGAGGCGCTGCACGCGCGCGGCATCAACGTGCGCTACCTGGGCCGCGTGTGCGCCGCGCTCAAGCCGCACGCCAGCCTGCAGTACCTGCACAGCATCGCCGTGGCCGAGCTGCTGCTGCGCGCCGCCAAGCACGTCTACACCACCTACCTGCAGGTGCGTCTGTCACTATAGGAGTGTGGCGCGCACTACGGTACGCTACCTGGGCCGCGTGTGCGCCGCGCTCAAGCCGCACGCCAGCCTGCAGTACCTGCACAGCATCGCCGTGGCCGAGCTGCTGCTGCGCGCCGCCAAGCACGTCTACACCACCTACCTGCAGGTGCGTCTGTCACTATAGGAGTGTGGCGCGCACTACGGTACGCTACCTGGGCCGCGTGTGCGCCGCGCTCAAGCCGCACGCCAGCCTGCAGTACCTGCACAGCATCGCCGTGGCCGAGCTGCTGCTGCGCGCCGCCAAGCACGTCTACACCACCTACCTGCAGGTGCGTCTGTCACTATAGGAGTGTGGCGCGCACTACGGTACGCTACCTGGGCCGCGTGTGCGCCGCGCTCAAGCCGCACGCCAGCCTGCAGTACCTGCACAGCATCGCCGTGGCCGAGCTGCTGCTGCGCGCCGCCAAGCACGTCTACACCACCTACCTGCAGGTGCGTCTGTCACTATAGGAGTGTGGCGCGCACTACGGTACGCTACCTGGGCCGCGTGTGCGCCGCGCTCAAGCCGCACGCCAGCCTGGAGTACCTGCACAGCATCGCCGTGGCCGAGCTGCTGCTGCGCGCCGCCAAGCACGTCTACACCACCTACCTGCAGGTGCGTCTGTCACTATAGGAGTGTGGCGCGCACTACGGTACGCTACCTGGGCCGCGTGTGCGCCGCGCTCAAGCCGCACGCCAGCCTGCAGTACCTGCACAGCATCGCCGTGGCCGAGCTGCTGCTGCGCGCCGCCAAGCACGTCTACACCACCTACCTGCAGGTGCGTCTGTCACTATAGGAGTGTGGCGCGCACTACGGTACGCTACCTGGGCCGCGTGTGCGCCGCGCTCAAGCCGCACGCCAGCCTGCAGTACCTGCACAGCATCGCCGTGGCCGAGCTGCTGCTGCGCGCCGCCAAGCACGTCTACACCACCTACCTGCAGGTGCGTCTGTCACCTCTGACTCTGTTCCTGATACGCACTGCAAAGTCCTGTAATACCTTCCCAGGCACTATCCTCCCTGCCACCTGGGCGTACCATCACTTTCTATCAGGTGTGATCACAGTCAAGCGTATGTAGTTAAAAAAAACTCGCCCCTCATTAACTTGTTTAATAATAATTATTTGGTGAACTCCCCAGGGCTGTGAAGCCATGTGCACGAGCGCGGCGGTGTCCCACTTCCTCAACTGCTTCCTGGGCGCGTGCCCGTCGCCGGCGCCGGGCGCGGCCGAGGCGCCCGCGCGCGCGCCGCGCTCCCGCGGCCGCCGCGCCAAGAAGACGCACCACGCGGCGCCCGCCTCGCCGCCGCCCTCGCCCGACTGGCAGAACCTCACGCCCAGAGCGCTCTTCGCGCAGATCAAACACGAACTCAAGGTTAGCAAGCACTGCACGCTACAAGAAGACGCACCACGCGGCGCCCGCCTCGCCGCCGCCCTCGCCCGACTGGCGGAACCTCACGCCCAGAGCGCTCTTCGCGCAGATCAAACACGAACTCAAGGTTAGCAAGCACTGCACGCTACAAGAAGACGCACCACGCGGCGCCCGCCTCGCCGCCGCCCTCGCCCGACTGGCAGAACCTCACGCCCAGAGCGCTCTTCGCGCAGATCAAACACGAACTCAAGGTTAGCAAGCACTGCACGCTACAAGAAGACGCACCACGCGGCGCCCGCCTCGCCGCCGCCCTCGCCCGACTGGCAGAACCTCACGCCCAGAGCGCTCTTCGCGCAGATCAAACACGAACTCAAGGTTAGCAAGCACTGCACGCTACAAGAAGACGCACCACGCGGCGCCCGCCTCGCCGCCGCCCTCGCCCGACTGGCAGAACCTCACGCCCAGAGCGCTCTTCGCGCAGATCAAATACGAACTCAAGGTTAGCAAGCACTGCACGCTACAAGAAGACGCACCACGCGGCGCCCGCCTCGCCGCCGCCCTCGCCCGACTGGCAGAACCTCACGCCCAGAGCGCTCTTCGCGCAGATCAAACACGAACTCAAGGTTAGCAAGCACTGCACGCTACAAGAAGACGCACCACGCGGCGCCCGCCTCGCCGCCGCCCTCGCCCGACTGGCGGAACCTCACGCCCAGAGCGCTCTTCGCGCAGATCAAACACGAACTCAAGGTTAGCAAGCACTGCACGCTACAAGAAGACGCACCACGCGGCGCCCGCCTCGCCGCCGCCCTCGCCCGACTGGCAGAACCTCACGCCCAGAGCGCTCTTCGCGCAGATCAAACACGAACTCAAGGTTAGCAAGCACTGCACGCTACAAGAAGACGCACCACGCGGCGCCCGCCTCGCCGCCGCCCTCGCCCGACTGGCAGAACCTCACGCCCAGAGCGCTCTTCGCGCAGATCAAACACGAACTCAAGGTTAGCAAGCACTGCACGCTACAAGAAGACGCACCACGCGGCGCCCGCCTCGCCGCCGCCCTCGCCCGACTGGCAGAACCTCACGCCCAGAGCGCTCTTCGCGCAGATCAAATACGAACTCAAGGTTAGCAAGCACTGCACGCTACAAGAAGACGCACCACGCGGCGCCCGCCTCGCCGCCGCCCTCGCCCGACTGGCGGAACCTCACGCCCAGAGCGCTCTTCGCGCAGATCAAATACGAACTCAAGGTTAGCAAGCACTGCACGCTACAAGAAGACGCACCACGCGGCGCCCGCCTCGCCGCCGCCCTCGCCCGACTGGCGGAACCTCACGCCCAGAGCGCTCTTCGCGCAGATCAAACACGAACTCAAGGTTAGCAAGCACTGCACGCTACAAGAAGACGCACCACGCGGCGCCCGCCTCGCCGCCGCCCTCGCCCGACTGGCAGAACCTCACGCCCAGAGCGCTCTTCGCGCAGATCAAATACGAACTCAAGGTTAGCAAGCACTGCACGCTACAAGAAGACGCACCACGCGGCGCCCGCCTCGCCGCCGCCCTCGCCCGACTGGCGGAACCTCACGCCCAGAGCGCTCTTCGCGCAGATCAAATACGAACTCAAGGTTAGCAAGCACTGCACGCTACAAGAAGACGCACCACGCGGCGCCCGCCTCGCCGCCGCCCTCGCCCGACTGGCGGAACCTCACGCCCAGAGCGCTCTTCGCGCAGATCAAACACGAACTCAAGGTTAGCAAGCACTGCACGCTACAAGAAGACGCACCACGCGGCGCCCGCCTCGCCGCCGCCCTCGCCCGACTGGCGGAACCTCACGCCCAGAGCGCTCTTCGCGCAGATCAAATACGAACTCAAGGTTAGCAAGCACTGCACGCTACAAGAAGACGCACCACGCGGCGCCCGCCTCGCCGCCGCCCTCGCCCGACTGGCGGAACCTCACGCCCAGAGCGCTCTTCGCGCAGATCAAATACGAACTCAAGGTTAGCAAGCACTGCACGCTACAAGAAGACGCACCACGCGGCGCCCGCCTCGCCGCCGCCCTCGCCCGACTGGCGGAACCTCACGCCCAGAGCGCTCTTCGCGCAGATCAAATACGAACTCAAGGTTAGCAAGCACTGCACGCTACAAGAAGACGCACCACGCGGCGCCCGCCTCGCCGCCGCCCTCGCCCGACTGGCGGAACCTCACGCCCAGAGCGCTCTTCGCGCAGATCAAACACGAACTCAAGGTTAGCAAGCACTGCACGCTACAAGAAGACGCACCACGCGGCGCCCGCCTCGCCGCCGCCCTCGCCCGACTGGCGGAACCTCACGCCCAGAGCGCTCTTCGCGCAGATCAAATACGAACTCAAGGTTAGCAAGCACTGCACGCTACAAGAAGACGCACCACGCGGCGCCCGCCTCGCCGCCGCCCTCGCCCGACTGGCGGAACCTCACGCCCAGAGCGCTCTTCGCGCAGATCAAACACGAACTCAAGGTTAGCAAGCACTGCACGCTACAAGAAGACGCACCACGCGGCGCCCGCCTCGCCGCCGCCCTCGCCCGACTGGCGGAACCTCACGCCCAGAGCGCTCTTCGCGCAGATCAAACACGAACTCAAGGTTAGCAAGCACTGCACGCTACAAGAAGACGCACCACGCGGCGCCCGCCTCGCCGCCGCCCTCGCCCGACTGGCGGAACCTCACGCCCAGAGCGCTCTTCGCGCAGATCAAATACGAACTCAAGGTTAGCAAGCACTGCACGCTACAAGAAGACGCACCACGCGGCGCCCGCCTCGCCGCCGCCCTCGCCCGACTGGCGGAACCTCACGCCCAGAGCGCTCTTCGCGCAGATCAAATACGAACTCAAGGTTAGCAAGCACTGCACGCTACAAGAAGACGCACCACGCGGCGCCCGCCTCGCCGCCGCCCTCGCCCGACTGGCGGAACCTCACGCCCAGAGCGCTCTTCGCGCAGATCAAATACGAACTCAAGGTTAGCAAGCACTGCACGCTACAAGAAGACGCACCACGCGGCGCCCGCCTCGCCGCCGCCCTCGCCCGACTGGCGGAACCTCACGCCCAGAGCGCTCTTCGCGCAGATCAAACACGAACTCAAGGTTAGCAAGCACTGCACGCTACAAGAAGACGCACCACGCGGCGCCCGCCTCGCCGCCGCCCTCGCCCGACTGGCAGAACCTCACGCCCAGAGCGCTCTTCGCGCAGATCAAACACGAACTCAAGGTTAGCAAGCACTGCACGCTACAAGAAGACGCACCACGCGGCGCCCGCCTCGCCGCCGCCCTCGCCCGACTGGCAGAACCTCACGCCCAGAGCGCTCTTCGCGCAGATCAAATACGAACTCAAGGTTAGCAAGCACTGCACGCTACAAGAAGACGCACCACGCGGCGCCCGCCTCGCCGCCGCCCTCGCCCGACTGGCGGAACCTCACGCCCAGAGCGCTCTTCGCGCAGATCAAACACGAACTCAAGGTTAGCAAGCACTGCACGCTACAAGAAGACGCACCACGCGGCGCCCGCCTCGCCGCCGCCCTCGCCCGACTGGCGGAACCTCACGCCCAGAGCGCTCTTCGCGCAGATCAAACACGAACTCAAGGTTAGCAAGCACTGCACGCTACAAGAAGACGCACCACGCGGCGCCCGCCTCGCCGCCGCCCTCGCCCGACTGGCGGAACCTCACGCCCAGAGCGCTCTTCGCGCAGATCAAATACGAACTCAAGGTTAGCAAGCACTGCACGCTACAAGAAGACGCACCACGCGGCGCCCGCCTCGCCGCCGCCCTCGCCCGACTGGCGGAACCTCACGCCCAGAGCGCTCTTCGCGCAGATCAAATACGAACTCAAGGTTAGCAAGCACTGCACGCTACAAGAAGACGCACCACGCGGCGCCCGCCTCGCCGCCGCCCTCGCCCGACTGGCGGAACCTCACGCCCAGAGCGCTCTTCGCGCAGATCAAACACGAACTCAAGGTTAGCAAGCACTGCACGCTACAAGAAGACGCACCACGCGGCGCCCGCCTCGCCGCCGCCCTCGCCCGACTGGCGGAACCTCACGCCCAGAGCGCTCTTCGCGCAGATCAAACACGAACTCAAGGTTAGCAAGCACTGCACGCTACAAGAAGACGCACCACGCGGCGCCCGCCTCGCCGCCGCCCTCGCCCGACTGGCAGAACCTCACGCCCAGAGCGCTCTTCGCGCAGATCAAACACGAACTCAAGGTTAGCAAGCACTGCACTCTACAATCAGCCACGGCATACCCAATAGTACCGAACGGATAGTTCACTCCGCAAGATGATTTAAAGAAATAGCGACTGGCTCCGCCTCCGCTATGCACCTAAAGGTGGGTCTCTTTTTATCGCGTAACTTTATCTCTTTCGACGTACTAAGGTTGCCTCGTAATCGGGCGCATGCAGCGCGTGAAAAAGGCCGTACAAGAACCTGCAACCTAGCCGGCGCGCGGCGGCCATCTGAAATCAGTACGTCGAGACGGCTACTTGTACATTTGTGATCACGTGATAAGTGAACATGGCCTGACTCAGCGCACTAAAAGTATATTTCCTAATAGTAGTTAATTCAATGATCCGTTACTGAATGAATAATGAGATTACATAATAAGTTCTAATTTTTACAGACCTACTGGGGCTATGATCTAAACGCTGAAAGCATGGATTTAGTTATAGAGAAACATAACCTGCAAAAAATATCACTGCTAAGGTAAGTTGTGTGATGATGATATAATTATTCTTCAGTAAAACCTTTTAAAAAATCGTTTAACCTAACATATTATGAACTTTCTGTACAGGTCATTTTGTCTAAAAGTAGGCTTGCAAGTGCTGCTACGAGAGTACGACTTTGATAACAAGAACAAGACCACCTTCTCGTCCACAGACATCATGAACATTTTCCCTGTTGTCAAACATATCAACCCGAGGGTGAGTCAAAAACAAAATCTTACATTATTTACACTTGCAGACATCTCTGATTTGATTGATAGAAAAATCTTTAAAAAAATCGATAATTTTTCGATTTCAAAATTCCCACAATTACCCTATATTGATTTGAGTTTTCCAAGCCATTGATTAGTTAAATTTTAAAGGCTCGAATTTCTTATACTTTTCTACAATTGTTATGATGCTTTTATTCGTTTCAGGCATCAGACGCTTACAATTTCTACACGACTGGCCAAAACAAAATCCAAGCCGGTGCCGTGTCCGAGGGCCACGAACTAATAGCCGAGGCGTTAAACCTGCTCAACAATGTGTACGGCGCCATGCACGGCGAGATCGCGCAGTGCCTCCGCATGGTGGCGCGCCTGTGCTACGTCACGGGCGAGCACCGCGACGCCATGGCGTACCAGCAGAAGGCCGTGCTCATGTCCGAGAGGGTCAACGGCATCGACCACCCGTACACTATCACGGAATATGTGAGTATAGAACGCTTAACCTGCTCAACAACGGGCACGGAGAGATCGCTTAGAGCTGCTCATGGATGGTGCCGCGCCTGTGCTACGTCACGGGCGAGCACCGCGACGCCATGGCGTACCAGCAGAAGGCCGTGCTCATGTCCGAGAGGGTCAACGGCATCGACCACCCGTACACTATCACGGAATATGTGAGTATAGAACGCTTAACCTGCTCAACAACGGGCACGGAGAGATCGCTTAGAGCTGCTCATGGATGGTGCCGCGCCTGTGCTACGTCACGGGCGAGCACCGCGACGCCATGGCGTACCAGCAGAAGGCCGTGCTCATGTCCGAGAGGGTCAACGGCATCGACCACCCGTACACTATCACGGAATATGTGAGTATAGAACGCTTAACCTGCTCAACAACGGGCACGGAGAGATCGCTTAGAGCTGCTCATGGATGGTGCCGCGCCTGTGCTACGTCACGGGCGAGCACCGCGACGCCATGGCGTACCAGCAGAAGGCCGTGCTCATGTCCGAGAGGGTCAACGGCATCGACCACCCGTACACTATCACGGAATATGTGAGTATAGAACGCTTAACCTGCTCAACAACGGGCACGGAGAGATCGCTTAGAGCTGCTCATGGATGGTGCCGCGCCTGTGCTACGTCACGGGCGAGCACCGCGACGCCATGGCGTACCAGCAGAAGGCCGTGCTCATGTCCGAGAGGGTCAACGGCATCGACCACCCGTACACTATCACGGAATATGTGAGTATAGAACGCTTAACCTGCTCAACAACGGGCACGGAGAGATCGCTTAGAGCTGCTCATGGATGGTGCCGCGCCTGTGCTACGTCACGGGCGAGCACCGCGACGCCATGGCGTACCAGCAGAAGGCCGTGCTCATGTCCGAGAGGGTCAACGGCATCGACCACCCGTACACTATCACGGAATATGTGAGTATAGAACGCTTAACCTGCTCAACAACGGGCACGGAGAGATCGCTTAGAGCTGCTCATGGATGGTGCCGCGCCTGTGCTACGTCACGGGCGAGCACCGCGACGCCATGGCGTACCAGCAGAAGGCCGTGCTCATGTCCGAGAGGGTCAACGGCATCGACCACCCGTACACTATCACGGAATATGTGAGTATAGAACGCTTAACCTGCTCAACAACGGGCACGGAGAGATCGCTTAGAGCTGCTCATGGATGGTGCCGCGCCTGTGCTACGTCACGGGCGAGCACCGCGACGCCATGGCGTACCAGCAGAAGGCCGTGCTCATGTCCGAGAGGGTCAACGGCATCGACCACCCGTACACTATCACGGAATATGTGAGTATAGAACGCTTAACCTGCTCAACAACGGGCACGGAGAGATCGCTTAGAGCTGCTCATGGATGGTGCCGCGCCTGTGCTACGTCACGGGCGAGCACCGCGACGCCATGGCGTACCAGCAGAAGGCCGTGCTCATGTCCGAGAGGGTCAACGGCATCGACCACCCGTACACTATCACGGAATATGTGAGTATAGAACGCTTAACCTGCTCAACAACGGGCACGGAGAGATCGCTTAGAGCTGCTCATGGATGGTGCCGCGCCTGTGCTACGTCACGGGCGAGCACCGCGACGCCATGGCGTACCAGCAGAAGGCCGTGCTCATGTCCGAGAGGTTCAACGACATCGACCACCCGTACACTATCACGGAATATGTGAGTATATAACGCTTAACCTGCTCAACAACGGGCACGGCGAGATCGCACAGTGCCTGCGCATGGTGGCGCGCCTTGCTACGTCACGGGCGAGCACCGCGACGCCATGGCGTACCAGCAGAAGGCCGTGCTCATGTCCGAGAGGGTCAACGGCATCGACCACCCGTACACTATCACGGAATATGTGAGTATATAACGCTTAACCTGCTCAACAACGGGCACGGAGAGATCGCGTAGAGCTGCTCATGGATGGTCTCGCGCCTGTGCAACGACACGCCGTGCTGGCGTGCGTATGGGCGTTGCGTGCGTGCGTACGGGCGTTGCGTGCGTGCGTACGGGCGTTGCGTGCGTGCGTATTGCTGACCTCATGTCCCCGAGGGTCAACGCATTCGACCACCCGTACACTATCACGGAATATGTGAGTATATAACGCTTAACCTGCTCAACAACGGGCACGGAGAGATCGCGTAGAGCTGCTCATGGATGGTCTCGCGCCTGTGCTACGTCACGCCGTGCTGGCGTGCGTATGGGCGTTGCGTGCGTGCGTACGGGCGTTGCGTGCGTGCGTACGGGCGTTGCGTACCTGCGTATTGCTGAGCTCATGTCCCCGAGGGTCAACGGCATCGACCACCCGTACACTATCACGGAATATGTGAGTATACAGGGCGTCCCACGGCAATTCCACATGTAGCGGAAGTACCTTCAGAAGGCTTCAATTTGAAAAAAAATTTAAACTGCATTCATAGATTTCTAAATAATTTCCTGGTTGAACTGGAACTCAAAGCCAGTGTCTATGTGTTATGTTTTGACTTATATTTTATTAGTATTTATCATATTATACCTTATATTTTTTCCAGTCCCATTTGGCGTTATACTGCTTCGCGAACGGGCAAGTAAGCACCGCGCTGAAGCTGTTGTACCGCGCGCGATACCTTGCACTACTCGTTTGCGGCGAAAACCATCCAGAAATGGCGCTGTTAGATGTGAGTTACAATCCCACTTGTCATCTAAAAATCTTAGTGTAACAGCTGTTGTGGCAGCTAGCATGTAATATAACGACACAGAGGAGTCTACAGGTTTTTTTTCAGTCATTTTTGAAAGGTTATATCAGAGTTCCTTGTACTAAGTTTGCCGGTGTTAGAGGCAAGCCAAACAATTCCTCCAGCTAAGTGTTATGCCTGGGGTACCGCTCGTGGTCCAAGCGAATGACGAATGAGCTGTATGAATTGTGTTGTAAAAATGTGCTACTGTGTATATTGGACTGGTTCCGCTATCTATCGGCACCTATCGAAGATTTTTTTTCTTTTTTTATATAAGCTTGAGCTTAGCTTTTTTTTAAATCAGATTGGTTACAATTTGTCGCAGAGTAACATCGCGCTGATTCTGCACGCGGTGGGCGAGTACGAGCTGTCGCTGCGCTTCGCCGAGCGCGCGCTCAGCGTGACGGGCGCCACGCACGGCGCGCGCTCGCTCAAGGCGGCCGTGGCGCGGCACCTGCTCGCGCGCACGCTCTCCTGCCTCGGCGACTTCCGCGCCGCGCTGCAGCACGAGAAGGAGACCTACTCCATATACAAGCAGCTGGTGAGTACGAGCTGTCGCTGCGCTCTGCCGAGCGCGCGCTCAGCGTGACGGGCGCCACGCACGGCGCGCGCTCGCTCAAGGCGGCCGTGGCGCGGCACCTGCTCGCGCGCACGCTCTCCTGCCTCGGCGACTTCCGCGCCGCGCTGCAGCACGAGAAGGAGACCTACTCCATATACAAGCAGCTGGTGAGTACGAGCTGTCGCTGCGCTTCGCCGAGCGCGCGCTCAGCGTGACGGGCGCCACGCACGGCGCGCGCTCGCTCAAGGCGGCCGTGGCGCGGCACCTGCTCGCGCGCACGCTCTCCTGCCTCGGCGACTTCCGCGCCGCGCTGCAGCACGAGAAGGAGACCTACTCCATATACAAGCAGCTGGTGAGTACGAGCTGTCGCTGCGCTTCGCCGAGCGCGCGCTCAGCGTGACGGGCGCCACGCACGGCGCGCGCTCGCTCAAGGCGGCCGTGGCGCGGCACCTGCTCGCGCGCACGCTCTCCTGCCTCGGCGACTTCCGCGCCGCGCTGCAGCACGAGAAGGAGACCTACTCCATATACAAGCAGCTGGTGAGTACGAGCTGTCGCTGCGCTTCGCCGAGCGCGCGCTCAGCGTGACGGGCGCCACGCACGGCGCGCGCTCGCTCAAGGCGGCCGTGGCGCGGCACCTGCTCGCGCGCACGCTCTCCTGCCTCGGCGACTTCCGCGCCGCGCTGCAGCACGAGAAGGAGACCTACTCCATATACAAGCAGCTGGTGAGTACGAGCTGTCGCTGCGCTTCGCCGAGCGCGCGCTCAGCGTGACGGGCGCCACGCACGGCGCGCGCTCGCTCAAGGCGGCCGTGGCGCGGCACCTGCTCGCGCGCACGCTCTCCTGCCTCGGCGACTTCCGCGCCGCGCTGCAGCACGAGAAGGAGACCTACTCCATATACAAGCAGCTGGTGAGTACGAGCTGTCGCTGCGCTTCGCCGAGCGCGCGCTCAGCGTGACGGGCGCCACGCACGGCGCGCGCTCGCTCAAGGCGGCCGTGGCGCGGCACCTGCTCGCGCGCACGCTCTCCTGCCTCGGCGACTTCCGCGCCGCGCTGCAGCACGAGAAGGAGACCTACTCCATATACAAGCAGCTGGTGAGTACGAGCTGTCGCTGCGCTTCGCCGAGCGCGCGCTCAGCGTGACGGGCGCCACGCACGGCGCGCGCTCGCTCAAGGCGGCCGTGGCGCGGCACCTGCTCGCGCGCACGCTCTCCTGCCTCGGCGACTTCCGCGCCGCGCTGCAGCACGAGAAGGAGACCTACTCCATATACAAGCAGCTGGTGAGTACGAGCTGTCGCTGCGCTTCGCCGAGCGCGCGCTCAGCGTGACGGGCGCCACGCACGGCGCGCGCTCGCTCAAGGCGGCCGTGGCGCGGCACCTGCTCGCGCGCACGCTCTCCTGCCTCGGCGACTTCCGCGCCGCGCTGCAGCACGAGAAGGAGACCTACTCCATATACAAGCAGCTGGTGAGTACGAGCTGTCGCTGCGATTCGCCGAGCGCGCGCTCAGCGTGACGGGCGCCACGCACGGCGCGCGCTCGCTCAAGGCGGCCGTGGCGCGGCACCTGCTCGCGCGCACGCTCTCCTGCCTCGGCGACTTCCGCGCCGCGCTGCAGCACGAGAAGGAGACCTACTCCATATACAAGCAGCTGGTGAGTACGAGCTGTCGCTGCGCTTCGCCGAGCGCGCGCTCAGCGTGACGGGCGCCACGCACGGCGCGCGCTCGCTCAAGGCGGCCGTGGCGCGGCACCTGCTCGCGCGCACGCTCTCCTGCCTCGGCGACTTCCGCGCCGCGCTGCAGCACGAGAAGGAGACCTACTCCATATACAAGCAGCTGGTGAGTACGAGCTGTCGCTGCGCTCTGCCGAGCGCGCGCTCAGCGTGACGGGCGCCACGCACGGCGCGCGCTCGCTCAAGGCGGCCGTGGCGCGGCACCTGCTCGCGCGCACGCTCTCCTGCCTCGGCGACTTCCGCGCCGCGCTGCAGCACGAGAAGGAGACCTACTCCATATACAAGCAGCTGGTGAGTACGAGCTGTCGCTGCGCTTCGCCGAGCGCGCGCTCAGCGTGACGGGCGCCACGCACGGCGCGCGCTCGCTCAAGGCGGCCGTGGCGCGGCACCTGCTCGCGCGCACGCTCTCCTGCCTCGGCGACTTCCGCGCCGCGCTGCAGCACGAGAAGGAGACCTACTCCATATACAAGCAGCTGGTGAGTACGAGCTGTCGCTGCGCTTCGCCGAGCGCGCGCTCAGCGTGACGGGCGCCACGCACGGCGCGCGCTCGCTCAAGGCGGCCGTGGCGCGGCACCTGCTCGCGCGCACGCTCTCCTGCCTCGGCGACTTCCGCGCCGCGCTGCAGCACGAGAAGGAGACCTACTCCATATACAAGCAGCTGGTGAGTACGAGCTGTCGCTGCGCTTCGCCGAGCGCGCGCTCAGCGTGACGGGCGCCACGCACGGCGCGCGCTCGCTCAAGGCGGCCGTGGCGCGGCACCTGCTCGCGCGCACGCTCTCCTGCCTCGGCGACTTCCGCGCCGCGCTGCAGCACGAGAAGGAGACCTACTCCATATACAAGCAGCTGGTGAGTACGAGCTGTCGCTGCGCTTCGCCGAGCGCGCGCTCAGCGTGACGGGCGCCACGCACGGCGCGCGCTCGCTCAAGGCGGCCGTGGCGCGGCACCTGCTCGCGCGCACGCTCTCCTGCCTCGGCGACTTCCGCGCCGCGCTGCAGCACGAGAAGGAGACCTACTCCATATACAAGCAGCTGGTGAGTACGAGCTGTCGCTGCGCTTCGCCGAGCGCGCGCTCAGCGTGACGGGCGCCACGCACGGCGCGCGCTCGCTCAAGGCGGCCGTGGCGCGGCACCTGCTCGCGCGCACGCTCTCCTGCCTCGGCGACTTCCGCGCCGCGCTGCAGCACGAGAAGGAGACCTACTCCATATACAAGCAGCTGGTGAGTACGAGCTGTCGCTGCGCTTCGCCGAGCGCGCGCTCAGCGTGACGGGCGCCACGCACGGCGCGCGCTCGCTCAAGGCGGCCGTGGCGCGGCACCTGCTCGCGCGCACGCTCTCCTGCCTCGGCGACTTCCGCGCCGCGCTGCAGCACGAGAAGGAGACCTACTCCATATACAAGCAGCTGGTGAGTACGAGCTGTCGCTGCGCTTCGCCGAGCGCGCGCTCAGCGTGTGCATTGCTCGTCTCCCTGACCAGTGACCACTAACTCGTGTACGTTCCGCAGCTGGGCGAGAAGCACGAGAAGACGCGCGAGTCGTCGGAGTGCCTGCGCCACCTCACGCAGCAGGCGGTGGTGCTGCAGAAGCGGCTGGCGGAGGCGTACGCGCGCGGCCACCCGCACCCCGCGCCGCTGCACATCCAGCCGCCCGCCATGGCCTCCGTCATCGACATGCTCAACCTCATCAACGGCATACTCTTCGTGCAGATCAGGTGCGTGCCTCGAAGCTGCCGAAGCTTCGCCCGATTCATCCCCATATAAAATATGCTTCTATATCAAAGTCATAAGAAAAATTAGTTGTCTATAAAGTCGGTTTACGGACGATAGATTTACGTGACAACGTCATAATAATTGGCCTCTCTATCGTTTGTTTTATCGTGCCTCTCTATCGCTTGTTGCGCGCTCTCGCTTGCACGCACAGGCGCAGGTGGAACGTTACGCGGAACGTTACTATTTTTTATGTGCGTTGCTGGTGTTCATCAATTTATTAAACGTTATCACGTCAAAACTTCTGTGCAAAATTTTAACATTCCGCGACCTACGGTTGTCTAGCTAACATTTGATTTTAATCACATTTTGACGCAGCCCTTTGGTTGGGGATAACTTATAGCTAATTTAATCCACGAAAGCGCACTCCACTTCTTGACAGTCGCTTTGTTTCATGCGATTCTGCAGGAGTGAGCGGGATAGCAGTATTGTTTTAAGTGGTTGAGATCGAGTATGGCGCGTCTTCGTGGATAGAACTACCTACCCCTCATGACGAGGTGAAATCGCAGTCAACCTGTTGTGTGCAGGAAACGGAAACAGGAATGCAGTGTAGTAGTAGGGTGCAGGAAACGGGAAAACAGTATCGCGTGTATATGTTCCGAGCTGCTTGTAATTTTTTTGTTTACGTCCACAGCCCCCAGGACATCGAGCAGTTCAAAGCGGAAATAGAGAAGAGGCAGCTGAAAGACTTGCCCGTAGCGGCCGACAGCGCCAAGGAGCAGCAACAGAGCGCGGGCGACGACGGCGCCGACAGTTGAAGACACCGCATCGTTTGCGATTAGTGATCGATCATATTGTTCCTTATTATCGAGGTATGCCGTAGTGAATAGTGTGCTAAGGTTTGATGTAGATTTTTTTGTTAGTCAATTTTTTTTTTTTGAGAATATTATTTCGATCAAATATGTAAGAGTTATTTTATGAGCCGCGCGTGCAATCGCCGCGCGCGCCGTCCCGCGGACACCCAGAGTAGTGCAATTTCGTAGTGATAGTAGCAATAAGTTTTGGTTGTGAGCTCGACTCGAACGCGTCGCCGGTAACTGGCCACTGAGCCTATAGACAAAGTGACATTGTATTAGCGATGTCGCGAATAGAAAAGTACAAAATGTATGGGATTTTGACATAAGCTAATGGCGTTATAAGGTAAACCGCTTTAAACTTGACTGATGGTCTGTGGGACGCGGGGCGGGAGCCGCTCAGCCAATCAGCAAGTATGTCGCTGTCAACCGGCAGCGCTGACGTATCGTTATAGCCAATCGCATCACCCGCCCCGCGTCTCACAGACCCTCAAAAGGGTCAAGTTTATAGCGATTTACCTTGTAGCTAATGTCAATCCCGTACATTTTCGGCATTCTATATCGCTACATGTAACGATATCGCATATAGAATGTACTGTCTAGGCCCTCTGGTGCTACTGTCATCTCGTCCTCACCCTGTGTAATGAATCCGTGAATTGTTGTTGCTGAGTATTATTTTTTTTTATTATAGCGAGATTATATCGTTGAATTACCGGTTTTAAATTCGATTGTATTGCGATTGAAATGTAACAAGGGAACGTACCGCATTATTTGTTACCGATTCCTAAAGAACACTACGCTACCGCGCGCTGGTCACGGCATGGCAAGGAATTTCGCAGTCAGTCATCGCATACTAGCCGCTTAGATACTGTGGCATTCCAGCGCCTTGCCGGATTTTGAACCCGGAGTCCGTGGCACGTCTTTCAATGCCATGCCATTCACGCGGGATTATTTTAAAGCATAACAATTTGTGTATTATTTCTATTTCTATAAAGATATGTTTGAATGTCCATTGGTAAAAGTTAAAATCCCTTGCCATGCCGTGCCGTCTGCGTTAGCCTTTATGTATCTGAGATAAAACTTGCTTGCTCGATTCCTAAACGCTGAGAAAACTACATTAACTTTTTCCCCTTAGTTCTGATTTGAGTATTGTTAGTGCCATATATGTAGTTAAGTTGTTGTTTTTTTAAAAAAACAATAATTCTTTTAGTCTGTGATAATAATAAGAGTGTTTTATCTTCGAGCTACTTGCCTTGTCGTTCGCTCACGCAGTGTGCAATATTGAAATGAATAATCACAAATACATAATATTTTACTATAAATTGGATTGAAAATTATGCAATGGGATAGGCTTTATAGTTTTTTTTGTTTTTTATTAAATATTATGAGTACAGGCAGCGCTATACGATTTTTAAATTTTCTTTTTTTACCATAACTTTTACTTTTTAACATAATATAAAAGAAGGATTCAAGTACACAGAATTGTTATACATGATGAAATTGAAGACATCTGTTATTTCTCAAATATATGTACATCTTTTTTATCATCCATTACATTTGTACAAACACATAATGTATTATCCTACGACATTATAATATATTGTATGTTATAATATTTCAATCACCTATATGTTATTGTGTTTCGTCCACGTATTGTGTGGTGAATTATATTACTATGGCATAGTATGAAATATATCCATTAATGAAATGGTTTTATTGATGAATTATGGTTGATTTATTTTTTCAATAGTTAAACCTTTCGTTTACACTTGAGGTTAAGATAACTCAACACATTAACAGACACACACGGTATCTTGGATTGTATTAAGGTTTAAAGGCGCGAAATAAAAATTTTATTTAGTATGTATTTCGCAAATAGTGGACTAATTTTATACATCATACGCTTATGGCTACTAGTTTTGAGAGCATAACGTTTATTAATCTACATGTTTTTCATAAAAACTTCGGTCAAAAATACTCATTTAAGTCATATTTGTCACGATAGTTGTAAATCCGGCATTTGGAGAGATTTAAAGCTATCGCGACAAATATGAAGTAAATGAGTATTTTTGACTAATTTTTTTTTATAAAAAAAAGTAGATGCATAAGTGTTATGCCCGCAAAAGTCATTGCCATAAACCTACTATGTAAATAAATTATATTAGCCTACTATTTTCGAAAACCCAAAATTAAATTTAAATTTCCGTGGCCGAGTGAACCACCTTTTTGAAAATAAATTACTAGTACACTCTTTTTATAGATGGTTTAAAAACAATCTGAATTCATCATCTGGGTGTCCCGTTTTTAGTAGAGCCAATAGAAATTCCGGATTTCAATTCCAAATAATATAAACAGTTATATTTTAATATATAACACAAGTCTGTTAATGATTTGGGATCTTTAATGCGTTGCAGTTAGTCTGTAGAGTAAATATTGCGTAGTCGTTTGTCTGTCCGTGAAGCCAATGTTGGATTGTATCGTTGATTGCTAATTTTAGTGTATCCGCAAACTCGGACATCATTACTCGTAATGTTAATTAAATTATAGTCAACTGTCGATGAAGTACTGTGCCTAAACATACAATAATGATGTTGTTGTTGTTACATTTCTTTAACAATATGATGATCATGTAAATACGGCGCTGTTCGTAGTATACTAATATAATTCGTTTTTAAATTAACCTTGTTTTATTTTACTAGGATAACGGTTATCTGTTCATCTAACCTCAGTCCAGAAAAATTACCACTCATTGATTTCAACTACATACAATAATATAAAACTTGTGCTATGCTTATTCTAGGAAAAAGTAATAATTTTTGAAACAGTTTCTTTTTGGATGGTACCGCGCAGGGGCTAGGCGAAAGAAGTGAGTTTTTTGCGAGACGAAGAAGAGAAATTCCCGTAACGAAAAAGAATAGGCACGCATGCAATCAAGTGTAGAGAAAATTAGACTACCGACTCGTAGTCACACATTATCATGCTAGTGTTACAAACAAGATTTTTTTTCTCTTTTGTCACACCAATGATTTTTCTACACCATTTATACCTAACTAGTGCTGTCCTAGTTAGTTAAATTAACCAGATTTTGTACAGTGACTAACAAAACTTTTTAAATGTATAATAGAAAAAAATTCTTGATATTTATACAATACGATATTTTATATTATCGCTCTCCCCCTCACCCCCTCCAAGTTCCTGTCGACGGAGCCCCGCTTCGCGGGGCTCCTATTTCTGGGTGGTCATAAAAGGAAAATAACCTTAACCTAATTACCTATAAATAATTTATATTATCGCTCTCCCCCTCACCCCCTCCAAGTTCCTGTCGACGGAGCATAAAAGGAAAATAACTTTAACCTAATTACCTATAAATATTTCATATTATCGATTTATAATAGAAAAAATGTAGGTACTGCACTAGCAATTATCGTATACATGGTGTGGAAAAATCAGTGGTGTGACAAAAGAAAAAAAAAATCCTGTTTGTAACACCGGTGTGATAATCTGGTGTGACTACGAGTCGGTCACTGAAAATTAAGGTATTGACCTCGTTAGCGCGAGCTACCTGAAGACAGCGCCATCTATGGAGCGATGGATGAAATCACTTGAAAATATAAAATGGGAGTTTTGTTTTTATTTTATTATTCCTGTTTCTACCGATTGTCTTTTATTTTATGTACTGTTACTTTCTTGATTTTGTTTTATGTACTGTTACTTTCTTTTCAATGCACATTTCCTGTACTGAAGATGTTATACAAAAATATTTACCCATATTACTTCTGAATCTGGATTTTTATTTAAAAAATATTAATTGTAGGAGTAAATGGGGAGACCGTAATCTATAAAAAATAGAGTGAATCTGATTATGGAACTGGATTCCATTCCAGGTCAATGTCTTTTATAGAAAAAAAAAACTTTATGGCAAATAAAAAGATTTATTCCACAAAAGAAACATAAATAAAAAAGTATCTCCACAAGGGAATATTAGAATATACTATGAAGCTAGTCTACTTCCTGGCGCGCGGACGCGGCCTGGGTCGCGCGCGGGGGCGGGGGCGCGGGCGGCGGCGGCGAGCGCGCGCCGAGCGGCCTCGCTCCAGCTGCGCGGCCACCAGCTCGGCCAGCACGCCGCGCTCCGTCAGCATGGACAGGAACGTGCAGATGAACTCGTCGTAGTTGTGCGTCCGGCGACAGTCGTCCACCTGCCGACGACAATCTCATTCAAATGGGGAAGATTACTACAAAGGAGCTGTACATTACTAACGATTTTTGCCGAACCCCCCCGTTCGGCAAAAATCACGAAATATCGGAGGAGAGGCAGGGTTTACCTAAATTTGGAGCGCCACCAGTGGCGTGTAGTACGTGCAACAGCTTAAAAAATTATCACTATTTAATAACTATAAGTATTTCCTAACAACTTATAAGTGCTGTAAAAAAGGCCTATATGAAATAAATCATTTGAACTTTGCAGAAAGATATGACAACAGCGTCAGTAAAACTCCTTGTAATTAGTTAAAAAAACGCTTTGTTCCTTTCTATGAAGTTTGACAGTACAACAGAAACAAACACTGCGCCATCTAGATGTAACTAATTGACGGTCCTCATACCAAAAAGTGTGATTGTAACCACCTACAGACGACGGCGAGGCATAGGCTATAGTAGTGTTATTATCTCGCTGCAGACTCGGCCATAAATCGTTCGAGTGTTTCGCTGTAGTTACTATATACTGCGACAGAGGAACAGCGCCAGCATCGAGTACCTTGTACATGTCGCGCTTGTCGTTCTCGTCGTTGAGCGCCTGCTGGCACGCCTGCACCTCGGCGGCGACGGCGGCCATGAGCGCGTTGAGCTCAGAGTGCGTGAACAGCAGCTTGCGCATGCGCGGCGGCTGCTCCGGCGCCGTCTCGCAGCACGCCACCAGCGGCAGCGCGTTACTGCGCACCAGTGCCGTTGTCGACGTGGGGAATATCTGTGGGCAACAACAGCTTTATCATCGTCTCATCGCCGTGCGTCGACGCACTACTGACCACGACTCATCCCGGAATAAAGGGCTTCAGCCTCACCCTACACACGACCCAAGGGGAGACTGCCAGAAAACATTTGAACAGAATATTTCAACAAACGATCTTCTTAATTGTCAGAATCCGAAGTACTTTTCTAATTAAACTTTCCAAAAATTTTGAAACAGGATTATTAGTAAATGTAATACAGGACTAGTTTTAAAGGCCAATAAATGCTGTATTTTCTTCTTTAAGATTAAATTCTTCTTGTTCTAAGTTTCATTGTTTTACATACAATCCACACACATTTCAGGCAAAATAATTTGATTTAAATAAATAATAGTTTGAGACACGTAAGAAGATTTATACTTACATCCGAGAGTATTTGATTTTCGCCGTTGATACAAACAAATTTTACAACTGCGCCTGACTCCACTGGCTCAACTGAAATTGATTAAAGTTTAAATTAAGGTACACTCAGAGCTTCCACGCATTTGAATATTGGAATTCAATATATTCATATTTATTTGAATAGAAATCGACATTTCACATTTGATTTTTACAATTTTACATTTGATTTTAAAAATGATTGAATCATTGTCAATCTAAGAAATTATCATATTGTATTATAAGAAATTATAATAACAATAAAAAAAAATATATTGTCTCTTACGATCGCTATATTGATATTCCACCGACCACAATGGTCGATTCTGTTGTGCAAAATCTCTAAACTAAACTATTTGAAAGTAGTGTATTTAAAATAGTGATGAAACGAAAATTATCGTATTACCTAGTGTAAGGCTATCATCGTAGTGCGCTCGATCCGTCGCGCCGATCTCGATAGTGATGCCCTGCGTGAAGTCGATGTCCAGACACGACACCTCCGACGCGTCCAGAGCGTTGAGGATCGCATCTTCCGATATCTGTATACAGTTGTCGTTCGCCGCGTCGTCGTCGTGATTATTTTGGGATAGCGAATCTTCTGTGAAGTTGAAAAATATAAGTTTGTACAAATAAACGTCAATACAAATATGGCAAAATTCTAATCTTGCTATACATATATCTTGCTATATCTAATTCACGAAGACACGGCCCAATCCAATATAATATTTTCTTACCACCAAACTCTCTGTTCTTATTGATAAGATGTCGTAAATGTTTGCTGATCTTAGATATTGCTTCTTTGACTCTTTTCTGGTTAACTTCCAAAGCATTCAGCTTCTGTGTGAGGGCAATTCTTCTGTCTGGTACCACCGCCATGAGGTTAAATCTAAAATATTATAGTAACAATCAACCTTCATTAGGTATGCTTAGTGTAAATAGCCTATCAATCAATCCCACCTGTCGAAAGTACCTGAAATGCACGCAGACAGTGTATAATTATTACATACAAATTCATATTTTTTGCATTTTGTCATCACACAAGTCGATTTTATATGAAAAGGCATTCACATGGCTGATTCTTTATCAAAAAAATATTTATAGAGATGCAGCATTAATAGTGCAGAAGTTAGATGCTACCTAATGTCATGGACCTGCTCCCCGGCATCGCGTCCCAGCCTCTCAGCCATCATCCTCCTGAACTTGTCAGTCCAGTCCTCATCCGACGCCCAGGGGCCGTGGTCCGTGGGGTACGGCTTTAATCCATCCAACTCAAACAGAGAACCATTGATTGGGACAAAGCTCACAAAGTGGTATGCTTCACCTGAAAGATACAGCATGTTTTGTTAAGTAACAATGTAAGAAATTGTTAGATCCACTGTGGATTTTTTTTATACAATATCTCTAAGGAAAGTTTACAAGTCTAGCATTTGGTTATTTTTACATAAATTAAGTATACATTGTTGTTAATTCTGTTGTACAAAATCTCTAAGCTAATTTAAAATAGTGCTGTCGTTTTCAAACTATTCCCTGTGGAATATGTGTGGATAGCTCTATTTTAAATTAGTTTAGAGATTTTGCACAACAGAATCGACCACATTATTTAATATTGGACTCATTAACAAGACTACTTCAGAACAAGCACTAATATTTATTATAGTTGATTATAAACAAGCTTCGATGGCTGGATGGTGTTGAGCAGGACGCAAAACGAATCGGCATACGCAATTGGAAAACGAGCGCTAGCGATAGGGATAGGTGGCGAAATCTTCTTGAACAGGCCCGGGCCCACAGAGGGCTGTAGTGCCAGTGATGATGATGATGATAAACATCTGCAGGATGTGTGGGTAATTTTCTGCATGTTTTCAAGACATTTCACATTACATATCATGAGGTTTCACATTACATATAACAGGTCATGAGCAAGAGCCAAAATTTTATACATATTTCTCATAGAATAAGTGAACTTTCTATACTCCAAAGTAATAATCATGGTCAATATGTTTATTAGTGTATTTACCTGTAAAACGACCAGTGGAAACGCCAGCATTTTTGTCTGTTTTCTTGCGAGCTTGTGGTATAGCATGAGAGTTGTGTGCACACGCTAGTTCTGGAGTGTTGCCTATTGCCCAGCCCTTATTCTCAGGATTCATGCCGAGTGTATGGTGCTGAAAAGAAATAATAGTATTTCTTCATTGCAGTCCCACTGGGCAATCATAAATGCTTGTTGCTACTCATAGCAGAGGGTTAGGATTCTAAAACCTAAGTTGGCAGTTTAATATTTTTCAATAGTGGTATAACTGAGGTAAGAGCTAGTGTGGTGGAAAACCCAATGCCCTGAGATAATGTCTGTGGTAGTTAGTCGTTTTAAGATGTTACGCTTTCAGTTAGAAATAAATTATACTGGTTAACTATTTAAAAGACAACAGTAGAACCTTGAACAACTCTATCGCTGTCAAGTTTTTCTTACAAGAATATCTAGGCTTAACAACACGCAATTAATCGAATAAGAAACTCTAAGTACTAAACCTCATACACCATACCTTTAGCCTGCTAAGTGTTTCTCCTAAATGGAGGTTCGGACAATTCAGCAATATTGACAACAGGGCGTGCGTCGCGCAACTGTTAGGCACCATTTGCTGAGCGAAGAAGATGTTGTTAATAGTTTCCTCATCTCGGACGAAGCTTTCGATTTGCTCAACGAACTTGCGGCGCGAACGCCTCTCCTCTATCCAACGGAATAAGAATATAAAACCGTACACAGGACTTTCCAGGGACTTGTGTAAATCGTATATTTCCTCTACTTGCACACCTTTAACTCCAAAATCTTCCAATAATAAAGTAAACAAGCCCGGATCACTCTCAAGCTCCAACCAGCCTTCTGTTAGGCTATTTAGTTCTACGGGCATTTTTTTCATATAAGTAACGATATTATTGTAATAAGCTGATTGAATTCGTTTAACTAAAAATCCTCTCTTCGGCTCTTAGTAATTAAAAAGACAGCGTTTTATTTATTTTCTGAATTATTCATTCCAATGTTTCTACTATTTCGAAAATTCGAACCGTAAAACGGGGTAAATAGGTCCGATCTTCAACTTCAACTGGAAATTAAACCTTCTTGCGCAACAAATAGGGTGTGTTGTGGTACAGTTTTGAATGTCCGGTAAGCTGTTTTAGATGTTAAGTAGCTTTGGATTCTCAAAATATTGCCAGATTTTAAAATATTCACCAAAAACTATGCTGGATTCCAATTTACCCCCGATGGGGTTAATAGGTTCAAGCGAGGGGTTAATAGGAATTTTACTCAGGGCTGTCTATCCAAATCCAATATTTATCCAAAGTAAGTACCTACCTACCTAATTTAAAAAAAGGTTTCAGTTTATTTAATCTAATCATGCTGCTTAACTTATTTTATGTGTGTAGACTGTAGGTAGGTATAGTAAAAATAAAAACTTTTTGAGATCAAGTTTTTATTGTAGCTAGGGTACATAATACAAGTAACAAAAATATGGCATTGAGCTAGAAAAACAGTATTATAATCAGTCTATTCTTTATTTATTTATGGCCTTCTCTTTAGAATAGCTTATACAAAATTACTTTTAAATGTTTAGCTTACAAGTTACTTAAATAAAAAAATGAAGTACTTTATGTAACGCTTAGCGCCTGGCTTGGGTGTGTAGTTACGAGGCATTCTGAAAAAAAAAACATTAAGACATTATAATGTTTTTCAAGAAAATAGTTGTACTATTTGAATACAATGCTTCACTCAATGAAGAATAAAATTAATAATTTAGATTATATCAATCATTATTCATAATAGATTCAATTCATTAATCATAATTAAAAAAACATTAGCGCCATCTGTCAAAATTCTATAGGTGGCTGCTGAGCGAACGGTGGCCTGACTGTTGGTGGCAAATCAAGCATTTTTGGCACCCATAAACTGGCAAAATTTACACACAATAAAAAAATATTCATTTTTTTTATTGTGTATAATGTAAATAATGGTTTACGGCCAAAAGAAGTTTTTAATAAATAGTTTTTAACTTTAATAAGTTTAATAGTAATAGTTTTTAACTTTAATAAGTTTAATAGTAATCGTTTTTAACTTTAATAAATTTAGAAGTAAAATTAACTTTAATTAAGTATTATAGTAATTAAACTTTGGTTTTTGACAACCCTATTTCATGATTCCTATTTACCTCTTGTTCGTACCAAATAGCCCCCGTGCTGTTCCAATTAGGCCTTTTCATGTGCCTATTTCCCCCCTTCGCGTTCCTTTTATCCCCAAAATGACCTTAAAACGAGCATTCATCTAAAATTAAGGTTTACGATGAAATTACGCAATTATTTGCTTACCTCTTAATGTTCCTTCAAATTTCAATCCACTATTATTATAATAATTAAATCAATTTCAACACTTCCTCATTAGAACACATCAAAAACTTAAAGTTAAAAACAACAAATTTCACGTGTCCACGACGACCTCACTTTCAACGCGATTTTTTAATATAACCTGATTGGCTAGTTTAAAACTGGTTTGTCTTGCCAGTAGCAAAAATAATAAGCTCGTTCAAAAATAAAAAACAATTGATCTCTCATGCTTAGGATGACAAAAAACAGGACAGTTTAGAAAGTCAGAAATTTATTCCTATTTACCCCGCCGTTCCTAGTATCCCCGTTTTACGGAACTTGTTTTCCAAATTCCAATGTTTTTATCTGTCAAGGACCTGTCAACTGTCAAGACTCAAGTGTCAGTTGGAAGCCACAGAAGACACTTCACTAATTGAATAACACAGATCATTATATATGTTACCACCACGGACCAACACTCTATGCCATGGCTCTATGCTATATTTTTTTTTTGATCATACCCATACCCACAGACCTAGTAAACTAGGAAACATTATGGACAGGTCCATCTACA
This sequence comes from Coenonympha arcania, assembly GCA_036785405.1. Classification (NCBI taxonomy): domain Eukaryota; kingdom Metazoa; phylum Arthropoda; class Insecta; order Lepidoptera; family Nymphalidae; genus Coenonympha; species Coenonympha arcania. The sequence goes on from CM072067.1 coordinate 9,766,552, forward strand.
AAATTAGCGTGACTATTTTTAATCTGTAAAGTGGCGCATAATATGGCGTCACTTAAGGGTAGTAACTCAGTACACTAACATTTGCGCTCATCGTGGCGCTGCATGTCACAGTGTATGTGAATGAATAGGGCGCCTCCATAGTTCTATTATCTCTATGTCCATACCACACCACACAGTAAAAAAGCTGCCAAATCACAGAGTACAAACCAAGGTAGTAACACTTGTTTGTAGGTAGGTACCTTGAAAAGTTGAAATTGAAAAAGCGCGGGGAAACTTCTAATTTGGTGGACGTGTTTTTTTTTGGTTTATTGATTTTAATTGGTTTATAAAGTGGATCAGTGGAGGTTTTTTGTGTAAAATAGTAGTTAGTGTGTAGTCATTACATATTTAATTATTATTTTATGTAAATAGGTACATTTTTGGTAAGAGTAAATTTCTTTCTAACATGGGCCCGGGGGTTGACCCACCCCCGGATGACCCTGGACTGGGGGGTCCATTGCCAGGCACTGGCCCTCTGTCCTGTGGCGTTGTAATAATCACAGAACACATATACTCTCTGTAATAATAGAGGACTCATCAATGGACACTGAGGATGGTCTCATTCCTCTCACAGAACGGAAAAGAGTCAAACCGCAAAAAGGTGCCGCAGTTGCAAAACGAAGAGAAGTAGAAACAGTAAATTGATAGTTCATGAATGTCAATGCCATGACTCAGACGAAAAATTGGTCTCTGTTGTAAATAGGTAATGCTCAAGGCGCAAAACCTATGCCTGTTGAAACTCATGTCCCATCTTTCAGTACTAGTGTCTCTGCTACACAACCCACTGGCGCAGGTCCCTCACAAGCACAACCGCAGGTAGTTCGAAAATATGTAACTACAGCTTAAAACGTATTGGCAGAAGTACAGTTTCTATGGCATTTACCAATTAAGAGGATGCTAATTTGTGTACAGATAACCCACTAATTGCTAATCTCTCATACAAGGTTTTCATAACTTGTTTTACTGTTACTAGAGTAGGTATAGTGAAAAGAGTGCCCCAAGACTGTGGTCTGAAGAAAAGATTTAGGAAAACATCACTGTTCCTATGGGTTGTGGAAAAATTATTATAAAGGATAGGCGTATTAAAACAAAAACACCGAAAGATGGTGGTAACTACTAGTTTATTTAATACCAACATGGCTGTGTTGTCGTTCGATGGTCAAATATTACCAAAAAGAGTTTACATGTGCTCTCCCTGTTGAATTATATATTTTTCCTACTATCCAGTGCTACAACTGCTGCAAATTTGGTCATACTAAAATACAGTGTTTTAAATGCGGGGACGAACATCTATCAGACATCATCAACTTGTAACGTTATCTCCGAAAATTATTAGTGTCTTCATTGCACTGGTCACCACTTTTCCACTAGCAAACTGTGTCCCGAATTCTCGAGACAACAAAAAAATAAAATTTCAATGGCCCAGAGCTGTATATCATATTCAGAGGCAGCCAAAATCCATCCCCCTTCTTCAAAACCTTATACGGATGTTGCAGGTTCCTCGTCTACCCAATTTGAAAATAAAAATCGTACTCAAACAAGTTTTAGCTCACATGTAACATCTTCACCCAATACAAATTCTCATAAAAACAGCGTACATTCAATTCAACGCCGTGTTCCTCCAAAACAAACTGTAGGGTATGACCGCACCATGCATGACGCAATTATCAATGAATACTCAATGAGATCAGGAAATTTGGCACGGAAAGTATACAAATCAGGATTTTTAATTTGCACTTTGCAATTTAGGAGCACTGTGCAGACACAGACTTTTAGTCTGAGTGTGCAGAAAACACTCAACTCTTTACCTTTCTCAGAAACCTTGCATAGGCGTCGGAATAGTAATCGTTAGGGAAGCCTGTTAAAAGAATCCTATTACATACCTATTTAAAGTTATTTAAAGCACGCGTGCGATGCGACTGAAGGCGCACTGAAGGTCACTTTCATAGCGTTACTAACAACAGGTTTCTTTATCATACATAATAAATTCTTATGTTAAAATACTAATGAGTGAATAAATAAATATATACCTACGGGACATTTTACACATCGCAATCTAGCCCCAAAGTAAGCGATAGCTTGTGTTATGGGTACTAGATAGATAACTGATAATTATACATACATACTAATATACATAAATATAATATATTGAAAAACACCCAGACACTGGAAAACATTCATGCTTATCACACAAGCATTTACCAGTAGTGGGAATCGAACCCACGACCTCCGACGCAGACGGCAGGTTCGCTGCCGAGTAGATAGGTAAGTAGAAGTAGGTTCGTAGATTCTATTATATTTTGTAGGTAGGTCTATCACAAAACCTTTTTCGGTATTGAGCTCCTAGTATCTTTGGTGGCAAGCGTAGATACATTGTAAGTCATCACCATTTATTGCTTAGTGCCGTCTATTCCTTTTGTTATACGCCATCGTGCATCGTCAGAGATTAGAAGCTTATTAGTCCTACAAGCTTCTATGAGACTTGAGAGTGAATCTCTAACTTGATTTCTGACTTGGATGCAATTGGTTTCAACTTTTAAATTGTTCGGCAATTCTTCGCCTCCGACATCAAAATATTTCATTCCCTCGTGTATGTGATGCGTGGAAATTTGTTGCACTTAATAATAAAACTATTTCAGCGTAGGTGGCAGCACCTAGTTATTATAAGGCTTATGAAATCAAAATGCCGAGGTTACTTTCGCAACAACATTTATTTTGTATGTACACTCAAATTTTTTATCTTTGTAAAATGTACAAATAATAATAAATGCACAACTTCAGCATTGTAAATCTTAACGTAAACTGGCAACACATTAACTTGGTGACGTCATAATTATCAAAGTTACAATAAAAATATCGTTTTTGGTCCCAATTTATTGCAAGCTCGGATCAATTATACATTTGATTAACACGTGGAAGTGCTTAATTGATGACAGTTGGTGCCTACCTAGTGCCTATCTGTACCTATGTTTTGATGTTTATAACACAAGTTACCTACATGCTAGGAAAAATGAACACAAACTGTATAAAAAATAGCTATTCTAATAATAATTATTAAAAAAACTAATCTAATTTATAACTAAGCAAAGAAAATAGGAATATTTAAGAATGTTGAATGAAATAGGTAACTTTGTGGTAGATACACGTCGCAGCTAGAATTACTGTGAATTGATCATTTCATGATATAAGTAATGGCCAGCTGTAATGAATTAATTCTGATCGGGCTTCGACTGTAAGTAGTACAACAGTGTCGATCACATTATGAAGTGATCAATTAGTAAAATCTGGCCACGACACATTTCAAAGGACAACTAGATAATAGGCACAGTTATAGGTAGTTCAATCCACGAAGACGCGCCCCACTCCTCAATCGCTTTAATTGTAAGGTGTTAGGAAGGAGTGGGGCGTATCTTCGTGGATTGAGCTACTTATACCTAGGTAGGTCCAGTTAGAAATTCCAGTGAGTTTACCTTATTTACTTCGAACCAACTGCGGTCACATGTCACGACTGACTCAGCCCATTGTTGGTGAAATCATGGAACAATTACCGATAATAATGTGTACAGAAAAGATATTAACAATGATATGTATTGAATGACAAAATACGTTTCGTAAGACATACTTAAGTAATGGTGAAAACTTGAAAAGTATGAAGCCTTTTAAATTACAATATTTTATATGTTGATAAATATATAAAACAGATTTTTTCTCATGCTGTTTCCAATAGTGGATAAGTCAATTTGAATTATAGTTAGGTTACAATTTTTTTAATTATTACTTACTTATAATATTTTTTATACAAAATAGGATGGATAATAATAATAGGTAGGTACCTACTCAATATGTGTTCTCTTATAAAACAAAAGTTCTTTACATTTATCTGCATAAAACGCAAGTAGATTTAACTATTTATATTAGTTAAATATTGCGGGTAGATTGTTATTCCTATTTTTTTAGATCGAACTTTTATATCAATCTATAAATTACTTAGGTAAGTTATTTTTTATCAAGTTGTGTTATTTTTGGTCAAGTTGTGCAAAAAAAACTTGTACACATACAAATTATGCAAGGTGTTTAGCAAAAAGTTTATTTTAATATTATAGTCAATAATTTAAGACTAGAATAGAAACAAACTGATTGGTTCCTATTTTAACAACAACTAGAACTATCGCCTACAGGAAAGTTCTCGAATAGACTCACAAATGCAATTTCTGTACATCTAACATTAGTCAATATAGTTCGTCTATTCTCACCGTCTTTAATCGTAATTTATCATTAGTCACATTCAATTAATGAAATTATCACAAGTGTGTCAAACACAGTATGTAAAATGTTAAACCTTAAAAAGATACTGATTTTCGTGCCAAAGAATAAGGTTTTATTTTATCAGAACAAGATAAGTTCAGTAGATGATTCAAATATGAGTCATATAAAAACATCAACTGTTATAGCTAACAATTTCTGATTAGGTAAATAACCAAAAATTACAATAAGAACACAAGTTTATTCAATTGAGCAACCGCAAAACACTATTTTCATAATAGTGGCACTGACTCTAACTTAGGTAGGTACTTAAGTTAATAAGTTACCTCGGTAATACTGTACCAAATGATTTTTATGATTACAAAACTAATTATTTTTAATGGCACAGTGTTTCTATTGATTTTAAATGCTGCACAAACACTTTCAGAGGCCATCGTCGAATTAAGCTGCCTACGTTTTTTAAAATAAATACTAATAGGAGTTGATGCCATGTAAGATACCTACTTATATATACAAATTATTTATAATTGCTCACTACTGAACGATTTAATTCATTTTTATAATAAATATATTATATACAGAAGGAAGGTAAATTAAGTAACTAGGTAATTACCTAAATATTTAAACGTTTTAATATCACATAAGTACGCACCGTTTCAACGCACGGCATCCTAATATAAGTCGCTCCATGCATGGATATGTGTGATTATATACAATCTGTGACATGTCGGCGGCGCCACGCGGGCGGGTAACCTCGACATATTTACAACTCTCACGTCTCACAAGTCACAGCACATGGAACAGCAGTCGATTTAAAGTAACGCACGGTTCCTGCCGAGCTTTCACCTGATGGCTTGCGGCGGTCTGTAGGGCGGCGGCGGCGTCTTGGGCACGGGCGCGTGCACGGGCACGGGCGCGTCGTCAGGCTGGCCGGGGATGACGACGTCGCCGGGGGTTCCCCGCGCGCTGGTGGCGCCGCTGGTGGCGGGCAGCAGGCGCGCCGGGTTCAGCTTGATGGCGTCGTCGTAGGTGGGCGGCGCGCCCGCCACCGTGTCGTAGTCGGGCGGCTTCTGCTGCATTGTCTCCTCGTCCGGCATCGATATCACGTGGATGGGGTCGTCAATCTGCAACCGAACGGGATTGCTATGCAACTTGAAATTGCAACGGGAAAAGATACACAGATCTACCTGCTAATTGTCGCATCGCAGCTCCATCATGTTAAATTACATGAAGACAATGACGTGAGAAAACCCTCATTCTTGTTTTCCACGGTGTATCGGATTTTCCTTATTATTACTGACCACATTTTTAAATTAAAAATATCATAATATCACCTCTACCTTCTCTATGCCGATCTGGATATCGCAGGTCAACGTGGCGTGGGAGGCGTGTGATTGCGTTGCTTACATTATGTGTTTATCCAGATTGATTTTTTCAATGCATTGCATACCTAAGCTCTGTCTCTAGCTTTACTCACTTGGTGTGTGTCTGGCGAAGAGCGGTCGTTCTGCGGCTGGCGCGCCGGCGACTGCAGCCAGCAGCACATGGCGGCGCAGATGAGCAGCGCGCCCGCGACGATGCAGGCCACGCCCACGTAGCGCACGGGCTCCGCGTAGTCCTCCGCCAGCCCCAGCCAGTTGATCAGCGCGCCGGCGCACAGCAGCACCATGCCGTAGCGGTACGGCCGCTGCGACTGTCTGCCCTCATCTAAGGACATGCCTGGAACAAACAAAGTCTACATAAGTAACATGCAATTAGTAATATTACATAGAAGATATCCTAGCTTTGTCTCTATAGAGGCCATAGTAATCAGGCCCTACTCGTGTTGACTCGTGCTGATGCATTTTACTAGAAAAGTAATGTTGTTCGATACAACACTACCTACGTATTACCTGATGGATACTTATATCTATTACCTGTCAAACGAGTGCCTTGCCGTCTTGCGCAAGAAATGTTGATCCGCGTCGTACTTACGCGAGAATGGTAATGAAAACGTGTTTAAAGGGCAGGCAACAGGCAGTCAGCTAGTTATGTTACTGACGCCGATGATGTCAGTTGAGAATTAAATAGACCACCTATGTTAACTTCAAGCCTAAAGAATGTGCAATGTCAACATACACGTATGTATTTAGTTGTAATTACAGAACGACGCTGCCAAATATGTAATGAATAACTTTAATTTCAATTTAGCGAGCAGTTTAAAGTGTATTAAATAAAATATTAGTTCTTGATCTCTTACTTATGCTAAATACAAGTCCTGTTCACTTAAGGTGTTATGAATAAAGGTATTCTCTGTAATTCTTCGCTAACAGTCAGACGGAAATCAGCCCTGCTTCAAATTCAAAGTCTCAGAATTTTCGTTGTTGTTAGGATGGTGTTAGGTATGACTCAATAGTTCCAAACTCTGTGCAGAGTTTCGATTCCACGTCAACAATTAATTTACAAGATTAGAAAGTCTAATCTAGAGACATGAAAATTAACTATACCCATTACAGTTCCAAAATGTACCTACGTACTAAGACTATAAACTATACATTTTCCTTCAAATAAGAAAGTAGGTCGTTAGGTAAATTATTAATGTAAAGTCTTCGGTTGTAACTGTAAATGGTGATTAAGAATTATTTACGGTAAAACAGCTCAGTTAAGTTGGAAATGACTTTGTAAACGCATAGAACATGATCAAAGCCGTGGAAAACGCTCGTCATGCGGTAGACTAGAGCAATGGCATATTATAACGGGAATTCTTTACAATGGCCAGTGGGTTAATGAAAGTTGGGAAAGTTAAGGCTGACGATAAACCTGATTTGAATATAAGCGTTTCTGCAAATTATGGTCAAACTTTGTCGTTAGGTATATAATTAAGGTACATTTAATAACAAAGCCATCAAAATCACAACTTTCTCAGAATCAGAAAGCTACTTAAGGATCTTTAAATCGTGGCCTTCAAATTGTTGTTTCACGTCGCAAATCTCTTGTAGTAGGTAGATGTTATTTTGCAATGTTTTCGTGATTTACACTGACATCTAAGCTAACAAATGAAGGAAAATTATCAACGTGAAGTATCGAACACTTATCAACAAAGTAATTTTAAATGTTCGCGATTAATCAAGAACTCGGAAAGGCTCTTGACAACGCCGACTGCTCATAAATTATTTATGATTCGACAATACAGGAAGAAAGTGAGGATTATGGAGTAAATAATTACATCTAATTAAAGGAAACTGAAGCTCGAGGACTTGCGAAAAAACCGATTGTTTAGGGACCATTGTTTTTGGAAGGGCACTTAAGGAAATACAATTTCAATGAGGAATTTTCAAGTCAAGACGTTGGTTGACATCGCAAGTGAGGTCGGCTGCGAAAACAATGGATTCTCATAAGATGTGGGTCAAGTTCGGAGCGTGCAGTCGAGTGGCGGTGATTGGTCACGCACGAGGAGACATGCAAATGAAGGAGGATTAAGGTGAATTAAACGCCCACCGAATTTGAATTTAATTTGGTTTTTCGAAATCTGGAAACGAATACGACAAAGTTTTTATTGCTATAAGCCTGGCTGGCATTAAAATTGCGAGAATCAACGTTTATAACCTTTTAAATGTGTCAATTTTAAGAAATGAGTCCAAGTAAGTATCGAGTTTGACGTGAGTAACTCACAAATTAGTCAGTTGGACCTTAGGAAACTAAGTTTAGGACCTAAACTAGACACTTTCGCGTAAAGATTTTTTTATAAACCTGTGAAGATCCTGTCATTCCCGCAATTTTACTGTCATACGATGCCTACGGTGTGCTACTAGGTTAATAATTACGAAAACCAAGTTAAATCTGAACCTAGCGGGCAGACTGCTGCGTTCCAACCTTAAAGGTATTCTGTTATTTACATGTTCAGGCCGACCCGACCCAAATCACACGACACGCGACTAGAGTTACGCCGCGCCGGTTACGCGTTATGAAATTAGATGAAAAAAATATCTATATAGGTACTTAAGCGAACGGAAAGGGTCATAATATAAGAATCACTCTTCACTTTTTTGTAACACCCCTATTAGGTAGAAAGGTACCTAATAGCTACATCTAATTAGTGTACAGTTGTACACCACCGTTACATTAGGTATGAACACAGACATTACAGAGATAATACATTGTTAAGTAAAAACTCTAAAATCATTTACAATCTTTCATAATTTTCCGGGTAACTTTTCTAATTCTGCTTTGCATGAAAATCGGTTTTTTACCAATACAGCGGATGCGGATAACCATGGATTTTCTCCGGGGATAAAAATTTCCCTAGGCCGTTTGTCCACCGTATAGCCGTCAGCGGGACAACACCGAGAACGAGGTTATTTCTGACTGAAATCAAATCGAAATGAAGCGGACGGGTCGGCTCGCCCTGGCTAACGGAGACGTTCCATTGACGGTTAGAGTGGACAAACGCCCAATGTGATAATACATGGTATAAACTTTTCTAAGTTTAAACTAAATTGATTCTGAATAAGTAGTAGGTACAGCAGCTAGCCTTATCGACCCTTCTAGGATCAATTGCAGTAAATGACATTTTGGTGAAAATGACTTTTTGATAATTGATAAGGTTTTATTCCGTTTTCCTAGCTGTATCGAACTAAACTCGGCGTCAAAAAAATCGCACCTTTCAAAAAATCTACTTCAAACAACTTTAGACCTTATTTGACATCAATAATGAGGGTCATGTTGCATATCATTTGAAAGGTGATGAAATGGAGTGTACAAAAACAATTCAATTGATTATTTTTCTTTTACTGGAAGAGCACAAAAAAAGAAGAAGAAAACACTTACAATTTTGCTCCTTAAACAGCCGCTAGTTGCGCTACCTTTTGCAGGTATAAAAGGGTCAATACAGGTTCAATCGGGATCATTCGCTATCCAACCGTTGAAGTGGACACACGAGAAGCTCATTCCCAAGAAAAATACCCTTGAAGATGGATACCACTGTCGATGAGGCCGCCCAAGTGATTGCACTACTGCAATCAGGCATGCGGCAGTGTGATGTCGCTCGGCAACTCAACTTGAGCCGTTTTTCGGTTCGAAGAGTGTACCAGCGTTTCCTGGAGACTGGTGGCTACGTCCGAAGACATGGGTCTGGTAGACGTCGCTGCACCTCGGAGAGAGACGACCGATTCATCGTATCGACATCTTTGAGAAATCGCTTCTTAAATGCTGTTGAGTTGCGACAGCAGCTCCAGACAGCTAACCGAAGAACCGTGAGTGTGTCTACGGTTAGACGAAGGCTGGGGGAGAGGAAAATAGCGGCGCGAAGAGCTGCTACGGGTCCAAAATTGACCGCAGAGCATCGGCGAGCCCGCTTGCAATTCGCTCGCGAACACGTCAATTGGACCCTCGAACAATGGAAAGCTGTTCTCTTCTCAGACGAGACGAGAGTGTGCCTTTTCTGCAACGACAGACGCAAAAGAGTGTACAGAAGACAGGGTGAACGTTTCGCCCAAGCCTGCATCCAGGAGACGGTGGAATATGGAGGCGGTTCTTGTATGTTCTGGGGCGGCATGTCTGCCGACGGCAAAACCGACCTTGTTTGCGTCTCCCGGGCTCGAGGTGCTCGCGGGCAAGGGTCGCTGACTGCTCACCGGTACATCACAGAGATCCTGGAAGACCATGTGGTCCCCTATGCCAGTTTTGTTGGCGAGGGGTTCACGTTGATGCATGACAACGCTCGCGCTCACACTGCAATTATTGTGCGCGACTACCTTCAAGATGTTGGGATCTCTGTCATGCAGTGGCCAGCGAGAAGTCCAGACCTGAACCCGATTGAGCACCTATGGGACCATTTAAAACGCAAGGTTCGGTCTCGTGATCCCGCTCCTACGACTCTCCAGGAACTCAAAGATGCCGTTATTGAGGAATGGGACACTATCCCTCAAGAAGAAATTTTAAAATTGGTAAGATCCATGAGGGATCGTATGGAAGCCGTCATCAGGGCAAGGGGGGGTAACACTAGATTTTAGATTAGTTTTAAGATCATTTTTGTATTCTTTTTTGTGTAATTAATCTGTTTTAAATTAAGGCTTAATTAAGGATTTTTACTGTTTTATATACTTCTTTTTTTTGTGCTTTTCCAATAAAAGAAAAATAATAAATTGAATTGTTTTTGTGCTCTCCATTTCATCGCCTTTCAAATGATATCCAACATGACCGTCATTATTGATGTCAAATAAGGTTTAAAGTTGTTTGAAGTAGATTTATTGAAAGGTGCGATTTTTTTGACGCCGAGTGTAATATCAGAATTGACAAATTCGCGAAAACTAAAAAATTGGTTGTCTGTAAAGTCGGTTTACTGACGATAGTTGAACGTGACAACGTCTTCTTTGTCGCTCGTTCCGCGCTCGCGAGGTAACGCCGGTAACGCCGCATGAGCGAGGTAACGCCGGATGAGTCATGTTTTTTCGTGCTTGCAACCGGCTCTATCGAATTATAAGACGTTGTCACGTCAAAAAAGGCGATTACGGTAGAAAAACACACATAAATTTTCGCTTTTATAATATTTCACATTAGCGTGAAGTGTGATTTATCTACCGCTATCAATAGTATCAACTATCAATACTCAGATATCATTCTACTCAAATACATAAACAAAGGACAGATAAAATTATCGAACAACTTTCGCGATAGATTACATAGGCTTTAATCAATCTTTTTGATTAAGTCGTAATCTAACTTAATTTATTTTCTGTGGTAATAACAATAGACTGATATAATGACCATTCTATAAGTTATATAAACTTGCGTAACTCATACCTAATTAGCTGCCTAAAATAAATCGAAGGTTTATTATAAATAAAAAATTTGAGTATTTATTTTAGTCGTCTACCTTATAAATATTAACTGTTTGTGTGTTATTTTATTAAGGAAATTATAATAAAATGCCAAAAAAATACTAAACAAATGCGAGTTGATTTTAATTCGTGTTGTAATTAACGTGTTTCGACTTATAATCCTGTGGGTAATTTTAATAGTAGGACTTAAGTCATAGAGTCAAGTCAACTAATAATAAGCAAGAAATACCATAACAGAGTTCAATATTAGGACCTATGAGCATTATTCTAGCGTAGTCGTGTCGAAAGGTCAAAACGAAGTATGAAAAAAATTACCTGAATTGAAGATTACAGTCATCCAAAACGACTTTGAGGTATAGGTACCTATAATATGTATTTTTATGAAATACCATATTCAAGCAAAAAAAACTGGTTGCCTGTAAAGTCGGTTTACCGACGATAGTTGAACGTGACAACGTCTTCTTTGTCGCTCGTTCCGCGCTCGCGAGGTAACGCCGGTAACGCCGCATAAGCGAGGTAACGCCGGATGAGTCATGTTTTTTCGTGCGTGCAACCGGCTCTTTCGATTTATAAGACGTTGTCACGTCAATAATATATGCATTTGATAATAATATATAACAAAGAAGAAGGTAGGTATCTACTTACTCCATGACGGATTCCATGCTGTATTATTCCTACGTTCAATATGGCGGTTGTCAATTAATGAAAACTGATAGATTGTCCACACCATTTTAACTGCGCGCGATACCTAAATTAAATATGTCTGCTCTCACATGCGTCGTTACTTTAATCGGTATCAATTTAAAACTAGAACCAAAATATCTTCATCTCTGTTATCTAATCTAGACCTAGTGAAGAATTTGCAGATATTATAAGTACGAGTTGTTTTTGAGATATTTCTGATAAAATTGAATGAGAGTTGCCGAGTTTTATACAGCACGTATTTAGAACAATGACCCAAGTGTAAATAAAATTAAGTTTACAGTCCTTATATAAATAGTAATAAGGATTTTTGACGTGACAACGTCTTATAAATCGATAGAGCCGGTTGCACGCACAAAAAAACATGACTCATCCGGCGTTACCTCGCTCATGCGGCGTTACCTCGCTCATGCGGCGTTACCTCGCGAGCGCGGAACGAGCGACAAAGAAAACGTTGTCACGTTCAACTATCGTCTGCAGTAAACCGACTTTAAAGGCAACCAATTTTTTAGTAGGTTACCTACTTAAAATTAACAAAATGTTAAAGCCGCATTTCTAGTTATGCCAAATTAAGTACAGGTAGTAGGCATGAAATATTTTAAATCAATAAAGTAGTAAATTGCAAGTATGCAATTTCTATAGGTAGGTATATACCTACCTACAGACAAAAATATTTGTTAATTACAAAAATAAAACGTATAGGCATATGCCTATAGGTATTTTGACACTGGATTTACCATTGCTAGTTTTTTTTAGCTGTTGAAATTATTTCACTGTTAATAGCTTCACTCTGTCGTAGATAGACTAAATAATTTCTATCACAATCAATCTCTTCTTGAGTAGGTTAAAAACTAAGCAAAGCGGTACAAACCACAAGCAATCTTTAATGACTAAGTATCACGCGGACAGCAATCAGTAATCAGTAATCGTAAGACGTTGCGATTATATATCTGCTGCTGTCTTGAGAGCAAACGTTAGCACTGTTTATAAATAAATAAGATCGACTGTCTGCCAGCAATTGGTGACCTAATGCTTACCGAACATGATTATAGCAACAGTTACCTATACGGATTACGTAAATCAGGTGTTATAGTTTCAGCCCACCCACGTATGCACCGCGTAGGGTTTCCTTCCACCCTTCGCCCACTGGCCGCTACCAGACCGCTAATGCGATACCATCCGGTAATAGGCTTCTATTTACCTGTGTCAAATTAGCGTATACTTAGTCATATAGTAGTCATATATTTTCGTCTCTAAAAAGGTTATGGTTCGTTATTACAGAAATGGGCAAAGATTAACTGTAGACAATAGCTACTTACTACATAATACTAAGAAGCAAATAGATAGGTACATATAGGTAGATCTTACATGCTATAATATGAACCACACATTTTATCCACTTAAGACAATATATTATTATGGCGTAAGTATGGCGTGCATCTCTGTAACAGCAGCTTTACCACTTTACCAAGTCTTAACTTCTAAAGTGAGTCTATTAATCAAAATCCAGTATACCTATACGTAAGGTAAGGTAGATAAATAAAGTTGTTTTAAACTCTTAAGAGCGTTTGGCCGTTTGGAGCGAATTCATGGATGTGAAAAGTGTCTTTACACAGAGGAAGACGAAAGTGCAGAGTACTTCTGAACTTTGGAGCGAAGCGCAAGTTTAGCAGTTTTACTGAGAACCTATTAGAGTATTTTATGCATTTCCTTGGGATACACTGAGCGTCTACAATCTATGTAAATATTTAATTTTGATACTTTTATAAACGGCCAGCGTAGTAGTAGAAGGATTAGTGTATCTACTATAGCTACCTACTACTCCATGACGTGACTTAATATTTCTATTTAAATTCTTATTATGTTATTAAATTACGAAAGATAAGATTGCAAAAGAAAAATTAGTTCCCAAATACCTCACTATTTCTCAAAAATAGTTAACGAGAAAAAAAAAACAAATGAGTAACAGTAGTTATAATATTATCTAAATATATATTTATTAATATACATTATTTCTGATTGTGCATTTCCTATCACACGTATACAGAATATCTCGTGCTCGGGATTCTCGCCAGGTGTTCTGACACGGGGATATAATAGAGCATAGAGACACAGCTAATTATAATAAGTGGGCGGTTTCAGCTTTATTTACGCGCAGGGAGATACATACGAAGACGAACATAGTTTTAGTATACCTTAAAATTGAACAGTTTAAAGTTTGAATGCAAATTACTATAATATTTTCTTTGTCAATGAAATAATTCATGTAATCAATATTCCAAATTCATAAGGGAATCGTAGGTAATCCTAAACCAACACATTTTCCAATGTACCTACCTAAGTACATATTGGAAATATAAAATGGGTGCTCTCAAAATCTAGAGACAGGTGTTACGAAACGTATACGGAGACCGAGATCAACATATAACATATTTAAAAACATTAATCCCAACAAAAACATTTTCATGTAAATGGTTGCCAGACGAGCATATGGCTCACACTGTCAAAAAGTTATCAGATCTCATGTAGGGCAAGACTTCTGACTTTATACACCCTTAAATACAAGCTCTAACTTCACAAACTCTACACTTTAGTTACAATAATGTCTTGACCGTTTGGCTACAGTCACATGGGCCTCGCGCTTCGCTTGACTCGTCTGGCGGGGACACTACCGTGTCCCCAGATTTAAACTTAGGATGATAATGTAATAACCCTTTTATTGATGTCACGGCCGGAACAGTATGCGGGCGTTCAAGCTAGGTAGGTACTTTATCTAGTTTTAGGAAAAAAATAAGAAAAACGACGTACATAATATATTAATTTTAAGAATAAAAATGAAAAAGCGTAAAATTACACTTTTCCATCTTAGAATGCTTCAATGAGAAATGTGTGTTTGTTACTCGTTCATGTCAGTAGACCAATTTAGGATTTTTGACGTGACAACGTCTTATAAATCGATAGAGCCGGCTGCATGCACAAAAAAACATGACTCATCCGGCGTTACCTCGCTCGCTCGCGTTACCTCGCTCTGAGGCGTTCCATGTAAGGCTTGAAGTGCAAGCGAGAGTTGTCACGTTCAACTATCGTCAGTAAACCGACTTTAGAGACAACCAATTTTTTTTTAATGGAAATAGATATTATATTACCCTGCAACTTTTCATTCTGAATTTATAAGCAAAACCAAATTTTACGGGGACTGAACCATGAGCAAAAGCTAGTAATGAATAAAGGTGTTACCGGTTACGTTGCGTAATTTCATAACGCTAGGATCAAACAATTAACCTCGGACAATTGTTTTTTCTGTCTATTGTTGATGTACTCGTTTGCAATAGATTGCGTCTTTTTGACTGTAGTAGATATCCCGTACAGTTTCATCGGAGCTTGCAATTTTTGAAAGCTATTATATTGTCTACAGATACGGCTGCTTGTTTAGAACAATGGCCGTCGCTATGGCAATTACACGAGCTAAGTAGACCGACAGCAAATAACAATAAATTCGTAAACCGGGTAAATATACGGCAATGTGACCGTTTGTGGCAGAATTCTGCCATTCAGGCAGATTTGAATGTTACATCTGGCAGAATAAGCTGACGATTTAAGAAAGAGGCAGAATGTGGAAGATTTCAAGGAAATCCTTATAGTCTTTGGAATAAAATGAAAAAACTCATGAATTTATATCTATTTTTAATTAATTTTGTAGGTATGACGGAAATGTTACTAACTTAGATAGGTACTAAGCTAGCACTTTAGTCTTGTGCCGGTTGAAGGGGATTTTCCGACGTCAAAACCAGTATGCTGTCACTGCTTGCATAACTGTACTTTTACAGTACTCTATACAGTTCAGAAATCTAGTTGGCAGATTTTGGCAGATTTTTTTGCTAGTATTTGGCAGATTCGCAAATTTCGAAAGGTTCACACTGATGTGCCACCAGTGCGTGCGCGGACTCCGTGACGATTTTTTTGATGGAGGAGCAGGAGGAGGAGCGTTGTTACGGACATTGTAAGATGGTATTCATTTCCTTCATCTTCCTGCAACTTGTCTCTCCCCTGTACTGAAGTATGCCCTGTTCACTTATAAATCGTGATACAACCGACAAATTGACTGGTCACAATGTATTCACTTTAAAAGTTGCCATTAAAAATGTAAACTCAAATAAAAATATTTAATAAAAAAAATCCACTCCATCGCGCGTCGCTTCACACCTACAACGTATTACCTCCTAACTTAGAATCACCCATATACTAGAACTATTCATATAATTAATTTATGAACATAAGCGATTTTTTTTTTGAGGCAAAAAATTTGGTTTTGAAATGGGTGTGAAATATGAATCCCATTTGCCTACCAGAAATACGCTAGTTCCGAAAATCCCGCGTGGATTTTCTTTAGTAATAAGTAGCCAGTGTGCCATTTTGAAGTACCTAGGTAAAAATTCCGTTCAAGCGTTATTGCCTGAAAAAAAAAACTAAACTTTGCGTTATTATTCCCAGTATCTAAGCAGCATTTTAATGAATGTAATTTGGATTTTTCGGCTTGATTGATAGACTTTAAAATATAATTATATACCTATCTAAAATTGTAATTATCAAATGGGGTTGTTTGTTGGTAGCGCAAAGAATCGGACCGGTTACATCGAATCTCAGCCGGCTATTTATAAGACGTATTCAAATAGTATTCCGGTTTTGCTTACTTACCATTTCAATGAGCAGGGGCCGAACCACCATCTCTTAGAGCAGTATTTATTGTAATATCGTTTTGACATTTTTGTCCAGTGTCAGATGGTGGTACGGCCCCAGATATATTTATACCCAAAGATTGATTAGATGAGCCCTAAGCCTCCAAAAACATCTGTACGCCTTTGTCTTGTGTGCGACACTCGTGCGACACGTTGTCACCTTACACACACAGCGGCAATCTGTCACACAGTTGTCATTTTTTAGAAGAATTTTGTCAACAATTAAAATCAAATATTAAATTTATTTCATATATTACTTATGTACTTACGAATGAAATGTAACACCTTTAGCTTTATTTATATTTCTTGTATTGTTACTACACTTTCTAAATGCACAAGAAGGCATTTTGATTTTTGATGAAGTTTACGGTGAAAAAAGTAGCAAGTAATTTGTAGCAACGTCCGTCACTCTCTCTGTCACAAGTGCACGTGCTACTACAGCATGCTGAGAATTGAGATCACTCACTCAGTATGTTTGTGGATGTTTTCGATGTGCGCAATGTAGGCTGAAGGCGGATTCAGATTTAAATCTTAGTTTATACCTATTAAATGTCGAGTAAATTTAAACGCATTTGTTTTCATACTTACAAAATATTTTTTTGGTAGAGGACAATTTAAAGTTGACGACTGGCCGATTTTGATATTTGAAAACAGTATTTGAAATAGCGTAACTATAGGTAGGTACCTACATGGAGTGGGTGTTTATACTTATATAATAACATTTTAAGATTGTAAGGAGCACTTTCGATTTCTGTAGAGAATATTAATGGCCTACACATAATGGTTTTCTGTTCGCTTGCACTCGTCCTCATTCATGAAGGCTTTCTCTTAATTAAGTCTCTTCCTAATACGCCCATAATATGCTTTGCAGAGTCCTTCCTCCTATCCAACTTTTTATTAAATAAAATTCTCATACTAGCCAATGATATTATAAATATAAAAAGATACTAGCTATATACGCCTTCTTTAATTTAAGACCGCCTGACTCGTCGGCATCTCCACCACTCATATCTACTCGTTTCTATGTACCTACACGAGACTCGAGTAGAAAAGAAAGTTTAGCCAAGAGATTTAGATTGAGTAAAACGACCTCGATTACCTACATGCACATATCTCCATTCTCCAAAGGTACAACAATAAAGTACTGTATACTACGAGTATATTGTATATTATCTATACGATGTAGGTTTTCAGGAAAAGGCAATTCGTGACAGTCACAAGCGAGTATAGCTATATTTCAACCCACGAAGACGCGTCCCACTCCGTCAAAATCTCTTAAGTATGTTTGATTCGATTCGTATGGAGTTTGACAGAGTGGGGCGCGTCATATATAAATACAGAATTGAGAACAAAATATTATTACGTGTAGGAAGGAAATGAGAATAGAAAAACAATTCTATTTTTGGAATTAACTTGTTTAACATACCTAATTTAATAATTAAATGCCATACACAAAAGTTTTAACAAACAACAAGTATCTTGTAAGAATTTGATGCGGTTGATTTGTCACTTGGTATCAAATATAACACAGAACCTTGACTTAATTGCTTGTCACATTAGGTAGGTGGATATGTACATACAATTTGATAATCATTTAAATTCGGTTTTATTCAAGTTAAAGAAGTCCTACTAAAGGTAACTAGAATACAATGAATTATTTTGTTGTCTCATCTCAGTTGTGTAAAATTTTGCAAAGGTCTTCTCATCCTTCCAGAATGATTTGACCATAGCCTAGTCTACCAATGCAGGTTTCCTCATTTATTCACCGTTCGCTAACCGCTAATCAATCAGTAATAAGTAAGACAAATAAGAAGGAAGTTATTATCAATGAGATAAATAATACCGCGAACTTCGTAGAAACATCGGTACGATTCGGTGTAGTGACATTGTGACGAAATCAACGGAATCATCTTTTTGTATGGACCAATCGATTGCTTAAACGACAAAAAAACCATCGTGAAGGTTGCTTTTTCGGACTAAAGTGACTAATGCTCGGTACGATCACACGTAGCTCAAAACACATTATTGACTTATTTATAAAGGAAAAGTTTAAAAAATTACTTCTGGGAATCTTTGCCTTTTTTGTATGTAGGTACTCAGTCGTATTTCACGTTTGAGGCTGCGATTGCGCAATGGAATGTAAATTTTTCAAAATGCAAAACATCTGGAAAATTTAATGAATGATTGTCTCAAATAATTCCAAGCAAAGTTATTCGAGCATGATAAAAATATATATTATTTAAGAACTCCAGTCTCCATCATCAAGTTAAATAAATAACTCATTTATTGAGAAAGGAACATAAGTGATTGATTGGAGATTTCTTAACTAATCACCTAAGTTCCTTTCTCAATAAAAAAGGTTAAACTTTCGCAATAAAAAAGGTTAAACCTAAAGATAGGTTTAGTAGTAAGTTAACCAATGTTGGGGTCCCATTCTGGTTAATTAAAATTGCAGTTCGGATAATTTGTTCTTATAAGTGTTTTTCTTCTTCTTTGTTCGTTTATTTATGTTGGGGTCCCATTCTGGTTAATTAAAATTGCAGTTCGGATAATTTGTTCTTATAAGTGTTTTTCTTCTTCTTTGTTCGTTTATTGGCTTGTAGTTCTATAAGTGTTTACCTGTGTTTACGAAAACATTACAATTTCAACTGTCTAATCTATCATCATATGTAATGTCACTCATCATTTGCGATGTTTTATTGCAAGAAGATTAAGGATTTACCTATTTACAATGCAACACGGTTTTTACGCGTTTGTGAACCTAAGTACTCGTACTCGCGTCACTTTCTGCGCATCTTTTATTTTATCTTGAAGTTGATGTATTTGCCTCGAATTACCTGTTATAATTACGCATTGTGTATGTCATACAAACAATAATAAAATTAATAACTTGAATGGAAATTCCTCAGTTTTCTAGCGTTAGTCATACTACTACTGCGAAGAACTTATTAAAATACAAATATTTTTTTCAACACAAAATATATTTATTCCACGTACGCAGGCTCTTGTAAAACGTCAATATGATATTTGTCATATATGTACATAATTACGGTCATAACTGCGAGTGACTTAAAGCTAAGTTTACGAGGGTATTCAAACGCGCACTGAGAAGAAGCCCACAACAAACTCAGCCGGGTTTTGTTTTCTGTTATCACCATTTCACAATGACACTTAAAACCTAATTGAGCTAGTATAATCACAGCAGTTCATTCACTCCCAACGATTTGATCCATGTAAATAATCATTATCCAGTAAGCTTTATTTTATATTTATATTATTTATTACATAGGTATGTGTTGGGAGCCGTAGTTTTAGTGTTATTCCTTTATATATATACATATAAACAAGGACGATTGGTCGATGACACGTCTTTATCTATTTATAAAGATTTTGAAATTTGTGAAAATATCGTTACCAATACCATACCACCAGCAATACATTGGTGTGAGTGTTAAAGAATGGATCACGCTTTAATTATTTACCAAGATTTTTATGTAAATACATATTTTTAATGTACACAGTTATTTTTAAAGTAAGTGACAGGTTATTTATAAAAATAGAGGTGTAAATTAGCAGGTAGTGAGTAGCTAGACTCGAAGTGCTTTAGGGTTAGTGTAAGTTTTTCTACAAATATTCGCGTCGACTCGCTTCGAAGAAAAGGAATGGATATCTCCATACATCTACACTCTACAGAGTCCCAAGCGGAAAAACTGTGAACTAAGCTTTCGGCGGTTGCCAGCTTGCAGCGCTGATTATATACATAGATGTATGGACAAATCCGATCCGTTTATTCGTCTCGATTCGAAAGTTGTACAGAAACCTGTACTAATCTTTCTGAAGTCAATATCGTCGAGCCGGAAATAGTTGCCGGGCGGCGGCTTTGGCTTAGAGCGCGACACCGGGAAGCAGAAAATGCATTGAGTGCACTCAGCTCCTCAAGTGTTTATTAATTATTTTATAAGGCCAAGGATTGCATTTAATGACCGATAGCCATTATCAGTGGGCTAATTCTGTATCGTTCAGTAAGTTAGTGAGTAACTCGCACTGGGTTCACTAAGAAAACGGAGGCAAAAATCCTATTTTTTTTTGTATTCTTTTTGCACGAGGTAGCAACTAGCATGATTATGTTCACATGATACCGTATTAACCTAGGTTAGGTTAGGCTTTATATCGTCAGTCCAGCTCAAGTCCAGCAAATTGATTGATTTAATTTGATGCAGTAAAATGACATTTCTAAATGTCTACAGCTATGACATTCTCGTAACGATTTCACACACTTAGTGATGTGAAACAAGAAAAAAATTTTAACACTGAAAAATGAACTTTACATTTAATACTTAGAGTGCAAAATTTATTGTATTTCATTATAGAAAAAAGAAAAAACAATGCTCGAATTTCAATGTCAGAATTGTCGACAAACATGGCGTTTTGAACTACATTCAATTTTACGCTCTATGTTATAGGCTTAAAATTAAATTTTCAGTGTTCGCAAAAAGTTATTGATTTCAATATCGTCTGCAAATATATTGAAAGAGCCATCACCTTTTTAAGCATTTCACATCACGAAATGTAGCCGATACGTAACGTGAATAGCCCCCGATGAATTAAGCGTCGGAGTATAGTTATGGAAATGGTTTGTCGCTCCTCGTTTGGAACAACTAAAGTAGCAACACAGAACAGAAAGCAATCTATTTATTACTTATTTAATTTTATTTTAAAAGAACATAAGAAGGTACTCGTAAAGCACGCGTGTATTGTATCAAATACATAGGAGTCGCGAATTTAAAAGCAATAATTTATACAGCTGTGGCACTTTCAGCTGATACTAAAACAAATAATGAAAACAAACTTAGAGGTGAGTATCAAATCATCGTAACGGCAAACGAAAGCGGACTATAGACTGGAATGGTTGCTGTGCTGAGTAATGAAGGAGAAAGTAAGTGACTATACCATACTCGTACCGACCCACTGTAGTGAGTTGTGACTAATGTTCACGTCTTCATACAAATACGTCAAATGAATTAACGATTACTTTCTTTGTTTTGACATTAACAATAATTTTATCTTATTCATCCGTCAATTAACCAATCTTTTATTAGGCTTAAAGGGGTTTGGCCACAGCTCGCCAGGATAATTCGCAAATTATTATTATATTCACAGGCTTCAAACGCATATGAGCGGTAATGTGGTTATCGCGACTGTGTTTGTTTCTATGACAGTATGTAGCGCGTACGCATGGCCCGGTTTTGATGATCCTTTCGGCAATCGATTTGTTTTTAAACTTGCGTGTGCTACTAAAGACAAAGTGTAGTCGAACGTCACCACTTTATCAAATTACAAATTGACGTGCGATTGACTACACTCTGATAAATTCCAATTCATTGTTGTTGGCTGCGGAAATTGATAAAAGAAAATAATTTCTGTTCACTTCTTTTCCACTTTTTTGTTTCAAGCCAACCCAACCAGGGTTTTATGTTGTAAAATAATCTTTCTTATTTATAAAATTCCCGTGACGCAGTGTTTGTAACAAAACTCTTTCGACTCGGCTTGACCGATTTTTATGATTTTTTAATTTTTTTTGTGTAGGTGTATATTCAGTAGGTCTGATCGTAAGATGTAAACTATTTTTCATGACACTAAATGAAACAACGTTTGAAGGGTCAGCTAGTTATTTTATATAAGTACTTATGTATGTGCAAATGCAATGTACGTTCGAATATATTTTTGGTATTACAAGAACAGATTGGCATGTCCCCTGTCGGTCAGGTTAGCAGTTAGCACAGCTGTCTTGGCAAAAGACACGATAAGAGTCTGATGGAACGTTTTCTATGCATCCGTTTTATATTCTCTACGTACGATTACGGAGGTAGTCTTTCCGGGAAAACCGGCAAGTAAGCGGCTGTGCTGTAAATAACTAGTGTATTTTAGTGAATGAATGTTCAGGTAAATGTACGATACTATATTACCTTCTAGTTTCGTGCTTAATCAGCTGCCACCGGCCATTGCTTAAAAACGACAGGCAGCCGTGAAAATTTCGTAACATATCGCCTTTGTTTTGATATTCCATTGTTAACGGTTAAACATTTGTGACATCTATCATACCAACCTCAAACGTACCATGTTCTTGCACTATTGTGATGCCAAATCAGTATTTGACGTCATTCAAATATCCAGATTTTTGACGTGACGTCTTATAAATCGATAGAGCCGGTTGCACGCACGAAAAATTGGTTGCCTGTAAAGTCGGTTTACTGACGATAGTTGAACGTGACAACGCCTTCTTTCTCACTCGTTCCGCGCTCGCGAGGTAACGCCGGTAACGCCGCATGAGCGAGGTAACGCCGGATGAGTCATGTTTTTGACGTGACAACGTCTTATAAATCGATAGAGCCGGTTGCACGCACGAAAAAACATGACTCATCCGGCGTTACCTCGCTCATGCGGCGTTACCGCCGTTACCTCGCGAGCGCGGAACGAGCGACAAAGAAGACGTTGTCACGTTCAACTATCGTCAGTAAACTGACTTTACAGGCAACCAATTTTTTTTGACGTGACATCCTCTTATAAATCGATAGAGCCGGTTGCACGCACGAAAAAACATGACTCATCCGGAGTTACCGGCGTTACCTCGCTCATGCGGCGTTACCGGCGTTACCTCGCGAGCGCGGAACGAGCGACAAAGAAGACGTTGTCACGTTCAACTATCGTCAGTAAACCGACTTTACAGGCAACCAATTTTTTTGACGTGACAACGTCTTATAATTCGATAGAGCCGGTTGCACGCACGAAAAAACATGACTCATCCGGCGTTACCGGCGTTACCTCGCTCATGCGGCGTTACCGGCGTTACCTCGCGAGCGCGGAACGAGCAACAAAGAAGACGTTGTCACGTTTAACTATCGTCAGTAAACCGACTTTACAGACAACCAATTTTTTTGTAAAGATTTAAGATATTTATAATTTTATTCGATGTTGTAGCTACCTTTAGTCTTAACAATCCTTTCAAAATAAAGGTAAAAAACACGATGGCGCAGACGCAAATAAACGAATAAACATAATTAAGTAGGTATCATAAAAAATCATGACATTCACTTGTAAGTCATAAAAATACATATAAATAAAAGAACATTTTGACGAATCATAAGATGTAACTATAAATATAGGGTCAGTTAGGGTAAGAGGAACACAGGGGAAAGAGGAACGTAGTAAAGCTATAGTTAATAAGTTATATGTTAGTGTTCCTCTTTCCCCTGTGTTCCTCTTACCCTAACTGACCCTACCTATGCTTTTCCAAAAATAAGTCACCTCATATTATGTACCTATACTTATCATAAATTCTACGCGACAATTTGATTTGATTTTCCATTTTAAAGTTTTAACGATGGCCCGCTAGGATGTTGTAGATAATGTTTTTTAAATTATTTATTGTTGAAATCCCGTGTGACTTGTATGTGGCAATTAGTGAGTCATTAAAGGTTTCTCGTTGGTTGTGAGACCTTTAAATAAATGGTGTAGGGAAAAACAATTTGTTATATTATGTTGGGATATTCCGCATATAGTTACGCCAGCTAAAACTATGAAATTAATGTTTACTCCGACTTTTAATTCGATGCAGTAATACGACGTTTCATATTTTAATAAATCCCATTAATCCTCCTATATTTCACCTGTGATTTCACCAAAATAACTGATGAGAGAGGTTTCTTTCAAAGCAAAGTAATATTTATGAGAAATACTTTGTTTTATACATTTTTTTGTTTTAATTTTTACGAAATGACAGAACGTCATTATACTGCATAGAAAAGAAAAGTGTCAAATGTTTTTATGACAAGTATTCACTTTGACAGCAGAACTCAGAAGTCAAAGTCTGTATTCTGTAATTTGTATAGACCATCAGTGTGTATACTTTCGCAAAAATAGTACCCAAGATTTTGAATTAAGAACTGTAGACGTTATAAACATGTGTAAATAATATTATGTATATTTAAGCTACCTATTGGAGGGACCTTTCATGGGTGTTTGAATGGTTCCCAGTAAACCAGCAACAGCTATACACTCACCTGCCAAGATCTGTGGGTCCTGTAAATCCAAAACGAGAACCGCCACAAATCACAAACACTAAAACAATAACGTTCAACGATCGATATCACAGGTGGGGTTAATTGGTTCTGGTGACGTCTAGTAGAAGCACTCGAGCAGTCCGTTATCAACTTAATTGCTGTATTGGTATGTTTCTCACTCAGAATAGAGGTTTCAAACCACGTCCGACGTGCGCGCGGGGTGTGTTACGTGTGGTGGCAATGGCACACTCAGCCGGCTTATAATAATTATTCGGCAAAAAGTCGTAACTCCAGTTGTGACGTATGAACTGGCGCTACGCGGCCACGTACGCATCGCTGCCTTCCACCCCTTCTACGTCACGATTGCAGGAATGGGAATGACATTCGTCATCGATCACGTCACGTGATCAATCGATCCAACGGATATGTCATTCCATACATTCTTAATTTTCGAAGCTTAAGCGATGGTAGAAACATAGAAGCTGCTGGATAGTCAATGACATCAATTGCTCATAAACATCTGTGAATATAAGTGAATGTGTCACAATGGTCACAACACTAAAATTAGAGAAAATTAAGATAAATGAAATATTGTAAAATAATAAATAGGTACATTATTTTACAATATGTCACTTTGAATGTGGAAACGCCACTTTTCTGCATCGAATTAAAAGTCGAAGTAAAGTTTACCATCGTCTCAATTCTTCGCGATTAGCTATTGAGGGTTTAATTCACATTGTACATATAATATTTAGTACATAATATCTCCACGCATTGTATACCAATTTTCGGTTAAAAAAATAAAAATTACCTAGTATAGGCGATCTGTTACCTACTATTATATGTGTATACTAGGTAATTTTTATTTAGGTATTGGGTATTTATCAACATCTTATAAAATATTGTGCAATCATGTAAGCTGACGCTATTTTCACCACTTTATCTTAAGACCATTCATGCGTTGAAATTATGCTTGAGTCAAAATTGTCAATTTTCGACGGAACATAAGAGTGTCATGTGTTCAATTATTGATTAGATAATTGCTATCATATTATTTGGCATTTCATAATCTAGTTTTTGTCTCAAAAATATTTGAAAATATGTGTATAACTTTCTCATTCGAAAGTTTAAGATAAAGGCTAATTACTCACTTAGCGGTGGAAGCTCTATTTTGATGCAAGATATTTGCCATGTTTCATAACACAAACTTATAAGAATGACATATTTAGAAAATTAATAACATTTACTAAAAAATGTCTCAAAAAAAAACACGATTTTCCTATATTTTCATTCAAAAACCATAAACCGAAAAGTGTCATTTTTAGCATTTTTCGATAAATTAAACGTATTATTTTAGGATAAAATCCAAGATATTTTGTTATTTCTGAATTATAGTAATTTAATTCAATTAATATTCAATGTCACTGGTTATTTACTATTTTAATAATTTGTATATTTATTTTACTATAATTTTTTTTGTAATACCATTTTCCGCGCAAAATTGCGTCAACGGGAACGGAATTCCTTTTTTGTATGGAGCGACACGCGATTCACACCGTGCCGCATAAACGTTCTTAACAAAAGGCAATAAGAAGATTAGTTCTTAAAAGATTTTAGCTGCCTAATAAGTATAAATATCACTGTTCTTGGATTCTCTTTATGTAGGTAATATATACGACTATATGCATAAACAAGTTATAAAAATTCAATTTCAAATGCTAACGTTCACATAATCGAGGCATTACCTACCTGTGTGGAAAATCATTTTATGACATCCTCATGCAATAATATTAGATTAATACTCGTAGGTAAGTACCTATAAAGATAGTATAGATATTATGATTATAAAGCAATTTCAAATGAGATTGTGTAATACCTAACCTTACGTTTTGCATATCAAGTTCATTGCATAAAACACCTATTGTAATTAAACTACTATTTAAAATAATAAATAAATGAATATTGGTTCATAGAGCGTTAAATGGGCAAAGTTACATTTTAGGTACTATTTGTTTTTTAGAGTTCCGTACCCAAAGGGTAAAAATCGGGACCCTATTACTTGGGACTTCCGTCGACTTCCGCCGTCCGTCCGTCCGTCACCATCAGGCTGAATTTCTTGAACCGTGAACGTGATAGTAACACAATTATCTTTTTGATTAGTGTTTTACACACTTCGTCCTGCCTAAAGGACCTATAATACGAATCGAAATTTCACCGCAGTTGGATATGCTCGTATAGCTCAGTGGTAAGAGCACCCAGCCGCGAGAGATGGGGAGACGCGGGTTCAAATCCCGCTGCGAGTGAAAAATTTTGATTCGTATTTAAATTTATAGGTGATAGTAACACACTTAAAATTTGCGCAGATGATGTTTTTCTGTTGCCGCTATAACGAAAAACACTAAAAAAATTGAATAAAATAAAGAATAAAGGGGGCTCCCGTAGAACAAACGTGATTTTTTTCTCGTTTTTAGGGTTCCGTAGCCGAATGGCAAAAAACGGAACCCTTATAAATTCGTCATGTCTGTCTGTCCGTCTGTCCGTCTGTCCGTCTGTCCGTCTGTCCGTCCGTATGTCACAGCCACTTTTTTCCGAAACTATAAGAGCTATACTGTTGAAACTTGGTAAGTAGATGTATTATGTGAACCGCATTAAGGTTTTCATACAAAATTTTAAAAAAAGTAATAAATTTTGGGGGTGCCCCATACTTAGAACTGAAACTCAAAAATTTTTTTTTCATCAAACCCATATGTGTGGGATATCTATGGATAGGTCTTCAAAAATGATACTAAGGTTTCTAATATCATTTATTTCTAAAATGAATAGCTTGCGCGAGAGACACTTCCAAAGTGGTAAAATGTGTGTCCCCCCCCCCTGTAACTTCTAAAATAAGAGTATGATAAAACTAAAAAAAAATATATGATATACATTACCATGCAAACTTCCACCGAAAATTGGTTTGAACGAGATCTAATAAGTAGGGTAAATGTGGGATAGATGCCTCAGTGGGATAGTTGCCTCAGTAAACACGTAGCGACAGATATAAACACTACCCTCGCCCGTCCTTCAGTCAGTGCTGTGGTATACATAATAAATAAGCACGCAGCTAAACAGTGACCAGTTGCTATCCGCGAGGCGGGCAAGCTAGACGTACAGTCTGTGGTTACAGTTTATTTGAGTGCCAACTTACTGTTTACAAATGGAGTTTATTATTTAATAATCCCTATACGTCCAAGTGGACGCCACAGTGGCGACGAGTAAACGCGCAGTAAGTAAAATTACCACTCAAATCAAGTACCTGTTTACGGAAATTGGTCAACAACAAAACATAAAATACCTAATGAGACTCATCAATGACATAATTTAAAGTAAACTCAGTCGATATTCCAATCAAAATAAAGAGAAAAAGAGAGAGAGCATCGCTGAAATGCAGTTTTGTAGATTATCTTACTACCTTCATTCTCATATCGAGTTTGTTGTCAATTTTTGATTCTGCATGATTCGGATAGCTCATACTTTTTACGATTGAGATTTAATTGTAGGTAGAAACCTTTCCACAGAAACAAAACTGTCTTCTGCGAATTAGATTTCTAAGCATGGATATTACAATTCTAAAAATAGATTATTCTACTACTATACTTTTATCAAACCGATAACTAGGATGATAAAAGAAATGTATTTAATATATTGTTGTTTATGTCTATATTTGGGTCTAAGCACAGAGTTGTATTCAACGGTCAGCTGTGGCGTGGAAAATGGGAAATAGGTACATATCACGCGGCGGCTGGTTTTTGCAATGTAAACTTTGTGTAAAAGCGAGGTATTTCAAATATTATAACTGTTGTTGATCAAATCCGTTTACAAATGTGATAGAAATAAAACATTTTTCTATCAAATAAGTACCAACGATGAATCGTTAAATTCCTGTTAAAGCAAAGTACCTACCTATCACTGCAAAACCAAACAATAACGTTCCCGTTAAACAAAATATAAACTTCTATATAAGGTTATATAAATTATAACAATGCACCTGTTGTTATAAAGTTTATAAGTTTTATTATAACAATGTACCTGTTCGAAGTGATCGAACAAAGTACTACAGTGATAAATTTGGAATTTGATACCTATCACTGCAAAACCAAACAATAACGTTCCCGTTTGAACAAAATATAAACTTCTATATAAAGTTATATAAATTATAACAATGTACCTGTTATTATAAAGTTTATAATAACAATGTACCTGTTCGAACAAAATACTACAGTGATAAATTTGGAATTTGAATTCCATACATTAAAAAATGGTTGTAGGGCCTAAACTTAATGTTCCAATAACAACCGTTAAATGAATACCGGCTTTAACAAAGTACTACTTTGATAAATTCGAAGTTACGTGATTGTACCAGGTTGTCATAATATCAAATGCGTTTTGCCCTGTCCATCAACCAATAAGTATTAACTATTGAAAGTCTATCGCCGAGTTTCAATAAAGCCTACTAATTATACTTTATGATTGTTTGCATACGTATCTCATTATAAAATTAAGTACTCTTAATTCGTTTACAAATTCAATCATAAGTACAAAGTACGAAATTGTTCCCGCTTCCTGTTAAGGGCTAATCCTTCATACAGTTTACAACGAATTAATTGAATACCTGACTATTATGGACATCAAACATACCGGTACATGCAAAAAACGAAAAGTGCCAATTTAAATATTTATTTTCCATATTTTGTGTTTCGTAGTACTAAGTACCATTTTGAGTTTCGCAGTATTGATTCTGAAAATGATTAAAAGTAAACAAGATTCGCTGACCATTATTTACAGGTCGGTCAACATGTCCCAATCACAAATGCCTACGCGGCTATGAAGATGACATAGCCTCCACAAGTTTCCGTTTATATTATAATTAAATTTATATTATCAATTGTACCTAGGTTCCAAGTACTATATTACATCGAGTCCATGTCATTTTAGTCTCCAAAACTACTTTGTTCACTTCAATATTAAAGTTTCCGTTTTAAAGCAAGCTTTAGAAATATAATAATATGTTGTAGTGACCAACTTCAATGACTGTTCACAAGAAACGTGCAGTATTACTGCATTCTAGAGGTTTGCCACTACAATTCATATATTTTAATATAACCGGAGCTCACAAGACTGACGCTGACAAAGACGATATGCATGATATTATTATTAAGTATTTTCCCCTAAAAAACAGTAGTTTATTCGAAGGGCACATCTTTTAGTCGGTGAATTAAGAATTTATCGAAAAATAAAGTTCTTAATTCGCTTAAGACATCAAAGCTCGAAAGTTCATTTTTGCTAATAAAGATGAAAGTCTATAGACCAAATGAGAGAGAAGTGTAATTCGAATAAATTATGGAACAATATTTTGTTACTCGGGGAGACAATTATTCAATTTATTTCATATAAGCTTACTTTACAACTTATTCATAGTCAGTACTTAAATGTTCAAAGTTATTAAATGGTGATAACTATTTAACGACTTAAAACTGAGTTTATGAGATACAGAAAAAACGGTAGTATTTTACCAGAGGCAGATTATGTTAAAACTGTACAGCGCAAACTATATGAATTCGGTGATAGATGAGACAGGAGAAAATGCAACAACGAAACTGACAGTAAAATTAAAAGGATTTACTACTACCATAGATATACAATAACCATAGTATTGTATGTAAGTACTACCTACCAATTTAATTCCTGCTGCCGATGTGGTGGTAAAAGTCACAAAGGTGACAAAAGTTCCCGCTGCCGATGTGGTGGTAAAAGTCACAAAGGTGACAAAAGTTCCCGCTGCCGATGTGGTGGTAAAAGTCACAAAGGTGACAAAAGTTCCCGCTGCCGATGTGGTGGTAAAAGTCACAAAGGTGACAAAAGTTCCCGCTGCCGATGTCGTGGTAAAAGTCACAAAGGTGATAAAAGTTCCTGCTGCCGATGTGGTGGTAAAAGTCACAAAGTTGACAAAAGTTCCTGCCTTGCAGTGTTTCATAGGTAGATATGGGTTCAAGGGTAATTCCAATAAAAACTGGAGAACAAGGGCTAATATAATAAAAAATGCCAAAAATAGCATTAATAGTGAGCAGTAAAGCTAACCTGAAGTCTTCCAAAACAATTATAGTACATTAGATGATTAATTATATTTTCCGCATAAATAACGATGCGATCATGCGACAAACAAATCTAAGGTAAATAAAGTTAATATTCTGTAATGCAGAAATAAAAAGTGTTTCAAATCCTTAAAATCAAAGTTTTAGGACATAAAATAGTCACTATTATTATGAAAATTGTTAATAAATAACTTCTTGGGAAAACTGCCATCACTATTAATATAATACTATAGTAATAACAGAAATACATTTTGCCAAGTTCAAAGATATCCAAAATTACCATTGACAAACATATTCCGCCAGTTCTTCAAACTTACAAACGAGTCCCACTTCCCTTGGAAGCAAAGAAAAATAAAAAAAGTAATTATGAGCTGGAAAAAATGGATATCACTGAACGTATAAATAAGCTGTCGTCAAGGATTTCTCCGATGGTGCCGATTTAAAGCCTGACGTCGATATTCGTATCTTCGTTCGTTGCGTATCTTTCGTTCTAGATATGCAAGCTAGTTAAAAGGATATCATCCGTGAAAATCACACATTACCACCACGTAACAACTTTCCATCAAAGCAAAAGCAAAACTACCCAAATTCGATATTAACATTGATTTTCATGAAATTGAACCTATAGAGAATAGTAGAGAAATTGCAACATTTATTTAAGGGCTTTACAAAAAGTGATGTTTGAAATATCGTGTGACCAGAACATTTCCAAAGTATTATATAGATAACTAGCCGACCCAGCAAACATTATTCTGCCATATAAAACAAATAATTTTAAACGAGAGGATTATATATTAGATGGTATTACTATATTGTTAAGGGGTCGTAAACTATATAGATATTGTTGTTTTTGGAAAAATAACATGGTACCAGCATTCAAAACATAAGTACTGTGTTCAAAGATAGAAACGTTTTATTGAAAAAAAAATATCTCTTCAAAACAAAATCTATTGAACCTCTGGTCGCAATGAGATTTCGTCATCAGAGTTATTATTGAGCCACTTGACAATTAGCATAATGTAATTAATATAAAAAGCTTTTAAGATGTACATTTAGGGCACCAAACCATCGAAGAAATCCAAAGTTCCCTGGGTTTAGTTAATTTTGTTGGAAAATGGATTCCTAATTTAACTAATTTCACTGAGCCCAAAAGAACAGTGCTTCCAGACAAAAAACAAAATTTCATATCAAAGCAGAAGCAACAAGCTTAATATAAAGTTGTCTTTCCAAGTTTCCTATACACTTGGCTATTATGACATAAGATCATTTACCCTAATAATCACAGGTGTAAGTCCTAAAAAATTAGAATATGTACTCGTTAAGCAGTACAAAGAACCCTGTAACATTGCCTTCGGAAACAAGAGTTCAACTCTGTCTCGTTGCGAGTGTTGGGTGCAGCGACTACGGTCGTATGATTTTGATTTTGAGGTCGTTTCACACCCGCCGTATCATATAGCTAACCCATTACCACGGTAGCGTGCAAATACGAGGGCACAAAAAAGTGTTTTAGATCTTGAACAACATCACGTTAACCAGATTGTTCAATACCCGTGACCAATAGGGTTATCTTTCAAATCCATTATTGAACCTTCAAATGAATAACATGAAGACAGTGCTATGCATTTAGGTAAATGGCTAAAAAATGGACAAAGATGGCCGGCACTGCTGTAAAAAAAATGTACAGGGTGTTTAGTTTCAGCGCCTAAGTAATGCACGAAAAAGTAATCGATTTCGTAGCTCCAAGTGGAGTACCAATCACCTTTTTGTAATCATCGACATTACACTTGACGCAAGGAAATGGAAATGATGAGATCTATCTCTTCACAAGAGACCATAAATGCTAAAGAAATATTTTCACTAATCTCTTTTCAATACAATCGCTTACTAGCCTCAGCAAAGCAGCGAAGTTATGAGGTGAAACAGAGACTTCCTGAAACAATTAAGAATTACCCACTAAATGTAATAGGTATATCTTATTCGAAAGGTGACTTGTTGAAATGATGTACAGTCAACTTCAAAAGTTTAGATATGGCATAAACGCTAAAATGGTGTGGAAGCGGATTTTGTTTGCAAATTCTATATCGATTTTTGACGTTGTCTGTAATTGTAAATATTAGTACAGCAGATCTCGAGAGTAAAATATATTATAATGATTCCGAAATAAGAAAGAAAAAAAAGCGAAAATTAATTAAATGAAGGAAAGAAAGCTGTACCTACATATACAATCAGAAATTACTGAGCGGGATAAAAGAAAAGCAATTAGTTTCAGAATTGAAACCTCATTTTTATCATTGATGAAGGGAGTGGAAAACAACGATGAAACGGGCCAAGAACATAGGTGAAGCAGCATTCTGCTAAAGGAGGTAGAAGGTCAATGGAAGTCTGTCAACCAGGAAGATCTGAGTAATTGACAGAATGGATTTAAATATTGATTTTGTTAGTAATAAATAAAATCCAAATTCTTGAATACAATGTCTACAATTCTTTTCAATGCAATAAGGTATTTAATTTTAATATTTAATTTAATTATTTATTTTTGTATAAAAAGGAAGAGATGTGGTATACATAATAAATAAGCACGCAGCTAAACAGTGACCAGTTGCTATCCGCGAGGCGGGCAAGCTAGACGTACAGTCTGTGGTTACAGTTTATTTGAGTGCCAACTTACTGTTTACAAATGGAGTTTATTATTTAATAATCCCTATACGTCCAAGTGGACGCCACAAGTGCCACGCACTTAACTGGAACGGACGTGTCGCGAGTTGTGAGACAACGAATATTTTTTGCGGCAATTAATTCTTGAATTTGGTGCATCTCAAATTTTGATGCGCTCGAAACTTTTGATTTTATGAGGTAAGTGTCTATATTTTTGTTTTATTTAAGTGTAGATGTATCAAATAAAAGATTTTGTTTATTATTTGTGTATGTTTTAACATATTTACTTCAATATTTTGAGCGGCGTCTATCCCCACGAAAAAGGATAGATGCCTCATTTTTTGTGAGTATAGATGCCTTTAGAGGTATATAACTTTAATCGATTTTTTTATTGTAGATATGCCTCGCAAGTACGTGCGCAACGTAGGGGCAAGCCCTCGGGGCGAATGGACGGAAGATGCGCAACGAGAAGCTTTTGAAGAAATAAGTACTTATGGCTTGAATGAAATATCAGCTCGTCGTTATGGAATTCCTGCCAGGACCCTGAAAAGACGATTCGTAAAACAAGATACTACGAAACTTACTTTAGGTGCTTTGTATATTAAAATAATTGTTATTGAAACTACAAAAAAAATAATTAATAAATAAATCCAAAATAATCTTTTATTATATGCATAGGGCATCTATCCCACAAGCCAAATCATCATTATGGCATCTAACCCACACTTTAGGCATCTATCCTCGATTATAAAACTTTCTTTTTTTTATTGTACCAAAAAAAATACAGCTACTAATGTTAAATTACTTTAATTATTTATTTCATTAATAAGTACACAACACATCACAATCATATAATTGTTAAGAAAACTCATATTCTATAATTTATTTGCCTATTTCAAAAAGTGCGGCAACTATCCCACATTTACCCTAGTTTTTTTGATATTTACATTAAACCTCTAAAAACAAAGTTAGTTTTGCGGTTCGATAAGAAAAGTGGTTTTTATGGTTTTATTCCTCCGGTTGTAGTACGGAACCCTCAGTGCGCGAGTCCGACTCGCACTTGACAGGTTTTTTGGTCGATGATCCAGAAGCCCCGATATTACGAGTACCTTACTTGTACCTATAGTAGTAGTAGTAGTAGAGTATAATGGGGCTTCTGCATCATCATCTCGATACGTTAATATAATAGGTAATAGTACGGAACCCTTCGTGCGCAATTCCGACTCGCACTTGACCGATTATTTAGAGTTGCATACCCTCCCAGGATCCCCAAGGAAGGTCGGCACTGGCAGGCTGCCGGCAGGAAACCAGGCGGGAGGGCAGTGAATCCCGTACTCCAGCCAACGTGGTCCATCGTGGCCAGTCAGAGATCTCAGTGGGCAAGCAGAGGGAAAGGAAAACAGAGGGGTTAGGTAGACTAACCCCTCTATTTTCCCTGACGGAGGAGTACCAGACTTTTCCGGTGGATAAAAAAGGTTACAACCAACGACTTCTTTATAACGGGACCTAATTGCTATGCATCCGCGGGCCGTCTGTCTGTCAGTCAGTGGTTGTTATCATGAACCATAGAGTCACTAGATGGATAGTTGAAATTTTTACAGTGTGTATTTCTAGTGCCATAAACCATAATTTTTAGTAATATACATTATAACAATATGCTTAACATAACAATGCTTGTTTTCTTATGCATAAACTTACGTTAAGCTACTCGTATACGTCTAGTATACCACAGCTAGAACAATCTGACTGCTCTCTAATTCTCGCTAATTCAATTACAGCTCGCTCCAAATATCCTTCTATTGATACGGTTTATTTAGACACCTAAACCGAGCTATTGATTATTGATTGATGATTGAGCAACCGAACGATATCAGGCAGGAATCTATTCTGCTAAAAATGAAATAATCTTCTTGTATTTTTTTTAATCAAAAACATAATTATTAATAATTAAATTATGTTTATTTTTTGCTCTGTACAATGAAGTAAACTTAAAGATAAAAATAAAACAAAACGTTTTAAAGTACTGCAGGTAGTATGCATTACATTACTTAGTAAGATACTTAGTTACCTATACATATTAATGATACATGGGTATCACTATCACTATCATCACTATCACTACAACATAGTATAAAACAAAGTCGCCTTTTCTGTCCCTATATCCCTATGTGCGCTTAAATCTTTAAAACTACGCAACGGATTTTGATGCGGTTTTTTCCAATAGATAGAGTGATTCAAGAGGAAGGTTTATATGTATAATACATGCATCATATACTAAGGCAACATTGCTAATTTTAGAGGTTTCTAACGTGATGTCGTAAATTAACCTATTTTTTTGGGCTTATTTAGCATTTTAGCAAAAACGCTGCCTAAACCCTACGAGTTAGATCAAATTAATGTACTACAGTATTGTACACCATAAAAAGGTCTACAAAAAAGTCCGCGATGGTATATGTTTATATTTTAGGGATAACCCACATTAACCATTTTTATTGTCACTATCACTATCACTACTCACTACATAGTATAAAACAAAGTCGCCTTTTCTGTCCCTATATCCCTATGTGCGCTTGAATCTTTAAAACTACGCAACGGATTTTGATGCGGTTTTTTCCAATAGATAGAGTGATTCAAGAGGAAGGTTTATATGTATAATACATGCATCATATACTAAGGCAATATTGCTAATTTTAGAGGTTTCTAACGTGATGTCGTAAATTAACCTATTTTTTTGGGCTTATTTAGCAATTTAGCAAAAACGCTGCCTAAACCCTACGAGTTAGATCAAATTAATGTACTACAGTATTGTACACCATAAAAAGGTCTACAAAAAAGTCCGCGATGGTATATGTTTATATTTTAGGGATAACCCACATTAACCATTTTTATTGTTTACTTTTTACGTGAAAAAATGGCTTATTTACGAAGCTATTTTAAGCAATACGGCATTAATCCTTATCGAATTAAGTACCTTAAATACAGTGTGCAATTAATATAGATCAATATGGTTCCATACAGCATGTAAATTAAACAAATATTTTCGGAGATATTACAAATTTAAAATTGGCGTTTGCGGCGGGCGGTACCGGTCACTGTTTTTCACATGGCCAACTGTATGTCGCTCTTTCAAGAGTAACCTCAAGAGAAAACATGTTTGTACGTTGTGTATAAAGACATCCTGTAATATATTAATTATTGTAAAAATAAAATAAATACCTAGCTAAAAATGTAAAAAGTAAATAAGTAAAAATGTGTAATTTAATAAAAATTGTATGAATTTAGATATTCCAAAGATAGCAGGAAATCTTCATAGTAAGTATAGGGAAAGAGGAATTGTTTTACTCCAAATTTAATGCGTGCAGGCCAAGGGCAGTAATGAATGAATCAAAAATACTGGATCGATTTTAATCATGTTTTCATTGAGTGACATAGGCATATATATTTTATGTCCGTGCAAAGTCGGAGCGGGCCGCTATGTTTTTATATACAACGTTCATAGTTTTTCTTTGTATCAGCATTGCACCCGTGCGAAGCCGGGGCGGGTCGCTAGTTACCTATAATTTTGTGTAGGTACATTTTATTAATAAGGCATACGTTTTAATGATCGTTCCACAGCAGCAGCACTAACTAGTATTGTTATTGAGGAAACATAAGTCCTATAAAAGGATTTTAAAAAATAAACTATTCATGTTTGTAATAAAGATATATCTGGGGAAATCACAGTAGTAAAACTAATATTTATTTTATATTACTCATTAGCGTGAAGTTAATTCCATAGAAAATGATTGCTCATAACCACGAACCCGGAAAAATAACGTAATCCTAAATAAGGATTATTATTATAATCATTTTCGGCCTGCTTATGGGATAGGCATTAGGCAAATCCACGCGCTAATATAATTTCACGTCACGTTGGTTTCCATGCTCAGAAAATGACTGAAAACTTTACTAAATGAATATAGTACATTTCAATATAAGTGCGGAAAGTTTGTCATTTCTTTACGAGTACCGGTTTGTTGACCCAAGCCGAAGGCGAGGGTCAACTATAAGGACGAGTAAAAATGACAATTCCGCACGTGCATTGAACGACGTTTTTTAATACATTTGCGAAAAAAAATATTGGATTTACGTGTTTGCCTGTTCCGTGTTTGCATGCCGTGTTCGTGTTCATGCGCTCCTGGTACGCCCGCTCCGGTGCCGCGTAGGAGGAAAACACAAAAGCACTAGTGCGGAAAAGAATAACTTTGCGCACGCTAAACACACATGGAAATGTCACCTTTTTGAGCAAATGTATTAAAAATGTTATTTTTGTTGTATTAAAAATGGTATTTTAGAACATCTGTTTTAATATGACACCAATAAGTCAGTAAGTTAAAATAAAATAATAATCACTTTTTAGGGGGCGTGATTGTAATCATAATATATATCCTATACCTAATAGCTACTTTTACTGACGGGAAGGGAAGTTTTTCGCGTGTATCTTTTGATGTATGTTTTTTTGTTTGTAAACTATATTTTTATTACCTCTTATCACCTCGTTCTTTCAAACGGCTGGATGAATTTTGACAGTAAAGGCATCGGATTTGTGCCCGAGCCTAAGTGTCCATTCAAAATTTGTTTCGGTTTTTTAGTACATTGTAAACATTGTTAATTTTTTTGTTAATAACTACAAAAGTTGACATTTTAGCAGTCAGGTTTTTTAATGTTTTGCAGTCAGGTTTTTTAATGTTTTAAAGTTTCACGCTTGTTACTCTGGAAAAGCAATTCCTGCTGAACAGACCAAGTCGCAATATACTAAATAAATGAATCATTATCTACAAGAAGCTGTTCAGGTTATTTGTTAGGTAGGTACCTAGTTCATGTAGTTAAGCGATCAATAAAAAGCTCGATCGATTACAGAAATGACTTTGCAATTTTCACTTAAATCTGTAAAAGCCTTCCAACAAAAACTTCTAGGGGGTCATGTCCGTCATTTACCTATATAAGCTAGTGTATCGACTTGTTCGTTGAATCTACTTAGGTATCAGGTAGCTAACAATAGTAGTTATAAGGTAAAGTTTAAATAAAGAAATTGGTACTTTTATCCGGCCGTTAATGAAACCCTAGAGTGTTATATGTTTGACTTGTATATATGTCGGTATATATATGGATTTATTGAAAGAGAATCAGTAGATAGTAGGTACAGTCATTGTCCAGAGACAACTCAAACCTCTGTGGTGATTTAAACCAATACTTTCTCTTTACTTCCTTTCCCAGAAAAAGTACATCGAATCTCGATTCGATGTTGGCATAGGTACAATCTATCGCATATAGAGTAACCGAATACATATGTAACGATACCAAATGCTTAGCATTAATATATCTTGTAAGTTGAAGTAAGTAACTTACACGATTATCTCAAAATTTGACCTTGCTTGCTAGTTCCTCCTCGATACGTTATAGGTAACCTGTTCGGTTCATAAAGTAAACATCAAACACGTTAACTATTACCTGCAAAGCGCATTAATTGCGTTTGCATTAATCATTGTTGCGTTTTATTAATTAATACGTTTCCGTGTAGGCAGAAATAAAATATCTACTAAAGCATGAGACAGACACGTATAACTTGAGACTCCTAGAGCTGAATCTATTTTCAGCCGGTGTTAATGACTTTAATGTATAGATAGATATACGTAAGATGACATTTAGGTCAGTCTATTATGGTCAGTGACGTACGTATGTAGGTACATCGGGTATTTGGGAGACATTGAAGCTCATAGGTAGCTCAGTATACAGAAAACGTAACTTGGTTATGTATTAATGTGAAATTTTACATTTTTACGTCATAAAAATAAGTTCAGTGCTCCCTGAAGAAAGTGTCTGCAAATTCGCAATTTTTAGTCCATGCTAAATGGAGATAGATAGAGGCCATGATAAATGGAGCAAAACAATAATGCACTGGTACACAGGTCATATGTGAAGGAAACAGGCCTACCCTCTCTCCAAAGGTGGGTGGATCAAATCAAGGCAGGTGGCACTTGGACACAGATTTTTTTTTTAAATATATACGGGACATTTTACACATCGCAATCTAGCCCCAAAGTGAGCGATAGCTTGTATTATGGGTACTAGATAACTGATAATTATACATACATACTAATATACATAAATACAATATATTGAAAAACACCCAGATACTGGAAAACATTCATGCTCATCACACAAACATTTACCCACAGAAATAGGAATATACGCATTTACCAGTAGTGGGAATCGAACCCACGACCTCCGACGCAGACGGCAGGTTCGCTGCCGCTACGCCATTCGGTCGTCTGGCGATATATCTAGAGATTCTGTGCACTTGGACAAGAAAGCTTGTGACAGAAAAATGTGGAGGAAATTGGAGGAGGCCTTTGCCTTAAATGGGCAAACAATTTTAAATTTATACTGTTTTAAACTATTCTTTGTTATTAATTAAATTGTTAGTTGAGTGTTATGTGTATACCAAGTCCGAATAAAGGCTCTTTTTTATTTTTAATATTAAAATGGTAAAAATGGAACCCTAACTTGTATAATGTAGACAATTTTTTGTTCTTTTAATTTAGCATTTCAATTTACAAACCCATCAATAAATTATTTTATTATTTAAAATAACAAATACTATCCAATAATAAGTGCGTATACAGCTAATAATCAATAATCTAGTTACTAGTATTGATCCAGTGTACTTAGTACTTACAAATAGATACACTGGATTGTAATAATATGTGACCTATGCCAGTTGATAGATAATGTTAATGATGATTAGAGGTTATATCAGTCGTGACATGGAAGTATCGGGTCAATCAATACTGTTTTGTATAAAAAATGTATACCTAGTCTGACTCTAAGTAGACTAATCACCAGTAGTTTATATTTTATTCAGTAACGATCTGGATAACCGCAGCCGATGCTTTTAAGTTTTCGGTGTGCTTTTTATCCAGATATTTGATTTCCACTTTTGTAATCTTATCTGTCATTAAAACTCAGTGCAAAAATCTGCCTGCCACATTCTAAGTGTATTTTGCTTACAAATCACTTACGAAAAGCGTCGTAAGTGATGTGTAAGCAAAATACACACTATAGGATTATGAAAGTAAAATTGCGGGAAATAGCCCTTACAAAACAGCGCAATACAATATGATGTCAATTTTGTCAATTCTTCCTCGATTTATTAAAAAACCCCAATACGTGGTTAATTGATAAGTTTTCCCCAACATACAAATGCACTATCAAACTCATCGATTTCTCGAAATGAATAACGTAAAATGTTCTTTTACATTGGCTCACGTATCTCCTGCAAATTCTCATGAATTAATTTTGTGCGTCACAAAATTCACTGATCAAGTCACTTACAAGAAAATACGTGGATAACTGGATAAACATTAATATTCCAAAGCGATATGCCGGTTCTCACGTAGACCATAACAACACTTAAACTAGGTAATTATAATGTGTATGCTAATATAATGTATTGATTTATTGAACGTAAGATTATAGAAGAAAACACCTATATGTATGTTTATTTATGGGTATATGAGTAAATTATACGACATAAAAACATTTTTTTTGATTGATATAAAAACAGTTTACCTCAAACTTATAGGTATAGGTATTATCTTAAGTTTTAATGTTGCGTTTTAACTCCAACAACCGACTGGAGTTGATTCCTTAACAAAAGTTGCCTTTTGGTATGGAATGAAAATGAGTTTATCTAACGTTTCACTTACTTTTGCTTTTTTGGATTTTGCCACAGAAATCTATATTATTACCATTTTTGTGGATTTTGCTTTTCATTTCAATTTGCATATGCGTGGCGCAGGTTAGGTACTTAATAATTGGTATTTTAAATATTGGGTAATTGGTTGCAGTAATACTTAAGGAATTAATTCCAAAAATTTTTCTCCTGTCTATGTTTTCGAGGTAGACGGTATAGGTAAAAGTAATTGTGATTGGAAACAGTTTTCCGTTAATAAGGTCGTGCTGAAATGTTGGCAAAAAGGCAAGGCACTCATGCACGCGAAGCATACCTAAGTATAAAGACTGTCTCGAGGGAATCAATTAGAGAAGTGAATTTATTTAATAGATTCAGCAGACCGTGAAATACAGCAGCGCACATTCTTACTGAGGGCTCGCAGACTCGAACATCAACCATCTAATACAATATCTTGGAATCGACCTTCACACAAAACGAAAATAGCTTCCTATACGAGTACATGAACTGCTATAGTAACTGACGATTATTTTGGAATAATGCAACAGATTTTCAGGAACATCAATTTAAACACTGAACTGTTAACTGATAAATTGACTAAAACTAAACTACTTTACAAACATTTTACGTTTGTTGGCAAATAGTTAAGTACTTCAATGATCAGTCTCAATATCTGAAGTAAGAGAGAAAATTCAAAGTGAAACAACTTATGTTTATGATAAAATTGAGAACAATCAACAACTAAATTTCTCTGCGTGAGGAAAATGTAGGTCATGCTTAGTAAAAAGAGTAAAACTCTACAATTCAAGAGTTCCGTTGCCGTGTAAAGTGAATCGGTTTATATACGCGGACTATGTGTACCGTCTTCTGACCCAAATTACCGGCACCGCTAACACCAAATACAGTTTTATACGTCACTACTCACTAACTACTCACTATAAGAGTATATGGACCCGTCAAATCAGACTTAAAAATGCTTGTGTAGATTCGTAAAAAATATATGTTACACACCGTATTATAAAATTTTGTGTCGAATATATCTAGACTTCTCGTATAGGTCGGAAGAAGGAATCTTTGGTTTATATGAGATATACTCGTAGGTTTGAAAATTGTGGACTTCCAAAGAAAAGAAATATTGGACAGCAGCAAAAATATTGGAGATATACTTGCGAGAAAGACTGATTTGTAAATAGAAAGTGTTATACGTACCTACCTAAATGTAAATAGCTGAAAATATACCAGGCGAGATGAGAAAGTTACATACGAACGGACAGCTTTGAGTAACTATGAGAATACAGTAATTCCAGAAATGGGTTTAGGGTGAACGCTCCTAAGCTCGCCCCCCCCCCCAAAGGTCGGCACTGCGTTCTATTTCTGTCGATAATAGTGTTTTGTTGCCACTTAGGCATAATGGGTATTTTTTTTAAAAAAGTTTGCACCGATGGGTAATAAAGTTTCAAATATGGGAACACTGGGCTGCACTGCTTTTCGCCAGTTGCCGTTTGAACGAGCGAGAGTTCGTAAGTCGCGGAATCGCTTACAAAATTGCTAAATTCCGAGCGTCAGTTGGTAAGGAATAAATTACACATTATAGTACTTAGCACTTGTTGTTGCAATGTTATTGATTCTACGTAATATATTACATTGATTTTTAATTATTTTAGGCGATTTATTTGCACATTTGAAGAAAAAACAGGGGTGCCGGACTTAGGAAAATCAGTAGTATGGAGTACCTTAAGTCGGCAGGGGATGCCGACTTAAGGATTTGGGTTATTCCTAAGGTCGGCCCCCTTAGTATAACTGGGTATTATTTATAAGGAAAACTGTCTGATTGTTTGTAGCAAATAATAATTGTTCTGTAGATAGGTAATAATTTATATTTACATAAGATAAAGTTCGTATACTCAATTGTTATTAATTCGTATAATTTATGTTTTTCGGAGAGTATTTTCAAAGTGTTCCTAACTGTTATTTTTTATGTGAAAATAATTTGATTTCCTACTTATCGCTTTTTATATAAACATAATTAAAACTGTTTAACTTTTTACACTGTTTTTATTTTTTAGACTATGTTATTACGTGCATGGAGACTATAATAGTACTTAGTATCCGTTTATACATTAGCTAAGTTTAATCATATTAATAATTTTTAAAGAAAATCATTTATTCTGCAAGCAAAGTCAGGCTGTGTTGCATGTTTTCCTTCAGACGCTATTGAAAAACGAGAGGGCCGACTTTGCGAACACAAAAGCCGCACTTACGGACATGAGTGCCGAGCTTAGGCAAATTAGTACTTTTTTTTAAATGATTAAAAAAAAATACTTCTTCATAAATAAGTTCGGTTTTTAAAATTGGCTTGCACAGTCAAAAGTATAAAGTATTAGAAAAAAAAAACAACGTATTTTAATTGCTTAGAATGACGCATTTACGAATTTTCTAATGTGACAAGACCCTTAAAGTGCCGACTTTTGGAGCGTTCACCCTATAATAATTTAAAAAATTTAGTTCAACTTTTGTCAATTATGTGCTTAAAATTACGGCCTGCAGTTATTTATAACTTCGTTTTTGACAGTCATTCTTTTGGGGTAGTACCTATTTGTATGATATGTAACAGAATCTACTCATTTCTTTAAGGATATCCTGTTCCATAGAATCACTACATTTTGAGGGTTTCAGTTTTTATCGATGGCTTATCTAATCTTCAAAAAGCGAATATTACGCACTGGTGCATAAAAGAGTAGTGAGGATAGCGTCACATGACACGCTCCAGTTCCGCGGAACAACAGAAGCCATTATTAGTTATGAAGGCATTAAAATACTGTTATATCTACTTTTATATTCATTATATAGGAACGTACCATATCGATGTACTCGTAAAGTCGAAATAGGAAAACGGTGTTCATTGCAATTTAACATCAACTTAAAAGATCATAGATACTTATAAAGAAAAAAAAATGATTCCGACGAATTGAGAACCTCCTCCTTTTTTTGAAGTCGGTTAAAAAG
This sequence comes from Coenonympha arcania, assembly GCA_036785405.1. Lineage (NCBI taxonomy): Eukaryota > Metazoa > Arthropoda > Insecta > Lepidoptera > Nymphalidae > Coenonympha > Coenonympha arcania. Next base: position 9,810,694 of record CM072067.1, read on the forward strand.
GGAGCAATTCTGAAAGCAATTACTTTAAATTTTAAATCAAAGCTACTCTGGGTCCGGTTTTCATGAGGAAGAGATCCCACAGAATACCTATAGTATGTTACTATGTGTTCTGTGGGTTCTCCTCAAAGGGTAGACGCTGGCCTGTGAAGCCCGTTGAGAACTTCTAATTCATGCAAGATTTCTCATAAGTATCCTCCACAGTCAAGTCAAGCTTTTTGAATCCTCGAATATAAAGCTAAAATCACCACTGTACATGGGCTGTCTGTCACTGATTAAGTATAATTTATCATAGAGTAGAAAAAAATCAATAACTAGTAAAAAGGTATACATAAAACCTAATGGTATATTTCTATTTTGATATAGACGATCACTTGCTTATGCTTTCTTTAATTTACCTACATTCATTTATCCTTGAAGAATACTCGTATTCAAGCGAATTTGAGTTTTGACTTGAACTGTTTACGGTTGGTCTGCGATGACCCTTCTCGCGAGCGTTCGTTAATAAACAACAATGATGATGGTGAAACAAATAACTGATGGTGATTTATTCAGGTCACTTCACCCATCCCCGCCCACCCTCGCGCGGGAACGAACTAAACTATCGAGAACGATAACCGTGCCACTGCCGCCCTAATGTACTTTACAATGGCTTTCTTTTACAGCTATTTTCTCATCCAACGCCCTGCGCTGCGCCCTAATATTACGACGCGCAACGGGTAATTAACCCGACCACGCAGAGCTTGAAAAATTGTTATAAGTGTTGGCTTTACATTGTTTGTAACGACTAACGAACCTAAAGCTTGACAAAAAAGAGCTTGTCTGTTTGTTTCACAAACAAATTTTAGTTATTCTGATACATGTTACTCTCCAATATACAGTCGTGTTTCATTGCTCAGTCCTGCGTCATTTAAATTTTTGAAATCATATCTGCGTTAAAATAAATAAGCCTTTTATTTCACTGAAGTTTACAAAAAAAAATCTGCATCTATCATAATTCATATCTGCGTAATCACCGAATATATAAGCATTACTATGGTATAACGTTGAAAAAGATTGGAACGGGTATTGTGTTAGTATTGAGATAGTCCTTTTGTAAATTCTACGAAAAGTAACTTTTTGTAACAGAGTCCGCGGGATGGTTCCTACCGCAGTGTCTAATATTCTACCTTACCTAAAGCAGCATTATTGACTTTTGGTTTGAAGGCGAAATTACTGGTCTTATTGAGATTTAACAACGCTGTGGTCTCCGGATGTAGTGCAGTGCGTCGTAAAACATTACCATGCCCATTGCCCATGTTATTGCAGGCTTGGGACGAACTGCATCTGACATGGCCAGAACAGACGTAGGTATCACTAACCAATAAATAGGTACCAAGTTTCTTGTTCGTCTCGACGTTTTTTGCGTTAAAAACTGCAATTTTTATTGTTGTATTTTTTATTTCAGCAGCCTTGATAGCGCTTTCGTGTTAATTAAGAGGTGTTAATCATGGCGTGTCAAGCTTATAAATTGAGGCAAAATTTTTATTGTGTTAATTTAAAGTACCTAAGTGGTTAAATAGGTTCTGATTACTTACTAGGTTGTCAATCAGGTACGTGGTTTGAGCCACGGAAGTTTGATTTTTCAATATTGTCAACTAAATATCCTGAGGTCATAAAAGGTTTTTGTTTCGGGAAGCCTGGCTTGTGCTAATTTGTAGTTGCCCAAAGCGTAGAATGGGAAGCTTTGACAAAACCGTTTTCATTATGGGAACAGCCCAGTAAACTAGTGTACCGCCGAAGAATTGAAATTATGAGGTTGGCCATCACTTCAAAACCCTCTTGAACCCTCGTAAACTTAGTTTTAAGTCGACTTGTAGTTATCACCATACATATGCGACAAATATCATATCGACGTGGCCTATGTGAAATAAAGATATTTTGAATTTTGAAATTTTTGAAACCACAGGTAAGTATCTAAGTATAGTTTAGATTCAACACTGTTTAGAGTCTTTCAGTTCTTTAAATCATCTATTAAGTACATTTAAATAATTGAAACCGAATTTAATAGTTCCTAAGAAACAAAATTAACTAATTTCGATCTACGCTCTCAACTTTAATGCACCTTAGCGTGAACGACAGATAAAAACTCAGGCCAAGGCTAAACCTGGATCGAGTTTTTTCTACAATGCAGCAATTGTCAGTGTAACAAGATTATCGAACTGTAGAGGCAGCAGTTTACACAGTTTTTGCTTTATTTCGCCTCAGAAACCAAACGCCGAGGGAGTGAATAGTATTGAAGCTCATTTACGCTTAGCCGTGCGTATCTACTCGTATCTACCTTATTTACATACAAAACAAATCTCTTTAGTGCTTTGTGACGCAAATGAATCCCTGCAATTTCCTCAATGATTTGTGCATGCTGGCGGTGAGGATTTAGAAATTATAGAACTCTTACGGTTTATTTAACACTAAAACTGCGTATCGCGCATTTGATAACAATCCTTGTTATCCTAACAAGCAGACAATAAGATATTATAATAGTGTACTTAACTGCGCATTAATTGTTTTATCTTTTGATAATGTTTCTAATGCTGTAAACTTTAATGACACGAATTTATTTAAGACACTTCGACGATAAGGTTTTCTATCTTATCTTTAACATTTCTTTAATTTTATATTCTCGAAGATTGTTCGCTCTAAGTCCTGGAATGATCTAGAATCCTATATAGATAACTATCTGCCTTTATGTTTTGTCTCATCAGCGTTAAATAACGATTACATCTTATGATTAGGTATAATAATTAAGAAACAATCAAATGGATAAATTTTACTACCTACGTAAATGTGTAGATATATACGCTTAGCCACTGGACTTACACTTACGAGCAATTATTTCTATGTATCTACATAGAAGACTTTGCTTACGAGTAGTTTTTTGATTGTATTATCTGTCTGCTTTATTTATTTATACATAAATAACTATTTGACCCGGTGAACGTTGTTTTGCCATAAAAAATAGCTTAGCACCTACTCTCAGACCTACCGAGCATACACAGAAAATTTCATAACAATCGGCCAAGCTGTTTAGGAGTTTGGTAGCAAACTCGAGACACGAGAATTTTATCTATTACTAGTAGGGCGCGTGGGGTGCTGGCCACATGTGGCCCGCGTGCTGTCTTCCCGTAAAAAATCACTTTAAAATTCCCCATACATTTTCTATGGAAAATAAATTTCGCCATTTTGAATTTTTTTTCTATCCACCGAATAGACCTTCGGGTCCTGATCACCTCTTGTCAAGAAACCGTTCTTCCATCTTTTATACTTTCCGAGATACCGACGAAATTCTTTTGGCCGCCATTTTGAAATTTTTTTCAGCTCACTGCCATTTGGATGACGTTTCGAATGACATATTTTGGTCGAGCACGAGCCTATCTGCAATACCCTTGGCTGTGCTCCTCACCCGTCTTCGAAATCCTTAATCATCAGCTCTCTCCGAATTTTCCCTCCGAATGATTTTTTTTCTTGTATACGACCTCATTCACGAAAAAAAATTTTTCATACAAAATTGTTCAGGAGATCTATATCCCATCACCATACTAACGTAACCGGCGTTGCGCAGTCAAATCAATCGAAATCATCCCAAATGAGTCCAAAAAATGAGTTACTCATTAGAACAGGACATCTGCATTTTATATAACAAAAAAATGTTTATTTTATGGTAAGTAGAAATACGTTTAATCGCTAATTCGTTCTGTTTTAATTCATTATAAATAATATTTATATGAATGACGTCAGAGACATATTTTCTAATCGTGTTCGGTCACAGTTGGTCGAGCCATTCAAAATCGTCGGGTAAATCCATTCGATTCGATAAAATTGCTCCTGACTATAGCATGGCAGGGGAAATAACAATTTAATGAGCCTAAGCTTATGTATTTTATAATATTAAGTGCTTAGATCACTTTAAATGCCGTTTTGCCTAAACCGTTCACTTCTTCATAGTCACCTAAAAAGCCGATAAATAAAATAAATATAAGTATTTGTTCTAATATTAAACATCTTTTCTAAGAGAAAAGGCCATAATTTTTCGTTCGTATTTATTTAAAAAAATCCAGTTCGTGTGTATTTATGTATGTTCGTGTGCTTTTAAACTCCGTACCTACTGAGCCCACTTAGTTTGGCTTGGAGACAGATTTTACCTTAGATTAGACATTCTACTATTTCTAAATACTACGGGATTGGTGAAAATCCCACGTTACCGGAACCTTGAGCAAAATTTGGATGATAATAATTATACAAAATTTGGATGATTATTATACACTATAGACATGGATGGATTCCACTGTAAATAATAATACTATGGGATTAGTAAAGAAGCTATGTCAGCGAAACCTCGAGCAAAATATGGATGATAATTATGTTTGGATGATACACGGATTCCAATAGTGTTAAAAAAATATAGGACTATACAGAAGGTAAAGAAGCACAGTAGAAAACTAAAATGTAGCATTGAGTTTGAAATTGTTCACTGTAGTCACGACTCTCGACTCATGTCTGCAGATAATATTAAAGGCTCATAAAGAAATAGATTGTTAACCATTTGATTTACGTTAGTCACGATGGTAGATAGTGGTTTTAATTAAAAGTAGGATTGGTAACACACTTGACACGAGCGGCGTTTCTATTTATTATTTGTCACACTATTTTTAAGAGAGAAGATTTTATTTGAGTAGAAATTAACTGTTTTACCTATGCTTGCATCTCAGTTACTTTTGGCTGAACTTTTTAATGTGAGTAGAACATAAGTCCTGAACTGACGCATATGTTTTTTCATTCCAAATACTACATTTTATCCCAATTTTGAAGTCCTAAAATCCCAGTCCTGAAGTCGTGAAAATAATAAAAAAATATTATAGGTATAGACCTGTGGGTAATGAGTAATGACAAACAAGGCTGATTTATGAGGCAGATGAGAATACCTGGATTTAAACATGGTAAAATGGCGATATCGGAAACATACCGCTGCAAGTAATTTAAAATGCCGTCTACCTTGGAAAATAAGACGTTGTGTCACGTACTTGTCTAATTGATTAACTTGTGAGCATAAAGAATATTCTCATTGGGTGCAATTAGTATCACCGTAACCTTTTATATTCTTTACTTTTAAACGGAAAACATTAAGACTCAAAAATCATTTTATTTTTGCATTATGGTTTTATTGACTGAGAAGTAAAATTTGGTTTAAGAGAACACTTAAAGGAGAGTACCTACCAGATGGCAACAATGCCACTGCACTTCTTCCTCATCTTATCTTTTATAAGCATATGCTACCGGTTCAGCTATCCCATACTCTATCTAACATATTTTAAATGTTTTATAAATTAATTGGTCTCATTATATATGTATATTATGGTTAATAAATGTCCACGTTGCAACTTTACTCATATAATAATACCGAGAGAAAGGGCTATCCTTAGCACAGATGCATAGAATCTAGCTCGCATAGTCATCTTAATCTTGCCACATATTTGTACAATTACTTAGCACTTATATCTTTTAATCCTTGTACAAGATCAGACCAATTTGATGAAACAAACGATATAAGTATTATGCTTACAGAAAAATTACATGTGTAAAAAATGGATTTCAGCACACTTTTGCTACCAACTAGACTTTGATCGTTTGCATTTTGCTGATTTGACATTTCAGAAAATCAATTCATATAAAGGGTGACACCGGTTACCGGAGACACTGTATGATAATAATAATTAACCCATAATTAACCATAACTATAACATAACAATCTCATAATAATGCGGGCCGGCAGGTGTTTTAGTTGTTTTTTAGTCCATACGAAACAACAAACTATTCTCAGAGGTGACTCGTAATGGGTGATCTTAAGCAGCAAATAACATTATTATTACATACGAGTAAATCGCTATTTGCTTGATTCGTCCTCCAATTATGAAGTGTTTCCGGGTCCAATAAGGACGACAGGTATTTATGCACTCATGATTCATGTGTGATCAAGTTTTTTACTGTTTGCTGATCGGTTTAACTTTGATCAATGCGCATAATTAGCTGCGTTATGTACTAGTTTTGTACGAAGTGTTTATGCCGCTCAAAAATTAACATAATAATTTGTCTTCTTACATTGACATCATTCTTTATTCATTTATCTTTAATCACTACCTTGTAAGTAATTTATTCATTCAATTAACAATTAAGTAAAGTCAATTATTTTTCAGCATTTCAGAGATGCATCCCGTGTTCAACAGTAGACATAAAAATGAATTGAAAGATCTTGGCATTCGTACACTTATACGGCGTTCACCTTCATTTTAAATTCTGCAATTTTGGAAGTTACGCAAAAGTCTAACCCCCTTATTTACAAACTTGAAATAGCGATGGAACACAGACTTATAAATAAGTAATAATCTGTTTTGTCTTTGTTTTTTAACAATAATTTGACATTCGAAGGAAAGATACAAAACAGAGAATAAGTAACCGCTATTACGTTTATCAATAAGGGGGTTAAACTGTAACTATGTGCATTACTATTCACTCAAATTAGGTGGCTCACATGCATATTTCCACGTCCTAATCTAATAACCTCTCAACGATTGACTCGACCACCTCAATAATGCATCTGACTTTTATTCTAATTAAGGCAATAATTTCAAATTGCAGTAAATTAACTCAATAAAAGAAGCGTTCTCTTCAACTGGTTTTGTACATTGTAACTATTAGGAACTTATGAGATGACTGAAGGAACAACGAACACTTCCATGGTGATAAAATTCGCAAAAATCACAACTTGATTTGACTTTAACCGAAACGTTATAGTTAAATATGGCGGCCTGACTATTATGTCTTTCGAAATAAGGCTCAGACTGCCATATTTAACTAAGTATAACGTTGCGGTTAAAATCAAATCAAACAACCGGGCCTAAGTATGTTTATTGTAGTGAAACTCGTTTTTGCTGCAAATTAAAATAAAGATTTGACACTGTTCCAACGGACGGTCATTTGAAAATAACAACGTGCGGTGTCTGAAATTGTTTGTTTTGTATGTAAACAATAAACGTGGTCTATGAAAGTTTATAATGTCGATTGGTGACTGCTCTGCATTGTAAATCACTTGTATAACCAATAATTGTCTTCCGGCTGACGACAAAAGTGTTATTGAAAGGTACCTGTTTGAAATTGAAAAGATTTGTTTCAGGAAAACATATTTGAATTTATCTCTTTGAAATTGAACTTTTCTTATAGGCGAGTCACTCTTACATGAAACAGCCAAGCGTGCATGTTTCTAATTTGACTTTTCCAGGCAGAAACAAGTTATAGTCCTTCATTGATCTTGATTTTACGTTATGGGATTTCAGTACTTATGTGCATTGAAAATGAAATGAGTTGCAACCTTTTGCCCATACTATCTATTTATGTCTAGTATAAATGGCATGGTAACGGATTGAGTTTACCAAACCGCACCTACTCAAACGTTACAGCTGCTGCTTATACCGATACAATAAACTCAGAATTAAAAAGATCTTTCGAAAATGTTTAAATGCCATCTGGAAAAACAACGACTACGATTTATATTCGCAAAAACATTACGACCACAAAAAAATATTGGTAACCAATGCAGAGCACGTCCACTGATACTTGACAGTGCCTGTGCAGGCATTGTTAGCGCCAGTTACTTCACACCACCGTTCACATACTCGTTTTATCTACTGTAATAATCATTTGATCAAATAGATACAAAGTTTTTTTTAGGACCAAAGAGACGGGCGCTGTAATATTGAAAATTCGCTACATTAATACCCTAAGCTGACAACATTACACGTACTCGTATTTATATTATTAATTTTGAAGTTATCTGAGGTATAATAATCACGAAGGCAAAACTAAACCGTCATTTAGAACAGTACAATACTTCATACTCATTAGATATTACTTACAAAGAGTAAATTAATGCAGGTCAGTCACGATTTTTCAGCAACATTCACATGCAAATGGTCAGCTTACATGCTATATACGAGCGCTACACATTACATAGTCCATACAGACATCACTCTTGCCGGAGAATGCGTCAGTATTTTGGTAAGATTTGGCATCACTCCATAAATCGGCGTGGTCTTGTATATCGTCGATTCAGTTGATCAGCTGAGTTCGAGAGTTAAAACGGACTGTGAAATGGTGAAGGACAAGCCACTCGCCGCCGAGGCCAGCGAGACGACATTCGGCGGAGCGAGAAATTGAATACAACTAACCGCCGAAGCGACTGGTTCCAAGCGCTACTTTAGCCATTTTAATGTAAATTATTTATCAGATGAATTGATATGAATTATGTCGTGACCCCTTTGTTACAGATTGCCTAGTTCCGAGTATCTCATTGTGCCGTTCACATTGCAAAAGAACACCTACTTACATGTCTCTAGTCATTGTGAGAAATAGATATTGCAATTCATACCTATTGGATTACTCGGCAGTGTGGTAAGAGTGTCAAGGTGCGGGACTGCAAGTTTAGCGATGCAATGAATTTTGGCGCTTCACGTATTGTTTGATAAAAGATATTGTTTTAGTACCTATCATAGAAGTTTGTTGAATTACCATCGGAAGAGTCTTGAACAAATTCCGACCACAAAGGTCACCCGGCAACAATTTTTTTTGTTGGCAGAACACAGAATATTAATTGCACGATTTAAAAATTCGCTCGCCAAGAACCGGACTCTATAAACATACTCGTACCCATTCATGATGCTGGTGACCCTGGTGCCAACGACGCGGAACTACAATCTCCCCAATACGGCGCGATCGCTTTTTGTTATACTTTGTTACAATATGTAAAACACTCAACCCTTTAAATTATGCCTACCCTCATTTGAATAGGTAGATATATCTGTCGATATCGAATTTTTACGTTATTTTTGACCAAGGTTGACGATTCGTTTAGGCTGTGGTTTCTGGTGTTTTAATGAGTGTTAATTAATACCTACTAAGCGAAAATAACGAATAAATTCTCGAAACATTTTTATTCTGTATTCGGAGTAGGTACATGATGTCCAACTGAAAATGTTGGCCAGTTAGATAGTAAGGCAAAAACATATTCAGTAGCTCGATGGAAAAGTCCACCCGTATGTTCCGCCGTAGCTCAAAGAGTTCACTGCTCACCTGCGCCGCACGAGTTTTTCCAAAAGTCGTAGAATTTGCTGCACGCACACATCTCGATCGAGCGTCACTCAGCACTAACGCTTTATTTTTAAACTTCACTTCAAAAGTTTCGCAATGTTTCAGTTTCAGGCGGTACGCATTCGCACGGTTTACTAAATGTCGACGGCCGGGAAAACTTTTTCAATCCGTCTAGTAAACATTCGGGATGTAAACAAGTTTAGTGCGACGGCTGGGATCGCGGTCGCGTTGTACCGTTGGGACGTAGAAAGCGCGGCGTGCGGGCCCGCGGCTGTGGGCACTGGCAGTCATCGTACCGGACGATCGCGTGTTTGTGGACAGCCGCACGGCAAGCGGCGGGCTCGAGAAAAGCGGCGAGACGTGCTGCCGTGTCGAACGCCTTGCTGTGACTGCCGGCGCGAGTACGGCTTCATCCGTCACTACTGACTCTTGTCTCCTCCATTCAATCGCATACCCTGTATCCATAATCCAACCAAAGGGAGACAGGCGAATAAATAATTTCACTTTTCCATGATGAGATTGTCGCCACTGATGGAAATGACGTTACCTACTACCTACCTACGAGTACATCAGCTTCCTAACCATATTTAACACGCGTGAAATTGCAACTTGAGATTCGCAAATCGCAATTCACCAACCGCGCATCTCGTCATAAAAGTGTCACGTACGCGGTACGATAGGTGGAAAAGTCATGGAAATGACATATTTATATGGATGGATATTTTAAGGATAAATTAATATGATGGGTATAGCTAAAATCCATTTCAAAATAACCGTTACCTTATTGCGCTGTCGTGTAGTCTATACAGATTACAGACATTGGGAGACGTATCCAAATATTTCCATACAAAAGAGTTCAACGATTTGTTTATAACTTTACGTGAAGGCAGGAATACACATGCCCATAAAACAGATCAAATTTATGGCACATACAATTTACTAGAACACAGTGAATACATTTGCAAGTTAAACTTGCATGCGATTTGCTTTCTTGCATGCCTGTATTTCCAAGACGTATACACATGACTATAACTGGTATCCTCGTTCACTCACTTCATAGGTACTTGCAGTGGAAAACATTCATGGCAGATTTGGGTGAAAAATTGGCTAACCAGAAAGGAGAACTAGTTCGACAGCTACTGGCATCCCCGTACCTTGAGCGTCTGTTCACATGTGCCGGTTTTGCAGCACCTCGCGTCTCCTCCCTCATATTGCATGCAGCAAGTAAATCAAATCATCTACTATCTACCAGCATGGTAGATACACAGGCATGCAAGTTAGTGTATACACACGACAATAGCTGGCAAGTGCAAGGCGCAGGTATGCAAGTGTGCCAGCTAAAGGCAAGTGTATTCCCGGCTTTAAGATATCCTGGCTACAATGCTACGAGTAGTAATGATATTTATCATGTGTTTGAAGAAAATCTTCAAAGTAAACTCGTGATAGGCTGTAGGTACTTGTAGTTTTCCTTGCGGCTAAGTGAAGCCTTAGAAAGTGTAAGTAGGTATACTAAGTCTTAACTATTAAATATTCTGTGCCTTACATGGATTACAAGCGAAAAGAAGTTTGTAAGTTGTAGTTGCGTATTGCCTATACTTATCGAGAATGAGGATATTATGGGACGCTGCCTAGTAAAGATAGGGTCGTGATGAACAATTTAATTGAACGCATATGAGGTACTTGTACATATTATATCACCACCATTATGTTCTTTGGGCAGTGCATTGAAAATAAAAATAAAAATCTTTACTTTTGACATAGGCCTAAATAATAGGCTCAGAAAAGTAAAAACCACAGGTAAAAACTCTACCGCCAGGTTGGGAAAGCAGGTTTGTATTTTGATTTTCGAAAGCACTATTTTTAAACGCGTCAAATGAGATTTTGAACAGAATTGGCAGCAATGTATAGGTCTTTTAAACTTGGGACTATGTAAAAAAAATCCGAACTCTATTAGGACCCATGGGCAATGTGCGCATAAGTTTTTTTTCACTCTATAAAAGTTAGTTCTTGACTGCGATCTCACCTGATGATAAGTGATGATGCACCCTAAGATGTTATCGTACTAACTTGGAAGGGTAAATCAATAAACCCCAACGGTTTCTACAAACATCGCACCGGAACACTATATCCCTTGCCGTAACTAGCCACGGCTGAAGCCTCCCACCGAACCTGACATGAACCAATTTAAAATTAGTATTATCTAAAGTGGTTACAGTCCAGAAAAAAACTATTTAGTTGGTAGATCTGAACAGTTTCCCGATAGATTAGCATATTATTGCATTATTCACCCTAAAATCCTCCCTTAAGTATACAATACACCTCGTATTGTATACTTAAGGGAGGATTTTTAAAATTCCTTCCCTAAGGAGATCTACTACAAGACATGAAAGTTAGTATAAAGTTCTATTATATAACTCATTGAATTGGTATGTGAGGTTTCAACTAAAAATAAATTCATTGATATATCAGGAGACCCACATAGTTTTTGGAAACCACCCACAGTACCACCCAGGCATTGAATCCTACTAATATTATAAACGCGAAAGTTTGTAAGTATGGATGGATGGATTTTTTTTACTCTTTCACGCCGCAACTACTGAACCGATGTGGATAAAATTTGAAACATTATAACAAAAATTTGAAACATATAACCCGGATCTACATATAGTCTACTTTTTATCCCGGAAAAATCCATCGATCCCACGGGATTAGCGAAAAACCGAAATTCACGCGGGCGGGGCCGTGGACAATAGCTTGTTTTATATAAAAATCAGTATTTTTTATGAAAATATGGAATTGGGCTTAAAGTCTGCAACAAAATATGTAATATGTACCTACCTGCATGATTAAGTTACATTGACGCATGTCAGGTGCATCAGAACGATTTGGACAAGCAATTAGTTGAGAAGAGGTATACCTAGTCGATAAGTATATCGTTGCTGTCTTCGATAAGTTTTGTCAATACAGTATTATTTACTCAAATAGGAATATTTTGATTACTTTAACCTTAAAACAAGATAAAAGGTCGAAATCAAGGTGTCATTAGCATTACAAACATAGGGTTTTTAATCGAGGTAGCTAATGTGGAAAACTCGTCTTCCTATTTATAATTATCGTCTTCTTATGGCTATAAAATTACCTTATGGAACATTTACGTAAGGTTAACACGTCTTCTGTTTATTTAAAAAAAAAATTGTGTTAAAATCGATCTTTGATAAGCAGCTACTTATGGAAAATTTTAACCATATTTTTTTTGTTAATTATCTATTTTTGTTAATTATCCATTTGTTCTTTTTTTGTCCTTCTCACACTTACAAATATGTTGATAGGTGCGACATGCAGCATTGCAGAAGAATATATAACAGAAAATCGACGTTTTACCTAAGTAATTACTAAAAAAATAAAACCCATATATCAAAAATCCGTTTCTGAGCATTTTTGGATATTATCACTACCGACATATTAAAACAAAAATTACAATTACATCCATTGTAGTTTCCGGTAAAGATGAGAAAAATAGAGATTTTGGTGCAACTTTTAAAAGAAATTTCTATCGCGAAAATTTTATTTAATTGTGTTTTTGCTTCTGAGCAAAAGATTAAATACCCAAAATACATGACGAATAAATTTAAAAGTAATTGTTTTTATAGTTTTTAAACTGCAGGGCACTAAAAACGAAAGTTTACGCCGTTAATTTTCTGCAGTCCAAATTTATGTACAAAAATTAACTAATTTTTGTACATGAATTTGGTCTTATACCTACGTCAGTTTTAAAGAGAGTTTCTGTAGGGAGACTTGTGGCTGGTTTATAATAACATTAGGTACATACGAATACTAAATGACCTGTCGTGACCATGACCTAAGTCTGGGTCGAACTTTTTTGGACTATAGGGAGGTATATCTAAAATAATTGACAGACTCAATCAATCAATTATTGTATCTAGTCACGTTAACACAGTGTTAATGTTAACGTGACTAGGTAAAATAATCGAAGTCTGTCAACAATTCTAGATATACCGTGCTAATGAAACTAGGCTAAAGCTTTTTCGGCCGGCATGGCACCCTCAATTATGTTACCAAAAGGGCTCTTGCCACCATTGATATTCCTGCCCTATTGGAGCCAGCAGGAATTAGTCGTTCTGATGGCAAGAGTCCTGGTGGATTGACGCTGGTTCCCAGGGAGCGGGGTCTGGGCTCTGACGCTGATGTTGAAAGCGAAATGAGCTGGGAATCGAACCCACGACATCCGGCGCAGACAGCAGGTTCGCTACCACTACGCCATTATATAAATCCTCGCAAGTATGCCTCACTATTAGAGAGTCATATTTATCCCGTTTACCGTAGAGACCCTAGGGCCATGGAGTCCTACTGCCAAAAAAAACCTTACAAATATTTTCCATTTCCCCGAAGTTTGTAGCCTCATCTGCGGGGCTAGACAAAGTAACAGTCGTGTAGCGTTGACGACGTAGCGTAGATAAAAATGTATGGGCAAAACAAGAGAGATAAACACGCTTTTTTTGAAAATCGACTACGACAATTTGAACGCTACCTGGCGTTCTCGCAGACCTTGTAGATAACTTTTGGCGTACTTCGTATTACAATTGTCAGCCGACAGTGGACAACGCTAAGCATAAAGTAGGTTCTGCTTTCATTTGTTTTCATTCGGTCACGTGGTTTTTCTACAGTCGCGTGGTTTGTCCATACATTTTTATCTACTGTCGTCAACGCTAAACTACTGTTACTTTGCATAGCCCCGCTGGGAGCGTTCAAATTGTCGTAGTCGATTTTCAAAAATAGCGTGTTTTCCTCTATACGGTCACGTCACTCACGTGGTTTTTCTACAGTCACTTGTTTTGTCCATATATTTTTATCTACTGTCGTCAACGCTAAACGACTGTTACTTTGTCTAGCCCCGCTGGTGACAGAAGGAAATGCGCATTTTTTGCGCAACAAATGCAGTCTATATTCATATGGCACCAATCCACGCGGGCAAGACTTGTAGAGTAATTACTAATTAGGTAGAACAAGTTAAAGTAAAATTTTCAATATAAAAATATTCGAAAAAAAAAAGTTACTTAAATGTGAAAAAATGCCGTCTGCGTGCTGATGGTGTTACACAGGATACAGGAAGGAAGCCTACAAGTGACGGGAGCTTCAGCCAAGTGGAAACATGGAAACCATTATATATGAACTACGAGAAATATGCGCTTCATTTTGAAGTTTGAACCTGATATAATTTGATAGGACAATATAAAAGAAAACATGTTAGACGGGACTACCGAAGTTAGAGAAAAATCTTGTTTATTTGCTTGATTACTGATAAGGGATTGCTATATGATAGCAACCTTTTTCACTATAGAATATAATACGCTAAAGTCTATCAAAAATGTCATGAAGTAAAATAGAGTTGAAAATTATTAAAAAGTCAGAGTAAAGTACATTTTTAGTGGACAGTCAAGTAATCAAAAATGATACTAATAATTCTGCTTAATATTCTGTATTTACATACTTTTTAATCAGTCATATCAGGCAGAGAAAAATTATTGTTTCCGTGAATTAATTTCATGCCTTTTTTGACGGACTGTATTTTACTTTAACTTATTGAGTTTCCATTGGTACTTTTTTTCAGCGAATTCACAGTTTTTTTGATATTTTTATGACCGAAGTCTATCAATGGCATGCAAGCTACCTATATAAAGGACATTTTTTTCATAGTACTTAAATAACATATTACATTTTAACATATTATATCCATTGTGGATACAGTATAGTCGTAAGTAAGTAGGTGTAGAAAGTCTTACTTTTGCATTAATGGGCAATAAATTCAAACCTGTCACGTGTCGCGGAAAATATTTATTGAAGGCCTCTATAAAAATAGCTCAGAATCAATGGTAATAGAAAAAATCTATAGCCACAGCAAGACGCACTTACGTAGGCACCGACAACGACACGACAGGCGGCAAGGTCGCGCAAACACGGTTCACAATTATCATTATTATAATACGATCTAACAAAGAAATCGGGAAGTATTACGAATTCAAGTTCTGACGCAGTATCAACGCCTACCTAGTTAACGGGCTAAACGTTTAGTGACCTGCAGCTGAAAAACAACAATTATTTCTTTCTTTAAAACGTACGAGCCATGTATTTTGGTTCTTTAACCGAAATTCTTTCAGAAGCAAAAACACGATTGGAAGAAATTTTCAATAGCAATTCATCCCAAAATTTGCACCAAAATCTCTTTTTTTTTAATTTTATCGGAAACTAGAATGGATTTATTTTTTTTATTTGTGTCGGCAGTAGTAAGTTCTTAAAATGATCAGATTTTTTTCAAGTTTTTTAGTAGGTAATTATTTAGGCTTTGTTTTTTAGCAATCAGGTGATTCTGTGATATTTTCTCGCAACGCTGTCTGTTGCACCCAACGTTTTTGTAACAGCGTCCTAGGACAAAAATAAAAACCGTCTTGGGTCTTAAAGACCTCACGTATTCGCGAAACGATATGTTGAGATAACAAGAATGAAGTCGGATTGGTACCTACGTGCTTCCTTTTTAGCTAACAATGTAGGCAGACTCAGGATATGTGGGACACCGGGTTTGCATCTACGACATATTGTACACAACATACAACTCTACATATACGGTGCACAAACTGGATTAAAAAATACGTTTATTGCCCGTGGTC
This sequence comes from Coenonympha arcania, assembly GCA_036785405.1. NCBI lineage: Eukaryota > Metazoa > Arthropoda > Insecta > Lepidoptera > Nymphalidae > Coenonympha > Coenonympha arcania. Next base: position 9,826,551 of record CM072067.1, read on the forward strand.
TACATTTCTACAACAGTATTACAATAATCAAACTAAAACATCAAAAACAATCAAGAATTTTAATCCAGTTAAAAATACATATTGTGATTTTGTAGTGTTAATTGTTACAAACGTGTTTGAAAATTATTCTTGATAAATTTCTATGTAATCATTTTGATCATTTCAATATCACTTTTAACTACTGATAGCTAGTGCATGATAAATGATAATAATATAGAGTCAACTTCACAATCAGATTATTGTTAACTACGTAGTTCAAGTAACCGCAAATGACTTAGAATGACTAATTGGTTTTAAATTCATTTTAACGGAACAAGTTTATACGTCTCATTGTATAAATATGAATTCTCGAAAAATCTACAATTAAACGTAAAATTAAAATAATATGTATATTACTTGTTTTATTATATCTAAACACGTTTTTTTCTTAATTAAAATCATAATATCATAGACAATATATAACTCAAGTGAATGTCCTTAACCTATCTATAAATGGCTTATGGCAATAAGTATAATAACACGGTACCAAGTTTCGAAACGATAGGGCATATGGAAGGTAGTCAGATCCCCTCATCAACTGTTAAAGAGCTGATCTTCTTCAAACGGCTGATCAGGTCATGATTACCTTACCATACGCTTTAAATATCATTGAAATAACACAGTACCAAGTTTCGAAACGATAGGACATATGGAAGGTAGTCAGATCCCCTCATCAACTATGAAAGAGCTGATGATCTTCAAACGGCAAATCAGGACATGGTTACCTTACCATATATTTTCAATATCATTGAAGCAACACGGTACCAAGTTTCGAATCGATAGGATATATGGAAGGTAGTCCGATCCCCTCATCAGCTATTAAAGAGCTGATGATCTTCAAACGGCAAATCAGGTCATGGTTACCTTACCATATACTTTCAATGTCACTGAAGCTACACGGTACCAAATTTTGAATCGATCGGACATAAAGAAGTTAGTCAGATTCCCTCATCAATTAGAAAATAGCTGATAATCTTCAAACGGCTGAACAGATTTTCATGAAACATGGCTAAGAACACTCGGGATAAAATTATCTATGACACAAAATAAACTTCATGAAAATCGGTCCATCCGTTTGGGAGCTACGCTACCACAGACAGAAACACAGATACACAGATACACAGATACACAGATACACAGATACACAGACACGTTAAACTTATAACACCCCTTTTGGGTCGGGGGTTAAAAAATAGTACATTGTTACCCTAGGGATGAAAGTAACTTATTTAGTCCCGAGACGGGGTTTGGCGCCCGAGCGTAGCGAGGGGGCCTATAGTTCGAGGGACTAAATAAGTCTTTATCCCGAGGTAAACACTGTGCTTTTCATTACGAATATAAGAAAAGTCAAAATAAAAATAGAAATTAGCTAAAGAAAATTGAATAATTGTGTCAATAAAAATCACTGTTAAACAGAAGCCTAAACAAAACTCTACAACTCAAAAAACAAATGAAGATCGGATTGCCGCTTGCCACTTTCCCGCCTTTTTTTTTCTTTGGCCTAGCCGGCGGGCTTTGCATTTAGCTTTTTAATAGTCAAGACGTATTGTCTATAATTGTCTATGAATGTCTATGAATCAGTTGTCTTTACTTTATGAATAAAGTCTATCTTTCTTCTTGTCTATGGATGCACTCGGGTATGTCGTGTTTCATTTGAACTCCAATAAAAATGTGACAACTAGTTTTTTTAAGTATTTGACAGCTGTCAGTTGAAAACGATTCTCCCTAGGGCTGCAAAGTATTTCTTTCAACCCGCTTCTCAGGCAACTTCAGACCTACTTTCCGTGTATGAGTGATGAAAAAACACTTACCTACCTTGCAATACCTACCAGTCCAGGATTCAAAACCGCGACCTAGCTTTATCACGTAGAACATTATAGTATCGTATAATACTTAAAAGATATTCAACAAGTTCGATAAGTAGATAACTAATTGTTATTGAAGTTAAGATAAGGTTATTTCCCGCTTTCTAGAACGACAGTTCAACGCAGTGTCGAGGACAAGTCCGCGCCGCCACGGCATAAAACATTTGATGAGGTGATTGGAATCGTGGTTTCAAGCTTCTATATTGATCTGACCCGGCAAACGTTGTTTTGCCATATACATTTTTCTCTTGAACGGATAGTATCCATCCAATGTCCGTCTCCTGGCTCTAAGCTACCTCCTCACCAATTTTCAGCTATATTGGTAAAGCCGTTCTTTGAATTATAAATAGTGTAACTAACACGACTTTCTTTTATAGGTAGGTAGGTTATATCTGGGGACACGGTAGTGTCCCCGCCAGACGAGTCAAGCGAAGCGCGAGGGCACTACCTATATTTTCTCGAAGTGTTTCGACGTATTTTTAAACCCTTATAACTTAGGCCAGAATTATCCCAGATAATCAAAATTCTCGGGAAATTATGTCGCCGGTGAACTTATTAAATGTATCTGGGGACACGGTAGTGTCCCCGCCAGACGAGTCAAGCGAAGCGCGAGGGCACTACCTATATTTTCTCGAAGTGTTTCGCCGTATTTTTAAACCCTTATAACTTAGGCCAGAATTATCCCAGATAATCAAAATTCTCGGGGAATTATGTCGCCGGTGAACTTATTAAATGTATAAAGTTTCAATATCACAGGTCTTATACTTTAGATTTTATTGACATCTGAAAAACCCAGATTTCGTCACTGACTGACTCACTGATGATCATCAAAATTCCTAGGTACTTCCTGAAGTCCTAGAAAGCTGAAATTTGGTACGTAAGCTATAATTAGTACACGACCAACAAAAAAATTCCAAAAATTAGAAATTTAACCCCCCAACCCCTTAAAATAGGGGATGGAAGTTTGTATGAAACTACGGCAAAAATTGATGCCAGAGGTCTCAAAATTGATATAGGGAGTCTTCGTAATAAACAATTAAATACGTGTTTCAGGATTTTTAGTAAATCACCCCACATCCATCAAATTAGGGGGTTGGGAGTTCGTATGGGGGGATGGAAGTTTGTATGAAACTACGGCAAATATTGATGCTAGAGGTCTTAAAATTGATATAGGGACTCTTTGTAATAAACAATTAAATACGTGTTTCAGGATTTTTAGTAAATCATCCCACATCCATCAAATTAGGGGGTTGGAAATTCGTATGGGGGATGGAAGTTTGTATGAAACTACGGCAAATATTGATGCTAGAGGTCTCAAAATTGATATAGGGACTCTTTGTAATAAACAATTAAATACGTGTTTCAGGATTTTTAGTAAATCACCCCATATCCATCAAATTAGGGGGTTGGAAGTTCGTATGCGGGGTTGTAAGTTTGTATGAAACTACGGCAAATATTGATGCTAGAGGTTTCAAAATTGATATAGGGACTCTTTGTAATAAACAATTAAATACGTGTTTCAGGATTTTTAGTAAATCACCCCACATCCATCAAATTAGGGGGTTGGGAGTTCGTATGGGGGGATGGAAGTTTGTATGAAACTACGGCAAATATTGATGCTAGAGGTCTTAAAATTGATATAGGGACTCTTTGTAATAAACAATTAAATACGTGTTTCAGGATTTTTAGTAAATCATCCCACATCCATCAAATTAGGGGGTTGGAAATTCGTATGGGGGATGGAAGTTTGTATGAAACTACGGCAAATATTGATGCTAGAGGTCTCAAAATTGATATAGGGACTCTTTGTAATAAACAATTAAATACGTGTTTCAGGATTTTTAGTAAATCGCCCCATATCCATCAAATTAGGGGGTTGGAAGTTCGTATGGGGGGATGGAAGTTTGTATGAAACTACGGCAAATATTGATGCCAGAGGTCTCAAAATTGATATAGGGACTCTTTGTAATAAACAATTAAATACGTGTTTCAGGATTTTTAGTAAATCACCCCACATCCATCAAATTAGGGGGTTGGAAGTTCGTATGGGGTTTCCCATACGTATATACAAACTTAATTTCATGTTAGATATCTGCTAGTATTATATCTGAGTTTCACTGCATGTCGAGTGACCAGGATCCAGCGCTCAATGACAAGAACCCACATTGAGCCGAGTGCCCAGTGCCCAGCTTGAGCTGTCGAACGTGCCAAGCGTCAAATCTCTCCGATTTTGAAGAGCGTTTAGCGCATAAATACCTGCTCAGTGCCCAAATGGACGCGTCAAGTCCAAATTACATACAGGCCCCGTCCAACGAGCCCAGCTCTCAGTTCCCAGTGCCCAGGGTGAGATGAGTGCCCAAGGCCCAGTGCCCAGTACCCACAGTTAGCCGTCGGGCATGCCAAGCGTAAATTATATGGATTTTAACAGCGCCCCAACGTTAGTGTGCCCAGTACCATAGTGCACGCGGCAAGCCCGAACTCCCGTACCGAGCTCCGCGTGTTCATTGCCCAAAGTCCAGTGCTCTGTGACCAAAATGAGTTGTCAAGTGTGTCAAGCGTCAAATTTGAATTTCAAGAGCACCTCAGCGCCCAACGAAAATAAAGACTATAAATAAAACAATAGTTAAAAACTAATAAACACACGAATCTCATCGATACCTTCCGTAGATTTTTAATGGATACCAAGTAGTCTGTGTTAGTCCAGGATATAATCAGTCTACATTTTAAATTTTAGCCAAATCAGTTCAGTGGTTGTGTTGTGATTGAGTAACAAACATCCAAACTTTCATTTGTATCTGACTTTGTGTTTTAATAGGTAAAATTTGAAGTTAGAAATTGAAATTTGGATCTATACGTTACGTTTGATTATCATTTTATCTTGATAAATGTAAAATTAGTTTCACTTTCGGTAGGCCAAAACTACTAACTTTAAATCCACTATAAGTTTTTTAAATTTTCAGAATATACTTCTAAGCAAAGTACGTATCTACTCGTAATACAAACATATTAGAGAGTGGGCTGTGAAAAGAGGCGCACCTGAAGTGCAAAAAATACACAAAAAAAAAGCAAAATTAAGTTAATAAAAAACATTGTTTTAAAAAACTTACAAAAAGAAATGAAATCCCAACAAAAACATTTTCATGTAAAATGTTGCCAGACGAGCATATGGCTCACACTGTCAAAAAGTTATCAGATCTCATGTAGGGCAAGATATCTGATTTTATACACCCTTAAATACAAGCTCTAACTTCACAAACTCTACACTTTAGTTACAATAATGTCTTGACCGTTTGGCTACCGTTACATTGGGCGTAAAATCTAAAATTTATTCACTTTTCAGTACACTGTAAGTTCTGTTAAATCAAAATTTGAAATCAGGAAAATGATTTTGGTGGGATAAATTTTTCACATTACGCCCATGTGACGGTAGCCAAACAGCCAAGACATTATTGTAACTAAAGTGTAGAGTTTGTGAAGTTAGAGCTTGTATTTAAGGGTGTATAAAATCAGATATCTTGCCCTACATGAGATCTGATAACTTTTTGACAGTGTGAGCCATATGCTCGTCTGGCAACATTTTACATGAAAATGTTTTTGTTGGGATAAAATATACCTATAATATAAAAGGTAATAACTATTGTTTTTGTTTGTATTATAACGTTGCGAAACTAATTGTTTCATCTAAATATCAAACAAAAATTTTTTTTCTTTTTAGTGAAATCTAAATCACTAATATTGAAATAAATGGATAAATTAATATCATTACACACATAGCAATGTAGCCCCAAAGGCAGCGAAAGCTTGTGTCATGGGTACATAGATAACTGATAAATATACGTAATACTTCAAATATCATTGGGAACCGTTTTTGGAAAAATTTTAGAAAGGCTCTTGCAACCCGAATTGACCAGGAATTTTAATATAGATGATGCTCAATTTGGTTTTCGTGCCGGACTCTCCACAGATTCGGCCATATTAAGCCTTAAATACACTTTAAGTCACTATATTAACAGGGAAACATCCGTTTATGCATGTTTTCTAGACCTAAGCCGGGCGTTTGACCTTGTCAATTATAAAATCTTGTGGCACAAACTCGCCAGGCACGCTCCCAAGGAATTGGTGAATCTGTGGAGGTTCTGGTACGCTAACCAAACTAATCATGTAAAATGGGGCGACGCACACTCTAGTGAGTATAGACTAGAGTGTGGCGTACGTCAAGGTGGGTTAACATCTCCGGACCTGTTCAACTTTTATGTTAATGACTTGATTGAGAGGCTGAGAGGAGCTAAAGTCGGTTGCCATATTGGTAACGCATGTGTTAACAATTTTAGCTACGCGGACGATATGGTTCTTCTCAGCCCCTCGATCAATGGTCTCAGAAAACTGCTCAATATTTGTGACCAGTTTGCTAAACAACATGGTCTTAAATATAACGTAGCAAAGACTGAAATGCTCGTCTTCAGAGCTGGTAAGGGACCGGAGATGGTTCCACCGGTATTTTTGGACGGCGCGTCGATTCGGGTTGTTAAGAGTTTTAAATACTTGGGTCATCATCTAACGGAGGACCTAAAGGATGACATGGACATGGAGAGGGAGCGCAGGGCTCTCTCGGTGCGAGCTAACATGATAGCACGTAGGTTTGCGCGCTGCTCTGACGAGGTCAAGGTGACCTTGTTTAAAGCATTTTGTCAGTGTTTTTATACCTGTCAGCTTTGGACAAGATTCACCAAGCGGAGTTATAATGCATTGAGGATTCAATATAACAATGCTTTTCGCATTTTAATGAAGCTGCCACGTTTTTGCAGCGCCAAATCCATGTTTGCCGATGCTAGGGTCCCTGACTTCTATGCCATCCTTCGAGCAAGAACAGCCTCCTTCTGGGGAAGATTGAGACAGAGTACCAACACCATTCTCGCCGCGGTAGGTGACGACCCAAGCAATCCTTTTGTCAGATATTGGTCTTCCCTGCATCGGTGCGGTAATAAAGAAGTCCCTCGTTTGTAGAGGTATAGACATTACATCATAATATTTATTATTTTTTTACTATTCCTTACAAATTTGTTGTAATTTATTTTATATGTATTGTAGTTCTTGTAGTTGTAGTCTTTTTTTGTAATTCATATGGGTTTATTGCCTGACAATAAAGAAATTATTATTATATTAAATAATTATAAACAACAAAGTGGAAAATATTAATGCTCCACGAAAACATTTTCCAGTTGTGGGAATCGAACCCACGACCTCCAACGCAGAGGGCACGACTACTACCGCTGTGCCATACGGTCGTCGTATGACAATAAAAAAGTCATTCCTTGCTCTGTAATATGACACGTGATTCTGGGGTAGAAATATGCAGTATACATAACATGACCATTTTTTTCGTGGCCAAGCGGGACGCTTTCGTATTTTTCTATATACCTAATAAAAAAATATTTGAAATTAAATAAAAAAATTGTCGACAAGAGTAAATATTTCAAAATAAATACAGAAGTACAAAATAGATAAGTTTGCCTGTTGAATCAAAGAAAGGGACTGATATAAAAATTTATTCAATTATTATTAAAACAAATTAATCTAGTAGACCGCTGTCAGAGGGAATTGTTCCCAAAATGCCCCATTGCCTCATTGTTTATTATTAAATTACTATATATATAGCTACTCGTGCTGATTCACTGATTGACTGACTGACTCATTGACCACCTCTCCTGAACAATTTTGTATGAAAAAAATTTTTTTGACGTATACTGTCATATACACGGAAAAAATTCATTAAGAACAAAAATATGGAGAGAGCTGATGATTGAGGATTTCGGAGGCAAGTGAAGAGCACAGCCAGGGTATTGCAGATACGTGGGGTGTGCTCGACCAAATGTCACTCGAAACGTCATGCAATTGACAGTGAGCTGAAAAAAATTTCAAAATGGCGGATTCAAAATGGCGGCCAAACGAATTTCGTCGGTATCTCGGAAAGTATAAAAGATGGAAGAGTGGTTTCTTGACAAGAGTTGATCAGAACCCAAAGGTCTATCCGATGGATAGAAAAAAAATTCAAAATGGCGGAATTTATTTTTTCAAAGAAAATGTATGGCGAATGTTGAAGAGTCTCAAAGTTGGAAGGCAAATAGGGGGAAGACAGCACGCGGGCCACATGTGGCCCGCGCCCCCACGCACCCTACTAGTATATATATATATAGCTGCTTGTGCTGATTCACTGACTGATTGATCACCTCTCCTGAACAATTTTGTATGAAAAATTTTTTTTTCAATGGAGGAAAAATACGGAGAGAGGTGATGAGTGAGGATTTCGAAGACGGGTGTAGAGCACAGCCAAGGGTATTGCAGATAGGTGGGGGGTGCTCGACCAAATGTCATTTAAAACGTCACCCAATTGGCAGTGAGCTAAAAAAATTTTCAAAATGGCGGATTCAAAATGGCCGCCAAACGAATTTCGTCGATATCTCGGAAAGTATAAAAGATGGAACAACGGTTTCTCGACAAGAAGTAATCAGGACACAAAGGTCTATTTTATGGAAAGAAAAAATTCAAAATGGCGGAATTTATTTTTCCCATACAAAAATGTATGGCGAATTTTAAAGGGATTTTTTTATAGGCGGGAAGACAGCACGCGGGCCACATGTGGCCCGCGCCCCCACGCGCCCTACTAGTTATTTAATAATCTTATCTTTTCTTTAAATTAGACAAGTAGGCATAAACCTAAAAAACTAAAGCGGGACTTTTTTGCTGTCGCTGGGGTTAGCGGGACAGTCCCGCCCAAAGCGGGACGTATGGTCACGTTAAGAATGCACAAAATACAAATACATAATCGTAAAAATTGCTACATAAATATTAGGCACTGACCTAGCTACTATTTACCCGATAGTGGTATGTGATATTAGGTTAAAGAAAGATTCAGGACTAGACTAAACAGATAATACTTCGTAGGTAGCAGCGTTGCCAGATTTTTTTTGCCAAGTCGGGATTTTGGAACTTTTTGAGTGAAAAAGCGAGATTGTTTCATCCAATGCGGGACATAGTAAAAAAACTTATGTTTGTTTTTATTCATATATACATATTATGGTTACGTGACGATAGAGTGTTTAAATAGTTGAGTCTTATTCATCTAGTAAATAAAACAAACAGAAATCCACACTCTTGTATGTGCCACCCGCCCTGCACGCTTCCTGGCCCGCTTGACGCTGCACAGTCGAGTCATCCCCGAAAAGCGGGACTGAGCATGTACTACCGCCCGCGATATTTAATTTGATTAAAAATCGGAACATCCCGCCAAAATCGAGACGTCTGGGCTCTGGCAAAGCTGGTATGTAGGTACAACAGTGTAGTACTAGTAAGTACTGTAGTAATTATTGGTAGCAAGTGACGACAATGAACCGCGCTATCTCAGGTTATCGGCGTGGCTGGAGGTGTACTCTGCCATCTTGAATTTTCTACACTAATAAATAACATGACTTAATTGTTTAGCTCGTAAAATGTTACCACAAATAAATGTTAGGGTAGGTGTCAATAAAGTATAATAATATCCTCCAGATCGATGTAGCCAAGGCGGGCAATTTCTGACGAGATTTCACATCATTTCGGGAATCGGGATATACTCGTGCACAAGTGTGTAAGCAAACACAAGTGTACTCTCTATTCCCGCCGCTACGACACGATCGGTGAGAGATCAGGCGCAGGACCGACTACTTGCTAACGTGCTTTCCGAGGCACGGGGATGACTTACTGCCAATTTCCAATCTCCGGGCTTGTACTGAGCATTTCTTGATAGAAAACTCCAATACTATATTATATTGGCCCAACCGTAGGATTTATTGAATAACCACATTATCAGTCACTGTAAGCAAGATCACATCGGGCCAGGAAGACTGCCTAGATATTTTATGCTGTTATCTGGTAGAAGTAGGCACTGTGAGCACTATTGCTTCTGATTTTAAAGATAAGCAACTTTAGCCATGTTAGGAAATGAACATAGTAACGAAATTCATAGAATGTATGGGAATTACATAATATCCAATCGACAAATTGATCACAGTGATAACAATTTTTGTGTTTGTCACATTGGTGACCTGTGGTACATTTTTGAATTTCGTAGAAACGGAACAAGTAAAATAATAAAAAAAAAAATCCCATTTAAAACACATGATAATTTTATTTCTTTTTTTAAAAAAAGGGAACCGCCTTCAAGAAACCAACTCACTGAAAAGCAAACAAATAATTTTCTAATAAATCTGGGTATACTTACCTACCTACTTAGTTTTTGAAGTCGGTGCCATTAGGCATACTCAAAATGAATTGCGAATTTTGATTTGGCACCGACTTCAAAAACTAAGTAGGTAGGTAAGTATACCCAGATTTATTAGAAAATTATTTTTTTGCTTTTCAGTGGGTTGGTTTTTTGAAGGCGGTTCCCTTTTTTTTAAAAAAGAAATAAAATTATCATGTGTTTTAAATGGGATTTTTTTTTATTATTTAATACTTTTTAGTGATAAGTAGGTTTTGGGCTAATTAATACTACCTTATCAATTTATTCTAGTGATAGGTTTTTAGTGATAATTATACTTACCACTAAAAACATATCATATCATATGTGATACTGACTTTGACATACCTACTATTATATTTAATATGCTGTATGTATGTAATGACGAGGAATGTTGTTTCGCGATAGATCAAATAGATCGTTCCAGCCAAACGCGAGATAATCACGGACAAACCTAAATATCAATATAGGGGTTAAACAGAGAACCTCTTTTTTTTTGAAGTCGGTCAATTAAAAAAACATATTTTTTGGTCAACTTGAGAATCACTATCTCTTTTGAAGTCTGTTAAAATCTACACTGTAAACTAATTAAGTATAGCGATCGCAAGCGATTTTCCGTTGAGGAGTTCCGCTCTCCATCTCCGAAGATATTCATTAAATCTCGACCAAATTGAAATGAGTCTACCTGTAATGTATGGCCTACCTAATAAAAAAGAATCATCAAAATCGGTTTCGCCGAACTCGAGATAATCGCGAACAAACTTAAATACAAATATATCTATCAAACTAAGAACCTCTTGTTTTTTTAAGTCGGTTAATATACTAAAACCTTCTCCAGAATGTAACAAACACTTTCCCGAAAACCGCATCAAAATCGGTTCAGCCAAACGCGAAATAATCGCGGACAAACATACATACATACAAACATACGGGTCGAATACAGAACCTCCTTTTTTTTTTGAAGTCGGTTAATAATACTAAAAGTAATGGTGGACTTCTAGTGACTATTCTTATAAAGTTTTTTCAGCTGTACGTCCACATCTTTTATACTTTACCTTGTTGGCGGACTCGTTGTGGAGCGGGATCTGACATATTTCCGTCGTTCGAAGTACAGAAGGTGCAAGGAGAAATTGTTCCTTCACTTACCTTTAACAATTAAAAAGGAAATTAAGGAAATTGATTATGTATATTTTTCAAGAGGATACTTGTTGAAACTAAAACAACTCAAAGAAATCTCATCGATCAAGAAGCCAACGTAGATGTATAAATGAACTTAAACTTTTAAGGAATATTTAATTTTAAAAGAACGAAAAACTTTTCCGTGTTTACTCGTACGTTGTTAAAGAACCGAACAGGTGTAATCAGCCAATATAATTACGGCTCATTATTTGCATTAGCAAGTGAGGTGTTTGTGCTGTGATAACGATGGAATCATTCGAGCGTTCATAAGTACTTAAGCTCGTTGGTCCAACTAAAATATTATGAGAAAATCTTAAAAATGCACTACCCTCCACTACATTTTTCTTTCAACGTATAAGCGTAGCATTCGTTTTTAGAATAGACGCTCTATAAAATCTGATTCGGTATTTAGCCTAACTGTTATTGAAAGGATTGAATTTTGATGAACAGACAAGTTCAACAGGATCCCCTGGGGGATCTGGTTAGGAGATCCTGATGGAAGTGATGGACGGACCGGTCAGATAAGAATTTTCCACGAACATGATGATTTAAGCGCAGTTAGCCGGTTCGATAGATACAGCCTGGTGACAGACGGACGGACGGACGGAAGTCTTAGTAATACGGTTCCGTTTTTACCCTTTGGGTACGGAACCCTAAAAAGTTGTCACCATCGACCTTAAGTACAAAGTGGTTCAAGTTACCTACTTTCCCTTGCTTAGGTATCTCTGTCTGTAAGTAAATTGTCACAAATACACCCGACACTGTTAATCGGTTTCCGTACAGTGGAATATATTAGACTTGTTCTTATCAATAGATTTTAAAAGCGCATTGAACTTTTGTATGTTAAATACTTTAGGTACATTGCACTCAGTAAACAGCCGAGTGCAATATTTTAATCTTTAATAATTATTATGTTCATACAAAACAAATATCAACTAGGTATCTACCTTGTAAATCTGTATTACAAAGCGAAACACGTAGCACGTATTCGTATTCCTAGACACCTACGTAGGTACTTATTAAGTGATATTACATATTTGGGAAGATGATTCATTAAAATTACGTCCTGGGTTATGAATTTATTATCCGTAATGGAAATGGAACGATAACCACAATACCCACTTTTATTTATTAGAATAAAAACTCTTAATGATTCTGTCGGCAGCCGGCGTTCAGATGGAATTGAATTCTCGTTGTAGCTCTGGAATCTGGATTCAATTAAAACTGCTCTGTTTGTTGAGGTTGTCCATAAAGGGATCTAGTTTTTATAAAAAAACTGAACTCTTGTTAACTCTGTAGATTAATACTTGTGTTTGATGGCTATAAAGACCTTACTTCGAGTCTAAGTCGTTAAACTAAACAAACAAACGTTAAAAATGATGTAAGTACGTTATATAGATATATACTTATTCATCGTAATTATTATAGATATTACTATATATATAGCTACTCGTGCTGATTGGCCACTGACTCACTCACTCACTCACTGATTGATCACCTCTCCTGAACAATTTTGTATGAAAAATTTTGTTTTCACGGATGAGGTCGTGTAGAAGAAAAAAATTCATTCGGAGGAAAAATACGGAGAAAGCTGATGATTGAGGATTTCGGAGACGGGTGAAGAGCACGGCCAGGGTATCGAAGATAGGTGGGGGGTGGTCGACCAAATGTCATTTGAAACGTCATCCAATTGGCAGTGAGCTGAAAATAAATTCAAAATGGCCGCCATTCGAATTTCGTCGATACCTCGGAAAGTATAAAAGTTGGAAGAACGGTTTCTTAGAAAGAAGTGATCAGGACCCAAAGGTCTATAGGATGGAAAGGAAAGAAAAATCCAAATGGCGGAATTTATATTTTTCATAGAAATTGTATGGCGAGTGTTGACTCACAGAGAAAAATATGGGAAAACATAATGACTAAGGGTGGTGATACTTTTATAGGCGGGAAGACAGCCCGCGGGCCACATGTGGCCCGCGCACCCACGCACCCTACTAGTTTCTATGTATACGTACTGTCTACGTGAAAGATCATGCAGTATTATCCTTATCCTTACTAATATTATAAATGGGAAAGTGACTTTGTTTGTATGTTTGTTCCGCTTTCCCGCCGCTACTACTGAACCGATTTGGCTGAAATTTGGAACATAGATAGCTTATAACCCGGTTTAACACATACTACTAACACATACTTTTTATTCCGGGAAATTCCATAGTTCCCGTGGGAAATTTTTACAGCAATCTATAGCTACATCTATAGGTACGTAGCTAAAGCAAACATCATTGAAAGTAGGTATAAGGTTGTAATATTGAATGGGAACGGGAAATTTATGTTTCCCTCAGGATTTGTTAAAAAGCGAATTTGACACAGGCAGGGCGGTGGGCAAAAGCTAATGATACTACAGATCTGATACTACTACTACTGATCACTACAGCTGTGATAATGGGCACCATATAGGTTCTGAACTTAGCACTGTACGCTTTTAACAATGTGTGTTTAGCAATGGGTTATGGGTTAATAACATTATAACTGCGAAAACGGGTCCCAATACAGACCCTAAACTTACAACTTTTTCGCCATTAACATTATGTGTTTTAGTTGAAAAATGGGGTATGGGATTATAATGCTATAAATGTGAAAATGGGTACCTAAATAGGTCTCTATTTACATTGTGTGTTTTAGTTGAGCAATTGGATTTTGGGTTAGTAATATTGTAACTGTAATATTAAATACCTATATAAAGTCTGACTTACCATTGTTTCACTATAAGTTTTTTTGTTTTAGTTGAGATAAGATGAGTTTAGATGAGTCAATTAGATACAGGTTAAAAATATTATATTTGTTAAAACGGGTACCCATACAACATAGGTTTTAAACTAATAACTGTTTTGCTACTGAAAATTTTTGTTTTAGTTGACAAGGGATATGGGAAAGTAATACGATAAATGTGAAAATGGGTACACAGCTGCTGAAATTGCAAGAACTCCAGGTTAGCTTAGGTAAAAATAGGTTGGTATACAGCGTTGCGGAAGAATATATCAGTAAAACGACGTTTTACCTCATTACTAAAAAAACTAAGCCAGTTATCAAAAATTCGTTATGAATATATTATGTTTTAGATGAGCAATGTGATATGGGATAGTAATTTGCTGTAAATGTGAAAATGGGTAGATACATTGAGCCCCGTAGTTGAACCTATATTGATTAAGGACGGAAGCGGGAAGAGCAGTAAAACAACTAAGCCGATGTTTCTTTTAGTTGTTGTAGTAGTTGACTGTTTGTCTATCCCGTATGCTACTTTTTATCCCAGAAAATCGTTGGCTCCCACGGTATTTGTAACAGCCCGAAATTCACGCGGGCGAAGCCGCGGACAAAAGCTAGTAATATTATTAAATAATAAATAATTAATTATATTTTTAAGTAGCAATAGCATAGCCATCAAATAGCCATAGTCTTATGACAGAATACCTAAGCCTCAAAATAAAATATTTATAAAAATGAAGTTGAAAATACTCTTTTCATCTCACCTGCTCGGAAAAGAGATCTTTAAAGCTCAAAATGCGGGCGGGAAATGTAATAGCATATTCCCTAGGCCCCAAAAGAATTTTCATTTCTCCCTAGGGCGAGAAAGCAGTATGAAAATCCTTTCTCGCCCTAGGGCTGCAAAGCATTTCTAAATTCGAACATGACGTAATCTCGTATTGCATCTACAATGTCTGAAGCTGAAGACTTCTTTTTTTTGATGGAGTGATGATTTAAGGTAGATTTAATTAAGTGAGTGACGTTATTGCAGAGTATTACTATAGACAACAATTAGTGTTCTTCTAGTAATTTCCCTCGTTGTGGTGAGATGAAAAATTTTGTTTATGTAGGTACGGCCACAAATTTTTTGGGTCTCGTGTCTTTGAATGCCTCACTCACCTCAGGATTCTATTTTTTGAACCCTAGAGTCCTTCGCCGCTCAGCATTCAAATTTGATACTCGGCCCAAAATCCATTTTGCGGCCTTGCATAACAAATAACTATTTTATAAACTCAGTTGGTTTTTGATACTTAGTATTCCAATTGATGTGCAGCAATAGGTTTACATTGTCCACTCCACAATATTGTAATGATTTAAATCCCCGACAGGACAATAGGGCTCCGTACGCCTTTTGAGCACGTGGGGAACCCTAAAAATTGATGGCATCACGCAAGGTTCCGCTATTGTAGAAAGTGACCTAGTGGCCAATGCCCCCGTGATCACTGACCTGAATCGCTGTTAGTCAATTGTTGCTACCTTGCAGAAGGGTTGTTTTACTCGTCAAATAATAGATAGCTCTTGTAAATTGATTTTCATAATATATATACCTACGTTTGCGAAAAAACACCCGTTTAGATAAAATGTAAATTATCTATCTATTTCCATTATTTTTTATTAGTAGGTATTCATTTAATGTTTATTTATTAAAGAATATACATTAAAATAAAAGGAAAGAACAATAATTGACATGTACCCCCGCGCGAAAAAACGACACCAGTTTGTCGGTGCAAACAATATACCAACAAAAAGACCAAGCTGTAGGTAGTTCGCTCAGCGGCCACCTATAGAATTTTGACGGTTGGCGATACTGTTTGCTTGTACGAAAAAGGTTTACGTAAATCGTTCGGATGCCCATATCCCATTCCTATTTCTGTGCCATATCCTGAGGTTACTAATCGGTGGAAAGAATAGGAACATACTAGGTACGTACTTATTGGTAATAATTTCAACGAAAAATTATTAACTTTATATTTAGAAAAAACAGATATCTTAAAATTAATAATACCCGTATACACGTATAAGATATAAATATAATTTGATTAAGTATTTGTTTTTTTTTAATATTTTTATTCTGTGGTGTGCAATATAGTGTTTATCTATCTATCTATGTAAGTATATTTATCAGTTATCTAGTATCCATAACACAAGCTATCGCTTACTTTGGGGCTAGATTGCGATGGTGTAATCAGTAATGTCATGATTTATAAAAATAAGTACCTAAATAAGTAGGGAAGTCAGGCGAGTAAGCACCTGTCTTAACCGCAAAATAGCGCCGAACCCGCCGCCGTGCCGGGACCTTTTCTAAAATTATCTTATCCCCTTTCTAATCGATACATCCTGGTTTTACGTGGTGTCTAGACTCCAGAGAGCCATATACGAACTAGCCTTTTAATAATACCTATATTTTAACACTGTATCTACATAATATCTACAATCTATACGTGTAAGTAGGTGTTCATTTATATTTGTTCTTATCTCTTGCTCTACATAAACGTTATCTTGATTCATCACTATTAAGATACATTGTGGTGTTGAACTATAAATCTAGATCAGTTTAGTTTCTTAAAAAAAAAATAGAAAAAATTAAAACAGCCAAATTAAAAAATACTATTATTTCATTTTATTTTCATTCATATAATATTTTTAATAAGTGACGATAAAAAAATATATTTAAACCTACTCCTATTGAAATCTTAGACTTAAAATCTCTTTGACTTAAAATTATACTAGCCTTGAAAATTATTTAAAATGATTGTAGATTATTAGTTTCAGATGTGTTATTTTTTATAACTCTTTACTTGTCAATAAATGTAAGTCAGTTTTCCTCCACATAGGTAATATAAACAATGTACCTACATTGTTTCTATTTTCTAGATAACAATTGAGAATAGTATTAGCTTGTAGGCTGTAGCCAATGTGTACGGTGTAAGTTATACATAATGGGTCTGTCTATAAAACCTAAGTAAGTATGCATACATTTTAGCTTCAAATATGCATTTTGAAGAAAGATAAAAAATCCTGAACCAAGCAATCGTTGCTGCATGAAAATGAAAATCTTTATTTTTCATATAGGCTTAGATATATGCAGGTTTGCACCGAGAAGAACTGTCAAGAAACTCGTTAATAAATAATAATAACTCTGTGTAAATAAATAATATATTTAAAGAAGGCAAATAGACATAGACAAAATATATTCTACTGTTGGAATTACAGATTTTCGTTTAACACACAATATGTTCAAAGATTCTGTTTTTGCTTAGGTATGCAAATCTTCAAATTCTTGCGTTCTAAGTTAAAATTTAAAAAGTAACAAATAAAATTGATTTTCGTTCTACAGTGTAAAAAACTAAACTTAAAATCACATTATGTATCCTAAATAAAATTGAATGATTTTAGAACAGGGGGAAATAGTATAGATTGTTAAGTTTGTTTACGCCAGTTTACGCATCGTGAGAAACTAATATAAACGTGCTAATAAGCCGGCCTCGCACTTGACTGATATAACCGACTTGTCTATAACATGTTTATTTCTTACATAAACAGAGGTCAGGCCTTACCATTTAGACGTCTGTCAGTGAGGTTGTCTTCCTCGTCCCACCAAGGCTGCTCTTGCATCCTTCGCGGCCTTTCATAGTTCCCATAATACTGAAACTCCATTGCCACTATAAAACCATTCGGAACCGAACCACAAACCGAAAGAAAATTAAATTTCGTAGAAACTAAAATCACAGACAAAATATTGTTTGATATGATTTGTTTTTAACTCGAGAGACAAGTGAGAGATGGGTGCGGCTCACAAAAAATGTACCATAACACACTGGAAATTGTAACACACGATAACACACTGGAAATGCATAACATACTGGAATTAATGTAAAGGTTAGTATCTATAATGGTAAACCCTTCGTGCGCGAGTCCCATTCGCACTTGGCTGGTTTCTCGACAAATTATATATTACTATTTTTTATTTCTAAATATATAAAGTTAGAATAAGCACTCTTGTAATGAATAGTAAGCTTTATATTTTTCACGTGTGTTACGTCACACAATTTTGTAACACACATAACGCACGTGAAAACACACACATGAAAAAGTAACCTCAAAGTCATGTAGCAACTTCAAATGCAATATAATTTACTAAACAACTACATTATTCAGTCGTATCAAGTATTAACTTTATGTCTCTAGACTCCCAACAAACTATATCATTACTTACCATGAAAAATTAATTCCAAAAAGTCAAGAAAATCCAATGACGAACTCGTGACACACACTGAGTAGCATTTTTATAGCAAATTAAGATGGCTGTCAGATCACTGACTTTACTATTTGATGGATGAAATGTTGCCAGACCAAAAAAAATAAGTGAATTGTTTCTATTCATAATAAAAAAAAAACTTACACGTATCAAACTGACTAATAACACACGTGAAATAAAATAGGGACATTTTTTAAAACCAACGTTTTTATTATTTTATCTGTATTATTATCGGTTTTTTGACGCTTTATATGTAGATTCATTCCAATGCCATTGTTTAATAATGCGATGGGCCTATAACTACAGGTTATATGATGAAAAATAATTTTTAATGATTTTTAGTCGGGGCTGGGACATTTGTTTTTTCTATGGAACTAAAAATTATTCCTACTGATTGCAAATGTTTTTGTTGTTATTATTAATGTTTTAACTGCTACATTGGCCTGATACTATTACAAGTGAATTGAAGCGTGTAGAGATAACAGAAAATATTTTCCTTGAATGAAAAAAAATACTTATTTCTTTTTTCAAAGGTAGGGTCACGAAAAATTTGGAAAAGGTACATTTTTTGTGAGCCGCACCCAGATAAGGCAGAGACGACCGACCGACACTTTATAATTAAAATACACTTAGGTACAGTGCAAGTCTACATGGCCACAGATATAGGAATAAGACTACAGCCGCCTCCGAACGTATGATGTTGGCTCGCCTGCCCGCCGGGGATTCTAAAATGTTTTATCTGCGATGTGTGAACAAGTGCCTGCAAACACTATCAGGCGCTATTGCAAATAAGAAAATTCATTTCCATGAGACCTGGTTTACTTTGCAGAAGGTGATATGCGGAGATGAGATTTGGGTGTTTGAGTTTGTTTAGTAGGCAGGGTTTATGTCCTGATATGAAGCCGGCTGACCTAGATGTGACAGCGTATATTTATTACAGGGTCATATTATGTACCTACTTATGTATAAAAATAACAAAATCGTCTAGCATCGTCGTTCCTAATATTGCAACTCAACTTTTGTTCTATAATATTTTTTTAAAGTTTTACCAATTGTCATGGATGTACCTTCACACGTTCATTATCCTGTAACGACATTCAAAATGTCATTGACACCGCAACACCGATAAGAATCCTCAGGATATATATATATACATTTGGACGATTTACGTAAACCTTTTTCGTACAAGCAAGATGACGCAACGCCATCTGGCAAAATTCTATAGGTGGCTGCTGAGCGGGCTATAGCGTGGCCTTACGGTGGCAAAGCAAGTATTTTTGGCACCGATAAACTGACGACATTTTTTCGCGTCGTCCGCCCTGTCCAGGCGTGAATATTATGTCTATTCACTGCGCGCATTATTTGTATCGCAGAGTAATGTCACATTAGAGCGATCGATAATTTATTAATTTAATTTAAATTCCTAGAACTTTGACTCCCTATAACATTCACATATTTTTAATTTGAGCCTGTACAAACGCACATGCTAGTTAGGAGTGTAAAATGTCAAAAATCACCAATTATGCAGGATGGTATATTATAACATAAAATTCTATGGCAACTACTAACCAATGCTTTATCTACATCGATTACTGAATAAATACTCCCTAAATTATTGACAGCGTAATATTTTTACAAAACATACCTAATATTTTGTACTTTGTGATAATGTTCTGAAAACCGCTCCCTTATATTAATTTTGCAAAGTCGGTTAAAAAGTAACACGATACATTCGGTACCTACATACATTCATAATCGGCAGACGATAATATAAAACCAAATACTCACACCGCTATTCGTAAACAATCCGAACATCGTTCTTATTAGCATGCAATTACTTATTTGAAATCAAAACAACCGAGAAAAAAACACTCGAAAATATGGAACTCTAGAAAAGGAATTTTAACTAAGTCACGTCCCGGAAGGTGTAATAGCTCAAAAATATTCAAAACGATTCTGACTCCATTCTGAAACATACTGTCGTATTGGTACATAGGTATCATGCAATGCTACAAGTAAGCCTTCTTCAAATAGTCAGTCGAGCACTTGAGCCTGATAACGTTTTTCTCCTAGGTAGGTACTTAAGGATGTAATGTATGTACTTAGAAGTTAAATACCTGCTCTAATAAAACAAATTTTTATACAGGAACGAATTTTTCCCCCTGAAAAATTACCAACCCCTGTACGCCGCGTGTAAATTCTCTATATTGAAATTCTAATTGTTTAAGGATAATGAGTAATGACCTGTGGTAATGACGATGGGACGTATGGAATCCAGTAGGTACCAAACTGATTCAAATCCAAACTTCCTACACACCGATAAGAAACAACAGGATATGGGCATTAAAACTATTTACGTAAACCTTTTCCATACAAGTAAACTGTTTTGCCATATGTCAAAATTCTTTAAGTGGCTGCTGAATGACCTACAATTATATATTATTATATTCTATAGGTGGCTACAGGGCCTTACTGTTGGTGGCAAATCAAGCATTTTTGGCACCGATAAACTGGCGACATTTTTTCGCGCAGTCCGCCCTGTCCAGGGTAGAACTATTAAATTCTTAATTAAATAAATAAACTAAACAAAAAATACGCTGAACCTCAAAAGATGAGGTTAAAACATACAGCCTTAAAACCATGACCGTGCTCCTAGGTATTTTTTTCAGCCCACCGCTAATCGGATTCCAATTGGCGAAGTAGTATTTGTTCAATATTTTTTAAACACAGGAAAATTACATTAAAAAAAATTGGTACCCACTTTAAATTCAGTACTGGAATTTGCTTAGTAACGTGTTAAATACATATTATATAATTTGATGATATACTTCTTTAAGTACCTAAGTACAATATTATATTAAAATAGCGGGTCATAATTAAACCAATTTGTCATCTCATATATTTTGTACAACTTAAATGTATTAAAAAGATAAGATGCGCACCTAGTTAAGTAAGTGCAATTTTTAAGATATTTTGTTAAATCATGTAAACAGTTGATGTAGATATCTCATGTCTTGAAAATTAAGTCGAAATAGTGGCAGAATAGAGTCATATTTTTCACACGAATAACTAGAATATAAAGAAGGAATCGGAGGAAACTAAGTATACAAGAACAAATAATAATCAACAATCACAGATAACATTTTGTTTGCACATGACTTGGCAGTCGAGCGAGATTGGCTGAAGATTATTTTTTACGTCAATCATGCTAATGCCTGTGCAAATATTGTGTGGCAAATAGCAAGACAGCAATAAATCATACAAATAATTAAATGTTTAGACTCTAGAGCTACAAACTTTAGTACACGATCGCACATACGCAAATACACATTATCAAAGGCTTTGTTCGAGTAGGTACACTGGCGTGATTTTCATCCATAAACACTACATTAATTAACGGCTAGCGCTTGACTGTTATCAGTCACAACTGATGGAATGTAAATGATATAGTCTAAAGTGAAACCACGCTTGCGTAGGTGATGCTTAAGTCTTAACCACTCTTGATTTGAAGACACCCAAGTAAAACAACCACGCTTAGGTATAGCAAAATATCTTTTAATCTAATATAGAAAAATAAAATTCTCCTGTCACAGTATTTGTAACAAAACTCCCCCGAAACGGCTGCACCGATTTTTATGTTTTTTTGGTATACTCGGTAGGTCTGAGAATAGGACGTAAACTATTTTTTATATCCCTCAGTGGGAAATAACTTATACGGCAAAACAACGTTTCCGGGTCGCTAGTTCGGTGTAAAAAGTATAGGAAAAAACAAAAAAAAATGTTGTGTAGGTAACTCTCCCAATTTGCTTGACCGATTTTTTATGTACATAATTATTTAGAAAAGTTAGTTACTTTAAACATAGTTTCCGGTGAACCTAACAAAAGCGTGCTTACACAAGTAATAGATATATAGGATGTGCATCTAAAATACTAAATTACCTAAGTAGGTACATACTCTTTAACAAAAGTGTTGAGGTATTATATACTTGACGTAGATAGCATTTAGGTACCTAGACCTACATCTAGTTTACTCGTGACTCTATTGGCTTGAATTATTGACATTATTACATTTACATTTAAAATAGCATCAGTCACACAGCATGCTGCAGTGTCTTTATCTAAGGCTGCCTTTACAACAAGCAGCAAGAGATACGACTGCGCAAACTGGGCCTGATTGCGTAAGAAAAACGTATCCATCGTTATCGCAATCGTTTGCGAATTCTGCTCTCCGATTGGCTATCGTAAATCAGGGAACCAACCAGAATTTGTACACGATTACGATAACGATGAATATGTTTTTCTTACACAATTTAGGGGCTGAGCATTGCATTTTTTCTATAATATGTAATCTATGACAAGAACATTGTTTTCCTGTTTGCGACGGTATGTAAAGACCAAAGACAAGGTGTATGCCATATAAGGTTTAGGTTAAAACTTAAAATTATCTATATTCTGATCTATTACTATACTCTTTCCATTCGTTTATTTTCTTTTTGACACACGAAACCACATGAAACAGATATAACAATAGCGACTAGCATATATATAACAATAGAGAGATAAAGTAAAGTGGTCTCTTTTTGGTTTTGCTATATCTGTTTCATGTGTCAAAGAGAAAAACGAATGGAAAGAGTATAATTCCACGACTTTTGCATGCTATTTTATTAGAATAGAAAAATCTTTATTTATGGACACCACACAAATAGAAGTATGAAGTAACTTGACCTATGAAACTTAACGTAATACATCTATTCTTTACCTTTACCTTTCTATTCTTTACCTTAGTTTTATAAACTTAACCTAATATTAGGATATAAGTAGGTACCTAGGTAGGTTCTAAATGTGTTGTGCCAATAAAAAGGTTCTGACTCAACTTGATGTTGTGGGGGTATCCACAACGCTATAACTAGGTAATATTATTCTTCTATTCTCCAAAACAAAATCATTTTTTATCCCTCATTTTAATAGTTACCTACCCCAGTTATGAGAATCCATGTCCATAGCAAATCTAAATCCAATAAACTACAAGCGAGTTTCGTAGCGACGCTACGAGAGGCGCTACGGGAGCTACGTAATTAGTTTTGGTAACGCGTGAAGCCGCGGGCAATACTAGATTTAATTACTAGATATAATAATTACTATATCTATAATATAGTAAATATATGTATTCCTTAGTTCAATAAAAAATAATGTAACTTCTCTGTAAAATCATAATAAAAAAGAAATGCGATAAATTAATAAATACGAGTAAGTATAGGTATTAATTGTTATGCTGCATGCAAGGGTGCGTGTCAAAGAATTCGATGCTTTGTAGCGAAGGAGCGAATACTATAATAAGATTCAAAACATTATGAATATGCGGCCGTCCATATGCATAATATTTCATTTCCCTACAGCGGCGAGGAAAATGTCCGGAAGAAAACGATCCGAAATCCGAATCGTATTAGGAGGTGCCGTTATCAGTGCAAAAATCCCATTGAGATGTCCAACCTATGAGTAGGTTTGGAATAAGTGGGATTTTTACTCACTAAAACCCTCTCAGTGGGCATCCTCAGCACATGTTGCAAGCCTCTGAAATCTCATGCAAACGCACCAAGGGCTCCCTTGCGCTACAACCTTTGGACTCGCCTGCGACTCACCCATCCCAGTCACCTTAATAGCCGGCATATGTCAACCCTGAGGTCCCGGCAATTAAGATTTTTAAAGACGTACCAAGGATCAATAGACACCCTGGACAGGCGGACCGGACGGCGCGAAAAAATGTCGCCAGTTTAACGGTGCAGAAATGCTTGTTTTGTCACAAGCTGAAGGCCAGGATGTAGTTCGACAGGTGGCGCTACTGTTTGCTTGCAAGAAAATGGTTTGCGTAAATCATTCGGATGCGCATTCTTATCGGTGGCAGGATCATATTTTACATAGTCATCAGAATACTAATGTTGAACCTGTTTCAAAAACACGAAAATGGCTCTGCCGCTCGCTTAAACGCACACTCTTCGATACTTGATTTCACTCTCACTCACCAATTTTTTTTAAATTTCACAGCGCGCGCTACATTTAACGTAATTGGATTAGGTATTTAGGGGAAAACAAAAATCAAAATTCTTACCTTCAAAATCCTTCCCAGCGCCAAGAATGTAAGCACTCCTCAGGAGATGAGCCATATTAAATGCCGAATATACTTATGATTTAAAATGCTGAACGCGTGCAAAGTGTACGATAATACAATAACATAGGTTTATACTTATTACATAGGTGTTGCGAAAGAGTAATACAATGCAATGAAAGAAATAGAAACTACAAGAGATTACACGAAGAAAATAAGAATTAATTAGCGTAAAAAAGGTCGAAACCGCACTAGTCGGCGAACGCGGTAAGCGGCTACATCTCTGCTGCAATGGTGAGCTAAGATCGCGATTCGGTAAGAAAGCCTCGTATGGGTAGCAACTACGGTACACAAATGATGCGGAATCAGCGCTTACCGAAATTATAGGCTGCGGTCTGCGCGGGCCCAGGGAAACCCCAAGAGTAGGTAGAATATGAAAAATACCTTGCAATTTTTTTTATTAGCAAACGTTTCAACGTAGTGGACATTGGTGTAAAGGGACAACCCTCGACCACCCATGACCCAATCAACCTCGCGGTTATGGGGGCCGAAACGCGGGAGGGCGCCCGTTCAGTACTTGCTCTTAGCGTGTTCTCGGGGCGTCTTCATGACTCCCTACAAGTTGTTTTCTCTCGCTCCTTGTCCCTATGTGCTCACTCTCCCCATTCTGGGATAAGACGATGCTATGGACAGATACAGTCATGGACATTGGTGTAGCTAGGAATTTTTGTCATGGGGGGCAACCAATAAACTTTTTATCATCTGGTCTGTGACGGCAACCACTCATATGTTGAAATAATCCAGTAACGCTTATAGTGATGGACTATTTTTTAATTTTTCGCATTACTTAGCCCGCCAAAGTTCAATTAATTATTCGAAAAATATTTAATTATTTTTTTGCAAATAGTGAACTAATTACATATAAGTATCTAGTATGGTATGCTGTTTCCATTCTGTTTCCATTAGGGTATGTACTAAATTTTTCTACGCGTTTCATTAAATTAATAAATAATTCATTTAGTACTGACTCTACACATGCTCCAGTTCCTGCAAGGTTAAAACACAATAAAACAGTCACTGTTATCATATTTGAGCTGTGCGAGTAAACAGACGTGGCAGGTGATAGGTAGCTGGGAGCATGTGTAAAATTTCCTTTCTTCTAGTACTAGTAGCATCAACGTTATGAAATGATGTAATTAATGTGTATTCTAATTAATAAACCTACTTAGGTACTTATAAACTAGATTTATTTTGTAGATAGCAAAAAACAACGAAATGAAATTTATGACAAATTATATAAGAGTAAGGCAGCTCTATGTATTTTCCAGTGCATTGTTTGATTAAACCACAGAAACAATGTGTAGCGGCGATCAGAGTTAAGCCGCGTACGCAAACAACGCAAATACTTTTATCTGGTACCTAGGTAAGTAGGCACCTACAGATGAAAAAACTGAATATTGTGATATTATAGTATTATAGTAAAACAATACTTAACAGTTATTGTTTTCAGGCACCTAGACATTTAGTTGTGACTATAGGCAATCGTTAAAAGGCTTGAATAAATAAAATGATGGAGCTTTTATGCTCTAGGATCTAGAGTCTAGGTAGTATGGATAATAATGGATTATGGAACCCTCAATACGCACTATCGACTCGTATTTATTATTTAACCAGTTTTTAATAAATATTGAAGCGAACCTGCCATCTGCGTCGGAGGTCATGGGTTCGATTCCCACTACTGGTAAATATTTGTGTGATGAGCATGAATGTTTTCCAGTGTCTGGGTGTTTCCTTATAAATACAAATATTATATTTTTATATATAAAATATTATGTACCTATAAATTTATCAGTTATCTAGTAGGTATAGTCGACGTACCAAAGACGCGTACGAAGCGGTTTGATTCCTCGTTACTGACACGCACTGCAAAGGCCTGGAATTCCCTCCCAGGCAGCGTCTTTCCTGCCACTTACAACCCGGGTGTCTTCAAATCAAGAGTGAATAGGCATCTTCTAGGCAAGCGCGTTCCATCTGTGTCATCACTTTCCATCAGGTGTCAAGCGCTAGCCTAGTAGTATAAAAAAACCGGCCAAGTGCGAGTCGGACTCGCGCACCGAGGGTTCCGTACTCAAGAAGTACTGAAGCAAAACAATCAGGCAAAAACCAATAAATGTTTATTTGACGACGAGTACTTAGAAGAACTTGCGTTTAACCCTATAAGTATGAGGGATTTTCATTTAAAATCTTAGCCACGCATTTCGGTAAAGCCACGTTAAAACGGTAATAATTACCTTTGTTAATGAACCGCAAAACTAACTTTGTTTGTAGAGGTTTATTGTTAATATCAAAAAAACTATGCTAGTTAGAGCATTGGCTATAGTTTTCCTGTATAATATACGTAAATTCCTATTGACCATAATTATTTGAGATTTTTCGATTGGTAAACTCCGGAGATAAGAGGGGGGGAACGGTATTTTTTTAGACATTTTCCCCAATAAATCAAAAACTTTCATGACTAAAATAATTAAAAATCGGTTTTAGAATGTACAAAGTAAACCCTTTCATATGATACCCCACACAGTACAGTTATCTCACTTTTAAATTTCAACCCTCCGATTTTCCCCCCTTTTTAAATAAGAACAGAAATAATTTCCATTTTTTTTTATTCCAGTGTCATTGGGCCACTAATATACACAACTATTCCAAATTTCATATCGATAGCTCCGGTAGTTACTGAAATAATCGAGTGTGACGGACAGACAGACGGACAGACAGACGGAGAAAGTCGCACCATACCCTTATGGTGCGACTTTCTCCGTTCCATTTTACCATTTTGGTACGGAACCCTAAAAAACAAGCTATCGCTTACCTACTTTGGGGCAAGATTCCGATGTGTGTAATGTCTTGAAATATAAATAAAAAAATTAAGCCTTTAACATCTTAATCTCGATTGATTTCTCAGATTGCTTTCATATCCGTGATTTCACGAGTTGCGACGAAAAAGTAAAGTATGAAATTATAGGTTCCCCGTTTTTAGTTTCTTTAAAACAGCTTAGCTTCGAATATCGAAGTGACGAATTCGGTCGGAAATCGAAAAGGGCACCCTCACCTGTGTAAGGGATTGAATTGACCTAAATACGTAGGGAAACTGGCAAGGAAATCCCTAATGAGATGGCTGTTATTACAATTTAACACCCCATTAAGTTTGGCAAATAAAATTGCGTAAACACCACCGATAAGAAACCTCAGGATATGGGGATCCGAACATTTACGTAAACGATTTTCTTACAAGTAAACAGTAGCACCATCTGTCAAAATTGGTGGCTGCTGAGCGACTTACAGCGTGGCATTACTGTTGGTGGCAGAACAAGCATTTTTGGCATCGATAAACTGGCGACATTTTTTCGCGCCGCCCGCCTTGTCCAGGCTATAATATGTCTATCGTAAACACATAATTATTTACATAGGTAGGTAGGTATCTACCCCTATTTATGGACACCTATAAATATACCAAGGAGCTATATGGGGGTTTTTTGTTAGCGCACTGTCACACAGTTTTCCAATACTTTAGACTAAAACTAATAGGCAATAGCCAAGGTAGGTATAATATAGATATAAGTATTTACTTAATATGTAGGTATAATGTGTGTAACGGATGGCGTGCAAACGGAGTTGCCTTAAGTAGTCCAGCAGTGGACTGAAATGGGCTGATGATGGATGTATAATGTTTTCATTTTACGATTTCTCTACCTACTCGTTCTTACCTAATGTATGTAAGTTATGCCTTAAGTATTCTATTCATAAAAACAAAATGGATATCTCTAATACTATAAATCGATAGGTAAATTAGCGTGCTAATTGTCAAGGCCGATTCAATAACGGGTACCTATAGAGTTTGTAATATTATATTAGGGATGTATTCGGTACCTATAAGGAAGTACCTACTGCGTTTGATATACAAATTAGATTTACTAATGGCAGGAACATTGTGTTCTTATAAAAAAACAATTCGTTAGGCGTATCAAGCATGTAAGAGTATATTATGTATACTATTTTTAATCCACTTCGAAAAACAAAAGAAGGTAGAGGTTATGTACCTATGTTAGGTAGGTATTCTGTTGTAAAGGTAGTTATTTGGACAAAAAAAACATTCCTAAAGTAGGTAAGTATACCTATTTCTATTTAGTATTTATGCATGAAAATGAAAGTACTTAATGGTGTTTTTGTGTAGGTCACCATGGATACAACCTCGTTGCCCCATAATAGTTACATATACCATTACACAGGTATATAGACAGTGTTGCCACCTAGCAGAAAACTTTTTCACTAGGTTTGATCTAAAATTTCACCAGATTATGCGATATTTTTAACTTAAAAAATCCCTAGAATTCACTAAATCATTTAAAATGAAATCACAAGGTAGGTACTTAAGTCAGAAAATTTTATTATATTATTGTGAATACAATGAATAAAAATAATATTTTATTTGAAGTAAACATGACAAAACTAAAAATCAACTTCAAATACATCTGTTGGTAAGTAATTCAGAATCATCTTGATCAATTTGCAGATGTAGAAGGCTGAGGTGGACCATCAGTTTTTTCATTTTTTATTTTTATTTAAAAGAGTAATTTAGAATTGCTTCAAATACCAGTAATTACATCAGCCGGGAGCTCGTAACTGTAACAACTTTACAGTTCTTGTTCAGTTTTTAGTTGGGGAAATCCCGACCATAACCAAAAAAGACGTCTAAAGCTACGAAACAGGAATTTTTTACTCGGTAAAGTGTCCATCCTGGACCCAAAGCACAACATTCGATAAATATCACTAAAAGTCATCAAATAATTTTTCAGTGATTTTTTTTTCAGATTATCACTGTCTAGCTCCTAAAATTCACTAAATCTAGTGACAAAATCACTAAAGTGGCAACAATGTATATAGACGAACTTTACCTACGTTGCCCACAACAAAAGCGATAGAAAAGATACGCATCTCACAAATAAAAGTTCAAGGACCCAATTACATTGTTTATGGTTGAAGAAATTCGAAAATAAGTAAAACAAAGGTCAAAACATTTAACGTATAAGATATGCACCAAGTAAATATAAGCTTTATTTAGGTTCTAATTCGTGTGAGAGTTCGTGAGTCACGGAATGAAAAGGTTCGTCACCTTAGTGTCGGTTTTCGCTTGCACTACAAGAGTCCATTAGGTGGACAGATGTCAATTATTATCAACATACCTACCAGTGAAAACGAATCCATTTGAAAATCGACGAACCTCTTTATTCACCAGTGATCATCACTTACCATCAGGTGAGATCCGCCGCCGAAGATGTTATTGTACTAACTTGGAGGGGTAAGTTAAGTCAGCCATAACGATTTTTACACGCTAAATCGCTTAGCGGTGCGTCTTTGCTGGTAGGGTGATAACTAGCCACGGCAGAAGCCTCCCATCAAGCCAGAGCGCAACCAACGTCTTAGGCGTTGATTGGTTGAAAGCATATCTAGTTGTTGAGATTTCCGCCTCCTAATAGGGAGACAGGTGTTACAACAATCCTAGCCCAGACACCTATTTTCGGAGTTACTACCCGTTCGCAGAAGCTTTGCCGATGTCTTCCCCTCCCACTTCATATGTCCGCCACCCGCGCGGACGATTGCGGGTGGCGGTCGCATTAAGTGGGAGGGTAAGTCACCGGCAAAGCTTCTGCGATCGGTTTATATTATAATATATGCGTATACCTACGAGAAACTACTTTTATTTCTCTCTGGTTGCTCGCCATTGCTATATCTGTCTCATGACGTGTCATAATATAATACTATTAATAAAATGGACAAACTTGCTTGTGAAATGTGAATGCGATGCGCAGTAGGTATAATAAATACAAAAGTTTCTATTTGTCTTTTATAGGCGCAAGCTGTATTTTATTTTTTACAAAAATGTTTGCATACAAATAAAAAAAGTCCTGGCTTACTCTATTCGTTCATTCGCTCATCTCCGCCCGGTCCAAACTTTTAAACAGATTCCCACACGCACTAAAACTCGCGTTAAAAGGGCAATGGGCATGCGACGGGAGTGCTTAGCAACCTCTCTATGGTGCCCGCCAAATTCAAATATTTCGCAAATTGTAAACTATACTCTTTCTTGAAACAGTTATAGCAATAGGGAGGGACCCGAGAGAGAAAAGCTAAAGTGGTCTCTTTCTGGTCCCTTGCTATTGCTATATCTGTTTCATGTGTCAAAGAGAAAATAAACGAATGGAAAGAATACGTATAATAAGGAATATTAAGACAAATAGGCTTACTTAATACTTATGGCAGTCAAATTGCGGGACATCTTTACCAACATGTTTAAATCAAAATCTTTGCTTAAAAATGTCAACTTAAATTAGTTCGAGTATCGAGTTTGAAGTGAGTAACTCGCAAATCTCAGACTAATTTCTTTAACTGGACATTTTCAAGCACATATATTGTGATATTGCTAAATTAATTAATTTTTTGTGTAATTAATTAATTGTCTTTCTATCTGGACATTAAGTGCCAAGTTAAAAAAGAGTATCAATAAAAGTTTCAGCCTAAAAGGATTTTATAAAATAATAATACAAGTATTGAATGGAAGCAGGCGTTATTTTGCGGAAATCCATAATTAGCAGGACAGATTAATTTGTTTTGCTGTAATCCGCTACTTGAAAAGATTCTGTATGGTACAATATGCAGGAACACTGCCCACATGAAACACCACACACAATTTTCCAACACTTTCTTCGACGCACGTTTCGTCCCGAACCGGGACATCCTCAGGAGATGTTGACTTCACAATGCGAAATCGTAGAGTGACTCTCGTGTCAGCAACGCGTTCTTATATACCCTTTCGAATTACTCATCCTATTGTTCGCCCCACTCACTTCGGCTTGTCTCGTACCCCCGAAAACAAACGAAGCAGTGGCGAAGATGATACGTTAATTTGTTCGTTAAGTAATTGAAACTGATTATTATTGCTAAATTTTATTATTTCTAATTGTTCCAGCATGCTCAGATAAAGCCCTTTATCACAAGTATGTAGGATTTTATACGAATGATCGAGTGCTAATTTGTGTCCACTGTCTAGAAGATGTTTTGCGAAATGAGACTTTTGGGGTTGTTTGTTTCTAACTGCGGCTATATGTTCTTTGTATCGTGTATCAAATTTACGGCCTGTTTGACCAATATATACACCATTACATTCTGAACATTCTAGTTTATAAATGCCCGATTTTTGTTTATTATCTAATTTATCTTTACCATTACATATATTTCTTAAGGTATTGTTTGTTTTAAAAGCAACATGTATATCATGTGTTCTTAGTTTCCTAGCAATTTGCTGTGATACTGGTCCAAAGTAAGTTAGACTTGATTTGTATTTATTGATTCTCTCAGGAGATGATGAATATAGATCCTTCCTGATCTGCAATAATTGTTGTTTCCTAATTATATTATTGACTATATTGGTGCTATATCCATTAGCCTCTGCCATGTGGTAAATTACTTTTAATTCTTTTAAATAGTTTTCCTTCGTAAGTGGAATAGACATCATCCTGTGTACATAACTGTGAAACGCTGCGAGTTTATGCTGCCAAGGGTGACAGGATGTAGCTGGTATAGTTGTGTCAGTGTATGTTGGTTTTCGGAAAATTCCAAACTGATGTTTGTTATTCGCACGAGTTATAGTTAGATCGAGGAAGTTAAGAGAATTGTTTTCTTCTAATTCAAATTTGAATTTAATTTTAGGATGTAGTTTATTAAGATTAACAACAAAATTATCCAGCTGTCTGTTCGATCCTGTCCAACATATTATAATATCATCCACATATCTGTAATAATATAGAATATTTTTATTTTTGACAATATGTTTATTTTCAAAATCATCCATAAATATATCAGCCATTAATGGACTTAGAGGTGAGCCCATGGCTAATCCCTCTTTCTGTTGATAAAATTGGTTATTGAATTTGAAATAATTCTGTTTCATACATATTTTCGTTAAATCTATTACTTCAGTTATTTCGTTGGCATTTATATGATTGTGTTCCAGTAATTCAGTTAAGATGGTTATTGTTTCATTAACTGGGACGTTAGTGAATAAGCTGTCCACGTCTAGTGATATTAATTTACAACGGTCTGGCAATGATAAATCTTTAATGTTATTAACTAATTGGAGACTATTTTTCAATGAATAGGTTGGATCGAATGATGTTTTTGCTTTAATAATTTTGTTTAACTCTTTAGCTAATTTATACGCTGGTGCACCAATATATGAAACCACTGGACGGATTGGAACATTATCTTTGTGGATTTTCGGTAAGCCGTATAATGATGGAGCAT
This sequence comes from Coenonympha arcania, assembly GCA_036785405.1. Classification (NCBI taxonomy): domain Eukaryota; kingdom Metazoa; phylum Arthropoda; class Insecta; order Lepidoptera; family Nymphalidae; genus Coenonympha; species Coenonympha arcania. The sequence goes on from CM072067.1 coordinate 9,859,427, forward strand.
TAGTGTTCATTATAATGACGTTTTGTTTAGCTGTGTTTTTGGGAAAAATGTATTTTGATTTATTTACAGCTAACCTTACTTCTGCTGCGTATTTACTAGTTGGATCAGTGGATAAGTGAGAAAATTCTTCTCCTGATATGACCTCTTGGACTTTGTTTTGATAATCGATTTTCTTTAGAATGACAATAGCATTTCCTTTATCGGCTTTTGAGAGAATTAGATTATTATCCTTTAAAGTATTTTGTAAAGCTCTATAATTTTTCATGTCCTTATTGCTATTGTTTATGTTGTGTTGATGACCATGTGAATTGTGATTTAGATGAGCAGCGTTTGTTTTGATCTCATGTGCTACAATGTTTTTGACAATGTTATCTTTTTTACTAAGGACCACCGCTAATTCTGATTCAATTGCTAATGTTTCTAATGATTTGTATGTAGTATTACTTGGAATATTGTATTTCAATCCATTCTCCAAAAGGCCCATTTCCCTTTCGGGTATTACAATGTCCGTCAGGTTTTTGACTCGGGGATAAAATTGATGACAAGGACCGTCTGCCATACTGTCTGTCTCATTATTGTTCCGAACTGCAGATTGGGAGGAATTCTTCATTAGTACTTTTAATTTCTTTTGTTGGGAGATGTATTTCCTGTGCACCTCAATTGATGCCAAGTCTCTTGCTTTTTGGTCCAGAAGATCAAATTCAATATTATGCAATTTGAAAGTAAGTTCTGAATACAGTATTTTAAGATGCATTTTCAAATTATCCCTAACAGTGAACCAGTGCCGTGATTCTTCATTTAACCATACTTGTTGGGCTTTCTTGATGGCAATACTGGAAGCTCGACTGTGTGTGTTGGTTTTTATATTAATGTATTTTGGAATGACGTTAAGATGTTTACATTGTTGATTGAACCAAATATTTTGAACTGCGACACGATGTAATTTCGTTAATTTGATGTAAAGCCTAGCCTGTACGGTCAAGCTCACCGCTTTTAAATATTGAATGGAAGCAGGCGTTATTTTGCGGAAATCCATAATTAGCAGGACAGATTAATTTGTTTTGCTGTAATCCGCTACTTGAAAAGATTCTGTATGGTACAATATGCAGGAACACTGCCCACATGAAACACCACACACAATTTTCCAACACTTTCTTCGACGCACGTTTCGTCCCGAACCGGGACATCCTCAGGAGATGTTGACTTCACAATGCGAAATCGTAGAGTGACTCTCGTGTCAGCAACGCGTTCTTATATACCCTTTCGAATTACTCATCCTATTGTTCGCCCCACTCACTTCGGCTTGTCTCGTACCCCCGAAAACAAACGAAGCAGTGGCGAAGATGATACGTTAATTTGTTCGTTAAGTAATTGAAACTGATTATTATTGCTAAATTTTATTATTTCTAATTGTTCCAGCATGCTCAGATAAAGCCCTTTATCACAAGTATGTAGGATTTTATACGAATGATCGAGTGCTAATTTGTGTCCACTGTCTAGAAGATGTTTTGCGAAATGAGACTTTTGGGGTTGTTTGTTTCTAACTGCGGCTATATGTTCTTTGTATCGTGTATCAAATTTACGGCCTGTTTGACCAATATATACACCATTACATTCTGAACATTCTAGTTTATAAATGCCCGATTTTTGTTTATTATCTAATTTATCTTTACCATTACATATATTTCTTAAGGTATTGTTTGTTTTAAAAGCAACATGTATATCATGTGTTCTTAGTTTCCTAGCAATTTGCTGTGATACTGGTCCAAAGTAAGTTAGACTTGATTTGTATTTATTGATTCTCTCAGGAGATGATGAATATAGATCCTTCCTGATCTGCAATAATTGTTGTTTCCTAATTATATTATTGACTATATTGGTGCTATATCCATTAGCCTCTGCCATGTGGTAAATTACTTTTAATTCTTTTAAATAGTTTTCCTTCGTAAGTGGAATAGACATCATCCTGTGTACATAACTGTGAAACGCTGCGAGTTTATGCTGCCAAGGGTGACAGGATGTAGCTGGTATAGTTGTGTCAGTGTATGTTGGTTTTCGGAAAATTCCAAACTGATGTTTGTTATTCGCACGAGTTATAGTTAGATCGAGGAAGTTAAGAGAATTGTTTTCTTCTAATTCAAATTTGAATTTAATTTTAGGATGTAGTTTATTAAGATTAACAACAAAATTATCCAGCTGTCTGTTCGATCCTGTCCAACATATTATAATATCATCCACATATCTGTAATAATATAGAATATTTTTATTTTTGACAATATGTTTATTTTCAAAATCATCCATAAATATATCAGCCATTAATGGACTTAGAGGTGAGCCCATGGCTAATCCCTCTTTCTGTTGATAAAATTGGTTATTGAATTTGAAATAATTCTGTTTCATACATATTTTCGTTAAATCTATTACTTCAGTTATTTCGTTGGCATTTATATGATTGTGTTCCAGTAATTCAGTTAAGATGGTTATTGTTTCATTAACTGGGACGTTAGTGAATAAGCTGTCCACGTCTAGTGATATTAATTTACAACGGTCTGGCAATGATAAATCTTTAATGTTATTAACTAATTGGAGACTATTTTTCAATGAATAGGTTGGATCGAATGATGTTTTTGCTTTAATAATTTTGTTTAACTCTTTAGCTAATTTATACGCTGGTGCACCAATATATGAAACCACTGGACGGATTGGAACATTATCTTTGTGGATTTTCGGTAAGCCGTATAATGATGGAGCATTAGTGTTCATTATAATGACGTTTTGTTTAGCTGTGTTTTTGGGAAAAATGTATTTTGATTTATTTACAGCTAACCTTACTTCTGCTGCGTATTTACTAGTTGGATCAGTGGATAAGTGAGAAAATTCTTCTCCTGATATGACCTCTTGGACTTTGTTTCCATCTCTCAAACACATCTCCCAACAAAAGAAATTAAAAGTAAAAAATTTAAAAAAAAGTAAAAAATTCAAAGGAAATACATCTCCCAACAAAAGAAATTAAAAGTACTAATGAAGAATTCCTCCCAATCTGCAGTTCGGAACAATAATGAGACAGACAGTATGGCAGACGGTCCTTGTCATCAATTTTATCCCCGAGTCAAAAACCTGACGGACATTGTAATACCCGAAAGGGAAATGGGCCTTTTGGAGAATGGATTGAAATACAATATTCCAAATAATACTACATACAAATCATTAGAAACATTAGCAATTGAATCAGAATTAGCGGTGGTCCTTAGTAAAAAAGATAACATTGTCAAAAACATTGTAGCACATGAGATCAAAACAAACGCTGCTCATCTAAATCACAATTCACATGGTCATCAACACAACATAAACAATAGCAATAAGGACATGAAAAATTATAGAGCTTTACAAAATACTTTAAAGGATAATAATCTAATTCTCTCAAAAGCCGATAAAGGAAATGCTATTGTCATTCTAAAGAAAATCGATTATCAAAACAAAGTCCAAGAGGTCATATCAGGAGAAGAATTTTCTCACTTATCCACTGATCCAACTAGTAAATACGCAGCAGAAGTAAGGTTAGCTGTAAATAAATCAAAATACATTTTTCCCAAAAACACAGCTAAACAAAACGTCATTATAATGAACACTAATGCTCCATCATTATACGGCTTACCGAAAATCCACAAAGATAATGTTCCAATCCGTCCAGTGGTTTCATATATTGGTGCACCAGCGTATAAATTAGCTAAAGAGTTAAACAAAATTATTAAAGCAAAAACATCATTCGATCCAACCTATTCATTGAAAAATAGTCTCCAATTAGTTAATAACATTAAAGATTTATCATTGCCAGACCGTTGTAAATTAATATCACTAGACGTGGACAGCTTATTCACTAACGTCCCAGTTAATGAAACAATAACCATCTTAACTGAATTACTGGAACACAATCATATAAATGCCAACGAAATAACTGAAGTAATAGATTTAACGAAAATATGTATGAAACAGAATTATTTCAAATTCAATAACCAATTTTATCAACAGAAAGAGGGATTAGCCATGGGCTCACCTCTAAGTCCATTAATGGCTGATATATTTATGGATGATTTTGAAAATAAACATATTGTCAAAAATAAAAATATTCTATATTATTACAGATATGTGGATGATATTATAATATGTTGGACAGGATCGAACAGACAGCTGGATAATTTTGTTGTTAATCTTAATAAACTACATCCTAAAATTAAATTCAAATTTGAATTAGAAGAAAACAATTCTCTTAACTTCCTCGATCTAACTATAACTCGTGCGAATAACAAACATCAGTTTGGAATTTTCCGAAAACCAACATACACTGACACAACTATACCAGCTACATCCTGTCACCCTTGGCAGCATAAACTCGCAGCGTTTCACAGTTATGTACACAGGATGATGTCTATTCCACTTACGAAAGAAAACTATTTAAAAGAATTAAAAGTAATTTACCACATGGCAGAGGCTAATGGATATAGCACCAATATAGTCAATAATATAATTAGGAAACAACAATTATTGCAGATCAGGAAGGATCTATATTCATCATCTCCTGAGAGAATCAATAAATACAAATCAAGTCTAACTTACTTTGGACCAGTATCACAGCAAATTGCTAGGAAACTAAGAACACATGATATACATGTTGCTTTTAAAACAAACAATACCTTAAGAAATATATGTAATGGTAAAGATAAATTAGATAATAAACAAAAATCGGGCATTTATAAACTAGAATGTTCAGAATGTAATGGTGTATATATTGGTCAAACAGGCCGTAAATTTGATACACGATACAAAGAACATATAGCCGCAGTTAGAAACAAACAACCCCAAAAGTCTCATTTCGCAAAACATCTTCTAGACAGTGGACACAAATTAGCACTCGATCATTCGTATAAAATCCTACATACTTGTGATAAAGGGCTTTATCTGAGCATGCTGGAACAATTAGAAATAATAAAATTTAGCAATAATAATCAGTTTCAATTACTTAACGAACAAATTAACGTATCATCTTCGCCACTGCTTCGTTTGTTTTCGGGGGTACGAGACAAGCCGAAGTGAGTGGGGCGAACAATAGGATGAGTAATTCGAAAGGGTATATAAGAACGCGTTGCTGACACGAGAGTCACTCTACGATTTCGCATTGTGAAGTCAACATCTCCTGAGGATGTCCCGGTTCGGGACGAAACGTGCGTCGAAGAAAGTGTTGGAAAATTGTGTGTGGTGTTTCATGTGGGCAGTGTTCCTGCATATTGTACCATACAGAATCTTTTCAAGTAGCGGATTACAGCAAAACAAATTAATCTGTCCTGCTAATTATGGATTTCCGCAAAATAACGCCTGCTTCCATTCAATATTTAAAAGCGGTGAGCTTGACCGTACAGGCTAGGCTTTACATCAAATTAACGAAATTACATCGTGTCGCAGTTCAAAATATTTGGTTCAATCAACAATGTAAACATCTTAACGTCATTCCAAAATACATTAATATAAAAACCAACACACACAGTCGAGCTTCCAGTATTGCCATCAAGAAAGCCCAACAAGTATGGTTAAATGAAGAATCACGGCACTGGTTCACTGTTAGGGATAATTTGAAAATGCATCTTAAAATACTGTATTCAGAACTTACTTTCAAATTGCATAATATTGAATTTGATCTTCTGGACCAAAAAGCAAGAGACTTGGCATCAATTGAGGTGCACAGGAAATACATCTCCCAACAAAAGAAATTAAAAGTACTAATGAAGAATTCCTCCCAATCTGCAGTTCGGAACAATAATGAGACAGACAGTATGGCAGACGGTCCTTGTCATCAATTTTATCCCCGAGTCAAAAACCTGACGGACATTGTAATACCCGAAAGGGAAATGGGCCTTTTGGAGAATGGATTGAAATACAATATTCCAAATAATACTACATACAAATCATTAGAAACATTAGCAATTGAATCAGAATTAGCGGTGGTCCTTAGTAAAAAAGATAACATTGTCAAAAACATTGTAGCACATGAGATCAAAACAAACGCTGCTCATCTAAATCACAATTCACATGGTCATCAACACAACATAAACAATAGCAATAAGGACATGAAAAATTATAGAGCTTTACAAAATACTTTAAAGGATAATAATCTAATTCTCTCAAAAGCCGATAAAGGAAATGCTATTGTCATTCTAAAGAAAATCGATTATCAAAACAAAGTCCAAGAGGTCATATCAGGAGAAGAATTTTCTCACTTATCCACTGATCCAACTAGTAAATACGCAGCAGAAGTAAGGTTAGCTGTAAATAAATCAAAATACATTTTTCCCAAAAACACAGCTAAACAAAACGTCATTATAATGAACACTAATGCTCCATCATTATACGGCTTACCGAAAATCCACAAAGATAATGTTCCAATCCGTCCAGTGGTTTCATATATTGGTGCACCAGCGTATAAATTAGCTAAAGAGTTAAACAAAATTATTAAAGCAAAAACATCATTCGATCCAACCTATTCATTGAAAAATAGTCTCCAATTAGTTAATAACATTAAAGATTTATCATTGCCAGACCGTTGTAAATTAATATCACTAGACGTGGACAGCTTATTCACTAACGTCCCAGTTAATGAAACAATAACCATCTTAACTGAATTACTGGAACACAATCATATAAATGCCAACGAAATAACTGAAGTAATAGATTTAACGAAAATATGTATGAAACAGAATTATTTCAAATTCAATAACCAATTTTATCAACAGAAAGAGGGATTAGCCATGGGCTCACCTCTAAGTCCATTAATGGCTGATATATTTATGGATGATTTTGAAAATAAACATATTGTCAAAAATAAAAATATTCTATATTATTACAGATATGTGGATGATATTATAATATGTTGGACAGGATCGAACAGACAGCTGGATAATTTTGTTGTTAATCTTAATAAACTACATCCTAAAATTAAATTCAAATTTGAATTAGAAGAAAACAATTCTCTTAACTTCCTCGATCTAACTATAACTCGTGCGAATAACAAACATCAGTTTGGAATTTTCCGAAAACCAACATACACTGACACAACTATACCAGCTACATCCTGTCACCCTTGGCAGCATAAACTCGCAGCGTTTCACAGTTATGTACACAGGATGATGTCTATTCCACTTACGAAGGAAAACTATTTAAAAGAATTAAAAGTAATTTACCACATGGCAGAGGCTAATGGATATAGCACCAATATAGTCAATAATATAATTAGGAAACAACAATTATTGCAGATCAGGAAGGATCTATATTCATCATCTCCTGAGAGAATCAATAAATACAAATCAAGTCTAACTTACTTTGGACCAGTATCACAGCAAATTGCTAGGAAACTAAGAACACATGATATACATGTTGCTTTTAAAACAAACAATACCTTAAGAAATATATGTAATGGTAAAGATAAATTAGATAATAAACAAAAATCGGGCATTTATAAACTAGAATGTTCAGAATGTAATGGTGTATATATTGGTCAAACAGGCCGTAAATTTGATACACGATACAAAGAACATATAGCCGCAGTTAGAAACAAACAACCCCAAAAGTCTCATTTCGCAAAACATCTTCTAGACAGTGGACACAAATTAGCACTCGATCATTCGTATAAAATCCTACATACTTGTGATAAAGGGCTTTATCTGAGCATGCTGGAACAATTAGAAATAATAAAATTTAGCAATAATAATCAGTTTCAATTACTTAACGAACAAATTAACGTATCATCTTCGCCACTGCTTCGTTTGTTTTCGGGGGTACGAGACAAGCCGAAGTGAGTGGGGCGAACAATAGGATGAGTAATTCGAAAGGGTATATAAGAACGCGTTGCTGACACGAGAGTCACTCTACGATTTCGCATTGTGAAGTCAACATCTCCTGAGGATGTCCCGGTTCGGGACGAAACGTGCGTCGAAGAAAGTGTTGGAAAATTGTGTGTGGTGTTTCATGTGGGCAGTGTTCCTGCATATTGTACCATACAGAATCTTTTCAAGTAGCGGATTACAGCAAAACAAATTAATCTGTCCTGCTAATTATGGATTTCCGCAAAATAACGCCTGCTTCCATTCAATATTTAAAAGCGGTGAGCTTGACCGTACAGGCTAGGCTTTACATCAAATTAACGAAATTACATCGTGTCGCAGTTCAAAATATTTGGTTCAATCAACAATGTAAACATCTTAACGTCATTCCAAAATACATTAATATAAAAACCAACACACACAGTCGAGCTTCCAGTATTGCCATCAAGAAAGCCCAACAAGTATGGTTAAATGAAGAATCACGGCACTGGTTCACTGTTAGGGATAATTTGAAAATGCATCTTAAAATACTGTATTCAGAACTTACTTTCAAATTGCATAATATTGAATTTGATCTTCTGGACCAAAAAGCAAGAGACTTGGCATCAATTGAGGTGCACAGGAAATACATCTCCCAACAAAAGAAATTAAAAGTACTAATGAAGAATTCCTCCCAATCTGCAGTTCGGAACAATAATGAGACAGACAGTATGGCAGACGGTCCTTGTCATCAATTTTATCCCCGAGTCAAAAACCTGACGGACATTGTAATACCCGAAAGGGAAATGGGCCTTTTGGAGAATGGATTGAAATACAATATTCCAAATAATACTACATACAAATCATTAGAAACATTAGCAATTGAATCAGAATTAGCGGTGGTCCTTAGTAAAAAAGATAACATTGTCAAAAACATTGTAGCACATGAGATCAAAACAAACGCTGCTCATCTAAATCACGATTCACATGGTCATCAACACAACATAAACAATAGCAATAAGGACATGAAAAATTATAGAGCTTTACAAAATACTTTAAAGGATAATAATCTAATTCTCTCAAAAGCCGATAAAGGAAATGCTATTGTCATTCTAAAGAAAATCGATTATCAAAACAAAGTCCAAGAGGTCATATCAGGAGAAGAATTTTCTCACTTATCCACTGATCCAACTAGTAAATACGCAGCAGAAGTAAGGTTAGCTGTAAATAAATCAAAATACATTTTTCCCAAAAACACAGCTAAACAAAACGTCATTATAATGAACACTAATGCTCCATCATTATACGGCTTACCGAAAATCCACAAAGATAATGTTCCAATCCGTCCAGTGGTTTCATATATTGGTGCACCAGCGTATAAATTAGCTAAAGAGTTAAACAAAATTATTAAAGCAAAAACATCATTCGATCCAACCTATTCATTGAAAAATAGTCTCCAATTAGTTAATAACATTAAAGATTTATCATTGCCAGACCGTTGTAAATTAATATCACTAGACGTGGACAGCTTATTCACTAACGTCCCAGTTAATGAAACAATAACCATCTTAACTGAATTACTGGAACACAATCATATAAATGCCAACGAAATAACTGAAGTAATAGATTTAACGAAAATATGTATGAAACAGAATTATTTCAAATTCAATAACCAATTTTATCAACAGAAAGAGGGATTAGCCATGGGCTCACCTCTAAGTCCATTAATGGCTGATATATTTATGGATGATTTTGAAAATAAACATATTGTCAAAAATAAAAATATTCTATATTATTACAGATATGTGGATGATATTATAATATGTTGGACAGGATCGAACAGACAGCTGGATAATTTTGTTGTTAATCTTAATAAACTACATCCTAAAATTAAATTCAAATTTGAATTAGAAGAAAACAATTCTCTTAACTTCCTCGATCTAACTATAACTCGTGCGAATAACAAACATCAGTTTGGAATTTTCCGAAAACCAACATACACTGACACAACTATACCAGCTACATCCTGTCACCCTTGGCAGCATAAACTCGCAGCGTTTCACAGTTATGTACACAGGATGATGTCTATTCCACTTACGAAGGAAAACTATTTAAAAGAATTAAAAGTAATTTACCACATGGCAGAGGCTAATGGATATAGCACCAATATAGTCAATAATATAATTAGGAAACAACAATTATTGCAGATCAGGAAGGATCTATATTCATCATCTCCTGAGAGAATCAATAAATACAAATCAAGTCTAACTTACTTTGGACCAGTATCACAGCAAATTGCTAGGAAACTAAGAACACATGATATACATGTTGCTTTTAAAACAAACAATACCTTAAGAAATATATGTAATGGTAAAGATAAATTAGATAATAAACAAAAATCGGGCATTTATAAACTAGAATGTTCAGAATGTAATGGTGTATATATTGGTCAAACAGGCCGTAAATTTGATACACGATACAAAGAACATATAGCCGCAGTTAGAAACAAACAACCCCAAAAGTCTCATTTCGCAAAACATCTTCTAGACAGTGGACACAAATTAGCACTCGATCATTCGTATAAAATCCTACATACTTGTGATAAAGGGCTTTATCTGAGCATGCTGGAACAATTAGAAATAATAAAATTTAGCAATAATAATCAGTTTCAATTACTTAACGAACAAATTAACGTATCATCTTCGCCACTGCTTCGTTTGTTTTCGGGGGTACGAGACAAGCCGAAGTGAGTGGGGCGAACAATAGGATGAGTAATTCGAAAGGGTATATAAGAACGCGTTGCTGACACGAGAGTCACTCTACGATTTCGCATTGTGAAGTCAACATCTCCTGAGGATGTCCCGGTTCGGGACGAAACGTGCGTCGAAGAAAGTGTTGGAAAATTGTGTGTGGTGTTTCATGTGGGCAGTGTTCCTGCATATTGTACCATACAGAATCTTTTCAAGTAGCGGATTACAGCAAAACAAATTAATCTGTCCTGCTAATAATACAAGTAAGTTAAAAAAATAACTATATATTTTCAACTTCTATATAACTAAACCAACTTCTGCAAATAAATACGAATTTGCCTCCATATTAAAATAGGCTTCGAATTCCCAGGCACTAGCATAGACCTCTATTAGATTATCACTCCTACAGTGAGCAATATTTTCTGAAAAAAAAAAGAAAAACTTTTTATGCTTCATTGCTCCTTTTTTTTTACTGAGAATCTGAAAGTCTCATCAAAATTGGATTGTAATAAGTAAACTAAGGGACAGTTGTAAATTTAAATACATAAATCACTAATATTATAAAGGCAAATATTTGTATTTATGTATGTTTGTAAAATTTGTGTGCAAATTGAATGTTTGTTACTCCTTCACAACTACAGAACCGATTAGACAGAAATTTGGAATAGAAATAGGAGGATTATCACATATAGGCTTATTTTTATAGTGCAAAAACCATGATTTCCGTTGTCAAATCCGAAATTCAGTCAGAGCTGCTGGCAACAACTAGTTATAAGTAGGTACGTAATTGCAAAATTTGTAAATTGACTTGTGCAACAATTTCAGCAGTGATGAGTGTATGAAATATGAATGAACAAATGAAGGAGTGAGTCAGGACTTTTCATAATTTAAAATATACAATTTTTCATCTTTTGATAAATTGACCTTCTGCAAAGCAAATTAATACAAGGAATTAAGTCTAATAAAATAATTTATGCAATCCATGTTACCTGTTATAACTTGTTTTAATTTGAACTCTTTTTCCAGAGTGTCACAGATGTTGCTGATGCTAGCAGATATTTCACAGATGGTCCAAGTGTTTATGACAGGTTCCTCATTTGACTGTAACTGTGTTAGAGCCTGCATTTGGGTGTTTATTATTACAGCTCCTGCAAATGTTATACTTCATTACAATTTAGTAACAATGGGTATTATAAAATTGTCTTTTAGCAAGTAAGTAAAAGTAATTCATAAATCATTTGTACAATGTAGTCATCCTTGGAGACAGTACTCGTGAAATCTGGCTGTGATGGGTACACAACAAGTATGAGTAATTAATTTATAATTTACTTATAAATTTATTAAAAAATTACACACTTAGGAATTATTTCCTAAGTGTGTAAAACACTAATCAAAAAGATAATTATGGCAATGTGTCATCTCTTGTTCGAAGCTTGCTTCATATGAAATTATGAGCCTTCGAAATTAGTTTGAAACTGTTACGTTTCACTAATAGATGGCGCTAGTCCTGCCTAAGGACCAAATAAAACGAATCGAAAATTTCATCGCAGGGGGATAAGGCTCGCATAGCTCAGCGGTCAGAGCACCCAGCCGCGAGAGATGGGAGACGCGGGTTCGAATCCCGCTGCGAGTGAAAAATTTTGATTCGTATTTAAATTTATAGGAATTATTTCCTAAGTGTGTAAAACACTAATCAAAAAGATAATTAGTTATAATTTACTTATTTTTGTATGTACCTTTTTATATTAAATATATTTTCGTGTTGTTTTTTTGGCAAAGTTGAATGTCTACCTTTTTTTAATAATCTTAATATAGTGTTTTACAGTGAGAACTGGATAAGTAAGAAAACTTTTTTGGGAATATTTGCCAGGTACCATCATTTTGTATTCCAAACTCTCAAACTTGGGTAAGTGAGAAACCTCTATGAGAAAAAAGAGATCTCATTTCCTTGAGCTCTCACTTAACCAGATTCAACTGTAGTATTGTATTTTGTACCTAACAAAGTTTGTAAATCACTATTACAGATTTCTATAAAATTTAAGATTAATCATAAATTAACTTCATAATAATATGTACATATAAACTAATATGGATTTTTTTATCTACAAATAATTACCATCTACTACATTCTTCAAAGCGTCCAGTGATTGCAACAAACTATCTGTGAGTGGTTTACACTGATGTGGATAGTAATCATCTTTGCAGCTGTCTAGCTCTAAAGCTATTAGAGCTTTGCATATTTTCACTCCTTTTTCTCTAACACTTGACCAGTCATTAAGGAGACAATAGAGATTCGTAAGATGTGTGTAAACGGTCTTTGAAATCCCAGGACTATCCTTGTTAGGGCTGGTGATTTCTGTATGAAAGAAATAAAACAATTATTATCTAAAGTTACCTAGGGCAACTAAAGTATTATAATTTATAAAACATACTAATACAATAAATGTGAAAGTAACTCAGTCTCTCTGTTTGTTGCCCTATCTCACATAAACCACTTACCCAATCTTGACTGAATTTGGTATAAGAGATAGGCTAGAGCTTGGAAAGGACATAGGCTACCTTTTTGTCCCGAAAAATAATATGGTTCCTGTGAGAGTTCAACAACTTGTGCTAAGTAATATATGTATAGCTATCGATACCTAAGTATAGGAAGATTATACCAAATTTCTTTGAAATTGAAAGAAGATAATATGTGTGTTTATTACATGCAAATATCAAAAGTGTTTTGTGTACCTTTTGGACTAAAGTTGAAGTTTAAACTTTGCGCACTTTTTGAAGGCGTTTTCGACATTTTCTAAATTACACTATTATTAAAGCAATGACAGTGTTTATTTTGATTTGATTCTGCACTCATTTTTTAAATTACAAACCATTATAATCTAATGGTTAACGGTATCACCATAATTCCTAGCCTAAATCAAAACATTTCTAAAATCTAAATTCAAAATCATTCAAAATTGGTTCTTCAGTGTTCTGTGTCCTAATTCAAATCTTCAAGTGTTATTTGTCTGTGCAAATCTGTTTCAAATTTCAAAACAAATCCAAAGACCAAACCTCAGACATCAGCTGAGCCAAGACCACAGACCACAAAACTAGAGACAAGACCCCAAGACCCTAGAAAAAGTATTCTTGGTCTTAGCCAAGACCCTATCCCATAGACTAGCAGAGACTCTTCTTCTTCTTTTGAGGTATTGGCTCCGCGCGTAAAGTGATTGAGCCATTGTCAATAAAGTTCATTTAAAAAAAAATTGAAATGAACAATAAAATTATTGTCAATGGCATATTCCCTCTACGCGCGGAGCATAAAAAGAAGAAGAAAACATCTTTGAAGCATTATCTTAGTCTTTGGTAGTTCCTACAAACCAAACTAATCTATGGTACACACTCCACCACAGACCACACAGCAGAGACCACTATCCCTATAGTGTTTTATGTCTATGGAGACCGGAAAGCGCGGGAACGGTCGAAGAGAAAAGGCGCGTTTTTATAAACAAATTTTCAAGAAATTTATTAATATCGCTTATAGTGCACAAAAATTAGTAAAAATAGCATTCCGGTGCCCCCATAATGAGGGGCGCCAAGTTAAAACGTAAAAAAGAGTCGTCGCCGACTAATGAATAGGTGTCGTCTTCAAGTGACTTTGAAGATGATGATGAGAAGTACAAACCGTTCAGAATCCAGAACTATACTCGCAAATATTTAGACAACGGCCGTGCAGAGGAATACATAGTTTTCCTTTCATCTAATATTCCGGAAAAGGCTATTGGAGAACATGAAAAGCTCGCCATATCATCGGCTTTAAGACAGTATAGTGTTAATGGTGTGAAGTACTTAAAAACCATCAACAAGTACAAAATTGGAATCGTATTTGATTTAGCAATTAATGCTAACGTATTTTTAAATAATGACAAATACCACAAAAATGTCAACATGAAACCTAGTATTCCAGCTGCTTCGACGGAGATCACGGGTGTCATAAGGGGGGTTCCTCTTGAACTTTCCAACAAAAAGATTTTTTCACTATTGTCTTCAACAAATGTAATTCAAGTCAGACGACTTATGTCAAGGGTAACTATAAATGATAGAACCGAATACAAACCCACAGCAACAGTGGCTGTGACTTTTGCAGCGACCCAGCTACCGGACTATATTCATTTGGATTCATGGAGACACGAGGTGAGTCCTTTTATTCCTCCAGTCAAGCAGTGTCTGCAGTGTTTGAAGTATGGACACATTGCTAAATTTTGTAAAAACTCCGTGAAGTGCTCCATTTGCTCAGAAAATCACAATTTTAAAAATTGTTCGGTTGACAAAATAAATGCAAAATGTATTAATTGCAATGGGAATCATATAGCAGTATCAGGTGAATGTCCCATTAAAAAGCAGAAAATTAATGAAAATAAAATGAAGTCAAGATCTGTAACATATGCAGAATTATTTAATGAAAAATCTTTTCCTAAATTAACAACAAATGACCCTTACAAACAACTACAAAATGTATTAAAATCAGATATTTTTTTGAATTTACTTGTAGAATCGATTGTCAAAATTGTATCATCTAAAACAGACAATAACCCTATTAGTTCTAATAATGTGAAAAATATTCTTCTCGAAACGTTCAGTAAAAAAACTACCCAATTAAAAAATAATGGATTATGTAAATATAGTTCAATGGAATGCTCAGAGCTTACTAAGTAATCGACATATTTTATCCCAGTTTCTTTATGAAAATGACATACATATCTCAATAATTTGTGAAACTTGGTTAAAACCTGAACATAGATTCAATATAAGAGGTTATAAAATTGAAAGAAAAGATATAGGTAGCCAACATAATGGTGTTGCGCTAATTATACATAACAGTATATCATATACAAAAATAGATACATATTGTGATAGTGATCATCAATTCATTTGTATTAGGATTAAACTTTATGATCAAGAAATTAGTATATTGAGTTTCTATAGTCCACCTCTTGCAAATTTTAATAAAAACACTTTAGACATGTTGATTAAAAATATTCCGAAGCCATTTATCCTTGGGGGTGATTTTAATGCCCATCATACTATTTGGGGTAGTAATAGTATAAACAGTAGAGGTAGAAATCTTCTAGATGTCATTGATGATAATAGCTTAGTTCTTCTTAATAATGGTAAGCCAACTACTGTTGGTTCTCTCACTTGGCGTCCCAATGTTTTAGATTTATCATTGGTTTCTCCATCTCTTGCATTGACTTGCGATTGGTCATTACACGACGATCCTTTAGGAAGTTATCATTTACCTGCAATAATAAAATTACTTGTTGGTTGCAATAGTCATGGAAATTCAGACAAAGGTAATAACTTGCCATTGTTTCCCAATTACAAAAGTGTTAATTGGGATATATTTGAAAAAGAACTTGATTCTTTGTTGTGTAACTTTGTTATAGATTCCAATTCACCTTTAACTACATATAATAATTTTGTTAATTTATTACATTTAGCTGTTCAAAAATCAATTCCCCATTGCAAATCTCAAAATAGTAATAAAGTCCATAAAGGTCGTAAAAAAAAGTCATGTCTTCCTTGGTGGAATAACAAATGTACTATTGCAGTTCAGAATAGTAAACAGGCATACATAGTTTTTAAAAAGGACCCAAGTCTTGATAATTACTTAAACTTCAAAAAATTGCAAGCATTTAAGAAATTAACATTAAAAAGAGAAAGAGAGAATATCAATCAATCAATCAATTTTTTATTTGCAAGAAACATTGTACAAATATGATGACAAACCGAATGTAGACCAAACATGTTTCGTCATTGCTGACATGCAAATTTAAGTCAATTTAAAAATAAATATTTGAAACCTTAATAAATTAGTATTAATAATAGATATAAGCACACAATTTCAATTAAATTACAGTCAACAAATTAAGAACCTTACAACAATATAATTGATGATCTAAGTATATTCATGAATACAATTTAAATTAGTACCTACAGTCAACAAAGCCTAGTCTAAACAAGTCTCAAAGAAATTACAATTTAGTAGGATAATAATTAATAAGTATCAAACTTATCATCAAGGTACTCATTTATGGAATAGTAGCTATTGTTAGTATAATAGTTGGGCTGAATTGTGTCATTCTTTCAATCGGAACACTCCAATGTCTTTGTTAAGGACTTTAATGAAAAAATTTAATAAAACATATATATGTAAAAAAAAAATTAATAATAATAATGATTGGATCATGAATTTCTTAAATAAGTACACTCCAGACTATGTCAAATTCGAAGAACTTCATTATGCTGAAAATATTAATTCTTTCAATCATTTTCTAGTAAATCCCTTTACTGTAAAAGAGTTAAAAATGGCAGTGCATGGCAGGAGAGACACAGCATTTGGGTTAGATGGCGTTCCATATATTTTATTAAAAAAATTAAATGAAAATGGTGTTAGAATTTTGTGTGCAATCTTTAATAATTTATGGCAAGGAAATCACATTCCTGAAGATTGGAAAGTTGATTGCTTGATACCAGTTTTGAAACCCGATAAAAAGGAGTTTCATGAAGATTCATATCGACCTATAACCTTTACTTCTTGCGTGGGTAAAATTTTTGAACAGCTTTTAAAACAACGTCTTGAATTTTTCATTGAAAAACATAATATCTTACCATATAATCAATTTGGTTTTCGGAAGGGAAAATCTGCTCAGGAAAGTATTGCTTTGTTGCAGCTGGATATTCAAAAGTCAATTGCTCAAAATAATCTTCTTGTCTCTGTTTTTCTAGACATTGAGGGTGCTTTTAATAATGTCAATCTTAAAATACTTTGTGAAGAACTCAACAAAGTTGGTGTACCTGGAAAATTAATTAAATGGATTTATAACTTTTTATATGAAAGAAAAGTTTTTGTAAAATATGGAAATCTTTATGGGCCCAGATACTCTTCCAAAGGCGTATGCCAGGGTGGAATATTGAGCCCTTTAATATTTTTATTGTATATATATCAGCTAAATTTGAATTTAGGACCATTCACGAGTAATTTGCAATATGCAGATGATTTAGTTAAATAGCATTTAGACTTAATGAATCTTTAGATAGATTAAAGAGGTATTTAGGTTATTTAGATTTAAATATTAACTCTAAGAAATCTATAGTCATAGTTTTTGGCAAACGAATTCATCCTACAGTAAAAATTTACTATAATAAATCTGAATTAACAGAGGTATCAGAGGTAAAATTCCTGGGGGTTCTCTTTACCAGCAATATGTCATGGAATAAATATGTTGACTATGTAGTAGCCAGAGCTTTTAAAGCTCTGAATATCTTAAAATCATTAGCTAAAACATACTGGGGTGCTGATCCCAAAATTTTATTACTCCTTTACAAGTCATTAATCAGAAGTCATTTTGAATATGGAGCATTATGCTATGCTTCCAATAAAACTTTAGTTAAAAAGTTGGAGGTCATTCAAAATACTGGTTTACGCCTTATAACAGGGGCATTTAAGACAACACCTATAAATATTTTGCAAATTGAATGTAATATACCTCCACTTGGAGTGAGATTTCATTATTTAAAAAATAGATTTTTACTAAAAATTTATTCAATAAAAACTAATAAATTATTAAGTTATCTTATTAGTTCTCAATCAGTAATATCAAACAAAAAATCCTTGTTCTTGCTTCATGAACTTTCTGATTATCTGCAGTTTTTTGGGTCCTTAAACATTCACAGAACAGAGATCACCTGGCCATGCTTTGAAGGAACATACCAAAGCAAGTAATATTACTGTAATATAGAAATAGATCCTTCCCTCAACTCGAAGGAGACATTTAATGAATCACTATTTAAATGGCAAAATTATAAGATATTATATACAGATCGCTGCGAAGACAGCTAACAGTGCGGACGTGTTGCAAATTAATAAAAACCAAAAACAAAGTAGTGACAAACAACTTTCATCTTTACCACTTCATTGAGAAGACATTATTTGGAGTGCATATTTTATGTATTATACGACCTAATCGCTCTGTGAAGCCGTTGCGGGGGGATACTTGGAGTAAGCAAGACGGCCTCTTTACGCCTAGTCTCTGTACCGGCCCGCTCCCACACCCGGCACGGCTACGGCTACTGATAACGTGAGTAAAAACATAGATCAATATGAGCGCAGAACGATCTCCGACTGGAAGCGACTTGGCATCTGCGCGAAGCGGATCGTATCCAAACCTGCCAAGCAAAATAAATACCTCTCAACCAGAATTACCTCTAGTTACTGCTCGAAATAAGCGAAAATTTACAGCAGAAAATGAAGAATTAAAGGCTGAATTTTCGGATGTGAAACTTGAGTTCAAGGAATTGAGGAAACAAATGACAGCACTCCATCAACAAATGTCAGAAATGATGACATACCTAACATCTAACAACACCATGCAAATAGACAACTTCTCTAAAATAAGTGAAGATATTTCTGTCATAAAAAATCAAGTCAGTGATATAAAGTCTACAACTGAATTCCTGAACGAAGAACAAGGTAAACTGAAATCAGAAATTATGAATATGAAAAGTTCGAATAATACTACACAAAAGAAAATTGAGTTATTAGAAGCTAGATTACAAAACATTGACTCGAAAACGCTTAATATGGAAGCAAACCCAAAAGCACAAGAAGAAATTATCGTAGAACTAAATGAACGGAACGTGAGATCCAGAAATATATTAGTGTCAGGTATAGCTGAATCTACTTCTACTGACCCAAAAGAGAGACAAATTTATGATAAAAACGCGTCTTGGCGTATTTTAAAAACTATATACACAGATTGCCCTCAGCCTGAAAAGGTTTATCGGATAGGAAAATACAACCCAGGTAAAAACCGCTTAATCAAAGTATGTTTTAAGCTCCCAGAAACAGCTCTGTATATACTCCGAAACAAATCAAGCGTGAAAAATGACGTGAACAAGATTTACCCTGATCAAACATCTCAGCAGCAGTCATATATGAAACACCTCAAACAAGAGCTTGAGAGCCGCACAAAAAATGGCGAAACAAATCTTATAATAAAATACGTGAGGGGTGTACCTAAAATAATTTCTGCGCAGCCAAAAAACTACAACCGATAATTAGTACTAAAGACAACAATAAGGAAGAAAACTGGGATACTACCACTTTCCAAATTTGCAAAAGCTATACCAACATAACAACCACCAAGAAGTCTTTAAAATGCCTGTACGCAAACGTTCGTAGTATTACTAAGCGAGGAAAATTAGACGAACTAAAATGCATCGTTCAATCTTTTGAAAAGACCATTATTCACTTAATTGTTTTAACGGAAACATGGATCAACTCAGAGGATGAAGCAAATAGAATCCAGCTACCAGGTTATACCCATTACTACAACTACAGACAAGAAGTCAGGGGTGGTGGTGTCTCAATTTTTGCTCATAACGGTCTCAAACATAATTTTATTGAAAAACACTCGATTGATGAAAATCACTACCTTTGGATTCATATAGACAAATTTTGTCTTGATATAGGCGCAATATACAAACCCGGACGTACAAACCATACAGATTTCTTAAACTTTTACTCAATGCAGCTAGAAAAAAGAAAAAGAGCTTTAATATTTGGAGATTTTAATTATGACCTACTAAGCACTGAACAATCTGTTCGCAATTATAAAACTACAGTAAAAGAAAGTGGCTATGACATAATAAATAAAATTCACTATGACTATAGCACTCGGGAAACTGATAGAACTAAGACTATTTTAGACCACGCCTGTACAAATTTAAAACTGAACAAATTCCACTTCGCTATAATAGAGTCTAGTATGTCAGACCACAAACAAATTTATCTTGAAATAAAAAACTATAGGCCAGAACCCCTGAAGTCAATCAAATATCAAGCTATCGATTATGCATTTCTCTATAAATCCGTTGAAAGCTCTACCAAAGACATAAATAAGAAATCTGAGTATTCCAATTTAGAAGAAACCATAATAAAATGCATTAATCAGAGTAGAATAAGCAAAATAAAAAAATGCAACCCAGTTAAACAAGACTGGATTAATAAAAGTATCATAGAAGGAATAGATAGAAGAAATGCTCTATGGCTAAAATATAGGAAGAACCCTACTGATAATAAAATAGAACAAGAGTTCATGACAGAAAGAAAACATGTGGCGCAAACTATACAGGATAGTAAAATTGAATATTATAGTAAATCTTTCAAACATTGTCAGAATAAGCCTGCCAAAATGTGGACCCTAATAAATACCCTTTGCTGCAATAAATCAAAAGAAGTTACTGCTCCAGTTAAGTTAAAAGTCGGAAAAGATTATATCTGTGATCCAGTCGAAATTTGTGAATATTTTAACAAGTTCTTTTCTACTATTGGCGAGACCTTGGCTAACGCAATACCTGTTACATACCATAAGGCTAATGTATTCATTGGTACTAAAATTTTGTCATCACAGTTGTCACGCATATCACCAACATCTATCACTGAAGTAAGCAAGATAATAGACAATCTAAATTGTAATACGGCCGCTGGCATAGATGGGATAAGCACAAAAGCTATCAAATGTATTAAAACATTAATCATTTCCGACCTTACCAACTCTATAAATGATTGTCTCGAAAGGGGCATTTTTCCAGAAAGTCTAAAACTTGCCAAAGTTACTCCTATTTTTAAATCAGGCAGTAAAAGTGATCCTGGGAACTATCGCCCGATATCCGTTCTCCCCATTATCTCGAAAATTTTTGAAAAGATTATATATAATCGTTTAGAAATATATCTAAACTCTAACAATATTATATCACATAATCAACACGGCTTCCGGAAAAAATCTAATACACTCTCAGCTACAATAGATCTTATAATTAATGATCAAACGAACTTGCAAAGTGAAGTTCGATCGTAATTATATGAATTCGCTTCATTTGAAGATAATTTTTATTATTATCGACAAAGTAGTAACTTCTATTGTACAGGCACATTTCGCACGTTTAGAATTAAGTCACTCAATTGATTTTTGTTTTCCTGTGGGGTGTGGGGCAACCCCATATATACTACCGCCGCTGCAGCCGTCGTCATTATTTTAGAGAACACAAAATTTTCTAATGAGGGTTGGGAGGGAGGGTGTTTATATCTTCAAATGAAGCGAATTCATATAATTACGATCGAACTTCACTTTGCAAGTTCGTTTGATCATTAATTATATTTCATTTCGCTTCATTTTTCAGATAATTTTTATTATTATCGACAAAGTAGATGTTTAGAGACGAAAATTTTGTGAAGGTAAGTAGTAAAACACAATAATTATATTATTGTGTTTATCATGCCAAATCAACGTTTGTTTACAGAATAAACCTTACACAACTTCTCTAAGGTACATATGAATTTATTTTTTAATCTTAATCAATCCTCAGTTCAATAAATTGCATTACCTCCTAATATTTTATCAATCGTACTTGGTTAATTGGCTATTAAATTAGTGCACGAGTATATGATATATATCACATATTATGTTTGCGAGCGGTTAGTCTAGCCAGCTGTATTTCTTATAATATCTAACGATATGGCGCGTGCTGTGCGCGCCGACCGTCGGCCCATCCACGCCGTTTTCGCTCAACCTTTAACCATCTGCTGATGGTTTGAGGAGATGCCGGGTTGTGTGGCTATTATATGCATTGAAATTAGCGGATTGACGATAGACAGCCTAATTTTCTTCGTGACGATGAAAATCTTGTATGGCGGTAGCACGGCAAATTGATCTATTTTCTTCAAAATAGGGTTAAAATAGACTGTTCGTTCGCGCCCTGCGGCCGATGTCTGATATCTCTATTATAACACCCGAGGGGCCGATAAGTTTGCACTCGATGTGCTTTAAAGAGTGCAAGTAAAATAACTAATTATTTGGTCATTTTTTTTTTTTTTTTTTAACTTAAGGTCTCAATTGGGTGTTCGATTGGCAAATAAATTTAATACGACCTCTGGATCCCCAGTAAATAAATATTTTGGTTTTGATGGTCTTAACTTATAGGCACTTTTAAGTAAGCGTTATATTTGATCGATACTAGATAATTCACTACCGAAAATAAGCGATAACGTGGAGCGGTGACTATTTAAAGATCCATACGCAGCTCCATTATTAAATTGTTCCGTGAGAAAAAATTACAATGGATGAAGCTGAGAATTCGCAAGGTCTATGGTTATTGATACGACAGAACAGCCACCATAATTTCTATGTATCGCAGTGTATTTTTGGATAAGGATGCCATAATTAACCTTTATGCCATTCCTGGGTCTTATTGTAAACTTCTTCAAAACTTGTTGTGAACTTTAGGATAAGTTTCTTCTCGGGACGGTGATAAGTCCAGGAATTCCTATTCCAGTATTGAAATTACGGGTAGCAAATATAATTTTGGATTGAACCATGTTCATTAACAAGGGCAACCAAGGCTGTGTTGGCCAATAGGAAAAAACTAAGATATCCTCGGCTTCATCATTTAAAATTTTTTGTAAACATTTTAAAACCAGTGAAAAAGGTGGAAATGTATAAAAAAAAACTATTGATATCTAGCATAATGAAGATGCATCTACTGTAAGACAATCAGGATCTTGTCTCAAAGATACGTAAGTTTTACATTTGGCAGTAGTGCGAGAAGCGAAAAGGTCAATTGTTGCT
This sequence comes from Coenonympha arcania, assembly GCA_036785405.1. Taxonomy (NCBI): domain Eukaryota; kingdom Metazoa; phylum Arthropoda; class Insecta; order Lepidoptera; family Nymphalidae; genus Coenonympha; species Coenonympha arcania. The sequence continues at coordinate 9,882,695 of CM072067.1, forward strand.
TCTCCGAATGCTGACGTCACTAGCTGGTACTTAACAACTTTTATGATAGTTCCCATTATAATAAATCAGAATTTTCTCCATGAGATTCGCGGTCGGCTTCTACATTGTCTTTTCTGTTTATAAATATATTACGATACAAAGATACCAAATATTTTTCGTTCCTCGCACCATTGGCAAATGGATCTTGTTAATTCACTTAGGTGAGGAAACTGAATTCCTCCCATCCGATCTATATTGCTGATTGCGGTTGTGTTATCAACGCGTTCTAGGATGTTAATTTTAGACCTCTTGCGAGCAATGGTTTAAGACAGAGGAAAACCCGTCAACAGCTCTAAATAGTTTATATGAAAATTACTTTCATATGCGGTCCACCCGGCGTTGGCACGCTTGTTCTGCTCAGTCCTATTTGGGTTCTCTAGGTCAAAATAAACTGTAAGATGGTAGAATATCATTCATAGGTTTTAATGTTTCGTAGCAACTTTGGTGTATGAGCCAAATTTTTTGGTTCCCACGTCTTTTGGTACATAATTCACCATATCTTACATCAGGACAGGCCGATGTAAGAGTACCTATTAAATAGGCAAAGTTTCTAATAGTGCAAACTGGCAGGCGAGAAAACTTTTCTATTAAAAAAAATTTGTTAAATTTTTCTCATGGAAGTGAAATCCTCATATCCACAGAGTTGTAAATGAAACCCAAAAACTTACGCCTCTGCCAGGAATGTAAACAACTTTTATCATAATTAATTATGGAACCTAAACGTATTGTTTACATTTCTAAGACGTTCTTCGAAGGTGATCCCAATACATAAAAAGTCATAATAGATTAAAAACCACAATATCTTAAATAGCAAAGCTACTTTTTCATTACTTTTGTTTTTAAATGTGAATCGTAAATATTTACGATGAGAGGTTGATATAGGGACGAGTAAGTAGGCTTTTCACGTTTAAAGTTGTCACAAAGCCGATCCTTGGTATCATTTTGGGTTGGATTGGATTTCTATGGTCTTCAATCCTAAATTTATTTAACTGTTTGTAGTTTAGAATAAAATCTATAATCGCCATTTCGTTTTCGAGCTACGAAAATGTTCGGTATAAAATGAGCTTTACGGTGTTTACATTTTCTAATAGTAGCCGACTTTCAAAATTTTGCAATAGCTTTCGACTTGGCGAATGAACTGTATGCGGTAACCTTTACGAATCCCATCTAAAACAACGGGGATTTTCGGCCTACTAGGCCGACAGGAATAATAGTGTTGTAGCCTGCCGCTGGTGTCCATCGTCTTTGAAGACGACTTGTGAGTCGGCGGCGTTCGCGCCGCTGTTCGTTGGTAATGTGTATACTGCATCCGATACGATCCACCTCGCGCCCCCCCCCTGTTTGATGACTGGTAACAAGAAGGGCCAGATCATTTTCCTCGATATCGAGGGCGAGAGGTCTTATCGAGACCGAATTTTTCTGTCCCTATTTAATTTGGCTTCCTTGCCTCTCAATCTCTTTAGAAGCTTTGATTTTTCGGCAATGTATTCCTAAATAATGTTTTTTCTTTCTTCTATATAGTGGGAATTTGTGAGTAAGTTGCAGCCATGCGACAATATTTTTATTGCTTGTACTTTGTCATACATAGCTCTGTTTATAGCTGTGATTCCTAAACCAAGCTGCCTTGCCTGGAGCTTTATATCACGAGTCCTTGGGGTATCCCCGATAGCAACAGATATTTTTGGATTAAGCCTTTAATATCTTTTAATAGGTTACAATAATCCGGGACAGCGAATTCCTTCAATAGCTTTTTTATTCTGAGTTTGAGTTCGGTAAATGCGTCTTGTGCCGTATCTACGGGAACAAGAGTCGATGGCAATGGCGCCTGTGGCGGCGATATGCGTGACATCGAACGCTGTTTGTAATTGAATTATTGCGACTCATTTTCTGATAAAAGAAAGCAATCGGGTTATCACCCAAAGGTTTTTGATACCATCAAGAGGTAAAGTGTGTAACGTCATGCTAAACCATCGTGTTAACCCGCAGTTAACCACCAGGAAAGCATAAAAAAGCTAGGCCCGTGACCATATTGACAAGTGTAAAGTAATAACTATGCATCACGCGACTCCATCGTGTTAACCCGCAGTTAACCACCAGGACAGCATAAAGACGCTAGGCCCGTGACAATATTCACAAGTGTTTGTTCATTCATTACTTTGATCACTAATTACTATGCATCACGCAAATCCATCGTGTTAACCCGCAGTTAACCGCCAGGAAAGCATAAGGATGCTAGGCCCGTGACAATATTCACACGTGATCGTTCCTGCTTTGATCACTGATTACTATGCATCACGCAAATCCATCGTGTTAACCCGCAGTTAACCACCAGGACATCATAAAGACGCTAGGCCCGTGACAATATTCACAAGTGTTTGTTCACTACTTTGATCACTAAATACTGTGCATCACGCAAATCCATTGTGTTAACCCGCAGTTAACCACCAGGACAGCATAAAGACGCTAGGACCGTGACAATATTCACAAGTGTTTGTTCACTACTTTGATCATTAATTACTATGCATCACGCAAATCCGTCGTGTTAACCCGCAGTTAACCGCCAGGAAAGCATAAAGATGCTAGGCCCGTGACAATATTCACACGTGATCGTTCCTGCTTTGATCACTGATTACTATGCATTACGCAAATCCATCGTGTTAACCCGCAGTTAACCACCAGGACGTCATAAAGATGCTAGGCCCGTGACAATGTTCACAAGTGTTTGTTCACTAATTACTATGCATCAAGTAAATCCATCGTGTTAACCCGCGGTTAACCACCAGGAAAGCATAAAGACGCTAGGTCTGTGAGTATGTACTGTGCAATCTTTTCATTGGTTCAATCATAAATAAATTGAAAATTGAAATTGTATGTAGACTGGATGTACTTTGGCGTCACTTTTACAAAAAAAAAGTCATGTAAATCCATCGTGGTAACCCGCAATTACCCGCTAGGAATTTGGTTAATTACAATATCACACTCACAAGAATTATCACTATTACGTGGTAAAAATACACAGTAACACTTACCCGTATTCTTATCCGATGAACACTTCACTATATGCTTTATTTTATTTTTATTTTCTTTTTAATAATTTATTTTAATGGCAGCGCCAGCGTGCGCGCGGTGCCTCGCACAATAAAAGAATGACGACGGCTGCAGCGGCGGTAGTATATATGGGGTTGCCCCACACCCCACAGGAAAACAAAAATCAATTGAGTGACTTAATTCTAAACGTGCGAAATGTGCCTGTACAATAGAAGTTACTACTTTGTCGATAATAATAAAAATTATCTGAAAAATGAAGCGAAATGAAATATAACTAAACTTAAAGTAAATATAGATCAAAAGAAAATAGCTTTAGGGATATTTATAGATCTGAAAAAGGCTTTCGACACTGTAAGTCATGAAATACTCCTGGAAAAACTTGCAAATCTAGGAATAACGGGCTCTGCATATAGCATGTTCAAATCCTATCTATCAAACCGCAGTCAGATAGTGAAAATGGGAGATTGTAAGAGCAAATCGAAACATGTTACATTCGGCGTTCCTCAGGGATCAATATTGGGCCCTATGTTATTTCTGATCTATATAAATAGCATAAATGAAATAGGTTTAAATGGAAACGTAACTTTGTATGCTGATGATACATGTTTATTTTACTATGGAAATTCAATACAATCTATTATTACAGACGCACAAAATGACTTAATTCTACTCAATAAATGGTTTCAATATAATCTACTTACAATAAATACCTCAAAAACAAATTACATTATATTCAAAGCTAAAAATAAAAAAATTCCAAATTATGAACCGCTTAAGATAAACGATGTAAAAATAAATAGTACCGACAAGGAAAAATATTTAGGTCTCACTCTTGACTGTGATCTAACTTGGAAACCACATATCGAAAAGGTTAAAAATAAGCTTACTTCTCTCACTGGACTCTTACGAAGTATATCACGATGTCTTCCACAAAAAGTGCGTTACCTTATTTATAACGCACTTGTTAAACCACATATTGATTATTTAGTGGAGATTTGGGGCTCAGCTGCAAAAACAAATCTAAATCAAATACAAAGAGCGCAAAATAAATTGATCAAGGCACTATTTAATTATAATTACTTAACACCGACAGAAGAACTATACAAAAAAACCAAATTATTAAATATCACTCAAATATACATATATAATACCTGTTTATTGATAAGAAAAATTTTAACGAAAAATATAAATACACAATTAGTTTTTACTAAAAAAGTGCAAGTACAAAAAATGGTATTAAGAAATGCAAATAATTTAGTATGTCGAGCACCAAGAACTAACTACGGTAAGAAAAATATTTTGTTCGAAGGCGTGCAATTATATAATAAGCTCCCCAGTGACATAAAGAACACACAGTCTTTACAAACCTTTAAAAAACTCTTAAAATATTATATACTGAACAATTGTTTTTCAACAAAATGATAGATTACATTAATTAGCAAAAACAACTTAAAAAACCTATCACATTATATATTGACGTACAAGTATAATTAAAATATTATTTATATTTATAATACTCAACTCACGCACACGAATATCAATATATATAAAAGTATATTCAAATATGCATATTATATGTGTACAATTACACTATAAACCTTATATACCTATTATTTACATGCTATAAAACACATGGGTACAGAAAATACTAACTGAGCTTACCCGGAAGTGCCAAGCCGTATCTAGTCGCTTTTGATCCATGTTATGTTCGCGCCATCGACGCACTCGTGTTTACTTTTGTAAAATTCATTTCTACCCACTTTGTTTTTGTATAAAATCGCAGTACTTTAAGGATAAGTTACTTAATATTTATATTGTTATAGTTCTCATGTAAGTGAATTCTTAATTCTTAATGAGAATAAAGTTCTTTAACCGTAGATGCAGCCAAGAACGAGCATTGTACTTCTGTCGCCTTGTATGATAGTAAATTGAAAGTGGGTTTTGGAGAAGGAATAGATTCCAATACAAGTATTTTCTCAGCTGAAGCTTTTGCTATCTTGTCAGCGTTGCAATACATTGAAAATTGTAAAGATGAGTCTCTAAAATGGGTGATTGCCAGTGATAGTATGAGTGTACTTACATCGATACACAATTGTAAGCTTCATGTTAAAACTAACTATTTAATTTACGAAATTATGAAGAAAACTTATCAACTTGAGCTGAACAGATCATATGAAATTGCTTTCATTTGGGTCCCGGCACACTGTGGAGTGATTGGAAATGAAAACGTCGACTTTTTGGCAAAAACGATAAATACATCACAGAACATCAGACAAATAAAGTCAAGTGTTGCCCTTCCTTACACTGATATCAATAAGAATTTGATAAATAAGATGGAAAGTCATTGGGATGAGATGAGGAACTCCCCTGAAAATGAGCGAAAAGGATTATGGTACAAATGCATAAATAATGATTTAAATAAAAACCCGTGGTTTTGTAATAAGAAAACTAATTATAGTAATAGAAAATATTATTCAGCCATATGTCGCCTAAGATTGGGTCATTGTCGCCTTAATGCACATTTACATAGAATGAAAATAGTGAACTCTCCGTCTTGTAATTATTGCAATAGTAATGAATCCCAAACACTGGATCACATATTTTTTTCATGTTCATCTTTCGGCATTCAGCGCCTTGTGCTGATTGATGACTTGATTAATATTTTCAAGACCATTGAAGACGTGCCGCGCTCGCTAAAGGATTTACTGAAGAATTCGTTGACGTATAAATATTTATACAAATATATTTTGAACACTGTTCAAGAAATTTGAATTTAAGTACAGAAAGAAAGATAATTCAAAGAAAGAAGAGTCAGAAAGAAAAACTACAAGATTAAAATCATTCAGATGAATCATACATATTTATGATTATTTATATTTATTATTGTTATACGATTGAACAGGCTATGCCTTTAAAATACATAACACAGAAAATACACACGAATGAATAGGCTGTATGGTCTCCGACCTTTGCCTGTCCTGAAAGGGACGAATGGATTAACAGAACAGAACTGTCTATGGAGACCACTCCACAGACCTGAGCCACAGACCTAGGATCTCGCTAGAGTTCTGTGCGAAACAAAACAAACCTGTATTTTGACCTCAGTTGACTTTGTTTTAATTTTAATTTGTAAATATTGAAATTTTGAATATAACCCAGTGGTCCTATTGTTTTCTTCGAGCAGGCCAAAAAAGAGAAGATTTATTTTAACTGACTATCTGAATGTTAATAGAAAATACAACGGCAAACGGTAACATTTGTACTACGCCAAATAATAGCTTTTTAAAAGAATATCGTTTTAGATATAATGTCTGGGCCAATTCAAGACGTCGTGGAAGAAGACGCTGCAGATTTGCAGTTTCCGAAAGGTATAAACTGATTGTATCAATAGGTTGTGCGTATCTTCCTTACTAAAATCATAATTCCTAAAAACACTTTTGTACTGAATTAGAAAACATAAAGTGCAGATTGGGATCGTGCGCTGAGAATTCCCAACCACCAAGATCATGCTATGAGACTTGAGTTTATTTTATATGTTAAAAGGACAACAACAAGAAAAGATTCTTTTTTCTAGGAATATATAGAATCCTGAATCCCGAGAAAATGAAACCTTCTGCATTCACTATTTTTATTTACAGAATTTGAAAATGCTGAAACTTTACTCATATCTGAAGTTGACATGTTACTGGAGCATCGAAAAGCACAGAACGAGTCTGCTGAAGAGGAGCAAGAGTTCTCCGAAGTATTTATGAAGACCCTGACATACACTAACATGTTCAAGAAGTTTAAAAACAAGGAAACCATAACTGCTATAAGAAAGTGAGATCTTATTTTATTTCATTATTACCTTGTATCTTGATCATAACTTTACGATCCTGTTGGCTCAATCAACTATGAAGCAAAAGCTGCAAAACACAAGTTGCAGTGTTCAGTTATTTTACCTCTGACGTCAGCTGCCAGTGCACTCATTCCAACCTTCAACCTATTGAGTAAATTGTGAAAAAACTGTGAGAACAGTGAGAACTTCATCGGTTGAAATTGTTTATTAATGCATTAATTTTATCTATCTTCACTACATCTCTATATGTATAATTACGAGTACTTCCCACTCCTTATATAACTTCTACAAATTAAAATATTTTTTTACACACTACAAGTTAGTACCTACTTCACAATAATCTCACGGTCTCACCTGATATTAAGTGATGATGCAGAAAAAAAATTGTACTAACTTGGAAAGGTAACAATATTAGCCCTAACAGTTGCTACACAGCATCGCACCAGAATGCTTAATTGTTTGGCAGCACATCTAGTAGGGTAATAACAAGTCATGGTTGAATCCTCTTACCAGACCAGTCAGAAATGATATATAGAGATAAAGATTTCAGCATATTGCTGAATCAAAAACAAAAAAATAAGCAGAAAATACCATTTATCCTACATTCTAGTAGGTAATTTAAATTTTTATATTTATACCAGCAAAATAATGATCCTCATTTTTTTCAGTCTTCTACAATCTAAAAAGTTACATAAATTTGAAATTGCTAGCCTAGCAAACTTGTGCCCGGAGACACCTGAAGAAGCAAAAGCATTGATCCCATCACTAGAGGGCAGGTTTGAAGATGAAGAACTCAGAATACTTTTAGATGATATCCAGACTAAACGCAGCATCCAGTACTAATGTAATATTATTACTATTTAATAAATTAATATACATACACTTCTTAATATTTTTTCTTTCAATGCATTTTTATTTGCCGACTGAGTAAAGATGAGTGACTGAGTGTATGCCACACAACTGGGGATATTACTTGAGAGCTTTGTAATGGCTTCCTCACAATATTTTCTACACCACTATACAAGTAGTATTTAATTACCACAAATGCTCAACTTTGATAACAATGTGCAAACAGCTGAACCTGAGTAATTAAGAAAACTATTAGTGAGAGTATTTTCCAGGCCAGTTTTGGCCTTCTCTGATGAAACTTAGGTTAGTTAAAAACCTGATCAAGAGAAAAAGAGATGTAACTCCCTTGAGCTCTCACTTATCCATACCTATATGGTTTTCTTATACACAAGAAGTTAGTACTTGACTGCAGTCTCACCTGATGGTAAGTGATGATGCAGCCAAAGGTGTTATCGTACTAACTTGGAAGGGATAAGTAAACTCATCCCTTACGAATTCTACGGAACATCGCAGAGGGACTTAAAATCGCTTGGCGGTGCGTGTTAGCTGGTAAGATGGTATAAATAGCCACGGCCAAGCTTCTCACCAGAAATGACCTGCCAAATTAGAAATTATAAAATTCTAAATAAGCCCGTGGTGGGAATCGTACCCGTGAACTCCCTTTCGAATCCGGGCGCGCGCCAGGGGAGAGAAGGAAGTTAAATTACAAACACATGACTAGGATCATCTGTAGTGGTCTTCGATAGCTGACAATAGATGGCGTAACTAGCGCAATAGCACACGCTGACGGAACTTTTGACGAGCGTTCTATAAATAGAAGTTCTGACTTCACAGGCTTGGATCACAAGCGGTCCCCAGGCACACCTTCCTGGAGGCAAATTTCCCTATTGCCTACATCACCAGCAAACATCTATTACTATGGAAGCTATTACATAGTCTTAAATGGAATAAGAGTAGAAAATAAAAGAGCATCTTAAATCAGTCTGTATATTGGATATGTCTGCAATACAGCAAGATACATTACAATGAAAACAGGTAAAAGTGATAAAATATTGGAAACAAAAATAGTAATTAGAATTTTTTTTTCTTTGAAACAAAACTATAATAAAACCATTCTTATTATTACTTAAAATCGATACTATTATTATTGATGTTAATTAATGCCTCTAAAAACAAGCCTTTTGTCGAACATTATGTGTACAAAAAAATTAAAGATTTTTTTTCAATAAACCTCAACAATTTTAGAAAACTAAAACTCAACAATCCTTCCATAATTTCCTTATCACTAATTTTAAAGTTGCCTAAACATTATGCTTCAACAAAATGCTGGACAAAAGGCTAGTTTGGTTATAAGCTTATCTCAATGGGCACTTTTGGTTTAGTTTTATGTTAGTATTTAATTCTAATATCGTAGTAATAAAAATTACAAACTTATCAATCAATATCTAAAAGCAAACTTTTAACCATCTATAAAAGAACTATCAAATCTAAGGTTCTAGCAAATTTATTTTTATGTTACATCATCTCACACTCCTATCCTGAACATACAAAAATATCTTTATGTACTTAAAAAACATTAATAATTCTACATAAAGTTGTTTCATTGGTGAGTATGAACATCGAGTTACGACTAATGGTTTATGTGATACAGGAGAGCACAAAAAGTAAACTGAAGCGATATAAAAGTGCAGCATTCAAAGTATAGATTTGTTTCATTTCACTATTTAGGCTCTCTTGATATTAATGGCTGATTACGACTACAATGGAGTATAGAAACAACTCTATATAGAAAACTCTTACATTTTTGTAAATTCACAAAATTAATTGGTAAGGGTACTGTTGTATAGCACACATTTATTAACAGCTAATGTTTTCGGATCACCTAAACTTACTAAACCTTAAATTAGGTAATGACATCGGGAAAGATAAATCCTAAAGTACAACCTGGACCTGCGACGTACTTACATCTTAATATTGTAAGTCGTACATTAGTAAAGCATATTGTTTTGGGTTCATCTTTCACCTATCAACATCACGGAAGCTAACAGGAAGCGACGCGAATATCAAGCTTACGAAGATTGCAGAAACTGTACAATTGTTTAATTTACGTTATGAGTGTGCAACTAAATTAAACAGCTCGTTTGGAGACGAAATAAACTCACAGAGTTACGACGTATATACGGTTCACTAAAATATTTGTCAACATTACAGCTAGATATTGCACTTATGAGAGAAATCTACACAGTAATCCGGGTTTTAAATACTGGCTCGGCTTTGTATTCCTTTAAAATGAATTTCATTTTTGCGCAGCGTACATTACTATTATCATTACAATATTTACTTCTAATGATTGCGAAATCATAGATGAGTTTTATTGGTTTCGTTAGAATACTATTTTAAAGTAAAATACATATCTACATACACGTTCTTTGTGTAAAGAATTGAAATTATTTGTACACAGTCAAAACACTCCCTACATGCACTGATAAACTGCCATCGAGCTACTGCGTTAACGCAAGTCCAAAAGATATTGTTACACTCTGCCTTTTCAGAAGCCAGCGCAAACCTCGCTCCCTCACTTACTACACTTCACTTACTACACTAAATCACGCCGCAGCACCTTCGGTAACACTTCACAACTCACGGCCACTGACAACTTAGTGCCAACCCACGAATAGAGCGATAGATACAGCATGCGACAAACCAGCGGGGCCAGACAAAGTAACAGTCGTTTGGCGTTAACGACAGTAGACAAAAATGTATGGACAAAACAAGTGACTGTAGAAAAACCACGTGACCGAATAGAGGAAAACACGCTTTTTTTGAAAATCGACTACGACAATTTGAACGCTCCCTGGCGTTCTCGCAGACGTTGTAGATAACTTTAGCGTACTTCGCATGACAATTGACAGCCGTCAGTGAACAACGGTAAGCATAAAGTAGATTCTGCTTTCATTTGTTTTCATTCGTCACGTGGTTTATCCATACATTTTTATCTACTGTCGTGAACGCTAAACGACTGTTACTTTGTCAAGCCCCGCATTGCCCAGAGTTGTAAAGTTACGACCTATATACTCTTACATATCACATTCGTTTTTTAAACAATAATATAATCGATGCACATAATTATTACATAAAATTATAATATAATATCATATAATACACATAATATGTATAGATATCAGCAACTTGTTTACAATCACAATGTTTACATTTGAAATTCGGCATATATCATAAGTGTGGCTCCTAATAAAAAATTTTGATTTGAGCAATGTCAAGATTTAAAATACTCTATATTCCAAAGGTGAGCCGTCCAAAATATATATAATATTTTGCCGTCGAAATTTACAAAACTTTACAAAATAATAGAACAGATCTATGTTTTCAACGTTCTATATTATCAGTCTCGATGATAGAAATGCGTTTTGGCCAAAACGAGAAATCCAATTGGCGTGGTCCATGCTATCCTAGCCAATGATATAAAACGAGTACCGTGTCGATCCGTTGCACCCAGTACAGATACCTGACCTACGCATTTCTCAAGAAAATGTAATATAATCTTAATATACAATCAAAAGTTTATTACATATCGCGTGGTAATATTTTTATATGAGGTGGCACAATTTCACGTTTCTTATACAAGGCTTGAAGGAAAATGGCGCACATACTCTCGAGTATATAATATACATGTATACATACATATTTTTTCATTTATTATATTATCATTGTCAAGATACCTGTACTAAGCATGAGTAAAGATTATAAAAATCAGTCTATCGTCTTCCATATTTTCTTGTCAAATCCCAAAATTTAAAGCTATCTTCATTAGAAAAACAGCATACCGCATTCGCCTTCTATTCTCCAAGTATCAAATACTCTGGCCTTTGATAATTTTGGTCCTAGTTCATATATCACCCAATATAAAAATGATATTCCACCCGGAAAACTTAATAACTTTAATGTTAAAACAAATACATTATATTTAATACATACTCGAAGCTATTATTTATTTGTAATACATATTTATATGAGTTTATATACAACATTCAAACAATATTTGAGATCAAAATCCAGTCACTCTGCATCTATTCCGTTATTCCGACTTGTTTCTCTCGCAGAAAAAAATCATTCAGCATTCCCATCACAATATGTTCCAAAACCGCAAGTGGGGTAGTGACTTTTTACTTTGGTTTATCTGAATATGGAATACTATAGTAGTGTTATTATCTCGCTGAAGACTCGGTCATAAATCATTCGAGTGTTTCGCTTTTGTTGTTTTGCAGTAATGCACAACTCAACAAAGAACAACAAAACGAAACACTCGAATGAGTTATGACCGAGTCTGCAGCGAGATAATAACACTACTAAAGTACCATCAACTCTTGATAGAAATTGAGAAGTAGGTTTTACTAATTAAAGTTGAATATATTACATAAGACTGCTCGTTATTAAATTATTGTCACTAATGATTTAAGGTTGCATATTGAATCATACCAGTATTGTTTAAATTATACTTAAATCGGTTTTAGATTTTTTAGTACAATTATTTTGAACTTACTTGTAAGTTATAGTGCCTTATGTAATGTGTGATCATTAGATTTTCTAAGCATGAGTTTTCCATGAAAGTTTCCATATGCATATGGGATGGTATGGTGTAGCATATGGTTGATTTTATTTACTAAATGAACCCATGAACATAGAAATACTGTTATTTTCAATACACTTGTAAAGTTGCTATAGTAAAGCGTTTTTAGAACTACATACGTAGTTTTTAGAACATACGACTATTAAAAACAGTATTGCAAAGAAAAAAAAATTCCGACGAATTGAGAACCTCCTCCTTTTTTTGAAGTCGGTTAAAAATTGGAGCCAATTTTGTTGTGCAAAATCTCTAATTTGACACATCTAGAAATAGTGCTAACCTTTTCTAAAAAATAGATAGCACTATTTTATACGCGTAAAATTAGAATCGTTTAGATATCTTGTGCAACAAAATTGGCACCAATGGTGCATTTTTCTTTGTAAACGCCACTTAAGTCATAGACGAAGACTTTTTACTTGCAAATTAATTGGAAAACGTTATACGATAACGCTATACGTTAAACGATTAGCAAATGTCTATTATGTGCAATAAAAACATTAATTACATTTGTTTTGCTATGGTTGTATAGTTCTATTTGGATACAATGTCAGTTTCGCATTACATTTATGCCTTTGAACTCGGCCATTTAATTTTTTATTTTCATAATAAACCAAAGAACTGCCACTTTGGGTGTTCCTAATAACGTGAGAAAATATTTTACTGTGTTACATTATTACTGAGGAATGTCAGAGAAAGACAATTATGATGTCATACATTAACATTGTTTTCAGAGACAGTTTCTTTCAACTTATCGTGTTGTGTTAAATATAAAAATTAGACTAGTAGTAACACACCATTTTGCCCACATTCATTTTTACCAACGACGGAACGGAGTACGGGTATATGCGTTTAGGGTGAGAGACCGTTTGTACATTACTCTATTAATGAGATGTTATGTTTGTTTGTATGTTAAATTGTTCACAAAAACCAATAGTGCAAAAATATTTTTGTTTGTTTGTTTGTTTGTTTGTTTGTTGGTTTGTTTGTGTGTGCACATCAATGTTCCCATTTATTTCAAAAACGGCTTGACCGATTTAGATGCGGTTTTCTGTATAATGTTTGGTGTTCAGCGGCAATGGTTCTTAGATAGTTGTTACGAACATCGATCACCGGGGGGCGCCATAAAATACATTTATATTGCAAACGAATGTTCCCATTTATTTCAAAAACGGCTTGACCGATTTAGATGCAGTTTCTGTATAATGTTTGGTATTCATTGGCGATGGTTCTTAGATAGTTGTTACGAACATCGATCACCAGGGGGCGCCATAAAAACATTTACAGTGCAAATGAATGTTCTCAATTATTACAAAAACTACTGAACCGATTTGGATACAGTTTTGTATTAAATATTAGTGAGTCATTGGCAATGGTTCGTAGATAATTGTTCTTGTGATTGAACAGCAGGGGGCGCCACAATAAACGTCTCTTTATGACTTGGAAGGGATGATGATTCAAACGCTGCAAGAGGAGCTAATGGCTAGTTTGAAGATTAATTTTCATTTTTTAATAATAAAATAATTTAAATTACATTAATATATTAATCGAAAAACTATAAAACAAGTGGAAAATTAAAAAATTTTAAAACACCCACGACTTTTGCAGACTTGTAATTGAAAAAGGATTAAATTATTTTTTTGAAACTCTCCGACTAAAGGAAAGTAAGAACTAAGAACCTATCAGTATAATTACAAATCCAAAAAAAATCCGTCGGAGCTGCCATAGCTATTTTCGTTTCCAATATCAATTAATGTAATTAGTAAGTATTGATAAACTGCCGGTATATGAGAAGTATCAAGAAATTGAATTAGTCATCAACTGGTAAACAGCACCATCAACACCGTCATAGGCAAAACACAGCAGCTCCGGCGGATTTTCTTGGATTTGTAATTATACTGATAGGTTCTTAGTTCTTACTTTCCTTTAGTCGGGGAGTTTCAAAAAAAATATTTAATCCTTTTTCAATTACAAGTCTGCAAAAGTCGTGGGTGTTTTAAAATTTTTTAATTTTCCACTTGTTAAACAAGATTCTGTAGAAACTAGGTTTAGCCCACAAGTACTTACTGTAGGGAACTGTAGATGTTCCTGGGATAATGAGTACCTATCAGTCACTATCACCACTGTAAGTCTTCTGCAATGCGTGCCTCCGTTTATATCAGTATTGAACTAGATTGGAGGTCTAACAAAATAGTAAACCAATACTTTAATGCTTCAAAATTATGCATTACATTACAACTACAACTAGGTATTAGCAACATAAGAAATCTAGACCAAAACATCAGAAGTAAACAAGATTAACTTAACTTTCTCTATCAGAAATAATTTAAGAAAGGTATCTCAAATCTCTTTACTCCTGTTACAGAGGGTAAATTTAATTTGTGAAACCGATAAACAAAAATTTAATGAGGCCTAGAAGACAACTCTTGTAGGACCGTGTTAGTGGAAAAATTATGTACATGTATAATTTTGTACTGAACCTTTTTTATCAAATAGCATAGAACATATGTTTTGGTACCATTCGTTCTGAACTGGTTGTATACTAACTTCCGTATTCAATAAGCTATCTAATCACGTTTTTGCCTACTGAAGATAAAAATTTGCTAATATTAGTATGAAGCTTAGGTAAAATTTTTATCTGCAGTAGTAAATGTCATAGAAAGCAGGCTGTTCATAAAAATGTTTACATTTAATAAAAGCCCGGAGCTCAGAGTCACCACAATACAAACGCTAAGAAAGTCTAACGTCTTTGGTTGACTTTGTGCTCCTGCGGGCTTATTCTCTATTTCAGTGCCTATGAATTTTAGTTGTACACTGTCATATTTTTTTATCCATTGAAGGTTTGCTACCAGAATATTATTTTTATTTAATAGCAAACCTTCAATGGATAAAAAAATATGCCAGTGTACAACTAAAATTCATAGGCACTGAAATAGAGAATAAGCCCGCTGGTCTCTTCAGGCCTTCATCTAGCATGAAGCACACGCTCTAAAAATGTTTTAATTTTATTTCATATTTTATTTAAATAGTAAAATCATTGGAACTATCTGAATTTTCATAAACACAGGCAACCAAAAATTTTTGGCGGTTGTGATGTAACTTCCAGCGCTGTATTGGATTACCTAAAGTTATGTTTATCAAACAATAAAAACCCTGAGACGCCAAAAAGATTGGGTACAAAGACACTGCATTAAAGATGGGCATCAGTAACCATAGTTACTGCGATACCTACCACTATCAATTTTACCTGCACATACAATACAGTATACATACATATTTTACATGAAATGTGATATTTTGAAATGTTTCGTCTATTACAATAGTGGATGGATTCGTAAAATGCCCGATCTGTATTTAATGTCATTTCTAATGTTTATTTTGAACAATAAATGATTAGGGGGTGATGTATGATGTTTATGGGTCAAATGTAACCATTAGCAATGTCTCTTAACTCATTTACAATAGGGTATTTGACATTTTCAAGAAGTAAGGACACAAGAAGGAGAAGTTAAATATCACGACAATAATATTATCGCTAAAATAAGAAAAAAAAAAGCTCAGAGCGAGTCAAACCAGACGGGTTTCCTAGGACAAAAATATAATGATCTCAAATACAAATAGAACAAAATTGTAAACTTTGTGATACTACACTTTAGACTTACGAGGGAAAAAGAACCCTTCAAAATATAGAGGAATTTTAGTCTCTACCTCAAAATAAAATTAAGTACAGTATGTACCACAACCATTGAACGGAGGTTGAGTTTGGTTGGTTGTGTTAGTCAATATAAAGTCATTCCTTGCTCTGTGGTGGCGAGGATTAGATATAACATAAATAGTGCACAAACTTCAGCAGTTTGCCGCTTTGTTTGTCGGCTGAATGTACTGCATAAGTTTAACTTCTGTGATCATTGTTGGGTGGCTCTAAGTAAAATCTTCACATCAGTCGCAACATCGCAACCTTGTCCAGAAAGGGGGAAATTCGTTGCGAAACTTCGCGCATAAGGCTCGTGCACGATGCACTTCGCCACTCGCCTCGCGCTAAATTCAATACTCTAGAATCTAGATAGTAGATATTAGAGACGCCTTGTTGCGTCCATTTAACGCGCGAACTTCGAGCGAGTGCAGGTATCGAGGAAGCAGAAAGAGAGAGAGAGAGACAAATGCTCGCGCGTTGGTACTCTCCTTCTGGACCCAATGGAATGCTTGAGAGAATCAAGGCGAATTCGTACCTTTTGGACAAGGTCTAAGAAATAAGATGTTGCTACCTTTACTACGCCTTTACAAACTGCGAAAAATTTGCGAGAATTTCCTGGACAGACCCTAGCGTTGAGCCTTAATAAGTAGATAGTGAAACAAGCCTAACATCTGAAACACTGCAGGAAAATGTCAAATACCCTGTTGCGCCGTCGAGAGACACGTGCCCCCCGCGGCGCGTCGCGTCAGTGCGGCGAGGCGTGCGGCGCGGCGGGCGCGTGCGGCGCGGCGGGCGAGTGCGGCGCGGCGGGCGAGTGCGGCGCGGCGGGCGAGTGCGGCGCGGCGGGCGAGTGCGGCGCGGCGGGCGAGTGCGGCGCGGCGGGCGAGTGCGGCGCGGCGGGCGAGTGCGGCGCGGGCTGCAGCGGCTGGAAGGCGGAGCCGAGCGACGGGCGCAGCGTAAACGCGGGCACGGTCGGCTTCATCGCCATCGGCTCCACGTACGCGCCCTCGCCCGCTTTCAGGTTCACCTGGTGACGACATTGTGTATCAGCATGACTAGCATGGGGCGCTGACCTGAATTATACTAGTATACTGCCAGCAAACTTGCCAGTAAATTGTGTAGACTACTTAGTCCACCATAATGCTGGACTAAGTAGTCTATACAATTTACAGATCCATTTTTGTGCCGATTTGAAGGTCCCTATATGGCGTCACCTAGGCTATAGGTAAACCGCTATAAACCCGACTCTCCCGATGGTCTGCGGGACGCGGGGCGGGGGCCGCTCAACCAACCAGCATGTCTGTCGCTGTCCGCCGGCAGCGCTGACGTATCGTTATAGCCAATCGCATCACTCGCCCCGCGTCCCGCAAACCATCAGGAGGGTCAATTTTATATATATAGCAGTTTAGCTATAAGTAGTAACTCGGTACATGAACTTTTAACAACAAATCTAGGCGCTCATAATGGCACCGCATGCCACGTAAGGCAAGGCTAGAATGAATGAATGGGGCGTTTCCATAGTTTTGATATCTCTTAGATAAATAGTTTAGATATTTTCATGTCATTTTCAGTAGTGATCCTCCATATACATGATATTACAGACCGAAATAAATCAATTGATTCTCACCTTCTCACAACCATCCGGAGGCTCACGTGCTAAGAAACGGTTTATTTGTGGTGAAGTCCCAAGTTTCGACCCGTCCAGATCCGGTGACGAGCACACACTGCCGCCTGGAAAGTCGAACAAATTTTCATTATGGCAAAACGACTATTGGTCTTATAAAATGAGAAATCTTATAACAAGCAAAATATCTACATCTACCTACAATAATACATAATGCTCCGAATTTTCATTTTTCTTTCTCTTTACAAGTCAAGATAGCTGAGAAGAGCCTTTGATTGGTAAACAGGGGTATCCAATCAGTTCGTAATAGCATCCATTTTGGCATTCCCGGCACTCATCTACAATACCACTATAATATGTGTTCAAACTTTAATACTTCGTCTATTTTGACACAGTGTCTTCATCTACGTAAAAAGTATTCAATATAATCAAGTCTCTATTCAAACAAATATTGACTATGGGACATCTGAATTGCATGCTTGGATTTTAAAATTGATAGATATTGGGTAATCTTAAGATGCAAGAGATCTATCTATTATAGTGAACAAATATGCTGCGTTGGTTGACTGGGGTTTTGTGAATATTGATGTATGCAATATGCATGCAGTTTCAAAATACTAAGTGGATTCATGTCTAGTTACTAATGTTTGTTATTCATGATTGTTGTTGACATGAATTTTACATTTTTCACTATGCAGACAGTTAAGTACAGATGAAATGAATGAGTAAGTAATTATTAATTAGATACTAATATATATAATATGGAGTTAGTGATTATCCAATCATTTTCCTTTGACACACAATAAAAACAACAAAATCACTTAATCTGCACTTTAACAAAGGTTTCCACTATGATTTGCAATGTTTGTAATGTCATGTAATAAATAGTGGTCCATTACATTCTATGCCAACACGAACATATCAAATTGGACTTTGCAATAATTATGTTACATGTTTATAAAAATTTATAATATGGCGACAATATATTCAATTCCAGTCCTTAACACTGGAATAAAACTGGAATTAATCAGTAGGATTGTACATTGTATACTGTTGGCATAAAACTTAATGGATCTGGAACAATAGTAAAAAACCACCCGTTACACCTCGCTGGTTGAGTCAAAATCAAAAAAATTAATAAAAATGAGCTCAGTAATTTTAATTAACTTCAATAGGAGGTGGTTGCCATTATTTCTCGGAACTGCTGTGTGAGACTGTTTTTGCCAGTCAGAAAAATTAATCTTCAATCTCCTTTGTGCCTCCCTCAAGCTACTTGACATTGGCAAAGTGCATTGTGCTGTTTTGGCACTACAGAAAGCCGTAGCAAGAAAAGAAACAATAATCTTTAAACAGATTTAATTGTAGCAAAAAACTTGCTGAATCCAATTATAATCATTTCTGTTTATTATGAAGGGAATTTATCAGTGAAATAACAACTTTCTAGGACTAGAGAGGTTGGGCTGGGCGATGAAGTGTATGCGAGTGAATGAATGAGTTAGTACTTTTTTTATATAGATAACTATAGGATGTATAGACTAACTGCAACCGAATTTCTCGCACCTCGCTGGTTTTTCGCCCAACCCGCGGAAACCATCAATTTCTTAAGATAAATCTCTTTAAGTGTTACCCCAGAATATAAAATTTCCATTATAAAATTCAGCCACCACCACCACATTGGAAGCCCACCACGCAGAACAACTGTAGAACGGATATGGGCCAAAAAGAATTATCATCTATATTATAAATCGCCATTATCAGGTGGTTTTTTACAGATGTGTTCCAGACTTTAATATGACTAATTAGTTTCAGTGCGCCGCCGAGTAAAGCATAGTGAATCAAAGACCTGTCGCTAGCAGCTCAGCCTCAGCCGAGCCCGCGCTGGAGAGAGATCCTCGGGATGGTGGATCTATGCCCACAATTTATTTTATTTATATTTATTTAAGAGTACACAACTAACTTCATTTAGTTTAAATGTATATTAGGATATATTATGTAAAATTTTAAAGCAAAAAAATTAAAATAGAAGTTCGTTTTACTATTTATTAATAATTAAACATATTGTACAAGGTAACCTAACAGATTCAAAATCAGAGACAATGTGACCTTCTAATTTATCCATTTCTAAAAATAATTTCTTAGTACATGCTTACATCTAGTATGTGAAATTACAGTCAGTTCCAACCATGGTTTGAGCTATAAATTATTAATTCAGTTCACCATTCACTTTTAAAGGTACAAATTAGAAAAATAATAATAGGTACACTTGTAACCAATGACGGATATTCACTGTTAATTTTACCTTCTTAAAGGTACGACAAACACAAAGACTTTTGAATACAGATGCTTCACAAAAATCTCTTGATCTCACTCTTATTCTCTTCTGACTATGTTTACAGGTGATAGAAACAAGTAGAATTATCAAATATCTTGTTACCTGAAGAGTGAGCAGTGTGACATAAATCGTGTGGTGTTTGTGTGTTGACGGAACGCCTCAGGAGCTCGGCGAGCGGCGCCCGGTGGCCCTCCGGCGTCACCTGATAAGAATTAACCACCTCATAAGGTCTCTTAAGTGAAACGTTTAAAGTAGATAACAGATATTTACCTGTAAGGTGCATACTTTGTATTAGGGTTGCTATCTACGACGATATGACCCTCAGGATGAGCCCATCTGAACTTTTTACGTAAACCTTCTTCATACAAGAAAAAAAGTTTCACCATCTGTCCAACTTCTATATTGTGCCAGAATATGGCGGAAACCGTGACAGTGGAAACGCGTGTGCGGACTAATACTAATAACGAGTCCATAAACAATACTGCGGTCGGTTTACTACTGACGCTGTTGGTGTCAAAACAAAGATTTTTGACTCCAGTAAAATGGCGACATATTTTTGCGCTTTTTGCCGGGTCCTGTTTATTTGTCAATTATCTACAAACAATACTATAGAGCCATGTTGGGACACAGTTGACATAGGAGTAGTTGGGTAACAACTGGCGCAGGACCGTACAAACTGGAAAGCATTGCAGGAGGCCTTTGTCCAGCAGTGGACGTCTGTCGGCTGAAACGAACGAACACTAGTTTCAATATCTCTCTAACAATAAGTAAGCTGATTATTACCTTATCCCGTAGCCGGTCAATATGCTGTGTTTGTGTGCCACTGGCTGGGTAAAGTACAAGCCGCTCTATCTCCTGGTTGAGGCCTTCCACTGAAGACCGCGCTGCCCTCAGGGGCACACCCCCCGTGCCAAAACGAGACCCTGATGATAAAAATTAATTGACAAGTTTAAATACAATTAATTGATCTATTAGCATTGTTAATCAGTGCATACAATGTACTGTAAGGCAGAAAATGAATTAATGAGAGTATTTGCCGGGTTCCGTCATTTTGCCCTCTAAGAGGGAAAAAGAGTTCTCGGTTTGTTGAGTTCTTAACCAGGTAACACTGTAGCAGTCTCAATGAACAGGTAGGTAGGTAAGGTAAACGCTTTTTTACTTATATTCAGAACTAAAAACAGCACTAGAACATCTTGGAGTTGTTAACAAATACAGTTCCTAGTACCTACTGACAAATAAGACCAAATCCCTGTACTTTTTGATAGTCTGCCTAAAAAAAAGATTTAAACACTTTTTGTTTCATTTTTTTTTAATATGTACTTAAGTAGGTATTTGGCATAATATTATTGTCTCATAATTATCGAATATTTTTAATTATTACACATTATAAGTAATTGTTTTTGTTGGGCTTAGATACTTACAGAACCCAGGACTCATAGAATGTGAAGAATAATCTCCGGATGCAGATGGTTTGTGTGGTCTTTGGAGGCGGCTCCTCAGGAAACGGTCTAGTTTATCATCCTCCGAGCCCCGAGATGATCGGCCAGATATTCCTCCATCGTCAGTCTTGAACATACAAAAATTGTATTGCAAAAGTGGATACCTAAAGTTTTATATCAAAAGCATTTAGTTACAACATATACCTATAGAAATTATAGTAACAAACTGAAAATGTCTGTTAAAGTTCTGGAATATCCTCCCAATTAGCTTTTCCAGTATCTAAAACTTAGGACCTTTAGTATTTATTAGACAAGCACACTTCGCTTTAGACTGTATTATCACTTTACATCAGACTGTATTATCATTTTTAAATTGGAAGTTAAAAATAATCTTACTTGTGTGGACTTATCTACTTGTAGCTGTCCTGCATGAAGGTAGTAATCTCGGGGCCATTGGCCTTTGTGATAAAGAGTGTCTAGAGAGGCTGTTCGTCTGATAACGTTAGAGCTGAAGCGTCCTTTTCCTGGAAATTTACAGAAATTCAGTTTAAATATTGAACCCCACAGAGGAGACCCATGGTTAGTAGGGGTGCATAATAAGAGAAAGACCACTGCCATAACTTTTTTGAAGAAAATACTTTTTAGAAGTTATAAGCTAAAACCTGAAAAATATATAAAGTTCAGATGTTTTTCAGGCACCGCAGCTAGCACAGGGGGCCTACCACCAACTCTTAAAGTAATATTATTGTAATATTGTTTTAAAATTTTCATACTGACATTGTATGAAAATGACAAATATTGCTATAAGAGTACAGCCCCAGGTCTTGGAAGCTGCACACTTTGTTTTATGCTACTGGTTTAGATACTGGTTCCTGCATAGCCGCGTCATCAAGAAGATAGATACTGGAACATGTTAGGAACACCATCCCAAAAAATCAGTCAGGAGTAAATAAATGATTTAACATGATTTTACATCTCATATGAGTTGCTCCAGAAGGTTTTTTCAGGTAACAATGTTTCCAATGAAAACAGAGTAAATATTTTAAATCAGCTGATCATCAACACAATTATTACACAATCAACATAATTACTGAGAAATAAAGCTAGTTGCTTTGGTGCACAACTCTTTTTTGGTATTGCTCAGCACTGTCTGTTGGAAGTTTTGTAAACACTAAACCGTTGCTACTCTATGAAAAAATAACTAAAAAACCGAATGTTTTAACTTAGAATATTTTTTGTTCATGATATATCACAAAAGCCTGTTCAAAATTCAAATTTTAATTACAAAATTGACATCACAATATTAGGCTGTAGACATTTACTGCAAGACATAAAGACTGGGCCCTGGATGGAGCTGAGTGTGCAAAATCCCAGGACCTAAAAGACCTCACTATTACGAATCAAATTTCATCGCAGTGGGATAAGACTCGTATGGCCAAGCGGTAAAGGCACCTGGGCGTGAAATCCAGGAGATGCGGGTTCGAATCCCGCTGCGAGTTGAAATTTTGATTCGTACAAATTTATAGGAATCCCAGGACCACATTTAGTGAATGGTATTGAACTCAGAAAAGCATGCAAATTATGATTCTGGTTATTACCAGGAGGTATATTGATCCAATTTTTATTTACACCCTAGCCCCTTAAACATCAACTGACTCATTCTTTAGAGACCAACCATTAACTTGTTCCATCAAACAAAACTATAAGAATGATTTTCAGACTAATTCCCATTCTATGAAAGAATGTTTTGGCTTATCTATGCACTTTCTCTCATCCCATCCTAACCTTTTGCGAGCTCATTGCTATTTGACCTTGAATCTTTCACAACTATTTAGTGTGAAAATTAACAGCATGAATGAAAGTAATATGTAGTTTGGTAACTACATGGTATGTTGTTTATTCAGAATAAACACTTTTATTTATTTTTTACATTTTCATAAGCATATCCTAGACCCAGACTACATAATTGTACATACATACTTGTGTGTATTGCTTATATATAACAACTATCGGACCTAACTTCTGAAGTTATAATATAATCTCTTCAATGATGTTTTGACTGTTCTGTTTATTCGGTTTTGACTGTAAACATAAAATGAAAAGTGAACCTTTTTGTACAAAAATATAA
Source organism: Coenonympha arcania (assembly GCA_036785405.1). Lineage (NCBI taxonomy): Eukaryota > Metazoa > Arthropoda > Insecta > Lepidoptera > Nymphalidae > Coenonympha > Coenonympha arcania. The sequence goes on from CM072067.1 coordinate 9,906,325, forward strand.
GTCTTTGTTTTAATCCAGACTATACTCAATCTCCACTGCATATTTGAACCAAATCAGTTCAGTAGTTTAGTGTGAAGGTGTTTAGGTGTACAAACACACACATAAACTTTTTCCTTTTTAATAACTCATGATTATCAAAATTAAATCTTAAAAATTGAAAATCAAAATCTTTATTTTTCACATAGGCCTAAATAATGGGCTCATATTTAGGTCTTCATAAAAAATAAAGTTTAAAAATTATTGATTAAATTGCAGCTGCAGTAGCGCCAAATAAAAATGAGAGCATCAAGTATAAACAAAGACTGTAAATACACCTTTGTAGTTGACAGCTCCGGGGCTCCTCTGTCCAGACAGCGCGTGGTCCGGCGATATCCGTCGCCACACATTGGTGGGCGACAGCGTTGGGCTGTTGGCGGCGTTCTTCTTCAATCCACCGCCTTTCATCACAGAAGACACCGGCAGCGTCGCCCGCATAGGACCCTGCTTCCCCACGGGACAATCCGACTGTTTTCGCACACGACCCGACATTTTCCAAACCCACACGCTACTAGCTACTTTAAAAAACAATCCGTGCACCAACTATAACACATAAGCTAACCCCTCACATCCAATAAAACAACATAAACCGCCGACGCCGCACGGGTTCTTTGTAGGTAAAATTTGTTAGGCCATAAAAAAGTCAGCGCTACGAACGCATACATAAGATCACATCACACAGCACGGGCACCGGTGAGTTCCGAAAACTACAAATAAACAAAAATTGGTTGCACTGAATCTTCATTTATTGGATAAAACAGAATTTAACACTGCACTCTAAATGGATGAATGAATAAAACTGACAGATGACATGGGAGATCGCGCCATTCTGTTACTGTTAAAAAATTACCTCTTGATTAAAATAATCACTTTTTACTGTAACATCTTAAATTAAAAACACAAAATAATCTGTGCATTATTGACCAAAACGAAACAATTTATTTTCTCGTCAGCATTGCAATTAACAGCTGATTACTCCGCCATGACAGCTTCATTCCGATGACCGATTGTCTTTGATGTGTCTTTGTGTTGTCTTTGATCACAGAGCAAGGAATGACTTTTAAATTGTGTTTTCTGTGTCTTTGATCAAAACCATAAACAACTAATACTAGGAAAAAAACATAGACAGCAAGGACAGCAGTGGGCCAAGGATTACCTATATTATTATGGAAATTTCTTTCCAAAAACTTCAAATGCAAAGAGTGAAATAATTTTTAATGTACACCAATTCGAAGTCGGGCAATGTTTCGTTCAATCATTATTAGTCCTTCGCGGTGCTGTCTGCCGAGCCCACAGCCTGGAGGATTTTGAATGAAATGAAACGCGTGAATATTGACCATCATAAAGTCCGAGTGCACGAATTTACACCATTTCTACAGTGCACACCTGCCTTCAGTTTGGTCACACCAGTAAAAACTGTGGTGAGAATGCGCCTTCCCCCTGTGCTTAATAAGCTAGCGCGACGCACAAGGGGGCTAGCTGTCCCGAAAGGGAGAGAAAAGCCTTGCCTATATGTTACAATTATTGTGAAAGAAATACCAAGTTTATTATCCCGAGTGATAAGTCACACAAGGCAGACTCTCACTTGCCCTGTCCTGCATGCCGTGAGAAAACGGGTTGAATCAAATATCGACCATGTATTGTAACTCTTTCAAAGTTCAGAGTTACACATCTTTACTTAAAACCATCCGTAGTCTATAATATGTTGCAGGAGCTTATATTATCAAAAAAAACTTGCAGAACTTACTTCCGCGAACTATTCCTACCCACTAGGTAATGATTGAGTCCAAGCTTCGAAGTTTGAGTAACTGGTTCAGTGAAATACCCACATCACATTAACTCTGTTTTTAATGTGGGTACCTATTTCGCTCCGCGTATAATATCATCTCCATAACCACAGACCACAAAACTAGTCTCGGACGAAGAATCAAGGCGATTGTAGTCCATAACATCGGTTCATTCTCTTTGTATTTTATCATCTCTCAACCATAGATCGTAATAGTCCTCAGTAATAGTCTCAACGATCATTAATGATTTTAAACTAACTTCGTGGTTTGAGATCATAATTATGTATTTAACGGGTACATACCACGATTAAAACATGATGTTGTTATGCCGATATTTCGACCTAGTTACATAGGCCGTGGTCGCGGCAGGACTCCTGTCCTGCCGCGACCACGGCCTATGTAACTAGGTCGAAATATCGGCATAACAACATCATGTTTTAATCGTGGTATGTACCCGTTAAATACATAATTATCAACGATCATTCATCTGAGGTCTCAACATACAGACCATAGACTTAGAAATTATTCTTCTTCTTTTGAGGTATTGGCTCTGCGTGTGGAGCGGTTGAGCCATTGTCAATTTTATTGTTCGTTTCAGTATTTTTTAATACATTTGCTCAAAAAGTTGACATTTCCATGTATGTTTAGCGTGCGCAAAGTTATTCTTTTCCGCACTAGTGCTTTTGTGTTTTCCTCCTACGCGGCACCGGAGCGGGCGCACCAGGAGCGCATGAACACGAACACGGCATGCAAACACGGAGCAGGCAAACACGTAAAGCCAATTTTTTTTTTCGCAAATGTATTAAAAAACGTCGTTCAATGCACGTGCGGAATTGTCATTTTTACTCGTCCGTATAGTTGACCCTCGCCTTCGGCTTGGGTCAACAAATCGGGACTCGTAAAGAAATGACAAACTTTCCGCACTTATATTGAAATGTACTATTTATTTATAGCGAGGAAACTACAATCTAAATTAAAATTTTGAATTAAATAACGGAATTTTGAAAAGGATCAGAAAAGGATAGGAAAGAATATTTAGTTTATTATTACTTTTCAGACTTAGAAATTAGAATACCCAAGCAGTTTGTCTGGTGGTGGTTTTGTGGTCTGTGGTTGAGCGCGAGGCTTCGGCCGCGGCTAGTAACCTCCCGGCCATTAGGTGAATTTGCAGTCAAGTACTAACTTGTAGTGTTTAAAAACATACCAATTCAATGATAGCTTTTGCAGTCTTTAACCAACAACTAAATTTAATTATAAAAATTAAATGATATGCAATAAACTAGACAAACAGAGAAACCACATATTTTCTAGATATACCTAGGCCAGGATGGTATCAAAATTATTTTTCTCCAGACAAAGATTTAGAAAAGAAAAGCAGCTATTGCTTTGAGCGAGAGTAATTCAAATAAAAAATCAAGAATTTTGTTTTTAACGAGCCAATTTATTTAACAAAATGGAACAAAATAAAACATACATATTTTTCGGCACTATCACATAATTATTATATTTTGTAAACTTGTACAATGTACATTGCAGTGTCTTTTGAAATTTTTCGTCTAAAATGAAGAAAAATATATTAAAATATGTATTGAATTTTTTAAGGTGACACAGTGGTAACTAGGTAGGTACTGTTTTGTCTAGCTAGAGATCAGTAATTTAAAATTAAGGAGGGGTAATTTGCAAAATTGACTACCGAAAGATTTGGTATTTACACACACAGTTGATAAAGTGACCTGAATAAAATAACACATGTTCCAATCAACCAATAGACTAAACACGTTAGGTAGTCATCACAGCAAAAATTTGTACAAAAGTACCTATACCTTTGCACGGTGCACCATTTGCAAATTCGTCATAGATAATAAATACTAAGGATGATGGGTCAGCGCTAAAAAGTGTCCGAACCGAAAGAGAGATAAAACGCGAAAAGGGAAACTATCGCACTATAGCTAATTGCAAGTAAAATAAGGCTGTATAATAATATAAAAATACACATACCCTCGTTTATATATACCTAGGTTTTCTCCGGGACAATTATGTATTACACCCGGGGTCCTTAGCTAGTAAGGCAATGACATTGGTATGTAGTTAATTACGAGCACTGGTATATGTGAGCACTTTGAGTATAAATGGTTTTTCTTTTAAATATAGGATTGACATGAACTTTAATTAACTTGACCTACTATGTGGTATAAAATCAAACATTTTGGAGAAAGTTTGCGACGTACACACGACTATACAAATATATACATATAGGTCTTAAACAAGACACAAATAGAACCCCAAAATTAAATAGAAACGTACCAAACAACACTCCATACAAATCAAGGGAACAGGTATTTTCTTTAATTTAAGAGCTGTACCACATTGAATAATATCATGAACCATGAAAAAATGACGGACCACAGCTCGCTTTATATTATGACATTAAAATCATATTATGTAGACTCTCATCAAAGTAGTTTTAACATACAGTGATTGGTCCTACACACATTAAATACATTATAATATGTATGATATACTATTTCCGTTCGTTTATTTTCTCTTTGACATATGAAACAGATATAGCAATAGCGAGGGACCAGAAAGAGACAACTTTACCTTTATCTCTCTCTGGGCCCTCGCTATTGCTTTATCTGTTTCATGTGATTTCATTTGTCAAAGAGAAAATAACGAATGGAAATAGTATAGTTATCTGCGACTGCATCACTTGAAGCCATATATGGTACTTTGCGATAAACTAAAAAGGTAGAAATAAAACGAATTTCAAAAATGTATGAAAAAAAAAATCGCTAAACCCCATGTGACCCCATTTTAATGTAGGTATGATATAATTGGTAAAAGAAATGTAAGAGGAAAGAAGATTTTTTTTTCAATATAAACATTTTTGACATAAGTTTTTTACATTACAGAAAACACTCTTACTGTCTTATACCATCGCTATTTTAGGTTTGTGAATAAGGTATTTACGAGGTATGACATAATTAGTATAAGAAATGTAAGAGAAAAGAAGAATTTTGGTTCAATATAAACATTTTTGACATAAGTTTTTTACATTACAGAAAACACTCTAACCGTCTTATACCATCGCTATTTTACGTATTTTACAACATGCGTTATTATGTAATAGTCGATTTACTTACAAATTTAAAACACCTTTAAGGGGATTTATTGAATTTATTTTTCTTTCTCACTCTCACGGAGATTTGGTAGGTGCGACATGCAGCGTCGCGGAAGAATATAACTGAAAAACGACCTTTCACCTAATTACTCAAAAACTAAGCTGGTTATCAAAAATCTGTTTCTTAGCGTTTTTGGATATTATAATTACCGACATTTTAAAACAAAAATTATAATTACATCCAATGTAGTGTCTGATAAAAACTAGAAAAACTGAGATTTTGGAGCAACTTTTGGGAGAACTTTCTATCGAGAAAATTTTATCCAATCGTGTTTCTGCTTCTTAGCGATTTTAGATTAAAGACCCAAAATACATGACGTGGAAATTTGAAAGTAATTGTCTTTATAGTTTTTGCATAAAACTTCATTCAAAATCACCCAAATACGGCTTGTAGGCCGTTAATACACACACACACTTATAAAATATCCATCACCGCATATATTTGGTTGTGTGCTAGAAATGCAATTTAGAATATTAGGTATAATACAGTTTCAAACAATCTGAAGTATGTATCAACATTTGACGAACTCTACAATACGGTATTGTACTCAATTTTTATTTTTTATCACATTAACTAGGGTAGAAAAAGTGGCATACATTTAAAATAAAATTCTAATCTGATAAGGAAATACAAAGTTAGAGATCGTCCAATTTAAAAATGAATGCCTCTCCACTACTTTACTAATTTTTGGAATAGATCTCTTCTGTTTCTTTTTCGCAAAACGAAATTCGTATGCTATGGCGTTACAAAAAATTAGACAGATATAGATATAGCTTCATTAAAATAATTTATAACTACATATTTTGTTACTTGATCAATTTCATTATATTTTTCAAAAATTTCGTTTATTATTGAAAATAAATGTACTTTCAAAAAAGTATTTCATAAGTTGATACTTTGATTTGAGTAAAATACCATATTCAACCACATTCATATTTGTTCGCAGCAGCTTTGCCGATGAGTACCCCTCCCACTTCAGCCGACTCTGTTCCAAGTTCGTCATACTAACCAGACGAGTCAAGAGTGGGAGAGGAAACTCATCGGCAAAGTTTCTGCGAACGAATTACAGTTACTTACTAAAGTACCTACCAGCATCCTTAGCCTTACTTATCTGCGTCTGCGATCGCTCAAATGGAACAAAATTAAAAAAATGTACAAAGGAAATTCCATTGTAACACCGCGGCGGAATGGACCACTACTTTTTTATTTACATAGCATAATGAACTTTATGTCAATTGTATAACATACAAAATGTATAATTTCTCGAGAATGCACGAGGATTCCCGGAACACGCGCGACTTTTTTTGGCTCCTATTTAGTTTGTACTCGACTTTTAAAATACATTTTGCTATGCAAAACGAAGTCTCTTCCATTCCATTCCGCTATAATTGACTTTTAAAGTACTTTTTGGTATGTAAAATGAAGTCGCTTCCATTCCATTCCGTCGCGGTGTAAGATGCCTTTACAATAGTTCAATCTAAACGGTGGTTTATTCTAATCCATGTCGACTGCGTTGGTCCGCTGCTCGGCGATCCACGCGTGTATCCGCTCCTTGAGCTCGGTGTTGGACTTCACCTGGTCCATGGTCAGCGGCGAGCGGTTGAACGGGTCCGTCTGGTCGCTGAGGAGGTGCCTGCAACACGTTGTTGTTCGAGATAAGCTTCTAACACATCCACTGACTTCTATTATACTAACACTCAGGACTGTCAATGTATAAATGAAGACACTTGATTTCCGCCATTTCATCAGGTGAAAAATATTTCAGCAGACACAACAGGGTACAGAGGATGGAAGAGTGAAAAGTGGTCATGGGCAAATTAGACGCGGCCGAATCAGACTACTAAATACAACGCGCCATAACTAGCGTAGGGGACGATGTATATGCATGAAAAAATGTCACGAAAAGTCTAGCTCATATCCTGAGAGAACTATAGGGAGTTCAAAAATGTATGGTACATTTTTGAAATTTTAAGTTGCATAAAAACAGCTCATTAAATATGAATGAACTGGGAATAATAAAAAGTGCATTACGCTTCGTTGACATCACAGTTAGGGTGGCAATAATTTTTCTAAGTTAAATAATAAGTTTTGCATTAAAAATAAAACAAAATAATTGGGTCTTCTTATTTCCATTAATGTGTTTCTAGGATCAAGTAGAAAGGTAAGCTGCCGGCACACTATACGAATTAACCCGCACCTTGTATAATGAGTATGTTATGTTAAGTTAAAATGTAAAGCGAGGTTTTCCGACTGACCTGGCGATGGTAGTCCTGTCGACGGTGGTCCGCGAGCTGGGCAGCACGACGGGGTCCAGCATGAGCGTGCTCATGATGGGGTCGAGGAACTCCTCGGGCGCGTTGGCCAGGATCTCCTCGTCGCGCTGCCGCTGCTCCGCCAGCGTGCTCACCCGCGCGGCCACCTCCTGCAGCGAGGTGATCAGACCGCCGCCGCCGATGCGCACTGTTCACAGTTCAAAATCAGATACACCTTTGTAACACGATATCGTAGGATAGGAATTATATATCATTGGACATTAAGAAAGACTTGTGTGTTTGGATTAAGTTATAATACAGAAACACTTATGTACGTAGTTAGAATTAACTCTCTTGTAATCGGATAGAGGCAGATACACACAACACACACACCTAAGACGGCCTCGGCGAGCGTGAACAGCTGCGGCGAGTAGGAGCGGCCGTCGTCGGACACGGCGGCGCAGAAGCGCTCGTCGCCGCACTGACAGCTGCACGTACATGCGGCAGACACACAACACACACACCTAAGACGGCCTCGGCGAGCGTGAACAGCTGCGGCGAGTAGGAGCGGCCGTCGTCGGACACGGCGGCGCAGAAGCGCTCGTCGCCGCACTGACAGCTGCACGTACATGCGGCAGACACACACAACACACACACCTAAGACGGCCTCGGCGAGCGTGAACAGCTGCGGCGAGTAGGAGCGGCCGTCGTCGGACACGGCGGCGCAGAAGCGCTCGTCGCCGCACTGACAGCTGCACGTACATGCGGCAGACACACACAACACACACACCTAAGACGGCCTCGGCGAGCGTGAACAGCTGCGGCGAGTAGGAGCGGCCGTCGTCGGACACGGCGGCGCAGAAGCGCTCGTCGCCGCACTGACAGCTGCACGTACATGCGGCAGACACACAACACACACACCTAAGACGGCCTCGGCGAGCGTGAACAGCTGCGGCGAGTAGGAGCGGCCGTCGTCGGACACGGCGGCGCAGAAGCGCTCGTCGCCGCACTGACAGCTGCACGTACATGCGGCAGACACACACAACACACACACCTAAGACGGCCTCGGCGAGCGTGAACAGCTGCGGCGAGTAGGAGCGGCCGTCGTCGGACACGGCGGCGCAGAAGCGCTCGTCGCCGCACTGACAGCTGCACGTACATGCGGCAGACACACACAACACACACACCTAAGACGGCCTCGGCGAGCGTGAACAGCTGCGGCGAGTAGGAGCGGCCGTCGTCGGACACGGCGGCGCAGAAGCGCTCGTCGCCGCACTGACAGCTGCACGTACATGCGGCAGACACACACAACACACACACCTAAGACGGCCTCGGCGAGCGTGAACAGCTGCGGCGACTAGGAGCGGCCGTCGTCGGACACGGCAGCGCAGAAGCGCTCGTCGCCGCACTGACAGCTGCACGTACATGCGGCAGACACACACAACACACACACCTAAGACGGCCTCGGCGAGCGTGAACAGCTGCGGCGACTAGGAGCGGCCGTCGTCAGACACGGCAGCGCAGAAGCGCTCGTCGCCGCACTGACAGCTGCACGTACATGCGGCAGACACACACAACACACACACCTAAGACGGCCTCGGCGAGCGTGAACAGCTGCGGCGAGTAGGAGCGGCCGTCATCGGACACGGCAGCGCAGAAGCGCTCGTCGCCGCACTGACAGCTGCACGTACATGCGGCAGACACACACAACACACACACCTAAGACGGCCTCGGCGAGCGTGAACAGCTGCGGCGAGTAGGAGCGGCCGTCGTCGGACACGGCGGCGCAGAAGCGCTCGTCGCCGCACTGACAGCTGCACGTACACGCGGCAGACACACACAACACACACACCTAAGACGGCCTCGGCGAGCGTGAACAGCTGCGGCGAGTAGGAGCGGCCGTCGTCGGACACGGCGGCGCAGAAGCGCTCGTCGCCGCACTGACAGCTGCACGTACATGCGGCAGACACACACAACACACACACCTAAGACGGCCTCGGCGAGCGTGAACAGCTGCGGCGAGTAGGAGCGGCCGTCGTCGGACACGGCGGCGCAGAAGCGCTCGTCGCCGCACTGACAGCTGCACGTACACGCGGCAGACACACACAACACACACACCTAAGACGGCTTCGGCGAGCGTGAACAGCTGCGGCGAGTAGGAGCGCCCGTCGTCGGACACGGCGGCGCAGAAGCGCTCGTCGCCGCACTGACAGCTGCACGTACATGCGGCAGACACACACGACACACACACCTAAGACGGCCTCGGCGAGCGTGAACAGCTGCGGCGAGTAGGAGCGCCCGTCGTCGGACACGGCGGCGCAGAAGCGCTCGTCGCCGCACTGACAGCTGCACGTACACGCGGCAGACACACACAACACACACACCTAAGACGGCCTCGGCGAGCGTGAACAGCTGCGGCGAGTAGGAGCGGCCGTCGTCGGACACGGCAGCGCAGAAGCGCTCGTTGCCGCCCAGTTTTACGTACATGCGGCAGATGTCCAGCACGGTGCGCGCCGGGTCGAACTCGTACTCCTTCAAGTCTTTCACCTGAAAGAAAAACACAATCATATCATACAGGTGACAGGTTGTGTGTGAGTGTGTGTGTATGTGAGTGAGTTGTGTATGTGCGCGTGCGTGCGTACGTGCATGTGTGTGTGTGTGTGTGTATATAGGTGTCTAGTTCTCACATGTTTATTTTTTATAAAGTTTGCTTGAAAGTTTAGAATAAAGGAAATTAGTCTATAACTCGATACTCAGGCAATAATGAATAGAAAAAGAATATAAACCTGGATTAACAAATAGTATGACATGTTGCCAAAATTCTGCTCGCGATCTTGTGCCGGTAAGCTGTTCCCAGTAACTACGTTGAACTACCTTGAAGTTCTTCTTGTTGGGTCCGACGAGGTGCTGCAGGAAGTAGTTGAGCATGGAGGCGACGCGCTCCACCAGCGTGGGGTGGCAGAACACGTAGGGCGCGTGCGCCGCGAGCCGCGCCAGCGTGCGGATGGTGTCGCGCCCCAGGATGTTGTCGAAGCGCGCCAGCATGCCCACGTGCGACAGGTTGGCGAGGTTCTGCTCGCGCTCGTGCGCCGGCAGGCTGTCCCACGCGCCCGATTCTCTGCAATATACGTAGGTTTTGCTTTTTACTAATCCCACACAGTCAAAAACACACACGCGCACAAGCACACGAACAATTGCACGCACACACGCGCACGCACACACGAACAATTACACGCACGTACCCACGCACGCTACGCTGTACGTTCGCACGCTTCCACGTACGTACGTACGCATGCACGCACGCACGCACGCACCCACACAGACACACACACACACACACGCACACACACACCACACACACAATCACGCACGCACACACAAGCACATCACTCACGCTCCTAAATACGTACGCACGCACGCACGCACGCACACACACACGCACACACACACGCATTTTAGAAGTTGGTAAAGTTACACTTACTGCGCCGTTTGCATCGTCCGGATCTGAGCCATGTTGCCCAACGCCTCGTCCAGCAGGAAGATGGCGTCGTTCATCAGCAAGTTGACGAAGCGCAGGAACAGCGGCGGGTGCACCGCCTCCATGTTCGCTTCGGCCTCCCTCGCTAGCCGCCTGCGAACATTCATCTACGTCGTAAATGCTCACAACCCAAGACCAACTCTAAGGCTCTGTGTAAGGGTCTGCCTCAATACAAATTTTATTTAGTTATTTGTAAGCAAATAAGACTATAGGCAGGCAAATTGTACGTGGCAGTATCATCCTTACATGTCTATATCAAAATCATTGCGTAAATGTGTCAATTTTAAGAAAATAGTCCGAATGTCGACTATCGAGTTTGAAGTGAGAGTGAGTGATTTCGACTCACAAAATAGTCGACTCTCAGAGTCCTCTCAGTGTAAGACAAAATTTCATAATAATAGGAATCTAGTATTTTTTATATAGAGAGCAGCTAACAAGCTATAGTGAACAGGAAAGCGTAGCATAAACCGCCGTATCTTAAAAAATGTCTTTCAGGAATAGTACCAACTCATGGTCAAGAAATCTTTTAAAGCTATGTAACATACGTAAAGGCATCCCGATGCTCCTCGATGCCCCACAGGAAATCCATGACGAGGTACATTGGCCGGCGGTAGTTGAACTTTTGCTCGAACTGTACGCTCTGGCCGGTCATTTCTATCCCCACAAACACATCCAGCAGGCAGGGCACGAGCTGTAATATACATATTTTTCAAATACAGTCAAACCTGGATAAGTGGAAGCTTAAGGGACCTTTTTTTCTCTTATAGAGGTTTCTCACTAACCCGAGTTTCAGAGTAAAAAAAGGTAAAATGATGGGGCCTGGCAAATTACTTATAAAGTTTTCTCACTTACCCAGTTTTCACTTACTCAGGTTCGCCTGTATTTTCGTGCAAATTTTACTGCAGAGCAATCGAAAGACCAGCACAAGCAATTTTGCGTGAAGTAAATAACATCTTCGGCTGTCCGGTGCATCATCATTTACCATCAGGTGAGAACACAGTCAAGTACTAACTTGAAGAGATTTAAAAAAAATGATTAAATTTTAGAGGCTTAGTTTCTTACAAAAGAAAATTTTGTTCAACAGAACTTCTTCTTATCCCGGACTGGGCACAGGTTCTCAAAGTGAAAACGTTCTGACCACAATCCATCGCAGTAATTCCACTCTTTTGAGAACGTTGCGGTCAACTCTCAGGTATTTCAGGTTTCCTCACGATGTTTTCCTTCCCTGTTATGGAAGTGATATTTAGTTTCGTACATAACACGAAAAGTTCATGCCTTGGATTCAAACGACCCTCTAATGAGAAGCAGAGGTTTGACCAATGGGCTATCGCTAATCCGTTTTCAAGGAATTAAAATTATACTAAGTTGCATAAAATATCTCCATATAAGAACTTTAATATTTAAAATAATGTCAAGGCACTCTGGAATTACACTCCCTCAGACAATAAAAGATGAGAAGCGGGACAATTTATTCAAAGACAAGCTTAAGAAATGGTTAATCAAAAAAAGCTTCTACGAAGTGAGAGAACTATTTAACTAGAGAGCAAAACCTCAATGTCGCGACACTCAGAAATCATTATACTTAAAGACAATTATTTTATATGACTTTTATATGGGGAAAAATGTATTATTTGCTACGCCCTGACAGGGCATTTTGACTGTTAATGTTATGTGGTCATGTATGCAAATAAATAAATAAAGTAAAGTAAAGGAGTGCCAAGAAAAGTGCCAACTTGAACAAATATGTAGGTTTCGATTACGACAACGGTGTCGCAAGTTCAATGGTGTTTTCCCATCTCAAAAAATGCCAAACGAAGAGCGCGCATTATGCAATTTTCAATACAAGAACTCACTTGTAGCCTGTGTGGGTGGTTTTTGAAAAGCTGCTCCCGGTAGAAGGACGCAATGTTGCTGAGAGGCTGCTGGTCGTCCGGGTGGTTGGGCAACATCGCCTCCAGGCACTCCGCGAGTCGCGCCCTAACACATTGACACGGGTGTAAAACATACAAACGAATCCCCTTATTCATAAGGAGGACCTCCTCTTATACAAGGACCTCCGGTGCTTGCTGCTGGACGGGATCGTTCGCGAAGTTTCTGGTCCAGTTTATTATCAGGATCTCGTGGGTTCAGCGGCCAACTTCGGAAAGCTACGGGAGTTCGCGCACGCGTGGCATAAGAGGCGAAGCGGCTTGGAGTGACACAGAGAATTTATGCTGTGGACAGCGACGACGCGGCGAGTCCGTATTTTGTATCGTCCTGCCCCTGAATGGGGAGAGTGAGTTCATAGGGACAAGGAGCGAGAGGAAACAACTTGTAGGGAGTCAAGAAGGCGCCCCGGGAACACGCCAAGAGCAAGTGCCGAACGGGCGCCCTCCCGCGTTTCGGCCCCCATAACCGCGAGGTTGATTGGGCCATGGGTGGTGGACGAGTTGTCCCTATTATTCATAAGGCCCGGTTTTCACCAAAGCGGAGCTGTGTTTGAGTAACCAATCACATTTCGACATCTCCTCTCCTCTCAGTTTCGGAGATGTCAAAATGACGAAATCTGACTGGTTACTCAAACACAGCTTCGCTTCGCTTTGGTAGAAAACCGGGCCTAAACGTGAAATAGCGGTCGAATAGATATACACTGTTTTGTCTTTGTTTGCCACAGAAATTTGAAAAAACATGCATGCGTTTTGGTTCGAAATCTGGTGGAGAACTCACCTCAAATGTGGGTTATAAGTCCTTGATGAGTCACCCATGAATGTGAGCACGAGTGTGAGCGCGGGCTGCAGGAGCCCCGCGAGGTCGGCCTCCTCGGTGATCGCGCCGACGGTGCGTCGCGCCATCGTTATCAGCACTACTACGTTCTCTAGCACGAATTCTGGAACGCATCTGGCAACAAAAGTGGTCATATATTATCGTCTGCGCTTAGTACAAAATATTAATAATGTTCTTACCGAGGGTCATCCAAAAATGCACGTAAAGTTGCGCTCTTTATACAAGTAACAAAGAGTCGCTGTCGTGACTCAGTAAAGGAGGTAAAAAGACCGCGTGTTGAGATCTCTGTTTTAATTATGGGCTTTTACCAAACCACGTGCACGTCGTGGCCTGCAGCCGGTGCAGGTTCGTCAGCATCTCGTTATACTAACCGCAAGGTGTCGGGAGGCGGTGTGGTGACAGGCATCTGCACGGGCAGCACAGCGCCGGGCGCGTAGCTGGTCTGCGGCGTGTCGGGGTCGGGCCGCACCGCCACCTGCACCAGCCACGTGCACGTCGTGGCCTGCAGCCGGTGCAGGTTCGTCAGCATCTCGTTATACTAACCGCAAGGTGTCGGGAGGCGGTGTGGTGACAGGCATCTGCACGGGCAGCACAGCGCCGGGCGCGTAGCTGGTCTGCGGCGTGTCGGGGTCGGGCCGCACCGCCACCTGCACCAGCCACGTGCACGTCGTGGCCTGCAGCCGGTGCAGGTTCGTCAGCATCTCGTTATACTAACCGCAAGGTGTCGGGAGGCGGTGTGGTGACAGGCATCTGCACGGGCAGCACAGCGCCGGGCGCGTAGCTGGTCTGCGGCGTGTCGGGGTCGGGCCGCACCGCCACCTGCACCAGCCACGTGCACGTCGTGGCCTGCAGCCGGTGCAGGTTCGTCAGCATCTCGTTATACTAACCGCAAGGTGTCGGGAGGCGGTGTGGTGACAGGCATCTGCACGGGCAGCACAGCGCCGGGCGCGTAGCTGGTCTGCGGCGTGTCGGGGTCGGGCCGCACCGCCACCTGCACCAGCCACGTGCACGTCGTGGCCTGCAGCCGGTGCAGGTTCGTCAGCATCTCGTTATACTAACCGCAAGGTGTCGGGAGGCGGTGTGGTGACAGGCATCTGCACGGGCAGCACAGCGCCGGGCGCGTAGCTGGTCTGCGGCGTGTCGGGGTCGGGCCGCACCGCCACCTGCACCAGCCACGTGCACGTCGTGGCCTGCAGCCGGTGCAGGTTCGTCAGCATCTCGTTATACTAACCGCAAGGTGTCGGGAGGCGGTGTGGTGACAGGCATCTGCACGGGCAGCACAGCGCCGGGCGCGTAGCTGGTCTGCGGCGTGTCGGGGTCGGGCCGCACCGCCACCTGCACCAGCCACGTGCACGTCGTGGCCTGCAGCCGGTGCAGGTTCGTCAGCATCTCGTTATACTAACCGCAAGGTGTCGGGAGGCGGTGTGGTGACAGGCATCTGCACGGGCAGCACAGCGCCGGGCGCGTAGCTGGTCTGCGGCGTGTCGGGGTCGGGCCGCACCGCCACCTGCACCAGCCACGTGCACGTCGTGGCCTGCAGCCGGTGCAGGTTCGTCAGCATCTCGTTCTCGAGCAGAGCACAGCGGAGGCTGACGAATCTGTAATTTGATTTATATCGAAAAATAATTTTATTATTACAATACAGGAAAGCGAATTCGAATCATCATGAAGAAACATCAAATAAAGTCCTGAATCGGGTGCAGGTAGATTACGCACGCGTATTCTGCAGCGTACGAAACTACGAAACACTCAAATAGTTTGAATGTTCCAGGATGTTCATGTAATTTGTTTCGTCACAAACTCCATGTCCTACGTACGTAAATCCAAGCTTGGGCTCAGGTAGGATTCCTAATGCTGCGTACAGACCGGCCAAACGAACGCCAACGAACGGGTTTCGTTGGCTTTCGTTGCTGCAATCCGGACGGCTTAGCGAATGCCAACGATCGCTCGTTGGCGTGTGCCGGCGATCCGAAGCGTGGCGGTAACATCAAAGAAATCGAGCTATTTGATCGAACTCTGTTTGGACGGTCGCCGAAGGCCAACGAACGAACGCTCATTTTACTTCCAATAAACACAGTCCTATTCTTAAAATATGTGGTTGTCCACCATCTTCGCTTACGTTTATTTTTTCTTATTCTTGCTAATTCGTTTTGGTATATAAAACTAGCAATTACAATGATGTCGTCGTCGTCCATGATTAAATTGCGAGTGAAAGAGAAAAGAACCGGAATCAAGTGCCAACGAACGTTCGTTCGAGCACAAATGTATTTGGACGTAATAACGAACTCCAACGAGCGTACGGAAGCCAACGCTAGCGAACGATAAATATCCATCGTTGGGCGTTCGTTGGGCCGGTCTGTACGCACCTTAAGAATAAGGAGAGTCTGACTTGGTCTGATTCAGACTCTTCTTATTCCCAGTAGCGGGCTAGTTGGTAGATTGAAATGACGGCGGCGAAAATCGCAGGTAAACTCGCTATTCTAGGAACAACGCAAGCCACTTACTTGGTCATGAGGAACTGCACACGCTGTCGCAGAGGGTCGATCAAATTGTGGTTAGCGCCCGCTACATCTGCCATCGCGCGTTGAGCTCGCCCCAGCTCCTGTCCGCATCGCCACAGCTTCTCCGCGCACACACGCACACCTACAACAATCAATAGATTAGCTTATATTATCTCATTGACTTACTAAAGGACAGCGGGTGTAATACAAAATTCACGAAAAAAGTGTCCCGAGAAAACCTATATATAAACGAGGGTATGTGTATTTTTATAAACAAACTAAAATATTGTAATTTATGTATTAAACCATTAAGCCTAATTTTACTTGCAACTAGCTATAGTGCGATTCTCTCCCTTTTCGCGTTTTATTTCTCTTTCGGTTCGGACACTTTCTAGCGCTGACCCGTCATCCTTAGTATTGTCTATGTCTTATCTGTAATCATGTATACAGCATACGCACATAGAGATGTCTCTTTACTTTTGTCGCTATCTTTTCTCTGTCTACCAATATGGATCGGAAAGAGAAAAGAGAGCAACAAAAGTAGACATATCTCTACGCGCGCAGATTGCCAAATGTGAACAAACAACTAATTGATCTATCACGCCATGGATGGATTGGACTGAATTTTGGTATACTGATAGCTATTATGCTGTAAATATTTGCCGACAGAGATTTTTTATAAACTCAACTCCCAGGTGGTAAAATACGATGGTAACACGAGCGAAGAAGTGAGTGAACTTAGATCTGTGCCTGTACTATACTGTATATATAGCAATAACCATAAAAACAAAAAAAAAATTACCTAAATCTATACACTTCTGAGTCATGAAGAAGCACTCCGTAACAAAGTTGTACGTGTCAGCGGTGGGCCTCTTTATGGTCTGCCCGTCTTCGGCCTCGCGTGCGGGCAGCAAGCAAGTCTCACTGTGGAGGCAGTCGAGATGCACGGATTTGGATTTACATTCTTCTGGCTGTGGATGAAGAAATAAATGAAGAATAAATCTATTAATTTCACATACTGAAATCATAAAATCATACTCCTAAATGTGTGTAAAGAAAAATTTAAGCTACTTTCTGATTAGCTGAGAAAAGTGGTGAATAGCAGCAGATCAGCAAATTAGGGGGCAGAATTTACAGCCAATTATGATACACGTCTTCTTTATACAACTATACTCTTTCCATTCGTTTATTTTCTCATTGACATGAAACAGATATAGCAATAGCAAGGGAGAGAGATAGAGGTAAAGTTGCCTCTTCCTGGTCCCTCGCTATTACTGTTTCATGTGTCAAAGAGAAAATAACCGAATTGAAAGAGTATAGGGATATTACCCCATTATCAATAAGATGACTAGGACCAAAAACATATTGTGAACTTTGCTACCTCTTTTATATATTTGTATGTGTATTTTTGATTCATTATGGAAATAATCAACCACCCACTGAAACTATTTTTTCGTTGGGCACAAAGACCAATTGGTTTGTGTATGGTAGTGTGTGTGCGTGGTAGATATCTTGCACGCGTGTGTGTATGTGTGTGCACTGTGAAAGAAGTTAAACGTGTAGCTTTACTATAAATAACTCACCATCACAGCACCATACGTAGGATCAATTTTAAGTGCCTTCGGGTCATCAGCGGTAGAACAAAATGGTTGACACAACTGCAAAAGCACTGCTCCAAGGTTCAGCATAAATCCATCAGACACACAGGTCAAAGTTGCAGCACTCATTGCCCCTGCCTGGAGAAAAAAATGAAGGGAACTTCATACAGTTTTTTTTCGTTATATAAATATTTAATCTCCAGCAAAGTCAATGAGGGTTTTGATGAAAATTCACACCACCGGCCGCTACTTTCATAAAAGCTTTTGGTATAAAATTAATATTCTTTTATTATAATTAGTCTTGGATCATATAATGCTCTCCAAGTATAGTACTTTGGTACGGCTAGCAGGCGTGAATTTAACCCCATTGACCATTAAAAAATAATAAAAGCTATAATCACTTTTATACTTTACTAACTAAACCTTACACAAATTAGTTACTGGTTTATCACACATATATTTAGTAATGACCTGTCTACGTCAATTTATACTGCCACCTATACTCATTCCATTCGTTTATTTTCTCTTTGACACATGAATGATGAAACAGATATAGCAATAGCGAGGGACCAAAAAGAAACCACTTTACCTTTATCTTTCTCTAGTCCCTCTCTATTGCTATATCTGTTTCATCATTCATGTGTCAAAGAGAAAATAAACGAATGGAAAGAGTGTAGTGATTTTTAATTAATTATTTTGAGTTTACCTGAACATTCCACAGCTTTCCTCTAGCAACATTGGCTTTTAAACATTTTCCTATCCATGTCAGTAATCTAGTTTTTAATGCTGGGCCCCCTTTCAGCAAACTCAAAAATATCTTATGCAAATTATTTGTAAGATGTGATGAAGCATTCCAGATTGATGTTTCAATCATTGAGGATGCTGCCTGAAAAATGTAATTCAAGTAATTCAAAGTCACCATTTCTAAAGGATTTTTTTAATATTGTACGGATTTGATTACTGTACCTGGTCCATGGGATTATCGAAAAATTCATGCAAGCCTGCAGCACTGCGAGGTAAAACTGACAAACTCAGCAACCCACCTAACACAGTCCCCTGATACAGTCTACCGTTTGTCTCAATCAGTGGTTCACACTCCTCCATCAACACTAACGCTAAATGTGTGTTACCTGTAACATTAAAAGTGTTTCATTGCAATATAATTTATTGCAAAATATTCCCTGAACATCAGGAGCTATTAAAATGCTATATTAGCTGGTATCAACGATTTGGTGAAAATTATACTACAGTGCGACAGGGCTATCTTGGCACATGGTCAAAACCAGAACTAACGCCGCTATCTTGTGAAACTGTTTGATAATTCGCTCCGTCGGCATATTTGTTGATATGTTGCAAGTATTTTGTGTTGTTTTGGTTTATTATTATCTAAAATTGAGAAAATTTCATTAGCTGGCTGCTATAGATCTACATTTGTTCTACAACTACGCACTCCTGACAATGTCATTCAAGTGGCAAGAGATCCTTGTCAGACTGTATGCATCTGTGCTCCTGTCATGTAAATTGCCTGTATAGTATACTGCCTGTACTGTATAGTATACTGCCTGGGATTGGAAGCCCTAACTCCTGATGAGAGGAGGAGGTCTGCAGTCTGCACCAAAGGGGTTTCAGAGTTTATGTAAAGTTGTGCACTGTGATTGCAGGTCATCACTTTTTTTTACCAATCTTGTGCTTAAAACCTGCATGGTAACCCTTATTGCAAGTGATAAGATTAAATATAAAAGACAGAGTTTTAAGTAGGTTTTAGAGATATTCATTGCTCCCCAAAATTACCTGCAAAAAGTTGTATAGATGGTAATATGTAAATGGGCAAATTAATTAAATTTGACTTATTTATATCACTATGAATCCTCTTTAGCACCGGCATCATGGCATTTCGCAATTGATGATGATAATCTTCAACTCCTGAAAAATAAATGTCATGTGTGTATTATAAAAATAACTGTATTAAACATCAATATACCAATTAGAACTATATTGATGGTATTAAAGGTAAATTATGACTCATTAACTCAAGCATAGCTTAAAACACTGGACAGATAGATTTGGCCCTGATAATTATTATAAATTATAATGTAGGCATTTCCTAAGTAAGAATATTTTAAAAGTGACACATCAACAAAACCACTGACCCATTCATTTTTGTAAAATCATATCTGAAAGAAACTCTAAAAAAATACAATGAGAATTTACCTACCATCAGCAACAAATGCTTTAACTAACTCATTCATAAACGTATGACTTTGTGATCCACCATTTTTAAGGATTTCCACAAGCTGTACTGAGAAATCTTGTCCTTCAAATAACACAGGCTGCATCAGTGCAGTCACTGCATTCCGAAGTATGAGTTCCTTCATTTTTTCTAACGCATCCCTCACAAATTGTGTATTAGTTTGACTGTAGCTATGAACATTTTCCATTGAGCTAAACAAATAAGGAAACACTTGCTTCTGTATAACATGTTCTTTGAACACTTTACTTGTTTTTGGTAACACGCTTTGCTCAATATCTTGCAAGAGTAATCTTTCAAAAAGTGCCTGTTCCAATGCTTCTAAATCGATCAGAGTTTGTGGACTCATAGCTTGCGCTAGTTCTTCCAGATACACTAACTGTTCATCGGTTTGTCCATCCAATGCATTGGGGTTGATGGTGAAATGGAACACATTCTCGACAATTTTGTTTATCGCGTGAGCCTCTGCTTCCTCTGCGGTCTGCTTTGCGTCCAATGATACTGGGGTGCTGGTAAACTCTGTGCCGTTCGCACTTTTCAATCCAGACACCCCCAATAGGCCCGCAAAGGGATTACTTGGGTCAGACATTTTAAATCAGACTTACAAATGAAAAGCAAATGAACTGCAAGGACTTCTGTTTATTCACATTGTAAATCGTTTGTTTTCTAAAATCATAGTTGATTGTTTCTTTACACACAACAGTTGCTACAAATTACTAAAACGCTGACAGTACTTAAAATAAATAATTCGTGTTGCCGTGCAATGTGACAGAATAAAAAATATGCTCACTCTAACAAATTCACAAAATAATGCTAATCATTAATTTAAAACATGAAATAACTCCAATGGGAAAAGACATTAATGTGAATTGACAACTCTGAGCTGATAAACCTGATAAAACATCTGTGTGAACGGTTGAGGAAATAGAAAATCTGCCAATGATCTGCCACACACAGGCCACTTGCCCGCCCTTAGACACTATTTACTCGGCCTATATTGGCCTATTCAGTAAAATTTACACGTCTTGCAGTAATGATCACTGTTGCGTATGGTTCTTTATACATTGCTGCTTTATCAAATGTAACGAAAGTAAGATTTTGTAGCGAACCTTAAATGGATAAAAAAAAAATTGGTTGTCTGTAAAGTCGGTTTACGGACGATAGATTTACGTGATAACGTCATAATTGGCCTCTCTATCGTTTGTTTTATCGTGCCTCTCTATCGCTTATTGCGCGCTCTCGCTTGCACGCACAGGCTCAGGTGGAACGTTACGCGGAACGTTACTATTTTTCATGTGCGTTGCTATTGTTCATCAATTTATTAAACGTTATCACGTCAATATAATTCTCAAATCTCGTCAAATGAACTCGTTGAAGGTCACCGAGTGATCATCACTGAGATATAGAATAAGGGCCCAGGCTAACTGGAGGCCGAAAATCTGCAAATCAAATAGTAGATTAATGACACATAACAAGTTTACGACAGTGATAATCACGCAAATTAAAGTTAAGTCTACATCATTAATTGAACGACAGAATTCTTCAACTTAGTTCAAAATTCTTCTGTTACGAAATTTTAGTTTCCAGTGATCCCTTATCTGAGTAACTGCACAAAATAATCGTTTATAATATGCGCATCAAAAATTTATAGGAAAGTTTTTAATAAAAACATGTAGCTCTGTTACAAAAAAGTGTAATTTTTAGGGTTCCGTCAATTTATATTTAGAGTCTGTCTAATGAAAGTAGAGACTCGGATTTTTTCAAAACTTTTTAAATGGCAGCACTGACACGTCAATCGGGAAAAGGAAGATGGCGGTTGTTGATATTTTTCTGTGATCGTATTTAGTGCGGATTTACTGTGATCGGGTGAAAAAATGAATAAAACAATTAAAAGTGGAGTGCGGGAGTTACTGCTTTGTTTAATATCGAAATTCAAAGAAAAACAACAACAAAAATAGGCTGCTTTTACACAAAAACAAGATTGTTTACATGTTGTAGATGGTTTCTTGTGTAAATAAAACAGTTCAGTTTGATACTTGGTTTTAAATCCTCCCAAGTAATAATTAGTGTATTATGTCTTTTAGAAAACCATCTCTGTTATGTGCCAATATTATGTTATC
This sequence comes from Coenonympha arcania, assembly GCA_036785405.1. Taxonomy (NCBI): domain Eukaryota; kingdom Metazoa; phylum Arthropoda; class Insecta; order Lepidoptera; family Nymphalidae; genus Coenonympha; species Coenonympha arcania. The sequence continues at coordinate 9,928,350 of CM072067.1, forward strand.
GTTTTATTATATCAATCATGCAAAATTTTAACCTTAATAAACCTTAATTTATATTGTAAATTGTTTTTGTTTTGTATAATTTTAAATAAGATAATTTTTATTATTCCTAATCCCTTTTGCTCCCACTTCTGATTGTGGATTGGTGGGCTTCTTACACCTTTGAAAACATAGTGCTCAGGCATGTAGGTTACCTCATGATGTTTTCCTTCATAGCTACGCAAGTAATATTTAGTCCTAAGACGCTCATTACTCCAAACAGTTAAAAGACGCGAACCCGGGACTCGAACCCCCAACCCCCTGATGAGAGGTAGAAATAATAAATTGGTCAGCAATTTAATAAAGACTTGTGTGAAAACAGATATAAAAAAATAATTAAATTGCAAGTATCAAACTGAGTTATTCCAATATTTGCACTATAATTTTGGGGATGACCTACAAAAATTTTTTAAATTTGCCGGGCGCTTTCAGTGCCTACTTTCAGTAGACAGACTCTACAACTGCAATTGTTTTTTTTCGTCAATAAATAAATAGTATTGCCGTATGTCTGCAACACATTATTATTATGCCAACAGCGAAAGTAACAATCTAAATTTGCCAAATTGGTATAAATTTGCCATAAATGGTCACCTTGCTTGAACACTTATCGTCATAGATGGTGATTAGTCTGCGGTTTACATTCTGGACATGAATCAAAGTTTTTTTAAATACAATCTTATTGCTTGTATATCATTTTCCAATTATTAATAATAGGTTATACATTACCTACTTAAACGGATTAATTAATAAAAAGAAGACAATATTTAAAAGGAATAATATTTCCTAGGTCTGTGGACAATAGATAAAAGAAAAGATCTTAATACTCTGTGGTTGAACTTACAAACGTTGATATACTTTTATTTCAGTTCATTATGTGTATGTGTATTTAACTTAAAATTAAAACTAGTAGGTAAATCACTCATTTAATTCATTATTTTTAAACCATCTTTCCAATTATTAGTAGAAAACTATTTAATAAGAACTCTTAATGACCGGAAATTTTATGATTCTCAATGTGGCAGCAATGTAGCTACAAAAGCGCCATACGCCTTTGCGCGTTGAAATTTTGAACTAAATGATTGCAAACCCCGCCTTTGTTTCGCTGCAGTCGTCGCCCGAATTTGAGATCAATATTTTGCGTATTCTATTTGTTACGCCGTCTTTATGCAGCAATGCTATGAAAGATTTCTTTTACATGGCGTATAGTAGTCGCACATAGTGATTTGTTCATTTAATGTAAGATTGGTAACACTTATATGTATTTACTTAGGCCATTATAATCTAATGCGTGCCCCCTATATTTTTATCGCATTTAGTGCTTGGTCTGCTCGAATTGTCACACACGTGCAATATATATTTCTACACATATTTTTCAACAAAGTTATTGATTCTCTCGTACTTAATTCCATATTTTTGGAAAAAACATTTCTGTGGTGACTAAAGTTTTCAAGATGGCGTCCGCCATTTTAAAAATTTTAGTTCCAATTGCTATTAAAGTGAATATAATATAATATATACATTGTATGAAAAATTTGTAAAGTTTCCGCATGCATTATTTTACTGTCATAATTAGTTGACCATTCGTTTATTAACGATCTATATTAATTTGGCCTTCCTAATGTACCTAATTAAAGTCTAGTGAAGATAATGGTGGTGGTAATTACAATAATGGTAATTATTATGCTTCTAGGTATTCGCCTTACCATTTAATTTGTATAATAGTATCGTGTTTCTTTTGTCAATCCGAAATCGTAATAAAAAAAATAATCTAACCTTCGAGCTTCGTTTATAAAGAAACGACCTATTTAAATTGGTAGGGTATTGATGGGCTAATCACAAAGACGCGGGCCTATACGCCAATATTATAGTGTGTTAGTGTGAGTGACCGTTGTACACGTGACCTCGAAAAAGGAAGGACAAATATCTTGCCGTTCTAGAAGGTTGACGTCATATCGTGGCGAGGCGAGAGCGCAGCTAGACATTGTGAAATGTGAACGGCCACCCACTGCTTGCATATCTGTCCGTATCTAATAATTTACTTGAAAGTTGTGGCTATGAACAGTTAGTCAGTAGTCTATTGACTTCTGCCTCACATGTTGAATTCATAATTGCGCAATTTTCTTTATTTTGTGATACTGGAGAAAACATTCTAATGACAATCGATTCGATTGTTCCGACGTTCATTAGGTACAGTATAGAGAAAATCGGAAATAGTAATAAGTTTCATCGCTTGATACTTAATAATGTCTACATATAAAGGTTTATCTCCAACATTTTGACCTATTGCGTTGTTATCTGAATGTAGGGCGTCAGCCTTCTAAATAGCATTCACGTATGTGTGAGTATTATTAACGAGTGATGAAATCACAGTGTCAATGATTTATTGTGTAACGTTAGACAAAATTTTGAAAAGGGATCATTTTTTGCTACCTTTGTGCTGTCCATTTATCTATTTAATTACTTGTACATGATACTTGAAAACACCTATTCATAAACAAAAAAATATAATAGGTGACAGGTGTCGAAGTCTTCTTAAAATAGTCGGGTTATATGAAAATGCGATTGATCGAGTCTGCGACGTTGCCAATCCTGACGTCACACATACTAAACGTTCAGTACATTTTGGGTACGAATATAATAATTCCGTATAAAATGTACATTCTCTGATTTATGTGTGATAGGTATGACACTACAGTTTTAACAAATATTTAAAACAAAAGTAGAGTTTGTCTCTAGAAACTTATGTATTATAATATTAATAGTAATATTTTATAAATATTATAAATTCTACGGCTTTGCTTAGTTGCAAACATTTCAGATTTAACAATAAAAATATTAAATAAACATACATTGTTGACTTGTTACGCAGCTAATAAAGCTGATTTTCATTTTTTATAACAACTAGCTGTTTGATTACGGTTTCGGATTTTAAAATTGGCTCCGATTATTATTACAGATTTTTTATCAAAATCCCGTAGGAACCGTTTGCTTTTCTGGAATAAGAAGTCTCTTGCATTGTGGTTTACCTGTTTGTGAGAGTCCTGTCAAAATCTGTTAAGGCGTTCCGGATATTAGCCCTATAAAACAGACAGTACGATACGACGGACAAAAATTCTAAGAGATTTTGTTTGGACTAGTTCTTATCTATGAAATACGTAGGCAGTATTAGATTACTAGTTATTTCGAAAAAGACACTTGCTTTGTTTTACGAACTTTTATCAAAGTTCGATGGATTTAGGTCATGTTTCAGTTAGTTGCATACCTAAATATTTCTCCCACATTTTAACATTATTCGTTGTAGGATTTTAAGTTTCTTTTCTGCTTTTCTTTATCTGCTAGTATATAATTGTAGTGTTGCTAAGCAGTTCCTATCAACACCTTCAAGTACTTGTCTCCCTATATTTTTCAATAATTTAATAAGTTGTACCTATACCTACTATTATAGATATTTCAATCCACGAATACGCGCCCCACTCTTTCAAAATCGCTTATGTTTCATTTGATTTGTATGGAGTTTGACAGAGTGGAGCGCGTCATCGTAGATTGAAAGGAGTATAACTGTTTAACGTGACGTTAGAGGAAAATAATATTAATTCAACCGCCAAACTACAGGTACTCGGATGGTGGAATTATTTCTTAAAATAATTTACGATGAATACTATACGAAAACTTCTCTAAGTTCTTATGGTTTTGAGTTTAAAATTCGGATGACTTTATTAGTTAAACTAAAAAGTTCTTGAAAGGGTATTATTGTACGTCCATACCTAAAATTAGAGCGACATTAGTTGACAATGCTGCAATGTGTTTGTAAACTATACAATAACGTTACGTTTTGATCGTAATCTGCAGCGAATTCTTCTCGCTGATTGACTGGCTCAGGTTCCAGATTGAGTGGATTTTCTGTCATTACGATTACTATTACGTTTTCTTACATTATCAGCCGTATTAATTCGCATATTATACACATACAAATTAAAAAAAATCTTGCACTCTTGATAGCGGAAAATCCTAAATATGTAACAACATTTAGACCTGATTGAGAGATTTTTATAAGTAGAATGCTTTGTACAAATAAATAACTATAAGAATGTTCGTTATCTGTAAAATTTCAAGCATTTTTTCCAGATCTTTCGATACTATGTTCAGATTTAATTAATTTTGTGTTTTCTCAATTTCAGTGAAAACTTCAAAATGGCAAACCCAGAAACTAACACAGAAGACTTAGAAGACGGAGAAATTGAAAGTGATGGTGAAGAAACAACTGAAGTTCAAAATGAAGTAAAGAACGAGGAAGCAGTTCCAGCGGCTGATGAATCTGTTAATCAAGATGGGCCAGAGGTCCAAAATTTTTACTCTTCCAAATCAGGTAAGAAAAAGAAATCTAAATCAAATAAAAGCGTACAAAAGCTTAAAGATAAAAATAAGAAAAGTCGTAAGTACGTTAATACTGGAGATGAAGATTTTGCAAGTAGTGTTGAAAAAGCTATACGAAAAGCCATGAACAAAGCCGATGGTAATGAAGCTCAAGAAGATGAAAACGTGGAGGAGCGACGTAAACATAGAAAGAGAAAGAAGTACGATGGAAAGGAAGGACAAAGTAAAAAACGTAAAAAGCAGGATTTCACAGAAGACATGGATGAGAGTGAAATGATGTGCGTTAGAGGAGCATCACCAGTACAGAGACAGTCTCCTCAAGAAATGTGTCGAGATGAAGATAAGGATTCTTACGAATCAGATAGTAGCCATGACTCCCGAGAACATCCGACCCAACGTCAACGACATAGACCACCTCAGCGTGAGAGAAATAAAAATAAAAACGATAGAAGGCGAGGGATTCACCCAAATCAAGACCCTGAGGGTGTTTGCTTATATTATATGCAAGGAAAATGTCATAAGGGTGATGACTGTATTTATTCTCACGATGCTCAACCTCCCCGAAAAATGGAACTGTGTAAATTTTATTTGATGGACTGTTGTGCGAAAAGAGATAAGTGTCTGTATATGCATGCAGATTTCCCATGCAAGTACTACCACACTGGGCTTCCTTGTATATATAAAGATGAATGTAAGTTTGCACATGGGAAGCCTTTGAATGATGCACTTAAAAATATTTTATTGAAGCATATTGAATCGGCTCCTAAAGAAATTTTAGGAGATTTTCCGAGATTAAATAGAGAAGGAGCCATGAAAATGATTCAAACTACACAACTCAAACTAATACAGCAGTTTTCAGAAAGTTCTGATGGTCAAGCAAGAAATATACCTTCGCTGTTTGATTTGAATATTCCAAACCCGCAAAATAATTTTGACTCAAATCAAAGTAATCAATTTAACAATGAGCGGCAGAATAAAGTTTCACCAAAAGTGCGGCAATCACGGTGGCAGACTGACGATCAAAGTTCAAATTTATCTCCAAATAGCAATGCAGGTGTCAGTAATGTTCTGTGTATTAAAAATTTGACCGGAGTTTTGACACCAAGACAGATATCTGATCTAACTAAAATGGGCATAGAAAATCTTGACCAATTAGGACAACTGACGGTATTGCAGTTAAACAGTATTGGTATATCTTTAAAACAAATAACCGAAATCCAATTAAATACGATGAGCATACAAAAATTTGGTTTAATTAACAATATTGAGCAACAGCCTCAATTTGTGGGATCTAATGTAACAAAAGATTTGGACTTACGAGTTCCCCCTGCAGCACCAACATCAAATAATTTGGCAATACCATCTGAATTGCCTGAGCGAGATATTGATATGCGTTTTCTTCCAAATATAAATATTGGCATAAACGACGATTCTTCTGCTAGTAAAAACATAAAAAAGGATGCAAGTTGTAAAGATATGATAGATATCGATCAGTATACTAAAGATGCGCTTAAATTTGCATCTAAGGACAAGGAAAATATTGATATATCGAATGAAGCATTAGAGAAAGAAAAAGGAAATGCTTCAAATGAAGTGAAAGACGTTGACCACAGAGTGCTTACTTTCATAGAATCCGATCCAACGCTTCATCGACCTGACAAGGAAGAAAAATTCTTACATACTGAAGGTGATACTGACATACGTTTCTTGCAACCAGAGCCAATTTTCAAAAATCCCGAGAAAAGAAATCGTCGCTCTACTACTGATGACGACGAGGATAACAATTTATTGATTGATGAAAAATGGTATTCAAGTGACGAAGAGAAGGGAAACAAAAAGAAGTCACCTAGTGCTTCACCACAAAAAACATTAATGTCTCCTCCACCGGCACCTCACGTCATAGAACCAGCGGCTGTTTTAAGTAAACTTGGAGACCTCTCCAAAATTGATATCAGCGAAGAAGTCACAAAATTGTTAAATACAATGAAGAATAATTTACAGGATAACAAAACAAATACCAGTGAGCCTACGGAGCAAAATATATCTCGAGATCCTCGATCCAGAAGATCTCCAGTTCGCAATACTGAAAAAGTAATAAAATCTCCTCCTCGCAAAAAGCCTCCTCGAGTCTCAATTTATGAATGTGTAGACGGCGAACCAACTGATGGACGCAGAAGAACTGATGTAGATTTACGGCAAGCAGATTTCAACCCGCCAAGCTTTGGAGACACCGATCTGAGACAAAGTACAAGTGGTGATATTGATTTCCGTTTAGCATTACCTTTTAAGGCAATGGCCAATTACACACCCGCTTCTGAGATTAACGGCTCCATAAACAGCCACCCACCTATTCCATACAAATTAGTCACAGTTCACATACCGCGACCCGATTACACTGATATTAGAAACAGTACAGCCAAGTCGCAAGCTTTAACGGATCCTAGGTTAAGAAAAGTGTTTAGACTTTCAGTAGAAGAATCAAATAGCGATAGTGAAAAACCTACTACTACTAAGCCAGCTGTAAATGCGGGTCCACGAATAGATCCGCGAAGAAAACCAAAAGAAGCGGTAGGGCAAATTGAAAGTTCACATTCTGAACAAAAAACTAATACATTAGAACTACAGACAATTTTACAGAACTCCAATTGGTACAAGGAGTTAAGCTCTACACATAAAATTTTTGTTAACCAACACCTAGCACCTATAACTCAAATGATTAAACAACATCAACAAGAGATGCCTGGTAAACCTTTCGACGTAACATTAATTCAAAATAATTCCATATTATGTAGTATTTTTAACAATTTAGGCATTACATTAGGAGAAAATGGTGAGTTTTCGTATTTACCGAAACCTAAAGAGGCTCTATTAAAAACTCCTGCCAATTTTAATCAGAATACAAACCCTTTCGCCATCAACAACACTATGCCGGGAGCTCCTGGCGCTATGGAAGGTAACATGAACATGATGAACATGCCGCCAATGGGTGGTATGACTTCCATGAATCACTTGCACGGTTTCAATCAAGGTTTGCCGGATCCTAGAGGCGGACCGGCTCCGGGCCTATTAGGCATCGCACCGAACATGCCTCATAATTTCAATAATAATAAATTTAGCGGAGGGCCTCCCAATTTCGGAAATATGGGATTCAACGGTCCTCAGGGTGATTTTAATTATAATATGGAAGGCGATCAAAACTTTCAAAGGTTTCCTAATCCTAACAGAGGCGGAAACCGTGGTCGCGGCAACGATCGATGGAATCGCGGAGGTTCTGGAAGGGGTCATAGAGATAGAAAAAATTTTAACGATCGCGGCAATTGGAAAAATGATAGGCATTAATAATATCGTTGTAAATAGATAAATATAGATTTTAAAAATATATCCTTCCACATAATATTATAAAGTGTGATCGAGGTGATAATTTTGATAGTAACGGGCTTGTTAAGATAAAGTTTTTATAATTTATTTTATCCTGATAAGTAAGATGTTCTGTACAAGGTCATAAATATAGTAAATATTTTCTAACGTAAATCAATTTAGTTTCTAAGGAGGTTAATTGTATGAAAATGATTAGGTTTTAAATTAAAATAGAAACAGTAATCAATAATTAAGTTTATGTTATGAAGTACTCATTATATATACGAGCCAAATGTTTTAAGACTGAGTACAGGTTTTAATCGAGTTTTATGTTTACATAATAAACGAGTATGTATTAATGTGATCAAAAATATCATGAACTTTGTGATTAGTGACAGCAATAATGATTGAAATGTTGGTATGTTTTGAGATAGCAAAGTAATTTCGTCTCAAAAAATAGCATTATAATAAGTGTTAGTTTAGCGATTAGCCTACTTTACAAAGATCAATTAAAGGTGTCTCTAATCAGTTTCCATTCTTTACATTTGTGAAAGGATATCCCTCTCACCTGTGAGAGAGTCTGCCCAGTTGTGGGAATGATGACATTTATTATTAAGATTTAGCTGTATAGAAACATAGACTTCCGTTCTTTATGAAATAATATGTAAAAGATGTATAGATTAAAGCGTACACGACTAAAATAAATATAATATCTTTAATACATTATAACTGTCTTAATTTTAAAACTTTTCATAAACCTCTTATTTCAGTTAAATACAGCATTAATGCAGCATAAATCAAATACTTTTCAAACGATGAGGAAAGTGAAAGCAAATCTCACAAACATAACGACGAAAACAATGTATGGATGTTTTTCAGATTTTCCGTATGTTGAATCACAGATAAGGTGAGTATTTAGTAATTACCAGTAAGAAATATACTTACTGGAATAAAACCTGATACAATATTAGACGACATTGACTTTATTTAAGGTCTGTAATATAGAAGTGACGTAATTAGAAAAGTCGATTTTCAAACGATTCCCGCCAGTTTTCAGATTGACTACAACTTGTGATACTTTGGAAAACGTCGGAGCTGTAAGCAAGAAGGGCTAAATCAATTAATGTGTTCTGTTGCCTGAGCCAAGTTACTAATAGCGTTACTTCGCGACGTATAGAAATGGAATGAAAAAAAATGCGATTTCACGTTTAGTTGATTTGACGTTCAGTGACGCTCAGCTAAGCGTCATTGAACGTTTTCGATACCGTCGCGAGTAACGATATTCGTCACAATGCTCAGGGGGCTGAAATATAGATTGTAGAGCCCACGTAGGCAAGTGTGTGCTGGCATGCTTCACACACGTTTGAGAACAATACAGAGAATTCTCGGGAATATCAGACATGCAGGTTTCATCACGATGTTTTGCTTCATCGCTAACTTGAATAAGTTGTTTGTAGTAATTGGTATAAATTATTGTAATTAATCTGGTAGTACGGATTCACACAACTTCTCGTATTGCTGAACCGATTTGGAAGTAATTATGAAGGGATTACTATTTCCTGATTGCGCCCATCCATTGACACCACTGGCACGAGATGTTAAAAACTATCTACACGACCTTTTCTATAATTTAATGGTCACAAGGTTAAAACTACAACCTGCTTATAAGCCAAGGTTTTAAGACCAGTTCAAGGTTAAAAAATATTGAAAATGTGAGTTTTAAGTTTTAACCTCCAGTGCTAGTGGTGACAACTGGTGGCCCTTACAAATTAGTTACACACATTAACGTTGGAGATGAGGCGAATCTTTGATCAGAAAATAATATCGGTTTTTAAAAAGTAGGTAACATTAATGGCTGAGACTTCCAAATATTTCTCATATTTGGGCATAAATAATCAATTATTATTAGAACAAAGCAGAATTCAACGTGTGAGACCTTAAATATTTCCGCAGAGACCTTTATTATACCTATGATATAATTATCCTGTGGTTGAGGCTGATGCAAGTATCTTAGAGCCAGTTCATTCAACGAAAACAGACACGAAACCTTTAAATATGGCAGCCTAATTTGTATAGAGATAAGGTTCAGACTGCCATATTTTAACAGTTAAGTAGGCCGTTTGTCCATCACAGCTGTCACCGGGACGTCACAGAAAAGAAGCAGACGCCATCGAAGCAGCGATCACACATTTGCTAATGGTTGTATGGGATAGTATGTCCAGTGTCCACCATCTTAATATCACGTTTATCCATTCGCAGAAGCTTTGCAGATGACTTTCCCTCCCACTTCATATTACCGTGACCCCGGCTCGCCCGTTATCAGACGAATGCGGGCCGGGGTAATATAGGAAGTGGGAGGGGAAGTCGTCGGCAAACTTTCTGCGAACGGGTAGTATACAGATACAATCTTCATCTCTGTTACGGCTGCGGTGGACAAACGGCCTTTCGTGTCTGTAAACGTTGAAGCAACGGGGTCTAGACCCAAATAAACGTCAAAATCGGTGGTACACTGGAGGATGTTGTTGACCCTTACAATTTCTAAGAATTCGGTTTTGAACTATCACAAACAAACACACAATACTTCTTTAACAAATGCTTAGGTTGGTTTACGTATCTTTAATCTTACTAGGTTAACCTTAAAATAGAACAGACATAAGTAACATACACAGATTTAAGGAGTCCAAGTCTTCTTGATCGTCTTCACAGTTGTAGAATACCACGCATTGTTTGGCGGATAATTTCGCCTGGCTTACAAAATAATTGTACAGCAACTCCATCTCCCTTGCTGCTACATTGGCATTGTTTGGTGAACAGACCAGAATGACACCGTGAACGCCGACGCGTAGAGCTGGCCAACACGACTCGAACCTGGGGGTCAGATTTGTTCGAAAAATAATATAAGTACCTGAATGAAATGATTAGGTAAGTATTTATAATAATGATAACCAATTTATTAAGTGTCTATTAGTTACGGCAACTAATAGACAATAAATTGGTCATCACTAAAGCCTAGCATTTCTCTATATTCGTTCTCAAAGGTGCGGAGCCTACCTGCATTGGATCCAGATTGTCTATGGCCAAAAGTACAAATTAAATTTAAAACCCATATGACATACATATGGAATTTAACAATTCCCGTGGAAACCATCAATTTTTCCGGAATAAAAAGCAGCCTATGTTTTAATCCAGGTTAAAATCTATCTCCATCTCAAAATTTCAGCCGAATCGGTTCAGTAGTTGCGACGTGAAGGAGTAACAAACACACACGCACACAAACTTTCGCCTTTATGATAATTACTTACCTAGTGTGATTTGTACTCAAGTCTTCAAGTAGTAAAAGAGTCGCGGGAAGGCGCTGGATACAAATGGCGCAGGACCGTGCGGGCTGGAAAGCATTGCAGGAGGCCTTTGTCCAGCTGTGGACATCCGTCGGCTGAGACGACGTACTCCAAGTATCGGGATGTTGACGCTTCCTATTCCGTATAGGGTATACGTATGACTATAATTGTGTCTGTTTAGTCGCAGTAACGCCGTATGTATGGCTTCAAATCTTCGTGCTACATGGCACATGAGAATGTATCTAGGTACGCAGTACGACCAATGCAATAGAATCTAGTAGGTCATTGACGTACATCTAGTACAGCAATGTTGATATATTACAACTGTAGTTAATACAAAACACCGAATAAGTAAATGGGATTTGGGTCACACGAAAATGGAAAAGCGCTCACTTTGTACCTACCTAATTACTTACTTGTGGTCGCCACTGCAGTCCCACATTTCTATCTCAACTTTACATTGTTTATCGTTGACGTTCAAGTGGGAGAGTTCAAACTCGACAATTCGCACACCTTGCGTTGGTCTAGGTGTGCCAGCTTCTTCCATGCTTATCGACTCCGATAAATAGTTGGCTATACACGTCTTTCCACTCTGAAAGAAAACATACCTACATTTTAAGAGACAGGTTGTTGTACAGGGAAAATCCCAGTAAAAAATACTGGTTTGAATGAGAGAAAATGGAAAATTTAAGAGGGTGGATACATTACATCAGCGGGGCCAATTAATAATATTTTCAACTTGTCAAGATGCATGGTATATGAGTATCGATAAATAAAACCACTCAAACTACTATCTTATCTGAAAACGACTAAATACTAAAAAATCTTTGTTTTGTTTACATTATTTTATCCTAGCAACTGGCTAGCAACAACCATATTGATTTGACTGATTCAAAGTCAAACTCAAATAAAAGATAATCGTCATCATATTTTTATTTATTGTTTCATTGTCGATGACTTGTGCAGTAGGTATTACAAATTAAAAGTAGGTAAATGTTGTAGCGTTGAGATCTGCGGTCAGCGGTTGAGATACTGCAGCTGCTTTGGTCTTCACTGTACCTACGGAGTACGAAGTACGGACCTCGAGGCTTGGCCTTCTTGCTCGGGACTCGGGAGTAGGCGTGGGAAAGATCTTTGCCCCGGTAGAATTCTAGCTAGGTCGTTGCTGGCTAAGGTCTTGACTCTACATCGTGCCAGTGCCACGGTCACGGTGTTTTGTAGAACGTAGATTTGTAGTTTGTACATGAGAACGCCTCTACACGTAGCTAGCGAATTTTACAGTAGAGGTCGCTAGCGCTCATTTTGCTCTATGGCCGCTGTAAACAACGACATCTGTTATCTTATTCTAGAGTTCCAAACTCTAGATAACGCAGAGAAAAAGGGTTCTTAGGCCACCAGACTTCTGGAACTGATTATATTACTGCCACGGCAGATGAGATTCCTCTGATTCCTTATGAATTTAGGCTTCGTTTATGAATTATGGCCTTCATCTTGTTGATTCTAAGTCCTGACTTCAGAGTGACCATGCAAAACGAAGTACCTACTTAGATAAGTTTAAGTGGATAGATTTTATGTAAATTTACTTGCAGTCGCGTCACGTGTCGATGTCTAAAAATATTTTAGGCTTTTGCTCCCGGAGCAGGACAGGCGCCATATGTGCGCAAATGACCAAAATGGCGGCCGCCACGCGAAGGGATAAGGAAGCAATGCCCATTGGCCTTGGGGTAAGCATCCCTGGATGATATATCACGAATGTCATGCATGCAGGCGGTCCCATCCACATTAGCTGCGTTGGAGATAGGGTCTGTGGGCTCTAAAGTGACCGCTTTCTTTCGGTTGGTTTGGGTGTGTGGAGGACTCGGCAGGGTAAAGTTGTGTAGGAGAAGTTGACGTTGGAGGATACCTACCATAATAGTGGGTCCTTATGGTAGTAAGGTAGGATGGACAATGATCGGAAGTGTTCGGTGTCAAGTGGTGTAACTACTATGTACTAACCTACAATTTGTCATAGACGCCGCTAGATGGAGTTGGTAGTATAATTGAATGTAAAAATGGTGTAGCAATTTCAAACATAAAAAAACCGTGGATAGAGTGTTCGGATAGCCTAGTTTAATCACAATAAAATCTAACTTTCTTAAGAATATGTTCTTAAGAAAGTTAGATTTTATTGTGTTACATATGGAATTTAACAATTCCCGTGGAAACCATCAATTTTTCCGGAATAAAAAGCAGCCTATGTTTTAATCCAGGTTAAAATCTATCTCCATCTCAAAATTTCAGCCGAATCGCTTCAGTAGTTGCGACGTGAAGGAGTAACAAACACACACGCACACAAACTTTCGCCTTTATGATAATTACTTACCTAGTGTGATTTGTACTCAAGTCTTCAAGTAGTAAAAGAGTCGCGGGAAGGCGCTGGATACAAATGGCGCAGGACCGTGCGGGCTGGAAAGCATTGCAGGAGGCCTTTGTCCAGCTGTGGACATCCGTCGGCTGAGACGACGTACTCCAAGTATCGGGATGTTGACGCTTCCTATTCCGTATAGGGTATACGTATGACTATAATTGTGTCTGTTTAGTCGCAGTAACGCCGTATGTATGGCTTCAAATCTTCGTGCTACATGGCACATGAGAATGTATCTAGGTACGCAGTACGACCAATGCAATAGAATCTAGTAGGTCATTGACGTACATCTAGTACAGCAATGTTGATATATTACAACTGTAGTTAATACAAAACACCGAATAAGTAAATGGGATTTGGGTCACACGAAAATGGAAAAGCGCTCACTTTGTACCTACCTAATTACTTACTTGTGGTCGCCACTGCAGTCCCACATTTCTATCTCAACTTTACATTGTTTATCGTTGACGTTCAAGTGGGAGAGTTCAAACTCGACAATTCGCACACCTTGCGTTGGTCTAGGTGTGCCAGCTTCTTCCATGCTTATCGACTCCGATAAATAGTTGGCTATACACGTCTTTCCACTCTGAAAGAAAACATACCTACATTTTAAGAGACAGGTTGTTGTACAGGGAAAATCCCAGTAAAAAATACTGGTTTGAATGAGAGAAAATGGAAAATTTAAGAGGGTGGATACATTACATCAGCGGGGCCAATTAATAATATTTTCAACTTGTCAAGATGCATGGTATATGAGTATCGATAAATAAAACCACTCAAACTACTATCTTATCTGAAAACGACTAAATACTAAAAAATCTTTGTTTTGTTTACATTATTTTATCCTAGCAACTGGCTAGCAACAACCATATTGATTTGACTGATTCAAAGTCAAACTCAAATAAAAGATAATCGTCATCATATTTTTATTTATTGTTTCATTGTCGATGACTTGTGCAGTAGGTATTACAAATTAAAAGTAGGTAAATGTTGTAGCGTTGAGATCTGCGGTCAGCGGTTGAGATACTGCAGCTGCTTTGGTCTTCACTGTACCTACGGAGTACGAAGTACGGACCTCGAGGCTTGGCCTTCTTGCTCGGGACTCGGGAGTAGGCGTGGGAAAGATCTTTGCCCCGGTAGAATTCTAGCTAGGTCGTTGCTGGCTAAGGTCTTGACTCTACATCGTGCCAGTGCCACGGTCACGGTGTTTTGTAGAACGTAGATTTGTAGTTTGTACATGAGAACGCCTCTACACGTAGCTAGCGAATTTTACAGTAGAGGTCGCTAGCGCTCATTTTGCTCTATGGCCGCTGTAAACAACGACATCTGTTATCTTATTCTAGAGTTCCAAACTCTAGATAACGCAGAGAAAAAGGGTTCTTAGGCCACCAGACTTCTGGAACTGATTATATTACTGCCACGGCAGATGAGATTCCTCTGATTCCTTATGAATTTAGGCTTCGTTTATGAATTATGGCCTTCATCTTGTTGATTCTAAGTCCTGACTTCAGAGTGACCATGCAAAACGAAGTACCTACTTAGATAAGTTTAAGTGGATAGATTTTATGTAAATTTACTTGCAGTCGCGTCACGTGTCGATGTCTAAAAATATTTTAGGCTTTTGCTCCCGGAGCAGGACAGGCGCCATATGTGCGCAAATGACCAAAATGGCGGCCGCCACGCGAAGGGATAAGGAAGCAATGCCCATTGGCCTTGGGGTAAGCATCCCTGGATGATATATCACGAATGTCATGCATGCAGGCGGTCCCATCCACATTAGCTGCGTTGGAGATAGGGTCTGTGGGCTCTAAAGTGACCGCTTTCTTTCGGTTGGTTTGGGTGTGTGGAGGACTCGGCAGGGTAAAGTTGTGTAGGAGAAGTTGACGTTGGAGGATACCTACCATAATAGTGGGTCCTTATGGTAGTAAGGTAGGATGGACAATGATCGGAAGTGTTCGGTGTCAAGTGGTGTAACTACTATGTACTAACCTACAATTTGTCATAGACGCCGCTAGATGGAGTTGGTAGTATAATTGAATGTAAAAATGGTGTAGCAATTTCAAACATAAAAAAACCGTGGATAGAGTGTTCGGATAGCCTAGTTTAATCACAATAAAATCTAACTTTCTTAAGAATATGTTCTTAAGAAAGTTAGATTTTATTGTGTTACAGGAATTTAACAATTCCCGTGGAAACCATCAATTTTTCCGGAATAAAAAGCAGCCTATGTTTTAATCCAGGTTAAAATCTATCTCCATCTCAAAATTTCAGCCGAATCGCTTCAGTAGTTGCGACGTGAAGGAGTAACAAACACACACGCACACAAACTTTCGCCTTTATGATAATTACTTACCTAGTGTGATTTGTACTCAAGTCTTCAAGTAGTAAAAGAGTCGCGGGAAGGCGCTGGATACAAATGGCGCAGGACCGTGCGGGCTGGAAAGCATTGCAGGAGGCCTTTGTCCAGCTGTGGACATCCGTCGGCTGAGACGACGTACTCCAAGTATCGGGATGTTGACGCTTCCTATTCCGTATAGGGTATACGTATGACTATAATTGTGTCTGTTTAGTCGCAGTAACGCCGTATGTATGGCTTCAAATCTTCGTGCTACATGGCACATGAGAATGTATCTAGGTACGCAGTACGACCAATGCAATAGAATCTAGTAGGTCATTGACGTACATCTAGTACAGCAATGTTGATATATTACAACTGTAGTTAATACAAAACACCGAATAAGTAAATGGGATTTGGGTCACACGAAAATGGAAAAGCGCTCACTTTGTACCTACCTAATTACTTACTTGTGGTCGCCACTGCAGTCCCACATTTCTATCTCAACTTTACATTGTTTATCGTTGACGTTCAAGTGGGAGAGTTCAAACTCGACAATTCGCACACCTTGCGTTGGTCTAGGTGTGCCAGCTTCTTCCATGCTTATCGACTCCGATAAATAGTTGGCTATACACGTCTTTCCACTCTGAAAGAAAACATACCTACATTTTAAGAGACAGGTTGTTGTACAGGGAAAATCCCAGTAAAAAATACTGGTTTGAATGAGAGAAAATGGAAAATTTAAGAGGGTGGATACATTACATCAGCGGGGCCAATTAATAATATTTTCAACTTGTCAAGATGCATGGTATATGAGTATCGATAAATAAAACCACTCAAACTACTATCTTATCTGAAAACGACTAAATACTAAAAAATCTTTGTTTTGTTTACATTATTTTATCCTAGCAACTGGCTAGCAACAACCATATTGATTTGACTGATTCAAAGTCAAACTCAAATAAAAGATAATCGTCATCATATTTTTATTTATTGTTTCATTGTCGATGACTTGTGCAGTAGGTATTACAAATTAAAAGTAGGTAAATGTTGTAGCGTTGAGATCTGCGGTCAGCGGTTGAGATACTGCAGCTGCTTTGGTCTTCACTGTACCTACGGAGTACGAAGTACGGACCTCGAGGCTTGGCCTTCTTGCTCGGGACTCGGGAGTAGGCGTGGGAAAGATCTTTGCCCCGGTAGAATTCTAGCTAGGTCGTTGCTGGCTAAGGTCTTGACTCTACATCGTGCCAGTGCCACGGTCACGGTGTTTTGTAGAACGTAGATTTGTAGTTTGTACATGAGAACGCCTCTACACGTAGCTAGCGAATTTTACAGTAGAGGTCGCTAGCGCTCATTTTGCTCTATGGCCGCTGTAAACAACGACATCTGTTATCTTATTCTAGAGTTCCAAACTCTAGATAACGCAGAGAAAAAGGGTTCTTAGGCCACCAGACTTCTGGAACT
The DNA here is from genome assembly GCA_036785405.1 of Coenonympha arcania. Lineage (NCBI taxonomy): Eukaryota > Metazoa > Arthropoda > Insecta > Lepidoptera > Nymphalidae > Coenonympha > Coenonympha arcania. Next base: position 9,945,658 of record CM072067.1, read on the forward strand.
GATTATATTACTGCCACGGCAGATGAGATTCCTCTGATTCCTTATGAATGTAGGCTTCGTTTATGAATTATGGCCTTCATCTTGTTGATTCTAAGTCCTGACTTCAGAGTGACCATGCAAAACGAAGTACCTACTTAGATAAGTTTAAGTGGATAGATTTTATGTAAATTTACTTGCAGTCGCGTCACGTGTCGATGTCTAAAAATATTTTAGGCTTTTGCTCCCGGAGCAGGACAGGCGCCATATGTGCGCAAATGACCAAAATGGCGGCCGCCACGCGAAGGGATAAGGAAGCAATGCCCATTGGCCTTGGGGTAAGCATCCCTGGATGATATATCACGAATGTCATGCATGCAGGCGGTCCCATCCACATTAGCTGCGTTGGAGATAGGGTCTGTGGGCTCTAAAGTGACCGCTTTCTTTCGGTTGGTTTGGGTGTGTGGAGGACTCGGCAGGGTAAAGTTGTGTAGGAGAAGTTGACGTTGGAGGATACCTACCATAATAGTGGGTCCTTATGGTAGTAAGGTAGGATGGACAATGATCGGAAGTGTTCGGTGTCAAGTGGTGTAACTACTATGTACTAACCTACAATTTGTCATAGACGCCGCTAGATGGAGTTGGTAGTATAATTGAATGTAAAAATGGTGTAGCAATTTCAAACATAAAAAAACCGTGGATAGAGTGTTCGGATAGCCTAGTTTAATCACAATAAAATCTAACTTTCTTAAGAACATAGGTAGGTAAGTAATAAGTCAGATTTGGAAAGCTATTTTCAGACCAATTCAGAGCTCCGAAGGAGGCATAGGTACTTAGGCGTCTTGTCACTCCTGTGCCTAAACACTCGCGGTCTGAATTTTTTTATGCATGGCTGAAAAATATCTAATTAAACCTAACCTAACATAAGCCTTAGCTACTAGAAACTGATGTAATGTGCTGCATTTCTTGTATATTTTCAACACTTATTTAAACTTCCCATTTTGAGCGAATTGTATAGATAATAAGTATTAAAGATAAAAAAGTTGTAGCTGAAGCTACTTATATTCCATTCTAAAACCATACAATCTATAGTTCCATCACTTCTATTGATGTACCTTGTGACCTCCATGAAAAAGAAAACTTGTGAATGTTTCAAGACTCTAGTCAGGTAGGTCCGTAGGCACCTAAGTACTTACCTAGATAAAAACTTCCAAGTCAAAATATCAGGATACGGTAGTTAACGGGTATGTAGGTATAAGTACGAACATATTCTCCGGAAGCAAAATGTAGAACCATTAAAGGACACTAAAATAACTGTTCTCGGGCAGGTCTAGAACTGGATGTGTTGCTAGGTACTTGCTAACCGTTTGCAGTCTAACGCGGCTTAAGTATCTAGCTGCTAACAACGGCTGTAGTGCGCTTGTTGGCTGTTGCCCGTGTTACCAGTTATTGCCAACCATACTATACTGTATCTACCAGTATTAAAACGGGTAGATTTAATTTCTGTTGAAAGATATTGAAGATCAATTTATAGCTGTTATGGGCGAAGTAAGTAACCAAGACAAAGATGATGTCATCTGAGTAAGCTACGTATTCTACACAGCATCGCATCGGAACTGGGACCACGGATTTAGCGGTGCGACTTTGCTGGTAGGGTGGTAAAGCGGCCAAAGCTTCCTACCAGTCTGGACCTGATCCCAATTAGAAATCATAAAATTATACAGTGGGGCGTGGCAAAAATCCGCGACCTTGCACTCGTATCCGTACCACTGTGCCAGGGAGGTCGTCAAAATTCCACGTGAAGGGAATCGTCAAATTATGAAGAAGGTTTGCGCAAAGCGGGCAGCCAGTGTTGCCAGAGTATACTCAGCCCAGGTTGCCATTTGTAGGTTCAAATGTTGCCATCTGAAACTAAATGTTGCCATTAGACAAAAAAAAACCTGTAAAAAAACGTTCTATGCCTTTTAGTAATATAAAAATATTTATACCTACCTTTTGAGTAGGTACTGTTTTATGGCTCTGCATTTTGGTTGATAAAAATTTAAATCGAAAAAAATCTGGTTTTCATAAAATGTTAATCCTTTTGGTTGATAAATATAAATTCCAAAAATTTTTTTTCCTCATAAATATAAAATCATGTTTTCCTGAACCTACTGTAATTTCTAGACGTATACACCGAACACAGATCGCACTTGTTGAGTCTTCAATCAGTAAAATTGGTTTTTCAAATAGGTCTTGTAGCTTCTTCGATTAAAACAATAAAGAAGACTTACCAATAGATTTAAAAACAAAGTATTAGAAAACCACGAAAAAATTTCCTTTGCATCGCACTACACAGTGCACACAGTCACACACAAAGAATTTATTTAAAACACTACGTATCTGCTCTGTGGCCACAAAGTTTCTTCCATTTTTGTAGGCTCAGAAGGGCTGGAACCCAGAGTCGTAAAGCCAGTTATTACAAAAAAAAATCCATTTTTGTTTACATAAAACTACTTTTATCTCTAGCTTCACCAAAATAGACCTTTTGCTGATAGAAATATGGGTACAATTTGTTTGTCTATTATTTAAGTATTGTTTTCATTTGGGAATAAAAATACGTTCAAGATTTTGATTTTGTTCAATTCGATGAGTTCAGTTCATCTGCGAAATATATTCGATATTTTTTTTACCGATGATCGCGCGACAAGTCGAAAAGTTGCCAAAAAGTTGCCATTTGAGCTCGGTTGCCATTTGGTTGCCACGAAGGGTCAAATGTTGCCAAAATGGCAACCAAAGTTGCCAAATGGCAACGCTGCGGGCAGCGCACTTGTGAGGGTGACAATAGTGATCAAGTGTAACGCCTGCGACGTTATAACTAGCAGCAATATCATCTGTGGAAATAATTTTTATTTATAACAAATTGCCATTACTTTTTAGAGCTTCAAAACTTTCGACCCTAGCATACGCATAATATATAATTGACAGAGAGGACGGCGCGAAAAAATTTCTCCAGTTTACCGGTGCCAAAAATGCTTGTTTTGTCAGCAGCAGTAGGCCATGATGTAGTTCGCTCAGCAGCCACCTACAGAGTTTTGACAGATGTACTGTTTGCTTGTACGAAAAAGGTTTACGTAAATCGTTCGGATTCCCATAGGTAGGTATCCTCGGGTTTGTTATATTAGGTCCTTACATATGAAATTGGCGTTTTGTCGTACTGGCCACTTTGATCTCAAATATCTCTTCTTTGGTTAGAAATTCCAATTTCAAATTTATACAGCTATTTACTTATGCTTTTGTGTTTTGAAAATCGTAATTCATTTGTTTTTTTCTCTTTTGGTTTTTTTTTTGCGCCACTCTGTTTACAAAATGGAAAACTTGAAATATCGCGTTATTTACGAGTACGAGTTCCATCGTGGCACCAGTGCTGCAGAAACGGCTCGAAGGATTAATGATGTGTACGGCGAGGGTGTCGCAAAAGAAAACACAGTGCGTTTTTGGTTCCAACGTTTTCGTTCTGGAAATTTCGACCTGCAGAACAAGCCCCGTGGACGGCCGGACACCAAAATTGACAATGAAGAATTTAAGGTTATTGTGGAAGCGGATCCATCGCAAACCACGTCCGAGCTAGCTGCAGGCTGCGGTGTTAGTGATAAAACTGTTTTAGTTCACTTGAAGCAAATTGGGAAGGTGAAAAAGCTTGAAAGGTGGGTACCTCATGAATTGAGTGCAGCAAACCGACAAACGCGCGTAGACTGCTGTGTTACATTACTCAACCGGCACAGTAATGAAGGGATTTTAAATCGAATCATTACCTGTGATGAAAAATGGATCCTGTATGATAATCGGAAACGCTCATCGCAATGGTTGAACCCTGGCGAACCAGCCAAATCCTGCCCCAAACGAAAATTGACTCAAAAAAAATTACTTGTGAGCGTTTGGTGGACTAGCGCCCGCGTCGTTCACTACAGCTTTCTTAAATCTGGCCAGATGATTACGGCGGATATCTATTGTCAGCAACTGCAATCCATGATGGAAAAGCTAGCTGCTAAACAACCGAGGCTGGTCAATCGTTCTAGGCCACTGCTGCTTCAGGACAACGCTAGACCACACACTGCAACAACAGACGGCTACCAAATTAGAGGAGCTTCAATTGGAATGCCTAAGACATCCACCTTACTCCCCGGACCTTGCTCCAACAGATTACCATTTTTTTCGAAATTCGGATAACTTCTTACAAGGGAAAAAATTTAACTCTGATGAGGCAGTCCAAAGCGCTTTCAAAGATTTTATTGATTCCTGTCCGAATGGCTTTTTTAGTAAAGGGATCAATGAACTACCTATAAGGTGGCAAAAGTGCATAGATAGCAATGGTACATACTTTGATTAAATATATAAATTATATTTAAAAAAAATCGACTTTATGTTCCTCCCATACAAAACGCCAATTTCATATGTAAGCACCTAATATTTGTCCTAGCCCCATAATATTAGGCAACTACATCTGTCTGACGTAATGGTGCCAATTCTGTTGCGCTAAATCTCTAAACTAATTTGATACGTCTAAAAATAGTACTATCCTTTTCCATGGCGAGCATTTTGAAAAAGATAACAATATTTTAAAAACGTCAGATTAGTTCGTTTACAGAATTGGCACTTTTGAGTTTTCAAATTAATTCAAAACATGTAGGAGAATGAAGTTTGTCTGCACTGACGTCACGTGCTCAATTTAGTGACATCGACAGCTTTCTGTGGCGATCGCTAATATGCCATATGGCTACCTACGTATATCTCAAAAAACAATTTAGTATTGCAAACATGTACCCGGTAGGTATATACCTAGACCTACAGCCTACTGCCTACCACTTGCACGCGAGGACGCGTGGTGGGTGGCCGCCGGCCAGGAAGCGAGGCTGGGAGTTGACGCATGCAGTGTCGAAAATTAATAACTGATTTCTTTGTCTCTTATTAAAGAAACTTACATTTTTAAATACACTTCACTACAAATTAGTACTTAACTGCAATCTCACCTATATTGTAAGTGACGATGCAGTGGCGATGCACTGACGATGTTATCGTATACTGACTTGGAAGGGGGTAAGGAACTTTTTTTTATAATTGATAGGCTTGCGCTTGACTACAATCAAGTCTGATGAACAGAAATGATGAGGTCTAGGATGGAGCGCGCTTGCCTAGAAAATGCCTATTCACTCTTCTCTTGAAGGCACCCAGATTGTAGATATTTGGCTGGGAACACGGAAACTGGAAGGGTGTTCCACACCTTAGCGGTTCGTATCAGAAACGTAGAAGAAAAACGTTTCGTTCGAGAACGCTGGACATCAACCACATAAGTATGCCACTTCTCTCGACGTCTTGCGGTTCTATGGTAGAAAGGTGAAGGAGGCAAAAGGTTGTGGAGTTCTTGAGCATACTCTCCAAAATATATCCTGTAAAAACCGCTAAACAGGCAACACTGCGTCGGTGTTCTAAACTGAGCAGTTTCGCCCGTGTTAGCGATTCCTTGCCGATTATTCTGCGTGCGCGGAGGAGGATAATACCCAGGAGGTCGATATGATCGCTAATCGGAACGGATACATTTTGAAAAGTGGGAGCCAAGGTGAAGGGGCTCTTTTTTGCGGTGAATAAGCACGCTTGCGTTTTGGTAGTGTTAAACTTGACTAGATTAGCGTCACCCCACTCAGACATTTTTTTTAGAGTCAAGTTAACGCGATCTACCAATGCCTCTCTTAGCTTAAGTATCTCAGCACCGCTGGCTTTAGGACTAAACATGTATCTCTCCGAAACAGTGCTGTCATCAGCATAACCAAATAAGCGTAGCGTGGTTTAAGCAAATCGTTGATGTGCAGCAGGAATAATGTCGCGGATAGAACAGATCCCTGAGGTACACCGGCATTGACAGCCATTAGTTCTGAAGAGTGACCGTCAACGACCACTCGAAAAGACCGTTCTCTCAGGAAATCAGATATCCAGTTACAAAAGCCAGCGGGTATTCCATATGCTGGGAGTTTGCTGAGTAGGCTGCCGTGCCAGACTCGGTCAAAAGCCTTAGAGATGTCGAGATCGCCAGTGCTTCCGTTGGAACAGAAGCGCATACTGACGGTCCGACAAAAGGTCATTTTCTTCAATGTATGCTAGGAGCTTGTGATTGAGTACACACGTTCCATACTTTTACAAAGGATGGACTTCTAAGATTTTTTACCCAGCATCGCGCTGGAACGCTAATCGCTAGTGCGTCTTCCACCGGGCCAGACCTGTGTCAATTTATTACCTACCTATAACCTAAAGTCTACTAGTTTATGATAAAAATGACTACAAGTTTATGATAATAATGACATGGAAAGATGTTTTAATTTGTCAATTGACTGAGTTGCAAAATGCAGCGACTGAATGATATTCCTAGCGACTGTAATTTGTAAATAACTATCCAAAGTAAGTAGACCTAAAATAGGTAACTTGTGTGTTATTGTCGATAATTTTGTCGTTTCTTTGCACATCAAGTTTTCTAATACGAGATTGAACAAAACATTGCCCGACTTCAAATTGGTGTACATTAAAAATTATTTCACTTTTTGTTTGCATTTGAAGTTTGGTTTTTGAAAAGAATTTTCCGTTTTTTTTACTACGGTACTTTGATCAATGCTCAATACTACAATAGGTAGTAGGAGTAGGTCAATTTTTTCTAATGAAAGTAAGTATAGATCGATTTATTGGTGTGTAGATTCTATAAATCTGCACAACTTGTTATTAGTTTGCAATTAATTAAAAACTATATTTTGAATCTGTCCAATGAGACTGTCCAAATGTTTGTTTGTTTGAATGTTTTCGGTACTCAATTTGAACTTGTAAGCTTAGTTTACACCTTAGTAAGTAACTATGATCTGTGATGTAAGTATGTAGTACCTGTGATGTGATGTAGTACCTACAACTTATAAACTTAAATAACTACCTACGTCTAAGTGTAAGTACCTAAGGATATTCTCGTTCAAATTGCAATTGGAAAGGCGGCCCACTATCTGTCCCATAAATCAAGCAAGCATCCGGGTTCGTCGTGCTATCCAGCGTGTACTTTGAGCTATACCTTATAGGAACCTAGGTGTCCTAACGCTGTTCCTAGGTCATCGACCGCCTGCAGCCTCACAGGCTAGATTCGCAGGATACGATAAACTTCAATAGTGCATTGGTTGCATACAGTTTATACTACCGTGTCTCAAGTTGTTAGATGCCAGGAAATTGAATATGCCGGTGTAAATAATTTCCGTAAGGTTCTTCGAATGTTCTCGTAACATTGAGTATTTCTGTGTACTTACTTAAATAGGTAGGTACCTACTTCGGATATTCTCGTAAGCTGAAAAACGAATAGGTACAGCGGAAAATGTTACAAAAGAATCTAATCAGTAACTTACTCTAATTACTGTAGAGGTCTTGCCCGCGTGAAATGGTGCTAAGGATACTGGCAGCATTTCCGTGCTGAACAGCCAGGCTGATTCGTTGCGCAAAAAATGAGCCAGCCCTTCTGTCATCTGAGGCTATTAGCCGCGCGGAAATAATTCGAAGGAAAGGAAGTTATTAGGTACCTACTCTGTGGTCGAGCTTTGCTGTCTATTTACCGAATTACGGACCCCGTCTTCAAGAAAATTACTTTTGTTGATTTTGAGTTTATTTATGTGGAACTTATTTTCTACTTTTAAATGATGATCCCAAGTGAAGAAGAATAAGTAAATAGTAACTGATCTATATTCTATACCTACCTAGGTAATCTGATAAACTCCCAACACGTAGCCTATTGTCCGTCCGGCCTGCCGAATGGCCCGTAAGTGCAACGCAACAGTTCCGCCATTTTAATACAGCGCTGGCAGCGAGATACTGCATCGACTATACTTTTTACTCGCGGCTCTCACCGCGTGAATTTCGGCATGTTTTAAAGTCCCGACTCCCGTGGGAACCATGGATTTCTCTGGACTCTCTGGAGTAAAAAGCATAATATTTTCAACTTGACTTTTAGCTAAGTCAAATAGGTAAGTTCAGTAGTTGCGGCGTGATCACACTAACTTTCTCATTTATAACGTTATTAGGATATTATAATTTTTCTCATTACTAAGACAGATCTCGTTACCTCTCCGCTAAGTGAAGCGGCTGTTATACACCGACAGGCAGCAATAACATTTACAGCGCGCACCGACATCGTTTCCAGAGAGCAGTAATATAAACTGCAATGGCACCGCTGCAGCAGTAAGGCATATAAAACTAATGTCGATTTATTACACAAATAAAAGAAACTTTTTGCAGCTTTATTTGTTATTCTTCCTGAAATAGACATAGTGTTGAATTTCTCTTGACGCTCTTGGATTTTGGGAACTGCAGATCAAGAATTTTAACAGAGTCAGCTTCCAATTGAGCTAGCCAAGGATATATTTATTTTATTCTTGTCTCAAATATAAGTGTCTTTTATTTCCTTTTAAAACAGGACTCACATTCTGCATGACGAGCCTATTAATCAAACTCTACCTGTATACCTACTATCCACATTATTTCCACCTAATGTAGCCTTTGTTTTTGAGATGTTAAGGTCGAACTATTTACAATTTCTTTCTTGTTTCAATTCGAATATACAAGATATATGGTTTCGTTGAAGACATGTTGAAGATAACTATGACTTACAACGTGTCAATAGGACTATACTTAATTTTAGTGGAGAATGGCAGGCGGCGCGGCGTGTGATTTGTGAAGGTACAGTCTTCATTTATCAATGACTCTACGTTGACCAATCTTCTAGAAACTGACTTGAGTACATAACAAACTAATATCAAAAATATTAAGTAGTAATATCTTATAATCCATAAAGAGAAGAGCTACCTTTTTAAGATAAAAGACGTAAATTCTTTAAAAGAAAAGTAAGTAACTTAAGTATTTACGATCCCACAAAACAAACTTCAAATCGATTAATTAATTTGAATGCGAATCAATGTCGGTAATGACTATTTTAGTCCATCAGGGTTGTACCATCAGCGGTTAACCCGCTAATTGCACGATTAAACAGCAATCCCCGGCCATAAACAAACATCGCAAATTGAATGCGAGTAGCAATTCGAGTCCAATTACAATTTTATCGTTTATCTTCAATGAGTGTTTCATTTTCACGTACATCGCAATAAAATTGTCGCATTGTATAGGTTACTGGGTAATTGATTAATGTAGCATCGATACGGCCTTATCGCGGATCGCGCAGTACCCACAATGTCCAATAAAGTAGGCGATTTTATCAGATGCTGTAAATGAATCAGTGCAGCGCAGTGCACAGGTTCGGGGAACTTAAGATGCTACTAGGATGCTTTATTTGCTCTATACATTTGCGTATTGGAGTACGCTTTACTAGATACTTTTGTCTAGTTAGCATACAACTTAGGTTCTTAATACTTATGTCATTAACACGTAGCCACGAATTGAACATTGATTCCTTCGACGTGCACTATTAGATTTTCATTGATTAATCCGACTAGGTAGACGTATGATATATGAGTAAGTATATCAGAGTAGCTTACGTTTTATATATTTTAAATTTCGAGCAACACGAAATTTTTGAATTAACGTAATACAACTTTAGCATGGGTCACTGTCCAGCGACCTGTTATGTTATAAGCTGCAGGTTTGTACTCGTAAATACGATTACCAAGTAAATTACAGTGAGAGGCATCATAATATTCAAATGTCCACTGGTTGAGCATGTTATTTGAGTTGATCGTTCAGTTTTTTATTGTAAATTTTGCAGTCGACGTATTTGTTTATGCAAATATGGCGATAAAAAGGTGGTTCAGACACTATTTCAGAGAAGTTTCTCAGATAAGAGGTGTGTAAAAAGTAATCCAAACGCAGAGTAACAGTTGTTTATGGATCGTGTTGATGCGATTGGCGAATTCTTATTCAATGGCGAATTCAGATTTTGCTCGTAAATTACATGCATTACTGTTTCCTGTCAGTATCGGGGACGCTTCTTCGATTAGTGAGGTTGCTTGTTGTACCTATTTATCTTCTTGTAGTTCTTTAAAGATTTTATGTGAGGTTTTAGTTTAGACATAAGAGAATAAATGCAGATTCAGATTTACGGAGCTCCCTAAATCAAATTGGTCTTTTCATGAAGATCACTGTGTAAGAGGTTTGGAGAGTTTATACCTAATTTCGTTAAGATTAACAGATTTTAATTGAAAGAATTGTCTACTTGAATGTGGTAATATCAAGCTAATATGATAAATATCATCGGGCAAAGCTAAATCATATTTATTATCCCTTACCACATGCATCGTTACACCAGCAAATCATAGCCACATCTGCAAATTATTGTCATGGACCATTTATTGTAGGCGAAGGTAAACTTATGGGCTAATAAAAAAATTACCTATTAGATGGTGAAAAACTAAAGGAGGAGGTAATAAATACAAAAGTGAACCTCTTGTATTAACAATTTTGATGCATATTAATTTAACGTGTAAGTATAGGTAGGTACTGTATATTATAAGAAATTATAGAGTACACAGCTGTATCCACACCTATTGGGTCATCAATCATGTCAATGCTTATTATTTCTTTTACAAATTGCCTTCTCTTCATAACTGACTTTCGCAGTACTTAATGCACCTGTTCCTAGAATATTATCTTCATAGAAATGTTAGTTTTTGTTTCATAAATTATCTAGATTTTACCTGTATGTTCCCGTTGTCCTATATGACAAAAAAAAACTGAAACGTGATCTTTCAAGAGATTTGCTCCGTATTTTTTTTCGGTAAATACGACATTTTCAAAAACTGAATCCCAGCTTAGATCGATTAATCGCCCCCGAAACCCCCTGTATAGTAAATTTCATGAACTGCTCGTTTAAAGATATTAAAAAATACCCAGACACTAGGGAACATTTTACAGTTAACAGAAACATTTTACAGTTGTGGGAATCGAACCCACGACCTCCTACGTAGACGGCAGGATCGCTACTGCTACGCCATTGGAGACGCCACAGGCCAAAATTCCTTCTGGCTTCAATCTTCCTGACAACTTCCTTGACACAGTGGCGCCTGTAAAGATTCGAGTGGGAGGTCGCAGGTTCGATTCCCGCCACGGGCCACGTTAGAATTTTATAATTTCTAAATTGGCTCAGGTCTGGTCTAGTGAGAGGCTACAGTCGTGGCAAGTTACTATGCTACCTAATATGCTAGAAAAGACGCAGCGCCAAACGATTTAGCGTTCCGGCGCAATGCTGCGTAGAAACAATAGGGGTATGCAGCTTGTGGAGCAACGTTTACAGGGTAAATTATTTACCTCTTCCTTCAGGTGATATCGTAGTCAAGTACCTACTAACTTGAAGAGGATAAAAAAATCTCTGTTTTTCTTGATGATAAGATGCTCGATCACTTAATTCGAATCTACGTTGGTAAGCATATGAGTCGTAGGGTTTAAAATGAAAGATGTATTTTAGACAGCATTTAATTTGGAACAGAGAGCCTTAGCAACTTCTTCGATGAGCCGTCTTCCCAGCCGTGTTGCGGAGTAGTCGATCCGAGCTGTTTTCGAGTACACCTCACACTCAGCCACCACTGTAGAGTTGCATGCATCCTGCAACACAAGACTGTGGTTTATAGTTTGTTCGCTCTCATTTTATCACGCCGTCGGTTGCGGCGTTGGTTTTCCCAAATGACACATTCTCACATCAAACGCCGACAAATTCTAAGCGAATGGACTATAGTTGCAGCGATCGTGCCGGGAGCTCGCTAAGTTATTGTTATTCCTCTTTGTACGCTTTGTATTTAAATAGCGGTGCAGCATCTCCTCACGATTTCTTGTTGCTTATTATTAAAGTATTTGAATTCAAACGATCTTCACGTTCTTTCTTATGTTAAGGAAAACCGGTAAAGGGTTCCATACTGTCAATGTACTATATTTGGTAGTTTTTTTTTAATTTTAGCGCATTAAATCAAAAAAATATCAAGCATAAAAATCGGTGTAAGAATGGTACCCTTTAAGCCCTTTTCCGCTTAGAAATTTTATCCTCCCGATTTTGCCCCCTTTTTAAATAAAAATAAACATAATTTTAATTTTTTTTATCATTTCAATGATGTTGGGCCACTAACATACTCGTATTATACAAATATTCCAAATTTCATGGCGAAATCTTATATGTATAGTTACTGAAATAATCGAGTATAACAGACAGATGGACAGATAAGTCCCACGGGTTCCATTTTTACCATTTTGGTATGGAACCCAAAAACTTGAGTGAATGGTAATTCTATACTTTACTTTACTTATAATCCAAATATTACCTGATACTTTACAATTACTGTTTAAAATGCTGCGTTTGTTTTATCTTAGGGAATAAAGGTTTTAAGGCTTGCTACAAGTATTTAGTACTTTGTGCTTCTCAGCTGAACAAATTGATTAATGATGTTAATATTTGCTGATTTTACCTTGTAATGGTTGAGTTGCACTTCGCTAAAGGGCGCCGACCATCCTGCGATGCCCGCCGCTCCGAGACTAGTCAAAGGATAATGATTAAATGCTGTCAGCACTCTTTTTGTAAGCATAAAGCTTTTGCTGTAATGTCCTATAGGGCTAATAACTGCTGACCTAACTATATGACTTGCTACTTTCGGTATGGGCAATTCTTTGCCGCATTCCGATTTGTATTTCTTGCGAAACGTATCGTTCGCAATTTCATTATTTATTTCATTATTTGAAACATTTGTATCATTTGTTAATTCATTTTTTTCTAATCCTCCGTTTTCGTAATCGTTTATTCGGACATCGTCTCGTTTAGTGTATATCTTACTTTTACTTGTTTGTTTACTATTACTAGATTTATAATTACGGCCTCCTTGCAGAAAATCAAAGAAGAAAACGTTTCGAACTAATATTGCAGAGGATCTGTTTGGATTCCAACCTAGATAGGTTAATCGTTTCAATAATTCACCCCACGTATATGCTAATTTTGGAAAAATTATTTCGTCCACATCTAGCGGGACGACGAATTTAGATTCGCGTAGATTTCTGTACAAACAGTCATTATAAGTTAAAATGTGGTCTCTTCTCCTCTGCCAGAGAGATCTTTCGGAACTATACCTAACAGGAACATGGAATAAACGAACAGTACCCTGAGAGCGATAATGGAGTAAAACTTCTTCACTTTCTTTACTTAGGCTATCTATGTACATATCAATCATATCAACTCCGAGTAACTTATTTGTTTCGATCCATTCCACTAAGTTTTGCGATATATCTCTTTGAAACGTCATATCTTTTACGCATATTGTGAAAGTTCTTTCATATTTATGTTTACTTTCCAAAGGTGTCAGTTTGAACGCGTTGGACGGATCTTCGCACGGTTGGGTCACAATGGATACTACAGATGTTTCCCTTATGGCCTCTGTCAAAGGACACGATAAAAGAAGCGGTGTGACAACTTCAGTTTGGGTATTATCCCATTCATGCCACCATATTTCTTGTGGCTTTGCTGCAACAACTTCTACTGAATATTTGTTGGTGTTGATTGATCGCGTTTGACAGAATAGTGGCTCCTCTGAAGAAATGTTACGACCTGCGAACAAAAGAGCATGTGATCAATATTCACTGATAGATAACAGAAGGATTCCTATTGAATAAATGTAATATAATCTCTATTTAATCTAATTGTCAATGTCAAGAATTCTTGGAATAATTGGAATAGTTATGCTTCCATCTCCTCACGATATATCTTAATTTGTAAAGTTCCGAACCTAGCGGTAGTTTTGACTTTTTGTAAAAGCCTATTGTTCAGGCCTATGTGAAAGATTTTCATTTTCAGTAGGTAAATATCTAAAATTTGTGTGTCTCTAACCAAACTCCTCCGAAACAGCTCAACCGATTCTTACGAAATTTTTTGTGCATCTTCGGTAGGTCTATATGGTAAGGTTTCATACCCCTTAGTAGCAAAACAACGTTAACCCGGTCATCTAGTATTACATATATGTAGTCTTGATTTGTATTATCTGGGGACACGGTAGTGTCCCCGCCAGACGAGTCAAGCGAAGCGCGAGGGCACTACCTATCTTTTCTCGAAGTGTTTCGCCGTATTTTTAAACCCTTATAACTTAGGCCAGAATTATTCCAGATAATCAAAATTCTCGGGAAATGATGTCGCCGCTGAATTTATTAAACGTATAAAGTTTCAATATCACAGGTTTTATACTATAGATTTTATTGACATCTGAAAAACCCAGATTTCGTCACTGACTGACTGACTGACTGACTGACTCACTGATGATCATCAAAATTCCTAGGTACTTCCTGAAGTCCTAGAAAGCTGAAATTTGGTATGTAAGCTAGAATTAGTACACAACCAACAAAAAAATTCCAAAAGTTGGGAATTTAACCCCCCAACCCCTTAAAATAGGGGATGGAAGTTTGTATGAAACTACGGCAAATATTGATGCTAGAGGTCTCAAAATTGATGTAGGGACTCTTCGTAATAAACAATTAAATACGTGTTTCAGGATTTTTAGTAAATCACCCCACAGCCATCAAATTAGGGGGTTGGAAGTTCGTATGGGGGGATGGAAGTTTGTATGAAACTACGGCAAATATTGATGCTAGAGGTCTCAAAATTGATATAGAGATTCTTTCTAATAAACAATTAAATACGTGTTTCAGGATTTTTAGTAAATCACCCTACATCCATCAAATTAGGGGGTTGGAAGTTCGTATGGGGGGATGGAAGTTTGTATGAAACTACAGCAAATATTGATGCTAGAGGTCTCAAAATTGATATAGGGACTCTTCGTAATAAAAAAATAAATACGTGTTTCAGGATTTTTAGTAAATCACCCCACATCCATCAAATTAGGGGGTTGGAATTTCGTATGGGGTTTCCCATACGTATATATACTAGATAGATACAAACTTAATTTCATGTTAGATATCTGCTAGTATACATTTGGAAAAACACGTAATTTTTTTTGGTAATTATAAGCGCGATTCCAGTGCCCAAGTGGCCAAGCGCCCAAGTGCCCAGTGCCCCGTGCCCAGTAATATCGCACGTTTCAAGCCCAAGTTCCATGCATGTCATGTTTAACAAGCCGAGTTTCACTGCATATCGAGTGACCAGGATCCAGCGCTCAATGACAAGAACCCACATTGAACCGAGTGCCTAGTGCCCAGCTGAGCTGTCGGACGTGCCAAGCGTCAAATCTCTCTGATTTTGAAGAGCGTTTAGCGCATAAATACCTGCTCAGTGCCCAAACGGACGCGTCAAGCCCAAGTTACATACAGGCCCCGTCCAACGAGCCCAGCTCTCAGTTCCCAGTGCCCAGGGTGAGAAGAGTGCCCAAGGCCCAGTGCCCAGTACGCACAGTTAGCTGTCGGGCATGCCAAGCGTAAATTATGTGGATTTTAACAGCGCCCCAACGTCAGTGTGCCCAGTACCATAGTACACGCGGCAAGCCCGAATTCCCGTACCGAGCTCCGCGTGTTCATTGCCCAGAGTCCAGTGCTCTGTGACCAAAATGAGTTGTCAAGCGTGTCAAGCGTCAAATTTGAATTTCAAGAGCGCCTCAGCGCCCAACGAAAATAAAGACTAAGTATAAATAAAACAATAGTTAAAAACTAATAAACACACAAATCTCACCGATACCTTCCGTAGATTTGTAATGGATAACAAGTAGTCTGTGTAAGTCCAGGATATAATCAGTCTACATTTTAAATTTCAACCAAATCAGTTCAGTGGTTGTGTTGTGATTGAGTAACAAACATCCAAACTTTCATTTGTATCTGATTTTGTGTTTTAATAGGTAAAATTTGAAGTTAGAAATTGAAATTTGGATCTATACATTACGTTTAATCATCATTTTATCTTGATAAATGTAAAATTAGTTTCACTTTCGGTAGGCCAAAACTACTAACTTTAAATCCAATATAAGTTTTTTAAATTTTCAGAATATACTTCTAAGCAAAGTACGTATTTACTCGTAATAAAAACATATTAGAGAGTGGGCTGTGAAAAGAGGCGCACCTGAAGTGCAAGAAATACACAAAAAAAAAAGAAAAATTAGGTTAATAAAAAACATTGTTTTAAAAAACTTACAAAAAGAAATGAAATCCCAACAAAAACATTATCATGTATAATGTTGCCAGACGAGCATATGGCTCACACTGTCAAAAAGTTATCAGATCTCATGTAGGGCAAGACTTCTGACTTTATACACCCTTAAATACAAGCTCTAACTTCACAAACTCTACACTTTAGTTACAATAATGTCTTGACCGTTTGGCTACCGTTACATTGGGCGTAAATTCAAAAATTTATTCACTTTTCAGTACTCTGTAAGTTCTGTTAAATCAAAATTTGAAATCAGGAAAATGAGTTTGGTGGGATACATTTTTCACTTTACGCCCATGTGACGGTAGCCAAACGGTCAAGACATTATTGTAACTAAAGTGTAGAGTTTGTGAATAACATTATTGTTTAAAAGGCACTGGTGGCGTACCTCGTACGGCGTAGGTTCATAAAATAGTTGTAGTTATTTATCCGAGCCATTTTCTTGCGATCGCAACTCAGGACCGTCATTACAACGGTTCTCGGATTGCCGTCTACCCACCTGGATGACACTTCCTATATACTTTAATATTATGCATTAAACAATAACTGTACCTAAATGTTTAACTAACGTTTTAGTAAGTATCGGGTTTTGTATCACTGTATCAATAGCTTTACGGTACAGCTTTTTAACCGATTTCAAAAAAGGAAGCGGTTCTAAATTCATCGGAATTTAATTTTTAAGTTTTAGTCTCTTGGATCCATAAAAATTCAAGTATCTACTCAATCGAAGCCCTGGAAATGCTTTTCCACTAAAAAGTAAAAAATTAAATTGAAAAAATTCTTTTCAAAAAACCGACTTCAGATGGCACTGCAAAGAGTGAAATAATTAGGGTTCCGTACCAAAATGGTAAAATGGAACCCTTATGGTGCGACTTTCTCCGTCTGTCTGTCTGTCTGTCCGTCACACTCGTATATTTCAGTAACTACCAGAGCTATCGATATGAAATTTTGAATAGTTGTGTATATTAGTGGCCCAATGACACAATAAAAAAAATGGAAATTATTTTTGTTCTTATTTAAAAAGGGGGGAAAATCGGAGGGTAGAAATTTAAAAGTGAGATAACTGTACTGAGTGGGGTATCATATGAAAGGGTTTACTTTGTACATTCTAAAACCGATTTTTAATTATTTTTAGTCATGATAGTTTTTGATTTATCGGGGAATATGTCTAAAAAAATACCGTTCTCCTACTCCTACCCTTATCTCCGGAGTTTACCAATCGAAAAATCTCAAATAATTATGGTCAATAGGAATTTACGTATATTTTACAGGAAAACTATAGCCAATGCTCTAACTAGCATAGTTTTTTTGATATTAACAATAAACCTCTACAAACAAAGTTAGTTTTGCGGTTCATTAACAAAGGTAATTATTACCGTTTTACATCTTTGGTCGTTACAGTTTTGGTCGTGTTACATCTACATTAGTACGAACGAATCTTAAAAGTATCTAGCTATAACTACCTAAGCTTATTTTGCTTCAGTACTTCTTGAGTACGGAACCCTCGGTGCGCGAGTCCGACTCGCACTTGGCCGGTTTTTAGGGTTCCGTAGCCGAATGGCAAAAAACGGAACCCTTATTTTAATGTACACTAATTCGAAGTCGGGCAATGTTTCGTACAATCCTTCCTTCTTCAAACCTTCGAAATACCTAATCGATGTTCGAAGAAACGATGATAAAATATTATGATGTACATTAATAGTACATTGTTACCCTAGGGATGAAAGTAACTTATTTAGTCCCGAGACGGGGTTTGGCGCCCGAGCGTAGCGAGGGCGCCTATAGTTCGAGGGACTAAATAAGTCTTTATCCCGAGATAAACACTGTGCTTTTCATTACGAATATAAGGAAAGTCAAAATAAAAATAGAAATTAGCTAAAGAAAATTGAATAATTGTGTCAATAAAAATCACTGTTAAACAGAAGCCTAAACAAAACTCTACAACTCGAAAAACAAATGAAGATCGGATTGCCGCTTGCCACTTTCCCGCCTTTTTTTTTTCTTTGGCCTAGCCGGCGGGCTATGCATTTAGCTTTTTAATAGTCAAGTATTGTCTATGATACTTCATGAATAAAGTCTATCTTTCTTCTTGTCTATGTATGCACTCGGGTATGTCGTGTTTCATTTGAACTCCAATAAAAATGTGACAACTAGTTTTTTTTAATTATTTTAGCTGTCAGTTGAAAACGATTCTCCCTAGGGCTGCAAAGTATTACTTTCAACCCGCTTCTCAGGCAACTTCAGACCTACTTTCCGTGTATGAGTAATGAAAAAATTATTTCACTCTTTCTAGTAAGTAGTAACATTTGAAGTCGGTTTTTAAACTGATTTTTTTTTTACTTTATAAATAAAGCGATTCACGAAAGTGCAATATTATACACTTTCACGTTTGAACACTCCAGTCTCCATGGTATGTAAAAAGGAAGATCGCCGCACACCGCGGTTTTTAATCTGTCACTACCATATGGGGAGAGAGGCGTTTATCTGACCCGGCCAAGAATCCACACGCGCGGCCGTTCAAGTGACAAATGAGTGTAAACTTATCTCACTCGTGCCCTCATACTGTGATGCTGGATTCTGCGCGATGGACTGCGTTTCTCGCCACTGGATAAGATTTTATGAAGAGATTACCATACAATTTAAAACTGCGTTGCTTAGTAATTTGCACCTTACGACTTCGTAAAAAATATTCGCTTCACTGGTGACCATGTAGATAATTTGTTTTCAAGTTGGTCCAAAAATGTACAGTGGAGCCAATTTTTACGGCGATCGCGCAGTGATAAAGAGGGAACTTAATACTTATCTGAACAGTACTTTGAACGTGCTTTACAATGAGCTATTTTCAGCAAGGCGCAGTGTTCGTGTAGTTCTATTATTTATTTATTTTTATAATAATGTTGGGTCATGGGTGGGTTTGAAAATTAGTAGCAAATTAGAAGTAGTTAATGGTGTATTTTTCATATTATGCTTTTTATTTTATGGTCCTAAATAAACTTGTTTCCTTTCTAACTTTTTTTTTAAACCGTATTCGGAAAACTTTTTAAAACTTAAAAACTAGTTTAGAAATTAAAATACTCTTCTTAAAACTAGATTTGGTCTCTAGCGTACGGTTACTACAAGTTACAACGTCGTATCAACGTAACATTTGAAGATTTTGTGATCTTAACAAAATTATAAAAACAAAAACAAAATACGCAAACACGTCTTGAATAGACATTTAAAAACAATTACACGCAAAAAACTACAATTCCTCACCTCGTACAATGGGAATAAAAAGACCGTGTCAGATCTAAATAAATGGTCCGGGTAAGCTCAGAACAAGTCTTCTGTGAGGTGTTAATAAATGACCTGTGTTAATGCGTTGGACAATTGTTTAATTGGTATGGTTTAGGATCTATGTTCATTTTTAACCGTCTTGAAAAGCCAAAGAATGTGGTTACTGAAGGGTTTCTTAGCTTTTACCATTCCAACGGTATTCGTCGATAGGTTCGTTAATTCTTGATCATTTTGGGTAATGCTTATTTGACCTTTTTGGGTAATCTTGTGTGGCATTGTCTCATTTATATTTGGTCAAGATGTTTGATTTCATGATCTTCGAAAATAGACAAAGGAACTGTGCGGTGTTTATCCAAACCTTTTTAAGTTCATCCTAATCGATTTTGATGATTCTTTTTTGTACTGATGAAAGTGTTTGATGTGGATGTTATTTTGAAGATATTATGGAGATCTTCGAACTAAGATGACGGAGCTCCTCAGTGTTCATTAAAATTCGTCGATATTTCATCCGCTCATTACTAATGTTGATGTCACTGTACTGATATTGATTTAAAACAAAAAAGTACACAGTGCTGATTTCTTCTATAATCTTTCTATACTTTTTTTTTTTTTTTCATGATACAACAAAATGTAGATACCTACATGAGCTGTGGTTACCCAGGTATATGTATCTGTGAGGCAATTTTTCCGTTTGGAATGCTTCATTTTAATGAAGACTTCAACAACTACCCGCTAATTACCTATTGCCCGTGATATACAATTAAAGAATAAAACTCTTTTACTCTTTGCTGGTTGGCAGATAAAAAATGTGCACCAACGTTAATAATGCCATGTGAATAATGTATGACGGTAGGTTTTATTTTAATTAACGACAGTGCATCAAGATGCGCATGTGCCTGGAGGGCGTATTAATAAAACTTGTCAATTGCGCCACCTAGGTATGCCGAACAATAGGGATGGGCCAAGGTAGTTGTTGGACGATATTTTCCATTTAGTCTAGATAATAATAATAATTTTGTGCATATATTATATTGTATCAAGGAAAATCTTTAGCTATAACTGGCATCAATAACACATGTCATGTAAACACATCTGAAATCATCTTTGACCATTAACTTGAGTGATTTTTTTTTGTCTGTTTGTCTTTACTATACATACTTCTATCATAGCCTTTTAACTTTAGAATCAATGAATGCTTTAAATTCAGCAGATCCAGAGATTACTCCTTACAACGTCACAAACTCACAAACTTTACCTCTTTTTAATATTAAGTATAGAAGACTAGGTAGGTACACACTGAGAAAAATAGTTGTAAGTTATTTACCGAATTTCACGTAAAATTTTACACAACTGTTTAGCTACCGAAGGACTGCTAAATGCTTGGTTAATATTAGCTAAATGAAAAGTTATGTAAAAAAGTAATGTGTTTTGTTGATGAAGCTAAACTTTAGGTGGCAACTACTAAAGTTCAGCTAAATGAAAATAGCTAAACTGTTCAGTAAATTCATTTTTTTCAGTGATATAGTTACTGTCTCTCTCTATTTAGAAGATTTTAATTTCAGTAAGTCGGTTTGAAATTCTGTCTAGGCAATACGCCATAGCCCAACACTACAACCTAATTACAAAATTGTAGTGCTATTCATCACTTTTTTCTCAGGTTTTATCAATGTTACAGGTGTTTTCGAGTACACCTTGCTATTAGTGTGAGATCAACACTAACAATATTAAAAAGAAGTGCAATAAACTATTTTAAGCTTTTATTTAGATACCTTTGACCTTTATTTATACATAAAAAAGTTTTCAAAAAATACAATAAAGCTTGGGGGTTGTATATTATGAGGTATATAAGCACCTAGTTTTCTAGGGGACGTAGGTACGTAGACTAGCTAATATGCAAACTAATTAGCAGTACGCTCCGGCTCTCGCTTGATAATTAATAAATTGCTTGACATTTATAACAAAGTTGATTATAATTGTAGTTATTTATATGGAGAAAAATAAAAAACTCAACCCATTAATCATACACCTTAAAATTTTAGATGAGAAAAGTTCCTCGTCTGGACTTAAAATCCAACCGTAACACACCGTAAATAGTACGATTCAGGTTTTTCGCTCAGGTTTTTCATTGATGTCACAAATCTTCAGATTTTTTTCTCAGATGAATGAAGGATTTTATAAAAAACACAAGACTGGTCCCTTTTTGGCAAAGATCTTCCGGATGTTCTAAAGCAGTCCTATTATGAGCCGTGTTTCGATTTGAAAGGCAATGTAGCCGACGAAAAATCAAGATGGCCACCACAATGCGGAACATGGTATGACACGGTAATACCAAGTTTCATCTGACAGTTGACGATGCGCCTGCATCGTTTACTATCAGGTGAAAGATTTTCTTAGTGATATCATTGTGTCAAAAATGTGACTGTGCCTCGTACTGACCGTGAAAATGAGCAAGAATGCGTATGTAGCGTTGTGCAACTCTGTCGTCGTAGTACGCGGCGTACAGCGACACCGACGTTCCCCTCACGTGCTGCCATGAGGAGCTGTGGCTGTCACGCGACCACGTGTGATTCTGGAAACAAAAAAAAATAAATACTCTATGATATTATAATGCAATAAATAATTTATAAGAGACGAGAAGTGCCCATTGAAATTGTCTTAAAATATAAATTCTCGTGTTTGTAACCAAACTCATGACCGAAGCGGCTTGACAGATTTTTATAAATTTTTTTGTCTACATTCGGTAGGTAATATTTCTAAAACTATTTTTCATACCCCTTGGCACAGCAACGTTTGCTGCAGCTAGATTATGTTGTAGTTTGAGGTTTAGGTACTTTTATAAATCGTTACCATTTTAGTAGAGGATTTTGAGATCCAGGGTAAAGTGTAGCATAAAACTGGATTTTCCTACCAATGCAAGAATCACGAACGAACGAACGAAATTCAAGAAATGTAGGGAAATGACATATCGGATCGCTACATCAATCACGTGACTTCCGCGCAATCATTTTTTGAATTCCGTTCCTGAAGCGTACCAAAAGTAATCTTAGAAGTAGAAATGAAAAGTCATATGGATACAGCTATATAACATAGAGTAATTACTATACCTAGTCATTATCTTTGGCTGTAGGTCCATCAGAACAATGAAGGAGATGAAAATAGTGGCAACAAAATACTAAATAGTAATCAGTTAAAGCCTACTTCGTAGTTAATATGCGAGTGGGTCATGTCTATTTAGCGTAGAATCAAGTGTGGTTATTTACTGCAGAAGCATATTTGTGAGCAATCCCCTTTTTAGGGTTCCGTAGCCGAATGGCAAAAAACGGAACCCTTATAAATTCGTCATGTCTGTCTGTCCGTCTGTCCGTCTGTCCGTCTGTCCGTCTGTCCGTCCGTATGTCACAGCCACTTTTTTCCGAAACTATAAGAGCTATACTGTTGAAACTTGGTAAGTAGATGTATTCTGTGAACCGCATTAAGGTTTTCACACAAAATTTAAAAAAAAGTAATAAATTTTGGGGGTGCCCCATACTTAGAACTGAAACTCAAAAATTTTTTTTTCATCAAACCCATATGTGTGGGGTATCTATGGATAGGTCTTCAAAAATGATACTTAGGTTTCTAATATCATTTTTTTCTAAAATGAATAGCTTGCGCGAGAGACACTTCCAAAGTGGTAAAATGTGTGTCCCCCCCCCTGTAACTTCTAAAATAAGAGTCTGATAAAACTAAAGAAAATATATGATGTACATTACCATGCAAACTTCCACCGAAAATTGGTTTGAACGAGATCTAATAAGTAGTTTTTTTGATATTTACAATAAACCTCTAAAAACAAAGTTAGTTTTGCGGTTCGATAAGAAAAGTGGTTTTTATGGTTTTATTTCTCCAGTTGTAGTACGGAACCCTCAGTGCGCGAGTCCGACTCGCACTTGACAGGTTTTCTTATGAATAGCCTGCATGTTTGCTGACAATTAAGCTTTTACTTGGGCGCTTTTATTTGTAAAAAAACGCGTATCTACCGCGAGCGACGCAAATTACGGTAATTGTTTACCCGATTACCTAATTGGGAAATTTGCAACCCGCCACTACTGTAAATTATAAGAATATTATACCTGAAAAGTGTTAATTTGTGCCGTTTAAAATAAAAACCGTCTGATGCAGCTTCCCACGTTTATTATACTTAGTATTAATTCTTATCATTCAAAACGTAAGAAAAAGAAAACTAAAGATTTCAACCGCATACGGATTAAAAAAAAACTTTAAAGTGTTATGTTTACTTTATGGCCAAAAGCTCATGGAATTTATTTTGGTCTTGCCTTTTACAAAGTTAAAGTCTTAGAAGTTTGAGCAAAATAAAAATTCTTGCGCGACAATCGGACCCAGGCGTGCCCGAATTCTCCCAGCTGACCAGCCCCTAGATCGTATAAGAGAAACGTTATTGTAATCGTTTACGAATTTTGCCCGCTGATTGGTTCCCTGATTTACGTCAGCCAATCGGGGGGCAGAATTCGCTAACGATTACGATAACGATAAATACGTTTTCTTACCCAATCAGACCAGGCCTTAAGAGTTATATTATTCTAAAACTGGCCTGTGCCTTAGAATCTCTTCCTTCTTTTGTTTTTGGAAGTCCGATAATAATTAGAGCAATTTAAGTTCCATACTGATCACCGAAGCTAAAATAAGTTGGTAAACTATCCCGAAGTAGGTACGTACCTAATGTGGTTTCGTTTCTTGTAGAACTAGTTCAACAATGCACCTATAAGAGGCTCTGAGAATGTTAATCTTTAGTGCGTGTGCCGGTAGCAGGTACTATTTATTATCCCAATAAGATCGCTCCTTCAGAACGTGGTAAGCAGTAATTAATTTAAAGATGTGTCACTTTCAATGCATTCCGGCATCGAGCGTAGCCGGTTAATTTGCATAAATCCAGCCTTCCTTTGCTTCTACGAGTACGGAGGAAAGTCACTGATTTATACCAGCTTTTTGAACTAAATCTGCTTTATTTTTACTACCCAACTATGGTAAACTCTTCTCTATTTTCTTAACTTCAGAGTTTATTTTAGTAAGATTCAAAGTTGGAAACATAAGATGCTTTGTTTCACAAAATGAAGCATGAGCGAAGTCGTGCTTGATTAGCTATTGTGCTTTCGAACGTGTCAAGTATTTTTTACTTCTTCTTTATTTCTCTATTGAATAGGTTTACTTATTAGATCATCAAATGTTATTTATTAGAGAAATGTGCA
This sequence comes from Coenonympha arcania, assembly GCA_036785405.1. NCBI lineage: Eukaryota > Metazoa > Arthropoda > Insecta > Lepidoptera > Nymphalidae > Coenonympha > Coenonympha arcania. The sequence goes on from CM072067.1 coordinate 9,970,267, forward strand.
CTTACCTACGTTTATCGAGAACAAAGGATTGTTATAAAATAGTGTGTTATTTTTGTGAAGCTTTACAGATATATAATGCACAAAACAAACCGGTTGGTTAAATTTTACCGGCTTTGTTCTAGCAAAAGGTATTGATGCTTTATGCGATGTAATTTTGGTAGCCGAAAATAAAGTTTTTTTACTTACCTATTAAATTACAAGTAGGCGGTGGCTGGCTGACGATCTTACTTTACGGTAAAAGACGATGCAGTCAAAAAAACCCAATGAAAATAAGTGAAATAGTATACCTACCTAACTAACAGGTAAAGTCGATTTTAGTGAACTATAATACTTTTGAATTTAAACTTATTTTAGGTTTTTAATCTAAAATCGCTGTGGAGCAGAAACACGATTGGATAAAAATTTCTCGATCGAAAGTTCTCCCAAAAGTTGCTCCAAAATCTCCATTTTTCTAATATTAATCGGAAACTGCAAGATGTAATTGTAATTTTTTGTTCTAATGTGACGGCACAGATAATATAATACTATACTGTGACGGTAATAATAATACCCAAAAACGATTTTTGATGACCGGCTTAGTGTTTTTGGTAGGTAATTATAATCTGTGGGTAATTAGGTAAATTGTCGTTTTTATGTTCTATTCTTCCGCAACGCTGCATGTCGCACCCAACAACGTTTTCGTAAGAGTGATAAGGACAAAAATAAATTCAATAAATCCTCTTAAAGATCGGTTGGTAATCCAGGATCTATGCCTCCATATTGTGCCGCTGGCTCGCGCCTTGCGCGTCGTCATAATGTCTGCATCATAGCCTTATTACGCGCAAGCCAGCGTATTTTATTTCCAAGCATTTTGTTCCAACCTCTCTTTTTGTAGAGTTCACTCAATTTTATGGTAACCGATTCCTGAGATCTTTATCCAGGATTTATTTATTATGAAAATTATTGAATATTTTTTTACACAAAGCATTTATCGCGTTTGAAATGTTGACTATTTTACTCAAAATTCATAAACTATTTATTTTTACCCACGACGGAACGGAGTACGGGTATATGCGTTTAGGGTGAGAGACCGTTTGTACATTACTCTATTAAAAATATTTTATGTTTGATTGTATGTTAAATTGTTCACAAAAATCAATAATGCAAAAATATTTTTGTTTGTTTGTTTGTTTGTTTGTTTGTTTGTGTGTTCGTTTGTGCACATCAATGTTCCCATTTATTTCAAAGACGGCTTGACCGATTTAGATGCGGTTTTCTGTATAATGTTTGGTGTTCAGCGGCAATGGTTCTTAGATAGTTGTTACGAACATCGATCACCAGGGGGCGCCATAAAATACATTTATATTGGAAATGAATGTTCCCATTTATTTCAAAAACGGCTTGACCGATTTAGATGCAGTTTCCTGTATAATGTTTGGTATTTATTGGCGATGGTTCTTAGATAGTTGTTATGAACATCGATCACCAGGGGGCGCCATAAAAACATTTATATTGCAAACGAATGTTTCCATTTATTTCAAAAACGGCTTGACCGATTTAGATGTAGTTTTCTGTATAATGTTTGGTATTCATTGGCAATGGTTCTTAGATAGTTGTTACGAACATCGATCACCAGGGGGCGCCATAAAAAACATTTACAGTGCAAACGAATGTTCCCAATACAGTTGTACAGTTGGATACAGTTTTGAACAAAATACTAGTGAGTCATTGCCAATGGTTTGTAGATAATTGTTCTTGTGATTGAACAGCAGAGGGCGCCACAATAAACGTATCTGTATGACTTGGAAGGGAAATTCTCTGTTTTAATATATTTCTAGTAAATTCCTTGTGTTAGTGATTGGGTTTGTTTGAACTAGTCTCAAACATTAAATTTGGTGACGAGGGTCTGACGATGCAACATGGGGCTGATTAGCGATGCATATTAATGGTAACTAGTAAATACCTCGAGTTTAGGCTCATTTGATTTGGTTAAACTATTCTAACACATTAGGCTTGTTGGCGAGGATTAATTAATGAATATGGCGTATTTACCCGGCAAGAGGGCCATGGCCCAGGGCGTCAGCCTCCGAGGGGCGGCGCCAGCCGCATCTCGCTCAGTTTTTCTTACTTTATTAGAGAAATTCCCTGTGTTTAATGTGCTATCTGTCTATTAAACACGTATTGTGTATACAGTCTAGTAAACAGGGATTCGTATGTTTTAACTAGGCTCCAAACCTTTAGATGGACATAGTACATCTAACCCTAGGTGTATGTATACATACATCTAGGGTTAGATGATGCCTTCAGACGATGCATAGAGGAGCTAATGGCTTTTAATTTTTTAATAATAATATCTTTTAAATTACATTAATATGTATATTAATCGAAAAACTATAAAACAAGTGGAAAATTAAAAAATTTTAAAACACCCACGACTTTTGCAGACTTGTAATTGAAAAAGGATTAAATAATTTTTTTTAAACTCCTCGACTAAAGGAAAGTAAGAACTAAGAACCTATCAGTATAATTACAAATCCAAGAAAATCCGTCGGAGCTGCCATTGCTATTTTCGTTTCCAATATCAATTAATGAAATTAGTAAGCATTGATAAACTGCCGGTAGGTATATGAGAAGTATCAAGAAATTGAATTAGTCATCAACTGGTAAACAGCACCATCAACCGTCACAGGCAGGACACAGCAGCTCCGGCGGATTTTCTTGGATTTGTAATTATACTGATAGGTTCTTAGTTCTTACTTTCCTTTAGTCGAGGAGTTTAAAAAAAATTATTTAATCCTTTTTCAATTACAAGTCTGCAAAAGTCGTGGGTGTTTTAAAATTTTTTAATTTTCCACTTGTCCATAAAGGTGTCCGGTGACCGATACTAAACTTACCTACGTTGGAACGAAGTTCTTTTCGTAGGATGACAGTTGACACACGATTTGTAAGTCTTCGTTAGATGCAGTTTCGAGCGCCAGCGGCGGGACAAAATATTGTTTTACGAAATAAATCCCATAAAAATATCTTTGCAAATTGAACGTGCTGCATCCACAGATAAGAATAAAATGCATAGGTACATGAAGGGATTTTCATGGATTTTCTTCGTGTCGGAATTTTCGAGACAGTAACAATCCATTTTCTCTCGCAACCTCCTCCGCCGTGCCGTCCGAAAAGAAACTTTGTTCTAATAAAATAAAATAGGAAAGACAAACTAATGAAATGTTCGGACACCGTGTAGGTAATGGTTAAGTTATTCTAAGATTTTGCCTCGACATAATTATTACGTAATAATTATACTTTTTTGCAGTAACTTGTGTTTCTTTGTCACTAAACATAAATTTCCTCTAGACAAGATGTGACTTAGGTCTTAGGGTAGGTAGGTAATGGTTTGGACCTTGGCATGGCCGTGACTTTGAAAAGGGGTCGCGCTTTGTCTTGATCCGAGCGTTGTCAAACACAGCAAGCAACGTGACCGGGCGCCTGGTCACGTTCAAACGCTGTGGTTTAACATTTTAATGATGAATTTCCTTTGTTTTGTATGTATCGGACAGTTATCTTTCCCACTAACCTTTTTATTAAGCGAAACCGCAAGAAAACAGAGAAGTTAGTACCTCCCTGGGTAGTTACAATTACCGTTGTTAAGTATGGTCTACCTGCTTATTTACATAGATCTTAGGCTACGGAAATAGTTGTAATAAACTTATGTAAAAATATCATATTATTATGGATCATGTCCTGATTCCATGGATGGACAAGATCTAGTAGAAGAAGACCTACAGGACCGACCGACCCGAGATTCTCGAATCGGAAATAAGGGGTGCAATTAGTAAATTGAAAAACAATAAAGCTGCCGGAGGAGACAAAATTTTCGCAGAAGAGCTTAAACACCTAGGGGATCGAGGTGTTAAGTTGATGCTGGATCTGTGCAACCTTATATGGAAAACCGGAATATGGCCCACAGACTGGAAAAAGTCCCTGGTGATCCCGATCCACAAAAAAGGATCAACAAGAACATGCGGAAATTATCGTACGGTAGCGCTTATATCCCACGCTAGCAAAATAATGCTGTATATAATTAACGGTAGATTGCAGTCCTTTTTACATTGGCAAATACCAAGTGAACAAGCAGGATTTGTCAAAGGGCGGGGCACAAGAGAACAGATTGTGAATTTGAGGCAGATAATAGAGAAAAGCCGAGAGTTCAATGTTCCCATGTTCATGTGCTTCATTGACTACTCAAAAGCATTTGATTGCGTACGATGGAATTGTCTGTGGAACATATTGCTAGAAATGGGCGTTCCTCAACACCTCATTAAGTTGATCAGGAATCTGTATTCGGAAGGCGAATCCGTGGTGCGAATCAATGACGTCATCTCTGAACCTTTTAGACCACGAAAAAGCGTAAGACAAGGATGTATCCTCTCCCCTATTCTCTTTAATATTTATGGGGAATACATCATGCGAAAGACCCTGGAAGAATGGGAGGGAGGGATTTCCATTGGAGGCGTGAAAATCAGAAACTTGCGTTACGCCGATGACACAACGCTCTTTGCATCATCCGAAAATGAGCTTGCACAACTGTTTCGGAGACTGGAGGCTGAGAGTGAATCTGTTGGGCTAAGCATAAACAGATCGAAGACCAAAGTTATGCTAGTCGATAGAACGTGCCAACTATCGAGATCCGGAGAACTCTCAGACCTCGAGTTTGTGGAGGAGTTTGTCTATCTCGGGTCATTAATATCAAACAAGGGAGGAAGTGAACAGGACATCAGAAGGCGCATCCAAATATCTAAGGGTGCAATGACCAAGCTAACAAAAATCTGGCAGAGCAGAAAGGTTTCTAAAAATACCAAGATGAGGCTGGTCAAAACCTTAGTCTTCTCAATCTTCCTCTATGGCTCCGAGGCATGGACAATCAAGGCAGGTGACAGAAAAAGGATTGATGCCTTTGAGATGTGGTGCTGGAGGAGTATGCTTCGCATACCATGGACAGCTAAACGAACGAACATCTCGATCCTAAAGCAACTGCATGTTAGCACAAGGCTCTCGACAATCTGTTACCAGAGAATTCTTAGTTATTTTGGTCATATTGCCCGCCGCCTTCCAGATAACTTGGAGAAACTTATAGTTGTGGGCAAAGTGGAGGGGAAGAGACCACGCGGCCGATCACCTAGCCGATGGTCTGACCAAGTGAAATCCCTCACGGGCCTTCCTTTCGCAACAGCCATCAGGAAAGCCGAAGATCGAACTGTCTGGAGGGACGTGGTTAAGAACATAGCGAAGGAACTGCAGTGCGGACACGACCTTCAGTAATGAAGATTGACGACCGAGGAGGAGGAGGATGGATCATGTCAAATTATAAATAAATAATAATAATAATAAGCCTTTATTTAACAATCTTATTAAATAGATAGATAGATAGATAGAAAATTCTTTATTGTACACCAATAAAAGATGAGAAAACATTGATAAATACACAAAAGTTATACTAATGTACATATGGCGGCCTTATCGCTACATCGGCTATACAACCATCGGGGTATGAAGCGGTGATTGGAATGTAATGAGGTAGGTGGTACAATAGAAACAATTAAAACTGAAGAAAATATCACATAATACTATATATACGTATGTATATATATATATATATTTACATAATCATAATAATAATATAATATATAAATATATATGTATATAATAAATAATTACAAAACCCTCAAATAGAATAATAAATGTTTCAAATTAAAATAAATACTTACAAAAATACTTAATGAGTGACAAAATATAACATATATAATATAAGTAGCATAGAGATCAGCTGCCACTGACTCCAGGAAGTTGAGACAAAAAGTGATCCTTTAAACGTTTCTTGAAGATATTAACAGAATTGGCCTCCCTGATATCAAGCGGAAGGACGTTCCAGAGCTTTATGGCCTTCACCGTAAAAGACTTACCAAAGAAAGTCGAACTATGTAAATACATTTTATGCATGTACTAAATTGACACCAGTTTCACGAAGATTGTCTTGCTACTCAGCATAGGCCTCCCCTAAAGCTTGCCATAAAGTGCGGTCTCGTGTCTTCCTAGTCCATGTGGCGCCAGCTATTCTGATGATGTCGTCTTCCCATCTCCTACGCTGTCTCCCTCTCTTTCTTTTGAGTTGTCTTGGACACCATTCTGTCACATCCTTAGCCCACTTCTCCTGTTTGTTCCTCATCATGTGTCCTGTCCATCTCCACTTTAATTTCTTGATGCAGTATATCACGTCCGTAACCTTAGTATGCTTGCGGATTCTTTCGAGGTTTATTTTATTATTTAGTTTAATATTGAGCATACTTCTTTCTATCCCATGTTGGCAAGTCTCTAATGCGCGTATATTTTCTTTGGTTAGACTCCATGTTTGACATCCATACGTCATAACGGGCAGGATACATGAATCGAATACTTTCTTCTTATATTTTACTGGTATCTCTGGATTTTTTACAATTTCTTTCAAGGACCAGTATCTTTTCCAAGATAGATTAATTCTGTTGCTTATTTCTTTCTTTGTCAGATCTTGTGGAGATATAATTTGTCCAAGATACGTATATTCATTCACATATTCCATCTGCGTATCGCCAATTTTAATTGAAATTTTTTCTACGTTTGTCATTAATTTCGTTTTTGAGGTGTTCATTGACAGGCCAACATTTCTACTTTCGAATATAAGTTGTTCGAGCATTTCCTGTAAGCTTCTCGCGTCACCTGTAATAAGTATCAGATCGTCTGCGAATCTTAGGTGGTTCAGTTGTGTTCCGTTAATGCTTAGTCCATAGTTGTCCCATTCGAGGCGTCTAAATACGAATTCAAGAACTGCTGAGAAAAGTTTGGGTGACAGCGGATCGCCTTGTCTAACTCCTCTTTGTATGGGAAAATCTTCGCCTACACTCTCTGTTCGTACTTTGGCTGTCATGTTCTGATAGATATTCCTAATGAGCCGTATATATTTTTTGTCTACTCCCTGTGTTTCGAGCGCCTCCCATATTTTTACGTGTTTGAGAGACTCAAATGCTTTATTGTAGTCAACGAAAGCTATGTAGTATTCCATACCATATTCGTTACTTTTTTGGATGACCTGTTTTATGGTATGAATATGATCAAGCGTTGAGAAGTCACTCCGAAAGCCCGCCTGTTCCCTTGGCTGATTTTCGTCTAGTATTTTTGTTACGCGGCTTAGTAAGATTTTGGAGAAAATTTTATATATGTTGGACATGAGGCTAATTGGCCTATAATTTGTTACGTCGTTTTTATTTCCTTTTTTTTGTAAAAGTATAATGGTTGACGATTTCCACTGCCGGGGTATGTATTCAGTATTCAAGATTTCATTGAATAAGTCTGTGATGATGTTTAATGTTTTGTCCGATGTTCCTATAAGAAGTTCGTTAGATATGGCGTCTTCTCCTGGCGCTTTCCCTCTTTTCTGGGTTTTTATTGCTTTGTTGACTTCTTCTCGCATTATCCTTGGAGTGTCTTCCTCTTTTTCGGTTCCCTGGACAATTGGTTGCTTTGCTTCCACTAGCATTTCCTTATCACTGTATAGCTCTCGGTAATAATCTGTTGCGATTTTTAATATTTCTAATCTATTTGAGCTATTTCTTTTAGTTCTGCGGTGTGTGAAGTTTTCGATCCAGTCTAGGCTATCTCTTAATTCTTGCCGAGCTTTTTTCACCCCGCCTGTTTTTTCTATGTAGTAATTTATTGTTTGTAATCTTGTGTTCTGTTTATGTTTCCTTATTTCTAAGTTTATTTCTTTGCTTAACTTTGCTATTTCCTGTCTGTTTTCCTTCCTGTCTTGAAATAAGATCTTTCTCCGCCAGATTAAGTTTCTAGCCTTGGGCGGTGGGCCCTATTTTATCCTTTGTCGATTTATTTTGTACAACGTTGTTTTCTACTTGTTTTAGTTCTTTCTCTAGCGTGTCGTATTTTTCTTGAATTTTTTCGACGTTTTGTACTTTCGCTAAGTTGGTTTCTAGAGAATCTAAGATATTATCGGGTATTGGTAATATTATCCAGTTTCCAGTTCTATTAATATTTTTTCTTGAAGGTTTTGGTTCAATTGTGTAAAGTTGACTTCTAAGCATTCTATGATCCGTATTAAAGTTCAGTTGATTGACAATATCCACTTTTGAGATTAGCTTTGGTTTATTTGTAATGATATAATCGATTTCGTTCCTTGCTTTCCCATCTGGTGATATCCAGGTCCATTTTCTGCTTTTCTTTCTTTTGAAGTAGGTATTCATAATGTGGAAGTTGTTTTCCAAAACAAAGTTTACTAGTCTTTGTCCATTGTCGTTTCTTTTCCCAGTACTATAAGGTCCAATTATTCTGTCTTCGTTTGATTTCCTCTGCCCGATTTGACTGTTAAAGTCGCCCATTATTATTACCGTGTTTTTGAGATTCAAATATGTTAATGTATTATTGAGTTGATTGTAAAATTTATTCTTTGTTTCTTCTTTGGCATCTTCGGTTGGAGCATATACTTGGACAATCGAAGTTGTTTGTTTATGACCGGGAAGCTTAATGATCATAATGGTAAGTCTGTCTGACACTCCTTTGAATTCTATTATGTTGTTTTTGAGATATTTCTTCACGATAAACCCAACACCATATAATCCCGCAGTTTCATTCTTGTAGTATAATATGTAGTTTTCATATTCTTCAATTTTCTCATCTGCTCTCCGTATCTCACTTAGTCCTATGATATCCCAGTTTATTGTTTCTAAGGCATATTCTAGTTCTATTAAGGATTCTTTAGACTTTAATGTTCTCGTATTAAGTGTTGCTATATTTAGCATGGATCTAGGTGTTGGCTTTGCGTTGGTTTCTTTAAGCTTTCGGGGGATGTGGTCTATCTCCCCGCGGTGACCAGCCGAATTGGGGATCTGGTTATTATTAATTGGTGCGTTTCTTTCTTTATTTGTTTTCTTCGCGTTTCCGGTGTCTATTAATTCCTATGCTTTATTTTGTTGTGTTTGTTTTTCCGACAGACGCATTTGCATATATGAGATCGGGCTCTCATATATGCAAATGCGTCAGTTTTATGCATTTTGGAGGGTGCTATAATTGTCTTTTTCTCCGTATTGCGTTGTGGGGTGTGTATATTATTAGGTGACATAGATGAGTCCCTTTTCCTTTTTTCAGCTTCCGATTTTTCTTTTATTATGACCTTGTTGTTCTTAATAAATGCTATGTTTCCACGTTCCTTTTCTTGTTTTAATTGAAGCTGCAGGTTTTTAAGCGCCTCTATAGTTTCTTTTGAAAAGTCTTCTGTTATGTAAGTATTTGGTGGCATTTTTTTCTTATTTTTCAAAATTTCTGCTCTCTTTTGTTGTGACGTGAAAGTGATCAATATAGGCCTAATTTTACCGTCTTGTTTTTGGCCAAGTCTATGATATTTGTTTATTTCAAATTTTTCAATATTGACGTTTATATTTTCAAATATAATATTTTTTACTATGATAAACAACTCTTCATAAGATTTTTCCGTTTCCTTGACACCATGTAACAGTAAGTTGTTTCTCCTATTCATGTCTTCTAAGTGCTTTATTCTTCTGTTCAATGTTTCCACCTCCGCTTTTAAGTTTTTGTTTTCTTCCACAATCGGTCGAATTTTGTCATCCAAAGAACGCATTAAATTGTCAGTTACTGTCTGAGATATTATAGATGTCTGTTTCTCTAATTCCATTTTCATCATTTGAAATAGTTTTAACATATCTCCTGACATTCCTGTGGTATCCATATTGTTGTAAATAAAAAAGTTCTCTGATGCGTGGAACGGAACGTTTTTGGTAGAAAATGTTCGTTATGTTGGTAGCACTATAGATGTGTCAAGCCGCGGTGTAGTTGCTAACGGTCTATGGTTTGACAAGTGACAACTTAGGTACTATGAGGCTAACTTCACACTTGTTTCACGTAATTTGCAATATTTTTCTAACCTTGTATTGTTGTTAATGTGTTGTTTCTTATGCAATCCGATACATTCCCACGTTCTATTTGTTTCCTGGTGCTGATTTCCAACAGGTGTGGTTGATTTTGGTTGTTATTTGCTTCGATTTTCGATTTAATTACGGAAACTCGTTTGACACAGTGTTTCACGTTTGACAACCGGATAATATTTTTATTATTATTAAATAATAAATATGTGTATATACGGGACATTTTACACATCGCAATCTTACCCCAAAGTAAGCGATAGCTTGTGATATGGGTACTAGATGACTGATAAATATACATACATACTAATATAAGTACATAAATACAATATATTGAAAGAAGAGAATATTAATATATCCGAAGAGCTGGCAGCTACCTCGGGCATAGAATTAGCCTAGCCATTCAAAGAGGAAACGCTGCCAGTATCTTCGGAACCTTGCCATCAGGGACTCCCTTTAATAATATTTTTTAGTTCTTAATTCATTTATATATTTAGTTTTATACGTAGATTTTAATTTAGATATAGTTTAATTTCATATAAAATGTGTAATAAACTTTCAAAAGTATATATTGAAAAATATGCAACGTGAAAGACTAAGTACCTACCTACCTAACATAATATATTAACGTAAATTAATAATAGAATAGAAACTATGAAGAAGTTTCACACGGACAGCATGGTAACAGACATTTTTTAAAGTGTTTAATTTTATTTGAGTGTATCTAATTCTATATAATCATCTCCAGCCTGATTTCAACTCCATTAACTTGTGAGACTCACACTGTAAGACTTGATTGAGTCAGTCTCTAGATAATTACTTAAAATGAATGATGAAAAATGATGTACATATATACTTAATCAATAATAGTAATATTTTTATGAACCTAAGTATAGGTAGGTACAATGTTTGTCCGGATTTCAATGATTTCAACTGACGATATAAGATTTACTTTGTGACTGGCATCCATCTTTTTTTTAATGTAGTCTGAGCTTTTTTTATTGTCTTAGTTTCAATTAGCATAAATTACTCACTATTTACTTATTCAAAAAAATCATACTAATATAGTTATTTGTTATGCAAGGCCGCAAAATGGATTTTTGGGCCGAGTGTCAAATTTGAATGCAGAGCGACGAAGGATTCTAGGGTTGAACCCTGAGCGCAGCGAGGGGTTCAAAGAATAGAATCCTGAGCATAGCGAGGCATTCAAAGGACACGAGACCCAAAAAAAATTGCGGCCGTACATAGCACAAAATTTTTCATCTCACCACAGCGAGGAAAATTACTTGAAGAACACTTGGATCGGCATTGCGAGTATGTAAGATGTTGTCTTTAGTACCTAATACTCTGCAATAACTTCACTCAATTAAATCCACCCTAAATCACCACTCATCTTATAACAAAAAAGGTAATGAATAAAAACAAGGTATTATTATTTATCACGATCAGAAAAAAAAATCTACTTTTATTTTGGATGCGTTCAGAAATATCAATTTCTAAGAACCATCGATAATAGAAGATTAAGAAAAAAGTAACAACAATTAGATAAACAATAAGTAAATATCATGGATTTAATTAGATTTCCTTTGTAATTAATAAAACTAAATAGGAGTTATTATTTTTATTGATATTCTAAGAAAATGTAAAAACAAAAAGTAATGTACACCTATACAAACTCAAAGGTCGAACTTCGTTACTGACCGTATGCATTATTTAAAAAAAAAAAGAAGTCTTCAGTTTAATGGTGCCTCCATTCCAGTCTCCATTTTTTTCCACACATGGCTATGTATTTGTATTTGCCTATTTTTTATATTTGTCAAATAACTTCCATGTGTGGAGAGTATATTTGCCAAAATTATTGCCTAATTTGCCTGTTTGGCAAATACAGCCAATAACATATTTGGCTCCATGTGTAGGCGGTTGTATTGTATGTATGTATATGTATACATAATATATTGAGTGCCATGTGTGGTGCCACCATTAGACATTATTATAGACACAATACGAGATTACGTCATGTTCGAATTTAGAAATGCTTTGCGGCCCTAGGGCGAGAAAGGATTTTCATACTGCTTTCTCGCCCTAGGGAGAAATGAAAATTCTTTTGGGCCCTAGGGAATATAATAGCATTTCCCGCCCGCATTATGAGACCTTGAACCTTAAGAGCGGCCTTCCCGGTAGATTGTTTCATACAAAGGCTCTTACGCGATTATGATGTTTTAACAAACTTTTCTTGAATTATTTTTAACAAGTAGGTACCTGGCACACTATATCTAGGTTTGTATAGAAACAAAAATTAAAATTTATTAGCAACAAATTAAGTACCAGCCTCCAAAAATCTGCATTCTTGCTGAAATTTTACATAAACTTTGGTCGTTTCGCTTAGCTCATATTATATTGTAAAAGTAAAAAAAAACAACTCTATAGAAACCTCGTACAACTAATAAAGATTCGAAATAACAAACATTATTTACACATACTTGTAAGGCTTTTTCAAAATCACGTATCTCCTGGAACAAGTTTCATGAAATTGCCGCGCTATTTTTTTTTCCTGAACGCGCGATTGACGATACAGGCGTTATCTCGTTTTTTTCGGAATGAGCCTTTTTCTAGGATTCCGTTAGACGAAACAGCAAGCCTGTAAACCACGTATTCGTTGTACTTGGATGGTCCGGGAAGGGCCGCCAGGGGATTTATTGAATTTATTTTTGTCTTTCGCACTCTCACGGATACGTTGGTAGGTGCGACATGCAGCGTCGCACCTACCAACGTAAACGTGGAAGAAGAATATAACAGAAAAACGACCTTTTACCTAATTACTCAAAACTAATCCAGTTATCAAAACTCTGTTTCTAAGCGTTTTGACGTGACAACGTCTTATAAATCGATAGAGCCGGCTGCACGCACAAAAAAACATGACTCATGCGGCGTTACCTCGCTCTGAGGCGTTCCATGTAAGGCTTGAAGTGCAAGCGAGAGTTGTCACGTTCAACTATCGTCAGTAAACCGAATTTACAGACAACCAATTTTTAGATATGCAGATTATTATCGCCACTTTAAAACAAAAATTACAATTACATCCAATGTAACTAGTTTCCGATAAAAATTAGAAAAATTGAGATTTTTGAGCAACTTTTGGGAGAACTTTCTATAGAGAAAATTTTATTTAATCGTGTTTTTGCTTCTAAGCGATTTTAGATTAAAGGCCCGAAATACACGACGTGTACATTTGAAAGTAATTTTCTTTATAGTTTGTTAACAAACTCCACTCAAAATCGCTTAAATACGGCTTCTACGCCGTTAACACAAACTTATGTGACTTATGGAAGGGTTTACTTCGTGACTAGCCCGTTTTATAAAGAATCTATAATATTTTAATGTTATTGGCAGTTCGTTGTTTAATAAATTTCTGATATGACTGTTATTGCAAAGTTTTAACACGATACATATGAATTATTTCGATAATATTCTGTATGGGTCTACAACATACAATAAGTACAACTTACCAACATCATTAATTATCCTAATTGGTCCTAATTATCTCAAACTTTTAGTAAAAAACTTCGTTACATTTAATTTTTTATCTGCTTTACATCTTAATTAATTTTAGTCTTCCTCGTACCTATTTTTTGCGCATTTCCATTTTCCTACTACATTCCTAATGTGAAAACTTGTGTTCTTGTTTATTTATTTGTTTGTCCATCACGCCACAGCTACTGAACATATTTGGCTGAATTTGAAATGGACATTGAACTGGTTCAAGTAGAATTTGCAAAAAATCGAATTAACAAGGATAAATCCGCGGGCAAAATTCTAGTAGATAGGTAGGTATGAACCGCATATAGTTCGCAGTGCGGCTCATAGTATTACTAAAGATAAGGCCAGGCACGACTCTCGGCTTAGACACAGAGATTTGACCATATCAGGGTGGAATAATACATAGATTTATTGTACTGAATAACCTCTGAACGCGAGCTTTCTCGATAATATTCTCTCCTGCCTGGGTGAAACAGAACAACTACAAGCTATAGTGAAGACTGGAAGTCATCTTTCTCGTGTATTAACGGCGTAGAAGCCGTATTTAAGCGATTTTGAATGAAGTTTTATTAAAAAACTATACAGAATTATTTTCAAATGTAAACCCCATGTATATTTTGGGTATTTATCTAAAATCGCTTAGAAGCAGAAACACGATTGGATATCATTTTCTCGATAGAAAGTTCTCCCAAAAGTTGCTCCAGAATCTCAGCTTTTCTAATTTTTATCGGAAACTACAATGGATGTTGTGTCGGTAATAATAATATCCAAAAACGTTTAGAAAGAGATTTTTGATAACTGGCTTAGTTTTTGAGTAATTAGGTAAAATGTCTGTTATATTCTTGCGCGACGCTGCATGTCGCACCTACCAACGTATCCATGAGAGTGAGAAAAACAAAAATGAATTCAATAAATCCTCGCAATGCATTTGTTTGGTGCCATTTAAAATAGCTCGTAATGAAACTATAGTACGTATATATGTAGTATGTATATGTATAATATTATGTACTATGTTTATGTATTACAAATTAAAACTAATTTGAAACTAACAACAGATAAGTTTGGCTATCCAACGAAGCAATGCTGCCAGCAGCTTTAGTACGGTAGTAACTACCTACTATGCCTCTCCGCCTCTGTGTGGATAAGGCTTTACTTAAGGGTTCCGTACCCAAAGGTTAAAAAACGGGACCCTATTGCTGGGACTTTGCCATCCGTCTGTCACAAGGCCTCTTGAACCGTGATGTACACACTTGAAATTTCACAGAGTATTTCCGTTGCTGCTACAACAACAAATTCTAAAAAATAGAATAGGCTCCCATACAATCAACGTGATTTATTGCTCGGTTTTGGTATTTTATCCAGTAGACCAAATATTAGTAGTACTAGTAGGTATAAATAGACCACCATATTATATCACCATACATATGCGACAAATATCGTATTGACGTTTTACAGGAGCCTGTACGTTAGGCCTATGCGAAATAAAGATATTTTGAGTTTGACCTTCAGACTTCCATCTACGGAGCCCTTCGCGTGCAAGTGTGTGACTCGCACTTGGCCGTTTATTTTGTTTGTTATGTCTGTATTAATATAATATTTAATTAGAACTGCCGTCGAGTTAAACTAATAGTAATAGTACATAATAAGAGCCTACTTTATAGTTTGAAAATAAATTATAAAATATAAATAATTTATGTACCTACGTAAGTAATCAATGATGAAGTACGCTACGCTAATGTAAGTAATAGATATAATTATGTTCATATCGGTGAGGTAAGTACCTACATAGTTTTAGAATTACTTTATTTCCTTAATACCTACGTACGGGCAAATATTTAGTAGCTTTTAGTAATGTTGGTCTAGCAATTTTTAATGTTTATATAAGTTTTATTATTCCCCACAGTAAAAGCAAAATATATGCGGTGGGTGCCAATATACATTTATACCCTGGACAGCGCAGACATGGCGAAAAAATTCGCCAGTTTATCGGTGTCAAAACTGCCTAGAATAAATGCATTATTCAATTTATGCATTTCTATGCATTAATGGAGAATGTTTACAGTACACAGGAACTCAGACTACATTTTTTTCTCAAAAAAATTAGGGTTATTGGCACTTATGTGAAAAAATTAGGGTTATTGGCACTTGTGTGTTGCGTAAAAAGATAAAATGAGCTTATTTGCATTCGAATAATAAAAACAATATAGTCCAGCAAAATGCGATTTTATAACATACTCGTACAGAACATATTTTATCGTACAGAACTATACAAACAATAAAGATACGGAATTGCTCTTTGCGTTTTAAAGGCGCTTTTAATTTACAGTTTTTCTTATTTACATAAAATATAAGTAGTGCCCTATATCTGTGCCCTATTACATATAAAAAATAATCGAAAAATACGTTGTTTTTAATTTTTCAATAAGGTGTAAGTACTTAATATATTTTTTACAAGAATCAGTAGTTTCAAAAAAGATTCGATACATTTGAACTTTTTTCTGCTGGGAATAAACTAAAAGCATGAATAAAAAGGTAGAGGTACCTACTTACTTACTTACTCGTAACTAATATGATGCTAATTTCCTAGCATCTATTCATATCTAAGTTATATCTTCTCAGACTTTCGTTATTTGCATAGAGTCTATGCAAAGCAGAGTATTCTAGTGATGCGAGTGTTTATAATTACGACGTCATAAATTAGTGCTAACTACATATTGTTTGAGCTAAAAGAAGAAATAGCGAGGTATAACAATGTGAGGTGTAATGACCTGTTGCTATGAAATTTTATTATCTACAAAAAAAATAAAAAAAAAGAACAAAATTCAAAATATTTATTTCTTCACATAGGTCCAAATTGAAGGCACTTATAAAATGTCAAACTCTACCGCCACGTTCGGAAAGCAGTATTGCACCGAGAAGAGTTGGCAAGAAACTCGGCACTTGCTCTTTTAAAAATAATAATTGTGTTTAGAATTTAATTGAGAGTCGACATTTTTTAACATTTTAACTTCCGGGAATTTAACCAATTAACAGTAAATTCATCTGTACTAAAAAAAATATTTTTATTTATAAAAGAGCAAGTACCAAGTTTCTTGACAGTTCTTCTCGGTGCAAACCGGCTTTCCGAACCTGGGTAGAGTTTTGACTTTTCATAAGAGCCCAGAGGCCTACTCAGGTAAAAAATAAATATTTTCAGTTTCATTTTCATTTGGATAATATTTTCGTTAACTAAAACGTTACGTTCAGCTATAGCACGGTCGCGAACCACGAAGAATTTCGTACATCGACCTGTTACTACCTGTCTCTGTCACTCCCGCGTCAAAATAATGCGTCACGCTCGCACAGATGCAATGACCGCCGTCCTCAGAGATTTTAAACCTTTTACCTGCGAACGTAAAGTTTGTTTTTGTTTTTGTTATATTGTTTGGTTTGTTAGTTTTTAATACATTTGCTCAAAAAGATGATATTTCCGGGTATTTTTAGCGTGCGCAAAGTTATTCTTTTCCGCACCAGAGCTTTTTGATTTCCCCCCTGCATGATGGATCCAAATCTATGAAGGAGGTTTTCAAGTAAAAAGTTTTCGCTACAAAATTATTGTAAAAAAATAACAGTATTGTAATTATTTTACTTTCTAACTACTATAAATACGTAAATTTATTACAATGATTTCCTTTCGTTTTCTATTTTTTTTTTGGAAATGTGTGGCTGCGGCTGTTATATTTAATCTGTGCTTTGAGTTATTTTTACTGTCTATGATTCCTTGTTATTAATATTGATTTTTCAAATTCCATGCAAAACTTTTTTTTCTCCTTCAAATATTTCATCTAAACCGCATTAACAGAAAAATGTTTGTGACCACTGTCAGTAGGCAAAGACTGCAAAGAGGTCATTGTACAAAATTCTTCGTGGTTCGCGACCGTGCTATAGTCATAACGAACCATCCTTCAGTTTATCTCGAATTCTATCTCTTAGTAGAATTATACTACTGTAAATAGACGTATTATTATAGGTACTTACTTTTAGATACATAATATGGGTTGCATCAAGGGAAGATAGAGCCCTATTTATGACGTTATTATTTAAATTTTTTAATATCTTTAGAATGTAGCATGTCATCAATATCACGGCGATAAATACCTAATGCGAGTGAAGTTTAAATTTCGCCATGGAATTATTATGGACTAGCATTGCCCGTGGACTCTGTTCCGCGGAGAAATATTTTTGTCCCGCCCGCCCGCTTTACGTAAATAATATATCCTGAATCTTTTAACACTGTGGTAATACTTTAGGAAAAAAATAAATAAAAAAAATATCCACAATTTTAACAGTACAAGCAGTTATTGTTATCCCTTGGAGATATGCATATGCTATATTGCAAACTTTTTTTTACAGATTTTGACACTTTCTTTAATAAGTATTGTTTTGTTCTACCCTCAATAATTTCCGCAACGCACACAATGAAAGCAATTTTTTACAACTTGGATTAGGTACATTATTCAAGTTTAAGTAAAGATGCGTAATTAATTTTGGAAATTGTTATGTTCTAATGACGCTCGAAAATAACGCAGCCTTCTATTGGAGAAATAATTTTGAAAATATAGATCCAGATCCAGAGATTAGGTACCTCTTACAACGTCACAAATCTCACATAGATATTAGTAGGTAGGTATGGATAAACCGCCAGGAAGTTGGCTCATTAGTATTTTATTGGCTGTAGTTAGAGTTTGATATTCACCGAGTGCTAAGCTGTTATCTGTATTATATTTTTATGTTTATGCGTAGTATTGTTTTGAGAAAAAAGTTTATGGTCAATTTTGTCGGATAGCACTTACTGAGTAGTGGATTACTGATGTTATTAAATCGCTTTATGAACGTATGAGCCATTAAAATGTGCGGAATTAATCGTGGGACAGACACACCTACAAGTTTAACTAACTATAAGCGGAGTTTTTATGTTTAAATAATAATCCGGTCTATTTTTAGTTTCTTATTAGCTTATTAACTTGGCCATCTCATCATATCATTGATGATAATAGGTACCTACCTACTTCTTTTTTAGTTATATCCATTATCCATACAATTAATAAATGTTAAATGATACACAGATATTGGTTTATTTAATTGATAGACAAATGGCGGGATTTAAAAATTGTATAAGATTCAAAATTCAAACGATTTATTTCATTTCGGCTCATTTTAAAAGCATTTATGAATGGTCATGAAATACTTACATAAATAGCTATAATTATTTAACGATTTAAACTAAGTTTACGAGGGTTCTAACGCGCCCTGATCTGAGAAGAAACCCGTAACAAACTCAGCCAGGTTTAAAGCTCACAACAAACTCAGTCGGGGTTATTAGATGGAAAAAACAAGGAAAATTTGTTGTTTTTATTTATTTAAAGTATTCGATACAGACTTTATTTAATGTAGTCTGAGGTATTCGATAGATTGATAGCCCTTTCCACACCATAACTTACTAGTCAAGAATGGATTGGCACGTAGGTATTGAACTATTCTAATCAGCAGGTCTAATTAAGGTCAGTTAGGGTAAGAGGAACATACTTTATTTTGAGTCAGATGTTTTGAGCTCTAGGTAAAACAGATAATGTTTTATAGGAATTTTGAGATACTCTATACTTGCCTTTGTTTATTAGGTTTCCGTTTGTTGTGAATCAAAACGCTAACTTGAATACTTACGGCAATATCAGACAAATCGTTTAGGTTGTGCTAACGTTTCTCTTCCCCCACATTTGGGGTAAGAGGAACAGTCATCGTATCTCCTAATATTGTTATGTTTATTAAGATATACCTGTTGCTACTTTTTAAGTAACACAAATCCAATCGAATTTGATCTTTAAGTAATTGTAATAAGCCACAGTTTCTATGAAAAAAAAAGAAATATCAAAGTCGGGGTAAGAGAAACATAAAGGTTCAGCTAGGGGCATTCAGGGGTGACAAACTAAAAATAAAAAGTCATTTGTTTTGCAAATTATATATTTTTTACCGAAAGTAAGAATGGAAAAAATGATTAATAATTAACCAATAATTAAAATCACCCACTCTCTCTCACTCTCTCTGCAGAAAAATCAACTTTTAACAATCAAAAGTATTATCTCCAAAAATGTTATTTAAAAACTTAATTTTTATTTATAACGGACAATTATTATCCTTTGGAGATCAATGTATTGCATGTATTTTAGTTTCTCAGTTTAATCCTAATAAGATAGGATTATAAATAAAAACTAAACAAACTTCATCCCTAATAAACTGCAATAAATTAGCAACGGCACCATGTAAAGTGATCAGTACCTATTACAAATCAGTTTATTTCTTATTAAAATAATTTTAAAAACATATTATGAGAACAAACTACCTAGACCTTTTCTATTATATACCTACGCGGTTAACTATTTTTAATCTAAGTATGCCGTACAATTTTGAAGCTGCATATGCAGGCAGATATTGTGCCATTATTTACAGCCTCGACTGCATCTTTTAAATTTTCTTGTGTATAGGCCTCTATAAGTTTTTTTTTGTATAAGTTTTTGTCATGTTTCATAGTTTTCCTGAAAAAAAAAACAGAAATAGTACTTTAATAAGACAATAATTAATTGATTAGATACTATAATAGGTCAGACTTAAATCTCATATTGCAGGTAGATTAGAAATAATCATATTAATATTTATATATTCATTATAAATTTTTTCATTAGTCAACTTAAAGCAAGCTCAATAGGGACAATTATTATGTCTTTATGTTATTAGAAATTATTTTTCATTATGTTTACCACCCCTGATATCGGCGAAGAGGAACATACTGTTTCTCTTTCCCTGTAAGTACCGTTTCTCTTACCCTAACAAAGTTTTTGGGGGTTATGGTTTTGAATTTGATGAAACTTACATTATTTGCTGGTTTTAGTCTATAATATCAAAAACAACATAAAACTCACCAATATATCCTAGTATTTCTTCCTTGAAATTATCCGTACCACTTCATTTTCAATATTTTAGCGTGAATCAAAGTTATGCGGCCGACTTGTGTTCTTAATTTTACAACTGCCAAACTGTTATTGGTTTTTACTCGGCTGTGGAACGTCGTAGCGACATCTGTTAGCAACCTTTTGATTTTTTTACTGTGCTCTTTTATCGACTGAGACACCACAGAGTTAAAAAGCTATAGTTTATGAGTTACGATGTAGTGTTCCTCTTTCCCCTGTGTTCCTCTTACCCTAACTGACCTTACTTGCAAAAATGCTTACAAAAACTGGTATTTTCGGAAAAGCTGGTAGTCTGCTGCAGGCCACCGGCGACGGGCGCTCCATCTCCGCCTGCTTGGCTGCCGAGTAACCCACGATGGTCCTCATGGTGG
This sequence comes from Coenonympha arcania, assembly GCA_036785405.1. Classification (NCBI taxonomy): domain Eukaryota; kingdom Metazoa; phylum Arthropoda; class Insecta; order Lepidoptera; family Nymphalidae; genus Coenonympha; species Coenonympha arcania. Next base: position 9,991,126 of record CM072067.1, read on the forward strand.
GAAGGCTCTCCGACCCTCGCCGCTCATTCCAACGCAGCCCGGGGTGCCACTCACTGACGCTGGCAATCCAGCTCACACAGAATATCGTCACGCCTGCCAGTAAAAATTTTGTCACCCGAACAAACTTCCGCACACCGCGTGTCATTTTTTTTAATACATAAAAATTTAAAAATTCATTTTGAACAAAAAAATATTGTCAATTTCGCTTCATCATAATTTTGTCAATTGTTTTTCTATAAGTATTTTGTTTCGTAGTGTTCGACGGATGCGTCTGCGACGCCGGCGACGCGGACGAGCGTTGTGCGCATGCGTCCGAGCCGCAACACCATGGCGGACTGCGCGCGACGCACGAACAGCTGATAGCGTATCAACAAACCCAGCCTAATCGCTCTAAACGCTTCAACGTGGAAATCTAGTTTTCTATACCAGTTTTGCCGCGTACCAACTCCTTGTGGCGAGGACGTAGCTAGAGATTTAAAGGGGGGGATGATGGGAAGAATAAAAAATTGAGGTTAAAGTACCCCGGGTTACTAGCGTGCTGAGCCGAGTTTCTTGTCAATTCTTCTCGGTGCAAACAGGCTTTCCGAATTTGGCAGTCGACTTTTCATGAGAGCCTTTTGTCCTTTGTGTGTTTACATGCCCATGATTTTGAGCCCATGTGAAATTGAATGTGAAGGATTTTATTTTCATTTTAATAATGAGACTTATGTAACTGAAGTTTCAGTATAAGGAGTGCAATACAGTGCGTTGTATGACAATTCAACGTAGAGTCCTTGGACGCACTGCATCTACAATGAAGTAAGGTGCATCACTCGGCATATCTATCGAACGCTCCCATCTCAAAACTTCTCGATACGTCTCTGTACAGGTTTCAAAGATGGTATAGGATAGAGCTTATAAAAAGATGTAGCAGTTTCATGCGGAACAAGTATTATAGCAAGACAGCTCGCCCGTATGGTCATTTGTTTAATTACATAAGATCAATTTTATTGACGGTTTGCAATCGCTCCTATCATTAGGTTCTTGGGAATCTATTATCCAAAGTAGTTTCTTGCTCGATTCTAATCATAGCTGGTAACATACCTCATGCCCATTAACTCAGGGTTGTATTCATGATGTGAGAGTAAATTGTGATAACATAATATTATGCTTAGAGCTTACGTTCTGGTGTCTCAGCCAGAAAGAAATTTCAGCATACCTAAGTAATTTCAGCCGCCTTGAGAATGTACAGCAGAAAGCAATTTATGACATTAAATAATTCTTAGAATAATATAAATATTATGAATTTTATCTGAAATTTGTTAATTGATTAATTTAGTTTACAATATTGTGTTTTTTTCTAATTACTTTTTTTTGTCATGCATTTTCACGCCTATAATATGGCAAGACAAGTTGAAACCCTGACTTCTCTGTGCTTCTCTGTAATCTTTATATCTTTATGCAAATAAATTGTTTGATTTGATTTGAGAATGACTGTTGTCTGCGCTGAAGTCACGTGATCAATTTAGCGATCGGACACGTCAAACTCAAACATTTTTTAAATTTCGTTCTACCTCTATTCAGTTCTCGACTCAGGAACATTTCCGTTAAAAAAGTATGAACGGATCGATAAGTTGAGCTTCGCAGTTGTTACTTAGTTAGTAGGACTTGATATACCTACCTAAATATAATTTCTGATAGTTTTTATCACTTTTAAAGTGAAAGGCGAGAATCCACATTATTATCGATTTGTGACAGCCATTTAATTTTATTCGTGTGCCTTTTAAAATTGTCGATATAAATATGCATTAAATTACTGTGCCGACATACTAACTAGAATTAACGGTTTTATTTAAAAGGTTATTAGGTAAAGAGTTTTAATTCAGGTCTACTTAAAATAAAAATATAAACTACCTATGCAAAGATACGATTCATTTTAAGGGTTCCGTACCTCTTGAAAAATGAAACCCTTATAGGATCTAGGATGTCTGTCTGTCTAGACGTCTGTCACGATTCAGTTTTTTCAGTAACTATTTATTTTTGTGCTTAATAGTTCTGATTTATTGGGAAAAATGTCGAAAAAAATACCGTATTTCTAAGAATTGGGACCACACTGGAAGCGTCAGCTTTCTAATAAAAAAAGAATCATCAAAATCGATTCATCCAGTCACAAGTTAGGAGGTAACTAACATAAAAAAACGAACAGTCCAACTGAGAAGAACCTTTCCCTTTTTTGAAGTCGTTTGAAAACAAGATTTAGACGTTGTTAAGTAGGTACATATCTATACTACGAGTAGGTAATAATATGTCCTGACTCCTGCCATTGTACAACTTGCATCCTTCTTGTCCAGCGTACATTCTATTCATGCTTAACTAGCGTTAGTTCACGGAGCGGGCTTCATATGTAACGTGTCTAATGCAAATGTCAGTGTACGAGAAAACAAGAATTAGCCGGACAAGTACCTACCTCTCAGTCCTCTCGCAATCTGAATACGTCGGTTCGCGACCGCCGCATCGCGCCAAGAGAAGCTACTGCACATTGTATTCTATTGGGTACGGAACCATAAAAAACAAAAACAAGATTTAGACCTTAGACTTTTTAAGTAGATACATATCCATACTACGAGTAGGTATGTCCTGGCATTGTATAACTTGCGTCGCTCTTGTCCAGCGTACATTCTATTCATGCTTAACTAGCGTTAGTTCACGGAGCGGGCTTCATATGTAACGTGTCTAATGCAAATGTCAGTGTACGAGAAAACAAGAATTAGCCGGACAAGTACCTCCCAGTCCTCTCGCAATCTGAATACGTCGGTTCGCGACCGCCGCATCGCGCCAAGAGAAGCTACTGCACATTGTATTCTATTGGGTATGGAACCCTAAAAAACAAAAACAAGATTTAGACCTTAGACTTTTTAAGTAGATACATATCCATACTACGAGTAGGTATGTCCTGGCATTGTATAACTTGCGTCGCTCTTGTCCAGCGTACATTCTATTCATGCCTAACTAGCGTTAGTTCACGGAGCGGGCTTCATATGTAACGCGTCTAATGCAAATGTCAGTGTACGAGAAAACAAGAATTAGCCGGACAAGTACCTCCCAGTCCTCTCGCAATCTGAATACGTCGGTTCGCGACCGCCGCATCGCGCCAAGAGAAGCTACTGCACATTGTATTCTATTGGGTACGGAACCATTAAAAACAAAAAACAAGATTTAGACCTTAGACTTTTTAAGTAGATACATATCCATACTACGAGTAGGTATGTCCTGGCATTGTATAACTTGCGTCGCTCTTGTCCAGCGTACATTCTATTCATCCTTACCTAACTAGCGTTAGTTCACGGAGCGGGCTTCATATGTAACGTGTCTAATGCAAATGTCAGTGTACGAGAAAACAAGAATTAGCCGGACAAGTAGGTACCTCTCAGTCCTCGCAATCTGAATACGTCGGTTCGCGACCGCCGCATCGCGCCAAGAGTTGTTGCACAATGTGGTCGATTCTGTTGTGCAAAATCTCTAAACTAATTTAAAATAGTGCTATCCTTTTCCATAGGGAGCAGTTAGAAAAGGATAGCACTACTTTAAATTAGTTTAGTTTAGAGATTTCGCACAACAGAATCGACCACAATGCTGCAAGAGTCGGTAGGATATCTTTAAACTGTGGTCGTTACTTGTACCGCTTTGACGCTGACGAATTACGACTCAAACAAACACAGCAAAGTAAAAAATAGGCTGCGCCATTAATAGACGATCTTACATTCAATTCTTCCATTCCAACACTTTCTTCGACTCACGTTTTGTCCAGACACCGGGAAGGTCCTCAGGAGAGGTTCGCATTGTGAAGTCAACATCGCGGGTGTGTGTTTCATGTGCACGGTGTTTCTGCATATTGGACCATAAAGATTCAAGTATCTGATTAATAGCATTAAAAAAATAATCTGTCCTGCTAAATAACGCCTCTTTTCATTCAACATTCAATTGGGTTAAGACTTAGGTACCTAGTTATAGTAGGTATATTTATTATTTTCAACCAGGCTTGCAAGATTGAGCATTATGGTGACAAACTTCATCAAGATAAGTTCAAATTGCTGCACTGGTTAAGCGGCGGCCGGTAAAAGTTGTATGAAGATCAAAATCAAGTATGTAGTTTACCGTCCAAATAAATGACATACGTAACTCGTATCTGACGTGGAATTTAAAAATGGAACGATCATTTACTCCGAACTATGTATGTCGATGTGAGTTTGAGATGCTGAATTTTGCGAGTTTATTCATCAAAGATATAAAAATATTAATCGTTCAATTAAATATTATCTTATGGCGGCTCATATGGCAGTATGCGATCATATCCTACAGATCAAGTCCTAGGGAACAGGACACGGCACAGAAACGTAATATTATGTAAGCGTATTTTAACTCTGTTACCAAGGAGTAGAATAGTTATAATAAAAGTAGAGTAGAATACTCTTACTCTTATAGGTAATCGTCCTAAGATGTTTCTGTTTTTTACAATCGACGTATAGGAAATACACAGGACCCGGCGGACCGCGTGAAAAAATGTCACCAGTTTACTGGTATCAAAGAGTTTTTTTGACACCAACAGCGTCAGTTCTAAGTCGACCACAGATCACTATTACCTACTTGTTATTAGTCCGCACGCGAGTTTCCACAGGAAAGATTTCCGACATGTTGCGACGAAGCGGAAATTTTGATAAAAATTTGATGAAACTTTTTTTTTGTGTGAAGAAGGTTCACGTAAAATGTTGCGATGGGCTCGTCAGGTTCATATCGGTGTTTTTTTAACTGTATGTAGGTATATGTATCTATAGGTACATATAGGTGTTGTTACCGTCATTCCTTGCTCTGTGTTGTTACCTTAAGCCTATGATCGACGGGCGAGTAAGACCGTGGTTTTAAATACCGACGAACCTGGCTCGCGGCTCGTTGGTGCTGATCGATTAGCAAGCAAAACAGTCGCAAACATGTCTTGTTCCGAGTCGGAAGCCTTGTGTTATCTCGCCATAGGATATTACGCAGTTAAGAAAAAAAAGAAAACGCCCTAAAGTTTGGGTTAAAAGTTGGATTGAAAAAAGGCAAGCTTTGTCACATACCCATTTAATTCAAGAATTGGCAGCAGAGCCACTTGATTACCAAAATTATGTGAGAATGTCTGAGGAATCCTACAACGAATTGTTATCTTTAGTGACACCTTTAATACAAAAACAAGACACTGTAATGCGAGAAGCTATTTCTCCACATGAACGTCTGACTGCTACAATCAGATACCTGTCAGAAGGGAAAAATCAAACCAGATTGCAGTATCCTACTTTAACATCTAGGAAAACTTTGGGAAGAATTATTCCAGAGACATGCAGAGCTATCCGCGCACATCCGTCCTCTAGCGCTGTCGCCGAAAAGTGACGGCTCGGCTCGCCGGCCGTGATCGACACGCGGTTTTCCATGGCGAGCCAAGTAAAAAATATAGCATGACGACGAGCCGCGAGCAAGGCTCGGCGGTATTTAAAACCGTGAACTTGCAATGATACACCGGCGAGCTTTACCGACGAGCCATAAAACCGCGGTCTTACTCGTCCTTCGATCAGGCCCTTTACTAAGACATATAGCTAGCTGCATATGGGATCTTAAACTCTTAACTGACTGCTTTGATTAGTGCATATCATTATCAGCTGAAATAGATACCTCATACCTAAGCCCCTTTGGATAGGTTAGATACTCGTACCTATCATTACGATATTTCGACCGCAACGGATATATACTAGCCCACTCTATAGATACGTATGGCATAAAGATAAATTAGGCCTTTATAGATATTTCAATCCACGACGACGCACTCCCACTCTGTCAAACTCCATACGAATCGATTGAAACATAAGCGATTTTGACACAGTAGGGCGCGTCTTCCTGGATTGAAATATCTATGCACTCATACTTAGTCTAAAACATAATAAAAGTGAATTCGCACAGAACAGGGCCGCAGTGACACAGAACAGGGCTCGTATTAAAATGCAGCGTTATCTGGACACGAGCATCTTGTTCGTTAGCGCTGCCCGAGTATTGAACCCGCTATCGGCGTTAGACGCGAGTGGTAATAGCGGAGTAACTTACACTGTTAATTTATTTCCATAGCCTTCTTTCTTATCCTTATGTGGTTGATATCCAGCGAACTTGAACCAAACCTTTTCCTTCCACGTTTCTGGTACGTACCGCTAACGTATGAAACACCCTTCCAGCTTCTGTGTTGCCAGCCAAGTATAATCTACGTGCCTTTAAGAGAAGGCATTTACCTTATTTATAAGGCACCTATAGAATTTTGACAGATGGCGCTACTGTTTGCTAGTACGAAAAGGGTCTACATAAATCGTTCGGATGCCCATAATATCCTGAGCTTTGTTATCGGTGTGAAAAACATGTAACTGGCCGATGTAAGGTGAGATAACCCTGCTAACTAACAAGCGAAATGGATATAAGTCACAAGAATATCTTTCAACTGTGTGTAAAGTAAAGCATAAGTAAAGTGACGACCAAATGGCGTAGCGTAGCGAACCTGCCGTCTGCGTCGTAGGTCGTGAGTTCGATTCTTACTACTGGTAAATGTTTGTGTGATGAGCATGAATGTTTTCCAGTGTCTGAATGTTTTTCAATATATTATATTCATGTACCTATATTAGTAAGTATATATATTTATCAGTTATCTAGTACCATAACACAAGCTATCGCTTTCTTTGGGGCTACATTGCGATGTGTAATGTAAAAAAAGTAAAGCTTATAAATGTAAAAATAATGCATACCTAGGTATTTATTTAAAAAGCACATCGAAGCGCTACCACAAAAGGTACAATTAGGTTTTTTAACGACTCAGCTTAACTGGCTCATTGTGGGAACAAGCTGCATCATAACCTGGCCACAGGAAATCATTTTATGCTTCACTTCATCACCGATACCGTTGCCCGGGATATTAAAGCGTGTAAAAAGCGAACTTGAAAGGTTGTCCTTCCATCACGGATGCGGGCATTGAAGCGAAGCAGTATCAGTAATAAAACCCTAATAATTATAACTCGTAAAACAATAAGGTAGGCAGGTACCTATCTTCTACAATAGATCCTATTTCCATAAAAATATTATAAAAGTGAAAGTTTGTATGTTTCAATGTTTGTTTCACAATTACTTCGCAATTACAGAACCGATTTGTCTGAAATTTGGAACGGAGATAGATCATACCCTGGCAGTGGCGTAGCGTGTGATTTCGCCGCCCGGGGCCGAACCTAAATATGCCGCCCCCCTTGTTTTCAGGCTTCCGTACCTTAAGGGTAAAACGGGACACAAAGAATTTTCTAAATTGGTCCACGCGTCTTTGAGTAATCGGGGAACATACATAAAAAAAAGATTCCGACGAAATGAAGAACCTCCTCCTTTTTGAACCTTCTCCTTCCAAAAAACTATAGCCTATGTTACTCGGGAGGATGTATGGATTCGAACAATACCCCATATGTCGAAATTTGTTCAGCCGTTCAGAAGTTATGGTGGAATAAAAAACTCACAAACATACATATATACGTACATGAACCCTAAAAACATTACACTCCTTTTTTTGGGCAGTCGTGTAATAAATATTCATTAAACAGAAAAAGTACAAAAGCAAAGTGAGGTTTGGTCTTGGTTGTCCAATAAATAATAACGACGGTCGCACCGCTGCGCTTTTCGAGACCATTATAATAATAAAATAGCAACTAAACTCTAAAGTGCAAAATATTTACAAAAGTACACTCTGTCCAAGTGCTCGCTTAATGGCATGGCGCCCAAAACACTGGCGCTATTGCCTAGCTTTATAGCCATACTTGGCCATGGGGCTAAATGTTTATTTAATGCCAGTTCTTTGGCCAAAGAGTTGGTTCACCTATAAGGTGAACATCAACATAATGAGAAACATGGGCGCCGCCAGGATTTCTTTGAGGGGGGTGCATATCTGGATCTACACTAATAATTCCGTTTCATTAGAATATTGTTTCACGGGCATTTAACTTTAAATTATGACGTAAATTTGTCAGCGTACTCATCATGGACGTACCAAACAACTTTTAAGGGTGGGGAAAAAGCATGGAGTACTTTTTACAGGCTGAACTTGCAATAGTTGAATTTTCAACGTCGCAGTAACCTTGAACCTGACTTATTGTTAAAATCAAGCAAAAAAAACCTCGAAAATTTAACTTTTTTTACGTTTTAACTTAATTTTGTTTTGTTATTAATCTTTGATGATTTGTTATCTACCTATAGCATATTTTAAATTTTCAAGTATGGTTCATGAGATAGAGCTTAGTGACAAACAGAAATTTTGCCGAAAAGCAGATGTTAGAGCGGATGTTTATACTTGACAAAATATATCAGCAAACGCGAGCGAAGCGAGCGAAAAATTTTCGTATGCCGTATGCCGCCCTTTCGTATTCGGCCGCCCGGGGCGGTCCGCCCCCCCCCCCCCCCCCCCGCCCCCCATGTTACGCCACTGTACCCTGGATTAACATCTGGGCTACTTTTATTCTGAAAATCCATTATTTCCATGGGATTTGTAAAAACCTGTTTGCTTTAGCAAATTAGAGCATACAACAGCTATAGGTTTAAATTTTTATAGAAATTTCCTATTATATTTTGCATGCGAAATCGGCAATGTTGACAAAATCGGTTGTGCTTTCGAGTGGTGTAAATGTAAATAAAATTATTGATATTGGATAAATACGCAGCAGCAATACCAATCTATATCCTATATTATGTAATTTGCATTACACTGATATACGTTTACATCTATTATTACCTCTCACTTTAAAAGCTTTATTCACGCCAAAAGCTTCTTGCTAAAAATATCTATCAAACTTTGTGATTAGTTACTACATAAATATCGATATTTCGAAAACGCATTTCTGCAATTAGCCAAATTACATACGCCATTTTTCTAACATTACTGAATTGAATTGAATACATTCCCACAAATTCAATTTTATCGGTTTGGTTACCATACTTTACATTTTAATGCAGCTTTAACAAGAACAAGAATTAATTAAATAGCTCATAAACTTAAACAATTCGTAAGGACTTACTTAATTACCTGCTCTGCACAAACGCATAAACTACCAACACATCTTAATAGCCTTGAGATACGACAATTACAAAGTAAACCGAACGGAATCAAATTATTGCACTCCGATGCAATCTAAAGGTATTGAAAAAGCATATTTGCGCCTTGATGTGTTTATTAAATTGTCGTAAGTAATTTGCGAGGAAGGAACGGCATCCCAAAGCGTCCTAACTCTGCAATTACGTTTATTTACTCGCGTTCGGACTCGTATTTATCATAATTGTCTTAAACACAGCCAATGAACAAAATAAATGGAGGTAAATTGTGATGAACGTCAATAGACTATGGTTTCCTTTTTTTGAGATGCATGCAAAGAGGAAATCGACTGTAAGTTTATTTTGAGATATTCCTTGCGGATGTGCAGCGTAAAAAGTTCTCGGCCAGATACGGTTAGGTCTACTTCTAACTATGAGAAGCTGACAGGACTTTAGATTAGTTAAGTTGATCGCTGTCTGTCCTTTTATCTTTTCAAAGAATGAGTACATTCAAATAACAGCTGTACTTTTATAAGAATCATAGTTAGAGTCAGTCAGTAAGTTTTCAGAAGATCAGTTCCGAATATTGCTTTAAGATTCTAAAAGTGTCATGCCGTTAAAATTTGAAAATCACTAAATAAGTAATAATTTGAGCTCGAAACTTTGAAAACAATATTCAAAAAGCAAGTTCGAAAGGGTTATTTATGTACAGTCGCGGAACGAAAAGGTTCGTCGATTTTCAAATTGATTCGTTCAACGTATCACGAGCACATATTACGTTTTGAAAATGTGTTACAGAATAGACTCGAGTTAGAGAAAATAAAGTTTAACTGTTCTTTAGTAAAGTTCAAAATTGTTCAGATCAAGGTAGTTTGACTATTTATTTTGTCAACAAGATTATTATGGACTAGTAGGGTGCGTGGATGCGCGGGCCACATGTGGCCCGCGGGCTGTCTTCCCGCCTATAAAAGTTTCACAATCCTCAGTCAACCTCCCTTCTCATATTTTTTCTATATGAATCAATACTCGCTAAAATACATTTTCTTTGAAAAAATAAATTCCGCCATTTTGAATTTTTTTTTCATCCAACAAATAGACCTTCGGGTCCTGATCACTTCTTGTCAAGAAACCGTTCTTCCATCTTTTATACTCTTCGAGATATTGACGAAATTCGTTCGGCGGCCATTTTGAATCCGCCATTTTGAAATTTTTTTCAGCTCACTGCCAATTGGATGACGTTTCAAATGACATTTGGTCGAGCACCCCCCACCTATCTTCAATACCCTGGCTGTGCTCTTCACCTGTCTCCGAAACCCTCAATCATCAGCTCTCTCCGTATTTTTCCTCCAAATGAATTTTTCTCTTGTATACGAAACGCATAGTGAAAAAAAATTTTTTCATACAAAATTGTTCAGGAGAGGTGATCAATGAGTCAGTCAGTGAATCAGCACGAGTAGCTATATATATATTAACTAGTAGGGCGCGTGGCGGCGCGGGCCACATGTGGCCCGCGGGCTGTCTTTCCCCTATTTGCCTACGAACTTTTCGTCTCTTCAAAATTCGCCATACATTTTTCTATGGAAAAAATAAATTCCGCCATTTTGAATTTTTTTTCTGTCCATCGAATAGACCTTCGGGACCTGATCACTTCTTGTCAAGAAACCGTTCTTCCATCTTTTATACTTTCCGAGATATTGACGAAATTCGTATAGCGGCCATTTTGAAGCCGCCATTTTGAAATTTTTTTCAGCTCACTGCCAATTGGATGACGTTTCAAATGACATTTGGTCGAGCACCCCCCACTTATCTTCAATACCCTGGCTGTGCTCTTCACCCGTCTTCGAAATCCTCAGTCATCAGCTCTCTCCATATTTTTGTTCTTAATGATTTTTTCCCCTCTATACGACACCATCCTTGAAAAAAAAAATTTTCATACAAAATTGTTCAGGAGAGGTGATCAATCAGTCAGTGGCCAATCAGCACGAGTAGCTATATATATAGTAACTAGTAGGCCGCGTGAGGGCGCGGGCCACATGTGGCCCGCGTGCTGTCTTCCCGCCTTTAAAAAAATCCCTTTAAAATTCCCCCTACATTTTGTATGGAAAAAAATGAATTCCGCCATTTTGAATTTTTTTTCTGTCCATCGAATAGACTTCCGGGTCTTGATCACCTCTTGTAAAGAAACCATTCTTCTATCTCTTATACTTTCCGAGATATCGACGAAATCCGTATGGCGGCCATTTTGAATCCGCCATTTTGAATTTTTTTTCAGCGCACTGCCAATTGGATGACGTTTCGAATGACATTTGGTCGAGCACCCCCCACCTAACTTCGATACCCTGGCGGTGCTCTTTACCCGTCTCCGAAATCCTCAAACATCAGCTCTCTCCATATTTTTGTTCTTAATGATTTTTTCCCGTGTATATGACAGTATACGTCAAAAAAAAATTTTTCATACAAAATTGTTCAGGAGAGGTGATCAATGAGTCAGTCAGTCAGCACAAGCAGCTATATATATATTAATAATATTATTTCTGTTAAAACTATTGTCAATCAGTCAATGGCATAATTTCAAAATATCATAATTTCTCCTAAATAACTAAGGTTTTAGTGAGGTTTTAATACATTTTGGTAACATATTGACGGGATAGAAAAAACAAGCAAAACCTTATTCGATAGCAAACGTCATATTTATTCAAATGTTAGCAGCGCTGTTTCTTGCACTGGAATGTTGGCATAATGGACTCTTGCAGTACTAGAGTACTAGTGCAAACGAATATCGACACTAAGGTGACGAACCTTTTCATTCCGCGACTGTACCTTATAATTTTTTTTTTTAAGGATAAATTATGACCTACTGAAGAAAAAAAACATCTTCCTTGTAAGACAAGCGCAAGTGACATGGTACTCGGATTTGCACTCAATTACAAAATAAATGCCTTCATAAAGAGTCGGAACTCGGACCGCGTTGGGAGAGGTTAAAAAGAAAATGCCCTGTGGTCAGTATAAATTGAATCTACAATGCAGTATAATTGAATGGTCGTTACAGTGATATGTGCACGGGAATTGAAAAAAGTTTAAAAGGTGCTGCGCAGATACAATTTGAGGCAGCAATATTCGTATAATAGATAGCATCGAGGAGACAACATACATACAAATTTTTGCGTTTATAATATTAATGTGTGATGTCAATGGTGCATACAAAGAAATTTAATCTTTTTGATGAAGGCATTGATAAACTACTAAGTATTATAATACATCAATGCTTGAAAAGCCTAGCGATTCACGAAATGAGTCGGCTGCATTTCGTGAAGTGAAATCTTTTGAAGTGAAGAAGGAGCCCTCGACTTCAAAAGTGCGGCAAAAATTACCTGACAAACTCGAACTGTCGCCACATATTTTTTCACGCACACTAGCATAAAGCATCCGCACACCATACAAATTTCAAATTGACACACTCACACTACAAAAAAACCGCACTCGTCACGAGTCACGGAGCTGTCATTGTAGGTAAGGTTCTATCTAGTCGGAGCGCGAGCGACGACCTATTATAAATCTATGGTCGGGGCATTCTCGTCTTTACGCAGGCTACTGGTAAAGCTATCCCTCCCGACCTATCTCTCCCTGATCTCGTCTGCTACGTCACGTCACGTGAAGTCTGTGGCGAAGTGGAAAGAACCTTCACAGTCAGTGTACCAAAACAATAAGCGAATCGCCTAGCAGTAGCGATCAATGCTTTCTCCATCTGCTACTGACTAACGCGATGCACCTACTTAATTCTACTTTTGCACCAATGTGCGACCAGCTTCAACCAGAATCCACTTATTATTCTCGTCGCGATTTGACAAGCTACCCTTCATTACACGGAGGTCCAGCAATCTGTACCCTACTATCTTTTAAGAAACAATGTAACTTGTAGTTTGAATAATTTTTCCATCTTTGGTCAACGATATAAATCAAGACTCGTCAAGTAAATTTAGTTTAAATTGCACATACCTATTTTTATTTTTACGTTCAAATTTCAAACGTATTGATTGATCCACCATCTTATTATGAACTCGACTGTTATCCCTAACCTCTCTGAGCTTGTTTGTTTTAATGTACCTACATGGACAATGTTCTTTTCTCCAATAAGTGGTACCTAAAATAGAAGTTTTAAAGTTAATCCGACTTTAACGCTCACCTAATAGTCCATATCTTGAAACTAGATTTTAGTGATATCTTAACTATCTCTTAAGGAAAAGGAAACAATTCTCGTAGAAATGCGTGGACACACCCCAATAAAATTTTGTATATTATAAAGTATTTTTTTTGCTTTTTCCTATCAAATATCTGCTAATTAGGCCTGGAAAGACGATTTATTTACTCTAGCAGTGTTCTCTATATAGTTTGTTCATAGTTTACGATTAGCACGCGCCCAAGTAACTCTATACCGTAGAAACTATCACGCAACTTATCTTGAGTACGTGCCTTCTGCCTATCGACTGACGTACTGACACCATTAGGTACTCGCCTACAGAAGTGGACGTGGGCATTAATCTGTTAATTAAGAGTTTTCCAAGTTCTGGGTAGATTCGATCAGACGCGGAGAGAGAATAATCGGCAAGGAATCGCATGGGCAAAACTGCTTAGTTGCAATAGCTAAAATTGCAACACCGAATCTGCGTTGCGTTTAGCGATTTTTTACAAGATATATTTTGGAACTCTCCAAAATATATCTTGTAAAAAATCGCTCAGGAACTTCACAACCTAGACCACAGGACCGCAAGACGCCGAAAGAAGTGGCATCCTTCTTTGGGTGATGTCCAACGTAATCGAACGAAGCGTTTTTCTTTCAGGTTCCTAGATACGAACCGCTGCAGTGTGGAACACCCTTCCACCAGCCTTCCAGCTTCCGTGTTTCCAGCCAAGTATAATCTGAGTGCCTTCCACAGATGAGTGAATAGGCATTTTCTAGGCAAGCGCGCTCCAATCTAGACCTCAACATTACTGCCGATCATAAATAATTTAATCAAGCGTAAGTCTATTACGGTTCAGGAGATACAGCCTGGTGACAGACGGACGGACGGACGGACTGTTGGACGGATGGACGGACGCCCGGACGGACGGATGGACGGACGGATGGACGGCGTAGTCTCAGTACCTAATAGGGTTTGGGTTTTACCCTTTGGGTACGAAACCCTATAAAAGAGGCGCTTAGTAAATAGTTTTATTAGACTAGTTTCATCCATTTGGCAGAGTGGTAGCGTCGTCGTTGTCTATCCCGTCGGTGGAGTACTTACTGTATGGCACACACTCTCGGTTGCGGCTGGAGGTCGTAACTTGTGGTTCAAAGTGGCACACAACATTTTTAATCCGCATCGCAGTTGCAATCTCAATAAACCAATTTGCGACGGGCCCCGATGTTCACGATACGCGATCCTACGTTATAAGAGTGCTGACCATGAGTTTCGGTTTAGCAAGGATTATTCCTACGTTAAAAGACATATACCCTGGACAGCCAGGCGGACGGCATGAGAAAATGTCGCTAGTTTATCGGTGCCAATAATACCAACAGTAAGGCCACGCTATAGTTCCCTCAGTACCAGCAGCCACCTACAGAATTTTAACAGATGCGCCATCTGTTAAAATGAACGTTTGCTTGAACGAAAAAGGTTTACGTAAATTGTTCGGATGCCCTTTAACCTAAATGTTCTTATCAGAGCCTACGTTACATTTTGGCTGCGGATGCGGCGAATCTTCGTACTTTTACAAATCGTCTTTTTCCATTTTAATAATTTCGTTCTCATTCCCGAAACTCTTCACACACTTTACAATGTATGTTTGTTTCGAATCCTGCAGATCAAAATCATAAAGTTTTGGGAACAACAGCTTATAAGTATTACTATCCAGGTAATATTCATGTACCTACATTCAAAATTTTAACCAATTTACAAAGTCACAAAATTTCAAAAATACATTTAGGATTGGAATGACCCGGATGCCTGCTAGCTTGTTGAAAGTAGTAGCTGGAAATTGGAAATAAACCAAGGGGAAATTTTTGGGGCATTATATTTTTTTGGAAAGGTACATTATAGTAACCTTTCCGAGAAGTTTCGCTCACAAATTATATATCTTACTCTTAGTTCAGGTTTAAATTATTTGCTCCCTGCTACTCCATCGAGAAATGTCCCATAAGTTATCTGAACCGTGGCGAGCCTGGGTCACATAAAGGCTTTGTTTCGGAGACGTGCTATACGACCAAACTGACGACTTGAGGTATTCGCTTTAAAACCTATATTTATTACGTCGCGTCTCTCCCGCAGTGCGTCGCTCGGTGAGACGCATTGTTTGTGTTGAAACACACCATGCCGAAAATACGCGGCCGAAGTTCGGCGTGACTACGCCGGCAATACAAATTAAATTACTGATGACACACCATACCGAAATTACGTCGCGTTATAGCGTACAGCCGAACTTCGGTCGGGCGTAAGTTCAGCAGCGATTCGGCGGCAATGTTTTGAGCAACACATTATACGCGACCGAAGTTCGGTTCGATGGTCAAACTGAATACCCATACAAAGTTACGCAACTGAATTTCTGCCACGTAATTTCGGCCGCGTAATTTCGGCTCTCGTGTGTCATATTAGCTGAATCCGTCGGAACGTAAAATCAGCCACGGAACTTCGGTCGCGTATTTTCGGCATGGTGTGTTTCAACACTTTGTCGTATTTATGAAGCTATTTTTGACATTTGTAATCGTAATTTAGTTACTAATTGAACGACTACTTGCATCTTCGGTCATTTGGCTCGGATTAACGTTGGAATTATAGATGTGACATTAAATAATTGTACCTTTTTTAATTTACGACGTAAATGCCTTATTGTACTCGTATGTAAATAATTAACTTGAAGATTCTATTTTCAATTTCATCTTTTTACAATCTTTTTTCACTTTATACTTCTTTAGGCACGTTTGGTATTTTTGAGATGGGAAAAACCATTTAACTCACGACACTGCCTAACGTTATTGATCAAGTTTTCACTTCTGTCGGCCCTCCCGGGCTTTGCAACGACATTTTATCTCTATTTGCTCATTTTATTTTTTAATGAAGATGGAATTAGTGACATGCCTAAGTACCAGACTGTTACTTTTATTAACGGAGCCTAAAACTGTTAAAAGTACAGTCATTTTCAATTTAAATAAAAATCTACTAAAACTTCTTAATGCCTAATCATTTCCTTGGGAAGCAGCGAATGGCGGTGTATTGTTTGGGGGTATCACACAGAATGTGCTTATTATTTGTGACAGTTTCCACGCATAATGCGCATCGGCATACTATCGTGTGAACGTAACAAACAGGCTAAATACATATTTGCATTGTATTATCTGGTTCAGTCGTCTTTGTGTAGATATAGGTATGACTCCACATACCGTTAGAGTGGCAAAGTTTAATTGTATTACAACTACGTGTAAGTAGGTAACACAAACAAGATCGCCTACAGCTAGGCTATTCATTAAACGCTACTGTTGTAAAATTAACATAAAAATTGTATTGCATTTAGGTATGTTATGGGTACATAACCATATATAATACCAAAAGTTTTTCTGAAAACAATGAAAAATTAATTTAAGACAATTGACGAAGAGTGTAAAATTGAATGTAGGTACTTCAAAACGTAACACGGTCGAAAATTGTGAAACAAAATTTAAGTTTATCGCGATAAATTTGAGCATTGTGTTTCCTATGTGGGAGTACATTAGATTTTACACTCTATACTAATAGACATAAAGTTATTTTCTCAGTGTTAGGTAATTTTTCATTTTATTTTATGATTCACTTCACCCAGCGTGTGAAAACGTTACGCGAATCGCTGTCCGGGTATGTAAAAGAAGTTTTATTTATTTTCAATATAGCCTTGTTCTGTCTGTTAGATTTCTACTTAGGTTTAATGTACCAGTGAGCATCTGTAAGCTTGTACAAGTTATTGGATAAATTAGGCCTCGAAACTCGAAGTCGATTCGGTTTCACCATGCAATCTAGGTAAGCCGAGTGGTCTTTACGGTTGCGAAGATCATAATTGCACAAAAAATAGATAATTTGATATTCGTTCAGATGATGGATGTGCTAAGAAATTACACATTGCGTAGGTAATATAATGTTAAAATGACCTACCTAGTAAGTAAAAAATCACTGCTAAATTATGCTGTGTATACAGGCACCCAGATATGTAAAATCGACTTTTTGTATATTAGTGTATGAATCTTATAGCCAAATAGTTTTACTACACCCACCCCATATTGTATAGTAAACTTATAATAGGTACATCTCTCTGAATTTATTCGTGTTTCCTATAGAAGTCCTGGTTAATGATGATCCTCAAAGCATGCTTCCCGTAGGGTCCATTGAACGATGTCGAATGAATAGGTACCTAGCTATCAAACGTTTTATGAAATTCAATTGAAATGATCGCATAAATAAAACATAAACGAGTACGAATAACTATAATTTCTATACAGTATAAAACTCACCAGTCTACCGTCTACGCAATAGGAAAGCTTATTCTATTTATATCCTAATGGTTATGTATCGGGTAGTGAGCTCATAGGTTTCTTTCTCTGGTACCTATATTTTTTTTTAATACTATAGCGGACACCCGCGGTTCCGCCCGCGTTATTTTCAGTTTTCACCAATTCCATAGGAGCCATGGATTTTTCAGGGATAAAAAGTCGACAATGTGTTAATCCAGGATATAATCTACCTCCATTTCAGATTTAAATTGAAAAGGACCATTTTCACGTTAGTTTTGAAAAATTCCGTCTTAGTTAACCCCTAGACCTCATAAGGAATCTATGTGCCAAAAGAGTCTAGTATAGAGCCTGCGGTTTGCGCTGTGCGTTGACATGCCAGTCAGTCAACAATCAGTCAGTCAGTTTCTCCTTTTTAGGGTTCCGTAGCCGAATGGCAAAAAACGGAACCCTTATAAATTCGTCATGTCTGTCTGTCCGTCTGTCCGTCTGTCCGTCCGTATGTCATAGCCACTTTTTTCCGAAACTATAAGAGCTATACTGTTGAAACTTGGTAAGTAGATGTATTCTGTGAACCGCATTAAGGTTTTCACACAAAATTTTAAAAAAAGTAATAAATTTTGGGGGTGCCCCATACTTAGAACTGAAACTCAAAAATTTTTTTTTCATCAAACCCATATGTGTGGAGTATCTATGCATAGGTCTTCAAAAATGATACTAAGGTTTCTAATATCATTTTTTTCTAAAATGAATAGCTTGCCCGAGAGACACCTCCAAAGTGGTAAAATGTGTGTCCCCCCCCTGTAACTTCTAAAATAAGAGTATGATAAAACTAAAAAAAATATATGATGTACATTACCATGCAAACTTCCACCGAAAATTGGTTTGAACGAGATCTAATAAGTAGTTTTTTTTTTAAAAAACAAAGTTAGTTTTGTGGTTCGATAAGAAAAGTGGTTTTTATGATTTTATTCCTCCGGTTGTAGTACGGAACCCTTAGTGCGCGAGTCCGACTCGCACTTGACAGGTTATATATATTAAGATTACCTATCCTATTTAGGTATCCACAGTCCACACGTCAGACATTATCAATTATGCTTCGGATAAGAACTCCATTAATATTAATGAAAATTTGCCATAGCATACGTAACACCAGGCTTTGCTGTCGTATAAGGCAAATGGCGTTTAATTAATAGCCTAGTTTGTTACCAACTTAGTATTGTAATGAGAAGGATAAGTGCCTGTGAGGTAAATCGGTCTTATCAAACTGCTGATCAATGAACTTACTTTTCTATATTCTATAGGCCATTATGAGCTTTTATAGCTTTTTGTGAATGACCTACCTGTTCGCTTTTGAACACAATACTTACTAAAAGCCTACGAGATAAAACGAAGTTTACTTCTATAGTCTTGGACCTTTATTCATCCTGTCATATTCATAATATTGGAATATTGGAGAAACGTTCTAATATACAATGGATAGGTTTATTCTTTGTGAAAATAAAAGCTTTATTTCAAGACGAGAAGGAACAAGAAGTGCGTAAGTAGTGAACTTATAAGAATCAAGCAAGTATTTTGCATCAAAATATGTATACTATCGATAATTTTCATGAAGGAACGGAATAGACGTCCTTCTCAACTCTCAAGTTTACCCGATACGTAACTCCGAATAAGTACTACTCGTCAGTACTTTTAGAACTAAAGGCTTAAAGAGATGGCGAACTGGCTCTTTTTTATGATGTTTAAGTCAAATAGTTAAAATAACTGATCATCGAATCCTTACAGAAAAATATATAACGGAAAATAAGGGTTTAATGAACAATCGTGATTGACAAGAAAATGAATTTTCTCAAAGCCTTTTTCAGAAAAAAAATCCCAGGAAGCATCTAATTTTGTCATATTTTCAAAATTGTCTGCAAAACGGCGCAAGCTTTTTAATGAATTCTTGCACACAAAAAAGTACATAAATATTACAATAATTTTAACAATCGTGTAAAGTAATAATTTCCCCGAAATTTAAGTAAATCAGTGTGAACGCGGCTGCTCCGTCCTCCCCCTGTAAACTGTCATTTGGCCTTCTTAAAGCCTTAAAAAGTCATTGCACTGCCTCTTACGCAGCATTACATAGTTTAACACCGCAATAAATAAGGATGTTGGAACTTTTATGAGTCGGGTACATGATTTAAGCGCCGCATGGATTATTATTTATTTCATGGGGCGGCACCATCAAACGCTTAATTGATTTTGTACGCCATATCTTTCGACGGTGCGAATCCCGCAGTGATTCGCAGCCACTTTGTTCACGACTACACGCCATCCGCCATCTGGGAACCGAAGCTTTATTGACTTGTTTGGTTATGTGTATTTCTGATAGTTTTCTAATTGTAGAACCTTTCTTTTTTTTACTCCATACAAGTTAGTACTTGACTGCGATCTCACCTGATGGTAAGTGATGACGCAGCCTAAGTTAGCGTACTAACTTGGAATATAAGTAAATTTACCTCAACGGTTTCTACAAGCATCGCACCGAAACGCTTGTCTTTGCGTCTTTGTCTTGTATTTAATTTATTAGTTTTCTTTTTTATATACTATTGACCTATTTTGTTAATGTTTGTAACTTTAGGGGGATGGGTACCATTCAAAATTCTAATTTTATTCAGTTTTTCGCTAATAGTGGGCTAATGGCATCGTAGGCTTATGGCAATGAGTTTTGCGGGCACAGAATTTATGCATCTACGTGTTTTTAATAAAAACTCTGCTCAACAATACTCATTTACTTCATATTCGTTCCCGATAGCTCAAAATCTGGGAAGCTGCTAAAAAATATTTTTCGGCAACCAATTTGGTGAGGTGAGTTTCTATTAAAAACATGTAGTATGTAGATGTATAAATATTATGCTCACAAAATTCATTGTCTTAAACCTACAATGTGTAGTTAGTCTAATATTTGCGAAAAACCTGTATTGGTTTTTCGCAAATATTCGCATTTTAATTTTGCGGGCTGCGAGAGCCGAAACAAAAATTTGCTTGGCAAAGCAACTCGTTGCAAAGGTGCCTTTACATTTTAATATGCTTTAAACAATAAAATACAAAATGTATTATCATTTCGTGTCCCGTAAAGTACGTCAATGGAAGCTCAGATTTAAATCTCGGCGGAGGCTCTAGCTGCGTTTACTTTTTCTAACAGCACGAAAAGTACCCATTGAGCTGTCTACCTTGATAAATTGTTAAAGATTTGCATATAAAAGGGTGAAAGAAATTCCAACATCTAAGTTTGTCTTGAAACCTTTTACGGCACTAGAAACTTGGCGTATCCCTTTGTAGCTTTATAGAGTTTTGGTTGCTTTTATAGTGTCATCCACACGTTTTACCTTATCAGGAAAATGCTTGCGCCTTCGGTTTAATTCTCTGGTTTACGAATCGCAAGTTTGCTGATAAAAAGCAACGTCAAATTTCGATGAGATTGGACGAGATTCATTTTTCCAGCTAAAACTCTACTACATCTTTTTCTAAGTCTCGTTCCAATTTTTTTTACCAAACTCCTCCTCCAGAAAATTTCATGCTAATCGCCAAATAGCTCGACCGATTAGTATGAAATTTTCAGTGTATGTTCGGTAGGTCTGAGAGAAGGTCGTAAGCAATTTTTTATATCCCTAATGGTATAACAACGTTTGCCGGGTCAGCTAGTAACATATAAAAAAATTAAGAGCCCAGTCTTGGGTTAAATTCGCGATACACTCAATCAGCACCATAAACTTAGAGCGAGCCAATTAGATAAACACCTGCCAGTGCCTCTTCTTATTAAGGTTGGGGTTTGTGTACGAGTGGGTATATACCCGCTTGTGTAGTCTACAGTCTTATCATTTCCATAAGACTGATGCATCATTAACCATCGGGCAACGTTGTGGCTTATCAAACTAGGTATAAACCTGTTACGATGAAACTTGACGTCTTACAAGGTACAGCGATGTGGGATATAGCAGTTTGAAACTTACTAGGTGCTGGGTTCCATTTATGTCTCGGAAACTTTGTTTTGTTTTTATCAGTCTTTCACACTTGGAAGAGTGATCGCGGTTATGAGTTGCAAAATGTAAATCTATCACGGATGGCTTTAGGGATCATCCTCTAACTCTTATGTTATTGTGGGAGCACTCAGTGAAGGAGGAACTGGAAGCGGCCCGGTAGTCAGTCCATCTCGTTGGGACCGATTAACGTCCATCGGTCCTACGAGCTATGTGCCCCGCCCATTGCCACTTCAGTTTTGCGACACGTTGAGCTATATGTCGTTCACTTGGGTTCTTTTGAAGAACTCCTCATTTCTGATTCGATCGCGCAAAGATACTCCGAGCATAGCTCTCCATTGCTCGTTGAGTGACCCTCAACCTTCTTATGAGGCCCATAGTTAGCGACCATTCGAGTTTATTCGAGTTCTGAGTTTCTTGCCGCTTCGTCTCAGGGCAAAACTGCTTTCCGAACAAAGCGTAAGATTCCGAAATTTCAGTTAGGCCTACGTGAAACATTTAGTTTTTTTTAAAAGAAGCCACGAATTTCAATTCATCATTTAATGAAAAAAAGGTTAAAGAACATTAAGGCTGGCGATTGCGAGGCGGTGTGCGGTGGCGATCAGTAAATATGTAAATCATTTATTCATATTGATTGCACACGTCGAGCTAGAATATAGAGTTAGTTATTTGCAGGATGCACTGGGCACTGGGCAGGTCAACGACTGTTCGTAGCGGTCCCTGATGATATAATTATAACCGACCAGCAGGATTCCCTTTCCGGTCCGCGAGGGCGTTTAACTTCCTAGAAGTTGAAAGGGTCTACTTTTTATTCTGGACCATTCTTGCGTAACCTGCTTGACTTTTTTATTCTAATAAACGAGTTGGTACTACATCATGATAACACTCACAGGAGCGCTTGTGCAATAGGTCCGGTATGTGAATCTGAGAAGACACTGAAAGAAAGTCGGACTGTAGAGTGTAAACATACCTAATTATATTATTACATATTATCAGGCTTTCGCCAATTCGTGAAGGTGTGTTGAGGATTCAAAAAATAGAAAACTGTGCATGACAATTTGGTTTAGAGTCGCACATAGTAAATGTTAATACATAGGTACCTACCTAATGCTAAACATCTTGCAAGTTACTTAGTACTATATTTCAGCAATTCTGAGTAGCGCTTTTTGTTATAATTATTGGTGTCTTATTTCCTGGTGAGAGTCTAAAATCATAATACTTGGTTCAGATTTTTCTGGTATAAAATTTCTTCAAAGGTGTGTCCCGACACCTTCGAGGAAATTTTATAGGTAGGTACCTCGAATATCTCATCGGACTTCTAAAACATCAGCTAATAGCGTGAGGTAGTAACAATCTCACATGGGGCGGAAATTCGTTCGGGAGAAATAGTTATTTGTTATGCAAGGCCGCAAAGTAGATTTTTGAGCCGGAATGCTGAGCGGTGAAGGATTCTAATTCAAGCCGCAAACCACCTACCACCATCAGTGGTTCAAACCTAGAATCAGGACTTGTGAGACTACATAATATTATTCATATCTCCATTCTCGAAGTGCACAAGTGCGCTCAGGCGTTATGAAACCGGCCTGTTGGCAGTACATTCGATGTACCCAGGTATTATTATCATTTGCTTTGCATAATTCAAGTTAAATACTTGCGAGGTATGTGCGCTTACCGTTCTTGCGATCTCGTCATGCCCTTTGGTTAGAAAATAAAAAGTTCACTATGCGCTCCGACATCTCAGGAGCTTGCAGCGAGGCGTTTATATGGTGAAGGTAATTTTCAAAACACATTTATGGTAAGTTATCTGGTTTTTAGGCGTGGGTATTTTAGTAAAGATGTTGTCGTGCTCGACGTGTGAAAAAACTTAAATTAAATTAACGTAAGGGATACTTTACACGAACGAAAATGCAGCACGATGCAAATAAACCAATTGTAATCTCTGGTGAAAGTTCAGCAAACAAAAAATACATACATAGATTCGAGTATGTATTTCTAACTCAGGCATTATTATTCTTATCTCTTGTAGCTTGTGTAACGTATCTTACCTATATAACCGTGTCGGTGTGGTCTTTGTATAGGCTGCTCAATGGTTTAGGGCCTCTAGGCAATTCAGAGTTCATTGAAATACACTGCCATTGTTGTTGCACCCATCCGCTGAATAAAATATGTACTATCGTAACTGATGATGCCTTCGGCTTTGCTCGCGTGGATTTCTAAGTTTTTAAAATCCCTAAGACCAAGACCGTAAATATCTGGTGTAAAAAAAACAGTGATAGCCAAGTAATTCATGTTTGGAGGTTCCGGCCCGGGTCAACTCACACTGTATTTGATAGTAAACACACACCTCTGTATTCTCGAGTTATTTGTGTTATGTCACGGAATACCATAATAGTACCTTACGGGCTATGTTTAGCGGCGAAGATAAACATCGCGAGGTAACCTTATGGCGTAGCCATACACACTGTTTGATTCGCTTAAATGGAACAAAATTAAAAGAAAAATGCATGACAATGACTATTCGATCGTATTATAAGCGTGTCATTTCCATACATTTTTTAAATTTCGGTTCATTTCAGCGAATACACCTGGCTAGTCACATAATGTTGTCAAAGTCGTGAAAAGCCTGCCTACGTATGAATGAATGAATGAATGAATGAATGATATTTTATTCATGAAAATGTACGTTACAATAAGATCTTAAATAAATGCTTACAACCGATTACATTTTACCAATAATATTGGTGTATGAATATTAAATTCTTACAAGTGGAAAATTAAAAAATTTTAAAACACCCACGACTTTTGCAGACTTGTAATTGAAAAAGGATTAAATAATTTTTTTTAAACTCCCCGCCTAAAGGAAAGTAAGAACTAAGAACCTATCAGTATAATTACAAATCCAAGAAAATCCGCCGGAGCTGCTGTGTCCTGCCTGTGACGGTTGATGGTGCTGTTTACCAGTTGATGACTAATTCAATTTCTTGATACTTCTCATATACCTACCGGCAATTTATCAATGCTCACTAATTTCATTAATTGATATTGGAAACGAAAATAGCAATGGCAGCTCCGACGGATTTTTTTGGATTTGTAATTATACTGATAGGTTCTTAGTTCTTACTTTCCTTTAGTCGGGGAGTTTAAAAAAAATTATTTAATCCTTTTTCAATTACAAGTCTGCAAAAATCGTGGGTGTTTTAAAATTTTTTAATTTTCCACTTGTTTTATAGTTTTTCGATAATTATATTAATGTAATTTAAAAGATATTATTATTAAAAAATTAAAATTAATCTTCAAACTAGCCATTAACTCCTCTACGCAGCGTCTGAAGGCATCATCTAACCCTAGATGTATGTACATACATCTAGGGTTAGATGTACATATAAAGGTTTGGGCCTAGTTAAAACATACCAAGCCCTGTTTACTAGACTGTATACACAATACGTGTTTAATAGAAAGATAACACATTAAACACAGGGAATTTCTCTAATAAAGTAAGAAAAACTGAGCGAGTTGCGGCTGGCGCCGCCCCTCGGAGGCTGACGCCCTGGGCCATGGCCCTCTTGCCGGGTAAATGCGCCATATTCATTCATTAATCCTCGCCACCAAGCCAAATGTGTTAGAATAGTTTAACCAAATCAAATGAGCCTAAACTCGAGGTATTTACTAGTTACCATTAATATGCATCGCTAATCAGCCCCATCTTGCATCGTCAGACCCTCGTCACCAAATTTAATGTTTGAGACTAGTTCAAACAAACCCAATCACTAACACAAGGAATTTACTAGAAATATATTAAAACAGAGAATTTCCCTTCCAAGTCGTACAGATACGTTTATTGTGGCGCTCTCTGCTGTTCAATCCCAAGAACAATTATCTACAAACCATTGGCAATAACTCACTAGTATTTTGTACAAAACTGTATCCAACTGTACAACTGTAT
Source organism: Coenonympha arcania (assembly GCA_036785405.1). Lineage (NCBI taxonomy): Eukaryota > Metazoa > Arthropoda > Insecta > Lepidoptera > Nymphalidae > Coenonympha > Coenonympha arcania. The sequence continues at coordinate 10,016,702 of CM072067.1, forward strand.
TGGGAACATTCGTTTGCGCTGTAAATGTTTTTTTATGGCGCCCCCTGGTGATCGATATTCGTAACAACTATCCAAGAACCATTGCCAATGAATACCGAACATTATACAGAAAACTGCATCTAAATCGGTCAAGCCGTTTTTGAAATAAATGGGAACATTCGTTTGCAATATAAATGTTTTTATGGCGCCCCCTGGTGATCGATGTTCGTAAGAACTATCTAAGAACCATTGCCAATGAACACCAAACATTATACAGAAAACTGCATCTAAATCGGTCAAGCCGTTTTTGAAATAAATGGGAACATTCGTTTGCAATATAAATGTATTTTATGGCGCCCCCTGGTGATCGATGTTCGTAACAACTATCTAAGAACCATTGCCGCTGAACACCAAACATTATACAGAAAACCGCATCTAAATCGGTCAAGCCGTCTTTGAAATAAATGGGAACATTGATGTGCACAAACGAACACACAAACAAACAAACAAACAAACAAACAAACAAACAAAAATATTTTTGCATTAATGGTTTTTGTGAACAATTTAACATACAATCAAACATAAAATATTTTTAATAGAGTAATGTACAAACGGTCTCTCACCCTAAACGCATATACCCGTACTCCGTTCCGTCGTGGGTAAAAAACAATAAAGACAGCGAGAACATAAACATAAAATAGCAAAATTATAGCATAATGTTATCAATCAGATTAATTACAATTATTAAAAATTTAAAATGTTATCGTCCATAATATAATCCTTAATGCCATAGTAGAGTTTGTTCGTCAACATATCAAAAATTTTATTTTTAAATATTGTCAATGGCTTATCGCGTATACTATCAGGTAATTTATTAAATAGAGTTATTGCGGTGCAATATGCGCTTTTAGAATAGATATTTAGTTACATTGGCGGTACACATATTTTGTTCTTCCGACACGTTCTAAGATTTTCGTTATTTTGATGAATGGGAAAGATTTTAATGTATTTTTTTACAAATAAGAGTATTTGATATATATATAGACTTGGGAGTGGAAGTATCTTTAATTTCTTGAATAGAGGTTTACAAGTATCTAAGAAGTGAGCGCCGCACATAGATCGAATACATGCCTTTTGTCTGATAAATACCTTATTGGCATCTACAGAATTGCCCCACAAGATTAAGCCGTATTGTAATAATGACGACACATACCCGTGATACGCCAGTAGAGCCGTCTTTAAGCTTGAAGTTTTACTAAGCTGCCGCAGAACATAAGTAAATCTGTCAAGTTTCCCGCATAGTTTTCCTATGTGATCCTTCCAGCAACAATGGTTGTCTAGCAAAAGGCCGAGGAAAAAGACGATATTAACCTCCTCAATTGGCAATGAGTTGTATTTAATATTTAGACTTAGGCGCGTACTACCATAGGTAAGGAATTGAACATATTTTGTTTTATTTGTATTTACTGATAGATTATTAAGATCTAGCCATTCCTTAGTTCTATTCAGTGCAGAATTAATTTCGTTTTCAATTAGGTTTCTGTCTTTACACTTAACTGTTATTGTAGTGTCATCTGCGTAAAGGACACAGTCATGAGAAATATGATCTAGCAAATCGTTAATGTATAACAAGAAGAGTAGAGGTCCAAGGACGTTCCCTTGTGGTACCCCGTATGGATTTTGATGCCTATAAGAACAGCGAATCTTATTGCATTGCGTGTTATGGGTTTGTTGAATTTCAACACATTGTTTTCGATGTTTTAAGTAGCTTGTCAGCCATTTAAGTCCATTTCTCCTTATCCCATATCGCTCTAACTTTTCTAACAATGTTTTGTGGCAAACTAAGTCAAACGCTTTTGACATGTCAAGAAATATCGATACAACAGCCATCTTTTCATTCAAGCCCTCTGTTATTATCTTAATAAGCCAGAAACAGGCCAGTGTAGTGCTATGTTTTTTTCTAAATCCAAATTCCTGTGATTTTAAGATTTTATTATATACGTAGGTAAAGTAGGTCCTTTATTTTGAGAAAACCGTGCATGTTGCACAAACGGGTCTGATTGCGTAAGAAACACGCATTCATCGTTATCGTAACCCTCCCATCCATCCATCGTATCCATCGTATCCATCGTTATCCTATCGCAAATTCTGCCCCCGATTGGCTGACGTAAATCAGCGGGCAGAATTTGTGAACGATTACGATTAAGATGAATACGTTTTTCTTACACAATCCGGGGACCGGCAGATTTGAACTGGATCTCGGTCGTAAGAATTACAAACAAACACGTTTTAATACTTTTGATATTAGTAGGTACGTAGCTGGCGTGCGTCGTGCGTCGTGCCACCAAAGTCCCAGACCGCACGAGAGCACGAGAGCCCTACCAACATGATTGATCTCTGAAGGGCTGATATAAATGGACTGAATATAAACATGCTTATTGCTTATTGTATCATCTACCGATTATGCGACTCGCTTTATATGAGTAACCATTGGAGCGTACGTTTTATTGTTTCTTTGTTGTAGCAAGTTCAAATTGACTTTTAATATTTCATTTTATTAGATATACCTTCAATATAATATAGCAATTAAAAAATCATTTTAAATAATTTTTAAAAACGAGCTTTTATACGTTTAATTCTTCTCAGCATCATACTAGCACAAAAGTACTCGTCACCGTCAGCCCTAATCAAACGAGCCCAAACTCGATGCGGTCATGTCGTTCTATGGTCATCTTCCAGCTCCGTCATGAGACCCTGGTAACCATCTAGGACCTAAGTACTCATCAAGACAGATCAAATTCAATGGGGCTGTGTCTTATAACTACTGAGTTCCTATTACTACCTTCCGGTTCCATCATCAGATAATAATTTTTCATTGTCATCCGATTTACACATACATGCAAAATTTCAGCTCAATCTCATACAAAATTACAGACAGAGTGAGACAAACAAACACAGGGTGGTGAAACAGGTGAAACAGGTGGAACTTAATAAAAGTTTGTAAAAATATCAAGCAGGTTTACGTTTCTTCTATAGGTATAGATTTCGTAACAATCTAAATTCATATACCTAAGTTTTCAAACCCCCAGCGCAAAAACGACGTGTTGTTATTAGTTGACAAATGTGTCTGTCTGTGTTATTGTAGCTCCCAATTGCTCCGAGCCCAAACTGAAGAATTAATTTGGTTTTTTTTTTGTTTGAAAGGTGAAATGGTTGTACAAAAGTTTGAGGTTCACTATGACATACATACGTTTGCACCGAAGATTAATTAGCGGGCATATGAAAGAATTCATATATGAAACATTCTGTGTTGTGTTTGCTTTCTATGTAGTGTTTCAACTATCAAAGTCAAGCGCCCGCCATACGTTTTCCCTGCAATTTGCGTGTAAGTGCGACTGTTTCTATTTAAAACAACGCTCGCGCGGCGGGAGTGTGTAATTTGTAGGTGGTCGTAAGCGTAGACGTTTGTTGCAGTTAACACTAATTGCCTAACTAAAGCTATTGGTGCAATGTAAAGGAACAATGTCTCGATGGCCTGAGGCTTATGTCTAATTTACAAGCATCATTCTAAAGTTCTTGTGTACACTGTACAGTAAAGAAATGAAGTTTATTTACTTTTCAGTGAAGAAAGGTACCTAACGTGAAGAAAATTTTGTACATTATTCCTGCCTAACATGGACTAATTTATCCGGGAGGAATAATATATTGCAAGGGTATTGGCGAACTCCAAACCCAAATATTATGAAGACCCGGCTAGTTAGACTAAAGCTACTGTTACACATGCTCTAAAATAGCATGCTAGTGAGCATGCTTACGAGTATGCTCAATACGAGCATGCCTATGAACAGTTTACATTTGCTAGCAATAGGCGAGCTAGATTTAGCTATTTTATTTGCTAGCATGCTCAATAAGCAAACCTGTTTAGACGCGCTTAAAGCACGCCCCCTTCCACCCGCGCCGCCGGTAGCATGCTCAAAAATCGCACGCGTGTTGATTTTGAAGCAAACTCGAAATGAGCATGCTAATTTTGAGCAACATTCCGACACACATGCTACTAAGTAGCAACTGCTCGATAAAAGCATGCTTTCATGCTTGAAATCAGCATGTGTAACAGTAGCTTAAGCTCCACGCTTCACTCTCCTCTCCCCCTGCGCTCCGAGACGTAGATCCTGCGAGAAAGTGCAAAGGAGAATATAAACGCTTTCAAAATGTGGTGCTGGAGATGAATGCTGAGAGTGACCTTGAACAAATTACGGACCAACTAGTCCATGCTCAAAGAACGTTGCACCAAGCAGCGATATTTTGTTATGCAGGCTCGGATTTTCACTTCAGCTCGAAAACAATAATGATGTGGTTAGACGTGTAGTATTGTTTCCATCGAACGCCAAGTCGTTCATCGAAGAGTAGAGGGCACACGAACTCGCAGCAGATCAATATTGCAAATGGCTGCAGTGAACGTCCCATTACATATTATGAACTCTTGAAAAGACGGCTCTTATGTAAAAATGAAGAACAATTGTCAAGTCATAGTGGGAAGTCATTGACCACGACCTCACGGTGTGAAATAAAAGAGCAAGTGAAATAAAGGAGAAAGACTTTTACAACCTTCAATAGAACGATTTCAACATTAACTAACAATGTAGGTACAGTTTTCCATATATTACAAATTCAACGTTATTTTTTAATGTCCTGACCATCACTAAAAATAAACCTGATTGCAAATTACTATGCATTCTAATACATTATAAACTCGCTGTTCTGCAAACGGAAGGATTATGGCACTTGTTCAGATCTGTATCGCTAATAGGCTGCAACACGGCATCGTATCGGAACGATAACTCGTTTGGCGGCGAGGCTTTGCCGCCGGCGTTAGTAATTAGCCGCAGCTGAAGCCACCCACTGCAGGGCTCGCTGCGAGCGGAGATGTGCGACGATGCGTGGCCGGTTGAGTGATAAGCCCACCGATATAAAACAGCAGCCTTACCCATATGACTTAACTACAATCGTCATAGAAACCTGACGATCGATTTCATAATGGAACGAAATTCAAAAAGGATTAAGGGGATTTATTGAATTTATTTTTGTCTTTCTCACTCTCATGGATACGTTGGTATGTGCGCCATGCATGCGTCGTGGAAGAATATAACAGAAAAACGACCTTTTACCTAATTACTCAAAAACTAAGCCAATTATCAAAAATCGGTTTCTAAGCGTTTTTGGATATTGTTATTACAGACACATTAAAACAAAAATTACATTTACATCCATTGTAGTTTCCGATAACAAACAGGAAAACTGAGATATTGGAGCAACTTTTGGGAGAACTTTCTATCGAGAAAATTTTATCCAATCGTGTTTCTGCTTCTAAGCGATTTTAGATTAAAGACCAAAAATACATGCCGTTTAAATTTGAAAGTAATAATTGTCTTTATAGTTTTTACTTAAAACTTTATTCAAAATCACTTAAATACGGCTTGTATGCCGTTAACTTGTCTTCATTCAAGTCACGTCAATAGCATATAATGTCATTCTCATACGTATGATGGAAAACCCGCAGACCTAGAAAACGATAAGGATCTCTATAGGAAAATCTGTTTAAACTTAATTGTCATTAAGTTTTGAAAAGAGCAAGTCAGCTTCTTTGTGCAAACCTGCTTTTCGAACTTTATTTTTAACTTTACCGTAGAGCTTTCACTTTTCATAAAAGCCTTTATTTGAATTGGGCCTATGTGAAAAACTGGTGACAGAAGGGCTGGCTCATTTTTTGCGCAACGTATCAGCCTAGCTGTTCAACGCGGAAATGCAGCCAGTATTCTTGCCACCATTCCACGCGGGCAAGACTTGTATAGTAATTAGAATAAGCTAGTGATAAGTTTTATTGTAAAAAAAAAGTAAATCGTAAATTCAAATTTTGTGAAAAATAAAGATTTTCATTTTCAACGCTTTTTGGAGGAAGTTTTTATTTTTAATCGTATTCTATAATTTTTTCGCCCTCCGAAAATGCCAACCGGAGCGGTTCTCTGTTTGCCTCTCTTTAATTGACCTATACCACAGATTAGTAAAAGAGCCTACCAGGGCGGCTGAAAAGTTCTGAGCCTAAGGTACTTGCAGTCGTACTATTTACTCACCCGGTAGGTCACTACTTGAGCGACATCTGCCCACTATATAAGCGAAGTTTCACGTCATTAGCTTCATTACGCTTTGAGTAATTGAACCGTAAACATCACCATGTCTGAGTCATCGCTACAATTAACGAACATTGAGCATCGCGCCGTCATCAAATTCCTCGTAAAAAATTGGTTGCCTGTAAAGTCGGTTTACTGACGATAGTTGAACGTGACAACGTCTTCTTTGACGCTCGTTCCGCGCTCGCGAGGTAACGCCGGTAACGCCGCATGAGCGAGGTAACGTCGGTAACGCCGGATGAGTCATGTTTTTTCGTGCGTGCAACCGGCTCTATCGATTTATAAGACGTTGTCACGTCAAAAAGGGGAAAACAGCAAAAGAAATTTTTGAAGAGACTTCTAGTGTTTACGGGGAATCTGGGCCGTCGTCAGCCACGGTTAAACGATGGACACGCCTATTCCAACAAGGCAGAGAGACTTTGGAAGATGACCCCCGCTCGGGACGGCCGAACACCGCAGTCACTGATGAAAACATCGAAAAAGTAAAAAAAATTGTACTGGACGATCGCCGAATAAAATTGTGGCAGATAGCAGAAGAGCTGGGCGTCAGTAAGGAACGAGTTGGAGACATTATGCACAATCATTTGCACATGAATAAAGTCAGTGCGCGTTGGGTGCCAAAAATGCTCACGCCACTTGACAAGCAGCGGCGCGTTGAAACTTCCGAAGAATTTTTAGACTTGTGCAAGGATAATTTGGAGGAAATTTGCACTCGTATTGTCACCGTTGATGAAACGTGGATCCGACAATATGACCCAGAATCAAAACAGGAGTCAATGCAGTGGATAGAGAAGGGGGAAAAGCCGCCGAAGAAGTTCAAGGTGGAAAAATCGGCTTCCAAACTCATGGCCACCATTTTTTGGGATTGCGAAGGAGTTTTGCTCCTAGATTACTTTCCAAAAAAAACTACAATGAATGCAGAGTATTATTCTGGGCTTTTAAAAAAAGTTCGCGAAGCCATTGTTGAAAAAAGAAGAGGCAAAATCAGCAAAGGAATTTTGTTTTTGCAAGACAACGCGCCGGTACACACGGCGCGCATTGCGAGGCAAGCCTTGAGAGAAACTGGCTTCGATGAAGTGAACCACCCTCCCTATAGTCCAGATCTGGCACCTAGTGATTATTTTTTATTTAAAAATTTGAAAAAAGACCTACGGGGATGAAGATTTGGGGATGATGAAGAGATGAAGGCGGCCGTAAATGAACATTTTCTAGCCAAAGACGCGGGTTACTTTTTATCAGGAATACAAGCCCTCTATAAAAGATGTCAAAGGTGCATTGAAGTCCAGGGGGACTATATTGAAAAATAAATTTTATTTAGATTTTTATCTAGACTTTTAATGGCCTAGGCTCAGAACTTTTCAGCCGCCCCTCTATACCCTGGACGCGGTGGACCGCGAGAAAAAGTTTCGCCAGTTTGCTGGTGCCAAAGATGTTTGTTTTGACAGCGACAGCGTCAGTAAGCCGACAGAAGTATTGTCCACATACCGCGGTCCCTGCCTCAGATGAATAATCCCATAAGATCCCTACCTTGTCAATTAATATCTACAGTAAAACGTAGTGATTATATTCTCCTTGATCTGCAGTCTGCACGCACATTTCCATGGAGACGGTTTCCGCTATATTGTAACGTGTTAGTGGGAGATTTTGACAGACGGCTCTACTTTCTTCTTGTATGAAAAAGGTTTGCGTAAAATGTTCTGATATATTCTCAGGTTCCTTATCGATGTTCTCTCTGCACCCGAGGCTGGTGTTTCGTTTAAACGTATAACACTAGTTATAGATATTGTAAATAGGCAAACAAAACACACGAACATGTCGTGTCATCTGTTTAAGGCCTCGGTAAGTGTATTATATGGTTAATGCTGTCCATTTTGTAAAACCATAATGGTTTTATGATGGTTAAACGCTGTCAGCATCTTGAATCGCCTCGCGGGACGTCTGCGTGATTACGATTTTAATCCAAAAGTAATATGTACATAATATTATCAGCCTGTCTTTAAAAGAATGCATTTAATTTTTCCCATGAACGAGTTTTTTTCCTTATTTCATGAATAAAATCGTTTATTTATTATTTAGTTATTTATATAGCTTTATTGCACACACATACAGAAAAACACAGATAGAGAAACAAAATACAACGGAACACAGTGAGCGCAAAGGCGGCCTTATTGCTAGAGCAATCTGTTCCAGGCAACCTTTCCATAAACAGAAACGTAATTTAATAAAATGATTTTCCGGGCAAAATCGTTTTATTGAAACAACAAAAAATATGCCATTTTTAAAAAAATAAGTAAGTACTTATTAAACCATCTGTTTTTTTTGGTTTTGAAATTCTTAAAGAAATTCTCCGTAATTTACAGCAATCAAAATAAATTGGATCAATCATTGAATTCATTGGCTACAGCCGAATAAATAAGCAAAAAATTCGTGCGTACGTTTTGATGTAACTTTAGTGGGCTATAATGGATCTATATTGTACTACTACAGCAATTACGAAAGGACGTGTGCTCGCCCACTCGCGGCCTGCCCAATTATAATACCAATTACATTAATGTTCAAACTCGAGCAGAGCATGTTTGATGTTCCCCAATTACGATGTGATGCTATTTGCTTAGGCACTGCGCATCGTCGAAGCTATGCGCAAGGCAAATTGTCAGTGGACATGTTTATTGGTGAACACTTTTGCTGCAGTGTACACTTGTACATGTACAAGTCAAGTTGGTCAACATTTTCTTTCTATTGTGAATTTATAATTTATATTAAAGTTTTAAGTCACGGATAGAGACAGTTCTTATCCAGCAATGAAGTTAACCCAAGTTACGGTTATAAGCAGGAGCAACATCAACAAGATCCTTTCTAGCCTGGCTTAATTTTAAACGAAAATCAGACACGAAGTGCATTGTTTCACAATACACTTAGCCGCCTTAATTTATATGCTAAGCGATTCGCGTATTGTTTTAAATCACTGAGTGCGATCATTCACTCCACTTCACCACTGGCTATAGAATTGGCGTGAGCTCGTGAGGTGCGTTCACGTTTAGTCTGCGTAAAGACCGAATGCAATGACGTTTTTTAAAAATTTCACTTCACAAAATGTTGCTGACGCATTTTACTTAGACAAAAAGTTCTTCATTTCTTTTCGCAACTTTTATTGCGTGTGCCAATGCATTACTGTATTGAGTGTGCAAGGTTTCTCCATGCAGTGATTGCTCGGGACTCGGGAGCGGTCGTTTCGACGTCAATCAGCTCATTTTTTAGCGTTTTTTTTTTATTTTTCCTTGCCCCACTATAATTGCACATCATAAATCCTCATCGTTGACGTGCCATGATGAATGCGAAATGTAGGACGCGTAACTAATGGACCGGAATACGGTACCGAGTACTGGCGCGGTAACTTGGGGTTATTTTAGTAGCAACTTGAGTTTAATGTTTATACGTAACCAAGCTAAAATAGAGAATGCAGAGGCTACATAGTAAAAACTAAAAATATCTTGCCGCTTTGCTTGTGGAAATGCAAGCTCCTCGAATTAAGAAGGAAAGGATGACTTTATATTTCCCATAGGAATACAATAGTATATTCTAATATGCATATTCTGATGATTCAACCCAAGTGTTACTTTGACCAATAGGTATGCGTAGAAAATTTCGTCAAATCCATGGAATACCATCATAGTTGTCAAAAAAAGTATGTAATTACAACATACTTACTTAACATTAGTATTATTATGGGTAAATTAACCAAACTCTAGAACAACCACAAATAAATATTATAATAGTTGTAGATACGTTTTTACCGTTACCGCTTTACGATTGCCCTTTCAGTAAATATCTAGGTACAAGATAAAAAGTAAACAAAATGAGGTAACCACGTATGAAACAAATCATCATTATAATATGCAATACGCATACATTGAGCGAAATAAGCATAATAAGTAGTTATTTTTTGCAAGTTGCCGTTCGCAGGACAAGGCATTCTTTGAAGCTAGCCTATAGCTATTATCGTGATTATGGGCTGCAGGCGTTAGGTAGCGATAGCGATTATTATTTGCATACACGAGAAAATGCCCCTTTACACTTATTAACTTAATTTAGCAATTTTGCAATTTTCTACTCTGTACACGTTAAAATACTTACAAATCACCGAGATTTTTCCTCTGGATGAAGCTGAAATCCCTTCTATGGGCTGATTCTGTATTAAATGTCCATTTTGTTTTGTAAGAATACAAAAACAGAATCTTCGCTTTCGTTCAAAATTTTGTTTTTGTTACTCGTAAGTAACGAACTGAAAGATGCAGAATCAGCCCATTGGGCGTCAGTTTCAAAATTGGAAATACTCTGTGCAGTCTATTTAATGATTAAACGAACTTACCTGTACGTGAAGTTCAATCATAATTGCTCGAAGAGCTCGCTCCAAGGCGTTTAATAATAATAATAACAGTAGTATCACCGTTAGCCGCTCGCCATTTCGTCACTTATTTGGAGGTAGGCAAAAGAAAAACCTGGACTCTGCACAAACCACGGCCGGAACACCTCATTTAGTTTAGACTCTAAACTTTAGAGAGAGCAGAGCTGTTGAGAATCACAGATTCTTTGAAGAACAAATCAAATCCTCACTTCAAAGAATCTGTGCTTAAAATAAATTGATTATTTATTAATCATTTTTTAACTTATGTTTCACGCCCAGGGCAATGGCATGTCCATCTTGGGAGGGAGGGTTGCTAACGCCTTGGAGCGAGCTCTTCGAGCAATTATGATTGAACTTCACGTACAGGTAAGTTCGTTTAATCATTAATTGCTCTCCTAGCTCGCTCCAAGGCGTTTAATAATAATAATAACAGTAGATGTTGAGAGAAAGTTAGTGTCGTGAAACATAAATTTATGGCATATCAAAAAAAAGTAACTAATTAATATTGTTATCAGAAACAGAAAATTTCATAATAACCGCGAAACAGAATATTTCCATAATAACAGCTAATTTCATAATAAACAGAAATATAGCAAAATTACTTGAACATTGGTTTTAGAATTGGTTGTAAACAACTTTACATTAAGTACACATAATACGAATGATCAACAACCGCTTGAAAAATATACGAAGGTATAATTCTATTACGATCTATGTAATTAACTGAATTAATTAAATTATGTATTGATATATTTTGAACACATCCTCTAATTAAACTTCATGCTATACTATACTAGCATAGTATTTTTCAAAAACTAAAGAATTTATTGACAATCGTGTAGTATTCCTAATACTCTCTGTACTATGAACTAACTCCCAACCTGCAGGCGTTCGAAGTCGACGCGTGCCTAGTAATGTGCAGCGAATATGACCAACTACTCAATGTTTAAGAAGAGTTTTTACCATGAGGCTTTTTGAATGAAACGAATAATCTAGATAGATTCGAAGGTCCTTAGTTCTCTTACCATAGATATATTATGTACTTAAAGCATTTCCGTTTTTTTTTTTTTTTTTTTTAGTAAAGATAAATATAAACTTGGTGTTTATGGCTATAGCAGCCGTGAGGTCTTTATACAGTTTAAAAATTTTATTATTACTTCAGTGTTTGTGAAATTAATATTATTTATATAAATATATCGCCGACAGAGTTTTAACTCTGTGAACTGCGAAAAGTACCCATTGTTTTTAGTTGATATAGATTGAACTTTCATAAAGGTACGATACAAGGTCTGTTAAGCAGTCCGAAACTTGGTCAACATGTATATTATAGAAGTTAAATCATAATTAGCTATATCTTGACCTAACAAAAATAAAGGAAAATATCTGCAATGATTATTGTTCGTGTCTAGCCATATGGGACAAAAGAATAGAATGAATAAAATTTTCTTAATCACATTATTAAAAATATGTTTGACCGCAGTAAGTAATTCAATCTCCAATTTATGGCTTTCAGCAGCCATAAGTAAATTGTCTTATACAACAAGTGTCCTACTGTTTAAGAGTAGGTACATTGTCTAAAAGTGACATCATCCTTACTGGGATGGGTGACTAAATAAGACTCCTCTTCAGAGTAGTGAAATCCAGATAAGATACCTATTCCCTTCAATCACGGTGGTTTGACACAACACTGCGCATTCCTTACATTAATTATTATTATTATTTAAAAAAAAAATCTTGTGATTTTAAAATTAATGCTTAAGTATTGGTGTTAAGTAGGTATCTTATAGAGGGGGTTTCACGGGTATGTGGGCCATTGAGGACTACCGCAACAGAATCCCCGTTCTTGACCGTTAGTTAGATTTGTATTCAAAATTTATTTGTTTCAATGTGTGTGTAAGCTGATCTCTCCACGATATAGTATATGCGTTAATTGTAAAGACATCGGAATCCAACACCATGACCCATAATATTATTATGTTTATACAATTGTGGTTTTTCCCACTTGCAAACAAATCTGTCGAGAGATTACCAATTATCATCGTGATTATGTTAATTGTATAAGCTCAATTCGATAATTCCCATTAGATATTAAGATGGTGATTCTGCACCTGTGATTTTATTGTCAGAACTGCATAAGTAATCAGCATGTGCAATTATATTAATCACTAATAAGTAAGAATAATTATATTTCACTAATTATTTATAAGTGCCCGTAGGCCAGGCCTATATGAAATAAGTCTTTTAAATCTTTGAACCACAGACCGTTATATTACACAATTTTTACCATTATTATGATTCCTGTGCAATATTTGTCAAATTTGTAAATTATATGTCCCCATTCTATTGATATTTGCATATTTCAGTCGCACTGTCAATACAAGACACAAATTTTTCGGTCCTGGAGACTGTTTGTGTGTAGCTGTCATTCCTGTTCTCTCCATGCTCCACAAGCATGATCCCCAGTTGTTGAGGCATCAGTAAATGTTTTCATGGCATAAGTACTATCCGCTATTTTTCATGATTTTAATCCATATTATTGCTTACCAGCATATTATATTTATATAGATCTTCGTGTAAATTTAAGCATTTACAGCGCTCGAATTTTTTTTTGTGTATCACCAGCAGTGGGTAATCTATGGTTGACATTCCTAATTTCTTCATAAATGGTCACATTGTAATCATTTATATATACATATGAAAATATATATATTTATATGGCTTGATTGAATATTATCAACATAATTAATTTGGAGTTAACACACTTTTATTTGTAATAAATAGAAAATAAATCCCAAGTATTTTAGTGTCGGATCTTGTATCGGCCACGTTTTGTAAACAATTATTTTAAACCCCATTAAAAATATATATCCAATAAAAGATGAAAAAAGTATCCGAGGGTCGCAATACTTTTGCAACAGGCTTAATCTTGGTAAATACTGGAGCTGAATTGCATCCAAATGGTAACACATTAAATTCCTAGAGATTGCTATTTCACTGAAAGCATTAAATTTTCTTGAATTGTAATCTAAATCTTTATTTACTTAAAAAGGAAATTATTACGTCTTTATTCAAGGTGTACACATGACGTAACTATTGTTTGATATTAATTTAATACTTGTTTTTAAGATCTTCTAGTTTTAAAAAGAAAAACTATGTATTTATGAGTTTATTTTTCTAATTTCTTCACATTGAAAGTAAAATGGTTGAAATTATGCCCATATATGTTAAAAAAAGATTATCTATAGATTCTTTAAAATAATAGGTATTTAATATTCTGTCTAGTAGTATATTTTACTTCTTTTATGTAATATATAATCACGAAACATGGCAATGGATATGACATGACATAACCTGATATCCACTATGAAATTGTAGAATTATTGATATTAAATCATAAACAAAATAATGATTGACATTAAATGAATAGTCAGTCATTGTAGAAATAAATCAAGCGGCTTGCCAGCTTTACCGTTCCTTGTGTCCGTATCATGGAAGCTACTGCCGCGATGTCTTCCTCGAGGAAGCGGCGAGCTGCGTCGACACGTCACGTGACTCGACGTCCGCCTTGCCGCGCGTAGGGCGGTTGCCGCGCAAGCGGCCGAGCAAAAACGGCTGCCTGCTGGTAGCTGTGGTGGTGGCCATAAGCTTGCGTACTACAGATCTTAATTATCTGCGCTAGATTTATTAATAATAATTTTTGTTGACTTTTAAGTTTCAGTCAAATTCTTACAAAAAATGATCAACTCATCGATTTAGATTTTTCTTTTCGCTCTCTTTTATGCATCAGAAAAAAATAAGTCTCCTTAGGAGGAGACGATATGTTGAAAATAATATGTATAAGATTCGAGCCGAATGCACTTGAGCTGAATCCGTTTAAGCAGGTATCGATTTTTCATCTTTACAGGATAAGAGTAAAGTACCTAATAGCTACGCATGGTGATGACAGCGTACGAAGAATTAATACTTGTTCCCAGGCGGTCACCCATCCAAGTACTGACCGCGCCCGATGTTGCTTAACTTCGGTGATCGGACGAGAACCGGTGTATTCAACATGGTATGGACGTTGGCTGCTTATTTTCTATCCTTTCGGATAATCTTTTAACATGCTCAGAATGGGTCTAATATTCTGTAGGTAAATCCGTCACAACAGCAATCGTACAGCAACTAGTAACAGGTAACTGGGATAAGAGGCACGCTGGAGACCAAAACAGCCGATATTGCAGCGGGGCCGATGTCAGCAACGTGTAACATGCTTTTAAATTATTTCTTTATCTTGCGTCTGTACCAGGAGGCAGTACCTAGGAAACGTTTTACCTCTTTCTTTGTCTTAGGTGTAGGAAAGGCAAGTATAGCTTCAACTTTTGCCGGATCTGTTCGAAGTCCACCACCTGGAGAGTGGAGTATTCCTGGTACATGGTGTGCCCCAGACCCTTATCTTGGATAATGGCTGTCAATTTATTAGCAGGGAGCTTAATAAGTTGCTGTCAACATATAAAGTACCCAATATTCATTTCACCCCTAAATACACCCCTCAAATAAACACAGTAGAACGATATAACAAGACCATAGTTACAGCTCTATCAACTTTTGTAGACGAGGATCACAGGGCTTGGGATGTTAATATAGCTAAAATACAATTCGCCATAAACAACTCAGTGAACGAGACCACTGGCTACACTCCATCCTTTCTCGTTCACGGTAGAGAACTTGTTATATGCGGGTCTCATTATGTAGAAAATGACACCTCAAACGATTTAATTCTCCTACCGCGAGATCTGTATGCTGAAAATCTAGGACATCTTGCGAACATTTTCGATAAAGTGCAAACTGAGCTTTGGCGAAGTCACTTAAAGAATACCCGTAGATATAACCTTCGTCGCAAAGAGATTGATTTTAGTGTCGGAGATATTGTCTGGAAGAAATGCTATTTTTTAAGTGACAAGGATAATTACTTTAGCAAAAAACTTGCACCCAAATATCAAAAATGTAGAGTACTAGAAAAACGATCCCCCTTAGTCTATATACTAGAAGATTTAACTGGCCGTAACCTTGGTGCGTGGCATATCAAGGACTTGAAGCTTATAAAAAATTATAACCGATAGCTTTGAGTAAAGATTTAAGAATTTTACTCAGGCAAAATTCTACTTAGGAAGGGCGGTACTGTAACATGCTTTTAAATTATTTCTTTATCTTGTTCCTGAACGAATGTCGTAGAGAATAAACGTCAAAATATGACAGACGTCAAATGGGAGGAGAAATTTCAAAAGATCTTTGACCTCAACGGCGAAGCGGTGCTAAAAGAAAAATCTGAATCTCTGTTTTCTAGTGCTCTTTAAACTCAGTTTACTTGAGATATTAACTATTAAAAACTTGTGACACATAAATACCATCCCATACTGGGAGCTCCCTTGGGAGTTATAAAGAGGATCCTCAGCTCCAGGATTGGTTCGCTCTGCACGGTGTGCCGAACGCTGTCTAAGAGCCTAAGGAGAGTGCGGTACCACCTTATACTTGCCTGCAAGCCAAAAGCCTTCGACCACCCTCGACCCTGAGTCTTTTCTTAAATTTAGCTTAGTTTTAATTAGTGTTTAGTAAGTTTAGTTTAGTGTAATTTTGAGGGTTAGGTTCTAGTTAATAAATTACTTGTTTTTTGGCACTTATCTTTGTTTGTCTTATTACAAACTCAAGAAGATAACGTGACAAACGTTATAGTACCTACTTACATTCGTTCCAGTAAAAGCATCCTTCGTGACGTCGACATCAATGGCGGCGATCGGTTCGCTGTCTGCGTAGCAGTTATGCTTCGGTTATCAGTAAAGGGTGTATGTGAGACTCCTAGATGAGAAACACGCAACCCTGTATAGTATGGGCGTATGTGAGACTCCTGCATGAGTAACACGCAACCCTATATTGTAAAGGTGTATGTGAAACTCCTAGTTGAGAAACACGCAGCCTGCTTGTGATCTGTTTCCGTTGCCGGGAATCGAACCCGAGCCTGCTGAGTGAGAGTCAGATATCCTAGTCACTGGACCATATCAGATCCTGTTAGGTACTTTCATTTTATAATTGAGTAGGTACTCACGGCTCGGGTTATGTTGCGTAGGTACTAACGCTATCCGGTGAAGATGTTCGACGACAGTATTTTCACTAAATAATCAAAATCACAATCACCACTTTTATGATTCTTCCTTTTCGGAATGATAAAAAACTATATACCTCCTTCTTATCTCGAGAGAAAAAACAAAACATTAATTATGATTTAAAACGTGCGAAACAGCGATGCACTAAACTGTGAATGAGGTGTTCCGGCCGTGGTTTGTGCAGAGTCCAGGTTTTTCTTTTGCCTACCTCCAAATAAGTGACGAAATGGCGAGCGGCTAACGGTGATACTACTGTTATTATTATTATTAAACGCCTTGGAGCGAGCTAGGAGAGCAATTACGGTACTGTCTCGTACTTACTCCTCACAGATAACGTAATCTGTGTTACTACTACCTAATTGATTGTAAAGTTTAAAAAAAAAGCTGTAAGAATTATACAGCTTTTTTAGTTACAAAATATGTGACTTGATTCTTACTAAGTTTATTTTAAATGGGGTCATGTCATAAGTCTCTCTTTTTACCAAAAAAGGTAGTTACTTTAATGTAGGTACCTTACATGTAAATGAGAATTTTAACATATCATTATTTATCGCTGCAGTAACAATGGCGTAGGAGGTGAAATGGCTCACTTTACGAACGAAGATTTATTTACGTCTTTGAGTGGAGCCTGTTTATGATATATGTATTGCTTTCTCGTGATATATAACCAGCTTTGAGATACCTTTAGGCACTGGAATTCTGTTTGCTATGAAACTGGATCTGAGAAGAAATTATTATCCATGTATGGGTATTATAAATCAGAAAATCCTAAATAGAGTTAAAATGTTTTACTACATCTGGATCTACCTACGGCTTTGAAACTAATTAACTATGGGATTACACACTTAATAAATAAATAAAGTAATAAAGGGCCTGTTTCACCATTTTCTGATAAGTATCCCATAGCTTATCTAAGAGTTCTGTCTTTGTCATTTTATATTAAGTAAGAAAGTGACAAAACTTACATATTTATGCCATCCGACACTTTTATCATAAAGCGATGAAAAATACTTTAATTATTGTGATTATAGGATTTGAAAATTGAAGATAAATATGAATTTGAAGGCGCATAAACTCAAGACGGTGAATTATAACGATGGTACAGAATACATAAGTTGCCAGGGAGTCTAAATAACTTTGAGTCAATATGTATAGAAAATAATTATCTTCTTTAGTAGGTACATATAGCTATAAAGCACATGGTAAAATCGCCATAAAAGTGCATGACACAAAAAGTAAATCACGTGAACCTACCAAGCAATGTTTATCAAGAAATGCCTTCGTCTTGGCGCGCGAGCAACAAGCAGAGATAATTTGACATCTCCCGTCAGCCGAGCCCGCTTGCTCAACCAACAGCTAGTACAGCATCTACCATTAATCGCAGTTGACAGATCAATTACCTGCACTCCTGCGCATATCGCACCGGGATTTTGATTTGTACTCAAAGAACCCCGGCTACCATAGCTCAGTAGGTATATTCAAGGACAGATTTGATAATCATTTTGTAATGAACTTTCCGGCGTAGTTGCTGATTTTACTTCAATTCAAGCCAATTTAAAAGTTTTATCATTTATCAATTGCTTCTGTACAGGCCACAACTGGGAACTGATGGCATTTCTCAGAATAAAAGGATTTTAAGCGTTTGTCCAAGACATCAGATCAGTCAGGTTTCACACTCCTTTGAGAAAATAATGAAAATTTTCCTGGTGTGTAGGTTTTTTCGCGTTTAGGTATAAAATGTAGAGTGTTTTAAAAGTTTCTAAACTGGCATACTTATTTTACAGCACACAACTTATGCAGAAAAGGAGAAAGAAATGACCAAACTTATACTTACAGCCGACTTCAAGCTGATGCTTAGTGCCAACCAAAATGTCTTTCAATTATTATCTATGTTTTGGTGTAACTATCGCAACCTATCCAATGGATATGACGTGTCCTGTCAAACGGATCAGCGTGTTTATCCTAGTTGATGCGTTTTGATAATCCCAGCATTAATCTTTGCTGACAGCTCAATTGACTCAACTTATACCTACTAGCTACTAGGATACCGAAACTTTCGTTGGTGACATTCTTAAAGAGTTCATATGTTGTTTGGCTGTAAAAGATTCATAAGTGAGATAAGTAGGTACTTACCTATTACAATATTCATAAGTAAAAATTATATTATACTACACATAATATACGGTTTACTTTTATGGGGGTTTCTCTGCAGAGGTCTTTTATTGAAGAATATTGATGGCGTATCATAAAAATATACATGTTTCTACAAAAAATGTTACTACTTCTATTGAATACTTTGCATAATTTTCCCGTATAATAAAATATACGTAAGAACCTATCTAAGCTAAGCTTACCAATAAATAATTTATGATCTCTATAAATGCTTAAGTTATGCATACATTATTTTTATTTTTCGTAGAGTCTAGTGGGTAAGTAGGTACTAAGTAATAAAATTAAGTAGGCAGTTACACCTACTTTAGTGCTTAAAGTTCAGAGTCAATAGAATGCCATCTGGTGGGACTTCATGGAACTTTTTCCTGCAGGTTCTTCCTTTCCTCATAACCTTTTCATTTCTCATCGACACGCAGGATACAGACTAGCATTATTATTGGTACTACCTAGATGTCGCTACATGCACCAGATTCTGAATTGTGGAAAAAGAGTATTGGCCTACTAACAATTTTAAATGAAATCAAGTACCTAAGTTATGACGCTAAGGATTTTTCGCATGTTCACATTTAATTGTTTCTATGGTCATTCTGTTTTCTGTCTCTAAATGTAGCGCCTCTAAACAAACTAATTATCTAGTTGTTTAAAAGTGAAATGTTACAAATGAAAAGTAATTTTAATATTTTGAGAAACCTTAACTATTTTTTTTAATTCGAGTGTACGTTTTACTGTAAACCGTACACTTTCAGTAATTTGCGCGTACCTATCCTGTAAACCGTTTACAGGATACGCAAATTACTGAACTATCTAAAAGACTAAAACGAATTTCATTTTAGCTACCACCGTCCATTTCAATATCGTTCTACGAATAAAATAAAACGTTAAAAAAGGTTTAGGTTTCACGAATAGGTAAACATTGGTCAGAAATATACGTGGA
Source organism: Coenonympha arcania (assembly GCA_036785405.1). NCBI lineage: Eukaryota > Metazoa > Arthropoda > Insecta > Lepidoptera > Nymphalidae > Coenonympha > Coenonympha arcania. Next base: position 10,036,517 of record CM072067.1, read on the forward strand.
ATTGAAAATAACCGGGGTCAGTTCTGCCGGTTCGTTTAGAAAAATATTGAGTCAAAAGTATTTATTGTATAAACATTTCGAATAGATTAAACATTAAATTAATTCTGGATAGGTAGGAAATATGCGTCATAGTATGTTTTAACTTCTAATGGTATTGAAGGATAACATTTAGATAACGGTCAGTGGGAGCCAATATCGTTATTTTAAGAATCTCTTGTTATTGAGGTATTATAATTCGACTATCCAATCATTCAGATTTCATTTTATATGCTTTTGCGACCTAATCCTATCACTACCTTTTTTGCTTAGATCACAGCTTTTTTGCTTGGCATTTGATCTACAATTTCGTTTATTAACTGCTTTTTTATCTGTTTAGGTATTTAAGTTTTAATAAAGAACAACATTATAACTATAAAACTAACTTAGTTTATAAATTAAAACCAGGTGTAAAACTAAACAATCTCTAAATTAAAATCTAGGAACATATAAAACGTATATAGGTATACGATTCACGAAAGATGACCACAAATGGCGGGCCTATTTTAGGCCTCTTTGGACTTATGTAGGTACTTAACTAATATTATGGTCTTATTTATTTTAACTAATATATATGGTCTTATTTAACTAATATATGGTAATTATTTTGGCTTAAGTCTTTTCTTCATACATGAAGAAAAGACCCGCCATTTGTGGTCATCTTTCGTGAATCGTACTATAACAATTATTAATCTAGTATACCGCTCTCAGAGGGACTTGTCCCAAAAGTCACGCTTTTCACGCGTTCACGTTTGTTCACGCGTTACATCGATCAGGCGAAAATTCTTTAAAATTTTTCTTTGCTCGCCACGCCACGGTCCGACCCCAAAAGGCTCAAATAAGTACTTAGGGAAACACATATGCGCGTTTTGAGATTTTCAGCGGATTCAGCTGCTGCACCAGCCCTTATTTGGATTCCAGGAAGATGATATTATAACTACCGAAATAAAGATAAACAACTTTGGTTTTGTACCTACGCCATATTGAGACGTGGTTTTCTCTCATAATATATGCGCAAGTTCACACACATAATACCTATATACTCTTAGGTACAGTCGGAGGTAAACGATCTAAAAATTTTCTTCTATCTAGCATATATCTCAAAAATTTAGGCGCAGGAATATTAGACAAGACAAATTGCTTTCGATGTGAAATAGGACGCTGGATGTAGACATTATAAGTTGGCACAATGACACAAAAATTTAATTTCAGCCGCAAGTAGGCTACATACAAAGGAACCCTCAAATAGATAGTCGGAGGTAAACGATCTTTGAATGACTTCTTTAGATTCTAGTATTTTTCTGAAAACTTTAGGCACAGGAATATTAGACAACATAAATTGTTTTCGATATGAAATAGGACGCTGGGTGTAGACATTATAAGTTGCCACAATGAAACAGAAATTTCATTTCGGTCGCAAGTAGGCTACATACAAAGGAACCCTCAAATAGTCGAAGGTAAACGATCTTCGAATGACTTCTTTAGATTGTATAAGTATTTTTTCTGAAATATTTAGGCACAGGAATATTAGACATCACATCAAATTGTTTTCGATGTGAAATAGGACGCTGGATGTAGACATTATAAGTTGGCACAATGACACAGAAATTTAATTTCGGCCGCAAGTAGGCTACATACAAAGGAAGCCTCAAATCCATATCTGGCGCTGAGTCTCCGTTCAAGCATTGTGTCGGGAGCAAGTCCTCCGTCTGCGCTATTCAGGTCAACCTCCGGGAATCATTTTACGAGCTCGCTTCAAGTATTCCAGCGAAATATTAGATAAGGATGAAAGCTTCGTCCCATCCACTTTTTATCTTAAGCGTCATAAAGAGATTTTTTATCAGCGCGAATATGTCTCTACTGTTAATAAAACAGGCGTATAGTTTTTTTTGGTTTATTTACAGTACGCGTTTTTAAAGATTAAATCGTTTCCCCGAAGCTTTTCTTATTTCGATCGTCGCTCCATTTTCTTTATTAATAAAAAGAAGCATCAGTTTTTTCCGCAAGTGTACACTGTGTGTACACTAGCGGAAAAAAACTGATGCTTCTTACCTCTCAAAATCCCCCTAACCTCCGAACTTACTCACTCACTCACTTTACGCACGTACAGTGGGGTTAAAAGTCGATTTAGAATTATCAAATAAGAGCCCCTGTATGCATGTATTACTTAAATAAACAATTAAACATATTTTGAACCTAATAATCATAGGCTTAAGGTGTCAATCATTAGGTTCGTTGCTATAACAGTTTATGATACTTGTAAAATGTACAGTGCACACCGTTTTTAACCGACTTCAAAAAAAGGAGGAGGTTCTCAATTCGTCGGAATCTTTTTTTTAGCCACTAAGCCAATGCTTAGCATATACAATTAAATACAATTACATAAATTACAATTAATTTGTATGCACTTTTGACTCGACCGTACTTACTACAGTGTGGTCTGCTGTTGTTTTGTTAGGGTTCCGTACCAAAATGGTAAAATGGAACCCTTATGGTGCGACTTTCTCCGTCTGTCTGTCCGTCTGTCTGTCCGTCACACTCGATTATTTCAGTAACTACCGGAGCTATCGATATGAAATTTGGAATAGTTGTGTATATTAGTGGCCCAATGACATTGGAATAAAAAAAAATGGAAATTATTTTTGTTCTTATTTAAAAAGGGGGGAAAATTGGAGGGTTGAAATTTAAAAGTGAGATAACTGTACTGTGTGGGGTATCATATGAAAGGGTTTACTTTGTACATTCTAGAACTGATTTTTAATTATTTTTAGCCATGATAGTTTTTGATTTATCGGGGAAAATGTCTAAAAAAATACCGTTCCCCCCCCTTATCTCCGGAGTTTACCAATCGAAAAATCTCAAATAATTATGGTCAATAGGAATTTACGTATATTTTACAGGAAAACTATAGCCAATGCTCTAACTAGCATAGTTTTGTTGATATTAACAATAAACCTCTACAAACAAAGTTAGTTTTGCGGTTCATTAACAAAGGCAATTATTACCGTTTTACATCTTTGGTCGTTACAGTTTTGGTCGTGTTACATCTACATTAGTATGCCTGATTGTTTTGCTTCAGTACTTCTTGAGTACGGAACCCTCGGTGCGCGAGTCCGACTCGCACTTGGCCGGTTTTTTTTTTAATTATTAAAGGTGTAAGACCTTATAAAATCTAAACAGATATTTTGTTAAAAATATTTAATAACAGCAGTGCACAGTAAACAAGCTTATCACAGAATTAATAGGAACTCTAGTAGTAAGTTCCTTGTTAATTATATCGGTAAGTCATCTACGAATCTGCCAACTTTCATGTTTGCAAGAGCACGATGGAAAATATATTCGAGAAGACAGACGTTACATACGTAGTAATTTTTTTTACTTTTCTCATGTCCAGAATTTTTGTTCACTATTTCACTTCGGCATTTAAAATTTTTCACAGTGCCTCAGTACGTGTTCAATAACGATCCACGGCAAAAACCGAAAGAGCCTGGAAATATTGAGGTTTCGCGAGTAAATATCCATCCGAAACACTGAATGGTGAAACGAAACGGGAGATGGGTTTTACTTTTGACCAGTTTAATTTCAGCGAAAATCCCTCGCCGGGAAGTTTTCACTTTAGTTTTTTGAAAGGGTTTTTATAGGGTTCACGAATAACCTGTAGCGATAACATCGTAATAATAGCAGTTGACACGAAATCGAGCTTCTCCTTTTCATTGTGTGTGTTCACCAGGGCCATTCTGTTAAAAATACATACAACATTGACGAAGTTGCATCTTGGACACTGATTGGTTATAATGTTTGCATCGGTTATGCAGCCGAGAAACTGATTGGCTGGTGGTGGTAGCGTTGCTATAGTTACCGGCGATGTTTGGACGATCTAAGATTTTAGTAACGAGAATTACCCCACTGTGCTGCTCCGAAACAGCTTGACCTATTTTGATGATTTTTTTCTTAATACTTTTTGTTCCCCCATAATGGGTGTGCCACAGGGTTCAATTTTGGGCCCTTTTCTGTTTTTAGTGTATATAAATGATTTATCGCACCATGTAGACGGTATTTGCGAAATAGTACTGTTTGCTGATGACACTTCTCTCGTTTTTAAAACAGATAAAAGTAAAGACAATTTTGACGATGTAAATTCTGCTATTGCGCACGTATCGCACTGGTTCACAGTTAACAATTTACTTTTAAATTCAAAAAAGACTAAGTGCATTGAGTTTGCACTACCAAACCTAAAAAATATAGCTAGCAACAAAAAGGTGATTGTGAATGGAGAAACACTAAAAATGGAAAACTCTACTGTATTTCCGGGGGTGACCTTAGACAATTAATTACAATGGGGCGCTCATATTGAGACTTTGGCAGGTAAACTTAGTTCAGCTGCCTATGCTGTGAGAAAAATTAGGCAATTTACAGACATTGATACAGGCCAGCTTGTTTATTATGCCTATTTCCACAGTGTTATGTCCTATGGTATTCTATTGTGGGACAAAGCTGCTGATATTTATACTATTTTTGTATTACAAAAGAGAGCAATTAGAGCCATATACAAAATGAAGCCACGCGAATCTCTTCGCCAAAAATTTAAAGAAATAGGTATTCTTACAGTGGCATCTCAATACATTTATGATTGCTTACTATTTGTTCGTCAAAATATTAATAATTATAAGCAACGGATAGATATAAGTAATCGTCCAATTAGAAATGGAGGACATAAGTTGGTTATAGTGCCACACCGTTTGCGTAAGGTACAGAGGTCATTTGTGGGGTTGAGTGTACGCTTCTACAATATGATCCCGAAGTCTGTTTTGGACTTACCTTTGCACAGGTTTAAAGACACTGTCAAGAAACATTTAATTAATCATGGTTACTATACCATTGAAGAATTTCTTAACGACAATGATTCTTGGAATGATAGAAATATGCTTCCATCTCCTCACGAGATATCTTAAAAATATGTTATAATTTTTCATAATCTATAAGAAATCTTGTATTGTAACAATGACATTTTTGAAAAGAGCAAGTGCCGAATTTCTTGCCAGTTCTTCTCGGTGCAAACCTGCTTTCCGAACCTGGCGGTAGAGTTTTGACTTTTCATAAGAGCCTGTTATTTAGGCCTATGTAAAAATAAATATTTTCATCATCATTTTCATTTTCATTTGCCCATTACGATGCCCACGGTTAACGGCCTACAAGCCGTATTTAGGTGATTTTGAATGAAGTTTTATGCAAAAACTATAAAGACAATTACTTTTAAAACATGTCATGTATTTTGGGTCTTTAATCTAAAATCGTTAAGAAGCGGAAACACGATTGGATAAAATTTTCTCGATAGAAAGTTCTCCCAAAAGTCCAAAATCTCAGTTTTTGGAGTTTTTATCGGACACTACATTGGATGTAATTGTAATTTTTGTTTTAAAGTGTCGGTAATAATAATATCCAAAAACGCTAAGAAACAGATTTTTGATAACCAGCTTAGTTTTTGAGTAATTAGGTAAAAGGTCGTTTTTCTGTTATATTCTTCCGCGACGCTGCATGTCGCACCTACCAAATCTCCGTGAGAGTGAGAAAGACAAAAATAAATTCAATAAATCCCCTTAAGGAAGTGATATTTAATTTTTAAGACTTCGCTGTCCGTCCGTCCGTCCATCCTTCCATCCGTCCGTCCGTCTGTGATTTTTTGCTTGTTAATACTATTGAGAATAGTAGGTCTTGACAGTACGAAAACCTAAGTACGCGAGTCCGATTCGCACTTGACCAATTATTTAAAACATAACTCCTGGAAGTTAACATGCCTGGGATTCGAACCCTAGGCCCCCTGATAAGAGGCAGACGGTTGAACCAATGGACATTAATTGGTCTTTTAAGTAAACGTCTAAAGTTCTAAACAATTTTCTGCCACATGTAGCTAATCCAGGCAGATCTCTCGTAGCTGTATTATGAGCTAAATAGTTCGCTCGCCACAAAACCACAGGCAGCGTGCAGTAAAATTTAATGAAAGCGAGCAAACGTTGCCTACTTTCAAACCTTTTGCTTCTGAACCTGAAACGCCTCACTGCATCTGGTTATTAGCGTTTTTGCGGATTGTTACTGTGGAGTTTCTTTAGGGACAGATTGAATTAAAGAAGGAATTCTTTGAGATCAGTTTGTCGTTGTCCTTTTGGTATCCCTTTTCTTTGCTTTGTGTCCTTCCTATTAATGTAAGCTTTATGTAATTTCTCTGATTGTGTCGGAATTTTTGAATACCATTGTGTTATGTAAGTGAACGAGTAGGGATGAATCTTTGATGGATAGCTGGGTCCTTTTTTCTCTATTTTTACGGTACGGTTATTCGGTACAGGCAATGACGATTATATTAGTAGTTAAAAGAAGTTTTTTTTTACAAAATCAAAATGCAGTATGTCGTATGCCTAACTTACAGAAACTTATGAATAGTCAGCAAATTAAAAGGCATACTTATTGGTGATAAATTCTATTCCATTGCTTAAAACGAAGTTTACGTCTTCAATACGTGCTACTTAATCATTACTCTACTTGCAGGGAGCTGCTAGCTGCTAGTTTATATACAGCGCAAAGCATAGTTTAAGATCTCATTACAGAAGCTCAAAACTTCGAGCACTGTACGGAAAGCTCTACGTAAATCAAATGATACCGTTTGTATGCGCTGCCAAAATATATCTACATTCTAATTTAGTACGTCAAAGTGTACGAGGACAACATAAAGCTAATTATACTGGGGCAAAGCCTTCAAAATAATTCAAATGTTGACGGAGGATGTTCCCTGATAAATAATTCATAAGTCACCGAGTAACGTCGCAGTTGGCGAAGCGGGCACAGAGGGTACGAACTTTAGGGAACAATGCTAATAGTTTTTTTGATTTTATTTAAGTATGTTACTTTAAAAATTTCTGATAAAGAACATAAAATTATCACAAAGGGGCAATGCTGCCAGCATTTTGGGTTCAATGCCTCGCTGCCTTGGCTTCGATGAGGCTTTAGCTTAAATTTTTATATCAATTTTATTAATTTTTAATCTTTTACTGTAATATTTATAATTATAATCGTTTGTAAGCAAAATTATCACATAGAAAAAAGACACGTGTCGTGTAACACTGGGTAGAAACAAACTTGTGTAAGAAAAAAATATTCATCGTTATCGTAATCGTTTACGAATTCTGCCTGCTGATTGGTTCCCTGATTTACGTCAGCTAACGGGGGCCAGAATTCGCTTACGATCGTTAGCGATGAATACGTTTTTATTACGCAATCAAACCGCAGGTCGGAAAATGATATGAGTCTATGGTCCTACCTTAGATTTTTGAAAATTGTAACAGAAATAACCAACAATATCAAGAAAAATTAACGACAAAAGTTACGAGTTTAGATAAAGTAATGTATGAAACTCTATACTCGTATAACTAGATATTAAAACTCGTATATTTAGGTGTAATAACTCATTTGATACTATTGAAAAATTCACAGTCGAGTTTTAATATCCCACATTATGCAACCGTTTCATGAACTAGTACTAAGTATTGCAAGAATGTTAATTTGCACGAAGCTTTAGTTTAAATGCAGAATCCTCAACGAATCGGTTAAATTCGACGCAGAAGTGTGACCTATGCAATAGACATTCGAGTGATCAGTGGGATCCCATTGAACAGCAAGATTGGAATTCGGATTTCGAATGGCCATCGTTCGCAAAGCTTCTATGTTCTCAGTTCAATAGCGAAAGCTTTCATTTATTTTGAATGCTGATCAAAATATATTTCTCTTTCACACTATTTTATAGATCCCGGGTTCAATTCCCGCATTAATTGGAATTTTATAATTTCAAATCTGGTTCAGATCCGGTCTGGTGGGAGGCTTCCGCCGCCACTGGTTACCATCCTACCGGCAAAGAAGCACCACCATGCAATTTAGCGGGTTGGTGCGACGCTGTGAAGCAAACGTTAAGAGTTACTCACCCTTTCCAAGTTAGTAATACACCTTTAGCTGCATCGTCACTAACATCAGGTGGCTCAGATCTGGGGGGCGATTCACGTAATGTTTTCACTGAGTGAAAACATTACGTGAATCGCACCCCTTTTGAAAAAAAAATTAGCACTGAAAAATTAACTTGTAGCGGTTGAATGCAGTTGCTGATGGTTTCGGTTGAACCATGGGATGAAATCGCACCCCTTTTGAAAAAAAAATTAACACTGAAAAATTAACTTGTAGCGGTTGAATGCAGTTGCTGATGGTTTCGGTTGCGGTTGCGGTCGTTGTGAATTCGGTGTTCTTGTTGCGTGTTCTTCTGTTGATGTGCGCCCTCTCGTGGTGAATGGTGAAATCACGTCGGGCGGCACCACTTTGCCGGTGATGTAGGCAATAGGGAAATTACCCTCCAGGCAGATGTTATGCCTGGGGACCGCTTGTGATCCGAGCGTGTGACGTCAGAACTTCTATATATACCACGCTCGTTTGAAAGCTCCATCAGCGTGTGCTAGGGTACTGGTTACGCCATCTATCGTCAGCTATCGAAGACCGCTACAAACTTGATGTCTTTGGTTTAGAGATGTATACATAGGAAATAAAATCCTTCAACCTTATCGCGCAAAGTAAATTTAATTTCACGATTCTCGACCATGTTATGCTTAGAACAACATTTTAACCATAAGATTAATTTTTAAGGAAATGTCATGACTTACATAGGAAATACAATCCTTCAACCTTATCGCGCAAAGTAAATTTAATTTCACGATTCTCGACCATGTTGTGCTTAGAACTACATTCAATTTTAATCATAAGATAATTTTTTATGTAAATGTCATGACTTTTTTAAACATTTCACTTCACGAAATGTAGCCGACGCTTTGCGTGAATCGCCTACCTGGTGGAGGACATCCGCCGCGTACCAGCAGCATATGCACTTCACCAAGCGATTTAGCGGTCCGGTGCAACGCGGTCAGGGGCTACTCACCACTTCCAAGTTAGTACGATAACACTTTACTTTTACTACAATTTCTCCTGATGTTAAGTCTCGAGAGATTGCGGTAAACTACTAACTACGTGTTAGATATTGATAAGGCAAATTATTGTTTGTAAATTCTAAATCAAGCAGACGCCATGAAAGCACGTTGAGCATTCGCAAGCAAAATTCCGCATTTCAGCACCAGGCTTTGGTATCTACGGCATGGCACGTACCGTGACCCAGATTGTTGCCAATTTGTCGATATTTGTCGGTATTTTTGAAGTGAAGACATATGAAAATTTTGTTACTCAAATAAGCATGCATACCATCAGTCCAGGCGTTCAAGAATTTAGTTGCAAGAATGTACAATGGTTTTTTTATAAAGCTTTCCACATTTTAGTTGTTTAAGCTTGTATTTGTTACACCACGACTGTAGGGCAAAAGTCTTGTTTTGCTTTTTTATACAAACGCAAACTCAAAATAACTTTTTTCACTTAGGGCTAACTTAGAAATACAAGATTAGAAATTAATTGTGTTGTGATAAGGCAATCTGGTTCAAATAATTTCGTAAGGATATTGATACGTTATAATCTTCGGCCGCAGGAATTTGCGAAGAAAACAAAAACCCACGCAGGCATTTCATGGCCAAAACCTAATACCTACTAAGAACAGATTTTTTGTTTGATTATAAAATTTAGCGGCTGATGTCGAATATAAGTGACTTTACAGTGCAATTTGCATTACAATATGTAAATATGACTAGATAAGTAGGTAGGTATAAAGACTTTGGTATGTAGGTACGACTTACTAGGTACGAAGATTCCTAATTCAAACGGAAAACCTACAGACATAGTAGGTACATATTAAATATTGGTGAATCACTTGAATATTACGTAGATTTTCCAAAGAAATTTGTGTCTTCAAAGCTTATGTAAATGTGAGTAATTCTCTTTTAGAATATTCTGCCACAACGAATACATCAAACTGCGTTGGCGGTCGTGATTGGATCTCGAGTTTGTTTGCCTGAATCATTCTTTACTGTTGTTTAAGGGCTTCTAATGTAACATAAAATTTTATAAATATAATAAATAAATATATACGGGACATTTTACACATCGCAATCAAGCAACAACTAGGGTACTAGATAACTGATAAATACAGGTACATACATACTAATTTACACAAGTGGAAAATTAAAAAATTTTAAAACACCCACGACTTTTGCAGACTTGTACCTAATTGAAAAAGGATTAAATAAATTTTTTTGAAATCCCCGACTAAAGGAAAGTAAGAACTAAGAACCTATCAGTATAATTACAAATCCAAGAAAATCCGCCGGAGCTGCTGTGTCCTGCCTATGACGGTGATGATTGTGCTGTTTACCAGTTGATGACTAATTGAATTTCTTGATACTTCTCATATACCGGCAGTTTATCAATACTTACTAATTGCATTAATTGATATTGGAAACGAAAATAGCAATTGCAGCTCCGACGGATTTTCTTGTATTTGTAATTATACTGATAGGTTCTTAGTTCTTACTTTCCTTTAGTCGGGGATTTCAAAAAAAATTATTTAATCCTTTTTCAATTTGGTACAAGTCTGCAAAAGTCGTGGGTGTTTTAAATTTTTTTAATTTTCCACTTGTTTTATAGTTTTTCGATTACTATATTAATATTATTATTAAAAAATGAAAATTAATCTTCAAACTAGCCATCTGACCCATGTCACCAAATTTATTATTGGAGCCTAGTTAAACATACGAATCCCTAACATCTTGTGTACTAGAAAGATGACACATTTAACAGAGAATTTCTCTTAAAAAAGTAAAAAAAGCTGAGCGAGGTGCGTCTAGCGCCGCCCTTATGAGGCTGACGCCCTGGGCTATGGCCCTCTTGCCCCTAGGGTAAATACGCCAGATTCATTCATTAATCCTCGCCACCAAGCCTAACGTGTTAGAATAATTTAACCAAATCAAATGTGACTAAACTCGATTTATTTGCCAGTTACCATTATTAAGCATCATCAGACCCTCGTCACCAAATTTAATGTTTGAGACTAGTTAAAACAAATCCAATCCCTAACACAACTAGAAATAACATTAAAACTGAGAATTTCCCTTCCAAGTCATAAAGATGCGTTTATTGTGGCGCCCCCTGCTGTTCAATCACAAGAACAATTATCTACGAACCATTGCCAATGACTTACTAATATTTTATACAAAACTGTATCCAAAGCGGTTGAGTTGTTTTTGTAATAATTGGGAACATTCGTTTCCAGCGTAAATGTTTTTTATGGCGCCCCCTGGTGATCGATGTTCGTAGCAACTATCTAAGAACCATCGCCAATGAATACCAAACATTATACAGAAAACTGCATCTAAATCGGTCAAGCCGTTTTTGAAATAAATGGGAACATTCGTTTGCAATATAAATGTTTTTTATGGCGCCCCCTGGTGATCGATGTTCGTAACAACTATCTAAGAACCATTGCCGCTGAATACCAAACATTATACAGAAAACTGCATCTAAATTGGTCAAGCCGTTTTTGAAATAAATGGGAACATCGATGTGCACAAACGAACACACAAACAAACAAACAAACAAAAATATTTTTGCATTATTGGTTTTTGTGAACAATTTAACATACAAACAAACATAAAATCTTTTTAATAGAGTAATGTACAGACGGTCTCTCACCCTAAACGCATATACCCGTACCTACTCCGTTCCGTCGTGGGTAATAAATATAATATATTGAAAAACACCCAGACACTGGAAAACATTCATGCTCATCACAAAAACATTTACCAGTAGTGGGAATCGAACCCACGACCTAAGACGGCAGGTTCGCTACCACTACGCCATTCGGTCGTCAAATATAATATGATATTTATTATTTATGTGTTAAAAAAACGGGCAGAACACGATAGATTTTAAATTTTAGACGTAGAGAGACACGTCAATTCTATGTGTGTTCGGTTGTTAGGTCATTCCACAATCCACATTACTCAGTGCATATACTTTAGCGTATAGAGACATGTTCCATGTTACTGGCAAGAGGTGATATAAAACTGGAAACTTTGACTTTGGTCACCGCTGTTGATGAATTACAAAATAAGTGAAATCTAATCAACACAAGACTGAAGATAATAAGAAGACTAAATAGATATAATAATCTGAGCTTTATGGAACCCTTTTATCTGAGAAGCATGGAAATCGGTAGAGAATGTTCAACCATTCCTCTATTTGCTACTTACGTGTGAGACAATAATATATACAACTAGCTGACCGGGCATACTTCGTTTTGCCGTTTAGGGATATAAAATATAGATAATAACCCGCTCCCGACCCAGATATACCCTGAAAATTTCATAACGATCAGTCCAGCCGTTTCGGAGGAGTTTGGTTACAAGAAAATCGAGATTTTATATACCTATATATTAGGAAGATATAATATAATATAATGGGTAACAAGATCACTTAGTATTGATTGGTACTATACCACGGTACAATTACTAACAAATCATTTGCATTATGTCTACATCCCATGCGGTAGCTGTTCGAACTCTCTAAATTCAATTACGAATTATTAACAAATTAATGTTTCACGAGCAAGTTTTGAACCTTTACTTTTTAATGAACGACTGACGGCTACCAACCTAATAATTAACTATTTTCGGCTGACGAGCTACCAACCTAATAATTATAATCCTACTTGAGTCTGAACGACTCATACCATTCACAGCTCATACCATTCTCCGTCAACTCGACAGTATGCTTTGTAAGTTCTGTTCCTTGAAATATGAATTGGCTTAAATAGTTGTTTTTTAAAGTAAAGCAAAGTCCAATGTACTTAATTAAAAACATAGTTAGAAGTAGGTATCTCAGATACAACGAAGCAGCAAAAAGACTAATTTCAAGTTAATTGGAGCGAGCAAATGCTACTTTGCTCAACTTCACCCTTGCTTTGATCTTTGAAGTTAGTATCGACATTCTTGAAACCTTCGAAGTAGGGTTGCCATGTCTACCTTTAAATGTTTAAAATATAAACCCTGTTTTATTTTGTTTCAAGTTTTCCGTGAAATTTTTTTGCTAATATGTCTTCACAATTTTAGCCATAGTGAGCACTTCAATAGAATTATCATTTTTAATTTATTCGAACTGATTCTTTGTCTTCCATGATATATCCATGATATAGTCTTGGTCCGTATTAAGGAATTTAGTCCGGTCCTCTATAGGTTTTTGAAAACTAGGACGGACGGCAATACTACTCGTCTGGAGTAGGTAAAGAAATTAAATGCGCCTACCTGCTGGCTAAGTTTATTACACGGATGTCTGCTGGAGGAGAGAAATATTTTCCTGAAGCCTGACACGTAGAGTTAACGTGTCGTAAAGTTGGAAAGTTATTGCGTTCGAAGGCACACAAGGTTCTACACAAGTTTTCTCCCAACATGAACGACCGCTGTCTACATCATAACGACATACAATTCTACAATAAGTACGCATTTTATCATTAATAATTGCTACACAGCATCAAATAGGAAGTTAAATATCTTAGCTGGTATTTAACTGGCATTTATTTAAATAAGTTAATTTAAAGATATTTTTAAAACAAAGAGCTTATTGATAAGTAAGTTTAATCGTATTTTAAAACAAAGAGCTTATTGATAAGTAAGTTTAATCGTATTTTTCGCAGTTCTCAGTAAACCCTTTCAATTTATATTAAAATTGTAGGAGTGCATTAAAAATCCGCCATCTTGGGTGCTCAACCATGTTGTATTTAGAATGACGTCACAAAGCTAATCATGCATTGTAAATCGAATGAAACGTGTATACAAAATGTCGCCTTAATCGGTTGAAGATATCTGCTTCAAAATTGAGTTGCAAGATTCCACTCGAACAAACATACATCGCAAGTTAAATACTCACGATGGTATCAAGACGATACAAGTAGTATGTCTATAAGACACTTAGATAATGTTGGCTCTCAACTCATAAAATACGCCCTTTTGGTGAATAAAATGCGTGGATTCCTCGATTTTTATTAGATAAGAACATCTGTCGGAAATACTTAAGAGAACTTCTGTTCCTCACGAATGACAAGTTAAAGTTAACGCGTCATAAAAGTTACGACCATTATTAAGTTTGAACTTTGCAAGAGCTTCGTTTCTATTCAGATAAATCTTGCGAGTGCGGTGGTATTTGATACAACGTAGCTTATGTGTGAGTCCAGGCCAAGATTAAGTAACATACATCCAAACTTTCAAATAGATAAATTAACAAACTTTCTTATTTTTAACAAGTATTGTCATCGGTCCTTGATATTGTGCAAAGTTTCAATTTAAACACGACGCTTTGAAGTGAATTAAAATCACGTTCAAAGATTCCGTTACAAAAGACCAAGCTAATAAAAGCGTGTTACAAATTAATGTCCAATGGCGTATTATCTGAAACTGTGTTTCGTAATAAATCATTACAATTACCATTAAAAATTATGGCAATTACGATTAAAATTTAGTAACGGCATGCCATTATAGATTTATCAACCGAAATCACACTTGAATAACTTTCAAAACACAATTGCGGCGTGAATAATACAGATTTCAGCTTCGCCTCTGAAAGCAAAAGGCATAATAATTGCGGTTCTACTTTAATCCAGAAAACTTATTGTGTGCTTAATAGCCCGTGAAGGGTGGACCGAGTTCTTAAGAGCCCGGTAAGAATTCGTTTGAAAATCATTCGCTTTTATAAGTTAACGAACTTTCTAGAACCACCAATAGCTACTATTATTTTTGAAAATTATGTCTTCAAACCGGCTTCGGGTAATATGAATTATCAATTTCGATTAGTTAGAAAGCTGATAGCTGATATTTGATGAAACTCAATTTACAGTTAAGAATGTGATATTATAATGATTTTCGGTATTTAAAATTCCAAGCAAAAAGTTAGTATTTTGCGACTTCATATTATTGTTTCTGAGAGGTAGATAATGCTTCGGCGCGACTCCTCGAATTCATAGC
The DNA here is from genome assembly GCA_036785405.1 of Coenonympha arcania. NCBI lineage: Eukaryota > Metazoa > Arthropoda > Insecta > Lepidoptera > Nymphalidae > Coenonympha > Coenonympha arcania. The sequence continues at coordinate 10,051,528 of CM072067.1, forward strand.
TTGTGCTTATTATTGGCAGGGTTCCAGCTTGCAATTGTGCTTTCAAGAGCTGGTTGATGAGCTAAACAGCCAATATTTACTGTTGTTATAGCAGTTGTACTTGTAGCTGAAGAAGCTAGTCGAATTGTAAAACTCTGAATTAATTCTATCAATTAAAATATAAACATTTGCAGGGCATGAAAGTCTTATAGCGTCCGTCCAATTTTCCGAATAAATAACTTGCATTTTTGTGAATTGTAAATATATGCAACTGAATAATAATAAGTGGTAAAATGGGCAAAAATAGTGGTAGATACATGAAAAAAAAATCATGGATGAAATCGTAATGGAAATCGGAAGCAAAAAAGTATCGTACACCTGCGTTATCTCACACTTTCTAGTTATAATGGCATAAACGTATAGAGTAATGGCGTATGATGAATTCTCGTTGAAGAACCAACGAGAAAGACCCTATGAAAGATTTCGTCATTTCAATTAGGTACATGTGATTAAAGGTAAATGTAGTTTAGCTTATAAAGGTCGCTTTTTTGGCTCAGATAAAAAGGCCCAAAGATGCAGACCGCAATGTTTTATCTCATACCTATAAACGAGCAAGTCTGGTATATAATCTGAATCTCGGAAACGGTTCACCTGTTTTCATGAAATTTAGTATACAGTGGGTTTTGGGAGCGATAAATCGATCTATCTAGGATTCATTTTTAGAAAATGACATATTCATTAAAAAAAAAGATCTTTGGTCCAAAACCATTCATTTAAGAAATCCTGCTTATATAATATCAATACAGGTTCAATTTATTGTTACGTGAAAGTAGCTTGGCCTCATAAATAAATATGGCGTACATTCTCGGTGGAAGCTTTCATCGGACAGCAATAGAATGGTTTTATACGCCTAATCAATAGGTATTGTGGCTTCCCGCACGTACAGTCTGATTGTACAATGTACACCAAAGAAAACTACCTGGATATTACCTTTAGAAAAGTATTTTTATTTATTGAGGATACATCGTATTTATTTTATACGAGAAAACAGAATTCGATGTTTTGAAATAGAGAAACTAATATACATTTTACTTAGGCTGTCAGCAGTTGTGCACATAATCTTGATTATAAAATTAATGTGGTCAAATATAGCACGTATTATATAAATAATTTACGAGTCTTATAATAAAGAGATTCCAGTTTAAAAATTCTGCGGGATTGTACTATATCCTGTTCTTGTACCCTTTTACTTTTTAAGTCCATACCTAAAAAGTAAAAAGTCGGTTAATCTATTGTCTATACAATAGATTAACCGACTTTTTAATTCGTTATAAATTGAATACCGAATCGGCTTGGTGGTTGTGCCATGATTGAGAACATCCAAAGTTCAAACATACAAAACTACATACTAACAAACTTTCAAATTTATAATATTAATAATAGGATTGGTATTAAAGTACCTACCTACAGTTAATAGCCGAAGAAGCAGCAAGTTCTTTTGAATGATTATGATTAGGGATAGCAAACTTGAACCCACGCCGGTGCAAAGTGAAGAAAACACAGTTATTCAACAATGAACAAATAGGCATCTGTTTTTTTAATCATCTGCTTGCTTTTCATCTATATTGGCGACGCCTACTTGAAGTAACAAAGTGGACGTGATGAGAATTCGTTTCAGTTTATCAAGGACAAGTGTCTCTTACCTTCTTACCTTAAAAGTCAAGGCCTAAAAGCAAACCTTTACAGTAATTGTGATCTATTATTTAGTCAGGCCTACAAGTAGGGTCGAACTTGTTTAGAAGAATAACGTTTCAGGTACAGATAAACCTACTACAGATAGATAATAAGCAGACAGATAGATAATTAAAAGATGTGCAAAAGATTCGGTGATGTGTAGACATGGTCTTTGAAATTTAGAACTAATAGTGGAGTAAAGGAGTGGATTTTTTAAGAATTTGTGTTCGGTTATGGAAGCCGTCTCCTCCGTTTTATAGCTAGATCTGAGTCCTGACCATATTTCCACATCTTCCTTTCTAATGTTTCTAGCACTATGAGATCGGCCAATAGAATCGCAACATTGCACCGTGTTGAGCTGCTTCTGCTGCTAGATTTTCTGTGTAACCTCTCTTTCTCATCCTACATGAACTTGTGCCCGATAACCGCTACACAGACAGTTCTGTGTAGCGTGCCAGCAGGGCTAGACAATGTCACTTAAGCGTTTGGCGTTAACGCTAGTCGCTAGTCGACAAAAATGTATGGACAAAACAAATGACTGTAGAAAAACCACGACAATAATTACTAAACACGCTGTGTTTGATACTGTCGGCCGTCAATTGTCAAGCGAAGTACGCTAAAGTTATCTACAGGGTTCGCGAGAACGCCAGCGAGCGTTAGTTAATTATTCAAGTTAGCGTAGTTAATTATTCAAACACAGCGAGTTTAGTAATTATTGTCGTGGTTTTTCTACAGTCATTCGTTTTGTCCATACATTTTTGTCGACTAGCGACTAGCGTTAACGCCAAACGCTTAAGTGACATTGTCTAGCCCTGCAGTTGTGTGATAGTCTCGGAGTTCAATCCCCAGTTGATAATTGATATTTGCTGTCAGCTAATGGTATAATTGAATGCTTGCATTTAGCCTTAACGTGATTGTTAAACGTAATTTACAGTCCACCAATCGGCCGAAGATGTTTTATTATTTCTCCCTGAGATTATATTCGTTTATCAACGAGCGACAATATTATGAGTCAAAAATTAAGTCGTTACGCTCATACTTACTTTCTTTAATGTAATAATATTATTATTTTATTTCAGTAAAGTCGTTGCCACATGATTAAAGAAAAACAGTTAACGGTTAGGTAAGCTCTGTGTTTTAACTCAATTACTTAACTGGGTTTTCTCATATACTCCTACGCGACTCTGCTTAACTTTATTACGCGAACGTCTGTCAGAAGGAGTGAAAATATATATTCCCGAGAAATAAGGTCTTCGACGTGCTCGTAAAGTGTCGTTGGAGACTTTTATAGCGTTTGATAACGTTGCAGATATGACGTGTGTCTTACCATGTATAAAATGGTTATGTGGACATCTACATACTTACAAAATGTATACAAATTATGTATGGAATGTTCAGTAATACAAACAAAACCTGAAACCAATGGCGCCGAAACGTGGACACTCACAAGCGGCCTGATCCACAAATTCAACGTCGCTCAGCGTGCTATGAAGAGGGCTGTGTTAGAGGTTTCCCTGCGTGATAGAATCAGAAATGAGGAAATCTGCAGGAGAACCAAAGTCATCGACATAGCCAAAACCATTAGCAAGCTGAAGTGGCAGTGGGTAGGTCACGCTTGTCGCAGGGGCGATGGCCATTGGAACCTGAAAGTCCTGGAGTGGAGACCGCGTACGAGTACCTAAGCATAGTGTGGGGCGACTTCCAGCCCGCTGGATCGACGTTATTAATCGGGTGGCGGGAAGCGGCTGGATGAGGAAGGCTGAGGACAGGGTGTGGTGGCGCTCGCTTGTTAAGGCCTATTGTTCAACAGTGGACGTCCGCAGGCTGAGATGATGATGATGATAACAACCAAAATGAGATTGCAGTCATCTATTGATTGCGTGATGATATACTCAAAGTATGTCATACATCTTTATTCAATGTTGGTATTCTGTATCATAATGATGCACGAGCAATCAACGATTATAAATTACAATGTTTTCTGGATAATTTCAGCATGTAATCATTTTTGATGAATGTATTGGAGATAGCATGCCAACCGTAAGATGGTAAAGCCGAGTCAGTTTATACATTTTCCGAGGAAACACTCTAAAACTCTCGGGAGAGACTTGGTTTAGCAAATAGCAATGTAGCGTCGGAGCGGCAGATGTTTACATAATTTACGACAGAATATCCGGACCTTCTGTAATATGAAAACATTTGGTAATATTTACTTGTAATTTTTAGTGTCGTTTTACACTTTTAGGAAAATTACCAGGACGAGACTTGACTTAATAGAATTGAAACATTTCTCTATCATCAAGCGTATCTTGTTATGGCAAAATGACTTCCATACCGCTGCCAGTTTTTAAAGCAGATTCGTTTTTCTATCAGCTGGAGTAGTTATTCTCAAAAATAAAATCCAATAAATAAGGCATGTAATTTTTTACATTCAGCTTAAGAGCTGATTTTTCAATCGCCAGATAATGGTTTTGACGTTATTGGGGATTTTATATGGCACATGTTTCAAATTAATTCCTCAGGTGGTTTAGACTTTATTCAAGGATATAATCAGGCGATAACTGTTCCAATATAGTTACTGTTTTGAAGCAGTAACTATGTTGCCGGTGCATCATACCACAGGGGGGACTATTTACGTAACGCATCGGCTGCATTCCGTGAAGTGAAATGCTTAAAAAGGTCATGTCATTTACAAGCAGACGATATTGGAATCAAAACATATCTGCGAACCATTGACCTCTATATAGAGACAGGGCGAACCGCGCGAAAAAATGTCGCCAGTTCAATGGGGAAATGTCCCCATTGTACGCGCACTATTGTCTATGCCGCGGTCCCCGCCTCAGCTCACGACGCTCCGCACGCACGTTTCCATGGAGACGGTTCCCGCCATTTTAGTAAGTACGCTTAGTAGCGAGAGAATAGTGGAAAATTTAACTCTAAAAGATAAAAATGCCTAAAAATGGCATATTAATAATATAAAATAAATTATATATTAATAATAATAATTAATAATTAGTTGTTTTATTAAATTTTATTTAATAAAACAAGTATTTCGCAGGATGTTTGATAGATGGCGCTAAATTTCCTTGTATGAAAAAGGCTTTGGCAAAATGTTCGAACAGGCCTATCCTTAGTAATGATCAATGCTGCGAACGGTGAAAAATTAATTTAACGACTATTGACATAGAGCGTAAAATTGAATGTAGTTCAAAACGCAACATGGTCAAAAATCGTGAAATTTAAATTACTTTCCGCGATAAAGTTGAAACATTGTTTTTCATAATATATTCAAATACATTGAATTTTACACTCAAAAGCAATACACGTAAAGTTAATATTTCAGTGTTCATTTTTTATTTTATTTCTTGATTCACATCACTCAGTGTATAATCTGTGGTATGATTAAATATAACGTGAATAGCACCCCAAATCCGAAAATGTACATATATTTATACATCATAAATAATAAAGGTGCAGTAGGTATATATACCTACAGATATAAATGAGTTACGTGTAGCGGCAACTTAATCGGTTTCATCCTGTGGGATCAAATATTCGTGCCGAATGGAAAGTCAAAGAGGAATTCGGCGACCGGCTTACGTTTATGGATTTCTCCTCTAGGAAGCTACATTCCCGCAGGATTTTCATGTTTGGCACGTACGACTACAGAAATTTTCCGCTGTGAAACGAATCCCGTTGTAACAAATTTAAAATGAAATAATTTTTTAATCGACTTCACTTCAGCAGTGCTAGTACGATAATGTTAAGAATTCGATATCGTTATACGTTTTCGATTTCTCCTCACATATAGATTGTATGGCGAAATTTACCTAATAACTTGTATATGTATTGGTATTAGGTAGAATGCCTACTAACCCTACTGTATATAACCAGATAAGGCTATTTTAAAGTTAACGTGTATTTATAGTAGGACTAGTAAAGTTTCTATGTACATATATCTATAGAATTTTGTTATATTCAAGTGTGCACAGGACCTATACATAGCATATTACTGTAAAATATGATATTTTTCTACTCTATCAAAAAAGTATCGCTCACGGCAGTCTAGATATTTTTTAAAGATAGGAAAGGAAAACTGCATAAAGAAATAACAGGCGGAAAATCTACCAACAACTTTGGGACATGCAAGTTTGGTTATAAATTAGTACCTAAGTACATACGTCACTGAACCGTGGTGAATACGATAGTGAATCCCGTACTCCCGCCAGTAGGTTCGTTGAACGAACAGACAGTTTTTAGTGGGTGCAAGCCCCACATAACACCTTCGTTTCTACTCTCGGAGGGGTATGCGTTAGGCATTTTCAGTGTATAGGACCTAGGTCATAGTCTTTCACGAGTTGAGAGTCTTATTTTATGAGTTGTTAGCTATAGCCAGTCAGGTATTATTTCAGTTTTGGGTTCGATATTGTAGGAATGCTAGTTAGTAAAATCGTACCGGCATAGTGCATACTTTGCGAGCTATTGCCGATCTCTGGGCTTTGTGTAACGTAAATATCGAAATTTGACGAACTATCTGGGGATACGGTAGTATCCCTGCCAAGACGAGCTTGTAATGTTCCCTGCGGCTCTGCCCGCGTGAATTTTTTGGTTTTAAAAAACCCGCGAATACTCCATTAAACTGCTTCTCCTCCTAGCAGTAATCTACCCGCCGTTAGTCCTACCATCACTGCCGCTTGTCTTTTCTATCTCTTGTCTTATCTTTCATTCTTTCCTTGATCTTTATACTTAATTTCTTCCATGAAATTTTGCGCGGTATACCAATTTTTTCTGTTAATCATCGTGCACAACAAGCAGGGCGATCGCGTAAAAATGTGTCAATCGTTAAAGAACTGTATCAATGTCAAAATGTGATTTTCAAGTGTTATGATTGGTCAAAACCCATGTTTTGACAGTGACATAGTGATTGATATATTTTTAAGCGATCGCTCTGCTGATTTCCCACATAAATGTCTGCAGTCAGTTCTTTTGCAATCTTCTCTTTTTCCAGAGCGAAATGTGGGCAGTGGAAACACTGCATTATCGTTGGGATCCATACAGTCACGTTGCAAGTGCTCCAAAGTGACACGATGTTTTAAAGTCCAACTTTTACAACGCAATAGACGGATCGGCAGCGAACGGATAAGCCATAAGCCAGGCTCAAGCCGCGACGGCACGGCACGCTTACTGGTACAATCAGGCTGAACTAATTTCATCTTGGCTTTCATTTAATATTAAACTGTTGTAACATTTTATTATGCGTTTAGCGTCTTGTTTCGCTTTGTTAGACGCTTCGGACGACGACGCTTAGCTTCGAAGAGAAAAATCCTGTACCTTTCTATTTTCTAAACAATTCAAGGACCTTGAACCTAGATACTTAGGTAAAATTAAGGTTAAGAACCTTGTTAAATACCTAAAAATTAAAAATTAAAATGAATTACCAATTAATATATTTTACGCATACCTATCACTCGCACCCGCACTCTACAATTTTTTTTTTTGGATAATTGTGAAGACAGGGTATGCAATGTTTTTTTTTGGGAATTTCGCGTAAAACGATTTTCGCAGTCACGGTCAACAGCTATGGAAAAAATTCTAAATTAATAAATGATACAATTCTAAATTAATATTAAATGTTGGTCGTACGATCCCAGAACCCTGTCGCAGAAATTTCTATAATTTTGCCACTATAAATAATTTTCGATCAAACGTGGTTGACAAACAAGGAAAGGCCAAGACTATATTTTATAAGCATTGGAATACAAAACTGCTTCTAAACATTGCTCATAAATATAAAAATGTGAACAGAAATTGTTTATCATTTTTTACCTCAAATGCAGAAAAGCCAGCCTCTCTGTTTGCAAATTTAAAGCATCGTACCCCCAACTGATTTTATGATTGTTTACGTGATGAAACCTGAAATTCCCAGCTCACTTTTTCAAAATTAAAGAAATAAATTGCCGGTTCCCGGTAACGAAGCCATCTGTGAAGAAGCTCTAACAAGAAATACTTGTGAGAGCAGTCTCAAGTTGAATCTGAGATATAAAGCTTTATGACGTCACGACGTGTTCCTAGAACGATGTGTTCTTTCCGCACTTACTTCAAACATTATGAAAACTTGTCACGTAACTCCTGCATTACTCGTATTTCTATTCTAGTTAGAGTTCTAGCATCGGATCTAGGGGCGGCAAACGGGGCACCGCACCGGTCAGCTACTATAATATAAAATCACAATAAAAAAAAAAACTTGCTCCACAAAGGGCCTTGCATACTAGTAATGGTTCCGTCGTGATTGCTAACATTTTTACTAAGTACAGTTGGACGTAGTTAAGCAGAAAGGACTCAATCCACAAAAAAGTCATTTTGAAGTTATCGAGGTTTAAAGTTAACATTATAATTTCTGCAATTGTGTTGCATGTAGAAAGTTTTTAAATACTGTCATTTATGGGCAAATTTATAACATTTTTATGACTAAAGTTGTATTAAATAGACTAATGTACCAACCTTTGAGACCTCTTTTGTGAATACAACTCATTTTTGGCCAAAGTGTGGATTGAGTCGTTTCTGCTAAACTACGTCCAGTTTATCTATAAAAAATCCATAGGTATTAAATTTTTGTTTTTGACGTGACAACGTCTTATAAATCGATAGAGCCGGTTGCACGCACGAAAATACATGACTTATCCGGCGTTACCGGCGTTACCTCGCTCATGCGGCGTTACCGGCGATACCTCGCGAGCGCGGAACGAGCGACAAAGAAGACGTTGTCACGTTCAACTATCGTCAGTAAACCGACTTTACAGGCAACCAATTTTTTTTGAAGTAAATATAAAGTTTTATCTGAATTATTATTCGTGTAGGAAAGTGGACAGTAAGGTATGTACTATTATGGAATTCTGTGGTACTGTGGAAAATCTACATCCAAGCTCGCAACAATTTTTAAATACATTGTTGCATATTACGTTGTATGCATATCAGACATCAATGTACCTATTCCCTCTATATCTCGCGCAGTAAATAATTAACACAATAGGTACTTTACTGACAGTTTTGTGAACTATGGTAATTGCTCCCATAGCTCAGTTGGCAGAGCACCCAGCCACGATACCTGGGGGACAAGGGTTCAAGTCCCGTTGACAGCGATAATTTTGATACACTATACATAGTTTAAAGCATAAATTAACTCTGTAATTTATTTTAGTGTCAGTAATTTATAAAAAAGTGTGTGAAACTATAACAAAAATATAAATTAGTTATGTGTAAAATAAGGGATGTGATATTCTGAAACATTTAGGCGAATTAAGCAGGTGGTTAAATGTTTCGCCTCAGGGCTCGGAGAATGTATTGATTAATGAATCAAAGGGATTTATAGTCTCCTTCCTCTTCAGGAGGATCAAGGTGAATAAATTTCGCGGCTGAATTATTTCAAAGTAGGGTTATCGCTACGGATTAGATGAAATTGGTAAAGTATTTGCAATGTTAATCTTTCTTTCATAGGCCCTTCTATCGACACAATTTTTTTTCGTCGTTTTAATTTGATAAGGATCTGTAGTGTGATATATCTGCCACGCTACCCATACCGTATATCTTTTATCTTTCTATAATCGCGAAGTATTATAGAATGTAGAAGCGAATTGATGAGGATATTGTCTTATGTCTAGGATGCTGAGAGTGTTGCCAAAAGCGTTCAAATACCTAATGAAAATGAACAAAGAACAGAACTAGACTGAAGAGAAATGTTCCACAAAATGTAATTTGAATTTAAACGAAAATTTCCATTTTAATGCCCGAAACATGATTTGAAATGTGCGTAAAGCGTAATAATTAATGGCTCGTTTTATGTGTGAATATTAATAATTGCCCAATAACTGCAGGCTGGTATTTCTAATGGATACCTAAATGGAATACCTAATCTCATCAAAACATTTTCTTAAATAAATTAATTCATTAAAATAATACTTATTCATGGCCTTCATATGAAACTGGGCTAGGTTTAGAAATGCCGCGTCGAGCAGAATCAAGATGCGACAAGGCGAGTGAGGTCAAGTGAAGATCTTATAATACGGGTAACTACCTTACTTCCTATGAGTAATTGAACACGATGAAAGTGAAAATGATACTTATCTACTGTTAGGGGGTGACCACGGCTTTCACCCCATGACCTTTATTTGACCCCCTCAGGGATTGAATTAAAAAAAAAAACTCAGTTATTTGTATGCCGAATTACATTCCGAGCTATAAATATTTCAACCCACGACGTCGCGCCCCACTCTGACAAACTCCATACGAATCGAATGAAACATAAGCTATTGAGTGCATGAAGCGACAGTGGGGCGCGCCGCCGTGGATTGAAATATCTATAATTTAGTGCCAGTGGCTTGAACTAAACGGTATAGATCAGTCAGTCAGTTTTCTTTGAGGTTCTGTATTTATATACATAGGTAAAGATTTTAGCATCGATCAGTTTACGGATCAGAGAAGTTACGAATCATCTCTTAACAAATCGTCTCTTAGTTAATCAAAAAAGAAGTTCCGCTTTATATGGAGACTTATGGCAAACTACAGCAATGTTCAGTAAACTGTTACAAGCAAGTGACGTCGAGTGACCTCCTTTGTGGCTTTTTGCTCTTTTGAAGGAAAAAGGAAATGTGTAATTGAGTGGGATTACATCCGAGAGAGGATAAGTCGCTGCTTACGAGTGACTCGTTCATTCAGAACGATTGATATGGTAATGCGACCTCGGCACACTTCTAATTGACATGCAAATTTCCAGCTCTGTTCACGTCGCGAATCAATATGTAATGCTATTGAGAGAATTATGTTAACACTATTTAAGATGGTATCGGATTAATGTATTATTTAGATAGCAAATAATGCATTTGCTGACTATAGCTTGGCCTTCTAAATATTATTATTAGGGTGGTTGTTTTTTTATTGTAGATAGGAAAGCAATGATGAGGTCTAGGTAGGAGCGCGCTTGCCTAGAAAATGCCTAAAATCACTCTTCTCTTGAAGGCATCCAGATTGTATTTGGCTGGAAACACGGAGGCTGGAAGGGCGTTCCACACCTTAGCGGATCGTATCAGAAACGTGGAAGAAAAACGTTTCGTGCGAGTTTGTTGGTTGTGGCAAGAAAAACTTAACTCGATGTCAGATCCAGAGACCAAACAGCTTTTAATATGTTGTCTTAATTTCGAACAAGAATATAATTCCTACCATGCGATGATACAGATTATGCGTACCTCTTGAGATGGGCGGAGACGTATAGATAGACGCCGCATGCGCTACTTTTACTTATTGGCATAGGAGACGTTATATTTATATCAGGTTTATATTTCACATCTTTAGCTGTAGACTTATAAATTTGATTTGTATTTCTAAGATTTCTTTTGGTATATCGCATCACCACCTAAGGAAGAGTAATGGGAGTTTAGGTATTGGAATATTTGCAGGAAACATGCTAATAAAAAACTGTTCATTTATATAATTTCGTTTATATTCAAGAAATTCATATTTTAATATAATTGGTAACCGAAATATCACAATGTAAAAAAACACAAACATGAAAATTAAGTGTTTCCTTAAAATATCAAAAATAATATTAATAACAAACCGATTAAACTAAAACAACATTAAAATTTATTAAATATATTAGGAATTCAAGCTCGATTGCAATTGTAGAATAAATTATATACTCGTAGGTATTTTATATAAATTGACTAATTATAATTAAATATTAAAACCAGACTACTATTTTTGTGATGTAAGTAGTGTATTTGCTATCACAGCGAACGGCAGTTATACAGCAGTATAGATAAGAGTCATACCACTTGTGATCAAAGATCATAAATTATACATAAGAAAAGCATACAATAACCTTAGAAGTACGTACTATTATTATAGTGTAAACATTATTTCTATATACTTGTAGTAAGTAATTTTAACTCAAGAGATCGAAACCCTGCGTTTCTTTTCCAGTATTCTTCCAAAAGGATATAAATAAAGAGTTTCAACAAAAAAGTTTTGTCTGGTGGCTTTGGCCGTGGCTGGTTACCACCCTACCAGCAAAGACGCACCGCCAATCGATTTAGCGTTCCGGTGCGTGGTAGAAACCGTTGGGGTAAATTTACTTACTCTTCCAAATTAGAACGATAACATCTGAATGAATCATCACTTACCATCAGGTGAGATCGCAGTCAAGTACTAACTTGTATAGAGTAAAAAAAGCTTCATTTAATTTTCAGTTTTGTAAAGAACCTACGTAAGTGACTATAAATGTGGGTAGACTCTTTAATGTTAATTAAAATTATATTCGTACAAGATTATTTATATCATATGAGTATGTTTGAAACTATGATGCCTAAGTATGAATAGTTATTATGGAGAGAACTTAATTATTATGATATCTATAGTTATCAGTCAGTATGGCATCAAAATAATGATATGCTAAATGCTTATGTAAGTAGAAATGTACTTTCAGGATTAAGAGTGTATAGCAATAGGAACATGTTTTGTAAATTTAAAATACCAAAAAGAAGTACCTAATTTTAAAATGTTTAAAAGTTCGAAAAATACAATATTGGTTCGCCTAATTACGTTACACAACAAATTAAACAATAAATTAGTTGCCACAGGTTTGAGTGGTTTTGTGGTTTGGTGGCATTTCCGCGGATACCTATAATTTTCACTAATTTCCGTTATTTTAAAATTATCTTAATTTAAACTTTAATTATTAGGGAAACTACATTTATTTATGTCACAACATCAGTTCCTTCCAATTCTACCGTAATTATTCTACTTGCTCTTTTTCTATACTAAGCTAATGCCGGCCATACATCATCCTTCGTATCAATCCAATCGGCATGACACTGCCGATTGGATCTGATTCTGTATCGTTCAGTTTGTTTGTAACCCTCACTGGGTTATTAACTAAGAAAACGGAGGCAAAAATCCCATTTACATATTCTTTTTGCACAAGTTAGCAATTAGCATGGCATGTTGACATGATACCATACCAACCTAGATTGAAAAAAGCAAAAAGAATGCAAAAAAATAGGTGGGAATTTTGCCACCTAACTTTGGTTACTAACTCACAAACTGAACGATACAAAATCAGCACTTTGATCGTGTGTCGGCGTGGTTTGGCATGTTAGGTATACCTGTCTTGGTATGGTTGGTATAATCGTCCAATCGGCAGCGTCAGCCGATTACATGAAGGGTTTGTATGACCGGCATAAGGACTCAAACATTTTGATCAACAAAGTTGGATCATCACGTTAATAGTTATTACTATAAAGGCGAAAGTTTGTGTTTTCACTTCTTTACTCCACAAGAATCTCCTTTATGCCATAACTGAAAAATATAAACGAATTGGATTTTTAAAATTCGATCTTCATGCGCAGGAAGATTAGGATGTTTATTTAAACCACAGGGACAACAAAACGATGGAGACGGGGACATTCATTCATTTTAGCCTAGCCTTGCGTGACATGCGGCGCCATGATGAGCGCCAAGATTTGTTGTCAAATGTTCTCTTACTGAGTTACTACCCTAGGAGACGCCATCTTATGCGCTACTTGACAGATAAAAAATAGTCATGCTAATTTTGTAGACGGGACCTGTTCATATTGTTTCCTAGGACTGATTTAAACGGATGTCTTGCTCGACGCGTTGATGTCACCGATACTTTTCACTCGACGGTGTCTCTTCTGTTTCACAAAGCTGTCATCGGACTTCGGTAGCGGGGAGCTCACTCGGTGGGCTTGCTCGGCTCTTTGTCCATACCTATGAGAGAAACAGAGAGATTAATTATTATTGTAAAGAATCTCTTCCCCTAACTCATTGAAGTAATATTATTGTCACAACCTATGCCTAGGTCGGAAACAATGATCGTGTGTCCCTAGCTTAATTATAGAATTTGACAATGTAGTGTTAAGAGCTTTCGACTACTCGATAATAGATGGCAATAGTGTTTTTAGAAAGAGAAGAATGAATATTCCTATGTGTTAGAACAAGACGCAAACCTGTCAGTGAGTAGATGGAGAGATGAACGCAGAGCAATATTTTAGTTATATTCCGGTACGTAAGTCAAATTTAAGTGTATACAGGCATTATGTTAAAATATAGAGTTAACAGGGAGAGATTAAAATATATACACTGCCGAATGTAGCAATATAGAAGTTATAAAAACATTGTAGTTTTAGCAATTTCTATAATAAATCAATGATTTAGCTTAGTTAGGTATCCTGATCAACTTTTTTATGAGGATTGTTTTGATGTAATAATTGAAACTTACCTGTAAAATTTGACAGGTAAGTTTTAATTATAATAATTAATTCAAACTTACCTGTGAGTTATACTCGTTTCCTTTATGTCATTGAGACGTGTCATACTGTCTCTTGTCGATACGCTTGATTGTGAATACAGGCTCAGGGGTGTATAAATTGGTTCGTATTCTTCTAGCGTCGGCGGTGGAGCGTACGTCATACTCAATTGCGAGAGAGTACGCATGGCGATTGGCGGTGAATACGACATATAAGGCTGCGTTAAGCTCATCACACTTGAACTCTCGCTTGAACTAGACGGTGATGGCCGGTCGTGTTTGGGTTTTAGGGCGCCCAAGGCACGAGTTATTGAGCCCTGAAAAATTTTTACTTATTTAGTCATGTTTTTTAACTGGGATTATAGGTACATAATAATAAGCTTGTGTATCTGTCTATGTCATAGTAGCTCCCGTACAGACGAATCGTTTTAGTTTAGTATTTTCAAATTGATTTTATTTTTAACTATAATTCAAGAAATCTGTTTTTCCATAGGAAGGTCTTGTGCTATTTTCATGTCAGTTACTTACGCGGCATCGATTTGAAATCTGTCAGTAACATTGCTTACAAAAGTAATATTGAATCCCAACTCACCAGTTTAAAGCTGAGGTTTATATTTGGGCTCATTAGCATGACTCATTATGGCCAGAGATAAAATCGTTTAATGTTTCGGTAGGGTTCTAATTTATTAAACTTGTTTCTTAACGTTCTTGTTAAAAAGTCTTCTTCACTTACCCTTAAACTGTGTCTTCTAGAATCAGCGCTGAAGTCAATTCCAGGTAAACCAGTGGCAACCGATCTTGAGAATGGTCTCCCCAACATCCTTATTTGATGACCGAACATATTCCTGTAAATTATTTATCTTATACGGAATGATCTTTCAAAGGTACAAATTTGAGAAATCATAGACTGCAGCCAGAATAGCGGTTAGCTTTTATTATTCTTTTTAATTATTGCTCCCTCAAATTTGCACTAATGTGTTCAAAACATTGCTAACACAAAAAGCAGACATGCAAAGTCTTTGCAATGTGTTCACATTGCTTTTGAATCTTAATTTTTATGGAAGATATATTACATATTTGAGTTTGTATAATTTAATGTTCCGTATCAATTATTATTTTATCAAAAAATATCATAGTATAATATACACTTGACAGCAATAGCTTTATAGGAACATTAATTAAAATAACTCAGCATAGACACCAAAAGCATGATGCACTTAAAATAATACAAATCATGCTAATTGTGTACAAATGTGATGATAAAAATGCCTAAAAAGAACTTAACAAACGTTTTAAGAATAATATCGCACCTTAGGATTGGATAAATAATAAGTAAAAACATATAAATATTAATTGCTTCAAATATTTAGAAAATGAGTACGATATTTTTCTTTACAAAAAGATGAAATAACATGGATATTAATTATAAGTCTAAAGTAGAAAAGCATAACATACATATTGTGTTAGAAATCAATAAAATCTTTTACGTATGATTTAAAATAAATCAAACGAATTTATGGAAGAAAGAATTTTTTTACGGACAGAGTGGACAAAGCCCGAAAAGTGCGATCTAATGATGATGACAGAGAGGCATTCATGACGTATCGATAAAATGAGTTACCGTTCTGTCTCGACGCTTGGATCGCCAAAATTTGGGGGTGTTGGTCAAGAAAAGAAATTGGCTCGATATCCCTTAGGTTTATCTTTTCATAAGGATTTATTCACATTTATAATATGCCAATTAATAATTTTACAATAAAACTAATACACCGTTCTCAACTTTACAATATGAATGTATACAAGTCAAAAACATAGTTATCTTACAATATTAGTAAATACTATTTATTGTTATAATCCTAAAGCTATTGTGAATGGTTCTGTTTTTATAATAGCTAATGATATTTAATGAAATTTAAACTGTTTATTATGTTTTAAAATATGTTAAAATTTAAATTAAAGTTTCGTAGTATTTTTGATATTTATACTTTCGTAATGGGACATAACTCACCCCCTAAGAATAACAAAAAGCATTTAATGCTTTTACGCTAATACAAGCTACTTCGTATGTAATACAAATACTAAAATTACCAAATTGATCGTTTTCGAATATCATTAAATGTGACAAATCTAAACTACGGCACGTCAGAAAGGTCTGGGGGCACACGGACAGAGAACACCGAATCTAACACGAATGAAGGCGAGGGAACGACGAAGTGTTGAAAAGTTTTCCATTATGAACTGTTCGTTATACTTTACTTACAAACCACGACTCCTACTATTACTTATCAGTCTTCACCGCTCGTAAAGTTTTCAATAAAAAAGTTGTAAATGAGCAATTTGGAGAAACATTTCTACAAAATCGCAAATTAATATATTTACTTTCGTGTAAAAATAGCACTTTTACAAATATTTGTAGTGGTGTAATTTTATAGGTAGGTTTTGAAAGGACATCGAAGCGACATTTATTTCCTGAAGGAGAGCTTTTTGATTTTTTTTGATTTATCTTTGTTTTGTGGACAACATGGATGCTCGGGCAGCCTCCACTTGCAGTTCTTCCACCTGGCAAAATATCGTATACCTGCAGGATTGCACCTTATATTATAATCATCTACAGGTTGCATACCTACGGGGTTGTGACGTGACTATGCAGTATGCATTCATGCGGTGCTTTTTCCTCTTTGCTCTTAGGTTTCAAGTGTTATAATAATTGCGAATATTAAGTTTTGTGATTGAATATAATTAATATTATTGCACTTTGGAATTTGGAAAATTTTATATGTATATGTACGGAGGAAATTATCGTTTCTTGTTTGATATTGACTTATCAGAGTACGGTAATATCAATTATTACCTTCTAGATTTTTTTACTTTGTTGACTTCAATTAAACTTAAAAAGTAAAAGTAATTGTTAAGATAATTATGACAACTGTTAGTAAAATGTTAAAGTGCTATGTAGTGTACGTGTTTACCTTGCTGGAACAATTAGCGCATCAAACTCAGCTACCAAGTGTCTTCGTATTATGCTCTTGGATGGTGGTATACCGAGTGCCGTGGCCATAGTCTCGCCGGTGAAAGACGGTTCCAATACAACCAAACCACCATGAACACCACTATCTAAAGAAAGATTCATTTAAATTAATATCATGAACTAACGAACATTATGAGCAACAAAATATTTATTTATTTAATTTAAGATTGAAATGCTTCATTCGTATGGTTCCATTTTTATTGCAGTTATTACGAGACTGGGAATTCTACTCACGATATGGACAGGAAAAAAGAAATCTTGCTAAGTTATATTTATTTGTTCAGACTTTCACACTGCCAGTCGGTCTGTTACTATTAATGGTGCAGTAGCCCGCTAAACTTATGGAAAACTAAAATCTTGAACTGAAGGCAAGTTTCTTTCTTATGACTTAACAAACTTTCGCCTTTATAATATTAGTGTGATACACCCGTGCCCTACAAAAGTACTAATATGCCGAAGATGAAGCATCAGAAAGTAAAATTTAATTATTATTGTTATGTGGATAAATGAGAAACTCACCTTTGAGATTGTCAGCGAATTCGCCTAAATCGATGTTATGCGCCCAACGCATAAACCTCTGATTTGTCCACACAAGTGGGTCTGCGTCTACATTTTCGCACTGGTGCCGTCTAACAGCTAGAGCCTGGGATAGCAAACAAGAATAATGTTTTAGAATATTTATTTTCAGCTCTATTTACTATAATTTTTGAGATAAGGTTTAACTAGTCGACTGAATGGTGTAGCGATAGCGAACCTGCCGTCTGCACCGGAGGTCGTGGGTTCGATTCCCACTACTGGTAAATGTTTGTGTGATGAGCATGAATGTTTTCCAGTGTCTGGGTGTTTTCAATATAATAATATTTATGTATATTAGTACGTATGTATATTTTTTAGTTAGCTAGTACCCATAACATAAGCTATCGCTTACTTTGGGGATAGATTGCAATGTGTATGTCCTGATATATATTTATTTATTTATTATTTATAACTATACTAACTATTAGCTAAGCCGATGGACCCTAATTGTAAATATATTTGCAATTTCTGGACTCATTCGAATACACAAAAAAACTAATCAAAAACAGTCAAGTTTGTCGAGTTTTGGCAAGACTTGCGAACAGTGATTACTTTCAGTTTAAATATTGAAAAAAAGACAAGTATTATTATAAGCCGACCGTGGTAGCAGATGAAAAGTTAGTATATTAAAAAACCTATTAAAATATTTCTAATCTAATTTTGTAAGATTAAAAAACAAATGTATTTGATTCAATAATTTACAGAAAAATGTTAAAATACGTTGTATGAAATGATTGTGGACCTATTTTGTTCAGTGTCAGACTCGAATTCAAAGAGGCTTGAGTAACAAATGATTAATGACGTTCACGTAACGATTACAAGAAAGGGTCGCAGCTACACGAAACAATATTGTAAAGGTGGGCAAATCGGTTTCAATAATTAAATGAAGCTGACATTTAAATACGAACATAGTAACTAGAATATTTGATGCTGCTGAAAACTAAGTTTTTAAAATTACGTGAAGTCATTGTGTACCTAACAAATTTCCTTATAAATTCTTATTTATTATTATAATATTTTATTTATGCTTTTCACAATTTTATATACCTACCTAACTGCAAAATGAACGTAACAGAATATAGACAAAAAATATTCAAGTGTCTCAAAGCTTTTTAATTGAGCGCGTGCATCCACCCTAAGGAGCTTTGCTCTGCCATTTGTTTACTCTCCTTTTATCAGGGAGTTTGTTTATCACGGAAAGAGCTGCCTGTTTATTTTGTGAATTAAACAGACCTTACCGGAAAAATGTCATCTTCATCGGGCTTAAATATTGTTCACATAAATCATTTTCGTGAAGGCAACTTATTTACGACACGATATTAAGGATTTAAATATTTAATCATTTAAATCAGAATTATACGTATAATGTTTGATTAAAAAGATACAAATTGTGCTTATTACTATAGGCTGGGCTCAGGCAGCACTTTACACCTATTTTGACTAGTTTTGCAGCTGATGAAGCCCAGTTACCAAACAGATTATGAACCTGTTAAATAAATCTAGAAATAAAATATGTATTAAAAAATAATAAACGAATTTACTTTTGCTCGAAACAAATTAAAAGTAAGTGCTATTCGCTTTATACTCATTCACTTTCACTGCGGATGTACAGTTAATGGTTGCCGTAGTTATTACTTTTCCGAGAAGGCCATAGCCTAGTTGCGACAGTGAAGATCGACTCACACTCCAACAAAAATAGGTCGACTAAGTTATGACTATATTTCACAGGTACCATAAAACATTTATTTATTAAGGTAGGTTCAATTATGAAGTGATCGGAAATAACACTCAGCCTAAAAATATACTATTCAATAAAGTAGTTACTGAAAACGTCTAAATAGTGTTTGTTCAGTAAACTAGTAGAATCAAAACGAATCCACTCACTTGTCTGTCGTACTTCATTATCCTTAGCAGATGGATTCCATGGACGATCGAGGCTTGGTGAAACTTTCTTGTGACTCCAAGGTATTTCTCTAATTCCTTCTTGCTGATAGTGTCTAGCATCCGAGCGTCTACCAGATTTGTCACAAACGATTCGGCGTACTGTGGACACGTTCATGAAAATTATAACTTTTATAAAAAGTGAACTCTTATATAATCGTAGTACGTATAATATAAGAGTTCACTTTTTATAGAGATTTTTTTGTACCTAATTTACATTCCCTTTAAGATCTTTTTTGAAAAATAATGAAAAAGAGCCCTATACAAAAAAATTTGATTAAGATTTTTGTGGGTTCCTCTCAATTAGCAAATGTTGTTGTACGTTTATAAGTGAAACCAAATTACCAACTTACATTTCATGATATCATAAATTGTATATAATGACATTTTTTGAAAAGAGCAAGTGCCGAGTTTCTTGTCAGTTCTTCTCGGTGCAAAGCTGCTTTCCGAACCCGGCGGTAGAGTTTTGACTTTTCATAAGAGCCTACAATTGGGTCTACGTGAAAATAAAGATTTTTTATTTTCTTTTTGTTTCATTTTCATAATTATGGACATTTATTTATTTATTTATTGTACTATCAATAACTGAATTGTTAACTGAAAATACCTTAGTAATTGAAACTTACCTGTGAAAGTCCCAAGTCAGGTAACCACTCGGCCGCGACCCAGGCGTGGGTCAGCTGGCCGATGGCCGGGTTGCGCACGAGGTCCGGCCGCCGCCGCTCTTCTATCGCAAGCCGCAGCTTCTTCCTGTGCATCGGCTGGCTGATGCCCAAGCCCACCTCCAGGTCCGCGTCTGTGAGCTCGAGCAGAACCTGCCCATTCAAAGCACGGATCTAGAAACAACCAGAACACAATATTTGACGCTTCTATTGCGTCAATTGCTTGCTTACCATACATAAATAACAAACAAATACATAAACATACACGATAATTATGATTTCATAAATATTAGTATTTATAGGGCCAAGGCTAACGTAGGTAGGTAAGTAGAGTAGGGTAGGGTATCGTGGTCCGTGTATACGGTCGTATATTTTACTTTGAGTTCGTGTAGTGATTTTCTATAAATGAATTATTTGATGATAATTAAAGTAATTATGGTTTACCTTTAACTCAGATCAAAAATTTTCATAAAATAATATCATGCAATGCAAAGTAGGGAGATAAAAAAATAATATTATTTTATGCAGGAGAAATGGGTTGATATATTATTCTTATATATAATTCTTGTTTTAATAAAGCCTCGTTGCGTCTCGCTCGGAAAGCCGTGTAATGTGATTTTTATATAAAATATGAAGCCCTCGATGTTAAGGCTGTAATATGAAAAAGTGAAGTTTATGAACTGCAAGGAGCAAAGTAATTTTTCAATGTAGGAAAACTTACAATATTATTTAAAACAGACTCTTATTACTGAATGATCTTACGTCATACAGCTGACTTTATGCCACATTTCAACCTGATTTCTGTAGTGGTTGCTTTGATGCGTTTATGTGGACATAATATATAAACACAGATATGTTTAAAGACACAGATTTATATGACTGTTTGAGAAATATTAGAAATTATGCTTGTAAAAAATATTATTACCAACCAATTCCTTTATTTGAATCGAAATAGGACGAATTAAAATTTCTGAATGATTGAAACTGAATGTTACTGTTGTGCTTCGTTATAAAATGATAACAAAATAAATGTAATAACATAGCTCTCCGTTCAAAACCGATAACAGACGTGGCTTGAATAAACAAATGCCGCGATGAATTTATTGAAGGACTGCGTAGCTACTTCATTTCCATATAAATGTAACGAAATTGTTATTGTGAATAATAAATGTGTTACCATGAAAATGTGTATTTATCTACTTATAAAGTTCCATCGTAGAAACCTCGTGAGACGGAAATTATTTAGATTATGCCGGATAATAACACGTGATTGTGTGAATTCAGGTTTATTTTTTATGATGAAACTTTCTTGAGTAAAACTTTCTTGAGAAAATATTTTGAATAAAAGATTTTTGAAAAGTTTGTTGTTCTAAGTAATACGCGACTTTCACGACACTCATGTCTTTTCAACTGACTTCAAAAAAAGGAGGAGGTTCGCAATTCGACCGTATAATTTTTTTATGTTTGTTACCTAATAACTTTTGACTGGATGAATCGATTTTGGTGATTCTTTTTTTTATTAGAAAGCTTACGCTCCCCGTGTGGTCCCATTTTAATTTAGTCCAGTTCTGATAATGGTATCCATGAGCAAAACCATACAAGTTATAAGTTTTTGATTGGAAAGGATGTATTCAACAGTACTTTGATGAGAGTTGAAGTCGGTTTTTTGTTAACTACTTAATTAACGTAAGTATATTATTTAAACCCGTAAAGCAGTGAATGTAGTACGAGTAAATACTTCATGAAAGGCGTTCGCTAACCTTGCCACTCTTCACGTTGTCGGCGATTGCGGCGGCGTACTGCGGCATGCCGAGAGCCAGCTCTAGCCAGGCGATGATAGCGGGCGCGCGCCACCGCGACACCGGCAGCGAGGCCGCCTCGCGCAGCGCTGCCTCGCTGCCCAGCGGCGACCACGCGCGGCTCGTGCTGCCAGTCCCGGCGTACACTGGCTCTGTCAGGGCATATCATATAAGTAAGCTGTAGGCTACTCACAATCATTATCACGCACACACAAACATCATTCTGCACACAAACACATACAGAACACAAAATCACATTCGCACCATAAACATACATACACATTTTTATATAATATACAAGGTGGTGTCAAATTATCTGCCACCGTTCCAGGAGGTGTATGTGCCATACATATACACCTCAATAGTAAAGAAATCTCAGTCCCCGGGCTCAATTTTTTTTAATTAAACAATAATAACATATCGCATCATGTTGCATAAACACGTCCATCAATCAAATTTGAGTACATGTTTAGTACAGTTATCGCCTCGTAACGGAAATCAGCTGTTTGGGCGCGGCGTGAGAGCGTTGACCTTGGGTTGCGACGTATTTTTAATTAAAAAAAAATATTGAGCCTGGGGACTGAGATTTCTTACTATTGTAGTGTATACGTATGGCACATTCACCTCCTGGAATGGTGGCAGATAATTAGACACCACCTTATATATAAAATTTACAAGCATACTCGGGTGAAACCGTAGTACTTATTTGCTCACGGCCGTGCCACGAGGCGAGTGACTTGCCGAAATTAGCTGAGTGCGCTCTATGCACATTGCACAACGCCTGCAGTCGCCAGTCGCTACCTACACTCCCGATCATATTGCAATGTACACCTTACCGCGAATTAATTATATGTTTTCTGTGTTCAGTGCGTAATAAAAATTTAATAAGTCGAATCTGCTTTCTTTCGCTACAACCTTCGGCAACATTTTACTCAGTGTCAGTATCCTACTTAATAGTAATAGGATGAACGCAAACTGCGGACTGACGTAAAAAAAAGTAATCTAAGTAAAGCAAAAAATTCCTCAGAAACGGCTTAAACGATTTTTATGAAATTTTACGTCTACATTCGGTAGGTCCGAGAGATTAGATCGTAAACAATTTTTCAGTCACCTAGTTAATTTGTAAATTAGATATTTTCAGGAAAAAAAGAACTTCAAAAATGTTAAACCGATATTGTAAAGGTTTAACTTTCAAAAAATTCAAGGTTTAATTATCTTTTTGATTAGTGTTTTCCACACTTAGGAAATAATTCCTATAAATTTAAATACGAATCAAAATTTTTCACTCGCAGCGGTATTCGAGTCCTGCCTAAGGATCGAATAATACGAATCAAGAATTTCATCGCAGGGGGACAAGGCTCGCATGGCTCAGCGGTTAGAGCACCCAGCCGCGAGAGATGGGAGACGCGGGTTCGAATCCCGCTGCGAGTGAAAAATTTCGATTCACATTTAAATTGTTTGATTGATTCGTATTAAAATTTATAGAAATTCAAGGTTTGCTTGAACTCCTTTTACATCTTGTACTAATAGACCAAGGTGTAAAATTTGTCAGATGGATGCATATTTGCAAGGTTCGCAGATTTTTAATAATTAATTTTAATTTACTGAAGTTTCGTATTTCTATTAGAATTGTATGAAAATATAACATTTATTTATATACAAAAAGGTCGTTAAATGACACTACAAAGGTTCACTGAAAACTGCCTTTGTTTAACCTACTTAATTGTATCGGTACTTGTACTTGTTTGCTCACCACTCTCATGTCCACTGCTGGCGGCGCTGCCAGACTTGGTGCGGTGTCGACTTCTGGCGAACACTCTTGAGATGGAGCCCCACGCGGAGCCCCTTCCTCGACCGCCTTTGGAGCCCCCCGCGCGCGTCCTCAGCCCAACCAATCCGGAGTCGCATTCGCCTGGACTTGACAACTGCTCTACCGACCTTTATCAAACAATATCAAGTCCCTTTAACAAGCAAACAAAGAAAAGACACAGTACAGTACAGAAGATTCATTCCGCAAAATGATTTAAATAAATAGGGACTTTAGCGCCTACACACTAAAGTGCAATTCAGTTCGCAACAGTGTCTTATACCTACATCCGTACCCAAAGGGTAAAAACGGTACCCTATTATACTATAAGACTTTGCCGTCCGCCCGTCCATCCCAGGCTGAATCTCTTGAACCGACACTTGAAATTTTCACAGATGATGTATTTCCGTTGCCGCTACAACAACAAATGCTAAAAATTAGAATAAAACAAGTATTTAGGGGGGGCTCCCCCCCTAATATAATAAACGTGATTTTTTTGCTTGTTTTTGAACTTGGTGGGTAGAATGAAAGGTGTTTTGGTTGGAATTGGTCATGATGGCACGGAACACTTAATGCGCGAACCCGACTCGCACTTGACCAATTATTAAGTATTGACATTTGTTTTTATAATGATTCGGGACATAATTCAATGACAATGATTATTATTATTATTCTATTATTTTATGACGAAAAGGCGTCATTGGGAAATTTTGAAAGGACCAATAAAAACATGTCATTGCGTGAGGTTTATTTTATTTTATTTTTTTAATGTCTTTTTTCAATAAATTATCATTAGTCTGTAAGTTATATTGCATGCCATGCGGTTGAACTTGAATGTACCTATAATTTGTATGAAGACCCAACTTCGTGACCAAGTTCGCAATAAGGAATTTTGAATTGAATTGAATTGAATTAACCTAAACGTCGTGGTCTTTTTCCATCGTGTTACTTTATCTACCTTCTATCTCTTCCCGGCTTGCTACAAGAGTCCTGATACTCGTGAAACCCGCCGAGCGGTCGGCTCTAAGTATAAGTAGTCTTTGTACCTACATAGTGCGAGTGAAACTCCCCTGATACTGATGCAGTAAGTTTATGGGACGGTGACCCCAAAATATCAAACATTATAATATGCAGACGGTCACCGTAAATTGCTCTCCTGCGGCATGGTGCTGTCGCGACAGTTTGGAACTGTCTAAAATAATACGTATCCAGGGGAGAGCACTATACAAAAGTATTAAAGTGTTTTGGGTAAGTGAACATTTATGTTTGGCACCATTCTTATAAACATTGGTAGCAATTCGGTTTCACTACTTTTAAAACATTAGTGATCGAAGATTTTTAAATTTCAATGCAATTTTTTTTTATTTCAAAGAACTAGCTGACCCGGCAAACTTCGTTTTGCCTGTTATTTTTTTCTCATAATATTAATAATACAATAATAATAATTTTGTGTACCTTCCTTTTTACCTTTAATGTGGTACCTTCTTGAAAGTAATTTTTTCTCGCATTACCGAATTTTAGTTATGTCATGGTGTATCTATCTATCGTTACCTCACTTTGTTTCGAGATGGCACCTGAGGTTTTCACTTCTGTCAACATTTAATTGAACGCGGCCGAAGCCTCTCGCTGGATCAAATATAATTGAATTTCATCTCAACCCCACAATAGCTGGGTTAGGGTTTTTTCTTAGAATAAGAGAGGTTTGTTTAGTAAGTACTTAGATGAAGACCAAAAAAGAAATGGATGGATCGTATGGAAGAGTATTGCACGTTGACAGCAGATAGGAGAGAATGTAAGAAAAAAAAATCCATGGTAAAAATTTAGAATCCTTTGGCAGGAGTAGCGGGACGGGAAGGGGGAAGGGAGGGAGAGGAAGTGTCCCCTAACCCCCGATACCACTCCCTGAAAAGGTATTGCACCATTCTTGAGCAAATTTAAAAAGATGAAATAATTAAAATGACGATGATGGAGTCGCTTCGTCGCGGAGAGAAGCGAAAGGGGAAGGGGTGGGAAGAAAAAAAATGGAATTTTTTCCCCCCTCCCAAGCTAAAACTTTCGACACGTAGTAGTTTTTAAGAAATATTTTTTTTTGTTTTGAATTCAATTTTGCTGTTATAATTACTGAAATACATGTTTTGGAATGGGAATTGTAGCCTCAAGAAGAAGTAAAGGAGTTAGGAAAACCCTTTATCCATCACCATCTACCCCTCACCCCCCTAAGGGTCAGTCGACAGAGCTTTAAAATCTTGAGGTTAAGACTCTTTTTTAGCCTTCAGTCTTTCCCTTACCCTTTTTAAGGCTCGGTCGACGTCGTCTTTTATAACCACCCAGAAATAGGATTCTATTCTATTATTATCTATTATCTTATATTTATTATCTTATAATCTATATTATCTATTATCTCTATTCTATTCTATTTCTGGGTGGTTATAAAAGAAAATAACCACTCAGGATGGTGGGGCCTTGCAGGCCCCGCCATCCTTTTCGTCACTCCGTTATCCGAGTCGAGGTGCCCCAAGTCCCGAGCTCGCTTCGCTCACTCTACATCCTAAGTCTTCAGTCTTTCAGCGGGGCCCGTCGACCGAGCCTTAAAAAGGGCCCTTTTTAAGGCTCGGTCGACGGGCCCCGCTTCGCGGGGCTCCTATTTCTGGGTGGTCATAAAAGAAAATAACGACTCAGAAGGATGGCGGGGCCTTGCAGGCATATATGTGTGGTGTTCTATCTCGTCCTACTGTATCTCCTAAAAATCATCCTAACTTCGAAAAAAGACCTCCCGATTTATACTGACCGCCACATAGATTGAATAATTGTATTTTTGAAAAGCTCGAAAAC
This sequence comes from Coenonympha arcania, assembly GCA_036785405.1. Lineage (NCBI taxonomy): Eukaryota > Metazoa > Arthropoda > Insecta > Lepidoptera > Nymphalidae > Coenonympha > Coenonympha arcania. The sequence continues at coordinate 10,078,205 of CM072067.1, forward strand.
AGTGCGTTACCTCGTAATGCGAATAGTATTGTTATAATCAGGGACCAAACCTCTACCAAATACAACACCTTTCTCCCCCGAACTCCTGCCAAAGGAAAGTAAATCCAACCCTGATTTACCAAGTTTCATCAGTACTAACAAATATCTGTAAGAAGTTTGGTGAATCGGCTTTAAACAACTCCAAACAATTGCGCTAAATCGTTAGTCGGTTGCATTTATGTTCAGCTGAAAGAAGCCTCGGTACCCATCTCGCAGAAAGCTTCGAAGCCCTGATTCTGATTTTCGATCAACGGCCCCGAGTATGAAATCCCAAATATTTCCGACGTTATTCTCAGTACTCGAAGCTGATGGCCGTCCAGCTCGTGGGTCATCAATTCTTCTGACCATTTTTTAACGATTGTATATACGCTGGAGCAGGTCCTAATTTGTCAATCTGTCCCTTTCTTGAACAAATAAATACTTGGCATCGACGTAAGTAATGTTCGATATTCTCCGAAACCACAATCGGTATTATAACGTTATTTGCATATCAAATAAATTAAATAGACCATAGAGGTCGGACATCATACTCCGGCTACAAATTTCGAAACAAACCTGTCAGAGGTGCTGACGTGACAGCAATGAAATGTTTACTTAGCAACGCCATTAAATCAATTTAATAATTTTATTTTTATTTCGAAAATACTCGATAATCCTATAAGTCTCCACATATAAGTCCTCGACTCGGATCGATTATTTTTTTACGCTCTTTCATTTGATGTGCGATTCGTTCGATTCCACCGTACACCGGTACCGCCCTTGGTTTTTGTATGGGAAAATTAAATCGGCCAGGGCCAGGGTTCTTTCAGCATTTTGGGACATCAAATATAGATAACAACCCGGTCCCGCACCCAGAGATCATGCCCTGAAAATTTCATAACGATCGGCCCAGCCGTCTCTGAGGAGTTTGGCTACAAAGAAACAGTATACATTTTAACTTTTATCCCCTCTCCTAAGGGAACCATGCTGAATTTCGGGATAAAAAGTATCCTATGTCCTTCCTCGTAGTATGAACTCAAGTCATACCAAGTTTCATTGGAATTCATTCAGTAGTTTCGGCGTGATGCGCGGCCGTGATACAGAAAGACAGCCAGACAGACAGACAGACAGACAGACAGACAGACAGACAGACAGACAAAAATGAAAAAAAATACAGTTTTGGGTTCAGAACCGATTTTAGAGTGCCCTCGAAAAAAAATTTTCAAAATATCTTTAATGTACAGAATTTGACCTGTTACAGATTTATTATAAGTATAGATAGATAAGTATGTAGTGTTATCTCTTTCCACAGGTACCGTCCTGAACGGGAAAGTATTATTTTTAGAGACTATAAAACCAAGTTGCTATCACTATTATTCCGTTAGGCTTATCAATATTTACCACTTAAGTACCAATTTTTTAATCTACGCTTCGAAAATAAAATAAAAAGTTTGGAAAATAAAAAATGTATGGGAAAGACATTCGTAATTGAAAAGCGTGATCAACGTATTGAAGAATTAATTTTCGAAGCGCTACCGAATGTAGGAAAGAATCGATATATGTAACAAAGTTATGCAGGTTCGTAGCTATCTATATATCACTCCGGAGAAAAAAGCTTACATACAATTTATATAAACTCATTCACTGCACTTACTCGTATCTGTGTCAGGGACAACCGTGTACCCTACAATGTGCTCGTACATTGAGATTATTGTACCTGTGTTCACTAGATATACATAGATAGACATAGAGATTCATTTATGAAGATGGAACCACGTCATTTCGTCGTAGTTTCTGTATACTTTTTAATCAAGAGAACACTTTTCATTAAACATGATAACATTTTCAAAACTTCTTCGGCTTTGGTATTTATGAGATGTAGGTAAAGTTTAACATCGATAATTGGGTCCGGGAAATTGTAGTTTCCCGGACCCAATTATCGATGTTAAACTTTAAAGATAAGGTAGGTATTATTTTTTATTTTTCTTACTTCTTGCTAAACCCGCTTTCAGGCAGTTCATTTAAATTGAAATTTGCACCGTTCCAAAAATGTGGACGTTGTATAGTTTTAAAAGCTTTTGCGCTGAATTAAATTATTATCGAGAATATCAAGTTTATTTTTTAACGGAAAAGTTGAAATGAAATTTACACCGTTGAAAAAGATTTTTTATTTAATATGTAGTCGTTTTATTTATAACTCTATAATTTTGTACTGCAAACAACTCACATTCTTCAATTTACGATGCTGCATTTTGTAAGTTAAAAACTTGTAGATATAAAACTAAATATATAGTTATTCGCTTACGACGGTAATAAGGTAATAAAGAAAATTTCATTAATATTTGCTCTATAATAGTGTTCACTGTAACCATACGAAGGCAACGATCCTGGAAAGTGACGCAGCGTCAATGGAACGGCTGAATAACGAGGTGCTGCTGTGCGGAGACAGTGTCAGGCTACAGTCGCGCGGCGTGCTCACTGCAACCATACGAAAGCTACGTACCTGAAGAGCGATGCGGTGTCAATGGAGAGGCTGAATGATGAGCTGCTGTTATGCGGAGACAGTGTCGGGCTACAGTCGCGCGTCGTGCTCACTGCAACCATACGAAAGCTACGTACCTGAAGAGCGATGCGGTGTCAATGGAGAGGCTGAATGATGAGCTGCTGTTGTGCGGAGACAGTGTCGGGCTACAGTCGCGCGGCGTGCTCACTGCAACCATACGAGAGCTACGTACCTGAAGAGCGATGCGGTGTCAATGGAGAGGCTGAATGATGAGCTGCTGTTATGCGGAGACAGTGTCGGGCTACAGTCGCGCGGCGTGCTCACTGCAACCATACGAAAGCTACGTACCTGAAGAGCGATGCGGTGTCAATGGAGAGGCTGAATGATGAGCTGCTGTTGTGCGGAGACAGTGTCGGGCTACAGTCGCGCGGCGTGCTCACTGCAACCATACGAAAGCTACGTACCTGAAGAGCGATGCGGCGTCAATGGAGCGGCTGAATGACGAGGCACTGTTGTGCGGAGACAGTGTCGGGCTACAATCGCGCGGCGTGCTCACTGCAACCATACGAAGGCTACGAACCTGGAGAGCGCTGCGGCGTCAATGGAGCGGCTGAATGATGAGCTGCTGTTGTGCGGAGACAGTGTCGGGCTACTGTCGCGTGGCGTGCTTACTGCAACCATACGAAGGCTACGAACCTGGAGAGCGATGCGGCGTCAATGGAGCGGCTGAGTGACGAGGCGCTGTTGTGCGGAGACAGTGTCGGGCTACAATCGCGCGGCGTGCTCACTGCAACCATACGAAGGCTACGAACCTGGAGAGCGACGCTGCGTCAATGGAGCGGCTGAATGACGAGGCACTGTTGTGCGGAGACAGTGTCGGGCTACAGTCGCGCGGCGTGCTCACTGCAACCATACGAAGGCTACAAACCTGGAGAGCGCTGCGGCGTCAATGGAGCGGCTGAATGATGAGCTGCTGTTGTGCGGAGACAGTGTCGGGCTACTGTCGCGTGGCGTGCTTACTGCAACCATACGAAGGCTACGAACCTGGAGAGCGATGCGGCGTCAATGGAGCGGCTGAGTGACGAGGCGCTGTTGTGCGGAGACAGTGTCGGGCTACAATCGCGCGGCGTGCTCACTGCAACCATACGAAGGCTACGAACCTGGAGAGCGACGCTGCGTCAATGGAGCGGCTGAATGACGAGGCACTGTTGTGCGGAGACAGTGTCGGGCTACAATCGCGCGTCGTGCTCACTGCAACCATACGAAGGCTACGAACCTGGAGAGCGACGCTGCGTCAATGGAGCGGCTGAATGACGAGGCACTGTTGTGCGGAGACAGTGTCGGGCTACAATCGCGCGTCGTGCTCACTGCAACCATACGAAGGCTACGAACCTGGAGAGCGACGCTGCGTCAATGGAGCGGCTGAATGACGAGGCAATGTTGTGCGGAGACAGTGTCGGGCTACAGTCGCGCGGCGTGCTCACTGCAACCATACGAAGGCTACGAACCTGGAGAGCGACGCTGCGTCAATGGAGCGGCTGAATGACGAGGCACTGTTGTGCGGAGACAGTGTCGGGGTACAGTCGCGCGGCGTGCTCACTGCAACCATACGAAGGCTACGAACCTGGAGAGCGACGCTGCGTCAATGGAGCGGCTGAATGACGAGGCACTGTTGTGCGGAGACAGTGTCGGGCTACAGTCGCGCGTCGTGCTCACTGCAACCATACGAAAACTACGTACCTGAAGAGCGATGCGGTGTCAATGGAGAGGCTGAATGATGAGCTGCTGTTATGCGGAGACAGTGTCGGGCTACAGTCGCGCGTCGTGCTCACTGCAACCATACGAAAGCTACGTACCTGAAGAGCGATGCGGTGTCAATGGAGAGGCTGAATGATGAGCTGCTGTTGTGCGGAGACAGTGTCGGGCTACAGTCGCGCGGCGTGCTCACTGCAACCATACGAGAGCTACGTACCTGAAGAGCGATGCGGTGTCAATGGAGAGGCTGAATGATGAGCTGCTGTTATGCGGAGACAGTGTCGGGCTACAGTCGCGCGGCGTGCTCACTGCAACCATACGAAAGCTACGTACCTGAAGAGCGATGCGGTGTCAATGGAGAGGCTGAATGATGAGCTGCTGTTGTGCGGAGACAGTGTCGGGCTACAGTCGCGCGGCGTGCTCACTGCAACCATACGAAAGCTACGTACCTGAAGAGCGATGCGGCGTCAATGGAGCGGCTGAATGACGAGGCACTGTTGTGCGGAGACAGTGTCGGGCTACAATCGCGCGGCGTGCTCACTGCAACCATACGAAGGCTACGAACCTGGAGAGCGACGCTGCGTCAATGGAGCGGCTGAATGATGAGCTGCTGTTGTGCGGAGACAGTGTCGGGCTACAGTCGCGCGGCGTGCTCACTGCAACCATACGAAGGCTACAAACCTGGAGAGCGCTGCGGCGTCAATGGAGCGGCTGAATGATGAGCTGCTGTTGTGCGGAGACAGTGTCGGGCTACTGTCGCGTGGCGTGCTTACTGCAACCATACGAAGGCTACGAACCTGGAGAGCGATGCGGCGTCAATGGAGCGGCTGAGTGACGAGGCGCTGTTGTGCGGAGACAGTGTCGGGCTACAATCGCGCGGCGTGCTCACTGCAACCATACGAAGGCTACGAACCTGGAGAGCGACGCTGCGTCAATGGAGCGGCTGAATGACGAGGCACTGTTGTGCGGAGACAGTGTCGGGCTACAATCGCGCGTCGTGCTCACTGCAACCATACGAAGGCTACGAACCTGGAGAGCGACGCTGCGTCAATGGAGCGGCTGAATGACGAGGCACTGTTGTGCGGAGACAGTGTCGGGCTACAATCGCGCGTCGTGCTCACTGCAACCATACGAAGGCTACGAACCTGGAGAGCGACGCTGCGTCAATGGAGCGGCTGAATGACGAGGCAATGTTGTGCGGAGACAGTGTCGGGCTACAGTCGCGCGGCGTGCTCACTGCAACCATACGAAGGCTACGAACCTGGAGAGCGACGCTGCGTCAATGGAGCGGCTGAATGACGAGGCACTGTTGTGCGGAGACAGTGTCGGGCTACAGTCGCGCGGCGTGCTCACTGCAACCATACGAAGGCTACGAACCTGGAGAGCGACGCTGCGTCAATGGAGCGGCTGAATGACGAGGCACTGTTGTGCGGAGACAGTGTCGGGCTACAATCGCGCGTCGTGCTCACTGCAACCATACGAAGGCTACGAACCTGGAGAGCGACGCTGCGTCAATGGAGCGGCTGAATGACGAGGCACTGTTGTGCGGAGACAGTGTCGGGCTACAATCGCGCGTCGTGCTCACTGCAACCATACGAAGGCTACGAACCTGGAGAGCGACGCTGCGTCAATGGAGCGGCTGAATGACGAGGCACTGTTGTGCGGAGACAGTGTCGGGCTACAATCGCGCGTCGTGCTCACTGCAACCATACGAAGGCTACGAACCTGGAGAGCGACGCTGCGTCAATGGAGCGGCTGAATGACGAGGCACTGTTGTGCGGAGACAGTGTCGGGCTACAGTCGCGCGGCGTGCTCACTGCAACAATATTCATTTCATCAAATAAAATTCCGTTTTCAATATTCCGTAGTCAATAATCTTTAGAATCTATCTACTTTTGAATATATACTTTTAAAAAAAGGAAAATTTGCAATACCACCACTTACTTCGAGCTACGAGTAACCCTAACTTACAGACGGACGTCTGTAAGTTAGGGTAATTTAAATAAATAAACTCTTATTAACTTACGAAAGAATAAATTTTCAGGATTAAAATATTAATGTGAATTAAAAATAAGCTTTTCAATAGAATATACATATTTTTAATAATTAATAATAATTTATCATGTCCCCGGTACTTATATACTCTTGTAAAATGAGCCTCTTACTGCTAGTTCAAATCCACTATCCTTAGTAATTTCGAATAGTTTATTTAAGCTTATCTGGAGTCACCAGAAACTGACCGGTCGCTTGAATATCAGTATGACATTTTGGACGGAGCTACCCATTGTCTGAGTTATCTCAAGTTCTCAGAAGCGGGTGATATGCAAGTGAATCTACCAAGCTAACGTTAATTTGGAGACACTGTTTTGAGTAGATCAAGACGGTTTTATGAAATTGGGTTTTAAATACAAAAATAAAAAAAATATTATATTTTATGACGAGGAAAGATTTGATTGTTTGCATTAAATAGGCTCCGAAACTACTGAACCGATTTGAAAAATTACTTCACTGTTTGGAAGCTACTCACCATCTCTATAAAAACTTCGATAGAGTAATCCCACCAAAAACATTTTCATGTAAAATGTAGCCAAGAAGGGAGCATATGGTTCACACTGCCAAAAAGTTATCAGATCACATGTAGAGCATCTGAAATTTGGTATATAATTTCAGCTTTCTAGGACTTCAGGAAGTACCTAGAAATTTTGAGAATCAGTGTGTCAGTCGGTAACAAAATCGGAGTTTTTAATAAAATCTAAAGTATGGGACTTATGAAATTGAAATTTCTTAGTTTTAATAAGTAAATCTGCCATTGACATCATATCCCAACAATTTTGTGTATCTGGAATAGTCCTAGCCCAAAGGTATGAGGGTTCAAAAAAAACGACGAAGCACTTCGAGAAAAGATAGGTCAGGTTAGGTTAGGTTAGGTAAGTGCCCTTGCGCTTCGTTTGGCTCTTCTTGGCGCTTATTTTTCTTTCAGAGTTACTATTTTTCATACCCTTAAATGCGTATAATTTACATACATTGCAAAATACGTTAGCTGCAGCTAGTGTTTAAATATTTCTGAATTTCTGATGCAGTAAAGTTTAAATTGATGCCCCGTTTCAACTGAGCTTTCAGTAAAACTCTCACAGCTCGAACCTTCACTGCCGATAGTGATTTCAATTTATTAAAATTGCTGTAAAACACTGTTGTGTTAACGCGAAGCGTTCCAGCGCTGTGAAAACAGAGAAAGGTTTTTCATTAAAGACCTTTCATTGAAACAAAATGTTGACTTAACAGTCTACATTGTGGAACTAAATAATGTAAGTATCTTTTTAATTATATTTTTATTATTGTAAAAGGAAGATGATGGAAAATCAATGAAAGCATACAAGAGCTTTTCCATCTTATCCTATACATACCTACACTATAAGTTTAAATTGGATTTAAAGGAATCTTAATAAATTGTTTATTTTATAGATTTTAAAATAACGTGAAGGTGTGAAGGGGTAAGTACCTACCAGGGATAGTAGATATGTATATTGCATAGTGGTAGCTCACTATAAATATAACATGTTTGGACAATGAATTTCTTGACCACAATATCTCCTGTTATAGTTGATGGTTTTGAGTTTTTGTGTTAAGGAAAAGGGATTCAGTGACTTACTACTATTCACTATTATCACCTCATGCACAAACGAGAAATAGCGGTGGTGAAAAGTTATAATCTGTTTTGTCTCCGTTTTGTCAACAGTAATTTGACATTATAGAGAGAGAGAATAACTATATCACCGCTATTTCACGTTTATGAATAAGGGGTAAGTATTTAGCAGTAGTAGGTACTTACGCTGGTATATAGGGTGCGCGGAAGACACGAGCGATGCTGCATCGGTATCATAGGGGTCCAGGGTCGGCGGCACGCCCTCTGCCGTGGAGTCGGACAGGTTCCCGCCGCACACCGATGTGGCGCCACCGTCGCTGCTACCTGTCACTGACATCGCTTTATTTACAAATGTATAAACGTATAGGTAGTCAGCAGCTCTAGCGTCTTCGTCAATACTCCCATCACTACTGCAGGGCTAGACAACGTCACAAGCGTTTGGCGTTAACGCTAGTCGACAAAAATGTATGGACAAAACAAATGACTGTAGAAAAACCACGATAATAATTACTAAACACGCTGTGTGTGAATAATTAACTACGCTAACTTGAACGCTCGCTGGCGTTCTCGCGGACCTTGTAGATAAGTACTTCGCTTGACAATTGACAGCCGACAGTATCAAACAGCGTGTTTAGTAATTATTATCGTGGTTTTTCTACAGTCATTTGTTTTGTCCATACATTTTTGTCGACTATAGCGTTAACGCCAAACGTTTGTGACTTTGTCTAGCCCCGCTGGTCAAGTGGTAGGAAAGATAACGTGGTCAAATGTTATTGAATAGACCATAAAAACACACGAAGAGGGCGGAGATTTTCCGTGTATAGGAAAAGGTCTGATACTGGTTTATCATCGCGCAGTTGAAAGGCACATTCCTACCTAGATAGAAAGGTTACGTGAGCGAAGCTGCAGGCTTTTGAATTAATTAGCGCAGCTGTTGAATTGTAGTTGAGTAACAATATCCAGCCCTATTGACAAACATTCCATGTACAGTTAAGATGTCTGTTGAACATAAAGTCTGTGGTTGAACATGAAACTTCGAAAGAAAACGATGCACGCCTTTATTATGCAAGATTTCCGACTGGGGAGTCCAGTAGGTACCTATTGACAGACCCCACACTAGCTGAACAGTTCACATCAAAAGAAACGAGGGAATTGGCTGGATTTAGGCGATGCTACATCTTAGTGGTTGGCAATCCCTCCAGGAGGCATATGCCCTGCAGTGGACGCCCATCGACCGAGGCGACGACGACGATGATGTAAAGATAATAACCTCTGACACCAGAGTCGGCACTACAGCTACCTCTGTCGCCCATCAGACCCGTGGGGCCGCCCAGCATCAGCGGGGGGCCGATGCCGAGAGAGGCCACGCTCTCGCCTTCCGAGAGACACCCTGCGGCCTGCAGCTGCCTGCGCGCCTGCGAACAAAGGGTAAAACTGCAATACATTTAAGACAAAAGTTATTGTTACGAATGTACCTTATTACAAGGGGATTAATGTTCATAATCGTTCATATTATATTTCTCGGAAACAAAAGGTCGTTGGCAATTTCTAAACACAGTTTCTAAACAGTTCTATTTCTGGAATTTTGACACTTGCTAAGTCCTGGCTAAGCATCGGTGGGGCGGTGTTCTTGACTATAATATAAGCGGGCCGAAGAGCCAGCGAGAGTCAGTCTGTTCTGGAACGTGTCTCAGAACAGTCCGACTGAGCGAACATTGAAGAAGTTACATGAAACTACCGATCAAGAGTCAAGAAGAAAGAAGTGATCCAGTAAAAGTCCAGGAATGTCAGATAATCAGGAAGTGCAGAATAAAATCTCATCAAGGGTTTTACTCCAAATCTTCGAACCCCGGTACGAAACAGTATTTAAAACCAATTAACTATACCAGATTGAGTAGTACACCGAAATATTCACGTTACTAAAAATATTCTCCTCTGTACCTATTCTGTTCTGTTCTATTTGTTGTGTTTGTTCCGTATGTAAGCTCCGGATTCTATGGTACAAAATGTTACTATTAAATATACTCAACTGAATAACACTAACAATATCTGCTCCAAGAGTAAACAAAAGTATAATTCTGACAACATTATGAGTGATCGATTCCCTTTATTCAGGCGTTTCATACTGAACAGCTGTTGTAGTTAATTTTCTTCCACATTTTCATAAGAAGGCGCAATTTGAATTGTTAATGAGCTGCGTACGTCGGTGATGGATGGACAAAGGTGCCGACTGCTGAATAAAACTGGCCACTTTATGTGGGCATTATTACAACAACCGCTGCTTTTGAAAACTTATAAGAATTAAATACTTATTAAAAACTCAAACTAATAATAATTAATTAAATACTTATAAAATACTCAGGATATGGGCATCCGAACGATTTACGTAAAACCAAGTCAAATCAAGTCAAAATTTTATAGATGGCTGCTGAGCGAACTACAGCGTGGCCTTATTGTTGGTGACAAAACAAGCACTTTTGGCACCGATACGCTGGTGACATTTTTTCGCGCTGTCCGCCCTATCCAGGGTATATGTCAATAGACATATACTGCCTTTACATAATAATGTATAGGCTGACTGCCCACACCTGATGAAAGGTAAATGTGAAGCGTGCTTGTCTGTGGGGAACATAGCGATGTGTACCAGGAACGCGAGGGATCGAAGATTTGAGGTACCTATTTCTACTATGTAAGGGTGAAGACTTTACAATGTCATGAAGTTACAATGTTTTAACCAATCGATCTATTTCAAGCCACTTGCATACACAACATGAAAATATACATATTATATTCGTATAATTTACAAATAAATATTTCACGTAGAGGGTTCGTAGCGTTTGTAGCTTTCGTAGCAGTACTACGAGAATATTATCGTAGTCGTGTCGTAGTCGTCGTTTGCACCGTGAACGTGCAAATTTGAATAGATATTAATAATTTTTGTATTAATTGATTACAAAAGCAAAAGTATTCAAAGCAAAGTGTGTCAAAGCAAAAGAAGTGTAATGCAGCGTTTTTATCAATCCAATGTTGGTAGGTTTTTCTTCGCCTACTAATGAAGCATAATGTGGGCAATACCTTACTTGAAACCTTTTTGAGATGCGAATAATGATTTAAAGACTTTAATTTACTTTTTATAAAACTTGTTTTACGTAGTTGCACCTAAAAACGAAAGAGCTGACTAATTTTTTACGTAACAAATCAGCCTGGCTGTTTAGCGCTAAAATGCAGTCAGTATTCTATGCATTTCAGACTTAGACTTACCACAACGCAGGCGTCATATTGACGTTTTACAAGAGCCTGTACGTTAGGCCTATGTGAAATAAAGGAATATTTTGAGTTTGAGTTTGAGCGATGTAAAGTGTAACGAATATAATTATCTTCGTACATTATTCAAATATTTGTTTATTGACTCGATTTAGGTAAATGTATTCAAAGATAATTTGAAAGGATTTTCACACCGCCAAGTAAATAAACTTGCCGATTCAATTTCTGTTGATTGTTTTATCCGCTCTTGTGATTATTTAGGAGTTCACGCTAATCGGATTACTCTGTATTCTAAACACACTAAATTGGCTGAACATTTTTGCTTACTTTCAGTATAAAAATTATTTTTAAACGTAATACCAACGTTATTCTTGGAATGATAAAATCTCTTCCCGAGATATACTAAATTTATGAAATTCCTACTAAGAAAAAGTAGTATATCATTAAATCTTTGAAAAGAAAAGAGCAAGTGCCGCGTTTCTTGGTAGTTCTTGTCAGTGTTAAACTGCTTTCCGTATCTGGCGGTAGAGTTTTGACTTTTTATATGAGTAATAAAATAGGTCTATGTGAATGAAAAAAAAAACATTTCTTTTCATTGGCAATTATGGTTAAATTTTTTTTTAATAATTTATTTATGAATACTACGCACGATTAGGTACAATTTAAGTGTATAAACATAATATATTCATTAAGTACCTACCACGTTCAAAATACAAAGCCGTTTAAGCTTCCGACCTTCGCTAATATATTTAGCACCTGTATAATTCAGCAAGTTCGAACAGTACGCTATTACGTAATGGAGATGCTATCAGGCATTCCCGACAGCCTCATGTATATAATATGTATGTACGAGTACTTACTTACATGCAAAACCTATTACGCGTGATAGGTATATATAATGTACTCGACTACATTCATATACATTTCACTACCTATACATTGACCACGAGATAAATGTCTATTAACTTTGGATTTTCTTTATTACAGTAATAGTCGTGTCTATTTCATTTGTTAGTAGGTACCACTGATAATTAAACTCAGGCTATGGACATTCGAACGAGTTACGTAACCCTCTTTCGTACAAGACAACAGTAACGCCGTCTGTCAAAATTCTATACATGCCTGCTAAGCGAACTTGGTGGCGAACCTTACTGTTGGTGGTAAAACAAGCATTTTTGGCACCGATAAACTGGCGACATTTTTTCGCGCCGCCGTCCAGTATATGACTATAGTTAGTATAGTTACCTACCTACTGAGTTATGATAAAAGTACAGGACTGGTTAAAATAAAAAGTATAATATCTATAGTTTTATTTAAAACTATAGATATTGTACCTTAGTAATAAAATTAAACCATTAATTTGGTTGTACCCATCTTCTGAACCTGAGACATTAAATTTCATATCAAAAAGCCTAGAGCCATCAAGTAAAGTGGTTTATTGTTTTTCACAATATGAATACGAGCATGTGATTGAAAATTATCAATTCATCGCACATAAATAAAGTAGCATTCAAAAATTCTGAATATTTTACGAGTGTCAATTAATACCAAATAATGCTAGCATACAAACTAACAAAACAATAGGTATAATTTCAGGTATGTAGTAGCCAGTAGGAATCTCTCCAAGGCATTGAAGGCGCGCCTGCATTGCTGGTTATCGCTAGAAAATCCAGAACACCCGGAACACCAATAATAATATGCCCGTGCCGGATCGTTACATGCCATGAACAACTCAATGCGGACTATTACATACCGTGAACAGCTCTATTCGGACTATAACACAAAGAGAACAAGTGTTTCCGGACTATTACACGCCGTGGACGACCCGCAGTTGTATTGTAAATAAGTACAATAGCGGTGATTTTTAAAAAGCGAGTAAGTAGCGTAATTGAACAGAGTCGCTATTCACGTAATGTTTTAACACACTAAGTGATGTGAAACAAGAAATAAAATAAAAAATGAACACTGCAACGGCTAACTAAACGGCTATTGGTTTAGCGTGTAAAATTGAATGTATTTCAACATCACAATTGACGGCCATCTTGCGTATTGAACTCTTTACATTCAATTTTACGATCTATGTCGTAATAATCGTAAAATTAAATTTTCAGTGATCGCAAAAACGTTTTGATTTCAATATCGTCTGCTAATGTAAATGCCATGACCTTTTTAAACATTTCACTTCATGAACTGTAGCCGACCCGATACGTGAATCGCCTAACAGGATGGCTTTTGCTCTAACAGTGCCGTTTGGGAATGACGGGTTAAGTCATAAATATTATAGAGTACCATAGCAAACAAAGTTAGCATTCGGTAGCCAAGTGTGTTTTCATTCCCGCACATTGTTATTGTTACTGATGTTTATACTGAGAGTCGAGACCAGTTCGTTGACAATGGCGTTTAGTATAGTTTGTTGTTAGTACAGTAAACATGAACTTTACGTGTTCACGCTTACCGAGCATTAGCTTTCTATTGCTAATGTTCGCTAAGCCTGAACATGTGCTTTAGAAATGGAGTTTATACAAATAGTAAAATATAATAGAATATATACGACAATAAAGTTAAATATGTTTATGCTTCGGCAGAGGAGACCTATACCTACTTCTTAAAATTTGAAGAAAATGGCTGCGGTTGTTGGTTGCATCTTACTAAAGAGATACACCACCGCACGCCGCAACTATGTATGGCGAGAGCGGCTGCCAGCTGTTACGGCCGCTCACTTTTGTCGCGTGTTTGCCGTAACGAAGGCTCGCTCGCGCTCTCACTTTGCACTCTGGAAGATGTGGCCACAGCAGTCGGTTGTGAGTTTTGGCCCAAGTAGCACGCAAAATTCAAATTTTATTTAGTGTTTCGCAAATAATGGACAATAGAGTGTTTTGCGAGCATAACTTTATGCATCTACATGTTTTAATAAAAAAATTGATCAAAAATTCCTATTCACCTTATATTGGTTCCCGAAGGATTATTTTTTGTAGGTTCCTAGATTTGGAGCTATCGGGAACCATAATGAAGTAAATGAGTATTTTTGAACAAAGTTTTTATGAAAACTCTAGTACCGAAAAAGTAAAAAAATAGTACATTTCAATATAAGTGCGGAAAGTTTGTCATTTCTTTACGAGTCCCAGTTTGTTGAACCAAGCCGAAGGCGAGGGTCTACTATAAGGACGAGTAAAAATGACAATTCCGCACGTGCATTGAACGACGTTTTTTAATACATTTGCGAAAAAAAAAATTAGTTTTACGTGTTTGCCTGCTCCGTGTTTGCATGCCGTGTTCGTGTTCATGCGCTCCTGGTACGCCCGCTCCGGTGCCGCGTAGGAGGAAAACACAAAAGCACTAGTGCGGAAAAGAATAACTTTGCGCACGCTAAACACACATGGAAATGTCAACTTTTTGAGCAAATGTATTAAAAATTGAATTTTCGCGCTCGGATGTTACCCATTCACCAAAAGAGATATCATACCTCAAACAGTTGTTCTCTCGCGTGCCGCAACTGCGTGTCGCGCGCGCTGAGCGCCGCCGCGAGCTGCAACGAGCGCTCGGCTTCGTCGCGAGCGTGCCGTAACAGCGCCGCTCGTTCGCGCTCGCGCTCGGCACGTTCGGCACCTAACGCCGAGGAGGCACCGCTCCGGGAACGCATCTGTAAAAACTCTACTTCATCAATTCATTTTCACTTCACCCAACTACACTAATTGTATGCATGTGAGTATATTAAAAAGAATGGAGGACGATAATTTGCTGATTCTTTTTGACTGACTCATATAGGTAGGTACAAAGCAGCAATGTTAATAGAACTAACTCGGTGGTTTTCATGTGTGATGATTAGTGAGTCAGAGAATAACTCCCGATTTCTGAATATCATGTCCTAAATTTTTATGAACTTAATAGAAATATGCATAATACTTATTGAATGTAGTAGCATGTAGTTAGTTCTTATATCAATTGTTGATTTGTATGTAACGGCTAGACAATACAGTAAACAATTTGATTTCTGTAGCACTGATTGTGAAAAATTGTGCTTCAAAATAACTATTGTTTATATTCATTTATTATGCAATACAAACCACTTTTCTGTTTCGAGTATTTTCAGAATAACAAATCTGTGTAAAAGCTTTACAAATAAATAATTTTAATAAGTTTTCAACAAAGAGCGATGTTTGTGATGTTTCATATTAAAGTTTTTATAACAGGATGTCGTAATAAATAAAATTTGTATTTCTTGTACTGATGAACCCTTTGCTTCTTTAAGTCCATTATAAGCATACCACAAACTCTAACTAATGAAAAAAAAGTACATGCTACTAAATCCTACACGCGATGTGAATGTATCGTAACGCGTACCTGTTCATAATTCCTAATGAAGTCCCTGAGCTCCTTTTCTTTGTCCTCTAAAGTGGCGTAGAGTTGCTTCATCTGATTCAGCAAATCAAATTTCTCGGCTTTGAGCCTCTTCTTGTCGGCTTTCAGGGCTGCAATAAAGGAGGCTGTTAGTTTTGCGCTTGCCACTTCCACGGAGGCTGTTTTATTCATTTTCCTTTACTATTTCTGTACGGCGAAAGGCGCTATAGGGAATACGAATGCTTTAATTTTTTTTCGCATTAACAGAATGTATTGCGAAGAAGTATTTACCTACATTTGAATAATTTAAAAATTTTTGGGTATTCACTACCTGACTAGGCAAAGGTTGTTTTACCGTATAAATTGTTTCTTAGGATGAAAAATTAGCATGCGCCATATTGTCAGAATTCCCGAATATACACAAAAAATCATAAAAATATAGGTCAAGCCGTTTCGGAGGGGTTTTGAATTTGACACGAGAATTTTATTATTTAGAGATTAATAAAGTGTCACTGCTCATTAGAAATTACAATTATGGTTCAGGCTCTTCGGTACTATATTTTATGTATAGTACTTATAGATAAATATATAATAGTATTCGGTGGAATAGATATACCGGGTTACCGGGATACTCAAACATAGATACAAAACGTCCAAAACTTGTATGGAGATTAAATGGTTTTGCCAGATTACCGGACCGGACCGGACCGGACTAAGCAAACACTGTTGAAGTCTCCGGCAAAGTAAAAGCGATTTTCCACGTGACAATGTGGAATATGACAGTACGATCAGTCCGTTTAGCGATTAGAAAGCTTACAATGCTTATACGCTGATAAGCTGCCTTTGATCGTTGCTGCTCGATGCTTTGGATGACTTGATGTCTGATATGCGCAATTCGATTAGGCACTTTGTGCACTGCATGCGATCCGATTGTATTGACAGTGCAGAATCTATATACTAATTTACGAGTATAATTATGTAGCTACCTGTATAATACAGTGTGTGAGTGTGTATAGTACTTATGTATAATTTCAGAAGATTTGCCTTAAATTAAGAACGGCAAAACAAGCCAAGCTCACGCATTTTTCTCCCAATCTATTTCTTTGTTTACACGTAATTTTTAAAATGGCTGAACTGACTTTGATAAGACTTACGTCCGCAAGTGAGCTTTAGAAGTGCTTAAGGCTAACAAACACGCGAGCTCATAAGGTTATCACTTCAGTTATAGCACCGAATATACAATATTACTTACTATTAATAAAATATATCATAGAATATAATATCATATGTGTAAAGCTAATAGAAATGGTACTAGTTCGCAGTTAAAAAATCTCCAATACTAAAAATACAGCCATTAAATATTCATACATATTGTGACCGTGAACCCTGTTATTAATTAGTTGGAAACATGAATACATCACACATTTCAATTGTTATCACTCAGTGACAATCTGAATAATGGGTTTCGGATAGATATCAGTTAAAAAACACCATCATAGTCCAGTCAATGATAGAATAGATTGAATCGGACTCAAAATGCATACAACGCTATAATATACATTCGTGAGTAAAAACCCAACTATATTTTCAACTGCTGTAATCACCTTTACGTTAAGGGAATAGAAGCTATTTGATTTGTGCTGGTGCGATGGCGGTGATACTTTGTACAAACTATTAACGTTAACGGCTGTCGTTTGCGTCGACACATAGGGTGAACCATTTTGACGTATTGGATCACTTGCAATCTTTTTTATTACCGTCGCTGGATTTAGTTTTAACATTACTGGGCCTGTAGACAAAGTGACATTCTATTAGCGATGTCGCGAATAGAAAAGTACAAAATGTATGGGATTGACGTAAGCTAACGCTATAAAATTGCGTTAGCTAATGTCAATCCCATACATTTTGTACTTTTCTATTCGCGACATCGCTAATAGAATGTCACTTTGTCTACAGGCCCAGGTGATATACATTTTATGTCAGTCGTTTACGCTCAATGAAATTGCTGCTTGGGCTTCACGTAGCATGTATTACAATCAAGCTTCTAGAAACTAGAAACGAGGTTTTGGGACCATCGTGTTGCCGTGTTTCAGGCTTAACAGCAGGGACACGACAACATCGGAGGGGGTTTAGCCAGTAGGAGTCCCAGCACTACCAGCCCAATTGTCCATGAAGATTTTTCCTCCGAAGAAAAAAAGGATTCGAAAACTAAGTAAAATACCGTATTAAGTGCCTCTTTGTACTCGTTACATGGACCATGTACTAATAAACAACGTACCTACCTAAAGGGATATAGAGGTCATGTATGGTTTACTATATACACACGTTTCTCGACTTGCCTATGAACTACTTCTTTTCATTAGTGTAATGAGACAAGTTTTATTAAATCTGTCTTTAAGTCCATTTTACGTGCAACCATTTCCGTGATGGCAAAGTCTTTAATAAGCGTTAGTAAAAGTCAAAGGGAGACCCTCGAGCCAAACGTGACCGGTGAACTAATTCCAGCGCACGTTTCCTACCAATACTTTGCGAAACATTATGACTTTAGTTTATCAAACTGTCGGCCGCCGCTTCTTTCTCCTATCATGAACATCGGCCTAACAAATTTCCTATCTTCGTGCACGAGTGCCATGGATAAAGTTTAGTTTATACTCAGCGTAAAGTTTGCCTTGTTGAGTTTACTGGCATGATTTTCAGTACAATACAGTCATAATTTATGATGGTTATGTTACAAAAGATTTAAAGATGTATGTGTAGCCTATGCCAAAAAATTGGTTATTATATGTAAGTCGGTTTACGGACGAAAACATTGCGTCACAAGTCGAAGGCTGGCCGATTGAGTCCCTTTCAGGCCCCTTTATCGGTTGTACCGCGCATTCGCTCTCACGCGTGGCTGAGGCGGCTGGAAAATCAATCATGCTTTTTCCTGCGTGCAGCCGGTGTTCATCGTTTATATACATTTTTCACGTTTAAATCATTAGGCATCCTAGCCAGCCCAGCGCTAAGGGCTAAGGGTAGGTAGCCCTATTATGACTTTAAATTTACAATCCTCATAGAAAAATATCGATCGCTCATCCCATTACTGTATGGATTTATCATTACTTTAGTATTATTAATGACAAATCCTAACCACAAATTGATAACATTACTTAAAGATCACTTACTAACTTTTTGAATTTTTAATGGACGATAAATAGGTTTATATGGCAATCGTAAATAAGGCACGTTGCTGAGGCTACATAACTGAGTCTAGTATCTAGTATTATATTATCTGTGACTGAGTTGTACAGAACTTTGTAATATAAAAGTTGCCCCCTAAAGTTAACGGTACTATTGTAAACCTCGATTAATTTCTGACGATTAGGGTCTCATTGGTTTGATTCCCGAGCGAAAGAAAAGAGCATTTGGGTCACAGATTTAGGTATTGGCTACAGTAGATACAATAGCGCTTAATGAAATAGACCAAAATTACGGTTTAAGAAATCGAAGTAGGCAGTCGTTTCGACTTTCGAGACTTTAGGACCCTAAAAAGTTAACGAGCGGGCCTAAACGTGACGTGACTTGTTAACTAAAAGGCTCTGTCGTCTGAGCCTTTACTTTATTAGTACTTTGCGAAACATCAAGAGTTTGGTTTACCAAACCGAGCACTCGTTTTCTTTCGATTACAGGATAGCTGCTGACATGCGACTGTCAATAGATGGCGCTGCCTGTAAATGGATGGAGGAATTCGATTCGTTTGTGCGATGCGAGTCCACACGAAATTAGTACAAAAACCTGTACTAACCCCACTGCTACATAGAGACAAAACATTACATTTCTCAAAAAATAACTTCTCAGCGTGGATAAATGTATCAGCTTTGCCACTTACCATGCATGCAACATCAAGACATTGCCGATTAAAAGTCGGACAAATATTCCACTTTGAAATCTTTGCGTCATTTTATAAGAGGGAGAAGAAGGGAGTTTGCGGAATTCCCACAGGATCATTCCTCATCCCATCACTCGGGTATAGAAGGGTAGCTCAGTTGGTAAAATCAATAAATAGTAGTTTATGTAACGGTTACATAATGGGGGGTATTAAAACACGAGTGTGAGTTTAAAAAACGAGCCGCAGGCGAGTTTTTTAATAGTATCACACTCGTGTTTTAATACCTAATTAAGTAGAGTTTCATACACTACTTTATCTACGCTCATATTATTATCATAAAATCTTACTAACGTTTGTCGTAAATCATTGCAACTACTAAGATGTCAGGTGGAGTGAAATTTTCTTTGGTAGGTTTCACTGCTAGACATTTTTCAGCGCAGTTTTGACTAATTAAAAAAAATTGGTTGTCTGTAAAGTCGGTTTACGGACGATAGATTTACGAGATAACGTCATAATCGTAATCGTTATCGTAATCGTAATCGTAGTCGTAATCGTAATCGTAATCATAATCGTAGTCGTAATCGTAATCGTAATCATAATCACAGGCCCAAGTTACGTTACGCGGAACGTTAGACATTGTGTTGTTGTCTATGGTCAATCATGGCCCATCCATACGCTCGGCAATGATTACCAACTATATGTTGTCTGTGGATTCACTTAAAAAAATATTACATAAAAAATATTACCCCAGATCCAAATACAGGAATCCAGAGCCGTGTATCGTAATGGAAATTAAACAACTTTCTTTAAATATTTCCATAGTAGAGCGATATTATAATGAATAACTTTTTAATAATTATAGAAGTCTGTGAATAAAGTAGGTAATTATTTGACACATTTCGATTTCATAATTCGAACTTTAAGCAATGAGCGTAGATAAATTAATTAATGACACGGTATGATACTCGTATGTATTGAATGACAGCGGTAACGTAGTGCATCATTTTGTATCCTTTATTAGTATTACAGTGTTTTATGGTAAAGATTTCAACAGCCTAAATACGTGAACCATAGATTTATAATAGATCCTCGCCCGCACTCCGATTAGATAGAGCCCAACCTAACTACGACAGCTCCGTGAGTGCGGCAACTTTTGCTTGTAGTGTGAGTGTGTCAATTTAAAATTTACTATGGTGCGCGGATGCTAGTGTGCGTAAAAAATTGTGTAGCGACGGCTCGGGTATGCGAACTTTGACAAAGTATTTATTGCCGCACTTTGGAAGTCGCGTGAGGCCTCTTGGACCTCTATGACGATTGACATGAACATTTAACTTACAATTGACAGCCTCCCTAGCAAGTAGGAGCTCCTTCTCCAACTGCTGCGGGTCTAAGGGCGGCCCATCCTGGCCGTTCCCCTGGGCTCGCTCTATCAACGTGGTCCCCGCCTCGCCTCTCTCTGCTGCCGCCACCAGCAGCCGCCTGACACGCGTCAATTCCGCCTGCGTACAAATTAAAGAAAAATAGCAGGTAAATAGGACCCTTGCAGTGTCAACGCAAAGTTTTGTATGGACATGTGACGTTAATATCTTTTCGGTTTAAAGTATTAGGAGAAATTACTAGGCATTATGAGACGTACGAGTAAAAATCTGATGTCTCAGGATTGGATTTTTACTCGCAAACGTATTCAAAAACGATTTTACACCACGTGCACAGATTTTTGAACTTTGCTCGTCCGATAGTGACAAATTGAAAACTATTATCTAAAGAAACTCCAATCTCCACACTCTACAGTAGAACAGCAGAAATGAGCGAAAAGTAAATAATATGGCAATTTTATACGTCAGATAAGTATTATAAGCCGTTGCGCGAACTTATACTTGCCGGTGAATCCGTTCGTTGCTACGAATGTTTGGTATACTGGTAGCCTGTTAGACCGGAATAAAGTAGCTCTTTTATTGCAAGTCTTGTCTGATTGTGGTATATTCAATCTATGGCGAGAATAATCAACAACAAAAATTTATTTTAATATTTCAGCAAACCACCGTGGTTACATTTTTATCTTTAGAACTTTAAAATATCTAGTCTATTAGGAATGGTGTATAGATAAGTCCAAAGAACTCAGCCAACAGTTGACCTAATTCATGTCATTACATGACATGTAGCAAGCAGTTTAATATCAAATTGAAAATACCGAAATGTACCACGGTATATTTATCATTGAGGATGTTTTGTCCATTTATTCGCTCCCGTTCCGGCTGCATTACGATTAATCGCTATCGATTTGTAAACTTCTCCTAATGTTAGACCCTACGTATAAAACAAGTTAAAGTAACTCACGCGATCTCAAGCACAAATAGCTGATGTCGAGCCGTGTTATAAGTATTTTCCATTATAACTTGATAATAGATTTTTGTAAATATAAGAATTGCAATTTTCTTTATCATTGAATGTAATCAGATATTCGTTTTTTTATCATAATATGGAAAAACTTGCTACTAGATTTTATATATGACAATTGTCCTCGTCATTTCATTTCTTACACTTTCCATAAAAGTTTCTTTTATATAGACGAGACTGGATCAAGTTAAAACGACAAAGTGGTGTCTTCTCTATTTTTACGGAATACATTTTTATGAAAAATAGAAACAAAGATAGCTTCTTGTTAGCATTTTCCAGTAAGATATTATAATTTTTTTAGGACATGCAAATGAAATGGCAGTGAGCAGACACTACTTTATTTAAAATAAGACCGCCATTTTTACAATTACAAGACAAATAAACTATGAAAGCATCTGAAGACGTTGATTTTTGAGTCGTTACCGAGAAATAGGCCTTTTCCTAGGCCCTGTCTGAACATCTCTGTTGACACTGCCCATCGATTTTCAGTTTTCTTAGCCATTCTTTTGGATTATGGTAATGCGCCGGGCATTGGCTTTGGGTAGTCCACAAAATTCCAAGACCTTTTTATTCCCAAATTGTTGTGCCTCACTGTAATTTATGGCAGAAGTAATTTTGGTCGAGACTACGACCGTGCCAAGTAACAAATGCTACTACTTTTTAACTTTAGGTAGTAATGCATCACGAGATTTGTTTATCTTTCGATAATTAAAAACAGGTAAAAATGATTTTAGTAGAAGCAGAGTTAGCAAATTATAAACATCACTACATAATCCGCAAAAGAAAATTTAAAAAATTGATGGAGTGACCCCGCTGAGTTTGTTGCGGGCTTCTTCTTAGTGCAACACGCGTTTGGACCCCACATCTCATTGACTTTTTATAAGTGCCTGTGAGTTAGTCCTATGTGAAATAAATAAGTTTTAATTTTGAGTCGGTATTCACTATTGAAATATTACTTAAAAGTTAGAAGGCTAAAACGTGGCACATAGGCTGTTTTTATAATAAAGATAAATAAATAATAAGAAAGGATTCCAATTTCAAGCCGATTGAATAGAAGTTAGTCAGCGATCAGATAAGGGTCAATTTACACCGTGGCGGAATGGAGTGTAGATACAAAATAATCAATTGTTGAAAATGCGCGAGGATTCTCTGGAAGACGCACGACTTTTTTGGCTCCTATTAAGTTTGTATCTTATGACAAATTGCAAGTTTGCTCATAATGCTATGTAAAACCAGCCGCTTCCATTCCATTCCGCTGTGGTGTAAATTGACTCTAAACATCCATAATTCAAAAGGTCACCTGCAGACGTTCGTTTTCCAGACGCAGTCGCCGCGCCAGCTGAGCAGCGGTGAGCATGCCCGGAGATGCGGGAACCTCTTCCTGTCTCGACCGGTCCGACCGCCCGCCCGGAGAGCCTGAACCTGTTCATTCAGTATTAATTACTAGATTGTTCATTATTCATGCTGATGTCAGATGTAACGAAGAATGACCAAAGGTGGTATCAAATTTTCTCATGAACCAAACACAAAATTTTCTAGTAAAATAATATAGTGTTTTTTTAAGAACCACTGGCACAAGGAGTTTGTTTTCCGTATCCGGAATTTATTTTGCATACAAAACTCAACTTTCTTTTATACAGTTTTTTATTGAGAAGTACAACTTGTTTATTTATTTGCCTATAATTTTGGAATGCAGATGTTAATTTAAAAGAAAAATGTAGAAGTTAATGTAGTAGTCTGTAAAAAATAAAGTTTGGATTTGAATCAGCTTGGTACGGGATTCCATTTATATAACGAAAGTCTTTCAAGTATTCGTAACTTACATTATCATATAAAATTATATATATCACATCGAAAATATGCTCGCTGGCACCATATATCTTCTCTCAAATCACATTGTTTTGAGAGAAGCTATATGTTTTATATCATAAACCTAATTATTGTAATATCAGAAGTAGTTGTATCTTACTCCAGTTAATGTGCTTGGCACTGTTAGCAAAGATTTCGAGTATAGTGGTAAGTCTGCTGTTGACCCATCGGTAGGTATTTTACGGGGTAGACCATATGGAGGAGTGGCTCTCTTGTGGCGTAAGGGCATCTTCAAGGCTGTGGAGATTATAAAGTGTGACAATACCAGGTTATGCGCTATTAGAGCCATCCTAAGTAACGACCAAGCTATTATGGTGTTTAGTATCTATATGCCTACAGATGCTGCTGAGAACTTGGTTGAATTTACAAACTGTCTTAGTGAAATTAAGGCTATAATTGAGAATAATGATGTTGAGTCAGTATACCTATTAGGAGATTTTAATGCTCATCCGGGGCAGCCTTTCTGGGCGGAGCTTTGTACATTCTCCGCAGACCAGTCTTGGTCATGTGCAGATGCGGAAATACTAGGAGTAGGCTCAGATACTTTTACGTTTAGAAGTGACATTAATCACAGTTTTCGTTGGTTGGATCACTGCGTCGTTACGAAGTCAGCCCGGCAAACTGTAATTGATGTTAGCGTATGTCATGATACCTATTGGTCGGACCACTTTCCGCTTGTTATAAAGTGTGATCTCAGCTTGGTCACCCCAAAGATAGCTGTGGATCATAGTTTACAAGATAAAATTCTTTGGGGCCATAGAACAAATGATCAAATTCATAGGTATCATGCTGAATGCAATAGTAAGCTTAGAGATATTTGGTACCCTGAGCTTTTTATTTCGTGTGGTGGAAAAATGTGCACCGATCCGAGTCACATACGGGAATTAGATAGTATATACAATCAGGTAGTCAAAATTCTCTCCCATGCCGCAACTGTGACTTACGTGGGTTATAATGGTCGCAAAAAGAATCGCGTAGTAGTAGGGTGGAATAAGTACGTCCGGGATGCTCATTGTGAGGCTCGGTCGAAGTATCAAACTTGGTTACTTTATAATAAACCAAAGTCTGGAAAAATTTGGAATGACATGTGTGAAAGCCGAAAAATTTTTAAGAGTCGCTTAAAGTGGTGCCAAAATCACCAAGACGAAATCAAAATGAACATAATCGCTTCCCACAGGACAACAAACAATTTTTCAAAGTTTTGGAAAGAAACCAACAAGCTGAATGTTCGGCCGAGCTTACCGGTGAGTGTCTCAGGCTGTACCACACAAAGTGCAATTGCGAATATGTTTAAGGATCACTTTAGGGTCTCATCACCACTGGGACCGGCGTCGGAGATGGGCGATGCTGAGATATGTTGTGATAAAGAGCTGCTTAGTTTTTCAACTAAGCAAGTTTCTGAGGTAATAAACAAAATGACCAGAGGAAAATCACCTGGACATGACAGTCTTAGCATCGAACATTTGAAATATGCCGGTTTTCACTTACCCAGGGTGCTGTCAATGTTTTACTCACTCTGCATAAGTCATTCGCATATCCCGACTGACATGATGAGAACTATAGTGGTCCCCATTGTTAAAAATAAAACTGGGAATATTTCTGACCTAGCTAATTATAGGCCAATATCGTTAGCCACCGTAATAGCTAAAGTATTGGACAGTCTGCTTGACAGTAAGCTTAGTGAGAATCTTCAGTTTCATGATGCGCAGTTTGGGTTCCGCCCGGGACTTTCAACGGAAACCGCAATTTTAGGCCTGAAGCAGACTGTCCAATATTATACAAGCCGAAAAACGCCGGTGTACGCCTGTTTTCTCGATCTCTCCAAAGCTTTCGACTTAGTGTCGTATGATGTGCTGTGGGAAAAGCTGGGGAGAACGGGTGTGCCACCGGAGTTGCTCAGTGTGTTGCGCTTCTGGTACGCGAACCAACTAAACTATGTTAGATGGGGTAAGGAGCTCTCTGACGCGTACAGGTTGGAGTGCGGTGTGCGGCAGGGAGGATTGACATCACCGAAGCTGTTCAACCTGTACGTAAATGACTTGATCGTGGAGCTCAGCAAACAGCCAGTCGGATGCTGGATCGACGGTGTCAGTGTCAATAATTTAAGCTATGCTGATGACATGGTGTTGCTGGGCCCCACGGCGGGTTCTATCAGAGAGCTGCTCAAAATCTGTGAAAAATACGCGGACAGGCATGGACTTATATATAATGTGACCAAAAGTGAATATCTGATCTTTAAGGCTCCACGTAAGCAAGTGGAATACGAGCCGCGTATAACGCTAAACGGGACGTCACTCAAACGAGTGTCTGAGTTTAAATATCTGGGGCACTATGTAACGGAGGACCTTAAGGATCAGATAGACATTGAAAGAGAACGTAGAGCCTTAGCGGTAAGGTGCAACATGTTGGCCCGCAGGTTCGCCCGATGTAGTAAGGAAGCGAAAATAACCCTTTTTAAGGCATATTGTCAAACCTTCTACACGGGCGGCCTGTGGACCAACTACACCCAGAAAGCTATGGACACGTTGAGGGTCCAATATAACAATGGTTTCAGGATGCTGTTGGGCTTGCCGCGGTTTTGCTCAGCGTCATGCATGTTCGCGCAAGAGCGAGTTGATGACTTTTATGCAATTATACGGAAAAAGACCTCATCCGTCCTGGCAAGACTGCGTTCGAGCTCCAATAGTATCCTGAAAATGTTAGCGGTAAAGTCGGACTCTCCGTTTCTAGCACATGCCGTAAAGGTTCTCGTTAATTAATTAATTAAGTGTATTTAATGAAGTGTATTTTTACTAACATAGTTTTTAAGTTAAGTTTGTTACTAACCAATTTGGGCCATTGTAGTCATCAATAAAGAAATTTATTTATTTATTTATTTAATATTTGATTAAGATGCATGTTATAACTAATCATAGTACATCGATAATAACTATGCGATGCAGTAGAGCCAGCAAAATTTACCAACTGCTACATAAATTGACTAAGTAGTTTAAAAGTAAGCTGTCTTGTAAGTTGTATCGTTGTACGTATTGTTACTAAACATACATAATGTGTTGTTTTATCAGATCAAGATTCATAAAACGTCAACATGCATGTATACAAAGGTAACATGTACGTGCGATATTGGGGTTGCATCGCGTAAGTTCACCCAGTCACGAAAGCTCGGCCAGACGAATCGATTGCTTGTTTGTTTTATCACGCGTCAAGGAAAGGACGCAGGTGTGTACACCGCCTTTTATTATTCCCCGTCCGAGGCATAACGCTACACAGGAGTTAAATGTATAACAATTCAACATCCTTTCCTCATAATTTCTTTCATTTTTGCAAAAAAATATAATTTATATCTCACTTTTCGTGGCAAGAATTAATGTAGTTGCAAAAAAAGGAATAGAAAAAACAGTTGCAACAGAAATAAATGGATAACCTATAGCGATACTTATCGGTATCTCTGAAAGTAACGAATGTAGTGTCTATGATCATTTATTACTTTTATATGGCGCGTAAAATGGAGGAATTGGAGAGATGTATGTATTAGACACCTGATCCCCATAGAGTGTCTGGTAACGTTGTTTTCAATCATTTCGAGATAAGTAGAAATTAAATTAAAATAATAAAGGATGGGTCTTGTGATGCTCCGGAGTGAGAGCGAAGCGTATAGGTTAAGTTTTTTTTTAAGTTTTGTGTTGTCATACAGATACATCAGATATTATGGATTAAAGCGCAAAAGTTTCATGGTAGGTAAATTGATTTTAAGAGCTGTTAACACCTGTTGGTGCTTAATGGATGTGATACTGTTACTGGGGTGTTAAATTATTATCATTAAAAAATATAATATGTATTACAATGAGAGAACTCAGTCCTAAGACTGTTAATTGACCTACGTCGTAAAGCTGTTAAATACAAAAGCTTCTGTGGAGGGTTTATGACCTTTTTCTACGTATATGAGTGTTATAGCACAAATTTTATTATGTTACTAGATTTTGCCCGCGGCTCAGTCAGCGTGAATGGTTTTGACGTGACAACGTCTTATAAATCGATAAAGCCGGCTGCACGCACAAAAAACATGACTCATTTGCCGTTACCTCACTCTGAGGCGTTCCATGTAAGGCTTGAAGTGCAAGCGAGAGTTGTCACGTTCAACTATCGTCAGTAAACCGACTTTACAGACAACCAATTTTTTTTATAAATCCCAAGGAATTCATGGATTTTCCGTTCCCTTTATCAACCTTCACTTACACCTAGACTGCTACACAAATGTATAGTTTTCTTTTACAAATCCTAAAAATTCTGCGTAAGTGATATTCGAGAGTAAAATCTATCTCCATGCAATCAAATCAGTTCAGTAGTTGAGCTTACACATTTACATACAAACTTTTGCCTTTATTATATTAGTGTGATGTTCGATGAAGGTTGTCCGATAATTAATCACAAACCGATAATCTCTTTAGATTTTTTTTATATGACAAAAATTCAATTCAAAAATCTACTTGTGCAAGCGTGTGACTGGACAGTGGAGTCCACTATAAAGGTACAAGTTGGTAGCCGACTGCAGACAGCAGCAGCAGGCGACGTGTCGTCGCTTCATGTCGTCGCGACACGTCGTCGCGTCATGTCGCTGCAGTCATGATTTCGAACTCGACAGCAGATGGCATCCAGTTGATTGGATTGGCTCGAACGCGGTCGTTGCTCCAGCGTCAGCGGCACTACTGATCTTGGATTGGCTCGAACGCGGTCGTTGCTCCAGCGTCAGCGGCACTACTGATCTGCGGTCGGACGACACTACCGTCTGCCGCTCGACGACACGTCGCTAGCTTCATGTCGCTCACTACCGAGGGAATTTCATAGAAATACATAGAAACCAGTAGTGTCGCCGCGACACGTCGCCTGCTGCTGCTGTCTGCAGTCGGCTACCAACTTGTACCTTAAGGAAAAACATCGCACCGCACAAGTTCGTCCAGTCACGAACGCCCTCGCTCGGCGCGCTGCAGTGCTGCCGCCTGCCAGACGAATAGATTATTCGTTTTATCGCAGATCTCGGGTCGCAGGTGTGTACGCCGCCTGTTTTATTGCGCTTCGTTCCCACTTTCGCAATTAAATCACTTACGAGTCACTGGTTGTTCTCCTTTAAAAGCGCCCTTATGCGAATGGCAATTTTTGTGTGAAAACCCCCATAATTTCGCTCCTATACTGCTCCATAAAAAGACGATAAAATAAATAATAAATACACACTTCGCAATCTTGCTCCAAAGTTTGTTTATTGTTTACCCGCAATTGTTCGGAATACGTGTCAAAAAATACATGACGGAGTTTTGCGATTAAATTAGTTTAAGTATGTATCACTCTTGAATTGAGTATTTTGAACAACTCAGGGTTAGAAAACGTGTCATAATTTTAGCTGCTTTAATCATTATCTAGCTAGAAACGAGTGATAGCATAAAAACCGGACAAAACTGTGTGCATAAAGTGCTTACTAAGTTTGGGCGGAAATGATGTCTAAATCCCTTGTTCGTATATTCAGTGATGTTTATCAATAATTTATTCATTTACCGTGGCTCAAAGTTAATCAATAAAAAGTAATCGGATTGATTTTGTGCTAAGTAGATGCCCAACTATTGCGGAGCCTTATGTAATCAATAATAAACAAAGTTTATATTTAATCAAGTTATACAGGGTGCCACTGAAGAATACATATTGTATACTATCAGTAACGAATAGACGGCCGGTAGCAAAATAACATGAACTATTTGAAAATGACGTGTCTGTATTTGAACAAGCCAAACACGAACGGAATGTGGATATTACGGAGCATCTCAAGTACAAAATAATTAATTAGCAGTCTGATAACATGCCAGTTGTGTGTCTTATACGAACTTAGATAAATAGTTCAGTGGTTCAATAGTTTTGATTTAGGTACAGTAGTTTAGAGATATTTTACTTTAGGAGCCTGCTAGTGATTTCTATTGGTAAAGTCACAAAAAGAACAGTTCATGTCTACTCATCTCTTGAAAGAAAAAGTAAATTATGGGCAGAAAAAGTCTTAGGACACGCTTGTATATAGTGTGTAAAATTCGGTCAAGTGCGACCCGGACTCGTGCACTGAGGGTTCCATACAACCAAAAGCACAATGCTTTATTTTGCTTACCTGTGCCATAATCGTACCTTGTCCTTACTTAACTTATACGTTGACGTTTTAGTTTACAAGCAACCAAAAAAATACGTACTAGGAAATGAAAGTAACTTTTTGAGTAAGATTGGGTATAGTAGCTTGAATCTTTTATTATAATCTCCAAGGGACGGTAAGTAGTATTTAATATACCTCTACACGTTCCTGAAGAAAAGGAACGCAAATAACGGGCAGAGCGACAACAAAGTGATTCTAATATAGTCAAGTTTTTCTCATTTTAAGGTACGGAACTCTAAAAATAGCATCAGAAACAGCGCCGCTATTTGAGTTGGCAAGTTCGCAGCTTCTGATTATGATCAGATGCTAATTAAAAACGTAGGAAACTAAATGATAAATTGCAACATCAGACGGAAAGTTTCTTCTTTGCGGAGTTCGCTGCGATCGCAAATGAGCTTATTCCCTAAGGCAGCAGCATGCTCATTAGCTCGGGAAATTTCCGCTGAGGCGACGGCCAATGCACGCAAAACTTCCTTTAAAACCAGAAAAGCAAAAGAACAACCGAGAACCCGTGCAGAAAGTTAACGAAAAATAAAGGTCAGTTACAAATCGAACTCTAGCATCTAGGGAATACTTACAAACTTTTGAAAACGAATATCGCTGTAAAGTACCTAACCTTTACCGAACCTTTAAAGAGGATGTAATACAGTAAAAAATGTATAAGAATCTATGATTTATTTCTTATGATTTCAAAATTATGACACTAAAAACATGCGAAAAGATGTAAACTCACAAATAAGAGGTTTTTTTCAATAAGAAGAGAATGAGTTTTTAGGTCAAACAAATTTATTCAATGAAATATAGTTATTCGGTAATTAATATTAAAGTTTATTCGGTAGTATATAAGCTATATTCTTAACCAAGTATTCATATCTAATTAATTACTCGCCAGAGTTAGTCAAGTGCAAGTAGTAGATACCTACGTACTTATTAATTAAGATCCTAGCGCAAGAACTTCAAAACTATGAGTAAACTCAAACTCTATCAGCAAAACATACACATTTCTTGCTGACTTGTGCCAACTGCTTCATATTACCTATCATTAGCTGTATGTGACTCAAGCTAAGATATATACATAGGAATATTACAGATTCCGGAAATCCAACTATCTCCCATAAATGGACTGGCTTACACTAGTCTCAGTATACGAGCGAATGGCGTAGCGGTAACGATCTTGCCGTCTGCTTTGTTCGTGGGTTCGAGTCCCACAACTGGAAAATGTTTGTGAGATCAGCATGAATGTTTTCAAGTGTCTGGGTATTATTAAATACATTGTATTTATGTATATTCATCAGTGACCCAGTACCCGTAACACAAGCAATCGTCGTAAATTTTTGTTGCATAAATTGTTCGTAAATTATGTACCTACCTACTAATCAAATTTCAATTGATTAGATGTACATTGTACAGTTTAATTTTATTTTATGAATAATTTAGTTAAAAAATAAGTATTCAAAACCTATTTAGTAATCTCAGGAAGATTGCACCCAGTTACTAACATGGGAGTCAAAGTCAGCTTAACTTTATAGCTATTGCTTCTTTTATTTGCCATCTCCATTATGATATGGACATGTACCGTAACAAAGTTTAAAAGATTTTCAAAGTTTGTACCTAGTCTTATGTTCTTGTAGCCACTCGTAAGAACTCGTCGCAGCTTCAAGGAACTAAGTAACTTACAGAACTTGATCAACAAATGTATTAAGTAGCTCAGAGTAAGAAAGTCAGGCTGTTTGATCAGTTAAAAAATATTGGCTATTATTAATTATCTGCCTTTCGGATTAAATCATAGTTTTTGTCCCATCTAGCAAGATACTCGTAGAACTGTACTAAATGTTAGAGGGGATATTAAATTTTATGATTTAATTGATAAATCGTTTGGAAGAACATTTGTTGCAGCTGTAACGTGGTTACCAGCATTGACTGAAGTTTCAACATGAACCAATTCCGAAATTATAAGACCTGAGGTCGACTAGTTCAAACAAGTATTGGTTTATAATATATTTAGTAACATAATATTATTATACTTAACCCTAATTTACGGTCGTTGGGTATACCAGAATTTCAGCAGATATTAAAACCCTAGCGATATTTTAATCTACACTTAAATCGTTCAAGGACGTTTCGCTAAGTGACAGCATAATGGATCGCGTTAGAAACTTTGATCTTTTGCTTTCATCATTAAAGCTTTTGTAAGCGCCAAAATGAAGACCTATGGCGACGAAATCAGAAGTTTTAGTCGATATAAAAGTATGCTCAATTACTATTGATTAATATAAACCGAAATACTTACTGACTTTTTTACATAAAGCTTTGTCATGTACTAACCAATCTTGTTAGATTGTAACTATCCACCACCATAGTTGGCTGCAACCATCGTCTAATTCTTTTTATTTTCCATATTTTTTTCATATTTTTGAAATAAATCGTTTAACATACATACATACCTCCATCAAGAGTGGCAGTAATATCAGCTCTGGGTTCCGGGCCATCGCTACTCCTGCCCGGAGAGGTGGCGTCAGGTAGAGGGACCTCTTCCTCAGAACTGTCGGCAGGGTCCAGGATATTCCTATCGCTGGTGTTGCTGTTCCCGCCTGTCCCGATTTCAGCGTACGTGCCGCTATCGCTGCCGTTTTGTACGGACCATTTCATCGGAGAATCGATTTTGCCGTTCGCCTGGTTTTCTTTGTTATCGTCGTCAGGTGAAGAGACTGCGAGAAAACATTATTAAACGTTATTTCAATTGCAGAGTCATTTGTTATGAACTCTGAATTAACTTAAGAGAAACATGTGGCAATAAACAATTTTTAAACCTTATTTATTTCCAGTACGTTAGACTATACACATTATTAGGTTACTTGTCACCATACAGATTCCTAGTTACTTATCACCGTCGGCTAGTGGTGGAGGCCCTGAGTTCGATCTCTGGGTTGGGCCAGTGTAAAACCGGACGGCGAAGATTTCGTAACACTGTCCCGTTTTTACTTTTTTGGGTACGGAACCCTAAAAAAGAACGGAAAAATGAAATACAACAAACCGATAAAAGGATTATCTTTGCCGTTTTTGATGGAGAGTCTCGTTGATCTGCTGAGCGTGCCCTCCTTGTCGCCGTTGAGCGAGCCGTTGCGCGGCTTGTCCAGGGTGCTGACGAAGAGGCGGCGCTCGGGAGGCGCGCACGAAGTGTACGTACTCGTACTGCTCTCGTCGTACGCGAGAATTACGCTACGCTTACGCTTACGAGCCGTGTGCTAAGGGGCTTAGGAAGGAGTGGATGGCGTCTTCATAGATTGAACCTACTACACTTCGAAAATAGAACGGAAAAATGAAACAGGAACCAACCGATAAAAGGATTATCTTTGCCGTTTTTAATGGAGAGTCTCGTTGATCTGCTGAGCGTGCCCTCCTTGTCGCCGTTGAGCGAGCCGTTGCGGGGCTTGTCGAGGGTGCTGATGAGGAGGCGTCGCTCGGGGGGCACGGGGCGCGGATCGTCGCCGCGGTCCAGCGCGGAGCACGCTGGAGTGATGAGTGGGTCCGCCGGCTCGGGCTCCGCTTCCGCCTCCACCCGCGTGCCCACTGACACCTGCTCGTCGACCATCTTGCGGAGTTTCGCCTGGAGAGAACATACAAGTCACTATACGTACGTACGAAACGTTTTTCGTCCACGTTTCCGATACGAACTGTGGGGTTAGTACAAGTTTTTTTACGTACTTATTTCGAGTCGACTCGCATCGCACAAACGAATCGAATACATACATACATTTACAG
Source organism: Coenonympha arcania (assembly GCA_036785405.1). Lineage (NCBI taxonomy): Eukaryota > Metazoa > Arthropoda > Insecta > Lepidoptera > Nymphalidae > Coenonympha > Coenonympha arcania. The sequence goes on from CM072067.1 coordinate 10,111,803, forward strand.
TCAACGCCATCTATGGACACTCTTTTCGATGTACAGTTCTTGTATAATATTTTACATTCGAAATTTTAGTTGGAGTTACTCGTTATTGTAAAGGAAAAAAAAATCGAAAGGAAAAAAGGGAATTACCGCTAAATTGATATGCCTATGTCACGTGATCAATTTAACGTTAATTATTAAATTTCGTTCCATTCTATTAATAATATCATGCATGGAATCGCATTATGTCATAATGTGGCACATGGCCTATGGTTTTATTTATACAAAAACGGATGAGAAAACGGAAAGAGGTCTTAGAGACTTAATATCCGACCCTGATAAGGAGAAGGGCCCATAAAACCCAAAATTTATGATTTCTTATGCTTGAAAAAGAGGTCAACTTTTAATCAGGTACATTTTTTTTACTCACGATGGAATGGAGGATATGGTATATGCATTTACAGTATGAGACAATCTTTTAGTTTATTTAACATTTTGATTTGGTTTATGTATAGTATTTTATTTGGAGAATATATTATTCACACTGACAGTGTATACTTAACCTTTCACATGACAAAATGATAAACTATTATTATAAAACTATAATACAAACTTTAGTATACATGTGCAGCTGTTACAAAATTTATTACAGTCACTTTTACAGAATGTACGAAATTTTCACATTTTGCCATTCAAAAGACCATTTCCAGCTACAGGGATGAAATTCCATTTGTTATGGATTAGAATTTTATTTTGCGAGAAAAAAAACAGTGGCCTTTTCAGTAAGCCCCGTTTGTGCCTCCAAAAAATTTCCACAGTCAAATTTCGCCGCTTTTCGGCGGATCTCCAGAGCGACATAAAAGGCTCCAAGCCATAATATCCATTGAATATAAAAAATGGGCGTTATTACATTTTATATCCCAGGTCGCAAACCAAGCGTGTATCTAATATTATGGATGCCGAACAAAAACAATTCGGGTCTCCCTCATTTAGCGCGGAAATTATGAAGGCTCTATAAATGTCCTCATTTCTTAGGCGGTTGGCTTTATTTACGGAGCTATTCATGCCGTATTTACGAGTGAGTAGGAGGTGAAGATAACATGTAGTCTTTGTAGATTATCTCTTATTTAATTTTGCTTTGACGAAGAAAAAACTAATACCTTGTAGAATGTATATAAATAAAAACAAGCCCTGACTTATTAAATAAATGCACTCACTGATTCTTCGTCTCATAGCTCACTTGGTAAGTGATGGTGAAATAGACAAGGAATAAGGAAGTATGTTTCAAAGTTCCCACAGAATTCCCCAAGCGAAGCACGGTACTATTCACATGTAAGTCTGCCTGCAGCAAAGCTCAATATCTATCAAAATTCAAAATAGGTATGATCTTTCAACACTTAAGGTATCATATCACTGCTCTATTATAAGTACGTAGGTAAGCGATCGAGTCCAACAGGCAACGTGACTGTAATGTAAGACGCCTAGAAAACAATAGGTAAAGGATTGCTCCGTTTGAACTAAGAATTATGCACAACAAAGAAACTCGTTTAGGCGTCTTCTACGCCGTAGCGAGGCTTTGCAAGAGAGCCCTACAGGGTTAGTACAGGTTTTTGTATGAATTTCGAGTTGACTCGCATCGCACAAAACGAATCGAATTCCTCCATACATTTACAGCCAAACCCCGCAGCGTGGCCTCGGGATCTTTAAGCCCCCTGGTTAGGGAGCTAAGGCTCCGCCATCTTGGCTTTGGGTTTTAGGGGTCAGGTTGCGTCATTGGTCCTGTCCAGTGATGATCCTCGCGTCGTCTTCCTCGTCTCCATCGCTACCCCTAAAAGCCTACGCTACGCCTAGATTACAGCCAAAGCCGTCTATGGACAGTCACTGACATGCGGCTCTCAATAGATGGCGCTGGCTGTAAATCTATGGACGCATTCGATTCGTTTGTGCGATGCGAGTCGAAACAAAATTCGTACAAAAACCTGTCCTAGCCCCTCTGTTTTAATAGGTTCTACGTGTAATTTAAGATTTGTTGGGAGCTAAGGACATTGCTTACGCTCCAAATGAAAAAGGTCCTATTCACTTCCCATAATGACCTTACCCGGCACCGTTTAACGTAATAGTCGTTCCAATCGGCGAGTTTAATAGGTTCGGAAAGGCGGCTTACCTGAATGAAACCAACTTTGTAATCGACGTTAACACTTCAATGAAACTTGGACAGGCATATAATTACGGGGTATCGCGTACACAGCCAGTGGCCTTTATTCCTTTATCAAATTGTGGCGTTGATTGAAAGCACATTTTGGCGTGAATTATTCTAGAAATAGCCCCCTCTGGTTTATAATAGCATAATTCAATTATGATACTATTATGGTCGAGTCACTCTAGCCGTAACGACGGCTATATCGATTCTCTTTCAACATACCTAGGGCTGTACCATCATCTCTTAAAACAGTTATGCTGCAAAATTATTTTTTAATACATTTGCTCAAAAAGTTGACATTTCCATGTGTGTTTAGCGTGCGCAAAGTTATTCTTTTCCGCACTAGTGCTTTTGTGTTTTCCTCCTACGCGGCACCGGAGCGGGCGCACCAGGAGCGCATGAACACGAACACGGCATGCAAACACGGAGCAGGCAAACACGTCAAACCAATATTTTTGACGTGACAACGTCTTATTAATCGATAGAGCCGGCTGCAAGCACATAAAAACATGACTCATCCGGCGTTACCGGCGTTACCTCGCTCTGAGGCGTTCCATGTAAGGCTTGAAGCCCGAGCGAGAGTTGTCACGTTCAACTATCGTCAGTAAACCGACTTTACAGACAACCAATTTTTTTTTCGCAAATGTATTAAAAAACGTCGTTCAATGCACGTGCGGAATTGTCATTTTTACTCGTCCTTTTAGTTGACCCTCGCCTTCGGCTTGGGTCAACAAACCGGGACTCGTAAAGAAATGACAAACTTTCCGCACTTATATTGAAATGTAATATTAGCAGCATTACTGCTCTAAGAGATAGTGATACTGCCCTTGTAAATATATTACATTTAGGCATAATTATAGAAATTCAAAATAGGCACCTCCTGTCCGCATCCTACATCCATAAACTCAAAATTAATACATTAAATAATATTTAGTGCCTTAAATGATGATAATAATAGGGTAAGTACTGATTCTTACGGATTTTGGACTCTGTGGCAACAATATATGTCAGAATATCTCAAAAGGCATAATAACCATTTCGTTTTATCAAACAAGTGAATTGTCGTTGACTCTCTACGTAGCTCGCAACCAATATCACTAATGTGCTCGTAATTCCTCCAGTGTTGGTCCAATCATAATATTTACCTGGGCGTCGCCTAGTATGCGGCGCACAAGCGCCATCAGGCCGCCGCGGCAGGCGCTGTCATGCTACCCTCCCGAGCCTCCCCTCATGGTGGCAGGTACCGCACGACAAACAATGACCCCTACTCTCAACTATTCCACTTTGCCACACTCGCCCCCCTTACGTCCTTTAGAGAACTCGAGTTGAGGTGACCTGGAACAAAGAAAACTCGTATAAATTATCGAAATAAAGTTGATTATTAATTATTAGTAGTGTATCAAAATTATCGCTGCCAACGGGACTTGAACCGGGTATGAATACCTTATAACCAAGATAACGAAGGCTGCAACACGCCAGGCACAAGATGGCATTTAGATGGTTTTGCGTGCAAACTTACAGCATCGTATTTAGTCGTTGATTTATATACATTTTTAGTAATTTCCTCATGGTTATAGCACATAAGTGCGCACAAGTTTTATTGAAACAACGAATAATCGTTGTTTCAATAAAACAGACGCTTTTTCTTCCAATAAAATCTTGTTTTATGGAGGCTGTAGAGTTTGGGTACCTAGGTACATATTATTATTTATCTATGTTTATTCAAACTGGGAAATAAAACGCCCGTGCCATAAATTGGCAATAAAAGGAATACAAAACATCATACTAAGGTCCGCAGTAAAACATTCGAACATCCTTAAGCTTGGTTATACTAGATACTTATATAAAATTACCACCTAATTTCTCAGCGAAACGCGCAGAAGTTTTTTTATGGAGGCGTTGACCTTGAACCAGACACAGTCTAACAAGATTATATTGGGACAACTATACTTTTTTATTCTACTTGATCAATGAGTCTATAATATGATCTGATACTTGTAAAGTGATAGCCACTATATTAGAAACTGCCTAGATGACACATGGTTAGCAATAGCATATCAAGAAATCTGGGTTCCATTCCCAGGTGAGGCTAAAAATTGTAATAGTACTTATGGGTGGGGGCCAAAAATTGTAATAGTATTGGTAAATATAAATTAAAAATAAGGGTTTGCTATTCACTCCATAAACATTTGGGATTATATACTTATTGCATTTCAGTAACACGTCTTCGAAGCACTCACTGAAATGTTGTTTAGTTGTTTTTGATACTCACTGTAATAATGTATAATAATTGTTCACTTTTTAAATATTTACCAGTTTTACCTAATGATCACAAAATCACGACCTACTACTCAGCCCTCGTAGTTAAGTGATAAAGGCCCATTTTCTTTTATAAAGTGTAATGAAAACACTCAGTTAACCCTTTCAGGCTGCCAAGCTCTCATCCTACACAAAAAGGTCTTTAAGTTGACGTGACATCATGCACTTACTTCTCTGAAATATGATGGCATCTACCAAGAACCGAGGTAAGTTAAAAAATACTACTTACTTACTTACACTTTGCTCTATATTTACTGTAGTCTACAATGTGAAACATCATTCAGAAATAATTCACTTCATTAAAATCGAAATAGTTACAAAGATAATGCTGTTTATTCTGACAATCAGGCAGTGTGGTCAATTCTGTTGTGCAAAATCTCTAAACTAAACTAATTTAAAGTAGTGCTATCCTTTTCAAACTGCTCCATATGGAAAAGGATATCACTATTTTAAATTAGTTTTCTTTTAATTTAAATTAGTATAGTTTTAGTTTAACAAAACTCATAACTATCATCTCATTAACGAATTCAGTATCTTTAAGTAATTCCGATGTACCGCGAAAACAAGCTATGTCGCAGAAAACTATAAAATGAGTTCTCAGCTCACGGAATGACTGACGGGACAATTACAAAGTTTGTAACTACCTGACGGAAGATTCGCTGACTTACAACTTTTAGCGACACCTGACACCTGAATTACTGAGTGCAGAAAAATTGTATGCTTTCCTCACGCCTGCTCGACACGACACGTGCCCAAAACGTCTACTTTGCCCAAAAGGCATGCCTCCAACCATGAAACCAATAAGACGTATATCCACCTCAAAAAATAAAAATGCCCAAAGCTAATTTACGTAGCAGGTAATGGTAATGGAAGAACCAACTAAGTAGTAAAACGATTGCAAACGTTAATTTTATAAGAGTTCCAGCATAAATCAAATACATTGCCACGTTTCTAAAAGCCTACTGAAGCTTTTTTCCTGACGGAAATTTAATAAAAAACCACATGGTAGAGTTCTTACACTTACACCGTCGGAATTTTAATCAATTTTGGGGCCAATGAAGCCAGCCTTCGCAAATTACCACCTTAAAGTGTTTGCCTCGACTTTCGTCAGGATAACGGGCTCAAATTAAAAAAGCTGAATTCGCTCTGGTGATTTACATAATAGTCCACTGTGAGAGTGTGTGTGTGTGTATTATTTAATAAGTGTATTACAATTTTTTTTTATGCAGCTAACGAAATTTGGTTAGGTTGGTTGCATTGACCCTATAGAGATTGCTTGTAATATGATTGAGTGTAGCACCAAATATGTGTACTTATGAAGTATTTATTTATGTTATATATTTATATCTATTTGACTGGCAAATCCCGTCACGTATAGGGAAAAAGTAACTAGAAAAATTTTACAGTGAGTAGATTTTCACTTGTTGTCGCTGTAAAAAGCTTCCTTGAACAAATATGAACTGACTAAATTATTAACTTTTACCAAAATTTTTGGCTTTCCCAGTAGAAATTTGCCAGTAGAAATTACTGGAGAAATGTCAGTAGCCGTAGCCATATAGCGTATAACTTTTAGATTCGATTCGCTGGATGGAATGAACTATCGCTAAATTGATCAAGTGACTTCCTTCGTTCTTCGTTGTAATTTTTATACATTTTTTTTAAGTTTTGTTCCATCTAGCGACAGAACATCAATGGCTTTACGCGTTCTCTGAGGACACTGTGATCGGATGGTTAATTGTTACTGAGTTTTTCTCAACAAAATAATGTCAATTTTTGTTCTGATTTGCAAGTAAACTTGTCTACATTGACTATGCTAATATAGACCATAGAGGCAGTAAATAACTGTGAGTAGCTCAAGACGGGATATGTATTTTGCGTTTTAATGAAGCGCTGCGTAACACAAAATGGGAACAAACCCCCAGCTTTCCTGAAATATATTTTAAGAGCGCCTTCTATGCAAATCCGACACGTGTACAGCGTTCATCAAAGCGATTGCGGTATCATTAAAAATCAGGTCACATTTTCCTAAATTTGCATAAAAAAGTTTCCCGGGTGAAGGGAACGAGTTGCCCCGGTTGCGCTGGACTAATTTTTGACTCGATAACTTCTTCAAAGTACTGAATAATTTAGGTCAAAACTCAGAATTGGATTGCGAGTGAGATCCGACGCTTGTGAAAAGACCATTCGTATAAAATAGTGATTCAGCAAGAAAATACTAAAGCGAGAATTTCCTCGTCAATCTACATTCAAATAATTTGTTTGGAAATTTTTATTTTCAGTTAAACCTTGTAATTTACTACTTGTGGTTTGCTTACATTGACATAAGTATAAGTAAGTAATTACTGGACTCGATTCGACTCGATTATGTATGAAAACTTTACAGCATCCCATACATTTTTTAGCCACAGAAATTATATCCTAAAATATTCTCGTAGTTTGACACGTCGAAGATTAGATAACTAATAAACTTCCAGTAGTAAAAAAATATGTGATAAATATCACCTAAACAACAATTTATTTTAATAGCATAAGCCATAAAGTATCCAAGACGATAATAGCAAGCCTAGCAAATTTGAACTTTCTCGTAACTTATAACTTCGTAGTTACAAAATGTATGCTGACGAAAAGTTCCAGCCAGCACTTTTTACTGTAAAGTTGTTACGAAGTACTTACCTAATTTTTAATGAGGTCATCTCTTTAGTTGATTACAACTCACAAGTAAGTTGCGTTACTGTCTGCAACATCTCATGGTAATTGACAGTCGGTGCAACATTAATAACTGTTTTAGATAACTACAATTGCATATGATCATACTACAATAAAAATTAACTTATTCATAGTTAACAAGCTGACACAGCAAAAGCAACATAAAAACAGTTGACATAATGTTCTCAGACCTCCCGAATGTACACAATAAATTTTATGAAAATCGGCTAAGCAATTTCGGAAAAGTTTTGTTACAAACACGATAACTTCGTATATTAGAAAGATGCTACCTACAAAGTTCAAACACATTTAACCATAGGTTCGTTAGTAATATAATACATAAAGCTACATTATTAATTAGACTTTTAAATAAGTCCTTAATTTCCTAGTAAAGTGATAAAGTGCAAACCGTATCTTATTCATATAAAGCTTCAGAACTTCCATTAGCCCAATTTCAAAATGCAGAGCAGCCTTTTGAATCTTTTAACAAGACCAGCGATTACACTGCCTCCGGCTACAAGATGATCAAAGCTCTGTATGTACACAGTGAATTAGGGCCTTAAATATACCATTTTTAACCGACTTCAAAAAAGAAGGAGGTTCTCAATTCGACTGTATTTTATTATGTTCGTTACTTCTAAACTTTTGACTGAGTGAATAGATTTTGATGATTCTTTTTTTCCCATTTCAATTTAGTTCAATTCCAAAAATAATGGTGTCCATGAGAAAACCATATAAGTCTAAAATTTTTAATAGGGAAGGATGTATCCACCATATACTTTGATAAGAGTTGGAGTTGGTTTTTTGTTAATTACTTAACGTACATTATTTTGTTCTTTTTAGTGGGATGATTATGTTTCGTTCAGTATGTTAGTTAGTAACCATCACTTGGTTATTGACTAAGAAAACGAAGGTAAAAATCCTATTTTTTGTATTCTTATTGCACAAGTTAGCAACAGGCATGGTATGTTAACATGATACCATACCAACATAGGTTGGTAACTTGTGCAAAAAGCAAAAATAGAATTTTTACCTCCGTTTTATAAGTAAACAACCCAATGACCTAGTTAAAAACCACAAAAATAACTTCAATAAGGATATGATTATCTATTTTAATATTACCAACGAATGAGCGAAACTGTGGTCTTGCTTTTCTACTAGTTTTTTTTACTTTGCATTCACGTATTTCTTATTTTAAATTTTGAATTGATGTATATAACATTTTGATCGACATAGCCAATATAGATTTAGTCCATCATAGGACCATTATAATCCAGCTTCATTGTTTCACAATATCATGCACTGACACAGTTCCTGGAATACTAATATCTTTGCGAACAAACACGTCCATTACCCGCGCAGATGTGAATATCTGTGGCATACACACTCTGATAATACCTCAAATATGCAAGCACACGATGTCTCTTAGGTATGGAATATTGTTTAATATCAAGAGAAATACTACTAGAATAACAAGAGAAATACTAGCAAGTATATGGCAGAAATTTGTTGGAAACAATCAGAGAAATGTATGTCGCAGAGATCTCTGGGAAACAGTCATGCAATATTTACTTACACAAATCAGTCAACATATACATGAAACGTTACCGTTTAACTGGGTGTGGAAGACTTATTTTTTGTGTATTTTTTTAATTAATTAAAGTTTATTTGCCAAATTTCTCAAAAATCTAACCACATATTTTTTACATTCGTATTTTTAAGCGTAACATAGAGAATAAAGATTAGATTACAAAATACAACATTTAATATTATGTTTAAGTTCAGGAACAGGATACATAAATATTTTAAATCATAATCATAGTTCTTTTTCTACCGTCACACTCCAATAAGATAATCTGTATCTTTATGTTCCGATATTTCACTTTACGCTACTTTACAACAGAATTAGGGTTAAAAAAACACAAGATATCGCGTTACACCATTCATATTATTAGGTCCTACTTCGAGCAATGAAATTTTTAAACCATTAAACATTAAAGATCGTTACCGAGGGCTGTTTTATTGCCTGCTGTTGATAACGCTATTATTAATAAAACAATGTATATTTTTTTTGCGACATGAGGCCTAACACGAAATCTCAATACTTAGGTATTGAGATTTCGTGTTAGGCTTCAATGTGATGTTAGGATCAACGGAATGCTCCCTGGTTAACTAAAGTCCGTCCAAAGAGACGAGATACTAAATGTAAACATTGCCACTCATTTACTCGTAGCGACGACAGAACCAACAAAATAAAGTGTTGGCAGACCTCCGACCAGATGGACTGACGACATTAAAAGAGTCGCGGGAAGGCGCTGGATACAAGTGACGCAGGACCGTGCGGGCTGGAGGCTTTTGTCTAACAGTCGAACGAACGAAGATAAGGGTCTTCGTTTCAGCCGACAGACGTCCACAAATGTAAAAATTTTAACACCATAACGATTAGTATTGCAAAGGTCCAGTTAGGCCATTTAACATGTCGGCAGTTTGTTGCCTCAGTACAGTAATGTTTTCTTATGATCTTATAGTAAGTGATAATAATCAGCTAATTATTCTAAGATTTTCACTTTTTTGTTCTATGATGCGAAGGTAGGTACGAGTAGATACTTTGTCATGAAAAGTTCATCAGTTTTTAAACTGTTGAGTAAACCGGTAAAAGCCGAGAGTATAAAATAAATAACGTAAGTTAAGTATAAGAAGATACGCCGCAAAAGTTGGTGTTGCGAGCACCGGTGGCGGTGTCACGAATTATATTGCTATTCTAAAACTTTGTTTCGCCCACCTAGTGGGTGTGGACGTGACTTTATAACTGTTACTCTGTTGAATGAAATAAAGCTTATACATGCCACACCCATTTCAAAAATTTATAGCACTAAGCTGCAGTTTTGTAGTTTTTTGAACTTTTTAAAACATTATTAAGAACTTATACGATGTAAAGAAGAAAATTACCTATAGTGGCTTTAAGACCAGAGACATTTAAAAGAACAGTTGCCACAGTTTGACCCATGACCACTGACAAGAAAACTAAGGATATGGGCATTGGGCAACCGAACGATTTACGTAAACAAACAGTAGCGACATCTGTCAAAATTCTATAGATGGCTGCTGAGCGATCTACAGCGTGGCCTTCTATTGGTAGCAAACAAGCATTTTTGGCACCGATAAACTGGCGACATTTTTTCGAGTCATGTGCCCTGTCCAGGGTATTCTGCCTGTCTATTCCCTTGAAGCTCTATCATTTATTTTTCGTAAAATTCAAAAGTTATTTTCGCATAGAGAAACTATCCCTGTCTTATTTTTGAGGACTTGAGGTACTTAGTGGTTAAGATAGTTGAGTTCTATAAAGGAGGTAGGTATCCTAATTTCCAGCATTAAATGCGTTAGTAAACGAGCTCAAAGAACTTAAAAGTTCCTAACACTATATTGTCGCGCGTGGCCGCGTCAGCACGAACTGTATTGCTATACCGAACTTTGTTCCGCTTCCGTACCCATAAGTCGCTAACTAGGTGAGAACGTGACTTTCCAACTGTATGTCGTATGAAACAGTCCTTGCAGTATCTGTACAGCATAATTGTTGAACATTTCTGGCTCTGACGACCTCTCCTTAACAAATCTTAAGATAGCATAAAGGATTATTTACATGACGCAAATCCTTGGGAGTGCTTGTTATACTAGCAAAATTATTTTTTTAGTGTTGTAAAATGGTAGATGACAAAATTAAAAATTCGGCTGAGTTTATTGTGAGCTTCTTCTTCTTTCGCGTTGGATCGTTTTTAAGCAAAGATTTTAAGCCCTACTAACTCGCTACTTGTGCTCCGTTTCTTGCTTAGGTAAAAAATATAAAACACGCACCTTTTTAAGGCTGGACCTAGATGCCACTTCCTGTGAAAGCATTTTCTAGGAGTGCATTTTCCATTTATGTAGATAAATTAGAACTATTTATCTTAATTTAAGTATTTTTGTTATATCAATGTACCTACTGAGAACTCGCCATCCTCGCATAAACTCCTTGAGTTTGAAGAGGATGGCAAAGTGTGTAAAAATATTTATGTTAAGTTTAAGAATTTGATCAATTAACAAAAAAAAAACAAATATATAAATATGTGAAGATTATGCTGATAATCCCACATTTTAACTACCACAAGCGTATTATACTAGTTTAAAAAATCTTATTATACTAGCTTAAAAAATTGCGAAAATTCAAATAAAATTTGAACTTCGCTTAGATCGTTTTCAGGCAATTTCATAACCACAAGCCCTTGGAATAGTCGTTTCATATTGTCGTGCACACAGCGTCACAACTCACAGCCCAGGGTTGTTAGCCTCCCAGTTCATAAATCACCGAGCAATCCAATTCAGATGACCAGCTATCCGATGCCATCTGGTTAGCAACGTCATTTGTCAAGCGTCGCGTGTCCGAGGGGCTTATGGAATAACGAATAAGTAAGGAGGCAATAAAGCAATGGTAATGGTACGAGTTTCTCTCTTTTTCTAATTATTTCATATTTTCGTGCACACGGCGTCACAAGTTACATCACTGGGTTGTTAGTCACCCAGTTTATAAATCACCCAGCAATCCAATTCAGATGACCAAGCTATTCTTTATTTCTCTTCATGAAATTTTTTGCTTAATATGTCTAAGAAAGGAAGTAATAATAATAATAACTGCCTTGATGTCCAAACTTCCAAACCCGTATTTTTATTATGTAAATCTTATATCTATGTAATGTGATGGGTCTGCCTCTTGAATCAAATATGTATTACAAAACTCATTCACAGCTCTGTGATTAAAACTACGATGAATAATTTAATTATTCGTAATAAACATAATCCGCCAAAAGTACAAAACACTACATAGAAACGACCACTGATGCACAAAATTAAATGTATTCGATATACATACAAACTAACTCACTTTTATACTACCGTAGGTTCACTTAATAATGTGAATAAATCAATCATATTATTGTAAACTCAAGTGGTAGGGTCAGGTGGGGTAAATATGAGTCAAAAATGTAAACTTTTAAGTTTTAAGGTTGATAAAGTTATTTTTATCTATCTTTCAAGCAATTGTATCTTGCATTCTCTTATTTCCTACAGTAAAATACTACCAGTTTTCTTTTAAATACTATGTATGTAACACAAAATAGTAAAATGTGTGTCTCATTTTTTTCCTCTACTTTGGGGTAAATATGAGACACACAAGTGTAAAAACAAGACGGCGTATAACTTCCATAGTTTAAGTAATTTTGAATCGGCTGGGTTTTCATGAGACAGAGCGGGAAAAAATAATACGAAGAAATAATTCACAAAGTAGGAAATATGTTTATTTGGTATAACTTTTATTGAAATTTCAGCTACACACAACATTTTGATTAGCAATAATAGTCTTTGGAATGTTAATATTATTAACAGAATATTAATTAAAGTATTAAATGTTTTTGTTGTGATACTTAAGTACCTAAGATATCAAAATATCAGCACCAAATGAAATGGTTACATCAAAAATTCTAATTAAAAAAAAATCGAATAAGGCGAGGTAATTATGAGACGTTTTTAAACTAATTTTCAAGATCGATATCGAACATTAGTGCACCTCTCTTGCCTTCTTTCTTCGGAGATGGCAATTTCATGATAATTTCGGTTTTGCAAATAGAGTAAATGAGTATCAGGGTAGAGAAAGTAAATTTTCTTTGCTCGTTTCAAATAAATCACTGAGAGGTTATCGTCATCATCGGATCCCTCAATTTGGGCTATGTAACCTTATGTTTACCCTTTTTGGTTTTATGTTCTAAAAGGACGAAGTCACCAACTCCATAGCCCAGGTCGGCATTTTGATTTGCTGCTATGGGCAGCTGTCTCATATTTACACTTCATAGCGTCTTATATTTTCCCTCAAGCCTGTCTTATATTTTCCCCCAAAAGTAATGCGGCCGCTCTGTCCGCTAACGCATTGCAGACTGGAATGGCCGCCTCCGCACGATAGTTTTGCCTCACCCGCGCGCGCGGGGAGCAAGAAAGTACACGCGCGAGTTGTTCGGGAGTGACCACAACAAAAGTTCACCGACGCCTACTAAAAGTTTTCGCGCCTAAGTTGTCAACAAAATACAAAGTTTAATAAAAGTCTAACAAGACTATGAGGTACAGCCATAAAAATTATTGACGTTATAAAATAAACCTTAAGGAGTGTTATTAACTGTAAATAGATTTAAAATCTAAGCTTTCTCTTAGGTTTATTTAAGTGTCTTATTATTACCCAAAATAATGAGTGTCTTATAATCACCCCACCTGGCCCTAGTTGAGGAAAATAGCGACCCTCGTAACGCGGTACTCTAACGACCAATAACGGTAATGGACTTTAACAGTTTTGATGACACTTCGTCATACGATAAATAATTGGTTTTGCCTAGTAGGTAGAGGTACCTAATACGATCTTTAAAAATCTACATCATAGGTCAATATTTAACCCTTTTAGAGTACTTCAGCTAAAAGTATCGTGGTCGAAATGTTTGTTTAGATTTATTTTATTTTAATTTTAATTAGTTTTTTTTTGTTAATTATATCCTGCCTTGTCGTGGTAGAATCGTCGATTAAAGTTCTTTTAATCACTAATGTTCATCAAGCTATAGGCCTCTTAAGATGGTCACTAAGCGGGTGACAGAGAGATACTCCTATTCTCGAAGTATCTCTACGTAATAAAGTCAGAATTGAAAAGATCCATAGAGATCACAGTCACTAGACATCGCTCAAGATATCACGAAGCTGAAGTGGAAGTATCTCAGTTAAAAGCGGTACATAGGTTTAGAGTGGAAGAAACTTTGATACAATAATGACGTAGCTTGCACTGATAGTTTGCATTAGAAGTTGGCGCTCGGACCCTTGTTATTTCAGAGTCATGCTCAATTGTCAGTAGTGATAACGAGTAGGTATTATGTTCTAATGCGGCAGACGTATACGTAACAAAAACCAAACAACTTATTTATCACACTAAAATCATAAAGTTAAAAGTTTGTGTGTGTGTTTGTTGCTCCTTCACGTCGCAACTACTGAACCAATTTGGCTAAAAATATATATGTATATATATAAGGTAGATTGAAATAGCAAATTCCCGCCAATCCGCCCGCGTGAATTTTAGTTTTTCAAAATTACCGTGGGAACCTTGGGTTTTCCGGAATAAAAAGTAGCCTATGTTACTCTCCGGGTCTTGAATTATATCTGCGCCATCAATCAAAAGATCAATCCGTTACTGCTGCGGCGTGCAATGAAGGCCAAACAAACCAACAAACTCACTTTCAGATTATTATATATTAGAAGCATGAAGGGATGTAGGGATAGTGATAGTTAGACTAAAAACTCAACTAATAAAATTACACTATTAGTTAACTTTTTAGTTTTAGTTTTGGATACATTTTTATTATTCAGATTGTCAAGAAAAAGCAAAATTTTACATATTTTTAAAGACCAATTTCTATGTGGCTATGTAAACACCTACCGCGTTTCGTAATTGCCAAACAAATTTAATTAAGCTTCCAAGTATCGAAAATTGATTCAACTAGATACGAGTACGTTGAAGTTTAATTAATTGATAAATAGCTACCTACGATATAATATGAAGAAATTTAATATCTTAATAACTTTTGTGTTTACTGTACCTACATCGCAGAATTTAAGCGTTGATGGAACTTCAAACAAATTATGTTAATGAAATTAACTTATTAACATAAGCGTCATTACTTTCAGTAAAATTAATGAAACGGTGCTATTTGTATAACAAGATTATGTACGGATTGATACTTCACATTGCAAAAGTTTTGAAACAAAGTATCTTTTCGGACGGTATCGCGCTGGGGGCTAGGCGACAGAAAAATGGATTTGTAGCGTGAAGAAAATCCCATCTCAAAGAAAATCTACGAAAATCTTCGATTCCCTAGAATCAAAGTTTGTCTTACTAGTCAACAGAATGGGTACGCATGCAATCACATATAGAGATTTGGTATAACGAACTCGTTAGCGTGAGCTAACTGAAGACAGCGCAGACCACCTATGTCAAATCAAACATGAAAATATTATAGAATGGAGTTTTGTTTTAGGATTTAGAGCTTTTAGGTCTGTACCTAAATCCTTAAACAAAACTCCATTCTATAATATTTTCATGTTTGATTTGAACTGTTTAAAACTTTGTTTCTACCAAGTGTACCGAGTCTACGACACTCACTTTTTTTTAATTCTTCAATAATTTATTTTAAACTAAGTGTCGAATTAATATTAGATGATGAAAACATGAAATGAAGTCCAATTTATTATTCTATTATCGGTATCGTCCACTACAAGAAAGGTGTTGGAACTTCGAACTCCAAAGTCCAAAGTTAGTCCAAGTTACAAAACGAACAAACAGCATTTTACAGCGAGCAATTTGACGCTGCTATTTATAGGCCCCGAGACCCGACAGTCCTCGACGAGGCTCTGTTAATCTACCAGTTCATAAATCAAAAAGCAATCCATTCTAGATGTCATACCTATCTGATGCCACCTGGTTAGCTGTGCCGTTTATCAAACCTGACATTCCCAAGGTGCTTCGGATTCGAAACGTGAAACATTGACCAGTAACATCTGCCACGTTGTTCATTCTTTTGATAGATATTTCACAAAATTTCACGTTTTGTTAAATCATCGACTACCAAACAAACCCGAATCCCTCATTTAACCCTTTTAGGGGTAGAATTTAAAATAATCATTTCATTGTACGCGTTTTGGATTTACAAAGAATATTCCCAGAAAATTTCTAGTTCCCTAAGTTCAGCCGTTCGAACTGTAGCTTGTCTGTCAGTCAGTTTTATAGTTATTGATAGACGAAAATACTATAACCCGTCGAGCGTTTAATTAATTTTGTACACCTCTTAGCTGAAACTGTAATCGAATATTTGATACTTCTACTGATTTGTTCATCCGGAGACGGAGAACAAAGTGATAATAATTAATATATGTACTAGTTTTCTATTTTTTTTTCGTTTAAAGTAAGTATCATCTTAAAAGAGTTTAAACATTAGTTAATGTTATTGTTATTTTAATCATAACATTACGATGCAGTTAAATTGTAACTAAGATAGCTTTAACCTGACCTAATATGGACTTTTATTGAAATTGGCCGTCAATTCAAAATAGTTTGAAGATAAAGAGATTGAAATTACGTATTGTTTTCCTAAGAACCTTATTGGAGACATTTACCCTATTAATTGAACTATTATCCCAAGCTCCCAATATCGTAATAGATGAAGAGCGGAATAAAGTAATAAGCGAAGTCATAATAGAGTCAGATTCGATCTCGCTATTAATGTGTCCTAGATGTTGGGAGGATCATAATGACCAACTTTTACCATAAGCCATCGGAATTATCCAAACTCCTCAGAACATTTAATAAAGCTTCCACAGACCCTCGTGCACTGATTGGATTAATAAATTTAAAGTTGTTCGGTGGCTTCCCAACTTTAAGTTTAATGAAAATTGGCAGTATGTAGTAGGTAGCTGATGTGTATTATATTTTGAATGGAAATATTACCTGATCAAGTACGTCTATAGAGTTAAAAAACGAAGTAGGAAATGTTTTATTCTAATATTATTTTAATTTGATACCGGCGAACAGCTTTGATGAACTGCAATATTGCAAATATTTCTTTCAAATTGTAATTTTTCAATTGGCTAGCAAATTCATTTCTTCTGCATTCATTAGGTGTAGGTTTAGAAACAAGAGTTCAAAAAGAACAATTCAAAATATATATCAGAGGAAAACCGAGAAGCTATATGAAGTGTAGAGCTGTCCAGAGCGTGTTGCGTTGCCAATTTTCGCGAAGTGACTTTATTCACAAGCAGGTAGTTTCAATAGATTTAGCAGCTGACGGGCCGGGCTCTGCAGTCGACGGATACTTGAAGCACTTTGCCTCTACTCTTGCACCAAGTCGCTGCTCTTCAAATAAATCACTAAGTATTCTGAAGTACCACCATCTCTTAAAGCAATTATTGCTTAACGCAATTGCTACAGTACTGTTTTCATATTTTCATACAACGTTTGTATGAAAAAAATCCGCGAAGTGATGTTATTCACAAGCAGATAGTTTTAATAGCTTTAGCAGCTGGCTTGCCGGGCTCTGCAGTCGACGGATACTTGAAGAACTTTGCCTCTACGCCTGAACCAAGTCGCTGCTCTTCAAATAAATCACTAGGTATTCTGACCTGGGGGCGTAACACCATCTCAAGCAATTACTGCTTAAAGCGGTGCATTATTATTTTCATATTTTCATACAACGTTTGAAAAAATGCCGCGAAGTGATTTTATTGACAAGCAGGTACCTACGATTAGTTTCAATACTCTTAGTAGCTGACGGGCCGGGCTCTGCAGTTGATGGATACTTGAAGCATTTTGCCTCTACTCTTGCGCCAAATCGATGCTCTTCAAATAAATCACTAAGTATTCTGAAGTACCACCTTCTCATAAAGCACTAAAAAACATTCATACTCATCATATAAACATTATCCAGTAGTGGAAATCGAACTCACAACCTCCGATGCAGACGACAGGATAACGTCGAAGCGAATTGAAAATCTATGACAAATATGAAATTGATAAGAAAAAATATTGTTTTAGCAATTCCACCGATGAAACAATATTTTAATAACAATAATATTTTGAAAGTATAATATATTCGCATTTATAATATGTGAATTGTGAACATATTAAACTTGTTTGTCTTCAATCAATCAAGTTGGAGTGCGGGTTGACCGTTTGCATGACTTTGTATAGAGAGAGTAAGTATTTATTTATGTACATGTACATTTTAGGTAAAGACAATTTATTATTACATTAAAGTCTTTACAGAGCACTTTCAGGTCTCGATATATGAAAAAAATAACAAACAGAAGATGTGTTTATTCAATCACAACAATAAAATCTTACTGTCGGCAAATTCAGTTGATAATGAATAAGTTGAAAGAGTTAAAGCTTATTCCGATTCCTCAGTGAAACTTCACGCTTGAAACCAACAAGGACCAGACGTATAGGACAAGGAAGATATTTAATACTGACTTTTCTAGTTTTACAATAGAATAGATGTAGAAATCTAGAAGTGAATGTCAGTGTAACGCAGTTGAAATCCAAATCCTATTAAAATCGCGATCCAAACCAAATCCATTCAAAGCTGTTCTACATTTAATGTTCCGATCGGATGCTTGGCTGCAATTCGTTTGGAGTGCACCATTTCTGTTCGGATACAAACAGTCTCGAGTATCCATCAGCCGCAGAGCTTCACCCCGAGCCGCTAGCCACGAAACCTATCGAAACTTCTAGATAAATTCTACTTTAGTGGCGAAATTTGAAACAACACTCCCTTAGCAGAAAGTTTTCCAGTTAAACTTACCTAGCGCTTCATTATTGGCAAACGTGATGTAAATATCGCTGCAGTGTTTTTGTTTAGTAGATTGCTATAAAATTGGTACTTTACAAATTAGTATGGCCCTAGGTATGGTATGGGTAATTTAACTTCTTTCACCAATGACAAAAACAAGAAAATTTTAGTGTTCTTAATGTTAAATTTGGCATCCTTATTACCTTCGCCTAGAGTGATTATTTTGAGGCTTCCTATTTTATGGAAAGACTGTTTTACTGTTTTATTTAATTTTAAAATTACGGAAATCCCACAGCCGTTCCAAAGAACTATTGTCGTTTGACCAAAACCTTTTTATAACTGTTTGGAACCAATTTTAGATATTTAAGGTAAAATCTATTAAGAACAAAGCGGATTCGGACGGTCAACTGCTAAAACTATTGTAACTACTTGGATGGAATACGAAATTGGAGTAGGTACTCTTATATCGGCCTACCGCCTAATGAAACCCTCGCATTAATCTATCGTCACTTCTGCAAACCGGAAGGTTAATTGAGTAAAATACTGAAAGACTTTAGTGTAGTTTTAAAATAATTAAATATTAGTGACCGAGATTGTAATTTTTCATTTCACGTTGGGGACCCTAGAAATTAAAAGTCCATATAAAAAAAAATATGCGGACTAAAGAGTCCGCTCGATTATAACTTTGTATTGGCAATAATTATTATACCTACTCCAAATCGAAATCCTCTCTAGATTACAAATGATTCTCAAATCTGAAAACTATCCAACTGTCAAATAGTTCGAAGTAATTCCGCTTTTGTAAACTTAGTAGGAATATTGCTCACCTTTGAATGATTTCTAAGTAACGCTTAAGTAACGACTAAAATACAACAAATACAAAGCTATTTTGCTAAAATTATTTACGTACTTAGAACACAAAAAAAGTCTGTAATACATCTGGGCGAAGCCGCAGGCAAAACCTAGTTTTTCATATAAACTGGCACACACTAAGAAATTCGTGAAAAACAGCCCTCACAGGGTGGCGCGTTTAATCGGACTATTGAAAAATTATATGAAATGAAAAAAACGATTTACGAACCCTCCCCTTAGTGATGAAATTGAAAATTTCAGACATTATATTAAATGCCGTTACACTTTTTTGTTAAACGTGAAATGTTACGAGTATTTTATCAGTATTTGTGTACTAAAACTAGGGGTTGTGGTTGTATTGATAAGTGACACGCAAAATAACTCTGTAATGGAATCACCCTTTGACGCTTTTATAACGAAAGTTTTTAAATAAATGGACTAAAAAGGTAGAGTAAAGGTACGCAATGAAAAGGTTCACCAGATAATCATGATCAATTTCAAAAGAAATAATAATTTATTATACATTTTAGGCGAACAAAGCTTTCAAAGAATGGTATTTTTATTACAAAATAGGCAGAAGCTGTACAAAGAAATATGTCCGCCGTCTCGAGCTTTTATACCCGCTAACTTTGTTCATTGTTACAAGTACAGCTTTTAATATTTTTTTACTAGCAAATAATCATGAATTTGGTGTAGTTATTAAAATAGGTACTGAAAAATGGACAAATGACACAAATTATTGTAAAGGCGAAGGTTTGTGTGTGTGTGTTCTCCTTCACGCCATTACTAAACTGATTTGACTGAAATGTAATGGAGATAGATCTCAGATAGCTGCGCAGATAGTATGATCGATCTGAGATAGATTCGTAGTCTTCATTTAATCCAGAAAAATTGATGGTACCCTACGGGATTGGTGAAAAAAACTAAATTCACGGATGGAGCCGCGGCCAAAGAATAAATATGTGTTGCTCAATAACTTTTATTTTTGATTTTTCTTAACTACCTACATAATCTGATTTCTTCATGTTATCCTTGTTCAAAAAATGTGAGCCGAGGACTGTATAAGTTACCTTTTTGGATTCAGCCCCTCTATGTTACCGTTATTTCTAAAATGTGTATTAATCGAGACTACGAAAACATTGCCCTAACCTTTCAAAGTGTTACTAAATTATTTTTTAACCTTGTTTGTAAATGAATTGATTACTCTACATTAATCATAAAGGTATTCCTTGACCGCTTTATCCCGAATCAATGGTGATGGTAGAGCGTTAACGTTCCTCTTGTTCTCTTGACCGTACCTTCGAAGTCATTTCTGGTTACGTATGGGCCTTAATTAACGTAGTTGCAGCCCATTGTTTCCATTAATCGTATCGATGTATAAACAATCCCGATTCATTTCAAGTCGCTCTTATGTTCTCTGCGGAGCATTGTGAACTGTACTCGAAAAGTTAATTGCATATGCAAATTGAAGCTAGGGCTGGGTACAGTGCGGACGTGACCCGAAAGCACTTGACTCAGCGGGAGTATCATAGTTTGGTATTATAGTTAACTATTCGGGACGACATTTATAATATTTGGACTAAAAAAATAATCAAATGCTATGAACCAGAAAAACGCTTCGTTTTTTTTGTTTAGAACTTCAGCTGTATTTATTAATTGAATGACAAAAATTGTATGAATGCTATTTTTAATTTTTAGTACAAGGGTTACAGGTATTGAATGGAAGCAGGCGTTATTTTGCGGAAATCCATAATTAGCAGGACAGATTAATTTGTTTTGCTGTCATCCGTTACTTGAAAAGATTCTGTATGGTACAATATGCAGGAACACTGCCCACATGAAACACCACACACAATTTTCCAACACTTTCTTCGACGCACGTTTCGTCCCGAACCGGGACATCCTCAGGAGATGTTGACTTCACAATGCGAAATCGTAGAGTAGCGGATTACAGCAAAACAAATTAATCTATCCTGCTAGGGTTACATACTTGCTGCAATTGTGATACATAGGTATACGAGCTCTTTTTCGATTCGCTCGATATTATTTAAATCATCAGTAGGTATGTATATTATGCATTTATTACGGTATAATCTTTAAGAGGTTTTTAATGGTTTGTGTAACGAAATACTATCTAATGGTGAAACAAGTCAAGTTAAGTTTCACGGTTTCAAATGCCGAAAACTTGGAAATCCTCAACCATATCTGAATAGACGATAAAGTACTAAAATATCTAATTATAATTCACTAAGTACACGAGAATATAATGCTAACTCGTCTTTTGTGTTCGAGTTTCCATGGCACAGTTTGTCATTGTTATTGTTATCTTGTTTGCTTTACAAAGCTTATTCTTGTACAATACGAGCAGCTACGCAAAGCATGTTACGAGTAATAATGTGGGCATATCTAGGCGTAACGAACGTGACCTTTGTAAAGTTAAGGCGGCCCTGCCCGGACCATCCAAGTACAACAAATACGTGGTTTACAGGCTTGCTGTTTCGTCTAACGGAATCCTAGAAAAAGGCTCATTCCGAAAAAACCGAGATAACGCCTGTATCGTCAATCGCGCGTTCAGGAAAAAAAAAATAGCGCGGCAATTTCATGAAACTTGTTCCAGGAGATACGTGATTTTGAAAAAGCCTTACAAGTATGTGTAAATAATGTTTGTTATTTCGAATCTTTATTAGTTGTACGAGGTTTCTATAGAGTTGTTTTTTTTACTTTTACAATATATGAGCTAAGCGAAACAACCAAAGTTTACGTAAATTTGCAGATTTTTGGAGGCTGGTAATTAATGTGTTGCTAATAAATTTAAATTTTTGTTTCTATACAAACCTATATATAGTGTGCCAGGTACCTACTTATTAAAAATATTTCAAGAAAAGTTAATTAAAACGTCATAATCGCGTAAGAGCGTTTGTATGAAACAATCTACCGGGTAGGCCGCTCTTAAGGTCGCTTTAACTTCTCAAGTTCTCTGAGCTTACATAAGTAAGTATATCTCGTTTCTGTTTGAGAAAATATCAAATTCCTATTTCAGGGGCGCATATTATACCAATTTTCACATTTCACGACCAGGTGGGCTATTCACGTTACGTGTCGGCTACATTTCGTGATGTGAAATGTTTAAAAAGGTGATGGCATTTACGTATATAAGCAGACGATATTGAAATCAAAATATTTTTTGCGAACACTGAAAAATTAATTTTAAGTTCATTAGCAGGACAGATTAATTTGTTTTGCTGTAATCCGCTACTTGAAAAGATTCTGTATGGTACAATATGCAGGAACACTGCCCACATGAAACACCATACACAATTTTCCAACACTTTCTTCGACGCACGTTTCGTCCCGAACCGGGACATCCTCAGGAGATGTTGACTTCACAATGCGAAATCGTAGGACTCTACGATTTCGCATTGTGAAGTCAACATCTCCTGAGGATGTCCCGGTTCGGGACGAAACGTGCGTCGAAGAAAGTGTTGGAAAATTGTGTATGGTGTTTCATGTGGGCAGTGTTCCTGCATATTGTACCATACAGAATCTTTTCAAGTAGCGGATTACAGCAAAACAAATTAATCTGTCCTGCTAATTATGGATTTCCGCAAAATAACGCCTGCTTCCATTCAATATTTAAGTTCATTGACAATAGATAGTTAAATTGAATGTAGTTCGAAACGCCATGATGGTCGACAATTCTGTGATTGAAGTTACATAAGCGCTTTAAAGTCGAGCATTGTATTTCCTTTGATTAAATACATTCAATTTTACACTCTCAAGCCAATAAACGTAAAGAGCATTTTTCAGTGTTATTTTTTTTTCTTGTTTCACATCGCTAAGTGTGCAAACGTTACGAGAATGTCATAACTGAAATAAGGATTTTTAAATGCGCATATTGTTTTGTTAGTTTTATTTCTATATATACTCTTTGATGTTTTTATTGACTGTGTTTTGTGTTGGTGGCTATGTTTTTACTTTCGATGGATTCAACTACGACTTTCAGACTAATGGGGCAGCCCTTTATTCCATTAAGCTTGTAGGTATTTGTTCATAATTTATTAACAGATCCAAGCTTAATTTTTACGCATTCATTTCGTAGAAACAGGGCGTGATAAATAGTCCTCTCTTTGCAAGGGCGTTGTAAAATAAATGAAGGATCAACGCACGAGTCCCGTAAGGTGACGTTTAATAAATTTCCAGAATAATATATGGACCTTATTTCATTTTAACGTCGACAAGAATGGATTATGCTTTTAAAACAATTGTATGAAACGACATTTGGGACTTAACTGGGACATTTCGGATTCCAGAATACGGGAAGCTATAACAAAAAACCGGCCAAGTGCGAGTCGGACTCGCGCACCGAGGGTTCCGTACTGAAGAAGTACTGAAGCAAAACAATCAGGCAAAAACCAATATGTTTATTTGACGACGAGTACATAGAAGAACTTGCGTTTTAATTACCTTTGTTAATGAACCGCAAAACTAACTTTGTTTGTAGAGGTTTATTGTTAATATCAAAAAAACTATGCTAGTTAGAGCATTGGCTATAGTTTTCCTGTAAAATATACGTAAATTCCTATTGACCATAATTATTTGAGATTTTTCGATTGGTAAACTCCGGAGATAAGGGGGGGGGAACGGTATTTTTTTAGACATTTTCCCCGATAAATCAAAAACTATCATGGCTAAAAATAATTAAAAATCGGTTAAAGAATTTACAAAGTAAACCCTTTCATGTGATACCCCACACAGTACAGTTATCTCACTTTTAAATTTCAACCCTCCGATTTTCCCCCCTTTTTAAATAAGAACAAAAATAATTTCCATTTTTTTTTATTCCAGTGTCATTGGGCCACTAATATACACAACTATTCCAAATTTCATATCGATAGCTCCGGTAGTTACTGAAATAATCGAGTGTGACGGACAGACAGACGGAGAAAGTCGCACCATAAGGGTTCCATTTTACCATTTTGGTACGGAACCCTAAAAATACGTCACATTTTCCATTTATATTTGCGATTCTAAAAATTCTCCTTAGAATCAATCGTATTCTGACAGGTTCACACCTCGAACAAAAACATAATGTGAAAATTTGAGCCAGATCATGATTTATTAAAAATTAAATAATAAATTCATGTCAGTTTGCCTTTATCAAATTATCAATATAGTTTATAACATTTCAATTTTAAAGTACATTTATGTAAGTGTATTTATTGCTGAATACCATTGTATTAGCACCGAATATATAATATTACTAACAGTATTAGTAACTACTTACCATAATTCTGTAGCGTGTATTTTTCATTAAAAAAATTATATCTCTATTTACATTAAAAAAAAGATTCCGACGAATTGAGAACCTCCTCCTTTTTTTGAAGTCGGTTAAAAAAGAAACGGAACGCTTTACAGGATCAATTTGTTGTTCGTCTATCCTAATCATAACCCTAACAAATGTGAAAGTGCAGTTGTTGGTTTGTTTGTCCGGCAATCGCGCCACTACAGAATGTGAAAGTGCAGTTGTTGGTTTGTTTGTCCGGCAATCGCGCCACTACAGAATGTGAAAGTGCAGTTGTTGGTTTGTTTGTCCGGCAATCGCGCCACTACAGAATGTGAAAGTGCAGTTGTTGGTTTGTTTGTCCGGCAATCGCGCCACTACAGAATGTGAAAGTGCAGTTGTTGGTTTGTTTGTCCGGCAATCGCGCCACTACAGAATGTGAAAGTGCAGTTGTTGGTTTGTTTGTCCGGCAATCGCGCCACTACAGAATGTGAAAGTGCAGTTGTTGGTTTGTTTGTCCGGCAATCGCGCCACTACAGAATGTGAAAGTGCAGTTGTTGGTTTGTTTGTCCGGCAATCGCGCCACTACAGAATGTGAAAGTGCAGTTGTTGGTTTGTTTGTCCGGCAATCGCGCCACTACAGAATGTGAAAGTGCAGTTGTTGGTTTGTTTGTCCGGCAATCGCGCCACTACAGAATGTGAAAGTGCAGTTGTTGGTTTGTTTGTCCGGCAATCGCGCCACTACAGAATGTGAAAGTGCAGTTGTTGGTTTGTTTGTCCGGCAATCGCGCCACTACAGAATGTGAAAGTGCAGTTGTTGGTTTGTTTGTCCGGCAATCGCGCCACTACAGAATGTGAAAGTGCAGTTGTTGGTTTGTTTGTCCGGCAATCGCGCCACTACAGAATGTGAAAGTGCAGTTGTTGGTTTGTTTGTCCGGCAATCGCGCCACTACAGAATGTGAAAGTGCAGTTGTTGGTTTGTTTGTCCGGCAATCGCGCCACTACAGAATGTGAAAGTGCAGTTGTTGGTTTGTTTGTCCGGCAATCGCGCCACTACAGAATGTGAAAGTGCAGTTGTTGGTTTGTTTGTCCGGCAATCGCGCCACTACAGAATGTGAAAGTGCAGTTGTTGGTTTGTTTGTCCGGCAATCGCGCCACTACAGAATGTGAAAGTGCAGTGGTTGGTTTGTTTGTCCGGCAATCGCGCCACTACAGAATGTGAAAGTGCAGTTGTTGGTTTGTTTGTCCGGCAATCGCGCCACTACAGAATGTGAAAGTGCAGTTGTTGGTTTGTTTGTCCGGCAATCGCGCCACTACAGAATGTGAAAGTGCAGTTGTTGGTTTGTTTGTCCGGCAATCGCGCCACTACAGAATGTGAAAGTGCAGTTGTTGGTTTGTTTGTCCGGCAATCGCGCCACTACAGAATGTGAAAGTGCAGTTGTTGGTTTGTTTGTCCGGCAATCGCGCCACTACAGAATGTGAAAGTGCAGTTGTTGGTTTGTTTGTCCGGCAATCGCGCCACTACAGAATGTGAAAGTGCAGTTGTTGGTTTGTTTGTCCGGCAATCGCGCCACTACAGAATGTGAAAGTGCAGTTGTTGGTTTGTTTGTCCGGCAATCGCGCCACTACAGAATGTGAAAGTGCAGTTGTTGGTTTGTTTGTCCGGCAATCGCGCCACTACAGAGCAACGCATTAACGTGACATGCCGCTTGTCAGCGACTGTCCATAGAAGGCGCTGGCTGTAAATGTATGGAGGAATTCGATTCGTTTGTGCGATGCGAGTCGACTCGAAATTCGTACAAAAATCTGTACCTACTAACAGTACAGTTCCCCCAGCTGATTAATACCAGCGCTAATTGAAAAGCCCAACGCAACGAGCACTTCCTAACAGAGAATCACAAGTCACCAACACTCGGCTCGAGTGGCGCGTTTCCTCCAGGCACGCTCGTACGCTCGACCTCGGCTACACAGCCCGCGGCTACGAGTATGTCGCTAGGGGAGGGAATAATCTATACCCTCTACGCCCCAGGATCACGTAAATAGATTTTCGGTAAGTGTAAGTCGTTTTCTTGAAATGAGCTCTACTTATATGGCATTCGCTTGTGATTATAAAAAAAGTTGAAAAAAAAATTACACATGTGGATTAAAAAACAGGTGCTCTCTATCTTACTATGTTTTAAAGGTCACATTAGCAGGTACTTTTTAAACTTGTAAGAATACAGTTATCATTAAATTGAATCATTCCACAATTTTAGTGGTTATTGCTAATAACTTAAGAACCAGGTAGGTGTAGTGAACTTATTCCAATTAGTGCACAAGTTTTGACCTCGTGGAATGATGCCATGAATACTGACGGCATTTTCGCGCGGAACAGCTAGGCTTATTCGTAGCCCAAAAATGAGCCAACCCTTGTGTCATCAGATGACGCTATTATTGCAGTAGATATAGCATCAGTCTCGTGAAAATAATTGTGTTTTGATTTTTCATTCTTTATTACATTTAATAGACCCGTGATTATATACAGTAGCGAGCAATGTGTCGACGACGATTGGGTAATATTTTTTATTTACAATTTATAGGCTTGCGCTAGACTACAATCATGTCTGAGTCTGATGGTACAGCAATGATGAGGTTTATGCCTAAAATGCCTATTCACTCTTTTCTTAAAGGCACCCAGATTATATTTGGCTATAGGAACACGGAAGCTGGAAGGGTGTTCTACACCTTAACAGTTTGTATCATATATGGCGAAGAAAAACGTTTCGTTCGAGTACGCTGGACACCAACCACATAATAGGTCGAAAATCGTACAACATAATAGGTATTCTGCCAGCTGCAAAAGTTTGCGGTTACGGCGGGCGGACGGTTCTTCAGCATGTTCGTTTTACACGTCATAAATTTCACTCGCGCTGCGCGATTAAGAGATGCGCTAGTGCCCGCCATCCATACAATGGGACCTCTTTCAACGCGGCTATAGAAAAGTTTGTAGACCAGAATACCCTTTTGTCCGCACAAAAGGGCGGTTAAACCTTTGTTAGCAAAACACAATCCTCCTAACGCGTAGGATCCGAAAGTGAAATGAAGCCATATCGTCGGAAAATCTGTCATAGGAATGTCGTCTTACTAAATACACACATTTATTTAATGTGCAACCATGTTATTAATAAAAGTATAATATAATGTACTCTGAACTTACTCAAATAGTATCTGAAGCTGTCGCTGTGTCTCCTTTATTTCTGTAACAATATATTAATATTGAATTAACTCTCAATCGATAGCAACTATGATTTAAGTAATTTTTTAAATGTGAAAGTGTGTGTGATGTTTGATGCTTAATCACGGAACAACTTCTGAACCAATATGGCTAGAATTTGAAATGTAGTGGAGGGCAAATTCGCGTCCGAAAACTAGTTAATTTCTAAAATTTCGAGGAATTTAAAGTTTTTAAATTTATTTAATTATCGCCTCACATTAGAAAGTGTTAATAAGTCTAAGTCACTTGGCAATGCCTCTCTGAAAGTACTCGTAGGGTAGTTACCAACTGGGGCTGATTCCTTCCAAAAAATACAATGAAAATCTTTATTTTTCACATGTGCCCAATTTACTTCGCTTTTCCTCCAGGACTTAGGCTCGGTTGCTTGACTTGACTATAACCGAAACTTTATAGTTAAATATGGCGGTTTGACCCTTATTACGAAAGACATAAAAGTCAGGCCGCCATATTTAACTACCACGTTTCAGTTAAAGTCAAGTCAAGCAACTGAGCCTTCGCTGCGTTAGACGTCATCAAAATCCAATGAAAAATTCTTCTTTCGATTACATTTAGTTTGTGTTTTAATTGTAGGGCGATGGCTCTGTAGTTTGTTTGGAAAAACTTTATATAATTTACAACTCGTTCAAGTTTGTTTAATAATAGAGCTGTTCGAGCGACTCTTTCAGCAGCTGTTTAATTAAATTGCACGAGACAAAAGATGTTTTTTAGTAACATTAAAACAACAGAGAAAACTTAGAAAAATAAAGATAGCAAAAACTTTAAATATAATAAAATGATTTCGGTATTATATTTCAAATTTATATTCTATGTATAAATTGTGGAAAGTGTGGTTTTTTCTCAGTAGTTATAGGGGTGGATATACTAAAGTTTATGCAATTTCGAATGCATAAAATTGTTTTTTATGTTATATACTTTGTATTAAAATTATGTAAAATAGTTTGTGAAAATTACTCTCATGTACGGTTAGGCAGTTTTCCTGCCCAAATATAGTAGTGAAATCTGGAATTTCCAAACGTTAGAAATGGAAACAACATGTACATTCCATTACCGTTACTGTGAGTTAAAAGTGCAGACCGATTTCTTTCTTATTATATTATATTATCTCATACAACTATAGGAGAACTCAAAAGATTTTACTTCCACCCGAACGGACAAAAGGGATGCCTCGTGATAAAAGCCGACTCGAATATTATCCTAAACACTTCTTGAACACGTTTATCGTTATTTCTCTTCCAAACTCTGACAAAAAGTTTAGGAGCTGAGAAACTTTCCTCCGTTTCGTACGCTACAAAAGTTTCTGACAGATATTCAATGTATGCTTCTCGTTGCGTACTTTGAAATGGCTTACTGTATCTGAACTGAAGACAATACTAAAACAAGTATTTTGTAATGTTGAGGAAACACCATAATGTTATAGAAACTAAATAGATATAATTATAGCCTGGACAGGGCGGGCGGCGCGAAAAAATGTCGCCAGTTTATCGGTGCCAAAAATGCTTGTTTTGCCACCAGCAGTAGTGCCACGCTGTAGTTCGCTCTGCAGCCACCTATAGAATTTTGGCAGATGGAGCTACTGTTTGCTTGTACGAAAAAGGTTTACGTAAATCGTGATGCCCATATCCTGAGGTTTCTTATCGGTGAGAAGCCATCATTAAAATGTGCGCTTTTGAACTCGTAGCTTTGGCAAGCGAGTCTATAGGACGATTTTTGTTATGTGGAACTACGTGCAAACTCCGTGATCTTAATGAAAACTTTGACCTTTCGTGTATATTCGTTATGCATTGCTGTTTTACTAATCTTCAAACTGCTTTGCGAACCTTCAATTTACGAAAAATATAATCATGCCAATTTTGAACTTCGGTAGTTTTTTGCTACAAGATGATATCTGGAAGTTGATTGCACACCAAAAAAATGTAACTACCTTGAAAAAAAGAACATACATTCATAATATTAGTTGATTGCACACCAAAAAAAATGTAACTACCTTGAAAAAAAAAACATACATTCATAATATTATGTGATGTTCAGCCTTGGATGCTGATTATTTATTAAACGATGCTTCAAACTCAACATAACAAGAACAGCCTTTTAAATAAACCACCCTTTCCTAACCTGACCAAGTTTAATTAAGGGCTGCAAAGCTTTAACATTGGTAATAATTGTAGGTATACCATATTTCACAATCTGTTTGTGCTTATTAATTGCGGGGGAACTTTAAATGTTCCTGAAAACCTTTTAAAGCCCCACTCACCCCTTGGCTCTTTAAAAGCTTTTTACCAATAACGCTAACAAGGCCTGGATGTATTTCTATAATTAAGTTTGTTTATGTGGTACATTATGTAATGTCATAGCCGAATAATTGGTACCTCCAGAAATTGTGAAAAACTTAAAGTGGTAGACTTTCCTGATGACATAGACCAGACACAGACAATTAACAGGACTGTCGACCATGGTCTGTTAAAAACTTAAGATAAAAAGGGATCGCATCAAATTGATCCAGATATTCACATTTCACACACATACAGCATAGACAAGGACATACATACGAATTTTACTATTTATGGTATTTTTTTTGTTTTCGTTTCGTAAATACATAAATATTTCTAAGAATTAAAAGTAGCTCTCTTGGTGTTGCAATTTTGGAGTAAACGGAAAAATCGTTGAGGTTCTAACGTTAGAATTAAGATCAAGGAGAACGTAGAAAATTACTCCACTTCATTCAAGAAGAAATTGCTTTGTAAAACACTCGTATACTTGTTGTCACTTGGATGCAACGACTTTCTTAATATTTTCTTTGTAGACTGAGTGGAAGAAGAAATCGGACGTAACTTTGCGAGGTCCGCTGCTAGATTAACTCCTGCACACTCCGCAAGAATATTTTATTGAATTTAAGTACTAGTGAAGTGAAAATAGCTGACAATGGAAGCAATACTAGACGTATGTTGTAGATGCCTGAACAAATGATTGTTTCTCCTCCCAAGTATTGGGTATACAAGATTTAATTGGTAAGCTCAACGCACTCTCTAACGCTAGGCCCACACAAGATGAAATCGCGGATACTTCATAACTGACAACGTGACGTGAGTGGGCACAGCTACAGGATACTCAAAAGGCCATTAATTTTGTAACAGTGATATAATTGACTTATACCATGGACATGGCGGACGGCGCGAAGAAATGTCGCCAGTTTACCAGTGCCAAAAATGCTTGTTTTTCACCAGGAATAAGGCCACGATGTCGTTCGCTCAGCAGCCGCCTATAGAATTCTGACAGATGGCGTTACTGTTTGCTTGTACGAAAAGGGTTCACGTAAATCGTTCGGATGGCCATATCGTCAGGTTTCTTAACGGTGAGTGTAAGGAATTATTTTTGCAATGAAATGTTTAAAAAAATAAAAAAATGGACATCCAAGGTATAATCTGCAGGGTTCTAGGGCCCCAAATTGATTCTGTTGTTGTTGTGAGGCGAGACAACATCGAAAAATACGAACTTACACATTTTATATTGTTTGATTTTGACTGTGCGGCGTTTAAGTCTAGTGTGGCCCCGGCATAAGGAAAAATCACTACACTCAGCACTTGAGACCCGCGTATCTTGCAATTCATTCTTTTGTAAGGTCTGGAAAAACTCGCAACAATATTCAAGAAGGTATTTTCGCGTTTTATTTTCAGAGAGCTCCTGAGAACCCCTGAGAGCTTAAATTCTATCTCTTTTCAATCCCTACTTATTCAACCAACTTGATACCCGCGATTCGGTCCGCGTGAATATAATTTTTTAAGATGGTTTTTAGGGTTCCATACCAAAATGCTGGAAATGGTATGGAATGGTTAGACTTTCTCCATAATAAGACATTATAGTTCAATGACAAAAGTATTTTTTATAGTTTCACTTCTTTTGTCTCGCACTTGACCGGTTTTTTTAATTAAAAATTAGTATTTGTTTGCGATTTCAATTGATAGTAAATGAAGATCCAGCCGAAGATGTTATAAATATGTAAACTTCGAAAGTATAGCATTAGTTTAGATACCTACAGATTTTCTCATTCTGGAAGATTACTAGATAGTTAGATACGTATTTTTGTTGCTCCTTCACATCGCAAGTACTGAACCGTATTGGCTCTAATTTGGAGATAGATTATTCACTGGAATAACACACTGGACAATTCTAGTAAAATAGTTTTCTGCTATAGCTATGGATATAAAGTGACGTCTGCTCCAATAATGTCATTACCGAAAGCGATAACCAGCGAGATACAAGCATATTATCTACTTTGTTCTGCTCTTTCATCGATTACAGAATTTAATTAAAAAGCTCAACGAAGCAACCATCTCATCGATCCGTAGGTACCCGAGCGTGGCGTGTCTTGACACAGGTATACTTTGGTATACAATACAATTACCACAGTTTAAAAATATCAGTCTGTACCAGCGACTTCTTACAAAAATAGACTATACAACTATACAAGAAATATACAAGAAATAGACTATACAAGAATAGACTTCTTACAAATTAAAAGGAAAAATCTATTTTTTGAGCAAATATAATAAGAAAATATATTTTCCATTAATCTTCATAAAAACCTTGTCTTTACAAACACACAAAAACTGGCCTTGTCTTTAAAAACACAAAAAAGTGCGAATGAGAAGGAAAACTAACATGAATTGTAGAGGTTTATGAAATTACTTGAAATATTAAAATAATAATCGGCCAAGTGAGAGTCGGACTCACGCAAAGGGTTCCGTACCAGAACTCTCAATTATACCTTACTACTATACAAGTAGAAGTAATGTTGGGAGTTGTGGATCATCGAGCAAAAAATCACGTTCGTTGTATGGGAGCCCCCTTTAATCGTTATTTTAATTTTTTTTTTAGAATAAGTTATTATAGCGTCACTGTGAAAATTTAAAGTGTGTATCAAGAGATTACAGCTTGGTGACAGACGGACGAACGGCAAAGTCTAACAGGGTCCCGTTCTTTGAGTAGGTACGGTACCCTAACAAAATTTAACATTTTAGTTTTATTTGCCCCGCAAAATATACATAAATCTGACAAAATTTTCCATGTAATATATACGTTAACATACGAATAATTTTTCGTCTTGGCAAAATTAATCAGCGTGATCTCTGGTTGCCAGAACTTAATCAAAAGTTACATTAACATTTTAAACGCGTCTGGCGCGTAATGGCTATACTAAGCTCTCGTGAAATTTCGCAAATTGATTTTCGCAAATTAAGTGCCTGCCTCGCATTTCAGGCCGTTACATTAAACTACGGTGTTTATTTTAAAATTGCGGTTCCCATTAGTCATCCACTTTATTTGATTATTATTCTTTTTTAGTATATTTTAAAAATTTATTTGACAGGTATAGTCAATACTTATTGTGTTAGGGCCGATTTTTCAATCTAACTTCTCCATAGTGCTCTCAAAGCATTATTAAACCTCACTTAGACAGCGTGGGGCTTTAGCAGTAGCCATCGGAGTTAAAGCATAGATCTTAGTGAGTATTTAAGAAAATGTATGGGGAATGTTGAGACTAAAGGGGGGAAGACAGCACGCGGGCCACATGTGGCCCGCGCAACCACGCGCTCTACTAGTTTAAAATATTGCTCCTACTTTGCAACTAAAAGTACCAGTAAATTGAAACCTTATTCCTCTATCATTAAGTATATTGGCCTCCTCCCCTGGCTGAAAATTTATGAAGCGTCAGCTTCCCGGTATAAGGGCATACGTTAAGCTTCAGTTAAGACTTCATTTTCTAGACTCGCATGACTGAACAAATCCATTTATAACTTACTACGAGTATTCAATCACGTATCTATCTTTCTCGTCTTAAACCCCTAGATTACTAGACTCCGACTTTTAAATTCGATGCAGTAAAATTTGACGTTTCGTATTTTACAATGTCATTAATACAAATTAACTTAAAATAACAGACCAAAGAAAAATAATATTTATGTGAAATACTTTGATTACAAATATTTTTTTGTTTTTTTTTTAATTTACCAAATGAAAGTTATAATAGTTATTTGTTAAGCAAGGGCGCAAAATGGATTTTTGGCCGAGTGTCAAATTTGAATGCTGAGCGGCGAAGGATTCTAGGGTTGAACCCTGAGCGCAGCGAGGGGTTCAAAGAATAGAATCCTGAGCATAGCGAGGCATTCAAAGGACACGAGACCCAAAAAAATTTGCGGCCGTACATAACACAAAATTTTTCATCTCACCACAGCGAGGAAAATTACTAGAAGAACACTTGGATCGGCATTGCTAGTAGGTATGTAAGATGTTGTCTTGAGTAATACTCTGCAATAACTTCACTCACTTAATTAAATCCACCTTAAATCATCACTCATCTTATTACAAAACAGTAATGAATAAAAACAAAATATTATTATTTATCACGATTAGAAAAAAAATGAGTTACTTTTTTTTCTACTTGTATTTTGGATGCGTTCAGAAATATCAATTTCTAAGAACCAACGATAATAGAAGATTAAAAAAAATAACAATAATTAGATTAACAATAAATAAATACCATGGATTTAATTAGATTTCCTTTATAATTAATAAAAAATAAAAAATAGGAGTTATTATTTTTATTGATATTCTAAGAAAATGTAAAAAAATTGGTTGCCTGTAAAGTCGGTATACGGGCGAAAGTTTTACGTGACAACGACTTTGAGTGGTAAAATAATTTTAATGTGAATGCCCGATGCCGAAAATGCCCGAGTGGAAGGGACGCGTGCCTCTCACTCGCTCTCATTGTGAGCGCATAACGTGAGCGGAGCGTAACGCAGTTTCTTGAAGTGTCACCCGGCAAACCAATTTATAAGACGTTGTCACGTCAAAAACAAAAAGTAATGTACACCTATACAAACTCAAAGGTCGAACCTCGTTACTAACCGACTGACATTCTTAAAAAAAAAGAAGTCTTCAGTTTAATGGTGGCACCACACATGGCTATTTGTATTTGCCTATTTTTTATATTTGTCAAATAACTTCCATGTGTGGAGAGTATATTTGCCAAAATTTTTGCCATATTTGCCTGTTTGGCAGATACAGCCAATAACATATTTGGCTCCATGAGGTCGAAAATTTTGGCAAATACGCGATCATCCTATCACAAATACAAATAGCCATGTGTGGTGCCACCATTAGACTTAATTATAGACGCAATACGAGATTACGTCATGTTAAAATTTCCTTTCCGAGCGGGTGAGATGAAAACGTCATTTTGCTGCATTCGAATTTATAAGTCGGTGTATACCCCTACAAATAGGCACTATTTTAATACCTAAGTATTTTCTAAAGAATGAGGCGGGTTTAGCAATTTCATACTACGTTGGCCAAGTGTAGGTTAGCAGTCTTCACACACTTATTAATGTCACGAAGTAAACACACTTATTAGTGTCTCCAGGTAAATATTAAGAGTGAAGTATGTTTTTGTATATTACCTACTAAAAACTATGATTAGAAATTACTCCGAAAAGTCAGCACAATGAAAAATACATAGAATTTGCTAGCTTCGGGTATTTTGGAAACCTACTCATATTGCTCAACCAATATTTGGAATATTAAAAGGATGAGTTGGCATGTCGTGTCGAATAACGTACGTTTTGCAACACAATACAATCTGTTGTAGATAGCTTCTAAATTATAATTGGGCAGAACAAAGGAAATAATATTCGCAGCTGTTGTCTCAAAATAGATATAGGTAGCAACCTCACCTGAAGGTTCTGTTCCAAGTTTGACGGGGTTTGGCCAAGTTTTAATTACAGGCGGCCAATAAATTCAGAACCCCTCGGGGGATTAAAGAGTGGGATTAAAGAAACTTAGACAGATTACAATTTGTTACCCAACTACCTTGAAAGCTGAACCAGTCGACTAAAGCTCGCGCTATGGGGAGTTGGCTAATGCAAATTTAAATTGCTAACGACCTCCACTGAAATCTGATTTTCTACAATCTACAATATTTCAAACTGAGTACGTATAAAAAGTTATAAAAATAAGGGTATTTAAGTACTTTTATATTTTATGCGGTATTTAAGGAATAAGAATAAGTTAGTTAAAATAAATTTTAAGGATACGCGTAAGTTAACTTATAAAAAAAGTTTTTTTGAAATACTTGTATCATTTACTTTTATTTTGGAATTATATTGATAAGAGTTAGCAGATCAACACAGGAATATTTTTAATAGGTAATAAATAATTAACTAGCGTGATAAGAAATAACTATGGGAACACAAACATACCTATAAGTGTATCTTTGGAACATATGAATATGCTAAAATTAGTTTAGCCACAGCAAACTAGAGTTAAAGTTACGTTGCAGTGCTGTGTAATGACCGATAGGGGTTATACCACTTGCAAATTATTACGATTAACGATTCGCCTTAATCGCCACTAGGTAATCAGCAGGTAAGATTGCATTCAAGATCTATCTTATAAACGAATGAAAAGGTAAATAAAGTACCAGCATAAGTGATGTACCCGTAGTGTATGAGCTATCCTTACAACATTTCGTAAGCAGTGAGAACTTACATAAATAAAATTTTATTTGGAACAACGTTTTTAGTTTTAAATTTCTCCGTAGGTAAAAATATATGTTTCTCACGTATTTAGATGTTCACAAACTTTAAAACCGGCGTTACGCAACACAAATTCCGTAATATACTAGAAAAGAGTTGGAAATAAACGTCACTATTTCACATTTCATGTTTCGTAGCTCCTCGCAGTGTGTCAAAGAGCATACGAAAAATGAAAAACCAAAAATAAACCGACGTGCACTTTATAAAGCTGGGAAGGATATTTCTATTGGCACTACTCTGGAAGAAGAGTGTGTTCCAAAATGTGTCGATCGTGCAGTGTGATAACCCGCGAATATGTGCCGTTAAAATAATGATCGGAGGTAGGTCCATTCTAGTGTTCAGTGTGTACATGCCGACTGATACCTCGACCAACCTTACGGAGTTTACGGATTGCCTCGGTGCGGTGAGTGCGATCATTGATTCTTTGGATATTGAGTCTGCTTACGTACTCGGTGACTTTAACGCTCATCCGGGCGAGCGGTTCTATGACGAGCTGATGGGTTGTTGTGATGAGGCGGAATGGACGTGTGCGGATGTACAAGTTAAGATGTTAGGTATAAGGTCGGACACGTACACTTTTGTCAGCGAAGCCCACGGATCGACGCGGTGGCTTGATCACTGCGTAACCACCAAGTCTGCTCTGTCATCCGTAGTGAATATCTATGTTATGTATGACGTATTGTGGTCAGACCACTACCCGCTAGTGATAGAATGCAACTTGAATATCGTTAAACCTAAACTAGTTAACAAAAATAATACGAGTAACGGGGTTCTATGGGGAGACCGTAAGCCGGAACAGATCGATTCTTATAGTAAAATATGTCATGACAGGTTGAGGCTAATCGATCTTCCCGAAGAGCTTCGTTCGTGCTGTGATTTCGCTTGTTATTGTACTGATCATTTGTTACATATTGATAAATTATATAGTGACATTATAAATAGTTTAACCGAGGCCGCTTCGGAATCGCATATTGTAAAGTCATTCGGGAGGAAGCGTCCTGTGGTTGGATGGAACAGGTATGTCCGCGATGCGCACAGGGAGGCCAGGTCTAAGTTTCTTACGTGGGTTTGGTATGGAAAGCCAAGAAACGGGGTAGTGTATGATGATATGCAACGAAGTCGAAGTATTTTTAAGGCACGTTTGAAATGGTGTCAAAACCATAGTGAACAATTAAAAATGGATATGCTGGCGTCGCATCATTCGAAGCAAGACTTTCGAAGTTTTTGGAAATCGACCAAAAAGTCGAACTGTAGTAGGCCTGGTCTCCCAGTGAGCGTCGAGGGAGTGAGCGATCACAGTCTTATAGCGGGTATTTTTAAGGACCACTTTACAGTTACATCACCATTGGGTCCATCACAGTCCGATTGGGATAGGGGAACGTGTGGTCAGGAGATTGGTATCCGTTTCACAGCCAAAGAGGTGAAAAATGCCATAACTTCCATGTCTCGGGGAAAATCTCCTGGTCATGATGGACTGAGCATTGAACATCTAAAATATGCTGGTCCTCACCTACCCCGAGTGCTGGCTATGTTTTATAATTTATGTATAGCACATTCGTATCTGCCCGCTGCACTGATGCGGACTGTGGTGGTGCCAATCGTGAAAAACAAAACCGGTGATATAAGTGATAAATCGAACTATAGGCCGATTTCTCTTGCG
This sequence comes from Coenonympha arcania, assembly GCA_036785405.1. Lineage (NCBI taxonomy): Eukaryota > Metazoa > Arthropoda > Insecta > Lepidoptera > Nymphalidae > Coenonympha > Coenonympha arcania. The sequence goes on from CM072067.1 coordinate 10,150,052, forward strand.
ACCATAGTCGCAAAAGTGCTTGACAGTTTGCTTAATACCCAGCTTGGTAGTTACATTAACCTGCATGACAATCAGTTTGGATTTAGACCTGGTCTGTCGACGGAGTCTGCTATACTGTGTTTAAAGCAAACGGTCAAGTACTATTCAGAAAGACGTACTCCTGTTTATGCATGTTTCCTGGATCTTTCCAAGGCATTTGACCTGGTTAATTACGACATCCTGTGGCAGAAGTTGAAAGACTCTGGTGTACCCGAAGAAGTCAACAGGATTTTCAAATTCTGGTACAGAAATCAGGTCAATGTCGTACGATGGTCTGAATCTTACTCTGAGCCGTATAAGTTGGAGTGTGGAGTGAGACAGGGGGGTTTGACGTCTCCGAAGCTCTTCAACCTCTACGTCGATTCACTGATAGAGCAGCTGAGCAGCGCTCGTGTTGGTTGTCATATTGACGGAGTGTGTCTCAATAATATTAGTTACGCAGACGACATGGCGCTGTTGAGTGCTTCTGTCTGTGGATTGACGAAGTTGTTGGGAATTTGTGAAAACTACGCCCAAAATCACGGCCTAGTGTACAACGTCAAAAAGAGCGAATGCATGGTCTTTCGAGCCAGAGGAAAATCACTGCCAGCTACAGTGCCGCCCATCAAATTGTATGGTACCGCGTTAACGCAAGTTTCTCAATTTAAATATCTCGGGCATGTGATATCCGCTGACCTGAAGGACGATGCCGATATAGAGAGGGAGCGCAGGGCGTTGTCTGTGAGAGCGAATATGATCGCCCGCAGGTTTGCTCGTTGTACTGTTCCAGTCAAGGTGACTCTTTTTAGGGCCTACTGTACCTCGTTTTACACGAGTAACTTGTGGGTCGATTATACGCAGAGACAGTACAATGCCCTGCGTGTCCAATACAATAATGCATTCAGGATGCTGATGGGACTGCCTCGTTCCTGTAGCGCCTCAGGTATGTTTGCCGAGGCGCGGGTGGATTGCTTTTACACCACCATGCGCAAGCGGTGCACATCCCGGGTGCGTAGGGTTCGGGCCAGTTCTAACAGTGTCCTGAGAGCATTGGCGGACAGGTTTGACTGTCAGTACTTGCGCCATTGCTGTATGGTGCACGTGCTGACAAATCGAGCCTGTCTCAGGAGGGGTTAATAGGGGGGACGAGCTGTTGTTTAAGATTTTAGTAATTAATGTACTTACTAACATTTAGGTTAAGATGTTTTATTTGTTTTTTTTTTTTTACTAACCATTTTTATGATCCGAGTTGGTCGAAATAAATGATTTTTAATTTTTTTAATTTTAATTTAATTTTAATTTCTGGTACTGGTTTAATCACTTCACAGCACAGCAAAATTTTACTTGTTATTTCTATAGAAAAAGATCGCAGAGTTCAAGATTTTGAGAAGGTTATACTAGTTACTGTGTTTTTCTGAGGCATGTAATCTTTATATTAACCCATTTATCTTGTTCCCTAGAACAAATGAAGATTATCGTAGTTACACGTTCAGTCAATAAAATAAAATGTTGAATTAGTTATTAGTGTTACAAATAAATTAAAATGAAAATATGTAATTTTGTTTTGTTGAATTTAATAACTATTATAAGACATAATACAAGAACGAAATATTTTGACCCCGATACACTATTTTTCATCCCCTAGCTGTATGAGAACCTACCTATGAGAAAACACGTTGACTACAATAGGTAGTAATATGTAGGAAATATATATAGATATCATCATAAGATTTACGTGAAAATTCTAAGAAAAAATAATGAAAAAAAAAATACTCGAACGTGGGCCAATTAGAAGAGAGAAAACTCAAACTCAAAATAACAAAATTTAATTTTACTCTCGCTATCCTTAAAGGGGTTTTGTTTTTCGAATAGGGATGATGGAAATCTCCACCTATTTCCTCTACGTTTAGGAAAATTACTCCAGCTCGTTATTAATAAAAAAAATTAAAAAACACTTTGACATTTTAGCAAAGGTTAAAAGAAAATATTATGTTCTTCACAAAGACTTTTTAATTAAATCACTCGTGAATTCGCTTTTGAAGTAGCCGCTATAAAAGAAACTTGAACGGGTTGCGAATTGTCCAAAGTTTTCTTTTGCAATTCAAATTGTACTTATAACTTTAAAAAATGTGAATGACCTGCAATCAATATCTGTTATTATATAAGTGAAAATTAACGTTATGAATCGAACTATCATGAACAGCCATCATTCCTGATCACAACAAAAAAGTGTTACCAATGCGTTTCATTATTGACTCATCTAAAATCGACAAGCAGTGTATTATATAAATCAAAACAAAACTGTTTTCTGCACGACGAATGAACCCTTCAAAACTTTTGCTGACCTTTCTAGTGAAGAATTTGATTCACAATCCCTCGTAAGTACTCAGCAGACAGCAGTGCATTATAGTTTTGCACGAAATAATTTTACAACTTCCTATCTAGATGGCAGGGTTTCGATTCCATGCACGGGCCAGTATGAAATTTTATAATAATTTCTCTATGCTTTCTAAATTGTTTCAGGTCTGATCTGGTGGGAATGAACCCCGGGTGGTTATCATCCTACCGGCAAAGAGGCACTGGCAAGCGGTTAATCATTACGATTCGATTCCATGAATCGTAATGATTACCTTTAAGGGTAATTAACTAAACTATTGCATTCAAATAGCTACTGATTTTTAGGATGAAAACAGTACTGTATATGACTGTATGACATGAAAATGTGCACTGAAACACCAAGGAGTAGCAAGGAGTCGTATAAAGCGGATTTCCATAAACTCTGATATTGTAAAAGAAAGTGACAAATGTTCAATGGCAGCAGGTGTTGCTCATAGATTGTGACAAGTTATATACATGAGTGCTTCCAATAGGATTCTCATAGAATATTTACTTCAATTGTCGCTGAACTATGAAAGGACTGATGTTGGCATTCGTTACTTTCATGTCAAACTTGCCAACCTCACAAGACCGTTGTATGGGGCTATAGCTGTACACGATCTGAGAGGAGATTCGACCCCATTAGTGGGCATTTTAAAGGGTTTGAGGTGATAATAAATTTCTAAAACATTTTCCACCACCGCTAGTAGGCATGGAAACTTAATATTCTTCTCTCGTCGCATAGGAGAGGCAGTCGCATCACGTCCCATCGACATGTAGCGACCCCATAGATTAATAGAAAACTGGTTTATCTGTATTTTTTCATTGGAACTAAAAGTAATTTTTGTTTACTTTTTATCTCATGATCGTCCATTTTTGCTATTCAATTACAACATAATTTATTCTAATATAATAACATCCTCGTGTGACAGTGTTTTTAAAAAACTCCTCCGAAACGACTTGACTTGCAACTTGTAGTTGTAATTATATAGAAACGAAAGGTCTGTACCAACTTGAAGAAGAACTCAAATTAATGGAAGTCAAAGAAAAACTAGATTTTCTGAAAAACTTCTTTACTGCAGAGTAAGCCAAGGAAAAGTTGTTGAGCAGTATTCAACGAATGTCCTGTCTAATAAAAAGTTTGTGGTAGGTAATAGCAATAGCGTGCGAAAATAGTCCTTGTAGTTAGTTCTATGACGACTCGACCAATGGCTTCATGAGAAAAACTTTAAAGTGCGATACTCTACTTTTGTGAGTATAATCACCAGTCATCAGTGGTTTAGACATCTGCCTCCTAATCATAAGTCTAGGGTTCAATTCCCTGGAACACACTTATGACTTCCCTTCGTTATGTTTGTTTCTGAAAACTAAATATCAAAGGAAAATATTGTGAAGAAATCTGCATTACTTAGGATGTTTGTCGACAAAATGTTCTACGTTATTACCCACTGTTTTGTATTAAATGGCACTAATTGCAAAGTTTACAGATATTCTACTAAATAGGAATCGCTTAATTTTCATTTGATTTCATGCTTATGAAAATCAAGCGACTCTATTTTGTGCGTAGTAACGTAGCATTGCTGCATAGGCATATGAAGCGTATGCACTTTGAGATAATTTTTCCTCCTTTTTCAAGCTCTTTTCTCTATGTATCTAAGATCTATATGGATTAGAAAGAGAAAGGAGATCGACAAAAGATGATAAAATTATCTTTACGCACATATCCTATATTATAGCCCCGGAGTAATAGTACACTGGACAGAGTGGGCGGCGCGAAAAAATGTCGCCAGTTTATCGGTGCCAAAAATGCTTGTTTTGACACCAACAGCAAGGTCACGCTGTAGTTCGCTCAGCAGCCACCTATAGAATTTTGACAGATGGCGCAGCTACTGTTTGGTACTCTAAATCTACTAAATCGTTCGGATGCCCATATCCTGAGCTTTCTTATAAGTGCCCTGAGTTTACGTGGCTACTTAAGATGCACTGCCAAACTGCATTTGGCCTGTTTGGTGGGCTATGGCCAGTGCCAAACCATTCTTGTTCTGAGTAGAGGTACATAATACCATAATAGTACCATGCGGTAGGGGTCTATTATAACTGTAGTGGGTGATAAAAAGTGGTTGATAGAAATATTATTCCGTTATATTTTTATGTTTTAACGACTATGCCCATAAGCGTATGGGGTCGTCACTCTATAATAATGCAGAAACATAGAACAAGTACATACATAGAGCAAGGTAGGTAAATAGCGCCAGAGCAGCACGCTCGGTTAACGAAGCGGTTGGGGTGTGTGGCAGCTAATATTTACTCTGTCAATCGAACCCCACACTTGTACATCAATAGCTTCAAGTATATCTTTAGGTCGATATTATAATCTGACGCACCCACCACCACCTGCACGCACAATGCTTGGAGTAGGTAAATCGATAAAATATGAAAGAAGAAGATTTCTTAAATGTGAATTTTTGATCAGCACCTAAGTGTTTTTTTCCTACAAAAGGAATAAAACCTACTCTAGTAATACGGAACCTTCAGAACGCGAGTCGAACTCACACTTGGAAGTTACTTTCACATCTAAAAACAATACACAAACCAATCAATTGTTGCTGTCCATAATGTCACACGACGTCTAAACATACTATAAGAAAGACGAGATACGCTTAGCTCCTCAGTGTACACAACACCTATTTTCCTATTTGCATTTTAAGCCAGGACTTCTAAGGTCCAAACAACACTCTGAGTTCGTTGAACTACGTAGGTTCCCTTTAATGCCGCATATAGGTCCTTTCTATAACCTAATCTAAACATAACAGCACAGCACGAACCGTTAACAAAGGGAGCGTGAGGCCGGTAACTGACTCCGTCCATCGATCCATCACGTTTAGAGAAATAGATAAGATTACGCCTGAAACATTTTGAAATATCTCAAATAAACCATTATTTATCTATCTCTTGACCGGAACTGACTATGTCACAGTATTAGGTTGGATTCCAAACATATATTTATTTATTTGTATACTCGACTTTATTCCTGGTACGTAATATTATTTTCCCCCTGTGTTATTTTTAGCGGCCGAGTCTCTAACGAGTGATAAACGGTGTGTTTAAATTGCTGCACCTGATGCTGATTCGAGGGCAGTAGCAACAGTACCAACAATATAAGCCTAGTCCTGCCTTCGCTTTATCACCAGTAAACCCTATATCCAATAGTAGGTAACGGTTATATGTACATTGTACATATTATGTTCTTCAGACACGACGAGGGAACATTCTTTCCAAAACCAAAGGTCAAAGGTTCTATAAGAAATTCAAGAAAAGTTTGTCATACATTTTTAAAAAACAATCAAAGAAATTCGAGGGCTATTGAGTTCAAGTTTAAATATATAATTACTTACCTCGCAGTAACCTTGGAGGCCCACGCAAATGAGCCTGCTACGAAATTCATGAATTTCACGTTGAGATAACTGAACTCCTTGTAATGTAGGGATTACAACGAGATTATCAAACGAGAAACGGTTTGTAATTAGTTTTGGATTGTTATGAATAATGAGGATGTTAATAATAATATCAAAGTTATTGTAATCTTAATCATTACACTTGTGTATTTATGCTCAATCGTGAGAAATTAACATAAGTATTTAATCGTAGGGAAAGAAAGAACTATAGGATACTGTTAGATAAGACCAAGTCGTAGACAGAAGGTATTTGTGGAATTTTATTATGTTATTATTTTTATTTTTATTTTTTTATTATCAACTAAAAAGCATACAATCCAAGAACTTAATCTAAAGGACACTGAAAAAAAACACAGAGGTTTGTCCTCAGTGCCTATATCAACAACGATTATGTAAATAGTTACTTAAATAAATTATACAGTAGGTAATGGTGCATTAATTTCTTGACGTGATAACGTTTAATAAATTGATGAACACCAGCAGCACTCATGAAAAATAGTAACGTTCCGCGTAACGTTCCACCTGAGCCTGTGCGTGCAAGCGAGAGCGCGCAACAAGCGATAGAGAGACACGATAAAAATTACATAAAATAATGATTAAGATTATGACTATGATTATGATTAAGATTATGATTATCATTATGATTATGATTATGACGTTATCACGTACATCCGTAAACCGACTTTACAGACAACAAATTTTTTTTTAAATTTTGAATCCAAGAGCCTTTACATACAATTTTTTTATAAGATACGTAAGTTCAGTAGAATCATTTCACAGAGAGTAGAGTTCATTGCTCAAATATACCAGTAAGAAACGAATGAAATATAAACGACTACTTACATGTAGAATCTAGATAAGGCCTTCATCGGTCTGAGCCTTGGAACTTGGAAGCCAGACGCCTCTTGTAGGTAAGCACTAAGCACGCGATTTACTACTTAGCCGACGATTAAACAGAAAGAAAATACTGCAGCCATGTTTAAGAAAAACTTGAAGATAAAACGGTCTATGACCTTTTCATAGGTATAAAGGGCCTAGGTAAAAGGTTTGCAATAAGGACTACCTATCTCAATTTTTTTTAACATCTTACAAGCTTTTTTCATTTTTTTATTAATTACTACAATATTACGAATTTTAAAGAGTGTTATAAGCACTAAACTGCAGCCTATTTGAAATAAGTAATTGGATTAAATCTTTGAAGTTATACCCGTTAACCTTTTAAACTTGGCAAAGTTTTGCCATCCAATAATAACGTTCACCAAAAACCTGCCCAAATTTAGATGCTACAAATAATTTTGTGGAGTATTTTCAAAGTTGATCACTAATAAAAATATTATTCTTAATCAAGCCACCGCTGTAATATTTATACCCACGAATTTGAAATGTAGGTATAGGTATAAAATTTCAATACTAACAAAAGCGCTTGTTAACGAATTCTTTGATATCGAGAAAATTCTGACTGAATATTTATTTCATTTTATATAAGTTACTTTTATAAGCATTCCACGAAACCGAGAAATTTCGGTTGCTTACCGGCATAGAGGCCCTATAAATCTATGCTTAGAGGATTAAATGTGTTGATTGTGATGTTTTTGAAGTTCTTTACACAGTTCTTCACTGTCTATAAATATTTCAATCCACGATGACGCGCCCCACTCTGTCAAACTCCATGCGAATCGAATGAAACATAAGCTATTTTGACAGAGTGGGGCGCGTCTTCGTGTATTGAAATATCTATTAAACTTGTATAGTTAGTATATTATAGCCTGATTGTCCACTATTGTGTGTGTGGCCTGCGGTTTTGTAAGCCATCAGGTTAGCTGGGTACATGGACATGGAGCATGGACGAAAACAGTTTTTTATTAATTATTTTATACGAGATAAAGATGAGATAAACAAGACATTCAACTGATATTAGGTAATACAACTTGTCAGATTTAGTATAGTGCATTGAAATATTGATCACCCCCATCAGATCTCATTTGTCCAGGAATCATGTTGGCTGACCTTTCAAACTGAAATACAGTAATATTTTACGACTTCTACTTCTTGGTAGAATAACTGACACTTATACTTATCCATCTGGATGGACGCAAGAAGACAATACAGTACAGTACAGTATAGATATAGTATAGATACAACAATTTTCGTATATGAATTTCATATAGCGAGATCAAGTTTAACATTTTGTACTTAGGCGCTATGGCAAAGTTTAACGTAAAAGACGTCAAAACGAGGCATCTCAGAGCGCGAGCTCCTCATTAATTTCAAACTTATGACGCCCGTCGCAAAACACCCATTTAGTCACGTAGTCAATTACATATCATATTACATGTAACGGTATTGTAGACGTATTTAGTAACGTTATATTCTGAAAGACTTAATTATAACAACACATTATTAATAGGCTTTTATTTATAGCAATGGTAAATTAGTTCTTAAACTTTATTTTTGAATTTTATACAACTTCTACCGAGTTACACGAAACAAATTCAAAAATTTAAGTGGTAGGTACTTAAACTAATTTAATCGCAATCAATGTCAAAAAAATGTATGAAACTTTGACATTTCTCGCGATTAAATTATTTTAAGTATCACTTATTACATTTATTTCGTGCAGCTCGGGGATAGTTAATGAGATAGGCCCTTTGTTGAAAAAAATATCCAGTTAGTAGTTAAGTAAATATCATTCTAGAAAACATGTCTAAAACTCAACTGTAAACCTTACTTTTCGCAGCTGTTCTTCCCCCCCCTTTTAACGGCGTACAAGCCGTATTTCAGTGATTTTGAATGCAGTTTTACGTAAAAACTATAAAGACAATTACTTTCAAAATTGAACGTCATGTATTTTGGGTCTTTAATCTAAAATCGCTAAGAAGCAGAAACACGATTGGATAAAATTTTCTCGATAGAAAGTTCTCTCAAAAGTTGCTCCAAAATTTCAGTTTTCCTGTTTTTTATCGGAAACTACAATGGATGTAAGTGTAATTTTTGTTTTAATGTGTCGATAATAACAATATTCAAAAATGCTGAGAAACCGATTTTCGATAACTGGCTTAGTTTTTGAGTAATTAGGTAAAAGGTCGTTTTTCTGTTATATTCTTCCGCGACGCTGCATGTCGCACCTACCAACGTATCCGTGAGAGTGACGAAGACAAAAATAAATTAAATAAATCCCCTTAATCCTTAACGCTAATCAAAATCATCTCAAAAAGGTGCAGAACCAATAAGCAACTACAACTAAGGCACTAGATGCCGCAAAACGGAAAAAACAATGTATAACATTGTCAAGGTAGCATTACAAGGATTAATTGTAATAAATGGATAGCTCTCGACAGTACATTTGCATTTAAAGCTGTTTCCCACACCCCGGGGCGTAGTCTATTGTCTTTAGATTATGGGGTAATGCAACCCCCATAATGAATGAGCGAAGACGGTACACGGGCGTGGCATAGTAAAGACATGCTTACAGCGCACACCTTGATCGAATTAGCCGTGATCGATCAATATCTACGCTAATCTAAAGTGAATTTTGCCTTGTTGGCCTAGTGATGCGCGTGTTCGACTGCAGATCCTGGGTTCGATTCCCGAATTCTCGATTCTAGACAAAGTCGTGCCAAGTCTAAGGTTCCTTACTGCGATTTCTTTATTATTATAGTTAATGTTGTGTGACTTGGCCGTTGAACGGACTACGAGCGTGGCATAGTAAAGCATGCTTACAAGTTACAGCGCACACCTTCATCAAATTAGTCCGTGATCTATATCAATATCTATACTAATCTGAAGTGAATTTAATTGCCTTGTTGGTCTAGTAGTGGGCAGGTCCGACTGCAGATCCTGGGTTCGATTCCTGGGTGGGCCAATAAAAAAATCGTAAAATTCTAAACTTGTAAAATAAATTTTTCACAAACACTGAAAGATTAATTTTAAAAGTATTGTCGTAAAGCGTAAAATTAAATGTAGTTCAAAACGCAACATGGTCGAGAATCGTGAAATTAAATTTAGTTTGCGCGGGTTAGAAGACTGTACCTATTTGCTATGAATTTTACCTAAACCAATAAACGAAAAGTTAATTTTTCATGTTAATTTTTAATTTATTACTTGATACACATCACTCAGTATGTGAAAACATTACTTGTAACGCTCCCTGATGTCAAACATACTTAAAGTATTCACCTGCGCTATAATTTAAATTAAGAACATAATTCTGCGATGCTTGCCTGCGCTGCGAGATGGCACGTTGTATTTGGTATCAAGTTTTTACTTGTTAATAATAATTAGTGATCATATTTTATATAATACGGAAAAAGATTGATTTTTATTTTATAAACCACTTTACCTGTAGAAACAAACTATATGATCCCGGTCTGAAACTATGTAAGGTAGGGTATGGCGTTTTATGAGACTATCAACCGCCACCATTATTATGTTTTGGACTGGAAAATATGGTACGTGATATTGGCAGACGTCCATTAGCCAAAGATTAAAAAGTCAGGAAGTCATTAACTTCGGCTTGCCTTTAACTTTACAGATGCCAAGTTCTTCAATGACTTGCATAGTGAAAGTTTGTTCAAGCATTTTCGTTTGAAAATTATGTTTGTACAGCTAAATGTTTGTTAGCTAAATATTTCGTATTTACAGCTGCTATATAAGATTTGACTTTAAATCTAGATTTAATAAGATAACTAAAAGCTAGTAGATTTCAGCTTAGTCTAAAACCAACATAATTTTAGTCGTAGTATATATAATATAGCATAAGTACTTGAATGGCACCACAGATTATGAATGGCACATTATCTAAGTAAAGCTCAAATAACAGCGTCCAGCAGTCGCTAAATCCCATGATGAGGTATTTTAAAAAACATAAGACATCCCGACAGGGGTTAAATACAAAAATAACTTACATAAGGAAGCCGGCGAATCTGAAAAATCCAATAGTCGAAGCAATCATTGGCTCAAAAGCAATAAGCCTATAAAATCCACCGCGGTCGTTAAATACGCCGACTGAAATAAATCTCGATGGCACCGACGCTTCGCGGAATTCTCCCCATTAGATTTCATGGATTTCTCTCTTGTCCGCACATTAAATTATAACCGGAGGGAAAATCGTAGGTACGGAGGATTGAAATTTAATTTCAGATTGCGTTCTGAAATAGAATTCCTCTTACAGGTATTGAATGGGAGCTTTTGTTGTGAAGCCAAACAAAATACTTTAACATGCGCGCTATAGTTGGTAACGAACAAACTGAAGTCTATTGTCGGAGAGGGTCAAATCACAGACGTTCTGCAGATCTATTGTTACATGCGCATCGCATAGGACCAAACCTTGTTTGGCGGGAATTTGTTTATGAAACTCACTTTGAGCCCTCAAGTTATGCAAAGCGCAGTATCTATGAAACATGTGAAAGGTTGGTTTTTTTGTAGTCAACGCGAGCAATCCAGGTGGAATGGATGGAACATGTTTCTACGCCGGAGTATAATATGTACAGAGACATTGGAAAACGATTAAGATTTTTTTTGTATAATATTATTGTAGTTCTCAAATCCGAAATAATGTGATTTTAAGGAAAACTAGACTAGAGTCGGCACATATCTCAAAAATGCTATTAGTCTGAGTCCAGGTTGAGTGAAGTGGTAGAACTGGATATTGGACCGTTCGCCGATTAAGTCGACGACAGTTTTCCAACAAAAGCGCCATTTTTATAGAAACACTCTAAAAGCAATGAAAACAACAAATAAATAAAGCTCGGCAGGCAGCGCAAACCATTTCGCATAACAAAAGAGTTTGTTTATTCAAAGAAGCACTCAGCAGTAATTATATTATGACTGGACGATCGGTCCTCCTCCTTGCTAACGTTAAGGCCAAGGAGCCTTAATTTTAAGGGAGCAATAATTCGTAAGTAGGCATATACCAGTCGTAAATAAGGGCTGCAATTGGTGGCACTGGTTTACCCGTTGTACTAAAACGAATTATATGACTTTCTATTTGATCTTGTGTTTCAAGCCTGCATAGTAAGCCCTCATTATAGACCACAAGATTACATACAAATAGCTGATGTATGACTTCTGGTGGCCCTTATGAAATTAGCTCTCAATTAATGCAGATACACCTTTGAAATAAATAGTTAGGTATCAAAAATAATTCTAATTTTTCGTATATAATTTGTCGACTCTGATCGTGTAATTTTTTACGCTATTTAATTTGATATGCTTTTGTGCTTCGATACAAAGTCATGGTTTCGATGATGCCCAAGCTCCATACAAACTTTCATCCTTCCATTAAATTATTTCATAATTCCATTAAATTATTTCAATGGTTAAGCGTGAAAGCATAACAGGCAGATAGACAGACAGACAGACATAATATACTTACTTTCGCATTTATAATGGCATTAGTTTTGATTGGATTTGTCCCTAAATATGTTACAACGTTCAGTTTAAGTATCGCTTCTACAAATAAAGCCATCGTTTTTCGTTACGTAAATATTGCATGCTACGTCTATTGGCCACGTTATTTATCGTCCAGTTTTACGCTAGGTCATGCTCCTTCCCTTGTTGTATATAATATAGCACGACGCGGGGGCGGAGCGCCGATCAAACACTACTCCATGTTAACGATGTTGTCCGATTTGTTTATTGCTGATTGTTCCTATAACTCAGGTATATGGAAATGCGATCACACTTGGTTCACGAGTAGAAAACAAGTGGCAGTCCCACCGATAAGACACCTCAGGATATAGACATCCGACGATTTACGTAAAACTTTTTCGTACAAGCAGACAGTAGCGATATCTATCAATTCTATAGGTGGCTGCTGAGCGAACTACAGCGTGGTCTTACTGTTAGTTGTAAAACAAGCATTTTTGCCACTGATGAACTGGCGACATTTTTTTCGCGCCGTCCGCACTGTCCATGTAATTACATTGTACATGTGGCAATCCTTATTGAAACTATTCCCGGATTGCTGCCAGCCAAAACATCTCCTTCCAACCTGTTGACCTTTGATGTGCTATCAAGTTCCAAATCATGGCTAATAATATAATATTATACTTTAACATTGTATTATTTATAGCCTTAAGTTTCGTTTAAGTGAGTATTGTATCATTTTTAGGAGACAATAAATTTCTTACACCCAGAATTTTATTTGGAAATAAAATGTAATATTCATATTTAAAAATGAAAGGGTTTTTATATAATGACTTTGTGCTTAAAAGTACGGTATCATTGTTGCGCAAGTCCTACTCGCACTTGGCTAGTTTCCTTAAAGTCAATACTGGAGACGAATTTAAAATATGAACGTAACAAAAACCCAAAAAAAAGAGTAACATTAACGGAAAAGTCAGAAACAAACAACCTAAATTCAATTTCAAAGTTCCAACAAAAAACGCAGTCGCCAAACACAAACCGAAAGTAAATAAAAAATTTCCATGCGGAGTGTTTACAAAAATTTAATTAGAGTCCACCGGCGGAATAGCTCTAAGGCTTAATTTCACATTTCAGAAGTTTCACGTTTTCCTTCTACGTTCACCAGTGCCACACTCTTTTAGCGGATAAGTCTCCTAGCGTCTATAGTAAACAAAATTCTACAAAAAGAAGAACATTGGACTATGGTGGAGATATACGTGGAAAAAATTATAATAGAAAACTTGAAATGCTAAATAGGAATTTCAAGGCTTTTAATTCTTAATCACGTCTTTTTTCGTAGACACATCTATTTATACACCAATTCAAAAATGAATTAATTTAATATTTACGTGTGTCTGTCACGTGAAAATGAAGAAAAAAATAGGTTTTTTGACGTGACAACGTCTTATAAATTGGTTTGCCGGGTGACACTTCAAGAAACTGCGTTACGCTCCGCTCACGTTATGCGCTCACAATGAGAGCGAGTGAGAGGCACGCGTCCCTTCCACTCGGGCATGGTTAGCCCGCCTAAGAGCGAGAGAGACAGACATAAAAAGTGAAAGGCATTTCATCCTTCTTCCTACTATACGAATGAATATTCACATTAAAATTATTTTACCACTCAAAGTCGTTGTCACGTAAAACTTTCGCCCGTACACCGACTTTACAGGCAACCAATTTTTTTTAAAATTTTATGAGGTACCTACAGATTTTAAACCCTTGAGATTACTCGAAAACCTGAATTTGCAACATAATTTTTTTATAGTTTGCAAAGAGCAAGTGCTGAGTTTCTTGCCAGTTCTTTTCAGTGCAAACCTGCTTTCTAGTGAAAAGCCTGTAAATTAGGCCTTTGTAAAAAAATGAAATAATATAGTAGATAGATACTCAGTAGGTACAGAGCATTATTATATTCTTGGGTATATTTAACATTATTAAATTTTATTTAAAAATTAATGATAAATTAATATAAGTTTTGTCACAGCAGCAATATATTCCATAGTTTACAGAACCTCCTTCTTTTTTGAAGTCGGTTAATAAAAACCTCTATGCTGCACAAAGTTTCTCTTTGAAGTCTCCCAGTTTAAATGCAAAATATTTTAATATTTCGAAATGCTGCAGACGTAATTATGTTCCCTAGGGAGACAATTCACGTCCAAAAATCTCTGGTGTTTCACTGGGCATTAATTTATGCTACGTTATAAGAAATGAGTAGTGGTAAAAAAAATTCCACGACCATGCTTGCTACTTTGGTTGGGCTATACGTTATAAATTGGGTATCATTTCCCAGATGCGTGGCTAATGTTTAAGTACAGTTGGGGGCAAAAATACATACATACCTTAAAGGCTAAAAAAGTATGCAAGTAACCGCGTATACAGACTAGGTATCAGATATAGGTTTAAAATAATAGTATATGGCAGGTGTGGCCAACTTGATTGGACCCAAGATCTCTTGTTCACTAACGAGACCCTGTGCGATCTACCAATTACATACTTCTAGAAATCTTAAATAAAACAGCATAGTTCAGTACACAATCATGTTGCAATTTTTATTTTTAATTGTGGAAGTGGAAATTTTAATTTTAATTAAAAAAAAATGAGACAACAGGCTTTTATCTACTGGGGCACCACAGAGTTAAAAAGCTATAGTTTATGAGTTACGATCTAGTGTTCCTCTTTCCCCTGTGTTCCTCTTACCCTAACTGACCATAATTGAAAAAGGATAAAATAATTTTTTTGAAAATCCCCGACTAAAGGAAATTAAGAAATAAGAACCTATCAGTATTATTACAAATCCAAGAAAATCCGTCAAGTCTGCAAAAATCGTGTTTTAAATTTTTAAATTTTCATATATAAAAAATGAAAATTAATCTTCAAACTAGCCATTAGTTCCTATGCAGCGTCTGAAGGCATCATCTGACCCTTGTTACCAAATTTATTAATGGAGCTTAGTTAAAATGTCGCTCTAAATTTCCTTTTTTGGGCATTGCCAGGGAAGACGTATTGCATAGTAGGCAGCAACAGTTTTCTTTCACCATAGTAAGGAAGTAGTCCAATTCCCATTCTGCTGCCACTATACTGCGTAAAATAGAGGATAATTACCGTGACGGATCAGCGATTGAAAAATTATACAAGATGATGCGTCCAGCAGTAGGTGATTATTACATTGGACAGTCTGGTCTACTACGTATTTATATTTTTTGCCTTGCCACGATCGACTGGACTAACAGTCGCGATCGACCGGTCGATCGCGATCGACCTGTTGGGCACCCCTGGTATATGGAATATTACAGAATGTATACCGATGCAAATTATGTACTATGCACTTTTGACCCTGATCGTACATAGCTTAAACCTATCTATCTCTATTTTATAGTTAGAAATCTACATTATTAGATTAGGTATAAAAAGAATATACATGTGGAACATGGAAACCTCTTTGACCCAGCAACCAATAATCTTCTTTATGAAAAACCGAAAATATACAAAGTAATAAGTATATTGAATTGTATCAAACCCATGTCAATTTCAACATGTGGGTACACTAACCCCGATACTGGGCCGCGGTCCAGGTAAACAGGGAGCCAACCATAAATAGCAAACAATAGAATCTTTCCCGAGAGATTACCCAAAATAATTGAAAACTGACGGATTCCGGTTCCCTGTCGACCCATTTCCATTTTTATATTTTTTTATTATTATCGTAATCTAATTGCACAACTACATATTAGAGTAAGTGTTTTTAAAGGCTCTGCAATGTCTGTTTAATTATGGTGGAAGATAAATAAGTTGGTCGACGGACGGACTTAGCCGCAAACACCCAAGTCCCGAATTATAAGCATATAGACATCAAAGATTAAAAAAAATATGGTAGAATAGCGTTCGATAAAAAAACTCAGACTTTAGAGCCGTGCTTATTCGCAATTTGTAGAAAAAATTACGTAATTTAGCAATGTTCATCCATTTTGCTCCGTCATTAGGCTCTATAAACACGCAACACAAATCCGAAAATTACAAATGACGCACGGTAGGTATTACAGTTTCAGGCTAATTAATCAAAATATTCCTTAGCTTATTGCTGACAAATAGTAACGATGTAAGCATTTAAATATTACTTGTACTACGAGAGTTTGAGAATTCATTGGGAAAACATAATCGTACTGACGTTTAATATGAGACGTTTAAAATGTTGTTTCGTTATTTTCCAATAAAAATTTTGGAAAATTATAAAGGAATTGATGAAAATAAAATCGGACATCACATAGGGATGTGCTTATAGATTTTAAGGCTTTTTTGTGAGTAAATTATGCCTTGCCAGTTAGAACCTACGGATACTTATGTTAAAAATATACATTTTTTGAAAATAATGAAAAACCTACTTGATTTAAATTTTCACATACATAAATGTGAAAACTTGGAAAACGTTTAAAACCTATAAGTGAAAAAATGGAAAACCTACATTGCTTTTACATATTATCTACATGAAAAAAATTGCAGTGGAGGAACAAATTTTTACAAATTTTCAGTGACGAAAACTTGCAAACATCATCTCCATCCGTGTAGTCTTAAAAGCGATGTGTCTTACGCCCAACGAAGTAATACACTGTTACCCGTTAGCACGTATTTCAAGTCGTAAGGGTAAAGTGCGATGTTAGACTTAACCCTTTTAGTTGGGAACAAAGGCCGTAAATACCGAGCGGGGTGCTTACGACAAGCGGGAACTTGACGCTCATACAAGTACGATGTTCAACTTTTTCAAAACTGTTTTGCTTCTCACTTTGAATTGCTTACGTTTTAAATGTGTACCTTTACGTGTGGATGTAATATCCTAGTGTCCCTAGTGTTGATTTACTGATTAATTATGCTGAGGCAAGAAATAAACTGGCATAATTGATGTTCTAATTACCGACCTAGTTACCAACTACTTCCATTTGACTAGATCCAAAGGGGGGCAGTACGACTTGTTGACGACCCCATAGTCTCAGTATCAAGCTGGAACATTTAGAACATCTTAGAGACGTCAGTTCTCTATGTGTGTTCGATCGGTTGTTCAATGTGCTCTGGAGAGCTGTTAGAAATGATTCCTCTTTCCACTTTCTTTATGCATACATTCCGGCGTAGAAACTTGTTCCATCCATTCACCCGGTATGGCAGATCTTTCTTTCCACACACATGCAAACTATGGAACCAGCTACCAGCAACAGTGTTCCCTAAAAAATTTCAACATGGGGTTATTCAAGGGAAGAATAAACAAATCAATTCCCCTGGTGCTGCAAATGTCTATGGGCGGCGGTGATCGGTTTCCATCAGGTGACCCGCCCGCTATTTTGCTCGCGTTACTTATATATTAAAAAAATATTCCGTTCATTAGGTTATGTGGTCATTAGGTTTTGTTTCAACTCAGTTTCAGCTTAGAAAATATGCTATAACTTTCATTTAGAAAGCATAATTCCTATCCTCATACTCATTACCTTCTAATGATAATAATGATTGTGATACAAAAAATCAAAATAACAAATTCGTTATGTTACTTACGTAGGCGTATATTATTATGAGGGTTTGCAATAGAAGCTCATCACTAACTTTACTTTGAGAAAATCTCTTTCTGAAAAGAAATCTAGCAAAAGAAGACGGCAGAATGTTTCACTTAATACATTTTATGTGGAAAAATAACGAGTCTACCACCTAATGAAACAACCTACGCTTTACAACACAAACAGGAGCTATAAATTTAATTAAACCAGCAACTTCAAAACCTTTTGTCTATCTTACTTCACTCGAGCTCAACGCGAGTGCTTATTACAAAAGAGAATTTCCAAAATTAATGCCGCGAGGGAACACGTGCCGAAAGCTATTTGAAGTTGGATCAAAAACATGTACTAGTCTGCTACGAACACGCTACAGTGTTTCAATTATTTATCAAACGCCTGACCGCGGGCAAAGCCGCAGGAATCAATAACTCAATACGTCTATACTGTTTAGTGTTTACTGGCGCGGCCTCCGATGTGCAAATAAAACTAATGAACTTTGTGCAAACAAATGCACAATGTAGATAATCACTGGTTTCATAATGTATGTGTATTCGTGGAATAACTGTTATTTGAATCGAATTAACAAATCTGTATTGCAGGTGCATTTTTTCGGTATATACACTAGACTCGAGTGATATTATTTTTCACATCTTAAACTATAAAAAAGGCGCCTGGAAGTGATTACCATACCATATGAGGCAATAAGGGGTTTCTTACTAAATAAGAAACTATAGGAATTTGCTGATTGTCTTATCTGATTTCAACGAATATCTTCAACCGTAGCTATAGATATGACGTGTTTGCTGTATGGAAAGGAAATGGCACAAAATAAAAAAAAATGTAATGACACGTGCGATCGTTGTATTGATCACGTGACTTGAATGGAGACAACTGGCATTTTCAGACATTTTTTTAGTTTTGAATGTCCTTCCACTCATTCTATTTAGTTTCTATCTAGCAACGGCAATTTGTCTACATTTGTTGATTTGACGACGCTAAAAGAGAGAGAAACAATTTTTATATGAGTACAGGAAGGAAACATTATTAATTATGCCCTCATAATAAACTCTGAAAATTAAACACGAGCGTCGTATTCCGTCGCATTCACATATTAAAAACAATTTCTTCTCTGTGAGGATCAAATTTTCGTGGTCACTCATCCTTAAGGCGAGTAAAGCCTGGAGGGCAGCAATAGTACCTAAAGGTAAAATTAGATTTAGGTAACCCCAACACTGAAACAGAAGATTTTACCTCCGCAATCCATGTCCATTTAAGCCGGTCTACCGTGACAGTTAAGCCATTTCTTATAGTCGGCTGCCAACAAAATAATGGGCACATTTCGCAATTTCACCTTAAGCCTCTTGACCAGTTTATTGTTTCAGTCTTAGTTATCTGACCAGTATGAATTAGTTGCAGTTTAACAGAGCTTCAGTAATGGGTACCTAGTTTTACTTTTTACTGTTACAACTTACAAGTTTTTTTCTGTATGAGCTTCACATTTAAATAAGGTTTTAATAATAGGCTAGCTTTTGAGCGCGGCTATGCCTTCGCGAAATTCAGTTTTTACTAAACTCTGGAAGCCTGAATTTTATCATACGGTATCAATGGTTAATCTAGGTCCTAGGTTAACGTAAACGGTACATTTTATCTAAGATATTATATAATCTATTCCCAAAATCCAAACATTTTTCAGTTGTTACGGCGTTATTGAGTAACATACCTGTACATAATATACATATGCGCCTACACGCAGTACGCACACATACACACAAACAAACCTGCGACTCTATAATATACGAGTGTGATGTAGATTGTAGGCTTGCTGTAAATTGTGTTGAAAAGCCGAGATGATTTTATGTGACATCCACTCCTAGACATCACAACCCACATATCCACATCTACAAGTAATTATCTAAAACCTTGCAATAAATGTTCAAGATACCCACCACTGAACGATGTTTTCATTAGCACTAAGTGCTGTGGTAAATGTGAAGCTACTGGTATAAGAGTTAAATACTTACATAGTAATAAATTAGACGACCGAATGGCGTGGTGGTCTGCGCCGGAGGTCGTGGGTTCGATTCCCACTACTGGTAAATGTTTGTGTGATGAGCATGAATGTTTTCCAGTGTCTGGGTGTTTTTCAATATATTATATTTATGTATATTAGTATGTATGTATATTTATCAGTCATCTAGCACCCATAACACAAGCTATCGCTTACTTTGGGGCTAGATTGCGATGTGTAAAATGTCCCGTATTTATTTATTTAAAATCTAGAGGTTAAAACATGCATGGTTACACTTTTTACAACAGAAAAGAAACTGATTGTATTAGTTTTTAGTCTCCCAGATATCTGGTGACCCTTTTCCAATAATTAGCGTCCATTTTTCACAAAGGGCGGGGCATTCGCAGGGATAAAAACAATTGACAACGCCAATACAAGAGGCTTTATCTCCACAATCGTTCCTTTTGATCGTGTTATGTTATCCCTGTTGGTTACCAGCAACACACAATTCAGTTCTGACAACGAAGAACGAGATTACGTTTTATCAGTTCCTATACTCGAGGTAGAGTTGGAGCTTGTTTCTTCCTCTTTGCAGCCACAACTACTAAAATGCTTTGGCTGAAATGTAAGTAGCTCATTCCCTGGACTGAAACATAAAACTTTTTATCGAAAAACTCAACATGGTTCTCGCACTATGTATATTTTACATAGACTACATTATATCCCAATTGAGCAGTAAACCAAGAGGAATGTTACCAGTTGCAACATTGGCCCAGCCACAGTGATTAAGAAATATCTCTCTCATCGTTGTTGCAAAAGTGACAAAGCGTTGGAACTCAGTAAATAGTTAAATGCCTCAGTTTTCTGAGATGAAGAATTGCACTTTTGAAGAAGTTTTTAAAAATTCATTCTTGCAATGAGCACTACTAAATGCGTTCTCGGCGAAGTAACAATTTTCGCATAATCCCTCGCGCTGGGCGGGAGAGGGCGGGCAAGCATTAGCAGGGGTAAATTAGATTTGACCCCGACACCAACAGAGGAGGTCGTAGTTTCGCCGTCCATGACTATCCGCTTTACTAGACCGCCCCTGTAGTTTATCCATTTTATATTATTTTCTTTTTGACGAACTCTTGATTTAGTCGTAGAATAAAGCAATCATAGGCATTTTCTAGGCAAGCGCGCTCCAACCTACACCTCATCATCGCTTTTCGTCAGCCAGGATTGTCGTCAACCGCAAACCTATTTACATTAAAAAAGTCGTTATTAGACAAGAGCAGTTGGTACTGAACGTAGTTTAACGTTTGAAAATCGAACCACTAACATTTCGATGTTCATTTGCAGGCTGAAAACCCTTAATGATTCGTAGATCTATGAAGCTGATGGAGAGTTAAATTCAGCTTTTGAGCAACATAGCCAAACAAATAAGCTTGTATCTCTTATCCATTTCCTTTAACAAAAATTTGTAAGTGTAAAAAATAATAAGTACTTAATAATCGTTTTCAATGCACACCTATTTTATGTTATTAGTGCTGTAAAACTTTTCGAGCGTCACATTTAGATTGTTAAAAGTGTAATCCAGAATTATTATTGTAAGCGAGACGAAGTTTGAAGCTAAAACGGGCAAAGAGCTTAGCGTTAGAAGTTAAACAGTCTATCACCTCGTACAAAGGGGATTTTATGCTCATTTAATTTCACGCTACGGAATACTCACTAAAGCTTCTGCCCACTACCTACCTACTGTCGTCGACTATTTTCATGATAAACCAGTGTGGCAATTAGTTTTTGATCGAGTAATTATCTTGTTCCATATACTATGTCTATTTTTGATAGCTCCTTTATGCTCAGGCCATATTAAGGTTAATGTCAATGCCCAAAAATGTCTCAAACTACGCAATTATTTTTGCCAGTAAATAGTCGTGATGGCTGCATGATTACTTACGTCATCGAGTTAATAGAAACTACGACTTCCCACGAAAATTACACCTGAAATAGATAAAAAAAATTTCGCATCTTGGCAGCATGTGCGCAGTAAACAAAATCCCTGAAACTCGATGAAGTAAAATAGGGCTCTCGTACTGCACCTGAATTTGGTAGAAATGTGGAACCTCCTTGAAACCATGTTCATTTTGTAATTAAAATGAATCTCTCTAAATACTAATTGGCCTGCCAGCTCGTTTTTATGTTTTTTTTTACTTTTCCGTTTTTTTTTTTTTATAACGAACAACCTGCCAAACTGCGCCTGGGCAGACCAATATTCCAGGTGTACTTTTTGTGGGCAGAAGTATTTTCCATTAGCTCAATGACGCAAGTAATCATGCAGCCGCCGCCCGGACTAAAATTACGAGTAGAACTGAGTGATACACCACGGTAAACGGTCATATATGCGGTATTATTACTATTTCTGTGGTCATATAAGTTCGCGATGTTCAATCATTCAATGGCATATCCCGTATATGTGGCCCGAGCATTACAGCAGCAGTTATTTACTCGTACGCAAACTGATCATTAATCATTTACCTACCTGTGCCTTAGCCATGGGCACCCTCGTGTCGACTGTCGATATAGACATGGGTGCGGAAGAATATCCACTATTTACAACCTCTTAAATACTCACGCCGCGCAAAAACCAAATAACTAGTTTTTCACTTTCCCGAGTGGGTAGTTTTCACGTAAAATACCTAAACACATGGCACAATGTGAGGTATTGGCTCTGTTTTACTTTAGTTTTTATGCAAGCTTCGAGTACGCATCTAATCAATATCAATACTAAAATTTTTAGTCAACCGATTATTTTAAAACGTCGTAACCTACGTTGTAAAAGGTATCGACGACTAATTGAGGCACTTATCATAGTGGTCCTACTTTCTGCATCGGAAGTCATGGGTTCGATTCCCAAAACTGGAAAATCTGTAATGATCATGGATGTTTTCCAGAGAATGGGTGTTTTTTATGTATTGTATTTATGTATATTCCATTTAATGAATTTATAACATATCAGTTCTCTAGTACCCATAATACTAGCTATCGCTTCATTTGGAACTAAATTGTGATCTGTGTAATATCCTGATATTATATAATTATGTCTGTATGTGTGATTGACTGCCTGACTGACCTATCAACGCACAGCTCAAACCACTAGTCAGATTGGGCTGAAATTAGGCATACAGGCAGCTATAATGACGTAGGCATCAGCTAGGAAAAGATGTTTAAACATTTAATCCCCTAAGGGGGAAATAGAGGTCATTCGAGCTAACCCGCAAGTGCCCTCTACATAACAAAAGATTAAAGCCTGCGCCACATGGTTGCCAACAAGCCCGTATGCAGAGGTGACCTGGTTGGAGGGTCGGTTGGTACTGCCGTCGCGCGTTGCGGCTACACGGCTGCAAACTTAAGTGTGTTTACAACTGCGGTAGGAGCACGACGAGTAGATATGGCTCCCGCGTTATCAAAAATTCAAAAAGTTGGTGTTTCGCTGGCACTCTTGTGTGCTGTAGATGAAGAAAAAAAGCCTTAGAAGAGGATTTGGATGAAGCGATGGCTAAAAGAACGACTACTACTGAGTCACTCAAATTTAATAGGATTATTGGATTTTGACGATTTATATAATTTTTTAAGGATGGAGAAAGACACTTTTGACGAGTTGGTGGAAATGGCTCGACCATTCATAGAAAAGAAGGATACAATAAAAAATATAATATACAAAAGCATAATATAATAAAGTACTCTGTGGAGGCGGCGCAGTAAACGTGCTCGCTCATTGCTAGACAGAGCGCGACTGTCTTTGAGGTTGGTTGGAACGCGCGGCTACACAGTTGGCAACCGCGCTCTCCGACCACTGTCGGCAGAGCAAGACTCCTGACCAAGGTTGTTGAATGTCAAATCGGCCAACATTGCAGAAACGCTGGCTACACGGCAGAAATCTGCAATGTCACCCCTGCATACGGGCTTGTTGGCGACCGTGTGGCGCACGTTTTATATTACAGACACCTTTAAAAAAAACTAAAATGTCATTGATCATAGAGGACAATGAGTTTTCTCAAAAAATTGTCCCAAAACAATTATTAATTTTATACACAAACTAACAAAACAACAAAACATAATTCACAGAGAAACCACAGAGGCATTGAATATTAAAGTTCATTTAAGCTCACGCCATTTGCACATAGCTTATAATTAAAATTCATATTAGGGGCTGGCAATTACTAATGCTACAGTCTGAAAGCTAAAAATAAAGAAGTTTATTTGGAAACCCACGCGAACATTTCCCACAGGGTCTGTGAAATTGGATAACATTCTTCGCTCATTTTCTAACAACTTGCGTTATTTCATAAGAAGAATATTAGATATACACTTACCTTAAGTACCGTAATCAATTTTAGTCAATTTAAATAAAATATTAGGCATCAAAATACTGCGAGAACTCACTTTCTAAAAGAATTTTTACATAATATACACTTACCTTAAGTACTGTCATCCATTTTAATAAATTCAAATAAAATATTACGCAAAACAAAAAACACTAACATTTTCTCAAATCTAACTGGACTGTAAAGCTGTAATTTCTTGAAAGTTTCTTTTAAAGGTTTAGTAAGTAATTTTTTGATTAGGTTAGTACTTCCTACCCTTAATCTGAAATCCTATTATTCTATATATGTGAGTGTGTGTGATGAATATGTGTATATGGTTGTTACTTCTTCGTTACAACACGACTTTCGTCTTCGTTACGTCACAACTACTAAACCGATTTGGATGAAATTTGGATTAAGTAAATATAAATAATACACGGATTTACACACAGGCTACTTTATATCCTTGAAAATCATGGTTCCCGCGGTATTTATGAAAAACCAAAATTCACGTGAGTTGAGCCGCAGATGACTACTAGTGTTCGTACTATATATTATATTTTTGCACCCACAATTATTGTTAATTTGATTTTGCTGCAATTTAGAATAGAGATTTTGAAATGACCTTTGCTGCTCCAACAAACGCTGCTTCTCGACGAACTTTGCAGTTGTAACTTGGAATACAAAATACTCGTATTTAGGATACCAATTCCAAGCGTTTTCCACGTAACAACTTAGTCGTCAGGCCACGGCCCACGGTACACAGAAAACTCGTCGAGAATGCTTATACCTACTTCAAATGTCAAGAGAGAGAGTGTTAAATATTACCCACGCTCACAACCATTTACTTTCCTTTCAACAGCTTATTCGTCCCATCTGAAAAAATTCGTCCCATCTGAAAAACCTTTGTTACAGACAATTAAATGCAGCGCTGGAATTTATGTCTTTCTAGGACTCTTTAAACCGCCACTTTATAATTTTTTTCTCTGCAAACATTAAGGATCTTTCTAGAGCACACAATGAAGTACTGGCGCTGATGATTTTTGTAGAACTTGCCATTTTTAATTTTTGTTGATAATCTATACTTATAATAAATCTGTAACAGGTCAAATTCTGTACATTAAAGATATTTTGAAAATTTTTTTTCGAGGGCACTCTTAAATCGGTTCTGAACCCAAAACTGTATTTTTTTTCATTTTTGTCTGTCTGTCTGTCTGTCTGTCTGTCTGTCTTTCTGTATCACGGCCGCGCATCACGCCGAAACTACTGAATGAATTCCAATGAAACTTGGTATGACTTGAGTTCATACTACGAGGAAGGACATAGGATACTTTTTATCCCGAAATTCACCATGGTTCCCTTAGGAGAGGGGATAAAAGTAAAAATGTATTTGTAGCCAAACTACTCAGAGACGGCTGGACCGATCGTTATGAAATTTTCAGGGAATGATCTCTGGGTGCGGGACCGGGTTGTTATATATATATGATGTCCCAAAATGCTGAAAGAACCCTGGCCCTGGCCGATTTAATTTTCCCATACAAAAACCAAGGGCGGTACCAGTGTACGGTGGAATCGAACGAATCGCACATCAAATGAAAGAGCGTAAAAAAATAATCGATCCGAATCGAGGACTTATATGTGGAGACTTAGGATTATCGAGTATTTTCGAAATAAAAATAAAATTAATAAATTGATTTAATGGCGTTGCTAAGTAAACATTTCATTGCTGTCACGTCAGCACCTCTGACAGGTTTGTTTCGAAATTTGTAGCCGGAGTATGATGTCCGACCTCTTTGGTCTATTTAATTTATTTGATATGCAAATAACGTTATAATACCGATTGTGGTTTCGGAGAATATCGAACATTACCTACGTCGATGCCAAGTATTTTATTTTTATTTGTTCAAGAAAGGGTTAACGCTGAAACAGATTGACAAATTAGGACCTGCTCCAGCGTATATACAATCGTTAAAAAATGGTCAGAAGAATTGATGACCCACGAGCTGGATGGCCATCAGCTTCGAGTACTGAGAATAACGTCGGAAATATTTGGGATTTCATACTCGGGGCCGTTGATCGAAAATCAGGATCAGGGCTTCGAAGCTTTCTGCGAGATGGGTACCGAGGCTTCTTTCAGCTGAACATAAATGCAACCGACTAACGATTTAGCGCAATTGTTTGGAGTTGTTTAAAGCCGATTCACCAAACTTCTTACAGATATTTGTTAGTACTGATGAAACTTGCTAAATCAGGGTTGGATTTACTTTCCTTTGGCAGGAATTCGGGGGAGAAAGGTGTTGTATTTGGTAGAGGTTTGGTCCCTGATTATAACAATACTATTCGCATTACGAGGTAACGCACTGTTTTCGAGCTTTTCAAAAAAACAATTATTCCATCTATGTGGCGGTCAGTATAAATCGGGAGGTCTTTTTTCGAAGTTAGGATGATTTTTAGGAGATACAGTAGGACGAGATGGAACACCACACATATATTTTGTCGTACCGACAAAAAAAATAGGCCACAGAACTTTTTAAATATGTTATTTGTAGTATTACAGATTCAATTTTTGACACAAACCACTTAGGATGTAGAGCGAGCGAAGCGAGCTCGGGACTTGGGGCACCTCGACTTAACGGATAGGTGACGAAGAGGATGGCGAGAGAGGATTCTGAGTGGTTATTTTCTTTTATGACCACCCAGAAATACTCGGTCGACTCGGTCGACGGAGCCCCGCTTCGCGGGGCTCCGTCGACCGAGCCTTAAAAAGGGTAAGGGAAAGACTGAAGGCTAAAAAAGAGTTCAAAGTTCTGTCAACAAGTCCTCTCAATTCTGTCCTCAAGATTTTAAAGCTCTGTCGACTGACCCTTAGGGGGGGTGAGGGGTAGATGGTGATGGATAAAGGGTTTTCCTAACTCCTTTACTTCTTCTTTAGGCTACAATTCCCATTCCAAAACATGTATTTCAGTATAATTATAACAGCAAAATTGAATTCAAAACTTCATAATTAAAAAAAATATTTCTTAAAAGCTACTACGTGTCGAAAGTTTTAGCTTGGGAGGGGGGGAAAAATCCCATTTTTTTTCTTCCCACCCCTTCCCCTTTCGCTTCTCTCCGCGACGAAGCGACTCCATCATCGTCACTTTAATTATTTCATCTTTTTAAATTTGCTCAAGAATGGTGCAATACCTTTTCAGGGAGTGGTATCGGGGGTTAGGGGACACTTCCTCTCCCTCCCTTCCCCCTTCCCGTCCCGCTACTCCTGCCATTGGATTCTAAATTTCTACCATGGAGTCTTCTTACATTCTCTCCTATCTGCTGTCAACGTGCAATACTCTTCCATACGATCCATCCATTTCTTTTTTGGTCTTCATCTAAGTACTTACTAAACAAACCTCTCTTATTCTGAGAGGAAATCCTAACCCAGCTATTGTGGGGTTGAGATGAAATTCAATTATATTTGATCCAGCGAGAGGCTTCGGCCGCGTTCAATTAAATGTTGACAGAAGTGAAAACCTCAGGTGCCATCTGGAAACAAAGTGAGACAACGGTAGATAGATACACCATGACATAACTAAAATTCGGTAATGCGAGAAAAAATTACTTTCAAGAAGGTACCACATTAATTTTAGAGATGGCGCTATAAGTAATATCGCAACATGGCTATACGGTTTGACTTACACTGAGGGTTTGTATGTCTGTAATTTCTGAACTACAAAACTGATAAACTTTAAATATTTCAGAGACAATCTATGAAGTACCTCCTTTCGAACAAAAAAGAATGAATGAAATCTGACCGCGTGTTAATGAATTATAACTTAATACATAAACATTTTGACTTTGATGTCGTCTTCCAGGGAAACCACGCTGAATTTCGGAATAAGAAGTATCCTATGTTCTACTTCGGTATATAAACTCACATCATGCCAAGTCTCATTTTAATCCATCCAGCGGATTAGCCGTGATGCGTGGCCGTGAAATAGAGAGACAGACAGACAAACGGACAAAAATTAAACATATTACAGTTTTGGCTTCAGTATCGACTAAAGAGTGCTCTGTAACAAAAAATTTCGAAATATCTTCAATGTACGGAACGTGACCCGTTACAGTTGTACCTATATTAAATAAATAAAATTATTAATATTATGAGAAAAAAATAACAGGCAAAACGAAGTTTGCCGGGTCAGCTAGTAACAAAATATAGACAACAGTATACTACAGCGCTTAAAATTACATCAATTCAAGAAGTGAGTAAAAAAATATTAATAAAAAACCTTTATTGTTTTAAAACAGCATCCAAAGAATAGTTCCTATCAAAGAAATCCGCAACTACTTCGTTAACTCTTTCCACGTAAGCCGACTGATTTTGCGTCTCATACCGACACGGTTCTTCACCGTGATATCTCATTTCAGTCATCTTCAAGGCCTCTTCAGTCTCCGCTGTTATTATTTTCATGGATATTAAAGCTTCTATCAAACCAAGTACGGAATAATCTCTCAAATGGCTCAGAAAAACTCGTTTTGGATAAACATCTTCGACATTTAAGTTGCATTGTCTTAAAACAGCCGATAGAGTTCCAAAATATATATCGAGCAGTTTATCATAATTTTTGGAGAGGAACTTTTGTTCGGCAGACATATACAGGAAGTACGATATATCGGTCGCCGGTGACGCATAGCGGACCAATTGGTAGTCAAGGAACAGGACATCCACTGGTCTCTTCCCCTGCAATTGAGAAACCGCGATTTACTAATGTTATTTATAGGTACAAAGATAGTAGGTATGGCTTTCATTCTTTGACTCCATTTTCTAGCCATATTATGCCACTATGCGGTACGCTAAAAAGATAGAAATGGAATGAATTTCAAAAATGTATGAAAATGATCGCTAAATGATTGCCAAATTGGTCATTTGACCCCGCACATTCTTATACATGTTTAACCCCTGACTCAAAATGTGTGTTGTAATGTTGACTTTGACTTGACTTTGTCTGTGTGTGTGTCTGTCTGTGACATTGTAGCTCTCAAGCGGATGAACGGATCTCGATGCGTTTTTTCAATTAATTTAAAAGCGGTTTTCCTTGCGGTGGTTCTTGGTCTTGGTGTAAGAGTATCAGCTCTTCTCCAAAAAGATGGAAGTCATTTATTTCATAACTCAATATGAGTGTCAAACGAAAGAGCTTGACTAGTAAAATACTATACTATGCCAAATTTCAAATCCAATATGGGTGTCACCATGCAATGGCGAATTATGGTTGTCGGGGTTTTTTTAAATTTTTAATTTAAATAGTTATTTTGATTTTCGTTCGAAAGCGATGAAATAGTAATCTTATACTCTTCCCATTCGTTTATATTCCCTTTGATACATGAAACAGATATAGCAATAGCAAGGGACCAGAGAGAGATAAAGGTAAAGTGGTCTCTTGCTGGTGTATTTACTGGTGTATTAAGTAACTTGAAACTTACTTGATATTTAAAGAGTATGTTATTATTCCAGCAATCTCCGTGACAAATCGTACTATAATTGGGTACGGGTGCAGAACATTTACTTAGCAGCTGTAAAATATTCGGAGTAACATCGATGAGTTTGGCTTTAATCTCTGGATTTGAGATAACATTTACTGAAGATTTAAAATAGCTGATTAAACATTTTGGAATACTTCCCATATCAGCGTATTGAATATCCTTCGCGCATAAGTTTTGTATTGTTTCAAACTCATCTGGATTGTGTTTTTGTAAGGCAAACGACAATGCGTGGATTTTAGCTAGATTCTTCACAACTAGAGAAGCGTGTGCAAAGTCCATTTTATGGAATCGATCTAGAATTCTGAAGTCATTTACAGTATATAGCACAATGGTTTCTTTATCACGTTCAATGCTTGCAAGTACACAATTTAGGAATTTAATTTTTAAACCTTCTATAACGCCGAATCTTCTTTGAAGTTCCAATATCTTTGGTACGACGATCTCATAAAAAACATATTCTCTGTGATAAGATGCCCTAAAGCATTCGCGGTCTGATAGATTTTAGTGCCACTTTATTATAATCTTTGTTTCAATTGCGTAACCATCTCTCACACCTTTAATGTTTACCTTGTGTACACCATCGAGAAAACAGTCTATTTCATCCGTACCAAACTCTATGAAATATTCAATATTCTTTATGTTAGTAATATCACACACTTTACGGATAATATTCACTAGGTCATCGTGCAAACGAGATACTTTCCGAACACGCATTTTACGACTTTATTTGTGAAAGAGGTTGATAACAATAAAATATCAAACCAATACTATTGATATCTCATAGAACCAATATATCAACTGAAACTCTTGATTGACACTATCGAGGCTGGCTATGCGGTTAGTTTATTTTGACGTGCGGATTTACAAGCGTTGGACGATAACGTGATGAATAAAGGCTTCAACATATAGATAGATATAATACTTTATTGCATACCTCAAATTTAAAGAAAATATAACCTCGTGAAGTAAAACTAATTTATGTACAACTTTGGCTAAGTACTTCCCGGACAATCAACAGGCTTAACGAAACGTTGAAACTTTTGTTTGTCGCAGTTCGAAAATAAAACATGTCGTGCTCTGGTATATTTGTAGTGGTTACCAGTCTCTGAAGTACATATCTACCTATAGAAGCCCAAAATTCTCAAGAGTATTGGGTAATTTTATGATTTGTTTTAAAATCAAATCGTCCATCACGTGATGTTTTCTAGCCGGTATCTGATATCTCGTACATTGCGAATAACACACATTCAGTTGTTAACATGAACAACTTATTGATATTAACGGCGTAGACGGCGTATTTAAGCGACTTTAGTGACCTGCAGTTTAAAAACTATAAAGACAAGTACTGTCAAATTTAAACGTCAAGTATTTTGAGTCTATAATCCAAAACCTCTGTGACGGAAGCAAAACACGATTGGATAATTTTTTTTATAGAAAGTTCTTCCAAAAGTCGCCCTAAAATGTCCGTTTTTCAATTTTTGTCGGAAACTACAATGGACGTCATTGTAATTTTTGTTTTAACGTGCCGGTTAGGTTATAATAATATCAAACGCTAAAAAATGTTTTTGACAAATAGCCGTAAAACGTCGTTTTTCTGTAATACTCTTCCGCGACGCTGCATATCGCATCTACCAACGTATTTGTGAGAATGAGAGAGAGGAAAATAAATTCAGTATATCTTCATAAACTGCAACGTCGCTTTTTGCGTCATATTTGCATGAATCCACGAGGCAGTGCATTGAACGCTATCAGCGCGGAACAAGTCCTGTCAGACCAGAGTGAGATAAACTAGCCTACTACAATACCTTTTATAGCGTCTTTCAATGCGTGCTCAACGATCTCTGTACTTGGGCTACTGGTTCCGCATTCAACGAGCCTCCCCACAATTGTATAGAGTTTCTGGTCACTGCAAGTAATCTAGCTACTATTGAGAACGTTAACGACTTGATAGTCATTATACGAGCTATTTGATTTATACGTATGTAATATTCAATATTCGACATAGTGTTGACATAACACTAAGGCTCGGTTGCTTGACTTGACTTTAACCGAAAACGTTATAGTTAAATATGGCGGCCTGACTCTCAAGTCTCACGTCATTTGAAATAAGGGCCAGACCACCATATTTAACTAAAACGTTTCAGTTAAAGTCAAGTCAAGCAACCGGGCCTAAGTCGAATCTTAGTTAATAATTGCATCGTCTATAGCTTTTGATCGTGCTAAAGAAGTTGCATTTTCTGAATAACTGATTATTAGTAATAAGCCGAGTGTATCTTAAACATACAAGTTGTAGCTGTAGGAAAAATTGTTAACAGTAGGTAGGGGTCAATTTCCACTTAATCAAATTGATTTGATTGATCGAATGGTTGATTGATTGAAATTGACTTTAAAGGCTGGTAAGACAATAATATAGATAATCCAGATTTACAACCTATGGACCTTTGGTAATATTTATTCCTAGGACAAGCTTAACATTAATTTGAAGAGGAAACAGGAATAGCCGTATTTAGTGCGGCTATCAATAATAACGATACTGACCGAAGCGGCCACAATATTTTGATAAAAACTTTAAAATAATATTATCGTACTAACTATTCATATAAAAATAAAAACTTCTTGAATATATTCCATATTGAATCTACAAAGTTTATGAATTTAGTATAATCAAACCTAAACTTTCACCTAAAATACTCAAATACTTCAATATTTCCAAAGTTAATACGTTTACGTGCCGAAGGTAATTGAGTTCGCCTGCCTCGCTGAAAATATTTTGTAGGCAGGTAGTTGTTTGTTTAGGATGTATTCGTTGACGCAGGTCCCATGCCTGCAGGCGTTCAGAATTTGTAAGACCCAAACACATTTACCACACCCTGGGCGCATAAATTTATCACGCCCTGTTCTATTCTATAGCGGGCAACATGGAAAATGGATATAGGCTATTTGTCATAGAAAACAAACACACACCAGCAAAGTAAAGACTAGACCTGAATATTGAGGCGAATATTATTCATGACTTTCCTCTCAAAATGGCCAGCCTCAAAATGGTCTGGAGGTAGCCTCGACATGGATGGACAAACAAGGCTTCGAATAACAGCAGATTTTCCAATACACAAAAGAGGCAACCTAAAAAGATCTGCCTATCAGCTATTTACAGGTATGAAATAAAATATTTACAATTTTTTTATTTCAGCACTCATCATGACATTTTAATAACCGGGATTGAAGAACGATATGGTATACAGTATGGTTATACAGTAATTCAATACTAGGATCGTCTGCTAGACAGGAGTTCGCTATGTAAGCTACATACATTTATACGTGTACAGTCCATTTTTATTTAAAGAAAAATATTAATAAAGTTAAGAAGTTGTTTCTAAATTAATTAAAAAAAAATTAACGCTTTCATAACCATGACAAATGAGTTAAGTATGCCTATCGTAAAATAAAAATTATTTAGGCTTACTGTGAAATAATTAACTACAATTATTACTGTTAGCAGCAGGTTGGTAGTATTGACCAATATTTCAAGTAAAATTTCTAATTTGACTAACTTAGGTACATTTTCTTACTCTTAAACATGGCATACTTGCTTAGTTATACTTAATCTGGAAAGCAGAAAAATCATGAGTGGCAATGGTAATGCATTTTTGGTAAACGGAAATAAGTCTAGACATTCGGGAAATCGGTTTTGGGTAGAAATCGAATTCGCTTGAACGTCGATTTTTCCGTTGACGCGGCCGTATCGTACCACGCCGCATATACCTCTGGTATATAATATGTATGTAAATACGAGCTCAAGTACCCGATTAGGTCCAGGGAAAGGGTAATATAGTCCACTTCTGAAGCGAGCCAAAGTCCACTTAGGTATTTGAATAGGTAGATACCTGCTCTATACAGAAATGATTTCCGTTAATAAAATATACCTACATGTTATAGCTTTATATTTTGCTTATAGTCGTAATAATTTTAATTCAAGACTGCTATCTCACACTTAATTGTAAGTGATAATGTAGCGTCATACCGTTATTATAAGAAATCATTTGCACTTCTTTGACAGTAGGTATTAGGGCATTAAAGTAATAACTCGAAATATTTTCTTACATTAATCTCCATCTCCATAAATAATAAATTGCACCCGTTCGAAATTTTATTGAAGATAATAATTATGTCTTAGATATGATTTTGTCTATTTACTTTTGACAAAAATAAGCATAAGGTTCTCTATTGAGTGCGTATGTATTTTCTAATTCTGTATTTCTATATTAACACGATACCGGAGAGCTACATACTTGTAAAAAAAAATACAAACCATGGGAACTAACAAATTACTGAGTTCAATATAACTAAACTGTATATAGTTCCGGTAAATGGCCAACCCTCTATAGAATTCTCCCTCAAATGTAACATTCGACTTTAGCACTTCCGAGAATGATAAGGATCAGCTTCAGCGTATCAGAGCACCCACGTCAAAACAGACGTCGTGTCATAAAAGGAATCAAAGCGTGAAGGGAACCTTGCCAGCCGCTAATGAGGTTGTAACAGGACGTGTGACGTACAACATCAATTTCCTTATGCCGCATTTAGATATTCGTGCGAATAGCGAGACGAAGACGCATGTGTGAACACTGATTTCACTATTCGCCTCGTGCTTCGTATTCGCGATTCGCGGTTTCGCGTTGAGAGCGGATTTTCGGACACGAAATATGAATAGCGAATACGAAATTACTGTTCACATATTCGTCTGCATTCAGTTGCAACTAGCGCCCGACCTAGCACGACGTTAAAAAATGGACGTCCTCCATGTTCGTGTGCGAATATCGAAATGAATCACACTACTAATATGTGAACAGTCAGTTCGCGTTGGTATTCGTATACGAATGTTTCGTCGAATACGAGACGAATAGCGAAACACGCATATGTAAATGCGGGGTTAGACAAAGTTACCCATTCCAAATACTCCCTCTACGCATTGCTATGTAAATGGCTTTGTATGTGATACCTCATTAATTGGATGGTTAATGGTTACGTTGATTGATTGACGAAAAACAAATATCTACATCCCTACTTAAAATTATAAATGTGAATGTAAGTTAGTTTGTTAAGCTTTCACGCCTAAGCCACTGAACCAATTTTGATGAAATTTAGCATAGAGATAAACAGAAGTTTTCCCAAAGACATTGGCTACTTTTTCTCTCGGTAAAATCCATAGTTTCCGTGGGATATTTAAAAAACCCATATTTTACAATCTACAACGACAGCTAAAGGTAGATTGTTTTAGCAAACTGACTTGAAAGTAAACGGGAACGGCAAATTCACATTTTCATCGAAATTAGTGAAAAACCGAATTTCAAGCGGGCAGAGCTGCGGGCAAAACTTAGTAAATGATAAAACTATTAAAGCTAAAATATTTATAAAGAAACCAATTCTAGAAATGTATTTAGAAAGTACAATTTCACAAGATACTTTTCAGACGCAATTAATAAATATAATATTCGGTAGCATACTATAAAAGATAGGTATTATTGTAAATATTTCCTATTTTCTCTTTGTTTCAAGAAAAATGAATTTTGTATGACTAAATTGGAATGCCAAATGTATTTTACCCGGACTCTTTGTCGCCGTTAGAAGCAGTTAGTGTGGATAACGTCTATGTGCATCGAGTAGATAGTGACTGGAGAGCAAACAAAGGTAAACGCTGCACTGAAGACCTGCACAAGACTGTTATTTACATATCGTTACGATAGAATGTTGAATATCGAAAAGTATTTTCATAGTAATATTCGACATAACATTGTTTTTGAATAAACAGTCCCCTGTCTTGTGCAAATCAGACTAGAAGCATCAATATTAACTCAATTCACAAACAACATTTTTCTTCATACAAGAAAAAAGTAGCGCCATTTGTCAAAAATTCCAATAATACTCCGCAAAATGGCGGAAAGGTATTATCCCTGTGGAAACTCAGGACTAATAACAAGTAGGTATAGTGATCTTTTCAAAGAGGCCCTAACACTAAAGTGGCAATGGGCTGGTCACATCTCACGGTACACGGACAAACGGTGGACCATAGAAGCTACACGATGGAAAGGACCAGTCGGTGGAAAGAGGAATGTGGGAAGACCAACAAAACGGTGGGCTGATGAAATTATCAAGAGGGCAGGGAGAAACTGGATGGAGAAAGGGAAAGACAGAGAGCAATGGAGGAGGATGGGGGAGGCCTTTACCCGTGAAGGGGCCCTTATCTCATGATCACTAATTTTAACACACACAGAACACAACACACAAACAACACAAATTTTATTCTATATCAATTAAATTTAATTTTATATTTTAAGTTTACTATAAGATACTAACATACTAACGTATATAATAAGCTAAAATTGTTA
This sequence comes from Coenonympha arcania, assembly GCA_036785405.1. Classification (NCBI taxonomy): domain Eukaryota; kingdom Metazoa; phylum Arthropoda; class Insecta; order Lepidoptera; family Nymphalidae; genus Coenonympha; species Coenonympha arcania. Next base: position 10,186,097 of record CM072067.1, read on the forward strand.
CTAAACCAACTACTAACAATATTTACTGTAATACTAACAAAATAATAATGTTACAAAACCAAATACTAACAAACAAAATGTAAATAGGGAGATTTGGGAAATTAAAAGGCTTTTTTATTTTATTTTATTTATTTATAGTGATCTGTGGCTGCATGGACCGCGGCCCATAGACAATGCTGCGGTGGGCTTACAACTGACGCTGTTGGTGTCAAAACAAAAATTTTTGACACCAGTAAACTGGCGACATTGTTTTGTGCGGTGCGCCGGGTCCTTTATAGTATAGGTCTATTATTAGAACTAGAAGTAGGCACGCAAGACAATACCCAATGGCAGAGGACTGAACCTGCGACCTTTCGATCACAGTTATCATAATCCACGTAATCACTGAGCTATTAACGGCCCATTATCCCGGTTTTTAGCGACTACGCCACTTTTCAAACCAATTCAAAATCATGAAAAAATAGTTTTTTTTTCACTGTTAAAAATAAATATTAAAGATACATGCCTTATCTCTTTAATGTACTCATGAAAACTTGCCTAAACTTGCCTCGATCATAAAAATTTTTGAAAACAGGTCGTTTTTGTTCATTTTTCTAATGGCATTTCCAAAGCTTCAGACCAAATTTCATAAAAATTATACGTAAAGTAAGCTCATTGTATTACCTATTTATTGGAAAGACAGATTTTAAATGAAAAAATTGCTGCAAAATTTCGCCTAACAGAAGTCATAAAATGATCTAACGCATCGAATAAGCGATGTACTTCAGTGGCTCACGAGCCTCTATACGAGAAGGACCTGCGCAAGTTTTCACGACTCACGCTCCTTTCGCGCTAAAATTATTTATTTTTTAATTATTTGTAAATAAATTCTCTTACTACATTTAGTAATAAAATTAAAATATGGTAAGTGTTTCTTGAGTTTTTCAAAATACCTAGCCCTCAAAAGCTCCAAAGAAAATCTGATACGAACTAAGAAAATTAGGTAGGTAGAGTAAATTCCACCACGTGCAAATACCATCACGCGTAACCACAGTTTATACCTATATACAGTCAGTAAAGGAGACGGGATTTTTTTTGTTTGGCTAAACTGAGTTTCTCATGAATACATGATATTATAATATCCTCTCGACTTTATTTTGGACATGGCAGTCAATAGAAATTTAAACTGCGTGGGAGATATTTCTGAATTTCCAACCCCTAGATTGGTTCCTACTAAATAGAAATACCTCACCAACCTACTAATAAGTTTTTAGAAAAATACAAATATAATAATATTAAGGAGCACAAACCCGCGGAACCCGAGACCTTTCAAAATTTCAAAATGGCGGATTCAAAATGGCCGCCAAACGAATTTCGTCGGTATCTCGGAAAGTATAAAAGATGGAAGAACGGTTTCTTGACAAGAGGTGATCAAGACCCGAAGGTCTATTTGATGGATAGAAAAAAATTTCAAAATGGCGGAATTTGTTTTTTACATAGATAAGTATGGGAATATTTAAGAGGTCAGCGATGATTCTTTTATAGGCTGGAAGACAACCCGCGGCCTACTAGTACATTTATATATTCACTGACTCATTGATCACCTCTCCTGAGCAATTCTGTATGAAACAAAATTTTTTGACGTATACTGTCAAGTACAAGCCAAATGTCATTTGAAACGTCATCCAATTGGCAATGAGCTGAAAAATTTTCAAAATTGCGGATTCAAAATGGCCGCCAAACGAATCTCGCCAATATCTCGAAGAGTATAAAAGATGGAAGAACGATTTCTTGACAAGAAGTGATCAGGACCCAAAGGTCTATTCAAAGGACAGAAAAAAATTCAAAATGGCGGAATTTATTTTTTTCATAAAAAATGTATGGGGAATGTTGAGACTTACGTTGTAAGGCAAATAGCGGGGGAAGACAGCACGCGGGCCACATGTGGCCCGCGCCCCCATGCGCCCTACTAGTCAATTACTATAAATATTAATATATATATAGCTGGTCGTGCTGATTCACTGACTCATTGATCACCTCTCCTGAACAATTTTGTATGAAAAAAAATTTTTTGACGTATACTGTCATATACAATGGAAAAATTCATTAAGAACAAAAATATGGAGAGAGCTGATGATTGAGGATTTCGGAAGCGGGTGAAGAGCACGGCCAAGGTATCGAAGATAGGTGGGGGATGCTCGACCAAATGTCATTCGAAACGTCATCAAACGTCGTCAAAAAAAATCAAAATGGCGGATTCAAAATGGCCGCCATTTGAATTTCGTCGATATTTCGGAAAGTATAAAAGATCGAAGAACGGTTTCTTGACAAGAGTTTATTATGATCCGAAGGTCTATACGATGGATAGAAAAAAAATTCAAAATGGCGGACTTTATTTTTTTCATAGAAAATGTATGACGAATGTTGAAGAGACTAAAGGTTGAAAGGCAAATAGGGGGAAGAGAGCACGCGGGCCACATGTGGCCCGCGCCTCCACGCGCCCTACTAGTTAATATATATATATATATATATATATATAATATATAGTTACTCGGGCTGATTCACTGACTGACTCACTCATTGATCACCTCTCCTGAACGATCAGGAGCCAAAGGTGTATTGGATGGATAGGAAAAAAATTCAAAATGGCGGAATTATTTTTTTTCATAGAAAATGTGTGGGGAATTTTGAAGGGATTTTTTATGGGCGGGAAGACAGCACGCGGGCCACATGTGGCCCGCGCCCCCACGCATCCAACTAGTATATATATATAGCTGCTTGTGCTGATTCACTGACTGACTGATTGATCGCCTCGACAGTCTTCAGAACCCTGAATCATCATCTCATTTCATATGTTTTCTGTGAGAATCCTCCAAAAAACCGCATCAAAGTACTACATGTTGCACAACTTTTCAAAAGTCTCTTCAATATTCCTTAGACATTTTCTATGGAAAAATAAATTCCGCAATTTTTAATTTTTTTCTATCCATCGAATAGACCTTCAAGTCCTGATCACTTCTTGTCAAAAAACCGTTCTTCCATCTTTTATACTTTCCGAGATACCGACGAAATTCATATGGCGGGCATTTTGAATCGTGCCATTTTTAATTTTTTTCAGCTCACTGCCAACTGAATGACGTTTCAAATGACATTTGGTCTAGCACCCCCCACCTATCTGCAATACTCTTGGCTGTGCTCTTTACCCGTCTTCGAAATTCTCAATCATCAGCTCTCTCCGTATTCCCTCTGAATGAATTTTTCCCTTAAATACGAAACAGTACTTGAAAAAAAAAAATTTTTTTATACAAAATTGTTCAGGAGAGGTGGATCAATCAGTGAGTTAGTCAGTGAATCAGCACAAGCAGCTATATAGGTACTCACCGTTCAAATCATTCCTAGACTACGACTAGTATTTAAAAAACAAAATCAGCTAAATCGGTCCAGCCGTTCTTGACTTTTAGCGAGACAAACATACAGCAATAACTGATTTATATAAAATATACCTCTGTTGAGATATCGATTACCATAAAAAACTCAAAATATAGGTAAAAACGCAACTTCCAACATATATTTCGTGAAGCGAATTATAATGTAAATAGTCCAACTGTAACAGTTCAACTGTGACGCAAATATTTATGATATAGGGTCACGGAGTTCATTAGAACTGCGCGACTTACGGCAATGATCGGTAGGTATCGTAGCGCGGGGTCTGAGCGAGCGATAAATGCCTAAAGTGCTGGGATATAGTCGCCTCGAGCTTCAATTTTAACAGTCCCAAACCATAGAGCGCTCTGAACAATCCTCAGGCATTTCGCAAATCATAAACATTACGTACACCGAAATGGCTAAATACATAATGCGATTGGAAAATACCTACTTGATTTACTTAGGTAGTTAAAATATTTAACAAATCGATCACGCTGCATATCAGGTTTCCATCCTCTATTATATCGTTCGTTCGTTTCAGCCGACGGACGTTCATTTCTGAACAAAGGCCTCCTTCAATGCTTTCCAGCCCGCACGGTCCTGCGCACAGAGCAAGGAATATCTTTAGTCCTGCGCCATTTGTATCCAGTGCCTTCCCGCGACTCTTTTTAATGTCGTCAGTCCATCTGGTCGGAGGTCTGCCAACACTGCGCTTTCCCGTGCGGGGTCGCTATTCCAGCATATATACTCGGAATAATTAATATATTATACAAATCGGAATATTTAATAATATATATTTCTGTTAACATATTAACTGATGAGGTATCGTGGCGGAAAGCCTGTCGCCACAACAGGTATAGTAGGTAGTTACAAGCTGCACCACCAATGGTGAATTCTAAAAATATTTTGCGAAGTATATTTCGCGTCAACCCCCAGGGTAAACATGTCCAGTGATCGTTCGTTTCATCTTTAACACAAACAGGCCAATGTGAAACAGAGCAGATTTATAAAATACACAATACATATAAACATTTTCAGAAAATCGAGCGCACTGTATCGAAATCTGCTTTGAACATATCAAATGCAATACTGGCTTATTTTGCATTCAAAGCTCCGGGAAATGCTCAGAAGGACAAGGGAATCATTTCAAACTTTTTATATGATATTCTTGTTGTACATATTGATATGTTATTATTATGTTATGCAATCGAAAATATTGGTAAAGTAGGTATAAAAACCGGCCAAGTGCGAGTCGGACTCGCGCACCGAGGGTTCCGTACTTAAGAAGTACTGAAGCAAAACAATCAGGCAAAAACCAATATGTTTATTTGACGACGAGTAGGTACTTAGAAGAACTTGCGTTTTAATTACCTTTGTTAATGAACCGCAAAACTAACTTTGTTTGTAGAGGTTTATTGTTAATATCAAAAAAACTATGCTAGTTAGAGCATTGGCTATAGTTTTCCTGTAAAATATACGTAAATTTCTATTGACCATAATTATTTGAGATTTTTCGATTGGTAAACTCCGGAGATAAGGGGGGGGGGACGGTATTTTTTTAGACATTTTCCCCGATAAATCAAAAACTATCATGACTAAAAATAATTAAAAATCGGTTTTAGAATGTACAAAGTAAACCCTTTCATATGATATCCCACACAGTACAGTTATCTCACTTTTAAATTTCAACCCTCCGATTTTCCCCCCTTTTTAAATAAGAACAAAAATAATTTCCATTTTTTTTATTCCAGTGTCATTGGGCCACTAATATACACAACTATTACAAATTTCATATCGATAGCTCCGGTAGTTACTGAAATAATTGAGTGTGACGGACAGACAGACAGACAGACGGACAGACAGACGGAGAAAGTCGCACCATAAGGGTTCCATTTTACCATTTTGGTACGGAACCCTAAAAATGGTAATATGTGTGTGTTTTTTTATAATTAGCCTAATTGTCTGATAAGTAATGTAACTATTGCTAAATTTTTTTTATTTGCATCAATTAAGTCTCTAATGGCACTCTACTTAGCACTAAAAAATTATTTGAGTAATCAAGTTAAAAGCCAAAAGCAACTTTCATACCTTAATAATCATTCTATCAAGGTGTTTCTAAAAGTACCTGTATACCAACTATTAAACTACTGTACTGTACTGTAAGTACTGTCCTACAGTACTGTAAAGAACATTGATTTAACGTCAAATTATTGCACGAATTTCGTTGTTTGTGGCTTGCGGTCAAACGAAACAGTTATAAAACGTGTGAATAAAAAGTAGCAATTAACGCCATTGCGCCTCGAAGCCACTAACCGAGTTTAAATGAATTAAATTAAAATGTGTTGATGGAAATTTTATTACTATTTAACCTGCTCATAGAGTAGTGAATCGGGCATATAAAATGTAGGTACATTTTTTTGAGGTATCTCCAAAATCAATAGCTAAATGTAATCCAGTGCACCGAACAGTAATAAAGCAAAACAATAATATATACAAAACTTCGCTACCCGCTCAACTAATGTCTGACAAGTTTACTAACTTTCTTTCTTTCCTTATAAATATGTATTATTTGTTATGTATGTTACGTTAACGATCTATGTACTCGTATAAGTTTAAGTAGAACGGTATAATATATACTAAAGTAGGTACATTTCATTGAACAGAAATTTCTTCTTCAGTCTTCCAAAACATAGAAGAAGCTTGGTTTTGCGCGGGGCTCCGCCCGCGTGAATTTAGATTTTTCAAAAATCCTGAAGAAACCGTTCCGGTCCCTGTCGTTCCCAACCGTTATAGTTAGATATACTTACTTTTAAGGATATTTCCTTAAAAATTAGTTACATATTATCTGTTACTTCAGGATGTAATCTATCTCCGTTCAAAAAAAATGTTTAGTAGCTGATTTATTATAAGCATCCAAGCATACAAACTTCACATTTGAATAATTAATCTAGTGGCATAGATGTTATAGATAAAGAACAACACATCTTTAACACCAAAATTACAAAATATTAAGTAGACTTTATTAGGTACAATTTTCATTAATGCATATCTCTATCTACCTCTACTTATATCTATCCCACTAGACCCTTCGTTTTGATCGGACAGTGGAGTATTGAAGAAACAAAATATCCTTGGTCTTAGCACAAAATGCATTACGCAACATTTTCAATAAATACGACACGTCGACCCAGTTTATCCTCCCTATTGCACTGCTCTGTGCCGGTGTTAGGGTGCATTAGACCATAGGGTGAGTATCGATTGAGCCCAGCGCCACCCTACACCCTGCACGCTGCCACCCTTTCATTACTTGCGATACACGCTTCATATCCTATCATTGTTTCATTGCGAACCGTTTGTTTTTAATATTCATAAAAATAAATACGGAGAAAAATAAAACTTTATCCTTCACCTGTTCGATGTTCAGTAACAACTGCGATCAAAAAAATTCGTGAGTAAACACTGGATGAAAACAAAGTTTGGCATAACACCTGCGGGGCTAGACAAAGTCACAAGCGTTTGGCGTTAACGCTAGTCGACAAAAATGTATGGACAAAACAAATGACTGTAGAAAAACCACTATAATAATTACTAAACACGCTGTGTTTGATACTGTCGGCTGTCAATTGTCAAGCGAAGTACGCTAAAGTTATCTACAAGGTCCGCGAGAACGCCAGCGAGCGTTCAAGTTAGCGTAGTTAATTATTCAAACACAGCGTGTTTAGTAATGATTATCGTGGTTTTTCTACAGTCATTTGTTTTGTCCATACATTTTTGTCGACTAGCGTTAACGCCAAACGCTTGTGACTTTGTCTAGCCCCGCTGATAATCACACTTTTCATGTGTGATTTAACCCATCACTCGATAGCTGGCGCTGACTTCAGCTGTTAGCTTGCGCTAGCGAGTTCGTCATACCAAATAGCTATACGTGATTACATGCGATGCCCGTTCCCATAATTAAGAGAAACTTGCATTCTAGATTTAAGGTTTTAGAAGATTTTTGAGGATTTTCTTCGTGACTGGATTTCCGTTACGCAAAATATCAATTTGCCCCCTGCGCAATGCCGTCCGAAAAAACTTTGTTTCAAAAAACGCACTTCAAAATGAGTAATATTATATGAATTATGAATTTATATTATACCTACCTAACTTGTAAGTTTCTAAGGAATAATTAAGTTTGCTGCGAAAACTAGCTTTTTAAATATCATGTAGGTACCTATTTTGAGATAGATAGCCTTGTAATATAGATGAAATTAAAGCCTCTATTATATTAATCAGCATATAAAGGCAGCCGCGAAAAACTCTACTATATAACCGTATAAAAAATATTTAAAACCGTTGGCATCGTTAGCTCGAATTTCAATTTTTCAAATTCCCCTGGTGGAAATTACGTTCTCGTTTAATTTTCGTTGAAAAATCGTTATAAATTCAACGTTTTCAGCTGTGACATGATACAATTTATCATTTGTATATACTTTGTCCGAACGTCTAAATTTAGAACATGAGTGATGGCATGATCAACGATATGACCAACAAAGTAACAATTGTAAGTACTCGAGCTTCATTCCAACGCTAATCTAATAAATCAAACGCTGAACACCTAGGGGTGTAACTAATGTACTACTGAAAATCGAAAGAACCGAAGAATCGCAGAAACGGTTTTTCTCTTTATTGATGTCATTTGCACTTTCAGCATTGAAAGTTTCGCAGTTCTTGCAGGTACAATTGAAGAAAAAGAAACACCTTACTGAACTTACAACGGAGTAAGAAACGGAAACTTCTAAACTATAGTGAAACTCAAAAGTGTGTGTGTATAAGGACGTCTTAGGGTTACGGGCAATCTTTACGGATAACCATGACCAAAATCACAGGTGACAGGCAATTTAGTTAGCAGACTAAAAAAGTAAAACTTATAAGAATATCTGGGAAACATTTAATTATAAAAAAGATTTATCTAAGTACATCTATTATTTGCTTTGATACACACAAGTTACAGCCGTACTTTTGTTTCCCGAAATTTATTAGACAATTATTATAGTAATAGTTATTCGGAACTACGAGAAACATAGAAAAGTTACACGTAGCTCATAAATAATTAGGCGCAAATTACACCACTAATTGCGAGATTGCTTTATAAACTTCGTTCATACTCATACAAAGTTTTAATAGCGTACGTGAGTTTCTCGGCTAGAGTTATATAAGTCGGATTGCAATTTTAGACCAACCAAGTATAAATGTATGGTAGGTACCTCTTTAACCTCAAAGTGGACATTTTTTATAACAGGATTGATTTTTATATTCAGTTTACGATTCCCGGGTCTGATTGAAAATATGTTCTTATAGTATTAAATTGTTAAAACAAACTAAATACCTAAGCCTAAACTCCAATGGAGTACTGAATTCCACAGATACTTTCCTTCTATAGAATCTATAATAATAGAAAGGAAAGGAAAGTATGTAATGAAGGAATCTATAGTATAGATTACTTCATTACATCAGCTCAAAAGAACTTGATAATACCAAATTATTGACTGTCAAAAGTAAGGTCAAAACCTCAATCGAAATTTTAACTTTTCTGTTCTTCTTTTTACACGACTGCCCAAAAAAAAGGAGTGTAATGTTTTTAGGGTTCATGTATGTATGTATGTATGTATGTATGTATGTGAGTTTCTTTATTCCGCCATAACTTTTGAATGGCTGAACCGATTTGGACAAATGGGGTATCGTTAGAATCCTTACATTATTCCGGGTAACATAGGCTATATTTTTTTTGGAAAAAGTTAATATGGCGACCGTGAGGCGTCAATTTCAAAAGTGGAAATCAAAATTTTTTCTCCAATTATCACAATATGGGTATCAAAATGAAGGTATTTGAGAGTAGTATATATATTTAAACTAAAAAGTATAAAATAAAAATAAATAATTAAAAAATTAAAAAACACGACTGCCCTGTTTTAAAACGAACTAAAAAGTAAAAAAACAAGTTATTTTAGTTCATCTGCATATTGACAAAGGGAAAAGTGGTCAAATTTCTCATTAATTAAAACAGATAAACTTATATTATGGCAGTCGGGGGACCGTTCTGAGGAACACCTTCTATTCTAAGAGGTCCCCCGACTGCCATAATATGAGTTTATCTGTTTTAATTAATGAGAAATTTGACCACTTTTCCCTTTGTCAATATGCAGATGAACTAAAATAACTTGTTTTTTACTTTTTAGTTCGTTTTAAAACAGGGCAGTCGTGTTTTTTAATTATTTATTTTTTTACCTTGATGTGCGCTAAGCCTTGATTTTTATAAAATAGGATGCTTGGGGATGATCCAACATTTCGTATAGTGTGGTGTTAAGTTGAAAAACGTCCTCAAAAGTTAGTAGTCACACGATACCGGCTTATAGCCAGTGCACTTACACCGTGACCCTTGAAATGTAATCCTGCCGTTTAAAGTATTAAACGCTTTAACGTCCTCGTCTTGTGTTTCAAAGGAATTGATTTTGTCATGGTTCGGCTCAGTGGCTTTTAGCTTATATATTTTGTATATATATAATTAAAATATGAATGTTTCTTTAGGAAGTATAAGTCTTTGGGCAAAAAAAAAGTCTTTGGGAAATGTATCTTTAGGAAGTATAAGTCTTTCGCCATACAACGTGGGCAAAGGGACCAGCGTTCTAGAAAAAAATCCAAATTGATATTTTGTATTAGTTTTAAATGTATATTTTTAATTTGTAGATAATTTTAATTGTTTAATTATACTTTATCTTGACTTACATTTAAATTAGAGATACCTTAAATTCCAGACATTGTAATAGACCATTTTAAAATATAATTCGGTTAAATGTATCTTTTATGATAAGGTTTTATTGTACTAGGTTATACCTGCACGGCTTAGTTCGTAAAAATTTCGGTTTTTGAAAATTCAAAAAAGTTTAATTCTTTGCAATTCTCGCAATATAAACACCACATACATAAGAATCGCTATCCCTTTATTGACCTTTTTCCATCCGGTTAAAAAATCTTAAGCGCGAAGTTTATAACAAACTCATGTGCAAGTAGATAGCGTGACGGTGTAAATCAAAATATAGTTTCCACGGAATTCATGAGATATAGAGATGCTTATCGATTACTCTGGGGTCAGCGCGGTTGCGTCGGGAAATTTGTCGTCGACGTGTGGAACACCTAACCGCAATATGCTTGACACGAATTTAACTTATCTTTACTTAGATTTTACTATAGAGTAGATTTTAGGATAAGTTGTAATATAATATTTGCACAATTGTGCGAATAAACTCAGCATGCAAAAATAATTCAACTAGGTTTGCCTTATTTTACCTTATTTTTTTCAAGATTGATAAGAAATTTAGGAAATAGAGTTTTGTGATGCAGCCACATAACTATCATCTAGTATCTACATCCGAAATATCACATCACTCGATAACTAAAAGATTAAGTACACGAAAAACATAATTATTATATTAGAAACGTTATGTTGAATGGAAGCAGGCGTTATTTTGCGGAAATCCATAATTAGCAGGACAGATTAATTTGATTTGCTTCCGCTAGATGATTCCGAATACTCTACGATTTCTAATTGTGAAGTCAACATCTCCTGAGGATGTCCCGGTGTCGGGACGAAACGTGCGTCGAAGAAAGTATTGGAAAATTTGTGTGTGGTGTTTCATGTGGGCAGTTTTCCTGCATATTGCACCATACAGAATCTTTTCAAGTAGCGGATTAAAGCAAAACAAATTAATCTGTCCTGCTAGAAATGTTATGTATTCAATCAAATCCCAAATTTTTATTTCTTTTATTAAAATATTTTATTTTAATAATGTCTACCTAAGATTCACATAATTTGACAGACAATCAAAACAAGCTTACTAAGATAATAAGATTGATTATACGTTAACAAAGTCCTTATAAAGATCTGCTTTTTTTACCCTCATTCACGAAACGCGATGGGGTGTAAAATGACAAGAAGTGGGGATTCGCACGAGGGTTAACTTGGAACTTTTCATCAACAAAGAGCACGATTATTTGCTATTCAAAATAAAGTTCTTATCTCTTGGATTAAAAGCAAATGTAGACATTACACTTGTTATTAAGGAGAGATGCGGGCTATCGAGAGCACTTTACCGAACAATGCGTGTATCAATTGCTGCGAAGTACTGTGTTCCGTAATACTCTGACAATGCATTGCACGCGTTGCGGCTAAGGCCACACATAGACCTTTAGAGCTTTGTCCATAGACGTTCAAGAGGGAGTCCTCGACTTCAAAAGTGCGGCAAAAAATACTTTGCCTAAATTTGCAAACCCGAGCCGTCGCTACACAATTTTTCACGCACACTAGCATCTGCACACCATACAAATTTCAAATTGACACACTCGCACTACAAAAAAGTTGCCCCACTCACGGCGACGTTGTTAGGTAGGGCTCTATCTAATCAAAACGGCGAGCGACGACCTATTATAAATCTATGGCTTTGTCTATACCCTGAATAATATCAGTAAAATGAAAAATAAAATTAAAACCATAAAATGTATTCGTATATTCAACTGGCTTCAAAGTAAAACACAAGATTCATATACAAACCTGATAACGTAGGCTACTGAAAGTTAATTAATTTATTTATAGTAAGACATAATAGTTCGAACAAGTGGAAAATTTAAAAAATTTAAAACACCCACGACTTTTGCGGACTTGTAATTGAAAAAGGATTAAATAACTTTTTTTGAAACTCCCCGACTAAAGGAAAGTAAGAACTAAGAACCTATCAGTATAATTACAAATCCAAGAAAATCCGCCGGAGCTGCTGTGTTCTGCCTGTAACGGTGTTGATGTTGCTGTTTACCAGTTGATGACTAATTCAATTTCTTGATACTTCTCATATACCGACAGTTTATCAATACATACTAATTGCATTAATTGATATTGAAAATGAAAATAGCAATGGCAGCTATTGTGTTAATGTGTTAGAATAGTTTAACCAAATCAAATGAGACTAAACTCGATTTATTTATTAGTTACCATGATTAAGCATCGCTAATCAGGCCCATGTTGCATCATCAGACCCTCGTTACCAAATTTAATATTTAAGACTAGTTAAAACAAACGTAATCCCTAACACAAGGAATATTATTAGACAGATAACAAATTTCCCTTCCAAGTCATAAAGATACGTTTATTGTGGCGCCCCCTGCTGTTCAATCACAAGAACAATTATCTACGAACCATCGCCAATGACTCACTAATATTTTAAACAAAACTGTATCCAAATCGGTTCAGTCGTTTTTGTAATAATTGAGAACATTCGTTTGCACTGTAAATGTCTTTTATGGCGCCCCCTGGTGATCGATGTTCGTAACAACTATCTAAGAACCATCGCCAATGAATACCAAACATTATACTGAAAACTGCATCTAAATCGGTCAAGCCGTTTTTGAAATAAATGGGAACATTCGTTTGCAATATAAATGTATTTTATGGCGCCCCCTGGTGATCGATGTTCGTAACAACTATCTAAGATCCATTGCCGCTGAACACCAAACATTATACAGAAAACTGCATCTAAATCGGTCAAGCCGTTTTTGAAATAAATGGGAACATTCGTTTGCAATATAAATGTATTTTATGGCGCCCCCTGGTGATCGATGTTCGTAACAACTATCTAAGAACCATTGCCGCTGAACACCAAACATTATACAGAAAACTGCATCTAAATTGGTCAAGCCGTTTTTTAAATAAATGGGAACATCGATGTGCACAAACAAACAAACAAACAAACAAACAAACAAACAAAAATATTTTTCCATTATTGGTTTTTGTGAACAATTTAACATACAAACAAACATGAAATATTTTTAATAGAGTAATGTACAAACGCTCTCTCACCCTAAACGCATATACCCGTACTCCGTTCCGTCGTGGGTAAATAATACCTATGTCCAAAAAGTCTTAATATATTACTCGTGGAAACAAGCCGTTTGAACGATTTCACTTGGTATAATTATATAGCAGAGACCGAAATGTCTGGTACTTACTAAAAAGGAAGGAACTGTATCTACCAACTTCTTATTTTTGTAACTAATTGCTACAAAATAAGTATTTTTACAAAATATTTTTGATATAAAAAATATAAAGATTGCTTCGAGGAGTATTAAGGAAAGCCTTTTACTAACGTTTACTTTACGCATTACCGGTCCTCAAACAAAACCAATATCAAAGCAATTTTCTCATAGAAATATAAAGAGAAACAAGATGAAAAATAAAATACGTCTGGCGGGCTATAAAAGAGGAATAAAATAAGTATCGAGTTTTATTCAATTCAGTACATAAACTGTATAAATTCTGAAGTCGTTTCGCTGTCCTGGAGTTGGAAATTAATTAAGAAAAAATACAAGCTGTTATTTTTCTTTAAATTTCAAGCATGGTACTTTAAATTTAGGCCTAAATTTTTATTTAACACTAAAATAAATTATGATTTTTTTTATTATTGTAGAGAGGCTTGCGCTTGACGACAATCATGCCTGATGGAAAGCAGTTATGAGGTCTAGGTTGAAGCGCGCTTGCCTTATAGAAATTGCCTATTCACTCTTCTCTAGAAGGCACCCAGATTGTACTTGGCTGGAAACACGGAGGCTGGAAGGGCATTCCATACCTTAGCGGTTCGTATCAGAAACATGGAAGAAAAACGTTTTGTGCGAGTTTGTCAACCACATGATGGATCTTAGTCAAAATATTTTGACGATCTCCCTGGCGATTTGGCGCTCGCTCGGATCGAGTAAGAGGTCGCGGATTCGATGCCTTGCAATTGCCTCAGGTCTGGGCTGATGGAAGGCTTCGGCAATGGCTTGTTACCACACTAACCAACAAAGACGCACCGCCAAGAGATTTAACGTTCCGGTGCCATCCTATTTATAAACCGTTATAGGTGAGTTTCCAAGTTAGTACGATAACATCTTCGGCTGCATCATTATCACCACTTACCACGAGGTGAAATCGCAATCAAGTACCTACTTTTACCTATTTTTATAATGTAAAAAAAATTGATTGTCTGTAAAGTCGTTTTACGGACGATAGATTTACGTGATAACGTCATAATTGGCCTCTCTATCGTTTGTTTTATCGTGCCTCTCTATCGCTTGTTGCGCGCTCTTGCTTGCACGCACAGGCTCAGGTGGAACGTTACGCGGAACGTTACTATTTTTCATGTGCGTGGCTGGTGTTCATTAATTTATCATCAGTCTAAATATGTACTTGTATACTTGTACTTACCCGAAAAAGAAAAAAAAACTTCAGCCGTAGTAAAGAGGCCGCAGCTACGTTTTTAGATTTACCTTTTGAGAAACAGTAAATATAAATATTATGATGGAAGTGGAATTACTTGGTTCGTAGGCTCAGAGGAAAATAAACAGTGCAAATTAACAACAGCTGCCGGTGATACCATCCCCTCGACACAAATCCTCTAATCAAGCGAGATCGTGCCCGTATTTGGTATTACAAAGCCATTTCCCGTATTATGGCGGGAAATTAACCGTCACAGGATACGTCTAAAATTCTAAATTAGACCCAATTAGCTGAATTTGCGCCTATCATCGCGTCGAAGCGGAATATCAATAGTATTTGAACCGCCGCGCTGGGATCATTACGTGGTAATGAGGCTCAATAATATAATATCGGTCATACTGAATATCAATAGCCATTTTCTGACCTTTATTCCGTAGCTCTGACTGTGCTGATATTGAGGGAGATAAATTATACCTATTGGGTGAGAACAAAACTATTTTGTACCAGTAAGTATCTGAGGTCTCACGAACGGTTTGGTTTTAAACTTCTGCTTCGTAGCCTATAGTGCCTTTATCACTTGTCTACTTCATCACATCTATGTCATCTATTATCACAAGACTTGAGCGGCAATTAACACTTTGCACAATATAATATATGAAAATATTGTGAAATAACAAAAAAAGCGATTTTTCTATTCATCACTTTCAAGAATTTCGAATGAAAATTGTCAATAAAAATTATCGGAACGAGATTGATAAGATAATATTAGCGACATGTAGCAACACCAGTCGTCTGCTTCCTAAACGAGGGTCAGGAGTATTCGAAGTATGCTCCATCTCTGAGATGTGCTCGTTTTCTAACAGCTAAATAATTTATTATCACTTAACGAAGAAGAGAAACTCCACAAACTAAAAGGGTGTAAAACTAGCACTTTGCCAGCATGATGGACGTAGGACAGTATATTCTAAGAAAGGACTCTTCCTCCATGGTGAGCTGTAAAAATGAGTAATGTTGTGAGCTGTAAAATTTTTTATTATTATTTATTTATTTTAACACCTTAAATCTATCTGACAGGTTGCCCCAATACAATAGATATAAGTCACATTAAACTCTAATTAGCTTAGCTTACTTATTATTACATAAAAAAGCTGTTGTGGCCACTGTGAACTCGCTCAGCGAGCAACTAAATACGTCAACTCGCTCACTCACGGCGATGAGCGTGCGCACCGCGCGCGTGAGCGGCGCTCGCTGCAGCAGGCACGTGCGCGCGCGCGGCAGCGCCAGCAGCGGCGGTCTGCGCCTGCGCGCCACGCTCCCGTCCGGCACGCACAGTCGCAGCTCCTGCAGGATGGCAGGGTTGTGCACCACACCTCTTAGCACCCTAAATAAATAAGATGCCAGGGCGAGTTCCCTCCGCACCTCCAATTTGCTATATCCCACCATGCCCATAACGAACATCGTGGGATATAGCAACGGATATCCCGGGTAAACTCCGTACAGCTTGGTGTACAGGAAACGCAAGAACTTGTTTTGGATGCGTTCCAGCATTATCTTATACTTACCCTCATGGGGTGACCAAATCATGGCGTTGCACTCCAGGTGACTTTTCACGTGGGCCTCGTATAAAGCACGCAATGCTGCGATGTTTGTAAAAGAGTTAGCCTGTCGCAGGACGAATCCCAAATTACGATAGGCTCTTTTACAAACCCCGACAACGTGGTTCCGGAAATTTAAGTCAGTGCTGAAGTAAACGCCGAGATCCCTCACCTCTTTGACCCGCCGCAACTGCTGGCCTCCC
The DNA here is from genome assembly GCA_036785405.1 of Coenonympha arcania. Taxonomy (NCBI): domain Eukaryota; kingdom Metazoa; phylum Arthropoda; class Insecta; order Lepidoptera; family Nymphalidae; genus Coenonympha; species Coenonympha arcania. The sequence goes on from CM072067.1 coordinate 10,202,581, forward strand.
AGCTGGTACCGGTGGTGCTGCGGGGCTCGCGCGCGACTGAACGACATCACGGCACATTTAGACACATTAAAATGCAGCCTATTCAGCACGCTCCATTCCCACACTGCGTCCATGTCCCGCTGTAATCTGTCATGATCCGTGATGTTCCCTATTTCAATGACCAATTTTAGATCGTCCGCAAATAGAAGGCACGTCGATTCGGTAACCACTTCTGGTAAGTCATTTACCATTAAGATAAATTGGAGGGGTCCTAAATTGCTGCCCTGACTGACGCCCGACCTCGTGTAGTACGACTCCGACCTATGTCCGTTGCAGTCGACATACTGGCGTCTATCCCCTAGGTAGCTGGCGAAGAAGGCCAGCGTCTTCGGCGTGCAGCCCACTCTGGCGAGCTTCGCGAGGAGGACGTCGTTGTCGACCGTGTCGAATGCCTTTTTGAAGTCGAAGTACGCTACGTCCACCTGCAATCCAGCATCCACTGCCGGCACCAGTCGAGTCATAAGGTGCATTAGATTGCCAGCCGTCCCTCGCCCAGGGCGGAATCCGTGCTGCGCGTCAGATAACTGTGCACTTACCTGATCGTATAAACTGCTATGTATAGCCGACTCGAAGACCTTCGCTGGAGTGCACAGGACCGCCACGGGCCTGTAGTCACTGGGCTCTGGACCGCCTCCACCTTTTGGCACCGGCACGACTCTGGTCAGCTTCCACCGATCAGGGAATTTTCCGGCTGCAATACAGGTGTTATATATGTGCAGCAGAGGTCCCATTAACACTCTACGGCAATCCTTGAAGATAAACGGAGGTATTCCATCCGGCCCTACCGAACGCTTCGCCGGTAGTCGCGCGAGCGCCTTGCTCACCGCCCGCGGCGACAAACTATCGAGCTGTACGCGCGGAGCGCCCGAGCCACCTTCCACGTCCGCCGCCGATACGCTCAGCTTAGGCGGCTCCGGACTATATACGGAATGAAAGAACCTAGCGAACTCCTCAGCACACTCTCGATCGGATAGTACTCGGCCGTATTTTACTAACCTTTGCCGGTTCGAATTGCCTTTCTTTGCCCGCATATAGTTCCAAAACGCCCGCGGATCCGTCGCCAAGTGAGCCTGCACCCGATCACGGTATCGGTCGTGCGCGACCACCGTCGCAGATTTCACTCTCGCCCTGAGCCGCGCGAACGCCTCATAATCACCTCGTGACTTACTTCGCTTATATCGTTTGTGTAAAATATATTTTAGCTGTATATCTTTAATTATACTTAAATCGTACCAAACTGGGTATGTGTATCTATTATCGGTAGAATGTTGTTTCTTGAGAGGAACACAAGCGTCAAAAATGTCATTAATTTTCGTGTAAAAATGGCTCAAAACGAATTCCGGATCGTTCAAACTATACATCTCGGCCCATTCAGTCGCACCTATTAAATGATCGGCCTTGGCGAAGTTCCACTGCTTGTGCACCTGGGAGGAAGGTAGGGAAGGAAGCTCCTCCGGCAGGGCGGGGGCGCGCGCGGCCGGCACGGCCACCGCCAGCGGCGGGTGGTGCGCGTCCACCGGCTCCAAAGCCTCGTCCGCGGCGCGCACGCTCACGGCGCCGCACGCACTCAACACCAAGTCCAGCTGTCTGTTGTTGCCGTTAGGTACCGACATTTTGATGCCGTTAGGTACCGACATTTGGATTGACATTCTACAAAAGTCGTTTTCCTTGGACAGGGCGGCCGGCGCGAAAAATTGGCGCCAGTTTACCGGTGCCAAAAATGCTTGTTTTGTCACTAGCAATAAGTCCCACGATGTAGTTCGGTCAACAGCCAACTATAGAATTTTGACAGATGGCGTTACTTGTACGAAAAAGGTTTCTGATGCCCATGTCCTCAAGTATATTATGGGCATTGTAAATTGGTACATACTTATCGGTGCATTGTAGGTACATTTTTATAAAACTTAACTACTATTTTTATGCCCTCAATCTACATTACACACTTAAAAAATACTCCAGAAATGTTTTTAGAAACGTAAAGATAAATGAAAATGTCGGTTCTATTTTTGCTACAATGAAAGACAAAGAAACATTGGATGCCAGTTGGGGATTGCTAAATAAATAATTGATGATTATTTTTATGGTATGTAGGTATGTACTAGCACTACAAAATAGCTTCGAACACACTTTACGAAACTGGATATAAGTTAGTTGCTAAATATAAACATTACGTTGACGAAGTATTAATTACAAAAATTACACCAGTACCGAAAAATACACTGCCGAGTACCTACCTTTATTTTTGAAAGAAATTTCTCCTTTTTTGGAGAGTTGAGAAATTAAAAACTACGAAAGTTGTAAATCAATGCATATGCTTTGATATACGCATCCATGGATGGGCTACACCTAGATAGCTTTTTGTTGTGAACATGTACATTGAAGTTATTATAAACACCCTTTTAACTACAGACACTCCAGCTCTTCAAACTCCTATAATGACAACGCAGAGGGCTCGAAGTACACTTACTGTAATTAAATTAAGATTTATTATTTCACAAATCCCTTTTCAGCTAGTATTTAAATGATTTTAGTTGTTGAAAATGGTTTATACAGGGTTGCATATAAAACAATTTATATCTTCTAACAAAATGTAATCTAACTTACACCACTTTTCTACGTCTATAAGTACCCGGGTAACCCTTGTCTATGCGATTTATGTACTCCTCCATAAAGGTAACTCCTTTTCGGCTGTATAACAGGTGAACATAATTCATGGGGGCTCCTTGGCTCCTACTTATGGGTATCACAGCTCATTCTTCATATCTCTATTATGACTTCTTATTACTTTAAAGTAGTGCTATAAAAGGATATCAGTGCTTTTACTTATCAATCCTAAGATTTAGTCGTTTTATCATTGTGTGGTAAATCTTTTGAATGGTTTGTCGGTATTTTCTTTCGAGGTATTTGAAAATTTACGAGTTGCCAAATACATTTTCATTTATTTTTCCGGGAACAGGAAGCTGTATTTCATGGCATCTTGGCAAATATTTTTCTCAAAAGAGACGGACCCCCGCCTCAAAGTTTAGGTTAATCCGAAGTCAGTTTATCCCGACAAGCCCAGTTCCGATACTTTCCCCGAGTCACAAATGTAAAATATCTTAAAACGCTTGTTATGTCTTCGGGGGATGAAACTTTTTCAATTTTCATTCAAATGCCGAGTCGGCGGCACTTAACGCGAAAATATTGCCAAATTCGCGGAAAAATATTCTTCGGTAAGTTTTCGAATACCTGTTTTTCTTTTGTGAACGCCTCTTGTTCGCGTCCTTGTGTACTCTGAACTGAATATAATTACAATTTGTATTGTGTAATGGGATTTTGAAATAACCACAAAATCTCCTGAGAGGACAAATTAGATACCTATTTTAGGAAAATTATTTTAATAAAAGAACACGTAAACGGCAAATTATGAAATTCCATGTAATAACTTTGGGCTATAGCTTCTATTAGGTTATCTAGGCTATAGCTTATAGCTTCAGCGGATACCATTGGTTTTTTTATGTCCGTAGAGATTTTGGAGTTGATCGAAGACTAAAGAAGAATAACAATTGAAAGAAGAATAAGAATAAAATAGAACTGTCCTGTACTGTAGGTAACAGTATCCAGATAATAGCAAGGCAAAACGAAATTATGGAGGAAACTTGCGATATTTTCTTTCACGTTTATATTTTATCTTTGAGTTTTGCATTAGCGTGCATAGATTTTTTATTCCGATGCGACGGAGATTTCTCTAGGGAAAGTCTGTGGATGTAGACGGTAATAAAATGATAAAAAAATTGTATCATTAATGAATGGTTCTTTTTAAATATTTCAATGGTTATGTTTGAACAAAAGCGAGTATTTTGATGCTAGGAGCTAAGTCAATGGTCCTTATGTTCTTCATATCTTCAGATAGGAAGGACCCTACCTTATTTCGACCCTCACATTCGCAAACGAAGATAAATGGGAGTCCCACCCGAGCCGCAGTGTAGCACAATATGGTTTTCGAATCCGGGTAAAATGATTCATCGACTTACTAAAACTCAGGCACGAAATAATTTAGCATAGTTATATAACTAATACCTACATGAAATACTAGTAGATTACTGATAATATATGCTACAGGTCTAAATTTTAAGAAGTAAGTATTATCTGTGTTAAGCCTAGATGTTATATTCATCACGCGACAACTTTTTTATTATTAATGATGGGCTTAAGTTTGACTAAAAATATGCCTGATGGAAAGCAATGATAAGGTGGAACACGCTTGCTTAGTAAAAGCCTATTCACTCTTATACTTGACTGGGAAGTTGGTAGGATATTCCACGCCCAAGCGGTTAGTTACCTTAGTTCCGTAGCTACTGAACCATTTGATTCTTTGGAATACAGATACTATGCGGGCTATTTTATCCCTAGATTTCCGCAGGGTTTCGAAATTGACGCAGTAAAATCTATTAATATAATATTATGCTAACTATCTCCATTTCAAGTTTCAGCCAATTCGCTGTGAAGTTATAACATTGACAGGATAATAGCAAATGACCAAGACATGTGTGGATTAAATTTGCACCAGCTCAGATTAAATGATTGCACAACATTTATAAGCGCATAATTGGACAGAATGGCCTTTAAAATTTATTCACGATAACATTTATCCTGCACTGGAAATGTAAGGCGAGTTCATAAACCAAATCTCCCGGTGAACCTCGCCGATTCAATGGCCCGTGACACTTTGAATCTGGAGAGCGTAAGGGGGCACCTTGCGCCGACCTCCGCAAACGTGAAGGAAGATAAATTGAACTGACATCCCAGTGTTACCGTTTTGTGTCGCAATATCGCTTTACAATCTGCCGGAATGATCCTTACCTTCCGTGTTACCCTAGTAGTTTACGAAATACGATGTTTTAATACTATGTTTAATACTATAGCACGAAACACTAAATAGGTACTATAGTTTCATAAGTATCAGGGCAAGTAGCGGGTTATAGCAAAACAATTAATATTTTGCTATACCTAACCCGCTACTTGAAAATATTCTGTATGGTACAATACAATTTATATATGGTACAGTCCATTCAATATTTTTTTTCAAATGTATCATAAAACGAATTTAAAACAACAAATATTTGAAGATTAAAGATATTGAAAGAGAAGGATTAAGATATTTGAAGAAGAAAAAAATTTTAAGATTTTCTGATGCGGTTTACCTGGAAGGGGTATTATTCCCGTTTTAAGTTTGTAAAAAGAAAACGAATATTCCATTTGAAATACTTGGTCAGTGGTCGTATAGTGCTAGCTAAGCTGTTTGATATCCACTCTTTAAATAACCCTAAGTTATAGTCATATAGGAACTGAGTTAAAAATGGAAAAATATTAAATACAAGCGAATATTAATACGACTCCATTGCTTAAATTCGTCTAGATATACGAAAGAAACGAATCGGTAACTACCAGTTGGCAGCATGGGATCTACAAACTCACTAGAGCCTAAAGTTGCTTTGCTCATAGAACGCGGCTGTTGACTAACCTTACCCATTTGAATATATCTGCTACCAATGCAAATGAAAATGTAAATTCTGACTGAAAATCTTCCTCACAGCCAAGAGCTAAAAAGATTTCAGATATTTAGAGTAAAGGATAAATTTAAGTTAATGGTATTAGACTCTCTTTCTTGACTTTACTTGGTACCATCAGTTTCGAGGTAAATAAGTACCTACCTGATGTGGGTAAAGCTAAGTGAATCTAAATATTTTAGGAATCTATTTTTGAGTCCCCGTAGTCGTGAGCTTGCTTGTATCGCTATCCTATAAACAACACTTTTTTCAAAACACATATTTTTGAAAAGATAAGTGCATATTAACTCTCGATTCCAACACCCAAAAGGAGGTGATTTTTTTATAGACTACGTCGCAATGCAGTCGAAGATGTTATCGTACTAACTTGAAAGAGAGTAAGCAACCCCTAACGATTTTTTACACACCATTGCGACAGAATGCTAAATTGCTTGGCTTTGATGGCTTTGTTGGTTTTTCTTTCCTATTTAGGTATATAGGTATCCCATAGGCTTTAGGCAGACCCTAGAGGCTCAATATTGTTGCGCTGGAAATTATAAAATTAATAGCACAAAGGTGTCTTTGAAACAAAGTTTCTTTTCGGACGGCATTACGTGGAAGGTTAGGGGAAAGAAATGTATTTTTTGCTTGACTCAAATCCCGTCACCAAGAAAATCTACGAAAATATGCGAAAATGAAAGTTTGTGATACCGGTCAACAGAATGGGCACACATGCAAATGCAATCATGTAGGTATAGAGATTTGGTATGACAAACTCTTAAGAGGACAGCGTCATGTATCGAGCGATGGGTGAAACCACACACGAAAATATACCTAAACTGGAGTTTTATTTTAGGTGTTATTCCAAATTTTGTTCCTACAGAGTATTCCACGACCCTCATGTCTTTTTTTAATAAAATATGTAAGGTATCGTGTCGTTAGGAACACATTTCCACGGTGCAGTAATTTCCCCTGCAGCAGCGTCCTAACGACTCGCATTCATCGGCGCCGAACTGTGAAGACAAGCGGCGCTGTTTGTAGTAGTATATCTGCAACGAGCGCGGGGGTAATGGCAGCTCCAATATTGGAAATGGAAATCCCGTGCGGAGACAACAGCCTTCGGAGACAATATTGAATGCATAGTAAAGAGACGACGAGTTTAATTACAATCGAGAGATATAACAGTTGTTGTTTTGTAATGTTCTTACAGCAGTGGTTTCTACACACCATTGCGACAGAACGCTAAATCACTTGGTGGTGCGTCTTTGCTAATTGGGTGGTTGCCTAAGAGGCTTATTTTTGCACTGGATATTGTAAAATATATTCTATAAAGGTGCTTTTTTTTAATAAAATATGCAACGCAACTAAAGAAACGCGATGCTGTTTGTATATCTGCAACGAGTGAGGGCTAATGGCAGCTCCAATATTGGAAATGGAAATCCTGTGCAGAGACAACTGCCTTCGGAGACAATATTGAATGCATAGTAGAGAGACGACGAGTTTAATTACAATGGAGGGATATAACAGTTGTTGTTTTAAATGTTCTTATAGCAGTGATAGCCCATCGGTGCAGTGGGCTGATTCTGTATCGTTCAGTTTGTTAGTTAGTAACTCTCACTGGGTTATTACCTAAGAAAACGGAGGCAAAAATACAAAAATAGGATTAAAAAACTGAACGATACAGAATCAGCCCACACGTTTCTCGTCAGGAGCGGGTTTGAATCCCGTTTAGGATTTATATGCATTTGTGGACACCAAATATCGCTTGCTGAACGCTGACGTAAAACGTCGAGAAGAAACTACATATTGAAAGATCTTTCTGAAATTATGTTATGATCTATATAACTTGAATATACAGACGGACAGACCAGAGGAAATCCACCAATAGTGAAGTTATACTACCTTTGTGTTCACTCGGTAAATAATTAATATAAAGGTATGTTCGTTACTTACCTAATACAGAATAGCATTAAATTTGCATGGTAGCGTTCTAGAGCGATTTCTCTGGGGATTAATATAGCGCACAAGCGCTCTAAAGACTTACATTCATCAATAGTAGAAATGTTCCCTTCGACAAAAGGTATTTAATTTAAATACATCCAGAATTTAAATACCTGTACATATCGAAATTTGGGCATCTAATAACGTACCAAATTTGAACTTTTCTATTCTAGGGTAATAAATAAATAGGTAAGAAAGATCCCAACAAAAACATTTTCATGTAAAATGTTGCCAGACGAGCATATGGCTCACACTGTCAAAAAGTTATCAGATCTCATGTAGGGCAAGACTTCTGACTTTATACACCCTTAAATACAAGCTCTAACTTCACAAACTCTACACTTTAGTTACAATAATGTCTTGGCCGTTTGGCTACCGTCACCTGGGTGAAAAATTTATCCCACCAAAATCATTTTCCTGATTTCAAATTTTGATTTAACAGAACTTACAAAGTACTGAAAAGTGAATAAATTTTTGATTTTACGCCCAATGTAACGGTAGCCAAACGGTCAAGACATTATTATAACTAAAGTGTAGAGTTTGTGAAGTTAGAGCTTGTATTTAAGGGTGTATAAAGTCAGAAGTCTTGCCCTACATGAGATCTGATAACTTTTTGACAGTGTGAGCCATATGCTCGTCTGGCAACATTTTACATGAAAATGTTTTTGTTGGGATTTCATTTCTTTTTGTAAGTTTTTTAAAACAATGTTTTTTATTAACTTAATTTTCTTTTTTGGTGTATTTCTTGCACTTCAGGTGCGCCTCTTTTCACAGCCCACTCTCTAATATGTTTGTATTACGAGTAGATACGTACTTTGCTTAGAAGTATATTCTGACAATTTAAAAAACTTATAGTGGATTTAAAGTTAGTAAATAAATAAATAAATAAATAAATACGGGACATTTTACACATCGCAATCTGGCCCCAAAGTAAGCGATAGCTTGTGTTATGGGTGCTAGATGACTGATAAATATACATACATACTAATATACATAAATATAATATATTGAATTGGCGCTTGGCCACTTGAGCACTGGAATCGCGCTTATAATTACCAAAAAAAATACGTGTTTTTCCAGATGTATACTAGCAGATATCTAACATGAAATTAAGTTTGTACCTATATACGTATGGGAAACCCCATACGAACTTCCAACCCCCTAATTCGATGGATGTGGGGTGATTTACTAAAAATCCTGAAACACGTATTTAATTGTTTATTACAAAGAGTCCCTATATCAATTTTGAGACCTCTAGCATCAATATTTGCCGTAGTTTCATACAAACTTCCATCCCCCATACGAACTTCCAACCCCCTAATTTGATGGATTTGGGGTGATTTACTAAAAATCCTGAAACACGTATTTAATTGTTTATTACGAAGAGTCCCTATATCAATTTTGAGATCTCTAACATCAATATTTGCCGTAGTTTCATACAAACTTCCATCCCCTATTTTAAGGGGTTGGGGGGTTAAATTTCCAACTTTTGGAATTTTTTTGTTGGTTGTGTACTAATTCTAGCTTACATACCAAATTTCAGCTTCCTAGGACTTCAGGAAGTACCTAGGAATTTTGATGATCATCAGTGAGTCAGTCAGTGACGAAATCTGGGTTTTTCAGATGTCAATAAAATTTTAGATTTTATAGATTTTAGATATATAAGACCTGTGATATTGAAACTTTATATGTTTAATAAGTTTACCAGCGACATCATTTCCCGAGAATTTTGATTATCTGGAATAATTCTGGCCTAAGTTATAAGGGTTTAAAAATACGGCGAAACACTTCGAGAAAATATAGGTAGTGCCCTCGCGCTTCGCTTGACTCGTCTGGCTCGTCACGTATGAATTACTAAAATTAAGCTTTATATTTACTTTAACCCTTGTTCCAAGTACAAAAAAGATTAGTAGGTAACAACAAGTGGGACTAATCGAAGAGAAACTGAGATTCAAAACAAGCTGTGGTTAAATTCCACGAATAATATACTTACAGCAGTCTAACTTTGTATATTTAGATATACGTTCACAGTTTCACAATGCATGGGATTTCTCCCGGGTGCAATTCCATGCAAGAGCTTTAGCAACTTTAAAACAAAACATGCTTTAGAGAGGCCCCGGTATTTTGATATCGGTAATGCATTCGGTGAATAGGAATTCCAATATTGGAATGGAAAACGTTATGCAAAACAAAAGCTCAACGACCGCAAGTATCAATTAAGATCCTGAATGGAAAGGAGGTTCTCGATTTCCATTACTATACTTATTCGTTTTTCTAATGGACTATTTTAGTTTGATTTTACAATATGAAATACTGATTTCTTTTATTGCTCAGATTAAATGATGTAATACCACCAATATAAGTCTTTAAATGTTAAATAGGGTGAATTTACAATGGCAATTAACCACGCTGAATATTCGTAGCCAAATGTGCGAGAAATATAAACAAGGAGATTCGTAGAAGAAACTGTAGGATAACCCACATAAATTGATCAACTGAGAGGTCAAAGTAACTGTGGACAGTTGCATATAGCTTGGAAAATGTTGGAGTGCTTAACTATGTTTTAGGCAGTAGGTATTGTAAGCGCATGTTTTAGGAGAATCCGCATAAGCAGCGCGAAAGACACAGCAGGTGGTGTGAGATAAGTTTGGTTGCAGATGCTGCATGAGATTTCAGTAATGAATGTCTGTTGTCTGAGACATCTGTTGATCCCGTCGATATTACATTTACATAATACTTTGATTTGTTATCAACTTCATCAAGCTTAGTTCTTCACATCTACTAAAGCTGTATACGTAGCAGAAACCTAAAATATCGAATGGAAGCAGGCGTTATTTTGCGTAAATCCATAACTAGCAAGATAGATTAATTTGTTTTGCTATACCTAATCGGCTACTTGAAAAGAATCTGTATAGTCCAATATGCAGAAATCGAGTCCACGTTTCGCATTGTGAAGTCAATCTTTCTTGAGGATGTCTCAGCATATTGGACAGATTCCTTTCAAGTTGAATAGCAAAAAAATAATCTGCTCTTCCAAAAACTGAAACTTGACTTCAATTTTATCAATTTTCGATTTCGACTAACCCTTATTCAGGGGGCCTGAATTAGACTAAACCTGTCAGCGAGTCCTTATAGAGACAAAAACATATCGAGAGCAGACCAAGAGCTCAAACGCATAGACAAATAGTGGGTCGTCCCTTTTAATGGACACATTCAATTCCAGGTGAATAAATGGAAGAGGGAATTACACGCGACTGCGATAGTCGAGTGAAGTGCTTAATAAATAATTTATCACTCAGCGGTGAACGAAAACGCCTTGAAGAAAGGAAAGGAAGACGTCTAAACGGACATTTATATAAGATACGCTCCTCTTAACCATTTATTAAGACATGGAACGGCGTAATAGTAGTAAAATCGTCTTTAATGTCACCTCACTTATTGAACGAAGCCAAATGGGCTTAGTCCAATAAGTGAGGTCGGCTTTTGTTACAGATTTCGTGGGAGATTATTATACATATTCAAAGTTTTTGTTATCCGTTTTTGACAAAATTTTATTTACCTATATCTGGGCATAACATATTTCCATTAGGTGTATGAAAAATAGTTTACGACCTATTCTCAGACCTATCGTCATGCCATTTCGGAGGAGTTTGGTTACAAACACTGTCACCCGTGAATTTAAAAAATATTCTTGCACAATTCTTGCACATTAGAGGGGTTATATTTTCCCAAACCTTTAACCACAATGGCGTTGATCAGTTAATCCGTTTGCTTCTCATTAATATACAGAGATCAAATTCTTCCAGTTACTCGTATTTCATTTCTTCTCAATGTCAAAGTGCAGGTGTATAAACTTACTAAGTAAGTAGGTACCTACTTGGGTATGGTACCTACGATATCGGAGTGAAGTGCTTAATAAATAATTTATCGCGGTGCAGCGAACAAAGATATCTCGTAGAACAAAGAATATCTAAACGAACATTTTATGTGAGATATGAAAGTGCTGTAGCAGGTATATATAACACATGAAAGGAAAACTACTCGCACTTAGATACCTACGTCTAACACTTCTCGGGAAAATTTTAAGAAATTACTAAGTACTCAATAAGTAACAGTTAGGTACACCAAACTTTCCAAGATAGCGTCTACTCTCAAAGACAATTGGTACTTTTCCATATACTCGTATACTTAGTAATGCTATTGACCTCGAACGCTTCTCGTAAAAATTTTAAGAGGCTACTAAGTACTCAATAAGTAATATTTAGGTACACCAGAGATTCTAAGATAGCCTCTACTCTCAAAGAAAATTGGTACTTTTCATTTTATATAAACCTAAAAATATTGTTCGAGGAAACGTAGACGAGCGGAGACTGTATTTGGATATGTCAATCTCAAATATATTTTTTTATCCCCAATCAAGAAATCACGTCTTACATTACATAGGTTCTGATACTTGCCCAAACCTGTACTACTGTGTATTCCGAATAAATTGATTTTCATTCCGAAATTTTGGTTTATTTGCACATTTTATTATTTTAAAATGTCAATAAACGTTAACTAGGTCAACCAATTATTTATTATAAAATTATTATAATACAATAACATCCCTAAGGATACTATTTTCAGGCATGTTATTTATATTCCATGCATAATAACAACGTAGCTAACTATTCTCTGTGCGGTGATTTAACTGTCAAATTGTATAAAATAATATCACCGGACTTACTAATTAAGCTGTTCGCAAAGTTAAATGAAGCATTAAACTTCCAACCTGAAATGCAAAATTTTAAATGATAACAAGCATAATAATGATTATAATAGGATATGGTTAAACATCACATTATGAGCCGCATAGAGCCGATTTTTAACGTGATAGGTGAAATTTAAATCAAAGTAACAGTTGTACCTACCAAATGAAAATTGGTAACAACGCCGTAATATTTTTAAACCAATTTTATGAATATAACATCTTCATATTGGTGATTACCAAAATTGAACATATATTCATGAGATTTGAGCCAGTGCTCAGTAAAGCATATTCTTCATATTTTACTTAATGTTTTGGACATTTCTTTAACACTTTTTAAGATACATTGCCTTAAAAACAGGACCTCTGAACAAGTGTAAGAAAAACATCGCGCGGAAATTTAGATGCCTGAGACTATCTTCTCACGATAATGCTATCAAATCTACACTTACCCAGTAAAACCTCAGTGGTGGGGCGACAAAATGTTGAAGAGATTTTTGTATTCATTACTTTACTTGACTGCAATCTCACCCGACAGTAAATGAAGAATAGAAGAATAATATACACGTAAAATATGTGGCTATTTGGCTATATATTTTACGTGTATAATTACGTAAACTAACTAGTTGTAAGGGACAAAAATACTCCTAACTTTTGCTGTACAGCTTCGTACTAGAACGCTAAATTGCTTGACAGGGGGTACTGGTAATAGAACCTCCCACCAGATCAGACAAGCCAGGAAAAATGATAAATCCTTGATTTGGCTTTAGACGTCTCCTACACAAACTGTAAAGAAAATGTGTCATCAAAATTGAGCTCAGTTAAATGTGACATTATTATTGCTCCCAGTTAATTAAACCGTCGTTCTTAATATTAATTGAAATTTAATAAAGCGTTGGTAATAACTTCTGGGCGTGACCACAAATCCGAATCGACGGAAACAATCTCGTCGAGGTCAACTATTCATTTCCGACGGAGTTTTGCACGCGTTCTTTTTATTTCGTGCCGTGATAATAATTCTTGCTCTATTTCTAATTAATAGCCTCAGTGTTACTGAATTCATACTACCTATAGGATTCGTGATGGATTCATGTCCTTCGGTATTTAAAAAAGAATTCTCCTTGCTAGCATTAATTAGAAATTCTTCTTTTAATTTCTGTCTACATTGAAATGTAACTCTGTAAAGTTGGGAATATCATAAATAAAGATGGTACAATGCAATTTTGAATAAAGTTTTTCTTACAAATTAGCCATCAACATGCAAATGGGGAAAAAGTTTATATTGGTCAAGGTTTTTGCCCACATGTGGGAATGATAACACGATTATGATGATAACGACGAAAACGGTGTTTCGGTTGAGAAAAGACTTCTGTTCCGGTTATGTTATATGTTCTGATATGGGTAGTGTGTGAAAGTTTTTTTCGAAGATCTTGACAAAGCACTTAAATTATAAATCACGGGCTTCAGTGGACCTAATATTTAAATTACTTTAATAACACAGCTTCAACCCACAAAGATGATAAAAAGAGCACACGATTTTAATGGGAAGGGATGCAAATATTTCTTTAGCCCCGCCTCGAGCGCTATATAATAACGCTGTTAGTATGCAAACCTCTCCGGGATCAACTCATCTTGCTTAATTAAAAAGCGCTATATAAATACAGGTTTGTGCTCGTGACTGTGCCCGCGTGAGCAGTGTCTAGCTGAACCTTTTTCATCACTTGGTGCAGGAGTCTTGATGTTTCTAAGCCAGTGGTTAACAGGGCTTTGCATGGAGCCAAGACCCAGAGTGCAACCACTTATGATGAAATAGGCCTTGACTGCTACAAACTGCGAAGTATCAAATCAGAATTTTTCATAATGAAAAAAGTTTATTGATATAATTTTTTTGCTGAAATTGATTCGGATAGTCATATTCGGTTATAAATGTCTTCCTCATATACTGACTAAATATTTAAATCTGTATATAATAGGTAGGCACTTCAAAATCTATGCATTCACTTTTACTTATTGTTGATAGAGCTTCCAAAACTCAAAATAAGGCATTTTGAGACTTAATAATCATAATCCTTTTGAACTGTCAAAGTTTTGTACTAATGGGGTAGGTAGATTTTGCATGATAGGTGCATAAAGTTTCGTAGATTCGATGCCCTTCTTTTAATTAATATAATAAAAGATATTTAAACATACTAGATTTAAAACAATGCAAAATAATATGGGTTACATGGCTTAAACGGGGAATACTACCAAACTATTTTTGTTCTAATCCAAGCACCCATGTAACCACATTCCAAATTTTGGAAAATACTGTTACGAATACATACATTTATTGTAAGATTTCCACAATAATTTAGAAACTGTACCTACGTACGAATATAATGTAATTCCAATAATATTACGTACGCACGGATAGAATAAAACCTCCTATTTTGAAATCGGATACAAACACAAACAAGCGACATCAGAAACTACGAACTATCCACGTTATCGCCATTACCGTGAATACTAAAGTAACTTCACCGAAAGCCCATTACAATAATTACAGCGTCGTGTCACAAATAAATTAAAAAAGCCTCTTTATGTACACCTAAAGCTCATCTTCTACGCGCATTTTATACAGCACGAAATGTAATCTTTGTTTATGGGTCTGATACAATTCAGCATGCGAAATGAGTCAAATTAACGTAATGGACTCGTTCAACTGAGACTTTCAGCGATTTTCATTAAACTCCTGTAATTTTCGTCGTAAATATGCAGTATTTCACGCATTACATTCAGGTAGGTTGTGGAACACGTCGTTTCCAACTTTACCGCATAATTTATTCAGACCCCACTTCCAATAGTCGAATACCGATTCCATTGTCATATTCTCAACATCGTATTCACGTGAATTTTTCTCTTCTATATGCATGCAGAATACTTATGTATACTATGTCAAGGTCAATTTTATTACAAAATAACCTAAACAAACGTAATGTTAAATAAATACTCATAACACGGTGTTAAAATTAAACGTGTTATGTTTGATCAATATTAGTGTCCTTGACATTCGAATCGGACTCATCTCGTTCCGAGCGTACTTGTTGTACTCTCGTATTCTCGTCTCGTTATTTAATATTCACCCACCTTGAACGCCGACACTTAGTTCCGACACTTTGTTCCGAAAGTGGCACACACGCACTAAGGATCGTGAGAGGCCGCGGGATGGTTCATTAGGGTTCACAGTCACAGGTAGGACACTTGCGCGTAGTGCGCGTAGGTTCGGTTCGCTACGCGCTGCTCGTAGCACGGCTCGTAGCGCGGGCGCGTAGCTGACGCGAGTGACTCGACTGGCCCCGGTGTCGACGCGGACACGGATTGCGATCCACAGAGCACGATAAATTTTCAGATAGAGACAGAATTATTTTGTTTTAGTATTTCATCAGCACAAACAATATTTTAGGCGTATAATTTAATTTTAAAGAAATTAAGATTGCATGATTCCAATAATCCAGGATAAAAAACAAAACCTTTAAAATTTTAAAATTCAAAATATTTTTGTACACATATGCCAGAAATGACAAACTCTGCCGCCAAGTTTGGAAAGCAGTACTGCACCGAGAAGAACGGGCAACAAACCTCGGCACTTGCTCTTTAAAAAGTAATAATTGTGCTTGGGTACAATTAAGTTTTAAATAATACAGATTATAATAGCAGACGGAATATACACTTCCTTACAGGAGTCTTAGTCATATTTTTGAATTAGGTATACGTCTAACCTACAGGCACTTATGATTGTGCACGAGGAGAATATTCGACACTTGCTCTTTTAAAAAGTCGTTATTCTTTTAACATCAGATTATTGTTGTGTCTCGTTAGCAAACGGAAACCGATCCAAATGCTTTCACTTTTATTTTTGTATATCTGATTGGTTTCTAAAAAAGCTCATTGTACTTTAATATACATACCATAAGTACCTACTCTAAAGGCGATTTTTTCGATTTTTCATTCAGTTTGGATCTAACGTTATTTGTTCATTTAACCTCGTTTATTCATTCTTCCTACGAATAGGAAACTGTTGGGTTTTTTAATTTAATTTTACTCTACTAACGGCGTATAATTTATTAATCAAAAAAATTGGTTGTCTGTAAAGTCGGTTTACTGACGATAGTTGAACGTGACAACTCTCGCTTGCACTTCAAGCCTTACATGGAACGCCTCAGAGCGAGGTAACGCGAGCGAGGTACGCAAGGTAACGCCGTATGAGTCATGTTTTTTTGTGCGTGCAGCCGGCTCTATCAATTTATAAGACGTTGTCACGTCAAAATATAGCCACATAATGCAAATAAGAATTTCTTTTTGAAGAAAACTAATAAAAATAATATTTGAGTTATATCTGTAGTTGTAGCGTGCCCTGTGCATCAAGGAGTCCCGCAGGGCGCATGCGCGGCGTGACGTCAGCGCGTCGCTCACAAAGACCGGGCACGCTCAACGCCCGACGCCGCACGCCTCGCTCCCGACAGAGTCCCGATTCCCAACTCCCGCTGATCTGCACAGTGCAGAACCACTATAATTAAGAAAATCTTATCTTATCTTAATATATATAAATCACGTGTCACAATGTTTGTCCGCGATGGACTCCTAAACTACTGAACCGATTTAGTTCAAACTTCATGAATATCTGTCATTTGGTCCAACTTAAAGGATAGAATAGTTTTTATCCCACGTGGACGAAGTCGCGGCCATCAGCTAGTAATAAATAAATCACAGATTTAAGATGCTGTATCTCTTTCTAATATATTAAATTACTAAGTACTTTCTAATGTGTTAAACAACTAAGTAATCGAATGCTGCATTCATTATTTTCTATTTTATCAGTTTGACGACAGACCATTTGCAATTTTACCATAGATATTTCGTTTGAGAAATTTTAATACGCCGCTGGTTAGTAGACACATCAACGTTTCCAATTTATTCGAGAATTTTTCAAATCAAATCAAATCAAACAATTTATTTGCATACATGTATTAAGTATAAAGATAGATAGATTACATAGAAGTCAGGGTTTCAACATGTCTTGCCATATAGGCGTGCAAATACATTTAATTTAAAATTAATTAGAAATTTTTCAATTTCTTTCTTATGGAAATTATACTAACTTGTACAAAATAAATAAATCAAATATTTAAGATGCTGTATCTCTTCCTAATATATAATATTCTCGTGCCAATTTTTGTTACAAAACACCTCCGGATTGTTATGAAATTTTCTGTGTAGGTATATTCGGTAAGTCTGAGAGTAGGTCGTTAGCTATTTTTTACTCCTAATGTCAAAACAACGTTTGCCGAGTCAGCTAGTCTTATGATAAAATAACCCTCTATACTGAAGCTAAGTATTCGTAAGATGTTTACGAGTTTTTTAATTTAAATTTAAAATCACAGCATAATGACCTTTTCGTAGAAAATACATTTTTACAAAATGCAAATTGTTTAATCTGTAGTTTTCGCAGAAGTTTTAACAACGCTTCTAGCGTTTGTTACAACATCCAAGCTACAAATACCTAACGTATTTGTACTAAGGCCGATTTCTGCTACGGTGAGCAATCTCAACAAAGTCAACCGCCCGGTTACTATTCAATTTTCAAAAGACATAATATTATGTATGTTCACAAAATCACAATTCACAAGTGTGTCTTTACACATTGCAATATCGATTCGTTCATAGTTCGATGGAACGGCAAATTTTCAACCATACTATTGAAAGATCACGCGAAGGACTGATGGCTTTAGGGTACGTGCCCTGCTATGGCGCCCGTAGCCCGAACTCCATCAACAGGCCGAGGAGGTGGCGTGCCCTGTTCAGGACTCGCCTCTCAGGAGGAGTCGGCGGCGGCCAGGCTGCCGACAGCAGCAATGGGACCTGCCGCTGAGGTGGTGGGTCGAGGCTTGGCGGGAGCGCAGTGAATACGCCAGTGAATCCCGTACTCCCACCAACGAGGTCCTTCGTGGCAAGCTACAGGTTTTAGTGGGCGAAGCCCCACATAACTCCTCCGTTTCTGCTGACGGAGGAGTATGCATTAGGCATTTCCTGTCATTAAAAAATGGGTAGGTACGTGCCCTCCATGGGGGTAAAACTCCTCCAACTTCAAAACTGAATGTCAAGTTTAGAATACTCAATTACTTTTTCTCAAACATGGTTGGAAATATGAGGATTATTTTGACAACCTTCTTCGAGAAGCATCAAAACTGCTGTACCCGCCATTTGGTGGATTGCATGGAAATCCGAATAAATTACATATACTAAACTCATATCTGCCGTATAATTAAAAAAAATAACTATTGGGTCAGAGTGAATTTCAAATTCGCTCTGACGCATGGCAAGGAAGTATAACTTATGAAAGGTTTTATTTAAATTTCGAACTGACTTGCAAATAGAAAGTTGTTTATTAAAAAAAATGAACACGTAACCTCGGAATAAAATTACTGTTGTTCATTATTCGTGAATAGTCTCGAAAATTTTAGCATAAGTGCAACTTACTTTTAATTTTCGCGGATTGTTTGAGAAATACAAGCCTTGGACATAACTAGACATCGATGGATTCACGTACATGTATGTGTGCCTCGGCCCACATTGACATGATTGTCCGTCAATGCCTCTTTTGCTGGCCGGTTCAGTAATTAATAAAAAAAAAAAGTAAAACACCAACTCGGATGCCGTATGCTCACGATTACGTGGACCGTGGCCAGCTGTTAAATCCCTATACTCTTTCCTTTCCATTCGTTTATTTTCTCTTTGACACATCTCTCTCTGGTCCCTCGCTATTGCTATATCTGTTTCATGTGTCAAAGAGAAAATAAATAAATGGATAGAGTATAGTACAAATGCTTTGAACATATTATGCAGCTTCTAGATTGACGACCGAGCTTGGACAGAAAGCTCAGTAATATATAAATTGAACATACAATCCCTTCCCATTGGGTCAACAGAAAATATGAAACGCGGCACAAATCCGTTGAGTATGGAAATTCCTACAACCGGCAAAAGGCGATCGAGACGACAAGAATTTGCTATCTAATTCTCTTCATATTTCCCACACTACAGGAAAATATTGTTGAGGTAAATGCTTGTAAAGTAGACTACTACATAATACTTACCGGCAGCTGCTTACCTGAAAAACAACTAAGCGGGTTAATCTTTCATTAGCAACGTAAAAATGAGCGGAGTTTACTCGGGAAAATACAAAAGGCGTATCTTGTGGTTACAAAGTGTCTTATGATCATCTTACGGCTCAATTCCCAAGAGTAATATCAAGTTTTTTGGCACGAGTTTTTTAATAATTAATATGGATTTTAACAAAAAAAAATTGGTTGTCTGTAAAGTCGGTTTACGGACGATAGATTTACGTGATAACGTCATAATTGGCCTCTCTATCGTTTGTTTTATCGTGCCTCTCTATCGCTTGTTGCGCGCTCTCGCTTGCACGCACAGGCTCAGGTGGAACGTTACTATTTTTCATATGCGTTGCTGGTGCTCATCAATTTATTAAACGTTATCACGTCAAAACAAAGAAACACTTTTTTATTTATTCCTCTGATCTGTATTAGGTTACTACAGAATACTACCTAGAACCACCGAATATATAATAGTACTAACGTACTATAGAACATCGTTATAGTGCCTATCTGTCGATATTCTTCAGAGTATTATCTTTCGGAGATTATGCTCAGGAACTATGTAATTTGGTTCACACTTCATACTTTTTTATCATAAAATAGCAAGACATCAAGGCGGAAGGCCACTTCCACCTATACTCGACTCATAGATACCTCCAGATCAAGAGTGAATAGGCACCTCCTATAGGCAAGCGCGCACTTTATACTGTATCATCACTTTCCATCAGGTGTGACAACAATCAAGTGTTAGCTAGTTAAAGAAACTGACTATTGACTTTTTAAGCTTATGTAAAAATTCAGCATCAGTTATGTAATGTACAAGTTATTTCAAACTATTTTTATTCTTCCATCCAAAATAATTTTATCGAAACGACATAATATATTAGAGGCAATGTAAGTTGTAAGGGATTGCAACAAAGGTCACCCTGTGCAAAGTTTTCTCGGGGCTCCCTTTTATTAGGGGTTGTCGGCACCCCAGCACCGTCCTGCAAGGGGCCACGCCAATACGGTAAACGTCACGGAATAACGAAAAATGCAATTTAAAAAAATCACAGAACTTATATTTTTACATGCTTGATGCGAATTTAATTAATAATAATTAAATTTAGAAAATAAGGAATGGGTTTGTAATGTATAGCAAGTTTAGGTTTTTCACAATTTCCACGAAAACAGTAGCACATAAAGGTGGAAACAATTTTTTTCTGCGGGATACACATTATGCTAGTCTTTAGTAATTAAAATTTCATGAATATAATTTCGGTTTCTTCTCATTGTGCCACCGTGTAAGGAGTTAATGGAAAATAAACTGCCATCTCTCGTTGAGCAACTTAAATTATCACTGACATACCTATCTCTAAGCTTCTTTAAAAACAAACATTTAAAAACCAATACTTAGAGCTTATCAATAAATTACTAATAACATTGTAATCTGTAATTTATAAATTGTAAACCGAGCGACAATATAACCGTATTTTTGTAAACCTGAAAATAGGTACCCGCGATACAGGAACTTCTATTATAAATGCAATCCAATTATATCGAATCATGTATGTTGCATCTTGTGTATTTTACATTTCACTTATTCAGGTGCTAAAGTTTCAATTTAATTCCATGTGTTTTTATGCTAGCCACAAGAAAATGTAAGTCAAGGCAAGTAGGTCTGTAATGTGCAACAAGCCACTCGCATTTTGCTCTACCTACGTCCTACATCTACCGCCCGACTTCCCTCTTTTCACATCCAAGAGAACAAAGAATACCCTCTAACGTACAGAAATCTACTCCCGTATAGTTACAAATCTGCGTGTGAAACCTGTTTTAGGATTCAATAAACTTGTCAAGTACATAATACATTATACTTAAACCCTCGATCAGGGACCCTCGAAAAGGGTTCCACATTGTCCACCTTTCAACAGTTCGAAAACAATATGATGCATTAAATAGCTTTAAGCGATTTTACTTGTACCCTGCTTTGTGAGTTATTAACGCACTTACACTCTTTAGTAAAGACGATCTTAAGGCAGCGACTCGTATACCCCACTAGATCACACAATAAGACCATGAAATCAATCTAAGGAAAGATTTTATCGAGCTTTCTCAACTTATAGGGGAAAGGAAATAATGGGCAACAATGTTCTCTAGATAAAACTTTCGTATCGAAGATGGAATCTGAAAATATGTGCACGAAAATCGGCTATTTTTTTGTATAATATTCTCTTCGTATAGAGTCGTCTTGTCAGCTAGTACTATATAGGTATACATAAGTATTTTATGCTTATAATAGATAGGCTTTATAATAGGATCTCCCAACATCACGGTCATACCGCTGGTTGTATGCTTGTTAAAAAGTCTCACAGTGAGAATAATATTATTGTCACAAAAATCTTAGAAGACAATTATAACACACTCAATTAAAAATTAGCAATACGTAAAATGTTTTTTTGACTATAATTTGTAGACTTTATTCTTCGGCCTTTCCAAAAAAGACAGGTTCGCATAAATTGTTAATGCGTAAAAACCAAAAAAACTCGCCGGGTTAATGATCTCCAACCACCACAGTCATGCCGCTGCTTGAACGCCTGAGAAAGGTACCACAGTGTAAAAGTAACACAGTGAGAATAGTAATTAGTGTCCCAAAAATCCTATAGTAGGCAAATATACACACCATGAACAGCCAAATAATTCAGGCTTAGCAATCCGTAAAAATATGTATTTTGACTAAAAAATGTAGAGAAATAATTCTTTGGCCCTACCAAAAAAGATCCGCGCGAAAATTTTTAATGCGCAAAAAAAACTTGCCGGTTTTTTTGGTAAATTATTTTAAATATCAATCAAAGCAGCGAGCAACAGCAAGTTGGGCCATAAATGTTCCACTAATCCACGCATAAACCCAGCAACGTACGCCGACGACTCATTTCCTTTGTACCCCTAGAGAATGGCAGCTATTAACGAAATGCAGGCGATTGCGCGATACTGACCCGCGTAACGCTGCGTCTCATTGGACAGACAGCCATCACAATGAAACCCTGCTTCACGCATTACTTACAGTTCCCTTACAATTAACACTTAGGGATTAAGACGACATTGAAATGACACCAGATTTTGTGTTCTCTTGCCAGTTATTTGTAGTAGAAGCTCATAACTATTGAGCTCAAACCACATTAGGTACAATAAACCACATAAGGTAAGGAATAAATATGACGTTTTTAGTAGTATTATTGTAGTTTACCTGGCGATTGAAAAATCAGCCCTTACAGAGATAAATAATAAAAGGCACTTCAAACTTTACTAGCTTTACTTTAAACCACTCAAAAAATCCTCACATCGTCACGTTACGCCCTAAAAAATAAATGGCTAGAAGTTTTTCTACGCAGAAAGTAGGTACGTAACTCAAACTGTCAACTACCGAGTAATAAATAGAAACAAGTTTCCTACTACATACATATTTTATTCACAAACCAAACAGCGTAATTTAAACATATCCACGAAGCAAAACTAGTAACTCTCTGAACCGGTTCAAAAGGGATTGCCGCCGCGCTGAATAGTCAATTCCTCTGTTTGTGTAATACTCTAACCACAAAACCCCGAGTTAGATTTTGCATACCTACAAGCTGAGAAGTTGTACCGTAAACATTTGTATAAAATAACCAGCTTTAAATACAAAATACATAAAACCATTAATGTTTTAAACGCCTTAGTTATCACCATTATTGTCTCATTCATTAGCTCCAGCTCACAGCTTCTAGGCTTAGAAGAGTTCTGAACATCATTATGTTTCACCAAGTGGGAATTGGCAGGCATATAAACATTAGCATGTACCTACTAAATCAAAATAGCGGTGGGTCTCAACTGAAAATCAGCGCTGTGTGCTTCCGTGCGTATAAGTATGGGGGCACACATGCAGCACCATGCTGAGTTGAGGCCTATTTCTGGGTGCGCCACACACGACAAGCGGTGTCTGGTGCTTACGTCCCTTGGGTAATACTATTGGTTTCAATTGCCCAGGTGGGGGAAGCTTCAGGCATCGTTCTAGTACATAAGTGTGTACGTTGTGTGGTGTGTGGCATACTACGAAATAAATACTTTCTTTCTTTCTTTTCTTTCTTTACTATAAGTAATTACCTACTCGACAGACGTTCTAAGTATGGAAACACCTGCAATGTGCTGAAGTTAAAGTTAAGCAGGTACTAAAGTTTGAAGTTTGTCGTTTACTTAAAATGCTAATTAAAAGTTATTGCACAGCATGACCTAAAAATTTGCTAAGTAAGTATGCACCTTATCCGACTTTTAATTCAATGCAGTAAAGTTACGTGTCGTATTTTACTAAACTCCATTAATCCTCCTATATTTCACCAAAATAACTATAAAATAAGAGAAGTGATTTGATGTGAAATACTTTGATTAGGTATTATATTTTTTGTTAAATAAAAACGTCATTTTACTGCATCGAATTAAATATCGGAGTAAACTTTTGAATAAAGATATTTCGATGAACCAAAATGCATGAATTTCAAGACTTATGTTCACCAAATAGCTGTATGTAATGCAAATAAATTTCTTCAATTACGAGATCCTGTGTTCACGATTTAATGCAATTCACAATACCTGGCAAAAAGCAGTCCATTCAGTAAGTATGACTGACTATGAACTCGAATTTAACATTCAGCGCACGTATTTAGTTCGTTGCCCTTTCACAAATCTTTATGCACTATGTAACAGCGGTACTAATTGAGATAAGAGTTGAATGGCTTGGATCCAGAATTTGAAAACACGGAATCAACCGAGCGTAGTAGGACCAGGTAGAATTCTTATTAAATCATCAAAAACTATAAGTTTTCCTAATAAGGTACCTAGTCAGCCATATGAATTTTATTTCAAAATCAGTATTGTTATTCATCATTGCTGTATTCACGCTGTATTATTGAAGTTAAAAATATCTAGATTCCCATATGCATTATCTGAAGTTATTGAACTGGTTATTTTGATATTGTTATCATCCAATCATACTTTCAATCATCCCATGCATCCAATACTGGGCGATAGATTTTTTTTCAAAGAATGAATAAAACTATTTCGTAGGTTGTTAATAAGTGCCTACACTACACCCACGATATATATACCTACACGGTCGAGTGAAATAGCGAGAATATTATGTTTTGGCAACCACGTAGGCAGATGATTGGCAAGAATACTCGAGTAACAAGTAAAATGGAGCGTATTGTGAACGGGAGGCAGCTGCTAAAGGTCAAAGGACCATTTTAATCCCAACACAAAGGAGAAAGGAAAGAGTGTACGTGCGAGACTTTTGCCGCAACCATTCTATTCTTATTTTTTTTTTCTTATCTTGTAAGTCTCGATCACGACCCTATTTAATAGAGATATTAGCGATGGTAAACATTCGTTCACATCTGTTTCTCCTCTTATACTGATAGGTACAAAAACTTCTAACCCTACCATATCTCTTCCTAATTATAGGAGCTATCTGCTATACGCTCTTCTGTAGAAGTCCGATTAGGACTTTATTTATGTAGTATGGCCAAAATACTACATTAGGTTTATATCTTAGCTCATGGAAAAGTAAACAATGCTTATACAAATAAAAAAAGACATGCACCCAGGACAGGGCTGACGGCACTAAAAAATGTCGCCAGTTTATCTGTGCCAAAAATGCATGTTTCAAAAAAAAACTCTTGTTTATTCATGTTTTTATGCAAATCTTATATTTTACATACATAAATCATGCTTCGTAAGTAAAAACATCCTTTGCTTAGATTGCGCTTGTGTATTGGTTATCTAAAAATGATAGATCCAAGTCTTACCAAATCTCTGTATATTGGCGATTAAGTCAGTCTTATAATTCACTCAAAAAGCCACCATGAAACAACCTCAGAAGATCCAAACTCGCCCAAAGTGGAGTGGAGTGGATTACAATTTGTTTCGGCAACTGATTTATGAAGCAGGGTTGGTTAAACTACCGAAGGACACAAGAAATATATTCGTAAATCTATCAATAGATATTATATATAATCTGTGATGGTTCGAGCCGATCGTCTAGATTAATTGAATCGTGATTGAATAATTAGGAAGAGAATTTGTTATTTTTACTTATTTCGATTTCTTTGTAATAGGAAAACAGATGTATGGAGAAGAGGCTGTGGCTGTACTCACCTTTTGTCGAGGCAAAAGAAGTTTTATTATACTACAGTTAATTGTCTTTCACTTCACTGGGCAACCGATACAATTCCTGTCACTGCATTCTATTGATTTCTTTATAATAAATTCCCAAAGTTGAACTACGTGACTAAGTCTTAAATAGCGACACTGTTGTTCTCTCAAATTCGGTAAATTCGAGAGTAATTTGATATGTTTTAATAAATCGAATAGAATGGGACTGCAGGTGGTTTTGTATGGGTGGGTCCAAAGTTAATCCACTTTTCGAACCAGAGAACTCTCAAGCTAGGGAATCCTAAACCAGAACTGGCCCTGTAAAATCAGGTTGGGCAATATTCGACTCTCTGTATATGCTACGAAGCATAAAATTCCCGCATCCTCCCGAGAGAGGGGGTACTTATTTTATAGCCATTTAGGCTTGCCCAGGTACCATGGATTTAGATTATGTATTTAATTGATTTGATTGTAGTTTGGCCAAACTACCGGTCGAGAGTCAAATATGAGAGGACATGTGTTGGGGCTTGCATCTCTGCTATTCGGAAATTGCCAATTCAGTCATGAAAGAACCTTAGATTACATTTGGAAACCAAATGTAATTAAATCGATCAATAATCTATCTCAGCTCTGTCTCTTATCTCCATACAACAGTAGTTTCCATATAAGTCACAGAATACTACCTGCTTCAATTCAGCCGTAGAATCAGGTAACCACTCCTCCTTCGCCTCGCGCTGCTCGTTGACGGATATCTCCTATATGTATATGATAAAGATAAAAGCTTGAAGAGCTCTAAAACTTCGTTATTGTTATTTGATTGGTTCCGACGGAACCCCAAACTGCTTAGTAATTATCTTTAGTTATTCTGCCTTGATAAGTATCCAAGTTAATTAGTTTTAAATCAATTCAAAACCTTCAATAGGTTAAATTTTAATTTATTAGGCATATTTTTATTAAGATTCTGTAATTATCGGATTAGGTATATAAAGAAATTCTAATGTGAAGGCCCAGAATGCTATATTAGAATTAAGACTTCCGTGAGTAGACATAATAATTTTACTGAAAAAACGGCTAAAACTCACTATGACTTGGTCAGAAATGCTATAAAGGTAAATAAACTGGCAATTCTGATAAGGCTATTTATATTGATAAATACATGTAATTAAGAAATAATCCTTCACTTTAAATTCACTTTAATTACGTGAGGGTCTTAGTCATAGCAATAAAATAGCTAATTGTGACTTGATAATTCATATATTTCAAGTTTCATTATTATTAATCGAAAGACACTTGGGTGATTATTTAGAATTTGAATTACGTTAATAATTCAAATCCGAGCGCTTGGTCCCTAACTAACCCAGCAGAAAAGACAAGCACCCAGAACAGAAAAACTGCTAGGTATTCAATTATATACAGTATTTACTTAGCCTACACATACATATTTGTAATAAAACTACGGTACATAATAATTTTACAAAAAAAAACCTACGTCGACGTAGAGAGAGAGAGAGACAACACACATATTATATTATTCACAAAATGTAACTTATATGTAATTAATTACATTAGAGTTAACTTCACAGCTGGTTTTATTCTCGGTTAATTTTAATTCAATTTATATCATACTCTTCGGTACCTACTACAGTACGGTATTACATATGCAATTATCTCGCGCAGTACGTGTGGATTCGCAAAGATTCATTCTACTCCAGCCCTCTGTGTTAAAAGCGTACAATGCCAATCAAAGTACAACCATTAAAATAATAGAGTACGCTAAATAAAACATCTAATCTAGCACCGATCATCTCTGCTTTATATTTATTTATCCCCGGATTATATTACGATCTGAAATCGTGAATCGGGATTGATTAAACTCAATCGTAATCCAACACAACTCTAACCATTAATTTATTAAACTTTACAGCTGTGAACTTTCCTCGAATTATAATTTTATAAAGTGATTACAAGAAGCGAGTACATTACCAGATATCTCCCTCGGTCTTCCTGCGTACTCACTGTTAACACGATTCTAACTTACTTAATTCTAAATTTAATTAAAATACAATTTAAGAAGAAACCGCACTTCTATGGTATTTCTAGATTTATGTGACGCGAGATTATGACGCGCGAATTCCATTTCGGAGGAAACCTGCGCACGCGGCGCCCGATATCTGAATGAATCTCCTTCCGACTGTCCACCTCCTCGAGCATGTCTCCTAGATGCGCCCCTCTCCTGGAATAAGAAATGGACACGCCCAAATCATACCGTCATAGCTGATTTGTTTGGCTCATTAGCCGTTGGCCAATAGACAGTCAGGATTATTCCTTATGGCCACGCCTATAAGGCTGAGCGCCATTCGGCGACATTTGTAATTCCCGCCAAAACGTTTCTTAGTCAAGTAGATGGTCAATTTTTTTATACTCGATCCTAGCAAATCGAAAAACATCTGGTTAACGTTAAAAGCAAGTGATATTTTAGTGAACGCTCACATAAAGACGATTTATGAGCTTTGCCTTTCCGTCTAAAGTTGTTTTAAAAGTTATATTATGCTCTTTTGTTTTTATGGCTCAACATGCGTATTGCACTTACATAAATCGTGTATTTTATCGCTTTGTGTATCGGGTTTAGTTAATTTTTTGTTTGATTTTAGAAAGTTTCAAAGTAAATTTAAATGGCTGTTTTTAAATAGGCAAGGTTCCTTTTTTCGTTATCGAAATTTATTTTGACGGCTGAGGTTGATTTATTATTTTTTTTTTTTTCTCTCACGAAAGTCCCTTAAGGGTACTTTAGCATCGCTACGATCTAGCCTAAAAGCTAATTAGTAACTTAATTTTAACTTAAACTGATATTAAGACCTATATCTAAGAGTCTGTCCAGTGACTTATCTTAGTCTCTTTTGTAATATTGTAGGCACTTTGATCTCGTGACCTTGATGATGCACTAGCACTGGCACTAAGCACAGCACTTCACTTCACTTTCACGCACACTTAAACTAACTCAAACGGCTTAGTCCTTTTGAGTCTTCTTATGAGGTCCGTAGTGTCGAGGAGCTGGATTGCCTCCACGTTTACATGATGATGCAGTCGATGTTCATGGGCTGCGGCATATTTTTGGATGATGATATCTACGAAGTCCATTTGAAGATCTCGGTGAATGTCTTCGTTTCTAACATACCAGGGTGCATTCACGATGCCTCTGAGTACTTTGTTTTGGAATCGTTGTATTATCTGGATGTTGCTTTTTTTGGTACAACCCCAAAGCTGAATACCATAAGTCCACACTGGCATTAGGACTTGTTTATACAAGAGTAACTTGTTTTGCGTTGACAACGACGATGTTCTTCCGATTAGCCAGTACATATTTTTGTACCTCAGCTCTAATTCTGCTCTTTTCTTCTTGACATGAGCTTTCCAGCGTAGCTTTGTGTCAAGCGTCATTCCAAGATATTTTGCTGTATCAGCATAAGGTATCTTTTGGTTGTCTATGTAAATAGGATGATATTCTGCCTTCTTATTTGTAAAATCAATATGCGTAGACTTAGTTTCATTTAATTTTATTCTCCATTTTTTCGTCCATTGATGGAGTTTATTCATAGCTATTTGTACCTTTCCCACTGCCTCTTCATGAGTATTCCCCACAGCGATGATGGCAGTGTCATCGGCAAAGGTAGCGATAGTGTTATGTTCGAGTTCTGGAATATCACATGTATAGAGAAGGTATAAGACAGGCCCCAGGACACTTCCTTGTGGTACTCCAGCTTTAATCTCCTTAAGTTCAGAGTAAGCATTTTCATGTCGTACCCTGAATGCTCTATTTGATAGATATGATTCTAATATACTCGCGTAAGGCGGTGGCAATAGAACTTTTAGTTTATATACAAGACCTTCATGCCAGACTTTGTCAAAGGCTTGTGCTACGTCAAGAAACACAGTTGAACAAACTTTCTTCTCCTCTAAGGTTCTTTCAATGATATTTGTTATTCTGTGCACTTGATCTATCGTAGAATGTTTCTCCCTGAATCCAAACTGATAATCTGGAATTAGGTTATTATTTTCTAAGATAGGTTTTAGTCTGCGTAGTAATAGTTTTTCAAAAAGTTTCGAAATGATTGGTAATAATGAAATCGGTCTATATGATGTAACTTCATTTGGTGGTTTTCCTGGTTTAGCGATCATAATTACTTCTGCAACTTTCCATAAATCAGGAACGTGCTTCAGTCTGAATGACGTGTTAATCAGAGTAGTTAATTTCACAATAGCTTTCCTTGGAATATTTCGCAATATCTCTGTGGTAATAAGATCAAATCCAGGGGATTTTTTCACGCTTAATTTATTTATTTCCTCAAGTACTTCTTTCGGCGTTACAAGCGTAATTGAAGTATTTTCCTGATTTATTTCAGAATTTATAAAGTTAGTGCTGTCTCCTTCATTGGGCTGGAAGATTTTTTCTAGATATTCTGCAAACCTTTTTGCTTTTTGTTCATTATTAATAGCCCATTTTCCATTTTCTTCCTTAATCGGAGGAATATGCAAGAGTGGTCTTTTCATATTTTTAGTGGCTTTCCACAGTGAGTAATCGGTGCTTCGCTCACTCGTGAGGTTCTGGAGGTAATTATTGAGTGATAAACAGTTGTGGCTTCTGATTTTTCTTGTTAAAGCTTTTGTGAGGTTATTTAATAATCTTTTATCAAGTGGGGATCTAGACTGATGCCATTTTTTTCTCTGCTTTCTCTTTTCAGCTATCATATCTAGAATATCTCTAGGGTAGTCAATACATCCCTTGGGCTTTTTTCTGAGTTCTGGTGTATTTTTCCAAGCAGCTTGCTGTATGTTTAATATAAAAAGTTTTACTTCTTCGTTCAGTTGTGCTGTGTTTTTGAGCGGCACATTTAAACTATTATGTAAATCTACCTTGAAGCTTTCCCAGTCTGTTCCTTTATTTACGAGGACTGGATTAGGTTCTTTATAGCTAATACTTTCATTTATAGTTAACATAATAGGCGAATGATCGGAGTTCATATCATACATTTCGCTAATGTGTAAATATTTCGATGAAATGTTTCTATATATAAAGAAATCAATAAGATCAGGTATTTTCTGTGGATCGGTAGGCCAATAGGTAGGCTTTCCCGTACTTATGACTTCACAGTTCAAGTCTTTAACGGCACTTAGAAGTTCTCTACCTTTGGGGGTAGTCAATCTAGAACCCCAATATGTATTTTTGGCGTTGAAGTCACCTCCAATAATGAACTTGTTCCCGATTTTTTTAAAGAATTTGATGTACGATTCTTTTTTTAATGAATACCTTGGAGGGCTGTATATGGCTACTATGGAAATATCGTATTTTTTCGTTCTTACCTTTACGGCTACAGCTTGTTTTTCTTGTTCTTCCCATTTATTTTCTAGGCAGTGACACAAGTTTTCTTTTATTATAATGGCACTTCCGCCTCTAGCTGTATTATTGGGATGCAATGCATGGTATACTTTATAACCGTTAAATTTAATGAATGATTGTTTGGTGAAATGTGTCTCAGATACAAGACATATGTCAATCTTATTTATATCTAGGACTACCTGCAGTTCACGTTGATGTTTAAGTAGTCCATTTGAATTCCATGCGAATATTTTAAGAATATTATTCATTTTCTTGATTTTTTAGTAGCCTGCTTGGTGCCACTTTCAAGATTTTTCAGTCGTTCATCGAACGACGAAATATATTTTAAAATTTCGTCCAATTTTTTCTCCATGTTAAGCTGAGGCGCTTGAGTGTCTGGTAATTTTTTTGAGACTTTTTGAGCATAGGTTTGGCGCTCGTTTGTGTTCGTACTATGTAGTGTTATCTGGTTCGATTTATTTTGATTTAAATCCTTTATAATCTCAGGTCTTGATGGGCGCTGAGCATTTATTACAGTTCGTTTCTTGGCGTTCTTGTTTTTTAAAGCTTGCATCTCTTTGGCTACTATGCAACCCCTGTAGCTGGCAGGGTGTCCTTCACCGCAGTGAACACATTTAGGTTTTTCATTTGATGGTTTGGTACAGTCTCTTGTCAAATGTTTACCTGTACATTTAACACACCTAGCCTCACGTGCGCAGTACTTCTGCGTGTGACCATAGGCTTGGCATTTTTTACACTGTGGTACCAGTTTGGATGTTTTAATAGGGTGAATTTCAACTTTACACCCTAAAATATATTTGATTTCATAAATTTTATTTATGTCTTCTTCTTTACTAAAAGTAAGGGTGAACATATTAAGTGGGTCCTTACTCCGCCATCTTAATTTGTTAACTGCATCTTCAATTTTATATCCCTTACTTTGAAGGTCTTCTACAATTCTCTGTGGAAGGCATGATGCTGGCAGTTTTTTTGCCATTACTCGTATGGGTCTTTCTTGCTTATTTTCATACGAATGCCATAGAAAGCGGTTTTCGGTCAGGATTTTGGTCACAGATCTGTAGGCATCCTCTGTTAAAGCGTTAATTTTAACGTTATTTCCGTTCATCATTTTTCCGGCAAAGCAAGAGGCGTCGGTTACACTGCTTGACACTAAGTCAAAGAATGTCTGATAGTTATCCACGCCTGAAACCATTATGGGTGGAGGCAATGGCATTTTTTTAGTTTTTTGTTTTAGTTTGTCAGTGCCAGTGGTATCCTCTGAGTGATGGTGTTGAGGAGGTGAAGCACTCAATTTCCTTTTTTTTCTACTTTTGACCCTTATCCACTCCGTTTCCTGGGCCAGATCCTCTTCATCCGTCTGGTATTCCATGGGTTGAGAAGGGTTTTCCTTAGCGGCGGTGGATGAACCACTAGTGCCCACTTTTTTCTCTTCCATGAGGACTTGGATTTGCTGTTGGAGAGCAACAATTTCCTTTTTCAACTCTTCTACAATAATCTTCAGATTTTCTTTAGCAGCCTTTTCATCTTTGTAGGCTTTATACAGAGTATGTTCTGTTTCCGTTGTAATTGAAACCGTTTTTGGGGAGGACGTTCCTGAAGTTTTAGAAAACATGCTCATAATAGTTTTATGTGGAGACTTTGATTTTTGCATATTAAACACAAAACTAGGTCATGTTTACGTATGTACGTGACGCGAACGCGCGTTGCACCGCGGCCGCATTTAATGCGCTGTATCAGCACTTTTCGCGCGAGCACTGACACGGTTGTAGCTAGCGACTGTCAGACACTAACTGGTAGGTTGATTTATGATAACCATTTTGAGTTGTATTTGTTTATCCCGTGAGAAAATAATATGGCTAGCCTATGCCATCTCACGCTCCCCCAAATAGATTTATTGAATATCCTAGTGTCTACTATATTCCTACCTCTATACTAGGTCGTTCAAAAATCTATTTCCCTCTCTTTATTTTCGCACGCTAGTACTAGACCTCTCACTCCTCTTCATTACGTTCTTAGACATGGCAATAAGCCTATATATTTCAGGTTTCGCTATGTTCGTGTAACTAGAACTTCTCAATTGTATAATAAATCTCTAATTGTTCTGATAATGGCACCAGGTGAATTACATTCGATCATAGTATCAAGGTGAATTGCATTTTGAACATGGCATCAGGTGAATTGCATTTTGAACATGGCCGTATGCATGTCAATTATGGTATACACGTTATTATTTAGAATTGTCCTAGCACTTAAGTCCCATTTGTATAATCGCATAAATTTATTTATTAACTCTTTTCAGCGTCCGACTTCGCAAAATTCTTAAATTACAACATCTGTCTCCTATTTTGACATACTAACTTGTAGTTTCTTATTGTAATGCCTCAACCTTGATTTGTTCTTGGAACCTCTACACGTATGTCTACATCGCTTTTCCGCTCGCTTAACGTAGTGATTACAATCCGAATTTGCTTACTATAGGCATATTGCATAGATAAATATGGATTCGGATTCGAACCGTCCTGCCGATATAATATTCCTAAGTAATAAGATACGTAAGTGTCGCAAAAGACTAGTTCCCCTATCGTTGATGCTATCATGGTTCTAAACACTCCCATATTGTTTCAACGCACGTTATGACTTTATACACACATCGCAAGTCTTTACAACCTGACTGTTATATGCGAGGCATATTTGAAAAATAGCAACGAACTTTCATCCGAGCATATAAATCGAAACGTCCGAAGCTAACTCCTTCTTCATGTATGCTAATAATTATATCATTTCGTAAGATCCGAGAACACATAGTATGAAAGCGTTCCCCTTTTGTCCGTCCCGTAAAATACCTCTTCCTAAAGCACATAATGCTTTGACTCAGGTGGTGCCTATTGTTCTTTTACGCTTAGTTACTCCGAAGTCCGATAGCATTCCTGACACGTTTCCGATGACTAACTATCTCTTTCTATCGATTCTGTACTACCTGCCCTAACGGTATCTCGCACCATTATGCACGGTAACTACAGCGAGTCTAAATACTAAACCATAAAAAAGAATTCTGTATAATTCTTCGGCTCAATATGCAAAGTTAATCACAGTAAGTTTAGGTACTTCTCATATGGAGAATCCTATATACTTCCCTTGATGCTTATACAAGGCGCCTGAAATAATCATTTCTCAAATCATATAAACTGATATAGTTTACTCCATGAAAGGATTGTAAAATCCCAGACGTGAGCGACGATGTCTATCATCTCCTTATCATTTCCTTATTAAGCTCGCGTGCGTCTAGTAAGATTTCTTACTGAACCGTCTCGCTACTTAGTGAACGTAAGTAAACTACTTGTACAATGCGGAATCGACTCCTGTCCGATTTAGCCTAAGTCTTCCGATTCGGTCAATTCCATCTTAACTCGTTTCCTATATTATGACAAAAGTAACCCGGCAAATAAGTTCCACAAAAGGGTTTTTGTCTATCACTCTACGACGTGTTCGTACCTGCTAGTAAGCCCTTTTTCGCCCGTAAATACTTTACAATGCTTGTGCAGTGTCTAGTAAAACTAATAATAATTCTCGTTGTTACTACCTTAGGTCAAAACGTCTAAGCGGTATTTATTTAGCCCTTTTATTGTGAGATTCTCTATTTGCCTTACTATGCTCTATCAACCTAGTATTAAAGTTTAATATCGAATTAAATCATAGCAGCATTTGTCTCTCCCCCTAACCATTTGACTCTGCAACCTAGATTTAGTTTAACGCAAGACCTAACTCTCAAATGTTCGATCGTCAATGTTCGTTCAGTACCACAGTTCACTACTTCCTTTACTCGTTCTAGCCAGTCATAACCTAATTAATGACCTAGGTAACCGCTTCGTAATTAGCACAGGTGCTTCGACTGAAATACTGCTTTACTATAACTCTATTAAGACCATTTGCTTCGTGTTCTCGCTCCATGATAAGAGCGCCCCATATACCTAAATTGTTGGAATATCGATTCTCAGGTGGGTTTCCGTTTTTATTTTTTCTTGGAATAGGGTCGTAAAACTCCCTCGTAATTCCACTAATCTGGCTTGCGATAAGAACCTTCATTTACCTACCATTCAAACATACATACACACGTAACTTAGGTAACGAATTATCAATTCCTACATCAGCCAAGTCACTGAGCTCATGAAATTGTATAAATGCTTAAGTTTATTTTCATACTTGTCACACATGTAACGCCATCTCTCTCTGCTTTCTGCTACGTTGTCTAACTGACCCTCGAATAAAACTCATATGCCTGTAATTACTGATTGACACTTGTATTTATTGCTGTTCGCGCTAAATATAACTAAACGTTTAAGACCTCTTTTGCCAACTCTCAAGCTGAGTCTCAGGTTCCAACCTATGTTAATTTAAATCTCGTAAGCCTCAGTCGCCCTCTCGCATTCCTTATATCACTTTTTCCGCAACATCATACTATTACCAAATATTAATGTTACACAACATTAAATGTATATATAACATAACATTAAACTATCGGACCACGCTTGTGTGAGGAAATCTAGTTTCTTGGCGATCCCTCCCCCACATTTTACAGCCTTATAGAGCCTTTGCCCTCCTTCGCAAATCGATAACCGGTCTGGTGCTAATCCTCCCAGTTTTAGATAATGCACGTCTAGTGAAATAAACCTTATACCTAACCATCGCGTCGCGTCTCCTTATCTCTACATCTGTTTACAGTAATGTTCACAACAATGGGTCGTGCCGACTTTGTGCCTCTCTAGATCTTTACCTACTACCCTTCGCAGTGCTCCTTTTGTTCAACAGTATTTAGTTTTATGGTTTCTAGAAAATTAACTCCGTTCATGATGTCCGCTTCCCCTGTTTTCGAGTAAACCATAGGCTTTGTATAGCCGTAGCTTAGTGTCATATTATTGAATTGATTAAATCACGTCTGCTAAAACAATTTTCAACGACTATCTTTTTAGTCCGCATGTTCTGCAAAATGCTTCAACATCATCATCTCTAAATCAGTCCTGTATGCTGAATTGATCTACCTATATCTAACCGACTCCTGAATTTGCTCTGTCCAATAGTTACGCTTGAAATCAGCCTTAAAATCGATTTTCAAATATAAATCCATGATTTTGCGAGCGTTCTCAGTAATACGCCCTAATGCTATATAAATCTTACAGTTTAACCCATTTATAGCCTTAACATACTTTATTAATCGCTTTTTAAAAAAACGCGATATGATTAATAAACGGTTTTCTATCAAGGTTTGGTTTGTTAACCTGGCCGAACCACATACCTATATGCATTTTAAATCTCAGCAAGTGTTCTACTAGAACTCGCTTAAGCAAAGCTAGCTGATTTTCTACCTAGCTGTACTTTCTTTATTAATTACGCTAGTCGTCACTACGTTCGACCCTAGTTGATGCAACTTTCTTTTCGTTGATTTTTTTTTTTTCTAAAATCGAATATCTAACGGTCATATTTTGTTCGTTTGCCTCCATCCCAACGATGTCGGTGCGGCCCGATTTTACCTGTCCTTTATCGCTCTTATCTCTGCTAGCCATGCTAACCAACTGTTCCGGCGCATCCTTTGTACTTTTCTCATTAAGCGTCTAAATCCGTCTATTGTTAATTTATTTTTGTTTTACTTGTGCCGCTTTTCGCTAGTTTTCAAGAAAAATAACGTTATGTTAATACCCGATGCTATTGAATTTCCAGATGCAATCCGATTTACTAGGTTTCAAGAAAACTTAGTCTAAGAAATAAGCAAAACATAATATTATTAGCCTCGCAGTCTCCTGGGAATCCTGTAAATTGTACATTTATAAAAATACTCTGCTTATTTCTGCTCCCCCTATACCTAGGATAGATATACAACAAATGTTAAATGTACAACATATATACGTATAAAACATGCACAATGTATTTTGCCTCTCTCTCTGTGTTGTTTCTAAAGATAAAAATTATATACCTATATATTTTTCTTAATTTAATTTCTTCCTTTATATACCCAATCGCATTTCTTACATTCCTACGTTGTGTATTTTTTTTTTTTATAGATCAGTCGTATCGATATTTCGAATACGTAACTGAAATCTTGGTCACGCGGCACCAATTTCTGTGATGGTTCGAGCCGATCGTCTAGATTAATTGAATCGTGATTGAATAATTAGGAAGAGAATTTGTTATTTTTACTTATTTCGATTTCTTTGTAATAGGAAAACAGATGTATGGAGAAGAGGCTGTGGCTGTACTCACCTTTTGTCGAGGCAAAAGAAGTTTTATTATACTACAGTTAATTGTCTTTCACTTCACTGGGCAACCGATACAATTCCTGTCACTGCATTCTATTGATTTCTTTATAATAAATTCCCAAAGTTGAACTACGTGACTAAGTCTTAAATAGCGACACTGTTGTTCTCTCAAATTCGGTAAATTCGAGAGTAATTTGATATGTTTTAATAAATCGAATAGAATGGGACTGCAGGTGGTTTTGTATGGGTGGGTCCAAAGTTAATCCACTTTTCGAACCAGAGAACTCTCAAGCTAGGGAATCCTAAACCAGAACTGGCCCTGTAAAATCAGGTTGGGCAATATTCGACTCTCTGTATATGCTACGAATCATCAAATTCCCGCATCCTCCCGAGAGAGGGGGTACTTATTTTATAGCCATTTAGGCTTGCCCAGGTACCATGGATTTAGATTATGTACTTAATTGATTTGATTGTAGTTTGGCCAAACTACCGGTCGAGAGTCAAATATGAGAGGACATGTGTTGGGGCTTGCATCTCTGCTATTTGGAAATTGCCAATTCAGTCATGAAAGAACCTTAGATTACATTTGGAAACCAAATGTAATTAAATCGATCAATAATCTATCTCAGCTCTGTCTCTTATCTCCATACAACAGTAGTTTCCATATAAGTCACAGAATACTACCTGCTTCAATTCAGCCGTAGAATCAGGTAACCACTCCTCCTTCGCCTCGCGCTGCTCGTTGACGGATATCTCCTATATGTATATGATAAAGATAAAAGCTTGAAGAGCTCTAAAACTTCGTTATTGTTATTTGATTGGTTCCGACGGAACCCCAAACTGCTTAGTAATTATCTTTAGTTATTCTGCCTTGATAAGTATCCAAGTTAATTAGTTTTAAATCAATTCAAAACCTTCAATAGGTTAAATTTTAATTTATTAGGCATATTTTTATTAAGATTCTGTAATTATCGGATTAGGTATATAAAGAAATTCTAATGTGAAGGCCCAGAATGCTATAAAGGTAAATAAACTGGCAATTCTGATAAGGCTATTTATATTGATAAATATCGAAGAATCATTTAGCAAACAATTACGCGAAACGGCCGAGGAAAATCACCCATCTTCATTTAAACTGAATGTAGAGAGGACGGCCATCAATCCTGGAATTACGTCCCTGATGTCTTACAACAATTAAAAGCTTTCGTGACGTTGAAGAGGAAATGAGAAACTTTCTTCTAAATTAAAAATTGTTGGCGTAGCCTAAATTTCCACCGTATTGATTGGTTGGAAATGGTAACAAAATAGTTAAGGAAACTTTCTTGAAGTAAACATCGATTCCTGTAAACAAAGACGATTACGAATCTTAAAAAGGACTAATTTTGTTAGAAATGGCTATGCTAAGATGACATTGACGATAAAAGTGTGGGCGTTCTAATTAATTTAAGCTCGTCGTTAGTATTATAGTTATATAAGTAACTCTTTTAACTTTTGACTAATAATTATAGTCACAAGTCTGGAAATAGTAGTAGTTTGGCCAAACTACCGGTCGAGAGTCAAATATGAGAGGACATGTGTTGGGGCTTGCATCTCTGCTATTTGGAAATTGCCAATTCAGTCATGAAAGAACCTTAGATTACATTTGGAAACCAAATGTAATTAAATCGATCAATAATCTATCTCAGCTCTGTCTCTTATCTCCATACAACAGTAGTTTCCATATAAGTCACAGAATACTACCTGCTTCAATTCAGCCGTAGAATCAGGTAACCACTCCTCCTTCGCCTCGCGCTGCTCGTTGACGGATATCTCCTATATGTATATGATAAAGATAAAAGCTTGAAGAGCTCTAAAACTTCGTTATTGTTATTTGATTGGTTCCGACGGAACCCCAAACTGCTTAGTAATTATCTTTAGTTATTCTGCCTTAGTTATTAGGCATATTTTTATTAAGATTCTGTAATTATCGGATTAGGTATATAAAGAAATTCTAATGTGAAGGCCCAGAATGCTATAAAGGTAAATAAACTGGCAATTCTGATAAGGCTATTTATATTGATAAATACATGTAATTAAGAAATAATCCTTCACTTTAAATTCACTTTAATTACGTGAGGGTCTTAGTCATAGCAATAAAATAGCTAATTGTGACTTGATAATTCATATATTTCAAGTTTCATTATTATTAATCGAAAGACACTTGGGTGATTATTTAGAATTTGAATTACGTTAATAATTCAAATCCGAGCGCTTGGTCCCTAACTAACCCAGCAGAAAAGACAAGCACCCAGAACAGAAAAACTGCTAGGTATTCAATTATATACAGTATTTACTTAGCCTACACATACATATTTGTAATAAAACTACGGTACATAATTTTACAAAAAAAACCTACGTCGACGTAGAGAGAGAGAGAGACAACACACATATTATATTATTCACAAAATGTAACTTATATGTAATTAATTACATTAGAGTTAACTTCACAGCTGGTTTTATTCTCGGTTAATTTTAATTCAATTTATATCATACTCTTCGGTACCTACTACAGTACGGTATTACATATGCAATTATCTCGCGCAGTACGTGCGGATTCGCAAAGATTCATTCTACTCCAGCCCTCTGTGTTAAAAGCGTACAATGCCAATCAAAGTACAACCATTAAAATAATAGAGTACGCTAAATAAAACATCTAATCTAGCACCGATCATCTCTGCTTTATATTTATTTATCCCCGGATTATATTACGATCTGAAATCGTGAATCGGGATTGATTAAACTCAATCGTAATCCAACACAACTCTAACCATTAATTTATTAAACTTTACAGCTGTGAACTTTCCTCGAATTATAATTTTATAAAGTGATTACAAGAAGCGAGTACATTACCAGATATCTCCCTCGGTCTTCCTGCGTACTCACTGTTAACACGATTCTAACTTACTTAATTCTAAATTTAATTAAAATACAATTTAAGAAGAAACCGCACTTCTATGGTATTTCTAGATTTATGTGACGCGAGATTATGACGCGCGAATTCCATTTCGGAGGAAACCTGCGCACGCGGCGCCCGATATCTGAATGAATCTCCTTCCGACTGTCCACCTCCTCGAGCATGTCTCCTAGATGCGCCCCTCTCCTGGAATAAGAAATGGACACGCCCAAATCATACCGTCATAGCTGATTTGTTTGGCTCATTAGCCGTTGGCCAATAGACAGTCAGGATTATTCCTTATGGCCACGCCTATAAGGCTGAGCGCCATTCGGCGACATTTGTAATTCCCGCCAAAACGTTTCTTAGTCAAGTAGATGGTCAATTTTTTTATACTCGATCTGATATAACATCTGGTTAACGTTAAAAGCAAGTGATATTTTAGTGAACGCTCACATAAAGACGATTTATGAGCTTTGCCTTTCCGTCTAAAGTTGTTTTAAAAGTTATATTATGCTCTTTTGTTTTTATGGCTCAACATGCGTATTGCACTTACATAAATCGTGTATTTTATCGCTTTGTGTATCGGGTTTAGTTAATTTTTTGTTTGATTTTAGAAAGTTTCAAAGTAAATTTAAATGGCTGTTTTTAAATAGGCAAGGTTCCTTTTTTCGTTATCGAAATTTATTTTGACGGCTGAGGTTGATTTATGATAACCATTTTGAGTTGTATTTGTTTATCCCGTGAGAAAATAATATGGCTAGCCTATGCCATCTCAAATCTTTGGTCTAAAATGGCTTCTAAGCCATTTTAGATTAAATACCCAAAATACATGACGTTTAAATTTGTAAGTAATTGTTTTTAATTTAAATAAAACTTCATTCAAAATCGTTTAAATACAGCTTCTAAGCCATTAATCTCTAGAGCTCGTAGCTAAAAACTTATTTATTTATTGCGCTACGGTTGTACGTTTAGGTCGTTAGTTTGTAGAATATAGATATAATATGTGCCCATGTGAATTAATTTTAATATTCGTTAATACTTTATACAAAGGACCTACAATTTACACAGATATACGTACCTATATTACGCTTGTTAGTAAATTATTCACAGAGCGAGTAAAAGTTACAATACCAACAACGTATGTATTGTAAACTACTCGGATAACTAACTGGAACACGCTGTATCATGTGCCGGCTCTCGGCTTGTAACCATAAAGTTTCTGAGTTTTCAGCAAAATCATTTTAGTTTGAAACGAATTTATACTGTTTCGAATATTATTTTACCCTTTTGTTATGAAATATAATATTATAACTTCTATTTTTCCGGGATCGTACCCACTATAATAGGTAGATACATAGGTACCATTACTAGCGATAACTAAATACAACGTATTTATGGACAAAAACATAATATTATTCTGGAAATCGTAAATTATAATTATTAAAATGCTTGCAATTTCCAGACTTGTGACTATAATTATTAGTCAAAAGTTAAAAGAGTTACTTATATAACTATAATACTAACGACGAGCTTAAATTAATTAGAACGCCCACACTTTTATCGTCAATGTCATCTTAGCATAGCCATTTCTAACAAAATTAGTCCTTTTTAAGATTCGTAATCGTCTTTGTTTACAGGAATCGATGTTTACTTCAAGAAAGTTTCCTTAACTATTTTGTTACCATTTCCAACCAATCAATACGGTGGAAATTTAGGCTACGCCAACAATTTTTAATTTAGAAGAAAGTTTCTCATTTCCTCTTCAACGTCACGAAAGCTTTTAATTGTTGTAAGACATCAGGGACGTAATTCCAGGATTGATGGCCGTCCTCTCTACATTCAGTTTAAATGAAGATGGGTGATTTTCCTCGGCCGTTTCGCGTAATTGTTTGCTAAATGATTCTTTGGATTTTCAATTTTGTTTTCAATATTATGAAGCTTTATTTAAAAGACGTGAAAATGAGGGCCTTTTATTCTGATTACTGGAAAATCTTTTGATAATTACATCATCATTTTTGATAGTTTCGTACGTATACGTATTAAGTACGTATATTTAATGGTTTCGCCCTCTATGTGAAATACTTATTGGGCCAAGCCTCTAACGCTAAAAGGCGTGGTAATGTATACCAAGACTATCTTTTTGTATTATATTTTTAATCTTTCTACCTACTATCTAGGTAGTATCTACTGATCTCTTTTAACCTTGTTTTTAGGGTTCCGTACCAAAATGGTAAAATGGAACCCTTATGGTGCGACTTTCTCCGTCTGTCTGTCTGTCCGTCTGTCTGTCCGTCACACTCGATTATTTCAGTAACTACCGGAGCTATCGATATGAAATTTGGAACAGTTGTGTATATTAGTAGCCCAATGACACTGGAATAAAAAAAAATGGAAATTATTTTTGTTCTTATTTAAAAAGGGGGGAAAATAGGAGGGTTGAAATTTAAAAGTGAGATAACTGTACTGTGTGGGGTATCATATGAAAGGGTTTACTTTGTACATTCTAAAACCGATTTTTAATTATTTTTAGTCATGATAGTTTTTGATTTATCGGGGAAAATGTCTAAAAAAATACCGTTCCCCCCCCCTTATCTCCGGAGTTTACCAATCGAAAAATCTCAAATAATTATGGTCAATAGGAATTTAC
Organism: Coenonympha arcania; assembly: GCA_036785405.1. Taxonomy (NCBI): domain Eukaryota; kingdom Metazoa; phylum Arthropoda; class Insecta; order Lepidoptera; family Nymphalidae; genus Coenonympha; species Coenonympha arcania. The sequence continues at coordinate 10,245,434 of CM072067.1, forward strand.
GTATATTTTACAGGAAAACTATAGCCAATGCTCTAACTAGCATAGTTTTTTTGATATTAACAATAAACCTCTACAAACAAAGTTAGTTTTGCGGTTCATTAACAAAGGTTATTATTACCGTTTTACATCTTTGGTCGTTACAGTTTTGGTCGTGTTACATCTACATTAGTATGCCTGATTGTTTTGCTTCAGTACTTCTTGAGTACGGAACCCTCGGTGCGCGAGTCCGACTCGCACTTGGCCGGTTTTTTTGTTTTTGTCTTGTCTATTTTTAATTTCTCCTGATGCTAAGTGAATATGCAGTCGAAGTTGTTATCATACGAACTTATCATACGAAAGATGGGGCTATAATAATATAATCCCTAATGGTTGCTACGCAGCTTCGTATCGGAACATTAAATCGCTTGGCGATAAGTCTCTACAGTAGAGTAGTTACCAGCCGCGCCTCATAGCCAAATTAGATATTATAAAATTCCAAACTGGAATCGAATCTAGGAACTCCTGCTCAAATACGAGCGCTCGCTAACGACGCGATATTGCTCAATCAACTGCTGCATTATTGCCGATTGCCATAATTATAAATCAAAGCCTATTTACAATTTTACTAGTTCACCCACCCTATAACTACTTCATTGTATGCCCAAAATAATTAACCACATTTCAATATTGTTGAACTCAGTTGTTTCTCCGCATTGGAAGACGTATTTAACGCTCAAAGCTTCACAACTAAAATCATTAGTTCCCTAAAGCCGAGATAATCCGGTTGTAGTCAGCTTCGGCGACAGGCCCACTCGTCTATAAATGTTACATCTCACTTTGTCTTAAATCAGTTTAAGCTGATACTTAATTGCGAAGCAGAGTGGTACAGGTAGAGGCGATAGTAAGTAGGTATTTAGCTTTTACTTATTATCGCGTAAGTAAAACCTACTAGTTACCATAACACTAACATTATAAAGGGAAAATTATGAATGTAAGTGTGTATGTTTTTAACTCCTTCACGTCGCAACTATAGAGGCTGAAATTTGGAATGGTGATAGATTATGCCTTGAATTAGCACATTTTCACTCAATATACGCTTTTTATTATCTTATGGTTCCTTTTGGCTTTGGGAGCTGCGGCAATTACAGTTAGTACTAAATAAAACAATTTGGGTAAAAGAAATGGAGATAGTTTGCACCCTCTAACGTTAATGTACTGATATTTGTATTTATGTTATATGCATGGTTTATCACAAAAACAGAAATCCATAGCACATTAGAAGCTCATAAAACATACGTGAGTTGGAATAATATACTTAATTAAATGTAAGTAATTAGTAGGTCGATGTGCAACACCCAAACCAGTTTGTTACCTACCCTTTTAGTTGAATAAGTAGAAAATGTAAATTTAATCCTATTGTTTTACAACTATAAAAGCAAATTGTCAAGTTAAATCTTGCATTTGATCACAATTCCTGAAAGGTAATAGTGCTGTTCTTTATTGAATTTGATTTAAATTAGTTCTAAAGTTCCTATATCACCAGAGACAACACCTTGAAATTATATCACCAGAGACAACACCTTGAAATTGCAATTTGCACCTGACCAATCTTTTGTTTTGCTTTTTCTTGTATAAAACACAATTACTCAATTAATTTTAGTAAAGTAATTACACGGGATCTTTTTAAAAATTTAAGAATGCTGATATATTTAAATTTTTTACAATTTTAGGCAAATTTCTAATAAGAGTATATTTTTTTGTCATAGGTTGTCAATTACGACGATTATGCCTCGTTCTTTTTATGAGGTAAATAGAACGAGGCATAATCGTTTACCGATTACATAGTTCTTCTCTCTCCAACCCACTTTTATTTTTATGTCCCACTGCTGGGTACGGGTGTCCTCTCAGATTGAAAGGGGGTTTTCTATAGCCCACGCTGTTCATGTGTGGGTTGGCGGGCTTAGCACACTTTTGAGGCCAATGAGTTCCTCAAGCGGTTTTCCTTTACCTACCGCTAAGCTAAGAAATAACATAGTTCCTAACCGTACTTCTCGCTGCACACCTGCTCCTCAAACTTGTCGTTAGAGTTCTGATATATTATATGAAAAATAAAGAATTTCACTTTCATTTTCTATTCCTCATCTATTGCAGAAAATGCCTCCACTAGCTGTCGATCCAACACCAAGTGGAGTGCTCTTCGAATCGGATACCCAGACTGCAGATCTTGGCTTGGCGAAAGACGTATCAGTGTTAAAGCGAGCTACACCGAGGAAGTACCAGTATGTCTGGTTCAACATCTTCTGGTTCCTGTTCCTGCACGTAGCTTCTCTGTATGGCGTGTACTTGGCGTTAACGTCGGCGAAATGGCAAACCAACGTGTTCGGTAAGTTTGTGATTCCATCATCATAAACCATCAACCCAAGGCTCACTGTATCCGTCTTCCCTGGCACAAATACACTGGTAGGACACTCGGACTCGAGAGGAAGGTCCCGGGTTTGATTCCTGATACTGGCATTGTATTACATTAGTTTTTTTTATTTATAAGTAACGCGAGCAAAGGAGCTGAAGGAAAGTGACCACTGCCGCCCATGGACATTTGCAGCACCAGAGGAATTGCAAATGCGTTGTTTGTTTAACCACCCCTTGAATAACCCCATGTTATAGTTTTGAGGGAACACCGTTGCTGGTAGCTGGTTCCATAGTTTACATGTGCGTGGAAAGAAAGATCTGGCAAAGCGGGTGGTCAAACAGAACAAGTTTCTTATTTCTAAATTGAGTTAGATCTAGTTCGGCGGGAGGCTTCTTCGGCCTGACTGTGTACCACTCAAGTGGCAAAGACGCACCACCAAGCAATTTAGCGATTTGGTGCGATTCTGTGAAGGCGCTAAAGTTTTCTATAAGTCGCGGTGAATATACTCGTATCGAGAGACAGTGCTGACAAAATAATATTGTATACGTTGAACCTTCTAACATGATCTATGTCTTTTCCTTTAGCATTCGCTGTTCATCTGATGTGTGCAATCGGAATAGGCGCCGGATCACATAGACTGTGGACACACAGGAGTTACAAAGCAAAAACACCACTCCGTACGTTGCTGATGATTTGGCAAACTATGGGTTTCCAGGCGAGTATTTTACGCTGAATAGAAAATCTACAAAAGCAACTCCGTGTAATAGAACTGCATTTGTGGCAACTGTACATAATAAACGTGCACCTTTACCCCATATACCTAAGGTTTAATTTCCATCTGCAGGACAGTATTTTCGAGTGGGCTCGCGACCACAGAACCCACCACAAATACGCGGACACTGATGCCGACCCCCACAACGCCGAGAGGGGTCTCTTCTACTCCCACATGGGCTGGCTCTGCGTTAAAAAACTGCCTGAGGTCATCGAGGGCGGAAAACGCATCGATCTCAGCGACCTGTATGAAGATCCCGTTGTGATGTTCCAAAAAAAGTAAGATATTACAAATTACAACTTTTTAACTTTTGATTAACACTACAGTTTTATTTATTGAATAAAATACGGTAGACACTTACCTAATCATTCATTCATTAATGTGCCCACTCCTGTGCCCAGCAGTGGGACATGAAGATGGGTTAGAGAGAAAGAGTAGACACTTATCATCTAATGATACTGCACTCACGTGTAGTATTGTAAATACGACTGGTAGGTACTTACCACAGGTACTTACGTTAGTACTATATTATACACTCAGTGGTATTGCATTGCATACACAGTATGCCGTGCCGCCTCAGCTGATCCTTATGAAAGTAAAGTTGAAAGAAAACAGAGCTGCAGCTCCATAATTATGTGTTCCATGCGTTTCTTAAGATTGCTTTTGCATCGCTTTCGAACGAAATTCAAAAAATGATGAAGAATGCGCGAATTCGAGAAAAGTTTAGCAATCATTTTCACAAATTTAGGATTTTTTATACATTTCGTTCTTTTAAGCGTATCGCTAAGTGTTATAATATGGCTTGAAATGTGCTGGCTACGTATCACGCTTCACAGCAATGCCTACTCATTGCGCAGACAATAGATCGCTTTATTTTTTTTTAATGAGTGACATAGAATACTTTAAATACCTAATCATATAGGTACCTACGGCATACCTAATCGTAGACGGAGCAAATCGAGAAAAATATTTTCTACTCAATGGAATAAATAGTTTCTATCTATTGTCTTCATGTCTTATTCCATCAATGTCTATTCTATCTAGACAAAGTTTTAAGATATTCTATTCCTTACTTAAGATAAAGGTCACAATGTAGGTAATATAAATGTACTTGTGTAGGTAGGTACTAACTTCACTTACTTTTATGTTTGTTAAATAGGTCATGCTTCGTAAAATAGGTCACACCCCACGCTTAATAACGAATACAAGCAGAACTGCGGAACTCTCATCGCTACAAATTCTACGGAAGCATTTATTTTCTTGTTACTCTTTTACAGGCATTACTTGAAGATGATGCCAATTTTGTGCTTCGTGCTGCCGACAGTTATCCCCGTCTATTTCTGGAATGAGACGTGGCTCAATTCCTTCCTAATTCCCACTATCCTTCGATACACGATTGGAATCAACGTTGTGTGGAGCGTTAACAGTTTCGCGCATGTGTTTGGATACAGACCTTATGACAAGTAAGACATTTTCATGTTCAGTGACAGGACAGCCATGTTCAGACTTCGGTCTCAACCACTAAGCTAGGTTAGGTTCAATCAGCTAGTATAAGCTTCGAATTCTAGCCAAGCTAGCATTTCTGATATTTCTAAATCATATTTTTTTTTACTCTATACAAGTTAGTACTTGACTGCGATCTCACCTAATGGTAAGTGATTGTGCAGTGCGGTGCGTCTTTGCTAGTAGGGTGGTAACTAGCCACGGCCGAAGCCTCCCACCAGACCAGACCTGAGCCAATTTAGAAATTATAAAATTCCAAAATGGTCCGTGGCGGGAATCGAACCCGCGACCTCCCAAGCGAATCCGAGCGCGCCGCCACTGCGCCAGGGAAGTCGTCAAGTGAATGAATGAAGAAATTCGTCTAGCCCTTTTGACTGTCCGTCCGTCTGTCCGAACTCAACAAGATTACATCAAAGTTCAAATCACCGCAATATTTATTAACCCCTAGTTGCAAGAAATAATTAAAAATTTAATTGCTACTTAAATTACTAATTTAATTTCAATAATGACAAAATCTCATACATTCTTTGACATTGATTGCGATCAAATTAGTTTATGCACCACTTAAATTTTTCAATTTGTTTCGTGCAACTCGGCATTTAAGTCTTATAAGCATGTAAGAACATTTTGAGCAGAAATCAAATCTATGCATCTATTTAGAATTAACCTTTCTAAAGTCGCCGTTTTTATCCTGGGTTTAATTTCGAGGCTTGTTTCGGAGTAAAACGCTAGAGCCTGCTTTAAGTTTACATGATTCGATTAGGTACAAAGACCTTTTCTCCTTTAACCGACCATGAACTAGGTACTCGTTTATTGCGTGTACCAGCCCAGCCAACTGTAAATGTGGCTAACGTGTTTAATAAAATTGAAGGTGTATTCTTAATTAATGTAATATTAATTATTCGACGTCGCAGGTCGAGGGTTCTATTCCCACCACAGGTAAATGTGTGTATGATGTGCATGAATGTTTTCCAGTGTCTGGGTGTTTTTCAATATTCATGTATATGTATGTATATTTATCAGTTATCTAGTACCCATAGGCCGTAACACAAGGGGGCTAGATTGCGATGTGTATAATGCCCTGAATCCTGATATACAACGTGTAACGAAAAGTTGAAATAATATTGAAGGTCAAGGAGTACTAATTGATAACGTATCACCCTGTAAAAATATTAAATATGCTTATTTCTATTTAATTCTTTTACAGGGTGATTCATTATCAAGTACACTTATTTACCCTTCAATTTACACGTTGTATGTTTCAGTATATATTTATTTATTCCCAGGTCGCTGAACCCTCGGGAGAACATCGGCGTGTGGCTGATCTGCGTGGAAGGCTTCCACAACTTCCACCACACGTTCCCGTGGGACTACCGCGCCACCGAACACCCGCTGCTCAACATGCTCACGCCGACCATCATGTTCATTGACGCTATGGCCAAGGTACTTTTTTATTTAATTTACCAAGGAATATAATACAATGGGCAAAGGATCTTTTCCTTGTCTTTACGAGTATGAGTCGTGTATATTGCTTAGCGGAAAGGAAAACTTCGTGAGGAAATCTGCATGCCTTATAGTAAGTCTAGTCAACGACTGCATGATTACTAATAAATATTCAAGAACTAATATAATAAAAACTCTAGGAGTTTCCACTGCACAGCTCTACCACATTCGGGTGCAGTACCTACGAGAGCACCGATTTTACCCCATCAAATTACAGGATAAAATGTGATAAATAAAATGAATTTCTTCGTATAAAATGAAGTTCGCCAGCTCATATTCGCTATCGCCAAACTCTTTGCCAAAATTCGTATTCTAAGAGGAGACCACATACCTACCTACTAAAACGAAGTAGGTAATAAAAAGAAGTTGAGGTGACGTACGAAGGAATAACGCACAAACATAACCCTCCTACTAGCTCAGGCGGATACCTAACAGAATTACAGAATTGAAATTTAGTTCGCTATCTGTACCTACAGGTCGTACCCAATGATAGCCATTGTAATTAATTGAACCATTCAATACGGTACTTAGTTCAAACAGCAGACTAATTTACATTTGTAACAATATAATTACGTAACTGGGTCACATACTAAGGTAGCAAGCATTTATGTATAGGTACCTACGTATTTAAATTTTACTAGGTGTTGCCTTCGACTATTTGCGGATTTCACTACCATAAAATCTCGTACTCTTATCTGCCATTGTTTTTCTAAGAGTTAAACACTATTTTAGAGATGAGTAACACTCAAACCTGTGGTGTGAGTGTATGGTAAAAAACAGAAATTAAATTCAAAAAAGTTTTAGGTATTCATTAAAACAATATAGAGTTTCAAGTTGAAACTTTCAAACAATAGTCTATGGAGTGAGTGTTTCAAACTCATACTACATTAAATAAAGGGTTTCAAATTGCTACTTACAATAGGAGAATAGTAATTTTATTTATAAGAATAAATATTTGTAATATTTCTGTGAAGATTTAACCATCCCCGAAAATCGCGACTGAACCTGTCCCGAGCGGGATATTTAATTTTCATAAAAAAATCGGGACGTCCCACCAAAATCAGGACGTCTGGCAACTCTGCTACTTAGGTAAGTTTTTAAAGTAATAAGTGTTTTCTCTATGTTTCAGATCGGACAAGCTTATGACTTGAAGATGGTGACCCCCGACATTATAAAGCAAAGGTCGCAACGAACAGGCGACGGCACCCATCACCTCTGGGGTTGGGACGACCCCGAGTTCACCGAAAAATTAAAGGCGCGATTCGGTACTATCAATCATGCTGAGAGAAAGAGCGCCTGAACCTTATCAATGTTGACACTACGCTCTTAGGAATAACGATGTTTACACAAAGTGGATTACATTGAAATTGGGAGTACAAGGGGACTCTAATTCGTTTTAGATAAGTTACTTTTAAGTTATTGCTATAAATAAAAACATTAAATTTAGTTAACTGCCTTTTTTTTACTTTTTTATGATGCTTGACGTATTTTGGGAAGGGACTCAATGAGGGACTCAATAATAAAATACCTCGATTGTCAAGTCGAGTATAAACAAGATAAAGTCTTATTTACCTAATATATTTTTTGGTTATGACCTCCCCCGCAATTGAATTCTTCAATTTTTATTATAAAATCGGGTTATAATATTTGAGGCGCCGCTGATTTTTTACAGGTATGAGGTAAGATTATTTATAGGTAAGATTTTTCCATTTGAAGTGTAGAAAGAAAGCTTATAAAGCTGATGATTGATTAGCTTTTAAGCAATCCGATTTTGAGACAAGGCACGACTTACAAATTTTAATTTTATTTTTACAAGTGTTTTATGGTGTACGAATGAGGGTAGGTAACTTTCATTACATTTATGCCTATTTAAAAAAAATGAGATCAGGCCTGTAGGATGCCCATAGCCCCTTTTTAAAAAACCATGTAAAATGGAACTAGGTTCAAACCTTTTTCGATGTCGCAGCTGGCATCGCAATAAAGGATAAGCGAAAATCAATACCATCCTCTTCCATTAGTGGAGTATAATTAATGCAATGCAATCATGTACTTACTGATCGGTACTTTGAGCTTAATACTCGGATATTAAAATATCGTAATCGGAACGTGTACGGAAATATTTCGAATAAATAAATACGATTTACCCGTTTATAATACAGCTAAAATTAAAAACGATATAACTGCAGTTACCTATCGTAATATTTTATCAGGTAAAACGTGCACAGTGCAATGTATATTTTTTCGTAATTTAACGCGAATGGATAAGTGAAACTATGGTGAAACTGGCCAAGGCCGAGTCGACTCGCGCACGTAGGGTCCCGTATCTACCAGTTTCTTTATAAACGGCAACTAAAACAAGTTTGTTTTATTTTATTCTGTTTTTTAGTACTATTTGTTGTTTAGCGGCAACAAAAATACCTACATATTAATCTGTAAAAATTTCAAGAGTCAACGATCACGGTACAAGAGATACTGCCTGGTGACAGATGGACAAACGGACGGTGGAGTCATATTTTACGCTTTCGGTACAGAAACCAACCGCATGCAGAAATCGTCTTAGCTAGGTTTATTCTGTGGTTATAGCGTAGCTAGGTTTATTCTGTGGTTTACCTATCGCCCTGTACCTAAGGTCTACATTTTACAGCGCGCTTATGCAAACATATTCGTAAGTGAATGGAATGAATGGCAAATGTTCCCGTCGGGTTACTGGATCAAATGAAGATTTTATAAATATGTAGATATTATAGAGCGTCACATGGATAGCTTTACTTCATTTTCATATTTTGGTGCTGTTATTATTGTTGAGCGAATTCTCGATTTTTATACAAAAGGTACCTAAACATGAAAAATTCACAAATTAATTTTGTAATTTATATTTGTGTGTGTATGCACGCGTGTGTCTGTGTACGTTATATACACAGACACACGCGTGTGTGTAATATATAACTCTATTTCCCGAGCCTAGTTTATATAGCGCTCTCTCTGTCACGTAATCCCATACAAATGACAAAGACAAAAAAAGTCAGTGGGCGTAAACAATTCTGAATGTACGTACACACAGCGCTACTATTCAAATATACGACTACACTGATTGCCTTTGTAAGTTTGTAATATAATAAGTAGGTGAAAAATTGGGCTAGTAGATTTTTTTTAAATAAATTTAAAAAAAGCTTATAATATCCTATCCTATTAATATTATAGATGTGAAAGTTTGTGTAATGTCTATAACATTATAAAAGTAGGTGTTAAAGTAGGAAAAGGTATCGGGAACGGGTCAGGGAAATCCACATAACCCTGGGATTTCTGAAAATCCGAATTTCACGAGGGGGAAGCCGCGGGCAAAGGATGGTTAAAAGTCAAATGGAAGTCATATATTTAATGAGAAGGAAAAAAAAACTAGAGTAATAAAATATTTACACCATTTATTTTCATTATAATTTACGGTAATAATTATCCGACGACGTATCACTGCTTTCATCTTCTAAATTTATTCTTATTATGAATTTTTCACACGTCACAATGAATGCACCAAGAGTCTAAAGTACGCGTCAGGTCACGGAACAATAACGATAGATAAGGAAAAAATATGAACGCGTCTGCACAGTACGGGTACCACGATCAGACTAAAATATACACGTACACGTAGTCTGTACACTGCATTAACGGTTATCGCTAACCAATCACAAACGAGTCGATGTTTTCCCGCTGAACTTGTCTCTGTAAATAGAGTATAGTAATATCCAGTTTTTAAAAACTGGAGATGTAGGTTAGCAGGCAGAGTCCCGGAAATGCCATGGTTTCGGTCCGCACAACACCACCGCGGTGAAAACACCAAATTTCCCGGTTGGGTTGCCTAAAATTACCCACAAGGTTTTTGGTCAAAAACCTTGTAAGTAATTTTAGGTAAAACTTTCTACTGCATAATAAAGTCTTGGTCGCCTACCTAAGCACCTACTTAGTCGGATAGGTGAGATGCGTAGATAGAGTATAATAATAATATTAAGTATTTGAGTTCAGTAACCTATGTAACATAATATGTAGGTAGATATACCGCAACGATTCAGGCCGACTCTAACAATTTCAATTGAAATTGCCCGTCAACCGCCAGTGCACTCGCCTACTTACACTAGCAGGGAAATTCGCCGAAGTTCATATAAATAACTCTACTAACTTTGCCAGTAGCTTTATAATGATTACACTGTACACAACATAATCATACTTTTCATTAAAGATCGCGAAAAGCTGCGCTAACGAGCTTGCTTCAACTGTACATCGACTTAACTGTCTCTCCCAGAAATTATAGATTGGTAGGTAATCATACTGATAATCATATCATATCATACTGATAATGCAAAATCTTTAAACTAAACTAATTTGACACGTCTAAAATTTGTGCTGTACTTTTTATATGATAGCACTGTAATTAACTATAAAGGATAGCACTATAGATAAAGGATAGACCTCAGATAACTTCAGTGGGATAGACAAATAAGTTTGGTTTAGAGATTTTGCACATCACAATTCGCACATTGTGAATGCCCCTCCACGTATTTACTGTATAAGCTTTCACGTTGAAAGAATAATGTAGTGGAGAGCGTTCATTTATAATTAATAAGATGATCTTTACCTACAAATTACATCTAAGTAGGTACGTACAAATTATAGGTACCTACTTGTATTGCCTATTTTCCGTTCGCGGGTAAAAAATGCACTTTAGTCTGGGTGCCCGGGATTCGATCCCGGGCACCCAGACTAAAGTGCATTTTTGAAAACTAAAGACTTGCATATTGAAGGAAAACATCGGTGAAGGAAAATGGTTTCCTGTGATAAAACCGGCTTACCTGAGGTTTTACAATACTGTTTTAAAGTGTTACTTAAGTACTGTTACTCATAGTGGGGTACATATTATTCAAAATACGGGATTTCAGGAACATTCTAGCTAAATTCAGCGCTGCTCTAATACAAACACAAATACGAGAGAGGGCAGACATCGAACCGGATCAAAGTGGAGCGCGCGGCACGTAATTTCCGCCAAATCGAGTAAACGCCATCGTGGACTAAGCCCGATCAGCGATCCCACCTCAATTTGTTACATGTGACGAGGCAAATTGCTGGATTTATATTAATAACATGTCTAGACATTTAGCTCTATGTATTTCAAAAAATTTACTAGGTATAGGTAGGTAACACCTATTCACCTAGTTACAATTACTAATTATAGATTTGACATTCAAATTTAAGCAACCTACCTAACCTATGAGGCTATGCTATAGATTACCTGCGGCTTTAGCTTATTTTTGGCTAAAGGTTTCATATTTTATAATTATTTCGATTATACCTAGGTACGTAGGTACTTAAGTAAGTATTATGAAACGTTTGTGAGTGGAACGTACCAACCCAATCCCAATAATAACACTAGCCTGTGACAACGCTCACGTTCGCTTAGTTTACCTACTTATTTTTTCCACTCGAAATTGAATTTTTCAAAATCCTTTTAGCTATAGGTAGACAGTATAGGTAAAAGGAAATATACCTGTATAATTATGTTACTCATCTAAATGCTAAAGTAGCCCAAACATTTGAGATGAGCGTTGATTGATCACTGGTCATCTTTTTCCTTTTATCTCAACGGTTAGTACCTAGGTACCTAGTTTTCTTTCCTGCCACTTATAACCCGGGTGCCTTCAAATCAAGAGTGAATAGGCATCTTCTAGGCAAGCGCGTTCCACCTTAGACTGTATCATCACTTTCCATCAGGTGTGATCACAGTCAAGCGCTAGCCTATATAGTATAAAAAAAAAGAGGTACACAACGATTTCAAATTTACTAACCGTTCGCAGAAGCTTTGCCGATGATTTCCCAGTTCCCATCCCACTTCATACTACCGCGACCCGCGCTCGTCCGTTATCAGACGAATGCGGGTCGTGGTAGTATGAAGCCACTGAAGCCCACTTCATACTACCACGACCCGCATTCGTCTGTTAACAAGGGAAGTCATCGGCAGCTTTTGCGATCGGGTTATACTACCCTTAAAATCAGTAACAATTACGGCTACGGGCTAACGCACATCACGACGGAACGGGTTTTCAAGTGGACGCTTGGTTGATGGTTACTTCAACCAATGGGCATTTAAACGTATTCTAGAAATGCATTGGTAAAAACTTGAAATCCCTTGCCGTGCCGTCCGCGCACTAGTATGCGGTAGCCACTATTTGGTAAGAACTGTTAAATAGCCGTTTGTGGTAATCTACACTTTTAATCCAATGACAATCATGTAAAAAGTCAAGTCGACATTGTTTTGACAAATGACAACATTTATGTCATGATTTTTCATTTCCGTTTGTCAATGTCAATTCTGAATTTGATAGGTTGATTGTTGCGGCCATAGACAACCACAGCAGGTTGCGGCCGTGTTTACAAATACAGAAAGTATTTTGCTCACAACAAAATCGATAAAGTTAAATTAGATGAACAAAGTAAGTGCCAAAAATTATTCTCACTATTCGAGGGCATAGCGCTGTACCATATTAAAAAAAAAGAAAATCTGAAAAACTTGGATCATGCTTTCTTCCTTGATAAAAGAACATCAGGCGAAACAAGCAGCCAGAAGAGTTGTACAAGGTAAATTACATTCATACACACATTAATTATACCCTGCCCTCAGCATTGTTTTCCATTTTACATAAATGGTGTGAATTGATTTTTAGGGTTCCTTTCCATACCAAAGTGTTAAAAATTGAACCCTTAAGGTGAGACTCTCCGGCCGTCCGTCTGTCCGGCACACTCAATTTTCACATTTAAAGTCCAATCGTACATAAATAATATTGGAGTAAATACTATTTTGATTGTGTTATATTCATAAACTCTAGTCTTATGTATTTAAATTGAGAACTTGTCAATAGGAGAAACAATATCTTGTTACTATGGTGTCCGCTATTCAATAAACATTGAGTAAAACCGTATCAACTTATTTTCCTTTAAATCAAAAGATTCACTGCATTAATGATGGTATTTAGACTACAAACCAGCTAAAACTACCATCTAGTAACAGGTTATGGTAACAGCACTTGGTTTAAGGAAGAAAATAAAAATGGACACCGCAAATGTAAGCACGGATGTTGAGAGATCGCAAAGCTCTAGTCTTCCATCTATAGAGAAATTGGACGGAAGTATGGACTACAGTACATGGAAATTCCAGATGGAATTGTACCTAATACATGAAGACCTATGGGAGTATACTGCGACAACACCGAGTACCACTGATATTAAAGGTAACAAAAAGGATAACAAAGCGCGAGCTAAAATATGTCTAATGGTAAAACCACATTGTTTAGTACATGTTCGGCAGGCCAAAACCGCAAAGGAGGCATGGGATTCATTAAAGAATGCCTTTGAGGATAAGGGCCTCAACAATCGATGCAGATTACTATCAAAGTTGGTCAGTACCAAATTAGAGAATTTCAAGTCATTACGGGAGTACGTCACTACGATCATGACAGTGGCACAACAACTACGTGATCTTGATAAAAACATAGACGATGAGTTACTCGCAGCTTTGATTCTACAAGGCCTCACCGAAAAGTTTCAACCTCTGAGGATGGCAATTGAAAATTCGAATACAACTCTAACTACGGACTATGTGAAATCCAAACTGTTCCAGATGGAAGAAGACTACATTCAAGGAGATGCTTCCTGTAGCACAAATGCATTAGTTTGCCAGAAACCAAAATCGAAGATAAAATCTATGAAGCTTGATAAGAAACCTATTAAGTGTTTTATCTGCGAAGGTCCGCATAAAGCGAGAGAATGTCCAGAGAACCCAAAGAGAAAAAACAATGCTAGAGCAGCGCAGTGTTTAGGGCTTCGGACTACAGAAGTTATGAAGGACTGGAATGAGTGGATCTTGGATTCTGGAGCAAGTTGCCACATGACAGGCCAAAAGGATTGGTTAACAGAGTTTAAGTCATGTGATAGACGCACGGAGGTTGCGTGTGCTAATGGAGATAGAATGTATGGTGAAGGATTTGGTGACGTAGTAAGAGGAGGTCTGGTAGTGAATAATGTTATGCTTGTTCCTGCTCTTAATTGTAATTTACTGAGTGTAAGTAAAATTGTAGAAACAGGAAATGTGGTAGTGTTTACAAAGGATGGTTGTCAGGTAATGAGAGCTGATGAATGTAAGATTAAGGGAGAAGTCACCCATACAGGCGTTTTGGAAAATGGTGTATTTAAACTAAAATGCATATTTCAGAATCAAGCCTTAGCATCAACTATGAGTGCAGACATGGAGTTATGGCATCGGAGGATGGCGCACCTAGGGGTACGGAATCTTACATTACTTCGAGACAAACTGGCAACGGGAGTAAGTTTTTCTGATAAATCGGCAAAACTAGAGTGTGTAGCTTGTTTAGCAGGGAAACAAACGAAGCAACCATTTAAGAAAAACTCTGCGAGTCGAGCAAATGAAATATTAGGGTTGGTACACACTGATGTGTGTGGTCCTATGAGTGTGGAATCGCTTAGCGGATACAGATACTACCTTATCTTTATCGATGATAGGACTCGAAAAACCTTTGTATATTTTCTCAAAAAGAAGAGTGAAGTCTTTGAGAAATTTTGTGAATTCAAAACCTATACAGAGTTACAGACTGGACATAAGATAAAAATATTACGGTCTGATAATGGTACAGAGTTCGTTAACCAGAGGATGAATCAATTCCTACGAGAAAACGGAATTGTACATCAGCTTACGGTAGAGTATACACCTGAGCAAAATGGAGTCGCAGAGCGCGCAAATCGAACGATAACAGAGAAAGCTAGGTGTATGTTGCAAGAATCTGGACTAGAGAAAAGGTATTGGGCTGAAGCGGTCAATACTGCCGTTTTCTTAAAAAACAGATCACCTACAAAAGCAGTCAAAAACATGACGCCAGAACAAGCTTGGAGTGGAAAAAAGCAAGACCTGGGCATGATTAGAGTGTTTGGCTGTAGAGCTTTCAAACATATTCCGGATGTTTTACGCAAGAAGTGGGATAACAAGAGCATGGAACTGATTCATGTGGGTTATTGTGAAGATTCAAAAGCTTACAGGCTACTAGACCTTACCTAATACTGGAAAATTACATAAGGCGAGAGATGTAGTATTTTTTGAATCAGAGATGTATCACAATCATAACAACCACAAAGAGAAGAAATCAAGAGATGAGGTTCAAGCTATCGACTTACGCGAAGAAACAGAGGAAATGCAGATTAATCCTGAAGTCAACGAGGACACACTGGAAACTGAGATAAATCCAGTAGTAGTATCTGAAGAAGAGTCTGAAGAAAATGATGAAAGTTTTGTATCTACATCTGATACAGAACAACCTGAAATTTCACCGGAGAGAAGATATCCTCTCAGAAATAGAGTCGCAAAGGAGTATCCGGATTTTGTCACTTATCAGGTAGTAAACGGAGACCCGCTGACAGTAGAGGAAGCTTTATCGAGAGATGATGGTTATTTGTGGAAAAAAGCTATTCAGGAGGAATTAGATGCTTTGAAGAAGAATAACACATGGACTTTGGTAAAGCCACCTGAGAAAAAATGCAACTTAGTAGATTCTAAATGGATATTTAGAATTAAAGAAGAGGCGAGAGGAAAAAGATATAAAGCTCGACTAAAGCTCGACTAGTTGCACGGGGATTTACTCAAGAGAAGCAGTGCAAGGAGAATAATTAATTGTTGGATATTCAGATGCTGACCATGCCGGTGACCGAGATCGCAGATCATACTCTGGATCAGTTTTCTTGTGTCAAGGAGGAGCTATATGTTGGAACAGTCAGAAGCAGAAAACAATTGCACTTTCTACTGCGGAGGCAGAATATGTGTCATTGTCGGAGGCTGCAAAAGAGGCGGTATTTCTGCGACGGTTCATAGCAGAACTAACACAGAAAACCCGTGATGCGATAACTGTTTATACAGATAGTCAGTCGACTATGGCTATCGCAAAAAAATCCTGTTCACCATCAGCGTACTAAACACGTAGATGTACGGTATCAATTTGTTCGAGAAGCAATAGAGAATGGTGAGATTTCTTTAGAGTATATTGAAACTTCGCGTATGGTTGCAGATATACTTACGAAGGCATTGTTGAGAGGTAAATTTGAGTGGTGTGTGAAAGGTATGGGTTTAAGTGCATGAATCTAGTGACTGAGAGCTTATGAATAAGGAGGAGTATTGGAGTAAATACTATTTTGATTGTGTTATATTCATAAACTCTAGTCTTATGTATTTAAATTGAGAACTTGTCAATAGGAGAAACAATATCTTGTTACTATGGTGTCCGCTATTCAATAAACATTGAGTAAAACCGTATCAACTTATTTTCCTTTAAATCAAAAGATTCACTGCATTAATGATGGTATTTAGACTACAAACCAGCTAAAACTACCATCTAGTAACAAATAATGAGTAGATTTAATGTTTTTTTCCAGAACAAAAACGTAAAGAATGCATTGCAGCAGCAAGTGATTTGACTCAGGCTCTTGTGGATCACTTAAATGTTGGGTAATACATTTTCTATACTTAATAGATATTAAAGTTATTTATGTAAAAACTATCTGAACACTAAAATGAGAATAATTATACTTCAACCTATAGGAAAACCTCTATAAACTTGACCCCCCTGATGGTCTGCGGGAAGCGGGGCAGGTGATTGGATTGTCAGCGCTGCCAGCATACAGCAACTGACTTGCTGATTGGTGGAGCAGCTCTCGCCCCACATTCTGCAGACCATCAGGAGGGTCAAGTTTATAGTAGTTTACCTATAGCTCCAATGAACGATGGGCATCCACGGTTTTCTTATTTGTTATAAGTTCTCTATTGATTCAGTAGAGATATGATTTACTGGCTAAGAAAGGAAACTGTTGATGTATTAATTACAAAGTATATTTTTCTGAACTTAATTGTTTAAACAATGTATATTAACCCCATACGTGTTGGGCCGAAAACCTTAAAATGGTTGCCTATGTCCCACAGTATATGTCTGATGGGGACATTTATACATAGGTATTGTTCTTGTTATTTCAATGGGCATCCACTGCCGGACATAGAGCCTTGAAATGACTATCAAATACCATGAGTTTGTACTACCTGAAGCTAGTGCCTAATTGGGAAGGGTCTCCCAAAATGGCCCATGCTGATAACGCTTTTATTATAATAATAATTAAACTGTTACAGTGTTGCCCAAGCTTATTTGAACCAAAAGAAACTAGACGCTGAAGCAAAACTACTGCACCAGGGAGCTATAAACTTTGCGAAACAAACCCAGCAATGGCTGGCTTTAGTGGAGAACTTTAGTAGTGCATTGAAAGAAATAGGTGATGTGGAGAATTGGGCCAGGAGCATTGAGAATGACATGAAAATCATCACAGATACTTTGGAAAGAGCTTATGAAACTACACAAGAAGGCTCTAGTACTAGTCAGTAAGGTCTTTAGTTTGTAAAAAGTATAAGATTTCATATAATATTTTTAAGAAAATTAATTGATAAACCTACTTTGTTCTAAATCCATTAATTAAAACTGTACTACGTAAGAAAACATGTTATTTAGTTTTCTTTATTATTAAAATCAGTCAATAAATCAGCAGTGGAGCCCAGCCCAGCCAGTAAAAAGTTTAGGAGAAATACTCATTGGTTTTTTATACTTTGGAATATGATGAACTGAAATCACTATTTTTGTATATGCAAGTGTTAATAAAAATAAATAATTAAAAAATTAATAAAAAACACGACTGCCCTGTTTTAAAACGAAGTAAAAAACAAGTTATTTTAGTTCATCTGCATATTGACAAAGGGAAAAGTGGTCAAATTTCTCATTAATTAAAACAGATAAACATAATATGGCAGTCGGGGGACGGTTCTGAGGAACACCTTCTATTCTAAGAGGTCCCCTGACTGCCATAATATTATGTTTATCTGTTTTAATTAATGAGAAATTTGACCACTTTTCCCTTTGTCAATATGCAGATGAACTAAAATAACTTGTTTTTTACTTCGTATATAACTTTGGTATAATAACTTTTTTTAGTAAGTAATTTTTTGATTTTATTCTTAAATTCAGCCAGACTTAAGTTTCTGTCCGCTAGAGTCCCTGGTAATTTATTATAAATTGTTGGTGCCATATTAAAAATGCTTTTGCCAAATAACGCAGTATTGTGCTTAATATAAATCAATTTATTTTTCCTGCGTTCACTATCACAATATTTAAATAATTAATTGTTTGTTTTAATAAATACCAGTACTTCATAAATATATAAGGAAGGACAGGTAAGTATGTTTAGTTTTTCAAAATATGGTTTACAAGTGTCTGTGGGACTAAGGTGACACATGGCTCTTATGCACTTCTTTTGACATTTGAATACTCTCTCCCTATCCGTCGAATTTCCCCAAAATATTAAACCATATCTCAAACTTGCTGTGACATATGCGTTAAATGCTACCATTACCGCTGCCTGATTTACTACTTTTGATAACATATATAATGCAAACGAGAATCTATTTAATTTCAAACATAAATATTCAATATGATTTTTCCAATTGAGACAATCATCAATATGTAGTCCCAAAAATTTTGTATATGTCGTTTTTGAAATTTTTTTACCTAAATAGTTGATGTCTAATGTCATATTATTGTCTTTATTCATAAATGTCATAATTTTTGTTTTGTCAAGATTTATAATTAAATTGTTACATGTCAGCCAATTAATAATATTTTAGCGTATATAGCCGATAGCGAGGGCCTCAGATCTTGCTCATTGGATCATTCATCTGAGGATCTATGTATGAATTATTATTCTGAGTCTGTTAACACCATCTGTCAGTTGTCACTAATGTCAAATGTGGTAACTGTACCGGATGCCGTGTGCAGTGTGACCGTTTGTGGCATATTTCTGCCATTTGGGCAGATTTGGCTCTTAAATTTTAACTCTGGCAGTATAAGCCGACGATTTCAGAAAGTGGCCGATTTCGAGGAAATCCTTACTATCTTTGAAATAAAATGAAAAACTCGTGATTGTATGTCTATATACTTATTTTTATATGACTTGGTTGGTCGGAAATGTTACAGTTTACTAAACTGGCACTTTGTCTTGTGTCGGTGGAACGGGGATTTCCCGACGTCAAAACTACTAGGCAATTACTGCTTGTCCAGTAACTGTACTTTTAGAGTACTTATACAGGAATCGCGTTGGCAGATTTTGGCAGATTTTTTTCTAGTGTTTGGCAGATTCCCTAATTTTGAAACAGTCACACTGGTGGTAGATGATAGAAGTCAGAAGATCAATCAGAAAATTGAGAAAATTTTAAAACACTTTTCGTGCGCAACTCTGAAGTGTGAAATTGAAATAGTCTATTTATATTCATCAAGTTTATCCGAGTACTTTCAGCCGTACACTACTAAGTAAGGTATTTCTTATTGTTTTTATTTATTAGGTTATGTGTTATAATATTTTTTAAAACTTAAAAATATCTTTATGAAAGTAAAACCCGTTCGCAGAAGCTTTTCCGACGGCTTCCCGCGCTCGTCTTTATCAGACGAATACCTACTGGTCTTGGTAGTATCAAATGGGAGGCGAAATCATCGGCAAAGCTTCTGTGAGGTAGGATGCATGCACTATACTAATCGTAGGAAGTAATTTAATTACAATGTGTTTTAAATGCACAGGTGAAAATGACAACAGAGTCAACACCAAAAGTTCTTTCAATCCAAAGCCATGTTGTCCATGGATATGTTGGCAATAAAAGTGCTGTTTTTCCTCTTCAAGTAAGTAATTAATTGTTTCTTTGGTAAGGGTTTTGAAATCGGTTGCCTTGAATATTTCAACATGATATATCTTTAACCCTCTTAAAAGCTCAGTCGACGGATTTCTATTATTCTGGGTGTGGCTATTACTGGGTGGTCTTAAAAGAAAATAACCACTCAGAAGGATCCTCTTTGTCACCTAAGTATCCGTTATCCGAGTCAGGGTGCCCTCAATTATCGAACTCGCTTCGCTCGCTCTTGTATTCTAAGTTATTTGTGACAGTTAACTTCTGCGAATGGGTATAAGGCCTTCAGCCTTGTGATAGCTTGAAGTGACTCTTTAGCGTTCACTCTTTTGCTTTAACTCTCTTAAAATGGCTTCAAATGAAGGCAACTCAAATCAAAGCAGCTTTCTTTCTTCACCCGTTTCTTTTGTTACCCATCAGGCAAGGCTGTAATGGAAAGCTGCTTTTTAATTCAGTTGGATATCTATTGATTTTAACAGGTGTTAGGTTTTGAGGTGGATGCCATCAACACAGTACAATTTGCAACACACACGGGCTATAAGCACATAAAAGGGCCAATTCTCAAAAATGAAGATCTGGAAGGACTTATAGAGGGCCTGCAACTGAACGAAGTTGACTATTATACTCATTTTTTGACTGGATACTCAAGATCACCGGATTCATTGAAACAAATTGCTCAAATTATCACAAAATTGAGACAGAGAAATCCAAATTTAATGTATGGTAAGTTCTTTTTTATTTCTCTCAAATGTGAACACTGGATTATGTTCCTGGATGTTGAAATTACATTTTTTTTAATATTCCATATGGATTGGAATTGCTTAACTTTAGCAGAAACTGTATTAAATATTTAGGAAGAATATACCTACTTAATATGATTTTGTATTAGTTTATTTCTTGTATTTCTCGAAACAAATAGATCTTTCAAATAATCTGATACAACTTAATTACGTATGTAACTTGTGATAAAGATTCTCAAATCACAATGCTTATGCAAATAGACAAGGCCATTGCAATTGTTTAAAGATTATTGTCTATAAACCTTGAATGAGACAACATTGCTAATACAACCTTTTACAAATAATTGTATAACTTCAAGGTCTGATTCTCTGTATGAACTTATTGCTAATGTTACTGAAAATTAATAAAATTTCTTTAAATGTTCGATTTTGCAATAAGTTGACTATGAGTTCTAATCACTATTGTTAATAATTCAAGTAAAATAAAAATGATTATATAGGACATTACACACATTGTAATCAAGCCCCAAAGTAAGTGGTAGCTTGTGTGTGGGTACTAGATAACTGATAAATACATATAATAATTATTATGATACATTTAAAAACAAGACTACAGTCTCCACATTAACTCCTACAATTATTATTTTTTTAATTATCATCCGGATTACTACTAATAATAAAAAAGATGTACTTTTTAATGAAATCTGTATAACTGGAAATGTGCAATGGAGTATATAAGAAAGTAACATTTTGTATGCAAAATTAAATTCCGGATATTAAAAACAAATTCCTAGTGCCCAATGGTCCTTAAAATACATTATTTAATTTTCCTAGATTATTTTGGTTTAGATTCATGAGAAAACTTGGTACAACCTTTGGTCATTCTCCTTTATATGAGTGTATGTTGTTACTCCTTCATGCTGCAATTACTGAACAAATTTTTCTAGGCTTGGAAGCCGACTAGCTTGACTTAATTAGTATAGGCTATTGTTAGTTGTAGGCATAATAATTAAATAGCCTAATGTTAATCTATGAAAATTCCTAAGGGATTTGTAAAGACCCTTTCACACTGACAGATCTGCAGGCAAAAACTAATAATTTATTTATTTTAAAATGTATGACTACCTATACTTATTAAAATCAAATTATATTTTTTCATAACACCATGATACTCTTGAATTTTATTGATAGTTAACATAATCTCAAGGTCCGTGTAGATAAAGCTGTTTCATTGTATTTTATCATTCTTAACCTTTTGTAAATATACACAGCAACCTTCATTAGTTTTCTTATTATTTATGTATTTTTACAAACACTGATAATACTGCCAATTTTAAACACTCCCAACCTAAAATATGTCATAACAGATAACTGATCTTTTTTTGTGTTTGGTTCAAAAATTTGATTACTATGTAACACTATACAGAAATTAAGTCTTATTTACTGATGATTTTTTCCCTCTTGATTTTGGAAAATCGAGGGATCGGAATTTAAAAGTGAGATAATGGTTTTAGTATGGAATCCTCAGTCTGACTTGCAATTGGACGATTTTTTGTGTATTGTTGGTAATAAGTTCAATTAATTTAATTTTTTTGTATAAATTCTTACAGTATGTGATCCAGTTATGGGAGATAATGGAAAAATGTATGTACCAGAAGACATTCTACCTGTATACAGAGATGTAGTGGTACCTCTTGCCGATATATTGACTCCAAATCAGTTTGAGGCTGAACTAATAACTGGACTCGATATGAAGGACTTGGACGGAGCTCTAAAAGTTATTGATGCTATACATGATAAAGGAGTGAAGACAGTGGTTTTGAGTAGCACAGATTTGGGGGATGGAAAAAATATTATTGGTATTGCCAGTAATAAAGGTAAATTATTTTATCATATTAGGTACTAGCAGTTTACTGAGGCTTTCACAAAATCAACTTCAACTATGATTTTATGCAAGATGCAGATTTTTTGGTGAACTCACGGGCATGCAGGTTTCATCACGATTTTGGGCTGTGCGAGTAATATTTATTTTTTAGAAACCGCAAAGTCGGAAGTACTTATCTGGAATAAAACATGAATTCCTGGTCTGAACCTATGGGCTATTTACATGTACAGTCAAACCTACTCAAGTGAGAGCTAAAGGGACGAGATCTCTTTCTCTCTAATAGAGGTTTCTGACTAACCAGAGATTCAGAGTTAGAAGGGCAAAATGACGGAACCTGGCAAATATTCTAACTAATAGAGTTTTCCCGTTTAGTCAGTTCTCACTTACTCAGGTAACAGATTTGCTATACATATATCACTCTGTTAAAAAGCCATTTAGGTATATTTTCATTGAAATTACCAAACAATCGATTATTTTATGAGTTACAGTGTTTTATTGTAAAAAATGCTTAATTTTCAGATTCCTGTTACAAAATTGAAATGGCTAAACTGAATGCAAACTTTACCGGGACGGGAGATCTGTTCGCGGCGCTGTTCCTGGCGTGGTTACACAAAACCAACGGCAATCTGAAGCTCACTCTCGAGAAGACGACAGCGACCCTGCAGTATATTGTGAAAGACACTTATGAAAGAGCAAGAGGTACAAAAAATTTAAAGGCAGATTTTACGTAAAAGAAAAAAAAAAGAAAAAAAAAGAATTTCGTACTTAAAGTGATGTTTAACCCTGTTTCGTGATCCTATAAACATATGGACATAGAAAGATTCAAAAAATATATGAAAATTATTGCAAAATTGATCACGCGACTTCCGCATTCTTTCATATCGCGGGCTTCAAGCCCGAACGCGAGAAGGGCGTATAAACAATACCCATACTTTCCACAAAGAAAACTTAATCAGTTCTTATTGAATGGATCTCTCTTAACTGAAAGCAAGTGTCTCATGTCTATAGACACGTGCAAATAATTTTAGTTAAAGAGATCCAGTGAATGAAAACTTGTTTGTTTTTTGTCTCAAAAGCAGAAGCCCGCAATATGAAAGCATATAAAGGGTTTCACTAGTAATGTAGGTACAAAGGCTACAAGAACATACCGCCGACCGCCCAGCGGTTTTTATTAAGGACCTCTATAGCGAGCCGGAAAACATAGATAAACATGAATCGTTTAGGTTAATTAAAAACGAACTGAATTGCATTTTATTGTATCAGTGTGATCGAGTCGCTGTTCATTTAAATAATTTTGTGGAGTGAATCTTGCGTACCATAAGGTTTTTTTTTGTATTCTTTGCCGCGGGTTAAAAAAATTAAATTACTAATTGTTTCTTCGATAAGAAACCTGGGGATACGGGCTTCCGAACGGTTTACGTTAACCTTTTTCGTACAAGCCAACAGTAGCGCAATCTGTCAAAATTCTATAGGAGGCTCACAGAGGAGGCTGCTGAGCGAACTGCAGCGTGGCCTTACTGCTGGTGACAAAACAAGCATTTTTGACACCGATAAACTGGCGACATTTTTTAGCGCCGTCCGCACTGTCCAGTTTATAATATTATTGTTAATTTGCTTTTTTCTTCACATTTCAGCCGTTCATTCCACTGGAAAGATTCCTCCAGCGCTCCTTGAGTTGAGGCTTATCCAAAACAAATCCACCATAGAAGATCCAAAAATTACTGTCGAAGCTATTAAGATAAAAGGTTAACAAAAAACCTGTCTAAGTAGTCTAATATGGATAATAATTAGATTTTAAGACAATAATTATTATTGTACTAATTATGTTATTTCATTGTTATTGCGTTAAAAAGTTCTATTTTTAAATAATTAAATCATGTTTTAAGTGTTATTAATATGGACCAAAGGACGCATTTTTTATATTTTAAATTAAGTTAGATAATTTTATTGACAAAGACCAACAACAGTCTTCCAATAGGTAACAGAATAAGCTGTTACAATAATTAGAAGAATAGTATAGGTAACAGAATAATTTAGTCTGTGATAAATGTTTATTTTTAAGAATAATTGACTATAAAAAATATTTGTTATAATTTAAACCAAATTATAAAACTGGATTTCATTGCAATAAATATATAATAGACTGTTTATCTGTTTTTAATCTGTTGCCCAATTTCGCACGCATTATAATTACAATTTTTCACAAATCTCGTGTCATGGAAACTATAAATTTTGGTGTGTGGGAGTGGGACAAAAACTAGCCTATGTATTGATCTATCTCCATTCCATATATCCAAGTTACACTTAAATTGGTTCAGTAGTTTTATCGTGTAAAAGTTACTCTTGAAAATGTTGAAATCTCGTTGAAATGTATGAAAGACAAGCGTAATTCAGTGCGTTGTGTGCATTGATTTAACATACAAAGGATCTGCACAACACGACGTCACGCATGTATTTTTAGGCTCCGCCCTGAATTATCGTTTTTAATTTGTAAAAACTGTAAAATGTCGCTAATGTAAGCGACAACACCATGTGCTGTCAGTGGTAGGTAGTTACCGAAATGTTGCTGGCGCCATATTTGAAAAAAAATTGGCTTCAACATACGTCACATATTACGTAACCGTCCTCTTACCGTAGCGTAGGTAATTCGTCATTGGTTGTGTGACATTCTTCTAAGGCAGGTATATCACATAAACATCACGTGAACGTGTTAGTTACTTATCGTCTCATCATTCTTAGCTATTAAAAGGTCTATTGCCAGTTAATAATAAAACTACAAACATAATAAACTGTTAAACTTTATTCACATAACAAAAGCACAGAAAATAATTAATTCTCATTCGACACGACGGAGACTCTAGTTTTGTAAAGGTAAATGGAGCACATCATCAAAACAAACAGAATTACATGGAAAATCCAAAATATAGAATTATAGTATCGGAACACGACGGCCGTGTCCTGTAGCACGAAGCACGGCGTCAGGTACAGCAGGCAGAACAGACGCATGATCGAGAAACCTATGTCCCAGGGCAACTTCATCTGGAAATAAGTTTTTTTTTTTAATAAATAAATAAATATCAGGACATTTCACACATCGCAATCTAGCCCCAAAGTAAGCGATAGCTTGTGATATGGGTACTAGATAACTGATAAATATAGATACATACAATTAACAATATACATAAATAAAGATATTGAAAAACACCCAGACACAGAAAAACATTCATGCTCATCACAAACATTTACCAGTAGTGGGAATCGAACCTACGACCTCCGGCGCAGACAGCAGGTTCGCTATAGTCGCTACCCCTACGCCATTCGGTCGTATAAATACTAGAATGTAAAATCGCACTAACGTACACACACGCACTAACTTTCGCCTTTATAATATTACTAGCTGACCTGACAAACGTTGTTTTGCCATTAGGGATATAAAGAAATAGCTTACAAGTTACTGACAGACCTACCAAACATACACAGACATAAAAATCGGTCGAGCAGTTTCGGAGCAGTTTGGTAACAAAAAATGGAACGAGAATTTTATATATTAGAGAATTAAAGAAAGAATGTCCCTCGTCTGTGTAATTTCGTTATACTTACTGAACCAGATGTATCATAGAGCAGGGCGTACTCGGCTTCGAGATGCACGTACACCCACAACGTACCAGCGATAATGAAGCGAGGTAACGTGGGACCCGACCATATCGTCCACGCCAGCAGAGAAAATGCACTCCTGAAAGTTACGTGCACGTTACGTGAATTTCTTATCTACAGATGAACTGCACAAACTGGAATCTTTGGAACACCGAAGAGACGTTAACTATCTATGTGTGTTCTATCGGTTTTTCAATGGGAGTGCTCTGAGAAAATGAAGCAGAACTGCGTTCCATCCCTACTATCTGGATGACTATGGTAATCCTCGGCTACCCGATTTGCCAAATCCCTTTTTCCGCACACGTGCAAATTACGGAACCAGTAACCAGCAGCAGTGTCCCCTCATTGCTTCAACATGGGGTTATTCAAGGGATAACAAACTCCTCAAGAGCCCGCAACGCATTTGCAATTCTCCTGGTGCTGCAAATGTCCAAGGGCGGTGGTGTTTGCTAAACATCAGATGACCCGCTTGCTCGTTAGCTTCAAATAAAACCTGATTAATAATAATTAAAAAGATGAAGTTAAACCAACGTCACACACTTTATGGAAAAGTACCTACTAAAACGATTTTAATAAATATATACGGAACATTTTACAAATCGCAATCTAGCCCCAAAGTAAGCGATAGCTTGTGTTATGGGTGCTAGATGACTGATAAATATACATACATACTAATATACATAAATATAATGTATCGAAAAACACCCAGACACTGGAAAACATTCATGCTCATCACACAAACATTTACCAGTAGTGCGAATCGAACCCACGACCTCCGGCGCAGACAGCAGGTTCGCTACCACTACGCCATTCGGTCGTCAAATGACACTTGCACCTAGGTTGAAGAAGGTTTATTAGATAAAAACCGCAAACCGATTATTTTTTCAGAGAAATATTTGGATATGAATCAATTGGCTCATACCTAGGTACTTATTTGGAATATCTTGCAGGTATAAGAATAATTGATGAGTCGAAAACAAACCGTGTTTTGGTAGTCGATTAAAACTGTGCGAGAGAGAGTGTTGATGGAAGAATCTTGCAGTGACTATACTCATACTTGAGTCATACAATTTCATCCAACATTACGGAATTGGCACGTATTGGTATGCAGTGCTTGGTCATCAAATAAGAATAATCTTAACTAGGAACATTACGCTAGTTACCGGACTTCGTTATTGGACCTCAAGCACGCATTCTGCGCGTAAGTCCAGAACCAGAATCGGGTGGGCATGTTCCAGCCGCGCATCGTATCTCGCATTTTGGGGCCCAATATCACCGCCTCGTTGTTGAAACATTTGATCATCGAGAAATTGTATTCCTCCTCCAATGCCACCTCCGTTGAAGTGGCTCTGTGAAAAACAAAACTATAATAAAACAGGCAGCAAGGTGCAGGGAAAATTGCCTTAGGCAAGAAGGAGAAAAATGTGAAATAATATCTAATGTTCCCCAAACCAGGAGGGAAAGGTGGAAGATATTTTAGTGCACAAGTAAATAGATGCACTCACTATTCCTCATTCTCTTAGTCCGAACTCCGATGTATCTATCTATAATTTCTGGATCGTATAGAGAGTCAGGAGGACCGGCAGGTAAACGCACATTCCAAGCAATGAGAGCCACGACGCCAATTTCCAAAATCCTGATATTACGAATTTCTTGGCAAAAAAACTCAAAAGGTAGGTGCTGTTATATGCTGGCCCTACCTGCAGAGGATCGAATCCATCCCTTCTTCTGTACCTCAGTGATGATCACTCAGTGGCCTTCAACAAGGTCCTAATTGACTTAATTATATTTTTTACACATTGAAGTTCACAATAATATTTATTATTTTTTAATTCGCCACAAATTCCTACTTCCTGACGTCCAAAGTTGAAAGCTAGGGATCAAAGCTGCTGCGGTGGCTAGTCGAGACCTGGCGGAAGCGCGGTGAATACGAAAGTGAATCCCGTACTTCCGCCAGCGGGTCCGTCGTAGAAACAGACAGTTTTTAGTGGGTGCAAGCCCCACATAACCCTTCCGTTTCCCCTGCCGGAGGGGTATGCGTTAGGTATTTTCTGTCTATAAAAAAAAGGGATCAAAGACTCGAAAGAAAGCTATTATCAAGCTGTTACTATTATCTCACGTTTCAAAGGTAAAATAAATGCTCGAGCGAATATCTTTTTCAGCTAAATATATTATAGTACGGGAGCTAGCAACGTTTGAAAAGTAAGAATTTCAGAAGAGCTGATTTTGTGATATGTCGTCCTTCTTGCACTTTCGGTTAGAGTTTGGGCCATCTGGCTGCTGGAAGCCGTTGCGTTCATTAATGCGCATCCGTGGTCTGTCCAGGTGTTGCAGCTTACGCCTTCAAAATGTTTATACCAATGTTGTCGGGGCTACTAATTGCCCTTAAAATTATTACAGGCGCACTACCATTTATGATGACGTTTCATATGTTAACTCGTATGTGGTTGACAATAATTGACTAATACAAAAATGAAACGTCATCAGAAATGATAGTGCGCCTGTAGTAATTTTAAGGGCAATTAGTAGCCCCGACAACATTGGTATAAACATTGTGGACGCGTAAGCTGTACATAGGATGCGCAGTAATGAATGCAACGGCTTCCAGCAGCCAGATGGCCCAGACTCTAACCCAAAGTGCAAGAAGGACAAGATATCACAAAATCAG
Source organism: Coenonympha arcania (assembly GCA_036785405.1). Lineage (NCBI taxonomy): Eukaryota > Metazoa > Arthropoda > Insecta > Lepidoptera > Nymphalidae > Coenonympha > Coenonympha arcania. Next base: position 10,274,355 of record CM072067.1, read on the forward strand.
CTCTTCTAAAATTCTTTCTCGAAAACGTTGCTAGCTCCTATACCATTATATAGTCTTCGATTCAAATATGCCTGCATAAACTCACGCTACAGAAAGGACACTCAGTCTCGTCGAGGGTCCGAAGCCAGGAATCGGTTGGCATTTGGCGGGGTACACTCCGAAGCCCGTCTCCGTGAACACACTGGTACACAGCATCATCACGGCTTGGTTGTGGAGGAAGAACATCGTCAGGTGCGGCACGTTGTACAAGTAGCGCACTTCACCGCTGTACGTCTTATAGAATGTGTCGTTGAAGTACAGCTGTAAATAAGTACCTAATTAAAAATTAAAAAAACCAGACTGCCTTGTGGTAAAACTACTTTTTCCAAAAAAATATACTTATTTTACTCGCAATGATGTAAGGATTCTAACAATACCCCATGTCAAAATTTTTTTAGTCATTCAGAAGTTATGGTGGAAAGAAACACATAGGTACATACATACATACTTATTACACTCCTTTTGAAAACATTACTCTTTTTCGGGCAGTCGCATAAAAAGTATTTGATTAAGTGATATATATTTATTTATAATTAAAAAAAAGCATTCGGATAGGTACATTTGATACAAACAACAGGCGCACCTCAAGTGCATTTTCTATTCTCTCTTCTCATAACTGCTTTGGATTTCTTATTAAGTATGTGTATTTGAAGAACTCTAGAGCATAGGTACAACTCAATGATTTTCCCAACAGGTAATATCAAATGCTTCAGGTATAAATACCTACATCTTGCGTATATTTCAAACTTAAAGCCCAGTAACCGAGTGCACATAACAACGCCTTTTTTAGTTTCTGTTCAGTGATGACTCTGCAATCGCCCAGGGCTCCAAACGGTGCATTAAAATGATCGTCAAATATCTTCCATCTGTAATATGGACCTGAAAGCAAATCCAATAGAAGGATAATTATTTATCTGGGATAGAAACTGCGCAGCGTTTCTACAAAAAAAAAACAACGCTCGAAATTTGAACAGACCTTCAGACTGCATGTGAAGCAAATGTTGCAAGCAACAAAAAAGAAGAAAATTACACACAATTAGTACCTACATTAAAAAAAATCACACCTAATGGAGTAAGTCTACATTAGAATATTTATACAAAAAACACCAAAACCGGCTACCTATAGATATTTCAATTTTCAATCCACGACAACGCGCCCCACTCTGTCAAACTCCATACAAATCGAATGAAAAATAAGCGATTTTGACAGAGTGGGGCGCGTCTTCGTGTATTATAAATATCTACATTCTACACCATCAACTTTTTTAGTTATGATTTACTTTTTCTATACTAGTACGGAACCCTCGGTGCGTGAGTCCGACTCGCACTTGGCCGGTTTTTTATTTATAATTTTTTTTAAATATAAGGTATAGGCTAGTGCTCACACCTGATGCAAAGTGATGATACAGTCTAAGGTGGAACGCGCTTGCCTAGGAGGTATTCCAGGCCTTTGTAGTGTGTGTATCAAGAACTTTGTTGTGTGTAGATACATAGACTAATTAAGCCATTATTTGTTATTGCCATACAATGGAGATAAAATATTTTAAGTGACAGTTGAGCTTTTACATTTTACCTCTGTGTAGTCCAATAAAGAAATAGGCATATGAAATAATATCAGTGGCGGTAGGTTCTGGTCACAGATTAGTAAAAGAGCGAGATTGGCCCTATGAATCAAATTGTATTGAAACCTGCTGTCGCCAGTTTTCCCCACCACTTGCTACAAATACACATGCAGCAATAGATGTGAAGTATCTTACACACCACGCACACCGATAGATCAGTGCAAAGTGGTAAGAACAAATATAGTCTTTGTTGTTTATAAAACAGCACTCAATTTAGAACACCGTGCAGATGCACACAATAAAATATCAACCGTGGTGAAACGCCAATGAAAGCCGTCGAAAAGCCATTAATTTTAGGGATGGACTAAAATTTAAAGTTATCGATTCTTCAATTTTTTAATATTCGTGTTTTCACAATATCTCTATTCTCTATTTTTTTATGTATAAAAATCAATTCCAAAACCCCTTGGTCACGACATCACGCGTGAACGGCTAGACCGATTTCAATAAATATTTTTGTGTTGTCTGGAGTAGGTTCTTACGAAAGAAAAAATTAAGAAAATTGCGCGGAAAATTAGACTGTTTGGCAAAACGAAGTTCACCGGGTCAGCTAGTCTACCAATAATTATGAAAAGTAATATACCTACGTGTGTATTCGTTTATATGATATTATTATTATTATTATGTATCTACAAAAAAAAATACGACATAAAATGCCTCAAATGCAAAAACGAGGTTCTTAATTCAGTGCTTCTAAAAACAGAGCTTAATATTACATGTCACAGGTCACTAGCTCGTAAAAGAAATCAGTTACACATCTGATATTTTGGTATTTGGTGTAGAACGCCGACCCAAAATTGAATTTTCAAAATTACGTTAATTGGCATTGTATTAATTTAAATTATATTTTAAGTCTCTACATTGTCAAAACAATTTTATTGTATTCTCATTTAAATAAAAACTCTTTTCAAATACCTGACTTATAAAACCACAAAGTAAAAAATAATATCTATTTCTACACACTGGTTGAAGTCGGGTGAGTATTAATAATACTTCAATATAAATAATTTTATACAGTGTCTTTCAAAAACTTTTCAACAGTTCCTGAATTCCCACAGCTTAGCAGTGCAGTACCCTGCAGCATCAGGGTTGAAGAGTTTGGACTTGGGTTTAAGTATGAAGTCGTTGCTTGATATTTAAAATATTAATTCATTATCAAAAGTTCTTGAATTTCATTGGTTAAGGAGTTCTGTACTCTGCTGTACAGGATTGAGGAGTTGCACTCAGAACCATTAATAAAATATTTTTCAAAACGGTTTAGAAATCTTGAACAAATCGAAATAGATAGGTACGTAAAATATGTATCCACAAAATAAATCGTTAAAAATATCGAAAACATCGCCCATCTCTAGTTTACGCAAGCTCACAGCGGCCTTACCACGAAACACACCACGAAACGTGCAAGTAAAAATCGGTAAAGCACACTCAACCATTGCGTCGTAAGACCGGCCGGTTCATTGATTGATTTATAGTAAGCAAGCAATGGTTTTTGTTTATAATGTGATACAAAGTTGTCACTTTACATATTTTGATACTGCTAAATAATGTTTTATTGATTTTTATGGAAAATTACAACAAAATACATGTACTTACGAGTGAAATGAGATGCCATCTTTAGTATTATTCACTTTTTTGCTTGATTTTTTGCAAACAATCACTGAACAACACGGCATTTTTATAAAAATCGAGAGCAGTGAAGCGATCGTTGGACGACACTCCACTAAAGACAGAAACGGTTAGGAGGTGTATTTTAAACTACATAAGCTCGCACGGACCACACCTCCTTGGCCCATCTTGCTCTTTTACTAATCTGTGGTTCTGGTGTACTGTCATCGGTAATATTCGATTTGGAGACCGCGATCACTTTTCCTTCGCTCTTTAAATGTACTGCGCTCATTTCGAAGGCTAGTCCCACCAGCTTCAACGCTAGGGTTTGGTGCACCCATATCACGTAAATGTTCGTTACGTTCAAATGCATGTACCATAGATACATCCATGTGAACGCCAGGCTGAGATGGTTCATATAACTGAAATAAAAGTAAGGAAAACCTACTAATGGCGTATCTCGGTGCCCATGGCACAATGAAATGAGAAAACAGACCACCTGTTGCGCTCTCTGTCGCACTTACGAGCTTAAAACGTCAGGCCGGCCGGGCAAGGCTGGCAGCGAGATATTGTAACCAGTATAGATGGATTAATTATTTATCACACACAATAAGCCGCTAGCTCACTTCATTAGCAGACCGAGGATAGGTGATCGACTAAGTAAGATTCGAACTTTGCTTTTTATTTGGCTCCGTACATTGGTCCCAGTTTATACCTACTACTTAAGTAAGTAAGAACCATCTGATCCTATACCTTTAAACGAGCAATTCTTGTATATAATATATAAATATATAATATATTTCTATATAATCTGAATCTCGGAAACGGCTCGAACGATTTTCATGAAATTTAATATACAAGGGGTTTTGGGGGCGATAAATTGATCTAGCTAGGATTCATTTTAAGAAAATGTCGTATTTACCAAAAAAAAAAAGTAAAACTATTACAGTAAACTCCTGCTGCCATCTATTGGTAAGTAGCTGTAATACTACCGAGCAAAGCTCGGTCACTCAACTAGTACTCTTAATAATCGTCAGAGTTTGGCCAAAACTAATCTACGTAATGATCTACTAACTTGCTAAGTGTAATGGACTTATAAATTAAGATTTTTGGCGATGATCATAAGAAAAAACTAACCGGCGATCACAGCACTTGATAATAACGATGTTTCCCCAAACCATCAGAATCGAGTGGACGACGTAAGTGCCACATATCAGGCACACCAACAGCAGCCCCAGACCCGTTCCGTAGTTACGCTTCACATCTATATCAACTATCTTCCTGTAGTAACTACCGAGGGATATGCATATCAGCAATGATACGTAGTACACCACACCAGAGAAAGACATTTTTTACTAAAAGTAAGTAAATAAATACAGCAAAAGTATAGGCTACATGCGTAATAGTTCAAGTTTACGTGTATCGATCAATTACTTCATTTCTAGATTTCAGATACCTAGATCACAGACATGTTTTAATTTTATAACGGTTTTGTTTACGAATTATTATGATAGAGCCTACTGGTTTTTTGTGACGCATCGATTTTGACAAATTGACAATAAATAATATTATTAAAAATGGTAGAATGTCTGTATAATAAATACTGCATAGTTATTACCACAAAGCAAGGAATAACTAAGTACCTATATAACTATATAATATGTTATTACGGAATAAAGTATACTGTATATACTACAGACACTGATCTCTGTTCTATTCAATTGTATAAGATACAAAATAAATTATTCCCGAGAACGCGCCAGAAAGGGGAAATCCAGGGAGATTTCCCCTTTCTGGCTCCTAATTAGTTTGTATCTTATTACAATTATCATAAAGTTCATTATGCTATGTAAAAAAAGTCGCTTCCATTCCATCCCGCCGCGATGTAAAATTATTGACACTACGCAAAGTTCTTTACTAACAGGATTGCTCCTATAAACAGAGAAAGCAAGGAATTATTAAATGAAAGTCATCAAGATTAAATAAACAATTTACTACACATAATGTAGGTTCACAATAAAAATATTTTCTAAAAAGAGGTATGTAATGTACGATAACATTGTCTGATACAGATCTAGCTGTGGATAATGTTCTACGCCGGATACCTCACTCACTGAATGTTGTTAGTGTAATAAAAGATTTTTGCACAGTTATGAAAAAAAAAGAACCTTAAATGCACTTTTACACCATTTAATACTAATTTGGCATATTGGAATGTATCCAAATCCATTTTGGCCTATTAAAAAAAATTTCCATTTTGAATTCAAACTACGGAATATTTTGATTCGCTACATTTTTCATGTACAATAAATAATATTTTCGTCTATGTTCGAACCAAAGTCTTGATATTAAGCAGTTTTAAAAATTGGATTTACACTTTTAGAGGCTTCATCTCTGCATCTTAGCTTCATAAACTTTTATTAACACTTGTATATTTAGCTAGTTCTAGATTCTAGTACTTTCGAGCTAAAGCAGAAAACAGATAAAAAATAATTAAAAGCAACATAAAACAATGTTTAATTCGCTCGATACAATCCTAAAGCCTCACAAATGCGTTCATGCATGTTTAAATCAAAAAAATTATCACATAAGAAAATGATTCATCAATAAACCTAACCTATAATACTGTTCAAGATGAAAATATCTATTTTTTCTAGTATAAAATAATTCAATCATCCAGTAGTATAAATTCAATTGACTAGCATCTAATTAATTATAGGTATTAAGATTAATTCTTAGTATATATTTATTTACGTGAAGTGAAAAGGCATAAAATAACACTAAAAATAATGATGTTAAAAATTCACAAAAAACATGAGAATATTTTACAGTAATTACAGTAATATTTCGTAATATTATAGATACTGATAAAAAAATAAACATGTTAATAAATTATTCTTGTAGGTATTAAAATATCTAACAGTAAATATATTGCTTGACATAATCTTGGAAGTATTGTATGTTACAACAGACTACAACAAAACAAATTAATTTCATATAATTGTATTTGAATCAAACTATACATAAAATAATGTAGAAAGATTTATATTAAAAAGGAAGGGGTTTAAAAATAATTGAAAGACTAATAGGCAAGCAGGAATGAAATAATCACATTAGTGTCTCAACAAACTTACAGACTTGTAAAAGTTGTTTGATACAACATGTTTTAATTAAATTTATCCAAATAAAAATCATCGATTATTATTATTTATTATCTATAAATGTATTTTTATATTACATAACATAATCCACTGAGAAATAATTTTCTGAAGTTTGATTGTTGGAAAAAATATCCATCATATATCAGGGAAATAAGAAAATTAAGATATGTTTGTGATGTTTCATGCAAAGAACTATTATTTATACATTACACTAAAATTAAATCTATAGTTTGCATATTTAAGCTTAAATTTATTTGTTCAGAATTATTATATCAACACCTAACAGAGAAAAAAATATCTATTTCACACATAGTGAAACCTATGAATAAAATAATTATTCTATAAAATAAACTAATCGATAGAGCCAGAACCAAATATCTATGGGCGTAATAATATATATCTACTTTGCTACCTAATAGGATGCTTACATTTCCTTATGTTAAATGTTTATTAATATACGTATGTACAAGTGAATTTTATTGCATCAATTTATACTACATTATTATACATACAATATTAACTAAGAAGTAAGAACTATTATGCACATTTTGACCAACATATTTCATTGTTTCAAATACTAAATGAGCTATATTGTGGATATGAGAAAATATTGTGGATTACTGAAGCTCTCTTTATTACAAAACTTTTTAGATGCATCTATAAACTAAATACACTTTGAAATACATGTCAGAAACAAAGTGGAAAAACTTCAATACTAATAAGTTTTTCTGTAATTATTTCTTTATAATGTGGATTTCCAAAAATTTTGTACAGATGTGTTTGTTTATTACCATACTTTATTACTGAAACAGCAAAATTTGTTTTATTTTTTTGCTTTCACCTTGCTTAGATTTACTTTGTTGCTACATCTTTCTTGATAACTTATTTTCCCAAATTTCTGGGATTACAGGCTAAAATAAATGAAACATTATACATTTTCTCCACAGAGTTTGTCAAAAAAACCACGAGGAAATAAGACACATATAATTTCACCTTTTGTATGAATCGGAAATTATAATTTACTTGTTAGTTATGTACTACTATTTACTTAATAAAATAATCATATTTTGTTAACTTCTCACATTCTGATGTTATCATTTAGCATTAGAATCAATGAAATTATGCACAAACATGCACACATTATGGCAACATGTATAATGAATATCATAGTCACTTCATACAGGAATCATACATTTTATTGCCTGTTATTATTATTAAAAAAGTATCGTTAAAATTAAATACTAGTCTACTGTATAATTAACAAAAAATATATTGTTATAAACTTTTTTCTTTCAAGTTTACCATCCAAAAAATGAAATAACATTGAATGATTTATAGCTAGTAATTATCATCAAATAATATAAAACAACTAAATCTGCATCAGACACTTACATTTCATCAAATAAAATTGCATTGTTATAAAACATACAAATATCTGTATATATAAGACAATGTCAACATTGTGTGAGAACATAATTACATAAAAATTCATAAACATGGTATATTATTTAGTTTATTTTATAGTAATTTCATTCACAACTATTGTTATTATATTTATACCACACCTAAGGTAGTTAGAAAAGTATTGCCTCTATGTATCATATTATTATGAAAGGAGATTTTTCAACTATCCTACTTACATTCTTCTATATGAATAAATAACAAACTTATTGCATAATATGCAACAGTAGATATGCAAACTATATATACTTTTAAGTACAATGTAATAAATAACATAATTGATATATTGAATTAGCTATAAAGTATGCAAGAGATTAGAGAAACTTATAAAGATGCACGAGAGAGCTAGCTGACACCAGAAAACGCAAATGTAACATTAATATATATACTGTGCAATAGAGAAGATTTGTAACTGAAGTGCTTGAAATCTCTAGGTCCAATATAAATAGATTAATTGTTCAAGCATCTAGAATTTTATTATAAGATATATTTTAATATTTGAATCAAAATGTCAAGATTCTAATGTTTATCATGAACTGATGACGATTAGTCAAATGCGATTTTAGTATTTTAATCTATTGCACAAACACAGACATTTATCGGTAATCTCTATATAACTACTAAATTTTACGTCATTAATAATTTATTATTTTTACATAGTTAAATACAACATCCAGAATGTTACATTAATAATTACAAAATTTAATCTGTGCAAACAATTACAAAAGTTTATCCACAATTAAGTTACTGTAAAGGAATTTTTTTTATTTATACATTGTTTTTTTTTAAATTTCATTAAAATTTATCACCCCCGCGTCTCATTAATTCGTACAACAATAAAAATGCGAACAATATTTATTTAGTAATAATTGGCAGTCCTAATAGTCGCTATAGTCCAAACTATCGAGCGACGGCGTCGAGCGCGCGACTCGGCCGAGAGCAGTCCCACTCGAGACCCTCCGCTCGTTCCTCTAAGAGCATACATCTAGTAAATGAGAATAACAGCGGGGCTAGACAAAGTAACAGTCGTTTGGCGTTAACGACAGTAGACAAAAATGTATGGACAAAACAAGTGACTGTAGAGAAACCACGTGACCGAATAGAGGAAAACACGTTGTGTTTGAAAATCGACTTCGACTATATGAACGCTCCCTGGCGTTCTCGCATACGTTGTAGATAACTTTAGCGTACAATTGACAGCCGACAGTGAACAACGCTAAGCATAAAGTAGATTCTGCTTTCATTTGTTTTCATTCGTCACGTGGTTTGTCGATACATTTTTATCTACTGTCGTCAACGCAACGACTGTTACTTTGCCTAGCCCCGCTGAACGATTAATCCACCAGCGATTACTTGGGAGCTACACTAAGGTCACTCGGCGCCACTTCACTACACCGAGACTTCACTACACTGAGAGGAGCACGGTATCCACGTTCCGCGACCCGGGCGCGCGCTTCACTTCACTTGATGAGCTGCGCGGCGCTCTTGGAGCGGCGGAACATCTTCGCGCCCTTGTTGGGCGCGGGAAGCTCGTGCTAGTTGCTCCCGTTGGGCGCGCGCGCGAGCGCCGGCGAGGCGGCGGGCTGCGGCCGCACCATGCCGAGCGCCTCCTTCGACCCGTCCGTGCCGTAGATCTTGCCCGCCTTCTTCGCCATCGACGCCAGGAGCTCCTGGGAGCACTTGTGCGCCGACCGCAGCGATAACGCCCACTCTTTGAGTCCAATCTCATCCTGAAAATGAAAAAGTAGTAATTTAAATGTATTAGTTATGTTGAAAACGGCTTAACAATCATGCGGCATAACAAAAGTCTGGTATATATATGCCCGACAAGTTTCGAATTTAATGGAAATCCTAAAAGTTTATTTCGTGCATAGAGAATCAGTGATAAGCTACTAGGGACAAGAAATTACGATGCTATGAACGAAAATGTATCGGGCGCAGTCATTGATTAAACATATAAAGGATCAGCGTCGTGACGTCTCGCGTGGATTTTTAGGCTCCGCCCTGAAGCATCCTTTTTATTTGTCCAAACTGTAAAATGGCGCTAATGTAAGCGACAACACGACGTGCTGTCAGCGATACCGAAATGTTGCGGGCGGTAACGACGCCATATTTGAGAAAATTTTGGCTTCAACATACGTCACATATGCGTCCTCTCAGCATAGCGTAGTACTTCGTCATTGGGTGCGGTCGATTCGACGCTGTGCGACCCCTTGTGCGTTAATTGTGGGTTAATAACTACTTTGATTCTTGGAATGATAGAAATATGCTTCCATCTCCTCACGACATATCTCAAAAATATGTTATAATTTTTCATACTTTACAAGAAATCTTTTATTATGACAATGACATTTTTGAAAAGAGCAAGTTCGAGTTTCTTGCCAGTTCTTCTGCTTTCCGAACCTGGCGGTAGTTTTGACTTTTCGAGCCTATTATTTAGGCCTATGTGAAAATAAATATTTTCATTTTCATTTTCATTTTCACTGACCTTCTTCAGAATGGTTACAATACAAAAGCTACTCACAGTGTTAGTGAGAACGATCTTGGTATCGTTCCTGGTCCGCAGCACGATGCACTGCTCGCCCTTGACGGGCACCAGGTCGGAGGAGACCTCCTCCACGGAGTCCAGGAGTATCATCTCCGGCTTGGCGCTGTTCTCCAGGTGCAGCTCCAGGCGGTTCGGGTACAGCTTCGCGTAGCGCGTCTGCCACGCGCTGGCGAACGGCCCTCCGAGCTTCTTTATGTAGCCGTGCAGGATGCAGTCTGACTCTGTAAACAATCAATTATTCGATTGTGAGTTGTGACCAAATAAGAAGCATTTCTTTCTTGCTTGATTGAAAATGAAAGAAAAGCAGAAACTTTCCTTTATTAATTGATTATCTTTTTGATTCATGTTTAACACACTTAGCATATAATCCCTATAAATTTCATTTATTTCATTTCTATATGCATCAAAATTTCACTCGCAGCAGGATTTGAACCCGCGTCGTGGAAGAGCACCCAGCCGTGAGAGCTGCGGTCACGGCTGGGTGCTCTTACCGCTGAGCTATACGAGCCATACCCCTCTGCGATGAAATTCAGATTCGTAATATTGAAGTCCTTAGGCAGGACTAGCGCCATCTATTGTGAAACGTTACAGTTTCAAACTAAGTTTTCGAAGGCCCATATTTCCTTTATTTTCAATCAACCAATCATGTATCGGTTTTTCATTCATTTATTGAATTCAACGGTTGCCTGCAGAATTCTTAATTCTTACATAACTACTATAGAACCTGGGTTACCAGTTGGTATATTATACAATACAGCAGTATTGTTTATGGGCCGCGGTCCACGCCACAGATATTAGCACTACATACTTGTTATTAGTTCGCACACGCGTTTCCACACAGGCTTCCGCCATATTAGTGGGAAAATTGACAGATGGTGCTACTTCTTTCTTGTATGGAGAAGATTAAAATGTTGAGATGGGCTCATCCTTAGATTCATATCGGTAGCTGTTGAAGCTCACCTTTTTCATCAGCGTCGAACTTTTGCTTCTGCTTGGACTTCTTCTTGAGCTCCATCTTGTCCGCTTCCTGGTTGATGGTCTCGAACACCGTTTCGGCGACCTCGCTCTGCCAGCGCTCCGAGATCACGAGCGGGAAGTCTTTATACTGCGCCTGATCTGCCTCCGTGAGCTATAATTAAAACACAGATTCGTATTAATATAAAAAACATACAGTAATCAGGGTTTTAAAAATAAGTCGTTATCACTGAGATATTTCTTTTTTTGTTCCGGGAGGAGAAAAAATCATCATAAAGGTATGATTCCGAACTCGGCAGCAAGCAGCAGTGCTGTCGCTGCAGTGTTGCCACTAAGGTGCTGCGCAGCAGTGCTGCCTGCCGCGCTGATTCCGAGCAAGGCGGCAGTGTCGCTCTGTTTCGTTGTGATGCGTTGTGTATTCGGTTTACTTTGAGTTGACAAGATGTCGATTAATGACGAACTCTTATTTATTCTGTTGGAAGAGGAAGAAGATGACGATGATTTGTTGTTGCTTTATGCCAATAGTAAAAGAAAAGCAACAGATTCGTTTTATAAAAGCAGACAACGGGAAGGATGTTACAAGACGCTGACGTCACGACTGGTCTGTCGCGGCGGCGTTGCGACACTGACGCGCAGCAGTGCTGCCGCGACATTGCTGCCGCGACATTGCTGCCTCGCTCGGAATGTAATCTCATATAAGCTTATAGAGATTGTATGGGGACCAGTAGTGTCGCGATAGCACTGTTGCGGCAGCACTGCTGCTTGCTGCCGAGTTCGGAATCATACCTTAAGGTACCTCATGGTAACGCCCAACTCCATTGGGAATGGTGCCCAATGACCTACAGACTATAAAAACTCCCTCCCTGTCGCCGAACGATCTACCAGGTACCGCTGTCGTAGTGTAGTACTACTGAGATATATCCGTAAATAAAAAGTATACAGTAATCAGGGGGTTTTGAAAAATTATAATCATAGAACTCAGTACTCTCTACATTGTTGAAGTAATTGCTCATAGAAAATATTATTTTTCTATCAAAGTGTATGTAAGCAAGCAAGCAATGTTGGATTTCTGGTACAGAGAAGAGTGAATAGGCATTTTTTAGGCAAGCGCGCTCCATCCTAGACCTCATCATTTCTGTTCATCAGACTTGATTGTAGTCAAGCGCAAGCCTATCAATTATAAAAAAAAAAATAACAACGGTCCTATTTAGTATGCTGTATATATTATATGTAGTTGCCAGTCATTGCCCGCGAAGAAGACGTGCTCTTCACTTCATCGGCGCTAAAGCAAGTATAAATATCCTAACCTTAATGCCCTTGGTGTCCTCTTCGTCGAAGCTGCCGATGTCGAAGGCGTCGGCCGCGTTGACCTCACCGCGCGGCGGTATCAGCGGCGGAGTGTACTTCTGGTGGTACACTTGTTGCCAGTCGATGCCCGCGAAGAAGACGTGCTCTTTCACTTCATCAGCGCTAAAAAACAAGTTACAAAATTGGTTTAATTGAGATAGGCGTAGTAACATAGGTTTTTAGATCTCGTGCCACACATCAACACTATTTTTTGTCCTGACTAACTGGATCTTTTTAGTACAGTAGAGGTCACCTGCGGCCTCAAAAACTTTTTTATCACCTTAGAAAATAAATTTTCGAAAATACTCAGGTGGTTACCTACCACACTTATAGCAAATACTCGTTGTTCGCGATGTAATAAAACAGGGCTGCTACCCGTAAGTGCGACAGAGATAGCAAAAAGCGGTCTGTTCACCTTATGGTCGAAGACTGTTTGCTACAACTATAGTAGCTAATCTGTACGTGAAATTTTAGCCCGATCCCTCCAGTGGACTGGACATTAATAGATCAGTTATTCAGTCAGTCATCTTTTTCTTTTACACTATGAAGACACTCACTGATGTGTTCTTTTTTGAAACTTGTATCAATGAACGATAATTAAGTAAGTTGAAGATAAGTAATAAGTATGTACAGTACGCGCGGCGAAAGTTTGGCTTTGACCGTTATTGCGCAGAAATCAGAAATTGGGTATCAACCAATCAGAGAAATCAGAAATTGGGTATCAACCAATCAGAATTTGGGTACCCATGCGCAGTAATCCCCTCCACCCGAAGGTCAAAGCCAAACTCTCGCCGCGCGTACTGTATAATAACTCACCCGCGTCCCTTGCAGCCCAAGCGCTTATTGATGTCCCTTTGTAAAAGTCCTTCCAATAAACTCTTTAAACTTGGGCTGAATGATTCCGGTAGTTCCACGTTCTGAAAAATGTTTAAAGAGGTTCCTTTTTAATAGTTCAGTTGTGATTTCAATATAAGTTCCTATCTATACAGATAGAAGATGCCCAGCGCGTCTGATCACTGGTCTGTGACACGCTCACTTTACCCAATTTTATCCCCTAGCGATTGAATTCTCAAAAATTAATATTTCGTCTTAAAATCATTTCTTCTTAGGGAATGCTTTTATGCCCGATCCGTTCACTGTCTGTGCATATATCGATGTCGATACATCAGTCAATTGGTCATACTTTTAACATAAACATATATATTATCATTTTGTAAGTTACAAACAAGAAAGCACGTTTTTCCTCTATAATTTTTGATCTTCCACCTCCACAACAGGGATAGGAATAGAAGTTAAACACTGTGTATTTAGATTTAAAATCATGGGAAACCCAACAAATACATAATTACTCTAAGATGAATGTGTTAATAATTTTTTGAGGACACTGGAGGACATGAATTTAATTGAGTGTAGAATTCTTGAGTGTGGTTGTAGTCCATTAAAAACTTACATTTGGGGTTGCGTTGGTCAGTGTAAAGCTAAAACCAAGTTTGTGGGGTCACCACCCATGTCCCTCGGTCGCCATCTTGAAAATAGGGGTTGTAATGGTTTTTACAATATATCTTTTAAACTATTTATTTGATAAAAAAAATTGTAAACATTTTTTGTTGCAAATTAAATTCTCTACAACTTTGGTTCAGTAACTTTTTGTCGTAGAACTATAAATAAAAAAGTTATGAGTGAAAATGTAAAGAAGTTGAGCGACAACTTCAAAACAATATTATTAGCTATTCTTACAATAAGAGAGGCTAGGAATAATAATAATAATAATAGCAGGCAGCTGTTCCTTTGTTCCCTCATGGTCACTTGGGTATTTTCTGAACAAAGGAACAGCTGCCTGCTATTATTATTATTATTCCTAGCCTCTCTTATTGTAAGAATAGCTAATAATATTGTTTTGAAGTTGTCGCTCAACTTCTTTACATTTTCACTCATAACTTTTTTATTTATAGTTCTACGACAAAAAGTTACTAGACCAAAGTTGTAGAAAATTTCATTTCTAACAAAAAATGATAACAAATTTTTATTATCAAACAAATAGTTTAAGAGATATATCGTTTAAACCATTTCAACCCCTATTTTCAAGATGGCGGCCGTGGGACAAGGGTGGCGACCCCACAAACTTGGTTTTAGCTTTACACTGACCCCCACTACACATCAAAAAAACAAAATTGCGTCCTCTAAAAAACGCAAGGTTAGGCCTAAAAAATGTAACATTTCAATGGACTATTGAGATATGCAGTATTATAATATGTTGTACAGTACACGGCAAACTTCTTGGGTATATGACCTTGATTGCGCACAAGCGAATTTTAGATCCTTTTTTTAAAGTAGAATTTTAGAGTCACGTCCGCTAACTTGCCCCCATTACGTCACTTCATGCTCAAGAAGTTTGCCGGCACCTGTAAGACGATCTTGAAATATATTTGAAGGTACAGCTCAAATAGATTGCAATAAATTACACAAGCAATGTTTGAAAAATGTGTCATTATTATAAGAATTACGTTATTTGCAAAAACTTAAGAGTAATAGCCTAGTAGTTAAAAATTCAGCCTTCTACAATATTGAGGATCCATGGCTCGTATCACCAGCATGCTTTGTTTCAGATAATCTGATTTTTTGAGGCAGTAACTTACTTTAGAACTGGAATAAAACAGTGTGAGGAAATCTACTAGCCTCAAGGTATGAAAAGGCTGCCTGCCAACTAGGGTAGCATCGTTAGTAATGGGAATAAGTTGCTGATTAGTAATGGTAATTTAAAAGTGTTAATGATTTTTTTTGGAAAAGAGTATGTACCGAGTTTATTGATAATTCTTCTCGGCACGAATCCGCCTTCCAAACGCGGCGGCGTTGGAATTTCTACAAATAGACAGACTTTACGTGTCGGGACCGCCTGAGACCCTGAGAGTTAGCACAGGGTGACAAAAATTAAAATAATATGTTCAATCATTACTTGTAAGACTTGAGATATTACTAGATCGATGAGATAGAAACATGCAATAAATTCAGGGTGTGGCTTTGTTGTGTACATTCATGTTTGAATTCTTTGATCCTTAAGATAGTATAATGAAATTTCTGAAGTAGATGGAAGATGAGAGATATAATATGTGCTATTGTGTGTATAAATATATGTGTATTCTTTTTCTTAAATAAATATAAAGTGACCATAATTTTTTTTGTGGAGTATGTACAGTCACGGATTGAAAAGGTTCGTCGATTTTCAAATTGACTCGTTTGCACTGGTATGTACACATACAACATAATGGACTCTTGCAGTACTAGTGCAAGCGAAAACCGACACTAAGGTGATGAACCTTTTCATTCCGGGATTATACCACCGAAGAGCCAGTTATTCTACTAAGGACACTAATGTATTAGTGCGTTTCTGTTTGAAGGGCACGAAAGCCGACGAGATTACAGGGCAAAATGAGACCCAAGACCCAGTGGAGTGTGTCATTTATTATGACATTGTAATGTGTAAAGACGTTTCATCATTATTTTGTAAAAAAATATATTTACATGTAATGAGTGAAGTCGTATTCTCATTTAAAACACACAGTAAAATAAAAGCTATTAAGATATATGTAAAGATTTGCTATTACAATTTGGTTTACCATGGTAAGCGTCATGCGGTCGATCTCGTGCTTGTCCTTGGTCTTGTGCTGGCGGAAAGGCGAGTGGCCCTTCAGCAGCTTGTAGAGCATGCAGCCGAAGCTGAACCAGTCCGCGGACGAGTCGTAGCCCGTGCCCTTCGACAGCACCTCCGGCGCCATGTAGCCGTGCGTGCCGCTGCAGCAAACGTACAATCAGACAAATGGACTGGCGGAAGGGCGAGTGGCCCTACAGCAGCTTGTAGAGCATGCAGCCGAAGCTGAACCAGTCCGCGGACGAGTCGTAGCCCGTGCCCTTCGACAGCACCTCCGGCGCCATGTAGCCGTGCGTGCCGCTGCAGCAAACGTACAATCAGACAAATGGACTGGCGGAAGGGCGAGTGGCCCTACAGCAGCTTGTAGAGCATGCAGCCGAAGCTGAACCAGTCCGCGGACGAGTCGTAGCCCGTGCCCTTCGACAGCACCTCCGGCGCCATGTAGCCGTGCGTGCCGCTGCAGCAAACGTACAATCAGACAAATGGACTGGCGGAAGGGCGAGTGGCCCTACAGCAGCTTGTAGAGCATGCAGCCGAAGCTGAACCAGTCCGCGGACGAGTCGTAGCCCGTGCCCTTCGACAGCACCTCCGGCGCCATGTAGCCGTGCGTGCCGCTGCAGCAAACGTACAATCAGACAAATGGACTGGCGGAAGGGCGAGTGGCCCTACAGCAGCTTGTAGAGCATGCAGCCGAAGCTGAACCAGTCCGCGGACGAGTCGTAGCCCGTGCCCTTCGACAGCACCTCCGGCGCCATGTAGCCGTGCGTGCCGCTGCAGCAAACGTACAATCAGACAAATGGACTGGCGGAAGGGCGAGTGGCCCTACAGCAGCTTGTAGAGCATGCAGCCGAAGCTGAACCAGTCCGCGGACGAGTCGTAGCCCGTGCCCTTCGACAGCACCTCCGGCGCCATGTAGCCGTGCGTGCCGCTGCAGCAAACGTACAATCAGACAAATGGACTGGCGGAAGGGCGAGTGGCCCTACAGCAGCTTGTAGAGCATGCAGCCGAAGCTGAACCAGTCCGCGGACGAGTCGTAGCCCGTGCCCTTCGACAGCACCTCCGGCGCCATGTAGCCGTGCGTGCCGCTGCAGCAAACGTACAATCAGACAAATGGACTGGCGGAAGGGCGAGTGGCCCTACAGCAGCTTGTAGAGCATGCAGCCGAAGCTGAACCAGTCCGCGGACGAGTCGTAGCCCGTGCCCTTCGACAGCACCTCCGGCGCCATGTAGCCGTGCGTGCCGCTGCAGCAAACGTACAATCAGACAAATGGACTGGCGGAAGGGCGAGTGGCCCTACAGCAGCTTGTAGAGCATGCAGCCGAAGCTGAACCAGTCCGCGGACGAGTCGTAGCCCGTGCCCTTCGACAGCACCTCCGGCGCCATGTAGCCGTGCGTGCCGCTGCAGCAAACGTACAATCAGACAAATAGACTGGCGGAAAGGCGAGTGGCCCTTCAGCAGCTTGTAGAGCATGCAGCCGAAGCTGAACCAGTCCGCGGACGAGTCGTAGCCCGTGCCCTTCGACAGCACCTCCGGCGCCATGTAGCCGTGCGTGCCGCTGCAGCAAACGTACAATCAGACAAATGGACTGGCGGAAGGGCGAGTGGCCCTACAGCAGCTTGTAGAGCATGCAGCCGAAGCTGAACCAGTCCGCGGACGAGTCGTAGCCCGTGCCCTTCGACAGCACCTCCGGCGCCATGTAGCCGTGCGTGCCGCTGCAGCAAACGTACAATCAGACAAATGGACTGGCGGAAAGGCGAGTGGCCCTTCAGCAGCTTGTAGAGCATGCAGCCGAAGCTGAACCAGTCCGCGGACGAGTCGTAGCCCGTGCCCTTCGACAGCACCTCCGGCGCCATGTAGCCGTGCGTGCCGCTGCAGCAAACGTACAATCAGACAAATGGACTGGCGGAAGGGCGAGTGGCCCTACAGCAGCTTGTAGAGCATGCAGCCGAAGCTGAACCAGTCCGCGGACGAGTCGTAGCCCGTGCCCTTCGACAGCACCTCCGGCGCCATGTAGCCGTGCGTGCCGCTGCAGCAAACATACAATCAGAATCATAGACATATACCCTGGATAGGGCGGACGAAGCGAAAAAATTTCGCCAGTTTATCGGTGCCGGAAATGCTTATTTTGTCAAAACAGCAAGGCCACGCTGAAGTTCGCTCAGCAGCAATTTTCTTATTTTTTTCGTTCATAAGAACCTTCTCCTGACAGTAAAAAACACAACTAAAAATTAATTAGGGAGTGAAATTGTTCACACCAGGCGTTCACGCGTAATGGTGTGACCAAAGGAAATATGAATTCATTTTTAGCCCAGACCAATCGGTAAACGTTTATTAAAACTATCAAACTAACCTCCGGTGCTTGCTGCTGGATGGGATCGTTCACGAAGTTTCTGGCCCAGTTTCTTATCAGCATCTCGTGGGTTCGGCGGCCAACTTCGGAAAGCTACGGGAGTTCGCGCACGCGTGGCATAAGAGGCGAAGCGGCTTGGAGTGACACAGACACAGAGAATTAATGCTGCGGAAAGCGACGGCGGCGCGGCGAGTCTGTCATTTGTATCGTCCTGCCCCAGAATGGGGAGAGTGAGCCCATAGGGACAAGGAGCGAGAGGAAACAACTTGTAGGGAATCAAGAAGGCGCCCCGGGAACATGCAAAGAGCAAGTACCGAACGGGCGCCCTCCCGCGTTTTGGCCCCTATAACCGCGAGGTTGATTGGGCCATGGGTGGTAGAGGGTTGTCCCTACTAGGGATACTACAACATGGGTGTCAACTCACACGCTGGCATGCGGTTTCTTCTTGGAGAAGTCGCAGGCGAGCCCCAGGTCGGATATCCGCACGTGGCCGTGCTCGTCCAGCAGGATGTTGGCGGGCTTCAGGTCCCGGTACACTATGTGCCGCTTGTGCATGTGCTCCAGACCTGCAATGCGTTTGACAAATTAATAGCTACTTATACAGCTGGTGATGTAATGAGGGCCATTTTAACTCGAGCCAGGGAGGTCGCACTGTAGGTACAAAGGATACATACACAGCGCCGAGCGGCGATTTTATCAATAGGTACCCATTTCGTGAGCCAGAAAGAGATAGAAGACAGATATATAAACGCCACAGAAAGGGGTTAATAACGACGTAGATATAAAGCGCTGTTGCAAACTGAATTACACTTTATTGTGTCAGCGCTAGATTCGCTATTTATTTCAATCATTAAGATATCAAACCATTTTCAGTCTCTGCTAGAGCTAATAGGTTGAAAATTGTATTACCTACGTGGAAACTAAAGTGCGCCAGAAATTCAAATTATAATGAAGGCATAAGCAACACATAGTAGAAATCCTCTCAATACTTTAACAGTAAAAGTGTCTCTTTTTTACTCAATCACACCACAAATACTCATTATTCTGGAAGGTCTGGAATATACTCCTATGTCTTTTCCAACTCCTGCAACTTGGGCGCCTTCTAATCAAGATGAGAGTGAAAAGGCATTTCCTAGGTAAGCGCGTTCCATCTAGATTCTAGACTATATCATCACTTTCCATCAGGTGTGATCACAGTCAATCGCTAGCCTATATTGTTAAAAAAATTTAACCAATTCTCTGAGAACATAACTCATAACTCTACAATAATACACACTCTTACACTCTACAGTAATATAAAAATTTAGAAAATTTTATTCAAGAAATCAAAGTGGACAAAACCTACCAATTTTCAAAAATTGTTTAAAAAAATATGGAGCGAGGTTAACTACAAAATACATACAATAGTCATGAATGATTAAAAATGTTCAGTGTTGAATAGACAAAAGATTAGTATCTATACAATATCGCCTTTATTTCAATAGCGATATGGGCGTAATGTGTAGAGGATGTGAATATTATGCGCAGGATGCCTTTTCATTGAGTTTAATTAAAAACTCAATGTTGTACGATTAGAGAGAGTCTAGCGGTGAACTCACTGCGATTGTTACTATTTAAATGCGCCAGGGTTGACACAGAGCTTCTAACAATACATTGTAAACAAAAAAATTGGTCAAGTGCGGGTCGGGCTCGCGCACTGAGGGTTCCGTACTTTCTAATCAAAACACCTCTTAACTCTGCCCACTAAATTCAGAACGATCAAAAAAATCGCGTTTATTGTATTGGAGCCCGCTTGAATATTGATTTTATTCTATTTTTTTAGTATTTGTTGTTGTAGCGGCAACAGAAATACAAAGCCATCTGCGAAAATTTAAGTATCTAACTAATACCAGGGGGTTTCAGGGGCGATTGATCGATCTAGCTAGGATTCATTTTATAAAATACCAAAAAAAAAACGAGCAAAGCTCGGTCACCTCACACCTATAGATATTATAATGTTAGCAGACACCATTTTAGCTTTACTTGATGTATGAATATTTAAGTCTTAATCCTGCATAGACTATAGCTTCCAGATAATAATTTAGGTGGAAGAGTGTGCTTTTGTTGCAGCCATAAGTGCACACTCTACAGATCGCCTCGTTAAAGTCAATGGCTGTCCATGTCCACATCGATTGGACACTCGCTACAAATTAGAAACGATGTAACAGTTACGTGGGAACGTAACGGCTTGATATGACCAATCATAAAACTGGACTGACTCTGTCCAAGTTAATATGTATAATCATTTTCATTACTCATACACGGAAAGTAGGTCTGAAGTTGCCTGAGAAGCGGGTTGAAAGTAATACTTTGCAGCCCTAGGGAGAATCGTTTTCAACTGACAGCTGTCAAATAATTAAAAAAACTAGTCACATTTTTATTGGAGTTCAAATGAAACACGACATACCCGAGTGCATCCATAGACAAGATGAAAGTTAGACTTTATTCATAAAGTAAAGACAACTGATTCATAGACATTCATAGACAATACTTGACTATTAAAAAGCTAAATGCATAGCCCGCCGGCTAGGCCAAAGAAAAAAAAAAGGCGGGAAAGTGGCAAGCGGCAATCCGATCTTCATTTGTTTTTCGAGTTGTAGAGTTTTGTTTAGGCTTCTGTTTAACAGTGATTTTTATTGACACAATTATTCAATTTTCTTTAGCTAATTTCTATTTTTATCTTGACTTTCCTTATATTCGTAATGAAAAGCACAGTGTTTACCTCGGGATAAAGACTTATTTAGTCCCTCGAACTATAGGCGCCCTCGCTGCGCTCGGGCGCCAAACCCCGTCTCGGGACTAAATAAGTTACTTTCATCCCTAGGGTAACAATGTACTATTTACGCCCCTTGAGTCTAGAAGAGAAGCTTTACACTTTCGCAGCTCCGAGAATTGGTACACTTAAAGTTGCAAGCTTCTTGCCAGCTGCCTGAGCCAGGTGACATTCGTTACGTCACGACATATAGAAACGGAACAAAATTCAAAAAAATGTACGCGATTTGAAGTTAAGTGACGCCCAGCTGAGCGTCATTAAGTGTCAAAATAGCGATACTTCGCATACATTTTTTTAGAATTTTGTTCTATTGGTCGCGTCGTAACGCTATTAACTGTCACTTGGCTCAGGGAGATGTTCTTCGCGACTGCTATCCGAACATGGCGGTACAGTTATGACTTTTCAGAACAAACCATTGACATATA
Organism: Coenonympha arcania; assembly: GCA_036785405.1. Lineage (NCBI taxonomy): Eukaryota > Metazoa > Arthropoda > Insecta > Lepidoptera > Nymphalidae > Coenonympha > Coenonympha arcania. Next base: position 10,296,347 of record CM072067.1, read on the forward strand.
AATCTATGTACCCCGGGTGTAATACAAAATTCACGAAAAAAGTGTCCTGAGTAAACCTATATAAACGAGTGTGCATGTAGTGTGTATTTTTATAAACAAACTAAAACATTGTAATTTATGTCTTAAAAAATTACCGTGCCATTTCACCTTCTTCTTCTTCTTCTGTCTGATGAATCAAACACAAGACTGAAGTGCGATTGGAAGGAAACCTTTTCTCGTTTTGGCTCTCTTTCGGTTCGGACACTTTTTAACGCTGATCCGAAATCCATAGTATTAAACATCAATGTAAGTTGTAACAAACTGTTAGTTATGTCTATTCTTTTTAGGGTTCCTTACCCAAAGGGTAAAAAACTAAAACTCCGCCGTATGACTTGCACTTGGCCGGTTTTTTCATTTCATTTCAATACAAAAACATTGATTCATTCAATACACCCAGATATTTTGCTATACAAGGTATGGCAAAAGAAAGGCGATATTTTCCATGAGACCACCCGAGCAAATAAGGGGCGTGTCAAACTAATCATAAATACAAATCATGTAAATCAATGTGATATAGTCGTTTATAGACTTCCTAAGTGTTTAAGTGAGTACTTAAGTGAAGTTTCAGATTATTGTGATTATTTCATTAAAAAAAGTTTTTAAACAATTTCTTGAAAATCTAAAGAAGAACTCAAACGCAGTAGCGCGGCGATTATTAAAATCTTAGCGCCGCGTTGAAACTTTCGAAACTAGCGAATATTGCGAAAATATGTACAGAAGTTGCTTTAATATTTGGCAGTTTGGTTGCGTTGGTAGTTAACGAATTAAATATAACTCGATTATTTTAACGCCTTGTCCAACTACTGCTTGTTTATTCCTAGTTCAAATAACAGACTACAGACGAAGATTTTTGAATATCAGAGTTTTCTTTAACATTCTCTTTCGAAACTTAACCAAATAAAAAATACAAAAAAAAAAATTGGCATACCTCTTATAATTATGTATTCTTAAGCCCTTAAAGATGCATTGCTGCGCGCTCAGAGCCTAAAGTAAGCCAGGGGTCTGACTGCGTAAGAAAAACGTATTCATAGTTATCGTAATCGCTTGCAGATTCTGCTCCCTGGTTGGCTGACGTAAATCAGGGAACCAAACAGCGGGCAGAATTAGTAAACGATTACGATAGCGATGAATACGTTTTTCTTACACAATCCAGGAGCAGAGCGTCCAAAAATAACCGAAAGTGTAAGTAAATAAAAGAAGGGTCGGACTGCGTAACAAAAACGTATTCATAGTTATCGTAATCGCTTGCAGATTCTGCTCCCTGGTTGGCTGACGTAAATCAGGGAACCAAACAGCGGGCAGAATTCGTAAACGATTACCATAGCGATGAATACGTTTTTCTTACACAAAGGGGCAGAGCGTCCAAAAATAACCGAAATTGTAAGTAAATAAAAGAAAGGTCTGACTGCGTAACAAAAACGTATTCATAGTTATCGTAATCGCTTGCAGATTTTGCTCCCTGGTTGGCTGACGTAAATCAGGGAACCAATCAGCGGGCAGAATTCGTAAACGATTACCATAGCGCTTTTCTTGAATACGTTTTTCTTACACAAAGGGGCAGAGCGTCCAAAAATAACCGAAAGTGTAAGTAAATAAAAGAAGACTCTCTTACCCAATATGACTTCAGCCGCGTAGAACTTCATCTCTGCCTCGTTGAAGACGCCGTGCTGCGAGAGGTGGTACCTGTACTCTTAAGCCCTTAAAGATGCATTGCTGCGCGCTCAGAGTCTAAAGTAAGCCAGGGGTCTGATTGCGTAAGAAAAACGTATTCATAGTTATCGTAATCGCTTGCAGATTCTGCTCCCTGGTTGGCTGACGTAAATCAGGGAACCAAACAGCGGGCAGAATTAGTAAACGATTACGATAGCGATGAATACGTTTTTCTTACACAATCCAGGAGCAGAGCGTCCAAAAATAACCGAAAGTGTAAGTAAATAAAAGAAGGGTCGGACTGCGTAACAAAAACGTATTCATAGTTATCGTAATCGCTTGCAGATTCTGCTCCCTGGTTGGCTGACGTAAATCAGGGAACCAAACAGCGGGCAGAATTAGTAAACGATTACGATAGCGATGAATACGTTTTTCTTACGCAAAGTGGCAGAGCGTCCAAAAATAAATGAAAGTGGTAGTAAATAAAAGAAGACTTTCTCACCCAATATGACTTCAGCCGCGTAGAACTTCATCTCGGCCTCGTTGAAGACGCCGTGCTGCGAGAGGTGGTAGTGTAAGTAAACAGACTTTCTCACCCAATATGACTTCAGCCGCGTAGAACTTCATCTCGGCCTCGTTAAAGACGCCGTGCTGCGAGAGGTGGTAGTGCAGGTCGCCGCCGTTCATGAGGTCCAGGATGAAGCAGAGCTTGTCCGGCGTGTGGAACGCGTACGTCATGCACACGATGAACGGGCAATCCACCTGCAACGATTTGTATGCACTCGTGATTATGCGGAACTACAAGTACGTGGTGGAAACGCCCTAATGGTCCGATCAAATTAGACCAAAAAATAAGAGTAAAGTTACTGTAGGAGTAAGTTAGGAATACTGGGGAAACCACGTTAAAAAAAAACCTGTCAAGTGCGAGTCGGACTCGCGCACTGAGGGTTCCGTACTACAACCGGAGGAATAAAACCATAAAAACCACTTTTCTTATCGAACCGCAAAACTAACTTTGTTTTTAGAGGTTTTATTGTAAATATCAAAAAACTACTTATTAGATCTCGTTCAAACCAATTTTCGGTGGAAGTTTGCATGGTAATGTACATCATGTATTTTTTTTTTAGTTTTATCATACTCTTATTTTAGAAGTTACAGGGGGGGGGACAAACATTTTACCACTTTGGAAGTGTCTCTCGCGCAAGCTATTCAATTTAGAAAAAAATGATATTAGAAACCTTAGTATCATTTTTGAAGACCTATCCATAGATACCCCACACATATGGGTTTGATGAAAAAAAAATTTTTGAGTTTCAGTTCTAAGTATGGGGCACCCCCAAAATTTATTACTTTTTTTTAATTTTGTGTGAAAACCTTAATGCGGTTCACAGAATACATCTACTTACCAAGTTTCAACAGTATAGCTCTTATAGTTTCGGAAAAAAGTGGCTGTGACATACGGACGGACAGACGGACAGACAGACATGACGAATCTATAAGGGTTCCGTTTTTTGCCATTCGGCTACGGAACCCTAAAAACGCGCTAAGTACACTACCTCATAGGTGGCGAGGAAACGTGTGCATATTATGACGATTACAACTTTTACAACTTTTTGAATCGTTATATCTCAAAAACGGTGGCTCGTAGAAAAAAAATATTAATAATTTTTTGTAGACAATTTTATGATCTACAATTTTTGTCTGAGGTATTTTTATGATAAAACTTACCGTTTTGCTGAAAATCGCGAAAAACTCATTTTTTTTACCTTTGACCTTGAATAAAATTTTTCCCTTACAGGGGAAAGATGGGAAACTTTCTAATTTTATTTCTAATGATATTTTAAACAATCTTACCGATTTTCAGGTTGGTGGGAATTTATGTAACTTCGAATGTCTAAATTGGCCGGACTATAAGGCCTAATCAATAATCAACAAAATACCGACTTCAACTCTCATGAAACTACTGTTGAATACATCCTTTCCAATTAAAAATTTAAGACTTATAATGGTTTTCTCATGGATACCATTATCAGAACTGGACTAGATTCAAATGGGACCACACGGGAAGCGTCAGCTTTTTAGTAAAAAAAGAATCATCAAAATAGATTCACCCAGTCAAAAGTAACAAACAATGAGGTAACAAACACAAAAAACCTATATATCAAAATTCAAAAATGGAGGAGGTTCTTAATTCGACTGTATACAGTTGAATTAAGAGTTCTTAGTTCGACCGTTTGTTGTGTTAACCGCAACTGCCCCCGACAACGAGATTATTTCTGGTTGAGAACAATATGAAGCGCAGTCTACTGATCCTCATCAAGTCCATGTTTTTCCTGGCAGACAAATATAGTCAACGGTGTCTTTATCTAATGGACAACTTCCGCTTGAGCAAAAAAAGAAAATTGAGCATGCTGCATACATTTTTTTTTACCAATATACTTTTTCCTTGTATTTTTAATAGTTTTGGATTTCCTCATACCCAACTCCCGGCTTTATAAAAAGATGCGTTGAGGGGCCGAGTGGTAAACAATGGAAAGACGGTAAGTTCATAACGTGAGCCAAACTCTCCAGTTGTTTTAGTCCCAACAGTGGCGTAGCGTGTGATTTCGCCGCCCGGGGCCAAACCTAAATATGCCGCCCCCTTTGTTTTCAGGCTTCCGTACCTTAAGAGTAAAACGGAACCCTATTACTAATAAAATGGAAAATTCTTTCCAAAAACCAACTTCAAATGACACTACAAAAAGTGATATAATTTTGAATGTTTAACATTTTCCATTTAATTTTTTACTTTTTACTTTTTAGTGGAAAACAACAAATATTTAAATATATAAATATATACGGGACATTTTACACATCGCAATCTAGCCCCAAAGTAAGCGATAGCTCGTGTTATGGGTGCTAGATGACTGATAAATATAAATACATACTAATATACATAAATATAATATATTGAAAAACACCCAGACACTGGAAAACATTCATGCTCATCACACAAATATTTACCAGTAGTGGGAATCGAACCCACGACCTCCGGCGCAGACGGCAGGTTCGCTACCACTACGCCATTCGGTCGTCCAAGGCATTGGAAAAAAATGCCCAAATCGCTTGAAGTGTAAATTTAATTTTTTTTACGTTTTAACTTAATTTTGTTTTGTTATTAATCTTTGTTGATTTGTTATCTACCTAAAGCATATTTAAATTTTCAACTATGGTTCAAGGGATAGAGCCTAGTGGCAAACAGAAATGATGCCGAAAAGCAGTTTAGAGCGGATGTTTATACTTGACAAAATATATCAAGAAACGCGAGCGAAGCGAGCGAAAATTTTTTTAAGTTTTTCAGAATAAGTCACTTTTTATTCCAGTCTGAGTCTGACTCGCACTTGGCCGTTTTTTTTCCGTATGCCGCCCTTTCGCATTCGGCCGCCCGGGGCGGTCCGCCCCCCCCGCCCCCCCCCATGCTACGCCACTGAGTCCCAAAGTACTAAAACGGCAACTTATACGCAAGTTCGAAGACTCGCCCACGGCATCAAACAATCGAGACGCAGACTGTGACGCAGAGATGCGGTAACTAGGTAAAGTTTAAGAAAAACGGACCGATTTTATGACCGTACCGCTTTACCAGGTATTACGAATTTGAAGAACCGAATTGCAGGTTGTAAACGACCTAGTTTTATCAGCACGATCATTATCGAGAATGAAGACGATGAGTAAGTAGCCCACCTGAATTTTTTAGAACGTAGTCGTTCGTAATTAATATTATGTGGAAATAACGCACTGCGAGACGTCATCGCATCACCGGTTTATCTAAGGTTTTCACGATGATTCACGCGGCTGCATTGAACTTTTTAATTTACCTTTTTTCAATTAATAGTCAAGAAAAACAATTATTAATACAAATTGGTCGGCTTTGGTCCCAAAATTCGCGTCTAAAAATCAAGTATTCTTGTCAACGGTATATATATCTGTGCAGTGTACACACTTTAGTCTTTAGAAATCTTTCTAATATGTAAAATAATTCTCCTGCCATTTTTGTTTCCAAACTCCTCCGAAATGGCTCGACAGGTTATTATGAAATTGTCTGTGTACGTTCGGTTGGTCTGAGAGTAGGTCGTAAGCTGTTTTTATATTCCTTATTAATTATTATGGTAAAACAACGTTTGCCGGGTCAGCTAGAATACCTATATCATTATATCCTTTTCCAACCGAACTGGGATAGGGATCCTTTTCCAACCGAACTGGGATAGGGATAGTAGGTACTATTTTAAGATGCGCTATTTATTCAGAGACCCTAAAACAAAATTGTTACCATAATCTACATGAGTGGCACTATTTATCACTGCATTTAACTTTTACATATCTTTTTTTTAACATTGAAGAAAAATAAGATGAAGGTGCGAAGCGAAACCCTTCTGATTTTGAGACTAGCACTACTAATGAACCGGCTATGAGACGACGAATATCCATACCATTGCTATCATTCCCTAATATCGGAAATCGTAATCCGGTTAACTATGAGCTATTTCTGATCGGCGCGATGCTGAACAATTTCGTTGTTTTCACTTGATATGAAATAGCCGGCGATGTGAAAACAAATATCGCTTGACGCATTGGCTAGGCGAAAGGCGGAATAGCGTATAGGCAATAAACCCGTGGAACGTTATGAGTATGACGCCGGAAATATTAAACGAGTATTGTGATGAATGCGCCCCCTTTGTTGACCGACAGCCGGTTGACAGGCGCAGTCGGGTGATTCACATGCTACCTATGCACTATCTTGTTGAATGATAGAGTTTTGACGACCTCCCTGGCGCAGTGGCGACGCGCTCGGTTTTGAGTGGGAGGTCGCGGGTTCGATTCCCGCCACAGGCCACTTTGGCATTTTATAATTTCTAAATTGGTTCAGGTCTGGTCTGGTGGGAGACTTTGACCGTGGCTAGTTACCACCCTACAAGCAAAGACGCACCGCCAAGCGATTTTAGCGTTCCGGTGTGATGCTTGTAGAAACCGTTGGGGTAACTTACCCTTCCAAGTTAGTACGAAAACATCTTAGGCTGCATCATCACTTACCCATCAGCTAAGATCGCAGTCAGTAAACATGTAAAGACTAAAAAAAAAATATATACATATAAAAATGTATACCTATACTTAGCCATTAATCAAAAACTGCGTTCACTAGCCTATACCTTTGTGAACTCTATTATCTATCTAGTTATCTCTTCAAGGTACCCAGATTATACTTGGCTGGGCCGTGTTCTCAACTAGAAGCTAAGCTAGAAGAGTGTTCCACACCTTAGCGGTTCGTATCAGAAACGTAGAAGAAAAACGTTTCGTTCGAGCACGTTGGACATCAAACAAAAAAGGATGCCACTTCTATTTTCACTGTGGTAAAAAGGTAAAGGAGGTAGGTACTAGGTTGTGGAGTTTCTGAGCACACTCTCCAAAATAAAACCTTAGAATCTGAACACCTCGAAAGTCATTCACTAAGAATACCTAACAATATAAATGTTAATCTTAGTGATATTTCATTACAGTAGTGAACAGATACAATCTGGTAGCGCACAAAAATGATATCGAGCAGGCCACTTCAGGAACATGCTGTAATCGAATAAAATTTTGCGATCACTTCAGACATTATCTCTGCGGCACTGACCGATTGATTGACGATCTACGATAACGATGAACGCTAAAATAAAATAAATACATACCAATAATTTGAGTTACAACTCAAAATACTTTATCAGTTGGCATAAATAACATAATTAAAATTATGAGAAAAGAAGTATACCGAATCCAATCGATTTATCATTAATCGATTTGCATTTAATGATATTCTGCACTGCGTAATAATAGTACAGCATCAAAAATGCTTATCTTCACAGACTTCAGAATTTGTCAGACTCTACCGTCACGTTTGGAAAGTAGTTTTGCATCGAGCAAAACGGACAAGATCTTAGTTGAGTCACGGAATACCTTAAGTGGAGTTACCTTCTCCATCATCGAAGAAATTTTATCGGTTTTTTATCAAGCTCCAGCGATTGAGGCTAAATAAACACTTCCATATGAAAATAAATCACTAAACGCAATCAGTTTAGAATTGACAGTTTTATAAAGTGAGAATTGAAATCATCAAAAATATCTTTAGCAAAAAAAAAACGCGTAAAAAACATCGTAGACTTTCAGTATATTCTAATTTTATTGCGTAAGTTACTTTTAAAAGTAAGGCCCTGTGTTTTTTAGCTTTGTTCGTTTTGCGTTAAACCTTTAATACGGGTTTCCTGTTTGAAAAGTGTATACTACAATATACTTATATTGATTTTAGGGTCTGGAGTGACACCATCTCTTATAGCAGTAATATTGTAAAACTGTTAAAAAACGTTCATACTGACATTGTATGAAAATGTCAAAACAATATTACAATAATACTGCTATAAGAGATGGTGAGGGTCACATAATCAAAACTCAAGCGGAGTTTTTTTAATATTGGATTCAAATACATAGTATTTGCTAGTACCTTAGTTTATAATAAAGATACTCTGAAAACGTATGTTTAAACTGACAGGACCCGTCCAATTTAAACTTGCCAGACAGCCGTAATATAAAAGTGCTAAAAACATCAATCTCGTTACAGAAGAAAGAATCTCTTGGACACTATAAGCTAAATGTGATCGATTCTTTAATCGTGTTGTCATTGTATTGAAAACTAGTGGACCCTGACGTTGTAGCATGCCGGTGCTAAGATAGAAGCATAATCTTGTTCTACTCTGAACACTCACGAACAATAAAAATATTGAATCGTATGTAACACATCCATTTTATACATAAAAAGTCCTGAGTCCTGACGCGCTCTCTGCCTCATCATCGCCAAATCCTATACAAAGCTGAACTGTTGCTCAGAGGTTCTCTTTATCATGTAAATGTGAGAAATGAAAGTAGTTTTTTTAATTCCCATGGCACTCGAAGAAGCGGGGCGGGATAGCTAGTAGTAGATAATCCTATACTATAGAAAGTCCTATAGTATAAACAGACTTCCATACATTCATCTAAGAGTATTATGCAGACGAAGATCAAACGGAGAGAGATGTGGTACAGAAAAACATAATATTATAGCTATGGAATCTGTTCCATCAGTAGTTAAATCATAGAGCAGTTAATGTATAGTATTAACAACAGTACCAAACGGTTCAATTACTAAAATGATTGCCAATCTTCGCTAGGGAGCGTTTTCTAAGAAAAAGTAACCAATTTTCTGAACAGAATCTGTTATAGCCTCTTCTAAGAACAAAGCGCCGAAAAAATAATCCATTCCGTCCGCTTTCCAATTGAGCCACAAGTGCTTATTGGATTACTTGCATAAATAGATTAATTGAATTCATTATAATATATTCTAAATTAAAATATTTTAGTATGGAATGGTCTGGTGAACCAACTGTTGTTGAGATCGAACCGAATTCATTGCTCGCGAGTTTACATGACGACTGTGGCAGACAAAAAGGCGCCCTGACATCAGACATAGACGGATATGCTCATAAAAATAAGCTAAGTCAATACTTTAATAGTCGTTCCAGTGAAAGACGCGAGTGTTATTGATGCATAGTCTTTCAAGTTCAAAGCCAATACTACTACCTACTTGAATGATAGCAACAGATGTTTCAGTAAATCTCAACTAATATCATAATTCATAAATTATAAATAATGCGCAACTCGAAAGTGTTTGGCAGAGCACTTTTATCCAGGGATTTTTAAAACGTAAAGACGGATATAAAATATGAAATATACATATATAAAGCCGAAGCAAAGATTGTATTTTGCTAAACGGATCAAAGATTCAATATGTAAAATTGCTTTATAAACCATTTTATGATATTACCATGATTATTATTGATAAAGAATGCATTTCTATGTTTACAGATGTGATTTATTATTTGAGATATAAATAAATCGAAGAAAATTTAAAAAGGAAATATACCTGCTTCGTAATGGCAATTTAACAATCATTCACATTACATACCTATTACCTAATGCCGTTTTCGGTAATCTATAGAGCCATAAAATCTGTAAGTATTCGACGAAAACATCAGCAACAGATATCTGTCTGTTGTAAGAATCAGAAAAAGTGTTTTTTAACGATAGGAAATATTGGATGTATTTTTTGAGCTTCCATCAAATCTTGTAAGTAGTATCACTATCAGTGGGCTGATTCTGCAATGATTGATTCTTTTCTTAGTCAGTAGCCCAGTGTGGGTTACTAACTAACAAACTGAACGATACAGAATCAGCCCACAGGCAAGTGACATCACGCGGGGAGCCACTGGATTAAAGCGGCGAGAAACTGAGATCTTCGGAGATCCATCTCTTCAGGAGGTCTATTTCCAGCAATGGACGGACGTTCATAGGCACTGACGACGAAGAGTATGATATTTTGTTCTATGGAACAAGTCTCGTGAATTCATATCAGGGAGACAGAATCAAAGCCGAGAGCCGCAGCTGAAACTATATATCGAGAGATATAGAGACTATATATAAAGAGGCATATTTGTCCCGTTTGCCGTGGAGACCCTGGGGCCATGGAGTTATAGTGCCAAAAAATTCATTCGAGAGCTTTCCTCGCGTTTAATAACCTCAACTCGTGACAGAAGGGCTGGCTCATTTTTTACGCACCGTATCAGCCTAGCTGTTCAACGCGGAAATGCAGCCAGTATTCTTGCCACCATTCCACGCGGGCAGGACTAGTATAGTAATTAGAATAAGCTAGATCTAACGATATTATATGACGCCATTCCCCATAGAACAAATTTGAACTACCCTCAAATATGTAGGGATGCATAACTGCATAACCAACATACGAGTAACGTAAGTTACTTTGTAAATGATGCTGCAGGGGGACAGACTGTAGATTAGTTGAAATACAATGAATACGATGAAAAATAAGATTTTCTCAGACAAGCAAAGTTTTTACAGCTTTGTAAAAACGCGTGAGTGTTAACTGAATGTGAAAGTACGACACGGCTGTTTCTCGTGGAATTGCTGAGGCAAACTAAGCTCGTACATAATACAATAGCATATTGGATCCTGATCCACCGTCTATAAAACCTCTACTAGCAAATAATAAATGTCTTCCTTCCTATTTTACGTAGAAAGAAGTCTGAAATACAGTGTCGCAAAATCCAGATCCCAAAACAAGGGCAACGCTAAAGGAACTCACGTTACCCCCCTGCCACACACTGCCCGAGAGGCATAGCAAGTAGCGTAGGAAGTAGGCAGAGACGTCGTGTGGCAGCGATACTCGCCCTAACTACGCCTCGCGCTACGTCCTCGCGCATAGCTCGCGCGTAGCAAGGGCGAATGACCTAGTGCGGAGCGTCGCTATTAATCGCGCGAGTAGAGTAGTGTGTGGCCACAGAGGGCAACTACGCGGCAGAGCGAGGACGTGCTACGCGGCAGCGCGAGGAGCAGTGTGTGGCGGAGGCTTTATAACTTAAGCCTACATGTAAATGTAATAAGTTATGACTCCGAAGTCGAGGCGGTCCCCGTTTTATAAACTTAGGGGTACATACCTACCGCACGGTACGAGTATATAGAATCGTCGGCCTTGTTAAACTACGGTAAGGCTTTTAGGTCACGAATAAAATAGTCGAGAGCTAAACGGAATGAGGGTCCGTTTTCTTATACTTTAAATTTTACTTACAATTTTAATTTTATTTAATTATTTTATTTTAGTTCTACAGCAAAATATGGTAGACTTCAAGTGTTTACACACAGTCGTAATAACCGCAAAGTGCGAAAGGTCAACGAACTACAAAATTATTTTGTTATAGTTCTATAATTTATGGCTTTGAGATGACTTCTTCAAATTAACTTCTGCTTCAACCCAATAGGTAAAGTGCGCCCTCGTGCAATATTTCACTAAATTATTATTTATTTTATATTTTTATCACCCACGACGGAACGGAGTACGGGGTATATGCGTTTAGGGTGAGATACCGTTTGTACATTACTTTATTAATGAGATGTTATGTTTCTTTGTATGTTAAATTGTTCACAAAAACCAATAATGCAAAAATATTTTTGTTTGTTTGTTTGTGTGTGCACATCAATGTTCCCATTTATTTCAAAAACGGCTTGACCGATTTAGATGCGGTTTTCTGTATAATGTTTGGTGTTCCACGGCAATGGTTCTTAGATAGTTGTTACGAACATCGATCACCAGGGGGCGCCACAAAATACATTTATATTGCAAACGAATGTTCCCATTTGTTTCAAAAACGGCTTGACCGATTTAGATGCAGTTTTCTGTATAATGTTTGGTATTTATTGGCGATGGTTCTTAGATAGTTGTTAGGAACATCGATCACCAGGGGGCGCCATAAAAACATTTACAGTGCATTTGCTATTTTTTTATTTATTATATATTTTGCAGCTGCCATTGCTATTTTCGTTTCCAATATCAATTAATGTAATTAGTAAGTATTGATAAACTGCCGGTATATGAGAAGTATCAAGAAATTGAATTAGTCATCAACTGGTAAACAGCACCATCAACACCGTTATAGGCAAAACACAGGAGCTCCGGCGGATTTTCTTGGATTTGTAATTATACTGATAGGTTCTTAGTTTTTACTTTCCTTTAGTCGGGGAGTTTCAAAAAAATTATTTAATCATTTTTCAATTACAAGTCTGCAAAAGTCGTGGGTGTTTTAAAATTTTTTAATTTTCCACTTGTGCAATTTTATTGCACACATATACAGAACATTACAGAAGAGATACACAATATGTCGGTATGCAAAGAGTGCAAAGGCAGCCTTACTGCTGAAGCAATCTGTTACGGACAACCTTTTTGATAAAATAAGCCAGAAGAATCGACGGCAAGGACGCTCCAAAGAATTTAGGTCATCCAGTGCACCTACTAAAAAAGCGCAATTTGTATTGCAATTTTCACCCTAACAAGCTCTACGAGCATTGTAAGTACCTTTTTGGAATCAACTTTATATACAGATATTTTGTTAAAGGATCTCAGCCAACATTCGCTAACCAAGTTTTAAGTGGCAAATGTGATACTTAATACTATTTACTACAGGAAACAAAGAAATTTAAAATTCGATCGTCAGGTTTAATCAAAAATGCAACGGAAGCGGATTTGAGTATAACAACAAATTGAGGGCGAGCCAATTCGTTTCAGTCCAATTGGCTGGGTATCGTTCATATGCCCCGATGTAGGGTCACATTACGACGTACTGACTAAAGTTTGTTTTTGACATTCGGCAACGACAAAACAGAACCAAAAATATCGAATGCTTGTAATTTGAATGTGATGATATTCTAGTTTATTTTGTTTTAAATTTATTAATATACCATTTGTTTTTACTTCGTCTTAGATTTTTAACCGACTTCAAAAAAAGGAGGAGGTTCTCAATTCGTCGGAATCGTTATAGTGTCCAATGTTTGGTACTTATCATTTGTATTAATGTCAAAAAAGATATTGCAATTCTCAATAATAATATATTATCGTTCTCAAACTCAAATTGAATAAATTAAAATTAAAAAAACTTTTTAAAAAGAAAGCTTTTATTTAAATGCGCTAAAAGAATAAAATGAGTTTTTCTTATAAAACATTTACTATCAACTTGTAACGTCGTTAAACAATTTATAAAGCTTGATCCCTGGATGTCTGTTAGTGTTGCCCATATGCAAGAACAAGACGAGACTCAGCCAGTCTTGGTCTTGGTCTTGCGCCAGTACATCTGGTCTTGGTCTTGGTCTTGTTCTTGCACACCCAGTCTTGGTCTTGGTCTTGGTCTTGCAGCAAGAGTCTCGCAAGTCTCGCAATTACCTATTAGCCTATTGCTATTTATTAAACGGTCATTTAGATGTGAGAACAATGTAACATTTTGAGTAAGTATACATTTTGAGTTTAAATCAATATAGCTTTTTTTTACTCACTTTTTAGCCACAACGAACTCCTAGCGCAGTGGCCCCCGCTCGGATTGAAATGGGAGGTCGCGGGTTCGATTCCCGCCACGGGCCACTTTGGAATTTTATAATTTCTTATTTGGCTCAGGTCTGGTCTGGTGGGAGGCTTCGGTCGTGGCTAGTCACCACTCTACCAGCGAAGACGCACCGCTAAGCGATTTAGTGTTCCGATGTGATGCTGTGTAGAAACCGATAGGGGGTTGCTTACCTCTTCCAAGGTAGTACGATAGCATCTTCGGCTGCACCACCAGGTGAAATCACAGTCAAGTACTTACTTGTAGTGTGTAAAAAAAACGAAGGTCGGCCGCGAAGTTCAAATTTTATTTTGTTTTTCGCAAATATTTCACTACTACAATGAATTAGGCTCATCACTCATGGCATTCATTTTGCGAAAATAGCAATATCATCTTCACAGGTTTATATAAAAATCGAACTTAATTAAATAAATTTAGTTCAAATGCCGAGTTTGACGTGAGTAACTCACAATTCACAAATTGGTCGATAGTCGAAATACATTCCTAAACTGGATACTTTCAAGTAAACATTTTTAAATAAAATTATGAAGATGATACTCTTATTTTCGCAAAATAAATTCCATAAGCCTACTTGGTTGGATTAGTTAAATAATTGCGAAAAACAAAATAAAATTTGAATTTCGCGGGCAGAGCTGGTGCGATTTCACGTTAACTGCAAGACGCAAGAGTCTCGCAGGCTAAGTCTTGTTCTTGCTCAAATCTTGCACTGCCAGTCTTGTTCTTGGTCTTGCTAAAATTATGCAGTCTTGGTCTTGGTCTTGGTCTTGCAAAAATGCAAGAACAAGACCAAGACTGATTTTGGGCAACACTAATGTCTGTGCCTGAAAGTCTGCATTTTTTTATAAATTGTGAATAACAAAACATTCGAAAACCCCAAAAATCTGTTTCAATCAAATCGATTGACCAATAATGTGCTTAATAAATTGGTAATCGCCGTTAACTTAAAAAGGTCATAAAAAATTAAATACATCTGAAATTGATCTAAGATAACAAAAGGCAGCCAATTTGGGCAAATGTCAATACCAACCTTGTACCGTTATCCTGCACCGTTACTTGTAACATACCGAGTATTTCCTGCTCTTAGTGGACGGATTAAATCTCGGATCCGAATCGAATAGTTCAAGTCAATGAAAAAATCGAGCACCAAAATGAATACAACTTAATTGCCAAGAAGTCCAATTAATTTTTCTGTCTAAATAAAAATCAATTGTCGAATATAGTCCACGCCAGATCTACGCGCGTTACTTCTAGTCCATTGAAAAGTTACATTTGGGGTTGCGTTTTTTAAAGGACGCAATTTTATTTTTTTGATGTGTAGGGGGGGTCAGTGTAAAGCTAAAACCAAGTTTGTGGGGTCGCCACCCTTGTCCCACGGCCGCCATCTTGAAAATAGGGATTGAAATGGTTTTTATGATATATCTCTTAAACTATTTATTTGATCAAAAAAATTACATTTTTTATTGCAAATTAAATTCTCTACAACTGTGGTCCAGTAACTTTTTGTTTTAACTTTTGGTCCAGTAATTTTGGTTGCTGTGTTTCTAACTGTCACAAGAGCAACAGTGACATTTTGGAAAATACACGCGAATGTCAGGGAAAATGAATTATGAAGTTAAATAATTATTTAAATAATTAATTTAAATAATTAATTAAATAATTATTAATTTAAATAAATAATTTTAGAAAAGTGTGTCAATTTTGGATAAAACGAAGAAGTGTCAAAGCTTACTGTCCTTAGTCAATATGTAAAGTTATTCCCTGGTCTGTGGTCCTGCTCACATATATTTCAAATATATTATAATAATTTCGCATATATTTCAAATTCTGCGACACACAAATGCAACTGAATTGCATTGGAGTACAACAAATCGCTGGCGAGCCAATTCGTTTCACTCCAATTGACTGGACATTCGTTTATGTCTCTGATGTAGGAATGCCACGTTAGATCAAGAAATTCTCTTCGTTTTTTGCTATTATGACTAATAACAGTATTAGTGTGTGAGGGAAAACGAACAGAATTTCATTATCCTTTTGTCTTGGACGGAGTGGTGTAGTACCAATATTACTAGCCATTTATAACACATCACACGAAAGCACCAGACTAAAATACGTTTAAATAACTGTCGAAAAACGTGACAAAGGCGACGATAAATATATTATCCGTAGTCCGTACATCATTATTATTATACATCATTATCATTATACATCATCCGTACAGCATGTAAATGGGATACAGAAGTTCTATAATAAAATAAAATAAAAAATCTAGACATCCCTCTTTAATTATCAAATCTCAAAAAATTGAAACTCAATACTTAACTCTTATTTTTACAAATTTGCACAGAAGAGTGAGATTTAATATTTTTAAACATGGAGTAAATAGTTCAGATAGCTACGAATTATAATGTGGTACCTACAAATAATCTTAGGGCCGATTTTTATTTTATTTTATTTTATTCCACAATTTCGATATCTATATTAATTACTACCATTAGTTTTTTGCACAAAACTTTAAGAACAGTGACTAAAAAATACCTACCGGATAAATACTGCATAATCGATCATATAGCGGATAAAATACATAATTGATGGTTACCCTACTAGGCCTTATGACACATCATAGATATTGCGAAGAACGTAATGAATCAAACCAAGCCATTGATAAACAATCAGATAGCTTCTGATATAAATAATACGAGTCCATACAAGTAGAGCAGACGAAAAAAGTTTTATGAATTATAGCGACTGGCCGATAAGTTTCTTCTCGTAGCTTTAGTACCTATGTAATGTGTAACTCATATTATGATTACGTAGGTAATAATTGCTGTGTCATCATTACAATTACATTCACAATTTTCTCCATTACAAATCTCAGCTAAATCGCTTCATTAGTTGTTGCATGAAAGAGTAACAAGCATACGTACATATTATTCCTACAAACTTACATACATACTTTCGTCTTTATATTTTATCGTCGTTTGGGGGTGAGGAGTGATTTTTTTTATTTGTTTAGTTGATTTTGCCTTATATGATTTTATATTTTGGCTTCATTTGTCTGATTTTAAACTTCTGATCGCCGCCCATGGACATTTGCAGCAACAGAGGAACTGTATTATGCGTAGCCGCCTCGTTTATCCGCCCCTTGAATAAGTAACCCCATGTTATAGTTTTGAGGGAACACAGTTGCTGGTAACTGGTACCATAGTTTGCATGCATAAATAACATAAGTACTAAAATAATAATATGGCTTTCATACAAAATTGACATACTTACAATATAAAACGTGATACATATCTGATGCCCTACTTTATAATAGTAGTGTGATGAAAGCCGTGGTTTCGTTGTGGTCTATTTTGGCGTTTCTTACTTAGATAACGACTTTACCTCCACGAGTAGTGTTTTAAACAAAGACATGAACCCTCCTCACAGTCAAAAGCTATTGTTGTCACGACAATACCAAATTGTGTATTCGCCCGCATACTTTCACTGGCCCTATGTTACGTCATGTTGTGACAGAATATAATATAAAATTTTTATATATAATTAGGAATTCATTCATTACGTACTTGTATGTGCTTTTCTGTAATAATAAATTAATACTAGCTGACCCGGCAAACGTTATTTTGCCGTTAAGGGATATAAAAATAGATAACAACCTGCTCCCAGATCTAGAGATCATACACTGAAAATTTCATAACGATCGGTCCAGCCGATTCGGAGGAGTTTAGTAACAAAGAAAAGTGAGAGAATTTTTATTAGAAGAATAGATGTATGGGAAGAGATAGTTGTAATTATTTTTTAAGCACTGCAGAATGTACGGTCTTTAGTGAGATTTGTTGATCCTCCTGAGTATAGTTGCGGAATGAAAAAGTTCGTCACCTTAGTGTCAATTTTCGCTTGCACTAGTACTGCAAGAGTCCATTTTGTCAACATACCAAAACAATGGATTAGTGCAAATGAATCAATTTGAAAATTGACGAACCTTTTCATTCCGTGACTGTACATAGAACCAGATGTAGACCTATCTCAGTAGTACGCAATATAAACTTGCAAAATGATTCATAGAATCATAGCTAATACAAAGTAACTAAAGAGTTTGGCCTCTAACTTTAAATAAATAAAAACCCTTACTGAAAATTCCTGGAATTATAGGCCAAATTTTGATCATGAATAGTTAAAATATTATTGATTTTGAAAGAAACTTACGCATATATTAAAACCAGACTACGAATTTCCAATTTTCGGCCGAGTTTATTTCTCGTTGTTCTCGGTGCGAAACTGTTTTCCGAACGTGACGAAAGAATAAAGTCTATTTTTTTATATTTTCTTTAGAATAGTATTAGAAATCACACCATGCATTGCCAGACACTTAGTATCATGGCAACCCTCTGCTAGAGGCCTTTAAGCTTAAAAGTTTAAGGGTGTCTGGCAAGGGGTTGTCACCACACTAAAGTGTCTGGCAATGCATGGCGTGATTTCAAATACTAAAGAAAATATAAAAAAATTAGACTTTATACTTTGACGTAAGATTTTTTACACGTTTATTACTTGTTATCTCCCAAAGCAACCATGATCCAAACAAACGTCCAAACAAACATTCTTCCCAGTGTTGAGGACAATACGCAGAGAAACTTTCAGCTTTTATAAATAACGAAGGTCTGGCCGTCCTGGGCTCTTGGGCTATAGGGTAGTAACTCCGTACATGAACTTTTGACAACAAATCTTGGAGCTCATAATAGCGCCGCATGTCACGCAATGCTAGGTATATGAATTAATGAATGTTGAATAGGGCGCCTTCATAGTTTTGTTATCTCATAGCTCTTTACCTTTCTCTAAATAACACCCGATTGACATCTGCACCTAGATTGTGTAAGAAAAAGTAATCGTTTACAAATTCTGCTCGTGGATTGTTTCCCTGATTTTCGTCAGTCAATCGGGGGCAGAATTTTTTTTACGCAATCAGCCCGTTTATATAAAAAAAAACTTCTCGAAGCTCCACTTACCCCGGTACTGACTAGAGAGAGCATGATGCGCTCGTTGAGGGCAAGCGTCTCGCCTTGCTTCATCTTGATACGTTTCTTGTCCAAGCATTTCATCGCGTACATCTTCCCAGTGTCCGCTTTCCGACAGCCATACACCTAAACAACAAAAAAAAAATGTACCGAGGGTGTACAGGGTGTTTCACTCACTGTAGGTACAAAGATTACAAGTATGTACCGTCGACCGCTCAGCGGTTTTGTCAGGACCCCTTTAGCGAGCCGGAAAGAGATAGAGGGGAGATAAAATAACGGGGCAGAAAGAGAGCGCAACGGTAAGGTTAATAACGACGAACGTAAAAGGCGCTGTTGCGAACTGAATTGAACTTTATAGTGTCAGCGCTAGAGTCGCTTATTTAAATCGTTTTGTGGAGTGAACCTTCAATACCGTAAATATCAAGGTATTCTGTGGTAAAAGTAACCTTTTTGAAACAAGCTCTTTTTACTATCAATATGAATCTTCTTGCGGAGTCGATCCAGGATGGTACCACCGCAGTGTCAGTATTACCGTGAAGCATCAACATATTGCTGTGTATGAGCAGGGCGATCGGCTAAAAATGTATCTATCATTAAAGATCTGTATCAATGTTAAAACGTGGGGTTTGAGTTTTGACTTTTGACCAATCACGACACTTGAAAATCACGTTTTGACATTGATCACGTTTTTAGTTCTTTAATGATTGATAAATTTTTACGCGATCGTCCTGCAGGTGGAATAGCATTGCAGCCGATGAGATTACTGAGCAAACTGAGTGTTAAAAACTTTCTCGCAGAATTATGAGCTCAATGCTGCGTCGCCTCGTATGATATAATATGTACTGGAAAGTAAAGTTTGTGACGTCCTGCATCTGATATAGGGAAGGTAGCACTTAGCATCAGGTGAACATCTTGCTCGCCTCATTCTTTAGCGTAAAAAAATCTCTTTAGTTTACCCTACTTAATACTGCTGACTTCATGGAGAAGTGAAAGCTAAAAAGGTAGCTGTAAAAGCATGTGCCTACTTACAAAGTTTTTTATGTATTTAATACAAGACGGGACCAGCTGATGGTATGCCTTGCAATTTACATGTTGGGTGCGCGGTTCGAGTTCATTTCCTTATTTTTAGCGTAGTGTTAAAAGGTGAACATTATCCGGATTTCGCTGGAATTTTGTATTGAGAGCGTGAAAACTGAGTTGGTTGACCGAATGTTATAACAAAATTCACTTATTTTAAATATGAATCAATATTTTTATTATTTATTCATCAATGTAATAAACATAAAGCTCCTAGTGAGCTTAATTGGATTATAAAATATAATATATCGATGCAAAGTAAACTTTGCAATCGTTTTAGATTATATCGATTTATTATATCGAATCGTGTTTTATACTTTTTCGTAATGGTTCAAATAAATCTAAATTTAAAACGAATGCGTCTTTTATTTACATTTAACATGAAAGTACGTACACACACTCGTACATCCGCGATCTGTTTCGTTTTAATTATATGTGTCCGTGTTAATAAAGAACCAGCACTTTTTTCTGTAAGGCAAATCTCTATTTAGGTAGTTAGTAGCAATAATAAACATTGTTTAGAAGCATTTCCAGAGACCAGAGACCAGACCAGTGCTTCATGTGAATGCTATTTTAGGGATCGATTTTGTTATTCTTTATTATTTGTATCGTTGAAATACACATAATATTATGCTCTATAATTAGTTTATAATAGACATCAAAAATCTGATTCTTGTGCCAATTTTGTTACCAAACTCCTCCGAAACAGCTCGACCGATTGTCATGAAATTTTCTGTGTACTTTCGATAGGTCTGAGAGTATGTCGTAAGGTATTCTATACCCCTAACAGCAAAACAAAGTTTGCCGGGGTCAGCTGATATGTCCTTACTCCTTATAAAATTAAATATTTAACCTAGATAGATATTAAAATGTAGTTAATTAGTTGATACGGCTGGGCGCGTCGTCGCAACTCCTGCTGTACATATTTTACACTTGCACAAAAATTCTTCATTTATTTTCCACTCTGTTTCGGAATGTAACCACCGCGTAGAAACGTAGTTGCAGATATTATTTTTTCTTTCACAGATTAAAATGCATAAAGAGGATTAAACATTTTGCAGCTATCTTATGCAAAAGCTCTACATTTCTTTTAGTAATTATTATCTTTTTTACGTACTATATAAAATTCGCGCGAATGTATTTTTTTATTGAATAATTTTTGTCTCCCTAAACGATTTTTATTGATATTCTTTTGGGGCCTATGGCAATACCATACTTTTGACCAGTATAGAAGCTATAGTTTTTACGGGATTTGACAATACAATGTTGGCCAAGTAGCCATAAAGGAAAATCGAGCTTTTATATTTTTCGCCTAAATGGGTATGTGTCACAATATCTAAGTCATCGCATCCCTAAAATGTATGTGAACGGATGTTTGTTACTCTATCGAGCCAAAAGTCAGACGTTCCTCGAAGACGTCGATTGATAGTTTCCAAAGATGACTCATATTTTATCAGAAAACCTGTCAAGTGCGAGTCGGACTCGCGCACTGAGGGTTCCGTACTACAACCGGAGGAATAAAACCATAAAAACCACTTTCCTTATCGAACCGCAAAACTAACTTTGTTTTTAGAGGTTTTATTGTAAATATCAAAAAACTACTTATTAGATCTCGTTCAAACCAATTTTCGGTGGAAGTTTGCATGGTAATGTACATCATATATTTTTTTTTAGTTTTATCATACTCTTATTTTAGAAGTTACAGGGGGGGGGGGACACACACATTTTACCACTTTGGAAGTGTCTCTCGCGCAAGCTATCATTTTTGAAGACCTATCCATAGATACCCCACACATATGGGTTTGATGAAAAAAAATTTTTTGAGTTTCAGTTCTAAGTATGGGGCACCCCCAAAATTAATTACTTTTTTAAAATTTTGTGTGAAAACCTTAATGCGGTTCACAGAATACATCTACTTACCAAGTTTCAACAGTATAGCTCTTATAGTTTCGGAAAAAAGTGGCTGTGACATACGGACGGACAGACGGACAGACGGACAGACAGACATGACGAATTTATAAGGGTTCCGTTTTTTGCCATTCGGCTACGGAACCCTAAAAACCAGCAAAATACGCCAAAGTTGAACTGAATATTAGATACAGTATAATTTTAACATTTTTGTATAATATTATGTACATTGTACTTAAAATTATAGATTCTATAGTCAATATTTTAACGAGAGAGTAAAGTGTGAAACTTATGTTTTCAGAAAAAAAGAATCAACTGTAAGTATGTACTGTAGATTCGGCTCAATAATAATAGATTGGGAAGCTAGTCATCAAGTATTTACTCAATAGTAAATATTAGATTATATAGATAATATTAGATTATATAGTAAATAGTAAATTATTCAATGGTAAATCGAAATAGTGGTGTCAAAGTTGAATATTTTTGCTATCGTTCGAAGTGAACACCTGTTTCGTATGCAAAATGTAGATGATTACACTAAACAGTACTTATGCAAAAATTTTGCAGAGGAAACAAAATCAAATTACCTCGCCAAAGCCGCCCCTGCCGATGATTCGATGTACACTAAAGTCATTCATAGTCAACTGTATATTGAGTTCTAAGTTCTTCCACTGGCAAAATCTCGTGTACTTATCACTGAAAATAAACGTATAATTTAGAAAATATTCATAAATCTGAAAACGAACCATAAAACGAGTCTCTTACCTTTCTAAGAAATTTTTAAACGGCTCTCCTCTTAAATGTTGGAATATTTCTTCTATGTACGGCTATAGAACACAAAATTCAGTTAAATTCACGTATGAGTAAATACATAATATGTATGTCATATTATATCAACGTGAGATTTTACCTCAAAAAGATTCGGCGGTACTTCGTGTTTCATTAAATATTTTTGTACATGCGCTACACATTCTTTTGAGTAGTCCTGAAACAAAACAAACAGGGATAGAAATAAATGAAAATGTTTACTTTTCGCATAGGCCTCAATAATAGACTCTCATTAAAAGTCAAAACTCTACCGCCAGGTATGGCAAGCAGTTTTGCACCAAGGACAACATGGCAAAAACTCGAAATATTATCCATACTAATCTCTGTGGTAATCGCTTGAGTCACTGATATTATTTAGTAGATACTAAGTCTAAATAAATTAAATAAATCAATGACTCCGGGTAGCGACAGATGGCAAATATATTATTTATTTTCGTCTGCTCACGATGCATCGTAAAAATCACGTAGATTTTATAAAACTAAACATTTTGAAAAGAACAGTACCGAGGTTCATGTTAGTTCTTCTCCGCGCAGACTTGCTTTCTTCATTTGGCGGTAGAGCTTTGACGTTGACTTCGGTAAAAGGCCTATGTGGAAAATGAAAATACGGACGTAACAATTTATAACCTCATTTCTCTGTATGAACGCGCCGCCGCGCCGGTCGCCCGTTAGAAGAAAAAGTACGTAAACAATTCTTTTATTGAAAAAGTCGCTTGAAATTTTCAATTTGCTGACTAAAGAGGTCCTTAACTTTTAAAGAGATCGCGCTTGCAATAAAATCAGCTAGCCTCACTACAGTTGCGATAGTTGTGTTTGAAACAAATAAATAAATAAACTTTAACAATTTTATTATGGCTCGTCTGTATTATATAGACTAAACTGGACGGATCGGTTTAAAATTCGCTTCCAGATAGCTTTCATGAAATAACCAGTCGTTAAATAAGCATTTTTCAAAATTCAAGCCTAAGGGATGTTAAAAGCTAAGCCCACGTGAGCTAAGCCCGAGATCTTCCGCTATATTGGTGCTCCATTCCGTTGGATGATAACAAAACAAAAAAAAATGTAACATACAATAATTATTCGATTTTACATTTTTCTATGAATTTTATGTAATAAGTATGTTCTGTAAATAATGTTAAAGAATAATAAAATAAACTAGGTTAATAGGAGCAGGACAAAGTGGACAGTGGCAAAAGCGTAAGAAAAACCTTTTCATCGCCATCGTAACCGTCAAATTGTTCTGCCCGCTGATTGGCCGAATCCGTTATTTACATTTTTCCAGCAAATTAGCGGCTAGTTGGTTTGTATATAGGTATATCTTACAACGTGAACTCATAAGTTGTTTATTTTTGTCATGCACATATACCTAAATGATAATATTGGCAACCACATGAAACTTTTTGTTCAATTAAACAATCATCATAAAAGCACGAGTGTGGTAAATCCCACATTAATCTCATCAGGCATCAGTAGATAACTACTAACTAGATACGACGACAATCATTCTAGTTATAAAGGTTTCGCCAAACAGCGATTTGAGTATTTGTAATGAATTAGGAAGACTCCGACCGTGACTGATATTGTTTTGAGGGTGTCCCAGCCCAAGTATAAATGGGCGGGGCATGTACTTCAGACGAACGATAGACCCGCTTGCTACTTGAATGGAGACCACGCACCGGTCGCAGAAACGTCGGCAGGCAGCCGACACTTTGGTCCGACGATATTGCCAAACTTTTGGGAAAATCTGGACGAGAATAGCCCAAAACCGAAAAAAATGGCGTGCTTATGAGGAGGCCTACGTCCAACAATGGATGAATGAAGGCTCATAAAGAAGAAGAAGGAAGGCACCAGCCTATTCAGCATGCGCACGTACAGATGTGTCTCTCTACTTTTGTCGCTCTCTTTGCTCTGTCTATCAATATGGATCAGAAAGAGAGAAGAGAGCGACAATAGTAGAGAGACATATCTCTACGCGCACATCCTAGCCGTACAGACAGCCTGTCTGGCGTTTTACATGTCATAAACACCGTCCCGACAGCGCCACACCCGTGACTCGCCCGCTGTTTGGCGAGAACTTTGAACAAAATTCAGTCGTGTCGTTCCTAAAGCCTTGCGAAGTGGCATGCGCCTGGCGTTATGCCAACGACATCTACTTAACACAGCTCTTTTACGCAAACAAACTTTAGCCAGCCACGCTAATGTCAATTTGAGATTCTTGAACATGCTTCTTTACTTATTAAATGTAAATATGCTGTTTCTTTAGCCACTAGACATGGACGATTATTATAATAGAACATATGAAACAATAATATTATTTTGTCGACGTATTTTCTTAGGATGCTCGTCAGGTTTAGGATATAAAACATTTTAACCACATTTGTGGTTAAAATTTAAAATGTACATTTGTAACACATTATCATATTAAAAAAAAATTAAAAACGAGTTTTTATATATTAGATTATTTTTGTCCGTATTCTTCTCGGCACAAGACCCTGGTTACTGTCTAGCACCAAAGTACTCACAAGTGGAAAATTAAAAAATTTTAAAACACCCACGACTTTTGCAGACTTGTAATTGAAAAAGGTTAAATATTTTTTTTGAAACTCCCCGACTAAAGGAAAGTAAGAACTAAGAACCTATCAGTATAATTACAAATCCAAGAAAATCCGCCGGAGCTGCTGTGTTTTGCCTAGTGTTGATTTTACCAGTTGATGACTAATTCAATTTCTTTATACTTCTCATATACCGGCAGTTTATCAATACTTACTAATTACATTAATTGATATTGGAAACGAAAATAGCAATTGCAGCTCCGACGGATTTTCTTGGATTTGTAATTATACTGATAGGTTTTTAGTTCTTACTTTCCTTTAGTCGGGGAGTTTAAAAAAAAATATTTAACCTTTTTCAATTACAAGTCTGCAAAAGTCGTGGGTGTTTTAAATTTTTTTAATTTTCCACTTGTTTTATAGTTTTTTGATTAATATATTAATGTAATTTAAATTATATTATTATTAAAAAATGAAAATTAATCTTCAAACTAGCCATTAGCTCCTCTAGCAGCGTTTGAAGGCATCATCCCTTCCAAGTCATAAAGAGACGTTTATTGTGGCGCCCCCTGCTGTTCAATCACTAGAACAATTACCTATGAACCATTGCCAATGACTCACTAATATTTAATACAAAACTGTATCCAAATCGGTTCAGTCGTTTTTGTAATAATTGAGAACATTCGTTTGCACTGTAAATGTTTTTATGGCGCCCCCTGGTGATCGATGTTCGTAACAACTATCTAAGAACCATCGCCAATGAATATTAAACATTATACAGAAAACTGCATTTAAATCGGTCAAGCCGTTTTTGAAATAAATGGGAACATTCGTTTGCAATATAAATGTATTTTATGGCGCCCCCTGGTGATCGATGTTCGTAACAACTATCTAAGAACCATTGCCGCTGAACACCAAACATTATACAGAAAACCGCATCTAAATCAGTCAAGCCGTTTTTGAAATAAATGGGAACATTGATGTGCACCAACAAACAAACAAACAAAAATATTTTTGCATTTTTGGTTTTTGTGAACAATTTAACATACAAACAAATCTTTTTAATGGAGTAATGTACAAACGGTCTCTCACCCTAAACTCATATACCCGTACTCCGTTCCGTCGTGGGTAATAAAGACATCAAAACAAGTCCAAACTCGTTGGCATTGTGTCATTTATCTACAGAGTTCCTATGGCCATCTTCCGACTCCATCATCAGAGTCATAATAACTTTGCATTGCCATCCGATTTACACATAATTTTAGCTCAAGCGGTAACCGAGAAGTTTGATTTATTATAGACAAACAAACAAACATCGGGACGGTTGAAACTAAACAAAAGGTTGTAAACTTGTGATGCTCCATGCATTTAGAAAAAGGACAAACGAAAGTTAATTGTATTATCTAGGTAAAATTATTTGTCAAGTCGAGCCGACTGCAAAACCACCTCTGCCCACCAAATTCAAAAGAACAAAAAATTACGTTGGTTGTATGAGAGCCCCATTTAAATATTTTATTTATTTTAATTTAACCATTTATTTTTAAAGTGCATACTTAAATAAATATTCTGTGAATATTTTAAGCGTCTACCTGTTGACGTTATCAATATCGAACGAAAACAAGCAAAATAATCACGCTTGTCGTATAAAATAAATAGATTCTTGCAATACTTACATGTGAATGAGCTAATAATTCCTTCATTATAAAATTATCATAAATATCTCTCGCGATTCTCCGCCTCTCCTCGACGCATTCTTGTTTTTCGTATAATTTAATCTGTTGAACGAAACAGTTTTAGTTGTCTTCAAAAAGTTAATAAATCAATGGTTAAATCAATTTTTAAGTCTTCAAAATTGTTTAACTCTCCATACCTCTTCGTAAAACTTTAATTGTGGCACTGGCTCCTCTGAAGTTTGTTCGCAGAATTCCTTAAATAATAAATAACCTGAAACAAACAAACTTTTTAGTAAAAACTCAAGTAAATAGTTAATCAATAAGTAGAGATGACTGGAAAATTCTATTAGAAAATTAAATAAAGCTTTATTCAATTGCATCTAAAAGTAAGTCATCAATCACGAGTTTCCCAACCAACGAAGGTATAAAACTAAGAATGTATGAAAATTCATACTTTAATATATTTCAAGTAGGTACTTATTTTGTCCAAAAAAAGTGTGAAATAGTATGCCTATTCGTAATGTAATTCAGCCTTTGAGACTAAAATCTATCTGATAAGTAATTAACGAATTACCTTTTTTAATATACAGGGTTATATAAAAAATACCAAAACGCTCTCGGCCTGTAGTTGTTTACATTAACACTAACAACTTTGGTTCTGCGACTTTTCAAAATTCAGTATTAATTTATATCATACAAAAAAATGTTATTTCTGTAAAGTGACATTACACTGTTGCGGTTTCGCGCCGCGAGCTCGCGCACCGGCCGCCGCGCCGATGTTACATTACAGAGTAGGATCGAGTAGAGTATCTCTGTAAAATATTGAGTATTGGATATTTCTCAAAATATCGAGTAAAAAGAAAAGTCGTAGAACAAAAGTTGTTAGTTTTAATGTAAACAATTACAGGCCGAGAGCGTTTTGGTATTTTTTATATAACCCTGTATTATTATGATTTTTGACAAAATGAAAATTCTTTATTTTACACATAGGTAGGCCTAAATAAGCTCTTATGAAAAGTAAAAACTCTACCGGCAAGAAACTCGGCACATGCTCTTTTCAAAAATGTCATTACATAGGTCACATATATATTATGTATTCTTATAAAGTATGAAAAATTATTACACATTTTTAAGATATCTCGTGAGGAGATGGCAGCATATCCATGTCATTCCAAGAATCCTTATCATTTAGAAATTCTTCAATGGATAGTAATTAGTAACCCTTTCACTTAGTCACCTTAGCGAGCTTAGCATCGAATATATTATTAAAGTATACCTAACTTAGTATTTTCAATATTCTAACACACGAGTAAACAATCCTCACACATTCTTTGTTCTTGACGTAAACGAATACGTAATACTATTAATTGATGCTAGAGAAATACGCAAAATATTTTATTAATAAACATAATATTAAAAATAGTTTCCCGTTTGATGTATCGGATGTTTTAACGAAATTTAGAACGACGGCGAAAACTGATGAACCAAGTTTGGAAAATTTCTTTAAACAAGAATATGTTAAAAATTAATAATTATGCGTAGTAGGTAGTTGATATTATTATTATCGTCGTGTGTAAGGAAGGGGCAATTACGATTAACGTCACAGCTAATATATAACCGACGTATAATGTTGATAACGAAGGACGGCCCGGCAACTGCAAAACAAATAGCGTTTTGCTCTAGCCTGTGCAAATATCCCAGCGTAGTGAACTAGTTACCTAATTACACAAAGTTAGGCAACTAAGGTTGGGGAGACGACATCAAGCTTGGTATATATCGCAGAGAGGTTGAATACCAGGGCCACAAGAAAGCTTATTAGCCATTATAGAAATCAGATAGTGAGCTAAATCCCGAGTTAAGTAGACTAGCACGTTCGCGAGCGTCTGTGGACACAAAAGATTGAACTGTAATCTTTGTTTTTTGGCCTGCTTAATTGAGAGGACAATGTGGATCTTGCAAGCCACCAGGGGGCAATACGCGCTATGCGTCGGCTAGAATATGAAAGAGACATACAGCGTTTTAGTAGTTTGCTCAGAATCGGCATACAATCGAAACGGTATAATATCAATTTATCGTCTTCTTGTAAGCCTAGTTATACCTAGTTAAAGACCTATTATCATTTTATTTTAAAAATAAATTAAGTTATAAATTAGTATGTAAAAATCCTTTCATAAAACATCCTTTATATATTTTCGTAAGCTTTTAGTAAGACTAGGTGTATCCAAAGTTTTGTTCCCGAGCAATTTATAGTCCAGGAGTTCCCTCGTGTAGCAACCATTCGACAAAGTAGTAGAGTCTAAACACGATGTATACTTTAATCATTGATAGTAGCACTTTATCAACAATCAATCGTGGGATTTGATTCATACAAACAAAAAGCTTGTTGATGCATTTATTGATCCTAGATCCTAGATTCATAGGTAGCTTTAGATTTGGAGCTTCTAATAGTAAGTTTTAAGTTCTCTTGTAACTAACACAAATATATGTTCCTGTTGTCGGTCGAATTAAATAATTTTCACTAAATTATTTATATTGAAACGCCACAAATACAGATTCTGTACACACTATGACACTACATTGAGGATTTCAGGCCGGCATGGCGTTTACTCTGCTTCATGTCCTGAGTAGCAAATTTTGTAATTTCAATTCGCTTTCAGGGAAGCCTTCGTAGTCCCCTGTAAATTGCATTTATCAGCCGCCCTGAGTGGATGCTTGAATGCAATACCGGTCTATACATATAATTTTACGTGTACTCTACAGCTTCTATACTCTGGCACGTAGGGATTTTATAATATCGTCTAGTTACAGAGTTTGGGGTACATGAAATTTGATTAGCACCGTAAACATGTCCCATACGTATTACTATATATATATATAGCTACTCGTGCTGATTGGCCACTGATTGATCACCTCTCCTGAACAATTTTGTATGAAAAAAAAATTTTTGACGTACACTGTCATATACAAGGGAAAAATTCATTAAGAAAAAAAATATGGAGGGAGCTGATGTTTGAGGATTTTGGAGACGGGTGAAGAGCACAGCCAGGGTATTGCAGATAGGTGGGGGGTGCTCGACCAAATGTCATTTGAAACGTCATGCAATTGGCAGTGAGCTGAAAAAAATTTCATAATGGCGGATTCAAAATGGCCGCCATACGAATTCTGTCGATATCTCGGAAAGTTTATAAGATGGAAGAACGGTTTCTTGACAAGAAGTGATCAGGACCTAAAGGTCTATTCGACGGACAGAAAAAAAATTACAAAATGGCGGAAAAAAAAATTTACCATAGAAAATGTATGGCGAACGTTGAAGAGACTAAATGTTGGAAGCCAAATAGGGGAAAGACAGCACGCGGGCCACATGTGGCCCGCGCCCCCACGCGACCTACTAGTTATTAATATATAGCTATCGGACTCTTTACCGACGAAAATTATGATCGCTTGGATCGTTAAAAACTCATATATCAAGTATTCCACGTGACTTGTAGGTACCGAAAATTTAGTTTTATTGGCAAAGCACTCGAGACACGACACGCGTTGAAGCGGGGACCGACCCTTGCCCAAGATTCTTAATAATTGTGAACCTTTGATTGTGCAAGAAAAACTTATCCGTCGCAATCTTATTTAACAGCAAATTCTACCCCTTGGCTGATTTTGCCGTTTGATCATTGAAATCTTACGTTTCAACTTTCAACGGCAAACATTTTTCTTGTAAGATAATATAAGTTTTTCGGGAAGTATATCTGAATAATAACTATAGCTGAACCGATATATCTTTACAGATCCTGACAGAAAAGCTGTCCTGCAGCAGTGTAATAAACACTTAGCCAAATGACACGGGTTTGTTTGAGCTGTTTTCGAGTTTTAGCAATATAATGTCCCTGAGATTAATCTAATATTATGCACTGATTTACATAAAAAAGAACCCGATTCGTAGCTCCTTTTTGTACTGAATTTTGCATCATCAACCTTGTATATCTAGCACGAAATAGGTAGGTATCTGACCAACCATACCAACCACGTCATTAATTTGTTAATAAGTAATAATACAAATCTCATTATAAGAGAAGTGGCAAGTGAAACCGTAAAAGTTCGACATATTTTGCTTTTGTTTTCAGGTTCCAAAATTAACTATACCTATTCTTGTTTCCGAATTGAGATCAGTAGCGTTAGCCACATGACCAAAACCTAAGATCGTCATAGATACTTGTCAATCGTTCATTCCATTCTATATGAAATAATGTATGGTAATGACAGTTGTCTTCGATGAGTCACGTGATCAATTTATCGAACGGATAATAATGTCTACCTTATTTTGTGTATTGTGTACATTATTTGAAATCTGTTATATTTAGGTACTAAGAAGGTAATGAGCGATCGCGAGATTTTTAAGACAATACTAATAGAAAGTTTCCCCCGAACTTTTTGTTTTTTTTTTATTATTATTATTTTAATAGAAAGCTTAGACAAAGTTGTAGATAAGTCATATGGCTAAGGGCGCACATCATCACGATGTAGGATTTTTAAATTAACAACGTACCCGTAGTTCCGCCTTTAATCTGCTTACGAAGCAATTTTCAACGTTCGCTGGGGAACAATAACTATTATAGAGTTCATCGATCGGAACTTTACAAGGTTTTGAGGTAACTATAGGATTTAACTCGAATACAACTTTGATAAGAATGTTGCAGCTAAAAAAAATTAGTTACTTGTGAAAAAGATAATGGTTTAATTAATTACACTGAATTTATTGTAGATATCATTAATAATAATAATCCTCTAGATCATAAAAATCGTCACAAACATTAATCAAAACCTAGTGCTATCGATATATCCAATACTGGGTCAGTGGGCAATGTTACTGATTAAAAGCACTATATGAACTCATAAATTATATCCACAGCTTTGATAGGTTGCGAAAAATATTCCAATGCAAAACACATACGGTACCTACCTACCTACATATTTGATTGTAAGTAAACTCAATTTGACGACCTCCTTGGCGCAGTAGCGAGGCGCTCGGATTCGAGTGAGAGGTCGCGCGTTCGATTCTCGCCACGAGCCTCTTTGGAATATTTCTAAATTGGCTCAGGTCTGATCTGGTGGGAGGCTTCGGCCGTGGCTAGTTACTACCCTACAAGCAAAGACGTACCAACGCCAACGACGCCAAGTGATTTAGCGTTTCGGTGCGATGCATTGTAGAAACCGTTGGGGTAAATTTACTTACCCTTCAAAGTTAGTACAATAACGTCTTAGCCTGCATCATCACTTACCATCAGGTGAGATCGCAGTCAAGTACTAACTTGTATAGAGTAAAAAAAAATATGTTCAAACATTTATAATTCGAGATTGGCTGGACCGATTTTCATAGCTTTGATTTTTTTTGTTGTATTCGTCTTCGTCCCGAATAGCAGAAAACATTGGAAAATTGACAACAAAATATATTAAAAGAAAACCTATCTAAGAACACGGGTTTCTGAGACGAGTCTAACGAAATCCGTTCAGCCGTTTGAAAGATACGATGTAATAAAAAAATTACAAACAAACAAACATACAAGATACGCGCGAAAAATCTAACCCTCTTTTGGATCTCGGGTAAAAAAAAACTTTACACTTAGTCTTCAATATATTCATAATATAATTTTTTGACCCACTAACAGTTCCACTGTTTAGTGGATAGGGAGGACTCAGGGCGCATTTCCAATTTCCACGAAGGTGACGATAAGTGAAAGGTGGTACGCGAATCGTGGTACGTGGTACGTTACTTACACCATTTTTTAATGAGTTTTTGCTAATTACCCTCAGCATTCGATATTTCTTAAATTGTAATATGTAAATAATATGTATATGTTGTGTATGTTATCAAATGTCTTGTTGTGTGTATTGTGTATGGTAATTACTAACTAATTATGTAAACGGCTGGATGCACGGAAAAACTCATAAGAGTTTATGTTTGCACCTTTTACACTTATCATTGTATTTTGTGTTGAGATTAATAATAATAATAATAATTTTACCTACAGATACACTGTTTTTGTACACTGAAATCCCCGATGCTCCATTCATAATTCATGACTCATGACTTCATAACACACTGTACAATAGAGTAGTAGGTACAGTCGAAATCACGCGATGTCCGACCCCGAAAGCGTAGCTAACGTAATTAATTTTTATACACTGTTTAGTATCCATAAAGAGCTTTATTTAATGGGCCTATAGTTATTTCTGTCGACGCTGTGCTAACGGGGGAATACCCGTCTCTCACTCGTAACATAAGCTTTGTTTAAGACTGGAAGATTACGCGAGATGAAAAGAGTTCAAAGGGTTTGTGTTATGTACTTTCTTTGCTTTGACTTTCGCGGGTACAATGCTTAAGTTATGCTACAGTATATATGTAGACAAGGCCCGAACTAAGCACGCTGTAATTGTAACCCGAGCGCGTAGTTTAAATATTTATATTTAAATCATTTAATTAAAAGCAAATTGCCACAATTGCTTAAACCACTGGAAAGATTTGGCTGAAATTTGGCATACAGATAGCTATTATATGAAAGGATTTGTGAAAATTTAACGTTTAACGAGTTCAAAATTGGGGACCACATAAGCGAAGGTAGAGTTTTAGTAAAAAAGGGAAAATCTTATATATCAACAATACAAATTGAACTTATGGCACAGTATTTCCTAAACATCTTAAGTTGGAAATTATAGAAGAATTTAAAAGTTTGTATGCCATTTGTTTTATTTAACAAAGAAATGGCGTGATTTGTTTTAGAATTAAACAAGAGTGCTTGATATAAATGAGTTTTTGTAGGATGTTGTTTGTGGCTCTTTCCAGAGAATTTGATTCCCAGGGAATACAATATTATTTTTACGAAAAATGAGCCACTGGTTTTTTATAATAGACTGATATAAACGTATTGTCTTGCCTAAAATACCATTCCTAGTATTTTGTAAAATTAATAAAGACATACATACCTAAGACTTGATTAAATATTTTGTCAAAATGTACTTCATTCTTCTTCTCCATATATTTGTGCATCACACTCCGCACACTGCAACAAATGAAAAAATCTGTAAGATTAAAATTCAATATTTATCCTACTTCCTACTAATCGTATTTATAAACGCGAAATTTTGTAAGTATGGATGGATCTTTGTCACTCTTTCACGCCGCAATTACTGAACCGATTTGGCTGAAATTTGAAACATAGATTATTAGAGGCTGAAATTTGACCCTGGAAAAATCGATTGTTCCAACGGGATTAGCGAAAAACCGAAATTCACACGGGCGGAGCCGTAAGCAACAGGTAGTTAACTTTATATATTCAGCACTTTTCGTACAAGATTTCAGAGACAAAGTCGCAAAGGTAGGTTTAATTATGTAGAGCGTAAGTTGTAATTTGTAAACAGTACCTAATTGTTACTTACTATTCAAAATTATATTTTCAACAATACAAAAAGTATATTATCATGGCTCCGCGATCAAAGTCAGGGAATACAGCTTTAAGCAATAATAAATAAAGTTACAGAATGTTTTATAGTTTTGTTTACTATGTGACAACTCAGAAGAGATTTTATGTAACACATTCTTACTTTCTTGGTTTTTTACGACTCGGAGCCAAACGCCTTGTTTGTCCGTCGCTCGATATACTAGCTCTTAAATTATTACTTAAGGTTACCTACTTAATATTTTAATAGTAAGCTATCTAAAAATAAAACCGGCCAAGTGCGAGTCGGACTCGCGCACCGAGAGTTCAGTAGTACTTTTGAAAAAGTAAAAATGGAAAATTCTTTCCAAAAACCAACTTCAAATGCCACTACAAAGAATGAAATAATTTTTAATGTACACCAATTCGAAGTCGGGCAATGTTTTGTTCAATCATGAATAGTCCTTCTAATTATAAAACTTGATGTGCAAAGAAACGACAAAATTATCGACAATACCAAGGACTATTATTGAATGAACGAAACATTGCCCGACTTCGAATTGGTGTACATTAAAAATTATTTCATTCTTTGTAGTGGCATTTGAAGTTGGTTTTTGGAAAGAATTTTCCATTTTATTTTATACTTTTTAGTGGAAAACAACTAATGCGCAAGGCATTGGAAAAAATGCCCACATCGCTTGAAGTATGCTTCTAAAATCTGAAGAGTTCCCTCAATTTCTCCAAGATCCTATCATCAGATCCTGACTTGATGAATACAGTCATTACTTGATGACTGCAAGGAAATGCAATCGTAACTATAAAAAATACCTAAATCGCTTCAAGTATACTAGCAAAATTTGAAGAGTTCCCTCGATTTTACCAACATCCCATCATCAGATCCCGACGTGATGACCATAAGACTACCTGTAAAAAATTACTCTTTCAAACAATACCCAAATCACTTCAAGTGTGCCTATAAAATTTGAAGAGTTCCCTCGATTTCTCCAGGATCCCATCATCAGATCCTGACTTGATGACAATGGGACCATCTGTGAACTATACCCTATCAAACAAAAAAAAATTTTTCGAAATTGGTCCACGCATCTTCGAGTAATCGGGGAACATACATAAAAAATAAAAAAAAAAAAGATTCCGACGAATTGAGAACCTCCTCCTTTTTTTGAAGTCAGTTAAAAACCATAAGAATCATGTTTCTTACCGAACCACAAACTTAACTTTTTTTGAGATTAATTGTTAATATTGAATGGAGCAGGCGTTATTTTGCGGAAATTCATAATCCAGCAGGGCTACACAATGTCACTTAAGCGTTTGGCGTTAACGCTAGTCGCTAGTCGACAAAAATGTATGGACAAAACAAATGACTGTAGAAAAACCACGACATTAATTAACTAAACACGCTGTGTTTGATACTGTCGGCTGTCAATTGTCAAGCGAAGTACGCTAAAGTTATCTACAAGCTTCGCGAGAACGCCAGCGAGCGTTGAAGTTAGCGTAGTTAATTATTCAAACACAGCGTGTTTAGTTAATTAATGTCGTGGTTTTTCTACAGTCATTTGTTTTGTCCATACATTTTTGTCGACTAGCGACTAGCGTTAACGCCAAACGCTTAAGTGACATTGTCTAGCCCTGCAGGACAGATTAATTTGTTTTGCTGCGCTACTTGATGGTACGCAGGAACGACACAAAGATATGATATGCAGGAAGACTGGCCACATGAAATACCACACACAATTTTCCAACACTTTCTTCGACGCACGGTTCGTCCCGACACCGGGACTCAATCAGGAGATGTTGACTTCACAATGCGACATTGTAGAGATGGAGAGTTGACCCTACGATTGAATCGAGGAGATGTAGAGGACAACAAAGTGATCTGGGTGAAACAAAGTGATGATAAGGATTCAGTTTTTTAGAACCCTGAAAATACTACATAATTAAAGTACTGGTTCGCCTCGCATCGTACACAAAAGTTCATAGTGTGTTTAGTGTTTAAAAGCTCTTTCAAATGATAACCAATAAGCTGCTAATGTAAAGCTGGACCCCCAGTAATTCAAACGTTTTGCTGGACAGTGTAGAACTATCGAATTTGTCAGATTATACGATCAGAGATTGAGTTTTGTGTATACCTATAGTCTGGATTGTTTACAAGGAGAGCCTTATAATACGACAGATTACATATGATATCAAATTCTCACTGCTCTCTCCTAATTTAAACTGTATTGAGCAGTGACAATTGAGCAGTCACAATCAAAACAACATTAAACCCAACAATGTAACATTAGTTACTCTTTAGGATTCCATACCCAAAG
This sequence comes from Coenonympha arcania, assembly GCA_036785405.1. Taxonomy (NCBI): domain Eukaryota; kingdom Metazoa; phylum Arthropoda; class Insecta; order Lepidoptera; family Nymphalidae; genus Coenonympha; species Coenonympha arcania. The sequence continues at coordinate 10,332,842 of CM072067.1, forward strand.
GGTAAAAACGGGACTCAATTAGTGAGACTTCGACATCCGTATATCCATCTGTCACCAGGCTGTAATATATCTTGAACTGTGATAGTTGACAGCTGAAATTTTCACCTGATGTATTTCTGTATTCGCTATAACAACAAACACTAAAAAACAACAAAATGTATAAGGTGGCCTCCTAAACAACAAATGTGACATTTTTGCTCGATATTGATTACGGCAATAGGTAGACGCTTGAAATACTCACTGAAAATTTCAATACATATTCACGTTAAAATAAATAATTAACTTAAATTAAAACAAATATTTAAGCGAGGGAAAACCCTCCACCACCCATGGCCCAATCAACCTCGCAGTTATGGGGGTCGAAACGCGGGAGGGCGCCCGTTCGGTACTTGCACTTGGCGTGTTCCCGGGGCGCCTTCTTGACAAGTTGTTTCCTCTCGCTCTTTGTCCCTTTTAATTAATTTAAGGGGGCCGATTTTATAGATCATTTTTTTTTTTTTAAAGACAGGAAATGCCCAACGCATACCCCTCCGTCAGGGGAAACGGAGAGGTTATGTGGGGCTTGCACCCACTGAAACCTGTCGCTTGCCACGACGGACCTCGTTGGCGGGAGTACGGGATTCATTTGCGTATTCACCGCGCTCCCGCCAGGCTCCGACCCGCCACCTGAGTAGCAGGTCCCGTCGCTGCTGCCGGCAGCCTGGTCGCCGACGGCTCCTCCTGGGAGGCGCGTCCTGAACAGGGCGCGCCACCTCCTCAGCCTGTTGATGGAATTCGGGCAACGGACGCCATAGCCCCTTACGTCCGTCACCCGCAGGCCGGCGCACACGGAAGCCGAAGAAAGATGTTCGTCCTCCAGCAACCGGTGCGTCTCCTGCGAGAGGGATGTGCCGCCGTAATTATCCCTCTCGACGGGCATTCCCGCCCACTTCGGTGATTTTTTTACGAGGTTGTCTTCCTCGTAGTGCCCCGAAGGGACTTGTGGGCGTTTCCGCCCCCGCCTGTAATTTTTTAATGAGGTTTTCTTCCTCCTCCGGTTTAGGTGTTGACGTTTCGTTGCTTGGCCAGCCCGCCGATTTTATAGATCATGGTAGAGCATCAACTTTGCCAAAATAAATTTTCTGTAGGATTGAAGTTATTCGAAAATACTCAGAATTAGACAGGGGCTGGATTACCAGGGGCCACTGTATGGACATTATTAGAATTTAAGTAATTGTGGTCATTCATCTAGAAATAAGATAATTCATAACTGACTGTATAGTTTTACTGCAGAACAGCTTCCCATCGAAATTTTTACCACTTTCATATTTATTAAAGTACTTTAAATTGAAAACACTTCACATTACTTTCCTTTTTTAAATTACTGTGATTACCAAGGAGGGTTTCTAGCTTGGCGACTACCTATTTAGGCTACACCCTTCATAAATATTATTTTAGTTATATGGTTGAATAAACTTGCTTTCTTTCTTTTCTCATATTTACACACTAAATAAGATAAAATATACATTTTATAAAGACATTGAATTGAATGGACATTGAATGAACATTGATTTGCGAAATTGAACAAATTTCAAAAACATTTTAAAATCCCCAAAACTAGGCCTGCAATGATACAAGACATCCTCTGTTATATTTTCATGAAAATGATAGATATCATCATGAGAATGATTGTTATATTATGACTAGCTGACCTGGCAAACGTTGTTTTGCCATATAATTTTTTTTTCACTTAGGAACATAGATAACAACCTGCTCCCAGACCTAGTGATCATACACTGAAAATTTCATAACAATCGGTCCAGCCGTTTTGGAGCAGTTTGGTAACAAGAAAAGCGAGAGAATTTTATATATTAAAAAGATGAAGCTGATTGAAGGGTCAGCCATTCCTACGATGCAAAACATACAACTAAAAAAATGTTGTTTTATTTTACAAACTCTTCAGACTTTTGGCTGCTCTAATGATTTAATTTTACATCTTTATAATATGTAAACTAGCTGACCCGGCATGTTGTTTTGCCCTCAGGGATATAAAAATAGATAACAACCTCCTCCCAGACCAAGTGATCATACAATGAGTTTCATAACAATCGGTCGAGCCGTTTCGGAGGAGACTGGGAACAAAGATGGGCGAGAGAATTTTATAAATTAGAAGATAAAAGATAAACATTGTGTCATAGGAAATACCTTACATTTTTCATACACAGAATAATAAACGGAACAGTTAAATTATTAGCTGTCATATTCATAAACAACACGGGTGAATTATTTATGTGAATGTGTCATCACGGGTGAATGTTTTAATTTTCATACATTTTTTAACAACTGTGTATAAAAGCCTACGTACCACATTTTGTAAACTAGTGTTTACAAAATGTGCTTTTTGGTGTGTTATGTTTTATTGTAAACCATATTCACAAATATATCATCAACACAGATTGGCAAAATCCCCTCTTGAATAGAAGATAGGGCTCATAGACAGATTTACCATAAGACCAACTAGATGTAAGCCTTGTAATGGCATGGCCTACACTAAAGAAACTAAAGAAACCATAAGTACTAAGTGTAATATATCACAGGTTTCGGTTCTCAAGATACAAAATTCCCAGAATAATTAAGATAATCTGTCATAAAATATGCAGTAACTATGAAGTAATAATATAGCAATTAAATTGCTTTAATGATAAAGCAATTTAATTGATATGAATAGTGTATGGCAGTGTTACACTACTGATACCTCTTTTATTTATTTTGTAAACAATGTACAAGATACTATGTTTATAGCAACGGCTATAGATCCTATCTCGTTGTAAAGGCGTATTTTGCGGATTTACCTTGGATCAGGCAACACTATCTTTTTACTGGCCCTGGCTGCTGGAGTACATTTGGACTTCTCCATCGCCATCAAGTAGCTTACGTCGGCGAGAACAGCCTCGAGGTCCGCCATCTTGAGACTTGATAATCACCTTCACCACAAAAACTAAGCACTTTCTCACAACACAAGCACAAGTTTCACACCCTTCCAATTTAATTCCTTGCTCAAAGTCATTACACTCTTCACATGTCTACCGTTCACTAACAAAAAACACCAGTTGTTGATGCTGATTGACACATTTGATTCTCATCGAATATTACTCTGCGATCAGCATAAGAGCGCGCGTAAGCACAATTTATTGAATTCTCTCAGAGATATTCGTCTAACGTTACTTTGTCTATTCATACACGAAAACTTTCAAGTTAAAACATTTTTTATTAGCTAACAAAATATAACCCAAATCCACCATCGCTCGCTCCGCGGCCCGTCATTTCTAACATAGACAAATGAGGAATGACAATCACCAATCATAAAGAGTTGACCACAGAATACATATACCTTTCTAGTGCTGAGTCTATGTACTCTCTAAAAAGACAAGTAGAGTATGTTCATCACATGGAACTATACTGCGTTCAGCGTTATTTTGCCTCTGACAGCTGTTTCTGTTAGGTTGGCATTACCCGCCATTCTTGCTGACAAGTACCTTTAACACAGTGTGAAGCTCCTTGCGTTTTTCTTAATTTTTTTTGATTTTAAACGTGTTAATCATGCCAAAAAGGATTCAAAGTAGCGGCAGAAAAATTGTATCCTCAGTTCGTAATTTTTGTGAACGGGAAAAAGCTAATGGAGGACCAATAATCCCATTTGAACATGTTCGTCAACGTGTAGCCGCCATGACTGGTAAGTAAATTAGTGTTACCTGCTATTCATAGTTTCCCGTTATTAGGGATCGAAAGTTATTTGTTTTGCTAATAGATTATTGTTTTTATGTAGGCACGATGTTTTAATTGTAATACATTCCGTACATAGGTATATGTATAATAATTATATTTGTTTTAAAAACATAGTATTTGATTCTTATTGTATAAACTAGCTGCGCCCTGCGGTTTCACCCGCGCAAGTCCCGATCGGTTTTTTTTCTTTAATACAAACCTTTGTTACATTATGTATTATTTAATAACAAGATTAATTAAAAAAAATGTACAATATGCATGTTATTAATGTAATGTTTTGTATTTCAGGCGTTTCTGAGAGAACTGTCACCACTATTACCAAAGAGTGTGAGGTTGCTGCTTCCACGTCTAAGAAAATATGTACTCCCAGGAAAAAACGCTGCCAATCGAATAAAATTCAGTTAGATGATTTTGAACTATGTGCAATCAGAACTAAAATACATCAAATGTACGTAGTCAGAAAGGAGTTGCCTACTTTGAGCAAGCTTTTGGCTGAATTAAAAATTGATATTAACTTCAATGGAGGTCGTACCACACTATGGAAAATAATTCGGCAAATTGGATTTAGATTTAAAAAATGTGGTTCTAAAAGAAAAATTTTAATGGAACGATATGACATTGTAGCCTGGAGGTACAGATACTTAAATATTTTAAGACAAAATCGAAATGAAGGCCGACCTATCGTATATCTTGATGAAACTTATATACACGCTTCATATTCTGTCAACAAATGTTGGCAGATGGAAAATGAACAAGGTGTTTTAAAAAGCGATTCAGTTGGTGCACGCTGGATCATCGTTCATGCAGGTGGCGAAATGGGGTTTATTCCAAATGCACAATTAATATTTAAATCGCAGTCGAAATCAGGAGATTACCATGATGACATGAACAGGACGAATTTCATGAAATGGTTAGAAGACAAACTCATCCCCAATTTACCGCCTAATAGTTTAATTGTTATGGATAATGCGCCCTATCACACTGTAAAGGTGAACAAGGCACCAACAATGAGCTCTACCAAAACTGATATGCAAAATTGGATCACAAATAAGGGGTTATCTTATCTTCCTACTATGGTGAAAGCTCAATTATACGAAATTATAAAAGAGCATAAAGAAGCTCCAAAATATGAAGCTGATCAACTTCTTGAAGCGCATGGACACAAAGTGGCTAGGTTACCACCATACCACTGCGAACTTAATCCTATAGAATTTATGTGGAGCCTGTTGAAAAGGCGTGTAGCTGCTAAAAATGTTGGACAGGAAGCAGACAAGATACTACAATTAACAGAAGAAGCGTTCCAATCGATCACTGCAGAAGACTGGCAGAAGCAGTGTCAACATGTGTGCCATATTGAACAACAGTTTATTAAAACAGATGGAATTATAGACTCTGAAATCGATAAATTTATTATAGAATTAAATGACGAGTCTGATACAGAATCGGACAGCAGCAGTTCCGACGATTCACGTTCATCAGCAGACAGTGACGAACACAGAACAGACGAACCACTAGCGACCCGCTCGGATCACTCTTATTCAAAATAAATAAAACCTATAAAAATGTTGTTTTAATTTAGTCATATATTACCTATGTATATAGATAAATGCAAACTTGAGGTACATAATACTAATTCAAATACCTATCCTAATTGTTTTAAAGTACCGGCCCTGCAGTTTTACCTGCATAAGTCCTGATCCCGTACCTATGAATATTGGGATAAAAATATACCCACAAACCCAATCCAAAGATTACAAACTTAAATTCTAACATCCAAACTTACTTTAATTGAGAAATTTAAATACGAAAATATTTCGCAGTTTTATACCGGGTATCTTCCAAACCTTAAGTGGCAACACAGAGCTCAGGTTAGGCAATATGACAGCCAGAGGCAAAATAACGCTGAACGCACTATAATAAGTGTTACGTACTTGTTTTATTTATTTTATTTTATTTTATTATTCTTACAGAAAATCTACAGCGTTACAGAAAGTAATAATTTATACCTTATATAATACCTTAATAGTTAATCTTGTTTAGTCATTTGCTTACTACCTTGCCTCAGATGGAGTACCTTGCCTAGCCCATTTTTGGTGTGGTGAGGTTGGCGACCTGAATCATATATTTTTTCTTGCCCAAAATATAACCGGGATCAATTTCACCAGGGTCTTATTCAGTGTAAAATTCCACTTCCTACTTCCGTTGACATCCTCTTGTCCTTCATTTATTCTATTGTAAATATAAATATATAGTATAAGTTCCATTAAATAATATGCATTCCTATTTTTTTCTGATCCTTTTCAAAATTCCGTTACATATTTCAAAATTTTATTTATATAAGTTTCCTCGCTTTAGAATTGAAAAGAACAATAAAATTGACAATGGCTCAATCGCTCTACGCGCGGAGCGGAGCTTCAAAAGAAGAAAAAGAAGAAAGATATAGTGATCTGTGATTTTTGAGTAATCTGTAGGTTTGTCGTGAGATGACAGATCAAAGACAGTTCTGTTCTGTTAATCCATTCGTCCCTTTCAGGACAGGCAAAGGTCGGAGACCATACAGCCAAAGATCAAAGACAAATACCTCAGCGATGCCTCAGCGAATAACCAATGCTCAGCCATCATCGCAGCTTGTCAAATTGTCAATTTTATCAAATGAAAAAGAAATAACAAATATCATCATAATATCATTCAATGAGGTTCTCGAGTAGGTACCTACACGTTCGGTACAAGAATAGTTTATTGTATTTCTTTCAATAGCGTATTGTATCTAATTACATGGAAAGTGAATTAATAATGAAAATAGGTGTGTGAAAAAGTTTGTTATTATAATACGCTGAGAGCGGGGATTTTATTTATTGTAAAATAATTTAATTGCGCTTTGCCTTTTGGCAAACCGTATATATAAGTAAGTAGGTATTTATACACTTCATTTTTCTAATTTTATATTTTTTTTATCCGTTTTATGATGAACGTACACGTTTTTAAAGTTGATGAGTCGTGCACTTAATTTTGTATATAATTCTTTTCTACCGGCTTTTCGTGGCTAACATTACACAACATTTCAAGGGATGAAAATGGAATACTGTCCCCCGAACGTGACCTTGAGAGAGATATGGATAGACCATGGAATATCACAATGTTTTATGGAAACTGTTTCATCTACCATTATTGCTGGAATTTTGCTTCTTTGTGGAGTAAAGCAAATTATTATGTACAAAAGGTAAATAAATATTGATCCATTTTTTTTAATATCTAGGTTAAGCTAATATTACTACTGAAGTAAATAATCTCTATTGTGAATCTGAAAAGCTATATCAATTTTTATCTTTATCTAGCCCACAATTTTGTACCTATACATAATGTTGTTATTAAAATTTGTATGTATGTTAGGGTTTTTATTACGCCTTCACAACACCACCAAGCAGAACAGATTTAGCTGAAATGTGGAAACAAGAATTTAGCAAATCCAACAGAAATTGTGGATTTTTTCTCAAATAACCTTGATTCCAGTAGGATGCTGGATATTGAAATTCGCCAATCCCATCACTACCTAGTATAGAGGGAAGGAAATTATGATTCTTAAAAATATATATTTAATTTATTATAGAGCTCATAAAATATGTGAATATTGACGATTATTCTGATAACATATTATTGTGCAATTAAAACTTGATCTGTACTATCACCCTGCAAACAATGAGTGTATTGTTTTAGGGCATTGCTTATTGAACATTGCACATGTCAAAAATGTAAATTAGTTAAAGCTTTCTGAATTGTTTCAAATCTCAAATACTCCATGTTTACAGTGCTCTAAATTAAACTCGGTAGTTAGCTTATATTCTACGCTAAGGTTTTTTGAGGGGTTCCATACCAAGATGGTAAAAATGAAACCCTATATTGTGCAATTTCATCTCTCCATCCATCTCTAAAAAAATGTCCTGTATTTATTTATTTTTTATTTATCTCACAAATATAATACCTCACTATTATAGTATGGAACCCTGGGTGAGTGAGTGAGTCCGACTCTTTAATCTTCTTGCAGATATGCAACGGAAGTGGTAGATGTTAGAAGATCTAATCTATTTTTGGTGCAGTTGTTCTTTACACTGTTTGTACCTGTGTTGGCTGTCACACGGTTCCTATTGCAGGCCTTTGTATTTAAAGGAGGACACATCTATGGGTACATGGTGAGATATACAACATATTATGTATTTTTCCGCGACTTTATTTTTCATCTCAGCCTGATCGGAGCCGAAATAAGGAGATCCGCAAAGAGCCAGAGTGCTAACTAGTCAGTGGTTTCAAGCAACACAAAATAGTGGTATTTGGCGATCATTTCAGGAGGCCTATAAATAAATAAATAAATAAAAATAAAAAGCCTTTTATTTCTAATCTCATGGTATTTACAATGTTATATAACTACTTTTTAGATGAAATAAGTGTTAGTTGTGTTAGTGTTTGTCTTATTCTAGTTGGTAGTGTTATTTGTATCAGTATTTATTGGAGATGTAGTCCCATATTGGGTAAAGGCCTCCTCCATCCGCTTCCAATGCTCCCGATCTTTGGCAAGGGTCAGCCAGTTTGTGCCAGCAGTCTGGGCTATGTCGTCAGCCCACCTTTTGTATGGTCTTCCAACCTTTCTTTTTCCTAGTGGGCCTTTCCAGTTAGTGGTTCATATCGTCCATCTGTCGTCAGTGAGCCTTGCGATATGTCCTGCCCATCGCCACTTTAGTGCTAGTGCCTGTGTTAGAGCATCTGTCAGCATTGTCTTTTTCCTAATTTTTGTACTTTGCACTTTGTGAATTTTTCTTCTTCCTAGTATGCTCCGCTCCATTGCTCTCTGGGTGGTTATAATTTTTTGTTTGGTTCTGTTAGTGTGAACCCATGTTTGGCGGCCGTATAATAGGCAGGGTAGTATACAAGTATCCATTACTACTTTCTTAAGGTTCAAGGAGCAGGAGGCCTATATGTCCACCAAAGTGTATACCGTCCACCTACTGAAAGACTGACAACAATTGTATTTCTGAACTAGCTGGATTATTTTACTCATGTTTCAATCTTTATGTAACAAATATTTCTGTAACGTGACACTCTGGTACCATGTTTCTTGACATTTTTTGTATGTGTCCTCTACTCAAACATATTACTTTCATTGTGGGCTGCGATTTTGAATACAATACAAAAGGGTGTGGGTCTATATCTCAGCCTACATAAATAAATGTTCCTCTTTTTTACACGACTGCCCAAAAAGAGGAGTGCAATGATTTTAGGGTTCATGTATGTATGTATGTTTCTATGCATGTGAGTTTCTTTATTCCACCATAACTTCTGAACGACTGAGAGATTTGGACATATGGGGTATAGTAAGAATCCTTACATCATTCCGAGTAACATAGGCTATATATTTTTGGAAAAAGTCTTTTTATCACAGGGAAGTCGTGTTTTTGTTTTAAATATTTATTTGTTTAAGTTCTATGATGTAGTTATAATGCTTTTCTTATACAATAGTTGAGTGGGTTTATAAAGTAAGTTTTTTCTTAAACAATATTCCTTTTCAGATACTAGCCTTAGTGGTGAATATTATTGTGTTCCCACTGTCAGCTTATTTGGCTGTAATAGAAAGGCGGTACTTGCTACCTTCTGTGCCCCCGAGCGGGCATGGCATTGTGCTGTTAATGTTCTGGGCAACAATATTTATATCTGAGAATTTATCATTCTTGAATATCAACAAGGAAGGATGGTGGTGGCATTTGAAGGAGTGAGTATGACATAAAACTACTAATGTATCAATGAAGAAATGATTCTATAATGGCATATAGACTCTATATAGATTGCTTTGATGATTCTTTTTAATGCCAGTTCCAAATATTCTATTTTTTATCACTGTATACAATCTAGTACTTGACTGCGATCTCACCTGATGGTAAGTGATGCTGCAGCCTAAGATGTTATCGTACTAACTTGGAAGGGTAAGTAAATTTACCCCAACAGTGTCTACAAGCATCGCACCAGAACGCTAAATCGCTTGGCGGTGCGTCTTTGCTGGTAGGGTGGTAACTAGCCACAGCCTCCCACCAGACCTGACCTGAGCCAACTTAGAAATTATAAAATTCCAAAGAGGCCCGTGGCAGAAATCGAACCGGTTACTTCCCACTCGAATCCGAGTGTGCCAGGGAGGTCTTCGTATTTATCTTCTATTTGCCATACTAGAGATATCAATGTGAAATAAGCTGCATACAAGTTATGTCAAATTTCTATAGTTAGAATATTGGATACCGCTATTAATCCCCATTGATTTAACTTCTGTTTTGTAATTTGAAAATGCCTTATCGTAGGTACATGATGGATCATGTATTAATTTCAAAAGAATTGTATGCTGTTGCAATATAATGAAGAACTTTTCGATTGAATTAAACCAAATCCTTTTTTTTCTAGTCTTCAAGATCGACTGGAAATGTCTCTGTTTGTTGGGCGATATGTCTCCTGCATGATAATGTTTATTCTCGGCATGAAGGCGCCGGGTATCATGCGTCCATACGAGCATCTCCTACCAGATGACGGAAATCGACGGAACATCCCTCCGAGGGTAAGATAAATTATGATCAATTACTTGGTTTATTTAACATAACGTAATTAAACATGGTTACTATACCATTGAAGAATTTCTTAACAACAAAGATTCTTGGAATGATAGAAATATGCTTCCATCTCCTCACGAGATATCTTAAAAATATGTTATAATCTTTCATACTTTATAAGAAATCTTGTATTATAAAAATGACATTTTTGATAAGATCAAGTGCCGAGTTTCTTGCCAGTTCTTCTCGGTGCAAACCTACTTTCCGAACCTGGCGGTAGAGTTTTGACTTTTCATAACAGCCTGTTATTTAGGTCTATGTGAAAATAAATATTTTCATTTTAATTTTCATTTTTTCATTTTCATTTTCATCATCACACATCGATTATGCATCATTAATCATTATCCCTTGTAAATATAAGAAACTGACTGACTGACTGAATGAATGAATTATTGGTAACTGAAATATCAACGCACAGCCCAAACCGCTGAGTCCAGATACTCAAAGTTTAGTACATAGGTTCCTGTAGTTCTTAAATGTGTTCTATAAGAAACGATTTTTCAAACTCACCCCGCAAGGGAGTGAAACAGGGGTTGAAAGTTTGTATGGGGAAATACTTCTTCACGCCGCCACTACTGAACCGATTTGGCTGAAGTTTGGAACGGGGAGAGATTATTATATTCTGGATTAACACAGGTTACTTTTTATCCCGGAAAAATCAATGGTTCCCGCGGGATTTTGTAAACATAAAATTGAGCCGCAGACGTCAGCTAGTAAAAAATAAAGTTTGATTAATTAATGCACAATCGAAAAATCGTATTAAAACTACACCAAGTTAAATGTCGAAAAGTGTTGATTTGTTATTTTTTGGTTTTACTGTATACGTCATACATATTTATTTGCGATTGGGGTTAAAAAAGGGTTTAGCAGTATGTACTTACTTATAAAAAGTTTTCTGTAACAATTTTAAATATAGTGTCAAAGTAATTTGTAATCTTCTGTATTTAGTTTATAGGTTAAGATGTCATGTCCGTATCAAAATTGTTTAATCGTAGTATCAGACGACAAAAAAGTTAAATTAAAGGTATAATTTACTGTTACGCTATAGGCATGAAATGTGATAAAATAATAAGTGATGATTTATAAATAATGCTTCACTACCCATTCTCAAGTAGAGCAAGATGCATAACATTTACAAATGGGTTCCCAAAGAAGTAATTTTTGTTACACTATGTACCTACTTAATGTTTTTAATTGAGCTCGTATTCAAGATAGTACCCAAGTACGGGTATAGTCCATTCGCTTTCATTTTGTCGCTCACCCGGTTGCGGCATTCTCAAAGGACGTGAAGCGACGCCGACCGTGTGCATGTACTTGTAACGACAAATTCTAAGGAAATAGAGTATATAATATTATCTATTAAACTGCTTCGTTGGTGTAGTGGTGAGCATTTTGGACTGCAGATTGCAAGATCCTGGGTTCAATCCCCAGGTCGCAGTAAAGTATTGTAAAGTGGCCCGTGACGGGAATCGAATCTGCGACCTCTCACTCGAATCGGAGCGCGCCGCTACTGCGCCAGAGAGGTCGTTAACGGTGTAGAAGCCGTATTTAAGCGATTTTGAATGAAGTTTTATTCAAAAACAATAAAGACAATTACTTTTAAATTTACATGTCATGTATTTTGGGTCTTTAATCTAAAATCGCTAAGAAGCAGAAACACGATTGTATTAAATTTTCTCGATAGAAAGTTCTCCCAAAAGTTGCTCCAAAATCTCAGGTTTTCTAGTTTTTATCGGATGGACGGATTTAACGGATGGATTTTATGGATGGATCTACATTGGATGTAATTGTAATTTTTGTTTCAAAGTGTCGGTAATCATAATATCCAAAAACGCTAAGAAACAGATTTTTGATAACTGGCTTAGTTTTTGAGTAATTAAGTAAAAGGTCGTTTTTCTGTTATATTCTTCCGCGACGCTGCATGTCGCACCTACCAACGTACCCGTGAGAGTGAGGAAGACAAAAATAAATTCAATAAATCCCCTTAATAATAATGTGTTCCGCGCTGATGGAATCAATCGTCATGTCAACAAGTAAATAAAAGATAATAAAATTCTCTCGCTTTTCTTTGTTACCAAACTCCTCTGAAACGGCTGGACCGATTGTTGTGAAATTTTCACTGTATATTTTCTGGGTTTGGGAGCAGGTTGTTATCTATTTTTTAAGACTAAATGAGGCTAAATGAGAAAAAAAATAATAAGGCAAAACAACGTTTGCCGGGTCAGCTAGTAAAAGATAACGTGCATAGGTTATTAAATTCGGAAATCACATTTAATAAATTCTTAATTTATGTATTTCGTGCTAAAAATAGTCATTCATTTACATAGATTGTAGTGATCGACTGTTAATTTATGAAAGGTTAATTAAGTTTTTTCTATAGAGTTCAGAGTTGCTATAGGAAAAGACATACCGGTTAACTTTGGTTTTGAGTTAGGCAAAAAACGTTAACCATTTTTCATATTGATTTAATCATACTATAGCGAATAATTCAGACAAACAACCCATGATAACTTGGTATAGTTATATACTATCAGTAGTATACCTACTATAAAATATATCGCTTAATTGACCACGTGACGTATCAATATAGCGATAATTCTAATTTTTAGGGTTCCGTACCTAAAGGATTAAACGGCCCTCTATTATTTTAACTTCGTCGTCCGTCTGTCTGTCCGTACGTCTGTCACGAGGCTGTATCTCTTGAACCATGATAAACAGTTGAAATTTTCACAGATGATGTATATCTGTTGCAGTTTTAATAAAAAATACTAAAAACCAATAAAATAAATATGAAAGGGGACTCTCATACACACTCATGAGCTCTTATTTTATTTTATTTATTAGGGTTAACCAGCAGGTTTACAATGATTCTTAAAAATAATTACATTCAAAATTTGCAATAAGTACATTCTAATGGTATGTAAACCCATTTTAGGGTAACCACTACTTGCTAAGTTTTATGCTCGGCTTGCGAAATTGAAAACTATAATTAACCGACATATACCTAATTAATACAATAGAATATGACGTTTTTTTTTTTAAATATTACATTTCAATATAAGTGCAGAAAGTTTTTCATTTCTTTACGAGTCCCGGTTTGTTGACCCAAGCCGAAGGCGAGGGTCAACTATAAGGACGAGTAAAAATGACAATTCCGCACGTGCATTGAACGACGTTTTTTAATACATTTGCGAAAAAAAAACATTTGTTTTACTTGTTTGCCTGCTCCGTGTTTGCATAACGTGTTCGTGTTTATGCGCTTCTGGTACGCCCGCTCCGGTGCCGCGTAGGAGGAAAACACAAAAGCACTAGTGCGGAAAAGAATAACTTTGCGCACGCTAAACACACATGGAAATGTCAACTTTTTGAGCAAATGTATTAAAAATAAATTTTATCATAATCCAATTACTTCTACTACAAGTTGCTATTCTTAAATACCTAGTAATAAAATACGATCTCTTAAAAAATATTTTTTTAAACTCTCAAAAATTTGTTTTGCTCGTTTTTGGTCATCATCATCGACTATTTTGCATCATATTATGTGAAACAGAAGCCCGTATCAATGTTTATTTTGCTCGATATTGATTAAGATTTTTTTAGATTTTTTTAATGAATTGGAACCCTTCGTGGATGAGTCTGACTCGCACTTCACCGATTATTTTTTTATAATAAATCAATAATGTATTCTTGTAGGATGACAACAGATCGACGTTCCGGAACGTATTCGTCAAGCTCAGGACGCTGCTGCCCTTCCTGTGGCCGAGGAAGAGTCTGTGCCTGCAGATCTACGTGTTCATCTGTATCCTGGCGCTGGTCGCGGGCCGAGTCGTCAATCTTTATGTGCCGATTTATAACAAGTGGATAGGTAAGGACTATCATACATTGACTAGCTTTTGCCCGCGGCTCCGCCCTCGTTAACGGCCTATAAGCCGTATTTAGGTGATTTTGAATGAAGTTTTATGCTAAAACTAAAGACAATTACTTTCAAATTTACACGTCATGTACCTAGTTTGGGTGTTTAATCTAAAATCGCTAAGAACCTGAAACACGATTGGATAAAATTTTCTCGATAGAAAGTTGGTCCAAAATTTCAGTTTTTCTAGTTTTTATCGGACACTACATTGGATGTAATTGTAATTTTTGTTTTAAAGTTTCAGTAATAATAATATCCAAAAACGCTAAGAAACAGATTTTTGATAACCAGCTTAGTTTTTGAGTAATTAGGTAAAAGGTCGTTTTTCTGTTATATTCTTCCGCGACGCTGCATGTCGCACCTACCAAATCTCCGTGAGAGTGAGAAAGACAAAAATAAATTCAATAAATCCCCTTAAATTAGATTTTTCACAAATCCAGGGAAAACCCTTAATTTCCTTACGTACCTACATACCTACTTTCAAAAGAAGTAGCTGTAGTTCTCGATTGCTGTGGAAAATTGGGTTTTTTTTTATTTATGTTTCAAATAAATTATATGTGAAGTAGCATTTTTCAGCGTAAAATTTGGCTTTTCACAAATCCCGCGGTCAATATTGGTTTTCTGAGATAAGCTAACTCCGTTCCAAATAGTAACCAAATCGGTTCTGTATTTGCAGAATGAAGGATTATTTATCCCGCGTCACTTTGGTTTTTCACAAATTCCGCAGAAACCATGGTTTTTCCAAGATAAAAAGTAGCCTATAATAATACATCCATACAGGGTCATATAAAAATACCAAATCGCTCTCGACTTATAGTTGTTTACATTAAAACAAACAACTTTTGTTCTACGACTTTTCAAAATTCAGTTTTAATTTATTTCATACAAAAAATGATTAAATCATGTTATTTCTGTAAAGTGACATTACACTGTGAAACCAATCGCCGCGGTTTCGCGCATCTCCGCCGTTGCCAACTTGCCACTTACCGATGTTACATTACAGAGTAATAACTATTAGGTAGAGTATCTCTGTTAAATATTGAACATTTGATATCTCTAAAAATATCGAATTAAAAAAAGTGGTAGAACAAAAGTTGATAGTTTTATTTGATCTGGTATTTTATATAACTCTGTATATTTTGAATGTTGTGGAATAATAATTGTTGGTTTGTTTATTAATCTTTCAATCAAGTTCTTGCACAGACGTGGTTGAAAGCGCGGAGAGTTGACATAGGCTATTTTTGATCCCATAAATCTCAAGGGAAGGGTATTGTAACAAACCAAAATTCACGAAAAGAAGTGGGAAGAAACTACACTTGCTCTTTTGAAGATATGCATTCTGCATAAACTAAAAATCTTTACCATTCCTTATTGATTTCCTTATTTATTTATTCATTGTTTGGCGTAACTAAAATTATTTTGGGAAAACATTGTTACTAGCTAGATATAGGTATGATTATATAATGTATACATGCAAAACTTGTTCATAATTAGGTTACACTGTTAAATTTTTAAATACACCCATCCATATCTTTAATCTCAGAACCTGTTTGCTGATTACTGTTAGGTCGTATAAATAAGTACCATTGATAAATAATATTTACGCGCGTGTGTTTTTTTACTGAAAGTGCATACTTAATAACCGAGCCGCAGGCGAGTTTTTACTAATCAGTATCCTCACCTAAAACTTGGTAATCGCCAAGAATTATATTTATACGCACGTGGGGTATACAACACTTTTCAACATAGGTTGAAGGAAAAAGTTACTGTAAAATAAAAAGCTTTCTCCTAGAAAGCGATTTTCAAAAAAAAGAGAGATACAAAGAATGTATAACTATTACATGTTTTTTTTAATATTGACTTTCGTCTCGTAGCAATTTTCAAAACGCTGATAAGTATCTACTTTATTTATTACCATTTTGTGAGAAAACGTATTGAAATATTAAGTTACTTACGAAAGTGCCAAGGAATTGTAATAATTAATACAAAGCACAAATGGAGTAAATAAATTCGTTACCGAAAAAGAATTTGCAGTATATCATTTTTAAACTTGACCCATATACGTGAGTTCAAATGCTATCGCACGGGTTATCTCAATCGTGAGCGGTTGTGAAAAATACCAAAAGAATTCACCGTTTCAATCAAAATCTATCCAGAAGTTATCATAATAAATTATGCCATCTGGTATCGAGAGAATGTAGCGTGGATTTGGAAAGTCCCGTTTACATATATTTTTGGAATTATTAGTTTTTTAGAGGGTAGTTGTGAAGCGTGCTCGGTTTCGGGAGGTTGCGGGTTCGATTTCCGGCACAGCCCAGCTCTTTGATTCTGAAAAAATACTTTAGCAGCGACGAGCTTACACCTATGCAGCTGATTGGTTAATACTTGCATTAATTATGCAGCGAAGGCGCCAATTAGCTGGTGATAGCTGCGGGGCTAGACAAAGTCACAAGCGTTTGGCGTTAACGCTAGTCGACAAAAATGTATGCACAAAACAAATGACTGTAGAAAAACCACGATAATAATTACTAAACACGCTGTGTTTGATACTGTCGGCTGTCAATTGTCAAGCGAAGTACTCTAAAGTTATCTACAAGGTCCGCGAGAACGCCAGCGAGCGTTCAAGTTGTCGTAGTTAATTATTCAAACACAGCGTGTTTAGTAATTATTATCGTGGTTTTTCTACAGTCATTTGTTTTGTCCATACATTTTTGTCGACTAGCGTTAACGCCAAACGCTTGTGACTTTGTCTAGCCCCGCAGGGTTGCTATAGTTGCCGGCGATGTTTTGCCGATGTACAATTTTAAATTTTCCAGAATCGCACCCTAGTTAGGAATTTTATAATTGGAATGGAGATATATGATACCCTGGATTAACACAGGCTAAATCCTGCAAAAATCCATGCTTCCCGCGGGATTTGTGAAAATAACCGAAATTCACGCGGTCGCCATTACTAATGTATGGTAAATGGCAATGACATATATCATCGATAAATCTCACTTGATCTACTTATCGCCTTGGCTATTTTATTCCCAAGCCTTTTTAATGTCGAAGCGATATCGATTCTGATTCTGTAATAGAAATAGAATCGATAAAGTAACATGGCTACGGATGAAAAAATTCGCCATTAAATTGATTCGTTTGTTGCAGTCGATAGTTTGTCGATACCGCCACTGCTCTTCCGATGGGACCTGGTGGTGATCTACGTTATGTTCAAGTTCCTGCAAGGCGGCGGCACGGGCGGGATGGGGCTACTAAACAATCTGCGCTCGTTTCTATGGATCAGAGTGCAGCAGTACACCACTAGGGAGTTACAGGTATGTAAATCTTTATTCTTTACTGCAGGGCTAGACAAAGTAACAGTCGTTTAGCGTTGACGACAGTAGATAAAAATGTATGGACAAAACAAGTGACTGTAGGGAAACCACGTGACAATATAGAGGAAAACACGCTTTTTTTGAAAATCGACTACGACAATTTGAACGCTCCCTGGCGTTCTCAAAGACGTTGTAGATAACTTTAGCGTACTTCACATGACGATTGACAGCCGACAGTGAACAACGCTAAGCATAAAGTAGATTCTGCTTTATTTGTTTTCACTCGTCACGTGGTTTGTCCATACATTTTTATCTACTATCGTGAACGCTAAACGACTGTTACTTTGTCTAGCCCCGCAGATTTTCTTAAGAATTACAAGTACTTCGGTCGGTGAAATACGTCGTTGCACGCGGTGCAATTAAATAGATCAACTGTTGCTCTCTCTGTCCCTCTTATGGGCTCCGGCAGGCTGCCGGACAAAAGGCGCCGTCTCATGTCAATCCCATTCGTGTTTATTTTCGATACGATGGCAATCATATTGTGGATACAGTAAATAGTTTGACGACAGGGCCTACACAGGACAAAAAAAGTACTAAACTACTATTTTACATATAGGTACTACTATTTTACACTAGGTAGGTAATAGGTATTCTTAATGTTCCAATACTATTACATTATCGCTAGATTGACCACTTTGACTGCGGGATAGGTAAAGGACATTCATATTGAAATTGAAATTTACTATTAACAACAGAATAAAATTAACATATTTATAAAAATGTGTTTTCAAAAGTGTAAGTTGAAAAACCTGTATCTCAAGGTCCCATACTCTTCCTTTAATGTAAAAACTACTACAATACGTTGATGTGTAAACTGTAAAAAATACAAGATATGCTGTTTTAAATTCCTGCGTTTGTTGGTGGTCAGACGGCGGTCGACCTTCGCCCTGGCTCAAAGTACTCATGAAATAATATCTCTGAAATACAAATAAATTAAATAGTTGTTTGTTACGAATACATAGGTAATATTATATTATCGATTAATTATCTTTTTGCTTAAAGTACATTTCAATATAAGTGCGGAAAGTTTGTCATTTCTTTACGAGTCCCGTTTTGATGACCCAAGCCGAAGGCGCGGGTCAACTATAGGGACGAGTAGAAAGGACAATTCCGCACGAGCATTGAATGACGTTTTTTAATACATTTGCGAAAAAAAAATATTGGTTTTAAGTGTTTGACTGCTCCATGTTTGCGTGCCGTGCTCGTGTTTGTGTGCGTTCTAGTGCGCCCGCACCAGTGCCGCACAGGAGGAACACATAAAGCGCTAGTGCGGAAAAGAATTACTTTCCGCACGCAAAACACACATGGAAAGGTCTACTTTTTGAGCAAATGTATTTTCCACACTGAGCATGTTAATACTATAAACTCGGTGGTCTCGGCGGTATGTTCTCCCGTAGCTCAATGGTAGAGCACCCAGCCGCGGGTTCAAATCCCACCGCGTGAAATATTATTACGACTATATACAGGAACTAGTAGGGCGCGTGAGGGCGCGGGCCACATGTGGCCCGCGTGCAGTCTTCCCGCCCATAAAACTATCGCCGTCATCTCACAATTGGAATCTGATTGGCAGTGGGCTGAAAAAATTACGTAGTAGCACGGTCATGGTTTTAAAGATAGTTAACTACTGTTCAAACAGTCCTTAACTATCTTTAAAACCATGACCGTGCTCCTCAATCATCAACCTAGATCATCATCTCTTTTCACATTTTTCTTTGGCAATTCGCCGAAAAACTGCATCAATGCATTGCATAATTATATTCGAAATGTAAATTTTCTATGAAAAAATAAATTCCGCCATTTTGATTTTTTTCTACCTATCAAAAACACCTTCGGGTCCTGATTACCTTTTGCTAAGAAACCACACTCCAATCTTTTATACTTTCCGAGATAGACAACACGAAATTTGTATGGCGGCCATCTTGAATCCGCCATTTTGGATTTTTTTTAGCTCACTGCCAATTCCATTAGGTTCCGAGTATTTTTTGTTTGAGCAGTCCCCACCTAACTATAATACCTTGCCCGTGCTCCTCGACCGTCTTAGAAACCCTCAATCATCATCACATTCCGTATTATTCTCTGGAAGTTCTCTGAAGAACCATATACACTTGCAAAGTTTTCAACTTTTCGTCTCTTCAAAATTCCCCATACATTTTCTATGAAAAAAATGAAGTCCGCCATTTTGAATTTTTTTTCTATCCATCGTATAGACCTTCGGATCCTGATCAACTCTTGTCAAGAAACCGTTCGTCCATCTTTTATACTTTCCGAGATATCGACGAAATTTGAATGGCGGCCATTTTGAATCCGCCATTTTGAAATTTTTTTTAGCTCGTTGCCAATTGGATGACGTTTCGAATGACATTTGGTCGAGCACCCCCCACCTATCTGCAATACCTTTGGCTGTGCTCTTCACCCGTCTCCGATATCCTCACTCATCAGCTCTCCGTATTTTTCCTCCGAATGAATTTTTCCCTTTTATACGAAATGGTCATTGAAAAAAAAAATTTCATACAAAATTGTTCAGGAGAGGTGATCAATCAGTCAGTGAGTGAATCAGCACGAGTAGCTATATATATATAGTAACTAGTAGGGTGCGTGAGTGCGCGGGCCACATTTGGCCCGCGGGCTGTCTTTCCGCCTATAAAAGTATCACAATCCTCAGTCGTCATCCCTTCTGATATTTTTCTCTGTGAATCAATACTCGCCATTCATTTTCTATGAAATAATAAATTCCGCCATTTTGAGTTTTTTTTATCCATCGAATATACCTTCGGGTCCTGATCACTTCTTGTCAAGAAACCGTTCTTCCATCTTTTATACTCTTCGAGATATTGACGAAATTCGTTTGGCGGCCATTTTGAATCCGCCATTTTGAAATTTGTTTCAGCTCACTGCCAATTGCATGACGTTTCGAATGACATTTGGTCGAGCACCCCCCACCTATCTGCAATACCCTTGGCTGTGCTCTTCACCCGTCTCCGAATCCTCACTCATCAGCTCTCTCCATATTTTTGTTCTTAATGAATTTTTCCCTTCTATACGGAATGGTCATTGAAAAAAAAAATTTTCATACAAAATTGTTGAGGAGAGGTGATCAATCAGTCAGTGGCCAATCAGCACGAACAGCTATATATATGTTAACTAGTAGGGTGCGTGGGGGCGCGGGCCACATGTGGCCCGCGTGCTGTCTTCCCGCCCATAAAAACCCCTTCAAAATTCCCTTTACATTTTCTACGGAAAAAAATAAATTCCGCCATTTTGAATTTTTTTTTCATCCATCGAATAGACCTTTGGGTCTTGATCACTACTTGTCAAGAAACCATTCTTCCATCTTTTATACTTTCCGAGATATTGGCGAAATTCGTTTGGCGGCCATTTTGAATCCGCCATTTTGAAAATTTTTCTAGCTCACTGCCAATTAGATGATGTTTCAAATGACATTTGGTCGAGCACCCCCCACCTATCTGCGATACCCTTGGCTGTGCTCTTCACCCGTCTCCGAAATCCTCAATCATCAGCTCTCTCCATATTTTTGTTCTTAATGATTTTTTCCCGTCTATATGACAGCATACGTCAAAAAAAATTTTTCATACAAAATTGTTCAGGAGAGGTGATCAATGAGTGAGTGAATCAGCACGAGTAGCTATATATATATTAACTAGTAGGGCGCGTGAGGGCGCGGGCCACATGTGGCCCGCGGGCTGTCTTCCCCCTATTCGCCTTCCAACTTTTAGTCTCTTCGATATTCCCCATACTATTTCTATGAAAAAAAATAAAGTCCGCCATTTTGATTTTTTTTTCTATCCATCGTATAGACCTTCGGATCCTGATCAACTCTTGTCAAGAAACCGTTCTTCCATCTCTTATACTTTTCGAGATATTGGCGAAATTCGTTTGGCGGCCATTTTGAATCCGCCATTTTGTTTTTTTTTTCAGCTCACTGCCAATTGGATGACGTTTCAAATGACATTTGGTCGAGCACCCCCCACCTATCTTGAATACCCTGACCGTGCACTTCACCCGTCTTCGAAATCCTCAATCATCAGCTCTCTCCATATGTTTGTTCTTAATGAATTTTTCCCTTCTATACGGAACGGTCATTGAAAAAAAAATTTTTCATACAAAATTGTTCAGGAGAGGTGATCAATCAGTCAGTGGCCAATCAGCACGAGTAGCTTATATATAGAATAGACCTTCGGGTCCTGATCACTTCCTGTCAAGAAACCACTATTCCGTCTTTTATACTCTTCGAGATAATGGCGAAATTCAAATGGCGGCCATTTTGAATCCGCCATTTTGAATTTTTTTTCAGCTCACTGCCAATTGGATGACGTTTCGAATTACATTTGGACGAGCATCCCCCACCTATCTGTAATACCCATTGCTGTGCTCTTCATTCCTCTCCGAAATCCTCAATCATCAGCTCTCTCCGTATTTTTCCTCCGAATGAATTTTTCTCTTGTATACGAAACGCATAGTGAAAAAAAAATTTTTCATACAAAATTGTTCAGGAGAGGTGATCAATGAGTCAGTCAGTGAATCAGCACAAGCAGCTATATATATATTAACTAGTAGGGCGCGTGGGGGCGCGGGCCACATGTGGCCCGCGTGCTGTCTTCCCCCCTATTTGCCTTACAACTTTAGTCCCTTCAACATTCCCCATACATTTTCTATGAAAAAAATAAATTCCGCCATTTTGAATTTTTTTCCTATCCATCCAATAGACCTTCGGGTCCTGATCACATCTTGTCAAGAAACCATTCTTCCATCTATTATACTCTTCGAGATATTGACGAAATTCGTTTGGCGGCCATTTTGAATCCGCCATTTTGAAAATTTTTTCAGCTCACTGCCAATTGGATGATGTTTCAAATGACATTTGGTCGAGCACCCCCCACCTATCTGCGATACCCTTGGCTGTGCTCTTCACCCGTCTTCGAAATCCTCAATCATCAGCTCTCTCCGTATTTTTCCTCCGAATGAATTTTTCCCTTATATACGAAATGGTTATTGAAAAAAAAATTTTTCATACAAAATTGTTCAGGAGAGGTGATCAATCAGTGAGTCAGTCAGTGAATCAGCACAAGTAGCTATATATATAGTAACTAGTAGGGTGCGTGGAGGCGCGGGCCACATGTGGCCCGCGTGCTGTCTTCCCGCCTATAAAAAATCCCTTTAAAATTCCCCCTTCATTTTCTATGAAAAAATAAATTCCGCCATTTTGAATTTTTTTTCTTTCCATCGAATAGACCTTCGGGTCCTGATTACTTCTTGTCAAGAAACCGTTCTTCCATCTTTTATACTTTCCGAGATATCGACGAAATTCGAATGGCGGCCATTTTAAATCCGGCATTTTGAAATTTTTTTCAGCTCATTGCCAATTGGATGACGTTTCAAATGACATTTGGTCGAGCACCCCCCACCTATCTGCGATACCCTGGCTGTGCTCTTCACCCGTCTTCGAAATCCTCACTCATCAGCTCTCTACGTATTTTTCCTCCGAACGAATTTTTCCTTTATATACGAAAAGGTTATTGAAAAAAAAAAATTTCATACAAAATTGTTCAGGAGAGGTGATCAATCAGTGAGTGAATCAGCACAAGCAGCTATATATATATTATTAACTAGTAGGGCGCGTGGGGGCGCGGGCCACATGTGGCCCGCGGGCTGTCCTCCCCCTATTCGCCTTCCAACTTTTAGTCTCTTTGATACTCCCCATACATTTTCTATGAAAAAATAAATTCCGCCATTTTGATTTTTTTTTCTCTTCATCGGATAGACCTCCGGGTCCTGATCACTTCTTGTCAAGAAACCGTTCTTCCATCTTTTATACTTTCCGAGATATCGACGAAATTCGGATGGCGGCCATTTTGAATCCGCCATTTTGAATTTTTTTTCAGCTCACTGGCAATTGGATGACGTTTCGAATGACATTTGGTCGAGCACCCCTCACCTATCTGCAATACCCTTGGCTGTGCTCTTCATCCGTCTCCGAATCCTCAATCATCAGCTCTCTCCGTATTTTTCCTCCGAATGAATTTTTCCCTTATATACGAAACGGTCATTGAAAAAAAATTTTTTCATACAAAATTGTTCAGGAGAGGTGATCAATCAGTCAGTCAGTCAGTGAATCAGCACGAGTAGCTATATATATAGTAATTAACTAGTAGGGTGCGTGGGGGCGCGGGCCACATGTGGCCCGCGTGCTGTCTTCCCCCCTTTAGTCTCAACATTCCCCATACATTTTCTATGAAAAAATAAATTCCGCCATTTTGAATTTTTTTTCTGCCCATCGAATAGACCTTCGGGGCCTGATCACTTCTTGTCAAGAAACCGTTCTTCCACCTTTTATACTCTTCGAGATATCGGCGAAATTCTTTTGGCGGCCATTTTGAATCCGCCATTTTGAATTTTTTTTCAGCTCACTGCCAATTGGATAACGTTCCGAATGACATTTGGTCGAGCACCCCCCACCTATCTTCAATACCCTGGTCGTGCTCTTCACCCGTCTTCGAAACCCTCAATCATCAGCTCTCTCCATATTTTTGTTCTTAATGATTTTTTCCTTTCTATACGAAATGGTTATTGAAAAAAAAATTTTTCATACAAAATTGTTCAGGAGAGGTGATCAATCAGTGAGTCAGTGAGTGAATCAGCCCGAGTAGCTATATATATAGTAACTAGTAGGGTGCGTGGGTGCGCGGCCCACATGTGGCCCGCGTGCTGTCTTCCCCCCTATTTGCCTTCCAACTTTTAGTCTCAGACTACATTAGCTTTTAGTCTCTTCAACATTCCCCATACATTTTCTAAGAAAAAAATAAATTCCGACATTTTGAATTTTTTTCCTATCCATCGTATAGACCTTCGGATCCTGATCAACTCTTGTCAAAAAACCGTTCTTCCATCCTTTATACTTTCCAGGATATCGACGAAATTCGAATGGCGGCCATTTTGAATCCGCCATTTTGATTTTTTTTTCAGCTCACTGGCAATTGGATGACGTTTCGAATGACATTTGGTCGAGCACCCCCCACCTATCTTCGATACCCTGGTCGTGCTCTTCACCCGTCTCCGCAATCCTCAATCATCAGCTCTCTCCATATTTTTGTTCTTAATGAATTTTTCCCCTTTATACGAAACGATCAGTAAAAAAAAATTTTTTCATACAAAATTGTTCAGGAGAGGTGATCAATCAGTCAGTGGCCAATCAGCACGAGTAGCTATATATATATTAACTAGTAGAGCGCGTGGGGGCGCGGGCCACATGTGGCCCGCGTGCTGTCTTTCCCCCTTTAGTCTTAATATTCCCCATACATTTTCTATGAAAAAATAAATTCCGCCATTTTGAATTTTTTTTCTATCCATCGAATAGACCTTCGGGTCCTGATCACTTCTTGTCAAGAAACCGTTCTTCCATCTTTTATACTTTCCGAGATATCGACGAAATTAGTTTGGCGGCCATTTTGAATCCGCCATTTTGAAATTTTTTTCAGCTCACTGCCAATTGGATGACGTTTCGAATGACATTTGGTGGAGCACCCCCTACCTATCTTCAATACCCTGGCCGTGCTCTTCACCCGTCTTCGAAATCCTCACTCATCAGCTCTCTCCGTATTTTTCCTCCGAACGAATTTTTTTCTTTTATACGACCCCATCCTTGAAAAAAAATTTTTTCATACAAAATTGTTCAGGAGAGGTGATCAATCAGTCAGTCAGTCAGTGAATCAGCACGAGTAGCTATATATATATTAACTAGTAGGGCGCGTGGGGGCGCGGGCCACATGTGGCCCGCGTTCTTTCTTTCCCCCTATTTGCCTCCCAACTTTTAGTCTCTTCAACATTCGTCATACATTTTCTATGAAAAAATGAAGTCCGCCATTTTGATTTTTTTTTCTATCCATCGTATAGACCTTCTGATCCTGATCACATCCTGTCAAGAAACCGTTCTTCCATCTTTTATACTTTCCGAGATATCGACGAAATTCGAATGGCGGCCATTTTGAATCCGCCATTTTGAATTTTTTTTTAGCTCACTGCCAATTGGATGACGTTTCAAATGACATTTGGTCGAGCACCCCCCACCTATCTCTGATACCCTTGGCTGTGCTCTTCACCCGTCTCCGAATCCTCACTCATCAGCTCTCTCCATATTTTTGTTCTTAATGAATTTTTCCCTTGTATACGGAATGGTCATTGGAAAAAAAATTTTTCATACAAAATTGTTCAGGAGAGGTGATCAATCAGTCAGTGGCCAATCAGCACGAACAGCTATATATATAGTAACTAGTAGGGTGCGTGGGGGCGCGGGCCACATGTGGCCCGCGTGCGGTCTTCCCCCTATTTGCCTTTCAACCTTAAGTTTCTTACGGTTGAAAGGCAAATACGTTCCCCATACATTTTCTATGGAAAAATAAATTCCGCCATTTTGATTTTTTTTTCTATCCATCGAATAGACCTTCGGGCCCTGATCACTTATTGTCAAGAAACCGTTCTTCCGTCTTTTATACTTTCCGAGATATCGACGAAATTCGTTTGGCGGCCATTTTGAATCCGCCATTTTGAAATTTTTTTCAGCTCACTGCCAATTGGATGACGTTTCAAATGACATTTGGTCGAGCACCCCCCACCTATCTTCGATACCCTGGCCGTGCTCTTCACCCGTCTTCGAAATCCTCAATCATCAGCTCTCTCCGTATTTTTCCTCTTCATGAATTTTTCCCCTCTATACGACATCATCCTTGAAAAAAAATTTTTTCATACAAAATTGTTCAGGAGAGGTGATCAATGACCCAATCAGCACGAGTAGCTATATATATATACTAGTAGGGCGCGTGAGGGCGCGGGCCACATGTGGCCCGCGTGCTGTCTTCCCCCCTATTTGCCATCCAACTTTTAGTCTCTTCAATATTCTCCATACCTTTTGTATGAAAAAAAATATTCCGCCATTTTGAATTTTTTTTCTATCCATCGAATAGACCTTCGGGTCCTGATTACTTCTTGTCGAGAAACCGTTCTTCCATCTTTTATACTTTCCGAGATATCGACGAAATCCGTATGGCGGCCATTTTGAATCCGCCATTTTGAAATTTTTTTCAGCTCACTGCCAATTGCATGACGTTTCAAATGACATTTGGTCAAGCACCCCCCACCTATCTTCGATACCCTCCCCGTGCTCTTCACCCGTCTTCGAAATCCTCAATCATCAGCTCTCTCCGTATTTTTCCTCCGAATGAATTTTTCTCTTGTATACGAAACGCATAGTGAAAAAAAATTTTTTCATACAAAATTGTTCAGGAGAGGTGATCAATGAGTCAGTCAGTGAATCAGCACGAGTAGCTATATATATATTAACTAGTAGGGTGCGTGGGGGCGCGGGCCACATGTGGCCCGCGTGCCGTCTTCCGCCCTATTCACCTTCCATCTTCCAGCCTCTTCAATATTTCCATACATTTTTCTATGAAAAAAAATATTCCGCCATATTGAATTTTTTTTCTATCCATCGAATAGACCTTCGAGTCCTGATCACTTTTTGTCAAGAAACCACTCTTCCATCTTTTATACTTTCCGAGATATCGACAAAATTCGAACGGTGGCCATTTTGAATCCGCCATTTTGAAATTTTTTCCAGCTCACTGCCAATTGGATGACGTTTCAAATGACATTTGGTCGAGCACCCCCCACCTATCTTCGATACCCTGGCCGTGCTCTTCACCCGTCTCCGAAATCCTCAATCATCAGCTCTCTCCGTATTTTTCCTCCGAATGAATTTTTCTCTTGTATACGAAACGCATAGTGAAAAAAAAATTTTTCATACAAAATTGTTCAGGAGAGGTGATCAATCAGTGAGTCAGTCAGTGAATCAGCACGAGTAGCTATATATATAGTAATATTAATAACATTCTAAGTGTGTAAAACGCTGTAACGAAGTGAAAAGGTGCCTTACCTATTACAATGTTGCCTTGTGGGTGAACCAATTTTGATGGATCACTCACAAAGATCCAGTAATCTTTTCATAGATCTAGCCATTACCACCGACTTATCTTAAGCGGTATTAGCTCAAAATATTGGCTTATTTCGATAGATTTGATCTTCCATCAAGTTACCGACTTGAGTCAACATTGTTGAATCAAGCGTCCGATATGATTTGATTTATCAGGTCTCTTAACATAATATGAGTATCAACATCATAAAGTCATAAAATCTCGTGCACACTTTTCGACTTAATTTTTATTTTATTATGTTATACATAATCAGATCGTAACCATGTTCTAATGATTGTAATTTATTGATTGATTCAAATCTAATTGAGATAACCTTGGTTCTTAAAATATATTTTAAATGATACAAAAATGCCAATCTGAATGCAAATAAATGTCAATTTTAGAAACCGTTTTTAGGCCAATGAGATGTGATACTAAAATGTGAACAAACTTTGACCTCTCAAAATCGATTATTTGTGTCTGTTACACAGTTTTTGCATCTACAAGAATTTAAAGCAAGATATAGTAGTTAAATAATAAAAGTAAAATTACAAATTTTAAAAACCCCCGACACAAAAAATAAAATATAAAAAGTAACAATAATATTTTAAACCTATTATAATAATTATTATCGTCACAATATAATATTAAGTACGTTCAAATATTTTTTAATTCAAGCGTCGTCGCATCGTCGGGGGACATATGGACACGTCAAACTTATAACACCCCTTTTGCGTCTCTCTAACGGTCATCCGACGATGCGACGACGCTTGAATTAAAAAATATTTGAACGTACTTAATATTATATTGTGACGATAATAATTATTATAATAGGTTTAAAATTATTATTTGTTACTTTTTATATTTTATTTTTTGTGTCGGGGGTTTTTAAAATTTGTAATTTTACTTTTATTTTGTCCTTTTTAAAGTAGTTAAATAAGGTAATAAATATAGGGAAGGAATTAATAGTGATAATTAAGTAACAGTTTTACCTTCCTACTCGTAAGTCTAGGTTAAATATTAGGTAGGTATTTGTTTTTGCATTAGTTTTTAAGCAATTTATGTATGCCTATGGGAACGATAGGATATATGGAAGGTAGTCAGATCCCCTGACCAACTATTAAAGAGCTGATGATCTTCAAACGGCAAATCAGGACATGGTTACCTTACCATATACTTTCAATATCATTGAAGTAACACTGTACCAAATTTCGAATCGATAGGATATATGGAAGGTAGTCAGATCCCCTCATCAACTATTAAAGAGCTGATCTTCTTCAAACGGCTGATCAGGTCATGATTACCTTACCATATACTTTCAATATCATTGAAGTAACACTGTACCAAATTTCGAATCGATAGGATATATGGAAGGTAGTCAGATCCCCTCATCAACTATTAAAGAGCTGATCTTCTTCAAACGACTGATCAGGTCATGATAACCTTACCATATACTTTCAATATCATTCAAGTAACATTGTACCAAATTTCGAATCGATAGGATATATGGAAGGTAGTCAGATCCCCTCATCAACTATTAAAGAGCTGATGATCTTCAAACGGCAAATCAGGTCATGGTTACCTTACCATATACTTTCAATGTCATTGAAGCTACACGGTACCAAATTTCGAATCGATCGGACATAAAGAAGTTAGTCAGATCCCCTCATCAACTAGAAAATAGCTGATAATCTTCAAACGGCTGAACAGATTTTCATGAAACATGGCTAAGAACACTCGGGATAAAATTATCTATGACACAAAATAAACTTCATGAAAATCGGTCCATCCGTTTGGGAGCTACGCTACCACAGACAGATACACAGATACACAGACACGTTAAACTTATAACACCCCTTTTGCGTCGGGGGTTAAAAAGAGTTGAAAATTATGAAAATGTCAGAATAAAGTACATTTTTAGTGGATAGTCAAGTAATCAAAAATTATACTAATAATTCTTTTTAACATTTTGTATTTACATACTTTTTAATCAGTCATATCATGTAGAGAAAAATTATTGTTTCCGTAAATTAACTTCATGACTTTTTTGACGAACTATAAGTTAAATGATACATAATATAAGTTTATTATTGGCATAATAATATTAATTTAAAGTATTATGTTGTCCTTTCCTCGTATTGTTATTCTACTCTGCCTTGAATTGATACATTTTAATTGCCCGGTGACAATCGCATTTACCGTGAAGAATAGTGGATTAATTAAAAGAATTTTGAATTTCCTTTATTTTTTGAATCGAAAGGCGGATGTTTGTTGCAGTTAGCATTGAAAATTGAAATGAAACTGGTTGAAACAGTATTTTTCGAAAACTCAGCATCAGAATATATCTCTCCAACCTTACCATATTTTAGAAGAAAACTTTCACAATATGTTGTTATATGCCTTGCATTGTTGTGAGTTATAAAATTAATGAGTGTCTTTTACGCATCGTTCTATTTTATAATTTGAAAAAATAATTATGTGACCTAAATGATCCTCGTCTAAAGTCCTACTCCTAAGTGGTCCTCTTTTATAGGACCTCCAGTTCCAACTCTCTATTTTGCTTTTGATACTAACTCAAACTAACTCCATTATCTATACCCAGCCTCACCCGTACGATTTTAATTATGTAATAAACTTTCATACTATGTTATCAAAGTTGTAAATAATGACATTTTTGTAAAGAGCAAGTGCCGAGTTTCTTGCAATTTCTTCTCGGTGCAAACCTGTTCAAACTTGGCGGTAGAGTTCCATGAGAGCCTGTAAATTAGGTTAAAAATAAAGATTTACATATTTTCGATTTAGATCGTTTATTGGTGACTGGTGAGTTATACAGTGTGACAAAAACTCTAACAGTTAGACATACTTTTATCTTAAAAATTATTCTTAAATATCATAAATCTTTAAGCACATACAAACTCAATGACATCCGGAACCAAAGACGTCAAGACAGAGTTTTTACTTTAGAAAAAATTTCCACATCAAAGACTATTACACTAATGAATGGAAAGGCCCCTTTAATACATGCTTACCTGGTTTAGGGGTCAGGAGTCCAAAGAACATTGTAAACTGAGTGATTTCAAATAAAAATATTATTTATTTTTTGTTATTAAAAATTTCGTTTTGTTCCAGCTAGAGCTATTCCGGCATTTGCACGAACTGCCCCTGAAATGGCATCTCTCCCGCAAGACGGGCGAAGTGCTGCGCGTGATGGACCGCGGCACGGACTCCATAGACAATCTGCTGTCGTACATCCTGTTCTCTATCACGCCCACAATCATAGACATTATAATCGCGGTGGTTTATTTCATCACGGCCTTCAATGCTTGGTTCGGCCTCATTGTTTTCTCAACTATGGTTCTTTATATAAGTGAGTATGTATTTAGTTTGAATTTATACTTGATTTCTGATATGATTTTTCAAAAAGAGATTTAGTGAAAAACCGATTTTGATTTTTCGACGAACTTGCAGAAACCATGGATATTTCCTACGTATGTAGTATGGTTTAATGTAGGGTACATAATCTGTTACTATTCTTTATTTCAGCCAAATCATTCCTAATCCAAAAATGATGTTGCATTGGTGAAGTCAATATTTCCCTTCATGGAACTGCATTGTCATTTAAATGATGGATAAAATTGCAAATCGTTCTTTGAGCCTTCTCTACGGCCCACTTGCGCCAAACAGCGGGTTAAATTATTACATTTTTAAACCAACGTAACGTACATTTCGACTTATTGTAACAATTTACGTAAATTATTCACGCTAACCCAGCCATATGCAAGTGATCCTAAATGTCATATACTTACCAATAGTAGTGTTATTATCTCGCTGCAGACTCGGTCGTAAATCATTCGAGTGTTTCGCTTTTGTTGTTCTTTGTTGAGTTGTGCATTACTGCAGAACAACAAAAGCGAAACAAAAGCGAAACACTCGAATGATTTATGACCGAGTCTGCAGCGAGATAATAACACTACTATAATCGTATTTTGATACTTCCATTTGATATACTATATCTTGCGGGCCAAAGTCGCTTATTGTGTGAATATTTGAGTCCTTGTAATGGCGAGTACCCCTCCTATTTCAGACGAACGCATCCCGCGCATCTTGTAGTTTGAGGGGAAACTCATCGGTTAAGCTTCTGCAAATGGGATGCACGTTATGTAATAAGTCTTCATTACAACAAATTCTGTTTATTCCAGTCCAAAAAACAAAAAAATTGTAATTTTAAGAGTAGATTACTATATAAGAGCTTATACTGTGAGGAAACTTATAAGGGTAAATAAAGCGTTTCTTTTTTTTATATATATTTTTTTTTATTCCAGTCGCAACAATAATGGTGACAGAATGGCGCACGAAGTTCCAGCGCAGAATGAACCTCGCCGACAACGAGCAGAAGGCGCGCTCCGTCGACTCGCTGCTCAACTACGAGACCGTCAAGTACTACGGCGCTGAGAACTACGAGGTCGTTGCGTACAGGGACGCCATTTTGAATTTTCAGGTACGCAATACGTATAAACCTTTTTTATAGACAGGAAATTCCCGGGGGGTATCCACCTTTCGTCATTGAAAACTATGTGGGGCGTGCCCGCTAAATTCTAAGCTTTTTCATGAGGGACTCCGTTGGCGGAAGTACGGGATTCACCGGCGTATTAAACTCGCTCCCGCCAGGTTTTGGTCATCGTTGGCGGGACTACGGGTTTCACTGGCGTATTAAACTCACTCTCGCCAGGTTTCGGCCAGCCACCGGTGTGGCAGGTTCCGCCACTGCCAGCAGCCTGGCCGCTGCCTACCCTCTTGAGGAGCGTGCCAGTTACAAAAAAAATATTTCTAAGGGAAGTAAAATTGCATAAAAGGCTATTGTAGTTTCCGATAAACTTTTAGGAAAACTATCTATCGACAATTTTTTTCCTATCATATTTCTGCCTCTGAACGGATTTAGATTTAAGACCCATAAATACATGAAATTTAAATTTAGTAAGTCATCCAGGGCTGCTATGCTACATTTGTGCGTCAAACCACAGATCAAACGCAGCAATGGAATCGCTCGATTTTCATAAGCTATGAAATCAAATGAAAATCAATCGTTTCCTATTGCTGGTGTTGATTCAATTGATTTGTAGGCTAGGTTATATATTTTGTTCATAGTGAACAAAGACTTCATTATTATTAAAATGCATTAAAATATTTTCATTTTTCGTTTCAGAAAGAGGAATTCAAATCCCTGATCACCCTCAACATGTTAAATACGATGCAAAATATCATTATTTGCGCCGGTAAGTAAACACTGGATAACATTTATCATAATCAAATACCTTCATATTTATTTCTCTTCTTGCTTCAAAGCTTGCTTTAGTATCAGTACCTACCTCCCTGACAATCGAGTTTTGTGTACATGATATCATATTCCTAACCTTCAAGGTCTTTAACCTTTGTAGTTAGAGGTGATGAATGTGAGATAAGCTTTCGATTTCATAATATTTAGAATTTAGCTTATCTTATTTTATTTTTATAAACTAGTTGTTGCGCGTGTCTAAATCATGAAATTCTCGTGTCATAGAGTTCGTAAATAAATTCCTCCGAAACGGCTTGACTTGACCATTATTTATGATAATCATCACACTATCACACTTCACACTAATATTATAAAGGCGAAAGTTTGTGGGTAAGTGTGTATGTTTGTTACTCCTTCACGCCGCAACTAGGTACTGAACCGATTTGGCTGAAATTTGGAACATAGATAGCTTATAACCCGGATTAAAACATAGGCTACTTTTTATCCCGGAAAAATCCATAGTTCCGTGGGATATTTAAAAACCCCTAATTTTCACCGAAATCCACGCGGGCGAAGCAGCGGGCAAAAGCTACTTTTGTGTATATTCGGTTAGTCTGAGAATAGGACGTAAGCTATTTTTCATACTGCTAAGTGGGAAATAATTTATATGGCAAAACAACGTTTGCTGGGTTTGCTAGTTTATTCTAAAGTTAGTTGAAGTCCACAGACTGCTCGCTGGGATTTTGTATCCTGTGAACCCTTTAAAGTCTCCCATAAACTTATTTAACAGCTTGAATTCAAAAACTTATTTAAATTTCAGGAAAACTTTGTAAAAGTATCTGTATATTTACGTAACATGAACCTTAAGGCTACCACACACTGCTCACGGCCTGGCAAGGGATTTCAAGTTTTTACCAAAGGACTTTCAAACGTCATAGAAATACGACATGCATTCAAAATTACTACTTCATGAACTCATTATTTTGCAGCATAGCAATTCATGTCGTATTTCTATACCAATATATTTAAATGTCCATTGGTAAAAACTTGAAATCGCTTGCCTTGCCGTGACCAGAAAAAAGTAGCCCTAAATCTAACTTGCTGTTGTATTTTTCAAATAAGTACTTAGTATGAATTCTAGAAAAAGATCCGAAGATTACAACACAAGTTGAAACTAGCAAAATTTTTTAATATTGGTATAGAATATAGATAATACGTAGAGTACGTATAAGCCACATTTGAACGCTATTTATTGATCAGGTTTGTTGGCGGGCTCGCTGCTGGCGATCTCGATGGTCGTCCGGACTTACGAGCTGACGGTGGGCGACTACGTGCTGTTCGCGTCGTACATCGTACAGCTGTACGTGCCTCTCAACTGGTTCGGCACATACTATAGGTGAGCTTGGCTTACAACACATCTCAATAACTTCCTGTTGCTCTTACTGGCTTTAAGACAGGCTTACGCCTGTATTCGTTTTATGGCAACATGCGCCGCGCCGTCCTGTTCCCCATTTTAATGCCAAGCGGGCAATATGCGCTGTCTTGTTCCCCATTTTAATGCCAACCGGGCAATAGGCGCCGTCCTGTTCCCCATTTTAATGCCAAACGGACAATAAGCGCCGTCCTGTTCCCCATTTTAATGCCAACTGGGCAATAGCCGTCTTCCTGTTGCCCATTTAATGCCGCACGTCAGTGACTGTTTCCTATAGTTATAGTTGTTGGACTTTTTGTCTGCTAAATGCAAGAGTAAACTCTGACTTTTCAAAAAAAGGAATTCTAAACAGGAAAAGGAATGTAAGGAAATAAAACGTGTATGCCTGAGACTTGAGAGCATTACCGACACGCACTTGACCAGCGGGTTGCGCTTTGTTCAAATCTCTCTTATCCAGAGTAAAGTCCCGTGCTCAATCGTGGCCAGTAAATATTGGAAATAAGTTCTGGAACATGCTTGCGATATTCGCAGGGCTATACAAAAGAACTTCGTGGACATGGAGAACATGTTCGACCTGATGCGCGTGGACTCGGACGTGCGCGACGCGGCGGGCGCGCCCGACCTGCTGGTGCGGCGCGGAGGCATCGAGTTCAAGCACGTGTCCTTCGGCTACGGGCCCGAGAGGCTGGTGCTCAACAACGTCAGCTTCAGAGTGGCTCCCGGCTCCACCGTGGCCTTGGTAAGATGCGCGTAGACATGTTCATGTGACTCACGCTTGTTCAAAAAACTGACAGTTGATCGTTCTTTACACACTTTCGTATCTCCTAATTTTTAGGGTTCCGTAGCTGAATGGCAAAAACGGAACCCTTATCAATTCGTCATGTCTGTCTGTCCGTCTGTCCGTCTGTCCGTCTGTCCGTCCGTATGTCACAGCCACTTTTTTCCGAAACTATAAGAGCTATACTGTTGAAACTTGGTAAGTAGATGTATTCTGTGAACCGCATTAAGGTTTTCACACAAAATTTAAAAAAAAATAATAAAATTTGGGGGTGCCCCATACTTATGTGTGGATAGGTGGGGTATCTATGGATAGGTCTTCAAAAATGATACTAAGGTTTCTAATATCATTTTTTTCTAAAATGAATAGCTTGCGCGAGAGACACTTCCAAAGTGGTAAAATGTGTGTCCCCCCCCTGTAACTTCTAAAATAAGAGTATGATAAAACTAAAAAAAAATATATGATGTACATTACCATGCAAACTTCCACCGAAAATTGGTTTGAACGAGATCTAATAAGTAGTTTTTTGATATTTACAATAAAACCTCTAAAAACAAAGTTAGTTTTTTTTTTTTTTTTTATATGCTATATAGGCTAGCGCTTGACTGTGATCACACCTGATGGGAAGTGATGATACAGTCTAAGGTGGAACGCGCTTGCCTAGAAGATGCCTATTCACTCTTGATTTGAAGGCACCCGGGTTGTAAGTGGCAGGAAAGACACTGCCTGGGAGTGTATTCCAGGCCTTTGCAGTGCGTATCAGGAACGAGGAACCAAACCGCTTCGTACGCGTCGTTGGCACGTCAACTATGTATGGGTGGAAGCCTTTACGATGCCTTGCCGTTCTATGGTAGAAAGGTGACGGGAGAACCAAGTTAAAAAGTTCCTGTGCACACTCTCCGAAATATATTCTATAGAACACCGACAGACAGGCAACCTTACGACGATGTTCAAGGCTTTGAAGTTTTTTGTAGACCAGTGTCGGATTGCCAATGAGTCTTCTAGCACGGCGATCCACCGAGTCCAAAGCATCAAGCTGGTACTTGGCAGAGCCATCCCACAAGTGGCTACAGTACTCCATGCATGAGCGAACCTGTACCTGGTATAAGGTTAAGAGCTGTTCGGAGGTGAAGTACTGTTTAACTTTATTTAAAATGCCGAGTTTTTTACCAGCTGTCTTTGCTTTGGATTCGATGCATCGGCCGAAGTTGAGTTTAGAAGACAGCGTGACGCCTAGAAGCTCAATACTGTCGGTAATCGGTATAGAAACATTTCGAAAAGTTGGAGTCAGGGGGAATGGACTCCTTTTGGCGGTGAACAAACACGCTTGTGTCTTGGTAGCATTAAATTTGACCAAGTTGGCGTCGCCCCATATAATCATAATTAGATACCCCATCTAAAGCCAAATTAATGCTATCTACCAAGGCCTCTCTACGCTCAAGAGTTTCAGCACCGCTAGCCCGTGGACTAGATATATATCTCTCTGACACAGTGCTGTCGTCTGCGTACCCAAAGATACCAGGTTTCAGCAGATCGTTTATGTGCAGCAGGAAGAGTGTGGCAGAGAGAACTGATCCCTGAGGGACACCGGCATTAATCGCCATAAGATCAGACGAAGAGCCATCTAGGACAACTCGAAATGATCGTCCACTCAGGAAATCTGATATCCACTCGCAAAGGCCAGCTGGTATCCCATAGGCTGGAAGCTTGCGCAGAAGGCTAGTTTTGCGGTTCGATAAGAAAATTGGTTTTTATGGTTTTATTCCTCCGGTTGAAGTACGGAACCCTCAGTGCGCGAGTCCGACTCGCACTTGACAGGTTATTAAGCTATTGCATAGCTTCTATCGCGGGCCTTGAGCGTGGAGACCGAATCCACAAATTCCGTAACGAAAATAACCTAACACCCCCCACTCCGACTGGCACAGCGGTCTGCTTAAGCTATTGCATGCAATAGTTTTACCGCGGCAGTCTCCGAGTGCTACACGTCTTTTTTTAATTCCACATACTGTCTCGGTCAAAAAGTAGAGATAATTTTAATAATTTGCTTTTAACATTGCATCAATGTGGCACAGGTCGGGCCGAGCGGCGCGGGCAAGTCGACGGTGATGCGGCTGCTGTTCCGGTTCTACGACGTGAACGAGGGCGCCGTGCTGGTGGACGGGCAGGACGTGCGCACCGTCACGCAGGTGTCGCTGCGCGCCAACATCGGCGTGGTGCCGCAGGACACCGTGCTCTTCAACAACACTGTCAGGTACGGAACAGTTGGCTGACATCGATGTCGCGCAGGTCGGGCCGAGCGGCGCGGGCAAGTCGACGGTGATGCGGCTGCTGTTCCGGTTCTACGACGTGAACGAGGGCGCCGTGCTGGTGGACGGGCAGGACGTGCGCACCGTCACGCAGGTGTCGCTGCGCGCCAACATCGGCGTGGTGCCGCAGGACACCGTGCTCTTCAACAACACTGTCAGGTACGGAACAGTTGGCTGACATCGATGTCGCGCAGGTCGGGCCGAGCGGCGCGGGCAAGTCGACGGTGATGCGGCTGCTGTTCCGGTTCTACGACGTGAACGAGGGCGCCGTGCTGGTGGACGGGCAGGACGTGCGCACCGTCACGCAGGTGTCGCTGCGCGCCAACATCGGCGTGGTGCCGCAGGACACCGTGCTCTTCAACAACACTGTCAGGTACGGAACAGTTGGCTGACATCGATGTCGCGCAGGTCGGGCCGAGCGGCGCGGGCAAGTCGACGGTGATGCGGCTGCTGTTCCGGTTCTACGACGTGAACGAGGGCGCCGTGCTGGTGGACGGGCAGGACGTGCGCACCGTCACGCAGGTGTCGCTGCGCGCCAACATCGGCGTGGTGCCGCAGGACACCGTGCTCTTCAACAACACTGTCAGGTACGGAACAGTTGGCTGACATCGATGTCGCGCAGGTCGGGCCGAGCGGCGCGGGCAAGTCGACGGTGATGCGGCTGCTGTTCCGGTTCTACGACGTGAACGAGGGCGCCGTGCTGGTGGACGGGCAGGACGTGCGCACCGTCACGCAGGTGTCGCTGCGCGCCAACATCGGCGTGGTGCCGCAGGACACCGTGCTCTTCAACAACACTGTCAGGTACGGAACAGTTGGCTGACATCGATGTCGCGCAGGTCGGGCCGAGCGGCGCGGGCAAGTCGACGGTGATGCGGCTGCTGTTCCGGTTCTACGACGTGAACGAGGGCGCCGTGCTGGTGGACGGGCAGGACGTGCGCACCGTCACGCAGGTGTCGCTGCGCGCCAACATCGGCGTGGTGCCGCAGGACACCGTGCTCTTCAACAACACTGTCAGGTACGGAACAGTTGGCTGACATCGATGTCGCGCAGGTCGGGCCGAGCGGCGCGGGCAAGTCGACGGTGATGCGGCTGCTGTTCCGGTTCTACGACGTGAACGAGGGCGCCGTGCTGGTGGACGGGCAGGACGTGCGCACCGTCACGCAGGTGTCGCTGCGCGCCAACATCGGCGTGGTGCCGCAGGACACCGTGCTCTTCAACAACACTGTCAGGTACGGAACAGTTGGCTGACATCGATGTCGCGCAGGTCGGGCCGAGCGGCGCGGGCAAGTCGACGGTGATGCGGCTGCTGTTCCGGTTCTACGACGTGAACGAGGGCGCCGTGCTGGTGGACGGGCAGGACGTGCGCACCGTCACGCAGGTGTCGCTGCGCGCCAACATCGGCGTGGTGCCGCAGGACACCGTGCTCTTCAACAACACTGTCAGGTACGGAACAGTTGGCTGACATCGATGTCGCGCAGGTCGGGCCGAGCGGCGCGGGCAAGTCGACGGTGATGCGGCTGCTGTTCCGGTTCTACGACGTGAACGAGGGCGCCGTGCTGGTGGACGGGCAGGACGTGCGCACCGTCACGCAGGTGTCGCTGCGCGCCAACATCGGCGTGGTGCCGCAGGACACCGTGCTCTTCAACAACACTGTCAGGTACGGAACAGTTGGCTGACATCGATGTCGCGCAGGTCGGGCCGAGCGGCGCGGGCAAGTCGACGGTGATGCGGCTGCTGTTCCGGTTCTACGACGTGAACGAGGGCGCCGTGCTGGTGGACGGGCAGGACGTGCGCACCGTCACGCAGGTGTCGCTGCGCGCCAACATCGGCGTGGTGCCGCAGGACACCGTGCTCTTCAACAACACTGTCAGGTACGGAACAGTTGGCTGACATCGATGTCGCGCAGGTCGGGCCGAGCGGCGCGGGCAAGTCGACGGTGATGCGGCTGCTGTTCCGGTTCTACGACGTGAACGAGGGCGCCGTGCTGGTGGACGGGCAGGACGTGCGCACCGTCACGCAGGTGTCGCTGCGCGCCAACATCGGCGTGGTGCCGCAGGACACCGTGCTCTTCAACAACACTGTCAGGTACGGAACAGTTGGCTGACATCGATGTCGCGCAGGTCGGGCCGAGCGGCGCGGGCAAGTCGACGGTGATGCGGCTGCTGTTCCGGTTCTACGACGTGAACGAGGGCGCCGTGCTGGTGGACGGGCAGGACGTGCGCACCGTCACGCAGGTGTCGCTGCGCGCCAACATCGGCGTGGTGCCGCAGGACACCGTGCTCTTCAACAACACTGTCAGGTACGGAACAGTTGGCTGACATCGATGTCGCGCAGGTCGGGCCGAGCGGCGCGGGCAAGTCGACGGTGATGCGGCTGCTGTTCCGGTTCTACGACGTGAACCGCTGAATATCCATTGCCAAATCAAAACTATTAGACTTGAAAAGTTGGAACACAGTACTCAGTGGTTTCCTTTAAAGTAGAATAAGCAAAATTTTGCGCAATTCCACGTAATCACCCGTGCAAAGAACGCGCAGTTCGGCTAATAAAGACTAAAAGTACTTTATTTCTCCTGTACAATATAAACCAGTAGAGTCCACGTCTTTACTTGATCCAAATGCATAAAATTGAGTAAATCAAAGATATCGTCACGTTTTTACAGATACAACATACAATATGGCAGACAGAGCGCGACCGCTGCGGACATCATTGCGGCAGCAAAGAATGCGGATATCCACGACAGGATACTTACGTTCCCCGACGCGTACGACACGCAGGTGAGCATGAACTTTGCTGACGTTTGTCCGTCACCGGTGCCCTTATTCTGTATCTCAGTAATGACAGGCCAGTCTCACGTGACCGTCCCGGCTACAAGTACGGGTCCGGACCTCAATATTTCAGATGGTTGCCGCTCGCGAGCCGAGTCGCACGCGTTAGTTCTGTACGGTCTATTTTACGCGCCGTCTGACTACGGCAGCCCTAGTACGTCGTAAGAGATAAAGTTAGGCGATAGAAAGAGACCACAACATTGCGTTTGTTGCGTGTCGATTTTGAGGGCGGGGCCAGGCGCTATTGCGAACTGAATTGTACTTTTTGTGTCAGCGCTAGAGTCGCTATTTCTTTAAGTCATCGTGCGGAGTAAGCCTTCTGTCACTCAGTGGCCTTCAATGACATTTTTTATCCATTGAAGATTTTCCACAAAATATTATTTTCGTTCGTCTTAATTAAGCAGCAATGTATTGCGAACCATAGACAATAGTTCCACAATCCGCCAACCGCATTTGGCTATGGCCGTTTCCCTAGATTGTATTTGCAAATAGGTTGCGCAGCGAAATAATTCTGCACATCGAGAAAAATAATTCTGCACGTCGAGAAAAATAATTCTGCACGTCGAGAAAAATAATTCTGCACGTCGAGAAAAATAATTCTGCACGTCGAGAAAAATAATTCTGCACGTTTAGAAAAATAAAATGACATTGTTTCATGCTATTTATTGTATTGAAGGTCGGTGAAAGAGGCCTGCGTCTGAGTGGCGGCGAGAAGCAGCGGATAGCGATAGCGCGCACTCTGCTCAAGGATCCCGCCATCGTGCTGTTGGACGAGGCCACGTCCGCGCTCGACACTAACACCGAGAGAAATATACAGGTAATTTGACAGGTCATTAACAAAAAGATAAATAAAAACTACACATTTGCTTTGGCCATATTATATCTTTTCGAAAAATGTATGGGTAGACTATCTGACATTACCACACATTTTTCCGATCGACAAACAGCGGGGCTAGACAAAGTAACAGTCGTTTAGCGTTCACGATTATAGATAGAAATATATGGACAAACCACGTGACTGTAGGAATACCACGTGACTAAATAGAGTACGACTATTTGAACGTTCCCTGGCGTTCTCGCTGACGTTGTAGATAACCTTTAGCGTACTTCGCATGACAATTGACAGCCGACAGTGAACAACGCTAAGCATAGAGTAGAATTCTGCTTTGATTTGTTTTCATTCGGTCACGTGGTTTTTCTACAGTCACGTGGTTTCTCCATGCATTTTTATCTACTGTCGTGAACGCTAAAGGACTTACTTTGTCTAGCCCCGCTGATCACGTGACTTATCGATAATAACAGTCATTCGATACATTAATTTGTCCAATTTATTCCGATGTTAGTCCGATAACATCTAGGCTGCATCATCGCTTACCAATCTTACCATAAGATTAAGTACTGACTTGTAATGCTTGTAGTGGATAAATAAAAGATCTCAACAGTGTACGATACTTGGGTTTGACATTTTCTGTAACATTTTTGACGTGATAACGTTTAATAAATTTATGAACACTAGCAAGTAGCAACACCCATGAAAAATAGTAACGTTCCGCGTAACGTTCCACCTGAGCCTAAGCGTGCAAGCGAGAGCGCGCAACAAGCGATAGAGAGGCCAATTATGACGTTATCACGTAAATCTATTGTCCGTAAACCGACTTTACAGACAACAATTTTTTTTTTAATTTACATCAAACACACTGGTTACATTTTTTTAATTTGCAGGCGGCGTTAGCGCGCGTGTGTGCCAATAGGACTACACTGATAATTGCACACAGACTGTCGACAATCATACACGCCGATGAAATTCTGGTTCTCAAGGATGGAGAAATCATCGAGAGAGGAAAGTACGTATCATTCACTGCCTTCTTTATACCGTGTTGATTTCAGGTGAGAAATCCCGTAAGAACCTTGAAATTCCAGGATATAAACCATCTCCATTTAATACCAAGTTGCAGGCAAATCGATTTTGTAGTAGTGGAGTGATCAACCATTTGCTTTTTAATAATTGGAATATGGATACATAGATATTCCAAAAAAATCATGATTCCTGTCAGATATGTAAAAAATCAAACCACTGGCGAAGCTTTAAAACAGCTTGTTTACAATAAACAGACCGGCTTAGTTTTTTTAAGTAATAGTTATCACTAATAATTAATAAGCATATTTTACTGACCATTCATAAGAGCCAACAATTAGTAAGGCCTACATAAAATAAATAAATCATTTGAGTAACTGCATTCTTGTTAGTGTTCTATGTAAGAAATCCCGTTTTAAAAATAATTATTATTTAATTCCAGTCACGAAGATCTATTAGCGCAAGCCGGATTCTACGCGTCGATGTGGCAACAGCAGTTAGAGAATAGAAACAGCACGAATAACGAAATCAACGTCGAGGGCAACAACAATACCACCACCAGAGCGCCGACCCAACAACAGAACGGATACGGTGGTTATGGACACGGTCATGGCCATGGTCATTAGTCAATTAAATGTTGGAATTAAACCTACCCTAAATAACGGTAACAACAACATCAGATTGCCGAACCAACAACAGAATTGGTATGAGGCTTATGGTAGCGGTATGTGAATGGTTATATTTATTAGTCAAATAATTGTGGTGTAAGTTACCTTCAACAACAGAGCGCCGAACCAACAACAGAATGGATATGGGGGTTATAGACACGGTGACGGCTATGGTCATTATTCAAACAATTTGTTGGAATTAAACCTACCTTAAATAACGATAACGACAACATCAGGTTGCTGAACCAACAACAGAATGGGTATGATGCTTATAATGGTCGCGGTATGTGAATGGTTATTTTATTAGTCAAATAATAAATCACGCTCAACAACAGAGCGCCGACCCAACAACAGAATGGATATGGAAGTTATGAACTGGGTTAATTAAGGCCATGGCCATTTGTGAAAGAATTGTAACTTACTCTAAAAAAAAACATTAATAGAACCAACAGAGGGCCGAGCTAACAAAATGGATATGGCGGGTGTGGAAATAGTCTTAGTCATAATTAAATAATTTTGGTACAATTGAACTAATAAGAATTACAATAGCTGTGTATGTATGTAATTAAAGAAAGGTCTCCACTTTCATTATCATTCGTATTTCATAGAAATAATTGTCTACTACAAAATTGTACCTATCCAAACTTCAAGACATAATGCTATTTCAACGGTGTGACAACAATACAATTGATAATTTATTTGAATAAAAAATCCACGGGTTTAATTCAAATACAAAAATATACATTTATTCAAAAAAACATGTTCGTCTTATAAATTTTATACGGAACTTATGAATTACGTAGCCATTTATAACTATATGGATCATTAATATGGATTAGGACAAGAGCAGTTTCACAGCTGGCTGTTGAGGTTATTCCGTGTTTG
Organism: Coenonympha arcania; assembly: GCA_036785405.1. Taxonomy (NCBI): domain Eukaryota; kingdom Metazoa; phylum Arthropoda; class Insecta; order Lepidoptera; family Nymphalidae; genus Coenonympha; species Coenonympha arcania. Next base: position 10,376,536 of record CM072067.1, read on the forward strand.
AACACCAAAACGCCTAACAAAAAAACCTGGAATAGCAGGTGGAATAGTAATTATACTCTTTTTTTTTGTCCTTCTCTGTCATCAGTTCTTTGAAATTTGTAGGAAAAAGACGAAACAGTCTATTCCACCTCTATTTCACGTTTATTTGTACCCTGACCCTGAGGTTAGACAATATTGTACGAAATAGTGAACATTATTTCTTTACCTAATACTCGTGTCTTATTAGTCAGCAATGAAAATATCGTCATAGATTAAGGATGTTTTGGGGTGCTAAAAAGAATCTGGTTGGATCAAAAGTAATTTCTCGTAATGGGTGTTTTAATAAGTACATTATGTACCTTAATATTATACAGTTTGTGTTTCGAATAGTACTTTGCTTTATACGTCCAAACGTAATATTCTTTGCTACTTATAGTATAAATTACTATTTTTGAAAACATTAACCAGAAACAATGACATAATAAATAACATACTCATATAAGTAACACTTTAGACAATTTTTTTATTAGAATGAATTTGTTACGCAATGCAATAAGTTATAAAATGAATTTACCATCACATTATTAATAGTACAAAGAAGTTATGTATATAAGGTGTTGCCAAATTATCTGCCACCGTTCCAGGAGGTGAATGCCATACATAATATACACTTCAATAGTGAAGAAATCTCAGTCCCCGGGCTCAATTTTTTTTAATTTAATTAACATATCGCATCATGTTGCATAAACACGTCCATCAGTCAAACTTGAGTACATGTTTAGTACAGTTATCGCCTCGTAACGGAAATCAGCTGTTCGGGCGCGGCGTGAGAGCGGCGCGGCGTGAGAGCGTTGACCTTGGGTTGCGACGTAATTTTTAATAAAAAAAAAAATTGAGCCTGGGGACTGAGATTTCTTCACTATTGAAGTGTATACGTATGGCACATTCACCTCCTGGAACGGTGGCAGATAATTTGACCACACCTTATATAGGGGGTTCTTTGATCATACTTTGCTTTATACGTCCAAACGTAATATTCTTTGCTACTTATAGTATAAATTACTATTTTTGAAAACATTAACCAGAAACAATGACATAATAAATAACATACTCATATAAGTAACACTTTAGACAATTTTTTTATTAGAATGAATTTGTTACGCAATGCAATAAGTTATAAAATGAATTTACCATCACATTATTAATAGTACAAAGAAGTTATGTATATAAGGTGTTGCCAAATTATCTGCCACCGTTCCAGGAGGTGAATGCCATACATAATATACACTTCAATAGTGAAGAAATCTCAGTCCCCGGGCTCAATTTTTTTTAATTTAATTAACATATCGCATCATGTTGCATAAACACGTCCATCAGTCAAACTTGAGTACATGTTTAGTACAGTTATCGCCTCGTAACGGAAATCAGCTGTTCGGGCGCGGCGTGAGAGCGGCGCGGCGTGAGAGCGTTGACCTTGGGTTGCGACGTAATTTTTAATAAAAAAAAAAATTGAGCCTGGGGACTGAGATTTCTTCACTATTGAAGTGTATACGTATGGCACATTCACCTCCTGGAACGGTGGCAGATAATTTGACCACACCTTATATAGGGGGTTCTTTGATCATGCTTAGGTCAGAATCATTTATATTTCTGTTGCTAGGTGGTTTACCTCGTTTTCGACTCCTGCAAATGTCATGAGTTCTAACTACCATTAAGTAAGGGAGAATAATAAATAATAATAAGTATCTTGCCTACGATCGACGTTCTCGCTAATAATTATTATTTTAATAATGTATGAAATCGTATTTTTCTACTTTCTGTACATAATAATAATTTTTGAGCATAATAATAATAATTGAACATTCATTTCTTATTGCATTGTGATTTTTTGTTGCTGTATGTTACCATTTAGTATTAAATATACTGTGAAGGAATATCATGTCTTATGTAATTAATTTCAGTGATTATTAAATGTTTTTATTATCCGTTTTACTTTTATTTTTTATCTGGTTCTCCAAAAAACTAAGTACGTTTTATACCATTACAAAAATTAGATTTAAAGGGTTACTTCCTCGTCAGATCTTTTGGGTTTCCATCTAAAAAAATAATAATAATTAGTATGTAACCGGTTCAGTATGTTATTAGTTAATACGAATTCATCAGTTGCAGTAGGTACTAATTAGTAATTTTATGTATTTGGTGTAAATGAAAATTGTGGAAAGAATTCTTACATCTGTCATTGAGTAAAGTGGCGTATCTCCAGGTAAACGTAATCCATGTTTTTCTGAAACAATGCAATAATATTTTAATTTATAGTAGTTACTTGGAAGTGGAAGTTACAGTTACAGAAAACTGCTTTTTCTAAATATACTAACGTAAGATCTTGCAGCTTATTTTATGCGACGACCTGAACTTCTTAATACAAATCATCGATTTTATGAGGATTTGGTCAACGACTTCAAAAAAAGTAAGTACCGAACCAATTTGACCAATGTGAAATGAGTATAGAACTACGTTAGTAATATTATTATGTATTTAGTTATAACGCTTCGTAACTTACGTGTTTAGTAATTTTTGTTAACGCTAACGATAATAGATATGAATTTTAATTGACTACTGAATAAGTACTACGTATCCAGGTCAAGTATTTCTTTACGCCATTGGTTGTCCTGAAGTGATCGCTATGTAGCGATGAGGCCGCCAAATTGTATACCTAAATCAATTCTCGTTTGTTTGTTTTAACTTATTTTCTTTTACCTTCTCCGTGGTGTACAAATAATACAATAGTTTATCTTAGACTATATAATTAGCTACTTACATACTTATCTACTCTTACAGTCTAGTCTACAGAAGACTTAATTGTTAAGTAGGTAGTGCTAATTTTCATGAATTAACACCATAAAATTACTTAGGTATTTATATTTTACCATCTTTATGGGCTTGCAGCGACGGTTTCTGTTTTTTAAGTTCTTCTTGGTGCTTTATATTCCTCTGCTGATATTCTGAAACGGACATCGACGGTCTCCTCCGCGCAAATTCCACACTACGAATGGAGCTTTCGAGTCTATGCTCGATCTGATCGATCGTTTTCACGTAGTCCGACGAAACTTTGCGAGCGAACTTTTTGCTATGTTGTAAATTCATTACTTGCTCTACAGAGCTCCCTTCAATCGTAACCGACTGACGTTTTAAGTTTTGTTCTTTGGTAAAATTTTCTTCAGAAATCTGATTGTCGTTACATGCGTGCTTTATGCGAATTATAGGGGATTGCGTTAGAATGAAATTTTTATCAACTTTGACCGAAGGAGATCTGAAAAGAAGAGCAGTGTGGTCAGTGCAACAATTACCTAACCAAGTTGAGGCTCTAACTACAGCATCATCTTTCCTCATCGTAGGTATAGGTCGCACAGCGAGAGTTGAGGCGAACAACACATGCAAAGTTTGTGTCTGTATACGCCGATGCGCTGACATTTGACAGAGAATGATACAGAGTGTTATATGAAAAAAATGGGTACCTATACTTAATACCCACATAATTATTATTAGAAAATTATTTTGTGCTGACATTATTAGAATTATTTTAGGGTATGTATTTTGAAGGCGGTTCACCTTTTTTAAATAGAAATTGAGTTATAATTTTGTTTTGATTGTGATTTTGCTTTTATAACAATACAACGTTAGATTTATATATTACTTATTATTAAATACTTGTTATTTGTATACCTATTGACACAGAATACCATAATTTATACCTTACGCTAAGTCATTCTGTCAATCAGTCAATCAAACTACAAGCGATCAAGAGATACATTTCGGATAAGAAGTGCAAAATAAAATGGTCATCAAGTGTTTTCATTCCAATCTTCAAACCCCAGCACGTAACAATATTTTGTGGCGGTATTACTATAACATCTTCTTCTACAACAAGATGCAAAAACAACATCGACAAAGTCGTGAAATTGTATTTAATGTCTTCAATTATTTTAAAGAAAACGTAAAAAAGACAGATCTAATGTAATTATGACTGAATTGTATAAACTGATGTCCCGTCTTACATCTTACAAAAATGAAACACCTTGTATGCAAATATTACGTTAGTGTGAGTGCCGTGTTCGCCTCAACTTTCGTTGTGCGACCTATACCTACTTATAGTACTCTCTCAGACTATGTAACTAATAGTCGTCTCATTTGCAACGCATGGACCACACAAGAGGTATAAAAAAATTGCTGGACAACAAACCGGACGGCCAAAGATGCCAATAACAAAGACTCGTGGAAACATATTCCATCTACTCTCAAGATGCTTTTATAGTACCGTAATCTGTATTTTTTTTAAACTAAATTGTAAACACAAGCAGGTATTATTTTTTTAAAGAGCAAGTGGCGAGTTTCTTGCCCGTTCTTCATGATGCAATACTGCTTTTTGAACGTGGCAGCGATGACATATTATAAGTGCCTTTAATTTAGGCGTACGTAAAAGAATAAATGCGTATTTTAATTTTCATGAATAAGTATGCAGGGTTCGGTAGATTGACGCAGGGTTCTGGCAGTGCACACTAATTGTAAGGAGGCTGCTGAAGTCCTGACTGCTGAAGTCCTCACCACTTCATAGGTACCTACTTATAGTCTTTCAGAGTTGGTCCTTCATCGTCGTCGTAGTATTCCGGCATATTATCATACAGTCGCGACAAGGCCGATTGTCTTTTGACTTGCGTATCCGAGTCCGTCGGCTGGTAGTATCCCGTTGGTCGGCGTTGGATCTTTTGGCTCGCACGTTGCTCTGAGGAATCTTTTTTTGCTGTCGCTGCTATACGAACTTTGCTAAAAATGAAATTATTATCGAGTCAATCAATACTTGTCTTTTCTTTTAATAAAACCTCAAAACTTTGACGACCTCCCTGGCGCAGTGGCGGCGCGCTCGGATTCGAGGGGGTGGTCGCGGCTTCGAGACCCGCCACGGGCCTCTTTGGAATTTTATAATTTCTAAATTGGCTCAGGTCTGGTCTGGTGGGAGGCTTCGCCGTAGCTAGTTACCACCCTACCAGCAAAGACGCACCGCCAAGCGATTTAGCGTTCCGGTGCGATGCTTGTAGAAACCGTTGGGGTAAATTTACTTACCCCTCCAGGTTAGTACGATAACATCTTAGGCTGCATCATTACTTACCATCAAGTGAGATCGCAGTCGAGTGCTAACTTGTATAGAGTAAAAAAAAGTTACCTATACTTAACGTACAATTTCCTTCCAAATATTTTGTATTCGTTAAGACTCGCCATGTTCGAGGTCATAGCGTCACAAAGACGTCAAATAACACACACGGATACACAATATACATGAATATACATGGTACCTAACTTTCAAAATCCACGCATCAGTGATCAGTGACATGAGTTTGGTGTGGATTTTTCCTGTCTGGGCACTTACCGTGATCCTACCACGGACGTTGAAGATTCCTCATCCTCTACGCCCAAGGCTTTTGAACTCGTTTTACGTATGAGATGGATTTTTTCCAAATCTTCGGGTCGGACAAAACCTGTCTGACGTCTCCTTATCTTGGACGGTTCCTTGTCTTTTGGAATGGCCGAACTTATAGATACTTTCCTTACAAAAACAAAATGCAAAGAAAAAAAGTTTAAATAAAAGAAAAAAAAACTGTATAAAATTGTTAATCACAAACTCACTTAGAATCCTTGCATCGGTTATCCGTTGAAGCTACCCTGTAAAGGGAAAGGTAAAAAACGTAAGTAGTTAAATTAAATTAAAAAAAACATAAGTCCATCGAAACCAATTTCTTACCTTAATTTTCTCAGCTCTTCATCGGTTATTAATTGGGATCTATAATAATTATACCATAAGTTTAAATTTTTTAATTAGAATTTATAATTGGCGGGCTTTTTAGAGGCGGGAATGATGCAACATAGAGTTTGAGTATAGACAATATTGGGAAGAGGATCCACAAGCAAAACTATTCTAGAGGGCCCTACCACCAGTAGGTCAGGGTCCGGCGACCGGCTATGGTCCGGTCCGGACCGTAAAGTTAATCTCGAGTTTAATAAAATGCAGCGAAGCACAAAACATGATGTGGTGAATAAGAGATGGAACTTATTTTTACATACTTTCTTATTCATCAGGTATTACCCCATGAAAGGTTTATTTATAATTAAAATCAGTGCGTAAAATCGAGCAAAAGTAGGTTATACATACTTTTTTGAGTCTTCGAAGATGTTGGTTTTAGCGTTGCCCCTTGCAATATTTCTTATGACACTGCCAGCAAAGCTCACGCGGTCGACATTGAGTCTAAATAAGACAGATAAATAATTAATGATAAAAACTAATTACGAATTAAAAATATTGCAACGTTTATTTATTAGTTATTATTTTTCATCCCACGATGTTCGTCATGGGCATGGTGGGATATAGCAAATTGGAGGTGCGGAGGGAACTCGCCCTGGCATCTTATTTATTTAGGGTGCTAAGAGGTGTGGTGCACAACCCTGCCATCCTGCAGGAGCTGCGACTGTGCGTGCCGGACGGGAGCGTGGCGCGCAGGCGCAGACCGCCGCTGCTGGCGCTGCCGCGCGCGCGCACGTGCCTGCTGCAGCGAGCGCCGCTCACGCGCGCGGTGCGCACGCTCATCGCCGTGAGTGGGCGAGTTGACGTATTTAGTTGCTCGCTGAGCGAGTTCACAGTGGCCACAACAGCTTTTTTATGTAATAATAAGTAAGCTAAGCTAATTAGAGTTTAATGTGACTTATATCTATTGTATTGGGGCAACCTGTCAGATAGATTTAAGGTGTTAAAATAAATAAATAATAAATAAAAATAATAATAATAATTTTCACATACTTTAAATATCTCCGAATCTCTTGTTCATCGTCAGAAGATAGTGATTCCACTGCAAATACATAAATTATTTTTTACATAGGTAGTCACTTTACCATTTCTTCGCAAAATATATTTTCACTCACTTGATACGTTGTTTGACTCGTCGTCGACTTTGTACATATCTGATATGAACGATATATTTGGTCCAATAACTTTTTTAGGTTTAGCAGTTATCAAATCACTCTCTAGACAATAGTCACCCCGTAAAAGTCTAAAAATCAATTATTTAATTAAATATTTGTTTGATACGTCGTCGTACAATGGGCCACCCACCAAAGCCCAATGAAATTAAACATTTCGGCGAGATATCCTACTATGGGAATTGGGAAACGCTATTGTAGCGACTGATTAACGGCACCCCTTTCAAGTTTTGACTAAATCCTCGTGTTGATTAGATGCATAGATATTGTCCATCTATTCGTCTAACGAGATACTTAACTAATCAATCATTCATAATAATTAATTAACTTCGTTCCTCGTCTTTCGGTTCTTAGCATGAATAAATATTTAACATTAAAATTATGTACACTAACTTCTTTAAGTCGTATGTAGAATCCTTTTCATCGGGATAAGGCACATCTGTGAGGGGTATGTAAAACGGTTTTTCCGGTTTTACGACAACACTATGAGTCCCTGCTATTGATACGTGTTGATACGAATATTCTTCTGGTTCATATTCGTCCACATCAAAATCGTTATTAACGTTCTGCCCTTTACTCACAACAGATGACGATCTACTTGTTTGGCTTTTTTGAAGTTTTTCTAATTCTTCCTTGTTACGAATAAATCTAAAAAACCAACATGGAAACTTTATCATAACTTTCATATAACACAGTGTTCATTTTTATTGAAATTGGGCTGTTGGATAACCTTTCCGTTGCGCGAATTCTGTCATCTTCCCCTTTTGTCTGTTCTTCTTCGCCTTCATCCATTTCTAATTGCATTACACGCCTCAAATCTAATTCTTGATAAACTTTATCCATGAGTGCCTAGTAATACAAAAATGTAAGTTTAGTTGGCTATATTTTTAGCAGGACAGATTAATTTGTTTTGCTGTAATCCGCTACTTGAAAAGATTCTGTATGGTACAATATGCAGGAACACTGCCCACATGAAACACCACACACAATTTTCCAACACTTTCTTCGACAATATAAATTATTCGAATAAAATCCTACATACTTGTGATAAAGGGCTTTATCTGAGCATGCTGGAACAATTAGAAATAATAAAATTTAGCAATAATAATCAGTTTCAATTACTTAACGAACAAATTAACGTATCATCTTCGCCACTGCTTCGTTTGTTTTCGGGGGTACGAGACCAGCCGAAGTGAGTGGGGCGAACAATAGGATGAGTAATTAGAAAGGGTATATAAGAACGCGTTGCTGACACGAGAGTCACTCTACGATTTCGCATTGTGAAGTCAACATCTCCTGAGGATGTCCCGGTTCGGGACGAAACGTGCGTCGAAGAAAGTGTTGGAAAATTGTGTGTGGTGTTTCATGTGGGCAGTGTTCCTGCATATTGTACCATACAGAATCTTTTCAAGTAGCGGATTACAGCAAAACAAATTAATCTGTCCTGCTAATTATGGATTTCCGCAAAATAACGCCTGCTTCCATTCAATATTTATTTTTAAGTTGCAAATACTTTTACTATGGTCAATAGAATTATATTCGTCACCTCCATCAGTAAATCACCCAATGCTATAAGGTCTTCAATATGTCCCTGGATATATTCATTTGTACTTTTACTGACTCTTATACCATCACATTCTAAATTGAGTACACCCGCTCTTTCGATCTGAATATTTAATGTGGGAGACTCATAAAACGTTGGCACAGATTCAATCGCCTTTAATGTAGCCTCTCCATCGATTAATTGTCCAAACGCAACGTATTTTTGAGCCATCCAAGGTGCTGGTTGAAGCAGAACGAAGAATTGCGTGGAACAATCAACATGTCTATAATACCATATTTATATTTATTAATTGATCAAAGAAATGATTATGATTTGGTTTTGCTTCTTTAAATATAAGTGCAGGATACCTTCCGTCATTCGCCATACAAAGAACTCCGCGTCTATCGTGAGGAATGATAAAGTTTTCGCAGTCCAAATCAGTACTTTTAAGTCCATAACCCCCGCACTGTATCCAGCCATCTTTAACGATACGGTGAACAGGAGTGCCCGCGTAACCACCTCTCTTACTTTCACAAAGGCGAAGGAAATTCTCACATGTGTATGGAACTACATCTGCATAAAGCTAGAATGTTCGATTAGCATTTTGTGAATATCACAGAGAATAATGAAACCAATGTGAATGGTAAACTTACCATGAATATCAAAGTCCCTGTATATTTAGAGTTTATGGAGATATGCATATAGGCACAAGGTCTCTAAAAATAATAAATTAAAATCAAATAACATTACAACTTAATTCCAATTTTACCAGACGCTAAAAAACTCAACTTACACCAGAAGATCTTACGAAATTCACGAAATTGTTAACTCCTTCTCGATAATAATCTAAAGTAAGGTAATAATCATATCGCGATTGCAAGAATTTCTTCAATTCTAGATCACCTCCCAGGAATTGATCGTTAATTATGACGGCCACGGGATTTTGTAAGCAATACGCTATGCCACCAAATTGAAGTTTCAGGTTATTCCAAACTTTTGGCCATTCGACTGCAGTCACACCTGTAGTGAACATGATTGAGTGAGTGATAGGATTACGTTACATGGGCCGTTTAATATGCGGTGCAAAATAATTTGTAAATAAAAAACCCTATAGGTTACTACAAAATTATTGCATTGGAAAGCTTTGCGACCAAGAGTAGGATGGCCAACCGCGAATGAAGCCTTCCATTATAACCATTACCGAAAACTGAATCTTCGACCTCATGAGCTCTGGGATAAAACTACTACAAACAAAGTAGCTGCAGGCCGACTCTACAGGATTGTTGGGACTTTGTTTGAAACAAAGTTTAGAGGGAACCGCGCAGGGGGCTAGGCGGCAGAAAACGGATTTTTGGCATGACGAAAATCCTGTCTAGAAAATCTAAGAAAACCTAGAATGAAAGTTTCTCTAACTAGTGAACAGAATGGGCACGCATGCAATCACATACATAAAGGTGTTGAGCTCGTTAGTGTGAGCTAACTGAAGGCAGCGCCATCTATCGAGCGATGGGTTTGTTTCTACTGAGTGTCCCACAACACCAGCAGGCCTCAAGCCACGAAGGCGAGGCCTTAGCCCCTTACCAGGGCTAAAAGAACAACACCGAGGGAGCGCGGCTCCCCCGCGACACATCGCCCGGGTAAGGAGGCAAGCCTCGAGGCCCGTACCCCCGTGGGGACTTGCTGAAGAAGACCACGCAGCAACACTCACGTCCTTTTTATTATGAACTATTTGAGAAAATAACCTCTTATGTTAGGGACGTCAAAGACTTTCCAGCGATACTTATGCAAGCCTTCCACCAAGTGAACACAGTGAATAAAATTCTTATTAACTCTGTCGCCAATAATAGTAAACTTTACTCGATTTTTTTCTGGCTTTATCCCTTTATTTCTGGGATACTTGGGATTACTGTTATGTGCAGTTTGAAAATCGTCGCCGTGGACATCTTTGATTGTTCTTTGCCATGGATGAGACATTTCTTTCTTGAGCGATTCATCTATTAGTAACTGTGTCATATTAACGTTGTTTCAAAATGTTTTCTGAAGTAAAGATTGAGCTATAATTGAAAAAGTCTGGATGTATAGGTAATGTTTATGAATTCATAATTATATTCCCTTTGAATGAAAATGTTATGATTTCGGTCATCGATAACAACCACTGTCAGTCTAATTAATTTTTTTATAATAATACCAACATTGCCAAGTGCCAACAATAGAAGATACAGAATGTAATGCAGTTCTATATTTAAGTGATATTTAATAATTTCAACTTGTAATTTACAAATTGGGCATCGGCATAGTGACACAATAAAACGTAACGCCTCTGTGGTAACGCCCCATTTCATCGTTTAAGAAGTAACCAAAGCAAATAACTAATTATTTCTTGCACCGGGTTCGTTTCGGTTCCAGTGTTGCCATTGGCGGCTGGAGAAATAGAACGTCGGGGTGTCTGAAAAGGAACGAAATTCGAGGTGAGGGAACGAAGAACATAATATAATTTTTAAATAATTTTTTTTCCAGAAAATTTAATTGTGCAAGGCTTTTATAGGCATTTATATTCATTTATTAATATGTAATATCTATGTATTGTCACCAACCGCGTCATACGTTACATAAACCTTCTTCATACGGGAAAAAAGTATTTCATCAGTCTATTCCGCTAATTTGCCACAATATGGTGGAAATCGTCCCTGTGGAGAGACTGATGAAATACTTTTTTCCTGTATGTGTTTTGTTGTTTTATGGTATAGGAGCTAGCAACGTTTTCGAGAAAGTGAGCTGATTTTGTGATATGTCGTCTTTCTTGCACTTTCGGTTAGAATCTGGGTGGTCTGAGTCTGGGCAATCTGGCTGCCGGTAGCCGTTGCGTTTATTAGTGCGCATCCTATGTGCAGCTTACGCCTCCAAAATGTTTATACCAATGTTGTCGGGGCTACTAATTGCCCTTAAATAATTAATAGGCGCACTTGTACCATTTATGATGACGTTTCATTGGTGTTGTTGGTGTTTCATTTGCCCCATTATATTTTTATATGAAACGTCATCATAAATAGTACAAGTGCGCCTAAAATAATTTAAGGGCAATTAGTAGCCCCGACAACATTGGTATAAACATTATGGAGGCGTAAGCTGCAACACCTGGACAGACGTAGGATGCGCATAAATGAACGCAACGGCTACCGGCAGCCAGATGGCCCAGACTCTAACCGAAAGTGCAAGAAGGACGAAATATCACAAAATCAGCTCTCCTAAAATTCTTACTTTTCAAACGTTGCTAGCTCCCGTACCATCACGTATTTATTTATTTAAATGTTCAGACGGGCTCGTCGTTAGGTATTCAGGTAAATGATAGTATTTTATATAGATAAAAACTTACCTTACGTTGTACTCATAGAGGCTTTCTTGACGTAGGTATTTAAGACGCTGTACATATAAGAAAACTGCATATTATTACTTTCCGTATCTGCCCACGTCGTTTTCTGAGCTGAAAATGGAAATATACCTACCTATATTTGAAAACGGTAAAAGTTAAATCGTTATAATAATTATTGAAATACTTGAACGATATTTTGAGCCCCGATTCAGAATCCAACTGATTGGTACACTCCGTATACACTATACACCCAGCTTAAATACCTTAAATGGCTCTCCCATCCCTTAAGTCGCCTCTTACGACACCCACGGGTTAGGGATGGGGTGGCAATATTCTACTCAGCCGTCGCCTCACTATTATTATATTTATATTATATAAATATTTATATTATTATATTCCATATTAAATTTAACTCTCACACCCGACACATGATAAATATATATATATAAAAACTAAAGACACATAATAAACTTACTTAAATACGCAAAAAAATTTATAAACTTACATATACGTTACACACATACATATATTTACCGGGCGGAGGACTACACCCCGGCAGGGGAGACCAAACGGGAGGGGGTCAGGGCGACAGGCTAAGAAACCGACGGACTATCCTAGCCGAGTCGAGCACCACCGCCTTCTGCATCCTGGCCACAAGTGAATTGCCACGGAAACCTGCAGTCGCCGCAGATGGTGAGCGAGGCTGACTGGGATTAAACCGTTGGCAGAAATCGCGATAGGGATGGTTTCAGTGGATTCCACGTGCCACATGGCGGAAACCTCGTGAGACAGATCCAGATACTTTCGTTTTTTCTCCGTCTCAGCTCTCACGGGGTTCTCGTCATACGGGATTGTGATGTCCACTAAAAACACTCACGACTGCGACGGTCCATCACCACAATATCAGGCTTGTTATCCAAAGGTCGTCCTGTCCGTGATGATTGACCGGTCCCAATAGAGCCGGACGCCGCCGCGCTCGAGGACAGGAACCGGCGTGTACCTATAATAGGGTACCCTCTCATCCAGGAGCCCGTACTTGAGAGCAAGCTCTTGATGATAAAATGGCATCTCGTCGCCGCATTCGGCAAGGTTACCAAATTCACAACCCGTTTCGTTTCACAGAAAAAACGTTGTTAAATATTGAAGTTTCTTTTTTATATGGATTGAAATTTTTGGCAGGGGACTGTATGAACATTTTGAGGACAAAGTTTACAGGAGTTTACTATCTAAAAATTGGAAAGGTAGTAGAATAAAAAGGCTTTTTCCTTAACCTGCAATTTATTATTAAAACTCTTTTTTTGCACCACACGAGAAACATAACAGAGGACAGAAACATAATATTAAAGTAGTTGTAGGTCTAAAAGGCGGCCTTATCACTAAGCAGCGATCTCTGCCAGCAGAGGAAATGCAGGTGGTGTGAAATTATAAACATACACCCAAATAAATACATACTAATGCAATGCCAATACCATCAATCATCCGCTGATGGGCATAGCTATGTTCCGTGTACCTTTGCCTGAACGAATAAGACATAAGATAGAGATCCGTAGAATAACCAAAATACCTCGCCCGCACAGCTGTGCCCAATGAGTCGCTAAGTGGTAGTGGTAATGGACGGAGTACATTGCCCTTTCAACTTCACGTTGCAACCACTGAACTTTTTTGACTCAACATCGGCCTAATTATTTGAACTGTTTACTTGTCGTCGTTTCAGTAAAATTTCCCTACGCAATTCTTCGATAAATTTTCCCGCGACCTTCTGCGTGAAAATCCCCAAGGCTAGGAAAGTTACGGCGTCACCTCGGCTTTATTGATTGATTTTCAATGCCGCGGGTATGTTTTCACGTCACTCTTTAATTGATTGGTGCAAGCGGACTTTGGTCACTTCCATTAATTGTTTGCGCGGCAGTTTATTGATGGTTTATTTTTGTTTTCGATCAGAAGGTTTTTTTTTAATTGATTGCGTTTTACTGACGCATTGGAATTTAAGTAAATGTTTTCAGTACGTCTATTTATAATAGCTGCTGAACTTCGTTACTGATTTTTGGTATAGGTAACTTACAAAAACAAAATTGGCTTAGTTGCCAATTTTAATTATGTTTGTTTATATTCAGTCAGATAACGCGTAATTAGGGTTGCGACCTCACAACTGCCAAATATGCTGGTTTATATAGGAAATTTCCGTTCTTTGAAAGAACTAATCTCGTACCTACAATTTTTGGCAGTGATAGGTCAGCGGTTCAAACTTTAGTCTCCTTTAGTCTCCTTTAGTCTCCTCCTAATTTTGTATCCGAGGCATTATTCGATTTTGCTGATGTGTGGCGTGGATGAAAACTGTTGAGGAAACCTTTCATGCCTTAGAATCCTCTAGATTTCTAGAATGTTCGAAAATATTTGTGGAATCCAATCCGCACTTGACCATGTAGACGGAAGGCTATGGACCCTAGTTTTTTTTCAGAAGAGACCTTAGCTAAGGAACAGGGATTGCAATTTTTGAGTCAAGAAAATAGAATTAAAAAATTAAAAAACACGACTGCCCTGTCGGGGGACCGTTCTGAGGAACACCTTCTGTTCTAAGAGGTCCCCCGACTGCCATAATATGAGTTTATCTGTTTTAATTAATGAGAAATTTGACCACTTTTCCCTTTGTCAATATGCAGATGAACTAAAATAACTTGTTTTTTACTTTTTAGTTCGTTTTAAAACAGGGCAGTCGTGTTTTTTAATTATTTATTTTTATTTTATACTTTTTAATGATGGTCTACGGTGTTTGCGGGCATTTTAAATGGGTTAAATATTTAATATTTCAAACATTACATTACATTATGTACATCCTACCTATGTAAAAGTACATTTTTTTAAATATATATATATATATATATATATATATATATATATATATATATATATATATATATATATATATATATATATATATATATATATATATATATATATATATATATATATATATATATATATATATATATATATATATATATCTATATTCGGTTACTACTCTCTAATTACCTTCATTTTGATACCCATATTATGATAATTGAAGAAAACATTTTGATTTCCACTTAGTGTGTGTTCCACCAGTCTCATACTTTATTACCCAAAACTAATAATATAAATGGAAAACGAAACTGAAAATACTTCTTAGCTAAGATTCTAAATAACCTGCCTCACTCCCTACTAAGTAAAAAAGTATAAAAACACATATTTTAAGACAATGTATGAGGCACTTCCTGGACATAGCTACCACTTCCTGTGGAAGCATTGTCTAGGAAGTGCCTTTTGTATTTATGAAGATAAATTATAATTAGTTATCGTAATTTAAATCTCTTTATTATCAGTGTACTGTGAACTCGCCATCCTCGCATAAACTCCTTGAGTTTGAAGAGTGCATGACTGCATAAAAATGTTTATGTTAAGTTAATTGGATCAATAAATTAAAAATAAATTAATTAATTTGACGACCGAATGGCGTCGTGGTAGCGAACCTGCCGTCTGCGCCAGAGGTCGTGGGTTCGATTCCCACTACTGGTAAATGTTTGTGTGATGAGCATGAATGTTTTCCAGTGTCTGGGTGTTTTTCAATATATTATATTTATGTATATTAGTATGTATGTATATTAATCAGTCATCTAGTACCCATAACACAAGCTATCGCTTACTTTGGGGCTAGATTGCGATGTGTAAAATGTCCCGTATATATTTATTTATTTATATTTATTTATTATTTTAAAAATTAAAAATGGGGTTATTCAAGGGGCGAATAAACAAATCTCTTATGGGCCGGCAACGCATTTGCAGTTCCTCAGGTGCTGCGGACCATGGGTAGCGGTGATCGCTATCCATCAGGTGACCCCCGCTCGTTTGCTCGTGTAAGTTAGATATATATTTAAAAAAAGCTTTACAAAAATTTCATCTACTCATTAAGCTCCCAGGTCTACAGCAAATTCTTTTAAAATCTAGAAGCTGGTCAAACGTCCATACAAGACGGAAAGACAGATGTACAGCAAGCTTGTGGGCTCTTGACGCCCTTTTTGGCATAGAACCCTGAAAACCTTATTTTTTTCAGGAAGGAACCGGAGCTCGACGACATAGACGACGACCTCTTACTCCGTCTCCTCGAGGTCAGCATCCAATGCGCCGCAGACAACGATAAGGTAAACAAATAATAATTAAGTCTCAACACGACGCTTTTCAAATCTCGTGTTGTAAATTGTTTATTGTGGGCCAAATTACATCAACAGCGATAACGTATCTTGTTATTTTTATTCTGCCTCAAGAATTTATTTTTGTATCACTAGGCTAATTATAAAGCGAGATTGCGTGTATTGCTTGGCGGAATCTTATTTTGTTTATACAACTATTTCATTGATTCTCACTCTCACAATTTTTCAGCGGTGGAATCATTGAACTTTCTACAATATGGTGAAAGTGCCAAGACAATAATGCTACGTACCTATATCGATTGATTAAATACATATTATCACAATATAATATTAAGTACGTTCAAATATTTTTTAATTCAAGCGTCGTCGCGTCGATTCGTTTGATAAAAAAAATTGTTGTGCCCGGAAAACTCATTGCCATAAGCCTACGATGTATTATTAGCGAATAACTAAATAAAATTTTAACTTTCGCGCCCGGATAGTACCCATCCCCTTTAAATTTTTAAATTTGTTTCGAACCACTCTGAGTAAACTTAAAAATATAATCCTTTCTTTTCAGCTGTGCGTGACACTCGCGCATCTGTGCTGTCTGTTGAAGCCGTCAGACTTGCCGGATATAATTATTGGACCCTCTCGTCTTTCCGACTACGCCAAGGCCCTTTACACCCAAGCGTATCGCAAGCTACCCCCCGAGAATGCCTCCTGTATGAAAATACTCCAGGCGGCGAACTACATCACTTGACTTGACTCCTGAAAATGAAGTACAGTCCCAATCTTTGGGGATGCTTCAGGAATAGTACAATATAAGTGGCTGGTAGTTCAATATAAGTGCGGAAAGTATGTCATTTCTTTACGAGTCTCGCGCGTGTCAACAATAGAGACGAGTGGAAATGACAATTCCGCACGTGCATTGAACGACATTTTTTAACACATTTGCGAAAATATATAAAGTTGGGACCAAGGCCAATTTACTATGAATACAGACCACTCACACACAAAAAATAAATAAAAAAGTGGACAAGAATTGTCTATGGTCAACTGATGCACTCTGTGACCTGGGGTCAGAATCCGGAAGTTAAGAAAGTCCTAATAATTTACAAAAAAGTAACTCTGAAACAAATAACAATGAAACTTTGTTGAAAAATTATATTTTTATTTCAGATTTAACAATTTAAAAAGTTACGTCCTTTAATTCAAGTATAAATAGTGTTTACGCTATAAAATAGACATTTACTATAAACATTTTGTACTACAAACTTTTTGATTAAAACCTCCGTGCAGAAGGAAAACAAAAAGTATAAACTTAGTCCGGAAAAGAACAACTTTGCGCACGCTAAACATACATGGAAAAGTCCACTATTTGAGCAAATGTGTTAAAAATATTTATTTGGGACGTGTGATCTTTTTAATGTTAGGAAATGCCTAACGCTGGCTTCGTCAGGGGGAACGTACGGGTAATGCGGGGCTTGCACGGTGCACCCAGTAAAACCTCTCGTGTTCAGTTTATTGTCAATTTCTGAGAAGGAGGGAAGGTCGCTGATGCCTATAGCACAGGGTTACCTAAAGTAGGCAGCAGAGACCATTCGTATATTAAGTTGTTTGTATGTTACTTTATGTATTCTTGTTGCCACAATATAAAAAAAGGGTTTATATGGCACAAGACCTTTACAATAATTCATATTGAGATAATTTTGCCGTTTCGCCGGTTAAAGTGTTAGTATGGCGGTTAGCTGTAGTTTTAATAATTGTATAAGGATATTATTTTTTTTTTGTTTTACTTTTATGTTAATAACACTAAAATATTTTGTCAAATAATATTTTAAGTTTAAGTAAAATTGATTGAAAGAAAGTGGACGTGGATGAGTCCCGACGGTTCCACGAGAAACGAGATTGACTTCATCATGTCGACCAAACGGCACATATTCAATGATGTCTCTGTGATCAATGGGGTGAAAACCGGTAGCGATCACCGTATGGTAAGAGGCACATTGAATATCAACATAAAGCCGGAAAGGGCCCGCCTGGTGAAGTCTACGCTCCGACCTACTCCTGCGCATATCCAAAACCCCGAGAACTTTCAACTCGAACTCCAAAACCGTTTTGCTTGCCTGGAGGACTGCGCCTCTGTGGACGATCTGAACGACAGGCTCGTGGAAACTGTCCATGAGGTTGGGTCTAAGTTTTATAAGGCCCACCGTAAGACTAGAACCAAAAAGTTCTCGGACCAGACCCTCAAGCTCATGAAGGAGAGACATGAAATGAGACTCCAGTCTTCAGCCGACGCTTCCGATTACCGGCGGATTAATAGGCAGATCTCGAAATCTCAAAAGCGCGATTTGCGTAACTTTAATACCGAGCGTATTAAAGCTACTATTGAGCAGAACAGGGGCTCAAAGGTATTCGCCAGAGATCTGTCTATTGGACAGAGCCAGTTGTCGCGCTTGAAGACCGACAGCGGTAGTCTCATTTCGTCGAAGCCTGAAATCTTGAGGGAGGTCGAGAAGTTCTACGGACAGCTGTACACCTCATCTCATGTAGAAGATTTGGCTACAGACCCTAGAGCCAAACTAACTCGACACTATACCGAAGATATTCCGGACGTCAGCCTTGACGAGATTAGTATAGCTCTCGGTCAACTGAAGAACAGAAAGGCGCCAAGTGATGACGGAATCACAGCAGAACTCCTGAAAGCAGGTGGCAAACCAGTGCTGGAAGTTTTTCAGCGAATGTTCAATTCCGTCATCCACGGGGGTACAACGCCAAAGGCATGGCACAGGAGCGTGGTGGTCCTTTTCTTCAAAAAAGGTGACAATACCCTGTTGAAGAATTACAGGCCCATCTCGCTGCTGAGCCATATCTACAAGTTGTTCTCGAGAGTTATTACGAATCGTCTCGCTTGTAGGTTCGACGACTTCCAGCCTCCCGAACAAGCCGGGTTCCGAAAAGGCTATAGTACCATAGACCACATCTTCACGCTTCGGCAAGTTATACAAAAAACCGAGGAATATAACTTGCCACTATGCCTAGCGTTTGTGGACTATGAGAAAGCCTTCGATTCGGTGGAGACGTGGGCAGTGTTGAGGTCGTTGCAGAGATGCCGAATTGACTATCGATACATCGAAGTGTTGAAGTGCTTGTACGAAAGCGCCACCATGTCAGTCCGTATCCAAGATCAGACTACGAGACCAATTCAATTGCAGCGAGGAGTGCGACAGGGAGATGTAATCTCCCCGAAGCTGTTTACCGCTGCATTGGAAGACGTCTTTAAGCTTCTGAATTGGAACGGATATGGCATCAACGTCAATGGCGAGTACATCACTCACCTTCGGTTTGCCGACGATATCGTGGTCATAGCACAGACTCTGGAAGACCTCAACACGATGCTCAATGACCTCAGCAGAGTTTCCCAACAGGTGGGCCTTAAAATGAACATGAGCAAGACGAAAATCATGTCCAACTCTCACGTTCCGCTCCACCCAGTAGTAGTTGAGAACTCTGCACTCGAAATTGTGGACGAATACATATACCTGGGACATACGGTCCAGCTAGGTAGGTCCAATTTCGAGAAAGAGGTGAACCGCCGAATCCAGCTCGGTTGGGCAGCGTTCGGGAAGCTTCGTGATGTCTTCTCGTCCAATATCCCTCAGTGCCTGAAGACTAAGGTCTTCGAACAGTGCGTGTTACCAGTGCTTTCATATGGATCCGAGACTTGGTCTTTCACTATGGGCCTCATAAGAAGGCTCAGAGTCACTCAGCGAGCGATGGAGAGAGCTATGCTCGGAGTTTCTCTGCGTGATCAAATCAGAAATGAGGAGATCCGTAGACGAACCAGAGTCACCGACATAGCTCAACGTATCGCGAAGCTGAAGTGACAATGGGCGGGGCACATAGCTCGTAGAACCGACGGACGTTGGGGACCCAAAGTGCTGGAATGGCGACCCCGCACGGGAAAGCGCAGTGTTGGCAGACCTCCGACCAGGTGGAGCGACGACATTAAAAGAGTCGCGGGAAGGCGCTGGATACAAATGGCGCAGGACCGTGCGGGCTGGAAAGCATTGCAGGAGGCCTTTGTCCAGCAGTGGACGTCCGTCGGCTGAAACGAACGAACGAACGAACGAAAATTGATAAATCTTGAGCCTGCGACGCAGGTAGAGGCATGAGGCCTCTTCTTTGTATTATTTTCCTATTACAGATGTGATCTACATCTACCAACCTTCAACAGTGACGATTACAGAGTACAGACTGATGACAAATAACGTAACATGCCCTGTAAAAGCCACAGATACACTGAGCCTATGTACGCAACGCATGCCACGTGATAATATCTGCGCTCATAGCCTGAATTTACATATACATACGATCGTCATAGAAACCAATTGATCGCTTATCCCTTATCTAAATGAAACGAAATTACAAAATATCGGAATGACTTATATCTGAACGACAAATTGATATTCTCGTGTACCTACATTTTTAGGGTTCCATAACAAAATGATAAAAATAGAACCCTATGGTGAGACATTCTTTGTCCGTCCGTGTGTCACACTGCTATCGAGTTGAATTTAGAATAGTTTTAGGAAATAAATAGCAATCATAAAAAATTTAAAATTGTTTTTATTTCTATTTAAAGGGGGAAATTTCTTAAAGTGAAATAACAATATTGAGTGGGGTATCCATAAGAAAGCGCCTAATTTGTTTTGTATTTTCTAAATCAGATTTTTGTTATTTTTGTACTTGATTTTTGATTTGTTGGACAAACTGTCAAAAAAATACCGTTCCCACCCTTAATTGAGTTTCCACACAGCAATGGAATTAGCGATAAGGTTTCTATAGTTCGTCCATAGATCTTAATAGATAGTGTATATGAGTCCGAAAAAAAGGAGGGCGCCACCATCTTCTACACGGTATCCCCGTAGGCCCCGCGTATACTTCAACTGTAAGTTATTGATAAGTACTTTATTTTGGAATAAAATATTATTATGATCCCTATTCCTTATAATAAGTATATACAAGGAATATATGTATAAGAGAGCTTGCATTTACCTAACTACTTAATTATCTTGGGAGTAATTAGCACGAAAATCACTATTTTAAAATTTTATTAATCTGAGTCGAGGTACTCTACTCCCGAAATGTTGCTTGAAAGTCCTGGTCATTTTCTTCTTCGTCCGATTCACTGGAACTATTTTCTCCGTGTGCGTTCCGCCAACGGATGCGATCATAACGCACAATACGCGGCTTGCGGCCTTGGCCCTTGGACACAAATCATAATATTATGAAAAATGTCACGCAAACTACGACGGAACGAGAGACTATTCTGGACGTTTTTCGGTGGAAGGTTGCGGGGATGCCGGATGACTGCAGTTAGCTATTCTTCAACTGTGTCGGTTGAGTTCAAATTCTACAACTCAATGGTAGCGGTGCATTCGTTGCGTAAAAAGGGACATTTGTGCGAACAACCGTCGCTGCCGACGTATGGTTCAGTTGGTCTCTGACTTTAACCGTGAAGTCATCAAAACTGTACACGGAACGTACCTGATAACAAAATACATAAACATTTCAGCGAGATAAATGTGGTAGGTAACATGTAGAGTCCGGTTGTATCTAGATAAATGTAGGTAAGTATAACGTAAGCTATAGATTGCACGAATTATATTGGACCATCCCTCTAAGATAAATGCTAATTACTAGGGGTCTGCGAGTGCATTGACGTAAATCTGTAATGGACTAGACCTACATTTCTATAAGGTCAATGCTGATTGTACTCGAATGATATTATAATTTTCTTACTTGGAGAAAGTTTGAGAAGCATTTTGCTCTAAGATGTTTGGATTACTGTAATCAAAGGGCAGTAAGGTTATGTCTTACTCGGATAATGCTTCAGATTAGATACACTCGCATAGGTAGGTAGCTACTACTTACTTGTTACGGTACAGATGTCGTTCCATTTCATGTTCAATTAGCCACTGAGTAAGTACTTTTTTATAAGGACCTACCTGTACCTATATGAAGTTTGATTCGGAAAGGATTTGACCAATCTTTTTTTTACTCTATAAGTCATAAGTCATTTATTAATAATTTTCATTACAAGTCAATACATATACAATTTAGTACTTGACTGCGATCTCACCTGATGGTAAGTGATGCAGCCTAAGATCGTAATATCGTAATCAAAGTAACAGCCAAGTTATGGCGTGAAGGTGTAACAAGCATAGGCCCATAGGTGACATAGGTAAAAAACTTTCACCTTTACAATATTAGTCTGATAATAATTAATTTGCAGAGTATCTTACTATGATAGGGATACATATCTACAGTACGTACGTTGTAGGGTTGATATCTACGTACGTTGCACGTGGATGAAACACCGCTAGTAGAATTTAAGATAAGGTAGAGCTATTATTGAAGTTAAAAGTTTAAGACCCAATACTGCATTTGATTGACCCGACCCGGGGACTGAACCCAGTACCTATCTAGTAATCTGCAGTTGAACTTACTCACCACTAAACTAACAAGGCAGTTGGTACTTGGTAGATATAATAGGTAGGTAAGTACGTAAGAGCTCATTACCCCTTACTTTAAGAGGTAATGAGCTCTTACGTACCTATTAGTACAGAGCGTAGAGCTGCTGCTCTAAGTACTTGTTCTTTAAAACAGGCATCATCTACATCTAGTCATACATTATAAGTAATAAAAACTAGACAGATGGCGCTACTGTTTTCAGTTTTTCTAGTATGAAGAAGGTTTACGTAAAATGTTCTGATGGGCTGACTCGTCCTTAGGTTTTTATCGGTGGGTAGGCCTGGCCGTACTTATTGCTTCAATATAGGTATTAGGTAGGTATGTACGTAGTAGAGACAATGGTTACAGATGCTGTAGCTTACGTGATAATAAGGTAAGACAAAGACGTTACGACAGTCGATAAGAATATTATGATAAAAAATACACCTTGACTATTAAGTAAGTACAACTTAATAAGTGATATTGGTATCTATCATAATATGAGTATTACCTACTTGTGATAAGTACGAGTATGCCTCTCTCGACTCTTGATCTCTATAAAAATGTAAATAAAACAAAACCAGTTAATAGAATGCAAGATATAAAAACTCTTAAAAGTTTTTCGCGACAAACGATGAAGCACACCTTATTAATATACTCCACACCTACTTATGCTTACTTATATGTTTGTGTTTGGCGCAAAGATCCTAACTAGGTCACTTTTCGATTAAAATTTACTCCAGCGTCACTAGAGCAACACTCTGCTGCTTTCTGAAAGATGCTAGATTTTTCCACGATTCGCTTTATGGATCGTTTCAAATGTATACCTACTCATATATTATGTACTCACCTTCCTTTCTATTCTATTCTATTCTATTCTAAACGGCTCGACCGATTGTTATGAAATCTGTAGGGTAGATAGATTTCTGTGAATCTGTATGGTTGAGAGTAAACTTAAATTTTGTAATTTATAAACTGCAGACTGGGGCTGGTTATAATAGCCAGCAAAGTTAGCAGTTTTAGTGCTGAGTAGCAAGTTTGCAAAAACCGACATGACTGTTTCTCCTTGTACGATTAAGATTACCTACTTCGGTACATCAACGGCTGCATCGTCGCTTATTATTTATCTATCAGATGCAATTGAAGTGATGCTATCTTGATGAAAAGTTAAAGTAATACAATGTCACATAGTGAGTGAGTCAATATCATCACAATTATATCAGTTGTTTTTTTCCTCATTAAACGAAACAATCAGTTGGTCAGTATGAACAAGATCGATAAAGAAGATGTATCTTCTAATGTAATCATGTCTGTAATCTTAACACCCCCTGGAACAAGAAACTAGCTAATACTCATTATCGTGTTCAGATGCTTGCGAGAAAATTCACAGATAGAAAAGGAGGGTTCCGCTGCCAGCGCCAAGCGTGAAGCAACCTATCCAAGACTAAAGAACGAATTTGACACGCAGCTGTTTGCAGTTACCAAGTTATCTCATTCACTAATTTTAGAACCCCCCTGGACGTTCTCCATACCAGAGCATTCATTTATCAAAATCGACGACTAAGACTTGCTGTAGGTATTGTCTTCTGAATAAAGCTTTATTTCTTAAATAAAATTACCTTAATTATGGCATAATTAGTAGGTATATTCATCAAACAACAGTTTTGATCATGTGCCTGCAGCAGATACGGTTTCATACTCACGAACTCTAGCGAAATCTAAACCTAAAGCAGTTAGTTCGAGTAATACCTAGTTAATGTAGAGAATAAAGATGTATAATTTTATGTATGAAGGCATCAACTATATCAACTCTCAAAATACGGCACGACAACGAAGACAGACGCTGAAATTTCTTAGCATAAAAGTAATTATGTAAGTAAGTACGGTTTGTTTAGTGTGGACTTGGAGAAGATAGCGAGCAGTGTTTATAAAACACGGACTTCTTGGAATGTTTTAGTTTACTGTATTAAAGAATCATATAACTGAAACACGATCAGTTTCCTTTCAACTGAGCTCGAAATTGTTTCTTGGAACTCAATATGATCCTCGCATTTCGTCTGCCTAGCATATTTCTGGTACCTATATGGGCACTTAATATTTAATGATATATGTTGTGGGGAAATGCACACTACCAAATACCTACCTACTGCAAAAGAAAGGAGCATCAAGGACCTAAAATCTACGTAAATTTTACGCTGGTTTTTAAAACATCCGGTGCATAAAATATGTATCCACTCGTACTTAATAGATAGGTAATAATATTTTATAGTTGTGGGAAATGCACACTACCGAATACCTACCTACTGCAAAAGAAAGGAGCATTAAGGACCTAAAATCTACGTAGATTTTACGCTGGTTTTTTAAACATCCGGTGCATAAAATATGTATCCACTCGTACATAATAGATAATAATATTTAATAGTTGTGGGAAATGCACACTACCATATACCTACCTACTGCAAAAGAAAGGAGCAATTAGGACCTAAATTCTACGTAGATTTTACGCTGGTTTTTAAAACATCCGGTGCATAATGTACCTATCCACTCGTACTTAATAGATATTAATTATACAGTGTGAGTCTTCATAATGTGCACATATTGAAATGAGGGAAACTATGCTTAATTTTATCGACGGAAAACGTATTAAAAAAAATCTAAAATTTTTTTTTATATTTTTTTGGAATTTTTAAAAATTGCGTTCCCTACTATGACCCATGTGTAAACAAAACGGTGTAACTTTTAAACTTAATGATCTATCACGATAAATCAAACTTATTAATGATTGGAAGTAATGGTCCGTCCTCATGAAATGAAAATTGTGGCAAAAAATTACCCTCAATAGAAAATACACGTGTTTTTAATAAAATTTCTGTTTTTTTTTTCACTAATTTTTACAATAATCGTAAAATTTCTCAATAAAATGCCCCCATTGTGTGCCTTTTTTATTACTTTAAATTATTCCTCATCGTATTAGCTACCTAATGGTAAAAATTGTGTGTTTGTAACTTAATCCTAACATTTCTTTTTAACTGCTCAAAAATAGCACTCCAAACGCGCAAGTTATTGTTTTCCTAAGGAGGGTTCTACGTGATATCTGCAATCTCAATAATTAGTGCGTAGCCGTGTCCTAGGCCTTTCTTTAACACTTGATAAGAAATGTTAGAATTGAGTTATAAGCATGCAATTTTTAACATTAGGTAGATAGTACGATGAGGAATAATTTAAAGTAATAAAAAAGGCACACAATAGGGACATTTTATTGAGAAATTTTACGATTATTGTAAAAATTACTGAAAAAAAAACCAGAAATTTTATTAAAAACACGTGTATTTTCCATTGAGGGTAATTTTTTTCCACAATTTTCATTTCATGAGGACGGACCATTACTTCCAATTATTAATAAGTTTGATTCATCGTGATAGATCATTTAGTTTAAAAGTTACACCGTTTTGTTTACACAAGGGTCATAGTAGGGAACGCAATTTTTAAAAATTCCAAAAAAATATAAAAAAAATTTTTAGATTTTTTTTAATACGTTTTCCGTCGATAAAATTAAGCATAGTTTCCCTCATTTCAATATGTGCACATTATGAAGACTCACACTGTATTTAATAGTTGTGGGAAATGCCTACTGCAAAAGAAAGGAGCATCAAGGACCTACAGTCTAGGTACATAATACTAATCATGCTTACCTACTTTCAAAAGTTAGTTTTTTGATGAA
This sequence comes from Coenonympha arcania, assembly GCA_036785405.1. Lineage (NCBI taxonomy): Eukaryota > Metazoa > Arthropoda > Insecta > Lepidoptera > Nymphalidae > Coenonympha > Coenonympha arcania. The sequence continues at coordinate 10,402,857 of CM072067.1, forward strand.
TTGTTTGTTGTAAGTTTTGTTTCGTGCTTTTGTTCATTTGTAGGAATCTATTATGAAAATCGGGTCAAGTTGAATGGAGTGACACCTACTAGCTCCTTACCTATCTACAAACAAGTTAAAGGTTTCTATCTAATCAAATCAATCTTTGCATGTGGGATTTCTGTTCCACTCAGACGGGTCTGGTCTGGTTGATAAAGTAATCTCAATGTAAGTATTTTCACGATAAAGGACTTGATTCTAGACTACTATTAGGCAGTAGTGTATGTATCACGCACTGATAATGTGAGTAGGTAGCTGATTACGTAATTAGTGAATACATGATTGTCGATAAGAGATAAATGTTCAATATCAGTACATTGTCTAGTCATATCGTTATCGTCGTTGTACTAGTACCTACCTATCGAGGGTTAAGGGTTAAGTTTAAGTTACATTATTACAGAGATTGACAGGAAAATTGAGGGAAAATGGTTCTTCTATAGAAGCCTAGTTACTAACGGTAAGATTTATAATAGGTGTGGGATAACCTTACCTGTTACAAAAATAATTTCGATTGTTAGAGATAGAGTATGGACGCCTACGAAGTATTATTTTTATTACATTTACCAGATTGTTTACATTATGAGCGTCTTGTATCTCTACCAGTGTTTCAATAATCTCATTAAACAATTATGAAACACTAGACTTCCTTGTATGCTTTAGACAGATTAAAAATCCCTACGATTATTATTTTTATCTTACATTTACGTTGATACACTAGACAAAATACACAAAAGGTATTATTGCTGTGTTGACTTAAAATAAAAATAAAAGCCTAAATGATAAATTAGTATGATTGCTGATAAAAATACATAATTCAAATAAATAATAATATTCTTATATAATTACGTCCAATATGTTTATAATTGACATATGAAATAATATGTTAATCTAGGTAGGTATCTATCTACTTTATCAAAAGGGAATCTGAAGCCGGCGTATTGGCTTTTGGCAATGAAGAAATACGCTACGCTATGTTAAATCAATGGCTTTTGTACGGAATTTATGGTTTCTTATCCATCCTCCTCTTTATCAGAAAAAAAATTGGCAACCAGACGAAGGCTTGGCTTTTGTACCTAATGTACGGGTTTCTTATCAATCCTCCGTTAATCTGCCAAAGGTCTTGGACACCTTATCAGAAAAGGAATTGGCAACCACACGAAGGTTTGGCTTTTGTACCTAATGTATGATTTCTTATCAATCCTCCGTTAGTCTGCCAATTATCTACAACACCTTATCGGAAAAAGGCTAGGTTAGATCGTCCAAGCATGGGTAACCAGACGGGCTTGACTTTGGTACCTAACGTGCGGGTTTCTTTTCTATCCTCCATTAGTCTGCCAATTGTCTTGGACACTTTATCAGAAAAAGAACTGGCAACCAGACGAAGGCTTGGTTTTTGTACCTAATGTACGAGTTTCTTATCTATCCTCCGTTAGTCTACCAATTGTCTTGGACACCTTATCAGAAAAGGTATGGGCAGCTAGGCGAGCTTGGCTTTTGTACCTAATGGACCAGTTTCTTATCCATCCTCAGTTAGTCTGCAAATTGTCTTGCTGACATCTTAGCAGAAAAAAGTATGTCATTTTTTTGGCCCAAAAATTTACAATGTTTACTTATTTTACGATTTCAGTGGAAAGAGAAATGGTAGTCTTTAAAGGTGAAACTACTCTGATGGCAGATCTTTCTTGTATCTAAGTATTACTAGACAGTGTAGTTAATTAGCAAGATAGATATCTACTTAATTAACTAAAAACTTAGCTAGGTACTTTATTAATTTAAGTGACATTCGTCTGTAACTTAATTACATGGCTAAAAAGCCAAGTTAATTAGCTATAATTATAAATTACTAGCTGACCAGCAAACGTTTTACCATTAGGAAAAATACCAAAATAGCTTATGACCTACTGCTCAATGAATACTGAAAATTGCTCAGACCTACTGAAAATACACAAAAAAATACATTAAATCGGTCCGGCTCCGTTTCGGAGGAGTTTGGTAGCTAAAATTAGTACGAGAATTTTACATATTAGAAACAAGATGGAAGAAGATCTAGAAACTAGAAACTTGATTGAGACGATATTGGAAAAAGCAGATATAGCCCAGCGTTTCAAATCTCGGCCTACCTACGTCTAACTTTTCAGTTCGTTTTAGGAAACCAAATCTCGAAAACAAAGTAAAATGTAAGCATTTATTGATATTTTATGAATGTAGTCTCTACTATTTAATAGTTATTTGTTATGCAAGGCCGCAAAATGGATTTTTGGGCCGAGTGTCAAATTTGAATGCTGAGCGGCGAAGGATTCTAGGGTTGAACCCTGAGCGCAGCGAGGGGTTCAAAGAATAGAATCCTGAGCATAGCGAGGCATTCAAAGGACACGAGACCCAAAAAAATTTGCGGCCGTACATAACACAAAATTTTTCATCTCACCACAGCGAGGAAAATCACTAGAAGAACATCGGCATTGCGAGTATGTAAGATGTTGTCCTTAGTATATAATACTCTGCAATAACTTCACTCACTTAATTAAATCCACCACTCATCTTATAACAAAAAAGGTAATGAATAAAAACAAGATATTATTATTTATCACGATCAGAAAAAAAATGAGATACATACTTTTTTTTTCTTCTTTTATTTTGGATACGTTCAGAAATATCAATTTCTAAGAACCAACGATAATAGAAGATTAAGAAAATAAATTACAACAATTAGATAAACAATAAGTAAATATCATGGATTTAATTAGATTTCCTTTATAATTAATCAAACTAAATAGGAGTTATTATTTTTATTGATATTCTAAGAAAATATAAAAACACAAAGTAATGTACACCTATACAAACTCAAAGGTCGAACTTCGTTACTGACCGTATGCATTATTTTAAAAAAAAAAACGAAGTCTTCAGTTTAATGGTGGCACCACACATGGTTATTTGTATTTGCCTATTTTTTATATTTGTCAAATATGTTCCATGTGTGGAGAGTATATTTGCCAAAATTATTGCCATATTTGCCTGTTTGGCAAATACAGCCACTAACATATTTGGCTCCATGAGGTCGAAAATTTTGGCAAATACGCGATCATCCAATCACAAATACAAATAGCCATGTGTGGTGCCACGATTAGACATTATTATAGACGCAATACGAGATTACGTCATGTTCGAATTTAGAAATGCTTTGCGGCCCTAGGGCGGAAAAGGATTTTCATACTACTTTCTCGCCCTAGGGCGGGAAAGGATTTTCATACTACTTTCTCGCCCTAGGGAATATAATAGCATTTCCCGCCCGCATTTTGGGCATTAAAAATCTCCTTTCCGAGCGGGTGAGATGAAAACAATATTATCTTGTTCGTTTGCTACACCTACTATATACTTGCTAATTTGTATGACTAGCCTGCTATTCTTGAGGATCGAAAGGTATTCCTGTAAAACTAATTGTATAATAGCAACAGTAATTAGATTTCTTTGTTTAAGGGTCGTTTGATAATATAATTATAATCTAATGCGAATTTTGATCAGATAAAATTAATGACCTTCTGACTTTGACTTTATGACGTGTTATGACTAATGAGATAATTGTACCTATTTTGTTAATAATGTATTTCATGTAGTGATTTACATTTAGGATGTTATTCCTATAAATTTTTGGATTTGAACCCACCTTCCCTAACCCAAGAACTAACAGATAGTTTGCTTCTAAGTACTGAATGCGTATCGAAATTATCGGTGTGTCAAAAGTTTTGGTATTTTCTCGGTGGATGGTCCCATAGCTCAGTGATAGAGCAACGTTATGGAAGTTTCATCTTTACAGATCACCATTACCTGTTTCGCTGGAACCAAGAAATACACGTGATGACTTCTTGAGCCAAAAATATAGCATAGGTACCTTTTCTGATAAGGTGTCAGCAAGACAATTAATTAGACGCTCTGATAGCCTCTAATTCATTCTCTTGCTAGGATTGATATGAAACTTGTACGTATTGTATATTAGGTGCAATAGCCAAGCCTTCCTCTGGCTGCCAATTCCTTTTCTCATAAGGTGTCAGCAAGACAATTTGCAGGCTAGGGGAGGATGGATAAACTTCGATAGTTGAGGGACTATTCACCTTATTATTTCTGAAGTTTAGTTTAAGTAATGGAAGATTTTTCCCTACTTTTGTAATATAAGTTACTAACCTTTCTGTCAACAAGTCATGGAATATTACGTATTTTGCGAATTTGTGAGACTTTATAGTTGTGTCCTGTAAATTAGCATCGTATGTGCTAATTTAGCTGTTTGAAGTTTGAAACCACTTTGGTGTTTGGATTGATCAATAAGCACCCTCTGCTGAACTTCGCACTGAAAGGAGGCCAGTGACGTCTCAGCTCAGGTCTCTTGAGACGTATCAATAGCTGGTGGCTGGAACGCATGCGTAACACCTTGCCTGTGTGTGTGTGTGAGTGTCTAGTGGAGCACGCGGACCCTGCGTGTTCATACTTTTGTCTCTATCTTCCTTATAGCACCATCCTCTTCTTTCCAAGGCAATAGCTAGGGAGCACCGATTACTCAAGTTTAAAATACCTCATTCGTTGCGTTAACCCTCAGTCGTGTTCGAGTTGCGCTCTAAATCGTTTGCTCAAATTCCTCGTGTGGCACGTTCGCAGTTGTGATCAAACATTTTGTATTGCAGATTTACATTGCATTCAAATTCAAGATACACTCTTCTGCGACCGAGAGAAATCTATCTGAATTTTAATTTTGTCAAGGTAAGAATTTCAAAACAAATTATGGAACGATTACTCTTATTTTAACAGGCAGCAGAACTTATGGATCTAAAATAAAAATAATGAAAGAAAAGTTACTCAATTTTCCTCGCAAAATATTAAGGGGAATTTTTAATTTAAAAATAGAATGTTCTGGAAGCAAGATGGCAGGCGCAGCAAATGGCCGACTCGAATGCAACGACAGCAACGGCCAACGCTTTCTCTTGAACGGTGCTCGCTGAACTAGAAATTAGAACTACTTTATACTTTCTCTAATAAGCCATACAAATATTACAATAAATCACTTCCCATTTTTGAGACATATTTTATAAAAATGTTGGACCTTACTTACTTATATTGAAATTTTTTATAACTTTCGAAGCAGTTATCAATTCTTTGATAAGTAAAAAAAACTAATACTAACCTGCTCTATGGTTCTAGATTATTCTATTTCTTGAGATTTTAAATAGAGCTCATGGTGTTCTGTAGGAAAAAGTTTATTTTTTGTAGTTATATTTTGTAAAACATTAAATAATTTCACGCAATTTTATATTTATTAGAAGTAAGCAGTAAAATTGGTTCTCGGTTATTCTGAATCAAAGTGCTTTCTTTTTCACTATTAGCTTTATGAGACAAAACGTAATTCTTTTACCTGTGGGAAGCAGGTAAAAGCCCTACAGATGGCCCTTCAAGATCAATAATGTTCAATCCAATGAAAGGGCCGGTTTTGTTGGAGACCCTTTTCGAACCTGTTCGTTTTTTCCTTGAAATAAGCCGTTACTACTTGTTTCCAACAGGGAAGTTGGTAGCTACCTGCCTAGGTCCAAAACCTTTCTTTTATACATTGATAATGCAGCTGTTCAAGTTTTGATGATATTTCCGATGAACCCCTGCTTTGATATTTTGAATTTGGTGATATTTTGAAGAAAAAAAAAACAATTTACAAATAAATTAAGATTAAAAATATTTACAAAATCACCGTCCAACAATATGTTTACTAAATGTTTGCTGTTTACCAGTTGATGACTAATTCAATTCCTTGATACTTCTCAAAAAAACAATAATTTTACTTGTGAATTTAAAGATTCAGGGATACTTTTACATTATTTTGATTAAAAGTAACATAGTATTAGGCATGCATTTAATTCATCCCGTTATCTAGAATAGCGACGAACTTAATTATTCCTCATTCCCATCATAATTTCCTCAACATTTACGACATATATGGAACATGTTCTGAATTTGAATTTATATTTATTTTCTAGGACATGTCTTTCAAAGTTAGTAATACCTACCTGGTTTCTAATTCAGAGTTAGCAAACATATTGATTTAGGTAGCTTGTTTAGCAACACCGAAGACTTTCTCTTTAGCTGCGGGTAATTTATTTTGGTCCTATGTTTGCTGCTTGACGGTTTTAATTATTTCTTTTTTACGTACTGTTTTACGTTTTTCTTTCATTCAATATTGGTAAATAAATCAATCGGTACCTCAAATATTTTATCAGTAAACACAAACTAATATTGTGACCCTTTTGCATTTTCTGAATCATTTAAGGAAAATCCATTATCCATTTGATCGGGGGACAACTTTTTCAATTACATGTTTAGCAAGTAGTTAAGTAACTTACATGGAATTATTTAAACCAATGTCGGAAAGGTGGTTTTTATTTGTGTTTTATTTTCTTGCTTCAATCATTTATTTTCTTAATCTACATAATATTATGTAAAAAAAAACATTAATCTGAAAACAATAACCGATCAGTAAATCACCACGTTATCAATGAAATAGTTAAGTAGGTACCGGTTCGTAATAAGGATAGAGCAGTAATAAGACTTAAAGCTTTCCATTAAAACCACAATAGTCAGGACATACGACAGTACAATTCATTTTGGTAAACTCCCGTCGCAAGTTAAGCCCCCGTTAGATACAAAACCATATCTCTTTTTGGCGGATGATATAGTAAGTATGCAATTTTCAAAAAATAGAGATACAAGGAATGTTTTATTAAACCGTAGTAAATTGCTTGGTGAACCAAAATCTTATTATTGTCATTCAGGTGAATAACAAATAACAGTCAAGACTCAAGATGATGTCGAACCAAGGAATGGAATTGCAAGTTGAGGAGACGCCATTGGCGCTGCGCCGTCTGTGGAACCTGACCCGTGCTCGCCTGGCTGGGACTTCAACCGCCCTCGATGTAGAACCAGCTCTGGTCGAGACGTTGCCTTCGGCTCAGGTAATATTTTTTAAGGGCTAACATATTTTCACCCGTGCTGTTGGTAGTGATTCCATCACGTCCGTAATAGAAAGATATCTATTTATCGGTTTCCTCACAATGTTTTAGTGCAATCATTATTTTTAACTTAATTAAATAAAAAATTAAGTTATTGGCGCATATTGTAAAATACATCGGTAGTATTTCGGTTATAGACTACAAATTCAATCCTACCTGACTAAATATAGTGAGGTCGTTTTCCGGCCTCGCTTAATAACTATGCCCTTCCCACAGACCCTGTATAGAGTTGTCGTTATCCGTGTTCTGTGCCAAATCTGTGTGTGTTCTGCACCTTGGAATATCCCCATTTTTGAACAAGAAATCTACAGATACCTACAGATACACTTGAAACTTTTTTTTATCAAAAAGTCTTTTTTCTTTAAAAGTCTTATCATGAACCAAGATTTTGAAATCTTCACGAGTAAAAATAATAAGAACAAATGAAATGCTGAAAGCAAATGAAGACGAATCAGTCTTTATAGTTGCAATTTGATTAATAATAGAATATTTCGAAATCAAGGACACATTAGGAGTATATCTTAATTTAGCGGCCTCCTTTTGATATCGTAAATGACCGTTATCTTTACTGAGATGCACTCCGGCCGTGACATAATTACGATACTTAATATAAATAGTCCTTGGCTCAATTATATCTTTATGGCTTATTAAAGACTATCACTTAGAAAAATAACGATTCTTATGAGTACGTAATCAAAACAAAAATAATGACAATCCTAAGCTGTATTTATGTATAATTTTTTACATCACTAATTTATGAATAATAAATTAAGGAAATGAATGACGATTTAATTTTGTTCCGGTAAACGAGATTCTATAATAGGAGTAGAACTTTGTTACTGGTATATACCAGGTTTAAAATAGGTAAAGTTTTTACTGAACTAAGTTCTTTCAAAATATCAAATATTATTTGGTAAGCAATAATAAACTAGTAAGTAGTAACAAAGCCTAATGAAAAAAGATGGAATTAAAACTGATAGATCGTAATTTTTCCAGGAACCGGAAGGAACGCCGAAAAGCTTTATTCAAACTCATAGTGATTATGAAAGCGATGGAGAAGAGGCTTTCCCCGAAGTGGAAGTACGAGTAAGTATAAGAAAAATAATGAACATACTATTTCCATTTTCTATACATACAAAATATGTATGGCTTGAGATGCGTGTTGCTCTTACAATTTCCTGTCGTTGAAACCTTACAAGCCGAGACAATGTAGCGACGACGTTTGCACGTATTAATGAAATTGTATAGTAATAGAAATCGTAATTTGTGGTTCAAAGCAGTATTTACCAGATATCCGTTGTTTAGCAGAAAGTAAAAATACTTATGATCTATGCCACTGTTTATTCTATTAACTTACTCAACCATCTTTATTTTAATGTATCTAGTTCATTCGTAACAATAGCTAAATTTTAAAAGTCCATATTCCTTTGATAATTTCATTTATAAAATAAAGTATTACGTACACTTTAAAAGCGATCTAGCTTTCTCTTACGTCACACATCTTGCCGCTATGTCTAAATACAGATAAATCGATAATATCGCGCCTAATGCAAACCGACAAACAGCTCCAAACAAAGACAGTCAAAGTACCTATCTTTACATAAATTTCCCTTTGGGCTTGTCTGCCAACTAACAGAAATCTTGTCAAGCTTCAGTGATTTATTATCATTTGCCGATGTAAGGTCATTGTCCATTGCAATAGTGAGGTTTCCGCTGCTAGACAAGAAAGTATACAGTTAGTCAAGCCCTATGTCTGGAAGTTATGAATCTGTATCTTTTTTAAATATAAAAATTTTCGTATGGCCTTTGGTGTTTTGCATCCAGAATTCTAATTCTGGCTGCTTTATTTAGACGTAGTTGTTGAAAAACTTTCGTGGGACGCTATACTATTGTATACCTGCGTACAACATTGTGGGCGTAGTAAACTGCAAAAGATGTGGGCAAACATAACACAAAAATAGTCCTTGCATTCTTGCTATTGGACTTTGCTCTCGCGATAAATCGAGAACATTTTTAACTCGTCTCAGATGAATAATTTAGATCTATGCGATGGAATATTGAATTGAATTGTTGATTTATTGATATTTGCCTGTAGACCCGAGGACGTCTTAGAGATATTTTTGCGTTTCTATTTCCCATCGTCGTGTACTTTATTTCAGTCATATCTATTTTCATTTATTTTAGTACAGTGAAAAAAATAACTTCTTGATTTAGCACTGCCTAACTTTTCTTCACGCTGTCAGTTATCGACGATAGGCATGTGTAGGTAGGTTAATGGTATACTTAATTTTTTTGCGTATATAGCGGTTTCATTCATTTATAGTTTCATTTTCTAATAGAATGCAAATATTGGAACAATATTAACCACTTAATTATTACAATTTACTGTCATAACAAAATGTCGTACAGATTTCTTGGCATGATTTTTCAAAACTATGTTTTGTAAGATATATGCACTTGCCAAGTTGTTCAGGTGTAAATTTAATTATAGATATATTTAGCTTTCGTTACTGTTCTTTAGTGCGGCTTGCAGTTCGGTCACTTTTTTGAATTCAGATTAAAATAAACATAAATAAATTCAAAATGATGAAAACACTTATGTGTGACGACTGCGACTGCAGCTGTTTTGATTGTTTGTGCATTGGATTGATAGAGGTTGGAAAGAATATCTACAAAGTCTTGAGTGTCGTATTCTTGGAGTACAGAAGTTTCAACTGGCTGTTGTTTTTAGGAGCAACCTGAAATTCCGTCGAAACCTATTTGGACCGGAAGTGCGTATGAGAAGGAGGTTTTACTGGACGCAAGCACTCTTGGAGATGTGCCCGCCATTTATCGTGTTCCGGCGCCGGCGCCTCATCAAATGCCGGTCATCGGAGTTTATATCGACCCTCGAGTCAGAACTGGCTTCAGATATAAAATCAGACCAATGCAGGTGAGACGAGAAATTCATTTGAAAAATCTCAGACTATTCATCTCGATTTGTTGCATGTTAAAGAAATCGTCGCATTCATTTTAATTTTGAAAGAAGTGTTGATGATTGCTCTATTGCGAATTCTAAGGCAATCTTCCACATTTCGCATTGCGTTAACACTAGAGATAATTTGTCCGATTTTGGTCTGTGACGATTCTTTAACTCTTGTTGAATGTGGCTTATCATCGACACGTGGATATATTAGAGCAAACCGCTTTTGTACCATCAATGTTATTTTACAAAAAAGAAAAACTATGAAGATCCATATTAGTCTGGGGCAAAATTTATTCAGTGGACTGCGAAAGAACTCGGTTATGTATACATAATTTTTTAAGGCCTCTGTTGAATTGAGTTCCGAGCGTGATATTAAACAGTTTTCTTATAACATGATATTGTGTGTTATATTTGAAATATAGGACCCAAGGTATTAAGTGTATTCTTTCATATTACTGTACCTACCTACTCACTTTTTCCGTCACATATTTTTTATTTGCCTACTTTAACTACTGTTTCATAAATTTTATGAAACCTACTTTAACTTACATAAGTATTTGGTTTGTGAGCATGAAGAAGATTTTTGCAAGATTTATCTTTTCAGAATTCCGGAGGATGGTGAGTTTGTTTTCCGAAGTAATCTTGCGAAAATGTTCGTAAATTATGCGAAAAATTCTCATGCGTTGTCTGAAATTCTTTTCATGCTTTGACTTAAAATTAAATATTCGAAATAATACAACCAAAGAATTTTTACATAATTTGATCTCGTATGGTCACAAACCTATAAATTGTAATCATTTAGCATTTAGCAAGTTTTATTATAAGATACACAATATAAGTAAGGTTGTCATCTAATATTCACGAAATATTGTCAAAGTTAATGTTAAATTATGTCACTTTGCCATTTAATGGATAAACACCAGGCTTATTTGGTTAAATTAAAACAGCTGCATTAACTACTTTATTTGATAGTTCACGTTTTTTTCTAAATGATAATTTGTAATGGCAACCTTACACAAATATTATGTTAAAAGATGCTGTGATTTTTAATTTGATTCTTTTTTGTTTTTAATGATTTGAATCAAGTGAGTCCGAAATCAATTCTAAGTGAGTACCTATCTACAAGCCGAGTTCAGCGGTCCAAGTATCGGATTGGGCGCTGTTAGGTTAGAGGGGTTGAGACAGTGAGTAGCGGTGTCCGTTGCTGACATTTACAGAGTGAAAATATCATCAACGACAAACACTGTTGACTTGCGAGTACTTGCCACTGGTTGTGCCGTTGTAGGCGATGGTATGTGGATCGTCCAGTTTTTCAGACCTACGCCCAGAGAGGCGCTCCCAAAACAAACTCCAAGAGCGCAGAGGCCCGTGAGGTCGATCTGACATGGCCGGCAGCATGTTATAGGTAAACCATAAGTATCATTCATAAGGGCTTCGTGCCATTTGTTCATATTTCCCCCATTGTCTTTTCATAACAAATATTTTAATAGGGCATTTTAAAATTGTATTGTTTTTAATACTTACATGCATACTTTTCATATTTTCATGGGAAATAAATTAACTGGGATATAAAAAAACACTTTTTGTATATTGCAATTTGCAATGTTAAATTTTGAAATTAAGCTCAAATTAGATTTTCTAAATGTATCTGAAATTTACTTTTGCCACAGTATGAACTGAATGTACTTACTTGCCTATATCCAAATTTAAGTTTCCCTATCAGGGCATCGTATAAATCATTTTTTAAAAATTTCAGGCTTTGGACGCACCGCCACTATCAGTGAAGCCAAGATACTTGTTTGGCGGCAAGGCCCTCACCCTGCAGTCTATCGGGCGCGGATTTGCAAGACGACTCACCTTTGAGCCCGTTGATTCAACTCTAAATGAGAACACCAATTACTTTTGGTCTGACTCTCGTCCAGAAGGATTCGTGTTTGAGATCGAAGCGGTGGCTGTTGGAGACAAGTTCACTATCTATGACGCTAACCATGAGCCGCAAGGAACACTAGAGGTTGTTCAGCAACAGGTAAGGAATATTTTGATGTAAAGGTAGTTCAATCCACGAAGAGGTGGCCACTCCTTCCTTTGGTCATGTTTCATGAGATTCATAAGGTGTTAGGAAGGAGAGGGTGCCTTTTCGTAAATTAAACTACCTATTGTTATTGATTAACATGAAAATGCCTTGGTTGCAATAAATGGCGCAGTTTTCAATAACTTTTTAATTTTACAGAAAAACCAAATTGAACTTGAACAGAAAATTTCTGAAGACGGTTCAATTGAGAAAAGGGTAAAAGTTAGTACCCTGTGTAAAGTAGAATGGTATGAGAATGATGACATCACTAAATTAGTACCCGTAACGGGAGTGGCTATACTAAAGAAGGGTCGAGGTAATGCCGCCGTCACCAGAGTTGTGAACGTCGCCATTGGTATCAAGCAGTTGAAGAAGGGATATGAGCTCAAACCCGGCATCAAATCGTCCTCAAGGAGAATCACCGTCAGTGGAAGTGACATTAAAGACATTCCTTGCCAGTATACCGTTGTGGGTCTGGAGAGATACGAGTTGCCTGTTATTGGTAAGTCTCTCAACCTTAAACGCCTTGTATCAGAATATTTCTCGTATTATTAGAACGACGTAAAAATATTATGTTTTATTTCAGGAACATACATCGATCCTCGCATCGTTCCTGGATTTTACTACCGCGTGAGACCAGCCAACAGCCGCCACCATCTGTTCGAAGGCCGAAGCCTGTTATTGCAATCTATCGGAATGGGTTACGGCAAGCGCATCACTTTCAAACCTGACACCCTGAATGCTCCCGAAAACTATTTCTGGTCTGACTCTCACCCGGAAGGTGTTGGTATGGAGCCGCGTGCCGTACACCCTGACATGAAATTCACAATCACAGGAAACGGGGTAAGTATAATTGTAGCGTAATAAATTATCTCTAACCGCTTTTGGATTTGCGCCAAGATATTAATAGAATTTCATGATGAATAAACGCTCTGCACATGTTGTTTTCTTTACGAAATGACTCGTAGAACAGTTTCTGTACTTCTTCCATTGGCTTAAGAGCAAATATTTCTAATTTCGTGATTGGCTTAAAGCCACGTGCCTATGGATTAATTTCTAGATTATCGTATGAGTATTTCGATTGACATAAACTTTTTTGTTGTTCAGGGTCTCCTCGGTGAAGCGATTGTATTCCGCGCTGACTTGCCTCAAATTGAAGAGAAAACGGAATACGTCGATGTCCCAGGGAAGCGAGGAAAGGCTGTCCAAAAATACATCCAAGTAGACGTCACATGCCACGTGAAACTGGCTACGACTGGAGGCGGCTCGGTGGACTCTGAAGTGCATCTGATGAAGGTGTCAGGGACAGCACTGGTCCGCAAAGAGCCGGGGCAGGCTGCTGCCAAGTTGATGAAGGTCTTCAACGTCGGTTTGGACTCGCAGCTGAACCTGTTGTTCGCCCACTCACAGACCGAGCTCACCTTCCATCCCATGCCTTAAAGCTTGCACACGAAGCGAATGGTGTTCCAATACATGTGGAGAGCGTGTTTTCACGGATAATGTATTGTGATACCAACATTTAACTGGCGTGTTAGAGGATCTTGCAAATGCCAACCGATGCCAACGAGTTTGCAACCAGTAGAAGGTACCGTCACGACTACTATAGGTATCAGTAGAAGGTGTACTGGTACCATCGTTGCAGGTACTTTGGTTGCAGGGCCGTTTTGGCTGCAGGTTGGAATGGTCAAAATGGATTGTTGATATTCACATGGTACGATTATTTGGATTTCGTAACCTGCAACTGCAACTTCAGAATGAATCAGTGTCCAACTTTAGCCAATCGGAAAGTTGGTCTAGGCTATTTTTTCAGTATTTTATTTTATTTGATTAGTAATTCATTGGATACTTAGTATCGGAGAGAGTAGTAAAAGACTAAGATCTATTTGAAATAATTTAATCTTGTACCAAATCAATGAATATGTGAATCTGATAATTTGTATTTGTAATATGTTATCATTGTTCCTAATTTAATTTTTTATTAATGTCTCTTTTTATCTCGAATAATCAAATTTATTTCTTTGAATAAATTATTTTACTTAAATATCTAGGTTGTTTTAATTATCCTTTATTTGTTTAATTCTCACGATCCCTGATGGCTAAGCAACAATTTAGTTTTTCTTTTTTAAATAAAAAATGTAACCTTCAACTCCGTACCTCCCGTGTTTCCTCCCAACCACACAGACATAAAGGCTGATCGCCTGTGAATCAAGTTCAACTACTACAAGCGGACTATTAACTTCTTCCTCCATACTTATTTGCTCACAAAATTTTACGATAAAATGCAAAGAAATTTTAGCGAGGAAAAATACGTTGTAGTATTGAAACTACAAATCAGCTTACTACGACCATGATGTTCGATGTTTATTTCTTAAATCTTTTCAACCGAGTGACTTTCTTTTCTCATGATCCGGGTGATCACGAATAGTCTGGTTATACAGCTCATCTAAGTATCTTTTAGCTTTGTTTTGTTACCGTTCATTGTGGCGGTATGTACAGTTTTTCATACAAAATTTACAACTCGAGAATTCAAATTATTCGTGATCGGGGTTGGTATTTGGGATTAGTGATAGGGCAAGGTCGTGCACAGAATATATTATTATAGTACACTGCACGGCTATCAAGGGCAGGGGAATTTATCCACGAGAAAATAATAAAATGAGCAGTCAGCAGGGGCATAATTGGATATAATTTATGCTGTGGAAAAAACTAAGTAAAAGGTTCTTCCCGCAAAATACATATTATGTTGTCACTTATCTCCATCTCTCGTTGAGTTTCGACGTTTTTTATGCACGGTGAAAATAATATTCATATTCGACAGTGCAGGTAGAGAAGTTTTATCCCTTGGACAAGTGGAGTGGATAATTTTTATCACTGTCTAATGTCCGTGCTAGGGTCCAATATCTATGAAAAACTAAGTGGCAATGGCAACGATGTGACATAGCTCGAAGAACCGATGTACATTGGGGACCTATGGTGGTGTGGAGGAGTGGCGGCTACGAACCGGGAAGCGTAGCGTTGGCAGACGTCCCACCAAGTGAATGACTACATAAAGAAAGTCGTGGGGAGTCGCTAGCGTAGAGCACCAGGCGGCGCAAGATCGTAAAGGTACGGACAGACGTGCTCATTACTAGCACGAAAGCATGCTTTTATTGAGCAAGTGCTCATTAGTAGCACGTGTGTAATGTAATGAGCATGCTTATTTATAGCATGCTCATAAATCAAACGACGTTTGATTTTCGAGCATGCTACCTGAGGCGCGGGTAGAAGGGGGCGTGCTCCGAGCGCGTCTGAACAGGTTTGCTTATTAGCATGCTATTATCCATTTGATCTCGATCCGTGACAGGCGACTGTTATTGGAGTATGGGAGTATGCGCAAATGATTTTTATAACTGTCGAGATCTTCGCTTCGCATCTCTGCCAACAATCGATTACTTGCTCCCAGTGATTCTCTTCTGTTTATCCAATTACGAACCCAAACTCTCCTTTTTTTTGTTTTTTTCTTTTTCACCAAAATGTTCTTACACAATTCCGTTGCGAGCAATATGATTATTTTATTGAGTTCTGTATGGATAGCACTGTCACTATATCTTTGTACATCTATTTTGTCCAAGAGCCTGGTGCCAAATAGCAGCACGTCTGTCCGGTACGTTTGCTTTGAGCATGCTTATTTATGAGTATGCTTCAAACAAGCATGCTTATTGCTGGCAAATGTGAACACTTGCATGAGCATGCTGATTTTAAGCATGCATAAAAGCACGCTTTTTTTGAGCACGTCTGTCAGTACCTTTATGTTTGGTGGTCATTTCAGGAACCCTACCTATCTCTACCAACATGGACGTCAATCGTCTGAAACGACGTCGATGACCACGATCGGCGACGAATAGGGTCAAAAATAGTGAATAAGTACGCTATGGAGCAAATATGCTAGAGGACTGTCTTTAAGCCAAATGCGGGTTGGCACTTGGCCGTTGACGTTCAGCACTCAGTTTCTATTACGGCATCTGTCAAGGGAGGCATGAACTTTTTAAGCATGCTGATACATGAAGAACTGAAGAATCTGTGATCATTATGCCAACCTTTAGTAGGACCAGTTCATGATAAATCGAGTGTATAGATGGCGCCAGAATTAAATTATTCTTAACTGCTGTGCTAGATGGCGTTATACAAAACCGAGTCAACACTTTTATGAGTTCAGTCGCCTCGAACGTATAGCTGCTCGCACTGTGCGTAGTGTAGAGACTTGTTATGTCTACGTAGAGTCAACAGAAACTCGAGTAAAGTTAGCGGGAATAATCGGCCGACGAACGGCGAGCGCGCTGGGGGTCTTTTGACTGTCCGTGTAGCACTTCTTTTACGAAAACCGCGATGTGCCAAATAATAACTGAAGACCAGTGAATTGAATTGGTGCGAAAACTCGATTTTTGTCTCGAAAAAGCAACGAACACAACGATGGCCGCGAAAATTTGTTTCAGTAGTGTTATATTCTTGTGCATTTTATATTGTGTCACCAGTTTTAACTTGGAACCGCGAATTCCTGTGATAAAGTTCGGCGAGCCAGGGTCTTATTTTGGATTTTCTGTAGCTGAACACCTTACTGTTGGCAGCAACGGCGAAAATACTAGCTGGTGAGCTGCTTGTATCTTGATTGGTTAATCTTATGCATAATAATTTATGATGTCATGCGTTACAGGTCGCCTCCGTACATATTGTGTTTGATATCGTCAGTTGATCAGTTTCTGTGAATATTTATAAAATAAGAATTAAGAATTATGTGTACTTACTTTTGATATCGAGTTATCACAAGTGCGTTGCCCTTATCAGGAATGTAGAGCTGTTGATAAGTTGAAGAAACGTTTCTATTTATTGTAGGTGTGGATGTTTTAAGCGGATATGTAAATTTTTGTATTTATATTCGATTCAAAACATATAGAGCAGTGGGATGTTTACCATCTTCATGTAATCATTTTATTATTGTAGATAATTCATTGTCCATTGATAGCACTGATATGTTTACAATTTGACAGTTCCGTACTTCAAAAGCAAAAAGGCTCCTTTATGCATCTGTCTGTATGTCTGGACTCTGGCCATCAGTCTGTCTGTCCGTGTGTACTTTTCGTTGACCTACAACTACGTACGTACAATTAAGAACTACCTAGATAAGTAGTATAAGTTCAGAGCAAAATCTGTACACAAAAAAACCTATAACTAAGTAGATCATAAAAGTAAATAAAAATCTGATTTAGAATTTACAGGTATCATCCTCCCATTACCCTCTCATATAAACTACTGGTATGATTATCATCTTAGGTGCTTACTTTAAATTTTTAAACAAAAAAAATATAATTTTAATTTTTTTCTATTCCAATAGTGTTAGGTCACTATTACATGAAACCATTCCTTTCATGTAGTTGCTGAAAGAATTGGCTGCTATAGTATGGACGGAGAAAGTCGCATCATAAGGTTAGGTAGTGTTTTGGTACGGAACCAAAATACAATTATTGACGTTGGTATAACCACCATCGTTATCTTCTTTAGTTTCGTAACAGTCCCCTAGCCAAGGACTAGCCTTTCAATGCCTTCATTTAGCACGTCATTGCTTTCATGTAGATGGTTGTATCTCAAGAAAGTTATATTTTTGATAGACATATATATAATCGTACATAAAATTAACTTAAATTAAAAAATTAAAACTAGCTATAAAATTAAACTGTATCTAAATAAAAAATTGGTTGCCTGTAAAGTCGGTTTACTGACGATAGTTGAACGTGACAACGTCTTCTTTGTCGCTCGTTCCGCGCTCGCGAGGTAACGCCGGTAACGCCGCATGAGCGAGGTAACGCCGGATGAGTCATGTTTTTTCGTACGTGCAACCGGCTCTATCGATTTATAAGACGTTGTCACGTCAAAACTACATAAATCTAAAATAAAAACTACATATTAAACTAAAAAAAAAAATTGGTTGTCTGTAAAGTCGGTTTACTGACGATAGTTGAACGTGACAACGTCTTCTTTGTCGCTCGTTCCGCGCTCGCGAGGTAACGCCGGTAACGCCGCATGAGCGAGGTAACGCCGGTAACGCCGGATGAGTCATGTTTTTTCGTGCGTGCAACCGGTCTATCGAATTATAAGACGTTGTCACGTCAAAAATTGGTTGCCTGTAAAGTCGGTTTACTGACGATAGTTGAACGTGACAACGTCTTCATTGTCGCTCGTTCCGCGCTCGCGAGGTAACGCCGGTAACGCCGCATGAGCGAGGTAACGCCGGATGAGTCATGTTTTTTCGTGCGTGCAACCGGCTCTATCGATTTATAAGACGTTGTCACGTAAAAATTGATTGCCTGTAAAGTCGGTTTACTGACGATAGTTGAACGTGACAACGTCTTCTTTGTCGCTCGTTCCGCGCTCGCGAGGTAACGCCGGTAATACCGCATGAGCGAGGTAACGCCGGTAACGCCGGATGAGTCATGTTTTTTCGTGCGTGCATCCAGCTCTATCGATTTACTTATAAGACGTTGTCACGTCAAAAATTGGTTGTCTGTAAAGTCGGTTTACTGACGATAGTTGAACGTGACAACGTCTTCTTTGTCGCTCGTTCCGCGCTCGCGAGGTAACGCCGGTAACGCCGCATGAGCGAGGTAACGCCGGTAACGCCGGATGAGTCATGTTTTTTCGTGCGTGCAACCGGCTCTATCGAATTATAAGACGTTGTCACGTCAAAAAGTTAAAATAAATTAATTTAATAGACCGCTGTCTGAGAGAATTGTTCCCAAAATGCTAGCTAGAGCCCCATTGCCTCGTTGTATCGCGATACTTATTCTTTGGGCAAAGTAAAGGCCAGCATTTTGGTCACGCGTTGCATCGACCAGGCGTAAAGAAATTTCTTAAAAAATTTTCTTTGCTCCAGGTCCCCATAGTTTGGTTGTATCTTCATAACAAATAGGTATTACCAAAGTTTGATTAAAATCCTGATTTAGCCAGTTTCTAACTGTTGTCAGGAACGAAGTCTTCATGAACTTAAAATGAGATCTAGGTTAGCAACCCTGGGTTATCTTATCTTCAAAGATTGCATAAGTCACGTTTGCGTAAGTGAAAGTTATTGTTAGTGTAGGCTTTGTAGGCAATAAGATACTTTTGTTAGATTTACGGAATTCTCTTTCCGATATCTGTTAATATTTTCCGTTTTAAGAGGATTTATTGAATTTGTTATTGTCTTTCTCATTCTCACGGATACGTTGGTAGGTGCGACATGCAGCGTCGCGGAAGGATATAACAGAAAAACTAAGTCAGCTATCAAAAATCTGTTTCTAAACGTTTTTGAATATTATTATTACCGACGCATTACTTATAGCAAAAATTATAATTAAATCCATTGTAGTTTCCGATAAAAATTAGATTTTGGAGCAACTTTTTGGAGAACTTTCTATCGGGAAAATTTTATCCAATCGTGTTTCTGCTTCTAAGCGATTTTAGATTAAACGCCCAAAATACATGACGTTTAAATTTGAAAGTACCTTAGTTAGTGTCTTTATAGTTTTTAAATAAAACTTCATTTAAAACCGCTTAAATACGGCTTCTTCGCCGTTCATTTTCTTGCTTTCATTGGTAGAATCCTCCATACCTACATACATTTTTGCATTCATGCCATCGAGAGACTAATACAGTCTTTCATTTATTGATTCTAGTTGAAGTAGATAACCAAACTGAGCAAATAGACGAGAGTCAATTTGTTAACATAATTTTTCTTTCATTCATTTATTTTGATTCAATTGTCGTTTACTTGATTTCATTTTCGCTAATAAGCTACGTTCTTGACTTTTAGCTTTCCTTTTTGACTCGTGTTTTTGGATATTGCCAAAATTACTTCTCTGTATATATTCTGTCATAGGTAGTAAATCACACTAAACTATTAAACATGTCATAATATGAGTAATGGATCCAAGTTGGCGCCGAGATGCTGTGACCTCAATACTGTAACTGCTCTAAAGTTCAGGAAGACTATGTAGGACTTGGCATCATAGTAACTTGAAAGTTCATGTTTTGGCGAAATATCCGGCCGCGGGAGCTATTGAGAGCATAGGCTTAGGCAGGAATTACATATAATTATTAGGACAGAATATTAGTTGCTAAGTACGAGTAAGTACCTATCGCTGTTTTGAGTAATTTTGTATGCGCTATTTATGTAGTAGTGTAGGTACTTTGAAATAATAACCTGTCTTAAGTTAGTAATAATAACTGGGTTTACTAATAATTACTAACCTCCTGCAATTGTAATTGTAGTGTATTATAAAGTGTTACCTGGAAACTGTTATGAATAACAATGAGTCAAATGAGTTGTTTTGTGGAGCAGTTTTGTTGCTGAGATTAGGCGCTATGCAAGACCACAGACATAGGTCATCGGTGTGACGACTATAGATAAGGTACTTAAAAGAACATGGGCATATAAAACAGAAGTATATGAACTAACGAGACTAAGTTGAAAATCTTAAGCCTTCGTTTTCCTTCCTGAGATCACAATTAGGTACATTATCATAACCATAAACCAAAACCAAATCAAATAATGGTTTGGTTTTGGTTTCAGTCAACCCTCTGAACTCTGATAAGAAAATTCAGGATATGGGCATCTGAACAATTTACGTAAACCTTTTTCGTACAAGCAAACAGTAGCGCCAACTGTCAAAATTCTATAGGTGGCTGTTGAGCGAACTACAGCTTGGCCTTACTACTGTTGGTAGTATTGGCACCGATAAACTGGCGACATTTTTTCACGCCGTCCGCCCTGTCCTGGGTAGATGTCAATTCCTCTGAACTATCCTTTCACTCTATCCGGCGCCAGCCGAAGGAAAACTTAACCACCTGACAGATATTATTTTTAAAGAAAATGCGATAATGTAAGAGCATTTATACAAAAGGGCTTAAGGGTATGTCGAGTAGTTGAAAAAATAGTGTCAACTCTTAAAACATAGCAGCCGCTTATTTAAGAAGTGCATAGGTTTGTGTAAACAAATATTAGTTTCGGAAAAAGACGATTGAACTAAAACTCTATCGGTGTTATGATGACGTCACGCTGCATCCAAATCTTGAAATGATGACCTCATCATGAAAACCCCGCTTAAATTGCTCAACGTAAGCTGGATTTCCTTTCAACTGGAATCCTTTTAACGATCGCATAGATATAGAACTTTGCTGACTACATTGATGTTCTTTATCAAGTTGTTTGTTTGGTGAATCACTGCCGTTCTAGACTACCTACAGTACAGTCTCGAGAGATAAATGCACTAACAGCGAATTGGAAAGAATCCAATAGACTTCCGTCTGGGTGGCGCGGACTATTCTATACAATTCTCATGCAGAATTTATTTTAAGCAATTACCACTAGTTCCTCCTTTGCACTAATATGCCCTCATCTTCTTTAAGAGGTTATCAAGGTTTTGTTAGTGCCTCCGTACCTACGTATGTTTAAATATAAAAATATGTCCCATTTGAAGCTCAATATTTATCAGTTTCCTCGGATTTAAAACTTTATCTTGACAGTTTTTTTATTTGAACAGTCGATTCTGTCTGTACCAACTACAAAATTTGGACGTTATTTGCTCAGATCACTCAGATCTACTAAGTATATTTTATGAATAAGCTACACTGTAGCAAGTTTTAACAAAAAGCTCATAAAAGATTTTTTGAAATAATTATTTCCTTACGTAGATAATAAATATGTAACTAGTTTGTCTTCCCTTTCTGATTGACACAAAAAACATCAAAATCGGTGGAGCCGTTTTCGAATTTCAGCAAGATCCTTAGTCACAGCGATTTATTTAAACAAAAAAAGGAATACATAAATTAGCTAATATAATTAAAACACAACGAAGTATATTTAGGCCGTACATAGTTTTATTTTTCGCAGAAGAACCGGGACATGTGGACTTGATCTATTTATGCGACATACTTTATATCTTACACATGCTCTTACGTGGGAGCTGGCTTATAAAAAACTAAGACGCTCGTTTTTAAAGCTCGTAATAAATACGAGTATGAAGTGATATTTGTTTAGATCCCGTTACGATCTGATATATTAATACTTATAAGAAAACTCTCGCCCACATCAAAACTCACAAGCCATAGATTGTAGAAAAGTATAACATGTAACTTGACTTAATTAAATCACTACGATTTAATTAAGTCAAGTTACATCCGAAACTGTAAAAGAAAAACGATCTTATAGAAGAATATACGTTGGAAATAAAAATATAAAAATTTGGCAAAAAAACTTTCAAAATGGATTTAGTAAAATATTTTAGCTAAACTGCATAACTTGTGCTTATTTAAGTAGATGTAAAATATTATCAAAATGTTGTCAATTTTAATAGAACGATTGGACAAAAGATAAAAAAATACAGATCTGAATTTTTAAATGAATAAATAATAAATTAAAGGACGCTTTGACGTGGTAAAGGCGCAGCGCGCAGAATATGAAATAAATCAACCTGCTCAAATTAAAGCTCGACCAATAGAAATAAGAATGCAGCCGTGTTTTGAATAGAAAGATAAAATCGGTTACCCACGTAAACATCACGTCTCATTTCTTTCAATGAAGCTATTTCTGGGTAAATAGGGTTGTCCCCCAATGAGCGATTCACTCTAATTAAAACGTTCACACGTCGCGCTCAGCGGGGCTCTCATCTGTGAACTAATAGGACTAGGAGTAAGGACAATAGACATATACTCAGGACCCGGCACACCGCGCGATAAAATATCGCTAGTTTCTGGTGTCAAAAAGTTTGTTTTGGCACCGAAGGCGTCAGCAGTAAGTCGATCACAGTATCGTTTATGGACCGCGATACACGCCACAGATCACTTCACTATGTTATTAGTCTGCACGAGCGTTTTCACAGGGACGGCTTTTTCCATATTGTGGCGTATTAACGGTAATTTTGTCAGATAGCGCTAATTTTCCTTGTATGATGAAGGTTTACGGTAAAATGTTCAGATGGGCTCATCCTTAGGTTCCTATCGGTGGTTAGGACCGTATAATTTGTGCGACGAATTCAATGAGCGGTTCATAACGACTCATTGAGAACCTAGACCTACGTGTGACAAGGAGAACATGAACTTGCGGTAGCTTGGCTTTAAATAATGAAAATGGGAATGAAAATGAAAATGAAAAACCTTTTTTTTTACATAGGCTTAAAATCCAAATAATTGGCTCTTATGAAAAGTCAAAACTCTACCGCCAGGTTCGGAAAGCAGGTTTGCACCGAGAAGAACTGGCAAGAAACTCGGCACTTGCTCATTTCAAAAATTTCATCATATACAATTTCTTAAATAATATCAAAAAATATTACATAATTTTTAAGATATCTCATGAGGAGATGAATGATATGATGAAATATATCCCTATCATTCCAATAATCGGCATAGTTGAAATGGCTCAATGATTGTGATTTGTGGTCCATACCATAACTGCCTCAGTGCGAGATTACGAAATTATATCTTAGTGGTATTGTTTGTATTGATATCTATAATATAAAAAACCGGCCAAGTGCGAGTCGGACTCGCGCACCGAGGGTTCCGTACTCAAGAAGTACTGAAGCAAAACAATCAGTCAAAAACCAATATGTTTATTTGACGACGAGTACTTAGAAGAACTTGCGTTTAACCATGGTTTAACCCTATAAGTATGAGGGATTTACATTTAAAATCTTAGCCACGCATTTCGGTAAAGCCACGTTAAAACGGTAATAATTACCTTTGTTAATGAACCGCAAAACTAACTTTGTTTGTAGAGGTTTATTGTTAATATCAAAAAAACTATGCAAGTTAGAGCATTGGCTATAGTTTTCCTGTAAAATATACGTAAATTCCTATTGACCACAATTATATTTGAGATTTTTCGATTGGTAAACTCCGGAGATAAGGGGGGGAACGGTATTTTTTTAGACATTTTCCCCGATAAATCAAAAACTATCATGACTAAAAATAATTAAAAATCGGTTTTAGTATGTACAAAGTAAACCCTTTCATATGATACCCCACACAGTACAGTTATCTCACTTTTAAATTTCAACCCTCCGATTTTCCCCCCTTTTTAAATAAGAACAAAAATAATTTCCTTTTTTTTTACTCCAGTGTCATTGGGCCACTAATATACACAACTATTCCAAATTTCATTTCGATAGGTCCGGTAGTTACTGAAATAATCGAGTGTGACGGACAGACAGACAGACGGAGAAAGTCGCACCATAAGGGTTCCATTTTACCATTTTGGTACGGAACCCTAATATTAGATTAGTTTTTTTCTTAGTTTCTTTGTTTATGGAATACAAACAGCATTAATGTTATAAAATCTATGTAGAAGAAGTGCTTAGTTAAAATATTAAATATTATGCTTAATTATTTACAAATTATCCTAATTTGTAAGTAATTAAGCATAATATTTTCTAATTGCACACCGAGTAGGTATTTTGGGTCACCACATTTATAGTCTCCTACAATTTTTTTTTTCAAATTTCAATTTTATGTTGGGAGTTGGGACCTTTAAGAAGTTAATTATAAAAATAATTTGAGGTTGTTTTATTTTCGCAGCAATATCAGGTTTTAGGACGCTTGTTAAGGAAGAGTAATCTGTTGCATATCTTTAATGTAAATTGAGAAGGCTCTCGGCTAAAGAGCCAGCGCACGTTTAAATTAAAGTGCACTTTTTATATCCATTTATCAAGACACATGAAGCTTGATAAGTATTTTTAAATTACAAATCCAAGATCACTTTCAAAAGTCACTTTGTATAGTCTGGTATGCTATTACTTGTTCAGAAAATATGCATATTAGATATCCAGATTTTTTATGTAAGTAGGTATACTTAAATAATACATAGGTAAGCTACCTATATCCGTTTTCGTAATCGTAAGTCAGTGTTATACTACGTATGTCTACATTCCAACTTCATGTCTACCACACATTACACACATCATACATTCATTTCCATTTACATTTTCTTTCTTGAGTTGCACTTCTGTTTAATTATTGTCTCTACAGACGCCGCCTATTACTACCTATGTACGTACATTACACTTATGTAATATATTATTTTACCTACTGTTATTTATTCGTGTATCACTTAAGTACCATAATATCGATTCAGCCTTAACAGTGTAAGAAGGTATCATTATTACGATGTAGGTTTCGCTTTAAAATGTCTGCTTAATAAACACAAATCTGGGATTATATTTTTGCATATTATCCCGTAGGTACATAAAATTACATAGCCCCTCTAAGATTATTCCTTCGTTAATCCTATATGCATAATAATATAATGCCTATGGGATAACCTGATCCACCCACATCCTCGTCGGCACAGCTCTCAACTTCAGGTCTTCTCTTGGTACAAAGTAATGCAGATGCACACCTACTTATATCTATTCTGGTTTGACGACTTTGCAACCTCGTAAAGACTTCATCGAAACATCATTTATCATCGTTATCCCAAGATAATGCCTATATATTTTCGATATAAGTTCTGATGCGATGTAATATTTGTGCTCATTGTATAAAATAAACTATCAATTAACTTCTTATTACATTTAAATTGTTTTGTTTGAGTTCGATTATTCATGGTAGAAACCTATATCATAAACGAGTGGTATGTCCTGTGCTATCTTTACTTGCTTACCGGCAAAAAAATGACCAAATGTATAATTTTTTCTTATTAAACAAAACTAAAATATTCTAGGAAAATGTTTTCTAAGAACCATTGGCACTAGGAATTTGTTTTTCATATCCGGAATTTAATTTTGCATAAAAAAATTGCTTTTTGTTATACGGATTTTATTGAGAAGTAGGTACATCTTGTTTATTTGCCTATCACTTAGAAATCTGGATGTTACTTAAAAAAAATTGTAGGAGTTAATGTGAAGGCTGTAGTCTATAAAAATTTGAATTTGAATGAGCTTGGTTTGAAAAGTTTGGATTTGAATCAGCTTGGTACGGAATTCCATACATCCATGGTCATTATCTTTTGACTCCGTAACGTAAGTAAGCCTATGTGTAATATAAAGATTATCACGCACATTTTATATCGAGGTTGAACATACTTCCGAACACACCCATAAATTAAGTATGACATCAGTAAGATGACGCAGTAATTTGCAATCAATCACAACATTGATTATGTACGGATGCTTATATTATTACGAAATATTTAATATGAAAATTGTATTTATTCATAGGTACACGGTGACCTGTTGACTCAGGGTGTTTTATATGCAGAATGCGCTCAATTCATCGAGCGACGCCTATTCAATAAATCAATAGCAGAATGATTATTACATCGTTTGAATCAATATTGTTGCAAATGCCACATATCATTTGTTCTCATATCCTTTTTGTCCAATTGTACGGAAGATTCCTAGACACTAATATAATATTAGAAAAGTAACATCTAGGTAGTTACGAATATTATGAACACCAAGATGTAGAAGAAATAACAGTTTGGTCCTGATATTTAATTTTATGTTTTATATTTTATGACGTTAAAGTATTACATAATATATTGTTTGTTTTTATTTAGATAACGCAAAATATCCATTTTTATGTGAAAGCTGTTTCCCGCGGCTTTGCCCGCATCATTTAGGTTGTTCGCAAATCCCATGTCAATGTATAACTTTCTTGGAATAAAATGCTTTCTGTCCCGGGAAAACATGACTGAAAAAATCACGGTGATCCGTTGCATTTGTTGTCGTGTGATTGAAGGTAAAACGAACTCTTATTCCTAATATTATATTAGTTAAGTGTATATGGATATAGATAATGTAAATAGTCATCAATTACATACCTATTACAATTCACAAAACACAAAATAAAGGTACCTAGCCTGAATTGTACACCAGGAATTCTGTACTTAGGTAGGTACTAAGCACTTCTGATCGCCTTAGGCTCAGCCTCGCCCTAACAATTCGACGATTAGCAGATTGGATCACGACTAAATGGTTACAAATCGACAACCACCTTGTTGTAATTTATCTATTTATCCAAGTGTCGCGGTGTCCTTGCAATTACAGAAATCTACACGAGTTTGACAAGCAACGATTGATTTTTAAGGCCAGGCAGATTTACATTACTGACCTCAAATGCGATGTAAGCCAGTGCTGACTCTGTACTACGACAGTACATTAATAACTTGAAGTCAGTACAGCGCCAATTTTTTTATTGACTGCATGTAAACAGTGTAAATCAGTTCTCGGACCTGACCTAATGTAAATCTGCTTTTAAGTAGGTACCTATACAGATATAAACTCTATATTTTTAAAGTGAAACTTTTATTGTACCTATACTTCCAAGCATGTCAAATGTCACATTACAGCAGGGCATTCTCTATTGAATGTTAATTTTTTACTTACAAACTTTTACGTCACAACTAATGCTTTTAGGGCCGATAACTGTTAATTATGGAATAAATATGACGTGTTGACAGATTTTGTATGGCATATGTTTCAAATTTATTCCTCAGATAGTCTATCTGGCGATTGAAAAATCGGCCCTATCTTATTACTACATCAAGTAATAAACTGTTGCGTCAAGAGATGGCAGTGTTATAGCTACTTTTTTCCATCTAAGTTTCACTAGCATCGCGCATCGATTTCATAAAATCACAATTTTTTTTTTTTTCTATAATTATCATGGAAATGTTAAATGTTCATAGATGCGGAAATAGCAAATACAAAATCAATAGAAAATTGAATGAGCCATTTATTTTACTGGGTAGGTATAAGGTACCTCTTATGTTTCTTAACTTAGGAACGTAATTGGTGCATGAAAGATAAAAATCAACCAAAATAAATTAAATAACCTTAGCATCTGCTAGGTACAAAAAGCTCAAGACAGATCCGTCAGTATTCCGTAAGCCAAGCATGACCTTGTCGCTAACGAAGGCTGCCCACCTTACAAGGCTTGTCAAAAACGAAATAAAACTACATCGCAAAGACCTGCTACAAAAAAAAAAAACCGGCTAAGTGCGGGGTAGACTCGCGCACTGAGGGTTTCGTAACGATAAGTCTCACTTTAGTGGGCAAAAACATTTTTTTGCAGAGGTTAGGTTATAAGTATGTATTGTTTAAATTACAGAAACCTATGCTAGCAAAAGCGTCTATTTTATTTTTCTGTTAGACCTTTTCAAGATAATTAAGAAACGATCATGCATCACGGTATCTTTCTTCTAATAATTCTAATATACAAAATATTCGTGCCAATTTTTGTTACCAAACTCCTCCGAAACGGCTTGACCGATTGCTATGAAATTTTCTGTGTATGTACGGTAGATCTGCGAGTAGGTTGTAAGCTATTTTTTTATATCCCTAAAAGCAAAACAACGTTTGCTGGGTCAGCTAGTTGGTATCTAACTTTGTCATTTTAACCCCCCGATTTCCCCTCTTTTTAAGTAACAATAAAAATCTTTTTTTTTATTCGAATGGTGTAATTGGTGTTCTCTGTTAAACTCTTTCACAGAGATGGAGTTTTTCGCACCATAAGGGTTCTGTTTTACCATTTCGTTACGGAACCCTTAAAAATGGAGTAACCAAACCACGTCCACGCGGCCAATGTTCGACGCGAGTGCGACGGACCGAAAATTTTACTTTTTTTGGTCTCCGTCGTCCTTTTGGAAATATTTGTTTTTTTGGTATAGTCTACTTACAAAAAAAAAATGTATTGAATCCTGTGATTATACGGAATGAAAATAACATTCAACAATTTAATAACCTCAACTGGTGACAGAAGGGCTGGCTCATTTTTTGCGCAACGTATCAGCCTAGCTGTTCAACGCGGAAATGCAGCCAGTATTTTTGCCACCATTCCACGCGGGCAAGACTTGTATAGTAATTAGAATAAGCTAGTGATAAGTTTTATTGTAAATATATAATATATTTAAATGGAAAAAAAGTAAATAAAATTACTAGTTAAACTAAATTCAACAATTTTGTAATATATATAACATTCTCTTGTGTTTGTAACCAAACTCCTCTGAAAGTTATGAAATTTTCTTTGTATATTCGGTAGATCTGAAATAAGTCGCTATGTATTTTTTATATCCCTAATGGCAAAACAACGTTTGCCTGGTTTAAAATATATAAAATTCTCGTGTCCACTGAGTTTTTAACCGAACTCTTCTGAAAGGGCTGGACTGATATTTATGAATTTTATATTCGTGAGAGTGAGAAAGACAAAAGTAAATTCAATAAATCCTCTCATGAACGAGGAATCAATAACATAAATCGAATCTGTTTTTCGTAGCATCACACAGATTTATTTTCGTGCAGCTTTTCGCTTATGGCGGGAGATAACGACGCTATAATATCTGTACATTGTACAGTATAGCAGATGTGGTTCGAATTGGGTTACACTGATATGATATCGCTAATATTGAACTAGTTGCTATATATATATCCTATGAGTAAAATCATTTGTAGGGTAGGGACTATATAATCTAGATATATTAAACTAGAACCTACCACAGCAGTTGAGTTTCACATATTCATAGATTTCCATCTCTTAGCAAGGATTGGGAAAATTAACAATCAAAACTTAAAGGTAAAACGTTGTGTATGCCTGTATGTTTGTAATTCCTTCACGCCGGTACCTACTTATGAACCAATTTGGCCGTAATTTTGAATAGACATAGAATATAACTACCTACTTTGAATTATGATACAGGCTACTTTTTATCTCTAAATAATCCATGTTCCCACGGGATAATATATAATCTGAAATATACCCAGGTGGAGCTCCGGTATAAATTCATAGTGGTAACTGGTAATCATTTTGTAGTTCAGAAAAAACAACGATTTCTCTTGAAAACGTTTATAATTTGTTTCAGTTTATTAAATTATATTCATATATATGAGTCAGTCGTTATTTATTTAATCAACGCTGTCACGCAAAGTCCTTAGCAAGCATAGAGAACGCGATAAAGTCGTGAGACATGGCGCCCGTATTTAATACATCCTGCTATCTCGCCAGATAAATAGTGATAATCCGGTGATATCATATTTGGCGACGCTGCTGTTTGCTTAGGACTCAAGGAAACGCGTACGATAAAAAATACTGTTAGAAACGGATATGAAAATTCATGAATACACTTAAATGGTGTGGTATTTTTTTTTTGGAGCATTGCCCTAATAACCTATATTATTCGACAAATAGTTAAACGTATAAGAGATAACTATTAAAGAAGAGTTTGATGAAATAGTACGATTATTACAGTTACTGTTTCTTATTTTTGTAGTATACCAAAACGAGTCTTCATTCATTCTGAGCATTCAATATTGCCCTTGACTTATGAGTATTACTAAAAAAAGGGAAGGTCAACAGTCTACAGTTATTATTGTATTACTTAATATTTATCATGCATATCTCAGAAATTCCATATAGAAAATAACTATGATAACGTCTAAATCAAAGTTATCTTCTATGCAATTTTTGTGAAATGTTTTTTTTATACATCGACTATTGATCCTAAAGTCTGCCTAGCTGGAAGAGTTTACCATTTTACTTCGTTATAATACCGGTCAAATATTGGCTATATGTTATCTACTTGTTATATAGCTCTAATCAGTGTGATAGTCATGCGAAAAACATTAAGTAGGCATGTAGGTACATACTCATATAAACACTTAGTATTTAATTGTTTTCACCAGTAAATTATTGTGCGGATACCAAATTTCATTCCCGTGCTTTTTTGTAAGCGTCTTATCGAGAGGATGTAAGCCGTCAAGTACAATTGCGAAAACACGCAATGCAGCGATTAACGATTAAGTGCGAGAACATATTATTGTTGTAGTGCTCTGAACAAATGAACTTGGATGCGTACTTCTTGGACATACATTTCAATCCCGATAATATTCTGGCACAACTTTGTCCATTGTCTTTTTTTTTTCAAGAAATATAACACATAATTAAAAACTTATGAACTTTTACTACCGCTGTTTAGGGTACCTACAATAAATGAAAATCTGCAAATATCTACTTTACTTTTGATTTGACCACCAAACTTCGGGCTCTAAATAACCTCCGTTGTCAGATGAATTTGGGAGCATCAGTTTTATAGGTTTAGAGGATTGTCATTGATCTTCTTATGACATACTGCAAAACCATTTAAAAGCGATTTAGCGAGACCGCCAAGACGTGATATTTTCTCCTCAAATGAGCTGAGTTCCCAGGCCATTGTCGACCCGCCTTTTATGGAGTACCGTGAACACTGCACAGGCTGCTACGAAAAGAGCTTTCGTTCTTTAAAATATTTAAATAAGGAATGTGAAAGAACGACGTTATGTCTTTATTAAATGTTCTTATGTTAATGTACTTAAATAAAATAAAAAATGCTAAAAACTTTGCTTCAAAATATCCAGTTAAAAAAAATAGTCCGAGATTTGCCCACTTCAAACTCGATACTCGGACTAATGTCCTAGGCTACATTTTGGCAAAGATTTTGATATAAACATGTAAAGATGATAGTGCAATTCCCGTAATTTGACTGCCATAAGCCTAGCCTGTATGTCTAGCGTACAGAGTGCAAAAAAATACGAAATCTTTGTATTTCGCGAGCAGACCCGTTGATTTCGCCGTAAGCAAAAGCTTTTTTTTGTAAGCTAACTTAAGCTGTAACAAGCTGAGAAAAGAGAAAATTCCATTTTACGACGCTTCTTTTTACCCACGACGGAACGGAGTACGGGTATATGAGTTTAGGGTGAGAGACCGTTTGTACATTACTCTATTAAAAAGATTTTATGTTTGTTTGTATGTTAAATTGTTCACAAAAACCAATAATGCAAAAGTGTTTTTGTTTGTTTGTTTGTTTGTTTGTTTGTTTGTTTGTGCACATCAATGTTCCCATATATTTCAAAAACGGCTTGACCGATTTAGATGCGGTTTTCTGTATAATGTTTGGTGTTCAGCGGCAATGGTTCTTAGA
The DNA here is from genome assembly GCA_036785405.1 of Coenonympha arcania. Lineage (NCBI taxonomy): Eukaryota > Metazoa > Arthropoda > Insecta > Lepidoptera > Nymphalidae > Coenonympha > Coenonympha arcania. The sequence continues at coordinate 10,434,920 of CM072067.1, forward strand.
TAGTTGTTACGAACATCGATCACCAGGGGGCGCCATAAAATACATTTATATTGCAAACGAATGTTCCCATTTATTTCAAAAACGGCTTGATCGATTTAGATGCAGTTTTCTGTTTAATGTTTGGTATTCATTGGCGATGGTTCTTAGATAGTTGTTACTAACATCGATCACCAGGGGGCGCCATAAAAAACATTTACAGTGCAAACGAATGTTCTCAATTATGACAAAAACAACTGAACCGATTTGGATACAGTTTTATATAAAATATTAGTGAGTCATTGGCAATGGTTCGTAGATAATTGTTCTTGTGATTGAACAGCAGGAGGCGCCACAATAAACGTCTCTTTATGACTTGGACGAGATGATGCCTTCAAAGTTCAAACGCTGCTAGAGGAGCTAATGGCTAGTTTGAAGATTAATTTTCATTTTTTAATAATAATATAATTTAAATTACATTAACATATTAATCGAAAAACTATAAAACAAGTGGAAAATTAAAAAATTTTAAAACACCCACGACTTTTGCAGACTTGTAATTGAAAAAGGATTAAATAATTTTTTTGAAACTCCCCGACTAAAGGAAAGTAAGAACTAAGAACCTATCAGTATAATTACAAATCCAAGAAAATCCGTCGGAGCTGCCATTGCTATTTTCGTTTCCAATATCAATTAATGTAATTAGTAAGTATTGATAAACTGCCGGTATATATGAGAACTTGTATAAAGAAATTGAATTAGTCATCAACTGGTAAACAACACCATCAACACTAGGCAAAACACAGCAGCTCCGGCGGATTTTCTTGGATTTGTAATTATACTGATAGGTTCTTAGTTCTTACTTTCCTTTAGTCGGGGAGTTTCAAAAAAATTATTTAATCCTTTTTCAATTACAAGTCTGCAAAAGTCGTGGGTGTTTTAAAATTTTTTAATTTTCCACTTGTTAACTAAAATTATATAGGACCTTTTGTAAAATCTTTCTAAATTCTCGTGCCAATTTTTGTTACCAAACTCCTCCGTAACGGCTCGACCGATTGTCATGAAATTTTCTGTGTATGTTCTGTAGGTCTGAGAGTAGGTCGTAAGATTGGACATATACCCTGGACAGGACGGACGGCGCGGGGAAAAAATTTCGCCAGTTTATCGGTGCAAAAATGCTTGTTGTGCCACCAACAGTAAGACCACGCTGTAGTTCGCTCAGCAGCCACCTATAGAATTTTGACAGGTGGCGCTACTGTTTGCTTGTACGAAAAGGGTTTACGTAAATCATTCGGATGCTTATATCCTGAGTTTTCTTATCAGAGGTCGTAAGCTATTTTTAATATCTCTAATGGCAAAACAACGTTTGCCGGGGCAGCTATAGTAGTGTTATTATCTCGCTGCAGACTCGGTCATAAATCATTCGAGTGTTTCGCTTTTGTTGTTCTGCAGTAATGCACAACTCAACAAAGAACAACAAAAGCGAAACACTCGAATGATTTATGACCGAGTCTGCAGCGAGATAATAGCACTACTATAGCCAGTTTATAAATAAAGCAAGTGCACGCACCCTGTGCAGCGTCCGAGTGGCAGGGGCGCGCATTCCTTCTAATTGGATGTCCCATGTCTGCACAACTTAGCCCAGTATGGTACCGGGGCTCTGTCTAACTCTGACCACTTTCGCCGCAGCTTGTTATGGACCCTGTCGCGAAATTCAATGCATTTTATGGAGTACCAGATTTGGAACCAGATGCTTGTGTATTTGAATAAACGTACGTTCAAAAATAATTGGAAACCTCGTGTGCATTTTATTTTAATAAAGGATAAGGAGTAATGACCATGAATGTATGGATTCCAATCAACAAGCTGATTTAAATCCAAATTTTATTTTTATAGACCACGGTCTCCACGTTAACTCCTACTTTTTTTTAATAAACATCCGAATTCCAAAGTTATAGGCTAACAAGTTGTACTTTTCAATAAAATCTGTATGAAAGGAAAAGTGCATTGAAAAGAAAGTATGTAGTAAGTACCTATATTGTAGTTGTAATGTAAGTATCTTTTCACAAATTCTTTGTGCCAATTTTATTTACCTACAATATTTTGGTTTTCGTTTATCAGAAAACTTGATACCACCTTTGATCATTGTTCTTTCAAAATTATCTTGTAAGAATGCAAAAATGTTTTGTAATATAAACTTAATAAGTACTCTAAAATCACTTTATACAGACCTATATTAAATAATGGAAATGTTTCACGGACTTCACACCTACGAAGTACTTCAAGCAATAAAAACCGTGTGGTTGAGCAACAAAAAAATTGAACGTGACAGTAGGTAGACTTGAAACAGCGTTTAAGACTCGGTTGCTTGACTTGACTTTAACCGAAACGTTATAGTTAAATATGGCGGCCTGACTCTTATGTCTTTTGAAATAAGGGTCAGACCGCCCGCGCCATATTTAACTATAACGTTTCGGTTAAAGTCAAGTCAAGCAACCGGGCCTAAAAGTATTTGGTCACGTAACCACTTTATGAATTCCCATTGACAATCAAGTACAAACCAAACTGTAAGTAAACAGAAAAAGAACGGAATGCTCGTAGATACTAATGTATTATTTTCGTGATTTGATGGTAAATTACTTGTTTGTACTACTTTAACATGTTAAATACTTAGACCCTTTACAATTTAAAGCAAAGATTTATAGTGAATCGCTTTGGCATTGCTTTAACAATACAATCATCAACAAAATATGCCTGTAACACTGAGCACAACATTCGAAACAAAACTTTATATTCATCGTAGAAAATTATGGGTTGGTCTTTTTTATCATTGAACGGGGTAACTCGTTTTATTTCTACGAGTTGATCAAAAAGTTGATGTGTGAAGGCATAATGCCTTCGAGAATCAACTTTAGGACCTCAACTTTGTTTCAGATGATGACGATACTATACGTTATAATATTACTCGTAAAAAGTAGTATAAAATTGCTCGTATTTACTTAGTTTACAGAGTTGAGGAGTTAATGAAAGTACGTACTTAACTTACACCAAGTTAACGTAATGTAAAGTTAACAAAGCGCACAGTAGAGCTTCGTTTTACACCTAGTTAGGCATTCCTACCGCCGCGCCCATTGTAGATGTAGACTCGTAGAGGCTCCCTTGTTATGGTAAATACATGCCTTCGGGCAAAGATTGCTTCTCGCACACATTCTAAAGCTAGTCTCTCTATGCAAATGCTATTATACTTATTATACCTAAGTCATAGTAATACAGGCTTTTTACATAGGTAATGCATGTTCATGAAAGTATAATTTTTAATCACGTGAAAAACGTAACTGAACGAACGAAAAACGTAACGAACAGTAGGTATCATAAAGAACTTACTACTTATACTTACATTCTGTACAGTAGTTAGAGATATTTCAAACCACGATAAGACGCGCCCCACTCTGTCAAACTCTGTAAATGAATAATAGCTATTTATGCAACTGAATCTGAATCGTAAGGAGGGTCATTTTAATTCCAGTGCTGGTTTTTGATATTAGGCTTGCCGAGTATCAAAATAGGATAGTACGAGAATTAAAATGACTAATTACGAACAGTTGCATACAAGATTTTATTTACGACAAGGATAATAAATTTTAATTATAAAACTTACGTATTATTATAAAACTTACTTACGGATTCAGCTGTCAAAATCGAAATTAGAAGATTTCACAGAGCAAGGAATAACTTTAGATATATGTGGGAAGATTTCGATGCTGGAGTAGATAAAAGTGATTAGATTTTCGTTTGCATGAGCTAAGTTTACAATAATCACAAAACCCTAAACTCGAAATGATTTAAATATACTTACCTACATTGATAAACATGTGCGTTTGGTTTCAATAACCGGTTGCGAAGGTCAAATAGCAATCGGTCTTCCTAAAAACTGAGTAGCCTATGGAATCTGAATGGGCTAGAATGTTAAATAGATCCTGGTTAACTTAGAAGCATTCTGTATTCTAAAATAATTAGTCAAAGAAGTTAGTAGTAGCTCGACACCTTAAAACTAATACAAATGTTATATTCACGCAACGAAAAATATCTGAATTAATCAATGACTATAGAAGTCATCGATTAATTCATCGGAATTAATTGATTTTATATCGGAGCGTTTTGTTTTAAATATTAGAATGGTTACAGTATACTTTCAAGAATGTTTTTTTGTTCGTTTGCTTTTAAGTTCATTTGTTTTTCTACAGCATAAAGAAAACGGAACAACGTTTATACTTGTAAAAATTTAAATATCTACGTAGGTTACACGATTCCAACTATTGTAATGAAAATAAATGCATTGTAAAGGAACAGGTTTGAGTATTAAAGATCCTCCGTGCGTCCGCAGGCTGCGGTAAATACAGCTTTGTGTTGATATTCAAAGCTTTTGATGTAAGAACGCCTCGCGGCTTGTGCACTAAACAGATCCGAGAAAACGCAGATTGGTAAGATTTTAAAAACAATTACATTTTCAATAAATATTTTGTCGGAGTCCGACCTCCAGAGTCACATAAATGCAACTTGATAATGAAGTTTCGGTCGTAATTTGATAAAGTGTGGAGTTAAAAAAACGTCTTCGAAAGCTCTCGCCAGATAACCAGTGATGTGGGACACCTCTCAGAGGAGTTAGTTTGCTTTGAAGCGAAAGCACGGACACTTTTAGTAAACGATGCGATGTCTAAAGTAAACGATGTCTAAATTCTAATACTAACGTTTATTAATAGTCATAGTACATTCTAATCTTTGAAGTTTATCAGGATCCGAGCTCTTTCGATTACGTATATTTTCTTGTGGAGGTTTCTGTTCGGAAAAAATATTCATCTTTATCGTAATTGGCAACAAATAATGCCTTCTGATTTGGTAAATTAGTTCACAATTTTTCAGCCAATTATTCCGCTTACGATGAATTAGTACGTTTTGTTACACATAGAAAGGCCTGATCGGTCCGTCCTAGAGCACAAGAGCTTCCAAGGTGTTTGATTCTCGGAACCGTGTCCGAGTTAACAAGTTGCCTCGATACAATGGGACGCAGGTAACTAACGAGGATGCCGGAGGGTCTGTCCATTACAGCTTTAGCATTATTATTATTAGTGGCCTTGTTCAAACAATCCGTTTCGAAAAAGTATTCATTATTGTCATTACCCATTACTTGAATCTATAGTGCCATACATTGTTATACTGGCCGCAATATTTCGCTGCACGTGTGGAAATAAAGTGGGACTGTTGCACTCTTTGTCGCACGTAAGGTACGGACTTTAGAGCAAGCCTTCTGGGCATCGTATTTTCCCATTTTATTGTACTATGGGCAGCGAGATACTGCCTTTAGTAGTACCTATGTACTATTTAAGATAAGTGGCTAATAAAAGTAGTATCACATTAATCACACAAAAGGGAAATGCGTTTGTAAGTATGCCCCTACTAAGTGCTTTAATTATTTATGGTTCAACGTAAGTTTGCAAGGTTATCCCGCTTATCCCGGAAAATGTAAGACATCCATGAGATGTTAAAATTTATTTTAATGGGTTTCAAGATGAAGTATACGCATGAGCAAAATAACTTGACGAAAACACAGCAAGCACTTCAATCAATTAAAACTAAACAGACATGACTGAGGCAATCAATTAGTGTTTCCTCAAATACGTGATATATTTAGTACGCCTGTGATATATTCCCATTACTTATTATTCCATATCGAATTCTGTTTTGATGTCAGTACCACTTATCAGATACCGGTGCGATTAACTGGTAAATGCAGAGTGGGTGTGCGAGATAAAATCATAACGAATGCAATATTAACTCGCAATGTAGGTAGGTATTAAGATAAGGAATAATTCCAACTTTAGCTCATACTCTTTATAGCAGATATTTCCAAGAAATATTGAAACATGCAAATTCATTGAAACTCAATCTCGTTTGCAAAATAAAAGCCTAGATTTGTGAATGTAGAGCATTTTAGCTAGCAGATTACTTAGATTGTTACTAATGTTGAAATTAAAGGTTGTTTAGAATGCATAGTTATACAAATAATAAGAATAATGTAGATGCTTTATAGTAAAGTTACAAAAATAAGCCCTGATTTGTTTAAAAGGATGTCATTGTGAAAAATAATATTTCTTTAGAACTCAGTGATGGGTTGATAGATCATAGATTGTTGGATTATGGCTGAATATGAGGATTTAGGGATTCAGATTTGAAGATTAGCCACTAGTCAGCTTAGGTAGAGTCACCGAATACGTGGAGCTTTCAGCTATGTGTCACTCACATAATTATGATGAAAAATTGTCATTCCTAAGTATCTCACCCCTTCATATCAGTTACACTAATCAGTTAAAATCGCTTAATTATCTAGGAGCCAGCCCCTATTGTTTGTAGGTAAATAACTATTTGGTCTTACACACAATATTATTAGGGAAACTGACTGTTGCGGCGCGTCGGTCGTATGCCGAACCTACGCCGGGGAACATGTCCCCACTAGGTAGACGTGGCGCAGTAAGGCAGGGATAGGGAACCCTGCCTTATGAGTGAGACAGGTCTATAACCTGTCTCAGCGCTGGTCGGCGCCCGTCTGCGATGGGATGGTTGTCACCCGTCGTGTGCCTTCGCTGTCCGTCGTGACCTCTTCGGCGCAGCTCGCGGTGGACTGTATACTATCTCTTTCTTCAGCTGCAGAGGTTCTTCGTAGGGGTGAATTGAAAGACGTGTTGCTTGTACTGTTTCTCCGTGACGACTGACTGGCGGTCGGCCACATGGGGCTATTTATATGAAAGTAGCGATCGGCAACTAGTAAGATAGGATCAAGTGAAGATTGTTGCGATCGCCAGTTACTCGCCCATGAAGTCATTCTTTATTTAGCATTAGATACACACATTATACATTTACACTTATTCTAATACCAAATAACATGCTTATTTAACTTTTAACTACATTATCACTATGTTAAATAAACGTAAACACAATATCGTAAGACTAGCCGCTTATAAAAATAAATCTGTACTAAAGCTAAAGCTAGTCCGAAAAACTTTCTTTATTTAGTACTTTCCTAATAAATCTAACAAGATACTAAATAATTACTGTCTAAACTAATCTAAGCACGCGTAACTACCATTTTAATCAGTCTTATTACTAAGTAATATTATACGCTATTTCACAACCTGGCCGCCTATAAAAGACATTCAAAAAGATGGCTAGTTAGTCGCCAACAGTCTCCCCCTCGTGCGTAGCACCAATCCTCAGCGCTGGCGACGTCATTGCTCTCGATCTATGTTGCAGGCAGCCCATTATCTAGGTGCTTCTTTTTCTGGAAGCGTCGTCGCAGTGTCCCTGTTTTCCTCTTTCGAGGACCACGACGGCGCATCTCTTTCGGCCTCGTCCAGGGAGGCTTTCTAAATTTTCCAATCTCGTGCCTCCACCTTTTCTTGCGCACGCGAACCCATCTTGCATCACACTTTTCTCTGCGGCTGCGTGGCTGCATCTTCATTTTTCTTGAAACTATATCCGGTCCGTGTTTCTTCACTATGTGTTCACAGTTCACCATTTCTTGTCGAACTTGCAGAATTGACTCCTCTCGATCCAGCGTGCTTTCCTTGATGTCGATAGCTTGGATCGTATGTATTTCGGTCTTCTCGACGCTTGGCTCGTTCTGAAGATCATGCTCTCCTTGTCTATCATCTTGAAGAGAGGACGTCTGAATGCAGTTCTCATTTTGAGACGTTTGATCTTCGAATTTCTCATCAATATATTCGTCTCCACATTCGTCGAGACGAATTTCAGTCTTCTGGGTCGAAGTATTCTGAACTTGCACCGTTCTGTGACCAAGTTCCTCGCCCAGGTATTCACTTTCGTCAAGCCGTTGTTGTTCAAGTCTGATGCGCGCCAACTTCAATTCAAGCAGCAGCACCTCTTCTTCGGCTTCTAATATTTTCAATCTCTTCGACCTGGCTGACTTCGCTCGGATGGAACTCCCCGGCGCTATTTTCTGGCCCAAGTGTTCTGGGAGTTTCTTCCGCAATTCTTTCTGCTCATCAGCGGTCTCTATTTCGGTGAGTCGTCGATCTTCTCTGATCTTTCCGGAGACATTGGTATTCGTCGCTGTTTCAGTTCGTGAAGAGTTCTTGGCCGTCCTTTCCGATGTCTCCCTGTTTCTGTGCGAGCTCGCCTCTTCAGTGTGCGAGGTCGCACGGAGCGCATCTCCAATGAACCTGGTGAGAGTCATCTCCCCAGATCCTGGTTCAGGCATCGAAATCTTCACGCGACGATAATTTTCTTCAAACAATCCGTCTTCATCTACGACTGGCTTAAGCGGACATCTTCTTCACGCGACAGGATTTCTTCAACCGATTCGATCCTATCCGGCTCGAAGGACCAACTGTTGCGGCGCGTCGGTCGTATGCCGAACCTACGCCGGGGAACATGTCCCCACTAGGTAGACGTGGCGCAGTAAGGCAGGGATAGGGAACCCTGCCTTATGAGTGAGACAGGTCTATAACCTGTCTCAGCGCTGGTCGGCGCCCGTCTGCGATGGGATGGTTGTCACCCGTCGTGTGCCTTCGCTGTCCGTCGTGACCTCTTCGGCGCAGCTCGCGGTGGACTGTATACTATCTCTTTCTTCAGCTGCAGAGGTTCTTCGTAGGGGTGAATTGAAAGACGTGTTGCTTGTACTGTTTCTCCGTGACGACTGACTGGCGGTCGGCCACATGGGGCTATTTATATGAAAGTAGCGATCGGCAACTAGTAAGATAGGATCAAGTGAAGATTGTTGCGATCGCCAGTTACTCGCCCATGAAGTCATTCTTTATTTAGCATTAGATACACACATTATACATTTACACTTATTCTAATACCAAATAACATGCTTATTTAACTTTTAACTACATTATCACTATGTTAAATAAACGTAAACACAATATCGTAAGACTAGCCGCTTATAAAAATAAATCTGTACTAAAGCTAAAGCTAGTCCGAAAAACTTTCTTTATTTAGTACTTTCCTAATAAATCTAACAAGATACTAAATAATTACTGTCTAAACTAATCTAAGCACGCGTAACTACCATTTTAATCAGTCTTATTACTAAGTAATATTATACGCTATTTCACAACCTGGCCGCCTATAAAAGACATTCAAAAAGATGGCTAGTTAGTCGCCAACACTGACAATTATTTTTGTATATTGTTTCGTAGCTTCCATTATCGCACTAGACGTTGACTAAGTTGTTATTGTTTTTCACAAAATCACATATTTAGACCATTGGTCATCATCATCATGGTTAATAGGGAAAGTGACAATTAATTTTATAATGTTTCGCAACTTCCGTTATCGCACTAGACGTTGACTAAGTTGTTTTTGTTTTTCACAAAATCACACTTAGACCATTAGTCATCATCATCATCTTTCCGTGGAATTATACAGTTGAATCATAGCTATTCGCTTAGTTAGGTACTATTAATAATTCAGATTCGAGCTTTTGATCCCAGTTCCTGGTATATGTAAATTAAAGATGAATACAGAAAATGAGCACCTAAATTATTATTGTTGTAAGTACCTAAATTAATATCGTCACCTAAATTAATATCGTAAGCAGGTAACTTGTATCAATTTACTGAATGGAATTTTGTTTATGAAACGCCAATGATTTACTTCCGTCATGGACCGTTTTAGTGTATTAAAACGCATAATATTTATGAAATAGCAATAGATGTACATGAAAATACAGTCGCAATTTAAATTTCGTAGTATATTTTAGCTCCAAATGGCTATCATTTCTGCATCTCCCACGAATCAACTAGTTGATCCGGCACACGGCAGGGCACTCAGCTATCACTTCGTATCAAATGTCTCGGACAGACAGCACAAGCCCTGCATTCGGACATATTTAGAGTTAAACCCTCATATATAACCTAAGGTACACTTATTTAAATTCAGCCAGCAAAATCATTTGGATGTCACATTGTCCGATCTTTTCGTACTACTTACTTATACTGTACCTATCGCTTAGAAATATGTACTGTTAGAGATACGTTAATTTTTAAATCATACACCATGTTTGCCTGCCACTTTATTCGCTTTCATTATATTTTTATTAAAATACCGAGAGACCTTGAATTTTTCGCGATGCCTATGAACTATACTTTCATTTAAAACACCTTTATACAAACATCAAAATATTTACAATGATTGAGGAAATTTTATAATAGAAATTTTAAAAACTTGAATAGGTAAGTACTAGGGTACGTGGTAATTGTTATATCATATTATTAGGGTTCCGTACTAAATACCCTTAGGTGCGATTTTTTCCGACCGTCCGTCACAATCGATTATTTCAATTTCCTGATGCTGTTTACTGATTCTCACAAAAATGCTCTATTTACCTGAGACATGGCCTTCATAAATTTAAATACCTATGTTTTTTACACCTTAGAATTTAGAACCCTGTCTAACTTCGAAAGCATTTCTTCGTTGTACAGTAAGATCTTCTAGGAAAGTTTATCTAAGCTAATTCTTACACTGCACAGCTCGCTGGGTGAAGCTATTTGCTGATGTGGCGATCACATTTCACTGACGGACAAACCCGTAACCGTAATACAACTCTACATTCTTCTATTATTATTAAATTTCCAAATAATAATTGTTACAGCGTGGGAAGCTTTGACAACATTTTGTTGCTAGGGTACTATTACCGCAAGTGCAGCGCAAAAAGCTCCATTTAGAATATCGTACTTTCTATATAGGTACCTACCATACCACCGATAAGAAACCTGAGGATATGGGCCTTCATAAACCTTTTTTGTACAAGCAAACAGTAGCGCCATAACTGTAAAAATTCTAGAGGCGGCTGCTGAGCGAACTACATCGTTGCCTTACGGCTAGAGCCGTATTTTTGGCACCGGTAAACTGGCGTCATTTTTTCGCGCCATCCGCCCTGTCCAGGGTATATGTCTATTATACCTACCCAAATCCTAAATTACGTCAAGACTCGTTATAGATTCTATGCATAACAGCAAGATCAAGACAATTTCTGAGTTGAGGTCGAGGATTTCCTATATGACTTGCGTCAAACAGCACATACTGTGTTGACACCCAGCCCTGATATACACACGAAGCTGACTGCTGGGACAGTAGAATCTCAGCCCGGAGAGGGTCAAGTATACTCCTGCAAAAGACGTGCTATACTCTTCCTGGGGGAAAACCGGACTTGGAAGCGATATCTAGACAGCGGCGAGCACAATAGATAAGACACGGTAAATTTTCTATTGGGAGCAGAAGAACCCTGCTTCTCAAGAAGATAAGAAGAACTAAGGCCAGGTTGACACAAGTACCTAGGCTTAAGCGGTTTAAGAGAGCGAAGTTAAATCTTCATAAAATTAAAGTGGGGTTCACAATCACATAATCATAATCATAATAATCATAATATATTTATTGCGTCAACTCTTACATGTACAAATGAAGATCTTATAATTAAAGAAAGGCTAACAGAGTTTACCTTTTCAGGTGTGCAATATTGAACTTCAAAATATATATGTCAATCATTATCACAAAATGTCATATTAATTAATTATTACAAAATTCTATATTCAAACATAGGCACAAATTTATTTTAAATACAATTTTATTAATTAAGAACAAGATTAACTTAAGTATTCGCTTAATGTATAATAACAATTAATCAGAAGATGTTCCTTTAATTTATTTTTAAACACATTGATTTCATCTATTTTTGATAGTTCAGCTGGCAATTTATTATAAAGTTTAGGCAACATAACATACGCACTATTACTATATTTGGCCGTTCTTGAAGGAGGAATTAGTAGCTTATGTTTATGGCGTTCACGGCTTGAGTTCTTAAACAGACATAAGTGCTTCTTCGCAAATAACAAAGATTCATAAATGTACAGAGAGGGTACTGTTAGGACCCTTAGATCTTTAAAATAAGGTCTACAACTATCTGTTTGTTTTAAGCCACATATTGACCGAATACATTTCTTTTGAGCCCTGAATACGTGCTCTCTCGTTCTACGGAGTTACCCCAAAAAATTATACCATATCTTAGTATTGAGGCAACATAAGCATTGTAGGCGACTAATAGTGTTTCTCTATTCACAGTTTTTGAGAGCATGTAAAGGGCATATGAAAATCTTTGTAATTTAAGACAAACGGTCTCGATTTGTGCCTTCCAACTAAAATCTTGATCAATTTCAAGTCCTAAGAATTTTATCGATGCAGTTTCCTCTACAGTATCTTTTTTATACTGAATCTGTAGTAAAGGGTGTTTCATATTTTTATTTACAAATGTCATAAATTTCGTTTTTCCAAAGTTTAATATTAATTTATTTGCTGTAACCCAATTTACTATACTTGTCAGTGTGTCATTAATTTTTCCCTCGAGATCAGTTTTACCCTCGTCACTAAATAGTACGTTACAGTCGTCAGCGAATATGAAAATAGGATGTTCAATTGAATTTGGAAAGTCATTAATATATATAATAAATAACAGAGGGCCAAGCACACTGCCCTGTGGAACTCCACGTTGGATAACTTGGGGGCTAGATGTGAAAGCTATTTCCGATTTTGATTTTAAGTCAATTTTTAATAATCTAGTCATCTGAGATCTATCACTTAAATATGACTTTAACAATTCTAAGACGTTGCCTCTTACCCCATAATTATACATTTTATTAAGTAGAATGTTATGGTCGACAAAGTCAAAGGCCTTTTTTAGGTCCATAAAAAGAGCACAAGTTATTGCACCTTTATCCACTCTGGACATAATTCCTTGAATAAATTTAAATATTGCCATATTTATGGAACAGCTCTTCCGAAAGCCCATTTGTTGACTTGCGAACAAATCATTTTTATCAAAATAACCATAGATGCAATCATATATAACTTTTTCATATATTTTCGATATTACTGGTATTAGTGCAATAGGCCTATAGTTACATGCCTTTAACTACATCCGTAATATGACTATGGATGCGAATGAATTGATAACATTTCCTTTAACCTCTATGGTTGCTTACTTGGCGTGGGCCAAAGAGGTTGTCGAAAACATCTGATTCGTTGTGATATCTGTTTTCATCAGTAACTGGATATCGCGTTTCGTTCGGAGCGGGCACGCGAGATGACCGTTACATAACGTTAACCTTGCCACTTCGAGATTGATTTTATTACTTTTAATACGATAACAGTTAGGAATTTTGCGATGTTTCTTTGATCTCATACTATTTTATTAACTGGAATGTTTACAATTTTCTGTCTTGCGGTATACCTACAACTAGTGGCCACTGGCTAAAAATATGTGCCCGTTGAGATCTATACATATATAACTACATATACTTAAGTGTCTCTTTGTTTTTGTTTATTTTTGCTAAACTAGCTATGAGGTTTGCTCCCTTGGCAATTAAGAATAACTATACAATTCGTAATTATTGATGGTAGCTTTAATAGGGTTAATAAATTTACCTTTACGTTTGTTTACCTATTACCTACCCAATCGTAAACAGGGCAATATATCGCAATGTAGGTTGTATTTATTACTTCTATCAACGTAATTACGAGTGTAGGACATGCCATATATGGCAGCGAGTAACTACAGGTTCACTAGAAGTGAGTAGTGGTTAAAAGGAGCGGTTATCTAGTTGTGACTTCAAAGCACAGTTAGGTGGCGCTAACGGTAGGTTGACAACGGTCTAGAGATAAACTTGATTGGCGATTAGATCGCCCTTAATTGCCCATAGGTATGTGCCCGTGTACCTATATAATTGGTATACTCTGATGTTGTTTTCTGTGATGTTTTGTTAGTTAGGCAGGTCAGGAGTAGGATGTTAGGTGTAATGTATAAAAACAAACCGAAACACAAAGGGGAAACATATACTTATCATTAGAATAAGATGCGCAAATATATAATATGCTGCGTGAAGGTCGAAAGGGTAGCGGTCACGGAACATAGACATGATAAAAAGCATTTTTTATATTTAGGGAGATTTAGGGATATTGAGTCCATCCATTCAAAAGTTTTAAGTAAGTTTAATGGAAAAGTAATTTTGATGGAAAAGTCTAGCTTTGAACTTTTAGAACTTATTGGAAAGCTTTGGAAAATACTGCCCAACTCAGCCATGTATAATGGTTATGGGTATCTCAACTCAGATAAATACTATTTAAATCACATTTTAACTGATAAGTAGTCTTAGAACTATAGACTAAAGGTTGAACTTTTTTGCTAACTGATTTTAGTATTGATCCCTATAGCCAATGACGACGATTTGTTAATTTTTGAATCATTAATTCGAAATTAAGGCATGTGCAATGTGCATGTGTCCAGTCTAGACTCCATAGAGTCCAGACATAGCCTGGTCTGCTTTTTCCCATCCATTGACTACGTCGTGACTCGCAGATCCGTTAAGATTGTTCGCAAAGAATCTGCTAGTTTTTAGAGTTTCGTAACGAAAGGTTTTGCAATCTCCTAAAAGAACAAAAGAAATGAAATAACATAATATACCTAAACAAAATTTCCTAAGTAGTTAATGTTTTACAGTGTGTATGATTGTAGATTTTTTAAATTTCCAGTCAATTTATACCGCGAAAAGTCACGGAGAATACGGAATTCGGAAACCTATTGTGTTGAAAGTAAACTAACTATCTTTCCTTCTATTATAAACACACTTTAAAAATAAGCTTTCATGCATTCTATTTATTCGTATTCTTGTCAGCACGTCCTTTCATTTGATAAGCACGTGGGAGCTCACAAAAATAACTAGTTCGCCGCCATCTTGGGCTGTCCGCCATATTGGATTTATAATGGCGTTACTTTGCATGACCATGCAGTGTGGATGATATCATATCATACATGTCATATATGTGATTGAGGTTGAGGATAAATGCTTTAAAGTTTCAATTGTAAGTTTTGACTAAAATTATAAAAGCTTGAAAAAAGTTTGTATAATCTCATCTTTTCCGCTGAAACATGTCCCAATCACACTTTACCGAGTTTATAAGCTAACCCTGCGCCTGCGCTTCAGATAACTGTGCCTCTAATGGCTGGCGGTTTTTCTGCGCTGTATTGAGAGCGACATCTATAATTACGGGTTTAATAAAGTAATGTCAGCCAGTTTTACCGTAACGTTTGCGGTTCGATGGTTATGTTTGCCTC
Source organism: Coenonympha arcania (assembly GCA_036785405.1). Lineage (NCBI taxonomy): Eukaryota > Metazoa > Arthropoda > Insecta > Lepidoptera > Nymphalidae > Coenonympha > Coenonympha arcania. The sequence goes on from CM072067.1 coordinate 10,450,077, forward strand.
AGATTGACCCCTTTTACAGCTCGTGTGGCGTGACCTTTAAAGGCGTAACTTGAGGACAATATGGATGGGATCCATTATTATAATAGAACACTGATAGTGGAGATATCGTAGAATTTACGTTGCAAGATCATACTACGGTTTACCAAGAAATCTCATTTATAATAATTGATTAACATGAGTTGTGGAATAAAGCTTGCCCAAATGTTTTAGGATAGTGGCTTTGTGCGTTAAGGCAAAATCTCATTCTAATTCGAATTTGGCGGTAGAGTTTTGACTTTTAAAGCTCGTATGGTGTGACCTTTAAAGCACAACTTGAGGTCTATATGGATTGATCCATTGTTATCATAGAACACTGATTGTAGACATATATCGTAGAGTCTATGTGACACATAGACATAGCAATGTGCACATTGCTCGAAAACTGTCCACTAGACTGTGAATAAAAAAGACATTTCCTGTGGATAAAAAAAGTAAAAATAGAATTCATTGAGACTTTTACATAGGATCGATTATGTAAACGAATTTTCATAATAACTTATGTTGCGGGAGTTAGCTGTGTAAAAGTTAGGTCCAGTTCAGAAATGCACCAAGTAGGTTCCTTCAATATGCATTACAAAGACGATGAGTGATACCTACGTCGAGTACTGCAGCCTATTGGTATTAATACAATGTAGGTCATCGACACGGTGAAGGCCATCGGTGTCATCTCAGATGATACAGATTGTAGGATTGTCTATCATTGTTGGTAATTCATGCGGTTCATGAGTAGGTAGATATAGAGGGTATAGTAGATACTCAATGACCTAGGAAACAATATGGACTGTCCCGATCTACAAAGTTGCCCTGACTTTTTAATTTGTCAAGTTGCGAATAAGATGCCGTCACCTATATAAGCTCGTAACTCAGTGCATGAACTTTTGACAGCAAATCTTGGCGTTCATAATGGCGCCGCATGTCACGCAAGGCTAGTCTAGAATCACAGATTTTTAGAATGAATGAATGTGACGCCTCCATAGTTTTGTTTTATCATAGTAGATACCTAACTACGTATTCCGTAAGGAAGATCTTATAGAACTAACTTTGTAATATTATAAGCATTAAATCAGAGTGAATTTAGATACCTAAATACGTAAACGTTTGGTTAGGTATTATTGGTTGTTCAAAACTTTAAACAGAGGTCATAAATTGATAGGAAGTGTCGTCCTACAAAAATTATAAAAGTAACATTTTTTCATAATGAGGAAAGGGATATTAAATCATCCAACTAAAATAGTTAATGTTTTGGCAGTTAACTAGCATTTCATGTTGAACTGATGAGTCATCTTACGAAATCCATTTAGTTAGATTCATGAATTAATTTTGCGTGAAATGACGAATCATTTTGACTAGGTGACTTTCTTACATTTATGTTCTGAGAATTAAAGTTGATTTAATTGACTCGAAAAAAAAAATCTTTTCATAACACGAACTCAACTTATCAGACTCTTGCGAAACAAAGTAAGCAATATTCAAGCAAAGCAAAAGTCAAGGTTATGCTGATAAATAATACAGGATAGCTGTATTGGCAAATAAAATTGCGAAAATAGCAGTCTTATCTCCATATGTTTACTAAAAAAAAATGTTTGCTTGAAAACGGACGCACTTAAGCAAAGATGTTTATATAAACGTGAAGATAAACACTACCATTGCCGCAATTTTACTGGTTACATACTAAACTTATTAGTTTACAAATCGAGAAAAAACAAATATTATTTGAATTTCGCGGGCGGACCCGTTTAATTCGCCTTAATGTAAACCATTTTGCACTTAAAACGTTTTGAAGCGAACCCTTCCGGTCTATATTTAGGTATCAACTCCATTAACTTTGAATTTTGTGGGTGAATCAACTCGAGGTACGTCGACCTCACTTCACCACATCACCGGGCCGTACCTTCCTACATCACCATCTCTTAAAGCAGTATTAATGTAATGTTGATTGATATCTTCATACAATATCTGTATGATTAATAGTACATTTCGATATAAGTGCGGAAATTTCTTCACGAGTCCCGGGTTGTTGACCAAAACCAAAGGCGCGGGACAACTATAGGGACGAGTAGAAATTACTATTCTCCACGTGCATTGAACGACGTTTTTTAATTCATTTGCGAAAAAATATTTATACAATATGGCTTATAGAAGTGAAATCACACAAAACAGCTGCGTTAAAAATTAATGCTTTTACGCAGCCGAACATTTGCGAAAAAAAACCAAGGGAAATCATTGAAATACTTAAATTTAATTCATGTATTTATACTTAGTACTTACTTCTGTAAAATAATTTCATTACTGTCATTTAATACAATAATTTTATTCAGAAAACTTTTTACTTGAAAACCTCCTTCATGCATTTTGATCCACGTGCAGGGGGAAAACAAAAAGTTCTAGTGCGGGAAAGAATTACTTTTCGCACGCTAAACAAACCTGGAAATGTCAACTTTTTGAGCAAATGTACCTACCAACAAAAAAAAACAATATAACAATAATTCTGCTATAAGAGATGGTGGTACGGCCCCAGACCAACAGTCATGATTATTTGCGGAGGTTTCGGAATTTTGCATAATACCTACATTTCAATTAAGCTGCACGTCAAGTTTGTGAGCTTTATTCAAATATCGACCTCACGGTTCACTTGGAGAGATTATACTTGCTAATAAGATTTACATACTTAAAGAACCAACTTCATGTTAGAAAATAGAGCAAAATGCATGCAAAATATTTTTAAATGTCTTCATTGTTTTAAAGTTAAAACATTAAACAATGTCGACTACTCGACGGGAAAACCCAAAAGATCTATTTATTTTGTCTCGAAGTTTCTTTTTTGTTTAGCCAGGATATGGCAGAGAATTGGCAATCCTGAATTGTTGAATCCAGAATTGCAGAAAACTATCACCTAAGGTACCTAGATAGAGAACATCTGTTCTCACAGTCCAATTTCTCAAATATGTATGTTGCCAAAAATCCCAATAATACTCGACAGACATTCTACAGGATGTAGAATGTCTGTCGAGTATTATTGGGATTTTTTTGTACAACCAGAAGATTTTGTGAGTTCTTTTTACAGCAAAAATTATTTTGCTCTATTTTTGAAAATAGAGCAAATACTCAAAAATAAGTTTGCTTGAAACTTCTTAAAACAGATCTAATAAAGCAATAATATACAAACTTATCTAACTATATAGCACCGAATACATAATAATCGAACAGTGATGGTTAAAAAGCGAAAGACTGAATTTATTCTGTAGAAAGCCAGATCTGAATAACAGATCGCGTAATTGCGAATGTGATTGTCACTGAATGCAGTTATTGGGGCAGGTGTTAGTATCACTTGGACAGTAGACGGACGCATCTTGGCATTAAAACGTCTCGCGCGGAATTTGCGTGGGTGCAAGAAACCCGGTTCCACACGTGTTTTTTTGTCACCATCCAGCCTTGTTGCAGCGATGCTGGCGGCTTTTATCGGAGTCATTAGGTACCTACCTACTATTTCGTAGTGCAAATTGTAGATATAGAGTGTAATGTTGCACTTTTTACTTTAGTGTTTTGTACATAGAATGTTAATCGTATAAATTTTTTGAATAGGTATGTTTATACATTATTGTCATACTCATCAGAATTTCAACCCGCGTGTCTCTGTTATAATATCTCGTACCAATTAATTCAGAATTTTGTAGAATCTTTATTCTGTGTACTTTCGTTATTAGACATAATCTTACCGAGCGTAAAGCGGTACGTATAAACTTTATCGAAATAAAATTTTGTGCCAAGTACCTTACTACTTAGAAAAAAGCAAAATCAACGTTTATTTTGTAATCCTCTAACTTCCTCGTCGTCTAAAAATTGGTTTATCCCAGATATCCGTGATTTGAAAAGCTTTTAGAAATGTGTCTTAGTTTTATCTTATCGTTCAAGTAATGATAATAAGTCAAACCAGTTTAACGATATTATTATGACAGTCAAGCACTTTCATTAATTCACAGTTGGTTTTCATTAATCTTTTAATTTTTTTTTTCAAAAAAACGAACGAAACGAAAAAAACGTTTCGTAACGATGATTCTTTTTATGTGCTCTGATAAAAACAATGTACTTAGGTAGGTATTTGTATTTCTTAAAATCAATCTAGTACGAGTACGTACTAAAACCCACGCGTTGGTTTTGTTGAAATGATCTCAACACCGAATTATATCTACTATGCTATGCCTCTGGGCAGATTGACTGTTATAATAATCTGTTATTTAGAATACTAAATCTTTAACACGACGCTGTTAAATCCGACGTAAATTGGATAATTTCGTTATTATTTGAACTTTGCTAGAGAAAACTATTAGTTAATAAATTATCACTTATTTGATATTTACTTACTTAGGTAATGTTAAGATGTTGATACTATGCAATCAAATGAATGTATTAAGTACTGATGGTATATTCAGAAACCTTTTTGATATTCATAATAAAAAAACTTATGTTTACGTAGGTATCTAAGCATGTATTTAAACTAAATTAGCTCACTTTAATTTTATAGTATCTACGTAACCTATCACTTACTAAATTATGAACTTTTATTTACGTATCTAAACCTATGTATATATTTAGTCTATACTCACTTTGACTTTATAGTCTCTACTGGGTATTACTATCACTCACTAAATTATGTTAAAAAGTATTCTACGATCGAAATGGAAACAATAAAGACCGTTTTTAAAGTATTTCTTTTTGGTTAAAAATCTGACCTACTGTCCAAAACAATTTGTACCTTCTCCGGTGTAATACAAAAGAAAAGTAGCGCACACTTTTATAGTCAGAAGCGTCGTTAAGATCGCTGATTGTTATAATAATCCTCTCTTGGATTGATGATATGGATGCCAGAAGCGTATAATTACGTTTTGCCGCCTGCAGGTAGCTAAGGTTGTAGAGATGATGTGATATTGATATACAGCCTCATAATTTACCTACTTATATTGGCAATATGAGAAAGGCTAATGATGAGCCTGTGCGAGTATGTTGTGATGCGAAGGTATGCCTTCGAGTTTTTAATGCCTAGCGCTAATAACTTAAAGAGGTCCGTATTTAAAAATAGCAAAACGGTAGGTACCGTAAGATCCGTATATATCTAGTTATAATTTTTCTATTTTTGAGGATCATTGACACCAATATGAGGAAATAAAAAATCACCTATTTTTTGTTCGAGAGAATTATTTCTCAAAAATCCTACAAAAATCGGTTTGTCTGAAAATGTATGTATAATAGGTATAGTTGAAAATGTGATTAATGATATTATTAGGTACCCATCTGAGAAAAGCTTGTCTGCTTGAACTTAATTAATCGATTCCAAATATGGCAGTGGAGATGAAATTGCAAATCGAAAACAAGCTGCCGACAACCGATACTTCCATAACATGGAGCGATATATTATTACCTTTTAAGACATAGGGGGAAGTCCCCTAGTGGCGGACACCTAAGGTTTTTTATGAATAAAATAAAAAATATTTTCAGGAATGTATATTTATTTATGACTTACAGTAGGTAACAAAGATAGAAATCACACCAAACTAAAAAAAAGCAACCTCTGCTAAAAACATAATTAATACCACGAATCAAACTTGGGTAACAAAAAATATAATTTTAAAAAGTGGCACCTAGTACCGGACGGGTGTTTGTGCCGTACCCCTAGCACTGGATATTTCAGAAGAGTCTGCATCAATCGCATATGTAGCCATCTCCACACTCTGGAACGTCTGCACATGCTTCATGTGCACACCCAAGACACGATGAGCATTGGATCCAGTCTTCGATATAGTTTTCTAAGCAAACTACACAAATTGTTGTGTCTGTGTTAGATGTTTGTTTTTGTAGTTCTACTTTTTAGCTTTATCTCTATTTTCTCTTTTAGACTTCACGACTTTAGATTGTTTTCTTTTCTCTGAGCTCTTTCCTTTGGTTTGTTTTACATTGCTTTCAACCACTACTTTAAACTTAGATCCTATTTTCCTCTTTTTTTTTAAGATATTTTCTTTTTCGTTTTCTTTTTCTTCTACTACTTTTTTGTATGGTGATGACTTTAAAATCTCACTTCGGTCACATTTCCTTTTTCGAGCTGCAGTAAGCATGTAAAGTGCTTCTAAGAACTTGATGAACCACTGCGGCTTATCTTAACACTAATTTCCTTGGACAAATAGCTGTTTGCAAGCTCTGTGTCTCCAACGACCCTTTCTTTTTCTTGTCTTCCATTTTGTTTCTCTTCTTTTGTCTATACCTTAAAAGAAAATTAAATTAATTAATTAAATAACGTAGATTGTTACAAGAAATAAAAAAAAACACATTGTCCGGTGCTAGGGGACGGCTTAGTGTCCGGTACTAAGGGACAGACAATATCGTACATTAGGTAGTACTTAACAAAATGGTTTCAAAAATCAAATAAACGGCTGTCGGTTTACCGATAACAATCAAATGCTACTTCAATTATCGACTACCATTAAAATATAAATGCATAAATGTGCCAGAACTACTTACGTCGATCTTACGTGGCGCCGCGCGTTCCGGCCAAGAACTACATTCATCCTCTCCCGCTGCGGCCTTGCGCAACCCTGGCGAGCTGCGGCGCGTGATCCTGTAGCTATGTCCCCCCCGCACCCCTTTCACTAGTAGTTCGAATCGAACAGGTTTATACTTTCTTGGATAGTACGACTGTCCGGCGCTAGGTGCCGTCCGGCGTTACGGGACTTCCCCCTACTTATGCATGAATTGCTTAAAGATTTTCTTGTGATTTATTTATTCTCTCCCGTTTCAATGGTTGATTTAAATAAAATAGCACATCCGTACGGTGTCTCGGAGGACCTACATACATCGCTTTAATGAGTTTTTTTCCGAAAAGGCAGCGCTTATAAGTCATGGAAGTGGAGCTTTACCCCGCGTAGTTCGAAACAAATTTAAAAATTTAAGTGGTCCTAGTAAACTTATTTAATCTCAAGTTTCTATTCATTTGACTTGATTATAATAGTTTTACTTACCACTTACATTTTTGAATTTGTTTCGAACAACTCGGGGTAAGTCAACAAACAGTTTTTATACGTCCCTTACTAGAGTAATAGTACTCTATCATATCGAACAAGGACTTAGGTTCTTAAAGTCCGCAATATCTTGAATATTTGCTTTAGAGTTATGCAGAGTATTAGACACCAGTAGAAGTTTATAGGTAAGTTATGTGTATAAAGTATAAACTATACAAACCCATTACTTATCAATTGATAGAAATCTGATCTACAAGTTTATGAGAACATATGATGTAATAAATAATGTCAACATGTAGGTTTTTACTGGTTTAAATGAAAGACGTAAACACCACATTAATGTACTTTATGTATCTACACACAGGAAATATACACGTCCATTGAAGTGTATATTTGAACAAGTGTCCTTTTTCTGAACAGTTAATGTGCATCCGTTTTTCAAATCTATGACTTAGATAATATATGACTTGTTTTACTTTTACGTTTATTGAATTACAAATTTTAAACTGGTGATGTAATTTATTGCTGAGGCAGATGATTGATCAGGTGCTGAGTTGCTGACTTGACTTTAGAAATTAAACCCATACCGGTTTAATTTCTAAAGTCAAGTCATAATAAATAAAGCTTTCAACGAAAAATTTTGGTTGCATTACGGTACAGCCTTGCACTCGAGTTTCATAATAATCTTTTAAAATTATTTATTATGATTTATATTCGTATGAATCTTTATATTCGTATTTTTATTTATAAAACTGATTGATCCCTCTTTCACAGTATTATGTGCCAAGAATCAGCTTAATACTAAGCTGATACTATAAGCTGATAGAAATAAATACTTATTTATTGAATCACTTAATTATAAACAAACCGGCCAAGTGTGAATTGGACTCGCGCACAGAGGGTTTCCATACTATAAAAGAAGTAAAACGATGAAAGAATCACTTTTGTTCATGAATTTACGAGTATAATTTACACGTAGGTACTTTTGTTGGTTAACCGCAAACCGCAAATTAATTATCAAAAAAGTATACTAGTTATAGAGTTGATTTTATTTTTCCTCGTTCCTCGTATACGTTAATTCCCATGGAATTCTTAAACCGAACACAGCTAACCTAATGCTTCTTGAATCGGATTGCATTGTTGAGTTTAGAGTCAAATAATTGTTTTTCTAAGGACCCCAACTTTACACTGAAAACTTTAGTGTATCGCCATAAAGGAGCTGTTAAGTTTTATCTTTCCGTGTATCTGTTTATCTGGTTTACCACCAGACATCTTTAAGTTGGAACCCAATACCCGAGTAGTTAATTCCTCGTAATTGTGGTCAGTTAAAAATAAAAGTCAATTGACTACTTTCGATGTCTTTCCAAATTGGCGTTAAAAATACTTGCCTTGATTTACTTAGTCTTAAATCTACGAGACTTAGGTATATTAAAATTCAATTAACATGAAAGATTATTTCACTAGCAGCATAAAGCAGAACACTTTCTTCATCGTCGTTCATGTTGTTTTTACGGATATAGTTGTCTTTTCAAATAGATAAAATATGAGATTTCAAAATATTCAACCCAAGAAATTATTGAATTTTAATTTGTAAACACAAAGATGGATCCACTGTATCTTCAGAATGAGGTGGTGTTTATTTTTTTTTAATATGCCTGCATAGCTGCCAAGTGAATGCCATCAAGGCAGGTTATAAAATGCCTTAATACTGCAGTCAATTAAAAAATAATTTCGAACCTCATGAGCGAAAAAAGAAATCGAAGTCCTTTTACGGGGAATATAACGAGATGAAATCCCGTTCGGAGGAACGTGTTGTATTGTTTTTTCCCGCCTGTATTGTTTTGTATGCCATTAGCACATATTTAGGAATAATTCACATTGGATTTCAGTAATTAAGTTTAAAGTAGTAAGAGCTATATTAGTGTGAATGTGTTTATGGGTTCCCAGTCCCTTTTGTTTAATGGTTTATTGTACGTTATTTCTGATCATGACGTCGCGTGTTTAACATAATTTCGTTGTTCTGTATTTGAATTCGTCTAGCTATTTATGGCGGTTACGTGCAAGGCCTAAGATATTTTTGGTTATTCGTTAGGTATTGTGAAGATGGCGATTATCTTTATCTCTACAATGGTGTTTTTAAGATTTTTAATTAAACTTAATATCATGATAATATAGATAAACTCTTATGACTTAGGGCCTTGCCTTTATAAACTAGTTATTCTTCAACTATTCGTAGTTTATTTAATATATTAAATACGTAGGTATAGGCTCCTTTGTAGAGTTGTTCTGTACCCAAAAGATAAAAAACGAGACCCTATTAGGTACCTACTAAGACTCCATCGTTCGTCTATCCGTCTGTCACGTTCAGGCTGTACCTATCTCTTGAACTGCGATAGTAAGACAGTTGTAAATTTCACAGGTGATGTATTTCTGTTGCCGCTATAACAAAAATAAGAAACAGAATAAAATAAATATTTAAGGTGGCTCCCATACAGCAAACGTGTTTTTTTTCTAAGGCCACGCAAGCGAAGCAAGGAAAATGTAGTCCAGTCAAACCTGGTTAAGCGAGAGCTCAAGGGACCGAGATTTCATAGAAATTTCTCACTTATCCGAGTTCCAGAGTTAGAAGGGCAAAATGACGGGACCTGGCAAATACTCTTATTAATGGAGTTTTCTCGCGTACCCAGTTCTCACTTACTCAGGTTCGACTGTACCTACGTAGTTATATAATTATTATGAAGTTTACAAAATAGAAATTCCATTTCAGGAATAAAGGCCGCTGGAATAACAATCCGAACGCAGCCAAACAAAGAATTCATTAAAATCGAAACATACAATGACTCCTTACATTACTTTTATATGCAGGTACCGAAATTTTCCGTATTTTGGCCGAATTGTTTACGTTTTGTATTAATACGAGTTACTTGCCGAAAGACCTTATGAGAACTGTGGTGGTTCCAATCCCGAAAAGTAAAACCGGTGATCTTTCCAGTCTTAAAAATTATCGACCAATCTCATTAGGGACTGTTATCGGTAAAATTCTGGAAAGCGTATTGCATCCCGGCATAAGCGAAAACATAAAGGTAGACGACGCGCAGTTTGGTTTTCGTACCGGACTCTCAACAGATTCTGCAGTCTTTAGTCTCAAATCGACAGTTAACTATTATAAAAACAGAAACACATCTGTTTATGCCTGTTTTTTAGATCTTAGCCGTGCCTTTGATTTAGTTAACTATCAGCGACTATGGCAAAAATTAATAGCTTCAAACGTACCCCTGGAGACTGTAGATCTGTTGAGATACTGGTACGAGAACCAAACGAACTTTGTGAAATGGGGCGACGCAGCCTCTAATGAATACATATTAGAGTGTGGCGTACGTCAAGGTGGGTTGACCTCTCCGGACCTCTTTAGCGTTTACGTGAACGATCTGATCGAGGAACTCAGAAGTACGAAGATCGGCTGTCACATTGGATCAACGTGCGTGAATAATCTCAGTTATGCAGACGACATGGTGCTTCTGAGTCCCTCGATCAGTGGACTTAGAAAGTTACTAGCTATCTGCGAACGTTATGCTAGGGACCACGGCCTCAAGTATAACGCCAAAAAGACGCAAATGATGATATTCCGTTCGGGCAGAGGCCCGGAGAGGATCCCTATGATATTCTTAGATGGTATTCCTATTGAAAGGGTCACTCAATTCAGGTACTTGGGGCACATCCTGACTGAGGAATTACGCGATGATCTGGATTTAGAACGAGAACGAAGGGCTCTGGCTGTCCGATGCAACATGCTTGCTCGCCGATTTGCGCGGTGCAGTCCCGAAGCGAAGCTGACACTGTTTAGGGCATATTGTCAATGCTTTTACACTTGTCAGCTTTGGGTCAACTGCACAAAAAGTGCACGAAGCAGCATCAGAGTGCAGTATAATAATGCATTCCGCATTCTGATGCGATTGCCTAAATACTGTAGTGCGTCGAGCATGTTTGCTGACGCCAGAGTCCCGGACTACTTTGCGATCATTAGATCTCGAATGGCGGCGTTCTGGTTGCGTATTCGCAACTCGAGCAACGAGATCCTCAAGGTGTGCTCGGAGTATCCTGACAACCCTGTACTGAAGTACTGGCTTGCCGTACATCGCGACAGCAACCGAAAATAGAACAAACCTCGTTGGGGGGCAATTTCTAGTATTTTAGCGTAAGTAATTTACGTTATTATTGTATTATATTTAGCATATACCTATGTATTGTAGGTTAATTTTATTTAATTTTTCATTTTTGTATTTTTGTATTTTGATGGGTTTTTATCACCTGAAATAAATCATTTATTATTATTATTATATTATTATTAGATTCCCCCATCGTCCGTCAAGTGACTGGCGCGAAGTGAAACACAATAGCCGCTCGAAGTCAGGGTGGTCACGTCACATAAATTGACTTCGACGTCCGGAGCGTTCCGTATAGAAATACGTTTAATTACTTACTTTTATTTCACCCTCCTTTATCCGAAATCGGTTACGAATGGACCGATGTTTATTGTAACAATGCGCTTCCTTACAAATGAGAAAGCGCGTTGTTGATTCAGTGGTAAGTCCACTCGAATCACGCAGTTTTGGAATTCAACCTTGGGGTTGCCCAAAAATTTAAGGCCCGATTCAAAAAATTTGCGAAACACGTAAGGAATAAGGATATTGGCGAGGTCCAGGGTGATTTGGTAGTTCTTGGAGTGGTAAGAATTACCTTGAATATTATTTGAAAACAGCAGGCTATGCCATATTATTATGTTATGACTAAGAGACAAATCGTTGCAGAAACTATTCGATCGGTCAAATGGAACGAAATTCAAAATATGAGAATTGTGTTTGAGCAGTCAACAGCTTATGGCGATGGCAAATATGGCATAATAATATTGCTTCAGCATGTAGATCACTATTGTTTTTTCAAAAATGATTCGACAAACTATGAGGTCCATGATTATTACATGAAACAAATGAAACAAATTTATTGGACACACGAAATAAAGTTACAGTATTCGAAACAGTCCCTGACTCCCAAACTAGGCAGAAACCCGTGTCTTGGGAGTCAGTTTATACAAATAGTTTAGGTCCAAATATGGCAAACAAGAGAGTTTTAGTGCAAATATAAAATAGAAACATGCAAGGATAAAATAAGAATAAAGTAAAATGTGTGTAAGTGTAAGAGTGGATGTGTAGTGTATGAAAGTGTAAGTGTATGTGTGTGTATATGTGTCTAGACTTATTTCATAAACAAAGATTCTATATCGTGATATTCGTATTTAGAGATCCAGTCCAAAATTAATTTATTGAAACTGAAGTTACTTTGTCGTTTAGCATCGCGCTTGTAAATTAAAATTAAACCATAAAACCATGGTCCATGATTAAGTGCTTGCTTTCAAATTCGAGTGATATTTTCTCTATTCGTATCTAACCCTTTGCTCTACGGTCGTACTTTGAAGAGTTAGTGAACATCCTATCCAGTATCCACGCCGCGCAGTGCGCAACCCACATACCTACCTAATAAGTTTGTTTCTTACGTTGTTACCTAGTCTTCGTTGAGATTGGCAGGAATGGTCGAAATTCAGTTAGAAGGGCTATTATTACTTCACCCTCCTTTATCCGAAGCGAACGGCCAAATGTTTGTTGTAACATTCAACTTCCGTACCAATTTGAAAGCGTCGATAAATATTTTCATTGTAAAGCTTTTAATATTTCTTCCTTTGTTGCAGGTAAGCGTGAGTTCGAGTGCTGTAGTATCGCGTTCAAATGGCAAGTGGTGTTAACATTAATTAATGTTTCTTCTTTTTGACGTGACAACATAGAGCCGGTTGCACGCACGAAAAAAAATTGGTTGCCTGTAAAGTCGGTTTACTGACGATAGTTGAAAGTGACAACGTTTTCTTCGTCGCTCGTTCCGCGCTCGCGTGGTAACGCCGGTAACGCCGCATGAGCGAGGTAACGCCGGATGAGTCATGTTTTTTCGTGCGTGAAACCGGCTCTATCGATTTATAAGACGTTGTCACGTCAAAAACATGACTCATCCAGCGTTACCGGCGTTACTTGGCTCATGCGGCGTTACCGGCGTTACCTCGCGAGCGCGGAACGAGCGACAAAGAAGACGTTGTCACGTTCAACTATCGTCAGTAAACCGACTTTACAGACAACCAATTTTTTATTTTAATTTAAACCCCTACATTTTGATTTGACGTCATTGCATTAAAAATGTGCTGTAAACTTGTATGCATAAATATCAAAGTTAATGGAATACGATTTACGATAGGAGTGGTGTTTACAGCCAGGGAACAGGCCAACACATTGTTTTATCTCCGGCCAATTTGTGAAAACAGTCCGCCTTGTTCTGATTTGCGCAGGAGCAGCTCTTCAAAAAAGAATTTTTCATTGAAAAAACTGTTTTTATGCATTAGGTTCAACTTGAGAAAGGGTTTTTTAATTTATACAATAAACTTTCAGAGACTGCAAAATGTCCTGAATAAACTATCGTCGTCTAGAACAAGAACATCTTAATTGTAATTTAAAGAGTGTAATGTAAAGTAGCTTTATTTACCCAAAATGGTAGGAATTCATTTTAAAGGTGTTTTAACAAAGTGGTCCTCAAAATCTATTGTCCCTTTGTTATTTCAACGATAATCCAACAATCGGCAGTTAGCAAAGCCGTTAAAAAGCTTAAGTCTTTTCATTTTTTGTCAGTGGTTACCGATAAGGATTTTCTTTGTTTGGTAAGTGGTACCTACTTGAAATTCAAAAATTGCTAACTTTTTTCTTATTTTAACGAACCTTGAGTTGGTATTAAGAAAATCATACGATATTGCTTTGTATGTTGTATAGAACTTTGAAAGAAAAGGGAGAAAACCACTTCTCTACCACACTCTATTCTTTCAGTATGAACTTTTCATACTATCAGATGCACATACATACCATTAAACACTTCATAAAATGTTGTGCCCACGTTCTTTTTTATATTATCAGTTATCATCTAAGTCATCAGCATACATAACTTTCTCTGACCCCATTAATCAAGTAATCGACAGTTTTATTTGTCTATAGATTAAGTTCACGCGTCAATAGTCGATATCCGTCGGACACAGACAGGATCGACGAGTGCTGGCCCACTTTCTGCTACGTTAATCTTTTATGATCCACGATGGACCACGCGTATTTTTGTTTGGACGCGTGCGCGTAATTTGTTATACTGGAATCTAGATATATTAACGTAATTTATTAGCTAGGATACGATTGGATTCATGTTTGTATATTAATCGGAATATTGATTTCTGTAGTATCAAATTGTGCGTTAAAAGGCGGAGGTTCGAACCCGTTAAGATTAACTTTTTAACCAACTATCGTCTTTTAAAACAAAAAATTTAATTCAGAGGTTTCGGTCTAAGTAACCCGAGAAATTCAAACTTTATTTAGTTTTTCGCTAATAGTAGGCTAATTATACAACGTTTATGCTTAACGTTTATAATTATTAATATTATTTTTTATCTTTATTAATTTTTTATTCTTAACGTATACTCGCAAAATACATTATCATTTTAAAGTTTTCCAATATAGCTTTGAAATTTCTAGCCGCCAAACAAATAAACGTTGAATAGCGATGGAATAGTTATACCAACTCTGTTTTGTCCATCTCTGTTAACAGCAATTTAGAACTCAGTGGAGCAAGACAAAACTATAACAATTCCACCTTTATTCCACGTTTTTTTTGTAACAGAGAAAGAGTTTTGATATACCTACTCCTAAAGTCCTATAGCATTTTGTATGAAACATTGTAGGTATAACATTGTCAGAGTGATTAAATCAGCACGAAAAAAAATTACCTACTAACAAGACGCTACTCGGTTCCACTACGAACGTTACTTTGTTTGCTAATTGCGAAGCGAAAAGGTAAATGAACTCTCCATAATTTTGTTTGACTTGCCATTGAAATGTGTAGAAACTACTAACTAGTAGGTAACGGTTTTATAATAATAAAGCATTGAGTAAGTAAAGTACATGGGTACCTACTTATTTATTATTCGTTTATCTTTTATGATCACGATTGTCTTCTTTGTTATTTGCATATAGAGCATACGATTCTTTGGAAAAAGGCGTTACTTAGTTCTGTCAGAATGCTTCTAAGAAAGGCTGTTGTTGAGGGAAAATTTATTGGTGTATATTTAGTGCAAGTCGAATCTAAAGTGAATACCTATTGTATATTGAAATGTTAGTGGCTATGTACCTTTCCAAAAATGGCTTCGAGTTATAATTATTACGTTACCATTCCACTTTTCGCTACATTTGTTATTTTAGTTTTAAATGTAGAGAATCACGTTTCAGATTTCTCTTTAGTAGGCATATAATATTTATCATTCACAAAAAATTGCTTTCCTTGATGCTTATAAGCCCGTTTTAAATATCATAATTAGGTCACAACCTACCACTCTGATTTCTTCCTCGGAGGCAGTTGATTATAAAGCTTAGTCCAACGGCCAAACTCGCTGTACTAACACTAGGCAATATACAGATAAGGAAACATATGTTTTAAACTACGTATTCTAAAAAATATTGTACCTAAGAAGGTTAAAGAGAAATACAGAAACAATTACCACTTGTTATTTAAGCACTGCAATATAATGCCAGTAGATGTACAAATAAAATACTTATTGTTAAAGGAAAATTATTTAAAATCCGAACTGCAAATAAATGTTAGTTATTGTGAAAAACTAAGAAAAAGGAAAAATCCGAGACTCAAAATTACTAAATATACAAATAACTACGGTAAACGAACACTTAAATTTATTGTTCCATTTCTACTCAACAACCTTCCCAGGACATTGAAAGAAAAGATGAATAAAAACAATTATAAGCAAAAGCTTAAAAAGTACTTTCTGGATCAGCCTGTATAGCAGGCAGCTCACATCTGTTTATCAAACTGGTTTCGCTGGCAGCGTTGTCGCGCGTCTAGTATAAAGTGTACGGCAGTGCACAGAAAAACGCAGTCGCGCGCCATGCGAGGCCTCCTACGCCCCGTGCTGGCATCCCACCTGCCTCTCCGTGCGAAGCTGTGTCTGTATAAGACATACGTCCGCACGCGACTCACTTACGCGGCCCCAGCCTGGTTCGCGCTGGTCAGCGAGCCGGGCCGCAAGTCGCTGCGGGCGCAGCAGTCGCTCGCGCTCCGCACCATCTCCGGAGCGCCACGCTTCGTACGGAACCAGGTCATCTCCAGGGACCTGCGCATGGAGAGCCTCGACGACCACGTTCGCCGCCTGAGCACCTCAATGTTCGCGCGCGCCGACGGAGCGCGGTCCCAGCACCTGCGGGACATCGCGCCATACCATCGGCGGCCGCCGGATATTAGGGGTTTGCCACGTGACCTAACGTCGGCATAAGATTACACCGCTTCCTCGCCGCTGGCTGACGGGCGCCCTCCGGACATCACTGGCGGGCACGACCTCGCTGAGCGGCGGGTTGCAAGCTACCACTGGATGCACCCTCACTCCACCGCGCTCGCTGATCGCTCGCGAACCCACGCGGGCTCGAATCGCAGCGCGGCGGAGCTACCCCGGACTTGACACCCCAGGACCAGCAATGGTCCCACCCAGTGCCCCGCCTGTAGTTGCAGGCGGCGTTGAGACCACTGCAGGGGGCCATCGCCCCGAACAGTTACCCCGGGACCCGCAAGGGTCCGCGTGGACGACCCGGATGTGCGAAAAACCGACGGTGGTTTCTGCTGCACTAGCTGAGACTTAGCTTATAAGACAATTGTATTGTTTGTTATAATAAATAAATAAATAAAATAAAATAATCTGTACTTACCTAATCAAAATCGTAGCTAGAGTTAGTTGCCTATGGTCGTAGGGAAAGGAAGAAAAACCTCCCTAGTAGGTAGGTACTACATATTGTGCGCATAGGTATATTGTTAAAATAAACTACACAATATTTACAAAGTCTAAAAATATCAGCTCATAAAGACTTTGTTTACATAGCCCAAATACATTTTATGAATCATCTAAGAATGAAATAAAAGCAGTCTCTGCGTAGCTAATTTTACACAGATGACCTACTCCGCAGCTTGTTAGCATCAGCAGCACGTAGCTTATATCAATTCAAATTGACACATGACGTACTGAATTATACAGCCTGCGTTGGGATACGTGATCCACTCCTGAATCTGTTAATAGTGCGTCTTGCTACTTTGTCCATAGCGGGTTATCTGTGACAAGTAAGATTAGGTACAGCTTGTCTGAGCTTGCAATCCTATTAATTTGGAATTTAAAGGGCGTAGAATATTTAGGGCCACAGCACTGCATCATTAATTAACAATGTGGAAAATTAAATCAAAATTTCTACGACTTTTGTAGACTTGTAATTGAAAAAGCATTAAATTTTTTTTTTGAAACTCCCCGACTAAAGGAAAGTAAGAACTAAGAACCTATTAGTATAATTACAAATCCAAGCAAATCCGCCGTTTTTGAAATAAATGGGAACATTGATGTGCACAAACAAACGTAAAAATGAACAAACAAACAAATTTTTTTTTGCATTATTGGTTTATGTGCACAATTCAACATACAAACAAACATAAAATTTCATCAATAGACTAATGTACAAACGGTCTTTCACCCTAAACGCACCTGTACTTCGTTCCGTCATGGGTAAACAAATTTGTAAAAAACCTTACCCGAGTCAAACTTCTTGGGGTCTATTGTTTCCGTTTCATTTAGTTTCAACTCCTTTGACTATTGGTGACATTGTATTGGTGCTTATTATGGTGATTATAAAACTTTAGTTTTATAAATTTGCATTGGGCTACGTCATATAAATCCCGCCTACAAAGTTTTAGTACTCTAGATGCTAATATCCGCAAACAAAAGATTTTTTGTGATGCAAATTAATTCTATTTATCATCTGTGTTTGGGAGTGCGGCAGCGAGACGGTATCACCAACTGAAACAAAAAACATCGTTCCTGCCCATGCAGTCGAACAAGCATAGGTGAAGCATAGGTGATAAAGGCGTAAATATGGTCTTCTATAACTATGACATTCATAAATGCGGAATGCGGAATGTTATGATCTTAGTGGTCCTGGATGTATCCCACTAGGTACCTATACTTATAATTTTGTTTAACAAAGATTTTTAGCTGCTTAGAATTTCAAATCTTTATTGCAATTCCCAATGTATGTCGAGAAAGGTACAAGATTACCAATAATAACTAATGTTTGTATACCTACTACATATTTTATTGGAGTTGTATGCAGAGAAATAGTTTTTTCATAGCTCCGTACGTCCATAGGAGGAAGTTACTGCATACGGAAGCAGTCGCCGATAGCATTTTACGACGTCTGCTGGAACGCACTGCTGATGCCGGTCGATATTTAGGAGCGGCCGTAAAACAAACAACAATACGATGACCGGAACTATTCGTATTCACTGTTTCAAGAACCGTACACTGGTTAGGTAATTATTATTTCTTAAGTATAGTCTACATTCATCAGTTCATCCTATTAGAAACATATGGTATGGTTTTGAACAGTACACAATATCTGAAATCTAGTTTATCACACAGTTAGATACCTTGGTGGAACCTATATCCTGTCTATACATAATAGATAAATTAACTAACAAGTGCAGTAAGTAACATTAGGTCATCTTTCAGAAGCAGACGTTACCTTGAGATTCAATGTTATAATAGCACAGTGTTAGGACAGAAAATCTTTAAACTGTGGTTATGGGCATCCTTGTTGGTAATATACGTTGATAGTTGCAGATTCGATAATTAAAGAGCGAATAATATATTATTACTTATATTAACGAGCTATAGCTCGTTTCTAATTTCATAAAGGTTCAAACGAAAACAGAGCTTAAATCCTTTTTGTTATAAGCGACATTTTGTGCTGTATGCAGCATTTAATGTCCAGTCACGTTCACTTGAAATATTGGCAAATATTATCAGGAATATCAATCAGACGACCAACCCGGTCGGATGTAGGCCTCTAGCATTCAAATCGATCCATCTGATTTGGTAATATAATAAAACGGATTTTCATTCATCAGAGCCTCTTTGTCGTTATTGTGCCTGCAACCTTGCTGCCAAAATATAGAGGGTTGAGATGTACTCAGTTGTTGTTAATAATCTAAAGTAGTCAATAGAGAGTGCTGTTAACCTTGATAGAGAATAGAAATAACGTGGATTGTTTGATTTCCCGGTTAATGTTATGTGGTAGGTTTACAAATGATTAAACCTTGACCTATGTAGTCAATTACACCCTTGCTCACTAAGCCGGTTACGTTTGGTCAGTTAAAGCGGAGCAACTAGCGGTTCGAGATATCAATTAATGTAGCATTTAGGTCATTTAGTAATTATCCACTGGGCTATACAGTGGGACTGTGTTTTTACACTACGCTTACTAGTTACGAAACGACGATTAAACAGGTGGTAAATTACTGTCTTCTGTGATTAAGCTCATCACTGAAATAATCGTAATCTCAGATAAAATTTATGGATACTTTCTTGCTTGTTTGCATAATTAGAATCAATTGTAGTCATAGTCGAGTAGTATCATAAATATTCGAACACAATTTCAACCCTTTTTAAAGTCAAGGTCAATAAATCATAGTTTCTTTTTTGCATTCTTGCTTCTCCTAACCTAACCTGTCTAAAATTTATAGTTAAGTCGGCTACATAATACGCAAAGCGCCGTGTTGGAAGGCATTACACACTCCACTAGGTGGACAGATGACAACAAGATACATAATCGCTAACTATAGGCGACACAGTCGTGGCATTTAGCGGTCATTTCAGGATGCGCCAAAAAGCTCTCCTTAACCAAATAGCTAAGCAAAACTGATGCTATGAGACATCTTGTTAATCCATGCTAAAAGGCCTGAATTGACAAGCTGAAGGAAGTCCGTATTTCGAAGCATGTAATCACCGATAAGAAAACCTGAGAATATGGGCACCCGAACGATTTTCGTAAACCTTTTTCGTACAAGCAAACAGTAGCGCCATCTGTCAAAATTCCATAAGTGGCTGCTAAGCGAATTATATCGTGGCCTTACTGCTGGTGGCAAAACAAGCATTTTTGACACCGATAAACTGGTGATATTTTGCCGCGCCGTCAGTCCTTTCACGGGTATATGTCTATTCATGTACCTATGTTAGAAAATTTCCCGTTTCTTAAGCACGCAATAAGGGAAAATCTGCAGTGCATAGATCTGTGACAATAATCAATATGTCTGAGATTGTGGTCTCAAAGTACCCGTAGATATCGTATATTGTAAATCGTCGTTCTAACGGATATCGAGTGCTACTCTCGACGGGTTTACGCCATGCGGTTATCTGAGGCAAATCCGCAATAAAGTGCTCCAGTTCTTATCAGGACATCGATAATATCAGCTGATATGCCTGAATTCATACAAAAGCGTAGGCGAAGATTACTCGATTAGTATTATAGGTTTTTTTTACATGAAAAATAGATAAACAACTAATATTTTTTAAACTATTAAGTATGAATGAAATGAATAAAGAATTCTGGATTCTGTCCAGCAGCATTGGGGAAAAATATCACACAAAAATAGGGACTTATTGAAAACTTTCCATAGGTAGACAAAATTTATAATTATGGAGATAAATCATAAAAGACGGGTTCTAATAAAAGTTGACAGTTTAGAACAGAAGGCCTAACCAAGTGATTCGTCAATTCTACTGCTACAATCTCTGAGACTTTAAAAAGTGTGGAATAGACATTGGTCACGTTTTCTCAGTTTTCTATAGCTTTAACGATTGTAGTAATAGTCTAAATTACCTCGTCACTTGGTAAGGTCAGCTGACTCTACTTCTGATATTCTAAAATAAATTAGTGGTTTTGTAACTCTCATATTAAATCCACTCTACGAAATTATATTAATATTTAGAAATGCAAATAATATTTCCGAGTATAGAATGATGTTAGTGCTTCCGAGTACGGTGTAATTTGGACCATAAATCAAAAACGTTTCATGATGGCGTGCAGAGCCAAGCCTCGGTCGCGCCCACTGGGCACTGGGCACTGTGCACTGACACTGCAACTAACGACGTCATTGTAAACAGCGAGGGTCGTTGGTAACGCGAAATTGTTTTCTGTTCGCTTCTGACACGCGATTTAGCGATGATGTTGTGAGTGAATTTATTTTTGTCTTTCTCACTCTCACGGATACGTTGGTAGGTGCAACATGCAGCGTCGCGGAAGAAGATAACAGAAAAACGACCTTTTACCTAATTACTGAAAAAATAAGCCAGTTATTAAAAAATCTATTTCGAAGCCTTTTTGGATATTATTATTAGCGACACATTAAAACAAAAATTACAATTACATCATTTGCAGTTTCCGATAAAAATTAGAAAAACTGAGATTTAGGAGCAACTTTTGGGAGAACTTTCTATTGAGAAAATTTAATCCAATCGTGTTTCTGCTTCTAAACGATTTTAGATTAAAGACCCAAAATTCATGACGTTTAAATTTGAAACTAATTGTCTATATAGTTTTTAAATAAAACCTCATTCAAAATCGCTTAAATACCGCTTCTACGCCGTTAATAATAATATGCAAAACTGGCCATCGACCATAATATACCCGCTTCTTAGATAAAACTTTTATTTTCGTTAAGTGTAAAGTGATCTTTCGAACAGTTAACGAGGGTTTTTGAAATTTTTTAAAAACAACTTATATCATGTCTTAGCAAGTTTTTGTTTAACACTTTGCACTGACCCAAGGAAAAGCTTGTTACTGCCCTGAAATGGCACACATGTGGAACACATTTATAGCACGTCGGTTTCAAATCAATAAAGGTGGCTACTTTGCTATAATTATTTACTCCTTCACCAGCCATTATAATTGCAACAGGATATAGCCATCAGCGTGTCGAGACCTGTTGTTGGCGAGTTAAATTGGTGTTGTTGGTGGGGTTTTTGCGACTGAAGCCAAAATTCTTTTCCATCATGGAATTACGAAAAGTGGAGTCGTAATTTACAACATTTATGTTTCGCTTATCGTACCTAGGAGGTACCTAGTATTTTGATAAATTTGAAAAATTGACCTATAGGAACCGGACAAAAGGCGTCATCATGGATGACGGCTTCAGAATGGGTGAAGCCATAACGTTAACAGATTTGGTGTACTACTGAAGAAGACAAGAGGGACCCCTCTTGTCACCACTAAGTCATAAAGCTGAATGAATAAATGAATGAATATTCTTTTATTGCACACCACAAAGAAATAAAAGGACATCACAAAAGAACAAAAAAAGATAATTAATAGGTACACAATTTGGCGGCCTTATCGCTAACTAGCGATCTCTTCCAGGCAACCAATGCTGCAAAAGAAAGCTGTTGTAGATTCTAGAGGTATAGGTGGTGCAGGAAAAAAAAATATAATATAAATTTATAATAATATAATTTATAATAAGCTATTTCTGTTTTGTTGTCATTTGCGATATATCGACCAGGTGTCTGATTGCATAAAAAAAGTATTCATCGTTATCGTAATCGTTAGCGAATTCTGGCTCGTGATAGGCTGACGCAAATCAGGAACCCGCATCAGAATACGCAGAATTAGTAAACGATAACGATGAATACGTTTTTCTTAGACAATATGGGCTGGGCCCCAAGTCTTCTAATTTAACATTTTTTGGCAGTGCTATGATCCAATTATAATGCTCCGAAATGACCCTACAAAACTTCACTTGTCATTAAGTGACAGACTAGCAAATGTTCCATGCTGAGATTCCATGGAGCTGTAAATTCTGATCAAAAAAATGTGTGATCTTGTGCGATTATGGCGCCATTGACTTACGTTCGAAATAGTAGACTAGCAAACTCGGTAAATTATAGATAAATTATAACAATAAAGGAGCAATTGAGTGACTATTGAGATACAATTGTTATAGTAGACTTGAGGCCCAGCATGGCTAATGAAACAATGAAGGAACAAAGAAACACTTTCGTATTTATTATAGATATAGAAAATAGACATGAGAGTCTGCCAGTAGAGAAACTTTTTAGGTTTACAGTTAAGCAGGCACGTTACGTATTCATTCATAGCCGTTTACGTCAATACACATTGTCCACACAGGTGTTCCTCGGAGGACAAACTTGTAAACTGCTCTTTACACACTATTGTCCTCTATCGAACAATAGCTTGTAATTAAATTAACTTCAAATCCCATAGGTTCAGGGACTTTCTCACATGTGGGGGACGTGTTTTCATTCTAGTTTATTACTTCATTTAAAGCTTTACGAGTACATTACGGAAATGAAATTAATTTCGTCACTGATAATGTAATTATTTCTTTTTAACAAAATTGTTCATCGAGATCTTACCTGTATAATAGGCGGTAAGTATCCTCAAACAATACCCATGGAAGGTATATTGATGGTTGAAGTTTGTACATAATAATATATCCCAACTATTACAAAAATCCCAATATCATTTTATTCACTATCTTATAGGGCTATTTCGTCATGAGTGTTTAAGCGTATTATTTATAGACGTACAATGTTTAAATATTAGTTCAGGTGAAAACCTTCCTAATTAGGATATCTAAAACTGCATTTCAAGTATCACACGTACCCACCTACGTAACATACCTGCGACACCAATATTTTTGCTTCCCGACTTTTTGCATTCCACTTTTGCAATAGCAATCAGTCTACTGCTGTGCGCAAGAGTCACTCTTCTAAGCACCTTCTAAGTAAGAAAATTGGGCATTTGATGAACTAACGTTCTTCGACTAATGATTGAGGCATAGGTACAATGATTTTGCTTGACTCTGCCATATCTGATGAACTCTATATTCTGTTGGTTTGACACCTCACAAGCTAAAAAAATATTCCAAAACATTTTCTCTATTTCCCTACAATAGAGGGTCATCAGGGGATGTTGACTTGACAAATATACCTACTCTACATATTTTATAAATTGACGATCGGGTAAAAACAGCCAAATTCATAAAACTTTTAAAATTGTCGTAAACACATTGTTAAATGAATATGTGTCAAAAAATAAATATTCATAACCGGGTTAACACTTTTCATCGCGTGTAATTAAAATTAAGTAGGCACTTGTTAGGCGATAATATGAAATATGAGCCTCCGATGGCTTTATTTTGGTTAAATAAGTTGTTATTTTGTGTCATAGTAATTGCCATGCATTATTATGAATATCTACGAATAAGGTAACGCAATCAAACAACATGTAATTTGAAAATGCTGAGAAGAGTTCTTTTTGTTTATAGCATTTTTAATTAATTTTGCACAATTAGGTACTTATCTACTACTTAAAGTTTTAAAAACCAAAAGAAACGGTTACAGGTAAATACGATGCTGACAGTCATGTTTATGGTGTTCTCATAGTTCTATAGAAATACGTGGAATTATTATAATACATGTAATTCTCAAATAATGAGTAAACATAAAATTCACCAACAACTTTTGCAAGCGAATGCTTTTTAACCGACTTCAAAAAAAAGGAGGAGGTTCTCAATTCGTCGGAATCTTTTTTTTTTTTTTATGTATGTTCCCCGATTACTCAAAGATGCGTGGACCGATTTAGAAAATTCTTTTTTTGTTTAAAAGGGTATAGTTCACAGATGGTCCCATAGTCACCAAGTCAGGATCTGATGATGGGATCCTGGAGAAATCGAGGGAACTCTTCAAATTTTATAAGCACACTTGAAGTGATTTGGGTATTGTTTAAAAGAGTAATTTTTTTCAGGTTGTATTATGGTCATTAGGTCGGGATCTGATGTTGGGATCTTGGTAAAATCGAGGGAACTCTTCAAATTTTGCTAGTATACTTGAAGCGATTTAGGTATTTTTTATAATTACTATTGCATTTCCTTGCAGTCATCCAGCAATGACTGTATTCATCAAGTCAGAATCTGATGATGGGATCTTGGAGAAATTGAGGGAACTCTTCAGATTTTAGAAGCATAGGTACTTCCAGCGATTTGGGCATGTTTTCCAATGCCTTGCGCATTACTTGTTTTCCACTAAAAAGTAAAAAATAAAATGGAAAATTCTTTCCAAAAACCAACTTCAAATGCCACTACAAAGAGTGAAATAATTTTTAATGTACACCAATTCGAAGTCGGGCAATGTTTCGTTCATTCATTAATAGTCCTCCGTATTGTCGATAATTTTGTCGTTTCTTTGCACATAAAGTTTTATAATACGAAGGACTATTAATGATTGAACAAAACATTGCCCGACTTCGAATTGGTGTACATTAAAAATTATTTCACTCTTTGTAGTGGCATTTGAAGTTGGTTTTTGGAAAGAATTTTCCATTTTTTACTTTTGACAAATTGGACCGCTAGGACGTTTCTCAAATGGTTTTTGTTGAATACAATGGCGAATTGGTATATTTATGTCAACAGGTTATCGAAAGGTCCATTGCGTATGAAATGGATCCATAAACATGTAATTACAGGGAGCGGTGGTCCGTGAAATGGTTTGAACTGGAGCGCGATGCGTGCGCGCAGCGGCGTCATGAACTACTAGAGCCTCGGTCACAACGGATGACTGCTTGATGAGCAAAATACATTAGAAATAGGCCTTAGGACCTTAGGCTTACATTAGGAATAGGTCTTGTCGATTTTATGGACAGGACTCTTTTTATAGTAGTGTTATTATCTCGCTGCAGACTCGGTCATAAATCATTCGAGTGTTTCGCTTTTGTTGTTCTGCAATACTCAACAAAGAACAACAAAAGCGAAACACTCGAATGATTTATGACCGAGTCTGCAGCGAGATAATAACACTACTATAGTAGAGCCTCGGTCATAACGGATGATAGCTACATGGGAGCAAAATACATTAGAAATATGCCTTAGGCATGGTCTTGTCGATTTAATGGACAGGACTCTTTTTAATAGTTTAACCACCGCAGTGTCAGTTATTCTAGCGTGAAGCAGTAATGCATGACAAAATGAGACTTAAGAACTTAAGTCTTTAAATAATGATCGCAGTGCAGTGTGTCGTTTGGTATTGCAATGCAAATTCTTGGGACTGTATATTCTTGGACTATTATATCTGACGTGGCCAGGCGTATCACTTAACGTCAGGACAATGTCAGATGATACATAAAATGGTACAGCGAGAAAGCAAAACTTATAAACCATGAACTTTTGAAGCAAATTTCTGATTTTCCTACCGCAGCACTTAAAACCTACTTTTAAATTTTTAAGCAAAGATTTGCCCTGTCTGTAAGATGAGGGCTAAGTGGAAAATTAAGATCCTTTTGGCCTCGGAGGTAGAAGAGTAATAAATAATGATAATTAATATAAAGTCTTCCTGCATATGCGTATTGTCTGTGTATCTGTGCATCACTAACGGCTGTACTGTGTAAATTGTCTTGTTTCACTGCAGTCCCGCATTCAGTGTAGACAAGCCTTATAAGTACAATTACGATACACACGGCTTGAAAGGTATTGTCCAAAGCGCAAAAAGTAAATAAAAACCCTTACTTCAGTTCGATTATGGTTTTTCGATTGATGGTATCAAAAAGAAATGAATGTAAAAGGTACTCGAGGTTCTACACAATTAATAGTATTCTCGATTGCATATAAAAACTTCATGCCTATTTACGTAAGTAAATAGTAAAGTTTTAAGTACTTGCCAGTTACCGCTGCACTGTCGCCACTGTCGGAAAACTAAAAAGCACTAAATAAAATAAATAATCGGCAATAAAGCTGTTTGCCCACCAAACATGTGCTACATTGCCATGCATGCATATAAAATTGCTCAATTGGCAAAAACTATGTACTTAATCAAATAAAAATCAAGTAACTCTATTGGTGTGACACAAAACGTGACAGATAGACAATAATTTTTATACATAAATACATAAATAAGAAGCAGCATTTATTAAATAAAATGACATTAATGTCTTTAAATGAAAATTACCCTATAATTTCTTCGTCCAAGTATCAAGCGCATTAGTTTAATAAATTGGTCATGTTCTTTAATTACTTGCTATAATATAAATGGCTATTTGTTCCTCGGTGGGCGTAACTATAACCGAAGGTCCCGAGGCGAGGCGTGTAGACTGTCCAAAGAAAATTATGTCTACATGTGTGGGCTAAGATTACAAGTACAGGCTTTTGAGCTTAGACCTACGGGCTACGGGTTGCTTGTGTTAAATACTGTGATTAAATTAAATCTTTACGATCAATTTTATTAGCCTAAATACGAATCAGTAGTAAATAATATTTTGAATATTATGAGAATATTTTCAGTAGTGATCTAAACTATTACAATTACAGATTTAAAAATCCTCGTGCAGTAGGTATTTGTTTCAAGCAAAGAAAAATATCAGCTCGAGCAATTGAGCTTCTTGATTTCGATTTCGAGCTATTCTTTGAGCGTGAAATTTTCCTTTAGTTACACGAATTGAAACGTTTTCGAGAACGTAGTATAATCTAGTTTCATATTCAGTAATGTAGAGTTATACATACCTTCTCCGTAAGAACTACTTCTTAGTTCTGCTTATAGCTGAATAATTTGTAACAGATGTAGATACCTAATAGTTATACAATGATGTTATTGTAGTTACAATATTATGTAAACCACATGTTTTGCTACTATTGCAAATAGGTACATATTACTCGTACTTCTTGTCAAAGTTTATAATATCTCGGAGATATGGATTTTCAATAATTTCAGCAATTCATTGAAAGTAAACTTCTGAGAGAAGACCAAAGAAACACATAATATCAACGTGTGGGCACAGTGGGCGACATTACTGCAAAGATGAATACTGAATACCATCATTACCATGTGCACAAGCATAAGGATGCTTTTGAATCTAGAGACGTTTCTTTGATGTACGTAATAATATAGCTTACAGTCTTTTTTTACTCTATACAAGTAAGTACTTGACAGCGATCTCACCTGATGGTAAGTTATGATGCAGCTTAAGATGTTATCGTACTAACTTGGAAGGGTAAGTAAATTAACCCTAACGGTTTCTAAAAAGCATCGCACCGAAACGCTAAATCGCTTGGCGGTGTGTCTTTGCTGGTAGGGTGGTAACTAGCCACGGCCGAAGCTTTCACCAGACCAGACCAGAGCCAATTTAGGAATTATAAAATTCCAAAGTGGCCCGTGGCGAGAATCGAAACCGCGACCTCCCACTTGAATCCGAGTCCGCCGCCACTGCGCCAGAGAGGTCGTCAAAATCCTCATTGGCTTCTTGTTTAGCCTGCTTTATTCTATGAGTACCTCTGAGGTAGAGACTACGAATTAGTGTAATGAATCAGTAGGTATCAACTGAATCTGAAAACCGTAGAGACATAATATTGGTACTTAAGTGATAATAGCAAGACCCATAAGTGATAAGAGGAGCGCAGAAAATAATACACAAATTCTCCAACAGTATAACGTAAGTTAAATCTGGAGTCTAGACAAAAGTATCATAAGAAATAGTATGCATATAGACGGTAAATAAAACATTTTATCTATTTTATTATGTCTAAAGTTAAAGTGTTCTCAGATCGTAAGAACAGGGAAAAGGAGTGGTTTTGGCAATCGCAATACCTTTTTCCACCTCAACTTCAAAAACCAACCTTGACTCAAGGACATGGGGTTGTTTTCACCATGAGCATAAATTATACTAGCTAATGTTGTTTATTTTGACTGCAAATTCGAACGATGGAGTTTTACGACGGGAAAGTTCGTTGTCCTCGTGACGTCATGTCTGACAAACTTATTGAAAACACATTACTTATTTTCTATTTCATGAACGAGCACAAAATGGAGAGGATGTTTTAATCGAGTAATCTATATATTATTATCATTATATATATAAAAGAGAGTTACCACTCACTCACTCACTGACTAATCACGATATCTCAGGAAGTATAAAGCCTACAAACTTGAAATTTGAAAGGTAGGTTCTTTGTAATGGGTAGGTGTCAGCTAAGAAACGATTTTGAGAAACTACCCCTCTAAGGGGGTGAAAGAGGGGTTGGAAGTTTATATGAAAGTCCCGTGTTTTTGAAGTTAGAGACGTGAAAATCGTCATTTAGGTTATCAGCTTCAGATATTAAAAATTTGTATAAGTCGTTTTGGAAAATTCCCCTTTAAGGGTGGTAAAATAGGGGATGAAAGTTTTTATGTGAAAATTTTAATATTGTTACTGTTGACTTGAAATTTGGAAAGTAGGTTCTTTCTAATGGGTAGTTGTCAGTTAAGAAACGGTTTTGAGAAAATCCTTCCCTAAGGGGGTGAAATAGGGGTTGGGAGTTTGTATGAAAGTCCCGTGTTTATGAAGTTTAAAGAGTCGTGAAACTCGGCAATGTGGTCGATTCTGTTGTACAAAATCTCTAAACTAAACTAATTTAAAATAGTGCTATCCTTTCCAAACTGCTCCCGATGGAAAAGGATGGCACTATTTTAAATTAGTTTAGTTTAGAGATTTCGCACAACAGAATCGACCACATTAGCACTGAACCTATTTTGGGAGCGGCGTATTTAAAGTACGAAAGGTTATATGTGCAAGTTTGTATGTATGTGTGTGTTTGTCTGTTACTCCTTCACGCTGCAACTACGAATCCGATTTAGCTGATATTTGGAATGGAGATGGATTATTAACTGGATTAACACATTATGGTACTTTTTATCCCGGAAAAAGCGATGGTTCCCGCAGAAGTAGTGAAAAACCTAAATTCACGCGAGCGGAGCCGCGGGCAACAGCTAGTATAATATAATCTACCTCCATTTCAAATTTCAGCAAAACCTGTTCAAATAGTTTTAGCTCGATAGAGTAACAAACCCACAAACTTTTGGCTTTCTAATATTAATTAAGTATTATATTTGGTTCTTATTTTTTTTGTTTTCTGTACCTACTTCGCTTATCTTGTTTTAATTGTTCTCACGTCCAGGGCATTTGGAAGAGATTCTCATTTGTAGCGATTAGATGTCCTTATGTATGTCCTCTATATTTGTGTCTCTATGTATTTTTAAAATATAAATAAATTAATGTTAAGTGTGACTATTGAAAATAACAGAAACACCAGAAACCAACTAGAACTGGCCAACTAGAAGTCCGTTTCACTTGACACCTTCCCTCAAATATTTGGGCCCAATATTTATAACAGCGTTAGTACAAACAAATAGGTAGATGCTCTCCCCTATACGTTGGCTGATGGTTTGAAACTCTACACCGGGTGCCTCATAAACGACGTCTTTCATCCCGCCAGGCTTATTACGATATAATAATATAGAAAAAAAATCAAAAGTGTTTCTAGAAGCGGATGTGTGGCGATTCAGGGACATTAATAAGCTACTGTAATTTGATCTTGCGCGGTAATGGTCGGTGGGATTCCTGATCAAACCTCCAGCATCCTTGCTGTGTGGACTCTTTGTTGTCTACCAGTTTTTTTTATTATGTAGATATTAAATAGGTACTATGCTTTTGTGTGTTGTAACGGGATATTTTGGGTTTAACTAAAGGTGTCGGGTTATTTTTATATAGACTTTCGCAGGCTGTGGTTTGTGTGCGTTTTTTCCGCATAATGAGGGCATCTGCAGCCGGGTTTTAACGGTTTTTTTGGAGCTTAAACATACATAAGAACACATAATACATACTTCGTCTTGTCGTCGTTGTCTTTGTTTCAAATATTCAATATATACTCTATGTGACGGACGTCCAATGCTGGACGTAGGCCTCCTGATATGACCACCAAATAGGTACCTCGATCTTGTGTCTCTTGAAGTCAGCGACTCCCCAGGACTCTCTGTATGTTGTTCTATTACCCACTTATTGGGGGTCTGCAAACACTGCTTTTTCATATGCGTGGCCGCCATTTAAGTTCTTCGGGTCTGAAATGTCCATCGGTTTTATGCGCTATGTGACCCCCCCATTGCCATTTCAACTTTGAGACACGTTGAGCTATCTCAGTCACTTTCATTCTGTTCCTCGTTTATGGTTCGATTCTGCAAAGACATTTATAAGCGTTATGATTATTTATGACTCTTATTTTTCAACGAGGCCTTTACCTGGACCATGCTTGTACTGGGTTGTTACTTGAGATTGGGTCGTTAGGGGAATTTTTAAATGTAAAATTGATGACATAGTTATGAAGTATTACAGTTCGCGATATAAAGTTCAAAGGAATAAAACGAAGTATAAGTAAGCGAACTACTAGCATAGAACTGTGTTTTAAAAAGCTCTCAAAAACGTGCCAGTCTATAAAAACGGTGTCAGGTCGTTTTATTTGGACAAATAAAGTATTGACGGCACTACAAAAGCAAACTTCATCAAGATTCAAACATCAAAGCGCCCAAGATGTATATCAATGTAAACTAAAGCGTATCAGATCTAATACTGTCACGACAACACTACTAATAAAGAAACCGAAAAAAAGCGATTTATTTTTTCTAAGCACGTACCAATTACGCTGTTTACATACGATCGGTACTAGCCGTATACCATTATAATTTAAATCAATTACCAATTATATTTTCGGAACACGCCTATAGGTGTATCCGTCTATAATTAATGGCCCGATAAGTAAAACACTTTAGATTAAAGTAAAAGGCTCGCATCAATGGATGTTACTCGTTTACTCTTTTTATGAAAGTGTTCGTCAATCAAAGTCCGGTTGGAGCGTTCCGTAAATTCACCCACGTATTTCTTTTTGAGAAGGGCTTTTTGGATTGCTTTCAAGAGCATCTTTGAGCTGTCTCAAGTGCCTGTATGCGTTTATAGTTCAATTATTAGCGGTATACTTTCATTTGATGTAGCTAATGACTAATGAAGTAATGTGGTAGGTAGATTGCGGATACGGTCGCATAGTTAGTGTTGTTGAAGATGACTGTAGTACACAGCAATTAAGTTGACCCAAAATCGCGGCCGTTTGCGCAGGCATATCGCACCACGCCTTACCAGGGTAACCTACCGGCGCGCGGCGTCCTCATAGTACAAGCTCCTCAGTTGACACCAAAAATATTGTAGGCTTCAACTTATATGCCAATTGGCTGCAGCCTGTTATATACATGGCATTATATGTATTGAAAGTTAAGTATGGGGCTTCACGACTTACATGTTTAATGTTCATCAAGATAACGGTTTCATATTCGGATTTCGGAGCCTGAAACTATGGTAAGTGTTATGAAATAATGAACTGAGTGAGATATGAGATGAGTAGGTTTAATAACATATTATAATATAATAATACGAGTTTTATAGAGTAACAATTAGTAGGTATGTAACGGGTATAAAATTGATACAAGCTAAAACTTACAACAATTTTGGCACTGTGCGTTAGCTTTATTCAGCAGTTTTAGCTTGTATGTAATAGTTTGCCGGTAGAAAGAGCCCTATTTACTGTGGACTGTGGACCTTAGTTTCTCTACAAGAAACAAGTAATTAGATATTCAACAGGTAATAAGTATCTAAGTACCTAAGTATGCACGGTCTCTCCACACAAACACATACAAAATATGCAGGTGTTAATAACCCGGTAACACATTTCGCCAATAAAAGGTTGAACTGTTTAGAAGTTGCTAAACAATGTGCCGATTAGTTAGCCACCGCAGAAACTCACGGTAAAAATCCCATTAATTAGAACTATTACCATCGGAGCATTTTAACAAACCGGAACAAGTATACAGCTCAACATATTTTGATGTGGAAGCTTACTGCTGGACATCAGCTGTATTCTGTAGCTATTAGGTGTTTTCAAAAAATGGCACTTTTTGAGATTTCCGTTTTTTACTTTATATAGGCTAGAGCTTGACTGTAGTCACATCACATCTGATGGAAAGCGATGATACCGTCTAATGTCGCGCTTGTTTGTACCTAGTTTGTAGGTGGTAGGCAAGACTGTGCCTGGGAGTGTATTCCAGACCTTTGCAGTGCGTATCAGGCACGAGAAATCAAATCGCTTCGTACGTGTCATTTGTTATTGGTCCTTATCCAGTCTTAATCTTATTTCCACTAAGCTCTATGCTTACTTCCACTAAGCTCTATGCTTACTTCCACTCAAGAAACTGGGTGCACGTGGTCCACGCAAAGTGCGAAGTTGTCAGCTGCCTCACAGTAGGTACTCATACTTACTTACTACATTGACTTACTTTGATCTAGATCCTCCTGTATAGATATTATCCTCAACATCCACTAAGTCAATGGAAGTATCTTACTTAACATGTATCGTTTATATAAAACCATAAACCTTCTTAAGCTCATAAAGTACTCATTAAATTATGAAACTACAATACAAATATTTACCAAAAGGTTTAATTTTAATAGCCTATAATAATGGATGTGAACAACGCATCCCAGCATGAGGCGCGCTCCTACGCATGTCCTGTACGAAAAAACAACGAACTAGATGTAGCATCTCGTTACGAACAAGTTTTTCTTATTTACCGATAAATAATAATGATCATTTTTTAGGGTTCCATATCACTTTGGTAAAAATGGAACTTTTATTGTGAGACGAAAATTCCGTCCGTCTGTCACACTCGATTATTTCAATAACTATTAAAGTTATCGTCCTGAAATTTCGAATAGTAATAGGTAATAGTGGCCCAATTTCATTGCAATCATAAAAAATGACAATCGTTTTTATTTTTATTTATAAAGGGGGGAAAGCCAGGGTCATATAGTATTATATTATCTGTGCCAGGGTGTTGAAATTTCAAAATGAGATGAGTGCCTACACTATAGTTCAATGAACAAATGTGTTTCTTTTATAGTATGGACTATGGAACCCTCGGTGCGCGAGTTTGACTCGCACTTGGCCGTTTTTTTACTTCAAATTCCCAGTATTATTAATTCCATAATAACTGTGAATCGTGGCCAATTTAAACAGCGTTAAAACAGTGAGAATAAGAATAGAGATATTTTAGTGAATAAGGGTTTGTGAATACTGGTGTGTACTGTGCCATTTCTTCACCTTACACGCATATTACAATTTGTAACCTTATGGATTAACCGATGCTACGTTATGGCTATCCAACAAACCTCATTAATAAATTGGACTACTACTTTTGAACTGTCAAATCCAATTAAAATTGAGCCTTTTGGTTAATCCATGTTTTATTAATGTTCAGCTAATTGGTATGGCGTGTGATTTAAAGCCAATATTTATCATACTTTATAATATGTGCCTACGTATTATAAAGGCGGATCCTTCAATCATAAAGCAACTCGAAAGTGTTTAAAGGAACTGTAAATAAGGAATTAATGATGTAGCGGGCAACATGACAAAATCTATACCTAGTGAGAAATATCTTAAACACTAACTCAGAGTCCATAAAGCTCGGTTTGTAAGTGTGTTTATGTTATTATAATTTAGCGAGAGCCGATTCTCGTGAGAAAGGGTTCGCTTACGTCCTGTTAGTTCTTTACTACTTCTTGTTGTTTTAGAGCTCGTACCACCGTGAAATATGGACTAGGTTTGTGTCCTTTGGCTTATGTGCTTTATTTGGTTCGGCTCACATTTGTTATCTGGAGGAAATGGCTAAATCCTTCGCACTGTAAATAAGTACAGAGATACATTATGATTCTGGAATGTATTTTCTTGAATATATGCTATTTTCAACCAAAACTAATGAAGGATGGAGCTCTGTAAAAGAGTAATAAAGTGAATTTCGACGAAAAATAAAAACTATAAATATGTAATATTGCTCATATGCTCATAGTGAGTGATGAAAATCCAGCACAGTACATTTTTTTTTCTCTCTTTATTTGGGAAACAAAATACACAATCTTATTCTAAATATAGCTAGCACATGAGTCAATAAAGTTTCCACTTTCTAGATTACAATTTTATATTTAAATGGGAGTTGCACTAGACGTTCTGTTTACATACCTAGTTAATGTAAGAGAGACCACATCTGCCATTAAGAACATTATTAATATTTCTTAATGGCAGAAATGAACCCATTGCATACTTATATTGGAAACTAGCTGACCCGGCAAACGTTGTTTTGCCTTATTAATTACTAGCTGACCCGGCAAACGTTGTTTTGCCTTATTAATTATGTCTCACTTATTAAGCTTTCTGCGAAGAACCAATTCATTGTGACTGATATATTAGGTCCTTACATATGAAATTGGCGTTTTGTCGTACTGGCCACTTTGATCTCAGATATCTCTTCTTTGGTTAGAAATTCCAATTTCAAATTTATACAGCTATTTACTCATGCTTTTGTGTTTTGAAAATCGTAATTCCTTTGTTTTTTTCTCTTTTGGTTTTTTTTTTGCGCCACTCTGTTTACAAAATGGAAAACTTGAAATATCGCGTTATTTACGAGTACGAGTTCCATCGTGGCTCCAGTACTGCAGAAACGGCTCGAAGGATTAATGATGTGTACGGCGAGGGTGTCACAAAAGAAAACACAGTGCGTTTTTGGTTCCAACGTTTTCGTTCTGGAAATTTCGACCTGCAGAACAAGCCCCGTGGACGGCCGGAGACCAAAGTTGACAATGAAGAATTGAAGGTTATTGTGGAAGCGGATCCATCGCAAACCACGTCCGAGCTAGCTGCAGGCTGCGGTGTTAGTGATAAAACTGTTTTAGTTCACTTGAAGCAAATTGAGAAGGTGAAAAAGCTTGAAAGGTGGGTACCTCATGAATTGAGTGCAGCAAACCGACAAACGCGCGTAGACTGCTGTGTTACATTACTCAACCGGCACAGAATGAAGGGATTTTAAATCGAATCATTACCAGTGATGAAAAATGGATCCTGTATGATAATCGGAAACGCTCATCGCAATGGTTGAACCCTGGCGAACCAGCCAAATCCTGCCCCAAACGAAAATTGACTCAAAAAAAATTACTTGTGAGCGTTTGGTGGACTAGCGCCGGCGTCGTTCACTACAGCTTTCTTAAATCTGGCCAGACGATTACGGCGGATATCTATTGTCAGCAACTGCAATCCATGATGGAAAAGCTAGCTGCTAAACAACCGAGGCTGGTCAATCGTTCTAGGCCACTGCTGCTTCAGGACAACGCTAGACCACACACTGCACAACAGACGGCTACCAAATTAGAGGAGCTTCAATTGGAATGCCTAAGACATCCACCATACTCCCCGGACCTTGCTCCAACAGATTACCATTTTTTTCGAAATTTGGATAACTTCTTATAAGGGAAAAAATTTAACTCCGATGAGGCAGTCCAAAGCGCTTTCAAAGATTTTATTGATTCCCGTCCGAATGGCTTTTTTAGTAAAGGGTTCAATGAACTACCTATAAGGTGGCAAAAGTGCATAGATAGCAATGGTACATACTTTGATTAAATATATATATTATATTTAAAAAAAATCGACTTTATGTTCCTCCCATACAAAACGCCAATTTCATATGTAAGCACCTAATACCTATGATTTCAGCTATCTCAACGGCCCCCAGTATCAATGAAACAAATTAATAAAGTAGAATCTCTCCATCGTATACAATCGTTAAAAAATGGTCAGAATAATTGACGCACTGAAGATCAGAGAAGCTAAACATATGGCATTGAAGCAATGCCATATGTTTAGCTTCTCTGATCTTCAGTGCGTCAATTATTCTGACCATTTTTTAACGATTGTATACGATGGAGAGATTCTACTTTATTAATCTGTTTCAGCGTTAACCCTTTCTTGAACAAATACATCGACGTAATGTTCGATTTTCTCCGAAACCTACAATCGGACTGATCGCATCTTATGTTATTTGCATATCAAATAAACTTTGGGCTAATAAATTAAATAGACCAAAGAGGTCGGACCTTACACTACAGTAAATCTATGGAAAAACCTGACGTATAATAATTATTAAAAAAAAACGTGAAAAAATTTGACAGCAATGAAATGTTTACTTAGCAACGCCATTAAATCAATTTATTAATTTTATTTTTATTTTGAAAATACTCGATAATCATAATTCTCCACATATAAGTCGTCGACTCGGATCGAGTATTTTTTTACGCTCTTTCATTTTATGTGCGATTCGTTTGATTTTGTTTATTTTGTTTATATCAAAGTTTTCTGCATATTCCGTGTTTCAAGCTATTTGGACAAATACTGAGGGTTATTATGCCTATTTTTTCTGAACTACAAAACCGATGACTTTGAAATATTTACAAAACAATCTTTAATGTATCCCCTTTCTAACAAAAAAAGAATGAATGAAATCGAACCACGCGTTAATGATTTACAACTCAGTATACATTTTAACTTTTATCCCCTCTCCTAAGGGAACCATGCTGAATTTCGGGATAAAAAGTATCCTATGTCCTTCCTCGTAGTATGAACTCAAGTCATACCAAGTTTCATTGGAATTCATTCAGTAGTTTCGGCGTGATGCGCGGCCGTGATACAGAAAGACAGACAGACAGACAGACAGACAGACAGACAGACAGACAAAAATGAAAAAAAATACAGTTTTGGGTTCCGAACCGATTTTAGAGTGCCCTCGAAAAAAAATTTTCAAAATATCTTTAATGTACAGAATTTGACCTGTTACAGATTTATTATAAGTATAGATAGATGATCAATGTTGAAAATATTTTCATCTTTTAATCCATACCCAGGTGTCGTAACGCTTTCTAAGGGATTTCAAAAAGAACCCAGACGAACTCCTACGTAAAAGCTAGTAGTTACATGCTCTTATTTATTTTTATGGAAGGGAGAAGTTCTATAATAAATCTTGCTTGGATATACACCTTGATGTTTATTTCCCCGCAAGGAACAATTAAGTGGCAAGTTAAGTGGTGAGATCAAATATATCAAATGAAATAGATAAATCTATTTAAGGTGTTGTAGTAATCTCAAGTGGTTACTTTGGAGTGCGCCTGCGCCACGCTACCAACCCACGAAATACTTATAGCTCTCGAGCGCTTCCGTTCCATTCCAGATGAAAAACGAGACCAGTTTTTAGATAATACGCTTTATTTGGACAAATTGCTTTTAAAATTGATGTATGTATATTAAGCTTTTAGATACGGTATTGGGTGGTTTTAGTGGTGTGCTGTTTTAAATCTTCTAATTATCTATTTTAGGTAAACCTTACTTTATCCAATCCGTTTTAAAGAAAGTTTTTTATAAGTAAAGCTAAAGGATGCCTTAAAAGCAAATGTGGATTTTTTCTAAATCTCGCTATGAACCATAGATTTATCCAGGATAAAATTAGCCTATGTATTATTAGCCAATGTACAGGCTTTACGCTATGTACTTGTACATTTTAAATTTTAGCCAAATATATATTGTACTTGTGGCATGATTGAGTTCCTAACAAACTTCCAAACATACAAACTCAAAAAACTTTCACATTATTAATAGAGGACAGGTTCATGCCATCGTACATAGTTTACGGTCTCATCAGTAAAAAGGTCTGCATCAATGCTATCAAATTATTCCCATGGCTCAAAGCTGATTCAATTAGCCACTGAGTGTGAGGAATCTGTAAACAAAACACGACTAATCTGCTCAAGCTGATCTTAGCTAAGTCCGACCACCCACTTCGGCGTCAGGATACAGTTTCCACGTACGATTGGTGAAATAAACAAATCCTTTGTGTACTGTTGTGATCAGACCCGTATGTCTGTTGCCTAGTCATATCCGCTCTTACGTTTATAGGCGCTGAAATTAAAAAGAAATAAGAATTAGGTAAGTTAAATTAAATTATATGTTTTTGTTGAATATTATTTACCCTCCTTCAAAGATGCCTTTAAATGCTTTTTAATTTATTTAAGGATGAAATATTTTCTACATTGTGATACTGATAATATAATTTCTTATTTAATGGCGTGGTAATGTAAGAGTCAACTATCTCATTTTAATTAGTTTGGATGTTAATACGTAATCTAATGTTGTTTGAATGAATTGTTGAATGAAGAAAAATTTTTTTGTTCTTATCTCGACTCCATTTTACAATACTTATTTATTTTGGGATTAATAGAGGCTAACACTTTGCTAAAGAACAAATTATATATATTATTTGCTAAAGAATAAAATATTATGTATAATCAATAATCAATAGGTATTAATCATGGATACCCCGATACATAAAATAATGCTTAAATCAATACTTATATCAATGATTTACTCAAATCAATCATAAAAATTCCGAGAATCTGAAATATCACTAAATTATAAGTTTGAAACGATGAGGTAGAGTGTAAATCAATACTGATGAAATATCTATTACCCAGCTGACGGCCAATAAAACATTTAATTGAGATGTCAGCAATGGTTTCCGCGTCGCAGTATCCCCGGCCACCTTTGACCTACCCACGGGTATCATTGCCTCTTCAAAGCTGCCGGCCGCATGATGCCGTATGCATCTGCCTTACAGATGTAAATCGCGGCCCTTCTCTTTTACGGGCACATTGCATTGACGTACGATTAATAACTGGACTCGTGGAATGCTCACTGCTCGTAGTTGCTAAATCATGTTATTGTCCGATATCTTTTTGCATCTGTAACCGAGTAAACCAGCGCCCTTATTGACTTATCTACGACATTGGTATGGCTATGGGTACTTAGCTGCAAAATGTCTCTCTATCTCATTTTAAGATACACGTTTTAATCTGGTTGCTTACACGGAGTTTTACAGACTCATATAATATCAAATCAAAAGGAACAAAATGACAAATAGCAGCATGCTTTTAACGGTTACTGGACCTGACTTCTTTCACCTAGGTTGATCCTGTGAAATATTGCAACGCAGTTAGGTACCTAATGAGGTAATTTCTGTGAGATGTTTATGCACTAATAGGTAATCAAAGAAAGTTATGAAACAACTCGAAAAGAGAATCTATCACTGCGCCAAAATGTCAAGAATTTTCACCTAACACTAATATTCTATTGAGCAGATGTGTGAGGAGTGATTGTGTCTTATCTCTTTGTCTTAATATGTCAATGGCGTGGGCACTGGGCACATCAAGCCGACTTCGGCTTTGTTTTGATATCGCATAAATAGTTCATATTAACTGGCCGTTAGCCCAATTTTTACGAACTGTTAAACGCGTCAGTTCCGCATATACAGAATGGATATGTACGATTCTGTTTCAAGACGTTCCCATTTCCTGTGATGCAAACAGAGAGATGGTTAAATTTGGGCATTATTGATGAAACTCTTGGAATGTTCCATCCAGGTATATTTGCTGCGTTGCTTTGTTTATCTTAGCTGTTGATTTGGAAATTCCGATTTCGGTTATGAGTTAAAACTTTGTCGCGAAAAAAAGGCCGATTATTATGGTTTACTTGATACAAAATAGATTTTGATTAACAGTTCTGTAGATGTAGGTACCTACATAAAGGATTATTTATATAAAATCGTAATCAATAAAATAAATAAAGTAAATAGTATAAATCAATTTAAGTACCTATCTTAGGTCCAATATGTAACTATCAAAGTGATTAAACTCTGCGATTCCTTTTGTTACCATTAATCCAGGCAGTTTCTTAGCATAATATAGTACATATCTACATCTAAGACACTACTCATCGTCACGACCTGCCATCCAACAGAACTCTAGTAAAACTTTAACTTTTTGTGATCTAAAATAAACATCCACACCATACAGAAATCTACAACGGAACTCGTAATTGATTCCATTACAGTGAGAAATCATTTCGATCCACACACGAATTAAAGGGAGCACAACAAATAAACTTAAGTGCCGCTCGTTTCGTTAATAATGAATCACTATGTGAGAAAAGGGGCAATTACTCTCATTATTACCCCGATCATGAGTCATGAGGAAGCGGTGTGTCGTGCTGCGTGCTGGGTAGCACATGCGTGATGCCACATTCCTGTTTGATATTCTCAAGAAGGCTCGTGACGTCAGCGCCACTGATAGAATAAATAGGGAACGATCGCCTTACTCAGCCAGCGACAATCATGTGACGCGGCTGTTTTCAGACGGAAGTTATTGGATTAGTTTGGAATAAGATTAGATAGTACAAATAAATATATTCTTAAATCCTTCTTTCTGCCTATCCTGTGATATTTATTTTTCGAGGCTATCAACTGTACGGGGAGATTGAAGATACAAAATGAAGATTTACTATACTCCGACTTTTAATTCGATGCAGTAAAATGAGGTATCGCTAGCTGACTCAAATTACACCTGATTGCCGTCATATCGCAAAATTCTTGCTGAACCATTGTACCTATATCTGACCATGATTATTACTTTACTGTTTATAAATTTACTAGCAAACGCCCGCGGCTTCGCTCACGTTAACTTCTGATTTATGCTTTACTATGGTGGTTTAATTTCCAAAATTCCTGCACTTTACACCATTTTGCCCACAAAATTTTCTCTTGCTTCCTGGTAATAGTCACATATTGATTTTGAAAAATTCGATCGTCACAAAAAAGTTAAATATGGTGGCCAATTTTAGGGTTTCGTACCCAAAGGGTAAAAGCTCTTACTAAGACTCCACCGTCCGTTCGTCCATCCGGCCGTGGTTGCTTGCTACCATGGTAAGACATATAAGTACAAAATTGTGGCCAATTCTTTTAAATTTTTACCAAAAATTCCTTTTCTATGCTCGCTGCGATAATCAGATATCAATTTTGAAAACAATCGGCCCAGTAACAAAAAAGTTCAAAATGGCGGCCACTTTTTAAAATGTTGACTATAAATTCTTTCTCTATGCTTGCTGCCATTGTCAAATATCGATTTTCAAAGCAATCGGCCCAGTAACAAAAAAAGTTCAAAATGGTGGCCAAAAAGTTCATCATTTTTTAATTTTGACTACAAATTCCTTCTCTATGCTTGCTGCCATAGTCAGACGTCGATTTTCAAAGCAATCGGCCCAGTAACAAAAAAGTTCAAAATGGCGGCCACCTTTTTTAAATTTTGACCACAAATTCCTTCTCTATGCTTGCTGCCATAGTCAAATATCGATTTTCAAAGCAATCGGCCCAGTAACAAAAAAGTTCAAAATGGCGGCCACCTTTTTTAAATTTTGACTACAAATTCCTTCTCTATGCTTGCTGCCATAGTCAAATATCGATTTTCAAAGCAATCGGCCCAGTAACAAAAAAGTTCAAAATGGCGGCCACTTTTTTAAATTTTGACCACAAATTCCTTCTCTATGCTTGCTGCCATAGTCAAATATCGATTTTCAAAGCAATCGGCCCAGTAACAAAAAATTTCAAAATGGCGGCCACTTTTTTAAATTTTGACCACAAATTCCTTCTCTGTGCTTGCTGCCATAGTCAAATATCGATTTTAAAAGCAATCTGCCCAGTAACAAAAAAGTTCAAAATGGCGGCCACTTTTTTAAATTTTGACCACAAATTCCTTCTCTATGCTTGCTGCCATAGTCAAATATCCATTTTCAAAGCAATCGGCCCAGTAACAAAAAAGTTCAAAATGGCGGCCACTTTTTTAAATTTTGACCACAAATTCCTTCTCTATGCTTGCTGCCATAGTCAAATATCGATTTTCAAAGCAATCGGCCCAGTAACAAAAAAGTTCAAAATGGCGGCCACTTTTTTAAATTTTGACCACAAATTCCTTCTCTATGCTTGGTGCCATAGTCAAATATCGATTTTCAAAGCAATCTGCCCAGTAACAAAAAAGTTCAAAATGGCGGCCACTTTTTTAAATATTGACCACAAATTCCTTCTCTATGCTTGCTGCCATAGTCAAATATCGATTTTCAAAGCAATCGGCCCAGTAACAAAAAAGTTCAAAATGGCGGCCACTTTTTTAAATTTTGACCACAAATTCCTTCTCTATGCTTGCTGCCATAGTCAAATATCGATTTTCAAAGCAATCTGCCCAGTAACAAAAAAGTTCAAAATGGCGGCCACTTTTTTAAATTTTGACCACAAATTCCTTCTCTATGCTTGCTGCCATAGTCAAATATCCATTTTCAAAGCAATCGGCCCAGTAACAAAAAAGTTCAAAATGGCGGCCACTTTTTTAAATTTTGACCACAAATTCCTTCTCTATGCTTGCTGCCATAGTGAAATATCGATTTTCAAAGCAATCGGCCCAGTAACAAAAAAGTTCAAAATGGCGGCCACTTTTTTTAAATTTTGACCACAAATTCCTTCTCTATGCTTGCTGCCATAGTCAAATATCGATTTTCAAAGCAATCGGCCCAGTAACAAAAAAGTTCAAAATGGCGGCCACTTTTTTTAAATTTTGACCACAAATTCCTTCTCTATGCTTGCTGCCATAGTCAAATATCCATTTTCAAAGCAATCGGCCCAGTAACAAAAAAGTTCAAAATGGCGGCCACTTTTTTAAATTTTGACCACAAAT
This sequence comes from Coenonympha arcania, assembly GCA_036785405.1. Classification (NCBI taxonomy): domain Eukaryota; kingdom Metazoa; phylum Arthropoda; class Insecta; order Lepidoptera; family Nymphalidae; genus Coenonympha; species Coenonympha arcania. The sequence continues at coordinate 10,493,410 of CM072067.1, forward strand.
TCCTTCTCTATGCTTGCTGCCATAGTCAAATATCCATTTTCAAAGCAATCGGCCCAGTAACAAAAAAGTTCAAAATGGCGGCCACTTTTTTAAATTTTGACCACAAATTCCTTCTCTATGCTTGCTGCCATAGTGAAATATCGATTTTCAAAGCAATCGGCCCAGTAACAAAAAAGTTCAAAATGGCGGCCACTTTTTTTAAATTTTGACCACAAATTCCTTCTCTATGCTTGCTGCCATAGTCAAATATCGATTTTCAAAGCAATCGGCCCAGTAACAAAAAAGTTCAAAATGGCGGCCTATTTTTTAAATTTTGACCACAAACTCTTTCTCTATGCTTGCTGCCACTGTAAAATATCGATTTTCAAAGCAATCGGCCCAGTAACAAAAAAGTTCAAAATGGCGGCCACTTTTTTAAATTTTGACCACAAATTCCTTCTCTATGCTTGCTGCCATAGTCAAATATCGATTTTCAAAGCAATCGGCCCAGTAACAAAAAAGTTCAAAATGGCGGCCACTTTTTTAAATTTTGACCACAAATTCCTTCTCTATGCTTGCTGCCATAGTCAAATATCGATTTTCAAAGCAATCAGCCCAGTAACTAAAAAGTTCAAAATGGCGGCCACTTTTTTAAATATTGACCACAAATTCCTTCTCTATGCTTGCTGCCATAGTTAAATATCGATTTTCAAAGCAATCGGCCCAGTAACAAAAAAGTTCAAAATGGCGGCCTATTTTTTAAATTTTGACCACAAATTCCGTCTCTATGCTTGCTGCCATAGTCAAATATCGATTTTCAAAGCAATCGGCCCAGTAACAAAAAAGTTCAAAATGGCGGCCAAAAAATTCAAAATTTTTCCTCCTCAAAATTTGAATCTCGAAAATCCCTTTCTGAATACGAATTCATGATATACCTAATACCAACCTAGGTACCAAATTTCAGATCTCTACGACTTTTAATTTCGCTGGAATCCCTGGAACAACGCAAAAATTACACTTTTGTATGGGAAAATCCCTTAAAAGTAGGATTTTTATCCCTTCCAATTTGAATTTCTGGAATCCCCCGTCTTAGTACGAATTCATGACCTAATATCAACCTAGGTACCAAATTTCAGATCTCTACGACTTTTAGTTTTTCGGGAATCCCTGGAACAACGAAAAAAATTACACTTTTGTATGGAGAAATCCCTAAAACCAACGGTTTTTTCCCCTTAAAATTTGAATTTCTGGAATCCCCGTCTTAGTACGAATTCATGACCTAATATCTACTTAGTTACCAATTTTCAGATCCCTACGACTTGTAGCTTTTCGGGAATTCCTGGAACAACGAAAAATATTTCACTTTTGTATGGGGAAATCCAAAAAACCAACGGTTTTTACCCCTTACAATTTGAATTTCTGAAATCCCCGTCTTAGTACGAATTCATGACCTAATATCAACCTAGGTACCAAATTTCAGATCTCTACGACTTGTAGCTTTTCGGGAATTCCTGGAACAACGAAAAAAATTTTACTTTTGTATGGGGAAATCCAAAAAACCAACGGTTTTTACCCCTTACAATTTGAATTTCTGGAATCCCCGTCTTAGTACGAATTCATGACCTAATATCTACTTAGTTACGAATTTTCAGATCCCTACGACTTGTAGCTTTTCGGGAATTCCTGGAACAACGAAAAATATTTCACTTTTGTATGGGGAAATCCAAAAAACCAACGGTTTTTACCCCTTACAATTTGAATTTCTGAAATCCCCGTCTTAGTACGAATTCATGACCTAATATCAACCTAGGTACCAAATTTCAGATCTCTACGACTTGTAGCTTTTCGGGAATTCCTGGAACAACGAAATAAATTTTACTTTTGTATGGGGAAATCCAAAAAACCAACGGTTTTTACCCCTTACAATTTGAATTTCTGGAATCCCCGTCTTAGTACGAATTCATGACCTAATATCTACCTAGGTACCAAATTTCAGATCCCTACGACTTGTAGCTTTTCGGGAATTCCTGGAACAACGAAAAAAAATTCACTTTTGTATGGGGAAATCCAAAAAACCAACAGTTTTTACCCCTTACAATTTGAATTTCTGGAATCCCCGTCTTAGTACGAATTCATGACCTAATATCTACCTAGGTACCAAATTTCAGATCTCTACGACCTATAGTTTTGGCGGAATCCTTGGAACAACCAAAATCACCAAAATGCCTCATTCTTTTATATATATAGATTTTTGCTACCTTTATTTAATCGTATTGTATTGTAGTATTTGGCGTATCAATTTTAAGGCCATAAAACTAGATAGGTACCTAAAAATATCCACAATGCTTTCCACAGAATTTTTGAAACAAAGTTTCTTTTCGGACGTTATCGCGAAGAGGTCTAGGCGAAAGAAATCCCGTCACGAAGAAAATCTAGAATGAAAGTTTCTCTTGCTAGTCCATAGAATAGGCGCATGCAATCACGTGCCTATATAGATTTGGTATTGAACTCGTTAGCGCGACTTGCTGATGACAACCCCATTTATCGAGTGATGGATGAAATCGCACATGAAAATATAAAAATGGAATTTTGTTTTAGGTGTTTTTACCCACGACGGAACGGAGTACGGGTATATGCGTTTAGGGTGAGAGACCGTTTGTACATTACTCTATTAAAAAGATTTTATGTTTCTTTGTATGTTAAATTGTTCACAAAAACCAATAATGCAAAAATATTTTTGTTTGTTTGTTTGTTTGTGTGTTCGTTTGTGCACATCGATGTTCCCATTTATTTCAAAAACGGCTTGACCGATTTAGATCCAGTTTTCTGTATAATGTTTGGTGTCCAGCGGCAATGGTTCTTAGAGAGTTGTTATGAAAATCGATCACCAGGGGGCGCCATAAAATACATTTATATTGCAAACGAATGTTCCCATTTATTTCAAAAACGGCTTGACCGATTTAAATGCAGTTTCCTGTATAATGTTTGGTATTCATTGGCGATGGTTCTTTGATAGTTGTTACGAACATCGATCACCAGGGGGCGCCATAAAAACATTTACAGTGCAAACGAATGTTCTCAATTATTACAAAAACGACTGAACCGATTTAGATACAGTTTTGTATAAAATATTAGTGAGTCATTGGCAATGGTTCGTAGATAATTGTTCTTGTGATTGAACAGCAGGGGGCGCCACAATAAACGTCTCTTTATGACTTGGAAGGGATGATGCCTTCAAACGCTGCTAGAGGAGCTAATGGCTAGTTTGAAGATTAATTTTCATTTAATAATAATAAATTAATTTTCAATAATAATAATATAATTTAAATTACATTAATATATTAATCGAAAAACTATAAAACAAGTGGAAAATTAAAAAAATTTAAAACACCCACGACTTTTGCAGACTTGTAATTGAAAAAGGATTAAATAATTTTTTTGAAACTCCCGACTAAAGGAAAGTAAGAACTAAGAACCTATCAGTATAATTACAAATCCAAGAAAATCCGTCGGAGCTGCCATTGCTATTTTGGTTTCCAATATCAATTAATGTAATTAGTAAGTATTGATAAACTGCCAGTATATGAGAAGTATCAAGAAATTGAATTAGTCATCAACTGGTAAACAGCACCATCAACACCGTCATAGGCAAAACACAGCAGCTCCGGCGGATTTTCTTGGATTTGTAATTATACTGATAGGTTCTTAGTTCTTACTTTCCTTTAGTCGGGAGTTTCAAAAAAATTATTAATTCCTTTTTCAATTACAAGTCTGCAAAAGTCGTGGGTGTTTTAAATTTTTTTAATTTTCCACTTGTTCCAATTTTCGTTTCTACCAAGTGTCTCACATCTTTTTCAGATAAATATCAACATTTATCGAGTATCGAGTAACGACGCCATTTATTGAGTAACGGGTGAAATCACGCATGAAAATATATAAAATGGAATTTTGTTTTAGGTGTTATTCCAATTTTCGTTTCTACCAAGTGTCTCACGTCTTTTTCAGATAAATATCAACATTTATCGAGTATCGAGTAACGACGCCATTTATTGAGTAATGGGTGAAATCGCACATGAAAATATAAAAATGGAATTTTGTTTTAGGTGTTATTCCAATTTTCGTTTTTACCGAGTGTCCTACGTCTTTTGTATCTAAATATCAACAGGACAAAGATAGTATCCAAAATGTACGGTCTACTTTGGCGCCAGTTCTACGTGATTTAATATCTCGTAAAGGTTACAATGCACTCTATAAGGGGCCGAGTGGCGTCATTGTGATTGATGTTCCCCACTATCCTACGGGCTACACCAAATTTCATACATACAAGGCGTAGTGATTGTATGCAAATCCGAGATGTGCTTGCGATAAATTTTTATCGTCATTGTAAATGCGTTATTTGAATGATACAATGGTATGGCTTGTCTTTAATGGTAGTCATTTTTGAACGAGTCTATCGTGTTTTGAATTTTTTATAATCAACTTGAAATCTAACGTACTAGTACACTGATTAGTACCTAGCCAATATATACTTATCAAATGTGTTTAAATTAATTAACTATTATCAATTTTAACTATAACCTACCTAGGTACATGTACGATAAAAACGAATCTTCGATAAATCAATATTGCAGACTGCAATGATTGCACTTTTTAAAAACTTTATAAATTCTTGTTACGACAACTTAAATCTTCGAAAAGAGCTCTCGGACTCGATTAAAATTAATTAAAAACTTCCTAAAATAAATAACAAATGGATGAACATCCTGCTATTTTAAAACGCCTGATTAATTATTTATTAATTCTAGTGGTAACGCCTTTTTATTTCTATGCAAAGTGCAAGCCCACTTCCCGTTAGAAGACGAGTCGTAACCTAGATAACAAACAATTGAAACTTTTGAACTGCCGAAATAGTGCCAGAACCCTTCCAGTGTTGCTCGTATAATTTCCAAACATGTTCGCCCACGACCGAACTCCATCGCCTCTGCTATCGAAAAATAGAAAGTAGGTATCATGTTGAAGGGCCCGCTTTTCTGCTATTTATCTAGGTTAACGTTATCCGCTGATTACACTCACCCGTTTGTTTATGAGGTTAGAGGGATCTTAACTCCCTACTACTGGTCCAATTTAAATACGAACTACTGCTTGCAAGTTATTTACGAATGAGATCAAACTGTTGCGAGTGCAGGTGATCCATTTAACAAGGAACAACTGGTTTATCTGCTTTGTACGTTTTAACTTGAAATGTAGGTAAAATTAAGAAATACCAGTAGGTAAATGTAAATTCATACAAATATTTTCAGACGTAGGTATTGGTACAAAAATTATATTTTGGACTGGACTCTGCAATTAGTAGTAGGTCAGTGTTCGGCCGTAAAACAGTAGGAAATTGCAAATATTAAAATTGACATATTGTCAGTACTGAGATATAGCTTGTCAGGATGACAACCGCACTGCAATACATCGTATCACATTGCAATGCAAAGTCCTGAGGTGCTCTACATGAGTAGACAATCGCATCGCTGAATGCATCTTTGCTAAAAAAAAAAACCGGCCAAGTGCGAGTCTGACTCGCGCACCGAGGGTTCCGTACTTACAATAGAAAAAATAAAACCATAGGATCACTTTTCTTACCGCAAACTTTACTTTGTTTTTGAGGTTAATTGTTAGTACCAAAAAAAGTATAAGTAATAGATAAATAAGCTTAGGTAGTTATAGCTAGGTACTTTTAAGATTCGTTCGTACTAATGTAGATGTAACACGTCCAAAACTGTAACGACCAAAGATATAAAACGGTAATAATTACCTTTGTTAATGAACCGCAAAACTAACTTTGTTTGTAGAGGTTTATTGTTAATATCAAAAAAACTATGCTAGTTAGAGCATTGGCTATAGTTTTCCTGTAAAATATACATAAATTCCTATTGACCATAATTATTTGAGATTTTTCGATTGGTAAACTCCGGAGATAAGGGGGGGGGGACTGTATTTTTTTAGACATTTTCCCCGATAAATCAAAAACTATCATGACTAAAAATAGTTAAAAATCGGTTTTAGAATGTACAAAGTAAACCCTTTCATATGATACCCCACACAGTACAGTTATCTCACTTTTAAATTTCAACCCTCCGATTTTCCCCCCTTTTTAAATAAGAACAAAAATAATTTCCATTTTTTTTTATTCCAGTGTCATTGGGCCACTAATATACACAACTATTCTAAATTTCATATCGATAGCTCCGGTAGTTACTGAAATAATCGAGTGTGACGGACAGACAGACGGACAGACAGACGGAGAAAGTCGCACCATAAGGGTTCCATTTTACCATTTTGGTACGGAACCCTAAAAAGAATCGCAAAGTAATCCTTACAATATTTCCACGAATGTGGTAGTATATTTTTCCACATTACCGCCACGTAAGTTCATTTACTTAGTCGTGTGTTTGCGTGTAAACGAAACTAATGAGAGGCGTGGGCTACACGTAGGTGAAATAATGTTTGATGTATGACGTAACACAGTGTGGAAATCTTTTCACGGTTTACGAAAAGTGACGGTTTTGTCATTTTTGTAACGTTAGGTAGGTATAACTTGTGCTACTTCTCTGAAATAAATATTGTGGCAGTAACTATTCCCAAACCAAAATTCATTATATATCAACTTCCAAAAAGTTCGGAATATTTGGACCACTATGAAACCACAAACCCCAAGGGACTAATTAATCTTGTTCCATGGGGAGAACAGCTATAAAAGTCGGTTAAAAATTATGATTGTTAATCATGATTTCATTGACAATAATTCTTCTTAAGTCCTCTCCACCTTATAGGTGTACTTATAACAGTACTAGCGTAAGCCACTTAAATCCTACTTTGAAAAATCTATACTATTGATGTGTCATAAACGCCTCTTATCTATGTGATGCTACAGTTTACAAACTCTAATAATTTAATAAATTGCTGTATGTTGTGAAATTATAACGGTCGTCATGTAAATTGAGTTAACACTTCATTTTAAATTGCACCTGGCGCCATGAAATTACAGCAGAAAGAAAAACAACTTTAATTAAGCAATTAACGTGTTTGCAATTCATACTTTGAAGAATGCAAGTTATACAACTAGACTAAACGAGAAGATATTATAACCTAGAGCTGATGTTGCAACGATGAGCAATACGGAGGCGATTAAGAATTCTCGTGCTAAACCTACTTGCGATTCCACGATGATGGTAATGCAACGATCGAGTTGATCGTAAACAATATGTTCTGGTGCTGGCAATAAATCCTACCCAATTAGCGACTGACAGCGGCTGCAGCGACAAAGGGAACGCACTCGGCCCCCGTTAACATAAATATCTTAGCTACCTTACGAGTTACAAGCTCGCATGAAAGCTTGGACGCGTATCATGAATAAAGCCCCGTTAAAAATGACAACTTTTCATGACGAACGGCTCTTCCTAGACGTTTATAATGAGCTTTGCTTAAATTAATGCAACTAGTCACGCGTCTTAATGACATTATTATTTAGCTTGCAAGTTGCAATAAGTTCTAAGTGCCTGTTCATATCGCCTACGCCGGTGAATAAAACGAGGTATACATATTGAAACATAATGTCAAAAAGGGTTAGGATAACATGCGACGTGAATTTATGGGAATAAATGAAATCTGATTTATTCTTTCTTAGATTTGCAACAAAGGTTCATTTCGGAGGGTATCGCGCAGGGGGCTAGACGATGAAAATGGATTTTTTTGTGTAACGAAAATCCCGTCACGAAAAATCTACGAAAATCTATAATGAAATTTCTTACGTATATACAGAAAGGGCTCGCATGCAATATTGAACTCGTTAGCGCAAGCTAACTGAAGGGCCGAAGGCTAATAATGGCCCTATGTTTCAACTATCGAGCGATAGATGAAAGTTTGTTTCTACCGAATGTCCAAAGACACTCACTTCTTTTTTAGATAGGGAAAACTTCGTGAGAAAAATACCTATATTATTGAGATTTTCCCCATAATTTTCTTAAAAGTGTGTGTTTGCCATTCAACATTTGGTCCACTTTTGCCGTTTGCGTTGAGATGTAGGTATATGGGATGTATTTGATAAAAATTAAATTTTTATAGCCCAAACCACAAAGCGGGACGCCGAGTGATGGTATTTACGATTAACGTCTACCTCCACAAAGGTTAAACAATAGGGAACACGATATTCGACCCATCTATTTAATTTCGAGTAGACACCTTTGTTATGTGTTTTTGTACGCGGTCATTTCCATAAATTATAGAGGACGGCGCTGGCTGTCTGTCTGTCTTGTACAAATTGTACCTGCCATTGTCATGGAAAGCAGGGGACGTGACGAGCGCGCCTCTCAGGGGATTCGGTGACTGAAAGTGCCTCTTTTGAAACGGTGAGGATTATAAAATACCATAATGGTCGCAAGGGGACAAATCCACCTGTGTTTAGGGTTCCATAGGCACCTTTATTTCTGTGTCGAATTTCTTTTTTTAGGATTTGAAACAATATGGCTTATAATAAGGGCAGTATTGCCCTTATTGCTTTAAGGTTTGTAATGGATATACGAGAGGGCACCGTAAATTTTCCAAAATAAATATCCAGAGATTATATTACAGATTTCCAAAATAAACTGATTTAGACCAGAGTCGGAATGACACTCGTTTAAATCAGTTTATAGTAGGCGCAATATCTTCCTGCCCGTGTTGCAGTAATCGGGTTGTCTGGTGCGCTCTCTGTCGCACTAACAGGCTTTATGGCAGTCCTGCCGGCAACAGGCGACATCGACGTGAAGAATTACAATTATTTTTATAAAATGATTAAATAGGATGAGATTTATAATCGAATTTCAAATGAGGTTGGAAAGTATTAATAAAGTGTTAAACAGGAAAATCTTAATATGGGCTTCGGTAAGCTCCAGTACTAATTATGGTTAGTAGCCACGTATGGTTCATACTTCATACCGAGATCGTATCGTTTAGTCGGTCGGACCCAAGTTAGGTCCCAATTAGCGGCGAACACCGCCCAAAGGCTAATTTTATCCAATTTCCTGATATCCCATTGTTCCAAACATCCAATGAGCTGTATTTTCCTCATATAGGAATACTTTTAAAGGCTTTATGTTGCATTGTAGAGCCTGGAGATTTCAGATCAATGCAATTGCTAATTGACAGGTTGTCACATCGCCTACGTATTTCTTAGTTTGAGCTGTTTTTAGTTGTTTGTTTGGAAATAGCGGATCCCTTTACACAAATAGGGTCACCTCTAGTATAATATTTGCACGAAAATGTTGAAACAATGGGGCATCTTTTACTCACATGCTAAACAAAAGTAACAATATATTGCACCACTGTCGGTAAACCTAAAGGATTTTAGGAATAGCATAAACAAACTTATTTATTTATTTATTTAGTAGCAGAACACGTTATTTATAAAATTAGTTATAAAAGTGTTGTACTAGGATACTCTTATTTCTATAAGAGATTTCTCCCAGTGACCTTAGCTAGTGGGAAAGGTGAAGGTGAAAAGAAGAATAGGTACCTATCTTATTTATTCAGCAAACTAAAACCAGAGCGAACTGGTGAAAGACTGTACTTTATAGCCTATTTTCCTATTTTTTTATAACAAAGATGTGTAACATGATGAGAAGCAAGTCATTCATCTGTTGTGACTTGTGAAGTCAATATGTAGTGAAACAATACGCTGAACTTCACTCATCATTCTGAGATATTTTTGCCCAGTAATCATGTCGGCTTAACAATGATTAGTTTTAAACTAAAACACAGTAACTAATGCATTCCTGCTTCATGGTAAAATAACTAACATTCCGGTGGTACTATTTACCTATATGAACTCTACAAGAAGAGTCCTACAACCAGTTACGCAACAAAGACTGCAAATTATTGTAAGTACAATCCTATTCGAATAGATCGAGAAATAAGAGGAGACATAGGTATTATCTTCAATTTATCATATTATCCTTCTGAGGTCGTTGACTCGCGGCGGTCTAGTGACCCAATTCACACGTGATCTCTATCTAGGTCATTGAACGGTCTACAATCGTAGTCACTCGCACGCCGACTCATTCACTCAATTGCCTCTTCCTGCCCGCGACAGTGTTGCTCGCTCAAGGTCGAAGGACTTTACCATTTTAGTAAACTCGAGTGACCGTGAAATCATACATGTTTCTGAGATCTATCATAGAGGCTTCACATTATCTAGTTTCAAGGTCTGACTGATTCAAACACTGCAGAAAGTTGAAGTTAAACTTTACTGTTTACCTCTAAAAAATCAGCAAGAATATTTCCTACATTTCGCGTGCTTTTATCGCCGAACTATATCATGGGATAGTATTATATTATCTGTGTCATGGGATTGTCTAACTCCAAAACCCTTGCGAATCAGAACCGCGGTCAAAACTTACTTTTAAATAAAACCTAAATCTCAAATTGACAAAACTTTAGATATAATTAGTATAATAGTAGGTTATTATTTTAGTTCATCAATACATTGCATACCTATTTCATATTACATAATTAATAATAGGTATAACATGCACATTGCCCAGTTATTTGTAAACACAATAAGTACATATTAATTATTTATCAATGGTAAGTCGTAGTAATAAATTATCGTCATTCATAACTGATAAGCTCGAAAGCTCGGCAAGTTAATTTGACCTGGATTGCGCTCTACAACTGCAGTTCTAAAATTAAACTTGACGCATATAGGGATGACGTTAGGGAGTATTCGGAACTATTTCAGTCGCGCCACAATGTACTTGTGATTATTTTCCTTAGGGTTTTTAGGGATTGGTCAGGAAACAATGACAGAAGTCTTTAGGGATACCAACTAATTTTTTTAATTAAAAGTTATGCTTGACTGTACGATCTCGTTCGTTTCAGCCGACGGACGTCCACTGCTGGACAAAGGCCTCCTGCAATGATTTCCAACCGACACGGTTCTGCGCTACTTGTATCCAGGCGATTTCCCGCGACCCTCGTCAGGCCATCTGGTCGGAGGTCTACCAACACTGCGCTTTCCCACCTCGGTTCTACGAGCTATGTAGTCAGTACGATCTCAACTGACATAAAACGATAATGTCGAATGAGTCCTAAATTGTCTTTGAAGTACCGACATTGTGGTTGGTGCAGAAGATGTCGGGTGAACACGAATGTATGTATCCCAGCCCTTAGTAAATAAAACGAGGAAACAAAGCTCTTTCTACGTGTCTCAGGTACGGCAAATATATTCGTATATGATGAACGGGAACCCTATGATCATAGCGGAATATCATTTCGGTAGAAAATAGGATCCTAATGAGTCGTTGTCGTAGCCACTCACCATAGCTGAGGCATTTTTGAAATTGTAAAATCCTAAATAGGCCGTGTCGGGAAATGCCACAGTGCAGTCAACTTCATCAGGCAGGTCGTTGAATTCCAGCCGCCAGTCAGTATTAGTCAAGAAGAAATTACTCTGGCGTTCAAAGCGTCATTAGTCTCGCTTATTGCATTATGTGCAACAGTAAGAATGCCAGCTTATACCGATTTACACCCGTTTATAATAGGGTCTCTGAGGTAGGGTTGTAAGAAACTTTATTAACTTTTAACCTATGTAAATAGTTTTTGTTGACAAGTAAACCTTAATTACTTTTGGTGGCAGTAGAGTCTGATATTTCATAGGTGCCTGTAAGTTAGGCCTATGTGAAATATGAAACACTTTGATTTTACTTCATTAAGAAGCTTTTTCCGGTTCCGGTCGTCTACGATCTAGGACGTGTTGTAAATTTGCTCGCGATAAATTAATTCAAAAAGTTGCAAAAATCACCTCAATCACAGTTTAAGTAGATCACAAACAACGTACAAAAGTGGATTACATATTTTAAGTGAAAGTCTTTACCACCTAACTCACGTTACACCCGAAAAACTTTGTGAGTGAAAAAAAACGTACACAGTTTTGATTCAAATGTTTTCATTCGGAGGATTTTACAGTCTCAGCTACATGTAAACAAACACGAAGTTAGCTGCGTAAGAGTTGACAACCAATGTGACCAACACAAGAGAGCTTAAAATTACGTTCCATTCCACGCCTGCAAAAGCGTTTTGTTATTGCATTGAAAATTGAATAACGATCAATTTGTCTTTGTAAATTTTTTGCTACTGCTCAAAAACATGACTACCCAAATGTCAGATGAAATGTCGACGTTGTTTAATATGATGAAAATTGAGTTTGAAAAACAACAAACAAATATTATCACTCAGTCAGTAACAAAAACTATCATGCAAAGTATGGACGAAAAATTTGATGCCTTTGGTGGAAGAGAACAAAAATCTCAAATTAGAAATAGAATCACTGAATAAAAAAATAAGCTATCTGGAAAATGCAAATAAAAAAAATAATTTAATTATTCACGGAATAAAAGAAACCGAAAATAATTATGAAGGCCTCTTAGAAACAGTAAAGGAATTATTTAATACACTAGAAGTGCAAATTGAAAAAAATGACATCAATAGAATCAATAGAATTGGCAAAAAGAATTTAAACAAAACAAGACCAATTATTATTTCTCTCACAACTTTCAATAAAAAGATAGAAATTTTAAAAAATAAGAAGAAGATGCCTAAAAATACATATATGACGGAGAACTTGACAAAAGAGGCTTTGCAAAAACATAAAGAACTTAAGAATCAGCTTAAACAGGAAAGGGAAAGGGGAAATGAAGCTTATATACGCAATGGACAGGTCATAGTGAAACAGAAGGAGAACGAGAGACGGAAAAGAGACATTTCAACATCCCCGGGAACAAGTGCACAGCATGGGAGTGAGAAGCCTACTCCAGCGAAAAAAATGCATAAGACTGACCTGTTTGCGTATATGAGACCCAGATCTCATTCAATGACCGAGAAGAATATAAATAAGGTACAGGAATTTTTAGACACCGGTAACCAAAGGAAAAGCTTAACAGCAAAAATAGAAAGAAAAGTAAAAAAAGAAATCCCCAATCCGGCTGGTCACCGTGGGGATACCGACCAAAACCCCCCAGAAACACCCATAACAAATAGACATGACTGTAAAACACTAAAACCAAATAGCGCTTTATATATAGCAACTCTCAATACAAGAACATTGCGAACACAAGAATCATTATTGCAATTGGAACACGCCTTTGAAGAAATAAAATGGGATATAATAGGCTTAGCCGAAATCCGTAGAACAGGTGAAAAGATCCAAGAATATGATAATTATATTTTTTATTATAAAAATGAAACACCAGGACTATATGGTGTTGGATTTATAGTAAAAAAATACCTTAAGATAAATATTCAAGAGTTTGTTGGCGTTTCTGATCGTATAGCGGTCTTAAATATCAATTTGCCTGGTTATAAACATACAATTTCAATAATCCAAGTATACGCTCCAACAGAAACAACAGATGAAGAAATCAAAAACGCTTTCTACAAGCAATTAAACGAGGCTATGGAAAATGTATGCAACACAATTATTGTAATGGGTGACTTCAACGGCCAAATAGGTAAGAGAACGAATAATGAATTAAAATTTTTGGGACCTTACACATCTGGAAAACACAACGTTAATGGACAAAGATTTATGGATTTTGTTCACGAACACAACTTATGCGTCATGAATACTTTTTATAAGAAAAAACCTGGTAGAAAATGGACATGGATATCTCCAAATGGTATTATAAAAAATGAAATTGATTACATAGTGACCAATAAACCAAAATTGTTCATGGACGTCAGCGTCATCAACCAACTCGATTTTAACTCGGACCATCGCATGGTGCGTGGTAAAATCCTTAGCATTCAACCAAAGCAATCTAGGAAAAATATAATAAATACTAAACAATCTGTTATCCTTCCTATATCAGATTCAATTTTAAACTACCTAGACCAGGACATTCATGCCAATTTATGGAAAGCAAGAAACTTACAGGAGAAATATGATTTTCTAGAGAAGTCTTTGAAGGAAGCAGAATGCAAGAGTGCACAAACAAAGGCAAGCAAAGATAAGATTGGAAAAGAAGCAAAAGAACTAATTATGAAAAGGAAAATATTGAGCCAAGAAAAACCTAAAAATAAAAAAGAAATAAGCGACATAAGTAAAAGAATCAACGAAGCCATTAGAAAACATAGAGAAAAAATAAAATCAGATAGGCTTATGTACCACATAGAAACTACAGGTGGTGTTAAAAAAGCCATAAAGGAATTAGAGGAATGCACTACGTGGATTCCAAAAATAAGGGACAGCAAGAAAAAGAAAACCAACACAAAACGCTCCAAAATTCTGAAATCCGCAACAGATTTTTATCGAAATTTATACCACGACGAATGTTCAGCACCTACATTGCCTCTGGAAACTAATGAAGAGGAGGACGAAATCCCACCAATAATGAGTAGTGAAATAATCAAGGCAATTAACTCTCAGAAGAATAGGAAATCACCCGGAGAGGACGGAATATCTAATGAAATTTTGAAAGGCACATGTCATATTATACTAAATAGTCTACTTCAATTGTTTAATGAAATTTTAGACTCAGAGAAAATACCAACACAGTGGACTACTTCAACGATCATCTTGTTGCATAAGAAAGGGAATAGAGATGAAATTGGTAATTACAGACCCATCAGTCTAATGTCCAACCTTTATAAAATATTTTCCAAAGTCATACTAGACAGAATGACCAAAACTCTAGATGAGAACCAGCCGAAAGAACAAGCTGGATTTCGTAGTGGCTTTTCAACGGTCGACCATAGCCACACCATCAAACAGGTTATACAAAAATGCACCGAATATAATATGCCCTATTACTTAGCTTTCGTAGACTATAATAAGGCATTCGACTCCCTCAAGCATGACAAGATTTGGGAGGCACTACTTGAGCAGGGTATAAATAAAAAATATATCCGCATAGTCAGAAATATTTATAAGAATATGACAGCTAAAGTAAAAACAGAAAGGTTAGGCGAACAGTTTGAAATAAATAAAGGTGTAAGGCAAGGCGACCCGTTGTCACCCAAACTTTTTTCCGCGACTCTCGAACACGTTTTCAAACATCTTGACTGGGAAGAGTATGGTATTAAAGTAAATGGATCGCTGCTCAACCACCTCAGATTTGCAGATGATCTCATAATAATTTCAGACAACCCAAACGACTTACAAGAGATGCTGGGACAATTAGTCATAGAAAGTTACAAAGTCGGTTTACACATGAATGCTGCAAAAACCAAAATAATGACTAATCGACACAAACAGCCAATACAGGTTGATAACAAAATAATCGAGTATGTCAACGAGTATATATACCTCGGTCAGATCATCTCTCCAAAAAATATATCTTCGAAAGAAATACAAAACAGGATCGAGGCAACGTGGAAAAAATACTGGGCTCTAAAAGACATTACAAAAAATCCGACCATCCCACAAAAAATAAAAAGCAAAACATTTGACTCATGCATTCTTCCCTGTATGACTTACGGGTGCCAAACATGGTCCCTAACTAAAGAAAATTTCAGGAAACTAGAGACATGCCAACATAATATTGAACGCAGCATGCTTAGTGTGAAAAGGCAAGATAAGATCAATCTAAAATATATAAGGAAAAAAACTAACATAAAAGACGTAACATATACGATTAAAAAACAAAAATGGAAATGGGCAGGTCACCTGATAAGAAGTAAAAAGGAAAATTGGGCCAAAGATGTAACAGAGTGGTATCCTAGAGAAGGTTAAAGAAGACGGGGAAGACCTTTGCGAAGGTGGGATGACGATCTAAAAGCTACAGCAGGAGTCTTGTGGAACAGGAAAACTTACGACAGACAAAAATGGAAGGAAATGGGGGAGGCCTATGCAAAGCAAGACAATTACCGGTGTCAATGATAACATAGTTAAAATAGGTATAAGCTAACATTTAATATTGTATTCTCTAATAAATGTGTAATTACTAACCTAGTCATAAGAAAACATGTAATTGTCAAATAAAGGCTATAAATAAAAATAAAATAAGAAGCTTTTATTCTTTGCATACAGAAGGTACACAACTACCTTCCTGGAGACGAAACGCATTGCTAGGAGGTTTCTTCCCTACTTTGGAGCCCTGATGCCTGCATTGTTTCGCAGCGGAGGTGTGCTACAGGCGTCCTGACAACCGGTGTTGGACTAGTGTTCTAATTTTGTTTTTTTTTTCCAAAACATGTAATAAAATATGTATAGAAAAAAATTATAAATCTAATACAGCAACTAATTTGTGTAGTTAATAGTAAGATTATGCTTATTCCAATAGTAATTTTGCATTAGGATTGTAATCTATATATATAAAAGAATGAGGCATTTTGGTGATTTTGGTTGTTCCAAGGATTCCGCCAAAACTATAGGTCGTAGAGATCTGAAATTTGGTACCTAGGTAGATATTAGGTCATGAATTCGTACTAAGACGGGGATTCCAGAAATTCAAATTTTAAGGGGTAAAAACCGTTGGTTTTTTGGATTTCCCCATACAAAAGTGAAATTTGTTTTGTTGTTCCAGGAATTCCCGAAAAGCTACAAGTCGTAGGGATCTGAAATTTGGTACCTAGGTAGATATTAGGTCATGAATTCGTACTAAGACGGGGATTCCAGAAATTCAAATTTTAAGGGGTAAAAACCGTTGGTTTTTTGGATTTCCCCATACAAAAGTGAAATTTTTTTCGTTGTTCCAGGAATTCCCGAAAAGCTACAAGTCGTAGGGATCTGAAATTTGGTACCTAGGTTGATATTAGGTCATGAATTCGTACTAAGACGGGGATTCCAGATATTCAAATTTTAAGGGGTAAAAACCGTTGGTTTTTTGGATTTCCCCATACAAAAGTGAAATTTTTTTCGTTGTTCCAGGAATTCCCGAAAAGCCACAAGTTGTAGGGATCTGAAATTTGGTACCTAGGTAGATATTAGGTCATGAATTCGTACTAAGACGGGGATTCCAGAAATTCAAATTTGAAGGGGTAAAAACCGTTGGTTTTTTGGATTTCCCCATACAAAAGTGAAATTTTTTTCGTTGTTCCAGGAATTCCCGAAAAGCTACAAGTCGTAGGGATCTGAAATTTGGTAACTAGGTAGATATTAGGTCGTGAATTCGTACTAAGACGGGGATTCCAGAAATTCAAATTGTAAAGGGTAAAAACCGTTGGTTTTTTGGATTTCCCCATACAAAAGAGAAATTTTTTTCGTTGTTCCAGGAATTCCCGAAAAGCTACAAGTCGTAGAGATCTGAAATTTAGTACCTAGGTTGATATTAGGTCATGAATTCGTACTAAGACGGGGATTCCAGAAATTCAAATTTTAAGGGGTGAAAACCATTGGTTTTATGGATTTCTCCATACAAAAGTGTAATTTTTTTCGTTGTTCCAGGAATTCCCGAAAAGCTACAAGTCGTAGAGATCTGAAATTTGGTACCTAGGTTGGAATTATATCATGAATTCGTATTCAAAAAGGGATTTTCGAGATCCAAATTTTGAGGACGAAAAATTTTGAACTTTTTGGCCGCCATTTTGAACTTTTTTGTTACTGGGCCGATTGCTTTGAAAATCGACTTTTGATTATGGCAGCAAGCATAGAGAAGGAATTTGTTGCCAAAATTAAAAAAAGTGGCCGCCATTTTGAACTTTTTTGTTACTGGGCCGATTGCTTTGAAAATCGATATTTGACTATGGCAGCAAGCATAGAGAAGGAATTTGTGGTCAAAATTTAAAAAAGTGGGCGCCATTTTGAACTTTTTTGTTACTGGGCCGATTGCTTTGGAAATCGATACCTGACTATGGCAGTAAGCATAGAGAAGGAATTTGTGGTCAAAATTTAAAAAAGTGGCCGCCATTTTGAACTTTTTTGTTATTGGACCGATTGCTTTGAAAATCGATATATGACTATGGCAGCTGGCATAGAGAAGGAATTTGAGGTCAAAATTTAAAAAAGTGGCCGCCATTTTGAACTTTTTTGTTACTGGGCCGATTGCTTTGAAAATCGACTTTTGACTATGGCAGCAAGCATAGAGAAGGAATTTGTTGCTAAAATTAAAAAAAAGTGGCCGCCATTTTGAACTTTTTTGTTACTGTGCCGATTGCTTTGAAAATCGATATTTGACTATGGCAGCAAGCATAGAGAAGGAATTTGTTGCCAAAATTTAGAAAAGTGGCCGCCATTTTGAACTTTTTTGTTACTGGGTCGATTGCTTTGAAAATCGATATTTGACTATGGCAGCAAGCATAGAGAAGGAATTTGTGCTCAAAATTTAAAAAAGTGGCCGCCATTTTGAACTTTTTTGTTACTGGGCCGATTGCTTTAAAAATCGATATTCGACTATGACAGCAAGCATAGAAAAGGAATTTGTGGTCAAAATTTAAAAAAGTGGCCGCCATTTTGAACTTTTTTGTTACTGGACCGATTGCTTTGAAAATCGATATTTGACTATGGCAGCAAGCATAGAAAAGGAATTTGTGATCAAAATTTAAAAAAGTGACCGCCATTTCGAACTTTTTTGTTACTGGGCCGATTGCTTTGAAAATCGACGTCTGACTATGGCAGCAAGCATAGAGAAAAAAATATGATCTTTTTGGCCGCCATTTTGAACTTTTTTGTTACTGGGCCGATTGCTTTGAAAATAGATATCTGCTTTTCGCAGCAAGCATAGAGAAGGAATTTGTGGTCAAGATAAAAAAATGATGAACTTTTTGGCCGCCATTTTGAACTTTTTTGTTACTGGGCCGATTGCTTTAAAAATCGATATTTGACTGTGGCAGCAAGCATAGAGAAGGAATTTGTGGCCAAAATTTTAAAAAGTGGCCGCCATTTTGAACTTTTTTGTTACTGGGTCGATTGCTTTGAAAATCGATATTTGACTATGGCAGCAAGCATAGAGAAGGAATTTGTGGTCAAAATTTAAAAAAGTGGGCGCCATTTTGAACTTTTTTGTTACTGGGCCGATTGCTTTGGAAATCGATATCTGACTATGGCAGTAAGCATAGAGAAGGAATTGGTGGTCAAAATTTAAAAAAGTGGCCGCCATTTTGAACTTTTTTGTTATTGGACCGATTGCTTTGAAAATCGATATATGACTATGGCAGCTGGCATAGAGAAGGAATTTGTGGTCAAAATTTAAAAAAGTGGCCGCCATTTTGAACTTTTTTGTTACTGGGCCGATTGCTTTGAAAATCGACTTTTGACTATGGCAGCAAGCATAGAGAAGGAATTTGTTGCTAAAATTAAAAAAGTGGCCGCCATTTTGAAAATCGACTTTTGACTATGGCAGCAAGCATAGAGAAGGAATTTGTTGCTAAAATTAAAAAAAGTGGCCGCCATTTTGAACTTTTTTGTTACTGGGCCGATTGCTTTGAAAATCGATATTTGACTATGGCAGCAAGCATAGAGAAGGAATTTGTGGCCAAAATTTAAAAAAGTGGCCGCCATTTTGAACTTTTTTGTTACTGGGCCGATTGCTTTGAAAATCGACGTCTGACTATGGCAGCAAGCATAGAGAAGGAATTTGTGGTCAAAATTAAAAAATCTGATCTTTTTGGCCGCCATTTTGAACTTTTTTGTAACTGGGCCGATTACTTTGAAAATAGATATCTGCTTTTCGCAGCAAGCATAGAGAAGGAATTTGTGGTCAAGATAAAAAAATGATGAACTTTTTGGCCGCCATTTTGAACTTTTTTGTAACTGGGCCGATTACTTTGAAAATAGATATCTGCTTTTCGCAGCAAGCATAGAGAAGGAATTTGTGGTCAAGATAAAAAAATGATGAACTTTTTGGCCGCCATTTTGAACTTTTTTGTTACTGGGCCGATTGCTTTGAAAATCGACGTCTGACTATAACCAGCAAGCATTAGGAAATATTTAGTGGTCAAAATTAAATTAAATGACGGTTAACACAAGAATTTTGGAAACTTAACACCTGAGGGTGAAAAGCAGAAGATCAACGTGAGCGAAGCCGCGGGCGTTTGCTAGTAACTAATAATAGAGACCGTAAATCAAAGAACGCAGTTGCTATGCAGATAACCGCGGACCGGTTGTGAGAGTGGAGCTGGTAAATAGGAATAATAATGGTGTACGAGTACGGAGTATGTACTCGAGGCAGATATCGAGCCTGTGTGGGCAGGCGGACCTGAAGAGCTAGTCGAAGCTATAGTGGGGTGGATGACAGGATTTACATTGCTTACCTGGGACACGGTAGGGCTGCCACCATCGCATTGTTAGGTGCTACTTTAATTAGCTCGTATTTCCTTTTAAACCAATTAGATATTTCAAAAACTGACTTCAGACAGATAAAAAAAAAACTACAAGAAATATAGTAACAGATGTCTCTATTTTTAGAAATGCCAGTTTAGATATTTGTTTTACAAATCAAACAACACTTTAGATTAATACAGTCTAAACACTTCATTGTAAATACTCAACCTACTTTTAACAGTTAATAATTTACATTGTTGTCTGAATTTGGAATTCACAACAAATATAAACAATAAATATGTTAACTGTTTACGGAATTGTTTGCTTAGTCCAAAACTGTAGCCCTCCGGCTATAAATCTAAGTGAATGTTCCAACGCTGCAAAACGATTTCATTTGTGGAGCACTTTGCTAAGAATGGAACAATTTTCTTTCTGTATTATCATATAAATATTTTCCTTATTTACCTAATTTATTAACTAGAAGAAAAAGTATCATATATCTAATATAATCAATGCATTTTACTTGAGACATGAGTGATAGATCTGTGTTTCAGACTCCCTTTCTATCAAGGGCAGGTGATATGCCTGGGGACCGCTTGTGATCCAAGCGTGTGACGTCAGAACTTCTATATACAGCACGCTCGTCGAAAGCTCCGTCAGCGTGTGCTAGGGTACTGGTTACGCCATCTATCGTCAGCTATCGAAGACCGCTACAGTAGTAAATAGTGGAAGATGTGACACGTCGTACAAAGCATTCAGTTACAAAGCATTTCAGAGATTCTGCAAATAAGCAGCCTACCTTTTGCATTGAAGAACAAAATGAGAAGCAGTAAATCAAAGAAAGACTTAACGCAGACACTGCATAGCATGCAGATTATCGCAGACCGGTCGTGAAGGGCCGGTAAATAATAATAATAGCACCTACACTTCGGGCTGATATTGAGCTTGTGTGGGCAGTAGGGCTTGAAAAGCACGAGTTGAGGACAGGATTGGATCCGAGGAAACCTTTGTACTATTTGCGTCTTCAAATAATTCTTGAGACTATTCCTTTATGATGAAAATTTTAAAGCTAGGTATTAGTATCTGGCAACGCATGAAATTTATCTAATGTTTACAATTTGGCTTTATCGCTAAATATTCGTAATTGGGTACTCGCTATTATTGCAAAAATGCGAAGTATTTTTTAATTACACCCACATTTTCCTTATGTTTTATCAGCTTATTCTTTCCGAACAATCGCAATATTTTTAATCTGGGTTCATCTGGTTCATTCTTAATCTGGGTTTTTACGTTTTAACTGTTCTTATTAGTACTCCCAGGAAAACCCCGACTCTGAATAGTCACTTACGAGAAAGAGTACTTACTTAACCTCCCTACTATTTCAAGATTTATCCGCATCTACGTAGGTATTAACTTTTGCCTTTGCCTTCTAGCTACTAATGTTTTACTAATATCTCAGATTAAAATGAAATAATATTTAAAATAACCGTTTTATATATCCAGAGTTTTATATGTATAGGCAGGGTAAAAGCAAATAACAAGACTAAGCCCGCCATATTTAAAAAAAAATCCGTGATTTGAACATGACGCGAGTATACCTAACTCACAAAATGATTGATTCCTCTTGTAAGGTGATTGACCCTGTTGCAAATATTTTAATTAATATCGTATAGAAACGAAGAAAAATTTCACAAGTAATGATAAAATTTTCTTTAACAAACTGGAAACAACGTTAATGAGATAAAATCACCAATATGGTAATGCATGATTAAAGTCATTTGCGTCGCCTTGCCGCAACACTGAAGACATGGCTTCAGTTCTTCTCATTCATTGAAGAAAACCAGTTTCTTTGTCCGTGTTCTGCATCGTTTGGCTTCTTATCGTCGAATTTTTGCAATTATTTTTAAACTTTCTTCATAATATACTGCCAAGTTCCAAGCGAACCGAGCAAACCATGTTGCAATGACAATTACTTGTCAGAAAAACCAATAGGCACCTAAGTTTTTCTTTTAGTGTAAATGAAGGGAATAGTCGTCATTCGGGTAAAATTAATGCAGAGTTCACGTGTTACGACTAATACAATACAACGATATTAATTAAACTTCTCAGTGTGGAGCAGTCAGGAATGCCGCGTCAATATTTACCCAAGACGCGCCTTTCTCACGCAAAGTAAAGGGCAACACTTCCACAGCTACACTCTACACTCCGGTGCACAGTCGATCAGTGAGTGTCAATACACGTATGTTAATTGTAGCAATTTTACTTAAGTAAGCGATCACTAGTATGCCAATGGAGTGCATACGTTTTCTACTGAATATTCTAGTATGATGAACAAACACAAAATAATTCAAATTGAGTAATATTTTACCAGTCAGCTGTGAGATTGATGTTGGAGTGAAGACTCAGGTTAGATGCATAGTTTTACGTTCAGGTTATTTTCGTATAAAGTAGATAGATTTTAGTATTTATGTTTTGAGAGACCTCTATTTGAGAAAGGTATGGTATAGGAGCTAGCAACGTTTTCGAGAAAGAATTTTAGGTGAGCTGATTTTGTGATATGTCGTCCTTCTTGCACTTTCGGTTAGAGTCTGGGCTATCTGGCTGTTGGTAGCGGTTGCGTTCATCAGTGCGCATCCTACCTGTCCAGGTAATAATCCTGGATTTTAAAATCATTTTAGAAGGCGTAATTTTTAATTTTTTGTTTTTAAATAAGTCTACCTGACATACTTTTTTTATTGCCAGACATTGCTAACTATGTGCCATACGCGATTTTTTATTTATTTTTTATAAAAATTTCAAAGTATTTTAGAATGTCTGTAATTTTAATATTATGTTATTTAAAGATACGAAAAACTTAAAATAAATTTGCCAGACATTAATTCGATTGTTAAGTCTTAAATTAAAATGAAAAAGTCATGAAAAGTATTGCAGTATGATGTAAATTCGGCCCCATCATTTCGTAGCTGAACTTAAAAATGTGCAATTTAAAGAAGCTTTGATTAACTTTTTCATTGATCACTGGGGTAGTGAAGACATGTTGCCTTTTATTGGTAATAAAAACATTTACGTAAGTTTCAATAAATGTTATTCATACAAAGTGATATATAACAAAGTAATTAAAACTATTGAAGAATCATTATCGTGTGAAGAACACGAAGAAGCTGATTCTAGGATTATTTGACAAATCGATTTTGACGCATACGTTGTTATACGCTGTTCTGATTCTGATATTTTAATTATACTTTTGGGAAATATGGATCACCTGAAAGCATCTTTGAAAATTTGGATAAATATGGGTGTTGGAAATCATCAGCGTTACATAAACATCAATGAATTACACCGAATTCTTGGTGACTCTTTATGCAAAGCTTTACAATGGTTCCACGCAATAACTGGATGTGATTACACGCCAGCTTTTTTTAGAAAAGGCAAAGTTAATCTTATAAATATTAGAAAATTCTGAAGAATACCAGTTAGCTTTTAATAATATAATTACGGATGAAGAAGAAGTATTTGAAACTACGTTTGTAACCCTGGATAAATTTATTTGTCAAATGTATGGAGTTAAAAATTGTTCCAATGTTAATGATGTTCGATTTCATTTATTTTCAAGTACGTTTAAGTCAAAAAATCAGATAAGAACTTCGACAAAAAATTTCGAAACTGACTCATCCAGTTTGTGTTAGTTGATGGTAGTTTTAGCTGGTTAGTAGTCTAACTACCATCATTAATGCAGTGAATCTTTTGATTTAAAGGGAAATAAATTTATATGGTTTTACTCAATGTTTATTGAATAGCGGACACCATAGTAACAAGATATTGTTTCTCCTATTGACAAGTTCTCAATTTAAATACATAAGACTAGAGTTTATGAATATAACGCAATCAAAAAAGTATTTACTCCAATAGTTTGCCACCCTGTAAAGCGGAATTGCAACAGCATTTATTGAGGGTTCGTTACGTGACGAAAATTTGGAGAAATGCTCACTCAAAACATCCAACATCTTTATCTCCAATGGCTTCTGGTTGGATCATTAACGGTGACAAATATGATTTTGTCTGGTTTTTGGGAGATCAATTACTATCCTCAGTTGCAGATATTATTGTTCAAAGTAAGTGTGAAATGGAATATTTATCAATAATAACTAAAATGTTTTATAACGAACAAGAAGAATTACACTGTTTATATTTTTTCTGTTGCAGATGATAGAGTTTTAGAAGATAACGAAAGTTCCCAAGAAGATGATATGAATGACACTGACAAAGACAGCGACGATGATGATGATGATTATGAAGATGCCTCTTTTTTTGTGACGTCATAGGCTGAAACATTATACTGCAATTAACTATAGAATAAATTAATTATAGCATTATACTGCAATACTTTTCATGACTTTTTCATTTTAATTTAAGACTTAACAATCGAATTAATGTCTGGCAAATTTATTTTAAGTTTTTCTTATCTTTAAATAACATAATATTAAAATTACAGACATTCTAAAATACTTTGAAATTTTTATAAAAAATAAATAAAAAATCGCGTATGGCACATAGTTAGCAATGTCGAAAATGTCTGGCAATAAAAATAGTATGTCAGGTAGACTTATTTAAAAACAAAAAATTAAAAATTACGCCTTCTAAAATTATTTTAAAATCCAGGATTATTACCTGGACAGGTAGGATGCGCACTGATGAACGCAACCGCTACCAACAGCCAGACAGCCCAGACTCTAACCGAAAGTGCAAGAAGGACGACATATCACAAAATCAGCTCACCTAAAATTCTTACTTTTCAAACGTTGCTAGCTCCCGTACCAGTATTGGTGATTCACAAAAACATAATAAATACAATTGGAAAATTGTACATGAACGTCCCAAATTTGCTAGAAATTGAGATTGCAAATTGCAATGCGATTGATGAGGCCTGAGATAAGCTCAGAGTTAGCAGTAGGGACCTACTACTATTCCTATACTTATTCATATTACGAAGATATACCAAACAAAGATAGGTATAAGATATGTTTCGATATAAGCCAAAGGCAACTGACCTATCGATATGTCAATAACACCTACTGATGTTTATAGTAACAATTTTATGTAAGTGCCTGATGACCGATGCCAAGATTTTCCCACGAAGTGTATCAATGACATTGTTAAACGAGTAGACAGTGTTTACAATGTATATAAAGACTCACAGAGAAACTTTTATCGGTTGATGGAAGTTTTGATTTATGGGCCAATGAAAACTCCGAGTGGTGACAGAAATTGGTCGGCAAATCTACCAAAACTCCTGTAAATTGCGAAGCGTCATCTAATAGACACCGTTGCAGTAAAACCAGAGTCATCAAGTCATTTTAATTGTTTGAGAAACTTTAAAATTGCCAGAGCTTTCTAGTATCCACCATGTTGTAGTAGAACACGATTCACGAATGAAGAGGTAAAAGTAAAACCGAGATACCATAACCAGTAAAACATACGCATGTAACTTGTAAGCGAAAGTATTGATTACTCAATTGAGATGAACATTTGTGGAAAGGGAACAGACAAATTGCTGTCGTCGGACCACCTGATATGTTACTTTAATGCGTTGATACAGCATCGTAAATTGCGATGTTTCGATAGGAGATATTTATACTTTGCTTTCAAGCAGGCCCTATTTGGGGTACACTTAAAGCACAAGCCTATTTGAAGATTTATTCTCCAAATTGGAGATAGAAATGAAAATAAGAAATAAAGTTGTTTTCCACATTATAATTTATCTTTATCGTGGCGCTACACATCACCTACAACTAATATTGTCTCATGGTTAGCGTCATTCTTTGTTTTGTTTGGTGTTTCAGTTTAAGATGATCACGTTTACATAACTTTTTTATAAGTGTTTAGGTTTATAAAAATCACATTTATATAATAAATGCGAAAGTTCGTATGCAAATGGGTGAGCGTGTGTGTTTGTTACCCTTCAATTCACAACTACTGATTAGGTATATTTGGCTGAAATTTGGAATGAAGATGGGTTATATTCTGCATGAAAACACATAGGCTACTTTTTATCTCCGAAATATTTATTACCGAAATTCACGCAGGCGGAGCCGAAGGCAACAGTTAAATTTTTTATTATTATTTTGAACAGGAGTTGCTTCCTTACTTTACTGCTACAATGTCATTCCTTCATTATTATTTAAGTGGTAATTTTGTATGTAGGGAGTATAAAAGCCCTCAGAGTAAATATAACCGTAAAGTGCAAGAGTATTATCGGTTGCAGCGATCTCTCATTAGCGGCGTTCGGAGATAGGGACGCTCGTGACTCGCTTGTTCCCCGTTGTTACCCACTAAGATGGCGGCAAACGGTGTCTTGTTTACATTGCTCAATTTGTAAATGTCAAATATTAAACCAGGAGAAAGCTAAGTTAGTTTCGTCGTTAATCTGAGCTTCGCTTTCGCCAGTAATATGAAGACGCGAAGTTCTATCCTTTACTTTTCTTCCTCGCCGTTACATAAAGTCTTGCTTCTAGTAGCATGTAGCAGTCTTGAAAGCGGTGATAGTCCATTGGATCAATCTCTGTCTTTTGTCAAATGGTCGGATTAATCTGAGCCTTCGCTTTCGCCAACAATATGAAGACGCGAAGTTCTATCCTTTAGTTTTCTTCCTCGGCGTTACATAAAGTCTTGCTTCTAGTAGCATGTAGCAGTCTTGAAAGCATTGATAGCCCATTGGGTCAGATCTCTGTCTTTTGTCAAAGGGTCGGATTAATCTGACCCTCGCTTTCGCTCGTAATATGAAGACGCAAAGGTCTATCCTTTAGTTTTCTTCCTCGGCGTTACATAAAGTCTTGCTTCTAGTAGCATGTAGCAGTCTTGAAAGCATTGATAGCCCATTGGGTCAGATCTCTGTCTTTTGTCAAAGGGTCGGATTAATCTGACCCTCGCTTTCGCTCGTAATATGAAGACGCAAAGGTCTATCCTTTAGTTTTCTTCCTCGGCGTTACATAAAGTCTTGCTTCTAGTAGCATGTAGCAGTCTTGAAAGCATTGATAGCCCATTGGGTCAGATCTCTGTCTTTTGTCAAAGGGTCGGATTAATCTGACCCTCGCTTTCGCTCGTAATATGAAGACGCAAAGGTCTAGCCTTTAGTTTTCTTCCTCGCCGTTACATAAAGTCTTGCTTCTAGTAGCATGTAGCAGTCTTGAAAGCAGTGATAGCCCATTGGATCAGATTTTTGTCAAAGGGTCGGATTAATCTGAGCCTCGCTTTCACCAGTAATTCGAAGAAATCTATCCTTAACGGTAAGGAAGAACAGGAAGAAATGTAGAATACTTGAAAGTAGTTGTACCTTATTGGACCTCTATCTCTCATTAATGTGTCTGGTACGCACTTGTGACTTTTTAGAGTTTTGAACCCGTATAACTGTTAGTGGTAACACTCTTGCTTGGCATTGAAAGAAAGCATCATTAGAATACCTGCATGCCTGACAGTTCATCATAATGTGCACTTGACCAGCATGGCAGGCTATGGTCAGTTATTCTGTGAAGTGACCCATGTTACTTAAAACAATCCCACTTAAAACCCATAACACTTAAAAAAATCTTAAGCTTTTGCAAGCAAATAAGGACTTGTTGTTCTTTACTCTTTGGCCTCAATGCTTTGATCAAGTTATTTTTGTTAGGTAATACTTACGGGTTCTTGTATGATATCCCCTTTTACTAGTCCTGGTTATGAAAGGCCACACCCATTGTGATTTAATGATGGTAAAAAAAAGTATAAGCGACTTCACTCTGGTGACAAAATTACCCGCGAGTCACGATTTAACTCGTGCGGCTGTATTCTGTAATTATGGGCACGGTTAATTGAGATGTTTCACGGTCGAAGGGTCGTCAAAGTGGGGAAAGCGATGTTTTATGATTAGAAAGGCTTAACGCGACATCGATGTCAACCTACTTAACATCAACCGGACTATAGTTTCCATTCATAACGTGTGGTAAACCGTCGAATATGATAATATTTATTAATTTGAGGATGATTAAACTCCTATCGATTAGGTAACGTTGCAAATACGCTTGCTGTTTGACGTTTGTGGTACGTTTGTATTGTCTTGCTATAACTTTATCAATGAACAAACAAACAAATAATAATAAT
This sequence comes from Coenonympha arcania, assembly GCA_036785405.1. Lineage (NCBI taxonomy): Eukaryota > Metazoa > Arthropoda > Insecta > Lepidoptera > Nymphalidae > Coenonympha > Coenonympha arcania. The sequence goes on from CM072067.1 coordinate 10,521,743, forward strand.
AATACTACTCAACTCTATTCCATCTCTATGACAATCACTCATTATTCTTACTATGAATGTAAAAAACGGTGTTGCAATGAAAGGAATGTTTTAGCAATTATTATATTACGATTTACGACACGGTTACGGTTTCCTATTACTATGGAACCTGTTATTCAGTAATAATGTAATTACGTTTTATGTCTCCTTTCTACTACTTCTTTTGCAGCTTTCAGGTATTTTTCCTACGTTTGTTTTCTTTTACTTCTCTTTGTGCATGTTACGTTTTCAGCTCATTTTTAACCTCAAAGGTAGAAATTGAATTGATCGCTAAAACATGCATTTATTTGTACGTAATTTACTTAGGTATAGGACAAAGAAACGAGATTGACTTTTCGTGAAACTCTTGTTAAACCTTAGCCCAAAGAGGTACGTTTTCAAACTATGTACCTATAACAAATAATTTGACCTGTTTTTCTCTTAAATGCGATTGACTCAAATTGTTTTATATGTAAATTCTATAGTGCGCGCGCTTTCGGAAACTCTAAACCACATTATGACAAATTATACAAGAATAATGGCATAAATTTAATTTGCATGCGCGTATATTTACATACAATTTGCACCACACACGGCGCGTGCCTTTCTGGTAGCAGCTCTAAGTAAATTGAAATTCCTTCGCGAGCAGGGAGAAATTTTTAAAATTCTTTCACTTCATTAATGACTGTAAATACTGCTAAACACTTCAAATAGTATTTAAATACCGAAGGTAGGTATAACGCTGTTACGTTATTATAATAACAATACTATTTCCAATGGCTTTGTGATTCTATTTTGTTTTGTCTAGTTAGGGTTCCGTACCAAAATGGTAAAATGGAACCCTTATGGTGCGACTTTCTCCGTCTGTCTGTCCGTCTGTCTGTCCGTCTGTCCGTCTGTCTGTCCGTCACACTCGATTATTTCAGTAACTACCGGAGCTATCGATATGAAATTTGGAATAGTTGTGTATATTAGTGGCCCAAAGACACTGGAATAAAAAAAATTAAATTATTTTTGTTCTTATTTAAAAAGGGGGGAAAATCGGAGGGTTGAAATTTAAAAGTGAGATAACTGTACTGTGTGGGGTATCATATGAAAGGGTTTACTTTGTACATTCTAAAACCGATTTTTAATTATTTTTAGTCCTGATAGTTTTTGATTTATCGGGGAAAATGTCTAAAAAAATACTGTTCCCCCCCCCCCCCCCCTTATCTCCGGAGTTTACCAATCGAAAAATCTCAAATAATTATGGTCAATAGGAATTTACGTATAGTTTACAGGAAAACTATAGCCAATGCTCTAACTAGCATAGTTTTTTTGATATTAACAATAAACCTCTACAAACAAAGTTAGTTTTGCGGTTCATTAACAAAGGTAATTAAAACGCAAGTTCTTCTAAGTACTCGTCGTCAAATAAACATATTGGTTTTTGTCTGATTGTTTTGCTTCAGTACTTCTTGAGTACGGAACCCTCGGTGCGCGAGTCCGACTCGCACTTGGCCGGTTTTTTTTTCTATGACGATTCTTCTTATAATTGATTAAAAATGGGTTCAGACTCAGGTCGTTATTGATTAAAAATAATAATTACAGTCGTAATCTTCTTTAACGAAGTCATTAATCAGAAATTCTGAATCTGAGCTTAATTCCGCTGGAGGCTACGTGCTTCGACTTGGAGCTTCTCATACGAGATAATAAAATTTCCAAAATGGCTATAAGAGGTGTTTTATGTGTTGGACCACCGAGGTCGTAATTGTCGATGAGGAGACTCTCAATTTAATCCACAAGTTAATAAATTGTAAGAAGTACGCAGGTAATTATGTAGGTAATGGTAAGTGGAAAGCTTGTGTATAGCATGAAGTTGAACTTTATGAACAGCGTGTATAAGTTATATCAAAAATAAAAAACCGGCCAAGTGCGAGTCGGACTCGCGCACCGAGGGTTCCGTACTCAAGAAGTACTGAAGCAAAATAAGCTTAGGTAGGTATAGCTAGGTACTTTTAAGATTCGTTCGTACTAATGTAGATGTAACACGACCAAAACTGTAACGACCAAAGATGTAAAACGGTAATAATTACCTTTGTTAATGAACCGCAAAACTAACTTTGTTTGTAGAGGTTTATTGTTAATATCAAAAAAACTATGCTAGTTAGAGCATTGGCTATAGTTTTCCTGTAAAATATACGTAAATTCCTATTGACCATAATTATTTGAGATTTTTCGATTGGTAAACTCCGGAGATAAGGGGGGGGGAACGGTATTTTTTTAGACATTTTCCCCGATAAATCAAAAACTATCATGACTAAAAATAACTAAAAATCGGTTTTAGAATGTACAAAGTAAACCCTTTCATATGATACCCCACACAGTACAGTTATCTCACTTTTAAATTTCAACCCTCCCATTTTCCCCCCTTTTTAAATAAGAACAAAAATAATTTCCATTTTTTTTATTCCAGTGTCATTGGGCCACTAATATACACAACTATTCCAAATTTCATATCGATAGCTCCGGTAGTTACTGAAATAATCGAGTGTGACGGACAGACAGACGGACAGACAGACGGAGAAAGTCGCACCATAAGGGTTCCATTTTACCATTTTGGTACGGAACCCTGATTAGCACAGAGACTGGTTCCATGGTAGTTTACCTAAAATTCATAATATTTGATGACATCTTGGAAAAATCCTACATGTAATGAAAAAGTCCCTACATAATATAGAGTTGCAAATTCCCTTGTTCGATTTCAATTTAACGAATCATAGATTTGTTTGTATTTAATTAATAAATAAATAAATAAATAATAAATAAATAAATAATCATTTATTCAGCTTGACACATTTTGTAAATAGATTTTAATACAAAGGACATGGCCAATTTCTGTATGGGCGTGTGAACTTAGTGTACATCAATGACTTTTGGTGTTATAAATTCGTGATTACAATTACTTTAAATTGCTATAAATATAAAACTCACCGAACTTGTCATTACAACAGACTAGACGTAAACGTCTACGAGTATAGATTACGACAAAGAATTCAGATTACGATTAAAAAACTTAAGGCGCTTTAAAATAGCGAACAGTTGCGAATTATTACGGTAAACTGATATGGTTTTAGTAATAAATAGGCATTTAAACAAGGTAAAGGCACACGAGTAGCTATCTACTCGTGTGGTAAAGGTCACCTTCTCACCGGTCGTATTCTTTTTATTGCAAAGGTTGTTTACAAACACAAAATAAAACAAAAGAGTAAAAATAATTACTTATTTATTAGAGAAAATAAATAAAAATATTTTGTTACATTATAAGTAGTATAACCCCCCGGCACGTAAGTCGAGCGGTGACCCTCAAGTGCGCGCAACGTCGTACGAGTGAGCGGGACACAATATGTAGTTTGGATATGAATAAAATGTTCCTTATCCCTTCGCGTGGCGGCCGCCATTTTGGTCATTTGCCGTATGTGGCACATGTACCGCTCCGGGAGGGAAATGGGTCCAGTTGTGGCGGCCGCCATTTTGAAAATCTTACCTGAGGTGGCATATGGCTAGGAAACTAGTCTTCTAGTCAGTCTAGATGATTAGAAAAACTTAAATTTTACAATTTTTTCTGTACAATGCGTAATAAAATTTAGCTTTTTAGATTCTTTATTAAGCACGCTATCATATTGCATATGGTAAACATGTATATAGTGTGAAAATAAAACAATATCGTAAAGTAAATATAGGGTCATGGTTTTTTTTCCAGCTTTCGATAAATAATCTACAATAATTCATTTATACTTTTTCTCGTCAAAATTTGTGTTTTATTTACAATACTATACCCTAATTTAAAACACACAGTCATAAAAACAACATAAGAAACACACGTTAATTAAATATATTAAACAGAAGTTCGTTGTCATCAAAGACTACGACACACCCGCCCATGAAACAATGAACAGTCAGTTTACTGAACGTCTTGTTGACATTTCTGTTGCTCTGTAGTCTATCTTTGTTCTCTATGTATGCTTCAGTATAAATTAAACCAGTGCACAATTTTATTAGGCGATTTGTGGCAAGTTTGAAAAAAGGTATGAGCTAAGCTCCCGGAGCGGGCCGACTGCCACATGTGCCAAATAATCATCTCTCCCGCTGCGGGAGAGATGCCACATGTACTATAGTTTCAAAAATTACAACTGCCATTTTATGGTTATTTTTTTGATTCCCGTAGCGGGAGTTTGCCACGCGAAGGGTTATAAAAGCATTTGTCGTCCAAATAACGTATCTACATAGGTAATACGCATGGTGAGGAACGTCCATTATGGTACAGTATGGCGGAAGTTGACGAATTTATCTTGTAATCTTTAATATTTTGAAATAAAAACTGACAAGTTCAGAGAGCATAAAAACTACGTATTAATGAATCTTTCTATTTTTAATATTTAATAAATATTTACTATGTTGTGTACGTGGAATATACTTTTTTGGCCATCTCATTTAACTAGTAACTTAACCTATAAGTACCAATTCTCCAGACCAACGACTGCCTGACAGAGACGTACTGCCCGGCCGTCGCGTTTCCGCAGTCCATTTGCGAGGGTAATAATAAGCTATGCCCTGGAGAACTGGCACCCCTATACTAGCTATACTAAAATTAAAATTAAAACTTAAACTAAAATGTGTTGTGCTGAAAAGGCTACTGCCTCAGCATGATGCTGCAGTGGTTACCAGCTGCAGCGCTGATTTTCAGACAGCACCTTAAGGTGACGTCACGGTCCGCCCGCGGGGCTCTTCAATATTACATTTTATCAGAAATACAACAGATATAGTGTTTCGGTTAAAAACAGAAATGTTTAAATATATCGTATATGGTACAGTATGTTAAGGCGACTATATCCCAGCACTTTAGGCATTTATCGCTCACTCAGACCTACGCTACGATACCTAGCGAACATCGCCGTGAGTCGCGCAGTTCAAATGAACTCCGTGACCCTATATCATAAATATTTGCGTCACAGTTAATTGTTACAGTTGGACTATTTACATTATAATTCGCTTCACGAAATATATGTTGGAAGTTGCGTATTTAAAGATGGAAGAACGGTTTCTTGACAAGAAGTGATCAGGACTCGAAGGTCTATTCGATGGATAGAAAAAAAATTAAAAATTTCGGAATTTATTTTTCCATAGAAAATGTATGGGGAATATTGAAGAGACTATTGAAAAGTTGTGAAACATGTAGTACTTTGATGCGGTTTTTTGGAGGATTCTCAGAGAAAAATATGGAATGAGATGATGATTCAGGGTTCTGAAGTCTGTCGAGGTGATCAATCAGTCAGTCAGTGAATCAACACAAGCAGCTATATATATATTGACTAGTAGGGCGCGTGGTGGCGCGGGCCACATGTGCCCCCGCGTGTTGTCTTCCCCCTTATTTGCCTTAAAACTTAAGTCTCAACATTCCCCATACATTTTTTATGAAAAAAATAAATACCGCCATTTTGAATTTTTTTCTGTCCTTTGAATAGACCTTTGGGTCCTGATCACTTCTTGTCAAGAAACCGTTCTTCCGTCTTTTATACTCTTCGAGATATTGGCGAAATTCGTTGAGTTCGTCGAGATTGGCCATTTCGAATCCGCAATTTTGAAAATTTTTCAGCTCACTGCCAATTGGATGACGTTTCAAATAGTGATGGGCCGAACATGGGTTTCACCGAATACGAACATTCGGCCGAATATTCGGTAAAACTTTTACCGAACCGAATATTCGGCCGAACATTCGGTACATTCGTTACATCTCTAACACAATAAAGACTCATCGAAATAAATATCTTTTTTATTTTCCTTCAATTAAGACCTGATTTTAATATATTATTCTAAAGAGTTTACACAGCAGCCTTATCCCAAAACAGCTAGATACCTATATTTTGCATTAAGTTATTATCTTTTAGTTTTTACCAACCTACTTTAATTGAAAAAGCTTCAGTGACGACAAAAACACAAAGCTATACTCTAAAATACTTACCTCATTACAAGTCATGATAATACACGGGTCAATAACAGTAAAAACTTTGACTATCACTTTGCCGAATATATTAGGTGATTCAGCCGAATATTCGGCCGAATATGAATATTCGGTAAAGCTGCCGAATATGCCGAATACCGAATATAAAACGAATATTCGGCCCATCTCTAGTTTCAAATGACATTTGGCTTGTATATGACAGTAGGTATACAACAAAAAATTTTGTTTCATACAAAATTGTTCAGGAGAGGTGTTCAATGAGTCAGTGAATCAGCACGACCAGCTATATACATATAAACTAGTAGGGCGCGTGTGGGCGCGGGCCACATGTGGCCCGCGTGCTGTCTTCCCACACATAAAACTATCGCCGTCATTTCTATCGCCAATTGGAATTCGATTGGCAGTGGGCTGAAAAAATTACTTAGGAGCACGGTCATGGTTTTAAAGATAGTTAAGGGCTGTTCCAACAAAAAATACCGCTGAACCTCATTGGATGAGGTTCAGCGTATTTTTGTTCGAGCAGCCCTTAACTATCTTTAAAACCACGACCGTGCTCCTCAATCATCATCGAAATCCTAGATCATCATCTTTTCTCATATTTTTTCTCTGGTGGTTCTCCGTAGAACTGCGTCAATGACTTGCATAGTTCCCTACTAATTGTGGCATGTACATTTTCCATCGAAAAATAAATTCCGCCACTTTGAATTTTTTTCCATTCATCCCGTAAACCTTGAGATCCTGATCACCTCTTGCTAAGAAACCACTCTCTTATCTTTTATACTTTCCGAGATAGAACAACACGAAATGTGTATGGCGGCCATCTTGAATCCGCCATTTTGGATTTTTTTTCAGCTCGCTGCCAATTGCATGAGATTCTGAGTATTTTTTGTTTGAGCAGTCCCCACCTAACTATAATACCTTGCCCGTGCTCCTCGACAGTCTTCAAAACCCTCAATCATCATCTCATTCCATATTTTTCTCTGAGAGTCCTCCAAAAACAGCATCAAAGTACTACATGTTTCACAACTTTTCAATAGTCTCTTCAACATTCGTCATACATTTTCTATGAAAAAAATAAAGTCCGCCATTTTAAATTTTTTTTCTATTCATCGTATAGACCTTCGGATCCTGATCAACTCTTGCCGAGAAACCGTTCTTCCATCTTTTATACTTTCCGAGATATCGACGAAATTCGAATGGCGGCCATTTTGAATCCGCCATTTTGAATTTTTTTTCAGCTCACTAACAATTGGATGACGTTTCAAATGACATTTGGTCGAGCACCCCCCACCTATCTGCAATACCCTTGGCTGTGCTCTTCACCCGTCTTCGAAATCCTCACTCATCAGCTCTCTCCGTATTTTTCCTCTTCATGAATTTTTCCCCTCTATACGACATCATACTTGAAAAAAAAAATTTTCATACAAAATTGTTCAGGAGAGGTGATCAATGAGTGAATCAGCACGAGTAGCTATATATATATTAACTAGTAGGGTGCGTGGGGGCGCGGGCCACATGTGGCCCGCGTGCTGTCTTCCCGCCCATAAAACTATCGCCGTCATCTCCATCGCCAATTGGAATCCGATTGGCAGAGGGCTGAAAAAATTACCTAGGAGCACGGTCATGGTTATAAAGATAGTTAAGGGCTGTTTGACCAAAAACTACGCTGAACCTCATCTGATGAGGTTCAGCGTAGTTTTTGTTCGAACAGCCCTTAACTATCTTTAAAACCATGACCTTGCTCTTCGATCATCATTCAAATCCTAAATCATCACTAATACCGACTTTTTCTGTGGCAATTTTCCATGGAAAAATAAATCCCGCCATTTTGATTTTTTTTAACCATTCTGTATACTTTGAGACCCTGATCACCTCTTACTAAGAAACCACTCTTCTATCTTTTATACTTTCCGAGATATCGACGAAATTCGTATGGCGGCCATTTTGAATCCGCCATTTAAAAAATTTTTCAGCTCATTGCAAATTGCATGAAGTTCTGAGTATTTTTTGTTTGGGCACCCGACACCTATCTTAGATTCCCTGGCTGTGCTCTTCACCCGTCTCCGAAATCCTCAATCATCATCTCATTCCATTTTTTTCTGGTAGTCCTCCAAAAAATCGCATCAAAATACTGCATGTTTCACAACTTTTAGTCTCTTCAACATTCGCCATACATTCTCTATGGTAAAAAAAAAAATCCGCCATATTGGATTTTTTTTCTATTCATCGAATAGACCTTCGGGTCCTGATCACTTGTTGTCAAGAAACCGTTCTTCCATCTTTTATACTTTTCGAGATATTGGCGAAATTCGTTTGGCGGCCATTTTGAATCCGCCATTTTGAAATTTTTTTCAGCTCACTGCCAATTGGATGACGTTTCAAAAAACATTTGGTCGAGCACCCCCCACCTATCTTTGATACCCTGGCTGTGCTCTTCACCTGTCTCCGAAATCCTCACTCATCAGCTCTCTCCGTATTTTTCCTCTTCATGAATTTTTACCCTCAATACGACACCATCCTTGAAAAAAAAATTTTTCATACAAAATTTTTCAGGAGAGGTGATCAATGAGTGAATCAGCACGAGTAGCTATATATATATTAATGTACTAGTAGGTCGCGTGGATGCGCGGGCCACATGTGGCCAAACAAATTCCGCCATTTTTAATTTTTTTTCTATCCATCGAATAGACTTTCGGGTCTTGATCACCTCTTGTCAAGAAACCGTTCTTCCATCTTTTATACTTTCTGAGATACCGACGAAATTCGTTTGGCGGCCATTTTGAATCCCCCATTTTGAAATTTTTTTCAGCTGACTGCCAATTGGATGACGTTTCGAATGATATTTGGTCGAGCATCCTCAATCATCAGCTCTCTCCGTATTTTTCCTCCGAATGAATTTTTTCTTATATACGACCCCATCCGTGAAAAAAGTTTTTTTTCATTCAAAATTGTTCAGGAGAGGTGATCAATGAGTCAGTCAGTCAGTGAATCAGCACAAGCAGCTATTATATATTAACTAGTAGGGCGCGTGGAGGCGCAGGCCACATGTGGCTCGCGTGCTGTCTATTTGCCTTCCAACTTTTAGTCTCTTCAATATTCGCCACACATTTTCTATGGAAAAAATATATTACAAAAACAATCAAAATTCATCTTAAAAAAAGACGCTTGAGCTTGGACCTGGTTGCTGCAAATCTGGTTGCAAATCAGAGGGTGTACTAGATGAACGTTTTTTAATTATTATTTTGATAGTACAAAATCGGTTACAGAGTCTCGTTGGTTTTATGCTAACTACTATCTTCGACTGCAGGTCTCGGCCGGGTTCCCCGGGTTTGTGCTCCGTAATATTATTATATTTGTATTTTTCTAAAACGTAATTAGTAGGTAGGTGAGGTATTTCTATTTAGTAGGAACCAATATAGGGGTTGGAAGTTCAGAAATATCTCCCGCGCAGTTGGTAAATTTCTATTGACCGCCATGGCCAAAATAAAGTCGAGAGGATATTATTATTATATTATGTATTCATGAGAAACTCAGTATAGCCAAACAAAAAAAATCTCGTCTCCCTTACTGACTGTATATAGGTCTAAACTGTGGTTACGCGTGATGGTATTTGCACGTGGTGGAATTTACTCTACCTACCTAATTTTCTTAGTTCGTATCAGATTTTCTTTGGAGCTTTTGAGGACTAGGTATTTTGAAAAACTCAAGAAACACTTACCATATTTTAATTTTATTACTAAATGTAGCAAGAAAATTTATTTACAAATAATTAAAAAATAAATAATTTTAGCGCGAAAGGAGCGTGAGTCGTGAAAACTTGCGCAGGTCCTTCTCGTATAGAGGCTCGTGAGCCACTGAAGTACATCGCTTATTCGATGCGTTAGATCATTTTATGACTTCTGTTAGGCGAAATTTTGCAGCAATTTTTTTATTTAAAATCTGTCTTTCCAATAAATAGGTAATACAATGAGCTTACTTTACGTATAATTTTTATGAAATTTAGTCTAAAGCTTTGGAAATGCCATTAGAAAAATGAACAAAAACGACCTGTTTTCAAAAATTTTTATGATCGAGGCAAGTTTAACTTATCGTGTTTTCATGAGTACATTAAAGAGATAAGGCATGTATCTTTAATATTTATTTTTAACAGTGAAAAAAAAACTATTTTTTCATGACTTTGAATTGGTTTGAAAAGTGGCGTAGTCGCTAAAAACCGGGATAATGGGCCGTTAACCTCAGAATACAGAAAAAAACAATTATTAAATATCTTATTTGCAGCCGTATCCAGTTTTCAGATTTGGCGCCTGCCAGTTCTGGGTCTGTCTTACATTGTACTAGCTTTCTGTTTATCCAGCAAATACGTTTTGATTATATTCTTGAAAGCTATTATAGATGTCAGCCTGCGAGCTGGTGGTGGCAGGTCATTCCAGATCTTGCAGGCAGCAAACCTGAAAGTTCCTTTAAAAGCAGCAGTTCGATGACTCGGCATTGAAATTCGCGGTGTACCTCTCGTAGCATACCTTTTATTCTCATGCGCCCATTTTATTCTTTCCCGTAGGTAGACCGGTTTCCCAGTCGAGATGACACCGAATAACATTGCAGCTAGATGGAGTTTACGACGCCGCTCCATGTTAAGCATATTTGCACTATTTAAGTAGGGGGTTACATGTGTGCGAGGCGGAATTGAAAAACAGTATCTAGCACAGGCATTTTGAACGCGCTGTACCAGTTTAGATGATCTAGCCAGTATACAAGGCCCGTAAACTGAATCTGCATAATTTAATTTGGAAAGAATAAGCGCTTCACACAAACGTACTCTAGTATCAGTGCTAAGGTAGGGGCGCACTTTATAAAGAACTTTTAATCTATATAGACAATTTTTGACTACGCTCCTAATATGAGTTTCAAAATGAAGGTTCGCATCGAATATAATACCTAGATTTCTGGCTTCATACACCCTTTCCACAGTGTCATTTCGTATTTTCACGACCGGGTCATATGATTCAATTTTAGAAATTTTAGAAATTATAGACACATATAACTTCTCGTTTATCCTATGCTAAATTATAGATATCGATTTAGTTATACATACTGAATAATTGAAACCACAAGTCGATTGATGATAATATGAACCGTTTAACGCTAATGGTAATGGTATTTCCAAGCTCAAAATTCGCTCGGAGCATACCAGGACAATCGTTGGTGCTTTCCAAATGTGGGCGCAGGGCAATAAAGCCTGGTTAATGAACGAAAAGTGTTTGCGGTGGACCACCGACGACGGTCGCTGCCACTCGAGTAACACAATATTTAATATACGAGGCCTATGTGTCAATGTTGGTCCAGAACGTACCTTCTCTAGGAGTGGAGCAAAAATAACAATTACTTGACATATTTCAATAGCATACGTTTATAGTTTTACAAGTGTGAAAAAGTCTGTAAAGTCTGTAAATACTGAGTGAGGGACAATCTCGCAAGTCCTAACAACTTCGAGGTAACTTGGTAACGTTTATACCCTTGTAATGGCAAGTGCACCTGAAGGCATTACAAATTACATTTGGTTATATCTTCAAAACTACCATAGAACACTATAGAAGAAAGGGGATTTTTGCAAACCTCCTAAAAGCAACTTTAAATGTTTCAGCTTTTCAAGGAAGAAAATTCATTGCTATAAGACAGTACAATGATTGGTCAAAAGCTTATTTATCGTGACTTGACCTCTTATCTGTGTTTGAAGCTGAGGTGCCATGCCGCACCGTTGAAAGAAGTCGTATAAAAGTGTAGCTCCATTCGTATGTAGCAAAGAAAAGTTTTATTGGCTAGAGTAGAGTGTACGTAATAAAAAGCCGAAATCCTATTTATACAAAGCCACTTGTGGGTGCTTTCGGCACGTAAAAGAGTGTGCGCACGCCGATGCCGCCCGTGGGCCGTGCGTGAAGGCATTCTCGCGATCACTCCACCATGCATGGGATACGACCGCCATGACCGCTTTGATCTTTTCAATTGCCTTAATCTAATAGTCTTTCCAATAGATTACTTTTTTTATTGGCTACCATTTCTACTTTATGAAGTCGTCGTGGAGCGGAGCGTTGATTCAGATAAGTTTGAGAGGAGCTTAATTGAATGCTTCAAATCTGAAGCTTTCAATTAAGCAATGACCGTTAGTCATTTTAACGGAAAACGCCGATATCGAAGAAATTTATTGCTCTACTGATATCGACACAGATTTGAACTAACATTCAGACGAAATATCACGTTTATTAATTAAATTGATGTAACGTAATGTACAGTTTAAAGTTATTGATGGAGGAACCTGTGCTTTTAGCTTTTACTAATCGTTTCGAGTATTTGTTATCTTTTCGACTTTTTCATTCGAACAACTTACGCAGATGGATTTCGTTTTCGGTTTTAGATAATTCTTTCTGTCGACTCAGCGGTTGTTCCAAACTGATATATCACCGCCCACTTGGAATGCACTTTTATTGTAGAGCTTATCTAAATGACAGTGCAATATGGAACCGCTATCAAAACGATGTCAGGGATTGATGGCTGGGTGATGGCAATTTATCGCCACAGTAGGGCGCGGCGCTTCCAAGGATAACAGTACAAACAGGAGCGGCCTTTAGATGTTTGCTTCATTTTACTGTTTAATGGTACTATCGGGTTTCTATCCACTTTGGAAACATACGTTTGTACCAAGGTTTGTACTCATAACTCATAAACGAGAAGTGATCCTTTATGGTCATGATATTGTTGTTTATATTCTTTATACTTACCTATGTAAAGGTTATGCGATAAGCAGTTCTTTTTGTTGCCTCATTAGGTTAAAAAAAAATTAACGGAGTTCAAAAAAATAAAATTATTTCGAATTAAGTTATTAAAAGTTAAGATGAGTCTGAGTAAGCAATATATTCATAAATTTATAAAAGCACACTTCGTTTCTATTTTTCCATGAATACAAATGAATATAAATAAATTTTCTTATGAGTATACTAACTGGAAGTGTTGGCATATTAACGCCACATTAATTTAATGAATTCTATGAGTTTTCGTGCGCGTGCGCAGTTAAATGTTCGAGCGTAGGCGCACTCTGTGAACCCAATGAGGGCGAGATCGATTCTCGTCATGTGGGCGCTGCGTTTCTCTTTAACAAACCCTTTGTGAAATAAATTGGTTGGGAGAGTATGAACGATGGCCTTTTGCAGTTTTAAATGTATTGACACCCACTACAATCAGTCATAAACCATAATTAAATATAGGGGTATAAAAACTTCCCCTCCTCGATTCTCGAGGGGTTGGAAAGGCCTGGAATGCCCTTCCAGGCACTGTCTTTCCTGCCACTTACAATCCGGGTACCTTCAAATCAAGAGTGAATACGCATCTGTTAGGCAAGCGCGTTCCACCTTAGACATCACTTTCCTTCAGGTGTGATCACAGTCAAGCGGTAGCCTAAATGCTAAAAAAACTGAAAGATTTTTCGAAGTAGACAATTTAATGTATAGATACTCTTGCAAAGGTCTTATCGAAAATTTACATATTATTATTAGATAGTACTAGGTTTTACTGTCCCAATTACATTGACGACGGCAGACTAATTGGTACGCGTATATGAATCAAAAGGAGGAGGGTTTAGACTTGAGCCTTCGCCAACAATACGCTGGCTAAAAGATGGTGGGTAGACTGCACACACTTAAGAGGATATTAAGAAAGCTCCTGTATGCATGAGTATTTGACTTCAATTTTTTTATTACTTTATTATGAACTAAAATAAAAATAATAACGTACGACGACTTACGAATGAAGCCGCAGGAAAAAACCTACTCGAATTTACGAATACATTTAACATACAAAGCTGTCAACAGTTAATGATAAGACAATGTCGCAACTAAGAAAAACAATGAAGGCTTAATTACATCTCCGCGTTTTCTCTATCCCTTCAAGGAGAGTTCGTTGACCCCATGTGGGTGTCTAACACTACACACTGGCCACAGATAAATAATTAAAGTAGTGTAGTGTACTGAATCGTACAAAACCCAGAGATCACGAACAATAGCTGCATGATAATGATAAATCGGAAAAGCACAATAAAATTTGATGTGCGTTCTCTGAATCGGTGCAGTGTGTTGGTATCGGATCTAAAACGAGGAGTTAATGTGTATTAATATTGAATTTATTTTCGATTGATATAATCATTAAATTCGAGAAACCTTTTACACTAGAAGAAACGATGTGTGATACGAGTAAAATATCGACGACCAATCGTAATACAAAAAAGTATTGCCAAGTATTTTTCTTTGAATTTAAATTACATGTTTGAATAATTATACAAGAAGTTTTTTTTATTATTCAATTTACTTGACTGTTCATTTGTTGGTTATTGATGATTCAATAATTATTTTGAATAATGATTCATTCCAAAAATGCATAATAATTGAGTGCAATTTGTTAAAACAAATGGGAAGCGAACCCTAAATTGCCAGCCATCAACTGAGCCAGGAAAGTTATCAAGGTTCCTAGCTCTGTAAATTGTAATAGCATATAAACAAATAAATAAAAAAAAAAGATTCCGACGAATTGAGAACCTCCTCCTTTTTTTGAAGTCGGTTAAAAAAGCCTTTTATTTCCCATCACCAGTGAAAGTAATTAACAATTCAAAAATATGATTTAAAGTAAACTAAACATCTATAAATTAACACAAAAAAGATAAAGTGAAATAATCTTATTCTATGATGAGCATGTACGAGTACCTATTTCCTTCGATCAAAAGTTACTGCCGTTTGTCGTGAAGATTCTGGGGCCATTGTGTTGTAGTGATAAAAAACACTTCAAGCATGGCACGGCAATCATCTGGTGATAGCCCGTATTTAGCCTTCAAGAGAAAAGTGAATAGGCATTTCTAGGCAATTTCGCGCTCCAACGACCTTCGCTTTCCATCAGGCATGATTGTCGTCAAGCGCAAGCCTATATCTACAACAAAAAAAATCTTGGCATTAACAAGATAAAATAACAAGAACAATAAATTAGACGGACGACGTCTTAGTAATCCGAGTCCCGTTTTTACCTTTTGGGCACGGAACACTAGAAAAAGACGTAGTTATTAAAGAAACAAATGCAGAAGAATAGAAGCTACTATTTTCTTACTCGTAAGTCGTAAGGTTTAAGGGGAACGATGACGTAGTGACTTATTGAGTGATTTATGTTAATTTAAATGCATAGAGTATGCGGTGCAGTCCTGCTCGCACAATCATAGGGCCCGCACCGCGACCGACGTTAAATGAACTGAATGCGGGATGGGTTATTTGATATCGAATAATCGAACGCGGGCCGCATAATCGATTCACCATGATATGATGGATTGTTCAGCTTGGCCGTAATTAAATGATTAAATTAAGGTTTCTAAGTAATTCTTCCAACAATATTTATGTCACATTTTATTTATTTATCAAATGATCACGCAAAATTAGTGTGATCGTTAGAAATATATTTTCATCATGGGAACAAATCCAAAAAACAATTTTCTTATACTTTGATTAAGCTCAGGCTTCGTGCAATGGCAACGCAACTAACATAATTATAATATACTTATTTCATTTCCAAAATTATAAAAAAATATTTTAAAGTGTTGTTGTTTTAACACATGAAAGAAAATAAGAAATTCTATTGGAAACTGGAAGAATTGGGGAGGAATTTTTATCATTCCCAAATAAGTTCGTTTTAATGTACGTATACGTAGGTCCTATGTCGCACGGATATAGTACGTTTCATGTGTTTCATTTGTTTCACTCGTTTTTATCTTGAGTTTTGTTTTTTTTTTTTTAAATTTATTACTGCATTTTTCTTAACTACAGAAAAATAATTGGTTGGTTTGTCAGTAATTAGAATCTCATACATATTTGGCTCTGTCAATTAATGCATAATTATCTATCGCCCGTATAATAATAATTAAAAGGTAATTTCAATTATATAACAAATTTGCTTCCGTTATTACATAGGTATGCTGCCGTGTTATCAACGATTTGTGTGTAAATAATTAGGGTCTACATTATAATTTTGTACATCGTCATAGACGATGGGTCGGGACCCCGGGTTCCGTGGCTTTATGATCACCATAATCACATAATGATGCACCCACGAGCGTAACAAAATACACACGCCTAATGACCCTTGTTACTTTCAAATTACGTTATTTGCGGTAACTACGAGTACTTCTGTAAGCTCTATGGGTATTATTGAAAGGAAAAAAAATATGATTTTCAGCTGGACAGATTAATTTGTTTTGCTATAATCCGCTACTTGAAAAGATTCTGTATGGTACAATCACAGATTGGTACATTATGCAGGAACACTGCCCTCATGAAACACCACATACAATTTTACAACAATTTCTTCATTTTTTTTGGAAGTAAAAGAATTCTTTTGAAAGTAGCGAATTGCAAGGCATAGCTGTCTTGTTGGCGAAACGATGGAAAGATTTTTTTTTTTAATTTCTAATGTAAATTTTGAAACATTTTCAAGAATAGCACTGCTATTTTTATTATTAGAAATGATAGCAGCTGTTGTGCGTATGTCAGTTTTGTAAACCAAAATGTTTTTTTCTTTACAGGCTTCTTGTTGGAGCGCCACTCGGTCAAAATTTACAACCGAACACCACGAAATCTGGGGCGCTGTGGAAATGTCGAGTCAGCCCTGCCACGGACGACTGTGAGCAAATCGTCACCGATGGAAAACGAAGTAAGGAAACTACTATTCAGGTCTATATAAGCAGGGTTTAGGTTCTCACGTAGTTATGGTTTTGTAGGATAGATTAAATTTTGCTAAGCTAAATTAGTTTTTAGTAACACTGAATTATAAGCAGTTCAGTTCAGTTAAGTTTAAGGAAATTGATAGTAATAAGATAATACTTACGAAAAATAGAAGAATTAGGTACATTAACAAATTCTTACATTCATCAAATCAGGAATGCAACTAGTTTAATGTCAATTCAGTAATTAAGAATGGGTGTAATAAAATTAAATGAAACCTAGTTTTATCTTTACGCAGTAAAAATCTGAGTCTCAACTTTTGTTACAAAAAAATCAATTTACGATCCATTTCACTTCCAGAGATTAAAATACGTAATGTGTTGTAAATAATATAAATTTTAGTCACATATAGGTGTGAAAAATAAATTAGTAATAGCTCTAGATGTAGAGACAGCGTTAATGTAGTTATGAAACCACTTTCATATTAATTAGGTAATCCACGTATTAGAGCTTAATGTAGGCCACACTGTATTCTCGTAGTTACAAAACACAAACCACAATAAAGTGAAGCAAGGAAACGCTGGAACGATTTGTATGTCATTATAAGTTTTAATGATATGTTGTCTTTTGTCGGTGGTGCCCCAAACAGCGAAGTACGGCAAGATAAACACCAGTAAGTGAGCTGTGGTCTCAACCTCCTTATACATTTAATCATTCGCTCCTAACTAATAACAACTAATCGCTGTTACTTTGATACTAATTGCCGACTTTACTAAGTTCCAGCTATGCCCTGAAGGAATATGTAAAGCATGTTCTAACTGAATGAATCGGACATTATTTATACGACCACTGTCCACGATTTGGAATTTATTTCCCTTGCTCTTATAATTGTCAAGCAAATATTTCAAAGACATGTATTATATTGCGATTATGTTTTAATTAAAATGGAAATAAATTTCAAATCTAACTATGTACATGAATCAGCACTAACTGCTTGCAAAAGCACCCACTCACTGCTTGCCGACACTTTATTCGTTAGAATGTAATAATCATCGTTGTAGATATTTATTGTTCACGAAAATGCGAAAATTGTACATTGTGAGTATAGTATTCAGTAATTATGTAATTTCGATTGTACACTTTTTTTATTTATGTAGTTAATTAAGTTAAATTATTAGATAACTAGATTCAGTCTTTTTTGTTTGTACATGGAAACGCTTTCGTTATTTGTTGTTGTAAAGCAAATTAAACCATTTCAAAGGTAACAATTTCAAATCATGGGGTTGCGTTTGTCAGCTTTCCGGGTCTTTATTTGAAAGAGTTTAGTTAGATAGGTTTTTATTATATTTTTAATCTATAACAAGGTGATTGGTTAAAATCTCATAAGATTTTGTAATATTAGAAAAAAATTAAATTATATAGGTACCTAATTATTAAATGTCTAACTAAAAAACCACAATATGTCTGGTTTTAAGACATCAAGTCGCCTAACAAAGTAATATGTAGCAAACATAACGCTGGGCCGAATAACAACAATAGCCATAGTGTAACAGTTAGTCATCTTTTGAATAAAACTTATTAATGGTGTCTTCTGGTGAATTAACGAATCGGCCATTGATTAATTTTATCAGCTCAAAATTAACAGTAGTATTCGATAATGACCATTAACCTGAGACCACACCGATCAATGATAATTCACGCCGTACCCTCACTACAAATTCATTACAGGTCACAGAAGAGCATCGTCACATTTTTTTTAAATAACTTTATAGCTTTGTGATTTTTTATCTGTCAGTTTTTTTTTTTTGTGAAGAAAGCGATTACCTTTTGCAAGGCTTTATAAATAACTCTCGAATTTTATCAAGCTTCTAATATTAAGGAAGACTTAAAATGATATAGTTTCATAAAGCTCGGCAAAAAGTTTTCGCTCTTGCTACAAAACTTCGACGATTAAGCATGTTTTACTTCCGACTGAGGATGAGAAATTATTGAAACTTTCACATAATATGTATGTGATATGAGACACGATTTCTGTTTTATTTCCTGCAAGGTTTTCTGTGCCCCACGGTAACAAGATATTCTTATTTTGCATCACACACGCCTGGTTGCAATGCTTCGCATTTGCCAACGATCTACGACTTGGTTTCGATCTTGGGTTTCTTACCAATCTTATGAGAAACGAAAGCAACATTTATATTTGTCTATACTCTATACCTACTTGCTTGTTGCCTTTGTTTTGCATTTATTTAAGATATGAGATACGCGAATAAAAGTGTATTTAATCATGCGTTCAAACTAAAGTCCTATACTTGAAGGGAAAGATCAATGTTTTGGGTTTAAGTTTAACTTGAAAACTTACATTTTAATCGATTGTTTTGTGTCTAATTTAGTTGTTTTATGCTAATGAGAATTGTTTGCGAGGAGTGCATAGCGTCTGAGAAATTCCTACTAACATATTTAAAGGATTTTGTTGAATTATTTAAGCTCCAGCAGATTATGCTGACATAATATGTTTTGCGGCTTCTTTATTTGCGCACATTTTTTTTTAATTATAATCTTAATAAAGAGAGCTGATTGTGTTTAGGTATCGATTCTTCTCATCTGACTGGGCCCCATTCTGACGAGATCAAGGACGGTCAGTGGCTAGGAGTTTCCGTTCGGAGTCAGGGCGCTGGAAAGAAGGCTGTTGTGTGTGCTCACAGGTACTATTTGAAAAAAATTACGCAATGTATTAATTTTAATAGCTTAATAAACGACAAAACGCCAGACGCATAAAATATGAGGTTGACTTAGGGTCAATTTACACCCCGAATAGGAGCGACTCTTTTTAAACAGCATAATAAACTTTATATTAATTTTATAAGATACAAACTAAGTACTTAGGAGCTTTTTTTTAAAAGCATAATTAACTTCATGACAAATATTATAAGATACAAACTAAAGAGGAGCTAAAAAAGGTCATGCATCTTCCAGGGAATCCTCGCGCATTCTCAAGAATTATTTATTTTGTATATTAGACAGTCGACGTAAAGTTCATTATGCTATGTAAAAAAAGCCGCTTCCATTCCATTGAGGTAAAATAAGTTAAAAGCTGGCTGAGATATGAAATTCTCAAAATTATGGCAAATTCGTTAATGCAGTTTATTAATGTGTAAGTCTTACCCCGATTTGCACGAAATAAATTAAAAAATTTAAGTGCTAAGTACTTAAACTAATTTCATCGCAAGAAATCGCACAATCAATGATAAAAAATTTCATAGGTACATTTTTTGGTATTGATTGCGATTAAATTAGTTTAAGTACCACTAAAATTTATGATTTGGTTTCGTGCAACTCGACACAACTTAATCAAAATAGTTTTTGACTTCATTAGACTCTAAAAGCATCATATAAATACATTTATAATTGCTTACTCTTTGTACGTCAAAACATTAATAATTATAAGCAACGTATAGATGTAAGTAACCGTCCAATTAGAAATGGCGGACACAAGTTAGTTGTAGTACCACACCGTTTACGTAAAGTACAGAAGTCCTTTGTGGGGTTGAGTATACGCTTCTACAATATGATCCCGAAGTCTGTTTTGGACTTACCTTTACACAGGTTTAAAGTCACTGTCAAAAAACATCTAATAAGTCGGGGTTACTATACTATTGAAGAATTTTTCAATGACAAGAATTGTTGGAATGATAGGGATATATTTCCATCTCTTCACGAGATAACTTAAAAATTATGTAATAATTATTGATATTATTTAAGAAATTGTATATAATGACATTTTTTTTTGAAAAGAGCAAGTGCTGAGTTTCTTGCCAGTTCTTCTCGGTGCAAACCTGCTTTCCGAACCTGGCGGTAGAGTTTTGACTTTTCATAAGAGCCTATTAATTGGGCCTATGTGAAAATAAAGATTTTTCATTTTCATTTTCATCGTTCGAAGATCATCAAAGCTCTTTTAGGATAGTTTGATGTGGCTGTGTATAAAATGTTTATTTTGATATATTTACAGATACATCCGTAAATCTGGGGAGTCGCAATTCGGCCAAGGGCTCTGCTACACGCTCGGCAACGACCTCCAACTGGTCGACGTGTGGGAGCCGTGCCGAGGCCGCTCTGTGCTAAGGTAATAATTTAATATCCCATTGCCCTTAATCGCTTCTCATCATTAATTCGGTTCTTACCTAGTCTAATCGTAAGCAATTTCTTATAATATTTATCACTTGACATGAAACGAATCGATTTTGCATTCAGCATCATTAAAACCTTTCTCTTTAGTTTATCTTTGACCATACCTTTCGATTTGCGAACTAATAGCGGAATTTTCATAAACTTTTAAGTAGAAATTATTTAGTTTTTCATTACCTAAAGATTTAATTACTATAATTATTTCAGGGAACACGAAGAATTCGGTTTTTGTCAGGTCGGTACGAGCAGTTCCCTCCTCGAAGATGACACGTTAGTTCTAGGAAGCCCTGGACCGTATACGTGGAGAGGGACTATATTTACCCAGGATACGAACGATGACCTATTAGAGCGAGATCACGTTGTTTATATGGCCCCAGTCGAAGACGGTGCTAGTCCTGTTGAAAAGTATAGTTATCTAGGTACGTAGAAAAAAACTTAAGGTCAATTTACACCGCGGCGGAATGGAATGGAATGGAAGCATTAATTTCGCTTTGTCGCGAGCAGGCGTGCGAATTCGCCGGAATGCTCCAGTATTGCAATAGATTGTTTCGTAAGCGCAATTTGGGACTGCAATTCGGTAACCGATTCAACCGACTCCGTGTTCGCACCACTTCCCGCAGATCCCACAGCTGATGGCGCCGACAGTAGGCTACGGGGAATTTTCGAGAATGCGCGAGGATTCCCCGGAAGACACGCGATATTTTTTTTGCTCTTATTTAATTTGTATGTTATAAAACTAACATAAAGTCCGCTATGCCATGTACAATTTTGTTGCAAAAAATTGCTTCCATTCCATTAGGCAGCGGTGTAAATTGACCCGAATTTTCTGATTTTTTTCTTCAATTTTCTATTTTATGTTCAAATATTAATGGCTTTAATATTTCTAGGTATGTCGGTGTCGGGGGCCAGTTTTTTCGGACCTGAACCCTCGTACGCGGCAGGAGCGCCTCGAGCGCATGGCACGGGTCAAGTGGTGCTATTCAGTAAACGCGTCATCGACGACTGGACTCGAACTGACGTTGACATCCTCAACTTCACCCTTGTCCTCAGCGGTGAGCAGTTCGGATCCAGTTTTGGATATGAAGTTGCGGCTGCTGATGTCAATGGCGACGGGTAAGAAAATATATGAACTGTATTAACATATAGATTTACCTAGCACATTTTGCAGTAAGAGAATCCCGTGCAGGTAGGCGATTCCCTTAACGCTTCGGCTACATTTCGTGAAGTGTAATGTTTAAAAAGGCCATGGCTTTTACATATAGGTACATATATGCAGAAGAATATTGAAATCAAAACGGTTTTGCGAACACTGAAAAATTAATTTTACGACTATTGACAGAGCGAAATATTGAATACATTTCAAGACGCAATATGGTCGAAAATTAATGTTTTTTTCAGGTTACCTGACCTTCTAGTTGGTGCACCTTTTTATTTCTCTAAAGACATCGGCGGCGCTGTGTACTTATATCTTAACAAGAACCGCAATTTACCTCAAAATTATAGTCTAAGATTGACTGGCAAGCCTGAATCGCAATTTGGCATCGCCATCGCGAATACTGGCGATTTAAACAAAGACGGCTGTGAAGATGTGGCGATCGGAAGTCCTTACGAAGACAATGGTGTGGTGTACATTCATATGGGGGATAGGAAGAATGGGCTCAAAGCGAAGCCCGATCAAATTATAAGAGCTGAGTCTTTGCCAAGAGTTATCAAAACATTTGGCTACTCTCTATCTGGTGGAATGGACTTGGATGCTAATGGGTATCCGGATTTACTTGTTGGTGCTTATGAAAATGTAAGTTTTTTATCCTTAACGGCCTACAAGCCGTATTTAGGTGATTTTGAATGAAGTTTTATGCAAAAACTATAAAGAAAATTACTTTCAAATTTACACGTCATGTATTTTGGGTCTTTAATCTTAAATCGCTAAGAAGCAGAAACACGATTGGATAAAATTTTCTCGATAGAAAGTTCTCCCAAAAGTTGCTCCAAAATCTCAGTTTTTCTATATTTTATCGGAAACTACAATGGATGTAATTGTAATTTTTGTTTTAATGTATCGGTAATAATAATATCCTAAAACGCTTAGAACGGATTTTTGATAACCAACTTAGTTTTTGAGTAATTAGGTAAAACGTCGTTTTTCTGCTATATTCTTCCGCGACGCTGCATGTCGCACCTACCAAATCTCCGTGAGAGTGAGAAAGACAAAAATAAATTCAATCAATCCCCTTAAGGTGTTTAATCCCTACTAGCCCGCGAAATTCAAATTTTGTTTATTTTTTGCAAATATTAGACTAACTACACATTGTAGGTTTATGGCAATGAATTTTCCGAGCATAATATTTATGCATCTAGAAGTTTTTCATAAAAATTTGCTCGAAAATTCCCACTCACCTCATATTGGTTCCCAAAAGACATTTTTTTCAGTTTCCCAGATTCTGAGCTATGGCTAATCAATATGAAGTAAGTGAGTGTTTTTGACCAAAGTTTTTATAAAAGTATGTAGATGCATAAACTTTATGCTGCAAAACTCATCGTCATAAGCCTACGGTTTATAAAAAAGCCTATTGTTTGCGAAAAACTAAATAAAATTGGAATTTCACGGTCTACTACGACCAATGCACCTAAACTTACCGTTATGTTGTCGTTTCTTATCGAAATGTTTAATTATGATTTTTCGTTAATTTTACAGAGTAGCATCGCACTTATTCGAGCGAAACCAATTATCGATATCAAAACGTCAATTCGTCTAACTGATGGTAGTATTACCATTGACCCAACGAAACAAGGATGCCAGACGGATCCCATGTCAACGTATACTTGCTTCCACTTCCAAGCGTGCTGCATCATAGAATCCATCGTAGCATCAGCTCAAACCAACAGCCATGAAATTAATTACGTGATTGAAGCCGAGACGTTTCCCGGTGGGCGAAAGTACTCTAGGGTTTTCTTTGATTCGGAGAAATCAAATATTGTCAACAAAAACGTGAATGTCCGCAAAAATGTGGAAAATTGTAGAGAACATACCGTTTATTTGAAGAACAATACCAGGGATATACAAACACCTATTAAAGTAAGTAAAATTATTGTACGGCTATAAACATTATACTACTACACTAATATAGGCATCACCAAAATGAGGCAGACCACCGTATAAGTACACTACTATACGATATAAATTAGCAGCGTTTTATGTAAAATCTGAAAAATTTGTGGATATAATTGAAAGTATCTCTGATACCGAAACACGATTTCGCAAACTTTACTAGACAGAAATAAAATGCAATTGTATTTTTTTATTACATAAATTTGCATTTTTCTCATTATTTCTCATCTTACATTATTTTTATTGTGACAGAGAAAACGGCGTTTTAAATTATTTTTGGTACGTCTGCATTTTCTTGATTTTCACTAAGTTATGTTTCCTCAAGCAGCGACTTCCATGCAACTTCTCATGTCTCGCATTTTGAATTAGACAGTGACCGCCGATGCCACTATTCACAATAATTGATTCTCAATTCGATGAAATCATAAAATTGTACATCGGCCAACCATCCAATCCAACCAGCGCATCCAATCGCCTTAACTGCATAACTGACGCAAGCATTAACCAATCAGCGCTATGTTAGCTCGTCGCTGTGAAAAGTATTTTTGCAAAATCAAGGTACAGTAAAATTAACATTGTTACAGTTTCAAGTGACGTACAAAATAGTGCAAGTTCAGCCGCAGTACAGTACAACGGGCGACCTGCCCCGGATAGACGACTACCCGATGTTGAACGCGACCGCGCGGACTGCTTTCAGCGCCAACTTCTTGAACGACTGCGGCGCTGACGGCGTCTGTGTCAGCGATTTGATTGTTCGTCCCGAATTGGAGCTAGAGAAAAGTAATGTATTTTATTGAACATCTTAATTTAATCACAGGCTCTATCTATTTATTAATAACTTTAGGTTAAGGCACGGATTAGGTAATAGACAGTTTTGTATGTTATATCTTTTTGATCGATGATGATTACACGATGTCCTGTAGGCACTTAAATGCTAGGTACCAATATACATACAGTCACGGAATGAAAATGATCGTCACCTTAATATCGGCTTTCACATGCACTAGTACTGCAAGTCCATTATGTCAACATAACAGTGCAATCGACCAGTGCAAACGAATCGCTCTGAAAATCGACGAACCTTTTCATTCCGTGACTGTACCAGTCTGTATTCTAGGCAGGTCGTTTCCTTATTATTAATATTTACTATAGTATAGGCTAATTTTCTAAGTAGAACGAATTATGCTTACAGCCAAAGATGGTAAGGCATACGCACTGACGCTGGGCCAAGAAGAAGAGATCAAACTGTCAATATCAGTGGACAACCTCGGCGAGTCCGCGTACGAAGCACAGTTGTTCGTACAACACCACGCTAGTTTACACTACATTGCTGCAAATATCACGGTACAAATACAATATATTTTCTCCAATATTCTTAAAAATTTTTTTTTCATTCTACTATTCAATCCTACCAATGTCAGTCCCTATCCTTTCTTTGGCATTAAAATATAGCCCATTTTTTTCCTGAGCGTTTAAAATTTCTCAAACAGTTAGAATTAAAAATCTCCTATATTTCAGTTTCTTATAGAGACAATAATTAAGGCCTTATTCAGCGTCTCATAAACCCAACCTGTATTATAACACTTAGAAGTAAAAAAAACATAATTATGTACGTCACACAATTAAATGATTTCAGGGTAAGCACATGATCTGCACAAGTGTGAACAAAACAACAGTATCCTGTCAACTTGAGAACCCCTTCAAGAAACAACCAACCGGCAGCCCTCCAATCACGCTGCGATTTGACGCCAGAGCTCTAGAAGACAACGAACCATCGGTGATATTCACTGTGTGGGCGAACTCCACGTCAAAAGAAAAGCGTTTGAAGAAACCCGAACAAGTAGAAGCCCTAGTGATTAAGAACGCTGAACTATTGATAAAAGGGTAAGTGCAGACAAAATCAGACAAAGACAACTCTGGCTATCCATAAATCTTTAATTACTAGGTGGTTCTACTTTTAATCGTAATAACAAGAAATCATTAATTTTATAATTAAAAAATGTGAAAATGTATATCTACCTACAACTACTATACTATACTACTAACTAATACTAATACTAACTAATACTAATACTAAAAATATATACCTACGCAAAAGATAAAAATCTGTTGCTTACCTCACAGTTTTTGTCTGTCAGAAGTCAGTATTCAAGTTTTGTTAACAATATGCAGTTATAGTTACTAACACGATTTCTAAAATATAATTACAGTGCTGCGCGGCCTGAGCAAGTGTTCTATGGAGGAGAAGTGAAGGGAGAATCCGCTATGACATACTTCGACGATGTAGGAACACGGGTGATACACACGTATCAGGTAAGAATACTTTTTACATACTTACCACAAGTTAGTAAATACTTGACTGCAATCTTACCTGATTCTAAGTGATGATGCAGCTGAAAATGTTATCGTGCTTACCTGTAAGGGGTAATAACCCCTTATGGTGAAATCCAGAACCTACCGCTCAAATCTGAACACACTGACAGGGAAATCGTAAATATAAAAAGCCTGGCATGGAGCATTGGGCAAGTCGACTTGCCAGAATATGTTGGATCTATCTTCGCTAGAGGCTATGAATGATTGAAATCCGGGACAATAAATCAATGAAGTACCTACCTTAGACGCAAGTCTATCTAGAAAGTGATGTTAAGTTTAACTTGAATTTAATGTTACAAGATTTGGGAATAATAATTAGCTAGCAAACAAGAGAATATTATAAAAGAGGAGTTATGAAGTAAAACCATTAAAAATATTTGTTTTAATGTATAATTTCAGGTGTTCAACGAAGGTCCGTGGCGAGTGTCGTCCGTGCAGGTGGTGATATCCTGGCCTCATCAGGTGGCATCCGAAAATGCTCAGGGGAAATGGTTACTTTACCCAGAAGACGTTCCTACAGTCGACGGGGAATCGGCAGGTAATATATAATATTAAAAGTAATAGTTATTTGTTATGCAAGGCCGCAAAATGGATTTTTGGGCCGAGTGTCAAATTTGAATGCTGAGCGGCGAAGGATTCGAGGGTTGAACCCTGAGCGCAGCGAGGGGTTCAAAGAATAGAATCCTGAGCATAGCGAGGCATTTAAAGGACTCGAGAACCAAAAAAAATTTGCGGCCGTACATAACACAAAATTTTTCATCTCACCACAGCGAGGAAAATTACTAGAAGAACACTTGGATCGGCATTGCAATGTATGTTAGATGTTGTCTGCAATAACTTCACACACTTTATTAAATCTACCTTAAATCATCACTCATCTTATTACTAAACAGTAATGAATAAAAACAAGACATTATTATTATTTAGCACGATTAGAAAAAAAAAATTGAGAAACTTTTTTTCTACTTTTATTTTGGATACGTTCAGAAACATCAACTTCTATGAACCAAAAATAATAGAAGATTAGAAAAAAATAACAATAATTAGATAAACAATAAGTAAATATCATGTGGATTTAATTAGATGATTTAATTAAGAAAACTAAATTTGAGTTATTATTTTTATTGATATTCCAAGTAAATGTAAAAACAAATAAGTAATGTAGGTACCTATACAAACTCTAAGGTCGAACTTCGCTACTGACCGTATGCGTTATTAAAAAAAAGTCTTCAGCTTTTGACATTATAGACGGAATGCGAGAGTACGTTAAGTTCGAATTTGAAAATGCTTTGCGGCCCTAGGGCGAGAAGGGATTTTCATACTACTTTCTCGCCCTAGGGAGAAATGAAAATTCTTTTGGGCCCTAGGGAATATAATAGCATTTTCCGCCCGCATTTTAGGCATTAAAATAGTTATTTGTTATGCAAGGGCGCAAAATGGATTTTTGGGCCGAGTGTCAAATTTGAATGCTGAGCGGCGAAGGATTCTAGGGTTGAACCCTGAGCGCAGCGAGGGGTTCAAAGAATAGAATCCTGAGCATAGCGAGGCATTCAAAGGACACGAGACCCAAAAAAATTTGCGGCCGTACATAACACAAAATTTTTCATCTCACCACAGCGAGGAAAATTACTAGAAGAACACTTGGATCGGCATTGCTAGTATGTAAGATGTTGTCTTGAGTAATACTCTGCAATAACTTCACTCACTTAATTAAATCCACCTTAAATCATCACTCATCTTATTACAAAACAGTAATGAATAAAAACAAAATATTATTATTTATGACGATTAGAAAAAGAATGAGTTACTTTTTTTTCTACTTGTATTTTGGATGCGTTCAGAAATATCAATTTCTAAGAACCAACGATAATAGAAGATTAAAAAAAAATAACAATAATTAGATAAACAATAAATAAATACCATGGATTTAATTAGATTATAATTAATAAAAAATAAAAAATAAGAGTTATTATTTTTATTGATATTCTAAGAAAATGTAAAAACAAAAAGTAATGTACACCTATACAAACTCAAAGGTCGAACTTCGTTACTGACCGACTGACATTATTAAAAAAAAAGAAGTCTTCAGTTTAATGGTGGCACCACACATGGCTATTTGTATTTGCCTATTTTTTATATTTGTCAAATAACTTCCATGTGTGGAGAGAATATTTGCCAAAACTATTGCCATATTTGCCTGTTTGGCAAATACAGCCAATAACATATTTGGCTCCATGAGGTCGAAAATTTTGGCAAATACGCGATCATCCAATCACAAATACAAATAGCCATGTGTGGTGCCACCATTAGACATTATTATAGACGCAATACGAGATTACGTCATGTTCGAATTTAGAAATGCTTTGCGGCCCTAGGGCGAGAAAGGATTTTCATACTACTTTCTCGCCCTAGGGCGGGAAAGGATTTTCATACTACTTTCTCGCCCTAGGGAATATAATAGCATTTCCCGCCCGCATTTTGGGCATTAAAAATCTCCTTTCCGAGCGGGTGAGATGAAAATCCCTTTTCCGAGCGGGTGAGATGAAAATTAATTAATTTTGCTCTGTTGCTAATGAAACTAACATTTTTAGACAGATGACTATCGACCATCGAACAGCGTTTTTCATAACAAAAGGCCATTTTATTTGGTACCTATAATATTTTTAAGATAATTCAAATTGCCTGGCTCAGTAAAATTCATCGATAATAGCGAACCAAAAACGATAGCCTGTATAGACACACAACAAAACAAACAATTGAAACTTTATCTTTTTACAGATCAAAGAAATGGAGAATGTTTTATATCTGAGAGCGAGATCAATCCACTGAAACTGACAACGCGGTTAGGTTCACCAGAACCTTATCTAGAAAATCTGGAAATGGATCCGTTCCTGACTACTGGAAAACTGAGTGTTAGCTCAAACGAAAAAGGATATAACTCTACAAGGATAACTAATCACATAGTTGATTATAGTAGTAGTGTAGAAAACAAAGTCAGGCGGAAAAGAGAAGACGACATCATAAAAGCTGAAGCCTATACCGATAAGGATGGTCATCGAAAACATGTAGTAAATATGGTGAGTAGTCAAGAGTTTTCATTTCTTGAAAAGGTACGTGTAGCAGGTGGTGTTTAAGTTGAACCCTGCGCAGAACATAACACATTTTTGGGTGTTAACTGAGGTGCGGATAAAGGAGCCGCGAGAGATTTATGTACCTACGCAGACGACCGCCATTTTGGGTCAACTTAATTGCCGCGTACTGTTCACATCATCACGATTATCAATTCAAGTTGTCGCGCTTTACAATCGGATTTTCATTAAGATTTCACTTATCACTGAAGTCAGGCAAAGAGATTGCTCGTGGCAATGAACCAGTTTTTAATTTTTTCCTATTTTTTCTTAATTCTGTATATTGTTTTTCCTTTTAGAAACTATAAGCTGTTGCTTCGTATTTTCTTCTATGAGCAACAATATCCTAATAATCTCGTATCATAGAGTTTGTAATGAAACTCTTCCGAAACAGCTAGACCGATTTTTACGAAATTTTCTGTGTATCTTCAGTAGGTCTGAGAGTAGCTCGTTAGGTATTTTTACATACCTAATGGCAAAACAACATCTGCCGCGTCAGCTATAGTAGTGTTATTATCTCTCTGCAGACTCGGTCATAAATCATTCGAGTGTTTCGCTTTTGTTGTTCTTTGTTGAGTTGTGCATTACTGCAGAACAACAAAAGCGAAACACTCGAATGATTTATGACCGAGTCTGCAGCGAGATAATAACACTAGTATAGTTTGGGTATAAACTCTTTGTTCCCAGAACTGTCTGAAGAAAACGGCCAAGTGCATCCAGTTCCAATGCGTGATCTACCGGCTGGGCCGCACGCAGGCCACCACCATCACCGTGCGCGCGCGCCTGTGGAACTCAACCCTGGTCGAGGACTACCCGCGAGTGAGCCACGTCAACATTGCCTCCACCGCCAAGATACACATACCCGAGCACTACAACATACACCAGAAGAATTACGACGATGACACGTTTACGGTTGGTAGTTTTGAAAATCGTATGTTTGAAAGAAAGAAAGAAATCAAGTAGCTCGTAAGAAAGAAAGAAGTCTGCAAGACGCCGAGAGCGGTGGCATCCTTATGTGGTTGATATCCAACAAACTCGCACGAAACGTTTTTCTTCCACGTTTCTGATACGAACCGCTAACCGCCCTTCCAGCCTCCGTGTTTCCAGCCAGTACAATCTGGGTGCCTTCAAGAGAAAATAGGCATTTTCTAGGCAAGCGCGCTCCAACCCAGACCACATCATTGATTTCCATCTTCGATAATAAATAAAATAAAATAAATTGGTTGTCTGTAAAGTCGGTTTACGGACGATAGATTTACGTGATAACGTCATAATCATAATCATTATTTTATATAATTTTTATCGTACCTCTCTATCGCTTGTTTCGCGCTCTCGTTTGCACGCACAGGCTCAAGTGGAATGTTACGCGGAACGTTACTATGTTACTATTTTTCATGAGTGCTGCTGGTGTTCATCAATTTATAAGACGTTATCACGTGAATAAAGTTTATTTGGGACCATAAAAAGCATAACATACAAAAAAAATACAAAACATGCTAAAAAAAACAACATCAAAAGAAGTAAAAAGAAAAAAAAAACTTAATAAATGTGGATGTGGTCCCAAAATGGTATCCACTTAGCGTTTACTAAGCATGTAGCCTCTAGTAGGGCCCACATGCAAAATGCTGGTCTTCCGTGGAGCCATAGATGATTGGTATAGATGTTCCAAAGGTTGTGATAACCTACGAATTGTCTGGTGGGAGGCATCGGCTGTGGCTAGTAACCGCCCTACCAGCAAAAACAAGCAGAAAAAGTTTGTGTAGAAACCTTTCATGGTAACTATTAAAAGAAACTTAATCCTACCAAATTGGTACGATAAAAACTTTGGCTACATCATCACTTACCATCAGGTGAGATCGCAGTCAAGTAAAAAAAAGAATACTATTAGCTACTTTATTACAAAAACTGGAAACCTCTTATCAGCACTATAGTCTGCAGGTTGTGTCAACTAATTTTAACGAATACGCAATCTTGAACTCCCGTTGCTCCATAACGTTCACTAGATGGCAGCATTGAGACGAGAGGACCTTTTTTATCAGTATTTGACTGCAATCTCACCGGATGGTAAGCGATGATGTTATCGTATTAACATTAACATGGAAGGGATAAGTAACTCACCCTAACGGTTTTTACACAGCATCGCGCCGGAGCCCTAAATCGCTTGACGATGCGTTCTTGTTGATAAGGCTTCAAACATTCGTAAGAATAAGTATAGGCCATAACTTACACTACAGAGGTTTTAGTTTTCTCTTAACAGCTATCTCACAATTTGCTTACACAAGGAAAACTTTTTTTATTGTTTCAGGTGGAAACAGTTGCGTATCCAGATTTGAAGATCAGTGAACCCTCAGAAGTGCCGTTGTGGGTGATAATAGTTTCTATAATAGTGGGTTTAATAGTTCTAATTCTGCTCATAATCGCGCTCTGGAAGCTGGGCTTCTTCAAGAGAAGTCGGCCGGACCCGACGCTTTCTGGGAACTTGGAGAAGAATAACCACGAATCCAGTCCGTTTATCGGCAGAGAAAGAAATAGCATTCGATAGCTGAGGGCCTGCGTTGCCATTTTATGTGGACGGAACTTTTGGAAACGATGTTTGCGATGAGCAACTTTGTACATAGAAATGAACTGTTGTAGAATGTTTGGTACATAGGAGACGGTATTCAATAAGTATAATTTAAAAATATCATTTGACTGTGATGTCTTCGTAGAGGAAATATTGTGTCTATAAGTATGTTAAGGCGCGGCGTTTTGTTTTGTTAATGTTATGCTCGTATGTGAGGAGTCTGTAATGTGAAAAGTTGAATTGTATCTAACGATTGTTTTTATTTGCATTTCTGTAGTGAGTATTATGAATAAAGTTTTATATGACTGTTTTATATATTCAATGAATATGTGCTAGACTGTAAATATGTACTTGCCTTTATTATTTATGTTTAGGTTAAGAATGTAATATTTTCGTATTTACAATGAGGTCTTTAAAGATACAATCGTTGATGTTTTTTTATTAAATTAAAAGATAGTACATACCAGACTGTAGTCTCACCTGATGGTAAGTGATGATTCAGCCGAAGGAAGAATCGTACTAACATTCAAACTTAAAAAGTACTACAATCCAGTGAGTGAATTTTACTTAAATGATTTTTCAAAGTAGGCCTAAGGGTACGTTGACGATAATTTTTAAAGCTCTTCTTGTGTTTAAGTTATAAGTATATTTAATGACTAGAATTTATACTAGTCACTTAAAATAATGATCGTAATTGGGCCGTAGATTTGGGAAGCCTAGATTTGGGGAACCTACTTATGCATACAAATGACTTAAAAGTGACCTACTTAATATAAAAGAGAAATGTACTTAAAAACGCTTCTACTTTCAATAGTATATTTTTACAAGATTTTTTTTATAAACTATAACCTTAAATGAAATATATTACGGGATATATATATTATATCGTAGTACTTATTTTATGTAAGTACAATATTGCAATGTGGTAAGGAATGTACATAAAGTAGTATTTTTAAATTAGATTTTTTACTAAAATTTTATAAAAACTTTTAAGCATCGAAAAACATTCATAAAAACCTACCTAATAAATATTGTTTTTACAGTCAAACCTGGGTAAGTGAGAACTGGATAAGTGAGAAAGCTCTATAAGTGAGAGTAATAGCCAGGACCCGTCATTTTAAGCTCCCAAAACCTCTATTAGCGAGAAACAGAAACCTCTGTAAGAGAGAGTCGTTTTTCCATCATGGACCTCCGTAAGTGAGACTGTTACTTATCCATACCTCTATAAGCGACAGTTGAACTTTATTTAATAAAAGATACACACATACAGTAACAAATGACAAAACAAATTTGAAATTACAAATTTAACATCTGCTATTTTATGACTCATTCTTAACTTTCGTGGAACTTTCTATCATTGTTTTTGTATTGTTTTCTCGTCAATATTGTACCTATTCTATTTCGTGGAACTAAATAACGTTGTTATTTTATCACATTCTTTTCGAATGGACACGTGTGCCTGTGTACCGTCCTGTTTGTTGGACTTACTCAGTTTACGAAGGAAAGTTATATCTGCATCATGTCAAAACGGAAAATTAACTGTCAATAAGTGATAAACTTAAAATAGTGAATGCGTTTGAATCCAGAAAATCGCGAAATGAAATGCAGAGGGAGTTTAATTTACCAGAATCAACCTATTATAAAATCAAAAGACTATAAAGTCTGAGTGCTCTGATGGACATGGAAACACACATGAATTTTTGTTTTGTTTTCGTAAGCATCTTGATACCTACTCTTATTAAGTAGGTACCTATATGTCGAATGTGACTTGTTATTACTGCGTACCTCTATAAGAGAGAAACGCTACCTACCCATGTACCTGCATTAGCGAGAAACTCGGGTTAGTGAGAAACCTCTATAAGCGAAAATGAGATTGTGCTCCCTTGAACTCTCGCTTATCCAGGTTTGACTGTATATGAATAGGCATACAGTAAAATTAAAAACAAAACATTTTTGCCAACTCAGCTTCTGTATGAAGAACTAATTTTTAATCAAACCACACGAAATAACTGGGAAATGTAGAGCACAAAAACCTTTTTATTATGTAATATTCCCTTGAACTCTCGCTTATCCAGGTTTGACTGTATATGAATAGGCATACAGTAAAATTAAAAACAAAACATTTTTGCCAACTCAGCTTCTGTATTAAGATCTAATTTTAATCAAAGAACACGAAATAACTGGGAAATGTAGAGCGCAAAAAAATCTTTTTACTATGTAGGTAATATTCTTTGAAATAAATTATATTTTGATATACATACAACGTGTAACGAAAAGTTGAAATAATATTGAAACCAACCGTAAATTAATATTAAATGGAAATATGCATATTTATTTTTCCATAATGTATGGGAAAATGGATATGCTTATTTTATTTTTCCACACGTTATGGAAAATAAATAATATGCTTATTAATTTTATTTAATATTTTTACAGGGTGATTCGTTATCAAGTAAACTCATGTACCTTTCAATATTATTTCAAATTTTCGTAAGACGTTTTATATAATATCCTCTTACAAACATTTTTCGCACTGCACAAGTAATATTATTTTAAATAATTTTAAGGTGGTACAAGTTGTTATCAAAATTAAGAGCTTAATCCTTCAATATCAGCTAATACAATACAATATGTACTTTTGTATGAAATTCTACTGTTATTCATGTCTATTCTACTATTTCATGTTGTTTTAATCGGATCGGATTTAAGCACCTACTTCTTTATTTTGTATATACTTAAAGTACATTGAGTCAATATGTGTAATGTATATTGTATTTGTCTACCTACTATTATTTTTCTGGTTGTGATAATTTCCGATGTTATTTGTATAGTTCTTACTCAAACATCTTCCTAACAAAACCTACTTAGTTTACAATAAAATTAAATTATAAATCAATAAATGGTGCCATTTTAAAACGTTATTCATTTATTTAAAATAACCCTTGTTCCAATCGAATGCCACAATAGTTTTGGGCTCTTCGTCAGAGGTCGTGGGTTTGATTCCCACTACTGGAAAATGCTTGTGTAATTTTATGAGACGTTTGCCACACACAACAATTTGTAGCTTATTTTAATTTTCTTTAATATATTTTATATCATCAACTTACATCACAATTCACAACTTTATCATAATTAGGTAATCATTAGTAATTCAAAAATTATTATTTGCTTATTTCATATTATCATCTTAATCTAATTAAACGATTTAAATTACTGATGATGATTAATGACTAGCCTATACATATTACACAAAATCATCTTAAGTTAATACAGGACCTTCTGTTGAAATTCTTTGTTCAGAAGATTCGAAGATTTCTGTAAAAAAAAAGTTACATTTTATATTAACCAAATATATGACTAACATAAACATAATTTTTCTAACTTTAAGTACACCTACTTAAGTACCAAAATATTTATAATTTCTTGCAAATATTTGATGGGTACTGAATATGCGAATCGTCGACCGCAAGTATCCCAACACAACATTGTAACCAACAAAGTTAAAAAAATTACTTTAAAAATTAAATTAACTTGGTATTTTTTTTTATTATTTAATAAACAAGGTTACAACTTGTCGCTTTCATTGAGGTGACACTTAACTCCAAAACAAAAGTTTAGTAACATTAATATTGTAGAATATCCAAACAAATGACAAATATCGTAAATTTCACTATCGAATTACAAATGCATCAATAATTTTTATGCCTAGATTGTTATAAAACTTTTTTTTTGTTTTCCTTTTTCATACATATAATTATTACATTTTTAATTATTTATTTAAAGTCGTATAAAAATTAAAATTAATAATATTGATTAATAAAAGTGTTAATAAAATTTATAATAAAAGTAATAACATGCATTAAATTACCAATAATATTAAAGATATTACAAAATTACAAATCTGAAATCGCAGTACAAAAATAAATATTAATAAAATTGATTAATAAAAGTTGATTAATAAAGCTAAGTACTGTCGGTGCAATCCGTAGAATCCGCGGGAAGTGGCGCGAACGGGGAGTCGGTTGGGTCGATCACAGCCACTACTATTTCTGTGATCACAGCAGTGCGGTGTTAAGCGTTTATGAAACAATTATCTGCATTCGAGCATTCCCGCGAATTCTCGCGTCATGAGGCGCAATTGACGCTACCATTCCATTCCATTCCGCCGCGGTGTAAATGAGCCTTACCGTCGATTCGATCGAGATTACTATAGGCGCAAACGTGCTCACTCACTTGCTCATTGCTTATTTTATTAAGAAGGCGTATAGAGAATATTTACTTACATCTTTTTTCGCAGACCAACAGAAAGTGCACATCGAGGTACTCGTATTTTTGTATGTTAGATCGCTTTTCTGTATGCAAGGCTGATCCATATTGCCTGTAAAAATAGAAACAATAATTTCTTCTACGGTAATTCACAAAGGATTAGTCAAGATTTAGCTTGCGTATTTTCTTTTAATTTAGTATGCAGGTGGCAGGCTCGTAGGAAATCGTGTAACGCTTAGTTATGACATCAGATGATGAGTAATAGGAGGATACTCATTTCGTTTCGTTAGTGCCTACCGATAAAGTCATGAGAGATGACTATTTCTTTAACTTTAAAAGGACAGGTTCGTTTCAGCCGTATGACGTCTACAGGTGGACATTGGTCCCTGTATCTCTAACCTCCACGGCACGCCAGGTTTTACCTCAATTAGTTCACCAGAAAAGAAAAGAGGACATCCGTAGACAAACAGAATTGCAAAACAAAAAACCCAAGCTTATCGTACATTGAAAATGATTAAAACTTAATTTAAAGTGATCAGTTTATGGGTTATTCAGATAATAATCAATCAGTTAATCATCGATATTGAGTTTAGAGGACTGAGGAACATAAACCATACGTAGGCATTCAGACACATACGGACGTCCACTGTTGGACATAGGCCTTCCCAACTGTAGGCCACCACACCCTGTCCTCAGCCTTCCTCATCCAGCCGCTTCCCGCCACCCGATTTATATCGTCGGTCCAACGGGCTGGAGGTCGCCCCACACTTCGCTTACTTGTACGCGGTCTCCACTCAAGGACTTTCCAGCTCCAACTGCCATCGCCCCTACGACAAACGTGACCTGCCCACTGCCGCTTCAGCTTGCTAATGGTTTTTGCTAAGTCGGTGACTTTTGTTGATCTCCTCATTAATCAAATCGGATTAGGCGAATTATTATCTTACCGGTGTACAGTTGGTTGTCTAGATGTGTGATGTAGCTTCCAGCGAGACGCAGGATCTCTATCTTGCTGAGCTTGCGGTCCGGCGGCTCCGTGGGGATCAGCAGGCGCAGCGCGTTGAATGCCATGTTCACGCTGCTTGGGAATTAAAACGGTATTTTGATAACAATTCTATTGACCTGCAATATTCTGTAACATATCATTCATCAGACTTCTTATCAGAGATCAGGGCCCACCGCCTCGTAGTCGTACATAATACTTTACTGACAGTGTGAGCCATATGCTCGTCTGGCAACATTTTACATGAAAATGTTTTTGTTGGGATTCTATTGACCTGCAATATTCTGTAACATTACATTCATCAGACTTCACCCCTCATACTTTACCTCCAATATAACTATGAATGCTCACTATTTGAATTTTTTTTAAATCCCCTTAATTATTGTGCCGCAAAAACCCTTATTTACAAATAACAGAAAGGAACATCAGCTGTGAAAAATTTTATCCTTCAAAGATTCAAAGATTTATTATGATGAATGATTTATTTCATATAGGCCTTACTTACAGACACTGACTAAAAATCAGTAAAAAATGATGACATTATTTCCTACATTACTGATAACTATTTCACGACCTACAAACTGTTTAGATACGAGGGTTAAAACGCGCCCTGAGCTAAGAAGTCCCAAAAATTCAGCCGAGTAGGTTCAATGGTTTGGACTGGACGTTGAGACATCAATAAGTTAGGTATCTTTTTAAATATATGATAACTACTCATAACATGAGATAAAGACTTATAGTACTAACTTTTGCGTGCGATCACGTTCCCTGGCATTTGCCTGACACCGCTGTTTCGTCGCTGGCACAGTTTCTGCATTGTTTTGAAATGACACCGAACACATGTGTTCCCATGTTTCTTCGAGATGGTAGTTTGTAAACGTATCCATAACTTGATTCTATAGATCTGCACTCTTTTCACTTGATAGTCGCAATTTTTTAATTTCACACGAGTATTTATTTATTTTTAGTATAATGTTTGTTCTACTGGGGTAATATCTAAATCACAATTAAACACCACTAGTTAAGATGTAGTTGTACATTAGCTTCGGTTGCAGGATGTCTACTAACCCGAGTCATCGTAGCGTTTGGTAATAAGTGTCCCGGTTCCCGATGGATGTAATTTTAAGGAGTCATTTAGGAAGAACAGCGCGCGCCTCTGACTCGCCTCTTAACCGATAATTGTATAAACAGATGCCTTCTGATGAACCAGGTCCGTATTCGAACCCTATAAACAATTTTGATTACAACTTACGGCTACAACAAAATATGCATGTTATTTATGCTTACCTATGCTTACCTACATGACATACATTACATTCATACGTTACATACATAGGTACATTCGATGCCATATATTCAAAAATAATTCTGTTTCATAATTCCTTTTCCCTCCTATTATTTACAATAATATGAAGGAAAATTTCATGCAAGCGTTCGGGCTGACTGATTAGGCAGCGAGCAAATTAATTTTACTTAAAGATGTGATAACGATTACATAATAGTAGAGATGAATACTTAAATAATTTTACTTAATAAATTATATACTGAATAGATGTCGGTTAAAAATCGACAATTTAATTCAAAAACAGGATATGTATCATTGGGATTTTTTCAGGTATTATGCGTAAAACGTATTTAAATAAACCGTTGAATTACTCGCTTTTGCACATGGCTTTTCTCACGTGAATTTCAGTTTTCATTTTTTTTAGGTATAAAAAGCTTTTGGTAACACCAGGGTATACAATCTCCATTCAAAATAATTATAACATAATCTGATGATATCTATATTTTGATTTGAAAAATATCTTGAAATCATCCCTCCGTCGTCCGCCCCTGTTATGGCGAATGGTCGCGTTGTCATCGAGGATGTAAAGCGCCAAAGCTCCCCTTGTCCTTATTTGTTTAAGCTAACTACGGCAATAAATATTTTTAACGTCTCCGATGATTTGCCTGACTATAAACTTTACGGCGACGAAGAAATCTTTACGTAAACAACTAAAGATGTTGGCATATAAATTAAAATGATCGAATCGAAATGAGAACTACGAGTTTTAAAAAACTGAAAACATCCATTAATAAAAATTTTAATTCTGAAAAGAACTTTGCTATTGTTTTGATATCAACAATAATTAAAAAAATAACATCACCTTACAAGGGACTGTTAAGATCAAATTAATGAGCATTTTTTAAGTCTACCCTATAAGATCAAATAAAAGATATTGCATTTTTTAAGTCTAACCTATCGATGACCTAACAAGGGTTAAGTATACTGGAATAGTTATTTTGTTGTGTTCAAAGTGATACTCCCCCATGGGTACATGAATGGTGTTCCGTGGGAAAGGTCTAATTGGTTAAATTATATTGCCGGGTCCAACAGTCATTAATATTAATTAAGTGTTAACGACGATGTCTTCACTGACAAAACATCTTAAATCTATTGAAAGGAAATGTTTCATTTAATAAATTTTGTACAATAATGTTTTGGTGTCCCAGTCATGCCACAACTAATAACTTAAATATTAATTGACTTTACTAAAAGTTGGAATATAGGTAGGTACGTCTCACAGCTGGATTAAATAGGATACTTTTTACCCGCAAAAATCCATGCTTCCTGCTATTTGCTTCAGAAATGAGAAATCTATATCCTATAGCTTTATATTGAAAGTTTCTGTATTTTGCAAACTTTCTTGAAAGCAGAAAATATTTCTCAAAAGCGAAGGATATTTCTTGAAGCAAAAAAGGTAATGTGAACGGGAATAAGACTGGAATAATTTCAAATTCCGCAGGATTTTTAAAACTCGAAAAGCACGCATTCGTTGTCCGCGACTTCGCCCGCGTAAAATTACGCAAAGGCTCACTACACCATACATACCTTATTACCATCGAACCATACCTTTTTACCATAGAACGGCAAGGCATCTAAGAGACTTCGACTCATACATACGAAGCGGTTTGATTCCTCGGCTGATACGCACTGCAAAGGCCTGGAATCCCCTACTAGTCGGCGCCTTCAAATCAAGAGTGAATAGGCATCTCCTAGGCAAGCGAGTTCCACCTTAGACTATATCATCACTTTCCATCAGGTGTGATCACACTCAGTCAAGCGCTAGCCTAAATACCTAGTAAAAAAAGAAACAAAATTTATCATTTTCTTATGGGCTATCAGATATTATTGAATATTCTCATCTTTGCTCATCTCAGTAAAATTCACATGACCAATAATTCAAAGAGCTTCAGATAAGACTCGGGCAACTTCTGAAACAGGTCTTCATCAGAACCAGTACTAAACAGCTGAGTGGAAATGCTAAAACATTTCTTCTAAGCCATTTCAGACTGTGATCAGACCTCGAGATCGTCAACTTTTGCCTTCAAAGAATACATCAGACACGTTTCAGACTGCCAGACGGCAGTCACGGAGCAATTATAAGGAGGATGTTCAGGTATCTGTTGATTTAGCGACTACGTCACGTCCCCTCCACGGCTGCGGCCGCCAACCGGCGCGGGCGCACCACGGCCGACACTTTCTCCTCGCGACACCGTCGGAGAAACCACCCGGAGTCGAGATTCAGCCGCGCACCAGGCGACCGCCTTCCACGCGACTCAACCTAACCTAACCACTTCCGTGATCGCTTTCGCTCCGTAAACAATTCGTGCGAACGTCTACAATACGTCTCGTGTAAAACCATCTACAGTTAAACCAAGGAGGTAAACGCCTCGAGTTACTGGAAATTTGGAGATGCTCAGCTGATTTTAAAAAGGTGAGTTGTGCCTTTCTACTAGCCGTGGTCCGATCTTAGATGATGACATTCGATGATAAGGTGGGCGAAGTGCCTCGTGGTGAACGCAAGGACGCAGCCACAGTATTACAATAATATTTACGCAGCTTTGGACTCACCAGAGCAAACGCTTCGGCTATTTACCCATTATCATAGTAGTTGCATCCTCTGCATCGTTATATTGCGTAAGCATGCCCATTTGCGTGCATTAAAATGAATTATTAACAAGGATATTTGCATTATAAGATTGTTGCTATGGTTTTGT
Organism: Coenonympha arcania; assembly: GCA_036785405.1. NCBI lineage: Eukaryota > Metazoa > Arthropoda > Insecta > Lepidoptera > Nymphalidae > Coenonympha > Coenonympha arcania. The sequence goes on from CM072067.1 coordinate 10,563,163, forward strand.
GTCTATCTGCGATCGATGAGTATCAGTCGATATGCTATAAGACAAAAAATACTTTTATTATACCTACATAATGCTGTTGGTAAAATAATATTCAAAAGTTCGTTATAATAACGGAAAAGATAGTTCAAAAAAAATACTGGGCAAAAGAACGTGCTCAAGCCTTTTTTTCTTGATAGAGCTAGGTATGTAGAAAATATCGGAAATCCAAAAAAAAAAACAGCTGACTAATAAACATAAGCAGATAATCATAGAAATACCAAAAACATAAGCGTCTAATTGAGAATCAATCACCTTCCTTAGTTTTTCGGAGTCTGTTAAAAATCTGGTTTACATAGAAATGCTAAAAAAGATAATCTTGTATAATTTATCATTTTTAATGTATTTTATACAGGTCAAAAGATACAAATCGGCCTTCATTTCAATGTGAGCAATATGTTTTATTGTTTTGTGCAATCTATATTAAATTTTAATAATTTACCTTCAATTTATTCATTAAAATAGGTTTAGGTCTTTGAATTAGAACTTACCTATTACTTTGTAACCACTCGTATGTACGTTTTAGCAATTAAGTGTTCAAAAACATAAGTGGATTAGAGTATTAATGTTAAAAGTACAGAAGTGCTAATTTTGAGGTAACATTTCTTTTTAAACTTTGATGACTCCCTATAAATGGATAACAACAACAACTTGTTGTATAATATCATACATTATTAAATCACAATTATGCTTTTTTGCTTTAATTATAACGAATATTCTAACAATAAATTAAATTACGAATAATTATTTTTAAAAACTAAGACCTATTTACAAAAATAAAAATTAAGAAATCTAAAACAAAAACTTACTCTAAAGACTCATCGAAGTCGAGGCAGCGAGGCATAGTACCCAAAATGCTGGCAGCGTTACCTGTTTGGATGGCCAAACTTAACTTTTTGCCAATGTTGCTGCCAGCTCTTGGATTCCCGATAGACTCGAATTTAATTAAATTTATTTTTTTAAACTTGTTCACACATTATACAGAGATATTACAAGTCGTTAAGTTGTAAGGATCGCCAATTCTGTTGTCAATCTGCCAATGTGTTAAAAGTCTATAGATATATCTAATACCTATGCAAAAGGCCTTACATGTAGTTGGCACCTGCTAACATGCTTTTGCTCTCAAATTATCCCACTTGATACTTTAACAGCTGTTTCATGTAAATGATCAATTTACCTAATTCAAGTGAATTGTATTTCAAGCTTATAATACTACCTTCTTGCGTAGGTATATTTGAGCCCCATACTTCTTTGTTGCTCAATCATCAATACTGTTAGTTGATACTCTAGTAACTAAGGGTTAAAGTCTGTTAATTTATTCGCTATAGGTACCAAATTGATAACTTAATTGAAATCTCATGCTTTATTCACCCGAAAATGTTATCGTACTTAACTAATTATCTTTTTGATTAGTGTTTTACACACTTAGGAAATAATTCCTATAAATTTAAATACGAATCAAAATTTTTCTCCCGCTGCGAGTGAAAAATTTTGATTCGTATTTAAATTTATAGGAATTATCGTACTTACTTGGAAGAGTAATGTGCGTAATCCTAGGGATATAACTCATAACACGATACACAGTATAACACCTTTACCGTATGGTGGTAATCAGCCGCGGTCGAAGCCTATGACGATATTTTAAAGTGGCCTGTGCCGGGTATCAAACCTGGCACATCCTGCTGCAATCCGAACGCATGCCACGCCACTACTTCAGCAGCCGTTGCATTATGACAATTTGCCGGAATGACATATCCGATTGCTTTATTGATCACGTGACTTCGGCGTAGGCAGTTTTTGAATTTCTTTCCATTTGAGCGGTCGACAGCTTTCTGAGGCGATTGCAAATATACCTACTTATTATATGATTATAAAAAGAAGGCTACATATTATATTATTATAATAAGTAGGCTACAGCTTCAGGAACAGGGAATCCGATTGCGTAAGAAAAACGTATTCATAGTTATCGTAATCGTAAGCGATTTCTGCCCCCCGATTGGTCGTAAATAAAGGAACCAATCTGCGGGCAAAATTTGTTAACGATTACGATGAATACGTTTTTCTTAAACAATCTAGAGGCAGATAGCCTTACAGATTACTCTCCATTATCTCAGGCTAGAAAATCGTGAAACGGAACCTTTATTATCAGAACCCTACACAAAGTTACAAGCACGTTTGTTCGAAAAACGCAATGACTCACGCAGGATCTAGCATCCTGCCAATGACCTATTACAATAACTGCCTTATGCTTCGAGCGAGTAGTTACAGCTACCCGCTATCACAGTTACATTGTAAACGTCATAATATCATGTTAGATGTATTATACAAATGTTTTACTGCAGACGTCATCTCGATCGCGCTTAAACAAACATTTGTTACCTACGCATAAAAACCGAACAGCCTTCGAATGGCGTTAGGTACATGTTTGTGTTTATTTGTAAAGAAGCTAAATAAGGTTCTGTATTTAAGCAAGGAATTTTAGGAGAAGAATATTCCAGCAGTTGGCAGCGCGCTCGAAATTGCTGAGGGTCCCGGGTTCGTTTCCCAGCATGGGCCAGTTTAAAATTTTATAATTTCTTAATTGACTCAGATCGGGCTTTGTGACTGCAGTTAGTTACTAACTTACCTACTACCCTACCGACAAATATGCACCACCTGGCAATTTTAGTGCTGGTGCGATGCTGTGTAGCGACTAGTAACCACAGGGATTTACAAACCCCTTCTAAGTTAATACGTTGACATCTTCTGCTGCATTGTGACTTAATATCAGCTGAGTTTGCAGTCAAGTACCTACTAGCTTGCAGTGTAGAAAAAAATATTATTAATTCTTCGGTTAGTCATAAAATATACGAATTAAATGATTCTGACAGGATAAACGCCTAAAACTGCATGATATTAATCGGCATTGGCAAGTGATTGAATAAAGGAATAATCATGGATCATACTTGGATTGGATCACAAACATAATTGGCCAGAGTCAAGTTTCCAAAACAGTTGGTCTGTCAAACGATCCATGTAAAGCCATTGCCGTTTGGGTACGCGCCAAGTAGGTACTGCCTGAGTTTATGCACCGATTAAAATACCAAACGTGGTATTGCGCATATGGTGTATAGACTGCAGTTTGATGAATTGGATCAATAATTGAATTGATACGAACGGGTGACGAAGGCGCCTAAGATTGGACTTTATTAGCCTCCTCTGATACATTAATGGTGACCAAATACGAATTATTTGACAGCTGAACACGAGCACGCAAAGTTGTCGTTCCTATCCCATCCTATCCTCACTCTCATACTTCACATTGACTTGCCCTTTCAGGGATTTATTATGAACACATGTATACGTGAGAATATATTTCCCAAGGAATCTTCGCGTTTAAAGGGTCATTTTTAATTAAGGCATGCAAAGTCGACGCAAGTTGTCGTTCCTATCCTATCTTCATTTTCATGTTTCCATCGACTGACAGCTTACGGAAACTACTACTATAATATTTCCATTAGTTTATTTTTCTCTTTCTTTATCTCTCGCTGGTCCCTCGCTATTGCTATTGATTTTATGTGTCAAAGAGAAAATAAATGAATGAAAATAGTATAATACTATCCCAGTTCCCAGGAAGATTCATTCACAAATATATCAACAAGTAACAACACAATATGAAATGTATATTTTTAATGTACCTAGGTACGGTTCCTTTCAAGCTCTTTATTGATTGTATTGATGACTTGTTTGCAATTTGATGAATTGCAAACAAGTCATCAATTTAAAAATAATAGTACACATCCTACGTCTTATTCTCGAGCATAAAAGCCTATGCAGTAGAAAAACAGTGCGTTCTTGAATTTTATGTGGTCGATAGACGATAAACATACATACAAAACTTGAATAAGGGTTGTTATCATAAAAATATGCAACAAAATTTGACACAGTAGGTAACGTTATTCAATGCACTGGGTTATAGTGTTTCCATAAAATCTTTGAGTTGTATCACATTAAAAAGATCATTTGAAAGGATTAATTTTCAACATCGATCTATAATATCACGAATAAGAACACACAATTTGTCCTTTCTAAGCAGCGTTTTGTGCCGGCGATTAATAATGTGTGTTGCAACGCTTGACCCAAAAAGAGACGAGATACTTTGTTTGCTTACAGTAATAGATTTAGTATTAAAATATATATGCTTTATTTTGATTAATTACATGTTGAAACATTCCGAATATGTGATGTGCCAAATTTCATTTTTGCAAAGAGCATGGTAAAAAAATAGAAGTAAAAAAAATCGGAGAATCTAAACGAACATTAACAAAAAATAACTTGAGGCACCCGGATAACCCGGTCAAGGGACACCCGGATGGAACGAAGTCTATCTGGCTTGCTTTCTATAAGAGAGAGAGAGAGAGAGAGAGACAGCTACAGAGAAACATGGACACGCCGCACGGCTTACAATAGCAAAAAGTGTCGTTACAACTTTACGTATGATTTTTTCCGTCTAGCCGCCTTTCACAACGCGCGATAAGGAACTTCGTTCCAATTGGTGGTTTAAAAATATAATATGTAGGCAGTTCATCCAAATATTACAAATATTCTCATGCTAGAGCTAAAAGTATACCTACTCCTATGACAAAATTTTGTCTATAGTAAAAAAGTCGAGATTGAATCAAAGACCTCTCAGATTTCGATTCCCCTTAACTAATATTATCTTTGATGTACTTACACGTGCTATAAAGAGTGGATTCACTTCCGTAGCAGTAGTCTGGGTCACTGGTGTTTGGTAAGTCGGCCTTGCATTAACGGGTCGAATTCGAACGCTTGCCTAAGCGCAATAATTATACATGAGTATGACCATTATTTTATTTAACAACACCCAGCACTTATCGGTACGTCATGAGAAAACATCTTGTGAATTAGAATTGGCTCTTTGTTAGACCCACTTTACTCTTGATTTCGTTCAAAATTTTCATATAGTACTTTACTAGGTATAGTATCAACAAATTTTGCTTAACTATTTAAATTCGGCTTGCTTGCTTAGTACGTTAGTACCTAACTTGGTAGTATTGACTCTTCTTAAATACATCTTCTGGTAGATACCACCACAGTGTCAGACATTCAGCCGTAAAGAAGTAGGTACTATCCCTACTTAATATTGAAGCTTCTAGAGCTATAGATAAGGTAAATTGCTAAAGCTTCTATTACTAAAGCTGATCTTTTTTATAATGAGACGGGTTGTGGTAGTCGGAACAAGACCACTTTTTATTCCAGGAATCCAGGACTCCTGCAGAATTTTTTAAAACCCAAAAAATGACGTCGGGCAAAACCTATTAGATATTAAAATTTATTATAAACGTTACTTATCCCGATAAAATTCATGATTCCTGTGGAATTTGTAAAAACAGAACCTAAGTTCTCGCGGGTGGAGCCGCGGTTGAATGAAAAAAAATTTGCCCCAATTGTTAAAAATCTGTACTGCAGTAACATAAAAGTTAGGAGAAAAATTCTAAAAACCAATAAAGATTAATAAAAAAGATCGTTTGCAGAGATTTCCTACCGTACTCGTCGACCATGTTGGTACTTAAATGTCCAATTGTCCGAGTGAATCTCGTGTTGCACAACAACGCTATGTGGGCCAAATGGCAACGCATCTTCAACCGCCCTTGTACCTTGCCTTGTCTTATGAAACATTTAATTCGAACTCTTTGGATCAAATAGCAATAATTTTTGTGTAAACTTGGAGATTATTTCTCGAATTTCCTCAGATCATCTCCGAGTCTACTCCGATCATATAATATTATTTTAATTTTTATTATGAATATTGTACGAATAAAGTATAAGCGTGATTGTTACAACATAATAAGAGAGAAAAACAAATATTGTTTGGGATTCGTCCAATTTCAGAACCTATCATTAATTTGCATTAAGAGATTCCTTTGATACGGATACTCAGCAAATGCTGTTACTATATACTTCTCTATTTTCACATTATTTAAATAACCTGTCAAATGCGAGTCGGACTCGCGCACTGAGGGTTCCGTACTACAACCGGAGGAATAAAACCATAAAAACCACTTTTCTTATCGAACCGCAAAACTAACTTTGTTTTTAGAGGTTTAATGTAAATATCAAAAAAACTACTTATTAGATCTCGTTCAAACCAATTTTCGGTGGAAGTTTGCATGGTAATGTACATCATATATTTTTTTTAGTTTTATCATACTCTTATTTTAGAAGTTACAGGGGGGGGGACACACATTTTACCACTTTGGAAGTGTCTCTCGCGCAAGCTATCCATTTTAGAAAAAAATGATATAAGAAACCTTAATATCATTTTTAAAGACCTATCCATAGATACCCCACACATATGGGTTTGATGAAAAAAAAATTTTTGAGTTTCAGTTCTAAGTATGGGGCACCCCCAAAATTTATTACTTTTTTTTAAATTTTGTATGAAAACCTTAATGCGGTTCACATAATACATCTACTTACCAAGTTTCAACAGTATAGCTCTTATAGTTTCGGAAAAAAGTGGCTGTGACATACGGACGGACAGACGGACAGACGGACAGACGGACAGACGGACAGACGGACAGACGGACAGACGGACAGACGGACAGACAGACATGACGAATTTATAAGGGTTCCGTTTTTTGCCACCCTAAAAATCTCTATATGAGGTAAACAATTGTTGTAGGTATCTACTACTTTTCGCAAGTTCCGTTGATTTTCCCTGGGTAAAAAAGGCTATGGGTTAATTCAGGGAATAATCCATCTCCATTCCAACGTTTAGCTAAATCGGTAGAGTAACAAGCATGTACACGACTGTCTACATGCTTGTTAATCTTTCCATACATACAATCATCCATACACACACAAACAAACTTTCGCCTTTATAAAATTCGTCTTTTATTTAAAAAAATGGCTGAATACTTTATAACTATCGTTCATTAAACTTCGCTGTTAAGTCAATAATTGCGGATTTGCTAATAGTGAACGTCTACCGTTTTACAATATGCCAAAACATCGTTAGTAAAAGCAATAACGAGATACACTGCTCCGGATGTGCTAAAATGTGAAGCCAGCATTGAGTTTAAAGGGGCATTGTATACCTAAGCAGTAAACGTAAACAGCGTCAGGCTATCAAGTGGCGCTGCACAATACAATCGTGTGTGAAGGTCTAGCAACGTATTAACAAGTTGACATAATTTGCGTAAGTCTTGCCAACTTTGAATATGGTCAAGATCTGTTTTGGACAAACCTTGCTGGACCGGCTATCGTTGAGACTAATCGCATACTTTACATATCCGTTTACTTGATAGGTTTACAGCTAATCGTACACTGCCCCAAGATTTGCGAGAATTGATGTAAGTACGTCGCAGAAGTTCAATGAGGCTAAGGTTTTCTGCAAAACTTCACACGTTGCATACATTAATCTTTTTTGCTACGGTTTTAGTGAGTGTAAGCATAAGTGCCGCGTTTTTGGTCTTCTGCGGATCTTAAAAAAATCTGCAGTCAAAGTTTAGAAACAAAGTTTCTTTTTAGATGATATCCTTTCTTTTTATATGATATCGCGCAGTGGGCTAGACGATAGAAAATGTTTTTTATTATGCGAAATTCCCGTCACTAAGGAAATCTACGAAAATCTACAATGAAAATTTCTCTTACTAGTCGACGAAATGGGCATGCATGCAATCACGTACAGAGATTTGGTATAACGAGCTCGTTAACGCGAGCTAACTGAAGACAACGCCATCTATCGAGCGATGGGTGAAATCAAACATGAAGATATAAAAATGAGTTTTGATTTGGGTGATTCCACAAATTGTTTCTACCAAGTGTTCCACGAGTGCGACACTCACATTTTTTTAAATCTTTATATAAGAAGTATTCTTCTCCACAAAGCATTTATTGATCAATGCGCATAGTTTATTGACCCCCATAATGTTTTATCATACAATGATTTTGCACAATGCAAACATTAACTGTAAATGTGCGAACGCGGTTTTTTAGGGTTCCGTAGCCGAATGGCAAAAAAACGGAACCCTTATAAATTCGTCATGTCTGTCTGTCCGTCTGTCCGTCTGTCCGTCTGTCCGTCTGTCCGTCTGTCCGTCCGTATGTCACAGCCACTTTTTACCGAAACTATAAGAGCTATACTGTTGAAACTTGGTAAGTAGATGTATTCTGTGAACCGCATTAAGGTTTTCACACAAAATTTAAAAAAAAGTAATAAATTTTGGGGGTGCCCCATACTTAGAACTGAAACTCAAAATTTTTTTTTTCATCAAACCCATATGTGTGGGGTATCTATGGATAGGTCTTCAAAAATGATACTAAGGTTTCTAATATCATTTTTTTCTAAAATGAATAGTTTGCGCGAGAGACACTTCCAAAGGGGTAAAATGTGTGTCCCCCCCCCTGTAACTTCTAAAATAAGAGTATGATAAAACTAAAAAAAATATATACATTACCATGCAAACTTTCACCGAAAATTGGTTTGAACGAGATCTAATAAGTAGTTTTTTTGATATTTACAATAAAACCTCTAAAAACAAAGTTAGTTTTGCGGTTCGATAAGAAAAGTGGTTTTTATGGTTTTATTCCTCCGGTTGTAGTACGGAACCCTCAGTGCGCGAGTCCGACTCGCACTTGACAGGTTTTCTTGTACATACTTTTATTGTGGCAGCATGTCTTGTAAATGCTGTCTTCGCAAATATAAAATGCTGTCGTCCCAAATATATTTTCGAAGAAGGTAATGTAAAAAATGTAGTACACTGCTCATAAAATAAAGTACCTACCTAGGTAGTCTACCAATTTTTAGGCAGAGAGACCCATGAGATCATTGTCCCCTATGTTGATAAATGTACCTTGGTCTAATAAGAAAGTTAGCCAATCGGACCGAGCTTCGAGACTACAGCAATATGGGTTTGCGGGATGAAAAATGCAATTAAGGGGATTTATTGAATTTATTTTTGTCTTTCTCACTCTCACGGATACGTTGGTAGGTGCGACATGCAGTGTCGTGGAAGAATATAACAGAAAAACGACCTTTTACCTATTTACTCAAAAACCAACCTAGTTATCAAAAATCTGTTTCTCAGTGTTTTTGGATATTATGATTACCGACACATTAAAACAATAATTACAATTACATCTATTGTAGTTTCCGATAAAAATTATAAAAACTGAGATTTTGGAGCAACTTTTGGGAGAACTTTCTATCGAGAAAATTATATCCAATCGTGTTTCTGCTTCTAAGCGATTTTAGATTAAAGACCCAAAAAACATGACGTTTAAATATGAAAGTAATTGTCGTCATAGTTTTAAATAAAACTTCATCCAAAATCGCTTAAATACGGCTTCTACACCGATGGGTTACAACTTACAAAAAATGAATACTTAAAATATTCTTGGAGACTTTCAGATTTCAACCATAATATTATGTGAAATAGGTCGATATCTCAGAGAAAACTGAATTTTTCTTAATTTTCGTTATTTTTCTTAATTTTCCTTAAGTTTTTCTTCCACGTTTCTGATACGTACCTCTAAGGTGTAGAACACCCTTCCAGCTTCTGTGTCCCCAGCCAAGTACAACCTGGCCTTCAAGAGAAGAGTGAATAATTTTCTAGGCAAGTGCGCTCCATCCTATAGTAGTGTTATGATCTCGCTGCAGACTCGGTCATAAATCATTCGAGTGTTTCGCTTTTGTTGTTCTTTGTTGAGTTGTGCATTACTGCAGAACAACAAAAGCGAAACACTCGAGTGATTTATGACCGAGTCTGCAGCGAGATAATAACACTACATTAGGCCTCATCATTTCTGTCCATCAGACATAATTGAAGTCGAGCGCAAGCCTGTCTACTGAAAAAAAACCGGCCAAGTGCGAGTCGAATGTACAAAGTAAACCCTTTCATATGATACCCCACACAGTACGGTTATCTCACTTTTAAATTTCAACCCTCCGATTTTCCCCCCTTTTTAAATAAGAACAAAAATAATTTCCATTTTTTTTTTATTCCAGTGTCATTGGGCCACTAATATACACAAGCACAACTATTCCAAATTTCATATCGATAGCTCCGGTAGTTACTGAAATAATCGAGTGTGACGGACAGACAGACGGACAGACAGACGGACAGACAGACGGAGAAAGTCGCACCATAAGGGTTCCATTTTACCATTTTGGTACGGAACCCTAAAAATGAAGTAGGTGTACATACTTATTAATTAGGTAGGTAAAAGTTAACTACTCTAAAATTAAAAGAAGTCTTAATTGCATTGCCCCTTGTATATAAGTAGCGATACTTACGACTTCCTTTTATTTTATTATCTTGGCATTGGTTTTAAGATACTTTAGGCAAAACGATAACACTAAAGTAAAATGAATATTGGTACATTGTAACGTGGCATAAAACTGGGCGAACGCAAAAAATAATAAATCTCCCCGGCTAAGGTGTTTTATGCCCGTCACAGAGAATTTACCTACCTATACGTGGAATTGGAGTGGAATGAAACACAGAAATTAATCTACAATTATAATAGTAATTCAAATACGAAAGAGAAACAATATACACAAAGAAATCTTTACTATAAGCTAAAAGACAAGAAAATTTAACTTAAATAATTGGCTAACATACCTACTAACTATCTGTTATTATAAATGTATATATCTTATTTAATAATTACACATGCTCAATCGATGGAGCCGTAGGTTCACAGAATTATTATTCTAACCACGTGTTGTCGCAAATAGCGATCATAGCCTAAGGTTATCTCTGTCTGTACCAAGCCGTAAATAAAATTTTATCGGTCTATACCAGTATCAAAAATATTGTTCTAAATGGTTCTACAACCGTAAATAAACAAGGATGGTACCTCCGGTCATGTTTACCCTAAGGGAAACGTTGCGTGATGACGCGCCGAGCGAAGTGTCTCAGCCCGCAGCCGCGACCGAAGCCACGGAGCGGAGCGAAGAGGTGTCGTGCGGCCGCCGCAGCTGGCGGTGCGACAGCGGCGACAGGCGCCGGATGATTTCTCGCAGAACCCCGAGGTTAGCCTTCTCACGAAAGGCTGTCGATGTCTATCCCGATAGGATTAACCCATCCAGGATTTCAAAACCATAAGAAATAACCTTTTCTTTACTTCCCGACCTGGAATTTAGAGAAATACGACAAATAAAACCCGTACAAAACGCTGGCTGCCCCGGTGCCCTGGCATACCCAAGCGACATGAAGGAATAGAAAATGCTTACCATAAAAATGGCACTCCCAAATTTCCCGCCAAACTAGTGGTTGAACTATGCCAGTTGCATCGCCGGCCTCGTGCAGCTCGCGTACCGCCTCTCAAGGAGTCAAACCCCCATCTTCCAGATTTATGGATTACAAAAAAAATAAGCCGAGCAACTGGTCTAACGAGAAGTACTCGCTCTTTGAATGACTGAGTCGAAATAATACCGAATGGTTCCCGCGTTAACTCTTATAGCCGTCGCTTGACGAAAGAAAAAATAATTGGCCAAGTTAGAACCGCCGCGTCCACGAGGGTTCCGTAAGTGAAATTTTATTCTTCTCTTTTCGGAAAACAACTCTGAAACGAGGTGAAACGGGGAATTCCTTATCTCAGCTAAATGATAAACCCAGTAGGCTCCTTTTGGATTTCTAGACAACAGCTATTTCCCTATATTTTGTCCTGAAAATCAAGAAATTTTACAAACCCTAATTTTAGTCCCCTTTTTGTATTTAGTCATTCAAGCATGAATGCTGTTATACAAAGGTGCCCCGTATGGCGATCGACCATATCGATCGAAGATATTTTCTGCTTTTATGGTCTACACAATTTCAGTGCGGAACTCTTTTTTTGCTTCAAAACAAGATAAGGGCGTCCGGTCTGAACAAAAGGAGAATTTACGAGGCTGTCACAATTGGAATTTCAAAGATTATTTTGTTGATGTTAGTTCATATTGAAAAAATGGCTTATCTTGTTTGTTTGCGTCCTGTTTCTGAGGTAAATTTTTATTTTTCAAGATCTTAGATAACAATGTTATGATCAAACCATACGAGAAAAAATTCGACCTATGTGTGTATAAGAATGTCCCGTTACAATACCCTCTCCTTAGGGAAAAGGTTCAGCCAGGATGAACCGTTTTTCGTTGTCCTCAACGTTGCATCCTAACCAAAAGGTGAGACAAGAAAAAATCTTAGAGAAAGTCTACAAAGTATAATTGAATGCTAAGTCACAAAATTTTTCTAAGTCGTGGAACGAATCCTAACAATCAAAAGCTAATTTAGAATTTTGAACAGCTTGAAACGAATCATAACAACAAAAATCTAAATCGATATTAAATCACAACACTATTTACGAAATTTGGAAAAAAAATCCACTGCCTCTTCAGTCGTCTGCACAAATCTAGGTGGTTTGGGTAAAAAAAAACTACAAAATAACTGAGCGGACGTTGCCATAATAAACCCGACAGGGAACAATTCCGCCACAGCAAAAAATTTAGGCCAGACCATTATAGGTACTGAACCCAAAAAACCGTAGGCACTCCCACCTACAAAAAAAATTTATACTCAGCGTCACCTCCCAAAACTGCAACAACTGAAGTATAAAAAAAAATGACCCGAGCCTCACCTAATTTTATTTTTTGAATCAATTCCATCGAATTCTTACTTAGTTCATTCTTGTCCTTTCATTCATCACGCATTCAATCTTAAAGGTAAGACACTATCTATTTGTCTACCGTTAACCTTATACTTTTGTGTTTGAATACTTTGCTCTGTATTCACAAAACTGGGCGAACGCAAAAAATAATAAATCTCCCCGGCTAAGGTGTTTTATGCCCGTCACAGAGAATTTACCTACCTATACGTGGAATTGGAGTGGAATGAAACACAGAAATTAATCTACAATTATAATAGTAATTCAAATACGAAAGAGAAACAATATACACAAAGAAATCTTTACTATAAGCTAAAAGACAAGAAAATTTAACTTAAATAATTGGCTAACATACCTACTAACTATCTGTTATTATAAATGTATATATCTTATTTAATAATTACACATGCTCAATCGATGGAGCCGTAGGTTCACAGAATTATTATTCTAACCACGTGTTGTCGCAAATAGCGATCATAGCCTAAGGTTATCTCTGTCTGTACCAAGCCGTAAATAAAATTTTATCGGTCTATACCAGTATCAAAAATATTGTTCTAAATGGTTCTACAACCGTAAATAAACAAGGATGGTACCTCCGGTCATGTTTACCCTAAGGGAAACGTTGCGTGATGACGCGCCGAGCGAAGTGTCTCAGCCCGCAGCCGCGACCGAAGCCACGGAGCGGAGCGAAGAGGTGTCGTGCGGCCGCCGCAGCTGGCGGTGCGACAGCGGCGACAGGCGCCGGATGATTTCTCGCAGAACCCCGAGGTTAGCCTTCTCACGAAAGGCTGTCGATGTCTATCCCGATAGGATTAACCCATCCAGGATTTCAAAACCATAAGAAATAACCTTTTCTTTACTTCCCGACCTGGAATTTAGAGAAATACGACAAATAAAACCCGTACAAAACGCTGGCTGCCCCGGTGCCCTGGCATACCCAAGCGACATGAAGGAATAGAAAATGCTTACCATAAAAATGGCACTCCCAAATTTCCCGCCAAACTAGTGGTTGAACTATGCCAGTTGCATCGCCGGCCTCGTGCAGCTCGCGTACCGCCTCTCAAGGAGTCAAACCCCCATCTTCCAGATTTATGGATTACAAAAAAAATAAGCCGAGCAACTGGTCTAACGAGAAGTACTCGCTCTTTGAATGACTGAGTCGAAATAATACCGAATGGTTCCCGCGTTAACTCTTATAGCCGTCGCTTGACGAAAGAAAAAATAATTGGCCAAGTTAGAACCGCCGCGTCCACGAGGGTTCCGTAAGTGAAATTTTATTCTTCTCTTTTCGGAAAACAACTCTGAAACGAGGTGAAACGGGGAATTCCTTATCTCAGCTAAATGATAAACCCAGTAGGCTCCTTTTGGATTTCTAGACAACAGCTATTTCCCTATATTTTGTCCTGAAAATCAAGAAATTTTACAAACCCTAATTTTAGTCCCCTTTTTGTATTTAGTCATTCAAGCATGAATGCTGTTATACAAAGGTGCCCCGTATGGCGATCGACCATATCGATCGAAGATATTTTCTGCTTTTATGGTCTACACAATTTCAGTGCGGAACTCTTTTTTTGCTTCAAAACAAGATAAGGGCGTCCGGTCTGAACAAAAGGAGAATTTACGAGGCTGTCACAATTGGAATTTCAAAGATTATTTTGTTGATGTTAGTTCATATTGAAAAAATGGCTTATCTTGTTTGTTTGCGTCCTATTTCTGAGGTAAATTTTTATTTTTCAAGATCTTAGATAACAATGTTATGATCAAACCATACTAGAAAAAATTCGACCTATGTGTGTATAAGAATGTCCCGTTACAACATTTCAGAAAATCTTATAAAAAATAATAAAAAGTAGTTCAAAATAATATTGACTTGAGTTATACAATATTCCCGTTCAACCTTGTACCTATTATAAATGTATTTATCAAGCTGCGTAACTTTTACAGTAAATAAATAATATATTCAGCACGTATTTTTTTTTATCTCTAAAAAAGTTTTTAGAATAATTATTAGGTATACCCAGATAATATAAAAGTGATGTTTTTAATGGCTAGAGTGCCTAGCCTAGCCTGGTACTCAGAAATATTAATTTTTGTTTGAAGAAGTTTTGCAAATACCTACATATCTCTAGGGTCTACAGACCCTAGAGGTAGGTCTTCTTCTTTTTTGGGACGGTTTCAATGGAAGTGAAATAACGAAGACAAAGAAAATTATGTGAAACTTGATTTGATTTGAAAGATTCTGAAGATTTCTAATACTGAGCAAAGTAAATAAAAAGTTTTCTGTACCTACTTCGCTTATCTTGTTTTAATTGTTCCCACATCCAAGGCATCTGGAAGAGATTCTCATTTGTAGCGATAAGAGGTTCTTGTGCACATGTCCTCTCTATGTTTGTGTCTTTATGTATTCTTTATATATAAATTCTTTATATTTAATATAATATACGTACAGAATAAATAAATGAACAATGTCCCCACCACCAATATCACTTTTTGTAACGAGTAAGTTTAAGTTATCCTTTTTGTTATTGATCTTTTTTTTGTTGTTTCAGAAACCTTTTACCCAACATGGCCGCACGGAATAATGGGTCCAAATTAGGGCTCATATTCTGTATGCTGGCTTGCATCTCGACCTGCTTCACTGATCCAGGTATGTCCAAATCATTCCAATTTGTATGTATCTGTGTTAGTGGATGACAAAAGGCGTAAATCACTCATTCAGGACAAGCCGATTGAGACGAAACTTTCACAATTACAAATCTCTACAGAACATCCTTTCTTCCGTTCCTCAATCAAAAACCTTTCTTTAATTAAAATGCTTCCACTACAACCCACAGCCTCAAACGACCCTTCAGAATTAGTTTAAATTTATATGATGCTTAAAACATAAGTGAGTAATTGAGTTTGTTTCGAGTCAACGGCTCTTAATACGAGGACGCTCGCAAGCAATTTATTATGCAAGTTCACTACCCATACTGTACCAGAATCCGTTCGTGAGCACACTTAAATATTAGATACGTAATCGACTAACTTGAGCAACTTGACTTGGAGATGTTTTGGTTTTGGCAAGTGCGTTGGTTGCTATTTATCAAGCACTGATTGGTGTATTAAGGATCTACACTACAAAATAACCCACTCAAGTATATAAATTGCGGGTATCAGAAGATTCGTGACCGATCAATGTGTGGTGACAATGAGAAGTGGAATCGAGCGAGCACATCCTTGTTTATATTAAACCTACGTATCTACATTCTACATACATCCGCCTCGAGATTGATCGCAGGCTTTTCATAACAGGCATAAAAACCCAAGTATAGAGTATCAAGACATCAATCGTCACGAGTAGATATATGCATAAAAGGGTTGTAAATGGGGCATTTACTTGAACAATTACGATGCATTTTGCCTTTTGTATGAATAAACTGTTAATTTTTTTATTAAAGTTTCCCATTATGAATGTTTCAAAAGGTATTATAGGACTCTTTTATGTACAAAACATCTCTGATCTCCTTAAAAGTATTCATACAAATTATATTACATAAAATATATATTACATCAAAATCGATTCACCCAGTCAAAAAATATGAGGTAACAAACATAAAAAACATACAGTCGAATTAACAACCTCCTTTTTTGGAGTCGGTTGAAAAAGGATTTACATCGTTAGTAATAGTATATACTCGGTGCTTGCATGAAGCATTTCGATTAATTGAATTCACTACAGCTTAAGCTAATAATTTACAACTCATCAACATGTGAAAAGTCGAAATATTGCACATTTTATAACGTAGACCGGTCACATTTGTGAAAATTCCTGTAGCATCATACAAGCAAATGTGGGCCTTGGCGGCTGATATCGCAATGTAACTAATCTTTGTATAATAATTTTGTTATAATTATGTACTCATGCAAGTAAGTATCTCACATCAACGTCACAAACGGTACGGTTAAAGCAGTTAAAGTCAGAGGCTTGATCTCTGACTCTGAGTCTTGACTTTCGATGATAGTCATCGCATTGGCACATGACAAGGCAAAGATACAAGACAACTCTAGGGATAGAGTTAAGATATAATCAGAGTGGTAGCAGGGTTCACCCTGGTCAATATGGCTGTAAGTCGTGTATTAAATCTTCTCTTTGCTAGAAATAAATCAGCTGAAGATGGTTATCACGATGATTAGATAAAACAAAAAAATATTCTACGAAAATTTCCTCCTTTGGGTTGTTAATAAAGCAACGATGATTCATGATTTTCTATGAAATATAATATGGAGATTTTTTTGAGGTGTCTGGCATTTTATTACTCTTAGAACATTCTCAAATGCTAGGGACAGAAAACCGATTGACTGCATCTACGTAGTGGTTGAAATATCTACCCTAACTAACGTAACGTGTTTCAAAAATCCAACTTAATATAAGTTGTGTCAAGATCATTAATAGTACATTGTTACCCTAGGGATGAAAGTAACTTATTTAGTCCCGAGACGGGGTTTGGCGCCCGAGCGTAGCGAGGGGGCCTATAGTTCGAGGGACTAAATAAGTCTTTATCCCGAGGTAAACACTGTGCTTTTCATTACGAATATAAGGAAAGTCAAAATAAAATTGTGTCAATAAAAATCACTGTTAAACAGAAGCCTAAACAAAACTCTACAACTCGAAAAACAAATGAAGATCGGATTGCCGCTTGCCAATTTCCCGGCTTTTTTTTTTCTTTGGCCTAGCCGGCGGGCTATGCATTTAGCTTTTTAATAGTCAAGTATTGTCTATGATTGTCTATGAATGTCTATGAATCAGTTGTCTTTACTTTATGAATAAAGTCTATCTTTCTTCTTGTCTATGGATGCACTCGGGTATGTCGTGTTTCATTTGAACTCCAATAAAAATGTGACAACTAGTTTTTTTAAATTATTTGACAGCTGTCAGTTGAAAACGATTCTCCCTAGGGCTGAAAAGTATTACTTTCAACCCGCTTCTCAGGCAACTTCAGACCTACTTTCCGTGTATGAGTAATGAAAATAAATATTACCGTCGTCGCTTAGAATTCATCACTTCATATACTGGTGGAATTTCGTGAAGCGTCCCTTTGAGTTAAATCACTCATGGTAAAATCGTACTTTTTAGTGGAAATCACATCATGAAATGATCCATTCTAAGATCTAGTCACGACGTATACATATACAGTCACATTCTATTGCCAGAAACTACAATTGTTTGTGGCATTATAACTACTCAAAGATCTTGACATTTTGTGTGCAAGCGGAGCACCAGTCACGAAACCAGCTGAGGCGCATTTCCCCGCGCCCTTGCGACAGTTTCCGCGTCTGGTAGGTCAGGGACACTCATAATAAAAACATTTCTTTATCAAATCAATATTGCCGAAATTGCAAACTAGTAAACATTATCGATGAAAAACATACAATACTTATGTATAGAAACCTTATTAGGTACCTATCCAATAATCGATTACAATTGATTAAAACATCAAAAAAATCAGCCAAAAAAGCATAGAGGTCCAAGAGCCCTCGACTTCAAAAGGGGGGCAAAAAATACTTTTTGGCAAACCCGAGGGCCGAGACGTCGCTACACAATTTTTCACGCACACTAGCTATATAGTCGGAGCGCAAGCGATGACTTATTATAAATCGATGCAAAAAAGTATAATTTCCGAAAATATTACCGCTATATTCATAAAGAACAAAACAGTTCATTAAAATTAAAGTTCACGTATGATAGTGCACGTCATAAACTTAATTATGATCATATTAAAGTTTATACGGTATCAGACTATGTTTCGAAATCGAGCACATTCCTAAGAGACCGGTTTAAACTTAAACCATACGCATCGAAGTAACATAGAATTTCACAATAATTGCAAGGTATAAAATATGGAATTCGAAAGCAATATAATTTAAGAGTACAGACACTAGGTCAGGTTTTTAAAGACCTAAGGATAACTTTCTATACGTACCTACTTCTGAAGCCTAGATGAGCAGAAACGATTTTAAGAAACTAACCCTCTAAGGGGGTGAAATAGGGGTTGGAAGTTTATATGAAAGTCCCGTGTTTTTGAAGTTAGAGACGTGAAAATCGTCATTTAGGTTATCAGCTTCAGATATTAAAAATTTGTATAAGTCGTTTTGGAAAATTCCCCTTTAAGGGTGGTAAAATAGGGGATGAAAGTTTTTATGTGAAAATTTTAATATTGTTACTGTTGACTTGAAATTTGAAAGGTAGGTTCTTTGTAATGGGTAGGTGTCAGCTAAGAAACGATTTTGAGAAACTACCCCTCTGGGGGGGTGAAATAGGGGTTGGAAGTTTATATGAAATTCCCGTGTTTTTGAAGTTAGAGACGTGAAAATCGTCATTTAGGTTATCAGCTTCAGATTTTAAAAATTTGTATAAGTCGTTTTGGAAAATTCCCCTTTAAGGGTGGTAAAATAGGGGATGAAAGTTTTTATGTGAAAATATATATAAAAGAGAGTTACCACTCACTCACTCACTCATCACGATATCTCAGGAAGTATAAAGCCTACAAACTTGAAATTTGAAAGGTAGGTTCTTTGTAATGGGTAGGTGTCAGCTAAGAAACGATTTTGAGAAACTACCCCTCTAAGGGGGTGAAATAGGGGTTGGAAGTTTATATGAAAGTCCCGTGTTTTTGAAGTTAGAGACGTGAAAATCGTCATTTAGGTTATCAGCTTCAGATATTAAAAATTTGTATAAGTCGTTTTGGAAAATTCCCCTTTAAGGGTGGTAAAATAGGGGATGAAAGTTTTTATGTGAAAATTTTAATATTGTTACTGTTGACTTGAAATTTGAAAGGTAGGTTCTTTGTAATGGGTAGGTGTCAGCTAAGAAACGATTTTGAGAAACTACCCCTCTGGGGGGGTGAAATAGGGGTTGGAAGTTTATATGAAAGTCCCGTGTTTTTGAAGTTAGAGACGTGAAAATCGTCGTTTAGGTTATCAGCTTCAGATATTAAAAATTTGTATAAGTCGTTTTGGAAAATTCCCCTTTAAGGGTGGTAAAATAGGGGATGAAAGTTTTTATGTGAAAATTTTAATATTGTTACTGTTGACTTGAAATTTGAAAGGTAGGTTCTTTGTAATGGGTAGGTGTCAGCTAAGAAACGATTTTGAGAAACTACCCCTCTAAGGCGGACAGGTTTGACTGTCAGTACTTGCGCCATTGCTGTATGGTGCACGTGCTGACAAATCGAGCCTGTCTCAGGAGGGGTTATTAGGGGGGACGAGCTGTTGTTTAAGATTTTAGTAATTAATAATGTACTTACTAACATTTAGGTGAAGATGTTTTATTTGTTTTTTACTAACCATTTTTATGATCCGAGTGAAATAGGGGTTGGAATGTTTGTCTGTTACTCCTTCACGCTGCAACTACGAATCCGATTTAGCTGAAATTTGGAATGGAGATGGATTATTACCTGGATTAACACATTATGGTACTTTTTATCCCGGAAAAAGCGATGGTTCCCGCAGAAGTAGTGAAAAACCTAAATTCACGCGAGCGGAGCCGCGGGCAACAGCTAGTGTTTTATAATTAAGAATGGACGACTTTTCGTGCAGGCATACTCTTAAAACACATTTCTAACTGCAACTTCTTGATGGAAAAATTCTATACTATATTACAACCTTACCAACCTTACCTTACCTTACCTGATCAAGGAGGCGGTATTGAAATATCACGGGACATAATATGTATGTTGGAGGAATTCGATTCGTTTGTGCGATACGAGTCGACTCGAAATTCATGCAAAAACCTGTACTAACCATACTGGATAGTGATGATATTGTGGGAACTCTACGTGTCAGGTAGTGCGGTGTATTATGTGGCACTGTGTATGCCAGCCGGTAAGTGTCACCATATTTGCACTGCGGTTTCGCCGGCCGCCGCACACACGTTTCAAACATCACGTGCACACACACTGCACTGTTTCACATCAGTGAAAGTGAATGCCGGTCATCACTGCCCAAAGTTCTGTATCTTCTCATTTTTGTATAGTATTATATAGGTAGTAATATAATAAATGGAGTATAGAAGAAAGAATAGGAATTTATAACGCAAATCTTACTAGAGATAAACTTGCGAATTTACGTACATACTACAAAATTCCGTTACCACAATAATATCTTCAATATGCAGTAGGTACCTATTGATACACCTATCAATATCAATGATTTATAGTTAACCCAGTCTTGATCATGGGTAATGTATGGTCTTAGATTGTCTTAGAACAATTTGGGGAACTACCAGATATGCAATCTTCGTTACGAATTTATGATGAAGGAAAACCCCTTCATATTTCAATTAACTCAGTAAAGTCCGACGCCTACCTGAGGATTGAAATATGCACCCATAATTATGCCGAATCGCTATCACTGACTTCTCATCTAAGAAATAACGTGTCATTGCGAAATCTTACTCGTCTCGTTAATAAAATCTTAGCACAAATGCTAACTTTAATTTAGGTAAGATTTTTTGAAAGATATAAACATGACCTTAATATTGGCTCTTGGAATGCTACGTAGGTATGTATTGCACGACGTTTAGGTTCACTTCATACAAAAAGTTATCATCCGATTAAAGCACCATCTCAAATTTTTTTAAAACAAGGACACGACAAAAGGAGTTTCTTTAAATCATTATTTGTAGAGTTTAAATAATCAAGGGATTATGTTGATACCCTCACAGGTTTACATACTATATTTTGTGATCGGATTTATTATCGTTTGTTTGTCAGCACTAGAACATATTTATCGCATTATTGCCTATCTGTAGGATTCTTTTGAAAATTCACGTTAGGGCACAGAACACTAAGTTAGGGAGGATTTCATAGGTATTCAAATCGGTCTTTCTTTGATAAAAAAATATTGTGTGGTTTTATGAAACCACGATGCGCAGTTCAAGTGTAACTTAGATTGCGCCCTGCGCAATATTTTAAAGCAACAGTTTATTATATGATGACAAGTATTAAGATTAAAGGTTTGTGAGACAAAAATTAATATTCAAGTACTTAACATATCAATTTTAGAGATGGTGTTATAAAATTACTACGCGATTGACGTGACATCCGGCCCCGGTCCGGCTGTAACGTGGCACAGAAGTAAAAACTTTAACAATTACGTGAAGGGTCCGTTACGCTAACGGTGTCGCGAGTTCAATGGTATTTTCTCTATTTAAAAAAGAGCCTACGCGCCTAAAGAAGTTTTCCCTTCAAAAAATTGTTTAGTATCCTGTCCAATGTCCATGTCCTGGAAAATCGGGGCGCTTGGAAACCAACTTGCATGTTAACATGTTAAGTGGCGGCTAATCATTTCCTTATTGAATCGATTAAAAGCCAACACTATTAGATATGTGTTAGATAATAACAAATAGAGGCATCTTTATGGTTAATGTGTTTATCAATGGAATATCTATCCAATATAAGGAAATAAATAATATCGGAGGTATGCAATTGACCGTTTTTAAATACCAAGAGGAGTAAATAGGTACTCCTAGCAGAGGAGGTACTATTATAGTGTTCTGTGACGGAGGTAAGCTTTCCTACATTCGTCTACACTCTACCCATTGATTCTGCAAAAATACTAATGGCAGTGACGACCTTACGTCTATGCACCAGATTGGTCAGTGCTTGCATCGATTAGGCAGCCAAGGCACTATAGAGGCCTATGTTTACCATTTCTCCCACCAGCTTTGCTAGGGTGTGTCTGTAGACCTGTCAAAGTGATAAACTATTTTTTATATAAAAATCCTGAGTAAAAAGCTCAAAGAAATCCTTTCAATAAAAAATATTTGACAGGTCTACACGCAAAGTGGCGCTGCCCAATCGGGTTACAGCAGAACTTCTCAGATATTTTGACCTCATTGGCTGGTGACGTCTGCTTTGCTATGGTTCCCGGTGATGGTTGGCCGATGTACAATTTTATATTTTTGAGAATCACACCAAAGGTATTTTTATTGCAACAACGTCTATGCACACTGCACAGGGAAGTTTATGCAAGATGAATTTTTGGGACGAGGTTTAAGCAGAAAAAGTTTTTGCTGTTTCTGAACTAGTTCTCAAACCTCAGTTGGTTTTTATAGGTCAAAGGACATTGATCTTTGTAACCCCGCATTGACATATTCGTGTTTCGCTATTCGTATCGTATTCAACGAAACAATATCATCGCGAACTGACTGTTTACATATTTATGGTGTGATTCATTTCGATATTCGCACACGAACATAAAGGACGTCCATGTTTTAACGTCGTGCTAGGTCGGGCTTGGTAATGGTTGAGCGCTAGCTGTCAACTGAATGCAGGCGAATATGTGAACAGTTATTTCGTATTTGCTATACGTGTGTCCTTTCAACGCGAAACCGTGAATCGCGAATACGAAGCACGAGGCGAATAGCGAAATCAGTGTTCACAAATGCATCTTCGTTATTCGCTTCGCTATTCGTCTCGCTATTCGCACGAATTTCTAAATGCGGTATGAGATACAGAATCGAATAAAGATGTTTTGAAAATGGCCCACTTTCGTGGTGACACTAATTATATTCGAAACTTGTTGAATGTTGGTTGAAATTCAAACTTTAGGTGATCCACTACGATGGTTATTCTGTTACTTCGGTTAACGTAGTAATATCCCTTTACAAAATTCAAAAAGATCTATGCTTGGCAGATAATAGCCTGATGATGTAAGTTATAAATTCTGGCAAACGTTACACCTGATTTTACCATACGGATGCTGCAAGATAGATATACGTTTAAGATGTTGCAAGGTTAAAAAATGAATGCCCATCGCAGTTTGATCCGCAAACAGCATTGCAGTGTATCATGATCTCACTTTATCGCAAAAAGGTTTTATAGGTACAAAAAACGTGTATTAAAATAAATTGATCCGTCCTGATGATGCCGGATTTGGTTTTTACTTGGTTTATATTTCATAATTAACAGCAAAAATGTAATGTCCGTGAGTTTGCACTGGTGAATAAAGAACCTAATTTATCTAAGTACAGTGACGTGAAGATTAATAGTGTTAACGACGTAGAAGCCGTATTTAAGCGATTTTGAATGAAGTTTTATTAAAAAATATATAAAGACAATTACTTTTAAGTTTAAACGTCATGTATTTTGGGTCTTTAATCTAAAATCGCTTAGAAGCAGAAACACGATTGGATAAAATTTTCTCGATAAAAAGTTCTCCCAAAAGTTGCTCCTAATTTTGATCGGACACTACATTGGATGTAATTGTAATTTTTGTTTTAATGTGTCGTTAAAAATAATATCGTAATACGCTTAGAAACAGATTTTTTAATACTGGCTTAGTTTTTGAGTAAGGTAAAGGTCGTTTTTCTGTTATATTCTTCCGCGACGCTGCATGTCTCACCTACCTACGTTTCCCTAAGAGTGAGAAAAACAAAAATAAATTCAGTAAATCCTCTCAAAGAAAGAGGTAGGTATATTTTTTATCGACGTCTTACTCCATGGGTTCCCAAATGCACGTTTTCCACGCACTACAGCAATTTTCCTTAGGCTTTAGCCAGCTGAAACTTTGATTAGGGGTTCACCGTTCAATTAGGTACAATATCCACTTTGTACCTATTAGGTGTTGTCATTTTTAAACATATTTATTTTAAAAAAAATACTCGTAATTGATACATATTTTTACTCGTATGATAATCGCTTTTTAATAAAACAGAAACAGATTTTCTGGATAATGGTACACTTTACGGCACCACGGCGAGTTTTTACTCGGCAGTTTTTACTCGACCTCGGCAGGGTTATATTTTTGACCGATATGTATGTATGTATGTTCATAACTTTTTATTGCACATAGAGCACCACAGCGCACATACTATGAACTCCACAAAGTCTAGATGTGATACGTAAATAAACTTAGAATTGTGACGGTGATATACATAATCTTCATATATATTATTAGTGCAGTGATTCATTAGTCCCATTAATATACGTGCCTACTCGTTTAATGCCCCTATTAATATCAGCAATAGATTTGTATGCATAGGCCTTTTTTGTGTTAATTTTTTTATTTATTCGACTAATTGAATGATTGTTTGTGGTAATTAGTATGAATAAACAATAAGTACTGTTTTATAACACGTGCGGTTTTGGATGAACATTTTACATTCCTAATTAGAATTAATTACGATTTTTTACACCCTTTCAATCCTCTAGGCATGTATAAAAGACGACTTCTTCTTGAGATCTTTTATGATGCTGTGTGCGATAACAGTTGGTACTTTAACTAACACATTCGGCTGCATCATCACTTACCATCAAGTGAGCTTGCAGTAGAGTACAAAAACAGTCCTCACTTCGTGTAGAAATAATTAATAACTTACTGTAGTTTGAACTGTACTGAAATCCGCTTCCAAACTGCCACGGTTAGGCTGCTTGTCCACCATAGCTGTCACCGGGCCGTCACCAAGATCGAGATAATTTTGGTATGAGATCAGTATGACGAGACTGACGTCTTGGGGCTTATATTCATCGCTTCAAAATTATGCCGCGACATCGCATGGGATTTCTTTCGATGCCGCGGCATAATTTTGAAAGAATTTATGACGACACGTTTGACTAACCATTGGTAAAAACTTGAAATCTGTACGAAGTAAAAATCAACTATATGAGATAAAATGATGTCGAGACCGGCGCGTGGCATGGACAAATGGCTTCTAACATGGCCTAACATAATCTAACCTACCACTATTTCGGCTTCGTGAGGATGTCGGTACTCGGTGACGGTCCGGTGACTGCTACAGCTGCTGCTGCAGTGGACAAGCGGCCTAAAGCGACCGCGGCACTCACTTACGACCAGCGCACGACTCGATACACATCTGAAAATAATTTATTGTCCCGACTCGCTGTCTGACATTACACAGCGATTCTATTTCATTTAAGGTTAAACCCACTTTATTGATACAGATCAAACGTTGCAGCCATGCATGAAATATTGCATTTTGATTAGAGAACATTAATAAATATCATTTTCATTTTCATTTTCATATCATAACATCTAGCATTACCTTCATAGTTCTTACAATGTTGATATAAAATGAAAAAGTGAAAAAGTTTATAAAAGTTTTACTTCAGGAATAAATATTAAGACCTAGAATGGTGAAATTTGGTAGATTCGTTTTAATATTGATTTTATATTGGCTGTTTTTGATTGGTTTTATATTGGTTGGTGTTATTCTCGTAAATCAAATTGTACCTATGTTGTGCAAACATTGTCGGTATCGTAACCATCACAGCCAATCGGTGCCTACAATGTCCCTACTCTGCACAACAGATGCAAACATCAACCAATCAATGCATACGCGGCTCAACCGATGGAAGCATTAACCAATCAAAGCCCAAGATAACTTCTGTAAGTATAGGTAGGTATATTCGTCGGTGCTATAAGATTTTTTACAGAATTGCACAGATTGAAATAAAAATTATGAATTCAATTATTCATATTAATTATGAATTTTTATTCGTTCTTCAAAAATCACTTCGTACACAGTTAAATAAATGTGTGGGCTCAAAGATGCTTGTAATCTAAAGGAACATAATAATTATAGGCAATTGTTATAACATATCGTTTCGCAACCATAACTTATGGACCTCATACGCCCACTGTTCGTCGAGAGGTCGATGTTGACAGCTGCTAATATACTTATCTGCCGAAGTATCTGCCTTTCATTGTATATCTAGCCGTTTATATCTTGATATATTTGCAATGTGTAGTAACATGTGTCTCGTATAATAATATAATTGATCGCTATATGTTGACACAATTCGAAACTTGCTTATCATAATAGTTTATATTGCATAGTAATAAAATTATTCTCAATTAATACGTTGCATACATTTTTATCACGACTTAATATATTATTTTGACGACCGAATGGCGTAGTGGTAGCGAACCCGCCGTCTGCGTCGAAGGTCGTGGTTTCGATTCCCACTACTGGTAAATGTTTATGCGATGAGCATAAATGTTTTCTAGTGTCTGGGTGTTTTCAATATATCATATTTATGTATATTAATATGTATGTATATTTAACAGTTATCTAGGACCCATATCACAAGCTATCGCTTACTTTGGGGCTAGATTGCGATGTGTGTAATGTCCTGATATTTATTTATATTTATATTTATTTAGAACGTACCAGCTGTGTCCGCAACTTAATTAGTTTCCACGGATAAAGTACTTGTATTTTACAAATTTAAATTAGAACTGATTTTTAGGATAGGTTCAGTAGTAGCAATATCCGCTAAAACACATTACAAAAAATACTATTTTTTTATCTCTTTCAATACCTATCACTATTCATGGCCTCTAGCTATGAGTTATCTACGATCACACTAGAAACTTCCATATCTAATGGACTAAAATTCAAAATTTTTTTTTCTTTCATTCATTCATTCATTTTGATCCATATATTTATCGAATGAGCGATCTACAGGTTTCTATGACAATTGTCGATAATTAATATGGCTTAGGCTGCCGGAGAAAAATTCAGTAAACGTCAAATATGGGTGAATGATAAAATAAAAACATGTCTTAGCATCTATGCACCAGCCTTGCAAACCTACTATTGTAGGTAATATGTTGTGTTAAACACAACGATTAATTATATTTAATTTTATTGCTGCAAAAAATGTATGTCACACATAAAACCTATCATCAACGTTTAATACCAAATGCGTGCCGCAAATATTTTATTACAATTCTGAACTCATGTAATGTTAATTGCGTTCATTATATGTAAGTGCGGCTGCGTTTCTGCGCAGGTGTTACATTTAGCTTCATATCCGTTTCAAATCATGTGCGCTCTACCCTCAATAAGTATACCAGTCGTGACTTTGACTTACATTGAAGTTGCAAACTTTTTATCGAATGTGTTTATCTTTTAGGACTCTAGGAAATAGCAGTATGAAACAAAATATAAAATACGCCAATTTTTTGCAGTCATGACAAAAGATGTGAAAGATATTTTTGATCGAGCGAAGTGATGTCTTTGATTTATCTAGAGTGGCGCTCATACAAGAAGCAAATTGGGGGCAAAAAAATGTTTTCAGGCGTAGCATAAGTTTGTGGAATGTCATTAAAAAGAATTTTTTAAACACCGTACTAAATAGTTTTGTACAATTTTAACATAAAAATTGACGATTTGTTAGAGATGCTATTTGGTCCTGGGTAGTTTGCGACTTGCGAAATTTTGGTTATATTTGAAATTTGATTAACATAGTGCGCTCCTTTAGCCCCATAATAGCTGGTTATAGGAGTAACACATCCTTCGTTACATGAGAAGTTAAGTGTACAAAAGGTCGGTACCAGATAAGAATCTCACTTCCGAGTTACAATTTAAAGGTTGTTTTTGTTTTGTTAAGATGCATCTTGAAAATGAGATAGGTAGTTAATTGCAAAAGAGCCTGAGTGTTAAAGCCTTGAGTAAAGTTTTTTTTATTGAAAGAATATTGTTCTTAATCTTTTTCTTTTGTTTCAGAGGTGTACTATGAGAAGCA
Source organism: Coenonympha arcania (assembly GCA_036785405.1). Taxonomy (NCBI): domain Eukaryota; kingdom Metazoa; phylum Arthropoda; class Insecta; order Lepidoptera; family Nymphalidae; genus Coenonympha; species Coenonympha arcania. The sequence goes on from CM072067.1 coordinate 10,591,377, forward strand.
ACGCTACGATGGCTGGTTTAATAACAGAGCTTATCCTGACTGGGGATCTGTGGGTAAGTTAATCTTTTAATTTTTATTAATCGCTCAACGCCCTGTTCTATATATGAATTATCTACGATTGTCATAGAAACATATCGGTCGCCCATTCCATATTATCTAAATAGAAAGAAATTCAAAATATGTATCGTCATCGTAGTTTCATCTGATGGACGTCCACTGTTGGACATAGACCTCATGAAATAACCTCCACCACGATCTTGCGCCACCTGGTGCCAAAAATGCAAAGGAATGACAAATTAATCACGACGACTTGTCACTCTCATACAATTTTAGAATTAGGTTCCATATATTATTAGATATGGAATGAGCGATCGTCAGGTTTATATGATGATTTTGGAAAAATCATATGACTATTGTTATAGTATATATCAAGACTGTTGATATCAGTTTGAAAATTCAAAAAAAAAATGTTAATAACACCGAAACTCGACAGCGGATTTTTAAACGTAGGTACAAAGACATTAAAAGCAATATTCACTTACGTAGGTCTTTTTTTCCTGTCTAATTTTTGCGGTTATAAACGGGACCCTCTACCTTCAGTATAAATAGTAATAATAGTCGATGTAAGATAACCCTTTGTATGCATGCAAGGCTAAACAATACAAGGTATCGAATTGCAGATTTGGAGTGACATATTCAGTTTATAGTGATCGTTTATCAGCAGTTTAGGGTTGATATATTGTACGGTAAGGCAAATCTAGGGTAGGGTTATAAAATATTAATGTTTTGAACGCCTAACTTAGGTATCGTAAGATAATAGCTTTTTATCTACGCTCATTGCTTAAAGTTCGAATTATAAAATCGAAATGTGTCAAATAATTACCTACTTTATTCACAGACTTCTATAATTATTAAAAAGTTATTCATAATAACATCGCTCTACTATGGAAATATTTAAAGAAAGTTGTATAATATCCATAACGATACACGGCTCTGGACTCCTGTATTTGTATCTGAGGTTTTGAAGGAATTGATTACAGTACCGCTATCGGCAATACAACGGTTAACGGTTACAATTATTATCTGGGGTAGGTAATATTTTTTATGTAATATTTTTTTAAGTGAATCCACAGACAACATATAGTTGGTAGTCATTGCCGAGAGTATAGATGGGCCATGATTGACCATAGACAACAACACAATGTCTAACGTTCCGCGTAACGTTCCACCTGGGCCTGTGATTATGATTATGATTACGATTACGATTACGATTACGATTACGACTACGATTACGATAACGATTACGATTATGACGTTATCTCGTAAATCTATCGTCCGTAAACCGACTTTACAGATAACTAATTTTTTTTGTTACTTAGTCAATACTTTCCGCTGGAAAATGTCTAGTAGTGAAACCTACTAAAGAAAATTTCACTCCACCTGACATCTTTGTAGTTGCAATGATTTACGACAAAAGTTAGCAAGATTTTATGATTTGGATTTATGATAATAATATGAGCGTAGATAAAGTAGTGTATGAAACTCTACATAATTAGGTATTAAAACACTCGTGTGATACTATTAAAAAACTCGCCTGCGGCTCGTTTTTTAAACTCACACTCGTATTTTAATACCCCCCATTATGTAACCGTTACATAAACTACTATTTGTACACTGCAGAAATTTTTTTACGGATATCCGCTGACAAGTGATGCTTACCTTGATAAATGAAATATTTGCGGCTAGCGTCCACTCAAAATTGTATTTTGTCCCTCGGAGCCTTAATGAACCCGCTGGGGAATACAGGATTCACCTGCGTATTTACCCCGAATGACTAAAAAAACATCGCATTGACAAAAAAAGAAGGAAGATTTTAATACAAAAATGTTATAATTAATTTGTTTGTTTATTAAGTGTATTTTAATTAAAAGCTTCGAAACTATTTTACGAAATAATAGGGGCATATACTTACCACGATTATTGTTATTGTTTGTTTTTCACCGATATTAACGAACAATAATAAATAATAAAAACAAAACGAAATTCAACAATATTAATCATGGCATGTACCCGTAATATTTAGTAAAATAATGTCTTTTAACCACGAATTCAATCGCTTAGAAACTGTTTTCATCAGTGAACGGTGAGCGCTCATAATCCAGTGGCAAACGCTCCAGCCGCGATAGCCAAGATGCGGGTTCAAATCTGGCCGTGTTTCTATTATGTAATGGTAACAATGACGTTGATATTATTATGTATTCTATGTTCATAAAGAAGCTTAGATATAGCTCCAACAAGCTGCCGAGGCTTAAGGTTGCCAGGCAAAGAAATTGTTATTTTTTTTTATTTGAATATATAAATCGACACAAATACATACATTTTCACAGGAATGCTACATTCCCCGCAACCCTATCAACCTCAACTACTAGGCTACCAGAACCTCTGTTTGATATTATGATTCGACCTGACGGTGATCATGTCATGTTTGTTTTAACTACCACTTGATATATCGATGTTGCCTTGAAATCGTAATCATGTAGGTATCCGAGCAAGTACCAAGTATTGAATGTGGGTCAATAAATGACAAACACCTATGCTATTTTTAATTTGTCGTGCTTCGATAAATAAATATACAGTTGTTTTTCAGAGCTTCGTATGCTATAAATGTATTTTATTTTATGCATTGATTTAAAATATAAAATGATTTTTTCCGCTACAATGCCAATAAGTATTGTAAGTATGTTTTACCTATGAAGGATTTATCGGTAACATAATATGATTGATTTTTTTTATTACAATTTTACCATTATTAATTATTTACAATTAAGGTATTTCAATAGAAAGATGGTTTTTTAATGACCTCCTTTTAGATGGATCCTGGGATTTTCCTGGAATGAAATCAGCAGCCATAGAAGCTATATATGTGACCTATATTTGTACGATTTCTTTTGGAACGAAATAAAAAATGGAACACAGTTTAAACAATCGATAATTCACATGATCAATTTGTTGATCGGATATGTTATTTCCATACATTTTTAAAATTTCGTCCCAAAAGCATACTAAGAGGATTAATCGTAGAAATAGTATAAGTCAAAGTGCTAAGTCAACCCTCTACAAACAAAGTTATAATGTAGATATAGATTTAGTTACGAAACTATTCATTATGCAATGTCCAAGATAAAATCAAAAACCTTTTAAGTTCCTAGCATGAACTTTATAACTTGTAATATCTCACTTGTTAGTGACATTAAGAGTAATTTGCAGCAATCTTCAGTATCGACTATCGAGTAATAAAACATGAGAGGAATTCATATTATTTAAGTGGTATCATTAATTTTCCCTCAAATAGGTAATGCACAATTCAGTTCAGAGTAGGTATATTACTTTAACATAAGTTATTATCTTGGTTTTGTAAATCAGTCATACAAAAGACATCAACGCGTTACTTCGATTCAGTACCTATAATCTATTTTTAAGCACATTTATTTGTATTTCATTGAAAATGAAAATGAAAATCTTTATTTTCACATAGGGCCAAATAATAGGCTCTTTTGAAAACTCAAAACTCTACCGCCAGGTTCGGAAAGCAGGTTTGCACCGAGAAGAACTGCCAAGAAACTCGGCATTGGAGTATAAATTTTGATAAAGTAAATTATAAAAGTTTCAATAATTTAATCGTTCATTATGCTAGATTATAATACAAACGAACTGAGTATTTAAATGACACTGAGAAAGTGATGTTAATTTGTGAAATATTACATCATGCGATTGAGTGATACATTTGATTACATACATACAGTATGATTAATCGCTTTTTATATTAAACTAAATATGAACTAACCTAACTAAATTTAAATATGAAAAGAAGTCGTTATTGTAATTAATCGTATTGATTTTGTTATCGCTAATTTATCATCGCTCTTACCAATTTTATACGACATAGTACCGACTACCGATTGACGAATATCGAATTTAAGATATTTATCAACTTATCAAGAGTGCCTCCATATCGATTTTGCAATCACGCCTTTTTAAATAGAGTAAGGTTGCCAACTTATGCCAATATTTTTTTTCAAGTTGACAAAGGTATTATTGAGATTTGCGCGTAAAAGTTAACGAGTAAGCCCAAAAATACATAATGGGCTCATCATTCGTTACCTCTGACTCTGAAAAATTCTTAATTTTTTCCATTAGCCTTTATTTATTTAAGTTTTCATTCTTAAGGTCAGATTTAAAAAATACGAGTAAATCATAAATAATGGTCAAGCGTAACTCGCATTTGCGCATTTTTAAAAACTGCACTAATTGTAGTGGTTACTCGTACATGAGTGATTGCACTGTAAATTCTAAAGTAAAACAACAGCTTTATATTAAAAACAGAAAAGAGAGGATTCATGTAGTAAGATAAATAGGCATATACCCTGGACAGGGTGGACCGCGCGAAAAAATTTCGCTAGTTTACCGGTGCCAAAAATGCTTAATTTGACCCCAACAGCAAGAACGCCATGTAGTTCGCTCAGCAGCCACCTATAGAATTTTGGCAGATGGCTACACTGTCTGTTTGTACAAAAAAGGTTTACGTAAATCGTTCGGATGCCCATTGCCCATATCCTCAGGGTTCTTATCGGTATGATAATAAAATAGTAGGTACAGAACGCTCGTTGCAAGATCCCAACTAACACAAACAGTTATTCACCCCTGTTATTGATAACCCTCATGGCATAATGATAACAAGCCTTCAAAAGCGATGTAGACTTATGATAGCCTACGCCACTCAATCTCCTGTGTTAGATCATAGATGACATGAGATAAATACTTTATTAATTTATCATCCGACCGATTTCGTAATCTGATTAAATAATGGTGTCTTAGTAAATGAGTCATATCATGACTTTCACCGTCAGACTATGTTATAATATATCGATTTCGTATGAAAATGAAATCGGATTTAAATGGGATGCACATTTTAATTAAAGTTAAACTGAGTAACTTGTTTGGTCGAAACTTATTACAAAATTGCATCTATAACTAATGCATTAATTATACAGCAGACTTCGCTGCTGTTTGTTTTATACATATACGAATTTCAAGTACTTAGTCCTTCTTCCTATATAATACAGGGTTATATAAAAAATACCAGAAATCTCTCGACACTTAAATGATATCATTAAAAGTAACAACTTTTGTTCTACAACTTTGCAAAATTTCGTATTAATTTGTGCCATACAAAAATTTAATAAATTATGTTATTTCTGTAACGTGACATTACACTGTGAAACAAAATACAGGTAATCAGCGATTATGACTGTCCCTGTTGCCAAACCGCTGCGACAGGTTAAGACATAGGCGGTGCTAATGAGAAAGATAAAGATGCACAATACTCACAATAACTGGCGAAAGATTAAAGCTAAGCGCACACTGCGATGCGATTTTTTTCCGCATGCTCAATGCGAAACTTAATCGCAATCCGAATATTATACCTACGCGCACCACACACTTTGTCGATTTTTTGTCGATCTTCCTGGCGCAGTGGCGCGCGCGCGTTCTTAGAACTGGACTGGCTTGGGCCGTGGCTAATTACCACCCTACCAGCAAAGAGGCACCGCTAAGCGATTTAGCGTTCTGGCGCGATGCTGTGTAGAAACCGTAAGGAGTGGGTTATACTTACCCCTTCCAAGTTAGTACGCTAACATCTTCGGCTGCATAATCACTTACCATCAGGTGAGATCGCAGTCAAGTACTAACTTGTAGTGTGTAAAAAACCCACGATTTATTTTCGCACCACGAAAGACAGGGAGCAATCATGTCACATGAGAGAGTTGCGCTTGCGACTATTTCCGCAGTGCGCGGGACTCAAGTATTTTTCCATATAACACAAAATATTGACAAATTCGCATCGCACTTGCGAATATTAATCACATGCGATTATTTTTCGCAGTGTGCGCTTAGCCTAACGACGAAGGGGTGCAGCGTGCGAGGCGGGGAGGACGAATCAAGGGATCAGTGACCACGCGCGGCGTTGCCGATATTACGTGCAGACTACAGAGTACTTACAAAGAAAGAATGTGTGCAAAATATTGAATAAGTGATATTTCTCAAAATATCGAGTTAAAATAAAAGTGGTAGAACAAAAGTTGTTACTTTTAATGATATCATTTAAGTGTCGAGAGATTTCTGGTATTTTTTATATAACCCTGTATAACCCTATTATGTGAATGTGATGATATTGCATTTAAAGGATCTTAGAATTTAATAAGCCTGCTCTTCTTATATATTATCATAAAATTATGTAATTCCCACTGTGTAAGAGGAGCTGTAAATAATAGTATTTTTGAAAATAGCAAATGCCTAGTTTCTTGCCAGTTCTTCTCGGTGCAAACCTGCTTTCCGAACCTAGCGGTAGAGACTTTTTATAAGAGTCTATACTAGGCCTATGTGAAAAATTAATATTTTTATTTTCATTTTTATACGTTCAGATATTAATTTAATGCGAGCGTGTTCGTGTAAATTGAGCTACGTTTATCACAAGTTATAAAAGAACTGTACGAAGATCTCCTCGCTCCTAATTCGAAGTTCATGTCGATTGAACCAAAGCGCATTACGCCACCAGCAGTAACCGAGCTAGGGTTATCATTTACCACAAGATATTCGCTAACCGCAAACTAAACTATTCCACCATTTCGATATAAAAATTGAATTAATTTTTGTTTTGTGTTTAGGAATAGTTTTATTTACGATTATCATATAAACCGATCGTTCGCATTACTAGTAAAATGTATTAGAATGACAGTTATCGATAAATCAGGTGATAATTTTTTTCAATCGGATATGTCATCCCTAAACACTGTTTTTGAATTTCGTTCCATTTAAATATGGAATCTAATTGTTTCTATGACAATCGTAGATAAGTCACATATCTAAGGGCGTTAGTCAGCCTTTCTTCACAATGAACCTGATTAAAACTAAGCTAGATAATATTAACTTTTCATTTCTCTTTGTGGTTTCTGTTTGCGTGTGTGGTAAGCACATTTCATTACATAATACTTCATGGTCCTCCACGTAGATTCCGATTTTTATTTCTGTATGACCCTTCTTTTTTTAAAGATAAGTATGGAGAATCTTTTGGACGCGTACGGCCTAGCCAATCTATTCTTTTTCTTAACTCGCAAATACTTAAAAATCTGTAAAATATCGGCCTGCGTCATTAAATATATTATGCTCTGTTATATACACGATTAAACGACAAATAAACCAAGTGTTTCTTGGTTGATTTTATTTGCGTACATTAACAATTTTATTCTTTGCATCGGACGAACATAATAATATGGTATTGATAACCCTAACGGCCTGGCCACGGGGATCGGCGGTGCGAACGTCGAAGCGTGTGGCGAGGCGACCATTCGCGCGGCAACGTTTGCAGGCCACGGGCAGTCACGTTCGCCGCCGCGACCAGTAAGGAAGTCCGACAGCAAAATGTCTTTATCGAAATTATCTTAATATTGCTTAAAAAGTAATAGTTTTTTGGTTCAAGACCTAATATTTGGAAGAGATTGTGGAATACATGATTTGAATAAGAATCGGGGTATAGATGGAGAATTCCACAAGAAGTACGAGAAATACAAAATATATCCAGAAAAATTTGTTGAGTATACCAGAATGAGTATTGAAATCTTCGATTTAAATACTTATGAATATTCTTCCCACAATCTCTTCACTACATGTTTAAGCTGTGGATGGCCAGACTTCCAAATAGCTGGTCTAGCTAGTATTTCAGCAATAAAAGTCTCAGCGTTCATTTTTCGCGGCGAAAAAAACTAAACTCGTTTGTTCACTGCACTATTCGCCGCGACTATCGCTCAACTCCGTGGCTCGCGCCGTACTTATTCATGCCTTTGTTTCGTTCGCCCGCCGCGCCGCAAGTCGCCGGCGCGGTTCGCTCGGTACATTTCGCCGGTCGCTTCGCCGGTCGCCGTTGCGCGTGGCTTGATTAGTACATTGCTATGCATTTATTTCAGTCGCTAGACGCTTCGCCGTTCGCACCGCGCGAATATTCGCATCGGCGAATGCCCCGTGGCCAGGCTGTAAGTGCGATTATCTGCTAGACCTCTTCCATACCCATCTTAGACTATCAATCACGGAACATCCAACGTTAACGGCCTACAAGCCGTATTTAGGTGATTTTGAATGAAGTTTTATGCAAAAACTATAAAGAAAATTACTTTCAAATTTACACGTCATGTATTTTGGGTCTTTAATCTAAAATCGCTAAGAAGCAGAAACACGATTGGATAAAATTTTCTCGATAGAAAGTTCTCCCAAAAGTTGCTCCAAAATCTCAGTTTTTCTATATTTTATCGGAAACTACAATGGATGTAATTGTAATTTTTGTTTTAATGTATCGGTAATAATAATATCCTAAAACGCTTAGAACGGATTTTTGATAACCAGCTTAGTTTTTGAGTAATTAGGTAAAACGTCGTGTTTCTGCTATATTCTCCCGCGACGCTGCATGTCGCACCTACCAAATCTCCGTGAGAGTGAGAAAGACAAAAATAAATTCAATCAATCCCCTTAATCGAAGGTTTTGCTTTTAACTTGACTTTGGGCATTTAACGTTTTCGGATTCGTAAAGCCAGCTCGATCTCATAAAACATTAGGAGCTATCAAGTCTCTAAAGAGTATCTAATAGTGATCAATAAAATCATACTCGTGATATCGTAAAAATTTATTAGAGTAATTATGTTACTTATAGAGAGTTTATAATGGCATTGGATTCGCGAATGAATTCATAAATTTATTTATTTAATACCTAGAAGAGGTTATGCACGAGGGTTTGATGTAAATGTTTATGTTCTTCTTCTTTTATGAGTAGCTAAAGCAATTAGGGCTCATAATAAAATATGAAAATACAAGTTTTTGTTCCTAAATAAATGTAATCATTAAACTACATATTCAATTAATAATAACATATTGATAAATTATCTGCACATTGAAGGATATATTTTATAGACTTCGAAACAAAATTTTTTTTTATATGGATAAGTGAATTCCTGGCTAAGAATAAATTGCTATGAAGCTTACCTACTTATTCATTAAAGTTTGTTTATTGTACGTTGTAACATATTGCCATACTTTATGAGTAGGTATAGTAAAATTCTTTGGATAAGCGTAATCACTCGTTTGCTAACTGAAGTACAATATTGGCATACCCCGTTTTAGGCAATAGACTTTATTGTAACTGGTCCTTTCCTTTTATAATTAAAGTTTCTAGATACTTCAAAGACACACCGCGATTGTAGATAGATAGGTACTCGTACATCGAAATTCGAAGGGAATCTGTCACGGTAGGTACATAAGAGTTATTAAGAATTAAACAAACAAAAAGTTTTTAATTATAATTGAGACTACTGTAGGTAATCACCGCCAATTTAAAGACCTGAAACTCTCAATCATTTTAATTGTGTAAGGCGTTAAGACGTCATTTATATTTACTTTAATTGACAATATGCATCATTAAACCAATCGAATATATCCGACTGGATGCAAAATAATTTCATTTCATTAATCAACTTTCAAGAGACCGATATAATGTTTCTAGTAGGACTACTTTATATATACAGCAGTGATGTTGTTACATAACAGTGAATTAATCCAAAACAACTAGAAAACCTTCGCGGAATTGCGTTCTGTATCGTATTTAAAGTTTCGTTCTAATCCGATGAATTGTGTAATATGGCTTTTTTTTAGTTTATATTAATAGGGTCCCGTTTTCAATCATTGGGTACAAAATGAAAATGAAAGCATTTATTTAAATTAATACTTTCATATAATAATAATAATCTAATGTAATAGGGACAACCCTCCACCACCCATGGCCCAATCAACCTCGCGGTTATGGGAGCCGAAACGCGGGAGGACACCCGTTCGGTACACGCTCTTGGCGTGTTCCCGGGGCGCCTGCTTGACTCCCTACAAGTTGTATCCTCTCGCTCCTTGTCCCTATGGGCTCACTCTCCCCATTCTGTGGCAGGATGATACAAAATACGGACTCGCCGCGCCGTCGCTGTCCGCAGCTTAAATTCTCTGTGTCACTCCAAGCCGCTTCGCCTCTGCCACGCGTGCGCGAACTCCCGTAGCTTTTCGAAGTTGGCCGCCGAACCCACGAAATCCTGATAATAAACTGGGCCAGAAACTTCACTAACGATCCCGTCCAGCAGCAAGCACCGTAGGTCCTCGTATAAGGAGCACTCCCACAAGACATGGTGGAGGTTCTCCTCCGTCAGTCCGCAGAAGCACTCGCCACTCTCGACCAGACACATAATCTAATGTAATGTATTTATTTTAGGCAGTCGCCTCACGCGCAAGACTCCAGCGTCGTACGCAGACGGCGTGTACATGATGGCGGGCGTGGACCGGCCCGGCGCCAGGACGCTGTCCAAGCTCTTCATGAGGGGGCAGGACGGGCTTCCTTCGCTCGCCAACAGGACCGCCCTGCTCGCGTTCTTTGGTAAATACAATCTAATACTTACCGGCGTAGACGGCATATTGAAGCAATTTTTAATACGGTTTTTAAAAACAGAACGCATTTTAAAAACCGTAAAGACAATTACTTTCAAATTTAAACGTCTTGTATTTTGAATCTTTAATCTAAAATCGCTGTGAAGCAGAAACGCGATTGGATAAAATTTCTTCGATAGAAAAGTTCTTCCAAAAGTTGCTCGAAAACCTCCAATTTTCTAATTTTTATCGGAAACTATAATGGATGCAATTGTAATTTTCGAAGCGTTTGCGACCATAGACAGAGAATCTATATAGAGAACATCGTTAGAGGGGCTGCCCTGGGTTCCTAAGGACCAACCAAATGCTTCTTCTTCTATTTTCACTTCGTTATTGAAAATGGACACTTGACGGTTAACCTTTACTAATTGTTTTGTGGCTTGTTTTGGCTCTATAAACGATCGATCTTAAATCGTTTTTGTTCCATTCCACTAAGTATGTATTACCTCTCAGCATTGACATTTTTATATCGTCGTCGTTAAGAAAGGTAACGTTATAAGTAACATATTTTACTTGATTTTTAGGCCAAGTTGTAACGGGCGAAATAGTGATGGCATCTGAGTCAGGGTGTCCCATCGAGCAGCATCGTATCCCGGTGGAGCAGTGCGACCACATGTACGACCCGGAGTGCAAAGGAGCCATGTACATGCCATTCCATAGAGCTGCCTACGACAGGTCCACTGGACAGAGCCCCAACAGTCCTAGAGAACAGGTACATTCTTTTTTGCCTTCTGAACCATCACAGGGCTTAGTAATTACTCAGAAATACTTTAAAATATCCACTAAATAACTTAGCCACAACGGTATCAGAAACAGAGCTCTTGATTTCGTTGCCTCTTATCTGGGTGATCGAACACAAAGGGTATCATCAAAATAGGTCGAATTCAACAAGATCAACTGGACACAGCTCCAACAGTCCTAGAGAACAGGTAGATTCTTTTTCGCTTTTTGAATCATCACAGGACTTACTTAAAAATACATGAAAAATATCATCAAAATAGGTCGAATTCAACAAGATCAATAGTCCTAGAGAACAGGTAGATTATTTTTTGCCTGTTGAAACATCACAGAACTTGTTCAAAAATACGTGAAAAACATCACCAAAATAGGCCGAATTCAAGCAAGGCTTACACACGGTGATTGATACTTATTGAATCGAAAGAAGAATAAATAAGTTTGAATTGTAGTTATGTTTTTTGATTTTTAATTAAATTATGTTTCATTAATTAATTTTTTAAAATTATTTTAACGATTTGGTAGTAATAATGCACTTAACATCTACCCAAATGTTATGTAAAAAGATAAATAATTAATAAATAAATATTAAAGAGACGATCGTTTTAGCTCGTCTAGTATATATCGAACATAATATTTAACACGTAATACGTTTGATATTTAATTCTAATGTTTGTCGATCTATATACGATCGAAGGCTGAATTCTAGGCAATAAAATTTAACACACGTTCTAACCTAGATCGCATCTGAATACGCTGGCTGGCATCGATTAAACATCAAACAACGACGCTGCGTAGAGATTAACTTAAACATTCCTCACTCACACTATAGAATGTTAATTAAAAGCACTTAAGTTAATTGGAATCAACTATTTATTATTAATAAATTATGTAAATATTTGTTCACCTTATTATTAAGGCCACGATACCGTTACCGTTTATCGAAGATTACTTAATTACTGCTTATTTTACGCTTATTATAATATAATTTAATAATAATTAAAATCTCACACCTTTGACGCAAACCGTCAAAGAATCGCATTTGTCTGCGGGATATTTTATTCATAATACCACGACTTAGGTCATATCAGAATGGAAAAACTACTTTTTAGTCCAGTCAATTTAGACATTCGAAGTTACATAAATTCCCACCAAGCTGAAAATCGGTAAGATTGTTTAAAATATCATTAAAAATAAAATTTGAAAGTTCCTCATCTTTGCCCTGTAAGGAAAAAAATTTATTCAAGGTCAAAGGTAAAAAAAATGAGTTTTTCGCGATTTTCAGCAAAACGGTAAGTTTTATCGTAAAAATACTTTTGACAAAAATTGTAGATCTTAAAATTATCTACGAAAAATTATAAATATTTTTTTTTCTACGAGCCACCGTATTTGAGATAGTTATTAAAACGATTCAAAAAGTTGTAAAAGTTGTAATCGTCATAATATGCACCTCGTTTCCTCGCCACCGCTGGAAAAACCACGTTTCGCGCCGGAAAAACTGCTGAACTCGATTTTTTGCAATTGCAAAAAGGGATGCAGTGCTAAATGTGGTTGCAAAAAAGTCGGACTGTTCCGTTCTCCGGCATGTACACATTGTCAAGGCCGGTTGTGCTCTAATATTGAATCACCAACAGTAGACGATCCGTTTGATTCCGTTTGATTGATACACAATTTTCAGGCACACTAGCATCCGCATACGATACAAATTTCAAATTGACACATACTCCAAAAAAAGTTGCCGCACTACGGAGCTGTCGTTGTTAGGTAGGGCTCTATCTAGTCGGAGCGCGAGCGACGACCTATTATAAATCTAGCAAAGTTTAGTAACCCTTTGTTTTCTTTTCCAGATAAACCAAATAACGTCTTGGATCGACGGCAGTTTCGTGTACAGCACCAGTGAGGCGTGGGTGAATGCAATGAGGTCATTTCAGGTGCCACCAGCAGCCACGCCTGCCTCTTTATGTACATTCATATGCCTACTGTATTCGTACTCATATGCATACATTATCCTACATTGAGACGTGACCGTTTATCTCACTTAACGCATTTAATATCTAGAATCGATTGCTCAGTTATTTAATAATTGACAAGTTGACACAAGTTGAATGCAAGCTACTAGTGGCAGAGAGGAAAAGTAGTATTATTTATTTATTGAGGTTGCGATAATCAATATTTAATTAAACGTCTCAGTCACATTTTAATAAGAGTTTAATGCTGGCTGCATATTGAATCTTACTATCGGTTCCTAGCTAATGACTGATATAGCATGCTTGTTTGAATCCTAATTAGTCAAGATTGGTATTGAATTTTTCTTTCAAGAGTTTTCAGTAAATATTTACCCAAATTCAGAAGTTGTTTATGTAGGTTATGTGTATATTAATTATCGGTTCTTACTGCTGTGCTTGTTCTGAAAGAAACTGAAGGTTTTGTGTCAGAGAAATTGTTAGGTATTGTAGTTTTTAAAATGAAAGCGACAGCAATTCTTATGTACACTCTTGCGTATTATTTGCATAGTTAACTGGACTATAATAATTATTGAGATCTTTGAAGAAATGAGCGTGGAAGACCTTATTAGTTGAAAATATTGCGCGATTTATTGCCAATATGGCCAGTGATCAGTATTAGAGACTTTAACAAATAGCTGATCTTTAATCTGATGTGCTATCCATATTAACACAAACTTTTATTACAGAATGGAAGCCTGGCTAGTGAGGGAGGGCTGCCTGTACGGAATACAAAGCGTGTGCCACTATTTAACAATCCTGTACCTCATTATATGAGGATGCTTAGTCCTGAGCGACTCTTTCGTAAGATATGAATTTTACTGATTTTTACTGATTCATTTTCCATATTTTATTGCGATAATCGAAGATAAAAATATGCGAAAATTGATTAATCGAACGACAAATCTTTAACATAAGTAAGAAGAATGGAAGATATCCTACTAGAAGAAAATAATTTAGCTGGTAGGATATCTATGTCAAATCCAACATTAGGACAGTAAAATGATAAAGGACACAATCAACCAAAATATTTACTTTATCTTGTAAAAATCATCTTCTTTATAATTGTATCATTTTTATTTCTGGTTATTAACTTCTTATCTTCAGCCCTATCCCACTTTTCAGTTATTCTTTCCTATAGCCAAAAAGGTTGCCGGGAAGAGATCGCTTGCAGCGATAAGGCCGCCTTTGCATACCATTGATTGATATTTCATTTTGCTTTGTGTATGTTTTTTTGGAATGTTTGGGTGCAATGAAGTGTTTCTTCTTCTTCATTATTACAACATTTTTTACCGGTGATTTTTTTCATATAACAGTGTTAGGAGATCCGCGCACCAATCAGAACCCGGCGATGGTAACGTTCGGTATCCTGCTGATGCGCTGGCACAACGTGGTGGCGGCGCGCGTCCACCGACAGCACCCCGACTGGAGTGATGAGCAGCTGTTCCAGAGGGCGCGACGCATTGTGATCGCCAGTTTACAGGTACGATTGTATATCCTAACATTTTTTACTTATTTTATTATATTCAAAATTCATAAACTAGGCAGTGATTAATTATCTTGGCGCCTCGAAACTCTTAGGAGTTACATTATTTTACAGGGTTTAGTTTTGGGCACGGGTCTCTTCTCAGAATGAAAAGAGTGTAGCTTTAACCTACCATATTTCCATCCTGGCAATGCGCACTTGACCATCACTGGCTAATTACCATCACATGGCTGGCTATTAGCCAACCCTTCTCATCTTTTAGGAGGGCTTTAAAGGAGAATTTAAATTACTAAAGAGGTATGGTGTAATGCGATATAATTTTAATCGTGTCTAATGGACCACGAGAAGAATAGTGTACAGCGGTAGCGCAGTCTCAGATATTTTGCCGTAAAGCAGTATTGCTGCTGTAGCCGGCGTTATTACTATGGACTTCCTTCCTACTAATGTTTTAGGATGAAGAACGGGGTACAGTGCGTTGTAAGAAATTTTAATGCAAATTCCTGGGAAGCATTGCATCTAACATGGGCAGACGTATCGGTCTCATTCTTTAAAAATGCCACTGTTTACTTATTTCGATCATTTGGACTTTACACAAAATTACTTTTATATAATATCAAATTTTATATAATATATAATTTTTTCAGAACATCATCCTATACGAATACGTGCCAGCATTTCTGGGGACCCCCATGCCTTCGTACAGCGGGTATCGCGCAGATGTGGCCCCTGGTGTCACACATGCCTTCGCTGTGGCCGCGTTTCGCTTCGGGCACACCTTGGTTCCGCCTGCCATGCTACTGAGAGACAGGAACTGCAGATACGGGAGAGCACCCGGTGGACACGACGCTATTAGACTGTGCCAGACATGGTGGGATGGCAATGTAAGGAATTAACCGAAATGTATATCACACTAATATTATACAGGCTAAAAAGTTTGCGGGTGTTTGTTATCTACTCTTCCACGCAGTATCTACTATCTACTGGATCGATTTGCTGTTTGGAATAGAAATATGTAGAGTATCATAGACTAATTCTGGAAAAAATATATCTCGAGAAAATCGCTGGAGAGTGGTAAAAACTGAATTTCACGAGGGGCGAACAGGTCAACAGCTATTTTGTTATTTATACTTATTGATATGTTTATGAAAAACTTGAGAATATAATATTGGGTTATACGTGATATAAATAGATGAATTTCTAAAACTAAGTTTAATAAGTAGAGAAACTCAATAGGTATCAAAAATTCCATTGAAAACTTAAAGGAATATATTTGCTGAGTAAACAACTTACCTCGTTTGATTATATTTTTTTCAGGATGTAATGTCACAAGTGCCCATAGAAGAAGTGCTCATGGGAATGGCATCTCAATTATCAGAAAGGGAAGATGCACTGCTTTGCTCGGATGTTAGAGACAACCTCTTTGGGCCTATGGAGTTCTCAAGGCGAGATCTTGGGGCCTTGAATATTATGCGCGGAAGAGATAACGGCTTGCCTGACTACAATACAGCTAGGTAATTATTACTGAATGAACTAGTCACTAGAATAGCTATAAATTAAAAAAATTCAAAAACCCCCCAACGCTTGTCATTGAACAATTATGCTGACACGCGTGAAGCACTTAATTGAGTAAACATACGCCTAAAATGCCTTACTTTATTTTGGAAAAGAGCTGATACTCTTACACTGCATTGACCGATATTAATTAAACATAGCTATAGGAACTTCCGCAACGAAACTGGCTTTCAAATGGAAAAAACCGCATCGAAATCAATCCATCTGTTTGAGAGCTACTATGACACAGACAGACAGACAGACATACACATACAGACACCCAGACGGACAGACATCGACGTCAAATTTATAACACCGCTGTTTTTGCTTCGGCTATTAAAAATGCATCCGTTCTTCAATTCTGTTTGTTCTTAATATTCCAGAGAATACTTTGGTCTTCCAAAAATAAAGACATTCAACGAAATTAATCCGCAGCTATTCGAAAACAACCCTGATTTACTCCAAAAACTGATACAAATTTACGGAGGCAGACTCGATAATATCGATGTTTACATTGGTAAGTAGACTTTTAAGCCTGCTTTTAGTTTTATGAAATGACAAAATCACAAGGTAACTTGGAGTTAGAGCTTAAATAATGCAGTAATTTTAAAAAACTAACAATATTTTAGGTGGTATGCTCGAGTCGACTGGTCACCCTGGTGAATTATTTAGAGCAATCATTATAGATCAATTCACAAGAATACGTGATGCGGATAGATTTTGGTTTGAAAATGAAGGAAATGGGTAAGATGAAATACCGAAGACAATACAAATACCGCAATGATTAAAAACACAATGGCATAAATGTTTATAATAGAGTATTCAAATTACAGAATTTTCACTCGTGAAGAAATCAACGAGCTCCGTCGTATAAGACTGTGGGACATAATAGTAAATAGTACGGCAGTAGGTCCAGGTGATATACAAAGGGACGTGTTCCACTGGAGAGAAGGAGATCCTTGCAGACAACCCTACCAACTAAACGCAACTAAACTCCCTCCTTGCAAATACTTAAAAGGATATGACTATTTTGAGGTATGTTCTATCAATCCTATAAGCATTTTCTTCAAACAATTCATAAATATTGAAATTTTTTATTGTATACTTTTATAATCTCTTTTTAGGGTAACGAATTTGCCTACATCTACACTTGTTTGATTCTGGCATTTGTACCTATACTGTGCGCGGGCGCCGGTTATGGTGTAGTAAAACTGCAGAACAGCCGTCGGCGTCGTCTTAAAATCCAACAAGAGCATTTGAAAAATGCTGAACAGAAGGGTGAATATGATATAATAATATGAAGTTGTTTAAGTAATACTAAAATTATTTAAGCATTTATCTTAGGATGATTAATTTATCACTTCGATTTTTAGGTTCCGTGGATAAGATGGTTTGTCGCGAATGGGTGCATGCTTCCCATAAACGCTTAGTGAAGCTGCGACTTGGACCAGAATCTGCTCTTCATGTAACTGACCGCAAAGGAGATAAACTACGCACAGTACCTTTGGAGCACACTGATCAACTTACAGTTTTGGAGAGTCAGGTATGTATCCTAAATTATAAATGAAAGGTTTAACCACGCGTTTACGCCTCGTCATCTCAATTGATGAACCACTGCTAGAAATTAAAACAATTAAGACAGTTATTTTATTTCAGGAAGGTCGCAGTAACAAAAGGCCTCTTGTTCTGATAAGAGTGCAGCGTGAACATGATCTTGTCTTAGAGATGGACTCAGTTGCATCGCGACGAAAGTTCCTCGTGAAACTGGACACTTTCCTTGCACAACACAAGAAGGCTTTGAATCTTACCCAAGTACGACCAAATAAGTATTGATTTCTCAACTTTTCTTTGCTGAACTACTCGCATTTCAAGGAGAAACTAATGTTCCATGTCCGTTTTAGGGACATCGAGATCAAATATTGGCATCAGCAGAAACAAGGGAACGGCGACAACGTAAATTGGAGCATTTTTTCCGAGAAGCTTATGCCATTACTTTCGGACTTGCACCTGGTGAAAAACGAAGAAGAAAAGAAGATTCTGATCCTGAGGTAAAATTTTTTTTGACTGCAACTAACTTCGATTAGATAATTATATAAGTTGAAAATCGAATTTAATCAACTTCTCACTGTCAAAAGGTGAAGGGGGTAGTTATTAGAACTTCAGTAAACCCAAACAAAACAAATAGTTTGGGTTCAATGATTTGTTTCAACGATTTCAGTAGATACTATAAAATGGCCTGGGTCTGAATTATGATGATACATCTTCTTTTAATGGTTGCTTGTAAGCCATTAGTATTTGGGCTCTTTTGGCTTTCTTACAACAAATCACATCGCTTTTTACGTAAGTCGGATTTGTTTCTTTTGTTGTAATGTAACTGTAGTATGGTTTTTAGAGTATTGTAATGAGAACATCGTTATCAAAGAGTGAGTTTGCAAGCGCCCTGGGAATGAAGGCGGATGCAGTTTTCGTCAAGAAAATGTTCAACATTGTGGACAAAGACAGTGATGGAAGAATATCATTTCAGGTACCTATAAGATAAAATTTCTTGAATTATGTTCAGAAAATCAATATTTCTTACCACAATGTTATATATTTTGTTTCGTAGGAATTTTTGGATACCGTAGTATTATTTTCACGTGGAGCAACTGAAGATAAACTACGTATAATATTCGACATGTGCGATAATGATCGGAATGGTGTCATTGACAAAGGAGAACTGAGCGAGATGCTGCGCTCTTTGGTAGAAATAGCCAGAACAACGTCGCTAAGAGATGAGCATGTTACTGAACTAATAGATGGCATGTTTTCTGTAAGTTACTCTGCAGTTTTTTTTTTGTTTACTAAACTCAACACAAAAGATAAAACAATACAATGTGCAAAACGTGCAAACATAAACATTTGTGAGTTTTCCGTGCACCCAGCCGTTGATATGATTAGTTAGTAAACACAACACACAACAAAACAATTCATAACAACATACATAATTTAAGAAATATAGAATGACGAATGTAATTAATACAGCAAAAACTCACGAAAACCTTTTGTTGACGCCTTCACTACTAAACCTCGTTCAGACTGTATACATGATGTATTTATATTAACATAGGTAATTTATTTTAACATAATATTTCAGGATGCCGGTCTCCAACATAAAGACCACCTCACATATTCAGATTTCAAACTCATGATGAAAGAATATAAAGGAGAGTTCGTCGCCATTGGCCTTGACTGCAAAGGTGCCAAACAGAACTTTTTAGATACATCGACAAACGTCGCAAGGATGACCAGTTTTCACATTGAACCATCGATGGAACAATCCAGGTTAGTGTTATCCACATTTTTTACTTGTGCATCATTTGTTTCAAATAATTTTTAATCTACTACAAGGTAATAATTGGCTGCGATTTTACCTGATGGTAAGTGACGATGCAGTCAAAGATGTTATCGTACTTGGAAGGCGTAAGTAGCCCCTAAAGGTTCCTTTATACAGCATCCCGCCGGAACGCTAAATTGCTTGCCGGTGCATCGTAGCTGGTAGTGTAACTAGCCACGGCCGAAATTACCACCAGACCAAAAGAGCCTTGAACCAATTTAAAAATTAAGAAACTCTAAATTGACCCGAGGCGGGAATCGACCCCGTAACCTTCCACTCGAATCCGAGCGCGCGCCACTGCGCCTTGGAGATCGTCAAATTCAAAGTCACTTACAGTATAAATTAACTTCTTTGTTTTGTTTTTTTAGGCATTGGATCCTTCTGAAATGGGATTATTTAACCACATTTTTAGAAGAGAACAGACAAAACATATTCTACCTGTTTATCTTCTACGTGGTCACCATTGGGCTATTCGTGGAAAGATTCGCACACTACTCTTTTATGTCGGAACATCTGGACTTGAGACATATCATGGGCGTTGGAATAGCTATAACAAGAGGATCTGCCGCGTCATTGTCTTTCTGCTACTCTCTGTTATTACTTACCATGTCGAGGAATTTGTTAACTAAATTAAAGGTAAGTAATTTGAATCAATTACTGACTATTTTTTATAGTAAAGACTGATGAGTTGAGCAAGACATTCATCTCATGTTAAGGCATGCCCATGTCAGTTGCAGTGCGTCCCATAATTTCACTTTGCAATGTCATACGACACACTGCGCTCATCATCCTGAGACATCAGTTTTTAGGTCGCATTTTGCCTAGTAATCACGTCGACGTGCAGTGCCATTCAAAATTAAACACAGCAATACATTAGAACTTCTCGGTACCTAGTATAACATACATTGCGGCGGTACCTACCTGTTAAAGGTCAATTTACACCGCCGCGGAAGTGAATGAAAGCGACTTTTTGCAACGAAATTGTACGAGTACATAGCATAATGAATCCTCGCGCATTATCGAGAATTTCCCTAGCTACTGTCGGCGCCATTTGTGGAATACGCGAGAAGTGACGCGACGGAGAGTCGGTTGGGCCAGTCACAGCAGTGTGGATTCGCTGGAATACTCGAGCATTCCAGTGAATTCTAGCGTCATGCGAAGCAAAATTGATGCCACCATGCCATTCCATTCCGCTGCGGAGTAAATAAAAACTCTGCAAGAAAGTCCTGCCACCAGTGACTAGTCAGATTGATAGTACAAACTTTACAATTTTGTGTTCTTCTTTAACAGGAATTCAGTATTCAGCAATATATCCCACTAGATTCGAGCATCCAGTTCCACAAGATAGTGGCGTGCACTGCTTTGTTCTTCTCGCTGCTACACACCGCAGGTCACATGGTCAACTTCTACCACGTGTCCACTCAGCCCGTTGAGAACCTGCGTTGTTTAACCAAGGAAGTTCATTTCACTTCGGACTTCAGGCCGGGGATTACGTATTGGGTGTTCCAGACGGTTACAGGTAAACAGCTCCTATATGTCATGTGTTTTTTTTTTAAGAAATTGCACGTCTTTCGAACAAAATTCTTGAAAAAAATGTATTAGAATGCGGGGAAGTCACGTGCCCAATTTTGCGCCCAATTTACCGATTATTTTCATGCATTTTTTTACATTTTATTCCATTTCTATCTTTGCGTATCGCAAAATGCCAAAGGCTAAAGGTATCTATCATATCAGGTATATATCATATTATATCTTCAAACCAGCACCTCTGTAACTATGTCGCATATCGGTTCTCTCCGCGATCTCTAACGCTTCAAAAGTTAAAGAATTTATGACGAGATAAATCTATGTAACAGAATGCCGTCCCATATATTTTTTTAGTTTTCCAATTGTTTGCATCTCAGAAAGAAAACTGATATGTTTCTTGCTACATAGGCAGTAATTACACAGCAATTTTCTTTTTAATTATTTTTCTTAATTAAATCATGTTTGTTTAGTTATTCTGTGCTTAGTAAAAAATTAAACACATCAAAAATCATGGTTCTGATCTATTTATATGGTGTGACCGGCCTGCTGCTGTTCGTCATAATGTGCATCCAGTGATACGCAAGCGCGCGTACCCGTGGTTTTGGCGCGCGCATTCGTTGCACGTTTGCCATCTTAATATTTAAAAAGTTGATTCACAACTTGGCTGTAGGGGCAGATCTATATCACTGCAATTGAGAGCGGCGTTTCGGACTCTTGCGAAAATGATCCTGATTTCTTTTAAGGTGTGACCGGCGTGCTGCTGTTCATCATAATGTGCATCATATTCATATTCGCGCACCCAGTGATACGCAAACGCGCGTACCCGTGGTTCTGGCGCGCGCACTCTCTGCACGTGGCTCTGTATGCGTTATGCCTCGTCCATGGGCTTGCGAGGCTCACCGGTGCTCCGAGGTTCTGGATATTCTTCCTTGGACCAGCAATCATTTATATTCTGGATAAGGTAGGTCATTAAACTCAATATTTACTAACATCTTTTTCTACATATAAAATTAAAAATATTTTAAAAATCTAGTACGTATTGTTCCCAAAATGATGGCCCCATTGCGTGTTGTATCGCGTTGTATCGCAATGCTTCTCCCTTGGTAGTAAAAAGAGGCCAAAACTCTGTTGATTCTCTAAAGCTTTTAAATTCAGGAGCTGTAACCATTTAATTTACCTATTTCTATTTCTTCAATTGCTAATGGAACGTATTTAAAAAATATATGAGAATGACAGATTTGTCAATAGCCACGTGAACAATTTGTCGATCGGATATTTCATTTCCATAGATTTTTTGAATTTCATTCCATTAGCAATCGTAGAAAAAGACATGGTGACATGGTTACTGCTGCAAATCTGTAATAAAATATTACAGTCGAACCTGAGTAAGCGAGAACTGGGTAAGCGAGAAAACTCTATTAGTGAGATTATTTACCAGGTCCCGTCATTTTGCCCTTCTAGCTCTGAAACTCGGGTTAGTGAAGAATCTCTATAAGAGAAAAAGAGATCTTGGTCCCTTGAGCTCTCACCTAACCAGGATTGACTGTACTTAGATATTTTAGTGGAAATTAATATGAAATTACGATGCGTAATCTGACATTACTTTTACAGGTGGTTTCTCTGCGAACTAAATATCTGGCGTTAGACGTTCTTGAAACAGAAATGCTGCCATCGGACGTTATTAAAATAAAATTCTACAGGCCACCCAATCTTAAATATTTATCTGGTATGTATGTTAAAGCCTAAAACAGACCAAACAGCAATATGATAATAAATATTACTATTTGGTCTACTATTGTCTATGTATTTGGTTTTTTGTATAGTCGCGAAATGAAAAGGTTCATCACCTTAGTGTCGCTTTTCGCTTGCACTAGTACTGCAAGAGTCGATTATGTCAACATACCAGTGCAACATAAGACTGCAGACGAATTAATTTGAAAATCGACGAACCTTTTCATTTCGCGACTGTACTCTACATAAAATGAAACAATAATTTCATTGTATTGTATTTCCATCTACAGGTCAATGGGTGCGCTTGGCTTGTACAGCGTTTAAAAAGGAAGAGTTCCATTCCTTCACACTAACATCGGCTCCTCACGAGAATTTCCTGTCGTGCCATATCAAAGCGCAGGGGCCTTGGACTTGGAAACTGAGAAATTATTTCGATCCTTGCAATTATAACCCGGAGAACCAACCGAAAATACGGTCAGTACTACTAACTTTTGGAATTTTCTCACTTCAAATCTGCAGCATGAGCTTATAATATGACTTATCCTTGAAAGCCTCATTGTTATAAGATAAGCCACTGGATCTTTATTCTATGGATTAATCATTCTATACATCTGACAGTTCCTTTTTTGTGCCGATTTGAAGAGCCATCCTCGAACGTCCACGGTACTAAATTGACATTTGTTGCTAGTGTGTAAGCTTAGAAATCGGTCAATCGATCATTCCATAACAACACATTTGGAATGAAATTTAAAAAATGTTTGGGAATGATGTCTTCAAGAAGTCCCGTTAATCAGATATGTTATTCCCGTACATTTTTCGAATTTCGTTGCTGGTAGATATGGAATTAGCGATCATCATGTTTCTATTACGATTACAGATAAATCATCAATCGAGGGCACTGGTTCCTCTAAATAAATCGGCCACGTGATATTAAAACCATCTTATGATTTCAGAATTCAAGGTCCATTCGGTGGAGGTAATCAAGACTGGTACAAGTTCGAAGTGGCGGTAATGGTCGGAGGTGGTATCGGAGTCACCCCATATGCTTCTATATTGAACGATCTAGTCTTTGGTACTTCTACAAACCGATATTCGGGAGTTGCTTGTAAGAAGGTAAGGAAGTAAAAACATAATACTGCTAAAAATATATATATCATACCTATTAACTTTTATTATAGAAACCCTCGTACTCAATATGCATATTAATAAAACTCATCCTATGCCAGCAGAGATCAATGGTAAAAGGTTAGACTATACTAAGTATGTCTCAAATAACTTTTAGCATCGTGTTTGTATTCATTTTGTGTATTGATTTAGGCTTTTTTACTCTATACAAGTTAGTACTTGACTGCAATCTCACCTGATGGTAAGTGATGATGTAGCCTAAGATGTTATCGTACTAACTTGGGAGGGTAAGTAAAATTACCCCAACACTTTCTTCAAGCATCGCACCGGAACGCTAAATCGCTTGCCGCTGCGTCTTTGCTGCTAGCCACGGCCGAAGCCTGCCACCGGGCTTACCTGAGCCAATTTAGAAATTATAAAATTCCAAAGTGGCCCGTGGCGGGAATCGAACCCGCGACCTCCCACTCAAAACCGAGCGCGTCGTTACTGCGCCGAAGAGGTCGACAAAAACCAACGAATTCGTCATGGTCGGTATGATTATTCTTTGATTATTATTCTTATACCAGAAAAAAACACTTTTTTATAATAAAGTGACTTTAAAATCTTGGTTTACATATTATATTTCGCTGTTTTTAGGTATATTTCCTTTGGATCTGTCCGTCACACAAGCACTTCGAGTGGTTTATCGACGTGCTGCGCGATGTGGAGCGAAAGGACGTCACGAATGTCCTCGAAATACACATATTTATCACGCAATTCTTTCACAAGTTCGACCTTAGGACTACAATGTTGGTAAGTAATATACAAGGTGTGCGTTAATTCGTATAGTGTGCCAGCAGCTAACCTTTTTACTTGATCCTAGAAACACATTAATGGAGATAAGAAGACCCAATTATTTTGTTTTATTTTCAATACAAAACTTGTTATTTAATTTAGACAAAATGTTTTTGCAACCCTAACTACGATATCAACAAAGCGTAATACACTTTTCATTATTCCCAGTTCATGCATATTGGATGAGCTGTTTTAGGGATGTCACTTAAAATTTATAGTACATTTTTGAACTCCCTATAGTTCCCTCAGGATATAAGCTAGATAGATGAGCTTTTTGGGATATTTTTTCATAGTCCCCTACTGACTTTCGGCAAATTATGGCTAGTAACCAGCACGTTGTGTAGTACACAATGGTAGTACATTTCTAAGATTAAATTTACAGCTCTATATTTCGAAAATAAACGCAATTTTGTCCTACAAAGTTGTGTCATCTCGCATCCGGTAGATAAGTTTTATCAGTTTTACTACAGAAACGCGTTACCAAGTGACATGCCGCTAATTTACTGCTTTTTTAACTGTGAATTAATGCTTGGTTTGACACCACTTAGTCGTAAGTGACTATGCAGTATGCAATGGAAGTGAAACTTGGTTTAGTATAAATACTTTAAAGACCCACTCTCAATAATTTGTACGAAAATTGTCTACTAGCAAAGTCATTTAACAGACAATACGCGGCTTAAAATAGTTTGCTTTTAGAACCAGCGCCATATTGTAACGTGGGCCAATAGCTCTGTTCATTATAAAATGGCAAAAAGGCCTTCACAATATGGCGTATTTTCAAAACCAAATCCTTTTAAATCGCATAGTAATCCTGAATCATTTAAGAGCGTTTATGCAAAACGCCGCGCATCGCGTTTCTTGCCATACTAAATTGGTTTTGCGTTGGCACTGACGCAATTTTGCGCTGATAATGCTATTACAAAAAAAATTATAGTAAAATAAATAAACTACTTATTAAAATAGTAAATAACCAGTGACATTGAATATTAATTGAATTAAATTACTATAATTCAGAAATAACAAAATATCTTGGATTTTATCCTGAAATAATACGTTTAATTTATCGAAAAAAGCTAAAAATGACACTTTTCGGTTTATGGTTTTTGAATGAAAATCTAGGAAAATCGTGTTTTTTTAGACACTTTTTAGTAAATGTTATTAATTTTCTAAATATGTCATTGTTATAAGTTTGTGTTAAGAAACATGGCAAGTATCTTGCATCTGCGAAGAGCGTCGACCGCTATTTTAGCAAACAGCCTATACAAAAACTGTTCTAGTGAGAAAGTTATACACATATTTTAAAATATTTAGAACTTGGCTCAAAAAAGCCAAGTTCTAGATTATGAAATGCCAAATAATATGAATTCAATTATCTAATCTATAATTGAACACGTAACTATTTTATGTTCCTTCGGAAATCGTAAATTTTGACTCAAGCCTAATACTAACGCATGAAGCGCCTTAAGAAATTAGAGTAGGTCGTCAAAATATTCGTCGTTGATATAATTTCGTTTCTTCTTTTCAGTACATCTGCGAGAATCATTTCCAGAGACTATCTCGGACGTCCATGTTCACTGGGCTGAAGGCAGTCAATCATTTCGGTAGACCTGATATGTCATCCTTCCTGAAGTTCGTTCAGAAGAAACATAGTTACGTGAGTGTTAATATAATAAATAATAATAAATAAATATATACAGGACATTTGACACATCGCAATCTAGCCCCAAAGTAAGCGATAGCTTGTGTTATGGGTACTAGATGACTGATAATATACATACATACTAATATACATAAATATAATATATTGGAAAACACCCAGACACTGGAAAATATTCATGCTCATCACACAAACATTTACCAGTAGTGGGAATCGAACCCACGACCTCCGGCGCAGATGGCAGGTTCGCTACCACTACGCCATTCGGTCGTCATATATCATATATATCAATATATTACCTTATTATTTAAATGGCTGTATTATAAATGCTAATGTTGCAATGGTTACCAATAATATTATCGTCTTTTTACGTTTACTTATCGCACGTATTCCATGAAAATAATTATTTTCCTAATACTGCAACTACTTTATATCTCATTTATAAAATCTACTTTAAAATCCATTCGATTTACCTTTCTATTCGGGTGCAATCAAGTAAAATCGTGACTTATACCGACCCCCTATTTATTTACAAGGACACACAATTAGATCCATTCGATAAATTGCTTTATAATTATAAAACTTTAACAAAATAGGTAATTTAAGAAGTGCTGTTTCCAAATTTGGAACAGGAACATTTCGCAATAGTCAGCATTTTGTGATATTGCAGAGGATTTTTAGTCAGCTAAATAATATCGTAATATCAAAGTATGAACTGTTACGACAACATGAATAAATCCTAGGGTTTTCTACTGGTTTTCTCAGCTTTATGGTAAAAAGTTCGCCTATATTTTCAAATATCCTTCCGTCCTTTGCTCTGACACCAGTAGCCATTGCCATATTGTGTTACATTTGTGATTGCTACAGAAGGCTGTCGATCGCAAATAGAACGAGATTCAAATAAAAACTGCCAAGTGCGAGTTTTTCACATTTTTTGTATGGGAGCATAAATATTTGCAACAAAAATACATCCTGGTGACAGAAGGACTGACGAACGGTGGAGTTTTAGAAGTGGGGTCCCGTTTTTGGCATTTGGATACGAAACCCTAAACATGTACAAAATGTATGTAATGAAAATGACATTTTCATTTTCGCACAGATAACTGTCATTTCCATACATTTTGTGATATTCATACAATTGAACAATCAAATGCCTTTTTTAGGCAAGTTCACGAACGATTTTACTTTACAGAGGAAATTTTTTCCAGGTTTCAAAAATCGGCGTGTTCTCCTGTGGTCCACGGCCGCTCACAAAGTCCATCATGTCCGCGTGCGAGCAAGTCAACCGCACCCGACGGCTTCCGTACTTCATACACCATTTCGAGAACTTCGGATAGTCTAATTCATTGTGTATTTAATTTAATGATATTTAATGAGATTCTAATTGTATTGAAGACTGCTTGTTACTATTGTGTTATTAACTGGCTGTTGTTGATGTGCTATTAATTTTAGTCAGGGAGAAAGCGTCAGATTACAATTGTTCTGTACATGAGAATCGCATCATAGGCGAGGAGTGAGCGAACAAAACGTCACAATTCCATTTTTCAGTTAAGATTTTTTTTATTTTTTTTCATACTTGCAACAGTAGGTAAATCGCATAAATAAACTCTCTAATTATGTCCCACTCTCACTGAAATAAACATTGAAATTGCCCAGTGCCTTCAGAACCTGACATTACCAATAAACCACATTAAAGCTTTCATTTGTTTTTTTCATTTCCCTAAAGTTTTCTAAAATGGAATTGTGACGTTTTGTTCGCCCACTCCTCGCATATGATGCGATAAAGTTCGATCGAGATTATATCTGTATGGGATTAAAGTGACGTGACGGACGCGCAGTGGACACCAGGCCAACTATAAATGTATTGTCCGCTACGATGTATGACCAATATAATGGTTCTTTCTCGGTGACGGTAACTGGCATCTTTAATTTACCGTATTTGAATATTATTTATTTTACTACTGCAAACTTATCAATAAATATTAACGAGGATTTCATACCATTACCCTATCAAGCAAAACCTTGTTCATCTTATTTTTTTAACAAAACACAAGATATTTACTGAAGAATAAATAAGTTGTAGTAGTTTAAATTGTGTCTACTCTACTCGATTAAAGTTAACACAATAGTTACAAACATTCGTATGAAACTTAGCAAAACACTGCCTATTCAGTAAGCTATTTATTTAGATACATATTAATGCTAATTTTGTAGTCAACATTTAACTACAGTTCACGCAGCCATATTCGTTTCTATGTTTTGTATTGAAGCATTGTAGTGTTAAACGATTATAATGAGATTAGCATTTCTGATTTTTTTGGAATGTGTATTATAATATACGTAAAGGTAAATTTTCAACGCTTTTTCGGATAAGTATATTTTTATATTTATGTAACATAAATCGTATCCCGCTGAAAAAGTTAAATTCAGTATCAAAAATCTAACGTGAAATATATTCTATTTGTTTCAGAGAAGTCGATAAGTAAGATTATTATCATAAACGTTCTATTTATTAAAGTTTCCTGGTTCGTTAGTATTAAAATTTCCAAAGGCGAGTACAAAAACATGACCTAGCATTTTATTGTACAAAATATTTAATGTCGATAAAAATTATTTTTCAGCATCGTAAAATACTCATTCTGATCGTAAAACTAGAATCGTTCGTATTTGAATTCCGAAAAGATGCTTTTAATTGTAAATAATGTAGATAATTAAGTATCGGCTAGATTAAGAGTTATCGACTTTTGAATTTTACTGTGTGAATAAGTTTGAAATAAAATGTGTTTCCTATAGCGAATGACTATTATTTTTCCACAATGGCAACACAGGTAATTGAACAATTAAGTTATACGTTCTAATTGCTATCGGGCTTAAATCTGCCGGGAGCGTGCTTTGTATCATAATGAGTGTTCCCAAACCTTCAAGAGTATGCTTGAGTTATTTACGAGCAGTAATTTGAGGCTGATTCAAAGTAAAAGGCAGCGATTAGCCTTGCAGCATAGTTTACAATATAGACGGTACACACTGGTGTACATAAATAGGCACAGATTTTATTTCAAGATTTCGAAATTATGAAACCGTTTTTAATGATTTCGTAGTTTACTTCTCCCTTTCGATCTCCATTTCTTTTTAAAGGCCCATGAAAACCTTTAAAGTTAATAAATGACGACCTCCCTGGCGCAGTGGCGGCGCGCTCGGATTCGAGTGGGAGGTCGCGAGTTCGATTCCCACCACGGGCCACTTTGGAATTTAATAACTTCTAATTTGGCTCAGGTCTGGTCTGGTGGGAGGCTTCGGACGTGGCTAGTTACCACCACCCTACCAGCAAAGACGCACCCCAAGCGCTTTAGCGTTCCGGTGCGATGCTTGTAGAAACCGTTAGGGTAAAATTTACCTAACCTTTGAATTTAATACGATAACATTATTATCTTAGGCTGCATCACTTACTAACTTGTACAGAGAAAAAAAAATCATATTACGAGTACCTACCTTGCCAAAATTCTAGTGACTTGTAATTAACTAGGTAGGTAAACATGAGTAGGGTATAAAATTAAGAATGGTTGTCGCCAAACCATTAGGGACGCCCGTGCAGGTTTTTAAGTTCGAGTCAAGGTAAATAAAACAAGATTTTTTATTGCCATAATAAAGATAAGAACATGCGTTATTGTAAATACATAAGCGCGATTAAATTACACTTATGAGTTTCGTTGTGCCTAATTAATGCACGATTGCGTTTTTTTTCTAAACGAACAGTAGTGATATATAGCAATGGTTCAACTTCAGACCACCTTTAGACCGGTTGAGTTTGTTGTGGACTTCTTTTCAGTGAAAAACTCTAAAAATATTTTTTCATCTCACCCGCTCGGAAAAGAGATCTTTAATGCCCGAAATGGGGGCGGGATAATAAATAAATAAATAAAATAAAAATGTTTTATTTCAGACATAGTCCATATTACTATTGTAATTTTTACATTTAAGTAAAAAGAACAATTCAAATTCAATTTAATATAAAATTAATAAGATTAATAAAAGAAAATAAACAATTATGATTCAATGACAATTAATTTACATATTATTATATTTTAAAGAATTTGGGGTATGTTAAAGTGGTAGTTTTTGAGATTTAATATTATTATGTTATTACTATCTACTGTTTATCCGGTATTAAAGGCCGCTCTCGTTTTACGCATCACTGCATAAAAATCGTCAACCCTGTTCATCGCGAACATGCCCGACGCGCAACACCTCCACGGCAGCCCCAGCACTCAGCAGAGCTCTGAAGGCGTTGTTATTGTATTGCACTCTGAGAGAGTCCAAGGAGGCTTTAGTGTAGTTATACCAGAGCTGCGAGGTGTAGAGCGCCCGGCAGTAGGCTTTGAACAGGGTGATCTTCACTTGTCTGGAGCAGTGGGTGAACCTCCTAACCAGCATGTTGCTTTTGGCTGCAAGGGACCGTCTCTGTCTGTCCAGGTCCTCGTTATCCTTTATAGTATCGGTTAAAACATGCCCTAGATATTTAAATTTCGAAACATATTTTAGGACAGAACCACACAGTTTTATGGGCAGTACGTTTTCTGGACCTTTCTTATATTTAAAGACCATCACTTCAGTTTTAGCCACATTATACAATAAACCATGTTTTTCGGCATATTTTTCACATATCTGAATGAGGCTACGTAGGCCGCAGACAGAAGGGCTAAGCAGGACCATGTCGTCCGCGTAGCTCAGGTTGTTGATGCTTACACCTCCAACCTGGCAGCCGGCCGTGGTCTTGCTCAGCTCCACGATCAATTCATTTACATAAAGGTTGAACAGAACTGGTGACGTCAAACCGCCCTGTCTAACTCCGCAATTAAGCTTATAAGTAACTGATCTCTTTCTTTTGGGCCCTAGGGAATATATATATATTCCCTAGGCCCTATAAGGATTCTATTCTTTGAACCCTAGAGTCCTTCGCCGCTTAGCATTCAAATTTGACACTCGGCCCAAAAATCCATTTCGCGGCCTTGCATAACAAATAACTATTTCAATTCGGACCAGTAGTTTCAGAGATTAGTGCTTTCAAACAAACAAACAAACTCTTCAGCTATACAATATTAGAATAGTATATTATACCATATATATTATAAAAATAGAATAAATTGGTCATAATATCATGTGCCTGCAAGTTACGCCTATAAGGTCTGATTTTTCAATCGCCAAATAGTCACTATCTAAGGAATAAATATGACGTTTTGACAGATTTTGTATGGCATATCGTCGCTTTTCTGACGAAGTGGCCTATCTGACATCGACCAAAATGTTCAGGGCGAGCATTTTAAACTCTCGCGCTCTACCTTAAAGCAAATAGCGCTACGCAGCTTTGTCAAATAAAGCTTTATTAAAATAAAAATCATATTCGTATAATCTGTAGTTCAATACCTTTTTTATGATATAAATTGTGTAATATTAAAGTACTTACTTTTTTAATTAAAAATGTTCAAAACCATACCATGCAGATACGCTACTTCGTAAGATTATATTATTTTCTATCATTGGTTTACCTAGCAGATACAACACTATTAATTGTGTACTGACGAGTAAATAAAACACATTTATTTAAAAAAGCAATGAGTTTGTATTATTTTTGAGGGCATACATATAACAAATTTTCTCTAAGACAATATTTTATGTAAACATAAACATATTTTTATTCAGGTATCGTAATAGGCAGTCATATTTTGAGATTAATCTTTTTCTTCATCAATTAAAAATCTTTAAACAAACAATTATTTATTTATCAAGTAACTATTAACAGTCTTTCAACAAGTACACCTACGTAATATACCTATAGTTCTTCAAAACCTATGTAATATCTGATAAACTAAATTAAAGTAACATTTTTAACCACGCTTAAGTTCTGTATAACTTTTGAATTAATCACAGATGTCATTATTTTTATTAAGTATTCTAGTATTAATCTGATAACAGAATAATTATGCCTTAGATAATAATAAGAAACAGAAAAAAATCAACAAGGAAATAAAAAGAAATGTAAGACACTATTTTAAGTAACTTAAACATATTTTTATATTCAGGTATCGTAATAGGCAGTCATATTTTGAGATCAATCCTTTTCTTCATCAATTAAAAATCTCTAAACAAACAATTATTTATTTATCAAGTAGCTATTAACAGTCTTTCATCAAATACACCTACGTAATATTATATAGTTCTTCAAAACCTATGTAATATCTGATAAACTATACTAAAGTAACATTTTTAACCACGCTTAAGTTCTGTATAACTTTTGGATTAATCACAGATGTCATTATTTTTATTAAGTATTCTAGTATTAATCTGATAACAGAATAATTATGCCTTAGATAATAATAAGAAACAGAAAAAAATCAACAAGGAAATATAAAGAAATGTAAGACGCTATTTTAAGTAACTTAAACATATTTTTAATTTAGGTATCGTAATAGGCAGTCATGAGATCATTCATTTTCTTCATCAATTAAAAATCTCTAAACAAACAATTATTTATTTATCAAGTAACTATTAACAGTCTTTTATCAAATACACCTACGTAATGTATAGTTCTTCAAAACCTATGTACCTAATACCCGATATACTATACTGAAGTAACATTTTTGACCACGCTTAAATTCTGTATTACTTTTGGATTAATCACAGTAGTCATTATTTTTATTAAGTATTCTAGTATTAATCTGATAACAGAATAATTATGCCTTAGATAATAATAAGAAATAGAAAAAAATCAACAAGGAAATATAAAGAAATGTAAGACGCTATTTTAAGTAACTTAAACATATTTTTAATTCAGGTATCGTAATAGGCAGTCACGAGATCATTCATTTTCTTCATCAATTAAAAATCTCTAAACAAACAATTATTTATTTATCAAGTAACTATTAACAGTCTTTTATCAAATACACCTATGTAATGTATAGTTCTTCAAAACCTATGTAATATCCGATGTACTATACTGAAGTAACATTTTTGACCACGCTTAAATTCTGTATTACTTTTGGATTAATCACAGTACCTAGTCATTATTTTTATTAAGTATCCTAGTATTAATCAGTAACAGAATAATTATAGCTAAGCCTTCCTATTAACAAGAAAATAAAAAGAAATGTAAGACACTATTTTAAGTAACTATAACATATTTTTATTCAGGTATACGATAGGCAGTTAATATGAGATCAATAATATTTTTCATCAATTACAAAGCTCTACATAAAGTTATTTATCCATCAAGGAAGTATTTATCAGTCTTTCATCAAATATTCCAATGCAATATAGTTCTACCTAAACCTATGCAATCTACTATATAATAATAAGTCGGGTTTTCCTCCCTGACGAAAATGAACTCCAGAACGCACGAACCGATTTCCACGGTTTTGCATTCGTTGGAAAGGTCTCGGGCTCCGTGAGGTTTATAGCAAAGAAAATTCAGGAAAAAAAATCCACAGAAAAGCGGGAATATCTTTTTAGCGGGAAAGCCATCTGGTGGCGAAATGGAGTTCGCCAGGTTTGCTAGTATCTAATAGACTATACTTAATAAACATTTTTAACCACGCTTAAATTCGGTATAATTTTTGGAATAATCGATGCATTGGACTCGGTTGATCGCCGCGCACGCAGAATAATCGGCAAGGAATCGCTAACACGGGCGAAACTGCTCGGTTTAGAACACCGACGCAGTGTTGCCTGTTTAGCGGTTTTTTACAGGATATATTTTGGAGAGTGTGCTCAAGAACTCCACAACCTTGTGCCTCCTTCACCTTTCTACCATAGAACCGCGAGACGTCGAGAGAATTGGCATCCTTATGTGGTTGATGTCCAGCGTACTCGGACGAAACGCTTTTCTTCTACGTTTCTGATACGAACCGCTAAGGTGTGGAACACCCTTCCAGCTTCCGTGCTCCCAGCCAAATACAATCTGGGTGCCTTCAAGAGAAGAGTGAATAGGCATTTTCTAGGCAAGCGCGCTCCATCCTAGACCTCATCATTTCTATTCATCAGACTTGATTGTGGTCAAGCGCAAGCCTATCAATTATTTAAAAAAAAATCACAGAATACGTATTTATTATTATTTTTTTATTATTCTACTTTTAATCTGTTATTAGAATAA
Source organism: Coenonympha arcania (assembly GCA_036785405.1). Lineage (NCBI taxonomy): Eukaryota > Metazoa > Arthropoda > Insecta > Lepidoptera > Nymphalidae > Coenonympha > Coenonympha arcania. The sequence goes on from CM072067.1 coordinate 10,626,102, forward strand.
TTATGCCTTTATAACAATAAGAAATAAAAAAAAAAATCAACGGTCAATTAAAAATAAATGTGAGCACATTAATTCTGAGTGAATCAATATGGAATTATTTTCATTTACGTCACAGTACCTATATTCATTTAATAGCAAAAATCTTTCTAATAGTCCTAAGTAAAATACGTCTTTTAGTAAGATTACTTTTTTGCAAATGTGCGATACGCCATACCGCTAACTCATAAACGGTAGAAGATACAGATACGTGGGTAAGAAGGATCGATAGAGCGTGAAAAATACATTATCATGATATTTTTAGTGCAGTTACGTCAAAACTGTCAGATAGGTCACTTCGTAAGAAAAGCGACGATATGTTCCAAATTTATTCCTCAGATAGTTTTTCTGGCATTCCTCAGATAGTTTATTTGGCTATTGAATATGGCAATAGTTAAATATGGCAGTCCGGCCCTTATTTCGAAAGTCGCAAGAGTCAGACCGTCATATTTAACTATAACGTTTTGGTTAAAGTCAAGTCAAGCAACCGGGCCTAAGTATATTTGACTTTGACCAATGCCTTTCGTTAGACTCAGAGGGTTGGCAGTTCGAATCCCTGACGCACCTCTGACCTTTCATAGTTAAGTGTGTTTGTGTTAACTAAATATCACTCGCTTGGCGGTGAAGGAAAACATGGTGCATTCCTGAGAGGTCACTGTAGTTTTCTCGAAGACGGGCAAAGTCGGGCAACCTGCTGCCCACAGCCCACCATGCTGACCACTTGGCCAGCGTGGTGGGCTGTGGGCAAACCCCTCTACACGTCAGAAAAACACATTCAACCAAGTTACAGGACACGTGAACCAGTACAGCAGCTCTAGCCATATAATGCGATACGATAGATGAAATGTAAATGGAACGAAATTCAAAGAAGGGTTCTGTACCATTCATCTAAACGGCAAAAAATCATGGTATGGGAGAATATTTCTAATATATAAAATTCTCTCGATTTTCTTTGTAGCCAAACTCCTCCTAAACGGCTGAACCGATTGTTATGAAATTTTCAGGGTGTGATCTCTGGGTCCGGGAGCGGGCTGTAATCTATATTTGATGTCCCTAAACGACAAAACAAAGTTTGACCGGTCAGCTAGTATTTTTATATTAATTTTATTATTTATTTTTAAAGTAATATTCTGTGAAGATTTCGAGCGTCTACAGATTGAAATTATTAATTTCGAGAAAAAAAGAAGAAAAAAGGTCGGTCCCATTTGTTGTCATGTTAAAGCGGCACGGAATACATAAAAGTACCAGCAACAGAAATAAATCATCTGTGAAAATTTCAACTATCATGATAGAGAGAGACAGACAGACGGTTGGACGATTGACAGACGGACAGACGGACGGCGGAGTCTTAGGAATAGGGTCCCGTTTCACCCTTTGGATACGGAACCCTAAAAATGTATGCAAAAAGGTCGCTAAATTGTTTCCGTGACTTCCACGCATTTTTATATATTTTTTTGAATTTCAATACATTTGCATTTTTATCCATCGGCTCGCAATATTATATCGCTAGAGCTTACCAAAACCATATTGTTGCTAGAGCCCTAAAGCTTTAATAAGTACGGTAAAATTTTATAAAAGTTTTAGAAACAGGAAATATTAAAAAGTTGTGTACGGTACGTTGATGTTCGTTTTCACCGAGAACCCCTATAGTTAAAGGTCACCTAAGCCTTTAGGTGATAGGTAGTTGTTGTATAAGTGAAAACTGTGAGCTTAGGTGTTATATCTATCCATAGATATCTCTGAACATACTTAAATGACGCACAACATTGCCAATCAACTATATTTATTACTAGAACTTAACAACTATATTTTCTGGAGCTAATAAAACCTAAAGCTAAAATTTTATCACAGTTGGTAATAAAATTACGGTAGGTAGGGTAAGTTTATAACTTTCTAAGATAAGTCATACTTAGACTTAGACTACTTTGTATCCCGTGACAATGGCTTATACTTATCTATGTATCTATAGATATCTTTAAACAGGCTTTACTGACGCACAACATTGGCAATCAACTATATTTATTACTAGAAATTAACAACTATATTTTCTGGAGCTAATAAAACCTAAAGCTAAAATTTTATTACAGTTGGTAATAAAATTATTGTACGGTAAGTTTATAACTTTCTAAGATTTTTTTTTTTTTTTTTTTTTTTTTTTATTTGGGTTACAAAACTGGTTACAATCTTATAGCATAACAGGGCTTATGGCTAATTTAGGTGTCGAGACTGCAACGTTCTTGATGCAACCACAACATGCGTTAGAGACAGTAATTGAAGTTGACAATACAATAATTAATAAAAATATAAACTTGCAGAACAATAAATATAAATAAAAACCTACAATAGATGTTCTATTGTGTTAAATTTTTTTTAATTGAAAAATAAAATAAAATGTTAAATTTAGTTAAATTTATTGTGTTCTGTTTAGTGTTAAAAAAAAAAAGAAATTTAGAAAATGATTACTGCTTAAACAGACACTGTTTGCATGCTTTTTTAAAAGAGGTCAAAGAGCTACAGAAAACGTCGCAGCTATTTCTGTAAGCATTAAATAAAGAGCATATGCGGTAGAGAGGCGCATGTTGGCCTACGTTTGTGCGACATAGTGGCAAATGAAACGGCTTCCGATTCTGCAGACGACTGCCAGGGCGGGGTATGGAGAAATTGAGACGCTCCAAGATCTCCGGCGACTCAATATGGCCATTGACAATTTTATAAAAGAACATCATGTCCAACAATTTGCGCCTGTTTCTTAAAGATAATAAATTGTACGACCGTAAACGTGAGTCGTACGAATCTAACTCTCGACATCTGTTGCAAGTATATGCTAGGTGGTACAGGAAGCGCTTCTGCACGCGTTCCAATCTGTCACAGTGTACGTTATACGATGGACTCCAAATTGGACTACAGTATTCTAGAATGCTCCGTACCAACGCGTAATAGATGGTAATGGACAGATACGGATCACGAAACAGTTTCATTTGACGCGAAATGAAGCCTGATAATTTTGATGTTTTTTTTATAATCGCATCAAAATGATTACGAAAAGATAAAGAGCTATCTAAAAGCACCCCCAAGTCCCGTACCACACTAACTTCTTTTAACGGTGTATCAAAAGCATAATACACATGATTAGTTTTATTTTTTTTCCTAGTAAATTTAATAAACAGGCATTTATCCAGATTTAAGGCCATTTGATTGTTCTTACACCATTCAACAACACTATTAATATCGTTTTGAAGCATTACAGAGTCAGATGTATTAGTAATTATACGATAGATTTTAAGGTCGTCGGCGTAAAATCTGAAGTTAGAGGTGAGAATATAGCTTAGGTCATTAATAAAAATTAAAAACAGAAGGGGACCCAAATGAGACCCTTGAGGAACGCCTGACGGGATGGGTTTAATGTCAGATTTGAATCCGAAAAGAGAGACTAATTGAGAGCGATTTTTTAAGTAAGATTCGCACCATCTTAACAGCGATCCATGTATACCCAACTGGTTAAGTTTCATTAATAATAAATCATGATTAACTAGGTCAAATGCTTTTTTAAAATCCGTGTACACTGCATGTACTTCTACATTCCTGTCTAACGCTTCAGCTATATCCGTGACATATCCAACTAGGTTGGTAGTCGTCGATCTCCGTGGGAGAAAACCATGCTGATTGGGGTTAACATATGTTTTCAGCAAATGCAGAAGTTTTCGTTGCACGAGTGCCTCAAAAGCTTTCGCACTAGCTGATAATATAGAGATAGGCCTGTAGTTGCTAACGTTGTTTATGGCTCCAGTCTTGTGTATTGGAGTAACGTGAGCTATTTTCCATTTGGTCGGAAATAAACCAGACCTTAATGATAAGTTAAATATAAACGTTAGGGGGTAAGCCAGACGCTCAGCACATTTTTTAAGAAAAATTGGAGGGATTTGGTCTGGACCACTGCCCTTATTGACATCCAAAGTAAGTAAATATTTATGAACCTCTTCAACACTCAACATAACTTGTGAAGCTGATACTGTTTCCCTATAGTCTATGTGACCTTCTGTACTCGTTACTGGTGGGTCGGGGGGTCGATCTTTGTAGACTGATTGAAAATATTTCGAAAATAAATTACATATTTCTTGACCGCCTTTAGCTGCTTCGTTACCAAAAAACATTTCATTTGGAATTGGAGTACAATTGGTTTTTCTATGATTACAAAATCGCCAAAAATATTTAGGATTACAACGAAGGTGGCAAGCAGCAGAATTTTTGAATCTTGAGTAACATTCGGATATCAGTAGGTCACAGCGACGTCTGATTCTATCGAAAGCTAGCTTGTCTCTTTCATTTTTATACTTTTTATATCTATAGTGATATTTAGCTTTCTCCTTCAAAGCTTTTATAAGGCTACGTGAAAACCAGATAGGGTAATTATTACCTTTGCTTTTTGACAACGGAGTATGTAAGTAAATAATAGGCATCATAGTTTTATAAAAAGAGTCTACGGCCATATCAATGTCACTAGAATTTAATATTAGATCCCAATCGATCTGAGTTAAGTCGTTGTTAACTGAATCAAAATCACACATGGAGAAATTAAGGGAGGCACCTGAGAGACTTTTTAATAATTTTTCATTGCTGTCCACAAAATCTACTACCAAAGCAGGGTGGTGGGGGTCAATTGGAATCAGAGGAGAATCAGATCTTGTTACACAAAGTGCTGGATAATTGGATATGACCAAGTCTAGCATTCGATTGTAGTCGTTTAAAACAGGATTATATTGGCGTAAATTACAAAAGGCTAGTGTATCTAAAAAATTATTAGCTATAACATTATTAGAAGACTGTGGAGAGAGAGAACTGCTGTCAGACTTAGAATGCCAATATATTTGTGGCAAGTTGAAATCCCCTAATAGTAATAAATGTGAAGATAAAACTGTATTTTGGCAAACGTATGTCAGGTTATTTAAAAATGTATCCATATAATTAGAATCGACTGGAGGTGGAATATAAACAGTGCAAATGTACAATTTTTTTTTGTTAAGCTCGATCGAAACCCACAGTTCTTCACAAGAACACTCCAGCTCGACTTTTCTTTGTGCCTGGTGTTTCCTGTGAATGGCCAACAACACCCCACCACCGTCTTTCTTGTTCAGGGAAGATGACGTTGATGCCCGATCCCGTCGGAAAACAATATACCTGTCATCCATAAATTCGCGATCGAAAACCGTCTCATTCAGCCAAGTTTCTGTTAGAATAATTGCATCATACTCAAATAGCAATATAGATTGATATAATTCATCTGTTTTCGTTCTTAGACCTCTGACATTTTGGTAAAATATACTAAAATCGAATGTGAAGAAAGTGATACCCATGAACATACATACACTGTTTGAGAGAGAAAAACAAGTTACAGTAATTTTAATGTATCAACACTTTTTATAAGAACCGAAGGTGACTCATCGTTGCGACGCACAAAGATACGACCTCCACGCACCCATACATATTTGTAATTTTTTTCTCGGGCCGCCAATCTGGTGGCTGCATGCAGACGTTTGTTATCCGGTGACAAGTGCTCTGAGACGTATATCTGTTGCTTATTCCCTGCTATACCCAAATGCGAGGTGTTGAGTTTATCATTGCCATGGTTTTTGTTATAGATTTTTATCGCTGCCAGAAAATTATCTCGTTTAAGCGGGGTCGATAGTTTAACAACAATGTTGCGAGGTCGTTTAGAGTCGGAGTTCATTTTTGCAACTCGATGAAAGTTAACTATATCACTCGATCCTAAATCAAAATTCATAACCTTAGCCAGTTGTAAAATTAACGTCTGCAGGTTTTCTGAGCGGTGCTCGGGAACACATTGAATTTCTAAATTACAGTCTCGAGCTTGTTGTTCCATTTGGGCTAACTTGAATTCAGTTTCACACGACTTGTTGCGCAGAGCACAGTTCTCCGACTCCAATCTTGATATACGTTCAATCAAATTTTCATTTAAGACTTTTTGCTCATCTTGAAAATTCGAGAGGAAGTTGAGGGATTTGACAGCCTCGTTTAACTCGTCTTGTATCATAGTAAAATTCGTAATAATACCTTTGACTTCTTCCTGCAATTTTTTTAGAGTACCATTGAAGGTGTCCAGCGTGCATTGTTGCGACTCGAACCTGGTGCACATCTCAGTGCGAAAACTGCGTAATTCAGTCATTATGGAGTTCAGAGATAAGTTATATGATCCCGGAGAAGTAGGTGTTAAGATTTCTTCGGCAGGCTGCGTTCGTTTTCCTTTCACCGATATGGGAGTATTGCTATTATCTTGTTTAGGTCGGCTGGCAACACACTCCGGGCATATCCACTTAGATCGGTGAGTAGTGTTTTCGTCGTAGTTTACGCAATCTGAATGATACAGGAGCGAGCAGTCGCCGCTGGAACACTTCACACGTTTTTGAGTCACAGAAATGCTGGAGTTACAGGCGCTACAAAACATGTTTTAATTATTTGTAATGATTTTGAGATTTATATTTTGCAATAATGTAACTAATAATTTGTATAATAAAGAAAAGAAAAAAAAAAAAAAAGTAAAAATATTGAGTCTGAAAAAATGTCCCTGTGGCGATGTATCACGAAGGATCGACCTCGGTGCTAACAATTTGACACTCAAGCGTTTACAAACGGCGCTATACGCTTGTTATCGTATTAGGTGAAAAGAACCGTCTTATTCGTCACTTGTTGTGATAAAATTATAGAAGTGGGTAGATAGTTAAACATCACGAAAACACCACACTAAATATTTGAGTTTTTTGAGTTTTTTGCCAAAAATTGATAACTGTCCCTTGAGACAACACTTCACAATGTCCACGCACCAATAAGGATCACAATAACTATGAAATTGTAACAATTCTGCAAGTAAATACCGTTTATTTTTACTAATAAAGGTATAACGTGTCAGCTTCAATGACGACCGATCGCGACACACTAAGATAGGTAAGTCATACTTAGACTTAGACTACTTTGTATCCCGTGACAATGGCAACTTATCTATGTATCTATAGATATCTTTAAACAGGCTTTAGTGACGCACAACATTGGCAATCAACTATATTACACACTAGGTGTGCATAAACGTCGATACCTCACACTTTGTTTAGATTAACTGGTTGCGATATTGCACCATGCTATTAAAGTTCATAGCACATTAAACTGTGTAATATGATACGCAGATATAGCAATATTGTTACAGTACATAAACGATACTCTGGGAATGAGGTAGATATATTACGAATTTATGAACAGATTGAACTAGCTAGCTAACGAACCGTGGTACGATTTAAAATTACGCGCATTATACAACACTTTACTTATTTCTTCTTATAACAGCTTACTTATCCATGTTACCTTATCGATGCTAGAATAGATGAAGCGATTTTCAAAATTCTCAAGGGCAACCCTAAAGAATACGTTAATTATACGTAAATTAATTAACAAAAAATCGACTTCAACTCTATCGACTTCAAATCAAACTACTGCTGAATACATCCTTTCCAATTAAACATTTAAGACTTTATTTATTTATTCTGTACATAACATAGATACAAAAAAAAACACAAACATAGAGAAGACATGCACAAGGACATCTTATCACTACAAATGAGGATCTCTTCCAGATGCCCCGGGTGTGGAAACAATTATACAAGATATGCGAAGTAGGTACAGAACACGAGAAAGATCCAAAAAGAACTAAATATTATGCATAAATATTATAAAAGTATATATAATATATATACAAAACATAATATATATATATACTTAAAATACAAAAATATATATCTATATAAATAATAAATAACTAAAATACATATATACAAAAAATAAAATAAAAACAGAAATGTACGAATGATAAAATATATAAATGAAGAATTAAGAAGAAAGATAGTGCTGTTTCAGCCGAGATCTAAAAACTCCCAGTGAAGGGTTGTCCCGAAGAATACTCTCCGGGAGAGAGTTCCAGAGCCGCGTAGCTTGGACAGCAAATGATTTTGCAGCGAAGATCGTGTTATAATGTGGTACATCGAGAGCCCTCTGTACCACACAGGAACGTAGGGGTCTGCCTCTGGGAGGAGCGATCTGAAAGCGTTCTCGTATGTACAGTGGGGTAGAAGACTTAAAAATTTTAAAGAGAAGAGTGAGTAAGTGAACATTCCGGCGAAAGCGAATTGGGAGCCACTTCAGTTGACGTCGGAAAACGGAAATATGGTCGAATTTGCGCAATCCGAAAATAAAGCGGATGCACAAATTCTGAAGTCGTTCAAGTTTGTCGAGTAGCTCCTCTGTGGCATCTAAGTAGCAAACATCAGCATAGTCGATGAGAGGAAGGAGAAGAGACTGAGCGAGCATTATCTTAGTAGGCAGAGGCAATAAGTTCTGGAGCCTTTTAAGGGAATGGAGCGAATAGTGTAATTTTCTACTGATGTCATTGATGTGATTGACTTTCATGGTTTTCTAATGGATACCATTATCAGAACTGGACTAAATTGAAATGGGACCACACGGGAAGTGACAGCTTTCCATAAAAGAAGATTCATGAAAATCGAATCACGCAGTCAAAAGTTACGTGGTATCAAAACGAGAAAAAAAGAATAACATACATTTGCATTGAGCACCTCCTCCTTGAAGTCGGTTGAAAATTAGGGAAATAGGTTTTAAATGGATTTAGTACAATTTAAATCCTAAAAGATAAAGCAATGACTCTAACAATGCAAATATCTGAGGATAGTTTCAAATTTTTCCATATAATAAATGCATAATAACTACGGAAACTGATACTGCAAACTTCCGGCGACGCGCATCGTGTTCCGCTCAGATGAGTCGAGTGTGGTTTATTGTGAGCATTTCTTTATTACGCGCCTGTTAATGATTTGTAATTACAGGTAATTTGTTGCTAATGATTACCCACTAATAATACTGCACTATCCTTTTATTAGCATTTAGCGGGCACGGGCAAACTATCATCGTTACGGCAGAGTGCACTTGCGCATTGCGTTTTCATCTGCTTTGTTTCCTCACATCACGGACGTTAATCGCGTTCAGGCAGATGATGTTTGAAAGCTTTTTCATTATAAAAACTTGTTAAATGATCTGTAATTACAGATAATTTGTTGCTAATGATTACCTACTGATAATACTGCACTAGGCAGGCCACGTCGCTAGGCTTGCCGACGATCGTTGGACCATAAGGTTGACAAAGTGGCCAGGCCTCAGTGGCTCACGCGCTAGAGAAAGACCTTATAGCCGTTGGGACGACGATATTAAAAGTAGAGCAGGACAAAACTGGCTGGTGGTGGCAAGAGACAGGCAACGATGTACATCTCTGGGGGAGGCCTTGACCCGCGAGAGGTTTTCCAATACTCTATAAATATTAATAAGCTATATTTTATTAATAATAAGTTAATATTAAGATTTATTTCATACTTTTGTATCCTATCCCTATAGGATACAAAATTTACGAATCAGAGACATGACGAGATTGGAGGATGCAGCCGAGTTGGCGTGCAAACTAAAGTGGCGCTGGGCCGGACACGTGGCTCGTGCCCGCGATGCGCGCTGGAGCGAGCTGGTGCTGCACTGGTGGGGCGGGGCCCGCGGCGCCGCTGGAGCGACGACCTGGTGCGCCTGGCGGGCGCGACCTGGACGCGTCTGGCGCGCGACCGACAGCAGTGGCGCAGGATGGAGGAGGCCTTTGCCCGCTCATGGGTAACCCATTAGACTGTTAGAGTATTTCACGGACAATAAAGTGACGCGGACAATCGTGACAAATCGCTGATGTGTTGTGTTGTGGACTTTTTTTTTGACATAATCAATGCATGACAAATTAATAGAATTATTAAATTAAATTATGATAGTTAAATTATGACATTATGAGATATTAAATTATGATACTAGATGTAATAAGGAAATGGGTAAATAAAAGGCTTATTTATTTATTTATTTATTTATTTATTCATACTTTTGTTGTTATGTTTTTGTACTATAACAGGAAAAATAAAAGGCTTTTTTATTTAATTAATTTCATTTTATAATACTGCACTATCCTCTTATTAGCATTTAGCGGGCACGGGGCACGGGCAAACTATCATCGTTACGGCAGAATGCGCGTGCGCATTGCATTTTCATCTGCTTTATTTCCTCATTTCACGGATGTTAGTCGCGTTCAGGCAGATGATGGTTGAAAGCTTTTTCATTATAAAAACTTGTTAAATGACATAGTAGATTGTGCAACAAGTGCATAAAACAATCATTTTTATGACCGAGTTACACACGCTACTTTTCGCTTTGATTGCAAGTCTTATAGGCTGCTCAGGCCTGTTAGCCTGCTTATTTAAATAGCTAAGAACTATAACTCAAGTTAAATTAATTTTCCCATGCGAGTTTTTTTACTCTATAGTCTATACAAGTTAGTAGGTAGGTACTTGACTGCGATCTCACCTGATGGTAAGTAATGCCTAAGATGTTATCGTACTAACGGTTGTATGTAAATTTACCCCAACGGTTTCTACAAGCATCGCACCGGAACGCTAAATCGCTAGGCGGTGCGTCTTTGCTGGTAGGGTGGTAACTAGTCACGGCCGAAGCCTCCCACCAGAAACCAACCACCACCAGACCACCAGAGTTTTTCTTTAAAAAGCGTTACAAGATAATGACAAGGCATCTGAATTTCAAATGTATGCTAGATTTTTCTCGAATTTTCTACTGTCACGTTAGGATAATCCTATGGCTCTATACGGCCGAAGACGTCGAGTATGCACTGTTACGTCAAGAAAGCGTTTTCGCCATACGAGTGAAAGAAAGAAAAATCGGTCGTCCCTTTCACGCTCGCTTTCGTTCACGGTTCAGAGGTAGGCTGCGCGAGAGTGAACAGAGGTTAGTTTTCAGTGATCGTGCGCCGACGGCACTCAGCCGGTGACCTCCGGTACGATTTCCTAGTGAATTAGTGTTGTGAACTTTGTCCCGTATGAGTAAAGGGACGGCAAGGAGTCCTCTGGCCGATATCGAAAGGTACATTATTCCGTTCTCAGTTCTCGATGTACGCGCACGGGTCTCGACATCCTTGTCCTCAATTAAAACAATTTACTGCAGTTCTCATTTGAATTATAGGTATACTTTGCGTTGCGAATTATTATATCGTTATTCGTTAACTATTAAATAAGTATACATTTTGATTTAACTCATATTATTACTATAAACATCACGATTGATATTACATCGGAAACAATTAAATACTTACCTCTTAGCAGATGCAATTTTTGTTACGTGAATCGAAAGTTTTTTATGTCTTCCATTATTTTTAATTTCCTTCGTCATAAGTACTCAATTTTAATGAACTTCAAGCTCTTAAATTTAGGTTTTTTTTATATTTTTGGGGTAATCTGTGGCCGTAAAGCATTGCCTTGGTCAAGCGACCTTCTTTATCACGGATGGTCAGACGAGACTTCCCACTTTTCTTCGAATTAGTTGACTCCAGACTCACGTGTTTCTTTTCTCTATCGATTCATCGACATTTAGGTCTTCCCTAATCCCTTGTATCACTTGTATGTATCTACCTCTAAGAAGACCTTTCATCGTCCATACAATTTTCAAATTAGGATTGCAATATGTTGTTGATAACATAGCATATACCTAGTATCTACCTATCGATTGTTTGATAGATTTGAATACCTACATTCGTCTCTATAGAGTTTTTAACTTCTTAAGTATTTAGTTTAGTTTTGTGTGATGTTAGAGTTAATGGTGGTTTCTATTATAGGTACTTACTTGAATTAAGTAGGTACTTGGACAGGTGGTTCATAGCTAATGTAGAATATTTGTTCAGATGGGTCAAATAGCAAAATAATTTCCCAAGTAGATTTCAAAACCTTTCTTGTTATAGTTTATATCTCCATATGCAACCTCTGAACTCTCGGTCTAGGTAGGTAAATACGTGACATCCGTTTGCTTTTAACGTAAAAGGCAACTATTACGAAGATTTAGATTGTACTGATAGCGATGCTATATTTCAAAGTACAGACCAAACCTATTCAAACTTGACGCCTTAAGCAAACAGTGTTTCAAAATACAGCCTTATCTATCACGGCTTAACTATAAACAAATTGAACTGTGAGACAAATGGATGTCGAAACAGTAGGTAGGTACCTACCTAGGTAAATCGTGAAGTTGGCACAGATATCGATCATTGCAACAATAAATCATTTGAAGCGTTTTAAATTATTCACTTGTTTGTATAATGCCGTCGATTTTTCATATTCAAGTCAATTATCACAATTTTTTTTTTATATTCAAGATTCACTAGAAAAGTCTTGAATACGTAAAAGTCAAAAATATTTTTTAATAATTGCAATTAAATTAGGTTTTAAGCCTTGTTTTATTACAAATTTCAATTAAAGTCACTTGGAATTTTATAGCCGTTTGCTACTCCATCTAAAACCGGTAAGCACAACGGGTCCTTATATTGCAACACGGTACGCGACAGCCTACGATCTTGACATTTGGCTGAAACAAGCCTCTGTCTCTATCTAATACCTCCGTGCTCGTATACACGTGTCTCCCTCTATATGCACAGTGCATAACAATATATTTTGTGTGAATTGCGATTTAGCTAGAAATAAACTTGATTAGATACAAGTGTAACTAACTGACAATGGAAAAAAATCACGTTTGTTGTATGGGATAAATATCTATTTTATTCTAGTTTTTTAGTATTTGTTTTTATCGCAGCGGCAACAGATGTACTTACTACTTACATCCTCTGTGAAAATTTCAAGTGTCAATCACGGTTCAAGAGATACAGTCTGGGGGCAGGCGGACGGACAGCGAAGTCTTAGTAATAGGGTCCCGTTTTTATCCTTTGGGTACGGAACCAAAGATATTCTAAAGATAAGTTACGTTCATACTAAGCGACGTTAAGTTCTGTTGCGCGCTGGCGCCTGGCACACGCCAGACACCCGTTACCTAACTCTCCGTTGCTCGCGGGCTGAACGAAAATTACACTGATTAGGGTAATTTGTCGGCAACAAATACCGCGCGTATGTGCGATATTTACCTCTTTTTATTTGGTATGGAACTCTAAAAATAAATTAAGGGACTTCCTAATTATGTACTAAAATCCCACAAATTAATTTGGTTCTATGCACAATGAGTTACAGATTTCCCACGAGCCCCTTTGTGGGTACATCTAAGTATGACTACTGAATTTTACAATATGACGTGACCACCATTGTTTCTGCTCAACCATGTATCACCGCTGCATTAGTGGTGACTTGCCCATTCGACTAGCATTATGTAGAATTATTTTGACAAAACAATAGAATGACTGAAGCATGCGCATCCAAACATGATGCTGATGAGAGAAATATAAATTCTATATACTTGAGGAGGGACAGAACAAATTTTTACCTTAGAGATCGTCGAGGTTTCGACTATAAAAGACTTTACTGCGAGCAGAAATCAAGATCCTTCAAATGGAACTTTCTTGGAAGTTCAAAAATGTATGGGAATGCCGCTTGTCTTCGATAAATCACATCTATACTTATAATAAATCTGTAACAGGTCAAATTCTGTACATTAAAGATTAAAATAAATACCAATAACATACAACGCCATTTTCACAATTTTTAAATTTTGTACAAATAGAGATTTGAAAAGATCTTTGGGCTGATTCTGAATCGTTCAGTAACGGACGCAAAAATCCTAATTTTGTATTATTTTTGCACAAGTTACCAATCTAGGTTGGTATGGTATCATGTCAAGATACAAATTTGTTGCTACCTTGTGCAAAAATAATGCAAATAAATAAAAGCTTTTAAAAATAGGATTATTGCCTCCGTTTTCTTAGTTAATAACCCAGTGAGAGTTGGTAACTAACCAACTGAACGATACAGACTCAGCCCACTGCTTATCTAGCTGATAAGAAACTCCAAGTTCTCGCTGTAAGGGCCATCAACCCAAGTACCTAATATTATTATTAAATCACACCCAATGTTAAAAATTGTGGTTAGAAAGACCTGAAGCCAGGAGTTACACACTTCACATTGCTATGGTCACATGACAATTCAATTAAGGTTTTCGCGTGTGAAACTCGATTTGCGATTTGCAAATGAAGAAGCCACATAAAGCCACGACGAATTCCGGGCAAGGCCGGTTGTGATCGATGTTTGACGGTTGACCACACCGCCTCTTGCGCAAACCGCGCCTCTGCAGTCTTCGGCTGACCGAGATGTTCTCGCCTTGTTTGCTGTTTCTTTTTCCTTATTATTTGCTTTTTTAATGTGTTAATACGCGCGTCCTTCTTACGTGTGTGTAAGATTTTAAACCTCTAGTAATCCATCTCGGAAGGTCAGTACGATTCTACTTTAAAATACATAATGACTCGTTGTCTAATTTCTTAGAGTAGGTACCTACTACCTACCAACAGCTGCACGTATAGTATCTTTTATTTTAAATATACTAGTTGACCCGGAAAAACGTTGTTTTGCCATTATTAATATTAAAAGAAATATCTCAGACCTACTAAACATACACAGAAAATTTCATAACAATCGGTCGATCCGTTTCTGAGGAGTTTGGTAAAAAAATTGGCACGAGAATTTCATATATTAGATTTTTTGTCCATATGATCTGTAACGCGATTTCCAACGTGGACTAAGGGAATGATAATATTAAAAACGATGGTAAAAATAGGCAACATTTACCGTATTATTTCTTATTAAAGAGATGACTACGTAAATATAATACAATTATTTAGTCTCAATCCATCCCTACAAAAATTATTTTATGGACCTCTTATATAAAGTGCAAAATTTCAGGCTCCTAGAATCACTCATGTAACCTGTCTTTCAGTCGTTCCTACTCAAGAAAGTATGAAGGTATACAAGTTACAACAAAAGAAAAAGTTCTTAATTCTACAGCATTGAAATTAGCATAAACCTCTGTGAGTTAAATCTAAAACATATAATTTGCTACTTACCTGACACATTGCAAAACACTTTAATACTTAAAATTATACCATACATCAAGTCTCATATTGTATGAAATAGAGCTGCATAAAGTCGTGACAATGCATAATATACGTGATGGAACAGAAATCGAAGATCCATTAACTTTATGAATAATTATAGTTGCTTTGATCTGGCGATTGCTTACAAATGGAGCATAGCATACTGCCGCTGGACCTGTATAGCTATTCTGTAATAAGTTTTTAACTTGTCAGCGCTAATGTGATTTTCGAATAGGACACTGCAGGTGTTGATTGACAGTTTAACTTAAGGCTATTGTATACTGACTTAGCGGAACGCGAGTAGGTGTTTTCAAAAATGATATCTAAGTATGGCCGTATAGAGAGAGTGGCAAGAGCTAGGCGTACATTTTATTCTTGAAATATGGCTTTGGGTAATAACGTTTTAACCCCCCAAACGTTTACTAAATTGGACTATTTTGGTGTCATTAGATTCAGTACATCAGTACATAGGTTCGTACGTTTTATTTTTTTAGTATTTTAGTTTATTTGAATTAAAAAAAAATACTCGAGCAAGTTTTTAGGTCAAAAATGTGGATATTTAGACTCAAATAACTTTTAATATAAGCAATATGTCATATAGCATAGTACTTATATGGATTTCGTAATTTTTGGATATGTTGCAGATACTATATCTGCAACATATCCAAAAATTACGAAAATTGGACTACATCGGTACGAAAACGTCATCGTTTTTTGTTTGAAAACTTCCTGTAAGTTTTCAAACAAAAAACGATGACGTTACTAATCCTCTTAAAGACGATTTTTTTTGTATCCTAGAAATTATTTCGATTTGAAACTCTATTACAATCTTCTAAATTCAAGAGGGCTTCGGTATGGTGCATGCGGCAATAAAAAGTCCTCAAATTACTGGACTTATATTAGTTTAAAGTGGATCTTATTGATCCCGTTGCGTTGGTCACGATAAATCTGCAGAAATTAGGACTGAACATTTGAGATTGTCTTTCTCTGTATTATTTATTGTATATGTATTTATAGTATAACCTGTGCCAATTGTTTCACCGGACTGAAGGTTCAATATCGGGTTTACATTAAAGAATAGCCCTGATCCGACTCAAGAATTAAACGCGAAGGCTACTTACTTACGTAACTCAATAGACGTATAAAATTTGGCGCCAAAAATATTCTACATACAGTTTAATTGGTCTTAAAACGCACACTTAAAGTATCATTATGTGCGCAATAAAAAAGGGTCGTTACTGTTAATGAAATGTTAATGATAAAACTAGCGGAGGTCTTATTATTAATTATTATTTTACTACTAGATTTTCATGCTATGGCCAGCTGTAGTAGTGTTGTGATTTTTTTCCGAAAATTCATTCACAAAATTACACATTGATGGGTAACATTAAGTTGGGATATTTTAAAATTTAGCCACCGCACCTCCGTGTTACATAAAATCACTTTTTTTTTTTTTATAGACATAAAATGCCTAACGCATACCCCTCCGGCAGGGGAAACGGAAGGGTTATGTGGGGCTTGCACCCACTAAAAACTGTCTGTTTCCACGACGGACCCGCTGGCGGAAGTACGGGGTTCACTCTCGTATTCACCGCGCTTCTGCCAGGTCTCGACTAGCCACCGCAGCAGCGAGTCACATCATTGTCGGCAGCCTGGCTGCTGCCGAAACCATCTCATAGGTGTGCCTTTATCTGGCCTCACCTCACCTCCTGGCCTGTCTATGTTTTGGGCGACGGGCGGCCCCTATCGCCCGTCACCCGCAGGCCGGCAACTCATGGAGGCCGGAGGTCACTAACCCTCCGGCGCCTGGTGCGTCTCCTTCGAGAGGGATGGGCTGCCTGATTTTCCCTCTCTCGCTCCGCCGCCTCCTTTGCTGACATCACCTCCTCGCAAAAGGTGTCGACGGCATACATAAAATCACTTTACTTTTTACCGTATATTCGAAATATGTTCAGCCATTTCATGAATACGTCACCTCTTATACACTTTTGCACGGAATTTATTCCCACCCATTACTCTGTTTTCTAAATCTTTAGCGATTGTTGTTTTCTAAAACTTTAGTGATTGTTGCCCACTGTTTAATTTTTTTGCAAACTATGTAAAAGTAGTAGGTGAATAATTTTCTAAAAATAACGAAATAAATCATTACCTATCTTCCGTACACGACATACTTCCTAATACAACAGACAAACGGCCAACTCAATATACCAATAATAAACTAATATCTGGGTGACCGAGCTTTGCTCGGTATTTTCTTTTTTGGGACATTTACTAAAAATGAATCCTAGCTAGATCATCACACCATGTATAGTGTATACTAAACTTTACCAAACAATTTCAAGGAAAGATTTTTATATTTATAAACATGTAACGATGATACTTCTATGTCCACAATTTTACTGTCGCAAGCCTACAATTTATGTTATTAAACAAACTGCAAAAAACTCAATAAAATTTGAATTTTGCCGGTATACCTTTTTTTGTGAGCCTTTAAAAATAGTATTACTTACTAAAAATAGTATTATTACTATCCGCCAATAGATGTCAGGAGTCATATTTTTTTTTTTGGTTAATATGACATTTTCTAAAAATGAATCTTAGCTAGATCGATTTATGGTCCCCAAAACCCCTTGTATACTAAATTTTATGAAAATCGTTCGAGCCGTTTCCGAGATTCAGATTATATAGAAATATTTATACATATATATACAAGAATTGCTCGTTTAAAGGTATAAGATAAGATAAGATAAAGTGGTTGCTATGTTAAAAGCCCCGGGTTTTAATCAAAGGAAAGTTTCGCGAAGTCAATTGTCTGTATTGGGAAATTCGCACTGAGCCTGCATTCATATGGCGTCCGCGTCGAATTAAAATGAACGACGACATTGCAGTGATGTCAGACAGTAATTTCGATGTAGTCAGCACGTCAAGTACTCCGCAACATGAGAGCAATCCTATTACGTATTATTATTATGTGAAAGTTTGTGTGTTCGCATGTTTGGTTCTTCTGATGACACAATTATTACAGAACCGATTTGGACACTTTCAGGAAAGGTCAGGGTCAGCCCAGGTCCCAGGCTTTAAGGTCTGGGATTGTTATCTACGGCGTCTGCAAGAGGGATCAGATCTCTCTCGATCCCTCTCCGCAGCCATTATTCAACAATTATTATTATTACGCTTATACGTGGCAACCAATTTCTGATATCCATAATGACTGCCAGTCCTATAAATTTTAATAGAAAGGTGTTCTCGTTTTGTACTCTTGTTGGCTGAGTACCTAAAAAATTAGACTATATACTTACGGTATATTACCATCACAAAATTAGTTATTGTCTATACTTAGTAGTATCGGATGACCCTGTATGACATGAGATATCCCGTACCACACAAAATATGCAAAAACCTTTTCTCTACCTCGTACTTTCATACTTACACGGGAACATTATCAAAACCTGAGAGTCAACAGTACGGACAAGTACTTATAAACAGTCGTGATTCTTGACGATTATATAATCAATGTTTAACAATTTTATCACTCATCACCACATAATTTGTGGAAATGGAACCACCTGTATGAGTAGGTACACGACATTGGGAAATATCAAGAGGAGACAACCGGTTGGCAACAGTCGGGTAAATTATACAGTATATTAAGTGGTAGTATTGCGAACTAAGATTGATCTAGGGCAAAGAGAGAAAATGATACCTCAGCATAGGTACTTAACCTAACGATTATGGCAGATCAAACATACGAGCAAGCAATACAAGCAATACCATAATTCGTAAAAAAATATGTATGTAATATGTATAAAATGTATAGTTTGAATAACTAACCTTACCTCCTCCTTTTTTTGAAATCGATTAAAAAGAGAACTATAATATTATTAAAAGAAAGTGTAAATATTAAATTTTAACCATAGACATAACGTCTGTTACCTATTTAATTGAGCTTTGAGTCTCTAAATAATGAAGACATTTACGAGTTACAACTAGGTAAGAATACTTTATGGATTTCGTGTCCTGTTGGCAACGAACTACTATTCTCACGATTTAAAGAGCAGCTAACTGCAGAATACACAATATATTGTGATGTCAATACCTGTTAATAGATCAGTAAGATAAATTCTGCCTCGTGCAATATTTAGGTAGGTATCTACGACTTCAATATACATTGGTGTTACTTTTGTAACACACTAATTTGCACGTAGCTTCTGAAATAGACAATATTCTATCGATCATTGCGTAGTCTTAACATAACTATAAGGAATTCAAGTTAGACAAACAGAATTGTTCATAATTGAAAATGACAATTCAAAGTGTACTTAAATGAACTAATCGAACACTCAACTTTCAACTTTGATACACGGATAAACCTGATTGGGGCTCTATTACACATTAACAGTTAACCATATTATTAATTACATTTATTTTATTTTGTCTAGATTTACAATGAGTCTTTATTTAATGGATCGATGACTAACTAAAGGGCAAAGCCCAAAGGTAAAATAATTAATGGATTATAAAATGAGGTACTTGAATATGTTAGAAGTTAGCTCCATTTGTCGTTCATTTTTCTAAATAAAAAATACAAGTGCAATACCTTTAGTATACTGTTCTCTCCAATAGCTGTTCAAGAAGGTACCATACAGTCGACAAATTCTAATAAAAAATTATCTCTACAGTTTTTGAGCCTTTTTTAACTTTCTGATTTTTTTTCTGGCTTATCCCCATGATTTTCGGACAGCGGGAAATATGCCATATGTTTTGAGTTGTCGAGAACGACAATGACCATAACTTTTACATGAGTTGACTGTCTGATGTTATTGGGGTGACTAACCATTATGTTGTTTGACATAAAGGCCAGACCATATTGAACGATAAAATTTCTGTCTAAGTAGTTCAAGCAATTGGATCTTAGAGAGTTGAATTTTTATACCTTTAAGGAACCATAAACTTTAGTATGTTTTTCTGATAGAGCTTAGATTAGTTTAAAAGTCAAAATAATATATTTGTAAATAATGTAAAAACTAGCATTTCAACTAAATAAGCAATTGGATCTTATAGAGGCTCGAATTTTTTATACCTGTGACCATGGACTTCAGTATTTTTTTACCATAGAACCCAGTTTAAAATTCAAAATAATATATTTATAAATAATGTAAAAACAGCAAGAAATAAGAATGCAAAAATACAATTTATGTTCAACTAAAAACCCTTAAAAATTAAATCTGTCTAATATTTTGAAAGGTCCATTATGCGAACAGTCTGCCTGGGTGCTGCGTCAGTTTAGATCTAGATCTAGTTGGTTGCTTTTGTCCAGACTACATCGAATCTGTTGCAATAGTTTTTCGTAACTAAAAGCCGAGTCAAACATGGTACTTGACAGTGCAGCTGCACTTTACCGAGTTGCAGATATAATAATTACTTACATTTCACCATTTAAAAGGTTACTTTATGAATGGTTAGTTGTTTGTTGTTTATTTTTACACAAAAACAGAGCATCATTTCATCGTGATTGCGTCACTGCTATAGCTGAAAACCAATCAAGATGTTAATGAAAAAAAAATCAAAGTCCAAATGATTTATTTCTTAATATAGAGACCTTTTTTTATAGACAGGAAATGCCCTCCGTCTGGGGAAACGGATGGGTTATGTGGGGCTTGTACCCACTAAAAACTGTCTGTTTCCACGACAGAGACCTAACTAAGAGGCACGTATGAAGAGTCTTATAATATTATAGAGACCTAACATAGAGGCATCTATGAAGAGTAACTGTATAATTTTACCTATTTGATGGTGACAACTATTTACAGCTTAAAACTTAGTTTGCGAGGGTTCCAATGACTCCTAAACTGAGAAGAAACCCACAAACTCAGCCGTTTTTAGGGTTCCGTACCAAAATGGTAAAATGGAACCCTTATGGTGCGACTTTCTCCGTCTGTCTGTCCGTCTGTCTGTCCGTCTGTCTGTCTGTCTGTCCGTCACACTCGATTATTTCAGTAACTACCGGAGCTATCGATATGAAATTTAGAATAGTTGTGTATATTAGTGGCCCAATGACACTGGAATAAAAAAAATGGAAATTATTTTTGTTCTTATTTAAAAAGGGGAAAAATCGGAGGGTTGAAATTTAAAAGTGAGATAACTGTACTGTGTGGGGTATCATATAAAAGGGTTTACTTTGTACATTCTAAAACCGATTTTTAACCCCCGACGCAAAAGGGGTGTTATAAGTTTAACGTGTCTGTGTATCTGTGTATCTGTCTGTGGTAGCGTAGCTCCCAAACGGATGGACCGATTTTAATGAAGTTTATATTGTGTCATAGATAATTTTATCCCGAGTGTTCTTAGCCATGTTTCATGAAAATCTGTTCAGCCGTTTGAAGATTATCAGCTATTTTCTAGTTGATGTGGGGATCTGACTAACTTCTTTATGTCCGATCGATTCGAAATTTGGTACAGTGTTACTTCAATGACAATGAAAGTATATGATAAGGTAACCATGACCTCATTTGCCGTTTGAAGATCATCAGCTCTTTTATAGTTGATGAGGGGATCTGACTACTTTCCATATATCCCATCGATTCGAAATTTGGTAAAGTATTACTTCAATGATATTGAAAGTATATGGTAAGGTAACCATGTCCTGATTTGCCGTTTGAAGATCATTAGCTCTTTAATAGTTGATGAGGGGATCTGACTACCTTCCATATGTCGTATCGTTTCGAAACTTGGTACCGTGTTATTTCAATGATATTTAAAGCGTATGGTATGGTAATCATGACCTGATCAGCCGTTTGAAGAAGATCAGCTCTTTAATAGTTGATGAGCGGATCTGACTACCTTTCATATGTCCTATCGTTTCGAAACTTGGTACCGTGTTATTTCAATGATATTTAAAGCGTATGGTTAGGTAATCATGACCTGATCAGCCGTTTGAAGAAGATCAGCTCTTTAATAGTTGATGAGGGGATCTGACTACCTTCCATATGTCGTATCGTTTCGAAACTTGGTACCGTGTTATTTCAATGATATATAAAGCGTATGGTATGGTAATCATGACCTGATCAGCCGTTTGAAGAAGATGAGCTCTTTAATAGTTGATGAGGGGATCTGACTACCTTCCATTTATCCTATCGATTCGAATTTTGGTACCGTGTTACTTCAATGATATTGAAAGCATATGGTAAGATAACCATGTCCTGATTTGCCGTTTGAAGAGCATCAGCTCTTTAATAGTTGATGTGAAGATATGACTACCTTCCATATGTCCTATCGTTTCGAAACTTGGTACCGTGTTATTTCAATGATATTTAAAGCGTATGGTAAGGTAATCATGACCTGATCAGCCGTTTGAAGAAGATCAGCTCTTTAATAGTTGATGAGGGGATCTGACTACCTTCCATATATCCTTTCGATTCGAATTTTGGTACCGTGTTACCTCAATGATATTAAAAGTATATGGTAAGCTAACCATGTCCTGATTTGCCGAAGATCATCAGCTCTGGGGATCTGACTACCTTCCATATGTCCTATCGTTTCGAAATTCCTTCCCTATATTTAATACCTTATTACCTACTTTAAAAAGGACAAAATAAAAGTAAAATTACAAATTTTAAAAACCCCCGACACAAAAAATAAAATAAATATAAAAAGTAACAAATAATATTTTAAACCTATTATAATAATTATTATCGTCGCAATATAATATTAAGTACGTTCAAATATTTTTTAATTCAAGCGTCGTCGCATCGTCGGGGGACCGTTAGAGAGATACTCCGGAAAATTCGCACAATCGACACAACCGTCAACGTCGCTTGCCCTCAAGTGCCAGCCCGTTCGGGGCGACATACTTGGTGACGCCACCCCCGCGCCGCATACCGCACAACGAGCTCGCTGCGCGTGGCAACGATTTTTGTAGAGCGTAGACTATGCATGAAGCCTAAGATCGCTCGTACCTAAATGTAATTCGTAATAATTAATAAGACAGATATTAGTTGAAAAAATACTTCATAAACTTTTGCGGTCCCCCGACGATGCGACGACGCTTGAATTAAAAAATATTTGAACGTACTTAATATTATATTGCGACGATAATAATTATTATAATAGGTTTAAAATATTATTTGTTACTTTTTATATTTATTTTATTTTTTGTGTCGGGGGTTTTTAAAATTTGTAATTTTACTTTTTAATTATTTTTAGTCATGATAGTTTTTGATTTATCGGGGAAAATGTCTAAAAAAATACCGTTCCCCCCCTTATCTCCGGAGTTTACCAATCGAAAAATCTCAAATAATTATGGTCAATAGGAATTTACGTATATTTTACAGGAAAACTATAGCCAATGCTCTAACTAGCATAGTTTTTTTGATATTAACAATAAACCTCTACAAACAAAGTTAGTTTTGCGGTTCATTAACAAAGGTAATTATTACCGTTTTACATCTTTGGTCGTGTTACATCTACATTAGTATGCCTGATTGTTTTGCTTCAGTACTTCTTGAGTACGGAACCCTCGGTGCGCGAGTCCGACTCGCACTTGGCCGGTTTTTTTTTGTTATCACTACTTCACAAAATAGGTCTCATAGATATTACTTAGGATTTTTTTTTTCTTTGTAAACGTGCAAAATTCTAGCAAATACGAAGAATCTGATCTCTAAAAATAACTTTCATTTGCAGGTCATGATCGCCTTCATGTGGAAGCCGCTGTGAGTTACGTCAAGTACTACCAATAATGCAGTGATTAAAACTCGATACTCTACATACAATTGTATTAGTGTTGTGCAATGAACAGTGAAGTATTGTGACTTTGGGGCTAGCACGTGGAGATGAAAAGAGAAAAGTACAAGGCGACGCGCTTTGGATTCCGGTGAGTCAAAGGATAATGATCATGGGTGTATGGAATCCCGTATCAAGCTGAATCAAATCCAAACTTTACTTTTTATAGACTACGGTCTCCGAATTAACTCCTACAATAATTACTTTTTAACTTAACATCCGGATTCTAAAGTTATATAGGCAAACAAACAAGTTGTACTTCTTAGTAAAATCAGTATGACACGAAATGTGCATCGAAAAGAAAGTAACGTTTTGTACCTATGCAAAGTTAAATTCCGGATATGAAACACAAATTTCTTGTGCCTATGGTTTTAAAAAAACACTATTTTTTTTTTCCTAGACTATTTTGGTTTTGGTTCGTGGGATTTGATACACCTTTGGTCAATCTTTATGTTAGTAGGTATGCTACAAAACTTTTTGTCCTTTTACATTTTATTGTAATCTAGCTACATCTTAAGTAGCAGTAGTACCACAGGGTATTCTTATTTCCAATTCTTCAAGCGTACACAGAAAATGCAGACTCTTACTACGTCATTTTGCGCAACTTTATACCTATTCTATTATTATTTGAATTATAATATTTATTTTATAACTAGCTGACCCGGCAAACTTCGTTTTGCGTGTTATTTTTTTCTCATAATATTAATAATACAATAATAATAATTTTATTTATTTATTAATAGGTACAACTGTAACGGGTCACGTTCCGTACATTGATGTCATGGTGTATCTATCTATCGTTGCCTCACTATGTTTCGAGATGGCACCTGAGGTTTTCACTTCTGATGTCAACATTTAATTGAACGCGGCCAAAGCCTCTCGCTGGATCAAATATAATTGAATTTCATCTCAACCCCACAATAGCTGGGTTAGGGTTTTCTCTCAGAATAAGAGAGGTTTGTTTAGTAAGTACTTAGATGAAGACCAAAAAAGAAATGGATGGATCGTATGGAAGAGTATTGCACGTTGACAGCAGATAGGAGAGAATGTAAGAAGACTCCATGGTAAAAATATAGAATCCTTTCATGAATCGCAGGAGTAGCGGGACGGGAAGGGGGAAGGGAGGAAGTGTCCCCTAACCCCCGATACCACTCCCTGAAAAGGTATTGCACCATTCTTGAGCAAATTTAAAAAGATGAAATAATTAAAATGACGATGATGGAGTCGCTTCGTCGCGGAGAGAAGCGAAAGGGGAAGGGGTGGGAAGAAAAAAAATGGGATTTTTTCGCCCCTCCCAAGCTAAAACTTTCGACACGTAGTAGTTTTTAAGAAATATTTTTTTTTTGTTTTGAATTCAATTTTGCTGTTATAATTACTGAAAAACATGTTTTGGAGTGGGAATTGTAGCCTCAAGAAGAAGTAAAGGAGTTAGGAAAACCCTTTATCCATCACCATCTACCCCTCACCCCCCCTAAGGGTCAGTCGACAGAGCTTTAATATCTTGAGGCTAAGACTCTTTTTTAGCCTTCAGTCTTTCCCTTACCCTTTTTAAGGCTCGGTCGACGGAGCCCCGCTTCGCGGGGCTCCTATTTCTGGGTGGTTGTAAAAGAAAATAACCACTCAGAAGGATGGTGGGGCCTTGCAGGCCCCGCCATCCTCTTCGTCACCTATCCGTTATCCGAGTCGAGGTGCCCCAAGTCCCGAGCTCGCTTCGCTCGCTCTACATCCTAAGTCTTCAGTCTTTCCCTTACCCTTTTTAAGGCTCGGTCGACGGGCCCCGCTTCGCGGGGCTCCCATTTCTGGGTGGTCATAAAAGAAAATAACCACTCTTCGTCACCTATCCGTTAAGTCGAGGTGCCCCAAGTCCCGAGCTCGCTTCGCTCGCTCTACATCCTAAGTGGTTTGTGTCAAAAATTGAATCTGTATTACTACAAATAACATATTTAAAAAGTTCTGTGGCCTATTTTTTGTGTTGGTACAACAAAATATATGTGCGGTGTTCCATCTCGTCCTACTGTATCTCCTAAAAATCATCCTAACTTCGAAAAAAGACCTCCCGATTTATACTGACCGCCACATAGATTGAATAATTGTTTTTTTGAAAAGCTCAAAAACAGTGCGTTACCTCGTAATGCGAATAGTATTGTTATAATCAAGGACCAAACCTCTACCAAATACAACACCATTCTAGTTTCTCCCCCGAACTCCTGCCAAAGGAAAGTAAATCCAACCCTGATTTACCAAGTTTCATCAGTACTAACAAATATCTGTAAGAAGTTTGGTGAATCGGCTTTAAACAACTCCAAACAGTTGCGCTAAATCGTTAGTCGGTTGCATTTATGTTCAGCTGAAAGAAGCCTCGGTACCCATCTCGCAGAAAGCTTCGAAGCCCTGATTCTGATTTTCGATCAGCGGCCCCGAGTATGAAATCCCAAATATTTCCGACGTTATTCTCAGTACTCGAAGCTGATGGCCATCCAGCTCGTGGGTCATCAATTTTTCTGACCATTTTTTAACGATTGTATATACGCTGGAGCAGGTCCTAATTTGTCAATCTGTTTCAGCGTTAACCCTTTCTTGAACAAATAAATACTTGGCATCGACGTAGGTAATGTTCGATATTCTCCAAAACCACAATCGGTATTATAACGTTATTTGCATATCAAATAAATTAAATAGACCAAAGAGGTCGGACATCATACTCCGGCTACAAATTTCGAAACAAACCTGTCAGAGGTGCTGACGTGACAGCAATGAAATGTTTACTTAGCAACGCCATTAAATCAATTTATTAATTTTATTTTTATTTCGAAAATACTCGATAATCCTATAAGTCTCCACATATAAGTCCTCGACTCGGATCGATTATTTTTTTACGCTCTTTCATTTGATGTGCGATTCGTTCGATTCCACCGTACACCGGTACCGCCCTTGGTTTTTGTATGGGAAAATTAAATCGGCCAGGGCCAGGGTTCTTTCAGCATTTTGGGACATCAAATATAGATAACAACCCGGTCCTGCACCCAGAGATCATTCCCTGAAAATTTCATAACGATCGGTCCAGCCGTCTCTGAGGAGTTTGGCTACAAAGAAACAGTATACATTTTAACTTTTATCCCCTCTCCTAAGGGAACCATGCTGAATTTCGGGATAAAAAGTATCCTATGTCCTTCCTCGTAGTCAAGTCATACCAAGTTTCATTGGAATTCATTCAGTAGTTTCGGCGTGATGCGCGGCCGTGATACAGAAAGACAGACAGACAGACAGACAGACAGACAGACAAAAATGAAAAAAAATACAGTTTTGGGTTCAGAACCGATTTTAGAGTGCCCTCGAAAAAAAATTTTCAAAATATCTTTAATGTACAGAATTTGACCTGTTACAGATTTATTATAAGTATAGATTATGAAAAAGCATACAAAGAAAACCTTTTGTGATGCATAGAATTTTACAAAAATATTACACATGACAAATGACAAACAGTTAATGCAATATTCCTAATGCGCGAAGGTTTGTTAGGTCGGCAGTTTCATAATAAAATAAGTTACACTCGTATTTAAACATAGTATTTAAGTATTCACTTCGGTATAGGTGCTTGCATAACACCCAAATGTACTTAACAGCTAAACTGTGCACATGACTAATAAGTATTGTTGGATAATATAATGTGGAATATACAACGGAGACAAAAGAAAAGTGTTCAAAATTATTTAAACAAAAACAACAATACATTTCATAGTCAGGAGTAAACGCCATAATGCGGTCAAGGGGCATACAAACTAAAAGTTAGTATCTACATGTAGCGTTACCTACATATAAGTAGGCAAGTATAATGTATGTACTGTATAATGTATGTAAAAAACAGAAACTAAAAAAGTACGCAAACTTTTCTAGTTTCTGTTTTTTACGATTTGAGGGAATCCGTGAAAATTCAAATAATAATGCTTCGAAAATTCATGGTTCATTGTCATAGAGTTTTGTGCTATAGAAGATGTATTATTAACATTATATACCACAGCAATTAGTTTACTTACTAGCTATCAAAAAAAATAGTTTCCTCGCCTTTTAAAAGACATCAACGGTCCTGCATCCCCTCTATTAATAAACGGGAACTATATTTTCTATCACCAAAATTTATATTTGTCATCAAGTTGTATCACCTAATAAATAGATCTATCGCCACGAAATATTTTCGTTCTCAGATAAACAAAAATTGTTCCCAGGTATGAATTATCAAATTAATGTTAATATATGTGTAAAATATAAGAGATCGATAATCAATAAAATCATATTGCATTACATGAATATAAACTTCGTTCTTATAATAACAGTTTTGTACTTAAATATTAGCTCTGTGCTCAGAATGGTAGATCTGTCACCAAATAAATCGATTATCGATCCCTGACTGCGACTCCGTCGACATGCTCTTGGAGGGGAAGAGCGTGACGGCTAAGGAGTTTTCCTAGGTCCCATGTGCACCTATAGGTAAATAGGTTAAGGTTATTTTCCTTTTTTGACCACCCAGAAATAGGAGCCCCGCGAAGCGGGGCTCCGTCGACATGCTCTTGGAGGGGAAGAGGGTGACGGCTAAGGAGTTTTCCTAGGTCTCATGTGCACCTATAGGTAAATAGGTTAAGGTTATTTTACTTTTTTGACCACCCAGAAATAGGACGGAGCCCCGCTTCGCGGGGCTCCGTCGACATGCTCTTGGAGGGGAAGAGGGTGACGGCTAAGGAGTTTTCCTAGATCCCCCACTTTTTCTTAGGCTATAGTCGTAAATTCTTATATAAAGTTAACACATAAGCTCAAAAAATAAAAAAAATTATAAAAATAATAAGATTTATTGGTGATCTCTTTAAATTAGTTTGCTTAAATACTTATTAGGACACACCTATTATAACACATACAAAAACATTTATTTGGTACTAGACCTTATATCTCAGGATTTTAGGTGATTTATTGTTGAACTGATTTTGCATTGTTTGGTGACTACATTTTGGTGACAGATCTACTATTTTGAGGACAAACCTTATTATTTAAGAAACACAAAACTAATTAAATTGGTGATAGCTTAAATGATACCCTTAATAAACCGAGTACCTAAGTGCACAAGTCAATAAGATAATTTACTAGTGACGAAATATAATTTTATTTATTTGAAATAATTATATGTAGAGGGTATAATACTATATCTTGTCGTACATTTTTTTATTTACTTAATAACTTAGAATTTATGAGAGATTACAGTTATGAAATCTATATATTATGCATGCGAGAAATTTGGCTATTCACAATCCTGCAAAACCCATGAATTTTTCCGGAATTAACAGTGGAATAAACATTTATCAACCCAAGGTAATTATGAGTGATAAAGAATCTGCTTTACATTTATATCATAGGATTACGAATTACGATTTTATGGCCTCTGCATTTAACTATACATACAATGTACTAAGTTATTTTTTCACAACAATTACGTTTAAGTTGGAACACTTCATTCAATCATCAACGTTGCACTAACGTAAGCCACTATTCTCAGTTATTCCCACAAGATTAAGAAAATAAAAAGCGATAAAAAGTGCAGGAGCAATGCACAATACAAACTCGTTGGAGAGTTATGAACCAATACACTGAACAGCTGTTTCATGGTGATATAATGACGCCGATGACGTAAATTCGCAACTCGACGGAGAAAGCGATAATGACTGACTTTGAACTGGCGTTGGGGACTCTTTTCTCGTCAACTGTACAATAAAATCTAACGAGCAGTTGATATTATTATGCCTTTGGCACACTGCCGCAAAATCCGCTAGTTTTGACTTATCTAACAACTCATTCGCAGCTATGAGTTTTTTTACCTTCTGTCACCTTGCCTGTTATCAAATTTAATAAAATTTGACAAAAGTTCTTGGTCAACCGGAAGTTCTCGTAACTCAAACCTAGGCGGGTTTTGAGTTTATTAGTCACAAAATTGACGAAAAAAATGACTACGTAACTTTTGATTGGGTTAATTTAGGTGCTTGAACTTTTTACTACGTTAAAAAGTTGTTTGTTTTTAACATTTTACTACGAAAAGAAGTTGTGAAATTGTAGACCTAAATAAGCATTGTTTTTTTCAATCAATACCTTACTTACTTTACTAGGTATCTTCCTGTTCGTGAAAAAAACGGCCATACGTGGCGGAAAAAACAACGTGTTAGGTACTGTAAGGGTTATTTGTTGAAGTACGGAACTATTTAACATTACTATGTATTACTCGATTATTTATTGCTATTTATTTATTGCTTTAATAAAAAAAATTGTATCAGTATATTTTAATCATGGTTGCCTACAAACCCAGTGAGCCAGTGCTCCGTTGACCACGAGTTCTCACTTCTCTGCAGTTACAATTGCGTTCCGGTAAAGTAATTCCCGGTAATGCTCGTAACTCAGCGAAAGTGTCAACAGTAAGTGGCCGTTTAACGCAACGGGAGTTCAAAGTTTTATTACTCCGCAAAAACAGTATATACATATATACATTTTACTATTTATGAATTATGAATAATATACTGTGTGACTACTTAAAATGTCATCATTCTAATATATAAAATTCTCGTTACAATGTTTATAAACAAACTCCTCGAAAACCGCTCGACCGATTTTTATGGAATTTTTTGTCTTCATTCGGTAGGTCTGAGATTAGGTTGTAATTTTTCATACCCAAAATGGCAAAACAACGTTTGCCCGGCCAGCTAGTATTTTCATGAAATCCTTCTTATCAAAGTTGTTAATGTTCAAGTTTGTATGTTCGGATGTTTGCAACTCGATCACGCTGCAACAAAAAACCCGATTTAGTTGTTTGTATGTAAAAATAAAGATTATCCTGTAACAAATAAGTAAGCTACGAACAAGTAAACTAAAAATGCGGAATATTAAATTGAATGCAAAAACTTTAAGAGAAACTGTTTACGGCCGAAACCACACAGGAAGTATTTATGTATGTTTAAATTAATAGTTGAGTGTACACGTATATGCGTTTTATTATGAAACCTCTCTTGTTTACTTTGATTTTGATACTTTACCATTCCTTTCACACATTTCTGATTTCAGAATTTAATATGGTTGAAAGGAATGGTGGTCTTTCTAACTGATCCATTCTTTTATTGGCTCCAGGACGGATAGGAATAAAATCCAGCATACAGAAAGCTGTTATTAAAACTCATATTTTGCACACTATTTAAGAGTTTAAAGCCCCTTTAAAGCCAATAACGATATTATATCATTCCTTTCAACATTTATTAATACATCTTATGACGTTTATGTTAATTACATTCGATATGAATGCGGTAAACATAAAAATCCAGTATTTCTTTACTCAAGAAATGCGAAAATTTTGTAATATTTACAATTTAAATAGATACAAAAAAATGTAGTTAAAAATTGGACATTTAAACCTGTAGTAAAATAATTTGACTAGGTGCGCTAAAAAGTATTTGTTTTATACAATCAACGTTAAAGAAAGCTGGCTTTCTACCAGGCATTGCTCAATATAACAAGGTCTGTCTTCGTAGTAGGGGAGCCTAAGAGGGGGATTTTGGTAGTTACTCGAGCATCGTGGGGATTTTAAATATTAGATGCTAAAAAAATAAAGTTATATGTAATTTATGCCATGTCAGCGGTGGAGGGAGAAGAAAAAATAGTGACCTTAAAATTTTTTTTTGGAGCACGTCAGATTTTTATACAGATGCTTTATCTTGTTGTGCTTGTCGTCCTGACGGTCAGAACCATAGAGTTAACGTAGTACCTATATAAATTAACTCTATGGTCAGAACGATCAGCACATCAAGATGAAGATATTATGGGGTCAAGACCTGACCCCATACATAATATAGGAGTTTTCTAGTCTGCCGGAGTTTGAAAACTTAATTTTTAACCCAACAAATTTAAAAAATCTGATTATGGGTGAGGACAACAAGCATATCAAAATAAAGCCGTAAGTATGTATAAACATTTGAAGCGGTAGAATATTTTCAACGGCAGAATATTTTTGAATTTTTTTGAAAATTTTTACAACCTTCGTCCACCACTGAAAGAGCAACCACAAAAATATCGCCTTTTGTCATTTCAGCACTTAATATTTACAATGCAATAGGTCGTCACGACGCTCGAGTAATTACCGATTTAGCATCGTGGGCTCCCATACTATCGTTGACACTTTGATTTCGCGCCCCGACGGTCATGACCGTAAAATGTTAATGATACTCAGAGATCAAGGTATTAAATTTATTGAAATATGATCACTGTAGTGTGGTTATTAAATCGTTGTATACATGTCCTTAATGTCTTCTTAACTACTTGAGCAAACATTGTACAAGAGTTTGTACGAATCAATTATATTTCTAACCAGCTGAAGACGGTAATTTCGACATCGTAAATAATCTTGAAGAGTAATTAGTATATGATCGTCTAAGTAGTAGTAAAATATTTCTTCATAATAACGAACGTAGAGGCGACTGGATAGGTCACAAAAACAATGCAAGTAGGTAGATCTTGAATACTACGCATTGCTACCTTAGAGTAGGGCTGTCGACGCCAGGCAAAAACATCAAAATCCCGGGCAGTTGGATAAAATTGAGTTTTTTCCCAGCCAGCAGTTGTAGCGTATCGTATGTCGGCCAAGGTACCTAATATTATGGTATTCTGTAACATCGGCTTTCATCGGCTAGAATGGAGCACCTTATCTCTTAATTAGACGAGCGATTGGCGGAGTTGGTAGTAGACCTAGGCCTTGTGCATCAGAGGTCACGGGTTTAATTCCTACTATTTGAAAAATGTTTGTGTGATGATTACGAATGTTTTCCAGTGTTTGAGTGTTTCTCTGTACATATATTATCATAAGTATTTATATGTAAAATACAAATTAATCAGTTCTCTAGTATCCAAAACGCAAGATAATTTACGTGGCTAGATCGCAATGTGTTACATTATGTCCTTATAAGTTTATAGTTATTTATTTAATTACCTTATCGGGATTCCCCTGATACAAAAAATATCCGGGTTTCACCCGGTAACTTTTTATTAACCCCTTCCAGACCCCCCATGCTTTCTAAACTACGGGAAAATCCGGACGCATGGGCACGGGCAGCCCTTCTTCTTCTTCTTTAGGAGCCTTCATTCATCCATTGTTGGACATAGGCCTCCTCATAAGCACGCCATTTTTTGCGGTGTTGGGCTATTCTCGTCCATGATTTTCTATTTTCCATTTTCATGGCAGCGCTGCCATAAAGCAAGTCATATTATTATCACCACCTTATATCAATCGTGATTCGTGAACATGATTAGGCACAAAGCCGTTCATTAAACTGAAAAATAAAGCAACTTTGGTATTATCTTTAAAAATACTTATTAAAAATAATATATCTAATGATCAATAGATCAATAATGTTATATGTTACTTAAACATATTTAAAGACCTTGTTAGTAGTGATTTTTATAAATTAAAACAGCTTTTAATTGTCCTATTTTAAATACTTGTAGGGTATTTCGTAAGCACTCATGTAAAGATAACTTAGTAATCGACGCTAAATAAAACACAACTTCCTCCTCAATTCAGTCTAAATATTTTTTGCAAATATGTAAAATCGTGCCTAAATAATTTATACTATTTACCTACTGATTTGATCATACTTGTTAAAGCAGTAAGACATAAAATGAGCTACGAATAACATGACAAATGTTTTTCGTTTCAATATTTTCAGCAATTTTTTTTAATTGCATACTTGTACCTTCATTTACATTTTAGGCCTAAAGACAACCTAAAGATAATAATTAATTATCTACATATTTTTATTAGGCCTAAGATCTGAAGAATATCAAATCACACGAAACAAATATAGCAATAGCGAGGTACCAGAGAGAGATAAAGGTAAAGCGGTCTCTTTCTAGTCCCTCGCAATTGCTATATCTGTTTCATGTGTCAAAGAGAAAATAAACGAATGGAAATAGTATACATAAACAATCGAATATAATTTCTATTTAAATAACTAACACAAATAAGGACTAAACGACAATTATTATTTTTATTATATATAGATTTGTACTCGTATTAGCTATGATTGTATGCAACCTTCTATAAGTTATTATCGGATAAAGTCATATAAAAAAAGTTCCGAGTTGTTAACTTTATGCAGGAATCCATATGACTCTGCTGATAAAATCAATAGCTTTTTCTCAAACGTGGGTAAAAGTCTTGCAGATAAGATCACTCAACAACCTCAGATTTCGGCTGACGACATTCGTCCTCCCAACCGTAGTGGCCTTAATGGAATGGCTTTACTTGCCGTAGAATCGTGTGAGATAGCCAATGCAATCAGCAAACTTAAAGACAAGTGCGCCGAGGGCTGGGATGGTATTCCTGCTTCTGTCATCAAAGCTTGTGCACATGTTCTTATCCCTATACTGCACCATATTTTTAATCTCTGCATCTCTTTCGGCACCTTCCCCCGTGCTTTTAAAAAAGCATTCGTGCACCCTATCTACAAAAGTGGAGACAGAGGCAGTGTCACAAATTACAGACCCATTTCTGTACTCACTACCTTGTCCAAGATATTTGAAAAAATTCTTAACAAGAGGCTCCTTAGTTACATAAACCAAAATAATGTATTATCAGAAAATCAATTTGGTTTTCGTAGTGGTAAGTCAACCGAGGACGCTGTTTTTACACTTTCAGAAAATATTGTGAAAAATATTGATAATAAATTAAAGACCGTGGCCATTTTCCTAGACCTTTCCAAAGCCTTTGACAATGTCTCTGTCCCCAAGTTGCTTACCAAGCTCGAAAATGTTGGTGTTAGAGGTGTTGCTCTCAATATTTTTAAAAGTTATTTGACTGAACGTACACAGGTTGTGCGGATCAATGACTATGACAGCAAAGAGACTCAAATTAATTTCGGTGTTCCACAGGGTAGCGTCCTCGGACCTACCCTTTTCCTCATTTACATAAACGAGTTATGCATGCTTCCACTTCCTAAATGTAAGATAATTACTTATGCAGATGACACAGTACTTCTTATCCACGGAAATAACTGGAAAGAAGTCCAATATCTCTCCGAATCTTCGTGTATAAAAACATTACAGACCATATAAAAACCAGCTGGCTTTTAATTAGATATTATATAGGACCTTCCCCAGGAGGCTAGATTCCATCACAAGCCTCGCTCGAGCCGCCTTGAGTAGTCACCTCAATAATCAGTGTACCGAGATCTGTGTCCGGCAGGAAGTGTCATGCATAATAATGTCCTATACAATTTCTTAGCACGCAAACATAAATCATCATTTAATCATTACGATCTAATCTCACATGAGATTGCATATAAATAAGCGTCAAATATATTTCTATGTATGTACTTATTTAAAAAAAAAATTTAAATGAATTCAGAGCAACAGTATTTTCTTTGCCATATAGTCGTTCTTGATAGTTGATACGCACTGCAAAGACCTGGAATACCCTCCCAGGCAGTGTTTTTCTTGCCGCTTACAATCCGGGTGCTTTCAAATCAAGAGTGAATAGGCATCTTCTAGGCAAGCTCGTTCCACCTTATAGTATCACCACTGTATCATCACTTTCCATCAGGTGTGATCACAGTCAAGCACTAGCCTATATAGTATATAAATAGAAAATACATAACACCTTATTAAAACGTTTGTTCCTATCAGATTTTTTCAATTAAGTACTTAATCATCTACTAAAAACTGCTTTATTGCAGCGTTTCTAATTATACCTTATTTTTGTTTTTGTATTCATCACTTTTTTACTGATTTTAACACTTACTTAATATTTCACTTAGCTTATTTAAACTCCTTCTCTCAGCCCCGTACTGGACACGGGTTTAACAGACGTTTTAAACTTGCATTTGCAACAGTTAGCGTGTTACCACAGAATATACGAGAAACTTCATGCGGTTTCCGCATGGCTCTTATGGTTATTAGCGACAGTCTGCAATCAACCATTACGACTTTACTGAGTACTGACGTACTATTTCCTCAGTTCTTATTACCCGACTGCAAGAAGGGTTATGTTTTTCGCGCGTATCTTGTATGTATGTATGTAAATTTCTTTATGACCACGTATCTTCCAAACGGCTGCATGGATTTTGACGTTAATGGTATCGTTAGATTCGTCTCATTAACCCAAGTGTTCTTAGATAGGTTTTTGAAAATAAAAAACAAAATGGCGGGTTTTGGGCCTAAAATTGTCAGTCATTTTTAAAATAATTTGAACCAAACCTATCGAGTAGGGTATCAAAATGAAGGGAATTACAAAGAGATTACAAAAATATATATAAGTCATATGTTTTGAATTAATTTGGAATTATAAACAGTCGATCAATGCGTTCAAAATGGTAACATTTGTAGTTTTTGATAGCGTTATTCTTGTATTGACTAAGTGTGTGTCGTACTTTATATTGTGCATTTTTACTTGGTATATCATAGTATAAATCGAAAACATAATTTTATATAATCATTAAACAATTATTTTAACATCTGTACTTTCGCTACTCGCCCTAGATGGCGCTGTGTGTACTCTAAGACGCGCTCTACTTTGTCGATCAGATTTAATCTAATGACCCTAACAAGGTACAACTTTCTAATCTTTAGCATTTTATTTTTGAACGGCGCTCTAGACAGCGTTATCACCATATCGTTTTATATTAAATAATATATAATATATAATATATAATATATAATATATAATAATAATATAATATATATGACCTTTCATAAGTGCCTGTAAGTTAGGCCTATGTGAAATAAAGCTTTTTTTCTATTTCTATTTGTAATCTCAGTTTTTCCCGAATGATCCGCTTAAAGCGACGTGAGTTAGATACGCCTGAGCCCTAAACGTACACAAACTGCACCTATGAAATGTTACAGCTTATATATTTCCGGGATAAAATCCAGGTTTGCGTTTGACGACACTGTTTACAACTTTTACTTCTTCCAAGTGACTGACTGACTTGAACCGACATAATATAATATATAACCAAATATACCCACTTTACCTCTTTCACATTGTGTAGATAAAAGTGCTTAGGTTTCGCTCGTAAAGTGTGGCAACTAAAAAGCCTGAAATAAAATAAATAATTTAAAAAATCAAAAAACCCGACTGCAAAAATGTCAACTGAAATGCAATAACTTAAAAGACTGGAACAAGGCGGACAACGAAAACAAAATTATAATAAACTTAAAACGATGCAATTTTTACTTCATTTTAACAAACAACATTATGAGCTGATAGCTTTAGTTAAATTTTCGCATTCAATTTAAAAATAAAGCAGGCGGGACCTATTAATTTTCTTTATAATTTGCAAAAATAGGTCCCGCCTTCTTTATTTTTAAATTGAATGCGAAAATTTAACTAAAGCTATCAGCTCATTGACATTTTTGCAGTCGGGTTTTTTGATTTTTTAAATTATTTATTTTATTCATGAATACTATGCTGAACTTTCGTCCGCGATCATTTCCCTATTCTATTTACTTTTGCAGAGTAATTGTCTTGAATAAAAATTAATTTACATCAGGCGAGCATTGTCGCCTACTACTTATGGAGATATAATATGTGATATTGCTACGGTATCTTTTTTGTAATGGGGCGGGAAATCTTCTTATGAGATACCTGACGCTTGTCAGGAAGGCTTGAGTTATATGGGATGTCCAGAACGGTGGACTATACCTATAGATATTACAATCCACAATGACGCGCCCACTCTGTCAAACTCCTTACGAAGAAACATAAGCGAATTTGACAGAGTGGGGCGCGTCTTCGTGGATTGAAATATCTATGCCTCTGGTTCCGAGAACTCTTCCAAATACACTTGAGTCTATGGTACCATGCAATGTTCGATCGATGTAAATTATTTAATTTAGAAGAATTTAAAAGACCATTGACTTCCAAATTCAGGAGTCTACTTCGTGTGCATTCTGTGCTCAATTACCATCATGTTAGGTCATAACTCATAAGTACCAACTCTACAATCAACTCAAAAGTTTATCTCATGTAATCATGAAACTTTTCATAAAGAAAATAAAATTATTTAAAAGTGTATGTGCTGTAATTTAATACTGTTACCTATATCTAAAGTGTTTATTTTCTGCCCTCATATTATCTAGATCAAAGTGCTTGCGTACCTTGAGACGCTCACCTACATATTCAACCTTTGAGACTGTGAAATCTAGACATAGACATAGGTAGGTTCAAAATATCTATACATTTTACAGGTCAAGAGAAAGATTGGTAGGCAATGTATCATTCGAACAATAAGTCATGAATATTAATTAATTTATGACTTATCTATCTATTGTTTTGTTAAGATGATCGGTACTTCTTCGAATAATGAATAAGCAATAAATGAACCTAATGAAACATCATTGTATTAATCAACTCTCTAAAATATTTTATAAAAACACCTCCATAAACTAAAATGTTGTTAGGTTTAAAGATATTTATTCTCAAAAGAAATACAATAATTTCACTTAATGAGAAATTAACAAAGAAAACTTAGTGTAAACTATCTTATAAATTGTGTGAACATAGCATAGTTTTTTTGATATTAACAATAAACCTCTACAAACAAAGTTAGTTTTGCGGTTCATTAACAAAGGTAATTATTACCGTTTTACATCTTTGGTCGTGTTACATCTACATTAGTATGCCTGATTGTTTTGCTTCAGTACTTCTTGAGTACGGAACCCTCGGTGCGCGAGTCCGACTCGCACTTGGCCGGTTTTTTTTTGTTATCACTACTTCACAAAATAGGTCTCATAGATATTACTTAGGATTTTTTTTTTCTTTGTAAACGTGCAAAATTCTAGCAAATACGAAGAATCTGATCTCTAAAAATAACTTTCATTTGCAGGTCATGATCGCCTTCATGTGGAAGCCGCTGTGAGTTACGTCAAGTACTACCAATAATGCAGTGATTAAAACTCGATACTCTACATACAATTGTATTAGTGTTGTGCAATGAACAGTGAAGTATTGTGACTTTGGGGCTAGCACGTGGAGATGAAAAGAGAAAAGTACAAGGCGACGCGCTTTGGATTCCGGTGAGTCAAAGGATAATGATCATGGGTGTATGGAATCCCGTATCAAGCTGAATCAAATCCAAACTTTACTTTTTATAGACTACGGTCTCCGAATTAACTCCTACAATAATTACTTTTTAACTTAACATCCGGATTCTAAAGTTATATAGGCAAACAAACAAGTTGTACTTCTTAGTAAAATCAGTATGACACGAAATGTGCATCGAAAAGAAAGTAACGTTTTGTACCTATGCAAAGTTAAATTCCGGATATGAAACACAAATTTCTTGTGCCTATGGTTTTAAAAAAACACTATTTTTTTTTTCCTAGACTATTTTGGTTTTGGTTCGTGGGATTTGATACACCTTTGGTCAATCTTTATGTTAGTAGGTATGCTACAAAACTTTTTGTCCTTTTACATTTTATTGTAATCTAGCTACATCTTAAGTAGCAGTAGTACCACAGGGTATTCTTATTTCCAATTCTTCAAGCGTACACAGAAAATGCAGACTCTTACTACGTCATTTTGCGCAACTTTATACCTATTCTATTATTATTTGAATTATAATATTTATTTTATAACTAGCTGACCCGGCAAACTTCGTTTTGCGTGTTATTTTTTTCTCATAATATTAATAATACAATAATAATAATTTTATTTATTTATTAATAGGTACAACTGTAACGGGTCACGTTCCGTACATTGATGTCATGGTGTATCTATCTATCGTTGCCTCACTATGTTTCGAGATGGCACCTGAGGTTTTCACTTCTGATGTCAACATTTAATTGAACGCGGCCAAAGCCTCTCGCTGGATCAAATATAATTGAATTTCATCTCAACCCCACAATAGCTGGGTTAGGGTTTTCTCTCAGAATAAGAGAGGTTTGTTTAGTAAGTACTTAGATGAAGACCAAAAAAGAAATGGATGGATCGTATGGAAGAGTATTGCACGTTGACAGCAGATAGGAGAGAATGTAAGAAGACTCCATGGTAAAAATATAGAATCCTTTCATGAATCGCAGGAGTAGCGGGACGGGAAGGGGGAAGGGAGGAAGTGTCCCCTAACCCCCGATACCACTCCCTGAAAAGGTATTGCACCATTCTTGAGCAAATTTAAAAAGATGAAATAATTAAAATGACGATGATGGAGTCGCTTCGTCGCGGAGAGAAGCGAAAGGGGAAGGGGTGGGAAGAAAAAAAATGGGATTTTTTCGCCCCTCCCAAGCTAAAACTTTCGACACGTAGTAGTTTTTAAGAAATATTTTTTTTTTGTTTTGAATTCAATTTTGCTGTTATAATTACTGAAAAACATGTTTTGGAGTGGGAATTGTAGCCTCAAGAAGAAGTAAAGGAGTTAGGAAAACCCTTTATCCATCACCATCTACCCCTCACCCCCCCTAAGGGTCAGTCGACAGAGCTTTAATATCTTGAGGCTAAGACTCTTTTTTAGCCTTCAGTCTTTCCCTTACCCTTTTTAAGGCTCGGTCGACGGAGCCCCGCTTCGCGGGGCTCCTATTTCTGGGTGGTTGTAAAAGAAAATAACCACTCAGAAGGATGGTGGGGCCTTGCAGGCCCCGCCATCCTCTTCGTCACCTATCCGTTATCCGAGTCGAGGTGCCCCAAGTCCCGAGCTCGCTTCGCTCGCTCTACATCCTAAGTCTTCAGTCTTTCCCTTACCCTTTTTAAGGCTCGGTCGACGGGCCCCGCTTCGCGGGGCTCCCATTTCTGGGTGGTCATAAAAGAAAATAACCACTCTTCGTCACCTATCCGTTAAGTCGAGGTGCCCCAAGTCCCGAGCTCGCTTCGCTCGCTCTACATCCTAAGTGGTTTGTGTCAAAAATTGAATCTGTATTACTACAAATAACATATTTAAAAAGTTCTGTGGCCTATTTTTTGTGTTGGTACAACAAAATATATGTGCGGTGTTCCATCTCGTCCTACTGTATCTCCTAAAAATCATCCTAACTTCGAAAAAAGACCTCCCGATTTATACTGACCGCCACATAGATTGAATAATTGTTTTTTTGAAAAGCTCAAAAACAGTGCGTTACCTCGTAATGCGAATAGTATTGTTATAATCAAGGACCAAACCTCTACCAAATACAACACCATTCTAGTTTCTCCCCCGAACTCCTGCCAAAGGAAAGTAAATCCAACCCTGATTTACCAAGTTTCATCAGTACTAACAAATATCTGTAAGAAGTTTGGTGAATCGGCTTTAAACAACTCCAAACAGTTGCGCTAAATCGTTAGTCGGTTGCATTTATGTTCAGCTGAAAGAAGCCTCGGTACCCATCTCGCAGAAAGCTTCGAAGCCCTGATTCTGATTTTCGATCAGCGGCCCCGAGTATGAAATCCCAAATATTTCCGACGTTATTCTCAGTACTCGAAGCTGATGGCCATCCAGCTCGTGGGTCATCAATTTTTCTGACCATTTTTTAACGATTGTATATACGCTGGAGCAGGTCCTAATTTGTCAATCTGTTTCAGCGTTAACCCTTTCTTGAACAAATAAATACTTGGCATCGACGTAGGTAATGTTCGATATTCTCCAAAACCACAATCGGTATTATAACGTTATTTGCATATCAAATAAATTAAATAGACCAAAGAGGTCGGACATCATACTCCGGCTACAAATTTCGAAACAAACCTGTCAGAGGTGCTGACGTGACAGCAATGAAATGTTTACTTAGCAACGCCATTAAATCAATTTATTAATTTTATTTTTATTTCGAAAATACTCGATAATCCTATAAGTCTCCACATATAAGTCCTCGACTCGGATCGATTATTTTTTTACGCTCTTTCATTTGATGTGCGATTCGTTCGATTCCACCGTACACCGGTACCGCCCTTGGTTTTTGTATGGGAAAATTAAATCGGCCAGGGCCAGGGTTCTTTCAGCATTTTGGGACATCAAATATAGATAACAACCCGGTCCTGCACCCAGAGATCATTCCCTGAAAATTTCATAACGATCGGTCCAGCCGTCTCTGAGGAGTTTGGCTACAAAGAAACAGTATACATTTTAACTTTTATCCCCTCTCCTAAGGGAACCATGCTGAATTTCGGGATAAAAAGTATCCTATGTCCTTCCTCGTAGTCAAGTCATACCAAGTTTCATTGGAATTCATTCAGTAGTTTCGGCGTGATGCGCGGCCGTGATACAGAAAGACAGACAGACAGACAGACAGACAGACAGACAAAAATGAAAAAAAATACAGTTTTGGGTTCAGAACCGATTTTAGAGTGCCCTCGAAAAAAAATTTTCAAAATATCTTTAATGTACAGAATTTGACCTGTTACAGATTTATTATAAGTATAGATTATGAAAAAGCATACAAAGAAAACCTTTTGTGATGCATAGAATTTTACAAAAATATTACACATGACAAATGACAAACAGTTAATGCAATATTCCTAATGCGCGAAGGTTTGTTAGGTCGGCAGTTTCATAATAAAATAAGTTACACTCGTATTTAAACATAGTATTTAAGTATTCACTTCGGTATAGGTGCTTGCATAACACCCAAATGTACTTAACAGCTAAACTGTGCACATGACTAATAAGTATTGTTGGATAATATAATGTGGAATATACAACGGAGACAAAAGAAAAGTGTTCAAAATTATTTAAACAAAAACAACAATTATTTAAACTTCATTCGGTAGGTCTGAGATTAGGTTGTAATTTTTCATACCCAAAATGGCAAAACAACGTTTGCCCGGCCAGCTAGTATTTTCATGAAATCCTTCTTATCAAAGTTGTTAATGTTCAAGTTTGTATGTTCGGATGTTTGCAACTCGATCACGCTGCAACAAAAAACCCGATTTAGTTGTTTGTATGTAAAAATAAAGATTATCCTGTAACAAATAAGTAAGCTACGAACAAGTAAACTAAAAATGCGGAATATTAAATTGAATGCAAAAACTTTAAGAGAAACTGTTTACGGCCGAAACCACACAGGAAGTATTTATGTATGTTTAAATTAATAGTTGAGTGTACACGTATATGCGTTTTATTATGAAACCTCTCTTGTTTACTTTGATTTTGATACTTTACCATTCCTTTCACACATTTCTGATTTCAGAATTTAATATGGTTGAAAGGAATGGTGGTCTTTCTAACTGATCCATTCTTTTATTGGCTCCAGGACGGATAGGAATAAAATCCAGCATACAGAAAGCTGTTATTAAAACTCATATTTTGCACACTATTTAAGAGTTTAAAGCCCCTTTAAAGCCAATAACGATATTATATCATTCCTTTCAACATTTATTAATACATCTTATGACGTTTATGTTAATTACATTCGATATGAATGCGGTAAACATAAAAATCCAGTATTTCTTTACTCAAGAAATGCGAAAATTTTGTAATATTTACAATTTAAATAGATACAAAAAAATGTAGTTAAAAATTGGACATTTAAACCTGTAGTAAAATAATTTGACTAGGTGCGCTAAAAAGTATTTGTTTTATACAATCAACGTTAAAGAAAGCTGGCTTTCTACCAGGCATTGCTCAATATAACAAGGTCTGTCTTCGTAGTAGGGGAGCCTAAGAGGGGGATTTTGGTAGTTACTCGAGCATCGTGGGGATTTTAAATATTAGATGCTAAAAAAATAAAGTTATATGTAATTTATGCCATGTCAGCGGTGGAGGGAGAAGAAAAAATAGTGACCTTAAAATTTTTTTTTGGAGCACGTCAGATTTTTATACAGATGCTTTATCTTGTTGTGCTTGTCGTCCTGACGGTCAGAACCATAGAGTTAACGTAGTACCTATATAAATTAACTCTATGGTCAGAACGATCAGCACATCAAGATGAAGATATTATGGGGTCAAGACCTGACCCCATACATAATATAGGAGTTTTCTAGTCTGCCGGAGTTTGAAAACTTAATTTTTAACCCAACAAATTTAAAAAATCTGATTATGGGTGAGGACAACAAGCATATCAAAATAAAGCCGTAAGTATGTATAAACATTTGAAGCGGTAGAATATTTTCAACGGCAGAATATTTTTGAATTTTTTTGAAAATTTTTACAACCTTCGTCCACCACTGAAAGAGCAACCACAAAAATATCGCCTTTTGTCATTTCAGCACTTAATATTTACAATGCAATAGGTCGTCACGACGCTCGAGTAATTACCGATTTAGCATCGTGGGCTCCCATACTATCGTTGACACTTTGATTTCGCGCCCCGACGGTCATGACCGTAAAATGTTAATGATACTCAGAGATCAAGGTATTAAATTTATTGAAATATGATCACTGTAGTGTGGTTATTAAATCGTTGTATACATGTCCTTAATGTCTTCTTAACTACTTGAGCAAACATTGTACAAGAGTTTGTACGAATCAATTATATTTCTAACCAGCTGAAGACGGTAATTTCGACATCGTAAATAATCTTGAAGAGTAATTAGTATATGATCGTCTAAGTAGTAGTAAAATATTTCTTCATAATAACGAACGTAGAGGCGACTGGATAGGTCACAAAAACAATGCA
The DNA here is from genome assembly GCA_036785405.1 of Coenonympha arcania. NCBI lineage: Eukaryota > Metazoa > Arthropoda > Insecta > Lepidoptera > Nymphalidae > Coenonympha > Coenonympha arcania. Next base: position 10,670,524 of record CM072067.1, read on the forward strand.
AGTAGGTAGATCTTGAATACTACGCATTGCTACCTTAGAGTAGGGCTGTCGACGCCAGGCAAAAACATCAAAATCCCGGGCAGTTGGATAAAATTGAGTTTTTTCCCAGCCAGCAGTTGTAGCGTATCGTATGTCGGCCAAGGTACCTAATATTATGGTATTCTGTAACATCGGCTTTCATCGGCTAGAATGGAGCACCTTATCTCTTAATTAGACGAGCGATTGGCGGAGTTGGTAGTAGACCTAGGCCTTGTGCATCAGAGGTCACGGGTTTAATTCCTACTATTTGAAAAATGTTTGTGTGATGATTACGAATGTTTTCCAGTGTTTGAGTGTTTCTCTGTACATATATTATCATAAGTATTTATATGTAAAATACAAATTAATCAGTTCTCTAGTATCCAAAACGCAAGATAATTTACGTGGCTAGATCGCAATGTGTTACATTATGTCCTTATAAGTTTATAGTTATTTATTTAATTACCTTATCGGGATTCCCCTGATACAAAAAATATCCGGGTTTCACCCGGTAACTTTTTATTAACCCCTTCCAGACCCCCCATGCTTTCTAAACTACGGGAAAATCCGGACGCATGGGCACGGGCAGCCCTTCTTCTTCTTCTTTAGGAGCCTTCATTCATCCATTGTTGGACATAGGCCTCCTCATAAGCACGCCATTTTTTGCGGTGTTGGGCTATTCTCGTCCATGATTTTCTATTTTCCATTTTCATGGCAGCGCTGCCATAAAGCAAGTCATATTATTATCACCACCTTATATCAATCGTGATTCGTGAACATGATTAGGCACAAAGCCGTTCATTAAACTGAAAAATAAAGCAACTTTGGTATTATCTTTAAAAATACTTATTAAAAATAATATATCTAATGATCAATAGATCAATAATGTTATATGTTACATAGACATATTTAAAGACCTTGTTAGTAGTGATTTTTATAAATTAAAACAGCTTTTAATTGTCCTATTTTAAATACTTGTAGGGTATTTCGTAAGCACTCATGTAAAGATAACTTAGTAATCGACGCTAAATAAAACACAACTTCCTCCTCAATTCAGTCTAAATATTTTTTGCAAATATGTAAAATCGTGCCTAAATAATTTATACTATTTACCTACTGATTTGATCATACTTGTTAAAGCAGTAAGACATAAAATGAGCTACGAATAACATGACAAATGTTTTTCGTTTCAATATTTTCAGCAATTTTTTTTAATTGCATACTTGTACCTTCATTTACATTTTAGGCCTAAAGACAACCTAAAGATAATAATTAATTATCTACATATTTTTATTAGGCCTAAGATCTGAAGAATATCAAATCACACGAAACAAATATAGCAATAGCGAGGTACCAGAGAGAGATAAAGGTAAAGCGGTCTCTTTCTAGTCCCTCGCAATTGCTATATCTGTTTCATGTGTCAAAGAGAAAATAAACGAATGGAAATAGTATACATAAACAATCGAATATAATTTCTATTTAAATAACTAACACAAATAAGGACTAAACGACAATTATTATTTTTATTATATATAGATTTGTACTCGTATTAGCTATGATTGTATGCAACCTTCTATAAGTTATTATCGGATAAAGTCATATAAAAAAAGTTCCGAGTTGTTAACTTTATGCAGGAATCCATATGACTCTGCTGATAAAATCAATAGCTTTTTCTCAAACGTGGGTAAAAGTCTTGCAGATAAGATCACTCAACAACCTCAGATTTCGGCTGACGACATTCGTCCTCCCAACCGTAGTGGCCTTAATGGAATGGCTTTACTTGCCGTAGAATCGTGTGAGATAGCCAATGCAATCAGCAAACTTAAAGACAAGTGCGCCGAGGGCTGGGATGGTATTCCTGCTTCTGTCATCAAAGCTTGTGCACATGTTCTTATCCCTATACTGCACCATATTTTTAATCTCTGCATCTCTTTCGGCACCTTCCCCCGTGCTTTTAAAAAAGCATTCGTGCACCCTATCTACAAAAGTGGAGACAGAGGCAGTGTCACAAATTACAGACCCATTTCTGTACTCACTACCTTGTCCAAGATATTTGAAAAAATTCTTAACAAGAGGCTCCTTAGTTACATAAACCAAAATAATGTATTATCAGAAAATCAATTTGGTTTTCGTAGTGGTAAGTCAACCGAGGACGCTGTTTTTACACTTTCAGAAAATATTGTGAAAAATATTGATAATAAATTAAAGACCGTGGCCATTTTCCTAGACCTTTCCAAAGCCTTTGACAATGTCTCTGTCCCCAAGTTGCTTACCAAGCTCGAAAATGTTGGTGTTAGAGGTGTTGCTCTCAATATTTTTAAAAGTTATTTGACTGAACGTACACAGGTTGTGCGGATCAATGACTATGACAGCAAAGAGACTCAAATTAATTTCGGTGTTCCACAGGGTAGCGTCCTCGGACCTACCCTTTTCCTCATTTACATAAACGAGTTATGCATGCTTCCACTTCCTAAATGTAAGATAATTACTTATGCAGATGACACAGTACTTCTTATCCACGGAAATAACTGGAAAGAAGTCCAATATCTCTCCGAATCTTCGTGTATAAAAACATTACAGACCATATAAAAACCAGCTGGCTTTTAATTAGATATTATATAGGACCTTCCCCAGGAGGCTAGATTCCATCACAAGCCTCGCTCGAGCCGCCTTGAGTAGTCACCTCAATAATCAGTGTACCGAGATCTGTGTCCGGCAGGAAGTGTCATGCATAATAATGTCCTATACAATTTCTTAGCACGCAAACATAAATCATCATTTAATCATTACGATCTAATCTCACATGAGATTGCATATAAATAAGCGTCAAATATATTTCTATGTATGTACTTATTTAAAAAAAAAATTTAAATGAATTCAGAGCAACAGTATTTTCTTTGCCATATAGTCGTTCTTGATAGTTGATACGCACTGCAAAGACCTGGAATACCCTCCCAGGCAGTGTTTTTCTTGCCGCTTACAATCCGGGTGCTTTCAAATCAAGAGTGAATAGGCATCTTCTAGGCAAGCTCGTTCCACCTTATAGTATCACCACTGTATCATCACTTTCCATCAGGTGTGATCACAGTCAAGCACTAGCCTATATAGTATATAAATAGAAAATACATAACACCTTATTAAAACGTTTGTTCCTATCAGATTTTTTCAATTAAGTACTTAATCATCTACTAAAAACTGCTTTATTGCAGCGTTTCTAATTATACCTTATTTTTGTTTTTGTATTCATCACTTTTTTACTGATTTTAACACTTACTTAATATTTCACTTAGCTTATTTAAACTCCTTCTCTCAGCCCCGTACTGGACACGGGTTTAACAGACGTTTTAAACTTGCATTTGCAACAGTTAGCGTGTTACCACAGAATATACGAGAAACTTCATGCGGTTTCCGCATGGCTCTTATGGTTATTAGCGACAGTCTGCAATCAACCATTACGACTTTACTGAGTACTGACGTACTATTTCCTCAGTTCTTATTACCCGACTGCAAGAAGGGTTATGTTTTTCGCGCGTATCTTGTATGTATGTATGTAAATTTCTTTATGACCACGTATCTTCCAAACGGCTGCATGGATTTTGACGTTAATGGTATCGTTAGATTCGTCTCATTAACCCAAGTGTTCTTAGATAGGTTTTTGAAAATAAAAAACAAAATGGCGGGTTTTGGGCCTAAAATTGTCAGTCATTTTTAAAATAATTTGAACCAAACCTATCGAGTAGGGTATCAAAATGAAGGGAATTACAAAGAGATTACAAAAATATATATAAGTCATATGTTTTGAATTAATTTGGAATTATAAACAGTCGATCAATGCGTTCAAAATGGTAACATTTGTAGTTTTTGATAGCGTTATTCTTGTATTGACTAAGTGTGTGTCGTACTTTATATTGTGCATTTTTACTTGGTATATCATAGTATAAATCGAAAACATAATTTTATATAATCATTAAACAATTATTTTAACATCTGTACTTTCGCTACTCGCCCTAGATGGCGCTGTGTGTACTCTAAGACGCGCTCTACTTTGTCGATCAGATTTAATCTAATGACCCTAACAAGGTACAACTTTCTAATCTTTAGCATTTTATTTTTGAACGGCGCTCTAGACAGCGTTATCACCATATCGTTTTATATTAAATAATATATAATATATAATATATAATATATAATATATAATATATAATAATAATATAATATATATGACCTTTCATAAGTGCCTGTAAGTTAGGCCTATGTGAAATAAAGCTTTTTTTCTATTTCTATTTGTAATCTCAGTTTTTCCCGAATGATCCGCTTAAAGCGACGTGAGTTAGATACGCCTGAGCCCTAAACGTACACAAACTGCACCTATGAAATGTTACAGCTTATATATTTCCGGGATAAAATCCAGGTTTGCGTTTGACGACACTGTTTACAACTTTTACTTCTTCCAAGTGACTGACTGACTTGAACCGACATAATATAATATATAACCAAATATACCCACTTTACCTCTTTCACATTGTGTAGATAAAAGTGCTTAGGTTTCGCTCGTAAAGTGTGGCAACTAAAAAGCCTGAAATAAAATAAATAATTTAAAAAATCAAAAAACCCGACTGCAAAAATGTCAACTGAAATGCAATAACTTAAAAGACTGGAACAAGGCGGACAACGAAAACAAAATTATAATAAACTTAAAACGATGCAATTTTTACTTCATTTTAACAAACAACATTATGAGCTGATAGCTTTAGTTAAATTTTCGCATTCAATTTAAAAATAAAGCAGGCGGGACCTATTAATTTTCTTTATAATTTGCAAAAATAGGTCCCGCCTTCTTTATTTTTAAATTGAATGCGAAAATTTAACTAAAGCTATCAGCTCATTGACATTTTTGCAGTCGGGTTTTTTGATTTTTTAAATTATTTATTTTATTCATGAATACTATGCTGAACTTTCGTCCGCGATCATTTCCCTATTCTATTTACTTTTGCAGAGTAATTGTCTTGAATAAAAATTAATTTACATCAGGCGAGCATTGTCGCCTACTACTTATGGAGATATAATATGTGATATTGCTACGGTATCTTTTTTGTAATGGGGCGGGAAATCTTCTTATGAGATACCTGACGCTTGTCAGGAAGGCTTGAGTTATATGGGATGTCCAGAACGGTGGACTATACCTATAGATATTACAATCCACAATGACGCGCCCACTCTGTCAAACTCCTTACGAAGAAACATAAGCGAATTTGACAGAGTGGGGCGCGTCTTCGTGGATTGAAATATCTATGCCTCTGGTTCCGAGAACTCTTCCAAATACACTTGAGTCTATGGTACCATGCAATGTTCGATCGATGTAAATTATTTAATTTAGAAGAATTTAAAAGACCATTGACTTCCAAATTCAGGAGTCTACTTCGTGTGCATTCTGTGCTCAATTACCATCATGTTAGGTCATAACTCATAAGTACCAACTCTACAATCAACTCAAAAGTTTATCTCATGTAATCATGAAACTTTTCATAAAGAAAATAAAATTATTTAAAAGTGTATGTGCTGTAATTTAATACTGTTACCTATATCTAAAGTGTTTATTTTCTGCCCTCATATTATCTAGATCAAAGTGCTTGCGTACCTTGAGACGCTCACCTACATATTCAACCTTTGAGACTGTGAAATCTAGACATAGACATAGGTAGGTTCAAAATATCTATACATTTTACAGGTCAAGAGAAAGATTGGTAGGCAATGTATCATTCGAACAATAAGTCATGAATATTAATTAATTTATGACTTATCTATCTATTGTTTTGTTAAGATGATCGGTACTTCTTCGAATAATGAATAAGCAATAAATGAACCTAATGAAACATCATTGTATTAATCAACTCTCTAAAATATTTTATAAAAACACCTCCATAAACTAAAATGTTGTTAGGTTTAAAGATATTTATTCTCAAAAGAAATACAATAATTTCACTTAATGAGAAATTAACAAAGAAAACTTAGTGTAAACTATCTTATAAATTGTGTGAACATATTGTGAACATGATTAAATATTAAGACAATGTTTCTTAAGTTTTTTTTTTAAAAGAAACAAATGACTTGTCACATATTACATCCTTCGGTAAACTATTGTATAGCAGTGCTCCCTCAACCTGTATGGTTTTAGTTCCGTTAGTAGTAGTAGTTAGTAGTTAGTTATTTGAGGAAACATTTTTATTTTATTTTAGCAAAATAAAACAAATAATTAACAAATATTGATGAATTATTTTTTTTTGTTTATAATTTATATAATAAAAATACTCAATAAAATCATTCTGAAAATATCGGAAAAATCAGGAAACATTGCTCAAGGAATTCCATGGTATGCACACATTTATTACATGTTTTTGAATAAGTTTCAATTCGAGTATTTATTTGTTTTCCCCATAATATCTGGAGTATCTGAAAAGGTACTATCAATTTTTCCCGTCGTTTCTCAGATCAAAGGTCCGTAATTGTGGGTTACCTGGTAGAGATCACATTAGTGATAAGGTCGCCCTTTGTGTTTCTCTGTTTTCCTTTCGTTGTAATTTTATGTACTCATTTTAAGCAATAAAGATATTTAAATAAAAAAAAAATAAAAAAATTTTTTATAGCGTTATAGTATCTTGTAGTAGCCAAGTAGATTTGAGAAGTATTCCTCCTACCTTTTTTTAAATCAGTTGGTATATAAACAATTGTAGTTCAATCTCCGTGCACGCAGTGTTGGCAAATAGAACATCCTTCGTCTGCGTAACTGATCTAAATCTAACAGAAATTTAGCAGTGTTCTAGTGCACTTAAGTATGAACTTATTTTACTTCAAAATACGAGTAAATAGAAAAAAAACGTAATAATAAGAATTACGAATAAATTATGTTATGTAAAATTAAAATTACGAATAGATTATGAAAGCTAGTAGAACCTAAGTTATTTTGTGCCGCAAATGAATAGAATACAATGGAGATGCTAAATTAATTAGGTGCCTTAAAAACTTACTTTGGCAGTCAGCCTGCTGAGCCAATATTCTGATTTTATATTGGCAGATTAGTTTACCTACCTTTTACACAGGATACCTTATACCTAATTAGTAAAACTAAAAATGTTATATTAAGTAACTTTCCCTGACTTGTAACTTTACCAACTGTTGCCCGCGGCTTCCTTACTCTTTAGTTTGTTGATTGACTAGTGATAGTAGTACATTAACATCGAAATGATGCTCGATTCTTGATTATACCAGTAATTCACAAGTGTAATCAAGATCAATCATACTTACTCATACGTATGTATTAAACATACGAGAAAAAGTTATAATTCTCATATGTACGCGACATTAACGAACACAATCTGACGCAAAAGACTGCGCTGCCTCTATTGCCTTTATCTTAAGGTTGCATAAATATTACCTTGTGATATTACGAAACTTTTTAACGATGGATGCTTCAAATTTAGACCTAGCACTTAATTAATTAAATATTAACTGGTGTTATTTATTTTTATGGTTATAATTATAGACCTATCAGTCTTTAGAAAAAACGTAGCCAGTTTACTGGTGACAAAAATGTTTGTTTTTTACACTAACAGCGTCAGTTGTAAGCCGACCGCAGTATTGTCTATAGACCGCGGTCCACGCCACAGATTAAAATTGTTATTAGTCCGCACGCGAGTTTCCGCAGGTAAGATTTCCGCCATGTTGCGGCGTATTAGCGGAAATTTTGGAAAATGGCGCTACTTTTTTCCTGTATGGAATAGGTTGACGTAAAATGTTCCGATGTTTAGTTAAAAACATAACGAAGTAACTATGCGTCGTCAAGCGTTCTCCATAATAAAGTCGTCAGTGTTGTGGGTGTCATAATGGCGTTACGCAAACGGGATATTTGGCGAAGAAAGCGCCATTAAATGCGTCAGTCATGTCATGCCGCATGCGGGTATTATGTACAGTACAGTGTATAAACGTTAACTACACTGCAATGAAGCGCTTGGAGCGGTATATGGATGTTCGGTGAATGTCGATGGTTTAAATAAAATTAGAAGTATCATTCTATATTACACAACATTAAGTCTACAATACGGTATGGAATGTGAAAATTAATAGAACAATCTATACTAATATTATAACGCTGAAGATTTTGTTTGTTTTTTGCTACACGCTATCAACATCAAGCTATTAAGTAGCAAGTATTGATGAAAAATGTTGGAAAACGGGAAAAATTGTACCCTTTGTAGATCTTCCGTCACACAAAAATCATGTATGATGGAATTGCTCTCCATTAAAAGTTCAAAAAAACGTCCGCGATACCAAAATATCTTTTAGTTTTGTCTCTTTATAAAACGGGATATGTAAAAGCCGAAATTCATGCGGGCGGGCAACAACTAGTCAAGCGCATGATGTTGAACAAAAACTAAGGGCGAGGAACCATCCGTGTTCTTCGCCATGTATAATAAAGTTTCTACAAATAAGAAGTAAATAGGTAGGAATTATCAAAGGAAGTCGCGCAGGAGACTTAATCTTGACATTTATTTTCGGAGAGTATCGCACAGGAGGCTAGACGAAAGAAAAAGGATTATTGCGTGACAAAAATCACGTCACGAAAAAAATCTACGCAAATCTAGAAGGACAGTTTCTCTTACTAGTTAAAAGAGTGGGCACGCATGCAATCACGTATATTTTGCTCTTGAACTCGTTGGCGTGAGCTAACTGAAGGCAGCGTCATCTATCGAGAGTTGGGTGAAACTTTGTTTCTACCGAGTGTCCCACAATACACATCTATTTGCAAACAAGCATGTCTTCAAACACGAGAATTTCGTAAAAAATACACAGACAAAAGTGAAATCTGTCCCAACCATTCAAATTAGCGTATTGTCATAAGTTTTGCTCCTTTTACGCACCTACTCGGTTAGAATTTTCACTTTAAAAATCACTGAAAGTGACGGTGTCTTTGGCTGCAATCCGGTGAAATCAGCAACACACCAAGTTATCCGTATCCGGCATAAAATCAACTGCAACATTGACATTACCTCGGTACTCACGGAACGTAAATATTGACACAAATACCTTTTTAGTGTAAAGGTCAGAAGCGGAAGTAACATTGTAAGCCTAGCGAGCCTTATTACGACCTCGAGGAAAACATTCATTTAATAACCGTCAAGCTTAATCTGATAATAATTTAGTTGAAAGTCTTAATTTTTTTAATACTAAGCGGTGTCAGATACTCTACCATTTATCTATTTTCAAATAAGAGGATAAATTTACACACACTTAAAAATTTCGTTATTTTTGCAAAAGAATATAAAGTGAGGGTTTATTCGTATGATAAAACTACCTGACCGAGCAAATTTGATTACGAGTTACGACCTATTCTCAAATGTAGACGAAAAATTTTGAAGGAATTTGGTTACAAAAACTTACACGAGACTTTTTTAAATTAGATTTATTTATTAAAATATTAAATATACATAGATTTTTGAAGCCAACAACGGAAATCCAATAAGTGGCATTTGTTTTTCATTACCTACCATTATATATTTATTACCACCTCCAATTGAGTTCATGGGAGAAACCACTTGCGCAATGATGTGTGCAGCTGCGCAGATCTTTTTCTCGTTGTGGTAGTGTTGCGAGTGTTGCGTGCACTTTCTTCGCCTTTGCAGTGTATGCAACTGTTCTTATGACCCAGCGGTACGTAATTCCAATTGCTAAACGCAAGGTCCTGGGTTCTTCGCTCATTTGAACCAAGATCAAGAGTTGGTAAGTTTTCTAACATAAAATATAATGAGATTTTTGAAAAGAGCAAGTGCCGAGTTTCTTGCCAGTTCTTCTCGGTGCAAACCTGCTTACAACTGAGACGCTGTTGGTGTCTAAACAAACATTTTTGACACCAGTAAACTGAAGACATTTTATCGCGCGATCCGTCGGGTCCTGTGTATACGTCTATATTACAAATTCTTGTTGGACTCACAAAAGCTTTTAGTAAATCCAGTTTATAAGAAAACCTGTGCAGTGTAGGTACAATAGTGTTCATATTACTATGTAGGTATGTACAGACTTACAGAGTTTCACTAGGTAAGCAAAAATGTAAGACGATTAAACATTACTCTAGCCGTCAGGGAAATACTTGCAAAACCACAAAGACGTTTCAAATACATAACAGAGAACGTGGTTAAACAGTACGTGATGTAACGCTAAGTACGTACTTGTAATATAATAATTCCTTGACTTTATTTTAAGTTAAATAATAATAATTAAACTACAAACAAAACTTATTTACCGCACCGACCTTGTAAAATATTTTATTATTCACACATCGTCGTGATAAATAAATAAAGTGATTATATATTAATATATTAACCTTAGCATTACTGCTGATTATATAGTTTTAAGATGAGTTATTTAAATTATTTGTTCGAACATAAGATTCGTAGTAATATTATATCTAAGTGCGAGCTTACAAACTTACGCAGTACATCCATAGAATATTGGACTGCAAAAAAAATTAATTTGTTCTTCTTCTTTTCGTATGGATTTCAGGGTCCCCCTTATCGTAGTACCTAAATACAATAATTATAATATTAGTTTATTAGCCGACTTTACATTCTTCGTACGCTTATCTAAACGTATATATTACAAATAACTCACTGACTTCAATGATAAATTCAACATCAAGTACTGCAAGTCTTAACACTATACCTAACCTTTTGAAGCCGCTACCTAGTCTCTTAATTATAATTAGAGTCAGACTCAAAAATCGGAAGGTATACCGTGAAATAATCACTTTTCTGTAAACTATTTATCGAATAAAGGTGTGCAGGAAAATGACTTTTGATTTTAGTACTAGTAGTTTATCTTAGTTATGATCTGAATAATTTCACGTGACTGGTTTCCATCTACTTAAACAATCATAACAGCTCCAATTACGATCTGATACTATCGCTCATCTATATATCGGCCACGAATCGATTGTTGTCACAATACAAATCCGTCAATAATAATAGTACCTACCTAGATAGTAATCAATGATTTAAATAATTAAGTAGGTATACTAGCAGGACAGATTAATTTGTTTTGCTATAATCCGCTACTTGAAAAGATTCTGTATGGTACAATATGCAGGAGCACTGCCCACATGAAACACCACACACAACTTTCCAACACTTTCTTCGACGCACGTTTCGTCCCGAACCGGGACATCCTCAGGAGATGTTGACTTCACAATGCGAAATCGTAGTGACTCTCGTGTCGCACCAACGCGTTCTTATATACCCTCTACCCTCTACAGTGTTCCTGCATATTGTACCATACAGAATCTTTTCAAGTAGCGGATAAAACAAATTAATCTGTCCTGCTAATTATGGATTTCCGCAAAATAACGCCTGCTTCCATTCAATAATTAAGTAGGTATACTGTTTGTGAAAATTATTTAAAATTCTCTGGTGATATTATAATTCTCTTCTTCAGCGGGAATTGAACCTTCTTTCACTGGCTCACCCGTTTATGCGCAACCCACATCGTTGATTGGCAAATAAGCTACAGATACCTCACCACCCCATGACTAAAACTTTTATCCTATCCCGAATCAGCCGTATCATATCGAATCATTCATTGTATTGTATCAATCGATCATCATCATCTGTCGATCGCTCAAACAGCACAAAGTTCGAAAAATATGCATATGAAAATGACTTGCCTGCGTGGAAAGTATGAAAATGATCAAAGCGATCGTGTATATTGTCATAATATGCGAATGCTGTTCTTAGGCGAATAATGATGAAGATGGCTTCAAAAAAAAACTGTAGATTGACTTTCATATATACAAACAATATGAAAGTCAATGTAACATAAATCAAAATTGAAATAACTTGAATCATATGTTTCATAATTAAACGTAGGTTAGGTCAGTCTTCCATATTAAAGTGCAAATAATAAACGCAATTACATAAAAAGAAACCACCGCGTCATTCTACAACCATTTCGCAGTCCAAATATTGTATTGCAAAAACGTAATTTATATAGCTAATGGCAGACATTACCTAGTATATTCAATCAATTATAAATAATTATTATTGATGATTTCTAAAGACGCTATTATATTCCTTATGTTTGACTGCAAAAAAATGATTTTTAGTAGCCATAACTTTTGCAACTACGAATTATGTATGTTATTGTTACATAGTACTAACGCATACCTGATTTGCAGACATCTTGGTTTCCATAGTTGCTGCCTACTACCTAGATCCTAGACCACCACAGGTCCAAAATTTATACAGTTTCAAGCTGGTGCCATACTTGTACCTACTGAGTGTAGACCTCCTCTCAGAATGAAGAATTTGTGCCAAAATTTATCAACGTGCACATGTGTGTGTGTGTGTGGGTCAATTCAGACACCGTGAAAAACTTTCAGATATGAAAGAGATTTTCGCTTTACCAGTAAGTGCTAAAAACTCGCATACAATAAAAGCGTCATAGAGTATCCTCGAAATAAAAATTTAAGTCTATAAGCTCTCTAATATAACCACCTAACATCTACAAGCATCTTAATCACTGCCAAATCCCTCTTTGGCAGCTTACTTTTGGACACAAATCTCTTCTGAGAGTGAGAAGGGTCCATTGTTATTTGAATTCGTCCATTCTTCAGCATTGTGAAGGCTTCAACTATAAAACCTTGATAATTTTGAAGGAAAACATCTCGAGGAAATCATGGGGTTTTCCTTCGCCGCTAATCTTGTGATATTTAGTTGACCCTAATGCACATAACTCTTAAAAGTCATGAGAGTTATTAAAAGTATAAAGAACTCTGCCCTTTAATGTCTCTGTACTATAAGGTCTCAGGTCTCTTCTAAATAATAACTTGAATGCCCGGCGTCAGAATCCTTATCCTTATCCTTACTAATATTATAAATGGGAAAGTAAGTTTGTTTGTATGTTTGTTCCGCTTTCACGCCGTAACTACTGAACCGATTGCTTTGAAATTTTGCAGACGTAAAGTTATAAGTCCGGATTAAATAATAGGGTACTTTTTATCCCGGGAAAATCCATAGTTCCCGTGGGATATTCAAAAAACCTAAATTTTTACAGCAATCTATAGCTACATCTATAGGTAGATAGCTAAAGCAATCTTCTTTGAAAGTAGGTATAAGGTTGGAATATTGAATGCAGGGAACGGGAAATTCATGTTTCCCTCAGGATGTTAAAAGCGAATTTGACACAGGCAGGGCGGTGGGCAAAAGCTAATGATACTACAGATCTGATATTACTACTACCTACTGATCACTACAGATGTGAAAATGGGCACCATATAGATTCTGAACTTAGCACTGTACGCTTTTAACAATGTGTGTTTTATGAATATGTAACATTAATAATTCTATAAACGTGAATATGGGTGCCTAGCATTAGTCCTGAACACAATTTAATTATGCTACTTTTCATCCCAGTTAATCCTTGGCTCCCACGGTATTTGTAAAAGCCCGAAATTCACGCAAGCGAAGCCGCGAGCAAAAGTTAGTATAATGCTATAAACGTGAAAATGGGTGCCTAATATTGGTTCTGAACTAATAACTGTTTCGCTATTATGTGTTTTAGATGAGCAATGGGATATGGGATAGTAATGCTATAAATGTCAAAATGGGTACCTACATAGGTTTGCAAATTGCAAGAGCTCCAGGTTAGGTTAGGGTAAGATTAGTATGCAGCGTTGCGGAAGAATATTACCGAAAAACTACATTTTACCTAATTTCTAAGGACCGATTTTTCAATCGCCAGATAGACTACCTGAGGAATGAATTTGAAAGATTGCCATTCAAAATCTATCAAAACGTCATATTTATTCCTTAGTAAACGTTTATCTGGCGATTGAAACATCGGACCTAAAAAACTAAACTAGGTATCAAAAATTCGTTCTGCGGTTTTTTGGATATTATTATCATCGACACATTAAAACAAAAATTACAATTACATCTATATAGATTATAGTTTTCGATAAAAATTAGAAAAATGTAGATGTTGGAGCAGTTTTTGGGAGAACAATCGTATTCCTGCTTCAGAGCGAATTTGTACTAAAGGCCCAAAATAAATTTGAAAGTATTTAAGTATAGTTTTTAAACTGCAGGTCACTGAAAACTAACGCTTACGCCGCTAACAATGTGTGTTTTAGTTGAGCCCCGTAGTTAAGGCGAGGCTTTCCCATGCGAAGCAAGATTTTAGGAGGTGAGGTGTGGGGTGCCCCCCGCGCGTCTCACACTTCGTAGGTAAGACGCAACGACTCTCGTTACGCGCGTCCCGATGTTAGCGCTGCGGCATAGAATAAAATATTTCAGAACAGCAGTCAAATAAATAGCAACGGTGGAATTTGTCCTGCAATTGGAACATAAGATAATTTATTTCCACTATTCGTCGCCCCTTGACGGGTTTCTTTTTATATTCGAGGATATTCGAGGTAGCTCATCATCATATTCTACAGTATGTACAGTAATATCGTCTGCTTATATACGTAAATGCCATCAGCTTTTTAAACATTTCACATCACGAAGTGTAGCCGACACGTAACGTAAATAGACCAGACCCCCAGACCGTAATTTATCTCATACTAATCTCAAATCTGGGGACACGGTAGTGACCCCGCCAAGACGTGCCAAGCGAAGCGCAAGCCTACCTTTACTCGAAGTGTTTCGCCGTATTTTCAAACCCTTATAACTTAGGCCAGAATTCGAGTGTCGACATCATTTCCCGAAAATTTTGATTATTATTCCAGATAATGAAAGCCCAGTAACAAAAAAGTTCAAAATGGCGGCCACTTTGTTAAATTTTGACCACAAATCTCTTCTCTATGCTTGCTGCCAAGGTCAGATGTCGATTTTTAAAGTAATCGGCCTAGTAACAGGAAAGTTCAAAATGGCGGCCACTTTTTTAAATTTTGACCACAAATTTCTTCTCTATCCTTGCTGCCAAGGTCAGAAGTCAATTTTAAAAGCAATATGCCCAGTAACAAAAAAGTTCAAAATGGCGGCCACATTTTTAAATTTTGCCCACAAATCTCTTCTCTATGCTTGCTGCCAAGGTCAGATGTCGATTTTTAAAGTAATTAACCAGTAACAGAAAAGTTCAAAATGGCGGCCACTTTTTTAAATTTTGACCACAAATTTCTTCTCTATGCTTGCTGCCATAGTCAGATATCGATTTTCAAAGTAATCGGCCCTGTAACAAAAAAGTTCAAAATGGCGGCCACATTTATAAATTTTGACCACAAATTTCATCTTTATGCTTGCTGTCATAGTCAGATATCGATTTTCAAAGTAATCAGCCCAGTAACAGAAAAGTTCAAAATGGCGGCCACTTTTTTAAATTTTGACCACAAATTCCTTCTCTATGCTTGCTGCCAAGGTCAGATGTCGATTTTTAAAGTAATCGGCCTAATAACAGGAAAGTTCAAAATGGCGGCCACTTTTTGAAATCTTGACCACAAATTCCTTCTCTATGCTTGCTGCCAAGGTCAGATATCGATTTTCAAAGTAATCGGCCCTGTAACAAAAAAGTTCAAAATGGCGGCCACATTTATAAATTTTGACCACGAATTTCATCTTTATGCTTGCTGTCATAGTCAGATATCGATTTTCAAAGTAATCAGCCCAGTAACAAAAAAGTTCAAAATGGCGGCCACTTTGTTAAATTTTGACCACAAATCTCTTCTCTATGCTTGCTGCCAAGGTCAGATGTCGATTTTTAAAGTAATCGGCCTAGTAACAGGAAAGTTCAAAATGGCGGCCACTTTTTTAAATTTTGACCACAAATTTCTTCTCTATGCTTGCTGCCAAGGTCAGAAGTCAATTTTAAAAGCAATCGGCGCAGTAACAAAAAAGTTCAAAATGGCGGCCACATTTTTAAATTTTGACCACAAATCTCTTCTCTATGCTTGCTGCCAAGGTCAGATGTCGATTTTTAAAGTAATTAACTAACCAGTAACAGAAAAGTTCAAAATGGCGGCCACTTTTTTAAATTTTGACCACAAATTTCTTCTCTATGCTTGCTGCCATAGTCAGATATCGATTTTCAAAGTAATCGGCCCTGTAACAAAAAAGTTCAAAATGGCGGCCACATTTATAAATTTTGACCACAAATTTCATCTTTATGCTTGCTGTTATAGTCAGATATCGATTTTCAAAGTAATCAGCCCAGTAACAGAAAAGTTCAAAATGGCGTCCACTTTTTGTTCGGGGTTACTATACTATTGAAGAATTTTTTAATGACACGAATTGTTGGAATGATAGGGATATATTTCCATCTCTTCACGAGATATCTTAAAAATTATGTATTAATTATTGATATAATTTAAGAAATTGTATATAATGACATTTTTTTTTTAAAAGAGCAAGTGCCGAGTTTCTTGCCAGTTCTTCTCGGTGCAAACCTGCTTTCCGAACCTGGCGGTAGAGTTTTGACTTTTCATAAGAGCTTATCAATTGGGCCTATGTGAAAATAAAGATTTTTCATTTTTTTTCATTTTAAATTTTGACCACAAATTCCTTCTCTATGCTTGCTGCCAAGGTCAGATGTCGATTTTTAAAGTAATCGGCCTAGTAACAAAAAAGTTCAAAATGGCGGCCACCTTTTTTAAATTTTGACCACAAATTCCTTCTCTACGCTTACTGCCATGGTTAGGTGTCGATTTTGAAAGCAATCGGCCCAGTAACAAAAAGTTCAAAATGGCGGCCATAGTACTTTAATGATTTTCAACATTAGACACGAAGTAGCAGCACCTGTAAAATCAAAATTCGAAATCAGGAACATGTTGTAGGTGGGATAAATTTTTTACTGTACGCCCATGTGACGGTAGCGAAACGGCCAAGACATTATTGTAACTAAAGTGTAGCGTTTATGAAGTTAGAGCTTGTATGTTAGATAGTATTGTATAGATTTAGAAGAAATTAAATATATAAGAAATTTGATAACTTTTCGACAGTGTGAGCCATATGCTCTCGTCTTGGCAACATTTTACATGAAAATGTTTTTGGTGGGATACGTTTATTTTTATATCGATATTCGATACTTTATTTATTATATATTTATACTACGACTTTAAATTAGATTCAGTAAAATGACGTTTTAACTGTCATTTGGTAAATTAATACAACAAAAAAAAAATATATATATATATAATCAAAGTATTTTATGGGGAAGTACATTCTCCGCGAGTTTTCTCGCCATGTTTTACCGAATGCCCTATACTCAATATACTCTATGCGAATGCCCTCGCGCGAGAAGCCGATCGACGCGTCACGCGGGAGTGTACAGAAATGCAATCGCGTCGCCTCGCGAGGGTTAGCGAGGTCCTTTGACTCGCGCACAAAACCGACACACACCCGACGTTGGCAAGCGCCGAATTGATACTGGCGGGGTAGCGGGCGGCGCGGCATGTCCTGAAAACGCTGGTTATTATTCCAGTTCTGGGATAAATTTGAATTTGCTGGATACAGGACTTCAACTAAACACCAAAATTTAGCAGGTTCTCTGTAGTACTTCAAGACAAATATTTCTATATAAAAATTATGTGCATATTTAGAAATTTTCTTAAGAAATCATTCGTTTAAAAATTTTATTTAAGTCAATTTCAAGATTTTATATGATCGAGTAAAGTAAATCCTATCGTGTTACAAATTAGCACATTCTTTAGATGATATCTTCATGTGTATTGTGTATTTTTTGTAAAATCGGGAATGACGATTAAACACCTAAATTATTCGTTCAAAAAAACTGTTTTCCCCGCTTTATGCCCGATGCCTCGCCTTAAACCTATACTGATTAAGGACGGAAGCGGGAAGAGCAGTAAAACTACCAAGCCGATGTTTGTTTTAGTTGTTGTAGTAGTTGACTGTTTATCTATCGCGTATGCTAATTTTTATCCCAGAAAATCCTTGGCTCCCACGGTATTTGTAAAAACCCTGAAATTCACGCGGGCGAAGCCGCGGGTAAAAGCTAGTTCCTAATAATTTTAAATAATTCATGAAGTACCTACTTAAAAAAGTTAAGTTTTAGTAGTTTTTATTATTTTTTTTTATGTTAGGACTTTAGCTTTAGTAGCGCCAACTCTTAAAATAAATACTTCGGTAGTTAAATATAAGCAGCGGTGACTTGAAGATTTTTTGAAGTGGATTAAGAAGAAACATACGGTTACGGAATGCGCTGAGCGAAGCAAAATGATCTTGAATCGGATATCAATTAACAAGTCACAATTACACCAATAATAATCGGTATTTAACCCGACAATCACATACTACCTACTCGAGTCCTACCGCTTGCCTTGAATCGACCTCTCGGCGACCTCCTCTCAGACAGGAAAACCGGATGCTTCCGCACACCTGCCTAGTGCCTGCTGCCACGTTAATGATAATATATTATTTATGTATTATTTATTTATTTATTTATCTGATCTCTTACTCACTCGTTTTGCTTTTTTTTTCAAGTTAGTACTTGACTTCGTTCTCACCTGATGGTAAGTGATGATGCAGCCTAAGATATTATCGTACTAACTTGGAAGGGTAAGTAAATTTACCTCAACGGATTCTACAAGCATCGCATCTAAATCGCTTGGCGGTGCGTCTTGATAGTAGGGGTGGTAACTAGCCACGGCCAAAGCCTCCAGACCAGACCTAGGCCAATTTAGAAATTATAAAATTCCAAAGGGGCTCGTGGCGGGAATCGAACCCGCGACCTCCCACTCGAATCCGAGCGCGCCGCCACTGCGCCAAGGGAGGTAGTCAAATATTATAATATTACCTAGCTATTTAAGATCTTAATCCTCGTACACGCTCCATGCACAGATGCACTGTACACAACGCTTTTCCATATGCCAGGCAATACCTTTTTTGTTCAAATAATATAAAATTGAAATGAACATTTGAGTGCGGTCCAACCTGATACAATAAACGGCGTGGAAGCCGGATTTAAGCGATATTGAATGAAGATTTATTTAAAAAATCTAAAGACAATTACTTTAAAATTTAAACGTCATGTGTTTTGGGTCTTTATTCTAAAATCGCTTAGAAGCAGAAACACGATTGGATAAAATTTTCTCGATAGAAACTACTCCCAAAAGTGGCTCCAAAATCTTAGTTTTTCTCATTTTTATCGGAAACTACAATGGATGTAATTGTAATTTGTATTTTAATGTGTCGGTAATAGTAATATCCAAAATCGATTAGAAACAGATTTTTGATAACTGGCTTAGTTTTAGAGTAATTAGATAAAAGGTCGTTTTTCTGTTATATTCTTCCACGACGCTGCATGTCGCAACTACCAACGTATCCGTGAGAGTGAGAAAGACAAAAATTAATTCAATAAATCCCCTTAAAGCTGATGAAATCGCAATTTGAAAGGGTAAGTATAGAATACCCCCGATGTATAGCATCTCATCAGAAGCGTGGTGTTGAACAAGAAGTAAAAAAAAGCTCAGCATACAAGTTTATGAAACGATCGCAAAGGATAAACAGATAAAAAATCCCCGATGCAAAACCAGGTGCTCAGAGGGCACTGCATAAATTAAAAGCGGGGTCTATGAACGAATCACATGATTACAAGGAAAAAAATACCCTACCTTAACTACCTAACTTCATTTAAATTTTATTACCACAAAAAATATTGTGTATAATGAAGCAAGCATTAACATCGTGATCATTTGGTTCTCGCCGAGGTCATTCAACCATTTTATTTCTATAAATAATGAATGGAGTTAATTTTATACACTCGCATATCGTTACTGCACTCTTAAAATAGGTTATGCAATAAAAAACATACAAGTAATTATAGTTTTGAGGTAGCAAATACAACACATTACGAGTATTTAAAAAAAATAGATGCCTAATGATGATAGAAAAGAATAGATGCCTTTGAGATGTGGTGCTGGAGGAGGATGCTTCGCATACCGTGGACAGCCAAAAGTACGAACATTTCGATCCTCAAACAACTACACGTTAGCACCAGGCTCTCGACAATCTGTTACCAAAAAGTTCTTAGTTATTTTGGTCATATTGCCCGCCGCCTTCCAGATAATCTGGAGAAACTTATAGTTGTGGGCAAAGTAGAGGGGAAGAGACCACGCGGCCGATCACCTAGGCGCTGGTCTGACCAGGTGAAATCACTCACAGGCCTTCCTTTCGCAACAGCCATCAGAAAAGCCGAAGATCGAAACGTATGGAGAGACATGGTGAAGAACATATCGAAGGAACTGCAGTGCGGACACGACCTTCTGATGAAGACGACGACCAAGGAGGAAGGAGGACGAGTATTTAGACGAGGACCTATGTTACTACCTGGCAGGAGCGTGGCGAACACGATAGTGAATCCCGTACTCTCGCCAGTAGGTCCGTTGATGGAACAGACAGTTTTTTGTGGGTATAAGCCCAACATAACTCCTTCTGCTGCCCATAACTTGCTGGTAGGGGGGCAGGCCAAACACCACTCTTTCTGAGAAGAGACCTGTGACCTGAAGTTGGACATATTTAATAGGAAAATCTCGCATTATGAAGTCTCGTGAAGATGTCGGTGTAGGGATGAAAAGTGCGTCGAGTGTTGTAAGAGTAATGTGTGGTGTCGCATGTGGGTGGGGAATGCATTGCTTGCTTGGGAATTTTCCTTCGTGATGGGCGGGTGATGTTTGGCTTTTTACTGACTGTTAGTCAAAAGTCAAAGTCAAAATATCTTTATTTTACATAGGCCTAACGCACAGGCACTTTTAAAACGTCAATATGATATTTGTCGTATATTTATGGTGTATTTGTCGTATATTTATGGTGGTCGTATATATACAAGTCGACTTAAAGTTAAGTTTACGAGAGTTTAAACGTGCCCTGCACCAAGAAGTTACACCATACACATTCTTTTCAGATACTTAGCGGAATTAGCAAAAGAAATTAAATCTTTCTGTCATAAAATTAAAGAGGGGTTGATTGGTTGGTTATTAGTGACTAAACAAGGCAATTTATTAGGAGAGTTATAAATGTAGCCAATGCTCCCTAAAGTTTCTAATTTGTTTAATCGACATCGCATTTTTTATGCTTTGAAATAGAAAAACAAGCAATAGCATAAGCATTAATGAGTAGGCGCCTTAAGCTAATTAAATTGTCATTACCATAATGTTTTTAACCTTCCTTTTCCTTATTTGTTTAATTATGCAGATTGCAGATCAAGTTGCTATGCCAATTTCTTTTAAAACTTTTAATGATCCTTGATATTTCCACGATATTTCCTTTGTACAGTTGTATATAGTTTTGAATGTTGGTGTATTTATTAATTTTGGTGTTAGTGTATTATTTGTGTTCGTTATTAAGTAACAGATTTGTCTAAAAAAACCTACTATAATATAATCATTTCTGATTTCTAATTATTTTGAATTCACTTCAAAAATATTTCTTTACATTTATTACTTATACACGTAACTACTTGCAAACTTGAATTTCCGTATAGTTTTCTCTATTTGATTTATTTTTTTTACAGATATTTATTTATACTCGTAGAAATACATAACACTATTTATATCAAGACAAAATGTTGTATGAGTTGTGTTATGTTTTTCCCCACATAACCCTTCCGTTCCCCTGACGGAGGGGTATGTGCTAGGCGTTTCCTGTCGATAAAAAAGCTACCACATATAGAAACAGAGATACATTTACATAAAATACTGGAGATATGTATAAGTTAAGATATATAAGATACATAATATAAACTGGAGATACATCTTTCCCATGCATACTGCAAGGAATCTCCCCACAATAAATAAAGACAACGGGGCACATTGGGAACAAAATTTGCTTAACTCACTTCATCACTTATCTGAAAGAGCTGATGGACACGAAATCCAAAAACAGTATGATAACTTTGAAAAACATATGTTAAACATATTACAACAACTGCCAAACAATAACGAGAACAAAAAAGAACTTGTAAGCCTAGATACACGGAAACTTCTAGAGGAAAGAATGTCTTTATACAAAGAAAAAAGAACAAAGGAGACAAAACAAAAATTAACAGATATTAGTAAAAAAATAAACAGAAATATTATCAAAGAAAAGAAAGAACATCGCCATGAAACATTTGTAAAACATATAGAAAAAAGAGGTGCTTTACGAAAAGCACTTAAAGAACTTAGGGGAGTGTCAGAATGGACCGCTAGTATAAAAAATAAAAGTGGTGATTTATTATCTAAACGTTCTGACATCATAAACGAAGCCACATCTTTCTACAAGACCCTGTACTCAGCGCAGGAATCGAAGCCCATACAGATACAAAACTATATACACTCAAATGATAACTCGATGCCAATACCACCAATATTGAAATCTGAAATAGAGCATGCTGTAAAAACACAGAAAAATGACAAGTCGCCGGGGGAAGATAAAGTCACGAACGAAGTGCTAAAGTCTTTACTAGAAATCTTACTGAGTCCCCTTGAAATACTATTCAATAACATTATGAAGGCAGAAAATACACCTAAACAATGGTCTAAATCAACAATCACTTTGTTACACAAAAAAGGAGATAAAAATGACTTAAACAACTACCGTCCCATCAGCTTAATGTCAAACATTTACAAAATATTCTCAAAAATAATCCTAAACAGGATTAAAAAAACTTTGGAAGAAAACCAACCACCAGAACAGGCAGGTTTTCGGAAGTCATTTTCAACCATCGACCACCTCCAGACGGTAACCCAAATCATGGAAAAAGCTAACGAATATGGAATAACCTTATACTTGTGTTTCATCGATTTCACAAAAGCATTCGACTCACTGAGCCATAACGCAATATGGGAAGCACTCCTTAACCAAGGTATTGCCATACAATATATTAGGCTTCTACATAGCATTTACTCTAAAGGTTCAGCAAAAGTCAAAATGGAAAGAGAAGGCGAAGAGTTCCCCGTAGAAAGAGGCGTGAGACAGGGAGACCCTATGTCCCCACAAATCTTTGCTGCAGTATTGGAATCAGTTTTCAGACAACTCCATTGGGAGGAACGGGGTGTCAAAATAGACGGAAAATACTTAAGCCATCTACGATTCGCAGATGACATTATCTTATTCGCTGAAAACGCTAATGACCTGGAAAACATGATAATTGAATTCGAATCCAAAAGTAGAAACGTCGGCTTAATGTTGAATGCCACCGAAACTAAGATTCTTACAAACGGACAAATCAAAGATGTCACCGTCGATAACAGAAAAATAGAGTTTGTTGAAGAATACATATACCTAGGACAGACAGTTTCATTTGGAAACCGAACTGAAAAGGAAATACATAGAAGAATTGCGTTCGCGTGGAAAAAGTACTGGAGCTTAAAAGAAATCATGAAGAACAAGCAATTTAGCACTAAGATTAAAAAGAAAGTTTACGAAAGCATAATTATGCCATCACTCACATATGGCTGTCAAACTTGGGCAAGCAGGAAAGAGGATGAAACTAAAATAGCAGTCTGTCAGAGAAAAATGGAACGAAGTATTCTAGGTATAAAGCTGAATGATAGAATTAGTAATACCAGCATACGAAATAAAACAAAATTTTACGACATATCAAGGAGATCAAGACTATTAAAATGGAAATGGGCAGGTCACGTATGCAGAATGGAGGACACAAGGTGGACAAAAAGACTGACTGAATGGATACCCAGAAACAAAAAAAGAGGTAAGGGACGACCAAAGAGAAGATGGTGTGACATTTTTAGACAAATATGCGGACCAAATTGGATGACTTTAGCAAGGAACCGCGAACTCTGGAGAGATTTGGGGGAGGCCTACGCCGACGAGGCGACTTCTACCATGAACATAGGTACATAATACACTTAACAAAAAAAACTTGACAATACTAATACAAATTTAAAATACAATTTTTGTACACGATTGACTGCTGAAATTGAAATTGACATAAATCATGACTTGTGAGTATTGTGTTCTGACACCAGCACCAAAAATTGCTTAATATTATATATAATATTTCAACAAGATTATGTGGAAAGTTACGAACTAAACGAACGAAGAATAATATTGTTTGTATTGTAAAATAATTAATTATAATATTATGTAAGTAAAATTGTAAAGGTAGTAGAATAAAAGGCTTTTTTATTTTTATTTTATTTTATTTTTATTTACACTATAAGGCTACTTTTCATCCTAAAAATTCTATCGTTCCCGCAGAATTTGTGAAAAACTGAAATTTACTCAGGCAGAATCGTGAAAAACACTAGCTAAATATTCCAAAATATACAAGTACCAGCTGCTAACCATAAAACCTCTCATCTACACTGTAACTAATATCTATGGCATGAACACTTGTATCGCACTTGGACATGTGCTTAATCTTCAATTTCATATGCGTTCTTAATAACCGCAAATCTTATCTTAAGCCAAATGCAAATATGAAATACTAAGTACATTTAAGATTATAAGCTATCATGGGTAACTATGTATCTCAATCTAACTGCCAATTTGCTAATTTTGTTCATCGTATTCGCAATGCAATTACAGTAACTCACAATAACTATTGAAGGACGAAATCGAGCTCTATATACCTACATGTCCAATTAATCCGTGCTGACTTTAACAGAAGCTCTTCAGCTATGCAGACTTAACAAACAGTGCAGCATTCTAAGTAGGTTATACCTAAACAAGGCGTGTAATGAGCAAAGCGACACCGCTCTCTGATGAAAACATGACAACAAATCGGATTAGAGACGTTGTACCAACCCAGGGCAACATCTGTGTCACAGATATCTATGTTCTCTTACACTGCCACGCCTTTAACGTTGACAGACAGCAGATTAAGCTTGACTCCATAATTGCATCTGAGATTGCATCTGATAGCAAATTATGTTTAAAAACAGTAGTAATGATTTATCCTTCTAATTGGCAACAAGGTACCCATCAAGACGGATCAGATTAGTCCAAACTCGATGGTGTTGTGACGTTTAACTACGTATTCCTATGTCCATCTTGCGGTTCCATCGCCAGATTAGCTCCGTGTTATAATAATTTTGCATTGTCATCCGATTTACACATGCATGCATAATAATTACAGCTTAATTGGTAACCGGGAAGTGGATCAAATTTAACTTGCAAGATTTGATTACAGACAAACATACATCGGGACAGGTGAAAATAAAAACAGAACAAAACTATTCCACTGCACTACTATTCAAAATGACAGGATTTTAGCCAGATTCAGAGCGAAACTAAAAGATGAAAATACGAATTAAAATATACAAAACATGTACTAAATTATAAAGCTTTTAAGCCTAAAGAATACGAGTCTGAGGATCTTTAATTCCGATGAATGATGAATCAATTGGGTATTTACGTGCCGGGGATTTGCGCTCAATCCTTGAGCAACATCCGTCTTTGAGGGTTCTTTTTTTGGGTGACAATAAATTAATGTCATGTTAATACCTGTTTAAAGTATCCAGTGCTAATTAACGCTGAATTGCCTTTAAAAATTATTGTGTACATGAATTGATCACTGGAGATACCCATACCTTTTCCATTTTTTGTGATAGTTTATTGTATGTATTTTAAATACTTTATAAATTGTGTTAGTATTTTTTTTTCTTGTACATTAAAATTAAACCCAAGAAACTGAACCATTAACATAAGGATGCTTAGGCCACTAGAAAAAACATGCCAACATATTCATTAAAAGTCATATACTTATTGCTCCATTGGTATATCAAGTACATACCTCTTCTTCTCTCAATATTCAATGTATATAATTTTCAGTTAATTGCATACATTTGTAACTTCTTTGCATATACGTAGGTGATTATGCAAATAAGATGAAAAACTCATTTGCTTTAAAATGCAGTCCGCATAAAATAATGTGTTTCGAGTGTCGACGAACAAAAGCCATGAACTTTTCTAGAACCAATTTCGATATAATAACAAACAATAGTACCTAACCTTACAACCGACTAATCCTTCCTTACTAATATTATAAATGGGAAAGTGAGTTTGTTTGTATGTTTGTTCCGCTTTCACGCCGTAACTACTGAACCGATTGCTTTGAAATTTTGCAGACGTAAAGTTAGAAGTCCGGATTAAATAATAGGGTACTTTTTATCCCGGAAAAATCCATAGTTCCCGTGGGATATCCTTACTAATATTATAAATGGGAAAGTGAGTTTGTTTGTATGTTTGTTCCGCTTTTACGGCCTACTGAACCGATTGCTTTGAAATTTTGCAGACGTAAAGTTAGAAGTCCGGATTAAATAATAGGGTACTTTTTATCCCGGAAAAATCCATAGTTCCCGTGGGATATTCAAAAAACCTAAATTTTTACAGCAATCTATAGCTACATCTATAGGTAGATAGCTAAAGCAAACTTCTTTGAAAGTAGGTATAAGGTTGGAATATTGAATGGGAACGGGAAATTCATGTTTCCCTCAGGATGTTAAAAGCGAATTTGACACAGGCCGGGCGGTGGGCAAAAGCTAATGATACTACAGATCTGATATTACTACTACCTACTGATCACTACAGATGTGAAAATGGGCACCATATAGATTTTGAACTTAGCACTGTACGCTTTTAACAATGTGTGTTTTAGTTGAAAAATGGGATATGGGATTTATAATGCTACAAATGTGAAAATGGGTACCTAAATAGGTTTTGAACTTATCACTGTTTCGCTATTTACATTGTGTGTTTTAGTTAAACAATGAGATTTTGGGTTAGTAATAATGTAACTGTAATATTTAATACCTATATAAATTCTGACTTACCATTGTTTCACTATAAGCTTTTTTGTTTTAGTTGACATAGATGAGTTTAGATGAGTCAATAATATACAGGTTAATAATATTATAACTGTAAAAACGGGTACCTATATGACATAGGTTTTAAACTAATAACTGTTTTGCTATTGAAAATTTTCGTTTTAGTTAAGCTATGGGATATGGGAAAGTATAACGATAAATGTGAAAATGGGTACATCGCTTCTGAAATTGCAAGAACTCCAGGTTAGTTTAGGATAGGTTAGTATGCAGCGTTGCGGAAGAATATATCAGAAAAACGACGTTTTATCTAAATACTAAAAAACTAAGCCAGTTATCAACAATTCGTTCTGAATATGTGTTTTAGATGAGCAATGTGATATGGGATAGTAATGCTGTAAATGTGAAAATGGGTAGATACCTATATAGATACTGAAATTAGAACTGTTTCGCTATTAACAATGCGTGTTTTAGTTGAGCAATAGAATATGTAACATTAATAATGCTATATAAACGTGAATATGGGTGCCTAGCATTAGTCCTGAACACAATTTTATTATGCTACTTTTCATCCCAGTTAATCCTTGGCTCCCACGGTATTTGTAAAAGCCCGAAATTCACGCAAGCGAAGTCGCGAGCAAAAGTTAGTATAATGCTATAAACGTGAAAATGGGTGCCTAATATTGGTTCTGAATTAATAACTGTTTCGCTATTATGTGTTTTAGATGAGCAATGGGATATGGGATACTAATGCTATAAATGTCAAAATGGGTACCTACATAGGTTTGCAAATTGCAAGAGCTCCAGGTTAGGTTAGGTTGGGTTAGATTAGTATGCAGCGTTGCGGAAGAATATTACCGAAAATCGACATTTTACCTAATTTCTATTCGCCTAATTATCTAATTTTTCAATCGCCAGATAGACTACCTGAGGAATGAATTTGAAAGATTGCCATACAAATTCTGTCAAAACGTCATATTTATTCCTTAGTAAACGTTTATCTGGCGATTGAAACATCGGCCCTAAAAAACTAAACTAGGTATCAAAAATTCGTTCTGCGGTTTTTTGGATATTATTATCACCGACACATTAAAACCAAAATTACAATTACATCTATTATAGTTTTCGATAAAAATTAGAAAAATGTAGATGTTGGAGCAGTTTTTGGGAGAACAATCGTATTCCTGCTTCAGAGCGAATTTGTACTAAAGGCCCAAAATAAATTTGAAAGTATTTAAGTATAGTTTTTAAACTGCAGGTCACTGAAAACTAACGCTTACGTTACGCCGCTAACAATGTGTGTTTTAGTTGAGCCCCGTAGTTGAACCTATACTGATTAAGGACGGAAGCGGGAAGAGCAGTAAAACTACCAAGCCGATGTTTGTTTTAGTTGTTGTAGTAGTTGACTGTTTATCTATCGCGTATGCTACTTTTTATCCCAGAAAATCCTTGGCTCCCACGGTATTTGTAAAAACCCTGAAATTCACGCGGGCGAAGCCGCGGGTAAAAGCTAGTCTATTATATTAAAACAATCTCTTACTGATTAGTATGTACGAGAGGCGCCGTATATTAAAAACTGGCCTTGCATTCGTGCAATAAAAGGAAGTGTTTATTTTAATTTATTTGTACCTCTTTGCCTGTAGTAGACGTATCTATTAATAGAGAGGTCATCAGAACGTATCTTTGTTTAACTTCCGGCAAAGTTTTTTCTTGTTCATATTTATTTATTTAGTTAGTAGTTAGCCTGCGGCGTTAGTTGAACTTGTAATATGGGGGGGTTAGAACAAGTGGTTGGAAAAACGATTCAAATGTCGATTCATTTTCGCCATACAATTTCTATACTGGGAATAATCGAAAACTTATAACAAAATCAATTTTTTAGCGTATCTTTTCTAGATTGGACCCCGTATGCATGCCATTATAATAAAACAAATCAGAGGTACGACAACCAGACAAAAGTTAAATATTCCAACAAGTTTGAATATCTCCAAGTGATATATATGCAGGAATTGCTTTAGATTTTAACTCGTATCCTTTTCGATCATTTCTTCAATACCTTCCTAGTCCCTAGATTACAAATTATAACCACCTTAATATCCTAAACTATATTTACGAAGAGGTTTTTTTTAACTGCAAGATATTACGATATTTACTTAATAAAGTTTTTTATATCAATTCGTCAGTAGATATTACAATAAAACATAAAAATGTAAACGCTAATAAAACATGAAAATGTAGATTTTATGTATGTATGTGTATGTACCATTTATTACATTTTAATCCCTTATTTAATATTTTTATGCGTTTTAATCGCATTGACCTAAAATTCCTATGTATTTGCCTTTACGACCTACACGTGAAGGTTTTAATAAGGTCTTTATTGAAAAAAATACATGTAATTGATTTTCTATCTGTGTCAGTGGGACAGTGGAGCGTATAATTTAATCTGTGGTCCATATCGCAGTGTTTGAAAACTGCTCAATCATTGTATATCTGACTCACAGAGGAGCATGCCATTGTATTTATTCATACATTATTATTGAATGATGAACTGACAAACGAAAGTCTAGACGGTAAGAACCAGGTAGGTATAAGAACAATAGATATACCTACTCGGAGACCTACATCACATAACTTAATTTTGGTATATCAATAAGATCGTGTAGTTTTTGGTTTGCCACGTCCAAGGGGACAACGGATAAATGCACAATGACAATTTTATGCACTGCACAGTTGCAAACCCGGAGAGTAGGTACTTTTTATCCCGGGAAAATAAATGATTCTCACAGAATTTGTGAAAAACCGAAATCAACGTGGGCGCAGCCGCGGGAAACAGCTCCGTAAACAAACTAGAAAGTGTGAGAAAGTAAACCACCATTTTCGTTCATCGTCAAATCGTTCAAGCATCAATCCCTTATACGACCCTGCTGGGTTAAGACCCACCTATCGTAGAAAGAGGTAGGCATGTTAAGTAATCAATAATGAATAAATTTCTTAGGAAAATTTCTACCGCATTCAAACTATATCTACTGTTCTGAATATCACATTACAGGGTTTTAACTTTTAAGATGTGTTCCCACTAACCAAGCACCAGCGAGCTTAGCATAAGTGCGGGATAAATTTTGATTTGAATTTCGAATTCGTGCGGTATGAAACAAATAACAAATAATTCAATTTTATTTTGAACTACACCTGCTAAAAAACTACGGGTGCCATGCTAACAGCGCAACTGAATTCGAAAATCAAAAGAAGAACTGAATTCGGTGCATATTTTTTTCAATCTCACTTATACTGTAAGGTGAGCTCTACATTTTATTCG
Source organism: Coenonympha arcania (assembly GCA_036785405.1). Classification (NCBI taxonomy): domain Eukaryota; kingdom Metazoa; phylum Arthropoda; class Insecta; order Lepidoptera; family Nymphalidae; genus Coenonympha; species Coenonympha arcania. The sequence goes on from CM072067.1 coordinate 10,700,625, forward strand.
AAACACATGCAATGTAATACATAAGCAATAGTTTGTCACTTTTCAATGGACTTAATATTATGAAGACGTGTTTTCAAACATGCGCCCGCGCAGCTCGCCGCCGTGCGCTGCTTCACGTACGGATGACGCGTGACGCACGCCTTGACGTGATGAAATTCGCAATTATACTTGAAATGCTTTACTTACTTTACGACAAACGGGACGGCCTGATTTGAAGATGGCCTTCCCCAAAATACATGTTACACCTTTTACTTAACTTCAGTTTTATTAGATTTTATAAATAAATTGTAGAGGAGAATTACATAAGTATTATATTATTGTATCGTAAAACGAACAAGATTCTTACTAATGCGATGAAATAGGAATTTTGTAGGTACATGTCAATGCCTTTGCCTCACAGTGTGCAACCAGCTTTACGGCTACTAGCTACGAGAGTCGAGACTAAGAAACGTAGTTATTAAGTATAAGTACTAGAATATCAATACAATATAAGTAAAGGTTATCTTTAATTCTAACAGATTTTGACCAGGTCAATGATGATTTGATCCATCACATAACACATTGTTCACATACGGTTACCGTCGGTAATCTCAACTTTATACCCACTCCGAATTTAATTGAAATTGACTTCCCGGGGCCAAAGACCCATCAATCATACACGGCGACATGTTCTTACCACAGGTTCTTACAATCTTGTCGATCTATACGACACAGGTAATGAAATAAGAAAAAACTCGTGAGCGACAAAGCCACATAAGACAGATAAAACCTCGCTCGCTGCCCGCGGCGGCCGGAACCTTGAATGCTCCTTCCCCCGATATAATAATAAACCGCTCAGTCCGGTCCGAACCTCTATCGACACTACACGATATTTACAACAATACATTGATATTAACGCACATATCGAACAATGCATCCGATCGACTCGCCCCAGTGAAGTGCAGTGCAATGTGACGACGACTTGCAGTGACCAGTGTGATGTTTAGTGCCAATATAGCCTGTGCCATATTAGGAGATACTTAACTTTAGAAGAGGAATCAAAGGTGGGTCCTTTTTGTTTCACCTGCAATTCGACATGGAGATCTGCGGGGCTAGACGAAGTCACAGTCGTTTGGCGTTAACGCTAGTCGACAAAAATGTATGGGACAAAACAAATGACTGTAGAAAAACCACGATAATCATTACTAAACACGCTGTGTTTCATACTGTTGGCTGTCAATTGTCAAGCGAAGTACGCTAAAGTTATCTACAAGGTCCGTGAGAACGCCAGGGAGCGTTCAAGTTGTCGTAGTTAATTATCAAACAGCGGGCTTAGTACTATTATTATAGTGATTTTTCTACCGTCATTTGTTTTGTCCATACATTTTTGTCGACTAGCGCTAACGCCAAACGACTGTGACTTTGTCTAGCCCCGCTGATCGTTATGGCAAAGATCAACTTTGGTTATGGGCTAGTGCGTATGCCGGCGACGACAAATGCCCCCTTTTGATTGCGTTCAACAGAATTGAAGCCTTTCTTTTGGCAATAACTAAAGCCATACGAATTAGTAATTCTAGTATACCAACTCACAAAACAAAATATTGAATTACCTAAACCAAATTTTACGTAAGCATTTATTTTAGTTAAACGATAATGTAGTAGGACAATTATTTCTTTCACTTCCGATCAAAATGGACAAAACCAATTGCAATGTCACGACCTGATTGTGTCAATACCTAAAAACTGTTATTATAAATATCAGAGAAATAACAAAAAGTCAGCAAAGTTTCGACTGTTTAATTTAGAGTGATTAGTATTTACAACCTTGAGGTAAAAGCACGTTAGTCATTATCCCTGACCTTTACTACGAATGATATAAGATAGTTTTTTTTTTTAATTAGGTAGAAGATAATTTAAAGATAAAGTTTACGTTCTCAAACTAAACCGAATTTACAAATAGTTCATTGCTAAATGGAGTCTAATTTAAAAAGCGTCTCAGTTACTCTTATCAAATAGCGTCAAAAAACGTGATAACTGTAGTCTGCAAGAATGGTTCATTTCAGTAATTCATTTTAAAATGAAATCTTCGTTTAGTAGTCATTTCGTAACTTGATTCACTTTTGAATATTAATGCAGGTAGATTGTGAACTAAATAATAAATATCAATGAACATTTGACAAATTACTTATCTCTACGATTTCGCATTGTGAAGTCAACATCTCCCGAGGATGTCCGAGGAGGGACGAAACGTCGAAGAAAGTGTTGGAAAATTGTGTGTGGTGTTTCATGTGGGCAGTGTTCCTGCATATTGTAGGTACCATACAGAATCTTTCAAGAAGCGGATTATAGCAAAACAAATTAGTCTTTCCTACAAATTACTTATCTATCTACATCGTCATTATAAAGGAATCTATTTTATAACACTTACCAATTCTCTTCAATTTCATTCCCGGGTTTCAAATTTTCAAAAATCTTTTATTAGCGTAAATAGTACAAGTCATGAATCATGTAAGTCAAATTTTAGACCGTTTCGTCAAGTGGTTTGAGCTGTAAGATGAGTCATTCATTTTTTCCTTTCATATATACATTTTCCCAACTTACTTTTCTTTAATATATCAGGACATTACACACATCGTAATCTAGCCCCAAAGTAAGCTATACCTTGTGTTATGGGTACAAGATAACTGGTATAAATAATATTATATATAAATATTATACATAATATTTCATATGTAACATAAATACAATTAAATTGAAAAACAGCCAGATACTGGAAAAACTTTATTTCAACACTTTGGAATATGTTGCTTTAGTATATGATAATAATTGTGTATGAATAATGCTTTCGAAAGTGTCTCGTGGACTATAGCCATAAAGCCAAACCCTTCCTATTTGACTAGCGACTCGTTCCTAAATATGGCGTGATAAAATTAATGGCATGGGATAATAAAGTACTTTAGTACTTAAAGTATTCATACATAGATAGATAAACACTTTATTGCACACCACAGAAAAAAAATATAAAAAAAGAAGAAATAATGAAAACACAAACTTAGGAGTTGGATACGATACATACACAGATGATTGGTTGTTTTTCTAACACAGACATGTACTTACAGATAGGATGCGAACAATGTGAAATAAATTGCGGAATGTTTCACACATTTCACCTTTTTTGTGTAACCTTCGTTCACGACGCGTTATGCTATAATAGTGACGAGATGACGATACGAGTTCCTACTTAGTGAGATCATTAATTCATTCAAAAGAACCGCACTCGGACGCGTGTTAATAACAAACACCATCAAACGTTCCTTTTACACGTATTTCCTTTTACAGAGCTCAGTAAGCAATAACCATGGTTAAGTGAAACATTTTTTGTGTCTCGATATCGAATCGATACATCGAAAAAGAATTAATGACTAAAATCCCTTGATACCCGATTCTAGTCGTCTGCAGACATTTGAACCACTGCATATTCATCGTTTTAAGATGTATCAAGTTTCAGATGCTAACAACAGGTACATTATGATAACAATGTCAGTAATTAACAAACACTCGCAACAATTGGAACGACGACATTGTATTAGTAGTAGATATGCAACAATACGATCTCATTGTCATAGCCACAATCATTCTTTTACAAGGTGTATTTTTGGGTTCCACATTTAGCTGCTTCCATCACATGCATTGTCATCAAATAATAAGTTTTTACGTAACTTTCAGTCGTTATCTAACCCCTTTGGACAATGAACGTTCAAAATTGCATGTGTAAACTCAGTCAGATTTCCTAGAAGAATGATCTAGCAAATCTGATTGACAGACAACACAGTTGGAACTGTTTTTAGGGTTCCGTAGCCGAATGGCAAAAAACGGAACCCTTATAAATTCGTCATGTCTGTCTGTCCGTCTGTCCGTCTGTCCGTCTGTCCGTCTGTCCGTCCGTATGTCACAGCCACTTTTTTCCGAAACTATAAGAGCTATACTGTTGAAACTTGGTAAATAGATGTATTCTGTGAACCGCATTAAGGTTTTCACACAAAATTTTAAAAAAAGTAATAAATTTTGGGGGTGCCCCATACTTAGAACTGAAACTCAAAAATTTTTTTTTCATCAAACCCATATGTGTAACCCATATGGGTATCTATGGATAGGTCTTCAAAAATGATAATAAGGTTTCTAATATCATTTTTTTCTAAAATGAATAGCTTGCGCGAGAGACACTTCCAAAGTAGTAAAATGTGTGTCCCCCCCCCTGTAACTTCTAAAATAAGAGTATGATAAAACTAAAAAAAAATATATGATGTACATTACCATGCAAACTTCCACCGAAAATTGGTTTGAACGAGATCTAATAAGTAGTTTTTTTGATATTTACAATAAACCTCTAAAAACAAAGTTAGTTTTGCGGTTCGATAAGAAAAGTGGTTTTTATGGTTTTATTTCTCCGGTTGTAGTACGGAACCCTCAGTGCGCGAGTCCGACTCGCACTTGACAGGTTTTTCTTTTCTGTCAGTGCAGTGGTTTTTTTGATCTGCGTATATTAAAACTTAAGTCCATTTAGACACATAAGCACTATAGTGTGGCTATAGGCTTCGGTCATTTTGATATAGAAACCGGATAGGCAAATCTTTATATAATATAATAATATAATTATAATATATAATCTAATCTTTTAGGTACCTTATCATTACCCCCCTCCCTCCTTATAGACAAATCTATGAACAGCTAAATTGATTGATTATCTTCAGTTTTTCTATTGCGATAATAGAGATCAAAACTTTTTAGCTTTGGGATTTCCATAGATTGCCAATGCCTGTTTGTTAATCTAACCGAAAAAAAACTGTCGAATTGATTTCTCTATGGCTTTCGTTGTTCGGAAGTTCAAGGTTTTTGATGCTCTATGAGAAAAAGTACAGGTAGACAGATAGCTATTCTTTCGGATTTTGGAGTCATCAACAGCATTTTAGCATTTTATCTGATATGTTGATGCCTATAACGAATAACCCAGTCCTCAGTATTTTTCATCTCTACTTTTAATAGGCTGGCCTATATCGTCAGTGTTGCATAGCCACTTGACATCATTGTAGTTTCAGATAAGTAAACACGGGAAGGATGTGTATGAACATTGGATAGGATTAGTGTCCACAGTGGAACAGCGTCAAATTAATCCGTGGCTACTGACATATAACGTGAATTACCCAGATTGAGTTACAAACACCTGTTTTTTCTAACTATATACTTGTTACTATAGGCTAGTGCTTGACTGTGATCACACCTGAAGGAAAGTGATGATACAGTCTAAGGTGGAAAACGCTTGCCTAGAAGATGCCTATTCGCTCTTGATTTGAAGGCGTCCGGATTGTAAGGGGCAAGAAAGACACTGCCTGGGAGGCCTTTGCAGTGCGTATCAAGAACAAGGAATCGAACCGCTTCGTACGCGTTAATTAATGAACTTTAATTTCTCGATGAATGTAAGCCTATCCAACATTTGATTGACGCTTGTCAGCATCTTCATTGCGAGACGCCCAACATCGATGCGCTCGCGTCGGTAATTCAAAACTTGTTACTAATTCCCACCTATTGTTTAGCGTTGCGTCACTATTCACTACTTAACTGCATTTCATGGCGTTAATCCATCAATATATTATGTCTTTATATCATACGAGGCCTTTAATAAATATTTATGAAAAGACTCGGTATGATTGAAATATTCATTTACGATTCAACATAGTATTGAATACTTGGAATATACTAAAGTATTTATCGCTATTCTTCGAGGCGGATGTAATTATAGTATATCACTGCTGTATTACATCTTACTCATATACTAAGGAATGAGGTTGTAAAGAATTACCACAAAAACGTAACATTCAAATTATGTTGCATAAACTAAGCTACCCCGGACGGCGTCGATATTTAGATTATGTATTTATCAGCCACTATGATTGCACTGAATTATCGTTTAACTTCCTGCTATCTTAACTATTAAGGGTCGATGCTTGTTTGAGTTTAATTTAGCACTTTCGGATACTGACTATTAACAAAATAACAACAGTGGGGTAATACAAGTTGTTATAGATAAATTTTCGATTCGAATTCAATTTAGTTTTGCCATGCAATTTATATGCAATGATTAACCGAAAACGCCTAACGATATTGAATTTTTAGCATTACATATTGTATTTTTTAAGAAGAGCCCTACACTCGTTGATGTCTAAATAACGGCGGAAAATAATATTTTTACCTGAGTCATGTTGGCTGAATTTAAAATTAGTTTAAAGTTTTTATTAATTACTAGTTTTTTTGAAACATTAACGTATTTGTATCCTGCAATGGATGGAATGTTACAAAACAAAGTTGTAGAAAATGTAAAAATTGATTATGTAAATTTATAAAATTTATGCTACTATTTAGCACAATTTTATTGCAGTAGATACTTATTTTGTTACAAAAAAAGATTCTATTATTATGAATGTGACAATAGTTAAACGCGGATATTAGTAAGTAGCCCGCATACATTTAGGCTGCTTGCCCACTAGAGATGTGCTACGTTGCTATGCTAGGTTCGGGTGTCAAAAGCATCAATTGCATCTCTTATTTTTCATAAGCTGTAAAATCACATTAAAATCAAACGATTCATTTATGGCTTTATTTATAAAAAGTTTATTTTAGCAACGTAGAATATCTCTGGTGGAAAAGTACCCTTAGGTATAGGTATAAAATATAACTTGCAATTCATGAGATCTTGCTCAGATCTGCAATGGCGGATCTATTTATTTCCTCGTATAATGATGGGTCTTACTTGCTACGACCACGTCGACAATGCAATATCAGCCAAATTAGTTCAAATGTGTTAAAATATAGTTAGTTCTAGAGACATATGTTTCTAAATATATAACTCTATCATAAAATAAAAAAGAACAGTAATCATCTTTGAAATTTTAACATCAAAACATATGATATTAAACTTTTATTGAAAAATGTGGAAATTTAGATTCAAATAGTTCCGCTAAAATTGTCGCCAAAACGCGATCACGTATCAAATTGGATTTGTTTCGTTTTTCTCGTTGGTTGAAAATAAATACAATATATTTTTGATTACTTGAATAAACAAATACTTAACTTGAGTTGTATTAGATATACGCTTATATTTATCACAATAAGTCTAGGCAATTGTATAAAAACTTTGACAAAATAAGTGACTCAAGTTTGAGACTTTTAATTTATTTGCTAAACATAATAGTATAATTTAAGCATTTATTTGTATTTGTGATAAAAATAGCGTGGGCAGTAGCACTTAGAGTGGAGGTAAGTAGACAAAATAAAACGCTAAAGCAAAGCACCTTTGTACGGAGTGCGTCAGTGCGACCTTCCCGTGGCCTCGGCGCGCCGTCTAACACTCGTACGCGCTTGCTCGCGGAAATTAAAGACGATTATAATAGGAGCGTAATGATAGCATTAATGATGTTTACGATAACGACCACGATGTATTACTGAGCAGTGGCCCATTGGTTCTTTTTTCAACCGACTTCAAAAAAGGTTCTCAATTGGTTCGTTCGTTCAAAAAAAAAACCTACAGTATGTTTTTTATGTTTCTTACCTCATTACTCTTGTCTGAGTAAATCGATTTTGATCATTCTTTTTTAGAAAGCTGACGCTTCCCGTGTGGTCCCATTTCAATTTAGTCCAGTTCTGATAATGGTATCCATGAGAAAACCATATAAGTCTTAAATTTTTAATTGGAAAGGATGTATTCAATAGTTATTTGATGAGAGTTGAAGTCGGTTTTTTGTTAATTCATTAACGTATATTATTTTATTTACTCTACAAGTTAGTAGGTACTTGACTTCACCTGATGGTAAGTGATGATGCAGCCGAAGAAGTTATCCTAGTAACTTGGAAGGGTAAATAACTCACCCCTAAAAGTGCTACGCAACATCGCGCCGGAACACAGCCTCCCTTTTTGGTGCGTTTTTGCTGTTAAAAGCCCTTTGTTAATAAATTAGAATAAAAAAAAAGGTGGTACCTAACTAGCCACGGCTGTGAAGCTCCCGCATAGACCAGCCCTGGGGCCGTATTTCACATTGAAAACGTCAAAACAATACTGCAGCATCACTGCTCTAAGATGGTGGTACGGCTCCTAAGCCATTTAGAAATTATTAAATTCTTATGTGACCCGTGGCGGGAATCGAACTCGCAATCTACCACTCAAATCCGAACGCCCCAGGCAGATTATCTAAGACCTCTGCTTCTCATTTAAGGGATCGGGGGTGCGAATACCTTGCTTACACCTCTGACTTTTAGACTTACATAGGTATGTGCATATTAGATAGCTAAAAATCACATGCTTAGTAGTGAAGGAAAACATTTTGAGGAAACCTGCATATCTGGGAGTTCATCATAATGTTCTCGAAGTGTGTGAAGCTCGGCATTTAAATAATATTTACAGTAGAAGTTACATTGTTTGCGTCAACTTCTCGCTATGCAATTAAAGTGGTATCAACCTAACATCGGTAAACCCGTAAACCTAACAAAGGTATAAAGACGTACACTAGCCATCAATAATAAGCTTTATAAAGTACACTTAGCCATCAATTCGTTATTCAGCATTTTGAGGAAACCTGCATATCTGGGAGTTCATTATAATGTTCTCAAAAGTGTGCGGAGCTCGGCATTCGTAATCAGATAATATTTATTTACTGAATAAAGAAGTATAAGTTACATTTTTGCGTCAACTTCTCGCTATGTCATTAAAGTGGTATCAACCTAACATCGGTAAACCCGTAAACCTAACAAAGGTTTAAAGTACACTAGCCATTAATAATAGGCTTTATAAAGTACACTTAGCCATCAATTCGTTATTCAGCGTATATTTTTACACTTAGCCATCAATTCGTTATTCAGCATTTTGAGGAAACCTGCATATCTGGGAGTTCATTATAATGTTCTCAAAAGTGTGCAAAGCTCGGCATTCGTAATCAAATAATATTTACTTACTGAATAAAGAAGTATAAGTTACATTGTTTGCGTCAACTTCTCGCTATGCCATTAAAGTGGTATCAACCTAACATCGGTAAACCCGTAAACCTAACAAAGGTATAAAGTACACTAGCCATCAATAATAGGCTTTATAAAGTACACTTAGCCATCAATTCGTTATTCAGCGTATATAATGTAATGCGGTGCGTTCTAAAGCGATTCGTAACGCCATGTTCCGGTTGTGTAAGTCCGGTGCAAGGTTGCCCACTTACATAGCAGGTTAGATTTTATGCAGTTATGCATCTGTTTATGAATATTTACGTTCATTAAAAGCCCGGAGTCTGGATTTTGCAATCAAGAATTAAATAACTTTGAAGCTGACCTCAAATATCTGAGCTAGTATCAAATACAATGCCTAATTAAATATTGGGTTGGAGACAGACAAAATTATACGCTGATAACTTGGAGATATTTATAATGAATGAGTAAAGAAGACCAATACTATATTTGACCTAAGAAAAAAATCAGTCTCAGAAGTTTACCTCAGTAGTTTAGTTTAGTTTTAGTTTAAGCTTACAAAAAAATAGTTGATCCGTAAATGGGTTGAACTATAACTGGCTTATCAACATTTAAGGAAGACGTTCAGATAAGAAAGCTTTTCAAAGCGATTTTTAGACGACGATACTCGTATAAATATTTGATATTAGAACATTATTACTATATGGTAGAATTTTGTGCATTATTTTCTTTATAATTCATAGTAATTCATTATGTAGGGTCAAGTTTAAACTCCAATGATAGCTGCTGCATTTTTGACTCTGTATTTTAAGTATTTGCAGACTTGATATTACAACAATTCACGACTTATATCCAATACAATAAGCTACTTTATAAAAAATTGCAATTAACATGTCACACCAGCGAGCATTTTGTGGTTACGTCGGTTTAAAAACCAATTATAATTAACATACAACACGTGAGTAGCCCCAAGCAAAGGCTAGTCCAACATTAGGCACTATTAACTCCCTGATAATGATTTACAATCTAACACGGAGGCAAGCCCACGGCCTCACATAATCGTTGCCCATAGCTAGCCAACACGAAATTAATTACGCGGCGGGAGACGTTATCTGTTCGTACCAGCTGAAATTCTCTTAATTCTCTTTGTGCGGCTATCTAACTTAAATATCTCATTACAGGGCCTTGGCTCGAATACCGAATGTCCGTTGTTATGCTCGGCTGTCATTCGAGAAGGTTGTACCAAAGCGCTGCTCAATGCAAACGTGTTGCTGTGGAATCGAAGTATTCTAATGTCAGCACCACTCACTTGAAAAATTACCAGTCTCGCTTGATGACTGTGATCCATTTTGTTTGTCTACGTGATTTATGACCACCCGTGCTTACTGATCAGTGGCCATTGGAACTGACAGTAATAATACGAGTTTAATGAGCAATCGCTTTGCATTCATACTACGGATTGTGCATGCAATAAAACACAGTAGTATTACAAACATGTGCATGTAATAAAACACAGTAGTAGTAGTATTTTAATACTATATAGGCTTGACTGTGATCAGACCTGATGAAAAGTGATGATACAGTCTAAGGTGGCACGCGCTTGCCTAGAAGATGCTTATTCACTCTTGATTTGAAGGAGCCCGGATTGTAAGTCGCAGGAAAGAGACTATTTATCTGAAATGATCACCCGATTGCAGAAAATTGTATGACTGGAACCCACAGATCTAGAAAACAATATGGACTGGTCCCGTCACTAAAATTAGCGTGACTATTTTTAATCTGACGAGTATAAGATGGTGTCACCTAGGTTACCTAGGTAACCTAACCTAACCTTTTTTTTTTTTTATCGCTGGGGAATGCATTTACGCATCCCGCCCCGGGCAGTGCAATGGGGCGGGTATGTGGGACTCGCTGGCCGAGAAGCGGCCAGAATACCCACTAAACCCCAGCGCAGCCCTCTGCGCCTTAATGGGGCGCCACAGGATCGCTTTCGCATGCTACTGTGACGCTCCGGCGTTATTTCCTCGTTGTTCACGGAGGGAGAAGATGCGCATAGCGCCTTCTTCTGGTTCCTGTCCGCCTTCTGCGGCACGGGTGAGCATCAGCCGCCTGCTCTCTCTCGTTCCGCAGCTTCTTTTAGTGCAATGACATTCTCGCAGAACGAGACCATTGCATTCCAGCACTCATCTTTGTCAATAATTTCGCCTATTATGGCGGACAGCGTGAAGTCTCCCTGTAAGAATGACTACAGGATATGTCGCTGAGGGCCCCAAGATGCACACTCTGCCAAAGTATGGTGTGCCGTATCGTCCGGTGCACCGCACTCATGACATACTGGCGATACCTCTCGTCGCGCGATCTGATGCAGGTACCTACCGAAACAACCATGCCCAGTAAGCACCTGCGTCAGACGATAGGTAAGCGACCCGTGCCGCCTTTCAAGCCACCTTTGTAAATGGGGTCTAATTGCCTGCACCGTCCATAATCCAGCAGTAGGGGACTCCAATTCCTCCCTCCAACCTAACCTAACCTAATCTAACCTAACTTAGTACATGAACATATTTTGACAGCAAATCGTGGCGGTCATCATGGCATGTCACGTAAGGCTAGGCTAGAATGAATGAAGAATGGCATATTCCACTAAAGGTCTGAGGGCACCTCCATAGTTTTGTTATCTCTGTGGGAAAACCTTGTATATGCAGAGTGCAGACTAATCTTCGGTCAGACATTCTAAATATCAACCGGTAACCGATCAGCAGGGCTAGACAATGTCACTTAAGCGTTTGGCGTTAACGCTAGTCGCTAGTCGACAAAAATGTATGGACAAAACAAATGACTGTAGAAAAACCACGACATTAATTAACTAAACACGCTGTGTTTGAATAATTAACAACGCTAACTTCAACGCTCGCTGGCGTTCTCGCGAACCTTATAGATAACTTTAGCGTACTTCGCTTGACAATTGACAGCCGACAGTATCAAACACAGCGTGTTTAGTTAATTAATGTCGTGATTTTTCTACAGTCATTTGTTTTGTCCATACATTTTTCTCGACTAGCGACTAGCGTTAACGCCAAACGCTTAAGTGACATTGTCTAGCCCTGCAGTAAAGCACTTATAATCGCTTAATGCTTGGCGTATACGTCTTAATTCGTACATTGTACTAGGTATATTATTGGAACGAATATAATCTTTGTTTCGAAACTGCAGGCTAACCTCGCAATGCAAATGCAGTTTCCAATAAAATGCTAAAGTATAAAGTATTACGTTTGAGAAACGGATGGTGTCCGCTGCCGGCGAACTGATAGCAAGGTCAAGTTCTGATTCGATCGGAACTCACATGGGTTATGTAAGAACGGCTCGCGCGCGTTTTCGATATAAAAACTGTTAAGGTTTATTTTCGTGTTTCATTTAGTTACATGCTTGTTTTGGTGCATACTAATACAATTTCAAGTAAATAACTCCTCATTTAATAAAATAAAATGGGCATCATACTCGTAAGAACAAAGGATTTTTTATGAAATCATCAGTTTTCCTCACACCATTCAAAAAACCAAAATTGGCTACAGAGGATATCGGGAGCAACAGACAAATTTTCTTTTTATGGGAGTTTTTGCTTTTCTGATCAGTTTTCATTTCATTTGTTTTTCCAGAATTTTCATACGAAGTTTAAATAGGTAGGTATTCCTGGGTAGTTTAATGATAAAAAATATTATGTGTCACGCGGGGCCTAAATAAACTGGCCTGCAAAAGTAAGTATCGCACTTTTCAAATTAAATTTTTTAAAAGTGTGATACTTACTTTTGCAGGCCAGTGTATTTTGGTCTCGGGCGTCGCATATTCCTCGCTACGGCTACGCTCATGATTGAATTCCATAATAGAATCCTTTGCTACACTCTGAATTCATAATAACGCCCTCGAGGAATAAAATTTTACTAGGCCCCTTGTAACACGAATAACTATTCCCACATAGGTGTCGTGTACCAAAATCGGCCAGTCACCTTTACTTCAACAACGCTCCATTTACGAGTATAACCAAATCATTTAACTAGTTTCCGTATTTGAATCCCATTATGCGACTGACTTTCACCCATACCTCCATATAAGTACAGCGTCATATAAAAATACCAAATCGCTATTGGCCTGTAGTTGTTTACATTAACACTAACAACTTTTGTTCTACGACTTTCAAAATTCAGTATTAATGTATTTCATACAAAAAAAAAATTGGTTGCCTGTAAAGTCGGTTTACTGACGATAGTTGAACGTGACAACGTCTTCTTTGTCGCTCGTTCCGCGCTCGCGAGGTAACGCCGCATGAGCGAGGTAACGCCGGTAACGCCGGATGAGTCATGTTTTTTCGTGCGTGCAACCGGCTCTACCGATTTATAAGACGTCACGTCAAAAAATACTTCTGTAAAGTGACATTACACTGTTGTGGTTTCGCGCCGGAGTTCGCGCGCCGCCACGCCGCACGCCGCGCCATTGCCACTTACCGACGTTACATCACAGAGAAGGAACAAGTAGAGTATCTCTGTAAACTGAATACATATTAGATATTTATCAAAATATCGAGTACAAAAAGTCGTAAAACAAAAGTTGTTAGTTTTAATGTAAACAAATACAGGCCGAGAGCGATTTAGTATTTTTTATTTATAACCCTGTATTAGTAATTGTACCAACTTACCAAGAAGACACGTAGATGAAAATTTAGATCTACCTATATCTAGATTAAAATGCTGATAAGCATCAGTATAGTTAGTTACTCCTAAGTTAATAAAAGTTAAGAGTTTAATCAGCCACCCACCCCACTTTACACTCTTTTTATAACTTCTCTGCACCAAAAAGAAAAAGTTGTCTGGAAGAGATTGCCTATGGCAATAAGACCGCCTTTTGCGCATTATGTCTTGTATGATTTCTTGTTTGTTATGTTTTCGTTTCTTGTAATGTGCAATAAAGTATTAATTCATTCAATTCATTCATTCATCCATTCAGCTTTACGATTATACCTACTGTTACTTTCGCGCTACTTCTATGCTAAAATTTAGATCGTTAACGTGCTTACTGTTGAATTTATAAAAATCGTTGTTTAGACATGGATTTTGTTTAAAAAATATAATTATTTTGTTTTCATTACTTACATCAAAAGCAGGTATGACATGACATAGGTGAGCATAATATTCAGATTATGGAATTTTTCGATACCTATCTCTCAAATTATGAAACCAACTCAACGAACTATTAGATAAACACTGTCCAATCCAATAGCTCATTAGCTATTAATTTTAGTAATCCTATACTCAATTGACTTGTCTATATGTGATTCAAATTATTCTTCTAATACAAATGGGCTATTATATCGGATGAATTGAAACATTAATATCGCTGTAACCTCTAACCACTTTGTATTGTTAACCTTTTACATAATCTGTTCTATGTTATTAGTGTTATTAAAATCTGCACAATCATCAGCCGATTTGCTTTGGGGCATGCCTTTCGTGCGAAAGTAAATTGTGAAATTGCTTTTGTTTCGTGGAAAAAAAACTATTCTTTACTTTTACTATCTTTCACGTCCGTTTTTGAAATATTTAATAAATCGTTAAGCATAGATAGCCTTATGATACATAAGCTAAGAATACTCGTATAATATCTCATGAACACTGGCATAGCAATTTAAGTAGCTATGCAGGTACGTGAGCATACGGTGATTGGTTTACCATCACGGAAAGCAGAGTTCAAGAATTGATGGCTCAAAGTTCAAAGGTTTTAAGCATTCAATTCATTCTGACCTACAAATGTCAAGGTTACGAAGTTTGCTTACAGAGTTTGTGACTTACTATGCGTTTAACAAATCTTCCTTTCAATATTTCAGTCGTTTGAATTCCAGATATTTTCTCAATTTCTTATTTTCTGATATTTTAGCACTGACTTTTAAAACTGAAGACTCATTATTTCTAGAATTGTGTAACATGACCAATATTCCCTTTTCATTTCAAAATCCTAAAGATTTTGCTACATTTGGGTATACTAGTAAGATTGTAAATTTACCTTACCTTATAAATACATTTTTAAAGCAAACTGTTGTTGGTTAGTAGACGATCTCTCTTTAGAGTTTAAATTTTAAAAATCCTTTTTGCGGATGATTAGTCTACTTTGTCTATCATTATGTACATAATTATGTACTAGCATTAAGTTAAAACTTTAGCCTTATCCATCCAATTTTAACAGTGCGATAATAGATTAGTGAGGCCGTAACCTTCTCCTATACATATTATCCTGCCTGTATTTATCTCTCTTTTAACTTAGAACACCAAATTGTATTTCTTGCAACATTTGCTTTGATTAAGATTACCTTACCATTGAGTTGATCAGTGATAAGCTATGAAGACTCGGTGCGCCCTCGCAATAGTTAGAGGCCAATGAAGTAACTTTAACCGCAGTTTATAGTTGTTGTTGGTTAATAGTTTTTTGCAAGGACAAGAGCACGACGGCGAACACTTGTTCATTTCGTGGTTGCCCTTTAGATGACTGTTATTAATGGATTCATGAACGTTTTTTACCAGATGGCTCGAGATTACCAAATTATTTTAGGTTTTCCTGGGCTAGGTTTTTATTTTCTGATTTTTGTAATATGCTTACGATTTTATAATATGCCAAATGTTCATTTATCCCTCTATAAAGTGATCGAGTTAATTTTATTTATTGGACACGTTTCTTCAAGATTTTCGGTTGATTTGCTTTAATTTAATACCTACATAAAAAGTTGGACAACAGTGACTGTTATTTTAATTTAAAGAATTTTACCCTAAACTGACGATGACATTCCACTAACTGTTTATCAGCTATATGCAATTGTTAGTTATTTGTTGATCTCATCTGCAGAATGATCTCTTCAAGTAAAGCAAGTAGTAATTTCTAATTTGCAAATGATATTAGATGAAATCCTGATTCGGTATTTAAAATGACTTGATTGACTTGACTTGATTGGGTCGCTCCTCCCGTAATTCCTTCTCTTACATTAATGCAAATGAAGCAAAGGGTTGTCCGATCGCTTTATGTTCATTATACCTCGATCATTGAATCCTAAAGCTATTGACTCATTCAAATTTCAATCTCATTCAGCACTCCTATCCTACTTTAGCCATGTATCATTTAATAAGACTTAAAATACTTACTTTAAAGTTCATGATTAGCTCATAGTTGACGTACCAAAGACGCGTACGAAGCGGTTTGATTCCTCGTTCTTGATACGCACTGCAAAGGCCTGGAATACCCTCCCAGGCACTGTCTTTCCTGCCACTTACAACCCGGGCGCCATCAAATCAAGAGTGAATAGGCATCTCCTAGGCAAGCGCGTTCCACCTTAGACTGTATCATCACTTTCCATCGGGTGTGATCACAGTCAAGCGCTAGCCTATATAGTTAAAAAAATATATCTATGCTGCTGATTCATTTTGAAGAAAACACCTTATAAAGATCATCATTACTGTTATCTGCTGAATACTGTATATTTCATAAATTATTTATTTTACGAAGACGAAACTGAATTACTGGAAAGTGTAAACCAGAAACGCTTTCAATACGAAACGCTACTAAAGCCCCGACAGCTTTTGTTTACATGAACCGCTTCATTATAACTCAAAATGCCTCTCGTTGCGAATTAAGGTTAGCGGGCTAACTGGTTATGAAGGCTGCATAACGTTGTATAACTGATTAATTAATATCTTGGAGGTATCATAAACTTTTATCAGACACATTCAAGACGTTCTT
The DNA here is from genome assembly GCA_036785405.1 of Coenonympha arcania. Taxonomy (NCBI): domain Eukaryota; kingdom Metazoa; phylum Arthropoda; class Insecta; order Lepidoptera; family Nymphalidae; genus Coenonympha; species Coenonympha arcania. Next base: position 10,717,374 of record CM072067.1, read on the forward strand.
TGGAGAGAGAAAAATAAATCTAATGGATAATGATTAATTTATGATCATAAGTGCAATACAAAAAAAAATACAGAAATTTATCAACTCAATTTACAGTAAAAATTATCACAAATAAAATCAAAGCAACTGACATTATTATTAATGATATTAGCCTTCTAGCTGACAAGTCCATTAACTTTTAGTCAAACTACACTTTTTTGAAAATGTTCGGATATGTTTTTAGTGTTTTTATTTGACAGCGTGTTTTCCTGACGCATGGGCTTCTTCCAGCATCTTCCATATTATTTATTCTATCCCTCATTATCTTCTTCCGCGTTGCTGTTTCTACTTTTTTGATGCCTCCTATCTTCTGTGTTTTTCAAAAAAAAAAAAAGTCAACTTACTGGTATAGAGTAAAAAAAAAAGGTTTAGAAATTAAAAATTATGTTACATTTTTGTGTCAGAAAGGCGACATTAGTACCTAAGTGTTTAGGCGTAGGTACAATGTAAACTTTATGAGCTGACGATTCTTATCAGAACTTCCTATCATCTATGTATAAAAAAATACTTAAATACTTCATCCATAATCAGAGCACGTAAACCAATGTCAATTACGGAGCAGTAAGCTCAAGAATGTGCAAGGTTGTACGGCAGCCCCCCAACATCCTTATTGACTCGGCTTGTCCTTGCGTTTGACCGGCCCTCGCCGAGTACATTCCCATATAATTTCCCAAACAAAAAACTCGTGCTGACGGTTCACGGTGATTTTTTTAAATCCGATTAAGTATGTGTTGTTTAGGTAGAGACCACTGACCATTTGATTTATTTATCTTATACTCGTATTTGGATATATCTGAAGTTAGTACTTAAATCTTTAATTAAATGTTACCATCAAATATTCGAGTATTACGTCATATTATTCTCTTTTGTAGGTATACATAAATGAAAAAAATTACTGACTGACTGACTGACTGTTACCTCTAAAAGAAGTAAGAGACCACGAAGACAATTCGCGGTCCTCTCTAATTCTCAGTAAATTAGAGGCGAACGACGCAAGACTTTTTTATTTTGCTATGATATGTACCTACTACTACAAAATAAATACTCAAAGTTATTTGATTTTTTACATAGTTACAAGCAAATCCATCGTAGAAGATCCATACATGAATATTCGTACCAATACGTTTAAGAGATAAACGCTGATTTAGATCCATCCTAATTCACACGTAGCTCTTTTCGAGAAGCATAATTTCTTCCCTATAGTGAGGAATTCGGCCGTGACTGTGTATCGCCCTTGCTATCACACGCGAAGGCCGGTTATCCGCTGGAGTCGACCTTATGCGCAATCCGCTCTATTTCCGGGTAAGGGCAACGCCTCAATGTTCAATGTTCATTCCAGTTTTATTTACTGCCCTAACGAATAAAAATAAACCTTACTTTATTTTTAGTTTTGTAGTTATGGTGTAAACCTGTTGCATTGAGGCCTTCTTCCAATTTGCTATCCCTCTTTATCATTATATGCTTTTTTAAACACTTTTTTAGGATACGTCATACGAACCCGGCCCTACAAATAATGTCTTTGAACAGGTATCCTAACCTACCTCATAAACCCTACAAGTTGAAATCTTTCATTGCGATCATAAAAGGGAATAGTAAAATTGCAAATAATTGAAGAGTGATTTGTGTTTTAATTTCTTATTTTAGCTTTCTGTACCTACTGTTCCTTTATTAAAAACTATGGAATCTTAGACTCCTAAAAAAAGCTGCGCAAGGTGTTTTCTACATTAAATACCAATAATTATAATTTTATTTAAATTCAAGTCGAATACAAAAGAACGTCGAGCTTCCGTTGAGACGGAAATATTAAACGAATATGAAATTATTTCCGAGAGGCCAGCGCAGGACGTTACAACATTATTATACGTATTCTAAGCTATTTCATAATTTTAATTTAAGTTCTATAATATACTTAATATTAATATTACGAACGTAAAACTTCGGATGTTTGTTTTCCCTTCACACTGTTACTTGTAAACCGATGTCTAAAATTTGGAACGGAGATAGCTAAGTATTATCGTATTAACACATTAACTAAATATTTTATCTCGTAAAATCCATGGTTCACTCGGAATTGATGTCTAGGTACCTAAATTAACAAATCCTCGCAAACAAAACCTGGTAAACAACGCTCATGTACCTGAAGTATATAAGCATGTTATGTGATTAATATATAAGATAACTCCTCTTTACTTCTAAAAAGAACCTAAAAGCTGGGAAGTATCAGTTGATCGAGTAGGTATGTTCGTTTTGGAATTCCTAGGAAATATGATATTCAATACACGTCCAATATTCAATGTTGTACAATAATTGGGTCATGAATTTGTAAGCTGCAGATTCCACAGTAATAATTCCTTAGAACATCAATAAAATATGAAATTATTAAAGCTATAAAAATCTTGATAAGCAAGATCATAACACTGATGACTTCAAAGCTAATAAATAACATTACGAGAAGGTTACCGCTCAACACTTCAGTATTAGATATATTGCATCTTGAAAATAACCTCCAAACCACCACACGATTGTTCTTCCGGTTCATGACAAAAAATGTTAAAAGAGTTGTATATATTTTGAACAAAACACTTCCGATAAAAACCGTTCGCAGAAGGTTTGCCGATGAGTACCTACTCCTCCCATTGTCACGGACGCGGTTACGGTTACCTAATGACCGCGTCTTGGCTCGTTGTACTAACCAAACGACTGCGGGACGCGGTCGTCTAAAGCATCTGCGATCGGGTTATAACTGTTATAAATAATGGTTATAGCTGTTATAAGTAATGGCTATAACTGTTATAAGTAATGGTGTCCTCAGTGCCTGAAGACTAAGGTCTTCGAACAGTGCGCGTGTTACCAGTGATTTCATATTATGGATCCGAGACTTGGTCTTTTACTATGGCCCTCATAAAAAGGCTCAGAGTCACTCAGCGAGCGATGGAGAGAGCTATGCTCGGAGTTTCTCTGCGTGATCAAATAAGAAATGAGGAGATCCGTAGACGAGCCAGAGTTACCGACATAACTCAACGTATCGCGAAGCTGAAGTGGAAATGGGCGGGGCACATAGCTCGTAGAACCGACGGACGTTGGGGACCCAAAGTGCTGGAATGGCGACCCCGCACGGGAAAGCGCAGTGTTGGCAGACCTCCGACCAGATGGACTGATGACATTAAAAGAGTCGCGGGAAGGCGCTGGATACAAATGGCGCAGGACCGTGCGGGCTGGAAAGCATTGCAGGACGCCTTTGTCCAGCAGTGGGCGTCCGTCGGCTGAAACGAACGTACGAACGAAGTAATGGTTAATTCACTGCTGAATAATTATTATTGTTGCCAAAAACTGGCCAAGTATGCGTTATGGCTCTTGCGAGAGTTCTGTACCTACCATAACACGAACTCCAGAATCTGACTCAGACTTGCGATTTCAAAAGTGTATGTTAGTTCTTTTGCCTAACTGCCTATAAAACATACATAAACGTCTCAAACGTTGGTGGTTGGTAAGAGCACACGTGGTGTAATTATAAAATACCTCACTATGCGCATAATTCATTCATGGATTTCGTTGTTTGTTGCTTCATCCTTTAAAGGTTAAATGAGGCATTTGCGATAAAGTTAGCAGAAATTGGCATTGCTTACATGGAATGCAATATGGTTAGGAGCAGTAATATGTTAAAGATACTACTACTATTGGGGTACTAAACCCTAAAAATCGAGTAAACGCCGCGTTATCGTGTTTAAATGCTAATTACACCAAATAGTTGGAATCGAAGATCAAGAAGTGGCAGGTGCGGGATAGGTCTGAACTGGTATTTAAATAAAAAAGTTATCACCCATGAACTATTCCGATGTCTCTTGAAATTCAACTCCAACATTGCGTGTTCATAAAGGAAAGAAAAATATAACAGAATATCCTTACACGTGATATAGGCAATAGAAAAAATATTTGAAGTAGTTATTATTCAAAGTAATGGGTAAATACTACAGTCTGCAAATAGAAATAGGTACTTGTACTTTATCCAGCGGCCAACTAACGACATCCGTTTCCAAAAGGTAATATGCCTTTCGAAAGATACATTCCCCTGATGTCACGAAACGGTAGTTAGACCTTCAATGTTCAGTACGTACAATGTGCATGAATAAAATTAAACTTTCAATATGCCATCAAATCCCACCTAATGTCTTTGTCTCACTGGTGCCGAAGCAGTGGCTGACGAAATTTTTGCAATTTGCTTACGCAGATTTCTTAATAGGTGGATTCTTAGGCTTTCTCTTACTTACCTTCCACCTATTTCATTTGGCACTACATCCCTTTGTTGATCTTGGCATTCTCTGCGCTTTTCACGTGAATCATGAAATAAAATGAAAAGTCAACACAGAAAAATTAACTTAACTTCTGTTGAATGTACTTCAACATAGAAAATACACAAAAGGATTCACACACTGAAATAAACATAAAATGAATTTTTCAGTTTCAATTATTTTTATTTTATTTCATGATTCACTTCACTCACTGTCCGAAAACGTTACGTGAATTGCTACCCTGCTGCTTCAATCTTCCATGATCTTTTGTGACTGTCATATATACTAAAGCGAGGTTTAGATTAGCAACAAAACTTGCAGAAGTTGACTTCTGCAAGCTATTGTTCCTTTATTTAGTAAATTGCATGGCCTTTGTTTAGTAGCTTTGTTTAGTGGCACCTATAATAATTAGTAGCTTGCATGACATTGACATTGCTTCCAGAAGTCAACTTCTGCTCTTACCCTTGCCTAGTCACCAGCCCGAATATGTCTGTCGTCTATACCTATTACCTAACGTATGTTTTTCTGTGTTTCAGGCGTGGTGAGCGATGAAGGGGTGGTTCGACGCTTTCCGCGAGGAAGGCGGGCCGACCCTGTACGCTTACCACAACCGCACCGCCGTAGCAGCCGACGTGCCTGCGCTGGCCCTGCTGGTCGCCGCGCTCACCCTCTACATCGCGTTCCTGGCGGTCTTCCCTGGGATCAGGAAAGAGGTGACCATCATTGAGGGTGCATTCGAGTTATAGATATTTCAATCCACGAAGACGGCGCGAAGAATAAAACATATGCGATTTTTATAGAGTTGGACTCAATAAAAATCGCATATGTTTTATTCGATTCGTATGGAGTTTGACATAGTGGGGCGCGTCATCGTGGATTGAAATATCTATAGCCTCACACACTAATGATGTGAGGCCAACTTGAATGCACCTACCTTCAAACAATAACCGGGCAAATTGGGATCACGGATATCTTTTGTAAATTCTTTGCTGTCTTGTCAGTCAGTCAGTAAAGAGGTGTCCATCATTTGACACTGATATTACTCGCAGGAGTTCTGTTGTACCACCGGTTGAACTAAGTTTATCTCCCATTAGTTATGTCTTTAAAAAAGCACACCCTTGCCCTATACACAGTTCTACTGAAAGTAAGTCCTCTAAAAGCAGTGCTTAGTCGACTTGTAGATCTCCATACATATGCGGCAAGTATCATATTGATGTTTTATAAGAGCCTGTACGTTAGGCCTATGTGAAAATCATCCTACGCGCGCACAATTCGGATTAGGAATAATTGTTTTTTTTTTGTTTTCAGAGGTTTACTACATTTACGATAGTCACGCTAAGTCTCTTCGTTGGAACTGTGATTTTAGGTGAGCTACCTTCAAATGATTTTAATATTATTACTTATTATATTTTTAAATAGATATTTTTAATTAGACTACGTATGCATAAACAAAACAATAATACTATTGTTAGAGTGTTAATCCATTGCTGCGCACGCTTTGGACGATGACATAATTTACAAGCGCTTGACGTATAAAGAATATGTATTTATTATAGACGTAAGTAAAAGCCAAGTAATCGTTTAAACTCTCACGGCTACAAAAGACTAATTAACGCTTAAAACAGGAGTTGTGTTATTTTTATGGCCGTTTTCCATATTTGCAGCATTATGTTTCTTAAATGCACGATAGTTACTATTTTCATAATTATACAGCGCTGTTGTTTCCATTGACCACCCAACCAAGAAATCATTGCATTATATCCCATTATACAGATGCATACCTACGCTTCCATGAGAAGAAAAGCAAAGTGATTTTAAGTAGTTTAATTTTAATTGGATATAGTTATACTCGTAAGTATTTAAAGGCCGATTTTTAAGGCCGTTAACTAAGGAATAAATATGACGTTTTGACAGATTTGTATGGCATATATTATTCCTCAGATAGTCTATCTGGCGACTGTAAAAATCGTCCGTTGGTGAAATAGAAATACGATATTTTAATATTAATTCTCGTATTTGTTAATCTTAATTCTCGTATCCACAACATTTGTAACAAAATTCCTCCAAAACGGCTTGACCGATTTTTTGTATCTATAGCTGAAAATGACAAACTATTAATATGGCAAAACAACGTTTACCGGGTCAGCTAGCATTACCACAGATCAGAGAGAGAAGTAAGTAAGTTATTATTACCATCTCTGTTCTTTGAGTATTACTATTAAGTATTAAGTAAACCTAGTAATAACTCATGTATAGATTATACTATAGGCGCAGTGTTAAAAGATCCTACTACCTAACTGAGCTATAGCGCTCACAATCACGACCTTAAACGGATCTACCGGTTGCGTAAGCCCGCATGCGGGTATTTTGCTGACGACACTAATATAGGGATGTATCTACGAGTATGATAGCTCAAAAAAATCATACAAAGGTCGATTGCCGAATCAATCGAGAATACAATTAGGCAACACGAGCACCGAATACATAATATTACTGATACGAGGTTGTTTGTCTTCCGTCAGACCGTGACGAAGCGAAAAAGACTTCCTGTAAAAATAATTCAATAGTTATTCCAGTATTATTTATGATAATTATAAAAAAACCGGCCAAGTGCGAGTCGGACTCGCGCACCGAGGGTTCCGTACTCAAGAAGTACTGAAGCAAAATAAGCTTAGTTAGTTATAGCTAGGTACTTTTAAGATTCGTTCGTACTAATGTAGATGTAACACGACCAAAACTGTAATGACCAAAGATGTAAATATTACGACGGTAATAATTACCTTTGTTAATAAACCGCAAAACTAACTTTGTTTGTAGAGGTTTATTGTTAATATCAAAAAACTATGCTAGTTAGAGCATTGGCTATAGTTTTCCTGTAAAATATACGTAAATTGCTATTGACCATACTTATTTGAGATTTTTCGATTGGTAAACTCCGGAGATAAGGGGGGGAAACGGTATTTTTTTAGACATTTTCCCCGATAAATCAAAAACTATCATGACTAAAAATAATTAAAAATCGGTTTTAGAATGTACAAAGTAAACCCTTTCATATGATACACCACACAGTACAGTTATCTCACTTTTAAATTTCAACCCTCCGATTTTCCCCCCTTTTTAAATAAGAACAAAAATAATTTCCTTTTTTTTTATTCCAGTGTCATTGGGCCACTAATATACACAACCATTCCAAATTTCATATCTATAGCTCCGGTAGTTACTGAAATAATCGAGTGTGACGGACAGACGGACAGACAGACGGAGAAAGTCGCACCATAAGGGTTCCATTTTACCATTTTGGTACGGAACCCTAAAAAACAAAGCATGGCCCGAGCACAAGGCATACAGGCTACTGAATTTTACGTCAAGTGTATTTACCTACCGATTGGTAATAATTATTATGCATTGAAGTCATAAGGCGCTTCAAATCGGCACGAAAAATGAACTGTCAATTGTATAGAATGTTTGATTCAGCGTACTAAAGGTAAACCGCTTTACATATAAATACAATTAGCTATATATATATTAATAAACACACACACACACACACACACACACACACACGTACACACACACACGCACGCACACACACACACACGCGCGCACGCACACACACACACACACACACACACACACACACACACACACACACACACACGCATATACATAAACATAAACACGCAAACACACATCTAAATCTGTCTTTTTTTTGTAACGGAAGAGCGGGGCTTTCTAACACAGGGGCAATTTTAGTGCCCTTAAATGAAAGTCCCATCTCATTGTATTTATAATTTAAACTGTTACGGAAATAAACAATTTTTGATTTTAATTTTTTTGACCGCTATAAACTTGAGCCTCCTGATGGTCTGCGGGACGCGGGGCGGGTGATGCGATTGGCTATAATGATACGGCAGCGCTGTCAGCGGACAGTGACAGACTAGCTGATTGGTAGAGTAACTCTCGCCCCGCGTCCCGCAGACCATCATGAGGGTCAAGTTTATAGCGGTTTGTCTTATAGTATAAAAGAGATCAGTGTCCACCGTCTGTTCCATAGCACTGATATCAAAATGCATGTTTCCAGTATGTAAGCACGGCTCGTCGTGGCATGTGTCCGGGGCGCGCGTGTCCCGCGCCGCGTACCGCGCCTTCTCCGCGGAGCGCCTCGACTGCTGGCTCGCCGTCCACGTCGGCTTGGGCCACGTCAATGTTTCCCTTACTGGTCAGTACAGGAATCCTATCTCAATGCTGGTGTTGGTGGTCCTTTGCATGAGTCGGGAGTCCATCACATTCACGACAAGCATGGAGAATTGCCATCCATATACTTCTGGTGAGGAAAATTCTGTCTCAAACAGTGTTTTCTTATCAGATGATCACGACTGCTCTGTCAATAGCAAAATGACGAGAGCGAGCTTGCCTAGAGGTTATACTCTTGATTTGAAAGTAGGAATTGTAACTGGTGAGGAACACGGCAATCGGAAGGACATTACGGACTCCAGATCGTATTGATGGGACTGCGTAGCATATTAGAAACAAGCAAAGTGGTTCGTCTGTCTTCTATGCAGGGCAGATCCTGTTTGTGACGCCAAGTAGCTGGTCAAGATTAAAAAATGCGGCTAACTATTCGTGTAAACATATCCACCCAATCACGAGTACCTAATCAAACCCTACCCTCTTCAACTTTTCTATTTTATGTTTTGGATCCAGTTTTCTGTTCAAATCCTCCTGAAATCCCTTGAAAAAATCCACAAAATATTTACCTGATATAGATATAAAAATTCTTATTATTTCCAGCATTGTCATGGGGAAACTTATCAAAAGGAGATCCAGGAGTGGACTACAACGAACAGTTCCAGTGGGAGGAGGCCGGCGCCATTCAGGAGTGGTATCGAGCCGGCCTTCTTCGAGGTCTACCATATCCCGTACTGTCTGTCGCTGAGCACTTCGCGGCGGAGCACGAGGGGTTCGAGTGGGGCGCGAAGTACAGAGCAGCCGGGTACACCACGACTACGCTGCTTTGGTATGAAGTGCACATAATACACGTGGCGTTGCCAAGTATGTAGAGTATTGGTACGCAGTACACCGGACACCCTGGTATCATGTGCGTCAAACTCTTGTATTGAGATTTGAGATTGCCCATCTCCTATTATTGGTTAAGAACCATTACCAAACGAAAACAGTGTAACAGTACGTAATAATCTGAGATGGTACGTCATAATTTTTGATTCCTGAATTCACTAAGTTCTATTTTAGGTTCTCGTTTGCCTTCTAGCTTTAAGCTCACTCCATTTCGATTGGTCCAGGTTATACATAGTAAGCATTCTAAATCTTATTGGAAAATCAGAAATGGTTATATTTAACTTCTTATACCCACTTGCACCGAAGGCAAACTTTCCTCGTGTTCTTGTAGTCTAGGACTGTTATTCTCATGTCAAAACATAAGGATAATAAACAAATAACGGTTTCAAGACTACGCAACGCCACGTAATATCTTTGGAAGAACCCCACTCAGATAATAAGAACTTGATCAGTCATTCGCCCATTCCAGGACAGCGCTCGCGTTGTGGCTGCTTATGAACCTGCTACTGGTTGTGGTGCCGCGGTATGGAGCATACGCCATGGCATCGCTGGGCGTGACGCTGTGCACCGCGGCCGGCGGCTACTGGGCGTCGCTACCTCATGTTCCTCTTATAGTCAGACTCGATGGAGCTATGCTGTTCTTCTCGCTGGGCTGGTGCTTCTGGCTAGTTCTTATTGCCGGTACGTTTAATCAGGATCCTTATTTATCTCATGAACCTGCTGCGGGTCGTAGTTCCGCGGTACGGAGCTTACGCCATGGCATCCCTGGGCGTGACGCTGTGCACCGCGGCCGGCGGCTACTGGGCGTCTATAGTCAGACTCGATGGAGCTATGCTGTTCTTCTCGCTGGGCTGGTGCTTCTGGCTAGTTCTTATTGCCGGTACGTTTAATCAGGATCCTTATTTATCTCATGAACCTGCTGCGGGTCGTAGTTCCGCGGTACGGAGCTTACGCCATGGCATCCCTGGGCGTGACGCTGTGCACCGCGGCCGGCGGCTACTGGGCGTCTATAGTCAGACTCGATGGAGCTATGCTGTTCTTCTCGCTGGGCTGGTGCTTCTGGCTAGTTCTTATTGCCGGTACGTTTAATCTGAATCCTTTGTATTCATTTAATATAAAAACTGCCTCGTCACGTATTCTAGTCATATACACCAATGAAATCAGATATGAGGAGATCTGTAGACAAACTAAAGTCAGCGACAAAGATCAACGTATCGCGAAGCTGAAGTGGCAATGGGTGGGGCACATAGCTCGTAGAACCGACGGACGTTGAGGACCCAAAGTGCTGGAATGGCGATCCCGTACTGGAAAGGGCAGTGTTGGCAGACCTCCGACCAGATGGACTGACGACATTAAGAGGGGTAGTCACTGGATACCTACAAGTGGCGCAGAACCGAGTCGATTGGAAATCATTGCAGGAGGCCTTTGTCCAGCAATGGACGTCCGTTGGCTGCTAACACGAACGAACACCAGAGAAAGAACGAATAAAACATAATATAGTGCGCGGCAAATAAGTTGACCAATAATGGCGACCGTCTGCGCAGTTAGGTAGGTGCATTAACTCGCGCCTTGTCTCACGCTCTTCCCTTTGCGGCGCCCCCTCATAACGTATCTCGTTGACACCTGATAATGTCGTCTGTGCAAGGTTCAACTTATACTTCGCCTAAAGTAGGCGTCGTACTCTACCGTATACCTACATCCTCATTTATTTTAGCAATTTGGATGAGAAACAAGATTAACGTGAATGCAACGGTTTATCCGAGGAAGGATTGCCGCTAGATGGCGCTATTTAAGATAGTTACAGTTTTTAATCATTTACTCCAATCGTAATGAACTATTTTTAATAATATGTGTTTTGCGGAAGTACAACGTTGCCTTTTATTTTATCACATCATTATTTTAAACTAAAACGTAACCATTTCGTTATCTAGTTCAAATATAAAAATCTGTCATCTCTATCAGCGTAGGGACACGACGAGCACCCACACATAGACGCTATGGTTTCAATCCAGGATCTGTGGTTCTTACGTTTTCTACCAATTGTTAGCGTAAAAAAGGACATAGATGGCGTATATCAATACTCAGAGATATCATTTATAGTCCACAATATCAGATTTTCGGAGAGAGATCAATCAACTCCGAGCTGGTACTAAAATTTTCTTGATAAAAAACAAAAAAAAAACTAGTTATTGCCCGACCCAGGGATCGAACCAAGGAGCTCATAGAGTAGGTAAATCATTACAGTACTACTGTAACTCTATGCACCTACTACCTTGTTACTAAGTATCTAACAAGTAATTACCTACCTATAGACATTTTACTCCACGAAGACGCGCCCCATTTTGTGAAAATAGCTAATGTTTCATTCGATTCCTATGAAGTTTGTCGGAGTGGGGCGCGTCGTCGTGGATTGAAATGTTTATACCTATCTACTTATACTATAATATTGATATCTATTATTTTGACGACCGAATCGCGTAGCGGTAGCGAACCTGCCGTTGCGACGTAAGTCGGTCGTGGGCTCGATTCCCACTATTGGTAAAGGTTTGTGTGATAAGGAGGAATATTTTCCGGTGTCTGGGTGTTTTTCAGTATAGGTATTATATGTATAATATTATATTCTCTAATATTTAAAATTCTCTCGCCAATTTTGTTACCAAACTCCTCCGAAACGGCTCGACCGGTTGTTATGAAGTTTGCAGTGTATGATCGGTAGGTCTGAGAGCAGGATGTTATGTTTTTTTTATATTCCTAATGGCAATTCAACGTTTGCCGGGTCAGCTAGTTTATGTATATTAAGTATATATAGTATATATACTTATATATACGTCATATATATATATTTATCCCGCAAGCAATCTGACACCCGCTGAAGAAAAAAAAACCTGTCAAGTGCGAGTCGGACTCGCGCACTGAGGGTTCCGTACTTCAACCGGAGGAATAAAACCATAAAAACCACTTTTCTTATCGAACCGCAAAACTAACTTTGTTTTTAGAGGTTTTATTGTAAATATCAAAAAACTACTTATTAGATCTCGTTCAAACCAATTTTCGGTGGAAGTTTGCATGGTAATGTACATCATATATTTTTTTTAGTTTTATCATACAGTACGCGCGGCGAAAGTTTGGCTTTGACCGTTATTGCGCAGAAATCAGAAATTGGGTATCAACCAATCAGAGAAATCAGAAATTGGGTATCAACCAATCAGAATATGGGTACCCATGCGCAGTTATCCCCTCCACCCGAAGGTCAAAGCCAAACTCTCGCCGCGCGTACTGTACTCTTATTTTAGAAGTTACAGGGGGGGGGGGACACACATTTTACCACTTTGGAAGTGTCTCTCGCGCAAGCTATTCATTTTAGAAAAAAATGATATAAGAAACCTTAGTATCATTTTTGAAGACCTATCCATAGATACCCCACACATATGGGTTTGATGAAAAAAAATTTTTTGAGTTTCAGTTCTAAGTATTATTACAGTATTACAGTACCCCCAAAATTTATTACTTTTTTAAAAATTTGTGTGAAAACCTTAATGCGGTTCACAGAATACATCTACTTACCAAGTTTCAACAGTATAGCTCTTATAGTTTCGGAAAAAAGTGGCTGTGACATACGGACGGACAGACGGACAGACGGACAGACAGACATGACGAATTTATAAGGGTTCCGTTTTTTGCCATTCGGCTACGGAACCCTAAAAATCAACGTAAAAATGGTTGCATTTACCCACAACACGGATTTCTTTTAGAAAAAGGTTTATACTAGCAAAAACTTCGGGTTATTATAAACCTTAAAGTGAAGCAGGTAAGGCTTAATTTTGATTGCTAAACACATAACAGTTACGACGTTTATCATCAGACTCGGGATAGGCAATAAATTTTAACCGTCACTCGAAAGTCGAAAATCTGTATTACAATATGTACAAAAAATATTTAGTCTAATACACAACATTACCCGTACGCAATAGAGTTGAAAATAGAAAACGCGCGTGTGCGCGTATAACGTGGTGCGGTAGTTCAATTTTAGCACATAAATATTACCATAATCTAGTATAGTATTATATTATCTGTGCCATAATCTAACTAGGTCCTCTTTAGGTAGATACTTGATATTGTACCTCACATATTTTGCTACTTTCTTTACTCGGCTCATAATCTAAATATATAAAAGAAGATACTGACTGACTCATTCACTCATTCACTGACATATCAACGCACAGCCCAAACCGCTGGGTCTAGAGACTTCAAATTTGGCACACAGGTTCCTTATGAGGTCTAGGGGTGCACTAAGAAAGGATTTTTCAAAATTCCCCCCTAAAGGGGTGAAACGGGGCTCCAAAGTTCGTATTTTACCATGCTTCAATACTCCTTCACGCCAAAACTACTGAACCGATTTGGCTCAAATTTGGAATTGAGATAAATTGCATCTTGGATTAGCACATAAGCTACTTTTCATCCCGGGAAAATCCATGGTTCCCGTGGGATTAGTTAAAAACTGAAATTCACGCGGAAAAAAATCTTCACGCTGCAAGTACAAGACCGATTTGGCTGAAATTTGGAATGGAGATAGATGATATCCTGGGTTAATAAAAAGGCTACTTTCTACTTACCCGGAAAAATCCATGGTTTTCGCGGGAAAACTGAAAAATTGATATTCACGCGCGAAAAATACTACTTGACGCTGCACTTACTGAACTGATATGACTGAAATTCGGAAAGGAGATAGATTTTATCCTGGATTAATACATAGGCTAAATTTTCATCCCGGAAAATTTCATGGTTTCCATAATAATAGTGATAGATAATATGCCTTCATGCCGTAATATTACTGAACTGATTTGGAATAGAGATAGATTATATTCTGGATTAAAATCAATGGTTATTTCTCCCGCGTGAATATTAATTGTTTTTCACTATTCCAGCGGGAGAAATACTCATTCACGCTGCAACTATTGAAATTTTTGACTGAAAGTTAAAATGGAGATAGATTTCGCTATAAATTAACACAAAGGTTACTTTTTATTCCGGAAAATCGATGGTTCCCGTGAGAATAGGGAAAACTAAAATTTACGCGGGCGAAGCCGCGGGTATCTGCTAGTATATAATATTGCTACCTCGGGGTAGAAAGGTCGTAAAAACCAAAACCCTACTTTTCAGGACGAGCAAAAAAGAAAATTTTTAAAACTTTTTGGCAAATAACTTTTTTGTTTTTATAGGTATATTGACCCTATTAAGCGATATTTTATTAATTCTATATGTTTTTTGCAATGGATAACCTTATTTTATTCTCAATCTCTTAGTTTAGAAGTTAGCTTGGATTTACGACCAATAATTTTTTGAAACTTGGTTCATACACCCCCTAATTATTTCAGTTGTGACATTGTAATGAGTTGTAACTAGATATAAGTCGTTGTTATTGTGCTAAAAAACCATTAACATAAAATAGAGAGAGTCGTAAAATCAATAGGTACCTTCTGCACGTTGAGAGTCATAACTATGATAACTTTACTTTAATTTACATAACTTAATATAAACTTGAGTGATAAAATCCATTTAACCTAAGTACCTACAGGTACCTACATATGAACTTATTACAATTTTTAACCAGTTAATAAATCAAAATTACTATTTAAGTATTTTTTTACATTATCAATTTACTTAAAGCAAAGTACAAAGTGATTTAAGGCTTTCCTCGTGGTTTGAAGACATAATTTAACGATTTTTACGAGTACATACCACGATTATTTGTAAATACATAATATTTTGCCAATATTTCGTTCTAATTGCATAGACCGTATCGGTCTACCCTCCTCCTAGATCTTTTTGACTTCATTTCGCGAGTTGTCACGCAAACACACACTAACAACGTCATTTTTCACCCTTGCTTTATTGCGACTTTGCTTCGGTTTGTACAGTTCTACAATCGTATTCCACGGATTGGCTAATTTAAACCCGTCTTCACGATTTAAATTCCAGTGTTTTTGAATTTCTAGAAGCTAGAACCAGCCTAGGTATAAAGTGACGGTCTGTGGATAAAACCATGGGGCTCAATCCAGTGTAGTACCTGGTTGCAGAAGATTCTCCGCGATCGATGACTTCTGAGGTTCATTATTCCTAACCGTTTTTATATTTAGCACACGGGTAGCTATGGATCTCTTCGTTTGCCCAAAGTAAAAAAAGTACAAAATACTTAAGAAGACGTAAAACACAACGTTAATCAGTAATTATTATCATTAACGCTGATCAGAGCATCATCTTCTTATGTTGGAAATTAACAAAAATATAAAACTTTGACAGCACTTTATTTCTATATTAATTTTCACCTCGGTCATCTTCATCGTCTTCGTTTATTAGGGTAAATTCAAAAATTCATCTTGATATGGTTTAAGTATGATTTATTCATCACATAAACGTATCAAATCATTGTATTTTGCAGTTGAAATAGGGAACTGATGGTCATTCAACTTTAGTAATAATTTACCAAATGCTCGCTATTTCCATTTTTGTGAATTTATCAGTTATCGTGAATTCGTACTCATCCTTTTCCCTTTTTCCTTTTTATAGATTCTTCATAAAGATTGATTGTTTCTTCTAGTACCTCTTCACATACAGAATACTTAATTTGTACTTGTTTTTAAAAACTTTACAATCCTGATATGTTGGATTTTTCTGAAATGAAAGTGTGTTTTCGGACGGTACATCGCTGGGGACGAAAATCCCGAGACGAAGAAAATTCGGGAAATCCTTTCTCGTAAATTGTTTCTTGTTGTCAAATACAAAACTCTACGTCGATGGGAGTTTGTCTGTCTTGTTTGTTGGAGAGTCGATGGGATGTTTCTAGTAACAATTCATCAGCTGATAACAATATGTTATCAGCTGATGAATTGTTACTAGAAACTAAATAAGTATGTTAGTTTTCTGTTTCATTTCATTCATATTCTCATTGTACACAAAAGAAATATATCTTTCCTTGGCTTAGGAAAACTGATATTCTATTCATTGTTGAATAATATCATGTAAAAACCGATTCTCGAACACGTTACATCTGATCATCATTACCATTACTCTTACACTATTTCTGGTTCTTAAGTTTCTTAAATTCTACACAAATGATAACGTTTTTGAGTTCCCGAGGAAGTGCGCAGGTAGCTTTTCAATCAACATCTTTACGTATTCTTTATCATCGGAAGAATATTTGGCAGGGACATTGCCTATCCTTGAGTCATTTTTCATTACTCTCACACTGTTTCTGGTTCTTAAGTTTCTTAAATTCTACACAAATATAACGTTTTTGAGTTCCTGAGGAAATGCGCAGGTAGCTTTTCAATCAACATCTTTACGTATTCTTTATCATCGGAAGAATATTTGGCAGGGATATTGCCTATCCTTGAGTCATTTTTGGCCTTGCATTCTTTAAAATGCGACTAACTGTACAGTAAAAATTTCTGAGTACAATTTACAAGGCAGTATTTATCCAGTAGAAATTGTAAATATATTGTTATTAAATTTTGTAAGACCCCTTTGTTCAGCTCACAAGGATTTTGTCCCATAGTTCTTTATAGTTCTGAGTCTTCTTCTCTGTTTTTGTACCTTTCACCTTTATCTTCAAGTTGTTTTCGAAACATTTTTGTATTAATTGTTTTTTCTTACGATTATATTACGTTGTTAATGTTGGTCAACGTTGGTTGCCTTTTTATTATGTTGGTTAATGTAAAATAACCTTTACTAATAGGAGTCAGTGTGCTGGGAAAGAGATTGGAAGGATTCTAGTGACGGTCCCCGTAGATTCCAACTAAATTATTTGAATTTATTCATCTGAATATTATAAAAAAGGAAGAAAGTGATTTGGAAGTAGAAGCCTTGAGAAATAGTAAACTACGTCGTATAAGCCCTTAATATCATCAAAACAAAAAATCAATTGAAAGCAAAAGGTGTATAAACCATGTATAGATATTTCAATCTACAATGACGCGCCCCACTCTGTCAAACTCCATGCGAATCGAATAAAACATAAGCGATTTTGAATGAATGGGGCGCGTCTTCTTAACATCTATTGTCACCGGCGTCAATTCACTATCTGTTCTCATTGAACCACACCACTTGACCTCTTGAGAAAACAAAAATTAAAACTAAATTCTTTAACTATTATCTGCATTACTCTAATCTATGACGTTGATAAAAAATGGAATGGGAGGCCCGTTATTATTGTAAAAAAAAGTATATTATTTTATAATAACGTAAAAAATTAGTATGACGAGTCGCCGACGATGTACCTACATCTTCTTAAAATGTATTTTTTCGAACGTAATTTCGTTTCAAGTTATTTGTTTAGGGATGCAAAAGCCAATTTGCACTTCACGAATGTATTCCGAATGGGTGTAGATACTTTATCGTCAGTTGATCAATTTGAGTTCAGGGTGTAAAAACTAAATTGTAATTATCATTGGTTTTTACAACCAAGCGCATTTTGTTACTTAGGTATTACACCATACTTGGCTCAAATCTACCGTCTTTTACACCCTGAACTTCTAAATTAATATGGTATTACTCCAAATAGTTATAGCAATAATAGTTTTTTTGGTTCTTACATCATAAATTCCACAAAAACTGTGTTCAAACTTTGAAGTCATCTGGGTCGTATAACCCGTTATTTTGCGAATTTGAAAGCGTCACAAAGACAAATCGATAGAGCGGGAAATTTTGAATAAAACTGCATTCATAACTCATTTTCGGTAAAATGGTTTATACGACCTTTCTACCCCGAGGTGTCAATATTATATAATGATATAATGCTCGGCTCCATCTTTTTATATGCTCGCCAAACTCCTTCCCGACTGTTTTATTAGCACAAAATGAAAAATGATTAGGTATAAAAATATCAGTAAAAAGAAAGACCTGTGGCACTCGGAGACTGCCGCGGTAAATATAAGTGTTGCCCAAATGCAAGAACAAGACGAGACTCAGCCAGTCTTGGTCTTGGTCTTGCGCTAGTATATGTGGTCTTGGTCTTGGTCTTGCACTCCGAGTCTTGGTCTTGGTCTTGGTCTTGCAGCAAGAGTCTCGCAAGTCTCGCAATTATCTATTAGCCTATTGCTGGTCCCGAACTCCTACACTCTCCGAAACGACACTCATAGCCACAACGACCTCCTATAGTAATGTTATTATCTCGCTGCAGACTCGGTCATAAATCATTCGAGTGTTTCGCTTTTGCTGTTCTGCAGTAATGCACAACTCAACAAAGAACAACAAAAGCGAAACACTCGAATGATTTATGACCGAGTCTGCAGCGAGATAATAACACTACTATAGCGCAGTGACGCGCGCCTGGATTGAATGGGAGGTCGCGGGTTCGATTCCCACCACGGGCCACTTTGGAATTTTCAATTTTATAATTTCTTATTTGGCTCAGGTCTGGTCTGGTGGGAGGCTTCGGCCGTGGCTAGTCACCACCCTACCAGCAAAGACGCACCGCCAAGCGATTTACCGTTCCGGTGTGTGCTGTGTAGAAACCGCTAGGGGTTGCTTACCTCTTCCAAGGTAGTACGATAACATCTGCAGCTGCATCGTCACTTACCATTAGATGAGATCACAGTCACGTACTTACTTGTAGTGTGTAAAAAAAACGGAGGTCGGCCCGCGAAATTCAAATTTTATTTTGTTTTCGCAAATATTTAACTAGTAGGTACAATGAATTAGGCTCATGGCATCCATTTTGCGAAAAAATTGGTTGCCTGTAAAGTCGGTTTACTGACGATAGTTGAACGTGACAACGTCTTCTTTGTCGCTCGTTCCGCGCTCGCGAGGTAACGCCGCATGAGCGAGGTAACGCCGGTAACGCCGGATGAGTCATGTTTTTTCGTGCGTGCAACCGGCTCTTTCGATTTATAAGACGTTGTCACGTCAAAAAACAATATCATCTTCACAGGTTTATATAAAAAAGTTTGCCGAGTTTGACGTGAGTTCGCAATTCACAAATTGGTTGATATTCGAACTACATTTCTAAACTGGACATTTTCAAGTACTTAAATATCTTTTTCTTCTAATATATAAAATTTTCTCGCTTTTCTTTATTACCAAACTCCTGCGAAACGGCTGGACCGATTGTTATAAGTGAGAAAAAAAATTGGTTGTCTGTAAAGTCGGTTTACTGACGATAGTTGAACGTGACAACTCTCGCTTGCACTTCAAGCCTTACATGGAACGCCTCAGAGCGAGGTAACGCGAGCGAGGTAACGCCAGTAACGCCGGATGAGTCATGTTTTTTTGTGCGTGCAGCCGGCTCTATCGATTTATAAGACGTTGTCACGTCAAGAATTATATGGCAAAACAACGTTTGCCGGGTCATCTAGTTTTACATAAAATATTAAACTGTGAAGATTTTAGTAGGTACCTACCTACTCTTATTTTCGCAAAGTGAATTCCATAAGCCTACTTCGTTGGATTAGTTAAATAATTGCGAAAAATAGAATTTTTATGAACTCAACAAATTCGAGTAGGTACCTACCATGTAATTCGGATGTAAACAGCCGCGCCAGCGAAGTATTTTTATCATGTATCTATACAACGCCATCTATCATGATGGCGTTGTCCAACTTCAAAAATAATATGTCAGACACGTAGTTGTTTTAGGTAGTTATAATAGATGTCGCTAGTAACACAAGGTGAAGGTATGTACTTAGATACGCACACATGTGTAAATTTGGCGTTTTTTAAATGCCGTATTATTCTTTAACTAAAGTAAATATTCGCCTGATATTTAAATTGCGGGTATAAAAAGTCCTAAGTAAATCGTAAATATCAATAAATTTAACAACAAATGTATATATTTTCAAGATTAATTCAAGTGAAAAATGTATGAGAGCATCTCCTAGCTTGTGGCCCTTAAGCGATTTTTTAATTATTGCAGGTGGCATATGCCTCGTAGTAGGTCTGCTGATAGCAGCGTTGGATCTAGTCTGGCCGCACAAGTTCTCGACCGTGCTGGAGGTCGACTACGACACTCCGTACGACAGACATGTGCTCATAGTGGACAGCAGGCAGCGGGCACGACCGCAAACACAAAGTTCGCTACCGTCTAGGATACTAAGGTTAGTAAGCTTTCTATATTAAGCTCCCATTTCATTGCTGCGCAGGATGCACACGCACGACTCAAATGCGTGCGTGTTTATACTCAATTGCATAATATATTTCGTTCAAAAACAATAGGACCTTGAACTGTTATTGTATTTTCTTCTCTCTCACACAATAAAGATATTTCAATCCACGAAGACGCGCCCCACTCTGTCACTCACTTCACTTATGTTTAATTCGATTCATATAGAGTTTAACAGAGTGCGGCGCGTCATCATGAATTAAATATCTATAATATCATTTTTGTGTAGTTCGAAAAGCGAATTATGAAAGCAATCGCTGCATTTTATTTTATAATGTGTTATGGATTTTTGTCATATTTTCTTTACCAAAATATTTTTGCTACAAGAAATTTTAATCGGACCTCAAAAGTTCTTGGTGACTGAGAAAAATTAATAATTTCTTTCTTTGGCAGGAGGCTATCGTCAAAGACGCGTGACTCGCAGCGGCAAGTGTCGATGAGTATAGTCAACGAGGGTGCTGGCCGAGACAACCCAGCATTTTCCCCCGCGCAGCGGAAGCCAAACTCACCGTGGAGGTACCCGCTGTTTAGACGACAAATTGACCGGTAAGCCCTTTTTGAGGTATAAATGTCCTCTAATATACCGATTGTTATGAAATTTTCCGTATAAATTGTATATGTTTGAGATTAGGTCGTAAGCTATTAACATTCCTCCTTCTACGAAGCAGTTCTTCGGATAGGAGATCATACATCACAGGATTACTCACCGTGAATGGCTTATTCGAATCGACTTGACTCAAAATGTATACGAAACTTATACTAACCCTACTGGTGTCATGGTATGTTGGGCTTTGGATAAAGGTACTTAATACCTCAATGAAGCTACGAATAAAGAATTTTTTACTACATGTTGATGCCTCAAACGAATTGTCACAGTGAATGTCTATGAAAAATTTCAAATTCATAAATAGCAAAATTTATACACACCAATTTTATTTGTTTAGTATTATTTTCCAATTACCTTTTCACTTTTTTTTTAATTTAGCCTGTGATCCTAACCAGTGTTGTGTGTATATTTCAGAGCGGACTCAGCCTCGAGTTTCGGGTCAAGCATAAACGGTAATAGTTCCGGTATCAAGATGTCACCACTGGCAGGCAGCCCACCTTCTGCTTCACTATCAACGAGTATGTCGCCGCAAAGGTAATTGTTCTATTTTCTTTTAAATATTTGTAATGGTTTTATCACAAGATTTTATTTACTTGCAATGTTTGAACATAATTTTAATTATAATATATGACTGTGTAATTAACTTGCAACATAATTCAAAATTCATTCTGAGTCATCGTAAAGGGGGTGGACGGCCCAAGATGGCGGACTATTATTTTTTAAGCATTTCCATCAAATGGGTATCAAGTAGAAGGAGATCGATGAGAAGGAGGATGATGTAAAAAAGGATTAAAGAGGACATTGATGAGGAATACGAACAAACTGACGTCTTAAACCTTCTTTTAAAATATGTTTTTTTCTATTAATTAAATGCACAAATCCTGTTTTCCAGATATCGGCCTCAGTTACCAGCGACAGAACGAGTAAAAGCTGAAATGTGGTAAAATACTGAAATGTGGTGAAATATAATAAAGAAAGGACATTTATTTTAAATGTAGATTTCTTATAAAAGTTTCAAAAATTGCCGATCTCTTAAAATTATGAGGGCGACTACGGTCGACGTAAACCTCAGTAAAAAAAGTATTATTTTTTATTCAAATTAAAACGTGAGGTGTAGCGCTAGAGTAAGTGTATTTTATGGACTCGTATATATACAGATCCCGGTCGTGAAGCTTACAACATCGGATTTAAATATGTGAGAAAGAGACAGGATACGCGTTTTTAAAACTTGAATTGTGTCTTCTCGGCCGAGACCTGCTGTATCTACAAATAACGTGAAGTGTAAATATGTACCTATTAACTTTATTATTAGTGTATAGGTAAATTAAACTATAAATTATATCAGTTCTGTCCAGTGTCATAAGTAAACTGTAAATTCTTGTACCTCGTAAAATCATGTAATTTTGTTGTAGTTTTCATTAAGTATACGAACATTATTATCGACACAAGTGAATACTTTGTGCCATTTGTAAAATATATTTGTGTACGACCTTAAAGCGCTGTACCACAAGGCGGGTTTGTCAATTGCAGGGATAAAATAAACAATATCCAGTTTATGCTAGACTGCGACAAGTATTATGCAGTAGTTATAATATTTATGATTTCATCTATATGCACTTTGATGGTGACCATCCGCCTATGTGGCATGTGCTCTTTGAAATGTCAAACATATATGACATATTAATACCTATATTATTTAACCTATGATATAATTACATACAAATTCTCAACGAACGTTCTTATGCGTTATTAATATCAAAAATCTCATTTATTTGTTTAATTTTTTAAAATCGTCATCCTTATAGCGCTTATAAAATTATAAAATGTATTTTTCATGTTTTAAGACGATATCCAATTTCGGCGTACGCCATGCACGTGCATTTTGACAGCCACACTGAAGGGACACAGACTCATTGAGTCAACAGTGAAACCTATCTATAACCTATTTATTATTAAAGTTTAATTTTCTTCAAAACCGATATAATTTAAACTAGCCATTTTTGACAGATTGACTTGATTGTGTGTGTGTGTGTCTGTGTACGAAAATGTGGAAGGTCTCATCTTTGAGACATCAACACTTTCTATTTATGTAATCTACAATCTCGCAAAAGAACTTAAGAAGACTATTGTACGAGTTAAACACCTGAATCAAGAATTTATCGATCCTAGGTGCTGATGAGGGGTGATGGGTATATCATATAAAAATTAGACCTTGAAATAGGTACCTAAATCACTTTGACAACTCTGATAGTTGGCGACAACAAATTTTCATAAATCATAATATTATTATGCCGTACGTGGTGTGTCACGTAATTGTGTACCGTCTTAAAAGTTTAATTTATAGAAGGAACGAAGTCATTTAGTAATAGAGTTTAGTTTAAGTTATTTATTTTATTAGTTGCCAAACACGTAAATAATACCTTAATAATTCATATAAAAACTATAACTGTATAATTTCTTTACGTACTATGATAAAAATCCAATGTTATGTATGTTTAATTAATAAAAATGAATAAATCACAATATAAAATAGACATAATAGTAAAACCTACATCACATAATAGAATTTCAAAAACAAGTATGTATGTATTCTCAATATTGTGAAAATGTATTTCCAATAGTGATTATGCGGTAAGCCATTTTATAAATAATCAAATCGCGAAAAAAAAGAGTGAGATAAAAGAAAAGTAATAATTTCTTGTGATCAAAATATACCAATTGTTGAGAAACTATGTGTGATTTTTATTTATCACCTTTAATTTCTATACTTTCTATGAGGCAAATTGAAAAATATGTTAATAATTCAAGATTACGTTCATGAAGTTTACACAAAGACATTAGTTATTATTATAATATCCATCCCTAATATCAGTCTGTTTTCATACGAAAATATTTATTACAAAGCCTTTGATTATTAGAACACATATTTTTGTTTAACTACATTTATTTTAAAGTATCTGCCAGCAATGCAACTTTTGTAAAATATTAGTGATTACGAAGGGGATAGGTATAAAAATTCTACTACTGACTACTGAGTCTGTTCCTTCACGAGGTGCTCGAGGTTCAATTGGCAAAGGAAGGCGTTCCAATTCACGTAACCATCGTCGATCACCGTCTCTGCGTCAGCCCAGAGCTTACACTGTGAACAAACACAAAAATACTTTATATATGATGAAAATGGAATTAGCGTCATATAGGTACAGATCTTTCCTATAGCTGCTGTGAATGAAATATGTAGCTAATATTTATAGTCAATAGCGTAGATGAAAACCATCGCATACTCGTACCTATCGTACGCAGTATTGGAACAAGGCTTTTTGTAATGTCCTAGCTAGCTACTAAAAAAACTGTGCGAGAACGTATTCTGTAATATTAATAAATAAATTCTGCCATCGTGATTGGCTGGAAAAAATGTACCTACCTAACAAAAGATTCTGCCAATCGACTTTTTTTACGATTACGATAGCGACGAATACGTCACGGAGAGTCATTTCATTTACACCACCTTACAGGGCGCAATTTATATATTGTTCTTTTTCACCATTTCAATACAGTTTATATACATAACTAGAAAAGTTTGTACCTTCATATTGTTAAAAATGCCCAATCCCCAAGTAAATTAGTTAAAATTTAAGAAAACCATCAGTCCATGGCCAATGACGTATATGTTTTTTTTGTTCAATTTTACACAAGTTTATTTTGTAATTGATGAAATTAAAAAGGTACTCGTACATACCTCTGTATCTTTTACCGGCGGCGCGTGACGCACTATCTTCATGTAGTCATCTTCAGTGAGGGTGAAGACTGGTCTGGTTTGGAAGTCCAAGAACGACATCAGATCTTCGTATCGTATGTTGCAATGCTCGTCCTTTTCAAGGCTACAAAGACAAGTAATTGTAATGCTCGGCCTTTTCAAGCCTACAAAGAAATAACAAGTAAGATGAAACTTTTTTTCCACTGTCACCTGCACCTGTTCCCTTACGGTTTATATTACGTTATGTTCTGGTACTGGAATTTATTATGCAAAAGAAGAAAAAATTAATAATAGAATACATTACTGCCGCGGTCAGCAAAAGAAATCTTGGTGAAAGACCTTCCATACTAAATAGCAGCAAAAGAGACCTTGGTGAAAGATCTTCCATACTAAACGCAGCAAAAGAGACCTTGGTGAAAGACCTTCCATACTAAATGGCAGCAAAAGACACCTTGGTGAAAGACCTTCCATACTAAATGGCAGCTAAGAGACCTTGGTGAAAGACCTTCCATACTTAATGGCAGCAAAAGAGACCTTGGTGAAAGACCTTCCATACTAAATGGCAGTATAAGAGACCTTGGTGAAAGACCTTCCTAAATGGCAGCAAAAGAGACCTTGGTGAAAGACCTTCCATACTTAATGGCAGCAAAGAGACCTTGGTGAAAACTCACACTTGCAGCATGCAGTCCATCAAGTCACGGCTGATGGGCAACCTGTGCGCGCGCAGTATTTGCCGCAGCTGCTCCGCCGGCAGCACCCCTGAACGACTAACGTCCGCGTGCATCAAACCCTCCCGCAACCGCGCTCTGTCGTCCCAGAGGCCGCGGGTCAGCTCGGAAAATACTAGCGACCTGCAAAATTCAACATCATCATCACATCAGCCTGTGGACGACCAATGTTGGAAGTCCAACGCCTTCACAAGCGAGCGCCACCACAGCCTGTCCTCCAGCCTTCCTCATCCAGCTTCTTCCCACAGCCGCTTTATGTCACGGATGTCACACCTACGCAAACGCCATCTTATGTGGAAATTACCTGAATCGAAAGTTATTAATAAATATTTATAAATGAATAACAAAAAGGAAACTTAATGGCAATAAGGAATGCAACGCGAGACTGACTGTACTTCGTCTACATGTGTGCACTTCTGGGACACACTGAAAACACACCGTCGCAAATAGCACAGGCGGGATCGGGGCGGCGTAGGTACGCGGCATACCCATATTTTGCTACTGTGGCGCGAATTGCCTCATTTTCAGATTGGACTCGAAGTTTGGTGCCGACTTTATTAAAAAATAACCTGACAAGTGCGAGTCGGACTCGCGCACTGAGGGTTCCGTACTACAACCGGAGGAATAAAACCATAAAAACCACTTTTCTTATCGAACCGCAAAACTAACTTTGTTTTTAGAGGTTTTATTGTAAATATCAAAAAACTACTTATTAGATCTCGTTCAAACCAATTTTCGGTGGAAGTTTGCATAGTAATGTACATCATATATTTTTTTTAGTTTTATCATACTCTTATTTTAGAAGTCACAGGGGGGGGGGACACACATTTTACCACTTTGGAAGTGTCTCTCGCGCAAGCTATTCATTTTAGAAAAAAATGATATTAGAAACCTTAGTATCATTTTTGAAGACCTATCCATAGATACCCCACCCCACACATATGGGTTTGATGAAAAAAAAATTTTTGAGTTTCAGCTCTAAGTATGGGGCACCCCCAAAATTTATTACTTTTTTTTTTAAATTTTGTGTAAAAACCTTAATGCGGTTCACAGAATACATCTACTTACCAAGTTTCAACAGTATAGCTCTTATAGTTTCGGAAAAAAGTGGCTGTGACATACGGACGGACAGACGGACAGACGGACAGACGGACAGAGGGACAGACGGACAGACAGACATGACGAATTTATAAGGGTTCCGTTTTTTGCCATTCGGCTACGGAACCCTAAAAATATATATTTATATCACTTACCTTATCATCTCTCTACGAGGACTCTTTTCTTTCCCGGGGTCACCTCGAAAGTATCTCACGAGTGTTATAAATTCATGTTCAGTCATTTTCTCACACATTATTTCTTTTAACGCTTGCCTATAAAGCGTAACGATCGGAATAAAATAAAAATCATAATAACCACACTTAATATAACTATAAGAATTTAATTAAGTACAAAATATTTACTTGAAGCATCTAACAGACATCAGCTCTCTCTTGTTTGGCAAAACAGCTTCCATGTATTTAGCTACAAAATCCTTGTAGCCGTTCTCTTTAGACGCCAGCGTCCTGCGAATCTTGTCCATTATCAGAGGGACATTTGCCATCGGATACTGAAAGTTTGCAAAGTTAACTACATAAAATCCATTATTTATACTTAAAGATAAAGGTCAACAATTTGAGATCAATTTTAATTCTCTATCTACAGTCAATATGTACCTATTTACTTACATAAAACACAAATATCTGGGTGACCGAGCTTTGCTCGGTTGCCAATAGATGGCAGCAGGGTTCATATTTTTTTTGGTAAATTCGACATTTTCTAAAAGTGAATCCTAGCTAGATCGATTTATCGCCCCCAAAACCCCCTGTATACTAAATTTCATGAAAATCGTTCGAGCCGTTTCCGAGATTCAGATTATATAGAAATATAGAAGTTTAGAAAATATAGAAGTATAGAAGTTAAAAAAAGTAAGTTAGTTAAAAAAGTATAGAAGTTTAGAAACCGGCCCCCAAGTCACGGGTTTCCTAGTTTGGGGGTCCAGGGTAATTTTAAGATAACTGTATTAATTTTCTGTTCACAAATAAACAATTTATTTATTTATTTATTTATATATATATACAAGAAATGCTCGTTTAAAGGTATAGGATCAGCAAGTTTTATTATTGTTAACGATAGTGATTCCCATTACATTTTTTAGTCCATAAAGCATTAGCGACTGCATGTTGACAATCGTAAGACCTCCGAAAGGAAACATATTAATTTTGGTTGTTCCAAATTCCAACGTGGCATAATAATAATGATTGACGCAAGATTAATTACATAGATTGTGTGAATCATCACTTTGAAGCGTTCATGATCATGACAATTATAGGTACTATGTCGCCAAAATTCCACTCCGTTGCGTTGCATTGTTGTTACCGTTGTTGTTGTTGTTGTTATAATTGCTGTTGTTTTTGTAGTTGTTGTTATAATAATTATTCTTGTTGTTTTGGTCTTTGTTGTTGTTGTTGTTCATATTGTTTTTGTTTTTGTTGTTGTTTTTGTCGTTGTTGTTGTGGTTGTTTTTGTTGGTATTGTTGTAATAATTGTTGTTGTTGTTATTACCTATTGCTGTTGTTGCAGTTACTGTAAAGGAAGGTATTATATACCTCATTGGAGTGCAGCTCCATGTATCTGAGCGCGTACTCGTCAGCAGCGATGAGTCGGAACCGGTGCTTGTTGATCACCAGCTCGTTGCCGACCCACATGTCCTTGTCCGTGTACGCCGGTGGCTCTTTTGGCACAAAGAACTCCACGTCGGGTAAGTACATTTTGTCACGTCGGAAGAACTTCCCACCCTAGCAACACCAAATTATTTGAACTGGCAATCTGTTAGCGTGCATGCTCGCAAGATCAAATTCACCAACAAACTTAGAAGTTTATTGGAGAATCTGGACCTAACAAAATGTCTGTGTGCCTCTTCAAATACTTTCAGCAACTTATATGGTAAACACAAAGAAATTCTAATTCCTAAATGGAGGGCTGGTCACGTTTTATAAGGCGTACTGTATTTGCAAAAAAATCGGCGGATGAGATCAAAGCTTCAAAATATAACGTACATACTCGTGTGTTTAACCTTCTATAACTATTCTCTAAATTTCTTGATCCTATAGAAATCGTAGAGTTATTTAATTCTCATGTATCCTGAGATTTTAGTCTGCAGATTCAACAAAAATATCAACTTGCAAGCATCGGCGAAATTACATCTTGGTCTGTAAGTATTTGGTGAATGTTTGCATCGGTAGATTATTGGCTGTGATGGTCACGTTGCCATGGGCGCTGTTTTGACAAGGGTGATGCACAATTTTATTTACGAGAATCACCCCTTTGTTTATTGTAGATTAAAGCCACAAATATTCAGAATTGTCCACGGTCTTAGTCTGATCGGCTTACCTTGAAACCAGAATTCCGCTCGCCGAGCTCAAATATCCCGATGGTATCATCGCACAGAAAGTATTTTATAATGAAGTAACGCTGCGCGTCCACGGGGTTGTCGTTGATCAACCTCGCCGCAAAGCGGAGTATGTGAGAGTCGAAGCCAATCCTGCAGTTATAACGTGGGCAATTATTAAAACAATAACAACTACTACGTGATAGTTGGAATTATTAAAAAAATAACCACTGATGTAGAGTGGATCTCATGCAAAATACATGCATTGTCGCCAATCTTCTTTGTAACCTCATTAGCGCCATTTTCCTTAGTGACGTCATTAGCGCCGTTGGAGTAATACGTATCTGCACTTGTTATACGTATTCGGTATCGATGCTTTTTATACAAGTACTTTTGATAACGAACGCCAAACCTAACATACTACTAGTTAGAGAGCGGAATATAGTAGGACAGGGGAGGGGAGTTCTGTCTTGGTTTTTTTCTTCCATATTGAAATAAAAATTAAAATGATTTTCAATTCTTTCAATGCACTTTACCTACCTGTCTTTGTTTAGGAATTTCATAAAATCCCTATGTGGTGCTTTTGGTTCAACAGTGCGGCAGTTCTCGGCCGAGTCGTCATAGGAACCATAGCCGTTCCACGGCGGCAGCTGGCGCTCTGCCATGTTCGACGATATACACTCCTTGCTTTCATCTTTAGGCAAGGGCAAGGGAGTAAACGCGTCTGGAAGAAATTACTTGATTTTTGAAGTACGGCCTATAATTTACACTAGAACGATTTCATAACTCAGTAGATACCTAAGTAGGAATTACCCAATTAAAACGCTAAGCGTTGTGGTACGGCATGCACCTCCTTTCGGCTTGCAAACACTTCAAACTTTGCGATGCAAGGTTGAGAGTGAATTTAATGGAGACAGCGAGTTTTTAAGGGTTGTATACTATCCTCAACTGCAATGTCACAGGATGACGAGAGTAGTGCAGTTCGTCGTGCAAAATCTTGGAACGCATTGTATCTGCCATTGTATGTATAACAATAAAAAAGTCTAGACAGTCAGTTATAGGCTTTATGTGAAACTGTTGAACTTCCAAGGTTCAATTATTATAATAAGAAGTTTTTTACCGATTCCGTATGTGACGCGATAATACTCCTTGGTGAATGGATCGCAGTCAGTAAGAACCACGTTCCGCCCAAACACGTTGAGGACAGCTCCTATACTCAAATCCGTAGGCCCGTACGAGGGCAGCGAAGGTCCACCTGTCATCTCTACGCGTGGTGGAGTTTTCTAGAAATATTCAAGTCCGGTTAAGAATTCTCCTAAAGAGTCCAAGAATCCATCCTTAGGTACGCACAAATATTTTGTATAAATCGGAGCTACGCTGCCTAATGGTATGTCTCAGTGCGTTAACGGGGAAGAAGAATGTCCTTAGTCTTAGAGAAACTTACAGAAGCTTAGAATTTGTATGCTAATGTTCTCCGCAGTGTTTTAAAAGTTTGTGCGGCGTACGAATCAGCACTTGACCACTGTAATGGATGGGCCCCAAATGGCCATTCTTATTCTGAGCTAAGACCTGTCAAAATGATTAAATTAGTCTTGTTTCAATACTCACTCGAGGCACCTTCATTCTCTTTAAAAACATAGGTCCAGATTCCATCCCTGAATTGGGTGGAAGCACTTCCTTAATTTCAATAGTGTCGTCGGCCAGAAAGTAATGTATCTCCAAGAGGTGTATGGTACCAAATTCAGAATCCCGATCATCCCAATATCCATGGAATCTGGTAGTTTGGATAAATATTTATAAGTGCATATATTATAACCATTGTTGACTCTTCTTTCAAATTTCATCGGTCAGCCTTACCTTAACACTTGTCTGTCAAAATCGAGGAACTGTTTAAACGGAAACGGTTTTGGAGGCTTCTTCATTTCCGGTGTTCTCTAGAAGAAAAAAAGTCAAATTTTAAACTTTTGCTTCAAATACGTGAAATTCAATATCAAATATCGATAGAACTACCATCAACCTACCTCAATGGCATCAGGCCAATTTATTGGATCCGGAACATTGATTCCAAGGCGATTTAGAAACACTCTGGTGAAGTTGTCGCAGTTAACAATCTAGATTAAAGAGATTAGGTAAGAAAATTGATTGATGACGTCTCTAGTTGTAGGAAACGCGTTCAGGTTCGAGCTATACTTAGATCCTGGGTTCGATACCCGGCACGGGTCAATTGGGAATTTCTCTATTAACACGTTCACTGCGCCATCATTTTCAAAAAACTTTCAGCTGGTGCTTTGGAGACCTAAAAGATCTCGAAATTAACCTACCCTTTGGTGCGTTTGAGACCTAATCAGTCTCCTAAAAATACAGTTTTGAAAATAATTTATATCTTCCAAAAAACCAATGACATAATATTTTGAAGTTTTTGTGGGTCAAGAGAGGCTATTGCTCTACATTTTGCTAGGTTCGCACGCAGTTATGACATTAGAATGAACTACAAATACCAAAAAAAAATTAGGTATCGATTGTATCTCTTACCGCAATCGAAGATAGTTCAATATATGTAGTAAAGTAGTGATGGGAATAAAATAATATCTCTATAGTCGGTGTAGTATTCGTCATCAATAATCTGGTATTATTGTTACTACTCTTTGGACTGGATATCGTATTCTGAAGCACACTAAATTGTTTTCCAGTACATGGGCTGATATCTATATTTTCATTATTTAGCTGCGTGTGCTCCAACGTAGAAAGGTTCATCTTTTTCTTTTTAGGTACGTTAAATATTTCATAATCAGAATCACTGTCACTATATGCCAATGGGGGGCAAATTTGAACATTTTCCAAAATTGATATTTTACTGGACCATGCAGCAGTATAATCCGGCGTTGAGTTATCGTTTTTAGAACTCTCACCAAAATAAATAGACTTTTTACACTTTTTCTCTTTAGAATTACTCATTGTTTATTAACAATAATCAACACCCTTTAAAATACAATTACGTAGTGATATTTTCGAACCATGCGCGCGACCTCCCACGTCGATGCCACAGTCGATGCTAGGACAACACTAAATCGAGTCCACCCTACTTCTCTTGCGTCTACGAGGCGTACGATGTCACGAGTACCGACAGGTCTCCTAACGCAAGGAATGGAAATAATTATACTACTGTGCGTTAGGGACCTAATCCATCTCTATATTTTTTTTTATGTCCTTGAATTCACCTTTAAATAGGAAGCAAATATGTATATTTGTCTTGCTCATACTTAAAGAACTTTACACGTTAGAGCCTCCCGCAAGGAGTGAAACAACACGATTATAGTCAACGCACAATACAAAAGCCCTGCAAGAGATCTGATAGATCTCGTAATGCAACGAACGTGTTAAGTCTAAATTAATTGACTCAGCTCTGGTCTGGTGGAAGATTTCGGCCGCAGCTGGTTACCACTCTGCCGAAATTAATATTTCCGAAATAATCTTAGTCCAAGAATATCCATTGGCAAATGTCCATGTCAAAAGGTTTTAAATAAATATAGTCCTATATTCATTGATACTCGTA
This sequence comes from Coenonympha arcania, assembly GCA_036785405.1. Lineage (NCBI taxonomy): Eukaryota > Metazoa > Arthropoda > Insecta > Lepidoptera > Nymphalidae > Coenonympha > Coenonympha arcania. The sequence continues at coordinate 10,750,002 of CM072067.1, forward strand.
CATCACCTTAAACACTTTTCCGTAGAATTCCACTTCTTGTCCAATATTTAGATCAAGGACGTCGTAATATAAATCATTGCTGAATGGAAGCCGTATTCTTTGACGACTTATAAGAGTGCCTGAAATATTTAGATTGCTTTTATTCGTGCAATTGACTCATAATTATTCGTAGCTTACGTAGTTTATCATGCTTACCTTGTGACAAGCCACTGTTGTCAGTTTTAGGTTCGATCACCTTAATTGTTCCATCTTCCAGAAAGAATAGGATGTCAACTTTACGCAGTATGTTATTGGAGGTACGATACTCCAACAGAGTTTGTTGGAAATACGCTTGAAAACGAAGAATCTAAAAACAGTGAGAGATCATATTCGCTTGATATAGGACGAAAAAATTATGAAATCATTAAACTAGCAAGATCAAAATCGGCAAAACAAAGCAAAAGATAAAGTAAAATGTAAAACTGATAATAATTTAGGTAATTAGGACCTAGGCAAAAATTCTAGAGTTAGGGCCCCGTAGGTAAAGAGCGCCTCTCAGCACTGAAGGCCGGTTATTTGATATTGTAAAGTGGTGGCAGAAAATAGCTAGATTAGGCAAGGGTGCGTTGGTGCTCGTTGAATGTGGAACATAGTCTGACTGTGGACATCCGCAGGCTGGTGTGGGGATAGTGAAAATGAATATCATGTATATTCATTTAAGAGTTCTAAAAGCCATGTTCTATCCTTATATTAAAAGGAAGCGTTGGTCTGGAGCTCAAAAAGACTCAAAATACAAGGATTTATTTATGCGTCCTCTTACACCTCATGCAGTATCTACAGTGAGAGTCGGGAATGCCTAGCGCGTCAGAGACAGGTCACAATATTCGGCGAAAATCGTCTTGAACGCAAAACGCCAGGCCAAAACCTTCCTACCATTGCACATAAATAAATAATTCAGGCCAGTTGTATTACGTGCCATGCAGCAGGACCTTCTAGACGAAAGATAAGGTACAAACTCTTAACGCTAGCCAACTAGGTATTGGTCACTTTTCCGATTTTAGCCGGGTTCACGGATTCTTCGAGGAGGATAAAGAAGTGGTTTATGTACCTATGTAGTTGTGATACACCTACTTACATTTTTATCGTACATGATCCATGTTGGCAAGTCGGGCGCCTGCCTCCTGCAATACAGGGAAGGAACTCGATTGATGCCCTCCGGCTTGTCGACCAACATGTTCACTTTGTCGATGCAAGTGAATATTGGTCGGACGCCAAAATTTGTTTTGCCGATCTGAAAACAGAGTTATAAAAGGTGGTCAGGGGGTCATTCCTCACTCTGGAGGAACCTCACAATGCGTGCCGTTTCCAGGACCACTGCCTTCTGTAGGTATACGCGGCCCTTGATCCAACAATAGTCGAGCGAAAGCCTCTTTAGATGTTGGTCGAAGCTTTTCGCTATAAGACCGTTAATTTCGAAACGACTGTCGAAACAATAATCATCGAGTTCACATTCTAAATGGCGGTAATCTCATGAGCAAGGTCTAAGTACTTTGTCAATTTTTCCTTCTCCGCTTTCGCGAGATTCTATTTTTATTATTATTCTATTATTTTATTTTATTAATTATTATTATAATCAGAAAGTTAGTCCTACTTAAATAGATACTTCTAATGGCATGGCCATGAAGATATTAAAAGACTATCGGACAGCCAAAAAAGGTCTGAAAGTGCGTTAAATATCCCAAGTCCCAGAGGAGGGCCGCGGGATATTACTATGGATTTCGGGTCAGCGCTAATAAGTGTCCGAACCGAAAGAGATCCAAAACGCGAAAAGGTTTCTAATCGACCTTCAGTCTCTTAATTGATTCATGAGAGATAACACGCGTTAATAATGCCGCTCGAAGCTGCAAAGGGTGAAAAAATAGTAAGCTGTATAATAATGGTTTAAGACATAAATTACAATGTTTTAGTTTGTTTTTAAAAATTCACATGCACATTGTATACTCGTTTATTTACGAGTATGTAGGTATATAGGTTTTCTCGTGCTCGGGACACTATTTTCGTAAAGTTTGCATTACACCCGGAGTCCATAGATTTATATGTCAATGTATGCTGTACCTATATAGTCTTGTGTACTAAATGCAACCATGTTACATTAAATCCTTCTGGCAGATCGATAACCAAGATTAAGAAAAATGTTAACGATTAAATACCTACTTGTATTGTAGTCATAAATTGCTATTATTACAAAAACATACCTTTACTTACCATAGGATTACTGCCATATCCTGGTAACAAGGGTAAACGCGGATTTCGTATGGCCATGACTCTTGTTTCTGTTAGGTACCTAAGGTTTACGATACAAAATTATCAAAAATTATTCAATATACTTAGTCTTGCCAAAAAGGAGTAAAAAAACGCTGTAAAAAGCACTGTAAAGGATTAAAAGGTACACAACTGTACATAAATGGAATCATTGGAAGTTTCAATTTGTCAATAAATTAATATTTATCAGGTTTCTATGGTAGCATTATTTTTATATGATTTTTATTGCTTGGTTGTTAAGAGGGGGGTATAAAACTGAAGATGTCAGTTCAAGATTTGATTTTTACAGTAGTAAATCAAGTCTTAACTACCTGAAATAAAACACACGAACATTACATCCTACTTTCGAGAAACTGTAGGTATAAGTGAAAACAGGATATTTTTTTGTCGATAAAAAAATCCCGAAGTTGCGTCCAATTTTTTACAATTTTCAATTTATTATCAATATTAGAGAGCCAAGGCTTAGGATTATAATTCCAATAAATATTATGAAGTAAGTTGTATTATCGTTTTCTTTCTAAGTTATGTATTTGCCTTCCTTTAGACTCTTCATTAATCCCTATACATTTTCTATGGAAAAATAAATTCCGTCATTTTGTTTTTTTTTCTTTCCATCGAATAGACCTTCGAGTCCTGATCACCTCTTGGCAAGAAACCGTTCTTCCATCTTTTTACCTACTTTCCGAGATACTGGCGAACATCTGGCGAAATTCGTTTGGTGGCCATTTTGAATCCACCATTTTGAATTTTTTTCAGCTTACTGCCAGTTGGATGACGTTTCAAATGACATTTGGTCGAGCCTCGGTCGAGCACCTATCCTCAATAGGTACTCTGGCTGTGCTCTTCACCCGTCTCCGAAATCCTAAATCATCAGCTCTCATATTTTTGTTCTTCTCTTACTTGTGATTTTTTCTCGTCTACCTCTAACGTTACGTTTGTTAGTAACACATTGCTAATTTACCGATTGCGGTAAGTTAGATACTGCAATCATCAATACTTTCAAATGTCAGCGCGTCAGCATGTGACAGGTGTCTTGAAAACTTCAAAATTTCAAAAAGTCGAAAAAGTCAGAAATCAAAATATTTTGGTGTTTGTGTATTGAACAATTTTTAAAAAAATCACTGAACCCAATCAACAATTATAAACATAAGAATCAAAGAAAGTACATTCAAACTGCGGTAATAATAAATAGATTTCAAAAATGATTGATGTGAGAAATAAAGTAAATTCTTTTTTTATATTTAACTCTACATTCGGACCAAAGGAGGGCGAAGTGAGTATTAATATCGATAATAATGTTAATAAATCGTCTCTTGGATCTTGCCTAAGTATTGGCAAAACATAATTTGTTTTAGGAACTCAAGAAAATATTATTCTTTCACCCCAGTCAAGTAAGTGTGGACGCTAGAAAAATACAAGTTGGACTATGTGAAGCTGTTGTTAAATTTATGATGTGAGCTATGTATTTTTAATACTTATTAATCTAATATATTTTATTTAAATCCTTGAACACCCAAGAATAACTGCTATAATTTACCTCTTTGGGATTTTAGGACATTTTCCAATGAACCATGTGAAGCATTACAAACCCAATCTAAGAGGTACATCTTCTACCAGCCAGAGAAAGGGTTTTGGATGGTTTTGGTAATAATGCACAACATATAAGTATTATTAAGGTCTTGGGGTGGCCTTAGCACCTGACCCGTAGCGGAGAGGGGTGGAAGGGGGGAGTCTAACCCCCCAAACCAAACCATACGACTCGTAATAGTTTTTGAGAAATATTTTTTTTTAATTAAAAAAATCTTCACATCTAAGGTCCTGTCAATCTATGACAGCTCAAAATAGGGACCAATTCGGAACAGTGACGTCCCTGGCGCTGCGGGAAGAGCAGCTCTTTCGCCCTAGCGTAGCAAAGCACAAGCACCCACGCTTACCTCGCAGTCTCTGCAGCCTTGCCCGGGTGCCTGTGCTCTGCTACAGCGGGCGGGGGCTGCTCTCCCTCCGCGCCTCCGCCTTAAAAAAACACTATGGGTAAGACAAACAAGACTGCATGGTGTCGGGGTTAGGCAGTTTGGTTTTGTGAAATCCCTTTTTTTTTAATTACTTCTCATTAATTATAGTGATAGTGATTTATCAAAGAAGACAAATAATGTGAAGTGTATTAAAAAAAACTTTCATCAAAATTTACATTAAGTGGCAAAAAATGCAATATGGGCCAGGTGCTAAAGTTGAGCCAGGTCTTGTATCTTTCCAGTTTATTTGACGATTTACGTATTTACCTTTTATAGGTTGTAAGAGTACCTTATGCAACGAAAGCGGCAACAACTGGGAATGAAAAAAAAGAAGTGGTAAATATCAAATGTGAAATAAGCTTTTAATGATGTCATTTAGTTGTATTAAAGTAACAAGTTGTTCACAGTAAGCAATAATAAAACTGTACTTTGCATTCTAAAGTTAAATTTATTATTATTTTAAAGTTAAACTTATTATATTGCTGATTTTTATTTTTGTTGTTTTTAGGTAGAGTCATCAGTGATGCATGACTTCCTCCTGTCAGCGTATAAAATGTTCAGAATGTTCATAGGGCCCATGAAAGACATTCCAATAGAAGATATTTATTCCAAATGTGAACAATTTTTCACACCTGTAAGTTATAATCTCTTTGTATGGTAATGTTTAAACTAAATAAGAAACATTTAATGTGACAGGCATTACTATGAAAGTATGAAAAAATTTAATATTGTTTTGTTTTTCAGTACATAATGTCACGACAAATTGCAAATGACATAACCAATGTGATACCAGGAATAAACTACCTGCCTTTAGAAAAAAACTCATTTTTCAAAGTTATGTGCTTTATAGATCTGCTAGAAATTAATTATCCTGACTTCAAATGTGTGTCTTTTGTCTACAATGATCAATTGATTTGGTAAGCATTATCAAATACTTATCCTTTGATGACAATCTTTAAAACCCAACGAACGAACCCAAAATCACCTGAACGAACTTATAAGCTCTCAAGCTAAATATAATGTGATTACGCAAAAAGACTAAAACGGAAAGACGTATTTTAAGACATATAAGAGTAAATGCCCTCAATGGAGGACACACTTGCCAAGTAAAGGAACCCAAAACATCTGCTTAAAAAAAATCATTAGTAAAAGAGGAAACTTCCGTGAGGAAAGCCTTAAATCATTAGTACATCCGCTTAAAGTTCCCAGAACTGATCGCAGATAAACCAGGGGGGAGAAAAAGCAATCACCAACTCTAACTTTGTGAGTCTAGGCTTACTTCAGAATATTCTTCCATCTTAAACTTTGAATGTAGGTGATAGATATTATGTAACTGCAACACCAACTGATACCGATTCTGATTTAGAATTCTATCCCCTGCCAACCATACCACAGTTAAAGGTGAAAGTGATGATAGATTTTTAGACTTGGTAAAGGATAATGACCATGGATGTAGGGAAAAATCCATGTACTTTTTGTATATGTTCCGGTATATGAAAACTAAATTCCTAGTGCCAACTGCCAATGCCAATATGCATTTTGGTTTTGGTTCATAAAAAAACATGATACCATCTTTGGTCATTCTTGTTTAGAGACTATTAGAAATAGAACCATTATATCCCCAAATACTCAAATACAATACAATACTTGGCTTTAAAGATTCAAATTAAAATCACTTCACCCAATTATTATTATAACTAATAATAAATATAACGCAGAACTTATTTCAATTCTAGGAATGGCCTAGCAACAAGCGATATGCTAACACTGTACCAGTATTTGGTCCAAACATTGCTTCCGAAGCAAGTGGAGAAGGAAATCCAAGGTGGAGCAGTGACCGCCGCCCAAAGGCACGGCAGATACATCAGCCCTCCAGAGGGCATTCGCAATGCCGAGGACCTGCAGAAACTGCACAAAGTATACCTCATGCGGGAGGACGATTCGGAAACAAAGCAGTACTACCTTGTAATCTACAGGACACTTAGTGCAACTGTGTGTTTCACTGTTGATGGTAATCTATAATCAGTTTATTGTTATTCCGACTACTTCATCCGCGTCAATTTAAGTTTCCAGGGGGGCTATTCACGTTACGCGTCGGCTACATTTCGTGATGTGAAATGTTTAAAAATATGATGCCATTTATAAGCAGACGATATTGAAATCAAAACATTTTTTGCGAACAGAGAAAAAATAATTTTAATGCCATTGACATAGAGCATAAAATTGAATGTTGTTCAAAACGCCATGTTGGTCGGTCGACAATTCTAAGATTGTAATTACTGCGCGTCAAAGTCGAGCATTGTATTTCCTATGAAGATATACATTCAATTTTACACTCTAAACCAATAGACCTTAAGTTCATTTTTCAATGTTTTTTTTTCTTTTTCTCATCACTAAAGTGTGTGAAAACGCTACGAGAATGTCACAGCTGATATCGAAAGTACTTCTCGATCGAGGTCGGTCGGTGTAGTTTTGAATACAATGTTCGAATGGCAGTGTCTCGTTTCAGTTTTTGATAAGCAATCAAAACAGATTGTGACTGTGGACTCATAATAATTATTGGCAGCCCTCTGGTGCAGTGGCGCATTTCTTTCGCGCCGTACGCCCTGCCCAGGGTACATGTCTTTTGAGCCATTCCAATTTTTTTTTTAACTATGCTTGTCCATTTCAGTGAACACAAGCCTCAGCATTGACAAATTCAGGGGCCTGGACGCGTTCATCGGGCCGCAGCTGTCCACAATAGCGTCCTCCATCAGCGAGCAGTGCGCGCTGCACGCGCTGCAGGGCGCGCAACTCGCGACCACGGACCACAGCTTTATATACTTCAATAGGCTCAACTTAGCTTGTAAAACTTCTGTAAGTTCTCCATCTAAATAATCTTTTTAGAATTCGTTTTTCATGTTATCTGGAGAAGCGTAATCGAGCAAGCAATTATTTCTTTTTGTGGAGTAGTTACCTAATAGTGATTCCTAAGTTAAATAATAAGTATGCTTCCATCTTTTATTTTATGAATTAACTAGCTGACCCGGCAAACGTTGTTTTGCCATTAGGGATATTGAAAAAATATATACCTAGCTTGTGACCTACGGCACATACCGGAAATTTCATAACAATCAGTCCAGCCGTTTCGGAGGAGTACAAAAATTGTCACTAGTATCATAAGATATTAGAGAGATCAGCATTAGCTAATAGATAGCACCACAACAGCTGTTTTTAATTTCTTATTATGAAGCTGGATGCATATTTTGCATGTTCAAGATAAAGATTTTAGAAGATTAAAGAAGTCTGTGACATATATTAATACTCAATTCATAGGGCCTCAAGTAGGATTAAAAAACAACTTTTTGTTTCCTTGCAGTGTCCAGCGAATTCCTTAACACCATCAACTGCAATTAAACCAGAGGTTTTAAGTATAATTGCTGGAATCCACTCTGATAGGAAAAGGTAATATATTATTTATCTGAGCAAAAAAGTAAACGAGTATACGTAAATAATACCTATTTAGTTGCCTTTATTTTGCAGTCTCGGAAATTATGGTGAAATAATTATCAAAACACCAGATGAATATTGGATCACTGGCAAATCTTCTAATGATAGAGAATTTTATGTGATAATTCAAGAAAAGAACGCGAATTTGAAAGATATTGCAGGTGTGTACCTACATAATAATTATTAATCTCTATCTTCATACTCTATTTTACGAGTATGAAGTTTAATAATCATCTTTTGTTTTGTTTGGGGTACGACTTGAGCAAAAGCTGAATTTGGGGTGTTTTTTTTACTTTACTACAATCTCATTTGACAGTAACTTAAGGTACTTGCAGTTGAAAATGTTATAATACCTACTAACTTTTATGAGGTACATAATAATATTATAAGCTGAAACTACTGCTACACAGCATCAGAACGCTATCGTTCGGTAATCGGAATGGTAGTGTGGTAGCCAGCCGCGGCCGAAGCTTCCTACACCTAACCTAAACAATTAAAAAATTGTAAACTGGCCCGTATGATACAAACTTTAACTGCGATTAGCGTCTCGAACTCGGGACCTTCCGCTTATTTCAAGCGCGCTACAACTGTCGGTGACCTTAATATTTTTTAAAACACTATGTTTTCATTTGAGTTTTTTTTGAACTGAGTGCCAAGTAAAACTTGTAGGTACACTACAGCATATCTCTGATGGAATAGTAGCCTTATTTTTTTCATTTCACACAGTAAATATTTTTTAAGACTGTTGTTACTTATCTTTTCTTTTCAAATATTTCAGATGAAGTAAGAAGAATATGTGATGATCAGATGAAAGGCATTTTCTTCTATCCTATGTGAGATTTGTATAAACAAAAAAATATCATTATTAAAAAAGTTATTAGTATTGTTACATTCAATATAATTATAATTAGGTATGTTAACTGTGATGTAATAAATAAAATGACACTTAGTTTATAGTATAGTAACAATAAAACCGCTCTTTTAAAGGCAACATGTGTTAAATTCTTTATTAATCAATAATACAGATAATTATTTCTTATTTATACACATTATTATATTATTATATTATTTAAATAAGTCTAATAATAAATGAATGCTAATCTGTTGAAACTTTCTCTTCTTTACTCCCTGAAAATTTTCTGTATGTCTTGATTACAAGATCCTTATTTTCATACCCCCAAGATAATAATACAAAAAGTAAACAAACAGCTCCAATAGCGATGTGTGTTAGAACAGAATTACGGGAGAGTTTATTTTCAGATATTTTACAAATGCATCCAGCAACAAATAAAGTGAAAAGGAATAATTTTCCTACATAAAGACCATCCAGAGGTCTGTAATCAGTATCCTTACACTTATTATTTATAAAATGTATACTGTGCAAGATTCTAGCGAACATATTTATGCAATTGGATATAATAAAACCTACGGGTCCTAGAACGTATGTTAATCCATAAGACAACAATAGGAAACTTATTGAAAAGAAAACCATCAGGTAATTGTAACTATTCAACTGAGCACTTGTCATCGTAGCGAAAGTATAGCATTCAGTGATGCCATTGATGGCCATCAACACAATAGCCATGCAATGACTTCTCAACAACTGCACAGGTAACCCACTTGCAACAAACGCCTCACCACCATACAAATACAATAGTGTACAAGAATAACTCAATCCAAATACGAGAACTATCAAACCAATAGAACTTACAGTCTTGCAAACTTGTGACAAAACTGTACATGATTCTTGTATTTTGTTCTTATCTTGCTTGTACAGAGGCAAGTCCCTGCTCACCATTTGGGTGAAGTAAAAATAACTGCTATCTTCTATGGGGCGAAATATAAATCTGGCGGCTAAGCTTCCCAAATTGTTCACAACGTCATAAGTGGCTTGTTCGGCAAAACTCATCACTGGACTGACAGACATCACATATTTCTCACCCTCCGTCAACAACTGCTTGACAACACCCTGCTTAGCAAAACTTAGAGTGAGAGAATTTAATTTTTTGTTGAAGCTAGAGTTTATAGACCCCGAATATTTGGGCAGAAAATCTTTGAGGGATGTAAAAGTGAAATCATCCATATTACTGTACATTTTATCTAGAACACTGTTAGGAAGATATCTACTTTTCAATGCCCCTTTGGCATACAGTGGCTTACATTTAATGTACCAATAGAAGAAGCAGTAATATGCTAACACTATGACTCCTATGCTCCCTAGTTGTGCTACAGAAAATGCTATAAGAGCTAATGATCTATCATAAATGATGATAGACAGGAAAAGTACGCTCCTTACAAAAATGTGCAAGGTATCAAGGATAACTTTAAGTTTGACAAAACAGAATAGTTGTGCCACGAGAGCCATGTTGGCTGAACATAGCTCTAAGATACAAGATAAAGCAACACTCCAACAGCCAAATTCATATTGAAAAGCATGCTCGGGGTGACCTAATGGTAAAATATTAAGCCAAATATAAACAAAGATCGATGATAAGACACAGCTTATGGGAACTGACAGCCAGATTTGATTAATAATTTGATTCCAGCTTAACTCATCTCTCTGACCAATACAGGCGCGATGGAATGGCTCTCTACTAAGGAACAATATCGTACTCTCAAGTAGCAGCAATCTTACATTCATTATTCCAATGACTTCATGCCCCACATTTCTGATGACCCAAGCGTTAATAATAAAAGTTACACATCTAAATAGTATTTGCAGTAATATATTAAAAGATGCATTTTCCAGGCTGCTCATCAACAAATTTCGACCCATTTTGTTCTTAGTTTTGTGCTCACACATTTACGGCATTACTATCCACGGACGACGTTATAGGAATGTTCCGTTTCACAACATATATTTTCTTATTAGATATGCATATTATAAACCAGTGGTCATCATATGTTATAGTTATCTTCTTGAATTTTTCGTCAGGCCCAAAAGCAACAGGATCAATACTGAAAAAAGATTGAAGTTACAATAATTGAAAAACAAACACGCATGATGCTATTCAACAACCATGGCAGATGAGTAATGTATGAGTAAACGCAAGTACCTATTCGATAAGCTGATTAAATCCGTAATGATTGTAGCAACACGTTCGTCGTTCTCAAGTTCACCGCCTGATTCCAGGACTGCTCCGTCCTCAGTCAATATTAGGAACCCAACTTGGTCTGGAATTTTTTCCATTATAGCTGAAATCGTTACATGCTGAACAGTAAAATATTATAATTATTTAACCTCGTTTGAACCGCTATAAATGACATTCGTACCTTTTTACAAAAGCGCAAATAGGTAGGTACCTAGTTCTTTTGATTTTTCTTCAATTTTTATTTTTCTTGTGCTTGCCATAGACAACTTGGAATTTAATGACTTTGACAAGCAAGCAAGTGACAAACTGACAACATCCACAATCCACATCCACATGGGATAGGTACCAATACCTACTTTATCTAAGTCCACACTCAGACCAATAATCCCAATACAGATTACAGAGTTATGTACCTATTAAAAGTCACAAAACTAGGGTCACTGATCCAAAATATAATAATTAATATAATATAGTGATAGACGATACAGTGACCATCTGTGTTCTTTTTCTTCTTAGTGTTCTGCTTCCGCTCTAGTCGTGTTCTAGTCATTAGTCATAAGCCATAATCATACGACATACACGCTTAGCCAATATCTCAAAAGAAGAAGCCATAATCATAGAGTAATCTGTGGTGCTACATTTGAAAGACCACAGATCACAAACCCACTGCATACTGACGTCTGACAATTTTCAAAAGTCAAAATGACAGAGTCACAGAGTATGGTCCCTCATGTTCTCGGTTGAAAGTTGTAAACCTCTTGTAAACTCAACTCAACAGTCAACATCAAATTGAAAATCAATTGAATTGCATCAAGGAAAAGTCTTACTGCGTATTCAGCAAAATATTTTCAAATTACACTGCTGTCACAAGGAACAATCAAAGCGAGCAATAACGGAAAACGGTAAGAAAACCCCTAATAATCATAACTATTATTCATCTAGAGAAATTCTATTAAATAAAGAACACAGTCCGTAAGTTACGTGGTACCATATTACTATTATATACCATAACTACTAATAGATTATAATACTGCATACGACTGCATTCTGAGTCATGTTTTAGTAAAGTTCTTTCCTTCCTTATATCCTCTCCTAATATGCTGATGGTGTTAGTTTAGTAACATATTATTCAAAATAATTGCGAAATCACTTTATATTCTTGTAGCAGCTAGACCTAGCTGTTGCAGGATACTAGGTGGAAATGTTCACTGTCTGTGATTTAACTGGGATAAAAACTAGTCTTAAGTTTTAATCAACAAGCTGCTTATATACACATCCATCTTGAAGTCCACTTGGGCCTATGGCGCACAACTGTGCATGTGATACCAGCCTCAACATCCTACAGAGAATGCAAAATATTATCCTCCGCTCAATTGCAAACACGCAATAACAAATTAAGAAATACACCGAAATTTAAAAGTGCCCACATTAAAAGAGGAAGTAGGGAGGTTGGAGCAATGTGACAAGGTGTGGCTGCAGATCCACCACAACTCCTTGGCTAGTGGACTCCTCCTTGACTACTGTCTGAGGCGTCTTAAAAGAAAGCGCTTCCTGGACTGGACAAGCAAACCCAGGCATCAAAATAGGAGTGGGGTCTCCTAATGAGGAGGTTCACCTCCCGAAACATTAACAGCAAACAACAAATTTGCTCATAGCCCTGGGGCTGATCGCAGATTACACAGACAAGAAAAAAAAGTTTTAATCCGGGATATAATCTATCCCATTAATAATTTCAACCAAATTGGAAGTAGTCAAAATTTGAAGGAGCAACAACCTACACACAAACACATACAAATGTTTATCTTTAAATATTGGTGTAATAATCTCGCATTATTTGCATGAGTTCTGTGAAACTGTACAATGTTATAAACAGTGCTATTTTTGTGTTTTTATGAAAGGATCATCTGTCAAAAATATCTGATAACATTATAATATAATATTAGTTATGTGGTCTATGTGTCACCTATATTGTGTTATAACACAACATAATATATATTGTGTAATACCTTATAAGGTATAACATACCTACATAGATAACGTAGCTGGAAATTTTCAGGGAAAAGCTACCAATATCCTTGTGCTTTAATATTATTAATTGCACTATAGGATTTAATTTTGCTGTCTGTAATTAAAACAATCTGGACATTAACTGTAATCACTTTAGCTTGGTTTCATTATTATATTCAGTAAATGAAAAATATTAAAGAAATTACAAATATTAAATCAAATTATTATTACAAATTATTGTCTTGTGTGAATGGTGTGTACTAAAGTCATAGGTGACTAATATCCAGTTGTTCAAAACAAATTCAAAAGTTTAAGTGGCACTAAAACTACTAGCAAAGACGCACCGCCAAGCAATTTTGCGTTCCAGTGCAATGTTTGTACCTTCGGGGTAAATTTACTTACCCTTCCAAGTTAGTACAAAACATCTTAGGCTGCATCATCACTTACCATCAGGTGAAGATCGCAGTCAAGTACTAACTTGTATAGAGTAAAAAAAAAACTAATTTAAACACAAGAAGTGTTAAGAAAATATATGGAGTCTTGCGATTAAATTATATTATTAAAGTTTAAGTATCACTTAAATTTTTAAATTATTTTGACTAACTCAAGGTTACTAACATAGTTTTTAAGTTCATTGTTGCTAACCAAATTAGACCTTTATTAATAAAAAAAAATATTTATTATATAAATTGCAAAAGTCCACACATTTGGTTTATACTATGTTTTGCTAGCTCAGCGGACCAGTTAACCAACTTAAATGAATTTGCAAGCATAACAGTTTACACTCTCTATGCTAGTGTAGTTTATATTGGAGCAGAATATATCGCGGATAGTTCAATGGCACAGGCAGGAGTGATTTTCAATATTTTATTTCTTAGAAGTCTTTTTTGGTGTACATATTTACATTTCTCATACACACACAATCATCCTGGAACTTCAAATAGAATGAGGAGATGTAGCAGTTAATCATTTACCATGGCTGTGTCAACTTGGTTGGTTTTGTCATCTCTGAAATGTTTGCAGGCGAACATGATGAGACTACGCCCCAAGTCGGGAACAGAGACAAGTAAAGAATGGAGTTGCTGCTTCTGCTTTCATGTGCGCACGGGCACTGTTATGCTTGGCATATGGCATCTGGTAAGATTTCCATATCTCTCATACTTACTACCAAGAGTAGACCCCTTACCAGGCAGGGTCATTGCACTCTTGGCAGGGCGACAGTTCTCGACTGTATTTTGCTGAGTACTGGTACATCAAAATACTTAAAACTACAAGCTTGAAGAAGACGCTTGTTATTTTCAATAAATTCCACCACTTATTTGTGCCTAAAACCATTAGTTGGGTTAGATACTGTAAAAAAGAACCCTTTTTAAATATTTATCGAAACATCTTGACATGCGAAAGTGTGTGTGAATAAATTATACAAATTGTATGATAAACTTTGAACAACATCCAGGGTCGGGATGTTTGTCATCAAGTACAATGAAACTAAGTTGAGCAGCAATAAAAACTTTACTTGGCAAAAAACAATTAAATGTGCTAAAATAATTTTTTACAAAAATTGGTTCCATGTTCCTAAAATATTTTCCATGTATGTCCTACAGTTACATTTCCTAGTAGAAATCGATATGAACCAATGAGATCACCTATTTTTGTATAAAATACTGTTCTCTCCATAGATGCTGCATTTAATAGCACTAGGATTTCTGGCTGCGATTGTACGCGACCCCAATCTGCTGGAAGAATTGCAGCGGGACTCTGCTCCGATCGGCGGCATGGAGACGCGCCCTACAAGCTACCCGAACCACGGCATCCATCCACGCGACCATAGCTTGATATACCGTGAGTACTTAGCACAACCTCGACAATGCTGTTACTATATTATACTGCTATATTTATGCTGCGACAGCGACGGCGCGAGGCGAGTCCGTCATTGTATCATCCTGCCCCAGAGTAGGGAGAGTGAGCCCATAGGGGCAAGGAGCGAGAGGAAACAACTTGTAGGGAGCCCAGGGAACTTGGCGTGTTCCCAGGGCGCCTTCTTGACTCCCTACAAGTTGTTTCCTCTCGCTCCTTGTCCCTACGAACTCACTCTCCCCATTCTGGGGCAGGACGATACAAAATACGGACTCGCCGCGCCGTCGCCTGTCCACGGCATAAATTCTCTGTGTCACTCCAAGCCGCTTCGCCTCTTATGCCACGCGTGCGCGAACTCCCGTAGCTTTCCGAAGTTGGCCGCCGAACCCACGAGATCCTGGTAATAAACGGGGCCAGAAACTTCGTGAACGATCCCGTCCAGCAGCAAGCACCGGAGGTCCTCGTATAAGGAGCACTCCCACAAGACATGGTGGAGGTTCTCCTCCGCCAGTCCGCAGAAGCACTCGCCACTCTCGACCAGACACATGTCATGCAGGCGCTTCCGAACGCGACCGTGCCCCGTCAGCATCTGCGATGTCTGATAATCCGGGACGACCCAAGTCGCCTCGAGTCGTTCGGCCACGTCTGGAAAGAATCAAAGAGCTTCGTCTCACCGCCCTTCGTTTCGCTGGCCCATCTCGCTTGCCATTCCGCGACGATGTCTGCCCCGATATAGCGAATAGAATTGGTTCAAAGGGTTGGAGAGACGTAAAACAAGCGATGTATTTGCAGACGACGTGGACGTGGGCGCGCTGGTGACGGTGTGCACGCTGGCCATCACGCTGATGCTGATATACGGCGCGTCGCGCGGCAAGCCCGCGCACCTGCTGCCCTTCTTCTGTCTCCAGATATTCGATTTCGCCATCACTGTGTAAGTTGCATTTGGGCTCTACAATACCATAGACAGATACACCGACACGTTAAGCTTATAACACCCTCTCTTTTTGCGTTGGGGGTAAAAAAAGAGTACTAGCATGAATTGTTTTAATTTTTTTAACTTTAAGCAAACAATTCTTCAAATACATACAATCGAACCTGAGTAAGTAAGAACTGGGTGAGCGAACAAGCTATTAGTGAAAGTATTTGCCAGATCCTGTCATTTTGCCCTTCTAACTCTGAAACTTGGCTTATAAGAAATAGAGATCTCAGGCCCTTGAGCTCTCACTTAACCAAGTTTGACTGTACATAGTGACTTCAAAACCACTAGGCTAACATTGCTTGTACAGTAACTGTACTTGTACAGTTCAGAAATCGAGTTGCCAACTCAATTCCTGAACCGGTTTGGCAGATTATCTTGCCAGTGTCGGGCAGATTCGCCATTTTTGAAACGGTCACATTGTTCGCAAGAATAGTCGTAGCAGTGAAGGAATTGTTCCAGGCTGACAGCAACGGGCTACCTGTGCTACCTGCGCTCAATCCACCGGCTGGTGGCGGAGGCGCGGCGCGTGCCGTGGCGCGAGCAGCTGCTGTCGCTGCCGGCGCCCGCGCTCGCGCTCGTCGTGCTCGGAGCCTTCCTCGCCGCGGTTCTGCTTAAGGTAACTGGGGCTACCTGTGCTACCTGCGCTCGATCCACCGGCTGGTGGCGGAGGCGCGGCGCGTGCCGTGGCGCGAGCAGCTGCTGTCGCTGCCGGCGCCCGCGCTCGCGCTCGTCGTGCTCGGAGCCTTCCTCGCCGCGGTTCTGCTTAAGGTAACTGGGGCTACCTGTGCTACCTGCGCTCGATCCACCGGCTGGTGGCGGAGGCGCGGCGCGTGCCGTGGCGCGAGCAGCTGCTGTCGCTGCCGGCGCCCGCGCTCGCGCTCGTCGTGCTCGGAGCCTTCCTCGCCGCGGTTCTGCTTAAGGTAACTGGGGCTACCTGTGCTACCTGCGCTCGATCCACCGGCTGGTGGCGGAGGCGCGGCGCGTGCCGTGGCGCGAGCAGCTGCTGTCGCTGCCGGCGCCCGCGCTCGCGCTCGTCGTGCTCGGAGCCTTCCTCGCCGCGGTTCTGCTTAAGGTAACTGGGGCTACCTGTGCTACCTGCGCTCGATCCACCGGCTGGTGGCGGAGGCGCGGCGCGTGCCGTGGCGCGAGCAGCTGCTGTCGCTGCCGGCGCCCGCGCTCGCGCTCGTCGTGCTCGGAGCCTTCCTCGCCGCGGTTCTGCTTAAGGTAACTGGGGCTACCTGTGCTACCTGCGCTCGATCCACCGGCTGGTGGCGGAGGCGCGGCGCGTGCCGTGGCGCGAGCAGCTGCTGTCGCTGCCGGCGCCCGCGCTCGCGCTCGTCGTGCTCGGAGCCTTCCTCGCCGCGGTTCTGCTTAAGGTAACTGGGGCTACCTGTGCTACCTGCGCTCGATCCACCGGCTGGTGGCGGAGGCGCGGCGCGTGCCGTGGCGCGAGCAGCTGCTGTCGCTGCCGGCGCCCGCGCTCGCGCTTGTCGTGCTCGGAGCCTTCCTCGCCGCGGTTCTGCTTAAGGTAACTGGGGCTACCTGTGCTACCTGCGCTCGATCCACCGGCTGGTGGCGGAGGCGCGGCGCGTGCCGTGGCGCGAGCAGCTGCTGTCGCTGCCGGCGCCCGCGCTCGCGCTCGTCGTGCTCGGAGCCTTCCTCGCCGCGGTTCTGCTTAAGGTAACTGGGGCTACCTGTGCTACCTGCGCTCGATCCACCGGCTGGTGGCGGAGGCGCGGCGCGTGCCGTGGCGCGAGCAGCTGCTGTCGCTGCCGGCGCCCGCGCTCGCGCTCGTCGTGCTCGGAGCCTTCCTCGCCGCGGTTCTGCTTAAGGTAACTGGGGCTACCTGTGCTACCTGCGCTCGATCCACCGGCTGGTGGCGGAGGCGCGGCGCGTGCCGTGGCGCGAGCAGCTGCTGTCGCTGCCGGCGCCCGCGCTCGCGCTCGTCGTGCTCGGAGCCTTCCTCGCCGCGGTTCTGCTTAAGGTAACTGGGGCTACCTGTGCTACCTGCGCTCGATCCACCGGCTGGTGGCGGAGGCGCGGCGCGTGCCGTGGCGCGAGCAGCTGCTGTCGCTGCCGGCGCCCGCGCTCGCGCTCGTCGTGCTCGGAGCCTTCCTCGCCGCGGTTCTGCTTAAGGTAACTGGGGCTACCTGTGCTACCTGCGCTCGATCCACCGGCTGGTGGCGGAGGCGCGGCGCGTGCCGTGGCGCGAGCAGCTGCTGTCGCTGCCGGCGCCCGCGCTCGCGCTCGTCGTGCTCGGAGCCTTCCTCGCCGCGGTTCTGCTTAAGGTAACTGGGGCTACCTGTGCTACCTGCGCTCGATCCACCGGCTGGTGGCGGAGGCGCGGCGCGTGCCGTGGCGCGAGCAGCTGCTGTCGCTGCCGGCGCCCGCGCTCGCGCTCGTCGTGCTCGGAGCCTTCCTCGCCGCGGTTCTGCTTAAGGTTACTGGGGCTACCTGTGCTACCTGCGCTCGATCCACCGGCTGGTGGCGGAGGCGCGGCGCGTGCCGTGGCGCGAGCAGCTGCTGTCGCTGCCGGCGCCCGCGCTCGCGCTCGTCGTGCTCGGAGCCTTCCTCGCCGCGGTTCTGCTTAAGGTAACTGGGGCTACCTGTGCTACCTGCGCTCGATCCACCGGCTGGTGGCGGAGGCGCGGCGCGTGCCGTGGCGCGAGCAGCTGCTGTCGCTGCCGGCGCCCGCGCTCGCGCTCGTCGTGCTCGGAGCCTTCCTCGCCGCGGTTCTGCTTAAGGTAACTGGGGCTACCTGTGCTACCTGCGCTCGATCCACCGGCTGGTGGCGGAGGCGCGGCGCGTGCCGTGGCGCGAGCAGCTGCTGTCGCTGCCGGCGCCCGCGCTCGCGCTCGTCGTGCTCGGAGCCTTCCTCGCCGCGGTTCTGCTTAAGGTAACTGGGGCTACCTGTGCTACCTGCGCTCGATCCACCGGCTGGTGGCGGAGGCGCGGCGCGTGCCGTGGCGCGAGCAGCTGCTGTCGCTGCCGGCGCCCGCGCTCGCGCTCGTTGTGCTCGGAGCCTTCCTCGCCGCGGTTCTGCTTAAGGTAACTTAGGTTCTTCTGCGTTCACTGTCATTTTACCTCTGGAGGATAGAAAGAGAGAACTGGCCTCTTTCTATGGGCTAAACGGTGATAAGAAAGAACGTTGAAAACGTCCCAGGTAAAACGAACTGTACGTAAGCTACCTTAGTAAGTGAGTTCTTCTATTGTGTAGGTGAGTTTTTTTTCACAATGAGAATGAGAATTTAATGATCTGAATAATTAAAATAACGTGTAAGAATTTTCTTTGTGCCTTCTTGTATCAAATAAAGGCGAGTTTCTGAAAAAAAAATTAAGTACACGACGACGTACGACGTGTAAATAAAGAAACATTCTTTAAACATTTTTGTGTTATACACACTCTTCAAAATGTTATTATTAAATTAATGAAATTTTGAGTCATTAATCATAATTCTATAATTAACAGAGTTAATTGTAGAGGAAAATTAATAAAACACGTTGTAAGGAGAGGCGAGGGTCGAGAAGTGAAACACTCGAAGGTTCGTTCGAAACTCTGGTTTATTCAAATTAGAAAGCCTATTTATATTGGTACAATTGAGTGGGGTGACGCGCGTGACCTACTTGGACCATGACATCATCTGTTACACGTGGAGAGCTTCGTATGTCGCGGTCCGGTGGCGGCGTCAAATAACATGCTCCTATATAAGGAATGGAATCTCTAAACAAATAGCTGTGGGTGGTCCGTTTGAAATATGAGTGATTTAAGATACCTTTCTTATGAGTAATATTTAACTAGTACCTACTACTATGTACCTACTACTATACCACATCTTCCCCTTTTTATTAAAAAAAAAATTATGAAATACATTTTTTTTTTTTTGAATACAATGTTAACAGTTATTCAATCTTGTTTACATAAAATCCTTATAGGTATCTATTACAAAATCCTTATAGGTATCTATTACATAGTTTTGGTTTTTTCTTTTTAATTTTTATCTGCCTTATATCTATGATTACAAAACTTATTCTATGATTATATTGGTATGACAATCTTCTAATTCTATGAGTACATTATATATTTTTTCTATTATTACAAAACTATGTGGATATACTTTTTATTGTTAGTATTGTTAGTATGGTTAGTTAAGTACATAAATTGTTTATCTTATTACTAAATATAATATGGTATTGTTCTATTCTTATGTATTACATTTTCTTTGTTATTTTGTAATATCTTAACATTTTCATTCATATCATTAATAACCTTAAATGGACCTAAATATATCTGATCTAGCTTATCTCTATTTTCATTTTTAATAAGTATTAAGTCACCTTTGTTGTATTTTACTGAATTTAAATATTTGTCATATTTATATTTCCGACGAACCTTTGAATGAATTAAATTATTCCTAGCGTCTGATTGCGATTTTTGCAATCTGTATTTTAATTCAAAAGGATAATGGTCGAAATTATAAATAGGATCTACATTTTTAATAAGATTATTTGGGAGATTACATAATTTTCCGAACACAAGTTCATATGGGGTATATTTAGTTTCAGTATGTACAGTTGTATTATATGCAAAACACCAATATGGTACCCAATTACTCCACATTTGAGCTTGGTTATCTGTTTGTATTCTTAAGAATGCTCCTAATGATTTATGTGAGTTTTCTAAAGATCCTAAACTTTCATGATGATATGCAGTAGATTGTGTTTGTTTTATGTTAAGTAATTTACAAACATCTTGCATTGTTTTTGAGATAAATTCGGTCCCTCTGTCGGTTGCAATTTCGCGTGGTATTCCGTAGCGTAGAATGAAATTCTCTACAAATGCTCGCGCTACTGTTTCTGTCTCTTTGTTAATAATTGGGTAAGCTTCTACGTATTTTGTAAGTTCGCATTGTAAAGTTAATATATAGGAATATCCATTTATGTCTTTGCTTAAAGGTCCTACTAAATCTAAATATACTTTTTCAAAAGCTGATGATGCTGTTGTTGTTATGCACATAGGCTGTTTGATATTTGTGTGAAATTTTTGTTTTTGACATTTATCACATCTTTTTACAAAATTTTCTATATCTCTGTCCATTCCTGTCCAATAATAATGTCTTTTAATATTATTCGTCATTCTATTTATTCCTGCATGACCGCTACTTGGTAATATATGAAAGTCATTTAATATGACTCTTTGGTCATCTTTATCGTCTATATTTTTTACACCTTTTATTATACAAATATGTGGTCCTTGCCTTACTTACTTACTTACTTGCCTTACTTACTTTTTCATCAAATTAACACCTTGAGCTAGCTCCTTTATAAATATATTATTATTATCATTTCGAATTATGCATAATTCATTTATTTTTAATTTGTTACAAAATTGCTCCAATTCCCTCACGATGAAAGCTCGTTTCAACCATGATCTGGATTTTGGATTTATTGTAACTAATGATTTAGAAGGTGTATATATAAATGTTTTATTTTCACTATAGACATTTTCTTTATTAGTGTAATTTTTATCGTAGTCGCATGTTTCAAAGCTTAATTGCATTGAACTGTTAGGTTTTTTAAGAATTTCAACGACTCTTGGGGGGCCCGTCCAATTGTCTGAAGAAATATCTTTAGTCGTATCCGGGTGTTTATTATTCGTCATTTCATCCTGTGTGGTTTTATTATTTTCCATCCTTTTTCGTTGTGCTCTTGTCATAACCATGATACGATCACTCATACCTTTCAATTCCTCTGATGTTAGTACTATGCGAGATAATGCGTCTGCAGCTGCATTATCTTTGCCTTTTACATATTCAACAACGAAATCGTACTCTTCTAGACATAGTCTAAATTTTGTTAGTCTACTTGATGGGTTTGTCATATTAAATAAGTAAATTAATGGTTTATGATCGGTACAAATTTTAAATTTTCTTCCATAAAGGTACGGTCTAAAATATTTTACTGCCCATACAATGGCTAAAAGCTCTTTTTCTATAACTGGATAATTTCTTTCCGCTTTGTTTAAACCACGACTGGCATAGGCCACTGGTTTTTTATCTCCATTTGATAATACACATCCAATTGCCATTCCTGAAGCGTCCGTATTTAAAATAAATTCATTTTCTTCTGAAAAATTTGGGTATTGTAATAAAGGTGGATTACATAGCGCATTCCTTAAAATTTCGAAGGATTTTTGACAATCTGGTGTCCAATTGAAGTTTACATTTTTTTTGGTTAAATTATTTAAAGGTAAGGTAATTTTTGCAAAGTTGGGTATAAATTTCCGATAATAATTTGCGAACGCTATAAATCTTTTGACCTCGTCTACATTTTTCATAACTGGGTAATTTTTTAAAGTTTTCACTTTGTTAGGGTCCGGTTTTATACCATCTGGTGTTACGACATGTCCGAGATAAAGTAATTCTTTCTGTAAGAAATTACATTTTAATGGATTTAACTTCATGTTCACTTTTCTTAGTCGTGTAAAAACGTCAATTAAGTTTTTGTTATGTTCGTTTAAGTTACGTCCCATAACAATTATATCGTCTAGGTATACTATGCATTTATCGTAGTTTAGTCCCGATAAAGCTATTGTCATTGCTCTACTAAAAGCACTTGGACTTGTTTTTAATCCCATTGGTAACCTTTTCATTTGATAGTGTTTGTCTGCTATAAACGCAGTGTATTTTCGACTTTCAGCATCTAACTTTATTTGATAATATCCTTGATTTAAGTCTAGATGACTGAAGTACATTGCTCCTGACAAAGAATCCAAAATGTCTGTTATATTTGGTAATGGAAATTTATCATCTTGAATACAATTATTTAATTTTCTATAATCAATAACTATACGCCATTTTCTTTCACCATTAACGTCAACCTTTTTTGGTACTAATAGTAAAGGACTTGACCATTCTGATTTTGATTCTTCAATTATGTCACTATCTAACATTTCTTGTAGTTGTTTCTTGATTTCGGCTTTTTGTGACTGTGGTAAACGATATGGTTTTGTATAAACTGGACTCGTATGTGCTTTCAAATTAATTTTTTGTTCATATAAATTACATGTATTTAGTTTATCACCGGGTAGATGAAAAATGTCTGCAAATTTAGCGCAAATGTTGACAATTTCTGTCTCTTCTTCTTCGCTTAGGTTTTTTAATTGTAACATTTTAAATAATTGTTTTACGCGTTGACTATTATTTTCAATTTCTGCAAATGTAAAGCAATGAAAGTTATCTAAAGGTATTATTTCTGGAGTGAAACAGTGTAATACTACCTCTGTGTCTCGTGTGTTAATTATTCTAACTGTTATTTTTCCATCATTGTTTTTAGTTATACAATTTGCTACAAATACTCCATTACATATTTCTTTCGATAATACTACGCATTCGTCCCTATAATTGGTATGTAGTTGAATAACTTTTTCACATCTAGCTGGAATTGTTATGTCGGAAGTTGCATTAATGTTTCCTGTTGAAAATAAATTTATTGGTATAACTAAGAGTCCATCATTCATACGCAAAGATAGTGTTTTGTTTTCAAAATCAATCAATGATTTGTAATTGGCTAAAAAGTCTTGACCTAATATACCATTAATGTGTGATGGTAAATATTTAAAAATATGGAAATTGTGTTTGAACGATACATTGTTATATTGCAATAGTAAGTCTATGCATCCTTCTGAAATAATTTGTCCACCGATGCCTTTTATATAAGTTGTTTTAGGATAAATATGTTTATTTTTATGTTTAATAGTTTCGTATTTAATTGCTGATAATGTTGCACCCGTATCGATTAAAAATGTTAAAAGTTGATTATCCACTGTTAATTGTATAGAGTTTACGTTATTATAGTGAAATAAGTATTCAGTTTTCACGAAAAAATTTTTCTGGCTTTTGTGGTGGT
This sequence comes from Coenonympha arcania, assembly GCA_036785405.1. Taxonomy (NCBI): domain Eukaryota; kingdom Metazoa; phylum Arthropoda; class Insecta; order Lepidoptera; family Nymphalidae; genus Coenonympha; species Coenonympha arcania. The sequence goes on from CM072067.1 coordinate 10,773,644, forward strand.
TCTTCAATTCTTGGTAAGTTGGTGGTCATATGTACTTGTTGGTTTTGATTTCTATGTGAATAGAATGGTTTGTTTAATCCGTTAGGTTTTCCTCGTCCTCTCGTGAAATTAGTGTTATGTCTGTTGGTTGAATAATTGTATCTATTATTCGCATAGTTGTTTGGGTAAGTGATAGCCAATGGTTTGTTGGTTTGGTAGACGTTATTTGAGTTATTACGATTGAAATATGTCCTACCTCGAAAATTGTTATTTCTAAATCCTGGTCTAATATATCCTTTGCCTCTGGCCGAAAAAATTTGGCCTGATGGCGAGGGGGTCATTGTTACCTCCTCATCCTTTGCTCCTTGAATCGCGTCTTTTAGGGAGTTAAAGTTTCGCGCGGCTATTATCGTTCTTAACCTGTCGTTACGCAGGCCGTCCGCAAATCTATGTATTGCTTGTTGTTCGTTTATTGGCTTAAGTATGTTGTATGCGTCCTCATTATCTTTTGCCTGAGAGATGGTAAGGTCCACAAACAATTTTTCTAATTCTGCACCGAACTGATCTATGGTTCGGCTGCCTTGGTAACATGTTTGTAACTTTCTTTGTAATGCTGTACTTGATTTAGTAGTTAATAGATGTTTCTTCATGTCCCTAATAAGATCCTGTGCCGACGTGTAATTATCAGTTAATTTAAGTTTCGCATTTTGTGAGAGCCTTGTTTTTAATATGAATTGTATAAGAAGTGGAGTACTTTCTTTTGAAATCATGTTTGCATATAATTCAATTGCGTCAATTAACTGTAATGTCACTTTCTCAGAGCCATCCATCTGAGGTAATAGTGTGACTGCGATTTTTAAATCAAAATTTGATTTAGACGTCATGATTGTTTGTTTCATACAATTACTTATCTCAATATAAAGTGAATTTATAGCTGTTGCTATTTCTAAGATTTCGCTAGTTACGCTTTCTTTTTGTACATGTAATTTATAATCTTTGTTATAATTTTTATATATCTTATGAGCTAGCTCGAATTTTTCTTGAGCTGCTTTACTAGTGAACCGTTTTTGGCCAGTTTTTATTAAGTATTTCCTTATTTCTAATAAATCATCATAATATTTAAGTAATATAGCAATCATGTATAGTTATATCAATAATTCATAATTATTTATAATAAAAAAGAATCTTAATACAAAAATTATCAATTTACAAAAAGAAAAAAAATATAGTTCTTAAGAGTTCACTTACATGTTTTGTTTTGTCCACTTTTCACTTAATCACTGATGCTAATGTTCATTTATACGGAAACACGGCGTGTGTTCAAGACGATCTTCGTAGCTTGCTTCTCGATTTTCCTTGTTAGACACTGGTTTATCTTCTTATACGCGAGGTAACTCAGCAGAATAGCGCATATGATCATTAAAGTGACGAGCAGTATAAATGATTTTTCGGCTAATTCGCCTTGGCTGGAACTATTTGGTGCGTAATTATTTTGGCCATTTTGTGTAATAATCACCTCTTCTTTGGTTTCTTTATCTTCTTTCGAACTTTGGGTACCCATTGTAATGATTTTCTTCTATAATGATCATAGTTTCCCGACGTTAAATGTGGTAAATAGTTCCATAATGTTTAGCGGTTTCGTTCCGCTACCCGTCGCGAATAACTTGCCATTATACCGAGGCAAGGGCCTTTGCACGATACTATGCGCGGACTGGCAGGGTCGCCATGTAAGGAGAGGCGAGGGTCGAGAAGTGAAACACTCGAAGGTTCGTTCGAAACTCTGGTTTATTCAAATTAGAAAGCCTATTTATATTGGTACAATTGAGTGGGGTGACGCGCGTGACCTACTTGGACCATGACATCATCTGTTACACGTGGAGAGCTTCGTATGTCGCGGTCCGGTGGCGGCGTCAAATAACATGCTCCTATATAAGGAATGGAATCTCTAAACAAATAGCTGTGGGTGGTCCGTTTGAAATATGAGTGATTTAAGATACCTTTCTTATGAGTAATATTTAACTAGTACCTACTACTATGTACCTACTACTATACCACAACGTGTGCCAAAATTGTACATAGAATACTTTTTATTTTACAATGTGATTTCCTGTTTGCTTTACCTGTCGTATTTACAGAAAAGTATCGTTGACATGATCATGTTTGTAGAAAAAAAGGCAACAAATGCTCAGGTTTTGGATTAAAATAAGAGGAAAAGTAGGAATAATGATATTGTAGAGTTTGGAGGGAGGAACCCAAAATGCTCCTTCAAAAAACGTATACTGCACGGCCAATGAACTATAGTAATTAGTAACACATTGGTTTTTACGTCTTTACTCTTTATACTGACAAGAGGTTCGAATCTCAGCTTCTCTAGTATCTGGAATTCAACGCAGCTCTAGACTTTTGTGCCTTAGATATTTTCATTTTTCACTGTGTTCTTAAAATTTAGTGAAGTTTTGTAACTGATAATTGGTGCAACTCGCGTCGCGCCTTATCTCTTTCTAGATTTCCGTCCAGTGGTATGTCATAAACATAGATTGAGACTAAATATGAACTGTTGCGCAGGCTTACTTCATCAGCGTGGTGTGGCGCTGCTACAAGTACCTCACGATGCGCTCGCACGCGCTGCACAGCCTCACGCCGTTCGTGATCTCGAGCGAGGGCGCCGTGACGCCCGCCGCGCCCTACGCCGGCCCGCCCGCCGCGCCCGACTACTCCAGCCTGCTGCCCGACTACGAGGAGGCCGTCAAGCAGACGCCGCCGCCGTCCTACCGCGCCGCCACGCTCATGACCGCCGACCCCATCGACGCTGCTGTGAGTTGATACGTTAACACGCACGCGCTGCACGGCCTCACGCCGTTCGTGATCTCGAGCGAGGGCGCCGTGACGCCCGCCGCGCCTCGTCGATCGTGCGCCGTGTCAGGCGTGTCAGAGATCACACTAGTACATTTCCATAGTAAGCATTCATATGCCGCATACAGGCGTCACGTCGGACGCGACCTAACGCGTCTGTTACTGACCACCGTCTGACACCGGCCCGCCTGCCGTGCCCTACTACTCCAGGCTACTGTAAACATACAAATTGTATGCGAATTTCTTCGACAATGTTTCCTAATGACCAGCCCCCTGAGCCAACTGACAAAAAGCGTTCCATCGCGACGTATAGAAATGGAACAAAATTTAAAACACTGCGATTTGACGTTCAGTGACGCTCAGCGAGCGTCATCAAGTGTCAAAATAACGATAGCTCGCGTACAATTTTAGAATTTTGTTCCATTTCTATACGTCACGACGTAACGCTATTTGTCACGGCTCAGGCAGCTGATGTCCATAATAGAAACTTTTTGCCTACAAGTTATTGATGGCAGTTATTTCCACGCAGGTACCAACCTCAGGCCCGGCGGACCAAAATCAGCCGCCAGCCACCAACACCGTAGTGATGCTCCCGCAGCAAGGAGCTCAAGCTCGCGTGTAAATCTCCAAGTTTGCTACGCTCGCCGTGTACCATAGACCACTCATGACTCACCCGCTACAAGCCTACACTTCTTACCACAAAGACGCGTAAACTCGAGATAAATCTTTGCCATTGGTTTTGCCCCTAGATTGTGTAAGAAAAACGTAATCATTCTTCTTACGAGTTCTGCCCGCTGATTGGTTCCTTCCCTAATTCACGGGAACCAATCGGGGTACAGAATTTGCTTACGATTACGATAACGATGAATACGTTTTTCTTACGCAATCAGGGGCCGTACCACCATCTCTTATTATTGTAATTATTGTTTTAAAATTTTTATACTATAACAACCAAGAATTAACGCGTGTTTAAAGTTAATGTAACATAACATCATAATGTTCAGTTTGATTGTGATCGATATCAATTTCTAAGTGTAGGGCCTACCAAAATATTTGCAAACGTGAACGTATTGGTTTAAACTAATTTTAGTTGGTTGAAAGTAACGCACGCGATTGTTTTTTTTTATTTTGTTATTTGAGATTTTAAAACTTTTTTTATTTTGTTATTTGAGATTTTAAAACAGGAACTGCTCGTCTTTTATTCGGAGTCTAGTAGGCTTATAGTCAATGGTAAAGACCCAGCGAACTATGATACTTTATACTATCCAATAGTATTTTATTTATAGTATTTTATTTTATAGTAGTACATAGTTTATTTATTTAATATTCCTTGTTCTTTGGTACTGGGCGGGGTATGGGTATTGTGGAAAAATATAAATTAATGAGTATTCAATTAGTATTCCTAATATAAGCCATATCCTGACTGACTGGTTTTTGTTTAACAATAAATCCCATAATGTTAAAAAAATTATATCTAATAAAATTATATAATTCAAACTATTGGCTCTTTTATTTCTACTAGCATTAACGAGTAATTAGGTTTTAACATGTATTCTCGTTTGATACTTGACCTTTTCCTGTTTTTTACCTTATGTTGCCTACCTAAAATTGAGTGCTAATTAAATCTCGTCTGTCAGGAAATGGTTCAATTATTATGTTTGACACTATGAATTCTGTAGTTGCGTTTAAAAATATTACACCAGAACTCTGTTACTTGAGGCTCGTAACAGATAGCGTTGCGTCGTGACGTATAGACATGGAACAAAATTAAAAAAATATTTGCGAACTATCGCTATTTTGACACTTGATGACGCTCAGCTTAGCGTCACTGAACGTCAAATCGCGTACATTTTTGAATTTTGTTCCATTTCTATATGTCGTGACGTAATGCTATTTGTCACTTGGCTCAGGGGGCTGATCTAAGACAGTGTGGATGTATTTTTTATATTTATTATTATTTTATTTATATTTTTCGTATTTAGTCAAGCGTGTGCCAGTATTGCTAACATTTTTGACGATCCATTGGATTTCCAATTCCATATTATAGTATTTATAGCAATTGTCTTAAATCTTTAACTTATAGAGTACCTACTTGATACAAGCTCAGCGGCACGTTTATTTGATTTTTTGTTATCAATAGTATGTGAAGCCTGCCAACCCGCGCTTATCCAGGATGGTGGACTACGACTTAGTTCTGTACGGTTCTGAGAGACGTCAAGCCAAATTTTTGGCCGTGAATGGAGGTTGCGATCATAAGCTAATCACGGACTATACTCTTTTACATTCGTTTATTTTCTCTTTGACGTATGAAACCGATACAGCAATAGCGAGGGACCAGAAAGAGATAAAGGTAAAGTGGTTTTTCATTTATACCACTGTATCTATTTATAAATTAAGTCTGCCTTAAGCCTTTGATCTCTTTCTCTACCTTTCAGCTGATAACTGTATTATGCCAGTGCCATATGTATATTGTTATGTAGAAATTTATCGCATTTAACTCCGTTGATGTTACGAGTACTTTCAATTCCTTGCTCACTTTTTCGATTGCATATTTTTGAACATTCCAAACATTTATAGAATATCCTTGAGTTACAATATTGTGCATTGGAACTTAGGCTTATATGAAAACCTTAAGGCTCAATTCAACAGTCTGCCCGCCAATTGCAAATTTTATTTGAATTTTCGTAATTTCTAAGCTCAATAACACACCAAAGGCACTAAAAATTTCAACACTGGCACTTAATAATATCATCATCCCAAGTTTTACAAAAAAATCTTTGCTTATAGGTGTGTCACTTCAGGAAATTCATTCAATCCGAGAATATACTACTTTGTGAGTACGGCAATCTCGATATTCAAACTATTTTCTTAAAATTCATCTCCAAATCTAGGAAACTGCAGCAAAAATTATCTTTCGGGAACCAACATGAGGGTAATGGGAATATTCGAGCAATATTTTTATGAAAAGATGTAGTTTCCAAAACTACGCCTAGGATGTATAATAATGATTATAGGTAAACCGCTATAAACTTGACCCTCCTGATGGTCTGCGGGACGCGGAGCGAGAGTCACTCAACCAATGAGGTAGTCTGTCACTGACCGCTGACAGCGCTGCCGTATCCAATTGCGCAAAACTTAATTTTGAATTTTCCCGGGCGGATGTTAACCTGCGAAGAAGCAGTTACAATGTAACTAAATATTCTGAGGATTTGAGGAATTTTCGCTTTTGCCGGTGTGGGTGTAGCAATAGATTTTGTCGTTCCTCCAAACATTGTATAATGCCGTCCCACTGGGGCTAGACAAAGTAACTGTCGTTTACCGTTAACGACAGTTGATAAAAATGTATGGACAAACCACGTGGACTCTAGAAAAACCACGCGACCGAATAGAGGAAAACACGCTTTTTTTTTGAAAATCGACTATGACAATTTCAAAAACGCTACCTGGCGTTCTCGCAGACGTTGTACCTACATAACATTTAGCGTACTTCGCATGACAATTGACAGCCGACAGTAAATAACGCTAAGCATAGAGTTGATTCTGCTATCATTTATTTTCATTCGGTCGCGTGGTTTTTCTTACTGTCGTGAACGCTAAACGACTGTTACTTTGTCTTGCCCCGCCACGATATAAAGGCGAATATTGTTATCATTAGTGACTCGATTCTCTACCATATTTAGTATATTATTAAATAAAAATACAGTTTCATAATTATTGTATTCTATGTTAAGACGATAATATTATATTCCCTGTAACATCCAACAAAATAAGTATTAAATAAAGATAGAGCCTAATAAAATAAAAATGTTAAGGAGCTTATTTTCGAAAATTGTAGGTACATTATTAATTTAAAATGGCAAACCAGCAAACAAAGGTTAAATTCATGGGAAGGTATCAGATTTACTTCTTATTAAATTATTCCTCTAGAAAATTGCCTTAAAGACAGGGTGCCTAAATTAGGGAATAAAAGGGTTACCTACCTAATTTAAAAAACTTTGGCAAGTATTGGTTTCAGACGGCCTAAAATCTAAATAAATTACTTATGATTTTTTTTATTATTATTTATAGTACTTACTTCAAAACTATATTTTATTTATTAAATCAATTCGAATCTTATGGAACTTTGTGGGATATTGGTAGAATAGATTTATATAGAATACATATATTTTGAAAAATACATTTTCAAATCTGTGTGTTACGACATAGGCATAAAAGTATTGAAAAAAAAAGTGTATTTTAATCTTAAATAAAGTCTAGAAGACAATAATTATTTTATTTACCTTCTTTAAAATCCCTTGATTATGACATTTAGGTACTTCACTAATACCTACTTAAATAAAATTCTGATATCAATTTCATACGTTTACATACATTTTTATAAACCAGGTAAACGAATTGTGTGCCGAAACCTAGTATCTATATTTTCGATCCTAACCACCGATAAGAAATCTCAGGATATGGGCATCCGCTTCCGAACGATTTTCGTACAAGCAAACAGTAGCGCCATCTGCCAGAATTCTATAGGTGGCTGCTGAGTGAACTACAGTGTAACCTTGCTGCTGGTGGCAAAACAAACATTTTTGGCACCGGTAAACTGGCGACATTTTTTCACGTCGTCCGCCCTATCCAGGGTGTATGTCTGTTGTCCTAACAATAAAATAAATTATGTGAAGTATAGGAAAACCTATGCCTAACCAGGTATAAACCTGCTATAAGTACTACTTTGCGCGCGCGTTGAATGCAGAGCTAAAGTATGCAGCATATATGGGGACGACTGCATTCAACTCGTGCGCGAACTGCACATATTGCATCAAAACATCTTGATGTCTATTTTTATCTCATTTCAGTAATACTATAAACTATAGATAGGATAAGTCTTATGACTCAGTAAGTAATTTTCAAGTCCGAACTCTGGAATGTAGCTGCTAGTTGCCGAGGTGTCGTAGTGTTTAACACGTTCGTTGCAACATCGGAAGGTCAAAGTGATGAAGGCAATTTACAAACAATGTAGCAGACATGCGCACCGACCGGCGGGCGAGGAACTCCGGCCGGCTGTGCGCCGCGGCGCCGTACTATCACGCGTTCTCTATTTATATCGACGACTTCACCTCCCCGCGGCTCTGCACTCACGCAAGCGCACTGCGCACCTGAAACGCAGAAAGTGAAAATTGCACATCATGGTTTCGCTCGGCGTAGAACGCCGGCTGCAGGAGTTGCGGCTCGCCGGTAATTAACTGATAGCGCGAGGACAGAGCCGGGAGCCCGCCGCAGGGACCGCCGCTCGCTAGGATGGCCGATGCTCGCTCGGCCGCGCTGTCTGCCGGTACTGCGGAGATCGAGCCCCACGTATCAGCTGAGTCGCCGACGAGCGCGCACTCGTGACGTCTCTCGCGAGCGACCCCCCGGAGCCGGCATGGCGTCCACAATGCAACTCGAGTTCACCCAGGCCATGACCGACTTCAAGACGATGTTCCCCGACATGGACGACGACGTCATCGAGGCGGTGCTCCGCGCGAACCAAGGCGCGGTGGACGCCACCATCGACCAGCTGCTCGCGATGAGCACCGACAACCAGAACGAGCGGCTGCGGCTCGAGATGGAGCGCGTGGAGAGCGGCTCGCCGTCGCGGCGCAAGGAGCGGCGCCTCGCTGCTCGCTGCGCTGAAAACGGCGAAGACAACGACGATACTACGGCGCTCGTGTAAGTTCGCACTTCGTAGTTTACTACCGGTAGATATAATACTTAGGTACTTACATCTGGGGCCGTTCCACCAGCAGTATTGTTTTGACATTTTCACGCTATGTTTGTATGAAAATATTAAAAAAGTACTGGTGTAATTATTATAATAATAAAAATGGTAAAAATGGTAAAAGTATTAATAGTAAAAGAGATGGTGGAACGGCCCCTGATTATTTTTCCGTGATGTGAGTTTTATTTAATAAAATATTTCATACTTACAATATGCCATCGCAATTTCAATCGTAAAATGCATATTGCGCCCCGGAATTTAATTAGGAATAGGTTAGCGTCCAGTAGCTGGTAGAGAGAATAAGGTTACCTATAAGTTCAAGCACACAAGTGGTATAATTTGACTGTGTATGGTAGGTAATATAACTGGGTAGTTATAATATAGGATGGGTAGGTAGGATGGGATGGGTAGGATGGATTCGGTGTTAGTTAACACCAAATCGTTAATAATCACGAGAATTCGCTAATCAGCAAACCTTTGACACAAGGTACTAATTATGTACATATTTGCACATACTAAATCTAGGTAGGCATGTCCATACGTACCTACCAAATATTGCAATAGACATTGATTAGGTAGGTACATTACTTAGTTCTAACTGCTGCACTAGAGTCACTACTTACACTGCTGTTGAACACTTAATTAATTAATACAACAACATAAACAAACAAAAGACAAATAACAGCTCAGTGATAGCTCATCGATCACCTCTACTTCTCAACAGAGGGTCGGGAGTTCGAATCCCGAACCTACTTACTGTTCGTTATAATGTGCGTTTCTGGAAACTAAATAATACTTGCCAACATCGTGAGGAAACCAGACAGTATGACTGAGACTTGAAAGTCCACCACATTGTTCTCAAAAGCAGTCGAAGTCCGTCAAATCGTATTTAGCGGGTGTGATAACCTGCGGCTAAAGTCGGAACACCTTTCATTTTGAGAGAAGAGTGGAGACCATGCTCAACAGTGGGGTTATGGGATATCAAATAGGGACTGAGGTAAAGAAAAACTTTTAATAAAAACATAGGTATGTAGGCAGGTATGTAGGTTGCGTATAGATAAATGCATAAGTAATGCACCTATCTATGTAGCATTAGCATTACTATTATTGAACATTATTACAGGGTGGCACTGGTCAATGGCTGTCGCTGTGTAAATAGCGCGGATGGGCAGTGATTGCATTCTCTACGAAGAATGCCGGTAGGCGTTGTGAATGAGACATAAGAGTTTTTAAAAATCCCATGGGAGCTTAAGAGATATCCAAATTCCAAATAAACTTAAGTAGTTCGCAGCGTGATCAAACCCGCGACCTCCCACGCGAGGCCAAGCGCGCACCAATGGGCCAGGGAGGTCGCCACACATCATGTAGGTACTTAGCTTTGTACCTACGTATTAACAGCCGAATCCTGTAAATAACAATCGAGCAGTATATTGAGCTCACTTCAGCTCTCCAAAACCTTAATAATAGTTGCAAGAGCCAATTTCCACTATAAGCATTTTAAGTGGTGCATAAATAACAAGAGGGGAAATTGGCAAAGAGCCAATTCAGTTTGTGTGCTTAAAGACAAGAGCTTTCTGAATTTCCCTTACCAATACAGTTTTCATCATGTAGGTAGGCAGTTAGCTTTGTTATTCTCTTGATAAAAAAATGGAAAATTCTTTCCAAAAAACCAACTTCAAATGCCACTACAAAGAGTGAAATAATTTTTAATGTACACCAATTCGAAGTCGGGCAATGTTTTGTTCAATCATTAATAGTCCTTCGTATTATTAAACTTAATGTGCAAAGAAACGACAAAATTATCGTCAATACGGAGGACTATTAGTGAATGAACGAAACATTGCCCGACTTCGAATTGGTGTACATTAAAAATTATTTCACTCTTTGTAGTGGCATTTGAAGTTGGTTTTTTGGAAAGAATTTTCCATTTTATTTTTTACTTTTTAGTGGAAAACAAGTAATGCGCAAGGTATTGGAAAAAATGCCCAAATCGCTGGAAGTATGCTTCTAAAATCTGAAGAGTTCCCTCAATTTCTCCAAGATCCCATCATCAGATTCTGACTTGATGAATACAGTCATTACTTGATGACTGCTAGGAAATGCAATAGTAACTATAAAAAATACCTAAATCGCTTCAAGTATACTAGCAAAATTTGAAGAGTTCCCTCGATTTTACCAAGATCCCATCATCAGATCCCGACCTGATGACCATAATACAACCTGGAAAAAATTACTCTTTTAAACAATACCCAAATTACTTCAAGTGTGCTAATAAAATTTGAAGAGTTCCCTCGATTTCTCCAGGATCCCATCATCAGATCCTGACTTGGTGACTATGGGACCATCTGTGAACCAAACCCTTTCAAACAAAAAAAGAATTTTCTAAATTGGTCCACGCATCTTCGAGTAATCGGGGAACGTACATAAAAAAAAAAAAAAAAAAAAAAAAAAAAAAAGATTCCGACGAATTGAGAACCTCCTCCTTTTTTTGAAGTCGGTTAAAAAGATGGGAAACGAATGCAATGGACAGAGACCGATGGAGGAATCTTTTGGAGCAGGCCCGGGCCCACAAAGGGCTGTAGCGCCGTTGATGATGATGATGAAATCTGCCCAAATGGTAGAAATCTGGCACAAGCGGTCACACTGAACGCTTCGTCGATAGACGTAAAATTGGAGGCATCGAGTAAAGTTCGGGCTCGCAAAGCATCATCTAAGCTAAGCGGCACCAATGCGCGCTGAAGCAGAACCAATCAGAGGAATCGCCTCACGTTTATTGTCCATCAAGAGACGGTAACTATTAACTACCATAATGTTTTGATCGGTTCCGATTAAAAAAATAAAATGGAAAATTCTTTCCAAAAAACCAACTTCAAATGCCACTACAAAGAGTGAAATAATTTTTAATGTACACCAATTCGAAGTCGGGCAATGTTTTGTTCAATCATTAATAGTCCTTCGTATTATAAAATTTTATGTGCAAAGAAACGACAAAAGTATCGACAATACGGAGGACTATTAGTGAATGAACGAAGCATTGCCCGACTTCGAATTGGTGTACATTAAAAATTATTTCACTCTTTGTAGTGGCATTTGAAGTTGGTTTTTTGGAAAGAATTTTCCATTTTATTTTTTACTTTTTAGTGGAAAACAAGTAGGTAATGCGCAAGGCATTGGAAAAAATGTCCAAATCGCTGGAAGTATGCTTCTAAAATCTGAAGAGTTCCCTCAATTTCTCCAAGATCCCATCATCAGATTCTGACTTGATGAATACAGTCATTACTTGATGACTGCAAGGAAATGCAATAGTAACTATAAAAAATACCTAAATCGCTTCAAGTATACTAGCAAAATTTGAAGAGTTCCCTCGATTTTACCAAGTTCCCATCATCAGATCCCGACCTGATGACCATAATACAACCTGGAAAAAATTATTCTTTTAAATAATACCCAAATTACTTCAAGTGTGCTTATAAAATTTGAAGAGTTCCCTCGATTTCTCCAGGATCCCATCATCAGATCCTGACTTGGTGACTATGGGACCATCTGTGAACTATACCCTTTCAAACAAAAAAAGAATTTTTTAAATTGGTCCACGCATCTTCGAGTAATCGGGGAACATACATAAAAAAAAATAAAAAAAAAAAAAAAAAAAGATTCCGACGAATTGAGAACCTCCTCCTTTTTTTTGAAGTCGGTTAAAAAGGCTTCGCGCGTAAGTTCAGGGTATAGGTTAGGGTGCTTACATAATTAAAAAAGATTGTTAAGTAAGTAGGTAATGGTATAATTAAGCAGTAAGTAGGATTGTTAAGTAAGTACGCCTATATGAAAGTATGTATAATCTTATCAAAATCTAATACCTAACGAAATACAAGGAACTCCCGGTAATCCGTCAAACGTTTTGCAGGGCAGTGCCGGACCATAAAATTTGTCGAATTAAATTATAGAGTAGATACCTCATAATCAGACTTACCTATTACAGATCAAAATGATAAGATTCCATACTATTAAATAATAAGTATGATTATCGGGGATCCACTATGAGTGGAGTATAAGACAGTAGACCGATATCGCGTTTTGTTGCCAATCTATCAGCTAACCATCAGTGACCTACGTCACGTAGTCACGTCGTTCCAGGGGGCATAATATAAACAAGCTTGCGAATCTTTGAATAAAAGAACAAACAAAAAACATGAACCATAAACGGCATATGTATATCTTGAGATAGGTATTATTTGCAGAAACGCCGACGACGACTCTGTCCCGCTGTCCGTACGAAGAAAATGGGTTCCGAGAATGTTGGGCCCTCTACCTCCCATGTTCCTACGAATACCTCCCGGCACAGACGCGAGAATCGATCTGAGTCTCGACATGGATGACGACCGTATTGCAACTTTGCTGCAGAACGAGGAGTTCATGGCGGAGCTGCGGTGGAATCAAGAGTTTATTGCCGCATTGGACAGCGAGCAAGGGAATAAAACCAAAGGTCATGATGACGAAGCGGCATTTAAGGAGAGGCTAAAAAATATGGGCAAAAGTAAGTTTCGCAGGCCGCAGCCTTTGATTATTTAAGTTCAGTTCAAAATATACCACCTACATTACTTTACATAGGCCTAACTTACAGACACTTATGACGAGTCATTAAAAATGTACCGTCATAATCATTTTATAACTATTGAACATATTACTGCCTTTTTTTTAATTATGATTATAATAATTGAAAACTGTTTTAAACATTTAGTGTTTTAGTTGGTTATTATAGTATCCAGTTGTATAAATATCTCAAAAAATATTTATTTAGCTACGACTTAACCATGCAATAATTTGTATTAATACGTAGTCTGTATACCTACATTGGCGCAACTATACCAACGAACTTCCTACGTACAGACGGCCACTCTGACGTTGATTCCCTAATAAAAGACAAGGCAGTGTGTACCTAAATACATATTAGATTAGGTGTCTATCTACACTCTGCCTTGTCTTATACATTTTTCGGTTCCTATACGGCCTGCACTGCAAGCACATTTATAATTGCCATTTACTCAGAAATCTCAGAACGTTACTTGTATTTTAATTGCAGTGTCTCGCAAGAAGTTCGCCCAGCTGTCCCGGATGTTCTCACGCGGCGGGTCGCGGCGAGGCGGCAACGCGCGCGCGCCTCCCCGCGGGCCCCCGGACAGCCTGCTGCTGGAAGAGGAGCACAGCGACGACGACGACCGACCCCACACGAAGAACATCAAGATATAACCTGTGGCCGAGGACACACTGCGGAAACAGTCGGTTATTTTTTATCTGTGTACAGTTTTGATAACTGGAACTCATGGCAGTCGGCAGAGTGTGACGTTGCAGCAAGAGTCTGTTATCCGTGGTCTTGCCAGAGTCCAGGACTCATTGCAGCGTACATAGCAAATGTCACACGCAATGTTTACTTCTTCAGTCTCCTTATCCCGAAACATTGGTGGAATATCATAATCTTAATGGTATATAAATTCTACCCGCGGATTGACCGAATCTGTTAATTTTTTTCCAACCAATCAGGTGCAGAAGTTGTCTACGTTTATGATGAATACGTTTATGGTATCTTGCCCATCATGATTTATGCATGATACGAGTATGTATATTTCAATTAAAAGACGTAATTTTTAATCTGTGACAATGTGTGCCTGAGGCTCTTGCGGTTTCGACTGTCCAGTTTTACCATTGTTTACGGATTCTGGACTATAAGGATTTACAATGGAAGTGGAACGAACAAAAAAATAAAGTTATATCCTAATTAAACTCCACATTTGAAATTAGGAAGTAGGTATTACTAACCGTTTATAAAATAAAGAATTACTTAGATAGGAATTCTGTTTGCTTCTCACTTACACGCTTGACGCTAACCTGTAGTGCTTTTCGGTAGCTATGGACACTGGTCAAGTGCAACAATAATAATAAAATAATCATCGGCAACTGGCAAGTATTCAGTAGTGGATAACTGCGGTAGTGTTACCCGCGTGTTAACCGATCAGTTATGTAGATCTAAGATAGTAATATTTTGGTCTAGCGGTGAGTATTTGACTGCAAATTATTCTGGGTTCCATTCCCGGCATTGTAATATAAATAGCAGTGGATCTATCATTCAAGAAATTTGTAAATTGGCGATATTTCACCGTGCTTTGAAGAGCTTGTTAGGCCGCCAGTCCTGCACCTGATCTCTCTCCGTCTTGGAACTGTTGTCCCACGAGATAACGAGAGTGAAGGAACGGGGATGTATTTGTGTTTGCGTACACTTGTGCACACAAGACATTCCCGCACAGGTAGGCAATTCACGTAACGTGTCGGCTACATTTCGTGAAGTGAAATGTTTAAAAAGATCATGATATCTACCAATGCAACGTAAGGCAGACGATATTAAAACCTAAACATTTTTGGCGAACACTGAAAGATTAATTTTACGATTGTCATAGAGCGCAAAAATTGAATGTAGTTCAAAACGCGACATGGTCGAGAATCGTGAAATTAAATTTACTTTGCGCGATAAGATTAAGGATTTTCCCTATGTAATATATTCCCTATGTAATTAAACACATTCAATTTTACACTCTAAACCAATAGACGTAAAGTTAATTTTTCATTAATGTTATTTTTTTATTTTTTTTTCTTGATTCACATCACTAAGTGTGTGAAAAACGTTACGTGAATCGTGAAACCCCAGATGGAAAATCTCGTCAGAAATTGACCCTCGTAACCGATCGATCTGGTCATTACCAACGTTATTGTAACTAACGTTTTCAAGATTCAATGTCCTCTACAAAACAGATTTACAGCATTCGTACGAGACGCGGATTTATGAATCCTATTCGTTAATTTGTTTAGGTTTAAGTGTAATCACATCGCCACGCGTGAAGTGAGAAAAACGTTTATCGAAAGGCCTTTTATGGAGTTGCACAAGGTTTCGCAAAAGACTGGGATTGTTTAGGTAAGGTAGTATATTGGAAGCTTTACGGAGAACGCAGGAGTACGTTGTTTGACCGATTGTTTGATATTTTTTTTCCTATAGATCTTCCTACGCCGACTTCAAAATCTTTAAAATTATAAGCAACAAGTGGAAAATTAAAAAAATTTAACACACCCACGACTTTTGCAGACTTGTAATTGAAAAAGGATTAAATAATTTTTTTGAAACTCCCCGACTAAAGGAAAGTAAGAACTAAGAACCTATCAGTATTATTACAAATCCAAGAAAATCCGCCGGAGCTGCTGTGTGTTGCCTAGTGTTGATGGTGCTGTTTACCAGTTGATGACTAATTCAATTTCTTTATACTTCTCATATACCGGCAGTTTATCAATACTTACTAATTACATTAATTGATATTGGAAACGAAAATAGCAATGGCAGCTCCGACGGATTTTCTTGGATTTGTTATTATACTGATAGGTTCTTAATTCTTACTTTCCTTTAGTCGGGGAGTTTCAAAAAAATTATTTAATCCTTTTTCAATTACAAGTCTGCGAAAGTCGTGGGTGTTTTAAATTTTTTTAATTTTCCACTTGTTTTATAGTTTTTCGATTAATATATTAATGTAATTTAAATTATATTATTATTAAAAAATGAAAATTAATCTTCAAACTAGCCATTAGCTCCTCTAGCAACGTTTGAAGGCATCATCCCTTCCAAGTCATAAAGCGACGTTTATTGTGTCGCCCCCTGCTGTTCAATCACAAGAACAATTATCTACGAATCATTGCCAATGACTCACTAATATTTTATACAAAATTGTATCCAAATCGGTTTAGTCGTTTTTGTAATAATTGAGAACGTTCGTTTGCACTGTAAATGTTTTTTATGGCGCCCCCTGGTGATCGATGTTCATAACAACTATCTAAGAACCATCGCCAATGAATACCAAACATTATACAGAAAACTGCATCTAAATCGGTCAAGCCGTTTTTGAAATAAATGGGAACATTCGTTTGCAATATAAATGTATTTTATGGCGCCCCCTGGTGATCGATGTTCGTAACAACTATCTAAGAACCATTGCCGCTGAACACCAAACATTATACAGAAAACCGCATCTAAATCGGTCAAGCCGTTTTTGAAATAAATGGGAACATTGATGTGCACAAACAAACAAACAAACAAACAAACAAACAAACAAACAAAAATATTTTTGCATTATTGGTTTTTGTGAACAATTTAACATACAAACAAACATAAAGTCTTTTTAATAGAGTAATGTACAAACGGTCTCTCACCCTAAACTCATATACCCGTACTCCGTTCCGTCGTGGGTAAAAATTATGATTTATAGCTCACTCTCGCTAAGTAATTTGAGGCAGTACATACCGACTCTTTAAAAACATTCTAAGAGAGGTGTCCTAGTAGGCAGCACTCTCTGGAAAGTACGTAATTTAGGACATTTTCATAGAAATATTTTCTTACCTTACACGTCTAAACAGTACACGTTGTACAACAGGTCAGTAGTACAACAGTATAAAGTTGCATATCAAATGGAACATTTTGATACAAGTGTGGTACCTATCCTTCCACGAGTCCCGGTTTGTTGACCCCAGCCGAAGGTGCGGGTCAACATTATGGACGAGTGGAAATGACAATTTCACACGAGTTTAGAACGTCGCTATTTCATACATTTGCTGAAAAATAAAACAGCGAAAGGGAAGTATTGGATAAAAAATATCATACCGTTCCACAAAATGAATGTCTAAAATATTTAACTCGGTACGTTATAATATTATTTTTGCCGCTGTTCTTCATATAAATACAAAAATCCGGACATTTGCTATTAAGAATTTTTAAAAAAACTTTTTTGAAGTCGGCTTAAAAATTTAATAGCATACTCATTCCGATACTGCAATTATTATACAATGTACCTACATATTTATTAAGTATCTCGTTGTACCAGCTGTCTCCATGGTAGATTGCTTTGTTTTAACTATTTTAGATCCTACCATAAGCCTTTGTACACTAGTCCATTCCACGTTCGAGTAAAAATAGAGCTTTAACTTGAACTTAATCGGAAATCTCTGCATGTGAACCTAGAAAAATCTTACGGCTTTACGCGAGCTCATTTTTCAAATTGGATTTGGTGTAGTGCACAAGTGCTCCAATTCTTACGATAAACCTAATCTATCTTTATTGGTCAAAGAGCCGGACCTACATAGAACTTCACTAAGCTGTTAACTTGATGAAACATTTTTATTAAAAAATTTTATTAACAGATAAACACGCATATAATGGCTTGCCTATCAAAATCCTGACCATGAAAAAATCAACTTTTCACTGTACTGTTAACTCGTTGAATTTTATCCTAACCGAAAGTAACAGAACGCTGAAAAGTTGATTTTGTTTTATTAATTATTTTTAAATTCCAGTCCAATTAAACCAGGCTAGTCAAGATTTTTATAGGGAAGCCATTATAGGCGTGTTTATTTCATCAAGTTAACAGCTGGGTGAAGTTCGATGTAGGTCCGGCTCTCGTACTATATTATTTTGTTAATATTGTCTACCTATTCGGTACTAGTGATGCCTGTCACAATAGTTACTTTTTAAGATAAAATCATTGGCAAACAATTTTGTACAGTATGCAATATGCATTAAACTACATACGTAATCTATTTTATGTGTTGGTTTGTGTTTAATATAATAGATTAAGTAAATACTAGCTATGTACGATTAATTTTAATAGATAAAGAATGTTCCTTTGCATATTTTTCATTAGGTACCTATGTGTAATATTAACTTCTTCAATCGATTTATTTAACCATAGAGTAGCTACTGTGACTGTCTTAATTTAAAAATAATAATTTAAATTAGCACTGTTTCATGTCCTTGTAAAATTACCCACGCCTTGGTCACACGATCATGCTACTTTAACCAATTAAATAGCTGTTAAACGTATGTCAGATTTATTTATTCATTTTATTACAATCCAACTACCTACCGCAACTAATAAATTATGTGACATCTTTGAAAATTTATTTAAACCCACATCCTTTATGAATCACATAGGTGATTTGTAAGTCTGGACTTGTACGTAAGTAGATAAGTATACTAACAGAAGATGCTCCGCACCCTTAAGTAAAGAAACTTTGTTTCAAAATCTATTTTAGAATGTGCAGGAATTATAAAGCCCTTTCATATCATACCCTGCTCGGTTTAAAAGGCATACCGCGGAATGCTATCGGTTACGTACACCTATAGGTAAAGTTTCAAAGAATATGCAAAAGAATATAGTGAACATGTCGTGTCTCAATCGATTGTGATTAGTAAGCGATGCGTGTAGTTGCAGCCGGGGAGAAAAACTGCTTTCCGACGCGCTTATTTGCATGCATAACTACCACACATCCGATGCGCACGCCGCCAGGCTCATGTTCCACTAAAAAACTGCCGGCGAGAGAGCGATGGTAAGCTATTAAAATATATAGTATTTTTTAGTGAAGTTTTTATAGCTTTACAAAAGCGCCTTGAAACGGAATTAATTTTTGTTTCCTTATTTCGAGGTGCTTTTAATTTTGTTTTACAATACTCAGTGTTGTATAATTTAAATATTTTGAAATTGTTAAAACTTTCTGGGATAAAGTATCCAAATTATTAAAACTTGTAAAGACAGTGGCGCCTCCATATTTTCTGTTAGTTTTTGTCAAACTATGTTTTTAAAGAAACCAACAAACCTATTAATGTCCCACTACTGGGCTTGGGCTTTCTCGTTCAAAGGCGAGATGAAGTTAAAATCTCAGACTGTGCGATGGCAGAGTCTGAAGAAAGACCCGAATTTTTCCGTATCACTCGCTTGTTTTTAAAAACAAGCTTAATACAAGCTATAGCTATAATATTTATCCAACCTTTACCCAAATAACAATATTTTGTGCGAATATTCAAACTATACGAAAAACTAGCAGATCCGGCAAATGTTGTTTTGCCATAGAAGTTATTTCTCACTTAGGTGTGATTTCAGGATGATGTTTGCGCATAAAAGATAAAAGAAATTTTAGTATGTAGGCAAATTTAGATTTAACAACACCTTTACCTGCTACATATATCTACCTACGTTCACTAGCGATAACCGAACTATATTATAATAAAACTTCTTGGTAAAAGTTATTGCAGGTTCGTTAGGTCTCTAACTTACTCGTATTCCATATTCATAATAATTATAAAGTGCTGATGATAATAAATACTCCATGTTAATACTCTTTAGCCTAAAGGCAATAATAAGTTTGAGCAACTGCATAATACATAGGTAGGTATTCCCGTTAATTTTAAAGGTGAACCGTGAACTGTACTTTACAATAACATTTATACATACGAATGAGCGTCAACATAAGGCAGGCGTTAGGAACTCAAGCTGCTGGAATGGTGACCCTGCGGCTGCACCGGGAAGCGTTGCTGATGAAACAGTTGAAATAATGACAATTTAAGAGTCGCGGGGCTCCGCTGGATCCAAGTGGCGCAAACCAGACTAGGGGCTGTTGATGTTTTTTCAGCATTCAATTAACCCTCCCCTCCCCCTTGGTAGTAAGGTTTAAGATTATCCCCCCTCCCTACGTGTTTGTTAATTTAGTAACTACAAAGATTCTTAAATTTCTAAGAAAATTGTATTTAATCTGATTTTATTTTGAAATTAGGGACCATGATAAAAAATGTCTAGACAGAAAGGTTGCAGGTGTGCAAAGGACTGGCATAAAAATAATACAAAAAAATGGTGTAATCATGCGCTACATACTGCTTTTCGGTTTAGAAATCGCGTGTTTGACGAAAAAATAAATACACGTGATATCTTACTACCATCCTTCTCCCCTTGTGGTATGTCTAGCAAAGACGTACCACTAAGCAATTTAGAGCCTTGTTAGAGTTTATTTACTTCTTCCAAGTTCGTTTGGTAAAACCTTCGGCTATATCTTATTTATTAGCTATTATGTAAAATTCAGTTAAGAACCGACTTTCAATGAAAAAACTCACACAGCATACTATCTCTACCCACAGTTTAACAACCGGAGGCTATATTTTTGATAAACATACTATTTCCCGAAGTCGCGGGAAATATCTATTGTTGTATTCATAATTTTAAACCAAGGCAACACCTAGGTCGAAGCAATAAACAATAAGATTAACTTATCTAAACAAGGCTGCATATTTTAATAATCGGAGGTTAAAAAACTTAAGACGAGTTAAAATTAATAAACATAGATTTGATTGACTTCGCACAATCCTAGTCCTCACGGTAGAGTCTACCGTAGTAGTGGTAGCAGGTAGACGAACCTGGCCGTAGAGTTTTGACTTTTCATAAGAGCCTATTATTTAGGCCTATGTGAAAATAAATATTTTCATTGTCGTTAACAATGTTACCTTTTCGCTAGATGAAAGGAGTAGGTAAGAAATACGTCACACGAGATTAAATAGCTTGAGATGAGTTATCTATATCTACCTTGCCGTGGTTTAGAGTAGAGGTGGTGTCAGGCTAGCTCCGTTCTGGCATACAGATGGCTCCGCACATCCCTAGTGCTCACGGCAGCAACTGATCATAGTAATAGAGGAAACATTTAATTACATATAGGCAAATCTTAAGTTTCTCACTTGCTTCTACAAAGTATTTAATATCAATTTAAGGTTAATTCATAAGTTAAATTTACAAGCAGATGATTTGTATTTGTACCTACTTATTTCTGACTAGTAAAGATTATTATTATTACAGTATAGTAGATGAAACGAGTATGGGATCCGACACACGAGGTTAAATAGTTGAGATGATTGATTATGATTATGATTGTTACATGTAGTCGTGTCATAGCTTAGCTCATCCTGGCACACTGTATGACTTCGCACAGGCTTAGTACTCTCAGCACCAATGGATCATAGTCATAAAGTACAAACACACACGAGGTTAAATAGCTTGAGATGAGTTATCTTTCTATCTCCCTACTTTGCTTCATGTGGTTGTGTCATAGCTTATCTCGTACTGTATGTCTTCGCACAGGCTTAGAACTCTCGGCACCAACTGATCATAATAGTAAAGTACACAGTTAATTATAGGCCAATGTTAACAATGTTACCTATTCGCTAGATGAAACGAGTGTGGGATACGTCATACGAGGTTAAATAGCTTGAGATGAGTTATCTTTCTACCTATCTACCTTGCTTCGTGTGGTTGTGTCATAGCTTAGCTCGTACTGTATGTCTTCGCACAGGCTTAGAACTCTCAGCACCAACGGATCATAATAATAAAGTACACAGTTAATTATAGGCCAATGTTAACAATGTTACCTATTCGCTAGATGAAACGAGTGTGGGATACGTCATACGAGGTTAAATAGCTTGAGATGAGTTATCTTTCTATCTATCTACCTTGCTTCGTGTGATTGTGTCATAGCTTAGCTCGTACTGTATGTCTTCGCACAGGCTTAGAGCTCTCAGCACCAACGGATCATAATAATAAAGTACACAGTTAATTATAGGCCAATGTTAACAATGTTACCTATTCGCTAGATGAAACGAGTGTGGGATACGTCATACGAGGTTAAATAGCTTGAGATGAGTTATCTTTCTATCTATCTACCTTGCTTCATGTGATTGTGTCATAGCTTAGCTCGTACTGTATGTCTTCGCACAGGCTTAGAACTCTCAGCACCAACGGATCATAATAATAAAGTACACAGCTAATTATAGGCCAATGTTAACAATGTTACCTATTCGCTAGATGAAACGAGTGTGGGATACGTCACACGAGATTAATGGTGCGTGGTGGCTGGTGTAGCTGAAACTCTTCAATGGCGGACGCGCGGCGACGCGGAACGGGAAAGCGAGCCAGCTCTAAGAAAAGACTTCAACGCGCGCAGTGCGCCTACATTTTTATATTTTTTATTTGTTCTTTTATTTTTTTTTCTGAAAAAAACAATATCAAACAGTTTGCAGAGCATTTGTTTTAATGCATTACAGTTTTGTCCGCGTGAATTTAGGGTTTTTATCATTTCTGGTAAAAAAAAGAAGTATAATTCTTATTGCTATCCTCGTATAGTCTTCTATTTATGTAAAGATTGTGCGTTTGGCAGACATACAAAAAAATTTCTAAACACGTCGGATTTGACCCTTTTGTTTTATCATCATCCAATTGAATCATTTAAGTTATTTCTTTATTCAATCAGTTATTCGAAAATTACAAGCGATTGCTAGTAATTAACCGTTATTAACTTATTTTTCTAGTTTTCTACGAAAATTATGCTTACCTATAACGAGGGTTGATGTCTAATTGTCTACTCTTTGAGTAGATAGGCATGTATGTACAATCACTTCAATATAAAAGTCACACACTTTAGCCACCTTACCATCCCAGTATAGACAGATAAAAGACCCGTTTAAGATTGCCCCTGTTTAATAAATATTTGTTTTTATTTATGTACGTACCTACCTATACTTGAGATAAAAACGAACTTCATGCGATGCGCTAACTGGTCAAGTCAACGTTGAAACAAGTTATGCAGTGTACCGGTGTTTAATCAAGAAATAAGCTGTAATGAGATAAACATTTTTTCTTGCGTTTCGAAAAAAAGAGCAAATAAGTATACAACCTGACACGGTCTTACGTGTCTTAGACCATTTCCCACATAACTGTTCAAGTTTTTGTTTAACGTCGCTAAATAAAACGGGTTCATCCAATATGGATTTGTAGGTATCTATTTAATTTAAAACTTATATCGTTTGCAGAGATCAATCAGTGTAAGTTTAGTAAGCGTTGTATAAGTTGAACACGCAGTTTTGGGTGTCAATCAAGTAGTAGGAACTATACCTGCGCAGATGGGCGCCATTTTGGGTCAACTCTTATTTACATAAAAGATTCGTTACTATCAGAACTTTCGAAGCTTTTTTTATGCCTAGGTACGTAAAACGTGTTATTTTGAGATCGATAAAGGCAGTATCGATGGAACCTGATTGAACGATGTTATAAATGATGATGGTGGTATCGGCATGTGACGCAACCTGACAAGCTATTATCGAAAAAGTAAAGCGCGAAACTCGCATTAGAGTTAAAACGCCGCGACCGTGCTCGCTGGCCACGAATCTTGATTCTTGGTGCCGTAGACCTGGCGCACACTTGACATTTTTATAGTTTTCAAGTTTACGTGTTTATCTGTCTAAATGAGAGTGGTTTGGCTATAGCCACAGATTACTACAGATCCAGCGCACAGTAGGTACTTCGGGAGTGGGGCACGCAAAAGGGATACAAAACAAAAAGCCGTATCCCATTTGAGTTCGTACATGGTTAGTACGTAGCGAACCGCTGACCGAGTCACTGCTGCGTAATTTGTATGTGACGTTCAGAACTGGCAATTGATTTAAATTCGAAACACCAAACCTCAGCGAGAGTCCATCAGTGTGACCAGTCTACATTGAAATTATTTTCCCTAGATGTAAGGTATAAATTGTATGTAAGTAACAGGGCAGTGATTAAAAAAAACCTTATTAATGACTGGCCTCTTGTTGAAACAACGTTTCTTTTCGGACGATATCGCGTACGGGGCTTAGCGGAAAAAGTATAAAAAATTATAACACCCAAGATTAATCGGTCAAACATCTAGCTGCCCGCGATGAAATAAAATGAGAAACGGCGTCGCCTGTTGCTCTGCATATTGAATACGGTAATTTTCTTTGATGTCTTTCACTTCATTTGATATAGTATTAAAATTGAAAAAATTGGCCGCCGTTTTGAACTTTTTTGTTATTGGACCGAATTCTTTCAAAATCAAAATCGTACCTATAATACTAATTGTAGTGGGAGCTTTTCCTTAAGCCACTTAAGCTAGCAACATTATCAGGCTTGCGTTAGACAGTGTTCGGACCGATAGCTGTGTGTGTGCACGCACACATACGTAAATACCGTGCGTCACTTGATGCTTCGGAAGTGTTCATCTGTAGTAATCTGTGGCTATAGCACACTACGTTGAGCAATTTCACTTGCGCAAAAAAGCTAGAAAAAAAACATATCTAATAATTATGCCACATGTAAGTGCTGGGTGACGTTTGTCACTCGCTTTTACGTGCAGCGGTTTTAGTCATACAATATGTTTTTTTTTTGACTCTACAAATTGGTACTTGACTGCCATATCTCCTGCATATCCTATAAATGATGATGCAGCCGAAAATGTTATCATACTAACTATATGGAAGGGATAGATAACTCACCAGTAACGGTTGATACATATAGCATCGCGACGGAACGCAAAATCGCTTAGCGGAAAGTCTTTGCTCTACCAGACCTGAACCAATTTAGAAATTATAAAATTCTAAAGAGTGCCGTGGCAGGAATCGAATTTAATAACTCCCATTCGAATCCGAGCGCACACCACCGCGTCAGGAAGGTCATCTTATGGCGATCATCGTTGGAGCTTGTCCAAAAATTAAAAAATTATGACGATAACATATCCGTTGACAAACTGATCACGTGACTTATCGAACACAACTGCAATCTTTTTTAATTCCGTTCCGTATAGAATGAGCGATGGACAGGTATGTGTCTTTGACGATCATATAGAAAAAGCTACCCGTTTCCTTCACCGCACCGCAACTATAATTTCGAAAAGTCAAAGATGCGTGCCCTAATAAGAGATTTGAACTAATGGGCGGGCTATCACTGCTGTTCTGTCTAAACCTTGGAGCTTACACGCGTTCATCTGTTTTTTAGCATCTCAGGGAAAGCATACGGTCTCCATCTTCAAACCCGCAGCGGAAAACTCTCCAGTGCGCGCCGCATTTTACGTATGTGCCCGCGCATCTCGCACGTGCATCCGTCACGCATCGCGGCCGCGGGCTCTCGGAAATTTGTTTAGTTGGTACTCGGAGCCGGAGCCGCGCGGAGCGACGCGCTGTGACTGTGGAAATGAAATGAAACAGTGATGCACCCCGCGAGAATTGCACGAAACTAAACAGTGATCGCTAACGTGTAACCGTCCTGGAAAATACTGCGTAAGTATTTTTTATCTATAGTTTATCTGAAACATTTTTTCCTGATTAGGTATATTTTCTTTTGAAAATTTATCCATCCGAATCACCCAGAATAAATTTTCAATTTTCCCCTGTGCAATTTCATGTGGTCGCAGTATATATTAAACTCACCGGCTTATTTATATTATTATTTTCAAATTTATTTACCAACAATAGAAAACTCAAACTTTTTCAAGGACTATTTTAGGAAAAATTCATATTACCTAATTGTTTAAAGTACAAATATCTACCGTACAAACATCTTTACCTAAAGTTTATTTCAAATGAAACTTCTTTTTAAATCACCTTTATATACTTTTTAATTTTAATATGTCTTAAATTACTAACGGACGGACCTAGCTATAGATCTGTCAGTTAAAATAAATTTTTAACATCATTCTAGCTATATCAGTGCATCCAATTCCTAGCCTAGATCATAAAAATCTGACTATCTATAACTACTAAAGAATACCCGGCTGAGTTTGTTGCGGGCTTGTTCTCAGCGGGTGCGTTTTGTGAACCCTCGTAAACTTAGTTTTAAGTCGTAAAATAGTTGCCACCGTTATAGAGACAATGTAAAATGATTGTCTCGCAGGAGGCTTCGGCCGTGGCTAGTTACCGTCAGCAAAAACGCACCGCCAAGCGATTTTGCGTTCCGGTGCGATGCGTGTAACCGTTGGGGTAAATTTACATACCCTTCCAAGTTAGTACAATAACATCTTAGGTTGCATCATCACTTACCGTCAGGTGAGATCTCAGTCAAGTACTAACTTGTACAGAGTAAAAAAAATAGAGCAGGTATGCTAGGCCTACCTATATGAAATATAGAATTTTCTATTCTATTTTATTCTATATTCCAGTTCTGCCTAGTTTTTATGCTCTTCACCTTAAATAGAAAGAAGGGGACGTGACCGTTTGGAACGGGAATGCCACAGCTCGCATGTCCTTTAAGCTTCAATAAACTGATAACATTTTTATTAACGGCGTAGAAGCCGTAGGTATTTAAGCGGTTTTGAATGAAGATTTGAATGATTTTAAATTTACTAAACTATAATGACAATTTTACTTTCGTATCCGTGAGAGTGAGAAAGAAAAATAAATTCAATAAATCCCCATATAAACAAACTAAATCTGAAAGATGTACTTATATCATAGCTCAAACCGGATGGACGGACCGGACGCATCAGGCTAAGAATCAAGATATCAACATTCAATAAAAACATCATGAAAATTCAACTTCTAAAACCGGCCAAGTGCGAGTCGGACTCGCGCACCGAGGGTTCTGTATTACTATAGAAAAAGTAATCCATAACACCGCCACTTTTCTTACCGAACCGCAAACTGAATTTTGTATTTTGAGGTGAATTGTGTATACAAAAAAGTACTAACTAGATCTCGTTCAATTTTCAGTGGAAATTTGCATGGTAATGTATTTTTTTAGTTTGATCATTCTCTTATTTTAGAAGTTACGGGGCGGACACATTTTATACCACTTTGGAAGTCTCTCATTCAACCTTACACTTATTTACAAAAAAAATAATAATGTCAGGTCAAATTAAAATCAGGTTTCAAGTAGAAAAAACTTTGTTTCTCTAATAATAAGTAGAGGCGGACGGACACGACGGCTAACTAAGTCGTTAGACAACCTTACTTTCGTTTACATACCTAATGATTTTTCATCACATAATCGTATTTTATTGCTAATTTGCTCATCTTTATTTATAAAACCATAGAGTAATAGTATGGAGATTTTAAAAAAGCAACTATGATGGCCTCATAAATTATAAGTAAATTTATTCTTTTTTTTTCATTCCAAACTATACTAGTAGGGGGTACCTATCTCTAGCAGCTTTTTAAAGGATTGTTTATAAGATATGGAGCAAATCTTACGTTTTCTATGGAAGTAAGACGTTTACCTTATGTTACCTAAACACTGATCTCTGCTATACCTACCAAGACCAGTGGACCTAAATGATACTACTTCCGATGTTACACACAGTGCATCCCAAGACTTTCCACTGCAATACCATATTAATTCATACGATACACTGCACTGCGTTAGACAGTTTTTATGTTTTCTTGCATAAAATATTTTACGTTTATCCTTTTTCAAGTTCAGTTTTATTCAAATAATCTACTTCCAACCAATTTATATTTGGAAACTTTTAGAGATGTTTAAAAGTTGTGAGTATTCTGAAATTGCAGTTTTAACAAAAAGATTCACATTTACATGTTTACGATCTACATAGATATATGTAGATCGTAAACATGTATTCAAATTATATCAATTTTGTAAATCGTTTCCCCCAGGTCCTACTTATAGGAAAGCAGTAAAACTTAGTTGACTGTATTAGGTATACTTATCACTTACTCACGCAAATATTCTAGAACGCTTTTCTTTCTTAGAAATATTGCGCAATTGGTTTAAAAATATGTTGAACAGTAACAACACGAGTAACACGCGATTGGGTAGTTTTCTTCAAAAATATTTGTAAGTACCTTTCTACCTACCTATAATAATTTTGTTGTTACGTAAAGTGCAGGAAGGAATTTACCGGAAGGTCGGTATCGCGTGGTATCGTACTTTATTTTGATAATATCTGGGTTTCAATCATAATCCGTACTATTCAACTAGAGAGTGATACAGAAATGGATATAATTCTTTATTCAGTCTTGAAAAATCTTCAAGATTTTCCGATTTTTCGTGAGAAAGTGAATATATAAATAAACGTCTGTGAATATTTCAAAAGCCTACCTGTTGCCGTTATCAATAGCAAGCAACAACAAGCAAAAAATTCAAGTTTATTACATGACTATGTTTAAGGGGGCTCCGTTCTTAAACATTATTTTATTCTAAAGAAATACTCATCATGTGTGAAAATTTCAAACGTCTAACTAAGTATCACGGTTCATGAGATACCGACAGCCTTGCGACAGACGGATCGACGGAGAGACAGCGGAGTCTTAGTAATAGGGTCCTGTTTTACCCTTTCTGTACGAAACCATAAAAAACGGCAAAAGAAATGTGTAGATATTATATTATGTACATTATTATATCGTTAGCACGCATGCCGATTACGGTCTACTGAAAAATACGTGTTACTCGATACTCGAGCTGTACTAATGTGTAGATAAACACTTGATGTTTTCTATCTAGATAATTAAAATCGTTACAATCATGTCTTTAGCATAGAAAGTGTTGTTGTGACAGAAACTGATGACTTGCTGCGAGGCTGGTGGAATTACACGCATTTAACTAAAGACTTTTAAAATTAATTGTTAAACTTAAAGAACTTACGTATTTACGAGTTTAGTATTTATGATTTCTTTACGTTGTAACTCATTTAATAAATATTGTATAAGAAGAAGAGTTAAATACCTATTCCATCACTTATTATTAAATTAGAAAAGGTTTTACAATAATTACATCTCTTTTTCCGGGGCTTTCCCCGGTTAATCTTCCCAATCATAATAAAAACCCGAACTAAAATTAAAGGCAGAAAAAAGATTACAACTTATAACATCAATGACTATGATAATATATAAAAAAGCCTAAATTACTTAGGTTATTTGGTAAATTAAATAAGCAAAATTAAATATACAATCAAAGTTTATTTCACATAAAATTACTTTGTTT
Source organism: Coenonympha arcania (assembly GCA_036785405.1). NCBI lineage: Eukaryota > Metazoa > Arthropoda > Insecta > Lepidoptera > Nymphalidae > Coenonympha > Coenonympha arcania. The sequence goes on from CM072067.1 coordinate 10,802,840, forward strand.
TGAAAGTCACATCTCTCTTGTTATATTGGTGAAATATAAGAGTATTAAGATGTTTAGTAAGTTAAGAAAGGTTCTTAGGTATAGGTGACTTTACTGCATTGAATTAAAAGTCGAAGTATACGAGTATATGCATCAATGCCAACACAATGGGATGACAAACTCTTCCTTATTGCTGGTCTATCATCATAAATCGTAAACGTGGGTCAAGATAATGAACCCTACAAATAAGTGTCAAGCCGCAAAATGTACGATAGATAGATCAAAGTTAGGTACATTCGCATCAATCAAAGAACAACCCAGACATATTTCGGGGTTGATGATCGTTATGATCTAGTATAAAAAAAGCAATCTTATAAATTAAACAATTAGTCTGTATCCACAGGTCTAGATACATTTTTCCGTTCACCTTCTCTTAATTTTTTACCCACGACGGAACGGAGTACGGGTATATGCGTTTAGGGTGAGAGACCGTTTGTACATTACTCTATTAAAAAGATTTTATGTTTGTTTGTATGTTAAATTGTTCACAAAAACCAATAATGCAAAAATATTTTTGTTTGTTTGTTTGTTTGTTTGTTTGTGCACATCGATGTTCCCATTTATTTCAAAAACGGCTTGACCGATTTATTTCAGTTGCAGTTTCAGTGTTCCTATGTGAAAATATGCCTGAGAGTATGTACAGAAAGGACGTACGCAGTACGCACACTCTTTAGTGCGTAGTTTTATTTTAACTCAAACTCAAAATATCTTTATTTCACATAGGCCTAACGTACAGGCTCTTGTAAAAGGATGATAATTGTAATATCATATTGACGCTTTACATGGTACGAGTATGGTGATAACTACAAGTCGACTTAATACCTACTAAGTTTACGAGGGTTCGAACGCGCCCTGCACTGAGAAGAAGCCCAATTATTTTAATTATTGCAATGTAATGGTAAGGAACTATATACCTACTTACCCTTGTTAAGTGTTAAAAGAAAGATTCGTATTATTAGAATCGAAGTAGAATTAAAATTAGCAGATATCATCGTCTAATCTCTAAGGCCTAAGTGATACATAGATGATGGCTTTCGTAGCTATATCTAAGTAACTCTATCGGAGCTGGAAAACTTTAGACGATATATTTACTCTCTCCTTATCTCTCCAACCTCAAATAATCTTGATATTATTGCATCTTGAGTACTTGACAATAATTCATGGTAATTTAGAGTACCTACACCCTATAATGGCGGTCAATAAAAGCTGTAACGTTTAACACGTCTTGTTATTTACGCCTTAGTATCGTAACTGTGGTCGTAACGTTTGACATCTAGAGCCTAGTCCAGACCCTTAATAGCTATTTCCAGGGTTTATAGGATTTTATTAGAAGAAGGCGTTAATGTCCAATATTCCCAATAGCCCATTTAGTATTGCAGTAGTAAAATTTCGCGCATAAAGATATGATTCCTATATAAATTTAAATACGAATACTTTAAATTTATAGGAATTATTATATCCCAAGTGTGTAAAACACAAATAAAAAAGATAATTAATTAAAAAACGTCAATGTGTCATCTCTCGTTCGAAGCTTGCTTCGAAATTATCAGCGCTCGAAAAATTTGGTGTTTGAAACTGTAACGTTTCACAAATGCATTAGGCGCTGGTTCTGCCTATAAGGACCTCAATATTACGAATCTAAATTTTATCGCAGAGGGATATGACTCGTAAAGCTCAGTGGTTAGAGCACCCAGCCGCGATAGCTGGGAGACGCGGGTTCAAATCCCGCTGCGAATGAAATTTTGATTTATAGGAATTATATCCCAGGTCTGTAAAACACAAATCAAAAAGAAAAAAGATAATTAGTTAAAGATATGATAGTAGCAGGGCACTTCTAGATGAAACCAGTTTGACGGCCTTTTTTGGATTTTATAGGTACTATTTTCCCAGCATTCTGTCATACATAATATTATATTATTATGCATTTACATACAGCATAGTTAGAATTCAGAATACTGATTATCTAATTTTACCTTCATATCAAAATTAATGTAAATAGCTAATTAGAATAATAATAATTAAGAGGAAGATAATCACTTGAGTATATGAAATATGCATTCGCCTTAATATAATGTTTATGTGGAAAGTTAAGGTTAAATTAACGATGCGTTTAAAGTAACCTTTTCCTTTCTACTTCAAAATCCATGTTGCATCAAAGACACGTAAAAATAACAACCAGACAAAATCTAAGGTTGTCTATGAGATACTACTTTAACAAAGTAGTATCTCATAGACAACTTTTTGAAGAGGTCAAATCAAGCCGCATCATCAGAATCCACATCAAATCGACATAGGTATTATAAAATACAAATTGACAGACAAATGCAAACTTAATACAGTTAAACCCAATGATATATTTATTATGTATGTTAAACCCTCAAACCTGGTTAAGTGAGAGCTCAAGGGATCAAGATCTCTTTTTCTATGATACCTAATAGAGGTTTCTCACTAATCCAATTCTAGGAGTTAGAAAGGGCAAAAGTTGACGGGACCAGGCAAATACTCGTTCTCAGTTACCCAGTTCTCACTTCCCACTTACTCAGGTATACTATAAACCTCAAGGCGAGCAAAATTCAAATATTTCCCCTAACTACTTTTTTTATATAAAAATGAGATCTTTATTTAATACTTAGCCGTTTCCAACTTTACCGCGTAAGGTCAGTTAGGGTAAGAGGAACATACTTTATTTTGAGTCAGATGTTTTGAGCTCCAGGAAAAACAGATAATGTTTTATAGGAATTTTGAGATACTCTATACTTGCCTTTGTTTATTAGCTTTCCGTTTGTTATGAATCAAAACGCTAACTTGAATACTTACGGCAATATCAGGCAAATCGTTTAGGTTGTGCTAACGTTTCTCTTCCCCCACATTTGGGGTAAGAGGAACACTCATCGTATCTCCTAATAATGTTATGTTTATTAAGATATACCTGTTGCTACTTTTTAAGTAACACTAATTCAATCGAATTTGATCTTTAAGTAATTGTAATAAGCCACAGTTTCTATGAAAAAAAAAGAAATATCAAAGTCGGGGTAAGAGAAACATAAAAGTTCAGCTAGGGGCATTCAGGGGTGACAAACTAAAAATAAAAAGTCATTTGATTTGCAAATTATATATTTTTTACCGAAAGTAAGAAAGGCAAAAAATGATTAATAATTAACCAATAATTAAAATCACCCTCTCTCTCCCTCTCTCTGCAGAAAAATCAACTTTTAACAATCAAAAGTATTATCTCCAAAAATGTTATTTAAAAACTTGTTTATAACGGACAATTATCCTTTGGAGATAAATGTATTGCATGTATTTTAGTTTCTCAGTTTAATCCTAATAAGATTATAAATAAAAACTAAGCAAACGTCATCCCTAATAAAGTGCAATAAATTAGCAACGGCACCATGTAAAGTGATCAGTATTACAAATCAGTTTATTTCTTATTAAAATAATTTTAAAACATATAAGGAGAACAAACTACCTAGACCTTTTCTATTATATATCTACGCGGTTAACTATTGTTGGTCTAGGTATGCCGTACAATTTTGAAGCTGCATATGCAGCATATGCAGGCAGATATTGTGCCATTATTTACAGCCTCGACTGCATCTTTTAAATTTTCTTGTGTATAGGCCTCTATTAGATTTTCTTGTATGAGTTTTTGTCATGTTTCATAGTTTTCCTGAAAAAAATAGTACTTTAATAAGACAATAGTTAATTGATTAGATACTATAGGTCAGGATAATAGATCAAACTCAAATCTCATATTGCAGGTAGATTAGAAATAATCGTATTATGTTAGTTTCTATGCGTTCATTCTAAAGTTTTTCATTAGCCAACTTAAGCTCAATAGGGACAATTATTATGTCTTTATGTTATTAGAAATTATTCTTCATTATGTTTACCACCCCTGATATCGGCGAAGAGGAACATACTGTTTCTCTTTCCCTGTAAGTACCGTTTCTCTTACCCTAACAAAGTTTTTGGGGGTTATGGTTTTGAATTTGATGAAACTTACATTATTTGCTGGTTTTAGTCTATAATGTCAAAGACAACATAAAACTCACCGTTATATCCTAGTATTTCTTCCTTGAAATTATCCGTACCACTTAATTTTCAATATTTTAGCGCGAATCAAAGTTATGCGGCCGACTTGTGTTCTTAATTGTACAACTGCCAAACTTTTATAGGTTTTTACTCGGCTGTGGAACGTCGTAGCGACATCTGTTAGCAACCTTTTCATTTTTTTACTGTGCTCTTTTATCGACTGGGACACTACACAGTTAAAAAGCTATAGTTTATGAGTTACGACCTAGTGTTCCTCTTTCCCCTGTGTTCCTCTTACCCTAACTGACCTTATTCTTTTTACCCACGACGGAACGGAGTACGTGTATATGAGTTTAGGGTGAGAGACCGTTTGTACATTACTCTATTAAAAAGATTTTATGTTTGTTTGTATGTTAAATTGTTCACAAAAACCAATAATGCAAAAGTATTTTTGTTTGTTTGTTAGTTTGTTTGTTTGTGCACAATTTAACATATGTGTAATGTTCCCATTTATTTCAAAAACGGCTTGACCGATTTAGATGCGGTTTTCTGTATAATGTTTGGTGTTCAGCGGCAATGGTTCTTAGATAGTTGTTACGAACGCATCGATCACCAGGGGGCGCCATAAAATACATTTATATTGCAAACGAATGTTCCCATTTATTTCAAAAACGGCTTGACCGATTTAGATGCAGTTTTCTGTATAATGTTTGGTATTCATTGGCGATGGTTCTTAGATAGTTGTTACGAACATCGATCACCAGGGGGCGCCATAAAACACATTTACAGTGCAAACGAATGTTCTCAATTATTACAAAAACTACTGAACCGATTTGGATACAATTTTGTATAAAATATTAGTAAGTCATTGGCAATGGTTCGTAGATAATTGTTCTTGTGATTGAACAGCAGGGGGCGCCACAATAAACGTCTCTTTATGACTTGGAAGGGATGATGCCTTCAAACGCTGCTAGAGGAGCTAATGGCTAGTTTGAAGATTAATTTTCATTTTTTAATAATAATATAATTTAAATTTCATTAATTTATTAATCGAAAAACTATAAAACAAGTGGAAAATTAAAAAAATTTAAAACACCCACGACTTGTAATTGAAAAAGTATTAAATAATTTTTTTGGAACTCCCCGACTAAAGGAAAGTAAGAACTAAGAACCTATCAGTATAATTACAAATCCAAGAAAATCCGTCGGAGTTTCCTTTAGTCGGGGAGTTCCAAAAAAATTATTTAATACTTTTTAATTACAAGTCTGCAAAAGTCGTGGGTGTTTTAAATTTTTTTAATTTTCCACTTGTAGCTAGAACAGGATGATATTGTAGAAGTATTAAAATCTGTTCAGTGGATCCAAATAGAAACAAAAAACACCTAGATACCTAGTAGGTACATATTTATTTTGTCTTTATAATATTACACTAAAACTTCATTCAACTAGGTACATAATAGCTAAATCAAAATCTACTGCATTCTACATTATATTTGAGATAGATTCAAACATATCTGAACTTCTTGCTATACTTACCACAAAAAAAACTTTATCACTTCGTATGTTAGTAAAAACTAATGCTGAGTAATGCACATAAACCATGAGCATCTTGTTTAGTAACAAAAAGTATGAAATATGTTAACGGTTATGAAATAAAGATTGAGATATCTTGAGATTGAAGCTTGAGATACCTAGTCGTAGTTCATTTTAGAAACATTAATCTAAGGCCTCTACATCTTTACAACTGTTCTTAATAGAAAATATAAACAATTTGATAAAATTCACGCTTACGTAAAATTAACGTTAATATAGGTAGATACTTATATCGTTAATAATTAACGTTATATGGTATCTAATAATTAAGTTATGAGTATACGGAACCCTGGCGTCTCCACGCGCTCAGCGATTGAGCCAATTACCAACTAAGTCTAGGTAATAAGTAGGTAACGTTTTAACATTAGCCTCCATTTTTTTCCCAGGCGGTGCCCTAGGTTTCTACCGTGAGTACCGTACCTACTTTAGATTTTAACAAATCCCGCGAGATCTCATATCTCATTTCTGTTCCCGTTCCCAATCCCGCTTCTTTCCTTACCTATACCCATGCGCACTTTCGAATTAAGTATTATGATTTAGCTCAGAATTTTCAAAATTCCGCAAGAACCGTAGAATTTTTCGGAACAAAATACCCAGAGTACCTATAAACTGATACACAGCCAAATCGGTTCAATAGTTCCGGTGTAATAGAGTCACAAACTTACAAACCTGCACGTCTATAATACTCATATTAATATGATTAGGTATGTTTCGCATCAATAACTACGATGAAATAGCAAACTGAGTAAGATCATAAGATGTACCTACGGATAACCGCGATTAATTCTACACTCGAAAACATCGCTGATCGTCAACTTTCTCCGTCGATACATTTTACGCAGTTGTACGTACCTACATTGTGATGTTTGATTTTAATGAAAAGTCAGTCTGCACGATCAATATTGTATCTAAATGGTCTAGTATCTTTGTATAAATAATTATATGCGATAGAATCTCATTACATTAGATATTTATTTCTAAACCGTTTTCTAATGCAAGATTAAAGAAAACCTGTAACACATTCTTCTTCAGGAGCGTTCTTTATCTATTGTAGCCTAAAAATTTAAAGTCATCACACGATCTATAAATACCTACCTAATGGCAAAAATATCCATTCATAAGTTCAAGTCTTCAACTCTATACCGCTGTGAATCTAGTAATGATAACCTCAAAGGTTAACTATTAGCTCTCATTACTCTTAAGTTCTAACAACTGGCTGCTAGACAGAGTAGGCCTCCGCCTCACAAAGATGGATATAGAGCAAAGACCTTTCACCTCTCTCCGAAACAAGTCGACATGTGCAAGTTGCAACATCCAACTCAAAGTCCGGTCATCAATTATTACTATCTACTGTTAATAAGCCAAACGAGGCGTACGGGTTAAATGCTCTAAACCTAAAGAAACGCGAAACTAGAATCTCCAAAGACCTGCTTTAAAACGAACTGAACAAACGACTGTTTTAATTTACGGGTTCAAGAATGTTAACTCAAACTAACATCATCATCGTCTTAGCTCTTATTCCATTGCCTTCCAAACTTCATAGCTCTCCCAATATTAATTGGCCTTCACACACGAACATTGATCATTCCTTTCTCATTCCCTTCCTTGCATTCGTGACTTTTTTGCACGATTGCATAAGAGGGATATTATCGTGCCGTAGTCCAGTACGTGCCTGGGTCCGGTACGTGGTACGTGCGTGTCCTGTAGAGTTTTACCCCGTTGTGGGCCCTGGCCTCCTCCACAATATTCCTCCACTTGTCGCGGTCCTTCGACTCCCTGCGCCAATTGGTTTATTTACCCATGCTCCTTAGGTCTTCCTCCATGCTTCGGTTCCTCCATGCTCCATGCAATCGGTCCAACGCTTTTTTTGGTCTGCTTTTTGGTCTTTTTTGTTGGGGGGTCCACGTGGATTCAAAATCCAGAGGCCCAAATGGCGAAGGCTTCATATCTAATCATGTCTCATTGAAAGAAGGTGATGTAAGTGATATACCAAGTTAAATAATCGCTAGCAAGCGAGGAATGTGATGTGACACAGCTGCGATCAGGCCGGGCGCGAGCGGCTGGTGGTGGAAGAGTTTCACCGTGGGTATGCGCTGTTACTTTTACAACGCGCGGTCGCACATGACAACGCTCTGATTCCCTGCCCCCTGGGCCGCACTGCTCATTGTCATGTGAGACGCGTTTTGATGGAAAACTTTGACTTTCCACTGCGTGCGACAAGACGCTTCTGACTACAAGTGAACGAAGCAACGTCAGGGTTATGTTATGTTATATTTATTAAGGCAAGTCGAAACTTTTCCCGACTAAAACATCGTGAAGTCAGTTTATGTTAGATATTAATAAGCTATATTTATTGGGTAAGTCCTCTCCCTGCTAGAACTTCACGAAGCAACGGCTGTCATGTTTATTAGGGAAAGTCGAAACTTTTTCCGACTAGAACCACGCAGCAACGTCAGGGTTATTTCTTTGAGGGTTCCGTTCCTATAAAGGTGTCAGAAGCTTATCGCGCTTGTGCGTCCGTCACAGGCACACAGACATCGTCCGTCTGTCTATCCGGTCCGTCCTATCAGGTATTCGAATATTTACAGGCTTTTAGATCATAAAGGGCATGCACTACAGACCTATTTTATTTGAATTAAAGCTAAATAAATACCATAGAAGAATCAATAATTATAGTAACTACGAGTTCTTACCTGCATTAGTTACGTATTACTTACAACCATTGTTTTTAGGGTTCCGTACCAAAATGGTAAAATGGAACCCTTATGGTGCGACTTTCTCCGTCTGTCTGTCCGTCTGTCTGTCCGTCACACTCGATTATTTCAGTAACTACCGGAGCTATCGATATGAAATTTGGAATAGTTGTGTATATTAGTGGCCCAATGACACTGGAATAAAAAAAAATGGAAATTATTTTTGTTCTTATTTAAAAAGGGGGGAAAATCGGAGGGTTGAAATTTGTAAGTGAGATAACAGTACTGGGTGGGGTATCATATGAAAGGGTTTACTTTGTACATTCTAAAACCAATTTTTAATTATTTTTAGTCATGATAGTTTTTGATTTATCGGGGAAAATGTCTAAAAAAATACCGTTCCCCCCCCTCTTATCTCCGGAGTTTACCAATCGAAAAATCTCAAATAATTATGGTCAATAGGAATTTACGTATATTTTACAGGAAAACTATAGCCAATGCTCTAACTAGCATAGTTTTTTTTATATTAACAATAAACCTCTACAAACAAAGTTAGTTTTGCGGTTCATTAACAAAGATAATTATTACCGTTTTACATCTTTGGTCGTTACAGTTTTGGTCGTGTTACATCTACATTAGTATGCCTGATTGTTTTGCTTCAGTACTTCCTGAGTACGGAACCCTCGGTGCGCGAGTCCGACTCGCACTTGGCCGGTTTTTTTTTTGTAAAAGTTCCCAATTTGGTTTTCTAAATTGTCTCCCACTAAGGAAGCAAACTTAAAAACTAATTCAAACCAAAAGTGGCCAATGAGAACCTGCAGAAAAGCAGAAATTCACGCATACAAACTCCTTGCACTAACTATAATATCAATTCATTCAAGTCACAAGAGAATAGATCTCTATTACAGTGAACAGACATCATTTCCGCCTACACCTTACTCGACAATGGAATATGAAAGATCATTTGTAAAGGTCACCAATTTGGTTTTCTGAATTGTCTCCCACTAAGGAAGCAAACTTAAAAACTAATTCAAACCAAAAGTGGCCAATGAGAACCTGCGGAAAAGCAGAAATTCACGCCGTACGAACTCCTTGCACCAACCATAATATCAATTCATTCAAGTCACAAGAGAATAGATCTCTATTACAGTGAACAGACATCATTTCCGCCTACACCTTACTCGACAATAGAATATGAAAGATCACCCGTCTACGATAGCGATACTCGTAGATATCCGACTATGTAATACGCAATGAAATGCAGCTTTTGTTTGTCACAATACTAAATAGAAACGTGCTTGGACATATTTTACACGTTGAATCACTTCCTATATTTTCAATAGCTATTTTATTACTGCAGTAAAACGTATATCTATCATAAAATAAGCTAAGTGCTCCTACCTAGTACCTAACATATACAATCTACATAGGTACTACATACGCAGTAGGTATCTTTAATGGACACTCATGAATAAGAATAATAAAAGCTCTTGTGTTGATAGAATTCTACTTGTACATGTCTTTATGTATTCGATTTCGTATAGCTAAGAGTAAGTACCTATAAGATACTGACATATGGCAGCTAATTGCCTTAGTGGTTTCAGACCTTTTTGTAGCAGATCGGAGGTTCGAATCCCGAGCCTCAGGCTATAGAAACTATAAATATTAATTAGAGAAAAACTTGCATGCCTGTGGGCTGTGGGTTCTTACAAAGGTTTTAAATAGGTGTGCATAGCCTGCCTCACTTGATCGCTAGTGAGGTCGACTATGGTAAAACCCTCTCTTTTTACCCACGACGGAACGGAGTACGGGTATATGCGTTTAGGGTGAGAGACCGTTTGTACATTACTTTATTAATGAGATGTTATGTTTGTTTGTATGTTAAATTGTTCACAAAAACCAATAATGCAAAAATATTTTTGTTTGTTTGTTAGTTAGTTTGTTTGTTTGTCTGTGTGAGCACATCAATGTTCCCATTTATTTCAAAAACGGCTTGACCGATTTAGATGCGGTTTTCTGCATAATGTTTGGTGTTCAGCGGCAATGGTTCTTAGATAGTTGTTACGAACATCAATCACCAGGGGGCGCCATAAAATACATTTATATTGCAAAGGAATGTTCCCAATTTTTTCAAAAACGGCTTGATCGATTTAGATGCAGTTTTCTGTATAATGTTTGGTATTCATTAGTGATGGTTCTTAGATAGTTGTTACCAACATCGATTACCAGGGGGCGCCATAAAAAACATTTACAGTGCAAACGAATGTTCTCAATTATTACAAAAACGACTGAACCGATTTGAATACAGTTTTGTATAAAATATTAGTGAGTCATTGGCAATGGTTCTTAGATAATTGTTCTTGTGATTGAACAGCAGGGGGCGCCACAATAAACGTCTCTTTATGACTTGGAAGGGATGATGCCTTCAAACGCTGCTAGAGGAGCTAATGGCTGGTTTGAAGATTAATTTTCATTTTTTAATAATAATATAATTTAAATAATATTAATATATTAATCGAAAAACTATAAAACAAGTGGAAAATTAAAAAAAATTTAAAACACCCACGACTTTTGCAGACATGTAATTGAAAAAGGATTAAATATTTTTTTTGAAACTCTCCGACTAAAGGAAAGTAAGAACTAAGAACCTATCAGTATAATTACAAATCCAAGAAAATCCGTCGGAGCTGCCATTGCTATTTTCGTTTCCAATATCAATTAATGTAATTAGTAAGTATTGATAAACTGCCGGTATATATGAGAAGTATCAAGAAATTGAATTAGTCATCAACTGGTAAACAGGACCATCAACACCGTCATAGGCAAAACACAGCAGCTCCGGCGGATTTTCTTGGATTTGTAATTATACTGATAGGTTCTTAGTTCTTACTTTCCTTTAGTCGGGGAGTTTCAAAAAAAATATTTAATCCTTTTTCAATTACATGTCTGCAAAAGTCGTGGGTGTATTAAAATTTTTTAATTTTCCACTTGTTTTTGAGACAAAATTCATGCTCAGATTAGGAACGGGTTAAGAAAACACAAGCGCTCATGTTTGATTTACGCAGAGGTGTACCGTATGGGTAGGTACGTTACTTACTTTATAACGAGTATACTTAAATAATGATAGTCCCATATTAAGTAATTTGTAGGAAAAATTACAATGCAGAGCAAAATGTATTTTTGAATGAAGGTTAGAATAATTTCGTTGTGTTACAAGACTTGTTTATGGCTTGTTCTGTTAGAACAATAGCAGTTAAACATAAAATTACACAGGTGCGTCATTGTACCCGAAGATTTGGCTATGATTTATAATGTAGATAACCTGGCTCGATATACCGTTGGGTCTTGACTCTTAGCACCGCACTCTGGGCCGGATTGGCGTTTGTGTATCAAATTTTTTGCCGACCAACGCAGTTCTTTTGACTGGTTGACCGAGACAAAAAAACCTTAAAAATTATGGTCAAAAACCAATGACTTCGATAGAAGTCTTTGTCAAAAACGTATGATAACTCTCTTAGTTCCTAGGAAATTGTTTTTTTTTTACTCTTTACAAGTTAGTACTTGACTGCGATCTCACCTGATGGTATGTATGTTGTCAACTGTCGTACTAACTGTTCTTGTTCCTAGAAATGAATTATAGAAACAGCCCTTATAAACTGAACTATCTATTCGTTTTTAATCATTGAACACAATAATGGTGAAGGAGATATTTTCAAGGTATAGGTAGGTATACGTAAGGTTTTCCGTTTTTGGTTCAAATTGATCCGCAAATCGCCGATCGGCCGGCCCATAGTGCTACGATTATTATTGATCATTCTCCCAGATCGAGGGCCCCAGAGCAGAGGTCCGAGCACCAGTGCCACACCGTTACTTTAGCGCCAAATCTGTCTACAATACGCTCAGTGTACGTACTCCGATTCGGATAAGAAGTCTCAAGTCACGATCCGGTTCACAGAGCTGTCTGCGTAATCTTTCGCCTGAAATAGACGCTTCCTTGTATGGCACCGATGCATATTTTAGGTTTATCACAATTTGCGGCGCACGCCGATCTTTAACTTAACTTTATCGGGATACCGCTGAATTGTGAGAACGCTAAGTACGTTCCTGCGCATCAGATGGAATAAATTAAAGCCTTTGTTTAAAATTACACGGAAAGTTACCTACCTAAACGAGAAGGCTCTATGACTACACGCAACATTCCAAAACAGACACCACAGTTTACAATAATATAGGTAAAATAGGTATGTCGACCCGACGATTTTACCAACGGACTTGAAATGTAATCATAGGTCCGTTCATTGAGTGTAACATACGATTACTTATATATCAATGGTTTTGACGTGACAACGTCTTATAAATCGATAGAGCCGGTTGCACGCACGAAAAAACATGACTCATCCGGCGTTACCTCGCTCATGCGGCGTTACCTCGCGAGCGCGGAACGAGCGACAAAGAAGACGTTGTCACGTTCAACTATCGTCAGTAAACCGACTTTACTGGCAACCAATTTTTTTTGCAGTTTACAGTTTGACATTAAACAAGGAATCATTGAGTTTATTTCGTCATGCCAGCATAATATCTTTTTCCGTCATGTAAGTAAGTCACACTGGTTTCCAGAAAGTCGTTACTATAATACTTGTAAGTAGATACCAGCTACGTAGTTACCTAGGTAGGTATTTTTATTTCGCGCGTACTGACGGATAGGCACTTGAGAGGGAAAAAATAAGTTTCCAGTAAACTGGAAAGTTGTTGCCAGGCGTAGGTAACTCACTGGCACCGGCTGTGTCCCTTGGGGATGAGAATTAATACGTTCGTTGCCCCGGCCCTGTCCGCAGACCGACCAACGAACGCCTGTCCTTTGGCTCGAATACTTGAAGCCACTGTTTCTATATGTCTACGCGTACATACGTATGTGTTGCCTACTTACAAAGAACTACCTCTAGATACTTGTACGTACTGTAATAAGTAGGTATAACTATACGGTTTACGCTGATCACTGGTCAGCTTCTTACATGTTTTTTACATTTTGGCAATATTTTTAGGGGTAAAAACTATTAAGTTACGTTACATACTAAAATAGGGAAAACCCATAATTGAAGATTCCAGATTTCTAAAGACAGCTAGCTATAAGCTAACTTTGTTCTTAAATTGGCATATACCTAACTATACCTAACATATTGGATTTTTAGCGAACTGTTATATTTAAATAAATCTAGGCAGATGATTTGCCTCCATTAATTTTATTGTCAAAGCAGAACGGAACGAGCGCTATTATTCTGGTCTTGTAACAAAAACAAAGCAACAAAGATGCCAAATCGGCAAAGTTAGGGTGCATGGAGGAGCACGTCGATCAGTAAACCGGTTTCGCCGGGAGATTCTTTGTTTGGTTATCGCGAAGTCAGTCGGGACGTCGCGACCCGCAGCGGACACCTCGTCGCCCGACTCGGCTGCAGACTGACGACACGTTTATCGTTTCCAGAGACACGACGGGGAGCGCGGATGCGTCTGCGTCGCCGGCCCGGCAGCTGAGGGCCCCGGCCTGATGGCGGCCGTGGCGGTGCGCGCGCTGCTCGTGACGGCCGCGCTGGCCGCCCTGGGGGACGCCGGCGCCGCGGCGCGCTTCGGCGACCGCCTCGCGCCGCGGGTGCCCGCCCCCTACTCGCCGCGCCACGCGGCCTCCGCGCGGCACTTCATCGAGAGCGAGGACGAGGACCCGTACGAACGAGACTACGACGACCGTCCTGACCGTGACGAAGAGGGGCAGCGAGCGATCCTACCGCAGCCCCGGAGACCTACACGCACCGAAGCTCATCGCCTCGAAATGAGCACGGAGTACTTCGTGATACCCGAACGGCCCTCGTCCGCGCCGCCGCCTTCGTCCACCGCGCGTGTAGTGACCGCATCGACCGCGACATCCCGACCGACTAACGCGACGCGTCCTCAAATAGCTACACCAGTGATAAGGATACTACGGACCGAATCTTGGGCAGTGCCGATATTAGCATTAGCTTGCGTGAGCATGATAGTGATAGGAGGCTTCGAAGGCTTCGTCGTGTGGGGAGCGAGTCGCAAGGCACCGAGCCAGCGGCATCTCCTTCTAGGGCAGTGCTTGCTCTTCGGGCTGTTCACGTGCGCGGCGACCGCGGCGTTGTTCACGGCGGCGCCCACGTCGTTCACGTGCGGCGCGGTGCGTTTCGGAACTGGAGTCGCTTACGTCATCGTTTTCGCATCGCTGCTCGTGAAGTGCGTCTTTCTGTTGAGTTTGAACGGTGGTGTGTACTTGCCCGCGGCGTATCAGGGGCTTCTGTTGTTTTTCGCGGTGATGATACAAGTGGCCATAGGCGCGCAGTGGCTAGGGGGCTCGCCGCCGCGGGTCGGGGTCGGCGCCACGCGCTGCGACTCGCCTCTGTCCGACCTGCTGCTGTCGCTGTGCTACGCGGCGTTCCTGATCGCGGTGGTCTGCGGCGTGGCGCTGCGGTCGCGCGGGATTCGCGACAACTACAGAGAGGCGACGCACATCGCGGGCGCGGGCGGCGCCACGGCCGCCGTGTGGATCTGCTGGGTGTCGGCGGCGCTGGGCGCGCCGGAGCAGCACCGCGAGGCGTGCGTGGCCGCCGGCCTGCTGGGCACGTGCGCCGTGGTGTTCGCGCTGATGTTCGCGCCGAAGGGCCGGCGCCTGGCGGCGCTGGGCCGCGAGGGCCGCTGGGACGCGGACCGCGAGGAGGGCCTGAGCTCGATGGGCGCGGGGGGCTCGGGCTACTCGCCGTCGTTCTTCCACTTCAAGCCGGTAAAGTACGGCATGGTGTCGGCCGGCGCGCCCGCGCCCGCGCCGCCGGTGCTCGACCGCAAGGAGCCGTGCGCTCAGCCAGCCGGTTAGTTAAGTATCTAAGCCGCGCTAACGAGTGAGGACTAGCGCTTGTAACGCACGGATGACCGCAGCGCCATGTTGTTTTGCAGATCTGTACGGAGGCATGTTCGGCAGCTCGCACCCGATGCACGCACGCTCCCTGTGTCCGCCGCACTACCCCATGCACCCCTTAACGCATTACCACTACAACTACCCACCCTATCACTATCTTCTGCCACCAGGTAACATTGCACCCTTCGGACTTTGTAAGTTACCTAACTATTATTCTAATATTTAATGTAAATTGTATAGTAGATATACAATAGACGTTGTCGTTTTACCAAATGACATGGTTACCAAAAACTAACACGAAATACTCGTTGTAAATACGAAGTTACTCGTAAGTTTGTAAATAAAATAATGAACGACTACAACATACGAGATTCAATAATTGGATTATTCATTAAAATATCTAATAGGGGATTTACACGGATCGTCTAAAATATTATGACCATTCAACTACGTCGCAGGTAGTTGGACTTCTGCCGTGCGGCGACAGCGCCTGCAACTGAACATTACACTGTTGGCAAAAATCGACTGTGTAAATGGCAAGTTGAAAGCGATCGCCCGCAGCATGAGACAAATAGCATGTTGTTTTTGTTGACCGGTGTAAATAGGTAACTTTAAGGTATTATATAAGGTATAAATTATTACTTTCTGTAACGCTGTAGATTTTCTGTAAGAATAATAAAATAAATAAATAAATAAATAAATAAATAAATAGAGTGGCGATTCAATTTTTACAAGCGATCCGACTGGTAACTTGGCAAACGGCTAAATTCGACCCGTGTAAATCTCCCTTAAGGCTGACATCAAAGATCTGCCCGCAAAATTCAAAGTGTATTTGTTTTTTCGCAGTTTGTAAGCTAACACACATTGTAGGCTTGTGACAGTAAAATTGCGGGAATAGCAATGGGTATCATCTTCACATGTTAGTATAAAAATCTTTGCTTAAAATTGCTTAGTAAAGGAAATTAGTCGGAGAATCGACAATTTTGTGTTTCACTCTCGATACTCGGACTAATTTCTGTGAATGGGCATTTTTAAGCCAAGATTTCGATATTTTCTAAACAATATGTAAAGATGACAGTGCAAGTCCCGCAATTTTCATACCATAAGCCTATTATGTTTTATACCTACTAGCTCACAAATAGCCACAAAAAAACCACTACAGATTTGAATTTCGCTGCAGGCAGACCCGTTGCTTTCCTTATAGTAGGGGAGCCCAAGAGGGGATTTTTGAAGTGACTCGAGCGTGTCTGAAAATTATATAGGGAGAATCCTTACACCCTTTAAAGTACCTCTACCAAGTATGAACCCTCCATATGGTGAGGTGTGTTGAGGGGAACACGAAAGGGGAGGGGGTCCACGATTCTACTAACATCGCCCCATGAAAACTGTCAGATTATTAGTTCTTTGTAATTCTAATAGTGTTTCCTTCAAAATAAAAAAGAATAGAAACGCGCTCGAGTATTTCAAGGTGTTGTTTTTTTTACAACTTTGAGACTCGCTTGTTTCTTAATGTCACGCTCAAATTGTCAGATTATTGAGATACAATCTTCTCAATGTAATTAATCAACTGCGCTCGAGTTTTTCTAAGAATCGATTTTTTGTTTTTACTAATCAGACGGGTTCCCCTCAACACACCCCACCATATGGGAGGGTTCATACTTGGTAGAGGTACATTAAAGGGTGTAAGGATTCTCCCTATATATATAGTTTTCTGACACGCTAGAGTCACTTCAAAAATCCCCTCTTGGGCTCCCCTACTATTAGGCCCGGTTTCCACCAAAGCGGAGCGGAGCTGTGTTTGAGTATTTCGTTATTTTGACATCTCCGAAACTGAGGGTAGAGTAAATGTCAAAATGACGAAATCTGATTGAATACTCAAACACAGCTCCGCTCCGCTCCGCTTTGGTGGAAACCGGGTCTTAGTGTAGACAAATTCTGACCGACCTGTCTGTGCAAACGGCGCGCTGTACCGCAGTGAAGTGACCGGCGTTTGGTCCACAGGCGTGGTGATGCGTCCAGAGGAGGGCAACGTGTACACGAGCGTAGAGCCCACCTTCAGCAGCAACCCCAACGTGTACTTCCAGCGCACCGAGCCGTTGCACGTCGGCATGATGTACTGACGCTGAGCCGCTGCCAATCCAGCGTTCCGCCGCGAACAGTGCGAATTGACAGTGCAACCGCTAGTCACCACCACCACACCCACACCAACTCGCCACTCATCTCATGCAACCACCTTGAAACATATTATTAGACAACCAAACAGATTTGCTCCCGCCCTCTGAGCCAAGTGGCAAATAGCATTACGTCGTGATGTATAGGTAATTAGGAATGGAACAAAATTCAAAAAAATGTATGCGATTTGACGTTCAGAGACGCTTAGCTGAGTCACCAAGTGTCATAATAGCGATAGTTAATACTTATTCTTTTTTTTATTTTGTTGCATTTCTCTTCATCTGAGCATTTCTATACGTCGCGACGTAACGCTATTTTTAAGTTGGCTCAGGCAGCAGAAGTACATTATGCGTTGCATCTTGCAAGGCAAATCACAATCACTTACCTACTCTACTACGAAAGCGATCACCGCCGGCGCCGCCCATGGACATTTGCAAGACCAGAGAAACTGGAAATGCGTTGCCGGCTCTTAAGAAATTTGTTTATTCGCCCCTTGAACAACCCCATGTAATACTTAAGTACTTAGTTTATTTAGCGATGATTCTCAGAAACTTTTTTTTATTCCATTCCATCCATCCAAACGAAATATGACATAAAATCGTTGAAGAATGAGCTCGTTGAAGATCACCGAGATACGGAATAAGGCCCCAGGCCCTTATTTCATATCTCAGTGATCTTCAACAAGCTCATTTGACAAGATTTTATCCATTGAAGGTTTGCCACAAAACTTTAGTTTCATCAATAAAGCAATAATATGTAACACAATATATTATTTATGTAGTGATTATTTATCATTACAAGCGTCAATTTTACAAAATTTGGCAACTTTGGCCGCGATTATTGACCAAACTACCGACAAAGACGTAACCCCAAAGGTCAGGCGGTTCATTAAACCCATAATACTTTCAATAAAATATTCAAACATTAATTAACTCAAAGAAACCGTATGAGATTGATGCGCGAGGCCTACAGTTCAACAATTTATATACTCGTTGAACTAATTACTACTGAAATTATAATGCTGTTATGTCTTATTATATCATGATAATTGATAATTAATAACTATTCCTACTGTATATTAAAGAGTAATCTTTTACGTATTATTTATTTATTTTATTAAAATATTTACTTATATATTCACTTTAACAAAATATATCAAATCTGGCGACATTTTTCGTTCAACTTTCATATTACAATTTGTAAACTATAATTATTTACTTTTTGATACTAAATTATGTGATTTAATTAAGTACCCACCCCAAGTTATATGAAAAACCCTTACATATAAGTGCTAAGTTTAGTAATTTTAGATATAAGTCTAACATAAGTTTGTATTACTGAATAATGTAAATAAAAATGAAGACTGTCTAAGTATATAATTTTATTTCTTTTCTTAAACACTATACTTTCAACAAAACAGAAATTTTGAACGTAATAAGTTAAATCTGATCATAACACATTCTTATCATTGATGCCAAACAGGTACAAGTAAAATTTCATTTCTTAATAGTGCTTTCATTTGAACCAAAAACATTTATCTAATAGAAGAAAAAATATTTAGGGCCTGTTTCACAATCACCAGATAAACTTTTTCTAGTAAATATAATCATTTAACGTTGTGACAACTTTTGGTATTGGGAGTCTGTAAAAATATCAAGTATATTATTGTTAGATAATATTTATCTGGCGCTTATGAAACAGGCTCTTAGAATAAAAGTGCATTCTGAGGGTATAATAATTCCTGTTTGACATCTATGAGTATTGTATAAAATTCCACATTCACTTCACTTCACAGACCAACAGTAAGTCTTTTCACTTGGTGCCCGTAGAGAGCAGAGCTAGCAGGCCAGACGCGACGGAGAGCGATACTATGTAGTTGCTGTGAAAACACTTTTCAGGAAAATATTTTCTTTCAAAACACATATTCAAAATCAATTTCTCAACACTTATAAACTGAAAAAGTCTAAAATAAAACTTTTCATCTTATTATTTCTGTACAATACACAACTGATAATTTTGCTTACACTACTAAAACCTTCAAACTACTAATTAGAAAGTAAATAATGCCATGGGTCTTCTCTCATATTGTGTTGGGTATTTGGAATAATATATAGCCCACTATGCTGGTCAATTGTGGACTGGCCTATGAGAACATTATGGAGAACTCTCACACATAGGGTAGGAAGGGGGAATGGCGTTCACTTAAGGCAAACATGGTGTATTTTTCAAATTATTTAATATAAAGCAAAATTAAGAAAAGTAACATAGTCTTTAACTATCGAGTAATCAACGATTTATCAAAATAGGCATATATCATTGACATACTAGTAGTAGAACAACGTTATAAAAAAAAACATGTTTGAGCGGCATTGCCCCTGACATTGGGTAATGGCGCTCAGGGTCCGGGTAGTGACGCTTTAGCATTTTTTTTCGAATATAACAAGTAAGATGCATTTAAACAAGAAATATTATTGAGCTCAACCTTATACAATATAAATAGAGTCTACAATCATAAATTAGCATCAATCTTTTGTATGTACGATTAGCCTTTTTCAATTTAATAAACACAATAAAGTCTTAGATGTCAAACAACTTCAATTATCATATCATAATATAAGACAATAAACTATTAAGGGGTAAGACAAGTTAGAAATCGAAATATTTTATTTTTGAACACCCTGAAGATATAGCATGAGCCCACAATCCGCAGATGGTGCAGCAATACCAAATCTCGTTATTTTTTCCAAATCTGCGACATTAAGTCCATATAGCGAACTCAGCAACTTAACTTGTTCAGCAATTCCAGTTTCTTGCTGTTGGGTGAAAACGGGCTTGAGACCAAGTCTTGGGTGGTTCATGTTTTCATTTTTAGTCGATCTCTCAAGGTAGTAAATATAATGTCATATTATTTTGCGTCTTTCCTTTTGCACATACCTCCTTCAATCGCAGTTTTAGCAGACAGAAGGTCTTCTTCAGTCCAAGCCGCGTTAGCGGTGGTCCTTTAACGATTTCTTGGCATATCTACAACAATAAAAAAATAATACACTACGGGGTAATGACGTTCAGCTGAGCGGTATAACCCCAAACGGTCGTTTGGTAATTAATTCAAAATTAAAAAAACATCATGCACATTTACTGCAAATTGGTTGCAATATTACAAAACTGAATAGTTTTACTGTCAAAAAGTAAAACTAAAAGCTAAATAACCATTAAAGTTTTGGACTTACCCGCAAGAAACACGTAACCAAAAATTAGATCAGCGCGGCCGCAAACAAAGAAATGCACTTCACGGTCGCATGACGCGAGCAGACTGCCCGTTTGCATCGCTGTCTGTTAGAGGATTCCTGCCCGCATGGTTCACGCGGCATGGCTTGTTGCTATGTCGCATTTTGATAGAGTTATACAGGTGAGCGCCATTACCCAGTGGGCGCCATTCCCCCTCCCTACCCTACAGGTTTTGTCATGTTTTCCTTCACCACTAAACAGCTGCTATAAAAAATGTTGCCACAAATGTACATATTTATAAAAACTCAGAGCTTCAAAATCCAGGCTGAATTTAAGCCACATACTACAGTGAATACGAATTAAGCAATTTTTATCAGTTAATCACTGCAATATAACACATCTTAAGTATTCTTTCATGTGTTATGTTACAAAACAAACCGTTTCCATAGGAGACAAACAAAGTTGTGAGTAACACTGATTATTATCAAAAGGATACACAGTAGGTGTGAAGGAGCGCAGCAAGTAGAAGCTGCTGAGGATCACAATGGTCAGGAACAGAGCATTGTTGTAGAAGATTGAGAAAGTTGTGGCCTCATAGTCAGCTACCTCGTTCTTCTTCCATAGGATCCTGAAATTACGTTCATTAATGTTATGTTATAGCATTTATCTACAAAAGCATTACATTGAAAGGAAGTGACACATTCTGAGTAGCCCTCTCAAACACTACAAAAAGGAAGGTGGTTAGAAAGCTACTGTGAGTATGGAGGCATGAATCAATCTTCTAGTCTTCTGTATAAACCAATACTAATGTGTCTTTGGAATTTAAGCTATTAAATATCACTAACATTCTGAATGTGTGTCTAATAAGTTTGTTACCCATAAAAGATAAATTTGGAACACCATAATATGAAATGTCAGCAAAAATTAAGTTTCTTTTAATTTTACAATAAACCTAGTTACCAACTACCTCTCATCCTTCTCCTTTCTGCTCATTTTCTTCTCGTCAGCCAGTTTTCTGGCCATTTCCCGAGCGACAGCGTCCTCCCGGCGCACGGCGACGCGGTGTTTCAGGTGGAACTTCGTGTTTCTGTATGCCAGAGCCAAAAGCCATGTACTGGCTGTGGTTACCAACGCGAACCATGCCAGCGACGTGCTGACTTCTAAAGCATGGACCCTCCAGAACAACCCTGAAATAAAAAAGAATATAACTTATAACTGTGTTCTACTTTTGTGCTCCAAAACGTAAGTTATTGTATGAAGCATGTCAAAAAAATGAGAAATAATGTAAGATACATTCATAGGAACTCACAAATAGGAATCGCGGAGACGATAAATGCGTTTCCATAAAATAACGCTGAGGATTTAGTTGAAACGTTCCTGCTGAAGTCTTGAAGAAGCAACTCCTCTTCTTTAGTAAAAGCCTTGTTTCCTTTTCCGGACATTGTGTTAATTTAGGATTAGCCCGTGTTAAAATCCAATAGACACAGCCACCACGGTAGAGAAAGTAAATAATTCAAACTGGCATGAAACGTGTACAAATTTGCCGTAACTTGAGTGAGAAAAATCAAATTTTTAGACGTCGATGACGTTTAGGTTACATGTCACTTGACGTTTCAACTTACGTGTCAAATGTTTGTTGTGGAGTAATAGCCATGGAATTAATAAGTACTTGTTGTACGAAGATGGTACGAAGTACACTCAGGACTCATACTATCACTTTATAAACGAATGTAAGTATAAAATTCTTTTTAATTGTCCAGAAACCTCAGAAATAATGCTATTGTATTTTCGATATAAATAAATATATATAAGACTTATTAATTCCATGGTAATAGCCCTCTGGGCCGGGCCTAGAGGTGGGCGATTATGAATGATTAGTATAATCGAATGGTTCTAAACTACTAATTTTCATAATCGATTATGAAATTAGTAATTAATTTATTTTTATAATCGAATGACGTTAGTTACTAATGTTAAATATTTAATGATGTGTAACCTATATTTTAATCTTCAATTAAATGCAGTAAAATGACGTTTCGTATTCCAATAATTCTCCTATTTCATTTATTATTTTATTTTATTTATTTATTTACTTAGAACACAAACAATATACACGTAATACATGTTATACAACGAATTTTTTAAACACATACTCTATCACTTACATGTATGTATATCTATAGTGAGCACAGCATTGGCAATTAAAAAAACATGCAAACACTCAATATATGTAAAGAAAAGGAGAAAAGTTACATACTGATACTATTATAAATATATAAAATAAGTATGTAATAAGGCAGTTAACTTAAAAATCTATCTTGAAGGAAGGCTCACCGATAGGTAATCGGTGAAATTACATATATTTTTAGTTTGTTTTATAAATAATTGATAATTCTATAAATGGTAGTTTGAAACATCATTTTACTACATTGAATTGAAAGTCCGAGTATAGTGTCTTCTCTCCACCTATGACCTATGGCTCCAAAATCAAAAATCAAAATCACGCGCGGCTGCGCCAGTCGACCATCATCGTGTCTCGCTCATTCTGTAAAGTACTAGGTACTACTATTATTAGTTACTATTTGTAGGTAACTACTAATAGTAATAGTATAAGTATATAGTAGTAGTAGTAACAACTAGTTACTAGTTGTGACTAATAATCGAGATATCTCGAGACATCTGCATAATCGAATGATTTCATTAGTATATCTCATAATCGCCCACCTCTGCCCGGCCCTATTCATCAAACATTACAAGTTTACAAGCTCACTACAAGTTAAAAAAAAATTCACAAGTTCTTGTAAATTACGTTCATCAAATAATTTCACGTAACTTTTAGATTTTAGACACTTGTATTTTTTATTTATATATGCGTACCTACATAGTAATGAGACGTGTCTGTCAAAAAAGTCTTGAAATTAATTCTCGGACGTTCGATCGGGACGTTCGCTCGGGGTTCGATTTTTCCCCAGATACTTCAAAGATATAATTTTGATTATTTACATAATTAAAATGTTTTTATTTTATTTTGATTTCCACTTTTTTTGTTTCACGTCTTTTTTCACAGACTATGCATAAATATAAGTAATTATTTTTTTACATATTGTTTATAAAAAAAAAGTCTTTGGGCAATGACAATGGGTTTTTCCCGCCATAATTATTTGACTAAGTTTGTTGAATATTTAGAGTCCGAAAGAAACCGCGAAAATGTTAATAACATATAAATATTACATACGTATGTCTACTGTAGGCTACAAGTGAGAGTCCGCGAAGACTCTCCAACTTTTTTGTTCATCAAAAAGCATATATTGTAATTTACACGTGTAGTTTTGATGAACGCACGTTTGTAAAAATGCAGAAATTTTTACAAGCGAATCGCTTGTAATACAAGGATTGTAAAGTAGCGTTTACACAATGGCGTATGCTGGCCCACTGCAGGCCATCGCCATTGTGTACACGGGGAAATGGTATGCAATGGCGGGCAATGGTCGACGATGGCGCGCGATCGGGAAGTTGTCGGTTTTTGGCGCACACTTCAAAGGAATCGTGGCGTTGCGTGGTCTGTAGTGTTCACACAATGGCCCATTGCTCAGTTCGCCACCGACCGCTGAACAGTGTATTCTTTTGTTGCGACTACTTCCAACAAAATTAAATTACTAAATTCAAATTAATAATTATTAAATTATTGATAAATTCGAATTATCGAATTCTCCTGATGGTTCTGCAAGCATTTCGCTCAGCAGATTGTTCATGGTTTGCCTAAAAATGATAAAAAATTACTTAGTCATGTACGTAAGGAGCATGCCACGGGTGCGCCCGCGAAATTCAAATTTTTTGTGGTTTTCGCAATTTTTAAGGTAATAAGACATAGTAGGCTCATGGCAGTCAAATTGCGGGAATTCCAGTCGTCTTCACGTGTTTATTTATATAAAAATCTCTGCTTGTAACTAGCATACAAATTGCAAAAAACCACGAAAATTTTGAATTTCGCGCGCAGAGTCGTTGATTTCGCCTTAAACTACTTCCACGTCCATCGCAAGTGCCTCACCGGGCAGCAATGAGCCATGCGCCATTGTGTACACACCAAGTGATCGTGGCCTACAGTTGTGCGATGGCCTGCAGTGGGCCAGCATACGCCATTGTGTAAACGTAGCTTTATGTTTGATGAATAGGGCCCTGGTCTGAGTTGGGTCTGAGTAATACTCGAGTAAATAACCTGTCATTGACATAGGAGAAGCAAGTATATATGTATTATCTATGGGAGAAGCGATCTCTTTGGTTCGGATAAAGAAAGGAGATAGCTTGCATGAAATAAAAAACATTGTTCCACAGGTGCAATTGCATCAATATGTAATAATTATTATGTTAGTGATAATGAAAAATGTTATTTCCACTTCAGTTTAATATAATATAACAAATTTCATTTTATAAAGCTTGATTGTATTTAAACCTTTAAATACCTAATCAAAGATTTAAACAATATTTCATCTATTTGCGCAGCAGATATCGCAGATAAAAAATAGAAATGTCAATACCTAACTATCCTTCAATATACCTACTCTATGGTAACTTTAAACAAATTTTCAAATTCAAAACCTCAACTGCCGCCAAGTCAAACTCCAAAACAAGTGCTCGAAAAATAAATATTATGTGATTTTTAATACGGGTGGATTGTTAATTAAAATGAGTCACTTTGAGTTTTGTATTCCTATACAAAAAGACGATCTGCTTGAGTCTCACGCCGGCAAATATCACGTTGAAGATGTTGTGCAGCCACGGTTGTTATTGTCGAAGTTACAAGGTTTGTTTCAATGCTTGTATTGTAATTTGTAATAAAGGTATACTAGCTACGGCAGCATGGATTTCGGTTTTTACATATCTAGTTATAATTAGTAAGATAGAGACATATTTTTTTAGATAATGTGACTTCTGCGTAGTGCGTAACTTAAACCGTTTACGCAGCGCACGCAATGGATGGTCGCCCAAGGCCAAAGGTTCTTTCCTGGTTTTTTTGATACTCCGGTCCTATTGGTCATAGATAGATAGATAGATAGATAAATAAACTCTTTATTGCACACCACAGAATAAAAAAAAAAAAAAAAACAGGAGTACAACTTGGCGGCCTTATCGCTACATAGCGATTTCTTCCAGGCAACCGATGATGAATGGATTGGAACAATTTGGTCCAGTAGTGCCTGAAATTATTGCATTCAAACCAACAAACTCAGCTTTTAATATTAGTTGAGATACAAGTGTACTGGTTTGTTAGATCTGTATATCTTGGCTTATAGTTTTAATTGTATGTACTTACAAGTATATTTTTTGTTTTGTAGATGCAGCCCGAGCGTACAACTCTGAGGGTGTTGACTACATACTTGAACATTTCGACACATATTTTTCAATTATTGTTCATGGAACGAAACTTGAATGGAACATAATAAATAAAGGTAATCTACGTAATAAACAAATTAAAATTATAGATCTTACCAACATCACTCTGCAGAACATTTGATCCACTACTTTAGTCATATTAATAATGTATATTAGTAATATAAATCAGTTTGGTATTTTTATCTTAGTACAGCAATAAATAGCAGACATTCCAAATATCATTTTCTGAATAGAAAAAAAATATATTGCAAAGGTGCCACAGTGCTTAAATCTAAGTACAGAACTAGAAATTATGTGAAAAAATTATGTGAAATTATGTAAAAAAATATGATTTTAATTGAATCTTAATAAGGATATTATACAGCTTAATTCTCACAGGGTTTGACCACATGATGCGCACAGTTAAAAGCCTCAGTATTCATCTGGAGCCCATAATCCAAGAACAAACAATAGAAGAGGAACTGCGTGTTAGAAATTTAAACATTTTGAAGATGGTGATGTACCTATTTACGGGGATAATGAAAGTCAAAGATGTCAAGTTAACTGCTGATGTAAGTATTTATCTCTTGGGATACTTCCAAGTAATTTAACTAAGTACCCAAAGAAAAAAGTTTTCTTTTATGTACTTAAAGTTTACTTTTAGTTACTCAACGTAACTAAGGCTTGGTTGCTTGACTTGACTTTAACTAAAACATTTTAGTTAAATATGGCGGCCTGACTCTTATGTCTTTCGAAATAAGGGTCAGACCAACATATTTAACTATAACCGTTCGGTTAAAGTCAAGTCAACTGTCAAGCAACCGAGCCTAAGAAGTTAAGTTATGTTAGTTGTCACCACTATTATAGAAGGTCACACACAATCTTTTTGAATTTTCTGTAATAATCTAATGTCAGCAAATTGAACACACATTTTCAGCTTCCTTAAAACTTGTTTTCAGTATTTCAGAAGTACTTTTTCCACAGGTTTTAATCCCTCTTTTTTCAAACTTTATTGACTATCACTATACACCAAGTCGTCAAGAACTACAGCTATGTATTTAACAAAAAAATACAAATTACCTTTTTTTGCTCTCATATGACTTCTTCACGCTAATGGCGCCAACTCTGGATTTTTTTTTCTCAGAAAAAGTTCTTTTAGACAATTTACATGTTCTCAGAGACAAACGAAATTCACACTGGGCAAGAAAGGAAAAAAGACAGCAGTGGCAGAGGATGAGTTTTGTGGTTGGACTGAGGCAGACAAGCAAGCTGCACTAATATCTCTACATGTTATTCTCCAGCAACCTCTTTCACACCTCTGGGATCCACCCTTAGCTGAGGATAATTTTGTGTCGTAAGCCATTTGTTTTTTATGCATGAAAAGTTGGTACTGAAATCCCAACGTCATTATTTACAAATTCTACCTCCCAATTGGCTGACGTAAATCAGGGAACCAATCAGCAGGCAGAATTTGTAAACAATTACATTAATGAATATGTTTTTCTTACACAATCCAGGGGCTGATTGTAAGTTAAGATGCGGCTGTCAATGTTATTGTTCTAAACTTGAAAGGGTAATTAATAACCTGCTTGAAAGGGTAATTAATGCCATACCACAAGCTTGAAAGGGTACATAATTAATTCCTTACCACAAGCCATTTTCGTTAATATAAAAATCCTAGACTGCGCTATGCTGTAAATTGAACCTGGGCCTTGAGCTCACGGCGACTGCGGCGACTGCACTATGTCACAGTCTTATCATCACAACACTTTCAACTATAATATGATAATGTAGAAGAAAATTACAATATATTACAATATAATGTGTAATATACTTTTGTTACAGAATGGTAGCTGAGCCATGTTACAAAGCCATAGAAGAACAAATAATAAAAAATAAAGTTGTCAGAGAAATAGTTTTCCAAATACTTGGTGTTCTCATTAAGAAGTATAACCATGGGACATCGTGCCTTATTAAACTAGTTCAGGTAAATGAGAAATAAATTAAATGTGAATAGCATACTTTGCGAGTATAATATAAAGAAATTCAGACAAACTATTATTATTGCCACACTATTTGTTGCTTTGAAAAATGCAAATGTATATTCGGATTCGAGTGGGAGGTCGCGGGTTCGATTCCCGCCATGGGCCACTTTGGAATTTTATAATTTCTAAATTGGCTCAGGTCTGCTCTGGTGGCTTCGGCCGTGACTAGTTACCACCCTACTAGCAAAGGCGCACCGCCAAGCGATTTAGCGTTTCGGTGCGATGCTTTTAGAAACCGTTGGGGTAAATTTACTTACCCTTTCAAGTTAGTACGATAACATCTTAGGCTGCATCATCACTTACCATCAGGTGAGATCGCAGTCAAGTACTAACTTGTAGACAGTAAAAAAAAGCTCCATTTTACGAGTAATATGCATACTGAAATAATATTTTGTTTGTTTTTAGATCTTACAAATGGCAGAGCATTCTGTATCTCCAATTTGCGCTGGCGTGGTACAGCTAACTAAAGACTTTGGTCTTGGTACGTTTGGACCACAAATGGTATGTCAATTATTTCAGTCAAAGTAGATAAACTACAATTTTTCGCATGTTTTTCTATCAAGCTTAGACGTTAGATATTTTTTTAGTAAAGATTTTCAGCCGACTTCAGAACAGGAGTCAATTCGACTGTATGTTTTTTTTTGTCTGTTACCTCATAACTTTTGACTGGGTGAATCAATTTGATGATTCTTTTTTATGAGAAAAGTGACGCTTCTTGTGTGGTCCCATTTCAATTAAGTCCAGTTCTGATAATGGCATCCATGAGAAAACAACCGACCGAATGGCGTAGCGGTAGCGAACCTACCTCTGTGTCGAAGGTCGTGGGTTCGTTTCCCACTGCAGGTAAATGTTCGTGTGATGAGCCTGAATATATTATATTTATGTATATTATTAATATGTATACTAGTACCCATAACACAAGCTCTCACTTACTTTGGGGCTAGGTTGCGATGTAATTTATCTATTTATTAAAAAATTTGGTCCAAACCTGTCAAAAAAAACATGTCTTAAATTTTTAATTGGAAAGGATGTATTCAACAGTAGTTTGATTAGAGTTCAAGTCGGTTTTTGTTAATTCACGTAGATGATGTTTGATAGGTTCGCGAAATAGCAGAGGCTCTGGCGTCCACTGAGGAGGAAAACGGAGGTATAGCACCTGAACAAGGGGCCGCTAAAAACTGCGGCGCCTTCCTACTGGAGCTCACCAAGGAGTTGCCCAATGAAATGTCCAAAGCTATTGTCACTTTACAGCCTTATTTGGAAAGTGATGAGGTACGTGTGAACTCTAAGGATTCCGAAGACTATATTTAGACCCACCAAAACTACATTATTGCATATGTGACTCAACTCTTTAAATAAGAATGAAGAAAAGTAACAAAATTTAAATTTAGTTACTAACTTTATGTTGTTTAGTAGAAATCTTGCAATCAGTCCTTGGACTATGAGCAGATGTTTTGAATGAGAATGGTGGTATGTTAAGATGACTTCCCCAGCAAGACCACTTCGAACGAGACTTCCTTTCGTCACGTTTGGCTATCCAGCAGGGCTAGACAATGTCACTTAAGCGTTTGGCGTTAACGCTAGTCGCTAGTCGACAAAAATGTATGGACAAAACAAATGACTGTAGAAAAACCACGACAATAATTACTAAACACGCTGTGTTTGAATAATTAACTACGCTAACTTGAATAATTAACTAACGCTCGCTGGCGTTCTCGCGAACCTTGTAGATAACTTTAGCGTACTTCGCTTGACAATTGACAGCCGACAGTATCAAACACAGCGTGTTTAGTTAATTATTGTCGTGGTTTTTCTACAGTCATTTGTTTTGTCCATACATTTTTGTCGACTAGCGACTAGCGTTAACGCCAAACGCTAAAGTGACATTGTCTAGCCCTGCAGTATATTGTTTTCTTTTTCATCTTCGAATCGCTTCTGGCATCGTAGGTTGTACTGCGAGCTGGTTCTGGTGGTTAGTTACCCTTATAGTTGGAAGTGTAGCAGCATTGCTTATTTCTTTTGTGATGTAACTGTCGTAAAGCAAAACAACTTTTTTTTTCAGTCATACACAATCCGAATCAGTGTCCTCGGTATGATGTGCGAGGTGCTGAGCGTGGAGCTGCGCGGCGAGGGGCTCAGCGACGAGCAACGCAGCCAGCGAGACGACTTCCTCGACGACATGTACGAGCACATGCACGACCTCTCCGCGTACGTGCGCCACAAGGCAAGTGCACCTGTGTCTAGTGCATCAGTGTCCGCATCATGATGTGCGTTCTGCTGAACGTGGAGCTGAGCGGTGAGGGGCTCAGCGACGAGCAACGCAGCCAGCGAGACGACTTCCTCGACGACATGTACGAGCACATGCACGACCTCTCCGCGTACGTGCGTCACAAGGCAAGTGCACCTGTGTCTAGTGCATCAGTGTCCGCATCATGATGTGCGTGGTGCTGAGCGTGGAGCTGCGCGGCGAGGGATTCAGCGACGAGCAACGCAGCCAGCGAGACGACTTCCTCGACGACATGTACGAGCACATGCACGACCTCTCCGCGTACGTGCGTCACAAGGCAAGTGCACCTGTGTCTAGTGCATCTGTTACGGCCCCTTGCCTGTCCAGACGAGGGCTCAGTTCCCGGGCCCATAGAGGAACGAGCCCGGACAGGTCGAGGGGGGACCGACTAGTGAGACTACACGGGATCACTAGTGTACGATCAGTCTCGGGTCGGAAGACGGCATCCAATCCGAGTCGGATAGTAATCGAGTCTCACTAGTCGATCAGTGGAAATAGTAATCAGCGACTTTTACTAGACAACAGGTCGGCCATCGTCAACTCGGGCAGCGACAGCCTTCGACAATAGAATCACATAGACAAGAAAAATAGAAGGCCACTAACCTGGTTGATGCATGCGACGATACTCGATGCGACGCCCCCTGTAGTGGATGTGGGACAGTATGTGGCGTGAAAGTGTAAATGTGTGTGTAGGTGTGTGTGTGGGGCTTGCAACCGTAGGGCCTCTGCACCAATCAGCTCCCAGACACGTCAAACACGAACACAGCTCCAATCGTTCGTTCGCCTCCTATGAGTGGAGTGCTCAATGCAGCAGCACAGTGGATCACAACACGCAACAATGAACGCGACGGTCAAGATATGTCAAGCGTTCAGGCTGGCTTCAAACTCCAACAAACACTCAAGCGAATAAATAAAGTACGTGATTCACGACACACCACAAGGTCAACGGTTAATATCAGCGCGGTCCACAATTATTTAACTACCGCGAACTTTCTCGCCGCTCAGAAAGTATTTCAATAATTCGCAACAATGCACTATCTGAGCCTCGCGGCTGGACACGCGTGTTACTAGGTGGCTCCGGCGAGCGTAGCGAACTCCCAAAAAAGGCCGGGACAACCACTACTCAATGTCACAAACACGCGTGCAATGTCCAAAAAACCCAGCGATATCACAGCGCAAGTCGAGGCGGTCCCCAAACAATCAGGTCCGGGGAAAACAAACCGCGGCACGAAAACGACTCAGGCGCCTCAAAAACGGGCGTCCCGTTGCGCAGTTATTCGATAACTAAACACCCGCGCAAATATAAACGTGGCTACTCAAACGTAGTAATTTACGTCTCGCGACTACGCGTTTCAAAGACGACAAGTGATCAAATTACTTCAGCCACGCGCGGGGGACCGTTAAGTTTGTCGGTCGACAGCAGACTCGCTCCACAAGATGAGTTCACGAATACGCACAAAAGGTCGCGCCCCCACATAAAACTGTCTACAAGAATTGACGCGGTCCAAGAAGTACGTTTCTTGGGGTACAAACCGCCGGGGCAAAAGGGGCGCCGCAAAAAACCCAGCCGCACGCAAGGCTGTTGCTAGCTGACTCGTATCGTGCTTAATACTGGAGCGCACCGAAGTCGCCGCGTCATTGCAGGCATAAAAAATCTCGGCGACCGATGCGCGAGCGGGATAGGAAGATTGGCGTTTCCGCGAGTTGGAGCGGGAGCGCACGATTCGATACAAAAAACTCGCCGTAACCAAAGCGTGAGCGAGACGCGCGGATGAGGGCTTCCGCGGGTTAGAGAGAGAGAACACGATTCAATACAACACAATAGGCTCTGCGCTCGCGCCAGCTACTCTCGCGTAAACAATCCCCCGCTCCGAATCTAAGAATGTAGATTCGCTAATCAATAGGCCGTTGGGACAACGTGACCACGGCACGTTGCAATACTGAGTCCCCTACAAATACCTCGGCCACCCGCGGAACGCCATCCGATCCAAATAACAGTTTAACAATGCGTCCACGACGCAAAATAGTGGGAGTAGATTAGATTCTTTAAGCATAACAAGATCTCCCATTCTAGACATGGCGGTGCCTACACAGTGCTTGCTCTCAACAAGTAAGTCGACGACCTCCTTCAAATAACGATTGGTTCCCTTATAATTAGTCCAGCAGTCTGTCCGAACCAAATCGGGTAGGCCGCGACGGCTCACGAGGCGGCCCAGAGTGGCCACGAACGCCTCCGTGCTGAGGGCACTGACAAGTCCCAAGTGGACTGCCTTGGTTGCAAGGCAACCAAGGACGCACAAGTAGGCCTCAAAAGACCGAGCATTCTTAAGGTTAGAGCTCTTCACTAAGAAAGGACCGGCAAATTGGTTCCAACACCAGCGAAAGGTCGAGCAGCCTTTACGCGGTCCGCAGGCAGGTCACTCAGCACAAGCTATGCAATGGATGCCTCCAAACGATAGCAAGCAATACAGTTGAAGATCACGCTTCGAATGGTTCGTCGGCCTGCCAAATCCAAACTCACGCTGCAAATGGCTGAGAGGGTATTGCAACCCGCATGAGTATTTAAAAATGCCAAGATTATGGACCGAAGTCCGGAGCCAACACAGGACAATCTCACTGTCCGACCACGCAAAAACGTCCACCATGTTTACCAGAAACTTCCAAGAAGCGTGGACGTGGTTTAGTAACCGGGTCAATAGTTGGCTCCACAAGTTCAACTCAGAGATTGTTAGACGAGACCTGATAGATGCAACCTTGCACTTAGCTAGGACAAGGTGCAATGAGACTTGCCCTGAAGCGCTCACCCACCACGACGACGCAATCCAGCGCTGTGATCCGAGATCTAGCAGCGCGCGTACCATTAGCCACTCACCCTTCGGGTTAAACACCCTGACCAAAGCCGTTGGTAAAAGTACAGTCTGGCAGACCGGCTTATGGTCGTTCAAATTGTCAGGTGAGGTGGCGGTGGTGGGAGCCAAGGCAGCAGTAAGTCAACGGGAGTTGCCCCTTTCGGGCAACTCCTCTAGCCTTGGGCGCTCGTAAGGGCCTTCTTGGGGAACTTCTATCACATCAAGAGGTGTGGTGCCCCCAGGGCACACCCAAGCGTCCCTCCCGGTCTGAGGGGGTCTGGCCTGGTACGACAGCCGCGGGACGACGTAGTGCGGAGGGGGGTGTCCAGACCATCGAGGGAGGTGTCGCTCCAGCCTGGGGTATTCAGCCAGAGGAGGGGAGGACCTCCTTGGATCAGGCTGAGCGACGGCAAAACCTCCCTCAGGGTTGACAGAGGGCGGAACGCCCCCGCCCCTGGAGGGCTGCACCCCCGCCCGAGGGGGGGGTGAAGCCCTATCAAAACCAGGGGCCGAACTGAAAGTGTCACCACGCCGTCTATCGGCTGGGCCTGTGACCGGTGAGGAGACTCCACTCCTGCCGGGTGTCTGCTCAACCACCTCCTGCCTACCGACGCCATTGCGGTCGAGGCAAAGAATAGGAAGGTGGTTGCCCTGACAATGTGGGCAAGGCCGTTGGTGCTGGCAGTTGCGTTGCAAGTGCCCACCTAAGCAAGAGTAGCACCAACGGCGCTCCCTTGCGATGGCCCTACGTGACTTGGGCGGTCTCTCCAAGAATTTAGGGCAGTCGGTCGTCGTGTGCGTAGAAGCACGGCAATAGTGACAGGGGGTCACCTCGGTCGCAGCAAGACCACTAAAGTTTAGAATTGGGCGGCGTCCAGTCTCCTGCGCTAATTCTGGCTGCTTGGAACCCCTGGTGGAAGTCGTGGGTTTAGAAGGTGGCGTCGGTCGAGCCGGCTCCTTTGCCGGTGTTCCCGAGGCCACGGCATTCTCCACCTGGCGGCTCTGTTCCTCAAGGAACTTTAAGAGGTCACTGAACGGGGGTATATAGTTAGCCCCGTCCCCGCCGTACCTCTCTTCAAATCGGATCCGCAGATCGAGAGGCAGGCGGGACAGAACCAGGTGAAGAAGCCAGAAGGACCACTGATCCACCGGTAAGTCAAGTTGTCGAAGGGCGTTGCAAGCAACCACGACAGGGTCAATGATCACCTCCCGGAGACGTGCTAGGTCTTTCAAAACCGGGAGGGATATTAACTCCATCATGTGCGCGTCAGCAAGGCGGCGCACATTGGCGTAGCGCCTCTCGAGGAGTTCTCTGGCCGTGGAGTAGCTGGCGTCAGACAACTTCAAATGGCAGACTACCCCCAGTGCCTCCCCTTGAAGGGAGGTCCGCAAATAGGCCATTTTTTGGCCTGGGGATAGGTCGCGGTTAACAAACGCGCGGCACGCGGCAAATAAACGCGGCGTTGCTACAAAAACGCGTGGTGTAGCGGTACAATAATCTGTGGCCGTTAACGCGGCGTATCGGTCCGACACGTGGCGTACCGCGCCTACAAACGTGTGACCGACAGAGATACGCGACGAATTAAATACGCGCAACAAATATAGATATCGACGCGCCGAACGTGTAAAAGCCGCTTAACCAAAAGGCGCGAAACCACGCTCTGCTACCACTTGTTACGGCCCCTTGCCTGTCCAGACGAGGGCTCAGTTCCCGGGCCCATAGAGGAACGAGCCCGGACAGGTCGAGGGGGGACCGACTAGTGAGACTACACGGGATCACTAGTGTACGATCAGTCTCGGGTCGGATGACGGCATCCAATCCGAGTCGGATAGTAATCGAGTCTCACTAGTCGATCAGTGGAAATAGTAATCAGCGACTTTTACTAGACAACAGGTCGGCCATCGTCAACTCGGGCAGCGACAGCCTTCGACAATAGAATCACATAGACAAGAAAAATAGAAGGCCACTAACCTGGTTGATGCATGCGACGATACTCGATGCGACGCCCCCTGTAGTGGATGTGGGACAGTATGTGGCGTGAAAGTGTAAATGTGTGTGTAGGTGTGTGTGTGGGGCTTGCAACCGTAGGGCCTCTGCACCAATCAGCTCCCAGACACGTCAAACACGAACACAGCTCCAATCGTTCGTTCGCCTCCTATGAGTGGAGTGCTCAATGCAGCAGCACAGTGGATCACAACACGCAACAATGAACGCGACGGTCAAGATATGTCAAGCGTTCAGGCTGGCTTCAAACTCCAACAAACACTCAAGCGAATAAATAAAGTACGTGATTCACGACACACCACAAGGTCAACGGTTAATATCAGCGCGGTCCACAATTATTTAACTACCGCGAACTTTCTCGCCGCTCAGAAAGTATTTCAATAATTCGCAACAATGCACTATCTGAGCCTCGCGGCTGGACACGCGTGTTACTAGGTGGCTCCGGCGAGCGTAGCGAACTCCCAAAAAAGGCCGGGACAACCACTACTCAATGTCACAAACACGCGTGCAATGTCCAAAAAACCCAGCGATATCACAGCGCAAGTCGAGGCGGTCCCCAAACAATCAGGTCCGGGGAAAACAAACCGCGGCACGAAAACGACTCAGGCGCCTCAAAAACGGGCGTCCCGTTGCGCAGTTATTCGATAACTAAACACCCGCGCAAATATAAACGTGGCTACTCAAACGTAGTAATTTACGTCTCGCGACTACGCGTTTCAAAGACGACAAGTGATCAAATTACTTCAGCCACGCGCGGAGGACCGTTAAGTTTGTCGGTCGACAGCAGACTCGCTCCACAAGATGAGTTCACGAATACGCACAAAAGGTCGCGCCCCCACATAAAACTGTCTACAAGAATTGACGCGGTCCAAGAAGTACGTTTCTTGGGGTACAAACCGCCGGGGCAAAAGGGGCGCCGCAAAAAACCCAGCCGCACGCAAGGCTGTTGCTAGCTGACTCGTATCGTGCTTAATACTGGAGCGCACCGAAGTCGCCGCGTCATTGCAGGCATAAAAAATCTCGGCGACCGATGCGCGAGCGGGATAGGAAGATTGGCGTTTCCGCGAGTTGGAGCGGGAGCGCACGATTCGATACAAAAAACTCGCCGTAACCAAAGCGTGAGCGAGACGCGCGGATGAGGGCTTCCGCGGGTTAGAGAGAGAGAACACGATTCAATACAACACAATAGGCTCTGCGCTCGCGCCAGCTACTCTCGCGTAAACAGCATCAGTGTCCGCATCATGATGTGCGTGGTGCTGAGCGTGGAGCTGCGCGGCGAGGGATTCAGCGACGAGGAACGCATCCAGCGAGACGACTTCCTCGACGACATGTACGAGCACATGCACGACCTCTCCGCGTACGTGCGCCACAAGGCAAGTGCACCTGTGTCTAGTGCATCAGTGACCACGGCATGATGTGTGAGGTGCTGAGCGTGGAGCTGCGCGGCGAGGGGCTCAGCGACGAGCAACGCAGTCAGCGAGACGACTTCCTCGACGACATGTACGAGCACATGCACGACCTCTCCGCGTACGTGCGCCACAAGGCAAGTGCACCTGTGTCTAGTGCATCAGTGACCACGGCATGATGTGTGAGGTGCTGAGCGTGGAGCTGCGCGGCGAGGGGCTCAGCGACGAGCAACGCAGTCAGCGAGACGACTTCCTCGACGACATGTACGAGCACATGCACGCCCTCTCCGCGTACGTGCGCCACAAGGCAAGTGCACCTGTGTCTAGTGCATCAGTGACCACGGCATGATGTGCGAGGTGCTGAGCGTGGAGCTGCGCGGCGAGGGGCTCAGCGACGAGCAACGCAGTCAGCGAGACGACTTCCTCGACGACATGTACGAGCACATGCACGACCTCTCCGCGTACGTGCGCCACAAGGCAAGTGCACCTGTGTCTAGTGCATCAGTGACCACGGCATGATGTGTGAGGTGCTGAGCGTGGAGCTGCGCGGCGAGGGGCTCAGCGACGAGCAACGCAGTCAGCGAGACGACTTCCTCGACGACATGTATGAGCACATGCACGACCTCTCCGCGTACGTGCGCCACAAGGCAAGTGCACCTGTGTCTAGTGCATCAGTGACCACGGCATGATGTGCGAGGTGCTGAGCGTGGAGCTGCGCGGCGAAGGGCTCAGCGACGAGCAACGCAGCCAGCGAGACGACTTACTCGACGACATGTACGAGCACATGCACGACCTCTCCGCGTACGTGCGCCACAAGGCAAGTGCACCTGTGTCTAGTGCATCAGTGACCACGGCATGATGTGCGAGGTGCTGAGCGTGGAGCTGCGCGGCGAGGGGCTCAGCGACGAGCAACGCAGTCCGCGAGACGACTTACTCGACGACATGTACGAGCACATGCACGACCTCTCCGCGTACGTGCGCCACAAGGCAAGTGCATTTGTGTTTAGTGCATCAGTGTCCACGGCATGATGTGCGAGGTGCTGAGCGTGGAGCTGCGCGGCGAGGGGCTCAGCGACGAGCAACGCAGCCAGCGAGACGACTTACTCGACGACATGTACGAGCACATGCACGACCTCTCCGCGTACGTGCGCCACAAGGCAAGTGCACCTGTGTCTAGTGCATCAGTGACCACGGCATGATGTGCGAGGTGCTGAGCGTGGAGCTGCGCGGCGAGGGGCTCAGCGACGAGCAACGCAGTCAGCGAGACGACTTCCTCGACGACATGTACGAGCACATGCACGACCTCTCCGCGTACGTGCGCCACAAGGCAAGTGCACCTGTGTCTAGTGCATCAGTGACCACGGCATGATGTGTGAGGTGCTGAGCGTGGAGCTGCGCGGCGAGGGGCTCAGCGACGAGCAACGCAGTCAGCGAGACGACTTCCTCGACGACATGTACGAGCACATGCACGACCTCTCCGCGTACGTGTGCCACAAGGCAAGTGCACCTGTGTCTAGTGCATCAGTGACCACGGCATGATGTGCGAGGTGCTGAGCGTGGAGCTGCGCGGCGAGGGGCTCAGCGACGAGCAACGCAGTCCGCGAGACGACTTACTCGACGACATGTACGAGCACATGCACGACCTCTCCGCGTACGTGCGCCACAAGGCAAGTGCATTTGTGTTTAGTGCATCAGTGTCCACGGCATGATGTGCGAGGTGCTGAGCGTGGAGCTGCGCGGCGAGGGGCTCAGCGACGAGCAACGCAGCCAGCGAGACGACTTACTCGACGACATGTACGAGCACATGCACGAAATCTCCGCGTACGTGCGCCACAAGGCAAGTGCACCTGTGTCTAGTGCATCAGTGACCACGGCATGATGTGCGAGGTGCTGAGCGTGGAGCTGCGCGGCGAGGGGCTCAGCGACGAGCAACGCAGTCAGCGAGACGACTTCCTCGACGACATGTACGAGCACATGCACGACCTCTCCGCGTACGTGCGCCACAAGGCAAGTGCACCTGTGTCTAGTGCATCAGTGACCACGGCATGATGTGTGAGGTGCTGAGCGTGGAGCTGCGCGGCGAGGGGCTCAGCGACGAGCAACGCAGCCAGCGAGACGACTTCCTCGACGACATGTACGAGCACATGCACGACCTCTCCGCGTACGTGCGCCACAAGGCAAGTGCACCTGTGTCTAGTGCATCAGTGACCACGGCATGATGTGCGAGGTGCTGAGCGTGGAGCTGCGCGGCGAGGGGCTCAGCGACGAGCAACGCAGTCCGCGAGACGACTTACTCGACGACATGTACGAGCACATGCACGACCTCTCCGCGTACGTGCGCCACAAGGCAAGTGCATTTGTGTTTAGTGCATCAGTGTCCACGGCATGATGTGCGAGGTGCTGAGCGTGGAGCTGCGCGGCGAGGGGCTCAGCGACGAGCAACGCAGCCAGCGAGACGACTTACTCGACGACATGTACGAGCACATGCACGAAATCTCCGCGTACGTGCGCCACAAGGCAAGTGCACCTGTGTCTAGTGCATCAGTGACCACGGCATGATGTGCGAGGTGCTGAGCGTGGAGCTGCGCGGCGAGGGGCTCAGCGACGAGCAACGCAGTCAGCGAGACGACTTCCTCGACGACATGTACGAGCACATGCACGACCTCTCCGCGTACGTGCGCCACAAGGCAAGTGCACCTGTGTCTAGTGCATCAGTGACCACGGCATGATGTGTGAGGTGCTGAGCGTGGAGCTGCGCGGCGAGGGGCTCAGCGACGAGCAACGCAGTCAGCGAGACGACTTCCTCGACGACATGTACGAGCACATGCACGACCTCTCCGCGTACGTGCGCCACAAGGCAAGTGCACCTGTGTCTAGTGCATCAGTGACCACGGCATGATGTGCGAGGTGCTGAGCGTGGAGCTGCGCGGCGAGGGGCTCAGCGACGAGCAACGCAGTCCGCGAGACGACTTCCTCGACGACATGTACGAGCACATGCACGACCTCTCCGCGTACGTGTGCCACAAGGCAAGTGCACCTGTGTCTAGTGCATCAGTGACCACGGCATGATGTGCGAGGTGCTGAGCGTGGAGCTGCGCGGCGAGGGGCTCAGCGACGAGCAACGCAGTCCGCGAGACGACTTACTCGACGACATGTACGAGCACATGCACGACCTCTCCGCGTACGTGCGCCACAAGGCAAGTGCATTTGTGTTTAGTGCATCAGTGTCCACGGCATGATGTGCGAGGTGCTGAGCGTGGAGCTGCGCGGCGAGGGGCTCAGCGACGAGCAACGCAGCCAGCGAGACGACTTACTCGACGACATGTACGAGCACATGCACGAAATCTCCGCGTACGTGCGCCACAAGGCAAGTGCACCTGTGTCTAGTGCATCAGTGACCACGGCATGATGTGCGAGGTGCTGAGCGTGGAGCTGCGCGGCGAGGGGCTCAGCGACGAGCAACGCAGTCAGCGAGACGACTTCCTCGACGACATGTACGAGCACATGCACGACCTCTCCGCGTACGTGCGCCACAAGGCAAGTGCACCTGTGTCTAGTGCATCAGTGACCACGGCATGATGTGTGAGGTGCTGAGCGTGGAGCTGCGCGGCGAGGGGCTCAGCGACGAGCAACGCAGTCAGCGAGACGACTTCCTCGACGACATGTACGAGCACATGCACGACCTCTCCGCGTACGTGCGCCACAAGGCAAGTGCACCTGTGTCTAGTGCATCAGTGACCACGGCATGATGTGCGAGGTGCTGAGCGTGGAGCTGCGCGGCGAGGGGCTCAGCGACGAGCAACGCAGTCCGCGAGACGACTTACTCGACGACATGTACGAGCACATGCACGACCTCTCCGCGTACGTGCGCCACAAGGCAAGTGCATTTGTGTTTAGTGCATCAGTGTCCTTGGCATGATGTGCGAGGTTCTGAGGAAACACCGCGACGTTCTATGGCGTATTTAGTTGGTGTGTAATGCCGTGTACGACTCCACTACGCCATGTACTTTCTGGATACGACAGGGTTCCGTAAAGTCGACGTTGCATTGTGGTGATGTGGCCATCAACTCAACTCGTTGCTGATTGGTGTGATTTTAAGGACTTTTAGTAATTGATAAGAACACTATTGGCTACTAGAACTGTGTCCTTTTAAGTGAAAGTTTAACTTTAGGCGCGTTGGGCAATAATTTTGCGACACTACAGTTACCGACGACACCTCTGTATCTGCATCGAAGTCTGTAGTATAGATATTCATATTGTCAGTTTTCACTTCTGTCGCCACTCCAGGAGAGCCACTGTTTTTTTTAATTGATTGATGACGAAGTACCGACTCCATGTGTAGGTTCTTCAGTTCTGGCACCGTCTGATGCGCGACATGTGCATCCCGGTGGCGCGGCAGCGCAGCGTGCTGGAGCGAGCCATCGGTCGGCTGCGCGACAAGGCAGCACTCGTCAGAAAAGCCGCCATACAGTTGGTAAAAGTAAGTATTAGATTTTTTTTTATATTTCTTAATCCGAAAACATTACGGTTGATTTTGAAAACAAATTATGTATAATATATTTTATTGCATAATTTTTATTAACATTAACATTAGTGACATTTAAATAAAGAGAAAAATGTAAAAATTATCATAGGTATATTATGTTATGTAAAACCCAAGTAAAACCACACAAAGTGTCATATATGTTAGGTTACAAGTATAT
The DNA here is from genome assembly GCA_036785405.1 of Coenonympha arcania. Lineage (NCBI taxonomy): Eukaryota > Metazoa > Arthropoda > Insecta > Lepidoptera > Nymphalidae > Coenonympha > Coenonympha arcania. The sequence goes on from CM072067.1 coordinate 10,844,184, forward strand.
GTAAAAAATTATGTCTCTGCGCAAAAACCCAAGCGGTTTATGTTGTTTGTAGAATTTTTTTTTTTGATATCTTGAATAATAAATAAATAAATGAGAGATGTTGTGTATTAAAAGCATGACGCTGATGTCTGGTTCTATGCCGTAGTATTGTAGTTACGAAATGGGTAGACCATCATTCAGATGACTGTATGCTTTAGCCGTGTGCTAAATAGATAAGATGCTTGACGAAAACGTGCACTCATTTTTGACCTATAAAAAAAACTTATTATTTCATTCGCTAAAATATAACCGAAAATATTGGAATAAAATCAAGATCCATTTATCAATCTGGGTGCCGTCAAGAGAAGAGAGAATAGGCATTTTCTAGGCAAGCACGCTCCATCCTAGATCTCATAATTTCTGTCCATAAGACATAATTGTAGTCAAGCGCAAGCCTATCGATTAAAAAAAATCAATGTTTCAGGTATTTTTAGAATGTAATCCGTTCTCTTCTAAACTAAAACTCAACATATTAGAGGAACAGTTAGAAACCGAACAAAAAATATTGGATGATCTGCAAAAGAGACTTAACCCTTCACCCGATCCCGAACTCATCAAACATTGGGAAAAAATCGAAAAGGACGTATACAAAACTATCAAAGACAAAATGGATATTCTGACTCAAGATGAGCCAGAGCTGTCTCAAGCTACACTGGAGAATTCGTATAAAGCGATCCGCAGGAGTGTGCAAGAAAAAGATTATTTGAAGGCATATCTGATTGTGAAGCACACGGAACGTCAATATCCTGATGCCAAGTTATTGAGGTGTAACATGGAAAAAAGTGATCAGGTAACAATTCCACCAATAACATAACTATACTCAGTCCATTCGTTTATTTTCTTTTTGACACATAAAATACATGAAACAGATATAGCAATAGCAAGGGACCAGAGAGAGACATATATAATGTGGTCTCTCTCGTCGGTCATTATTGTTATATCTGTTTCATGTGTCAAACAGAAAATAATTGAATGGAAACAGTATAATTATGTTAAGATTAGGCTAAGTTATATAGGACTAAAAAAATAATGATAACCATATCACCTAGTTCTTTGCTAGGTAAACTATAGAAAATTAATAGCAATTTAAAACTTTAATTTTACGTTTAATTTGGTTTTAATTAATTGTATCAGTATTTATTTTTAATGGCCATATTTATATACTAAAGAACTTTGTCATACTTTAGAAAATTTAATCTTACATGAATTGGCATGTATCATCTAACATCCAGGTAAACGTCTTGCTTCATAATTCTTTGTTCTCTAAATATATTGTATATGTGTGTACCTATACAATACTATAAATATATGTGGACTATTTTTTTTAACTTGGCCTAATCTTTACATTACTTATCATTTTTTGTCGTAATCATAAGTCTTGAATCTCTTCATCATGTCAGGTCATGCTTTGCCAAAAACAAACATCTGTCCTTAGCTGGAATACTTCGTGGCACTGATTCGCAACGTCTTCGTGATCCCGGAGCGTCGCGAGTCTCTCACGCAGCAGTGTGAGAACGAACTCGCGCTGTACAAGCGACTGGAAGAAAAGGAGAGCATCGTAGCGTTCCTCCAAGAGTCCGTCCACTTCAGCCGCATGATCTCGGAGGCCATACCGCTCATCAACTCGCTGCTGATGTCGAAGCAAGCGGGCGACGTCAGCGAGGCGATAGACTTCTTCACTGCGGCGCACCACTTCAACATCGAGTCCGCTAGAGTGGGCGTCGTCAACATGTTGCAACTTGTGTGGTCCCCTGATCAGGTACGTCGCTTCAATTACACTTTTAAATGTAACTTGGATCATAATATGATGTATCAGGTATGACGACAGCATCGTTAACTGAAGTCGAGTCTGTCCACGGGACGCATGCTGCTAATACGAATGTAAATAAATATACCAAGTACGACCAGCGATCATCGCGATCACCCTATCCTTGCAAAATGTGTGTCTTCATAATTTCAGCGATTTTTGCGTGCTAGGCCTTTTGGCCATTAGATTGAACTGATTTTTATAATATTTTATCAGTATAGTTCTGTTATGTTTGCCCAGATAAATTTTGTAACGTTTTTATTAAAATTAAAAATATTTTAGATTAACGGAATCCTGTAAATAGGTACATCATCGTCCTGAAAAGTAAGAAGAAAGATGTATGTGTTTTCGTCAGTGTTTGCTCCGTGTCGGCAGGACAAGCGCGAAGCGGTGGAGCGAGCGTACCGCGACATGTACCTGGAGTGCCGCGACATCAAGGCGGAGCGCGCGCGCGCCTTCGCGATCGCGAGCAAGCTGGTGGCGCTCGCGGCGCGCGTGGACCGCGGCAGCGCGCTCGCGCTCGAGCACCTCGTCGACAAGTGGCTCGCCAAGGGAGACATCTCGCCGTCCATCATACAGGTACTCGAGAAGGAGCGAGCGTACCGCGACATGTACCTCGAGTGCCGCGACATCAAGGCGGAGCGCGCGCGCGCCTTCGCGATCGCAAGCAAGCTGGTGGCGCTCGCGGCGCGCGTGGACCGCGGCAGCGCGCTCGCGCTCGAGCACCTCGTCGACAAGTGGCTCGCCAAGGGAGACATCTCGCCGTCCATCATACAGGTACTTGACGACCTCCCTCCGTCGGCAGAAACGCAGCGGTTATATGGGGTTTTTATCTACTAAATACTGTCAGTTTCCACGACGGACTCCCTAGTGGGACAGCGATGTACAGGCAGTTCAAATTCAATCCATACAGGCGCACCCCACTTCTTCCCAACCACTCGAAAACAATACTGCTTACTCCTTCAGAACTGCATATTGCATGATAGATCTCCAGAAGATCTAAAAATAAATTCCTAATTTCAGGTTTTCTGGGAAATGTTTCTCAAAAAAATCGACGGCACAACAGACATGGACAGCTACGCGGCGCTGTCGCTGCTCGTCATGATATCCAAAGCCAAGCCCTCCGTGGCGCTCGCCAACATCGAGGTGATACAGACGCACGGCCTCACCGCCGACTACCACTCGCGGAGCCTGTCCGCCGAGCTGCTCGCCACCCTCGCCAAGAAGAACCAAAGATACCCCGCGGACCACGCGATATTCACCTCCCTGTACGAAAGCTTGATGGAGACGTTTTCACAGTTCGACAAGTTCGCATCCTTCGCCGCTAACTCTATCGACTTCATCTACGCAGTCTGCGACGTACCCGACGTTTTAACCACGAAAATTTTAGCGGAAATGTATAAAAGGATAGAGGAAACGTTAGTGAAGGAGGACGACGAAGAAGCCAGTCTCCCGAGTGAACTGTTGACCAGATTCATATTCGTGCTGGGACACGTCGCACTGCAGCATCTTATCTACTTAGATATCAGTGTTTATAGCGAGCTGAGAAGAAGAAATCAGGTGAGTTAAAATGTTTGGAATCTGTTTAAAATTAGCTATAATTGAAAACCCAGATTTTGTATTTAACTACAAGTTCAGACTAGACTTTTTCATGCTCTGAAAATCCACAATCTCTTTCTTTTTTATGACTTTTAATTTTTTAGTACATTAAAAATGACAATTTGTTTAAAGCACAAGACACACACAAGACATCTTTGACCCTAAATAAGGTTTACCCTTTTCACATAGCCACTTTTTGGTTATAACAAGCGCTTGTATCCAAGTCAAGCCTATTTTAAATAAGGGCATTCATTTGGATCCGATGTAACTCATTCCTATTTGTAGGTGAGAGAAGAGCGTAAAGCTGAAAAGAAGCGTAAGAAGAAGGCGGGCGCGTTCGCGACGCCGGCGCGCCGCGGACGCGTCGACGAGCTGCGGCGGCAGACCTTGATGAACCTGAGCAACGCCAGCGCCTCCTCGCGCGGCCAGCGCTCCGCCAGCGTCGTCTCCAACAAAGGACCATCGGTAATTATACTTTGCGTAGTAAAGAGTGGCTTTGTTCGTGTGTCTATTGTCGTGACAATGTTTCGTGTATCAGGCCAACACAACGATGACGGAGGAGGAGTCCGGCCTGGAGGGCGCCGTGGCCGACGACGCGGACGCGGAGTACGTGCGCAGCGTGTGCGAGCGCGACATCGTGGGCCCCGACACGGCGCTCGCGCGGTACCTGCCGCTGCTCAAGTGGCTGCTGGCGCACCCCGCGCGCTGCTCCTCCGCGCTGCAGGCGGCCACCGCGCTCACATTCACACGGTAAACACGCAGCGTGTGCGAGCGCGACATCGTGGGCCCCGACACGGCGCTCGCGCGGTACCTGCCGCTGCTCAAGTGGCTGCTGGCGCACCCCGCGCGCTGCTCCTCCGCGCTGCAGGCGGCCACCGCGCTCACATTCACACGGTAAACACGCAGCGTGTGCGAGCGCGACATCGTGGGCCCCGACACGGCGCTCGCGCGGTACCTGCCGCTGCTCAAGTGGCTGCTGGCGCACCCCGCGCGCTGCTCCTCCGCGCTGCAGGCGGCCACCGCGCTCACATTCACACGGTAAACACGCAGCGTGTGCGAGCGCGACATCGTGGGCCCCGACACGGCGCTCGCGCGGTACCTGCCGCTGCTCAAGTGGCTACTGGCGCACCCCGCGCGCTGCTCCTCCGCGCTGCAGGCGGCCACCGCGCTCACATTCACACGGTAAACACGCAGCGTGTGCGAGCGCGACATCGTGGGCCCCGACACGGCGCTCGCGCGGTACCTGCCGCTGCTCAAGTGGCTGCTGGCGCACCCCGCGCGCTGCTCCTCCGCGCTGCAGGCGGCCACCGCGCTCACATTCACACGGTAAACACGCAGCGTGTGCGAGCGCGACATCGTGGGACCCGACACGGCGCTCGCGCGGTACCTGCCGCTGCTCAAGTGGCTGCTGGCGCACCCCGCGCGCTGCTCCTCCGCGCTGCAGGCGGCCACCGCGCTCACATTCACACGGTAAACACACGGCGCTCGCGCGGTACCTGCCGCTGCTCAAGTGGCTGCTGGCGCACCCCGCGCGCTGCTCATCCGCGCTGCAGGCGGCCACCGCGCTCACATTCACACGGTAAACACGCAGCGTGTGCGAGCGCGACATCGTGGGCCCCGACACGGCGCTCGCGCGGTACCTGCCGCTGCTCAAGTGGCTGCTGGCGCACCCCGCGCGCTGCTCCTCCGCGCTGCAGGCGGCCACCGCGCTCACATTCACACGGTAAACACGCAGCGTGTGCGAGCGCGACATCGTGGGCCCCGACACGGCGCTCGCGCGGTACCTGCCGCTGCTCAAGTGGCTGCTGGCGCACCCCGCGCGCTGCTCCTCCGCGCTGCAGGCGGCCACCGCGCTCACATTCACACGGTAAACACGCAGCGTGTGCGAGCGCGACATCGTGGGCCCCGACACGGCGCTCGCGCGGTACCTGCCGCTGCTCAAGTGGCTGCTGGCGCACCCCGCGCGCTGCTCCTCCGCGCTGCAGGCGGCCACCGCGCTCACATTCACACGGTAAACACGCAGCGTGTGCGAGCGCGACATCGTGGGCCCCGACACGGCGCTCGCGCGGTACCTGCCGCTGCTCAAGTGGCTGCTGGCGCACCCCGCGCGCTGCTCCTCCGCGCTGCAGGCGGCCACCGCGCTCACATTCACACGGTAAACACGCAGCGTGTGCGAGCGCGACATCGTGGGCCCCGACACGGCGCTCGCGCGGTACCTGCCGCTGCTCAAGTGGCTGCTGGCGCACCCCGCGCGCTGCTCCTCCGCGCTGCAGGCGGCCACCGCGCTCACATTCACACGGTAAACACGCAGCGTGTGCGAGCGCGACATCGTGGGCCCCGACACGGCGCTCGCGCGGTACCTGCCGCTGCTCAAGTGGCTGCTGGCGCACCCCGCGCGCTGCTCCTCCGCGCTGGGAGACCACTGTACGGTCTCTGTCCATCGGTATTGCTTTCATGCTGTCTCATGTGTCGAAAAACTGTTGTTGTAAATCCATCTATCTCACAACAAGTGACCACCTTAATCTGTGGTGACTTAAATTACCCGTGTCGGCAACGCACCGACATCGACGTGTAGGACGGCGGTTCCAAGGTAATTTTAAAATCGAAATATTGTACACTGTCAAGAATCAAGATGAAAACGGATTTGTAAAAGGGATTTGCATGCATAATCCATTTGCTTTTCAACTGCCTCATTGCAGTTTGTACCCACAGATTACTATTTGTACCCTTTAGCTGCAGGGCGTAGCGCCCAAACTAATATATACAAACTTTTTCTGTTATACATTCATGTTCTTATCGTACTTAGGACCATATTGTCCAACAAATTGTTACTCTCCCGAAGAAAACAACCGTCCATAAATACTTACCGGAAAAGTATAGAAGCCGCACATAACATCAAAACAGTAATTTTTCTGAATGTACTGCAATAATTGACAATATACCCTGGACGCGGCGGACGGTGCGAAAAAATATCGCCAGTTCGCTCAGCAACGACATATGAATTTTGACTGATGACTGTTTGGTTGTACGAAAAGGATGCGGATTCGGATGCCCATATCCTAAGGTTTCTTATTGGTGACTGCAATGGATATACCACGCCACTCATCTTAAATCTGGGTCTGAATCTTGCATTTGAAACTTTATGGCAAATACGAATATAATACCTAGCCTGATGCGGAGCTCCCTGACCTTGACGACGACTGACTTTGACGACCTCCCTGGCGCAGTGGCGACGCGCTCGGATTTGAGTGGGAGGTCGCGGGTTCGATTCCCGCCACGGGCCACTTTGGGATTTTATAATTTCTAAATTGGCTCAGGTCTGGTCTGGTGGGAGGCTTTGGCCGTGGCTAGTTACCACCCTACCAGCAAAGACGCACCGCCAAGCGATTTAGCGTTCCGGTCCGATGCTGTGTAGAAACCGTTGGGGTAAATTTACTTACCCTTCCAAGTTAGTACGATAACATCTTAGGCTGCATCATCACTTACCATCAGGTGAGATCGCAGTCAAGTGCTAACTTGTATAGAATAAAAAAAAAAGTTAGACCAGCTGGTTGTGATACTCCGATGGTTGTTTTGTACCAGGTACATGCTGGTGTCGAGCCTAGTGTGCGAAGACTGCCTCACGCAGATGGTGACGGTGCTCAAGAAGTCCAAGAACTTGTCGCTGCGGACTAATCTCACCATCGCCTTCGCCGACCTGACGTTGCGGTTCCCGAATCTCACACAACCTTGGACGCATCACATTTATGAAATGTAAGTCTTTATGAAACATACAGTATGATGTTATTATCCTAACTCGATGACCATACAACATTGTTTTTTTATTTATTTTTTTATTTTATTTATTTGAATGTAATCAACAGCGTTACATTCATCTATCATAATATTTAGTCATCATCTTTGTGACAATGTTTACTATTAAAAAAGAATACATCCTTAGCACTGCCTTGAGGGTATTTGATTGCGATCTGTTATGAAAGCAATTTAGTAGTTTATTTTAAGTCAAACTTCTTCAGGCAGTCGTGCATTTTTTGAGGTGGGAAAAAAACCACTATTCCGACACTGTTACAGTTACCGACACCTCTGTATAAAAGTACCTGTAGTGTAGTCTGCTTTCAAATTGCTCACTTCTGTCGCAACTCCCGGAATGCCACTGTGGTTTTTGATTCAAACTTATTGAAACATAGTCCTAGGCGCTAGTCCTGCCTAAGGACCTAATAATACGAATCGAAAATTTCATCGCAGGGGGATAGCGGTCAGAGCACCCAGCCGCGAGAGATGGGAGACGCGGGTTCGAATCCCGCTGCAAGTGAAAAATTTTGATTCGTATTTAAATTTATAGGAATTATTGAAACATGCCCTTACAGCCTCAGCGACGAAGAGCTAGACATCCGGCAGTGCGCCGTGAAGATGCTGTCGTTCCTCGTGCTGCACGAGATGGTGCGCGTCAAGGGGCAGATCGCGGATATGGCGCTCTGCTGCGCCGACCGCGACCCGCGCGTGGCCGCCATGACGCGGCTGTTCTTCAAGCAGCTCTCGCAGAAGGGCAACGCGCTGTACAACGTGATGCCGGACATCATATCGCGGCTCAGCGACCCCGAGCTGAACGTGCCCGAGGAGCAGTACAGGGTTATCATGAAGTACGTACAGACATATCCTATGTTGTTACTTAACAGCGTAGATCCAGCGGTGAGCAAGTTTAACTGCAGGTCACGAGTTCGGTCCAATCACCGGAACGGGCCAGTAAAATAAGTATAGCATTTTTGACGTGACAACGTCTTATAAATCGATAGAGCCCGGTTGCACGCACGAAAAAAATTGGTTGCCTGTAAAGTCGGTTTACTGACGATAGTTGAACGTGACAACGTCTTCTTTGTCGCTCGTTCTGCGCTCGCGAGGTAACGCCGGTAACGCCGCATGAGCGAGGTAACGCCGGTAACGCCGGATGAGTCATGTTTTTTCGTGCGTGCAACCGGCTCTATCGATTTATAAGACGTTGTCACGTCAAAAACATGACTCATCCGGCGTTACCTCGCTCATGCGGCGTTACCGGCGTTACCTCGCGAGCGCGGAACGAGCGACAAAGAAGACGTTGTCACGTTCAACTATCGTCAGTAAACCGACTTTACAGGCAACCAATTTTTTTATCAGGAAATTCTTAGTTAGCCCGGAAATTGACCTGTTGCGTTGAGTTGTCGTTCCTACGCCTGGTCTTACTCCGGTCGTGTCGGATTATAAGAGGTAGAGAGATAACAGAGAGTGCACTTCTGTTTGCGCACACACAATATGTCGCACGCTGATGGGAAATCTCGTTAGAGAATGACGACCGTAGCCAGAGCGGTCTGGAGGACATTGTTAATTATGTTGTCATTCCTCATCTTACAATAATAAACTTTCTTCTATTCGCATCTTCGAATGGGATATTTTTGAGTCAGCCACGTTTGAGTGACATTAGACGTATGATTCGATGGCATTTTCCAATTGCAAAGCTAGGCCAATCTGCTGCTCCCTACACCAATACTTATTCTAAATTTCTATGAAACATATCAAAATATTCATAATTTCCAGATACATCACATCTCTCATACAAAAAGACAGACAGATGGAAGCCCTGGTGGAGAAGCTGTGCCAGCGCTTCAAGCTGTCGACGGAGGAGCGGCAGTGGCGCGACCTGGCGTACTGCCTGTCGCTGTTCAGCTACAACGAGCGCTCGCTGCGCAAGCTCATCGAGAACCTCGACTGCTACAAGGACAAGCTGCACTGCGCCGGCGTCATGGACTGCTTCACCGCCATCATCAACAACACCAACAAGATGGCGCGCAATGAAATAAAGGTTGGCTTTTTACAACCTATATGCAGCAATTATTATGTTCGACATTTTATTGTAATCTTTGAGACAATCTATAGTGTACGTCCTACCTATTTTCAAATTGTGTTAATACCTACATAAGTTTAGAATTATTACTTTAATATTTATTCACCAGTTAATGGTAAAATGTATGTATGGACTCCTTCACCGCCATCATGAACAACACCAACAAGATGGCGCGCAATGAAATAAAGGTTGGCTTTTAGAACCTATATGCAACAAGCCACCACCCTGCCAGCCAAGCCATTTAGTGTTCCAGCGCGATGCTGTATAGAAACCGTTAGCGGTTACTTACCACTTTCAAAGTTACTATGTTAATGATATCGCAGTCAAGTACTAACTTGTAGTGTATAAACAAAAATATATATAGTAAGTACAGTACGCGCGGCGAGAGTTTGGCTTTGACCTTCGGGTGGAGGGGATTACTGCGCATGGGTACCCAAATTCTGATTGGTTGATACCCAATTTCTGATTTCTCTGATTGGTTGATACCAATAATGGTCAAAGCCAAACTTTCGCCGCGCGTACTGTAATAGTAAGTAACATCCTAAGTTACTTTGGATTAAATTCTCTCTTACTAAATCACACACACTCTGAGGATGACGTATGGTGATCATACTCACCATTTATGTGTAATTTACTTTACAATTCACATAGCACAAGCGTGCACAAGACACGTGTCAGGACATGGCAATATCAAATAATAATTATTGTCCCCTTAAAATGTTATTAATTACATTTAGAATTGAAATATTTACAATTGCTCATAAATAATTAATAACGGCTAATTACAGAGTATAATAAAATGCCATAAATAATTTTAAACAATGTCAAATACTAAAATGGTCTTAAATATAATAGGAAAATAAAACCTATATTTTTCGTTATCATTAATTCATTAACACCTTTAACACTACTGCGTATAAATTGTAATTGTAACTTTCAGAGTCTAGTCACAGAGCTAGGGGACAAGATAGAGGAGTGCTTCGCGGTGCGCGAGAGGGACGAGGCGGAGGGCGAGGGCGGCGACGCTGCGGCGGACAGCGCCGAGCCGCGCGCCACGCCGCGCCGCAGGCCCGCGCCGCGCCGCGCCCGCCGCCGCTCCAGCTCCAGCCCTGATGAGGTTACTATGAGTACTTGACGCTCCACAGAAGAGAGACGAGGCGGAGGGCGAGGGCGGCGACGCTGCGGCGGACAGCGCCGAGCCGCGCGCCACGCCGCGCCGCAGGCCCGCGCCGCGCCGCGCCCGCCGCCGCTCCAGCTCCAGCCCTGATGAGGTTACTATGAGTACTTGACGCTCCACAGAAGAGAGACGAGGCGGAGGGCGAGGGCGGCGACGCTGCGGCGGACAGCGCCGAGCCGCGCGCCACGCCGCGCCGCAGGCCCGCGCCGCGCCGCGCCCGCCGCCGCTCCAGCTCCAGCCCTGATGAGGTTACTATGAGTACTTGACGCTCCACAGAAGAGAGACGAGGCGGAGGGCGAGGGCGGCGACGCTGCGGCGGACAGCGCCGAGCCGCGCGCCACGCCGCGCCGCAGGCCCGCGCCGCGCCGCGCCCGCCGCCGCTCCAGCTCCAGCCCTGATGAGGTTACTATGAGTACTTGACGCTCCACAGAAGAGAGACGAGGCGGAGGGCGAGGGCGGCGACGCTGCGGCGGACAGCGCCGAGCCGCGCGCCACGCCGCGCCGCAGGCCCGCGCCGCGCCGCGCCCGCCGCCGCTCCAGCTCCAGCCCTGATGAGGTTACTATGAGTACTTGACGCTCCACAGAAGAGAGACGAGGCGGAGGGCGAGGGCGGCGACGCTGCGGCGGACAGCGCCGAGCCGCGCGCCACGCCGCGCCGCAGGCCCGCGCCGCGCCGCGCCCGCCGCCGCTCCAGCTCCAGCCCTGATGAGGTTACTATGAGTACTTGACGCTCCACAGAAGAGAGACGAGGCGGAGGGCGAGGGCGGCGACGCTGCGGCGGACAGCGCCGAGCCGCGCGCCACGCCGCGCCGCAGGCCCGCGCCGCGCCGCGCCCGCCGCCGCTCCAGCTCCAGCCCTGATGAGGTTACTATGAGTACTTGACGCTCCACAGAAGAGAGACGAGGCGGAGGGCGAGGGCGGCGACGCTGCGGCGGACAGCGCCGAGCCGCGCGCCACGCCGCGCCGCAGGCCCGCGCCGCGCCGCGCCCGCCGCCGCTCCAGCTCCAGCCCTGATGAGGTTACTATGAGTACTTGACGCTCCACAGAAGAGAGACGAGGCGGAGGGCGAGGGCGGCGACGCTGCGGCGGACAGCGCCGAGCCGCGCGCCACGCCGCGCCGCAGGCCCGCGCCGCGCCGCGCCCGCCGCCGCTCCAGCTCCAGCCCTGATGAGGTTACTATGAGTACTTGACGCTCCACAGAAGAGAGACGAGGCGGAGGGCGAGGGCGGCGACGCTGCGGCGGACAGCGCCGAGCCGCGCGCCACGCCGCGCCGCAGGCCCGCGCCGCGCCGCGCCCGCCGCCGCTCCAGCTCCAGCCCTGATGAGGTTACTATGAGTACTTGACGCTCCACAGAAGAGAGACGAGGCGGAGGGCGAGGGCGGCGACGCTGCGGCGGACAGCGCCGAGCCGCGCGCCACGCCGCGCCGCAGGCCCGCGCCGCGCCGCGCCCGCCGCCGCTCCAGCTCCAGCCCTGATGAGGTTACTATGAGTACTTGACGCTCCACAGAAGAGAGACGAGGCGGAGGGCGAGGGCGGCGACGCTGCGGCGGACAGCGCCGAGCCGCGCGCCACGCCGCGCCGCAGGCCCGCGCCGCGCCGCGCCCGCCGCCGCTCCAGCTCCAGCCCTGATGAGGTTACTATGAGTACTTGACGCTCCACAGAAGAGAGACGAGGCGGAGGGCGAGGGCGGCGACGCTGCGGCGGACAGCGCCGAGCCGCGCGCCACGCCGCGCCGCAGGCCCGCGCCGCGCCGCGCCCGCCGCCGCTCCAGCTCCAGCCCTGATGAGGTTACTATGAGTACTTGACGCTCCACAGAAGAGAGACGAGGCGGAGGGCGAGGGCGGCGACGCTGCGGCGGACAGCGCCGAGCCGCGCGCCACGCCGCGCCGCAGGCCCGCGCCGCGCCGCGCCCGCCGCCGCTCCAGCTCCAGCCCTGATGAGGTTACTATGAGTACTTGACGCTCCACAGAAGAGAGACGAGGCGGAGGGCGAGGGCGGCGACGCTGCGGCGGACAGCGCCGAGCCGCGCGCCACGCCGCGCCGCAGGCCCGCGCCGCGCCGCGCCCGCCGCCGCTCCAGCTCCAGCCCTGATGAGGTTACTATGAGTACTTGACGCTCCACAGAAGAGAGACGAGGCGGAGGGCGAGGGCGGCGACGCTGCGGCGGACAGCGCCGAGCCGCGCGCCACGCCGCGCCGCGCCCGCCGCCGCTCCAGCTCCAGCCCTGATGAGGTTACTATGAGTACTTGACGCTCCACAGAAGAGAGACGAGGCGGAGGGCGAGGGCGGCGACGCTGCGGCGGACAGCGCCGAGCCGCGCGCCACGCCGATCCGCAGGCCCGCGCCGCGCCGCGCCCGCCGCCGCTCCAGCTCCAGCCCTGATGAGGTTACTATGAGTACTTGACGCTCCACAGAAGAGAGACGAGGCGGAGGGCGAGGGCGGCGACGCTGCGGCGGACAGCGCCGAGCCGCGCGCCACGCCGCGCCGCAGGCCCGCGCCGCGCCGCGCCCGCCGCCGCTCCAGCTCCAGCCCTGATGAGGTTACTATGAGTACTTGACGCTCCACAGAAGAGAGACGAGGCGGAGGGCGAGGGCGGCGACGCTGCGGCGGACAGCGCCGAGCCGCGCGCCACGCCGCGCCGCAGGCCCGCGCCGCGCCGCGCCCGCCGCCGCTCCAGCTCCAGCCCTGATGAGGTTACTATGAGTACTTGACGCTCCACAGAAGAGAGACGAGGCGGAGGGCGAGGGCGGCGACGCTGCGGCGGACAGCGCCGAGCCGCGCGCCACGCCGCGCCGCAGGCCCGCGCCGCGCCGCGCCCGCCGCCGCTCCAGCTCCAGCCCTGATGAGGTTACTATGAGTACTTGACGCTCCACAGAAGAGAGACGAGGCGGAGGGCGAGGGCGGCGACGCTGCGGCGGACAGCGCCGAGCCGCGCGCCACGCCGCGCCGCAGGCCCGCGCCGCGCCGCGCCCGCCGCCGCTCCAGCTCCAGCCCTGATGAGGTTACTATAACTACTTTTTGACGTGACAACGTCTTATAAATCGATAGAGCCGGCTGCACGCACAAAAAAACATGACTCATCCGGCGTTACCGGCGTTACCTCGCTCATGCGGCGTTACCTCGCTCGCGGCGAAGTGCAAACGAGAGCGCGGAACGAGCGACAAAGAAGCACAATCGTGACGTTGTCACGTTCAACTATCGTCAGTAAACCGACTTTACAGACAACCAATTTTTTTCTCTTTTGACGTGATAACGTCTTATAAATCGATAGAGCCGGTTGCACGCACGAAAAAACATGAGTCATCCGGCGTTACCGGCGTTACCTCGCTCATGCGGCGTTACCGGCGTTACCTCGCGAGCGCGGAACGAGCGACAAAGAAAACGTTGTCACGTTCAACTATCGTCAGTAAACCGACTTTACAGGCAACCAATTTTTTTTTTATAGACAGAAAATGCCTAACACATACCCCTCCTTATGTGGGGCTTGCGCCCACTAAAAACTGTCTGTTTCCTGCTGGCGGGAGTACGGGATTCACTGTCGTATTCACCGCGCTCTCGCCAGGTTTACTATAACTACTTGACGCTCCACAGAACAGAGGGAAATAGAGTATTAGACTCAAATCAAAATATTGATTTTTGAAATTCTTAAAACTAGATTTAAATTCAAATATAATGATGAAAAAACAAATTCAATCAATCAAATAAGAAAACAGTTACAAGCATCGCGAGCGAACCTATTGTAAATTTATGGTTACAAAAATTTAAATATTTCTGAATTGTTCGTTACAATTCAATTAGATCTTTTACTTTGTTTGTACGATTGTGATATAAACATGTAAAGATGATACTGCCATTTCCGCAATTTGCCTGCCATAAGCCCATGTCTAATTAGCGTACAGACTCGTTGATTTTGCCTTTATTCCATGCCTCAATTTAGATATTTGGTTTCAGAACGAGCCACCAGCGAACACTGAGCCAGCAACTCCGCAGTCCGTCAGAAAGTCGGCAAGGAAGACGACACGGAGAAACAAAGCGGCCGCTTACGATTATCACTCTGATGAGTCAGGTTAGTCTCACTGAATCAAGATTCTTGTCCGTTTTTCTTAGCGCAAAACTGCTTTCCCAACGTGGCGGTACAGTCTGACATTCATAGATGACTGAAAGGCATCGAAAAGGCTTTCACCCCTACATAGTACGCACGTAGCGGTTTGATTCCTTGTTGCTGATACGCACTGCAAAGGTCTGGAATATCTTACCTGGCACTGTCTTTCCCACAACCTGGCGCCCCTTCAAATAAAGTTTGAATAGGCATTTCCTAGGTAAGCGCGCTCCGCCTTAGACTGAATTATTACTTTCCATCAGATATGATCACAGTCAAGCACTAGCCTATTTATTTAAAAAAAACCGGCCAAGTGCGAGTCGGACTCGCGCACCGAGGGTTCCGTACTCAAGAAGTACTGAAGCAAAACAATCAGGCATACTAATGTAGATGTAACACGACCAAAACTGTAACGACCAAAGATGTAAAACAGTAATAATTACCTTTGTTTATGAACCGCAAAACTAACTTTGTTTGTAGAGGTTTATTGTTAATATCAAAAAAACTATGCTAGTTAGAGCATTGGCTATAGTTTTTCTGTAAAATATACGTAAATTCCTATTGACCATAATTATTTGAGATTTTTCGATTGGTAAACTCCGGAGATAAGGGGGGGGAACGGTATTTTTTTAGACATTTTCCCCGATAAATCAAAAACTATCATGACTAAAAATAATTAAAAATCGGTTTTAGAATGTACAAAGTAAACCCTTTCATATGACACCCCACACAGTACAGTTATCTCACTTTTAAATTTCAACCCTCCGATTTTCCCCCCTTTTTAAATAAGAACAAAAATAATTTCCATTTTTTTTATTCCAGTGTCATTGGGCCACTAATATACACAACTATTCCAAGTTTCATATCGATAGCTCTGGTAGTTACTGAAATAATCGAGTGTGACGGACAGACAGACGGACAGACAGACGGAGAAAGTCGCACCATAAGGGTTTCATTTTACCATTTTGGTACGGAACCCTAAAAAGTTAGTCCTTTGTGGATGATTAAGCAAGTTGAATATTTTGAAGTATGCTTGCGAATTAAAACAATCACTCAATCCACAATCCGCAATCGTTAGGACTAACTATTACGACTGACTACGGTTGTATGAAACTAGATATTTCTTAGAAAAAATCGGTCTATGACACGACCTCGTGTTTTACTTGGAATCATGTAATGAATTATTTGATCCTTTAGTTATAGTGTAGGTAAATATGTAGCTGCAAAACTATTCTTCGATTATATCATTAGTATTCTGATATTCTGAATTCCCGCCTGCTATGGAAGTAAAAGGACGTATTCACGTCAAAAGGTACTCCGCAGTGATGCTTAATCATAATTAGAATGATGCGGATTTCAGCATTAAACCGCTTTTACGATAATAAAGTATGTTATAGAACGACCGGCCTGCCATGTTTCTAATGCAATGTTATTTCTTTTTCAGATGATGAAGATTTTCAAAAGAAAGATGATGATGTTTTCAAAAAGCCCTCCGTAAGAAAAGTTAATCGTAAACGAAATTGATTCTGTTGTAAATAAATGTTTTATAAGATAAATACCTATATATAATGTTTATATTTTTATCATAAAAACCCAAATACAATAATTTTTAAAGACCCTACATGAACTACTTATCCTTTGGTGATGTGTCTTTAACGGCCACACTCAGTTACTCAGCTCACACGTTACTTAACTTTAATTATTATCATTAAGCCCATACGATTCCGTTGACAAATGTATGGAATTTAATGTTTATTTAGTTATGTGACGTCTCTGAGTGCGGCCGTAAGTAAGTGAATGTTTCCCTAATCAATGGAGTGTAGAAGAGGATTATGGTCCAGTAGTTATAGTAATCTCTGTCGTCTGCCAGGTATTAGGTATGGCCACAGAACATTATTATTTGGCTAAATCCAGCTCAATCGCTGCGCGTAAAACGTAGTGATTATATCAAATACTCTTTGGCTGCGCGGAGCCAACACCTCAAAAGAAGAAGGTATTGACAATTTCCTGGGATTATTAGTCTGAGCAATTATTTCCATTCGTTTATTCGTTCTCTTTGACACATGAAACATTTAGCAATAGCGAGGGACCCAGAGCAGAGAGTGATGAAGGTTAAGCGGTCTCTTTCTGGTCCATGGCCATTGCTATATCTGTTTCATATGCCAAATAGAAAATAAGGTACCTATTCTGTGTCAATGCAGGCTGCAGGCTGCAGCTGTTCACTGTTGTCTTTGCTATCATAAAATAGTTGTTTAATGTATGTTCCGAGAAGCCAAGTGATTATTGAAGCCAAGTATGAAATAACAACAACATAACCTCTTCATTGAATTCTATAGATGTTAATTTATAAAAGGATACCTGTTGCCGTTTAATGTTTAGGCCATTTTGTATATTTTACACGATTCATATTATGATTCGGCCTACTATCTCCGCTATGTCAATTCACTATAAATGTCGCTCCCATTTATATCCTCGGTCAAATGTAGAAAGATTCCCTGTTCCCGACGATAAAGTGCCGTGGTCTGCTGAATTTACTGAATATAATCCAACCAATTACACTTCACCTTCCATAGAAGGTAAACCATGGGCAGATCAAGAAATAGGTAAGTAGGTACTTATATTTTTCTAAAGTCTGAAATGCAGGTATTAACTATTAATGTACCTACATTACTGTAAAATGTAAATTATTACAGGTAATCCTGCCTTTAAACCTAAATGGAATGTTATAGATGGATGTGTCAACAGAAAAAGTTACACAGGTCTGTATCAAATTAAAGATGGATTCCCACAAAATCCAGTTGGGCGGACCGGTATCACAGGAAGAGGGGTGCTAGGCCGCTGGGGTCCCAACCACGCCGCAGATCCTGTGGTCACTCGATGGAAAAACAATGATAAAAATATGTAGGTTTAACATTTTAGCCACCTGCGACTTTCAATATTGAAGCTCTTTCTCATTTTTGAATAGTGCATACTGCATACAGTCAACTAATGCTGTGCTTTGTGTGCTTTGAGTATATTCACTGAAATTAGAAATAAATCTATAAGACTCAGGTTGATTTTGTTTCCTCTCTACATCTCTTTGTTCAGTTAAGCAAAATTCTTACAAAACGGTGTCATCTGTATAAACTAATCATCACGCATGACATAATTTTATGTACATTTGATTATTTATTGCTTCATTTAAGGTCAATTCTACAGTTCATAGCAATAAAAAGAAGAGACACAGGGGAGTGGGCACTTCCTGGTGGGATGGTGGACCCTGGAGAGAAAGTCGCAGCCACAGCCATCAGGGAGTTTCAAGAAGAAGCTATGAACGCATTTGAAGCAACTGAAGGTTTATCCTCTCCTACCTTTTAATATTTGAGGAATGGCAACAGATAATGTCACACACACACTTTTTGAATGCAGGAAAGTGCCACATAGTCCTAAGTTTTAAAGCTTAATTTAAAAAAAAATGCTGTGTATTATTTATGCAACACATCTGCTCTTAGTCTATAGACTGATTGCAAGATTTCTGAACACAAAAAAAAAATTAAAAAGTAGGCTGATGGGATGTGGGACTTACTCGTAGTACTTTAAATTTGGTCATAATTATAGAACAGGGGGCCTACCACCAACGCTTAAAATATTATTGTAATATTGTTTTGACATTTTCATACATTGGCAGTATGGAAATTTTAAAACAATATTACAATAAAATATGATTGTAATACTTTAAGCGTTGGTGGAAGGTCCCCTGTTGTGAATGTGGGGGCAGGAAGCGCATAATGAAGCCACGCGAATCTCTTCGCCAAAAATTTAAAGAAATTGGTATTCTTACAGTGGCATCTCAATACATTTATAATTGCATACTATTTGTTCGTCAAAATATTAATAATTATAAGCAACGGATAGATATAATATAATAGTCCAATTAGAAATGGTGGACACAAGTTGGTTATAGTGCCACACCGTTTGCGTAAGGTACAGAGGTCATTTGTGGGGTTGACTGTACGCTTCTACCATATGATCCGGAAGTCTGTTTTGGACTTACCTTTGCACAGGTTTAAAGACACTGTCAAAAAATATTTAATTAATCATGGTTACTATACCATTGAAGAATTTCTTAACGACAAAGATTCTTGGAATGATAAAAATATGCTTCCATCTCCTCACGAGATATCTTAAAAATATGTTATAATCTTTCATACTTTATAAAAAATCTTGTATTATAACAATGACATTTTTGAAAAGAGCAAGTGCCGAGTTTCTTGCCAGTTCTTCTCGGTGCAAACCTGCTTTCCGAACCTGGCGGTAGAGTCTTGACTTTTCATAAGAGCCTGTTATTTACGCTTGGCCTGTTATTTAGGCTATTATGTGAAAATAAATATTTTCATTTTCATTTTCATAGTAGGTAAACTAACAAAAATTAATATACTAAGTACAAAATTAGATTTAATTGGGTCACCAAGCTTGAGTCTGTGAAATGTAAATTTTAAATAAAAAAAATTAGTTAATCTCTTCTCAAGCTTAACTTGTTTTACAGATGAAAAAGCCCATTGGAAGCAGAGATTCCAACAGTTCTTCAGCAAAGGCACTGAAATCTACAGTGGTTATGTAGATGATCCACGCAACACAGACAATGCTTGGATGGAGACAGTGGCATACAACTTCCATGATGAATCTGGCTCTACAGTAGAAGCACTGAAGCTTCGAGCAGGAGATGATGCAGTTGGTGTACGCTGGGTGGACATCACTAGCGATTTGAAACTGTATGCAAGCCATGAAGACATAGTTAATGCAGTACTTAAACTACACACTACAAAATAACCTGTTATTTGAACTATTATTATTGTAAGATGTTATATTTATAAAACAGCCGTTACTCGCGACTTCGTCTGCATAAAGATTTCTATAAATCCTAAGGCAACTTCATTTTTCTGGGCTGGGTTATCTTGTATCTGTCAGCTGTCTACCCACCATTGCAAGTGCCTCTAAATTGTTTCTGATGATTTTTGATATAATAAGTGATATAAATGCATTGTTATTGTTCCATTAAGTGCATTGTTATTGTGAGTTGTGGCATGTGAGTAAATAAACGAAGTTTATGTTTTTTCAAATCCTTTATTAAATTTTTTATCTCCTTAACTTTTAGACACCAGACAGAAAAACAACTTATTGATAACAATTACATATAGTTTACTTACAAATTTAAAAAGTTTTAAATATGACATTCTTATAGATAGATAAAATATACACCTTTTGCCAGTTTCAGCAATTATTTATAAAAATGGTATGGCCATAGTTTTTAGATCATAGATATTCTCATGGGGGTATGGCATAACTTGCTTGGTCCCATACATGTAATTTATTTTAATGTGGCTAGTAAATGACCATTACTTTAATATTTAAATTAAAATAAACATGAAATGCTTACTTACTCTTAAATCAACATAAAATTATTGCACATTCTTCTATGAATGTAGTAAAATAATTTTGATAAAATACGCGGAATGCTAGACAACTCATTGTCCATTGTTCCATTTTTGATTTTAAACTCTCCACACATACTCGCCTTTACCTACAAGTCCCCGCCTTATACAAGTGATTAAAATAAAATTAATAAAAAATAAAATTCCATGTAAATACTAATTAAAAATACTACTAATAGTACCAACATTAGGACACCACAATAGTATTTGACTAGTAACACCTCTCTGTATTCCTTGTTTCTTTACAACAAAACTTATCGAAATATTTAATTGTAAATTAATGTACCTTTTTAAACAGTACAACTTTTCAGTACAAATGTATTGAGTCGAAAACACACTATCTCGATATATTAAATATATCGAGATACACGGGAAATGCTAGCAATTCCCGTGTAGGCACGTCGAACTTTTAAAAATAACGTTTACCTGCCTATAAAGGTAAACCGCTATAAACTTGACCCTCCTGATGGTCTGCGGGATGCGGGGCAGGTGATGCGATTGGCTATAACGATACGTCAGCGCTGCCGGCGGAAAGCGACAGACTTGCTGATTGGTTGAGCGGCTCCCGCCCCGCGTCCCGCAGACCATCAGGAGGGTCAAGTTTATAACGGTTTACCATTAGTCAGGCAATGAAACCCTGCAGTTGACATTCGAGATGCATACATAAAAACATTTAATGAGCGAATACTACGATCATGATGCTTCTATATAATTGAGAGCACCGCACTAGGAGCCCATGGTGTTGCACGCGAGCGATTGATATGTTCGGTAACAGTTCACGTCGTTCATCAGCTTCTGGATGTTCTGTGTGAACGTTGGCAGGTCCTGAACGCAAAAGATAAAAAAACCTTGATTATCGCTTGAACAGAAAACCTAGTGTTGCCCAAAATCAGTCTTGGTCTGGTTCTTGCATTTTTGCAAGACCAAGACCTAGACCAAGACTGCCTAATTTTAGCAAGACCAAGAGCAAGACTGGCAGTGCAAGATTTGAGCAAGAACAAGACTAAGCCTGCGAGACTCTTGCGTCTTGCAGTTAACGTGAAATCGCACCCTACTAGTCAGTAGATTAGAGCATAGGCACGGATCGCAAAGGTCGTGGGTTCAAACCCCACCGGCATTGGCGTGCACTCCATACAGGCACAAAGGAAGTGCCTACCCTAGTGCCTACCTTAATATAATAATAATTATAATTAATTAATAATATAATAATATTATAATAATTAATTAAATATTAATATAATTATAATTATAAGCAAAAGGCCTTAGAAATAATAACTTTAAGTTCTTTTTTTTGGTTTATAGGATTAATTTGCTAGGGTAGGCACTGCCCCTATGCCTATATGGAGTGCACGCCACTGCCCACCGGTGTCAGTCGATTATTTTAATTTGTCAGCATTAAATTAATTTGGCTCTTTACTATAGGTAGCTTTTAGACGACGTCCCTGGCGCAGTGGCGCGCGCTCGGATTAGAGAGGGAGGTCGCGGGTTCGATTCCCGCCATAAGCCACTTTGGAATTGTACCTATAATTTGGCTCAGGTCTAGTCTGGTGGGAGGCTTCGGCCGTGGCTAGTTACCAGTTACCACCCTACCAGCAAAGACGCACCGCCAAGCGATTTAGCGTTCTGGCGCGATGCTCTGTACAATCCGTTAGGGTTTGCTTACCCCGTCCAAGTTAGTACGATAACATCGGCTGCATCTTACCATCAGGTGAGATCGCAGTCAAATACTAACTTGTAGTGATTAAAAAAAAAGCTATGTTAATTAAAACTCAAAATATATAGGTACTTACTCAAAATGTTACATTGTTCTCACATCTAAATTACCGTTTAATAAATAGCAATAGGCTAATAGGTAATTGCGAGACTTGCGAGACTCTTGCTGCAAGACCAAGACCAAGACCAAGACCAGATGTACTGGCGCAAGACCAAGACCAAGACTGGCTGAGTCTCGTCTTGTTCTTGCATTTGGGCAACACTAAGAAAACCCCATATTTCTATTCAAAACACATTGCCAGCTTCAGACAGAAGATTTCATAAAGAGGAGTCCAAAAATCTAAAACTAATAAATAAGGACCAGTCACTACCACCTTGCATTGCATTGCAAGTGAGATATTAAGGATGTACGCATAGGCGGGCAGTGTCATGCAAATTTTTAAAAACTTGTATATTATATGGCGAAATTGGGCATTGCGCTCTGTGTATATCAACTCACCGTGTCTGGTGGAAAGTCGGCCAGCAAACGTACATGTTGCGGCTCTAAGCCGGGCAGCGTCTGAAGGAAATGCGGCAAGAAAGCGCGTCGGAAGGCCACGAAGTCCACGGCGGCCATGGCGTGCACGGCGGCCAGAGCTTCGTCCAGCAGCAGAGCCCGCGCGCCGCCCTCCATCAGCCCCGACAGCAGCACCGTCAGCACCGAGCCCATGAACTCGCTGCGGAATATTGCCTGTGCAGAAAAAATTACACGTTAATACTTGACCGATATCATACCTTATGGGGTGATCTAGTGGCAGTCTAGTAAAGTGTTGTTACACAGCGCCTTCAACGCGTTTCGCGGTTCCGCCGACCGGAGCTGCGCCTCGCACTTGTGCGGGAAGGGATATGCCATCACCTTGTGATACAGTTTCCACTTGGTGTTGAGCGTGTCGAGCGTGTTGAGGTTGATGCGCAGCAGCTCGATGTCGGGCTGCAGCAGCGCGCGGCCGAGCGCCGTCAGCGCGCCGCGCAGTTCCGCCGTGCGGCGCTGCGCCTCTTCACCCTCGCACTCGTGCGGGAAGGGATATGCCATCACCTTGTGATACAGTTTCCACTTGGTGTTGAGCGTGTCGAGCGTGTTGAGGTTGATGCGCAGCAGCTCGATGTCGGGCTGCAGCAGCGCGCGGCCGAGCGCCGTCAGCGCGCCGCGCAGTTCCGCCGTGCGGCGCTGCGCCTCTTCACCCTCGCACTCGTGCGGGAAGGGATATGCCATCACCTTGTGATACAGTTTCCACTTGGTGTTGAGCGTGTCGAGCGTGTTGAGGTTGATGCGCAGCAGCTCGATGTCGGGCTGCAGCAGCGCGCGGCCGAGCGCCGTCAGCGCGCCGCGCAGTTCCGCCGTGCGGCGCTGCGCCTCTTCACCCTCGCACTCGTGCGGGAAGGGATATGCCATCACCTTGTGATACAGTTTCCACTTGGTGTTGAGCGTGTCGAGCGTGTTGAGGTTGATGCGCAGCAGCTCGATGTCGGGCTGCAGCAGCGCGCGGCCGAGCGCCGTCAGCGCGCCGCGCAGTTCCGCCGTGCGGCGCTGCGCCTCTTCACCCTCGCACTCGTGCGGGAAGGGATATGCCATCACCTTGTGATACAGTTTCCACTTGGTGTTGAGCGTGTCGAGCGTGTTGAGGTTGATGCGCAGCAGCTCGATGTCGGGCTGCAGCAGCGCGCGGCCGAGCGCCGTCAGCGCGCCGCGCAGTTCCGCCGTGCGGCGCTGCGCCTCTTCACCCTCGCACTCGTGCGGGAAGGGATATGCCATCACCTTGTGATACAGTTTCCACTTGGTGTTGAGCGTGTCGAGCGTGTTGAGGTTGATGCGCAGCAGCTCGATGTCGGGCTGCAGCAGCGCGCGGCCGAGCGCCGTCAGCGCGCCGCGCAGTTCCGCCGTGCGGCGCTGCGCCTCTTCACCCTCGCACTCGTGCGGGAAGGGATATGCCATCACCTTGTGATACAGTTTCCACTTGGTGTTGAGCGTGTCGAGCGTGTTGAGGTTGATGCGCAGCAGCTCGATGTCGGGCTGCAGCAGCGCGCGGCCGAGCGCCGTCAGCGCGCCGCGCAGTTCCGCCGTGCGGCGCTGCGCCTCTTCACCCTCGCACTCGTGCGGGAAGGGATATGCCATCACCTTGTGATACAGTTTCCACTTGGTGTTGAGCGTGTCGAGCGTGTTGAGGTTGATGCGCAGCAGCTCGATGTCGGGCTGCAGCAGCGCGCGGCCGAGCGCCGTCAGCGCGCCGCGCAGTTCCGCCGTGCGGCGCTGCGCCTCTTCACCCTCGCACTCGTGCGGGAAGGGATATGCCATCACCTTGTGATACAGTTTCCACTTGGTGTTGAGCGTGTCGAGCGTGTTGAGGTTGATGCGCAGCAGCTCGATGTCGGGCTGCAGCAGCGCGCGGCCGAGCGCCGTCAGCGCGCCGCGCAGTTCCGCCGTGCGGCGCTGCGCCTCTTCACCCTCGCACTCGTGCGGGAAGGGATATGCCATCACCTTGTGATACAGTTTCCACTTGGTGTTGAGCGTGTCGAGCGTGTTGAGGTTGATGCGCAGCAGCTCGATGTCGGGCTGCAGCAGCGCGCGGCCGAGCGCCGTCAGCGCGCCGCGCAGTTCCGCCGTGCGGCGCTGCGCCTCTTCACCCTCGCACTTGTGCGGGAAGAAATACCGCCAGCGGTGAACTAAAACGCTGAAATTACGAATCGATTATTTTACCTTAATCGTATTTTATAAGTTACCACTACAATATAATACTGGCAGCGATTCATCACCTCGCGAGCAGTCGGTGAGCGGCTCTGGCCAGCGCGGGCGCGGCGGCGTGCGCGCGCGGCAGCACGTGCGCGTGCAGCAGCTCCAGCACGGCGTGCACGCGCACGCCGCCGCCGCCCGCCTCCACGCCCAGCCGCACGCACTCCACCAGCCGCTCCAGGCTGCCCGCCCCGTCGCCGCCGCCCCTGCCGACACAACGATATATGACCCAACGCAAGATAGCACAGGCTAAATTTTACCTACTTACTAGTCCAATCAATAAAGGAGTTGTAGAATGCATGAGAGGGGACCTAAGTGATTTCTTCTGAAACTTGTTCAGGGTACTTAGGAAGTTAACATGCTAAAAGCATTGCATTGGGTTGGGTGACGCGTTGGTATAGTTTTTACGAAGTTTCTGCAAGCCTACCCGCAGTTTTACTAATAATTATAATGACTGCGTTGTAATATAATTATAGGCTAATATCAATACTTAGATGAAATATTATTATGTTAAACAAGTGCCGCAGTACGAGCAAACGCTTTTTATTATACTATGTTAAATTATTTATAGCCTTAAGTTTTCGTATAAGTGAGTATCTGTATACTTTTTACGAAACAATAAATTTCTTAAACCAGAAAGTCCTAACGTATCGGAGGTGAGCCGAAGTGGGGAGGGGGGGGGGGGGGGGGGGGGGGGGGGGGGGGGTAAAGGTGCCACTTTTGGGTTTTTCACTAATATCTCAGAAACGGTGCGTCATAGAAAAAAAAATCTTCTAATAAATTAAAGCTCATAAAATTATCTAAAACTTTGGTCTTATTCAATTTTGCCGTATTCCTAACCGTTTCCGAACCACACGCTCCGGAAAAGTTAATACTACAAAAAAAACCTTATCATATAATAATCCGGTCAAGTTAGACATAAAAATAGTGGTCAAATAACAATAATTCCGACAGAGCCAAATCTTCGTAGAGACCTAAGGTTTACCAGAAGGAATAAAGTGTCAAAAGTCCCCATCAATCCTATGTGTGCAACAAAAGTTATTCGGGGTCAAATATCAAAATTTGAGGTTTTTTGAGGTTTCAATCGCCATTTCGCTGAAACGAAGGAGCGGATCAACGTGTTTGTTTTTTAGAAATTACGGGTCCTGATTGAAAAATTATTCTTGTGTTGGATAGTCCATTTATCGAGGAAGGCTATGGGCTACATAACATCACGCTACGACCAATACAATAGGAGCATCAATGAAAAATGTTGCAAAAATGGGAAAATTTGTTTCATATTGAGTTTCCGTTGCGTACACTGCGTAAACGGTTAATGTTAGGAAGCTAAAGAAAATAAACTATTTTATCCATTTAAGTCCTTGCAGTAAGTAGTAACAACATCTTCAGCAACTAAAATTGTAATTGCCTGATTATGTGTATATATGTGCATATCATGTATAATGTGACTCTTAGAATCGCGATATCTCAGGAATGTTAACTCTTAGGGAAAAAATCATAAGGACCATTTTTGTAGATAATTTTAAGACCTACAACTGTGGCCTGAATTTATTTTTGAGAAAACTTACCGTTTTCGAGAAAAATCCAAAAAACCTCAAATTTTGATATTTGACCCCGAATAACTTTTGTTGCACACATAGGATTGATGGGGACTTTTGACACTTTATTCCTTCTGGTAAACCTAAGGTCTCTACGAAGATTTGGCTCTGTCGGAATTATTGTTATTTGACCACTATTTTTATGTCTAACTTGACCGGATTATTATATGATAAGGTTTTTTTTGTAGTATTAGGTTCTTACATATGAAATTGGCGTTTTGTCGTACTGGCCACTTTGATCTCAAATATCTCTTCTTTGGTTAGAAATTCCAATTTCAAATTTATACAGCTATTTACTCATGCTTTTGTGTTTTGAAAATCGTAATTCATTGGTTTTTTTCTCTTTTGGTTTTTTTTTGCGCCACTCTGTTTACTGTAGGCTACTCACGCACACACAACCATCATTCTGCACACAAACACAAACAGAATACAAAATCACATTCGCACCATAAACATACATACACATTTTTATATATATAATTTACAAGCATGCTCGGGTGAAACCGTAGTATTAGCTCACGGTCGTGCCGCGAGGCGAGTGACCTACCGAAATTTGCTGAGTGCGCTCTATGCACATTGCACAATGCCGGCATCGCCAGTCGCTACCTATACGCCCGATCATATTGCATTGTACACCTTACCGCGAATTAATAATAAGTTTTCTGTGTGCGTAATAATAATTTAATAGTCGGAGCTGCTATCTTTCGCTAACCTTCTGATCATAGAAAAGGAATTGGGGATACCACCTTCACCCAAAAACCCCACACTGGTGACCCGTTTGAAAGGACGCGCAAGCAAGATGAGCAGCGAAAGTGAAACAGACTCGCGAAACGTTAACACCGGTCCACGAGTTACAAAAGCCGTCAGGATCAGCGGCCACGATGTAACATTAACGCCGAAGCCACACCCAAGACAAATAAAAACTCCACCGTTTTGGGCTGAAAAACCCAACATCTGGTCCCGGCAAGTAGAAGGTCAGTTCAAAATGTTTGGAATAAGTGACGAAGAGACCAAATTCTATCAGGTAGTGACGTCATTAGACCGACAGTACGCCACAGAGGTTGAGGACATTATAGCTGGCCCTCCCGACTATAACCGTTTGAAGACCGAATTAATCAAACGACTGTCGGCATCGCGGGAAAATAAAATTAAGCAACTTTTAACGCATGAACAAATAGGGGATCGGAAACCATCGCAATTCCTCCGACACCTGCAACACCTGGCAGGACCAGACGTCCCAAACGAGTTCATAAAAACCATTTGGACCAGCCGCCTACCCGTGGAGATGCAGCCCATCGTCGCGTCCCAGCCGAGCCTGTCCCTCGATGCACTGGCAGACCTCACGGACCGGATCCATGACATCGCGTCACCTCCAGCACGCCAAGTAGCTGCAGTAGCTCCATCTACTTCTGTTGACACTTTGGCGCAGCAGGTATCCGAGTTGACGAAGCAGGTCAGCGCTCTCCTCGCCCGTGACAGCCAGAGATCACAACAGCATGAACGCGGACGAGCTCGCGGACGAAGCCGCAGTCGCTCACAACACCGAAGGTCGACAGCTAACCACCAGCGGTTCCCAAACTGTTGGTATCATCACAAATTCGGATCGGCGGCCAACAAATGCGTACAACCGTGTAATTTCGGAAAACCGTCGGGAAACAATCACGACAATCAGTGATGGCGGCCGGCGATTGTCGTAATCCAGGTCGCCTCTTTATCACGGACCGGGACACTAACATTCAGTACTTGGTAGACACCGGAAGTGACATCTGCGTATATCCTATTAGTGCACTACATGAACGTCGTTGTAAAACCTCTTTTAGCCTGCGCGCTGCTAATGGTTCGGTAATCGACACCTATGGCTACATTCAACTAACGTTAAACATAGGCCTACGCCGAAGTTTTCCATGGCGTTTCGTCGTTGCTAATGTCACGAAACCTATTATCGGTGTAGATTTTCTTGCACATTACCGTCTCATAGTTGACATCAGTAATCACAGGCTCACTGATAGCCTAACCAGTATCAGCGCAGCAGTAAGCATTTGTAATCCTAATAACCTTGTTACGAGTGTGAAGGTCTCGACTGGAGGTAGCAGCACGTATCACGCCATTTTGTCCGAATTCCCGGATATCACTCGCCCCGCCGGCACACCAGGTACGGTAAAACACACAACACAGCACCACATCCGCACTACACCAGGCCCCCCAGTGGCATGCTCACCCCGTAGGCTAGCACCAGACAAATTAAAGATCGCCAAGCAGGAATTTGATACAATGCTGGCCAATGGTACCGCCCGTCCGTCCGACAGCCCGTGGTCATCACCACTCCACCTAGCGACCAAGAAAGACAACGGCTGGCGTCCTTGCGGCGATTACAGGCTTCTCAACGCAAGGACGATACCTGACAAATACCCGATTCGTCATATACACGACTTTTCACATAATTTATCTGGATGTAAGTACTTTTCCGTTATAGATTTAGTTAAGGCTTACAATCAGATCCCTGTAGCTGAGGAGGACATCCCGAAGACAGCCATTACAACCCCCTTCGGGCTTTACGAATTTCCCTTTATGACTTTTGGTTTGAGGAACGCCGGTCAGACCTTTCAACGATTCGTGGATGAACTAACGCGTGGTCTTGACTTTTGCTATCCATACCTAGACGATTTCCTGGTATTTTCTAAAACGCAAGAAGAGCACGAACAACATTTGCGCCTACTTTTCACTCGTATGCAAGAATACGGCGTACTTGTTAACACAGCCAAGTGTGTGTTCGGCGCACCTGAAATTACATTCCTAGGATACCGGATATCAGAATCAGGTACGAAACCCTTGGATGAAAAAGTCAAAGCCATCGCGGATATCCCGATCCCGAAAACCGTCCGAGAGCTAAGGAGATTCCTGGGCATGATAAATTTCTATAGGCGATTTTTACCCAAAGCTGCCGAAATCCAGGCACCTCTGAACGCCTTAATGACCGGATCAGTAAAAGCCTCACAACCGGTTATCATAGAGGGAGAATCACTGCAAGCTTTCGAGGACTGCAAGAAGAGTCTATGCAACGCAGCCTTACTAGCGCATCCAGACTGCAATGCAAAGTTAGGTCTCGTCACAGACGCTTCTGACAAAATCATCGCAGCAGCTCTCCAGCAGCAAGTAAATGGAGCCTGGCAGCCTCTAGCATTCTTCTCGCGCAAGTTGAGCCCTTCCCAGGTCAAATATGGAGCATATGACCGGGAGCTCCTCGCCATATACGAAGGCATAAAATACTTTCGCCACATGCTAGAAGCTCACCACTTCACCGTCTATACTGACCACAAGCCGCTATGTTACGCATTCCACGAGCGGAAAAGTAACTGTTCGCCGCGGCAGTATAAACACCTAGACTTCATATCGCAGTTCACGACAGACATTCAACACATCGCGGGTAAAGATAACGTCGTTGCCGATACTCTTTCCCGTGTTTATGAATTACAGAAGCCTGTCGATCTCGAAATCCTTGCCAAGGAGCAAGCCACAGATCCCGAACTTGCAGAATATCTAAATGGCGAAACTTCCCTACGCTTAAAGAAAATGACAATACCTGGGAGTCGTACTGAATTGTACTGCGACGTCAGTACACCGACTGCCAGGCCTTTTGTTCCTGAGAGCTGTCGCAGGCAAGTTTTCAACAGTCTTCACTCTCTTAGCCATCCAGGCCCAAACGCATCAGCTAAGCTCGTTGCCCAACGCTTCGTTTGGCCCCTCATGCGCAAGAACTGCCGAGAATGGGCACAGGCATGTTTGTCCTGCCAGCGCAGTAAAATCAGCCGACACGTGTCGTCACCTGTGAGTACGCTCGCACTACCTTCAGCACGATTTAAATACGTCCATATAGACCTGGTCGGCCCACTGCCATATTCAAACGGATATCGATATTGCTTAACAGTTGTAGATCGTTTCACGCGATGGCCAGAAGCTGTACCCATTACCGATATCACAGCCGAGACAGTGGCAAAAACGTTTATTTCCTGCTGGGTATGTCGCTTCGGCAGTCCGGTAGATGTCGTGACCGATCTCGGAAAGCAGTTCCAGTCAGCGCTTTTCCAGCAGTTGGCCAAATCTATTGGATTTCAGCACCGCAGCACAACTGCTTACCACCCTCAGTGCAACGGCCTGGTCGAGCGTTTCCACCGTCAGCTCAAATCAGCTATAACCTGCCACGCAGACGAAAATTGGACTGAATCCCTACCACTCGTACTACTCGGCATAAGGAGCGCCATAAAAGAGGACCTCAAAGCTTCATCAGCTGAATTGGTGTACGGCGAACCCCTCCGACTACCTGGAGAATTCTTCGGCGACAATGTTCCAGGCTACACCACCGACATCACCGACTTCTCAGCCCGCATGAGATCTTTTGTCGAAAAATTACAGCCCACTCCAGCTCAACACCACTCGAAGGCCAAAACCTTCATATTTAAAGAGCTGAACACCTGTAGCCATGTCTTCCTCCGAGATGACACGCTACGTGGTGCCCTACAACCAGCTTATACAGGACCATACGAGGTCGTAAAAAGAGGTGCAAAAACGTTTAGGTTAAATGTTAAAGGCAAAGTCATCACTGTATCTATTGACCGCATTAAACCGGCCCACATATTGTCTGATGCCACGCCAGCACAACCACCTAATCCACCCTCATCCACACCTCCCGATACTAGCCCACCTAAATCTTCAAACCCTCCATCCCCAGATACTTCCCACCATCCGGATCTAACACCGGATGGCGGACAACGCGTTCTGGAAGAAGAGTGCGCTTCCCGGATTATTATCGTCCGTAGACACGGCCTCTGGGGGGGAGTAGTGTAGGCTACTCACGCACACACAACCATCATTCTGCACACAAACACAAACAGAATACAAAATCACATTCGCACCATAAACATACATACACATTTTTATATATATAATTTACAAGCATACTCGGGTGAAACCGTAGTATTAGCTCACGGTCGTGCCGCGAGGCGAGTGACCTACCGAAATTTGCTGAGTGCGCTCTATGCACATTGCACAATGCCGGCATCGCCAGTCGCTACCTATACGCCCGATCATATTGCATTGTACACCTTACCGCGAATTAATTATAAGTTTTCTGTGTGCGTAGTAAAAATTTAACAGTCGGAGCTGCTATCTTTCGCTAACCTTCTGATCATAGAAAAGGAATTGGGGATACCACCTTCACCCAAAAACCCCACATTTACAAAATGGAAAACTTGAAATATCGCGTTATTTACGAGTACGAGTTCCATCGTGGCACCAGTGCTGCAGAAACGGCTCGAAGGATTAATGATGTATACGGCGAGGGTGTCGCAAAAGAAAACACAGTGTGTTTTTGGTTCCAACGTTTTCGTTCTGGAAATTTCGACCTGCAGAACAAGCCCCGTGGACGGCCGGAGACCAAAGTTGACAATGAAGAATTGAAGGTTATTGTGGAAGCGGATCCATCGCAAACCACGTCCGAGCTAGCTGCAGGCTGCGGTGTTAGTGATAAAACTGTTTTAGTTCACTTGAAGCAAATTGGGAAGGTGAAAAAACTTGAAAGGTGGGTACCTCATGAATTGAGTGCAGCAAACCGACAAACGCGCGTAGACTGCTGTGTTACATTACTCAACCGGCACAGTAATGAAGGGATTTTAAATCGAATCATTACCTGTGATGAAAAATGGATCCTGTATGATAATCGGAAACGCTCATCGCAATGGTTGAACCCTGGCGAACCAGCCAAATCCTGCCCCAAACGAAAATTGACTCAAAAAAAAATTACTTGTGAGCGTTTGGTGGACTAGCGCCGGCGTCGTTCACTACAGCTTTCTTAAATCTGGCCAGACGATTACGGCGGATATCTATTGTCAGCAACTGCAATCCATGATGGAAAAGCTAGCTGCGAAACAACCGAGGCTGGTCAATCGTTCTAGGCCACTGCTGCTTCAGGACAACGCTAGACCACACACTGCACAACAGACGGCTACCAAATTAGAGGAGCTTCAATTGGAATGCCTAAGACATCCATCTTACTCCCCGGACCTTGCTCCAACAGATTACCATTTTTTTCGAAATTTGGATAACTTCTTACAAGGGAAAAAATTTAACTCCGATGAGGCAGTCCAAAGCGCTTTCAAAGATTTTATTGATTCCCGTCCGAATGGCTTTTTTAGTAAAGGGATCAATGAACCTATAAGGTGGCAAAAGTGCATAGATAGCAATGGTACATACTTTGATTAAATATATATATTATATTAAAAAAGACTTTATGTTCCTCCCATACAAAACGCCAATTTCATATGTAAGGACCTAATATTAACTTTTCCGGAGCGTGTGGCTCGGAAACGGTAAGGAATACGGCAAAATTGAATAAGACCAAAGTTTTAGATAATTTTATGAGCTTTAATTTATTAGAAGATTTTTTTTTCTATGACGCACCGTTTCTGAGATATTAGTGAAAAACCCAAAAGTGGTACCTTTTCCCCCCCTCCCCACTCCGGCTCACCTCCGAGACGTCAGGACTTTTAGTATGTTAACTTCCTAAGTACCCTGAACAAGTTTCAGAAGAAATTGCTTAGGTCCCCTCTCATGCACTCTACACCCCCTTTTAGGTTATTCATTGACTGGACTATACGTACACATGAGAATCACTCATACGGCATGAGAAAGCCTTGCGGGTTGACAGAAGCGAATGAAGAACTAAATTGGAAAAGATGTACGAAGATTATGTTGTCGCCTGCTTCAACGTTCTAGTGCGCCACAACTGTAGTCAGCGGACGCTCGAGAACTCTCGGAACGTTTGGACGGGGCTACCTCTGCGCGACCTCGAGGAACACGTCGATGGCGGTGTAGGCGAAGTTGCCGAGCTGCGGCAGCAGCGCGGTGAACAGCGCGAGGAAGAAGTCCGTGATCTCCGCGTCCGCCGCGCACGCGGGCTCGCACAGCGCGCGCAGTGCGCTCTCCGCCGCGCTGCAGATGCCCTCCGCTATCACCTGCGGAACGAACACATTACATCGTAATCGTTGTAACTCCTCTTAACCTTTTTTTTTTTGGATTTACCCTCTTTAGAACGGTAGCTGGTTAGTTCAAATTAAAAAACCTAAAAAAATGTTTAAATTAAAAAGTATTTCACTTTTACAGGTATGTGCAATATCTGTAGTGTATAGAGGTGTCGCCTGTCGGTAAAGGTATCAGTGTGTTGCGAGTTCAATGGTTTTATCATTTCAAAAATCGCTCAACGCGTCTAAAGAAGTCTTTAATTCAATGAAAGATAACTATAGCCTTGACCTGAGGGCTAATTGTGTAAAATGAACGTATTCATCGTAATCGTTAGCAAATTCTGCCCCCCGGTTGGCAAAATGTAAAGCAAGCAACCAATCAGCGGGCAGAATTCGTAAATGATTAACGATGAATACGTTTTTCATACACAATGCAGGGGCAGCTCACCTTCTTGGCGGCGGTGGGCGCGTCGGCGAAGGCGAGCAGCAGCGCGGTGAGCGGCGGCAGCGCGGCGGCGGGCCCCGCGGCCGGCAGCGCGCCCGCCCACGCGCCCAGCAGCGCGCGCGCCGCGTCCTGCCCGCCCGCGCCGGCAATGATACACAATGCAGGGGCAGCTCACCTTCTTGGCGGCGGTGGGCGCGTCGGCGAAGGCGAGCAGCAGCGCGGTGAGCGGCGGCAGCGCGGCGGCGGGCCCCGCGGCCGGCAGCGCGCCCGCCCACGCGCCCAGCAGCGCGCGCGCCGCGTCCTGCCCGCCCGCGCCGGCAATGATACACAATGCAGGGGCAGCTCACCTTCTTGGCGGCGGTGGGCGCGTCGGCGAAGGCGAGCAGCAGCGCGGTGAGCGGCGGCAGCGCGGCGGCGGGCCCCGCGGCCGGCAGCGCGCCCGCCCACGCGCCCAGCAGCGCGCGCGCCGCGTCCTGCCCGCCCGCGCCGGCAATGATACACAATGCAGGGGCAGCTCACCTTCTTGGCGGCGGTGGGCGCGTCGGCGAAGGCGAGCAGCAGCGCGGTGAGCGGCGGCAGCGCGGCGGCGGGCCCCGCGGCCGGCAGCGCGCCCGCCCACGCGCCCAGCAGCGCGCGCGCCGCGTCCTGCCCGCCCGCGCCGGCAATGATACACAATGCAGGGGCAGCTCACCTTCTTGGCGGCGGTGGGCGCGTCGGCGAAGGCGAGCAGCAGCGCGGTGAGCGGCGGCAGCGCGGCGGCGGGCCCCGCGGCCGGCAGCGCGCCCGCCCACGCGCCCAGCAGCGCGCGCGCCGCGTCCTGCCCGCCCGCGCCGGCAATGATACACAATGCAGGGGCAGCTCACCTTCTTGGCGGCGGTGGGCGCGTCGGCGAAGGCGAGCAGCAGCGCGGTGAGCGGCGGCAGCGCGGCGGCGGGCCCCGCGGCCGGCAGCGCGCCCGCCCACGCGCCCAGCAGCGCGCGCGCCGCGTCCTGCCCGCCCGCGCCGGCAATGATACACAATGCAGGGGCAGCTCACCTTCTTGGCGGCGGTGGGCGCGTCGGCGAAGGCGAGCAGCAGCGCGGTGAGCGGCGGCAGCGCGGCGGCGGGCCCCGCGGCCGGCAGCGCGCCCGCCCACGCGCCCAGCAGCGCGCGCGCCGCGTCCTGCCCGCCCGCGCCGGCAATGATACACAATGCAGGGGCAGCTCACCTTCTTGGCGGCGGTGGGCGCGTCGGCGAAGGCGAGCAGCAGCGCGGTGAGCGGCGGCAGCGCGGCGGCGGGCCCCGCGGCCGGCAGCGCGCCCGCCCACGCGCCCAGCAGCGCGCGCGCCGCGTCCTGCCCGCCCGCGCCGGCAATGATACACAATGCAGGGGCAGCTCACCTTCTTGGCGGCGGTGGGCGCGTCGGCGAAGGCGAGCAGCAGCGCGGTGAGCGGCGGCAGCGCGGCGGCGGGCCCCGCGGCCGGCAGCGCGCCCGCCCACGCGCCCAGCAGCGCGCGCGCCGCGTCCTGCCCGCCCGCGCCGGCAATGATACACAATGCAGGGGCAGCTCACCTTCTTGGCGGCGGTGGGCGCGTCGGCGAAGGCGAGCAGCAGCGCGGTGAGCGGCGGCAGCGCGGCGGCGGGCCCCGCGGCCGGCAGCGCGCCCGCCCACGCGCCCAGCAGCGCGCGCGCCGCGTCCTGCCCGCCCGCGCCGGCAATGATACACAATGCAGGGGCAGCTCACCTTCTTGGCGGCGGTGGGCGCGTCGGCGAAGGCGAGCAGCAGCGCGGTGAGCGGCGGCAGCGCGGCGGCGGGCCCCGCGGCCGGCAGCGCGCCCGCCCACGCGCCCAGCAGCGCGCGCGCCGCGTCCTGCCCGCCCGCGCCGGCAATGATACACAATGCAGGGGCAGCTCACCTTCTTGGCGGCGGTGGGCGCGTCGGCGAAGGCGAGCAGCAGCGCGGTGAGCGGCGGCAGCGCGGCGGCGGGCCCCGCGGCCGGCAGCGCGCCCGCCCACGCGCCCAGCAGCGCGCGCGCCGCGTCCTGCCCGCCCGCGCCGCGCGCCAGCGACAGCGACACCAGCGCCTCGCGCACCACGCCCGCCGTCTGAGTTTCAACTCATTCTTTTAATTATCATATATATAAAAATAGGTAAATCGAAATGGTGAATAATCTTTGTACACTTTTGAAAATAGGAAATGGAAGGCTTTTAGATTTTTAAGGCGCTCAATATAAAAATGACTTCTATTCTCATAATCAAAATGGCATACATGCACAATCAGTAAAAAACGGAAGATGGCTGATGTAGTTTCCTAATATACCTATCGATATCAAGGCATCACAATTCTGGCATTATAGTCGTATTTTGCAATGAACCTTGCGTACCTTTGGTTCCAAATAATGCAGGGAGCGTTGAGCGTGATTGTACAAGTCCCCTAGCATGGCCATCAAGTCGCCTGTGAACTTGACGTTCTTTGATAAACTAAGCAGCAAGTGTGCAGCCGCGTGGCACAGTAGAGGTGGCTCCTGAAACAAAACAAAAATTACGATATTTATTCATTTTCATTTGAACTTTTTTAAGGATCTTTTTCTATTCAGGCAGTACGCATGTATGGGGCTGAAGCCGAGCGTTCAACACGTACCGGCACGTCGTGCGGCACGAGGAAGGGCAGCGCGGAGCTGAAGAGGCCCTCCATGGTGTGGAGCGGCACGCCGCACTCGCCCGCGTAGCAACACCACGCGCCCATGCACGCGAACATCTCCGCGTGTCTGTGTTCAAACATAAAGTTCCCTAATGTCGTCATAAAGTCAAAATATAGGAGAACGAAGGAAGAACGAAGCTTCATTAATTACAAAAAAGACGTGTGGCACTCGGAGACTGCCGCGGTAAAGCTATTGCATAGCTGTTTTTATCAACTTATGCAATTATAATTATACAACCAATGCCACCTAGAGACGAGTTGCTGAACTAAAGAGACAAGTGTGATATTTCAAAAAGTCATTGAAAGTTCTGCTATTCATCGATATATGGCAAAACTAAAAAGTGTTAGGTTATTTTCGTTACGGAATTTTGTTTGATTCAGTCTCCACGCTCAAGGCCCGCGATAGAAGCTATGCAATAGCTTAAAAAATATATAAATGTGAAGAGGCTTACAGTGTGACGTACGCCCTGGCGAGCGCGGGCGCGGGGTGCGCGCGGTGCGGGCGCGTCAGAGCGGCGCCCGCCAGCGAGCCCGCGCAGCGCTCCACCAGCGCCGCGCCCGCCGCGCAGCCGCGCTGTGCGCTCGCCGCGCCGCCCGCACCGCCGTGCTCCGGCTCTAACGTCAAACGTGCACGTTATTCATTAATCTTGTAAACAGTGGCAACAAGTTATCCAAGCAGCCATTTTGAAAGATTTTATGTTTTTGTTGATACAGATTTTTGGATGCGTTGCTCATATTCTAGTCAAAATTTAAGTAACAACCAAAACGTACTATGAATTCTCCTCTTCCAACATGACTGACAGTTGATAAAAAAAAAATTGTGTTCTATCACCTCTTGTTGTCATTATGTCTTTGTAACTACAAATGGTTTCGAAAAAACACATCTGTCCGGTCAGCTAGTGGTGTTGGAGCTCACCGGCGAGCAAGGAGGGCGCGAGGCGGCCCAGCACCCTGGTGAGCGTGGCGAGGTCGAGCAGCGCCGCCAGCAGACGGTCCGCCTCGCCCGCCAGGCACTGCCAGCGCTCCATCTGTCCGGTCAGCTAGTGGTGTTGGAGCTCACCGGCGAGCAAGGAGGGCGCGAGGCGGCCCAGCACCCTGGTGAGCGTGGCGAGGTCGAGCAGCGCCGCCAGCAGACGGTCCGCCTCGCCCGCCAGGCACTGCCAGCGCTCCATCTGTCCGGTCAGCTAGTGGTGTTGGAGCTCACCGGCGAGCAAGGAGGGCGCGAGGCGGCCCAGCACCCTGGTGAGCGTGGCGAGGTCGAGCAGCGCCGCCAGCAGACGGTCCGCCTCGCCCGCCAGGCACTGCCAGCGCTCCATCTGTCCGGTCAGCTAGTGGTGTTGGAGCTCACCGGCGAGCAAGGAGGGCGCGAGGCGGCCCAGCACCCTGGTGAGCGTGGCGAGGTCGAGCAGCGCCGCCAGCAGACGGTCCGCCTCGCCCGCCAGGCACTGCCAGCGCTCCATCTGTCCGGTCAGCTAGTGGTGTTGGAGCTCACCGGCGAGCAAGGAGGGCGCGAGGCGGCCCAGCACCCTGGTGAGCGTGGCGAGGTCGAGCAGCGCCGCCAGCAGACGGTCCGCCTCGCCCGCCAGGCACTGCCAGCGCTCCATCTGTCCGGTCAGCTAGTGGTGTTGGAGCTCACCGGCGAGCAAGGAGGGCGCGAGGCGGCCCAGCACCCTGGTGAGCGTGGCGAGGTCGAGCAGCGCCGCCAGCAGACGGTCCGCCTCGCCCGCCAGGCACTGCCAGCGCTCCATCTGTCCGGTCAGCTAGTGGTGTTGGAGCTCACCGGCGAGCAAGGAGGGCGCGAGGCGGCCCAGCACCCTGGTGAGCGTGGCGAGGTCGAGCAGCGCCGCCAGCAGACGGTCCGCCTCGCCCGCCAGGCACTGCCAGCGCTCCATCTGTCCGGTCAGCTAGTGGTGTTGGAGCTCACCGGCGAGCAAGGAGGGCGCGAGGCGGCCCAGCACCCTGGTGAGCGTGGCGAGGTCGAGCAGCGCCGCCAGCAGACGGTCCGCCTCGCCCGCCAGGCACTGCCAGCGCTCCATCTGTCCGGTCAGCTAGTGGTGTTGGAGCTCACCGGCGAGCAAGGAGGGCGCGAGGCGGCCCAGCACCCTGGTGAGCGTGGCGAGGTCGAGCAGCGCCGCCAGCAGACGGTCCGCCTCGCCCGCCAGGCACTGCCAGCGCTCCATCTGTCCGGTCAGCTAGTGGTGTTGGAGCTCACCGGCGAGCAAGGAGGGCGCGAGGCGGCCCAGCACCCTGGTGAGCGTGGCGAGGTCGAGCAGCGCCGCCAGCAGACGGTCCGCCTCGCCCGCCAGGCACTGCCAGCGCTCCATCTGTCCGGTCAGCTAGTGGTGTTGGAGCTCACCGGCGAGCAAGGAGGGCGCGAGGCGGCCCAGCACCCTGGTGAGCGTGGCGAGGTCGAGCAGCGCCGCCAGCAGACGGTCCGCCTCGCCCGCCAGGCACTGCCAGCGCTCCATCTGTCCGGTCAGCTAGTGGTGTTGGAGCTCACCGGCGAGCAAGGAGGGCGCGAGGCGGCCCAGCACCCTGGTGAGCGTGGCGAGGTCGAGCAGCGCCGCCAGCAGACGGTCCGCCTCGCCCGCCAGGCACTGCCAGCGCTCCATCTGTCCGGTCAGCTAGTGGTGTTGGAGCTCACCGGCGAGCAAGGAGGGCGCGAGGCGGCCCAGCACCCTGGTGAGCGTGGCGAGGTCGAGCAGCGCCGCCAGCAGACGGTCCGCCTCGCCCGCCAGGCACTGCCAGCGCTCCATCTGTCCGGTCAGCTAGTGGTGTTGGAGCTCACCGGCGAGCAAGGAGGGCGCGAGGCGGCCCAGCACCCTGGTGAGCGTGGCGAGGTCGAGCAGCGCCGCCAGCAGACGGTCCGCCTCGCCCGCCAGGCACTGCCAGCGCTCCATCTGTCCGGTCAGCTAGTGGTGTTGGAGCTCACCGGCGAGCAAGGAGGGCGCGAGGCGGCCCAGCACCCTGGTGAGCGTGGCGAGGTCGAGCAGCGCCGCCAGCAGACGGTCCGCCTCGCCCGCCAGGCACTGCCAGCGCTCCATCTGTCCGGTCAGCTAGTGGTGTTGGAGCTCACCGGCGAGCAAGGAGGGCGCGAGGCGGCCCAGCACCCTGGTGAGCGTGGCGAGGTCGAGCAGCGCCGCCAGCAGACGGTCCGCCTCGCCCGCCAGGCACTGCCAGCGCTCCATCTGTCCGGTCAGCTAGTGGTGTTGGAGCTCACCGGCGAGCAAGGAGGGCGCGAGGCGGCCCAGCACCCTGGTGAGCGTGGCGAGGTCGAGCAGCGCCGCCAGCAGACGGTCCGCCTCGCCCGCCAGGCACTGCCAGCGCTCCATCTGTCCGGTCAGCTAGTGGTGTTGGAGCTCACCGGCGAGCAAGGAGGGCGCGAGGCGGCCCAGCACCCTGGTGAGCGTGGCGAGGTCGAGCAGCGCCGCCAGCAGACGGTCCGCCTCGCCCGCCAGGCACTGCCAGCGCTCCATCTGTCCGGTCAGCTAGTGGTGTTGGAGCTCACCGGCGAGCAAGGAGGGCGCGAGGCGGCCCAGCACCCTGGTGAGCGTGGCGAGGTCGAGCAGCGCCGCCAGCAGACGGTCCGCCTCGCCCGCCAGGCACTGCCAGCGCTCCATCTGTCCGGTCAGCTAGTGGTGTTGGAGCTCACCGGCGAGCAAGGAGGGCGCGAGGCGGCCCAGCACCCTGGTGAGCGTGGCGAGGTCGAGCAGCGCCGCCAGCAGACGGTCCGCCTCGCCCGCCAGGCACTGCCAGCGCTCCATCTGTCCGGTCAGCTAGTGGTGTTGGAGCTCACCGGCGAGCAAGGAGGGCGCGAGGCGGCCCAGCACCCTGGTGAGCGTGGCGAGGTCGAGCAGCGCCGCCAGCAGACGGTCCGCCTCGCCCGCCAGGCACTGCCAGCGCTCCATCTGTCCGGTCAGCTAGTGGTGTTGGAGCTCACCGGCGAGCAAGGAGGGCGCGAGGCGGCCCAGCACCCTGGTGAGCGTGGCGAGGTCGAGCAGCGCCGCCAGCAGACGGTCCGCCTCGCCCGCCAGGCACTGCCAGCGCTCCATCTGTCCGGTCAGCTAGTGGTGTTGGAGCTCACCGGCGAGCAAGGAGGGCGCGAGGCGGCCCAGCACCCTGGTGAGCGTGGCGAGGTCGAGCAGCGCCGCCAGCAGACGGTCCGCCTCGCCCGCCAGGCACTGCCAGCGCTCCATCTGTCCGGTCAGCTAGTGGTGTTGGAGCTCACCGGCGAGCAAGGAGGGCGCGAGGCGGCCCAGCACCCTGGTGAGCGTGGCGAGGTCGAGCAGCGCCGCCAGCAGACGGTCCGCCTCGCCCGCCAGGCACTGCCAGCGCTCCATCTGTCCGGTCAGCTAGTGGTGTTGGAGCTCACCGGCGAGCAAGGAGGGCGCGAGGCGGCCCAGCACCCTGGTGAGCGTGGCGAGGTCGAGCAGCGCCGCCAGCAGACGGTCCGCCTCGCCCGCCGCGCCGCCGCGCAGCGCCGCACGCGCGTGCACGCCTGCCAGGCACTGCCAGCGCTCCATCTATCCATCCAAAACTATTCACAACTCAAGCGAAAACGAATCCTTATTCCCTACCAAAATTTTATTGTAAACAGCGATTAATCACTGGAACAAATTGCCAGAAGACATTATAACGCCGTGTGTGTGAATTAAAGAATTATTTTAATAAATAGCGCAGCCCTCACTGTCTAACTTAAGGCGGTCCGTCTTGGCAGCCAGTTTCTTCCTGATTCTAATTCGTAAAAAAAATATTTATGCAATTTTTGCGCACTCACCACCGCATTGAACACGTCTAGAGGAGCCAAATCCGCCA
Organism: Coenonympha arcania; assembly: GCA_036785405.1. Taxonomy (NCBI): domain Eukaryota; kingdom Metazoa; phylum Arthropoda; class Insecta; order Lepidoptera; family Nymphalidae; genus Coenonympha; species Coenonympha arcania. Next base: position 10,885,283 of record CM072067.1, read on the forward strand.
CTCGCGCGATGCATTCTATACAATGTTTCAAAAACTTTTGCCACTCGGTCTCTCCCTGAAAAAAAAATTTTATTTAATTTAATATGTTTGGTTTGGTTGAATGTATTATCTTATTCTGTTCTAAGGAACAAAACGAGATAAAATGACGAAGACCTGTTCTATCGATAGTTCTGTACCTTCCCGTTGTTGATGTTTGGGCTATGAAAGTGTAGACGTTATGCCTCTGTTAATGTCAATGTAGTTGTATGGCTCGAGTAATTGTTGATGGATCAAACAATCAAGAACAAATGGGAACTACCCATCAATACGTTTGAAAGACATAATGTGTTTGTGAAATACCAAAACGTACTCACATCGTCATCGCTCACGTCGTTGTCGAGGTGCTGCAGCTGCGCCTTGTTGTGCTGGAACTGTATCTTGTTGAGGACCCCGTTCACCAGCGCCTGCAGCGCCTCCCAGTACCTGCCACATTGTGAGAGCTCACTGAAAACGTACTCACATCGTCATCGCACACGTCGTTGTCGAGGTGCTGCAGCTGCGCCTTGTTGTGCTGGAACTGTATCTTGTTGAGGACCCCGTTCACCAGCGCCTGCAGCGCCTCCCAGTACCTGCCACATTGTGAGAGCTCACTGAAAACGTACTCACATCGTCATCGCACACGTCGTTGTCGAGGTGCTGCAGCTGCGCCTTGTTGTGCTGGAACTGTATCTTGTTGAGGACGCCGTTCACCAGCGCCTGCAGCGCCTCCCAGTACCTGCCACATTGTGAGAGCTCACTGAAAACGTACTCACATCGTCATCGCACACGTCGTTGTCGAGGTGCTGCAGCTGCGCCTTGTTGTGCTGGAACTGTATCTTGTTGAGGACCCCGTTCACCAGCGCCTGCAGCGCCTCCCAGTACCTGCCACATTGTGAGAGCTCACTGAAAACGTACTCACATCGTCATCGCACACGTCGTTGTCGAGGTGCTGCAGCTGCGCCTTGTTGTGCTGGAACTGTATCTTGTTGAGGACCCCGTTCACCAGCGCCTGCAGCGCCTCCCAGTACCTGCCACATTGTGAGAGCTCACTGAAAACGTACTCACATCGTCATCGCACACGTCGTTGTCGAGGTGCTGCAGCTGCGCCTTGTTGTGCTGGAACTGTATCTTGTTGAGGACCCCGTTCACCAGCGCCTGCAGCGCCTCCCAGTACCTGCCACATTGTGAGAGCTCACTGAAAACGTACTCACATCGTCATCGCACACGTCGTTGTCGAGGTGCTGCAGCTGCGCCTTGTTGTGCTGGAACTGTATCTTGTTGAGGACCCCGTTCACCAGCGCCTGCAGCGCCTCCCAGTACCTGCCACATTGTGAGAGCTCACTGAAAACGTACTCACATCGTCATCGCACACGTCGTTGTCGAGGTGCTGCAGCTGCGCCTTGTTGTGCTGGAACTGTATCTTGTTGAGGACCCCGTTCACCAGCGCCTGCAGCGCCTCCCAGTACCTGCCACATTGTGAGAGCTCACTGAAAACGTACTCACATCGTCATCGCACACGTCGTTGTCGAGGTGCTGCAGCTGCGCCTTGTTGTGCTGGAACTGTATCTTGTTGAGGACGCCGTTCACCAGCGCCTGCAGCGCCTCCCAGTACCTGCCACATTGTGAGAGCTCACTGAAAACGTACTCACATCGTCATCGCACACGTCGTTGTCGAGGTGCTGCAGCTGCGCCTTGTTGTGCTGGAACTGTATCTTGTTGAGGACGCCGTTCACCAGCGCCTGCAGCGCCTCCCAGTACCTGCCACATTGTGAGAGCTCACTGAAAACGTACTCACATCGTCATCGCACACGTCGTTGTCGAGGTGCTGCAGCTGCGCCTTGTTGTGCTGGAACTGTATCTTGTTGAGGACGCCGTTCACCAGCGCCTGCAGCGCCTCCCAGTACCTGCCACATTGTGAGAGCTCACTGAAAACGTACTCACATCGTCATCGCACACGTCGTTGTCGAGGTGCTGCAGCTGCGCCTTGTTGTGCTGGAACTGTATCTTGTTGAGGACGCCGTTCACCAGCGCCTGCAGCGCCTCCCAGTACCTGCCACATTGTGAGAGCTCACTGAAAACGTACTCACATCGTCATCGCACACGTCGTTGTCGAGGTGCTGCAGCTGCGCCTTGTTGTGCTGGAACTGTATCTTGTTGAGGACGCCGTTCACCAGCGCCTGCAGCGCCTCCCAGTACCTGCCACATTGTGAGAGCTCACTGAAAACGTACTCACATCGTCATCGCACACGTCGTTGTCGAGGTGCTGCAGCTGCGCCTTGTTGTGCTGGAACTGTATCTTGTTGAGGACGCCGTTCACCAGCGCCTGCAGCGCCTCCCAGTACCTGCCACATTGTGAGAGCTCACTGAAAACGTACTCACATCGTCATCGCACACGTCGTTGTCGAGGTGCTGCAGCTGCGCCTTGTTGTGCTGGAACTGTATCTTGTTGAGGACGCCGTTCACCAGCGCCTGCAGCGCCTCCCAGTACCTGCCACATTGTGAGAGCTCACTGAAAACGTACTCACATCGTCATCGCACACGTCGTTGTCGAGGTGCTGCAGCTGCGCCTTGTTGTGCTGGAACTGTATCTTGTTGAGGACGCCGTTCACCAGCGCCTGCAGCGCCTCCCAGTACCTGCCACATTGTGAGAGCTCACTGAAAACGTACTCACATCGTCATCGCACACGTCGTTGTCGAGGTGCTGCAGCTGCGCCTTGTTGTGCTGGAACTGTATCTTGTTGAGGACGCCGTTCACCAGCGCCTGCAGCGCCTCCCAGTACCTGCCACATTGTGAGAGCTCACTGAAAACGTACTCACATCGTCATCGCACACGTCGTTGTCGAGGTGCTGCAGCTGCGCCTTGTTGTGCTGGAACTGTATCTTGTTGAGGACGCCGTTCACCAGCGCCTGCAGCGCCTCCCAGTACCTGCCACATTGTGAGAGCTCACTGAAAACTTTTTTTTAATTGATCTTTTAAATAACAAAGACCCTCGAAAGTAATCGTATAAGTATTCTGTCTGGTCACAATATAATATGTTTGTATTATGAATTTAAAACAAATTAAACACAACACTTTTTTTTATTAAAGAGTAAGTATCTTGCCCGTTCTTCACTGTGCTAAACAGCTTTTCGAACGAGACGAAAGATTTTGTCATTTTTTAAGAGCCTGTAAGCTAGGTCTACGTGAAATAGTAAACAATGATTAAGAGCGTTTATGCGTCACGGTTTGAATCGCGTGTCGCTCCATACAAAAAAGGAATTCCGTTCCCGCTGACGCAATTTTGCGCGGAAAATGGTATTACAAAAAAATTTATAGTAAAATAAATATATAACTTATTAAAATAGTAAATAACCAGTGACATTGAATATTAATTGAATTAAATTACTATAACTCAGAATTAACAAAATAATTTGGATTTTATCCTAAAATAATACGTTTAATTTATAGAAAAATGCTAAAAATAGCACTTTTCGTTTTATGGTTTTGGAATGAAAATCTAGGCAAAACGTGTTTTTTTTTGAGACACTTTTTAGTAAATGTTATTAATTTTCTAAATATGTCATTGTTATAAGTTTTTGTTAAGAAACATGGCAAATATCTTGCATCTGCGTAGAGCGTCGACCGCTATTTTAGCAAACAGCCTATACAAAAACTGTTCTAGTGAGAAAGTTATACACATATTATTTTAAAATATTTTTGAGACAAGTTCTAGATTATGAAATGCCAAATAATATGAATTCAACTATCTAATCTATAATTGAACACATAACTATTTTATGTTCCTTCGGAAATCTTAAATTTTGACTCAAGCATAATATACTAACGCATGAAGCGCCTTAATAAAAACAAAATAATATTAAAATATTTACTTAGCAGTGTCTTCAGGCTTTAGCACATCAATAAATTGTATCCATATATCTAAGCAGCTTACAAATGTAGAACATGTTGGCACCTGAAAATTGACATCATTTTTTTATTATATTTTCTTTTATTATATTATTTTTTTATTATATACCACACGAACACAATTTTTTAACTGTTTTAGTCTCGCTCTTTGTAAACTTACCTGGAATGTATATTGGAATAAATATGACAAGAAGTCTATAGCATCAAACTCTGGCTCTGTTTCTAGCCTCTTGAAGTGCAAGGACACAAACAACTTTAGGAACTCCGCCAGCTTGTTTAGGTAACTGAAAATTAAATTCACTTCTTTATTAAGCATAGATCAACTACACTAATGTTAAACAGTCGCTGCCTGTGGCTCAAAAATATGGGGAAACAGTAATTTGTTGCACTCATTCCATCCATCAATATATTTCATCAAATTTCTCTAAAGTCTAATGTATAAAATTCATGTGCCAATTTATGTTACCAAACTCTTCCGAAACGGCTAGACCAATTGTTATGAAATTTTCTGTATATGTTCGGTAGGTCTGAGAGTACATCGTAAGCTATTTTTATATGCCTAATGACAAAAATACGTTTACCTACCCCTTCAAAATTCATTTTTCCCATACAAATATCTAAGATCGTACCGTTCTATGCACCTATGTAGACTCAAACAAAATGCATTCAAGGCCGCATATGGATCATTTTGTGACATTTATATATTGTGGTGTAAAATGAAGACCATTGTAGGAATTCAGTTATTGCAGTAACACGAACTTAAAAGCGAGTAGCGACGTATTAAGGTTCGTTTTAAAGCGATAACTGTGCACTCGCACACGCCGCCCAGCCCCGCTACTGTAAGACCTCGCACTCACTCTGGGTGCGCGCGCTGCATGTGGTGCGGGTGCTGCGTGAGGTGCCGCAGCAGGCGCAGCGCGCAGTGGTGCAGGCGCAGCGCCGTGGCGGCCGACGACGGCGGGGCGTAGCGCCGGTACAGCAGCTCGCACACGCCGCCCAGCCCCGCTACTGTAAGACCTCGCACTCACTCTGGGTGCGCGCGCTGCATGTGGTGCGGGTGCTGCGTGAGGTGCCGCAGCAGGCGCAGCGCGCAGTGGTGCAGGCGCAGCGCCGTGGCGGCCGACGACGGCGGGGCGTAGCGCCGGTACAGCAGCTCGCACACGCCGCCCAGCCCCGCTACTGTAAGACCTCGCACTCACTCTGGGTGCGCGCGCTGCATGTGGTGCGGGTGCTGCGTGAGGTGCCGCAGCAGGCGCAGCGCGCAGTGGTGCAGGCGCAGCGCCGTGGCGGCCGACGACGGCGGGGCGTAGCGCCGGTACAGCAGCTCGCACTCGCCGCCCAGCCCCGCTACTGTAAGACCTCGCACTCACTCTGGGTGCGCGCGCTGCATGTGGTGCGGGTGCTGCGTGAGGTGCCGCAGCAGGCGCAGCGCGCAGTGGTGCAGGCGCAGCGCCGTGGCGGCCGACGACGGCGGGGCGTAGCGCCGGTACAGCAGCTCGCACTCGCCGCCCAGCCCCGCTACTGTAAGACCTCGCACTCACTCTGGGTGCGCGCGCTGCATGTGGTGCGGGTGCTGCGTGAGGTGCCGCAGCAGGCGCAGCGCGCAGTGGTGCAGGCGCAGCGCCGTGGCGGCCGACGACGGCGGGGCGTAGCGCCGGTACAGCAGCTCGCACACGCCGCCCAGCCCCGCTACTGTAAGACCTCGCACTCACTCTGGGTGCGCGCGCTGCATGTGGTGCGGGTGCTGCGTGAGGTGCCGCAGCAGGCGCAGCGCGCAGTGGTGCAGGCGCAGCGCCGTGGCGGCCGACGACGGCGGGGCGTAGCGCCGGTACAGCAGCTCGCACACGCCGCCCAGCCCCGCTACTGTAAGACCTCGCACTCACTCTGGGTGCGCGCGCTGCATGTGGTGCGGGTGCTGCGTGAGGTGCCGCAGCAGGCGCAGCGCGCAGTGGTGCAGGCGCAGCGCCGTGGCGGCCGACGACGGCGGGGCGTAGCGCCGGTACAGCAGCTCGCACTCGCCGCCCAGCCCCGCTACTGTAAGACCTCGCACTCACTCTGGGTGCGCGCGCTGCATGTGGTGCGGGTGCTGCGTGAGGTGCCGCAGCAGGCGCAGCGCGCAGTGGTGCAGGCGCAGCGCCGTGGCGGCCGACGACGGCGGGGCGTAGCGCCGGTACAGCAGCTCGCACTCGCCGCCCAGCCCCGCTACTGTAAGACCTCGCACTCACTCTGGGTGCGCGCGCTGCATGTGGTGCGGGTGCTGCGTGAGGTGCCGCAGCAGGCGCAGCGCGCAGTGGTGCAGGCGCAGCGCCGTGGCGGCCGACGACGGCGGGGCGTAGCGCCGGTACAGCAGCTCGCACACGCCGCCCAGCCCCGCTACTGTAAGACCTCGCACTCACTCTGGGTGCGCGCGCTGCATGTGGTGCGGGTGCTGCGTGAGGTGCCGCAGCAGGCGCAGCGCGCAGTGGTGCAGGCGCAGCGCCGTGGCGGCCGACGACGGCGGGGCGTAGCGCCGGTACAGCAGCTCGCACACGCCGCCCAGCCCCGCTACTGTAAGACCTCGCACTCACTCTGGGTGCGCGCGCTGCATGTGGTGCGGGTGCTGCGTGAGGTGCCGCAGCAGGCGCAGCGCGCAGTGGTGCAGGCGCAGCGCCGTGGCGGCCGACGACGGCGGGGCGTAGCGCCGGTACAGCAGCTCGCACACGCCGCCCAGCCCCGCTACTGTAAGACCTCGCACTCACTCTGGGTGCGCGCGCTGCATGTGGTGCGGGTGCTGCGTGAGGTGCCGCAGCAGGCGCAGCGCGCAGTGGTGCAGGCGCAGCGCCGTGGCGGCCGACGACGGCGGGGCGTAGCGCCGGTACAGCAGCTCGCACACGCCGCCCAGCCCTGCCAGTGCTGCCTCCACGCTCTAATGGCAAAAGGGACAGCATTGCAATGATTTACTATACAGGAGTTATATGCTTGGTATACTATGAGCCGTTTTCAGAAGCTTTTCCAATTCTCTCCTCCTTCAGGCAACCGTGTGGTTAGCACAACAAGCTGAGAAGTGAAGTGGTACCCATAGCTTCTGTAAACTTCAAATGTAAGAATTCTATTTCTGTTTCCAATATCAATTTTTTAATTGTGAGTATCTTACTAAAATTTATAAAAGGATTTACCTGTGACTGTGTAGCAATACTGCCCCAATAAAACACAGTGGTCACCAGCGACGGCGGCACGTGCGAGGAGAGCGGCAGCCACAGGAACAGGTGTTGCAGCGTGGTGAGGCACTTCACTACAATTTCCATATTTAGCGCTCTGGAAATTAAGAACATCATTAAAATATGCACACTGTTGTATTTAACCAGGTTCCCGGTTTAAATCCGACGCACGCAAATTTAGGTTTTTTAGTTTTATCAACTTTCTCAGCCGGTTAATAACTTACTTATCAGCTGAATGTGCATTGTGAGCATTGGCCAGGAGGTCGGGCAGAACGGATGTTTGTGGCAGCCCACTGGTGGGAGATGGAGGGGGGTTTGACTGGCCTTCTTTCTGAGCATTTCTCTCCAAAATGGCTGCAATGTTGCAAACAAAGTAAGGTAAAATAACATGTACAAACAGGTTACAAAGAGCTGCCTTTACCATCTATCATCATCATTGACACACAGTTTCTTTAAATAAACTTAATTTTGCAACTAAAACCCAGGATATTCTAATGAACATTTAGAAACCGCTTTCAATCTATGCATATTATAAAAGGCCAAGGTGACTAACTAACTTACTAAGAGTGACTAACCAACCTATCAGTGCAACTGCACAGCATGTGTTGGATGGATGGTTGAAATGGATATTTGGTGAAAGAAATCTATTTAAATTCAACCTCTAAGGGGCAAAACCTCTAGAGTCTAGTAGACAACAATTACTGGAAATCAGTATCATTGTAATTTTTATAATTCTTACCACTAAGTGCTGCGAGCATTTGAGGCATGCCTTTCAGCATTAGTCGCTCTAGTTGGCTCCTCCTTGCAGACAGCAGTAGCACGCCCGTGTCGCGAGCTGCTCCCAACTCCTCACTGGCTGCTTGAGCAAGTACTAAGCCCACTATGCACTGATGGCCCTCACATTTCAGCAACTATTATATACAAGTGGCATTAATTAGTAGCAAATCAATTTCAGAGTCACTAAATTTTGCACATCTAAGTATCTACTGTCTCTTTCACAAGCTCAGAATACAGAATAAACCAGAAGCCGCATCGAGCCGTGATTGCACGGCGTACATTGTGTCCTAAAACAGCGTAAACATCCCTCGCCCCTCGCTCTTCTCACTCGCGTAATGTTGCTAGGTCAGAAACTATTTCCCTATTTTAGGGTAAAAGTTTATAAAATTTGAGGTAAAATAATAACTGTTTGGTTCTTAACCCTAGAAAGATACTCTTATTTTTTTGTACGTAAAAGTAGTCAGGCGTAAAATTAAGTCCTGTTGAATAACTAGCTGTAATTTTAAAAACTACTTTCTGATTTTATTAAACATATGTTTATTAATTTGGAATAAGTATAGGCATGTATAAAAATACAGTTCTTTTTTCAATTTATATTTATTTATTATAATAAAAAATCAAAATATTGAACTACTTCAATATAAACTACTACTGTAACTACTTCAATAAAAATAATCAACATTTATTCATGTATTAAAACATTTTGTATGATTTTAGTCCATTAGATTTTTCTTTCTTCGTCAGCCGGGAATCTAAAATATTTAACGAATATCTGTATTAATGTAATGTATTAATGCAATAAGAGGAGTAATTATACAAAACTATGAATTGTACCCTAGAACTAAGTTTCTCTCCTTCACAACACACACCATTCCATATCGGTGTTGATGACCGTTGAGGAGTTCTCTCATTAGGAGCCAACTTGTAGTACAGTAGCCATGTCATGGTGACTCTTAAAACCGGCTATCATAATGAAACGCGAATACAAAATTTCGTGTCCATGCTGTTGACCGTTATAGAGTTCCTACATCTGGTCCTAATCCTGAATGTCGAATCAGGCCATGCTTACCATAAAAATGCTATGTCATTGGAACTGAACCCTAATGTAAAATTAGCTTGCAAAATTTGAACTAACACACAAATATTGCAAGATAAATAAAAGCGAAACTAATTTACATGAATATTTTGTAATTTTATTACAGTTGTATATACATACCAAGTATAAATGTCGACATCATAATATCCTTATGTTTTTAGTTCGTAAAAATTTTAGTATTTATAATCTATTCCGAAACGAAGTAGGGAAAATCAAAAACGTTATAACGGCAACACTAACAAAATGGCTACATTATTCTCCGTCGCAATTGACAATAAATTTCTTTATTCAATAATTAAATAAAACAATGACTGAATGGCTTACTTACAGATGAAATGTGATCCCATCCTGTTTCTTTTTGAGACCAGCAGTATTTTTACATGTTGGAATAGCACAAGCTGGCATAATTTAATGAAATTTGACACCTGTGAAACACGTTAGATTGACACGACGTCCACAGACTGACTACTCGCCCGTTTCTGAAAATACTCATTTTAAGAGTAGTTTTTGAAGCTTCGATATTAGGCCCGTACACAGGTTCTGGTTTATTCTGTATTCTGAGTTCACAAGTATCTAGGCTGTAAACTTTAGAGATAGTGCAACCCTTTCCTATACTACCGTATTCCTAGGAATAAGGTTAGGTGCCAAACTTCAAGTGTTCTCTCAATTGTTAATTTGCTGAACATGCTGTCAGCTGTTTATGCTGTAACAAAATATGGCAGGAGACCAACATTCAGGCTGTTAAACATAGTTATTTTTACAGCATTGTCATATGGTATCTAATTATGGGGTAATGCTGCTGATATTGATACCATATTTGTTGAGTATATATTTGTTGTTGATGAGAGGGCTGTTTAAAATAAAGTATTTGAATCTTGAACCTTAACATTTTGAAAAGGTTCAATTCTATTTTTAGACTACCTAATAAAGACCTTAATGCTGATTAGAGTGGAATTAAGTCTTACCTCAACAATATTACTAAAAAAATCAGGATACAAATGGGGCCAATCATAGCGTGCGATGGACACTAAGAGTGCAGCGAGCTTGTTTCTGATAAAATATAACATTGTTTCATGTTTTGACATAAGTTCATTCATTAAATGCAACCTTATTTCTGTTTTTTCATTATCTGTTAAACTCATCCATTGTCTATTTATTATTTTCTGAAAAAAAAAGAAAATTTTAGTACATACTCATATTTTTAGTTCTGTAATCTACACACTACATGTACTATAACATTGATATGTTATTTACACTGTAATGAACTTAGCAGTATAATATCAAGTAGATTAGGTTCTTTCAGTGATAACATATGGAATCAAGAAGTCTCTCTGGGCTTTAGTGATGCAACAAAAGGTACACTTATCTCATGGGACCAATGTACTTTGGAGACCTCAAGTTGCTGAGGTGACCATCTTGCATTTAACACTATCACCATCATTAGATTAGTCTTCTATCATAATTACACCATGCTGTCAATATGAATCGACTGAAAGTGTTTTTTGGCAACCACTTCAGGAACCTATGTATAGCATTGACCATATCCATTGTGCAAGATGATAAAAAACTGAGTTACCTCAAGCGTAGTCAGTATAAACATTAGCACATATTGGTTCTGTGATTTTTGAAGAAATAATAAACAATGCTTCCATGAGTCGCGATTGTTTGAAAAGTTCTCGAGCATATTTTCTATTTCTCTTTTTCTAAAATTATTGGTAGTCGGAGCGAAGAACTCCGACATCAGCATCTCTAACGAGGCCAACGCCTCGTTCATCTCGAATTCAGACTGTAAGTAAACAGAAACAGGACCTAAATTTTATAAGGCAGATAACACACAAATTTATACATTTATGTGTAAACAAACCTAAGAAATTATTTTTAACAAAATGTATGAAAGAATCACACTTACCATGATGGCAAAGTTTTTAGGTTCAGGAATATTTATTTAATGGAAAAAAAATACTATCGCAAAGTGACCATTGTTGTTATAGTTAATGTTTATTTATTTAGTTGTTTTTTTTACTATCACGAATACCGACGTGATTCCAAAAAATCCGGAAAAATAATAAAAATTAAAATGCAAATGTCAAAACAAAAACCATTCTATAGTTTGTGATCTGTGTCAAAATTCTCTAGTTTTGTGGTCTGTGATCAAAGACATTAAACTTTATCAAGACTGAGCACTATGATGGAAAAAACGGTCCGCGTGAGAGGGCACCTCAGGTCCCTTTCTAATTTAAGGTGACCATGATGAAAAAAAAATTCACAGGACAAATTTTTTTTAAAAACGATTGTGTATATATTGATAATATTGATATAACATGTATCTAGATGCTTGTGCTGATTTACCCACTGATTGACTGCTGACTCATTTATCACTTCGCCCGGGAATTTCAAATAATATTTTTTACACAAACCAACTCCTGACAATAATATACATACACAATAAAAAAAAAATATCCAATTTGGTGCAGTCGATCGGAAGTTAAGGTAGGTATGTGCTTACACATAAACATGGGAGACTTATTTTTATTATAATAGTAGACTATTATAAAATAAATAAAATAAAAATAGCCTTTATTGCTGATTTTACATTTGCTTTCTTATAATATTATATCATAAATAAACTTATTGATCAGCGTGTCCCTTGACATAGGCCTCCTCTAAACTCTTCCATATGTGCCTGTCTTTTGCCAGTCTGGTCCACGTTTTCGGTTTTACCCGCCAACCTTGAAATGTCATCTTCCCATCTTTTCGTTTGTCTTCCCCTTTTCCTGTTTTTGTGCCCAGGATACCACTCCATCACTTTTTTAGTCCATTTTTCGATGGGCTCTCTAATCATATGGCCAGTCCAACGCCATTTTTGTTGTTTAATAAGTTCATCTACTTTTTGAATTTTGTTTTTTCTTTTATGGTTTTGAGTTTTACTCTGTCCCTTAACTTTACACCAATCACGCTTCGCTCGATTGAGTTTTGACAAGTTTTTAGTGTTGTTAGGTTTTTGTCTGTTAGCGCCCATGTTTGCTAAGCGTATGTAAGACATGGTAATATACAATTAGTATTGAAAATTTTTCTTTTGTCTTTTATCGGTATATGCTTGTTTTTCATTATTTCACTAAGGGACCAGTATTTTTTCCAATAACAGTTAACGGAAATTGTTAAAGACAACTAATATTATGTGTACTCTGTGGTCACAGAACACAAGTCTGTGATGGGAATGACAGATGTAATAATTTATGTAAGTTGTCTGTGGTACAAACTCAATCCCTTCTTGTCAATGGCTGCTGATTAAAAGACATCGTCTCAGTTTAAAATAAAGAATTTTAATTTTTCCCAATCCCGTAATCCGAATAATTTAACAGGTTATGGGCCCAGGCTCGCAACTGTTTAATTACAGGATTCTGGATTGGTGAAAAATATAAAATTCGGTGTGGTAAAGCACCAGCCGGGAGCACGGCGCACGTGGTCAAGCGTGTACAATGGAGGCGATAAATCTCAGCGCAATCAATGACATCAAGCTGCGGGATGCATCGCAGTGGGCAGCATGGAAGTTCCGGGTGAAGGTACTTCTAAAGGCGGCAGGCGTGTCGAGCATCGTGGACGGTTCCAGTCCAAGGCCGGATGAGGCAAAAGAAGAGTTTGCAGCGTGGGCAAACGATGATGCAAAGGCGCAGAACCTCATTGTAAGCAGGTTAGCAGAAAAGACCATTTCACAAATACTAAGTTGCACAACAGCCAAGCAAATTTGGGATAGGTTAAACACAATTTTTGAGCAAAAGGGCAACTTATCATTACACTTAGCACAAGAAAAATTTTACAACCTTAAGTTTGAAGAAAACGACACAGTAGCACAGTTCTTAGGGAAGCTTGAAGAAATCTTAGCAACGTTGGAGTCACTAGGGCTTCAAATATCTAAAAGCATGGTGATCACAAAGATTACTTCATCGCTACCAGCTTCTTACAAGCACTTCGTGTCTGCCTGGGAATCTGTTGACTCGGACAAACAGACATATGAAGAACTATCTTCTAGGCTACTCGTTGAGGAGATACGACTGAAACAAGGGACTAGCTCAACATCAGAAGCATTTCAAACGATCAAAAAGGGACGTAAGTGTTTTAAGTGTCACGTTGAAGGCCATTTTAAGTCCGATAACAAGTGTAACATACCTAAGCGTAACAAAAAGTTTTGTGGTTATTGCAAAAAGTCAAATCATGATATCAGTGAGTGCTGGTTTAGAAATAAGTCTAAAGTAATGTCTAGAGACAAAAGCAATGGTAATGCACTCTGTGTAAGTGTGTCCCCAGCCTTAAATGCACAGTCATATCAATATAAAGATTTATTTGCTCTAGACTCAGCAGCGTCGGAGCACATGGCTCATAATATAAAATATTTTACAAAATACGAGCAATTATCATCACCTAGACAAATAATTTTAGGAGACGGTAAAGTCATCCCAGCTATAGGTGTAGGTACTATACATTTAGAAGCGTACAATGGTTCTGAATGGGTTGAAACAACCTTAAACAACGTTTTACATGTGCCAGATATAATGTTAAATTTGTTTTCTGTTAGTTCAGCTACAGATAAAGGATATATCTTAGAAATGAACAAAAATAACTGCATTTTTAGTAAACCTAATCAAAAGCAAGTTTGTGCTATAGCTAAAAGAAAAAATAAATTATATTTCATGGAATTTAGGTTAAAAATGAGTGATACAGCTTGCGTAGGCAAAGTTGAAAATAATTTGTTAGAGTGGCATTGTAAAATGGGTCATCAGGACATAGAACAGGTAAAAAATATTTTAAAAAGAAGTAATATTAGTATATCAAGTGATAATAGCGAATCAACGTGTGAAGACTGCCTTAGAGGTAAACAACATAAACAGCCTTTTCCTATATGTGAGGTCAAAGGTCAAAGACCAGGTGAGATTCTACATCTGGATTTATGCGGAGCAATGGAGGTTAGTTCATTGGGTAATGCAAATTACTACTTGTTAATTAAGGATGATTATTCTCGTTTTCGAACAGTTTATTTCCTGAAAAATAAATCAGAAACAGTTACATATGTTGAAAAATTCCTACAGTATGTCACTAACAACTTAGGTCACAAAGTTAAAATAATTAGATCAGATAATGGTAAAGAATTTAAAAATCAGCAAATGTTGTCTTTGTTAGACAAAATGGGTATAATACACCAAACAAGTTGTGCTTATACTCCGGAACAAAACGGGTGTGCGGAGAGAGAAATAAGGACAATAACAGAGGCAGCTAGGACTATGCTGTTAGGCTCAGGTTTAAGTAAAAGTTTATGGGCAGAATCTGTAAATACTGCAGTTTTTATCTTAAATAGAACTGGTAAGAGTAGAGTTATAGGAAAAACACCATATGAGTTATGGTTAAATAAAAGTATTTTTGATATTAAGCAATTAAAAGTTTTTGGTTCAAAAGTATCCGTTCATATCCCTGACAACAAGCGTCTTAAATGGGATTCAAAATCAGAAGAAGGTTATTTTGTAGGCTATGGTGAAAACACCAAAGGTTATAGGATATATTTTCCAAATAAAAATGATGTTCTGATCAAAAGAGAAGTAATATTTATAAAGCAAACAGAACATGAGAGTGAAAAACACATATCAGAAGAATGTGAATGGCCTGTAGAGTATTTAGAAGATGATATAAGCCAAGGAGATGAATATACAGCACAGCTTCTACGAAGAGGATACTATGACCGAACAAGACCAAATAAGAGAAGAAAAAGAAAATCAAGAAGAAATACAGAAAGCAACCGAATTCTCGCTAAATAATCCAAAAGGTTTAGAACAATCAAGAAGTTCACAGAGCGACCAAGAAGAAAGTGTTTCATGTACACAAGGACAGAAGGAACAAGAAACTAAAAGACCATCAAGGAAGAAGGTGACGCCACAATGGCTTGACCAGTATGAAACAGGTTTTATGACAACATATTATAATGAACCGTTGACATATGAAGAGGCCATGACAAGAGATGACAAAGAAGAATGGGTTAAGGCGATCAAGAGAGAAATGGACACTCTTAAATCAAATAACACCTTTACAGTGGTCAACACCATACCCAAGGGAACAAACATTGTCTCCACAAAATGGGTTTTTAAAATAAAAGATACAGATGAAGGAAAGTTATATAAGGCTAGGTTAGTAGCTCGAGGATTCGAACAAAAGGATAGTGGGTCAGACGTTTATTCCCCCGTTGCAAAGTTAGGAACTTTTAGGATTTTCATGGCTATGGCAAACAAATTAAAACAGTCAGTTTATCAAATGGATGTGGTAGGAGCCTTTCTACATGGTGATATTAAAGAAACGGTATACATTAAATTGCATACAGGGGAGATATGCTTACTTAATAAATCTCTGTATGGTTTAAAGAAAGCTCCAAAGTATTGGAATGAAAAATTTGATAATTTTATTACAAAGCTAGGTTTTAAAAGATCTATTAATGATTCTTGTCTATATTACAGAAATAAAAATGGTAAATATATGTATGTATTACTATATGTAGATGATATTCTATATTTTGGTTCAGATCAACAGGAATTACAGAGTTTCAAAGCTCAGTTATGCCAAAATTTCAAAATGAAAGACTTAGGTTTAGCTTCTACATATTTGGGTATAAATATTAAACAAGAAAACGGTATAACTACTTTAAACCAAGAAAAATATTTAATTTCAATTCTGAAAAGGTATAAAATGTTAAATTGTAACGCTGTTTCCACCCCGATAGATCAAAATTTTAATTTTCAAATATTACAAAGGGAACAGTCAGAAAGTAGTGAAAAAGAAACAAAATGTAGGCAGTTAATAGGTTCTTTATTATATGCTGCGTGTGGTACTAGACCAGATATATGTGTCGCAGTTAGTTTCCTGAGTAGGTTTCAACATTGTGCAAGCCAGCTGTTATACAAGTGTCTGAAAAGAATATTAAGATATATTAAAGGTTCATTACAACTTTCATTAGTTTACAACTGTAATGATACAATGATAGAAGGTTTTGTAGACGCAGATTTGGCTGGTGACATGCTTGATAGAAAATCTACATCAGGTTTTATATTTAAATTATTTGGATGTGTAATCTTATGGTATAGTAAGAAACAAATGTGTGTGACTTTGTCCTCTATTGAATCAGAATATATTGCTTTGAGTTTATGTATTGTTGAAGCAAATTGGTTAAACAATCTTTTGTGTGAATTTAATATTAAATGTAATAACATAACTATTTATGAGGACAATCAGTCAGTGATTAAATTAGCTTATAATTCTGAGAACATTAAAAGATTGAAGCATGTTGATATTAGATACAGATACATTGTAGAACGAATAAATAAGGGATTAATTTCATTAAAGTATGTAAATAGTTCTGAAAACATTGCAGATATTCTTACTAAACCATTGGGTAAAACAATGTTTGAAAAATTAAAGAATAGATTGTTAAATTTCCACTGTTCTGCTAAATGAATTGTATAAGTTATTAGTTATAAAGGATTTGTAATATCTGTGTGTAAATTAAAATGTTAGCATATTTTAAAATTGAAAAATAAAGACAGAGTACTTAATATGTATGTAAATAAAATAAATATTAGTTGAGCGGGGGTGTTAAAGACAACTAATATTATGTGTACTCTGTGGTCACAGAACACAAGTCTGTGATGGGAATGACAGATGTAATAATTTATGTAAGTTGTCTGTGGTACAAACTCAATCCCTTCTTGTCAATGGCTGCTGAATAAAAGACATCGTCTCAGTTTAAAATAAAGAATTTTAATTTTTCCCAATCCCGTAATCCGAATAATTTAACAGAAATATTATTGAATACGTTATTAAATATGTTTATCTGGGACATCTACTTTCAACTAAAGATTGCATGTCAAAAGAAATTGATAGGAGGGTCATTAACACAATATGGAAAAAATCTCAGGAAAAAATACTGGTCCCTTAGTGAAGACTATTATTATACATCTGCAATTAAAGTCCTACTACAAGAAAAATCTTTGATCTACGTAATTCATGGTTACCCTACAGAATAGCAGTGAACAAACCGCCATCTTACTTGTAGTAATACCAGACCCAAGGACATAAATACTACTTTTACTCAATAATAATATTTTTTTTAATACAACGAAATAATTATCATTTAAAATAATTATAATAACTGTAGAAACTTATTAAAATAAGTTTCAGAGTTTATAGATGTTTCGTTTTGGTATATTATAAATAAAAAAAAATAAAAAAATTACCGTTTCTACCAAACCTAATAAGCTTGTAAGATAATAGCTCCTCTAAATTAGTAGCAATAAGTGTCAATTTAGCTTAGCAACAATGGTTAGTACTCAATCTTGTTTAGTGTATAATATCTTTGTCTGTGATCCAACCAATAACCACAGACTAAGGATACATTTGAAAGACATAAAGTTTAAAAAATATAAAGTTCCCCTAAAACATAAATTTCAATGCTTTGTGTACCTACCTCAAAGGTGTTATAACGTATTACATAACACATAGATCGTAGAATCTTTCATCATTGACATAACATTACAATCTATGTTACATAATTCGTCATAAGTCCATGTTCTGTGGCTTGTGCTTTACTCTATAGTTTAGGTATGAATTTGTTGTCTGTGGTATGAACTTGTTTGCCGGTCTGTACTCTGTAATTGTAAAAAAAAAGAATCAATGAAGGAACAAAGAACGCTAGTTGATAGCTCTAGAAACACAGAAAACAAAATCATTCCTTGCTCTGTGTCTAGAAAATTATAAATTGGAAGCCGATAAAAACATCATAAAAATATGTAATGTATGTACTAGTTAGATCATAAAGTTTTAGTTAGCCTAGAGTACATTGAGTTAGTTAGCGTTTAGCGTTGGTAAAATAAAATATCATAAATAGATAAATGAAAAGGAAGTAGAATTTATGGAATTGTCTTGAGCCTTCAAGAAGTGAAACATGGAAGTAGAAAACACTCAAAATAATGACATACAAACAGCCCCAACTGAGGAATCGCCTAAGTCTACAAGTGCTGCAGACCATGAAATTGCAACAGCTTCGGTAACAACGGTAAATGGCAACGAAGCTGAAGCCAGCACTCGGGTTCCCAACTCAAAAGATGCACAGAAACCTTCACCGAAAAAGCCCAAGAAACGGAAACCTAAAACACCGCGCGATGTTACTGCACCGAGACAACCGCTTACAGGTGAAAATAAAATTTACTCTTTAATGCAAATTACCTAAGAACCCATTAAGTACATAAATAGATACGAGGTGATAAGAACCTTGGAACTTCCTTGTTAACATGATGAAGTTAATGTGCAAAATTTCATCTTTTTAGGACCAAAAGTAAAGTTTGTCAGAGATGAGTCGGAGTGAATAAGTCTGGATTTTTATTGTTATTTGTAGATTTATGATAATTTGTAGGTTACGTACGATTTCTGAATGAAAGGCGTGACCAGTTACGAGCTGAACAACCAGAACTTGGGTTTGCAGAGTTGACTCGGCAGCTAGCCAGTGAGTGGAGTAAACTTCCCGCTGAAGAGAAACAGCAGTACTTAAATGCAGCTGACCAGGATAAGGAACGGTAAAATACCAAGTTAATTTTATTACACAAATAGCTACAATTCACGAAGGCCAGTTTTTTTGTCATGAAGTGTAGAAAAGATACACCTACATTGCAGAAATGGATTAGCCTGGCAGTGCTGTAATCAATTTTACCTCAAACATTTCAACTGTAAGGACCTTAGTGCTAAAATTTCCTTTGGTTTGCTGATTACTCAATGCCCAAAATACTTTCATTAGAATAAATACATGGTTAGTTTAAAAGGGTAATTTATTATTTATGTATATATTTTCAGGTACATAAAAGAATGGGCAGAGTATAAAAAGACTGATGCCTACAAAGAGTTCAGAAAACAACAAACAGAACAAAAAGATGCATGCAGCTCATCAAAGAAAATAAAGCAAACCGCAAACGTTGTTAATGCTGGGACAGATATAGGTATGCATCACTATAAAAAACCAACTTATCATTCCCACCTATGAGTGAAATTACCATCAAATTTAGTTAGTTTTCCCCACTTTTTTAACTACCTCTTTAGCAGTGCAGTTGCCGTGCTGTCAGATTTAAGTGATTACCTCTTTAGCACTGCCATGCTGTCAGATTAAAGTAATTACCTGTTTAGCACAGTTGTCATGCTGTCAAATTTAAGTAATTACCTCTTTAGCACAGCTGCTGTGCTGTCAGATTTAAGTAATTACCTCTTTGGCACAGTTGCCATATCGTCAGATTTTAAGTAATTACCTCTTTGGCACAGTTGATATACTGTCAGATTTTAAGTAACTACCTCTTTGGCACAGTTGCCACTGTCCGATTTTAAGTAATTACTAATTACCTCTTTGGCACTATTGCTGTGCAGATTTAATTGGGTGGTGAGTTGTATTTGGTCCTGGCATAGGGCAATTGGTAATTTTAAAATTTCCTAATTATCTTAAGTCAAAATAGAACACTTCAACTGTGGCTAGCAGCCATCCTTTTGCCACACGATTAAGATTCGTGTGATGCTGTGTAGCAATTTGAGGAGTTATTTAAGGATTTTCGCAATATTAAATTTTAATGTGAATGGGATCTTCTTGTTTCTTGCAGTTGCTGCACAAACGGCGGAACAAAATGTGATCAATGCAAATGTCGCCGCCACCGCTTCGGTCAACAACGCGACCAGGCAGCCCACGCCGCCGCGCCCACGACCCTGCATCACACCTGCTTCGGTAAGGATTTAAATTTTTTTGATATAACACAACACATACACCTACCCATGTAAGTGTGATGTAGATGATTAACAAGAATAACAGGCACTACAGTGGAACTAATCTGGAACGACTCTGCAAGAAGAGGTCTACCACCAGTAACATTATTATCATTATTTATGATTTCATTGGGTAAAATTATTAACAACAGATACATAATTCAATTTAATATGTAAAGGGCTTCTTGCCAATGGCTGATGACGAATTTACTTTGGGTGTAGTGGCAAAGTGGTTATATATCTGATATTCGTCACCTAAGAATTTATAATCCAGTGGGCTTTGGCTGAATTTACTCCTGAGACTATATAAAAAGGAATTTTGGAAAGATCCTTCACAACTAAATGTGTGTGTAAATACTAATTAGTATGTACTACTAGCAAAGACACACAGCCAAGCGATTTAGCGTTCCGGTGCGATGCTTGTAGAAACCGTTGAGGTAAATTTACTTACCCTTCCTTATTTACCCCTTAGTATGATAACATCTTAGGCTGCATCATCATTTACCATCAGGTGAGATGGCAGTCAAGTACTAACTTGTATAGAACAAAAAAAATGTATTCTTTTTTAATTGCTTATTATTTGTTTTACAGGGTGAAGAAATGTCTGGGGATACAGATATCCCTATATTCACAGATCAGTTTCTTCAACACAATAAGCTTAGGGAATCTGAGTTACGCCAGTTACGTAAAGCCAACTCTGATTTTGAACAACAGGTAATAATTTTATTTTTATTTTAGCAGAGTGATTATATAATAGGCATTTTTTAGCAGACCTTCCTCTACCTCATTATTACTTTCTATCAGGCAAGATATAAATTAGCCTACTATAGCACGGTCGCGGAGCATGAAGAATTTCGTACATTGACCTGTTACTACCTGTCTCTGTCACTCCCGCGTCAAAATGTCACATCGCGTCGTGTGCGAGCGTGACCGCATTGGTCACGCTCGCACGCGACGGGGTCATTGCATCATCTGCAAATACGAAATTCTTCGTGCTCCGCAACCGTGCTTTGACTGCGAAAAACTAAATTTGGATTTCGCGGGCTACTTCGGCCGATCTAATCATTTGTAAGCAGCGAGAAAGCACATAACTTCAGAAATTGGCTGAAACGATAATTTGTCTGACGTTTTATTGCTAAAGAGAACCTTGCTAGAAAAAATTGTATAGGAATTGGATGTTGTTAGTTTTTTTAGCTCTTATTAACACTTTGTCCGCTAATATTAGCGCTAATTTTTATTATTTATCCTAATTTGCGGCTCTATACGTCTGCGTACTTGCGACACGCCAAGCGTGATGAGTTAACAGCTTAAAGAGATTAATTAGAGAGAAATTTGGAAACACAAACGTCTGTGTTTCAGCAGGTTTTGTGTTAAGATTGTTATCAGTAAAATAAACCTATCTTAAAAATCCCGATTTTATAGCCAGTGTGTGAACTGTTGTTAAAATTGTTTTGGTCAGAACGCCATTCTGCAACGCCACGCAGAGGAAGTGAGTGCGGCCACGTGTCGGCTGCGCGCGGAGACTGCGGCCGCGGCAGAGCGCACGGCCGCGCTCGTGGCTCATCGCCGGGCGCTCGTCAGCTCGTTGGTGCAGGCGTTGCAAGCAGTTGCTTTGCCGTTGCAAGGTTAGATAAGATAAGATAAGATAAGATCAGCTTTATTTCCTTCCATACAGAGAGAGAAAAGAAAAATACAATAATACAATAATAATTACATGCAGAGTATAAATTATAAAATATTAATTTAAAATAAGTATTAATATAAATTATAAAATATTAATTTAACTGTATGGACCCCCTTCGGGTAAAAGCCTCCTCCAAGGACTTCCATTTTTCTTTGTTGGTCGCAGTGGTCATCCATCTTTTCCCGGCTAACGCCACTAGCTCGTCCGCCCACCTGGCTACTGGGCGGCCTCTCGTTCTGGTGCCTCGTGGACCGGACCATTTTACAGTTCTGACAGTCCACCTATCATCACGGTATCTGGCCACATGTCCAGCCCACCTCCACTTTCTCTGTTGTGCGAAAGTCAAAGCGTCAGACACCTTTGTTCTTTTACGTAGATCAACATTTTTCCACCTATCTTTCAGTTTAATGCCTAGGTAACTTCTTTCCATTTTTCTCTGAGTGGTTTGAATTTTGTGTCTAGTTTTGTGATCAAATGTCCAGGTTTGGCAACCGTAGGTGAGACATGGAAGAATTTCTGAATCCATAACTATTCTTTTGGTTTGTAATGGTAGATTTGATTTGAATATTTCTTTATGAGCCCAATATTTCTTCCAGGTGATTGCTATTCTTCGGTCCATCTCTGCCATATTCCTTTCTTTGCTAAAAGAGATCTGTTTGCCCAGATACACATACTTATCAACAAATTCGAGAGGGGTGTTATTTATCATAATGGGTGCTATGTGATGATTCGTCATAACTTTCGTTTTGTCAAGATTCATTTCTAGACCCACTTTTATACTTGCCTGGTGAAGCATATTTATCATAGTGTTTAATTGTTTTGGAGTTTCCGAGAACAGGATGATGTCATCTGCAAACCTGAGATGACTAAGGTGATGTCCATTAATGTTAATTCCTTGCTTATTCCATGGTAAGTTTTTCATTACATTTTGAAGGACGGCTATGAACAATTTTGGGGAAATCGGATCACCTTGTCTTACTCCTCTGTGTATGTTTATTTTTTCACCCGTTCTGTCTAGCTTGACTCTGCTTGTACTGTTGGCATAGATATTTTTCAAGATATTGATATATTTTTCATGAATGTTTTGTTCTTTCAGGGCTTTCCAGATGCTGTTATGTGACAAAGTGTCAAATGCTTTCTTGTAATCAATGAAAGCTAAATACAATGGTCTGCGAAATTCTAAATATTTTTCTATTACCTGATCAACTACTAGAATGTGGTCTACGGTGCTGAAACCGCTTCTAAAACCCGCCTGCTCGATTGGTTGGTGTGCATCGATTTCGGAAGATATTCTTTGCAGTAGACAGGAGGCAAACAGTTTGTAGAGACAAGGCATCAGGCTAATAGGTCGATAGTTTGCTATATCCGCTGGGTCTCCTTTTTTGTACAGCAGGATGATTTCGGATTCTGTCCATTGGTGAGGCACTGCTTCTTCATCTAATATTTTATTCCATAGTAGAGTGATAGGTGTCAGTAGTAGAGTTTTTGCATATTTAATACATTCATTTGTAATCTTGTCTGATCCTGGGCTTTTATCTGGTTTAAGATTCATTATTTGTTTGAGTATTTCAGGCTCCGTGAACTCTTCAATTGGGGATATGTCATTACATTGGTAATTGTAATTGAATTGTCCTGATGATCCTTGCTGGCTATACAGTTTTTTATAGAAGTCAGTAGCTATATTTATGATCTCTAGTCTAGAGTTGCATTTGGTAGAGCCCGGCAGAAGTGATGGTATCCAGTTTTTTGATTTATTTAATTCTTTACCAGCTTTCTTCGTGGATCTAGATTTTTCAATATTTCTCTGAATAGTGTTTAGTCTATAAGTGTCGTAGCACCTCCTTATTTCCTTATTTGTAATTTTGTAAAGATATTTCAGATTTTCTTTATCATTCTTGTCTAGTTTTTGTTTATTTAAAAGTTCGTTTCTTTCCTTCATGAGTTCTAGCGCCTTTTCGGACAGAATTCCAAACCTGTTTGTCCTTTTGATATGTTTTAAACTTTCAAATATAGAGCACATTATTTTTTGGCAGTATTCATTAGCATTATACATTCTATGTGTTGTCAAAAGGTCTGGTATATATATTTTTAGGTTTTCTAGGTATTTTTCTTGTTCCTTTGATGTTTTTAATGATACTGAGGTGTTACAATAGTTACGTCTACTCTTCTTCTTTGCCTGCAGCTGGATAGTAGCTCTAATCAACCTGTGGTCTGATCCAAAGGGAACTGATGTCAGGACCTCGTACCTAGAAAATAAGAGAGGTTTTGTGGTCATGATATAATCAATCTCATTTTTTGTATTCTTGTCCGGAGAGATCCATGTCCATCTGTTACTATCCTTTAATTTAAACATAGTGTTCACAATTTTTAGATTGTGTTCGTATGCATATTGAATCAATCTATCTCCACGAGGGCTTCTGTTGCCATAGCCAAATTTCCCAGCAACTAGATGCTCATGATTCTTAGGTATGCCAATCTGTGCGTTAAAGTCTCCCATGGAGACAACATAATTTGTTGAAATAGAGTCATGCGCTTTTGTCAAATCCTCGTAGAATTTGTCTATGTCCTCTTGAGATGAGCATTCAGTAGGGGCATATGCCTGTATTATAGCAAAAGGTAACTTTTCGAGTTCTAATTCCAACACACACACTCTCTCAGAAATTCCGGTGAAGGTTTTAATATTTTCTTTGTATTTTTTCTTCACAAGGAAGCCCACACCATACAGGCCTTTGGTTTGTCCTATATAGTATATGATGTAATGATCATCTTCTATAATACTCTCACCCATACGTCGGACTTCGCTTAATCCTACTATATCATGCTTAATGTTTTTTAGTGCTGTCTTTAGCTCGATAAGTTTTGTTGTTGATTTTAATGATTTAACGTTGTAAGTACAAATATGGATATGGTTTTTTCTTACCATTGATATTGTCCTTGGAGGGTTTTGGTCGATCTCCCCCGTGTTGACCAAACATGCTGGGGGATAAGAGGTTGGAGGGTCCGCATGTGGTTGCTATACTATGTTTTGTTGGGTTGTCTTCGCTTGCATTTGGCTCTGAGATATGTCTTTAGAAGTATAATTTAATTTTGGTTTGTGTAACACATAATCCTTCAAATTTGTTGCTTTATTCTTTTTCGGTTGCTGCTTATTACCATGATGAACTGCTAGAGTGCTGGAGTGAGATGTCTCCGGGGATTCAGACAAGTTTCTCTTGTTTACCTGAGCACGAGAAGTTTGCTTGGTGTTTGATATAATAAGCTTATCATATTTGATGAATGCAGTATTACCCGCTGCTCTTTCTTTCCTCAGCTGAATTTGAAGCTCCTTGCGCTTATTAAGGACTTCTAATGGGAAATCTTCTTTTATGTAGTATGGAGTATTGCTAAGATTATTCCTGTTATTCCAAATTTTTATTTTGAAGCCCATTGTGGTAAACGATATCACAACTGGTCTCACTTTCTCGCTTTTCTTCCCCAATCTCCTCACTGCTTCAACCATGTTTGCATCACACTGAACTTGAAGATATGTATTTATTATGTTAATTGTTTTTTCTTCCAATTCATGGTATGATTTTTCACACTCTTCTATTCCGAAAAAGACGAGGTTTTTACGTCTTATGTGTCTTTCTAGGTTGTTTACTATTGTCCTTTGTTCATCCAATTTATTGTCCAGAAGTTCACTTTTTAATTCCAGCATATTGAATTTCTCATTAATATTGTTATTTATTGTACTTGTTATATCCGTCTTCATTTCTAATATATCTTGTTTTTGTTGTTTAATGTCCTGTTGCATTTGCAGAAGCATATTTTTAATTTCCTCCATCGTATAGCGATAGATCACAGGATGAAATGTCAAACGGAATTTGAATTTCGCGCGCACTGAAGCCGTATGCCTGAGAGCAGTTTTTTACTTTAGATAATCAAACAAGATAAGTGGATTAAAAGCACTTTGTCCGTTTAGATATGGATAAAGTTTGATTACGCTACGAAATGTCAAGCGTAGTTTGTGTTTTTGTGATTTGTCAGCATGCCGGTAACGAATGTATTTGTTCGCAGAAAGCACTTTTTGAGATTATGATTGTTAATTGTTTCTGTTTTTGCACTTAATACTCTTTATTTCGTAACTGTTTTTAATATACACACGCAACAATAGTGTTTTTTCGGCGATTGTCCCGTACTTTTTATCCGCTATGGTTTAATGAATGACGTTCACTGAGTCATATTTTGCACTTTTTTCACAAACACTACTGCTTGAAAACAATGACTTTCATATTATTTTCGTGAAATAGCATACTGTTTTTAAGTTTGCACACTTTTTTCACTACTTTATGCACTAAAATAATTTTAAAGTTCATTTAAATCACGAATGCGATGACAACCGTGGCAGTGTTGCCAACCAACCAAGGTTAGATTCACTTTTTAATTTGCACAACACGCTTTTTTTTTACTCTATACAAGTTTAGTACTTGGCTGCGATCTCACCTGATGGTAAGTGATGATACAGCCTAAGATGTTAGCGTACTAACTTGGAAGGGTTAGTAAATTTACCCTAACGGTTTCTACAAGCATAGCATCGGAACGCTAAATCGCTTGCCGGTGCGTCTTTGCTGGTAGGGTGGTAACTAGCCACGGCCAAAGCCTCCCACCAGACCAGACCTAAGCCAATTTAGAAATTATGAAATTCCAAAGTGGCCTGTGGCGGGAATCGAACCCGCAACCTCCCACTCGAATCCGAGCGCGCCACCACTGCACCAGGGAGGTGATGGAAACTTAAAAATCATGCACAGCAATGGTACATAGAGAAGAGTGGACTGGTTACTTGAATACAATCTCAACTGACGATGCATTCGAAGAATTCTTCCAACTTGTTTTTGTAATTTCCAAATTATTGTAACTTCTCTAACTTGCTTAAAGATTGCATTGTAACTCTTAATCACTGCTGTCGTTGCCGGCTGGTAGTATTTAGCCACTGTAATCTTCCCAGCAGTATTAGATTAGTTAGATAGAAAAGGTACTATAAAATATGCAACTTTGTGGTGTAGTGCAATAATTGAACTGTCATTATATCTATTACTGAGTTTCACCAGAGTTAAATATATTATGAAGTGTGCATTTATTTTTATTGCTTTTTAACTTGTAGTTTGGTTTACCAGGTGGATCTGCCGGCGCTACAGAGAGCAATATAGAAGAGTACATGGAAAAACTGCACAGCTTTGCTTTAGAAACTAAGAACAACCCTCTGGTCAAACAAGCAAAAGAGATATTGAACAGAATTGAGCTACCATTAGTTTGAAACTACAAATAAAATGAAAAATTTATTTAGTGTTTTATTTATATTAAAGATATATCTACATAATAATATTATGTTAACCCTATAGCTGACAACTAATATATCAATACAAAAGTCAAATGTTAATACTCACAAACCAAATAAGGATGAGCTTGTAAACATAAATGATATAAGATCATTTTTCTTGTGTTGCAACATAGTAATAAGCATATAGAGCCAGCTTCTTGAATAATAATTGATGATTATCATCCAGATTCACTTCAAATTTTATTTAGAGCAATGATGCTTTAATTGCTTATATTATGTTTATGGCATTATTAGTAGCTACATATCAAATCTTATAAAAGAAAGTTGTGTTAGTTACACTACTCGTATTTATAACTCAAGAACGGCTTTACCGATATGGCTGAAAATTGGTGAAGAGGTAGCTTAGAGCCAGGAACATAGGATACTATTTATTCCGTTCGAGAAAAAAATTTATATGGCAAAACAACGTTTGTCGGGTTAGCTAGTTTTCAATAAAACTTAGCAAACAGCATGAATTGAATTTTTGTTATGCTTCATTAAGGAATTGTTTACTTCATTAGATGTACAACTTGTTTGTTATGAGACCGAGAAGAGTGAGTCAATTGTTGCCTCAAGCTTAGGTCTGAAGTTGTCGCGCCTACCGTTATAGTATCGAGAGTCGAAACAAGCAAATCTTCAAACACTGGCATCCAGAGTGCCCGGAAATGAGGCTGAATGAAAGGAGAGAAGTAAGCCAGTATTAAACGGGCAATTGTAACTATTGCCATTACAGGCCATGAAACTTGGTTGGAAATTTGACCAAGAAAATATGATATCTTTTTAATTAAGTACTGTTTAATGAAATAATGTCAAAAAACTTAAAAGTAGGGGATAGAGCTTAATCTTTTTTACATTAACCATGTCTTTATTTTAAGCTCTTATCTTGTAGGGTTTTTTTAGACAAATCTTCATCATCTTGTCCATCTGAGAGTTTATCAGGAAATTCGTCACTGTCTTCCTCATTTAAGAATTTTTCAAATTCTTCATCTGCTTGCCCATCTGAGAGTTTTTCATACGAATCTTCGTCTGCTTGCTCATCTGAGAGATTTTCACATGATTCTTCATTTTCTTTCTTGACATTCCCATCAAAGTGGTGTAAATTTCTTCTCCAGATTTTTATCAGGGCATCCCATGATCTTCTACTATATTTTGAATATTTATCAGGAGTTTTTGGTTGATCTTTTGTGCGTTTTTCTCTGAAAAGTAATATAGATTATTAAAAAATAATTTTCCTTAATCTTAAAAAAGTAGTTTTGCACATTCAAATCAATTCTACCTCTCACAAATTCCAACACCTACTAGTATTATACACACCAGTTTTGTGAAATAATGCACAGAAGCTACATAAAAAGATTATTCATTTCAAAAGACAAAAATATGTATTTTATCTAGATATTGATTGGCAACAGTTATTGGCATAATTGGTAGTGCTTCGGCCTTTGGCATTGGAGGTTGTGGGCTCGTTTGCCCATCTAATAATAGTCTCTTTAGCGAAATCTAGATTAAAAATATTGGCCCGAACCTTTAGGTATTTTATATTTACAATTCTGACACTATATTAACAAGTCTGGCC
This sequence comes from Coenonympha arcania, assembly GCA_036785405.1. Lineage (NCBI taxonomy): Eukaryota > Metazoa > Arthropoda > Insecta > Lepidoptera > Nymphalidae > Coenonympha > Coenonympha arcania. The sequence goes on from CM072067.1 coordinate 10,913,715, forward strand.
ATATTAGATGAGATAGAAAAAGCCTTACTTCAATCTTGAGTTTTATTCCATTACTTACATTGGCACTTCCTTAATGTAGTTCTGGTAGCCAACAGTGTTTTTTCCATAGTCTATTTGCTTTTGTCGTCTCTGCAACACTTCTGGGTCTGTTTCCAACTCCAGTGGCTTTTTAGCAGGTTTACTGTTAATAAGAAATAATAATTTGCTGCGTTTTAATGTATGTTATTTTCCAAATTGAATTAAAATGTTTTACTAAGAATATTTTGAAGCAAAGAAACACTAGTAAGAGATTATTGAGGTAAGAGATGATAAGGGTAGTGCAGTATGTAATATTCACACACTGTCCTACTGTCTTGCATTACATTTTTTTTTATTTTTTTATTTTTATTGAACATGACATTGAAATGAGCAGGAATGTCACTTATCATCAGATAAACATCTTGTTTGTCACATGAGGCATTCTCTATATAACAAAAAACAAGTGTAAGAAAAACTAATTGGCCTGGGTATAAAACATTCAACTAATTTATTGAACTGCAATTCACATAGTCTTGTGCTTGGGTTACTAATAACAACAGGTAAGGTATTAACAAAAACCACTAAATTGCACCCACCTGGTGCTCTCAGTAGCATTAGGTTTTGATCTTTTTCGACTGCTAGAATTTTCTCTGCTGTCACTTTTCATTTTTCCCTTTTTTGCTTGAGGAACTGAAACATTAATATTAATATTTGTAATATAATAAATTCATAATGTATGTAGCTTGACTTGAAATGGGACAGAATTCTATTTTCCTGATACAGATAAATAAAATTGACATTGCAGTTGAGGACTGTTCACGAATTTTGATTCAAAAGATTTATTTCACCAGGCCCTTCTTACAGGCACATATGAATTATTGTCAGTAAATAATTATGCTAGTACTGTACAATTTTTGAATATACTATTATATTTAATATAATATTTCTACACATTGTGCACATCCTATTTTGAAAAAACTTTAAAAGGGCCTGTATTTATCTACACCCCCTAGGCAAGCCGGCGGGCGGCGATATAATCTCCAGCCACCGCCGACCAACCAAGGATCCTTAAGCCAAGACAAGGTTGCATATTATGCCTTAGAGGTTCGAAACCGACGGCTCACAAGTCGCAGCTTCCTCGCGATTTCCATCGTCTGGGTAAAACGGCTAACTCGGCCCGTACCCACGGCAGGATACGTCCCCTCTCGAGCCCCTTCTGCTGTAAACAAAAGTGCACAATAATTCTTACCTGATTGCTCTTCTTTCTCGGGTTCATTTCCACAGAGCTCATTCCAACTTCTTTTTATATAGTCCTCTAAACTCATGGTTTGGATTAACGGATTAACTCTTTATCTTGAACGTCCAAAGAATTTTAGAATACTTACAAACAATAGATCAAAAATTTCATAAAATTAGGTATATTCAACAATAAAATTTATCATAATGCACAAAATGATAACCTGGTGGGTAGGTACATACGCAATAAGAGTAAAGTAGTCTAAAATCTAAACTAAAGTACCTACTTAAAGTTATTTATACCATTTTTCATTTACCAATGCATATAAATTATTCGTTCCCGTTTTTAATAATGTACTCTGTGATTATTCGTTCGGGCAAAGCAACGCGCAAAGCGCGAAAAGTGACATTTGTCATTTAACAATTACCTAATGATCTGTTTTCAACCATAGACAAACTCATTGAGATAAAATAAAAACTAAAAGTTTCCTTCATTGGACAAACTAGAAAAATTTACAAACAATGAAACTGCCTCCACAGAGAATCCCTTCACATGTGCAACAGCCTTTTTAATGCTGAGGCACGTGACCCGTCAAACTGTGGAACAGCCGGACCTCAGCGGACCTCGAGCTTTGTAGCCTAATGATCAATAGCCATCTTTTTCTAACATATTGTGATGTTTCATTTCCATAAAGCTAGAATCATAGATCGTAAATAGAATCAAAGGCTAGAATAGTCAAGTAACTGAACACAGGAAAAAAAAAAAAAAAAAAAAAAAAAAGCGCGGGAAACTTCTAATTTGGTGGACGTGTTTTTTGGTTTATTGATTTTAATTGTTTTATAAAGTGGATTAGTGGAGGTTTTTTTGTGTAAAATAGTAGTTAGTTAATAGTTTTTACATATTTTTATTGGTATTTCATATAAATAGTGTATATAGGTACTACTTATCTGGTAAGCGTATAGTTTTCTACTATGGGCCCGGGGGTTGACCCACCCCCGGATAACCCCGGACTGGGGGGTCCAGGGTCAGACACTGGCCCTCCTAGTCCTGTAGCTTATAATGTAGTTATAGACGACTCATCGATGGACACTGAGGATGGTCTTATTCCTCTCTCAGAACGGAAAAGAGTCAAACCACAAAAAAGGTGCCGAATTTGCAAAACAAAGAGAAGTAGAAGTAGGAACGGTAAACAGATTACTCATGAATGCCAATGTGACGATTCAGACGAGAAGTTGGTCCCTGTTGTGAATAATGCTCAAGGCGAAAAAACTGTGCCTGTTGAAACTCATGTCCCTCCTTTCAATAATAGTGTCTCCGCTACACAACCCACTGGTGCAGGTCCCTCACAACCGCAGTTAGTAAGGAAATATGTAAGCACAGATTCAGGGCCGTTCACTGTTCACATTCAAAGGATAACCACATCTCCGAATGATCCTGTTACGCTGCACCCTATTCAATTTGGTAAAGATTTAAAAAAATATAATATCAATAATATAGTTAATGGTAGCTTAAAACGTATTGGCAGAAATAGAGTTTCTATGGCATTTACCAACTACGAAGATGCTAATTTGTTCACAGATAACCCACTAATTGCTAATCTCTCATACAAGGTTTTCATACCTAGTTTTATAGTCACTAGAGTAGGTATTGTAAAGGGTGTACCCCAAGACTGGTCTGAGGACGAGATTCAGGAAAACATTACTGTTCCTATGGGTTGTGGAAAAATTATAAAGGTTAGGCGTATTAAAAGAAAAACACCGAAAGATGATGGTACTAGTTTATTTATTAATACCAACATGGTTGTATTGACGTTCGATGGTCAAATATTACCAAAAAGAGTTTACATGTGCTATACAGCGCTCCCTGTTGAATTGTACATATTTCCAACTATACAGTGCTACAACTGCTGCAAATTTGGTCATACTAAATTGCAGTGCAGGTCAAAGCCTCGTTGTTTTAAATGCGGGGACGAACATGTCTCAGACACTTGTAACATTATCTTGGAAAATGCTTATTGTCTCCATTGCACTGGTTGCCACTTTGCCACTAGCAAACTTTGTCCCGAGTTCTCGAGACAACAAAAAATTAAAATTTCTATGGCCCAGAGCTGTATATCTTACGCAGAGGCAGCCAAAATCCATCCCCCTTCTTCAAAACCTTATACCGATGTTGCAGCCTCGTCGCCTCAGTTCGAAAATAAAAATATTACACTAACAAGACCATCTTCGCCCAATACAAATTCTCATAAAAAAACAGAGTATATTCAGCGCCGTGTACCCCCAAAACAAACTGGAGGTTACGACCGCACCATACATGACGAAATTATGAAGGAATACAATAATAATAATTCTCAAACACCTAATGGAAATGTACTAAAACATAAATCAAATACGACAATACCTCAACAATCTATAGGTCAATTAATTTTGGAACTTATTAAATTACTTTCAAATACCAGTAATCTATTTCCGAGCGATAGCTCTTCACCGTCCAACGCCGCCGAAACATTATTGACAGCTTTAAACAATTTTTTTAAGTATGGATCACAACATACTTCAATGGAATTGTAGAAGTGCAATAAGCAAAAAAACTGACATTATTTACTTATTAAATAAATATAAGCCCATGGCTATGTGTCTCTCTGAGACATGGTTAAAACCAGAGTTTTCTTTCAGAATCTCTGGTTTCGTTACTGTGAGAAGTGATAGACATGATGGGTATGGTGGAGGGGCCATACTCATTAACAAAGCCTTCTCACATAAGATTATTTCACTCCCTCCCCTCAGTGATGGTATTAATGCCATTGCTGTAATTGTAAATAAAATTTGTATAATTTCTGTGTATATACCTCATCCTTCTTCTTCCTTATGCAATGAATTTAGTCAGTTGCTTACTACCTTGCCTAGCCCATCGCGTATGCGTCTGGGCCACGTTTGCTCTCCAGTTCATCTGGCTAGATTTCGTATTGTGAACAGTGATTTGTGCGAGTGTGGTGAGGTGGGTGACCTGAATCATATATTTTTATCTTGCTCAAAATATAACCGGGATCCATTTTACCAGGGTCTTATTCAGTGTAATATACCACTTCCTACTTCCGTTGACATCCTCTTGTCCTCCGATATATCCTGTGTATATAAACTGTTTTCTTCATTCATTCTATTAAATGATATTAAGTTGTAAATATGTAGTATAAGTCTTAAATAAGTATTCCATTATATTTTTATCTATCCTTTTCTGATCCTTTTCTAAATTCCGTTGTATATTTCAAAATTTTGGTTTAAATTTATAAATAAGTTTCCTCGTTTTATTTAAAAAAAAAAAAAAGAAAGAAAGAAAATAACAAAAATTTGACAATGGCTCAATCGCTCAACGCGCGGAGCCACTACCTCAAAAAGAAGAACTGAACACAGAATATCTTTGTTCTCAATGCCAAGGACCACTTAAAAATAATGTTTACATGAGGCTCAGACATGAGGCCCACTTGAAATGGCTGTTTTTTGTACCACTAAAACAAAAAATGTGAGAATATAATCTATGGAAGACATAATATTAAATTTCTTTTGTGTAGGTATTCATAATCAAGGAACATACTACCTACCCTCTACCGAGAGTTCATGTTATAAAGTATAAATAAAACAAAACAGAATGGTTTTATTTAAATGTATCATCAAAAATAGTATCCTAAATTATACATTTTACATTGTATAATTTTATAGAATTTAGTAATAATGAAGCTCAAATTCACAGGACTAAAGGTCTATTTTATTAAGATTAAAAATTTGCATAAAAATGTACAAAAACCTGAATACCTAGAAACTGTTTAATTTATGATATAAACAAACATGGCCTTGAAAAAGTTTGTGAGAGTGGAGCCGCCTTTTTAAGGCGCCACATTTGCCGCGTTTGTAATTTGTATCAAATTGACATGTCTGTTGGAAAGGCTAACAAAAGGAAAAAAACGCGGGAAACTTCTAATGTTGTGGACGTGTTTTTTAGGGTTCCGTAGCCGAATGGCAAAAAACGGAACCCTTATAAATTCGTCATGTCTGTCTGTCCGTCTGTCCGTCTGTCCGTCCGTATGTCACAGCCACTTTTTTCCGAAACTATAAGAGCTATACTGTTGAAACTTGGTAAGTAGATGTATTCCGTGAACCGCATTAAGGTTTTCACACAAAATTTAAAAAAAAGTAATAAATTTTGGGGGTGCCCCATACTTAGAACTGAAACTCAAAAATTTTTTTTTCATCAAACCCATATGTGTGGGGTATCTATGGATAGGTCTTCAAAAATGATACTAAGGTTTCTAATATCATTTTTTTCTAAAATGAATAGCTTGCGCGAGAGACACTTCCAAAGTGGTAAAATGTGTGTCCCCCCCCCTGTAACTTCTAAAATAAGAGTATGATAAAACAAAAAAAAATATATGATGTACATTACCATGCAAACTTCCACCGAAAATTGGTTTGAACGAGATCTAATAAGTAGGTTTTTGATATTTACAATAAAACCTCTAAAAACAAAGTTAGTTTTGCGGTTCGATAAGAAAAGTGGTTTTTATGGTTTTATTCCTCCGGTTGTAGTACGGAACCCTCAGTGCGCGAGTCCGACTCGCACTTGACAGGTTATTCTGGTTCTTATTTGGTTTGTAAAGTGGATCTGAGGAGGTTTTTTGTGTAGAATATTAGTTGGTGAATAGTTATTACATATTTTATTGTTATTTTATGTAAGTGGTGTATAAAGGTGCATTCTTTGGTAAGAGTGAGGTTCTTTCTGGCATGGGCCCGGCCCCCGGGGGCTTGCCCACCCCCGGATGACCCTGGACTTGGGTCAGGCCAGTGACTGGCCCTCCTAGTCCTGTGGCGTATAATGTAGTAATAGAAGAGACTCAACTGAGGATGGTCTTAAAAGTGCCGGAGATGCAAAACTTAAGAGAAGTAGAAACAGTTTATTGATAGCTCATGAATGTCAGATGACGTTAGAGAGGGTAGTATATTCCTTGCATTGCATTGATGTTGTACCTAATTATTAGTCTAAATAAAATTTGAAGTTTCGCGCCCGGATGATACCCACCCACCGATGAAGATTACAAATGAAAATACTAGCATGCAGCGCGATTTTGAAATCCTAAATATTTTAAAAATATAAACATACCTACTGAGCATATAAATATTTTTATTGAGTGCAACCCTCATCAGAAAAATTGGTTGTCTGTAAAGTCGGTTTACTGACGATAGTTGAACGTGACAACTCTCGCTTGCACTTCAAGCCTTACATGGAACGCCTCAGAGCGAGGTAACGCGAGCGAGGTAACGCCGCATGAGTCATGTTTTTTTGTGCGTGCAGCCGGCTCTATCGAATTATAAGACGTTGTCACGTCAAAATATTATAATTCGTTTCAAAACGTGATTTCCAAGTTATATTTAATGCCGCCAAATTTTTATTTTGCTCTTAGTCATGGGTGCTTGCTAAGAATATTGACGATCAAATAGCGCAGTGGCAGTGGACCTGGCCATCATTTACATTGGGATCGGAGGTCGTGACTCGTGAGTTCGATTCTCACAACTGTTATTTTACTGTGATGAAGATTTTCTAGTATCTTGCATGATGTACTAGACTGCGTTCTCACCTAGTGGTAAGTGATAACTGATGATGCAGCCGAAGATGTTACTACTACTGTACTAAGTGCAGTAAGTAAACTCACGGTTTCTACACAGCAACGCACCCAAACGCTAAATCGGTGGGCGGTACCATCTTTACTGGTAGCCACGGCTGAAGCCTCCCACCCGACCAGACCGAAGGCAATTTAGAAATAAAATCACAAAATGGCCCTTGCAGGAATCGAACCCCAACTTGCAACTCGATTCCGAGCACTGCGCCAGGGAGGTCGTCATAAACCACGGTCTACCCATTACACAAACACATTATACTTAATAAACAGGGCGTCCCGCGGCGATGTTACATAGAGGGTGAGTACCTTAAATATTGTAGATAAAGCACAGTAAGCATTACAATGAAGAAAGACTTCATTTCAATTTCAAAAGTAAATTAAACTGCATTCATAGATTTTTAAATAATTGTTTGGTTGATCCTTCATCCTGACATTATTGTTATTTATTAAAATTTATAGTCGTTTTATTAATTTGTACTTTTGGTACAAAATATAAATGCACTTTACTCAAAAGCTTATTATTGTTTGATTTTTTACGTAACTTTCTATACTTGGATTTTAAATAAAACAAAAATCATCATTTCCAATTATTTTTTATGTACTGCACAATTTGATGTAACCCTTCTTTACCAGCAGTACCATTCAAAAACTCAAATTGAACATTTAAAGTTGCACCTTTATTAGTTATTTTCATTATTGCATGGACTATTGGGTCTGATTTGTTCTGTAATGAATTATCATGAGTTCCATGGTTGCTTGTACTCTCTTGTTCAGTTTCTGTACTTTTATTTAGTATACTTTCATTCAATTCACTTGAACTGCCCTGTTCCTTCTTTGGTGATTGACTGAAGGTAATTTCTGAATCTGGCTTTGCTTTTTTAACTTGATCTCCTGACAAACGTTTTAGAATCCTCCTTTTGCGTCGTTGGTTTGACCATGTGTTAGAAACTACTGTAACATCAAGTATCAATTCAGTTTTTCTTTTTGTTACAACTTTATAAATAATTTGTAGAGCATTAAGTATTTCCTTTAACTTCTCAATATTATTACTACATTCATTTAGTTCTGGTAGGACGAAAGAAATTGGAACACTTTTCTTTCGTGTTTTATCTCTCGGCGAAACTAAAAAAATAAGAAACAAATATTAATTACATATTATAAAAATTTCAAGGTTCCAAAGGTTCAAAAATATTAAAAAATATATACATAGGATATCTTACATATTTTTGAAAAATCATAGTCTTGATATGTCCATGCTAGTCCCCATCTAGTGACTCTGCCTTGACAAAATTCTGTTGTAGTATACTTGATACCATCTGCCTTCAAATCAATTGTCAATTCTTTTAAATTATACTTGTGGCCAACCATAGTTGTAAATATTCTGTAAAAATAAATAAAAATTAAGCTCTATAGATTTTATAGTTGTAAAGGATGCTCTACAAACATTATACTAACAGAATTTTGTCCTTGTGCATCTTGCTTTCTTCTATAATATTTCTACAAAACTGCAATTCGCCACCTTCGGTTATGAGCTCATGTGGTGATCCAGTGAAGCCATTTTTAGGTTCAGGTCTGTAATAAAGGAAATTGTTAGAGCCCAACACATCAAAACAAATTATATTTATCTATGCATTACATAAAATATTCCACTAATATTACAAAAGGGAAGTTTCGGCGTAGAAGCGGTATTTAAGCGATTTTGAATGAAGTTTTATTTAAAAACTAGCTTTTTCCCGCGGCTCCGCCCGCGTTAAATTCGATTTTTTACTAATCTTGAGAAAAAATTGAATTTCCTTTTCAATGACCTTTACACCTACTTTCAAGACAGATTGTCAAAGTAATCTACCTATAGCTGTAGCTATAGATTACTGTTGAAAATTAGGGTTTTTTAAATATCCCATGGGAACTATGGATTTTTCCGGGACAAAAAGTAGCCTATGTTTTAATCCGGGTTATAAGCTATCTATGTTCCAAATTTCAGCCAAATCGGTTCCGTAGTTGCGGCGTGAAGGAGTAACAAACATACACACTTACACACACACACACTTACACACAAACTTTCGCCTTTATAATATTAGTGTGAAGTGTGACTATAAAGACAATTACTTTCAAATTTAAACGTCATGTATTTTTGGGTCTTTAATATACAATCGCTTAGAAGCAGAAACACAATTGGATAAAATTTTCTCAATAAAAAGTTCTCCCAAAAGGTACTCCAAAATTCCAGTTTTTCTAATTTTTATCGGAAACTACAATCGATGTACTTAATTGTAATTTTACTTTTAATTTGTCGGTAATAATAATATCGTAAAACGCTTAGAAACAGATTTTTGATAACTGGCTTAGTTTTTGAGTGATTAGGTAAAAAGTCGTTTTTCTGTTATATTCTTCCGCGACGCTGCATGTTGCACCTACCAACGTATCCGTGAGAGTGAGAAAGACAAAAATAAATTCAATAAATCCCTTTAAGTTTCTATGGGTGAGTGTGCCCAAATGTAGCTGAGGAATGTAGATAAATCATACACAGGATTAACACAGACTACTTTTCATTCTCGAAAAATCCATGATCCAAGTGGGAAATATGTGGCCGCAGCAGGAAGCAAAAGTTAGGTCTTCACTACATAGTATAAAACAAAGTTGCTTCCGCTGTCTGTCCCTATGTATGCTTAGATCTTAAAAACGACGCAACGGATTTTGATGAGGTTTCTTTTAATAGATAGTGATTTAAAAGGAAGATTTATATGCATAACAGTACATTACACGCGGGCGAAGCTGCGGGCGTCCGCCAGGATAATTAGGTAACGTACGTACCTGGCTGGGCTTCGGGATTCCCACAGTTCTTGTATATTAGTGTAGAACGGAGGATTGCACATGCAAAACTCAAATTTTTGGCTGTTCTCATCGACAAACAAATATTCAATCATTGATTTGGTAGTATTCTCTTTCACTGCAATCATGATTCTTTGTGTTCATTGGCTGACACTGAAACTGTACTCAATTTTCACAGTATTTGAGATGTACTATACTTATAAAAAATAATTATTCAAACTAATGTTACAAAAACAAGAGAGTAAGTTTGATCAAGTTAAGCAGTCTTTTAGGAGTTAATTATTTACTGTATTTACATTTGTCGTGTTTGTCTGTCAGACTTTGATTACTTTTTTTAGCAATTCGCCAACAATAATATGCATATACGAAACAATTAGGAAAAGTTTTTTTTTATTAAGTTAGGAGCCCTCACCAAGACAACAATTTGTTAGGCTTTACATTAACTGGAAACCTACAAACGTATCTTAATAAAATTGGCAATCGGAAACTTGAAGTACGGAAATTCTTAAGGCTCTCGTGAAAATCATGAACAATTGAATACAAACCATGACGTGCTTGGATTCAGGTATTCATAATTATTTATTTGGTGGGTAAAGGAGAATGACCAAAAGTGGTATCAAGTTTTCTCATGAACCAAAACCAAAATAGTGTAGAAAAATATAATAGTGTTTTTCAAGATCCATAGGGACTAGAAATTTGTTTTTCATATGCGGAATTTAATTTTACATACAAAACGTTACTTTCTTTTCGATGCACATTTCGTATCATACTGATTTACTATGAAATATAACTCGTTTGTTTGCCCATAACTTTAGAATCCAGATGGTAACTAAAAAAGTAATAATTGTAGCAGTTAATGTGGAGACCGTGGTCTATAAAAAATAAAGTTTGGATTTGATTCAGCTTGATACGGGATTCCATAGTCCATACATCCATGGTCATAATCGTTTACAAACAGATAACTGATGACCTACCCTCAATTAGGTGTTGCAAATTATTCCTGTTAACATTATCTCTGGCTTGGCACAAACTCTCATTGTCTGTTTCAGTCCCAACCATATGCCACTTGTTCTTCACAGCTGCCAGCAGCGGATATATGGCGCAGGCTCCTGTACCTGGAAAAACATCTTCAACTGACGACTGGTACTAACAACTAGAAATACCTATTTCAAAATCAATAAAACTTAAAACTAATGTAATGTTAGGAACATAGATAATGGCATTAACTTATAGCCACTATAGGTAAACCGCTATAAACTTGACCCTCCTGATGATCTGCGGGGCGCGGGGCGGGAGCGCTTAAGCAGATGTACGGTTTTAATTGTATTCCTACGATTTTTTGACATTTTTAAACATGTACAATCGCTAGACCAAAGGCGTATTGAAAGTGTACGTAAAAATCGAAATTTTTGTATAACTGGCTGTAATTATTAATTATAATTTTGCTGTAATTATTTTAACGGTATTATTGGAAAAAATTTATAACTGGCTATTTTATATATTTTTTATTTTTCATGTCTTTAAAGAGTAAGAAATTTTACGAAGTTTAAGCCAACAAAAGAAATATTTAAAATATGACCAAAGAAAATTTTAGTGTAAGTGTAACAAATAGTTTTGTTGCGTTTATTTTCCAAAATTAAACGAATTTAATTATTATTTTATAAAAACTTTGTACTCAAAAGGTCGTACGATCTTTTCATTTCAAAATTTCTTTGGCATACGATTTTTGGCAGCCCTGTCAACAATTAGCTGGTCTGACGTTGTCCGCCGTCAGAAGTGACTGACATGAACGATAATACTGATCTTGCGACATGAATCATGATAGCTTACCGCAAAAATTATGTTATTAAATGTTGCCAAATACATGAGACAAATAAAATTAGTCCTGAAATTAGAGCTGCTTTAACTTAGAATAAATATATTCCAATAAGAAAATATCATTGGTGAATTTAGCCTTAAGGTTAGTTAAATCTCAAGATACGAGTCATTACGTCATATCGTTTACAGCCTATTGTACTACCCGCCCCGCGTCCCGCAGACCATCAGGAGGGCCAACTTTATAGCGGTTATATAAACGGGAATAAAAAATACGCTGAACCTCATCCGATGAGGTTCAGCGTATTTTTTGTTCGAAAATCATGATCATGTTCCTAGGTTGCACCCCTGCAGTTAAGGAAACCTCAGAATCTGTTAACATTCCGATAGAGATAAGGCAAAAAATACTAGAGAAACGGCGTTTGCGACGGGTGTGGCACACTAGCAGACATCACACTGATAAAACGGCTTTCAATAGAGCGTGCAAAGAACTGAAGAAAAAGCGACGAGAACTGAAGAGGTGCATGATCTCACAGTAGAGAATAAACTAGTATCAGCTACACCAACTGCGTCCACTAACTACTCTCTGTGGAAGCTGACTGCTTCGATTAATAAGCCCATACAAGCAAAGACTCCTATAAAGCTTGATAACGGATCCTGGGCTAGGAGTAGCCAAGAAAAAGTAAATGCTTTTGCTGAACACCTCGCCAATGTTTTTACTCCTAATGAAGTGGGAAACAACAGTGATACTGATAACTCTATGTTAGGAGGACTGCACCTTCAGTCTCCAAAGCAACAGTTTTCTATTATTTTATAACTTGTCATACTACTGTAAAATAAAACATTCGTCACAAGTTCCAACAGTATTAATTTTACTTTAATATGGTAGCAGAGCAAAAAATAAAGCTATAAATACGTTGATCACGATGGCGTCGGGCTCAAGTACAAAAATTGAGACTTTAAATAAAGAAAATTTCGACACATGGCGAATTCAAGCAAGGGCCGTACTCATCAAAAATAAATTATGGAGTGTTGTTGAGAAGCCGCTGAACCTTGAGGAAGCTGATGAGGAGAAGAGAGAGAAGGACCTTTTAGCTCAATCTGAGTTAGTACTTCTAATTTCACCCTCTGAATTGAAGCAAATAAAAAATTGCAAAACAGCTCACGAGATTTGGACTTTGCTTGATTTTATATATGCCAGTAAGGGACCGGCTAGGAAGGCCTCTCTTTTAAAGAAGTTAATATTGTCCAAAATGGAAAATAGCAATATTAGAGAGCATTTAAATAAGTTCATGGACGTGGTAGACAAATTGCAGGATATGGACATTTGTATTCATGAGGATTTGCTCACTGTTATGATGCTATACAGCTTACCACCTGACTACGAAAATTTTCGTGTAGCGATAGAATCCAGAGACACGTTACCGAAACCTGAAGAACTCAAGGTAAAAATTTTAGAAGAATCAGAAGCCAGGCAATTTAATAATGGTTCCAACACCAATACTACCAACACTAAAGATGAACACGAAGAAGAGACAAATTTCATAAAAACATGCAAATTTTGCAAGAAGAAAGGACATATTATTAGTGAATGCAGAAAGCTGGAGAATAAGAAAAAGAAAGAAACGAACGAAGAAGTTCCTAAAACTTCCCACACTGTATGTTTGCATTCCAAAAGTAAGAGTTCAGATGATGGAAAGAATACATGGATTCTTGATAGCGGTTGTACATCGCACATGTCTCATAACAGAAACTATTTCAAAAATCTCGACAAATCTAACTTTCAACTGTTAAGACTAGCTTCCCAAGATGCAACAGCTGATATTACTGGTAAAGGTCAAGTCACTATTATGCTAGATGCCAACGTTAGAGGCAAAAGTAAAATTCAAGAGGTTATTTTGACAAATACTCTCTATGTGCCAACCCTATCCTCAAATTTACTATCCATAAGTAAAGCCACAGAATCTGGATGGACTGTCTTATTTACAGATAAAAAGGCCACAATTACACATCCTGAAGAAGGTATTATACTCGATGCGCCAAAAGGCAAAGATGGGCTGTACTACTTAAATCCTGCATCGTGTAAATACAACAACAAAGACAAATGTAACTTGGCAGAAGACACAAAAATTCATAAATGGCATAAATGTTTAGGTCATATGAATGAGGCCGATATGAAATTGGCATTAAAGAATGAGACACTTATCGGTTTAGATTTCAAGTCAGACGAGAAGCTTGGAGATTGTGAAATATGCATTCAAGCGAAAATTAAAAGACTGCCTAGTAAACCCAATGATACACCACGCACGACAAAACGACTTGAGATAGTGCACAGCGACGTCTGTGGTCCGATGACTCAAACCCTTGGTGGAGAAAAATACTTCATAACTTTCATCGACGATTATACTAGATACAGCCGAGTCTATTGCATAAAACAAAAAAGTGATGTATTGGAAAAATTCAAACTTTACAAGGCAGAAATGGAAAATTTCACTGGTGACAAAATTATCAGTCTCCAGTCCGACAATGGTTTGGAATACTGCAATAAAAATTTTGATAACTTTCTGAAAGAACATGGTATTACAAAACGATTAACAGCACCATATACACCACACCAGAATGGTGTTGCAGAACGTAAAAACCGCACCCTACTGGAAAAGGCTAGGAGCATGATGATCGAATCCAAAGCACCTCAAAGCCTTTGGGGAGAAGCTATTCAAACTGCAAACTACCTTTCCAATCGGAGCGTCAATAAAACTATTTCTGCACATTTTGGTACTGTTACTACACCTTATGAGAAATGGGTACAAAGAAAGCCTTGCATCTTCCATCTGCGTCAGTTTGGAATAAAAGCCTTTATATTACTGAAAGATGGCAAAGAACATAATAAATTCAAATCAAAAGCTATACCTGGGATGTTTGCAGGCTATTCAGATACTTCCAAAGCTTATAGAATTTGGGTACCTTCAAAACATAAAATCATAATTGCCAAAGACGTTCGATTCACTAACAAACTCTACTACACTGAAAAACAAAATCCAATCTCGGAAATTACTAAATCTTTGAAGGATAATGATAAACATTATGCCGAAATAAACTTCTTTGATGATGATGTTGAAAGTGAGTATGAGTCAGTACAAGAAAATGATGAACAAGAATCAGTACAAGGTAATGATAATGAAGAAATACCTATCCCAGATACAGATGTTAATGACACTATTATTGAAATAAATCCAACTGAAGAAGTTACCAATGAAGCTCCTGAACAACAAGTACTTCGTGATCGCAGCTGTCTCAGAAAACCACAAAGATTTGATGAATTTGTTCTCGCTGCTACTGAAGAGTTTAACAACTATAGAGAACCTTCAACCTATCGCGAAGCTCTTGAAAGCACAGACAAAGAGAAGTGGTTAGGAGCGATGCTGAGCGAGATCAATTCCCTTCATGAGAACCAAACATGGGATATTGCTCCTTTACCAAAGAACAGAAAAGCACTGCCTTGCAAGTGGGTATTTAAAGTTAAGACCAATCCAGATGGTAGTGTCGAGAGATATAAAGCAAGATTGGTAGTAAAGGGATTCTCACAGAAACCAGGGGTAGACTATGACAAGACATTCAGCCCTGTAGTGCGCCTTACTACCGTCCGTACCCTATTAGCAGTAGCTGTAAAAGAGAAATTATCTCTCTGTCAGTTTGATGTGTCAACAGCATTTCTTAACGGTAACGTAGAAGAAGAAATCTACATGAAACAGCCCGATGGTTATAACGATGGTACAAACAGAGTGTGCCGCCTGAAGAGGAGCTTATATGGCCTCAAGCAGGCTCCAAGATGTTGGAACACCAGTATACATGAATTTCTTGTGAGCTCCAACTTCACACAGAGTACTTCTGATCCATGCTTATATATCCGAGAAAATGGAAAATCTAAAGTGTTGATTGCACTTTACGTTGATGACGGGCTAGTTGCATCAACTACAGAGGATGATGGAAAGAAATTCATAAAGGAATTACAAAATCGCTTCAAAATTGTAACAAAACCAGCTTCATATTTTCTTGGTATGGAAATCGAAAGATCTGACAATGGTAACATAACATTAAGTCAAAAAGCTTATACAAAGAAAGTACTAGAAAAGTACAAGATGTCTGAGTGCAAACCAGTTAAGACACCAATCACAAAAGAGACAGCTAAAATAGAGAATGCATCTGATGAAAAGGAAAGTAGCCTAATCTTCCCTTATAGACAGGCTGTGGGTTCCTTAGCCTACCTCATGGTCGGGACTAGGCCAGACATCAATTTCGCTGTCAGCTGCGCTTCAAGAAATTTTGATAATCCATCACGAGCAGACATTCTAGCAGTAAAAAGAATACTACGCTACCTAAAAGGTACAATGAATAAAAGTCTAGTATTCGGTTCGTCAAATAATGCTCATAACAAATTGATCTGCTACAGCGATGCAGATTTCTCAGCAGCGCACTCAACGTCAGGCATACTTTGTTTGTATTATGGTCCAATTAGCTGGCGGAGTAACAAGCAAAAGACGATAGCTTTATCGTCGACGGAGGCAGAGCTAGTGGCAGCTTCGGAGACAGCCCGGGAAATTATATGGCTACAACAGATGTTGGAGGAAATCACTAAAACTGAAAAGCCACCACTTCTTTACATTGACAATGAGTCAACAATAAAGCTAGCATACAATCCGCCTTACGAGCAACATAGCCGAACCAAGCACATCCAACGAAGGTATCTCTATGTCAGAGAGTGTGTGGCAGCTGGCATACTTGAGGTCAAGCAAGTTACTACTGAGGACCAACTGGCTGATTGTTTCACAAAGCCCTTATATGCACCCAGGCTGGAAAAGCTAACTAAAGCTCTTGGCCTCAGTTCCTAAAAGAGGAGTGGATGTTAGGAGGACTGCACCTTCAGTCTCCATAGCAACAGTTTTCTATTATTTTATAACTTGTCATACTACTGTAAAATAAAACATTCGTCACAAGTTCCAACAGTATTTATTTTACTTTAATACTCTATCAAAGCCATTTGGAATGCCCCTTACCAACTAGACTCCCCCAAAACCGGTCTCACCTCGTGAAGTAGTAAGCCTTATCAAAGGTCTAGATAACAAGAAGGCACCCAGCTTTGATCTGATAACCAAAGAAGTTCTAATAGAAATGCCGAAGAAGGCGATTATCTTCCTATGTTACCTATTTAATGGAATCCTAAGAACTCAATACTTCCCTAGACTTTGGAAAGTTTCTCAAATACTTATGATCTATAAAGCTGGGAAGCCACCGCAAGACATAAAGTCATACCGGCCAATAAGCCTACTACCCACCTTGTCCAAGCTATTTGAAAGAGCCTTACTTGAAAGGCTAACACCAATTTTAAATACAAAGAACATCATCCCGTCGCACCAGTTCGGATTTAGACCCCATCACTCGACCGTTGAACAAGTCCACAGAGTGTGTAATAAAATTCGTAAATCTTTGGAGAAAAAAGAATACTGTGCCTCTGCCTTTTTAGACATCCAGCAAGCATTTGACAAGGTTTGGCACAAAGGCCTCCTTTGCAAGCTCAAATGTATTCTACCACACAGCTACTTGCCACTTCTTACCTCCTATCTCTCTGATAGAATATACCAGATAAAGGACAGAGACACGACTTCACCATTCTACAGTATCAAGGCTGGAGTCCCGCAGGGATCGGTCCTTGGGCCTACCCTGTATTCGATATACACAGCTGATCTCCCAACAATACCGAATGTCACTACGGCCACGTTTGCTGATGATACAGCAGTCCTAGCCAGCCATTCAGACCCTTCGGCTGCCTCCGCACTGCTGCAGCAAGGACTCGATCAAATTGCTACCTGGCTGGACACCTGGAGAATCAAGGCTAGCTCCAACAAATCGGTTCAAGTCACCTTTACCCTAAGACAAGGGAACTGCCCGCCAGTCAGCTTGGGTAACAGTACTCTTCCACACAGTGACCATGTAAAGTATCTAGGCCTTCATCTTGACCGAAGGCTGACTTGGAAAAACCATATTAAAAAGAAAAGAGAAGAGCTAAACATAAGATTCAAAACTTTCCACTGGCTGTTGGGAAGAAACTCGAAACTATCATTTGATAATAAACTGTTAATTTACACATCGATCTTGAAGCCTATTTGGGCATATGGCGCACAACTATGGGGCAGTACATGCGACTCTAGCCTGAATATCTTACAAAGAATGCAGAACATAATACTACGCTCAATCGCAAACACGCCGTGGTACATCACAAATGAAGAACTCCACACGAACCACCAAATACCAACTATAAAGGAGGAAGTGCGAGGACTAGCGCAAAGATACAAAGCACGCTTGCTGGTCCATCCCAATGTTTTAGCAAACAGACTCCTTGTTGATGAGTGTCCTAGGCGTCTGAAAAGAAAACGGATCACTGACCTTGACCAATAAAGGAAGGCATTTTCAAACGAGTGACGGTTCTGCAAATTTGCAAAACAAATTTGCTCATAGCCCTGGGGCTGATTGCAGATATTGGTCAAACACAAAAAAAAAAAAAAATATTCCTAGGTAATTTTTTCAGCCCACTGCCAATCGGATTCCATTTGGCAATGGACATGACGGCAATACTTTTAAGGGCGGGAAGACTGACTGACTGAAGGCAAATAGGCGGCAAGAGATCCCGCGCATCCACGCGCCTACTAGTATATAAAATTCTCTCGCCTTTCTTTGTTACTAAACTCCTCCGAAACGGCTGGACCGATCGGTATGAAATTTTCAGTGTTACTGGGTCTGGGAGCAGGTTCTTATCTATTTTTTATATCCGTAATGGCTAAACAACGTTTGCCGGCTCAGCTAGTTAATATATATAGGTGCAAAATTACCCACGACTCACGTCCTTTACTAGATCCCGTATTACAATTGAATGTTATTATTAGTGAATACTTGACTGGCTTATGTATGACCTACTTGTAATGGCCATATTTTTTTTGTATGTAAAAAATTAAAAAAAAAATGGTAACCATGTACTTTAGGTCTCTTTTCACAATAGTCGTCTTACAAAGTTGTGCTGTATAATATGGAATAGGATGCAAAAGTAGCAAAGTGATTTCATTGGTATTTACCTATATCAAGACCCCAAATTGTTTCAGTCTTTTTGATAATATTCATTAAATCTTCAATCCACAATATATAGTTCAATCGGAGAGGAAGTGTTGGTACTAGACGATCCTCGGGAATCACAACATCCAGATTAAAGTCTGACTTCAACAAGCATTTTGTAAGAATCCTCAATGCTTGAGGATCCTTAAAGTCAATGCTCACTTTGCCAGTGATGTCCTGAAACAGAAAAAAATAATATACAAATTACACAATTCTGAAGCTTTAAAGTTTTACTTGATATGATTTAAAGATCTCACCAGATTCCTATCTTAAAATCGCAGAGCACTTGCAGTTACGAAATAATATACTAGGACTCTTTTATAAATTAGAATTAACTAAGCGGATGTTTAACCGTCAGATATATATATTACATATTGTCACTGCTGTCTATGTATACAATATTTACTTTTTATCGTAAAGGATACATCGCAAAGGATATTCCAATGCTTGTTAACTTCAACATTACATTTATACGTACCACTTTTGCTATAGCGGAGAATTCTTCGTATGTTTTGGCCAACTTTAAAAAGTCGGGAGGGGTTCTATATATATTGCGAGGATGCATAAATTTATTTAATGCCATTACGTAGGCAATCTATTAATTGTTATTACTTCGTTTAATCACTTTGTGGTACCGCTTTACCTTTACTTGAAATAAAAATTTGAAATATGTTTGAGAAATTCACTAATACAGACAATAACCTCGGGGTTGTCCAATTTTTTTTTTAATAACTGGCTTTACGGCTCTGGGTTCCAGGATAACCTCTGCTCACAGATCACTATTATATTAGTCTCTGCTCATAGACATATAACACTATAGGGCTCTGCTTCTCTGCTGTGTTGGTTTACGCCACAGGTTTACGCTCTGCTTTGTGGTCTGTGACAATAACCTACTCTATAATTTTATGTTAATCATAGATTATAATATTATAATCGAAAAAAGCGCGGGAAACTTCTAATTTGGTGGACGTGTTTTTTTGGTTTATTGATTTTAATTGTTTTATAAAGTGGATCAGTGGAGGTTTTTTTGTGTAAAATAGTAGTTAGTTAATAGTTTTTACATATTTTTATTGGTATTTCATATAAATAGTGTATATAGGTACTACTTATCTGGTAAGCGTATAGTTTTCTACTATGGGCCCGGGGGTTGACCCACCCCCGGATAACCCCGGACTGGGGGGTCCAGGGCCAGACACTGGCCCTCCTAGTCCTGTAGCTTATAATGTAGTTATAGACGACTCATCGATGGACACTGAGGATGGTCTTATTCCTCTCTCAGAACGGAAAAGAGTCAAACCACAAAAAAGGTGCCGAATTTGCAAAACAAAGAGAAGTAGAAGTAGGAACGGTAAACAGATTAATCATGAATGCCAATGTGACGATTCAGACGAGAAGTTGGTCCCTGTTGTGAATAATGCTCAAGGCGAAAAAACTGTGCCTGTTGAAACTCATGTCCCTCCTTTCAATAATAGTGTCTCCGCTACACAACCCACTGGTGCAGGTCCCTCACAACCGCAGTTAGTAAGGAAATATGTAAGCACAGATTCAGGGCCGTTCACTGTTCACATTCAAAGGATAACCACATCTCCGAATGATCCTGTTACGCTGCACCCTATTCAATTTGGTAAAGATTTAAAAAAATATAATATCAATAATATAGTTAATGGTAGCTTAGAACGTATTGGCAGAAATAGAGTTTCTATGGCATTTACCAACTACGAAGATGCTAATTTGTTCACTGATAACCCACTAATTGCTAATCTCTCATACAAGGTTTTCATACCTAGTTTTATAGTCACTAGAGTAGGTATTGTAAAGGGTGTACCCCAAGACTGGTCTGAGGACGAGATTCAGGAAAACATGACTGTTCCTATGGGTTGTGGAAAAATTATAAAGGTTAGGCGTATTAAAAGAAAAACACCGAAAGATGATGGTACTAGTTTATTTATTAATACCCACATGGTTGTATTGACGTTCGATGGTCAAATATTACCAAAAAGAGTTTACATGTGCTATACAGCGCTCCCTGTTGAATTGTACATTTTTCCAACTATACAGTGCTACAACTGCTGCAAATTTGGTCATACTAAATTGCAGTGCAGGTCAAAGCCTCGTTGTTTTAAATGCGGGGACGAACATGTCTCAGACACTTGTAACATTATCTTGGAAAATGCTTATTGTCTCCATTGCACTGGTTGCCACTTTGCCACTAGCAAACTTTGTCCCGAGTTCTCGAGACAACAAAAAATTAAAATTTCTATGGCCCAGAGCTGTATATCTTACGCAGAGGCAGCCAAAATCCATCCCCCTTCTTCAAAACCTTATACCGATGTTGCAGCCTCGTCGCCTCAGTTCGAAAATAAAAATATTACACTATCAAGACCATCTTCGCCCAATACAAATTCTCATAAAAAAACAGAGTATATTCAGCGCTGTGTACCCCCAAAACAAACTGGAGGTTACGACCGCACCATACATGACGAAATTATAAAGGAATACAATAATAATAATTCTCAAACACCTAATGGAAATGTACTAAAACATAAATCAAATACGACAATACCTCCAATCTATAGGTCAATTAATTTTGGAACTTATTAAATTACTTTCAAATACCAGTAATCTATTTCCGAGCGATAGCTCTTCACCGTCCAACGCCGCCGAATCATTATTGACAGCTTTAAACAATTTTTTTAAGTATGGATCACAACATACTTCAATGTAATTGTAGAAGTGCAATAAGCAAAAAAACTGACATTATTTACTTATTAAATAAATATAAGCCCATGGCTATGTGTCTCTCTGAGACATGGTTAAAACCAGAGTTTTCTTTCAGGATCTCTGGTTTCGTTACTGTGAGAAGTGATAGACATGATGGGTATGGTGGAGTGGCCATACTCATTAACAAAGCCTTCTCACATAAGATTATTTCACTCCCTCCCCTCAGTGATGGTATTAATGCCATTGCTGTAATTGTAAATAAAATTTGTATAATTTCGGTGTATATACCTCATCCTTCTTCTTCCTTATACAATGAATTTAGTCAGTTGCTTACTACCTTGCCTAGCCCATCGCGTATGCGTCTGGGCCACGTTTGCTCTCCAGTTCATCTGGCTAGATTTCGTATTGTGAACAGTGATTTGTGCGAGTGTGGTGAGGTGGGTGACCTGAATCATATATTTTTATCTTGCCCAAAATATAACCGGGATCCATTTTACCAGGGTCTTATTCAGTGTAATATACCACTTCCTACTTCCGTTGACATCCTCTTGTCCTCCGATATATCCTGTGTATATAAACTGTTTTCTTCATTCATTCTATTAAATGATATTAAGTTGTAAATATGTAGTATAAGTCTTAAATAAGTATTCCATTATATTTTTATCTATCCTTTTCTGATCCTTTTCAAAATTCCGTTGTATATTTCAAAATTTTGGTTTAAATTTATATATAAGTTTCCTCGTTTTATTAATTTAAAAAAAAAAAAAAAAAGAAAGAAAATAACAAAAATTTGACAATGGCTCAATCGCTCAACGCGCGGAGCCAATACCTCAAAAAGAAGAATATTATAATCTATCACAGACCACACAGCAGATCATAATAATGGCCTTAAAAGACTGGTATCCAGGGCCGTAAAAAAAATTAAAAAAAATCAATAAGTTCTTTATCCCTCATAGGTAGTTATGTATAAGGTCGCACAGCGAGAGTTGAGGCGAACAACACAAGCCATAGACACAAGCAAAGTTTGTATCTGTATACGCCGATGCGCTGACATTTGACAGAGAATGATACAGAGTGTTTTTTGAAATGGGTATACCTAATACCGGATACTCCACATATTATTAGAAAATTATTTTGTGCTTATATTATTAGAATTTTTTTAGGGTATGTTTTTTGAAGGCGGTTCACTTTTTGAAATAGAAATTGAGTTATAATTTTGTTTTGATTGTGATTTTGCTTTTATAACAATACAAGTACAACGTTAGATTTATATTCTACTTATTATTAAATACTTGTTATTTGTACCTATTGACACAGAATACCATTTTATACCTTACGCTAAGTCATTCTATCAATCAGTCAATCAAACTACAAGCGATCAAGAGATACATTTCGGATAAGAAGTGCAAAATAAAATGGTCATCAAGTGTTTTCATTCCAATCTTCAAACCCCAGCACGTAACAATATTTCGTGGCGGTATTACCTACTATAACATCTTCTTTTACAACAGGATGCAAAAACAACATCGACAAAGTCGTGAAATTGTATTTAATGTGTTCATTAAAACACTTGACCGTCACTGGAAGCTTTATATTGAGAGTAGCATATCCGTTTCCGTCAGTTTTGTGTACATTTAGTGACGTCAGAACCGGCTCTGTGGCGCCACCTGGCGGTGTCGCACCGTAGGTTTCCTAAATAGCTTTGTGCGACCCTTGGCTCATTGGCGTTTTTATTTCCGTCGAAGTAACTTGCAATCGTTCCACATAGAACATTGCAATAAGAAGTTATTGAATACTAAAGTATAAAGTGCATACTTTTACTTACTTATAATTTTAAAGTGAATTGTGTGAATAATTCGCAGTAAGTAGTCTCTTGTTTTTCTATAATCAAAATCTCCGCCTATCACGCGGAAACCGGGGTTCGATTCCTCGCCGGTGAGTTAATGAGTAAGTGATCATATTTTTAACGGTTTGTCCGTTCGGATCACTTTAAAATGTATATTTTGTTAAAATGTTCGTACTTGTGACGCATGATGTAATTTAATCTTACTCGTTTTAACGTGTGTAAGTGATCATATTTTTAACGGGTTTTCCGTTCGGATCACTTTAAAATGTATATTTTGTTAAAATATTTGTACTTGTGACGCATGATGTAATATAATCTAACTAGTTTTAAGTAAATTTTATTTCAGTAATGGATAAAGCAATGAAAGAAATGGCTGGCCCAAGCGGGCAGGCTCGCAAAGCACATACAGCCTTTCTCATTGCTCATCCAAAATTGATAAGTTATGCAGAAAATACAAAATAGTGACATTGATAGTGTGATTATAAAGTTCCGACCCAAGTTAGTGGCGAAAAATATGTTCCAAAGAAACATAAGAAAATAATCATACTCCAGGTTTCATACGCACCTAGAAACAAACGAGAAGGTAAAAATGTATGATACTTTATGTAATCTAGTTCATTTAAGAACGCAGCTATCATATTATACTGCATTTTAAAATTATAAAGTATTGAAAATTTCGCTTTTTTGGGTCGAAACAAATAATAGTAATAATTTTGAAGTCCAAGATCGTAATTCTTTCTTTCGTATAAGCTTCGCTGAATAAAATACTACCTTCGATTGCACACTATTCAATTCAGATTTTCGTCTAGTTCGGGAAAAAGCTAGTGAAATATGGAAAGTTATTGCCAAAAGAAGGACTCCCACAGTGGGCAAAGTATTAGAACGTCGCCCCCTCAATCATACCGTGGCCCCTCGCGGGGGCAAAGTATTACAAGCATTGCCGTTCCATCGCGTGGAACTTCTTGGCCTAGACAGGCTCGCTATATTGCTAGCACGATCATTACATCCCACCCTCGCGGGGTAGATACTAATATGCGAAGCAATCAGACCGTCGCCCCTCGTGGGGACAAGGTATTTCAAGCATTGCCGTTCCATCGCAATGAACTTCTTGGCCTAGACAGGTTCGCAGTATTGCTAGCACAATCATCCCACGCTCGCAGGGTGGATACTAATATGCGAAGCAATCAGACCGTTGCCCCTCGCAAACGCAAGATATTACAAGCATAGCCGTTCCATCGCGTGGAACTTCTTGGCCTAGACAGGCTCGCAGTATGCTAGCACGATCATTACATTCCACCCTCGCAGGGTGGATACTTATATGCGAAGCAATAAGACCGTCGCCCCTCGCGGGGGCAAGGTATTATACAAGCATAGCCGTTCCATCACGTGGAACTTCTTGGCCCAGACAGACTCGCAGTATGCTAGCACGATCATTACATCCCACCCTCGTAGGGTGGATACTAATATGCGAAGCAATAAGACCGTCGCCCCTCGCGGGGGCAAGTTATTACAAGCATTGCCGTTCCATCGTGTGGAACTTCTTGACCTGGACAGTGCTCGCAATGTTGCTAACATGATCATACAGCCCACCTTCGCGGGGTAGATACCAACGTATAAATAATAATGCGCACTAAGGTCAACTAACCTCTTCTCAGTCATATTCGCATTAAGCAATCATATATGCTAATCAATCAGATCGTCGCCCCTCGGGGGAGCAAAGTATTGGTAACATTGCCTATACTCGGCCTGGATAGTGCACGCAGTCTTATCAGCACGAGCGTTATAAACCACCCTCGCAAGGTGCATACCAGTAGAAATTATCTATACGCTGTATATTTCACGTAAGCGTAAGCGTAATATCATTCGCGCGTACGACGACAGCAGTAAGAGTACAAACATGTTCAAACATGTCCGCAGTCGAAGCGATGTTGGAGCGAATTTTAGGACGTAATTGTCATACTGTTATGCGTAGCGCCATAATGATACGCTTAAGCTAGCTGTGTGCGAAGGGCCTAAATACGTCTACATCCGAACGAATTAAATTAGTTAGAGGATTCAACTCGAACCTGTTATTTTGCAATGGGTAGTTTAGTATAACATCTTTCATAATTGAAAGAAATATTTTGTTTGAAGTAATCACCTTTTGTATTTCCCAACATGACGGGAAAAATATTTCACACTCCTGTTTCTAAAATATAATATTATGTGCAATGGCGCACAAAATGAAAAGCATGGCGTCTTACACACCAAGCTTTTCATCCACTCAACCCGACGCGCGACGGGTTGTCTCGAGTCTCGACCGATATTCGACCTCAAAGCACTGAACGATTGTTTTGCCAGAATCATTTCACTTGATAAACATGTACCGCTTTCCGGATTTCCGGCAACCCCAAGACTTGTTGTGCAAAATGGATATACTTACTTAACACAGGCCTAATTTCGTAGTTCTTGTTCTTGCGTACCTAGATGATTTCTTTTGCAAAATGTACTTGGCAAATAAATAAATTCAGTCTTTTGCTACAAAAGAGCATAGTTATTAGGAAAAGTCAAATGAAGTACTTATTCAATAGTGTAATTCAGATAAATAAATAAATTTTCAAATACATTCATAATTGAAATTGAAATTTTCAAATACATTCTGCCTTACTCATCTTGAATGATGGGTGCGTTATCCAATCCGCTGAATGCAATAAACGAACTCTTTTAGTGGAAGGAGAATTGTCAGCTACTAACTTCGCTGTATTATCTTCCACCAGTTTTGTTTTTGGTAAACATGTGTCTCGTACTTAGTTTGGAGAGCATTACTGGATGATCTCTCTCTATCGTAGTCTTGTACACGATAATATAATAACAAATACTAATCAAAATGAAGTGTTGGCCACTACTATATGCCTTTCAGAGACGTACTCAACTACTCACACCCGGCGTAAAAGTTCGATCTTTATCCAATGTGACAGCAAGACTCATCTAAAAATAGCAAGTGGGACGAGATCTTACTCCTATTGAAAATAACATTCGAATCCTAAAATTTCTAGATTGACATTAAAATCACTACAACATAAAAGTAAATCCCAGGCAGGTTCGATAGTCATACGAATTGCGTACCTTCTGTCACGCTATCGCCAACCTCCAGGGTGGCACTTATTTTATCCGATATGAAAATACTTAGTACTTAATGCAAAGTTGGGAATCCCAGTAGTCGATCTGTTCACCTCGAAGAATGCACACGTAGTACACAACTACGTTGGTATATCGAGAATTGATTCATCTCAATAAGTAAACGGGAATATTTTTAATAACAATAAGTATAACGGGAAAAAGGTTTTTGGCGCGTGGTACTCAGTCCGAGCGCTCGTTGCTCCGTTGAATCCGAGAAACCAACACAAGTTTGTAATTGACACAGCGGGTCTGGTACTTCTGAAATTAGAGAAAATCGGCTCATAGGTTTGGAAATGTGTGGTTGGTCCCAGTCCGAAACCATTAAAACATGAAACCCCGTAAGAGTGTCATTACTTACTTACTTAAAAAATTGCGAAACTCAATTCTCACAACTTACGAATTTACGTTGGTCTTATAGTCTGAAAATAATATATTACTACTAATATCGCTACCGGCTCACAATTAGTACCAGTTTTGATTTATATTTGAGTAATAAATTAATTTTCAATGCATAGTTCTTTTACACAAATCAGGTTTTGACGTTATGTAGTGCCGAAAATTTAAGTCAGCTAAGTAACCATGCTTTTGTAAAACATTCTGAAAATAAAGATTCAGAATCCACCTATCTGATAAGATAAGTTAAAATCTTACTTATCTATTTTTAAATAGCCTTTTTTAAACATCTCGTCATACTGCGATTCTTCGACTTATTACTTCTTTTTTCAGAAAGAATTATACCTACATGATCTAACTTTACTTACGGTAGATATAGCGAGAATTTTTATAAATTGTGATAATTATTACATTATGTTATATTCTGGCCGTAATGGACATCAAAAACTGATACCAGTGTTTAACGGCAGATGGGTTGGAAGTTGCTCTGACATTTATATTATCGTAACTAAACTCTATTTGAATTTTATTGATAAATACTTCATTATTAAATGATAGACGAAATGTTTCAAATTGTAGTAGGTAAATCTATTCATTACAATTACATTGTTATCCAAAACGCCTCGCGCAGTTTTTGCGAGCTTGTTCAGAGAAGCTGGCATATCTGATACTCCTGGTAGTGTTAGGTCTGTAGATGGAGCTTTCCAGAGCTAATGGAGAAATCACTCCCTTGATGAGATAGATCGTGGAAATTGGCAATCAGCCAATACTTGTAATCATAAGTTATTTACAATAAGTAATGATTCACCCAACTTCTCAATCCGATTTGTTATTAATTTTATATTCATATAGAAGTGGTTTTTAACTGATTTTGAACAAAACAGTACAAAATTATGTTTTTAAGAATAATTATTAGAGAAACATTAAATTTCTCATACACAATAATTATCCTACATTGTCACATTGGCGTAAAACGTCTAATATGTGGCGTCACCAGGCGAAAACAAACAGGCTCTCAATATAAAGCTTCCAGTGACGGTCAAGTGTTTTAATAGCAGCGTTTTACCTGAAAATAAAACGTTTATTAAAATACTTACCTCACTGGAAGCTTTCAGTAATTCCTGCCTGGTGATATTATTGAGCCAATGAGCCAAGGGTCGCACAAAGCTATTTAGGAAACCTACGGTGCGACACCGCCAGGTGGCGCCACAGAGCCGGTTCTGACGTCACTAAATGTACACAAAACTGACGGAAACGGATATGCTACTCTCAATATAAAGCTTCCAGTGAGGTAAGTATTTTAATAAACGTTTTATTTTCAGGTAAAACGCTGCTAATTATTTTAAAGAAAACGTAAAAAAGACAGATCTAATGTAATTATGACTGAATTGCAAATATTACGAAGAAGAAGATTAAATTAAGATTAGATTAGATTTAATTATGAAGTCCCGTCTTACATCTTACAAAAATGAAACACCTTGTATGCAAATATTACGTTAGTGTGAGTGCCGTGTTCGCCTCAACTTTCGTTGTGCGACCTATGGTTTTCTTCTTTTGAGGTTTAGTCTCCGCGCGTAGAGCGATTGAGCCATTGTCAATTTTATTGTTCGTTTTAATTTTTTTATAACTTTTTTGTAAGAATTTAGATTTTAAATGCGGGAACGAACATCTATCAGCCACTTGTAACGTTATCTCGGAAAAGGCTTATTGTCTACATTGCACTGGTCGCCATTTTGCCACTAAAACTGTGTCCCGAATTCTCAAGACAACAAAAAATTAAAATTTCAATTGCCCAGAGCTGTATATCATATGCAGAGGCAGCCAAAATTTATCCCCATTCTTCAAAACCTTATACCGATTTTGCAGCTTCCTCGCCTCCCCAATTTGAAAATAAAAATCATACTCAAACAAGTTTTAGCTCACATGTAACATCTTCACCCAATACAAATTCTCATAAAAAACAGTGTATATTCAACGCCGTGTTCCTTCAAAACAAATTATTACTATGACACCAATTATTTAATAGACAATGGCTCAATCGCTCTACGCGCGGAACCAATACCTCGAAAGAAGAAGAAGAAAAAAAAAACAACTCTATGGTTTCTTTCTTGAAGTTTTCGTGTACGCGGAGGGACGCACATTCTGAATAAAGTCATAAAATTTACATTATCATATTACAGTAAAACAGTTCTACGAAATATTACATTTAATCACAAAGGTTTTAAAGGAAGTGTAAAAATGGTTGACAAAATCGATATGGCTTTAGATGACATAATAAAAGCAAACAGAAAAGGAAGAACCGGAGGCGCTGGAAGAAAGTTTGATGTAAAAAAGCCAGGTCGCGGAGGAGGTGGTGGTTTCCGCAACGGCCGTGCCGGTGGTGGCATTCAACGTGGTCGAAATCGTGGCGGGGTCTCTAAACCCGCCAATTACACAAGGGTAATTCAAATAGTTGATTATAGAATAACAAAATGGCGGACCAATGTGCTGAAATGACGCGTCAAGTGCGTCTCTCGCGCCTTGTTTTACCTAAAGTAACGCGTTATCTTCAAGAAAATATTTGTTTCCAAAGTATATTGTAGCAATTACGCACTCCTAGCCTTAGGTCCGGGGTGCCTGACCTAGCATTGTTTTGTTGGATTTATTCAATTTTTCCATGGATTCTGTATCCATTGATTGATTTTGAAGTATGTATACCCATCAGCGGCAAAGTATCTGAGAAATAAATTATATTATCGACGCGGCAGTCTGGTTTTCAAGCGGCTTCTTCAAATAGCAGTCTGCTCCTTGTCACTGACTGCTCAACCGAGCTGGGCTGGAGTTGTCAGGGGATTCTTCTTCAACCGATGGCGCATGTGGATAGACGTGCATTGTGGATTTTCAAATTACGGACTCTCGTGTATCGGTCGATAAAATCAATGGAAAGTGCAGTGTCAGTGTTACATGGATTTTATTGTAATTTATTGTATATTGATCAGTATAATTATTGTTTCAAAATTGTAATTTGTTTGTTACACAATGTACCTACCTATAGTATGTTAAACCAAGCTTGTGGATGGCAATAGAACATGTACAACTAAAGTTTGCTAAGTATTTTGAGTGTAAGCTCAAAGAAGCTGGCAGGGCAGTTGGCATGATCTATGAAGGACAACCTATTTCAGGGAGATGTAAACAGCACTTGGAAACATGATATGTTCAGTGACTTCAATGATCTCAAGATACGGAGGAGTGCGCCCATCACAACCGGGCCCACTAAACTCCTGGTCTCCAATTTGGATTTTGGAGTATCAGATTCTGATATTCGGGAGCTGTTCTCAGAGTTTGGCATGCTCAAAAGTGCTGCCGTACATTACGATAGATCTGGAAGATCATTAGGTTGGTATTGATTTTATTTATATTGTGAGGAATGTTATTTTGGTCCTCTAGACATTATCAAAAATTCAAGTTTCATCATTCACTGGATGTTTTTATTTTATTTAATAGGGAAACTTACAGCTATTACAACAAATGAACAGAGAAAATAGATTAAATGAATAAAGCCAATTACAAGTTTTCACAAATAAAGGCAAAAGGGTTGTTTCTTGTTATAAAAATATTGTTATAATATTATATGAAATGATGTTTTTGAATGAGTCATCCAAGTCATGCTTTGTTTGGACAGCTGAAAATTTTATAATTAAATTTTCAATTCAAAGTTAATGTATTGTATTGTATTTATAAATTGATTAAATTCATGTTCTAGCAACATTTTAAGAATTGAGACTTAATTTTACATTTATTTTACTGTCAACAGGCACTGCTGATGTCCTGTTTGAAAGAAGAGCTGATGCGTTAAAAGCAATGAAACAATACAATGGAGTACCCCTGGATGGGCGTGCCATGAACATTCAGCTTGCAACTTCAGAAATAAGCACCTTCAGGAGTGAAGAGAGAAGACCTATGGGAGGTGGAGCGGGCGGAGGCCGGCCAGTAAGGAGAAATTCCAGAGGTTAATACATTGTCTTCTATCTAATAAGGATAAGGTTTAGGATTTTTCTTTCAACCCTCTTTTCCCTCAGAATTTATAATATTGTATATATTCCCCTTATTGCAGTTACATCAACAAAATACTTGCACTTAATATGAAGTCAATACAGTATGGGCACTATGATGACCATTTTGACAGATGCAATTTGCTTAATACTTTTCAGCCTGTCTCACTGTCGATATACATATCTATTGTCAAAATTGCCATAATTGCATTAACTTTAGGCAGTATTCATTAAAAAAATCAATTTACAGGTGGTGGAGGAAACAGACCCCAAGCACCTGCAGGCGGTGGGCGCGGTGGGGCACGGCGCGGGGGAAGAGGCGGAGCGGGGCGCGGCGGCCGACGACCTGTACCCACAGTCGAACAACTAGATGCAGAACTTGATGCTTATGTCAAAGAGATCAAGTGACGGGAGCTTTACTAAACTTAGATTAATTACTCTAATTAAGATAGAAGATATAAGAACTAAGAATATGTAGTTTTTTTTTTGTAACCTAGGAGTCCTAGGATGCATTGCCAAAATATGAGTTGACAACATCAGTGGAGAATGGTGGAATTGATTGAAGGAAATATTTTGAATAAAATACCGTAATGACAATTTTAAACTTTGATTTTATTCACCCTTTATATTACCCTATAGAATGTTTATTACTTAATTGTCAATCTGTAATTGTCAAGCCTATAATTTTAATGGCGCCTTCAGCCGCGAAGTACCGCGCGGTAGCAGCGCGTCTGCAGCGCTGTGGCCGCGCTACTGACGGTAGGTTTTAGAATCAAAGTTTAGTGCAGTTTCAAGATGGACTCTATGAACTTAAAACTTTATTATCTTTCATAAGTTACAATGGCTTCTTACAAACTATGGAACGCTAGTAACTGTAGTAGTTAGAAACTGTGTTTACAGTTATTAGCACCCTCCTCCAGCTTAACCTAACAGCAAAAAGATACAGTAAGTAACTACTAATAATATACGTGCGCGAAGTCGCTAGTCGATCGATGAACTAATTCATGGCCGCAGCGCGGATGTAGCGCTGCAACCGCGTGTTGTTTATTTATTTACATAGATTTACAATTTGAAGACTCCCTAAGTCCCTAATTTGTATGTGTACTATCTGAACTGCACTTGTCTCTTGAGAACAGCTGAAGCTTAGCAATTTTTGATTGTTTCTTATTCATAACACAAGTGGGATAGCACTCAGTTATTTCGTTGGTGATTACCTTCAGAAGTGATTGGCACAAGCAGTAGGTATGTCATAAATTTTGAAGTTGTTTTACTTTTTTGGACAAAATACTTTATGCAGCTTTCCAACACCAAACTTCGATATGAAGTCACAGTTGTGGTTTGATTTATAAATTGTAAAGTATGTCAACCCTTTTTCACATTTGGTGGATGTTCCCTAGTAGGTTTACTTTTCTACGTGTTCAGTACCCATCTGTAGTAGTATTCTGCATTTTCTGTTCTAGTAAAGGTAAATCTGAGAGCTTAATTAATAAAAACACACACACACATTTACTTGATTTATTTCACATTTACTTCACAAAAGTAACATAAAGACAACAACAATCTTACATTTAAATAATATAGGTAAATTTGTATCTACTCTATTAGCAGACTGGAATAAATATTATATTCATTACATAAAAGATAATCGATAACATTATAATCCTATTCTTAGAATAAAACCCTGAAGCTTACACAATACTATAGAAAAATAGTGAAATAGAATTTATACTTACTTACTTGCAAAACTTACACAACATGCGAGTAGACTGTAGAGGGACAAACAATAGTTCGGAAATTTTAAAATAAATACCTGTGTGCGTAACTTGCCAACAACATTGAAGTCCTTTAAATGTAAATTATGGTAAAAGTATGGCTGTTTAAGTTTCACATAGACAACTTATTATCTTTTTGATTAGTGTTTTACACACTTAGGAATTAATTCCTATAAATTTAAATACGAATCAAAATGTTTCACTCGCAGCGGGATTTGAACTCGCGTCCCCCAGCTTTCGCGGCTGGGTGCTCTGACCGCTGAGCTATACGAGCCATATCCCCCTGTGGTGTGGTAGTCCTGCCTGAGGACCCAATAATACGAATCGAAAATTTCACCGCGGGACGCGGGTTCAAATCCCGCTGCGAGTGGAACATTATGATTCGTATTTAAATTCACATAAACAAGTAATAAAAGAAACTTCATGTTTTCTATGACATCTAGGTTATAGGTACAATAGCCACTTGCCAGATAAGTATATTGAATTATAAAATACTTAACATCTATATTACACAGAATCACCTAAAACATAGTGCTAAACGCACGTTGAGCTACAAGGGACAATCTAAACGGGTCTGCCCGCCAAATTCAGATTATATTTAGCTTTATTCTACTGTCATTATTACTTATCTTCTATAAAATTCCCGTGCCGTTTATTACCAAACTCCTCCGAAACCGCTGGACCGATTGTTTGGATTTTCAGTGTGTATTCTCTAGGTCTAAGATCTATTTTTTTTTATATATCCCTAATGACAAAACAACGTTGGCCGGGTCAGCTAGTTATTTAAAAACTTTATTTGCACCACACAAGAAACAACAAAGAACAGAAACATAAAGTAGGTATAGGTCCAAAAGGCGGCCTTATCGCTAAGCAGCGATCTCTGCCAGGCAACCTTGAGACAGTACAGTACAGTTGACAGTGAATAGTAGAGTTGAGTTTATTACAGTATTATTAGCTTAAAATTGCGAAAAACCATAATATCTTAGAATTTGGCGGGTAGATCTGCATTGAACCTATGATAATAGACGGGATTCGTGTGACGTCACGAACTTGATCAGCTATGAGCTTACCAACGGAAATATAGACCCCCCCTAACGCTCGAAGGGTTAAGTACCTATACCAGATTGATCTATCTATCTAAGACATGTAATAATTATGTCTTTGTTCCCAAGGCCAGCTTTTGGTACCAGCCTAGAGGATAGTGAGCCAAGGTACGTGACATCTGTCTACAGTCTACACTAATTGAATAGCGACGACCTGAGGTAGGTACAGTCTAATTTAAAATGCACACGTAGTAAGTATATTATATTTTATCAGAGTGACATGTGATTTGAAAAGGAGCATCCCATTATACTCTGTTATACAGTTCGCTTAGCTTAGTAGTTAGTCCACTTCGCCGTACCTTCCGAAATGGAACTTTGTTCCAAAAATACGTCAAAATTCTTTAAACTCACTTTCTTCATACATTATAACTTTTGATACATGACAGTTGTCTATAGGTAGTTCAATCCATTAAGACGCGCCACATTTCCTCACAATCGCTTATTTTTCATCACTCAAGGAGTTAAGCAGAGGTGGGGCGCGTCTTCGTGGATTGAAGTAGCTATACACATCTCAGGCTTTCTCAAACTTTTGGTTCCACATACCTCCGTCCTCCATCAAAGTTTCCAGAATATAGCGAAACTCCAAGCCCAACCTGCTCGCTCACCCCAAAACACGATCTGTAATAATCTTTAAGTAACTTAATATAAGTCATAGGCATTTCCTAGGCAAGCACGCTCCATCCTAGACCTCATCATTGCTATCTATCAGACATGATTATTAAAAAAAGCCTATCAATTATTTAAAAAAAAAAAAAACAAGAAATAATCTTGTCACGGCCAACTGGACCAATTTTTATCAAATGTTGTACGTATATTTGGCAGGTCTGAGAATAATCGTCATACTTCTCATCTTTTTACCCCCAAATTGTATTTACCCCAGTTTGAGTAACCCTGACTCACAGAGATTACAAGACTATGGAGATACCACATTCATACATTCCAGCCTAGACTTGCTGTGCGTGAAATGCAGCGCCATGATTTATTGTTAATCGTTCATGTACTTAGCTCGATTTAAATCTTTGACTTAGCTTCTAGCCCAAGGGACGCAATCTTAAACGCCACGCTAATTGGGTATTTGACCCCAATTTTTCTTTACTTAATTATAAACTACGATAAAAATAATGACGGACACTGAAAAACCTAATTAAATCTAT
Source organism: Coenonympha arcania (assembly GCA_036785405.1). Taxonomy (NCBI): domain Eukaryota; kingdom Metazoa; phylum Arthropoda; class Insecta; order Lepidoptera; family Nymphalidae; genus Coenonympha; species Coenonympha arcania. The sequence goes on from CM072067.1 coordinate 10,948,622, forward strand.
CAAAAAACAAAAAAGTTATAAGCATTTAAATATTTCTGATTAGACAGAGATAGCAATATTAAATTGTGACGTCACACCTTACAAATGCCATAGTAATTTCGTGCGGAATCATACAAATTTCCGTTTTGCGAGAAAGGGATTGAAGACCCTCCCACTCCAAAGTTAAAATGCCTGTAACTTTGTAAATCTTCGTTGGATTTTAATATTTTTCAGTTTTCAGTGTACGTCATTATAATATTTATTCTTGTTTATAATAAAGTTATATTTTTTATCAAATTCAGAAGCACCCAATTTTGTAGACGGGGCCAGTCCATATTGCTTTCTGCGCCCTGCCTATCTGAAGATCTACAACTGGCTCCTGACGTACTGCTCCATGTCGATCCTCGTGACCGCGTCCTTCGCTCGTCCCTCGAACACCGCGGCCGCAGACTCCCAGCTCCACTGCACTCGAGCGCTGTACGCCCTCACCATGTCGAGCCGCGCCTCCTCCGGGAACTTGTATTCGCTGATGGGTTTTCTGTCCGGCCCCATGCAGAAGTAGTACCTGTGTCCGCTCTTCTTTGAAATTTGCGCCACCCATGGTTCTGTAAATAGGAAATATTTAATTCAATTACAAACGCTTTCATTTCCATTAAATAAAAATAAATAATTAAAAAAATCAAAAAACCCGACTGCAAAAATGTCAACTGAAATGCAATAACTTAAAAGACTGAAACAAGGCGGACAACGAAAACAAAATTATAATAAACTTAAAACGATGCAATTTTTACTTCATTTTAACAAACAACATTATGAGCTGATAGCTTTAGTTAAATTTTCGCATTCAATTTAAAAATATAGAAGGCGGGACCTATTTTTGCAAATTATAAAGAAAATTAATAGGTCCCGCCTGCTTTATTTTTAAATTGAATGCGAAAATTTAACTAAAGCTATCAGCTCATAATGTTGTTTGTTAAAATGAAGTAAAAATTGCATCGTTTTAAGTTTATTATAATTTTGTTTTCGTTGTCCGCCTTGTTTCAGTCTTTTAAGTTATTGCATTTCAGTTGACATTTTTGCAGTCGGGTTTTTTGATTTTTTTAATTATTTATTTTATTTCAGGCTTTTTAGTTGCCACACTTTACGAGCGAAACCTAAGCACTTTTATCTACACAATGTGAAAGACGTAAAGTGGGTATATTTGGTTATATATTATATTATGTCGGTTCAAGTCAGTCAGTCACTTGGAAGAAGTAAAAGTTGTAAACAGTGTCGTCAAACGCAAACCTGGATTTTATCCCGGAAATATATAAGCTGTAACATTTCATAGGTGTAGTTTGTGTACGTTTAGGGCTCAGGCGTATCTAACTCACGTCACTTTAAGCGGATCATTCGGGAAAAACTGAGATTACAAATAGAAATAGAAAAAAAGCTTTATTTCACATAGGCCTAACTTACAGGCACTTATGAAAGGTCATTTATATTATTTAATATAAAACGATATGGTGATAACTATTATTCGACTTAAAACTAAGTTTACGAGGGTTCCAACGCGCCCTGCACTGAGAAGAAGCCCACAACAAACTCAGCCGGGTTTTCTTTTATTTATCTTCACCATTTTACATAGGTAATCTCTTAAAAATTAATTGAGCTAATAAAATAGCAGCAGTTCACTATCACTCCCAGGGATTTGATTCTTGTAAATAATTCCTAATACTATAATACGATTTAGCCATGAGCTTACGTTTTACAGCTACTTTGAACTTTTTGAGGGACAAGTTCAATATTACGTTAAGGAAAATTATATTAAAATGAACTTTTTAATGAATTAAAATGAACGACCTAATCCTATATTAATAAAAATTAATAACCTAAAAGCAGGTAAGTGACTGCCATAAAAAAATATTTTTACAAAGCAAAAATACAAAGATTTCTATTATTAAAAAAAATACTTAAAAACTATTAAATTTTATTTTTTCCAAGGATTATCTAAAGCTCTTTAGCTTCAGGTAATCTAAGTCTATGAATCTAAAACTTTTGAAAAATAAATTATTTTATTAATTCAATAAAAAAAAATATTTAAAACTAATATTTAATTTTTTTTATCAATTAAATTCGATGATGGATGCCAGTGCCACTTTAATCTCGAACTACTCGTCAACGATATCTAGACAGTGTCTACTCCGCGCCGTTCAAAAATAAAATGCTAAAGATTAGAAAGCCTACCTTGTTAGGGTCATTAGATTAAATCGGATCGACAAAGTGGAGCGCGTCTTAGAGTACACACAGCGCCATCTAGGGCGAGTAGCGAAAGTACAGATGTTAAAATAATTGTTTAATGATTATATTAAATTATGTTTTCGATTTATGCTATGATATACCAAGTAAAAATGCACAATATAAAGTACGACACACACTTGGTCAATACAAGAATAACGCTATCAAAAACTACAAATGTTACCATTTTGAACGCATTGATCGACTGTTTATAATTCCAAATTAATTCAAAACATATGACTTATATATATTTTTGTAATCTCCTTGTAATTCCCTTCATTTTGATACCCTACTCGATAGGTTTGGTTAAAATTATTTTAAAACTGACTGACAATTTTAGGCCCAAAATCCGCCATTTTGTTTTTTATTTTCAAAAACCTATCTAAGAACACTTGGGTTAATGAGACGAATCTAACGATACCATTAACGTCAAAATCCATGCAGCCGTTTGGAAGATACGTGGTCATAAAGAAATTTACATACATACAAGATACGCGCGAAAAACATAACCCTTCTTGCAGTCGGGTAAAAAACGGACGACATTTCAAAGTTGTGCAGAGTGCTCTATAAATGACAAAATCTCCGCCCGCTATCCGAAGCAGTCGAAAAGTCAGAATTGAATAGTTAATCAATTTTGACTCGACTGATCTGATTAATCAATAATCAAGATAGAAATATCAGACAAATGTTTTGTGATATAGATCGTTTAATTAACCTAAAAATGAATGTATTGTGTACGCTTACAATGGAAGAAGGAGTAATGAAGTGGAGGGCGTTCATTTATATATTACATGATCCCTACAGCTGCCTGTAGGTATTAGAAGTTCGAACTTTTCATCAATATTTTAATACCCAAAATCTCATATGATCGAGATGAGGAATTTATGAATAGTAAACAATAAATGACTAAAAAAATTATAAATAATGAAAGTTTGTATGTGTGTGTGTATTTGTTACTTTTTCCATGGGGAGTCCATTTACTAAACCGATTTGGCTGATATTTAGAATGGAGATAGATTATACCTTGGATTAACACATATTTCTTCATCCCCATCATCATTTTATCAGGATGAAAAATTCATGGTCCGTGGGAACCATGCATTTATCGTTCTGAACAAATCCATGGTTCCCGCGGGATTTATGGAAAACCGAAATTCACACAAGCGGATCGCTTGTTCCTCGCACTCGTACTCGCCTTTAATCTCCTTTATAAACAGCAGAGATCCAACAGTAGTGAAGTTGTCGTGCTGCCGCTGGCCGCGCTGGGGCACGTCCACGGTGAGCGCCTGCTTGGTCATCTTCATGGCGCGGTACTCCAGGTTCGCGACGGCGGACGGGAACGTCTCCAGCGTGAAGAACCTCTTGCATCGCAGCGGTATCACTTCGCTGTTGTCCGGCTTCTCGAGAGCCTTGCAGAACAACTTGCACTGATTGACGCTGCAAACAAGCATTGTAGAGTGAAAAAATGTAATACATATATACATTTATAATATTCCATGTGCTATGGAGAGGGCTATGTTAGGAGTTTCCCTGAAGAATAAAATCAGAAATGAGGAGATCCGCAGGAGAACCAAAGTCACCGACATAGCCCGGGCCATTAGCAAGCTGAAGTGGCAGTGGGCAGGTCACGCTTGTCGCAGGGGCGATGGCCGTTGGAGCCGCAAAGTCCTTGAGTGGAGACCGCGTACGAGTAAGCGTAGTGTAGGACGACCCCCAGCTCGTTGGACTGATGATATAAAGCGGGTGGCGGGAAGCGGCTGGATGAGGAAGGCTGAGGACAGGGTGTGGTGGCGCGCGCTTGGGAAGGCCTATGTCCAACAGTGGACGTCCGCAGGCTGAGATGATGATGATATAATATTCAGATTGGATAATAATTATACTGTTTCCATTCGTTTATTTTCTCTTTGACACATGAAATAGATATAGCAATAGCGAGGGACCAGAAAGAGACCACTTTACCTTTATCTCTCTCTAGTCCCTCGCTATTGCTATACCTGTTTCACGTGTCAAAGAGAAAATAAACGAATGGAAAGAGTGTAGGTGAATTGCCATAGTCAAAGTAAACTGTCGATCGCTCAAATGAACGAAATCAAAAAAATATATAAATTATAAATACATACGGGACATTTTTCACATCGCAATCTAGCCCCAAAGTAAGCGATAGCTTGTGTTATGGGTAGTAGATAAATGATAAATATACATACATACTAATATACATAAATATAATATATTGAAATACACCCTGACACTGGAAAACACTCATGCTCATCACACAAACATTTACCAGTAATGGGAATCGAACCCACGACCTTCGACGCAGACGGCAGATTTGCTACCGCTACGCCATTCGGTCCTCAAATGTATGTGAAGGACAGTGGTCTGCACAGAAGTCTGCACAGAAGTCACGTGACCAACGATAGGATATGACGTTCTCATACATTTTTGGAATTGGATTGGATCGTCACTAAGTGGGCATGACTCAGGCTGCGGTGCTCGCGCGCTGTCCACGAGTAATATAACTCACCGGTGTGTGAGCGAGTAGGCCGATATGTCGATGCCGCCCAGCATCATGGCGTCGATGACGTGCAGCGCCTTGCTGTGCACCTGCTCGCTGCCCTGCCCCGAGTACTCGCGCACTATCACGAGTAATATGACTCACCGGTGTGTGAGCGAGTAGGCCGATATGTCGATGCCGCCCAGCATCATGGCGTCGATGACGTGCAGCGCCTTGCTGTGCACCTGCTCGCTGCCCTGCCCCGAGTACTCGCGCACTATCACGAGTAATATAACTCACCGGTGTGTGAGCGAGTAGGCCGATATGTCGATGCCGCCCAGCATCATGGCGTCGATGACGTGCAGCGCCTTGCTGTGCACCTGCTCGCTGCCCTGCCCCGAGTACTCGCGCACTATCACGAGTAATATAACTCACCGGTGTGTGAGCGAGTAGGCCGATATGTCGATGCCGCCCAGCATCATGGCGTCGATGACGTGCAGCGCCTTGCTGTGCACCTGCTCGCTGCCCTGCCCCGAGTACTCGCGCACTATCACGAGTAATATAACTCACCGGTGTGTGAGCGAGTAGGCCGATATGTCGATGCCGCCCAGCATCATGGCGTCGATGACGTGCAGCGCCTTGCTGTGCACCTGCTCGCTGCCGTACTCGCGCACTATCACGAGTAATATAACTCACCGGTGTGTGAGCGAGTAGGCCGATATGTCGATGCCGCCCAGCATCATGGCGTCGATGACGTGCAGCGCCTTGCTGTGCACCTGCTCGCTGCCCTGCCCCGAGTACTCGCGCACTATCACGAGTAATATAACTCACCGGTGTGTGAGCGAGTAGGCCGATATGTCGATGCCGCCCAGCATCATGGCGTCGATGACGTGCAGCGCCTTGCTATGCATCTGCTTGCTGCCCTGCCCCGAGTACTCGCGCACTATCACGAGTAATATGACTCACCGGTGTGTGAGCGAGTAGGCCGATATGTCGATGCCGCCCAGCATCATGGCGTCGATGACGTGCAGCGCCTTGCTGTGCATCTGCTTGCTGCCCTGCCCCGAGTACTCGCGCACTATCACGAGTAATATGACTCACCGGTGTGTGAGCGAGTAGGCCGATATGTCGATGCCGCCCAGCATCATGGCGTCGATGACGTGCAGCGCCTTGCTGTGCATCTGCTTGCTGCCCTGCCCCGAGTACTCGCGCACTATCACGAGTAATATGACTCACCGGTGTGTGAGCGAGTAGGCCGATATGTCGATGCCGCCCAGCATCATGGCGTCGATGACGTGCAGCGCCTTGCTGTGCATCTGCTTGCTGCCCTGCCCCGAGTACTCGCGCACTATCACGAGTAATATGACTCACCGGTGTGTGAGCGAGTAGGCCGATATGTCGATGCCGCCCAGCATCATGGCGTCGATGACGTGCAGCGCCTTGCTGTGCATCTGCTTGCTGCCCTGCCCCGAGTACTCGCGCACTATCACGAGTAATATGACTCACCGGTGTGTGAGCGAGTAGGCCGATATGTCGATGCCGCCCAGCATCATGGCGTCGATGACGTGCAGCGCCTTGCTGTGCATCTGCTTGCTGCCCTGCCCCGAGTACTCGCGCACTATCACGAGTAATATGACTCACCGGTGTGTGAGCGAGTAGGCCGATATGTCGATGCCGCCCAGCATCATGGCGTCGATGACGTGCAGCGCCTTGCTGTGCATCTGCTTGCTGCCCTGCCCCGAGTACTCGCGCACTATCACGAGTAATATGACTCACCGGTGTGTGAGCGAGTAGGCCGATATGTCGATGCCGCCCAGCATCATGGCGTCGATGACGTGCAGCGCCTTGCTGTGCATCTGCTTGCTGCCCTGCCCCGAGTACTCGCGCACGATCTACCAACAATAAAGCCACTGGAAAGAGCTCAATTAATTAATCTTATACGCGCGACGGAGCAAAGGACAGGTACCTTCACCACTAAGGATTAGCCAACATCAAAATTTCCACATCAATTTTTTAAAATAAATATCATATGTTAAGATATTTATTTATTACAAAAAACCGCAAAAAGAAATTCAACATACCTCTCCATACAATAAAGTGTTAGCTGGCAAAATGATTTGAGAATTTGGTAGATTCCTCCAAGTTGTATCTTTCAGTTGGTACACCTGTTTTCCGCCACAAGCTAAAACAAACAAAATATTTCATTACAACATGAGAAAAAAGACAATGTTAAGATAAACTCTTTTGATGCCAGTTCTGTGTATAATGTAATTTAAAAACACAAGACCATTTCTCCAAATATAAACAATTTTTTCCTCCACGAAGATCGACCGGAGCTCCGTGGCCGCCTGCAGGAGGCACGGCGGCTTGTTGAGCACGTTGTTCTTGTAGGAGTAGGTGTTGTTACCTATAAATATTTTGAGATCCTGGCTGTTGCTCCCGCTGCTGAGGAACGTGAAGTGCCAGTCGTACACGGTAGCGAAGATCGACCGGAGCTCCGTGGCCGCCTGCAGGAGGCGCGGCGGCTTGTTGAGCACGTTGTTCTTGTAGGAGTAGGTGTTGTTACCTATAAATATTTTGAGATCCTGGCTGTTGCTCCCGCTGCTGAGGAACGTGAAGTGCCAGTCGTACACGGTAGCGAAGATCGACCGGAGCTCCGTGGCCGCCTGCAGGAGGCGCGGCGGCTTGTTGAGCACGTTGTTCTTGTAGGAGTAGGTGTTGTTACCTATAAATATTTTGAGATCCTGGCTGTTGCTCCCGCTGCTGAGGAACGTGAAGTGCCAGTCGTACACGGTAGCGAAGATCGACCGGAGCTCCGTGGCCGCCTGCAGGAGGCGCGGCGGCTTGTTGAGCACGTTGTTCTTGTAGGAGTAGGTGTTGTTACCTATAAATATTTTGAGATCCTGGCTGTTGCTCCCGCTGCTGAGGAACGTGAAGTGCCAGTCGTACACGGTAGCGAAGATCGACCGGAGCTCCGTGGCCGCCTGCAGGAGGCGCGGCGGCTTGTTGAGCACGTTGTTCTTGTAGGAGTAGGTGTTGTTACCTATAAATATTTTGAGATCCTGGCTGTTGCTCCCGCTGCTGAGGAACGTGAAGTGCCAGTCGTACACGGTAGCGAAGATCGACCGGAGCTCCGTGGCCGCCTGCAGGAGGCGCGGCGGCTTGTTGAGCACGTTGTTCTTGTAGGAGTAGGTGTTGTTACCTATAAATATTTTGAGATCCTGGCTGTTGCTCCCGCTGCTGAGGAACGTGAAGTGCCAGTCGTACACGGTAGCGAAGATCGACCGGAGCTCCGTGGCCGCCTGCAGGAGGCGCGGCGGCTTGTTGAGCACGTTGTTCTTGTAGGAGTAGGTGTTGTTACCTATAAATATTTTGAGATCCTGGCTGTTGCTCCCGCTGCTGAGGAACGTGAAGTGCCAGTCGTACACGGTAGCGAAGATCGACCGGAGCTCCGTGGCCGCCTGCAGGAGGCGCGGCGGCTTGTTGAGCACGTTGTTCTTGTAGGAGTAGGTGTTGTTACCTATAAATATTTTGAGATCCTGGCTGTTGCTCCCGCTGCTGAGGAACGTGAAGTGCCAGTCGTACACGGTAGCGAAGATCGACCGGAGCTCCGTGGCCGCCTGCAGGAGGCGCGGCGGCTTGTTGAGCACGTTGTTCTTGTAGGAGTAGGTGTTGTTACCTATAAATATTTTGAGATCCTGGCTGTTGCTCCCGCTGCTGAGGAACGTGAAGTGCCAGTCGTACACGGTAGCGAAGATCGACCGGAGCTCCGTGGCCGCCTGCAGGAGGCGCGGCGGCTTGTTGAGCACGTTGTTCTTGTAGGAGTAGGTGTTGTTACCTATAAATATTTTGAGATCCTGGCTGTTGCTCCCGCTGCTGAGGAACGTGAAGTGCCAGTCGTACACGGTAGCGAAGATCGACCGGAGCTCCGTGGCCGCCTGCAGGAGGCGCGGCGGCTTGTTGAGCACGTTGTTCTTGTAGGAGTAGGTGTTGTTACCTATAAATATTTTGAGATCCTGGCTGTTGCTCCCGCTGCTGAGGAACGTGAAGTGCCAGTCGTACACGGTAGCGAAGATCGACCGGAGCTCCGTGGCCGCCTGCAGGAGGCGCGGCGGCTTGTTGAGCACGTTGTTCTTGTAGGAGTAGGTGTTGTTACCTATAAATATTTTGAGATCCTGGCTGTTGCTCCCGCTGCTGAGGAACGTGAAGTGCCAGTCGTACACGGTAGCGAAATCGACCGGAGCTCCGTGGCCGCCTGCAGGAGGCGCGGCGGCTTGTTGAGCACGTTGTTCTTGTAGGAGTAGGTGTTGTTACCTATAAATATTTTGAGATCCTGGCTGTTGCTCCCGCTGCTGAGGAACGTGAAGTGCCAGTCGTACACGGTAGCGAAGATCGACCGGAGCTCCGTGGCCGCCTGCAGGAGGCGCGGCGGCTTGTTGAGCACGTTGTTCTTGTAGGAGTAGGTGTTGTTACCTATAAATATTTTGAGATCCTGGCTGTTGCTCCCGCTGCTGAGGAACGTGAAGTGCCAGTCGTACACGGTAGCGAAGATCGACCGGAGCTCCGTGGCCGCCTGCAGGAGGCGCGGCGGCTTGTTGAGCACGTTGTTCTTGTAGGAGTAGGTGTTGTTACCTATAAATATTTTGAGATCCTGGCTGTTGCTCCCGCTGCTGAGGAACGTGAAGTGCCAGTCGTACACGGTAGCGAAGATCGACCGGAGCTCCGTGGCCGCCTGCAGGAGGCGCGGCGGCTTGTTGAGCACGTTGTTCTTGTAGGAGTAGGTGTTGTTACCTATAAATATTTTGAGATCCTGGCTGTTGCTCCCGCTGCTGAGGAACGTGAAGTGCCAGTCGTACACGGTAGCGAAGATCGACCGGAGCTCCGTGGCCGCCTGCAGGAGGCGCGGCGGCTTGTTGAGCACGTTGTTCTTGTAGGAGTAGGTGTTGTTACCTATAAATATTTTGAGATCCTGGCTGTTGCTCCCGCTGCTGAGGAGCGTGAAGTGCCAGTCGTACACGGTAGCGAAGATCGACCGGAGCTCCGTGGCCGCCTGCAGGAGGCGCGGCGGCTTGTTGAGCACGTTGTTCTTGTAGGAGTAGGTGTTGTTACCTATAAATATTTTGAGATCCTGGCTGTTGCTCCCGCTGCTGAGGAACGTGAAGTGCCAGTCGTACACGGTAGCGAAGATCGACCGGAGCTCCGTGGCCGCCTGCAGGAGGCGCGGCGGCTTGTTGAGCACGTTGTTCTTGTAGGAGTAGGTGTTGTTACCTATAAATATTTTGAGATCCTGGCTGTTGCTCCCGCTGCTGAGGAACGTGAAGTGCCAGTCGTACACGGTAGCGAAGATCGACCGGAGCTCCGTGGCCGCCTGCAGGAGGCGCGGCGGCTTGTTGAGCACGTTGTTCTTGTAGGAGTAGGTGTTGTTACCTATAAATATTTTGAGATCCTGGCTGTTGCTCCCGCTGCTGAGGAACGTGAAGTGCCAGTCGTACACGGTAGCGAAGATCGACCGGAGCTCCGTGGCCGCCTGCAGGAGGCGCGGCGGCTTGTTGAGCACGTTGTTCTTGTAGGAGTAGGTGTTGTTACCTATAAATATTTTGAGATCCTGGCTGTTGCTCCCGCTGCTGAGGAACGTGAAGTGCCAGTCGTACACGGTAGCGAAGATCGACCGGAGCTCCGTGGCCGCCTGCAGGAGGCGCGGCGGCTTGTTGAGCACGTTGTTCTTGTAGGAGTAGGTGTTGTTACCTATAAATATTTTGAGATCCTGGCTGTTGCTCCCGCTGCTGAGGAACGTGAAGTGCCAGTCGTACACGGTAGCGAAGATCGACCGGAGCTCCGTGGCCGCCTGCAGGAGGCGCGGCGGCTTGTTGAGCACGTTGTTCTTGTAGGAGTAGGTGTTGTTACCTATAAATATTTTGAGATCCTGGCTGTTGCTCCCGCTGCTGAGGAACGTGAAGTGCCAGTCGTACACGGTAGCGAAGATCGACCGGAGCTCCGTGGCCGCCTGCAGGAGGCGCGGCGGCTTGTTGAGCACGTTGTTCTTGTAGGAGTAGGTGTTGTTACCTATAAATATTTTGAGATCCTGGCTGTTGCTCCCGCTGCTGAGGAACGTGAAGTGCCAGTCGTACACGGTAGCGAAGATCGACCGGAGCTCCGTGGCCGCCTGCAGGAGGCGCGGCGGCTTGTTGAGCACGTTGTTCTTGTAGGAGTAGGTGTTGTTACCTATAAATATTTTGAGATCCTGGCTGTTGCTCCCGCTGCTGAGGAACGTGAAGTGCCAGTCGTACACGGTAGCGAAGATCGACCGGAGCTCCGTGGCCGCCTGCAGGAGGCGCGGCGGCTTATTGAGTACGTTATTCTTGAACGAATACGGATTTTTTGCGTACGAGCGACCGCTTTTCGACAGGTTCAATATGTTCGTGAAAGTGTCCTCGGGGTTGCGCCTCTCCGGCTTCGTGCGCACTTTGTCCGGCAGCTGTAAACATCATCAGCCTTTTAATTGACTATCTGACTATCTATAAAATAGCACGTGACTAATTATAAACTCGCGCGTCATTTTTAAAATAGTAAAACGTAAATCTATTATAAATGTGGATATGGATGACATTCGTCTTTAGAAGTAATGCTACCTATCGCTTTTCAACCGTACCGTTGTGAAAGGGCTTGCAGTATTTTTAGATGCGCTAAATTTATAGACTCTAAAATCGAATCGATACCGTAGTCTGTCTTGGAGAAATGGATTTAGAAGATCCGCTCGGCTGATGATACATAACAATGCCGTTCTAGTGCAAGTGGAGTTGTTCTCAAATAGAAGGGATAATCACATTAAATAATTTTGTCTTTGGATTCGATATTTACTTTTATAGTTTTTTTTAAAGAGAAGACATGCAAACGAATGGTTGTGCCACCTGACCTGTCAAGCGATCACCGCCGCCCGTGGACATTTGCAGCACCAGAGGAACTGCAAATGCGTTGCCGGCTCTTAAGGAGTTTGTTTATCTGCCCCTTAACCCCATGTTTAAAAATACTGATTATATGCAAGAAAGAAACAAAATTGTTATTGGTTTCTGTTTTCATCGTGTATGTATGGAAAATGCTTTGCATGGAATACGTAATCATAGTTAATATAGGCCCAGAGCGATTTGGTATTTTTATACAGGGTTATATAAAAAATACCAAAACGCTCTCGGCCTGTAGTTGTATACGTTAACACTTACAACTTTGGTTCTGCGACTTTTCAAAATTCAGTATTAATTTATATCATACAAAAAAATGTTATTTCTGTAAAGTGACATTACACTGTTGCGGTTTCGCGCCGCAAGCTCGCGCACCGGCCGCCGCGCCGATGTTACATTACAGAGTAGGAACGAGTAGAGTATCTCTGTAAAATATTGAGTATTGGATATTTCTCAAAATATCGAGTAAAAAGAAAAGTCGTAGAACAAAAGTTGTTAGTTTTAGTGTAAACAAATACAGGCCGAGAGCGTTTTGGTATTTTTTATATAACCCTGTATAACCCTGTATAAATAAAAAAAATACAATACCTTCCATAACTTTAAACACTGTTCTCTCATCTCGGCTTGTGTTTCTTCCTTCAACCTTTTATCTTTACTAAATGCAGCTATTTTTAATAAGTTCTTTATTTGTTTCTCACCAATTCTGGAAATGGGAAAGGTTAATATTATATCATTCAATTCGCAATTTTGTCTCTCATATGCGTTTTTGCTATCTATATATATCTCAGTGACTTTCAAAAGTGACTTATGGGTTAAGTATACACTCAAATCCTTCATCATTTGCAATACTTGTGTTGTGTTGTGTTTGCAATTGATGCAAATCTTGTCTAACATTTGATATGAACTCATTGCTTTTTTAGTGAAACGAAAGGTCTTGGATCTAAACAAAAAATATATTATGGCAAAAGGCATAATTATGAGAAATATGACACTGTGAAATTAGCAAGCCCAGCTTTTTCGACATCGACGAAATGTCTATCGTTATGACAGCATATGCCGCCGAGCTGTGAGGTTACTTGCCAGTGTGTGTTTTTTTTAATCTTTATTATTTTAAAGGACACCAGTGTGATTATAACTTACAAACAATTGCTCTTGTAGATGTATTCGTAGAAGGGGCGGTCCTCCTGTATGACGGCCAGCGGCACGAGCTCGGCCACGTCGTCATTCTTGGTGCGGTTGTTCCACAGCGTGCAGTTGACGGAGAACAGGTGCTGCTCGCTCGCGGCTGTGTCGGCCTTCTTCCACTTGCACACCAGGTACCGCTCGGAGTTGGCCGGCCGGGACGTCACCGGCTTGTGTATGGACACTGAAATTAAACATTATATACTCGTAATATATCATAAAGCCTCAGTCTGGCCTCATAATCAGGTGATTACTTCGAATTCCGTCTCTTCATGTATGACACAGCCCCGTAGCGAATTGCACTGAATTTACTAGCCTGTTATTCTTTAAGTGAAATTTGTTAAGTGATGGAACACTGGCTGAGTACCCACAACAATGTGGGCTTCTTTCAGTACGGAGCAGGTAGTAAATCTCATAAACTTAGTATTAAACCGTAAAACAGTTACAACCATTGAGCTGCTTCGACAGGATCTCCTGAATGTTCACCTTTGTCAAAGCAGCGACACATGATGTAGACGAGGCCGACGCTGAAGGCGGTGAACACGTCGAACAGCTTGACGACGAAGTGGCCGCCCGTGCGCACCAGCATCAGCGCCGCGAGGCACTGGCACAGGTACAGCTGCTTCGACAGGATCTCCTGAATGTTCACCTTTGTCAAAGCAGCGATACATGATGTAGACGAGGCCGACGCTGAAGGCGGTGAACACGTCGAACAGCTTGACGACGAAGTGGCCGCCCGTGCGCACCAGCATCAGCGCCGCGAGGCACTGGCACAGGTACAGCTGCTTCGACAGGATCTCCTGAATGTTCACCTTTGTCAAAGCAGCGATACATGATGTAGACGAGGCCGACGCTGAAGGCGGTGAACACGTCGAACGGCTTGACGACGAAGTGGCCGCCCGTGCGCACCAGCATCAGCGCCGCGAGGCACTGGCACAGGTACAGCTGCTTCGACAGGATCTCCTGAATGTTCACCTTTGTCAAAGCAGCGATACATGATGTAGACGAGGCCGACGCTGAAGGCGGTGAACACGTCGAACAGCTTGACGACGAAGTGGCCGCCCGTGCGCACCAGCATCAGCGCCGCGAGGCACTGGCACAGGTACAGCTGCTTCGACAGGATCTCCTGAATGTTCACCTTTGTCAAAGCAGCGATACATGATGTAGACGAGGCCGACGCTGAAGGCGGTGAACACGTCGAACAGCTTGACGACGAAGTGGCCGCCCGTGCGCACCAGCATCAGCGCCGCGAGGCACTGGCACAGGTACAGCTGCTTCGACAGGATCTCCTGAATGTTCACCTTTGTCAAAGCAGCGATACATGATGTAGACGAGGCCGACGCTGAAGGCGGTGAACACGTCGAACAGCTTGACGACGAAGTGGCCGCCCGTGCGCACCAGCATCAGCGCCGCGAGGCACTGGCACAGGTACAGCTGCTTCGACAGGATCTCCTGAATGTTCACCTTTGTCAAAGCAGCGATACATGATGTAGACGAGGCCGACGCTGAAGGCGGTGAACACGTCGAACAGCTTGACGACGAAGTGGCCGCCCGTGCGCACCAGCATCAGCGCCGCGAGGCACTGGCACAGGTACAGCTGCTTCGACAGGATCTCCTGAATGTTCACCTTTGTCAAAGCAGCGATACATGATGTAGACGAGGCCGACGCTGAAGGCGGTGAACACGTCGAACAGCTTGACGACGAAGTGGCCGCCCGTGCGCACCAGCATCAGCGCCGCGAGGCACTGGCACAGGTACAGCTGCTTCGACAGGATCTCCTGAATGTTCACCTTTGTCAAAGCAGCGATACATGATGTAGACGAGGCCGACGCTGAAGGCGGTGAACACGTCGAACAGCTTGACGACGAAGTGGCCGCCCGTGCGCACCAGCATCAGCGCCGCGAGGCACTGGCACAGGTACAGCTGCTTCGACAGGATCTCCTGAATGTTCACCTTTGTCAAAGCAGCGATACATGATGTAGACGAGGCCGACGCTGAAGGCGGTGAACACGTCGAACAGCTTGACGACGAAGTGGCCGCCCGTGCGCACCAGCATCAGCGCCGCGAGGCACTGGCACAGGTACAGCTGCTTCGACAGGATCTCCTGAATGTTCACCTTTGTCAAAGCAGCGATACATGATGTAGACGAGGCCGACGCTGAAGGCGGTGAACACGTCGAACAGCTTGACGACGAAGTGGCCGCCCGTGCGCACCAGCATCAGCGCCGCGAGGCACTGGCACAGGTACAGCTGCTTCGACAGGATCTCCTGAATGTTCACCTTTGTCAAAGCAGCGATACATGATGTAGACGAGGCCGACGCTGAAGGCGGTGAACACGTCGAACAGCTTGACGACGAAGTGGCCGCCCGTGCGCACCAGCATCAGCGCCGCGAGGCACTGGCACAGGTACAGCTGCTTCGACAGGATCTCCTGAATGTTCACCTTTGTCAAAGCAGCGACACATGATGTAGACGAGGCCGACGCTGAAGGCGGTGAACACGTCGAACAGCTTGACGACGAAGTGGCCGCCCGTGCGCACCAGCATCAGCGCCGCGAGGCACTGGCACAGGTACAGCTGCTTCGACAGGATCTCCTGAATGTTCACCTTTGTCAAAGCAGCGACACATGATGTAGACGAGGCCGACGCTGAAGGCGGTGAACACGTCGAACAGCTTGACGACGAAGTGGCCGCCCGTGCGCACCAGCATCAGCGCCGCGAGGCACTGGCACAGGTACAGCTGCTTCGACAGGATCTCCTGAATGTTCACCTTTGTCAAAGCAGCGACACATGATGTAGACGAGGCCGACGCTGAAGGCGGTGAACACGTCGAACAGCTTGATGACGAAGTGGCCGCCCGTGCGCACCAGCATCAGCGCCGCGAGGCACTGGCACAGGTACAGCTGCTTCGACAGGATCTCCTGAATGTTCACCTTTGTCAAAGCAGCGATACATGATGTAGACGAGGCCGACGCTGAAGGCGGTGAACACGTCGAACAGCTTGACGACGAAGTGGCCGCCCGTGCGCACCAGCATCAGCGCCGCGAGGCACTGGCACAGGTACAGCTGCTTCGACAGGATCTCCTGAATGTTCACCTTTGTCAAAGCAGCGATACATGATGTAGACGAGGCCGACGCTGAAGGCGGTGAACACGTCGAACAGCTTGACGACGAAGTGGCCGCCCGTGCGCACCAGCATCAGCGCCGCGAGGCACTGGCACAGGTACAGCTGCTTCGACAGGATCTCCTGAATGTTCACCTTTGTCAAAGCAGCGATACATGATGTAGACGAGGCCGACGCTGAAGGCGGTGAACACGTCGAACAGCTTGACGACGAAGTGGCCGCCCGTGCGCACCAGCATCAGCGCCGCGAGGCACTGGCACAGGTACAGCTGCTTCGACAGGATCTCCTGAATGTTCACCTTTGTCAAAGCAGCGATACATGATGTAGACGAGGCCGACGCTGAAGGCGGTGAACACGTCGAACAGCTTGACGACGAAGTGGCCGCCCGTGCGCACCAGCATCAGCGCCGCGAGGCACTGGCACAGGTACAGCTGCTTCGACAGGATCTCCTGAATGTTCTCCTGCCCTTCCACTGAAAAGCCCTGAAAGTAAAATTATTTATCATTTAATTTTGTGATATATAAACAACTGAACTCATGCATTATTTTGTGAGGATGGCGCGCGACTAGTCTTTACCTAATTCAGAGTCTTCCATTCATCATCGAGGCTTCTGCTTTCACAACACGTAATGTTTAATGCAGACTGCACGTTGCAGGGCCTTTTGTGAGGGGGATTAGAATGGGGGTGGATGTTGTGGCTGACTCTCACACATCCTCTGAAGATATCTGCTGCCTCCGCTTCACGGGCAGAAGAAAAATCTTTCTTTTTCCCGATTATGCCATCATTCATCTAGTGGATGTAAGCTGACTTTTAGGGCACAGTGTTGTTGGGAAGGACTCTTTATACCCGAATTCAATATCCACAATATACCTTCTGGTCCTATAGTAGTGTATGTTGCTAGTTGTGTATCTGACAGAGCATAATATACGTTAATTACTTAACAAAAAAACCGACTTCAATTACTCTCATCAAACTACTGTTTAATACATCCTTTCCAAGTAAAAATTTAAGACTTATATGGTTCCCTCATGGATACCAGTATCAGAGCTCGACTTAATTGAAATGGGACCACACGGGAAGCGTCAGCTTTCTAATAAAAGAACAATCATCAAAATTGATTCACCCAGTCAAAAGTTATGAGGCAAAAAACATACAGTTCCCTCCTCCTTTTTTGAAGTCCGTTGATAAAACCTGACGTTTATACTTCTCTACAATTCTCGAAAGTGCCGGCCATCAACAGCTTACTTACTCCATCAGCCATTAGAAAGTGCACGCCGAGGTCATCAGTTTGCTTCAGGACATACTCCTTCAGCGACGTCAAATTAGCCGGGTCGAAGATATTGCCGTCTTCCTTCACGCCGTAGTACGGGTTGAAAGTCTCGGGCGCACCCGCGTAGAAATCCGACAGTTTGAAATCATTCAACCCTTTTAGCGTAAACCCAAAACCTAGAAGAATATTAATGATGTAAGTACACTGACAAGAGACTACAAACAAATATTGTGGACAATAGTAAACACACCTTTTGACGTGATAACGTTTAATAAATTGATGAACAGCAGCAACACACATGAAAAATAGTAACGTTCCGCGTAACGTTCCACCTGAGCCTGTGCGTGCAAGCGAGAGCGCGCAACAAGCGATAGAGAGGCACGATAAAACAAACGATAGAGAGGCCAATTATGACGTTATCACGTAAATCTGTCGTCCGTAAATCGACTTTACAGACAACCAATTTTTTTTATTTTAAATTATAGACAATAATAAATGAAACCTAATCGAAAATTTGATATGTTTTGGTCGCTAAGGCGAAAAACCATGGTGTAATGGCTTTCAATTATTACCGAATTAGGTATCAACATTCCTGCCATCAACCTTCGTTGATCATGCAAGATGTTGCCTGGTAGTTGGACATGTATGGAAAATATCAAAATGGAAATGAAGTCTGCCCAACCATTTTTTTCTATGAAGAACTTCACTGAAGTCATGCATATTATTAGACAGATTAAAATTGTTTTGCTATTATTGCAACTTGAAAAGAATCTGTATGGTCCAATATGCAGGAACACCGCCCACATGACAGCACAGACAATTCTTCCAATAAATTCTTCCATGCAACCAACATTTCGTCCCAACACCGGGAAACACCGGGATGGAAACCGGAAGCCGGGAAAACGGGACACCATGGAAATCGTAGATACAAACATATTATTATGCTACTCAAAAAAAATCATATTCTATTGAAAATGATTGTTATGTATTTGCACCTTTTGCCCTCCATCCTTTTCTGTACAAGACATATTCCGAAAACCCCCCTGGGCCGGCGCACACGTCTGCAAAGTATAATAAGTCCCTATCGTCGACCGCGTGCTCGCCATTTTGTTTTTTGGGCTTAGTGAACATGAAGTCAAACACGGCGTCCATATTGGCCATTTTGACAGCTGCCCTGTTCAAGAATATCACTGAGCCTATGGTCTCGTAGGGATTGCTGCGAAACCTGGCGCCCCTCATGTCTTCACCGTCCAAGTCATCAAAAATTGTCTGAAATGCAAACAGATAAGATAAATACTTAATTATCAATCTAGGCTGCACTTGTCCAGTACTAGATAAATAATGGTGCTAATTCTGTTGTACAAAAACTCTAAATTAAAATAATTTTTAAATACTGCTATCCTTTTCTAGCTGTTCACTATGAAAAAGGATAGCACTATTATAAATAAGTTTAGTTAGATTTTGCACAACAGAATCGACCACAATATACAATCTATAAACTAATATTGCAAACAAATTAAAACAAGATTTTTTTTATATGTAAGCATAGTTGAATTGATAAGTTAACCATTACTCAAGCTTCATCTATTTTTTTTTAAATTCATTTATTTCAAGCAATTAAAACCAATATTAGATTCAATAGCACAAAAAAGCTGCTGATTACACGCGTCACATTTTAAAAATACACAGTTCGCCACTAAAAAATAAATCGATGAAATACCTTAGAATTTAATATTCCTTTCAGAATTTGAGGGTCAACATAGTCAGTTTCATCATCTATCGTCAATTTTTTGGGTCCTTTCTTCAACCACTTCTCCAATACATCTGCTGATAGGGTTTCTTCAGGGGGTGTAGGCATCCAGAACTGCAAAAGGTAATTGGGACTGTTTAGAAAAAACTAGCAAAATAATAGAAGCTCAAAAGGTAAAAAAGGAAGTTTTTTTTTTTTTTTTTTCTAGGAATATATCTGTGGAGAGAGACAGCACTAGTCTTTATAAATGGAGTATCTCTTTACACAGGTGTCATTGCTACAGGGATGGTAGGTACTATTTTTATCATGTGTGAATTCGGTGACTCGCATCTTAAAATACCTATCTAAGCAATGGAAATAATGGAATGAATATAATGGAAGTCTCTGTATATAGTACACACAATTTTATTGTTATGGTAAACAATAAGCAGTTCCTTAATTGGCAGAATTATAGAAAGCTACAGTATCCATCTAACATAGCCTACATTTTATTAACAAGAAAAAGTTGCAAGCACCATACAAAAAAAAAAAAAGAAAAAGTTGCAAGCACCATACAAGCACAATACAAGCACATAGTGTACAATATATTTACCACTTCTTCCTTTGCTTCAGGGACTGCTTCATCCGGCGTCCATTTAAAGTCTTTCGGCACCTCACCCACAACTGAGGCCTTTAAACCTAAACCCCGCCTGCCCTTCTGAGTGGAAGCTTGCACTGGTTCCACTCTTCCTGTTTCGAATTTACCCAAACCTCTGCCCGGCTTGTGACCCATGCTGCTCATCAATCGTTTAGATATCTCAGAGTATCCACTGGAATAAGTTTCAGTGTCCTTTTCACCATCAAGCTTGTTATAAAACATGTTGTCTTTAGTCTGGAAGCTTGCGCGTCCCGTGCCCTCATCGTCGTCCTTAAATCCTGGTCTGTCATTGTGTTCACTGGGCGAAGAGCAAGTCTCACTGAGACTACTCCTACTAAGTCTGTTAGATCTTTCTGGCCCTGAAACAGCAGAAAATATTACCAAAACGGTTAAAAGAGAGCAAATATTGAAATCTTCTTATGGCAAATAAAGTAGTTTTTTTTTATAGTTTTGTTCAAATGTAAATAGGTATATGTAGTAATATTTTACATATTATAATGTTTTGTGTTTAGAGCATTGTTTGTAACACACCCAATAAAAAGTGATGAGACCGCCTAAGATCTGGAGATAGCGTGTTTGTGTAGTAAAAGTAAGTACCTATAATTCCATGGGGGTAACCAGCAATTTGTTAGGGGTGGGAATAAAAATAACCATTGTAACATAAACTCCTATTTGTTGGTTTCGTTGACATCGTAGTTCAATTTAGATTATGCCCCATAGTCACACCCATAGCCTATTCACTTTTTATTAGGATATACCAGCAGTAATTCGAAATTTTACCAAAATTCTAAATTGGCACTAGTCTTGTAGAAGACTTTGGCCTAGGCTGGTTACTGACAAAAAAGTACCATGTGTTCCTATGTGATTCTGTAACAACCAACAGGGACAATAATGCATTAGATTAGATTGAAGTCAACTCATAGTTTATATAAAAAAAAACAAATTACTTACTTGAGTATCCTTCATATTCCCCTTGGTTGTCAGATGTCTTATTATAAAAAGAATTGTCAGCTCCTTGAAAACTTGGGCGTCTAACGGTTTCTTCTCCATCATTATCGTTAAAGCCTGGTCTGTAGTCTTCTGGTTCATTTGGTGAAGAACAATTTTCACTCAAGCTACTGCGACTAAACCTATTTGCTCTTCCAGGGCTCTGGTTGCTAAAGCTAGACCTGACTTTTTTTGGCTTAGCTTCGGGCTCTGGAGAGTCTTCATCTGACTCTTGAAGAACTGGAAATAGAAATATTGTTATTCCTGTAAGTTTGACAAGATTAAACAAAGAACTATACAAAGTTATTAAAAAAAGTTAATTCTTAGATTTTAAGTTACCACAAAATCTCCACTAATCTTATTTCAGAGGTCTTAAAATTTTCCTTGTGAAAAATGATAACACTATTTTTAGGCCTACCAATTAGGCTTGTTTAGTTTATAGACTTTGTAAACCTGAATAGGCTCCATTGTCATACACGAAATAAACTTCTTGTGATTTCATATGAATCCTTAATACTGATTTTAAAAAAGTGTTCTCCTTATACATTTAAGTCATTAGGTACAGTCCGCGAGGCGTAAGCTGAGCTTTGCATTTGTGTGAGTGATCACTAAAAGTAGAGTGCGATGGACGCACCGCGTCTCAGGCCGATTGTCAAAAAGCAGTAAAAACCGGTTTATACAAAAGCATGGGACGCGCCGCGCTTTAGGCCAATGTTACACCTACACTATCTATGTACACTCACACAAATGCATAGCTCAGCTTACGCCTCGCGGTACGTATAAATGTTTTAAATGAGAATTTACTTAAAAATAACATCAAATGTATCTAAAGAATTTACTGACCAGATCCATGGGAGGTAGTGGATGAAGCACCATAGGTGTCTGCACGTGGCCTCTTGGTGGGAACTGAACTTTCATCGCTGCTAGACTCATCATCCGAGGGATCTTTTGAATTAAAAAGTTATTATTATTCTATATTGTACCTAATAATTAAATGTGCAGTTTCATAAATTGATAGGTATTTAGATTTTCTGTCCAAAAATATTCAGTACCAGTCAGTTACTTTGGTGATGTAAAGACAACAATAATGCAGGTGATCTTTCACAGATGATTAGTGAAAATTACACCCAACATTCTATATGTTGTATATAGTTCTATAAGTAGAGGATGCACCTGTGCGTGCACACACACCTGATCGGGCCATAACTACACTGGAATGAAGCAATATCTAGTCCAAACCTATAATGTTTTTGAGACAAAACAAAAATGTATAGTTACTTACCAGAAAGATTCATGATTGCTTTATATCACTGACCTGAAAATACAAATAATAAATTAGTACCTCTGGTAATCTGACTATGTCAAGTATTTGTGATAATAACTTGAAAAATAGAGGTACTGAGGTAAAAATGGTATCATGCTTTATTACTGTAAACATCTAAGGACTATGCTACCACTAAAGGTTAGGAGTTATTCATTTGTATTCACACCTCAAATCTATCTATCATAGGTTTATTCAATTCAATGCAATCAAATGCTAACATATTAGGATAAATATTGCAATTTACAAATAGTTGTCTATCTTGCAAACTAGATTTATCATACAAGTACTTGGTTGGAGCATAGGGTTGGAGATTGTTTTAAAAATTGAAATTTGGAGAATTATTACCAAATCAATCTAAATTCTTATTAAAATCGTTGATGTTTAATCTTTGTTTTTGTTTTTAACTTTAGTTTTTACTTTTTAGCGAGTTGAGCGGCGGACCCATAGATTAGAAAATTCTCTGTCACAGAAGACATCATAGACAACCACAGCAGGAAGACATAAACTCTCCAACGAGAGAACCATGGGAGAACGAGAGGTTCTCTGTGGTTACCACAGACCAACACAGTGGTTACCATGTCCTAGATAGAGATTAGTTATAATACCTACTATCACAGCAAAATGAATAAAAATAAAATCAGTGGAGGTTTTTTGTGTTAAATAGTAGTTAAAGTGAATAGTTATTATATATTTTATTATTATTTTATTTAAATAGTGTACATTATTTGGTAGGTAAGAGTAAGTTTCTTTCTAACATGGGCCCGGGGGATAACCTACTCCCGGATGACCCTGGACTGGGGGGATCAGGGTCAAAACTGGCTTGGCCCTTTTTGTTTTTAGAATTAGAATAAATGTACCTATGTATTAGTTATGTTTTTATTTTGAGTTTTATACCATGTATAATGTTATTACGTATGAAATTAAATAAACGCATTTATAATTAAATGATATTATTAAGTTGTAAATGCCATTATATATTCTTTCCTATCCTTTTCCAAATTCCGTCATGTATTTCAAAAAATTTAAACGAACGATAAAATTGTCAATAGCTCAATCGCTCTACGCGCGGAACCAATAACGAACAAAAAAAAGAAAAAGGAGTACTTGCTCTGAGGTTAGTCTGTGGCATAAACTAAACCATCTGGCGCAGTGTATACCACATACTCTTTGACCACCTCTATAGTCTGTGGCGAGTAGTATATTAGTATATTCCTTGTCTGTGGCACTGCTAAAAAGTCAAAGAAACGTTAATTTTTGGCGCATTTTTAAATTTTAGGTTCTTTGTAAAATAAAAAATTCATTTGTGAATTTAAATTCATTGAATTACGTGAAATATTACAACAAATATGACTGTTGGAGAAGCTGGTAAAAATTTGCCGTGGTTTGTATTAATGCTTTATTTATTTTGGCATTTGTCCTAGCATGTGGTTAGCATGTAAATGCAAAAGCTTTAAAGGTTCAATAATTTTTTTTTAAATAACATTTATTTATTTAGGGTGGAGAAATATCGTCCGTCTAAGTTAGAAGATTTAGTGTCCCACGACGATATCATCCAAACAAGTAAGTTAATACTACTACTTATTGCATATTTATAATTTGTATTTTACATAATAAAGGTATAATATCATTAATCAGCTCTTTATTGCTTTGAACATTTTTTGTTTAATTTTATTTCCAGTTAATCAGTTCATGAAAGAAAACCAGTTGCCTCATTTGTTGTTCTATGGACCGCCTGGCACCGGTAAAACATCTACCATTCTAGCTTGTGCCAGACAAATGTACACACCACAGCAGTTTAACTCCATGGTAAGAAAATACCAAATAGTACTGTAAACATCTTGTTGTGCTTCATTGTCAGTGATAATTTGAAACTCACAGGTCAATAGACATATACCCTGGATAGGGCAGATGGTGCGAAAAAATGTCGCCATGTTATCGGTGCCAAAAATGCTTCATTTGTCACTAACAGTAAGACTACACTATAGTTCGCTCAGCAGCCACCTATAGAATTTTGACAGATGGCGTTACTATTTGCTTGTACAAAGGAGGTTTATATGCCCATAAATTGTTTGGATGCCCATAACCTGAGTTTTTCTTATTAGTGCACAAGGCCCAGTGTTTTGACCAAGCTGACCAAATTTACTTGCTGATTGCAATGGTACAGCATACCAAGATTACTGGCATGATGCAGTGTCTAATCCAGTTCTAGATTGTTTATTTTTAAAATGAACGCTTCTCCACTACATTATTCTTTCAAGGTGTAAGCATAAACATGTGGAGGCGCATTCATTTTTAGAAGACAATCTATATTATATACGAGATTAACATTTACAGTCAGCAGTAACTTTAACAAAGCACTGTAATGAGAAATGGATGGACAACATCAAGAAAGTTACTGGTCATAGTGGTTGACAATTCTTTCAGGATGCCTATGTCCAGACCTAGATGTCTATTGG
This sequence comes from Coenonympha arcania, assembly GCA_036785405.1. NCBI lineage: Eukaryota > Metazoa > Arthropoda > Insecta > Lepidoptera > Nymphalidae > Coenonympha > Coenonympha arcania. The sequence continues at coordinate 10,973,056 of CM072067.1, forward strand.
CACTCAAATACTCTATCGATAAAAATCAAAAGAGAAGTTTATTGCAGGTACTAGAGTTGAATGCATCAGATGACAGAGGCATAGGGATTGTTAGAGGGCAGATCCTGAGCTTTGCCTCTACAAGGACCATATTCAAGGCTGGACCCAAACTCATTATCTTGGATGAAGCTGATGCTATGACCAACGATGCACAGAATGCATTGAGGCGAAGTTAGTATTAATATTCTTCTTAAATGTCTTTTCTTATAATAAGCTATGACATTCTCGTAACGTTTTCACACACTCAGTGATGTGAAACAAGAAAAAGAAAAATATTCTTTACATCTTATGGCTTAGAGTGTAAAATTGAATGTATTTCATCATAGGAAATACAATGCTCGACTTTGACGCGCTTAAGTAATTTCAATCTCGGAACTGTCGACCAATATGACGTTTTGAACTACATTCAATTTTACGCTCTGTCAATTGTATTAAAATTAATTTTTCAGTTACCGTGAATTTTTTTGAATTCAATATGGTCTGCGTATATTATACGTAAATACCATCACTTTTCATCACTAAATGTAGCTGACACGTAACGTGAATAGCCCCCCTGTCCAAAGTTCCAAACTATAATCATCAAGGAACATTAAGAAAACCTTCTATAGTTAAGATTGATATTTTATGAATGCATTTTGAAAATTTTGTGGAAAATACATTGAAAATAATTATGTCCTGACAGGGTGTCTTGTGCACGCTTTTGCTATGTACCTAATTACAGAAATAATACTAGCAGAAATTGCAAGCATGATATATAAAATAATATATTTTATGAAAAGCTGTTAAGTCCAAGTGTTAAGCTGGGATTGGCTGTGGCTGGTTACCACACTAGACAATACATTAAGAGATTTTAGAAGTACTGCTGTGTAACAACAACATTTAGACTTCAGGTTTACTGACAAATACCAAAAAGTAAAATGTTTAGGAAAAAAAATTTAACGGAGCCGATTGCCGCGCAATGCGTTAACCGCTGATAGGGTGACCATAATAATCCGTTAAATAGTAAAAATCTTTTCAAAGCTAACTTCCTAGATTTTTAGTTAAACTTAAAAAGAATGAAATTGTATTTTTAAAATACGTAAATGTGCAACATAATAGAATTTGACCACTGGAAATAATTTAACATCAACATAGACAAATGGTTGCCTGCTAGCATGTAGATGTAACAGGCCCTTCGGCACTTGCATCTCGCCACTTTGCGATTTGATTAGGTTCAATCCATCAAATATTAGGCATAGTCCCCTTTTTACCTTCAATTGATAGTAAAGACAAATGACAATAGTTATTGGTCATTCAGAGATAGAGTGTGTCAATATATTTTGTATTTCATTCAAAATCTGTGTGCCGTTGAGCTGAAGGATTAATGTGGAATAACATTTAATAAGATAAGTAATATAATGCTTTCTTACTACTCAAATTTCTGGGACAAATGTGTGGTAACTATAGTAACATAAGAATACAAACAAAGTTCTATTGTAATCTAGACAACTTTACAAAACAGATGTGGAGCCAAAGTTTATTTTTTCGTGATATAAATCTGTATCCTCTTCTTAAAATAGCTATAAAAATATTTTGAAAATGAAAAATGTCTGACACTGAAGAAGAAGAAAATTCAGGAAAGATAATTAAAATAACTCTTGTAGGAGAACCTGGAGTTGGAAAGGTAAGTAATAACTGGTTAATATTACAATGGTCTATTTTTATATCATCTGGTTATTATTTCAATGTGTCAAACTCATTAGTTCTCTGCTGTAGGCAGACCTTTTATATAGAAGCTATTGTATAGCTTCTATCGCGGGCCTTGAGCGTGGAGACCGAATCCAGAAATTCCGTAACGAAAACAACCTAACACTTTTGGCACGGGAATTTTATTTGTAATTTTTTTTGGCAATTTGTGGTACATGTATGTGAATGATCTTCTTCTTCTTCCTGATCGCAGCTTCAGGTCTCCATGGTCCCTGGTGTCACGTTGACCGTCCCCGATCTATTGTGACGCCGCCGTCTACAGTTCCCAGCCAATGTTCGTTGCCGCCAGGAACAGCAGCAACTTCTTGGCTGAAAGAAGTTTAGCATCAATTGGGTCCAGTATGAATGTGGATGATATGTGATGTTATTGTGTCGACAGAGCAGCATATGCAACCGGTTCGTGGGCGGCGGCGGCGCGTGCTGCGGCGGCACTGCGGGCGCGGAGGTGTCGGCGGCGCAGTGGGCGGGCAGTGGGCTGCGCCTGTGCGACGTGGCGGGCGCGGCGCTCGCCACCGACATGCTGCCTAACTACTTGCACGCGTCCGATGTGAGCTGACAACTGACATCTCATTGAACTCCAACTCTCATTGGCCAACAAACGCGCACGAAACGTTTTTCCTCCACGTTTCTGATACGAACCGCTAAGGTGTGGATCGCACTTCCAGCCTCCGTGTTTCCAGCCAAATACAATCTGGGTGCCTTCAAGAGAATAGTGAATAGGCATTTTCTAGGCAAGCGCGCTCCAACCTAGACCTCATCATTGCTTTCTATAAGGCATGATTGTCGTCAAGCGCAAGCCTATCGTCAATAAAAAAAAACTTATAGCAAGCCCAATGTAACTCGCTACTTGTACTATTTAGCGTTCTGTGACAATGATCACATTCCTCATATACCAACCTGCCAGGCTATCACCTTCAACTTAAAACCACCCAAATTCAAAAAACCATCAATATTGTAACGAGAAATTCCTTTTTCAGTGCAGATAGTTTTCGGATGGTTTTAGCCATGCTTTAATAATTTCTTCGCTCTATCATTAGGTACAAGTATTGAAGTTGATAAGTATGTTAAAAATGATGATAATTACCATTTGTCATGCTAGCTGATTAACTTTTTTCAGATCATAATATTTGTGTACGATTTAACAAACTTACAAAGTTTCGAAATGTTGGATAAATGGATGAAGTCGATAAAAGATATTTTTGAATCCGAAACGAAGAAACCGTCGATGGCACTGTTCGGCAACAAGTCCGATTTGGAGCACCAGAGGGCCGTGCGACTGTCCTGCGTTCAGAAGTTCTCATCGGAACATCTGTTAGATAATTTTAAAGGATCTGCCAGAACTGGGGAAATGGTACCGTCATTTGTATCTATATATACTAAATCTGTATCATTTATTCTACGCAAGTAACGTAATCTGTTTCGATTCTACATGTTACAATTAAGGCCGATATTACACTATCATTTATATAGGATCATAGAAATGTGAGTCATTTTTATATGAGGAACATATGACAGTGTAATATCTAGATTTGTCTATAATCATAGTTCCAATAACCAACCAAATGGCGTCTTCCAAAAAGCCGCCACGAAAACGAAAGACGAATGGAAACGAAAATGAGTGTTTGTACAATAATCTTGACAGATTTTTTGACAGATATGTTATCATATATATATGATGAATATATGATAGTGTAATATCGGCCTAAGATTGTGATGCAGAAAGCTTTCAAAGTACGTGTAAGTAATTGCTGGTCACGAAAATATTCTATGGGGTTAACAGCGGTTCTTTGTGCCATTTTACTTTCAAGGTAATCTGATAAAATCTAAGCATTGCTATTTGCTGATTACATCCACGTTTACGCAGTTAAGCTCCGGCTATTATTTACAAGCGTCGCTGTAGCTGACTTTATTTTTAGGTGAACACGGCATTTTCCAAGTTGATCGCCCGCGTGTTGGGCGTCATGGTCCCAGTGGAGTTAGCGGCACACAGGAATTCCACAGACCTTAAAGTATCAGAACAAATGAATGGACCGACCGCAACGACAAACGATGTCGCCAATACGTTAATAATGAACAGAAAAATGTTGAGGAAAATTCAGAGAAAAGCTTCCTCGTCGGTTTGCTGCGTCCAGTAATTGTTCCAATAAATACCCTGTTTAAACATTGGTGGTTAAATGTTTTATTTATATTTTATATGATAAGCTCTCATCAAATCATCTCAGTTCTGATGAATATCTTCGTTGGCTGGATGTACTTCTACAAGTGTATGTTAGTGTTGGTTACTTTAGTAAATGATTCAAGAAAGTATCCTTAGGTTCCTTATGACATGAAAATAATATGATAAGTACTTGAATCATATAATTGATTAGCATTGATAGATTGATAGCGTCGTCGTGGTGTTATAAATCTTTGTTATTACATTTTGGGCAAGGGTCAAGCTCCTAAAGTCATCAAAAACTCTTAGCTATGCAATCAATGTTAAGAAATCTGTATGTTTAACACACGTTTATGCATCATTTTAAACTGTGAGCAGCGTGATGATGAGCTATGACCATACCCTGTTCTTTCTAAGAAAACATTAGTGCCCTGTAGTTAGACCATCAAATGGCGCTGAGATAATACTTATACTTATTCGTAGCTGAGACTAGCTTAGACATAGGGCACATAACATGTTACATGTGACCTTAACTTGCTATTTTCGTGAATCGGTTTGTCCAAACTCCAGAGATATCTACTTATTCCAATAAATATATCTGTGGGTCTATCAATTTCAATACTTAGCTTGCAAGTTTTTGCACGCCTCGTTGATCAAGTGATATCTATTTGACATATCCGATGGGTTATTCCTTTAAGTATTTTTTTACAGTTTTATATCAAAGGTTACCAGCAACATAGCGTGCTATAGCTTTCGGTAGAAGTCTAGATCTTCAACCGATGTAAATAATTTGTAAATGGGAGAAATACCTGTTTGACGTCCCCGAAATGCTTTCCACACTGCACATTTGTCTCAAATTCACCATTCTTATTTTCATGTATATGTTTATTATTATTTTTTCTAGTAATAGAAAAGTACACGGACAACGTGCGTTTCTGCATCATCTGCAACTACTTGGGGAAGATCATCCCCGCGCTGCAGTCTCGATGCACTCGCTTCCGCTTCGCGCCGCTGCAGCAGAGCCAGATCGTACCGCGGCTGCAGGAGGTCGTCGAGAAGGAAGGGTGAGATATTGTCCTGAGTTCTCTCAGCCTTTGAGTCTAGGATTAGTTGAATAGTTCATATATATCTACAAGATTTATAGACACGAAACGTTGGAAACGCCAATCTTGTGATTTTAGAGCGTAAAAAATGATGAAATACTGCAACTGCTGAATTCTTTTGGCTGAAATTTAGAATATAAATAGCTTATAACTGGCTTTTATGTAAGTAACATTTATATTTTTTCCCGGAAAATCCGCAGTTCCCATGGGATTTTGAAAAAAAGTTTGCCAGCCACAGAAATAGGTAGACTTAACAGCAAACTTTTGCTTTCCATCAGGCATGATTGTCGTTAAGCGCAAGCCTATCTATAATAATAAAAAAATCACGCTGGTGGAGAGCCACGGGCAACAGCCTAGCAATACAATAAGGGATTGTTGAACAGGGCAGATATTATTTGTCTACTAGCTGACTCGGCAAACGTTGTTTTGCCATTAGGGATATAAAAGATAGATAACAACCTGCTCCCAGATCCAGAGAATATACACTGAAAATTTCATAACAATCGGTCCAGCCGTTTCGGAGGTGTTTGATAACAAAGAAAAGCGAGAGAATTTTATATATTAGACTAGCTGACCCGGCAAACGTTGTTTTGCCATATAATTTTTTTTCTCACTTAGGGACTTTAAAAAATAGACCCAGATCCAGAGAATATACACTGAAAATTTCATAACAATCGATCCAGCCGTTTCGGAGGAGTTTGGTTACAAAGAAAATCGAGAGAATTGTATTTATTAGATATTTACTTGTTGCTGAACAGGGTAAAAATGTCCGAGGACGGCATGAAAGCGCTGCTGGCGCTGTCGGGCGGCGACATGCGCAAGGTGCTGAACACGCTGCAGAGCACGTGGCTGGCGTACCGCGACGTGACCGAGGAGCGCGTGTACGCGTGCGTGGGGCACCCGCCGCGCGCCACCGTCAACTACATCCTGCACTGCCTGCTCAACGAGAACGACTTCGTGGAGTGCTTCAAGAGTATCCTTTACCAAACTCACACGCGACAGACCAGCGGGGCTAGACAAAGTCACAGTCGTTTGGCGTTAACGCTAATCGACAAAAATGTATGGACAAAACAAATGACTGTAGAAAAACCACGATAATAATTACTAAACACGCTGTTTTTGATACTGTCGGCTGTCAATTGTCAAGCGAAGTACGCTAAAGTTATCTACAAGGTCCGCGAGAACGTCAGGGAGCGTTCAAGTTGTCGTAGTTTATCAAAAACAGCGTGTTTAGTAATTATTATCGTGGTTTTTCTACCGTCATTTGTTTTGTCCATACATTTTTGTCGACTAGCGTTAACGCCAAACGACTGTGACGTCGTCTAGCCCCGCAGGGAAACAAAATTAGCGTGACCAGGCCAGTCTCACTTATCACGTGACCGTCCCGGCTACAAGTACGGGTCCGGACCTCAATATTTCAGATGGTTGCCGCTCGCGGGCCGAGTTGTACGCGCTAGTTCTGTACGGTCTACTTTACGCGCCGTCTGACTACGGCAGCCCTAGTACGTCGTATGAGATAAAGTTAGGCGATAGAAAGAGACCACAACATTGCGTTTGTTGCGTGTCGATTTTGAGGGCAGGGCCAGGCGCTATTGCGAACTGAATTGCAACTATTGTGTCAGCGCTAGAGTTGCTATTTCTTAAATCATCGTGCGGAGTGGACCTTCTGGTACCTACTATTTAGTGTTCTGTGCCTTTGCCGAACTCACACACACATTCAAGTCCCTACACTCTACATACAGCATAAGTTTTGATTATTATTTAACAAAATAATGTTTTTTGCATGTCATACTATAATATATTTGATTGTATACTCTGTATGCCTACTGTACTCTGCTGTCAGCTTTCAATAGGATGATATGCATTTTTGGTTAGTAAAGTTCTATGCCGGAACTCTGCTGTTTCATTATAGGTAATGGGCCCAGCATGCTTCCACTGCGCTTGCTGCTTTCGTACGAACATCCACGGGTAACGATGATTGTGCGATCGGTCAACATTGGCATTTGAACATCCATACGTAGCCCGCACTCGAGAAACACAGGCATTTGACCACCCACATGCAACGCGCACTCGAGCCACTCAGGCATTTGAACCTCCATACGTAACCTACACTCGATAAACACAGGCATTTGAACACCCACATGCAACGCGCACTCGAGCCACTCAGGCATTTGAACCTCCATACGTAACCTACACTCGAGAAACACAGGCATTTGAACACCCACATGCAACGCGCACTCGAGCCACTCAGGCATTTGAACCTCCATACGTAACCTACACTCGAGAAACACAGGCATTTGAACACCCACATGCAACGCGCACTGGAGCAATACAGAATTCTTTTTTGGATTTTCTGCTATTTTAGTCATGAGAATATTTTATTTGAATAACCATGAAAGGTGCATTAAATTCCATTGTAGCATATAATATATTCCTTGAATTCCTTTAATTTATCAACTTTTCCTTAAAAATTTAAACCAGAAATTCAAGAACTGAAGATCGCAAAAGGTTTAGCTTTGGGCGACATTCTGACTGAGATACACACTATAATACAAAGAGGTAAGTTATTCTTATTATACTATATATAGCTCAATTACCACTGACTGACTCACTGACTCACTGATTGATACAATTGTTCTCTCAGAAGGAGACTGAAAACGATATAATGATGTATGGGGGATATGTTCGGGTGGGGGATTCGAGTATGGGAAAAATCTGACATTTCCGAAAAACAAGATGGCGGCCGACGTGATTTCTGTAACTTTTTTGTATTTCGACCGATTTGGTTCAAACTTGCAAGCGTTATAGAAGTTGGTAAACGATGACGAAAAAAAATGGAAAAAATTGGAAAAACAAGATGGCGGCCGAGCTGTAGTTTTTTAAAATTTTTCATTTTTCGACCCCAAACCGCGGCGCCACAGATCCTAAACGGGGTACTCGAGGATGATGAATTTTTTCTTGTTTCGCCCCCAATTATCCTGAATTTTGACAGAACGGGAGTAATTTTTCAAAATCCAAGATGGCGGCTGTTCTGGCGGTCAATCAGTCTTAGGTACGAAAAAACGCAATTTTAAAATTCAAATTTTAAATATTTGGCAACATCGGAGCGTTTCGACTTCTATGGGGCGATCGTGAGTACAGACTCGAAGTATTGGGTGGGAAAAAAAAATTACCCTATTTCTCGGGAAATTTCGGTATTTTCCCCAAAAAGTATAAAATCGAAATACGGACTTTTTGTGAAATCCGAGTATGAGCGATCACGTGTCTTACTCGTACAAATTACATTTGGATATTTTTGTCGCCCGGCACTGGCAACATTGGAGTCTATCAAAGTAACAGTGATTTTCGACATGGTCACTTTTCAGGGGCAATCATGTCGTCTGGGTGCGAGCGAGATGAAAAATTTAAATATAATACGAAGCGGCATATCCTGTTATTACTAGGAAAAGTACTAAACTATGTAAAATATTTGTGTGAAATGCGGTGGCGGCCATTTTGTAATCATTTAATTTTTTTGAATATTTTGATCGTGTTTTTGAGTCATTTAGCAACATTTTGGAAAGTCGACATGTATGAACTGATTGTGTAACTCGACGAGCAGTATCGAAATATAAAAGCAGTATTGCCACATTTGGGGTAGTTTTCGAGATTTTCCCCAAAATATCCCCCTGTAAAATTTTGTATGAACAATTTTTTTTTCAATTGTGGCTTCGTATAGAAGTCAAGAAATGACTCGGTGAAGAATATGGAGAGAGCTGATGATTGAGGATTTCGGAGACGGGTGAAGGGCTCAGCCAGGGTATTGAAGATAGGTGGGGGGTGCTCGACCAAATGTCATTCAAAATCTTGTGCAATTGCCAATGCGCTGAAAAAAATTTCAAAATGGCGAAAAAAAGATGGCCGCCATACAAATTTCGTTGATGTCTATCTCCGAAAGTATAAAAGATAGAAAAGTGGTTTCTTAGCAAGAGATGATCAGGACGAAGAGTTCTGTTTATCGAAAAGAAAAAAAATTCAAAATGGCGGAACATTTTTTTTTTCATACTAAATTGTACGGCGATTGACATTGTTCTTCTAGACACAGATAGAAAACGATACAATGATGTATGGGAGACGTGTTTAAATGCGGTAGTAGAGTAGGGAAAAAATATGACATTTCAGAAAAAGAAGATGGCGGACGACGTGACTTTCGTAAATCTTTTGTTTTCCAACCGATTTCGTTCAAACTTGCAAGGGCTATAGGAAATGGTAAACCATTAAAAGGAAAAATGAAAAAAATTGGAAAAACAAGATGGCGGCCGAGATTTTCACAAATTTTTCTCCTATAAAATTTTGTATGATAAATTTTTTTTACAAACCATTTCGTGAAGAGGAGAACTATATCTTTTGGGGAGAGTATGGAGACGGCTGAAGATTGAGGGTTTCGGAGACGGGTGAAGAGCACGCATAAGGTATTGGAGATAGGTGGAGGGTGCTCGACTAAATGTCATTCGAAACCTCGTCCAATTACCAATGAGTTGAAAAAAAATTCAAAATGGCGGAAAAAGCATGGCCGCCATACAAATTTCGACGGGGTCTATCTCGAAGGGTATGAAAGTTGGAAAAGTGGTTTTTTAGCTAAAAATATGATCAAAATTGAGATATTTATTTAATGACAAAAAAAAATCAACATGGCGGATTTTTTTTCATAGAATATGATTGGAAAAACCTAGAAGGAGACGGAAAACGGTATAGTGTATGTATGAGAAATGTGTTTGGGTGCGGGATGGGAGTAAGGGAATACTTAATCTGACATTTCCAAAAAACAAAATGGTGGCCAACTTGATTTCTGTTACTCGTTGGTTTTCCAACCGATTTCGTTACAACTCGCAAGCATTGTAGAAATGATTAACAGAAAAAGTAGAAAAATTTGGAAAAACAAGATGGTGACCGAGAATTTCGCAAAAATTTCTCCTGTACCTACCTAACATTTTGTATGAAAATTTTTTTTTCACTAACACTTTCGTGAAAAAGAGATAATACCTACACACACGCGGACCATCAAAATCATTGGCAATCACAATGGCTAAAATCAGAGCCAATGTGTATTGTGCACAGATTACTACAGATTAACACTTCGGAAGCAGCAAGTGACGCACGGTATTTACGTATGTGTGCGTGCACACACGCAGCTATCGGTCCGAACACTGTCTAACGCAAGCCTGATAATGTTGCTAGCTTAGGTGGCTTAAGGAAAAAACTCCCACTACAATATAGTATTATAGGTACTATTTCCTTAGTGAAGAGTGATTAGTACCTAAGTATATTTTTAACCTCCGACGCCGTCTCGCTGCCCGCGATGAAATAAAACGGGGAAACGGCGTCGCCTGTTGTTCTGCAGATTGAAGACGATATTTGTTTTTGATGGTGAGTGACGGTCTTCGATTTCATTTGAATTATATATTATCTGCATCATACATATTGAAGAGTCATTTCTTTTGAGTGTACTCGTAACTGGTAAATGACGATCTGTTTTGGAGAAAGAACCGTGGTCAAAATTTAAAAAAAGTGGCCGCAATTTTGAACTTTTTTTGTTATTGGACCGAATTCTTTCAAAATCGAAATCTGACCGTGTCAGCACCAGCACTCAATGCTTGCTGCCAAGGTCAGATTTCGAATTTGAAACAATTCGGTCCAATAACAAAAAAGTTCAAAATGGCGGCCAATTTTTTCAATTTTTGACACCAGATTCTTACTCAATGATTGCTGCCACGGTCAGATTTCGATTTTGAAAGAATTCGGTCCAATAACAAAAAAGTTCAAAATGGCGGCCACATTTTTCAATTTTAATACTATATCAAATCAAGTGAAAGACCGTCACTCACCATCAAAGAAAATTACCGTATTCAATATGCAGAGCAAAAGGGGACGCCGTTTCTCATTTTATTTCATCGCGGGCAGCAAGATGTTTGACCGATTAATCTTGGGTCTTATAATTTGTTATACTTTTTCCGCTAAGCCCCGTACGCGATATCGTCCGAAAAGAAACGTTGTTTCAACAAGAGGCCAGTCATTAAGGTTTTTTTTTAATCTCACATGCCCTTTTACTAACATACAATTTATACCTTACATCTAGGGAAAATAATTTCAATGTAGACTGGTCACACTGATGGACTCTCGCTGAGGTTTGGTGTTTCGAATTTAAATCAATTGCCAGTTTTGAACGTCACATACAAATTACGCAGCAGTGACTCGGTCAGCGGTTCGCTACGTACTAACCATGTACGAACTCAAATGGGATACGGCTTTCTGTTTTGTATCCCATTTACGTGCCTCACTCCCGAAGTACTGTGCGCTGGATCTGTAGTAATCTGTGGTATTGTGTATCTACCTTATAAAATTTTGTCATTATTTTTACGATCCTATTTCGCTTTTCAACTGACTGCAAAAAAGGAAGGGGTTCTCAATTCATGAAAACCTTTTGTTTTTTATTATGTACCTCCAGATATTCCTCGATTAGGTACCTACTCAAAGGCGCCTGGACCGATATAGAAAATTCTTTTTTATCATACCTATTCGAAAAAGGAAAATTGTCTGAAGAGCACAGCAGGATCAAAATACAATTTTGCGCCCATGGTAGTTTTGTTTCTCCATTCTGATTGGTCCGCGGTGTGTCACTCATTTGTTTTTATATTAAGTAATGTCTACATAAGCAGTGGCCAGTGGTTTCTCCGCTTACCCCCGCTCGCGCGCGACCTCCTGATGAAATTCCTTCTCAGGAATCCCGGGCACACATCTCTGTAGACTGTAGTTTCGAAGTAAACTGGGTTTTAGAAAACCCAATATCACTTGCACAGTTAAAGTGTAGGTAAACACCGTGAGGAAACTTGCACGCCTATAGAATTCACGAAATCAATATTCTCGAAGGTGTGTGAACTGTGAAGCTCGCCAACCCGCAGTTGGCCAAACTCATCTCATTTTGGTACCCAGCAGTGGAACATTATAGAATGTTTCCAAAGGTATGTGCAGCCCGCCAACTTGCACTTAGCCAGCGTGGTGGGTAAGCCCCTCATTTTGATATGAGACCAGCGCCTAGCAGTGGAACATAAAAAAAAGATTTTCTCAAGGGTGTGTGAAGCCCGCTAACCCACACTTTTTATAAAAAGGGTTGAGAGCTGAGAAGCATGAATATTTTGTAATCTACTTTTAAAAACAACTAGAAATTTTTACGTTTCTTTAGTTTATTCTCATAGATAATTATGAAAAATTGTATGTGTCATTCGGGGGCCAAAACATTTTGTTCTCGGGGGGTGTATATTTGAATTCCTCTCTACGTTTAGGATTCTACTTAAGATCACTTTGCTCAGAATTCAAAATATCGCCCTCGGGGAACAAAACTTCACTTTGGCCCCTTACAACACAAATATATACTATTTCATTATACCTACTTATTCGAAATAGAAAAATTGTTAACAGGATGTGAAAATTCAATTCTGCGTCTATGGGAGTTTTGTTTCTCTATTTTGATTGATCCGCAGTCGAGTTTCTCATCTGTTTGTTTCATTTGTTTTTTTATTAATGTCTACTTAAACAGTGGCCGAGTGCACCCAAAGATTCTGACTTCACTTGCCCCGGCCCCCGATGACCCGTGCGCCACATTAGCAAGTAGGGGGTTTGAATCCACACACACACCTCTTTCATTTCAAAGTTATATGCGTTTTAAAAAAGTAAAGTATCACTTGCTTAACATTTAACGGTGCAGGAAAACACCATAAGGAAACCTAACGTTTAAAAAATGTTCTCAAAAGTGTGTGTGAAGCCCGCCAACCCGCACTTAGCCAAAACCCTCACATTTTAAGAGAAGACCCGTGCCCAGCAGGAATATCTACCTTCTTATAGTTTTTCTCATAGGTAATGATGAAAAATTGTATGTGTCATTTGAGGCCAAAATATTTTGTTCTTGGGCGACATAATAAATGTTGAATTCTTCGCTACTCTTTAGAAATCATCAACTATAGAATCCTTTGCTTGTCTTTCACTTTGGCCCCATATGACACTATTTTGTTTATAAGTGTACCTACACTTTCTAGATGATTCCATGATCATCAAATCAGGATATGATGATAGGATCCTGGAGAAATCGAGGGAATTCTTTAATTTTTTAATAAATTAAGAATACAATCCATATTGTTTGAATTGTCCAATAAAAATTTAATCGTGTATATATAATTATAATCGCGAAAAAAAGACAATAATTATTACCTATATAAACCAGTGCTGAAGCCCTCAAAAAAAAGATTACACTATGATAATTATATAATGTTTTATTTACCAAGAAAACTAACTCTCACTACCAAGTAACAATAAGAAAAGTAACAATAATAGTAATCAATCTAATACAGTAAAATAATCTTAATTTCTATAGTTTAAGTATACTACAGCCTTGATGCTTGCAACCTCATTATTCATGAGTGTTTCTCCCTCTACAAGTTCCTCTTCTTATTGATGAGATCTGCGTTAGACATCAATGTTAACAGCAGAATGGCTCCTAGGATAATATAATGTAGGCTGTAAACAATATTACAACTTAAATAGTTATTTAAGATTCATTATTTTTTATCCCTCTCACTCATACAAGTATGTTGGTGGGTGCACCAGGCAGTTTTGCAGAAGAATATCAGAAAAACGACGTTTTATCTGACTAAAAAAACAAACCAGTAATCAAAATTTTTTAGAAATTACTATTACCAGCACAAACAAAAAAAATTAAATAAAAATCAGATTCTAATAATAATTAGAAAAATGGAGATTTTGTATCAACCTTTAGGAGAATTTTCTATCAAGAAAATTTTATGCAAACATTTCAAAGAATTCCATTAAAATGTGGCTCAAAAAATACGAGTATGAAAGCACTGTTATTATATTTGCAGAAAACACACACTCACACAGGCTCTTATGAAAAGTCAAAACTCTACTACCAAGTTCAGAAAACAGATTTGCACTGAGAAAAACTGCCAAGAAACTCAGCACTTGCTCTTTTCAATAAAAAAGTCATTATTACAATTTATCTTACAAGATTTGCACTGAGAAAAACTGCTAAGAAACTCAGCACTTGCTCTTTTCAATAAAAAAAGTCATTATTACAATAATTTATCTTACATCATGATTTTATGATATCTGATATCTCATGATCAGATAGAAGCGTATCCCTATCCATACCTATTATTCCAAAAATCTTTATCATTTAAGAATTCTTCAGTGATACAGTAACCCTGATTTACTAGATGTTTTTAACAGTTTCCATAAACCTATGCAACAGTAAATCCAAAAAAGACTTATATTGTTGAAGCATACACTCATATTATGTTATTAGATACTGATATAAAACTACCTGTGTACCTTTTGCTATTGTTGAATTGTTTTTGTACTTGTCTGCCCATGGAATTACACATTCCACAATCCTTCTCTTAATATCACATTAATATTTCTTTCAAGTTTCAACATTCCTCAATCCCAGGCTAAATCCTTATGTTGAGCCAAGAAATTAAAAAGAGTATTATTAATCTGGAGGAGTTGTTGTAAACTGAAAATACAAATAAAAGAGTATTAAAAAAAAGTGATATTTTTATTACATTAAACCATAAACAAATAATGTTTATAAATTATGATATTTACTCACAAAGTTATAAATCTCCTCTTTTCAGTTGTTCACTCTTGACAGAGTGGTTGTTGTTATGAGTTACAATGCTAAATGCAAGTCAGTCACTACAGCTATTAGGTATCCTCCAGTGGCTCCTATTACTAGCAGTGCGAGAACATTTGATAAGAGAGGATCTGGTAGTAGCCCAGATAATATTAGTCCACCTCGTAAGACATCGATCACGAGCAGGCACACCTTCCATTCACCCTTGAACCACCAGATATTCTATGGTATTCTAGCTTCTTGTAATATAGGCAGACAAAGAACTTGAGGATTTGTAGTTGCTCAATCGATGAAAGCCTCTGAGATAGTTCAGGTTCCTTGAAAACGGAGACGTTTGCACGATGGGCTGTCCAACTTATTTTAAATCTAAATTTGAAAAATTTAAAATGCAGACTACAACACAGTTACATTAACTTTTAACTTTCTTAATGTATATTGAAATTCCTAAGTATACAAAGCACAAACATAATTTTTAAGTATAAAACTTGAAAGACAATCATGTTCAAAAATAGAAATTATATATGGTAAGCCCCCGCCACACACTGCTCCTCGCGCTGCCGCGTAGCACGTCCTCGCTTGCCGCGTAGTTGCCCTCTGTGGCCACACACTACTCTACTAGCGCGATTAATAGCGACGCTCCGCACTAGGTCATTCGCCCTTGTTACGCGCGAGCTATGCGCGAGGACGTAGCGCGAGGCGTAGTTAGGGCGAGTATCGCTGCCACACGACGTCTCTGCCTACTTCCTACGCTACTTGCTATGCCTCTTGGGCAGTGTGTGGCAGGGGGGTTAGGTACGAGGTAGGTACACAGACTAAATCACATAAGCCCCCGCCACACACTGCTCCTCGCGCTGCCGCGTAGCACGTCCTCGCTCTGCCGCGTAGTTGCCCTCTGTGGCCACACACTACTCTACTCGCGCGATTAATAGCGACGCTCCGCACTAGGTCATTCGCCCTTGCTACGCGCGAGCTATGCGCGAGGACGTAGCGCGAGGCGTAGTTGGCTGCCACACGACGTCTCTGCCTACTTCCTACGCTACTTGCTATGCCTCTCGGGCAGTGTGTGGCAGGGGGGTTACACATAATCCGAATATTTATAAACGACATAACTCTGCATTACACATTCTTGACCTAAAGTACTCTTCAAATTTGTCGGTTATTAGTCAAAAATGACGTTTCGCGGTTACCAATTAGTGATGTGATGCAGTCGATACTTACCGATAAATATTATATTAAATATTATATAATATACAAAAATTCAAATGTTTGTTGTTAGATATATTTATAACGAGCCACAGACAACAGTGAACTGTCACTGCTACTGTCAAAAAGACGGAATAAGCTCCTTGACCCTCTGTATTAACTTATCTGACAACTAACAATGCTGCCTTAATAGTCGATATAATTCAAAAACAATATATCACTACATTGATATTTACCACCCATATTCTAAGACGTTTTCTCAAGAATTTTTCACCTCCTGTCAACCTTCACTCAACCAATCGGTATTCTTAATCGCAAAATTTTGTCACCATTGATTAACACTTTAAACTTTTCCTCAATCCAGGAGAGGAGACAACTGTCAAACTCAATGTATGAGGATCACTCAACGATGGATTTATGTAGTAAATAAAATAACGTAGACAATTTAAATTTCAATCTTAGAATACAAATTTTGAGGATCCTTTGTGTCAATCGTTAAAGTATATATATATATATATAGTAAAGCTGTTGAGTTTAAGTGGAAGACGTTTTGAGGAAACGTCTTAGAAAATATTATGTTTATTATAAATTTCGAATCAATGAAAACGCTGGCAACGACTTATCCAGAGATTTATCAAATGTTTTACACGTCCTGATAGGGTCAATGAGAACCCAAAAAGACAAGTTTTGTCTGATATGTCTTAGTTTTCTTGTCTTCTTGGATATATTAGGATGTAATACATAATATTATGTTTTAATCAATATTTTTGATAAAAACTTTCCAAAGCAATAGGAACGCAAACAACAACAAATCTTTTTTGTCAAATGTTTTATAGTATCAAATATACGCAGTATGATTCTTCTGAAAAAAAAAACTATTTGAATAAATTAATGAGTGCGTAATAAATTGATGAACAAAATAATTACTTTCCAAAAATTCGTCACATCGCACATAGTGCGCACAATATAAGTCTGTGTGTGTAAGTAAAATCGAAAATAATGCTATTTAGTTGTAATTTTTAACATAACTACCAAATAGTATATAATCACTACATTACCTACCTTAGTAAGTGTATCACCTCAGCCACCTCGAGTGACATTTTTTTTTACACACTACAAGTTAGTACTTGACTGCAATCTCATCTGATGGTAAGTGATGATGCAGCTGAAGATGTTAGCGTTCTAACTTGGAAGGGGTAAGTATAACCCACCTCCAACGGTTTCTACACAGCATCGCGCTGGAACACTAAATCGCTTGGCGATGCGTCTTTGCTGGTAGGGTGGTAACTAGCCACGGCCGAAGCTTCCCACCAATTCAGTCCTAAGCCAAATTAGAAATCATAAAATTCCAAAGAGGCCCCTGGCGGGAATCGAACCCGCGGCCTCCCACTCGAATCCGTGCGCGCGCGCCACTGCGCCAGGGAGGTCGACAAAACGTGCTAACTTGTCATTATAAGTCACGAATATAATTAAAGTCTGTTAATTATCAGACTATGTTTTAAATTTGAATAATGGATAAAAACACATAAAACACGAAACAAAAAATTAATAAACCGATGTCTCATCCCTTACGTTATCTTAATTACATTAACTATATTATTTTAATTATATAGATTATGGTATATAATATATCTGTCCTATCCTAAAAAAAACTATACTCTGTGGATCTATCGATGTATACTGTTTGCATAATGCGTCCTTAGTACATCACTTTAGCGTCCTTGAAAAAAGTTCATTAATCAAAGTTTTCGCGAATTGGTAAGTACTAAAATCAGTATAATTTCTTTATAATCATTCTATTTCATCTAAGATTTAATGTTTTTCGAGTTTATTTGTGAAATAGAAGAACGAAATTTAATATTTACAGTTTTCAGAAAGTTAACATGATCTAAACTAGAATAATTTTATTTCACATTATTTACTAAAAATAATTATTTGATTGTCAATATCAAAAGCATTCTTTCCCTTTTTTACAATCATGTTTGAAGTATTTTTGTTTATAATTAGCATGTATATGCTATTAGCTTACCTATGCTTATTTTTCTTTTACTAACTTTATTTTATACCTACTTACAGAAAAATGCAACATTCTTTGAAAATGAAATCCAAAATGGCAGATCTCGTGAGTACAGCGACAGCCATTGCAGCAGGTACCTATGTTTAATATTTAAATAATACTTTTATACTCAGATTACATGCTAAATTTACACAAAATATTAATAGATGTAGCAGGTCGAAGACCATACACAGAGCTAGGAGACTTCCCCATAGATTTAGAGAATAATTTAAATCTCGCGCCTTGGTGTAGAGACGCGTCGTTTCGCCTCCGGATTGGTGGAGCATTTTGGCAAACAGAGGGGTGTCTGTGGTTGTAAATAAATTGAGAATTTTTGAAATTTTTGGAAGTTTTGTTGATACTTTTACTGTGAACTTAACATGTGAGTTCGTAATAAAATACTTGGTTTCGACGAAGGAATATTATATAATGGACAATACCCACCCGTTAAATTGGCTGCCCAACGTGTTTTTCCTTCGGACTGAGTGTAACACTACATGTACATAAGGTGTTAGCGGTTTTGTTGTACAGTTTTATAAAGTGTCAGTTACAACAGTGAGAAGATGCCTTTGACGAGATCAAAATCGCCGTGAGGCCGCAGTGCCCACGCGGGCGTGTCGCAGGAAGAGGAGACTTCGGAGCCGGCCATCAACATGGACCAATTCCAACTTCTTTTGAAAACCTTCCAACAGACACAAACAGAATTCTGCACCAGAATGCTCCAGGAGGTATGCTCGTCGACGCCGGTCGAGGCATCCGCCGTCGTGCACAATGCTCCGCCGGCCAACTTCGCGCGGTGCACAGCGAGGTTCGGGGGTGCCCAGGGCGAGGAGGTGGAAAGCTTCATAGATGCTATAGAGGTATACAAATCGTGTCTCGCGATCACGGACGACAACGCTAGAAAGGGTTTGTCAATGTTGTTAACCCACAATGCGGCTGTTTGGTGGCAAGCTGTTCGGAAATCGACTATGTCCTGGGATGAAACCATCGTTCGTCTCTGCTCGGCGTTTGGGGCACGAAAACTTCCGTTTTTAATTTATAAAGAGCTTTTTGCTATGTCTCAAAAAGATGAAAACACAGATATTTTCGTTTCAAAAGTAAGAGCTCTGTTTTCTAAATTGTGTGATGGGGATTTATCTGAGAAAGTGCAGTTGGACATGATATTCGGGTTGTTAGACCGCCAAATTAGAAAGAGAGTGGACAGAAACTCATTGTCATCATTTGATGATCTGATAAAGAAAGCATGTAGCGTTGAAGAATCACTATTAGTAGGTGAAACACAGTCTTCTAAAGTGGATGGTAGGAAAAAATCTCAGACTACATCACCACGCCAGAATAACGCTGTGCCATCAACGCATGCATCAACGAGACTGATGGATTAAACGAGGATTCAAGCAAGTCTACATCAGCCTCGAAGCCACGGGTTCGCCTGTTTTGCTGCACTGCAAATGTTTTAATCATCAAAAGGAAGAGTGTGTTAAGTTATTAAACAAAACTAAAATGAATGAGAGCGTGGAAAATAAGGACAAAAAGGAATTAAGCTGCTATGGATGTGGTACTAAAAATGTCATTAGAAGTAACTGTCCAAACTGTAGTAAGAAAACAGAATTTTATACAATAGATGTGATGTGTCCTAATAGTGCGGGTCCAATGTGTAACAAACCTAAGTTGGTGACCTCTGGTTGTACAGCACCTAAACCTATTAGCAAGGTTGTGCCCGAGGCCTACTTGAACTCTTGTACATCGGAGTTGTCTGATAAAAATGACAGTGCAGTGCTAGCTAATAATGTTTTAGATGTTAATAGTTTACAGGTACCTACTGACTCTATGTTAAGGTGCCATAACTCTAATTCTTATGTAAACATGTGTGAGAAAACTGATTGTCAACAATATGTTACTTCAACTGTATCATCACTGGTTCAGAATATAGTATATAGTTTTTGGTTAAAGGGGAGTTTCCTGAACCGTCGACGGATTTTATTAAGGGGGAGTTTCCTAAACCGTCTGCAGATTTTATTAAGGGGGAGTTTCCTAAACCGTCTGTGGGTTTTATTAAGGGGGAGTTTCCTAAACCCTCTGCCAGTGGAGAGTCTTCTAAACCATATTGCCGTCCAAGATTAAATATTGAAATTCTGGGAAAGTTCCACGTGCGTGAGCTCACAGCTTTTCGAAATCGCGACGAAGGTTGTCCGAAACCTATTGTTCCTAAACGTAATAGGAGTTGTCCACGGCAGCAGCAGGAAGTGTCAGACCAAGCACTAGGGCGTGATCTTGATCTGAAGGGGGAGGATGTAGCAGTTCGTAAGACAATACACAGAGCTAGGAGACTTCCCCATAGATTTAGAGACTCAGAATAATTCAAATCTCGCGCCTTGGTGTAAAAACACATCGTTTCGCCTCCGGATTGGTGGAGCGTTTTTGCAGACAGAGGGGTGGTCTGTGGTTGTAAATTAAATTTTTGGAAGTTTTGTTGATACTTTTACTGTGAACTTAAATGCCATTACATGTGAGTTCGTAATAAAATACTTGGTTTCGACGAAGGAATATTATTTAATGGACAATACCCACCCGTTAAATAGATAATTTTATCTGTTAATATTTCATGTAAATTTACATAATGTGTGTTATTATTTCGTAGGGACCATGGAAAGCTAAACTTTTATAAAAAGTTATTGTTGGTACTCTCTAGAAGCCATTTTGATTGAATACATTTTAATTTTTTCTTTATAAAAGCTACAATTTATCATTATCACTCATTCTTACATGTTAAGAACATTATAACAAACCGGTTTCTTCACGTAGCTTTTCTTCACCAGTAAGATATTATTTAGTTGACTTTAAACTAGCTCTAAAAACCTACACATCAAGAAATTCGAACCCCCTGCCCCAATTTCCTGATACAATACGTCTAAACTCTGAATCAATGGACTATCTCTATTTTACATCATAGTAGTATTTAGTATATAATTATTTACAAAAAAGAATACAGTTGAAAAATATCCTCTTTTATTAAATTAGGTTGTAAAATAAATTAATTTCTTAGGTAACTATCAAAAATAAAACGTTTAATATTTGAACTCCACTACCACATAGTACTGATTTGTGTGCTATTGGAAGTTTATCTTTTCATTTTTTCTTTTTGATAGATTAATACTTATAACGTATACTTCAATTTACTTTCAACACATGCTGTGATAATTAGAATTATAATATATATGTACAATTTTTATTTACTAACTATTTACAGATACAGTGATAAGGTTGTAACCAGTTTTCAACAGGCTCAAAAAAGGAGAAAATTCTCAATTCAATGTGTATGTGTGTTAAGTACCTCATAATTTTCGACTGGGTGAACCAATCTTTGATTCTTTTTATATTTGAAAGTTGGTGCTTCCTGTGTGGTCCAGGATGATTTTTTATGTACTAACATACTGAACAAAAAAGTATTATAGCAAATTCAGGTAAAATATAAAATCAATTTTGAATAACTATTTACATTTAAAAACAGTCGCTAAAAGTAATTACGGCCACAACTTAAAACTTCATAATTATAAGCCACAATTTCAAAACAACATGCTACTTTTTTGCTTAAAATAGAAAATTTTTACTATGAAATAACATATAATATATATCATCTATGTTCACTGTATCCCTTATATTTTCTTTGCTCTGGTATGCAACCATACAATTTTTTGTCCAACTGATTTGCATAATTGAAATTGATTCATTTTGTTAAAATTTTAACGTATTATGTTATCCAAAATGTACTTAAATGAATTTTACCTGCCTATAGGTACGTAGTAAGAGGTATGGAAATAATAAGAGGTATTAAAAATATTTTATTTAAATAAGAACAAACTTTTCAGTTTACTTCAGTCACAGATTTTACAGATAAACATTTCGGGAGCATCAAGTGACGCTCGGTATTTACGTATGTGTGCGTGCACACACACAGCTATCGGTCTCAACACTCTGTACACAAACATTACATTGTACATGTTACTCAGTACATTGCTAGCTTAGGAAAAATCTCCCACTACAATATAGGTACTATTTCCTTAGTGAAGAGTGAATAGTAAGTATATATTTAATCTCTGACACCTTCTCGCTGCCCGCGATGAAATAAAACGGGGAAATGGCGTCGCCTGTTGCTCTGCAGATTGAAGACTGAAATTTTTTTGATCGTGAGTGACGGTCTTTGATTTCATTTGAATTTAGATTATCTGCCACACAGCATCTCATTAGAACTCTGAAACTGTATTGAAGACGGTAATTTCTTTGGATAGTAAGTGACGGCCTGTGTCGGAGTCTTTCTCCAACACAGACCAGTCACTTATCTGGTGTCAACATTTAAAACAAGTGGCCGCCATTTTGAACTTTTTTTTTATTGGACCGAATTCTTTCAAAAATGAAATCTAACCATGGCAGCAAGCAATAACAAAGAATCTGGTGTTAAAATTTAAAAAAGTGGCCGCCATTTTGAACTTTTTTGTTATTGGACCGAATTGTTTCAAAATCGAAATCTGACCATGGCAGCATGCATTGAAAATAATCTGTTGTCAAAATTTAAAAAAAGTGGCAACAATTAAAAAGAGATATTAGGATTGAGTTACAAACATGCAATTTTTACCATTAGGTAGCTAACACGATGAGGAATAATTTAAAGTCATAAATAACCTGTCAAGTGCGAGTCGGACTCGCGCACTGAGGGTTCCGTACTACAACCGGAGGAATAAAACCATAAAAACCACTTTTCTTATCGAACCGCAAAACTAACTTTGTTTTTAGAGGTTTTATTGTAAATATAAAAAAACTACTTATTAGATCTCGTTCAAACCAATTTTCGGTGGAAGTTTGCATGGTAATGTACATCATATATTTTTTTTAGTTTTATCATACTCTTATTTTAGAAGTTACAGGGGGGGGGACACACATTTTACCACTTTGGAAGTGTCTCTCGCGCAATCTATTCATTTTAGAAAAAAATGATCTTAGAAACCTTAGTATCATTTTTGAAGACCTATCCATAGATACCCCACACATATGGGTTTGATGAAAAAAAAATTTTTGAGTTTCAGTTCTAAGTATGGGGCACCCCCAAAATTTATTACTTTTTTTAAAATTTTGTGTGAAAACCTTAATGTGGTTCACGGAATACATCTACTTACCAAGTTTCAACAGTATAGCTCTTATAGTTTCGGAAAAAAGTGGCTGTGACATACGGACGGACAGACGGACAGACGGACAGACGGACAGACGGACAGACGGACAGACAGACATGACGAATCTATAAGGGTTCCGTTTTTTGCCATTCGGCTACGGAACCCTAAAAAGGCACACAATGGGGGCATTTTATTGAGAAATTTTACGATAATTGTAAAAATTAGTAAAAAAAAAAACAGAAATTTTATTAAAAACACGTGTATTTTCCATTGAGGGTAATTTTTTTCCACAATTTTCATTTCATGAGGACGGATCATTACTTCCAATCATTAATAAGTTTGATTCATCGTGATAGATCATTTAGTTTAAAAGTTACACCGTTTTACACAAGGGTCATAGTAGCGAACAAGAATTTTAAAAATTCCAAAAAAATATAAAAAAAATTTTTAGATTTTTTTTAATACGTTTTCCGTCGATAAAATTAAGCATAGTTTCCCTCATTTCAATATGTGCACATTATGAAGACTCACACTGTATATTATATTTGTATGTATAGTTAATATTATGAAATTGGGTTTTCATTATTTCTGTATGTATGTGTGATAAAGAAATAAATATAGTATTTTTTTAATCTGCCAAACCAATAAATGCAAAATATATTCAATATTCATGAATCAACTGAAATCACTATTCTAGATCAGCAATAATAATTGTGATTTGCAACTATTACTTTATGTGGCTTGAAATACACTTGGCCAGTTTTTTTAAGCTGGTGCTGCATATCATTTTTTATTTATTAAAAAAAATTTAATCGCAAATCGAGTTCGCATTTCACACGTTTTATTTATTTATTTTGATAGTCTTCCATGGTACATCCATTTTATATTTATACTTTATAGGCAATATGGTCACAAAATTTCATTTGTGATTTAATAAACCCAATAACAACCTTCATTTAGTTATAGTACTTATCCATAAAAGCTTTTTTTTACAATATACAACATTTCTGACGACAAAATTTTTATGTGTGTGTGATTTTCTACTATAAAATATAGAATATTAAAGTTATTTCTATTCACACAATGCACCTTTGTAATAATTGCATGCATCATAATTTGCATTTTTATTTATAGGTTCGATGCATCAGGGACAATTGCGTTGTGATGCATCAACTGGCGCAATGGTTAACGCGCAATGTGTCGCTATTTCAGCGTACGCGTCCGTCTATTCAAGTCTCAAAAAGAGACTCGATTTTACCAACGATGAAATTGATTCAATTTTGTCGTACGGAGATCAGCTATACGCGCGTATTATAAATGACCTGAAAAATAATAATAGATTTTACAGTGATTACCTAGATCCTGATTCAGAATTGCCATCTGATATCCGCGTCAGTAATTTTTTGGCTCATATAAGCAACAACTGGGTAGCAAATAATATATTCCCAGAAAATGGAAATAATTTTAAAGTACAAAATTCAATACTTTCATTAAAAAACCTTTTAATTCGCGAAATTTTTAACCAAACTCATATAGACACTACAGACAGCTATTTAATTACGGGGCAGCAAAAAACAATGTCGTTTTGGCGTCACAACGGTAATTATTATTTGTTCAATAGTCATGGAGTAGACGAAACGAACAAAAGGAACACCGTTGAAAATTTGAACGTCGCACGACTTTTTCGTGCGGGAAATGTAGAAAAATTAGCTACATTAATAATTAAAAGTTATTCACATTCGAACGATGAGTATCAAATAAATAAAATCCGCGTCGAAAATCTATCCGCTTTTAATGAGACAAATTTACAGTCACAAGCGATCTTTACAGATCCAAAACTCACAATTTTAAAGCCAGTTGTGGTTTTGGAAAAGTTTGACACGCGTGCACCACAAATTTTCAAAAAACGAAAAGCGTCAACCGATGAAAGAACACCCGCTAAAAAAATTACAATTCATGAATCATATGATGCAAAATTAAGTATGTATCCAGTTGTTATTTTAAACAAAATCGACAACGTTGTTTGCAATAAACAAATCAGTCGCGGTAGACCTAAAAAACAATACCGGGGACGTAAACGAACAAAACAAAATGCGCGTTTAGATGCATCAAAAAAATATTCTAAAAACAATCCAGCAAGTCATAGAGCCGCAGTAAAAACGTACACAAAAAAACACCCAGAAATAAATCAGAAATCGGTTAAAACGTATACAGCTAAAAAACCTGAAATACATCAAAAATCGGTTAAAACGTATACAGCTAAAAAACCTGAAATAAATCAAAAATCGGTTAAAACGTATACAGCTAAAAATCCGGAAATACATCAAAAATCGGTTAAAACGTATAAAGCTAAAAAACCTGAAATACATCAAAAAGCTGTGAAAAATTACTCTCAAAATCATCCAGAAATAAATAAAGCTTCCGTTCAGCGGTATAATGAAACAAACAGAAACGTCGAGCCAGAATTGCGAGGATCAGATTTAATTGCCCAAAAACGCGATGAAGATCTTAATGTAGTTAAATTATTTTCGTTAAAAAACTCGTCACTGTTGGGTCCTGATGTACACGTATGTTCAATTTGTCAAACTCGACTCTTTTTTGAAGAAAAAACTCGAACTAAATGGTGCTGCGGACAAGGCGCCTACAATGTCCAAAATTTAGAACCCCTTACCGAGGAATTTTATAACCATCCGTCGTTTTTAAATAGACCGCGCGCTTACAATAATTTATTCGCTTTCTCTGCGTTAGGCGTTTCACACGGGTACCAGCAACCCAACACGGGAATAACATTTTTAAAAATTCAAGGTCGCATTTATCATAGAGTCTTTGATTTAGAATATTCAGATAGTACTAATCCTATCGGAATGTACGTACACGACGACAATGAAATTCGCGAACAACAAGCTCAAAATCTAAATCTAGACATGCAAGTGATTCGTTCAATAACAAATTTTATGTATAACGTTAATCCGTATATTGAATGTTTCAAACGGTTAAATCGCGAAACTTCCGAAAACGCTCACATTATTTTTGAACAAACGTCACGCAGCTCGCATGGAAATATTTTAGGTGATCTTCCATTAGGCAGAGAAGTAGCTGCCATAATTAGAACAGAAGTAGAACAGTTCGCTCCTCATTGTATCGCCATTTGGAAAGAAGGCTACCGTAGCCCCCACACAGTTGATATTTTGAATCCGTGTTATGAAAGTTTTCAGTATCCTTTACTATATCCATACGGTAACCCCGGATGGTACCCAAATAAATTGGACAACAATGGCAGTAAATTGACACAATTAAAATACGTTCGATGCTTATTACTATCAGAACCGCGTTTTTCGGAAATTAATCGTCTTTCAGAGGAGTGGACTATAGATATGTTTAATAGGATTTCAGATGAACGGTTACGTTATATAAGCAATATGCAGAATAAAAATCTCGACTCTGCTATTAGGTCAGCGCCTCTTCATGAAATTGAAGCATTAAATAATGACGAGACTATTCAAGGCGAAGGCGGTATTGTCCCTGGAAAAATATATCTTCCTTATAGTTTTACTGGAAGCCCCAGGTACATGAAATTAAAATATCTAGATTCAATAGCTTTAGTGAATAGATTAGGACAACCTTCATTTTTTGTAACAGTTACTTGTAATCCTAATTGGGCTGAAATTAAACAGTCTGTCCCTTCAGGACAAAAAACTAATCCTCTTATTTGTGCCAGAGTTTTTAATTTAAAATTATCGCAACTAATTAAAGACATCCGTTCCGGAAAATGGTTTGGAACCTCTGTATATCTCATGTACGTTATTGAGTTTCAAAAAAGAGGTCTGCCTCATGCACATATTTGTTTTAGAGTCGAAGGCGGAGGCCCGGTACATAATACCGATATTGACAAATTTGTTAGGGCCGATATACCTCATCCGTTTGAAGCTGATGGAAGATTGCGTAAAGCTGTTCTGGATCATATGATTCACGGTCCTTGTGGCCTTTCTAATAGAACTAATCTCCCTTGTTGGGATAATGAAAAACAAAAGTGTTCTAAATTTTTTCCAAAACGCGAAACGGACACTACGTTCTTTGATGATAGAGGCTTCGTTAACTTAAAACGCGATAGTTCAAACGAAGCTGAAATAACATATAGAGGCAAAACAATTAAAATCAATGATCTTTGGGTAGTTCCATACAACGCCGCCTTACTCCTCAAGTACGACTGTCATATTAATGTGGAAGTGTCTACAACTACTGCCGTTGTCAAATACTTATTTAAATATATTACAAAAGGCGCTGATCATTCTCGTGTAGCTGTTGTTTTGGATGAAAATCACAATGACGAAATTGAAAATTACGTAACTAAAAGATATTTAGGTTCCTGCGAAGCGACGTGGCGTATTTTAGAATTTGATTTAGTTTGCCGCGAACCTAACGTCAAACAACTCGCTGTTCACCTGGAAGGGCAACAATATGTATATTTTAAAACCGGCACTGAAACGGAAGCTGCAAATCGTGCAACATCAGATTTAATAACATATTTCAATCGGCCTGCTGGAGTTAATTTTGATCAATTAACTTATCAAGATTTTTACGAAAAATATATTGTTCACGCCACACGTCCCCGAACCAAAAACGTAGAAATTTACGAAACTTCAAATAACCGGTTCGTAACCCAACGACAACGGGGCGAACTCGTGGCGCGGCTATTTTTCGTTGCACCAAATAGAGGTGAACAATTTTATTTGCGTCTTTTATTAGCATCACATCCCTGTCGTAGTTACAGAGACCTATTAAATTTGGGTGGTCCAGACTGCATGACGTTCCAGGAAGCTGCCAAAACAATCGGGCTCGCGAACGATGAAGCTGAGTACGAAAAAGCTATGTCTGAGGCTTGTGCTTTTTTTACTGGACCGCGTCTGCGTAACTTTTTCGTTCTTTTAGCCGTGAACGGTATTCCAGTCGCGTCTCTCTGGACAAAATTCCGCGATCAAATCAGTGAAGATTTTATCTACCGTCAACCTGACAATATTGATTACGCATATCATTCATGTCTCGTGGCGATCGACCGCCTTTTGAGAAAACACGGTACATGTTTAATCGAGCAGGGTTTGCCAGACGTCGCCGATGAAACTACCGAACTAGGGCGCGAACAAACAGAGTATAACCGGAATACTTTAAAAGATTTCGTAAATAATTGGTTACCTAAGTTATCACCGGAACAAAATGAAATATATAAGTATGTAAACAATCTCGTAACTAATCAAAGTTTTCGCGAATCTCAAAACAGCGCTATTTTCATTGACGGCCCCGGCGGCACCGGTAAAACATTACTTTTAAACGTTATCACTGCACACGTTCGAGGTAATTTAAATGGTATCGTTCTATGCACTGCGTCGTCAGGTATCGCCGCGCAAAACCATGAAAATGGTACCACCGCACATAGCATGTTCCGGTTTCCACTAAACCTTATAGACGATCTCGGGTATTGGAACATAACAAACGGTTCACAAAGAGCGGAACTCATATATAATGCAAGTGTGATAATTTTCGACGAAGCTCCGATGGCTCACAAATGGCTCATTCATTTATTAGACAGATCTCTACGCGATTTAATGAAAAATGACAAAATTTTTGGTGGAAAAATTATTATTTTCGCAGGTGATTACCGTCAAATTCCACCCGTAGTAGTTGACGCCAAACATAATTCAGACGTGTACAATGCATCTGTTAAATCTTCACCTATTTGGCAAAAATTAAAAACATTCTCTTTGGTAACATCACAAAGATGTAGAGATGATCCCGAATTTTCTGAATTTTTACTTAAATTGGGATCAAATCAATTAACTTCTGTAACTTTGCCTTCAAACCGTACTGTTCAAAATTTAGTAAATCTCTCAATGATTTCATTTGTTTCGGAATTAGATGATTTAATTAATTTTGTGTATCCAAATGTCGTATTGAATGAACCGGATATTTGCGTCCACAGAGCTATATTATCAACTCATAATGCAAGCGTATATGAAATTAATACTAAAATATTAGAACTTTTACCTGAAGACCCCTTGCATTTTTACTCGATCGATGAAGTAGTGAGTGACAACGCGGACCAAATCTTCCTAGGTGTCGACGTTTTAAACCGAATGCAACCAAAAGGAATACCGGAGCATGATTTAAATTTAAAAGTAGGATGTGTGTGCATGATTATGCGAAATTTAAATTTCTCCGATAAATTAGTAAACGGGACCAAAGTCATTGTCGTAAATACATCTCCTCGTCTAATAACAGTTCGCAAGCCGGGACTATCGGATTATTATTTGATACCTAGAATCATTTTTAAAGCGCCTATCGAACCAGGTAGTCCCATCGAAATGTGTCGCCGTCAATTTCCACTACAAGTTTGTTACGCCATGACGATTCACAAATCTCAGGGTCAAACAATAAGCTATGTTGGAGTAGACTTGCGTTCCGATGTTTTCAGTCATGGCCAACTTTACGTCGCTCTTAGTCGCGTTCAACATCGAGAACACATTAAAATACTCATAAATAAAGAACGCGTTATAAACGGCAACCCGCTTGTAAATAATGTAGTTTATCCGCCATTATTGTAAAATGTAAATACACGCAGCTTTCTGAAAATTGTTCACCTCATCAGATGGCTAATCGATAATCATGATTATATTATATTTTAAATTATAAAATCAAAATCATGTTGAAATAGCGACTCTATTGCGCATTTTTTTTATTTTTTATTTTGCTTAAGTAGTTAATTAAGTAGTTTGCTCTTACAGACATTCACTATTTTACTATTCATTAAAAAGAAATTAAAAAATTAAGATTGAGTCAATTACTGAAATAATTTATTTTGCTTGTGTGTTTGTGGTTTGTTTGTCAATGATGAACAATATGGTGAGGACAATACTGAGATTTATCATAGCTTATATTGACTATGTGAATAATAATATTCTTTAATTTTTGTGTTAACCAATATTATTAACATTTGCAATTCAACTGACTGTGAACTTGTTTGAATCGAAACTGATGAGGGTAGTACCGTTGTAGAGATGAATCTGAGAGATGATAGAAGACTGTTTAGACGAGTGACTGTCCGGTGAGAACGCGTGATCAATACTTTGTAGGACGTAACTTAATAGAAAATTTGAGAAAGATGAGTTGAAATGATGCAGAACTTAACATTTTTGAACTCAGGCTCGCAAACGTGAGTGTGATTTTGTATCACAAACGAGTACATTATTGCATGCCCCATGCCCCATAGTAACGCTTTCAGGGTTGATTAACAACGTTATTTCCCACTTTGCGTTGCAGGTATAATTCTAAGAATAATTATGAAACGTATAAGGAATATCCATACCCCTGAATCATATACTTTACATTGATTCTTATAAAATATCGTCAAGAAGATCGCGAATGCAACTTAAGTAACCTAACTAAAAAAAATGACCTATCTTTGCGCTATGATCATCAATTTCATTAAATATACGCTCTCTATTATACAGGGCGTCCCACGGCTATGTCACATGCAGGAGAAAGTACCTTAGACATCGTGGATAGAACATTTTACTGAAAAAAGACTTAATTTTAATTTTAAATACAATTTTAACTGGAGGCCCGGTACATAATACCGATATTGACAAATTTGTTGGAGCCGATATACCTCATCTGTCTGAAGCTGATGAGAGATTGCGTAAAGCTGTACTGAATCATATGATTCACGGTCCTTGTGCCTTTTCTTATAGAACTAATCTCCCTTGTTGGGATAATAAAAAGGAAATTGTTCTAGATTTTTTTAGATTGTATAGTGAATTTGTTACATAACCATGGCATATCACATTAATTTCGATTTAATGGAATCATACTTTTTGAATCATAAAAACATAACATTAGCTTTGCATTGGTACCGCGAAATATAAAATCCTGATAAAAATACACCATCTCGATTTATTATGAAAAGAGTGGTTAATAATATTATGATAAACTTAGGACGTTTTGATCATCACTTACCACAACCGTGACACCAAATAACTAACACTGACGATGAACTCGACATTTTGATGTATTTTGAGGCAAATCCTAAGAGTTCAGTGAAGGGAGGTGAAAAAGAAATTGGAATTTCGAAAAGCAAAATACGTGTAGGTACTGAAAAAATATGAATTCAAAAATTACATTAAAGAATGATTAGTTGATTATGTAATGATTAGTGAAAACATTACAGCCGGGTGATGCTGAAAGACTTATTTTCTGCCATAAAATGGAGAGGCTCATTCTAAAGAATCAGTATTTCATAAATAATATCATCTGGTCAGACGAGTCAAACTTTAGCAACAATAATAATATGTACAACCGATGCAATAATCATATTTCATCCAGGGAGAATCCCTCCGTATCCACAAGATTAATGACCAAGTGCGTTTTTAATTCACCTGTTAGTGTGGGATTGTGAACAATCGGGTCCTCTTTTTACATTTTTACGAAAAACATCTGAACACGGAAAGGTATTTAGAAATACTTGAGATTTTAAGGAGCGAGTACATTACTGCACGAGACCGAGAAGTAAGCGTTTTCTGGGCGAGTGTGAATTAGACAGCCGAGCCTTAGCAAGGACGTCTATTAAAACGAGGCCAGAAAGGCACTCCTGATCGAAGCAGGTATAGTGCTTTTCTAAAAAATGAAACAAGTACAACAAACAAACAACAGTAAAATGTTCCATCCACGATATTTAAGGTACTTCCCTTTTATTTAGCATAGCCGTGGGACAACCTGTATATAAGATATGATCATAATTTTCATTATATCTTATAGTTCTACAGATAATCTTACCACTGCTTTCTAAATTTTCCAACGAATTAGCTACTAACTTACTGATTTAATAACAACGAGAATTAATTCATTTATCACATGTATTCCCCGCCTATAGATATCACTCAAAATATTTTATAATATAACATATTTATACAAATACATTTTAATAGCTGGAGTATGATTATATTTTTTTCATAACATGTCTTCTATAATGTGTAAAATTTCTGTTATGACTATTTTTTTTCTTATATTATATTTTAATGGTCCTTATTAAGTTTAGCAGTTAAAATTAAAAAAAATAAAATTGTATGACATTTATTAAAAACGAAATCGTATTTTAATTACATATTTTGTATTGTAAACATTATTCCAAAATTAATTACCAAGGCATTAATCTCTACTATTTTCTTTATAAAATGTATGTCAGAATGGATTCTACAAAAATATTATTTAATAACATTATTTTAGAAAACAAGTTAATTATCAGGTTTATATTTTGGAGCTGTAAACTTTTTTCCATAACTAATACCTTATAAAATCGACAATAAAATTCTTTTTATTGAATTCAATTTCTTTTCTATATATATAGTACTAGCTGCACCAGCAAACGTTATTTTGGCAATGAAAAACCGCTCGACCGATAAATAAAATGTATAGTGTAAAAAATATGTTTATAACGGAAATTGTGAAAATATGATACTAATATCTTAAACATTTTTTTTTATAAAATAAAGATTTTGCATAAGATTTATTATTCATTCAAAGTTATATTTTGTAATAGATTCGATATTATGAATGTTATCTACACTAATTAAAAATGTCGTCATATTGAAAAATTTGAATATTATCAAAAGTTCGTTCATCGCATTAAGAAAATGATAAGGATGATGAAAATGATGAAAATGTCAACAGCACCAAAAACATGAGATCAATATCCAGTTCAATTTCCTTGGTCACAACATGAGTGAGAGAGTGACATGACAAGTGATGTTACAACGCATGACATTTCATATGAAAATACAGATCCCATGAACCTCACAAATAATAGTTTCTGGATACTTTAACAAAATTCTACGCTTATAAAACAAAAAGCTATCTTGTAAACTGGTTGGCAAATGTGAGACATAAAGTTATTACGTCTCCATCCAACACGAAGACTCCAAAACTTATCCATTTAACAAGCATTTGAATTTTCAAAAAAAACCTTATCCTACATCATATAACTCCTGCATCGATGAGAAAATGTTGGTATGAACGGTACTTCCTATAGAAGACGTCGCGCAAGTTGAAGAAGTTTCTACGAAGAAGTAGCGCAAGTTGAAGAAGTTACTAGAAGTAAATTAATTTCTACGAATAAAAATTTTAAGCATAAGAATATTACTTTAGTATACACAACATGATTGCTATAGAATTAAATATAACTCATGATTTCACAATCAATCCATATTTCAAAACTTTTTATTCATACAACACTATAAATACATTTTACGCAATAGAATAAAATATAATGTAAATGAAAAATGATGAACAATTCATCTTATGATATATAAATGAAACACATTTTATAAAAATAAATCATCTATGTAAAACAGGTTACAAAAAAATTATATGAACTGTGAAAAAAAAAATACTCACAAGGATAAAGTGAAAAAGAATACTCACAAAAATATTAATAAGATACCAATAAAAAAAATCCAAAAAAGTATACTCCTCAAAAAAAGGAAAAAAATATATGTGAAAATATAATATTATGTGAAAAAGAAAACTCACAAAACCTGTAATACAATCAATACATTGTAAATAAAATGTGTTTTAAATTAAGCGATGCGAAGAAATACGTTTTTGTTTTATATCAATGCTCTACTATTTTAATTCAACTTTGTTTTTCGCAAGATTTTACTATTTAGACCATAGACTAAATCAGTAAATATTTTAAAAAAACGTTTAAAAATTCACTTTATATCTCAACTTTCTATTATCAATAGCTAATCAATATATTTTTCTCGATTAATAAACTTTTGTCACCTTTTAAAAATATTTGTATTTTATTTAGAATTTACATATTTTAATATATTAAATGAAATATATGTATATTTACATATACAGTAGAAAATTTTGAATATTTTTTGTACGTAAATAAACCCAAGCAAGAACGTTCCTAGATAACTTCAGTACCCTTACTATTTTCTTCATTAAAAATAATTATGTGAGATATGCTATCCTATTTACCTTTTATGAATATTCTTAAAAGTAAATAGAACCAAGCAAGAACACTCTTGTTTGACTTTAGTACTCTTACTACTTTCTTCATTGAAAGTAGATATGTCTGACGTGCTATTCTATTTACCATTTATGAATATTCTTAGACGGTAAATATAGCCGACAAGTACATTCTTATTTGACTTCAGTACTCTTACAACTTTCTTCATTGAAAATATGTCTGACGTGCTATCCCATTTACCATTAATAATTTTTTTTAGAACGTAAATATAGCTAACCAAAAACACTCTTATTTGACTTTAGTACTCTTACTACTTTCTTCATTCAAAGTATGTCTGACGTGCTATCCTATTTACCTTTTATGAATATTCTTTAAAAGTAAATAGAATTAAGCAATAACACTCTTGTTTGACTTTAGTACTCTTACTACTTTCTTCATTGAAAGTATGTCTGACGTGCTATTCTATTTACTATTTTCGAATATTCTTAGAACCTAAATATAGCCAAGCAAGAACATTCTTATTTGACTTTAGTACTCTTGCTACTTTCTCCATTGAAAATATGTCTAACGTGCTATTCTATTTACCATTTATGAATATTCTTAGGCGAACCCTAGACGATCAATTATATTGCGCAATAATGTGAATTGTGCAATATAATTAATCGTCTACGACTAATATTGAAGAATGCGCAATGATTGAACGAAAGTTTGAGCGAGTTTAATTTTTATTGCACCATATTTGAATTGATGTACATTAAAA
This sequence comes from Coenonympha arcania, assembly GCA_036785405.1. Taxonomy (NCBI): domain Eukaryota; kingdom Metazoa; phylum Arthropoda; class Insecta; order Lepidoptera; family Nymphalidae; genus Coenonympha; species Coenonympha arcania. The sequence continues at coordinate 11,007,988 of CM072067.1, forward strand.
ACTATTTCACTCTTTCTAGTGGCGTTTGGAGTTTACGTTTACGCTTAGCCACAAGCAATAAACACTATAGCTACAGCTAAATCTTGTGTGGACATGTTGCTTGCATGTTACAATTTGGGAAGTTCTTTTTATTGTGCAATATAATTGAACGTTTGGATTCAAAACGCAATTCAATCTTATTGTACAATTAAATATATTGTTCAATGTTATTGTAGGTCTAGGGTTCGCCTTAGAAGGTAAATATATCCAACAAGAACATTCTGATTTGACTTTAGTACTCTTACTTTCTTCATTGAAAGTATGTCTAACGTGCTATCCTATTTACCATTTATGAATATTCTTAGAACATAAATATAGCCAATAAAAATAGGTATTCTTATTTGACTTTTACTACTTTCTTCATTGAAAATATGTCTGATTAAATAGGATAGCAATCCTATTTACCATTCATGATTATTCTTAGAACGTAAATATAGCTAACAAGAATAGGTATTCTTATTTGACTTTTACTACTTTCTTCATTGAAAGTATGTCTGACGTGCTTTCCTATTTACCGTTTATAAATATTCTTAGAACGTAAATATAGTCAAGTAAGAACATTCTCATTTGTCTTTAATACTCCTACTACTTTCTTCATTGAAAGTATGTCTGACGTGCCATCCTATTCTTTCAAAGCAAATAGAACCAAGCAAGAACACTCTTGTTTGATTTTAGTAGTCTTACTACTTGCTTTTACCAAGCAAGAACACTCTTGTTTGACTTTAGTACTCTTACTACTTTCTTCATTGAAAGTATATCTGACGTGCTATTTTATTTACCATTTGTGAATATTCTTAGAACGTAAATATAGCCCAGCAAGAACATTCTTATTTGACTTTAGTTTTCTTACTACTTTCTTCATTGAAAGTATGTCTGACGTGCTATATCCTATTTACCGTTTATGAATATTCTTAAACGGTAAATATAGCCGACAAGAACATTCTTATTTGACTTCAGTACTCTTACTACTTTCTTTATTGAAAATATGTCTGACGTGCTATCCTATTTACCATTTATGAATATTCTTAGAAGGTAAATAGAACCAAGCAAGAACACTCTTGTTTGACTTTAGTACTCTTACTACTTTCTTCATTGAAAGTATGTCTGACGTGCTATATCCTATTTACCGTTTATAAATATTCTTAGACGGTAAATATAACCGACAAGAACATTGTTACTTGACTTTAGTACTCTTACTTACTTTCTTCATTAAAAATATGTCTGACGTGCTATCCTATTTACCATTTATGAATATTCTTAGAAGGTAAATAGAACCAAGCAAGAACACTCTGGTTTGACATTAGTACTCTTACTACTTTCTTCATTAAAAGTATGTCTGATGTGCTATATCCTATTTACCGTTTATGAATATTCTTAGACGGTAAATATAGCCGACAAGAACATTCTTATTTGACTTTAGTACTCTTACTTACTTTCTTCATTAAAAATATGTCTGACGTGCTATCCTATTTACCATTTATGAATATTCTTAGAAGGTAAATAGAACCAAGCAAGAACACTCTGGTTTGACATTAGTACTCTTACTACTTTCTTCATTGAAAGTATGTCTGACGTGCTATATCCTATTTACTGTTTATGAATATTCTTAAGCGGTAAATATAGCCGACAAGAACATTCTTATTTGACTTCAGTACTCTTACTACTTTCTTTATTGAAAATATGTCTGACGTGCTATCCTATTTACCATTTATGAATATTCTTAGAAGGTAAATAGAACCAAGCAAGAACACTCTTGTTTGACTTTAGTACTCTTACTACTTTCTTCATTGAAAGTATGTCTGACGTGCTATATCCTATTTACCGTTTATAAATATTCTTAGACGGTAAATATAACCGACAAGAACATTCTTATTTGTCTTCAGTACTCTTACTTACTTTCTTCATTAAAAATATATCTGACGTGCTATCCTATTTACCATTTATGAATATTCTTAGAAGGTAAATAGAACCAAGCAAGAACACTCTGGTTTGACATTAGTACTCTTACTACTTTCTTCATTGAAAGTATGTCTGACGTGCTATATCCTATTTACTGTTTATGAATATTCTTAAACGGTAAATATAGCCGACAAGAACATTCTTATTTGACTTCAGTACTCTTACTACTTTCTTTATTGAAAATATGTCTGACGTGCTATCCTATTTACCATATATGAATATTCTTAGAAGGTAAATAGAACCAAGCAAGAACACTCTGGTTTGACATTAGTACTCTTACTACTTTCTTCATTGAAAGTATGTCTGACGTGCTATATCCTATTTACCGTTTATTAATATTCTTAGACTGGAAATATAACCGACAAGAACATTCTTATTTGACTTTAGTACTCTTACTACTTTATTCATTGAAAATAATATGTCTGACGTGCTATCCTATTAACCATTTATGAATATTCTTAGAAGGTAAATAGAATCAAGCAAGAACACTCCGGTTTGACATTAGTACTCTTACTACTTTCTTCATTGAAAGTATGTCTGATGTGCTATATCCTATTTACCGTTTATGAATATTCTTAGACGGTAAATATCGCCGACAAGAACATTCTTATTTGTCTTCAGTACTCTTACTTACTTTCTTCATTAAAAATATGTCTGACGTGCTATCCTATTTACCATTTATGAATATTCTTAGAAGGTAAATAGAACCAAGCAAGAACACTCTGGTTTGACATTAGTACTCTTACTACTTTCTTCATTAAAAGTATGTCTGATGTGCTATATCCTATTTACCATTTATGAATATTCTTAGACGGTAAATATAGCCGACAAGAACATTCTTATTTGACTTTAGTACTCTTACTTACTTTCTTCATTAAAAATATGTCTGACGTGCTATCCTATTTACCATTTATGAATATTCTTAGAAGGTAAATAGAACCAAGCAAGAACACTCTGGTTTGACATTAGTACTCTTACTACTTTCTTTATTGAAAGTATGTCTGACGTGCTATATCCTATTTACTGTTTATGAATATTCTTAAACGGTAAATATAGCCGACAAGAACATTCTTATTTGACTTCAGTACTCTTACTACTTTCTTTATTGAAAATATGTCTGACGTGCTATCCTATTTACCATTTATGAATATTCTTAGAAGGTAAATAGAACCAAGCAAGAACACTCTTGTTTGACTTTAATACTCTTACTACTTTCTTCATTGAAAGTATGTCTGACGTGCTATATCTTATTTACCGTTTATGAATATTCTTAGACGGTAAATATAACCGACAAGAACATTCTAATTTAACTTCAGTACTCTTACTACTTTCTTCATTGAAAATATGTCTGACGTGCTATCCTATTTATCATTTATGAATATTCTTAAAAAGTAAATAGAACCAAGCAAGAGCACTCTTGTTTGACTTTAGTACTCTTACTACTTTCTTCATTGAAAGTATGTCTGACGTGCTATATCCTATTTACCGTTTATAAATATTCTTAGACGGTAAATATAACCGACAAGAACATTGTTATTTGACTTCAGTACTCTTACTACTTTCTTCATTGAAAATAATGTCTGACGTGCTATCCTATTTACCATTTATGAATATTCTTAGAAAGTAAATAGAACCAAGCAAGAACACTCTTGTTTGACTTTAGTACTCTTACTACTTTCTTCATTGAAAGTATGTCTGACGTGCTATATCCTATTTACCGTTTATAAATATTCTTAGACGGTAAATATAACCGACAAAAACATTGTTATTTGACTTCAGTACTCTTACTACTTTCTTCATTGAAAATAATGTCTGACGTGCTATCCTATTTACCATTTATGAATATTCTTAGAAGGTAAATAGAACCAAGCAAGAACACTCTTGTTTGACTTTAATACTCTTACTACTTTCTTCATTGAAAGTATGTCTGACGTGCTATATCCTATTTACCGTTTATGAATATTCTTAGACTGGAAATATAACCGACAAGAACATTCTTATTTGACTTTAGTACTCTTACTACTTTCTTCATTGAAAATAATATGTCTGACGTGCTATCCTATTTACCATTTATGAATATTCTTAGAAGGTAAATAGAACCAAGCAAGAACACTCCGGTTTGACATTAGTACTCTTACTACTTTCTTCATTGAAAGTATGTCTGATGTGCTATATCCTATTTACCGTTTATGAATATTCTTAGACGGTAAATATCGCCGACAAGAACATTCTTATTTGACTTCAGTACTCTTACTTACTTTCTTCATTAAAAATATGTCTGATGTGCTATCCCATTTACCATTTATGAATATTTTTAGAAGGTAAATAGAACCAAGCAAGAACACTCTGGTTTGACATTAGTACTCTTACTACTTTCTTCATTGAAAGTATGTCTGATGTGCTATATCCTATTTACCGTTTATGAATATTCTTAGACGGTAAATATAGCCGACAAGAACATTCTTATTTGACTTCAGTACTCTTACTTTCTTCATTAAAAATATGTCTGACGTGCTATCCTATTTACCATTTATGAATATTCTTAGAAAGTAAATAGAACCAAGCAAGAACACTCTTGTTTGACTTTAGTACTCTTACTTCTTTCTTCATTGAAAGTATGTATGACGTGCTATATCCTATTTACCGTTTATGAATATTCTTAGAAGGTAAATAGAACCAAGCAAAAACACTCTTGTTTGACTTTAGTACTCTTACTACTTTCTTCATTGAAAGTATGTCTGACGTGCTATCCTATTTGCTTTTATGAATATTCTTTAAATGTAAATAGAACCAAACAAAAACACTCTTGTTTGACTTTAATACTCTTACAACTTTCTTCATTGAAAGTATGTCTGACGTGCTATTCTATTTACCTTTTATGAATATCTAAATATATAAAAGAAGATACTGACTGACTCATTCATTCATTCATTCACTGACATATCAACGCACAGCCCAAACCGCTGGGTCTAGAGACTTCAAATTTGGCACGCAGGTTCCTTATGAGGTCTAGGGGTGCACTAAGAAAGGATTTTTCAAAATTCCCCCCCTAAAGGGGTGAAACGGGGCTCCAAAGTTCGTATTTTACCAAGCTTCAATACTCCTTCACGCCGCAACTACTGAACCGATTTGGCTCAAATTTTGAATGGAGATAAATTGCATCTTGGGTTAACACTTAAGCTACTTTTCATCCCGGGAAAATCCATGGTTCCCGTGGGATTAGTTAAAAACCGAAATTCACGCGGAAAAAAATCTTCACGCCGGAAGTACAAGACCGATTTAGCTGAAATTTGGAATGGACATAGATGATATCCTGGGTTAATAAAAAGGCTACTTTTCATCCCGGAAAAATCCATGGTTTTTGCGGGAAAACTGAAAAATTGATATTCACGCCTGAAAAATACTACTTTACGCTGCTTTTACTGACCTGATATGACTGAAATTCGGAAAGGAGATAGATTTTATCCTGGATTGATACATAAGCTACTTTTCATCCCGGAAAATTTCATGGTGTATCAAAGAAGATACTGACTCACGCACTCACTGACATATCAACGCACAGCACAAACCCCTGGGTCTAGAGACTTCAAATTTGGCACACAGATTCATTATGAGGTCTAGGGGTGCACTAAGAAAGGATTTTTCAAAATTCCCCCCTTAAGGTGTGAAACGGGGCTCCAAAGTTCGTATTTTACCAAGCTTCGATACTCCTTCACGCCGCAACTACTGAACCGATTTGGCTCAAATTTGGAATGGCGATAAATTGCATCTTGGGTTAACACATAAACTACTTTTCATCCCGGGAAAATCCATGGTTCCCGTGGGATTAGTTGAAAACCGAAATTCACGCGGAAAAAAATCTTCACGCCGCAAGTCAAGACCGGTTTGGCTGAAATTCGGAATGGAGATAGATGATATCCTGGGTTAATAAAAAGACTACTTTTCATTCCGGAAAAATCCATGGTTTTCGCGGGAAAACTGAAAAATTGATATTCACGCGCGAAAAATACTACTTTACGCTGCACTTACTGACCGGATATGACTGAAATTCGGAAAGGAGATAGATTTTATCCTGGATTAATACATAAGCTACTTTTCATCCCGGAAAATTTCATGGTATATCAAAGAAGATACTGACTCACTCACTCACTGACATATCAACGCACAGCACAAAAACCCCGGGGTCTAGAGACTTCAAATTTGGCACACAGATTCATTATGAGGTCTAGGGGTGCACTAAGAAAGAATTTTTCAAAATCCCCCCCCTAAAGGGGTGAAACGGGGCTCCAAAGTTCGTATTTTACCAAGCTTCAATACTCCTTCGCGCCAAAACTACTGAACCGATTTGGCTCAAATTTGGGATTGAGATAAATTGCATGTTGGGTTAACACATAAGCTACTTTTCATCCCGGGAAAATCCATGGTTCCCGTGGGATTAGTTAAAAACCGAAATTCACGCGGAAAAAAATCTTCACGCCGCAAGTACAAGGCCGATTTGGCTGAAATTTGGAATGGTGATAGATGATATCTTGGGTTAATAACAAGGCTACTTTTTATCCCGGAAAAATCCGTGGTTTTCGCGGGAAAACTGAAAAATTGATATTCACGCGCGAAAAATACTACTTTACGCTGCACTTACTGAACTGATATGACTGAAATTCGCTGATTTGGCTGAAAATTAGAGAAGGCTATTTTTTATCCCGGGAAAATCAATGGTTATTTCTGAATATTTGTTTTTCACTATTCCAGCGGGAGAAATACTCATTCACGCTGCAACTATTGAAAACTTTTGGCTGAAAGTTAAAATGCAGATAGATTTCGCTCTAAATTAACACAAAAGTTAGGTACTTTTTATTCCGGAAAAACCGACGGTTCCCGTGAGAATAGGGAAAACTAAAATTTACGCGGGCAAAGCCGCGGGTATCTGCTAGTTCTTTATAAGTAAATAGAACCAAGCAAGAACACTCCTGTTTGACTTTAGTACTCTTATGAACCAAGCAAGAACACTCTTATTTGACTTTAGTACTTTTACTACTTTCTTTATTGAAAGTATGTCGGACGTACTATCCTATTTACCATTTATGAATATTATTAGAAGGTAAATATAGCCAACAAGAACATTCTGACTTCAATACCAACTCGTACTACTCTCTCTATATATACGAGATCACGTCGACGTTATGCATGTCCTCGGGTTCAAAAATATTTAGTTCTCCGTCATTTCTACTCATCTTCCTCTTTCCTTTATTTTACGTCCTACAATACTTATTGATTACTCTTTCACACTGGACAGTGTCTCGTTCTTACAATCTTCCATTGCCTCTCAGATGCGTCTCTCCAACAGCTTCCTCATCAATTCGACTCAAATGAGTTTACAGTTCAATTGTTTTGCATTTGTTGATAATATTGTTTAACGCATAATGATTAACGAATATTATTGGTCACATGTTCAATATAATACGCTATATAAATTTCAGTAAAACGCCTTCACTATATTTTCACCATTTACATACACTACATTTACTCAAGTCAAAGTATTTTACCAAGCAATTGATGCATATCTAATTTTTTTTTCTTTTCACACATCAATCACTTACAGTGAGGAAACACGTAATTGTATTTAAGTAGTTCAAAAAATATTAGTGGCTTTTAATAAATTTTCATTAGTAATGACTTTAACTAACAGACAGACTTTTTACATTCTACGAATTAGTACTTACCTAACTGCAATTCCACCTGATGGTAAATAACGATGCAGTTGAAAATATTAACATACTAACTTGAAAGAAATAAGTAACCGACCTCCAGCGGTTTCCACACAGTGTCACGATTGAACACAAATCTTTGCTGGTAGAATGATAACTAGCCATAGCCAAAGTCTGCACCAGACCCAAGACATTTGTTTTGTAAATACGCTTATTTATTTACTTATTAGTTTAGTTATATTAGTAGGTACATGCTTATATGCTTGTTATTTTGTATTTTAGTATACGCTTATATGCTTGTTATTTAGTTTTTTAGTATACTTACCTACGCTTTGTTATTTTAGTAGATCGTAAATAGGTTTCGTTAACTTAGTTATTATATTTTTATAAATTATTTATTTATGTAACATTTATATAAATAAAATAATTTTTTTAATAAAATTTTATATTTTATTCAAATAACATTTTTTTTAAATAATGACATAACTCACAGACTTTTGACTGCTCTTAGATATGTATACTTATGTATGTTTTATTTAATTTTTAATTATTTTAATAAATTATGCATGTACATTATATTTAAACGGTTTTTATTTTTTAATTTATAAATATATATATACTTTTTTTCGCATTTATTTGTATGTGATATTGATATGTAACTATTATGAAATATCATATATATATTATATATTTTTAATCTATAATCATTTATATTTTATAAAATTTGTTTATTTATTAATATTTTGTTGGTATAGACAATTTAACCAACTGACAAACTGACATTTTTCTTTCCTTTACTAACACATAAACACTCCACATCGTCATTATAGGTACACTTTAGTAATATTGATCGTAAGTTGTGCTTAGTAGCGCAATGTAATGCTTTTATTAGTTGATTTTAGTTTAGTTTGGTTAGTTTAGTTGTAGTTAGATGGGGAGTAAAAGACGCTCGGATTAGTCATTATTATTAACTACTCTGATCGTCATTTGCCAACCTCACCTGCCCGCGGTGCTCCCTGCTAAGGACGTTTACATAATCTTTACCAATTTGCACTAACTAGCTGCATGACTGCTTGCCAACTTTCTAGGTATGTATACGCCCTTACTAACGAGGCACTGGCACCAAAATTATAAAATTTAACTCATCTTTGTATTTGACAAAGTTAATATCTAACCTTCTTATTTATAAACATATAATAGCGGTAGAATAATTATTCTCTATTTTGTTTTTTCCCTTCAAATGTCAAATTAATATTGACAAACTAAAGACAAAACAGTATACCTATTCCAGCACTATTGAATGTATAGGAATAAAACAATTTCAATAATATAATTATGATGTTTCCATACTGGTAAGTTGTATGAGGCCAACAACAGAACATAATATACTCGTATTTCCATTTAAAAATGTTTAATTTTAATCATCCTTTTGTTTATTTCATTAAAAAATAAAAAATAATAATAATATTAAATAATATTACATTGTTATGTTTTACACAAAAATGAAACTAATTCTTAAAAATAGATACAAAGATGAGTTATATTACAATTTTATTGCTGATACAAATACGCATATAATATCTCTTGTTTGTTTACAGACTCAATAAAAAGACGATCATAGTTTCCATTGCAGAGTAGTCGGTCTGGGTCAGCGACTAATTTCATAAGAAATCGTCGCACATAGCCCAGGATGCACCAGAAACGCTACTTTTGAAACTAGTGAGTATTCATAACATTAATATGCAATATAATTCATGCTCCTATTAAGAATATAAATCCAATATACGAATACGGAATACCTTTCACCACAAAACAGCAATCAAATTTCAGCATCAATCAGTAAAATATTTAATTACAAGTTGACAATTTGTACTTCGTTTATCAAATTTTTATAATCTTATTCTTCAGTAAATCTTTTTATAATATATTTTATGTATATAATTCTTTATAATTAAATTTACTCTAAGAAAGTTAGATTTTTTCTAATTATCATTTATTCTATTACAGATAACTACAATGAACGCATTAATGCTGCAATCTATTGCTGGGCTACGGAGGAAGAGCAACTACATAATACATCGAACGTGTTGATTTTACAATCTATAAATACTTTGATAATAATATATTTAACTACTGAAATACTTAAACTCAATATAACAACCTTTTTTACGGCCAGACAACTTCCAATATTACACTCATCTTTTAGTTACAACTAACTGACCCGGCGAACTTCGTTCCACCTAACAATCGATTCTTTAATCATGATCTTCAGACAGCGCCATCTGTTGATGATCCTTAAGAACTAAATTTGATATTGGACAGATATTTTTTTTTCTAAAATAAAAGAATTATTTTTTTCTAAAATATACGTAGCTTAAGTTACTCCTTATTACATCAGCTACCTACCAAAAAAAACCCATATAAACGGTCCAGCCATTTCAGAAATTACCCAGAAGACACAGACAAAAATATAAAAAATGTTATTTTGGCGTATACCGTATATAATTATATTCACATACATGTAGTAAAAAACGGTTATTTCATTATTACAAACAAACACTCCAATTCCAATTTATAATGTAATAGGTACCTAATTTGACTACAAATAATATAATACTTACTTACTACATTTTATTCACATGGTACCTAAAGTATTAAATAAATTATAATAAAAATTATATTCGTTTTATTTAATTCGCCATCATAATAATACCTAATTCAAAATACACCTAATACCCGACAGATCACTAAAAAGAAATGCAGATAATAAGGTAAAATGTCTATTTTATATAAACTCAAACAACCTTTTTTAGGGCCAGAGAACTTCCAATATTAAACTTATCTTTTTATACTATTTCCAATCCATTATTTTCTCAATGACAGATGAGACAGATATAACAATAGCGAGGGATCAGAAAGAGACCATATTACTTTTGTCTCTCTCTGATCCCTCGCTATTGCTATATCTGTCATCTGTCATCGAGAAAATAAAGGATTGGAAAGAGTATAGTTACAACTAGCTGACCCGGCGAACTAAGTTTGATGTTGGACAGATAGGTAATTATTTTTCAAATTAAAATATATTTTTTTAAAACAAGTTGCTCCTTATTACTTCAGCTACCTGCCAAAAAAGTCACGTTAAAATCGGTCCAGCCATTTCAGAGAGCAGGAACAAACAGACACAGACAAAAATTGTAAAAATGTTATTTTAGTGTATGTACCGTAGGTATATAATTCACATACATTTAGTAAAATTGGTTATTTCAATATAACAAACCCACTCCAATTTTATTATAATTATGTAGCATTAATAAAGTTAAATCTAAACACATCCCGCGAGCTGCTTTAGCAGCTCGCGCCCCCACGGAAACCTAGTTATAATATATATAGCTCGATTACCACTGACTCACTGACTCACTGACTGATTGATACAATTGTTCTCCCAGAAGGAGACTGAAAACGATATAATGATGTATGGGGGATGTGTTCAGGTGGGGGATTCGAGTATGGGAAAAATCTGACATTTCCGAAAAACAAGATGGCGGCCGACGTGATTTCTGTAACTTTTTTGTATTCCGACCGATTTCGTTCAAACTCGCAACGATTGTAGATATAAGTAAACGATTAATAGAAAAAATGGAAAATTTTGAAAAAACAAGATGGCGGCCGAGATTTTCGCAAAATTTTCTCCTGTAAAATTTTGTATGAAAATTTTTTTTTTCACAAACACTTTCGTAAAGAGGACAACTATTTCTTTCGGGGACAGTATGGAGAGAGCTGATGATTGAGGATCTTGGAGACGGGTGAAGAGCACGCTAAAGGTATTGGAGATAGGTGGGGGGTGCTCGACCAAATGTCATTTGAAACCTCGTCCAATTACCAATGAGCTAAAAAAAAATTCAAAATGGCGGAAAAAACATGGCCGCCATACAAATTTTGTTGGTCTCTATCTCGGAGGGTATGACAGTTGGAAAAGTGGTTTCATAGCAAAAGATGATCAAAATGGGGATATCTATTTAGTGACAAGAAAAAAAATTCAAAATGGCGGAATTTTTTTTCATAAAAAATGTATGGCAGAGACCTAGAAGGAGACGGAAAACGATAATATGATGTATGGGGGATGTGTTCGGGTGCCAGATTCGAGTAGGGAAAAATTATGACATTTCAGAAAAACAAGATGGCGGCCGACGTGATTTCTGTAACTTTTTTGTTTTCCGATCGATTTCGTTCAAACTCGCAACGATTGTAGATATTAGTAAACGATTAATAGGAAAAATGGAAAATTTTGGAAAAACAAGATGGCCGCCGAGATTTTCGCAAAATTTTCTCCTGTAAAATTTTGTATGAAAAATTTTTTTTTTACAAACACTTTCGTAAAGAAGAGAACTATTTCTTTCGGGGACAGTATGGAAAGATCTGATGATTGAGGATTTCGGAGACGGGTGAAGGGCTCAGCCAGGGTATCAAAGATAGGTGGGGGGTGCTCGACCGAATGTCATTCGAAATCTCGTGCAATTGCCAATGCGCTGAAAAAAATTTCAAAATGGCGAAAAAAAGATGGCCGCCATACAAATTTCGTCGATGTCTATCTCAGAATGTATGAACGATAGAAAAGTGGTTTCTTAGCAAGAGATGATCAGGACCAAGAGTTGTATTTATTGAAAAGAACAAAAATTCAAAATGGCGAACAATTTTTTTCATACTACATTGTATGGCGATTGAGTCCCTACCTACTAATTTTTGCTAAATCCGAGTATGAGCGACCACGTAAATTGCTACAAGCAGTTACGCGGTCCGCTTTAGCGGGCCGCGCCCCCACGCGAAAAACTAGTTTTATACTATATATAGCTCGATTACCACTGACTGACTCACTCATTGACATAATTGTTCTCCCAGAAGGAGACTGAAAACGATATAATGATGTATGGAGGATGTGTTCGGGTGCGGGAGTCGAGTAGGGAAAAATTATGACATTTCAGAAAAACAAGATGGCGGCCGACGTGATTTCTGTAACTTTTTGGTTTTCCGACCGATTTCGTTCAAGCTCGCAACGATTGTAGATATTAGTAAACGATTAATAGAAAAAATGGAAAATTCTGGAAAAACAAGATGGCGGCCGAGATTTTCGCAAAATTTTCTCCTGTAAAATTTTGTACGAAAAAATTTTTTTTCACAAACACTTTCGTAAAGAGGAGAACTATTTCTTTCGGGTACAGTATGGAGAGAGCTGATGATTGAGGATCTTGGAGACGGGTGAAGAGCACGCTGAAGGTATTGGAGATAGGTGGGGGGTGCTCGACCAAATGTCATTTGAAACCTCGTCCAATTACCAATGAGCTGAAAAAAAATTCAAAATGGCGGAAAAAACATGGCCGCCATACAAATTTTGTTGGTCTCTATCTCGGAGGGTATGACAGTTGGAAAAGTGGTTTCATAGCAAAAGATGATCGAAATGGGAATATCTATTTAGTGACAAGAAAAAAAATTCAAAATGGCGGAATTTTTTTTTTTATAAAAAATGTATGGAAGAGACCTAGAAGGAGACGGAAAACGATAATATGATGTTCATGGGATGTGTTTGGGTACGGGATTCGAGTAGGGGGAAAATATAACATTTCCGAAAAACAAGATGGCGGCCGACGTGATTTCTGTAACTTTTTTGTATTCCGACCGATTTCGTTCAAACTCGCAACTATTGTAGATATTAGTAAACGATTAATAGAAAAAATGGAAAATTTTGGAAAAACAAGATGGCGACCGAGATTTTCGCAAAATTTTCTCCTGTAAAATTTTGTATAAAAAATTTTTATTTCACAAACACTTTCGTAAAGAGGAGAACTATTTCTTTCGGGGACAGTATGGAGAAAGCTGATGATTGAGGATTTCGGAGACGGGTGAAGGGCTCAGCCAGGGTATCGAAGATAGGTGGGGGGTGCTCGACCAAATGTCATTCGAAATCTTGTGCAATTGCCAACGCGCTGAAAAAAATTTCAAAATGGCGAAAAAAAAGATGGCCGCCATACAAATTTCGTCGATGTCTATCTCAGAATGTATGAACGATAGAAAAGTGGTTTCTTAGCAAAACATGATCTGGACGAAGAGGTCTATTTATTGAAAGGAAAAAAAAATTCAAAATGGCGGATTTTTTTTTATACTAAATTGTATTGCGATTGGGTACCTACCTACAAATTTTTGCTAAATCCGACCGACCGCTAATATGAGCGACCACGTAAATTGCTACAAGCAGTTACGCGGTCCGCTTTAGCGGGCCGCGCCCCGACGCGAAAAACTAGTTAATATATATATAGCTACTCGTGCTGATTCACTGACTGACTCATTGATCACCTCTCCTGAACAATTTTGTATGAAAAAAAAATTTTTTCAAGGATGGTGTCGTATAAAAGAAAAAAATTCATTCCGAGGAAAAATACGGAGAGAGCTGATGAGTGAGGATTTCGGAGACAGGTGAAGAGCACAGCCAGGGTATCAAAGATAGGTGGGGGGTGCTCGACCAAATGTCATTTGAAACGTCATCCAATTGGCAGTGAGCTGGAAAAAATTTCAAAATGGCGGATTCAAAATGGCCGCCGTTCGAATTTCGTCGATATCTCGGAAAGTATAAAATATGGAAGAACGGTTTCTTTACAAGAAGTGATCAGGTCCCAAAGGTCTATTTGATGGACCGAAAAAAAATTTAAAATGGCGGAATTTTTTTTTCCATAGAAAAATGTATGGCGAATTTTGAAGAGACGAAAAGTTGGAAGGCAAATAGGGGGAAGACAGCCCGCGGGCCACATGTGGCCCGCGCCCCCACGCACCCTACTAGTTATAATATATATAGCTCGATTACCACTGACTCACTCACTCACTCACTCATTGACATAATTGTTCTCCCAGAAGGAGACTGAAAACGATATAATGATGTATGGAGGATGTGTTTGGGTGCGGGATTCGAGTAGGGAAAAATTATGACATTTCAGAAAAACAAGATGGCGGCCGACGTGATTTCTGTAACTTTTTTGTTTTCCGACCGATTTCGTTCAAACTCGCAACGATTGTAGATATTAGTAAACGATTAATAGAAAAAATGGAAAATTTTGGAAAAACAAGATGGCGGCCGAGATTTTCGCAAAATTTTCTCCTGTAAAATATTGTATGAAAAAATTTTTTTTCACACACACTTTCGTGAAGAGGAGGACTATTTCTTTCGGGGACAGTATGGAGAGAGCTGATGATTGAGGATCTTGGAGACGGGTGAAGAGCACGCTAAAGGTATTGGAGATAGGTGGGGGGTGCTCGACCAAATGTCATTTGAAACCTCGTCCAATTACCAATGAGCTGAAAAAAAACTCAAAATGGCGGAAAAAACATGGCCGCCATACAAATTTTGTTGGTCTCTATCTCGGAGGGTATGACAGTTGGAAAAGTGGTTTAATAGCAAAAGATGATCGAAATGGGGATATCTATTTAGTGACAAGAAAAAAATTCAAAATGGCGGAATTTTTTTTTCATAAAAAATGTATGGAAGAGACCTAGAAGGAGACGGAAAACGATAATATGAAGTTTATGGGATGTGTTTGGGAACGGGATTCGAGTAGGGGGAAAGTATAACATTTCCGAAAATCAAGATGGCGGCCGACGTGATTTCTGTAACTTTTATGTTTTCCGACCGATTTCGTTCAAACTCGCAACGATTGTAGATATTAGTAAACGATTAATAGAAAAAATAGAAAATTTTGGAAAAACAAGATGGCGGCCGAGATTTTCGCAAAATTTTCTCCTGTAAAATTTTGTATGAAAAAAATTTTTTCACAAAAACTTTCGTAAAGAGGAGAACTATTTCTTTCGGGGACAATATGGAGAGAGCTGATGATTGAGGATCTCGGAGACGGGTGAAGAGCACGCTAAAGGTATTGGAGATAGGTGGGGGGTGCTCGACCAAATGTCATTTGAAATCTCGTCCAATTACCAATGAGCTGAAAAAAAATTCAGAATGGCGGAAAAAACATGGCCGCCATACAAATTTTGTTGGTCTCTATCTCGGAGGTTATGACAGTTGGAAAAGTGGTTTCATAGCAAAAGATGATCGAAATGGGGATATCTATTTAGAGACAAGAAAAAAAATTCAAAATGGCGGAATTTTTTTTTCATAAAAAATGTATGGCGATTGGGTACCTACCTACTAATTTTTTCTAAATCTGAGTATGCGCGACCACGTAAATTGCTACAAGCAAATACGCGGTCCGCTTTAGCGGGCCGCGCCCCCACGCGAAAAACTAGTTATACTATATATAGCTCGATTACCACTGACTGACTCACTGACTGACATATACAATTGTTCTCCCAGAAGGAGACTGAAAACGATATAATGATGTATGGGGGATGTGTTCGGGTGGAGGATTCGAGTATGGGAAAAATCTGACATTTCCGAAAAACAAGATGGCGGCCGACGTCATTTCTGTAACTTTTTTGTATTCCGACCGATTTCGTTCAAACTCGCAACGATTGTAGATATTAGTAAACGATTAATAGAAAAAATGGAAAATTTTGGAAAAACAAGATGGCGGCCGAGATTTTCGCAAAATTTTCTCCTGTAAAATTTTGTATGAAAAATTTTTTTTTCACAAACGCTTTCGTAAAGAGGAGAACTATTTCTTTCGGGGACAGTATGGAGAGAGCTGATGATTGAGGATCTTGGAGACGGGTGAAGAGCACGCTAAAGGTATTGGAGATAGGTGGGAGGTGCTCGACCAAATGTCATTTGAAACCTCATCCAATTACCAATGAGCTGAAAAAAAATTCAAAATGGCGGAAAAAACATGGCCGCCATACAAATTTTGTTGGTCTCTATCTCGGAGGGTATGACAGTTGGAAAAGTGGTTTCATAGCAAAAGATGATTGAAATGGGGATATCTATTTAGTGACAAGAAAAAAAATTCAAAATGGCGGAAATTTTTTTTTCATAAAAAATGTTGGAGAGACCTAGAAGGAGACTGAAAACGATATAATGATGTATGGAGGATGTGTTTGGGTGCGGGATTCGAGTAGGGAAATGTTATGACATTTCAGAAAAACAAGATGGCGGCCGACGTGATTTCTATAACTTTTTTGTTTTCCGACCGATTTCGTTCAAACTCGCAACGATTGTAGATATTAGTAAACGATTAATAGAAAAAATGGAAAATTTTGGAAAAACAAGATGGCGGCCAAGATTTTCGCAAAATTTTCTCCTGTAAAATTTTGTATGAAAAATTTTTTTTTCACAAACACTTTAGTAAAGAGGAGAACTATTTCTTTCGGGGACGGTATGAAGAGAGCTGATGATTGAGGATTTCGGAGACGGGTGAAGGGCTCAGCCAGGGTATCGAAGATAGGTGGGGGATGCTCGACCAAATGTCATTCGAAATCTCGTGCAATTGCCAATGAGCTGAAAAAAAATTAAAAATGGCGGAAAAAACATGGCCGCCATACAAATTTTGTTGGTCTCTATCTCGGAGGGTATGACAGTTGGAAAAGTGGTTTCATAGCAAAAGATGATCGAATTGGGGATATCTATTTAGTGACAAGAAAAAAAATTCAAAATGGTTTTTTTTTTCATACTAAATTGTATGGCGATTGGGTACCTACCTACTAATTTTTGCTAAATCCGAGTATGAGCGACCACGTCAATTGCTACAAGCAGTTACGCGGTCCGCTTTAGCGGGCCGCGCCCCCACGCGAAAAACTAGTACTATATATAGCTCGATTACCACTGACTGACTGACTGACTGATTGATACAATTGTTCTCCCAGAAGGAGACTGAAAACGATATAATGATGTATGGGGGATGTGTTCGGGTGGGGGATTCGAGTATGGGAAAAATCTGACATTTCCGAAAAACAAGATGGCGGCCGACGTGATTTCTGTAACTTTTTTGTTTTTCGACCGATTTCGTTCAAACTCGCAACGATTGTAGATATTAGTAAACGATTAATAGAAAAAATGGAAAATTTTGGAAAAACAAGATGGCGGCCGAGCTGTGGTTTTTTAAAATTTTTCATTTTTCGACCCCAAACCGCGGCACCACAGATCCTAAACGGGGTACTCGAGGGTGATGATTTTTTCTTGTTTCGCCCCCAATAATCCTGAATTTTGACAGAACGGGAGTAATTTTTCAAAATCCAAGATGGCGCCTGTTCTGGCGGCCAATCAGTCTGAGGTACGAAAAAACGCAATTTTAAAATTCAAATTTCACACACTTGGCAACATCGAAGCGTTTCGACTTCTATGGGGCGATCGTGAGTACAGACTCGAAGTATTGATTGGAGGAAAAAAATTTACCCCATTTCTCGGGAAATTTCGCGATTTTCCCCAAAAAGTAAAAAATCGAAATACGGACTTTTTGCGAAATCCGAGTATGAGCGATCACGTGTCTTATTCGTACAAATAACATTTGGGTATTTTTGTCGCCCGGCACTGGCAACATTGGAGTCTATCAAAGTAAAAGTGATTTTCGATATGGTCACTTTTCAGGGGCAATCATGTCGCCTGGGTGCAAGCGAGATGAAAACTTGAAACGTCATCAGGAGCGGTATATTCTGCAATTACTGGGAAAAGTACTTAACTATGTAAAATATTTCTGTGAAATGCGGTGGCGGCCATTTTGTATTCATTTAATTTTTTTGAATATTTTGATCGTGTTTTTGAGGCATTTGGCAACATTTCGGAAAGTCGACATGTATGAATCGATTGTGTAACTCGACGGGCAGTATTGAAGTATAAAAGCAGTGTTGCCACATTTGGGGTAGTTTTCGAGATTTTCCCCAAAATGTCCTCCTGTAAAATTTTGTATGAACAATTTTTTTTTCAATTGTGGCTTCGTATAGAAGTCAAGAAATGACTCGGTGAAAAATATGGAGAGAGCTGATGATTGAGGATTTCGGAGACGGGTGAAGGGCTCAGCCAGGGTATTAAAGATAGATAGGGGGTGCTCAACCAAATGTCATTCGAAACTTTATCCAATTGCCAACAAGCTGAAAAGAAATTCAAAAAGGCGAAAAAAAGATGGCCGCCATACAAAATTCGTGGGTGTCTATCTCTGAGAGTATGAAAGATAGAAAAGTGGTTTCTTAGCAAGAGATAATCAGAACGAAGAGTTCTATTTATTGAAAAGAAAAATAATTCAAAATGGCGGAACATTTTTTTTTCATACTAAATTGTATGGCGATTAGGAGCTATAAGAAAATTGACATTGTTCTTCTAGACACAGATAGAAAACGATACAATGATGTATAGGAAACGTGTTTAAGTGCGGTAGTAGAGTAAGGAAAAATTATGACATTTCAGAAAAAGAAGATGGCGGACGACGTAACTCTTTTGTTTTCCAACCGATTTCGTTCAAACTTGCAAGGACTATAGGAAATGGTAAACGATTAAAAGAAAAAATGGAAAAAATTGGAAAAACAAGATGGCGGCCGAGCTGTGGTTTTTTAAAATTTTTCATTTTTCGACCCCAAACCGCGGCGCCACAGATCCTAAACGGGGTACTCGAGGATGATGATTTTTTCTTGTTTCGCCCCCAATAATCCTGAATTTTGACAGAACGGGAGTAATTTTTCAAAATCCAAGATGGCGCCTGTTCTGGCGGCCAATCAGTCTGAGGTACGAAAAAACGCAATTTTAAAATTCAAATTTCACACACTTGGCAACATCGAAGCGTTTCGACTTCTATGGGGCGATCGTGAGTACAGACTCGAAGTATTGATTGGGGGAAAAAAATTTACCCCATTTCTCGGGAAATTTCGCGATTTTCCCCAAAAAGTAAAAAATCGAAATACGGACTTTTTGCGAAATCCGAGTATGAGCGATCACGTGTCTTATTCGTACAAATAACATTTGGGTATTTTTGTCGCCCGGCACTGGCAACATTGGAGTCTATCAAAGTAAAAGTGATTTTCGACATGGTCACTTTTCAGGGGCAATCATGTCGCCTGGGTGCAAGCGAGATGAAAACTTGAAACGTCATCAGGAGCGGTATATCCTGCAATTACTGGGAAAAGTACTAAACTATGTAAAATATTTCTGTGAAATGCGGTGGCGGCCATTTTGTATTCATTTAATTTTTTTGAATATTTTGATCGTGTTTTTGAGGCATTTGGCAACATTTCGGAAAGTCGACATGTATGAACTGATTGTGTAACTCGACGGTCAGTATTGAAGTAAAAAAGCAGTGTTGCCACATTTGGGGTAGTTTTCGAGATTTTTCCCAAAATGTCCTCCTGTAAAATTTTGTATGAATAATTTTTTTTTCACTTATGGCTTCGTATAGAAGTCAAGAAATGACTCAGTGAAAAATATGGAGAGAGCTGATGATTGAGGATTTCGGAGACGGGTGAAGGGCTCAGCCAGGGTATTGAAGTTAGGTGGGGGGTGCACGACCAAATGTCATTCGAAACTTCGTGCAATTGCCAATGCGCTAAAAAAAATTTCAAAATGGCGAAAAAAGATGGCCGCCATACAAATTTCGTCTATGTCTATCTCAGAACGTATGAATGATAGAAAAGTGGTTTCTTAGCAAAACATGATCTGGACGAAGAGGTCTATTTATTGAAAAGAAAAAAAATTCAAAATGGCGGAACATTTTTTTTCATACTAAATTGTATGGCGATTGGGTACCATAAGAAAATCCAAAGTACGGACTTTTTGCTAAATCCGAGTATGAGCGACCACGTAAATTGCTACAAGCAGTTACGCGGTCCGCTTTAGCGGGCCGCGCCCCCACGCGAAAAACTAGTTATAATATATATAGCTCGATTACCACTCACTCACTGACTGACTGATTGATACAATTGTTCTCCCAGAAGGAGACTGAAAACGATATAATGATGTATGGGGGATGTGTTCGGGTGGGGGATTCGAGTATGGGAAAAATCTGACATTTCCGAAAAACAAGATGGCGGCCGACGTGATTTCTGTAACTTTTTGGTTTTCCGACCGATTTCGTTCAAACTCGCAACGATTGTAGATATTAGTAAACGATTAATAGAAAAAATGGAAAATTTTGGAAAAACAAGATGGCGGCCGAGATTTTCGCAAAATTTTCTCCTGTAAAATTTTGTATGAAAAAAATTTTTTTCACAAACACTTTCGTAAAGAGGACAACTATTTCTTTCGGGGACAGTATGGAGAGAGCTGATGATTGAGGATCTTGGAGACGGGTGAAGAGCACGCTAAAGGTATTGGAGATAGGTGGGGGGTGCTCGACCAAATGTCATTTGAAACCTCGTCCAATTACCAATGAGCTGAAAAAAAAATCAAAATGGCGGAAAAAACATGGCCGCCATACAAATTTTGTTGGTCTCTATCTCGGAGGGTATGACAGTTGGAAAAGTGGTTTCATAGCAAAAGATGATCGAAATGGGGATATCTATTTAGTGACAAGAAAAAAATTTCAAAATGAAGGAATTTTTTTTTCATAAAAAATGTATGGAAGAGACCTAGAAAGAGACGGAAAACGATAATATGATGTATGGAGGATGTGTTCAAGTGCGGGATTCGAGTAGGGAAAAATTGTGACATTTCAGAAAAACAAGATGGCGGCCGACGTGATTTCTGTAACTTTTTTGTTTTCCGACCGATTTCGTTCAAACTCGCAAGGAATGTAGGACTTGGTAAACAATTAACAGAAAATGTAGAAAATTTTGGGAAAACAAAATGGCGGCCGATATTTTCGCAAAATTCTCTCCTGTAAAATTTTGTATGAAAAAATTTTTTTTCACAAACACTTTCGTAAAGAGAAAAATTATTTCTTTCAGGGATAGAATGGAGAGTGCTGATGATTGAGGATTTCGGAGACGCGTGAAGAGCCCGCTTCAGGTGTAAAAGATAGGTGGAGGGTGCTCGACCAAATGTCATTCGAAACCTCGTGCAATTGCCAATGCGCTGAAAAAAATTTCAAAATGGCGAAAAAAAGATGGCCGCCATACAAATTTCGTGGGTGTCTATCTCAGAAAGTATGAAAGATAGAAAAGTGGTTTCTTAGCAAGAGATGATCAGAACGAAAAGTTCTATTTATTGAAGAGAAAAAAATTCAAAATGGCGGAACATTTTTTTTTTCATACTAAATTGTATGGCGATTGGGTAGCTACTATAAGAAAATCCAAAGTTTTTGCTAAATCCGAGTATGAGCGACCACGTAAATTGCTACAAGCAGTTACGCGGTCCGCTTTAGCGGGCCGCGCCTCCACGCGAAAAACTAGTTATACTATATATAGCTCGATTACCACTGACTGACTCACTCACTGACATATACAATTGTTCTCCCAGAAGGAGACTGAAAACGATATAATGATGTATGGGGAATGTGTTCGGGTGGGGGATTCGAGTATGGGAAAAATCTGACATTTCCGAAAAACAAGATGGCGGCCGACGTGATTTCTGTAACTTTTTTGTTTTCTGACCGATTTCGATCAAACTCGCAACGATTGTAGATATTAGTAAACAATTATTAGAAAAATTGGAAAATTTTGGAAAAACAAGATGGCGGCCGAGCTGTGGTTTTTTAAAATTTTTCATTTTTCGACCCCAAACCGCGGCGCCACAGATCCTAAATGGGGTACTCGAGGATGATGATTTTTTCTTGTTTCGCCCCCAATTATCCTGAATTTTGACAGAACGGGAGTAATTTTTCAAAATCCAAGATGGCGGCTGTTCTGGCGGCCGATCAGTCTGAGGTACGAAAAAACGCAATTTTAAAATTCAAATTTTACACACTCGGCAACATCGGAGCGTTTCGACTTCTATGAGGCGATCGTGAGTACAGACGCGAAGTATTGAGTGGGGAAATAAAATTACCCCATTTCTCGGGAAATTTCGA
The DNA here is from genome assembly GCA_036785405.1 of Coenonympha arcania. Classification (NCBI taxonomy): domain Eukaryota; kingdom Metazoa; phylum Arthropoda; class Insecta; order Lepidoptera; family Nymphalidae; genus Coenonympha; species Coenonympha arcania. The sequence goes on from CM072067.1 coordinate 11,030,546, forward strand.
GATTTTCCCTAAAAAGTAAAAAATCGAAATACGGACTTTTTGCGAAATCCGAGTATGAGCGATCACGTGTCTTACTCGTACAAATGACATTTGGGTATTTTTGTCGCTCGGCACTGGCAACATTGGAATCTATCAAAGTAAAAGTGATTTTCGACATGGTCACTTTTCAGGGCCAATCAAGTCGCCTGGGTGCGAGCGAGATGAAAACTTGAAACGTCATCAGGAGCGGTATAACCTGTTATTACTGGGAAAAGTACTAAACTATGTAAAATATTTCTGTGAAATGCGCTGGCGGCCATTTTGTATGCTTTTAATTTTTTTGAATATTTTGATCATGTTTTTGAGGCACATTGGCAACGTTCAGAAAGTCGACATGTATGAATCGATTGTGTAACTCAACGAGCAGTATCGAAATAAAAAAGCAGTGTTGCCACATTTGGGGTAGTTTTCGAGATTTTCCCCAAAATGTCCTCCTGTAAAATTTTGTATGAATAATTTTTTTTTCACTTATGGCTTCGTATAGAAGTCAAGAAATGACTCAGTGAAAAATATGGAGAGAGCTGATGATTGAGGATTTCGGAGACGGGTGAAGGGCTCGGCCAGGGTATTGGAGATAGGTGGGGGGTGCTCGACCAAATGTCATTCGAAACCTCGTGCAATTGCCAATGCGCTAAAAAAAATTTCAAAATGGCGAAAAAAAGATGGCCGCCATACAAATTTCGTGGGTGTCTATCTCAGAAAGTATGATATATAGAAAAGTGGTTTCGTGGCAAGAGATGATCAGGATGAAGAGTTCTACTTATTGAAAAGATAAAAAATTCAAAATGGCGGAACATTTTTTTTCATACTAAATTGTATGGCGATTAGGAGCTAATATAATAAAATCCAAAGTACGGACTTTTTGCCAAATCCGAGTATGAGCGACCACGTAAATTGCTACAAGCAGTTACGCGGTCCGCTTTAGCGGGCCGCGCCCCCACGCGAAAAACTAGTAATATATATAAATCTCGTGTCACAATGTTTGTCCGCGATGGACTCCTAAACTACTGAACCGATTTAGTTTAAACTTCGTCAATATCTGTCATTTGGTCCAACTTAAAAGATAGAATAGTTTTTATCCCACGTGGACGAAGTCGCGGGCATCAGCTAGAATATATATCAGATTATAAAGTTTTCGAAGTAAGTGTTTGACAATTATGCAGTGAGTGTTAGAATACTAATATGCGGTGATACCTACCCGGACAACTCTGCAAGAGGAGTCCTACCAGTAAAATAATGATTGATTTTCAACCGACTTAAAAAAAGGAGAAGGTTCTCAATTCGACTGTAATTTTTTTTTGTTTGTTACCTGACAACTTTTGACTGGGTGAATCGATTTTGATGATTCTTTTTTATTAGAAAGCTGACGCTTCCCGTGTGCTCCCATTTCAATTTAGTCCAGATTTGATAATGGTAGGTATCTATGATTTGTTTTGCTATAATCCGCTACTTGAAAAGATTCTGTATGGTACCATATGCAGGAACACCGCCCACATCTACGAACGAACGAATAAGGAGCGAATCTACGATTTCGCATTGTGAAGTCAACATCTCCTGAAGATGTCCCGGTGTCGGGACGAAACGTGCGTCGAAGAAAGTGTTGGAAAATAGTGTGTGGTGTTTCATGTGGGCGGTATTCCTGCATATTTTACCATACATAATCTTTTCAAGTAGCGGATTATAGCAAAACAAATTAATCTGTCCTGCTAATTATGGTTTGCTGGTTGGTGGCAATAGGAAAATTTCCCTCCAGGGACCGCTTGTGATCCGAGCGTGTGGCGTCAGAACTTCTATATATAGCACGCTCGTTGAAAGCTCCGTCAGCGTGTGCTAGGGTACTGTTTACGCCATCTATCGTCAGCTATCGAAGACCGCTACAATGGATTTCCGCAAAGTAACGCGTGCTTCCATTCAATAGAAAATAATGATTTCAGTGAAATTCCCGCCGGAAGTGCTGATAACGCTCGTGATAAAGATGGCGGACGCGGAGGCGCGGCTGGCGAGCGGCTGCAGCGAGCGCATCGAGCTGGCCGCGCTCATCGCCGCCTTCCAGCTGTGCAAGGACCAGATAGACGTCCAAGCGCTCTCCACGTGACGGAGGTATTCAATAGTGCCTCGCCAACTTTGTATTTGTATCTCATTAAAGCAGCCATATGACGTATTGCGTTTTTATGCATAGTATACAATGGAATGAAATTCAAAAAGATCAAAGCGTCAATTCTCACACATTTCTATTATACCATGCATAGAAATGCAATATTATGTCATAATATGGTTTGGCCCATGGTACCCAATCACTACGCTGGATTACGGCCCAACTCTGTGACGGCCCAACTCTCCTTTTTTGCAGTAGTGGCAAGGCAAGCTATGATGGTTGTTTTGACAGATTGCGGCTTAAAAGCGGTCTCATCTGTAGGTCTTTACAGTAAAACCACAGATTAAATATTTCTATAACATGCTGTATCTCCTTTCATCTGTCAAAACCAACATAGCTGTCACTACTTCTATCTTTTAATATATCAAGTATCCACTCAGCATATGAGCAGTGTAAGGTACCTTATCTGAAGAAAGTATAGGTATTTCAATCCACGAGATGCGCCCTACGCTGTCAAACTCCATGCGAATCGAATGAGACAAGCGATTTTGACAGAGTGGGGCGCGTCTTCGTGGATTGAAATATCTATAGCGTATTTGTTTTTTTTTTCTGTTATTTAATTTAGCACATGAGATTAAATCACACTATAAAATTATAAATGAAAGTTGTCTAGTATCTATTGCGTGACTCGGCAGCTATCTGTTTTTCGGTTCCCGCATTTGTAGCCATGCTAGCTTATCGTTTCAATTTATTATTGTAGAAATAGAACGATATTATACGAAACGAAAACCAAAAAAACTTGAGAGGTGTCAAGGGACACCCGAATGGAACGAAGTATATCTGGCTTGCTTTCTATATGAGAGAGAGAGAGAGACTTACAATAGCTTACTACAGCAAAAAGTATCGTTACAACTTTTCGTTCCCCTCCTTCGCACCGCGCGATAGGAACATCGTTCCAAAAAAAAGTTTCGAAATTACATTCGGTCGATAGATGATCTGTGTCTTATCGATGGCATTCACTATGTTTTTTTTTAAGTTTTGAATTATATCAATTCGGTTTCTATAATAGTTCTGTTTCTATAATAAAAATAGAATCGGTAAGGTATAGCTTCAGGTGCATCAACACTCAAAAAAACTAAATATATGCTGCGATTTTTTTTTCTGTAATATTCTCTCTCTAATAGTGTTATGTTAAAATCGTAAACAATTATGTCGCTTAATCGATTGATTCGATAATTAATAAATAAACAATGTTAAAATATATTTTTCTTTTTATTTTAACACATATATTGTTTTGAATAACTAACATTTAAATAGTAAAAGAAAACTGCCAGTCTTTTATGTATTTTTTAATTTAAAAATAAATTAAGTAAGCTATACTTATTCAAATAAAATAGGGTTATATATTTACAATTCCATCATCTAAATTCTTAATACTTTTCATTTAAAGTTACAATCGAATTAGAGCAACGAATATTAAAAATTAATAGTAAGTAAATGCAAAGCAGTTAGGACTTACATCTAATCGGTAGGTACATTTTTATGCTTTAATTTTAATGAATACAATGGTAAAGTTGCAACTTTTTAGGAGCAGTTTGACAAAAAAGTACAGTTATTGAAAAGAAAACCTTTTGATTTGTGGTGTAAGTTAAAACTTCTTTAGAGAAGGAGATCCATAAAAATTGATTTATTTAAGTACTATATTACAACTCAATTTATCGTAACTGATTCTCAATTTTCAATTAATTATGAATTATATTGCGGCTAATGACTTCAGTAACGACCCGAAAATAATAAATATCCTGGATAGGATAGGTCGGACGGGGTAAAACAACGTCTAATTTCAATTTAATACCGAAAAGAAACCCATTAGTAATATTACTTGGTGCTAAGGGTATCCATTTAACACTACTGACGTTAAGGGTCAATTTACACCGCGGTGGAATGGAAGAGAATAGAAGCGTCAATTTCGCCTCATGACGCGAGAATTCCCTGTAATGCTTGAGAGTTCCAGCGAATTGTTTTGTAAACGCTTGGCACCGCACTGTTGGCTGTGAGTAACCAACCGACTCCCCGTTCGCGCCACTTCCCGCAGATTCCACAGATAGTGCCAACAGTAGCTAGGGGAATTCTCGAGAATGCGCCAGGATTCCCCTGAAGACGCGCGACCGTTTTTTTACGTTATACAATTGTCATAATAGTAGTTTATCTACGCTCATTGCTTAAAGTTCGAATTATGAAATCGAAATGAGTCAAATAATTACCTACTTTATTCACAGACTTCTTTAATTATTAAAAAGTTATTCATTATAACATCGCTCTACTATGGAAATATTTAAAGAAAGTTGTTTAATTTCCATTACGATACACGGCTCTGGATTCCTGTATTTGTATCTGGGGTAATATTTTTTATGTAATATTTTTTTAAGTGAATCCACAGAACACAATATATAGTTGGTAGTCATTGCCGAGAGTATGGATGGGCCATGATTGACCATAGACGACAACACAATGTCTAACGTTCTGCGTAACGTTCCACCTGGGCCTGTGATTATGATTACGATTACAATTACGATTACGATTACGATAACGATTACGATTATGACGTTATCTCGTAAATCTATCGTCCGTAAACCGACTTTACAGACAACCAATTTTTTTTGTTACTTAGTCAAAACTTTGCGCTGAAAAATGTCTAGCAGTGAAACCTACTAAAGAAAATTTCACTCCACCTGACATCTTAGTAGTTGCAATGATTTACGACAAACGTTAGCAAGATTTTATGATTTGGATTTATGATAATAATATGAGCGTAGATAAAGTAGTGTATGAAACTCTTCATAATTAGGTATTAAAACACTCGTGTGATACTATTAAAAAACTCGCCTGCGGCTCGTTTTTTAAACTCACACTCGTGTTTTAATACCCCCCATTATGTAACCGTTACATAAACTACTATTATGTAACGGTTACATAATACCTAATTATGTAGAGTTTCATACACTACTTTATCTACGCTCATATTATTATCATAAATCCAAATCATAAAATCTTGCTAACGTTTGTCGTAAATCATTCACTTTGTTTCATTTTTGGTGCAACTACTAAAATATCAGGTGGAGTTAAATTTTCTTTAGTAGGTTTCACTGCTAGACATTTTTCAGCGCAAAATTTTGATTAAGTAACAAAAATAACACATTAAAATGTAAAAAATTTGTATTTATGGCACCAAAATTCTGCAAATATGGCGCAGAACCATAGACAATAGACATTGTTGTTGTTGTCTATGGTCAATCATGGCCCATCCATACTCTCGGCAATGACTACCAACTATATGTTGTCTGTGGATTCACTTAAAAAAATATTACATAAAAAATATTGCCCCAGATACAAATACAGGAATCCAGAGCCGTGTATCGTTATGGTACGTTAAACAACTTTCTTTAAATATTTCCATAGTAGAGCGATGTTATTATGAATAACTTTTTAATAGTATAGAAGTCTGTCAATAAAGTAGGTAATTATTTGACACATTTCGATTTCATAATTCGAACTTTAAGCAATGAGCGTAGTTATAGTTTATTAGGTATGCTATGTACAATTTCTTTGCAAAAAGTCGCTTCCATTCCATTCCGCCGCGTTGTAAATTGCCCTAAATGTACGGGCGCAATGCCAAAAAATTCATCAAGTAAAACGTAGAGTTTGCTTCTCAGTATTCGACAGTTAGTTGTATTTTGGTATCTACTTAAGGCTAGCCAAATATATTCGCGACAAAACTGTTAATGGAGTTGGTAAGCGTGGAGAAGAGGCCGGCGGGCGGCGGCGGAGGGCGCGGCAGCGGGGGCGCGGGCCGGTAGTAGGGCCCGCCGTCGATACGCTGTCACATTCAATTATTCAAAAAATTTCACACAAACCACGACAATAATAATAATCTAACACCCAATCCAAGCACAGCACCTCTAGCTATATGGCATTTGCGATACGCTAAAGCCTCCCCTCACACAGGCGCGTTATTATCGCGCGATAATATCGCATGCGTTATTGCGATATCTGTTTTCAGTACATTTTGTATTATGATCATCAAGTCCGTCCGCGCGTTATTATCGCACGATAAAAACGCAGCTGTGTGCAAGTAATCGGGACGCAGTATCGCAATAACGCTTGCGATATTATCGCGCGATAATAACGCGCCTGTGTGGGGGAGGCTTAAGAAGGTGAAAATGGAACGAAGTTCAAAAATTTATGAAAATGATAGCTCAATTGGTCACTCGACCTCTGCGTATTCTTATACATTTTTTTAATTTTATTCGAAAGCGATGCAATGCGAAAGCGATATATTATCATCTTGAAAAACGCACGGATTTGACATATTATCGCTAGAGCTGCTGAGCTGACGTCAAGCAGTTTCAATGCCACCAATTTATTATTGTTTCCTAGGTCATTGAATTTATCGACCGAATTGCGTAGTGGTAGCGAACCTGCTGTCTGCGCTGGAGGTCGTGGGTTCGATTCCCACTACTGGTAAATGTTTGTGTGATGAGCCTGAATGTTTTCCAGTGTCTGGGTGTTTTTCATTATACTATATTTATGTATAGTAGTATGTATGTGTTTTTATCAGTTATCTAGTACCCATAACACAAGCTATCGCTTACTTTAGGGCTAGATTGCGATGTGTAAAATGTCCCGTATTTACTTATTTATTATTTATTAATCTGTGAGATGGCGAAAAGTGAAACTAGACAGGCAGCTAGCAGTTCGGCTGGTAGGCTTCAATTAAGATAGTACTCGGGTGGCTCGTAGCAAGGCATACGAGCTGATATGTATTTTCTGTAAATTTGACCAATAAACATAAATAGATGACAACACAAAACGACGCTAACGACATCCTTCAGTTAACAAATAAATTGGTGGCACTATAACTGAATTCACAAAAAACAAATTAATAATTTGAATGAGTACAATAAAGTGAGTCTGAGCAGGAGTAAATGAATTACAAAGTGATAGTGCTTCAAATATAATTTTTGCTTTATAGCATTTGGATTGTATTGCATATTTGATTGTAAGCTGGTACACAAATAACAATTCTTGATATGAAAGGTAACAACGAAATATAAAAATAATAATGAAAGATAAGATAAAAAATGAAGACAGATATTTCAGTAATGTAGCAATCTAGGATTAGCACTTTGTTAATTTCCAACTTACAATTTTACACGCGATCATATAGAATTATTACTTTATTAGACATCTGTATCATTAGTTATTTTTTAAAGCATTACAGATAGCATAGGGTGTCTAATAAATAAATGTTAGTTTACAAGAGAACCTAAAACCTTGAACCTTGTGCAAAGACCACACCTATGAAAACCCAAATAGGATAATTTTGACAAAAGCATATTATCCTTAAATAGAAATCATGCACATAAAATCTATTGCATCATATTATTTAAGTATATCAGATTATTACAAATTGATTGAGTAGTCATGCAATAGGTATAATCTAAATTATCACTTACCTCATCAGAAGAATAAAACATATTGTTGTTCTAATATATTTAAAATATTTTAAAAATGTATCATCTATTTTATCAATTAAATCCAGTATAATTAATTAAATATACATAAAATTATTGATATGTTTGGATTTTGGATACAAAAATTTTTATACGTTATCGACAGGATTTATGTCTTGTGGAACGGAAATTATTCTAGCAGGTATACTAATATAACGATTAGTTTTTGGAATAAATAAATCACCTTGCAACAATTCGCCGTAGTCCATATAATTTTAAAAGTAGGTAGGTATATATTTACAATATATAAAATTCCGGTCGCACGTGAAAGAAAATATTAACGAATCACTTAGCATACTTTATTAACTAATATATAGGTAGGTACAATGCAAATATACTCTTAGTATTTTTTTAATATATTTTACTAAAAATATTCTCATGCATCAGGCAACTAAAGATAATCAGTATCTATTATTCTCTAATGTCTACTCGCCAGTTTAAGTACATATTATTATTTATATTTTTCTACACAGAAGTTCCAAAAATATCAGTTTTTTTTTCTCAAAAAGGTAATTTTTATTACAACTTTTATTTGAATACGGAAAAAGTCAGAATTTTTTCTTAAGATTTACTTAAGTACAATATTAGCATCTACTTTAATTAAAATTGAAATAGCTATTTTAAATTATAAAAGACATGTAGATTTTACATCAGGGTTAACGAAAAAAATGTCAATACTCTCGAGCCATAGTTTCATTTTTCATGATATAAAAATCATGAAAAATAAAAAAAAAAATTCAAAATTTTATACAAATAATTCCTCTATTGTACCTACTACTTATTAACTATCTCAACAAATAACGCTCGCGACACTGAGCAGTGAACCTCCTAGAGTCTAGATAACCACAAGATGTCACTGACGCTATAGGTAGGGCTTCCGGCGTTACAGAGTAATGAACGTGCTTAAAATGAACTTTTAATATTTCTTTGAACTTTATATGCGTAGAGGAAAGTTGTTAGTTTCAATGTTAGGAACTAGGGCCCAAGGGTGAAAATTGTATTTTTCTTTCTAGCCCTGTAGAATAACAGCTGTTAACGTTTAATTTTATTATATTAGATATGGAAGCAGTCTATCTCTTCAGTTATAACGCGGAACATTTTTTTATTTATGCAGAATTACCTACACTTAACACGATATAAACATCAGACAAATTATTATTATTATCCTTTTTGTAATGGAAAAGACGAAAAATATAAGTATATTTTTTAATCTTCAGGAAAAGCGATAGACGTGTTAAGATCCCGTGTCGCAGCGGTGGTGGTGGTGAGCTTTGTCTGCTTTGGCGCGTCGCCGCGGGTTGGCACGTGCCCCTAGAGTGCAACTACATGTACTAAACTATTAACGTAATAGGTACCTACATAAGTGTGAGGGAAAACTCTACGGTTAATAAAATGTTCTCACATTTAAGTTGATAGCTCTCGATCCCATCCGTATGCAGAGGTGTTTGTGCGATGCCATTATACAAATAAAGCTCTATAAATTATGGCTCAATGATACGACCATGACGGTTGTCTAAAGTCTATAGTAGTGTTATTATCTCGCTGCAGACTCGGTCATAAATCATTTCGAGTGTTTCGTTTTGTTGTTCTTTGTTGAGTTGTGCATTACTGCAGAACAACAAAAGCGAAAGACTCGAATGATTTATGACCGAGTCTGCAGCGAGATAATAACACTACTATAGTCACCCGGGTATTTCGGGTTTCACTTCTAATATAACTTTTCAGATGGGCGATTCTGTATCGTTCAGTTTGTTGGTTAGTAACCCTCACTGGGTTATCAACTAAGAAAACGGAGGCAAAAATCCCATTTTTGTATTGTTTTAGCACAAGCTAGCAACTAGCACGGTATGTTGACATGATACCATACCAACCTAGGTTGTAAATTGTGCAAAAAGAATGCAGAAATAGGACTTTTGCCTCCATGTTAATAACCCGTAAGGGTTACTATAATTAACAAGCTGAACAAAACAGAATCTGTTCACAGGGCCTAGAATTTGGTTACCACAGTGTGTTTTTACAACAGAAACTGAGTTTTTTCAATATACAAAAGACGTAAGATTCCAAATTTTACATTATAGCCTTCCAGACTTCTACGCCTTCACCGCAATTCCCCACAGATCAATATTTACAGAAAAAGAACATTTGGTACAAGAAGTATACGCCAAAATGTAATGAACTCACCTTAGCTGAATGTAGAGTAACATTTAGCAGTGTGGGGTGGCTATCTATCACGAAAAACTCCACTTCTTGAGGTAAATACCCTTCCCCGGAAACCTGTTTAGAAGGAAACGTTAGAAAAGAGAAGATTTCAACTGATACCTAATATTGTTGCCAGTCAACACTAGTAACACAATAATTTGTTATTACCATTTAAAACATCCAACTCTAAAATCTATAATCCATATCATCAATCATGGAAAAGATTCCAATGAGTCCAGACAAGATAATTCTGCTATATGTTGGTGAGGAGCTTAAAGTCCTGTTATTCCTAATGCTGCAGTATCAATTTGAGGTTATCATGGAAGTGGAACATAAAGTTTCCTTTCATCCTCTAGACAAGATGTACAGTGAACCCCCGGTAATTCGGGAAACGTTTCACAGTTTTGCAGGACAGTGTCGGACTATCGAATATGTCGGATTACAGAGTACTGCCTAAGCCCCCTATAGTCCGGATTTTTATGAAAAGGAGTACCTACCTTATAATCCAGCAAATTATTCATCAAAATGATAAGATTATTTCTAAACTACAAATTATGTGTACATATTGTAAATTCAACATTGATACGCGAACATGCTTATCACTGTTGAATTCTTATTATTCAAGGGGTGCCGGATTATCGATCACTGTAATGATCGACAAACATTCTTGAAAGCGTATAACACAATACATCTTTCCTACGTTTGAGTGTTGGGATGCCAAATGTAAATTATAGGTATGTACACAAGAACAGACTGGAAAAATGTCGCCAGTTTATCGGTGCCAAAAATGCTTGTTTCGTCACCAACAGTAAGGCCACACTGTAGTTCGCACAGCAGTCACCTATAGAATTTTGACAGATAGCGCTACTAACTGTTCCTGTACGAAAAAGGATGCCCATATTTCTTATTGGTGTACACAAGTTAAACTTATTAATGTTAATCATCGGTTTCCATCCGGGGTTTAATATTAAAGATCACCTACCTCAAGTCTATAAGTTCCTGGCAGCAGAATGCGCCAAAATTCGCCATATTTCGTGGTATGGTAGGTGACGTCACGGCCCTTGACGCGCACCGATGCTCGCTCCACCGGGTTGCCGTTCTCGTCCATGACGAATCCGTGGGCCCCTCGGTGCGCCTCGGCCAAATATTTTATCAGCGACTACAACAAGACATCATCAATTGCAATCCATTATCGACCGACTTTCCTTAATGCGTTCAATCCACGAAGACCAGCCCCCACCGACATTATAACCGAGGAACCAATAAAAAAAATGACGCCAGTTGAATGGTGTCAAAAATGTTTGTTTTGACACCAACGGCGTCAGTAGTAAGCTGACCGCAGTATGGGCTGTGGATGATGCAGTATGATTCATAACACGATCCACTATGGCACTAGCTGTCCGTACGGACGACCCCTCCGTATGACTCTAACGCTCCCTGAAGCTTGTATAGATCTGTCTGCGCGGAGCGATCCGTACCGACTGTCCGCGTGACACTAAAACCAGCCTAAGTAGTTGTTACTAGTCCGCACACGCGTTACTATATATATAGCTACTCGTGCTGATTCACTGACTGACTGACTCATTGATCACCTCTCCTGAACAATTTTGTATGAAAAATTTTTTTTTCACTATGCGTTTCGTATAGAAGAAAAAAATTCATTCGGAGGAAAAATACGGAGAGAGCTGATGATTGAGGATTTCGAAGACGGGTGAAGAGCACAGCTAAGGGTAACGTAGATAGGTGGGGGGTGCTCGACCAAATGTCATTTGGAACGTCATCCAATTGCCAGTGAGCTGAAAAAAAATTCAAAATGGCGGACTCAAAATGGCCGCCAAACGAATTTCGCCAATATCTCGAAGAGTATAAAAGATGGAAGAACGGTTTCTTGACAAGAAGTGATCAAGATTTGAAGGTCTACTCGATGGATAGAAAAAAAAATCAAAATGGCGGAATTTATTTTTTAGGGGATGTAAATGTAAGGGGAATTTTGAAGGGGTTTTTTATGAGTGGGAAGACAGCACGCGGGCCACATGTGGCCCGCGCCCCCACGCACCCTACTAGTTTGTTTTCATATAGGGACGGTTTGCGCCATATTAATTACTTACGTGGAAAATTTGACAGATTACTTTTTTCTTGTGTGAAGGAGGTTTACGTAAAATGTTCAGATGGGCTCATCCTTAGGTTCATATATCGGTGCCTGCCCCACTTCTTCACAACGGCTTATTTTTCGGTTCCATGTGACTCTTAAGGAGTTAGAAAGGAGTGGGGCGCATCTTCGTGGATTGAACTGCCTATATAATCACGCTATTGAAGCTTTGATTTCAATACAGACATTTTTGGTATTTGTGCATGTAAATAGCAATTCCCGGTACATAATGAACGCCGGCAACGGAACCTCTATCATAATAGAAGTACTTTATCATTATAGTAAAGGTAGAACGAGACGTAAGAGCGCCTATTACCTAGCCCTTATAATATATGATTAGATTTTACGAATTATGTATGACTAAAGTTCTGTTATTTTTCTGATGAATTCTGATAACAATAACGATTGTAACAAGTTTTATCTAATCGATGTATCTACCAGTAGATAGAGAACTGTACAAAAGTATGCAAAAAAGTCGTCTAATGTCCACTTAGTACAGCTACAGCGCTGAACACGAAAGCCACACAATGGTACTTCTTAGTTGTGTTACTTCCGCATTCATTATTTCGATCTCGAGTGTTGTATCAATTCAAGGTGCAGTAACATCGCCGAGAGTGGCGCGGGCGCAACTCCGCACGCATGATTTCCTCAGCCCGTACAATATCACCGGCACTGTATTTTTTACGGAAACCGAGAATGGTTTACGCGTCCATGGATCAATAACGGGCTTGGAACCAGGATTGTATGGGTTCCATATCCACCAGTATGCGAACATAGTAATCGGATGTGATGGTACGGGGCCCCACCTCAATCCTCGTGCGAACGTCCACGGTGGTAGAGACCACGCTATTCGACATGTCGGTGATCTAGGAAACGTCCAGTTCAAAATTGTAAACGGTCAAAGCGTGGCGTCAATTGATTTTGAAGATTCGCTAATTTCGTTCAGAGGACAGAACAACATAGTGGGGCGCACTCTAGTGCTGCATGGACAAGAAGACGATCTCGGCTTGACTGACCACATAGAATCTTCCATTTCAGGCAACTCGGGGCCGCGGGTCGCGTGCGGTATGATCCTAGTCGCGCAAGGCGATTGGGATTCCAATACCGGATTGACTACGTATTCGTCATCGACTTTGATTATTTTCGGTGTTATGTTTCTTTATCTTAAGTGAATTAACGAATAAACACCTGATAAGTTTTACCTGATTGTTGTCTTGCCAGTATTTGGGAAGTTCGTGTGCGGGTGGATATTTGCAACAAGAAATTTCTAACGTGATTTCCATACATCCGTGCCACAGGTAGTTGTAGTCTTGCATTCCACCTGTAAATATTGCATATTAACGCGATACATTATTTAAAATTTTAAATTAATATTATCTAAGTATCTATTTAGGTTAAAATGATTAGTTTTATTCATTTGTTTTTTTTAATCCTAGTGATTACAGTAAATTGTAGGTATTGATAAAATTAAAATAATTTCTTGATGGTTGGTAAAATTATTTATATGAACGGAAATGCGGCACCTTAATCTTCTCCTTATAACCTTGTCATTGATCCTAACCTTGTCACATGATCATTTTGTCATTGAGGTCTGCGTATGACATACCCGTGAGCGGGTACCACGCCGCTCCGTTGGTGATGCCGTTGTCGAAGCGCTGCTGCGAGCCGGACTTGCAGGACACGCCGCGGGACATCTTGGCGTGGTTCTTGGAGTACACGAGCGCGAGGTGCCGGAACACGTCGTCGTCCGGCGCGATGGATGGCGTGTGCGCGTAGCTTTGGAATACTGCGTTTAGGGGATATGTGGGAGAAAAACATTGTTAGTATTGGGTAATAATAACATCTTGATTACGAAAAGTCTGCAAATAAACTTATCGTTGCTCAGAAGATATAATGTATGCTCTTAACGTAACTTGGCATTCTTTTTTATCAGGCCCAACACGGAGACAGGATAGGCGCAGATACTGACGTCTAATATAAACTTTAGATAAACAAACGATAATAGACGAAATTTACTATAGGTAATTTAATTATTTATAATATTTAAGCCGAATTTGGTAGCTTTAGGAAAAATATTTGGTATACTTCACCCGAACATAAAACAGATGACCGGCATATTCCTGATAGCGTGAAATAAAAATAAAACTTTATAAGTAGGTACATATTATGCCAATGACCAATGATGCATATTTATAAGAAAATGTTCCTGCGCAGTGTACTTAAGTTTTTCCTCGGGGTATTCTACAGTAGTTTGTAGTTGAGGCAAGTATCGTACAGTGCTTGCAACAGTTGCGCCCCATAGATACTGATGGGTTAATGTTTGCATCTTTTGTGCAGCACATGAGGAACCTTTTGACTGTGATAGTTGCGTGGCTTTGGTTACCGGCGTTGTTGGGGCGATGTGCAATTTTATTTGCGAGAATCACCCCGCAGCCCGATGGTGGAGTTTGTGCTCACAATGCGATGACCGATTTTTATCAATCAATAAGAGTCAAAGAATACCTAGGGCATCTAAAGAAAAGTCAAGGAGGGACAGATCGTCTAATCTAAAATTGTACGTCCCTCCACGTGTTAACGGTTACACGTTAAAAAAATAATGCAGTGGAAGGGCGTTCACTTTTAAATTAGACGATCTATACAATGCTGTTGTTGGGTATATTTACTAGCACTAGGAGTGTTGTCGAAGGGGTAGGAGGCGACGAGCGCGCCGCCGTGCAGCGAGCCCGACAGCACGAACTGTATCTTGCTGATCCACTCCTTCACCGCGTCCGTCTCCGGCTGCGGCTGCTTCGTGTTCGCCTTGAAGAAGTCCGGGAAGTTGCGGTTGAGGTCGTAGCGCCGCGCGTTGTGTCTGCGGACCAGTCATTTTAATAGAGAAGAGGGGAGGCAAAAATGCTAAATCGTTAGTTACTCGAGCGTCCTGAGGACCCATTGATTTGTAAAGATTAAGTAGGTGCTCAAATGAAAATAGGTGAAATTATGGTCTCAATATTGTTATTGCGCGACAGAATAATTATTTTGATTTTTCGAGAGTTAGGTATTGTTGTATTGTATTGTATTCGATCTATGCCAGTTGTCACTATTTGTTCCGTTACAATTTACATACTTACAGACTGAATGGTGAATATACGTCATCTCATGTAGCTACAGGCTATACGTATGTACATACAATACAACAAAAGTATTTCGCAACTACGTAGGCTGTAGTTACCTATTGCACAGTGACTGAACGAATGGTTGGCTAAGAATAATTATAATTATTATTGTACGTACAGATTTTTTTTATACAGCTGTGATTGTACTAAGGTACAAAAATATTCGGCAAAATAGTTATTCATTGTAAGCGTAATCAGCAGCAAAAACTGTAACCTGATTAGCTGAATTTACTGTTAACAATTAAAAAACATATCTTGGATTCGAGTGGGAGGTCGCGGGTTCGATTCCCGCCAGGGGTGACTTTAGAATTTTATAATTTCTGAATTGTCTCGGGTCTGCTCTGGTGAGAAGCTTCAGCCGTGGTTCGTTATCACCATAACAGCAAAAACGCGCCGCCAAGCTATTTAGCGTTCCGACGTGATGCTGCGTAAAAACGGATATCTAAGGGTGAGTTTTTTACTTACCCCTTCCAAGTTAGGTACTGGGTACGATAACATCTTCGAATGCGTCGTCACTTA
This sequence comes from Coenonympha arcania, assembly GCA_036785405.1. Lineage (NCBI taxonomy): Eukaryota > Metazoa > Arthropoda > Insecta > Lepidoptera > Nymphalidae > Coenonympha > Coenonympha arcania. Next base: position 11,046,275 of record CM072067.1, read on the forward strand.
TCATGAGGTGAGGTCGCAGTCAAATACTAACTTGTAAAGAGTAAAAAGGTTACGATGAATATAAGACAATTACGTTTTTGAATAAGCTTTATGAGTGTTTTTTATCTTTTTATACCGCTATTGGTATCAAACTCAAACTCAAATTTCTTTATTCCACATAGGCCAAACGTACAGGCTCTGGTAAAACGTCGATATGATATGTATATGGTGGCCACAAGGCGACTTAAAGCTTAGTCTACAAGGGTTCAAACGCGCCCTGCACTAAGGAGATAGTTTGTTTACCATTAATATAGTTTGCTAGGGAAATAAAATTGCCAGTTTGAGAAGCATACCTGCCATGGATCGTATCGCACTGTCCCTCCCGGGAGATCAGAAATCCATCCGGGTTCATCGACGGCATCAAATGGATCCTCGTGTTGTCCAACAGCCACTTTATGTAGGAGTCCGTGTCGTATGAGGTCACTAGGTACTGAAATAGAACAAGATTAGTATTATTAGATTATTCGTAGTTAGACACAAAATGTCTGCTTTTCTGCAAAGGAAATTGGTTCTAAACGTTCCTTGAAATCTTTCTTAGCGGAGGCCCACGTTATACCTACTAGCTATAATGCTATCAGCAAGTGTATGCAATAGCTTACTATTCCATTCTCCTGTAGCGGACTTCAATTAATATTTAAAAATTAAATTATTTTTTAAAAAGGTTAACCAACAGACTATACAATTTTACATACACCATAATTGATCTACACTAATATTATAAAGAGGAAAGATTTGTATTTTTGTATTTTTGTATGTTTGTATTTTTGTATGTAACGAATAAACTCAAAAGGTACTGGACCGATTTTAATAATTCTTTTTTCATTAGAAAGCTACATTATCACTGAGTAACATAGGCTATATTTAGTACTAGATTACTATATAAATCTTTAGAAATTCCTATTAAAACCAACCGAAGGTGTAAAAAAATTACCCATAAAATGTCTTTCATCGCATACGCTGCGAAGAGTATTAATGATAGGACAAAAAAATGTTCGACAATATTATAGAATATATCAATATCTACAAAAAACTTCGCGAGACCATGTATCTAACTATTGTAGTTACGTCACTATAACTACTTTTTTACATTTAACAAATTGATAGAAATGCCGATCAAACTCAGACCGTGTTATCCATACCATTTATAAATTTTTGTCCAAATAAATAATTCAATATTCAAGACTGTCTCAATACCTGATGATTACTTTTTGAATTATTGAAATCGGACATTCCATTCAAAAGTTATCATGAAATTAAAATAAAAATAGACAATATCTTGGAATTACCACATAGGTGCACCGCAAGGCTCCGACTGAAAATCAGCGCTGTGTGCTCCCATGCTTATATGGGGCACACAGCACCATGCTGAGTTGGGGCCTTTTTCCGGGCTATGCCACATGTGACAGGCGGTGTCTGGTGCTTCCGTCACTTGGGCAATTATTGGTTTTTGTTGCCCGAGTGGGGGAAGCTTCAGGCATCGTTTTAGTACGTAAGGTGTCACTAAGGTATATTGTTTTGTTACATGTGGCACTTTCTTATGGAATAAAGTTTTTCTTTCTTTCTTTCTTTCAACTGGTGAAACGATTTGGCTGAAATTTAGAATGTAGATAGACAATATCCTGGAATTACCAAACTACCACATTGGCACGTCGCAACTGCTGAAACGATTTGCATGTAATTTGGAACGGAGATAGATAATATCCTAGAATTATCAAATTACCATATCGGCCAGCCGCAACTGCTAAAACGATTTAGCTGAAGTTTTCAGGGGAATTCGACGATATCCTGGAATTACCACATAGGCTACTTTTATCTCGCGGAATTGTGAAAAACGAAATGCACGCGGGAGAAATACTCCTTCATTCCGCAAATACCCAAACGAATCGGTTGATATTTGGAAGGGAGATAGCCTATGTCCTGGATGTACACATAAGATACTTTTGTCTTAGAAAATTCACGTTCAACGCGGGATATGTGAAAAACTAAATTTCACGAGGGGAACTACTTTCCTTAAAACATACATTTTGAATGAAGTCGGTTGAAAAACCCCAATTTTTCACATTCAGCTATAAAATACAGCTATAGGTAGATTGCTTTGACTAACTTTCTTTAAAGTAGGTGTAAAGGTCATTAAGGGAATTCAGGGTTTTCTCGGGATATGTGAAAAATGTAATTTAACGCGAGCGAAGCCGCGGGCAAAAGCTAGTAGTTAAATAAATGTATGCCTAATTATAGGCTGACACAACATGCGCCAACTTATGTTTTATATTAATGAATGAATGAATGAATGAATACTATTTTATTGCACACCACAAAGAAATAAAAGGACATCACAAAACAAAATTAAAAGAAATTAATAGCGAATTAAAAATTACAGGTTAAGTCACATAATAAATTACAAAATAAATCAATAGCTGACTTTAGATGGCGTCACTAGCGCTATAGCACACACTGACGGAGTTTTCGACGAGCGTTCTATAAATACTTACACTTCAGTCATACCTAAGCAGAGCCTAAGCATAACACCTACTCTCTTACGCAATGAGGGAAATTTCCCTATTACCTCCTTCACCGGCAAACTCCATTCCAACTCGTATGTATTCCATTTCTAAGTTTGTTTTTGATATGCATAAAGAACGCTGAACGGAATTAAATTGTATACGGGAATGAAAGTCCTTATTTATCGCTGTAGCCCAGCGATAAGCTTAAAGGTGAGAAAGATGGTTTGAGTTTAAACTTGGAGAGACGGCATTGATTCTTAGGGTTCTGTACCCAAAGGGTAAAAAACGCGACCCCATTATTGAGACCGCCGTCCGGTCTGTCATCACACGTTACACGCTTGAAATTTTTATAGATGACTAGCTGATGCCCGCGACGTCGTCCACGTAGGATAAAAACTATTCTATCTTTTAAGTTGGACCAAATGACAGATATTCACGAAGTTTGAACTAAATCGGTTCAGTAGTTTAGGAGTCCATCGCGGACAAACATTGTGACACGAGATTTATAAGATAAGATGTATTTTCATTGCCCATATAACAACAAATACTAAAAAATAGAATAAAATAAAGATTAAAGGGGGCTCCAATACAACAAAAGTGATTTTTTGCTCGTTTTTGGTCAATGATCCAGAACACCCAATATTACTCTACTTGTATAGGTAGTAATAGTACCTAGTACTAGGGTATGTATGTAACGCTCAGTAAAGCGTTCTGGCTTCTGCATCATCATCTCGTTACGTCATAATGGTACGGAACCCTTGGTGCGCGAGTTCGACTCGCACTTGGCCTGGATTATTTACCTGTATAAGATGCAGCAGCATCTCGCGCCCGACCGCCTCGTTGCCGTGGATGTTGGCCACGTACTTGACGTCCGGTTTGCCGATCATGTGCTCGTAAGGGGACGCGGAGACCACCATCACCCACAAGTCGCGCCCTGCGGGTTTCGAGGACCTCTTATTGCAATTGCTAAGAATGATCGACTGCATTCGTCAACAGTGGGCTGATTGTTATCGTTCTGGGTTGTTATAACCAACAAAACAGAAGCAGAAATCCTATTTTTTTGCATTCTTTTTGCACAAGTTACCAACCTAGTTTGGTATGGTATCATGTCATCACTATGCTAGTTACTAACTTGAGCAAAAATAATGCTAAAAATAGGATTTATGCCTCCGTTTCTTAGGTAATAATCCAGTGATGGTTCCTGACTAATGAACTGAATAAAGAATCAACCCACCGGTCATGAAACTGTCCCTGAATAAATTGCTAACTCATTCGATAGGAAGAATTCGAGTTTGCATTACGTAATATATATTAAGTTCCTGACTCAATAGGCATCTCGTTCCCTTAAGATGGAAAGTTTTGATACAGTGGTGGAAAGCGCTTGCGTGGAAGATGCCTATATTCACCCTTGATTTGAAGGCGCCCAAGTTGTAACTGTTGGGAAAGACAGCGCCCGGGAGGGTATTCCGAGCTTCTGCAGTGCATATCAGGAACGAGGAGTCGAACCGCTTAGTACGCGTCTTTGGTATGTCGGCTATGTATGGGTGAAAGCCTTTTCGATGCATTGCCGTTCTATGGTAAAAAGGTTGTAAGATTAGATCACCTTGCACGGACTTCCCGATGGAATACAACGCCGTGAGGGCCGGGTAGCGCGCAGACACCGCGCGGAGGTATCTGGTCATCTCGTCATGGTCGTGGTACTTAAACTCCAGCTGCGGGTCGTTGTCACGCGGCTCCACTTCGCCCGTCACTGTTGATAAGTCGTCTGCGAAAACAAAAAATATCTACGATTTCGCATTGTGAAGTCAACATCTCCAGAGGAAGTCCCGGTCTCGGGACGAAATGCTGCGTCGAGGAAAGTGTTGGATGAATGATGTATGGTGTTTTATGTGGGCGATGTTCCTGCTTATTGGACCTTACAGATTATTTTCAATAAGCGGATTACTTACAGCAAAACCATTTAATGTATCCAACTAAAAAAATAATAAATATTACCTGTGATATATTACCATAAACCATAAGCAGTTCATTTAGATTTAGGTATCTCTTCTCGTATCATTACTCTTTACGTCCTCCTGATGGTTTCAAATCGTGGCACCACTTTTGTGAGTGGCGAGTGCTTCTACGGACTGGCGGAGGAGAACCTCCACCATGTCTTGTGAGAGTGCTCCTTATACGAGGACCTCCGGTGCTTGCTGCTTGAGGGGATCGTTCGCGAAGTTTCTGGCCCAGTTTATTATCAGGATCTCGTGGGTTCGGCGGCCAACTTCGAAAAGCTGCGGGAGTTCGCGCACGCGAGGCATAAGAGGCGATGCGGCTTGGAGTGACACAGAGAATTTATGCTGCGGACAGCGACGGCGCGGCGAGTCCTTCTTTTGTATCGTCCTGCCCCAGAATGGGGAGAGTGAGCCCATAGGGACAAGGAGCGAGAGGAAACAACTTGTATGGAGTCAAGAAGGCGCCCCGGGAACACGCCAAGAGCAAGTACCGAACGGGCGCCCTCCCGCGTTTCGGCCCCCATAACCGCGAGGTTGATTGGGCTATCCATGGGTGGTGGAGGGTTGTCCCTACATTCCTTCGTATTGTGCAGCCGGGATAATAAATTACCTTCTCTTCAATCTTAGGGTTCTATGCCCGTAGCCGGACGATTGGACGAGCAAACCTTTACGGGCTTCTAGATCCTAAATAATTGGGGATAAGATTCAGATCTTATTGCATAATTGCATACATATACCCATTAACAAAAAAAAAAGGGAACAAGTTAAAAATCAACGTAGGTACTTACCTGGGAAACTTGCACCATTTGCGAACTGGCCAAACGTTACTCCAAGAATCGTAAGGAATAGAGCCGCGCTGCGTAGGTTGAATATTCTATTACGGTCCATCTAGAAACAAAAAATTCGTTCATATTTTAGTCTAAGAAGTAAGAACTGAGACATTTTAAAGTTTTTGTATTTTTAATTTTGAGAAAGCCACTACCAAACGGTACACCACCGTTTAGCCAACTCCGATGCTATACTCAGGGTCGTGTGCGAGGGGATGCCCAGTCAGATCTTTGACTATTGGCTGTCTGTTCATCAGGCCAAAAATAGAAAGTAGTTCAAACCCGTATCCTTGACATCTGAAATGAGTCTTTTGACCATTTCAGTTAGATGTAAGTATATTTACTAGTTTTTTTTTTATATAAATAAATAAATAAATAAATATATACGGGACATTTTACACATCGAAATCTAGCCCCAAAGTAAGCGATAGCTTGAGGTAGTTAAGTTTTAAGTATTTAATTGTAGATTCTTTTTATAGTGTTCTATGATTATTTATTTGCAACTTTGTACAATTGGGTGTTTTACCTTTACTATAGAAAATATTTATTTATTATTAACTAGGATTGCTAAGAAAGTTTGTTTGAATAACTTTACAAGTATAGGTACCAACCAAGTCGTAATTTCTCTGTTTCACTTTTTATGTCTTTTAATATTTTGTAGCCAAATAAGGAAACTCATATGCGGTATTTACAAGAATTAATTGATTTGCGACCACTACTTATCTGAGAGCGCGGCAACTAAGCTTGGGGTCGCCGTACATATTTTTCCTCCTATGTACTACCTACATAATATTATGTACAACCGAGCAGTGGCTCAAAAACTGTATGCATTAGTTAGGCTAGACATGAGTGTATAATCTATGGGCTAGACATATGCCCTGGACAGGGCGGACGGCGCGAAAAAATGTCGCCAGTCTGTCGATGCCAAAAATGCTTGTTTTGCCACCAACAGTAAGGCCACTCTGTAGTTCGCTCAGCAGCCATCTATAGAATTTTGACAAATGGCGCTACTGTTTGCTTGTACGAAAAAGGTTAACGTAAATCGTTCGGATGCCCATATCCTGAGTTTTCTTATCAGCTCACATAACATAACAAGGCTTTTCATCTATGTTACAAACAAAAAGTGAAGCACTAATTATCAGTAATTTTTGAGGCTCGAGTCTCGACCTTCCTCTACAAATGAGGTGTGACGCGGGAATGCTTTCTTTTTAATGGCATAACGTCTCGGTCGGTCGCGCTTCAGGCATAACCGGTCCGGTGTTGAAGGTTAGTGGGTTTGTGGACCAGCGATGGGCACCGAGCACTGGGCAATTACAACCTCTACATTGATCACGGTTCACTTGCCACTGGCGCCTTATGTGGGCTATTATACGGACGCGGGCGTGTTTTTGTGTACAGGCTGGTGTTATAATTAGGTAGGTAGGTACATACTTAGTAAGGTAACGAAATAATATTTTGATCACCTAATTAGGCTAGCTAGTGTATGTGTCCAAAGGAACAAATCATGCAAATAATAGATATAGGTAGGTATGCGAAATCCGACGAAGATGCACAGAGTGAAGGGCCGTACTACATGGATGACGATAAAAGTATCAAGGATCGAAGTCATGTACCTATATGATGACAAAAGGAAAAGTTCAGTTGCAAACTGGTAAAGTGCAGTTTTAGTCGCAGGAAGATGAGGCCGACAGCTGACCCCAAATGAAATAATGTCGATGGCGTTAAGTGGTAAATAAAAAGAGTTTACGAGCAGGAAAACGTTTTTAGCTGTGAGCTTTAATACAATAAGCGATACAAAAGTTTTCCTGCTCGTAAATGTAGTCCGATTATCATATTTTTTAGAAATATTGCAAATACCTACAATGCAGCACCTACTTACTATGCTCGTACGTTTTACTTTTTAATAAATATTGCTTAGGTATTGGCTCAGAATATTGGGTAGGTAGTTATAATATGTTTAAAGTTATCAAAGTCTAAATATGACAATAGCCTTAATTTAGGTAGGTTAGGCAGTTCCTACGGTGTAAACAGGTGTTGGAACTGAGAAACAGTGTAGACGTACAGTCACGGAATTAACAGGTTCGTCGATTTTCAAATTGACCATATTAGGTACATTTTTGAAACTATGCGACTTGTTGTTATGTTGGCATCTGTGGTTGGCATAATGAACTCTTGCAGTACTAGTGCAAGCAAAAACCGACACTAAGGTGACGAACCTTTTCATTTCGTGAGTGTAGGTACTTACCTAGATATTTTAAATAATTTATAGATAGGTATAATACAGTTAACAGTCAGGTACTTGTAGGTACCTACATATATCAATAAACATAAGTATTGTAAGAAAATGCATTTACGCTATTGAATTCGTTATAGCGGGTGGTCGCAGTTTTAACTTTCTTTCCGCTGTTTGGCATTGACACGCTGACCTCGTTGAGACTAACTCAATGAACTTTCCTTTTCGAATACAGCAAAATTCAAATTCGCCAAATCGTTGTAGAAGTGTGTACAAGTTGTTGCGTGATTGAATAGATCATAAACATAAAAACTCACAAACTAATAAATGTTATTTCACATGAATATCATACATTAATAAAAAAAATAAAAAAAGACGTGTGGCACTCTGAGACTGCCACGGTAAAGCTATTGCATAGCTGTTTTTATCAACTTATGCAATTATAATCATACAACCACAGATTTACAGATGAACACTTCCGAAGCATCAAGTGACGCACGGTATTTACGTATGTGTGCGTGCACACACACAGCTATCGGTACGAACACTGTCTAACGCAAGCCTGATAATGTTGCTAGCTTAAGTGGCTTAAGAAAAAAACTCCCACTACAATTAGTATTATAGGTACGATTTCGTTAGTGAAGAGTGATTAGTACCTAAGTATATTTTTAACCTCTGACGCCGTCTCGCTGCCCGCGATGAAATAAAACGGGGAAACGGCGTCGCCTGTTGTTCTGCAGATTGAAGACGGTATTTGTTTTTGATGGTGAGTGACGGTCTTCGGTTCCATTGGAATTTATAATATTATCTTCATCATACATATTGAAGACAGTCATTTCTTTTGATTGTACTCTAACTGGTAAGTGACGGTCTGTGTTGGAGAAAGAACCGTGGTCAAAATTTAAAAAAAGTGGTCGCCATTTTGAACTTTTTTGTTATTCGACCGAATTGTTTCAAAATCGAAATCAGCTATGACATTCTCGTAACGTTTTCACACACTCAGTGATGTGATACAAGAAAAAGAAAAGAATGTTAACACTGAAAAATGAACTTTACACCTATCGGCTTAGAGTGTAAAATTGAATGTATGTCATCACAGGAAATACAATGCTCAACTTAAGTAATATCAATCTCGGAACTGTCGACCAATATGGTGTTTTGAACTACATTCAATTTTACGCTTTATGTCAATTGTATTAAAATTAATTTTTTAGTGTTCGCAAAAAATGTTTTGAATTCAATATCGTCTGCTTATGTACGTAAATACCATCACCTTTTTAAACATATCACATCACGAAATGTAGCCGACACGTAACGTGAATAGCCCCCCTGACCATGGCGGCAAGCATTGAGTAAGAATCTGGTGTCAAAATTGAAAAAAGTGGGCGCCATTTTGAACTTTTTTGTTATTGGACCGAATTCTTTCAAAATCGAAATCTGACCGTGGCAGCAAGCATAGAGTAAGAGTCTGGTGTCAAAATTGAAAAAATTGGCCGCCATTTTGAACTTTTTTGTTATTGGACCGAATTCTATCAAAACTGATATTTGACCGTGTCAGTAAGCATAGAAAAATAATCTGTGGTCACGGTCAGATGCCACGGTTGCTGCCACGGTCAGATTTCAATTTTGAAAGAATTCGGTCCAATAACAAAAAAGTTCAAAATGGCGGCCACTTTTTTCAATTTCGACACCAGATTCTTACTCAATGCTTGCTGCCACGGTCAGATTTCGATTTTGAAAGAATTCGGTCCAATAACAAAAAAGTTTAAAATGGCGGCCAATTTTTTCAATTTTGACACCAGATTCTTACTCAATGCTTGCTGCCACGGTCAGATTTCGATTTTGAAAGAATTCGATCCAATAACAAAAAAGTTCAAAATGGCGGCCAATTTTTTCAATTATTTTAATACCTACTATATCAAATGAAGTGAAAGACCGTCACTCACCATCAAAGAAAATTACCGTATTCAATAATATGCAGAGCAACAGGCAACGCCGTTTCTCATTTTATTTCATCGTGGGCAGCAAGATGTTTGACCGATTAATCTTGGGTCTTATAGTATTTTATACTTTTTCCGCTAAGCCCCGTACGCGATATCGTCCGAAAAGAAACGTTGTTTCAACAAGAGGCCAGTCATTAAGGTTTTTTTTAAATCTCAAATGCCCTGTTACTGACATACAATTTATACCTTACATCTAGGGAAAATAATTTCAATGTAGACTGGTCGCACTGATGGACTCTCGCTGAGGTTTGGTGTTTCGAATTTAAATCAATTGCCAGTTCTGAACGTCACATACAAATTACGCAGCAGTGACTCGGTCAGCGGTTCGCTACGTACTAACCATGTACGAACTCAAAAGGAATACGGCTTTTTGTTTTGTATCCGTTTTGCGTGCCTCACTCCCGAAGTACTGTGCGCTGGATCTGTAAATCTGTGCATACAACCACCTAGAGACGAGTTGCTGAACTAAAGAGACAAGCGTGATATTTCAAAAAAGTCATTAAGTAGGTAAAAGTTCTGCTATTCATCGATAGATGGCGAAACTAAAAAGTATCACCGCTGTGCCGGTCGAGGGTGTGGCGTGGTGTACATTCATAATCACGAATTGTTTAATAACTTAAAACATTACGCCACAAGGGTGTTAGGTTATTTTCGTTACGGAATTTCTGGATTCGGTCTTCACGCTCAAGGCCCGCGATAGAAGCTATGCAATACCTTAAATAACCTGTCAAGTGCGAGTCGGACTCGCGCACTGAGGGTTCCGTACTACAACCGGAGGAATAAAACCATAATAACCACTTTTCTTATCGAACCGCAAAACTAACTTTGTTTTTAGAGGTTTTATTGTAAATATCAAAAAACTACTTATTAGATCTCGTTCAAACCAATTTTCGGTGGAAGTTTGCATGGTAATGTACCTACATCATGTATTTTTTTTAGTTTTATCATACTCTTATTTTAGAAGTTACAGGGGGGGGGACACACATTTTACCACTTCGGAAGTGTCTCTCGCGCAAGCTATTCATTTTAGAAAAAAATGATATAAGAAACCTTAGTATCATTTTTGAAGACCTATCCATAGATACCCCACACATATGGGTTTGATGAAAAACACACATTTGAGTTTCAGTTCTAAGTATGGGGCACCCCCAAAATTTATTACTTTTTTTAAAATTTTGTGTAAAAACCTTAATGCGGTTCACAGAATACATCTACTTACCAAGTTTCAACAGTATAGCACTTATAGTTTCGGAAAAAAGTGGCTGTGACATACGGACGGACAGACGGACAGACGGACAGACGGACAGACAGACATGACGAATTTATAAGGGTTCCGTTTTTTGCCATTCGGCTACGGAACCCTAAAAACCTCCATAATAGTACATATATAGTACGTACGAAGCTATTATAATAAGAAGCCTAGTAGGTACCTATACAAATACTCATCATTAATAAAAATTAGAGTCCCTAGGAAATATCAAGCCGATAGGTCATAGATACATAATATCCAAGGAAAGAATGAAAGTTTCTGCAGTGCGAGTTTTATTTGCTATTGTTTAGGTTAAAACATGAAGTACTAACATGGTTTTAACCTAGTAAATAAGTAGGTATAATATCATTTTGTAGGTAGGTACTTATTACTTGTATCTAGATATTACTTAAATTATATGCCAATAACACCAATATCTTTACCCAACAATATAGACGTAACCTATTACGTAGGTACCTACGTAGGGTCGATGTGCCGGATTTCGGCCTTTTAGTGCTCCTATCAACTTCAGGACATCAGAAAAAAATGTTGCAGACATATTATAGTTGCACTCACTATCTTATATGAAAGCCAGTATAATCAATTTTATTTTTAAAAAACTGTTTTACGCTGGAAGTAATTAATTATTTTTATTTTTAATTTAATCTGGAAAAAAGCTAAAAATTCAGTTTTCGGCCACAAATTTTAGTTTTCGGCATGGGGTATTTCAGTTTTCGGCCGCTGCATTGCGATGGATTTAAAATGAATTGGTAAGTCTAAAATTATATGAAATGATATGAAAACTTAATCATTATTTTCATAGTATATCCAAATATTATTAAAATGACAATCATAATACAATAAACTTAAATAAACAAAAAACCAGAAATACATCATTACCCACCAACAAGGCAGTGAAGAAATATTTCTTCCGCGTGAATTCCGTTTTTTGCAAATCTCACGGGATCCATGGATTCTTCCGGGAAAAAATTGGTCAAGTGCGAGTCGGGCTCGCGCACTGAGGGTTCCGCACTATCAAGACCAATTCTCAATAGTATTAAAGTAAACTAACCAGTAAACAACGCTGCCCACCAAATTCCGCGAGTTAAATACGTGCAACGCCATCTGTCGTCATCAAAGTTAAACAAAATATTAGACTTGTTGAATGTCAATTCAACACGTATTAAAAAAACTACTCACTACATCTCGTTCAAACCAATTGTCGGTGGAAGTTTGCATGGTAATGTACATCATATATTTTTTTTAGTTTTATCATACTTTTATTTTAGAAGTTACAGGGGGGGGACACACATTTTACCACTTTGGAAGTGTCTCTCGCGCAAGCTATTCATTTTAGAAAAAATGATATTAGAAACCTTAGTATAATTTTTGAAGACCTATCCATAGATACATATGGGTTTGATGAAAAAAAATTTTTTGAGTTTTAGTTCTAAGTATGGGGCACCCCCAAAATTTATTACTTGTTTTAAAATTTTGTGTGAAAACCTTAATTCGGAAAAAAGTGGCTGTGACATACGGACGGACGGGCAGACAGACATGACGAATTTATAAGGGTTCCGTTTTTTGCCATTCGGCTACGGAACCCTAAAAATAGAAAATTCTTTAAAAAAACGACTCTTGGAGTCATAATTTTAATGTACACCAATTCGAAATCGGGTGATTGTCTATGATATTATCGTAGTTTTTTACACATCGAATAGGTATTACGAAGAACTAAGATTTTACGAAACATTGCCCGACTTTCATTATTTCACTCTTTGTAGTGGCATTTGGAGTTGATTTTTTGAAAAGAATTTTCTATTTTATTTCTACTTTTTAGTTGAAAAGCACCTCTGTACCTTAAATTGAGTCGTCGTTTCAGCCGATGGACGTCCACTGCTGGACATAGGCTTCCTGAAATGACCGCCAAACACCCCGATCTTGCGCCGCCTGCGACCCCCGCGACCCTCTAAATGTCGTCTGTCCACCTGGTGGGGGGTCGACCGACACTGCGCTTCCCGGTGCGTGGCCGCCATTCCAGCACCTTGGGTCCCCAACGTCCATCGGTCCTGCGAGCTATGTGCCCCGCCCATTGCCACTTCCGCTTTGCGACACGTTGAGATATGTCGGTTACTTTGGTTCTTTTGCGGATCTCCTCATTTCTGATTCAATCGCGCAAAGATACTCCGAGCATAGCTCTCTCCATCGTTTGCTGAGTGACCCTGAGCCTTTTTATGAGGTCCATAGTTAGCGACCATGTCTCTGCTCCATATGTTATCACTGGCAACACGCACTGTTCGAAGACTTTGGTCTTCAGGCACTGAGGGATGTTGGACGAAAAGACAACGCGGAGTTTCCCGAACGCTGCCCAATCGAGTTGGATTCGGCGGTTCACCTCTTTCTTAAAATTGGACGTACCTAATTGTATTGTATGTCCAAGGTATATGTACTCGTCAACAATTTCGAGTGCAGAGTTTTCAACAACTACTGGCTGGAGCATAATCGACATTATTCGACATAATCTTTGTCTTGCTCATGTTCATTTTGAGTCCAACTGTTGAGAAACTCTGCTGAGGTCGTTGAGCATTGTGTTGAGATCCTCCAGAGTCTCTGCCATGACGACTATATCGTCGGCAAATCGCAAGTGTGTGATGTACTCGCCGTTAAATTGAGTACAGTTGAGTTGAGACTTGAATTTTTTTACTTCCAAGAGACTAGCATAAACGTATAAATAAAATTTTGATGAATTTAGAACCACCTCCTTTATGAAATCGGTTTAAATATTGCTTTCTGGAAGCAAATGCACAAGTCAATGTAAAAAATACCCAAATCGCTGGAAGTGTGCTTATTGCAACTGAAGAGTTCAATCAATTTCCCCGAGAAACCATCAGCAGATTCTGACTTCATGACTATTGCCATTAAGTCAGCATCTGCAAGCAAATGCCATTAAAAATACCCAAATCCTTTCAAAAGTACTTGTAAAATTTGAAGAGTTCCCTCGATTTCACCAAGATTCCACAATCAGGTTGTGACCTAATGACCATATAACAACCTGGAAAGCATACTCTTTCAAATAATACCCAAATCGCATCAAGTGAGCTTATAAAATTCTCTCAATTCTTAAAGGATTCCCACAATTTCTTCAGGATCCCATCATCAGATCCTGACTTGATGAACATGAGACCATTTGGTAAGTATACCTCCAATCCTATCTCAATCCTATATCAATCATCTATCTCTAATCCAAACAGTCGAATCAGTTCCGTAATTGTGCCTGAAGAATTAATTCCTGCGCGTGAATTTTGGATTTTCACAAACCTCGCGGAAAACATGGATATTTCCAGGATAAAAAGTAGCCTATGTGTTAGTCTTTACTTCAAATAATCGATCGGACATGTGAAAGAAAATAAGAAAGGTACAACAAGTAGTAAATGAGTTGATGATCTTCGGACGCTTGAACGCTTGAAAATCATAAATTATAGCTAAGAAGTAAGAATTATTTTAGCTTTAAAAAATATCAGCTTGTAAACGTTGATACGGCCCTTTCTTTTGGGAGTTGGTTGTGATTTTACAAATAGACATAGTTAAAGACATACGTTTAAATTACTTACTTATAACTATTTACATCGTATGTTAAATAAAATAGCTCTAAAAATTTTTAAAATTAAAACTTTGGTGTATGATGGCCGAAAACTAAAGTACCGTTTTATCTACCTTTTAATTTTCGGCCACCCCAAAATGGTCTTCCCCGTTTTTCCATATTTTTAATGATTACGACATAAACTGACGGCCGAAAACTAATGGCGTGAGTCTTCGCATTAAGTACTTTATTAAAAGAAAGAATCGTGAGAAAAAATATTTCACCATTTGTAGAAAAGACATGAAAGTGTGGAAGACTTGATATTTCAGATCTCGGCCCCTAGGCCGAAAACTAAAGTTTTGAAAAAATTTAAATGCTAGTTCCCGGCCCCCATCATTATTGTTGTTTTATACAAAATATCCCAAAAGTTATATTAGGAATATGTTAACAAGTTATTTTTGAAGTGCATTATATACTTATTAATACCATTTATTTAGAATAACTACACAAAGTTTACTTTGGAATGAAACGCGCGGCACTATTTTTTTTTTAATTTCTGCAGTTTGCGTTACCTCTAATCGCCGCCTCCAAAATGAACAAATTCTGTAAAATCACTCGAAGGTGTTTTCTGACCAAAAATGTTTTCATTTAGAAAGCAAACATTTTCAAATATCTGGATAAAGATTTTACTTGGAAATAGTATTTCTAAGTGATATTTTCTCAATTTTACGGTATCGTGTACGCGTAAAGGCCGAGAACTGAAGGTGGCCGGCGAACCGGCACATCGACCCTACCTACCTAATCATCAATTGATTCAAATATTCTAAACGGATGTGTGTGTATGTTCTTTACTCCTTCACATCTCCGCGGCAACCACAGAGCACGTGGCGGCAACTATTAAATTACTGATTTGGCTAGGAATAGAGAATTATTAGAGCCCGGTTTAATACACAAGTTACTTTATAATGCTTAATTAATCTATGGTTAAAGTTGGTAGCGTACTAGGCTTATTGAGGTTTTAGCGATACAAAAAAATGCCTACAAAATAGGGAAATTCGGGAAAGTGCTTTTTTCTACGGAATTTTTGTAAACACGAAACTGCTCTATGGACATAACTGCAGTTGAATGTTCGGACTAGACTTGTCCGATCCAGCTAACCAAGGCCTCCTCAGACGTTTTCAAATTCCAACGCGATGATTGATATTCAAACAAAAGAGAGTAAATGTGTATAAAAATGCGTTTCATATTCCGCTTCGTGACGTTCGGCTCACTCGCTTTACGATCAGTGAAAGTTTGGATTTAATAATATCATGATTCATGTTTCAAGCTAGCTACACCGTTTATGTCATAGATCGTAATAGAAAGTAGAGGATAGGAAACAAGAAATGTCAAGTGAAGCTTCCGTAGCCAAATAATGGCGAATGGGCGGAGCCTAAATGACATTTAAGGCTAGGGACTACCCCTACATCTGTGGGACTACCGATATCGATGTTTTTATATACTCCACAAAATT
The DNA here is from genome assembly GCA_036785405.1 of Coenonympha arcania. NCBI lineage: Eukaryota > Metazoa > Arthropoda > Insecta > Lepidoptera > Nymphalidae > Coenonympha > Coenonympha arcania. The sequence continues at coordinate 11,062,217 of CM072067.1, forward strand.
ATCAGAAACATTATTTAAATAATATTATATTATAAACCTAGGGTACTTTTTACTTACGTACGCAGGCAAAAGCTTGGGGATAAAGAAAATCGACTTAATTTAAAAATGATTTATTTCTTAACTTAGATATTATATTTCTTAACTCATAACTTATGATAAAGTGAAAAAAGAAAAAAAAGTGAAGATATCATCTATATCACTAAACCGCCAGCGGCCAGATGCCGTGAGCAGTGGCGTCCTTTATTTTGCTCGACATCCATTTTTTGGGAATCTGAAATAAAAATAAAAGGCATAAGTAGGTAAATTTATATACATACATACCTGAATGTATGCAGGCATGCATACATGCATTCACGCATGCATGCATACGTGCACTCGCGCATGCATGCATGGATATATTCATACATACACGCATGCATACATGTATACATATATACATATACATACTTTATTTTTGCCGGAGATGCAAAATTATTTTTTTGTGAAATAAATAAATTTTCGTAAAAAAACTAAAAGTTTCGGTAATCCATACGACACCAGCTACTGACTGACGTAACCATGACGTATCAATAGATTAAACATCGGACGTATAATATACTTTATGCAAAAAAAAATACGCACACCTGTATTTTGAATATCACTTTTTTGCGCATTGTAAATTTTTTTGAGAAACGTCCATCAATGCCTCTTTTGCGGGCCGCTGCAGTAATGTAGGTACTAGATATATATAGTAGTATGCTTAAAAAAATAACGGAATAGTCCGTGTACAATGGCTCTTGGCTTGAATATTTTTTAATAACTTTAATCTATATAATTGTCTATTGTGTGTAAGTAAGTATTTTCTAAGTATTTATATCAGTAATATTATTATAATATTCACGTTGAATGATGAAAATTTTATTTAAATCACTAAAGAATTAATTCGCATCACCTGGAAAATATAAGTATGTGTGGTGCACCCTCTCGTCCTACTGAATATCTCTTAAGTCGTCGTAACTTCGAACTAGGGCAACCTGATTTAAACCAACAGCCCTGACTGTTTCTCTCTCTACCCCTCAACCACCTTCAATGTGACAAACAGCACGTATTATTTTTATCGATATTCAATTTGTTGTAAAACAATACAATCCCAACACTACATTTACATTCAAACAAAAACTCGAGAAATAATCTAAGTTTTCCATTTTACCGCATAAATTTGAGTGTTTTTAATTAAATAAAGCAGAAGTTGAGCTAAACTTTACCGAAAAAAGGCAAAATACTCGTTACAAAAAGAGAAACTAGAAAAATTAATTGCTTACCTGTGAAATGAAATTCCTGGGATTCTTTCAGTGTTTTTGCTATTACAGCCTACAACTGAGCACTTTACCATTATTTATTGCTTATAACAACAACTTAAACATTAACCAATTTTAATAAAATCCCAAACAAAATTTAAATCAACACCGGAAAAACAAATTACGCCATGTTTACGGTCCTGAAAAAAAGCTTCAACACACAGATCGTATGACGTCATCTGACATTTGCGGAACGCGTTTACACAATAACATAATCCGCCTGTCTCGTTCTAATAACGTAGCTTTCCATGAATGAGAAAGGCATGGAAATAGTTTTATATGTTTCATTCAAAAATACGTCATATAACTATAGATAAGTAAAATGCAACAGATCCTCTTAGAATCTTTCATCATTGGTTTATGTACTAACTAACATAGTAGTCATGATAAAGTCATTCCTTGCTCTGTGGTCATGATAACATAAAACACAAGCAATTTTATTGTCCTATCTGTGAACCTAAGTATGTAATTAATTCAGGGCTTTACCAATACATCATGTGCATGTTTGTTTATTTTTCCCTATTTAAGATGCAATATATATCCACATCCAGGTCTTTCGTCTTATTAATAGTGAATAACTTTATATACCTAGGCACTTCTGCAATAAGCTTATGGTACCTACTATTATCTTAAATTAACCGAGTTAGGTAGGTCTGGGTATCTCAAGACGCGGGAACGAGGCCACCAAAATCCAAAAAATCTAAGAAACATTCATTCACCCCCATTGAACTTGGCGCTCATTTGGCATTTCCTTTTATGAGGGAAGAAAGACCATTTTGTCGGCCAGCCGCGGTGCCGCGGGTCTTGTGATTTAAACATAATACATAAACATTCAATAGGAATTGTCCTATTCAGTATGTTCAGGTATCTAAATAATATTTTTCCTTAGTAAATTAATAAACCATAGATTCCATTCGAATAATGCGTGGGATTTTCCTTCAAGCATAATATGCACGAAAGCGTCTAGAGTTAACAAACAAAAAACCTATACTTTTTATAAAAATAAAAATACTAGAAAAAACTTACCTTAAAACGCGCGCTAAACTCCGAGTGCCAGTTGCAAAAAAATCAAAAACTTTTTGTAGTCATTTAAACTTTACAACAATTATAATTGCATGTGAGAGAATGCGATCGCGTAACTAACTATCGTAAGTTATACAGGAAAACATGAACCACGTCCACGAGAGGTCCTTGTAGACGAGCGAACCAGACTCGACTGTCGAGCGTCAGCAGACTAGACTTGAGCCGCTTACTGGCTTCTGCTAACCATGAGCATGACAACATCTGCGTCATCCAACCAGCCGCACGACCGTAAAGTGCTTTCTCTCAAAACAACGCATCTAAAACTGCTTCTAATACCAAGAAATAAGGTCTATTTCGTCGCACAAACACGGAAAACTCTCATACATACCGCATTTTCTCCTTTACAGCTATCGATATAAAAGTGACTTTGCAAAACTTGCGTGCGGACCCTTGAGATGACGTAGCGTTCCCGCGTTTCGTCTCATCTGGCACTTTTCCCGCGGATTGAGTTTCTTTCACGACAACTGCCCGACATTTAATATGAGAAAATTGTAAGTGAAACTTATAATAAGTAATTATATAAGTACTATACATAGGTACACAGTTAGTAAATACTTTCATTGTTTGGGTTCGTTACCCTCTCTCTTCAAGACTGGAAAATGCCGAACTTAAATTTTCCGAAAAGTCCTAAGTTGGTAGGTAGGTACTAATTCTCTGTTAGAGTAGGTAAGTATTTGCTTCTTTTACGGGCATAACACGATTTAATTTAATAAACTCGCTCTAAGTTTTTCTTTACTTTTAAGGTTATCACCCAAAGGGTATACGCACCCTATTCCTAAGACTCCACTGTTAGTCTGTCCGTCTGTCCGTCTATCACTAGGCTGTATCTCCTCCTCCTAAAGGATAGTCAGATTAAAAAACAGGAAAAAAAAATTACAACAAACGACATTTTTTGCTCGATTTTGCTCGATATTGATAATAACAATTAACAGGTGCTCTATCTCTTTGGGTACCATCAACTGTTGGCGCTTGAAATCATTGCTTGAAGCACTTATATCATCATCATCAGCCCATTTCAGTCCACTGCTGGACTGAGGCCTCTCCATTTGCATGCCATCCGCTTCTGCTCTTAGTTTGCTGTAGCCACTGTCTTCCCGCTGCACTAACAATATCATTTCGCCATCGTGCAGGTGGTCGGCCGATGCTTCTTTGTGAAGGTCGCGGTTGCCATTCCAGTAGCGCCCTGCTCCAACGTCCGTCTTCCCTCCAACCCACGTGACCCGCCCAGTTCCATTTTAAAAGCGCCACCCTTTTTGCAATGTCAGTTACGCCTGTTCTCTTCCTGATCTGTATGTTGGGGACCCTGTCTAGTAAACACAGGCCTAACATTGCTCTTTCCATCGCGCGTTGTGCAACTTGGAGCTGATTCGAAACTTTTTTAATGAAAGTCCAAGTCTCTGCACCATAAGTCATCGTGAAGCACTTATATCAATGATTGAAATATTCACAGAATATTGCGCGTATAATAGGTACCTACAGTGCGCGAGTCCGATTAGTTAGTACCTACTCGGCCAATTTATTCTTTTCCGATTAATTATTTTCCTGTTATAGTTAAGTACTTAGGTACTTAAAATTCAACGCACTCCAAATAAAACCCCGCTAGCCGGTAAAGAAACTCAAGGAAAATTGGTGATGCAATTAAAAAACAGATAAGACGTAACCAAAACTATTAAAAAGATAATTTGTAAACATGTTATTTTTAATCAAACAACGGGTTACCAGAAACCGATTTCTTAAAATAAAGAAAATCTCTTTTGAGTATTTAACTAAATACTCTAAGGGCCGATTTTTTAATCGCCAGATAATTAATTATTCATTAGTTAACGTTTATGTGGCGATTGAAAAATCACCCCTAAAGCGAATTGTAGCGGGCCTGCCGCGGGTGTAAATCCGAGGATGTGCGAACTGTAGATAATATGACTGTAGGGAGTAGTGATGTTCCGGAGATCCGAAGGTATATCCGTCACTTTTAATCACGGATCTTTTACGGATATTTTATTAATTTTCAAATTCAATCGACAGGATAATGGTGCATAATAACGTTGATTATGTGATCAACAAGCAGTATAATAAAAAAAAACATTCAGAGTAGTTAAGTATATTTTATTTCTAAAAATCATATAGGTACTTTGCACCTTTAATTGTAAACATACACATATATTCTATAGTATATATGTATACTAATAGTTTTTATTTTTATTTTATTTTATTTATTTATTTGTAATCAAACAGCGTTTACACAAAATGGTTGTACAGTCAATTTTAAATCTTAAAATAAGGCTAAAAAAGATTACAATGATGGTTAATTAAGATTAAAAGATTACAATGATGGTGAGTTTATATGGAAGATACTAAATCAACTGTTTTTATGAGATAATATTTCACAAAGAAGTTATCTATGCGGTCGATCTAGTGTCAAGGACGTGCATCGATCCTACCAATTGAGTGAGAAAATTACTCTTTCAGACAATATCCAAATCACTTGAAGTGTGCTTATAAAATTTGAAGAGTTCCCTCGATTTCTCCAGGATCCCATCATCAGATCCTGACTTGATGACTATGGGACCATCTGCCTACCCTTTCAAACAAAAAACAAAATTTTCCATTCCGCTTTAACATTCCGCTTTTTTGGCATGTCAAAGATACTGCCTGCGGGCCACGTCCGACCCTCAGGCCATTTCAATACAACACGCCCCCCCGCCCCATCTGAATCCTTCTAGGCTAACTAAAGAACATCTATAACGATTCTGAAAATAACTACCTACCACGAATATGGCATTACATCAATAAGCTTATGCAAAACAAGAGAACCCAGGTTTCCGGGTCTTCTAGCTCTTCATTACCTCTAAAATCTAAATACAAGAATCTGTGTTTACTATCTAACTTAAAATTAAAATATTTTTAAGAAATAGATAAGTATGTGTTTTCGTTTTTTAAACTACCTATTCGACTCTAGCCCGCAATCGCAAACACGCCCTTTTGACGACTGAATGGCGTAGCGAACCTGCCGTCTGCGTCGGAGGTCGTGGGTTCGATTCCCACGACCTCCACGATAATAGCATCTGTATAAAGATAATAAATCTAATTGGCGATAAAGTAAAACTATTACAGTAAACTCCTGCTGCCATCTATTGGTAAGTAGCTGTAATACTACCGAGCAAAGCTCGGTCACTCAACTAGTATTTATTTAAAAGAAAACAAATTAAAAAAATCCTAAAGCAAGCTCTTAAGGAAATTTCAGTATGCCCCTGCCTTATGGGGCTTGTGGTCTCATTCGCTCGTTAGAAATAATAAGGATTTATGGTATGTCCACAAATAGATACGTTATTACTCCCTCATGGGCCATGGCCGCCTCTACGCTCGTGTCAGCTTCGAGGCTTCGCAAGTTACTACCCACAAATAGGTCAAGGCTAAGAAGTTCTATTTCCGACAACTCCTATCTCTAATTAACATAATGAAAGGACTTCTGACTAGGCTTACTTTATATACTTACCAGCTGACCCGACAAGGTTGTTTTGCCGTTAGGGATGTTAAAAATAGATAACAACCTGCGATCAGACCTAGTAATCATACACTGAAAATTTCGGAACAATCGATCTAGCCGTTTCGGAGGAGTTTGGTAACAAAGAATGGCACGAGAATTACTATATATATAGCTACTCGTGCTGATTGGCCACTGACTGACTCACTGACTGATTGATCACCTCTCCTGAACAATTTTGTATGAAAAATTTTTTTTTCATGAATGGAGTCGTATAAAGGTGAAAAATTCATGAAGAGGAAAAATACGGAGAGAGCTGATGATTGAGGATTTCGAAGACGGGTGAAGAGCACGGGGAGGGTATTCAAGATAGGTGGGGGGTGCTCGACCAAATGTCATTTGAAACGTCATCCAATTGGCAGTGAGCTGAAAAAAAATTCAAAATGGCGGATTCAAAATGGCCGCCATTCGAATTTCGTCGATATCTCGGAAAGTATAAAAGATGGAAGAACGGTTTCTTAACAAGAGTTGATCAGGATCCGAAGGTCTATACGATGGAAAGAAAAAAAATCAAAATGGCGGACTTTATTTTTTTCATAGAAAATGTATGGGGAATAGTGAGGAGACTATTGATAAGTTGTGAAACATGTAGTACTTTGATGCGGTTTTTTGGAGGACTCTCAGAGAAAAATATGGAATGAGATGATGATTGAGGGTTTGAAGACTGTCGAGGAGCACGGGCAAGGTATTATAGTTAGGTGAGGACTGATCAAACAAAAAATACTCGGAACTTCAAGCAATTGGCAGTGAGCTGAAAAAAATCCAAAATGGCGGATTCAAGATGGCCGCCATACACATTTCGTGTTGTTCTATCCCGGAAAGTATAAAAGATAAGAGAGTGGTTTCTTAGCAAGAGGTGATCAGGATCTCAAGGTTTACGGGATGAATGGAAAAAAATACAAAGTGGCGGAATTTATTTTTCGATGGAAAATTGCCAAAGTAAAATGTCGGTATAAATGATGATTTAGGATTTGGATGATGACTGAGGAGCACGGTCATGGTTTTTAAGGTAGTTAAGGGCTGTTCGAATAAAAATTACGCTGAACCTCATCGGATGAGGTTCAGCGTGGTTTTTGTTGGAACAGCCCTTAACTATCTTTAAAACCATGACCATGCTCCTAGGTATTTTTTTCAGCCCACTGACAATCGGATTCCAATTGGCGATGGAGGTGACGGCGATACTTTTATGGGCGGGGAGACTGCACGCGGGTCACATGTGGCCCGCGCACCCACGCACCCTACTAGTTTTATATATGAGAGAAAAAATCTATTACTCAATCTGGATACTGAAGTTTAAATTGATTAACTGATTGACTGACTGACTCCACCTATCTACGTCCAGATCAAACCTCAATCCAGAACAAACACATCGGGCTGCATACAGCCTCGTATCATTGATGGAGAGGATTAAATTATTTTTATCACCGAGTACTTAAAAAACGCCAGAAGAGGAAATGAAGATTTCGCTCCGTTTTATCCACGGCGGCTATTATTTATACACTCCCTACTCAGAGAGTGCATAAAATTGTTAAGAGGAGATAAACATTTTATTCATTCTCAACGGATACCATTTTCATTTTCATGGGCCGAGGCCATGCTAACCATGCAGGTACCTAGTTATCCACTAGGCATCCGCTTAGAAAGGTTTTTTGAAAAATCAATTCCTGAGGGGTTAAAATAGACGTCACGTGAGAGTTGAGACGCTGAGCGAAACCACGTGCTCTCTCTAGTAAAGTAGAGGTGGGATAAGCAAATCACTTTTTCATCTCAACCGCTCGGATAAAAATGCGGACGAGAAATGCTATTATATTCCCTAGGCCGCAAAAGCATTTTCATTTCTCCCTAGGGCGGGAAAGCATTTTCATTTCTCCCTAGGGCGGGAAAGCATTTATATTATTCTCTAGGGCAGAAAAGCATTTCCAAATTCAAACGTGACGTAAGTTCTAAAGCTGAAGACTTCTAAAAAAAAATAACACAGACGATCAGAATCGAAGTTTGGCCTTAGAGTTTCTATCAGTAAGGAAACCTACCTACCTTGCATAGGTACCTAGTATCTATGCAAGCCTCGCATTTAGTTTTTTTGTACATTACCTTAATATTAATATTTCGTTTTTGGGGTAAAAAAGAATCATCAAAATCGATTCATCCAGTCAAAAGTTATGAGGCAACAAACATAAAAAACATACAGTCGCATTTAGAAGTCGGTTGAGCAAGCTAGTCTTCTCTCGTCCAAAGCTAGCTCCATTTGAAATAATGGACCTTTGAAATTGGATTGAAACCGTAAGTAGGTAGTTTCCCAATTTTAAAGTTTCACTTTTTAGTATGGAACCTTCGGTGCACGAGTTTGACTCGCACTTGGCTGGTTTTTTATTTTATATTTACTATTTAGGTACTAGTTAGGTGTTCACTGTTCACTATTACTTCTTTATAGATCTGGAGTATATATGTACAACTTCAAACTCTTCTAGTTCTTACATACCTATGGCGCAGACACGTGTAGGTCAAGGTAAAAACTATTTCCAACGAATCCTCTCATGGCAAAGCTACGAAAGCTTTCTCATAGACTAGATAGTGACTAGTCTCTAAGAGCTATTAGTGCTGAGAAACTAATCATGGAATGACTACAATGCTGATAAAATATAACAACTGCAATTAAATTAACAGGAATTAATTAACATGTAAGTACTTACTTATTTATTGCCTACTTACTTGTTATACATACTTAGATTTAAGTTTGCTCCTAAAAATTCTAATTAAAGTAAGTGGTTCTAGGTCCATTATTAAATATTATTAATATTTCACTGAGATTTAAGGGAGCAAAAAAATTCCCTTAATCAATATTTCCCTAAAATATCCTATACCTACGTATGATTCCATTGTATACAAAATACAGGCCGAGAGCGATTTGGTATTTTAACCCTGTATAATAATACAATCCTAAATTCATGTAGTAAGCGTTTTTGTGTTCAATTTTTTTCTCATCTGAACTATCAACTCATCAAGTTGATGATGATGCATCAACAAATGCATCATCATGAAAACGTCGGAGGCGACCTTGAATTTATTGGGGCGCGCTTATGAATACGGGACAGCGATGAAGTTCGGAATAATCAAAGTTGTAGAGCGCGGGGGAGTTGCTAGAAATCGCGCAGTCGCGTCCGCCCCGAGCACGGCATCGATCAGCTTCCGTTTCCACCCCTACCCTCTGTACCCTACCCGCGCCCGAGGCGAGGCTCGTGTCGCGCATGCGCGCGTGTACGGCGCGAGGGCTCGAGGGCGCGAGCTCTCCCGGCCCTCACATTACGTAACGCACACGCACAGGACGGCGCACAAACAATGTGATTTTATTTTACTTCGTTTTTTCTACTCTTTTAGATTTTACAATTTATTAGGATTAGTGTCGTGATATTTTCTTAGTGGTCGCGCGATTTTTCGTTTCTCCTTTTGGTGTTTAGTATTAGAAATGTCGACATAATCTCAACTGTAAACTAACAACTCGAGAAAATACGTGTAAATTCAGAAGATCAAGTGAATTTCGCCTGGCGTTAACGATGGATGCATTTAAAAGATGAGATCTCAGTTCAAATAATTCGGCAGCCGGAAAATCGATGGCGTTCTTGGTGAAGAAGATTGTGAAAATCGATCGATAGTTAAGCACATAGTTATAAGAACACAAAAAAATGTTGATACTGAGGAAATTTACGAAAGATTACATAGAATGACAAAGGAAATCATCGTGAAAATTAATGAAAATTTTCACTGAAATATAGGTCTCAATACTAATTCTTCTGTGTCAAAATGATGAACGGTAAGCTATTATTATATTATTTTATGACTTACATACATTTACGTTATTTTTAAATAATATAACATCACGATACGCCATAAAATATTAGTGCCAGAAACTAACGGACAATGGTTCAAATTGAAAAATATAGTAGTATAATAGTTTATAAGTAGAAGTTATCGAGAAAGACTACATCACGCTACGTCCAACAGGAGCAGTGGATCAATGAAAAATATTATAAAAACGGGGAAAATTAGTTATCTTGAGAGCTTCCGTTGCGCGCGCTACGTAAAGTTTTCGCGGGCCGGGCGGGGCATCAGCTAGGAGCTACGTAACAAGTATAAAGTTAAGCGTGCAACCTTGATTTATTTTCTGATCATTATTTTGTTATGTATAACCAAACTGTTCAATTTATTTGATATGAATGTCCGAACTTGATAAGGTACTTTTGCAATATGGAATTCATTAATTTGAATTAGAACGGATATTTTATACATGACGATTAAGAATTGGCAATATCCGTTAGGATATCTGATACCTACCTGGGTACATTTTGCAATAAAGATTACTGATTAATTTTTACAATAAATAGGTATACTAAGGTTGTCGATACCATCGGTCACATTCAGTTAAATCATATAATTTAATGATGAACGGCTCTCCACTATATTATTTTTTTAACGTAAGAGTAAACTTTAGCGTAACTAGTGTAGAGGGGCGTTGTTTTTTAGATTAGACGATCTATAGCTGGATAGCCATTTTTTTAAATGTAACGTAAGCAGTTTATCTCCTTGAAAATGGGTTTATACCAGTTTATAAAATTATTGAAACAAATCAACCGCCATAGTTTTATTTATTTATGACATAATTCACGTGGTCCAGATTACAAAATCATCGTAAGTAGGTACCCATGTGTAATGTGCGTAGAGCGTGGGCATGGTAGCAACAGCTGTGTTAAAGATTTCATAATCCGCCTAGAAGTTAATTCAATTCAAGTGCAGTTAAATGAATGACGTAATTAAACGCCTGTTCAAATCTTCGAAGTGACATAGGTACGAGGTTGTTGCTTCTAATATAATCAGCCGATGAGCACAGTTCTGCCGCGAGCGTTCTGCCGGGTGCGCGAGTGCCGGCGCGTGCGCAGCCCGTTGGAAGGCACACTTCCGCGATAACCAAATAAGCAATAAAGATTAACTGAACAATAACGTGCATTCAACGAATGAAATAATCAATCCGTTGATTAGCTATACCAACTATACTATATGTAATATACTAGAGTAAAGTACCTTAGTCGGAAAATTGCAACTGATTCGCCGAAAACAACCAAACACACCCAATAATGGAGGAGAGCGAGTCGTATGCTATATTAGACATTAATATTTGTGATAAGGATTCAGAGAAGTCCGATAACAATGATGCCAAAAAGACACCTCTCACAACTGTTATAAAAATACGTGAGTTTCAGCAACCAAAAACTTTTAATCTTAGCTCGTTTTCGCTCATACCTACTTTATAGTTTTGTAATTTTATCATTGTTTTACATTCTTCTTAAATGTTTCGTTTATAATCGTTACTAATTAAGAGCATCTAAATAATAACTGTTGTCTTACCATTATTTGTTTCTGAATTAATCCTTTAAAATATCATGTTTTATTATTCTTATTATCTTAGAGTGGTTCCTACCTATGTGGGCCTATATTATTACAATTATAACTACCTATAACGAAGGCAGTGGGAATTTTCTCAAGCAGATTGTTTGGAAAACACACAGCTTCGATCTGTATCACCGATCACTGCAGTTCAATGAATTTTCTCAGTCATTACATAAACAACAATAGTGTTTCCTTTTTGTATTGGTAATAATTGGTGACTCTCTCAACTCATCAAATTCAGCGTTGCTTATCCAACTATTACTAACCATTGTTTTCTAGATTTATGGGAATAAGTGTTGCAACAATAACATTAATTTTCATTTCATCTTCAAGTTATATCTGTAATATTCCAGAACCTACTTAATCGATAACACATACATCTATCTTGAATTTTTAAGGATATTTTAACAGAAAGATTGCGATAATTACCTGTTAGAGCTAAAAGATATAGACTCATAGAGCATCAAGGTCATGAATACATAGGTATAAAAAATATTCCTACGTTGTGTACCGTAACATTAAAAATACATCAACCGAAACGACTGCAGTTCGCACCATACAAAACAGTTTTCCTAATTATAGCGACAACATAAAACAGTTGATGAGCACGTTCGCCGTTTCCGCCCGCTGTCCTCAATGCTGGATGTGCTTTACACGGTACACGGTAGTACACCCGTACCGGCAAACACATCCATACACTGTCCAGGGACACGCCAACTAGATCACACAGGGAACTGGTAGTGTTCCACTTCGTTGCCTCCGCTGCAGTCGGCGGGCGAGTACCCGAGTACCTGCATCTGCACAAAGAACACAATTTGCATGGCCAATTTACCCGCCTCGCTTTCACGTCTTGTGCATTCAAAGAAACGATCCAATGCTGGGCGATTGTGTGCAGGATGTCGCCGAGGCGAACTTCCGCATTAGTTCATAGTGATCAAATAGATACTAGTAAATAGTACCTACCTACTAGACTATAAGTATTTCACAACATACTATACTTAAACAAATGTCTAGAAGCCTTTAATGTTAGGATTACCAAAATTGCCGACTATGTCCTAGATATCCTGAAGTTTGCTTCAGGATATCTAGGACAAGCATTATTTCTATACTTAAGCATGTTCAGATTAAAATCATTAGCATACCTAGGTACTAAGTGTACCTATACCTAATGGTTAATAGAATCTTACCTCTGCTACTGTCTCTGCATGACATCATAGCTCTTACGAGGCTCTTAGCGTGATGTTATGACTTCGAGTGCGTGTGATTATGTGATAATACAATAATATTTTATTGCTATGGTCACTTCATCAACAAAACAATCAACAACCGCACGTACTACAATCGTACAACTTATCAAGAAACTAGAATTTTCAGAAAAAAATATACTTAGTGTTTATAGTATTTGTTTGATATTTGTTACCAGAAAGAGATCGTGGAGAACGAGATTATATAGGATTTGCAACTCTACCGGAGCAGGTACATCGCAAATCAGTCAAAAGAGGGTTCGACTTCACCCTTATGGTCGTTGGAGAGTCAGGCCTTGGAAAATCTACACTTATTAACAGCCTTTTTCTTGGAGACCTATACAAAAACAGGAAAATTTCCGACGTCCAAGGTAAGAAAAGGTTCATCTAACGCAAATCTTGTAAACGCTGATTGTAGAACTTATGGCAATAATTTAGTAAAGGCTAATGATACCAAAAAACAATAATTTGTGATTATAGTGATGCTGTACTGGTATCTAATCTTGCGTCATCTGTCGTCAATATGAATCAAATAATTTATTTAGGTCCCTAGACAACCGTTACAATCGACACTATTTGTTGCTTGAAGACACGTATCTATTGGTGCCTTTCAATGATGATAATATAACTTATCAGTTTCATATGAATTGAACAGATAGAATAGAAAGAACAACGACAATCGAGAAGAAAACCATGGAGATTGAAGAACGGGGTGTGAAACTTCGACTCACAATAGTGGACACCCCGGGGTTTGGGGATGCCATCAATTGCGAGGACTCGTGGAGGGTGTGTACGGCGTACGTGGACGAGCAGTTCCGACAGTACTTCACGGATGAGAGCGGGCTCAACCGGCGCCACATGCAGGACAACAGGGTGCACTGCTGTCTGTACTTTGTACCACCTTGGGCGCACAGGTACGTATCGCAGTAGTTACTACTTCGTAGATAACCTTAAAGACAAAATGATGGACATCATCGATGAAGAGCGCAGAATCAATATTGATATTATATTGGTATCTATGAAGGCCTTGTGGCCTTCATCCGGTAGGTTATTCTTCCGGTACTCTTATTGCTATAGGTCATAGGCAGTAAGCATTTTATTCTCTTGTAATGTAATACTGATAAGTAGGTATGTTTCCGATCGTTGCTTTGTGTTGTTTGCAATCAATAAAAGCCAAACCTAATAGAACCACTTATTAAAGAATCTTTTATTAATCCGGTTTGATTTTTACCTACTTACTTATTATTCAAATTCTGTGTCTTTTTAAACAGATGAAATCATTGATAATTTTAATATCTACCGTGTCTACTATAATACAGAAATCTGAATATCGATAATGCTTTGAATATGCAATGGATATATTATTTGTTATTTACGGCTAACTTTACTTCGCTCTCTCAAGAAACAATACTTAGCCGTATATTTTATTTCCATATCGTAAGCGCAATATTTGTCAATAACACCTCGTTGTGTTAATGTTGCTGATAGCGATCTACAGCTACTCGACTGATTCATACCTCCGAAGATAATAACGATCATTCAATCAATGTGCGTGATTGCGATATCGCTCTATGCATTTAGCGCCTATTCGTTTAAAAGCACTTATGTTTATGTATCTTTTATTGCTTCTCCATGGTGACCTATATAAATAAACTTTAATAGGTGTGCCTATAACTCTATAATAGACGAGTCTTTCATATTCGAATAGAACTGTAGTCACTCGTTACAAAAACGTAAAACTCACTATTATTTTGTTACATGGATATAGGCATTCGTAGCTTTATATTCACGTTTGCTACAATATAATCTGCCATTTCTCGTATTATTACCTACTCAATGGACATTAAAGTAGGTAGGTATCGTGAAAATGACTAATTTACTTGCTACCTTTCTTTTTTCAAAATCTGTGAAATCTCCAAAAAAAAGTACGGCGAGTCAAGTTGAGGAAAATTTGAGCATTTTTAGAGGCGATGGGTACTGGGTTGGTGATGTTTGTGATAGTTGTGATGATGATGGTGATGCGATCAACAGCTTGCGGCAAGTGGACCTGGAGATGATGCGGCGGCTGCACCGCAAGGTGAACATCGTGGTGGTGATCGCGAAGGCGGACTCGCTCACCGCGGCCGAGGTGAAGCGGCTCAAGACGCGCATCCTCAACGACCTCGACGAGCACCAGATACAAGTGAGGACGATATTAATAATAAATTTATTCTAAAATATATTATATAGTGAAGACGAACTCTAGCTATAGGTATTAGGTATTGCATTAGATTTTTATGGAATAGAATACCGATTAACGAGCAAGCGTTCACCTGATGTTAGGTAGGTAAGTGATACACCTATATCAATGGATACACCGATCAAGAAGTGCTGTTGAGTAGTCAACTATCTGTCCACATAAATTAAGTTAGCTTTTGATCATAGCTTAGGAAATTCATTATTTATTACAGTATTTTATTTAAACTATCTGAATATGCAACTTTTTATAGCTTTTGGTATCAATCTATGTAGTAATTGTTAAATTATTACTTAAAAACCTGATGTTTTGTGAAATATGAATTTGCTTAAAGTCTAGATGGGTTTTTTCTATTCTAGTCATGATGATCTAAAAGGCCGTAAACTTTGAACACCTGTAAGAATGCATGGATGGCTTAGGTATAAAGTCGCCTTAATCCTTAGCTTGAAACCCTACTATAACTACGTCATTAGTATAATACCTATACTCAACCTTTAGGTGTACCAGTTCCCGGAGTGCGACAGCGACGAAGACGAAGAATTTAAACAGCAAGACAGGGAGCTGAAGGCGGCGGCACCGTTCGCGGTCGTAGCGTCCGACACCGTGCTTGAAATAGGCGGCAAGCGCGTGCGCGGCCGACAGTACCCCTGGGGCATCGTCGACGGTAAGTGTTACATTAGATGTACCAGTTTCCGGAGTGTGACAGCGAAGAAGACGAAGAGCTCATACAGCAAGACAGGGAGCTAAAGGCGGCGGCACCGTTCGGGGTCGCACCACGTGCGTGGCCGAGAGTAGGTAGGTACTCCTGGTAGCATCGTGGACAGTAACGTTACGTTGTCCTATTTACTTGGTATAACGTGAATGGATATTGCGGGGAGTTACTTTCAGACCAACGAAATTGTCTAGAGTCTAGACACAGAGTCGCTTGATGTATATACTTACTTAATACAAATTCCTTCAGAAAATGGGTCTATGTCTGACCATTTGACCATCTTTGTGGATGCTAATCACAGAATGCGTGTAGACAACATAAACACAAAGAAGAAAAAAGAGAAAATCTTCATTGAAGGCGAAAAGTCGATTGTACTGGACTTGTTGAATGGCTTAGTACAAGTAGAGATGAGGAAATGCCACTTACACATTTTAGACAGCTTTTCACGTCTTGCTTTGGTAGACCAATGAAAGCTTTTATAGGCACCTTTAGATCGTAGGTCTGTTCTTGTAGGCTGTTGTCAATAGGCATTCGTGACAGTGCCTGCGACATCTGCATATCCCTGGGGCAACGTCGTACTTTCACATATATTCATTATTTGAGTATTCCCACAAGTCCTGCATACAGTGAAAGCAAACACGCAGTTGAAATGGGAGGCTCAAAGTTCGATTCCGAATTTCAGATTTTTCGATTTCTCTCTTAACTCAGATATGGTTTGATATGAAAAGGCTTTGGCTGTGGCTTGTTAAGAGCCCACTTGCGAAAGCGTAACGCTAAGCTACTCGTATTACACGTTCCGATGCGATGCTATACAGCAACCTATACTTAGAGATTATTTATAATTTATACGTGCTTCTTCCCATTTAGCAGTACACCCTCGGCTGCATCGTCACTTACTTTCCAAGTACGATTGCAATGGCATACCTACAAACCTGTAATTGAATGAAAAACATGAGATTGAGAGTAGGTGTGCGACATCAGGGAACGGTGAAACGAGGTTTAAAATAGTTGTTGTAGCCAATAGCCGAATGTGGTCAGGATTACTTCATTGATTCGACCTCTGCGGCTAATGATGTTGCGTGCCAGGTTCCGGCCCCAACAGTGACCACACGCACACAAGTACTACATTCCTATCCTATTTACAGGCGAGTGGTTCCTGTCAACGCATATGTACCTAATAATTATAGAGCAAAAAAATATGGGTACTAATTTCAAGGTCCGAACATCCGAAGTTAGTTTCGACCAATCTATATATATAAAAGAATGAGGTATTTTGGTTGTTCCACGGATTCCGCCAAAACTATAGGTCGTAGAGATCTGAAATTTTGTACTTAGGTAGATATTAGGTCATGAATTCGTACTAAGACGGGGATTCCAGAAATTCCATGTTTAAGGGGTAAAAATCATACATTTAAGGGTATTTCCCATACAAAAGTAAAATTTTTTCGTTGTTCCAGGAATTCCCGAAAAACTAAAAGTCGTAGAGATCTTAAATTTGGTACCTAGGAAGATATTAGGTCATGAATTCGTACTAAGACGGGGATTCCAGAAATTCCATGTTTAAGGGGTAGAAATAGTACATTAAAGAGATTTCTCCATACAAAATTGTAATTTTTTCGTTGTTCCAGGCATTCCAGAAAAACTAAAAGTCGTAGAGATCTGAAATTTGGTATCTAGGTAGATATTAGGTCATGAATTCGTACTAAGACGGGGATTCCAGAAATTCCATGTTTAAGGGGTAAAAATCATACATTTAAGGGTATTTCCCATACAAAAGTAAAATTTTTTCGTTGTTCCAGGAATTCCCGAAAAACTAAAAGTCGTAGAGATCTCAAATTTGGTACCTAGGAAGATATTAGGTCATGAATTCGTACTAAGACGGGGATTCCAGAAATTCCATGTTTAAGGGGTAGAAATAGTACATTAAAGGGATTTCTCCATACAAAATTGTAATTTTTTTCGTTGTTCCAGGCATTCCAGAAAAACTAAAAGTGGTAGAGATCTGAAATTTGGTATCTAGGTAGATATTAGGTCATGAATTCGTACTAAGACGGGGATTCCAGAAATTCCATGTTTAAGGGGTAGAAATAGTACATTAAAGGGATTTCTCCATACAAAATTGTAATTTTTTTTGTTGTTCCAGGTATTCCCGAAAAACTACAAGTCGTAGAGATCTGAAATTTGGTACCTACATTGACATTAGGTCATGAATTCGTACTAAGACGGGGATTCCAGAAATTCAAATTGGAAGGGATAAAAATCCTACTTTTAAGGGATTTTTCCATACAAAAGTGTAATTTTTGCGATGTTCCAGGGATTCCAGCGAAATTAAAAGTCGTAGAGATCTGAAATTTGGTACCTAGGTTGGTATTAGGTATATCATGAATTCGTATTCAGAAAGGGATTTTCGAGATTCAAATTTTGAGGAGGAAAAATTTTGAATTTTTTGGCCTCCATTTTGAACTTTTTTGTTACTGGGCCGATTGCTTTGAAAATCGATATTTGACTATGGCAGCAAGCATAGAGACGGAATTTGTGGTCAAAATTTAAAAAATAGGCCGCCATTTTGAACTTTTTTGTTACTGGGCCGATTGCTTTGAAAATCGATATTTGACTATGGCAGCAAGCATAGAGAAGGAATTTGTGGTCAATATTTAAAAAAGTGGCCGCCATTTTGAACTTTTTAGTTACTGGGCCGATTGCTTTGAAAATCAATATTTGACTATGGCAGCAAGCATAGAGAAGGAATTTGTGGTCAAAATTTAAAAAAGTGGCCGCCATTTTGAACTTTTTTGTTACTGGGCCGATTGCTTTGAAAATCGATATTTGACTATGGCAGCAAGCATAGAGAAGGAATTTGTGGTCAAAATTTAAAAAAGTGGCCGCCATTTTGAACTTTTTTGTTACTGGGCCGATTGCTTTGAAAATCGATATTTTACAGTGGCAGCAAGCATAGAGAAAGAGTTTGTGGCCAAAATTTAAAAAATAGGCCGCCATTTTGAACTTTTTTGTTACTGGGCCGATTGCTTTGAAAATCGATATTTGACTATGGCAGCAAGCATAGAGAAGGAATTCGTGGTCAAAATTTAAAAAAGTGGCCGCCATTTTGAACTTTTTTGTTACTGGGCCGATTGCTTTGAAAATCGATATTTGACTATGGCAGCAAGCATAGAGAAGGAATTTGTGGTCAAAATTTAAAAAAGTGGCCGCCATTTTGAACTTTTTTGTTACTGGGCAGATTGCTTTGAAAATCGATATTTGACTATGGCAGCAAGCATAGAGAAGGAATTTGTGGTCAAAATTTAAAAAAGTGGCCGCCATTTTGAACTTTTTTGTTACTGGGCTGATTGCTTTGAAAATCAATATTTGACTATGGCAGCAAGCATAGAGAAGGAATTTGTGGTGAAAATTTAAAAAAGTGGCCGCCATTTTAAACTTTTTTGTTACCGGGCCGATTGCTTTGAAAATCGATATTTGACTATGGCAGCAAGCATAGAGAAGGAATTTGTGGTCAAAATTGAAAAAAAGTGGCCGCCATTTGGAACTTTTTTGTTACTGGGCCGATTGCTTAGAAAATCGATATTTGACTATGGCAGCAAGCATAGAGAAGGAATTTGTGGTCAAAATTTAAAAAAAGTATCCGCCATTTTGAAATTTTTTGTTAATGGGTCGATTGCTTTGAAAATCGACATCTGATTATTTCACCAAGAATCGAGAAGGAATTTGTAGTCAAAATTTAAAAAATTGGCTGCCATTTTGAACTTTTTTGTTACTGGGCCGATTGCTTTGAAAATCGATATTTGACAATGGCAGCAAGCATAGAGAAGGACTTTGTGGTCAAAATTTAAAAAAGTGGCCGCCATTTTGAACTTTTTTGTTACTGGGCTGATTGCTTTGAAAATCAATATTTGACTATGGCAGCAAGCATAGAGAAGGAATTTGTGGTCAAAATTTAAAAAAGTGGCCGCCATTTTGAACTTTTTTGTTACCGGGCCGATTGCTTTGAAAATCGATATTTGACTATGGCAGCAAGCATAGAGAAGGAATTTGTGGTCAAAATTAAAAAAAAGTGGCCGCCATTTTGAACTTTTTTGTTACTGGGCCGATTGATTTGAAAATCGATATTTGACTATGGCAGCAAGCATAGAGATGGAATTTGTGGTCAAAATTTAAAAAAAGTGTCCGCCATTTTGAAATTTTTTGTTAATGGGTCGATTGCTTTGAAAATCGACATCTGATTATTTCACCAAGAATCGAGAAGGAATTTGTAGTCAAAATTTAAAAAATTGGCTGCCATTTTGAACTTTTTTGTTACTGGGCCGATTGCTTTGAAAATCGATATTTGACAATGGCAGCAAGCATAGAGAAGGACTTTGTGGTCAAAATTTAAAAAAGTGGCCGCCATTTTGAACTTTTTTGTTACTGGGCTGATTGCTTTGAAAATCAATATTTGACTATGGCAGCAAGCATAGAGAAGGAATTTGTGGTCAAAATTTAAAAAAGTGGCCGCCATTTTGAACTTTTTTGTTACCGGGCCGATTGCTTTGAAAATCGATATTTGACTATGGCAGCAAGCATAGAGAAGGAATTTGTGGTCAAAATTAAAAAAAAGTGGCCGCCATTTTGAACTTTTTTGTTACTGGGCCGATTGATTTGAAAATCGATATTTGACTATGGCAGCAAGCATAGAGATGGAATTTGTGGTCAAAATTTAAAAAAAGTGTCCGCCATTTTGAAATTTTTTGTTAATGGGTCGATTGCTTTGAAAATCGACATCTGATTATTTCACCAAGAATCGAGAAGGAATTTGTAGTCAAAATTTAAAAAATTGGCTGCCATTTTGAACTTTTTTGTTACTGGGCCGATTGCTTTGAAAATCGATATTTGACAATAGCAGCAAGCATAGAGAAAGAATTTGTAGTCAACATTTTAAAAAGTGGCCGCCATTTTGAACTTTTTTGTTACTGGGCCGATTGTTTTCAAAATTGATATCTGATTATCGCAGCGAGCATAGAAAAGGAATTATTGGTAAAAATTTAAAAGAATTGGCCACAATTTTGTACTTATATGTCTTACCATGGTAGCAAGCAACCACGGCTGGACGAACGGACGGTGGAGTCTTAGTAAGAGCTTTTACCCTTTGGGTACGGAACCCTAAAAATGGCCACCATATTTAACTTTTTTGTGACGATCGAATTTTTCAAAATCAATATGTGACTATTACCAGGAAGCAAGAGAAAATTTTGTGGGCAAAATGGTGTGTAATGCAGGAATTTTGGAAATTAAACCACCATAGTAAAGCATAACTCAGAAGTTAACGTGAGCGAAGCCGCGGGCGTTTGCTAGTTATTTATATGTATATTATTAAAGGAATCATCATAAAGGCTGATTAGTGATCTGTCTCAACTCTCAACACCTCTTTACGGCCCACTACAGGGTATGAGGTTCCTATCAAAATGAGAAGTATGTGGTATGCTGACCAAGTCCGGGCAAGGAAGTTTCATAACCATATGAAATTTTGAGAACGATATGGGAACTTCTGCGGGCCTAGACAAAGTCACAAGCGTTTGACGTTAACGCTAGTCGACAAAAATGTATGGACAAAACAAATAACTGTAGAAAAACCACGATAATAATTACTAAACACGCTGTGTTTGAATAATTAACTACGCTAACTTGAACGCTCGCTGGCGTTCTCGCGGACCTTGTAGATAACTTTAGCTTACTTCGCTTGACAATTGACAGCCGACAGTATCAAACACAGCGTGTTTAGTTAATTATTGTCGTGGTTTTTCTACAGTCATTTGTTTTGTCCATACATTTTTGTCGACTAGCGTTAACGCCAAACGCTTGTGACTTTGTCTAGCCCCGCTGTTCTGATTTGTAGGCGGAAGAGATAAACCTCTGATTTATTACCGTTTCTTGCTTTTAAAGCTAAATCACTTCATATTTTGTTGGACAGTGGAAAACCCTCGGCACTCTGACTTCACGAAGCTGCGCACGATGCTGATATCAACGCACATGCAAGACCTGAAGGACGTGACGCAGGACGTGCACTACGAGAACTTCCGAGCGCAGTGCATCTCGCAAATATCGCAGCACGCCATGCGGGAGAGAGGGTAAGCATGCTTTACGAAGTTGCGCATATGCAGGATCCAACGAACGTGGTACACAACCTGCAGTTCGATAACTTCCGAGCGCAGTGCACCTCGCAAATATCGCAGCACGCCATGCGGGAGAGAGGGTAAGCATGCTTATCAAAGCTGTGCATATGCAGGATCCGACGGACGTGACGCATATGCAGGCAATTTTAATAAATTTATTAACAATAACTTTCTTTTCTAGGAAACTAAAAAGAGACTCAATGGGCAACAACACCGACGTAGTTTTCACGGACACAGACCGCTTATTGCTACAGAAGGATGAAGAGGTAAATATTATATAACACTATCACTGTGTAATTGTCTATGATAGATAAAATACATTAATCTCTAAAGAAAACAGATGAATGTACCCATTTTGACATATATGTATTTACATACGTGTAACATCTGATTACATTTTACAGTGTAGCTAATTAAGAAACTTAAGTATATTGTGAAAATTGTGAAAATTAAAATGGCAATGTTTTAGGGCTATCGTGGAATTCGTACGTAAGATGGTTACAAATTTTGATAAAAAGCATGGTTTTGGACATTTATTATAAACCAGAAAACATGCATATGTGAACATACCTACTCATGTAGGTAGATTTCATTGTGACATAATTAGGACATTCTTGAGGGATGTTAACGCATGGTTACAGTTATTAGGGTCAGATGGCGAGTCATGCAGTCACAGAGTTTAATAATATTAACGACACACTCATCTCTAATAGATTAGGTACTTATTTAGTTTAGTCTGCAGTCTGCAGTCTGATGCATGTACTTACATTAATAGCTATTAACACCAAATATGCTTGGTCCCTACCTAACATCTAATAGATGCTGCTTAGGTAGGTTCTTAACATATTTGAAATGTTTATTACAAATAACTAGTTTTATCAGAAAACTTATTCAAACTTTTACTATTTTGTTATTAAAAAATATATTTATTCATAGTGTTTCAGGGCATGTGTTATGTTCAAAGGCCATATAAATACTAACCTATTTAAATAATGTACTTTAAAATTCAATTTGTGACATTGGTGTTTAGCGATCCTAAGGTCCTACCTTTTTATATAGAGCCTATTTAACTAATAAGAATATAAATATAAAACCATTCTTGATAAAAACTTTTCCGCATTTAAATATGGCCTTACGAACATAAAATTACACTACACATACATATTTATACGTGTACATAATATTACATTCTTCAGTTAATAAAAATATAGGAGTTAAATAGGATATAATAAATAAACTGAATTCTGTTTTTTTTGTATGTAAGTAACTTAAAAATTTCGTTTCACAGATTCGACGCATGCAAGACATGTTGACTCAAATGCAAGAAAAGCTCAAGGCTTCCGATAAGAAACACGACAGTATCATCGATGTATAGAAATAGAAAATGAAATATAAAAAATAGACAACAATAGAATCACTGCGTAATATTTTAGTATTTAAGTTACGTTGTTATATTTATTTAGGTACTATTCGGTTTCGCCTAGAAGGTATATTCAGTTATGAAGATTGGAAACTACTTTCGAAATTCACAATTATTGGTTTGTATAAATAAGGCTTCAAATTAATTTTTAATGCTTCAATTAAGTTGCCGAGGTTTTGATTTGTTTATACGATTTGACGGAGATGGTTCTCGTATAAGTTAGACCGTAATTTCACCGCTCAAAATTATCAATAGAGATTTTGTACCTAATATTTTGCTTCAGGTTTAGAAAAATCCATAAAATAGGTACTATTCATTTTGCATTACCTGTCTACCTACTTTATATTTTTAGTTCTGAAATAAATTAAGTTGTTAGAGCTTTAATAAAATGCAATAAAGGTAAGCGGGGATTTACCTATACCTAGACGTATAGTAAAGATTTTAAATCTACAGTTTAAAAAGAGTTTTCAATTAATTATTATGATGAGGTGAGTTTGAAATGGTAATAAAATAAACTTCGTTGACAAGGTAATATGATTGACTAATCAGACTAATCATTGTTGAATTTTTGTCTAGGTAGGTATTGGAAATGAAAAGAGCACATAGATGATTAGAAGTAAAAGATAGCAACACTTAGGTACTAGTAGGCAAAGTAGGTATGAAAATGTTGTTTGATTGAAGATGAGACGTGGGGATTGGCGGTAGACATAAAACTATAACGGGAATTTCCAATTTTCCTCTTGAAACGTCGTAGCACGTCGTCGTAGGCACCTCGTGGGTAGGCTACGAAATGCGTACGTTCAACTTTGTATACATATGTAGTACCTAATTAGATAGTTTTTGGCCATATCGACGCTATTTGAAATGGTACTGCGTATTACGATATCAACTGCGTGCTACTTCTACCTTTCTTGTGTTAACGTTATAGTTTTATAGGGGTAGATACTATTAGACAAATAAATGCTTTATGCAGCACTTGACTTACAAGTAGACCTCAACTTGCGGTACTAGCATGATGTCAAAGGTGGTTATAGGACTGGTAGGCAGCCTTGATAGCTATAAGGGACAATAAAGATCGAACAAAATCCGACGCCCTTCCATGCTTCGTTGTAAAGAACCAATAGTTGTAAAAAGCACTTAGTTAAATCTAATTTCGTATATCTATCCATTGATATAAAATACTGTTTATGTGTCTACTTGCGTATCGATAAGTTTTCTGTGAGCTGGGCATTGGCATAAGAGTAATTTTCAATTAGCCAGGCAGATATTAAACGTACCGAAATGCCTTTTTTGGACTTGAGGGTTTATTATGTCAGCATAGTAGCGTGTCCTGCATCCTGGATAAGTTGGATATCCATTAATGGGAAATCGGAAAAATGTCGCCCCCTATTTACTTTTACGGAGGAGGAACTGTTTTTCCTTTTTACAAATTTTGTCCTCTCTCTGGGCATGATGGAGTTAATATCCCCGACGGAAAATAATACTTCTGCTTTTCCCTTTTTACCATTTTTATCCCTAGCCCTTGCTTACGGGCTACAGGCACGCCAATTATGTGCATAATTTTGCCTTCGTATCCCGTCGTTTTTGTAACGAAGTTGGTACATAAGTCCAGCAGCTGAACGCTGCGCTAACTTGGAAAATGGACAGTGTTTGCATTGCCCTAATAGACATACGAGTAGGTATAGGTACCCTGGCGGCGGACGACGCGAAAAAAAGTCTCCATTTTATCGGTGCCCAAAATGCTTGTTTTGCCAACAACACTACGTAAGGCCACGCTGTAGTTCGGTCAGCGGCCACCTATAGAATTTTGACAGATGGCGATACTGTTTGCTTGTACGAAAAAGGTTTACCTATGTAAATCGTTCGAATGCCCACATCCTGAGTTTTCTTGTCAGTGATTCACCCTTACAAATGATTATTGATTTCATACCATAGTGAGCTATATCATAAAGCCTCCCCCACACAGGCGCGTTATTATCGCGCGATAATATCGCAAGCTTTATTGCGATAATGCGTCCCGATTCCTTGCACACAGCTGCGTTTTTATCGCAGCAGTGTGTAACTACTTGATCATCCTAACACAAAATGTACTGAAAACAAATATCGCAATAACGTTTGCGATATTATCGCGCGATATAGGGTAAGGTTGCCACTATTGGACCACTTAACTTGAAACTGCCATAATATCAAAAGTATGAGAGTCTATGGATATATGACTCATCAGTTTCTTAGGGCTAATACTCAGGTATTCACAACTGTGATTATAGATTTGTTGCTTTGAGTATAAATACACATTTTAAGAAAAAACATTTTTGGGATGGTTGCCTTGTATGGACCACTGTATCCTTGATTGATCCACCTAGTTGCTATAATCGGACTTCGGAAGTTTTATCGACTGGTCCATTCATTGCACCCAAGTAGTTATAAATAAAAGGCAATTTTTATGCTTAATTCAGTCTTTGTATTTGAACAGTCTTTTAAAGTAATTGGTAATAATCAGCTATATCTAACAAGTTTTAATATATATTTTCAAGTTATGAACAACTTTCAAATATGTACCGATTTTTAATTGTACTTTGTGGGTCCATCTTCCAGTACCTAACCACGTAACAACTTAAAAAATGGAACTGCACATTTGCTGCGAGTATATAAAACAATAAATCTGAATGCTCCTCACAAATTGACACATTTTAACGAAAATAAAAAAGTATAATTCTTACAAAATCTCTAAAAGGAATTCTCATAAACTCGTAGATAATAATATAAAGAAATTGTCAAAGATAAAAAATATTTTTGTACGTACCCAATCACTCAAATCTTAACATGTTAAATCAATCTATTTACGACCTAATTTAATGAAGTTGGTAAAACTTAACATTGACAGTAATATTTATTATTTAGTAAATATATAGAAAATCAACATTAAACACAAGCAAATAAATGTTATTGACTAAATAATAAAAATTAAATGATACGTTATACTTATTTTGGTTTTTGAGATCACTCAGCGACATGTTGGACAAAAATATTTTTTTATCCCTTTCTTAACACAAGCACACTCTTCATGTACCCAACATTTACATGCTAAACATTGTATCATGTCTTCAATCGAGCATAAAACACAAATTTTACAGAACCACTTTTCCAACTCTTTTTGTGGAACGTCTTTCGCAGCTTTAACTTTTTTCATTTTTAGTTTAG
Organism: Coenonympha arcania; assembly: GCA_036785405.1. Lineage (NCBI taxonomy): Eukaryota > Metazoa > Arthropoda > Insecta > Lepidoptera > Nymphalidae > Coenonympha > Coenonympha arcania. The sequence goes on from CM072067.1 coordinate 11,088,594, forward strand.
GTTGGGTTGGTTTGGATTTACCTTTAGTTTTTGCTAGTGTTAATTCCATTTTATATGGAGATGAAGTAAGCTCTAAAGCACGCTGGGGTTTACGGCTTCTTTGTCTTAACTCTTGAATAACCTTCTTTGCACCTGGAGATATACTAGTTATTTGGAAATCAAAACTAGTGCTTAAACCTGGCTGTATGCTAGCTTCTAGTCTGCTAGTAGTAGCTGCTGTAACTGACTGACCATCAGCTATAGGAGCATTATCTTCTAAATCAGAATGGGTAACAGATACAAGCGGCTGAACTGCATTTTCTATAGAAATATTAGAATAAGCGCAAATATTAGGACAATTTTGGTCCTCCAGAGAACGCTGATGTTGATCCAGTCTTACTTGCCTTAATCTTTGACTAGATTTGTATGCACCTGAAGATTCACCATCTTCACGTAGTACTGCATGTACGTCTGATGGAACATTACTCGCCACTAGCAGAGCATGTTGTGGTTGAGGTTCAGAGCTAACGCTTAAATCTGGATGGTTTTGACTTTGTCCTGGATTTTGCGTCAGAGGCCTGATGGTGTTTGTTAATAACTGGGTATTAACAGCGGCTGGTTGGTTTGTTGTATCGTCTGGTATCAAAGAGAAAGGATCTGCTTCCATGTTTTCGTTGTCAAATTGAACTTCATTGTTGTGAGCGTTCGTAATTGTGATGAACTCGTAGTCTTGGAATATATTTTTGTTCAGGGGCCAAATACCGCATTTCTCAAATCCACTTGCTGCATTTCCAACAGACGCTGCTCGGGCATAAGCTTTTCCAAAAATCATTGAGATCTGAAATGCTGTAACGCATCGCCCAGGGTGACTGCGTAGCCATTTTTCCGTCTCATCTATGAAATAACAACTCAATGGTCGGAAGAAAGATGTGTCGAGAGGTTGAAGTTTGTTAGAAGTGTGTGCAGGAAGTGACAGTAGCACAACATTGTGTTTTTTCGCGTAATCAATGGCTTCCAGGTTTTTTGTGTGGCTTGTGGCACCATCAAGTATCAAAAGAATCTTATTTTCTGAAGTTGGCTTCACAGATGCTACAAAGTGCTGGATCCATACGAAGAATATTTTCTTATTTATGTAACCACTTTCGGGATTAAACGCAAAAATAGAGCCTGGTGGAGCTCCATCTTGTAATTCATCTTTGGCACGTTTGCGTTTAAAAATGATGAGTGGAGGTACGAAATATCCAGCTGCGCTTGCGCAACACACAGCTGTTGTAGTGGTGCCACGTTCTCCACTCGTTATTGCGCCAACTTGATGTTTACCCTTTTTTGCTAGTATTTTTCTTGGCTTTCTTTGAACAGTGGAGAGTCCTGTTTCGTCTACGTTAAAAATATATCTTGGATCGTTGATTCCATGTTTATCCATAATTCGTTCCAATTTTTCAAAAAAGTCATTCACTGTTGGCTTATTAAAGGCTGTAGCTCTGTCAAATGAAGTTGCTCTTGGCTGTCTCAGACTTATTTCAGGATGTCGCTTTAAGAATCCGTAATACCATTTTTTACCGGCCATTTCTTTTGATTTATTGAACCGGTGCTTTAAGCCACTTTTTTCTGCGATTTTGAATGCCAAACTTCTGACATCCTGAGGTGTGATGCCATATAAACAACTTTCCATTTCTAAAATATAATCTACTAATTTTTTTTCCAAATCAGGTGTGAGATCTCCTTCAGAGCCTACAATCTGCTTTTCCCCTTTAGCTTTGACGTTCTTATTGTCAAATCTTCTTTTTAATGTTGCTTTTGGCACACCATATATTCTGCTAGCTTGATTTAAACCCACTTCTTCATTACTCAAAGCTAATAATGCTAATTTCATGCTGCCTTCATTCCAATTATAATACTGGCCTCGTTTTGCCATGCTAAAACAAAAAAAAAAGTATAAATGACGGCAATAAGTTAGTTCCTTTGATTGGACCGGTTCAATGAAAGAAACTTACATGGGTCCATTCATGGCAACTCATTATGATCCCAATCAAACTATAACTCTAGGAAAAGTAAATATTTTTTGTGACATGTTATTAATAGGTTAGCTGAACGGATAAATATGCAACCCTACTGCAAATAATTGGAAAGAAATACTATAAAAATCTGTACTTACATGGTAAAGAATGACGCACAAATTTTACATCGGGAGCTCGTGAAACACACCGACGTACGTCCTTTCTCTACGAAGCCTGCGGCGACACTGAAGGTTGAGGGGCAAGGTGCGGGGTTCAATAGCTAATGTCTCATCGTAACGGACCATTTTTAGGACTGTTTATTTTCGAGAAATCAAAGTGGTCCAAACAAAGCGCTGGTCCAATGATTGTAACCTTACCCTAGGTACTTCCATTGCGGCGTTATTATCGCAGCAGTGTGTGACTACATGACCATCCTAATACATTATTATCGGATAATAACGCGCCTGTGTGGGGGAGGCTTAAAGGACAGGTAAATATTGCACCGGTAAACTTAATGTTTCCGTAAATTATTAGTCAAATTTGTATAGGAAAATATACTAAGTTACTGGATGTACCTAGTCACACCAAAGTAATTTCAGTATCATCTAGGTAATCTGTGAAATTGTTATGAATACCTAGCTATTAATATGATATTTAAGTACCTAGATACTCAAATAAGTAGGTACTGGTGTAACAGATATACGCGTAGTAGGTAACATACTTATCTGTGTAGGGACAATTTACAAATCTTTCGGTACTTTACAGTTTTAAAATTAGCTACATTTAAATAATTATTTTATTGTTGAAACTATGTATCTATACTTCTGTTAGGTATTCTGTTCTGTGTAGACCATTACTGATATCATTGTATTACTGCCACGTAGGTATAGAATACAGCAATTGTAACTTGTACAGTACAAATTAATATTTAAAAAATATTTGTATTAATTTATCATCATAATTATAATATTATAATTTCTTAACATTTTGATCTGATCTTGTAAATATTTTCATTATATTATTTAAGATTTTAAACTTTCGATTAATTGCATTGGTCTAAAATACCTACCTTAATTATTTAATACCAAAGTTTATATTATAATGTGAATTTTGTATTAATATTTATTAATACTTACAATAAATTGATACTTTACGTATTAGCAATTGTTATTTCACTGCAATTTCCTAGTTTATATCACCATTCTTAGCAACCGAGTTAACAAAAGTTACTCTTTTGTTACGCTCTGCTATTATTATCCGGCCGTTCAGAGAATGCGTTCCTGACACATCGCTTTTGAACTGACGAAGTAACTTTGTAATGGCGTTGCAGTTAAGATAAAAATATTATTGCTGGTTGTTTACCGTTTTAACAATTGATGAGCATTAAAACAACATTATTATATCAATAATCAATTAATGTTATAATTTTGTGCCAAACTGACTGTCAAATAACTGCCGTACAATTTACGGAAATTTTTTAAAAATCTTTTATTTACGTTATTAACGAATGATAACATTAAAATTCGAATAATTATACTAACTTACAATAAATGTATTTATTTTTGGCTAAAATTATTACAATTACTTAATTAACAAATATAAAAACTAAAGCTTTTAAAAGTCAAACCACGTCGAACGGCGCTGTTTCAAGGTTATGCCAACTGTTTTTTTTTGTTTTGTATGACGAATTGAAATGTGTCAGAAACGCATTCTTTGAGCGGCCGGAATATAGTAGCAGTTCTTGTTTGACGTTGTGATGCGCTTAGTAGTTTCTACTAAGGAAAAATGATTGATGATGATGAACGTCACGACACACAAAAATAGACGTTGTTGACGCGACCACAGTCGCAGCATCCTCAACACATCCGAAAACAAGAACAATAAAACAAGCCGGATACACAAAGTGACTAAGTATTTTCGGTGCTCATTACAAAGAACAAGTTATTTTGACACATTACAATGTTGCCTGACTACCATCTCACCTGGTGGTAAGTGACGATATTCAATATACTCTATGGTGACGATGCAGCCGAGGATGTTATCGTACTAACTAGGAAGGGGTAAGCAACCCCTAACGGTCTCTACACAGCATCGCACTAGAACGCTTAATCGCTTGAAGGCGTGTCTTTACAGCTAATTAAAGCCGCGCTGAAATTAACACCAGACCAGAACTGAGCCAATTTAGAAATCAAATATATGTAGAATTAATTATTATAAAATACTAAAGCGGCCCGAGAACTAATCGAACTCGCGACCTCCCATTCGAATCAATGGCGCGCGTCGTCAACTAACTACACCATGGGAGATTTTCGAATATAATATTATGTAGAATAATATTTTAGTTGTTTAAAATATGATACCTACTGGAATTAAGAAATACAAAATCAACTGAAGGAATGGTAGGTACGGCAAAACTTTGTAAAGTAAGTACCTAGAAGTTTATAGTGTTCACATATAAAAACTAAATCTTTTTTGAATATTTAAGGAATCGAGTTAAATTAAAGGTACCCTGGATAGACGCATAGGCTACGCTTTACGTATTTCCGTTTTTAATTTTAGTTTTTTTTTTTCAAATTAAATACGAAAATATGGAATAGAAATCCTCTCGTTTGTGGAATTATATAGCTCCAACTACTAAATTACCGGCATAGATAATACGGTAGGTATTTGGTTAGCGGTATTACGGTTCCATAATCGTCTTTAAGTATCCTATACTCTGTGATCATCTTTATTTGTCAAAATCAAAAATCTGAGTGTGACAGTGACAGTTGACATCGTATAAAAATTTGGACTAGGAAACTCAATGAAAAGTCAATTTTCTTGTGAATTACTATTGAAATAATTATTAAAATTAGTTAAAACTGTTTATCTATAACTGAATAAAGGTACTATGCGTTAGGCTGGATTACATATTTTATTAATCAAACATTAGAATGGCGGACAGAGACCTTTCGTTAGGACCTCGAGAAGGAGTAACTTATCCGGTGAGGGTTCAATACTGTGGAAATTGTTCTATGCCCATAGAATATTGCGAATATTACCCGGAATACGATAAGTGTAAACAGTGGCTAGAAAAGAATTTACCAACTGAGTTTGAAAAAGTGAAGATAGGTGAGTTGTGGTTGAATTCGGAAATGTGAGGTTATATTTAAAGATCTTCCGTCTAATCGTTGATAACTTCATCAGATGAAGAAGATAATGCTGGTGGAGAGGAAGAAAAGAAACGCCAGAAGCGAGGTGGGAAGGGTATGCTAAAGTCTAAGAAAAAAGAAGATGTTCCCAAATTAGTCCAAGTATCCCGAGCTCCCCGTGGCAAGAAGAAATCGGTCACAGTTGTGTCTGGTTTGAGTACTTTTGGTAAGATTTTCTAATATACTTGACTTTTATTTTAATGCCTATTATATTCTTTTGTATTACTCATATCAAATTCACAACCAGAGTATCTCACTAAATCTTTGGACCCAACAGACTAATAATAAATAATTCTAGGTCAAGTTATATGAAAGAGAAGGACAAGTCATAAACAGAGTTCAACTGTTCCACTGCTATTCTATATTTATTTGTTAAGCACTAAATGGTATCAATTTTATTGTGCATAATCTGTGAACTGAACTAATTTGACACATCTAAAAATAGTGCTGTCCTTTTTAAACTGCTCCCCATGAAAATGGACAGCACTATTTTTTGACATATGGATTTTGTACAAGAGAATTGATACCAGTGTAAGTTTTTAGACCCTTATGAAATTTACAGATATAGACTTGAAAGTAGCAGCTAAGTTCTTTGGCACAAAGTTTGCGTGTGGATCGTCAGTGACGGGCGACGATGAGATAGTAATCCAAGGTGATGTGAAGGATGATTTATTTGATGTGATTCCTGAAAAATGGCCTGAGGTAAACAATTTTTCTTTTCTATGAATCCTTAAAATATACTGTTTAGATCTACAATAATGTAGCAAGTATGTGGAATCTATTTAGTATTTAATTTATTAATACTTTTGTGTAGTAGTTGTTTTATGTAATGTTAATTAATTAATTATGCTCTTTAGCACTGTTAAAGTCCAATGTGAAATTTGTTTCTGAATAAAAAAACTGTTACTAAATAGACAAAACAGATAAGACAGAGGCCTAGTACAGATTAGGTATGCAGCTAAGGTATAAATTATTATGTCTTTGACAAGCACATTGGGCAGATTTTTTTATTAATTTATAAAAAAATCATACCAAGCTTTAAACAGATAAAATGAAATGAATTTTAAACATTGGTTAAAAATAAAAGTGAATGAATTAAATACTCATGAACACTGCCAGACATTGCCTTTAGATACTTATAAATGTAATTTCATTTTTTCCAGATTGATGAAGACAGCATTGAAGATTTGGGAGACCAAAAGAGATAGTGCCAATATCCAGGAAGCTATGACCAATTGTCCAGTGATTCTGTTTCTCAACATGAATGCAACAACTGTATGCTGTTTGTCATGGAAAATAGAAATAATGTTGCGGCAATCTTTTATTTATTTTACCAGCTTTTTTCATAAATATAAAATACTTTTACAGAAATAACGTTTTGCATTTTTATTTTTTGTGTTATATCCTTTTACCTTTGATCATAGAGTAGAGACCTTATATTATAATATTTTCAAAAACAACATATTCCAAATAAAACAAACTATCCTTTACATAGATAGTATATACCTAATCAAAGATCCTTTCAGTGAAGACTCCTAACTATGCCAATGAAGTATGAGCCGTGTTTCAAACACGAAAGTTGCCAATTTTCTTTGGTGGTGATCTAGCCAAAGCGCTGCATTAGAAACCCCTCAAAATGCATCAGTGCCATGCAATGATGCCATAGCCATAGAGAAGGTTGGTTTATTGGGTAGCCATGGCTTATGATGGCCACCGTACTGTATGTTAAAAGTAGTCTGTGTTGGCCACAGCCTCAATACTCTATGGCCTCAATGCCCTTTTTACTTGGATGAATAATAATTTAATAGGTATATACACAGAGCAAGGAATGACTTTATATTGGGTATAGGTACCTACTTTAGTGATTATTCGTCCAAGCTCTTTTACTTTATGATGTGAGCGACATCTAATGACTGATTTTAGAATTAATATTTTATATACCGTAAGGTAGATGGCAGTGCAAAACCGGGCAGTGGCTTCGATAAAATTAATGCTTTTTAATTATTATCGTTGAGCGAGACAAAATAAAATAATAATTTTACACAATTTTTATCCATATGGATAAAAATAAAGAGAATTAAAAAAAATGGTTTTTATTTTATTATATTTTATACTGGTAGCACAGTCAATTACATGTATCATTTTTTAGCATAGCAACTCTGTTTTTACTTTGCAAAATCAAACAACACCAAACTCAAGTCACAAAATAAAATCACTTTTAAACGTTTTGCGTTCAATGTATGTTGTGTTTGTAGAACTAGAACAATGAAAGTTTAGTGCTACCAGTTTAGTGTAAAGTAAACTGGACGTGGAGAGTTGTAGGAAGTGATTAGGAGCTCAAAATCAGAATGTAGCGCTTAGTCAAGTTCCACTAACGAGTATTCCCAATTTGTGATATCGATCTTTGTCCTAAAGTGCAACTTTGAAGACTCGAAAATGTCAGTGGTTAAAGCAAAAGCCCTTGTGAAAATGGAAGTTATCCAAGTTGGTGAATACGAATTCACCAAGCAAGATATTATCGGACATGGAGCCTTCGCCATGGTATACAAAGGAAGGAAAAGAAAGGTACCCTTTAATATGCGATTTCCTTTCTATGTCATCGATTTTATGATCACAACATTAGATTACGAATGTTTTGTTTTGATGTTTCTGATTAGGTGAGGGTGAGAAGTGTAATTTGTATGTTTGGGGCGGTATCGATTTGTATCAACTGTGTTGGGAATTGGGGTTGGAGAGCTTTGTGCCAAGAGAAATGCAAATTGCAAAGTATAGTAAAATCTTGCTGTGGCTTTACATAGCTTGCTATTTACTAATTTGTGGACTGTGGTACAAAATAAAATGAACATTTGGTTGAATAATGTTGGGGTATTCTGGCTCCAGCTAGGTCTCTTCTGTATTGTTATACTTATAGGGATTCATATAAAAACACCATTAGACTGCAAGAGCTTCTTCAATGCACATTGACTCACACGGTACAGTGGACATAAGATAAAGACAACAACCAAGGATCAGGGTTGCCACTTACATTTCCATAGATAACACTCCTCCTCAACCCTGAACTTATTAACTTCTTTCTATTAATTAGCAAAAACAAACAAAAATATCCAACATTCTTAATTCTTTTAGTCTATGACCACTATTAACTTTCTATTTCTTACTTATTCTATGCCAAAAAACTTGGCATCCTGAACAAGGTTAAGCGGTACTTCAAGCCCGAACAGCTTTTGACGCTATATGAAGCTCGAGTTCGCTCCGGCATGGAGTACTGCAGTCACCTATGGGATGGATCTGCCAAATACCAGCTCGATGCATTGGACTCGGTTGATCGCCGCGCACGCAGAATAATCGGCAAGGAATCGCTAACACGGGCGAAACTGCTCAGTTTAGAACACCGACGCAGTGTTGCCTGTTTAGCGGTTTTTTACAGGATATATTTTGGAGAGTGTGCTCAAGAACTCCACAACCTTGTGCCACCTTCACCTTTCTACCATAGAACCGCGAGACGTCGAGAGAATTGGCATCCTTATGTGGTTGATGTCCAGCGTACTCGGACGAAACGCTTTTCTTCTACGTTTCTGATTCGAACCGCTAAGGTGTGGAACACCCTTCCAGCTTCCGTGTTCCCAGCCAAATACAATCTGGGTGCCTTCAAGAGAAGAGTGAATAGGCATTTTCTAGGCAAGCGCGCTCCATCCTAGACCTCATCATTTCTGTACATCGGACTTGATTGTAGTCAAGCGCAAGCCTATCAATTATAAAAAAAAAAAAAAAAAAAAAAAAAAAACAAATAAAACCTCCATTAATCAAAGGGATAGACATACATAATACTTAGCAGAGCAGCAAACAAACAATAAAAAAATTGTCAATCTTCTACTCCCATAAGAGTTCTAAAATAACAGAATAAATTCTTGTTTAGTGGTTTGGTTAACATATCTGCAATCTGTTCTGAAGTTTGAATATATTCTAATACAATAATGTTTTGTTCTATTAAGTTTCTAATAAAATGATGCTTAATATCAATGTGTTTTACTCTACTACTGTTTTCCCTGTTTTTAGCAATATGAATACACGACTGATTATCTTCAAATATTACAATTTTATTACATTGAACTCCTAAATTATTTAGCAGTCCCTTAAACCATACTGACTCTCTTGCAATCATACTGAGAGCCATGTACTCTGATTCAGCAGTTGAGAGAGAGACGGTTTTTTGTTTTTGAGTTGACCAAGACACAATATTCCCATATAACTGTAAACAGTACCCTGAAACCGACTTTCTATCAACATCAGCAGCCCAGTCTGCATCACAGAATCCTTCAGCAACATTTTTGTACTTTTTATTATTCTTATACACCAATCCATAATTTGCTGTTAACTTTAAGTACCTTAAAATCCTTTTCAAATAAGTGAAATGTTCATCTGATGCATTATTCTGAAATCAACTGAAATAGTTTACAGCAAAGGATAGATCGGGTCTAGTACAAATAACTAAATATATTAGACAACCAATCAACTCACGGTAGGGCTGGGTACAAGTATAACTTTCTGACTTTTCAAGTTTCAATCCAACTTCACATGGTGTCGCTACACTTTTGCAGTCCTTCATATTGAACCTTGAAAGCACTTTTTCTATATAACTTTTCTAATGAATCTTTATCACACCTTTAGTACTGTCCCTCTCTATTTCAATACCTAAAAACTTGTGAACTTGTCCCAAACTTACCATTTCAAATTGTTTTTCTAGTTTTAACATAAGGTCTCTAATTTTCTTTTCACAGTCACTTATGATTAGAATGTCATCCACATAGAGAAACACATACACACTTATTACACCTGTGTTTTCTTGTAACAAGTATAAACAATTGTCATAATCCGAACACTTTAAGTTATTTTGACACATAAACTCATGGAACACTTTATTCCAACACCTTGGACTTTGTTTAAGACCGTAAATTGACTTATTTAGTTTGCACACTTTCTCACTTCTATGCTGACCTGGTAAACTCATGAAAATCTCCTCCTGAAGTACACCATGAAGAAAAGCAGTTTTCACATCCATTTGTTCTATTTTCAGATTATCATGGTTTGCAATTACAAGCAAAGACCTTAAAGTTGTGAGTCTCCCGACGGGAGCATAGGTTTCATCATACTGTGAGGTCTGGAAACCTTTTGCGACCAACCTTGCTTTATAGTTATTTTCAGATTTCTTTCTAAATACCCATCGGCTTTCTATAACTTTCTTGTCCTTTGGTCTTTCTACAATAGTCCATGTTTGATGTTTCTCATGTGACTTTAGTTCGCTATCCATTGCTTCTTTCCACCTGTCACTTTCTACGCTTTCCATTGCTTCTTGTAACGTTTGTGGTTCATCATTTATAAATGTATTAGATAAGAATGCTGCATGAAAGCTCTCATAATCCTCCATCCATACTGGTCTTTTTCTCTGTCTCTGTTCTCTGATTTCTTCTCTACTATCGTTAGATTTTGTTGATAAATTTTCTATTTTCTCCGGACTACCTTTTTCTACCTACCTACCACTTACATTTCCATAGATAACAAATCCAAAAGTATGTGTTGGAATTAAACCAATAATTAGGTCATTACCCTGATGAATTTCAAATTATGAGACAAGTTTGGTTTATAATGCTTTGGATATCCATATATTTTTTGAATAGAATTCACTAAATGATCATACTGACTATTGAGTTTTTTAATGTACTGTAAACAAACAAAATTGTTGTCATGACTATAAATATATCTAAGAGCCCAGAATGAAATATATGTATTATTTAACCATTTGCAGCTTATTGCCTGTAAGTGCCATTGAATAGATTTTGGTTTTTATAAATGCTGGAATGTTCCCGGACACAAGCAGTATCAGTCCAAATTTTTAAATTAACCCACTGCTTACCAGTGGACTGTCCCCCAGCTTGCCACACCTGTATATTACTAACTGTTACCCATGACTTCATTTTCATAAGCCTGGACCAATTTTCAGTAAGGGTTTTGAAATTGGTCACCTTATATATTTCTTATAACATGATATATCTTTAACCTTCTTAAAAGCTCGGTCAACGATCGATTTCTGGGTGGTCATAAAAGGAAATAACCACTCAGAAGGGTCTATTTGTCACCTATCTGTTATCCAAGGCGGGGTACCAAGTACCAAACTTGCTTCGCTCGATCTTGTTTTCTGAGTTATTTGTGACAATCAACTTCTGTGAACGAGTACTTCTTTAGCCTTGTGATAACTTGAGGTGAATCTTTAGCTTTCACTCTTTCGCTTTAACCCTCTTAAAAGCTCGGCTTCAAATGAAGGCGACTCGATTTAAACCTTCACCCCAATTTTTTTCTGGGATAAATATAGCCTTCATTTGACAGGGATAATGTATCTAATGAAAAAAATTTTTAAAGACTGGAAAATAACAGATTAGAAAAAAAAATCTACCTAATCTACTCTGGCACACAGATGACTAGGAAATGCATAAATGCGGAAATGGTTTTAATTTAATACTTGATGACTATATATTCCTTTATTTAGCAGAGTGCATACCTCAGTCATTAAACCCTCATAAAACCCTTTGATCCTCAACTTAAATATCAACCTTCGCTTTGAGCTTGGGGAATAAACATCTTGGATTGGATTTTATGCATTTGTTGTAGATCTACTACTTTTTTGATAACTCTCCAACTTAAAGAAAATAAGAACTTGTCAGTATAAGAACAAGCCTATGAATTGTACAAGTGTATAGTCCCAAAATTGATTAAAACAAACCAATAAGTCCAAATTGAACCTTGGTAGTAAATAAGTTACTCGAGGGGTTTACTAATTACCATTATGATTTCTGCTATGCATCTCCAGGATTCATATTCTGATACTCTTTGCGCAAAAAAAGCATAGTACACACTACACACATAACTTTTTTAAACTTAAAAATATATATAGTTTTATATTGTTAAATAAATAATTTCCGTATGGACTGTGCGTTATGCGAGGACAGAGTAATTGCACTAGTGTTACACAACTAGAAATCACAGTCTGTACCCAGCTATAAAATAATTAAAACAAACCAAATGAACCAAAACACGAGGAGTTTACTAGATGCATTGAAGAGTTCCTTACCCACTTCCTGGTTCAATCTAATGATTGAATATGATCTGATTTTAAGCATTGGTATTAAATAAATCTGCTAAGTTAATAAAAAAGTTTCCATGTTTGTTACCATTTCATTTCATGCCACCTTGTTTGTGATAATGTCATCCGAATTTTCTGAATCCTTCCAGATTTTGACTTAGCGATCTTGTCTTGAGATTGCATTCCTAGGTAGAAGGTAACTACTGATGTATTCTTTTTATTAACTAAAAGAATGAAGAGATGAGGAACTCAGCCTGAGTTACTGGTTACAGCGCCCTTACAGGGTTCCTTTGTTTGTTTGGCAAATTATATTGACATGTAGCCTATTATATTGACATCTAGCAGATAATGTACTTTGGTTTTACATAACCAAAGAAATGAAAAAATCAGTAATAATGATGAAACTAAACTTTAAAAATAAATTACTTACTGACATCCCAGTAATTCGTGAACCTACATTATTGTTTTTATTGTTTGAATTCAAACATAGATGTAGTACTTATGTGCCATATATAGGCAGCTGTCTATTGCCTTATAGGTAAAGGGCTTTGTCGACAGATCTTATTAAGTGCAAGTTTCCACACAGCTGCCATTCTAGTTTGTACCTGTGTTTATTGCACCCAAACTAGGTTTAATGCAACTCGATTTATTTGCACGTGTCTTTAATTTACGGCGTGCATTATAATCTCCCGCTCCCTCTAGCCACTCACGCGGTATTTTATAAGTTGTTGCAACTTGCAATTGCAGGCTATCCTTGCCCCACTCGAGTTGTGAAAGCCAGGCTGTCTAGCTGGAGCTTTTGACGTTAATGATCCATTTTGAACGAAACATACGTTAAAATAATTATTATCTACAACATTTACCGAGTAGTAGTTAGTAACTGATACTACGCATCGCCCAATTAGTCGACAAGGGTCTTTGATTCAAGAGTTTGAACATAGCTCCCTGTGCTAAACAAGTGCAGGTTGGCGGGTTTAATTTTCCTTTGGGAACTTGTAACTGCAATGCAAGTTTCCTCATTATAGTCTCCTTCACTACTAAGCAAGCGCTATATGTATATCTTCGTTTCAACAAACGCACATAGCTCTGAAGTGGCAGACAGAGCTTCAGATTCAAACTCCCGTTTTTGGTGTTATCGTAATACCTATTTAATTCCATAATGCTACCTCACACTATCAGAAGTGGGATGATACGAACAGAAGCTGTGAGGTAAAAATCTTTCCTGACTACTATAAGCTAAACACGAACTGGGTCATTCCATGTCAAACGCTACCACACTATTTTTTTTAAAGTACTTATTTTTTACATTTATAGCTGCTCAAGTAAACCTAATTACAATGAATCATATTCATTGACTGAAAATTGTAATTTAAATATTTTTTTTATCATTTTTCTCTTGTGTTGAAGTATGAGACAATATTCTCTCTGGTGGTAGTAGATATTTTGGAGTTTAAATTGGCAACACTGAAACTAAATGACTTTAGTTGTCAAAGCTAATTTGGCGCCATTTTGAGTAGTGATACACGCACTTCTAGGTAGACGTAAAATTTTCTGTAAAGTGGTAAGTTTTCCTTTGTTTTTAGTACTTTTTTAACTGGAGACATCGCATGTTACACCCGTTACGGAAATAGGGGAAAAGTTTAATCTGTAGCTTACTTAATTCACTAAGAGCTTCACGGCTTTGGGAAAGTTAGGTTATGTTTGCAAACAAAATGCCAATGTCTTATATTTTATACAGTAGTTTGTAAATTTTGATATTTTCATTAACATATTTGCGTTACGCCCGTTACGTAACGGGTGTAACACTATTTTGGTGAGGTTTAGCGAGTGCAAAAAATTAGCTTTTAAGTGATTTTGAGGGCAAACTGGGTATTTTTTAAAGACAGAATGTTAGTAAACTTGGTTTCAGTAACATCTCATAATAATTTAAGGCTTTTTCTTTCTTTTAATTGTTTAATTCAAAATATAAGTTTTAGTTGCTATTAACTCACTTTATTTGCATGTTGGGTGTTTTGCATAAGGGGTTAATATTTTGTTGTAGGTAACGATGCCTTCAGCAAAAGAACGAATGAAAAAATATAGGGAAAGAATGAAAAATGACCCAGCGAAGCACGTCGAGTACCTTCAAAAAGAGAAGGAGAGAGATCGCAAAAGACGAGAGGCTTTGAAAATAAATAGTAACTCCAAAATAACATCGAACGAAAAATCAAGGCATAGAATGCGAGCTTACAGAGCACGATTGAAGGCAGCAAAAAACTTGGAAAGTCTTGCAGCTACCTCTCCTATTGGCAGCTACAAATGCTTGCAGTCTTTTGGCAAAGCAGTGCGGAAATTAAAGAAAAATTTACCAGGTTCTCCACTGAAGCGAGTTGCTGTGGTTAAAAAAATTGCTGCTGAGGTACTGGGCAACATCGATCAATTTTCAACACCTAATCATCGCGGAAAAAGTCTAGATGAGGAAATTAAAAAGGCTGTTATAGAATTTTATTATAGGGACGATGTAAGTCGACAAGCTCCAGGAAGAAAAGATTTTAAATCCGTAAAAGACCCTGTTACTGGAAAGAAGACAAAGAAGCAAAAGAAGACAATGATAATGACTATACGTGAAGCATATGAATTGTTCAAAGATGATCATCCAGACATAAAAGTAGGAAAATCTGTTTTCTACAGCTTGCGCCCAACTGAGGTAATTCCAGTGGCATTTACAGAACATGTCGTTTGCGTTTGCGCGCTACATTCTAACTTCATAAACACAGTGGAAAGTATAGGAAAGTGTCTGCTAGAGTTCCCTAAATCTCACACTGAGCTGATAAACGCTACAACTTGTAGCTCTGATAACGAAAAATGCATGTCTGGCTCTTGCACAGACTGTCCTAAAAACTTCTGGGAAAAGTTTGAAGAACATCCGAACTTAATTAAAACCATTTCTTGGAAGGAATGGATGTTTTTGAATAAGCGTCCAAAAGTGGTAATTAGGACGGTGTCGTGCAATGAAGCAATCAATGAACTGAAACGTAAAATGCAAAAATTCAAGCAACACTCCTTCTTAAAAAGAGTGCAATCCAACTTTTTTCAGGAATCAATTACGGGTTTAAAAGAAAATGAGGCAGTAGTGCAGGTTGACTTTGCTGAAAATTATAAATTAATTAGTCAAGATGAGACGCAAAGCGCTCACTGGAGCCACGACCAGGTTTCTTTATTCACTTGCTGCATCTGGTTATCCAACGGCCAAAAAAAACCAGTTGTCTTAGTCAGCAACGACACGTCACATACTAAACAGGCCGTTTGGACTCTCATGAAAACTGTATTTGATTACTTACGAGAAGTTAACGATACCGTAAATAATGTAAAAATATTCAGCGACAACTGCGCTGCGCAATTTAAAAATCGATACATCATGTCACTGCTTTGGGAAATGAAAATTTATGCTGAACTGGATGACCTGCAGTGGATCTTTTTCGCTGCGTCACACGGGAAAGGTGCAGTGGATGGATTAGGTGGCACAGTCAAACGAGTTGCGTGGACTGGGGTAAAATCCAGAAAAGTCCTTCTCAATTCTGCAGAAGACTTTTTTTTGTATGTGGAGAGAGAAATTAAAGGCTTGCACATAACATACGTGTCTAAAATAGATATTGAAGATGAAAAAGCGTTCCTTGACAGTGTTTGGTTACACATCCTACCAATCCAGAAAATTCAGAGCTACCACCATTTTAGAACTGTAAATGAGAGTGAAATTGCAGTGGCACAAACCTCTAAATCAGAAAGAACTGTTGTTAGGATAAAGAATTTGAATGAGACCATAGACAAGACATACGAAGAATTGGACGTTATCAACCATTATCAAAAGCATAGTGAATGGAGCGTTGAAGACTTGCTTCCTCTCGCGGCATTAGCTACAAATAAAGAGAATGAAACTGAGCTGATTGTGGGTGGACTTCAATCAAATTTAACTGTAGAAACCGTCAAGAAAAAATTGCTGTTCAGTGATGTATATACCGACTCCGAAGAAGAAAACTCACAAGAACCCAATGCTGTGTCTATAAATAAGATTCAACCAGGAGTGTTTATCTTAGTTAAAATAATTGCAGAGGGTAAACAAAGAACTGAATATAAATATGCTGCGATTTGTCAGAGTTCCATTGATGACGATGAAGGCGAGGTTCGTGTTATGTTTTTAAAAATGATTGATAAAAATGCGAAAGTATTCATTACCAACGAACAAGACGTTTCTGATATTCCTTTTGAAAATATTATTAGAATTTTACCAGATCCAACGTTAAAAAATAAGGGTATCCGCACTTACTACAATTTTGAGTACAGTATTGATATTTTTGAAAAGTAAACCATTAATTTTAACATTACTTGAGTTCCTACATCATTTCACTTGTTTTGTGATTTAAATTTGTTAAGCAATTAAAGATTTTTCATATGTATTTTGTTTTTCACTCGTACTCGTTACGCCCGTTACAAAAGCCTGTTACGCCCGTTACGCACAAATATTTTCGTAAATTTTAAATGATTGTTTGCTTTTCTTTTAAAATATTCTAGATTGTGGGTTGTTAATTTGGCTACAGCTTAGTTTTAATTTTAATTTATTACACAAGGGCAATTCGCAGTCTTTCGCAAAAAGATCAAACCATCCGGAAGTAAGAGCCAAAATCAAGTTACGCCCGTTACGGCACTTGCGGCTGATTTTCTTGATATCTATAAAAGTAATAGAAAACTTAAATTAATATTAATTTAATATCGATCATAAAGCTACTAATAAAGTTATAAAATGAATATGCTTCCCTTATGAAAAATTATAAAATCACCATATGAACGTGTGCGACCTGTTACACCCGTTACATGGAATGACCCAACTAGTGCTACTATAGCCATGTTAGGTCACATATTTTATTGTAAGGAAAACTTAGGTGGTTTTCCGATCGCAAGTAGGTACCTAGATAATATTTTGTAGAAAGACAAAAGTATAGGCGTAATTTTTACTGAGGGTGAATAATTTGTAGTATATGTATGTATATACTTTTTTGTGCACCCAAGAAACAATTAACAAAAATTTAAGTAGAAATAAGAAGAAGAAACAGTTAACAATGAGGCGGACTTATCGCTAACTAGCGATCTCTTCCAGACAATCTCAGACCTATACTTCTGAAATAGTCGCCAGTTCCATTTAGGAATTATCATCACAATGAGATTACATTGCAGACAGGTTTTGAGTTCAGTTTCAGCGCTTTGTGTAAAGCCGGCGAGACAAAGCGACGCTGCTTACCATACGACACGCGCAATGCACGCCAAGGGCAAACTTGTTACACAGCCACGTGCGTTGCGACCGAAATGTCACCAGGTTACAGACTATAAACACACATTTGTATGATAATTGTAATTTATGGTATCAGTTATGGTAATCTAACTGTAGATAAAAACTTGTTTCCCGCCCACGTGTTCCATTTTGTGTTTCCTTATAATATGGAACCCCAATAATCAAGATTTTACTTATTTTATTTACATTTAACTTTTAAGGTTTCGTACCTAAAGGGTTAACAAGTAGGTAAATAATTAAACAATTAAAATGCATGACTGCCCTGTAGTAAAACGACTGTTCCATAAAAATATAGCGTATGTTACTCAGAAAGATGAGTATCTCTTCATATCCAAATCTCTTCAGTCGTTTAGAAGTTACGGTGGAATAAAGAAACTCACATACATACATGAACTCTAAAAACATTACACTCCTTTTTTTGGGCGGTCGTGTAAAAAGGGTCACTACATCTGTGGTCACTACTGCTAATACTTCACAGTCCGTCTGTCCATCTGAAATTTTCACAGACGATGTACTCGTATATCTGTCGACGCCATAACAAGTAACACTAAAAAACAGGATAACATAAATATTTAACGGAGCTCACATATAACAAACGTGATTTTATTTGCCGTTTTTATAGAAATGGTACGGAACCCTTCGCGCGGGAGTCCGACTTGCGCTTAGCCGGTTTTTTATTTTTCCTAGTATAGCATGTACTTATAACAAAGTAGCTAATAGATGAAGATTGTCACGGAGTGTCTTTTGTAGGTATAATTTATAGATTAACATTAAAATTAGTAAACCTTGCTGTTGTTGTAAACAAAACAAAACCCGGCTGAGTTGGTTGTGTTTTTCTTCTCAGTGCAGGGCGCGTTTGAACCCTCGTAAACTTAGATTTAGGTCGACTTGTAGTTATTACCATACATATGCGACAAATATCATAATGACGTTTTACAAGAGCCTGTACGTTAGGCCTATGTAAAATAAATTACCATACATATGCGACAAATATCATAATGACGTTTTACAAGAGCCTGTACATGCCTATCGTCTAAGTGGCTAGAGCGATGGTACAGCGTGGCGCAGGTACCTATGTTGAAATCAGGTCAAGCAGTAATCGGTCCCTGAGCCTGTACGGAATGTAGGCCGGGCTAATGTTAGCCCAGCGCTGGCGCACCACCGCCGCCGGCTCCCTTCGAAATGTAAGCAAATAAAATTGCATGGACTGTTGCCACTCCACTAAATATAGCCTCGAAAGTCCTGTGACCTAAGTATCTGGGCGTTTATACCGAGTCTTATTTGTTATTGCTTATTGTTTTTTCAAAGAAATTGATAATGTAACTTACCTATTTAAAACTTGTGCTATAATTCAATAACACCTGCGTACACACTACACACGCTTTTGAAAACGAGTATGTACAATTAAATAATTTTTCACCTTATTTTGTAACCATGGGGAGTACGTAGCTGTTGCTAGACAGAATTTACCGACTACGGAACCAATATGTTTCACTGTTATGCTATCTATAAGTATGACTTATGCCAAGTTTAATATCTTGGCTTAAGCATAAAGTATTCCAGCAAGATTAGCAGCTCATGATTTTTCAAGACAGTGATCAAAATACCTGTCGCATAACCGTACGTCCCATGGCGTTATTTCCGTATTAATGAATTGATGATTAAAAAGTTTCTTTATACCTACTATACTTCCGCATTTAGTCCATAAGAGAAGCTGAACATCAAGGTTTTTGTCATTAACTTATCGACTTTTGCTATTTATTGCATCATTATCTTGCCCTTTGAAACCATAAACAATTCTGAACTATCATCATATTTTATAGGTCTTGATCTAATGTAACTACATACTAGGTATATTCTCTTTCCGATTTGTACCTACATTATTGCCTCCCGGGCTGCCACATGTTTTGCCACTTACCCCGTAATCTTTATTATATCTACCTACAATCTACATGCATCCGGAGTGATGACAATAATTGTGCAATATCCTGCAATATCCTGCAATATTACACTTATCAGATCAAAGATTTAGGTACTATTAGTTTATGTGTTGTATGGGTACACAAAAAAATTATAACACTATAAGGATAAGAACAAGCAATTGTGCTATCTATAATTAATTTTAACCTTTTATATTTAGATGCCAAAGTTTGATAGTGAAACAATCTGTTAGCTACATACTAAACTTTTGTTCCCAGAATCCATCACAGTCGGTAGCGGTGAAAGTGGTCACGAAGAAGGGCATACAGAAGGCGTCGGAGATCCTCGTGAAGGAGATAAAGATCCTGCGCGAGCTGACGGCGCTGCACCACACGAACCTCGTCGCCATGCACGACTGTATGGACAGCCCGGCCTACGTCTATGTGGTCATGGAGGTAAGTGTGTTTACTCACTGTAACCCTGGGTTACTCAAAGTGTAGTAAAAAAAGAGCCCTTTCACCTTGGCTCCCACTTTTCAAAATGTATCCGTTCCGATTAGCGATCATATCGACCTCCTGGGTATTAACATCTCACCCAATCTCAATTTTGGGAAATGCATCGAGGAAAAGGCAAAAACAGCCGCCAAAAAAGTTGGCATCCTGAACAAGGTTAAGCGGTACTTCAAGCCCGAACAGCTTTTGACGCTGTATGAAGCTCAAGTTCGTTCCGGCATGGAGTACTGCAGTCACCTATGGGATGGATCTGCTAAATACCAGCTCGATGCATTGGACTCGGTTGATCGCCGCGCACGCAGAATAATCGGCAAGGAATCGCTAACGCGGGCGAAACACCGACACAGTGTTTAGCGACGCAGTGTTTAGCGGTTTTTTACAGGATAGATTTTGGAGAGTGTGCTCAAGAACTCCACAACCTTGTGCCTCCCTCACCTTTCTACCATAGAACCGCGAGACGTCGTCCTTCCAGCTTCCGTGTTCCCAGCCAAATACTATCTGGGTGCCTTCAAGAGAAGAGTGAATAGGCATTTTCTAGGCAAGCGCGCTCCATCCTAGACCTCATCATTTCTGTTCATCAGACTTGATTGTAGTCAAGCGCAAGCCTATCAATTATAAAAAAAAAATAGGGCGTTCGCGACAAGATTTACGTAATGTGCAACAAATAGTTTGGGGGTAGAAGGGTAAAAAATACTTTGCGATCTATTCTCATACCTACCACATAATATGAAGAACTTACGTACAAAGGAAGAATGACCAAAAGTGGTATCAAGTTTTTCATGAACCAAAATCGAAATATAGTAAAAGTAGCTGGTCCGGCATACGTTGTTTTGCCATTAGGGATATAAAAAAAAGCTTACGACCTACCGAACATACACAGAAAATTTTATAATCTGTCGAGCCGTTTCGAAAGACTTTGGTAACAAAAATTGGCACGAGAATTTTCTATATATTAGAGAAGATACATAGACCGTGTTTAGGGAGTGGGAAGTTTGGGGGGGTTCGCTGTCACCTAAAAACTTTAATGGGGGAACGTGAAACCCAAAGTTTGAGGAAGTCTGCTAAAATTAACGAATCACTCCGCACGTTCGTGATCAGGTTCGAGTATCTACGTAGTGCGTGGTACAGTAAAACCGCACGTGTACGGTGTAGAGACTAGAGCTGAACTAAAACACTAGACATCACGTCGCGATTATTGGATACAACTTCAACTACAGACTACAGCTGTAGTGTGATTCACAACTGCGTTTTAATTAATATAATTTTTGTGTCATAAGCTCATACCACGTCGCACATTGAATAGAGTGAATAGAATAGCGTTGCGTATTAGCAAATTAACATGTTAGCACTAGAAAGTAAGGAGTTTATGAACACAGTTTTCTTTAAATAGTACTGTTTATTTAAATACACTGCAACAGTCCTGCACTATCCAAGATATGTCTTTGGCACTTGTTTTTATAAACGGGTATAAGCCGGTTGGTGACACATTTCTTTTATAATAAAGTTATCTAACGAGAAGCTATTCGAGATGACTGAGGCCGTTAAGCTTTAGCCTCTTTTACATCTTCCAAATAACCGGGACACCAACATCATTGACCCGAGATAGGAAATTAATCCTTTCACTTCCGAAAAGTAAAATAATTAATTTCCTTTGTTGTCTTTCATTCAACTCACAAATTAAATACAAAAGTATTTATAAGCCTTATTTAGTCTAGATTTTAATTCAAGATAGGCATCAATTTTCATTAGAGCTGGTTAAATATAGCCGGAACAATAAAATTACCACACAATGCCGGACTGGTCCGATCGCTTTGTTTAATTCGGTACGTGGATGCAACAATTACCAGGAAATGGTGAAGTTGTTAACGGGCATTAGGCGCCTGTCCGTAACCCACTGGCCTTGCCCTTAATCCGTCCGCCGATAACGCGCGTCGCATGTCGTTGCGTTGACAACTTCGTACGCGCAATATTGCCGGAACTTGGACCTCAGTGATCCGAGCATGTCGGCTATTATCGGGATACTTCCAATGTTTTCTTGCGAAATGTATATCATCAACCCAAGCAGTTGTTCTCCTGTCTCTTACGAAAAGTTGTGTGAATGCAACAGCGTGCATTGCGCTCGATTATCACATAAAACGACGTTTTTTCTAATTACTAAAAAACTAAGTCAGTTACAATGAACTAATATCTATTACTACGTAGTATATTATAATAGGTAAATGACCAAATATTTGTTTTTAGCCTATTTCGAAATAATTAGGTGTATTTCCTAAAAGACTAGAAAGATATTTCAGTTTCTTTACTACCCTTCCACACACATTTTCTTACCCTATTGACTACACATAGTCCGGCGAGAGACGTTGCGAAATTCGCCGCAAATATGTTTTTTAGGGGGCTAAACATTGTGATGTACGAGTATATTCTTGTTGGAAAAGTGGAGGATTCATTTAAATCAAATTTAATGAAACACCAACCCAAATTTTCAAATCAATGAGCATGCAGCATGTTTGATTGTTTGCATTAAAATGAGATTCGTAATCGATATTATGCAATGTGAATACTAACCGGGTCATGGCTTTTAAATTTAAGTAATTAAGTATATTAAAAGCGTTTTGCGTTGTTGAATAAATTATTATGCGTTTTATACTTTCAAACTTTCTACTTGAAAGCTACAGCAGTTCAGAGCTCTGAGCTCTCAGAAAGGCAATTGAATAATCGTATGTTCATAGAACTACTAATGTTACAACAGTTATGACATTGAGAGTAGGTAGTATAAAAATATTGAGTCTCTGAAAATACTCTACGCTACTAATGCCCAACATTTCGATGATTCGGAAGCAAGGTCAAAAGGAGTTTCGTTCTACCTAACACGTTTGTTGTAGATTAGAATCGCTAGTCTGGCAGCGTTTATTAAGACGGTCTTGACTTATTTAAACTTAAAATGATTGTTTTACGGTTATAGTAGATAACTGATACTCTTACACAATACACACCTCAGTGCTTGCGTGGTACCACGTGCTTTTCTTTTTAAGTATTGTGTGATAAAATATGATTAATATTGGTTAATCTATACTTTATACTTTAATTTTATAAGGCGGAAAGAGTCTGTCCCGTCTGTGGCGGTTCCGAATTATTTTTATTAACAATTATTTTTTTGATTCCATTAATCCAGCATGGCTATAATATTACGCTATAAATAATAGGGACGGAGTATCAATGAAAAATTTTGCAAATACGGGAAAAATTGTTCCTTTTCGAGGGCTTCCGTGGTTCCGTAGCGTGCGCTGCGTAACCGGTTAAAGTTACGCAATAGTCGTTTATAGCGGAATTGTTCATCTTTAACTGTTCTAAATAAAGTCCGCGACACCACAGTCCACATGTGTATCTTTTAAAGTTCATTCTTTATAACGAGATAATATGTAGAAACCGAAATTCATGCTGGCGACGCGACGCCGTGTACTTCAGCTAGTTAATAATGTGTACAAATAAATTATAGAGTATATATATATATATATCAAACTAAGGTTGCTATGTATTAGGTATTGTATGGTCTATATACCAGGAGATAAGGAAATCAGTTGTGCGTGTGAATCTAACCACGCGGGCCGAGCGTGCCGTTGTCATGTCGTCGCGACGCATGTCCTACTCAGAACCTACTCAATTCGACGTTTATAGCCCGAGATAAATGCCAGATAAAATATTGTACAGATAGCAGTTTAGCTGTGAATAAATTAATATCAAATTTTAGCATTTGACCAACAAACCGATATCATTAGGGCGTGTCTCCATTACGAATTTCTTAACAGGCGGTAGAGTTAACAATGCTTTTTCAGAACGAGTTTGATTTTATCATTGGCATCATATTTCAATGCTTTTCGAAAATAAAAAAGTTACAAGAACTATACATACTTATTAGGTACTAGATACCACTTTGTATGAACTCAATCCTAAAAGAGAAGAGATTGAGTCATTGCCCGTTTTACCTGCATTGGTAGTGGCCACCAAACAATTTTTCCTAGGTACCGACTATATAAATAAATCCATTCTTTAAGTTTCGATGCAAGGATCTGTCCACTAAATTAAAATAACAGTAAAACCATCTTCATATTTTTGTAAAAAATCCTTACTTGGAAGTCCAGTTTAGGAAATTAGTCCGAGTATTGACTGACTCAATGCTGGAATAATTTTTTAAGTAAAGTTTTTTTTTTATATACACAATGGGATGATGATACTGCTATTCCCGCAATTTCTGTAATGATATAGCCTACTTTGTCGTATTACTTTAAAAATTGCGATAAACTTGATTGCGATATTGCGAAATTATAAAAACTTTAGCGGGCAAAAGCGTTTAGATCGCTTTATTTGTATGGCCTTCCCCTAATAGATTAGTCGAACAGCTGATAACGCCGTAGACGGAATTTATCTAATTCTTAATAACCACTTAGCACGATAATAATAATATCCGCTGCTGAACTGTGTCGCCATTTGGCCTACTAACCTTTATATTATCATTTCGTGTGTACAGACTACAGTTCGTACTTCGAATCTTGTCACGTTATCCGTCGCTGGAACAGATAAAACTTTATGTAACGTTTAATGTAAATAAAGCGTAGTTAAAGTAAAGGAGTAAGTTTTGGTATTAAGCACTTGTCGTCGTCGTCTCCTGAAATGACCGCCAAACACCACGATTTTGCGCCCACCAGGCGGCGCCAGCGACTCCCCGTGACCCTAGGGCTTAAATAAATAAATAAATAAAATAAATTTATTCATTAGAATGTAGGTACAATTAAGGTCTAACACGAATATTTATGGTCCTTATACATTCTACCATATTGTGGTGATACCATACTGTCATACATTCTACCATAATGTCGTCCGTCCACCTGGTGGGGGATCGACCGACACTGCGCTTCACTGGCCGCCATTCCAGCACCTTGGGTCCCCAACGTCCGTCGGTCCTGCGAGCTATGTGCCCCGCCCATTGCCACTTCAGCTTTGCGACACGTTGAGCTATGTCGGTTACTTTGGTTCTTTTACAGATCTCATTTCTGATTCGATCGCGCAAAGATACTCCGAGCATATTTCTCTCCATCGCTCGCTGAGTGACCCTGAGCCTTCTTATGAGGGCCATAAGCAGTTATATCTAGCAGCAAACCAGCAAGCCGCCTGCAAACTTTTTAACATCGTTTCCACCAAAACAATAAAAACCGTTAAAAAAAAGAAAGTTCAGCGCTACATTATGTGAAGCTTTGCGAGAAAAGTAGAACACAAATCTTAATGAGGATACTTAGCAGGCCGCAGAGTCAGACGCTCTCGTCTTTACACTTTGGTCGTATAAAATAATTTACATTTTTTTATTTATTTATTTATTTTTACGAAAACTGATTATGAATTTATTATTTCTAACTGGATGATAATTTAATTTCTGGGAAATTCATTTCTTGAAATATCCCCGGTCCATTCTCAATATTAGTTACTACAAATCTTCAGGTTGCAACTTGCAAGTTACTCGTACATCTTTTGCAGGAGTAGCAGCTCATATTATAATAAAAAATATAATGTGGTTTTGTCTATATACACACCCACATTGGTGTGTCAAAGTGGAGGTTGGCATTTGGCAGACCTTTGAGAACATTCGGATGATTTTCTGTTATGCATGTGTTTTCATAATGTTTCCTTCATCACATACAAATAGCTTCTACATTATTGACATGTTATAAAAATATAATGATGCTATTAATGGATTTCACGCAAGTATGCCTCTACCGGAGTTTACGCAGCCTCGCACGTCGCGCGCCTATTATAGAGGGACAGCATAAAGCCTCCCCCACGCCGGCGAGTTATTATCGCGCGATAATATCGCAAGCGTTATTGCGATCTGTTTATCTGTTTTCAGTACATTTTGTATTAGGATGGTCATATTGTACTTACACACTGCTGCGATAATAACGCCGCAATGGAAGTATATCGGTCGATATTATCGCAAGCGTTATTGCGATATCTGTTTTCAGTACATTTTGTATTAGGATCATCAAGTACACACTACTGCGATAATAACGACCGATAATAACGCGGGACGGTGCGTCCGTCTGCGCGTTATTATCGCACGATAAAAACGCAGCTGTGTGCAAGGAATCGGGACGCAGTATCGCAACGCTTGCGATATTATCGCGCGATAATAACGCCCGTGTGGGAGAGGCTTAAAGCGACACGTTTCGCTGGTAATAAGTATAACACGTGTTGCTGTTGCCACGCCTCGTGTAGGGTTGAGCGGCGAGCACGGATGACGGATCTAGATAATAATTGCGCGCAAATGACAAATGACTAGCGAAGTAGCGAGTACCGCACCGCGCGCAGCGCCACCGACCTCTCGACCAACGCCACCCAACGCTCAATAAGCGTTACTCACACTCGCCAACGCCACGCGAAAGCGAGCGAAAGCCGATTCACCATACTATACGTCGCATGTAAACAGTAAATAATATTAAATATGTTATTGTGGTTGCGCAATTTTGTTACAATTTATAACCACGGACGTTCCTTTCTTCGACACTGTTGCAATATAAATAGCAACAGAAAATGCAATAGTTCCAAATAAAAAAAAAAACCACGGACGTTATGCTAGCCCTAATATCTTATGTTATTATCTTCTGATTTGTACGAACTGGTAACTACTAAATTGTATATCCGGATTTTTTTATGCATGAAATATCAATCATTACATTATTATTGCCAAAAATTAAGGTGTCGTCCGCGCAAAATGCTTTCAAACTGTAAGCTAGCGACAGTAGTCAACTAGCTGACGGGTGCAGCAAAGCGCTGCTCTACATTACGTTTTGATTTTGCTATATGTCTCAGAACATCCAGGAAATGCGATCACAAGAAAATATGTAAGTGTAAAAAAATCCAAAAAAATAAATTTTGAAAGCATATCTTCGGATTTTGGATGGTTTCCTTATTTTATTACTCCTATTTAGTCATTTCAGAATGTTTACAGATGTAGAGCTGACACCAAACCTCGAGGTTTTTATTATAGTTTTTTTGCAATGTTTAGATAGGTTTATTCATAATATAGTTTTCGTATATTTGCCGCCAGGGCAGGTCTTAAATGGTAATTAATATGAATAATTCGTAGAGCGCCTACACACACACACCAACGCGAACGTAATGATATTGAGTCGTGAAGACATTCTTCGCGCTAGCTAAATAATCATCATCAATGACACCCTGGCCTCGAACCGATCATGACATTTTACAAGTTATTTTTAGGACCGACGCAGACACTAGACTGTTTGTCGCAGACTGGGAGTATAGGAAGATTAGGAACATCTTTGAACCAGGAACAGCCCGCATTAAGGCTAAGAGCTATAGATTTTCTAAAACTTGCAACAGTAGTTGTTACACGTGGATCCCTTTATGAGTTTCCCAAGTTGGTATCCTAAAAGGCTCCGCGATTGTGCTAGAAAAACTGATTCTGCCAATCCGCGTGCAGAATTTGTTTACGTTTATGATAGAGATAAATACGTTTTTCTTACGCAATTGCGCACTGCTGGGCAGCAAACAAGTAGGTAAGAGGTGTACTTCGTAACGACAATACTTTTGAGATGCCGCAATTCTCTCCACATTTTCATATTTGAGAGAGCAAAAGTTTTTTGCGCCTGGTCGCCGAACGCCGAGCTTCATTGTAATGCATGCTGCACCTCATAATGATAATGAATCTCAAATCTCGATATCGCTGCAGCCCGCATCGATGTTAGATTAGTCCTATAAAAATTGCAATACGGCCGAATAAATATTTTTTTGGGAATCATAGTAGGACTAGGTATGTATATTGTAATTTGTAGCCAGTGAAAAGGTTAACAACTCATACTTACGAGTTACGACTCAGATTCTACTCGTAATTTAATGTGACTTATGTTTGCGAGGCCATACATTACTTACAAAGCCTGATTAGCATTCAAATTCAATGTTCAGTTTAATTTTATTATTGGATTAAAATTTTAAATATCTCTGTTGCAATTTGTAAAAACATAAATCAAACTAGATTCTTCACTAACATTATCTAGGTACTATTTTATTACTTTTAAGTATCAACAAGCTATCTATAAATAAATAATCAATGATGATGATGAAGATTTATCAAATTGGGAGTCTTTTCTACGTTTTACAACTACGGTTTTCATTACAACTAATATTAATAGACTGAATCTCAACTCTCAAGGGCAACTCCCACCAACCATGCAGCTACCTACGAACACTCGTGTTATACAGTCGCGCGTAGCGTCCTTAGTTATAGTTTTTGCGTCAAAACTAAAACAGTTGAGCGGTTGTTATGTAAAGAAGCCAAACAAAGTTCATTGGCCATTGGCACGGGTTGCCATTTGCTACTATATAGAAGGTAGGTACTTGTTTAAAGTTGAGCGTACATTGAAATATGGACAAGAGATAATCTTATATCATTTTTTTATTAGCCAAAGTGGTCCAATCTCTATCATATGAATCAAACATTCTATACAAGTGACAGTTCATTTTTTTTCCGATTTGAAGCGCCCCCCTCGAAGGTCCACTGTACTAAATTGACATTTGTTAGTGACCGACGTTTTCAATGTCATTTTATTTTAGTTCTATGGACGCTCACGCCAGATTACACAACAATAAGCGCTAAAATGGCGAAAATCTAGTGTCTTCATTTTTACGTTGATAGTCTGTGATCCAGCGCACTATAGTAGAGATCAGTGGGCCCAATGCAGTCGTCTACGCAGACGCTACGTCGCGTAGGTACTGTAGAATGTAGACTGTAGAAGTTGTGCGTATTCTAAATTTCAGTGGGTTAATGTACTACAAATTACAAAATCAAAATTCAAAAAATTTGCTCTAGCAGCAGCGTACAGTAATTAACCATATATTCGCTGTCATGGGTGTCAATTTTCAACATCACTAATCGTAATGAAATGCATGACTCAGAAATAACCACAATATGATTTTATTTAGAACAGAACTCACTTGCCTACCATTAGTTTACAAGAATTTTGTGGTATTATTTATATTGTTTAGGTTTTATAAGTTTAAATATCGTTAATATCTTCAAATAAGTTTTAGGTTCTATTTATAAAGCCAATTTCCTTAATTTATTCTCTTCAATTAAAAAGAAGGCATGAAAAAGCGCAATATTATGTTTTTTCTCAACATTATTTGCAGTTTTAGGGGATCATTGACTAAAATATCTTTTAATAAAAAGCTTGAAATCAATTAATTACCTACTACTTTGCTGTGGTAAATTACTTTAAAATGCAAGAATATGTTAATTGTATTAAAAAAAAATTGGTTGCCTGTAAAGTCGGTTTACTGACGATAGTTGAACGTGACAACGTTTTCTTTGTCGCTCGTTCCGCGCTCGCAAGGTAACGCCGGTAACGCCGGTAACGCCGGATGAGTCATGTTTTTTCGTGCGTGCAACCGGCTCTATCGATTTATAAGACGTTGTCACGTCAAAAATTGGTTGTCTGTAAAGTCGGTTTACTGACGATAGTTGAACGTGACAACGTCTTCTTTGTCGCTCGTTCCGCGCTCGTGAGGTAACGCCGGTAACGCCGCATGAGCGAGGTAACGCCGGATGAGTCATGTTTTTTCGTGCGTGCAACCGGCTCTATCGAATTATAAGACGTTGTCACGTCAAAAGCTATACCTACCTAAATAAATAAATGCGAACTGTTAATATTAACATATAGATTAAGTCGAACCCGGAAGAGCGTGAGGAGTATTGCGTCGTCGCGATCCTACGCGTGAGCGTCGCGGCGCGAGCCCAAATTAACAACGTCGGTCGTTTTGTTACGAATAACGAAGCACTACACAATGGACAATATACGAGAGTTTTATATATACTATGTGTATTAAGAGGATTCACTTAATATATTTTATCCTCACTCTTACGAGCACGTTTGTGGGAACATGCAGCGTTGCGGAAAAATTTAACAGAGAAATGACGTTTTAGCTAATTACTAAAAACCTAAGCGAGTTTTGGATATTTTAAATTTTTATTCAATCGTTTTTCCCAGCGAGTAAAGACACAAAATACATAAAGTTTAAATTTGAGAGTAATTGTCTATGTAGTTTTTTAAAAGCATGTCACTAAAAATCGTTTAAATATTTCATCTATGAGGTTATCTAATAAACCTGAAATTTTGGACCCCATCACGCCACAACTACTAGGCTGAAACGATTTTGCTGTAGAGATAGCCGGAAAAGTTCACGATTTGCGATTTCCACGGGATTTGTGACAAATTGACACTCGTCATGCCACGATGTGGCCTGTTTCGCTCCACATTTTCCGAATTTAAAAAATCATTGATAACCGTTTTCAGGCTATAGAGCGGTCACTCATGAAACTTGTATAAATAAACGACTGGCATCAATACATGCTTTCTAAAGTGACTGGATTCCCATATATTATAAGCTATCAAAGTTGTTTTTTGGCGACATAGGTTACGATCACAATATCTGGCCTTAGCCAGCTATTTTGCCATATTTTGCTCCTCTTTTTACTCGTACTAAATCGAATCGTGTGTGGGTCACTCATTATACTCCCAACTCTATGAAAACGACCGCAATAGTTCTCTTCTTCGAAAAACAAAAGAAGCTAAGGTTCTTAATTAGTCTCGTATGTTTTTTTAGTATGTATGAACAATGGACTGGTCATTGGTACATTGTATTATGCCATCAATGTATTATTACCTATAATAATTAATAATATCATTATGATGCGGCTACTTCTCAGGAAGTATTTTACTGTATTATAAATTACTGTGCAGTCATCCATAAATCATATTGGTACACCACTATAACTGTGACGTAACGGTAAGTGAGTAGTATCCTAATGTTTTATTCAAGTTTCGTTTTCTCAGGCGATACGATCAAAAGGCTCTTGAAGTCTAGACCTTCAATGCCCCTTCTTGGACTTAGCAAATATCCGCGACTTTGCTCACTTAAAGTTAAAACTTCCTTTTATCTACGCTCATTGCTTAAAGTTCGAATTATGAAATCGAAATGTGTCAAATAATTACCTACTTTATTCACAGACTTCTATAATTATTAAAAAGTTATTCATAATAACATCGCTCTACTATGGAAATATTTAAAGAAAGTTGTTTAATATCCATAACGATACACGGCTCTGGATTCCTGTATTTGTATCTGGGATAATATTTTTTAGGTAATAATTTTTTTAAGTGAATCCACAGACAACATATAGTTGGTAGTCATTGCCGAGAGTATGGATGGGCCATGATTGACCATAGACAACAACAACAATGTCTATTGTCTATGGTTCTGCGCCATATTTGCAGAATTTTGGTGCCATACATACAAATTTTTTACAATTTAATGTGCTATTTTTGTTACTTAGTCAAAATTTTGCGCTGAAAAATGCAGCAGCATTAGCAGTATGCAGGTAGCAGTGAAACCTACTAAAGAAAATTTAACTCCACCTGACATTTTAGTAGTTGCAACAAAAATGAAACAAAGTGAATGATTTACGACAAACGTTAGCAAGATTTTATGATTTAGATTTAAGATAATAATATGAGCGTAGATAAAGTAGTGTATGAAACTCTACATAATTAGGTATTAAAACACTCGTGTGATACTATTAAAAAACTCGCCTGCGGCTCGTTTTTTAAACTCACACTCGTGTTTTAATACCCCCCATTATGTAACCGTTACATAAACTACTATAATGATATTGCTATGAGTCATTGCTATTAATCCAAATGTTTTATTATACGATGTTCTGCCTCATAAATGAAACCATTAGCCTTAAATCAGCATAGATTGTGAATAAATAATTGTATTTCAGAAACATTTTTTCAGAATCTTATCTTCGTTCAAATTAAAATATGAAAAATCTTGCTATCCTTCTAAGCACAATTCAATTTTCCATAGCCACATAGTTACGGTAGAAAATGATTCAAGAAGTGTAATTATAGATAATTTTACAGTTACGTTTATCACATTATGGAACAAAAACATACAAGAAGCTTGTTCGTGTATGCATTAATGAGTTAGTGTGTTAATAGCAGGTGATGGGAACGCAGATCTATAGAGAAGAGTAATTACGTACGGTTATAATAATATCTGTGAAGCTATAGTTTTACACCAAGCTTGCGCAGTGGCTCTTGTGGCAACAGCATTGGAAATAATTAGATTTGCGTGATATAGGTACTGTAGGTTCTGCGAATGAAATGTTAAGTACATACCATTACCAACATTAACATTACGTACAATGTTTCAGTAAGTATGTGATATTTACTAATAGTATAATACAATTTTGGAACAAAATTCCGTATCGTACGTCACCTGACACACTAGGCAAAAAATTCACCACACTTTGTTAAGAAAATCAACTTTATTGCCAACAAAATTAGAGCCAAACAATACGGAAGTCATTTCGATGAGTAGGATATTCTGAAATCCATATTTTTCATCGTTAGTATTTCTGGCGTTTCGTTTTCAGTTTATTTTCAGGTTACCATTCTCGCAATTTAACTTTTATAAACGTACTACCTATGTCTTATTAGATTACTAGCTATGCTTGCGTGAATTTCGGTTTCTTACTAATCCCGCGGGAACTATGAATTTTCCGGGATAAAAAGTAGCCTATGTGTAATCTATCCCCATCCCAACAGCCAAAGTAATTAATAGTCTTGGCGTAAAGGAGTAACATGTGTGTAGGTTTCACACACACACTTACACACAAACTTTCGCCTTTATAATAATAACAGTGTGATATGATGTGATTGCGAAAAACCAAATAAAAATTACATTCGGCGAGGAAACCAGTTTAGTTCACATTAAGATATTAAATTGCTATATTTATATATTATTGTGTCCAATTAAATTTTACCGGATCGCCAATATGACATAAGTCTGTACCCTGTTTCATCATGGTATTCTTATGCAACGCTGATGTATATGTCCATTGTCCACTATTCGGTTGGCACGATGCCGTTACAAAACGGCGCGGTGTAACATCTCACAACAATATCGTTTACCTAATTAACAAAGCATTTGTTTCAGCAATTCGAATTTGTGTATGTACTAGGTAAACAATAAGTACAATAGGCGAATAGAGAACGTTTGGTGACTGTTGTAAGAAACAATGGTAATTAGAAATGATGTGTAAAGTGCTAATTAAAGACACAAAGCGAGGAGAAATTGAGAGATGGGAAAAGAGATGTCACAAACTTCAAAATACAAGTCAATAGCTGAGACCGACCTATTGACGGTGGAGTACCTACCAGATCAACTACTGAAGTTCTAACATTAAATTATAAGAATTCTCGCATGACTTTTAGTTACATACAATATTTATAAAAATTCTTTTTCGAATTACTAATTATACCATCTAACTACTCATTGGTATGTTTGAAATTGTTACCTTCGACGATCATTAATCATGGTTTGCGGAATTTTTTTATTGATATCAAGATTATTTTCCGAGTTCATAACTAAACTTATATAAAGTATAAAACTATAAACCTATACAATGAATTACCCGACTAAACTGGCAGTGACTCAAGAATGAAGGAATTGATTAAAATACTCTTGTATTGGCCAATAAACTTGATTGCACTTGAAATGAAAAACTCGATTTCCAAAAACAAAAGCGTAGGAAGTTCTCAATTAGATGGATATTTTATATTAATCTTAAAATTGTACATAATGTTGACAGAAGACTGTAGAGCACCGAGTGTATCGAATCGAACACAGAGCAAGGAATAATTTTACTGTGGAATCGAATGTACAGTCAGTCATCGAGTTGATATAATAATAATTTGTCTGAACCAATAATCTTTTGCGATTGCGTCAGGTTGGTTTCTCTGCAGAAACATAGTGAGTTGGAAAGTGACGCACCGGAAACCGCAATCTTTTCAGCTCTCTATCAAATCACCATAGCTCTTAATTTAAAAATTGCTAAGTCTTGTTTTTGTCGGTGAAACGGCTTTAGGCAAGGAGGGCAGACCAACGCAATGCGCCATGTTTATTATCTCGGGCATTGATATCAATATTGTATGATGAATAATTTCTATAATTATCCGGCAAATATTGAAACAGTAGGTAATAGAAATAACCTTATTTCAATTTGACAAGCTTTATTTCACAAAATACATCGTCCATAAACCACTATTCACACTAATTAGTATTCACTATTCACGCTAATTAGTATAAAATAATCTAAAACGAGGACAGTAACCTTGAGTCGAAAATCGTTCTCTTGATAAAATCAAAAGTCGGACGTTCGTTGATCTGTTTATGTGGAACAAACCACCTTAATTCCGCTGCGCAGTGCATCGGTCGTAGAGCAAATGTGCGAAGTTTGGGTCAATACCCTGTGCAAGACGACGTCCTACTCCTAACAAAGCCCTATCATCTAGGTTGACAAAGTTCAAGGACCGCTTAACCCATGATTATCACTTTTTGTTTATAAATAAGAAGAAGGAGGAAATATTCGTGATAACGCGAGACCTAGATATACGAGTAACTTGCATTGTCCAGTAATAATTTACTAGGTATGAAGTGAATGGCGTATTAATATCGTTGTTCCAATTTACCAAAATCCACGACAATTAGCCCGATATTTCTGAGATGCTACACTTGAAGCATCTCATGGATCGGTTTTCTTCAATTATTATTTTATTATGGTAGGTGCAAGACGTAGTGTTCAGGTACGTCGATAATTATTAAAAAGTGCTCAGTAACAATTATATACATCGGTTAGTAATTTGATGAAACATCGAACATGTTTTGGGTCGACGAACGCAATAAATATTCGAGAAAGTTTAATACGCACAATTTTCTCTATCATCACACTTGCGTATTTGTTTACAGACAACTGTAAACGCACAACATCAGATAACGGTCAAAATATTAAAATGACTCACTATATTTTTGTAAATGCTTGATTTCAAACGTATATGTATTTTCGTCTGTGCGATTAGTACAAGTATCTATGGTTGAGAGTATGTTGCCAAAAGAAAACCCACCCGACCGACCCAAGTAAATTAATGTTACCGTTTGCTGCGGGCACCGGATAACGGAACTTTACGGCCTGCTGTACGGGATGTCGTGTCGCGGTCATACAGGCAGGCAGTCAAGCAAGCATCCGCCCGTACTGCTTCTTCGTCTTTAACATCTTTAATGTCATCGTTTCTTTTTTCAAGTTTCTTATTTTCTCTTTTTAAATTTTAAATTTTGGTATGTAAACAAAAGTTTAAAGCAAAAGGAGCACATCTTTAATGTGGCAAGTTTATAGAAGTGACTTTGTCTCTAATCAAAACAGACATACCCTATGTCTTACGTGTTGATAAAGGTCAAAAATGATAAATTATTATGACAGTTGAAAACTCCAGACGAAGATATAAGTGCGGGAGTGTGGATACGTTAAATGAATGAAAAAGAAACAAAACGACGTCACTGTTTACGCCTACAGCGTGAGTACTTCGTCTAGTTGATTCTTGTTTTTAATTGCTTTTCGCGATAAAATAATCATTACTGTCGCGTCAAGAACATGCCAACAAATGTAGCAAGAACGTAAATAAATATAAATAAATGGGAAAGGTAAGGCTTTTCCATTTATTTACACCTGACTCCATCTATCCACAATGCAACGCAAAAAATCATACCATTAGATGGATCGAACTAGAGCATATAGATTATAGATAGCTATTGTCATTCATCCCGTAAGGACACCCTCCCATACTCCATAAGAGGGTAAATTAGGAAATCAAGTGGGCGAAGGCGCGAGCGTCCGCTAGTGTTACAAATTTTATTCTGAATGATGGTCATTGAACTGTAAAGATTAATTTTATTTTTTTGCAAGGACGATTGAAATAATTAACAAAATCTGTAATTTTCAACTTATATTAGATTTTTTAACAACACCTAGTAAAAAAATATTGATAAATAATAATCGTAAAGTTAAAGCTGTATTTACATTACCTTAACGAACCTTATTCTACTTTTCGGGTCTTAAATATCATTAACATAGGTAAACAGCTCTTCATTAATTGATGTACGAAGTGATGTATCTAGTATCAGTCCATGTCCTGTCACCTTTTTTCAACTCCATAATGTTTTTGTGCAAAACAATTAATGTTTTTTGTCATTCAGATCGAAACCATACACTTGAAAACTTTATTAAAACTTGATATAACTTAAAAAAAAACTATACAGGTGATTTGTCTTGCAGGGGAACTTCTTCAGGTGTTGTTCCGTTTGTATTTCTGACGGATCTGTCATTTTGTCTTGGTGTTGAACCAAATCTATTTCTTATAGAACTCCAGTTCTTTTTTATTACAATAATAGCTATTATTATCACCATACCTGCTACAATAACAGCAATCACGCTCTTGTCTACACCTCCAGCGGCCTTTGTCTCAGTAGTTTTTGCTCCTACTTTCACGTCGGTTTCATTGTTAGTAGAATCTTTTGGAGTATCTATGACTATATTTTGCAATGCCACCTTTTCATTTGGAGCATTGTTGACTGCGGTTCTCAGAGAAAACTCATTAACAGGTGCATTCTCTTTAAGTCCAGATTTTGTGTCTTTCGCTGCCGCTTCAGTTGATTTTGGTACTGGCGATGTTAACGATGTATCGGACGTTTGTGTATTTCCAGGAATATCTTCTGAATTTTTTGTATCCTCATCCAACATTTTTGGAACAATATGATTCCATTTATTCCAAAACGAATCACTAGTTTGTACAACTGCTTCTGAACATTTAAATGATTGTTTTTCACAAGATTTTGAACAAACAGCTACTAATGTTTCCTTTAATGACATACATAACTCAGCTGCTAGCTCGGATGAAGCTTTTGGCAGAGTGACTGTTTGAAGGGCTTTATAATTCAAAAAATTCTTAGGAATCTGAAATTAATTAAAAAAGGGCATTAGAATTTAGATAGTTTTGACTTTTGATTTATGAATATTTGTAAAATATCGATAGCACAATGTTTAAAAAATTTAGAGATTTAAAAAATGTAGGCAATCGCGCTCCAACCTAGACCCCGTCATTGGTATCCCTTTTTTATTTAGATGAGATTGCACTTGACGACAATCATGCCTGATTGAAAGCAGTTTCTTTATTACTACTTTACAATTTATTATAATTAAAGAAGATAAAAAAAACTTTATTTAGAATGAAAAACTACTTTATTAAAATAATACTGTCCTATTTGAATTATTTTCTGACTAATGAAGAAGTGTAGTTAGGAGCTATAAATTAAAGCACATAATACAAAACAAAATGTACCTTTTAAAGTTAGATAATATCATAAATGAGGTCATAAGTATCAATCCATCAAATATTATTACTTATTGTCAGTACATATCTACATTCAAGGGTTTATATTTAAGTTAATCTTTGATAGCGTACTTATGTAGTAAACAAAAAAACTTACCGCTATCAAATCGTTGCCAGCCAAGTTTAGTTCTTCAATTTTGTTTATAGCTAAGGGATACTTTAAATCTTCGGGATACTCATGAAGACGATTGTTTGCTAAGTTTAGTGTTACTAGTTCAGGTAGCTCACTGACTGACTGAAAAAGAAAACAAATTTATGGCATTTTTATACACATTATTTTTTGTTATAAAAGGAAGACATAAATTAGTTATTGACAGCCTAGTGTATGTTTATTACGATCATTTAATAATGAATATGTTTGTTTTATGTGGGTCTTATTTTTTTGTAAGGACTGGACGGATCGTACCACTAATCCAGACGACTTGAAGAATTTGAACAAAGTGGCGGCGATGATTGATCCGAATATTGATCCGGATCAATCATCGCCGTAAAGTATTTGTCACTCTTATGAATTATCATAAGAGTGACAAATACTTTACACCTACTTTTTTTCTAAAATTAAAACTTATTATTCCACTAGCTGACCCGGCCACGCGTTGCTGTGGCTAAAGTTTTTGTTATATTAATAAATTAAAATTGCGACTATAATTTGAGATTTAAACTATCCTATCTCTCAAGTTGGACCAAATGACAGATATTCACGAAGTTTGAACTAAATCGGTTCAGTAGTTTAGGAGTCCATCGCGGACAAACATCGTGACACGAGATTTATATATATTAAGATAAAAACTGTACGCAGTCTCAAAGTGCATCAGTAGGATTAATACAAATTTGGAGTACTTTCAATAATATGAGTAATGAAAGCGATACAGCGTACTTAAAATTGTACGGTGACCCGTGAGATTGCATAGGAGTGATTGTGAAAATGGTTGTTTCTATGGTTATAAAAATATAAAACTTACTCCGAGATCCAATTCAAAAATTAGATTATCGCTAGCATTTAATACTTTTAAATTCTTTAGTTGTGAAATCTCCTTCGGTATAATTGTTAACACGTTATTTTGTAACTTCAAAGTTGTTGTTTTCGGATCTATTGGTCCTGGTAAATCTCTAAGAGCACGATCAGAACAGTCAACAATATAATCGCTTGAATCTCCTTCTGTAATACACACACATGATTCAGGGCATGCAAACTCTGAAGAAGAAGCAGTAGTAGCTTGTTCTTCTGCATTCATTGATATAGAAAAATCTCCGACTTCATTTGTAGATTCAACCATAGTTTCACTGCCTTCTTTATTAGTGACTTGGTCTTCTGAAGCTGTCAGTAATGAGGTAAAGTCGTCTACTATTGTAGGCCCTGGCTTAAGATCCGCATTTTCCATAGTTGTGGTTTCACTGCCTTCAGTAGTAGCATTTTGCTCATCTGTATTTGCCAATGACGTTGAAGCTTCTGCTGTTATTGTAGATTCTGACGTTTGAATAGTTTCTGCAGCAGTGGTTTCACTGACTTCATTAGTAGTAACTTTTTCTTCACTTTGTAATTCTGGTTCATCTACATCGGTTGAAAATCCTAACGTTGTTTGAGTGGACGTTGTTTCCGCAGCCGTAGATTCACTTTTTGCAACATCATGTGTATCTGCTTTCGTAGATGTTGGTTCATTAGATTCTGCCTCTTTCATTGCACTGCCTCCATCTTTGGTAATTTGCGAAATATTACTTGCCAATGCAGGTACGAGCACATCCGCTATTTCAGCTGCCAATGTTTGCTCAGTGTTTTCTGGAGCAATTGTTTCACCGATTGCATCGTTTGTAACTTGTAAATCATCGTTTGCTAATGCTGGTGCAAGTTCATCGGATATTGTAGTTCCCGATGTTGCTACATCGGGTTTTGAAGCACTGGTTTCACTGCCTGCATCGTTAGGGACTTGTGCATCATTATTTGCCAATGTAGGTACGAGAAAATCTGTTATCGTAGTTTCTGACATTGTTTGATTGGCATCCCCAGTCGTAGTGTCAGTGTCTTCGTTGTCATTACTTTTCTCGTTATCACTCGTTATTGTTGACGCAACCACATCTACGGGTGATTCTAGCGGTAGGTCTGAGGAATCTACAATTTTTTCATCCTCAGTAGTCAATGTTGATGTAGCTACATCTGATTTTGTATATTCTGACGTTCCTTGAGAAGGTTCTGCAGTCGTAATTTCACTACCTTCATTCTGACTATTCGATTCTGATCGTTCTGGGGGAAAGAGGTTGTCACTCTCTACAAAAATCGGCAATTCATCTACATTTTGCGATACCACACTCCCAATCCTGAAATTAATTTATATAAGATGTTATCACGTGATTATAAAAATGAAACACATATTAGGTATATATTTTGTTTATCATAACGAGCTGACGTGAAATTGCTAAGTAGGTACAAAGATAAAAGTCGTGATAACCGCAAGGCTACTAACAGATTCTGTGAAAAGATGATCTCGAAATTACAAAAAATGCATTAAATAAAATACGAAAAGCTTCGTTCATCATTGTCATTATTTGTTCCGTAATATATCTCATTCAAAGCGGTTATCAGGTTTTTATAATGGCATAATTAATTAGAATGTTATACGGAGACTATGAATTATTAAAATACTTTTATTTTTGCATCCTATCACCTTTAATGACACCCTAAAGTAGTAAAATAAAATACTTCAGTTTGAACATTTCATACATAACAAGATGTTTTATAGCTCCACTGTTGAACCAACGAATTTTGAGTTAGTAATACACACCTACAGCCATTGTTATCACCTTTTGTTGATTTATTTAAACAAGAAAATTGAAGAATACTCACATAAAAACAGCCAGTAACACTGGGTAATAAGATCTCGTCTTCATCGTCGCCTGCTGCCGCAAGATGCTAAAATATACAGACTAGTTTCAGCAACTGTAACTCGCCGGGCACCAGTGTCGTCGGTCCGCGAAACACCAACTCTACTGACACATAACTATTATCACTCATTGATAAGATTACCTGAGGCATGGCGCTTATCGCGAATCATACTTGATAACATTGTACGAACAAACAGCGAATATATGGTATGCGTTATTACAATTTCGGCAACAGCTCATCGATATACCAGTTAATCTTATCAACTGTTCAGTTGAAAAAAAATGACACAGGTCTACAGGATGACAATCAAAATACAATCGATATGTTATCGAAGTCAATTCGATATTATAATACCTAGTTGTATCTATCATCTAATATATTCTGCGAATCACAAATATTTTAATGTAAAAAATAACCGCCGCATTATTCATCAGTTCACTCGGTATTAGTTTACTTTATTTGTAAGAATAACACATTGTAGGATGACGACAGTAAAATTGCGGGTAAGTATGGCAGAATCAACTTCACGTGTTTATATAAAAAAAAAAACCTTGAAAGGGTCCAGAAATTAGTACGACTTTTAGTTACGTAAAACTCTAACCAATGGATACTTTGAAAAAAAAAGAATTTAATAATAACCTGTGAAGATGTTATATTTCCGCAATTTGACTGCAATAAGCCTATAGGGCTTCTTATAAATGACGAAAAACTAAATCAAAAGATAATGACAATGGATGAGTGGAATCCTGTATCAAGCTGCTTCAAATCCAATCTTTATTAACAAGAAAGGAAAAAAAATATTTGCTATAATCCGTCAAACGAAAAAATTCTGTATGGTCAAACATGCAGGTACAAGCTAAGCACCGCTTACCTTCCCACCAAAGCATGAAAGCCAAGTTACCCATCAAGCAATGCCACCACCACCACTCACATGCACCACCACACATTTTTTTTTTTTTTCACTCGCGACTCACGTTCACGACCCCGAAACCGGAGCATAATCAGGAGAATTCGACTTCACAATTCAAGATGACTAGTGAATCTTTTTTTTAATAGACTACGGCCTCCACATTAACTCCAACAATTATTATAATTTTAATAAAAACTCGGATTCCGAGTTAATGGGCAAATAAACAAATAAAATCTGTATGACAGGAAATGTGCATTGAAAAGAAAGTAACTTTTAGTATGCAAAATAAAATTTCGGATATGAAAAACAAATTCCTAGTGCCAATGGTTCTTAAAAAAACACTATTTCATTTTCCTACAATATTTTGGTTTTTGTTTATGAGAAAACTTGATACCATCTTTGGTCATTCTTCTTTGAATTCGGCGGGCAGACCACACTTAAATATTTGACTTTCATCTCGCTAATAATAACTGATGTTTTATTTTGGTGCAGTATTGCAATGGAGGTGACCTGGCGGATTACCTACAAGCGAACAGGCTGCTCAGCGAAGGCACGATCCGCGCGTTCCTTCGGCAGCTGGCGGAGGCGATGCGCGCCATCCACGCCAAGGGCATCGTGCACCGCGACCTCAAGCCGCAGAACATCCTGCTCACTCACAGCGTCATGCCGCCGCGCACGCCGCACCCCACTGAGATTACCCTTAAAATTGGTAAGACAACATGTAGTCCAAAGAAAAGTTACATTTGGGGTTGCGTTTTTTAGAGGACGCAATCTTATTTTTTTGATGTGTAGGGGGGTCAGTGTAAAGCAAAAATCAAGTTTGTGGGGTCGCCACCCTTGTACCACGGCCGCCATCTTGAAAATAGGGGTTGAAATGGTTTTATCTCTTAAATTATTTATTTGATAAAAAAAATTGTTAACATTTTTTGTTGCAAATCAAATTTTCTACAACTTTGGTCCGGCAACTTTTTGTCGTAGAACTATAAATAAAAAAAGTTACAAGTGAAAATGTTCAGAAATTCGAGAAAAACTTGGTTTTAGCTTTACTCTGACCCCCCTACACATCAAAAAAATAAAATTGCGTCCTCTAAAAAACGCAAGGTAAGGCCTAAAAAATGTAACATTTCAATGGACTAATGCGCCATCTCTACCGTCAAACTTTCTCTCGTTGTCATAGAGTGCAGAGTCCATAACTCCTCACAATATAGAGTATCCCGTCGTATCGTAGCTCCCTTAGCCTGGTGCAGATTTACAGGCTTCTCAGGTACCTTGAAATTATGGAGAATAGGGCCGTTATATTTCCAGTACGCTGCCTGGTCGTATAAGCGTCAGGAGTCAAGAAATAGAGTCTGAGATCCTTCAAATCTGATTAATATCAGATGATTCAATGACTGACCTGTGTGATGGGTCACACTAATGAAAATATTCATGATCTTCGAAAATATGATTTCATTTATTTTAAGAATTAACTTGATTGTTAATTTGTTACTAAATTATTAGATTTAACGATTTTTAACTTTTAAATTTATCAAAAAAATACACTAGGTACTAAAATTAGGCTGGGATTTATTTTTTTGAGTTTTGTTGTTACTAACAATAATAAGTATAATAAGTGCATTTAGCTTAATATACTGTTTACTTTTTACATGCTTAGATTATTGGGACCCTAATAGATTAACAATGTCAATTTTCTTTGTTACACAGCCGACTTCGGCTTCGCGAGGTTTCTAGAGGAAGGGAACATGGCTGTCACGCTGTGTGGATCACCTATGTATATGGTAATTATGACTTTTTATAAACTATCTGTACCTCAAGAGTCATAGTGCAATGTGTATAGATAAATATGTATCTATGAATTAATAATGTTTTAGGAATCTGGAGTCGAGAATCGAATTTAATAAGTGGTTATAAACATCCTTGCCTGACAAGCTTTCAAAAATACAAGAGAAATACTCTCAAACTTTCACTTGTACGAACTCCTCATTATGTGCATTTGTTTCAGGCGCCCGAAGTTATAATGTCCTTAAAATACGACGCCAAAGCAGATCTATGGAGTCTAGGCACCATCGTGTACCAGTGCCTGACAGGCAAGGCGCCCTTCCAGGCCACGACGCCCCACGAACTCAAAGCATTCTACGAGAACAGCGTCGACCTGCAACCCAAGTAAGTGCTTAGTGCCTCATAGAAAACTTAGAAGGGAAACCTCAGGATGTACGTAAACCTTTTTCGTACAAGCAAACAGTAGTGCTATCTGTTGAAATTATATAGGTGGCTGCTGAGCGAACTACATCGTGGCCTTACTGTGGAAAAACAAGCATTTTTGACACCGATAAACTGGCGGAATTTTATCACATATTGTCTATATAGGAAAGACTGTCTACATGTCTATTATGGGAAAGATAAATCTTTGTCACTGGTGCCAATTCCGTTGGGAAAAATCTCTAAACTTCTTTGACACGTCTAAACATAGTGCTGCCCATTTCAAAATGCTCCCCATCAAAAAGGATAGCATATTATATATTGAATGGAAGCAGGCAGGCAGGAGTATGCGACTCTTCGATTTCGCATTGTGAAGTCAACATCTCCTGAGGATGTCTGTGCGGGACGATATAGTGCGATAAAGTGAAAGTGTATGTGTGAGAAAAAGACAGCATAATAGTGGACTGATCAAATAGCTTAGTTAATTTCAATTATTGTTTATGTATAGTTTTAGCAATTTTAGCAATTGTTTATAGTTTTAATTACATAAGTATTATCTCATAAGTAAATAGAGAAAATAAATAAAGATTAAAATAGGAAACCAGCTGTAGGGAAATAGGCCGCGGCTTTCCCTACGGTACAGCTCATAGTAGTAAAGAGTAAAGACACCTGCCGCGGCTTTCCCTACGGTACAGCTCATAGTAGTAAAGAGTAAAGACACCTGCCGCGGCTTTCCCTACGGTACAGCTCATAGTAGTAAAGAGTAAAGACACCTGCCGCGGCTTTCCCTACGGTACAGCTCATAGTAGTAAAGAGTAAAGACACCTGCCGCGGCTTTCCCTACGGTACAGCTCATAGTAGTAAAGAGTAAAGACACCTGCCGCGGCTTTCCCTACGGTACAGCTCATAGTAGTAAAGAGTAAAGACACCTGCCGCGGCTTTCCCTACGGTACAGCTCATAGTAGTAAAGAGTAAAGACACCTGCCGCGGCTTTCCCTACGGTACAGCTCATAGTAGTAAAGAGTAAAGACACCTGCCGCGGCTTTCCCTACGGTACAGCTCATAGTAGTAAAGAGTAAAGACACCTGCCGCGGCTTTCCCTACGGTACAGCTCATAGTAGTAAAGACACCTGCCGCGGCTTTCCCTACGGTATAGCTCATCGATACCTGATTATGTAATAATACCTATTATTATTACCGAATTGTGATTGGTTTAAAATAATGCGCTCTGATTGGTGCACTGATCAATAGCAAAATTTCACCAATCAGAAGGCCTACATTATTTCGGCCAAATTTATATAAATATCGGGATGAATTGTAAGCCGACACAGTTCCAAGCGGCAAGCGGTAGCGGTACCAAATAAAGAAGAAAAGAAGAAGAAGAGTTTTCCTTGAAACCCAACCAACCCAGCAACAGTAAATGTACAGAAGCGTACAATGTCCCGGTGTCGGACGAAACGTACGTCGAAGAAAGTGTTGGAAAATTTTGTGTGGTGTTTCATGTGGGTAGTGTTCCTGCATATTGTACCATACAGAATCTTTTCAAGAAGCGGATTATAGCAAAACAAATTAAGTCTTTCCTACTGAATAGCATC
The DNA here is from genome assembly GCA_036785405.1 of Coenonympha arcania. Classification (NCBI taxonomy): domain Eukaryota; kingdom Metazoa; phylum Arthropoda; class Insecta; order Lepidoptera; family Nymphalidae; genus Coenonympha; species Coenonympha arcania. The sequence goes on from CM072067.1 coordinate 11,133,590, forward strand.
ATTTCAAGACGCGTCAAATTAATTTAGAGATTTTGACCAACAGAATTGGCTATCGATCGTGATCAACCTGACATCATGGATGCTATTTCTATTTCATAGTTTTGTAAATTGTTACTGATAGTCAATATATAGCTACTAGTCTGCTTAATCCTTAACCAATCGACATAGATATTGCTGATGAAATAATTAATAATTCATCATTTTCCATAACAGGATAAATCACTCTTGTGTGCAGGAAAGGCTCAATTATTCGTTAAAGTTACTGCTACGCTTCTTTATTGCATTCTTTTTGTTTATATATATATATTTATATATTTTAATTAAATATCTTTGAAATAAAATATTTACACAAACCTTATTTCGTCCAAACTACTTTCTGTTTGAAATAATTTTTATCTCAAGATACCTACCTCCGCTGCTTGAATTTTGATACAATAGGTACCAGCCTCGCTTTGCTTCTTATTAAAACATTTTATTATCATCTGACAAGATCGAGGTTACGTGTACTGAATAATATTAATAATCTATTATGTATTTGGTCTCTCATATCCAAATACTTGAGACAGACGGCGACGGCACTAATACCACTAATACATTAAGCGGACACTTCAAATCACTATTTACAATTTTTTGTCATTATTTTACACCATGTTAACAGGTGTGCATTAAAATGGTTTTTTGCTAGTTTGGATCGTTTTTTAGCTGAACGCTATCTACGCAGTCACTGGCCATATTCAAGGTCTGTTGTAAAGTGGTTCGAATTAGACGCGGCTTCCTTTTTCAACTGGTGTGTAAAAATTAAAACGTCATGAGTGTTAGTTTTGTGAGACGCTAGTTAAATCCTAATTTAAACGAGATAATGTTGCCAATTCTTTTGTGCAAAATCTCTAAAGTAAACTAATTTGACGCGTCAAGAAATTGTGCTCTCCTTCTCCATGGGAGCTTTGTGAAAAGGATAACACTATTTTTAGACGCGTCAAATTACCTTACTTTAGAGATTTTGCACAACAGAATTGACACCAACGTGTCGTAGTTTAGGTATTTGTTACAAATATAATAGTTTTTCATAATTTGAATTCAAATAAGGAAAAAAGGAGATCGAAACAAAACCAAGTTATTTGTTTCAAGAGTTCCCAATATTTTCATACAAAAAAATTACCTACTTTAATAATTGAGTTACTTTTCTTCTGGAGCCTAATCTTTGGAAGGTGTATCGTTTTACTATCGCACTAACTAGCCCAAAAAGGTGACCTTTAGAAAAATGCGAAAATGCGAGCCTACATAATGCTTGAGCATGCAAAAACAATTTATGTTACTGATGATTGCAAATGTGATTGATGCATTCATAACAAAATCTAGAACAGAGTTTGTCACATTCTGCGCTAAAAACACCAAGAATGAATTTTCTTTAACAATTCTTGCAAATATCTACAGTCTACTTCTGAATAGATGACTATAACATAAAGCTCTTGCGAGAACGACACTTATGATACGAGTTACGACCTAGATATAAGACTAATGCATGGTATGCTTGATTGTTCCGGAAGAGAGCGCTGCGTGCGCGAGCATCTGTATTTCGTTATAACACCCGTGTTTATTGTAAGACTCACGAACCCAGTACATAATATCCGTTCTTAGTTTCAGATGAAATAAATGTAGTATTAGATGTTATTATAATATTTTTTACGAGTTAGTGTTTAGCTGTATATGAACACAATCGCGTTTTCGCAATTGTTTTAACAATTCAAGTATTTGTAGTACTAGAAATCTTTTTGGCAAGGTCTCATCTTAGGATTAGCTACCAGGCAATTTGTTCTACTATTAAAATCATTAACTAATCAAAAAGTGCAGCGATCACTTGAATGCGGTATCTAAATCTACTCCAATTTTTGTCATCTATATCTACTAATTTTATAAAGCTGAAGAGTGTTTACTGTACTGGTCCGAATTGAGAAATTATTTTTGTGTTGAATAGTCACGTAATAATAATAACGTAATGTAAAATCACGCTATGACAAATAAAATAATACGAGCAGGAGCATCAATGAAATGTTGTAAAAACGGGTAAAATTGTTCCTTTTGGAGAGCTTCAGTTGCATGCGCTGCGTAAACGGTTAAAGTTATGCAAAAATCATGTATGACGGAATTGTTCTTCTCTAAAGTGCTAAAAAAAGACCGCGACATCACTCATGTCTATCTTAAGGTTGACTCATTATAACCAGGCCCCGCGCAACAGTTAGTATTGTCATACAGAGCTGCGATTATTTCAATGTAAGAAGAATTTATGCCCAACTGCTTGAATGAAGGTTGACGGTTTGCCGGTCTTGGAGGCAATAGGGAAGTTTCCCTCCAGGCATGTGTTATCCACTTATGCTTGGGGATCGCTTGGGATCCGAGCGTGTGACGTCAGAACTTCTATTTAGAGAAAGCTCGTCGAAAGCTCCGTCAGCGTGTGCTATTGCGCTAGTTACGCCATCTATCGTCAGCTATCGAAGACCGCTACAAAGGCAACTACACGTTTGGTTTGTGTTGCAGAATGCCGGCGGGCACCAGTCCGGAGCTGTGCAGCCTGCTGATCGGGCTGCTGCGGCGGAACGCGCGCGAGCGGATGCCCTTCGAGGTGTTCTTCAACCACCCGTTCCTGCAGAGGCCGCGCACCGCCTCCATCACTAGTCAGTGCCATTTTATTTCTTGTCATCATTATGCATTTTTGACGTCTTCTGAAACAATGGTATTGTCTATTCACTTAGGAATTTTCGTTACAAAGTTACTTGAAAATAAGTGTAAATTTGTAAGGTGGGGAAGCTTCAGGCATCGTTCTAATACATAAGTGTGTACGTTGTGTGGTGTGTGGCATACTATGAAATAAATACTTTCTTTCTTTCTTTCTTTCTTACATGCACAAGGTCGGCGTCGTTTGATGTCGTCCATGTTCTAAAGGACATCAAACGATGGCGACCGTGAGCATGTACTTGTACCGACAAATTCTAAGCGAACAGACTACCAATTCTGTTGTGCAAAATCTCTAAACTAATTTGATGCATCTAAAAATAGTGCTATCCTTTTCACAATAATAATAGAAAAGTATAGCACTATGTTAAGACTCGTCAATTTAGTTTAATGTAGAGATTTTACACATTAGAATGAGCACGATTGTCTCTATAGTCTATACATTCCATCCGCAACTCTTTTTTGATTTGTACTGTTTTCTCAGAATTTTAAAATCTATGAAATTGGTTAAATAATACTTACTTATTGACTTGTTTCCATACATTTTATCAAGTACAGACTTACAAACTTTCACATTCACCTGGACTATATTTTACATTATCTCAGACTAATTACATACTATCATTCCTTGCTGTCGGCTTGTTGGTCCTAATTTTTTTCATCAGTAGGTTGCTTTAAATTCATTATTATATCAAACAACTTGCCTTCCCGTACAATATACATAAAATAGCTCTTCCAATAAAGGGAATGATGAGTCATTGAAGTAATTGTCTTAGCCCCACCTCTTGGCCAATGAGATTAGCAGAAACAGCAAAGCTTAATTCAATGTTCGATTTGTAGACGGGTTAGTACTAAGTAATGAACAATTCAATATTGTAGGTACCATACTTTAGCTTTTTAATACACAGCTCTAAGACAAACAGCTCTAAAACAAATAAAAAAAATGTACCTTTCCCACGTATTTAAATCATTTGTTACTGATTATTTTACTTAAATTACGGATCTACTTATTTGAGTTCTACTCGACCTACTAACATTCTTACCGTTTAAAGAAAAAGAGTATTCAAATATGAAAATTCAATCATTATCAAACAATCCTCAACTTTTTTTAATTTCAATTGGAAACATCGAAATCAAAATTTTATTAAAACCTGTGCTTAAACAAAACAGAAGAAATAAGGAAAAAAGAACAGTTATTATGTAAACAGTGTTACAAAACTGAAGCCATCATAAATAAAATAAGTCATAATAACACCAATGATCTCTGACGTTACTGATTGGGTAACCGGTTGATTGCTGTTTATTGGCACTCGTTCTTTATATTTTATTGCTTTAATCTGGCTACACCTTTACCAACCTCTACGCTGCACGTGAATCGACCGATTACTCACTTTGTATTCAGTAGGGTTAGTACAGGTTTTTGTACAAACTAGTTGACTCGCTTCGTATAAACGGAATGGATTTCTCGATACATCTACAGCCAGCGTCCCAAACGGAACCATCTTAAGGATTTTTGGCCTATAAAGCCCGTGAAATTCAAATTTTATTTAGTTTTTCGCAAATATTAGGCAAAGTGTACATCTTCGGCTTATGGCAATGAGTTTTGCGAGCATTAACGCTTCTGCATCTACATATTTTTAGTAAAAATAAAAATTCCCACTCTCCTCATAATGGTTCCCGGAAAGATTATTTTCTGCAGTTTCCCAGATTTGGAGCTATCGGGAACCGATATGAAGTAAATGAGTATTTTTGAGACCAAAGTTTTTATGAAAAACATGTCGACGCATAACCGTTATGATCGCAAAATACATTCGTCGTCGTCGTCGTTTCAGCCGATGGACGTCCACTGCTGGACACAGGCCTCCTGAAATGACCGCCAAACACCACGATCTTGCGCCGCCTGGCGCCAGCGACTCCCCGCGACCCTCTTAATGTCGTCCGTCCACCTGGTGGGGGGTCGACCGACACTGCGCTTCCCGGTGCGTGGCCGCCATTCCAGCACCTTGGGTCCCCAACGTCCATCGGTCCTGCGAGCTATGTGCCCCGCCCATTGCCACTTCAGCTTTGCGACACGTTGAGCTATGTCGGTTACTTTGGTTCTTTTGCGGATCTCCTCATTTCTGATTCGATCGCGCAAAGGTACTCCAAGCATAGCTCTCTCCATCGCTCGCTGAGTGACCCTGAGCCTTCTTATGAGGCCCATAGTAAACGACTATGTCTCTGCTCCGTAAGTTAACACTGGCAACACGCACTGTTCGAAGACTTTGGTCTTCAGGCACTGAGGGATGTTGGACGAGAAGACATCGCGGAGTTTCCCGAACGCCGCCCGGCCGAGTTGGATTCGGCGGTTCACCTCTAAATACATTACGAATTGCGAAAAACGAAATAAAATTTTCGTGTCCAGCTGATACCCATCCACCTTAAACTAAGCTCAGCTAAGCTAAGCTAAGCTCAATGGTTGTCCGTTTATTCGTAGCGAGTCGTCTCGAAAGTTGTACAAAAACTAGTACTAATCCTACTGCACGAAATTCGAATGAAATTAATTAAACTATTGTTATTTATCATATAATTGACGAGCCCTGCTCTGACATTGCTCAGACCTTTCCGTAAAACTGGAAACGTCGAAAAGTTCTTGAACTTATAAGGCATTTACGAAGAGGACTGTCGACTAAAGACATAACAGATTACACAAAACCGACTTTTAATACGTTTTTAGTTGCGTCTATTAAAGTCCCCATTCGAAAGTAATACAGGAAACTACTTCTTCCTAGTTGGCAACTAACTCGCGTGTCTCGTACGCATAAATCTTTAAAAAAATATTTTATATTTAATATTATATTCCTACATTCATTCGAGTTCATGAATGTTATATAATTGTTATTCGTTGCGAATCATTACCATATATTGGCATTAAAAAAAAAATATCGTGTGAATCTATGCTTTTGAAAATAATATTATTATGCTAGAAGTCTCGAATACGCGTGGAGTATTAATAATTACTAGGGATAACGTTTTCAGGCTGAAATAATGCCTAAAGCGTAATTATTAGTATAAGTATTACTTCCGTACCTATTTTTTTGAATTTAGATTTTAACCAGTAATAACTCTTTTATATTGTTTTTCTATGTATAACGGTATTGTTAAGGTTGTTTCCTATATTCTTTAATAATATTTTACATTAATGAATGCATACGTTGTTTACAGTAAATGTCCTCGTTGAAAATGAATAAAAACAAAAGATAATTTCCTGTAAACCTTTGTGTATGATGCATCATCAGTAATGCGCCTGTTTGTTATAGAATTGGTTCAGATATAGCGCGTACTATATTATCTTGTTTTCACTTGACCGATTTTTATAAAAGTCCTTGTTTGTTAAACATACTCCTATTTTAATGGCAAGGCAACCTCTATATCGGCCTTTATTTTTCTAATTTAAATGTTTTAATATTATATTCATTGCATATTATTTTCTGCATTTGATATATATTTTATTAATCAATCGTTAGCTTAGTAATTCCCATTTGAATTACTTAATTATGACAGTAAAAAATTGCAAGCCACAAAGTTTTAGCTCTAAGCAAACTATACCTAAATAGACGTTTTAAATTGGTTGATGTCAGAGCACAAAAAGTATCTACTTAGTTTCTTCGAAGAAGTGCACTGACCTTACAATTTGTCTGAACTTAGATATTCGTTATGGGTATGGTACACTTCACATCCATTCTTTATACCTATACTCCGCCTCGATACTTTAACAATACTGAGAAAAACTGCAAAAACTTTACATAGAAACTGAGATCTTATTGCAAAGACTTAAAATTGATTTCATTCTAGCACCTAGCCGTTATTTAGGTATTGCGCCACTAAATCTACGCAGCTATAGTTTACATTTACATATCACGCTTTCTAGTCCATGAATTTTTGAACGTTCTACAACAATAACAAATAATGATAGGCTTTGTGTTAATAATGATGTGGTGACGGTATACAAATATTGTTCAGGTTTGGACTCGGATCTGCCTGACTTATTGGAGAGCGTAATCGAAGGCTGTGTCGAAACTAACTGTATCCTTGAGGAGTCTTGGGACAGCCAGGGTATTTCTTTGACTATTTACAGTAATTGAGCTTGATCTCTGGGACCATCTGTTAATTACGTCATCTTCAATTTTATTTGCATTTTAATTTATACGTACTTATGCAAGTAATTGCAAAGTAACTAATTGATATATCAGTAATTAGCAACGTCAGTGTTGAAGTAATTATCCTACATTAGAATTTTCCGTATTTTCGTTACTTTTCATTAATCCATACAATATTTTAGTATTTATTAGATATTACTTATTAAAATTGTAATCTACCTCCCTGTCAAGCTAAACAATGTTATTGCTATTTCAATGAAGTCCCAATTGTGATGTTGCTTGGATGGAAGAAAAAAACAAACATGTTAAATAATGTAAGAAGTAAAATTAAAGTTCTCTCAGGACTACACTCTCTTTCTATTTTCAAATGTAACGTAATTAATAGACGGTCCCGTCTGCATGGGGTGGAATAATATAATTTTGTCTATGCCTTTTTACTGCGATGTGGCCATTACTTTATCGAACAGCTTAAATAGCATGGCTTTGGTTATGTGGGTTATTTAAGACACAATTTCCCACAATCAGTTCAAAAATTTAAGGACTACGCAAATGGCACTATAACGCATCACCTCTACTGCTTGGGCTGCCTGTCCACCAGCAATATGTATAGAGTGTTGCGACGGTTGTGTAAAACATCATGTCACCTAATATTGTTTGTCATTTAGCCCGTTTTCCATCACAGCAATATTAAGTTTGAGTACGCCAATGCATTCTCGGACACTCCTCGCTACTGCAAATGCATCCTCGGACATTTCTGACAAAAGTCCGTTTTATTTACTCACGTTATCTTTATTTCACCGTGTCACGTTTTAGCTGATAAATAACTATCTGGGATTTGGTACCGTTTAAGATTTGATTTAGATACTCGTAAGTGTCGCGAAGTCGTGCGCTATCAATATCGATTGCACGTAGACAAAAGGTTGCTTTTTTTTAGTAAAGTAGCGTCTCTAGTCTGAAGACTCATGAACCACTGAAAGTATTAAGACAAGCTGATTGAATATATATTCCTTATTAGATATATTATTATGTATATTGTATAGTTTATTTTAATATGGAATTCCACAGATCAGACTGTTTAATTTTTATTGTCTGGGATGCAATTTTCTCATTTCAAAAATTGTCGAACTAGACAGTCCTTCGAGTGTGATATATTGATGATAACTTTGATTGAACACTTTCTTACTCATTAATTCCATTGTTTAGATACATCATTATAGGAAATTGATTGAAGCATATTATTGCTATACCTAGTATGGCTTACGTTTTTTGCACTCATTGAGTGACTCAATTATTTCGTTAGGTCTTCATTGGAGTCAACGTCCGGATGAGCTCATAGCAAGGGATGGTATAAGCAAGCAGGCACCAAAAATAGACATTGATAAATATTAAGTAGTTTTTACAATATTTTTAAGCGTTTTGTTTTTTTTTTAATTGTTGAGAAATATTGTTACTAATATAATATTTTTAAATCGAGTAATACAATTTTCAATCGAGCTTTTGAACAAAAAACCACTAGATCGCCTTCACGCTTCACGAGCGTTTTGCGATACAGTCAACACTCAATGTTCTAAAATTTTGTTCATTGTGAATCACTGAAATTTTTACCAATGACCTCAGTGCGTATTTCTGTACATAGTAATTAGTATAAAACAATAATTTATATTTAATATTTATTATATTATTTGACAGAAACAAATTCAAACAACGCCCTCCCGACGGCTTCGGTACCTTCGCGGGCGCCCTTTGCGGTGCCGCCGTCCCAGCCGCAAACAGTTGCGCAGCCAACGAAGAAGCCACAGCCTTCGTCGTCTAGTAAGTTATTTACTGCTTTCACGAAATATACACAGGACCCAGCGGAGCGCGTGAAAAAATTTCGCCCAAGTTACTGGTGTCAAAAATGTTTGTTTTGACACCAACAGCGACAGATGTAAGCCAGATCAGATGTAAGATTATCTATGGACCGCGGTTCACGCCACTATATTATACTTGTTAATAGTCCGCACGTGAGTTTCCACTGGGACGGTTTCCGCAACGTTGCGGCGTATTAGCGGAAATTTTGACAAATGAAGAAGGTTGACGTAAAATATCCCTATTGGCTCATCCTCAGGTTTATATCGGTGTTTCACGAGTATACTGGCCAAGACAAACAGGCCAAAGTTTTCCTAGTCTTCATTCCTTACATGACTGATTCAGGTCAGTTGCATTGTTCGCCATGCAGCAGGACCTTCAAAAGGAAATTTGGTTTCGACAGCCGCTATCGGTAAATGTCCGATTTTATCCAGGTCTGTCGTTGACAGACATATGTCAAGGAGGATCATACAATACCAGTCAAAACATCACTCTAAAATCGCCCCTTGACAATTGTCTCTTGTGAGTTGTGCATTGATGTATTACTGATTCCGTTTGTACAGATATAAGGGACAGTGTGGACTAAAACAATGCTATTATCATCCCTTAAGTTTTCATGTTACAAGTTTCAGTTTTCTACACTTAGTTAATTTATTACTGAAATTCTGTGAATCTGTTATGATTACGGCTTTTTCTTTTTTGTTGGATTTAGTATCGAATGGCACGATTCACGATTACAGTATTATTATGGTTAAAATCGAGCGTTATGTTCTATTTGGAGTGCCGCGATAACCTTCGCCGATGTTGGCGACGTCGGCGCATATCGATTTTATTGCAGCAATAATTCAATCAAACTTCCCTACGCTTTTGCTTTTAAGTATTTTCACCGCTTCGATAAAGCTGTTAACGTCCGATGTTGATGTTTTGTTTACACTTTTAACATCGTAAAACTGGATTAAGTTCACAAACCTATACCGACAGACTGCATTTGAATGATAGCCAACTCCTAAGCAGTTTTATTGCATTTAAAATAACCTGTCACCGACATAGCTCAACGTATCGCGAACCTGAAGTGGCATTTAGCCCGAGAACCGACAGAAGTTGTGGAACCAAAGTGCTGGAGTGGCGACCCCGCACAGGAAAGTGCAGTGTTGGCAGACCTCTGACCAGATGGACTGACGACATTAAAAGAGTCGCGGGAAGGCGTTGGAAATCATTGCAAGAGACATATGTTCAGCAGTGGACGTCCTTCGGCTAAAACGAACGAACTAACGCATTGGGACTGCCATTTGCTCGAGCAGCCCAAGTCAGAACGACTTAATATTTTATTCGTGCATATAATAACTTTCTCTGTCTACAAAATTCAAGCCACCTACTCAATAGTATCATTTCTACGCCTCAAATATAGTCATGACGAATGTAAATATTTTTATACATAAATAGGTAAAATCTATAAATAACGTAATTAGCGTTGTGAGATAGAGCAAGTTGGCGCAAGAACAATGTCGCACAAGTGTTCGTCTCGAAGTTCGCAGTCAACATCAGTTCGCATTCGCTTTTTGTTTTGCCGGCTTTCTTTTCTGTCATAGCGGAATATGTATTCAGTGAGGAGAACAATAGATACACTACGCATACATTTAGGTGACTTTTTTAAACATTTATACATCTTTTTCTCTCTATCATCATTTATAGGTACATCTTTCTATACCAAACTAATGACCATCTAGATTTTAGATACATAATATTGTGTTTTATGATATGTTCGTGTTAACTTTCAACATTCTCCAATAACCACATAATATGATATTCATACTTGCATATAGGTATATTTAATTACATGAGTAAAAAATATTTTGAGAGTTTTTGCCACTTTTTCTCGGCTATATCTGATATCGAAGACCTAGAAAAAGTGAGGTGTTATATTTTCTATAAGAAGTTTAACAAACACTGCGCGTTGTTTTATATTTCGTTATTTAAAAAAATAGTTACTGTAGGGGTATTTTTCTAACACAATTTTATATATCTCTATGAAAGCCGCCGTTAAAATCACATCGATGTGCAATGAATTCACTGAGTGGAATAAAATTAACATTTCACATATTGTGTGCTACCGCTTCATGAAAATTATGTGAAATGAGATCAATAGCTTTCATTTTTTTATGACCACTGACGAGAATAGCGAGTCAGACTTGAAACACGTCGCCCATGCACAAGTGCGAGGCTGGGCGCGTGCCGCAAAATGTTTGAACAGCTTTCAAGCCGTATTTAAGCCTCTAAGCGATTTTGAATGAAGTTTTATTCAAAAACTATAAAGAAAATTCTTTCAAATTTACATGTCATGTATTTTGGGTCTTTAATCTAAAATCGCTAAGAAGCAGAAACACGATTGAATAAAATTTTCTCGATAGAAAGTTCTCCCAAAAGTTGCTCCGAAATCTCAGTTTTTCTAGTTTTTATCGGACACTACATTGGATGTAATTGTAATTTTTGTTTTAAAGTGTAGGTAATCATAATATCCAAAAAAGTTAAGAAACAGATTTTTGATAACTAGCTTAGGTTTTGAGTAATTAGGTAAAAGTTCGTTTTCTGTTATATTCTTCCGCGACGCTGCATGTCGCACCTACCAACGTACTCGTGAGAGTGAGGAAGACAAAAATAAATTCAATAAATCCCTCTACGACTGAATTAATCGCGATTCAACACAAAACGACCGCTTTCTGTGCGTCTTGGACTTCGTCTTTATTAAGACCACGTCTTTGACAACAAACGTAAAATTCATAATTAAAGGAATTAACTCTCGCACTTCAGTTGCAGTTAGTTATGCCAACTGTGTAAATTAAATTATTAAAATGTACGATTGAGTATTTATAATACAAAACTACTTAAACACGTAATATTGTTATCTTAAAATTGATGAATGTTATAATTATGTATTCTTATGTAAGACTTGTTGCTTACTGCTGTTTATCAATTCTGGCAAATAATAATATAATCTCTTTGACATTTTAAAATGATGTATAAAAATATTATTACTTTATATATGTAGTGCCTTATCAAAGATTCTACCACTCGTAGAATTTAAAATAAAAGCACTACTACAAAAGTATTTCTTAGCAAATCATGATTAGGCACTAATCACGAAAGATATGCTAAAAATACAACTTAGCAGCTACACGCTATGGGGTTTACAGACTGTTTAGGTGAATGTTACACTTACACCAAAATTCAAATCGTCATACACATAGAAAAGTCACGGAGTCGCTGCGTCACGGAGACGGCCGAGGAGCGGCAACCTTTCATAGCCCAATTATTGTCATGACAGCCCAAAATCACGGTCATGGTACCCTGAGGGCTGAATCGCGAGAGGGTTCGCGCACTTCCTACAAGTTCCTTTCGGTCCAAGTGTCCATTTATTCTCACTATCCCAATTGAGGGCTGGACATTGCACAATACTTATGGACTGGTCTTGTGATACCGTCTGTTGAATTCATTGATCCTTTAGCTTTTGAGTGTTTTTTTTTAATTTATAAGGTAAAAGCTGCCATTGCAAACTGTATCCCCCAATTTTGCTGTCATCAGTTTTCTGAATTTCCTCCAATTGTGGAAGCAACTATTCGTATAAGGCGGGATTAGCAATAAAACTTGCTGAAGTTGACTTCTGAAAGCAATGTAAACAGTCGCGCAGGCTACTAAACAAAGGAAGTATAGCTTGTAGAAGTCAACTTCTGCAAGTTTTGTTGCTAATCTAAACCTCCCTTAAAGACATGGGTAAATGTCATCGTCGTCGTCGTCGTTTCAGTCGATGGACGTCCACTGCTGGACATAGGCCTCCTGAAGTGACCGCCAAACACCACGATCTTGCGACGCCTGGCGCCAGCGACTCCCCGCGACCCTCTTAATGTCCTCCGTCCACCTGGTGGGGGGTCGACCGACATGCGCTTCCCGGTGCGTGGCCGCCATTCCAGCACCTTGGGTCCCAAACGTCCATCGGTCCTGCGAGCTATGTGCCCCGCCCATTGCCACTTCAGCTTTGCGACACGTTGAGCTATGTCGGTTACTTTGGTTCTTTTGCGGATCTCCTCATTTCTGATTCGATCGCGCAAAGATACTCCGAGCATAGCTCTCTCCATCGCTCGCTCGCATAATGTCATGTGTTATGTATATTACAGCGGATTCGTCAGACCTGTGGCCGGGCGCGGAGGACTTCGTGGTGGTGGAGGCGGACAGCGGGTCGGCGGAGGGTTCGCACACGTCGCACGGCTCGCACGGCTCGCACGGATCGCACGGCTCGCACGGGTCGCGTGGCTCGTCCGCGTCGGAGGCCGCGTCGCGCCCGCGCTCGCTCGCGCTGGCCACGCCGCAGTCCGACGCCGCCAACGGCGACCTGCCCGCGCAACCGACCAATCCCCAGCACGATCATACGTCCAATGCACAGCCGACACGGGTTAGTGGCTCTTATTATTAAAGTCCGGTCGCGGAGTACGAAGAATTTCGTACATTAACCTGTTACTACCTATCTCTGTCACTCCCGCGTCAAAATAATGCGGTCACGCTCGCACAGATGCAATGACCCCGTCCTGTGCGAGCGTTACCGCATTATTTTGACGCGGGAGTGACAGAGACAGGTAGTAACAGGTTAATGTACGAAATTCTTCGTGCTCCGCGACCGTGCTTTAGTAGCAGCCCCATTGAGTTTTATTAATAATCACGGTATTGACAAGGTTTAAAACAATCAGCTTATCAAAAATAACGCTTATATTTTTAATCGCAGTAATGGTATCTAAAGTGATCGCTAATAATTTAACACGCGATTAAAATAAGCAAAGAAACCTCTTGGTTTTGGGAACATATTGGTATGTGGGTAGACTATCATGCGTGACTCGCAAAGCAAAAATCATGACATAAGTGAGCCTGGTGATCTCAGATACAATCAGCATTCGGAATTATACAAATTAAATCAAATGTGGTCTCCTGTGACGCGTTGCGATTGCGTTCATTAGTCTACCTTCACTTTGTGGGGAGCTTTTAGAACTCATCTGTTTACTGATTACTTCCCTAGGCGGAACTTTGTTTTAAACCACATAACTTTGGGGGGTTTATAAGGTAGGTATGCAGTGTGCTGTGTGTCTGTTTACAGCATAAAGGGAGTTGGTAGGTGAAATTAATAAAAGCTTTTCTAAAAAAAATATATTGTTATTCTCGTGTGTAATTGTGGGTTTACGGCTGATAAAATTTAAAAAAAGAGTGTGTTTTTAACTTTGCTAGACATTGTGTGTGTGTGTGTGCTATCACCACTGACATCTTTTATATATTAGTACGCTGGACAAAAAATGAAGACACTTGATTTTCGCCATTTTGGCGCTGATTGTTGTGAGCGTCCATAAAACTAATATGAAATGGCATTAAAAACTACCGTAAATGTCCATTTTATTACCGTGGACTTGCGATGTGGGCGCTTCCAACCGGCACAAAAAAGGATCTGTTAATTGTATAGAATAGTTAATCCAGCGTACTAGTATAAAAGAGGTGAGTGGTTGCGTGTGAATGTTATCACGCTTTCATACCGTACTGGATGCAGATTGCAGTCAGTTGTCACTAACAGGCTCGGTAGTGATGGGTAGTGTCTGTGCACAGAACCCGCCGAGCGCGAGCGCCGTGCCGCGCTCGCAGCCCATTGACGTGCTGCGCTCTAACCACAACCGAAACGCCGCCAACATCGGCTCGCTCTCGCCGCCCACGGTGAGTGACAACACATGTAACGCCTGTTCAAAACCAATTACACCAAAGCTACTCGTGATTCCTTACCCGTAACCTGTTCGCGAAAGCTTTGCCGATGATTTTCCTCCTCCGTTCATTTGGGTTTTTAAACGTTTTAAATCGATTGATTTACATCTATCGATTTACATCTATAGTAACATCGCATTCAGACATCCCACGGGAGTTGGTGGTGACATCAGTCCGTCTTCTTGGTCGAGAGTAACAAACCTTTGTTATAAGTCCTGGAGCCGTAATGTGCAGTACTGTTTTTAACTTTCATACTATATTTGTATGAAAATATTAAAACAGTAACAACTGCAACATTACTGCTTTGAGACTAAGAGATGGTGGTACGGCCTCTGTCCTGGTTGAAGGTAAAATCGACATTGTAACATTTTGTATGACAGGTAAAAAAACAATATCAACATGATTATGATGATTGATGGTACTAAATAGGTAGCTACATCTTAACGAGACTGACGAGGTTAAAAACCGATGTGTAATCTCTCCGGCCGGTCATTGTACTTCGTAAATTATATCAGTAGCTATACTAAACACAAATCAAACACATCCAAACAAATAATCTGGCACACACAAAAACACTCAACTTTACTCGCACTTTATTCCCATTGAGTAATTTACGAGATTAATGCAATGCAAACACAGGTCCCGTAAAACTCAGGATTCTCTTTAAAATACGACGACGACTTAGGTAGGTACTTGTAGGAACAGTAAATTTCATTGCATTTGCCGACAAAATATGAAAATAATTTGACTAACCTACGTTAGCCACAATTAGCTCCCGTCAAAATATGTTGTTTTTAGTATATCATACCTGTAAATAAAATGACAATAACGTGTAATTATAACGATTTTTTTTAGTATATTTTAGTCAATCTTTAACTTCTTTATTGCATGATTTTTGTTCATTATACATATATGCATATAATCAGGAAATACCTACTTAAAAATAGAATAGAAGTATCAGAAATAGAATAGAACTCTCTCCCGGAGAGTATTCTTCGGGACAACCCTTCACTGGGAGTTTTTAGATCTCGGCTGAAACAGCACTATCTTTCTTCTTAATTCTTCATTTATATATTTTATCATTCGTACATTTCTGTTTTTATTATATTTTTTTGTATATATGTATTTTAGTTATTTATTATTTATATAGATATATATTTTTGTATTTTAAGTATATATTTATATTATGTTTTGTATATATATATTATATATGTACTTTTATAATATTTATGCATAATTATGCATATTCTTTTTGTATCTTTCTCGTGTTCTGTACCTACTTCGCATATCTTGTATAATTGTTTCCACACCCGGGGCATCTGGAAGAGATCCTCATTTGTAGTGATAAGATGTCCTTGTGCATGTCTTCTCTATGTTTGTGTTTTTTTTTTGTATCTATGTTATATGTACAGAATAAATAAATAAATAAATATCAATGACATATTGAACTCAATGTGAACACGGTTTTGCTCGCAGGTACCGTTCACAATGGGGACTCCCCCTTCGACTCGCAGACGAAGCGCCTCCGGGAGCTCCCCGCCGCCCTCGCTGTGGCAGGTGTCGCCGACGAACAGTCCCTCGTACAGGAGATCAGGTTAGTATTTTTTGTCTTTCTTGCTCAAAAACTGCTCTTTTTAGTAACATTGAACACTTTCTATAGTATTTTGTAATATCATGTACAAAGCAATTTGAAATTCAAGCGGTATACGGTAACGCTACTGGCAGGCCAGTCTCACTTATCACGTGACCGTCCCGGCTACAAGTAAGGGTCCGGACCTCAATATTTCAGTTGCCGCTCGCGGGCCGAGTTGCACGCGCTAGTTCTGTACGGTCTATTTTACGCGCCGTCCGACTACGGCAGCCCTAGTACGTCGTAAGAGATAAAGTTAGGCGATAGAAAGAGACCACAACATTGCGATTTTGAGGGCGGGGCCAGGCGCTATTGCGAACTGAATTGCACTTTTTGTGTCAGCGCTAGAGTCGCTATTTCTTTAAATCATCGTGCGGAGTGGGCCTTCTGTACCTATTTAGTGTTCCGTGCTACTGGTCAAATTCTACTCTAAAAGACTTGAAGAACGGCTAGTGAACATTATGATATCATGATTGTAGGCTCGTCGCCGCCTGTGACGCTAGCGGCGCTGAAGGCGAGCGGGGAGTCGTCGCCGAAGCGCGGCGCGCTGCCCGACGCGCTGCTCCGCGGCATCAAGATGCACCACGACCCGCCCGTCTACATCCCCAACCTGCAGGAGGAGACCATCCTCGCGGTGAGTGCTCGCTGAACGCACTGAACTGACTCCTGAGTGCACTGATTATTGCAGAATAATTTCATGTGTCTCCTCCAAATGTCGTGTGTTCATCAGTACACATAATGTCATATGGCTGCTTAGTGTGACATAGACCTATATAGTGTGATACTTCCGTGACTCAGCTAAATCGATGTGTTTTAGCAAACCGCATTCGAACCATTGACATACACTGGCCTGCAAAAGTAAGTATCACACTTTTCAAACTAAATTTTTTAAAAGTGTGATACTTACTTTTGCAGGCCAGTTTAGATTTCCGTGACGCAGCTAAATCGATCTATTCTAAGCAAACTGCATTCTAACCAAAATGCCGTTCGATCAGACGTGCAACGTTGTCGTTCATGCCTTTCTCGAAGTGATACGCAATCAATAACAGTCGGGTGTGTCGCGCAGGAGGAGCACAGCAAGGTGTTCTCGCAGCTGAACTTCGTGCTGATGCTGGCCGAGCTGCTGTCCGACCTCGCCGTGTCGTGCGGCGCGCCGCTCGCCGCGCTCATGGACGCCTCCGACGGTAATTAAATAACCCTGCATGTATAATTTTGTTGTTATAATTTAAAATTTTTGTTCATCCGAAACTGCAGCATTACAATGCTCAAATTGTGTTACCATAGTACGGTTCATTAGCCAAAAAAAAAAATAGGAAATTCGGTCCCATTCGGAGAAAGTATGAAACTTGGCGTGCATGCAATTTGGCTTGTTAGTAAAAGTATAAATCGTATGAAGAAACTTGAGATTGTTTTGAGATGTTATGAGAGAATAATATAATGGAATATTTCAGATTTTGACAGTTCTTTCGTAGTAGTTCCGTTTTCGTGAAAATTAGAAAAAACTAGGATAGGTACAAAATAGGGGGAGAGGGGGAAACAATGATTTCTCGAAGTGTTTCTACTTTTAGATTGGGTTATTTTTGCCAAACCTTGTCAAAATGCATGTCAAATTTCACGATTTCTTCCGGATGGGACCAAGCTAAGGAGCCGTACTACTACCATGTGCGTGCTATGAACGGTGTATTGCTTGTGCAGAGAGGAGTAACGAGAGCGTGCGGCTGGGGCTGCTGGTGCAGGCCATGCAGGCGCTGGCGGCCGGCCTGCGCCTCGCCGCCGCGCACTACCGCTCGCGCACGCTGCAGCCCACGCCGCAGGTGCGCAACGGTACGTACTGCACGCATTACCATGTGTTCAGAGAGGAGTAACGAGAGCGTGCGGCTGGGGCTGCTGGTGCAGGCCATGCAGGCGCTGGCGGCCGGCCTGCGCCTCGCCGCCGCGCACTACCGCTCGCGCACGCTGCAGCCCACGCCGCAGGTGCGCAACGGTACGTACTGCACGCATTACCATGTGTTCAGAGAGGAGTAACGAGAGCGTGTGGCTGGGGCTGCTGGTGCAGGCCATGCAGGCGCTGGCGGCCGGCCTGCGCCTCGCCGCCGCGCACTACCGCTCGCGCACGCTGCAGCCCACGCCGCAGGTGCGCAACGGTACGTACTGCACGCATTACCATGTGTTCAGAGAGGAGTAACGAGAGCGTGTGGCTGGGGCTGCTGGTGCAGGCCATGCAGGCGCTGGCGGCCGGCCTGCGCCTCGCCGCCGCGCACTACCGCTCGCGCACGCTGCAGCCCACGCCGCAGGTGCGCAACGGTACGTACTGCACGCATTACCATGTGTTCAGAGAGGAGTAACGAGAGCGTGCGGCTGGGGCTGCTGGTGCAGGCCATGCAGGCGCTGGCGGCCGGCCTGCGCCTCGCCGCCGCGCACTACCGCTCGCGCACGCTGCAGCCCACGCCGCAGGTGCGCAACGGTACGTACTGCACGCATTACCATGTGTTCAGAGAGGAGTAACGAGAGCGTGCGGCTGGGGCTGCTGGTGCAGGCCATGCAGGCGCTGGCGGCCGGCCTGCGCCTCGCCGCCGCGCACTACCGCTCGCGCACGCTGCAGCCCACGCCGCAGGTGCGCAACGGTACGTACTGCACGCATTACCATGTGTTCAGAGAGGAGTAACGAGAGCGTGCGGCTGGGGCTGCTGGTGCAGGCCATGCAGGCGCTGGCGGCCGGCCTGCGCCTCGCCGCCGCGCACTACCGCTCGCGCACGCTGCAGCCCACGCCGCAGGTGCGCAACGGTACGTACTGCACGCATTACCATGTGTTCAGAGAGGAGTAACGAGAGCGTGCGGCTGGGGCTGCTGGTGCAGGCCATGCAGGCGCTGGCGGCCGGCCTGCGCCTCGCCGCCGCGCACTACCGCTCGCGCACGCTGCAGCCCACGCCGCAGGTGCGCAACGGTACGTACTGCACGCATTACCATGTGTTCAGAGAGGAGTAACGAGAGCGTGCGGCTGGGGCTGCTGGTGCAGGCCATGCAGGCGCTGGCGGCCGGCCTGCGCCTCGCCGCCGCGCACTACCGCTCGCGCACGCTGCAGCCCACGCCGCAGGTGCGCAACGGTACGTACTGCACGCATTACCATGTGTTCAGAGAGGAGTAACGAGAGCGTGCGGCTGGGGCTGCTGGTGCAGGCCATGCAGGCGCTGGCGGCCGGCCTGCGCCTCGCCGCCGCGCACTACCGCTCGCGCACGCTGCAGCCCACGCCGCAGGTGCGCAACGGTACGTACTGCACGCATTACCATGTGTTCAGAGAGGAGTAACGAGAGCGTGCGGCTGGGGCTGCTGGTGCAGGCCATGCAGGCGCTGGCGGCCGGCCTGCGCCTCGCCGCCGCGCACTACCGCTCGCGCACGCTGCAGCCCACGCCGCAGGTGCGCAACGGTACGTACTGCACGCATTACCATGTGTTCAGAGAGGAGTAACGAGAGCGTGCGGCTGGGGCTGCTGATGCAGGCCATGCAGGCGCTGGCGGCCGGCCTGCGCCTCGCCGCCGCGCACTACCGCTCGCGCACGCTGCAGCCCACGCCGCAGGTGCGCAACGGTACGTACTGCACGCATTACCATGTGTTCAGAGAGGAGTAACGAGAGCGTGCGGCTGGGGCTGCTGGTGCAGGCCATGCAGGCGCTGGCGGCCGGCCTGCGCCTCGCCGCCGCGCACTACCGCTCGCGCACGCTGCAGCCCACGCCGCAGGTGCGCAACGGTACGTACTGCACGCATTACCATGTGTTCAGAGAGGAGTAACGAGAGCGTGCGGCTGGGGCTGCTGGTGCAGGCCATGCAGGCGCTGGCGGCCGGCCTGCGCCTCGCCGCCGCGCACTACCGCTCGCGCACGCTGCAGCCCACGCCGCAGGTGCGCAACGGTACGTACTGCACGCATTACCATGTGTTCAGAGAGGAGTAACGAGAGCGTGCGGCTGGGGCTGCTGGTGCAGGCCATGCAGGCGCTGGCGGCCGGCCTGCGCCTCGCCGCCGCGCACTACCGCTCGCGCACGCTGCAGCCCACGCCGCAGGTGCGCAACGGTACGTACTGCACGCATTACCATGTGTTCAGAGAGGAGTAACGAGAGCGTGCGGCTGGGGCTGCTGATGCAGGCCATGCAGGCGCTGGCGGCCGGCCTGCGCCTCGCCGCCGCGCACTACCGCTCGCGCACGCTGCAGCCCACGCCGCAGGTGCGCAACGGTACGTACTGCACGCATTACCATGTGTTCAGAGAGGAGTAACGAGAGCGTGCGGCTGGGGCTGCTGGTGCAGGCCATGCAGGCGCTGGCGGCCGGCCTGCGCCTCGCCGCCGCGCACTACCGCTCGCGCACGCTGCAGCCCACGCCGCAGGTGCGCAACGGTACGTACTGCACGCATTACCATGTGTTCAGAGAGGAGTAACGAGAGCGTGCGGCTGGGGCTGCTGATGCAGGCCATGCAGGCGCTGGCGGCCGGCCTGCGCCTCGCCGCCGCGCACTACCGCTCGCGCACGCTGCAGCCCACGCCGCAGGTGCGCAACGGACGCATTACCATGTATTGAGAGGAGAAACGAGAGCGTGCGGCAGGGGCTGCTGATGGGGCCTTCTGTGACCGAAGTTGGCTAAATTAGGTAAAATGACGGTAGTATCCATGTATTATATTGATAAAAAAACTGAACAGAGTAAGATGCCCAATAGAGTAACTGTTGGTAGGTATTTCTGCCAAAATATTCAAATTAAAAACTGATCTGTCATTTTGCATTCCCCTTGTCTAGAAGTTTTTTTTGTTGTGATCGTTGTATATATTTGGTTGCAGTTGTTTCACTGATGAACGGGAAGTACAAATGGATCGTGAACGAGTCGCGAAGGCTCCACGAAGCGGGAGTGACGCCGGCGGTTTGTGATAAAATCCTCTACGAACACGCCATCGAGTTGGTAAGATGTGAATTCCATACATTTTTTTTAATATCATTAAACTTTAATAAAATTTATTAACGGAAGATTCACGTTAAGCTCACGATAGTGGCGAGGGGTAGATGAAGTCGCAGGCCGCAGTCAAATGTTTTCATAAGTAATATTAGTAGAATCCGTCACGAAGGTCAATATTCCCTCTATTTCGCAAGGCGCCACTCGTGACATCCGTCCACTCCACAGAGCAAGGAATGACTTTATATTTTTGACGTGACAACGTCTTATAAATCGATAGAGCCGGCTGCACGCACAAAAAGCTCATCCGGCGTTACCGGCGTTACCTCGCTCGCGTTACCACGCTCTGAGGCGTTCCATGTAAGGCTTGAAGTGCAAGCGAGAGTTGTCACGTTCAACTAACGTCAGTAAACCGACTTTACAGACAACCAATTTTTGTTTTCTGTGGTCCACTCTATGAGATGCCAGACTATCTAATGCCAGAGAGGTTCTTTCTACAAAGTTCACTTCTCACGTGCGTGCATTACATACATCGTCCATCATTTCAGTGTCAAATGGCCGCAATCGAGGAACTGTTCGGCGACGTGAAGGAGTGCGAGCGACGCTACATGTCGGCGCAGGTGCTGCTGCACTCGCTCGTGCAGAGACACCCGCTGCACCCGCACCACCGCACCACGCTCTCCAAGTGTACGTACAAGTGTAGAATATACAAACAAGTCGAACAACTTATAAAATAACTAGCTGACCCGGCCACGCGTTGCTGTGGCTAAAGTTTTTGTTATATTAATAAATCAAAATTGCGACTATAATTTGAGATTTAAACTATCCTATCTCTCAAGTTGGATCGAACTGCACATGGTGTGCGAATTTTATTATAATCGGTTCAGTAGTTTAGGAGTCCATCGCGGACAAACATCGTGACACGAGATTTATATATATTAAGAAGAAGATGTACTTGGATATAGTAAAAGTTTCCTAACAATTCCGTAAATATGTTGGTGGTGTCTACTGAATAGATGCATTATAACTTTGAATTGCAACCCTACACTGCGTATAGCCGGGCGCTTTGTCGGGCTTTTTTACTCGTTACAAGATTGCAGTCAAGTATGTTAACTGCAATGTCGCCTAGTGGTAAGGTTAAGATCTAGCCGAAGATTGTAAGCTAAATCACTTGGAGCTTAGTGGAACGTCATTGCCGGTAGGGTAACCAGCCGCGGTCAAAGCCTCCCACAAGTCCAATCTTCAAATCTTCGAATCTCAAAATCGTAGACTGGGCCGTTCCTCCCGCTAAAAATCCAAGCACCAATGCGCCAGGGAGAGATCTCTATCCTTGCTAAAACCAGCCGACCTAATGGATATTTTTAATTACAGACAGAGACGCAGTACAAAGGCGGCTCAATTGCCTCAAGGGGCCGCGGAAAATCATGGACGTGAAGTTAGAGGCTGGGATCTCATAATGCAATAAGGCATCTTTACCTAGGAATAAGTACACATAATACGCAAGACGAGAAGTGATTTTATTTTGTTTCAAACAAAGACTTGCAGTGATAAACTATAAAAAAAGTGTATAAAAAAAGGTTTTTAAGTGAACTATACCATTACAAATTAATCATCACACACATAACACACACGTTGTTTAGCTATGAAGATTATTATCAGAGATTGCAATAGTGAGTTATATTTTTTTAACTGTATGTAGCAATGTTTTCTTGCAAGCAAAGTAGTATATACTAGGAACCCTTAGAAAGAATAGATTGTAAAGATTTTAGTACAGCTTAATTATAAATTTTAAGTAGATAATTGTCATTATACTGTCCCTAAAATAAATGAATGGTTGTTACTATGAAATAGTCATAACTTTATTTCTGTATAATATTATGTACTTCAGAGATATTCAGCTTCTGCTGTATGCTGAGCACGGATTATTTATTATTTAAAAAATACCCTTTCAGCCATTGACACTTAAGTTTTGAATTTTATAATATAAAAATGTAAAAAAAAAACATCGTAGAAAGTGTAGAATGGTATTTCAAAACTATGTCATTATTGTATTACATTTTATTATTATTACATACTTATTTGTAGTAGTATTTAAAGTGAAAAGTATGAAATATCTCAAAGTGGACATGATAGAGATCTCATTATTATTGACCAATAACAATATGGCATTTTTAGGTTAAGTTGAAAAATGATTTAAGTATTTTTTGAAAGAATCAGTATAAAATTATTTGTCTTTATTATACTCACAACAAATTACATTATGTTGCCAAATTGTGATTATTTCATTGTGTATTTCTTTTTTGAAAGTTCAATGCTTTACCGAAATAAGAATAAAGACTGTTGTAATATAAATCTAGTTTGTGTTTTGTTTTAATAAATACTTATTTTACATCTCTATTTGAATATCATTCTTATATTTAAAATAAAAAACCAAGCAGTACTAGAAATCCTTTTATTACTATTAGACATTACACAACATTTTTTTAATTTTTTTAGTAATGTACGAAAACTCCTGCCCCTTGTTTTAAAAACTTGTATGGTTTCGCTCGATTACGTCCACGGACAGACTGTAACATCACCTTGTCAGCAGGAAATTCAGGTGATCCCATGGTCTCTAAAAGGATGTCCAGACTCGTCAGTAACTTCATCATTTGTGATGAAACTGTATGGACCTTTTCAGACGAGACCCAATCCGTGTTTATTACTCTTTCAATGTCTCTAATATCATCATTGGTCAAGGCAGTGTGGGTTCCATTCCAATGTAATGTCAAGCTAAACAATGGTGCCTTCTTGGGGTAATCACTGCTAACACCTACAAGCGCCACGAGCTTTGCGGATTGCCTCGTTATTATAGCGCGATATAACATATTTACATCAGTGACCAAGCCTTCTGCTATCAAAAACGATGTTGAAGGCGCTTGACAATATTCTTGCCAAGTTATTGACTGCCATTGGGTCAAGGACCCAGATAATCTTACATGGCATGGGAGGCCCTTGCTCGGTAAAACTTTACCAGACTCCAAATCTTGAAGCTCTTTCATTAGCTCCACTCTGAATTTCAACCTTTTTTTCAGTGTGAAAATAAAGTTTTCTACACTGGCGACACTGAGACTCTGGCATGGTTGAATATTCTTATTGCTTTTCGGCTTATCAGAAATGGTGGCCATGAAATCTAAGCCACACATTCTTTGAGCCCATATGTATGGTCTTCCAACTTCTGAGATGAAATGTGAGAATTCTTCAGTTATGCCTGCAGCATTTAGCAAGTATGCAGTGGCAGGGTGTGGTGAATCACTACCGGTATCTCCTGCATACAACTCGTTCAAAATACAATCTCCATTCAGCACATCGGCAGCAGACACTCCTGTAATGGGCTTCGAGACATTCATGATGAATTTAACCACAACAATCTTTAAATGGATCATATAAGAGAAGATCAATTCAATTGCAGTTTCATCAGAATTCTTAACAGTCACATAAACATTTAAGGGATGTTTTTTAAGAACTTCTTTCTTCTTAGCCTCCGCTCTCTGCTCCTTGGATATCTTTGCAGTTCTGTGATGCCTCTTCTTTTTGCTCTCTCGGGCATCTTCATCGTTATTATCTTGATCTGAATCTGAATCGTTGGAGACTACTACTTCACTTTCTTCATTTGTTAGCTGTTCCAGCCGTCTTGCTTCATCTTCATCTCCTGCTATGGCTAAAAAGCAATATAAACAAATACAAAACATCTGAAGCCAAATTTTAGAATAAAAATACTTGGGGTAGACTGGACATAAACTGATCGACTTACCAACAGTGACAACCTTAGCTCCAAGAGCATCTGAATAAGCACCAGCATTAGCATAGAGCAAAAATAATGGTGGTGGCAAGAGGCCTGCAGCATTTAATTCATCACGCTTCTCATCCAATCGAAGAGCCAAACACTCTTGTAAAGGTTTAGTGGCTTTAAGTACATCTTTCAAATGTGGTGCCAGTGCATCTAGTCTTGAGCGAGCAGCGGCTATGGCGGCTGCTACACGCTCCTTTGAAGCGACAAGTTCACTACAGACTCCGGCCAGCTCTCTACGCTGTCGCAGCTCCCATTCCAGTCTGGCCAACTGCAATTGATGCTCATCTGTGTTAGTTACTTCCTAGAACAAACACAACAAGTCTATTTTAATTCTCTGTTTGTAGTTTAATTGACTGTTTGCCAAGTGGAAGTATGTAGGGACTATAAAACTTACTGGGCGTGAAATCTCAGCTGGTGCATCTCTGTAAAAATCTTCCAAAGGAACCAGTTCAATTTCCTCATCCTTTGACTTAAACTGCAGGCATTTCGTCACTTCCTTGTCAAGATGATCAGCTTCATACAACAAGTTTTGCAAAAGCAGATGTGTAGAGTCAACCCTCTGCTTTTCTTTATGCAACGCATCTCGACCAGCTCGTGTCCTGACTTTCTCCAGTCTATTTAATTTTTTTAAGAGGACTAACTGTAAAGATGCTTCTATTCTTTTTGCAGCAATTTTTTCCTTTGCCTGAAAATGAGGAATGCACAAATTAGACTTTTGAACAGAGAAGTGCCCCTAATTCTGATCAATCTTATACAGTGCACCTGTTTACCTCATCAGTGCCCTTGGCTTTTAATTCAGCGACATCAGAAAATATTTGCCGTACATCCTGACATATCTTTTTGAACAGAGCGGCATCCTTTTCAGCCGAGCGTATCTGAGCCTCAGATTCCTCAAACTCGACTACTCTCTGAAATGGGATTAACAAATTATGGACAGAAATAAAGAGAGCATACTCTTTCGTGTTATAATATATACTGATAATTAATATCAAATATCAGTATATTCCGACTGTTATTTAATATCAGTTTAGGGAACACAAAGAGGGAGTTTGGAGAAAGATTGAGGAAAAGCACAGCCTTTTTTAAACGACTTCTAACTGCATATTGCTAGAAAAGGGACGACAAATATACAGAAAATAATTGATTCTAACCTTGTAAACATCTGCCGGCGACAACTTAGAAGCTTCAACGGACGGTGTAGAATTCAATTTACGGCGTTTCTTTGTTGAAACATCGTCTTTACCCATGTTTATCAGTACAATATTTATTTAAAAATAGAGTTTCAATCAGTACCTAGTTTTATTTACACCCAGTGAGTTATTATTTTTATTATTTGTGGTCTGTGTTAATGTCGTAGCGCCACAGAACACTCTCTAGTAGAGCATAGATTACTTACCTACTTTAAATAGAGTTTTGATTAGAGGATAATGTTGTGTTCTCTAGTTTTGTGCACAGACCATACAGCTAAAGACAGCTAGAGATGATTTTGTGGTCTGTGGTGGTGTTGTGTTAAATGCATGGAATTATTAAGTACTTCGTACAACTGGAAAGCTTACTTCAATGATTTTGACATATTAAAATGAACCTTTTTGTTACTGTTTCAAAGTATTTTTTTAATATATCACCAATATCTCCAGAAAGTGAGCCTGAGCGAGAAAAGTTTTTCTTGGTGGGTCCCTTTCGCACAAGTAAGTTTGACATCAGTGCGAACTAGGGTGACTACACTTGAAACTACTTATCATGGAATTAATAAGTTTTTCGTACAACGTAATAATTTGTAGTACTACGTACTAGGTACGAAGTACATATTAATTCCATGCTACTTATATACTCAATTTTATTTATTATAATACAATATAATATGTATACTTACATACATATTGCTTATTAGAGGATGAGACGCAAGAGTGGTGTGTGCTAGTGTATATACCTTTGGTTTTATTTAGATAGTTAGCATTAGGTACTAACAAAATCAAAAAGTTTACTTCGATGGACTAGGATCTTACGAGTCTCACTCTATAGAAACAGAAAAAATATAATTACCTACCTACCTTTTTAAATAAAATAATGTGCTTTTCTGCTTCATTTTAATATTATTTAATGCCAATAAAAGGAGGCGAGACTCAGTTTAATATCGATTAAACGGAGTCTCGCCTCCTGTGATATACAGGTAAGAAGATGGTTACACTAGTTGAAAGAGACGGACCAAGATTTATGACCTCTTTCTCGGTGCGTTTTTCGATACACAGTAAGCCTTCCAGTTGTACGAAGTACTTATTAATTCCATGGTTAAATGTTAATTAATTACCACAGACTAGAAGAGATGATACAATATTAGAGACATAGAGCTATTTAATACCTCTATGATTAGAGACTAGAGTAGGTACGGCAGTCGGCAGATTGAAAAAACCTGCTCAGCCACAAAGAGCGCCAATATTTGATAAAATTAGGTTCTTCCAAAGAAAAAGGATGTTTTTATTTGTTATTTTAAAGCAACACCATCAACAGTGTCGGATGATCGACGACTTTCATCACAAAAAATGAAAAATCCCAAATATTTTTTTTCAATTTCAATTAAAAATGTCACGTGGTTCAGAACACTAGGCAACGCACAGTACACATAAAGTAGAGACATGGTAGAGACATGGTAGAGACAGCCACATCTGAGACATCAGAGGAAGTAGCATCCGGTTCCTCATATGTCAAAGTTCCGGAAAACGAGCTCATGTACGTCACATCCGCTGTCAGCCCGCCATAGGAAATACCTACAGATTTTTTTACATTTTATTTGGTTGTTTACATCGTAATTTGGCAAAGAAAAAAATATATAATTATGTATATTACTCATGAAATATTGATAAAAATTAAGATATCAGTAAATAAAAAGTTAGGTATATGTAATTCAGAAAATCGAATGTTTTGAACATTTGAATTTTCTTGGAATATTTTTCACTTTTTATATTTATTAATTATTTTCTTCAATATTGAGTGATTATATATAGTATAAATAATATGACACATATGTTGTAATACCGAAGATGATGAAGATTACAAATAAAAATACTAGACCTGTTTGCAGACAATAGCAAAAAAATATCAAAGTGCATTCGAATTTCGAAACGAAACAGTTAAACCCACGCTAATAAATAATGATAAATAATAATCCAACTCATCCAAATATTATTACACGAGCCGTAAGTAACATGTGCCGTGACATTCAAATAGGATGGACTTCATGGCCCACGTTATCTGTATACCTACCATCGAGTTAAATAGGTAGTCCTGAACCAATAATAAGCTAATTAGGTCGGCTAGTAGGTAGGTAAATATTAATGATGCATCGCAGTCACTTATAGGTACCTACCAAGTACACGCTGCCAGTGCGTGCACACTGCACTGCAAGTCCACTACGTCACTACTCACACTAGCGGCGAATGACCGGTTTGTTAGAAACTGGAATGAATGTGACCAAGGCGTGCAATGTTAATCTCTTGTTATTGTTTATTATAGACATACCTTGAGGCTAAAGGGTATTTTGACTTTCATTTTAATCATTTCACCAACGACTCGGTGGCCGATTGTACCATTAATAGAGTTTAGTGATAATCATTTATTTATTCGAAAAAAATGTCTGAAGATAAGTTCGAATTACGTGTAGTTACGTATATGAGTCCGTCGCACCCGGTGGAGCTGTACGAGTTTATTCTAGAGTTACTGGAGGAAGCTGTGGACTGCCATGCAGTTTTGCAGTACGAGACGCGGAGTCCCGGACCGATACCGGGACGCCCGGACCCTTTCGTCAATAACAAGACCGATCTAGGTAGGTTGGACCGATCGATGTATGCAGTGAATAGTGATGTCCACTACACAGACTGCAGTGAATAGTACCTAAATATTAATATTTCCTACTAATTCTGGATTTCCGCAAAATTCCATCCAAAATAGCAAATATGTCCAATCCAAATCTACATATTCTGATTAAGTTTTTATGTTCGTGTTTGTTTGTCTATACCTATTCTTGTAACTGATGACGATAAGTGGACGTGCGGGGAGCCAAACCTTGGAGGTCCAGGAAAACCTAAGACTGAGCGTTAATCCGGTTAAAATGAACGAATTAAACATGTTTGCTATTATTGAGTACCCATCACTACATTACATTTACGTTTTTACATCACTCAACTAGGTACTTAGCATAATCAAAGTCGCACCTAAAATTTTCTACTGGGTGAAAGTTCAAATCGTTTCAGTATAGGGATAACATGCGGGTGAATTATGATGTTTGTTTTTATTGAGTAGGTAAATACGTACCAATTTACGTTTGCGTTTTTACTGTAAACTCGACTTACCTACTACTAATAACGTAACCAAAGCGTATACTTACCTAAAATGTTCTTTATCTTTCGTGTTAAAGTTCAATCAAAATCGATTCAGTATAGGGGTGTATAATAGGAATTAGGATAGATTCGTATATTCACTGCTTCGCTTCACAAAGCATTCGTAATAGTATTATGAGTACTTCTACTCTAAAAGCTAAACCTAAACTATAGAAAATACATCTCGCAAGCCTCTGGTAGAAAGGCAGCCTTAGATGGAACATTGGTTTGCTCTTTGACTACTTTAAATACATAACTACAAAACTAACTAGCTATATGCATAGCTGTTAGAGGTGATCACTGCTCATGGTGGCCATGGCCTATGTTAATGAACATATTAATTAACATGCTCGTGTTATGGATCAACATATTTCTGTTCACTCGCAGCGTTCATGACGGCGGCTGCGTACATGAAGCTGCGTGGACAGAAAAATGAGTTCGCAGAGCTACTGCCCGTCACCCCGGTGTTCGCGCACCAGATGAACGTCGAGAACAAGCCGGGATACTTCTCCGACGTCATCATACACAGCGATAAGAAGTGAGCTACCTCCCTAATTCAATCTATTTTAATTTTTAGTTACAAAATATAAAACCTCTCACTAGAATAAAGATTTAGGATCGCTGCACACGGGCCACTCGCGATAGCCACAAATGTCACCATGAGAATGGCCATAAATGTAGCTGAAACGCGCGACAGCCACGTGTGGCCGGTGTTCCTGTCGGTGGCGGAAACGTTATTACTCGTTTTAATTGCGAACCCGAAGGTTTTAGTGCACGAATTGCGCGAGTGGCGTTTTGTGTCGGGGTTTAGGGTGCGGGCCACTATAGAAGTGAGCAGTGAAGACTTGTAGCGTGTGGCGGCCACCAGCGTCAACCGTGTACGGAGAGTCCAAATTAAAACTACAGGAAATGTGCCGGTGGCGAAATTTCGTTGTTGTGGCTATTTTTTTTTTCACTGCCGACCCTCCTGGGAGGCGCATCCCAGCCCCCAGGTCGCGCCACCACCTCGGCCTGTCGGTGGAATTCGGGTGACGTGACGCCAGAACCCCTTACGTACGTCACCCGAAGGCCGGCACCGGTCGCCAAAGGAAGGTGTTCGCACCCCAGCAACCGGCGCGTCTCCTGCGAGAGGGATATGCCCACTGCCGCCGTAGTTATCCCTCTCGACGAGCGTTCCCGCCCACTTCGGTGATTTTTTTACGAGGTTGTCTTCCTCGTAGTGCCCCGAAGGGACTTGTGGGCGTTTCCGCCCCCGCCTGTAATTTTTTAATGAGGTTTTCTTCCTCCTCCGGGGTAGGTGCAGACGTTTCGACACTGTGCCCTCTGCTGGGACTCAGAGGGACACGCGAAGAAACGTCACCTATCCGCCGGGCCAAGCTATTCGCCGTCGGTTATCAACCAACGTTACCAGGGAGCACCGGCCCGTGTGCTACAGAGGGGCACCGTAGCACTCGGGCACTCGTGGAGGTTGCTTGGCGAGCCCCCCTTGTTGTGGCTATAGTGTTTAACACTTTAGTTTTCTTGATCTTTACTAATGTAACTATAGTTTATACTGGTAGCTAGCTCATTATGTACTTCAGACTTCTCTCTCTCTCTACAGGGGTCGGGGGTTCGAATCCCGGGCATAAACCTCTGACTCTTCTCTTGCGTGAGCAAGCATGTCTGAGAGTTCTTCCGCGAACAAGTTTTACTAAAACCAGTTTTAGACGTTTATTTTTCTTCAGAGGAAACAATGAATGCTTGACCTCTATAGTTCAAATAATTATGAATATAAGTACCATTCATATTTACTTAAAAGTAAATACGAGTAAGTACCTACGTACCTATAGATTAATTGTTATCAAACCTCGTCGCCTCCCTGATAACGGTTTGGTTCTAACTTCTGTTATTAGATACTCGGCAATCATTTTCCACCTCATAATATTAATATCGAAGGTTATAATATTTATTGACTATTGAATATTATATTTTGGACCCTTAGTTTCGATAGTGGATATGTAGGTACCTACTCAAAACATTATTTAGGTAGGCACTATTTCAGCCTCTTAGTGCCGAAATGCGAAGTATTTAGACCAATAAATATTAAGCATCTAATTTTGTGATCTTTTAGAGCTCATAATGTTAACACTCTGTTGGACCTGAGAGGATGCACCTTTGCATACAGCGATGAAGAATCTCTGAGTGGCAGCAAAATTGTGTTGAAAACGCTGAAGGGAAAGGGAGAGAACGCTTCTTTCTTCGGATCTTTTTTAAGTAAGTATTTAAATCGTTATCAATAATCATGAACAATTACATTAATATTCTATTCTACCAATTAGAAGAAATAAATACATTCTCTTCCAATAAATTAAAACATGACTGAATCGTCGCGTCGTAGTCTGCGCTGCTACTAAAACGTTACAGTAATTCGGTCAACTGGACTATCAACGGAACTATTGCGTCTATTATAGACGACAAATTCAAATTCTCGAGTCTACCAATCATTTTTACGCTATTTCTAGACCGCTTAATTCCAGTAGGTATTTAATTTTTCACGTTATTGTAGACCAAAGAGTAGCAACACATTTTAGTAGCTAATCAAGTACTTTAAATAAAATGTCGAAAATCTGGGAATATAAACGACAAAATAATCAAAACTAATGTAAATTAAAACTTTGCTGATACTGCGTAGCGTATATCTAGGTATTAATTAGGTAACCTAAGTATAATCGCCATACTATTATTATACTACATGCCGGTGCAATGAGCGCGGTAATGATAAAAAACTGAGAATAACATAATAAAAATTACATCAGAATCAGGATCACATTTGGCGTCGGCGCAGATGGTACTGTCCAAACAAGCGGAGTGGGCAGCAGTTGACTCTACGACTCTCCTCTACTCGAAAAAGTATATGCAGGACGGCGGCAAAGAGATTATCACGTTGGAGACCCTGGGCCGTTTGCCGCCTTATCCTGTTGTGGTCAACTCTAGACTGCCAGGTACTACACTAGTCACCCTTGAATACTTGTCGAACATAATACTTCGATTAAACGTAAATAACACGATACGTTATTTCTTGCAAACTAAAGTTGTAAACGGTTACTTTTTGTTTATGTCCGTAATTAAAATATTTAACCAGAAAGCTTTATCGAATAATATCTACCAACGAAAATGACGAGTATTGATGCATTTTTTTAATCGGTTCAAACTGATATCGATGGAACGAGGTGCCTTGGAGGTGCCATGTATCGAGAAGAAAAGTCGCAATTTTCGGTTACTTTTTAAATATTTTACGATTAATGAAAAAACAGTTTTATACCAATAAATGAGTCAGAGCAATACAATACATATTGTATCATTTTACCACATTATAGAGCCACTAAGCAATTACGGTTCAGTCATCCAGTCCAGTGATAAAATACTTCAAGGATAAGCAACATTCCGCCGTCCGCGCTATTAGTGTTAGTGATATATTATGAACGTCCGTTCTTCTTAACAGTTTTCAAACATTTTGTAGCATGTGTTTCCAGCCAAGTACAATTTGGGTGCCTTCAAGAGAAGAGTGAATAGGCAGTTTCTAGGCTAGCGCGCTCCAACCTAGACCTCATTGCTTTCCATCAGGCATGATTGTCGTCAAGCGCAAGCCTATCTTCAAGAAAAAAAAACGTGTCTAATAATATGCGATTGATATTTCCAGATAGCATAAAAAATGCGATAAGCAAAGCCCTACTGAGTTTGCCACAGACAGCAGAGTGGAAGAGACAGTTCGCAAAGTTTGGCATCATAAAATTCGTCGCCAACTCCAATGTTGCTTACGACGGGCCGACTGCACAGATGTGGTCCATCCAGAACGAGAAGCTCAATATTAGATATTATTAGACTGTTCCTATTTATAAGTTTACTTTATGTGTTATACATCCTCTATGTTGATTATACACCAAAAAACTAAGATACATAATAATTAAGCTAAATGTTTAAGTTATAAATAAATCTTTATATTAAATTAATTTCAAAATTCCAAATTTATTTTTTACTTTTCTGTTTTAAAATCTTTCTTCTTCAGTTAGTTTTTTCAATTTTTTGTAGTAGAATTTTAAATGATACTACATCTTTCTTCTTCCCATACTGAACGTAAATACATTGTGGTATTTTTATAGCAGATTGAACTGGTTCTTTTTGTAAAGAAAGTTGCTTTGGTTCATCCTGAAATATTAATAAACAAACTGAAAATCACTACTATTATTTTTTATACATAACAATTTAAATCCTAGATCAACAAAAGTTAATTTAATTGCAATAAATTTATAATAATTTGAATCTTGAATAAAACATGCTAATTAATCATGACTTAAAATTAACAATGCAAACATAGGTATCAATTTTAAATAAATAATATTTTTTAATAATAAAGATATATAACTACATAAGTCTATATCTACAAGAATTAACTGGTAACACTAAACAACTCCACCGCCATTGATGTGGTCAATCTCTTCCTGGGACATGGGTCGTCTTCTGTAGCGAGGAGGCAAGTCAATGTCAGAAATGGGAGCACTGCTCATTGCTGCTGCAGACTGCACCTGAACACCACCCTGCAGAACGGTTTCAATAGTTAATTAAGTAAACGCTCTG
Organism: Coenonympha arcania; assembly: GCA_036785405.1. Taxonomy (NCBI): domain Eukaryota; kingdom Metazoa; phylum Arthropoda; class Insecta; order Lepidoptera; family Nymphalidae; genus Coenonympha; species Coenonympha arcania. The sequence goes on from CM072067.1 coordinate 11,167,468, forward strand.
GTGATCGTTGAACAAAGTCAAAAGATTTAATCAGTAGTATGATGTTTTTCTACTCAGTACTGAGTATATCTACATATCAAGAATCAAGAAACACGTTTTATTTCTTATAGGCCTAACTTACAGGCTTTTATGAATAGTCCCTAAAATATTATTATACTTATTTATAATAGTGATAATTTAAGGATTCACACGGTTGCAAAATTTCAAATTTTATTTAGTTTTTGAAAGTATTAGGATAATTGTACATGGTAATTATTATGCATCTACATGTAAATCATCAAAAATCACACGAACATCTACAAAATTTGAAATTTCGGGACCGAATGAATCACTCTGCTTTAAAAACACATTCGAGGCTACTAGAGCTGTTAGATTAAATGAATCGATTAGTAATTGCATAATCGAGTACTGTTTCGTAGCGAATTTCAATTTTACTTAAAGTGAACATCTTTGCCAGGAAGCGTCATCTTTGTAAATAGGTACAATGTGCAAGAATTACAGCTGCAGGGGCCCCAGGTGCCGCGGCGGGCGCTCCCGCAGTCGCGGAGGCTGCGGTCCCATGAGACGGCGCCTGTCCCTTCCGGAATTTTATTACCGGAACACGAGCTAGAACTGCGGTAATTCTCATGATAATCGAAATAACACCACTGAAACTACTGTTTTGTAATTATTTTCAACGATTTCGGAATTAACTCGAAAATTTTGATTTTGTTGATAATTTGACACAGGTCACAGACCACAAGCAGCACAGACATATAACACTATACGGACAAGCAGTGTGTCGTGTGACCGTTACAAAATTGGCGAATCTGCCAAACACTGGCAAAAAAATCTGCTAAAATCTGCCAACTCGATTCCGGACTGTATAACCACTGCACAAGGACAATTATTGTACAAGCAGTGGTAGCCTAGTGACTTTAACGTCGAAAAATCTCCGTTATATCGCCACAAGACAAAAGTGCCACAATTATCTTAGTAAGTAACATTTCCGACTAATTAAGTCATACAAGAATACGTAAATAGACAAAATCATGAGTTGTTTCATTTTATTTCAAAGAATTTAAGGAATCTGCTACGTACTGTCACTTTCATAACTTGTCAGTTTATTCTGCCAGAGTTGAAATGTATGATCCAAATTTGCCTAAATGACAGAAATCTGCCACAAACGGTCACACTCACCACAAAATATATAGTATTTGATGAGTTTTTATTCACAGATGACAAACCTCTACGAAAGTTGGTGACTTGACAGTTGACAGAACTGTGGAGGCGACCTTCTATTCATTAATTCCATCCTAGCCTTGCATGTTATTCAGCGCCACTACAGCGACTTTAATGTCAAATGTTCGAGTATTGATTTACTTGAGGATTTACTCCATGGAACTAATAAGTACTTCCTACGTCGTAGTACATAGTTCCATGTTACTCACTACCCTCGATGACACCCAGAAGACACCCTGATTACGCGCCACTTTAAACTACGTTTACACAATGGCGTATGCTGGCCCACTGCAGGCCATCGCACAACTGTAGGCCACGATCACTTGGTGTGTACACAATGGCGCATGGCTCATTGCTGCCCGGTGAGGCACTTGCGATGGACGTGGAAGTAGTTTAAGGCGAAATCAACGACTCTGCGCGCGAAATTCAAAATTTTCGTGGTTTTTTGCAATTTGTATGCTAGTTACAAGCAGAGATTTTTATATAAATAAACACGTGAAGACGACTGGAATTCCCGCAATTTGACTGCCATGAGCCTACTATGTCTTATTACCTTAAAAATTGCGAAAACCACAAAAAATTTGAATTTCGCGGGCACACCCGTGGCATGCTCCTTACGTACATGACTAAGTAATTTTTTATCATTTTTAGGCAAACCATGAACAATCTGCTGAGCGAAATGCTTGCAGAACCATCAGGAGAATTCGATAATTCGAATTTATCAATAATTTAATAATTATTAATTTGAATTTAGTAATTTAATTTTGTTGGAAGTAGTCGCAACAAAAGAATACACTGTTCAGCGGTCGGTGGCGAACTGAGCAATGGGCCATTGTGTGAACACTACAGACCACGCAACGCCACGATTCCTTTGAAGTGTGCGCCAAAAACCGACAACTTCCCGATCGCGCGCCATCGTCGACCATTGCCCGCCATTGCATACCATTTCCCCGTGTACACAATGGCGATGGCCTGCAGTGGGCCAGCATACGCCATTGTGTAAACGCTACTTAATATGATAGTCACGCTATTTTGTTGACGAGCCTGTCCTTTTTTCTGAATGAATTCTAGGTGTCCGCAGTGTCCCTTAGATAAAGTATTCTATAGATTTGACACATAATTATTATTACCAAGGTAGAACGTGATGGTTACATACAAAAGTCGTCAAGAGTGAGAGAGACGCACATATTGTTTTTTGTCCCTATCGCCGTTCATGGGTAATTTCTGTTTGCCACGAACTAGTTTGCGGCAGACAATCGACGTGTGTGTAAAACAAATGAGAATCTGAGTTAAATTAAAAGACATTTTGTGAAAGTGAAGTGTTTTAAGGATTGCTGAGTAATTGTAATATTTACTAAAAATGGTAAATTGTTGCGTTGTTGGCTGTAAAAGCCGTACTGAACGTAAATGTGAAAACATAACATTTCACACGTAAGTAAGCCTCTTTTTATATTGTTTTTTATGGTTTACTTTCGTCTAAGTATATGAATCTTAAATCATATAAAACAACATAATATTAGCGGAAAAAAGAAGAGTATTCTCAATCGAAATAAAAAATATTTTTGTTTTATTACCTGACCAAATATAAAAGGTCGTCTATGGCTCAATTCGGGGGGCTATGGCAATAAGGGCAGCCATATTGTGAGTATTTTAAATTTTGCTGGATTATCATCACTTTCAGGCATACCACAATACAAAGGGTAAAAGTTCCCGGTTTAAAGGGTAATTTAAATTCTACTTTTCTCGTTTGATTATTTTATTTGTTAGATGAAACTTAATTGGTTTAGTGATAATTTTTATTTAAATTAAATATGTCTCGTGTTAATTTTTATAGATTTCCAAAAGACGAAACTGTGCGAAATGTTTGGATTGCAGCGACTGGACGGCAAAATTGGCAGCCCACTCAGTACACTCGCATGTGTTCTATCCATTTTAAAGCCGATTGCTTTCAGAAAAACCAACAGAAGATTTATTTGGCAAAGTATTCAATACCAACATTAGCAATTCATGTAAGTTAAAAGTTTATAAAGCCGCAATGCTTTATGTGAATGATTGTATTTCATACTTGTTTATTAAATCAATGTACTTACTGTAAATAATAAACAATTCTCAATAAATAATTTTACATTTTTTCAAAACCTATACTTTCAATGTTTCAGATTGCAAGTTCTGGTGAATTCCATCCTCATGTCTCTAAAGGAGACACTACTACTGTACATGTTAACGTAACAGGTATACTACTCAAGATCATTTCAAGAGTAAACTCCTATTTTTTAGAAACAATGGTGTATATTTCGCACGTGTTACTGGTATTTCATACTTTAGAGTTTCTTGGGTTTAGGACAACCCTGAAAGTTGTTAGAAAAGGTAAGAGTTACGCGATAGAAAGAGAGGCAACTTCTAGATACATAATAGACGGTAAGTTTTTAGCGCTGTGCGATCTGAATTGAACTTAATTGTAACGTATCAAGAGTCCCTATTTCTTTTACTGATTTTCGGAAGTGAGTCTTCTGTACGTGTACTATTATGTATTCTGTGCTATTAACAGAAAGTAGGATTTTCTTGTAGTAGTATTTCATAATTTCTTCTCGAAAAAAAGATGTTTATTTGTAAATTACTTTTGTTTTATGATTGTGTATATTAATCATTTGTATTAAAAAAAATAAAGATTTTGATTACTATGTTATGATTTTTATTGTAGTATTTATTATGGGTCCGTCAGTCTAATAATGTGGGGAGTTTATTGGTATGAACTGCCTAAAACGACCACCCCAAAATACGAATGTACTCTATGTCTGTCTCTTACGGGTGTACGCAGCTGTCAAGTCTATAGTATTCTTGGTCTTAGGCAGTGTCCTGAGTCCTGTCAGAAGCGGTGTCTATGGTACCGCCACTTTACAGATTAAAAATAGCCAACCTACTATAATATGATATGAATATGATAGTCACGCTATTTTGTTGACGAGCCTGTCCTTTTTTCTGAATGAATTCTAGGTGTCCGCAGTGTCCTGTCAGAAGCGGTGTCTACGGTACCGCAATGTGGCGGCAGTTTAGCAATTCGGCTATATTTTGCGCGCTAAATCCCGAGTTCCCTTGGTTCCAAAGTCAAACTCAAATTTATGTATGGAAGAAGAGCCATTGTTAAGAGTAAGAAAGTGAGAACTGAGAACCAAAAAAAAGGGGTCATATTTATAGTTAATTCGGGAATGTTGAATATTACCTTGCTATTTCATTTTCATTGTTTATACTTTTGGGATATCTGTACATATTAAATTATTACTAGCTGGCCGGGCAAACGTTGTAAACGTAATAAAATATAGATAACAACCCGCTCCTGGACCCTGAGATCATACCCTGAAAATTTCATAACGATTGGTCCAGCCGTTTCAGAGTTTGGTTACAAAGAAAATCGAGAGAATTTTATAATATGCAGCTGACCCGGCAAACGTTGTTTTGCCATATAAATTTTTTTTCTCACTTAGGGCCATAAAAATCGATAACAACCCGCTCCCGGACCCAGAGTTCATACCCTGTTCATAACAATCGGTCCAGCCGTCTTGGAGGAGTTTGGTTACAAAGAAAATCAAGAGAATTTTTATATATTAAGAAGATTATGTGTATGGACCATTGACCGGAACAAATGTATGTACATTGCGTAACTAAAAAACTAATAAAATAAATAACTAATCAGTTGGTGGTGCTAAAAGTACAATTATTAACAAAAAGAAAAACTACACGGTACACATCAACAATTATATTTAAATTATAATTTACAATTTCACTTCGACTTAGAAAATAAGATTCGCACTTTTACACGTACTCAATTCAAAACAGAGTAATAAATATTACATAATACATCTTGTACTTGTACCACCTACTACAGTTAGGTACTTTATGTAATTCAAAATACAGTAGGTACAATAAGTTTTTCATTAAATGTTAATGCTGATAAATTTCTGCAGTGTTGCCGTTAGTTATTGTCGCGCTTTAGACCGGGTTGCGGAAGTTCTTGCCCGCGTACTTGGCGGCGGCGCCGAGCTCCTCCTCGATGCGCAGGATCTGGTTGTACTTGGCGAGGCGCTCGGAGCGGCACGGCGCGCCCGTCTTGATCTGCCCGGTGGACAGGCCCACCACCAAATCGGCAATGAACGTGTCTTCAGTTTCACCAGACCTGCACAGTTTTATAAGAATAGGGTATTTTTACTTTAATCAAAATATTGATTTATTTAACTCATTGTTAAAACAATATTCAATAATAAATAAAATGTTGGAAAACAAATGAAATCGAGCAAATAACGAAAAAGTTATAAGCCTGATTAGACAGAGATATAGATAGCTATATTGGATAGTGACGACACTATCACTCATGCCATAGTAACTCGTGGTGACTCGATACAAATTTTTGTTCTGTGAAGAACTGACTTTTGAGGGGATTTTCTCCAGCCACCACAGCTTTGGTCTGTTAGATGCAACTCAGGGGCTCTTAATCACTGGTCCACCTGGAGACAGGAATATAACATTTACCTGTGGGAGACCATGGTTCCCCAGCCATTCTTCTTGGCCAGCAAGTGCGCGTCGATGGACTCAGTCACGCTGCCGATCTGGTTCACCTTCAACAGCAGACAGTTGCAGGCTTTCTTCTCCACAGCGGTTGCAATACGTTTTGGGTTTGTTACCTGTAAAAAGAAATTCAGTTACCAGATTTGACCAGAAACTTTAACATTAATTCATAATATTTCCCTTTCTTCTATACAGATGCTGCTGCAGTCTCATTAACAACACTTTGTTATAACTTTAAGAGTTATTATATATTTACATACACTAAATGCTTCAAAACAATCGCCTCTCCATATTTTTAGCAAGCTGGAGGCCTTATTATGAGAACCAAGAAAAATATTATGGACCATTAGTCACTGAGAATGGCATATTGTGAGTAAGCATAATTCCGTTCATAAAGAAAGTCGCGAGGAGTCACTGGCGCCAGGCGGCACAAGATTTGGTGGTCATTTCAGGAGGCCTATGTCCAGCAGTGGACGTCCATCGGCTGAAACGACGACAACGATAGTTCAGTTACTAAATAGTTGCCTTACAGTTAGATCATCTCCAACAATCTGGATGGGGGTGCGTGCGGTGAGGCTCGCCCACGCCGCCCAGTCGTCCTGGTCGAAGGGGTCTTCAATAGACACCATGGGGAAGTCCTTGATGAAATCCAGGTAGACCTCTGCCAACTTCTCAGATGACAAGTAGTCGGCAGGGTTGGACTTAGGGTTCTTGAAGTCCAGATCGTAGGTGCCGTTCTTGAAGAATTCCGAGGCTGCCACATCCATCCCAATTTCAATCTGTAGAAAAAGAAAACTTGTTAGAAAATAGAAGTATGCCATCTCATAGCTTTATGGCAGGCAGTAAGTGCTGGACAATAAGCAAAACGGACAAAGAATTTATTGCAATATTTGAAAAGACGGTGCTGCAGACTATATTTAGTGCAATAGAAGTAAACTGGACAATATCTTTGGTGAGCCAAACATTTTTTGGAGCAGGCCCTGGCCCACAAACATCTTTAGCGCCGATGATGATGACATTACCTTGCCAGTATAACCAGCTTGCTGGATGGCATCCTGGATGAGGAACAGAGCATCCTTGTTGTTCTGGATGTTGGGGGCGAAGCCTCCCTCGTCTCCGACAGCTGTGGAGTCCAGGCCAAACTTCTCTTTGATGATCTTCTTGAGATGGTGGTACACCTCAGAACCCATGCGCATCGCTTCACTGAATGATGATGCACCTTTACAATTGAAAAAACTGTAATTTTATTTTAGTTCCAAAATTGATGTTACTACTTTCAAGATCATAATAATTAATTGATTTATGTACCTGTGGGCAGGATCATGAATTCCTGCATGGCCAGCTTGTTGCCAGCATGGGAGCCTCCGTTGATGACATTGAAAGCTGGCACGGGCAGCACAATGGTGCTGTTACCCGCCAAGTCTGCCAAGTGTTTGTAGAGGGGTACACCCTTCTTAGCAGCACCGGCTTTGGCCACAGCCAAGGAAACTCCCAAGATTGCATTGGCACCAAACTTGGACTTGTTCTCTGTGCCATCCAAGTTGATCATGAATTGATCAATCTAAAATAATAAAATTTCATATCAGCAAAACTAATTCATACGATAAGTTATTTTGTAAGAACATGATGTTAAATGAACTAAAAGACTAGTAAAATAATAAATAGGTAATTTCTAAATTCCAATAAGAATTAATCCTGAAGTGTAACAAAAGACCAATAAAATTACTTCTTTTTGCTGTGTAACTTCAAAGTTCTGTTTCAAGAGCTCAGGAGCAATAATGGTGTTGATGTTTTTGATGGCAGTCAGGACACCCTTGCCATGGTATTCACCCTTCACATTATCCCGGAGCTCCAGCGCCTCGTGGACACCAGTAGAGGCTCCAGATGGCACAGCTGCACGGAAGAGACCTAATTCTGTTACCTGTGAATACAACTTGAAATTAGTACACTCTTATGCCATTTAAGACATATTATTTTAGTTAAAATATTTTTTTCTCTGTTGATATTGGCTATCTCACCACATGCAATAGAGGACAATTCCAAAAGCAGGAAAGGTCCTAGATGAAGATAAAGATCATATGTGATCAGTGGAGAGGTTTCGTTCTTTATTATATTATACATAGATGATTTAGTAAGTCTGGTACAGTAAGTTTAGACACCAGCTGAATTGGACAGTGTGCCAAACTGTTGTCTTTTAGTTTTTGATCCTGAGGTGTTCAAGTTTATTAATAATCTTTTAATGTAAGTAAGAACAGTATCCATTTACAAATACCTAGGTACCTGAATTTGACTTTATTGTTTTATAATTACTGAATAAAAAATATTACCAAGTCAACTTCCACCGTAGGGTTACCACGAGAGTCGAAGATTTGACGGGCCTTGATTGACTTGATCGGCATTTTGCTGTTTATATCGATTGGACACCTGCGAATCACCATAAATGATGAATTTATGTAATGGAACATACTTAGTGAATAAAGAAATCAAGATATCCAAGGAGCTGGCAGCAATTTAAGTCTATATATTAAAAGATTGGTAAAAATTTAGAATCGTTTGGCAGGAGTAGGGGGGAGGGAAGGGGTGAGAAGGGAGGAGGGGGGTGTTGTCAAAAATTTAATCCATTGATGCGCTAAAAAGTATGCGCTCGGGCCTATTTTTTTGTCGGTACAACAAAATGTATGTGTAGTGTTCCGTCCCATCCTACTGTATCTCCCGAAAGTCATCGTAACTTCGAAAAAAGGCGGCCCGATTTATACTGGCCGCCATGAACATTAAAATATTATTTCTTTATTTTCTCGAAAACAGTGCGTTACCTTGTAACGCGAATAGTATTGTTATAATCAGGGATCAAACCTCTACCAAATGCAACAACTTTCGCCCAAAGGGCCAAACTCCTGCCAAAGGAAAGTAAATCCAACCCAAAAAATGAATCACCTGCAGATTAATTACCTGCATTCTTACAGCAAAAAGCAATGTTTTTATTTTATGGTGGAACAATTAATTCTAGTTTATTATTGTACTTACTTCTGTAAATTATCACCGATATGACTCCTATAACCTTTGCAAATTGAAAATTACTTACGCCGGTTGCAGTGTTCGATTTGACCTCTACAAGGTGAAATTAGGGTTGTACTGTGGACCACTTGCTGCTGTGGCTGTGCTGTGGCCTGTGCTGTGTATAAAACCGTCAACTTATGTATTCGATTCAATCGTCGAATCCTAATTTCGATTATACTAATTTGATAGCGACGAGTTACAGGTTGAGATTATATTATTTTAAGGTTCTACTTTTTTTTGTATTTTAAAAAGAATAACTTCACAATCGGAATAGCCAAATTCTGCTTTAAAGTAATCGTTAAAAATAAAAACCAGTCTATTGAATGTACACGCTTCCATATCACGCTTCCAATGCTCCCAAGCCGTCCAAGCACATCACTGCTGTGGGTTGTCTATGCACATCACTTCTAAACACAGATTACTAAATAATTTTTATACTGTACTCTGTGTTGTGAACGCTATATCTGTGGTAATGATCAAGAAACATAACATAGGTACTACATAGTAGTCTGTGGAACTGTGATGTTCTATGATCCCTCTATAAATATATTTATTCACAGACCTACTACCTACAGTGTAGTAGGTCTGTGTATTTATTTGAAGATTTGTGTTGAGAACACAGACCACGTTAAGTGAAAAGCTAGGTTTATGATCTGTGGCGATAATTTTGTGGTCTGTATCCGTCACGATCTATGGTCTGTATGGCTCAATCGCTTTACGCGCGGAGCCAAACATCTTATAAAAAGAAGAAGAAGATCCTCAGAAATGATCTATGGTCTGTGACGATAAGTCATTGCCCACAGACCACCTGTGCTGAGGTCATCACAGACCACACAGAGCCCTGCTTTGTGGTCTGTGACACAGCCCACAGTACCACACAGCTGTGTTGGTCTATGCCACACAGGTACAGGTGGTCATTGGCAGTCATTGGTCATTGTCTAATGTCTCTCTCTGCTGTGGTTGTCTATGCTAATGTCTACATAATTTGTAAATTACATACTTGTAAATTCATATTTAATTTTGTACTGTACCTACTTGTACTTACTTTATCAGATATTTTTTTATAATGAGCACCAAAAGCAAAGAAGTTGGAGACGAAGAAAAGAAACCTATAGTGATAAAAAATGCAACTGATCTTCAGAGGTTAAAGCTGGAAAAATTAATGAAAAATCCTGTATGAAATTGTTTGTTAAATTTAAGGTTTTTGAAAATATATTCTCATTTGTATCTGTATGTAATGTAAGTATCGGAAAAGTATATGTCCCATACTTTTTAACAGGATAAACCTGTTGTGATTCCTGATGGACCTAAGCAAAAGACACTTGCTCCGCCGCCAGATTTTGTCCGAAATGTTATGGGATCGAGTGCTGGTGCCGGCTCTGGAGAATTCCATGTTTACAGACACCTCAGAAGAAAAGAATATGCTCGGCAAAAGTTTATACAGGAAAAAAGCGAAAAGGTATTAGAAACATTCTTTTCCAGATACTTAATATTTTAGTGATAGTTCTCTTTCTCTGTCTTTTAAAATGTAATTCTCCTTAAAATGTTGATTCAGGGATTAAGGATTGATCAGAAATATACACAGATTACGATTATAATGATGACCAAATGGCGTAGTGGTAGCGAACCTGCTGTCTGTGCCGAAGGTCGTGGGTTTGATTCCTACTACGAAATGTTTGTGTGATGAGCATGAATGTTTTCCTGTGTCTGGGTGTTTTTCAATATATTATATTTATGTATATTAGTATGTATGTATATTTATCAGTCATCTAGTACCCATAACACAAGCTATCGCTTACTTTGGGGCTAGATTGCGATGTGTAAAATGTCCCGTATATATTTATTTATTTAATAAAATTATTATTACCTAAGATGTTATAGTTTTTTCCTGTTCACTAAAGATTCTATAGCAGCAATAAGTCCCACATGGAGCCAAATGTAAGAAAAGTATTGTTGCCTTCCACAACAACTGACAAACATACTCCTGCTTATCAGATCCAAAATTCTACTATTGTAGTACCAAAGATAGATAGTTATTATAAATTGTTTATCACTAATTTCTTGGTCTCATTTTACTCACAGGAAAAACTTGATGAAGAGTATCACAATAAAATAGAAGAAAATAAAAAGAAGGCAGAAGAAAAAACAGCCAAGAAAAGAGCCAAGAGATTAAAGAAGAAACAAAAAGAAAAGTCTAAGGAGAAAAAGCCCAAAATAGAAAATAATATCAAACAAAAGGAATCAGATAGTAGTGAATCTAGTGATGAGGAAGTTACTGAATGTTCCAAATACCAGTCAAATAATGTGCAAAGTACTGAAAAACCTCAATTTGAAAGTCTATCAAACAATGATTCTAAGGAGCCAAAAAGTGAAGATTGTAAACCTGAGTCTATCAAACAATAATTCATATGAGCAAATTGCTGCTCATTCTGAATCTGAAAGACAAAAAGATGATTCAAATGAGCATAAAGCTGAAAATTCTGAATGTGAATCAAAAGATGATTCAAATCAGCATAAAGTTGATCATTCTGAATGTGAAAGTCCACCAAAAGATGATACAAATGAACAAAGTACTGAATATTCAAGAACTGAAGGTTCATCAAAAAGGATCATAAATTAAAAATAAAAGAATATTTTTCTATGTTGTGCATTTTCTTTATTAATTCTGACACTGTAGAACTCTACCATTTCCAAGAATATTAAAAAACAATAAATAACTATTATAACTCTGACCATTTGTTTATTTTCTTTTTGAGACTTGAGACAGATACAGCAATAGCAAGGGGCAGGAGAAAGAAATGTAAAGTGGTGTCAGTGGTCTCGGGACCAGAGAGTCCCTCGTTATTGCTCTATCTGTCTCATATATCAAAAAGAAAATAAACAAAGTGACAGAGTATAATGTTACTTATTAATGTGGTTAATATATAACCTTTTATCAATAATGAAGAATATATTGCGACTGATAAGTGAACCACATTTATGTTGTTGTTGTGTTTGCAATAGCTGGGCACGGTTCTAATTGTGAATGAGAGTTTGGCCAAGATCGGGTGGCAGGCTACACACTTTTAAAAAATCATTGACTCAAGTCTCAGGCTTGCAGATATCCTAACACAGTTTTACTTCCACAATGTGTGTACATTTGGGAACAATTTAGGGAATAAAGAGGGCTTATTGCATGTACCAAATAAATAAAATTCAAAATACGATTTATTAATTAATTTTATTTACGAAAAAGGAAATTACATAATTAAAACTTTAATACTAATGTTAAATATGTGATAGGCCTCTACTGAACCGATGCCATGACACTGTCCTCATTCTTCTTGAGGATGACGAATCCTTCCATCACTGGAGACAGAGGGATGTACTCATCTGTGGCCAGCTCCGCTCGTTCACCAAACGACAACAACACTGGGGTGGTGTGTGTATGCGAGCCCGCAATCGTTTTGGGAGTACCGGCCTTACCAATCACGTCTACAGCCTGTAAATAGAAAAACAAGATGTGTGTCATGGAACACTAGGTAACACCTAAACAAAATTCTTTTTTGACGTGACAACGTCTTATAAATCGATAGAGCCGGCTGCACGCACAAAAAAACATGACTCATCCGGCGTTACCGGCTTTACCTCGCTCTGAGGCGTTCCATGTAAGGCTTGAAGTGCAAGCGAGAGTTGTCACGTTCAACTATCGTCAGTAAACCGACTTTACAGACAACCAATTTTTTATATTTTTGTGTGATTTCACCTATCAGTCGATAGATGGCGCAAGCGCGTTCGTCATACCAAATCTGTATACGTGATTGCATGCATGCCCATTCAGTTGAATACTAAGAGATCCTATTTTCATCCTAGATTTTCAAAGATTTTCTGATCACGCAAAAACTTGCGCCTAGCCCCCTGTGCGATACCGTCCGAAAATAAACTTTGTTTCAAAAATGCTATTATCAGGCTTTATTAAAACATACACTGTTTTAATTGAAAAGACATTGCTTTTAAATTACAATCCAATATAATTCCTCTCCATAAAATTCTTACCTGTCCAACACGCACGCTAACATTCAGGGGCTGCAAATTTTCGTCCAGAGTGACGAGCCAACGGGGCTGCATCGCCGTCGCCAACACGTACAACAGGTAGTGGGATTTTCCAAGGATTACTGTAACAAAATATAGTTTGTAGTCATTAGTTACTAAATATGACTAAATTTGTCGAAACTAAACAACACTGTCTGCATACTTTCTTTGAATGTAAATAACCGCCAAATGTTTCAGGCTTTTTAATAGCTTTTATCGACAGACAAAAATTTCAAATATGCGTTTGTGATACTTCCTCCTTCAATAGATCATAATCAGCAATTACTTTAAACATCAATTATTATTTTACTTATGTATACTTTTATAACGTGTGCGAGTTACAAATTACGAAGCATTTAATAAACTGTGAGACCCTTAACTTAGACGGTAGATAGTTAACTTAGATTAGACCACTTTTATGGCGTAATATTCTCAACATCACGAGCGATTTTTTGACGTGACAACGTCTTATAATTCGATAGAGCCGGTTGCACGCACGAAAAAACATGACTCATCCGGCGTTACCTCGCTCATGCGGCGTTACCGGCGTTACCTCGCGAGCGCGGAACGAGCGACAAAGAAGACGTTGTCACGTTCAACTATCGTCAGTAAACCGACTTTACAGACAACCAATTTTTTGACGTGACAACGTCTTATAAATCGATAGAGCCGGTTGCACGCACGAAAAAACATGACTCATCCGGCGTTACCGGCGTTACCTTGCTCATGCGGCGTTACCTCGCGAGCGCGGAACGAGCGACAAAGAAGACGTTGTCACGTTCAACTATCGTCAGTATACCGACTTTACAGGCAACCAATTTTTTTTTGACGTGACAACGTCTTATAAATCGATAGAGCCGGTTGCACGCACGAAAAAACATGACTCATCCGGCGTTACCTCGCTCATGCGGCGTTACCGGCGTTACCTCGCGAGCGCGGAACGAGCGACAAAGAAGACGTTGTCACGTTCAACTATCGTCAGTAAACCGACTTTACAGGCAACCAATTTTTTGAAGTGATAACGTCTTATAAATTGATGAGCACCAGCAACACATGAAAAATAGTAACGTTTCGCCTAACGTTCCACCTGAGCCTGTGCGTGCAAGCGAGAGCGCGCAACAAGCGATAGAGAGGCACGATAAAACAAACTATAGAGAGGCCAATTATGGCGTTATCACGTAAATCTATCGTCCGTAAACCAATTTTTTAATTTGTAGAGTAATGCGTATAAAGTTTGTAGTAATGCACTATGCAGTCCATCACAGCGGGACGCCAACTCACTGTTCTTGCAGTCCAAGAAGGCCGTGAGCACGACGAGCAGGCCGGCCAGCGCGGGCTGGTTGACGAGGCGGCGGTCGGAGTGCGCGGGGCACAGCGTCACCGTATAAGGTTTGTAGTAATGCACTATGCAGTCCATCACAGCGGGACGCCAACTCACTGTTCTTGCAGTCCAAGAAGGCCGTGAGCACGACGAGCAGGCCGGCCAGCGCGGGCTGGTTGACGAGGCGGCGGTCGGAGTGCGCGGGGCACAGCGTCACCGTATAAGGTTTGTAGTAATGCACTATGCAGTCCATCACAGCGGGACGCCAACTCACTGTTCTTGCAGTCCAAGAAGGCCGTGAGCACGACGAGCAGGCCGGCCAGCGCGGGCTGGTTGACGAGGCGGCGGTCGGAGTGCGCGGGGCACAGCGTCACCGTATAAGGTTTGTAGTAATGCACTATGCAGTCCATCACAGCGGGACGCCAACTCACTGTTCTTGCAGTCCAAGAAGGCCGTGAGCACGACGAGCAGGCCGGCCAGCGCGGGCTGGTTGACGAGGCGGCGGTCGGAGTGCGCGGGGCACAGCGTCACCGTATAAGGTTTGTAGTAATGCACTATGCAGTCCATCACAGCGGGACGCCAACTCACTGTTCTTGCAGTCCAAGAAGGCCGTGAGCACGACGAGCAGGCCGGCCAGCGCGGGCTGGTTGACGAGGCGGCGGTCGGAGTGCGCGGGGCACAGCGTCACCGTATAAGGTTTGTAGTAATGCACTATGCAGTCCATCACAGCGGGACGCCAACTCACTGTTCTTGCAGTCCAAGAAGGCCGTGAGCACGACGAGCAGGCCGGCCAGCGCGGGCTGGTTGACGAGGCGGCGGTCGGAGTGCGCGGGGCACAGCGTCACCGTATAAGGTTTGTAGTAATGCACTATGCAGTCCATCACAGCGGGACGCCAACTCACTGTTCTTGCTGTCCAAGAAGGCCGTGAGCACGACGAGCAGGCCGGCCAGCGCGGGCTGGTTGACGAGGCGGCGGTCGGAGTGCGCGGGGCACAGCGTCACCGTATAAGGTTTGTAGTAATGCACTATGCAGTCCATCACAGCGGGACGCCAACTCACTGTTCTTGCAGTCCAAGAAGGCCGTGAGCACGACGAGCAGGCCGGCCAGCGCGGGCTGGTTGACGAGGCGGCGGTCGGAGTGCGCGGGGCACAGCGTCACCGTATAAGGTTTGTAGTAATGCACTATGCAGTCCATCACAGCGGGACGCCAACTCACTGTTCTTGCAGTCCAAGAAGGCCGTGAGCACGACGAGCAGGCCGGCCAGCGCGGGCTGGTTGACGAGGCGGCGGTCGGAGTGCGCGGGGCACAGCGTCACCGTATAAGGTTTGTAGTAATGCACTATGCAGTCCATCACAGCGGGACGCCAACTCACTGTTCTTGCAGTCCAAGAAGGCCGTGAGCACGACGAGCAGGCCGGCCAGCGCGGGCTGGTTGACGAGGCGGCGGTCGGAGTGCGCGGGGCACAGCGTCACCGTATAAGGTTTGTAGTAATGCACTATGCAGTCCATCACAGCGGGACGCCAACTCACTGTTCTTGCAGTCCAAGAAGGCCGTGAGCACGACGAGCAGGCCGGCCAGCGCGGGCTGGTTGACGAGGCGGCGGTCGGAGTGCGCGGGGCACAGCGTCACCGTATAAGGTTTGTAGTAATGCACTATGCAGTCCATCACAGCGGGACGCCAACTCACTGTTCTTGCAGTCCAAGAAGGCCGTGAGCACGACGAGCAGGCCGGCCAGCGCGGGCTGGTTGACGAGGCGGCGGTCGGAGTGCGCGGGGCACAGCGTCACCGTATAAGGTTTGTAGTAATGCACTATGCAGTCCATCACAGCGGGACGCCAACTCACTGTTCTTGCAGTCCAAGAAGGCCGTGAGCACGACGAGCAGGCCGGCCAGCGCGGGCTGGTTGACGAGGCGGCGGTCGGAGTGCGCGGGGCACAGCGTCACCGTATAAGGTTTGTAGTAATGCACTATGCAGTCCATCACAGCGGGACGCCAACTCACTGTTCTTGCAGTCCAAGAAGGCCGTGAGCACGACGAGCAGGCCGGCCAGCGCGGGCTGGTTGACGAGGCGGCGGTCGGAGTGCGCGGGGCACAGCGTCACCGTATAAGGTTTGTAGTAATGCACTATGCAGTCCATCACAGCGGGACGCCAACTCACTGTTCTTGCAGTCCAAGAAGGCCGTGAGCACGACGAGCAGGCCGGCCAGCGCGGGCTGGTTGACGAGGCGGCGGTCGGAGTGCGCGGGGCACAGCGTCACCGTATAAGGTTTGTAGTAATGCACTTTGCAGTCCATCACAGCGGGACGCCAACTCACTGTTCTTGCAGTCCAAGAAGGCCGTGAGCACGACGAGCAGGCCGGCCAGCGCGGGCTGGTTGACGAGGCGGCGGTCGGAGTGCGCGGGGCACAGCGTCACCGTATAAGGTTTGTAGTAATGCACTATGCAGTCCATCACAGCGGGACGCCAACTCACTGTTCTTGCAGTCCAAGAAGGCCGTGAGCACGACGAGCAGGCCGGCCAGCGCGGGCTGGTTGACGAGGCGGCGGTCGGAGTGCGCGGGGCACAGCGTCACCGTATAAGGTTTGTAGTAATGCACTATGCAGTCCATCACAGCGGGACGCCAACTCACTGTTCTTGCAGTCCAAGAAGGCCGTGAGCACGACGAGCAGGCCGGCCAGCGCGGGCTGGTTGACGAGGCGGCGGTCGGAGTGCGCGGGGCACAGCGTCACCGTATAAGGTTTGTAGTAATGCACTATGCAGTCCATCACAGCGGGACGCCAACTCACTGTTCTTGCAGTCCAAGAAGGCCGTGAGCACGACGAGCAGGCCGGCCAGCGCGGGCTGGTTGACGAGGCGGCGGTCGGAGTGCGCGGGGCACAGCGTCACCGTGCCCTTGCCCGCGTGGCACAGCCCCTGCGCCAGCCGCACCATGAACAGGTGCACGGGCGACTTGCTGTGGTACAACGCCAGAGCTCGGAGCATCGTCGCCAATCTGCGGAAAGAGGGTGCAGTTTTAATGTCTGTTATTTGTAGGTAATTGTAGGGTGATCTTAGAAGTGCATAGTAGGATCTAGATCTAGAAGATTGACATCCACAGCTAGTCAAAGCCACGTTAAATTACAAAATTTTGACTGCTCTTCAAGGTAGCGCTATTGGCAAAAAATTGAACGATATCCAGATACTCATTTAAATTAAACTTCGTGTAAAGGTTTTATAGTTCAAGAAATTTTAACACAACACGTTAAAAATAAACTTAAATTCAAGCAGGGCCCGGCCCCAGCCGGTGATGGTAAATAATGAGCGGACTCCAGAAAAGCAATTATTTTGGAAGAGAACTCCACCGGGTCGCAATTTAAACTAGCGCATAGTGACGCGTCCGCATCAGGTGACAAACATGTGCGTTTTTGTAGAGTCGCCACATCGACCCTTTGCAATTCTGACATGAATCCACCTGGTGGGGAGCTTGCGAACAATGCGACCCTGTCAGTAAACTGCAGTTACCTGGCATTGTTGGTGCCAGCGCCGACGAGGCCCATGGCGAAGATGGCGTTGTAGGCGACGTCGTTGTCGGAGTCGTGCGAGTACTTGTTGAGCACGTCGATCACCGACAGCTGCGGGTTGGACACGGAGCACAGCGCGATCGCCAGCGGCACCGCGCGCCGCACGGCCGGCTCGCCGTAGCGACCCTGTCAGTGAGCTGCAGTTACCTGGCATTGTTGGTGCCAGCGCCGACGAGGCCCATGGCGAAGATGGCGTTGTAGGCGACGTCGTTGTCGGAGTCGTGCGAGTACTTGTTGAGCACGTCGATCACCGACAGCTGCGGGTTGGACACGGAGCACAGCGCGATCGCCAGCGGCACCGCGCGCCGCACGGCCGGCTCGCCGTAGCGACCCTGTCAGTGAGCTGCAGTTACCTGGCATTGTTGGTGCCAGCGCCGACGAGGCCCATGGCGAAGATGGCGTTGTAGGCGACGTCGTTGTCGGAGTCGTGCGAGTACTTGTTGAGCACGTCGATCACCGACAGCTGCGGGTTGGACACGGAGCACAGCGCGATCGCCAGCGGCACCGCGCGCCGCACGGCCGGCTCGCCGTAGCGACCCTGTCAGTGAGCTGCAGTTACCTGGCATTGTTGGTGCCAGCGCCGACGAGGCCCATGGCGAAGATGGCGTTGTAGGCGACGTCGTTGTCGGAGTCGTGCGAGTACTTGTTGAGCACGTCGATCACCGACAGCTGCGGGTTGGACACGGAGCACAGCGCGATCGCCAGCGGCACCGCGCGCCGCACGGCCGGCTCGCCGTAGCGACCCTGTCAGTGAGCTGCAGTTACCTGGCATTGTTGGTGCCAGCGCCGACGAGGCCCATGGCGAAGATGGCGTTGTAGGCGACGTCGTTGTCGGAGTCGTGCGAGTACTTGTTGAGCACGTCGATCACCGACAGCTGCGGGTTGGACACGGAGCACAGCGCGATCGCCAGCGGCACCGCGCGCCGCACGGCCGGCTCGCCGTAGCGACCCTGTCAGTGAGCTGCAGTTACCTGGCATTGTTGGTGCCAGCGCCGACGAGGCCCATGGCGAAGATGGCGTTGTAGGCGACGTCGTTGTCGGAGTCGTGCGAGTACTTGTTGAGCACGTCGATCACCGACAGCTGCGGGTTGGACACGGAGCACAGCGCGATCGCCAGCGGCACCGCGCGCCGCACGGCCGGCTCGCCGTAGCGACCCTGTATCATGCATTTGATTATGGAATTTGACTATAAAAAAATTATTGACTAGCTGCTGCAAGCTGTATCTATCTTTTAATTTTATAATAAGTATTCCTAATTACATGTTTTTATAAAAGCAAATTTGAAGACATATTACATTAGTATTGACGCATTGAGTGAAAACATTCATTTTCAACATGTTTCATGTTTGTGATTCGTCAGTGGTAACTCGTGGTAAGTGGACGGATGGTCTCACCAGCTGTCCGAAGATGCGCGTACACATTTCGGCGCCGGTCTCCTCGCCCAGAGCGATGACGGCGACGCCCAGCGTGGCCACCGCCTGCACCGACGACAGCTCCTTGTTAGCTTCCTTTTCCTTGTCCTTCTCCTTGCTCTTGCTCTCTTTGGACTTGCCTGAAATAAGAGTAAAAACAAAGAGGTTCAATTATTAACGGAAATGGCGAGTTTAGGATTTTATAATTCTTGAATTGGCTTAGATCCGTAAAATATATCGCTAAGCAGTTGAGGGTTCTATTGCGATGCCTCGTAGCAACCGTTACAGATTGTTTACTCTCTCTATATTAGTGTGATCATCGTTCACATCTTCGGTTGCGTCTTCTTATTATTCACCTATCGTCAGGCGTGATTACAGTCAGCTACTAACTTGTAATGAATGTTAAAAAAATGTAATGAGAATATTAGATGACATACTTTTGTTTTTGTCATCCTTTGATGAGCTTGAAGAACTGCTACCGCTGCTGCTGCTGCTGCTACTCTCTTTTGATTCTTTTTTGTCTTGCTTCTTGAATGCCGTGTCTTCTGCTGATGATTGTTCATTCTGAAAAAAAAAACAAATAATGCCAAAATCGTTTTCATAAAAATTGATTCCATGCCAAACACAGAACATTAAGACAGTTTGCCTGTATCTCCTACGGTTTAAGTCTTGACTTCTCCATACTGTTCTAGTTAAAAAAAAAAACACATGGCACTTCGGGACTGCTGGCAGAAGCGAAAACTCAAATTAATAGAACTTATATGGATACAAAATCTCAAAAATGCCATCGCACCTACCCAAAATTTTCCCTTCAAGGTTGGAACATAACAAATAGTGTGGTAAGAGAACGCGTAACAGAGTTGGTAACGCTGTGACGAGTACAAAGTTTTTATCCCATCATTAAAATGTCCAACATGCCTAGAGAAGTTTTCACTTTAAAAACTGTGTGCATCAGAGTTGTGGTTCTTGGAGCAGATTTGCAGCATTTGCCAGACAACGCCTAACATCGCCCACATGTTGAGCGTGGTCTGGCACAGCGACTGCTGCGGCTCCGGCAGCACCTCCAGCGCGGCCATCGTCGCCTCCGTGCGCTCCTTGCAGCCTGACACTAATATATACATGACGTACATCGGTGTCGTAGTGCTTGGAGCAGATGTGCAGCATCTGCTGCACGACGAGCACGTCGCCGGTGGCGGCGTACGCGCACATGTTGAGCGTGGTCTGGCACAGCGACTGCTGCGGCTCCGGCAGCACCTCCAGCGCGGCCATCGTCGCCTCCGTGCGCTCCTTGCAGCCTGACACTAATATATACATGACGTACATCGGTGTCGTAGTGCTTGGAGCAGATGTGCAGCATCTGCTGCACGACGAGCACGGCGCCGGTGGCGGCGTACGCGCACATGTTGAGCGTGGTCTGGCACAGCGACTGCTGCGGCTCCGGCAGCACCTCCAGCGCGGCCATCGTCGCCTCCGTGCGCTCCTTGCAGCCTGACACTAATATATACATGACGTACATCGGTGTCGTAGTGCTTGGAGCAGATGTGCAGCATCTGCTGCACGACGAGCACGGCGCCGGTGGCGGCGTACGCGCACATGTTGAGCGTGGTCTGGCACAGCGACTGCTGCGGCTCCGGCAGCACCTCCAGCGCGGCCATCGTCGCCTCCGTGCGCTCCTTGCAGCCTGACACTAATATATACATGACGTACATCGGTGTCGTAGTGCTTGGAGCAGATGTGCAGCATCTGCTGCACGACGAGCACGTCGCCGGTGGCGGCGTACGCGCACATGTTGAGCGTGGTCTGGCACAGCGACTGCTGCGGCTCCGGCAGCACCTCCAGCGCGGCCATCGTCGCCTCCGTGCGCTCCTTGCAGCCTGACACTAATATATACATGACGTACATCGGTGTCGTAGTGCTTGGAGCAGATGTGCAGCATCTGCTGCACGACGAGCACGTCGCCGGTGGCGGCGTACGCGCACATGTTGAGCGTGGTCTGGCACAGCGACTGCTGCGGCTCCGGCAGCACCTCCAGCGCGGCCATCGTCGCCTCCGTGCGCTCCTTGCAGCCTGACACTAATATATACATGACGTACATCGGTGTCGTAGTGCTTGGAGCAGATGTGCAGCATCTGCTGCACGACGAGCACGTCGCCGGTGGCGGCGTACGCGCACATGTTGAGCGTGGTCTGGCACAGCGACTGCTGCGGCTCCGGCAGCACCTCCAGCGCGGCCATCGTCGCCTCCGTGCGCTCCTTGCAGCCTGACACTAATATATACATGACGTACATCGGTGTCGTAGTGCTTGGAGCAGATGTGCAGCATCTGCTGCACGACGAGCACGTCGCCGGTGGCGGCGTACGCGCACATGTTGAGCGTGGTCTGGCACAGCGACTGCTGCGGCTCCGGCAGCACCTCCAGCGCGGCCATCGTCGCCTCCGTGCGCTCCTTGCAGCCTGACACTAATATATACATGACGTACATCGGTGTCGTAGTGCTTGGAGCAGATGTGCAGCATCTGCTGCACGACGAGCACGGCGCCGGTGGCGGCGTACGCGCACATGTTGAGCGTGGTCTGGCACAGCGACTGCTGCGGCTCCGGCAGCACCTCCAGCGCGGCCATCGTCGCCTCCGTGCGCTCCTTGCAGCCTGACACTAATATATACATGACGTACATCGGTGTCGTAGTGCTTGGAGCAGATGTGCAGCATCTGCTGCACGACGAGCACGTCGCCGGTGGCGGCGTACGCGCACATGTTGAGCGTGGTCTGGCACAGCGACTGCTGCGGCTCCGGCAGCACCTCCAGCGCGGCCATCGTCGCCTCCGTGCGCTCCTTGCAGCCTGACACTAATATATACATGACGTACATCGGTGTCGTAGTGCTTGAAGCAGATGTGCAGCATCTGCTGCACGACGAGCACGTCGCCGGTGGCGGCGTACGCGCACATGTTGAGCGTGGTCTGGCACAGCGACTGCTGCGGCTCCGGCAGCACCTCCAGCGCGGCCATCGTCGCCTCCGTGCGCTCCTTGCAGCCTGACACTAATATATACATGACGTACATCGGTGTCGTAGTGCTTGAAGCAGATGTGCAGCATCTGCTGCACGACGAGCACGTCGCCGGTGGCGGCGTACGCGCACATGTTGAGCGTGGTCTGGCACAGCGACTGCTGCGGCTCCGGCAGCACCTCCAGCGCGGCCATCGTCGCCTCCGTGCGCTCCTTGCAGCCTGACACTAATATATACATGACGTACATCGGTGTCGTAGTGCTTGGAGCAGATGTGCAGCATCTGCTGCACGACGAGCACGTCGCCGGTGGCGGCGTACGCGCACATGTTGAGCGTGGTCTGGCACAGCGACTGCTGCGGCTCCGGCAGCACCTCCAGCGCGGCCATCGTCGCCTCCGTGCGCTCCTTGCAGCCTGACACTAATATATACATGACGTACATCGGTGTCGTAGTGCTTGAAGCAGATGTGCAGCATCTGCTGCACGACGAGCACGTCGCCGGTGGCGGCGTACGCGCACATGTTGAGCGTGGTCTGGCACAGCGACTGCTGCGGCTCCGGCAGCACCTCCAGCGCGGCCATCGTCGCCTCCGTGCGCTCCTTGCAGCCTGACACTAATATATACATGACGTACATCGGTGTCGTAGTGCTTGAAGCAGATGTGCAGCATCTGCTGCACGACGAGCACGTCGCCGGTGGCGGCGTACGCGCACATGTTGAGCGTGGTCTGGCACAGCGACTGCTGCGGCTCCGGCAGCACCTCCAGCGCGGCCATCGTCGCCTCCGTGCGCTCCTTGCAGCCTGACACTAATATATACATGACGTACATCGGTGTCGTAGTGCTTGGAGCAGATGTGCAGCATCTGCTGCACGACGAGCACGTCGCCGGTGGCGGCGTACGCGCACATGTTGAGCGTGGTCTGGCACAGCGACTGCTGCGGCTCCGGCAGCACCTCCAGCGCGGCCATCGTCGCCTCCGTGCGCTCCTTGCAGCCTGTCACTAATATATACATGACGTACATCGGTGTCGTAGTGCTTGGAGCAGATGTGCAGCATCTGCTGCACGACGAGCACGTCGCCGGTGGCGGCGTACGCGCACATGTTGAGCGTGGTCTGGCACAGCGACTGCTGCGGCTCCGGCAGCACCTCCAGCGCGGCCATCGTCGCCTCCGTGCGCTCCTTGCAGCCTGACACTAATATATACATGACGTACATCGGTGTCGTAGTGCTTGGAGCAGATGTGCAGCATCTGCTGCACGACGAGCACGTCGCCGGTGGCGGCGTACGCGCACATGTTGAGCGTGGTCTGGCACAGCGACTGCTGCGGCTCCGGCAGCACCTCCAGCGCGGCCATCGTCGCCTCCGTGCGCTCCTTGCAGCCTGACACTAATATATACATGACGTACATCGGTGTCGTAGTGCTTGGAGCAGATGTGCAGCATCTGCTGCACGACGAGCACGTCGCCGGTGGCGGCGTACGCGCACATGTTGAGCGTGGTCTGGCACAGCGACTGCTGCGGCTCCGGCAGCACCTCCAGCGCGGCCATCGTCGCCTCCGTGCGCTCCTTGCAGCCTGGGAAAATATTATAAACATTAATTATAATGAATAAGTTAAATTGTTCAATAATTATTCTAAAATTTTATTTATGAAACAAGTATATTAATTTCATTTTAACATCTATGATTTTCAACAGACATTCATGATGGACAATTAGAAATTCACTTTTACAGACACTTTTAAGAACAAACTTGGTGATATCACGACTCGTAACAAATGCTAATTCTAATGAAATAAAAAGATAATCATGCACTCACCTAAGAAGCACAATCCTAGACCTAAGTGCAGGAACCTCGCATAAGTTGATGAATGCAGGTCTTTATTATCTTCAATGAGACGCTGGATGATAGCACATGTGACCTGTCAACAACAGGAAACCATCAGTTACAATGAAATCACTAAAACGAGAAATGTTCTCATTTAGATAGTGCTGCGTTGCAGAGTTTTTTGCTCAAATACTTAAAAGAGAAATGATTAAGAAGCAAAACAGAACATATTTTGTCTGTGATGAAAGAAAAAAACAGAGTCTAAGTATGTTAGTAATGTGATATATTCATAGTCTTAGAGTATAGTATTATATTATCTGTGGTCTTAGTATTGTAAGGAAGCTTAATTTTAGGGACGAAAAATTAAACAAACCAGACTCATAAAACGTGTCAATGACAATGTCAATTTAAACAGCTGAACAAGAACCAATTTTTACGTCACAGGCACACAGACAGTGGTAGTCCATTTGTATCTTTGTTAGGTACATATTCAATTTGTATCTTTCCAATGGTGTAACGGGACATTCTTATACACACATAGGTCGTATTTTTTCTAGTATGGACTGATCATAACATTGTTATCTTAAATCTTGAAAAATAAAAATTTACCTCAGAAATAGGACGCAAACAAACACGATAAGCCATTTTTTCAATATGAAAAATTGTAAACATAATAATCTTGGAAATTCAAATCGTGACAGGATCGTAAAAATTCCCTATTGTTCAAACCGGACGCCCTTATCTTGTTTTGAAGCAAAAAAGGGGTTCCGCACTGAAATTGGTGTAGACCATAAAAGCAGAAAATATCTTCGATCGATATGGTCGATCACCATACGGGGCACCTTTGTATAACAGCATTCATGCTTGAATGACTAAATACAAAAAGGGGACTAAAAATTAGGGTTTGTAAAATTCCTTGATTTTCAGGACAAAATATAGGGGAATAGCTGTTGTCTAGAAATCCAAAAGGAGCCTACTGGGTTTATCATTTAGCTGAGATAAGGAATTCCCCGTTTCACCTCGTTTCAGGGTTGTTTTCCTAAAAGAGAAGAATAAAATTTCACTTACGGAACCCTCGTGGACGCGGCGGTTCTAACTTGGCCAATTATTTTTTTCTTTCGTCAGCGACGGCTATAAAAGCTAACGCGAGAACCATTCGGTATTATTACGACTTTGTCATTCAAAGAGCGAGTACTGCTCGTTAGACCAGTTGCTCGGCTTATTTTTTTGTAATCCAGAAATCTGGAAGATGGGGGTTTGACTCCTTGAGAGGCGGTACGCGAGCTGCACGAGGCCGGCGATGCAACTGGCATAGTTCAACCACTAGTTTGGCGGGAAATTTGGGAGTGCCATTTTTATGGTAAGCATTCACTATTCCTTCATGTCGCTTGGGTACGCCAGGGCATCGGGTCGCAGCCAACGTTTTGTACGGGTTTTATTTGTCGTATTTCTCTAAATTCCAGGTCGGGAACAAAAGAAAAGGTTATTTCTTGTGGTTTTGAAATCCTGGATGGGCTAATCCTATCGGGATAGACATCGACAGCCTTTCGTGAGAAGGCTAACCTCGGGGTTCTGCGAGAAATCATCCGGCGCCTGTCGCCCGCGGTCGCACCGCCAGCTGCGGCGGCCGCACGACACCTCTTCGCTCCGCTTCGTGGCTTCGGTCGCGGCTGCGGGCTGAGACACTTCGCTCGGCGCGTCATCACGCAACGTTTCCCGTAGGGTAAACGTGACCGGAGGTACCATCTTTGTTTATTCACGGTTGTAGAACCATTTAAAACAAT
The DNA here is from genome assembly GCA_036785405.1 of Coenonympha arcania. Taxonomy (NCBI): domain Eukaryota; kingdom Metazoa; phylum Arthropoda; class Insecta; order Lepidoptera; family Nymphalidae; genus Coenonympha; species Coenonympha arcania. The sequence goes on from CM072067.1 coordinate 11,193,281, forward strand.
ATTTTTGATACTGGTATAGTCCGATAAAATTTGATTTACGGCTTGGTACAGTCAGGGATAACCTTAGGCTATGATCGCTATTTGCGACAATACGTGGCTAGATTAATAATTCTGTGAACCTACGGCTCCATTGATTGAGCATGAGTAATTATTAAATAAGTTATATACATTTATAATAACAGATAGTTAATAGGTATGTTAGCCAATTATTTAAGTTAAATTTTCTTGTCTTTTAGCTTATAGTAAAGATTTCTTTGTGTGTATTGTTTCTCTTTCGTAATTGAATTACCATTATAATTGTAGATTAATTTCTGTGTTTTATTCCACTCCAATTCCACGTATAGGTAGGTAAATTCTCTGTGACGGGCATAAAACACCTTAGCCGGGGAGATTTAGTATTTTGCGTTCGCCCAGTTTTATGCCACGTTACAATGGCAGCAGAGGCAAACACAGCTTGGCAGGCCAAAAGCCACATGGAAGTGGTCCCTCGATGCCAAATTGAAGGCTGCTGGATGGTACTGGAGCACACTAAAGTTTGCAGCGATGGACAGATCAGGGGCCGTACCACCATGTCTTATAGCAGTATTATTGTAATATTGTTTTAAAATGGTAATACCGACATTGTATGAAATTGTTAAACAATATTACAATAATACTGCTGTAAGAGATGGTGGTACCGCCCCTGGATGAGAGGATGTAGTCTCGGCCACCAGGTTCCAAAGGACATAATCCTCATCAATCATTATCATGAAGAATATGTTACAAACTACTCACGTCGCCGTTACACGAGCCGACGGCGATGAGCCCGCAAGCGATGGCGGCCAGCGCGCAGATCTCGGGCGGCGCGGTCGTGTCCGCCAGCACGGGCAGCAGGTGCGACAGCACGTCCTCGCGCTGCGTGCCCGCGTACGCTATGCCCAGACCTGCACACAATATTATACTATAGTAAGACATAAACCCTGGAAAGGGCGGACGGCGCGAAAAAATGTCGCAAGTTCGGTGTCAAAAATGCTTCTTTTGTCAGCAGCAGTAGGGTTGTAGTTCGCTCAGCAGCCACCTATAGAATTTTAACAGATGGTGCTACTGTTTGCTTGTTCAAAAAAGGTTTACATAAATCATGCGGATGCCCATATCCTGAGATTTATATCCTGTCTATTATAGTACTTAGTAGCCTTCTTCAGGGATTCAGACAGGGAAGGATTTATGTTGTCTTCATCTTCATTCCTGGATATTAGTCAGCGTTCCCTACAAAAAGTTGTGCATGACGTCTAGCAAAAAGCTCCTTAGAGAGTAGCTGGAAAGCTAAGTTTGCTTTGATACACTCCTGCATTCAAGCAGTACGTGTATTGGTTGTCCCCCATGGAGGCTCCCCTGTTACTCAGGCTCCATTAAGAAATCTCCAAACTGAATGACTTGTGCCTTTTGAAACCTCTTGAAAATCTCTCAGTCGGTCGTTAATCGTTATGTACCTTGCCCATTGCCCAGTGCGAAATACAGAGTAATGCATATTTTTAATAACAGTAATAAATGCGATAGTTGAAGTAATAGTGATGGTTGAAGATTAACACTCACCTAAAACACTGCCAATCCTCAGATTAGCACTTGAATGAAGCACATAGTCCGACAAAAGAGCTAGTGCGGGGTCGCACTCGTTGCGCACGCCGCAGTTGACGAGCCCCAAAGCTAATAACGCGCCCGCCTTGATGTGCTCTTCGGCCGTGTATAGATACTTGTCTATGGGCGTCAGACCACCGTCGACGTCCCACAGGTGGATCATTCCTAGAGACGCTGCTGCTGATAGCATTCCTAAAACAAGAGATCGTAAATTTAGTAGATGGTGAACATAACAACACACACAAAATAATGTATTACTAATGCCGTAACCTTCCTGCGCTTCATGCGCTACACACCAATTTTTTAAACTTTGCAATGGATAAATAAGAGAGGGATGGATAAGTAATGGATAGATAAATAAGAGAAGGCGTCACAATAGATCGGGGACCACGGAGACCTGAAGCTGCGATCAGGAAGAGAAGGCTTATTTAGGTTCTTTTTATGTAATTCAAAAGTTTTTGTCAGTGTATAACTAGCCAAGACGCACTCTTAGCTGACACTGCCATTTAAGAGCAACATTATTTAGGCAGTTGTTGAGGCAACATTATCAACCAAGCAAGACAAAATTTCAATTAATTAATGAGTAATAATGAAAAGAGAGCTAATTTAAATCCAATAATAATCGAGAAGAGGATGCCAGAAGTTTTTTAGAAAATCTTGTTTCATTAAATGATATTTTCATGCATGTTGTAATGTAAAACTTAAATAAACAACATAATAATATGCAAAAATAACATACCATGATCTTTATTCTTATACATCCATTTGTTTCCATCCTCAGTAGTAACCAACTTATCTTTTCCAAATCCAGCATTAACAAAGGCATTCACGAAGGTAGCAGAGAGGTTTTGGCGAGCGGAATCAACAGGGTGTTCAGCTAACAGGGAAGGCCTTAAGGCTGAGCCAGCCGACTCCAACCAGGTTTTATATACTTCTTCAGGCGTTTTAGGCTCCATTATATCCAGCTAGAAAACAAAATATGTTAAATATGCACTTAGAAATTACAATTACAGTACCATGAAACAGTATATGTTTTATCATTCAACAGACTTTACTCTTGCTACTGATGCTGTGTAATCTATAAAAAAAATATCGATAAAAAACTCAGGATAAGGGCACCCGAACGATTTACGTAAACCTTTTTTGTACAAACAACAGTAGCGCCATATTATGTCAAAATTCTATAGGTTAGTGGGCGAACTACAGCGTGGCCTTACTGTTGGTGTCAGAACAAACATTTTTAGCACCGATAAACTGGCGACATTTTTTCGCACCGTCCGTATTAAAGAATTTAAATATGTTATAACTACAGTAACTATAATAATATTAACATATTATGACTTGAGTTTCGTATTGTGCAATATTTCTTACCTCTCTTCCCAAGCTGAGGAAATGGTCATTGATATGAGCGTTCAACAGTATTGTCCTTAGATCTTCATCAGCCAAGTCTAGTGGAATATACTGTCTTGCTAACATATAGCACAACTGTTTCTTTATCATACTAAAAAGATAAAATTTATTATTAAAATACTGTTAGATGTAGCAAGCTAAATATTAACTTAAACTTCATCAATTTGGCCTTATCTTGCAATGGATTAAAATTGTAACATGGAAAAATACATGACATTTGTGAAAAACCGAAATTCACCTGTGTGGCATCCACTAGTATGTACAATATACATACATATATATTATATAATTTATTTCTAACCAAGTACATAAGAAATGAACATATTATATAAGAAAGGAACTTTAAAATTAAATAATACTAACGGATCATCACAAGCATTGAAGACTTCTTCACATTTAGCTTTGTCGTTTAATTGCATTGCAACCAGTAGAGCACGAGGGTATTCGTTGAAGCGTATGTATGTCTCTAGCACACCTTGCAGAATTTGTGTGGATTCAGGTTCAACCACATAGCTGGCACAGCTGAAAAATAAACAAACAGTTTATAACATTACACAACTCATCTTTATGGTAAAGTAGACTTTGTTGATGTGCTCTTAAAAGCAAAATCAAGGATGTTTTTAAATATTGAAATGTTTGGTGGCAATCATTTATATATCACATATTTTACAAACAAACATCTCTGCTTTAAAGAAGATTCAAGTAACTTTTGAGCCCAGATTGAAGTGACTGACATTTAGTTTATAATATCTACATATCTACATAATTATAATGCCATCCCCAGATGCCCTCAATAACACACACAAAAGAACTCATTGAAATTAGTAGAGTAATTTTCGAGTTTAGCAAAACTAGTAATCTAAATAGTCTATCTATTAACTATATTACAACTAAATATTATTAACAAAAAATATTTTAAATCTCATCAATTTAGCTTAGGGATTTAAGAATCAGCATCTATCCTATTGTGTAGTTCAAAATTATAGAAGACCGATTACTCACCCAATCAAATAAAGACAAACTCTCGGATAGTTGCTTGCATCCATATGTTGGGACAGTAAATCCAGCCGGTCAATCTCCATTAGCAGATCGCACGCTTGGATCTCAGCAGAGTGCTGCATGTCAAAGGCCACGACATCCCGCACTAGAGGCATCAGTGAGTTCATGTTGTCAATGTTCCATTCTTCAGCTATCTCGCCTTCAAGTTGCCTGTTTAATTTTAAAATCATGTAAGTTATCATTCAAACATAAGCTTTTACATGTCAATTTATTATCTGTTTTTTCGTAACAAACCCTATCATCTGACATCCACTTGTAAGGGGAAAATATTAAAAATTAACAGTTGCCATCTTGGATTTTGTGTCATATTGGATTTAGATTGATTTCACAAAGCTAATCCACATTGGTGCTAATTCTGCTGCACAAAATCTCTAAAGTAATAGAGAACTTCTAGAGATTTTGTGCAACAGAATCAACCAGATTGTCATCCTAACTAAATGTGTACATACAAAATTTCAGCTCAATCAGCCAAACATCACAGCTTCAGAATGGAATTGCAAGATTCACTAACCTGACATATTCATGACCCCATTCACCAACATTTGACATTGTCCCCAGCAAACAGTATTTTAGACACTCCCTCTTTTCAGCTGCATCCTAGAATGGATAATTAATCACTATATTAAATCTACAGGGTATTAACTAAAACAGAGAAGACCAACATAGGATTTTATGGACAGACACTAAATTATGATAACGGAATGGAGTAGCAGTGTAACCTAGCTTCAGAACAAATAATTGCTTGCAACAATTTTCAAAAGAACAAAAGTTTATACGAACTGAAATCCAATCATTGTACTGTAATAGTAAGTCACCAACTTTTACACAGCTTAAACATCTGTGTATAGTTAACTAGAAAATGTACAACTTATACTTACTAGGACTAAAACTTTTATACTAGTAGTATAAAAATTGTTGTTTCATTGTAGCTTTGTAAATGAGTAATTTATGAAATAAAGAAAAACTTATGATTAAATGCTAACCTGTGTGCCACTGACTCCCATAGCCAGAACGGACACTACATCAGCACAAAACTTCTTTGTCTTTTCATCATTGATCTTTTCATACACTTCTTTTAATGCAGGGTAGTGCTCCCTCAAAAACTTTAAAGGCTTAGGCACCGATGTCATAGACGTAGTCGAAGTTCTTATAAGATTGCTCAACATTTGTAGAGCCGGTAAGTACAGATCCACCTCGTTACCCTACAAAATGTGAGTAAGATCGGTTAGCATTTTCCATCCATCAAATACATAAATAACAAGTTTTAGCCCTAAACACTTACGGTAAGTTTTTCAACGAGCATGTTAAGTTCCTCCTGGAGGCGTTTATCTTCTTCTGACTGTAATAAAACAAATATTAATCACAAACATTGAGCGACATGTTGCATTAGTTTTACCAAAAAATTAAGTTACCAAATCATCATTAGGTGCTGGTGCTGGCTCTGCACTCTCTTTTTTCGGCTCCTCTACTTTGTTTTTTATAGTCATTATATTTTATTTCTTAATTCTTCTTTTTTTTCACAAATAAAATTGATGAATTCGCAATTATAGTGACTCGAAGAATTTTGACAAGTCACCGCCAGCCCACAGAACACATATACTCTCTCCAGCCACAGAAGTAATATATTTTTACCAGAATGCATAGAACATGATACCTATTTTAGAATATTCCGTGGTTACCAGACATAGAGTAGGTTGGTGTTACCAGAAACCATAGTTATGTCTTGGTGACTCTGTGCTTTGGTCCATCCTTGATCCGTATAAAAAAGTAGGTACCTACTCTGAGGTCAGAAACCAAGCGAGTTTGAATTTTGAACTCTACCCGCCAGAATTGATGGGTTCCGTAACACGGGGCGGCACTCCGCAGTGCGGTTATATGCTATCTCCGTTCTAAATTTCAGCTTATTCAATCAGTTCAGTTGTAGAGGCATAGTTGAGTACCAAATAATATCCAAACATACAAAGTCACATAAAACACGACAGTTGAGAAAAAGTAAAGCTACTCAGGAAAACAACAATATCATTAGTTTTACCATAATATTTTATGCAGGAGTCAGCAGCACTTATGTTTAATTCATCTGCATATTTTGCCCCGCTTCCTCAGGTAGGAAATGCATATATCATCAAGATCGTTGACATTGCGGTCTCAGTTTACACTTTAAACATAAACAACTTCTCGGCTTCCATTGGGCTATATTTTAAGCTGATGTTAAACTTGTCCTTACACATAGAATAAAGTTCAGTTAATATTAGCTTTAAAACATATTTATGAGACGTAAAAACAAGTTCAAATATTGTAAAGTTTAGTTTATAAAATAGTGTTATTTCAAAATGCATCGATTCCAGAAAACAAAAATATCATATTTCAATGTGAAGAGGTTTAAGGCATCATTAACTATTGAAGAAGATAAATTAAAAACTATAAGTGATATGCCCCAAACGAAATCTTTACCATTTATTGGCACACGATTGGATTTAATGGCAGCTGGTGGTGGAACGAAGTTGGTAAATTTTGTATATCTTATTATCTTTGTCTTTTCATATGGAATATTTTAACGAAATACTATCAACACTTAATTATTTTTTTATATTCAGATTACACGAATACATTGACTCTCGACACAAGCTATTGGGCTCTATATTTACGGAAAGGCTTGCTGGAAGCACAAATCTTGTTTTTATAAGCGATCCCTTTTTCATGAAATCACTTTTTATTAATATGGAAGGTAAATACCCGATGCATATATTGCCCGAACCGTGGGTTTTGTATGAAAAAATGTATGGATCACAAAGAGGCCTCTTTTTTATGAACGGTGAAGAATGGTTGCAAAATCGCCGAATATTAAACAAACATTTGCTAAGAGACAGCACAGAAGACTGGATAAACATTCCTATAGTAAATAGCGTACAAGATTTTATTAAAGGTCTGAAAGAAAGATCTAAAAATGGACAAGTCATTTTAGATTTTGAAAACGAATTTTATAAGCTTTCGACAAATGGTAGGTTTAACAAAATTAATTATTAATTAAGTACCTACGAGTACATATTTAATGTTCATATTATACAACTGTTAATATTATTTTCAGTACTTGTAAACGTACTGTTAGGAGAAAACTGCCTACAACGTAGTCAACACTATGACGAAATGTGTAGTATATTTTCGGATTCCGTGAAAAAAATATTTCATGTTACTACAAAATTGTATGGATGGCCAGTAGAATGGTGCCAATATTTTAATTTGAAAGTATGGAGAGATTTCAAGGAATGTGTTGATTTATCGCTTCATTTAGGTAAGTAAAAAAATACAATTACCGCTTCTTATATTGTAAAAACGAAAAATTAAGTTTTAGTTTATTTTCAGCTAAAAAAATGGCCTTTGAAATGATTAATAGCAAAGACAAAAATAATGGACTGATAAAAAAATTAGTTCAAGAAGATTTAAAAGATGAAATGATAGCAAGAATTGTTGCGGATTTTATCATAGCAGCTGGTGACACGGTTTGTAAAGCTGCCATTTTCTATAATACTATATTAACTTAAGAAATTCAATTTTTACCCAGGGGTGGTCACACAAGTACTGTTCTTGTTAATGGACCCATCAAAAATGTACTCATAGAGTATGTTGAATATATGAGGGTGTCAAAAGTGGCTCCAAATGGTTCGTGTAAAACACACGGTGCGCTTGCCAGTGTATACTATGTACTTGGCTTGACACGCTACCGCGTGTCTAGATAGGGGTAATGTACCGATGGGCAATCGTCTTAACTTGATACTTGATACGCGCCGTTGTGATATTACACCATATTCAAATTATTATTATACCTATATTACACGTTCATAAAAATAATTGAAGGACTTTTTCCTTTTTTTTCAGTCTGCTTACACAACATTGTGGATATTTCTGTTGCTTTCGAAAAATAACGATGTTTCGAAGGAAATTCGTAAAAAGGACCATACTTTTGTAAAATTTGTGATAAAAGAAGCGATGAGAATGTATCCAGTAGCGCCATTCTTGACTAGAATATTACCAAAACATACTATTTTTGGAGATTATAAACTTAATCAGGGGGTGAGTACGTACATAAATTAATATTTTATTTATTATAATTTCATATTTTTTTGCATCTGAATAAATGTGCTGTTTTTTATATAGGTAGTCTTTTCTACGGTTGAAAACAAAAGATCTATTATAATCTATGGTAAACAAGCAAGTTACAGATTGTATAACCAAATTATAGTGTAGTAGGTCTGTGTAGTGAACTATAGTGACGTAAGTCTGTGAAACTCGTTAGTTTTCAACGTCAAATGTCAATTTTATATTCAAATTCCCACTATTAGGTAGGTAAAAATCGGAATTCGGATTTCGGAATCAAAAGTTTATCCATAACCAAAAATAAGTTGAAAACCGAAGCATAACAGTTGAAAGCATTGGAAACTAGCTGAAGAACTACATATAACATAATATTACTAGTGCTAAAAGCTAAGGAAACCGAACTTACAAAATCACGTAATACAACTGTTATAAACAATCTACTAAGAATGGTATTATTGTGAATTTATGATATGAATTACTGTAAAATTTACAATAGGTTATGCATACCGATAACTTCTATCAGTCGGTCTTACAGTATCAGTTGTACCACAGTACTAGATAGAAGACAACAGTGTTCAAATGGATACAATAAAAACAAATTGTTTGAAAGAACAATATTGTTACCCACATGCACATATAAAAGAAATATATCAATAGACGGGATTGTGAAATGGCAGGAGCAAACATACAATAGCATCGCAAATAGCAGTCTTGTGAATTTGATGCAGGATGGTTTGTTGCACTTCCATGATACTACTGGTTTTACCTGGTCGGTAACAATCATTACTTCTACGATACTTATTCGCACTCTCATGACTTTACCTCTCACAGTATACCAAAATTATATATTAGCTAAAGTTGAAAATGTTGGCTTAGAGTTGAAAGATTTAGTCAATGAGCTCAAAAAGGAGACTGCAGCAGCCAAGAAGATGTACAATCTTAACGACAAGCAAACTGTATTATTGTTTAAGAGGTCACTGAAGAAGCAGTGGAGAATTCTCATCGAGAGAGATAACTGTCACCCATTGAAAGCTACGATAGTTGTGTGGTTCCAAATACCCATATGGGTATGCATGTCATTTGCACTCAGAAATCTGGTAAATATGCAAAGGCCAGATCCATCTGCAATGGTCACTTTCATGGAGTTACAAGTGGGAGGATTTGGCTGGATTCCAAACTTGACAGAGGCTGATCATTCTCTCATACTGCCTGTGATGTTTGGATTGAGCAACTTGGCGATAATAGAAATACAAAGAATGTCTAAACTTCGTGAGCCATCCAGAATGTACAACATATTTACAAATTGCTTCAGAGTTTTCTCAGTTGTTATGATACCGATAGCTGCGAGTGTGCCATCATGCATGTGTCTGTACTGGACTACGTCCAGTCTGTTTGGCTTGCTTCAAAACTTGTGTTTATTATCACCTTCCTTGAGGAGAAAGCTGAAAATTCCTGAAGCACCAAGTGAACTAGAAAACCCATATAAACACATGAAAGAAGAAATTAGCGAAAGAATAAGAAAAGTGGTACCAAAGTAATAAAATTTAGCATTCACTTTTGTTATTGTATAGGAATAGTTGTTGTTATTTTTGACTGTTGCAAAATTACCAGTTATAGTTTAAGCAATTTACTTATTTAACATAATTTTGGCTAAATATTTCATGCATTACAGACTCCAATAATAGCTTCAATTTATACATCTGGTCGTGATGAGAGAAATTTCAGCCAGCCAGACATGTTTCTGCCGCACCGTTGGGACAGAAATGATCCCCGCAGAGAAAGTATTGTGAATCATGTCCCTTCAGCATCACTGCCATTTGCCATGGGTGCAAGGTCTTGTATCGGAAAAAAGATTGCACTAGTGCAACTGACAGAACTTGTGAGTCAGGTAATGGTGCTTATTCTGGACTTTAGCACATACAAATTATTAACATTCCTCTCACAATGGTACCTGTGGAAAGGGATACTACAGTACGCGCGGCGAGAGTTTGGCTTTGACCTTCGGGTGGAGGGGATTACTGCGCATGGGTACCCAAATTCTGATTGGTTGATACCCAATTTCTGCAAATTCTGATTGGTTGATACCCAATTTCTGATTTCTGCGCAATAACGGTCAAAGCCAAACTTTCGCCGCGCGTACTGTACCTCTAAAACTAATGCTATCCCTTTTTACACAGCTATGAAACAGATACTATTATTTTTAGTGAGTCTAAAACATAGAACAGACTAGAATAATGACACTTAAAGGTGTAAGTTTTTGTTTGTTTGTTTCTCCATCACGTTGTAACTACTGTACCAATTTGTGTAAAATTTGGAATACTGATAGATTATACCCTGGATTAACACACAGACTACTTTTTGTCCTGAAAAAAAAAGAAAACAATTTCTGAAAACCCGATAATCATGCGTGCAATGGCACACATAATACTTATAGTCCGGTCAAGTTAGACATAAAATTAGTGGTCAAATAACTATAATTCCGACAGAACCAAACCAAACAATGTGGTAAACCTAAGGTCTCTACGAAGATTTGGCTCTGTCGGAATTTTCTTTATTTCAATTGTCTAAATTGACTGGACTATTATTAGTATTATACCTATGCCAGTAATTTTATCATGCCTTGATAGAGATATTTTATCTATCTATTACCTATGATACATTTAAAAAAAGTAAAAAGCTAGATGAATTATAATGTTTAAACAAATTATTTTTCAGATAGTCAATAACTTTGATATTGAATGCAAGAACAGTAACGATGTCAAGTGTATAACCTCTCAAGTGTTAGTGCCAGACAGAAAACTGAAATTTGTTTTAACTGTTAGAGAAAACAAGACCACTCCTAATGCATAAGGGTAATTAAAATTAAATGTTTTGTTAGAATTGTGAATTAAATTTATAAATTAAAAGGAATGAAAACTTATTACATTGTTTAGTATTTATTACATATTTTATTCACACAGGTAAGTACCTATTGGTAGCAAATACAGTATTGTATATTTATGCCATAACCCATATATTTTTACATACATAAACATAAGCAAATACACAAATTGCATACACATTTAGCTATCAAGATAGTTTGGAATGGTAAGTCAGTTGTTTTTTATACAAAGTATATTTTTTAAGTTACAAATTTTCAAATCATAGAATTATCTTATGTTGTAAGCACAAAAATAAAACAGCATTAAAAGAAAACTGCACAATGTTGTACTAGCATAAGTACAATTTAATAAAATATTATGACAGTGGATAAAGACTATTTTGTGGTCCAAAAACAACTTTTTAATATGTAATTGGTACATATACTACATACTACGATAAAATGACTAAAACACAATGTTTTGTGCAATTGTAAATAGGTACCCGTTACATATTATAAAATTAAAATACGAAAATAGTTATTATGCAAATATTTTTGATATTAAAGTTAAAAGTCAACACAGACATATTATTGTTGTATGTTAACCAATGTACCAGTGTACCTATCTATATAATATTCAATTTCACACATTTATTTCTTCAATAAAATTCGCATAGGTATTAAGTTATAGATTACTCTGTAAGAACACATTATAATTAAGTAAAAATTACAATACATACATCAATTAATAACAAATAAAGAATACTTGCAGTGGCAGTAAAATAAATTAAAGTAGGTTGATTAAAGTAAACTTATTAAAAAAGTAGTTTAGATATCTTGGGTCTCCGACTTACTTGCAACAATTCATAATTCAAAAACTTATAACTCTTAACTGAAAGAATTATTATTATTACTATTTCTGTGATCATGCACATAGTCTATGTGTTTTTTCTTTAATTCAGTGTTAGTACTTGAATGCATCATGCAATTTCACCTGATGGAAAATGCAGCTGAAGATGTTTTAGATATTTCAATCCCCAATGACGCGCCCCACTCTGTTATACTCCATACGAATCGAATGAAACAAGCGATTTTGACAAAGTGGGGCGCTTCTTCGTGGATTGAAATATCTATATTGTACTAACTTAGAACAGATAAGTCCCACCCCACTTACGGTTGCTACACAGCATTGCATCTGAATGCTTTAATAGTTTGGCGATACGTCTTTGGCAGTAAGGTGGTCCGTGGAAAGCAGCCGAAGCCTACCAGACGATAAACGTATAAATAAAGGTCGTGTTATAATCTGTCACATAAACTGACGCCCGCCACAGAGCAAGTAGCGAAACAGGCCTTAATGTATTCATAATTAATTTTTTTTTTCTGTCTCTTATCATGATTGTTGTACAGACATCACTGATTTGAAGAAAATTCTAATTTTGATTTTATTTTACCAACTGCCTCAGCAGCATGGCCTTGATATCGTCTAGCCACTGCTCCTTATACTGAAGACTGAGTATATTTTCAAAGCACTTAAAACGCTCCGCATCAGACATCTGCCCAGTCAACAAATACGCTACAGATTCAACACAAAGGAAGCCCATCCCTTCACTCAGCGACCAAACATATATCTTATCAGCCGTATCAGGTCCCAATTGAAACTGTAGGATAGCACTGCTCAATAGCTCTTTCAACTTTTCAAATAAAAACCTGTCCGCTAGAAGCAGAACTTCCAAATTCGTTTCCAACTGTTCCGCCAATGGGAATATTTCTATATCACTTTTCGGGTTATTCAAACCTAATTGTAGCAAAGTAAAGAGATATTCCAGCGCGGGCCTCGAAGCGTTTTTAATTCTAACACATTTTTCTCCAGACTCCTTGAATTGGCCCATTAGCATAGCGCTAAATACCTCAGAATGCTGGCATAGAAACACTTTATTCGCTTTCACTGTTGATAAATCGTCTAGTTGGAAAGTCACTATATCATCGGGTGCCAGATTATCGAGTATAGGATCGTAACTGATGCTTACTGTCGATTTATACCTTTTTTCTAATATTTTTGGATCCTTAATGGAAACGTTATTAGCAAGTTTCACTATAGCCGTAACACAGTCTTGAACATCCTCTTTAACATCGGAAATTATGCTGAGTAATAAATTCAAACCATTGCAATCTATTAAGTATTTTTTCAAAGCTTTTTCAGTCCTAAAACGAAAAAGAAAACATTAATATATATATATATATATATATATATTTTTTAAATTTCTTTAAAAAGTAAAGTTAAACCACAAGTTAAGCGTTTTAAACAGTTTAGGAACTTACCTGACGATATATGGCAACGTCAAAGAAAGTGTTTGCTTCATAGATGTACTGCCTTTTAATAAATGGTAGCTAATTTTCCCAATACCATAGCTTGACTCTGCTAGTATCGACAGTTGAGTCAATAGTTTTGAACTTAATTTTAATATCTAAAAATCAAAACATTGTGGTTAAGTTGGTGAGCATTTAACTTGTATAGATTTGTATGTGATTAATTAAATGTTTAAACTTACTTGTTTGCATTGCACACATTGATTTGGCGGGTGTTTGGAAGATACAGACATTTGGTGCAGTCTTAGCGCTAGTCTATGCCTTAGTATACTCATTAAACAAAGATCATTGCTGAAAAAAAAATTGAGCATTAGTATGTTACAAAAATAAATGAGTATATTTATGAAAAAAATAACAGGAAGTTTTGCCAATAACTTAATAAGTTTTGCTAATAACAGGAAGTTTTGATTTTTTTAATTTTGAACATCTATACAAAGGAGCAGTAAGGCATCGCAAATCGGTTTTGACTTTTGAACCCCCTAAGCATCATAACGCAGGCATAATTAACGTACGGTATGACTTTCAAATTCTTCTTTCAATACAAGGGATTCAGGATTTCTTAATACCCACACATGGGCAAAGCAGGGGCGATTCAGCTAGTCAATCATGTATATTAAAAAATCAGTAACCTGAGTACTCTAGCTAGTATCCTCGCAGCTCTGCCCATGGGTCGCTTGCATCTCTCCACGTAGTCCAGCAGCCCGTTGAGACAGTCGCGGCCGGTCAGCAGGTCCATGGCGTGGTTGGGCGCGGGCTCGTCGCGCACGCTGCCGCACGTCGAGCACGCTCCGTGCGACACGCGGAACAGGAGCACCATCACGCAGGCGATGCCTCACCTGAGTACTCTAGCTAGTATCCTCGCAGCTCTGCCCATGGGTCGCTTGCATCTCTCCACGTAGTCCAGCAGCCCGTTGAGACAGTCGCGGCCGGTCAGCAGGTCCATGGCGTGGTTGGGCGCGGGCTCGTCGCGCACGCTGCCGCACGTCGAGCACGCTCCGTGCGACACGCGGAACAGGAGCACCATCACGCAGGCGATGCCTCACCTGAGTACTCTAGCTAGTATCCTCGCAGCTCTGCCCATGGGTCGCTTGCATCTCTCCACGTAGTCCAGCAGCCCGTTGAGACAGTCGCGGCCGGTCAGCAGGTCCATGGCGTGGTTGGGCGCGGGCTCGTCGCGCACGCTGCCGCACGTCGAGCACGCTCCGTGCGACACGCGGAACAGGAGCACCATCACGCAGGCGATGCCTCACCTGAGTACTCTAGCTAGTATCCTCGCAGCTCTGCCCATGGGTCGCTTGCATCTCTCCACGTAGTCCAGCAGCCCGTTGAGACAGTCGCGGCCGGTCAGCAGGTCCATGGCGGGGTTGGGCGCGGGCTCGTCGCGCACGCTGCCGCACGTCGAGCACGCTCCGTGCGACACGCGGAACAGGAGCACCATCACGCAGGCGATGCCTCACCTGAGTACTCTAGCTAGTATCCTCGCAGCTCTGCCCATGGGTCGCTTGCATCTCTCCACGTAGTCCAGCAGCCCGTTGAGACAGTCGCGGCCGGTCAGCAGGTCCATGGCGTGGTTGGGCGCGGGCTCGTCGCGCACGCTGCCGCACGTCGAGCACGCTCCGTGCGACACGCGGAACAGGAGCACCATCACGCAGGCGATGCCTCACCT
Organism: Coenonympha arcania; assembly: GCA_036785405.1. Taxonomy (NCBI): domain Eukaryota; kingdom Metazoa; phylum Arthropoda; class Insecta; order Lepidoptera; family Nymphalidae; genus Coenonympha; species Coenonympha arcania. The sequence goes on from CM072067.1 coordinate 11,208,349, forward strand.
GAGTACTCTAGCTAGTATCCTCGCAGCTCTGCCCATGGGTCGCTTGCATCTCTCCACGTAGTCCAGCAGCCCGTTGAGACAGTCGCGGCCGGTCAGCAGGTCCATGGCGTGGTTGGGCGCGGGCTCGTCGCGCACGCTGCCGCACGTCGAGCACGCTCCGTGCGACACGCGGAACAGGAGCACCATCACGCAGGCGATGCCTCACCTGAGTACTCTAGCTAGTATCCTCGCAGCTCTGCCCATGGGTCGCTTGCATCTCTCCACGTAGTCCAGCAGCCCGTTGAGACAGTCGCGGCCGGTCAGCAGGTCCATGGCGGGGTTGGGCGCGGGCTCGTCGCGCACGCTGCCGCACGTCGAGCACGCTCCGTGCGACACGCGGAACAGGAGCACCATCACGCAGGCGATGCCTCACCTGAGTACTCTAGCTAGTATCCTCGCAGCTCTGCCCATGGGTCGCTTGCATCTCTCCACGTAGTCCAGCAGCCCGTTGAGACAGTCGCGGCCGGTCAGCAGGTCCATGGCGTGGTTGGGCGCGGGCTCGTCGCGCACGCTGCCGCACGTCGAGCACGCTCCGTGCGACACGCGGAACAGGAGCACCATCACGCAGGCGATGCCTCACCTGAGTACTCTAGCTAGTATCCTCGCAGCTCTGCCCATGGGTCGCTTGCATCTCTCCACGTAGTCCAGCAGCCCGTTGAGACAGTCGCGGCCGGTCAGCAGGTCCATGGCGTGGTTGGGCGCGGGCTCGTCGCGCACGCTGCCGCACGTCGAGCACGCTCCGTGCGACACGCGGAACAGGAGCACCATCACGCAGGCGATGCCTCACCTGAGTACTCTAGCTAGTATCCTCGCAGCTCTGCCCATGGGTCGCTTGCATCTCTCCACGTAGTCCAGCAGCCCGTTGAGACAGTCGCGGCCGGTCAGCAGGTCCATGGCGTGGTTGGGCGCGGGCTCGTCGCGCACGCTGCCGCACGTCGAGCACGCTCCGTGCGACACGCGGAACAGGAGCACCATCACGCAGGCGATGCCTCACCTGAGTACTCTAGCTAGTATCCTCGCAGCTCTGCCCATGGGTCGCTTGCATCTCTCCACGTAGTCCAGCAGCCCGTTGAGACAGTCGCGGCCGGTCAGCAGGTCCATGGCGTGGTTGGGCGCGGGCTCGTCGCGCACGCTGCCGCACGTCGAGCACGCTCCGTGCGACACGCGGAACAGGAGCACCATCACGCAGGCGATGCCTCACCTGAGTACTCTAGCTAGTATCCTCGCAGCTCTGCCCATGGGTCGCTTGCATCTCTCCACGTAGTCCAGCAGCCCGTTGAGACAGTCGCGGCCGGTCAGCAGGTCCATGGCGGGGTTGGGCGCGGGCTCGTCGCGCACGCTGCCGCACGTCGAGCACGCTCCGTGCGACACGCGGAACAGGAGCACCATCACGCAGGCGATGCCTCACCTGAGTACTCTAGCTAGTATCCTCGCAGCTCTGCCCATGGGTCGCTTGCATCTCTCCACGTAGTCCAGCAGCCCGTTGAGACAGTCGCGGCCGGTCAGCAGGTCCATGGCGTGGTTGGGCGCGGGCTCGTCGCGCACGCTGCCGCACGTCGAGCACGCTCCGTGCGACACGCGGAACAGGAGCACCATCACGCAGGCGATTCCTGACGTCTTCGAGTTTATGTCTATTTTGCATTTGTATATGTCTGAAAATATAGTGCTACTATTATCGTTTATCAGTTTTCACTCATTTATTGTAACTGGACCAAACAAAGATCAAAGATAGCGTTATGAGGAATCGCACCAAACAGACAGCAAAGCTCAAATTTTATTTGAATACTAGCTAACCTGGCAAACGTTGTTTTGCCATATATATTTTTTTCTCACTCAGGGACATAAAAATTGATAACAACCTGCTCCCAGACCCAGAGAATATATACTGAAAATTTCATAACAATCGGTCCAGCCGTTTCGGAGGAGTTTCGTAACAAAGAAAAGCGAGAGAATTTCATATATTTGGACTAGCTGACCCGGCCACGCGTTGCTGTGGCTAAAGTTTTTGTTATATTAATAAATTAAAATTGCGACTATAATTTGAGATTTAAACTATCCTATCTCTCAAGTTGGATCGAACTGCACATGGTGTGCGAATTTTAATATAATCGGTTAAGTGGTTTAGGAGTTCACGAATTTTATTATAATCGGTTAAGTGGTTTAGGAGTCCATTGAGGACAAACATTGTGACACGAGATTTATATATATTAGATATTCGCAAATTGTAAAAAAATGTAGTTTTAACATCTTGTGCCAGTGACGCCACTCGCCAGTGTTCATTACCTTCTGACGGTGAGTCTTCGCTATTACTCTCGTCGTCCATTATGAGTTCATCGAGCTCGTGGGCGACCTGCGTAGCCTTCAGCTCGGTTACCGCGTTTGAGGAAGCGGTTTTCTTCTCTTCATCGCCGTCACCTTCACTGCAGACTGGCGAGTATCGACCGGAAATCTCGGAGTCTGAACTTGCTGAAAGTGAAAATAAACATAAACCATTAACCAACTTTATTATGAACAAAATTAAAAAGTCACGACCCAGTTAAGTGTCATCCCCACTGATGATAGTGGTAGTGGCAAAAAAATTGCTTATGGTACTCGATACCATACCACTGAAAATAGCAAAATAAAGAAGGAAGACACAATCATAAAGAATAGGTAGTACATTTCAATATAAGTGCGGAAAGTATGTCATTTCTTTACGAGTGCCGGTTTGTTGACCAAAGCCGAAGGCGAGGGTCAACTATAAGGACGAGTAAAAATGACAATTCCGCACGTGCATTGAACGACGTTTTTTAATACATTTACGAAAAAAATATATTGGTTTTACGTGTTTGCCTGCTCCGTGTTTGCATGCCGTGTTTATGGTCATGCGCTCCTGGTGCGCCCGCTCCGGTGCCGCGTAGGAGGAAAACACAAAAGCACTAGTGCGGAAAAAAATAACTTTGCACACGCTAAACACACATGGAAATGTCAACTTTTTGAGCAAATGTATTAAAAAGATACTTTAGTACCTCACTCACTCACCGTCGTTAGTGCTAAAAGGCGAAGTGGGGCCTGAGCTACCGGGACTCCACTGGTAATCCGTCCAATAAGGAGACGCAGAACTCCCTTCTCCCGTACTATTTCCTGAATCAGGACTCCAGTCCCACCGGCTCCTCTTGCTAGACGTGCGATAGTCTGAGCTAAAGTCAGAGAAGTTGCCGTCAGAGGCTGGCGACAAAGGCCCTTGATCCCGGCTTGGACTCTGCTCGGAAGGTAGTTGCCATTCAGGGCTTTTGGGCTCCCAGTACACTCCCGCCGACCAGTCTTTACTTGCCATTTTAATGAGATGCGATTTCTGTAAGCAAAATATAGTATGGATCGACATATCATGACTTACATAGTTGTAATAAAATATAAATTTTTACATACTTTCTTCAAAGTTTTTGGACTCTTCGATCTCCCTCGCTTCTGGCCTCTTTTTCGCTGAGGCAGCACTTCCTCATCGCTTTCGCTGTCATCAGAGCCGTCGCTGTCCATAGCGTCCACAAACCCGACAATCATGTTGTCCCTTTCTATCACCACCTTAAGATCATCTCCCGTCTCGGATAACAAAACACTTTTGCGCCTCGCAAACAATCCATTATTATCTTTTTTAGTATTATTGAGATTTTGCACCACCTTATCATAGACGCCTTTTTCCTTTTTGTGTTCCTCTTTACGTTTAGCCGTGTCGCTTGGGCTGCTGTCGAAAGTATGATCGTATTCCATGGTGGAGATATAATCCGTTAGTTTATCGGTAAGCAAACCAACAAGACCTTCATGAATGAGTATCTGAAAAGCTAGAAAGAAAATCAAACTATTATTATGTCTGGCAGATAGCGATTTGTCAAAAAAAAACCCTAAATCGTTCAATGATTGCAATTACTCATTTTGGCGACCTTCTCGGCGCGCTACGGCGCACAGGGCACTAAACTGGCGGATTGGTTTCCTGGCATAAATCATTTTGGTATTTTTATTACATATTTTCTGATTTGGCTCAGGTCTAGTGTGATGAGAAGTTTCGGCCATAGCAGCAAAAGCGTACCACTAAGCCGGTCAAGGCATTTATCAATCCAGTGTAATGCTGTGTAGCAACAGATAAGGGTTATAGTCGTCCTTAGTTAGTTCACCACATTTTAACATATTTATGTTGCATTGATACTTTTCATCAGACTAATAAATGGTTATAAAAACATAATAACATGCAGTGTACTTACAAGTGTCATCAAACACATATTGTAGGAGTGCGTGCATGGCGTGTGGGTTGTCGCGAGCAGCTGTGACCAGCAGGGAGAGTCCCCCGCAACGACGCAGCCGCGATCGATTCACCGCTTCTCCGCTCAGCTGCGCCAGAGCCTTCGCAGCGCCCTCAGGCCACCAGGCCACATCTACAACAGAATTATAGAGTAAATACTCGTATCTATAAAAGAAATAAATATATTAGGGTATCACACACATCGCAATCTAGCCGCAAAGTAAGCGCTAGCTTGTGTTATGTGTACTAGATAACAGATAAATATACATAAGTATAATATATTGAAAAACAACCAGACACTTGAAAACATTGATGTTCAATGACACACACACACACATTTTGCAATTGTGGGAATCTAATCCACAACCTCTGACGCAGACGGCGGGATCGCTACCACTACGCCATTTGGTTGTCAATGTGTACATTTCTAATATTTAGAATAATAATTGATAGGAGACTATAATCATATTAAAAAAATGGTAGTTAGGAGACGGCGGTGTAAAACATAAGATATTAATGAAGATTAAGAAATTTATTAATTGGACCATGAGATTACAAGTTAGTCTTATCATTGGATAATGGAATGTCACATCAAAAAAGCCTTTCAGTATCAGTACAATATAGTTAAATGAAAAACATGGGAATGCGTAGAATGCGAATGTATAGAAAATCTAATGGTTAGCCTCACCTGTTGAATGTTTTTGAAGAATGCTAACTAAGCATTCAACCAATCCAGCAATACCCAAAAGAGGTCGGCAAGTGGATAAGTAGCACAGGTTCATTAGACATTTGAGGGCCATGGATTCGTGCTGCTTGGTGAGAGCCACAAGGCATTGATATCCTCTGCCATCGCCTTGGATCTGTAAGGAAACTTATTTAAGTTTTATTGCAACGGTGCGATGTTGTTTTGTAAATGCACCCAACTATTTATCATTCCTAATGGGCTATGTAAACTGTAACTTGACTGAGACTGCAACTGAGTCGCTTTTAGTTTGTACTGTGTCACCATCAGAATATTAAGGTAAGATAAAAAAAAAATACTCAAAACCATGCATGAGCATGTTATAAAATTCACCCAAAACTTGACAAGTAATCAATTAGCATGAATCAAAGTATTATATATTATATACTTTTATATGAATTCTATTGACTTTCGTCGCCAAACTTGGACTTGTGGAGTTGAAGGAACAAAAAAAGAAGTTAAATGTTTTACATTTAACTTCCTTTGTAATATAAATTACCTGCTCAGCACAGTTCACAACTGGATATGTTGTAAAATATCCAAGACATTTAAGTATGCCACAAATAAGTTCCTCTTGGCTTTTCTTTGGATCCACTACTTCTTTGTCTGTAGAAGACTTTATAATACCCATAGTTTCACATTCCGTAGCCAGTAATATTGACACACAACGGACAGCATTGAGGCTTAACATTTCATTTCGTTTATCTTTTACCATCCATAGCTGTCTACAAAATACATAAATTATAAAAGTATTATTGATGATGCTGTAGGGAAAAGTTGTTAAAAATTTACAAGCTATTTAAGGCAAAACAGGCAAAGCAAAAGCCTATACAAGAACCAGCCCTCCAGACCAGGTCCTATAAGACCAGTGTGGTTGTCTGTTTATAATCTATCTGATTTGTATCTCATATACACAAAAAACTTTATAAAAATAGGTGAAGCTGTTTTGGGGGAGTTTTGTTACAAATACTATGACATGAATACTTTATTTATATGAGATAAATTGTTGCTTAATATTTACCTAATGGCTCTCACTGCCATTGATAGTGTGGCATAAGAAGTGTTTTTGTCCCTGTTTTCAATAATCTCGACCAATGCTTTAACAACTCCAAAATTATGCAAATTCTCTGCATTGGATTGTTTTTGTGCCAAGTTTCCAATGACACGCGATGTTCTTCCAACAATGCTGTCCCTGCATACAGTGTTCAATATTGATACCAAGGGACCAAAGCTGTTCGATTGACCAATCTGTAATAAAAATTTCTGTACAGTGTCTACACAAAAATATGAAAACACAATTAATAATTGGCCAAGTGCTAGATGTACTTGCGCACGAAGGGTTCAATAGCATTATCAATATAAAGTAACAAGATGATGATGCAGAAGCCAGAAAAGCCTATAATTGCTTAGTTGGCATTCAACCTCATTCTGCATCATCAACCAAAATTAAGCAAAAAATCACATTTTTTAACCGACTTCAAAAAAAGGAGGAGGTTCTCAATTCGTCGGAATCTTTTTATATTCATTTTATTCTATTTTTAGTATTTGTTGTTATAGTGGCGACAGAAATACATAATCTGTGAAAAGTTCAAGTTTGTAACTATCACGGTTCCAGAGATGGATGGATGGACAGACAGCAAAGTGTTAGTAATATCCTGTCTTAACCCTTTAGGTACGGAACCCTAATAAAAAACAAGAGGTTATCATTTCAACTACAACACAGTATTACGTTGAAATTAATTGGAATAGTTGTAAGTGCTAGTCTAAGTCGTCTTCTGAACTTCATTTGTGTATAAATATTTTTGTCCACAACTGAGAAATAGAAGCAAAATTTCAATAATTAGTTTATTAGAATATTTATAAATCAATTATGGCTACAGTGTAATTATCAGTTGAGTGATTTTCTGAATACGGACTGCTGATTTAACCTTATTTTTTTATATCTCACATAATTATTGAGAACAAACCACAAATTATTTTATCAAGTATTGTTGCTAACTCCTATTAGAAGGGCTAAATTTTGTATAAAATAATTGAATAAGTAAAACATAATAAAGGGACCTTTAATATTGAAACAATTACTTTATTAATCCATATATAATAATAATAAGCTTTCTTGCAACTGGGCAGTTCCAAATAAACATTCGATTAAGAAAAAGATCAACATCTGAATAAAAAATATTTATTTACCAATAAGCTGCTGCTTTCATCTAAACACAAATTGCCAAGTATGCTTAAAGACAAATCCAATATTCTTTCATTTGGTTTACGTAAATGTGGCAGTAAATAGTCTATACCACTACAATCTCGGAATAATTTAATGCCTGTATCATTAATAATTATCGAAGATTTAATTTTTAAAAGAGATTCTTGTATACGTTTCGACGAAGACGACTTAAGCCCCTCTAGCACTGATTTCACATAATTTTTATCCATTTTGGGGCAACAACTCTATTTACATATCAACAATAAGGGCTTAAACATAAAAAGTAAATAAATAAGATTCGCCCATTTGTTAAATCAAATTCAAAAGTCAAAAATGGTCAAAAATTGAATCCATCTTTTTCATTTTACGACAGAGGACTGTCAATGTCAATTATTGTCAGCTGACAATGGCACATGCTATGATTCGTATAGATTACATGATGATGTTAATCACAGAGCAAGGAATAACTTTATAGTGTTATAAATCATGAGAAAAAGCGCGGGGAATTTCTAATTTTGTGGACGAATTTTTTTTATTGGATTATAAAGTGGATCGTTTTTTTGTGTCAAATTGTAGCTATCATGTATAGTTATTACATATATTTTATGTAAATAGTGTATATATGTAACATTCTTTGGTAAAGCTGCGTACAGACCGGCCAAACGAACGCCAACGAACGGGTTTCGTTGACCTTCGTTGCTGCATAGACGGCTAAAGGTGCGTACAGACCGGCCCAACGAACGCTCAACGATGGATATTTATCGTTCGCTAGCGTTGGCTTCCGCACGCTCGTTGGAGTTCGTTATTACGTCCAAATACATTAAGTGCTCGAACGAACGTTCGTTGGCACTTGATTCCGGTTCTTTTCTCTTTCATTCGCAATTTAATCATGGACGACGACGACATCATTATAATTGCTAGTTTTATATACCAAAACGAATTAGCAAGAACAAGAAAAAATAAACGTAAGCGAAGATGGTGGACAACCACATATTTTAAGAATAGGACTGTGTATAGTGGAAGTAAAAATATGAGCGTTCGTTCGTTGGCCTTCGGCGACCGTCCAAACAGAGTTCGATCAAATAGCTTGATTTCTTTGATGTTACCGCCACGCTTCGGATCGCCGGCACACGCCAACGAGCGATCGTTGGCATTCGCTAAGACGTCCAGATTGCAGCAACGAAGGTCAACGAAACCCGTTCGTTGGCGTTCGTTTGGCCGGTCTGTACGCAGCATAAAGCGAATGCCAACGATCGCTCGTTGGCGTGTGCCGGCGTTCCGAAGCGTGGCGGTAACATCAAAGAAATCGAGCTATTTGATCGAACTCTGTTTGGACGGTCGCCGAAGGCCAACGAACGAACGCTCAGTTAAAGCAAGAGAGCGTAGCGTGTAGGCGTCCAATTTGATAATTACTTGGATATTTCCCGCCATTTAGTTCATGGAGAAAAACAAAGAATGGAGAAAAACTCGTTTTGGTATATAAAACTAGCAATTATAATGATGTCATCGTCGTCCATGATTAAATTGCGAATGAAAGAGAAAAGAACCGGAATCAAGTGCCAACGAACGTTCGTTCGAGCACTAAATGTATTTGGACGTATTAACGAACTCCAACGAGCGTGCGGAAGCCAACGCTAGCGAACGATAAATATCCATCGTTGGGCGTTCGTTGAGCCGGTCTGTACGCACCATAAGAGAAAATTTCTTTCTATTATGAGCCCGGGGGATATTATTTTACTCTATGGCCCGGGGTCTGACCCACCCCCAGATGAACTGGGGGGTCCAGGGCTAGGCACTGGACCCGAAGTGTGAATCAAAATATGAGCTGAAATGTTTTTATGTTGCTATTTAACGTATTATTTAGTTTAACATTTAGGTCCTAATAATAGACTTTTTAAATCACAGTATTAAAGTTGAGTGACCTGTAGATGCGAGGTAATTAGGTAAGTATAGTCTGCTAAGTAAGTCAGTTTACCTGGGTAAATTAAAAGCTATTTGAAAAGTGGAGCAATACCGTAAAATAATTATCGATGGATCGAATAATTTTGATACCTACTTTGCATATAAAATTTACTTGCTAATTTTTCTTACAAAATACACCGAAAAATTCAAATTCCTTACTTTTCCCTCTTTATATTTTTTGTCTGGAAACTTTCCCTTTTTTTAACTCCAAATTAGATTTATGGCGCCCGTCACCCGCAAACTTTCTTTAGTTTCGTTATTTCATAAAACCACAATGTTAGTTTTACTTTTATTGTTTAATTATTTATATACATTCAATTCAATAATATTAACTTTTAACATAAGGTCAGGGTAAGAGGAACATACTTTATTTTGAGTCAGATGTTTTGAGCTCCAGGAAAAACAGATAATGTTTTATAGGAATTTTGAAATACTCCATACTTGCCTTTGTTTATTAGCTTTCCGTTTGTTATGAATCAAAACGCTAAATTGAATACTTACGGCAATATCAGGCAAATCGTTTAGGCTGTGCTAACGTTTCTCTTCCCCCACATTTGGGGTAAGAGGAACACTCATCGTATCTCCTAATAATGCTGGTTAATATTTGCTGGTTTTAGTCTATAATATCAAAGATAACATAAAACTCACCGTTATATCCTAGTATTTCTTCCTTGAAATTATCCGTACAACTTAATTTTCAATATTTTAGCGCGAATCAAAGCTATGCGGCCGACTCGTGTTCTTAATTGTACAACTGCCAAACTGTTATAGGTTTTTACTCGGCTGTGGAACGTCATAGCGACATCTGTTAGCAACCTTCTGATTTTTTTACTGTGCTCTTTTATCTACTGGGGCACCACAGAGTTAAAAAGCTATAGTTTATGAGTTGCGATCTAGTGTTCCTCTTTCCCCTGTGTTCCTCTTACCCTAACTGACCTTACTATTCATAATATTATTAATATTTATTGACAAAAACAGAAAAGATTGTTAGGGTAAGAGCATAAAGAAGATGTTTCCCGTTCCGAATCGGATCCATAAGGCATAACTACTATTTGACTGATTTTTTTGTGAAACCCTTTCAAGTGGTTATCATTTAATAGGCTTACCTAAACGTAAGGTATAACTTCATAACACAATGATAAGGGTTTTTGTTAATTTAATTAAAATAGTCAGCCTTTCAAAACCCCACTCAAAACCCCTAAAAGGGAAAGCGTAGCGCGGTCCCTGTGTGTGACTCTCTTAGTCTTTGGTGCTTTTGAGTTTTCTATCGTTGTCTTTGTTCAAATTATAATCTGTTGTCTGCCTCTATAGTTATAGTCCTAGTCATTAGATCTATACTCTATGGTACTGATTGCAAAAAAAAATGAAATGAAATGGTCCTGCGATGACAGAATTTTATTAAATTTTTTTACGCTGAAAAATACAACTGATTTCTTACTGTAACATAAAATTGTCATGAAATCGTTTTGTGAGATATGAGTGTGTTCGGGGATTTTCAACGCGTGTGGGTGCAAAGATTTCCAGAGAGTGCTTTGCCTGCCGCTTGGGAGGAAGATGTGAGGGCCAATTTGGCTAAACATAAACAGAAAGTAGCTATCCTCAGGGAGGAGTTGGAAAAGGAGGAGTTTTACGTTGAGTACTTGGAAACTTTACTGTCCGATGTCGAGAAGCACAAAGCAATACAGGGAAGTAGAACGGCGCCGCCCTCGGGGGCTGACACCGATGATAAGGCATCTGATAGCAAACAGGTAAATCAATGGCTTATCTTATTTTAATTCGTATTATTTACACTTATAATTCTACCTGTGTTAAGATCACTTGTATATGGACAAGTTATTACTACAAAAAGATCTCTTTGAGAAGTACCAAGATGTGGAAAAAATGAACAGCAGAATATGTAAAATGAATAACACATTTCTTGGATAAACTACTATCATCCATATATTATCCAGTAATTGTTAAAAGAACTCAAAAGTGAACTTTCATGGATCTCAAAAGGAAATAACTGTAACATCCCTTGTGAAACACTTTGTCTAATTAGATTTTCAACAAACATTAGTACAACTGAGTTATACCAATATAATTGCTCAATTTTACTCTTAAATTTGTATTGTAAAGTTGTTAAATAAATAATATTCATCACTTTTGCCTGTATTCTTTTTACAGTATATCCTTTTTTTCATCTCGGGTTAATCTTCCTTCTGATACACAATCATTATCTAAAATATATTGTACACAATAGTAATCTAACCTTGATACTTAATGCATTTGATAGGTATTAATCTCATGTTGCCCATAAGGAGCACTAGAGTACATCATGTATTGTTTGTTGTTCCTAATATCAAGTAACAATGCAAGAAGTAGTAAATATAATATTAGAGAGCATGCACTATATGTCTTGATACTTAAGTCCATTGTGTGAATGTACTGAATAAAGTGTACTACACTCGGCGTCAAAAAAATCGCACCTTTCAATAAATCTACTTCAAACAACTTTAAACCTTATTTGACATCAATAATGATGGTCATGTTGGATATCATTTGAAAGGCGATGAAATGGAGAGCACAAAAACAATTCAATTTATTATTTTTCTTTTATTGGAAAAGCACAAAAAAAAGAAGTATATAAAACAGTAAAAATCCTTAATTAAGCCTTAATTTAAAACAGATTAATTACACAAAAAAGAATACAAAAATGATCTTAAAACTAATCTAAAATCTAGTGTTACCCCCCCTTGCCCTGATGACGGCTTCCATACGATCCCTCATGGATCTTACCAATTTTAAAATTTCTTCTTGAGGGATAGTCCCATTCCTCAATAACGGCATCTTTGAGTTCCTGGAGAGTCGTAGGAGCGGGATCACGAGACCGAACCTTGCGTTTTAAATGGTCCCATAGGTGCTCAATCGGGTTCAGGTCTGGACTTCTCGCTGGCCACTGCATGACAGAGATCCCAACATCTTGAAGGTAGTCGCGCACAATAATTGCAGTGTGAGCGCGAGCGTTGTCATGCATCAACGTGAACCCCTCGCCAACAAAACTGGCATAGGGGACCACATGGTCTTCCAGGATCTCTGTGATGTACCGGTGAGCAGTCAGCGACCCTTGCCCGCGAGCACCTCGAGCCCGGGAGACGCAAACAAGGTCGGTTTTGCCGTCGGCAGACATGCCGCCCCAGAACATACAAGAACCGCCTCCATATTCCACCGTCTCCTGGATGCAGGCTTGGGCGAAACGTTCACCCTGTCTTCTGTACACTCTTTTGCGTCTGTCGTTGCAGAAAAGGCACACTCTCGTCTCGTCTGAGAAGAGAACAGCTTTCCATTGTTCGAGGGTCCAATTGACGTGTTCGCGAGCGAATTGCAAGCGGGCTCGCCGATGCTCTGCGGTCAATTTTGGACCCGTAGCAGCTCTTCGCGCCGCTATTTTCCTCTCCCCCAGCCTTCGTCTAACCGTAGACACACTCACGGTTCTTCTGTTAGCTGTCTGGAGCTGCTGTCGCAACTCAACAGCATTTGAGAAGCGATCTCTCAAAGATGTCAATACGATGAATCGGTCGTCTCTCTCCGAGGTGCAGCGACGTCTACCAGACCCATGTCTTCGGACGTAGCCACCGGTCTCCAGGAAACGCTGGTACACTCTTCGAACCGAAAAACGGCTCAAGTTGAGTTGCCGAGCGACATCACACTGCCGCATGCCTGATTGCAGTAGTGCAATCACTTGGGCGGCCTCATCGACAGTGGTATCCATCTTCAAGGGTATTTTTCTTGGGAATGAGCTTCTCGTGTGTCCACTTCAACGGTTGGATAGCGAATGATCCCGATTGAACCTGTATTGACCCTTTTATACCTGCAAAAGGTAGCGCAACTAGCGGCTGTTTAAGGAGCAAAATTGTAAGTGTTTTCTTCTTCTTTTTTTGTGCTCTTCCAGTAAAAGAAAAATAATCAATTGAATTGTTTTTGTACACTCCATTTCATCACCTTTCAAATGATATGCAACATGATCCTCATTATTGATGTCAAATAAGGTCTAAAGTTGTTTGAAGTAGATTTTTTGAAAGGTGCGATTTTTTTGACGCCGAGTTTATTTTATCAACAAAATATTAGGTATCTTACAAGCACACTTGTGTCACACTTATTATATGTATAATAACTGACCTGCAAACGTTGTTTGGCTATAAATTTAAATACGAATCAAAATTTTTTACTCGCAGCGGGATTTGAACCCGCGTCCCCCAGCTTTCGGGGCTGGGTGCTCTTATAAGAATTATTTCCTAAGTGTGTAAAACACTATTCAAAAAGATAATTAGTTGTTTGGCTATAGTATGAGGAATGGCGTAGTGGTACACATTTCTCAATTGTGTTGTATCAAAACAACTCTAAAGTTTTTTTTCATACAATTGCTTCCTGTGGCATTTGTTAAAAACCCACATTATATTAATAGACAAATAAGTTATTGTTATATTATATAGAAGAAGAGCTCTTATTTGATTTAAATGAGAGTCTTGATCTAAATATATAAAACATGCTTGGATTTAGTGATCCTATTCAAAAGGACCATTTCCTTCCACCAATTATATATTTTTTTCTGTTTGAGATGGGTTAAGTCAGCAAATATCTTCTATAATAATTTATGCATTTTTTCCAGACGTATTTTCACTGGAATTTTTTACTGGAATCATTGTTTAATTCAATTTTTATTTGTCTGTTACTGCTAATGTGTGTAAGCCAGAGTGAATGTTAACTTATTAATATTGTAAACATTTAAGTTATAAAGAAACAATAGGAGTAAAGTAACTAAGGGACGATTTTTCAATTGCCAGATAAATGTTAAAACTAAGGAATAAATATGACGTTTTGACAGATTTTGTATGGCATATGTTTCAAATTTATTCCTCAGATAGTCTATCTGGCGATTGAAAAATCTGCCCTTAAACAGACAAAAGAGCCTATTTAAACTATAAGTTAAACTATTAGTGTTTTTTTCTGGTATACAAAATTTGACAGTTAAATAACATCTGAAAATACAATGTGTTTTAAAATATCTTGGGTGCCTGTGTAATATTGTGGCATGGGCCTATATATTATGAGTGAAGCCATAGGTCCACAATATAAAATTGTTCAGGTTCTAAACCAAATCATTTTAAATCTCATAAATATTTACTATCTCAACTATATTTAACATGAATTGTTTTGTTACATATAGGATTGTGACTCACTCTCAAAGAAGAGCGAAGCAAGTTTTAAGAGTGATGACTCAATAGAAAACCTGGAGGAAGAGGTTCATTTAAGAAGTAAATCAGTGAACTTTGCAGAGCGGAGTTCGGTGAATCAATGTATAAACGAACTTTCCTCAAACCTTGCAGCAGAGGCAGCTCGGAGAAGGTGCAATAGTGAAATTGTGCAACGAACTGATATAACTAGTAACGGTAAAACACTTTTGAGTATAATTTTTGTACTTGATAATCACTTGAAGTTGTTATGGGGTTTCAAAATTTATAGTAAAGTACTTCTATTTATTTGCTACTAAATGCTGTACTGGGTGTACTGCATTTAGTACAAACAGTTAACTCGTTTGTTACCACATAAAAAGATAGTATAGTAGAATGGAAACTTTGTGTTTCATCGCATTTTCTAATATTGTTTTGTAAGTGTCATGAATTATTGGCACACCCAATTTTAAAAGAAAACACTGAATAGTCTATTTGCATACTACTAGTCTATTAACTTATTTTTAAGGTTAAATAATTATAGTCAATAATGTTAATTAATTATTGTTTTTATGTATAAATAATTAAGTAATACCAGAGCACCAACTTAGAACACTTATTTTAATTACATAAACAGTTTGAATATATCTTTCAGTAGATGTAGAAACAACAAATAAAACCCAAAATAAAACCCGTCCAGCGTCACAAGCAGGTGATTTTGTAACAGTTATTGAAGTGAATGGTTTGAAAGCTGCAGAGAATGCAGCCAAGAAGTCAGATGACTCGCCACAGTCGTCCGAGAGTAGTTCTGCTGAGGCGACGGCTGCTTCCAAGAAAAAAGTACCACCAAAGTGAGTAATCCTTCTACAGTGCAAGTCAATTGGCTATAGTAGTGTTATTATCTCGCTGCAGACTCGGTCATAAATCATTCGAGTGTTTCGCTTTTGTTGTTCTTTGTTGAGTTGTGCATTACTGCAGAAACCTAGTACTAGTTTCACTTTTAATGTATAGTATCTATTATAATATCAAAGTTTGAAATTAAAGCTTTGTTATTTAGTCTCTTGGATGATAGACGTCTGATACATGAAGTCTTCTAATTCTATGACTGTTGTTTTAGAAGTCTTTAATAAATCACTTTCTTTTACCACACATGTCGACAGTTTACTGATAGAAAAACATGTGTGATAAGGAAAATTATCTGCCCGATTCCTTTACATTATATTTGTTTTAGACCTCCACCGAAAGTGTTCAACAAAAGAGGTGCATCTTTACCTGAAACTGGTTTGTCGGAAGACAGTCCGCCTTCATCCCTCGGACGGAGGCTTCGCAATGCAGAGTCTCGGGAATCTATCGGCAGTCGAGCTTCTACCCCTTCCATTAGTGAGAGAGTGAGTACAATTTTATTACTTTTCTCCACTCTTCCATTCATAGTTAAACTGCCGAATCTTACACTACTATGCTTTTGTATGGTGCAATCATGTTTTTATTTATCTACTAGCTGACGCGGCAAACTTTGTTTTGCCGTTAGGGATATAAAAAATAGCTTACGACCTACTCTCAGACCTACCGAACACATACAGAAAATTTCATAACAATCGGTCCAGCCGTTTCGGAGTAGTTTGATAACAAAAATTGTCACGAGAATATTATTATAGATATTAGAAAAGTATCTACTTCTGGCAATTTATTACTCAAAAGATAATAGTTAGAAACAGAATTACTAATGAAGTGCCAGCACGCTCGTCAAGTGTGGGTTGCCAAGCTTCACACACTATTGAAATTATGAAGAATTCAGGTTTCTTCACGATGTATTTGTTCCCCGGCATGTAACATATCTTAATTTTAACCTCCATGTCAGAGTAGGTATTGTCAACGTTTGTTGTGTTAACATTTAAGAATAAATTACGTTGATTGTTGACTTAATTCACGTTTTCCCTGTGCCAACCATTCATTGTACTTATAATAAACAACGTGTGATTCAACCAGTCATAAAATTAGTCATACCGGCACTTGATATAACTTGCGTATAGCGCGTGTTGTCAATTAGGTGAATGTATAATGAACTCATTATGAAATAATAAATATTTAAACATTGGTTTTGCGAACGAAAATGAAAAGCCATTTTTTGTTGTGTTCCTATATATTTTATAATATCTACTATATTAAAAAGGAAAACCTCTATACGATTCTTCATAATAGTAGTGAATATAAAAAATCAAATTAAAAAACCCTTAGATTATTATTTATCTGGCGAAATTTCAAAATGTTTAAAGATTGTTGTATGAGATAGCTGGGGGATAGGTTCAAGTCCCGTTGGCAGCGATAATTTTGATACACTATAAATGCTTAATTTATAAAAAAATACCCAGTGTGTGAAACCACGATGACGCGCCCCACTCTGTCAAACTCCATGCGAATCGAATAAACCATAAGCGATTTTGACAGAGTGGGGCGCGTCTTCGTGCATTGAAATATCTATAACTGCACTTCATAAAATATCGTGCTTTTGTGATATCAAAAACTTCGTTTCACAGGTAAAAAGTTATGAATCAATTAACTCTTTGTCGTCGGAACGTAAGCGCTCTGGCGGTGCAGCGACTCCGAGATCGATTGACGAGGAAGTGACGTCCACGACTCCCGACCTTCCCGAGGCTTCGGATGACAAATCCGCTCCCATATCCCTGGAAAGCATACCAGCCGCCGTGCCCACGAGCGAAGACGAGCCTTATTACGATCAAGTTCCGGTCGATATTAATGACGGCGAATATGTTTATATTCAAGCAGGTATGTTATGGGTTTATTGTTCTCCTCACTCTTACAAGTGTGTGTGTGCGTACGACAGGGATGTTTTGCGGGTGAATGTAACAAGAATGTGTGTTTTCCTTATTGCTAAAATTGTAAACCAGTTATCAAAAAGTTATTCACATCGTATTTAGCAATTATTATTATTGACATAAACGTATACTGCGGTTTCCCAGAAAGGTTAAAAAAATTGAAATAACTGGAGCAATATCTACAACTACGAGAGTCGGAGTTCCGTGCCCATCGAGGATACTAACCCTCGACCTGATTAGAGGCAAAGGCTTGTACCAATGCACTATTACTGTTTGAGTTGTATACTGATGATCGATGATTGAAGATTTGGTTCGAGGCAACAGGTTGAATTTAGTTTAATCGTTGCAGGAGGTGCCGGTTCGAGCACGGAAGATGGGTCGAGCGGCACGAGCACGCTGCCGCTCAGCACGTACACCGCGTCCGCGCCGCCCGCGCCCGACTCGCCGCTCTGCGCCACCGCGCCCAACTACGTCAACATACACTACTTCATACAGTGAGTTGACTCATACAGCGTGTTGCATTGCGATACAATGTCCTCCCGACCGAGCGGCACGAGCACGCTGCCGCTCAGCACGTACACCGCGTCCGCGCCGCCCGCGCCCGACTCGCCGCTCTGCGCCACCGCGCCCAACTACGTCAACATACACTACTTCATACAGTGAGTTGACTCATACAGCGTGTTGCATTGCGATACAATGTCCTCCCGACCGAGCGGCACGAGCACGCTGCCGCTCAGCACGTACACCGCGTCCGCGCCGCCCGCGCCCGACTCGCCGCTCTGCGCCACCGCGCCCAACTACGTCAACATACACTACTTCATACAGTGAGTTGACTCATACAGCGTGTTGCATTGCGATACAATGTCCTCCCGACCGAGCGGCACGAGCACGCTGCCGCTCAGCACGTACACCGCGTCCGCGCCGCCCGCGCCCGACTCGCCGCTCTGCGCCACCGCGCCCAACTACGTCAACATACACTACTTCATACAGTGAGTTGACTCATACAGCGTGTTGCATTGCGATACAATGTCCTCCCGACCGAGCGGCACGAGCACGCTGCCGCTCAGCACGTACACCGCGTCCGCGCCGCCCGCGCCCGACTCGCCGCTCTGCGCCACCGCGCCCAACTACGTCAACATACACTACTTCATACAGTGAGTTGACTCATACAGCGTGTTGCATTGCGATACAATGTCCTCCCGACCGAGCAGCACGAGCACGCTGCCGCTCAGCACGTACACCGCGTCCGCGCCGCCCGCGCCCGACTCGTCGCTCTGCGCCACCGCGCCCAACTACGTCAACATACACTACTTCATACAGTGAGTTGACTCATACAGCGTGTTGCATTGCGATACAATGTCCTCCCGACCGAGCGGCACGAGCACGCTGCCGCTCAGCACGTACACCGCGTCCGCGCCGCCCGCGCCCGACTCGCCGCTCTGCGCCACCGCGCCCAACTACGTCAACATACACTACTTCATACAGTGAGTTGACTCATACAGCGTGTTGCATTGCGATACAATGTCCTCCCGACCGAGCGGCACGAGCACGCTGCCGCTCAGCACGTACACCGCGTCCGCGCCGCCCGCGCCCGACTCGCCGCTCTGCGCCACCGCGCCCAACTACGTCAACATACACTACTTCATACAGTGAGTTGACTCATACAGCGTGTTGCATTGCGATACAATGTCCTCCCGACCGAGCGGCACGAGCACGCTGCCGCTCAGCACGTACACCGCGTCCGCGCCGCCCGCGCCCGACTCGCCGCTCTGCGCCACCGCGCCCAACTACGTCAACATACACTACTTCATACAGTGAGTTGACTCATACAGCGTGTTGCATTGCGATACAATGTCCTCCCGACCGAGCGGCACGAGCACGCTGCCGCTCAGCACGTACACCGCGTCCGCGCCGCCCGCGCCCGACTCGCCGCTCTGCGCCACCGCGCCCAACTACGTCAACATACACTACTTCATACAGTGAGTTGACTCATACAGCGTGTTGCATTGCGATACAATGTCCTCCCGACCGAGCGGCACGAGCACGCTGCCGCTCAGCACGTACACCGCGTCCGCGCCGCCCGCGCCCGACTCGCCGCTCTGCGCCACCGCGCCCAACTACGTCAACATACACTACTTCATACAGTGAGTTGACTCATACAGCGTGTTGCATTGCGATACAATGTCCTCCCGACCGAGCGGCACGAGCACGCTGCCGCTCAGCACGTACACCGCGTCCGCGCCGCCCGCGCCCGACTCGCCGCTCTGCGCCACCGCGCCCAACTACGTCAACATACACTACTTCATACAGTGAGTTGACTCATACAGCGTGTTGCATTGCGATACAATGTCCTCCCGACCGAGCGGCACGAGCACGCTGCCGCTCAGCACGTACACCGCGTCCGCGCCGCCCGCGCCCGACTCGCCGCTCTGCGCCACCGCGCCCAACTACGTCAACATACACTACTTCATACAGTGAGTTGACTCATACAGCGTGTTGCATTGCGATACAATGTCCTCCCGACCGAGCGGCACGAGCACGCTGCCGCTCAGCACGTACACCGCGTCCGCGCCGCCCGCGCCCGACTCGCCGCTCTGCGCCACCGCGCCCAACTACGTCAACATACACTACTTCATACAGTGAGTTGACTCATACAGCGTGTTGCATTGCGATACAATGTCCTCCCGACCGAGCGGCACGAGCACGCTGCCGCTCAGCACGTACACCGCGTCCGCGCCGCCCGCGCCCGACTCGCCGCTCTGCGCCACCGCGCCCAACTACGTCAACATACACTACTTCATACAGTGAGTTGACTCATACAGCGTGTTGCATTGCGATACAATGTCCTCCCGACCGAGCGGCACGAGCACGCTGCCGCTCAGCACGTACACCGCGTCCGCGCCGCCCGCGCCCGACTCGCCGCTCTGCGCCACCGCGCCCAACTACGTCAACATACACTACTTCATACAGTGAGTTGACTCATACAGCGTGTTGCATTGCGATACAATGTCCTCCCGACCGAGCGGCACGAGCACGCTGCCGCTCAGCACGTACACCGCGTCCGCGCCGCCCGCGCCCGACTCGCCGCTCTGCGCCACCGCGCCCAACTACGTCAACATACACTACTTCATACAGTGAGTTGACTCATACAGCGTGTTGCATTGCGATACAATGTCCTCCCGACCGAGCGGCACGAGCACGCTGCCGCTCAGCACGTACACCGCGTCCGCGCCGCCCGCGCCCGACTCGCCGCTCTGCGCCACCGCGCCCAACTACGTCAACATACACTACTTCATACAGTGAGTTGACTCATACAGCGTGTTGCATTGCGATACAATGTCCTCCCGACCGAGCGGCACGAGCACGCTGCCGCTCAGCACGTACACCGCGTCCGCGCCGCCCGCGCCCGACTCGCCGCTCTGCGCCACCGCGCCCAACTACGTCAACATACACTACTTCATACAGTGAGTTGACTCATACAGCGTGTTGCATTGCGATACAATGTCCTCCCGACCGAGCGGCACGAGCACGCTGCCGCTCAGCACGTACACCGCGTCCGCGCCGCCCGCGCCCGACTCGCCGCTCTGCGCCACCGCGCCCAACTACGTCAACATACACTACTTCATACAGTGAGTTGACTCATACAGCGTGTTGCATTGCGATACAATGTCCTCCCGACCGAGCGGCACGAGCACGCTGCCGCTCAGCACGTACACCGCGTCCGCGCCGCCCGCGCCCGACTCGTCGCTCTGCGCCACCGCGCCCAACTACGTCAACATACACTACTTCATACAGTGAGTTGACTCATACAGCGTGTTGCATTGCGATACAATGTCCTCCCGACCGAGCGGCACGAGCACGCTGCCGCTCAGCACGTACACCGCGTCCGCGCCGCCCGCGCCCGACTCGCCGCTCTGCGCCACCGCGCCCAACTACGTCAACATACACTACTTCATACAGTGAGTTGACTCATACAGCGTGTTGCATTGCGATACAATGTCCTCCCGACCGAGCGGCACGAGCACGCTGCCGCTCAGCACGTACACCGCGTCCGCGCCGCCCGCGCCCGACTCGCCGCTCTGCGCCACCGCGCCCAACTACGTCAACATACACTACTTCATACAGTGAGTTGACTCATACAGCGTGTTGCATTGCGATACAATGTCCTCCCGACCGAGCGGCACGAGCACGCTGCCGCTCAGCACGTACACCGCGTCCGCGCCGCCCGCGCCCGACTCGCCGCTCTGCGCCACCGCGCCCAACTACGTCAACATACACTACTTCATACAGTGAGTTGACTCATACAGCGTGTTGCATTGCGATACAATGTCCTCCCGACCGAGCGGCACGAGCACGCTGCCGCTCAGCACGTACACCGCGTCCGCGCCGCCCGCGCCCGACTCGCCGCTCTGCGCCACCGCGCCCAACTACGTCAACATACACTACTTCATACAGTGAGTTGACTCATACAGCGTGTTGCATTGCGATACAATGTCCTCCCGACCGAGCGGCACGAGCACGCTGCCGCTCAGCACGTACACCGCGTCCGCGCCGCCCGCGCCCGACTCGCCGCTCTGCGCCACCGCGCCCAACTACGTCAACATACACTACTTCATACAGTGAGTTGACTCATACAGCGTGTTGCATTGCGATACAATGTCCTCCCGACCGAGCGGCACGAGCACGCTGCCGCTCAGCACGTACACCGCGTCCGCGCCGCCCGCGCCCGACTCGCCGCTCTGCGCCACCGCGCCCAACTACGTCAACATACACTACTTCATACAGTGAGTTGACTCATACAGCGTGTTGCATTGCGATACAATGTCCTCCCGACCGAGCGGCACGAGCACGCTGCCGCTCAGCACGTACACCGCGTCCGCGCCGCCCGCGCCCGACTCGCCGCTCTGCGCCACCGCGCCCAACTACGTCAACATACACTACTTCATACAGTGAGTTGACTCATACAGCGTGTTGCATTGCGATACAATGTCCTCCCGACCGAGCGGCACGAGCACGCTGCCGCTCAGCACGTACACCGCGTCCGCGCCGCCCGCGCCCGACTCGCCGCTCTGCGCCACCGCGCCCAACTACGTCAACATACACTACTTCATACAGTGAGTTGACTCATACAGCGTGTTGCATTGCGATACAATGTCCTCCCGACCGAGCGGCACGAGCACGCTGCCGCTCAGCACGTACACCGCGTCCGCGCCGCCCGCGCCCGACTCGCCGCTCTGCGCCACCGCGCCCAACTACGTCAACATACACTACTTCATACAGTGAGTTGACTCATACAGCGTGTTGCATTGCGATACAATGTCCTCCCGACCGAGCGGCACGAGCACGCTGCCGCCCAGCACGTACACCGCGTCCGCGCCGCCCGCGCCCGACTCGCCGCTCTGCGCCACCGCGCCCAACTACGTCAACATACACTACTTCATACAGTGAGTTGACTCATACAGCGTGTTGCATTGCGATACAATGTCCTCCCGACCGAGCGGCACGAGCACGCTGCCGCTCAGCACGTACACCGCGTCCGCGCCGCCCGCGCCCGACTCGCCGCTCTGCGCCACCGCGCCCAACTACGTCAACATACACTACTTCATACAGTGAGTTGACTCATACAGCGTGTTGCATTGCGATACAATGTCCTCCCGACCGAGCGGCACGAGCACGCTGCCGCTCAGCACGTACACCGCGTCCGCGCCGCCCGCGCCCGACTCGCCGCTCTGCGCCACCGCGCCCAACTACGTCAACATACACTACTTCATACAGTGAGTTGACTCATACAGCGTGTTGCATTGCGATACAATGTCCTCCCGACCGAGCGGCACGAGCACGCTGCCGCTCAGCACGTACACCGCGTCCGCGCCGCCCGCGCCCGACTCGCCGCTCTGCGCCACCGCGCCCAACTACGTCAACATACACTACTTCATACAGTGAGTTGACTCATACAGCGTATTGCATTGTAATTTTGGCGCTGATTCTTGCGTCACCTGGTGTGAGCGTCCATGGAACTAAAATAGTTTGACATTCAAAAAGACGGTCATTAGCAACAAATGTCAATTTGGCACCGTGGACCATAGAGGGGAGCGCATAAAATGAGCACAAAACATAACCTGTCAATAATTGTAAAGAATGTTTGATCCAGCGTACTATAGTGTAATAGAGGTCAGTGAGTGCGATACAATGTCCTCTGGCGATATTATATCACTGCTGCATTCTCTATACCTTCAATCTCGTCACCATATATACCGGGACGGCAGCTCCGACACGAACGGAGAGAGTTCAGGAGCAGGACTGACGATTGAACGTGCTCTCCGAGACAGGGATGTAACATCGCCAATTTCCAAACTCCGGGCTAGTATACTAATGATTTTCTGATAGAATAACCCAATAGTAATCCATGCCCCAATATGGAGATTGAACCCACAGATGTGGAACATAATCTCCCCTAGACATAATACGTGACTTCAGTAAATGTTTAGAGAAATTTGTTTTTACTTACTTGTTACATGACATAAATAAAGGTATATGCAAAATTGAGGTACCACTTCAAACTGCGTCACACGATGAATTGGTTATTATTTACTCTTGTATGGTGGTCCAAAACTATGCCGTTTAATTAATACATTAGTAAACCTAATGGCGGAAGTGTCTCATTTAAAATAGGTTAGTTAACTACCGTGAATTATTATCTCTGAAAACATTATTGTTTGTCAACACCTTTTTTCTTGCGGTATTTGATAAAATCGAATTCACGCCGGCAGCATCACCTCGTATTTTATTTTAATTTTTTGTTTATTTAACCTCCATCCTATCAAACAGATTTTATTCTTTATAAAAATATTGGCTGAATTAGATCCTTCGAAGGGTATGTAGACTCTTGCAACACACCTTAGTCCAATAGACATATAATCAGAACCTGGCGGACCATGCGAAAATGTCGCCAGTTTACTGGGGTCAAAAAAGTATGTTTTGACACCAATGACCTCAGTATTAAGCCGACCGCAGTATCGTTTAAGGACCGCGATCCACGCGGCACGCCACAGATCACTTAGACCGCACCAGCGTTTCCACAGGAACGGTTTTTTCCATACTGTGGCGTATTAACGGGAATTTTGTCAGATAGCCCGATATACTCTTTTCTTGTGTGGTTTACTTGTAAAATGTTCAGATGGCTTCACCCTTAGGTTCATATCGGTGCTTAGTCCAGAGTCTGCCCGTTTCAATCTATATGTGTATCCTATACCTTTAAACGAGCAATTCTTGTATATATATATGTATATATATATTTTTCTTTATAATCTCGGAAACGGCTCGAACGATTTTCATAAAATTTAGTATACAAGGGGTTTTGGGGGCGATAAATTGATCTAGCTAGGATTCATTCTTAGAAAATGTCGTATTTACAAAAAAAATATATAAATCTATACCTGACATCTATTGGCGCTAAAGTAAAACTATTACAGTAAACTCCTGCTGCCATCTATTGGTAAGTAGCTGTAATACTACCGAGCAAAGCTCGGTCACTCAACTAGTGTACATTGTACAAGCTATTTCGTTCTAACATTGCTTGTGACCTTAGATAGTAAGCCACATATATATGTATACATATAAGTTTGTTT
This sequence comes from Coenonympha arcania, assembly GCA_036785405.1. Taxonomy (NCBI): domain Eukaryota; kingdom Metazoa; phylum Arthropoda; class Insecta; order Lepidoptera; family Nymphalidae; genus Coenonympha; species Coenonympha arcania. The sequence goes on from CM072067.1 coordinate 11,233,243, forward strand.
AAATAAATTTTCTTATTCCTTTCTTTCTGGGTTCATTAAAACAAGTGTTGTTCTCAGACAAGCGGGCGAAGGCACGGAGCCGAGCGAGACGAGCTCGGAGCTGGCCGACTCGAGCGACACGCCGCTGCTGCTGCGGACCATCTCCTCCGACACCGAGGCGGGCGCGACGCCGCCCGTCATAAGGAAACTCCAACACCAGGTACAAACTGAGGCGAGCTCGGAGCTGGCCGACTCGAGCGACACGCCGCTGCTGCTGCGGACCATCTCCTCCGACACCGAGGCGGGCGCGACGCCGCCCGTCATAAGGAAACTCCAACACCAGGTACAAACTGAGACGAGCTCGGAGCTGGCCGACTCGAGCGACACGCCGCTGCTGCTGCGGACCATCTCCTCCGACACCGAGGCGGGCGCGACGCCGCCCGTCATAAGGAAACTCCAACACCAGGTACAAACTGAGGCGAGCTCGGAGCTGGCCGACTCGAGCGACACGCCGCTGCTGCTGCGGACCATCTCCTCCGACACCGAGGCGGGCGCGACGCCGCCCGTCATAAGGAAACTCCAACACCAGGTACAAACTGAGACGAGCTCGGAGCTGGCCGACTCGAGCGACACGCCGCTGCTGCTGCGGACCATCTCCTCCGACACCGAGGCGGGCGCGACGCCGCCCGTCATAAGGAAACTCCAACACCAGGTACAAACTGAGACGAGCTCGGAGCTGGCCGACTCGAGCGACACGCCGCTGCTGCTGCGGACCATCTCCTCCGACACCGAGGCGGGCGCGACGCCGCCCGTCATAAGGAAACTCCAACACCAGGTACAAACTGAGACGAGCTCGGAGCTGGCCGACTCGAGCGACACGCCGCTGCTGCTGCGGACCATCTCCTCCGACACCGAGGCGGGCGCGACGCCGCCCGTCATAAGGAAACTCCAACACCAGGTACAAACTGAGACGAGCTCGGAGCTGGCCGACTCGAGCGACACGCCGCTGCTGCTGCGGACCATCTCCTCCGACACCGAGGCGGGCGCGACGCCGCCCGTCATAAGGAAACTCCAACACCAGGTACAAACTGAGACGAGCTCGGAGCTGGCCGACTCGAGCGACACGCCGCTGCTGCTGCGGACCATCTCCTCCGACACCGAGGCGGGCGCGACGCCGCCCGTCATAAGGAAACTCCAACACCAGGTACAAACTGAGACGAGCTCGGAGCTGGCCGACTCGAGCGACACGCCGCTGCTGCTGCGGACCATCTCCTCCGACACCGAGACGGGCGCGACGCCGCCCGTCATAAGGAAACTCCAACACCAGGTACAAACTGAGACGAGCTCGGAGCTGGCCGACTCGAGCGACACGCCGCTGCTGCTGCGGACCATCTCCTCCGACACCGAGGCGGGCGCGACGCCGCCCGTCATAAGGAAACTCCAACACCAGGTACAAACTGAGACGAGCTCGGAGGTGGCCGACTCGAGCGACACGCCGCTGCTGCTGCGGACCATCTCCTCCGACACCGAGGCGGGCGCGACGCCGCCCGTCATAAGGAAACTCCAACACCAGGTACAAACTGAGACGAGCTCGGAGCTGGCCGACTCGAGCGACACGCCGCTGCTGCTGCGGACCATCTCCTCCGACACCGAGGCGGGCGCGACGCCGCCCGTCATAAGGAAACTCCAACACCAGGTACAAACTGAGACGAGCTCGGAGCTGGCCGACTCGAGCGACACGCCGCTGCTGCTGCGGACCATCTCCTCCGACACCGAGGCGGGCGCGACGCCGCCCGTCATAAGGAAACTCCAACACCAGGTACAAACTGAGACGAGCTCGGAGCTGGCCGACTCGAGCGACACGCCGCTGCTGCTGCGGACCATCTCCTCCGACACCGAGGCGGGCGCGACGCCGCCCGTCATAAGGAAACTCCAACACCAGGTACAAACTGAGACGAGCTCGGAGCTGGCCGACTCGAGCGACACGCCGCTGCTGCTGCGGACCATCTCCTCCGACACCGAGGCGGGCGCGACGCCGCCCGTCATAAGGAAACTCCAACACCAGGTACAAACTTTTTAAAATAATAAAGATTAAAAAAAAAGGTACAAACTTACTCATAAATACTCGTTTACATAAATAAAAAATATTCAATTGGGTATTACACTACTTTTGAATTTAATAAAAGTTATTACTTTATTAAAAACTAGGACAAAATTACGTAGGTACACTGAAAAAAATATTAATATCCAACGAAGATATACAAAGTTACAGGCATTTTAATTTTGGAGTGGGAAGATCTTCTATCCCTTTCTCGAAAAACGAAAATTTGTATGAAGCCGCACAAAGCTACTATGGCATTCGTGAGGTGTACAGTGAGGTGTTATAATTCAATGTCGCTATCTCTGTCTAATCAGCAGGGCTAGACAATGTCACCTAAGCGTTAAGCGTAGTCGCTAGTAGAAAAACCACGTGACCGAATCTACCTAGTCTATGGTTAGCGTTGTTGTCGGCTGTCAATTGGAATTGTCATGTGACGTATCTGTCATTTGCTGAGCGCCGATGTCAATAATTAACTATTAACTAAATTATTAATTAATTAACTATTAATTAACTATAGCACTGCAAGGAATATACTACTCTCTAACGATAGAACTTTAAGTTCTTATGACTTCTAACTCTAGCAACCGCGACCACACTGAAATAACTAACACTAGTTTAATTAACTATCAGCAAAATAAACACTCGAAAATCCAAAAAAACACGCCACGATGTTTTAAACGAAGTTGTGAACTTCGTCTAAAACACCACACACTACAAAAGCAAAACAAAATGGAGTCTTGTTGTGATCTCAATTGTTGTACCAAAGACTAAAGAGTACTAAAAATCCCAACAATTCCGCCATTTTGTAGCGTACAATGACGAAGTACGCTAAAAGTTATCTACAGGGTATGAGCGATCGCTAAATAGTCGTAGTCGAATTTCAAAAACAGCGTGATTTCCTCTATTCTGTCACTTGGTTTTTCTACAGTCACGTGATGGTCACGTGGTTTGTCCATACATTTTGTCGACTAGCGTTAACGCCAAACGCTTGCGACTTTGTCTAGCCCTGCAGAAATGTTTAAATGCTTATAACTCTTTTGTTTACTCTTATTTAGTTTTTTCAGTATACGTCATTATTTTTATCCTAGTTAATAATAAAGTAATATAAAAAAGCGGCCAAGTGCGAGTCGGACTCGCGCACCGAGGGTTCCGTACTCAAGAAGTACTGAAGCAAAATAAGCTTAGGTAGTTATAGCTAGGTACTTTTAAGATTCGTTCGTACTAATGTAGATGTAACACGACCAAAACTGTAACGACCAAAGATGTAAAACGGTAATAATTACCTTTGTTAATGAACCGCAAAACTAACTTTGTTTGTAGAGGTTTATTGTTAATATAAAAAAAACTATGCTAGTTAGAGCATTGGCTATAGTTTTCCTGAAAAATATACGTAAATTCCTATTGATCATAATTATTTGAGATTTTTCGATTGGTAAACTCCGAAGATAAGGGGGGGGGGGAACGGTATTTTTTTAGACATTTTCCCCGATAAATCAAAAACTATCATGACTAAAAATAAATAAAAATCGGTTTTAGAATGTGCAAAGTAAACCCTTTCATATGATACCCCACACAGTACAGTTATCTCACTTTTAAATTTCAACCCTCCGATTTTCCCCCCTTTTTGAATAAGAACTAAAATAATTTCCATTTTTTTTATTCCAGTGACATTGGGCCACTAATATACACAACTATTCCAAATTTCATTTCGATAGCTCTGGTAGTTACTGAAATAATCGAGTGTGACGGACAGACAGACAGACAGACGGACAGACAGACGGAGAAAGTCGCACCATAAGGGTTCCATTTTACCATTTTGGTACGGAACCCTAAAAATGCTGTCAAATACCCAGTTGTAAAAACAACAACGGAATCAAAATTTGACCACGCTTCTTGCATTGCGCGCACTTATGAAGCCATTTGGTTCCCCCTTTCTAACACGCACTGGTCTAGATCGATACCTACACTGATCTAGTTTACTAGACTGGTCTAGTTCTACACTTTAAACCATCCTCCCGGGTTCCGTCTTCCCCACCTCTCATAACTGCTCGTCCAGCTTCACCATAGATCATCACTTTCCATCAGGTGCAATAACAGTCAAGCAAGCGCTAGTTTTCATAAAATGACATCATCAGTCATCACTTTCCATCAGGTGCGATAACAGTCAAGCGCTAGTTTTAATAAAAAAAAATGGTAATAAAACTCAAGCACACATGCAGTGTTTTTGTGTTTTCCTTAGAAAATATTAAGCAGGATTTTGGAAAATAAAAAACGTCTACAAGATATTAATACTTATTCTTTATTCATCTTGGTTATTTTCATTATTACTAGACAGTTTATTTCCATATGTTTCAAATAAATTTTCCATTGCGTTTTGGTTTTGTAGGCTTAGCTTGATACGATGAGTGGTTTTGGTGAACGCACATTTCTTTCTTCCGGTGATTAGATGATACTTGCAAAACTCTACCTCGCAGTTGTTGTGTTGACATCGCGTATAATAACATATTCCATCAGAGCAAAATGAATCAATATTCAACCTTGTGATTAATTTATTCGTTAACATTGTCACATACTGTATTAAAACGAATTCAGTATAATTTATGACGATTTTGTCCAGATCCATTGTTAAGAAGTTGTATGCGACATTTCTGGGCGTGATTTCTGTAAAGCAATTTTTATAAATTGTTAAATACGTTCTTGGATGAAAATATGAGTTTGGTAATAAATATTTCGCTTGATATAAAAAAATTAAGTAAAAACTGCGGTTTCGGCTGCACAAAACTCAATATAAAATTCTCTCAAATATCTCTAAATATCTATATACTCTCTCTAAATATCTCAATATAAAATTATTTGATGAAATCACTGAAATTGCAGATTATAGGTTTATGGTATAGTATGGTATAGAATAGAGAATAATTAGAACTTTTTTTATTAATATTTATTTATGAGTATGGAGTTGGATTTTACCTGTTTAGTCATTCGTTAAAATTTTATTCAGCCGTCATTTCTTTATCTACATTCTCGGTAACCGTAGACGATAACACAGCCTCTAATTCTAGCGGTCGATCTTCAGCGCCCTGGGTGTTGTCGTTTTCAGTGGATGATGTAATTTGTACTGTAGAGACTGTAGAGACTGTTGTCTGTGAGGGTTTGGATGGTTTGGAGGTTGGTTCGGATGGTTTGGAGATTTCAGTATCTTGTGGTGGTTTCGATGCTGTATCTGGAGATTTAGACGTAGTCGGTTCTTCCGGTTTCACTTTGGTATTGAAATTCCTACACTCTCCAGTTATGTCAGTGTCGTACATGCTGCACGTGATATTCATGCAGCCGAATCTATCGCACTTCATCGTGGTACACGTCTGATCGTTACACCACAGCGTCACGTTGTAGCTTCCTATTTTGACAGAGTTGTACGAGTCGAACCGCGTCAGTCCCGGCCCTGGGCTGGTCTCGAAGGGTATTTCGTTATTATCGTAACTCCACCACGAAAACGGATATGTTATCCAACCCCATAACGTGGAGCCGACACCGCGACCCTCAGACGCGATATCTGCAAGCGATGAAAGTACTTGTATTCTCAGCATTCATAGATTTTTTTTTAAATATATATCGGAACATTACACACATCCGCAATCTAGCTCCAAAGTAAGCGATAGCTTCTGTTATCGGTATTAGGGAACTGATAAATATACATAATATTTAATATACATAAATAGAATAATATATAGAAAAACACCCCTGCAGACGCTGGAAAACATTTACGCTCATCACACAAACATTTTCCAGTTGTGGGAATCGAACCCACCGCCCGATGCAGAGAGCAGGACCACTACCGCTGCTCCATTCGGTCGTATATTGTAAAGATCCTTTATTTAACCTGTAATATTAACTTAATTTCGGTTAAAACTTACGTGAGTACGGTTTGCTTAAAGCTCCATGCACTACACACAAAACAAAAATACACACTTTAGAACTGAACATCGTTAGCAGGTAACTCGGCGCAACTTTCAAATAATAATAAATGTTTGAATAGTCCCACCTCAGTCTTATATAGTTACCTCCGCTATGTCCCTATCTCCTCGGAGATAAGGCGATTTCGGGAATGTTTACCTAATGAGCTACGTAGAAACATACCGCAGAGCTTTTAATCATATATCTCATAAGACGCGTCCGCACGCTTGGCATTTGTCGCAAACTCCAAACCTCTACAAAGGTTTAGCTTGATTTTAGGAAACAAACTCCGCCATCCACACATGTATCTGTGATTTGGGAGCGCGTTAGTATATTTTGAACAGGCAAGTTGACGGACGTCGAGTTTGTGTCTAAACATCTAATTCGGCTTAAGTTATTTTTTACATAAAAGAGAAAGAAAATGAAAAATACGACAAAGAGTATGGTGGATGTAAAAAAAAAACATTAAAACCATTTACAACCACTGCACAAACGAACAAGATTATATCGCAAGTCGGAAAACGCTTGTGGGCAAACCTTTTGTTTGTGACAAAAACCGATGTTCGGCGCATTGCCCACAAGCGCTTACAGACCTACACAAAATTAGGCAAACTCTCTGTCCGCATTTTTAAATTTTTGCTGGTTTTTGAGGTTTAGCAAGCGTGTGGACGCGCCATTAGGTTTTTTTTTTGGGACATTAACAGTAACAAAAAGTAATTTCAAAACTATTTATCATTTACGATTGATGAATAATTTAATCAATTGCTATGTACATTTTTCTTGGTGACACTTTTTTCAAAGAGACCGTGATCGATCAAAAATCTTGTATCGAAAGTTTCACAGGTAGTCGAATTCTTATGATAAGATTTTGTACGAACTTCGCACAAAATGCAATTCTCCTTAATGTTTGGACAAAATAAGAATCTACACAATCGTAAGTCCTGTATGCAGTACGTCAATGCTTTTATTCGTTTTTTCGGCTGCAACTTAGATTTTATGTAATTTTTTATTTCCTTCTCTACATTAGTTAAATTCCACAATTTAAATCCATCATTCACACGAAAACCTTTATTATATTTGACCATTTCCTTAAAATTAATGATTTTATTTACTAGAGCATCTTTCAATTTTGGGTGACCAGTAGAATCAAAGTCGATGATTTTCGGATTTGTGCTTTTTATCGAAGACCACGGATTAACATATACTTCCTCTTCTTTCTAAAAAATATTTTATTGTTAACAAAATTTCTTCATGGCAATGAACATAACCTGAATCGCTTTGACCGCATCGTTGCAATCGGGTTGTGGGCCAGGATTAAAATCTAGCGTCAAATTATACTCATGCATCAAGGAATCCATTTTTCAGACTAAAGGTTACCTACGTTAACAAAAACAACAGAAGTAAAACTTAACATCATTAAATGAACCACAAAATGTTCAAGAAATACTAATATACTTTTTGTGATATTGTTTTCCACACTTAATATGATATTCGTATAAATTATTGAATATTGACCAAAATTATTGCACCTGATGAGATTTGTACCCACGTCTTTGGGCTATTGCTGCTAGAAATTCAAGAATTGCAACAAACACTTTATTTGACACTCGACAAAATAATGGAAACTTACTTCCGCTGTTTCGGGTGACAAAAATAATAGTAACATATAAGTTATTAACATGCTGTTACAAATACAAATCTTTAAAAATTACATAAGCTAACTCCTTTTCATTTCAACGTCTAAAGATAAACAACAAGGCATGCATGCAAGCTTTTTATCTGAACTTAAGAGTACAATCGTTTATAACCTTTGTTTGTTTTATGCTGCGTTATGTTTGATAAGCGACGTAATGGCTATGTTATTTTGAAATTTTTCACATTTGGGCAGTGACCAAATGGGCCGAGTTCTTTACTTGTACATTTCGACTTCTGGAAAGTTTTCTTAGATGCTACAAATGTGGTACATTTAGATATAATGCACAGAGTCGCCTTTCCATACATTTTCCCTAACATTTTGTCGTGTAAAATATCTACAATTTCAAAACCAATGTTTAAAGGCAAATCCATGATCGATTCCATTGCTGCAACACTATCTGCAAAAACGAAAGCACATAATTGTTAGTAAAACCTTGCAAGTTGAACTCGGGCATTAAGGGTGCCGCGTGTCGTACCCTCTTATTACAAATGCTCATGCATTGATGAAGAGGCCATAACTACACGAACTTATTTTGTGAAAATGAACGAACTGAAAATGTTGAACTGCCTGCCTAGAAAGAAAACTTATGACAACTAATTTACAATTTCTAGATTTTTTCCTTTACTTGTACTAAACAAAAAGTACACAATAGGTTTTGAGTTTTCGAAAACGTCATGATTACCCGTAACTTTTTTATACTGGAGCTACTTATACTGAACTTTTACCGTATGTATGACTTTATAAAAGTTTATTCTCAACTTTTAATACTTCCGAGGGACCATAGACCTCAGTATCAGTATTAATTTTAACTTGATAGCTCTATCCCTTGAGTTGAGGAAAAGGACCATAAGTTTTGGACCCCAATAATTCTATAAGGGTTCTATTTTTCACATTCGCGGTATGTAGCCCTAAAAACACAAGCCCTTACAATTACCAAGTAAATGCACTATTACATAATTTCTTACCTGTATCGTTATTTCCTGTACAGTGTCCTTTATAATTAAATCTGTTTTCTGGTTTACAAATTCCATGATGACACATTTTATCAGAACACTTCATAGAGTGGCATACATTTTGAGAGCAAAAGGTTAAAACTCCTCTCAAATATTTTCCCACAAACGACATGAATACAGGGGCAACAGTATCAACATCATCCCAATCCACGTCTCCGAATATTGCCTGTTCTAGCGCTATAGTTCGGTCACTGCGTATTTTATCATGAGTCATATTCAGTTTGGACTTTTTGGTTTCTCTTTCTAAAATTAAGGCTGTTATGTTTTTCGATTTTACCAACTTTACATTTTTAGTGTCAGTCGGCCAATAAAGCAATTCCATTTCACCAGCTATCATTTTACTAAGCTTATGAGATGGAGTCATCCCGGTTACCATTGATGTATTTGTATTATTTTGAGACATTGTTTTAATAATTTGATCTAATGCTTCGCGTTTTAAACGTATTGGTTCAACAGTAGTCTTATTGTCCTTTTCTATAAATTCCGTTTCTATACTATTATCTAGTGTATGCGCTACTTTTGTGTCATTGTCATTATTTGTCATGTTAACTGTTAAATAGATTGTTTCGATCGTATCATTTGCCGTTTTTAATACAGGGTCTGTCAATGTGTTATTATGAGCATCATTTTTCGCTACTATTTCATCAAATGATTTATTTGTTTTAGCTTTAGTCTCCTTTATGTCTTTATCAAGAAAGTCCGTAGAGTTTTTTTTCGTGATTTCGTTAATTTCCTTGGTTATGTTGTGAGACAATGGTTCTTTGATACTATGAAAAGTTATAAATTTCTTCCCTTGGTTGCGTTTTTTATTATTGTTGCTGAAACGCGATTTTTTCTTTTTATGTATTCTTATTTTATGGATGGCAGAATTATCATGTTTGTTATGTATTTTTTGATTTCCTAATATGTTTAATGGAAACGGAAAATTGAGGTATGGAAATGGTAGCCTTATAGTCGAAATAGTTTCTTTAGACTTTATCGTCTCGCCTTCGATTTTCTTGTCCTTATTTCGAAACTTATGTATAAGGTCTGTTAATATTTTAGGCAATTGAACGTCAATCTTTATGCGTATGTTGAGATTGCCCTCGCTAATTTTATTATCATTATTTGCTAATGTATGTTTTGAAGTTTTGGGAAAACTTTCAAAAACAATATTCTGATTATCGTATGGATTCAGATTCATAGTTATTGGCAACGAATCGTTTAATACGATACATTGTTTGCAAGGACACTTGCAAGGTATTTGATTAGCTTTACAGTAACAATTTGAAATTGGTTGAAGGTTTGATATTGTAGGGTACGTCTTAAACAAAGATTTGGCGCTGTTTGTTTCTTTGTAGTCCTGAAGTTGGCTTTTGATGAATTCAGGTTTTTTAAACGTGTTGAATTTTGCTTCTTGTGACATGAATAAGCTTAGCGGTTCGGTAAATGTCGATTGATAATATTTCATGTTATTATAGTAATCGTCATAAGCATCATACTTATTTCCACTACTAGGTTTCATCTTTGTATATTTTTCACGATATTTCATCGGGACTTTGTTTTTTCCTTGAGATTTTTGGATATAATTTATTCTTTGTTTATGTGCTTTGTCTAAGTAACGTTGGTATTCTAATAGTAGATCCTCCACATTTTCTTCACTCTCGCTATCGCTGATTACGTATTTATCCAATTGTGGGTTCTAAAAATTACAAAAAATATACTTAGCGTTTAAGCTGTGACCAAAACAAACAAACTAATCGTGCTCAATCGTTGAAGCAAAACACATACAAGCTTTGGGCTTGGAATAATTTCAGGATTTGATTAAAAACTACTTAAAATTTTGCTGAGTGTGAGTCTCAGTTATTTTGTGTATCCGTATTAAAGCAGTATTTGCGTTAGTTTGACTCTAAATCATTTGAATATATTATATATTTCTTGTCCATAGAACGTTGCTATGAATTGTTATTTTTTGATTCAGTGAAACAGCAATGTAAGTGAAATAAGGTGAAATATAGGCTTTCATGTAGAGATACTCACTGACGTAGAGAATGACGCCCGAATCGGTTATATTATAGTACAAGAGATCTAACTTACCACGCTTTGGTCAAAGTCATTCATGATATCAGCGATATCACTGAATATAATTGCATCATGCAGCGGTGTAAGGTCAATTCGATTTATTTCATAACCTGTAGGTACATTGTAAAAGTTAAAAAAAAGAAAATTTTACTTAAAAAATGCACTTAAAATTCTAATCAATAAGTCGTTAGCTCGTTATCGCTTTCCTTGGTAATTACTTGTGAGTTTAAAACCATGTAATTGTGACCATGTAATTTTTAGTCTAGGTTTCTGCCGCGGCTTTATTTGATTTTTTACCGGTAGTACTCTGAACGTTAACTTATCTATTTCATCCAAATCGGTTTAGTATCTGTCGACACTTTCACATTTTTAATAGTTATTATCTTGGTATATATATTATCAGGTCATTCTATGTTTTCATAAATAGCAAATAAGAACAAATGGACCTTTTAAACTACATAATACTAATAGTTTAAATTGTTTTTATGTACTATTTTTAATAGTATACTATACTCACTGTCGAATTGCCCTTTAGCAAATCTTAAGAAATAAATACACGTACAAATCAAAGATGGCCACATGGCGTCCATTTAATCAATGACCATTGGTCATGACCAAACAATATAGATATGACTTAATATGTGCTCCTCGCAGTAAGAAATGCACCTTAAAACCTACACTTATCGAATTTTCGCTTCTTAAATGGTTAGGTATGTTTATAAACCATGGTTTAATTGCTCTATTATTTCACAATACGCGATTTCTCGTTAATTGTTATGAAATCAACTTGAATTAACCTGCTGTTAAGGCTCAATACTAGGGTCTGCCCACCAAATTTTTTTTTCGTAATTTGTTAGCTAATTACACAATGTAGGCTTGTGATTGGAAAATTCCAGGGATGGGAAAGAGTTACTCACGTCACATTCGATACTCAGACTTAATTCTTAAAATGGATACTTTTAATTAGTTACCCGGCTAACTTTGTTTAGTTACCCGGTAGTTCTTCTCAGTGCATGGCGCCTTCGAACCCTCGTAAACTTAGCTTTAAGTCGGCTTGTAGTTATCACCGTACAAATGCGACAAATATATTGATGTTTTACAAGAGCCTGTACGTTAGGCCTATGTGAAATAAAGATATTTTGACTTTGACTTAAATCACAAAAAATATAATGATGATTTATATATTATGATTAACTTGCTAAGTATATACCTACGTGTTTAAAAATTTGTTGAGACTTATTAAGTTTGTTATTCCTTAAACTTATTTGGTTTGTATTATTTTTTTCAGGAATCCATCATAAGCAACAATGCGGAAGCCGAGCGCCTCACGATGCATCGATGCATCGTCACAAGTATTATAGAGAGCGAGACTGTCTATGTGGAATGCCTTTATGTTATGGAAAAGGTATGAAGTTGTTTCTTCCAGCAACATTTCATCATGGTCTACTGTGACACAATTTACCTATTATTTATTTAAGCACCAAATGACTTAGTCTACCCTGCAACATCGGATTTATATGTACGGTAACCCGCAAAACTTTCATAGTACATTTCGATATAAGTATGGAAAATATGTCATTTCTTCACGACTCTCTTCACGCGGGTCAAAAATAGGGACGAGTGGAAATGACAAATCTGCATATAATTCGAACGACGTCATGCTAACGCTGTTTACGCTGTAAAATACTCATTTCATATATTTTGTATCGAAAACTTTGATAAACCTCCTTCATGCATTTTGATGTAACATGTTGGAGGGTTACAAAAAGCAATAGTTTATATGCAAATGTAACCATTCTCTACATTCAAATGACTCCCAAGACACTGGTTTCTGCCTAGTTTGGGAGTCAGAGAGAGTTTAAAACCTGTAATATTTTGTTTTGTTTGTCCAATAAAATTTGTTTATTTGTTTCAAATATCATCATCTCTGTCGATGCGCATCATATAGAGATGTTAAAATATCAATCGTCTGTGAACAATTTACCAATTTATAATGTGCAAAATCATTAAAAATAAATTTTAATTTTTAATGATCTGAAATCACCAAATCAATAAAAACAAAAATTGGTTTTAAATATTCCACTAATCCTTATTTAAAAACGTATGAAAACCATTCGAAGTTTACCTTTGTAATCTTAAAACTGATGCATTAATGTATAGTCGTGTTTTTTTTATTTGTCCTCAGTACATGAACGCAATCAAAGCAACGCTATCAACCTCGCAGCCCGTGATAACCGAAGAGGAGTTTGGCACAATATTCTACAAGATATCCGAGTTGCACGAACTGCATAAAAATTTCCTCGAAGGTCTCAAGAATGCAGTCGCGAGTTGGGAAGAGCCTCTGTCCGTTGGCATTCATTTCAAAAAAATGGTATGACTTTTGATATTGTTACGTCACTTAACAGAAATAACATTTTTTGTATGAAATAAATTAATACTGAATTTGAAAAGTCGTACAAAAAAATTGTTAGTGTTAATGTAAACAACTACAGGCCGAGAGCGATTTTGGTATTTTTATATGACCCTGTATATAAAATTGTTTAACAGGCAGAAAACATTAACGTGTACGGAGCGTTCCTGCACAACTACGGGCGGGCGACGGACGCGGTGCGGCGGCGCTGCGCGAGCTCGCAGCGCTTCTCGGACCTGACGCGCGAGATCGCGTGTCGCGGGCAGCCCGTGTCGCTCGACGACCTGCTGCACAAGCCCGTCGCGAGAGTGCAGAAGAACGCACTCGTCCTGCATGTAAGTGTAGTTTGTTTACCAGGCGGAACACATTAACGTGTACGGAGCGTTCCTGCACAACTACGGGCGGGCGACGGACGCGGTGCGGCGGCGCTGCGCGAGCTCGCAGCGCTTCTCGGACCTGACGCGCGAGATCGCGTGTCGCGGGCAGCCCGTGTCGCTCGACGACCTGCTGCACAAGCCCGTCGCGAGAGTGCAGAAGAACGCACTCGTCCTGCATGTAAGTGTAGTTTGTTTACCAGGCGGAACACATTAACGTGTACGGAGCGTTCCTGCACAACTACGGGCGGGCGACGGACGCGGTGCGGCGGCGCTGCGCGAGCTCGCAGCGCTTCTCGGACCTGACGCGCGAGATCGCGTGTCGCGGGCAGCCCGTGTCGCTCGACGACCTGCTGCACAAGCCCGTCGCGAGAGTGCAGAAGAACGCACTCGTCCTGCATGTAAGTGTAGTTTGTTTACCAGGCGGAACACATTAACGTGTACGGAGCGTTCCTGCACAACTACGGGCGGGCGACGGACGCGGTGCGGCGGCGCTGCGCGAGCTCGCAGCGCTTCTCGGACCTGACGCGCGAGATCGCGTGTCGCGGGCAGCCCGTGTCGCTCGACGACCTGCTGCACAAGCCCGTCGCGAGAGTGCAGAAGAACGCACTCGTCCTGCATGTAAGTGTAGTTTGTTTACCAGGCGGAACACATTAACGTGTACGGAGCGTTCCTGCACAACTACGGGCGGGCGACGGACGCGGTGCGGCGGCGCTGCGCGAGCTCGCAGCGCTTCTCGGACCTGACGCGCGAGATCGCGTGTCGCGGGCAGCCCGTGTCGCTCGACGACCTGCTGCACAAGCCCGTCGCGAGAGTGCAGAAGAACGCACTCGTCCTGCATGTAAGTGTAGTTTGTTTACCAGGCGGAACACATTAACGTGTACGGAGCGTTCCTGCACAACTACGGGCGGGCGACGGACGCGGTGCGGCGGCGCTGCGCGAGCTCGCAGCGCTTCTCGGACCTGACGCGCGAGATCGCGTGTCGCGGGCAGCCCGTGTCGCTCGACGACCTGCTGCACAAGCCCGTCGCGAGAGTGCAGAAGAACGCACTCGTCCTGCATGTAAGTGTAGTTTGTTTACCAGGCGGAACACATTAACGTGTACGGAGCGTTCCTGCACAACTACGGGCGGGCGACGGACGCGGTGCGGCGGCGCTGCGCGAGCTCGCAGCGCTTCTCGGACCTGACGCGCGAGATCGCGTGTCGCGGGCAGCCCGTGTCGCTCGACGACCTGCTGCACAAGCCCGTCGCGAGAGTGCAGAAGAACGCACTCGTCCTGCATGTAAGTGTAGTTTGTTTACCAGGCGGAACACATTAACGTGTTCGGAGCGTTCCTGCACAACTACGGGCGGGCGACGGACGCGGTGCGGCGGCGCTGCGCGAGCTCGCAGCGCTTCTCGGACCTGACGCGCGAGATCGCGTGTCGCGGGCAGCCCGTGTCGCTCGACGACCTGCTGCACAAGCCCGTCGCGAGAGTGCAGAAGAACGCACTCGTCCTGCATGTAAGTGTAGTTTGTTTACCAGGCGGAACACATTAACGTGTACGGAGCGTTCCTGCACAACTACGGGCGGGCGACGGACGCGGTGCGGCGGCGCTGCGCGAGCTCGCAGCGCTTCTCGGACCTGACGCGCGAGATCGCGTGTCGCGGGCAGCCCGTGTCGCTCGACGACCTGCTGCACAAGCCCGTCGCGAGAGTGCAGAAGAACGCACTCGTCCTGCATGTAAGTGTAGTTTGTTTACCAGGCGGAACACATTAACGTGTACGGAGCGTTCCTGCACAACTACGGGCGGGCGACGGACGCGGTGCGGCGGCGCTGCGCGAGCTCGCAGCGCTTCTCGGACCTGACGCGCGAGATCGCGTGTCGCGGGCAGCCCGTGTCGCTCGACGACCTGCTGCACAAGCCCGTCGCGAGAGTGCAGAAGAACGCACTCGTCCTGCATGTAAGTGTAGTTTGTTTACCAGGCGGAACACATTAACGTGTACGGAGCGTTCCTGCACAACTACGGGCGGGCGACGGACGCGGTGCGGCGGCGCTGCGCGAGCTCGCAGCGCTTCTCGGACCTGACGCGCGAGATCGCGTGTCGCGGGCAGCCCGTGTCGCTCGACGACCTGCTGCACAAGCCCGTCGCGAGAGTGCAGAAGAACGCACTCGTCCTGCATGTAAGTGTAGTTTGTTTACCAGGCGGAACACATTAACGTGTACGGAGCGTTCCTGCACAACTACGGGCGGGCGACGGACGCGGTGCGGCGGCGCTGCGCGAGCTCGCAGCGCTTCTCGGACCTGACGCGCGAGATCGCGTGTCGCGGGCAGCCCGTGTCGCTCGACGACCTGCTGCACAAGCCCGTCGCGAGAGTGCAGAAGAACGCACTCGTCCTGCATGTAAGTGTAGTTTGTTTACCAGGCGGAACACATTAACGTGTACGGAGCGTTCCTGCACAACTACGGGCGGGCGACGGACGCGGTGCGGCGGCGCTGCGCGAGCTCGCAGCGCTTCTCGGACCTGACGCGCGAGATCGCGTGTCGCGGGCAGCCCGTGTCGCTCGACGACCTGCTGCACAAGCCCGTCGCGAGAGTGCAGAAGAACGCACTCGTCCTGCATGTAAGTGTAGTTTGTTTACCAGGCGGAACACATTAACGTGTACGGAGCGTTCCTGCACAACTACGGGCGGGCGACGGACGCGGTGCGGCGGCGCTGCGCGAGCTCGCAGCGCTTCTCGGACCTGACGCGCGAGATCGCGTGTCGCGGGCAGCCCGTGTCGCTCGACGACCTGCTGCACAAGCCCGTCGCGAGAGTGCAGAAGAACGCACTCGTCCTGCATGTAAGTGTAGTTTGTTTACCAGGCGGAACACATTAACGTGTACGGAGCGTTCCTGCACAACTACGGGCGGGCGACGGACGCGGTGCGGCGGCGCTGCGCGAGCTCGCAGCGCTTCTCGGACCTGACGCGCGAGATCGCGTGTCGCGGGCAGCCCGTGTCGCTCGACGACCTGCTGCACAAGCCCGTCGCGAGAGTGCAGAAGAACGCACTCGTCCTGCATGTAAGTGTAGTTTGTTTACCAGGCGGAACACATTAACGTGTACGGAGCGTTCCTGCACAACTACGGGCGGGCGACGGACGCGGTGCGGCGGCGCTGCGCGAGCTCGCAGCGCTTCTCGGACCTGACGCGCGAGATCGCGTGTCGCGGGCAGCCCGTGTCGCTCGACGACCTGCTGCACAAGCCCGTCGCGAGAGTGCAGAAGAACGCACTCGTCCTGCATGTAAGTGTAGTTTGTTTACCAGGCGGAACACATTAACGTGTACGGAGCGTTCCTGCACAACTACGGGCGGGCGACGGACGCGGTGCGGCGGCGCTGCGCGAGCTCGCAGCGCTTCTCGGACCTGACGCGCGAGATCGCGTGTCGCGGGCAGCCCGTGTCGCTCGACGACCTGCTGCACAAGCCCGTCGCGAGAGTGCAGAAGAACGCACTCGTCCTGCATGTAAGTGTAGTTTGTTTACCAGGCGGAACACATTAACGTGTACGGAGCGTTCCTGCACAACTACGGGCGGGCGACGGACGCGGTGCGGCGGCGCTGCGCGAGCTCGCAGCGCTTCTCGGACCTGACGCGCGAGATCGCGTGTCGCGGGCAGCCCGTGTCGCTCGACGACCTGCTGCACAAGCCCGTCGCGAGAGTGCAGAAGAACGCACTCGTTCTGCATGTAAGTGTAGTTGCACAACTACGGGCGGGCGACGGACGCGGTGCGGCGGCGCTGCGCGAGCTCGCAGCGCTTCTCGGACCTGATGCGCGAGATCGCGTGTCGCGGGCAGCCCGTGTCGCTCGACGACCTGCTGCACAAGCCCGTCGCGAGAGTGCAGAAGAACGCACTCGTTCTGCATGTAAGTGTAGTTGCACAACTACGGGCGGGCGACGGACGCGGTGCGGCGGCGCTGCGCGAGCTCGCAGCGCTTCTCGGACCTGATGCGCGAGATCGCGTGTCGCGGGTAGCCCGTGTCGCTCGACGAGGTCGTCACACAAGCCCGTCGTCGATTACATGCAAAAAAAATCATAATTACAACAACTCCATACCTTGAAAACATTGAATAATATTGAAGTATAGTTTGGCAAACAAGAGTGTTAAATAAAGTGGAGGCGCCACTGCCTCACTCATATCACATCGGGGTCACTACTTTGCCGAGTAATAGGGAAATTTCCCTCCAGGGAGGTGTTATGCCTGGGGACCGCCAGTGTTCCGAGCGTATGACGTCAGAACTTGTATTTATAGAACGATCATCGAAAACTCCGTCATCGTATACTAAGGATTGGTTACGTCATCTATCGTCAGCTATCGAAGACCGCTACAACATAGTAAAATGAAATTCAAGTCATTTGGATAGTTAACACTGAAATAATATAACTAGTCTCAATTTGATATTTTTGTTAATGTTCATATTTGTTCAATTTAAATTGTGATTAAACACGTTCAATTATTAAATTAATATCAGTTGTATGTATGTTGTAGGACCTCATAAAGTACACCCCGGCCAGCCACCCCGACCATGCCATGTTGACGGATGCGCTCAACATGACTCAACACTTCCTCGACGAATTTAATATCATACAAACGAAATCTATGTTCCCGGTAAGCGTTCAAATTATAAACTAAATGTGAAGATTTTTCCCGCAGCTCTACCCGCGTGGATTTCGGTTTTTCACAAATCCGGAGTGTATTTCTTATTCCCTTTCTCCACCCTTACACCTACTTGCAAGGAAATCTGCTATACAAATCTATCTGTAGCTATAGATTGCTATAGCAAATTGTTTCAAAATCCCGCGGGAAACGTGGATTTATCCTGAATAAAAAATACACGTAAGAAGTAGATAGAAGTGTGTTAAGGATATGAGCTGTCTACATTCCAAATTTCAGTCAAATCGGCTCAGTAATTGTGGTGTGATTGAGTAACGAACAGCCAAAAATAAAGTCTCATATGTAGCAGAACGTGGTTAGTGAAGATAACCACCAGATTTTAATATGGAGAAAATACAAGTTTATTGTTGCTATTTTAGGATCTCAAAAAAGAATGTCACAGTCCAAAATAAAAACGTATTCCAAACAAACTACCTTTTTAAAATTCAAATTTAGCCATATACAAAATAAATAAGTTTGTATATCCGACATCATAAACTTTAAATATGTATATTATGTAGAAAAATGTTTACAGAACGCCGACCGCGCACAAAGAAGGCTCGTCAAAAATTCCTTCATCGTTGAATTATCGGATGGACATCGAAAACTGAGGCATCTGTTTCTCTTCAATGATGTAATAGCGTGTGCCAAATATAAGGTGATTTGTACAAATATTTCTTTATTCAAATTTTTCGTAAATTAACTAGAGATGCGCCGAATAGTGGTTTCACCGAATAACCGAATACCGAATATTATTCGGTTTAACCTTTACCGAACCGGATATTCGGCCGAATTATTCGGTTTACCATTACATTGTTTTTCCGCGTAAACAGCATGTACTTAGGCTTCGTGTCGCTGCTCGCTCGTTGACGAACGAACCGTACCTCTTTACCACTTAAGTGGGTTAAAATTAAAAATTTTAAATGTTGATTTGGTTTAAAAAATAAATGTTGATTATATGAACTTATATCAACTTGATATAAGTTTTAAAAAGAAATGTGAATTTAATTATAATAAAACATACATCTTTCATAAGAAATTTTGCCTTTTAGTTCTACACCTTGGCTAAATAGAAATGCTTGCTAAACTGAATATATTCGGCAACTAAACCGATTAATTTGGCCGAATACAAATAGTGAAAAAGGTGCCGAATACGCCGAATACCGAATGCCAAACGAATATTCGGCGCATCTCTAAAATTAACTAATCAAATTTTTGAATGTAATACATATATTATTGTTACGGCCCCTTGCCTGTCCAGACGAGGGCTCAGTTCCCGGGCCCATAGAGGAACGAGCCCGGACAGGTCGAGGGGGGACCGACTAGTGAGACACGCGGGATCACTAGTGTACGATCAGTCTCGGGTCAGATGACGGCATCCAATCCGAGTCGGATAGCAATCGAGTCTCACTAGTCGATCAGTGGAAATAGTAATCAGCGACTTTTACTAGACAACAGGTCGGCCACTACGGCTGATACAGTACGCCACCGGACGCGGCCAACAATAAAAATAGTTTAAGATTAGTAGGTACTTATTGACTGACCTTGATCCCGAAGCGTCGGCCTTGATACGGAGTCCTCTGTAGTAGATGTGTGACAGTGTGTGACGTGAAAGTGTTAAGGGTATGTACAAGGGTGCGTGTGTGTATGGGACTGGCAGAGCCGTCTGACCTCCGCTTCAAATCAGCCTCCAAACACGAAGACCACACGCGCAGGAACCCACTTTCCGTCGGCTACCGGTTCGAAGAGCGAAAGGGACCGCACCAGCGCCCCAGCGCGCGAGAGAGGGGGCGCGGCAACAGACAAAAAACGCAGTGCGAAAAACAAGTCAGGCGCATCAAAAAACGGACGTCCCGTTGCGATGTTATTCGATGACTAAACACCCGCGCAAATATAAACGTGGCTACTCAAACGTAGTAATTTACGTCTCGCGACTACGCGTTTCAAAGACGACAAGTGATTAAATTACTTCAGCCACGCGCGGGGGACCGCTAAGTTTGTCGGTCGACAGCAGACTCGCTCCACAAGATGAGTTCACGAATACGCACAAAAGGTCGCGCCCCCACATAAAACTGTCTACAAGAATTGACGCGGTCCAAGAAGTACGTTTCTTGGGGTACAAACCGCCGGGGCAAAAGGGGCGCCGCAAAAAACCCAGCCGCACGCAAGGCTGTTGCTAGCTGACTCGTATCGTGCTTAATACTGGAGCGCACCGAAGTCGCCGCGTCATTGCAGGCATAAAAAATCTCGGCGACCGATGCGCGAGCGGGATAGGAAGATTGGCGTTTCCGCGAGTTGGAGCGGGAGCGCACGATTCGATACAAAAAACTCGCCGTAACCAAAGCGTGAGCGAGACGCGCGGATGAGGGCTTCCGCGGGTTAGAGAGAGAGAACACGATTCAATACAACACAATAGGCTCGACGCTCGCGCCAGCTACTCTCGCGTAAACAATCCCCCGCTCCGAATCTAAGAATGTAGATTCGCTAATCAATAGGCCGTTGGGACAACGTGACCACGGCACGTTGCAATACTGAGTCCCCTACAAATACCTCGGCCACCCGCGGAACGCCATCCGATCCAAATAACAGTTTAACAATGCGTCCACGACGCAAAATAGTGGGAGTAGATTAGATTCTTTAAGCATAACAAGATCTCCCATTCTAGACATGGCGGTGCCTACACAGTGCTTGCTCTCAACAAGTAAGTCGACGACCTCCTTCAAATAACGATTGGTTCCCTTATAATTAGTCCAGCAGTCTGTCCGAACCAAATCGGGTAGGCCGCGACGGCTCACGAGGCGGCCCAGAGTGGCCACGAACGCCTCCGTGCTGAGGGCACTGACAAGTCCCAAGTGGACTGCCTTGGTTGCAAGGCAACCAAGGACGCACAAGTAGGCCTCAAAAGACCGAGCATTCTTAAGGTTAGAGCTCTTCACTAAGAAAGGACCGGCAAATTGGTTCCAACACCAGCGAAAGGTCGAGCAGCCTTTACGCGGTCCGCAGGCAGGTCACTCAGCACAAGCTATGCAATGGATGCCTCCAAACGATAGCAAGCAATACAGTTGAAGATCACGCTTCGAATGGTTCGTCGGCCTGCCAAATCCAAACTCACGCTGCAAATGGCTGAGAGGGTATTGCAACCCGCATGAGTATTTAAAAATGCCAAGATTATGGACCGAAGTCCGGAGCCAACACAGGACAATCTCACTGTCCGACCACGCAAAAACGTCCACCATGTTTACCAGAGACTTCCAAGAAGCGTGGACGGGGTTTAGTAACCGGGTCAATAGTTGGCTCCACAAGTTCAACTTAGAGATTGTTAGACGAGACCTGATAGATGCAACCTTGCACTTAGCTAGGACAAGGTGCAATGAGACTTGCCCTGAAGCGCTCACCCACCACGACGACGCAATCCAGCGCTGTGATCCGAGATCTAGCAGCGCGCGTACCATTAGCCACTCACCCTTCGGGTTAAACACCCTGACCAAAGCCGTTGGTAAAAGTACAGTCTGGCAGACCGGCTTATGGTCGTTCAAATTGTCAGGTGAGGTGGCGGTGGTGGGAGCCAAGGCAGCAGTAAGTCAACGGGAGTTGCCCCTTTCGGGCAACTCCTCTAGCCTTGGGCGCTCGTAAGGGCCTTCTTGGGGAACTTCTATCACATCAAGAGGTGTGGTGCCCCCAGGGCACACCCAAGCGTCCCTCCCGGTCTGAGGGGGTCTGGCCTGGTACGACAGCCGCGGGACGACGTAGTGCGGAGGGGGGTGTCCAGACCATCGAGGGAGGTGTCGCTCCAGCCTGGGGTATTCAGCCAGAGGAGGGGAGGACCTCCTTGGATCAGGCTGAGCGACGGCAAAACCTCCCTCAGGGTTGACAGAGGGCGGAACGCCCCCGCCCCTGGAGGGCTGCACCCCCGCCCGAGGGGGGGGTGAAGCCCTATCAAAACCAGGGGCCGAACTGAAAGTGTCACCACGCCGTCTATCGGCTGGGCCTGTGACCGGTGAGGAGACTCCACTCCTGCCGGGTGTCTGCTCAACCACCTCCTGCCTACCGACGCCATTGCGGTCGAGGCAAAGAATAGGAAGGTGGTTGCCCTGACAATGTGGGCAAGGCCGTTGGTGCTGGCAGTTGCGTTGCAAGTGCCCACCTAAGCAAGAGTAGCACCAACGGCGCTCCCTTGCGATGGCCCTACGTGACTTGGGCGGTCTCTCCAAGAATTTAGGGCAGTCGGTCGTCGTGTGCGTAGAAGCACGGCAATAGTGACAGGGGGTCACCTCGGTCGCAGCAAGACCACTAAAGTTTAGAATTGGGCGGCGTCCAGTCTCCTGCGCTAATTCTGGCTGCTTGGAACCCCTGGTGGAAGTCGTGGGTTTAGAAGGTGGCGTCGGTCGAGCCGGCTCCTTTGCCGGTGTTCCCGAGGCCACGGCATTCTCCACCTGGCGGCTCTGTTCCTCAAGGAACTTTAAGAGGTCACTGAACGGGGGTATATAGTTAGCCCCGTCCCCGCCGTACCTCTCTTCAAATCGGATCCGCAGATCGAGAGGCAGGCGGGACAGAACCAGGTGAAGAAGCCAGAAGGACCACTGATCCACCGGTAAGTCAAGTTGTCGAAGGGCGTTGCAAGCAACCACGACTGGGTCAATGATCACCTCCCGGAGACGCGCTAGGTCTTTCAAAACCGGGAGGGATATTAACTCCATCATGTGCGCGTCAGCAAGGCGGCGCACATTGGCGTAGCGCCTCTCGAGGAGTTCTCTGGCCGTGGAGTAGCTGGCGTCAGACAACTTCAAATGGCAGACTACCCCAAGTGCCTCCCCTTGAAGGGAGGTCCGCAAATAGGCCATTTTTTGGCCTGGGGATAGGTCGCGGCGGGTATGGACTAGACTGTCGAAGATGGAGATGAACCCCATCCAGTCTTGAAGACGCCCACCAAAGTGTGGAAGGTCCAAAGTAGGCAGCCGACCCAATAGGGCGGGCTGCTGCTGCGGGCGAGGCGACTCGCACAGAATGCTCTTTCGAGCCTCACGATTCATTTTGGCCCCAGCCTCGAGCACATCGTCTGTGAACTCGAAGAACTGCTCGTAGTCCTTCTGGGCCGATTCTCGCGCCTCGTCGTCCTCCACTGTAGCAAGGAATTCCGAATAGGCCTCTTCAAAATGGGCTCGTCTGGCTGGGAGCTGCTCAAGGCGGTGGAGCAAGCTAGCCGTCCTGTCTGGACGAGTAATAAGCGCATGCGCGCTAGCTGCCCACCGCAGCTCATCCTGCATACGGCGCACCGGAGGCTTATGCGAAGGCATGGCGAGACTGCGCGAAGATAATTACAAGGAAGCACGAAACCGAAAAATAAAACAACAAGGACGTAGAACAAGCACAGATGCAAACACCAACACGTGCAGAACGCTAATCAAGGTCGCGGTTAACAAACGCGCGGCACGCGGTAAATAACGCGGCGTTGCTACAAAAACGCGTGGTGTAGCGGTACAATAATCTGTGGCCGTTAACGCGGCGTATCGGTCCGACACGTGGCGTACCGCGCCTACAAACGTGTGACCGACAGAGATACGCGACGAATTAAATACGCGCAACAAATATCGATATCGACGCGCCGAACGTGTAAAAGCCGCTTAACCAAAAGGCGCGAAACCACGCTCTGCTACCAATGTTACGGCCCCTTGCCTGTCCAGACGAGGGCTCAGTTCCCGGGCCCATAGAGGAACGAGCCCGGACAGGTCGAGGGGGGACCGACTAGTGAGACACGCGGGATCACTAGTGTACGATCAGTCTCGGGTCAGATGACGGCATCCAATCCGAGTCGGATAGCAATCGAGTCTCACTAGTCGATCAGTGGAAATAGTAATCAGCGACTTTTACTAGACAACAGGTCGGCCACTACGGCTGATACAGTACGCCACCGGACGCGGCCAACAATAAAAATAGTTTAAGATTAGTAGGTACTTATTGACTGACCTTGATCCCGAAGCGTCGGCCTTGATACGGAGTCCTCTGTAGTAGATGTGTGACAGTGTGTGACGTGAAAGTGTTAAGGGTATGTACAAGGGTGCGTGTGTGTATGGGACTGGCAGAGCCGTCTGACCTCCGCTTCAAATCAGCCTCCAAACACGAAGACCACACGCGCAGGAACCCACTTTCCGTCGGCTACCGGTTCGAAGAGCGAAAGGGACCGCACCAGCGCCCCAGCGCGCGAGAGAGGGGGCGCGGCAACAGACAAAAAACGCAGTGCGAAAAACAAGTCAGGCGCATCAAAAAACGGACGTCCCGTTGCGATGTTATTCGATGACTAAACACCCGCGCAAATATAAACGTGGCTACTCAAACGTAGTAATTTACGTCTCGCGACTACGCGTTTCAAAGACGACAAGTGATTAAATTACTTCAGCCACGCGCGGGGGACCGCTAAGTTTGTCGGTCGACAGCAGACTCGCTCCACAAGATGAGTTCACGAATACGCACAAAAGGTCGCGCCCCCACATAAAACTGTCTACAAGAATTGACGCGGTCCAAGAAGTACGTTTCTTGGGGTACAAACCGCCGGGGCAAAAGGGGCGCCGCAAAAAACCCAGCCGCACGCAAGGCTGTTGCTAGCTGACTCGTATCGTGCTTAATACTGGAGCGCACCGAAGTCGCCGCGTCATTGCAGGCATAAAAAATCTCGGCGACCGATGCGCGAGCGGGATAGGAAGATTGGCGTTTCCGCAAGTTGGAGCGGGAGCGCACGATTCGATACAAAAAACTCGCCGTAACCAAAGCGTGAGCGAGACGCGCGGATGAGGGCTTCCGCGGGTTAGAGAGAGAGAACACGATTCAATACAACACAATAGGCTCGACGCTCGCGCCAGCTACTCTCGCGTAAACAATTATTGTCTGTGTCCCTAAGATAACATTCAGCCAATACCACGATATAGAATTTATATCGATTTATTTGCTGTGCCGAATTAAATTAATCATTTTCACATTTCATATTAAAAGCATGATGCATAATCTCATCAAAAGAACAATACATAATGGTATTTCTTGCACTAAATTTCCTCATAGTATACGTGTTATTCTAAAAATGTTTCGTCACTTTCCCAGGCTTCCGGCAGGGATAAGTTCACTTTCGAGCTGAAATGGTTCATACCCCTGCCAGACATCGTGGTTGTGGAGGATGAGAGCACCAACACCGCAGTGGAGAAGGAAACATCTCCAGCCAACATAGTCGCGCTCAAGTCTCAAGCCTGCACCGTGCGCGACCTCATACTAGCGGAGGAAAGGGCATCGCAGGACGATAAGGTCAGTTCACCAGGCGTCGCGAATAAATCTTCAGACATACATGGGTATTTCTCGGTCTATAGTAACATCTGCCACTATACTGTTATACAGATGCTTGACAATACTTTTCTATACATTGCTTATTATGGAGTTTACTGCTTGTAGACATTTGTAATTGTAGTGTTCATTTCGCGTTCACAAAAAACCAGTGTCATCGCAGGACGAAATCACGTTGTTGACCAACTAGAGTTACACCTAACGCCTTGTTATCCGACGACAATGTGCTACATTGAAAGACAGAACATTTATTTCCAATAATTATGCCACATGTAACAAAACGTACTAAAACGATGCCTGAAATTCTAAGTTAAGTTTTGGGTGAAACGGTACCAACAGAAATCGTTTTATTTTCATAATATTTAATGAAATGATCCCAGTGGTACGATTGCTACAAAACGCATCACTGCTATATAAGCCTTAGATTATCAAATCGTATTACAGAAAATAAGGCTGGGCGGTCGCGGTGCGGCAGAGAAGCAGCGCAAGAAGCTAGCGGAGCTGGAGGGGCAGCTGGTGCTCGCGTCCCCCAACCTGGTGTTCCGCGTGGGAGCGCGCGCGCCCGGCTCCGCGGCGCTGCAGCGGCAGCACGTGTTCTTCCTCAGCTCCGAGTACGAGCGCACGCAGTGGATCGACTCCATACATGCTCTACAGGTCATACACAGTGCAACACGTTTACTGAGCTAGCGGAGCTGGAGGGGCAGCTGGTGCTCGCGTCCCCCAACCTGGTGTTCCGCGTGGGAGCGCGCGCGCCCGGCTCCCCGGCGCTGCAGCGGCAGCACGTGTTCTTCCTCAGCTCCGAGTATGAGCGCACGCAGTGGATCGACTCCATACATGCTCTACAGGTCATACACAGTGCAACACGTTTACTGAGCTAGCGGAGCTGGAGGGGCAGCTGGTGCTCGCGTCCCCCAACCTGGTGTTCCGCGTGGGAGCGCGCGCGCCCGGCTCCGCGGCGCTGCAGCGGCAGCACGTGTTCTTCCTCAGCTCCGAGTACGAGCGCACGCAGTGGATCGACTCCATACATGCTCTACAGGTCATACACAGTGCAACACGTTTACTGAGCTAGCGGAGCTGGAGGGGCAGCTGGTGCTCGCGTCCCCCAACCTGGTGTTCCGCGTGGGAGCGCGCGCGCCCGGCTCCGCGGCGCTGCAGCGGCAGCACGTGTTCTTCCCCAGCTCCGAGTACGAGCGCACGCAGTGGATCGACTCCATACATGCTCTACAGGTCATACACAGTGCAACACGTTTACTGAGCTAGCGGAGCTGGAGGGGCAGCTGGTGCTCGCGTCCCCCGACCTGGTGTTCCGCGTGGGAGCGCGCGCGCCCGGCTCCGCGGCGCTGCAGCGGCAGCACGTGTTCTTCCTCAGCTCCGAGTACGAGCGCACGCAGTGGATCGACTCCATACATGCTCTACAGGTCATACACAGTGCAACACGTTTACTGAGCTAGCGGAGCTGGAGGGGCAGCTGGTGCTCGCGTCCCCCAACCTGGTGTTCCGCGTGGGAGCGCGCGCGCCCGGCTCCGCGGCGCTGCAGCGGCAGCACGTGTTCTTCCTCAGCTCCGAGTACGAGCGCACGCAGTGGATCGACTCCATACATGCTCTACAGGTCATACACAGTGCAACACGTTTACTGAGCTAGCGGAGCTGGAGGGGCAGCTGGTGCTCGCGTCCCCCAACCTGGTGTTCCGCGTGGGAGCGCGCGCGCCCGGCTCCGCGGCGCTGCAGCGGCAGCACGTGTTCTTCCTCAGCTCCGAGTACGAGCGCACGCAGTGGATCGACTCCATACATGCTCTACAGGTCATACACAGTGCAACACGTTTACTGAGCTAGCGGAGCTGGAGGGGCAGCTGGTGCTCGCGTCCCCCAACCTGGTGTTCCGCGTGGGAGCGCGCGCGCCCGGCTCCGCGGCGCTGCAGCGGCAGCACGTGTTCTTCCTCAGCTCCGAGTACGAGCGCACGCAGTGGATCGACTCTATACATGCTCTACAGGTCATACACAGTGCAACACGTTTACTGAGCTAGCGGAGCTGGAGGGGCAGCTGGTGCTCGCGTCCCCCAACCTGGTGTTCCGCGTGGGAGCGCGCGCGCCCGGCTCCGCGGCGCTGCAGCGGCAGCACGTGTTCTTCCTCAGCTCCGAGTACGAGCGCACGCAGTGGATCGACTCCATACATGCTCTACAGGTCATACACAGTGCAACACGTTTACTGAGCTAGCGGAGCTGGAGGGGCAGCTGGTGCTCGCGTCCCCCAACCTGGTGTTCCGCGTGGGAGCGCGCGCGCCCGGCTCCGCGGCGCTGCAGCGGCAGCACGTGTTCTTCCCCAGCTCCGAGTACGAGCGCACGCAGTGGATCGACTCCATACATGCTCTACAGGTCATACACAGTGCAACACGTTTACTGAGCTAGCGGAGCTGGAGGGGCAGCTGGTGCTCGCGTCCCCCGACCTGGTGTTCCGCGTGGGAGCGCGCGCGCCCGGCTCCGCGGCGCTGCAGCGGCAGCACGTGTTCTTCCTCAGCTCCGAGTACGAGCGCACGCAGTGGATCGACTCCATACATGCTCTACAGGTCATACACAGTGCAACACGTTTACTGAGCTAGCGGAGCTGGAGGGGCAGCTGGTGCTCGCGTCCCCCAACCTGGTGTTCCGCGTGGGAGCGCGCGCGCCCGGCTCCGCGGCGCTGCAGCGGCAGCACGTGTTCTTCCTCAGCTCCGAGTACGAGCGCACGCAGTGGATCGACTCCATACATGCTCTACAGGTCATACACAGTGCAACACGTTTACTGAGCTAGCGGAGCTGGAGGGGCAGCTGGTGCTCGCGTCCCCCAACCTGGTGTTCCGCGTGGGAGCGCGCGCGCCCGGCTCCGCGGCGCTGCAGCGGCAGCACGTGTTCTTCCTCAGCTCCGAGTACGAGCGCACGCAGTGGATCGACTCCATACATGCTCTACAGGTCATACACAGTGCAACACGTTTACTGAGCTAGCGGAGCTGGAGGGGCAGCTGGTGCTCGCGTCCCCCAACCTGGTGTTCCGCGTGGGAGCGCGCGCGCCCGGCTCCGCGGCGCTGCAGCGGCAGCACGTGTTCTTCCTCAGCTCCGAGTACGAGCGCACGCAGTGGATCGACTCTATACATGCTCTACAGGTCATACACAGTGCAACACGTTTACTGAGCTAGCGGAGCTGGAGGGGCAGCTGGTGCTCGCGTCCCCCAACCTGGTGTTCCGCGTGGGAGCGCGCGCGCCCGGCTCCGCGGCGCTGCAGCGGCAGCACGTGTTCTTCCTCAGCTCCGAGTACGAGCGCACGCAGTGGATCGACTCCATACATGCTCTACAGGTCATACACAGTGCAACACGTTTACTGAGCTAGCGGAGCTGGAGGGGCAGCTGGTGCTCGCGTCCCCCAACCTGGTGTTCCGCGTGGGAGCGCGCGCGCCCGGCTCCGCGGCGCTGCAGCGGCAGCACGTGTTCTTCCTCAGCTCCGAGTACGAGCGCACGCAGTGGATCGACTCTATACATGCTCTACAGGTCATACACAGTGCAACACGTTTACTGAGCTAGCGGAGCTGGAGGGGCAGCTGGTGCTCGCGTCCCCCAACCTGGTGTTCCGCGTGGGAGCGCGCGCGCCCGGCTCCGCGGCGCTGCAGCGGCAGCACGTGTTCTTCCTCAGCTCCGAGTACGAGCGCACGCAGTGGATCGACTCCATACATGCTCTACAGGTCATACACAGTGCAACACGTTTACTGAGCTAGCGGAGCTGGAGGGGCAGCTGGTGCTCGCGTCCCCCAACCTGGTGTTCCGCGTGGGAGCGCGCGCGCCCGGCTCCGCGGCGCTGCAGCGGCAGCACGTGTTCTTCCTCAGCTCCGAGTACGAGCGCACGCAGTGGATCGACTCCATACATGCTCTACAGGTCATACACAGTGCAACACGTTTACTGAGCTAGCGGAGCTGGAGGGGCAGCTGGTGCTCGCGTCCCCCAACCTGGTGTTCCGCGTGGGAGCGCGCGCGCCCGGCTCCGCGGCGCTGCAGCGGCAGCACGTGTTCTTCCTCAGCTCCGAGTACGAGCGCACGCAGTGGATCGACTCCATACATGCTCTACAGGTCATACACAGTGCAACACGTTTACTGAGCTAGCGGAGCTGGAGTGGCAGCTAGTGCTCGCGTCCCCCAACCTGGTGTTCCGCGTGGGAGCGCGCGCGCCCGGCTCCGCGGCGCTGCAGCGGCAGCACGTGTTCTTCCTCAGCTCCGAGTACGAGCGCACGCAGTGGATCGACTCCATACATGCTCTACAGGTCATACACAGTGCAACACGTTTACTGAGCTAGCGGAGCTGGAGGGGCAGCTGGTGCTCGCGTCCCCCAACCTGGTGTTCCGCGTGGGAGCGCGCGCGCCCGGCTCCGCGGCGCTGCAGCGGCAGCACGTGTTCTTCCTCAGCTCCGAGTACGAGCGCACGCAGTGGATCGACTCCATACATGCTCTACAGGTCATACACAGTGCAACACGTTTACTGAGCTAGCGGAGCTGGAGGGGCAGCTGGTGCTCGCGTCCCCCAACCTGGTGTTCCGCGTGGGAGCGCGCGCGCCCGGCTCCGCGGCGCTGCAGCGGCAGCACGTGTTCTTCCTCAGCTCCGAGTACGAGCGCACGCAGTGGATCGACTCCATACATGCTCTACAGGTCATACACAGTGCAACACGTTTACTGAGCTAGCGGAGCTGGAGGGGCAGCTGGTGCTCGCGTCCCCCAACCTGGTGTTCCGCGTGGGAGCGCGCGCGCCCGGCTCCGCGGCGCTGCAGCGGCAGCACGTGTTCTTCCTCAGCTCCGAGTACGAGCGCACGCAGTGGATCGACTCTATACATGCTCTACAGGTCATACACAGTGCAACACGTTTACTGAGCTAGCGGAGCTGGAGGGGCAGCTGGTGCTCGCGTCCCCCAACCTGGTGTTCCGCGTGGGAGCGCGCGCGCCCGGCTCCGCGGCGCTGCAGCGGCAGCACGTGTTCTTCCTCAGCTCCGAGTACGAGCGCACGCAGTGGATCGACTCCATACATGCTCTACAGGTCATACACAGTGCAACACGTTTACTGAGCTAGCGGAGCTGGAGGGGCAGCTGGTGCTCGCGTCCCCCAACCTGGTGTTCCGCGTGGGAGCGCGCGCGCCCGGCTCCGCGGCGCTGCAGCGGCAGCACGTGTTCTTCCTCAGCTCCGAGTACGAGCGCAAGCAGTGGATCGACTCCATACATGCTCTACAGGTCATACACAGTGCAACACGTTTACTGAGCTAGCGGAGCTGGAGGGGCAGCTGGTGCTCGCGTCCCCCAACCTGGTGTTCCGCGTGGGAGCGCGCGCGCCCGGCTCCGCGGCGCTGCAGCGGCAGCACGTGTTCTTCCTCAGCTCCGAGTACGAGCGCACGCAGTGGATCGACTCCATACATGCTCTACAGGTCATACACAGTGCAACACGTTTACTGAGCTAGCGGAGCTGGAGGGGCAGCTGGTGCTCGCGTCCCCCAACCTGGTGTTCCGCGTGGGAGCGCGCGCGCCCGGCTCCGCGGCGCTGCAGCGGCAGCACGTGTTCTTCCTCAGCTCCGAGTACGAGCGCACGCAGTGGATCGACTCTATACATGCTCTACAGGTCATACACAGTGCAACACGTTTACTGAGCTAGCGGAGCTGGAGGGGCAGCTGGTGCTCGCGTCCCCCAACCTGGTGTTCCGCGTGGGAGCGCGCGCGCCCGGCTCCGCGGCGCTGCAGCGGCAGCACGTGTTCTTCCTCAGCTCCGAGTACGAGCGCACGCAGTGGATCGACTCCATACATGCTCTACAGGTCATACACAGTGCAACACGTTTACTTTTACCTAAACTTACCTAACTACGGTAAACTGACCTGTAAACAATTTCCAGGAAAGAAGGAATTTTAAGGAAGGTATAACCTTTATCACGTATGTGTACCGCGTGAATAATTGAACCTAATGCCTACCAAATACCGTGCTTACGTGAAGATAATGAACCAAAAATGACTTTTGCTTTATTCATTAACAAACATTTTTGGGACCAGTGTACGGGTCGTTTAGTCGCGTGGTTGACCGGATCCTGTATTTGTCTATGGGTATTCCGCGGAATGTTGGCATTGGCAGAGCAACATGTACTACCAGTTCTGCTCGTCTGTTATCAGACGTCCGCGGGTTGTGGTCGAACTAAGGCCTGAATTCCTCAGTCGCAGACGTCGGTCGCGTACGTCGGTCGCGCGTACGAATATTCGTTGTGTTCTATGTAGCACCACACTGTGACGCTGACATCAGCGGCGCGCTAGTTGCTACGCGCCGCGTATGGCGCGCGTCGGTCTCACTCGTCAGCGCCGCGTACGTCGGTCGACTGACGAGCTATAGAACGCTATGAACTTTGATTACGGTTCATCAAAAGTTTTTACTTTCATTCTGAAATAATTAAAGAACTTTTCCTCGTCCTGACGTAGCTTTTCAAATAATGTAGAAAATTCATAATTATCCCAAATCCACTTGGAGACGCCTGTACCGTGGAGCGGTCGGTATCGCACTACGGATGTTTTCATTGGCGCTGATGATCAGCGCGCTACGCGACTGACGGTACGCGACCGACGTCAGCGACAGAGGAATTCGGGCCTAAGTGGAGGGGAGGTCATCAGGAAAGCATCTGCAAACGAATTATAATTTTTTCTATCAATTTGTTTTAACTATATAGGGTATATGGGCGCTTGACTGTGGTCACACCTGATGGAAAGTGATGATTTCTATTCACTCTTGATTTGAAGGCGCCCGGGTTGTAAGTGGCAGGAAAGACAGTGCCTGGCAGTGCGTATCAGGAACGAGGAATCAAACCGTTACCTACGCGTCTTTGGTGCGTCGACTATGTATGGGTGGAAGCCTTTTCGATGCCTTGCCGTTCCATGGTAAAAAGGTGACGGGGGAACCAAATTAAAATTTCCAATTTTTCGTAACAGGCGTCTTCAGCCCCGCCCGCGGGCACCAGCACGGTGTCGATGCTGGAGCTACAGAGCTGGGTGACGGCGTGTCGCAGCTACCTGCAGACCGACATGGGCTCGTACCTCCTGCGCAGTGGCAGGGACGACTCGCTCCTCTTAGGCGATCTGCAGCTGCATATAGGCGGCATGACTGCGCCTCTGGATACTGCTGCCGGTGAGTTCAACCCGTGCTTTTACCGAGACGAGAGTTCATCTATAGGTGAATGTAAAATGTAGAATTTCATTTTACTGTGTGGTAGCAGGAGTCAATATTTATATTTTAATTCTCTATGGTTTCCTGTACTTATACCTTCCACAGAGAGTTTATCACTTTACGTCAATCACTTTACGTCAATCACTTTACGTTTATCTCTCTCATGTCCCTCGCTATTGTTGTATCTGTCTCATGTGTCAAAAATAAAATAAACGAAGGGACAGATTATATATTGTTGAATTCTAGAAGACTGAGAATAAAGCAAAATATGTGGCGGTTGATTTTTATAACAAGACTTCATACTACGCCACTACGCACATGTTTAAATTTCGTCAAGTAAAAATCTAAACCCTTAGGTTTTTTATTTTACTAATAGACAGTGGGACAACCAATGACGAAGCACGCTACGCTAAGAGGACGAGAAATATGTGACATAATATGTTGAAGCCAAAAAAATTTCAAATATGGCGTCGTTATCGCCCCCAACATTTCGGTACCGCTGACAGCACATGGTGTTGACGGTTACATTGGCGCCATTTTACAGTTTTGACAAATTAAAAATCATGCTTCAGGGCGGAGCTTAAGAATACATGCGTGACGTCACAAAGTGCTCCTTTATAATATGTTTAACCAATGGGGGCAACATACGTACTCATACTAAACACTAAGTAACCGTCAAATTACCGTCATACGCCTACAAATCTACGTACTAATTTTTCAATATCTGTTCCAATCTCCAGATTACTATATAGTAGTGGAGGTGGACTCGTACGGGCACTACTTCCGCAAGGCCAAGTCGAAGCTGGTGTGCCGCAGCGCGCAGCCGCGCTGGAACGAGAGCTTCACGCTCGACCTCGAGGGCTCGCAGAACCTGCGCCTGCTGCTGTACGAGGACGCCGCGCGGCCCGTGCTCCGGGGGAAGTGTACGCTCAAGGTGCGTGTTGAACAGAACGAGAGCTTCACGCTCGACCTCGAGGGCTCGCAGAACCTGCGCCTGCTGCTGTACGAGGACGCCGCGCGGCCCGTGCTCCGGGGGAAGTGTACGCTCAAGGTGCGTGTTGAACAGAACGAGAGCTTCACGCTCGACCTCGAGGGCTCGCAGAACCTGCGCCTGCTGCTGTACGAGGACGCCGCGCGGCCCGTGCTCCGGGGGAAGTGTACGCTCAAGGTGCGTGTTGAACAGAAAGAGAGCTTCACGCTCGACCTCGAGGGCTCGCAGAACCTGCGCCTGCTGCTGTACGAGGACGCCGCGCGGCCCGTGCTCCGGGGGAAGTGTACGCTCAAGGTGCGTGTTGAACAGAACGAGAGCTTCACGCTCGACCTCGAGGGCTCGCAGAACCTGCGCCTGCTGCTGTACGAGGACGCCGCGCGGCCCGTGCTCCGCGGGAAGTGTACGCTCAAGGTGCGTGTTGAACAGAACGAGAGCTTCACGCTCGACCTCGAGGGCTCGCAGAACCTGCGCCTGCTGCTGTACGAGGACGCCGCGAGGGTCCGGGGGAAGTGTACGCTCAAGGTGCGTGTTGAACAGAACGAGAGCTTCACGCTCGACCTCGAGGGCTCGCAGAACTTGCGCCTGCTGCTGTACGAGGACGCCGCGCGGCCCGTGCTCCGCGGGAAGTGTACGCTCAAGGTGCGTGTTGAACAGAACGAGAGCTTCACGCTCGACCTCGAGGGCTCGCAGAACCTGCGCCTGCTGCTGTACGAGGACGCCGCGCGGCCCGTGCTCCGCGGGAAGTGTACGCTCAAGGTGCGTGTTGAACAGAACGAGAGCTTCACGCTCGACCTCGAGGGCTCGCAGAACCTGCGCCTGCTGCTGTACGAGGACGCCGCGCGGCCCGTGCTCCGCGGGAAGTGTACGCTCAAGGTGCGTGTTGAACAGAACGAGAGCTTCACGCTCGACCTCGAGGGCTCGCAGAACCTGCGCCTGCTGCTGTACGAGGACGCCGCGCGGCCCGTGCTCCGGGGGAAGTGTACGCTCAAGGTGCGTGTTGAACAGAACGAGAGCTTCACGCTCGACCTCGAGGGCTCGCAGAACCTGCGCCTGCTGCTGTACGAGGACGCCGCGCGGCCCGTGCTCCGCGGGAAGTGTACGCTCAAGGTGCGTGTTGAACAGAACGAGAGCTTCACGCTCGACCTCGAGGGCTCGCAGAACCTGCGCCTGCTGCTGTACGAGGACGCCGCGCGGCCCGTGCTCCGCGGGAAGTGTACGCTCAAGGTGCGTGTTGAACAGAACGAGAGCTTCACGCTCGACCTCGAGGGCTCGCAGAACCTGCGCCTGCTGCTGTACGAGGACGCCGCGCGGCCCGTGCTCCGCGGGAAGTGTACGCTCAAGGTGCGTGTTGAACAGAACGAGAGCTTCACGCTCGACCTCGAGGGCTCGCAGAACCTGCGCCTGCTGCTGTACGAGGACGCCGCGCGGCCCGTGCTCCGCGGGAAGTGTACGCTCAAGGTGCGTGTTGAACAGAACGAGAGCTTCACGCTCGACCTCGAGGGCTCGCAGAACCTGCGCCTGCTGCTGTACGAGGACGCCGCGCGGCCCGTGCTCCGCGGGAAGTGTACGCTCAAGGTGCGTGTTGAACAGAACAAGAGCTTCACGCTCGACCTCGAAGGCTCGCAGAACCTGCGCCTGCTGCTGTACGAGGACGCCGCGCGGCCCGTGCTCCGGGGGAAGTGTACGCTCAAGGTGCGTGTTGAACAGAACGAGAGCTTCACGCTCGACCTCGAGGGCTCGCAGAACCTGCGCCTGCTGCTGTACGAGGACGCCGCGCGGCCCGTGCTCCGCGGGAAGTGTACGCTCAAGGTGCGTGTTGAACAGAACGAGAGCTTCACGCTCGACCTCGAGGGCTCGCAGAACCTGCGCCTGCTGCTGTACGAGGACGCCGCGCGGCCCGTGCTCCGGGGGAAGTGTACGCTCAAGGTGCGTGTTGAACAGAACGAGAGCTTCACGCTCGACCTCGAGGGCTCGCAGAACCTGCGCCTGCTGCTGTACGAGGACGCCGCGCGGCCCGTGCTTCGGGGGAAGTGTACGCTCAAGGTGCGTGTTGAACAGAACGAGAGCTTCACGCTCGACCTCGAGGGCTCGCAGAACCTGCGCCTGCTGCTGTACGAGGACGCCGCGCGGCCCGTGCTCCGCGGGAAGTGTACGCTCAAGGTGCGTGTTGAACAGAACGAGAGCTTCACGCTCGACCTCGAGGGCTCGCAGAACCTGCGCCTGCTGCTGTACGAGGACGCCGCGCGGCCCGTGCTCCGGGGGAAGTGTACGCTCAAGGTGCGTGTTGAACAGAACGAGAGCTTCACGCTCGACCTCGAGGGCTCGCAGAACCTGCGCCTGCTGCTGTACGAGGACGCCGCGCGGCCCGTGCTCCGCGGGAAGTGTACGCTCAAGGTGCGTGTTGAACAGAACGAGAGCTTCACGCTCGACCTCGAGGGCTCGCAGAACCTGCGCCTGCTGCTGTACGAGGACGCCGCGCGGCCCGTGCTCCGCGGGAAGTGTACGCTCAAGGTGCGTGTTGAACAGAACGAGAGCTTCACGCTCGACCTCGAGGGCTCGCAGAACCTGCGCCTGCTGCTGTACGAGGACGCCGCGCGGCCCGTGCTTCGGGGGAAGTGTACGCTCAAGGTGCGTGTTGAACAGAACGAGAGCTTCACGCTCGACCTCGAGGGCTCGCAGAACCTGCGCCTGCTGCTGTACGAGGACGCCGCGCGGCCCGTGCTCCGCGGGAAGTGTACGCTCAAGGTGCGTGTTGAACAGAACGAGAGCTTCACGCTCGACCTCGAGGGCTCGCAGAACCTGCGCCTGCTGCTGTACGAGGACGCCGCGCGGCCCGTGCTCCGCGGGAAGTGTACGCTCAAGGTGCGTGTTGAACAGAACGAGAGCTTCACGCTCGACCTCGAGGGCTCGCAGAACCTGCGCCTGCTGCTGTACGAGGACGCCGCGCGGCCCGTGCTCCGCGGGAAGTGTACGCTCAAGGTGCGTGTTGAACAGAACGAGAGCTTCACGCTCGACCTCGAGGGCTCGCAGAACCTGCGCCTGCTGCTGTACGAGGACGCCGCGCGGCCCGTGCTCCGCGGGAAGTGTACGCTCAAGGTGCGTGTTGAACAGAACGAGAGCTTCACGCTCGACCTCGAGGGCTCGCAGAACCTGCGCCTGCTGCTGTACGAGGACGCCGCGCGGCCCGTGCTCCGGGGGAAGTGTACGCTCAAGGTGCGTGTTGAACAGAACGAGAGCTTCACGCTCGACCTCGAGGGCTCGCAGAACCTGCGCCTGCTGCTGTACGAAGACGCCGCGCGGCCCGTGCTCCGGGGGAAGTGTACGCTCAAGGTGCGTGTTGAACAGAACGAGAGCTTCACGCTCGACCTCGAGGGCTCGCAGAACCTGCGCCTGCTGCTGTACGAGGACGCCGCGCGGCCCGTGCTCCGGGGGAAGTGTACGCTCAAGGTGCGTGTTGAACAGAACGAGAGCTTCACGCTCGACCTCGAGGGCTCGCAGAACCTGCGCCTGCTGCTGTACGAGGACGCCGCGCGGCCCGTGCTCCGGGGGAAGTGTACGCTCAAGGTGCGTGTTGAACAGAACGAGAGCTTCACGCTCGACCTCGAGGGCTCGCAGAACCTGCGCCTGCTGCTGTACGAGGACGCCGCGCGGCCCGTGCTCCGCGGGAAGTGTACGCTCAAGGTGCGTGTTGAACAGAACGAGAGCTTCACGCTCGACCTCGAGGGCTCGCAGAACCTGCGCCTGCTGCTGTACGAGGACGCCGCGCGGCCCGTGCTCCGGGGGAAGTGTACGCTCAAGGTGCGTGTTGAACAGAACGAGAGCTTCACGCTCGACCTCGAGGGCTCGCAGAACCTGCGCCTGCTGCTGTACGAGGACGCCGCGCGGCCCGTGCTCCGCGGGAAGTGTACGCTCAAGGTGCGTGTTGAACAGAACGAGAGCTTCACGCTCGACTTCGAGGGCTCGCAGAACCTGCGCCTGCTGCTGTACGAGGACGCCGCGCGGCCCGTGCTCCGCGGGAAGTGTACGCTCAAGGTGCGTGTTGAACAGAACGAGAGCTTCACGCTCGACCTCGAGGGCTCGCAGAACCTGCGCCTGCTGCTGTACGAGGACGCCGCGCGGCCCGTGCTCCGCGGGAAGTGTACGCTCAAGGTGCGTGTTGAACAGAACGAGAGCTTCACGCTCGACCTCGAGGGCTCGCAGAACCTGCGCCTGCTGCTGTACGAGGACGCCGCGCGGCCCGTGCTCCGGGGGAAGTGTACGCTCAAGATGCGTGTTGAACAGAACGAGAGCTTCACGCTCGACCTCGAGGGCTCGCAGAACCTGCGCCTGCTGCTGTACGAGGACGCCGCGCGGCCCGTGCTCCGCGGGAAGTGTACGCTCAAGGTGCGTGTTGAACAGAACGAGAGCTTCACGCTCGACCTCGAGGGCTCGCAGAACCTGCGCCTGCTGCTGTACGAGGACGCCGCGCGGCCCGTGCTCCGCAGGAAGTGTACGCTCAAGGTGCGTGTTGAACAGAACGAGAGCTTCACGCTCGACCTCGAGGGCTCGCAGAACCTGCGCCTGCTGCTGTACGAGGACGCCGCGCGGCCCGTGCTCCGGGGGAAGTGTACGCTCAAGGTGCGTGTTGAACAGAACGAGAGCTTCACGCTCGACCTCGAGGGCTCGCAGAACCTGCGCCTGCTGCTGTACGAGGACGCCGCGCGGCCCGTGCTCCGGGGGAAGTGTACGCTCAAGGTGCGTGTTGAACAGAACGAGAGCTTCACGCTCGACCTCGAGGGCTCGCAGAACCTGCGCCTGCTGCTGTACGAGGACGCTGCGCGGCCCGTGCTCCGGGGGAAGTGTACGCTCAAGGTGCGTGTTGAACAGAACGAGAGCTTCACGCTCGACCTCGAGGGCTCGCAGAACCTGCGCCTGCTGCTGTACGAGGACGCCGCGCGGCCCGTGCTCCGCGGGAAGTGTACGCTTAAGGTGCGTGCTAAAGAATCTTAACAAGATATAAACAATACAATAAAGAATATAAACACATTGATCATTTCCATTATAAGTATGCAGGGTTCATTTCTGCCATTAAGAAATATTAATAATATTTTTAATGGCAGGGCCCTATTCATCAAAAGTTACAAGCCTTGTATTACAAGCGATTCTCTTGTAAATTTACAAGAGAATCATAGAGAATCGCTTGTAATACAAGGCTTGTAACTTTTGATGAATAGGGCCCTGATGTGGTCTCTCTTATATTAACTAGGTATGTAAACAGAACGTCTAGTACAACTCCCATTTAAATATAAAATTGTAATCTAGAAAGTGGAAACTTTATTGGCTCATGTGCTAACTATATTTAGAATAAGATTGTGTATTATGTTAAGCTGTTTGTTTCCCAAATAAAGAGAAAAACAAAAGATTCGAGGTGTAACATACCGGGGTTAGGGGTGGGTAAATTTTATAATAAGCTACCACTTATATTTGACACGTCTCTCTGAATAAGTTCAAATTTTTTGTCAAACCGCTGAAAAAGACATATTTCGATTTAGATTATTATTATTTAAATGAGAAAGATTCTTGTGAGTTATCGTGAATTATCTTAGTTTTACTAAATCTTGGTGACATTTGTGGAATGGTGATAACAGTAAAGTATGTATACCCATCTATGTTGTGAGCTTCTTCTCAGTACAATAAAATTTTCGTACTATCACCTTAATAGTGTCGAATACTAATAATTACATACAATTGTAACTCCCGTATTACATATGTAATTATTAGTGAATACTTGATTAGCTTATGTATGACTGATGACTTACTTGTAATAGCCATTTATTGTTTATATTTATGCTGTTTGTATTCCAAAAAAAAAAAAAAAAATATTTTACTGACTCTTCATAAGTGCCTGTTTGCTACGCCTATACGCCATAAACCGACATTATTGAGTTGACTTAACCATTCTACCACGGAGGCACCATTCATTTTAATCTGGACTTTGAAATTGTATAGAGTATGAGAAAAAGCTTCCGGTCTACCACCATTTACATTTATTAACGTGCTTTCAAATGGCACAGGGGACAAGGAAAGAGTACCAGCTCTGCCGTTTACGTTTCGTTTCGTGTATTTTCCAGTTGTCACGCGACTGGGTGGGCGACAGCGTGTCTAGAACAGTGTGCGTGGGCGGCGGGTCGCTGCCGCTGCGGGTGCGCGTGCTGCCGCCCGAGCGCTCCGCGAGGCACGTGCCCAGCGCCAAGCCCGGCGCGCTCTTCGGGGCCAAGATCACGCACGTGGCCAAGTGAGTAGGGTACTGGAGTAGAGGGCTTAGATGTTAGACCCATGATAGAGTAGGATATCTATCCTGGGTTAAATACCGAGTATAGTTCTTGATGGTGAATTATTTTGAGGAGAGAAATACCTAGTATAGTTCTTGATGGTGAATTATTTTGAGGAGAGATCTGGACCGCGGCAAGCACAATAGAATGACGACTATCGCCATGCTACTGCGGTCGAGACTAAGGCAAAGCGCCTTGTAACGATGTATCGATTTCTTATTACCTTGTTTTCTGCAGATTATCAACTTATACTTATTGTGTGATTGGATATTCGAAGAAATGATTGCATAGGGGAGACTAGTTTGTGGGCTGAGCGCTTTTGTAGGCTAAACTTGGAAGACTATAATTATTCCTGTTATTTTTCTTTGTTCAAAAAATTATCACAATTATTATAAATATTTTCATCTTCTTTCGTCGCTTTTCTGTGCGATGGCATACACGTACTAT
Organism: Coenonympha arcania; assembly: GCA_036785405.1. Classification (NCBI taxonomy): domain Eukaryota; kingdom Metazoa; phylum Arthropoda; class Insecta; order Lepidoptera; family Nymphalidae; genus Coenonympha; species Coenonympha arcania. The sequence continues at coordinate 11,273,768 of CM072067.1, forward strand.
TCTAATTAAAGAACATGTCTTAATTTTTTTACCATGTGTATAATGTATGTGTAGACGCGAGAAGCGCAACATCCCGTTCATAATAAGCGCGTGCGTGCGCGAGGTGGAGCGGCGCGGCATCGGCGAGGTGGGCATCTACCGCGTGTCCGGCAGCGCGTCCGACCTCAACAGACTCAAGAAGAGCTTCGAAACAAGTCAGTATACTGCTATGTGTATAATGTATGTGTAGACGCGAGAAGCGCAACATCCCGTTCATAATAAGCGCGTGCGTGCGCGAGGTGGAGCGGCGCGGCATCGGCGAGGTGGGCATCTACCGCGTGTCCGGCAGCGCGTCCGACCTCAACAGACTCAAGAAGAGCTTCGAAACAAGTCAGTATACTGCTATGTGTATAATGTATGTGTAGACGCGAGAAGCGCAACATCCCGTTCATAATAAGCGCGTGCGTGCGCGAGGTGGAGCGGCGCGGCATCGGCGAGGTGGGCATCTACCGCGTGTCCGGCAGCGCGTCCGACCTCAACAGACTCAAGAAGAGCTTCGAAACAAGTCAGTATACTGCTATGTGTATAATGTATGTGTAGACGCGAGAAGCGCAACATCCCGTTCATAATAAGCGCGTGCGTGCGCGAGGTGGAGCGGCGCGGCATCGGCGAGGTGGGCATCTACCGCGTGTCCGGCAGCGCGTCCGACCTCAACAGACTCAAGAAGAGCTTCGAAACAAGTCAGTATACTGCTATGTGTATAATGTATGTGTAGACGCGAGAAGCGCAACATCCCGTTCATAATAAGCGCGTGCGTGCGCGAGGTGGAGCGGCGCGGCATCGGCGAGGTGGGCATCTACCGCGTGTCCGGCAGCGCGTCCGACCTCAACAGACTCAAGAAGAGCTTCGAAACAAGTCAGTATACTGCTATGTGTATAATGTATGTGTAGACGCGAGAAGCGCAACATCCCGTTCATAATAAGCGCGTGCGTGCGCGAGGTGGAGCGGCGCGGCATCGGCGAGGTGGGCATCTACCGCGTGTCCGGCAGCGCGTCCGACCTCAACAGACTCAAGAAGAGCTTCGAAACAAGTCAGTATACTGCTATGTGTATAATGTATGTGTAGACGCGAGAAGCGCAACATCCCGTTCATAATAAGCGCGTGCGTGCGCGAGGTGGAGCGGCGCGGCATCGGCGAGGTGGGCATCTACCGCGTGTCCGGCAGCGCGTCCGACCTCAACAGACTCAAGAAGAGCTTCGAAACAAGTCAGTATACTGCTATGTGTATAATGTATGTGTAGACGCGAGAAGCGCAACATCCCGTTCATAATAAGCGCGTGCGTGCGCGAGGTGGAGCGGCGCGGCATCGGCGAGGTGGGCATCTACCGCGTGTCCGGCAGCGCGTCCGACCTCAACAGACTCAAGAAGAGCTTCGAAACAAGTCAGTATACTGCTATGTGTATAATGTATGTGTAGACGCGAGAAGCGCAACATCCCGTTCATAATAAGCGCGTGCGTGCGCGAGGTGGAGCGGCGCGGCATCGGCGAGGTGGGCATCTACCGCGTGTCCGGCAGCGCGTCCGACCTCAACAGACTCAAGAAGAGCTTCGAAACAAGTCAGTATACTGCTATGTGTATAATGTATGTGTAGACGCGAGAAGCGCAACATCCCGTTCATAATAAGCGCGTGCGTGCGCGAGGTGGAGCGGCGCGGCATCGGCGAGGTGGGCATCTACCGCGTGTCCGGCAGCGCGTCCGACCTCAACAGACTCAAGAAGAGCTTCGAAACAAGTCAGTATACTGCTATGTGTATAATGTATGTGTAGACGCGAGAAGCGCAACATCCCGTTCATAATAAGCGCGTGCGTGCGCGAGGTGGAGCGGCGCGGCATCGGCGAGGTGGGCATCTACCGCGTGTCCGGCAGCGCGTCCGACCTCAACAGACTCAAGAAGAGCTTCGAAACAAGTCAGTATACTGCTATGTGTATAATGTATGTGTAGACGCGAGAAGCGCAACATCCCGTTCATAATAAGCGCGTGCGTGCGCGAGGTGGAGCGGCGCGGCATCGGCGAGGTGGGCATCTACCGCGTGTCCGGCAGCGCGTCCGACCTCAACAGACTCAAGAAGAGCTTCGAAACAAGTCAGTATACTGCTATGTGTATAATGTATGTGTAGACGCGAGAAGCGCAACATCCCGTTCATAATAAGCGCGTGCGTGCGCGAGGTGGAGCGGCGCGGCATCGGCGAGGTGGCCATCTACCGCGTGTCCGGCAGCGCGTCCGACCTCAACAGACTCAAGAAGAGCTTCGAAACAAGTCAGTATACTGCTATGTGTATAATGTATGTGTAGACGCGAGAAGCGCAACATCCCGTTCATAATAAGCGCGTGCGTGCGCGAGGTGGAGCGGCGCGGCATCGGCGAGGTGGGCATCTACCGCGTGTCCGGCAGCGCGTCAGACCTCAACAGACTCAAGAAGAGCTTCGAAACAAGTCAGTATACTGCTATGTGTATAATGTATGTGTAGACGCGAGAAGCGCAACATCCCGTTCATAATAAGCGCGTGCGTGCGCGAGGTGGAGCGGCGCGGCATCGGCGAGGTGGGCATCTACCGCGTGTCCGGCAGCGCGTCCGACCTCAACAGACTCAAGAAGAGCTTCGAAACAAGTCAGTATACTGCTATGTGTATAATGTATGTGTAGACGCGAGAAGCGCAACATCCCGTTCATAATAAGCGCGTGCGTGCGCGAGGTGGAGCGGCGCGGCATCGGCGAGGTGGGCATCTACCGCGTGTCCGGCAGCGCGTCCGACCTCAACAGACTCAAGAAGAGCTTCGAAACAAGTCAGTATACTGCTATGTGTATAATGTATGTGTAGACGCGAGAAGCGCAACATCCCGTTCATAATAAGCGCGTGCGTGCGCGAGGTGGAGCGGCGCGGCATCGGCGAGGTGGGCATCTACCGCGTGTCCGGCAGCGCGTCAGACCTCAACAGACTCAAGAAGAGCTTCGAAACAAGTCAGTATACTGCTATGTGTATAATGTATGTGTAGACGCGAGAAGCGCAACATCCCGTTCATAATAAGCGCGTGCGTGCGCGAGGTGGAGCGGCGCGGCATCGGCGAGGTGGGCATCTACCGCGTGTCCGGCAGCGCGTCCGACCTCAACAGACTCAAGAAGAGCTTCGAAACAAGTCAGTATACTGCTATGTGTATAATGTATGTGTAGACGCGAGAAGCGCAACATCCCGTTCATAATAAGCGCGTGCGTGCGCGAGGTGGAGCGGCGCGGCATCGGCGAGGTGGGCATCTACCGCGTGTCCGGCAGCGCGTCCGACCTCAACAGACTCAAGAAGAGCTTCGAAACAAGTCAGTATACTGCTATGTGTATAATGTATGTGTAGACGCGAGAAGCGCAACATCCCGTTCATAATAAGCGCGTGCGTGCGCGAGGTGGAGCGGCGCGGCATCGGCGAGGTGGGCATCTACCGCGTGTCCGGCAGCGCGTCAGACCTCAACAGACTCAAGAAGAGCTTCGAAACAAGTCAGTATACTGCTATGTGTATAATGTATGTGTAGACGCGAGAAGCGCAACATCCCGTTCATAATAAGCGCGTGCGTGCGCGAGGTGGAGCGGCGCGGCATCGGCGAGGTGGGCATCTACCGCGTGTCCGGCAGCGCGTCCGACCTCAACAGACTCAAGAAGAGCTTCGAAACAAGTCAGTATACTGCTATGTGTATAATGTATGTGTAGACGCGAGAAGCGCAACATCCCGTTCATAATAAGCGCGTGCGTGCGCGAGGTGGAGCGGCGCGGCATCGGCGAGGTGGGCATCTACCGCGTGTCCGGCAGCGCGTCCGACCTCAACAGACTCAAGAAGAGCTTCGAAACAAGTCAGTATACTGCTATGTGTATAATGTATGTGTAGACGCGAGAAGCGCAACATCCCGTTCATAATAAGCGCGTGCGTGCGCGAGGTGGAGCGGCGCGGCATCGGCGAGGTGGGCATCTACCGCGTGTCCGGCAGCGCGTCCGACCTCAACAGACTCAAGAAGAGCTTCGAAACAAGTCAGTATACTGCTATGTGTATAATGTATGTGTAGACGCGAGAAGCGCAACATCCCGTTCATAATAAGCGCGTGCGTGCGCGAGGTGGAGCGGCGCGGCATCGGCGAGGTGGGCATCTACCGCGTGTCCGGCAGCGCGTCCGACCTCAACAGACTCAAGAAGAGCTTCGAAACAAGTCAGTATACTGCTATGTGTATAATGTATGTGTAGACGCGAGAAGCGCAACATCCCGTTCATAATAAGCGCGTGCGTGCGCGAGGTGGAGCGGCGCGGCATCGGCGAGGTGGGCATCTACCGCGTGTCCGGCAGCGCGTCCGACCTCAACAGACTCAAGAAGAGCTTCGAAACAAGTCAGTATACTGCTATGTGTATAATGTATGTGTAGACGCGAGAAGCGCAACATCCCGTTCATAATAAGCGCGTGCGTGCGCGAGGTGGAGCGGCGCGGCATCGGCGAGGTGGCCATCTACCGCGTGTCCGGCAGCGCGTCCGACCTCAACAGACTCAAGAAGAGCTTCGAAACAAGTCAGTATACTGCTATGTGTATAATGTATGTGTAGACGCGAGAAGCGCAACATCCCGTTCATAATAAGCGCGTGCGTGCGCGAGGTGGAGCGGCGCGGCATCGGCGAGGTGGGCATCTACCGCGTGTCCGGCAGCGCGTCAGACCTCAACAGACTCAAGAAGAGCTTCGAAACAAGTCAGTATACTGCTATGTGTATAATGTATGTGTAGACGCGAGAAGCGCAACATCCCGTTCATAATAAGCGCGTGCGTGCGCGAGGTGGAGCGGCGCGGCATCGGCGAGGTGGGCATCTACCGCGTGTCCGGCAGCGCGTCCGACCTCAACAGACTCAAGAAGAGCTTCGAAATAAGTCAGTATACTGCTATGTGTATAATGTATGTGTAGACGCGAGAAGCGCAACATCCCGTTCATAATAAGCGCGTGAAAACATAGTCATCATATTACAGAGGGCGCCAGCGGCACGATAGTTATTGTTTTTGTGTTAAAACGATCGCATATCGTTATTAATTACATTAGTAATTAAGATGTATGATACTAACAGTGTTAATGCTGTCATGGCCATGGCGAGAATAAAATCACAGATCTCTATGACATGGCCATGGCGACGATGCGCCATCTAATGCCCATGACGATGCCCATCCAGGGCAGTAAGGATCCCCATTATCACTCACCAGTACTCACGGTTAGAGCATAGGATCGCAGTACAAGTTGTACGTTCAAACTATTAGGTAACTATTTCTTTATTTCAGACGCCTACGAAGCAGAGCAGCTACTGAAAGAGGTCGACATTCACTCTGTGACGGGAGTTTTAAAGTTGTATCTACGCGAACTGCCCGAAGCTTTGTTCACGGATGCGCTGTATCCAGAGTTATTGCGCGCTTGGGGCTCATCGCATGTACGTATTGTTATCTTTTTATTTTGACGCTGTGTATCTGTATTTCTAATCTGTGGTATTGATTTTCATATATCGCCATAAAATATGCGTACTAGCGGTTTTAAATTTTATCAGGCAGTGGTGCCTATTCTGTTGTGCAAAATTTCTAAACTAAACTAATTTGACGCGTTACGCGCGAATAAACTAAAAATAGTGCTTATCCTTTATGTCTAGAAATGGAAATTAGTCCGAGTATTTTGTGGTCCAACGTGCGTGATCAATTTTTCGTCGCAAGCCTGCAATGTGTTGCAGGCTTTAGTTTACAAACTTTGCCTTTTATAAATCCACAGAAGACCACCACTTTGCATGTGGGTGTGCAAAGTGCTGGTCTTCCGTGCTTAGTAAACGCTGAGTGGAGACTATTTTGGGACCACATACAATAAACATGTATGTGTGGTGTCTTTTGTATTGTTTATGTTAAACTTTTATATGATCCTAAATAAACTTATTTTCTCCTTTCTTGAATACTAAACTTGATTGAAAACGTTGCAGGGTGCGGGTGCGTCGGCGGATTCGGGCCCTGCGCAAACGCGACGACACGCCCTTCTGAAATGTTACGCTCAGCTGCCTGATCTCAACAAGAATTGTATCGACTTCCTACTTAATCATTTTGTTAAGTAAGTTTTCTATATTCTTATTTCAATACCCATACATTGAAGCAGTGCTTATGCCCAGTGGTTGAATTATGATCTGCCACCTAATAGAGAGTTTCTCGATTCGAATCCCAGGCATCTCGTGGCAATTAAATATTGTGTGCTTAGCGGTGAAGTAAATATCGTGAGGGTATTTAAATGTTAAAGAGTTCTCAATAAGTCATTGATCATGACAAGTGCGTGTTGACAAGGTTAGATGTATAAAGCTTGCCAACACGCACTTGGCCAGCGGTGAGTAAGGACTACTCTCTACTCATTTAGAGGAGATTAATGTCGAGTCATGTGCTGTTAATTAAATGGTGTTAACCGACGATACAATGTAAAAACTACAATAATAATCACAGAAAAAGTCATAAAGTTATTCTCTGCGAGGCTAGGATGTGCATTGGGCGCGTACAGATAATTTAGTCTACTTTTGTTGATTTCATTTCTCTTTCTAATCCTTAAAGACAAAAAAAGAGATCTACAAAATTGTCTCTACATACATATGTCATTGTCTCTACATAGGCTGGTGAGGTATAATATACAATTTTGTATGTTGTGTTTTCCATAACATTGTGTTATTATTGAAAACTTTCAAGCCTTTGATCATACAATTGTAACGCTTTACTTGAACAGGGTGAACCAGCACGAGAGCGAGAACAAGATGTCGCTACACAACCTGGCGACAGTGTTCGGGCCCACGCTGCTGCGGCCGAGCGCGCAGGGCGGCAAGCTGCGCGCCGACCAGCTCGCCGCCGGCACCGTGGACGCCATGGCGCAGGCCGGCATCCTCTACACGCTGCTGCAGCAGCGCCACCTCGCGCAGCAGCTGTGCGCGCACCGCCCGCACGCCGCCAACGCGCCGCAGCTACTCGACTGACCTCTGTACACCCATATCCCCTAATAGACCAGGGTAGAAGCCTTTAAAAATAATAAAAAGTGAAAAAAAATAATAGTAGGATGAAACCCATTACAAAAGGAGGAGAATATTATAAAAATTAAAGGAAAAATAATTTACGGGCGATCTGAGGTCGGGGAGGGGGTGGGAGTTTTTAAGGGTAAAAAACGGTTTTTCTCGATTTCCGGCAAAACTAAAAGTCCTATGAAAAAAGTCAAATGACAAAGAGTTGTAGGTGATAAAAAGATCTAAAACTTTTGTATTTACACTTTTTTCACATAACCTCAAAATTTATGTGAAAATTTCAAAAAACCAAGTTTTTGGTTTTTTATTATTATCTTTTACAAAAAATTTTTTTTTCACGAAATTTGGTGAAAACTTACCTTTTTATATCCTTATTTTGAATTAATATCGAAAAAGCACCATAATTTTCAATCGAAAATTCAGCCGTCAAAATATCAGCTATTATTTTTTTTTTGTTTTAAAAATTATCGACCCTGGTCTATAAGGGCTTAAACACATCGTGGCGGCACAGCAAGGGATTTCAAGTTTTTACCAATGGAAATTCAAACGTATTTGTTTGAATGGCCATTGGTAAAAACTTGAAATCCCTTGCCATGCCGTCCCCAGTACGCGTTAGTCATAAAGCACCAACCAAGCCAGCCAAATTCCTTTCAAAGCTTTTCGTAAGTAAGACCAAAAACTCTTATGCCCCAAATTGAATTGACTGACCCCTAAAATATTGCTAAAATTCAATTAAAATTAGAATATTATAATATTAATTGAGGACTAGGCGTGTCATTCCCCTTGCCCCCCAAACCCACCGTAATAAAATATTTCCTTTGACACTTTACGGATACGAATTATACTGATTTTCCATTTCAAACATTCCTGTGACTTTGTGGTCTTACATGGTAGCGTCATCACAGAACTTTGAATATCAATAATGGGATGATCTAATTGAGTACTCTATTATAAAAACCTAGAGCATGGATGTGTGTCCCTGCATGCATTGCGTCCTTTACCCAATCAGCGCAGTGGCGATTATTGTAGGGAATCCCAGGTTCCACCAATAAATATTATTTGAGGTGATCGCAATTTTATGGTAACGTGAAATCAACGAGTCTACCCGTGAAATTCAAAATTTTCGTGGTTTTTTGCAATTTGTACGCTAATTAGACATAATAGGCTTATGGCAGTCAAATTGCGGGAATGGCAGTATCATCTTTACATTTGTATATCAAAATCTTTGCTTAAATGTTGGATACATTTAAGCAAAATTTCTAAGAAATATTATTACCTATATCTTTCACTTTCAAGGAAAGATTTTTGTATTAACGCGTGGTATTGGCATTTCCGCAATTTTACTGTTCAGTGGAAGCCATGTTCAAAGTTCTAAAGTTGTTATATCACAACTGTCGAACTAAATGGCCCCAATCACCAACCATAGTGATGGTTTGTACATTTTATTTATTGACTGTGCACTTTACATTTACCTGTAGTTATTAAGTTATTTATACAATTATTATTTTTTAATTATTATTGACATACCACTTGTTTAGTCACAAATGACGAAAATATGCCTAGTGTTTTTCCAATACCAATTTGAAATATGTAAAATAATTTTTCATACACATAAAAAGACTTCCACAGCTGCCACTTCTTAGCGTTATATTTCCAGTCTCATTTATTGAACTGGTAATAATATGTATTTAATATTGTAAGTTGGTGTTCATTTTTTATAAGAGCAGAATGTTGATGTATAAACAATTTTTGTAATTATATTGCGATGCAGGCGCAAATGTTAGATTTTTATATAATTATTAAATTGTATACAACTGAATTTGTATTTAAAATGCCTTACATTGCAATTATTCACGTGAAGCATTCCATATGTAACCGACTGAATTTTTATATTATTAGGAATTACAATTTGAATTTTGCACAAAAAACTTTAATGTTAATACATATTTGGAAAGAAGCTCTTTCCCAAAACTATTACATTTTTTGGTATGTTAGTCAGCCATAAGTAGGGAAAAAAATTAAAAATAAAATAACTTTTTTTAATATCAACCTTGTATTGAAAAATTCATAAAGTCTTGTTACCTCCAACATATTCTTAAAATTAAACGACAAGTGCAGCTTTTCAGAGACTTAAAAAATTCTGTGATTGATTGGAAATTCTGTAAATGATCGGCGTTTTAATAGTGTCACTTTAAATTCAGCTTTACATTATAGATTAGCACTATTGTTATTTTTATGTATAGACTATTGAAATTAAAGGGGTTCTTAGATTGGGATGTCCAAAATACATTTGATGTTTTGGAAAAAGGTGACTTTCTATATACTATTGTATATGTGAGTATGAAATGTATGTTTATTATGTTTTTTTTTATTTAAAAGAGAGCAAAATGTAAGAAATCACATAAAGGAGGTTTTACTTAACTTAATATTTTATATGATACCAAGCAAATTTCATATTTAGCAGTTCATTATTATATCAATAACCAACAAAATCAGCATCAGCAGATTTTTTTTATTTTTCTGTAGCTCGAAGTACAGTGTGAAACTAATAAATGTATAAAATATTAAATTGTATTATATGAAGATAATTGTCAGGCTTAGAGTATCACATAATATTTGGAGTGAAAAAATAGACTAGGTATTGACATTTTAAATCCAGTATCCATTTTGGGTGTTTGATTTCGACTAATTTGATTGGTGCTAATTTTTCTGGTTATTAAAAATAACTCAACTGCTAAAAATATCACCAAAAAAATACATACATTAATTAGTAGACTTATTAGTAGAGGATGATGGGCCTTATTTGTAGAGGAGGCTTGCATGTATGTAGAGATGTATATGGAGGACTCAAGCTAATGCAAGCCTTGCTCTTATCTCTCTCCTCTCACTAATGCAACTATAACTTTTTCTGACCATTTCTTCATAGTTTTATTTTCAATATGTATCATAAAATGGAATGCATCAATTAAAAAGTCAATAAATATGTACTAGATTAATAACAATGAGTGGCCTGTAACATATTGCAGCATTTAAGTCGCTAGTCGTGCTTATAAAATATTTTATAATTATGTTACATACCATAAACTTTTAGTCCTTTATTGACCAGCAATCATTTGTCTGCACATGCAAGATGATTATTATTTAACAGCTATTATTAAGTAGTTTTACAAGTAGGTTGTAATTAATTATTCAATTACTTAGTACTTAATAAAAACAAGCTACCAAAAACAAAAATTGTAGAACAAAGTTATGTTTCATTCAAATTTCTACTAGTATTGTTGATTAATTTGTTTATTGCTTATTATTTTTTATTTGTTAAACTAATATTTTTTTGTCATTTATAGAAAAATATCTTTATAACTCCTGGCTTCGACTGTGTGAATTTCTGAGAATCACTGATTTTTTCCTGGACAAAAGTAGCCTTTGCGTTGACCCAGGTTATAAGTTATCTAACATTCCAGATGTCTGACAGTTTGGTTTAGTAGTTATTGCCTAATTGAATAACAAAAATATAAACTCACAATCTTACTCGCAGACTTTCACATTTATAACATTATTACTACTTATTCAGGTTTTATTTCTCACCAAAGATCACCATGAAGTGATGCTATTATAGAGTATCTTTTTTTAAATTGAATGCATTTTTTGACAAGAAATTAATTGGCCCTTCCATCAACAAACTACCAAATTACAGTATTTGTGGTTTTGTAAGTCATAGACATTAGTTGTTGGTACCAAGAAGAACCAACGGTTTATTAATTTGTACATTTTTTGAATAATTATTTTTATTAATGTAAACTTAGTAATCACTTATCACATAACTCACATAATATATTAATTATTATTAAAAAGTAATCTTAAGGGAAATCACAGAACTTTTTAATAATATAGAGCATTATGCACTTTTGAACACGATTACTGTTAGTAAAAAATATTTTAGTTAAGAGTTTTGAACAACCATGTTATTTTGTTTATTTATTGTTCCTCAAAAAGCATATATTTTATTTTACTAATGGAACATTTGTATGGATAGTGGATGAGATCAATGGACATTGAAAAGAATAAGAATCCAATAAAGGGATATGATTTTATATAAATTAAAAATATGCCTTAATGTTGTTGATCAATATAAAATTTGTATGAAATTATTTTTACTTTCATTATTAAGATATATTACCAAGGGATTGATTTCAATGCAATGCTTCAGTATTTGGTGCAGGTAGCACAGCACAATCATATGTTTTTTTCATATTTTGCCCATCAACAACTGACCAGATAATATGTATACTTAATGATTGTAACATCATTAAGTATACAATATCTGGGTGACCGAGCTTTGCTCGGTTGCCAATAGATGGCAGCAGGGTTCATATTTTTTTTTTGGTAAATTCGACATTTTCTAAAAGTGAATCCTAGCTAGATCGATTTATCGCCCCGAAAACCCCCTGTATACTAAATTTCATGAAAATCGTTCGAGCCGTTTCCGAGATTCAGATTATATAGAAATATATATATATACAAGAATTGCTCGTCTAAAGGTATAGGATAATAACTGGTCAGTTGTTTTTCTTGCAAATAAATAAAAATACATTGTTCTGTGTTCACTGTTTAGAGTTTATTTCTTATCTTTAAAATCGTCATTTTGTGCATCAACATTCATTTATTTATATGATATAAGAACACATTTTGGTTAAATGTATTTAATTTTTGTATATAAATGATACTAAATGTAGTTATTAACCTTTCACAATAAAATGTATTTTTAATACACCTTTAAATAAAGTTTCATTTATTAAACCTGTCGAAATTACTTTAATAATATTTTAAAAGTAATGATTGTACACATTTCATTAACATGATATCAGAGGTATTTTCAATATAATAAATAACTACTGCACTAGATACCAGTACAGCAGATGCTAATAACCATGATTTTCTACTTAAAATTATAACAAGTATACACAAACACAAATAAACAGCTGCTCTAATCAATACATTTTTCAACAAGACCCTTTGACGGTCATTGCTCATACATTTCCCAATCCACAACACATTGTCAGGTTCACAAGTTGTACAGTCTCCAGGGCCAGGACCTACGCAGGTACTGCAAGTTTTATCACATCTCTTACACATGTAGGAGCCTTCGCTGTTTATACAAAATTCTTTGGCTTTACAAACATCTTCCAAACATTCATTAACATCAATGCAAACTCCAGATTGACTACTCCAGCCTCTTGCACATTGTACACAGGCATTTGGTCCATCGCTGTGACATTCATTACAAGCCTTATGGCACGGCTTGCACACATTCTCAGCACTATAAAAGTTTGCAGAACACTCGTCACAGTAACTCCCAGAATATCCTATACAAATGCATGTACCGTTTCCTGTACGTGTTCCATCACCATCACATTGTCCCTTGCCTCCGCACACTCGATTGTTTTTATCACGGAGACAGGGAGTGCAGGCATCTCCAAAATGATTTGCCGGGCAACAATGTTGAAGATTTTCGATGCACAACCAAGTATATAGATCTGAGTTGACATTATTTTCATTGAACCACCATTTTTCTAAAACCTGCTCAGACTCTTCAGAAAGTGCATAACAGTGCTCTTGATGTGTTTTCAGCTCGGAACATAGACCTTCTTGTATCTCAACTAAACGCATCTCACTACGTGCATACGATTTCAATTTCGCCTCTTCCCAAGCAACATCACCACCTTCGTGTTTCCCTCTAGAGGTTCTATCAAGCCAAGTATTAAAAGAGTCTGTTAAAACTTTACAACGCTGACACTCATTTAATTTAATAGATTTTCCTGGAGACCGTTTTTGGCTCAAAATAATCGGCTCCTTCAGTGTAAACAATATGTATAAAAAAATAAACTTTGATAAAGTAACAGCCATAATGAATTAAAGTAATGGTTTTTCCGGGATTGCATTTGAAATACGCATCTGGATTTATGGGGTGGGGGTGGAGGGGGGGGTGAGGGGGGAAGGTAGGAACCCTCCCCACCATCCCCCGCGGCGCGGAAACCTATAATTTTTTTTTTATTATTTTTTTATTTTTTGAGGTTATGTGTTAACTTTATATAAGAATTTACGACTATAGCCTAAGAAAAAGTGGGGGACCTAGGAAAACTCCTTAGCCGTCACCCTCTTCCCCTCCAAGAGCATGTCGACGGAGCCCCGCTTCGCGGGGCTCCTATTTCTGGGTGGTCAAAAAAGGAAAATAACCTTAACCTAATTACCTATAGGTGCACATTGTTGGTTGGTTCTGAGATAGTAAAATAATACAACAAATATTTAATTAATTATAATTTTTTTTTATTATTTTTTTTATTTTTTGAGGTTATGTGTTAACTTTATATAAGAATTTACGACTATAGCCTAAGAAAACGTGGGGGACCTAGGAAAACTCCTTAGCCGTCACCCTGTTCCCCTTCAAGAGCATGTCGACGGAGCCCCGCTTCGCGGGGCTCCTATTTCTGGGTGGTCAAAAAAGGAAAATAACCTTAACCTAATTACCTATAGGTGCACATTGTTGGTTGGTTCTGAGATAGTAAAATAATACAACAAATATTTAATTAATTATAATTTTTTTTTTATTTTTTTTTTTTTTTTTTTGAGGTTATGTGTTAACTTTATATAAGAATTTACGACTATAGCCTAAGAAAACGTGGGGGACCTAGGAAAACTCCTTAGCCGTCACCCTCTTCCCCTCCAAGAGCATGTCGACGGAGCCCCGCTTCGCGGGGCTCCTATTTCTGGGTGGTCAAAAAAGGAAAATAACCTTAACCTAATTACCTATAGGTGCACATTGTTGGTTGGTTCTGAGATAGTAAAATAATACAACAAATATTTAATTAATTTCCTAGGTCCCCCAGTTTTTTTTAGGCTATAGTCGAAATAAAAAAATAATAAAAAAAAAATTATAGGTTTCCGCGCCGCGGGGGATGGTGGGGAGGGTTCCTACCCTCCCCCCTCACCCGCCCCTCCACCCCCACCCCATAAATCCAGATGCGTATTTCAAATGCCGACCCGTTTTTCCACATACGGATACGAATAACAAATGATTTTAATCCAAATAATTCGTATATTTGTATGTAGTCGATAAATAAATTTAAATTTCCATTTTCTTTTGGAATAATCTCGGAAGTCGGAATCAGTCGGAATCACAGACCGCACAAACACAGAAGTCAGAACACTTCATTGATTTCATCATTGGAATACATAGACTCTATAGCGAGAGCGCACAAATCACAGAACACTTAAACCTACTCCCTGCCGATATTACACTGTGCTTTAAATAGGATCCTATCTCGCACCACAGATCGTCTAGAAATGATCTACTTGATAGTAAGAATGTATGGCCGATATTACACTATCATAATATATTCATCATAAATATATGATGTCATATCTGTCAAATTCTAGGATCATTTTTATATGATTCAGTTCTTCATTTTTACATATTACACTACAATGATATAGATAACTACATATATAATGACTAATGACTAAATGACATAGATCGTAATAGATATACCTAATCAAAGGATCATATCAACGTCATATACTATCAAGATGGCCGTGTATTCGTTGTTATTGAGATCTGAGGCTATTTATTTTTCGTACATCTGCAACGAGGCATACTCTTCCCGATAAATCCGATAATGTTTCTGCAATGACTACCATTATTGACAATCGTTTGTCACGATTTTTATAATCTGGAACCAGATTATTGTACAAACACACATTTTCTTCGTAAAGGCTAATTAGCTTTTTTGTACTTTCAATATTCCAGTCGAAATTCGTTTTGGAAGACGCCATTTTTTTGGTTACACAGACGAGAGTAGAGAGTAGAAACATATGATCCTATTTGTGCGCATGCTATTAAATAGGATCCTAGAACTATGATTATAGACAAATCTACATATTACACTGTCATATGTTCCTCATATAAAAATGACTTACATTTCTATGATCCTATATATATGATAGTGTAATATAACACTATAGGGTTCAAGTTGCTCATATCTGAGTGCAATGTTTGTGGTCTGTGGTTGGTCTGTGGTGCAATGGCCTAACTATGAATTACCTTTTTGCAAAGAAAATAAATTACAATGGAAGCTCATATGAGTGCAATTGTTGCTGCAACTACTTTTACTGCTTCTTACTCTTTTTACTTATGAAAAGAAAAAAAAGAAGCAAAAGTGGAGTAAAAAAATTGAATTCGCTCTTAGGTCTCACGGCGGCTATCAAAAGAGGATCATTCAAACTTACTCGAGGAACTTCGATTTGATGATAAAAACTGTTACATAACCAATTTGCGCATGGAAGAATCTGCATTTATCTGAATTCTTACAAAAATTGCTCGCCTTATCATCATACAAGCAATCCATCTTAGTTAATAATTATTGAAAATAGTTGTCCTTGTCTGTGTTCTCAAAGATCAACATGTTGACAGATAGTATCCTGAGATATGATCATGGAGTATTTGGGCCATTACACTGAAATGAAATGAAATGAAATTTACTGTCACTATTCCTTAGATTATGTACAGTCGCGGAATGAAAAGGTTCGTCACCTTAGTGTCGATATTCGTTTGCACTAGTACTCGAGTACTGCAAGAGTCCATTATGCCAACATTCCAGTGCAAGAAACATCGCTGCTTACATTTGAATAAATATGACGTTTGCTATCGAATAAGGTTTTGCTTGTTTTTTCTATTCCGTTAATGTATTAAACCAAATATAATACCAAAATGTATTAAAACCTCACTAAAACCTTAGTTATTTAGGAGAAATTATGATATTTTGAAATTATGACATTGACTGATTGACAATAGTTTCAGAAATAATAATGTCAGGTTGAATTAACAAGAAGGTTGCAGTTTATCCATAATAATCTTGTTGACAAGATAAATAGTCAAACTACCTTGATCTGAACAATTTTGAACTTTACTAACGAACAGTTAAACTTTATTTTCTCTAACTCGAGTCTATTCTGTAACACAGTTTCAAAACGTAATATGTGCTCGTGATACGTTGAACGAATCAATTTGAAAATCGACGAACCTTTTCGTTCCGCGACTGTACAATTAGTTACATTAAATAAACTTGTTTTAATACTATACCTATATACCTTGAATTAAGTCACCTTAAATTTCATAAAACTCTGTGGTATTTACTTAGGTATTATACAGTACACTGATTTATGTAATATAAAACTATACATACTTAAAAAACATAAAAAATCTACCTCACGCAACCAAGCCAAGCGCTTAAGCATAACAAGGATAAGGTCGAATTTTGCAGAAGTTCTTTGTATTATAATCTATTACAACTAGACACTATCTTATTTCTAGTAGTCATAGTTAAAGGATCCTATAATATATAGTATAGTGTATTAAATATCGGCAAGCACAAATTGGTCGGAACTCGGAACTCAGAATATTAACACCACGGAATTAATAAGTAGGTACCTACACTCAGATGAAGGATGGGATTATTGGTCTGAGGTAAATACACTCAGATGAAGTACCTACATGATTAACACAGACTACAGAGTACTTGTTTCTTCTTCTTCTTTTGAGGTATTGGCTCCGCGCGTAGAGCGATTGAACCATTGACAATTTTCTTGATCGTTTCAATTTTTTTTTGGCGAGGAAACTTATTTACAATCTAAATTAATTTTTTTTAAATATGTAACGGAATTTTGAAAAGGATCAAAAAATGATACTTACAACTATATACTTAATATCATTTCATAGAAGAACTTTTTGACGTGACAACGTCTTATAAATCGATAGAGCCGGTTGCACGCACGAAAAAACATGACTCATCCGGCGTTACCTCGCTCATGCGGCGTTACCGGCGTTACCTCGCGAGCGCGGAACGAGCGACAAAGAAGACGTTGACACGTTCAACTATCGTCAGTAAACCGACTTTACAGGCAACCAATTTTTTTTCAATCTGGAATGAATAATTTAGAATATAATTCAGCTCGTAAATATTTTTAAAAACGTATTTACAAAAATAAAAATTATGTAAACTAAAACCATAGATTATACTTAAAATCTGTGACTAAAACAAACATCATTAGAACAAAACCATATTTTGATTTCACCAATCTATTATGACGACCGAATGGCGTAGCGGTAGCGAACCTGCCGTCTGCGCCGGAGGTCGTGGGTTCGATTCCCACTACTGGTAAATATTTGTGTGATGAGCATGAATATTTTCCAGTGTCTGGGTGTTTTTCAATATATTATATTTATGTATATTAGTATGTATGTATATTTATCAGTTATCTAGTACCCATAACACAAGCTATCGCTTACTTTGGGCACAGTATTACAATAATATATATTGTAATACTGTGCTTTGGGGCTAGATTGCGATGTGTCAAATGTCCCGTATATATTTATTATTATTTATTATCTATGGATTGCCTGCGGGACGAATGGACAGATCTATGGATTTCACTCTGTGATCAGTGATTTTGCCAGGAGTATCATAAACAACCCACATGAGGAGTATGGTAATAATGCTCTGTGGATTTTGCCTCTGCAGGTGCGGAATCAAAAATCATTAAATTTTTATTGAATTCAGATTTACCATTTAATTGAGTGAAGGTTGTAATTCTAAATTCCACTATGATTACTTTTTCCTTTTAAGTTAAAAATGTAAAACTACTCTGCGCTAAAGCTATTACGTAGTTGAAGTGTCAATATAACCTAAGAACGAACACATGCAAATTTAATTTTGGTTTATAATGGCAGACAAAATAAGGTATGTATTTTTGTGATTGCTCATAAGCAAAATTAAATATAACTATTTACGTGGTATACAATACTATAGGGTATTGTTAATTGAATTGTTTTTCTTTGCTTAAAAATTAATGTTTCTGTTGCAGGATCAATTCCAAGTTCGATTTAGAAGACAATTACGAGCCATCTGATTCGGAAAATGACTATTCCGTATCGGAAAAACACATTTTAGATAAACTACGTAAAAGAAAACATCAAAATTCAGATAGCGAAGAAGAGGTGTATGCTTTTTCTGGGTCAGATGCAGAGTCTGAAGAGAAAAGTGATTTAGGTATAGCTGATAGTGATTTGGATGGAGGTGAAAAGTCCGACGATGATTTACCAGACTCCAAGGCGTGGGGTAAACGGAAGAAGTCTTACTATTCAACAGATTATGTTGATGAAGACTATGGAGGCTTTGGTGACGATGAAGAGGATGCCCTCATGGAAGAGGAAGAAGCCAAAAATATACAAAAGAGATTACTGGAACAACTTGGAGAAGACGATTTTACCCTTGAGTTCTTCAACAAACAGATTGCTAAGAGTGATGAAGGGGACACATTGATTAAACATGACATAAGTCAGATGTCCAAAAGGCAAAAGCTGCAATTATTTGAAAAGGAGAGCCCTGAGTTCTCTGGTCTGATAGAGGACTTCAAGTCAAAGTTGACCGTAGCAAAGGATGACTTAAAACCAGTTTTGGAACTTGTAAAGGGTGGAAAGCTTCCTAGTTGTTCGGCATCCAAATTTGTCAAAACCAATTATGATCTGATCTTAAATTACTGCACAAACATAAGCTTTTACCTTCTGTTAAAAAGTCAAAAGATCAATATTCAAAATCATCCTGTGATAAAGAGATTGTATCAGTATAGACAAATGCTTAAAAAGATGGAACCTATATACTTAGAAGTGATTAAACCACAAATAGATAAAATATTGCATGCCTTGAAAAATAATTTAGAATTGCAAGTTATCAGAGAGAGTAAAAGTAAGAAGCGCAAATTAGGAAAGCAATCAGAAAATCCTACCAAGAAGCTTAAGTTATTGAATGCTGTTGAAAAAGATGATGGAGCAGACACAGGTGTTTCTGGTGATGATGGAGATGACATTGATTCTGTGCATGGTGAAAAGGAACAAAATGCTGATCACTCTGAAGAAAGTGGCTTTTCAGATAATGATGGAGCAGAAGATGAACAAAATAAACCAACAAGTTCAAATAATGAGGATATTTCTGTGGATGTAGGGGACAAAAGGGAGATCACATACCAAATTGCTAAAAACAAAGGCTTGACACCACACAGAAAGAAGGAACAAAGAAATCCTAGAGTGAAGCATAAGCTGAAATATAGAAAAGCTAAAATAAGGAGGAAGGGTGCTGTGAGAGAGCCACGAACAGAAGTAACAAGATACGGCGGTGAACCTTCAGGCATAAAGGCAAATGTGAAAAAGAGCATTAAAATTAAATAGGGTGCTGTGTAAAATTATTTTTATTCATTATGTTTTAAGTTTATTTTCACAATAAATTGATTTGTAACAGCAACATATTTTCCTGTTTTTCTTCTAGTGTTGCCACCTGTAAAATACATATTCAATGAATTTTTGTCAGTAATAACTATTATTTTTATTTAAATCTACTAAGTAATACATGAATGTTTAAGGTGGTAGCATCCGGGCACAAAAATTCAAGTTTTGCAAAAATGAAATGAATTTCAAAAAATGTATTGATATAATATGTACTCATATTATGATCAATGTATTAATTAGGATATTTTGTCATGTGGATAGGCCACAGTAGAATGCACCAGTAGTAACACAACTACCTACTTACACAGGCAGTTAAAATGATGCAAGTGTCAAGAGTTTAAGGAGTAAAATGTCAACTTACAGTTTCAAAACCTTGTCTTTTCCTCCTGAAGCGACATAAGAACCATCAGGAGACCAATCAACTGCATACACTTCATCTGCATGTCCCGGTAAATCCAACTCTAGCTTCTTTGTTTTCATGCTCCATACTGCAACAAAGACAATGTTATGTAATGTTTCATAATTAGCTGATTACGCAAATTACGTGTGACAGCCCTAAGAAGATCGCCGACGAGTTACGTGTGGCAGCCCTACGAAGATCGCCGACGTTGCAAACTCTACCATCACGTAAAACTGTTTATTAGGGTCAAGCTCCATCGTAATAAGTTAAAATCTAGATTAGGTCATTCTTATCCTAACATCGGTTAGATTCACCATATATCTATTATAGCCTAGTAATAAGTATCTTTTTTGTAGTTTAAAGATTATTAAAAATTAATACAATAAGTCCTTTTTTTTAATCCTCCAAGTGCCACTAACGTAATTCGCACATAGTTTTATTCATAATATTATCTTTCCATTGTTCACATCATCTCATCATCCACTGTTGGAAATAGGCCTTCCCAAGCAAGAACCATAACTTTTTCTCAGTCTTCTTGATCTCACCACTACCCGCCACCCGAGCAATCTTGCTGGTCCATCGAGCAGGAGTTAGCCCCAGGCTACGCTCGCTTATACGCGGTCGCCACTCAAAAACTTTCCTGCTCCATCGAATATCGCCCCTACGACGAAAGTGTCCTGCTCACTGCCATTTCAGCTTGCTAATAATTTTAGTAGCGGGAGCCCATGATGCTAAATCGGTAATTTCTTGAGCGTCGTGAGGACCAATTGCATTGCAAATATTAGGTGCTAAAATGAAAAAGAGGTTATATGAAGTTTGATATTTTAGTTGTGCAGGGGGAAGCCAAAACAGGTTTTCAAAAAATTTAAAAAAAATTGTTGATAAAAGTATACTCAGTGCATCAGATTTTTATACACACGCTTTTTCTTGATGTGCTAGCTGTCCTAACCCATAGTCAGACAAATATGACAAGGAATTTCCTTAATCTGCTGGGTTAAAAATAAAATGTTGAAACCGGCAGATTAAGAAAATTCGTCGACATAATTGTCAGATTATGGGGTCAGGACTACAAGCCCATCAAGATGAAGCATCTGTATAAAAATCTGACGCGCACGAAAAAAAATTTTCAGTCACGATTTTTTTTCATCCCCCACTACTGATATAGCATACATTATAATATAACCTGATTTTTTTTAGCATCCAATTTTGAAAATCCAATGGGACGACATTCGAGTAACTACCAAAATCCCCTCTTGGGCTCCCCTACTATTTGGGCTATGTCAGTGATGGTTCTCCTACGGATGTCCTCATTTGAGATTTTCATCTAATCTTAATATCTTTCATTATAGGTACCTTTAAGTGTTGAATCAGCGCTTGAACTGAGCAGCAGCCTGGAGTCAGCCGACCAAGCTAACATGTACACAGCTTGCACATGTCCTCTTAACGTTGTTATGAATTTTCCCGATGTAGACTCCCATAATTTTACTGACTTGTCAAAAGATGCAGATGCCATCAACCTAAAGCGTAAAGTTCAAAATTAACAATTTTACTATTTCAGAATAAGTAGATGAACTAAGGAATTATTTATTTTACACCACACAAAAGTAAGAGAAAATACACGACGACCGAATGGCGTAGTGGTAGCGAACCTGCTGTCTGCGCCGGAGGTCGTGGGTTCGATTTCCACTACTAGTAAATGTTTGTGTGATGAGCATGAATGTTTTCCAGTGTCTGGGTGTTTTTCAATATATTGTATTTATTTATATTAGTATGTATGTATATTTATCAGTTATCTAGTACCCATAACACAAGCTATCGCTTACTTTGGGGCTAGATTGCGATGTGTAAAATGTCCCGTATATTTTTACGTATAAAATTACTAAAATTAGGTCGTACTCTGGTTTCCCTTCAAAACGTATAAATCTTTCGCCTCTAAAATTAGGTCGTTGTCGCTAAGGGCAATGATTTTTGCAAAAATAAAATTTATACATCTACATTTCTTTCATAAATATTAAATACATTGCTCAAAAATTCCCATTCTGCATTTCCCAGATTTGTAGCTATTGAGTATTTAGTTTCTTGTATTTACTCACCGTGTATCAGGCGAAAATTTGACGTCATTCACCAGCTGCTGATGCCCAGTCATACGAGCGAGCGGTCGCTTTTCTTTCTCCGGCAACCACAGGAACAAAGTGAAATCGTCTGACCCACTGACCAGTCGCTCTTCCCCTTTTGGGCATGTTTGTTCATACCTCTCCAGTGCTCGCTGCTGTAGAACTTTTTCTAAAACATTTTTATATAGCTTACTACTAGTAATTTTTTTAACTACATTATTTTAAAGACTAGGTGCCAAACGGTAGGACACGTGTACTAAGGATTCTTTTGTTATCATCTTAATTATAACAGTTTATAAGAAATTAAATGTTATTTTTAAAGAGATCATCATCATCATCATCGCGTGCTCTCTTCCTTAAATTGAAGTTTGGCGGTCAACAATCGAAAAGCCTTCCTATTAAGCAAGTCCTGAGTAAGTAAGTCCGGTCCACCCCTTTATAACGTCCAATCATTTGCGTCTCTGGCAGCCTGGAGATCTCTTCCCATGCAACTTTTTCCTCTAACTGCTCTCCTCTTTACAGGTGGCCAAAGAAAGCAACTTTTCTGCACATAAGGGTGGACATAAAGAGATTATCTCTTCTATCTTAATATATTTTCCATTCCTTATAAGAACTGACCCTTACCGCAAAAATCAAATATGGTCTGGTGGTATTTTGAACAACTCTATGTTCTGAGAGGGGCCTCAGTAGTGACCAAACAATGGGTTGAGTATTTGAGATGATGATCATAACTATTTTATCCATGATAATACTAGCATTACTGATACTATCGTTACTATTACTTACTATCGTTTGTATGATCAAGCTTATCCAGTATGGGGTGGAAAGGTCCAGTCCTCAGAATATAATCTGTGCTCAATGCTAGCGTGTTAACCCAATGCGCGTGACCTTCTAGCGTTCTACATAATATGCCATCTTCTGATCTCCATACCTGTATTCAAAATAACTTTATATTAAGTATGCAATATAATTAGAAAATTAAGCTTGTGGGTGCAATTTTGACACTGCATTTGACTTATTTTTAAGGCAATGTAAGAGGCACTTCCTGGACATAGGTGCCTCTTCTTGTGAAAGAATTATCTAGGAAGTGCCTTTTGCATTAAATATGCAGAATTAAGTCAGTATTAGCATTAGTATTAGCATTATATTATATTATAATGTATGTGAACTCGCCATCCTCACATAAACCTCACATAAGCCTCCTTGAGTTTAAGAGGATGGAAGTTATTTATCGATAACTGTTTTTTGGCACAATTTGAATAAAAACATTAAATAAAAATAAATAATAAATTAAACTGTTCTGTGGTAAGAAGGTGAAGACAGAGCAAAGAGTTATTTGTTCTCTTAAGAACAAAAGAAGTTTTTGATGAAGCTTTGATAGTAAACTGAAATGTGTGCATTTTTTTCGTTTAATAGGTATTACTAACACAAGGTGCTGTCTCCGAAACTGTACCTTTATGGTTCTATCTTGTGAAGAGGTGTAGATGAGGCCAGTGCCACCCCACTTGACACAGGTCACAGCTTTTGAGTGACCTGTCAGGCTCAGCACGGTGTGACCTGTTACTGTGTCCCATATGCGAACATCGCCGTCTTTGGAAGAGCTGGCAAGTTTGCGGCATTCCGGGTTTCTGAAAAGAATATACACATAACAAGTATTATTAAACAGAAGAATGACTGATATGTTGCTACTTACACTAACATTAATGAGGTACAATTTTTGACGACCTCCCTGGCGCAGCGGCGGCACGCTCGGATTCGAGTGGGAGGTAGCGGATTGGATTCCCGCGACGGGCCACTTTGGAATTTTATAAATTCTAAATTGGCTCAGGTCTGGTCTGGTGGGAGGCTTCAGCCAAGCTAGTTACCAACACACCGCCAAGTGATTTAGCATTCCAATGCGATGTCTGTAGAAACCGTGACCTTCCAAGTCAGTACGATAACAACTAAACAAAAGGACCAATAAAACTCTCTCTGAGCCAAAACTTATTTGAAAAATATTAGTTTTTGAAGTCAAATAAGTTTAAGCTCTATCAAGTAGCAAGAGGCAAACATGATTGCAACTTTGATCAGAAAGGTGGATTAGCCACTCCCTGTGCTACAGAAGTAGCTGATACGAGTATGTACTAAAGTGTCATCACATATTCTGAGTATAGTTTGTTCTCTATCATTTTGCCATGCAGCCTGTTGCAGCTTCGGTAGTCTTAAAGGACATTTACACACAACCAAGCGCATTTAAATATAATTTATACTACCAGTGGAAATTTAGAACCTTGGGAGTCTAGTTAAGTAGCAGAATCTTTTGGTTGAAACGATGATGACAACCCTAATTTTGTATTTGAACTTAATGCAATTTTCTAGTAACATAATATGATTTATTGGTGATCTCTTTAAATTAGTTTGCTTAAATACTTATTAGGACACACCTATTATAATACATACAAAAACATTTATTTGGTACTAGACCTTATATCTCAGGATTTTAGGTGATTTATTGTGGAACTGATTTTGCATTGTTTGGTGACTACATTTTGGTGACAGATCTACTATTTTGAGGACAAACCCTATTATTTAAGAAACACAAAACTAATTAAATTGGTGATAGCTTAAATGATACCCATTTACTTGTAACGACAAATTGTAAGCAAATAGAATTTATTCAAAAAGTGGATTACGACTGTACCTGATGTAAGGTTCCCAAGCAAGAGCAGTGACCCATTGCTTGTGTCCCAACATTGTTTTGCCAATCTGGTTCCCAGATATGGGGTCCCATAGCATGATTCTGCCTTGTTTGCATGCTGATGCCAGCTTTGACCCATCTGGAGACCAGGCAATGCACAGCACCCAGTTTGTGTGACCTAAAAAAGAATACATTTCATATAAAGTCTAAAACATGTTACACACACTACAAAAAAACAAAATTTTCTTTAATGAAGTTCACAAACCAGCATGCTATGGCCATTTGAAGTTAGCAGCATGAGATGATAATCTATCTTAAATACATTATATTACCTTTACATACATGCAGAGGTGTTTGAGTGTGTAAGTCCCAAAACCGGACAGTCGTGTCTCCAGAGCCACTGGCTAAATGTTTACCCGATGGACTGAAGCTAGTTGATATTACAGCTTCAGCATGACCCGGTATAGAGCTGGAAGAATTTTTAACACTTGACACAAATATCATCCAGTACCAGCAAATATGGTCAGCAAGAAAATTAGTTCCTAAAATTGGCATCATTA
The DNA here is from genome assembly GCA_036785405.1 of Coenonympha arcania. NCBI lineage: Eukaryota > Metazoa > Arthropoda > Insecta > Lepidoptera > Nymphalidae > Coenonympha > Coenonympha arcania. Next base: position 11,298,914 of record CM072067.1, read on the forward strand.
TAGCCAACATAATATTATATTATCAACAATATAACTGGTTTCATATATCCTTGATTTGGCAAAAGTTTTTTTCCATGTAAATTATTTTTCACTTAGGGTATGAAAGTTAAAGCCCTATGCTCAAACATACCAAATATACACAATGAATTACATAAAAATTGTCAAGCGGTTTTGGAGGAGTTTTGTTATATCTGTGTCATTAAAGAAGAGTACAAAAAGTACAATCAGTTCAGACTGATTGTACTTTTTTACTCAATTGCAAATACTTGATGGTGAGTGTGGTGGTCATGATGCAGTCAATTTACCTCTCATTGGTTACTAGACATCACCACTACACTAGAGCACTAAATAGCTTAGTAAAACTAACTACACTACACTACACTATATAAATATTACCAGGTGACGATTCCACTTACTACTATGTCCGAGAGACTATCGGGAGCAAATGTTCAATTCAATTTTGGGGTTATGGCTTACAGCTGTGCCGACTAGGCACAATACACCTCGCCAGTGTCAGAGTTGATACGGAAGAAACACGTTTTAAGCTGATGGACGGTGATAACTGTGAATCTTTAAAATTGAAATTTAAATGTTAAAGAAATTGCTTGTGCAACATCACTACCTTGTGCAACGTGTGACAGGCCTGACTTTGAACACTGCCTGCTGTTGGTAGATGATCTCTACAACCTCTTCAGAGTTCAACTTGTCAATATCCAGAGCCTCTTTGAGAGTTGATGTTATTTCAACGTCTTTGACGAAAAACAGAAAGGGTTTGTCCTCCTAGAAAACAACTAATTTCTAAGCCACTGTTCTCCTAACAAGGGGTTTGTCATTGGTTTAAACAGTATTGCGATACGGCGTACGTAAAGAATAATTCAAAAATAGATACCTCTTTTAGTAAGGCATTGCAAATTAATGTTAATTGTTCCTTCGTAATGTTTAACGGTAAATCCAAAGGACTACCAGTTTCTTCCCCTGTATCCGATTTAAATCTAGCTTGTACACATATGGGTAAGTCATTATCTACATCCATTGTAAAACTTTTAATTAAAAGTTAGTGTTAAATTAAATCGCAAAAATCACTCGGCTTATAACCTAAAAGTAAAAGTTAAAACGTCAAATTCACGTGTTTGTCAACATTACAAAGACAAGGGTTTATTCCATTCAAAACAAGGAATATGTCTGTGTCTACAACTACTAGGAAGATTACCAACCTACCTACTCTATGTAGGTACTAGGACTAACAGCTATAACAGTCTGATAATATTACTTTACTCTATGATTCTGAATTTTTCTCAGATGATTATTGGTCTGAGGAATTTTTGCTCTTGCTCTGTGAGGAAAATTGGGAATATGGGAAGAACCATAGAGTAGGTTGGGGAAGAACCTTTGATTAAGGTACCTACTCTCTATTATGATCTATGGGAAGAACAAGGACTATAGAAAAATACATCACACAAGGATAGTGGTACATACGTGTGGTGCAGATTAAGGTTTGGTACCTATCTCCGTGGTATTGTCCTTGGTCTTTTTGTTGACGGCTCAGAAGGGCTGGAACCCAGAGCCGTAAAGCCAGTTTATTAAAAAAAAAATCTTTTTGTTGACATTCACCTTAATTAAAGTATACATTCACATTTCACAAATGTCATTTTTATTTTCAGCCAGGTAACATTGCGTTTTAATGTCATACGTCGGCTTTTCACTTACCTACGTGTTTGTTGCTGTAATTAGAAATTCCATTCTATTTAACTTAAAATGAAAATCTTATATATTTTGTTTATTTTGTGGCATGTGGCAAAATGTGATGAACATACGCATACCTACAAGGACGGTGAGCAAGTGGTGCTATGGATGAACACAGTGGGCCCGTATCACAATCGCCAGGAGACCTATGCATATTTTTCTCTACCGTTCTGCGCTGGCACGAAAGTGACCATCGGGCACTACCACGAGACGTTATCTGAAGCTCTTCAAGGAGTGGAGTTAGAATTGAGTGGGTTAGATATTACCTTCAAGGATAATGTACCAGCACAACAGTTCTGCGCTATCGAACTCAACGAGCAATCATACAAGGCGCTAGTCTACGCCGTCAAGAACCACTATTGGTATCAAATGTACGTGGACGACCTACCGATATGGGGAATCGTCGGCGAAATAGACGGTGACAATTACTATATTTGGACGCATAAGAAATTCGACATCGGTTACAATGGCAACCGAATCGTGGAAGTTAATCTTACGGCCGAAAATAAAGAACGACTGAGACCAAATGCTAAGATAGCGTTCACCTATGAAGTGAACTGGAAGAAGAGCAATATAAAATTCGAAGACCGCTTTGACAAGTATTTGGATCCCAATTTCTTTCAACACAGGATTCACTGGTTCAGTATCTTCAACAGTTTCATGATGGTAATTTTCTTGGTGGGTCTTGTGTCAATGATACTGATGAGAACACTGCGTAAAGATTACGCAAGGTACTCTAAGGATGATGATCTGGATGACTTGGAAAAAGACTTGGGCGATGAGTATGGCTGGAAGCAGGTTCACGGGGATGTGTTCCGACCTGTGCCACACCTGGCACTATTCTCAGCTCTCATTGGAGTGGGTCACCAGCTGACATTTGTGACTCTAGCTGTTATAATTTTTACAATATTTGGTGAACTGTACACTGAGCGAGGATCATTGTTGTCGACAGCAATTTTTATTTATGCAGCGACCTCTCCTATCAATGGGTACTTTGGTGGCTCTTTGTATGCTAGGATGGGTGGGAGGCTTTGGATCAAGCAGATGCTGCTGTCTGCTTTCTTCCTACCGGTGCTGGTGTGTGGCACCGCATTTTTCATTAACTTCATAGCTATGTACTACCACGCATCCCGAGCTATTCCTTTTGGGAGTATGATAGCTGTGATGTCTATTTGCACATTTGTGATTTTACCTCTTACGCTTGTCGGAACTGTTCTTGGCCGCAATTTGGCCGGGCAGCCTGACTACCCGTGTCGTATTAACGCTGTCCCTAGGCCGATCCCAGAAAAGAAATGGTTCATGGAACCGTTCATCATTATTATCATGGGAGGAGTTTTGCCTTTTGGTTCCATATTTATTGAGATGTACTTCATCTTTACATCATTTTGGGCCTACAAAATATACTACGTGTATGGTTTTATGTTGCTGGTGTTTGTAATCCTCATGATTGTCACTGTGTGTGTCACTATTGTGTGTACTTACTTCCTGTTGAACGCTGAAGACTACCGTTGGCAATGGACTAGCTTCCTCTCTGCCGGCAGCACTGCAATCTATGTGTACCTCTACTCCTTTTACTACTTCATATTCAAAACCAAAATGTACGGTTTATTTCAAACAACCTTCTATTTCGGCTACATGGCACTGTTTAGCTTGACTTTAGGCATCATCTGCGGCACTGTTGGCTACATTGGCACCAGTATATTTGTGAGGAAGATCTATGCTACTGTAAAGATTGATTGAATAGTATGCCTTGTTTCTATCTGCTTCGTTTCAATGGATCTTGTATAAGTTTTTCTTTGCTAGCAGCAATGAGATTGATGGTGTGATCTAGAATTCTATACATATAAACAATTTGCAATAATGGCTGCACATTCCTTGAAAAGGTTTTGGTTAATCAATAGAAATTAAATATGTCCTAAAACTTTTTGTAGAATCTTGGTCTTAATCCAATTAGCATGATTTTTTTATTACCTTATAAAAGGATTCTTTGATTTCATTTGGAACACCAAAATTAAATAACGATTAAGATTTTATTACATAATGTCTTAGATGTTTTAAACTTTATAGGTACTCTAAAATAGTCATGAAATTTACTATAAACTATTTAACTGTTATACCTTCCTATAACTATAACATCTATAATATCCCATTGTTTTTATGGACACACTTTGATTACCAAAGTGATTAAAGTGCCCATGGTAATAGTGTTAATAGTTTAATTCTCAATCAAATATTTCTCAATGTGTAAATATACAAAGTAAATTATTAATCGAAAATGAGTATTGAGGTATTGTTTAGTGTTTACATATTTGCTTATTTACTCTCTATATTATTTTGTTTCATGTAACAATAATATCAACTTAATTAAACAAGTACTAATGTTATGGCTAAACCTGAAAGTGTGTTTGTTTTTGTATGAAAGTGTTGTAGTGAATGAAAGATTGTAGTGAATATACTTATTAACTCAGGAAAGAAATATTTTTAACTAACAAAATCAGCAGTTTAGTTTAATTTTCTTTATTACAGTTGAACCTGAGTAAGTGAGAACAGGGTTAGTTAGAAAACTCTAGAGTATATACTGGATTTTATTTTTGTCCTTGTCACTCTCACAAATACATTGGTAGGTGGCGACATACGCATCGCAGAAAAATATAACAGAAAAACGACGTTTTACCTAATTACTAAGCTAGTTATCAAAAATCCGTTTCTGAGCGTTTTTATATATATATATATATATATAATATAATATAAAAAAATAATAACGATTACGATCCATTGTAGTTTCCGATGAAAAATGGAAACTTTTTAGAGCTCTTCTTATTGAGAAAATTTTATCCAATAAGAGAAAAAGAGATCTCAATCCCTTGAGCTCTCACTAAACCAGGTTTGACTGTATTTGTATGTAGTTTTTATATAAAGTTGATTGCAGATTTTCCCAAGACTTGCATGTGGTAATTTTCAGTTTAAATTTGCATAAAAGATAGGAGAGTGTGAACAGTTCAGAGTGCCAATTTTATCATCAATTCTCTAATTATGTGTTGTGTTTAGCCCTCGCGGAAGTCTGCGATCAACTTATAACCTTAATAGTAATAAACCCTAGACATAAATCCCAATGGGTCCTAGGTTGGTGATTTTGTAACTACTAAGTAATAGATATTTTAAGTAATTTCCCCTATGTAAATATTAAATAGACACTAGTTATAATAATTATTATTATATTACATTTAACTCTTTAAACATGTGTTTATTAATTGCATTATGTTGTATTTAATTTGTGTGATAAGATAACAGAGTTGTTATGTATGTGGCATCCAGCGTAAATCTATTGTATCTGAGTATCATCATCTTTTGAATAAAAAGGTGACACAACTATTCAAATTGTATTTTACTTTTTACCCACGACGGAACGGAGTACGGGTATATGCGTTTAGGGTGAGAGACCGTTTTTACATTACTCTATTAAAAATATTTTATGTTTGCTTGTATGTTAAATTGTATTATTATTATCCCTGGGAACGGGGTCGGGCGCTGATGTGGGACGCAACATGCGTTGACACATTGGCTTCGATTCATATCAGGGAGACAGAATCAAAGCCGGGAGCCGCAGCTGAAACTGCTGAATCAGGTAAGCGTCGCAAATATGCCTCTCTATTAGAGAGTTACATTTTTGTCCCGTTTGCCGTGGAGACCCTGGGGCCATGGAGTCATAGTGCCAAAAAATTCATTCGAGAGCTTTCCCCGCGTTTAATAACCTCAACTGGTGACAGAAGGGCTGGCTCATTTTTTGCGCAACGTATCAGCCTAGCTGTTCAACGCGGAAATGCAGCCAGTATTCTTGCCACCATTCCACGCGGGCAAGACTTGTATAGTAATTAGAATAAGCTAGTGATAAGTTTTATTGTAAATATATAATAAAAAAAAAAAATTTGTTAAATTGTTCACAAAAACCAATAATGCAAAAATATTTTTGTTTGTTTGTTTGTGCACATCGATGTTCCCATTTATTTCAAAAACGGCTTGACCGATTTAGATGCAGTTTTCTGTATAATGTTTGGTGTTCAGCGGCAATGGTTCTTAGATAGTTGTTACGAAAATCTATCACCAGGAGGCGCCATAAAATACATTTAGATTGCAAACGAATGTTCCCATTTATTTCAAAAACGGCTTGACCGATTTAGATGCAGTTTTCTGTATAATGTTTGGTATTCATTGGCGATGGTTCTTAGATAGTTGTTACGAACATCGATCACCAGGGGGCGTCATAAAAAACATTAGTGCAAACGAATGTTCTCAATTATAACAAAAACCACTGAACCGATTTGGATACAGTTTTGTATAAAATATTAGTGAGTCATTGGCCATGGTTTGTAGATAATTGTTCTTGTGATTGAACAGCAGGGGGCGCCACAATAAACGTCTCTTTATGACTTGGAAGGGATGATGCCTTCAAACGCTGCTAGAGGAGCTAATGGCTAGTTTGAAGATTAATTTTCATTTTTAATAATAATATAATTTAAATTACATTAATATATTAATCGAAAAACTATAAAACAAGTGGAAAATTAAAAAATTTTAAAACACCCACGACTTTTGCAGACTTGTAATTGAAAAAGGATTTGAAACTCCCCAACCAAAGGAAACTTTTTCAATTACAAGTCTGCAAAAGTCGTGGGTGTTTTAAATTTTTTTAATTTTCCACTTGTTGTATCTGAGGAACACATAAATTATCAGGGTTATATAAAAATACAAAATCGCTCTCGGCCTGTATTTGTTTAGATTAAAAGATACAACTTTTGTTCTACGACTTTTTTTTAACTTGATATTTTGAGAAATATCAAATGTTCAATATTTTACAGAGATACTTATATTTTACTTGTTCCTACTCTGTAATGTAACATCGGCGTGGTAACGGCGAGGCGCGCGTGGCAGCCGCGCGCGCTATTGCGGCGCGAAACCGCATATTACTATCACTTTACAGAAATAACATTTTTTTTGTATGAGATAAATTAATAGGTACTAAATTTTGAAAAGCAGTAGAGCAAAAGTTGTAAGTGTTAATGTAAACAACTTTAGGCCGTGAGCGATTTGGTATTTTTATATAACCCTGTATAGCAAATGAACCTTAGTATATTATCACAGATAATATAATACTATACTAGTAATATTATGTTATGAATTAGGTTTGCTTGGTTTGTAGGTTTTACTTTTAACATACTTCTATGATCTGTGGGTGGGCTGATAAATAACAAGATGGAATAATATGGCAATAAATAATAATATATTTCAATTATTATCCTCAGTGTCAACAAATGTTTCGACATCGACGGCGCCTTTCCTCGACTTCTTGCCGCCGGGTACTTTAGCGTTGAAACTTTGAGCTGTCCTCTTTCTGAGCATACTGATGTCCTCGTTCTCGTCACCTTGATCGGCCCACTCCAACACAAGCCGTCTGCCGTACAAGTGTGTCGATTGACATAGTGCTTCGAAGGCGCACTACAGAAATAATGAAAAATTAGTATGAAAAATCAATTAGTTTCGTGTTAAACTTTTATGTCATACAGCAATAATTATATTATGTAGTAGTTTTTATTTTATTTATATTAGATAAATTCCAGATCATTTAATGGAACTTCAGTAATAGAAGCGTTAAGAATAGGTCTGGAATATCCAAGGGGCAGCATTTTCCACCACCTACAACTTGGTCACCTTCAAATCTGGAGTGACTAGGCATTTCCTAGGCAAGCGCGCTCTACCTTGGATAGTATCGACATCACTTTCCGTCAGGTGATTACAGTCAACCGCTAGCCAGTAAAATTATGTTAGAAAAAAAGAACCGAAATATCAAATTGTGGTCAGCAGTGCTTAGAAAGCTCCAAAATACGAGTAAGCAATGAATCGGTGAGCGCCACGCGACGATAGGGCTACCCAGCTTAACTAAACATAGGTGTACGTAGCTTACATGTACCTAGGTTACATTTCAAGGCGCTATAAATTCTATTTTATCGGTTTTAATTTTTTTTTAAACCGACGACGTTCGTACCTTTGCATCGGCTTTGGAATAGTAATCGACAAAGGCGAATCCTCGGTGCTGGTCGGAGCCAGCGGCCAATTTTTTAGGCAACCGCAGGGTTTTGATGTCACCGAATGCTCTGCAAATGGGACAAGCTATTTTTTTAGTTGTTATGCTAAATCACAGAATACTATAATAGTGTGTCCTAAAATAGTACCGTACGGTACAGAAGATAGACTCCGCAAAATGATTCCAATAAGTAGCGACTAGCGCTGACACAAAGTGCAATTCAGTTCGCAACATCACCTTATACCTTCGTCGTTATTAACCTTTTATCTCTTTTGGACTCGTAACGATATAGGAGTCTTGATCAAACCGCCATGAGATTACCCATACGGCTTCAGTGCCCCAATAATTTTGCATCATAATTCATACGTATTTTATGGTGTTGCTGATAAACATAAATGTACAAAACACTATTTGTTAATGTCACAAATATAGTGATTTGATAACTACATTGATAATTGATAACAAACCGTTAGATGTTTTGATAGGCATCAATTATACCGTACTTTAACAGAACAAAGCGCTGTAACAATATCAATTTTTATGGAATGCTATCAGTAATTGAGAAATAAAATGCCTTTTTCTGTATGTGCAAACATAAACATATTATTATCTTTTAAGTTTTAAGTACTTATTAGCGACCTGCCGCTTCGCACGGGTTGTAGTGTATAATATTATGCTTACATGTTTTGTGTGTTGCAGGATCGCATCAGCTAGAATAATGCGTACTCATAGTATCTTTAAAAGCTATACGTAATATATGCATAGCGGGCTTTTTGTAGATCTATAAACGAGTCATTTATTGTTTTAACTCACAGGAATAAGGCAGCGTTTTCGATAGAAAATTTCCTCCCATAAGTTTTCCCACTTTGAAATAGATAGATAACCCTTAATGGTACACCACACAAAAGTAGAAAAAATACGTATGTATCTACATGATTAAAAAATCAAAATCAATTTCAACAAACATTTCTGACAATTATTATTTATCGTAATATTTCAACCAAATTAAACTTTTCTCATGAATAAGTATCTAGTGATGAAAAGCGACTGAAAATCCGTCCAAAGATTGTTGCGTTTATCGCGAACAGACAGACAAACAGTTTTATATTATGGAATGATTTGGTGGACATATGATCACCTTACCTGAATATTTCGTGAAGTTCGTTTCTATTGGCTTGGAACGGCACGTTGCGCACGAGGATTTTAGTGCCGTTTTGAACAGTGTCCTTAGTACTCTTTCTAACAGACTTTACTTCCGTACTGAAACAAAATGTTAACATTGTTAAACGAGAATTTAAGAGTGGTCCAGCAAGGCTAGAATATGCGTGTAGAGATATGTCTCTATGCTTTTGTCGCTCTCTTTTCTCTTTCTAATCCATATAGATGGACAGATACAAGTGATCGACAAAAGTATATAGATACATATCTCTACGTGCTCATGCTGCATTCACTGGTAAAGACACATAGCGTTTAGCGTTCCGGAACGCTGCCTCGTAGCAAACAACTACGAGTCACTGAACACGTAACGATCCAAATGAGCCTAATTACTCCCCTATATTTCACCCCTCTATCGTATGTGATGAGATTGTAGTTCAAGTAAGTTCCAAAAAAACGAAACTATACCCATAATTCACAGTTTATTTACTTTTCAGCAAACCCTTTCATTTGAAACTCATATTGTGCTGAAGAGTGATAAAAATAAGTCCACCATCTTGGGAGTTCCACCATATTGGATTTAGAATGACGTCACAACCCAACTATACAATCAGTTCAACATATCTGCTCAAAATTAAGTTCTCAGATACCGAGTACAAAATACATTGCAAGTTAAATAAAAACTACTAAAATAATTAGGTATAAATAAATATAAATATATACGGGACATTTTTACACATCGCAATCTAGCCCCAAAGTAAGCAATAGCTTGTAATATGGGTACTAGATAACTGATAAATATACATACACTAGCTTTTGCCCGCGGCTCCGCCCGCGTTAAATTCGATTTTTACTAATTCCGAGAAAAAAATTGAATTTCCTTTTCAATGACCTTTACACCTACTTTCGCAGGAAAGATTGTCCAAGTAATCTATTACCTATAGCTGTAGCTATAGATTACTGTTGAAAATTAGGGTTTTTTAAATATCCTATGGGAACTATGGATTTTTCCGGTATAAAAAGTAGTCTATGTTTTAATCCGGGTTATAAGGTATCTATATGTTCCGAATTTCAGCCAAATCGGTCAGTAGTTGCGGCGTGAAGGAGTAACAAACATACACACTTACACACACACACTTACACACAAACTTTCGTCTTTATAATATTAGTGTGATTAGTGTGATACTAATATACATACACATGGAAAACATTCTTGCTCATTACATAAACATTTACCAGTAGTGAGAATCGAACCCACGACCTCCGGCGCAGACGCGCATGGCGCAGGCGCGGCAGGTTCGCTACCACTACGCCATTCGGTATGTGCTGAAATTGCAAAAAATCTTTTAAATAAGTATTCTTACCTGTTCCCTCTTTCTGATCGTTTCAGCTCTAACGTCTTGCCGTCGAGTGTGGAGCCCTGTAACTCCTTCAGCGCCTCGTTGGCGTGCTCCTTTCTGACAAACTGAACAAAACCGTAGCCCATCGACAGAAATTGACCGGGGTTCTTCGGGTCCTTCTTCTTAGCTATCGTGACACTGTGGAGTCTTCCACAATCAGAGAAATGCTGTAACAATAGAAATCCCTATTTTTAATAGTTCTATACCTCAAAAAGAAAAACTGGGATCATTAATGCTAACGCACGTCGCGATGACACGGCAAAGGATTTAAAGTTTTTACCAAGGGGTATTTAAACGTATCGGCATAGAAATTTATTACGTATTTATACCTTAGTAAACGTTTATTTGGTGATTGAAAAATCGGCCCAGTTACAAAAACATTTATATAAAGACAACTAGGTTTTGCCCGCGAATCCGCCCGCGTAATCTTTGGTTTATCACAAATCCTATAAGAACCAATGTTTTTTTTTTCAGAATAAAAATAGCAGGGTATCAGATCTTTATTCTAAATTACAATTAAAGCCGTTCAGTAGTTTTAACAAGAAGGAGTAACAAACATATACACATACACTTACTAACGCCTTAATTCCTCCCTAATAATAATGGTCGGATGATTGCAACATAATGAAAACTTACCGCTCTTAACGAATCCTCAGTGGTTTTGAAATTAAGATTTTTGACAAACAAGGTTGTGTCGTTTTCTGGTTGTTCTTGCTCAATATATTCATCCTCTTGTACCTTGTGTACTTTTTCCTCCTTTTTATTTTCCACACCTTTGTTCTCTTTTATCTGTTCTGTTTTCTTTGGTGTATCTTTGTCTTTTGTCTCAGATTCCGTTTTCTTCGGTAATTCTCTATCATTCGATTCAGCTGCAGAATCTTTTATAACTTCTTGTTTCTTCTCTGAAGACTTCACGAACACATTTTCGGGGGCCCATTCTAGATACAAGGGACCTGATTTGAACATCGAGTATGCCAATTTGCCGAACGCCTTTTTGGCTTCGAAAGTCTCTACGAAGTCGACGAGCGCCGTTATCCCATGGTTCGGCATTAGGAACCGCGCTAGCTGGCCATGCTTTTCGAATAAGGCTTTGATTTCGTCCGGGTCAGTGCCGGCTGGTAGATTTTTTACGAGGATACACGTTTTTGATCGTTTCTTTGCAGGCTGTAAATACAAACACAATTTGTAGTATACCCTGATTAATAGGTAGTCCCAGGTTCGATGTCTGGCGCTGCTTCATACATTCGTTATTTACATCAGTGCCCATATGTAAGTCAAAGAAAGCTGCCTGTTTAAGGCTGCAGGTATAAGAAACTTCTGCCTTATCTAGCTTATGTGTCTACTCAGTTACAACTACATTATATATAGTTATAAGTCGTACTTCTAGTTACAAAAATATCTCACTCTGTCCAATGATAAAAATAATATTTATGGATAAAAAATATTAGAAAGTACCTTACCCTATTAAAAGCATCCAAATATACTCCATTGGATTCAAGGAACATCTTAGTTTCAGCGACAAGTTGCGTTTCTCCGAGAGCCAACCGTACGGCGGCACTTGTGTCTGAAAATAACTTATAACTTTAAATCTATTCAGAACTATGAACATTTAAATTAAGTAGGTTTGCTCATTTATGAATGTGAGAAAAATATGGCTAAGTAATAAAGCGCGAGGGGTTACTTCGCCTTGTATGACTACGCTCGCACTCATTTGCGGATACTTTTGAAAATATACACTATACAGGCATACAAACTTTATTGATACCTTAGTTATACAGTGCATTAGTTATACTTTATTTTTTATTAGGACATTACACACATCGCAATGTAGCCCCAAAATAAGCTATAGATTGTATTATGGGTACTAGATAACTGATAAATATACATAGTACATATATATTGAAAAACATCCAGACAATACAAGTCATTATTGCTCATCACACAAACATTTTCCAGTAGTGGGAATCGAATCCACGACCTCCGACGCAGACGGCAGGTTTGTTACCGCTACGCCATTCGGTCGTCATATATTAGTTATTAGTTTTATAGTGTGATGTGTTTATGTGATTATTACACTCACTCTTATTATTGTCGCTGAGCAACTGTTCCTTCGTGGTGTTGTAGTTGGCAGCGACCACGTCGGCGACCGCGTTCACTCCCAGGAACAGCACGTTCCAGTTGTGCGACGACTTGGCTTGCTGTTTCAACTTCTTCGCTTTCTTCTCCTTGAACGATAGGCCCTCTGGAAGATTATTGAAGAATGTAGTTTAAGTAGCTATGCCAAAGTCATTTTAGCGGTCAAAAAATCAACAAAAATATAGCCTGTGACAGATTAATTGATGAAGAAAGTCCATTTTTAATATTTCATTACTGTACCTTATAATTATTTATTTAAACACTTAGGCCAATCCGGGTTAGTGTGTTAAGTCAGAGTTAACACGCTAACCCAGAGTAAGTTGTCAAAATTGGCCAATGAGAGACGTTGATTAACTAGGGTTAAAAATGTGAATATTTAACCCCCTTTTCGCGCAAGTGGGCCTTAATAGTCTAAGTTAAAAGCGGGTGATGCGATTGGCTATAACGATACGTCAGCCAATCAAGTAAGTATATCAAGTATTAACAATGACATGACAATGGCGGTTGATATATCAAGTATTATCTACCGTCATTGTCTTCGTCCTCAAGCTTCTCAGTCCTGGCGGGCAGCAGGTGCAGCATCCGGCCGCAGAACGCCGTTCCGTCGAGCTCGGTGTACGCCTTCACCGCATGCTCCGGAATCACGAACGTGACAGTCGCGAAGCCTTTCGGTTGTCGTAGGATCGGGTCGATTGGCATGTGGACTTCCGCTAGTGGACCTGGATTTTGTTCAAATGGTTAGGTTGTTTAGCTGGTGATAGGAGTCCACAAGGATAGGTTACATCGATTGATAGGATGTTAACAATCTTTAAACAATTAGCTGACTTATAGTGTGGTCATAAAGACCCAGTCAAAACTCTTATGAGAAGAGTGACCTTCTCTCATCACGCATCCAATTTGCTTATAGTCAAAGACAGATAGTAGAGATCGAAAATTACAAAAAGAAAGGTTCCAGCGCAGTACTATATATTTCGCCGTGAAACAGTGATTGTGAGGGGTTCATTACTTATGTTCCGATTTGAATTTTGAAGGGCACTGTAGTGTAGAGAAAGTACTTAAGTTAACATAATGAGATGTCTCAGGGTGACAAGCGCAACACAGTGCACCATTGCAATGTCCGACTGCATCTGAAGTAGACTGACGTATTACTTACACATCTTTGTATTACTTACAACATTTGCACCATTTGTAAGAAATAGTTATGATGGTGTGTAATTAAGATAAGTTCAAAAACTGCAGTGATGGACTTAAAACTAGATGTAGCTAATCCTAATGTAATAAATTACGACACATATTAAAACAATAAAAGCTTATATTGTATAGGTTATAAAATAAAATAAAATAAAAATAGCCTTTATTTCTCCGATCAACACCAGCAGTATATAAATTATAAATACATTTAATGATCAAGCTGTCCTTGGACATAGGCCTCCTCTAGATTTTGCCATTTTTTGCTGACAAAGGCACACTAGCAAAAACTAAAAGTTTGCCAACAGGGGATAGAGAGAAGCATGCTGCACATTAAGCTGAAAGACAAGTGGAGATTGACAAAAATTAGAAAGATCACGGGTGTGACAGATGTTTCAAAGAAGATTAGGATACTAAAATGGCGGTGGATTGGACACATAGTCAGATCTCCAAAAGAAAAATGGACCAAACAAGTTACGTTCTGGTATCCTAGGGACGGTAAGAGAACAAGAGGACGACCTAGAATCAGATGGGAAGATGACTTGCCGAGGGGATGGCGCAGATGGACATTGAATAGGAAAAAATGGCAAAATCTAGAGGAGGCCTATGAACCGTATTGTATAGGTTACTTACCATATTTTTCAAATAACTGTGTCAGTTCCTCTTCAGACACAACATATGCCAAATTCCGAACAAATATACTGCCGCTTTCGCCGATGCTTTCTTCATTATTGTTTCTCTGAAATTAAACATTTAAGTTTAACAATAGTTTTCGAATATTTTTCATTCATTATAAAAGTATAATGACCACGTTTTTAATAGATACCTCTTGATTTTTTATGGTTTTTTTCTGCTCCTCTTCTTCTGCCGCTTTCTTTGCCTTGTCTTCATACTTATGTACATGTAAACGATGGTTACCTGAAATATAATAAGCATGAGATTAATATTTTGTTACTAGTATAGGTAGTTCAATCCCAGAAGACGCACCGCAGGCTTTCACAATCGCTTGTTTGTCACAATCGTTTGGTTGATTCGTAGGGTAGGAGTGGGGCGCGTCTTCGTGGATTGAACACACTGTAGTAGCCCTAACATATTGGTGAGCTCTAACTACGAAATTTTCTCAGAATGAGAGGGGGTTTGTATGGTAGGTTTTCCACTTATGAGAACATAATAGAGCACCTTTAGGTGCAGACCTGAACCTGCTCACACTGTTATCCTTAGTTTATTTTAAAGTTTTCTAATTTTAATGGATACTGAAATGAGGAGGTACAACATCCACCACAGTTGTTAGTTGTCTTTGTGCTACCTCATAATTACCTATGAAGAGTTTGTCCTTTGCGAGCGCCTTATTCAATTCTTTTTCAGTCCTGAAGCCCACATAACAGAATCCAGTCAACTTCCTTTCCTTGCCGAGGGGCAATCTTATTGAGAAGGGCACCAACGGTTTGAAAAATGCTTTTACATCTTTCTTTTTACATTTATAAGGTAGGCCAGTTATCTGTAAAGAAGAATGAATGAAGTAGTTAATGAAATTTCAAGCTTTTTTATTTAATAAAAATGGGACACTTACTTTTACATAAAATAATGGTCTATTTCTAACTTTCTTAGGTTTAACTTCTGTTTGTTCTGTTGTTTCTTTGTCTTCTTCTTTAAAACCATCCACTTTTTTCATCAGCAACTTCATGTACTGTGGAAAAATCTATATTTAGTTTGTATTACTGTCTGACTAAAATCTAGTGTGCAACTAACTACGGTTACTAAAGATCAAAATAAACCTTCCTAGTGAAAGAAAATATGAAATCACAATAGTTTTCTTTTGGATAAGAAAAGGTAATTAAAAGGTATTACTGAACTCAACTAATTTACCTCTAAATCACTAATTCCAGTATTAGCAACTTTTCCTTTCTTTTCAGGTTCCTCAATATTTTCTTGTGGTTTCTTATTATCATGTTGAATGATCTCCGGTTCATCATCAGGTTTTTCATCTTCCATACCACTGTCGTCACTTTTACTAGTTTCCTGTAAAGCCTCTTTGATCCAAGCTGTCTTCTCATTCACATGAGCTTCTATAAACTCTGCAAATAATGGATCATCTTTGTGCTAGAAAATAAAAAAAATGCTGTATTAATTTTTTAAGTAAGGCTGCTTTTCCACCAGAGATGTGCTATACTACGTTGCTATGGATGTGTTTGATATCCACCAATCATACTCGTTGGTGCACATAGCTTACTTAACACTGGTGGAAAAGGATTCAACTAAGATTTTTTTATACGAAAGGATGCATGCTATGAGTGGTGTAGCTATGTGCAGAGCAGAGTACATACCAGTGGCGAAGGGTGAAAATCTGAAAAAGGGAACCCGGAAACGTACTTACCTAAAAGAATATCAGCTGTTCCCCGCCTATTAAAGACCCACCTTCTTAATATACCTATGAATTATGGCTTATAATAATATATGGCTTAATTGAAGTAGGTCCATGTTTTTTGTTTTCAAAACTCAATTTAGAAAAGTTACTATCGTTTCGTAACAAGAAATCTGTTAGACAACAATCTATGTGAATTAATGCCATTTCTGTTGTTGACTTACCAAAATGAAACTAAATTATCGTAAACTTACAGTTACATTATAAGTTATTAATCAATAGCCCCAATTCAATAGGTATATCAAAATAGAACACCACACAAAACTTTCATAATCAAACACACATGGACGCTTCACAAAAACAAATGCAAAAAAACAACTATGACCCTTCAAAATACAAAATAGTACTATGTATCTGTTAAAACAGTACAAATAATACACTTTTTAATTTGGAGGTATAATAAAGGGAACTCGATTTCTATCGGCTTAATACGCCAAATTCGTCTGACCTGTCAGAGTTGCAAATTCGTATTCGCTACTGGGCCAGATTAAATTGGTGGCTCCTTGTTGGTCACCCGTAGAGCGAGACAGAGCTATACAAATGAAAGAGATAAATACTAAGCAAAAAGCTATCTGCGAAAGCCGATGTTTTGCGGCTTGTACCATTGTATTAGCTAACAAAAAATAATTTAGCATGAGTGTCTCGAACCTTTGGCCTACATTTATGTCACTAGTAGTGCGCTACGCTATATGCCAATTTTTAAAGGGAAGCCGATAGGAATCGTGTTATATTGACTCTTCGCCACTGGTACATACAGTATCCACATCTTCCTTGCTCAGCTACAATAGCTAAGTATTGGTGGAAATGATCATAGGTTTTCATAGCCTTCGCAACATAGCTGCATAGCACCTTGGTATGGTAAAGTAGCTGTTCCACTCATCTATGACAGACTGAGTTTCAGTTTATGAACTGTCATACAAGAACCATTTTTAAATAAAGAACAAGTCTTATGATTATAAAGTGGTTTGACCATTTTAATATGTACAAGCAAGTATTCGTTCTAAACAGAAACTTACAGTGAAATCACTTAAATATCAGAAGAATTGTGTCTGATTGGAACCATAATTATTTTGATGACTTTATACTTAATTAATAAATATAACATTTTGTTAACCTTTTTAAGTAGTTCTTTAATTTTATTCTTATTTCTTTCTGCTTTGCTTATCTTCTCTTTCTTAGGTTTTACATTGTGCTCCTCATCTTTATGAAGTTTTTTATATGCTGTGCTGTCAGGTGCATATTTACTCCACGCTTTTGGCTTTTTTTCATCACCCAAATTTGCACAGACTTGCACATTGATTTTCATGCTATTAATAAATGTTCCGTCGAAATGTTCTCTTGCAGCTGAAGCTTGCTCCTCAGTTCTGTAGCCGACGAAACCGAAATTTCTAAACTTTCCATCTTTTGTATATTTTAATTGGACATCCGTTACTTCACCCTTATCACTGAATATTTCCTTAAGTTTTTCTACAGTTACCTGAAATTAATTAGTTCAGTACAATAAAGAAAGCTAGAAGCTTGGGCTTTTAAGATAAAAATCACTTATTTACCTTATTCGGTAAATTTTTAACAATAAGCCGGGACATTTTTTTAGATCTAGATGATATTTCATTTGAAATAATGAACGAACACTGGATTATTAATTTTTCCAGTTTAATATTAGTAAGGTTTTCTAACTGCACGTGTTTATTTACTTTCACTTAATATCACAGAACACTATATACTCTGAGGGAGAAGAATGACAACTCCATATAAAAAAGAGGGGAACAAAAATTTTAAGTGCCATCTAGTGGCAGCCCAAGGTACAAACACCATTTATAAAAGAGCGGCATTTTCAAACGGTATTGGCGGCAAATTCAAATTATACCAGTACCAGGCTAGTACCAGGACCCAGAAATTTCTACTTCTTATGACCTATACCGTAGCCAACTTATCCTTCTAGAATAATCTTCTTTTTCTTTATATACATTTAGATAAACTTTAAAGAAAGAAACCAGAAGATTTTTCTAAGAGGATAGTTAGCACAGGTATAAGTCACATTTGCAAAATAAAAATAACACGTTATAATACGAATTAAATAAAACAAATAAACATGATTCATTGATGTTTTAATATATTCAATTTTCTCTGAAGTGATATTTTTGAACAATCTTCTTGTAAAGCTCTATTTTTTAAAACACAAAATCTTTTTATACAAATATAAAAAATACTTTGCAGTAAACAGTTTCTATTTTTTCTATAATGTACCGGACAGAATCTCAAAAACTTATCATTGATGTTATTAAGTGAGGACAATACATTCGATTTTATATTGCCTTCATGCCCTTTATTTTGTAGTATTTTGTTTGTTTCTAAACTGCAAATCTCAACAAATTTAATTAAAGATTCTGTGCAGTAGTTTAATTTATTTTTCAAATTGTCGTATTCTTTACATTCAATAAATAAATGTGATTTCAATTTTAATTTTGATATAAAAATAGTCTCACATTTATAGCAATTATCAAATTTTAAATTGTTAATTAAAAACCCACAAACATAAGCACAAGCCTGTGTTTCTCCACAGTCTGTAAGTTCGAATTCAGGGTTACAAAAATTTTCAAATTCGTCAAGTACATTAGACGACTTCGGTGTATTCTGAATACCTGAAGTTGAAGGTATTGAAGCTTCAACTTCCGAATATACATTTGTAGGTTTTTTGGTAAGTAAACTTTTATAATTGTCTATGATACAATTATTGTCATCTGTTTCACAATTACCTATGCTTATGTGGGATAAATTACTTAAAATGGCTGTTTTTAAACCTGCAACAAACTGCCCTGCAGTGGGATTGGCATTGGAGCCACAATTACCCCGAATGCAGCCGAACAGATTTTCTAATGGGTCTTGTTGTAGCCTGCGGGTTGCAAGACTCTTTACATCGGCATGTTTTTTAGTTATGTTTCCCCACAGCAGTTTGACTGCATTCAGGGTCCAAATCCAGCCCTCTTTAGAGGGTGGCATTCTGTTGCACCCAATATATTCAATCGAATTAAAAAAAGTTTGCATCTGTCTAAAGAAATCAATGTGTGGGCTTGTGTCTTTTATATTTGTGGAAAATATTTTACCCCTTCGCAAATCCACTGAATCGCTGTTTAACGAATCAAACAGTTTGTCAATATTTTCAATGACAAAGAGTGTTGTCACCGCCTCTGTAGTTAGTTCTCCTGCAACAAACAAGTCACATTATCATAAGTATTTGATAAAACATTTGCTTAAATCGAATCATGCTTTGTATAGTGGAATTACAAAAGCACAAATGGCGAATCACTGATTACAGACTGCTGTTGACAGTATCATCTTCACATATTGTGTATATTATATAAACATCTTTGCTTCAAAGTGTCCAGTTATGGCAACTAGTCCGAGAATCGATTATTCACTTCAACCTCGATACTCAGAATGTAAAGATGATGTAGCCATTCCCGCAATTTTAGTGCCCAAAAAAAAAAAATATTTATAAAAATTGCGTGATGGTAAGTACAAGTCCGTCTCGCACTTGCTGGTTTTAAAAATATCGAAAGCTTTTAAGGGAAAAAACGTTTCGGTTCTAGAATAAGCTCAATTCTACACTTCTATAGGGCGGCAAATCCTTCTGGCCCGGGGCGCTGAATCTTAAAATACGCCACTGGGTATTACATTGCGTAAATCTATAATCAGCAAGAAAAACTACTTATTAGCTATTAGTACGGCTCGTTAGCTCGCAAAATGTTCTATGTTCGGTCCCATCCGGAAGAAAGCATGAAACTTGGCATACGTGTAGCATTTACATATTATATACTTCGATATAGATGTGGAAGCAAGTCGAGAAATGATTTTTTCCCCCCTTTACCCCCCCCCCCCCCCGTTTTTTGTGTCCACTTTTGAGGTTTTTTTAATTTTTAAGCGAAAACGGTTAAAACTACGGGAAAAGTGTCAAAGATTAATATTTTCTCCATTAAATTCTCTACAGTATTGTTTTTGGATTGATAGGACTTATAGTTTAGAAACTATGCTAGGGCCATTGCTTGCTTGCTTGCAGGCAGTGCTTGGTTTGGCCTGTTGCTGCATGTAGCATACAGATTCTTTTCAGGTTGCAGATTGTAACATTGATCTTTTCTCGCTGATTACTAAAAAGTACTATGATGCTGTAACTAATCTCATATGAGTAATAATATTTACCATTTGATATTTTGGCCATCATTCCTGCTGCAACAGTATGGCTGAACACCTGAGCAGCAAGTTTAACCTTCATCTTTTGTTTAGTGTTGGGATTGAGATGTTCTTGTTTTAAAGCTGGTGCAAAAACAAAATTAGGGTTAACTTTGTCCACCTCATAAAATTTGACGATATGGCTCCATTTGGCAACTCCTGAAACATTAAATAAAACAATCTTTATATCGTCATACATTTGAAAGTTGATTTTTCGCAAAGAATATTTTTTTTTGCCTTTTAGTTTTTTGGCGTTTTTGAAGGCGGTTATTTATTTTATTTGACTTTGGCTATTTTTCTTACCTATTCCGCTTTTTTCATTTGATTTTATATCTGTATTGCATTTCATATCGTATTTGATTAATAAATTTCTGAAACATTTTAGGAGATGGGGTGGATCAAATATGGTGACAATTTCTTTGTTGTCCACTTTGATACATGGCCTGTCTACAGTGGCACCCAAGATACTTAATGCTCTGCGATTTACACCATCCATGTCACACACTGTTGCTGCGATGTTGAGGCCGGCTCGGAAGCATTCCTGTAGGACCTACAAATAATACATGAAGATTTCAGTAATGTAAATGCATCTTATTTGACCGAGCAAAAAGAGCTCTCAGAAAGTATAACATCTGCCCCTTAGCATGGGCCAGCCCCCCTAGCATAGGCTGGGGATAATAACGAAAAACCCCAAATAAATAACGGTTTTAGTAAGGAAATCCCCCGATTTTAGCAGGGGCTTTCGCTCCCAATGCTAGGGGGGCAGGGATAGGAACGAAAACACCCAATTTTATTTTACCTAGGAAAACCCCCGATTTTAGCAGGGGTTTTTGTTCTTATTCCCTACCCATGCTGGTACTGAAGTAGGTACTGGTAAGAATAATGTCTATTTGAAAATTGGTTGTGTTAGATTAGATTACCTCTTTCATTAATACTGCCAATCTATCTGCCGTTACATAGCCACTTGACAGATAAAAAGTAAGAGGTTGCTTCACTTTTTTTCTTAACCCTGTCACCATGAATACAAGAGCATTTGATGCTAGTTCTGGGGATCTACCTTGAAGGCCATGGTCTTGAAATCCTTCTATGTTGTCTTTTTTTTTATTGTAATTTAAATTCTTCTTTATTGACATTTCATCAAATAGTAAGACATACTCATTGTCAGAGGATTTCTGACGTTTAACAAATTTAGTTAGGATATTGAAAATGTTTTTGTTTACTCCAGCATTCATGTCAAATTGGCCAAGTAATGTTTTGAGAGTGGATTGAGCTGGTAAACAAAACAGCCTTCTCATTAATCTATAACATGTAGGTGATCTTTTGTATAGCCTCAGAGCAATAATTTTTTCTTCAGATGTCCACCGTCTTCCTTTAGATTTTCTTGAAAAATTCTTAATTTGAGCTTGAAGCAATAAAGCAAAAGTTGGTGTCAGGTTTTTCATCAGTTCTTGCACTGAATCATTGTTTATCAGTTCTTTTAAAATGACCTTGTTTTTTAATTTGTGTATCCTATTACGCAACTGGCAAATCCTTTTCATGTGCTTTCGGTATTTCTTATAAAGGTATTTTTCACGATCAGTTTTCTTTGAATTTGCTGAATTATAGCCCTTATGTTTTACTTGTGTAGGTTTATTTATTTCAAGTTCCTTTACTTCTACACTGCTGTTGCTACCCAGTTCTAATAAAGGTACCTTTATAACATTTTCATCTGTAGACTCCATTGTTTTGGTGTGATTACCCACACCAGAAATAACATTGGTTTTATCTTGTAAAGGCACTTCATTCAAAGGCCTCGGTTGTGGCACGAATACTGGCTCCGAGCCCATCTGAAATTAACAACAACATAGTTATAGCAAATAGGTTATAGAAAAAACAGTATGCTCTTGGACCATACTTCCTATTACGCAAGCAAAACATCTTTTGCTCTATGATTATTTTTTAAAAACATATCATAATTCTGCCCAATTTTTACAACAGATATACCCATTTGCACTAAACTCTAGTTAGGCTTGTCCTAGTTAAGATACACCTAGGCTTAAGAACTAGCTAAAAAGTTTGTTTGCACTGACAGTCTTGTCCTTGCTTTGTCTTATTTTATGCATTGCCTAGTTATGCATCTCTAGGAATTAATGGAATGAATGATTGTTTATAGTTTATCTTGCAAAGTAACATAGATACTAGAATATTTTTTGACCTTATCGTACACATAACCTCAGGCATGAGTTGAATAGAGACAAAAGGTGAAACTATGATGTATTTTATTTTGTTAGTTTATACATATACTAGCTTTTGCCCGCGGCTTCACCCCCATGAAATTCGGTTTTATCAAATCCAGCGGGAAACGTGGATATCCATTCCTTTACCTTTTCCATCCTTTACACTTAATATTAAGAAAGTCTGATAAGGCTAAATAAATAAATGCTTCATATGTTTCATAGATAAACTAACTATGTAGGGGGTTCTATGATAAAAAGGTGATGGGGAACTAAATTGAATAGTTCTTGAGCATACTCTCCAAAATATATCTTGTAGAATACCAACAGACAAGCAACCTCACACCGATGTTGTAAACTTTTTAGTCTTCCACATACTTGTTTTGCATTGCGACCAAACCTGAGCTTGATATTGAGTATATAATAATATTATATACAATAATATAATGTATGTTGTACATAGTAATATTATAATATTACCTTGTCATCTGGTACAGCAAATCTGTGCAGTTTCTTGGCACTTTGTGGATAGTCACTGAATGATGTTGGTTTAAAATGTCTATGGCACAGCATTCTATGTTCCCTGTGCAGGTTCTGTTGGAATTTCAGTGAAGACCAATTTCCTCCAGGAAAACAGTATTTGGCCCATGATTCACACCTAGAAATAAAAACAATTTTATGATACCTACTGAAAGGGCCAGGGGTCTATTTACAACTTACACATTATTACTGAAAAAACGGCTAAAACTCACTATGATTTAGTCAGGATCAGGAAACTGGTCGGGCGATCCTGACTAAATCATAGTGAGTTTTAGCCGTTTTTTCAGTAATATTATGTCCACTCACGGAAGTCTTAATTCTAATATAACTTACACATTGTTAGTTTGCATCTTGTGACTGTCTTGTTTTAACCTCTATGAACATAAATGGCACAGGTTATTATTTATTTCAAAAAGTTAAAGCTTGTACATACCTGAGAGTGTTGGTTATGCCAGGTTTAGGGAAGCGAAATAGCTTAGTATCAGGGTCTACGCCTGGCGAACTCCCACACTTTAAACATTTCCTACTATTTTCAGCAATTTTTAACAGTACTCGCGTCACGCGTGAATATTTCGGAAAACAGAAAAGCCGTTTCAGCAATTTTTAACAGTACTCGCGTCACGCGTGAAAATTTCGGAAAACAGAAAAGCCGTTTCTAAAATCAAAATTATTTGTTGAAAACTGTTGAAAATTGGTTCAAAACTTTGAAACTTAACTTGAAACCACAACAATCAAACAACAGCAGACTGTTTAGCAGACATTTTCAAATTTCACCCACCACAGAATAAAGATACAAAAGTCTCAATGTTGCCTGTTAAAAAAATACTATTTTACGTCTAGCCACACAACGATTTGCCCAAGTAGGTATGTTCCCAATGTATAGAACAAAGTTGACCCCGCCTGCTTAATATTCTCTTTGTTTTGACTTTTTGGTTATAGACTGTCATTGTCTTTTTTTTTTAATAACTGGCTTTACGGCTCTGGGTTCCAGCCCTTCTGAGCCTGTCATTGTCATTTGTCACTTGTCACAGATAACTTTTTTTTAAGTACCTACCTACCTTTTTTGTAGAGAGCTGACCTTCCCTTTATATGTCTGTGGCTATTGGCCACAAGTAGGTATTCCATTTTTTCTTCATTTTGGCTTTTACACAGATATGCCAATGTCTATGAATTCCATTCTATGGTGTATTCGTGGTGTATTCACTATTCTGTTATCTGTAGACTGTAGTCAAATGTCAAAATTGTCATATGTCATTGTCAATTGTCAAATGAATTTAAGAGTTGTAGTAAAGTACTGATGTATTTGTATTAAAACTAAAACGTAGTGATTAAATACTCTTTGAATAAAACATAAAAATTGGATTTTAAATTTTTATAACCGTGCGAATAATCCGAATTATTCACAATGTCGACAGCAATGACATTTGGCCAGAAGCAGTTTATACCTACACCTCCAGATAAAGGAAGTTTTCCACTTGACCATGATGGTGTTTGTAAGAAAAGTATGATTAAATACATGAACTGTTTATTTAATAATGATAGTAATAATTCTCTGTGCCGCACTGAAGCAAAGGACTACTTAGCCTGTCGTATGGAACATAACCTTATGGCTAAAGAAGACTGGTCAAAATTAGGTTTCAAAGAAGGTGATTTAGAAGTGAAAAAATAACATTCTATCCTTGTAGGTAATTAGCGTTGAAACTGATTGTATTTTACTGTAACTTATATGTGTATAAAATTAATAAATAATAATTATTATGTATGTTCATGTATATTTTTTTTCACACATTTATCTCTGGTTTGAAAATCCTCTGTTGGTCCAAATCTTGGGAGTGTTTACTTTATTGTCTTCAATATCTTACAAGTTTTGTCCTAAATTCAGCTATAAATTCAGTCCATGAATTTATAGCTGAAATGTCCACATTTCGAGTTTTGTCTTTAGTTAGGAACTAGCTGTTGCCTGCCGCTCCTCCTGCATGAATTTTGGTTTTTACAAATTCCTCAGGAATTGTGGATTTTACTGGAATTTATAGTGTTCCCATTCCTATTTTAGATCCATTTGAAAATCTTTATACATACATACTTTCAAAGAAGTTTGCTTTAATCTACCAATCAAAACTTATATATTGCTATAACCAGTTTTGGATTTTTGAAATCGCACAGGAACTGTTTCATTTTTTGCGATACAAAGTAGCCTATGTCCTCTCCTAAGCTCTAGTCAATCTATGTACCAAATTTCATCCAGATTGGTACAGTGGTTTAGGTGTGACAGCATAAGAGACAGTCAGACAGAATTACTTTTGCATTTATAATATTAGTAGCTGCTGATTTTGTCCATTCACCTACATAGTAGGAATTTTACTAAATCTATCCTTGTTGTACAGGGCCTGCACTTTCATTTGTAACTTGTTCAGTTTCTCCATGTATACTGGTATTACATTTGTAGGACATGCTTGTTTTCACTGACAACTGCTATAGTTTAAGGGACACCTAAGCCCTTAGGTGACAGTTGTTGGAAGCACAGAGTACATTATATATAGTTGGAAGTGAAAACTGTCACATATGGGCTAAGGTGTTCTTAAAAATTTAGCGATTGTTGGTGAAAACAAGCATAAGTAAGGTCTAAGCTTGTTCACCTGTGGGTGTATATAGTATCCCTAAGCATGTAGGCCTTTATATTTTCTTTAATACTCAATCTATCTTCAGTAAGTTGAATTTTAGTGGCAATTGTCTTTTCTCAAAATTGAAGTAACACAATATTTTGACTGGATGTGACCAGCTTTAACTATTAAGTTTAATTTTCGTTATAGGAGTTTTCTAGCATGGGTAATTTTAATTCATAGTAGCAGATTACTAGAAGCCAATAAAAAGAACTGAAACTCATAGAAAATTCTTTATTTTTTATCTTAATATGTACTTATTAAATATATTACCTAGGAATTATTACAGACTGCAATTACATAATGTTGAGTAGCGTTTATTAAAAAGATTAAAAATTTTGAATTATTTTTATTGCCAATGGCATTTTTTTATAAAATTAAATATCACAGTTATTATTAAATTATTTGTGACCAAAGTTGTTGTAAAACTACTGAAGTCTATACAATATAATAAAATGACTTGAGAGGTACAAAAACATGTAAAGTAATATGTGATTATTGTTTAAATATAAAGCTTAATGTTTAGGTTTATTTTTCAATATTATATTTATACATTGCACAATATTATATATTATGTACTGTTATTAATTATATGTAGCATGGATTTGGAAGAATATAATATTTTATTTTACTTACAAAAGCTACTGTTATTATATTCCGGCCGCTCAAAGAATGCGTTTCTGACAGTTGACACATTTCAATTCGTCATACAAAACAAAAAAAAACAGTTGGCATAACCTTGAAACAGCGCCGTTCGACGTGGTTTGACTTTTAAAAGCTCTAGTTTTTATATTTGTTAATTAAGTAATTGTAATAATTTTAGCCAAAAATAAATACATTTATTGTAAGTTAGTATAATTATTCGAATTTTAATGTTATCATTCGTTAATAACGTAAATAAAAGATATTTAAAAAATTTCCGTAAATTGTACGGCAGTTATTTGACACTCAGTTTGGCACAAAATTATAACATAATTGATTATTGATATAATAATGTTGTTTTAATGCTCATCAATTGTTAAAACGGTAAACAACCAGCAATAATATTTTTATCGTAACTGCAACGCCATTACAAAGTTACGTCGTCAGTTCAAAAGCGATGTGTCAGGAACGCATTCTCTGAACGGCCGGATAATAGTTACTATTCATACCTCATACTTTCCTTGCTGATATGAACATACAAAAATACTTATGTATGAATTTATTCTGTACAACAACTAACTATCAAAAGCACCATTTTTATTCTGGAGAGCTCCTGTTTGATTCACTCACACATTAGCAACTCAATCAGATTTCTTTATCACTTATCAGTACAATTATTGTAATAATAGGATTTACGAGTTAATGCACAACTTTTAAAACAATCTAAACACATACATTATAATATATTAATTTATCATATAAACACATACAATATTTTAGTAAACATATACATATTTATTATTAAATATAAGTACTTTTTTTAGGATGAAAAAAATAATGACACCCTAAGGGTGAGCAAATCAAAGATTGCCATAGAAGAAGCTAATGTAAATATTATTCTATAACAATTATATATTAGAATATTATTAAGATACATATGGCAATTCATATAATACTAGTAATAGGTATGTCACTAATCACTAGCATTATTTATATTATATTATTATCATTATAACATAGTTAGGTACTACAATTTACAAGTTACAGAATATGTGAACCTCTAACCAGCTTAGTAATAAAGTAGTTGATGTATCTATATAATTATATATTTCTAGTATTAGGTTTTTCATAAATTCAAAAGATAAGTATAGAATATTTATTTAATATTACACAAATATTTTATTACAATTGTAATTCTATTAAGGCATACTTGTGGAGTGACTGTACTGTAGTTTGTAGTTAGTGGATTGTTAAAGTTATAAGGTTAAATATAATTGAAATTCTTCCTTGAAGAAAGAAGATTATTATGTAGGTATATCTTTGAATAACTAAGAGTTAAGCCAGATTAGACCTATTCACTGAAATATTTACTACATATTTTGTATGAAAATAACTGTCTTTAGGTATAGTATAATATGAAAATACTGACACTACTAAAATACATTCTGTACAGAAGCTAAACAAATGGTGTTATGTACCTTACATTAAAATAAACAAGAACTCGATCACATTGAGATCAAAATGTACATACAACATTAAAAACAAAATGCCTCATTCATATTTAAAAATATGCTAATTTAGCTTATAGTTAAAAGTCAGTTAATAATTATAAAAAAATTAATTTAAAATTTACATACTACAACAGGCAGTGCAATGTTTGCGCATTTTACGTCCTTAAAAATACTAAAGTCTTACGTCAGACAGGATCGATATGTACTTGTTGATTCAAAAAATACGCGTTCCTTAAAACTAATCTAATCTCTAGGTTGAGAATAATCGATAGTGGCGGCACACACTTTAGGTCATTATCATTTTTTTATTTAATTTTTTTAATTATAGAATAGACCGCGTAAGTGTTAAAAGTACTAGGGCAGCAAAGAGCGTGAGGTGGCTATCGTTAGCGCTCGCAGAACTCGGGGAGCGAAGTGTTGATCCGGGGGCAGGAGGCGCGCGGAAGGGCGCGCGGCGGCCAGCGCGTTCTGCTGGACACGCCATCCAGAATTGGGCAGAAGGAAGCTGCCGCTCGTGATCCACGCGCATGTGCAGGTCGTTGAACTTCCAAAACCCTTTGCCTTTGAAGAAATAGGTCTTTCCTGTGATTAAACAAACAGAAACGTCTCAAAAATATGTCTCGCTTTAAAATAGTTTCATTTTTAGAAAAATAAATATAAATAAATAAAAAAAATCCCAATCAAAACACAACATACTAACACTTTAGTTTAGTTAGAATTTGTAAACAGCGTGCTCAAAATGATTTGCGACTGCGAATTTGGCATCAAAATCGGTTCAGCCAAACGCGAAATAATCGCGGACAAACATACATACATACGGGTCGAATACAGAACCTCCTTCTTTTTTTGAAGTCGGTTAATAAATATATAGGTACGGGACATTTTACACATCGCAATCTAGCCCCAAAGTAAGCGATAGCTTGTGTTATGGGTACTAGATAACTGATAAATATACATACATAATAATATACATAAATACAATATATTGAAAAACACCCAGACACTGGAAAACATTCATGCTCATCACACAAACATTTACCAGTAGTGGGAATCGAACCCACGACCTCCGGCGCAAACTGCAGCAGGTTTGCTATCACTACGCCATTCGGTCGTCGAAATGTTTCGTAAGTAACGCTTTCTTACCATCCTTCCATTGGAATACGCTGTCTATATTGTAACCGACTCCTTTCCACATCGCCATGTCGCGAGGGTAGTCTAGCTCAACGCGCCCGACTTCCTCATCGAATCTGAAAAAAATGTAGGGATAATATAGTGTAACTGAAAATAGAATACTACATTTCAGAAGTTGGGGTTTTCAAGAATTATACTCACTTCCAGTACATAGTGCCACTGTAGAAGTACGTTTTGCCATTGTGCCCCCAAACCATAGCAGCGTCCAACTTTTCCAAATGTTCTGGTAGACCAAGCTGGACCAAGTTTTTGGGATATCCAGGCAGTAAGTATTGTGAATCGAACAAGTACAACTGCTTGCCTAGAAAAAACGAAATAGTCAATTATTATAAATTTAAATATGATATGATGTAGGTACCTACTCGTACCTGTGTCTTAAGACACTGACAACAATCAATAATTTCATGAAATGGTTGTATCTGAATTCTCATCGTGGTCCAGTCTTAAAGATGATCATTTCTCATCTTTGTGACATGGCCATGATAATATGGTGTCACGTAAATGTATTTCGAATTTTTGGAATGATAGAGTCATTTCTATCACGAGGGTGGACTACAATTTCATATATGCAATCCCACATATATCAATTTTTTAATAAAAATATACTTAACTTAAATAACACTAACCAATATATATATTATCGCGAAATACAAACATTTCCGTTAGAAAAAAATACCTAAATCATAAATATAAATAGCTCCATTTATTATCCACTTACCAATGAAAAAAGCAATTTTACGATCTGGTCTTTCGTAAACAGCGTCAACATGAGTGAGATTTTTCGGCAGCTCTGACCACATCCTCGATATCTCTATCGGATATCCTGAGTAACGACCGGTTGCGCCTATCCTCCAGTGGTACTGAAATATTAATATTAGGTAATTAGTACTGAACGTTCATCATATTACATTCTATTTTAAAATAAAAGACATA
This sequence comes from Coenonympha arcania, assembly GCA_036785405.1. Classification (NCBI taxonomy): domain Eukaryota; kingdom Metazoa; phylum Arthropoda; class Insecta; order Lepidoptera; family Nymphalidae; genus Coenonympha; species Coenonympha arcania. Next base: position 11,328,954 of record CM072067.1, read on the forward strand.
AAAATGATGTATAAGTACCCTGTTCTTGAAAATGAAGAGTTCGCCGCGTATCAATGTCACAGCATCGTAAGAAGTATCACAAGTATCCGGCTTGTCTGAGGGCGGCGTTGGTTTAATCGTGGTCGTCTTTACAGGGACGTGAGGCTTTCTCTTGGGATAGTCCTGACCAGGATCGGTAGGGTAATTCGGTCGTGGGTGTGTCGGGTATTCGGGTCGAGGATGAGGATATCGCGGACGATACGTAGTCGCATGCGTCGTGGTCTCTGTAACTCTAGGATAATGGTGGTTAGTGCGTCTCGGATGCTCCTCGGTAGTTGTGTAATGTCGCCGGTCGGGATGGTATGGAGTTCGATCAGGGTAATGCGGATAGTGGGGTCTATCTGGATGGCTCGGTCTATCGGGGTAGTACGTGGGATATCTGCTCGGCGTGTGAGGACGATGTCGCTCCGGGTAGTGTTGGTAAATGTAAGGGCGTCTCGTGGTCGTTGTAGTTGTGGTGGTAGTTGTTGTGGTAGTCGGCGGAGTTTCTGCGGGCCTGTAATACGGAATCTTCTCCCATGTTCTCTTGTATTTTGGACCTGCAAAAAAGCCAATATTTAGTATGTATATTACGTATACGTATAAAATATATTACGTCCATTGTATAAGTACAATTTTATGCAATAGGATTTCACTTTATTGGGATCAATAGACCCTCTAAAAACCAATTAGCATCAGCTCCAAGTTTAACAACGCGCGATGGAATGAGCAATGTTAGGCCTGTGTTTACTAGACAGGGATCCTAACATCCAGACCAGGAAGAGAACAGGCGTAACTGACATTAGTGGAACTGGGCGGGTCACGTGAGTCATACGGAAGATGGAAATTTAACGTTGGTTGGAAGACGAGTTGGAGAGCATTACTGGAATGGCAACCACGACCTTCACCAAGAAGCATCGGCCGATGGCGATATGATATCGTTAGGGCAGCGGGAAGACAGTGGCTACAACAAACTAAAATCAGAAGCGGATGGCGTGCAAATGGTATTAGTCCAGTAGTGGATTAAAAGGGGCTAATGATGATTGTAATCAATCAATTCTTACCATACATTTGTTGGATACCATTCCTGTCGTCATCGGGTAGGACGAAATTCGGCTGTATTCCCTGATACCACGGATACATGAGGGCACCCTTCACTGAACTGTGGCTCAGGCCGAGCGAGTGACCAAATTCATGAGCGGCGACGGCGAACAGCGATGTGCCTGTAAAACACGACGTTAATATTGGTCAATGTTTGAATATGCGTGCGTAAATACTACACAAAGCGTCGACATATCCGTTGTTCGGGTGAATTATCACGCGTGCGGTGTTATGCGAGTGCCGACCTTAGCGCGGTAGTTGTGTTTAGTGTGTCGCGTTGTGGTCGGGCCTCGTATTGGGTTCCGATCGTGTTTGTACTACATGCATCGGACGGGATTACGTTGTCGGTACCCGTGATGCATCTACTGGTGCAGCGCCTGTATCTAATCCTAAAATATACCTAGCTACGTTATGTTACTGGAATCAGTTTATTGTTAGTTTTAAAATTGTCTTCACCCAACTTTCTAAAAGTTTGCTTCTTAAAGTTAACTTAAAGCTCTGTATTCAATTATATATTTATCAGTTATCTAGTACCCATGACACAAGCTATCGCTTACTTTGGGCCTAGATTGCGATGTGTAAAATGTCAAAAAAAAAATTAAGCAAAACTTTAGTTTGTCAAAAGTCAACATTTTTAAGCAAAATGTCGTAGGGAAAGAAGAACTTGTGTTGATTTTACGAGTAGCTTATTGCCGTCAATATGTGTGGGCCAGATCTCTGCTAGGTTTATTGATTCATTATTATTTTAGTGCCATTATAATATTTAAAAAATTTTACCGAGATTTTTCAACCTTTCATATTTAGAGGGGGTGAAAAACGCCTACACGTGCCGTTCTTCGATTTCATGACAACATATATACCTAGTGTAGTTCACATGTATCACGTAGACATGTACCTAATAAATGGAAATGCAATGCATTAATATGGCACGAAATAACGTTCGGCTAATATTGGTCGTGCTATAGATAATTCCACCTGATAGGTACACAATTGTATTTAATGTGTGCTAAAGGCTGAAGCTACGTAGCTTTGAGCAGCCCCGCCTATCCATTTGCATGTCAAAACAGCTGACCGCGACACGCTCATTTCCGACGAACTTTTCGCGGAAAAACTACCGGCACAAGTTAATTAACTAACTGGCTCAATAACGATGCTTTCAAGCTAAAGTGGACTGTTAATTTTAACCACTCGGAACATTGCTATGGAATAGTAGGTACTGTCCTCTGGGAGTGTGGGACTAGCTTTTATATCGATGGGACAATAAAGTCGGTTAAGCGTTCTGTTGAAAGCATCAGCTACTTCACATTTTTATTAAGCTGTTGCTATATTTATACTTTACCTAAATATATGTGTTTGTCTATTGGATTGTCTTTATCATATTATTATTTAAAGAAAAAAAATCATAGGTACATATATCTTTTTAAATACATTTTGCGTAGTGAATACGGAAGATTGGGGGAATTGCCGTAGTCTACCTAGATAACCACTCAAGTGCGCATGTCGGGAAATTGTGCAGAGAGATAAAACTAATGAATAACGCAGGAATTCTCCTAGACATCATATTTTTATACCCTAGTATATATACTATTTAACTCAAAGTTTAGGGCTACATTTTTCAGTAATAAGTATACCTAGTATTGTAGGTATCTACCTACTTGTAACTCGTTGTAATACATAATAATTTGTCTAAGGGTGGCTAAGGTGATATATTACCTCTAAGGCTTATTCCTACCATGTCCAACACAACACTATATCAGCTATGCGTGTATAGTGTAGTGTATAGATATAGAACCTAGGTACTGATGGCCAGATTTAGTATCTGTCAGATGCTTCTAGCTAAATCCTAATGCTATTGTCTTATTATTTATTGTGTTTCCAGTGTTATCTTTTTCTTTTATTATCTTCTACGTACCTATTTATTAATGTTGTGTCACTGCGTGTACTTGTTTTATAATTCCGTAAATTCTACCTATTAGCAGGACAGATTAATTTGTTTTGCTGTAATCCGGTACTTGAAAAGATTCTGTATGGTACAATATGCAGGAACACTGCCCACATGAAACACCACACACAATTTTCCAACACTTTCTTCGACGCACGTTTCGTCCCGAACCGGGACATCCTCAGGAGATGTTGACTTCACAATGCGAAATCGTAGAGTGACTCTCGTGTCAGCAACGCGTTCTTATATACCCTTTCTGATTACTCATCCTATTGTTCGCCCCACTCACTTCGGCTGGTCTCGTACCCCCGAAAACAAACGAAGCAGTGGCGAAGATGATACGTTAATTTGTTCGTTAAGTAATTGAAACTGATTATTATTGCTAAATTTTATTATTTCTAATTGTTCCAGCATGCTCAGATAACAATTAGAAACAATAAAATTTAGCAATAATAATCAGTTTCAATTACTTAACGAACAAATTAACGTATCATCTTCGCCACTGCTTCGTTTGTTTTCGGGGGTACGAGACCAGCCGAAGTGAGTGGGGCGAACAATAGGATGAGTAATCAGAAAGGGTATATAAGAACGCGTTGCTGACACGAGAGTCACTCTACGATTTCGCATTGTGAAGTCAACATCTCCTGAGGATGTCCCGGTTCGGGACGAAACGTGCGTCGAAGAAAGTGTTGGAAAATTGTGTGTGGTGTTTCATGTGGGCAGTGTTCCTGCATATTGTACCATACAGAATCTTTTCAAGTAGCGGATTACAGCAAAACAAATTAATCTGTCCTGCTAATTATGGATTTCCGCAAAATAACGCCTGCTTCCATTCAATAATTCTACCTATATTATTTTCTTTCTTATTTCTTATTTTCTTTCGAATTCTTTCTTAAACTTTTTTAATGTTTAAGTAGAAGAGCCAAAACCATAATATTATGTAGGTAAATGGCAAAAACATATACCTAAGTAGTTCGGAATGATGTTATATGCATATTCAAGGACCACATAATACATTAGGTGCTAAGGGAGTGGCACTACAAAATGACAGGTTATGCAACTCTTCTTTCATAACTCATAAGTGTGATGTGGTTTATAGATATAGGTAATCGTAAACTTAATATAATATTATGCATTATTTACATGATTCAAATCATTGGGAGTGAATGAACTGCTGTCATTATAATATTAGCTCAATTAGTTTTTAGGAGCCTTTGCGAAAACAATACCCGGCTGAGTTTGTTGTGGGATTCTTCTCAGTGCAGGGCGCGTTCGAACCCTCGTTAATTTAGTTTTAAGTCGACTTGTAATTATTACCATGTAACATAGGTATACGAAAAATATCATATTGGCGTTTTATAAGAGCCTGTACGTAAAGCCTATGTGAAATAAAGATATTTAGACTTTTACTTGGTCTTTTACTATGGGCCTCATAAGAAGGCTCAGAGTCACTCAGCGAGCGATGGAGAGAGCTATGCTCGGAGTTTCTCTGCGTGATCAAATCAGAAATGAGGAGATCCGTAGACGAACCATAGTCACCGACATAGCTCAACGCGAAGCTGAAGTGGAAATGGGCGGGGCACATAGCTCGTAGAACCGACGGATGTTGGGGACCCAAAGTGCTGGAATGGCGACCCCGCACGGGAAAGCGCAGTGTTGGCAGTCCTCCGACCAGATGGACTGACGACATTAAAGGAGTCGCGGGAAGGCGGTGGATACAAATGGCGCAGGACCGTGCGGGCTGGAAAGCATTTTAAATAAATAAATATAGTATAGTTCACATGTATCACGTAGACCCGTACCTAATAAATGAAAATGCAATGCATTAATGTTCTGCAGTAATGCACAACTCAAAAGAACAACAAAAGCGAAACACTCGATTGATTTATGACCGAGTTTGCAGCGAGATATTAACACTACTATAATCTTTCTCTAATATAATAAAATTCTCGCGCCAACATATATACGGGACATTTTACACATCGAAATCTAGCCCCAAAGTAAGCGATAGCTTGTGTTATGGGTACTAGATAACTGATAAATATACATAAATACAACATATTGAAAAACACCCAGACACTGGAAAACATTCAGGCTCATCACACAAACATTTACCAGTAGTGGGAATCGAACCCACGACCTCCGGCGCAGACAGCAGGTTCGCTACCACTACGCCATTCGGTCGTCGATTGCAGGAGGCCTTTGTCCAGCAGTGGACGTCCGTCGGCTGAAACGAGAGACTCTGACTTACCATCCTCGTCATCGTTGTTGGGATGTAGAAGCCACAGCTCGTCGTCGTCGAAGTGCGCGTCGCCGCCGCGCCCCGTGCCCGGGAAGAACGCGTGCGCAAGGATCGAGCCGCGCCCGTCGAAGGGATACGGGTCATCGTGGTAACGTCTGCGAACGAAAAACAAAATTAAAATATACCAGCGTAAAGGAAACTATAGTAGTGTACTGTGTAATCATTCGAGTGTTTCGCTTTTGTTCTGCAGTAATGCACAACACAACAAAAGCGAAACACTCGAATGATTTATGACCGAGTCTGCAGCGAGATATTAACACTACTATAATCTTTCTCTAATATAATAAAATTCTCGCGCCAACATTTTTTACCAAACTCCTCCGAAAGGCCCGACCGATCAGTGTATGATCACTAGGTCTGGGAGCAGGTTGTTATCTATGTATTTTTTTATATCCCTAATGGCAAAACAACGTTTGCCGGGCTTGCTAGTGAGCCATATAAGCATAAGCTTAAATCTGTGAAATAGCGGAATGGCAGTATCATTTTCACATTTTCAAATTAAAGTCTTTGCTAAAGCAGTGGCTTTAAAAAATTCGTTTCGAGTATCGAGTTTGAAATAATAAAGAAAATTCACAAAATACATTCACTGTACTAAATATCGGGAATTTGTCAATAAAACAAAAAATACAAATTATTCATCTAAATTTATTTTATCGCCTTCAAAGTAGGCCCCATCGCTTGCAATACAACATCTCCAACGCTTCACCCAGTCTTCCATACATTTTTCATAGGCTATTTGCGGTATGGCCTTTAGCTCATTCAGCGAATTTTCTTTTATGGCTTCTATCGACTCAAAACGTTTTCCTCGAAGTGGTAATTTTAACTTGGGAAATAAAAAAAAGTCAGACGGAGCCATATCAGGTGAATACGGTGCTTGGTCGAGAACTTTTGTTGAATTTTTCGCTAAAAACTCTTTCACTATAATGGCTGTGTGTGATGGTGCATTATCATGGTGCAGCATCCATGAGTTGTGTTGCCACAAATCTGGACGTTTTCGGCGGATACTCTCACGCAAACGATTCATGACGCCTAAATAATATTCTTTATTCACTGTTTCTCCCTCTGGAAGGAATTCGGAGTGAACCACACCACGGTAGTCAAAAAAAACTATCTTCACCTTGATTTTGGAGCGACTTTGCCGCGGTTTTTTGGGTTTCGGCTCGTTTTCGAGACGCCATTCTGAAGACTGTTGGCTTGTTTGCATGTCGTACTCATAAACCCATGTCTCGTCGCCAGTTATTATACGTTTCATAAAGGTCGGATCCGTAGAAGCTCGGGAAACCATGTCTTCAGCGACATGCTTTCGCTGCGCTTTTTGAACAAAATTGAGCTCTTTTGGAACTAGTCGAGCGGCGACGCGTTTCATGCCCAAAATGTCAATGAGAATGTTGTGGACGGACTTAAAAGATATGTTCACCTCACTAGCCAACTCTCTCAGACTCATACGTCGATTTTCGAGCACTAGCTTCTTGATTCTGTCGATGTTTTCTTTGGTCGTAGCGGTTGAAGGTCTACCAGAACGAGGCAAGTCTACTACTAATTCTCGGCCTTCTTTAAAAGCTTATACCATTCATAAGTCCTTGTTTTCGATATACACGATTCGCCGTAGGTATTTCGCAACATTTTTAGTGATTCGCCACATGAAATATCATTCGAAACACAAAATTTAAGGCACACTCTTTGTTCAACAATATTTTCCATTGTAAAAATCGCTGAGAACTCCAAACTATGACCAACAAAAAGTGTATTTTAAAACAAATTAAATGACAGATCCCGCTCAAACTTTGCGCGCTAAATCAGTACAGTGCTACCAACATGCAGTAAAAAAATTAGAACGACCTCTTTTACACGAGTCTTTTTATTGACATATTCCCGATACTTTTTACACAGAGTAGTACTTTATTATGTAAACTTGTGAAGATGATAGGTACTATAGTCCTGCAGAAGTCTACAATTGTGTGAAACTTACAAATTATGAAAAATCTAATAAAATACGCATTTGGTGGTCAGGACATCTCATTAAACCTAATACCTACCTAATGAAGACTTCACAATATAAAGAAATGCAAAACCCTGATTTTATCGATGGAAAGCTTCTCTGAGTTTTAAACACCTACCTTCCAGAGAATTTTAGTTTGTTTGTGCAAAGTGTTGCGGAATATTTTTCAATAATTTTCTACTTCGTAAGCTATACAACTAAAGAGCATTAAGTAAAATGAGTACCTGAAAGAAAAAGCTTGTGCAGTGCAAGTAAAATCGCTTTTCTCGTAAGCTCTCAAAAATACTTCGGAAGAAACTCTAGAACTTGTCTAGAACCTTTTTAAACGTTTATAAATGGTTTATATGCTATCGTATGGAGTAAAGTTTCCATATTAGGATAAAATGTAATTGACTATTAAGGAGGTGTAAGACTTCATTGCAGCACCTATCCCTGTTATCTGTATTTGTTAATTTTTTGAATGCATTAGGTTCCTTATCGTAGTGTACCTAATACATAGGAGAAAAATAGTGAGAATGTGTTTTAATTATAGCTCAATTCATAGATTCATAGTTCTGCCTTATAAGAACTGAATATGTAACTTTACGTCTCGGGTTAGCTCAGTGCCCAATCACCTAGCCGCGATAACAGAAAGACGCTGGGTGAAATCCCGCCGTGCACGATAATTTTGATGCGTTTTTAAAAATTTATACTAATTCGTTGAAATTTTATTATTCATTTATTCAAAGCTTTGTGTCAATTGAAACAATTCCCTTTATTATTAAAGTCCCGTAGATATATGTAATTTATGGTTTACGAAGTATTAACGTAATCCATAACAGCTTGGCTCATGAAAACAGAGTAATGTCAGTACGTATTCATTTCAAAGCAACCACGGCCGCAGCCTGTACAGCAATCTAACTTGCCTCCCCAGGGCTCCACACGGACACTACCAATCTAATCATTTTTCGCGCAAACAAAATGCGAAAAGACCTTCTCTATGAATATTTGACGCAATATTAGCAGCCCGCTGCGTTATTGAGTTTCTGTGAGAAACTTCCGCCATTAGTCGGTATGGGCCGCAAAAGTGTAAAAGCACTCATGGCTGCGTCGGAATGAGTCCCCGTATGTGGTCGAGATCGTATTCGCCACTCAATATTGATTTTACTTCAATAATAAACCCAAGAGAACGATGCTGTGTGGGATGATCATAACACTAGTAGGTACATAAATTATTTTTCTGAATACAACTCTCTTAATGTTAAATTAATCATAATATTATAAACAAACACACAGACACACTGAAATATCTAGAGTATAATATTATCTACAAAATTACAGTAACAGTTTTGGCGTAACTGAAAAACTGAAATTCCAATAAGTGCTGTTGTAGAAAAATAGATGACTGATTTTTGAAATCGCTGGAGTTTTGAGATGTCGCGATCTTGCTCTTTAGTTACCTACTAAGTACTCTTGCGTCCTACAACTTTATTGAATCTATAATACCTAATATACCTACCTATCTATTTAATTCTTTATCGCAAGACTAAATGCACACAATAAATGTTAGGTTTATTGCGTTACATACCTACATTATACACCTATCTATCTTATATTTATATTTAACTTGGCGTGAATGTCGTAGGAAACGGAAGCTTTTTATTGAGAGTAATATAAGTTAACGGCTCGCATAAAATTCCCATGGGTTAGCAATATAGCATTGATTCATAGCATCTTCAGTTTCACCTTATTTTTATGGTGAATACGTAGTTAGATATCACAACATAAATAAGCAGCGGTGATCTTTCGACGAAAATGATCACGCGAATACAGTATGTGCCATCGTGGATAACTCGAAATGGTGTATAGGAAACGTGAAAAGAAAATTATCCAACTGTTTCGTCTCGTCTTTGTTTCGTATAAGACGCCCGTAACTCGACTAAAAGTTCGTGGCCGCTATCATAGGATATCAGCTCGCTGCGGGCATTCGGAAGTGTCCCGTCGCAACTAATAAAAGAGTGCGCGTGATCGGGAACATCCTGCTCGCCTCCCTTCTGGGGAAAAAGAAAATTTTATATGTAGAACGCGATCCGCGCAGCACACTCTACTTGTATGCTGCAAGTTTGCAACGTCCCCGGCAACATGGCGGTCGCAATATGTCCTCGCCTGAGGTTTTGTCGCCGGTACTTTCTCACATCGTCGTCGACGGCGATCTAATAAGCGAAACTTCACCTACGCTCATTCGATATGCATCTCTTGTGTTCTACAATGCATAAGTAGTTAGATTTATTCCTCATTTTCTGAATTCTGAATTTTGACTCATTAATTATTAGGTATACCTATTTATTTCTGTTATGATCTCGCCTCCCAAAAAAAGTTTTACTAATATTTTTCATATGAAAGAAAAGAAAAATGTAATTTCATTACTTTACGTGTAATGTCTGCAATATTTTTACATCAACTTCATTTAAATTTCAATTTAAAAAACTTAGCCAAATTCAATGACTAACCCGAATCGCATGCAATATCAAAAAAATATGAAATTTTGACACATTTTTCAATTTATAAAACTTGCTAAAGGAACATGCAGCTTTTTTACCTATACCTTCCTGACACGTATCAATAGGTAATCGAACTCGCGCTGTAAGACCGATACACTTTAACACGGTTATAGGACCCATTGCATTAATAGTAAAGTGGATTTAGTAAGGCACGTTCTTTCACTGAAACTAAATCGAAATAAGCGTCCCACTTGAATTGGGAGCGATAGGTTACCTGACTATGCTTGAACTATTGTTGCTACTTGCTACCTTATTCTGTTAAAGCCGAAGACGGATTTTTTATCCACCTCGTTATTACGAATACGTTGGTGTGCGTGACATGGCATTGCGGGAGAATATGATCAAAAACCTTTTTACCTAATTATTAAAAGACTTAGCCAGTTACCAAAAACAAAAAACTTAGCGATTTTGGAACTTATTAAAATGAATGATGAACTAAAAAAATACATATACATTATACATGCATTGCAATTTCCGATATAAAGAAGTGGAGATATTGGAGCAACTTTTGGAAAAACTTTCACTAAAAATCACTTAAATGAGCCAGCTAATACTTCAGAGGAATTTACTTTTGCGATTGATGTTACGTAATTAACAGGTACTTATGAATTTGTTTAAACGGTTACCTAGTGTTAGTTTATCCAAAAATTACGATTGATTAAAAATGTTCTCTTAATATCCAAAAATTAAGCAGGCATTTTTAGATTCTTATAATAAAGGTAACTTCGGAGATTTAAATCACCGAAGCGTATTTCGTTCGTATCTTTTGTGATGCCTCGCACGATCATGTCGAAAATCCCCTTAAATGGATAGGACGTGTACCCCAAATCCTTACTTGATTATTATTTATTATCAGGACAATAAATCTACAAACGAATTTAGTCTCGTTCGAAATATATCTACCTTCGACACTTAACTTAGGAACTCAGTTACTGCCATTCTTCTCTAATATATAAAATTCTCGTCCCACTCTTTGTTACTAAACTCCTTCGAAACGGCTCAACCGAATGTTATGAAATTTTCAGTGTATTATCACTAAGTCTGAGAGCAGGTTGTTATCTATTTTTTTTTATATGGCAAAACAACGTTTGCCGGGTCAGATAGTAATATTAATATTGATTGCAACTTTGCAGTTAGTTACACACAAGATTCTAGCTGATCATTCAATTTTAAGTAGGTAGATCTAGCTAGTGTATTTACTTGTGCGCCACAGAAGGAAAAATCAAGAGGCAGGTAGAGACTGCAAGACAAGAGGAAATCACTTAAGTGTGCGACCCGAGGATTTCAATTCCATCTTCTCAGATACTTACTGAGACAACAGCTTTAGTATCAATTGAGATTGAACAAGTGAACACGTTTTATTTTAGGATACAAAGAACACAGTTTCCAACAAGTTTAAGTAAACGAATTCTTGTTGATTTTAGAAAACGTTATACTTGTCTTCGATGGTATAATGTATGCTTATCTAATTATAATCATTTAAGTAAATTAAAATTTAAGAATCCAAAAACGTCAGTTTCAACCTTTCACAATAAAGCTTAAAAGAGACCTTCAGGCCTATAATGTTGAATTCCTAAAAGAGGAAGTTATGAACATAATAAAGACAGTTGCGTAATTTTTATGGAGTTACTAGTACAGAGTTACTACCTCAATGTTGTAAATCAATTTTCACTTTAGGGTTGGTTATCGTCATATTCTCAGACCTGCCGAATATAGGAAAAAAATCATAAAAATTAGTCAAGCCGTTTCGGAGAGGAATGTGTAGGAACACCCTGGAGTTTTATACATAAACTAGCTGAACGGGCACACCTTATTTTGCCATTGCAAAATAGCTTAGGTTCGAGTTACGACGAAGATTCAACCTATTTCTCAGACCTACCGAATGTAGGCCAAAAAATTGGTCTTCATTCGGTATGCCTATAATATAACGTAGGCCTATAGTACCTACCTACTTAAAATCTAACCCCATTACAAATAAACGTGGAATAGAGGTGGAATAGTTATACCTACTCTGTTTTGTCTTTTTCTTTCGAATGCCAAATGATTGATGACAGAGAAGGATAAAGCAGAGTATAACTGTGGCCAGAAAGCGTAGGAGGTTTTTAGTCCGTAGGTCGCGGGGTATATTACATCTCCCAGCGAAGTCGGGTGTGACAAGAGACATCAATGAGATTTTCCTCCTACGGATAAAAAAAGGCACTACCTACCCCCAATACAGCTATTTGACGACCTCCCTGGCGCAGTGGCGCGCGCTCGAATTCGAGTACGAGAGGTCGACGGTTATAATTTCTAAATTGGCTCTGGTCTGTAAATTAACTGCTGGGGTAAATTTACTTACCCTTCCAGGTTAGTACGATAACATCTTCGGCTGCATCATCACTTACCATCAGGTGAGATCGCAGTCAAGTACTAACTTGTATAGAGTAAAAAAATCCTACAATATTCTGCAGGAATAATTGTCTTACTTGGAAAAAGACACGACGATGTCAGCGTCATCTGAGTTGACTTCCGTGAAGGTGAGCCTCGACGCCTGCTGCCACACGTCGAGCGCGCGAGCCAGCACGCTGCGGGTGCCGTGCGGGTCCAGCTGCGACGGCCGCCGGGTCTGAGACAGGCTGCGGACAAACAGACAAACTAAATAGGTATGTCATAGTATCTAAACACTAGAGAGTATCTTAAGTAAACTGATACTTAGGTGTAGGACTTTGAAACTCTAAAACTAGACTTGTACAGTCATCTGGATCTGAGATTGCAGCCAAGTACATACTATCTTGTAGAGTGTAAAAAAGTAAAATTAAAATATCTTTATTTCACATAGTTCACACCTACCTTATACTTACTTATGAAAGGTCGACACTATATTTGTGATTGAGTTGCACCTATATGTACCTATCTATCTGGTGAAGTTTAGAAAGACAGTTCTGAAGAACTGAATTCGTGCATTGCATTGCAGGTTGTCTTAATAGCAGTGATAACCTTTCATCTGGGGGTCGCGAGTTCGGATCCCGGGCACTTATCTCTAACTTCGGAGATACGCGCGTTTCAGGAACCTAAATAGGTATCACTTGGTTAGCGATGAAGGAAAACATCGTGAGGAAACGTGCATACCTGAGCGCTCACCACAAAATTCTTAAAGCATGTGTGAATTTCGCCAACACGCACTTGGCCATCAGCGCGGTGGGTTATACCCAAACCACTAAGTCCTAGTTACCTAGGCTAAGTGCGTGTGACATAAAGATGGGTCCAGACGACTGAAACGATTGGGTTCAAGCGTGTAAAAAATAATCTACGGAAAAACTATTATACTTAAATTTACCTCATTTACCGCCTAAACTTATCTACGTACATCTACGAGTAATTCACTTGAATTAGTAAAGAGAAGCTGGGAGTTTGTCAAGTTTCATCGGGTGAATTTCGAGTTTTACAAAAATCGTTATAATAAATCAAGATAAGAAAAACCATTTCCGTCTTACATGATTTTTGCCTATCTCCAAGCCTTCCTCGATAAATATATCCAACAAAAAAATTATTTTTCAATTTTGACCAGTAAGTAGATCCTAAGATTTGCAAGTTCAAATAAACAAAATCTTCATCTTTATAATATTAAGTACTAATAGATAATATTGTTGCCAAGCCAAGAGTAGGTATAACTTTTTGCAGACAGCAGTATTATGGGTCGTTAATATTCTAAGGAGGCGAGTGTACTGACAAAGTATCAGGTTGCATAATTAAAACAACTTTAGCTACGAGAGCTTTTGTATAATGATATTTAATATAAAATCATCGATTGTAGTACGTTAAAGTGATTCGATCATTCGAGACATTGATGAAGTACATTCTTATTTGTAAAATTGTTCCTAATTATTATTGTATTAAGGTAAATATAAATTAAAGCTTTGATCTCTTGTCTTTTCCTCTTTTAACATAATGATATCCTTATCTATCTCCTATCGGATCTCTTCGCAAAATGAAAAATGTATGTTCTCAGTGAGCGGCATCTCAATATTACAGTATTTATAGTGAAAACTCTTTGTTCATCAAAGTTTTAGAACCTACCTATAAGCGAAGTATAACGAATAAATATATACCTAAGTATAATAGGTGTGTACGCTTTTACAAATTGATTCATCTCAATTCTCAAAGTGCATTTTGGATAAAAAATATTTTGAAGAACCTGTTTTTAGGGTTCCGTAGCCGAATGGCGAAAAAAAACGGAACCCTTATAAATTCGTCATGTCTGTCTGTCCGTCTGTCCGTCTGTCCGTCTGTCCGTCTGTCCGTCCGTATGTCACAGCCACTTTTTTCCGAAACTATAAGAGCTATACTGTTGAAACTTGGTAAGTAGATGTATTCTGTGAACCGCATTAAGGTTTTCACTTAAATTTTAAAAAAAAGTAATAAATTTTGGGGGTGCCCCATACTTAGAACTGAAACTCAAAAATTTTTTTTTCATCAAACCCATATGTGTGGGGTATCTATGGATAGGTCTTCAAAAATGATACTAAGGTTTCTAATATAATTTTTTCTAAAATGAATAGTTTGCGCGAGAGACACTTCCAAAGTGGTAAAATGTGTGTCTAAAAGAGTATGATAAAACTAAAAAAAATATATGATGTACATTACCATGCAAACTTCCACCGAAAATTGGTTTGAACGAGATCTAATAAGTAGTTTTTTTGATATTTACAATAAACCTCTAAAACAAAGTTAGTTTTGCGGTTCGATAAGAAAAGTGGTTTTTATGGTTTTATTCCTCCGGTTGTAGTACGGAACCCTCAGTGCGCGAGTCCGACTCGCACTTGACAGGTTTTTTGAATTTTGCGGTTGGATTTTGACTTTTCGTAAGAGAGTTTGGCCTTTGTGAAAAAATACTGCGTAAAAACTAATTAGGCTAACTATTTGAGTAGTCATAAGCCCTTGGTATTATGAGGTAGGTAAATATTTCATGAAGTAAACACACGAGTAAGTAGAAATAAAGTGTCACGCAGGTCGCGCGTAAAATGTTAACATGGCGTATATAATATGACGTAAATAAATAATTCTTCAGCCCAAATAGCGCACGCTGAAACTTTAATAGCATTTACTACAGTCGAAAATATTACTTTTAAAATGCCATACCTGTGTGCCGATACCGCAAATGAATAAATGGAGTAACTATGAGTAAACTACCATGCGACCCACATGGTTAAATATTTTATTAGCTGGGAGTATGGAATTAATTGATATAACCATGTATGAACTTTCCTGTAACTAGTTTTAATGCTTTTACTGAGGTATTGGATGACCGAGATAAGGGGCTCAAAGAGCGCAAATGTGATTTTTAGTAATCGAAGGTTATAAGCTGTACGTTCATATTTTAACTTAAGTTAAACGATTTTTTAATAAGGCCGCCAAATTGTATACCTAAGTTTAAGAAAAAAGACTTTTTTGTGAAATGCAATGCGGCCTGTCACACCTACAAAATGTTTTACAGTGAAGAAATAGAGCGTTTGTGCATGGGTTGATACACCCTTAACTTATTAGGTACTAGGCGAGCTTTATAAATTCTTTATAAAAAAAGTACCTTCAGCTAGAAGTGTGCCACGAAGGTCCTAATTTCTAAGTAGGTAAACACGAGGCTTATATTTAACGGTGTGGTCGCCGCCGCTCCTATGTAATGGAATAATCGCATTGTGGACAATTTGACTGACTCGGCCCTATTTAACGGATGCCGCGTTTATTACACAGGATTTATGCGTTGTCACAGTCACAAAGTGATCTCATTAGGCTTGCACGTAGTTTTAATTAGAGAACTAGAGCCCGAAAATGCGGTTCATTGTATAGATTTTATGTATGTGCGTTTCATAACTCGTAGGCAACGCTACAGTCTGTCTGTTTTGTTTAACAGGCTAATATAGTACGCTACGCTAACAAACTTGCTGATCTGCTTTGCAATATTCATATTAAACTCTTCAGTGTTCACACTCGGACCGCATTTTGCTTTATAAAATATCGTTTCCGTGGGTAATTAAAACTATCCAACGCGGGCGCTGGACGTCGCTGTTGTTGATAATTATTTCAATAACAATATTAGGGGACACTAGGGATACATAAAGAGACAGTGTGAGCTATGTTTCGGGGGTTGCAATTTTCATTTCGTCCTCACTTTATGAATATAGACAGCGTTCGTGTAACGCTATCCCATTAGTAATTTTATTATCTTGTTCGTAAATCGTATCTAATATTTAAGACTTATCTACCTAATTTCTTTTTACCTAAATAAAACCAGTTTTAAAAACTCTTAGGGTTAAAGAATTAGCCTCCCATCGGGAGTCGGGACAGAACTTAAAAAATTTAGAAAATATAAACTATTAAATTGACATGACGTGCTGAAAGTAGAACCCACTATGCTACGGAGGTTCTCACAAAACACTATTGGTTATTGCGCTAATACAAGTTGAGTTGAAAACCGACTTGCAGTAGGTACTCGTTGACTGTGGATAGTTATATTTATATAAGTAACTAACGTAAGTAAACAATGTTTTTTAAAGGAATACCTAAAAGTTTATTTGCACAAACATAGGTGGTGCAATTTTCTTAACTCAGTTTGTACCAACGCAACAAAACTGAAACAATTTCGCAATATAATTTTAACCGATGTTTAAATGAAAGGCCGGACGAAGCCAAGGAAACTCCGCAACGGAGTCGCGAAAGCGCCAACGTGAATACAGTCGGTAGGTAATAATTTCCATCGGAGTTTGTAGTGCTTGTGAAGGACTTGCGGCACGTTGCGGCCGATCCGAAGTTGGAACAATCATGAAGCCTGTTTCGGTGCACTGGTGAAGAAACGTGAGGAGTGCGCGGCCACGTGAACACGTGACCAGTTGTGTGGTAAAACACTCCGATCGGATATATTATTTAATAAACACAAGTACAAAATATGTATTTAAATATCCGATAAGAAACCTCAGGGTATCCGAACGATTTACGTAAACCTTTTGCGTACAAGCAAACAGTACCGCCATCTATCAAAATTCTGTAGGCGGCTGCTGAGCGAACTACAACGTGGCCTTACTGTTGGTGGCAAAACAAGCATTAATGGCACCGATATTAAAAAAATGGAGACATTTTTTCGCGCCGTCCTATCCAGGGTAGGTATATGTCGATTATTTTAATTGTCATGCAAGGGCGGTAAAACGGTAATAGGTACTGCGTCCTACGAACGCGGCGGTAGGATTTTTGACGTGACAACGTCTTATAAATCTATAGAGCCGGTTGCACGCACGAAAAAACATGACTCATTCGGCGTTACCGGCGTTACCTCGCTCATGCGGCGTTACCGGCGTTATCTCGCGAGCGCGGAACGAGCGACAAAGAAGACGTTGTCACGTTCAACTATCGTCAGTAAACCGACTTTACAGGCAACCAATTTTGACGTGACAACGTCTTATAATTCGATAGAGCCGGTTGCACGCACGAAAAAACATGACTCATCCGGCGTTACCGGCGTTACCTCGCTCATGCGGCGTTACCGGCGTTACCTCGCGAGCGCGGAACGAGCGACAAAGAAGACGTTGTCACGTTCAACTATCGTCAGTAAAGCGACTTTACAGACAACCAATTTTTTTTTGTAAAGTTCATCCGCCCATAGTGCCGTACCCAATGTAGGTGGTATTGTGCTTCGTTTCGAAGGGCACTGTAGGCAGATGAGATAAAAATTCCAATTTAGTTCTGTCAACAGAATGACTGCGAATAAACGGAAAAATTACTCCTTCGGCCGCCTACGAAACCAGTGCTACGTATAACATTTGGGGATTAGTAGGTTGATAGGTTCCAACACTCCACCCACGTGCATTTCGAGGTTTCACAAAACCCGTGGGAAACAAGGATGTTTCAATTTTTCCATGGTATAATCTATCTCTATTAATATAATCTATCCCAATTTTCTTACACAGCGGTTACTTAGTTGAGGCGTGAAGGAGTAACAAATAGATTACACATAACTCAAATTCAAAATATCTTTATTCCACATAGACCTAACGTACAGGCTCTTGTGAAACCTCAATAGGATATTTGTAGCATAAACTCGTATATGGTAATAACTACAAGTCGACTTAAAGCTAAGTTTACGAGGGATTGAACGCGCCCTGCACTGAAAAGTAGCCCACAACTAACTCAGCCGGGTTTTGTTTTCTGTTATCACCTGCACTTCACAATTGCACTTAAAAATTAATTGTGCTAGTATAATTACAACAGTTCACCCACTCCCACGAACTTACACGCTCACATACAAACTCTTGCATTACATTTCATAATATTGGTGTGATTAATTATAATATTTGCGTTCATTTGCGTGTAATTGTGCGAAGCGGACGCGGCTCGGGCGCTAGTCGCTACGTTTATAGCGCTCCGCAATAAAACATGCGCTATCACGACGACATGGCGACGTCTTCAGAGCGTCTTCACGACGACGGACATAATCTCGTTACGATGTCATAACAAAGAGATTTGTAAGCATGAACTTTATGGTCTGTGTCCAACGAGCTAAAATTTAATTTTCTGAAATAATCTGTCAGCGAGCCATTAAAATTATTCGTCCGTGCTCCGTGCTCCCTCCCGCTTCGAGTTACAATTATGCGGGCCTAGGAGAGATGTCGCAACTCGCAACTTCAAACATCGGGCTCAACACCTTTTCCATGCCTTTGACATAATAATGCTATTTCATTCTGTTTTCTTCGTGATTAATTAATTTGATAATGACTTTTTGCTAAATATTGATATCGACATCGATGCGGAGCGAAGAATATTATCGTGTTAAATCTGTCTTTCGGAATTTCGGTTCATACGAGTAGGTATCAATCCTTCCATAGATAAATCTCATTAGGAAATTTGAACATGTGTTTAGTTATTAAAATAAAGCGATTCTATCAAGTTTCTGTTTCATAATTAATGGTCATAATAATCCTCCCCTGCCAGGGTGTAGTCCTCCGACCGATGCATTTAAGTGTGTATACGTGCAGTACGTTTATGTAAGTTTATATAATTTTTGCGTATTTAAGTATGTATATATTTTTACTCTTTATGGCTTTTATATTTATCATGTGCCGGGTGTCAGAGTTTACATTAATAGAAAAAATAATAATGAATATTCTTATGCATCTTGTTTGAAAGGCATGCTTTTAATATAACGTACGCACAATACGAGGTTTAGGCTTAATACTAAGCATGTAAAAATTAATAATGTGTCAAAATGTTTGGTCCGTGGTATACCAGACGTGGGGAAAGGGAAGACTGTTCGAATTATGTTTTATTTCACGGCTCGAGTGGATAAATTAGCATAAAAATAATAAAATGTCAGCGTGATATGGTCCCCAGCTCCCCAGTGGCGTGCCGGGCGCTCTCCGACACCGGTCGCCTGTCAAAATGATTGTCAAATCCGTCCACATGACACAGGAGTTTTATCAGAAAATATTCTTCCTCCTTTTCCACCGCTTTTTGAAACAAAGTTTCTTTTCAGATGGTTTCGCGCAGGGGGCTAGGCGAAGGAAATAGATTTTTGCGTGACGAAAATCCCGTCACGAAGAAAATCTACGAAAATCTTCGAAAATCTAGAAAAAAAGTTTCTCTAACTACGTACTCGTTAGCGCGAGTTAACTGAAGACTATTGCGATGGGTGAAATCACATGCATAAAAATTTAAAATAGAGTGTTGTTTAGGCGTTATTCCAAACTTTGTCTCGTCTGAGTGTTCCACGACACTCAGGGCTTTTATTCATTAAAAGGAATCGGAATAGCCGTTATGGACTTGTATAGCTTTTCAAAGCGTTATCATGAACGAAGTAGCCACAATAATATAAAGCGCGCGTACGTATATCATTTTAGTCGTTAGCCGTAATTGTTCAGTCTGCTGCATAATATCCCTCAGTAAACGACCCTTCTCCCACAGCGCTTCTCACACCGTATACTGTAGATAAGCGACACGGCAATAGGCATTGATGCTCACCGGGGACATCAATAGCAGTCTATCTCCTTGATTCTTTGACGAACGGGGATTTACAGCAACTCTTTCAATGCTAGGAATTGTCATTCAGAGTGCAGTGTTATTTGAAAATTACACTCTCTAGCACTCTAACTTCAATTTCCAACACAAGAAAAGAAATTCTGTGTTTACCAGCTTAGCAGTTTAAAATATGAGCGGGAAATAATTTAAGCAATTTGTTAAATTGATCTCAGCTGTGAAACTAACATTTTTTATCGTACATAAAAGGGGTACTGTTATCGTGCATAAAGGGTATTATAAGTTCACGGATTTTCATCGACACTCAAGTAATAAATCGTTATTTGATAGAACCAATCAGTATAAGTTTTTGTCTACAATGCAACGGGAAGAAGAAGAAATCCCTAGTGATAGAGGAGTTTTTATGGATAAATTAGCATATGTAAATAGACCTATTAATAATACCGCGACAGATCGCGAGAAAGTGTCGCCAGTTTACCGGTGCCAAAGATGATTGTTTTGACACCGACAGACTCAGTAATAAGCCGACAGCAGTATTGTCTATAGACTGTGGTCCCCGCCACAGATCTTGTCAATAGTCTGCATGCACGTTTCCACCATATTGTGGCATGTTAGTGGGCAGACGGCTCTACTATTTTCTTGTATGAAGAACGTTTGCGTAAAATGTTCCGATGGCCATATCCTCAGGTTCCTTATCGGTGCACACATGATGACCGCCAAACTTTATTTTGAAGATGGCACAAAATGATGATGAAAGAGAACAATTGGTAAGAGATTATGATAATTATCATACGTAGGTAGTCTGTTAGTTTAAATATTTTGTTAACTATCTGAAATTTGAATTATTTCAGGTTTGCGTGGTAAAGAAACATTATCAGTTGAGCATAGATAGCAGGTACGAGTTTGTATATTACAGCATAAACTCAAGTGCTAACCCCATTGATGTGTATCGGAGTGCTTGCTAATAGCGTCTTTGAATGTGATGTGGCGGACAGCCAGCGGCAACCTACCGTAGCGCGGGCTGGGAGGAACTATTGACGCTCCTCGGGGATTTACCTGAAAGGCTTACAAGATTTGCTAACAAGTTATATCCTTCCCAATTTCCAATAAATACTTACAAAGTTAAATTGAACTCAATTAAAACAATACTCGTACAGATTTAGGTGCCCAGAAATGGGATGTAAATCTAAGTTAATTTTTGGTTAATTACATTTTGATTGAACAGTTTTCTTATGATATCCTCATTTATTTCGAAGGAAGGATTTCCTTTCCAATTGTTTTGTGGATTTTGTGTGATGCGTGCACGTATTTATGTACCGAATTACGTCTAGTTAATTCATAATAATAATATGCTAACGATGTTATGCCGATTGATCATGCATGCAATATAATATTGTCAACTACCGTCCGTGGTATAGATTCAAATGGGTATTGATGCTCGTCGCCATATAAGAGAAATTAGCGAATCTGGCCGGCGCATAGCCTGGGGCAGAATTAAGTCGGTAGTAACGTTGTTACGTCGGTAATAGCATATTACCGTGCGCTGCCTACCTCGCGCGCAGTGCGCCCATTTTCCGCCCGACTTCGACTACCAAATTGAAACGATTTTTCAGTGACATGATTGCAACGACGAACAACGTTAGCACTTTTGATATTGATAATTTGATGTCCATAATTTACATTCGTATTCGTAATACTAGGCGAGGAGGCGGTAGCCAGTCACTGAGATTTACTGTATTGTATATACGAGTAGGTACCTTTATCAATATGTGGATGATACAACAGGGTTAGAACCGTGACAATATTTCTAGGCGCGATTTTGGTTTGCTACCACTCGACGAGAGGCGAATAAACATGTATAAAAAACCTCCATCTTTATGAAGTTTAAGACGCACATTAATCGAAGTCTTCTTTATTAAAACTGTGTCCAAGACGTTCCTAATGTTAACAAAATCGCACTAACAAAATGCGTCTCTGTTATAATAATAAATGTTGATTGAGTTTATATTAGTGCCTATATCAAAAAATTATAGCCACTAAGCACATATTTCTTATCTATTGAAGGTTTGCTACGAAAATTTTATTTTTATTTCATAGCAATTCTTCAAATTTCAATGGCTAAAAAATATATACCAGTGACTATCATTCCACGATAGGCACCGAGTTACAGAATACTTGTGCTGGGGAGGTTTCGGAAAAGACACGCTAATGGATATGCGAAATTCAAGTAGATAACCGAGGGAAGAAATAAAAATAGTAATATTCCATAATTATCAGTTTCAATAAGTGTCTTAACATAACGTAAAGATAACGATGTTAAATATTAATATCCAACAGAACGCGGTAAAAATATAAATTAAAACTGAAACTTGAAACTGCACTCGAGTTGTTATACACAAGTTTCAAATGATTACAGCCATATGAACCATCGTCGGGATCTAGTTAAAGACACGGGTTGAACTTTTATACGAGTTGGCTAAGAAGGAGATATAATAATTGGAAACTTGAGATGCCTGCTGCACGCGCAACGGGTGTTAGCGGTTATTTCTTATTTTATCGGCGTAATATACCCATTCAGTTATGAATAAGTTTTCTCTTTTCATCTAATATATTTTCTTGTTCGATATCTATTAAATACCTCTATTCAGGTATAGTTTCTTATAGGTTCTGTAACAAAATTGTAAAAATGGAAATTTTATGGCGGTGCGACTTCACCTGTCTGTCTATCTGTCACAGTCAATTATTTTTAAAGCGAGAGTAACTAAAATGATAGGTGGAAATGTCAAATGTAAAATAGGTAATGTGACCAGGGGGCTGATTCTGTGTCGTTCAGTTTGTTAGTTAGTAACCCTTACTGGGTTATTAACTAAGAAAACGAAGGCAAAAGTCCTATTTTTGCATACTTTTTGCACAAGTTAGCAACTAGCATGGTATGTTGACATGATACCATACCAACCTAGGTTGGTAAATTGTGCAAAAAGAATGCAAAAAATGTAGTTTTTGCCTCCGTTTTTTAGTTAACAACCCAGTGAGGGTTGCTAACTAACAAACTGAACGATACAGAATCAGCCTACTGATTAACAATCATAGTTTTGTTCGCGATTTCGTTTATCCTTCTAATATATTATTATAACTATAGTTACGGTGCGTGATCCAAATTATTAATGTACATTTTAAGTACCTTATGTTTGATTACCTATATATAATTAGTTTCAGGACAGACTAGACGCTGCTTCTGACAATTGTCCACAAAAACTGTAGGAACGATTGCAAAGTAGTTTCTCTTAAAATATAGGTTTTAACTACTAAAGAGCAAGCACTTATAGGTTCCTAATTATTTAAGTATTATAAAATATCAATATTATGCAAATACTTCACTTTCAAATATACTAAATTCTGTAGTAAAACAAGCCTTGGACAAAAAGATTTCCATGCATGAAAACTAAAACTATGAAGTAAGGAAAACTAGTTATTCTAGTCACACTCAGCTTCAATTCTTCTTCATTTTAAGCGAATAAATTTGTGAAACTGCGATAAAAATATGCACTTGGAACCACACCAAATAATCATTTGTTACTTAATATCCTTTTTATCACGAGTTTTTTAAAATTTTCTGCGACATCCTGGCTTTCGTCGAGAATATTTGAACCAAAATGTATTTGCTGAAAAATATCTTTACGACAATGTACTTACCTTCACGTTATTAATTTGTCAACGATTTAGAGAAACTATTTTAAGGTTAATTCTCTTGAATGTGATAATATATTGTACTTTTTGATATTACGTAAATATATTTTTTAATTACAAATTTTAAGGCTCGATTGCTTGACTTGACTTTGACCGAAACGTTATAGTTAAAGGTTGCCTGACTCTTACGTCTATCGAAACAAGGGTCAGACTGCCATATTTAACTATAACGTTTCGGTTAAAGTGTGGTTAAAGTCAATTCAAGCACCCGAGCCTTAGTAGTTAGTTAGACGTAGACAAATCTGAGAACAAGCGAGGATTGGCAGTCTTCTCATACTTTCCTCCCCAATTTTCGTACTTAATTCAATTTTATTAGTCCGATAAGTCAGAGGTAAGCGATTCTAACCTCAATCCGCCGATTAGGAGTTTTTTACACTTTTTTATTGCACTCACTCAGTTTTGAAAGGTTTTATGGAAAAAGTTTTGTGGGAAGCAGGAAAACCGATCGCTCTTTATTACTATGCAGTAATGAGTAAAGAAGAAAAGTTAAAAAGTGTTTGACTTAGAGATTGCAAACTACATCGGTTGCCATTAAGAGGGCAAGGAATCTTTTAAAGTTTAATCTTTAATCTAATTTTAGCGAGTTGTTAGGGAATGGAACGGCTATTTTCTGAAAATTTCTCTTTTATTTTCGACGCGACAGGCTAAAGACAAAGTGATGTCTTTTAAAGAGTTCCGACCGAGTGCTACCAGACTTTTAGTTTATAGTTTATCTATCCAATAACCCCATTGGTTAAGTCAACGGCTCTGTTTGACGTCTCGTCGCCTGCAGCTCGAGAGTCGAGAGCTATATAAGAGTCCCTAGTTATTTTTACAGCTCCCTTATACGGTGTCTCGCTAAAAGCGTTTGTCTTGCATTTTTAAAGTGCCAATTGAAATATAAGAACAAAGGCGTGCTACAGCTCTAAGCCGCGAAAAATCTACGATAAACCTGTAAACGTGGGGGTGAGCTTTGCTTCAACTATAAGATAATCTTATTCGGTTTTGTAATTTTTTAAGAACAGAAGAAAGCTGAGATAAATTTATCGAAACAACTTATTCATTGTGTCAAGTTTATGGCCCTGGGGGTAATTTTTGTAATTTATGTAATGGTAACTAGATCCCAGGATACCTATCCGAAAATATTCAATGTCAGAGAAAAATAAAGCGACAATCAAATGAGTGGAATTGATGAAGCGCACGCTACCCACAATACCGGGGTAAACAAAGGACAAATGTTAAGTATTCAAAACGGCGTCGCGGCGGTCGATTGCGGAAATGACAAACCGATTAGTCGTAGGTCTGCGCTCGGAGATATATCCGGCGGAACCCAATGAAATTACTTCCCACGTCGCTCCCGACTGGAGCGGTCTCGATGCACACAAACACGCAAACAACGTTCGACCGAACGCAATAAGATTCAACAAAACCGCTCGAGTGTCGTCTCGCAGGCGCCGCTTCATTAGAATCGAAATTCCCACGGTTCATTAGGATTCCCCGGAATTCTCGGCGTTCATTACAAATACTCTGGCGGAGTGGACCCGGGACGTAAATAAGTGATTAACGCAGTTGGGATTGTTTTCAGACGCTCGCCGGAGCGGCCTCGGAGCCGGCGCGGCGCTGCAACTTCAAGTGAATTCTTGATGCATTTACAATGAGACGTGTCGCCTACCACGCCCTTCTATGCCCCGCGCCTGCCGCGCCGTGCCTCTCTTGACTATGTTTTACGAGATTACTTACTAGTTACTGTGCTCACGAAAATAGACTGGTTTATATGACATAGACCAGTAAGTAGCCCCAAATAATGTAATTGTAATTTTAAAAAATGTTTAAACTTTATGATTGGTAACTTTATTCCAATCCATTTTACTTTTGTCATATTTTTTACAAATGTTTTGTAACAACGTCACTCGCAGGATAGTTTAGTAATCTAGTGTGAATACGTTAACTAAGTACCTGCTTAAGTAGGTATGATTTACGTAATAGTTTATGTATAGCTGAAGTAATTTTCTAAGCTAGGTAGTTTAATCCTTCTAATTCTGTACGAATCGCATGAAACATAAGCGTTTGTGAATCTGATGAATTGGGGGCGCGTCTTCGTGGAATGAACTACCTATTGTCAAAACCAGTCTTAAAATTATTTCGTATGCCTGAGCAGATTTATATTGTCTCCATAGTGAAACTAATATTGTTAACCATACTACGTAATAAATAAAATTTGGCATTTTTAAGGTTAAACATTAAGATCCAAATTGGTCTAGGATACTCTATGTTACATTTCTCTATACACTTGAATTTGAGAGCAGCGAAACATAAAAATTAAGTTTAAGTGTGCTATAAAGATAATTATAGTACCAACATATTAATATCATGAGAAAATTTATATCATGAGTTTTATAAAAATCAGTAGCCACTCTCATAGCCACTCTGAAAGCGTCGATCGCAACTATCAGGGTACTTTTTAAGCTGAATTTTATTACATCGCGATGAAAGAAGGTAAACGTAATCCGTGTGCTATGTCTACGCAATAAACAGGTGAGGAGTATATTCGGAAGCGTCTCTTTGACATCAAACAGAAATTCATCAATCGGAATTTTTTTGCTTATTTTGAAAATTTTAAAAGCACTTAATGGAATAAACCGTTATTTAAACGATTTTAAGTGACCTGCAAATTAAAAACTATACAGATAATTAGATTTAAATTTAAACGTCATGAATTTTGGGTCTTTAATCTAAATTCGCTCTTAGGCAGAAACACGATTGGAAAAATCTCGATAGAAAGTTTTCCCAGAAGTTGCTGAAAATTATCAATATTTTTTTTAATCGGAAACTGCAATGGATATATGTATTTTATTAATATTTGTGCCAGCAGTAATAAGTTTTAAAAATTCTCAGATTTTTTTTGAATAGGTATTTATTTTTAGTGAAACGACGTATTTGAAGTAACGTAATCGAAGAGCAAGGAGGGCAAAATAGAAAGTTTTAATTAATATGTAGGTACATTCATTTTGAATTCTACTAAATTTAATAAAAGCACTTATACCAACATTACGTCGATATTATAATTTAGTTACATACTTCAACACCGATACAATGTATACGATATGTATGTATTCAAGTAAATAAGTCTAGTAAAGTTATGCAAAATCTTAGTTATCGGCACTTGGCGAGAAGTTAGCGGTTAGGGGCTAAATGGACCCGCACGTCCGGACAAATATCGGAAATTCGCAAGTCAAACAAGTTTACGTAAATTTATAACTTCCGCGGGATTGGTACAAGTTGCTGAATCGCATGCCACATAGGTACCACAAATCGATAACATAAGTGTTGTACCTACCTATAGCATATCGAACGTTGGTGTTTCTAAAATATTTTTAAAGTTGGCAGGGCGATACCTACACTGGGATTTTTACAAAACTGCCGTAGCCATGTTGCGTTATCTATTTTATGTTTATTAAGATTGCCTTTTCTGCTTTCGGATATAAAGCAAAAAAGAAATATTAATCTGGGAGCTCTGATCAGCAAACTCAGGATATGGGCATTCGAACAATTTACATAAACCTTTTTCGTACAGGCTAAATTCCGCTGGCCGCTGAGCGAACTACAGCTTGGCCTTACTGTTGGTATTATTGGCACCAATAAACTGGCGACAGTTTTTCAAGCCGTTTGCCCTGTCCACGATTATGTCTATTTCTGGGAGTGACAGGCGGTCCCGGTTATAAGTTGATCAAGTGACTTTTCGATGACATACATCATTCTACATATAAGTAAGTGTGCTAGCTTTAGATCCGAAAGCGTTGTAGAAATAGAATAGATAGGGTAATTTGGCTACTGCTGCTGATTTAAATATTCACATCAGTCACAATATTTCATGTGAGTGTATAGAACTACCTCTAACTTTGAAAACCTAAGGTCATACTGTAATTTGCACCTTAGATTCATAGAAAACCTGAACTTCGAATAAGAAATTAAAAATGTATAAGGATTCGAGCTAGTTTTTTTTATAGTAAATTTTTATACCTATTGAATAGAAGCCGGCGTTATTTCACGCAAATCCCTAATATGAGCAGGACAGATAAATTTGTTTTGCTATAATCCGCTATTTGAAAAGTATCTGTATAGTACAAAATGCAAGGAACATCACCCACATGAAACACCAACCACAATTCTTCCAACATTTTTTTCGACACACGTTTCGTCCGCGACATCCTCAGGAGATGTTGACTTCACAAAGCGAGATCGTAGAGTCGGGACGAAACGTACTTTATGAATGCAAAAATTTCCTTTATCCACTAAAGTGTCAGTAAAACAATGTCGCAATCGTATTACGATCAAAAGACGTTGATATGAAAGCGAATAGCAAAACTTACAAGCAGTTGAATTTAAGTGCTACGAGAAACTTTCCAAATATTAAAATTCCGTAGAGATTTAATATATTTTCAGAGTATAAGTTGAACCTTGGTTGAACGTGAGCAGTGATCTTTAAGGGCATCGTCCTGTGGTTATTGGCCGGGATACGGTTTATGCAACTGCAGTTCAGAGAAAACTATCAAAATACTAGCGCTTTGTAATGTTACATGAAAGGTGATTTAACATTTCATGAGCACGTTATATTATACACTCGTAGATGCCAAATAGATACGAATATACTACGATAATATTCATATTTTCATTCGTAGACTAGAGCGTGGACGCAAGTTAAACCAAATAATGGTGCAATAAACATTGTTAAAAAAGTTCATTGAATTCGTAGAAGTCGCGTAGCATCGTCGACACTAAAAAGAGTAGGCGCGTAGCACCGCGTAGCACTTATTAATTTCTTTTAAATTAATTTTTCTACGTAATCTGTTAATGGTGGACATGACAGTGGACTAATGTTTTGTGTATACGGTTTTGGATGTCTGTTATTCTCATATATTACCGGTTTAGGTACTTATCTTAGAAAATCTAATATATTCAAAAAATAGTCCAACACCATCCCTTTTAAGACAAACGCGGCATCATAGCACCCCCCTAGAGTGCAAGGAAATGGTATGGTGAAAATGTATTGTTTATCTATTTCACTATAATATAATTACGCGTACTTTTGAGTTTTGACGACCTCCCTGGCGCAGTGGCGCATATTCGGATTCGAGTGAGAGGTCGCGGGTTCGACTCCCGCCACGGCCCAATTTAAAATTTTATAATTTCTAAACTGGCTCAATTCTGGTCTCTTGAGAGGCTTCGGCCGTGGCTTGTTACCAATCTACCAGCAAAAGCGACGCGATTCTCTGTATGAACTGAGGGGTGAATTTACTTACCCCTTCCAAGTCAGCTCGATAACATCTTCGGCATTATTTGCCATCAGGTGAGATCTCAGTCAAGTTCTAACTTGGAGAGTATAAAAAAATAGTGTTGTATAGTCGCCCCCTGCTACATATAATACATTGTCAGATCTCAGAACAAGAAGTTCTTTCAAGCCCTACAAAATAAAATTGTAACTTATCCTTCGTAACGTTTTTATAGTTTACCAGTGTTCTGAAATCTCGAGTCTTACATAAAGTATTACCTCAAGTTTGCTGAGTGCAAGGCCCTGGAGGGCAGCGCACTTAAGTACGTAGCACGCTTTGTTCATCGCCTCTCTGCTTGGATTCAATTATGCATATAAATATTGTGAGAATTGGCACTTGGCACAGTGTATTTTAACTGTTATACATTGCACTTGGTTTAATAACTGTTAGTATCTGAGCTTTTGCGTCTTTGCTGGTAGGGTGGTAACTAGCAAGCTGTCAAACCCTCCCATCGGCCCAGACCTGAGCCAATTTAGAAACTGTAATATTCTAAAGTGACCCGTGGCGGGAATCGAACCCGTGACCTCTCACTCGAAACCAAAAAATGTACCTCTGCGGCAGGGAGGTCGTGAAAAACGTTTCGTTTTGTTTTTTTACCAATGTTGTACTGTTTGCCACATTTTTTCCTTTTAGATTCAATTTCAATTCGGTATTTTACAACCCTAAAAAAACATTCCGACGAATTGAGAAATTTTTTAGGTCGGTTAAAAAGGTTTAAACTTACTGACTGGAATACTAAGCAAAAATAACAACGATGTCGCGATAACTTCAAGATAATGTAATACTTCGTTATTTCTTTAAAATGGGGTGGAGAGAGTTCAGTGTACACTTACAGGGCAACGGCAACTACTGAGGGGTCAATATTCAGAGTTCGTTACACCAGGGGCGAAGACCTGATGAAATAACCTGAGAAAGTTCTTTTGTTACGTAACGATACGAACTGATTCGTGTGCACCCATTTAATATAAAATATTCTGCTTCCAAGATATTTTATTCATATAATGTATTAAGTAACTAAAACTGTACCTTTTTCGAAGTGTAGCTGATGTTAAGCGCAACGTAAAAGTTAAGAGATATTTTTCATAAACCACTGGCTGACCCGGCGAACGCTGTTTTGCCATATAATTTTTTGTTACTCAGGGGGATCATTTATTTTACGACCTATCTCAGAACTACCGAATGTGCCAACAACTTTATAAAAATCGATCAAGACACGAGAATTTTTTATATTAGAAATTAAAACGGTATTAAAATTATTCATGCCGGGAAATATAAGCCTTTGCATGAAAGGAGATAAAGAAAATACCCGAGAACTGCATTGTTTTAGGGGCACTTGCCTCGACTATTTTAGCATACATCCGAAATACTTTCAGTTTTCAGGTGCCTGCTCGGCAACGTTATTTAAATTAAGTCCCACGTTTCAAAGCGAACCTCATTTGCGTTTACAAAAGTGCAGATCATATTTTTTCTTCTGTGTTCGAATTGAATGCGGTGTAATATTCTTTTTTGTCTAGCGAGCGCCGCGCGAGCCTCACAAAGACCCCGAGTCCGTATTCGTTGCCTCACTCACCTGGAAAGGAAAGAAAAGAAAATGTTAATTAAGAGCCACTGAACAAAATTGATATCATCGGGAACGGGGCTCCTGCCTTATTGTAAACGGATGCCGGCAGTTAGTTATGAGAAGCTGTCGGTTGATAGGTTTTCATTTTGAATGCTTTTTTGTTGTCGATTGTCGTTCAGAAGATTAACTTCTTTGAACGTCCGACCTAGCGTGAAGTACGATTTTATATTTTTCGCTACTGTCGTATCTAAAGTAAACTCTGAAAGTCTACTAATCGATAGTAGAGAAATGTCGGGGTTGTCACACTAATATTTAAAGCGAAAGTTTGTAAGTGTGTGTGTATTTTTGTTACTCCTTCACGCCGCAACTACACGGTACATCGGTACACGATTTGGCTGGAATGTAGAACATAGATAGCTTATAATCAGGATTTACACATAAGCTACTTTTTATCTCGGAAAAAAACCACGGTTCCTGCGGGATATGTGAAATACAGAAGATCATTCACGCAGGCGTCCGCCATTTGCAAATAAAAAGCATATTGAAATTAATTAGACCAATATAATATTGATAGCGGAGATGGCAAATTGGGCGGCCAGGCGCGGGCGGTTGTCGGTTCGCCGCGAGTAACGAGCGCGTACATCTCATACACGGGCGCGGCGCGGCGCGGTATATTTAGGCGGCGGACCGCGCGCGGTGAGCCGCGAACTAGCATTTGGCAGCGCACGCGCCCGGCACAGCCGGCTCTGTAAACTAAACAACTCGTAAAAGTGTAAAAGTCGTAACGATAGCGCGCAGAGAGCTGCCTAATATGAGCGGCGGCTGGAAGCGCGCCAGTGCTCATTATCAGATGGGATGTTCCGCAACCCTTTCGTTTTACGATTGGCCTCTAATTACGCTAGTGCTCAAGGCGGCGCGCGTTTTTTCATTCGATACGGCCGAACGACGGCGCCAAATAGACGTATTTTATCGAAACGTTTACGGTTCGACTGCTGCGTTAATAACGCTCAAACTGTGAACGCAACAATCGGACGACGTTCTCGATATGAAAAAGTCTCGGAAAATGTCGCAGGCAGCCCGCAATAACAGCGAGCGCAGTTTTACGAGTCGCGCTGATAAAGCCCGAGCCGCGCGGAGTGTGGTTGCCGATGCCGGCTCGCCTTACGACGTGTTGCCAATTTATGTTGCGCGATAAGCGCAGCTTGTTTAGCCTCCAGCAGCGAGCTGGCTTACGAGCGCTGAATCATACTTGCATCGTAATTCTTTATTCGCAATACTATTCACCTTTACGTAGCTAAATTTCACTCATTAAACACTTTCAATATTGCACGATCTCTATGCACACAAAGTATATGAATAGGTACCACCACGGTACCACACACAGGGTGGATTTTTGAGGTGGGACTTTAAGAGCAGCTATCTTTGATATTGTATCTAGCTACATGAAAGCCGATTCAAGACTTTGAAAACAATATATTATTTTCTAGAACATAGCCAATTTTATATTACGAAATATACACAAAACATTGTCGAGTTGCTAGAACTTTACAAAGTGAATTTAAACCATTTATTTATTTATTTAATTTTATCAGTAAAAACATTTACACTTGGAGTAGTACTCGTATCTATCGTAATTGTGCTAGCGCGCCGGGTGTAGCGTCTATCGGTAAGGCAATATTGTTTCGATGTGGACACCGATAGGAGCTGGCGAAATTACATCCAGATGAATTCTGTTACAGCCGGGCATTTCTAGTCCTGGCTCAGGGTTATTGTAACATATTCAAGATGCTGGTCACCGCTCAATCGACGGTGGAATAACTGGAAATACATGGCATCGCTCGCAGGAATATTAGTATGCTGATGTCGAACGCCACTGGAATGATTCGGCGTCACGTAGACTCTCGTCGCTACGCCAAATGCAATGGTACAAATATTATACGTTAATCGTCAAGAGTCTGTATATTTGGAACTGTACTTTTTTCTTTAGGTACTTACATCTATTTGGATCTAGCAAACTACTTAGGTAAGCTACGTCCCACATACATACTACGCTTTGCTTCCATTTCGGTATCAAATCATTTTTATTTGCTGCATTTATACAGCACATTTACAGAGAATAAAAATTAAAGGAACATCAAAGAAGCAGCCTTATTATGATTGAGTGGGCATTATCATTGAGACGTACGTATTATGAAGTTGTTTGGTAGGAAATCGTGATGAAAGATGGGGTCTTTTGTAGGAGACTCAAAACACAGCGCGTGACGCGCATGAGGATGTGGGCGTGAATTCAGGGGGTAAATTCAGGGGGCAAATTCAGGGGGTAATTCAGGGGGTAATCCTGGCATATTGGCGAGGAGACATGACGGGCATCCACGCCTCAGTGATATATGGCGACGCAACGCTGTGTGTGCAATACTAACTAGGCGCATGTATCTTCAGTGAAGGTGAGGAATTAAGACGATCTTCCTTGTGCTTTATCTCGTGACTTCGGAATAATCTACTGAGAGATCACAGTTATTATTACCTATGTTCAGTTTTGTAATTGTTTAAGCGCGATGTTTATATTAAATAATGTCTTAACCTAACTTTAAGTTATCAAAAAATCTCTCGTTTAAGCACCCCCGTAAGTATATAAGCATAGATCTTGTCGTAACGTACGAGACTTTCATCTACTTTCAAATATGTATATAAAATTATTGTGTTTCGTGTTTGTTACCAAACTCCTCTCAAACGGCAAAACCGATTGTTTCGGTGTATGTTCGGTAGGTCTGAAAGTAAGTCGTAAGCTATTTTTATATCCCTAAAGATAAAACAATGTTTACCGGGTCAGCTAGTAGATCATATAAATACGATGACATTCTTTTTTTAGCTCAAGTCAATCTTTTGAAAAAACAAACTGGTTCATGTTTTTCAATTGAAAATGTAACTAAAACAACATTTGCTACAAATTTAATTGAAAGCGTAAAATTATGCGTGAAGATGAAATGTCGTGCGTCCTGTGGCACGAGGGTCCCGGGGGACCGTCAACTCAATCTTGCCCCATTACGCGCGACAAATTGGAAAAATATTCAATTACACCATGCTAAATATTGGATTATATCAAGGCAAATTACAATTTCGCATTGGGGATCGTAACACTATCTCTAATGTACCTACTTCTGGCAGGCTTTTGCCCTACTTTTCCCATCTCACTTCCCTGGTATAGAATTTGTTTAGTTTAAGTATAAAAATAAAACAGGCTTGATATTATGTTGATGTTTATGTACAAAGGTAGAAGAGGTATCCTATAGTGCATTCCACTTATTTGTTAATAATAGTTAATACATATACATACTACAATGCGATGTGTGTAATGACACAATCTGCGGTTATCAAATACTTAGGCACAAAGTAGCATACCATCCTTAAAAATTTGGTGGGTTATAGGCAAACGCCAAATACTCGTATCTTTGCTATCTCATAAGATAGAGACGAGCAGTGTCAAATATAACATGTCGAATCCCTGCGCTCTGTAGTGCAATATACATTTATTAGGCTTGTTACTCCCCGAGCGACCATTGTAGTGGTCACTGTGTTAAGCTTGAAACATTTTTCTTGTGTACAATTTTTTTCCTACATGCCTTTCGTAGTCAATGTTTGCATGTTCTCCTAACGAGATGATATCCCTATTGAGATGATTCCGATAGGGGTAATTTTATAGGAGACTAAAACTACAGGTTTAGTTTTGAACTCTTTGTTAGTAAAAAAATAGTGATTTTGTGGGCTTTTGATGTTGTTGTTGTTCTTAGAATGCGAGGTCTTAGTATTCTATTAGTCTTAGAACCACTAGTATTCTATTAGTTCGTAGTAAGAGGTAGTATGGATAGGGGTCGGTGTAAGTTACAACTATATAGAAAGTGACAAATAAAACATGTAAAATACAAAAAAGTTTGGGAATTACATATCTGATCGACAAATTGATCATGTGACTTATCGAAGACTTAATTAATACTCGTACATTTTTTTTTAAATCATTATAAATAGTTCTGGAATGACATGATGGCTATTATTATTATTATAGGTTTCTATGACAATCGTAGACAAGTCGTATGGCTGCGGCTGCGGTCAAAACCCACCAAATTTAATAAAAGGTATAAAAAATCTAAAATCATCATTTGTGCATTGAAAAAAGCCATTTCAATAAGTAATTGGCAATTAGTTACCGGCACTTCTATTTTAGCGTGCGAGGCGACACTCCCCATGGCCCGCTCTAACGAGATTATGGCAATACCGATTGAGTTCTAATAGCCCGGGTACTTCGTTTACATCCGCCGACGAAAACTAAACGCTGTTAATATACTTAAATCTGTTATGCAAACTCAGGTTTTCCTAAATTGGAAATGAGCTGACACAAACGTACCTAGAAGTTTTTTAAAAAAAGTCTTTAATAACCGGCCAAGTGTGAATCAAACTCGCGCACAGAGAGTTCCGTATCATTATCTATGAAACGGCAAGAAAATCACGTTTGTTTTATGGGAGTCCCCCTTAAATATTTGTTGTATTTTAATTTCAGTATATGTATTGTTACAGTGAAAATATATCTTAATTTTCTGTGAATATTTTTAGCATCTACCTCTTGCCATTGATAATATCGAGTACAAACATCACGTTTGTTGTATGGCTCCCTTATTATTATTATGTTCTGTTTTTTTAGAAGATGTTTGTTGTTACAGGAGCTACAGAAATATCATCTGTGAAAATTTCAAGTGTCTAATCATCACGATTCAAGAGATACAGCCTGATGACAGACGGATAGACGAAGGGACAGACGGACGGCGGAGTTTTAGTAATAGTGTCCTGTTTTGTGTTTACCCTTTGAGTACGGAACCCTAAAAATGTCTAGACTAAACCTAAATCTATGATCTGTTTCAGACTAGAACTTAGCGATATTTTGGGATTAATAAAAATGTTTTCATGCTGCCCTTGGTGGGTATACTCGAGAAGGAGTGACTCAGAGTAAAAACATACTCAAGTTGGGTACAGCAAAGACAGATAAATAACGTTTTAGGTAGCGTTGGGCATTTAAACGAAAGCGTAAATTATAAGTCGTTTTTTTAAATAAACACAACAACGCGTTACTTAGAATAAGTCCACTTATTATTCGATTGCTTTTTTAAATTGATTGATTTTTATTTGCTACGAATCTGATCTTTTTTAATGAGCAGTAAGGTTGGTTTTATTTTGCAACATTTTTAACCAAACAACGAAATTTAACATACTTTAATTAATAACAGCTTAAATTCTAAAGGAGTGAGTACGAATCTGATCTTTATTGATGATCAGTAAGGTTGGATTCATTTTGCAAGATTATTAAACGAAATAACGAAAATGTCACTTTAATAAATAACAGTTTAAATTCTAAAGGAGTGAGTACGAATCTGATCTTTATTGATGAGCAGTAAGGTTGGATTCATTTTGCAAGATTATTAAACGAAATAACGAAAACGTCTTTACGTTTTTTAACTTATTAATTTCTTTCCGTTGACAGTTGCGTTTTTTCCGCGTTGGCGAAAACATTGCCTAAACTGTTAAATTATTAAGTTGAGCAATCAACGAAAAACTAAAAATAAGCAAATAAGCAAATAAGCAGTAATTAAAAGTGACTTTTGAAAAACAGTAAAATGAAAAAGTCTGCTTATCGTTTTAAGCCGTTTTGCCCACCTCTAGTTTTAGGACGTGACGACATGAACACGATCGTCAATCAAATCGGCGCTCAACTTCAGAGATTCCACTTTGTTCAGATTGGTATCTTTATAACGTAATTAAGTAAATTTCGAACTCGTCTCGCACCGTCCCCAAAATAATAAGAGTTGGAGCCGAGATAAGATAACCCGCCATTTAATGTCATTTCGTCTTATTTTCTCATCTCTTTTAATCAAAAAATTAAGATATTCGACGACAGTAAAAAAATGTCTAAATATATCACTAACATTTCCTAGCTAATAACATATTATTTCCTTGAGTGTTTTTATTTAAATGAAATTTTTGGCAGACGTCGGTATTAATAGCAACTTACTGTGCCGGTTTTTTAAAAGATAAAATCGAACCCGAGTAATTGAGAACTGGGTAAACTATATTATTGAGAGGATTTGCCAAGCTCTGTTATATTGCCCTTCTCACTTTGAAAGTTTAGTGAGAATGAAATCTTCAATAAGAGAAAAAGAGATGTCGGTCCCTTGAGCTCTCACTTATCCAGGTTTGATTATAGTAAGATATAACAAAACTATTCAATGTTACATATATACCGCTACTCTATTCATGAATTCACAAGGACTTGGACACTCAACTTCGAGATTTCAAAACAAAGCATGACTGTTTTAAGATGTGTATATCCCATTGAGGCAAATGGAACGTCTGAAGTGATTTATACCAAGTTACTAGCATCCGTAGACGGTTATTTGTGTCAGTATCCTATCGGAGTGGATTGCGCGACACCTTTCAAACAAATTGTCTTGAGACCGATGTACGGTAAACAACTCAACCGACTCAACTATGCAGATCTTCGAGCTAAACCAAACATACCGTTTCCTCAAGTGCTCCCCGAAATTGCTTCAAGCACTCGATTCCTTATGTGGAAAAGTGAATTCACTATTTTTGTATCCTTTTTGTTTAATCTGCAAAGTAGATTTGAATTACGCTGAGGTCGATTCCCGGGAGTTCCTTTTATAGGAAACAAAAAGTATTTTCTTATAGGATAGTCCCACTGAAAGAATACAAGGTAGGAATATCAGGAGATAAATAATTAATTAAGTCGAGAGATCTAATCCGATGAATCTTCTAATTATTTTTGCGTCTATGAAGTTTTTCCATCACGTTGCTTACTATTCGTTTTAATTATTATTTTTATTTCATTTTATTATTACAAATGCTTCAGCGGAGGAGCGTCGGAAAAGTTTAACAATTAATCACTTTTCACCTTCTGATGTTGTTCCAACTAAACAAGTTGACTAATTACTAGACCAATGGCGTCGCGTAACAAAGTTCGATTGTCAACTGGAAAACTAACGCAAACAAACGCAAATTGAACGGTACAGAGGCACGTCACATGATACTATCGCACCACGGTTCGCGTGAGTTCACATATAAAACAATAATTGTTTGATTAGTTAATTTTGCACCAATAAAATATTAACGCAATTCGTTAGTAAAAAGGCTTGCAGGTATTTAAAATGTTTAGCACAATTTTCTAACTTTTAGTAAAAATCAGTGTACAATTTATGGGAATAAAATTGGCCCGTGCAACGGGAATTCGCTCAAGAGATCATCGTTATCAGCTTATTATTATTAATGTCCTACGAAGAGAATGCGCTCAGCAGCATGACAGAGCTTGATACCCAATGAAACCTCCAAAAGGGTCTCAAGCTCGTATAAAAGTTGTTGTAAAAAAGTTACTGAGTGCAAATCGAGGACGGAGATGGTAACGTTGAAAGTACTCACTATTTACAAAATCACTCCAGAACAGTAAATAGTGGCAGAGAAGAATTCAATCAACTATTAGTCGTTAATTACTTTTTCAAATTAGTGGAATTTAAATAAAAGCCACGAGCGGGTCGTTTAGGTCAATGAAGCCACTCTTGAGTTATTATTGTTGCCTTAGATTAATGATAGTCTCGGAGGCAACTGCAAGATTTCTATAGGTACACGAAAACACGTATACGTTCACTGCGGCTTAGTTCATAGCAATTTATCATTCGCCTCGCAAATGAAATACCTGTATACATGTTTAGTGGAAAATTAACAAATAATAATATTAATAAGAAATTGTTAATCTCCTATACTAATTAGGTATTATATTAACAATCTTTAAAGGGAAATGTGACTGTGTGACTGATCTGTACACTCGAACGCATAGCTCAAACATATAAGCTACTTTTGATATAGTTTGACAAATACCTTGTTATAATTCTTTATATTAAGATTTTATTAGTTGAAAATAGTTAATGAGCTTTATAATTGCAAAAAAATATTTTTGTATACTTACAAGTTTATTAATAGTTTACGAGGACGCAACACATTTCGCTAACATAGCATACCTA
This sequence comes from Coenonympha arcania, assembly GCA_036785405.1. NCBI lineage: Eukaryota > Metazoa > Arthropoda > Insecta > Lepidoptera > Nymphalidae > Coenonympha > Coenonympha arcania. The sequence continues at coordinate 11,367,544 of CM072067.1, forward strand.
TATCTGAAAATGCCAAAGTTTGTATGCGTGCTTGGGATACTAGCGTCTTAAATTATTTCTTCTCATATATGTATTTTTTCTCATATGTGTAGTGTCGATAAGCGGAATTATTGTATACAGGGTGTAAGGAGACCGCTTCCAAAAACGCAATAATCGCACTTTAGGTAGATAATTTATACCCGCCGCCACGATTAGCTCAGCTACGCTGCGCTGCGTCCGCGGCGACAGACGTGGACCTTTATCGATCATAATATTTTGCAGTTTTATGTAATAATTTATTTCTGGCAAATACTTACTGTTCTAAAAAAGCCCATAATGAGTGAAATAGACCAGCCCCTAAATTGTGTAAGAAAAACGTATTCATCGTTATCGTAATCGTTTACAACTTCTGCCCGCTGATTGGTTCCTTGATTTACGTCAGCTAATCGGGGGGCAGAATTTGCCAAAGATTACGATAACGATGAATACGTTTTACTTACGCAATCAGAGCCCAGTTTTTGTAACTTTATAATGGTAGTCCAGTTTAATTTATTTGTTTTTTTTTGTAAAAAAAGTCTTTTTTAGTTTTTCTGTATCGTATCTTATCAGTGGTCATATGTACTGTCAGCTAAATATATATCGGAAGCGGTCTCCTTACACCTGTATAACAGCGGTGGTAAAATATCCCGGTCAGCTCCTACACTACACATTGCACGTAAGTGCTACACAACGCGTAGCACGCGATGGGTTGTGTCTGTTAAGCTGCGTAGGCCTGTTGGCAAGTGCTACGAATATCCGAGTTGCCAATATTCGAATAAGCTGCAGTTACGGCGAAGATATTGTCTAGGTATACGTCTTAAGATTGCTCTTGAAATCTTTATTATGTGTATAAATAACAATAACGATTATTTAAACAATATAAACCTAGGCCAGCCATGATGGAGGAGGAGAATTAGGACAATATCAGCCCAGAATATTTTGTAAAAAATAACGATATAATTTTTACTGGTCATGATTTGTGCTTCTAAAATAGTATGGCCGGATACTTAAATGCCACCCACAAAGTTCGGTTTTAAAGAAATGCAAAAAATAACGTCAGTCAACTTTGAAAGTAATCTCGGATTTCATATAAGTTTTTCAATATCCAGATGAAAGACAGAATTTAAACAGCTCTAATATGTATTATTGTATATGGATAAGTGAAAGAACTGCTCCTAATTTGTGACTAAGTTTATTAAAACAGATTCGATACAGCAAACTATGTATTGAGTGAATCAAACTCGCACTTCGCATGAAATCATTGCATACGAATGGAGCCATATCGATGCATCAACGGCTCATCTGATAGAGGAGCGGCTCAATCGGCCAGATGTAATGGCGCAAACACAATCACAGTCTTAGTGTGAAACACTGAACGCCTATCAAGTTCACTGCGAATGCAAATCTATGCGCCCAGGTGCAACGCGTTGATAATGCCGACTCAGCCGTTGTGCATTTGATGATTCTGAGCGCCTTGTACAAATATTAAACAATCGTTAATGCAGCCAACTTCAGTTGTTTGTATAATATTTGCAGTTCGCAGTGTTTAGATTTTAACCTAGAAGCAGCGCTACTGTATGTGCCTATAGTGGTAATCTCAATTCTTACTACAAATATTTTTAACAACAGATAATAGTAGCTTTCAATGCAATAGGTGCATGTTTGCGCTACTATTTGGCTTATTATTTCGTAGCTTGTTTGCAGTTACCTATCACGGTTTTATGTAAGAAATGTTTGAAAAATTGCATGGAAACGTAAAAGTTTTGGGCCCGTGAAAACTAGAGTGAGCAGCTAACTACCTAACTGACTATAGATATTTCAATCCACGACGGCGCGCCCCACTCTGTCAAACTCCATACAAATCGAATGAAACATACGCGATGTTGACATAGTGGGCGCGTCTTCGTGGATTGTAATCTATACTAATTAACTAACTATAAGTGAGCTATCAATATTAAGTGTTATATTTTAATTATTATTAATAAATTACTAATTTAACACGGATACCAAAACAATAAGTTGATTTGTACACCGCTTTAAATAAAACCTTGCACAAATATTACTATCCAAGGATTATAATTTACATCTCTTGAATATTAAAAATGAGTTTTGATACATTTTAAACTAGGATGCAAGGTGTTTAATTTCCTGCTTGAAGCGATGGCAAGTGGATCGGATGTGGAAGCCTATCTCTTCGACGGAAACATGAGTATGTTTGCGGATGACGCCCAACTTATATTCATTTTGAAACGGATACAGTGTAATATGTTGTTACTGTACTCGTATATTGTCTAAAATATATTGTTACTTAGTTCATTTACTTTTAGACATAGGTACAATATGTTGGAAATCGAGGACGTTACATGAAGATAAAAACCTTTTGTGTATGAGCAGGGCCAGTACAAGATACAATAAGATTAAGAATTCGATGGAGATATACGTGGATGGTAGGTATGGCGAAAGGGAATCGAGAGATATTATTGAAAGTTATTTAACAACTTGTACTACATAATACTCGTGGTTAATAGTAACAACAAATACAATACTGATGTAAGAAAAGTCTTCTTTGTGTCGTAACGCTTTGTCTAGATACTCAGTATTTTTTTAATATTAAGGAACGATAATACAAGCAGGACGATCACCCGATGTTAAGTGATACACATGCCCATGTCAGATGCAGTGCATCCCATAATATTGCAATGCAATATCATACGACACACTGCACTGCGCTCATTATCCAGAGACATCAGTTGTTACGTCTCAATTTGCTCAGTTATCACGTCGGCGTACAGTGCTCTTCGTACCGAAACACAGTAAAAATTACCTACTGCTTCACGACATAATAACTGCGATGGTAGGTACCTACCCGGACGAACTCGGCTAGAAGAGTCCTACCACCAGGAAGTCGCAAGAATTAAATCGCAAGGTTGATTCACTCTATGCACAAGCAAAGGTAAAACTGTCTGTTTCATAACACAATATGAGTAATAACATCTTAGGTGCGCTGGATATCGTAAGCCGACGAATTGGTGGCCAATAACGAATAAATCAGTGGAGAACCGCGCCTGTTTTATGTACGTTAGCCGGGCTATTTTTAATGTTGGCCGCCTAACAGTTTTGCCTATCAATATTTCTACACGTAGATCGGCAGGTAGGCAGCTAGAGTTTTTGGTCAATGATTTTCGACGCGGCCACTTGTTGTTTTTAACTGTACAATGGAATGATTAGTTGAGGACGTTTTAATGAAAATTGATAACGGTTTTTTTTATACAGGAGACTATCACGTCATATTTCAAGTAGGTACCTACTCTAACACATAAATACAATATTATTGCTCATGGCTAAGTTCATATGGCCGCGCGGCACCGCGCGCCGCCGCGCGATGTTAGAGTTCACATGACAGGGTATATACGAGCGCCAGTCTGGCATTAACATTGATATACAATGGACGTGGAGGAGGCAATTTGCTTGTGGATTTTATATAGAAGACTGAGACGTCGCAGAAGACGACAAAGGCGATACTGGGTGCATCCAATATTAAGTGACAGACTTTCTTCAAGCCTGTTTGTCACCTTATACCCTGAGTTGAGGTTACATGAAGAAAAATTTTTTAATTATTTCCGTATGTCAGTTGCAACCTTTGATTTTTTATACGATTTCATTGAAAATGATTTAAAATCCAGTGAAAATGCTGTAAGATATTGCATATCACCAAAAGAAAAACTCATTGTAACATTGCGGTAAGTTAACTGTTTATTAATCATAATCACAGTAAAAATTATAAAAAATAAGAAATTATGAGCGAGGCTTCTTGGCAAATTAACTTTTAGTTTAATTGAACAGATCTAATTCTTGAGAATCTTCGTATGACGGGTCACAAGTAACATCACCCGGGGGTGATGTTACTTGCGATGAACTTGTGGGAGGTGAAGTGTATGAACTAGTTGTATAGCCATATTGTGTTGATTCTCTATCAGAGTACTGCATTGGGTTGCTATATTGAGAACTTTGAAATGAAGCATGATAGTTTCTGGGTGGTCGTTGTGAGCTATATGAAGTAGACGGGTAGTTAAAATCTTCAAGTGGCTGTGCTCGTGTAGCTTGGTATCGTTCTAATAAATTATAAATTTCAATTTTCAGTTTTAAACGCCGGTTTTCAGGAACTTTTTTTATTTCCCTAACCAATGAAAGACAAAATAATTTATCTTCATCGTCATCTTTCTTTTCTGCTGCATTATTATTTCGAGTATTTATGCTTTGTTGTAAAAGATTTGCAAAATGTTCATCGGCAGGGTGAAGTTTGAATTTTTTCCGGAGCACATTTTCTGTTGAAGCTTGAACGCCGCTGCTGTTAACTGCACTATCCAAATCAGGATTCTCTGTAACTTCCGCAACATCAAGGCTGTTGTCAGTTTTTCGTTTCTGGACAACTTGTTTAAGAAATGACAATCTTTGGAAATACGCAAATGAAGATGGTGTTGATGCTGAGGAACCGGACTTCAAATGTTTTGTTTTCTTAAGTTCTTTTACATAGGCATCTCGTAAATTTTTCCATTTTTTTTGCAAAATCGATCCTAGAAAGTAAATAATTAATTATTAGTTTTCATTGCAAAACTATTGAAAAATGTTGTACGATACGGGTGCATAAAGAGTCCTTATGACCTACTTTATGCAAATTGTACTTTGTGCACTTTATGCTCACGTGCCACACTGTAAACACTCGCTATGAATGTGTTTTCTTTGTAGCACTTATTCAGTAAAGATTTACTTAAAAGAAATAGACATAGACATAGAATTAGGAATAGGAATAGGAGTAGGCATAGGAGTAAGTAGGGGTAGGAATAGGTATGGGAATAGGAATTTGACGAGGAATAGGAGTAGGAATAGAAATGGAATATTTATCGTGGCACGTGAGCATATGCACTTTATGCTCGCGTGCCACACTGTAAACACTCGCTATGCTTGTGTTTTCACTGTAGCACTTATTCGGTAAAGATCTACTTTATGCACGTGTATCTTAAATAACTATTATGTTACAGGTACCTAGCAACTGGTTCTTCATTTGCAGAGTTACAATATGGTTATAAAATTGGCAAGTCTACGATATCGGGTATAATTAAGCAAGTGTGCCAAGTTTTATGGAGAAATTTAAAAACTTTGGTCATGAGTCCACCAACAAAAGAAATCTGGACACAAATATCTATACAATTTGAAAATAAAGCATATTTTCCAAATTGTGTTGGAGCGTTGGACGGCAAACACGTTCGTTTAATACAGCCACCAGAATCAGGATCAATGTATTACAATTACAAACACTTTTTCTCATTAGTTTTAATGGCTTTATGTGATGCTAACTATTGCTTCATATGGATAGACGTTGGAGCTTACGGAAAAGACAGTGATTCGGGTGTTTTCAAGGAAACGTCATTATTCAAAAAACTCTCAGAAAATTCGTTGAACTTACCAGAGCCTAGATCTATCACAAATAATGAGAGCGATGCATTTAAACTACCATACGTAATTGTAGCTGACGAGGCTTTCGCTATGACTAAAAATTTGATGAGACCCTATGGTGGTAAAATGTTGTCAAAAGAAAAAAAAATATTTAACTACCGCCTTTCTTTAGCACGAAGGTATGTCGAATGTACATTTGGCATAATGTGTAACAAGTGGCGTATCTTACACCGGCCAATAGACGTGAAGATAGATTTTGCTGTTGATATCGTCAAAGCTATTTGTGTTTTACATAACTTGGTAAGGATGAGAGATGGTATAAATCAGGACGATATGATCAATCCAGCGCCATTACCTAATGTGAATCCAACTAACAGTGGACGAGCAATCCATGAAGTAGATAATATTCGAACTAAATTCACAAATTATTTTGTTACTGAAGGTAAATTAGATTGGCAAGATAAAATGGTGTAATAGGTACCTACCTATGATTTTATAAAACTTATTTTAAATAAATAAAACTAATTAAAAAAAAACTTACCCAAATTTTTCTTTTTTTCTTCGGAATCATCATTTTTGCAAAAAATTAAAACTAGTTCTTCCCAAGACCTTCTTTTTAATATTTTATTTGAATAATCCTTAGAGTTAAGATTCCAAATCGCATCTCTTTTTTCGATTTCGTCGATAAGCAAATCGATAGGCACAATGTCATCTTCGGTACTCATTGCATCGATCTATGTGTCTTTCCGTCTCAAGGCGCGCGGATCAACTGAACAGGTCGATACAGGTTTGAAATACTTGTGCCGCGCGGCAGCGCGCGGTTCTAGATCTTGCGCGCGGGTCAGAGCGCGCCGCGCGTTGGCGTGCGGTACCGCGCGGTAATGTAGACGATAATTATCGTTTATATTGATCTTGTGCCGCGCGGTTCGTAGTTCCGCGCGGTACCGCGCGGCCATATGAACTTAGCCTAAGTTACTTTGTAGTTATCGCATTCATATAATATATGCAAATCTTACATTTTAAACAATTTAAGAAGTACACGTTCTACGCTTGGAAAAAAAATTAGTAAAATCGAATCGCGACCATTACTCTTGCCACTAAAGTATCGGTACGCTATGCCTCACCGAGTCAGACGATTTTTCAATCGCTAGATAAGCTATCTGAGGAATAAATTTGAAGCATATGCCATGCAAAACTGTCAAAACGTCATATTTATTCCTTAGTTAGCGATTAACTGGCGATTGAAAAATCAGCCCTCAGTCTCTTTCAGTAGTCTTTCACTGATCTCCCATCTATCTAAACGGTGATCATAGCGTTATTTTACATAATATTAGTTCATATATGTATATTAGTTCTTATTTTTATATTTTACATACAATTTTCATACCTATATACTCATACAATTTGCGTATAAAACTTGATTGATAATTATATTGAATTTTAACTTAATTTGTTTATTTAAACTCGATGATAACTGTTTACTTAAGATTAAACGACTGAATTACTCGTAAGTCGTGACGTAAAACTGCATCTTCGTGTCCAGTCCGCAGGCTCCTCATCCACGGTCGCTCACTCAAGGAGGTTGTGATGGGCCGAGCATCGAGTGCACACATCACACCCAGGTTGAGTGAGTAACCGGGAATAAGCTCTTCTTTTTTCACATCTTAATTTCAGTTGACGTAGCTTCAACGAAAAGTATTCCTATATAAAATTATACAATACTAGCAAACGCCCGCGGCTTCGCTCACGTTGAACTTCTGCTGTACTCCTTCAGGCATTTAATTTCCAAAATTCCTGTATTTTTCCATCCTTCCTTTCGAATTCCTTCTCCATACTTGTCGCGATACTCACATATCGATTTTCAAAGCAATCGGCCCAATAACAAAAAAAAAACAAAATTGCGGCCACTTTTATAATTTTTACCACAAATTCCTTCTCCATACTTGTCGCGATCCTCACATGTCGATTTTCAAAGCAATCGGCCCAATAACAAAAAAATTCAAAATGGCGGCCACTTTTTTAAATTTTTACCACCAATTCCTTCTTCATACTTGTCGCGATACTCACATATCGATTTTCAAAGCAATCGTCACAGTAACAAAAAAATTCAAAATGCCGGCCACTTTTTAAAATTTTGACTACAAATTCCTTCTCTATACTTGTTGCGATACTCACATATCGATTTTCAAAGCAATCGGCACAGTAACAAAAAAATTCAAAATGCCGGCCACTTTTTAAAATTTTGACTACAAATTCCTTCTCTATACTTGTTGCGATACTCACATATCGATTTTCAAAGCAATCGGCACAGTAACAAAAAAATTCAAAATGCCGGCCACTTTTTAAAACTTTGACTACAAATTCCTTCTCTATACTTGTTGCGATACTCACATATCGATTTTCAAAGCAATCGGCACAGTAACAAAAAAATTCAAAATGGCGGCCACTTTTTAAAATTTTGACTACAAATTCCTTCTCTATACTTGTTGCGATACTCACATATCGATTGTCAAAGCAATCGTCACAGTAACAAAAAAATTCAAAATGGCGGCCACTTTTTAAAATTTTGAGTTTTGACTACAAATTCCTTCTCTATACTTGTCGCGATACTCACATATCGATTTTCAAAGCAATCGGCCCAATAACAAAAAAATTCAAAATGGCGGCCACTTTTTTAAATTTTTACCACAAATTCCTTCTCCATACTTGTCGCGATACTCACATATCGATTTTCAAAGCAATCGTCACAGTAACAAAAAAATTCAAAATGGCGGACACTTTTTAAAATTTTGACTACAAATTCCTTCTCTATACTTGTTGCGATACTCACATATCGACTTTTAAAGCAATCGGCACAGTAACAAAAAAATCAAAATGGCGGCCACTTCTTAAAATTTTGACTCCAAATTCCTTCTCTATACTTGTTGCGATACTCACATATCGATTTTCAAAGCAATCGGCCCAATAACAAAAAAAATCAAAATGGCGGCCACTTTTTAAAATTTTCACTACAAATTCCTTCTCTATACTTGTTGCGATACTCACATATCGATTTTCAAAGCAATCGGGCCAATAACAAAAAAATTCAAAATGGCGGCCACTTTTTTAAATTTTTACCACAAATTCCTTCTCCATACTTGTCGCGATACTCACATATCGATTTTCAAAGCAATCGTCACAGTAACAAAAAAATTCAAAATGGCGGCCACTTTTTAAAATTTTGACTACAAATTCCTTCTCTATACTTGTTGCGATACTCACATATCGATTTTCAAAGCAAACGGCCAAATAACAAAAAAAATCAAAATGGCGGCCACTTTTTTAAATTTTTACTACAAATTCCTTCTCTTTACTTGTTGCGATACTCACATATCGATTTTCAAAGCAATCGGCCCAATAACAAAAAAATTCAAAATGGCGGCCACTTTTTAAAATTTTGACTACAAATTCCTTCTCTATACTTGTTGCAATACTCACATATCGATTTTCAAAGCAAACGGCCCAATAACAAAAAAATTCAAAATGGCGGCCACTTTTTAAAATTTTGACTACAAATTCCTTCTCTATACTTGTTGCGATACTCACATATCGATTTTCAAAGCAATCGGCCCAATAACAAAAAAATTCAAAATGGCGGCCACTTTTTTAAATTTTTACCACAAATTCCTTCTCCATACTTGTCGCGATACTCACATATCGATTTTCAAAGCAATCGTCACAGTAACAATAAAATTCAAAATGGCGGCCACTTTTTAAAATTTTGACTACAAATTTCTTCTCTATACTTGTTGCGATAATCACATATCGATTTTCAAAGCAAACGGCCCAATAACAAAAAAAATTCAAAATGGCGGCCACTTTTTAAAATTTTGACTACAAATTCCTTCTCAATACTTGTTGCGATACTCACATATCGATTTTCAAAGCAATCGGCCCAATAACAAAAAAATTCAAAATGGCGGCCACTTTTTTAAATTTTTGCCACAAATTCCTTATCCATACTTGTCGCGATACTCACATATCGATTTTCAAAGCAATCGTCACACTGACAAAAAAATTCAAAATGGCGGCCACTTTTTAAAATTTTGACTACAAATTCCTTCTCCATACTTGTCGCGATACTCACATATCGATTTTCAAAGCAATCGGCCCATTAACAAAAAAGTTCAAAATGGCGGCCACTTTTTAAACTTTGTCCAGAAATTCCTACTTATCCCCAGCTGATTACGAATTCATCACCTAATATCAACCTAGGTACCAAATTTCAGATCTCTACGATAATATTTATTTCGCTGGAATCCCTGGTAAAACGCAAAAAATACACTTTTGTATGGGAAAATTCATTAAATGTAAGATTTTTATCCCTTAAACATGGAATTCCTGGAATCCCCGTCTTAGTACGAATTCATGACCTAATATCTACCTAGGTATCAAATTTCAGATCTCTACGACTTTAAGTTTTTCGGGAATTCCTGGAACAATGGAAAAAAATACAATTTTGTATGGAGAAATCCCTTTAATGTACTATTTCTACCCCTTAAACATGGAATTTCTGGAATCCCCGTCTTAGTACGAATTCATGACCTAATATCTACCTAGGTACCAAATTTCAGATCTCTACTACTTTTAGTTTTTCGGGAATTCCTGGAACAACGAAAAAAATTACAATTTTGTATGGAGAAATCCCCTTAATGTACTATTTCTACCCCTTAAACATGGAATTTCTGGAATCCCCGTCTTAGTACGAATTCATGACCTAATATCTATCTAGGTATCAAATTTCAGATCTCTACGACTTTTAGTTTTGCGGGAATTCCTGGAACAACGAAAAAAAATCAATTTTGTATGGAGAAATCCCTTTAATGTACTATTTCTACCCCTTAAACATGGAATTTCTGGAATCCCCGTCTTAGTACGAATTCATGACCTAATATCTTCCTAGGTACCAAATTTGAGATCTCTACGACTTTTAGTTTTTCTGGAATGTCTGGAACAACGAAAAAAATTACAATTTTGTATGGAGAAATCCCTTTAATGTACTATTTCTACCCCTTAAACATGGAATTTCTGGAATCCCCGTCTTAGTACGAATTCATGACCTAATATCTACCTAGGTACCAAGTTCCAGGTCTCTACGACTTTTACTTTTTCAGGAATTCCTGGAACAACGAAAAAATTTTACTTTTGTATGGGAAATACCCTTAAATGTATGATTTTTACCCCTTAAACATGGAATTTCTGGAATCCCCGTCTTAGTACGAATTCATGACCTAATATCTACCTAGGTACCAAATTTCAGATCTCTAGGACCTATAGTTTTGGCGGAATCCGTGGAACAACCAAAATGCCTCATTCTTTTATATATATAGATTAAAAAAATCAGTGCCTTTTTTGTATGAAACTCACTAACGTTATATAACATCAGCATTAAAACTTGACAAACCTATAGTAATTATAGTAATAATTAATGAATAAAAATTATTATAAAACAAGCACAAAACAGCGATCATACACACCGGCCATATTTAATAAGGCATTTCTCAGTATAACAGTAGTATAACAGTAGTACCAAAACTAAGATGTGCAGACAATATTTGTATATCGATTTCAAACAAATGATACCAATAAGTGCGTACATGCTAATTAAATTCTAACCTAATATTCTTAAAAGTTGATATCTAGTTTTGAGGTTCTTGGTGAGTTATACAAGACTTCTAAGATTTTTTTGTTTTGAACAGTTTTTAAACACCAATTACACACTGTTCTGAAGTTAGAAAAAACATCATAATATAGTGGTCTAAGTTTAGGAAGGTGTAATAACCCCATTGTAGATACGACAGCAATGGTGCTGCCTTAAAAATCTCTCGATAGCAATGAATATTCTAAAAGGTTATTTTTGTAATTATCTATCTTGAAAACGAACAAGTTAGGTAACTTAGTTTCAATATGTTCCCTATTAACAAAAAAATTAAATACATACTTATAGCTACCTACTCTATATTCTCTATGCTATTTGTATAACAGCGTTGAAGTGGGCGACAAAAATATCGGCCACAAATTCCAATTCGTGATAATTCTGTCGTCTGAGCTACCTCTTATATAACAATTAATTTAATTTGCTTTTTCATAGGCTTCCTCCGTTTCCTTATTGTGATGTGGTGCGTAAAGGGCGCGAATTTTCTCGTGATTTGGTGAAGGCGGCGGCAATTAGAGCAATTGTGGGGTTTCTCGGTTTGTTTTTAAACGGTTATTGCCGCGCGCTTGTTTTAATGTGCTCCAAATTAGTGTAGGTATCGTCTGACATTGTACTAATAATTTGATACGTAATTAACATGTTATGTTATCCTATTAGCGGATTTCCGTAACATACGCTTATTGGCTTACCTACTTAAAGAAAATGTTTTGGTTTATCATGATTTTCGGCTAAAGAGTAGGTACAGGCGTAGGTGTTATTTGTTGCAGAAATCGCACAGTGCCTATTTTTGTTTGATATGATTTCAAAATCGACTTGATTTCGATTGAGATATTTCTTCCAACTTTGAAACACTCATTTAGTATGCGGGAAGATAGGAAGTTTTGTTTGGAATTCATTTGGACCTTTTGCTTTTATTAATCTGCTAAGATAGCTTAGTGTAAAACCGTAAGGTATTACGGTTTTCTGTGGTAAAAGGTACAGGCAAGATTTAAGTATTTGCGGCTGCTAACTGGTGTAAAAATAAACATGATACAGTAACTTAAGAATGACATACTTACTCGTAATTAAAAATTTATATAATAGTAACACGAAATCGGCGAACACAAGACACGCCGTCGTCGTATTGATTACTAAAGGCAGCTTGCGGCTGGTTCTATATCTGATATCATATACCTACAAGTAACCTACAGTAGGTACACTCGCGAATGTATAACGTGACATGTAACTGGACGCCCTGCGGCGGGTGTCCAGTGTCGATATGCGACATGCGCACGCGTCGACGGAAGCCGCCCACGAGCTTCCGACGCGACAAGGTTTCATCAATAAACAGGGAAAAATAATAATAGGATTTAGCCGGCGGCGCTAACATCCGCCACGATAGATTACTTGGTTATCAATAAAACCACATTTTGTTAATTATTCATTAAAAATGAGCAAATTTCAGTTTTTGCTTGTCTGCGTCTACGTGACTTAACGGCATAGACGGCGGCCTATTTAAGTGTTCCACTCAGTAGGGTCCGCTACTCTACGGGCGACGTAAACTACACCAGCCTCTCCTTTTTTCAACCACTTTATTTACCTAAACTTTGTGCTCTTTCTGTTGCGTTACTTCAACTGCCCTCTATCTCTGTCCACCTCGTTACAGGATAAACCGCTGAGCGGTCGATGTGTACCTACTTTGTAGCCTTTGTATCTACAATGACCATGAACCACCCTCTCTAAAGCTGATGTAGAGTTTCTTCCTAAGAGTCCATGTTTCTGCGCCGAATGACATAGTAGGTTGCACACATCATTCGAAAACTTAACGCTTTAAGCTCATTCGAACATGATTATAAAGATAGAATTCAAGGCTTTTCATTTTAACATCAAGTTGCATGTATACAGTATGAAGTAAAGTAGTGTTCTATATGCAGCGTAAAGTCGCCATAAATCTTTGTCCAAGCGAGTGGCGACAGAGTTTAAGCACGTGCCGCGTCTTCGGCTTCAATCTAAGTTTGGCCGGCACCGTCCGCTACACTCTTGAATAATGAAACAGGGAACTGCCCCAGAATTCACAACACAACTTCGTCAATGCCGGCGATAATTATTATATTATACTAGCTGACCGGACAAACGCTGTTTTGCTACAGCTGGCTGAGCCAAGTGACGAATAGCGTTAGGTCGCGACGTATGACAAATGGAACAAAATTAAAAAATATGTATGTGTACCAAAAGCAATCGTAGAAATAGAATAGACAAGTTATATATCTGCGGCTGGAGATCTGGGTTACATACTTATTAGAAATTTTAATATACAATGATAATGCTATGAATATGCCATTAACAACTAAAATATAGCTTGCTATAAGTCGTCCTTATACTGCATTTGGATAGCGGTTTTATTAAAGGGCTTATTTATTGAAAATGATTATAATAAAAATCGTAATTAGAACACAAGCTACGATTGTTCATCTTATACAAGTTTAAAAAGAATTTTTCGTCAGTTTCACGCACTTTTTACTCGTTATCTAAGCCGCTAAAACATTTATCTAGTATCTGTCACATGAAGCCCTTGCTCTCTTGTAAACGGGTGACCTTATTTTTTGTTAAAAGGCCCCAGCTATCAGCCGTCCGCGACACAATATTACCCTGTACGGCGATATATCGCGTTCGAATCACGTCATCGTTTACCCTCGCAGGGTGTGGCTTCTAAAGGATGAGTTTACGGCAGGATCACGTAATGCTCGTCTCAGATATGGACTATTGCCGACTTACACCCCCACTCGCTTATTTGTTGAATTTTTCTCTTTACTTATTGGCCTTGTATTTGAGATGGAATATTTTTTACGTCGCTTTTCTCTTATGTGGGTATATGTTCACGTAAGAACCAGATGGATTACAGACTCCTACGATGGACTACTTGCGTAATATTTTATTCTTTTTTCTTCCCTATCCTTTAAATTCCTATAAGCAACCCTACAGTACTTCATGAAGCTACTAGACATACTTTTGCGAGAGGTTTTTTAGTCATAGTTATTCGATTACTTACGGAACATATCGTCGCAACTTTATCGATACCGTGAGTGTATTTACGTTAATTTATATTCCGGGAAACGTGTCCTGTTGTATGACTGTATATAGATAGCTATGTGAAGTTATAAACGCATCTGTTATGTACGTACGCGGGACATTTGCAGGGCGACGACTGTTATGAAACCAGAGTGTGATGGATGGATCTGCAGTGAAACCACTATCATGATATACATGTATTACAGATTCTAGTACGGCTCACTCACTATTAATATGTAAATACTAAATACATGAAGGATTAGGAGCTGAGATGGATAAGATTGAGTTGTATTTGTTTTCTAAATCCAACGTGAATACATTGTTGTTTATCTGATTATGTTTAGCTGTATTTTATAGTAGGTAGGTATATTATATTTAAAAACACGACAGATATTTTTTTAATTCAGCGTATCCGTAATAAATGCAGACTGAATTTTACAAAAGCACCGAGCAAATAAGACTTGAATGTTTCAACTTTTATATTCGCAACCCAGTAATTATTACTGCTCTTTAAACTGCACAATATTGAATATCGTAATAAATGAATTTTCATGTTTTTAAGTCTCATTTTCTCGTCGAAATGTAATTCAAATAAATATAATAGCATCACGATAACAATTACTTTTTCAAGCATTAAGCTTGAAAAAATTATATCTTTCCACAAAGTCCACAATGTGAAAATTTTGATGTTTGTTTGTTTGTTACTCTATCACGCCACAACTACTAGACAGATTTGACTGGAAGAGCTTGATATTAGAATCAAATCTACGTCCCGAAAAAATCCACTGTTCCCATGGGATTTACGAAAGAACCGAAATCCATGAAGCTAAAGTTGTGGGAATATCTAAATTCTCAATTTTTAAAGTGTTTCGTTGAAAATTTAAAGGCATCTATAAAGTAAATTAAGCGTACCAGCGAAGCAATTTGTCCGCAGCTTCTCACCCTTTTGCGAACGGGTGACCTAAAAAAACCTCGCGGTTGCAAAATTGAGTAAACTTTGAAGACATACTGTCACTTTCAGCGAACGGCCTTAAGAAACTTGAGTGCTTTGTCTCCCTATTATTTTTAAGGAGTCCCGCATTTTCTTGCTACGGACTATGAATATGTAAGTTTATATTATTCATGATGTGCAAACACAAGAGATGATTGAGATTGTTCGGGTTGTTTGTTTTGCGTTAGTTGATGAAAGTCCTTTAAACGTCAACAACATCTCGAAATATGTTTAGAACTACTAAACATTTAGGTTTCTAATTTCTATGTATCTAGAGTATGTATTAGACATGAAGTAAGATTTGGATACAGAAATCAGCAGCCATTATTGTATTATTAGCGGCCAATTAAGCAATAAGCAAAGATTACTCCATTTTCCTTTACCTAGTCTTGGTTACCTATTCGACGTTATGCAAATGACGTTACTAATAAATAACGTGCCAAGTTAGCAAGTTCGATTATCGCTAAAGTTAACGGTATCAAAACAGGATTTAATCCGCAACTTCGGACCCTTTCGAGAAACCATAGGCTTAAATATTATTGTAGGTATACAATATCAGAGCGTAAGCTTCGAAAACACTTTATAAATACAATGGAGTTTACAAATACTCGGAGCCATGGCGTACCTACAAGAAAACAAGGAAACTTAACACAACGGGGCAGGATTGTATATTGTAATAATTTCTGTGTACTTTGAAAATGGAAATGTATACATGTTGTGTGAATAGCTTTATAAATAAGTTTGAACCGACAACTTCTTGGTTCACTACACAGTTCACTACAGTGATAAGATGTCCTTTTTGTCACCTGATAGGTGAATCCGTACAGAATTATAGAGAAACTAGAGCATTACATAAAAGGGACATAACATAACCTGAGCGCGATATTATACTATGGTGAACGGAGTATAATAGTGTATAGTTTTGTTATTTTGATGTAAAAAGTGCAATCGGAAACTTGATCGTTGTTAGTTATAAGTTAAATCTTCTATAGTGATATAAAATAGACGAGATCTTGTTTCTTTTTTAACACTTTGGTATAATATGCTTCACTATTGGTAAAAAGTGCATATCATTAATGATATACATATAAAAGTAGATATCGAACGTAACCAAGATAGAGCACTTAGCAAGAACGACGCGCATCACATCAATCACACAGCGGTTTTATATCAAATATCACTTTCAATCAATTTGTGCTGAGTAGGTATCGTATTGCTTCACTTCCTTCTTTTAAAATACAAGGATGACGAAACAATTTGTAATTTTCCGTTTAACACATTTTTTTATATTGGGATTGCCTTCTTTTATATTATTTTCTTTATTTCTTTTATTAGGTAAGGTTATGTGAAGAATGGTAATTACGTTATAATTTATGTGAAATGTATTACCCAACTCTTGGGGAAATCGTGGACGAGTGTAGCCCAACACCAAGAGCCAACACCGCAAGAAATGGCATGCTTGTAAGGATGCCTATGTCCAACAATAGATGAACGAAGACTCCTAAAGAAGAAGAGAGTGTGTTACTTAGAATGTATATTTGTAAAATTGTGTACTTATATTAGAATTAAATTATGAGCGGGACTGAGCACTTAGTACACGCGAGCACCGCATCAATCGTTGTGAGATTTTCTGTCAATTTGTACTAGAAGCATATCGCTTCTACCAGGTTGAGCCGATTACTAAACGACTTTTGTATGAGTTTATAATATTATCACATTATTTAAACAATAAGTTATAGTACCTAAACAAATGAGGCAAATATAAGATTAAAAAATAGATCATGCAAAGTTATGTAAAGAGTCTACTGCCTGCCAAGTGCCAACGTTATTGGTGCGTGGCGGAATATTTCATACGTACCTATTGAACATTTGATATTCTACAAAATCATTATCGTGTGTTGTTTTAGAGGTGAGAATTTATGCAAGACCAATGGTATCGATGATTTTATGACACTTTATCATTGATTATTATGATCAGTAATTGAATATATTTAAAAGCAAGTGAACCGTGAAATAAAAATGCAATCCAATCATAGGAGATATAAGATAGCTGTAGATATAATACATTACTAAGAGCGTACGGCACTTGTGTACCGATAGTCTACGACAAAGCACTTAGTGAACACGGCGCGGTGCGGGGTCGCATCAATCAAAACGTGATTTTATATCAAAAGTAGCTTTCAGTCAATTTGTACTGAAATTGGTTTTGTGGTTTTCCTTACAAACACACAGTGTATATTATATTTTAATATTTAATACTTACATTTAGTACTTTTTTAGAGTATTGTTACCGTGAGTGTTATTTAATAAGTATCACTAAAATGATGTAGTTGAACCAAATTTCAAAAAATAAAATAAAATATATAATTATTTCTATTAGAATTATGAAGGCAATGTTCAAATATTAAAATATATTTTTGAAACAGAGAAGCTATTATTTCTGAACCACCCTTAGAATACATATCAATTATATTGAATATACTGGTAAGTATACCGTATAAAAAATTTCACTATCGGTTTTATCAACAAATATACTAAGTAGATACATTGTAGACACCTCTGTGATATCCTGCACCCAAAGTTAAAGTTGCTAATCAATTAATTCGAAGTAGTGTAATTTTCATTTAAGTACTTTTGGGGAATCAGATAGCCTTTGGGCATTTTTGTTCTTTGTTCAATAAATTCAAAGGCAGGATTTTTGTCTTGGGCACTAAGGCAACTTTTGAGTTGGGCACTAATTGGTCGATATATTTTTCCTAGAAACTCTGTTACTAAGAAATAGTATAAATATGTAGCCAGCATAGTATAAACACTATAGTATAGTAAACAGAGCTTAACAATAAAACAAAATATTCATAAGAAGCATCATTTTAATTTGCTTTACCAGTTAATATTGTTAATCTGGATGTTATTTCTAATAATAATTATTATCTTGCCATTAAATACAAAAATAAAACCAATTTCAAAGACTATTTATTACTTAATAAAGTGTGGCTAAAACTCCCTGAAAGAAAGTTTAAGACAAGTAACATATAAGTTTCTTATGGATAAATAATAAAACTATACTAGCTGACCCGGCAAACGATGTTTTGCCATATAATTTTTTTTCTCTCGAACGGAATAAATATTACCTATCCTATGTCCGTCTCCTGGCTCTAAGCTACCTACTCACCAATTTTCAGCCATATCGGTTAAGCCGTTCTTGAGTTATAAATAGTGTAACTAACACGACTTTCTTTTATACTTATATACCTATAGATTTGTATAGAGGATAAAATATTTGACACGCCAAGTACACTTAGCGGGCTCGGAGCGGGCTCGCATCAATCACAACCCGATTTTATATCAAATGTCGCTTTCAATCAATTTGCGCTGGGATCATGTAACGTGTTCCCCACTACGCTACACTCACCTCTTTTTGAAATATTTTTTTCTGTAGGAGTAGTTGAGATTCGCTTCTTTAACTCGTAAAGTTAAGTAGTAAGCAATTTCTAAATTTTTTTAAGCAAAATGCTAGCCTCTATGCCCAAAGAATAAGTATCGCGATACAACGGGGCAATGGTTGAGAGAATAATTGTTAGTGTTACATCTGCTTAATTATATTTATTCATTTTTAAAATAAATATAATTAAATATATTTTACACGTGCTTTTGTTAATACTTTTATATAAACGTTGGTTAGTAAGGTGGTAAATTTATACATATACCTACCTATAATATTTTAATTCGGACAGCTCTCATTACAATAATAGTTAACGAAGAGAAAACTAAAGTATATTTATATTTTTTTAGTCTCAGTACTTACATAATATTAACAAAACAGAAAAGCATTATATTTCCTTGTTAATTAATGTTGCAGGATTCAAAACTTTTTTTGATTATAGATATTTAGTTAGTCGTTAGTAGTTGGTACTGGTTCGTGATGAATGTGACAGCGATTTGTTGAAAAATGGCTCCGTTATAAACTAACACGAGTGTTATCGCATCACGCGAAATGGGTTAACGTTCGCTGCTAACTGTGCGTTATTTATGTTTTCGCTTTTACACTATTATGTACCTACTCGTACCTATTGCCAATTAGCAAATTCTGGTACCTTAGTCTGAACACGGCACACAATGCTATACAAACCTACGATTTCTTTTGTAACCATAAGTTTTATTTTGTTATTGTAGATAGGCTTGCGCTTGACGACATTATGCCTCAATCATATATGGAGCGTGCTTGCCTAGAAAATGCCTATTCACTTCACTCTTGAAGGCATCCCAGATTGTGCTTGGCTGGGCATACGGAGGCTGGAAAAGCATTCCACACCTTAGCGGTACCAGATTGAAAATTTACCTACATTTACAAGAAATAACTATCTTTGATTTATATAAACGCTACAAACTGAAAATGTTTCTTGCCACAACAAAAGAGACATTAAGCATACGTGTTTTCTAAGTGATCTGAACATAATATGATATCTGTCTTGATTGTGACGAAGAGCGAAGGAACGCCGTTTCTTTGTTACGATTTTCCAAGATGACTAATATCGAGTAACGATGTGATATGGTGTAAGTGAATGCGAGGTAACTTCCTAATGGGAGCCGAGTTTTGAGGGACTACTATAGATAATTACGGAGTTAGCTTTTCGCAAGACCGTTCTTAATTGATGAAACATTCTTCTTATTAACTTGTTATGGCAGTTTCTGAAAGTTCTTGTTATGATATATTTTGCCCGGTTATTATGTAAGGTAACCGTGGAACAAAGAAAAATATCAGTCTTATCATCTCATATAGGTACGTACAGTTAGTCTCACTCAAACTTTGATTTAAATTGAACCTTCGTGTGTACAGTATAATAAATAATACACTGTTGTTTGCAGTAGATTGTGAGGGATTATGTATTTTTTATGTCATGTTGTTTTAACCCACAATTCAAGCAATTTTTTTTTCTTTTCAAACAGTACTTAGTTTCTATTTAAACCATTTTTTTCAAACATTAGTAAATAATTCAGTACCTATTAATTTATAAGTACCTACTTGTATGAAAAAAAAGATTCCGACGAATTGAGAACTTGCTCCTTTTTCTGAAGTCCGTTAAAAATATACCTAATAGTGTAAGCAAGGTTACTTATTTGCTAATGATCTTTATGCAAAGGTGTCAAAAAGCTATTTTTTAAGCAATTTTTCATACCCCTTAATAAAAACGTTTACTTGGTCAGTTAGTCCTTTTATATAACTTGTTTTAAAGTTTCAATAGCTATTGCGAAATGTAATAACGTTTTATAGCAAGTAAGAATTCCTAGCGAAATGACTAATCTCATTACGTGCTTAAGGCCTTACACATAGGCAGCTGTTTATAAAACAAATACTCCGTACGCTTTCGTAATGCCATGGAACTATGAAAGTGAACTAATAAAGTGGGTAGGTTGAGGTACGCACTGCGCATTCCGTTAGCTGACATTCCTGCCCAAGAATAGATGGAGGTTTTTCGTCTTACTTCAGCGCTAAATATAGTAGATATTTACGTACAGATTATAGTGGGTGTTTCATTCAACCTTAAGTGAAAATTAATGAAAAAATTGGTTGCCTGTAAAGTCGGTTTACTGACGATAGTTGAACGTGACAACGTTTTCTTTGTCGCTCGTTCCGCGCTCGCGAGGTAACGCCGGTAACGCCGCATGAGCGAGGTAACGCCGGATGAGTCATGTTTTTTCGTGCGTGCAACCGGCTCTATCGATTTATAAGACGTTGTCACGTCAAAAAAATTGGTTGTCTGTAAAGTCGGTTTACTGACGATAGTTGAACGTGACAACTCTCGCTTGAACTTCAAGCCTTACATGGAACGCCTCAGAGCGAGGTAACGCGAGCGAGGTAACGCCGGTAACGCCGGATGAGTAATGTTTTTGACGTGACAACGTCTTATAAATCGATACAGCCGGTGTTGCACGCACGAAAAAACATGACTCATCCGGCGTTACCTCGCTCATGCGGCGTTACCGGCGTTACCTCGCGAGCGCGGAACGAGCGACAAAGAAGACGTTGTCACGTTCAACTATCGACAGTAAACCGACTTTACAGACAACCAATTTTTTGACGTGACAACGTCTTATAAATCGATTGAGCCGGTTGCACGCACGAAAAAACATGACTAATCCGGCGTTACCGGCGTTACCTCGCTCATGCGGCGTTACCGGCGTTACTTCGCGAGCGCGGAACAAGCGACAAAGAAAACGTTGTCACGTTCAACTATCGTCAGTAAACCGACTTTACAGGCAACCAATTTGTTTGTGCGTGCAGCCGGCTCTATCGATTTATAAGACGTTGTCACGTCAAAAAAGCTCTGACTCATTAATTCATTCAGAGACATATTCTTCATTGCCTAGTTAAAAATTTAGATTGGAGCTAATCACGGTGATTTTCTTTATAATGCAGACAAGGAATAAGGGAAGATGCAGTCAAAGATCTATTGAAGCAAGGGTGTGGCAGCTAGTACTAATAATATGCCACAAATGCTCTACTTTAAATTGTAGATGATGCATTTTTATGTTGGAATAAAACAAATCCCTGTCTAGATAAAAAACTAAAATCGCATTTGGTATATTTTTAAACCCTATTTATATTTAATAAGCAAGCAAGTTACCAAAAGTATTATTAAAGAAAGCATAACACTTTAACACGTTACAATTAAATGTAAAGATGCTGTAAGCTGTTAAATAATGTTGAAGTTGATAAGTAATTAATTTCATACGAGAGTGCCGTTATGCTCGAAGTTCATCCGCGATGAACCGTGCTACAGTTTCTAATTTATGAAGTGTAGGGAGGAGATTAATATTCACAAAAACTGAGCTAAAAAACATGATATCAACGAGTGTTAGGGACATCTTCATTAAGTGGGTAGCTTGTTAAGTTTTTCTGGTATCGCAGTGACAGCGGCAGGGGGCGGGCCCGGACGAGATAAACTATCTTATCTCCCGTTATCTTTCCAAAGGGAAGCTGCTCAATCAATATCCTAAAATGATATTCGATACAAAAATGTTTCTTGTCTGTCGCAAAAAACAAAACGGGCAAGTCTCTAGCGATGGTTACGTAGGAGAAGAGTTTGATATAATGAGATATGATAGAATACAGGACTCTTTTTTTTCAAATTGATAGAGATGAATGATTTGATTAGCAAATCCATTAAGTATAAGTTTTATGTAAAGCAACTTTTACAATTTTAAATGTTTTGCTTGGGTTCATGTATGTCCGTTTGCAATAATAAATATTATAAATAGGAGCTTTTTAGGGTTCCGTACATCAAACGGAAAAAACCGAACCCTTATAGGATCACTTTGTTGACTATCTGTCCCTCTGTTTGTCTGTTACCACCCTTTATTACAGTAGCTATTAAAGCTATTAACATGAAATTTGGAATATTAGCAGTGGTCCAACATCATACAATAACATAAAAGATTGAAAACCATTTTATTTTTATTTAAAAACTAAGGAAACTATCAAATTTCAAAGTGAAATAACAATATTGAATGAGGTATCATATGAAAGGGCGTTGCTTATTTAAGAAAAATAGATTTTTTATTTATTTTTATGCCTGATAATTTTTCATTTATTGGGCAAAATGTCGAAAACAATACCGTTCCCCCCTTTATATCCGAAATAAAAAATTTTGAAATAATTAAAATTAATAGGAATTAATGAAAGTTAGTTTTGCAGTTCGATAAGATAAGTAATTCTCATGTTTTTATTCCTTCTGTACGTAACTCTTGGTGCGCGAATCTGACTCGCACTTGCCTGATTTTTTCCTTTTTTTTCATAACATCTTAGGTCTGTAATGGTCTTTTTCTACCTATGGTTTTTCAGACGGGTTGGATTGTAAAATGTGCTTTAAATATTATGAACATTTATTCTGTTAATACAACAATATAAATGGGGTTAAATGATAAACCGTCGCGTATTTATGGTGATTTTTATTGGATGCCCGTTGTGTGTCTGTAAATGGACTAATGAACGTTGATTGCTTCACAATGCGTACGAGAGACGGTGACGGCTCTCAAGTGAGGCTATTGACGTTCAGTATCAATTGATGTCTCGGATATCTTCGGTATTGATATGAAAATAAAATAAACGTATACGAGTGAAAATTCATAGGAAAACTTTGTTATTAGTTATTTATTTTTGTTCGTAATTATCATTATATTCTAATTTCAAAACTAACTCTTATAAACTGCATATTGAGTTAGCCCGTAAGTGGAGTATACAATATTGCAAAAGAATATTTATATGTGTCTAGTTACCTATTAAGATTTAAGTTGTATATACGTTGGCTTTCTAAATAAATAAATAATACGTGTGTACAGATGCTTACCATTTTACAGCTCCCGTTGGTTTTCACTTACGCACAAAACGAATAAAAAACCGGTCTTAGAAACAATTAAAAATCTCGTTCGCGTTTCTCGACTTGAATTGTATTAGGCGATGCGATTTAAAAAGAAACGACGAAAAGTCCTAAAAGTCCTGCTACGCCCCGAGGTTAAGTACAATTAATGGAATGTTTGATTTGAAGTACTGTAGGGATTGGGGTGCAAGCGACCGCGGCGTGGCGTGCGATGTGCAGCGTGCGGACGTGTTACGAGCGTTGGAACTAAGGCACGTCTGAGCCCATGACGTGGTCTCTAGACTCGAGTGCATGGCGAATGGCGGGCGGGCGGTTTTAACAGCGCCGAACGGGGCGGCACTGATAAAAACACGATAATATTACATTACATACCTATTATAAGCTGTACTTTACATATCCGTTACGAGATAAACCACGCACATCTGTTCGAGTGCCTGCTCTTCCCTTGCCTACTTATCTCTGCGGATGCATTTGTTTTATAAAAAAATATATATATTACACTATCGTAGAGCACAGTAACACTACACTGTTTATATAGTAATTGTATTAAGTGTATGTACGGTCAACATTAATCGTTTTATGAAATGGTTATTTGAATATAGGTTTATGGGAATTGCGTGTTTTGTAATCCTATTAAACGGGCGATGGAGTGTGACTCAGCCCGACTCGACATTAATAAGGATTTGCACTTGTAGGATGTGTCGAAATGGGGCTTCTCGCCGTCAGTGTTTCGAGGAAAAGATAAACAACAAAAACACCCCTATTTCTGGCGCTCAAACAATTTTTATAAACAAGTTTTTAACGCACCTATTTTTGACAAGAAACGAAAAATGAAATGAGAAAGTTTAGTAACATACATTGGCACGAGAATTTTATATATTAGAGAAAAATATGTCTTGCTTATGAATTGTAACAAAGCATAGAAATAAATATCATCTTAAAAGAGAAATAAAGGTGCCTTAAATGAGATATCAGGCTTTCCGGCATCAAACGTGGGAAGACTCAGTAACGACATAGGTAATATAAAGGCGCGCCTACATTAAGTATTATGAAGTTATTACGCGCGAGTAAGTATTATGAATCTGTGTTTACATCACATGAAACAACGTCGTTGAAATTGTAATTTCACGGATCGCCGGCAATTTTCATTGACGATTAATTCTTGCTTTTATTAAGTTTTTAAGGTACGCGTAGTGGCCGCGGAATTATCATGTTTTATGTGCTATATGATACGAAGTAATCGATTTTTACAATTTAAAATATACTATGCCAAAAATATGGAATATTGATCAACTAGATAATTAATTATGTGTCAGTCTCTCTGGTATTAAAGTTATAGTATGTTAGATAAGGTCATTCCGTAATATTCCTTTGCAACTTCAAATTAGATTTCATACTAACGAAGTTTTTCTACGAACTAATTGGATTGTACCTACTTCAGGTACATATACAAGGAGTTTTGTTTAGTTGGGAAATATATTTATAATATTGGGTGTTACTTAAATGGGTATTTCAACCTGCTGAACTAAAGGTCCAGGATCTAATGGTTATATCAAAATAGTAAGATATTCCATCATGCGGACCTGTCTCTATAGTTATAAAGCGAATTGTGGAGGGAGCAAAATGAAAATAACATAGATATTATATACTAAAGTGTATAAGATCTTGGATATGTAAACGAAACAAGTCTCTTAATTAAACGATTAAAAAATTACGGCCTTTTTACATTCGGTAACTTAAGCCTATGGGGTAAATACTTCTTGTTGTCTTATCATGGACAAGGATCAAGGTGACATAGCACAACTAAAGGTAAACATCCAAAAGTGTTCGTTTCTAGGCAATACATTTTCACAGTATTATGGTTACTGAATGATATAATCAAAATCATCACGTTTATTTTTTCACATATTATATAGGCCTAGCTTTTAAAGGCATAATATGAAATGTCAGACTCTACCGCCACTTTCGGAAAACAGTACAGCAATACAACGAAAAATAAAGCATTCATGATTTAGTGCGTGAGTTCGACTCAGCAGTTGACTGCCTTATCACATCGCTTAACCAAAATAAAATACGTCTAAAAAAGGGCAAAGGGCGCAGAATTATCCACAACAGAATTGGATCCATTGAATTGGGAAAATATAGCTAAAAATAATAAATGTCAGCATCTATTCATTACCGTTTAAAAATGGCATTATTTTAATTTACCTGACTGAAAATAGAATCCAGTTCACGTTTCGCTTACCTGAAAAGAAAAAAGTTTATCAGTACAATACTTAAAATGTTATGTTTACAAAAATAGAAGTCTAAAAACTCAATACTTTTGACTTGACTGGTTAATCTAAAATTTAAGACTGCGCTAGAATTCAGTGTAAACTTGTGAAAAGTACGTTGTATTCGCGGCGTAGCAATGTAGAGTCTACGGCAAAGATTGCTCGCAATAAATAACACGGAAAGTATTTATGCGACCGGGGCTTGACCGGGGACGTCCACTTCATGTGGCGGACCGTGACTGATTGCGGTCTGGAGACAAGAGTAAGATCCAATAGATGGCGTTAATTGCTTAATTAATCAAGTTCCTCGGTGATATTGGGTGAGGAAAAAATTTTATTGCCCTTTATTGAAGACATTGTTGACGTTACGCGATGTTGCATTTATGCCCGTTCCCAATATTCTATCTTTCTTCTATTTGCCCTACTAGAGACATCAATGTGACATAAGCTCCTTATAATTTTTATTTTTTGTAAGGCAAACCATGGATAGATAGAATATTGGGAACCGCCATTAGACTCATTTAAAAACTCACCCCTATAGCTGATAGGTTATTACTTAATACCTACATAAAGTTTTATTGTTGAAAGATGTTGAGATGTAAAACCTCCTGGTAATAGATACCTATTCTATAATGCTTGTGCTGTTAGATAGGAATTGTTTTTGTATAAGTAGTAAGATTTTGCAAACAGGTTTAAAATAGATGCTGTATATGGGCGGATTTCAATACTGAATGCCGAAAAACATTGGCGAGGAGAAGTCGCTTTCAAACCTGTCAAAAATGACAGGAAAAAGGGCGGTAAAATGTCGGCATAATGGATGTGTCAGCGGCATTGCGACAAAACGAGGCCTATTGGCATGCACACAGTCAGACCTACTCCCAACGGATTAGGCAGTTTTAGACTTTCACAATAGAATTAAAATGTGAATTAGTAATAATAAGAATTACTTATTTTGATTACCGGTAAAATAAAAAACTTTTAAGTTTAAAAATCGTCAAAAATAATTTTATGACTTTAGAACTAATAGACCTTAGACCTTTGGGTTTTCTGGCGTTAGTATCATTGAGTGGAATTTAATTTCAATAAAAGCACACTGCAAGCAAGACACGGTACAATAGAGTTGCCATAATCAGAATAATGAATGCGATCGCTCAATGCGATAGTCAATAAATACGGGGTCCGTAAACATGTCGAAACATGATAGATGATGAAAGCTTTGATATGATAAAATATGTACCTTCAACAGATATGATATGTTAGGCCGCGATTGTACTGACAGGCGAATTGCTCTAGGGAAGTGTGATCTTTGTAAGGAAGTGGAGTGTAGCGGAGACTTAACAAATTAAATATGGTCGTCATTTATAAAGAGGGTGAAAGTATGAAATAAGGGGTAAAATAGGTGACAAAGGGTTTTAGCACCTCTGTCTTCGAAAAAGTTGTTTTACATTTTCTTACATTGTATGAAGGAAATATGTAACACATGTTTTTCCGAAACGGATAGTATTGTTTCAGTGTGGTATAGCAGTTACAAGTCGTTGGATCAATTCGAATCTCGAATCTCGATTCGGGGAGTAACCGAAAACGTATGACTCTATCGAATTCTTAGTATTATTTTATCTTGTACTAGCCCTCATCAGATAGGTAGATCGGGTTCCAGAAATGATAGATAAAGGAGGCGCATTAGACACTCACTTTTCGATGTGAAAAAAAGTCTTGCGCCTTTGCAAAAAAAGTGACCTTCTAATATAAAAGGATTACACCAGATGGAATTTTCGAGGTGAATATAATTGGGTTGACATTTACCATCGGCTGTATTGGTCGTTATCTGTTGCCGCCCCCTGCGCTCCATTTCACTTGTAACCCGATAGGGGGCGACGTCGAGCGCGCGACTACTCGCCTTGTAATGGCCACCACGGCCCCTTTTTTATTACTGACCCGCTAGTAAACAGATCATTCGGGTTTGTGGTGTTATAAAAACGAAATTAACTCCGGCCGGTAGATGTCCAGATATCCACTACCAAGAGCTGTGGCATTAACATAAAATCACATTCGCGTCATGCACATTTCAGCGTTAGTACACTTCGCCGGTGACGCGGAACGTCTGTCTCGCAAGTCGCACCTATTTTGATATTGGAAAAGGCTGCGTACTCAGCAATTTCTCAAACCTAACCTACATAAAAGGCTGAGAAGTTTAGAAATTTCTCAAACCTATTTAAGACAGATAATCATTTCAGGTTCAAGTTTTAATATTTGTTTTTCAGTTATAATATTCAAGCGTTTTTAAATTAATATAATATGGTGTTATAGGAAAATAAACGGCTAAATTCATGTCACAGTCAGGTCTGCCCGACTAGTTTCGGACTCTTTCGGAATCCTTCTTAAAAGAGCGTTTTCGGATCACACACTCACGCTCAGCCTAAAGCCTAAATATAATAAGTGCTTTCTGTTCATTTACCTATCTGCAATTCACGAGACGGATATCCTCTGTTGGTATAAGTAATCGTAATACACATTATTTTCATTCATATACGCGTAGCAAAGTAAATTGGAAAAAAACACGCATAGTAACTTCACCTCACCACTGGGTGAAACATACCCGGTATGTATGTAAAAGATTCTTTTCTTCTTTATATTATACTCGTAAACTTTATCGAACTAGTTTTGATGTTTATTTGCCATTAAGTATTGTTAAGGGTATCCAGAATATTTCCCTTTTCACACAAGGCATTATGTTAAGTTACTATGATTTAGTGTGGGAAATGTTTTGGCATTCGTCATTATGATATATAGAAAGTATTGTAAGTAAGAAGTTACTGCTATACTGTCATTGATATACTGATAAATAATAATCACAAGAATATCTCTTTCATTTACAACTAGAGTCTAGAGTCTAGACTATAGACAAACGTCGCAAAACTCGTAAAATCCGCACCCAATGCATTTTTAAGTAAAATCATTCAGGGGCAATTCACGTAACGTTTTCACACAATGAGTAATGTGAATCAAGAAAATAAATTACACTGAAAAATTAACTTTACGTTATTATGGTTACTTAACTATGGTTAGAGTGTAAAATTGAATGTATTTCAACATAGGAAATACAATGCTTCAAACTTATCGCGCAAAGTAAATTTAATTCTCTTGACCATGTTGCGTTTTAAAATACATTTAATATTACGCTCTATGATAATTAGTTGCCGAATTAATTTTTCAGTGTTCGTTAAAAATGATTTAGTTTCAATATCGTCTGCTTTTATACGTAAATGCCATGACATTTTCAAACATTTCACTTCACGGAACGTAGCCGATGGGGCACGTGAATCATGTGCCAGGTTGCATTAAGGTTTCAGCGGCACCCTATATATTACGACAAGAAAGTCTCAAATGCAAGTGTGAAATCGAAAAAAAAAACAATAAAATCGTGATACTTACAAGTAAATGAAAATGGCAATAAATTTATTTGCGGCCTTTCCCAATCTTGCGGCCATGCGGGATCAACCATTATCGACAGACTGAAACCATCAGGCTCTCGTACAACGAGTATACTCGTATAGCACTCGTGCAGGCGACGTCCGAGTAGAGCTTTGTGCATCGGAATATTGTGTTAATAGATTAATCCAATCAAAATATTAATTCCATAACGCAGCTCGCTCATAATATTTACATTTGACGACCGAATGGCGTAGCGGTAGCGAACCTGCCTCTGCGTCGGAGGTCGTGGGTTCGATTCCCACTACTGGTAAATGTTTGTGTGATGAGCATGAATATTTTCCAGTGTCTGGGTGTTTTTCAATATATTATATTTAAGTATATTAGTATGTATATATTAATCAGTCATCTAGTACCCATAACACAAGCTATCGCTTACTTTGGGGCTAGATTGCGATGTGTGTAATGTCCTGATATTTATTTATTTATTTATTCGAATTGCCTGATCCGTACGTTGCGTTTGAGATGGCGGATCATCGATTTAAATGTAATCCATTCATATTTATTCACGAAACCATATTGTTAGTAAATATTATAAAGTTCATCGATTGATGAATGAAATTTTTAAGCTGAGAAATTATTTTATAATTGGAAAATGAGAGATTTATTAGATAATTAGCTAACGCGGCAATGCCATAAGAAAAGAAGGCCTACACGCCTTTTTTTCTGATGCTTCGTTTTGACGCACCTACTTAAATAGATTGTCAATGACTTGTGCCTGATATAAATACTTTGAACTTTGAAGTACACCAGGACTTTAAGAAAGCGCCCCCTTTATTACGATTTTCGATATTAATACCCGGTAGCAATTTTGATCTTTCTGAATATATGAGCTCGAATTGTAAATTATCCATAGCAGGCTCAATTGAAGTCTGACGGCGCGTGCTCTTTCAAACCCGCCCGGGATTAGAGATCCAGTTGTGCGTTCCTGCCATTATTTGAGCATTTCCGTATATCGCTTTAATATTTCTCCGAATAAACTTTGAGATTGCACTATTTTGAACGAAAATTGAAACATTTGACGTCAAGAATATCTTGCTGAAAAAGAGACGTATTCTCAGGACCCGGCGGACCGCGTAAAAATGTCGCCAGTTTATTGGTGTCAAAAATATTTGTTTTGACACCAACATAGTTAGTCGGATCTTGCAAGTCGACCATAGTATTTTCTATGGACCGCGGTCCACCCCACAGATCACAGAGACTTAGTCCGCACGCGAGTTTCCGTGGGGACGATTTCCGTTATGTTACGGCGTATTGGCGGAAATTTTGACAAATGGCGCTACTCTTTTCTTGTATGAAAAAGGTTGACGTAAAATGTTCCGATGGGCGCATCCTCAGGTTCATATCGGTGTGCTGAAACTTGCTTATTTTCCAAAAAAAATATAAGTAACAGACGAATAAAACTTAGGTACTTATTTTGACAAGTAAGCTATCAAACACCTTTTCTAAGGGCTAGTAGTACTAAACTGATGTCTTACCTCTAAAATATGGTCTTTCCACTAAGTACATCTATCTGGCGAGTGGAAAAATCTACCAATAAGAAATCTTTGATTAGAGCGCGCCACCACAAATTGAGTTTTATATCCGGACATTTTTAAAGTTGTCCGCAACATTAGATAGAGCAAAAGCCGGGAACCAAGTAAGCGTTGGTGGCCTTTTACACAAGACAATTGGGTCCATAAGGAACGGCGATTGCGGTTTAGCACTGATGAAATGAGCGAGCCACATTGTTCTGGACTCAATATTTGCAGTGCAATACAACCTTTATTGTGAAGATCAACACGTTTCGGACAGACATAACAACTTTAGCGATCTGAGTAACTACTTTAATAAAGCGGCTTAATCGTTGTTTGGAGTGGAAATTACGTTCTGATATTGTTTTTATTTTTAAGAGCATCGTCTAGCTGTAAACTTTCATACAAAAAGCGATAACGTTTTCCTACCCGTGAATGCAGTCCGATTTTCATAATTTTAAGAAATGTTGCAGATACAATGAAGAACTATGCTCGTACGTTTTACTTTTTAAGAAATACTTAATGCTTATGTTAAAAGTAATAAGCGTCTAAATATCCATATTTTGACCTAAAAAGTCCAGAAAAATGTTTATAAATGCTTACTTTTTAGCGATGTCGGTTAAGATTCTTATAGAAACTTATACGAGCCATTTTAATTTTCTCCTTTCATTTCGTTTATGACAAAGAAGAGCATATACACGCGAATCCTTTTCAACTGCACTGACGACAGCTGTCGTACTTTATTTGATTTTCGTCTATAAAAATAAAATTTCTAGCTTTACGTTTGCGAAACTACTTACGACAAACAATTTTATTTTACTTATTAAAGTACATCTTATTTTATTTACTTCATTGTATTTTGTTATGAAATAGGACTGTTATTTCATAAATATATATTTTTTTTATCGTAGTAACGACAATCATGCCTGGTGGAAAGCAATGATGAGGTTGGAGCTAGGTTGGTCTAGGTTGGAGCGCGCTTGCCTAGGAAATACCTATTCACTCTTCCCTTGATGGCATCCAGATAGTAGTTGGCTGGGAACGCGGGGGCTAGAGATTGTACCTAAACCTGTATGTAGGTATGTAGTTAGTTTAATTTTATGTAGGAAGATCAAAATGTTTGATTGTCCATTTTTTTTAACCAAATAGGCCAGCACTTGACTGTGATCACAGTCACACCTGATGTAAAGACTAAGATTTTTCCAATTAAAAAAAAAGCCTTTGCGGAGTAAGTTATGGTCGTATTGTAAATCGGGTCACAATTTAAACGACATGCCTGAATTTCAGTGTACTTATTTCCAAAAACGATAAGGTTTGGTTCGTCTGTATTTTTGTATACCCCAATTTCACGATCGTGTACAGGATAGTATTAGAGACACTAAAACGTGATCGTTACTGGAGGAGCGGTGTCATTCAGGACACATGGCGAAGGAAGGGCTCTGTTTGCGTCTACGCCTCGCACGGTCAATAGGCTTTGCAAATATGCACTATACGACTGTGGACACAAGTGTATAGTTATGTCGTACACCGTTTAGATGATTAATTTCAAGTATCAAGACTTTACTTATTTGTATTAGAAATTAGTTTTTTTAGTTAAAAATGACGAGGCAAGCAACAGTCATCTAAATGTTAACCGACTCTCAATTCAGCAGAATCTTTATTTTTTAATAGGTACATTGATACCCCTAAATTTTCCGATGTTGTGTCTACTAGCACGAAGCATCCATAGCCATAAATGTATATACTTCTCGTATATACTTGTTTTAGATCAGCACAGCTAGCATGAAGGCTGAGAAAAATTTTCTCAAGGGAAAAGGTTAAACGTTGCTACATGTTTACTCTTACAAGACTTCTTTTTTGCCCCTTTATCGTGATATAGCCGGTGGAGAAACTAAACTTGACTCTTGTCGGAGGACATAGTCG
Organism: Coenonympha arcania; assembly: GCA_036785405.1. Taxonomy (NCBI): domain Eukaryota; kingdom Metazoa; phylum Arthropoda; class Insecta; order Lepidoptera; family Nymphalidae; genus Coenonympha; species Coenonympha arcania. Next base: position 11,400,327 of record CM072067.1, read on the forward strand.
GGGGAAACACTTATTATCCCCTGTCAAATACCCATACTACAGTAACAGTAATGGAAATTCTCTGCATTATTGCTTTTATCTACTCCATAGCAATGAAATTAGAAATCTTCCAATTTCAATTTTGATAGCTGAATCGTTATGAACCCTCTTAAAGTTTCGCTTCTCATAACAATGCAGCTCGTTCTATGGGATGTTAATGAACAAAATTAAGAATAAAAAGCTTATATTGGACTTCTTTTTTTGCCCCTTTATTGGGGGATACAGTTTTTATCCCCTGTCAAATACCCATGCGACAGTTACAGCAAGTAAAGGTTTTTACTTTTAATAGATTACTTTCATAGAATAATATACCTATTACCTACATAGGTACGTTTCGTAACAAAGTTCAAGCGAAGTCGAAGTTCCATTTTCTTTATAGCGTTCGATGACATAAGTTATGCTTCGGTACAAGCTCGAATAGAAATAGATAACATTCAGTCACACAACGTCGGTGAATTTTCGAAGGATTTTAAGTTACAATTCTAAATAAATTCTCCATGCACAAGCGAGCTTCGTGATAAGCAGCATGCAAGCATCCGCAGTCAGCTTCCAGCCGCGCATTTATCATCGCTGGGTTCAAAGTTCGAATACAATAACGTTGTTAGTTGTATCAACGACACTTTTTGCCGTACATGTAAGCGAAAGAACGGAAGATCCAAGGATAAATCACTATAGCGTAATGTTGCGTCGTGAATTTTATAAGTCGTGTGCGTTCGGTTTTTACATAAAGAGCTAAGTAACTCTTAGTAAGCGTCGCAAATATGCCTCTATAATAAAGAGTTACTCTCTATTAGAGAGTTACATATTTTGTCCCGATTGCCGTGGAGATCCTTGGGCCATGGAGTCATAGTGCCAAAAAATTCCTTCGAAAGCTTTCCCCGCGGTTAATAGCCTCAACTGGTGACAGAAGGGCTGGCATCGTATCAGCCTAGCTGTTCAACGCGGATATGCAGCCAGTATTCTTGGCACCATTCCACGCGAGCAAGACTTGTATAGTAATTAGAATAAGCTAGTGGTAAGTTTTATTGAAACATTTCTATAGTATTAATATTTTAAACATAAAAAAGTAACTCTTTAATTTAGATTTTTTTCTTTCTTTGTTTGTTAAGATTCATTAGATTTTATTTATTTTATTAGTATAGTTAAGGTTACCTACACCATCGATGCTAACTATTACTTGCTTCTGTATACGCAATAACATTCCCATTTTGTTTATTCTACGTAATACAATAAAATAACAAGTGCGAGTCTGGCTCGCGCATTAATGGTTTTGTATTGCAAGAAATCACTTTTGTTGTGTAGGAGCCCCCTTAAATATTTACTTTATTCTATTTTTAGTATTTTTTGTTATAGCGGACACAGAAATCTGCGAAAATTTCAAGTGTCTAGCTATCACGGTTCAAGAGATACAGCCTGGACGGACGCATGGACTGACGGACAGCGAAGTCTTAGTAATAGGGTCTCGTTTTTACGCTTTGGGTACGGAACCCTAAAAAAGACAGAGTTTTTACAGTATAAAGAGCATAGAAATAACAAAATAAAATATTGTGAAGGCGCGGAAATGCAATTATTGTGTCCAGAGATGAAGATTCATTGCAGTAGCCAGTCACGTATCATTTATCAAGCTAACCTCTCGTTGAGTTGCCCCAGACAGTTTAGATTTTCAACTCTGCTATGCTCCTCAAATCAAAACCTGCTAGTGTGATCAAAGTTTAATTATAAATCAACAAAATTGTCCACGAAGTTATCAGTAACAATGAATCTTAGGGCAGATTTTTCGATCGCCAAAGAATATAAATATAATTGAAAGATTTTGTATGGCATATGTTTCAAATTTATTCCTCAGTTTGTCTGGCGATTGTAAAATCGGCCCTTAGTCAATTTGCAACGGTCTTTTTTAAACAATGGTTTTTTGTTTCAGATATGCCTAATTTACTTATGACATTACATATAAACTCTAGGGCCACGTTCAGAAAGGTGTTTTGCATCGCGAAGAAAGAAAAATTATCTCAGCACTCATAAAAAATATGTTAACAATTTTTTTAAAATAAAATACAACAGATTATATTAGCATCATGTGAGCAGATATTTATGCATTAATGCTACTAATAAGAAACCTCAGGATATGGGCATCCGAACGATTTACGTAAACCTCTTTCGTACCAGCAGTATCTAGCGCCATCTGTCAAAATTCTTACTTACTGCTTACTTTTGGCGGCAAAACAAGCATTTTTTGGCACCGATAAACCGGCGACATTTTTTATGCAAAGCATAATATAAGTTTAAACATGTAAGTATATCCATCAGATTTGAATTACAAGCGCCCTACTGTGAGTTCAGTATGATATTGGACAAAGAAGAAAAAGGCTTGGAATAATAGTGGTTATTTCTATAGTGCGCAGTGATGGAGACTCATCGCACTGGCACGTCATTTATCAAGCCAACCTCTCGTTGGATTTGCGCCGGGAATCCTAGATTATAAACTTCACTATACCAGTTAAAACTGCTCGGCGTGATTAAACTTTCCTTTTTAATTTTTGTTTCGCGATTTAAGACGATAGTGCCGTACCCGCAATTTTAGTGTCAGTACCTACCTAAGCACAGACATGATGGACCGATTTTTTTTTGGAAATTCGCTTTTTTATCAAGTCAAAACCTTGTCAAAAATACAAGAACCGCTCGCTTAAATAAATAAAATATAAAGGTATAAGAACCTCGTAGATGGCTTAAATTGGGCAAAATACATGAAGGACATCTTAAGACGAGAGATTTTTATTTCTTCGTGAGTACGGAATCTACGGTACATGAGTAGGGCTCGCACTTGGCTGTTTTTTTTAAGTTTAAGCGTCTCTACAGTATGTGAATAAACTGCAAAACGGGCAAAAAAATCGTCCAATCGCGGAAAAGTCCCAGAAACGAGAGAAGAAGAAGAAGAAATACCTGGGTGAATAAAATTTTGGAAGTAAATTCACCCACACTATATTTACAAAAACTGAAATCACTTCAATAGTGCGATCGCGTCGTGTAGTTAACGTTGATGACAGTTGTTTTGTTTTATTTCCTCGCGCCCGTTTGCAACTGGGCGGACAAAAAAACTTTGGGAAATATAGATCCCTTCGGGAAAATTGGCTTTTGGAATGTCAGCTGGCGAGGGATCGTTATCGCAAGTGGAATAGAGATGGTTATAGTTGCAACTGTACTGTCTCCATTTGTTGTCCAGTTGGTGACTTACTATTTCAGGCAAGAAAAAATGCTTATGTTAATAGTTATTAACGTCTAAATATTTTTCACCTATAAACTTCCTCGAGTAACTTTTTAAATTTAAATAAAGTAAAATACTTACTGAAAAAATAAAAAGTACGAGCGTAGATTAATGTATGGGTACTTAATCTTACCAAAATTGTCCAATTTCGTAAACGTTTGGGGGGTAAAAACTTTGTCACCCGAAGCAATATGTCAAGAATAAAATGTAGGCCTAGCTCTGGACTTGCAACTCTCTTAGACGGGCATAGATAACATTTTTTGAAAACACCTATTAGCGTCGCGCCATAGACCATAAATAAACAACCGTGTGATATTAAAATGCACTTTAATGTATTGAAAAATTCGGAACACGAACATCGGTTGTATGGAACATCTCGGGCAATATAGGGCAAAAAAGTTGGGCAACGCCGCGGGGCTCGTGCCAGTGCTGCCAACTTCGCACCGTGCTACCAACTGTTACACAAGTTTGATATTCAGTTTTATTTTTCACGCAATTTGCCCTCAAACATTATTGAAAACGGATAACGTAGGTAGGTAAAACGCTGCTTTGCTTTCTTTTTCTTTTATGTATTTACCAAACTTTGAAGGTTTGGCACTAAAATACGTTTGTGATACAAGCCTTCATATTTTCTGTGTATGTAAACTAAACTTAAGTAGGTATTCCTGTTGTATCTAGTTCTAGCAGAGATTTTTTTAAATATATTTAAAAGCCTACTCTAAACTTACTGGAAACAAACTATAGAAAAAACATGGCTAGCAATTTTAGAAAGCTTTAGTATTCGATACAAAACTAGTTTATAAAGTTCACAGACATTTTGCAGTATAGCGCTAAATCTATTATAGAGATGTAACATTTGCAATTTGGGTCGGCGATTGCTTCCAAAGAACAGCTATTTTCTGATACAAGCCCATTTAGAGGCCTGTGGCTTCGTTATCGGGACTGCTATGGAATATGTTGAACTCAAGATGGGGTAGCGAGGCCTTATTGAATTAAAAAAGCTAATGTTAATTATTAAATAAAATTAACACCAGATTTTCCTGTCTATTTCTATGTTTTAATGAGAGCTAAAACTGACAATAATATTTCAAAGAATCAGTTGTAATTACCGCAGGCACGGAGGTGTTAGTTTTCTTGATACTATCTCATAAATTCCCTTTCACTAAAGTTGGTTTCCAATATAGAAATATTTATTGTCGTTAAACATAAAAAGCATAAAAAGCCAATATTGAACTGGGCGTAAAAAGAGCGGTTCATGTCTAAAAAGCCTTTAAAAGTAGTATCAATCCAATTTCCCTATTGCCGTTCAGAGTGTCACCGCATAAAATAAAAATGCCTACATAACAGCTTCCCCCTTGGCACCAAAAGAGGGAGGTTATAAAAATCCGTTAATAGCTATATTTACTGCATTAGTAATATTTTAAGGCACTGAAAGCAATGTGTATGAAGTAATAGCTTATTTGAAGTTTATGTACGAGTAGTTTTTGTTTAAGTTTATTGTTGGTATTTTTTTCGTATCGCACTGCTGTTTTATTTTTATCTCAATTTTTGGTTATCTCCAAGTTGTCAAACAATGAGTGTCTGTTGTCTATTTGCGGATGACAATTTTTAATCAGAGTTGTAGCGAAGTATTTTGTGATAGTTTTGATCTGAAATAATTTCACAGAATTCAAATGAAGCACGTCGAAAGAAGCTTGTTTATTATTCATCTTCTTCTTCTTCTTAGCTGTTATCCCGGCGTAGGTATGCCAGCTTTTCTGCTAAGACGTTTCCACTTTGTACGGTCTAAACTCTAAAGCATCCTCCGTACACAGTCCATTGGCATGGGAATTTATTTGTGGGATGTCAATTCACCGCTTCTTTGGACTCGGGGACTTTTGGAACGAAAACAAGCTTATTTTTCGTTATGTATAGCAAAAACACGCCCATTGCCCGTGTGGAGTACCTCGTCGTTTTCCAAGTTAACAGATGAATTTAATAAAGTTCGTTTACATCACGATTACAGCAGATAATGCTCCTTTAAAAGGATTACGGTTTCGTGAACAATACAAGCGATTATCTCAGTGAATGCTTGTCAGCAACATCAGGCTGGGAGTTATTGTAATATGTAAACGAGGAGACCGACCAAATTATCCGAGATTTAAATGTTCTTGTCGATTTAAATGTGTACGGAAATACCGAGAAAGGTTTGAACGCCTCCATAATGGCTTTTGATGTCGAATCGCAGTAGAAAATCTATTAACGATTACGTTTTTTAATTGATGGGACTTGAAACCGAACAATTTAATGAGTTTATGATGCACAAATAATATCAACAAATTGACACTGATAAATATATGCCAGTGGGTACGAATTTCGAGTTTTCACAAATCCTTTGGAAATAATGGATATTTTTGGGTATCTAATCGGCTCAGTAATTTTCCCGAAATCTGTGTTTTCCGCATCTTTTAGAAAACAGACATCTTCTAGGTAAGCGCAGCTCAATCTTCCACCACATCGTCACTTTCTATCAGTTGAGATTGTGGTCAAGCGTAAACTTATATAGAATTAAAAAAAATTGCGACGTATAGGAGTAACATATACACATTCAAACTTTCACATTTATAATATTAGTTGTTATGTGATTATCAATAGTCCGCTAGTATTGACAAAGCAATATGAAAACATATACTCTATATCATGAACATTGAACATAGTATAATTGGATATGCTCGTGAAGTTACTTCTCTGATCTGTGATAATTGAGATAAAATCAGATTTTTGTACCTTCAACATAATAAACTCGTTACTTGTTTGCGTGAGTTATATTTTGTTTACCTATGAGTGCTATGAGATGTTCACATAAAATATTCAAACTTTGTCTATTCAGTAGTATTTAAAGACTCCAAATATCGTTTGAATGTTGAAATTCCGGTCTTGCAACGTAGCCTGCTTACTATCAAAGCGACGCAGGTGTGTGCCGGCATGTGAACTAAGCCTTCATGACTCAGCGACAGATTGCCGAAACTAGCTGTATTTGTGCTCTCAAAAATAGCTGTTGTAGGCTGAAATCCATTGAATCGAATCCGTTTGAAAAAAAACCAGCCAATTAAATCTCTGGATGTGAGTTTTTGATAGAGCCGGTTGCACGCACGAAAAAACATGACTCATCCGGCGTTACCGGCGTTACCTCGCTCATGCGGCGTTACCTTGCTCTGAGGCGTTCCATGTAAGGCTTGAAGTGCAAGCGAGAGCGCGGGACGAGCGACAAAGAAGACGTTGTCAGTGTCACGTTCAACTATCGTCAGTAAACCGACTTTACAGGCAACCAATTTTTTTAATAACACTTATCATGCAACTTGTATGCTTTTATTTTCTAAAAATATGTCTGCCCTATCATACTCTGTCTTAATTAACCATAATATAATAGTTTTGTATATTATTACGTACACCAGTTTAGCCATATCGGTTTATGTAATACTACGGTTTTGACCGCGGCTCCGTTAGCGTGAATGTAGATTATTCCCACTCCTGTTTCCTTTCCCAAATTCAAAGAAATTATCAATAGCAATCTACCTGTAGCTGTAGCTGTAGCTATAGATTACTATAGCAAATTTGGTCCGATGAGAACTATGAATTTTTTCGGGATACAAAGTACTTTATATAAAAATTTAGGTTATAATCTATCTCTGTTCCAAATTTCAGCCAAATCAAATGGTATTTGTATCAAAACCAATTCATCGAACGAGTTCATAGCTATGTAAAATATATTCGTAGGCATTTCGTACGGTTCATTTCCCTCGCCCTCCAAGAATCTCATTCCCAATTTTAACTTCCTATAAACACTGCCGCGTTGCGCAACAGCAATATGCTTCAAATATTTAAGCGATTTATGTCTCGTATGCCTTAAGTTTCTTTGCATACCTTAAATTAAGGTGCGTTTCCATCGTTGAGTTTTATTAAGACACAAAAAAAACCAGCTTTAACATTATGTCAATTAAATACAGGAAAAGCGGTTTACGAGCCAGGTACTTAGGAACGAATACTTAGTAAAACTGTAATGTCTTGATTTGAATGTCTGAATTCGCCAAAAATGACAATAAATATTTTGAAAAATAAATCAGTTACCAGTTACCTCAAGCTCAAAAATAGCTCAAGGTTTAGAACGTCCTCCTTCGTTGATGTCGGCAAAATATTACTCAGGGTAGATAAGTAATTAGAAAACTCTGATATGAAGCGTCTGCAAGGATATAAAAGACAAGAAAAAAAGGAAAAGAACAGACGATTTGTGTTTGAGGAGCCGAGTGGAGCTGAGGGCGGTTGTGCGGCGGCTGGCGACTTAAACGTACCGTGACAATCGCTTCCATGCTAAATGTCATGGTGGCCATTGTTCTGGCGTCCCTCCGCCGCGAGCTGCCTCACGCCCCCTCGCTTTCCTTGTACTCTGGCATTTATACGCCCTTACCTTACCTGCCAATGAAAAATGTATAGCGCAGTATTGATTATTACATACTCTCGCGCTTTCCACGATGTAGTACTTGAGGAAATCCGGGCATTTGATGTACAATCAAACTATATAACCCTTTTCATAAGTGAATGAGGATGCTAGTTTGTAACTCGCGAAGGTAACTCGCTTCTATAACTTAATTATTTCCTCTAAGGCCTGTAATTATTCTTTGAAACATTATCACACACAAACACATTCGAGTTAAGTAACTACGTAGTTAAACGCTAAATAGTGCTTAACTTGTGTGCTCGTAAATTTGAACTTTATATTCTGGCAATAGCGTAATATTCAAATAAAACTCCATGAACCGATAAAATGAAGAATTGATACTTTACAACATTAAATATGTACTTATAAAGAAAACCCTGTATCGCAAGATAGTAGTTGCGATGTTATAAACGACTCTTCCCTGTTCTCAGGATAGTTGCCCTTATCAAAGTTAATGATCTTTACTGTCAACAAAAGCAAATTATAAATGGAATAGTGTAGTAAGTTGGTGAAGAAGGGGGGATGAAGCGGAGGGGCGGACGTTAACTTAATATGGCGGGGCATCACGGCAATTTGTTCGAGACGAACCTCCAGCTGCCTGAACGCTGGCAATAGCAGGGCTGCCGCACCAATTAAGCTTCGGGAGATTTTAAATTTGGCGTATTTAAAGCATTCTTTCATAAAGTTTTTTGCTAGAGTCAGGCTGTTTAAACGAGATGCGATTATAATATTTCACTTGTAGTAAACTCACACGGATTCAATCCAGAATCCAGTAGGAAAAATGTAGAGTGTAACTACAAAGTAATACCAAGAAATAGAGGGGAGATAAAGTAACGCGACATAAAGAGAGCTGTGGAACAAAGCAAACAGAAGAAGATAACGTTTGTGGAAGAGCATAACGTTTAGGTTAATAAAGTCATAGGTATAAGGCGCTGTTGCGAACTGAATTGCACTTCATTGTGTCAGTTTTAGAGTCGCTATTTATTTTAATCATGTAGGTAAGATACTGTTATAGTATTCTGTGCCGAATCACAAAATTACACTTTGTTTCATTTGCGATTAAACTTTACAGTAAATAATACAAGAAACATATCAAAGGACACAAATATATACTCGTATTATAATATGTTTTTAAAACATGGGAACTATAAGACTGTAGGTGGTATGATGCTCCAAATTCTACCAAAAATTGAACTCTAAAAATGATAACGTCAACGACATGATAAAAATAAACAAGAAGATGAAGATTTATTAATAGTGGTTGACACCCCTGTGCCTATTTTGCACTTGTATTTGAGCTATTGGAGGAAATCGCGTGAAAACTGATTGTGAATCGCAAATACCTTCAGTTAAAAATTCCGTCATGCGTTCATTTCACTTCGTATTTGCGAAATTTTTATAGCTGGATAATTTAGGCTGTGTTATTTCGTGTTCATTTGCTTACACTTAATAAATAGTATATACCCGTACGGTAAAGTTTAAGAAAAGCTTGCTACTATAAATAGGCATTAGACACTACAAAAACATACAAAATTATTTGTACCATGTAAGTTAAAAACAAAATCAATAATAATTAGTATTTATTATTTCACAAAGGCCTTACTTGTAGACCTTACAGTCAGAACACCATCACGTTCGGAAAGCAGTTTTGCATCGAAAAGAACGGGCAAGAACGGCACTTGCTCTATAATCAGCGAGACTATGATACTGAATTATGATAAGGCATGATTGTTTGCAAGAAAAACACATATAACACAAAATACAAGTGTGGGTCTCGTTAAGGGCATATTATGGGTCTTTTGTGTTTTCGCGGCGGCGTGGCTCGAGACAGGGGTATGTCATTATGTCGCGCCCCGTGACAACTTCATTAGGGAGCCATAAGCGCCGAATACATAATATTACTAACGCCAAGTCGACGGGACAGCGAGCTCGCGACGCATGAACTCTGTGGGGTTAGTACAGGTTTTTGTACGAATTTCGAGTCGACTAGCATCGCACAAACTAATCGAATTTCTCCATACATTTACCAGCGCCATCTATTGACAGTTGCATGGCATCGAATGTCGCATGGCATAGATGGCGCTGGCTGTATATGGCTGGAGGAATTCGATTCGTTTGTGCGATACGAGCCGACTCGAAATTCGTACAAAAACGTGTACTAACCCCTCTGTTTCCTCTTTAGCGAGCGAGAGCGTGCTGCGAAATTATCAGAATTCTTACGTGTTTGCACACTTTTCTTCTATAGGATGAAATAATAAATAGTTTTAAAAGTATAAGTATAGGGCATTATAATATAAGAAGAAATGTATCTCGGTGTATGGTAAAGAACGTAGCATGGCTCACATATTTCATTATTTCAAAAATTATATTTAAATTCGTCGTCAATCACGTAACAGATATAAAAAACCGGCCAAGTGTAAATAAGACTTCCGAACAGGGTCCCGTACAACAGAAAAAGTAAAAACTATAAGACTCACTATTGTTAATGAACCGCGAAAATAACTTTGTTCGTATAGGTTTATTTCTAATATATAAAATTCTCTCGATTTTCTTTGTGACCAAACTCCTCCGAAACGGCTGGAAACCGATCATTTTGTGAAACTTTCAGGGTGTGATCTCTGGGCCCGGGGGCGGATTGTTATCTATATTTGATGGCCCTAAACGGCAAAACGAAGTTTGCCCCGGTCAGCTAGTTATCATATAAAATAAACAAACTCCTATTGAACCTAGTAATTTCAGATTTTACGATTGATAAACTACATAAATTAGCGCACGGGGAAACATAGGCCGTAAGTGGACCACAGAAAAAATAAGTTGCTCTGTGTGGTGGACAGACGGTCAACAAATTGTTCCGTTTTTCATTTGAGACACGGAATTCTAATGATACATAAATTAAAAAGCTTCTGCTTCAATATTGCGAACGGCAGAGACCTTACTAAATTGGCACCGATATCGTATAGTAAACTTTAATTTTCTCATCGAATTTTAAACACAGAGGGTACGATCCCCTCCTAAAATAAAGAACGAGCGTTCGCAGACAGCGGATTATATTTTATAGTGAACGTCTATAAAAATAATAAAACGTCCCCATTCCGCTATTTGCGTGCAATACAGACGCGAAGACAATGCCTCACGGAGATCAGTGGCCGTCTATAAGTATGTTTGCGAAGAAATTTAATAAAGCGGAAGCGGACGGCCATTATGGCGCCCTGCAACCTTTACTGGCATTTGGATTGTCATGTACACGCTCCTATGGCGCGGACTCTATATTATTGTGTAAAGGTTGGCGATTCTATATTACGAGCCTTTAGGTTTTCGTAAAGAATTTTGTAAATGATGAGTGGGAGTAAAACATGTTGGTAATATGAATATTTAAGTTATTAAAAAAGCGAATTGTATTGAAGTTAGTGTGATAACAACTTGTGATGCATCAATAGACATGTACCCTGGACAGGGCCAACGGCGCGGAAAAATGTCGTCAGTTTATCGGTGCCAAAAATGCTTGTTTTGCCACCAACAGTAAGTTCGCTCGGAAACCACGTATAGAGTTTTGACGGCGCTGCTGTTTGCTTGTACGAAAAATGTGTACGTAAATCGTTCGGATCCCCATATAGATGACTGCATCAATATTTACCATCGCATCGGTGAGGTCGCAGTCAAGGCTAGTAGAGTGTAAAAAAAGTATAATAAAAATCGAGTCATGTTAGTTATATATGATTTTAAAATGAAAAAGTGAAATTGGAAAATTTAAATGATAATTTTCCGTAAATTAGGTCTTTGAAAAAATGAAATAAACTCGTCCGACGTCGCGAGTAAAAACTAGTATCAGATACAATCAAAGCTTTATTATGTGAATAAAAATATTATGTAAAAAGCTTATATTCAATCGTTAAAATTTGGGTATCTCATGCCTAAAGGGCGCAAAGTTAGTGTAAATAAGAATGGCACAATTGTTTCGTAGCACCCTCGTAGCTCCGTAGAGCGGTAGAACTCAAGTGAGTTTGTAGTGTTTAGTCGTGAGGAATAACAATAACACTGCTATGATGGTTATTTCATATTTATTACTAGCCATGTTAATTAAAAGATTATCGAAATACATAAATGTTTATGAAAGTTGTAGTTGTTTCAGACAGCGTTGTTTATGGTATTGTACAAATACCGTTCGGAGTTGTAGTTGGTGAAACATAATTGTTTCGCGTGTTCGTTGCTCCTTGAAGCAACCTAAATCTCGCTTTAAAGTTAAACAAATACTCCTTTTGTCTGCGTTTATTAAAGTTGAAATGGTTTTACTCACAATTCTGCGACGTATCGTCTAAAAAAATTTGTTTGTAAATTTTTATGACAAATTCATGACACAGCATCATAACTAAAACCTAACCTTTTATTCGTAAAAATATAAAATAAAAGTGCTTACTAACAAGTTATTAATTAATTTTGAATTAACAACTAAAAAAGCACTTGTAGATATTCCTGACTTTTTCAAAGACTAAAACTGCAATTTTATAACTTTGATTTCTTGTATATAAATTGATGATGCAGGGACCTGGATAGTACGGAGTGAGGCCTACTAACTCCTTAATACTCCATAGCCCAACAGTTTCCAGCGCATTAAATTATTTGGCGAATGTTTGTAATACATAAATGTGTATTACAAACATTGTGTAAAGGACGTATGTCTTTTAGAATATACTCTCACAAAACGTCGTGCACTATTTGGCTACCTTTTCTTATTCACTGCCAACAAGATTTTTCAAAGTCAATTTTCTCCGTGTAAATAAAATAATACTAGAATATAATACTACTGTTAATATTAATTGAACTCCATCGCTAAAATGATTTTTCGTTCATAGCTAAGTGAGTGTTTGGTATAAAAATATTTATATTAGTATGCAGTAACTTGTGACGCAGAATGTCCAGGCGCCGACCAGTCGCCGTATCTACTTGTTGCTCGGTTCATTATGTACGCGACAAAATATCGACTCGTGTTTATAATAGACTACCTAAACTCGTACCAACACGTATATGAATTAATTACATGTGAATAAGTTATTTTGGTACGCGTACCGTTTATCTAGCAGCTTTATTTACTTGAATTTTATATGATTTAGGGCTGATTTCACAATCGCCAGATAGACTATATCTGAGGAATAAATTAGAAACATATGCCATACAAAAACTGTCAAAACGTCATATTTATTCCTTAGTTAACTTCTATCTGGCGATTGTCCGCCCTTAGGCAATTTTTGTTTATCGTTTTTTGTTTAGTTTAACCAGTATTTCGACACAATAGGTGCGAAGTGTCAACAATATTCGGATTTAGTTAAAAATATTGAAACACAAATAAATGTCAATAAAATGTTAAAGTTGAGGATGGGGAAAAAGTAAAGAAGGATTTGTTTAAACTACGAATGAGAAAATAAAGGTCATAAAAACTCAATTTGAGATTCAAACTAAACAATAATTAATAACGCCTAGTTTGAATCTTTGACTACATTGAAGTTGAGTACCTTAAGAGGTTGTAGTCAATCGAATTACTTGCCATACGATACTGTAACATATTCATCGGATGTCCCCGCCCCGAGTGTCGACCATATCGAAAATAGAGAGATACTGAAAGAGGGAAAAGACGTGTAATTTACGCCTTTGCTCATCACGACCAGATTGAAATTCCGCTCCGGCGCGGCACGGCCGGCTGGCGGGCGCCTCACTTGTTGCTGGAAACGTCATAACTACCCCTACGTGATCACATTATTTGATAGTGTTACCTCATTTATCTGTATATCAAACGCCCGGGTGATAATATATCGCTCTATCTCATCACTGATGACGTGATAAAGATATTTCGACTGGTTTTATCTCATTTATCAACATGGTTTTTATTGATTGGTAGCAAGTTTCGTTTTACTAATTGACCGTCTGAAGTGAGGTTTAGTTAACTTGGGTGGGCTTGCTCTTATGCGTTTGTTGGAACGAAGTTCCTTATCGCGTGTTGTGAAAGGGGGCTAGACGGTAAAAATTCATATGAAAAGTTGTAACGACACTTTTTGGTATATATAGTAAGCTATTGTAAGCCGTGCGGCGTGCGCATATTTGTCTGTCTGTCTTTGAGATCTCTTATAGAAACAAAGCAAGATATACTTCGTTCCATCCGGATGTTCCTTGACACCTCTCAAGTTTTTTTGTCTGTCTGTCTATCCTTATCTTCAAACTCAGCTATAAAATGTGAAGTTACAGTACAAGGCCGATGCGAGGTCTTACTTCTGAGCGAACCACTAGTGTTTGCAAGTTCGCAAGGAACTGAGGACGTACTGGAATATAGATATTTCAATCCACGATGACGCGCCCCACTCTGTCAAACTCCACACGAATCGAATAAAACCTGTCCGATTTTGACTTAGCGGGGCGGGTCTTCGTTGAATGAAATATCTATTTCAATATCCTGCCTTTGCAAGTCCAGGCCCAACCAAATATTATAAAGAACTGATGAGTATGAATCATTACAATTAATTACTCACTCGTTATTTATGGTTATATTATATTCCTTTAAAATTGTAGATTGTCGGTACTACAACAATGTTGCGGTTAAAATACAGAGGAATTTTATTGTAAGGTCTTTATTCATTTTTATGTGCGAAGCTTTAAATGTACGGAATTTTTTTGTGACTAAAGTTTAACATAATATGACCATCTTCAAATATATCCCAGACATTTTATTTTCAGTGTACTCGACATTAATGTCGTCTACTTTCACAAAATGCGTAATCTGGTGCAGTAAATACCCGCGTGCAGGCTATAATTTCAGTAGAAACTTGATATACTCCTTGGTTAGTTGGCAGGGAATCCTTTCAAATAGCTTTTCAAAGGCGCGCCGTGACGCCTAGCATCTGAAGGAAACACGCTTTAATCAAGCCGAGGCTAAATACCGTATGCAGTAAATAAGCTATAGACGTTTCGTTGGGTACATCGAAGCGGTATTTGAGGTCGATAATGTGTATGAGAATCATTTACGGTGTCATTCGTTCGTTGACGACCTTCCAACAGGGGCAGTGGCGGCGCGTTCGTATTCGAGTGGGAGGTCGCGGGTTCGAATCTCGCCACGGGCTACTTTTGAATTTTATAATTTCTAAATTGGCTCTGGTCTGGTCTGGTGGGAGGCTTCCACCCTACCAGCAAAGACGCACCGCCAAGCGATTTAGCGTTCCGGTGCGATGCTTGTAGAAACCATTGGGGTAAATTTACTTACGCTTCCAAGTTAGTACGATAACATCTTAGGCTGCATCATCACTTAAATTCAGGTGAGATCGTAGTCAAGTACTAATTTGTACAAAATAAAAAAAATCTACTCTAAATGAAAGAGTGTGGTAGTAATGAAGTAGCATCAAAGGGTTCATTGAATTCCTATGTGAGAGAAGGAATTTGTCCAGCCGTAGGACGTTATAGAGCTAATGGTGATAATAATGATTGAAACAATGTTTCAATAATTATTTCGCAATAACATTCGCGTCTATAGAAATATTAAATGAACACGGATATGATAAGTATAATCAGGCGAGTTACTGATTGGACTTCCCGTTGTATATTGGAGTCAAATATGCCTAAATAGCTTGTAAATTTTCCATAGATAAGAAATATTTTATTTTCCCGTGTTTGTTCAGCCCGACATAGGCAGGGCACCATAGCTTGTAGGACTCATGGACGTTGGGGTCCCATGGTGTTGCAGTGGCCGAATGGAACCGGATGGAACGCCACTGTGCCTTTAGGCAGCACGAAGTCAGAGTGGTGGACAAATATCGTCTGAGTCGACGATAGCTGCTGACGTGCGAAAAAACATGTACATGAATGATATATTCGATGGACTAATTGACTTATCGATGTTATCTGTTATTCTATTACATTTTTATAATTTCGTTCCAATAGCAGTCGTAGACATAGAATAGATCAAGCAACATGGCCGGCTGTAGATCCGAAGTCATTGCTTGATTCTTGATTCTTGACTCTCGACAAGTTGAAGTCATTGATTGTAAACGAAACTATTGAAAAAATATAAAGATATTTCAATCCACGATGGCGCGCCCCACTCTGCCAAATTCCGTGCGAATCGAAAGAAACATAAGCGATTTTGACAGAGCGGGGCGTGACGTTGTGGATTGAAATATATCTATAGCAGATTTCCTTAAATTTTTCAACCTTAGCATTGAATATGAATTGGTACTCGTATTATGACGTCAAAGTATCAGTAAGTATAGGTAAGGCTTCCAAAGTATGACGTAAGAATGTGTCAAAATGTCGTATCCGCTAAGTATTTTTCTAAATTATGTTGTTTATTTTAACTATTTTTAACATTATGATGTTTATTTCTATTCTAACTACGTACTCAGCATGCATTAAGTTAAGGATCGTAGGACTAATGGAAGTGGGCATCAGGTAGCCCATCTATCTGCTAATATGTTCAATGCAGTATTTTAGCTTTAAACTAGCTTTTAGTATGAAAAGCTTGTTTCAAAGATCATTGTATATTGAGATATTGTGGCGGCATGAATAATTCAGTTTGTGTTGGTCCGTCGATTCGACTGACGATAAAATTATTAGATTTTTATCTTTGGATTTTATCGGATAAATTCTATAAAATCACGATATAGTGAGTTATTTCTTAATCTTATTATAATAATAGTATTGGAAGCTGAACACGAATTGAAGTGACGGCTGACTTATGACTCTTGGCATAGAAAAAACATCAGGTCAGGGTATTTTTCAAGAAAATAAGCAACCCTTCAACAGAAAACCCTTGATTTTAAAAAGCTGAGACTTTTCACCGAAATTTGATGTAAAGTAGGCAAAAATAATTTTGGTAATCCCTGCTAACTGTAAAACAGAAAGTAAAAAGTGATCTAACCCAATGATATATTTTTGAAGTGGAACTTCCTTTAGGCGCATAGGACACTTTTTTAAGGTAAGGAAAAGACCATTGAACTCGCGACTCCCGGAGTGCCACGCTTTTTTTGATTAACAACAATATTACAAGAACTTACTCGTAGGTATTAGTGATTTAGTTGGAACTTAGAAACAACTTTAGAAGGTTCAAGTAACACGACCGCAGCAAGGTCCATTAGGTTAATAAACAGTGTAGCTCTTAAAGGAATGCGGTGAGTCCTTACCGCTCCAGTGACGTGACCACTGATTAATGATTGTTCACGTGTTAATTAATTAGTGCACAATTATTAATCAAAGTGCAGCTGAAGTGTCGCCGCCGTGACGCCGCATGCACCGTGCTCGTTTGCTGCAAATCCTAAGGCCCTTCGCACACGGTTCGTAAGCGTAGGCGTAGCGTAGGAGTAGCGTAAGCGTACCGTTATGACGCTACGCATAACAGTATGACAATTACGCCTCCCAAGATTCGCTGCAATACCGCTTCGTCTGCGGACATGTTTAAACATGTTCGTGCTCGTACCACTCTCGTCGTACGCGCGGATGACGCTACGCTTACGTTTACGAGCCGTGTGCGAAGGGGGTAACATTTCTAACCGTAATGGAAAGGACGAGCTTTCTACTACAAATCAATGGATATATGACTGGCAGTCGTACAACTCAATTTAAATGAGAGTAGTAATGTAATTACTTAAGTTGCTCTCCCAACTCTATCACTGTTTTTAGCGTGAGTGTCCTATATTTAATCTGAAGGAATTATGTATTGGCATGTATTGTAAAGAAATATGTGTTCGTACAGTTTGCGTATCTTCATGTTCTTGTATCTGGGGGCATAGCAGTGCCCCCGGCAAGACTAGCCAACCGAAGGGCAAGGGCAAAGTACTTCGTCATTTGAGCCCCCATAACTTGGATTGAGCTTATGCCTGATAAACAAAATCTCCTGATAATATAATGTAGTATCATAATACTATCAGAAGATATTTTTTTTAGCCTTAAGTTCACTCATTAAACTTAACTTAACCTGAACTCTACAGTTTAGTTAAAACATGTGACTTGTCCGTTTCGTTAATACAAGGAAAGTTGTACCTATTGCAGAAAACTAATAAAAAATGAATATTTTTTTATCTTTTCGAAAAGTCCAAGCCACACATTTTAACTAAGGTGAATATTTTGTCAAGTTAGGGCGTGTAGACTTAGAAGCTTGGATCTACATTAGAACTGATTCCTTTTTGACAGTCCGAGACATAATATGGCCTGCTCGTCTTGGTAACTGACTGTATTATTTAGGAGAAGTGTGTTTCTTATTTACCACAACGTGTGTGAGTGAGATGAAAAAATAAAATCCACACATAATTGCATTTATTAAAATATACCTCAGATATCTCAAGCGTATATATCTGCGAAGTATATTATATCTACGCACTTTTTAATAAGCTAATATATTTTTACTAACGTTTATTTTAAGTTATTTTCAGTACCTTTAAGCAAGCGAAACCCTGCAAAGGAACTAGTTGTTTATAAAGTACAAGCCAGCCAGCCGGGACCAAGCGTTTTCTAGTTTCAACCCCCTTTTTAGAGAGTTAGGGGTGAAATTTCCAAAATCCCTCGGACACCCATTCTCTTATTTTTATTCGAAAGTCTATATACCAATTTTCAAGAATCTAACTTGAAAAATGAGGGACTTTCATACAAACCTAAATCCCTTATTTAACCCCCTTAGGGGTAGAATTTCAAAAAACCCTTTCTTAGCGAGCGGTTTGGATTCACAAAGAATCTTCCCTGAAAATTTCAAGTTCTTACGTTCAGCCGTTTGGGCTGTAGCTTGTCTGTCAGTCAGTCACTCAGGACAAAGCCTTTTATAGTTATAGATTAATTAATAACTGCATAGCAATAAATAACAGTGCAACAAACTAATGACGAGGGAGTGTAGCTGACGTGACGTCACAGTCGCGTGCGTCGCGTCCGTCCGCTCTACAATTAATTAAAGAAGCCTTTTAGTTACGACATATGGCGTGAACTGAAATTACAAAGGCTTTAGTGACATTTAAGAGCGTTCATGCGGCACGGTGTGAATCGCGTTTCGCTCCATACAAAAAAGGAATTCGTTGGCGCTGACGCAATTTTGCGTCGATTATGGTATTAAGGCTCCTACACACTATGCCGCCGGCATGGCCGGCGGCCATGCCGCCAACAAGCCCGGCGGCATTCCCGGCGGGTATTTGAGCCGCCGGGCTTGCCGCACAAACGAGCCGCTTGCATGGCCGCCGGGGTATGCCGGCGGGTTGCGCGGGGAGCCGGCGTCAGTTCGCTCTGTGAAATGAATGATGAAAATGATGCTCTGCGGCCACCAGCGGCAAGTGCCGGCGGCCTGATTATGCCGGCGGCATACCCGTGCGGCAAAAACCCGCCGGCTGTGCCGCCGGCATAGTGTGTAGGAGCCTTTACAAAAAAAATTATAGTAAAATAAATATACAACTTATTAAAATAGTAACTAACCAGTGACATTGAACATTAATTGAATAAAATTACTATAATTCAGAAATAACAAAATATCTTGGATTTTATATTAAATAATACGTTTAATTTATCGAAAAATGCTAAAAATGGCACTTTTCGGTTTATGGTTTTTGAATGAAAATCTAAGAAAATCGTGTTTTTTTTGAGACACTTTTTAGTGAATGTTATTAATTTTCTAAATATGTCATTGTTATAAGTTTGTGTTAAGAAACATGGCAAATATCTTGCATCTGCGTAGAGCGTCGACCGCTATTTTAGCAAACAGCCTATACAAAAACTGTTCTAGTGAGAAAGTTATACACATATTTTAAAATATTTTTGAGACAAGTTCTAGATTATGAAATGCCAAATAATATGAATTCAATTATCTAATCTATAATTGAACACATAACTATTTTATGTTCCTTCGGAAATCGTAAATTTTGACTCAAGCATAATACTAACGCATGAACCGCCTTAATATGTTTATAGGGCACTCTTATCACCGAATTCTGTTACAGTTTTCCATTTTAATTTGGAATTTTACTTCTAATAAATTATGCACCGATCGATCAAACCAAATATTTGCTAAATTCATTATTAAAATAACCGCATATAACGATTTTATCAATTTTCTGTAAATAAATGATATCAGGCATAATTATTTTCTAACCATGTGCTATTTTCTAAACGAACATCATTGTTTCCACTTGTAACCACTCAAACTCATTCGCTGATCTGTGGACGCAACCACGAAATGGTTTCATTATTTTTTGTGATATTTTCGTGATTGTTGGCTTGATGGTAGGAACGCAGTTTAAACTTTTACAGTCGTTTCCATCTTTTAGGGTTCGAGGCGTTTTTTGATTTTGTCTTCCTCGCTCGTAGGTGGGAATCGCTGTTAGGTGGGAAAGGCAGCATTGAAAAAGGCTGTTTTACCTAATTACTTTAAACTAAGCCAGTTGTGAAATATAAACTTCTCAGCATCTCTAAAACTTATTACCTTAATGCCGACATAAATTAAAAATATATTTATACGCCTACGATAAAATAAAAAATGGGGATTTTGGGGAGAATTTTAGGGAACACTTTCTTTCGAGGAATGTTTTTCAGTCATTCTCTACTTCTGAGCGAATTTAGATTAAAAACCCCCAAATATTCCCCGTTAATTAAAAGCCAAAATGTACAAAATAATGAATAAATATTTCGAAAATCCAAATCTAATAGTGATGGGGTCACAAAACCGCCGAAACTATATCGTAAAGATGGAAATCTAGCGAGCAAGACAAAAACATACAAGGCTATTTGAGGGCAGAGAAGCCCCGAGCGGGCACTTAGCGCGAGCTATTAAGGAGCCGTGACCGACGACGAAACGACGAAAACTATAAAACCGTTAAAGTAACGTTTCAGCAGCCGTAAAGAGCGCAAGATCTGTTGACAATGTCGCCCGAACCGCCATAAAACGTATGCAGCAGACAGTAAAATTTAACGGCACTATGATTAAACTTATCTGCGAGCCCCAAATCACGGGCTAATAACTCCTAATTCAGTTTTAAAAGATCATTTTACTTTGACCATTGCACAATGCACACATACAAAATTTCCCCTTAATAATATTAGAGTGATCCTAGCAAAAATCAATTGAAACAGCTTTACCGGGTTTGATGACATTTTTTCTGTATGTTTGAAGTATGTCCGAAGAGAGGGCAAAACAACATCTGTATCTGCAAGACAAGCAATAGAAACTAGATCCGGCTGAAGTTTCGTAAAAAAGCTCAACTGGTTTAGAAGTTATAAAATCCAAAAATATCCTGTTTCGGGAATCGAACCCGTGATCGATCTAGTTTAAAACCCACATTGCGCCAATTAGGTACATCAGGGTATACATATAACAACGCGATTCTGTGTAAGCAATTGCATACTCGTCGCATGACAAGAACAGTAGAGTTTTATCTGAAGATTTCGCAAGCTCTATCGAATTTTTCAATAACTCATTGTCAGAAAAAAAATGAAAAAGCTAAAAAAAATCTTTACAGCATGGTTTCAGCTCTGACGAGCCAACTATTCTCTAATCTTTATGAGACACGAAATCTCGCAGTTATAGCGTGGTCGCATAAAAAGGGGGAGGACTCTCAAAACGATTTACAAGTACTGGAAGGATGTTATAAAGGTTTTACGGTCGCTCCCCGTCAGCGCTGCAGCGGTCTTAATGGATGACCTAAGTGCATAGGAACATTTATGTCAGCAAGGCATCTTTAATGACGAACATTAAACACTGATACCCAGAGAATATTAATTTATTTGCACTAACAAATCATACGATAGGGTAAATCTGATAAATATAGAAGTTTCTCTCTCTTAACATCTGTTTCTTTTTGCATTCATCGCTATCGATTAATGAACGAAACACAAGCAACTTGGTAAGTAAATAATTAAAAAGACTTTAAAAAAGTATAGCCTATGTTACTCGGAGTGATGTAAGAATTCTAACGATACATAGCCTACACCAAAACATAAAGAAACTCACATACATACATGAAAAAGTCATCCATACGCCTTTGTTTGGGCAGTTCTTGGACTATCTAAGCTGGCAGTTATGTAAAAAAATAAACTAAAAAAGGTAGGTAGAGTATTTACTTTTTCCAGCTACTTAGGTACATAAGCGATAAATGCCGGTTGCTTGATACCGAATGTAAAATAAATGTATTGAAAGCATTCGAAAGTTTGCTTGATTTACTCCACGTCGGAGCGTTTATCTTGGATGATTCATCACATCGGCAATAATGAAGAAATTCCTTTCACTAAACAAATTTCACATCAATTAGTAATTTGAGACGCCGAGGGGGTTTCTACGAGTATTTTCCATTATTTATCTGCTAGCTAAGAGAACTATTTGCTGATGCCTTTTTGATGTAGGTATGATATTTTTCCTTTACCAAAGCCGTGTCTATTGGTACAAATAATTCTCGATTGGCACGTATTGCAAACAAACCTATTAATAAATAATTAATTAACAATATGTTTATCACACTAAGCTACAATTTTCTTTTTTTGGAAATTTTCCAAGTAGGTACCTAAAGTTTTGACTAAGTAATTTTTCTTTCAACTACTCAGTAAAGTTAGCATTTATCACTACTAGATACCGATCACAAAGGATGTATTGATGGATTAATGCACTCTTTTTCATTTTTCTTATAGAAATACATTTTCCACGACTGAAAATAAAAAATAAAAAATCGGCTGAACAAAACCGGATTGGTGAAAACAAAAAACAAATGACGCGCGTTTTGTACCATTACAAAACTTTGATACTTCATATTTAACAAGCTCAGAATACAGTTAATTAAACTTTGTTTTTATGAAGTTTTTTTGAGTAGGCATGTTTTATCATTGTAAGTAGGTATACTTGAAAAGAAAAATAGATTACGCACCTTGCTATAGTCAGAAATTAATGCACTTGTACTAGTTTAACGTAACACTCATGTATTAATAACTCACTTTGCGCTTGATGCAACAATCTATTAATTCATGAATACAGTACTTTATGGACTTCTTTTACAAAAGTAAAAAGGGCAACATAAATACATACACTGTATCGAAACGAATCTTACAAGTGCCTAATTGAATTCTTATATGAAAGCTTTAGCGAAGCAGGATCAGGGTATTGAGGGTAATAATATTATATTATTTGATTTTATACTTTCATCGGGTGCGATTTAAAGGGTGTAGCAATAGGTGTGAATAAATAATGAAATAAGCTACGGTTTTATACGGAAAAGTAAATACAATTGTCAATTAGGTTTATATGTGAATAAGCATACAAAAGATATAAGACATTGAAGCTGGAAAATAGGGTACAATTAATGATTTAATTTTGAACATATTTTTCGCTAGAAAGCATCGCACATCTGTGGTAAGAATGATCTAAGTATATATTTTTCTATACGATGGCACCTATAGAATTTTTACGCTTTTTGTAACAAAAGCCAAATTATATAAGTGAAGCAATAGGCTCACGTCATAGTTTAATTTAAAAGTTTTAATATTAATATTAATTTATTGTGCAAGATCAAAACCAAACTATTTTAAATCGTAACTTGCATGGTCATCCTAGTTTTTCTACGTAAATCAAACAATCGCCAAACGTGCGTACGATAAAACACTCACGCGTCTATGTGATGGAATTTTAAACGTCAATCCAGTCCCATGAATTGCTTTTATGTTGACTGGCACTTTAAAAATTGAAACTTTTATCATCCTGAGTCCTTAACATATTGATAGATACATTTTGTTCCTAATTTTGTTGATTGTATGATATTTTGAATTTGTTATTTTCAAAGAAATGTAGAGAAGAATCTTTAGCTTTTTCAGCATCTAGTAAAGACGTTTACTTGTATTAATGATTAAGGCTCGGTTTCTGCCAAAGCGGAGAGAAGAAGCGTAGCGGAAGAAGATGTGGGCTGTGCGTAGCGGAGATGTAGATTTTGTTGTGACACATTTAAGAGTAGTAGTTGTAGTTGTGCGAGGCGCGGGGAGAAGACGGCGGGGTGAACGGCACCGCCAGCGAGTTTACATCTACATCTCCACTATGCACAGCTTACATCACCTCTTCGTTCGTTCGTTCGTTTCAGCCGACGGACGTCCACTGCTGGACAAAGGCCTCCTGCAATGCTTTCCAGGCCACACGGTCCTGCGCCATCTGTATCCAGCGCCTTCCCGCGACTCTTTTATTGTCGTCACTCCACCTGGTCGGAGGTCTGCCAACACTGCGCTTTCCCGTGCGGGGTCGCCAGTCCAGCACTTTGGGTCCCCAACGTCCGTCGGTTCTACGAACTATGTGCCCTGCCCATTGCCACTTCAGCTTCGCGATACGTTGAGCTATGTCGGTGACTCTGGTTCGTCTACGGATCTCCTCATTCCTGATTTGATCACGCAGAGAAACTCCGAGCATAGCTCTCTCCATTGCTCGCTGAGTGACTCTGGGCCTTCTTATGAGGCCCATAGTAAAAGATCAAGTCTCGGATCCATATGAAATCACTGGTAACACGCACTGTTCGAAGACCTTAGTCTTCAGGCACTGAGGGATATTAGACGAGAAGACATCGCAAAGCTTCCCGAACGCTCCCCAACCGAGCTGGATTCGGCGGTTCACCTCTTTCTCGAAATTGGACCTACCTAGCTGGACCGTATGTCCCAGGTATATGTATTCGTCCACAATTTTGAGTGCAGAGTTCTCAACCACTACTGGGTGGAGCGGAACGTGAGAATTGGACATGATTTTCGTCTTGCTCATATTCATTTTAAGGCCCACCTGTTGGGAGACTCTGCTGAGGTCATTGAGCATCGTGTTGAGGTCTTCCAGAGTCTGTGCTATGACTACGATGTCATCGGCAAACCGAATCACCTCTTCGCATTGGTGGAAATAACCAGACAGCTTCGTTGCGCATCTACTCTAGGCTTCCATCAAAGCGAAGTTCTCTTCGCTTAAGTGGAAGCCAGGCCTTATCGAATAGAAATTCGAACACACAAGAAAATGAAGATTATGCCATACATTTAAACATAGACCAATTATTGTACCTAATCACCGTTTAAGTATTTTTTTGTTGTTTATTGAAATGTTACAATGAAGCTTATCGCTAGCTAATTCTAATTAGTTTCTATACAAGTATTCCCCGCGTGAAATAGTGCTAAGAATACTGGCTGCATTTTAAAAGCTCTCGAAGGAATTTTTCGGCACTATGACTCCTTGGCCCCAGGGTCTCCACGGCAAACGGGACACATATGTAACTGTCTAATAGAGAGGCATACTTGCGACGCTTACCGGATTCAGCGTTTAAGTAAGTTTAATTATTGTAGTAGCGAGCCTCATTAATTTGTTAATTAAGTTACAGTGGGTCAATGTCCCCGAGGTAACGCTGTATAAACCACGTAGGTTTCATACAGCGTGCTCGGCATCAGACGGACGTCAGCGCTCTTGTTTTAGCTGCTGATCGATACTCGCGGCCTAACGTCCTACTTAATGTAGCAACACCACTGTGTTTGCCTCGACACTTTATTTACTTGTAAATACACTAGCGGACGTCCGCAGTTCTACCCGCGTAAATTTTCCGGTTTTTCGTTAAACCTCCGGGAACCATGGATTTTTCCAGTATAAAAATGCTCTTATGTTAATCCAGGATCTTAATTCCCAGCCAAGTCGGTTCAGTATAGTTGCGGTGTAAAGAAATATTTCTTCGTACAAAATTTAGACCCCCGTTTCACCCCTTTTAGAGGGTAAGTTTTGAAAAATCCTTGCCTTGGACTATAAGGAACTTATGTGCCAAATTGAAACCCAGCGGTTTGGGTTTAACGTTGATATTTAAGTCAGTCAATTATTTAAGTCAGTCAGTCAGTAAGTTTCTTCTTCTTTTGTATATTAAGATAAGATGAAGATAAAACCATACTTTGCTAATGTCTTTTGATTGTTTGTATTTTAGATTCTATCTGCTCCAAGTAAAACGGTGGCAAAACTTAGACAAAATATTATATGCCATTATATAAATAGTAATCTATATATATAAAAGAGAGTTACCACTCACTCACTCACTGACTAATCACGATATCTCAGGAAGTATAAAGCCTACACACTTGAAATTTGAAAGGTAGGTTCTTTGTAATGGGTAGGTGTCAGTTAAGAAACGATTTTGAGAAACTACCCCTCTAAGGGGGTGAAATAGGGGTTGGAAGTTTATATGAAAGTCCCGTGTTTTTGAAGTTAGAGACGTGAAAATCGTCATTTAGGTTATCAGCTTCAGATATTAAAAATTTGTATAAGTCGTTTTGGAAAATTCCCCTTTAAGGGTGGTAAAATAGGCGATGAAAATTTTTATGTGAAAATTTTAATATTGTTACTGTTGACTTGAAATTTGGAAAGTAGGTTCTTTCTAATGGGTAGTTGTCAGCTAAGAAACGATTTTGAGAAACTACCCCTCTAAGGGGGTGAAATAGGGGTTGGAAGTTTATATGAAAGTCCCGTGTTTTTGAAGTTAGAGCCGTGAAAATCGTCATTTAGGTTATCAGCTTCAGATATTAAAAATTTGTATAAGTCGTTTGGATTATTACCTGGATTAACACATTATGGTACTTTTTATCCCGGAAAAAGCGATGGTTCCCGCAGAAGTAGTGAAAAACCTAAATTCACGCGAGCGGAGCCGCGGGCAACAGCTAGTTTACTAATATTATGACAATGTTGTTTATAATGTGGTCGATTTTGTTGTGCAAAATTGCTAAACTATACTAATTTTAAATAGTGATATCCTTTTCCATAGAGAGCAGTTTGAAAAGAATAGCAGTATTTTAAAATAGTTGAGAATTAGCATCATGAGGCCCAATAGGTAAGTGCTCAAATCTCAAAGATTATTAGAATATAGGGTTAATGGATATGGGTACAGATATGAAAATCAACGATTCTTTTCAACTCGGGAAAATCAAATCAAATCTAAAAGAAGTATAAAATATTATGTTTTAACCAAATCCAAAAATATACTGGTAACATAACGGTAAAGAAAGTCATCTTTCCTCCTTCTGGTTTACCTATTACTGAAACGTTTTCTTTACTGGGTCAGTATTTCAGGACAGCTCAGGCGACTAGGCTTGATATTTTATGTATAGGAGGGCTTGTTTTAACGGCTGGTCGATACGCCCGGCCCTTATTGTGGTATTCAGCACGAGTTATATACCATTTTGTTTTTGCTGCTTATTATTAACGTTACTTGCAGACAGATTCAAAGGTCGTACGGAAGTTAGAACCAGAACAATTAAATTTTGGGCCATGGTCCCTTTTAGTATCATTTTGTTGTCATTCTTTATGTCTGCTTGCCACTTACGGCCATTTTTCTCTCTCAGAAATGAAACAAACAAATGAAACAAATTTATTGGACACACGAGAAAAAATAAATATTACATTATTCGAACACTCCCTGACTCCCAAACTAGGCAGAAACCCGTGTCTTGGGAGTCAGTTACACAAATAGTTTAGGTTAGGTCCAAATATGGCAAACAAGAGAGTTGTAGTTCTAATACAAAAAAGAAACATGCAAGGATAAAATAAGAATAAAGATCAATGTATAAACAAACTAGCTGTTGCCTGCGACTCCACCTGAATTTCGGGTTTTCACAGCTTTTTCCTATCAAAAAAGTAACTTACGCGTTATTCCAGGGTACATGCATTTCTATTCCAAATTTCAGCCAAATCAGTTTAGTATTTGCGGCGTGAATAAGTAACAAACATACACAACGCACTAACACAATATACACACATACAAACTTTCGCCTTTATAATATTGTGTGACACTAAGATCCATTGGAGGTGAAAATTTAAGTTTCAGCGTAATTTAAAAGTTAAGGCATCCAATACAGTTGACTCGTTCGCTTCAGATCATAATACCTACTACCTGCATTTTCTGTTTCAGAACAAAACGCCTCTTTGTAAAACCGTGCGACTCTGGCAGCAGTCTGCGACAAAATTAGTGGTTGCCGTATTATTTTGTGTGCTACTCGCTATTTTGATACATCATATTGTGATTGCAGTCTCATTTCCCAGTGACTTGTGAAGTGTAGCTTTGTGAATTTATTACAACCAAATATAATGTGGAATGCTTTATCACCATGAATAAATTAAACATTCAAATAAATGGGTTACAAATGTTTAATTGAGAATGATAAATTATATTTTAATTACATGTTGTTGGTAAATTATCACATCACACTTTCACGTTAATACAATACTATTAAAATAAAATAAAAATTATTGTAGGAACTTACGAACACAATTTAATACTGTGTGTGTGTGTAAAAATGATACAATTTACAAGAGTACAATATCTCACCCAAAAGACAATAAAAAGAGTCCAAAAGTCAATAGCAACCAAGTCAGTAACCAATATGTATCTGCACTAGTTTTCTATTTTAATTATTTTATTTATAAAAACAAGTAAGAACCTTATTATTATTGTACTCGTATGTACGCTTTTTAGTAGCATACATATTTTTAGTTCGTTCATAAGTCGTATACACTCTACATATTGTGTTTCTTTCAATGTACAAAGTTTCTCGTGCATATATGCGCGTAGTCATCGACCAAACCAAGTAACTTAGTGGCGAGTTGTGTCATGTGTGTTGCCCTTTAAAAGTAAACCGGGTCTTTACCCTTTCATAGGGCGTCGCTACTTCTGTGGTGAATTATTTTTTATTTACAAACAGGTGTGTGCCAGCAAGTCATGTTGTTTGCGGTTACTCGCAAGGGTATTAAAAGGTTTTTGCTTCTGATGAAAACTTTTATAATTAAGGGACATCAAAGAACCACCGTTATGGGGTTACACTTCGGGTCGTTATTCAAAGCAGCTACCGAGATAAGGGATCTTTAGCGCCTTTAATGAAAGTTTATTTGTTAACTGGGACGAGGAAATACATTATTGAATCTATTAATTTTATACCTATAATCTACTGAAATTAGAAAAAAAGACAATCACCCAAATACCTGTAATGTACATACGTATACAATACATGTAATATGAAAGGCAGAATGTACTTGGCACTGAAATTTTTGTTCATAAATAAATAGATAACAGCCAGAGTTAAGGCATTTTTACTTTTATTTATTTGTAAATGTTTTCTAACGTAAAAACTAAAGTACAAGTGTAGGTATTCACCAACGCAATATACTAAGTGGAGGAATGGTGGAGCATCCTTTTTTGCTTTCTCCTCACCTGACCGCAGGAAAATATTAAAAATGAAATCAAAACAGAATGCAAATGAAATACTGCTACCATGTTCGTTTTTACTTTACGTAATTTTGGAATACGTAAAATAAAATGTGCTTGGATTTGATTTAAGATCAATTAAGAATTAAAATCTGACATGATATAGATATTTCAATTCAAGAAGACGAGCCCAACTCTGTCAAAATCCCTAATGTTTCGTTCTATTCGTATGTAGTTTGACAGAGAGGGGCGCGTTATCATGGATTGATATTCCTATAGACGTTGTCCTGTCTTTTCTGACCATCAACTGGGCCACACGACTCAAACTCTCAAATAATTTCAATAACATCCGTCGAGCCAAAATTTGAGCAAAACGCACGGTTCATTGGACTAATCAACTTTATTTACCGTTTATTATTTATAGAATAATAAAATACAAACAAGTAACAAATTATACTGAACAAGAAATTTAATTTCAGCAGGTTTAACAATATTCAGCGTGAATAAATTCCTTTGTACATTTATAATATAATGTAGATCAAGTAATGAACATCCCGTCGATTCGTGACATTAATTGGTCTGTTATACAACGCATTTTAAAATATATTTCACAAAGGATCTATAAAGAAACCGCAGCATTTATCACAGATTTCATTCGACGGAAATATAAACAAAGCCTTCTATATGGAAATTGGCCAAGTGTGAGTCGGACTCTCACATGAAGGGTTCCGTCTCTACCATATACCGTTCACACGTCCACACTTCACCGTCTTCGGATTAAAGCAATTCAGACCATAACATCAAACTATTCGGCAAATTGCCATTTTAACATCTTGGACTATTCGGTCAAATGGGTAAGTAATTTAATCAAATTCTAGTTTCGATCAAATATAATAATACTAACTGACCCGGCATACGTTGTTTTGCCCTTTATGAGTATGAGAAATAGTTTACGAGCTATTTTTAGACATGCCGAGTATAGACAAAAAATGTCATAAAAATCGTTTCGGAAGAGTTTGATTACAAACACTTCGATACGAGAATTTTATACATTAGATACTAAACTGTGAATGACGCTGGTACATGGATACTACCTACATAATAAAAGTGGAAACACTTTAATTCCAATATAGCAATATACCCGTATAATACGCCAGTAATGTGTGTTGGGAGGTTTTTAAATGTACATCAGGAGTAATCAACCCCCTGGCGACTGCTGACTAATTGATTGGTCTCAGTTGTAGACAACGAAAGATAATTCCGACTCGCTGCTAAATGGATTTGTCAACTGTGCTAGTAATTAAATAAACTGCTGGTTTTTGTCTTCCCTTAGAAAATGTTCGTTGAGTTTAATTTGTGCGTGGTTTTTGTTCGTGCAGTCTAATCAATCAAAGCTGAGTCTGTTTAGTATCTCTCCATTCACAATTATACTTATAATATTAAAGAAAATTAAAAATGGCCAGGTGGTAAAAAAATGCATTTTGCATTCCTTTGCTATTTGTATCAAATACATACCTAATTGATTAATGTTTGTTTAGGCATATAATTGGGGCGGAATAAAAACACCAACTTTAGCCGTTAGTTGTTTTTAATGTTGTTCACTCGCGCATGGTTGTCGAGTGACTAGTCGAAAATGCAATGTCATTATGAATTATACAATGCGCCTGCTTGGATTCTACTGCAATCAGCAACATCCACAAAATTGCTCTTGTGAAGGCGTAGGCCGGAACATGTCTTCCGCCGCGTTGAAATGACACATTTCAACACCTTAATTCTTCTTCAGTGGGTAATGTGCACGCTGTAGCCAAGAATTTCTGACATGTACTCCTGATGCTCCATTTGGTTCCGAGAACGTCCCAGACGAAAAATGTATAGAGATACGAAGGTTAAAGTTCAAACATGTCATCAATGTGGTTGTTATTACTCCAGACAACTCCAGACTTCTTTCGCCAACAATGCCCATGTCGTCATGTTCAGCGACGTCAATGATGTCTCATGGTTTCGAGGTGCTCATAATATCATTTTCTTCTATATCAAATGCTGACGAAGGCAGCGCAGCTCAGGATCTTCCAATGATGAAGTGTCCGGGAGCGAAGGATGTAGGTAATCAGGATATAATGACAAAACAGGAGAAAAGGAAGACATAACTACTAAGAATTGCATTGATTCGGGCAAACAAAGTTTAAATCAAGCAAATTGTTGTTGTGTGTTAAATTGTTGAATTTTGAATTTTCGTATTAAATTACTGAAGTATACGGCTACTTGGAACAATAAGACTATTACTACTAATAACACGACTGTAGGTGATACTTTCGGATCATACTGAGAGATTTGAAATGAGAAGCGTAAGTTCGTAAAAAAAATCAAATTCACAATATCTTGACGATTTGCAGCATCAGATAGAGGCATTTAACCTACTCACTGAGTCATATTTAATTGATTGCACGTATAACCACTCTTCTACGCCCTCATTTAAATAGCTAGCACCGCCTTATTTTTATCTATATATTTTTTTATATATGTTTTATATCTATGTATATTTTATCTAAGTATATATATATATATTATATATATATATATATATATATATATATATATATATATATATATATTAAATACGTAACAGCAATTCACTTGTTACTTTTAAAACAAAATTAAATTATTTAAAATTAATTAACAAAGCAGTTAGTTTGATTTCAACGCTTAAATCCTGTTTCGTGAATTGAAAGCGCTTGATTTACAATCACGTCGTGGTTAAACCTGTAAGATCGACGAGTCATTACTTCTAAAACCATAATAAACCTTAAGTTTTATTACTTAGAGTACGAATTCCTGTGAGAATTAGCTCATTCAATTCTTTCAGAGTGATGTTTCACAGCCACTTAAAACTTTTGAGTGAATAACAAATCTCCACCAAAAAGTCTATTTCACAAAGTAAAGCTGTTAAATTGTTTGTCGGAAGACAGAGGAGGTCTTTAAAAAGTTGGTGAAACGCAAAGCGCATAAAAGGATGGGGTAGTGGCTTTTGTAACTTAATCCTATAAAAACATGACGCACGAAATGAAAATAGGATTATTTGCCTCCGGTTACTTAGCAGCCAACGCGATTTGCGCGATGTGAAAGAGCTTTTACTTAAAAAGAATTGTTTTAGAACACCTTCCCGTGAAGGAGTCACTACATAGATATATATAAGGATGACGGGTCAGCGCTAAAAAGTGTCCGAACCGAAAGAGAGATAAAAGGCGAAAAAGGGAGACAATCGCACTGTAGCTAGTTGCTAGTAAAATTGGGCTGCAATGGCAAGTAAATGGGTTAAGAGTTAAGACATAAATTACAATGTTTTATTTAGTTTATAAAAATACACATACCCTCGTTTATACATAGATTTTCTCGGGACACTTTTTTCGTGAATTTTGTATTACACCCGGGGTCCTTAGATAGTAAGTCAATGAGTCAGTATTAAGAATCCAATATCCATCAAATGTATACTTCTGTTAGAAGTACATTTTACAAGAGATAAACACTCCCTTCACTTTTAAATTACAGTAGAAACTTGATTAACCGTACTTATTGTTGTCGTTAGCCATTCGGATAGTCGAAAATCGGACGTATGAAGAAACCCAAGTTTTGTTCAAAGGTTTCTACATAATGTTTATGTGCTTATTAGAAAAGAACAGAACAAAGGACAGACATCGGTTGCCTAGTTGGTGTTTTTGTAGAAACCAACAACAATGATACAAAGCGACTTCTATGTCGTTTTTCAGTTTCTTCACCATTAAATTGTCTGCGGTTGGTAGTCCGGGTAATCCCAGGTCCGTAGAGCTGAGGGCCGAATAATCGAGTATCTACTGCATTCTTTATGACAATCAAAGGTTTTTGGAATCTCACAATCAAAGTATTTATTTCATTTAACATTGTTCCAGCTCACGCCTCCACATTAATAGCAATATTGTCTGGGCTATTAATTGCCTTTTAAATTGTATAGGCGCATTTGAACTGAATGATGATTTATCATTTTTAATTAGTCAGTCACTCGTCAACCATGTTCGAGTGAACAATAAAACAAGCTAACGGCTAAAGTTGGTGTTTTTATTTCGCCCCAATTATATGCCTAAACATATAAATTGGTGGCCCATGAGGGGAATCGTTAAAAAGAAGAAAAAAGAAGAAACGTGAGACTGCGATACGCTAAATATTGCACCACGGTCCAAGAAGAAGACAAGCAAGCAACGTGAGACTGTGATACACAGGGATATCACACCACGACGCAGATTTGCCAGATAAGTGTCCTTCCTTCTTTGTTCTTTCACATCCTTTCCTAAAATAGTGGCCAAAGCTATTGGGAATTGCATTGATTTGTGTAAACAAGGTAATTTTGCAGATGTTTTAGTGCAAATAAAATCATAACTGTTCTAATTCCATGAATAGTGGCTAAAGCTATTAGGAATAGCATTTATTTCTGTTAATGAAGTTATTACAGCATTATTAGTAAAATTTAACAAAAAATTCTGCTTAGAAATCCTAACTACAAAATCATTTCATAATAAGTAAATTTTTATTTTTCTACCTCGTTACATGGCGTAAAATTCTTTTTGTTTGTTTAATTCAATTCAAATTTCATTAAATTTATTGTAAATTATTAAGACTAAACAATATTCTAATCACTACAATAAGATTTTAAAGTTTATATAGTTGATTTCAATGACGTTCATCGTTTCATAACCTACCTACCTACGTTTTTGCAATAAAATCATATTTACAATATTTCAATATCTAAATTACTTCGATTTAATTGTAGAATCTACTGAAAGTTTTCGTAGTACAGTGATAAATTCCAAAAGTCTATTCATTTCCAATAATATTTGAACAAATAATCGAATAATGGTTTGAATTAAATAATAATTTGTCATCCTAACATTGATCGCACACCCGTTCGCAGACTCGTGTCGTGAACTTTTCTTTCCAAATACCTAATTATTTGCCGAACATTTCAGGGGTTGTGCGACTGCTGTGCGATTGCAGCTGTATAGTCAGCGTGCAGCAGGCAATAATTGCAGTAGTTAGGTGCTTGGCGGATTTCTGACCGCTGCAGCGCCGCGCGCCGCGCACTCGTGCGAACAGGTGGAGCCGCGACAGAAACGAGGAGCGTGAGCATTTAACATTTATTAATAGCCTCATTATTTAAAACTCACAACGCCTGATAAAAGCCAAACTTTAAAAGAATTAATTATAAAGCGCTCATCTATTAAAGCGCAGATCATAATATTTAAAAATTATTTGAACAGCCTTTCCGAAGAATCAGAATTAGATAATTTTCGATTAAATGTATTAAATGTTAAACTGGCAAGGTTTGAATCATTGTCAGTTCGGTTTGATATGTATCTGTATGGATTTGCCATCCTGGACGTATTGCACAATTTTTTGTTGGAACTATATTATGGAGTCTCAAGATTACCAACCGAAGGTCGTACATCCAAGGCTGCGTACGTGGGGTATATCACCCACCGCAAGGAACCGAATTGTTGAAATTTGCCATTTCAACGCCCCGGAAGATGTTCCAGTTTACGCCTCCACATTAATAGCAATATTGTCTGGGCTATTAATTGCCTTTTAAATTGTATAGGCGCATTTGAACTGAATGATGATTTATCATTTTTAATTAGTCAGTCACTCGTCAACCATGTTCGAGTGAACAATAAAACAAGCTAACGGCTAAAGTTGGTGTTTTTATTTCGCCCCAATTATATGGCTAAACATATAAATTACAATCTCTCATAGTGCTGGGAAGCCAAATCTCAGAAATTCTCGTTTAGGTTGGCTTAGATCAGGCCCGATACATAAGTCAGTGATTAGCACCAAAGCGACATCTATCTGTCGCAACTTCGTTTCCAAATTATCCAGCAGAACTAAGATCGAGGATTTTGGTTTTTGTATAAATATATTAAGGTGGGTTCTGAGACACATAAGCCT
Organism: Coenonympha arcania; assembly: GCA_036785405.1. Taxonomy (NCBI): domain Eukaryota; kingdom Metazoa; phylum Arthropoda; class Insecta; order Lepidoptera; family Nymphalidae; genus Coenonympha; species Coenonympha arcania. Next base: position 11,435,233 of record CM072067.1, read on the forward strand.
TAATATTTGATTCGGGGATTAGAAATTATTATGCCTAGACAATCTAATAGGTTCAGTGGCAGTCCGGCCAACGTAGCGTTTTATAAATTTAGTTTAGTTTAGAGCTTATATACGTTTATTAGGTTTTAGTGTACTTTAAGATAAGTCTGTTTACAGTTGTTGAGCTATCAAGCTATTTTAGAGTATTTTTGCAGATTAATTTGTTAACTGTAGTGAAGTAAGTACAAGTTAAGTTTTTTTTTAGCCTGTCAGTTTCCATAGTTGAAACAAACACAAGCACAATTAAAATATTATATACTTAAATAAAAAATAAATATATAGGTATAAATTATATTAAAATATATATATATATATATATATATATATATATATATATATATATATATATATATATATATATATATATATTAATATAATTTATACCTATATATTTATTTTTTATTTAAGTATATAATATTTTAATTGTGCTTGTGTTTGTTTCAACTATGGAAACTGACAGGCTAAAAAAAAACTTAACTTGTACTTACTTCACTACAGTTAACAAATTAATCTGCAAAAATACTCTAAAATAGCTTGATAGCTCAACAACTGTAAACAGACTTATCTTAAAGTACACTAAAACCTAATAAACGTATATAAGCTCTAAACTAAACTAAATTTATAAAACGCTACGTTGGCCGGACTGCCACTGAACCTATTAGATTGTCTAGGCATAATAATTTCTAATCCCCGAATCAAATATTAAGGCTTATGTGTCTCAGAACCCACCTTAATATATTTATACAAAAACCAAAATCCTCGATCTTAGTTCTGCTGGATAATTTGGAAACGAAGTTGCGACAGATAGATGTCGCTTTGGTGCTAATCACTGACTTATGTATCGGGCCTGATCTAAGCCAACCTAAACGAGAATTTCTGAGATTTGGCTTCCCAGCACTATGAGAGATTGTAATTTATATGTTTAGCCATATAATTGGGGCGAAATAAAAACACCAACTTTAGCCGTTAGCTTGTTTTATTGTTCACTCGAACATGGTTGACGAGTGACTGACTAATTAAAAATGATAAATCATCATTCAGTTCAAATGCGCCTATACAATTTAAAAGGCAATTAATAGCCCAGACAATATTGCTATTAATGTGGAGGCGTAAACTGGAACATCTTCCGGGGCGTTGAAATGGCAAATTTCAACAATTCGGTTCCTTGCGGTGGGTGATATACCCCACGTACGCAGCCTTGGATGTACGACCTTCGGTTGGTAATCTTGAGACTCCATAATATAGTTCCAACAAAAAATTGTGCAATACGTCCAGGATGGCAAATCCATACAGATACATATCAAACCGAACTGACAATGATTCAAACCTTGCCAGTTTAACATTTAATACATTTAATCGAAAATTATCTAATTCTGATTCTTCGGAAAGGCTGTTCAAATAATTTTTAAATATTATGATCTGCGCTTTAATAGATGAGCGCTTTATAATTAATTCTTTTAAAGTTTGGCTTTTATCAGGCGTTGTGAGTTTTAAATAATGAGGCTATTAATAAATGTTAAATGCTCACGCTCCTCGTTTCTGTCGCGGCTCCACCTGTTCGCACGAGTGCGCGGCGCGCGGCGCTGCAGCGGTCAGAAATCCGCCAAGCACCTAACTACTGCAATTATTGCCTGCTGCACGCTGACTATACAGCTGCAATCGCACAGCAGTCGCACAACCCCTGAAATGTTCGGCAAATAATTAGGTATTTGGAAAGAAAAGTTCACGACACGAGTCTGCGAACGGGTGTGCGATCAATGTTAGGATGACAAATTATTATTTAATTCAAACCATTATTCGATTATTTGTTCAAATATTATTGGAAATGAATAGACTTTTGGAATTTATCACTGTACTACGAAAACTTTCAGTAGATTCTACAATTAAATCGAAGTAATTTAGATATTGAAATATTGTAAATATGATTTTATTGCAAAAACGTAGGTAGGTAGGTTATGAAACGATGAACGTCATTGAAATCAACTATATAAACTTTAAAATCTTATTGTAGTGATTAGAATATTGTTTAGTCTTAATAATTTACAATAAATTTAATGAAATTTGAATTGAATTAAACAAACAAAAAGAATTTTACGCCATGTAACGAGGTAGAAAAATAAAAATTTACTTATTATGAAATGATTTTGTAGTTAGGATTTCTAAGCAGAATTTTTTGTTAAATTTTACTAATAATGCTGTAATAACTTCATTAACAGAAATAAATGCTATTCCTAATAGCTTTAGCCACTATTCATGGAATTAGAACAGTTATGATTTTATTTGCACTAAAACATCTGCAAAATTACCTTGTTTACACAAATCAATGCAATTCCCAATAGCTTTGGCCACTATTTTAGGAAAGGATGTGAAAGAACAAAGAAGGAAGGACACTTATCTGGCAAATCTGCGTCGTGGTGTGATATCCCTGTGTATCACAGTCTCACGTTGCTTGCTTGTCTTCTTCTTGGACCGTGGTGCAATATTTAGCGTATCGCAGTCTCACGTTTCTTCTTTTTTCTTCTTTTTAACGATTCCCCTCATGGGCCACCAATTTATATGTTTAGGCATATAATTGGGGCGAAATAAAAACACCAACTTTAGCCGTTAGCTTGTTTTATTGTTCACTCGAACATGGTTGACGAGTGACTGACTAATTAAAAATGATAAATCATCATTCAGTTCAAATGCGCCTATACAATTTAAAAGGCAATTAATAGCCCAGACAATATTGCTATTAATGTGGAGGCGTGAGCTGGAACAATGTTAAATGAAATAAATACTTTGATTGTGAGATTCCAAAAACCTTTGATTGTCATAAAGAATGCAGTAGATACTCGATTATTCGGCCCTCAGCTCTACGGACCTGGGATTACCCGGACTACCAACCGCAGACAATTTAATGGTGAAGAAACTGAAAAACGACATAGAAGTCGCTTTGTATCATTGTTGTTGGTTTCTACAAAAACACCAACTAGGCAACCGATGTCTGTCCTTTGTTCTGTTCTTTTCTAATAAGCACATAAACATTATGTAGAAACCTTTGAACAAAACTTGGGTTTCTTCATACGTCCGATTTTCGACTATCCGAATGGCTAACGACAACAATAAGTACGGTTAATCAAGTTTCTACTGTAATTTAAAAGTGAAGGGAGTGTTTATCTCTTGTAAAATGTACTTCTAACAGAAGTATACATTTGATGGATATTGGATTCTTAATACTGACTCATTGACTTACTATCTAAGGACCCCGGGTGTAATACAAAATTCACGAAAAAAGTGTCCCGAGAAAATCTATGTATAAACGAGGGTATGTGTATTTTTATAAACTAAATAAAACATTGTAATTTATGTCTTAACTCTTAACCCATTTACTTGCCATTGCAGCCCAATTTTACTAGCAACTAGCTACAGTGCGATTGTCTCCCTTTTTCGCCTTTTATCTCTCTTTCGGTTCGGACACTTTTTAGCGCTGACCCGTCATCCTTATATATATCTATGTAGTGACTCCTTCACGGGAAGGTGTTCTAAAACAATTCTTTTTAAGTAAAAGCTCTTTCACATCGCGCAAATCGCGTTGGCTGCTAAGTAACCGGAGGCAAATAATCCTATTTTCATTTCGTGCGTCATGTTTTTATAGGATTAAGTTACAAAAGCCACTACCCCATCCTTTTATGCGCTTTGCGTTTCACCAACTTTTTAAAGACCTCCTCTGTCTTCCGACAAACAATTTAACAGCTTTACTTTGTGAAATAGACTTTTTGGTGGAGATTTGTTATTCACTCAAAAGTTTTAAGTGGCTGTGAAACATCACTCTGAAAGAATTGAATGAGCTAATTCTCACAGGAATTCGTACTCTAAGTAATAAAACTTAAGGTTTATTATGGTTTTAGAAGTAATGACTCGTCGATCTTACAGGTTTAACCACGACGTGATTGTAAATCAAGCGCTTTCAATTCACGAAACAGGATTTAAGCGTTGAAATCAAACTAACTGCTTTGTTAATTAATTTTAAATAATTTAATTTTGTTTTAAAAGTAACAAGTGAATTGCTGTTACGTATTTAATTAAGGATTTACAAACCTAATTAAATATTAAATATATTTTAAATTTGAAACACAATATTATAACTTTTACTTATATATTTGTTGACACTAACACTTATTTTAGTAGGGGTTAGGTCACTTTTAGTTTCCGGAGTTATAAATTAAATTTGTACACAAAAGTTATTATTTCCAGTTTAAAAGTCATACGAGTCCTCCTAAATAAGTAAAAGTTACTTTAAATCTGTTTGAACTTCGGGAAATTGTGCGGTATGGTTGGTTAAACGGTGCTTTATTAGGAAAGTCTTAGTTACGATAAAAGTGGTGGGTAATAGCCCCCCGGCGCTACCCCTCCATTAGCCGGGTGCGTCAGACGCCCCATTGTGCGCAGCGGGCCACAACACACCCCGATCGGTTTCACCAACTTTTCTGTAAGAGTCAACCGTGGAAAATTAACTGTTAATATTGTTTAGTGAGGCTGTAGTTTTCTCTCGAGTTTTCAAGTAGTACGTGATTAACCTTGCGTTGTCTTTGACTGTGTATATTCCCAGAAACAATTTCAATTTTCTTGTTAAAAGCTTTGTAATTTCTACTTAGATAATACCTATTTACATTTTACGGGCAGGTATTAGTTTGATTCGAAGTGTGTTAGGTAGTGTGATACAAAAATTGGCACGAGATTTTTATATATTAGACTGGATGACCCGGCAAACGTTGTTTTGCCATTAGGGATATTAAAAAAATATCTTACGACCCACCGAACATATACAGGCATAACAATAATTGGTCAAGCCGTTAGTGAGGAGTTTGTTAGTAAAAATTGACACGAAAATTTTATATATCAGAAGATTTACTGGGATTCTACTCAAAATTGATAAATTTTGAAGCACAAAGATAAGTGGTTCTTTAGTTTTTAGAATATTGGATAAGTAATTATTGTGATAATCAGGTTTCGTGTCCGAACAGCTTTTGTAAAGCTTAATTGAGTTATTTTCCACCAGCGTCCGAAGCGTATAAAGGTGGAAAACGGGAAATTGCTAACTACCTTGTATCATAATTATAATGTACCAACGTTGCATACGGCCAAGCGAAAATATAATTACTGCCCAGGATATAAGGATAATATAATTTTAGTGCATAGGAATTCAGAGATAGCACAGAGTCAACTTACAACTCGGAGGTGACTATGACTATGATTTTTTTATAATAGTAAAAAGTTGTTTGATTTTAATAATACTTTGAAAGAAAAAACGGTTTTATTAGGGTTCCGCATCCAAAGGGTAAAAACGGGACCCTATTACTAAGACTTCGCTGCCCGTCCGTCCGTCCGTCTGTCAATAGGCTGTATCTCTTGAACAGTGATAGCAACAATCTTGAAATTTTCACAGATGATGTATTTCTGTTGCCGCTATAACAATAAATAGTGAGCACTTAGGCAGAGATGTTTTAGTTGGAATTGGTCTTGATGGTACGAAACCCTCAGTGCGCGAGCCCGACTGCACTTGACCAATTATTTTTAATCTCAAGGTTCTGTAAGGACTTTTAACTCTCACTAGAGCATCGTGGCGGGTCTATGGGTCTACTCTCATATGATAGTAGAGCTACTTGCCCAGGAGAGCTACGTAAATAGGCTGGTAGTAGTTAGTGGAATACGCTTTCTTAGCTTCTAAAGTAACGTATTATATCGGTCCGCCCCCCGCCACCCGCGCCGCCCTCGAGGGCGCGCCACTGTGGACTGTGGCGTCTAATTACAAACGTTGACTACAACTTTTTGTTTAACTAGATTGTCGCCTCACTACAGTTATTCCTTTCAAATTGAAAATAAAATTCTAGCGCTGCATTTAACTTTGTTAACTATGTATAAGTTCAGGCTTGGTTGCATTTGCACAACGGCCTTTATAATTTGATTTACTTCCTACAATTACATGGATTCATCGCGGACTCTTGTGTAACAGGTTTTAAATTAACGTGAGGAACTGGTGAATTTTCTTATCAAACGTGCTAATAATAATCGAAAGGGCTCTAAGTAAGATAATTTTCTTACTTTAATAAAATTGATACGGAATAAAGCCCCGAATCTAGTATAAGTACATTATTATATTCAGCCGTTTCACTTTGGTACAAGTTACTAGTATGGTATGTTGACATGATACAATATTATCAACTTAGGTTGGTACTTGGTAACTTGTGAACAAAAGACACAAAAATAGGATTTTTGCCTTCGTTTTCTTAGTTAATAACCCAGTGAGGGTTACCTAACAAACTGAACTATACAGAATCAGCTGACTGAAGGTCTGAAAACTGATATTTGAAAGTACAGGCAGCTAAGCGTGTTTTATGAACCTAAGCAACTAGAAGTGTAAAAAACAGAATATAGTAGCGGTGCAGCAATATTAATTCGGCAATAGATGCCGCATAATCCGCAGCATCTTGTTTTAAAGCTGCATAGCGTAAAAATGTCGTCCATTCGTCGGGCTTCGTCAGCGCTCGGCTCGACAGGCACTCGACTCGAGCGACGAGGCTCCGACGAGCTAAGACTCGAGCCACCTCGAGCGGCGACCGCGGCTGAGAGTGCTGGCGCGGCGGAAGCGCGTCCTTACGTGCTCGTAGGCACGACACGCCGCCTTTGTCCACCCACTAGGCTTATTTGCTGAACAATGAAAAAGGCGAAAGCTTCCGAGCGACTTCCAAGCGTATTTGTCTCGCGCAAAAAATGTATTTATCGTCGAAATGTCACGAGACTAATAAAAAAGATATCGCCCTTTTTTAAATTCATTGTGCCGCGAGAGTGATTTATTGGCGGATTATAATAGTCAATCGGGAGAGAAAACTCAAATGAAAAAGGTATCGAAATCGTTATGCTAATAGATACATGGACCTCGTAATAAAACTGTGCGATTTTTAAATTCTTTTCACTTGCGCCTTGCTCTACCGTAAATCGGTGTGTCCAATTAATCAAGTGCTGCTGCTCGCATCAGTGGCGCTAGTACAAGTTGTTGGATTTTCGATTGGAATCTCGATTCGGTTTCGCCATGGAATCTATAACCGGGAAGTAACTGAAAATGTATAACGATATCGAATTTTTATAATTATTGTATCTTGTACTAGTCTTAATGGCCTGTCAATTTTCATGATTCATGGCTTCAGAGTTTTGCATGGATTGATTATTTCTTTTTAGCATATTTGTTAGGTATCTAAAGTCTAAACCCTATATATATAGCAGCTTAGTAATTAATTCTAGATAATAATTTCAAAAGAATATTGTAAGCGACCTTGTCATGTCAGTAATTTTGAGTTAAAAAAGCTGGCGACTATCTATACTCATTTAAATTTGACCTAGTCTTGAAAGAAAGAAAAATTTTCATAGAAATAGTAGACCCAGCTATGGACCTACGGACGTACCTAATCAGAAACATTGTTTAGAATCAGATTTGAACAAGTTTTTGTAATCCGGTATTCAATTTCTCAATTCAGTCGGTCCGTCGTCGCGAGTGAGCGATGTTAGTGTCGAATCTGCGTGACAGCCTAACACCCTAAAAGATGGCGTACACTGTAGGCCGTTTTTGGTAGACCTTTATCACAATAAATACAATAAAGGCGATAGTTTCGTTTATACTGAACTGATCTTTGCCGACATTTGGAATCGAGTTGACTTACACTGGACGCACATAACACAAGTTTTTCCTGAAAAAACCATAGTTCGCACAGGACTGGTAAAAACCCAAATTACACGCGGTCCATTCATAAGTTGCCCCCTAAAATGGGCCTACATTAATTTACACTTGAAATGAGATTTTGGAAGTTTCAGCCCCAAAAAATTCACGTTTTAAATAATACTGCGACAAGTAAATCAATAATTTAGAAATCAAAGTAGAGTAATTTGCATTTATTGAACAAATATAGTTTATTTAAAATAAGCGTGACCAAAGGTGGTATCAAATTTTGTCATGAACCAAAACCAAAATATTCTAAGAAAATAAAATAAAGTTTTTTAGAATTGGCATTAGGAATTTATTTTGTCATGAACCAAAATCAAAATATTCTAAGAAAATAAAATACAAAATTTTTAAGGAACATTGGCATTAGGAATTTGTTATTCATATTCGGAATTTAATTTTGCATACAAATATGCTTTATTTTCAATGCACATTTCCTGTGATACAGATTTTATTGAGAAGTACCTACAACTTGTTTTTTTTGCATATAGCTTTGGAATCCGGATGTATATTAAAAAAAATGTAGGAGTTAATGTGGAGGCCGTAGTCTACAAAAAGTAAAGTTTGGATTTGAATCATTTTGGTACGAGATTCCATACGTCCATGGTCATTATCATTTGATTTTCTTCAATCTAGTTAGCAGCGCACGCGAATGTAGTAAAAAAAAGCCTTCTCACTAGAACGCCTGTTTCTCGATATCCCGATTCCCGAATCAATTGGTTTCACAATCCCGTGTCTCTGGCTACATTATTCATTTCGATGTCTGAATGCCGCTTTCGACCCTGCTTGTTTCAGTAACCCATGAAAAAATGTCCAAGTACATTATGTTATCGTATGAAATTGATTGATGAAGATGCGAACAGGGACAGCTCCTGATTACTCCGCCCGTAACGCTTAAATCGAATGAAAAGCGCTAAGGACAACACGCATTATGTTCATGTTTTAGGGTTCCGTACCCTAGGGGTCAAACGGGGCCCTATTTCTGTCATCATGATATAATATCTCATGAACCCTAGCGGTCAAACGGGGCCCTATTACTAAGATTTCTGTCATCATGATATATCTCATGAACCGTGATAGTCAGAAAGTTGAGATTTTCACAGATGATATAATAATATTACCGGTATGAAAACAAATACAAAAAAAAAATTAAATATATAAAAGAAAAATGATTATTTGCTTATTTCTGAATTTGGCGAGCAGAGGTGTTAAGTTTAACACTATTAAGAGAATTGAGGTCTTGATATAGTAAACAGAACTCCCATTCGGCTAACCAATCTAGCTAGGTATAAAAAGGCTCGACCGATTTTGATGTAGGTTTTTGGGTGTGTGATTGAATCCATTGATGATTTAGAAAGGGCAACGTATTTTGTTTCAGTAAGTTAGTTCTAAAAAAATAAAAAATACGCTAGGGAAAACACGCAGTGTTGACATACTCGACGAAGATAAATAGCGCTATAAGTTAGGTACTAGTTTTAATTAAGAACGAGTTTGAAAAGTCCAACGCTACCTTTACTACTGAAGCAGGTTACTTCAATAGTAAGGGTAGCTGAAGTCCCCTGTAATAACCTGTAGTACTGTGATACGTATTATATTATAGGCATTTTAAAATCATGTCAAATGGAGCGATTTTAGTAAGGAGGATGGGTAAGAGGCTCTCCACGGAGGGCTGCGAGTGCACTCCAGAGCCCGTCACATTATTCGACCTACTTAGCGCTCCGGAGAGGCACAAGGTGTCCTTCGAACCACCTACTTCATGCTTTCCTTTGTATCCTTATTGGAAAACTCTATGCAAGTTGGAAAATGTTTTCAATTTTTCTTACAATTTTTTTTTATTTCATTTGTGACAAAAACGTGCTACGAACACGGAGAAAAAAGACACCCCCAGAATTTACTAAACTGTTTTGTATTCGAAGAAATAACTAAATTTTATTAAAAATTACAAAAGTTTTGTTATATTAACAAATATTACTGATTACTACAAAACAGACCCCAATCGTATTTGTTATTCCTACATTTCGGTTTTAGTAATGTCATATATTACAAACTTCACTTAAAACAACAAAACACTATTGTTATTACTAATGATTTGTGATTTTTACAAAACAATCTTGTTGATATTATTAATTATTTTGTATTTCCAACAAAACATGATTTAATAACGGCAAGAAGCTCAATTTTATGATTTCAACAAAAGATAATAGTAATTCCATGTTATTACTAATGATTTGTAAAATCCACAATCCAAAATTATTTGGAATTATTATTTCATTTGTAATTTCATAAAAATAAGATTTTAGCATTACGTCATAGTTTATTACAAATGATTTGTGATTTTCGCAAACCAAACTTTTAGAAATTATTAATTCATTTGTAAATTCAACAAAGAGTGAGGCCTCCCTCTCCTCCGCTCCTTGCCAGTTGCCCCTCATTCGTTGAAGTGGTCAGTGCTGCAAAAGTTCCCGATTTGTCGGGATATCTAGTGAGATCTAAATTTTATTACCCGTAGTATATTTGCACTTGATGCATTACAATCGTTTAACACTTTCGGGTCCGTTGAGAATAAAACCAAGTCGTCGTTTAAATAACCCAAGTAACCTAATGAAAGTAACAGAAGCAAGGAACACAACCGAGTTTAAAACTGCGAGTGCGTTACGATTCAGTGCTGCTGTGCGTTACTGCGAGTGCGTTTAATCTGCAAAACGATATATAAGTTAAGTATGCAATTCCCTGGGTAGTTTTCTGGGCTTTTTGACTGTTAATATGTTATGTGGTCATGTTCTTATAACTTTTCCAATTCTATTCCCCGTTTATTTATTTGGCATTATGTATTTTATTAGTTAGATTTATTAATTTGATGATTAAAAATTAAGAAAATTATAAACAAATATCTGGCAATTAAGATAAGTATGAGAAATAAAACAAATCAATAATAAATGAGTATTTTATTGATCGTAGTTATACTAATAATAAGTGTTTCAAATTTGAAGAAAGACTATTTATCCATATAAGAATCCACCCTGTCATTTCTTGTAAAATGCCGTTTATCTTCACATTTGAAACACATTGTTACAATAAAAACCCTTTATTAACAAAAATAATTAATAATTGTTCTGAGTGTACGTACCTACAGTGCTTATTTTTTTGTAATAATGTAATCTATGCTTATATGTAGTGCAAGCAATAAATTTTGTTTAATAATTATAGGTAAAAAATATACAGGCTGTAGCAGCAGAGGTGTCAAGATCTTAGTGGATTTTATGTTTCAATATGACTAGTTTTGTTGCTTACTAGTACAGCAATTAACTATTGCTTACTAGTATGTACAACGATTAAACTAATCATATTGAAACATAAAATCACCTGAGATCTTGACACCTCATGCTGCTAAAGCCTGTATATTTTTTACCTGTAATTATTCAACAAAATTCATTGCTTCAACTAAAGCACTGAACTTGGAATAACAAAACGAACGCTAGGGTAAAACAAAGCATTAGTTATTTCAAGATATCGCTATACTTGGAATTACAAAACGAACGCTAGGATAAACAAAGCATTAGTTATTTCAAGATATCGCTATACTTGGAATTACAAAACGAACGCTAGGATAAAACAAAGCATTAGTTATTTCAAGAGACCGCTATACTTGGAATTACAAAACGAACGCTAGAATAAAATAAAGTAATTAGTAATACCAACTCAAATTTAGTTTTTGTCTATGACGTCATTACTTCGGATATTACTATTGTTTCCTTGAAATTACAAAACAGATATTTGTTGCATTTACTAATAAGCAATTACTAAAGTCGTTTTGTTGTAAATACAGGGCATTTGTTGTCCTCGGGTTTACAAATATTTTAGTAATTACAACAGGATTTTTGTTGGTTTTTTTCTCCGTGAAGTCAAAGGTTTTTTGAATCTTTAATAAACTGCAAGAAGGATTTTAGGATGCAAATTGCAAATATACACATAGTTATGCAAAACACAGCTTTTCGATGCGATCATGGAACGTAAATATTAAAAGTCGTTAATTTAATTATCAAAAAAACCGACTTTAACTCTCATCAAACTACTGTTGAATACATCCTTTCCAATAAAAAATTTGATATATGATTTTTCACTTGGATACCATTATCAGAACTAGACTAAATTAAAATGGGACCACACGGGAAGCGTCAGCTTCCTAATAAAAAAAAGAATCAACAAAATCGATTCACCCAGTCAAAAGTTATGAGGTAACAAACATTGAAAAAACATACAGTCGAATTGAGAACCTCCTACTTTTTTGAAGTCGGTTGAAAAATATATATATAGCATTTAGTATTACTCGTTCATTTTGACCTGTAAAGCACTATTTGGTATTCTGTGGTTAGGCTTCTAAACTAGGAAATCCCGTATATAGAGATCAGTGCCTTCTCAGACATAGCATCATTCAATTATAGACACACCTGTTACACTTTTGCAGGATTTTTTACGTATTGAGCTTTTTAATTTGTTGTCTGTTATAGATTTTGTGGTTAGGTATGTTATAGATTTGTAGGTAAGTCTGCGGGCGACTGAGCCTGTTTACAGCACTTGCATATAGTTTGCAACGAGTTTGGTTTCGATTCTTGCGACAGTCTGCGGCCGCTTCTAACTAAACCTGCCGAGGTTCGGTGAACGAGATGAATTCCATCACATGCCTCAGAGCGAAACCACTCAACTAGTGAAAAATTCTCTTGCTTTTATTTGTAGGCGAGCTGACACTCGATCGCTTACGCCGGTGTCACTCCGCCGACTTGATTTATGCGACCAATATGGCGGCGGCTGTCATCCCGACGCCGATATCGAACCGCTCATATTATTAATGTCTATGTTTGACCGCTTCATTCCTGTACGTTTTGTTTCACCCCTATTTCCCTAAATAATGAAAAACGACAAATCATACAAACTCAAACACATAATACGCCATATAGTGTTCGCCAATTTATGGTAAAAAATCACTTCGAATCTATTTCTTTAGTCCTTTCTTGATACCTAAACTTCTACCAGTACCACTAAATTCTTCTTACTAAAGTTCCACCACTAAACTTCTTCTTTTTATCTTTCACTTATGCCTATCTGTGAAAACTTGTCATTTGCTTTAAGATAATTAGATGTAAGATCAGTGAGAATTAGCTGTAAGTTTTCCTTTGAAAAATAAAATAAAATATTTACAAAACCGACTTTACACTACACAATAAAATAAAAGCAATGTGAGAAATTTTTCATAGAACTGCCAATGTAGACTAGATAAGTATACTAGACACAAAAACGTCACAATGTCGTCACGTTTTTTGTATAGAAAGGGCATTTGAATGAATATTAATAGGTAGTGGATTCAAGCAGATGTTACCTGATGTTAGCTCGCAGCATATGCTTTTTAGGGTTCCGTAGCCGAATGACAAAAAACGGAACCCTTATAAATTCGTCATGTCTGTCTGTCCGTCTGTCCGTCTGTCCGTCTGTCCGTCTGTCCGTCTGTCCGTCTGTCCGTCCGTATGTCACAGTCACTTTTTTCCGAAACTATAAGAGCTATACTATTGAAACTTGGTAAGTAGATGTATTCTGTGAACCGCATTAAGGTTTTCACACAAAATTTTAAAAAAAGTAATAAATTTTGGGGGTGCCCCATACTTAGAACTGAAACTCAAAATTTTTTTTTTCATCAAACCCATATGTGTGGGGTATCTATGGATAGGTCTTCAAAAATGATACTAAGGTTTCTAATATCATTATTATTATTATTATACTATATATAGCTCGATTACCACTCACTGACTCACTGACTCACTCACTCATTGACATAATTGTTCTCCCAGAAGGAGACTGAAAACGATATAATGATGTATGGGAGATGTGTTTGGGTGCGGGAGTCGAGTAAGGAAAAATTATGACATTTCAGAAAAACAAGATGGCGGCCGACGTGATTTCTGTAACTTTTTTGTTTTTCGACCGATTTCGTTCAAACTCGCAACGATTGTAGATATTAGTAAACGATTTATAGAATGAATGGAAAATTTTGGAAAAACAAGATGGCGGCCGAGATTTTCGCAAAATTTTCTCCTGTAAAATTTTGTATGAAAAATTTTTTTTTCACAAACACTTTCGTAAAGAGGATAACTATTTATTTCGGGGACAGTATGGAGAGAGCTGATGATTGAGGATCTTGGAGACGGGTGAAGAGCACGCTAAAGGTATTGGAGATAGGTGGGGGGTGCTCGACCAAATGTCATTTGAAACCTCGTCCAATTACCAATGAGTTGAAAAAAAATTCAAAATGGCGGAAAAAACATGGCCGCCATACAAATTTTGTTGGTCTCTATCTCGGAGGGTATGACAGTTGGAAAAGTGGTTTAGTAGCAAAAGATGATCGAAATGGGGATATCTATTTAGTGACAAGAAAATAAAATCAAAATGGCGGAATTTTTTTTTTCATAAAAAATGTATGCAAGAGACCTAGAAGGAGACGGAAAACGATAATATGATGTTTGTGGGATGTGTTTGGGTACGGGATTCGAGTAGGGGGAAAATATAACATTTCCGAAAAACAAGATGGCGGCCGACGTGATTTCTGAAACTTTTTTGTTTTCCAATCAATTTCGTTCAAACTCGCAAGGAATGTAGGACTTGGTAAACGATTAACAGAAAATTTGGAAAATTTTGGGAAAACAAAATGGCGGCCGACATTTTCGCAAAATTCTCTCCTGTAAAATTTTGTATGAAAAAATTTTTTTTCACAAACACTTTCGTAAAGAGGAAAATTATTTCTTTCGGGGATAGAATGGAGAGAGCTGATGATTGTGGATTTCGGAGACGCGTGAAGAGCCCGCTTCAGGTGTAAAAGATAGGTGGGGAGTGCTCGACCAAATGTCATTTGAAACCTCGTCCAATTACCAATGAGCTGAAAAAAAATTCAAAATGGCGGAAAAAACATGGCCGCCATACAAATTTTGTTGGTCTCTATCTCGGAGGGTATGACAGTTGGAAAAGTGGTATCATAGCAAAAGATGATCGAAATGGGGATATCTATTTAGTGACAAGAAAAAAAAAATCAAAATGGCGGATTTTTTTTTCATAGAAAATGTATGGAAGAGGCCTAGAAGGAAACGGAAAACGATACAATGATGTATGGGAGATTTGTTTGGGTGCGAGATTCGAGCAGGGAAAAATTATGACATTTTGGAATAAACAAGATGGCAGCCAACTTGATTTCTGTAACTTTTTTGTTTTCCAACCGATTTCGTTCAAATTCGCAAGGAATGTAGAAATTTGTAAACGATACTCGAAGCTACAGACTTACTGCCTGCTCGCTCGTCTTCTCCTTCCTTGGCCCTGCTCTCGTCTTTCACACATATTGGCCATTGCCGGCTGCGCATTCGGTATTGTATAGAATACTTAGGAAATTTGTAAAATAAATAATATTTTGTATATTACCTGAACGTTTTAGGTATTCTATGCCAAGGAATAGTAAAATAAAAAGCATGCCTTTATTGAAAAACCATGGATAAAAAATATAGGTAAATTATGTCAAATAAGATTCTTGAATGATCGTCACTGAGATTCAGTACCTATATGGGGGTTTATCTCGCTTTGGTGATAAAAATACTGTTTCCACTTTCCTCCAATGATGTTAGAAGAAAGGAGTAGTACCTACATATGGAATTTTTCGTATCCACCGTGCTCCAAGTATTTATTTATTTATTTTTATTGGATTATTATTATATACATAACGATTGGTTATTAGAATGGTGGACAATTTTGACGGAAGTGCAGTGAATACAAAAGTACCTCAATCCCGTACTCCCGCCTACAGGTCCTTCGTGGAAACAGATGGTATACTTATCACAATAGTGAAATAGGATCGTAAAATGGCGATTATTTTACAATCTCACCTCGCTTCAATACCTACCGGTAAACAGTAAGTAGGTACCTACTGAAACATTTAGGTATAAAAAGGTAACTTAACAAAGCTAGCCAATGAAAAAGTGATACATGAATCATTACCTAGGTAGAATGTACCTACATACATTACCTGGGTAGGTTAAAAAAACTGAGATAGGTATATTTTGTTTGTGTTAGAGACCTGAGTCACAATTAATGATTACCTACCTACTAGCTGTTGCCCGCCGCAGGTAATAATTCATCTCTATTCCAAATTTCAGCTAAATCGGATTCGTAGTTGCAGCGTGAAGGAGTAACAAACAAACACACACATACCTACATACAAACTTTCACCTATATTAGTGTGATGTGCACATAGAAACTTTCGTACAAAATAGGTTTAGGGAAGGATTTTCTCAAAACCGTTTCTTAACTGACTTCTACCCATTACAAAGAACCTACCTTCCAAATTTCAAAGTCAACAGTAACACTATTAAAATTTTCCCATAAAACTTCCATCCCCTATTTTACCACCCAGGGGAATTTTCCAAAACGACTTATACAGATTTTTAATATCTAAAGCTGATAACATAAATAACGATTTTCACGTCTCTAACTTCAAAAACACGGGACTTTCATATAAACTTCCAACCCCTATTTCACCCCCTTAGAGCGATAGTTTCTCAAAATCGTTTCTTAGTTGTCACCTACCATTACAAAGAACCTACTTTTCAAATTTCAAGTTTGTAGGCTTTAGAGTTCCCGAGATATCGTGATTACTTAGTCAGCGAGTCAGTGAATCAGTGAGTGGTATTTCTCTTTTATATATATATACTAGCTGTCCCGGCAAACGTTGTTTTGCCATATTATTTATATTTGAACCGTTTACGCAGCGCATGCAACGGAAGCCCTCAAATAGGGATAATTTTCCCCTGTTTTTGCAACATTTTTCACTGATGCTTCGCTCCTATTCGTCGCAGCGTGATGTTATCTAGCCTATAGCCTTCCTCGATAAATGGACTATCCAACGGTGAAAGAATTTTTAAAACAGGTCCAGTAGTTCCTGAGATAGCGCGTTCAAACAAACAAACAAGCTTTATAATATTAAGTATAGATAATATATAGTATATACCTACTATAGAAGTGTAGATATAGATTATTCTTTGTTAGGGTTCCGTACCAAAATGGTAAAAATGGAACCCTTATGGTGTGACTTTCTCCGTCCGTCCGTCTGTCTGTCACACTCGATTATTTCAGTAACTAATAAAGCTATCGACATGAAATTTGGAATATTTGTGCATAATAGTAACCCAACATCATTAAAATTAAAACAAATCGAAAATTATTTTTAGTAAAGTAATTGAAAAAGGGGGAAAATCGGGAGTTTGAAATTTCAAAGTATGATAACTATACTGAGTGGGATATCATATGAAAGGGCTTTATCTGTACCTACATTCTAAAACAGATTTTTATTTATTTTTATGCATAATAGTTTTTGAGCTATTGGGCAAAATGTCGAAAAAAATACCGTTCCCCCGTTATCTCCGAAGTTTACCAATTAAAAAATCTGAAATAATTATGGTTAATAGATATTTACGTATATTTTACAGGAAAAATAAAACCAATGCTCTAACTAACATAGTTTTTTTGGTATTAACAATTAACCTCTACAAACAAAGTTAGTTTTGCTGGTTCCCTAAGAAACGTGATTTTTTGGTTTTATTCCTCCAGTACGGAACCCTCGGTGCACGAGTCCGACTCGGACTTGACCGGTTTTTTTTAATTCAAGTAGTACAGACCTATCTGTTTATGGAATGAAAATAAAAACTTTTTTCTATAGAATAGAATTTATTTTTTAAGTTAAAATAATGTTTTATTCACTTATCGCTACTTAGAAACAAAATATTATAAAAAAATGCAACAATAATAGTAATCTATCTAATACAACAAAATTATCTTAATTCCTATGGTCTAATTATACCCTAATAAGGTCACACAGCTATAACAAGCAACCCCTGATGCCTGCAAGCTCAGTATTCCTGAGTGTTTTCGCTCTACAAGACCCCTCACTGGGAAGGATTTGAGGAACCTGCACAGCTGCAAAGAAGAAGAAAAAAACCTTCTTCATATTGATGAGATTTGCTTCAGACATCAGAGTCAGCAGCAGTACGTCTCCTTCTGGGATATGTAGGCTGTAAACAATATTCCCATTTAAATAGGTACTTATAGTTCTACACTTGTTTTATTTTTATCCTCATGAGTGATCATATAAATATATAGGTGGATGCACCAGACAACATACATTATGCTACTAAAAACAACAATATTATAAAAACCCAAGCCAATTATTAAAAATTGTTTCTGAGCGTTTTTGGAAATTATTATCAACACACATAAAAAAATACATATAAATTAATTGTAGTTTCTCATATTATATCAATGTAGTTTCTACTAATAATTAGAAAAATGAAGATTTCAGAGCAACTTTTTGGAGAGCTTTTTATCCAGAAAATTATATGCAATCATATTTTTGTATCATAGTGAATTTAGATTAAAAACACAAAATACATGATGTTATGGGGACTGTTCACTTTGTATAGGGGTTTTGGCCTGGAGTGGACAGCAACTGAGAGTAATTTAGTAGCTTTAACCAGTAGGAATTAGAAAAATTATAAAGTTTTGTATCCAGGTATTTCTAATTTTAGTAATTTGCACAGGTGTATAAGTAGGATTTTCTAATAAAAAAACAATACTTTTGGTATTTTTGTTTTATTATTCAGATTCATATGTTAATGGAATATTATCTAGGAACTGAGCAGACCGATTGATGTGTTCCTGAAACCTTGCCCAGCTCAAATACCAAATTGTAGTCATTACATGGGCACAGCAACCCACTGTTCGTCGACCCACCATGCATTTGCAGCAATATTACCTTCTCTCCCTGATTCATTATTATGATATATATTATATATTACTTAATCAGCCTATTGATATCCACTGCTGGATATAGGCCTTTCCGAGAGCGCGCCACCACACACGGTCCTCCGCCTTCCTCATCCACCCGCTACCAGCGACCTTCTTTAGGTCATCGGTCCAGCGGGCAGGAGGTCGTCCTACGCTGCGCTTACCGGTACGCAGTCTCCACTCCAGAACACGTCTGCCCCAACGGCCGTCGGTTCTGCGACAGATATGGCCCGCCCACTGCCACTTCAACTTGCTAATCCGTTGGACTATGTCGGTAACCTTGGTTCTCCTACGGATGTCCTCGTTGCGGATTCTATCCTTCAGAGAAACACCCAACATAGCCCTCTCCATAGCACGCTGAGCGACTTTAAACTTGTGGACAAGGCCTACTGTGAGTGTCCACGTTTCTGCTCCGTATGTCATGACCGGCATTATATATATATATAATATATTTTACTGCTTATGTGCATGCTTTGTATCATTCTCAATCTGTCACTTTTCTGCCAGCAGGGGTGGCAGATTTCATCAGATCCATGCAGCTGAAACAAAGTTCACTTATAAGAACAGATTCATAATTAGCTTAGAATAAAATATTATATGTTATGAGGACAGGATGAAGTTAGATTTCTAAACAGGGTTAAATAACTACTGAGCATAAGATACTCGTAGGATTTGGCCATAGCTTCTGAGAATAAGATAGGTTTTAGCCATAGCTTACAAAGATTGTTATAAATAACAAACATTTGTTTAGTTTTTGTGTCCGAAACAAAGCAATAATATATGTTACTTAATAAAAAAAGTGCATAGAGGATAAAGTAACAAATAATAAATATAATATTTACTTGACGGGGTGAGATCCTCTCCATTATAATGTTTTGTATGTGTGCCTCACGTTCTGTGTCAGTATGTAGCCTGTGAGATCTTGTTTGTTAAAGAGCATCCACAGCTCACACAAATGCCACGGGTGACCACCACTAGTAGAAGGTTGATCATCATTAGTCCCAATGGAATGGTGTGACTGGTAAAGAGCTAGAGTCCAGCAAGTATGGCACACTACAGTGCTGTCAGCCACCTGTTAACAAAAAAAATCTTATGTCACACTATAGAATTTAAAATGGAACAACCTAGAATCTTTATTATGATTAATGAATACTGACAATTACTTTTTTACTGCTCACATGCTGTATTTGTCTTCAAATTAAAAATGTTACTTGTATTTTATCGTTTTCATCTGTGGGCAAAGAGACTGCGACTGTACCTATAAACATTAGCGAGAAATAGCAAACAGTACTTACCACTTGGAACCTCTACAAGTTCAAGGCTATGCCTTCTCCTGTGATTTACGTCGGTACCACAATTAATGCATCACAATAATTACATCGTGTTCATGCCAAGTTCATGCCAAGTGTGGGATTGGGTGTTTATGCCAAGGTCTATATTTGTAGGGGTTCTGTCAGTAGTCAGTACCAGTTGGGATGCCAGGGTCGTCGTTCAAAGCGTCATCAGAGTCCATGACCAAAGCAGAAGTCCTTTACAGAAGTCGGTAAGTAGAAAACAAAAACAAAGAAACGAATGCGAATGACTGTGACATTGAATTGCCAAAATGACAGGTCAAAAAAGTCTATGGTCTAGGGTTGCCATACAAACGCATTTCGCAAAAACAAAATCGATTAAATCAATAGCAATCGATAGTACAATAATTAATTAATAAAGCTCATTGTTTTTATTCATTTAATAACAATGTAATACTCGTAATATAATTGTCATTTGTCTGTTCCTGTTTTTTTTACTCTTTTATGCTAACAAATTCCTATTATTTAGTATTGATTTAAGAATACTTTGCCATATTATTAATAAATCGAGTAAAACAATAACCAATCGATTTAAATTATTTGAAATCATCAATTTGAAATGTCTCCGAGGTCGATAGCTTCAATAGTTACCAAAATAATCGTGAGTGTGACAGACGGAGGGACGGACGGACGGACGGACGGACGGAGAAAGTCGCACCTTAAGGGTTCAATTTTTACCATTTTGGTATGGAACCCTAAAAATAAGAATAACATCGACGAACGACAACAATAATAGCCGCCCAGTCAAATTTAGTTCCAAAAATCATCGCGCGACTTCTTTCATAAAAAGAACTTTAAATAATAACGACTCCAAAATTCCGAATCAAAAATGACCACAGACTACAAAATGACGTTTCGCGGTTACTTGCTTTTTGCAGCTCCATAGATAATACACACGAAATGCAGCTCTTTAATAGTGATGTGTTGCAGTGAATACTTACCGATAAATATTGTCGATATTCTTGTCACTTGTAATAATTTATAAACTAATAATACATTATAGGCTTGAGACAACACAATTGAAGGAATTACATTATCATGTTCACATATTTATATAAATTATTATATATATTTTTAATTTTTAATATATATGTATAACTGCTTGTGCTGATTCACTGACTGACTGATTGATCACCTCTTCTGATCAATTTTGTATGAAAAATTTTTTTTCGATTACTATTTCGTATATAAGGGAAAAATTAATTCGGAGGAAAAATACGGAGAGAGCTGATGATTGAGGATTTCGGAGACGGGTGAAGAGCACGGCCAAGCGTATTGCAGATAGGTGGGGGGTGCTCGACCAAATGTCATTCGAAACGTCATCCAATTGGCAATGAGCTAAAAAATTTTCAACCTATCTATTACGTGCAATTATATCTATTATGTGCAATTCTTTGCCAGGTTGTACCTAGCATTTTGACAAAATTATCACTCCACTTCATTCTTTGTCTTTCTCTTGACCTCAAGAGAGAAGAGATCAAGACTCAAGATGAAAACGAAACTAATACTATTTAGTTGTAAATATAAGTACCTTACATGTTGACATGTGGAGCAGAAACGTGGACACTCACAGTAGGCCTTGTCCACAAATTTAAGGTCGCACAGCGTGCTTTGGAGAGGGCTATGTTGGGTGTTTCTCTTAGGGATAGAATCCGCAACAAGGACATCCGTAAGAGAATCAAAGTAACTGACATAGGCCAACGTATTAGCAAGCTGAAGTGGCAGTGGGCAGGTCATATCTGTCGCAGAACCGACGGCCGTTGGGGCAGACGTATTCTGGAGTGGAGACCGCGTACCGGTAAGCGCAGCGTAAGACGGACTCCTGCCCGCTGGACCGACGACCTGAAAAACGTCGCTGGTGTGGTGGCGCGCTCTCGAAAAGGCCTATGCTCAGCAGTGGACGGCTATAGGCTGATAAAGTAAAAATAAAGCGTGCTGACATATTAAGGGCGCCACCCCGGCGCCCTCAGTCGAACACAGACTTATAGTGAACGGACTAGGTATATATTTTTCGATTTGAATAAAAAATAATAATCGATTATCATAATATTATTATAATATAAACTGTTGTTTTTAGTTATTATATTAAAGTATTGTGTACCCTATGGTATGGTATGATATGTAAAAAAAATTATGTAAAAAATCAGAATATACTCTGTGGATCAATTGTCGATCTTTCTATGAAGGCCATCACTAAGCGTCCGTTTTCTATCTATAGACAAAACGGTTAAATTTCAATTTTTCTTTTGTTATGCAAATGGTGAGTGGCTTCTCTAATTTTTTATTTAATTAATTATTTTATTTCCTCTCAATTTCTATGTTTTTTGCAGATAAGTAGTAAAAAATAACTGGACTAATTGTTGATATTATTTAAATATCATTTTTTTAGTATTAACTTGTTTTTAAAAAATTTTAAAGGAAAATTATCTAAACCTATTGTCAAAACTCAAAAGTAATTTCAAAATTTGTGTGTTTCTCCGATTCGATGTATTTGTGGAGAGGCAGTCGATAAACTGGGGCGCCACGGACTTTCCTGCAGTAGAAGCGCTGGCCGTATAGGTACCGCGCCACGCTTAACGCTAGCCTAAATGACATCATCCGTCGTGCTCTTGTCACCGCCGGCGTGCCAGCTGAACCAAATGGCTTGGTGCGAGACGATGGGAGGAGACCGGACGGCATGTCATTGATGCCATGGAAAATGGATAAATAAGCCTTTGGTGTGGGACGCTACGTGCGTCGACACCCTTGCGCTTTCACATCTTCCTAGCATAAAGGGCTGTGCGGGCGCTGCTGTTTCAACAGCAGAGAGCCTCAAGCGGTGCGAATAGAGTAACCTTGTTGGGAATTACGTATTTGAGCCGTTTGGGGTCGAAACTCTGACACTTCTTGTTTTCGGGAGATCTCGAAGTGATTAATCGACGCCTCTCGTGACCAGAGGGCAGGCCTATTCTTAGAAGTATAAGCATTGCCATTCAACGTGGTAATGCTGCTAGCTTTCTGGGCACCTAATTACAATTGACACCAATTCGGAGGAATACTTTGACGCCTAATCTTTTAAAATATCTTCTTTTTATACCCCCTTTAGGTTTTAGTTTTTGTAAATATTTAGTGTAAATTTTTAAGTTTTCGTTTTAATTAAATTTTAGAATTATATATATTTATTTTTCTTACTTATTATAAGTTTTAAACAATCAGTACTTACCCATTTGAATTATTAACATGTGTATTAACATAAATTTTCAATGTAATAATACAATATATTTTATATTTTTAGAAAAATGCCCGGCTCTATTGACAAAATGACACCCTGTATTGGATTTACCGCCATTGCCTCAGGTATGTTTACATGTTTTATATTAAATAAAAACAGATACTTAATATTTTCATTATTTTGGTATCAAAGCTAAGATTTATTCAATATTGATTTAATATTCATTTGTACTCCTTTGAGAATATTGTGATGAACCTTGACTTCAGGGTTTCCTCACTTTATTTTCCTTAACCTTTATGCAAGAATATTTAGTTGCCTGTGTCACTACCATAATATGTATATAATATTGTAACTGAAAAGTTACAAAGCGGTACACCCAAATTGGAACCCCCAACTTCTTGATATGAGGCATAGTTCTGAACTCTGAACCAATAGACTATCGCTGCTTTAAATTACAATTTCCTATATTACAATTTGCAAAAAAGTTTATTATATTTCTGTCAATAATTATATGTTATATGTAAGTAGCTGTCCCGACAAACGTTGTTTTGCCATATTGTTACAAAAAATGTGATAAATGAAGAACCGCTCCACTGATTTTGTGCAACTTTACATAAACCATCTACTAAATAGTCTGAACAAGCCTAAACATTTGATTTGGATAGGTGAGCCAGTATAACGAAAAATGACATTGATTTTTATATACATAGATAACTTGTTGCTTAAAATGACATAGTCACAATAGGTTCATGGTTATTTGTATTAGTACCACAAATAGTTTGTGCACAAGTAAATGAAAAAAAAAACATGTTTGATTAGATAACAAACATTGTATTGTAATTTGTATCATGAATTTGGGAATACCTTTCACTCTTTAATTTTCAAAATATATCCCAGAGACATTAATTAAGTCATACCATTGAGTCATATTCCAAATTACATAAAATACATATATTTATTTCATTCTTTTGCAATTATGTAACAAAGACAAAGAGAGTGCTTTCAAAGCATATTATGTGCAACGTTTACGGGAATGAGTAAGGGATTCACTTTCATATCTACTGCGCTCCTCGTACTGTCGACCTCCATGGCGCAGTGGATCGGATTCTAGTAGGAGGTCGAGATTCGATTCCCGTCACGGTTCTCTTTGAAATTTCATAATTTCTAATTTGATTTAGAATTAGTCTAGTAGGACACTGTAGCTGTGGTTAGTTACAACCCTACCAGCAACGACGCATCGCCAAACAATTTAGCGTTCTGGCGCGATGCTGTATAGAAACCATTCCTTCAAAGTTAATACGATAACATCTTCGGTGGCATCATTATTTACTATCAGGTAAAATCGCAGTCAAGTACCTTGTAGTGTGTAAAAAAAAAATTGTTGATTTTCTTGATTTTACGACGATTTAGCAATACTTCTACCGGAATATTCTTAAGATTAGTGATTGATTACTAAAATAGCGGACAGTCTCGACGGGAGCATAGTGAATACAAAAGTGAATCCTGTAGTCCCACCAGTGGGTCCATTTACCATTGTAAATAACTATAATACTGAAACACATTCATGAAATATAGAAACTCACATACATACACACATACATACATGAACTCTAAAAACATTACACTCCTTTTTTTGAGCAGTCGTGTAAAAACAAGTTAGCCACTAAAAGTGAAAAAAGATTACTCACAAGATAAATAATTAATGTACATAAAGTGACAATAAACAGATATTTTCATTTGCACCGAACCTGGGTCATATTTATAAAGTAATGGTTATGTTACAACAGTAAATTAAACTTATTAAAAAGTAGATTTTATTAATTATTATCAAACAAGAAAAAAAGCTTTAACTGTCTATACAAAGTGTAACAAAATTATGAAATAATACTGAAGGGTACATTTAAATGAATTAGATTAAGATATTATACAGTGTTTTTTTTTTTAACTGGGACAGTATGGGAAATCTTTAACTATTGGAGATAAAGAGAAACGCTCTTATGAACCACGAGACCGATTTTAGTGAAAATTATTTTGGTATATTTAATTTTTTGGTCAAGTGTGAGTTGTCCTTGGAAATCAACAAAATTGACTAAATTTTTTTGTGTCGCCTATTGACTCTATTGTTCTTGCAAGGATTATTCCATTGTATGGGGAGAAAAAAATCCTGACAGCGAAAGTTGGTGAAATTTAATAAAATATTTTGTCTGGACTGTCCCAGTTAAAAAAAACACTCTGTTTACTATAACTGAAAGTAGGTGTCAATAGATCTGTTAAATCATTTCAAACTTAGTGATTGTTACAGCCAAAGTGATTAAATAGCTATTATATTAATGACTGGCCATTATGTATAGCAACTAAATTATCCAGACATCGGCCATCGGCCTCGTGGTTCCGAAGAGCTTTTTCCTGTATCTTCAATAGATTTCCCCATACTGTCCCAGTTAAAAAACACTGTATAAGTATATCTTAAAAAATATATCGTATAAAACATTTTTTCAATATGCAACTACTAAAAATATTTTTTACCCCTGTCCATCGCATTTATTAATTCTCTAATATTTCTGGTTTCCTATCATAAAAATAATATAATATTTTGCAGTAATTTCATAAATCTTAACGTTTATTTCACCAGCTTTTATTTAGTTTCACTTATACCAATGTTTGTTTGTTTGATTTTAACTTTTAATTTTTTCTTATCTAATCTTGCAAATTAAATTTGATCCACTTCCGGTTACCGATTGAGCTGAAATTCTGCATGCATACGTCATTCAAATGACAGTGAAAAATTATTATGACATGAAGCTGATTTGATGATGAAACTGTAAGGTAGCCATAGGAACTCAGTAATTAAATAATAACCTCATCAAGAGGGCTCGACAGTTTTATCTGATAAGTACTTTGATGCTAAATGAAAATTAAGGTCTGATCAGCTACAAAGTGACCATAAATTGGCGTAAAAATAAATATTATTCTTTAAAAAAATATTTTTTAATGATTACTTGTTTATTTATAGGTTCGATGCATCAGGGCCAATTGCGTCGTGATGCATCAACTGGCGAAATGGTGAATGCGCAATGCGTTGCTATTTCAGCATACGCGTCTGTTTACTCAAGTCTCAAAAAGAGACGCGATTTTACCTCTCGTGAAATTGATACACTTTTGTCCTGCGGGGATAAACTATACGCGCGAATTTTAAATGACTTAAAAAGAACTAATAGATTTCACAATGACTATTTAGATCCGGATTCAGAATTGCCGTCTGATATCCGCGTCGATAATTTTTTAGCTCACTTAAGTAACAACTGGATAACAAATAATTTATTTCCAGAAGATGGAAGTCACTTTAACGTACGAAATGCAATTCTTTCGTTAAAAAACCTCATGATTCGTGACATTTTTAACGAAACTCATGTAGATGCTTCAGATAGCTATTTAATTACAGGTCAGTTAAAAACAATGTCGTTTTGGCGTCACAACGGTTATTATTATTTGTTTAATAGTCACGGAGTAGACGAAAAAAACAAAAGGAACAACGCGGTCGAAAATTTGAACGTCGCGCGACTTTTTCGTTCGGAAAATGTAGAAGGATTAGCCACATTAATAATCAAAAGTTATACTCATTCAAAAGATGAGTACCAAATCAATAAAATCCGCGTGGAAAATCTATGCGCTATTAATGAGACAAATTTACAATCACAGGCGATCCTTACAGATCCAAAACTCACTACTTTAAAACCAGTTGTAGTTTTAGAAAGATTTAATACGCGTGGAATTAATGTGCCACAAATTTACAAAATAACTAACAAACAACCTGTTAAAGAAGTTGCAACCAATAAATATGATGATATAAAATTAAAAATGAACCCAGTTGTTATCTTAACCAAAATTGACAACGCTCTTTGCAAAAAACAAGTCGGTAGGCCTAAAAAACAGCAACGGGGACGTAAACCATCAAAACAAAATGCGCATTTAGATGCATCGAAAAAATATAATAAAAATAAACCAGCAATTAATAAGGCCGCAGTAAAAACTTACACAGAAAAACATCCAAAAATTAATCAAAAAGCAGTCAAAACGTATACAGCTAAAAAACCGGAAATAAACCGAAAAGCAGTCAAAACGTATACAGCTAAAAAACCGGAAATTCATCAAAAAGCAGTCAAAACGTATACAGCTAAAAAACCGGAAATAAACCGAAAAGCGGTAAAAACGTATACAGCTAAAAAACCGGAAATTCATCAAAAAGCAGTCAAAACGTATACAGCTAAAAAACCGGAAATAAACCGAAAAGCGGTAAAAACGTATACAGCTAAAAAACCGGAAATAAATAAAGCTTCCGTTCAGCAGTATAATGCAACCAACCGAAATATCGATCCAGAATTGCGAGGAACAAATTTGATTGCCCAAAAACGCGACGATGAACTTAATATAGTTAAATTGTTTTCGTTAAAAAACTCGTCACTGTTGGATCCTGGTATACACGTGTGTTCGATTTGTCAAACGCGACTCTTTTTTGAAGAAAAAACGCGTACAAAATGGTGCTGCGGGCAAGGCGCCTACAATGTTCAAAATTTAGAACCGCTTACCGAGGAATTTTATAGCCATACGTCGTTTTTAAATAGACCGCGCGCTTACAATAATTTATTCGCTTTCTCTGCGCTAGGCGTGTCTCACGGATACCAGCAACCTAACACCGGAATAACATTTTTAAAAATTCAAGGTCGCGTTTACCACAGAGTATTTGATTTAGGATATTCAGATAGTAGTAATCCTATCGGAATGTACGTGCATGACGATAATGAAATTCGCGAACGACAAGCCCAAAATCTAAATTTAGATCTGCAAGTTATTCGTTCAATTACAAATTTTATGTATAACGTAAATCCGTACATTGAATGTTTCAAACGATTAAATCGCGAAACTTCCGAAAACGCTCACATTATTTTTGAACAAACGTCACGTCGTTCGCATGGAAATATTTTGGGTGATCTCCCACTGGGCAAAGAATTGGCTGCAATTATTAGAACCGAAGTAGAACAGTTCGCTCCTCATTGTATCGCTATTTGGAAAGAAGGCCACCGTTGCCCCCACACAGTTGATATTTTAAATCCGTGTTATGAAAGTTTTCAATATCCTTTACTGTATCCATATGGTAACTCCGGTTGGTACCCAAATAAATTAGATAACAATGGCAGTAAATTGACACAGTTAAAGTATGTTAGATGTTTACTATTATCAGAATCGCGGTTTTCGGAATTTAATCGTCTCTCAGAGGAGTGGACTATAGATATGTTTAATAGAATTTCTGATGAACGGTTACGTTATTTAAGCAATATGCAAACTAAAAATTCCGACTCTGCTATTAGGTCAGCGCCTCTTAATGAAATTGAAGCATTAAATAATGACGAGACTATTCAAGGCGAAGGCGGTATTGTCCCTGGAAAAATATATCTTCCATATAGTTTTACTGGGAGCCCCAGGTACATGAAATTAAAGTATTTAGATTCAATAGCCTGTGTAAATAGATTAGGACAACCTTCATTTTTTATAACAGTTACTTGTAATCCAAATTGGGCTGAAATTAAACAGTCTGTCCCTTCAGGACAAAAAACTAATCCTCTAATTTGTGCCAGAGTTTTTAATTTAAAATTATCGCAACTAATTAAAGATATCCGTTCCGGAAAATGGTTTGGAAACTCTGTTTATCTCATGTACGTTATTGAGTTTCAAAAAAGGGGTCTGCCTCATGCACATATTTGTTTTAGAGTCGAAGGCGGAGGCCCGGTACATAATACCGATATTGACAAATTTGTCAGGGCCGATATACCTCATCCGTCTGAAGCTGATGGTAGATTACGTAAAGCTGTACTAGATCATATGATTCACGGTCCTTGTGGCCTTTCTAATAGAACTGATCTCCCTTGTTGTGATAATGAAAAACAAAAGTGTTCTAAATTTTTTCCAAAACGCGAAACGGACACTACGTTCTTTGATGATAGAGGCTTCGTTAATTTAAAACGGAATAGTTCGAATGAAGCCGAAATAACATATAGAGGTAAAAAAATTAAAATCAACGATCTTTGGGTAGTTCCATACAACGCCGCCTTACTCCTGAAATACGATTGTCATATTAATGTCGAAGTATCTACAACTACTGCCGTTATCAAATACTTATTTAAATATATTACAAAAGGCGCTGATCATTCTCGCGTAGCTGTTGTTTTGGACGAAAATCGTAATGACGAAATTGAAAATTACGTGACCAAAAGATATTTAGGTTCCTGCGAAGCGACGTGGCGTATTTTAGAATTTGATTTAGTTTGCCGCGAACCTAACGTCAAACAACTCGCTGTTCACCTAGAGGGGCAACAATATGTATATTTTAAAACCGGCACTGAAACGGAAGCTGCACATCGTGCGACATCAGATTTAATAACTTATTTCAATCGGCCTGCTGGAGTAAATTTTGATCAATTAACTTATCAAGATTTTTATGAAAAATATATTGTTCACTCTACACGTCCCCGAATCAAAAACGTGGAAATTTTTGAAACCTCAAATAACCGGTTCGTAACCCAGAGACAGCGAGGCGAACTCGTGGCGCGGTTATTTTTCGTTGCACCAAACAGAGGTGAACAATTTTATTTACGTCTTTTATTAGCCTCACATCCCTGTCGTAGTTACAGAGACCTTTTAAATTTAGGTGGTCCAGATTGCATGACGTTCCAGGAAGCTGCCAAAACAGTCGGGCTCGCGAACGATGAAGCTGAATACGAAAAAGCTATGACTGAGGCTTGTGCTTTTTTTACTGGACCGCGTCTGCGTAGCTTTTTCGTTCTTTTAGCCGTAAACGGTATTCCAGTCGCGTCTCTCTGGACAAAATTCCGCGATCAAATCAGTGAAGATTTCATCCATCGTCAACCCGAAAACATTGATCGCGCATATCATGCATGTCTCGTAGCAATCGACCGCCTTTTGAGAAGACATGGTACATGCTTAATCGAGCAGGGTTTGCCAGACATTGCCGATGAAACAACGGAGCTAGGGCGCGAACAAACAGAATATAATCGGAATGCTTTAAAAGACTTCGTAAATGATTGGTTGCCTAAATTATCACCAGAGCAAAATGAAATATACGAATATGTAAACAATCTTGTAACCAATCAAAGTTTTCGCGAATCTCAAAACAGCGCAATTTTCATTGACGGCCCCGGCGGCACCGGTAAAACCTTACTTTTAAATGTTATTACTGCACACGTTAGGGGTAATTTAAATGGTATTGTTTTATGTACCGCATCGTCAGGTATCGCCGCGCAAAACCATGAAAATGGTACAACCGCACATAGCATGTTCCGGTTTCCACTAAATCTTATAGATGATCTCGGGTATTGGAATATTACAAACGGTTCACAAAGAGCAGAACTTATATATAATGCAAATGTTATAATTTTTGACGAAGCTCCGATGGCTCATAAATGGCTCATTCATTTATTAGACAGATCTTTGCGCGATTTAATGCAAAATGACAAAATTTTTGGTGGAAAAATTATTATTTTTGCAGGTGATTACCGCCAAATACCACCCGTAGTAGTCGACGCCAAACATAATTCAGACGTGTTCAATGCCTCTGTAAAATCTTCACCTGTTTGGCAAAAATTAAAAACCTTCTCTTTGGTAACATCACAAAGATGTAGAGAGGATCCCGAATTTTCTAAATTTTTATTACAATTGGGATCAAATCAATTAGCTACTGTAACTTTGCCTACCAACCGAGCTATTCAAAATTTAGTTAATCTCTCAATGATTTCATTTGTTTCTCAATTAGATGACTTAATTAATTTTGTGTATCCAAATGTCATATTAAATGAACCGGATATTTGCGTTCATAGATCTATATTATCAACCCATAATGCAAGCGTATCCGAAATTAATGCCAAAGTATTAGAACTTTTACCTGAAGACCCTTTACATTTTTACTCCATTGACGAAGTAGTTAGTGACAATGCCGACCAAATTTTTCTAGGCGTCGACATTTTAAACCGGATGCAACCAAAAGGAATACCGGAACATGATTTAACTTTAAAAGTAGGATGTGTGTGCATGATTATGCGAAATTTAAATTTCTCCGATAAATTGGTAAACGGGACCAAAGTCATTGTCGTAAATACATCTCCTCGTCTAATAACAGTTCGCAAGCCGGGACTATCAGATTATTATTTAATACCGAGAATTCTTTTTAAAGCGCCCATCGAACCAGGTAGTCCCATCGAAATGTGCCGCCGGCAATTTCCATTACAAGTTTGTTACGCCATGACGATTCATAAATCTCAGGGTCAAACAATAAGCCGTGTTGGGGTAGACTTGCGTTCCGATGTTTTCAGTCACGGTCAACTTTACGTCGCTCTGAGTCGCGTTCAACATCGTCAACACATTAAAATTCTTATAAATAAAGAACGCGTTATAAACGGCAACCCGCTCGCAAATAATGTAGTTTATCCGCCCTTATTATAAGTACACGCAGCTTCCTGAAAATTGTTCACCTTATCAGATGGCAATCAATAATCATGATTATATTTTATTTTAAATTATAAAATTATGTTGAAATAGCAACTATTTTGCGTATTTTTTTATTGTACATAAGTAGTTAGTTTATAGTTTGCATTTACAGACATGCATTTACAGTGTTACACTATTTACAAAATGAAATTAAAGATTTGGTATTGAATCAATCACTGAAGTAAATTACTTTGCTTTATGTTTGTGATTTGTTTGTAAATGATGAACATTATAGTGAGGACGGTATTGAGATATAATTTGAGTATAATTGTGATTTATCACATTTCCTTCGTCTTATGTTTTAAAATTTATTCAAGATGATATTGTTTAAATTTAGCAATTTAAATTTGAAATAAATTATTTTATGATACTAAATAGTAATTACCAAAACGAAATCGTCTTTTTATTATTTTGTATTTATTACTAGCTGACCCGGCGAACTTCGTTCGGCTTGACAGTAGATTTTTTAATTTTTAATTTTTTTTAATAACTAACTCATATTAAGTAACAATATCCCTATGAAAAAATAATAACAATATTTAAGAGTCACGTTTACGTTCACGCGTCAAATTTAGAGATTTTGTAAGGATGCACCATTATTTTTCTAAAATAAAATAATTTTTCTAAAATAAAGGAACTTTTCATCAGTTACTTGCCAAAAAAAGTAATTTCAAAGATTAGCGAGAACAAACAGACAGACAGACAGATTAACAAACAGACAGACAGACACAAAAATTGTAAAATGTTATTTTTGTGTATGTATAATATACATATGGTAAAAACAGTTATTTCAATATTTCAAACAGACACTCCAATTTTATTATGTGGATATATAATGAATCTCAGTAAAATGCCTTGACTATGTCTTCACCATTTACATATTACATATACATTATACTAGAGACAAAGTATTTTACCAAGTAATTGATGCATATTATTTTTTTTTCTTTTCACACATCAATGACAGTGAGGAAACACGTAATTGTATTTAAGTAGTCCAAAAATATTAAAAAAAAATCATAAATAATGACTTTCACTAACATACACACTTTTTACATTCTACGAGTTAGTACTTAACTGCAATTCCACCTGATGGTAAATAACGATGCAGTCGAAAATATTATCTAACATACTAACTTGAAAAAAATAAGTAACCGCCCTCCAGCGATTTCCACACAGTGTCACGATGGAACACTAAATCTTTGCTGGTAGAATGTTAACCAGCCATAACCAAAGTTTGCACCAGACCCAAGATATTTGTTTTGTAAATACGCTTATTTATTTACTTGTTAGTTTAATTACATTGCTACACGCTTATTACATTGCTACACGCTTATTACATTGCTACACGCTTATATATACTTGTTATTTAGTATTTAAGTATACCTACGCTTTGTTATTTTAGTAGATCGTAAATAGGTTTCGTTGACTTAGATACATTTATTATTTATCCTAATAACATTTATATAAATAACATTATTTTTTTAATAAAATTTTATATTTTATTCAAATAACCTTTTTTTAAAATAGTGACCATAACTCACAGACTTTTGACTGATTTTAGATATTATGTATACTTATGTATGTTTTATTTAATTTGTAATTATTTTAATAAATTATGCATGTACATTATATTTAAACGGTTTTTATTTTTTAAATTATAAATAAATACTTTTTTTCGCATTATTTAAATTTATTTGTATGTTATATTGATATGTAACTATTGTAAAATATCATATATATATTATATATTATATATTTTTAATCTAAAATCATTAATATTTTATAAAATTTGTTTATTTATTAATATTTTGTTGGTATAGACTATAGACAATTTAACCAACTGACAAACTGACATTTTTCTTTCCTTTACTAACTCATAAACACGTACACTTTAGTAATATTGATCGTATTTAAGTAATGCTTTTATTAGTTTAGTTTGATTAGTTTAGTTGTAGTTAGTCGGGGAGTAAAAGACGCTCGGATTAGTCATTATTATTAACTACTCTGATCGTCATTTGCCAACCTCACCTGCCCGCGGTGCTCCCTGCTAAGGACGTTTACATGATCTTTACCAACTTGCACTAACTAGCTGCATGACTGCTTGCCAACTTTCTACGTATGTATACGCCCTTACTAACGAGGCACTGGCACCAAAATTATGAAATTTAACTCATCTTTGTATTTGTCAAAGTTAATATCTAACCTTCTTATTTATAAACGTATAATAGCGGTAGAATAATTATTCTCTATTTTGTTTTTTCCCCTCAAATGTCAAATTAATATTGACAAACTAAAGACAAAACAGTATAGGTACCTATTCCAACACTATTGAATGTTTATGAATAAAAAAACTAAAAAGTCAATATAATTATGATGTTTCCATACTGGTAAGTTGTATGAGGCCAACAACAGAACATATTATACTCGTATTTCCATTTAAAAATGTTTAATTTTAATCATTCTTTTGTTTATTTCATTCAATAATAAAAATGTAGGTATTAAAAGACCACATGAAATCATAGTACAAATTTAAAATTTATCTTAAATACTTAATACACTGTTATGTTTTACACAAAAATGAAACTAATTCTTAAAAATAGATACAAAGATGAGTTATATTACAATTTTATTACTGATACAAATACGCATATAATATTTCTTGTTTGTTTACAGACTCAATAAAAAGACGATCATAGTTTCCACTGCAGAGTAGTCGGTCTGGGTTAGCGACTAATTTCATAAGAAACCGTCGCACATAGCCCAGGATGCACCAGAAACGCTACTTTTGAAACTAGTGAGTATTCATAACATTGGTATGCAATATAATTCATGCTCCTAAGAATATAAATCCAATATACGAATACGGAATACCTTTCACCACAAAACAGCAATAAAATTTCAGCATCAATCCAGTAAAATATTTAATTAAAAGTTGACAATTTGTACTTTGTTTATCAAATTTTTATAATCTTATTCTTCAGTAAATTTTTTTATAAAATATTTTATGTATATATAATTCTTTGTAATTAAATTTACTCTAAGAAAGTTCGATTTTTTCTAATGATCATTTATTCTATTACAGATAACTACAATGAACGCAGTAATGCTGCAATCTATTGCTGGGCTACAGAGGAAGAGTAACTACATCGAACGTGTTGATCCTACAATTTATAAATACTTTGATAATAATGTATCTAACTACTGAAGTACTTAAACTCAATATAACAACCTTTTTTTTAACAACGGTCAGACAACTTCCAATATTAAACTTATCTTTTAGTTACAACTAGCTAACCCGGCGAATTTCGTTCCACTTAACAATCGATTCTTTAATCATGATCTTCAGACAGCGCCATCTGTTGATGATCCTTAAGAACTAAGTTTGATAGGACAGATAATTATTTTTCTAAAATAAAAGAATTATTTTTTTCTAAAATACACGTAGCTTAAGTAACTCCTTATTACATCAGCTACCTGCCAAAAAATCCCGTCAAAATCGGTCCAGCCATTTCAGAAATTACCCAGAAGAAACAGACAAAAATTTTAAAATGTTATTTTGCTGTATGTATCGTATATATATTCACATACATGTATTAAAAAACGGTTATTTCAATATTACAAACAAACACTCCAATTTATAATACAGATGTACTCCAATTTATAATACTTACTACATTTTATTCACATGGTACCTAAAGTATTAAATAAATTATAATAAAAATTATATTCGTTTTATTTAATTCGCCATCACAATAATACCTAATTCAAAATACACCTGATACTCGACAGATCACTAAAACAGAATGCAGATAAAAAGGTAAATATGGTAAAATGTCTATTTTATATAAACTCAAACAACTTTTTTTAGGGCCAGAGAACTTCCAATATTAAACTTATCTTTTTATACTATTTCCAATCCTTTATTTTCTCAATGACAGATGAGACAGAACAATAGCGAGGAATCAGAAAGAGACCATATTACTTTTGTCTCTCTCTGATCCCTCGCTATTACTATATCTGTCTCATCTGTCATCGAGAAAATAAAGGATTGGAAAGAGTATAATTACAACTAGCTGACCCGGCGAACTAAGCTTAATGTCGGACAGATAATAATTTTTCGAATTAAAATAATATTTTTTTTTAATTAAACGTAGCCTAAGTTACTCCTTAATACTTCAGCTACCTGCCAAAAAAGTCCCGTTAAAATCAGTCCAGCCATTTCAGAGAGCAGGAACAAACAGACAGACAAAAATTGTAAAAATGTTATATTGGTGTATATAATTCACATACATTTAGTAAAATTGGTTATTTCAATATAACAAACCCACTCCAATTTTATTATAATTATGTAGCATTAATAAAGTTAAATCTAAACACATCCCGCGAGCTGCTTTAGCAGCTCGCGCCCCCACGCGAAAAACTAGTTATTATAATATATATAGCTCGATTACCACTGACTCACTCACTCACTCACTCATTGACATAATTGTTCTCCCAGAAGGAGACTGAAAACGATATAATGATGTATGGGGGATGTGTTTGGGTGCGGGAGTCGAGTAGGGAAAAATTATGAAATTTTAGAAAAACAAGATGGCGGCCGACGTGATTTCTGTAACTTTTTTGTTTTCCGACCGATTTCGTTCAAACTCGCAACGATTGTAGATATTAGTAAACGATTAATAGAAAAAATGGAAAATTTTGGAAAAACAAGATGGCGGCCGAGATTTTCGCAAAATTTTCTCCTGTAAAATTTTGTATGAAAAAATTTTTTTTCACAAACACTTTCGTGAAGAGGAGAACTATTTCTTTCGGGGACAGTATGGAGAGAGCTGATGACTGAGGATTTTGGAGACGGGTGAAGGGCTCAGCCAGGGTATCGAAGATAGGTGGGGGGTGCTCGACCAAATACCATTTGAAACCTCGTCCAATTACCAATGAGCTGAAAAAAAATTCAAAATGGCGGAAAAAACATGGCCGCCATACAAATTTTGTTGGTCTCTATCTCGGAGGGTATGACAGTTGGAAAAGTAGTTTTATAGCAAAAGATGATCGAAATGGAGATATCTATTTAGTGACAAGAAAAAAAATTCAAAATGGCGGAATTTTTTTTTCATAAAAAATGTATGGAAGAGACCTAGAAGGAGACGGAAAACGATAATATGATGTTTATGGGATGTGTTTGGGTACGGGATTCGAGTAGGAGGAAAATATAACATTTCCAAAAAACAAGATGGCGGCCGACGTGATTTCTGTAACTTTTTTGTTTTCCAATCAATTTCGTTCAATCTCGCAAGGAATGTAGGACTTGGCAAACGATTAACAGAAAATGTGGAAAAATTTGGGAAAACAAAATGGCGGCCGATATTTTCGCAAAATTCTCTCTTGTAAAATTTTGTATGAAAAATTTTTTTTCACAAACACTTTCGTAAAGAGGAGAACTATTTCTTTCGGGGACCGTATGGAGAGAGCTGATGATTGAGGATCTTGGAGACGGGTGAAGAGCACGCTAAAGGTATTGGAGAAAGGTGGGGGTTGCTCGACCAAATGTCATTTGAAACCTCGTCCAATTACCAATGAGCTGAAAAAAAATTCAAAATGGCGGAAAAAACATGGCCGCCATACATATTTTGTTGGTCTCTATCTCGGAGGGTATGACAGTTGGAAAAGTGGTTTCATAGCAAAAGATGATCGAAATAGGGATATCTATTTAGTGACAAGAAAAAAAAATTCAAAATGGCGGATTTTTTTTTCATACTAAATTGTATGGCGATTGGGTACCTACCTACTAATTTTTGCTAAATCCGAGTATGACCGACCACGTAAATTGCTACAAGCAGTTACGCGGTCCGCTTTAGCGGGCCGCGCCGCCACGCGAAAAACTAGTTATAATATATATAGCTCGATTACCACTCACTCACTGACTGATTGACATAATTGTTCTCCCAGAAGGAGAGTGAAAACGATATAATGATGTATGGGGGATGTGTTCGGGTGGGGGATTCGAGTATGGGAAAAATCTGACATTTCCGAAAAACAAGATGGCGGCCGACGTGATTTCTGTAACTTTTTTGTTTTCTGACCGATTTCGTTCAAACTCGCAACGATTGTAGATAATAGTAAACGATTAATAAAAAAAATGGAAAATTTTGGAAAAACAAGATGGCGGCCGAGATTTTCGCAAAATTTTCTCCTGTAAAATTTTGTATGAAAAAATTTTTTTTCACAAACACTTTCGTAAAGAGGAGAACTATTTCTTTTGGGGACAGTATGGAGAGAGCTGATGATTGAGGATCTTGGAGACGGGTGAAGAGCACGCTAAAGGTATTGGAGATAGGTGGGGGGTGCTCGACCAAATGTCATTCGAAACCTCGTCCAATTACCAATGAGCTGAAAAAAAATTCAAAATGGCGGAAAAAACATGGCCGCCATACAAATTTTGTTGGTCTCTATCTCGGAGGGTATGACAGTTGGAAAAGTGGTTTCATAGCAAAAGATGATCGGAAGGGGGATATCTATTTAGTGACAAGAAAAAAAATTCAAAATGGCGGATTTTTTTTTTCATAAAAAATGTATGGAAAAGACCTAGAAGGAGACGGAAAACGATAATATGATGTTTATCGGATGTGTTTGGGTACGGTATTCGAGTAGGGGGAAGATATAAAATTTCCGAAAAACAAGATGGCGGCCGACGTCATTTCTGTAACTTTTTTGTGTTCCGACCGATTTCATTCAAACTCGCAACGATTGTAGATATCAGTAAACGATTAATAGAAAAAATGGAAAATTTTGGAAAAACAAGATGGCGGCCGAGATTTTCGCAAAATTTTCTCCTGTAAAATTTTGTATGAAAAATTTTTTTTACAAACACTTTCGTAAAGAGGAGAACTATTTCTTTCGGGGACAGTATGGAGAGAGCTGATGATTGAGGATTTCGGAGACGGGTGAAGAGCACGCTAAAGGTATTGGAGATAGGTGGGGGGTGCTCGACCAAATGTCATTTGAAACCTCGTCCAATTACCAATGAGCTGAAAAAAATTCAAAATGGCAGAAAAAACATGGCCGCCATACAAATTTTGTTGGTCTCTATCTCGGAGGGTATGACAATTGGAAAAGTGGTTTCATAGCAAAAGATGGTCGAAATGGGGATATCTATGTAGTGACAAGAAAAAAAATTCAAAATGGCGGAATTTTTTTTTTATAAAAAATGTATGGCGATTGGGTACCTACCTACTAATTTTTGCTAAATCCGAGTATGAGCGACCACGTAAATTGCTACAAGCAGTTACGCGGTCCGCTTTAGCGGGCCGCGCCCCCACGCGAAAAACTAGTTACTATATATATAGCTACTCGTGCTGATTGGCCACTGACTGACTCACTGACTGATTGATCACCTCTCCTGAACAATTTTGTATGAAAATTTTTTTTTTCGTGAATGAGGTCGTATAGAAGAAAAAAATTCATTCGGAGGAAAAATACGGAGAGAGCTGATGATTGAGGATTTCGAAGACGGGTGAAGAGCACGGCTAGGGTATCAAAGCTAGGTAGGGGGTGCTCGACCAAATGTCATTCGAAATGTCATCCAATTGGCAGTGAGCTGAAAAAAATTTCAAAATGGCGGATTCAAAATGGCCGCCATTCGAATTTCGTCGATATCTCGGAAAGTATAAAAGATGGAAGAACGGTTTCTTGACAAGAGTTGATCAGGATCCGAAGGTCTATACGACGGATAGAAAAAAAATTCAAAATGGCGGACTTTATTTTTTTCATAGAAAATGTATGGGGAATTTTGAAGAGACGAAAAATTGAAAACTTTGCAAGTGTATGATGTGGTTCTTCAGAGAACTTCCAGAGAATAATATGGAATGAGATGATGATTGAGGATTTCGGAGACGGGTGAAGAGCACAGCCAGGGTA
This sequence comes from Coenonympha arcania, assembly GCA_036785405.1. NCBI lineage: Eukaryota > Metazoa > Arthropoda > Insecta > Lepidoptera > Nymphalidae > Coenonympha > Coenonympha arcania. The sequence continues at coordinate 11,474,930 of CM072067.1, forward strand.
TCGTAAATAGGTAGGGGGTGCTCGACCAAATGTCATTCGAAATGTCATCCAATTGGCAGTGAGCTGAAAAAAATTCAAAATGGCGGATTCAAAATGGCCGCCATACAAACTTCGTGGTTGTCTATTTACGAAAGTATAAAAGATGGAACAGTGGTTTTTTAGCAAGAGGTGATCGGGATCTCAAAATCGACGAAATGAATGGGAAAAAATCAATGTTGCGGAATTTATTTTTCCGTGCAAATTGACATGCACAGTTCTACGGAGAACCAGCAGAGATGATGATCTGATGATCTAGGATTTGGACGATGATTGAGGAGCACGGTCATGGTTTTAAAGATAGTTAAGGGCAGTTTGAACAAAAAGTATGCTGAACCTCATCCGATGAGGTTCAGCGTATTTTTGTTTGAACTGCCCTTAACTATCTTTAAAACCATGACCGTGCTCCTAGGTAATTTTTTCAGGCCACTGCCAATCGGATTCCAATTGGCGGTGGAGATGACGGCGATACTTTTATGTGCGGGAAGACTGCACGCGGGCCACATGTGGCCCGCGCCTCCACGCACCCTACTAGTTAATATATATATAGCTACTCGTGCTGATTCACTGATTGACTGACTGACTCATTGACCACCTCTCCTGAACAATTTTGTATGAAAAAAAAATTTTTAATGCCCATTTCGTATATAAGGGAAAAATTCATTCGGAACAAAAATACGGAGAGAGCTGATGAGTGAGGATTTCGGAGACAGGTGAAGAGCACGACCAAGGTATCAAAGATAGGTGGGGGGTGCTCGACCAAATGTCACTCGAAACGTCATCCAATTGGCAGTGAGCTGAAAAAATTTTCAAAATGGCGGATTCAAAATGGCCGCCGTAAGAATTTCGTCAATATCTCGGAAAGTATAAAAGATGGAGGAACGGTTTCTTGACAAGAAGTGATCAAGATTTAAAGGTCTACGCGATGAATAGAAAAAAAATCCAATATGGCGGAAATTTTTTTTACCATAGAAAATGTATGAGGAATTTTGAAAGGATTTTTTATGGGCGGAAAGACAGCACGCGGGCCACATGTGGCCCGCGCCCCCACGCGCCCTACTAGTTTTTTTCTAAAATGAATGGCTTGCGCGAGAGACACTTCCAAAGTGGTAAAATGAGTGTCCCCCCCTGTAACTTCTAAAATAAGAGTATGATAAAACTAAAAAAAATATATGATGTACATTACTATGCAAACTTCCACCGATAATTGGTTTGAACGAGATCTAATAAGTAGTTTTTTTGATATTTACAATAAACCTCTAAAAACAAAGTTAGTTTTGCGGTTCGATAAGAAAAGTGGTTTTTATGGTTTTATTCCTCCGGTTGTAGTACGGAACCCTCAGTGCGCGAGTCCGACTCGCACTTGACAGGTTTTTTTAACATCAGATGAATTTGTAAGACATGTAATGTTTATAAGTTGTATGGTTGATTATCCAATTAGAAATTATGCACAAGTAAGTAGCTTATCATTAACGGCGTAGAAGCCGCATTTAGGCAATTTTGAATGAAGTTTTATTTAAAAACTATAAAGACAATTACTTTCAAATCTAAACGTCATGTATTTTGGGTCTTTAATCTTAAATCACTTAGAAGGAGAAACACGATTGGATAAAATTTTCTCGATAGAAAATTTTCCCAAAAGATGCTCAAAAGTAACAGTTTTTCTAATTTTTATGGGAAACTACAATGGATATAATTGTAATTTTTGTTTTAAAGTGTCGGTAATAATAATATCCAAAAACGTTGAGAAACAGATTTTCGACAACTGGCTTAAGTGTTTGAGTAATTAGGTACACGGTCGTTTTTCTGTTATATTCTTCCGCGACGCTACATGTCGCACCTACCAACGTATCCGTGAGAGTGAGAAAGACAAAAATAAATCAATAAATCCTCTTAAAGGTAGGTTTAATTTTATTACATGCTGCGATAGTTTGACACTAACGAAGCCGTTATGAAACCAGTTACCGGTTACATATAGGTAAAGAGGTACTTTCAGTGCAGCTTTAGTTTGTCAGCGAGTGGTGTCATTGGAGCGTGCACTAGATTGTGTCACTCGCAACTGCAGCTAAATTAACCGATCGTCCGATGAACGCCTGCAAATTACGAGGACATATAACTGACAGGTTAATAATATTGTTTTCTATGGTGCATAATGTATTTACTTAATTAACATATCGAGGGGAGAATCTTTTCCTTTGTTTTAAACGGGGTTTATTCTTTCCACTTTGGGCCATCTTTCCACTTTTGGCACCCATGTTTTGGCGGTGGATAAAGCTGTAGGAGGGGATAAACATTTTATCCTTTTCATGTAGATATTTTCCTCTGCCCATTCTAGAGTGCTGGAGGATATTTTACAGTTAGTTGAGTGGCTTGCAGCAAAGTATGAGATGAAGGCCGAAATTTTAAATTGAGACGCAAAGGAGTAATTTTAGCTCCGGTGATATAGGTATAGTTTGGAAAATTTGCCCTAGATTTTTTGCTCACATATTAAAAAACGCACACAGTCGACTAATAACAAAACAGGCATACTGTAAATATAATAAGGAATGCTCCATATATGTATATTAATTTACGGCTGTGAAGAGATCCTTCTCTGAAAGTTGTGTTAGTAAAATCTCTGCTTAGTAATAGACATACGCCCTGGATAGGCGCGAAAAAATGTCACGAGCATAGTGGTGCTCGACTCGGCTAGGATAGTCCGTCGGTTTCTTAGCCTGTCGCCCTGACCCCCGGCCGTTTGGTCTCCCCTGCCGGGGTGTAGTCCTCCGCCCGGTACATATATCTATTTGTGTAGCGTTTATGTACGTTTATTTAATTTTTGTGTTAAGTAAGTTTATTATATCTCTTTGGCTTTTGTATATATTTATCGTGTGCTGGGTGTGAGAGTTAAATTAAATACTAAAATAAAAAATTGCTTTATTTGGATCTTAGGAAAGGTTTACGTAAATTGTTCGGATGCTCATATCCTCAGGTTTCTTATCGGTGTACTAAGTATATAATTCTACTAAGTAATATTAAATTACATGTAAATATAATGTTGTACGTAATTCTAAACAGAGTAAGTATTAATTTCGATGGGAAAGACACCGACACCGGTCTAGATGCTAGTGTCGAGTGTCGCGGTCGGATACCGCAAGGCTCCCAGCGCGGCTATTCCTGTTCGCAAATCAATCCACGAGGGAACCAATTATTTATAGCCTCGAATATTGAAACGGGAAACATTTTTTATTTTACTGTTCCGTATTTCCATGTCTAATCATTATTATTTGCTTCACGACTTAAATATTATGTGCCTTGAAGTGTAATAGCATAAAAATTGGTCGAGTGTGAGTCGAGCTTGCGCACTGAGGGTTACGTACTCGTACTATCAAGACCAATAGTATTTACGTAAACTATACACCACTGCCCGCCACATTAAAAACGAGCAAAATAATCATGTTTGTTGTATGCGTTCCCCCTCGATTGTTTTTTTTTTATTTTAATTTAACTATTTATTATTAAAATGAATATATTATAATTTAATATTTTGTGAAAATATGTAGAGGAGATGTACGTTATTAATATTAGTACAAAATTAAATAGGTTTTCAAATAGTTTCAATTTTTATATTACTTTTGTTTAAGTGTACTCTTAATATACTGTCGCCTAGTTTTCTTGGAGAGGGTCAAACTTTGGAAGACGGTAAACAACTCCACCGTACTTGACATCCAATATTTCAATATACCTCAAGTTTTTGGGGAAAGAGAATGTAGAGGCGAAAAAATTACATTACAAAGGTCCCAGAGAAATGGATCCCTTCCTATCGAAAGTAGTCCTCGAGTAGATTTATTTGTATTCTCTTTTAAGGCAACTTATATTTTGACAGATTTTTTTCAACTGACAATGCCAGTATATATACTGACAAAATAATGTTAAGTACTATGTTTTGAAATCCAGAATCGGTTGTATGAAGTGGGAGGGGAAGTCATCGGCAAAGCTTCTGCTAGAGGGTAATATAGATATTTCAATTTTCAACCAACGATGACGCGCCCCACTCTGTCAAACTCCAAACGAATCGAATGTAACAAAAGCGATTTTGACAGAGTGGAGCGCGTCCTCGTAAAATTATTGAAATATCTAAAAATTGGTATTGTTAATAATCTCTTTTTGTCACACAAGACATATTAATTCTCAAGTGTCTCGTGATACCTCCAAGGTTCCCTCGAAAACAATTCGAACTCAATCTGCCTATTATCTTATTGAATATTGTAAAAGCCCTTGCGTAATTCGTAAAGTATTCGTTCCCTAAACGTTTAATATCGGATAAAATACACCCTACCGTTCCGTGTTCCCCCGTTGTTCATATCGGCATGTTATTCAGATTATACACGAATATTTCAATGCTTTCTACTAAATTACAGCTCACGAAACTCTTTTACTTAACGTCGTTGACTGAGGCGTGCTTCGGAGTAACTTCGCTGTTCGCTGTTCGCATGATATAAGCGAACGCGGGGATCCATATTCCATTTGTACATTCGACTTTCGTTATTCCAATATACATATACCCTGGACAGGGCGGACGGCGCGAAAAAATGACGTCAGTTTGTCGGTGCCAAAAATGCTTGTTTTGTCACCAATAGTAAGGTCACGAAATAAATAGAATATATAAAGAATATTGACCGATGGCGCTACTATTTGCTCGTACTAAAACAAACTCTTAAACGTAACTATATTCGTTCAAGAGCATAGATTATCTTGTACTGACTTGGTTACGTTATTAAATAAGCTGCATTAAGAAGTTAAGCTAACATATTTATTTTTAAAAGTCAGTGGAAGTTTTGTAAATACTAGTAAAGCAAGGAGACAGTCAACAACAACATATTATTAACACATCCCTTTATGTTTATTTTTAAAAATATCACTTTTTATAACAAGGGGACACTGATATTTATTAAATAAAATAAAATAAGCACTGAGAGTATTATGTATTTCTTAAGCAAGCTACTTATAAACAGAGCCATGCGGGGATAATATTTAACCATGCTAGAATAAAAATGAATTGTTGATGGGACTAGATCCAACTATGTCATAAGACTAGAAGAATAATTTTGTCAGTCCCTGCTTTGCATATTGTTATTACTGACGAAAAATTGTTACACATTACGGGACTCCGTCTTAAATTGTTAGAGAATGGATTTCCCCGAGCGTGTACTCCCGTTTCATTATTCTAAACAAGGAATAAATTTGCCAAGGAAAAACAGAACAATTGTATTAATTTTCAGAATATGCGGTCGTTGCATTTAGAAATTGATCAATAAGTACCGTAGAGTGGTGCCTGAGAACTAGAAAAAGCTTCGCTAATTTACTCAGCCTGGATGCTCTGGTTCGATAACTCGATTAATCAGGGAGATTCAAACAAAATTGACAATTTTAAATACTAAATTTACAATTTAAAGCCTACGGTATATTATGATAACATCTATAAACGGACGACATAAGCACCCGCAGCCATATTACCTTATCGATTCTCTTTCTATAACAAGAAGAGAACGATATCGCTTGGAAATGTTACACATGCATTGGAATGATATCCGTTCGATAGATTGATCACTTGTTAGTCGATGACGATGATGATGAAAAGCGATATCTTATAGAATAGATAACGTACATGGGTATGGATACAGAATTCCAAAGGTGCAGGATGATTGCGGTTGGAGAATCACATAAGTAATACGTCGTTACTCGATGAAAATATCACGTTACCATGTTAACTTTACAATACATCGGCTGAGAAGAATGCACCTTTGGATTGTACATTTCGGCCAAACTAAAAGCCGTTTCAATTCTGACCTATGGATTATCTAATCTGGAAATAGCTGCGCTTTGGCCTTTGACGCTTATAAACTCGAATGATTTAAACTGAGCTCTTTCATCCCGCCGCCGCGCACTACACCCGGAGCTTCGGTGAAACCTTTTTGACAAACAAACCAATTAAGGCGGCCTTTGAAATGGTTACGTGGAGGAAAAACGCGGTAAATGGTAACTGTCAGCATTTTGAACGAACACAGTGTCCTTTAATTAGATTCGTAGCGGGCATAACCGGCTTAGGGCAGCTAAGCCGGCACCGGTGACTGCGCTCGTGCTGCTGGAAAAATGACCAACTAATTGGCTTAGAACATTGTATACGTATTTCAATATCCAATATTCGGTTTAATGGGCCCCCCTGAATGGCCCGCTTTGGTTGTTACGTTTGGGGATTATCGCGCGGTCACTGTTTGGAGGGACTGGTTTTATTTTTTACGTATTTACAGACGCTTTGCATACTGCAGTGATCATGAATCTGATGTATTTAAATGGTGATTGACTGGCTGACATCTGACAACCATTGGACAGCTATTATAGACATATTATACCCTGGACAGGGTGGATGGCACGAAAAAGTGTCGCCACTTTATCGTTTCCAAAAATGCTTGTTTTGCCATCAACAGTAAGGCCACGCTGTAGTTCGCTCAGCAGCCACCTTTAGAAGTTTGACAGATGGCGCTACTGTTTGCTTCTACGAAAAAGGTTTACGTAAATCGTTCGAATGCCCATATCTCCTGAGTTTTCTTATCAGAGGTATCTACAGATGCTTTCCATACTGCAGTGAATCTGATGTATATGAATGGTGGTTGGCTGGCTGGCATCTCAAGCCATTGGACAGGCATACATATAGCTATAATAACGTAAGCATCCGTTATTTTTTTTTAAATTGGCAAAATCACACTGGCGTAACTGCAAGCGGAAAATAAAAATGTAGTTTTTATTCCGGTTTTATACTTAAGGCATTAAAACAAATAACAGTAATTTGTCAAATGTGCATTGTTATACTAAAGCCTCCATTATCAAGAAATGAGGCCAAGTAAGAGGCAAAATGTAAAAATTCCGTACAAATACTTCTTTTATTCTTTAAAGTGCGAGCATTCATACTGAAGGGTAGTAGGAAATTCGTGGCATATCGGTGTAAGAAGTATAGGCTCAGAGATTGTGTATGCTCGTATTGAATCTATTGAACGGATTAACTTGTACCTTCTAGCGTAAAATATAGTTGTATATTGAAGAGACTTTAAAATGAAAAAAAAATTACGCCGTGCAAAAACGTCTCCAGTTTATCGGAAGTAAGGCCACGCATTCGCTCAGCAGCCACTTATAGAATTTTGACAGATAGCGCTACTGTTTGCTTGTATGAAAAAGATTTAAATAAATTGTTCGGATGCCCATGTCCTGAGTTTTGTTATCAGTGACGACGGTGCACGAGTATCAATTCAGGGCCTTATCTCACCTCTTACAGAAGTAATATTTAATTTTATATTTTCATAGCGACAAGTATTTTAGAACAGTATTCAAATATTACTATTTTAAGAGGTGGTGGTAAGGCCCCAAGCTTCAATAGCTAAATATTTTTGACGTGACAACGTCTTATAATTCGATAGAGCCGGCTGCACGCACAAAAAAACATGACTCATTTACCGTTACCGTGCCGTTACCTCGATCTGTGGCGTTCCATGTAAGGCTTGAAGTGCAAGCGAGAGTTGTCACGTTCAACTATCGTCAGTAAACCGACTTTACAGACAACCAATTTTTTTTAAAGTAACATGTGCAAGAACATGAACAGATTTAGAACATGGTCCATCCCAACCGCTTTTATTATGCAAGGGGATGTTTGTCTTATGCAAGATGTTCGTCGTCTCTGAGACTACTTTCACGAGCCGCGCCTATTTTTATGTGTTTCGGAGCAAATGTCAAAGATTGTCGCAAGATGGCGGGGTGCGACGCTACGGTGTGGTGTGGATACATCGGCTCTCGACCTCACGACCCTGGGTACCGGATGTGCTACACGAGATCCTATAGGTACATCCGGTCCTTTAGTTTTCAAGTGTTATTAGTTCTTAACACGAAATGGTAGAATTGGTACAATGACTTTTTTATTTGAACGAAATAATGTTATTAAGTAATTAGTGTTGGATATTTATTTTCGTAATTGGTCTTGCGAAATATTTATTAAGGGTATTTATGAGCTCCATATCAAAGAAAATTATATTTTTTATAAGTTAAAAAAATAATGCTCAATGCTTTCTGCATTCACTTACATACATGTCGTTGTAGGCTGAGTAAAAACAGAATCCGACATCAGAAGTAAGATGGACCCCGCGCATACATAAGAGTTTGACAATGTTTTGCAAGTGTTTTAGCAAGTCTCCGTATTTAACGAGTTCTTAGAGTCAGAGATAGTGAAGGCAAGGTGCAAAACGGTGTGTTATCTTCTACCAAAACTTAGAATTAAGTGAGGCTAAGCTACGATACAGAGAAAAATGTATTGGTCCCATTATAAGATCAATAACATTGCTATGCTATTGAACCGATGCAGCAAAAATATGCCACGCTTAAAACATACTCGTGGGAGTATCTTATTAATGAGTATAACAAACATTTCTTCGTAAAGGCAGCTTACTTCCGAAATGCTCGTTAGCTTTATATCCATACGTTGCAACCGCTGAACACTTCAAGATGCATATTTAACTTGAACGCCTCGCACTTATCTTGGGCTTGTTAATTTAACGAGCACAATATTAAGTAAATAGTGAGTCTCAAACACAAATGTGAGTGTACGGCTCTGCGACGCCCGTGTTAGGCACACTCAACTGGCTGTTCTTGCTTTTCCTACTACTGAAGGCGCAACTCGAAGGCTGCGTGCGGTGTGCATGAAAACCGAGTGCATTTTAGCTGTACGGATCCAATTACCAAGCTATGTGTGCATAGTTTTCACCGGCAAAACATTTTTTTTGACGCAAGGAGATTATTATAATGGAACTTTTATTGCACTAATATTATAGAGCCGAAAGATATTTTTCACGCCCCAACTATTGAACCAATTTAGCTGTGAATGGAACACGACTAAATACATCCTGTAACACAAAGGTTACGTTTTATTCCGAATTTGCAATAATTCCTACGGTGTTTGTGAAATTTACGTGAGCCACTGGCAACATCTACTCTAATTATAAAAGTTATGTGGAATCTCATCTCTGAATATAAAAAAAATGTTATTTGTCATGTATCCGTGCGGCGCGGCGTAAAAAAATATACTTCTTTTATTCTATTAATAGAAAATGTTCTCTAAAATACATCTGAAGCCGCATTAATACTGTGCTAATGAGTATGATAATGGAAAAAACTGGCAATAAAGCTCTGCATCTTAGTTCTCTATTAAGTTAGCTGAGCACTTAGTCATAGGACTTACACCATTATCACTATGTTAGCTCCGAGGCTATTACATTAGCATACAATTTGCACTGTATAAAATTAAAATGAAGAAGGCATTTATTTTTTAAGTTCGCTCAATTTATTTAAAATTGCCATAATTTATATTGTATTTTTTTTTTATTGAGCGATGTATTTGTTAAAATTTTCTATGATATTTAAACAACAGGATCTAAATGATTAAATACCAAATTACAATTACCTTGAAAGTACAATTTGTAATGAAGTGGTGCAAGACAGATTTTAGTATAGGAGCTTTTTGTTGGTTATTTTGTTTGTTGTAGAATTTTAGGCTGTGATTCTAGGTTATTGAAAAAGTAGCAACGTATACCTAATTCTTAATTTTTTTCCTCAAAATCTACTTTTTGAGCAAACTTATTACCTTGTGGATCAACAAACTCGTGGAGAAGTTCTTTCTATACACTTTTATCGAAATGTACTATTAATGATCTTTGCACATTGTACTTTACGATTTATTAAAATTTTTACACAGTAATTAAATATTTTAACGTGTTTTAATTATCTCTGTAGTAATTTTCACCCTAACAGGCATTGTCTTTCCTACAACCTACAACCTGGGCACCTTCAAATCAAGAGGCATTTCCTAGGCAAGCCGTCACCTTAAACTGCATTATCACTTTCCATCAGATGTGATCACAGTCAAGTGCTAGTCTATATAGTTAAAAAAAATCAATATCAAAAACACACCGATATTTACTGTGTTTAGCAAAGAATAGTAGTAGAAAATAAGAACGTTAATTTAGTTAAATCTTGGCAGCATTATGCCAGCCGGGCTCAGTTCCCGCACAATACTCGCGCTATTATATTCGTGTTCCGAAGGCTTTCACGGAGTATTCCGTCGGAATCCAGTGCAGATTCTTAGCGCGCCGGGTCTGCCGGGAGCGGCGCGGCGGAGCTTCATACATATTCATCGCTGCTTCAACTTGACCGCACGGAAATACTCACTTAGCTCGACAATGCAATGCAAGCCTTACACAGCATTTTCATTTTATTATTTTATTAATAACATCTATTTTTTTTTATTGAAGATAGGCTTGCGCTTGACGACAATCATGCCAGATGGAAAGCAATGATGAGGTCTAGGTTGGAGCGCGCTTGCCTAGAAAATGCCTATTCACTCTTCTCTTGAAGGCACCCAGATTGTATTTGGCTGGAAACACGGAACGCACGGCTGGAAGTGCGTTCCACACCTTAGCGGTTCGTATCAGAAACGTGGAAGAAAAACGTTTCGTGCGAGTTTGTTGGACGTCAACCACATAAGGATACCACCGCTCTCGGCGTCATGCGGTCCTATGGTAGAAAGGGGAAGGAGGCACAAGGTTATGCAGTTCCTGAGCACACTCACCAAAGTATATACCTATCCTGTAAAAAACCGCTAAACAGGTAACATTGCGTCGGTGTTGGGTGAGAAGTTTTGCCCGCGTTAGCGATTCCTTGCCGATTCTATTTTATTAATGTTTATTTTTAAACATTTACTCAAAAAGTACATTTTTCAAGGAATGTTTAGCGTCAGAACTATTATTCCTTTCATACATAGTCATCGCTGCTTCAACTTGACCGCACGGAAATACTCACTTAGCTCGACAATGCAATGCAAGCCTTACACAGCATTTTAATTTTATTAAGGGGATGTATTGAATTTATTTTTGTATTTCTCACTCTTACGGAAACGTAGGTAGGTGCATGTCGCACCGTCGCGGAAGAATATAACTGAAAAACGACCATTTACCTAATTACTCAAAAACTAAGGCAGTTATCAAAAATCTGTTTCCAAGCTTTTTACGATATTATTATTACCGACACATTAAAACAAAAATTTCAATTATATCCATTGTAGTTTCCTATTAAAATTAGAAAAACTGTGATTTTGGAGCAACTTTTGGGTGAACTTTCTATCGAGAAAATTTTATCCAATCGTGTTTCTGCTTCTAAGCGATTTAAGATTAAAGACCCAAAATACATGACGTTTAAATTTGAAAGTAATTGTCTTTATAGTTTTGAAATAAAACTTCATTCAAAATCGCTTAAATACGGCTTCTAAGCCGTTAATAACATCAATTTACGAAGACCACGTACCTGAACTTATCTTCTCGTATCAAGAAAATCCCAGTAACAAGAATAAGTTCAAATCTGAAAATATGTAGTCACTTAACTGAGAAAATACTGTGAGTATGTCTTGATTCAATTTTCATTGTAAAGGTTCTTAAGAGAATTTTCAAATGGAGCTTATGCAATTATTACATTTAATTACCACTGTATTAATACCATTTTAATTTCATTATTTTCACATTCACATTTGCCAAAAATCTAATTGATTTATTAATTTTCGAATCATAAATAGCCTCTGAAAGTACGCCATGTTAAATAACTATATTGAAAAATGTTGTATGATACATGAATATATCATGACATTAAAAACCCTTGTCTTTGGCTTGGGTGTTTTAGGGACAGTTAGTTTGTAATAACCTACTTTCCATCCTTGTATCACAATGTACTATTGAAATGTTTTTGTCCGTAAAAAATATTCTCAAATTGGCTTCTATATAATTTTGATTAATTTACTCTTAACAATTTAGCCTCCAAGCCAGCAAGAGGAGGTCTAAATACCCATTCAACTATCACAAACACCGCGAGTGAGTTACTCACAGGAATTTGTATCGCGTCGCGCGGCGGCGCACCAAACTCTGCCGACTGCATGATAATTTATTCACATGTAAACTTAGATTGGACTTAAACGAGTATGTTTCGGGCGTGCATTATGCTTAATGAAGTTAAACACATCCTAAACAGGAAACTTGATAGACTCGCGATACTACAATGCAGCTAAATAATTTTATTGCAACTTCGTCGACGAGGCAGGCTTTGACAAAGACATAGTTTTGGGTGCTTTTGAGTTGAACTGTTTAATAGGGATGCGTTTTTAAAGCAAAAGAAGGGCTTGGCAATTTAAGTTAACCTTTAATTTTTTTTGGAACAACGTTGTATGATTCTCGATCATATAAAATTGTATATCGGCCATCTATCGCCGGTAACCATAGAAACGTAGCCATAGCCAATCGGAGCCTTGGCTGCATAATTAATGCAAGCATTAACCAATTAGCTGCACAGTTGTAAAGCTAGTATATAGTAGCTGCTATAAGTATTTTTGAAGAATCAAAGGGCTGAGTAGCTGCTATAAGTATTTTTGAAGAATCAAAGAGCTGAAGTAGATGTCGGTCTTAATAACCAAAGTTTCAAAGGTTATTAAGTATTACTTATTGTGCTGTTAACAATGACTAAGGTTATAACTAAAAGCAATGGATTCCTTACTTTAAATGGATTCCTTACTTTTTGACGACCTCCCTGGCGCAGTGGCGGCGCGCTCGGATTCGAGTGGGAGGTCGCAGATTCGATTCCCGCCACGGGCCACTTTGGAATTTTATAATTTCTAAATTGACTCAGGCCTGGTCTGGTGGGAGGCTTCGGTTAGTAACCACCCTACCAGCAAAGACGCACCGCCAAGCGATTTAGCGTTCCGGTGCGATGCTTGCAGAAATCGTTGGGGTAAAACTTACCCTTGCAAGTAAGTACGATAACATCTAGGCTGCATCATCACTCACCATCAGGTGAGATCACAGTCAAGTACTAACTTGTATAGAGTAAAAAAAAATATATAAGACGTTATTGGAAGCGTGTAAGGAAGGCGCAAGGAGCCGCAGTATCAGCGGGCGCAGCGAGCAGTTTGTTACTGAATAATTAACACACTAATAGCCGCAACGCAAATAAACTCCGAATTATTGCACTACAACTTCGCCCGCATGCACGTCTGCGGAACATGATCCGGCAAACATTCATAAAGCTTGGCGTGAATAAATGATCGAATAAGAAACAAGTTTTTGATGTACGGCTAGGTGTTGGAAATTATGAGCTTAAGTGGTTCTGTACAAATGTTTCAAAAAGGACAGACAATTTTTATTTCGTTCATATTTCACCTAGATAAAACCTACAGCCTATAGTATCGAATTTCAGCAATATCTTATAAAAAAAGACTTGTTAATGTCTTTTTACATTAATAGTGAGAAAATGATACTGCACAGACTGCAAAAGTCTGGAATACACTCCCATCAGGCACTGTCTTTCCCAACTCCTTCAACTTGGGCGCCATCAAATCAAGAGGTGTTTCTTTGGCAATCGCGTTCCACCTTAGACTGTGTCATCACTTACCATCAGGTGTGATCACAGTCAAGCGCTAGCCTATATTGTCAAGAACAATATGTCCGTTATAACTACGGCGGCAGCAAAGCTGTTTTGGGTAACTCTACAGTCTACCATGGTACTACGAGTCTCGTAGCATTACCTACCGTCAACATAAAAATATCAGCTTATTACCAAAGTGTACAATATAAATACATATCTATTCTTCACACTTTATCAAATTCAATCCAACCACTAACATGAACATTTAACAAAAGTCTTAAAAGTGTTATTGAATAATTACAAGTGCTACGAAGTTTCGTAGCAGTAAAGTGTCGCTGACGAAAAAACTATTTAAAAGCTTAAAAATTACTGAAACATTATACACATAATACCCACTGCTAGGTATATTACATTAAATATTCCAATAATGAAGATTTGTAAAACAGTTTAAATTCTGTTGAAGTAAATTGAAGAAGTTAATACTGTGGAATTGTGACAATGGTGCTACGTCGGTTCGTAGCAGGCGCCGTTATGACGACACAATAATTTTCAGCAGAAAATTGGACTTTATTCTTACCAGCGTTGTTGTTAGAATTTTATGAAATTGAAAAATATATAAATAAAGCGACTGTTACAACTATATAAAGAATGTCGTTGGTTTAGTTGTTACATTTATTCGCTTGCAATGGTGCTACGCCATCCTCTGGTGGTACAGTTGACATAAAAATGTCAAGTCTAAATTGGATTTTGTGTTAGATGATATTTTATATGAACTGTTATCTTTTTTAAGGCAAAAGTTTTTTAGAAAACCAATTTAAACGTTGTGTTTTGACGTATTTATATAGATATTACGATATTGGTGTAATAATTTGAAGACTAATAAACGTTTTATATCAACGGATTGAAGTTAATTTATTAAGGGATTGATTGAATTTATTTTTGTCTTTCTCACTCTCACGGAGATTTGGTAGGTGCGACATGCAGCGTCGCGGAAGAATATAGCAGAAAAACGACGTTTTACCTAATTACTCAAAAACTAAGCTGGTTATCAAAAATCCGTTCTAAGCGTTTTAGGATATTATTATTACCGATACATTAAAACTAAAATTACAATTACATCCATTGTAGTTTCCGATAAAATATAGAAAAACTGAGATTTTGGAGCAACTTTTGGGAGAACTTTCTATCGAGAAAATTTTATCCAATCGTGTTTCTGCTTCTTAGCGATTTTAGATTAAAGACCCAAAATACATGACGTGTAAATTTGAAAGTAATTTTCTTTGTAGTTTTTGCATAAAACTTCATTCAAAATCACCTAAATACGGCTTGTAGGCCGTTAAGTCATTTACTTAAATAAGTTAAATCGAATAATTTAGAAGTAAATTACCAGTTTCGTTGGTGAAACATTAAGTACTCGCCGTATAAGGCTTAGCGTTATACACCTAGATACTTGCTTTAATCTACCCATGTCATACAGTATAGGGTGGTGGAAAAAAGGGAGCCGGGAGGGCATTTACCTGTAATAAGTGCTACGACAATGATCCTTCAACATGACGTCACAAAGGTACCTTGAGCAAAAAACTCTGTACATTTTAATATCACCTTGTTCCAAATAATTGGGTAGTTTATTATTGCATTTATTTTTGAAACTAGAATTATTAACAAAAAAAAATGGCAAAAAAATAATTAATCGATCAAATAACCATAAGGTTATAAGCATTTTAATATTTCTCACTAGACAAAGACAGCTGTATTAAATTATGACAACAAAGTGTGGTGATACCATAATCACTAAATACAAACTTTCTTTTTGCGAGAAAGGGGCAGGACCCCTACTGCAAACGTTAGTTTTTTTTATTTTTTGTGTACTTTGTTATTTTTATCGTAGTTTATTAAAAGTCTTAATAAAAGTTGAGCCAACTACCCCATTTAAGACTAATATTGTATTAACTTTTAACGTAAATATAATACATAGTGAAGTAATTTGTTCCTGCGGTAGTCACAAATGTTTTATGGTCACAATAGCACGTCTACGCCTTCTTGTAGCACTGCTACAGTGTTGAATGAAATGACAGCTTCAAATTGGATTATATTTTTGCAACGAAGTCGGTTATAAAAAAACAGTTCATCATAAAGCGTTATTTTTCACTGGCATAATATCTACTAAACATTGAAAAACTAACTTAAGTATGTACACGTCCATACAATGGTCATATCGTCTGAGTTTGTTGTGGGATTCTTCTCAGTGCAGGGCGCGTTGGAACCCTCGTAAACTTAATTTTAATTCGTCTTGTAGTTATTACCATACATATGCGACAAATATCATTGTTACGGCCCCTTGCCTGTCCAGATGAGGGCTCAGTTCCCGGGCCCATAGAGGAACGAGCCCGGACAGGTCGAGGGGGGACCGACTAGTGAGACTACGCGGGATCACTAGTGTACGATCAGTCTCGGGTCAGATGACGGCATCCAATCCGAGTCGGATAGCAATCGAGTCTCACTAGTCGATCAGTGGAAATAGTAATCAGCGACTTTTACTAGACAACAGGTCGGCCACTACGGCTGATACAGTACGCCACCGGACGCGGCCAACAATAAAAATAGTTTAAAATTAGTAGGTGCTTATTGACTGACCTTGATCCCGAAGCGTCGGCCTTGATACGGAGTCCTCTGTAGTAGATGTGTGACAGTGTGTGACGTGAAAGTGTTAAGGGTATGTACAAGGGTGCGTGTGTGTATGGGACTGGCAGAGCCGTCTGACCTCCGCTTCAAATCAGCCTCCAAACACGAAGACCACACGCGCAGGAACCCACTTTCCGTCGGCTACCGGTTCGAAGTGCGAAAGGGACCGCACCAGCGCCCCAGCGCGCGAGAGAGGGGGCGCGGCAACAGACAAAAAACGCAGTGCGAAAAACAAGTCAGGCGCATCAAAAAACGGACGTCCCGTTGCGATGTTATTCGATGACTAAACACCCGCGCAAATAGAAACGTGGCTACTCAAACGTAGTAATTTGCGTCTCGCGACTACGCGTTTCAAGGACGACACGCGATCAAAATTACGGCAGCCACGCGCGGGGGACCGCTAAGTTCGTCGGTCGACAGCAGACTGAGTCGTGCTTAATACTGGCGCGCACCGAAGTCGCCGCGTCATTGCAGGCAAAAAAAAATCTCGGCGACCGATGCGCGAGCGGGATAGGAAGATTGGCGTTTCCGCGAGTTGGAGCGGGAGCGCACGATTCGATACAAAACGCATGCAGCAAAAAACTCGCCGTAACCAAAGCGTGAGCGAGACGCGCCGATGAGGGCTTCCGCGGGTTAGAGAGAGAGAACACGATTCAACACAATACAATAGGCTCGGCGCTCGCGCCAGCTACTCTCGCGTAAACAATCCCCCGCTCCGAATCTAAGAATGTAGATTCGCTAATCAATAGGCAGTCGGGACAACGTGGCCACGGCACGTTGCAATACTGAGTCCCCCACAAATACCTCGGCCACCCGGGGAACGCCATCCGATCCAAATAGCAGTTTAACAATGCGTCCACGACGCCAAAATAGTGGGAGTAGATTAGGTTCTTTAAGCAGAACAAGATCTCCCACCTGGGGAGGGTTAGTTTTGTCAGTCCACTTGACGCGCTGCTGCAGCAAGTGCAAATACTCAAGAGACCAACGGTGCCAAAAATTTTGAGTCATTTGCTGCAACATTTCAAACCGAGACAACCGTGAGGTCTTGACCTCCCGATAGGGATACTCGGGCAGCGCGTTAAGAGGTTGACCAATCAAGAAGTGACCCGGCGTTAAAGCCTCCAAATCATTTGGATCGGAGGAGACGGGACCGAGAGGCCGAGAGTTAAGAACCGCCTCAATCTTGCAAAATACCGTGGACAGTTCCTCGAAGGTTAAGATGGTTTCCCCAATAACGCGACGCAAATGCGTTTTAGCGACCTTAACAACAGCTTCGAAGATTCCGCCCCAGTGAGGACACGCCGGAGGGTCAAATTTCCAAGTAACTCCCATTCTAGACATGGCGGTGCCTACACAGTGCCTGTTCTTAACAAGGAAGTCAACGACCTCCTTCAAATAACGATCGGTTCCCTTATAATTGGTCCCGCAGTCTGTCCGAACCAAGTCGGGTAGGCCGCGACGGCTCACGAAGCGGCCCAGAGTGGCCACGAACGCCTCCGTGCTGAGGGCACTGACAAGCTCCAAGTGAACTGCCTTGGTTGCGAGGCAAACAAAGACGCACAAGTAGGCCTTAAAAGACCGAGCATTCTTAAGGTTAGAGCTCTTAACTAGAAAAGGACCGGCAAAATCGGTTCCAACACCGGCGAAAGGTCGAGCAGCCCTTACGCGGTCCGCAGGCAGGTCACCCATCACAGGCTGTGCAATGGATGCCTTCAAACGATAGCAAGGAATACATTTGAAGATCACGCTTCGAATGGTTCGTCGGCCTGCCAAAATCCAAAACTCACGCTGCAAAATGGCTGAGAGGGTATTGCAACCCGCATGAGCATTTTTAATATGATAATGAGTTATCAACAGATTGACAAAGGTGCCATCCTTTGGGAGCAGCAAAGGATGTCGCGCTCCATAAGGGAGGTTGGAGTTTTTAAGGCGTCCCCCAACACGTAGTAATCCGGAACTGTCCAAGAATAGACTCAGGCGAGCAAGGTGGCCCTTCAGTGGCGAGCCTCGTTTCAAAGACTCAATCGCTGACTCAAAGTGTTCCACTTGGATCACACGTATCCAGTACATCAACGCCTCTCGCCGTTCCAAGGGCGAGAGCGCCGAGTCTAAGTTTTTATTGAGGGGATCCCTGACATTATGCATGAATCGACGCAGCCAAGCGGTTACGCCGATCAGCTTGTCAAACGAGCTATACCGCTCCAAGAGGGCGCGGTCATAAATGGGCCTATCGTTGACCACGCCAACCCTCAATCGCAAGCCGGGTAATTCGGCTGGAGCCTCAAATTTGTCCGGGGGCCAGGAGGATTCTGGGCCAGATAGCCAGCCCGGTCCCCACCAGAGTGGGTGGTAGACTAGCAAAGAAGCCTCGCAACCGCGAGAAGCGCAGTCAGCTGGGTTTAGTTCCCCGGGTACATGTCTCCATTTCAAGGGTGTGACAGAACTTTGTATTTGTGACACTCTATTCGCCACGAAAACTTCAAGATTATGGACCGAAGCCCGAAGCCAACACAGGACAATCTCGCTGTCCGACCATGCAAAAACGTCCAAAATGTTTACGAAGGGCTTCAAAGAAGCGTGGACGTGGTTTAATAACCGGTTCAAGAGTGCGGCTCCCGAAAGTTCTAACTTAGGAATTGTTAGACGAGACCTAATAGGTGCAACCTTGCTCTTAGCTAGGACAAGGTGCAACGAGACTTGCCCAGAAGCACTCACGGTTCGCAGATATACCACAGCTGCATATCCCTTCTCAGAGGCATCGCAGAACCCGTGTAAGCTTGCACGACATTTGCCCGGAGGCAAGAAGCATCTGGGTAAAGAGATTTGGTTGATGTCGGGAAGGGAGGACACCAAAGAGAGCCACTCTCTTAAGAGAGCACCAAGAAGAGGCTCATCCCAGCCTAACCCAGACACCCAAAGCTTTTGAAGAAAGCACTTGGCCAGAAAAACAACCGGAGTTATCCAACCGTTTGGATCAAAGGTGCGCGCCACAGTGGACAGGACCAGTCGTTTGGTCCAAGACTTCGGAGGATCATCTAACTTGACCCGGTACGTAAAAGAATCCTGAACGGGCTGATACTGGATACCAAGCACCGTCAGCAAATTGGGATTCTCCGGGTGTTCAAACAGGTGAGGATCCTGTTGATCCTCTCCAGGTAAGTCCTGCAAAACCTGAGGTGAGTTGGATAGCCATTTACGTAACTCGTACCCTCCGGATTTCAAGATGGCGATCAACTCGTCCCTCAGGATGCGAGCTTCCTCAACACTGGATGCTCCGGCGCAGATGTCGTCCATATAGACAGAAGTTTCTAGGACATCCGCTGCTCGCGAATAATTCAGTCGTTCCCGGTTGGCCAGCTCCAAGAGCGTCCTCATTGCAATATAAGGACTAGACCTAAGGCCATAAGTTGTAGTGTTCAGCTCGAACACGCGCACAGGATCACTGGGATTCTCGCGCCACAAAATCAGCTGGTAACGACGATCATCGCGATGCACTACCGATTGCCTGAACATCATTCGTGTGTATGTAACCACGCTCTGCTACCAAGTGTTACGGCCCCTTGCCTGTCCAGATGAGGGCTCAGTTCCCGGGCCCATAGAGGAACGAGCCCGGACAGGTCGAGGGGGGACCGACTAGTGAGACTACGCGGGATCACTAGTGTACGATCAGTCTCGGGTCAGATGACGGCATCCAATCCGAGTCGGATAGCAATCGAGTCTCACTAGTCGATCAGTGGAAATAGTAATCAGCGACTTTTACTAGACAACAGGTCGGCCACTACGGCTGATACAGTACGCCACCGGACGCGGCCAACAATAAAAATAGTTTAAAATTAGTAGGTGCTTATTGACTGACCTTGATCCCGAAGCGTCGGCCTTGATACGGAGTCCTCTGTAGTAGATGTGTGACAGTGTGTGACGTGAAAGTGTTAAGGGTATGTACAAGGGTGCGTGTGTGTATGGGACTGGCAGAGCCGTCTGACCTCCGCTTCAAATCAGCCTCCAAACACGAAGACCACACGCGCAGGAACCCACTTTCCGTCGGCTACCGGTTCGAAGTGCGAAAGGGACCGCACCAGCGCCCCAGCGCGCGAGAGAGGGGGCGCGGCAACAGACAAAAAACGCAGTGCGAAAAACAAGTCAGGCGCATCAAAAAACGGACGTCCCGTTGCGATGTTATTCGATGACTAAACACCCGCGCAAATAGAAACGTGGCTACTCAAACGTAGTAATTTGCGTCTCGCGACTACGCGTTTCAAGGACGACACGCGATCAAAATTACGGCAGCCACGCGCGGGGGACCGCTAAGTTCGTCGGTCGACAGCAGACTGAGTCGTGCTTAATACTGGCGCGCACCGAAGTCGCCGCGTCATTGCAGGCAAAAAAAAATCTCGGCGACCGATGCGCGAGCGGGATAGGAAGATTGGCGTTTCCGCGAGTTGGAGCGGGAGCGCACGATTCGATACAAAACGCATGCAGCAAAAAACTCGCCGTAACCAAAGCGTGAGCGAGACGCGCCGATGAGGGCTTCCGCGGGTTAGAGAGAGAGAACACGATTCAACACAATACAATAGGCTCGGCGCTCGCGCCAGCTACTCTCGCGTAAACAATCATATTGACGTTTTACAAGAGCTTGTACGTTAGGCCTGTGAAATAAAGATATTTTGATTTGATTTGATCATACAAAATCATTTAAAGTTCGAGTTACCTTTTCTAGAGTATGGGATTGAGCATTTAAGTTAACTTATAAAATATGAAGGAGAGTAGAAAATTAAAATAATGAAACATTCATTCTCTATCCACATAGTGTTCTGATATATACTCATAATGCCAATAATATACATCATAAATAAACTTAAAGTAAGTAATAGTTAGTTTTTCGTGATAAGAGGGTTTTCAAAATAACATCGCAATAATGTTTCTACTTAATGGTCAAATTTGAACCATAATTGGACCCCTATTATCAGTTGCTATGTAATATTAAAGTAAACTTTCCAGCATTGTTCGAAGGGCTATAAATATTACATCTCTAACATTGCCTTGTCTTTGATTAACGAAATATTGTAAATACATACCTAATATTATCGTTTTAAAATATGGATAGCGAATCTTAAAAATTAATTAAAAAACGTAAACCATTTCGGTCCCTCTTGAAATTGTTAAGGTCCTTATAAAAATTGAGTGAAACTTAAATTTTGAGCGCCAAGAATTTTTCTTCGCCCAAACTTTTTGTCGCGCGGAATCCTTAAGAGCTCTCAGAGGATATTCGATTTTAAAAATACACGAGAAAGAATATTTGAGATCGAATCATTTCACTTTATTTCATATCTTGTGTAATAAAAAAGTTGTGTCTTCCGGATGAAGGTTCACGTTACTGTTGACGCTAAAGTTATCTTTGAGGAGCTCGCACCCTCAGTGAGAGGTCTGATACTTAATCGGCATTCATGGTCTGACTATTTTCAATATTTCTGAGGAGATTTGGTTTTGAATACGATGTTTGATAATATTCAGATTTTGTTAGAGCTTCTATGGACGTAAGATCTGGTGACTTTGTTATCACTAATTTTCGTAGATAAACTATTCGAAAGTCGATTAGTTTTCGTGCACTCTTTACGTATCCAAAATCATACAAAGATATCGAATTTACAGCATTATTATAATTTGTACTAAGCCCTGTAAATCATAAAATGGTTCTTAGGTCTACGACATATACAAACTTATTTATTCATGTATATCCACTCGTAATATTCGCCTCTGTGGGAACTTCGAGAGATTCCAAAGTAGGATTAGATCACCTTTTAGCGTCTTGCGAAACTATTCCGTAAGTATCTTAGATGGAAAAGTTAGGTATCGTAGACCTAATGACAAAATCTCTCAAGAAAAACTAAGTACAGCGTTCAATGTATGCTGCACTTGAATAATATAGTTTTATTTACATTCAATTTTCAGCAGAAGCGGTTTAGTTGTTTTGACCAAACGGAATAATAAACATACTCACTTACAAAAATGCATACTTGCTTTCGCGCTTAGGTATATTTTAAGATAGAATTAGTATTATAAATGTATAGTATAACGCTAATCCGGCAAGCGTAGAAAGGTATAGTATGTATATTCGTCACCAATATTGCTTAAAGAAATGAACCGAGTATAAAGTTCATCGATATGCAAAAGCACTTGACCTGCGGTTGTGTAAGGTTAATTCTTTAATGTACTGGGGCTAAGGGACTCAATTCGGCCTCGATTTATGCACTATAGTTTACGAGGTTAGCTTTAGAAGGTAATCGGCTAAAAGCATATGCGTGCTTATTGTCTCTATATACTCTAGTTGATTCTTCATAAGTTTTGACATAATACTTAACTAAAAAAAATTATATAGGAGTCATAGCGGATTCATGTTACTTACCTTACCGTATTAAAATAACTTAAAAGGGAAGTGTGGAGATGACCTTCATAAAAATATTTAACACGTACCTGTAACAAAAAAAAAATTACGTTAATATAACAAAGCATAAAGCTTAGTAAATATGAGTTATACAATAGCGGTTTTAATAACGAAATGGCGATATAGACAGTCACAACTTACAAACCTAGTGCTACAAAATATTACCTATCGTCTCAGTACTTGTATTGCGACGAGACTAGTAATGAACCATACGATACCATCTAGGGAACGTCATGTCACAAACCCTCACGCGAAGATTATATTTTTGATATAAACCATGAAAATGTATCAAAATTATACAAATTGCGTTACCCTATTAATTTTCATTTTCATATATCATAATACACAGTTAATTCCAATTAAGGCTGAGGCGGAAATTACTCGACAAAAAACAAACATAAATACAATTTAAAGTGTTAATATCCGTCTAAATTTGAGCGCAATTACTCAAAATTAATGGTGAAATGAATACTTCTGTAGCTAAAGTTCATTATAAGGACTTAACCGAATTTGGTAATTTTTTTGTTCAGACTTTAGACGGACTCCGTAATTTACTAAGCGTATGTATAGAAGGAAAAACATAAGAAGATGTGCAGGACAGATTAATTTGTTTTGCTGTAATCCGCTACTTGAAAAGATTCTGTATGGTACAATATGCAGGAACACTGCCCACATGAAACACCACACACAATTTTCCAACACTTTTTTCGACGCACGTTTCGTCCCGAACCGGGACATCCTCAGGAGATGTTGACTTCACAATGCGAGATCGTAGAATCTCTACGATTTCTAATTATGGATTTCCGCAAAATAACGCCTGCTTCCATTCAATAAGAATATGTTGTGCAGTTTGTAATAGAAAAATACGAAGCACTTAAGTAAAAAACAAGAAAACTCTAGCAAGCCTAACAAATACAAGTTTGTCAAGAATATCACATTTTTATCACATAGGATTTCTCAGAGAGTGTTGCCTACTATTTGTTTTATCATATCATATCACAGAATAAACTAATATACTCGTAACTTTGAATTTACTGGAAGATTTTTTAGCATTAACAGTTCGTAAATTCCAGTCTGTACTCTTTAAAAATATGTTTCACGAGATCGCTACCCGTTAGTGTAGACACGGTATGAATGCCTAAAAAGCAGAATTTTCACATGAACCGAAATATTCCGGACGCGTGTATTACAATTTACATAAACTCCGACGTCATCTGAGATGTATTAAGGAAATGTTATTTCATACTTTGATATGCGGCGATGCAGTCAAGCTTTGTATGCGAAATAAGAATCCATTGCTGTGAATGGAACATCCAGTGCATGTAATTTTGGCTACTCTCGCTAAAGCTAAAGGATTTTGTGTAAAGCCGGATATTCTTAGTGTGATATAAACAGCTTCATTGACCGTGCGGTTTCCATTTTGTATACTCAGTTCTCTAACCCTAAAATATATCGTTGGTGAATTTATTTTCTATATGCATTTTATTTATGTAGTTTATCTTTATATGTAAGCAGTTAATCTCTTTGCGTATGAAGCTTTTAAACATTTACATTTTTTAACCGATTTCATATTAATTCATGACATTTTTCCCCCTAAAGGCATCGCATTTTTATAGAGTGGTCTCATAAAGTCTATAACCAGTGAAAAGTCAGTGGGGTCACAAGTTGTCGGGATATATTAGGTTCAATTCGAATGAAGTTTTTTTTTTAAGTCACTGATTTTTTGTTCAATTAAAATTTATTGTCAATGAAAATTGAAAAAATCTTAAAGTAGCTAAAATTTTTTGTTCTGTTAGTTAATAAATTCAGGCGGTTCTATCGTCCATAGCTGACATCAAACAGGCCGCAGTCTTTGAGTCCGGTAATAATATGATAGTTTCTTTGACATGATAACGAACCGCCTCCGTGCTCCCATCAACTGAATATATTATATTCTACTGACGACGTGTGTGAATATACGAAATATTGAAAATATTATCCCATAAACCTTATAAAATATTTACAAAGTCTAGTTGCCAAAATCCCACGGGAATCCGGGATAAAAAGAAGTCTATGTGTTAATACAGGTTACACTACAGGGTCTATATAAAAAAATATCTACTAAATGGGTTCCATACCTACTTGTGGATTGACTAACATACATCTAAACTCAAAAACCTTAATGTTATAGGATTTATGCTTCTGTAAATTATGCTCTTTGATATGACTGTGTACATAGTATTCCCACTTATTTAAATATATCAAAACTACTCCCTTTATATACTACGTATTTCAAAAATAAGATAATATAATACTTATTGCTTTACAAGCCCTGCCCACGTGGATTGGTGTCAAGAATACTGGCTATATATCTGCATTGAACAGCTGGGCTGATTCATTGTGCAAAAATGAGCCAGCACTATACCTCACCAAATGAGGCTATATATATATATCTCTATTGTAACATAATGTGCTCTGGTATAGCAGGCGGGTGGAAAACTGTAAACTGCGTGCGGCAGGCTCTTCGCTCGCCATTGTCTTTCACAATAATTGGTAGATGGCGACTCGTACAATGCTGCTTTGTTACAGCGCAGTCGTGCGTGCAGTGACATTTCACCTATTTCATTATTTTCATAAAAAATCAACAACCATTGCTTCCCCCAGGCAATGCAATCTTCCCCACCACCTGAGCATCTTCAATTCAAGAGTAAATAGGCATTTCCTAGGCAAGCGCATCTTCGCTTTCCATGAGGTGTGATCACAGCCAAGCGCTAGCCTATAAATTTAAAAAAAAACTAATTAAATCGTAATTCCAATAACTATTGGTCTGGCTCACAATAGTCACCCCTATATATGTTTCAGTAGGCAGTGAATGAAGAGTGAATGAAGAATAAAAATCATCTTGGATTATTAAAAACGCCCCCCCACAAATTTTCTCGCCCCAAATGAATATACTGTCTTACGTTCATCGAAAATTTGCTACACATTCGCGTGCACTTGATGACAGTATTTTATTTTCAACTTTGCGAATATTCCAAATTATTGCACCAAATTGAAAAGGACGAAATAAATTAGAGATGGGCCGACTAGTCGCCGACTAGTCGGGAAAGCCGACTATTCGGCATTGTTTGTAGTCGGCGACTAGTCGGCGACTAGTCGGCAAAATATACCGATTATAATCGGTGATCATCAATTGAAATAAAACAAAACAAATATTAGCAGGACAGATTAATTTGTTTTGCTGTAATCCGCTACTTGAAAAGATTCTGTATGGTACAATATGCAGGAACACTGCCCACATGAAACACCACACACAATTTTCCAACACTTTCTTCGACGCACGTTTCGTCCCGAACCGGGACATCCTCAGGAGATGTTGACTTCACAATGCGAAATCTGTTAATCTGAGTAATCCTAAATGATCAGTTAGTAAAAAAAAGCTAAATTAACTTTAATCAACATATTAAACAATAAATGGCACATACGTACTTTTACTTAACTAATTAAGTCAGATGTTAAGTAAGTATTAAAAGTAAAAGTTTATTTCTTTTTTCTTTTAATCTAAAGTCTTGGAACATATTCAAAAACCAATATATGTATAGAAAGGAACATATCAATCAGTCGTAATTAAATTATTGAGCTAACATAACACCATTAATCAACAAAATAAAGAGTAAGTTTTATTTATTATATACGTAGGTATATTAGTCATCTATTTATTTATGTTTAGTTTTAAAAAGTTCTTAAAGATATTTATTATTTATTTTTTATGAGAGGCAAATTGTGATGCAGGAATGTCAATGTCGAACATCTCCGACTCCAATAGGTATGATCAGCATTGCCGATTAGTCGGCCGACTAATCGGCAATTTGAAAACCGATTAGTCGGCTAGTCGGTTAGTCGGCAAATACCATAGTCGGCCCATCACTAAAATAAATATAAAAAATCATATACAGAAAAGCAAGCGCATAAAATTAGAAGGAGCGCGTCTTTAATCCTTAACCAAATATTAGGGGGAAAACGGGCGCATTAGCCGCGTCAGTCTTCAGCAGAATGAATCATTACTTGAAGAGTGCGCCAGTGGCTCGTGTCAAAGAGTCTGAGTCAAAGGTCCTCGTGGCTCCCCGCCGCCCGCCCCCTCCTCCCCGCGCATGCCCGCAAGGAAGGGCTGATTGAAGGGCCACTCTACAACCTCGGCCACCCGCTCCGAGCCCGCATTCGAGGGTCGAATCTGGATTATAGGGCGCCAAAGCCTGCACCTTCATCAGATATGTATAAAAGCGTTCGGAGCTCAGCGATTCAAACGCCAAAATCGTCCTCCTCTAATTTTATACCATTCAAAAGAATACAAACGCCCACGCCGGCGATACACTCGGTCGTTTCATTACGCGGCGAGGTGACCGTGTCACGAGGATACGGCGGAACGGGAATTATTTATTCGGTTGCAAAAATTCAATTATATTTTGAACCTTTTGGAGTTTATGCGGGTTCGGCATCCCCGTCGTCCCGTGCTGCGGATATTCGTATCTTGAGGCGATGTTGCCGTGTAAGTTATTATAAGAGAGGTGCGTCGAGGGAAATGAATGTAGAGTAGCTCGACCCGTTGTCATTCATATTAGCGCGGCTGCTTAAATTCGTAATCACACCGGCATCCCCGCACGCGACACGTGCCGAAATTTTGTTTTCAGTAACACAGAAATATTGTTGGAGCGCGATGTTAGCGATCGTATCGGTACGCTCGAAACATAGTATGTAGTGGAAAAACAAAATAACTGGGAGCGCCACTCGTTCAATGTAGTGTTCGATGCGGGGAGCAAATAAATAAAACGTTATCTCGATTTTGTCGACCGCGCAATTAATTTCTCGCAAATCTGTGTAACTTTAAGCTCTGCGAATACTTTCACAACGGCCGCAACACATAAAAGTCTATCTTGAAATATGT
Organism: Coenonympha arcania; assembly: GCA_036785405.1. NCBI lineage: Eukaryota > Metazoa > Arthropoda > Insecta > Lepidoptera > Nymphalidae > Coenonympha > Coenonympha arcania. The sequence continues at coordinate 11,502,487 of CM072067.1, forward strand.
TTTGACGTCATAAACGTTTTAGTGTTACCCATAATCGATTTTTCATGTCCCGACATCAACGTTTTAGATGCACACACTGTGCCAAACCCACACTTTAAAAATCACGGCATAAAAGCTCCGCGGGCGCGAGGCGGGGGGCCTTAATAACACTCACGAGCGACAAAGTCCGTCGTAACACAAAATGATTACACACATAAAGAACCTTATCTCTTTACACTCTGCAATGGCATAAACCGGTTACAGTCGCGAGTAACCGTGCCACAACCGCTCGAATGTTTACGCCAACTTTACGCCACTTTTACGCGCCAATCTCGCCAACGACGCTTGCTAGAAATTGAAAACGGAATTATGTCAAAATAAAAATGGCGCGGAATGTCCCTCAGCGTATAATAGGGCTGCGATCAAAAAAATTAAAAAAAGTTCTATACCTATCCAAGATCTGTAAGACACAGATAATTAAAAGATACGAAAGTTGGAAAGATTTTCATGAGAACGGCCATTAATAGTTTAAAAACTTTGTTAGTTGACAGAAAAATATTAATTATTGCATTTAACTCAAAAGATTTCTGATGCATAAATGTACAATAACCGGTTAAGCAAATATATGTTTTATGGTTATTAACCACCGATAAGGATATGGGCATCCGAACGATTTACTTGAATCTTTTTCTTACAAGCAAACAGCAGCGTCAAAATTCTATAGAGACATCTATCTTGAGCGAACACAGGGTGGCTTTACTGTTGGTGGCAAAACTAGCATTTTTGCCAGGGATAAACTGGCGTGGCTTTTCGCCCGGTCAATTTTATTAACTGATAAAACAAAGTTGAAAATGACTTCTAAAAGTAGGATGTCCTACAAAGTTCCTAAAGGTTAGCAACCCTATCAACGATGTCAATGCAATTTCGCCTCTAGGAGTCAGGAAATGTGTGATGCAATACCGGAAATCGGAGTCGGAGGGTGTTCGAAATATAAGTGCTAATGAAAAAGTGGTTTTCTTTCCATTACAGCTTAATTATTATGTCGGTTGTATTCGATAAACGGATTTTGAAAGTAATTTGTATATTTAAAAACGAGGACTCTTTCGAAGCTATCTTTAAGTTTAATGCAACTTTTACTTAAATTGTATAAGTTCACTGATCATAATAACAGGAAATGTGGTATATGAAATAACTATGCAAGTAAAACTTTTTTGTAGGCATTTTGTTAATAATAAAAACATATTTAGATCAGTAAGTAGAACAGCGCCATCTCTCTACGCGACAGTTAATTAGTTGTGACAGTAAAAGTTTGTAAGAAAAAAATTTACATTCAATTGCTTGGGACGATGCAATAAAAGTTTTCACTTTAATAATTATAATTTAGAATTTCTCGTGTAATTATTATGTAGGAAGCTCATTACATATTATGTAGAAAAATGTTATACCTTCAGTCGCTTTGTTTGGATAGAAAAACATTGTCCCAGTGTTATGACAACGTTCGTGAAACGGGCGGAATGGCACGAAGCTTACATACTCGTATATGAGTCGATATATGAGCATCACTTTTACGGTATTCAACTGAACAAAACTTTAGTCTGCGCTCCGTTTCGAAGGCGCATTCAAAGTGCTTTCACGAAGGCTTGAGGGCGACACCGACGTCACGAGCAGTTTCTATGAAACTCGTACGAAATGTTACGATGGACGTTTTATTGGCTGGTCTTACATACTGAGACATAAAGGACATTGACCGTGGATGTATGGAGTCCCGTATCAAGCTGCTTCAAATATAACATTAATTTTATAGACTACGGCCTCCACAATAACGACGTACAAGCCGTATTTAAGTGATTTTGAATGAATTTTTACGTAAAAACTATGAAGACAACGCGTCATGTATTTTGGGTCTTTAATCTAAAATCGCTTATAAGCAGAAACACGATTGGATAAAATTTTCTAGATTCTAGTTCTCCCAAAAGTTGGTCCAAAATCTCAGTTTTCCTGCTTTTTATCGAAAACTACAATGGATGTAATTGTAATTTTGTTTTAATGTGTCGGCAATAACAATATCCAAAAACGCTTAGAAATCGATTTTTGATAACTGGCTTAGTTTTTGAGTAATTAGGCAAAAGGTCTTTTTTCTGTTATATTCTTCCGCGACGCTGCATGTCGCACCTACAAACGTATCCGTGAGAGTGATAAAGACAAACATAATTTCAATAAATCCCCTTAACTCCTACAATATATTTTTTTTAATCCAGATTCCAAAATACTAGGCAAATAAACAATTTTTTTGTCCAAAATCTGTATGGCAGGAATTCTGCATTGAAAAGAATGTTATGGTTCTGGTTCATGACAAAAATTTATACCATCTTTAGTCATTCTTCTTTAAAGGCGAGTTTGTTGGTTTGTTTGTTTTTCACGCCACGATGGAGGAACGGACCAACGTAATTTTGAATGCGCGGAGAATGACTTTGGCTGCTTTTTATCCCGGAAAAAACAATTATTCCCATGGGATTTGTGAAAAACTGATGGAGCCGGGGGCAACAACTAATTGGAAATAACGTAATAGTTCTCAAAACAAAGCTTTAAAAGCGGAAAAGTAGAGATTGATTTATTTCTTTTGAAGCTATGATATAAAACAATGAAATCAATTCAGTTTCGTGCTTAATCCAGCACAGTATAGGAAGTTGTAATACCTAAAGAGGGTAAATCTCGTCCTTGATTGGAATGCGAACTTAAAAAAACACAAATCAAAACTGGCAACGCAGGTCACATCGGAAATGTAAAGATTGACTTTTGCTGGAGAGTTCCACCCGTAAAACGTTTGTAACTGTCAATCAGTTGCATTGATGATGCCTATCTATGTATGGCAGATAGATAGAAAATTCTTTTATTGTACACCAATAAAAAAAATAAAAAAAACATTAAAACAGGAAACATCTAAACTAATGTACAAGTATGTCGGCCTTATCGATATACAGCGATATGTATGTTATTGATTATAAAACTCAAAATTTAAAGAATGCTAATCTGTGGATCACTTGAGTCTTCTTGAAGAGAAAAAGCTTCGCCTATAGATAGAGCCATATGAATTTTTAGCGGCGAGAAAAAATTCTGCCATAATTTAAACCTGTTTGAGGTTTCATATGACGTCAATATTGACTTTCATGAAACGCCGGCGGGATAATACGTAGTAAAGTGGCACGTAGATCCAATAACCGAACATAAATGCGTTTTTAATCACCGCGACGGGGGTGCGCGAGAGAGAGTGCTGAAATTCGAGCCAGGAGTCAAAGGCTTAATGATTCATCCGAGTATTTAAATAGAACAATTAAAAGCGGTCGACCGTTCCGAGTTCCGACGGCAAATAATAAATTAATGTAAAAGGTTTGATGTGAAATTCGATGAAGATGTATGTTGTTGCCTAATGAGTTCCATGGATTTAAATAACCTCCAGACGGAACCGGCCGCAGCGGTCACTCTCTACGGAGATTTTCTATCAGCGTCACCAATACCAAAATGATGGATTAAGAGCCAGCGCGTGCCAGACCTTCGTTATTTTATAAAAGCTGAAAGTTTCTCTGCGTATTGTCTTTAACACTGGGAAGAATGTTTGTTTGGACGTTTGTTTGGATCATGGTGGCTTTGGGAGATAACAAGTTATAAACGTGTAAAAAATCTTACGTCAAAGAATAAAGTCTAATTTTTGTATATTCTCTTTAGAATAGTATTAGAAATCACGCCATGCATTGCCAGACACTTAGTATCATGGCAACCCTCTGCTAGACGCCTTTAAAGTTTAAAAATTTAAGGGCGTCTGGCTATTTATGAGGATGACCCCATCTGAACAATTTACGTAAACTTTCTTCATACAAGAAAAAAGTAGCGCCATCTGTCAAAATTTCCACTAATACTCTTCTCTTGAAGGCACCCAGATTGTACATGCCTGGAAACCCGGAGGCTGGAAGGGTGTCACACCTTAGCGGTTCGTATCAGAAACGTGGAAGAAAAACGCATATGTCTAGTATCATAGTGCACAAGTGTACACAGTGCACAAACAAAGGTGCACCCTCTATTCCCCTCTCTCATAATCTGAAGGGACTACAACTTCGACAGGACCGGAGAGAGATCAGGCGTAGGGCCGGCTTCAACGTGATCTCCGAGGCACGGGGGTGAAACATCGTGAACTTTAAGGAAAACTCCGGGCTTGTTCTAAATATATATCCGGATAGTAAAACGCAATTCTATTTTTTAATGGCCCGACCAAGGGTCGAACGAAGGATCTCGTGATCTGAACGCGCTCACTACTTGACCAGCGAGGCTGTTAACGGGCTTAAACGGTTGTTTAAGCAATTTTTAGTGACCTTTTTAGTTAAAAACTATAATGACAAATTACTTTCAAATTTAAAAATTAGCTTCGAGGCAGTTTTCTCAAAAGTTGCCCCAAAATCTTTTTTTTTAGTTTGTATCAGAAACTCAAATGGAAGCTGCGAAATAAAATTTTGATAGCTGACTTACCTACTTTTTTAGTAATTAGATAAAATAAATTAGGTTAAGGTTTCTGTGATATTCCCTCGTAATACCTGTCGTACCCACCGACGTAGTCGTAAAAGTGGAGAGGAACAAAAATAAAATTCTTCTACGACCTCCGTAGAATCAAAGTGTAAGTATATCTAGTCGCGATTCGTACTTATTGCTCAATTTCTTTCTTTCATTAAAGGTGTTTATCATTCGTAATTATAGAACGGCAACGTAAAAACGATTCTGAAAGTTGTTTCGTAAATTATTAGTTAGAGCCCAAGCCTAAACCTAGTATCTATTGTTGTTGTGATACGTTTTGCCAACTTTCGCATACACACAAATCTACGCGAAACTTAGAATTGACATTTTCCGAAACAAAAAACGGGCATTGTAAATCGAAACAAATTGGTAGTTTCGTTAGTACATAAATTCTATTTGTTCAATTTCTTCGTAGCTAGCTATAAATTTGCATTTCCAGTCCCAGTTCAGTTGCATCCGATTTTTCACTTCATTGTGTCCGGCAATTAACAAGGAATCAGACTGGGTTTATTGAAATAAACTTAATTAATGGATAAATTGTTCCAATCAACGCCACTTGCAGTTTTAAATGTAAATGAAGATGATCTCCTGACTGCGTTATACGAAATTGCAATTTATTGAGAAAGACATTCTTGCTATACCTACATAAAAATAACAGTATTTTTAAAAGACTTCGAAAAGCAAGAGACAGGATGAGTGTTTTAATTAGAGCGGTAAACTTAAAATCTGTCACACCATTTTTATCACAATTCAATAATTTTATTATAATGGGTTTGAGAATAAAGCAGAAAAATCCTAATGTTTCATAGATTTACGTTTCGTGCTTTTTGTTTTAACGGCCTCATATGGGTAATTTTCAAAATATTAACGACACTGAAAAAGGAAAAGCTGAAAGTTTTACGAAACATCCTAAGCTGTTTGACTTACAGGAATTGAAACTGCAGAAAACAGTAAAAGCATTGAATGTTTGTTGCTTTTATTTGAAAATGGAAATAATCGATCTTGTTAAAAGCTATATACTAATACCATTCGTTCCAAAAATGAAGTTTTATAACTTTGGAATTGTAGATTATTTTTGTTAATAATTTGATATTTAGCTACCAGCTCAAATCCCGAAGCAAGTTCTATGTTTACTTATATGTTTGAACAATAAAATTACAACTAGGTATTCCAAAGCATTTTGACAAAATGTTTTTGGTTCTCGCATGCAAATCTTTAGGTTCTCGTTCATGTAAAACAGACTCGTTGGTTTAAGCTAAGCTCCACTGTTCAGCGCAAACATAACAAATGAAATTGCACTTTTTCGTTAGCTCTACTTTTGCGCTCTTTTCCAAAAACCAATTTAAAGGAAAATCCTTCTAGTGTGACTTTTCCATAAATGTTGGAATCCTTTTGAATTACAGAATTGCTAATTCGATGTTTTCATTTCATTTCATCTTTTATTGCTTCACTTTTGCAAATTTTATTACCTTCTCAATATAGGAAGCTTATTCCTATTCTTGTTTTTATACATGTAAGGATAAATTGGATATCCCTTTCTTATCGTTTAATATCTATTGCAAAAAAGTGTAACTGCATGATTTTTCAAACGATTTTGTTTCTTATATATATATATATTGATTTTGTTTTTGTTTAAATAAGGGTAACTTTACTTCATCTGAATTATGTGGCAATTGAAATACCTCTCTATTAGAGATATACCGATTTGACACGTTTGCCATGGAGATCTTAGGGCCATGGAGATCTTGGGGCCAAAAATATTCCTACGACACACTCTCCCTTATGCTCTTAGTTGTAGTGTGGTTGATACCTAGTAGCCCTAAGGTGACAGAAATACTCATTTTGTGCCCATTTTATCAGCTGCGAAAGGGCGAAATGTACCTACAGTAGTTAGAGTGAATTAGCAATAAGTTTCATTGTTTCATTTTCAATAAACAAAGTAACAAATGAAATCGCTTACATTTTCGTTTTTCATTTCTGAGGAAGTGAATGTTTCAGAATTTCCTTAATTTGCATATAAGCGTATTGAATTCTTCAGCAGCGAGCACCGAAAAATATTGAACTAGGCGAGTCCCGCGGTAAACAGTTTTGATTGAGGTTGGATCTGTAGCATTATGCTGAACGCCTTATTTACTTTCGTTCCGTTCTGAGAGATTATTTATTATTAGTTCGATCGATTATTGTGATCCTCGTGATATTATATTCCCATGGTTAAACTCCGTCCTGAATTGAATTGTTTTAATTTGTGTGCACAGGCATATAGAGATTTTCTTTTAATTTTAAAGGATTACCAAATATGTTCGAGCATGTTATAAGATTTAATAAGTAAGTAGGTAAAAGTTATACGAAATATTAATCGTCTTCTTGCATACGCTTTGGGAAGCTTTTTGACTTGAACTGAACAGGAAGTATTCAGGCTTTTCTTATTTTTACCGAACATTTCCTAAAAATGGTTTTTACAAATATTAAAAAATTAAACGTACAATATTGACGTTAAGCTCAAACCCGCTTCAATTTTATCGGTTACACAAAATATACCTACATAATTTTCTTGAAAGTGCCAGTTTCGAGTCGTGCAAATAATTCAGTAGGCCTACGCTCGCGTATTGTCATCATAATAAAATAGCTATAAGATAAAAACAGCTTTCATAATTAGAGGCAGGGCTTTCTGTCTTTATTGAACTGCAATACTGATACTTTATGACTACTTTAACTGCTCAAATAAGTCAGGGTTGCTTCGTTTTTATATGCGGAAATGTTGATTGATATGAAATAATATAAATATTATGTTAAATCGTTACATATGATTATCTTTGTACTTATCTTTTGTCTGTGAATAAAAATACTTAATATTGCTTCTGGATATCAAATTAAATTGAAACAAATTTGAAACATGTCTAATGTTATAAATCGAAAAGAGATACACACAAAATACTTTAAAAAGTTTGAATTAATCCGATTAATTACGGACTATCAATCTCAATCTTTTCTAAAACTTATAGCTGTTTTCAAAATCTTATATCTTTTATCAATCATACACGTTTCTTTAACTTGTCTCGTTGTATTACAGTACGGTGTGCAATAAAAGTCTTTCATCCAATGTTTTTTGGACAGTTGTTTTGTAGAACAAATTAAAAAGAATAAACAATCTATCCAATAACTTATCAAAATTCTGACTACGTACAACATTCGTTATGTATGATACATAACGTAAGCGCCCCCAAGTTTTGTGCGAAGTTTCGAAATTTTCAGCTCGAATAGAGATTGATTGAACTTCTTGAATTAGTTGTGAATTTTATGTGAAACAAGTAATTCACGAGCGATTTCAGGAACGTTGCTGAACATTTCGTGTTTTTTCCATGTGCATAATGTATGCTTCAAACGTGTACTTGGTTTTACGTATCTAAAATTCATGCTCTAAATACCCATCTCGGTGGTCGAGTACACAAGCGCTGGGTTTTTATTGTGAGGAACGAAAAACTTCTACAACAACTAGGGGTAGAACTAGGTACCCATTGTGGTTGTGTCTATTTCTACGATTTTTTTCGCCAAATAAGTAGTAGAGATTAAAAATTCTCATTAATTAGACATAACTAGTCCAGGCATTGTTCTCGGGAACATTACCGTCATTCGGCGGATCCTTCGAGGAAATAACGAATTGTCGAGACAGAAGGCGTTTGAAGACAATGCCCACCATTCAGATAACCTATTAAATTGTCGATTTACTTCGCAGAAACCGTGCCGGGAAAATTAAGCAAATTAAGAGTGAGTTTGAGAGGCTGTAATTACAGGGTTTCTACACTTGGCTACGGACCAAGTGAGTTATCCTCGAACATGGTGGATTTATGGGGATGCAGATTTTCTGTGCTCTATCATCCCCCCCACGGGGTGTATGATATGAGTGTTATCGCCGAATGCCGAGTTATTCGACGGCTTTTTACAGCTTCAGCGCTTTTAGAACAGCTTTTATTTACAAATGTTGACATATTTTTTCGCCCGTGTTGGATGATTGATATGAAAAATGATAAAATAAATATCCAGAAGTTATTTTTTCGTAATCAAGTAGTAGTTAGGTCTACTTATAAAATGAGATGAATGGTTAGAGTCTGGTATATTTCTGGTTATATAATTAATAAAAGAATACGTTTTTAAATAAGCTTTAAAGTAAAATTACTGAATGCAACGTACTTAATTGCAAGTGTACATAAAAGTTCAAACGCAAAACAAATGTGATAATTGTAGGAGGCCACGCAAAAGGATAATACAAAAAAAGTGCGGAAACGAAAACATTGTTACAATTAAATTGGAGGTGAAATGAAAGTTTGAACAGTAGGATATGTGGGGGCAAAGGAATGACACGTTATCAAATAAAACAGCTGTAGTGGGCCGGTGCGGGCGGCGCGCGCCCTATCGACTCGCCCGCCTCGCGCGTGCACTCACCTCTGGCTCGCCACCATCGCCGGCCGTCTAAACGAGCCCTAAACACATCCCCGAGAACCCTCTCTACATGACTTGTACTGCATGGAAACCCTCGTGCTCCGGCACGCCAAGGCCGCCGCCGCCCGGGGCGTCCCTGAGGAAACTGACGGACGTAGCCGCTCTTCCACCGCTTTTATAGCTGGGGGAGGGCGCGGCGGCGACGCGAGTTGCGCCGTCGATTCGCAACTCGATAAATAAATTAATTAAAAGTGCAAGTGAGTGATCGCTTCGTACAGACCTGCGAACTCGCCTAGAGCTTCCCCTTAATTGGAATATACTTTACGTGGCACTGGATTCTTCAATAGTGGAATAGGTTTTGAGCCAGTATGTGAATTGCGCCCGCGAATATACGAGTTAGGGTGGAGATTAGAACTAATGAAGAATGTCGTAGCTGTTGGTTGCACTTGTACATATGAATTGTTGTGCACTATCATTTCTATACCTATCCCCTATTTATAAAATAAAGGAAAGCTTAATACTGAAAACGCAGTCCTTACATATAATACATACAGAATGAGAGATGTATAGTTTAGCAACCAGTGATACTAGTAGCCAAGAGCAGAGATTATAATCGTTTCCAGGGAGACTTCGGCCTCCTACTTATTCGGAATTCCAACCCCAGGCACTTCTTTTCCGAGTCATGAGCGTTTGACGTACCTAACTATAAACCGTACGAATACTCTATCATATTTCAAAATTAATGAAAGTCATGGATGTTCATGAAAAAGTCTACAAATTTTAAGGTTATTTTATTCGCCATACTTACATGCTCTAGGCTGAATACATACATTTTCACTGAAAGCTTTTGGTAGTTAACAATTACACTGCCGTCATACAATAGGTACAGTAAGATAACATCTAAAATTACTGCAAAATTATCTAATTTTAGATAAGCTGCTAAATATGGCCAACTAGATTTACGATGTGAAGTAGCATTAACTTTATTATTATAGAAATTTAAATTTTGTCTACTTAACTACTAAAAGAACGACATGTCGTGAATTTTTCAATGCAACATTGTTTGAAACGCATATGTATGATTTTAGGTGGGCTGAAAGTCTTAAGGCTATCGTCTAGTGACAATAAAAACTAAAATAAAAAATAATTATTGCACCAATGTTTGGAAATTTTTTTATGGAGAAAACTTGTACCAAATTTTCTGTTTTTGTACTTTAGGTTAAGGAACCTAAATACATTATTGTTTGAATTTGAAAGTAATTGTCTTTTATAGTTTTTAACTTTCAGGTCACAAAATATCTTCCTAATTCGCCATTCTATCTAGCCTCGTCAGGTCTTCAGCCTTTAGGTGTCACCAATTTATAACTGGATGGAACGATTACTGTCTCTCTCTCTCTCTTATAGAAAGCAAGCCAGATATACTTCGTTCCATCTGGGTATACCTTGACACCTCTCAAGTTTTTTTTAATTTATAAGTTAAGTTAGTTATTCAGTCATCAGTTCCATTCAGTTAATTTATTTGCCCAGCTGTACGACACCATGATTTATATAAAATATAGGTACATAACGTAACGATAGAACATAAAATTAAAACAATGTAAAAATAATTCATCTCAGACTTTGTCTATATTTGCGTCCCAATGAATAAATTTACACATAAATACAGTTGGATCAATCTAGTTTGTATGTAAAACGTAAGGGTAAGGCGATCTGCCCTCAGCGTATGTGTTTGTCTACAGATATTTGATTTATGCAGTAAAAATCTGGATGATTGATGTACTTTCAAGTTCCAACCCAATTTTTTTCTATCTCACTACCCGCTAAGGAGCACACGGATGGGCCTTACTGTAGATATCTTAATATTTTACCTATTATCTAGCAAGCGGTAAATACGAAAGTGTATCCCGTACTCGAAGCGTAGTGTCGGTGGACCCCCAACCAGGTGGACGGACGACATAAAGAAAGTCGCGGGGAGTCACTGGCGCCAGGCGGCGCAAGATCGTGGTGTTTGGCGGTCATTTCAGGAGGCATATTTCCTGCAGTGTACGTCCATCGGCTAAAACGACGACGATCCCGTACTCGCGCCATCGGATACAGGATACTCTTTCGTATTTACCGATATCCTGATATTATACTGAATATAAGTATATACCGATACACTGTCGTGGAAAGACAGTTTTTAGTGGGCGTAAGCCCCACATAATTTCTTTGACGGGGGCGTAAAATGTTTAGCTTTTTCTGGTAAACAACCTATTACCTATTACCTACCCATAATTATTATCTTATATCTTTGCATGCGCCACACTATTCTGTGGCCACAGACAAATTGCGAAGATAATACGCAATGCAATTTTGTGAACTATTTATTACTTATCCCTACCTTTCTCTATTCCTATTACGAGTAATCGAGTATTTAGAGTTGGACGACAGTACCTAAATGTTCAAACCAACGACTCATAGAATTGTCAATATTAAAATCCAGTAAGTAAATATGGAAAAATGCAAATTTTTATTAAATTTTAAAGGTCGTTTTTCTGTTAGATTCTTCTGCGACGCTGCACGTTGCCCCTACCAACGTATTCGCGAGAGTGAGAAAGACAAAAATAAATTCAATAAACCCTCTTAACAGTCCTTAAACAAGTTTCATGTTTCTAGTGTCTAAGTAAATGCGGAAAGCTAAATCCACACTGTCTTTTAGGACTGAGCAATACGAAGCCTAATTAATGTGTTTCTATACTAGTTTGATCCAATTAACCTCAATTCGGAGGTTTGTCTCAACGACGGACAAACAAACAATGTTCACGACGCATGAAGGGCGAGGTGTCCGCATACTGAGCTAATATTGGGGTTACGTGTGTCCACGCTATAGTTCGATTATTTTGGAGTGGCTCCTTTGGTAACTATAAACGATTTCAGAGAGTTGTAGCCAATGACTAACGAATTTTCGTAGTTTTTCTTCATTTCAGGATTTTCGTGACGGAAAAACGTTTTTTTAGCCTAGCCCTCTGCGCTGTACCGTCCGATAAGGAACTTTTACATAAAAAAAATGATAACATTTCTGCCAAATTTCGACCGGATCAGAGAATAACAAATAAATAATTAAAACGAACAACTGAAAATGGTTTATCGTCGCTACGAGTATTAGACAATTAATGTAAATACGATAAAAATAAATATAATAAAACTTCGCAAATATAATAAAAGTTTGAAAGAAAAGGGTAGAAAGAAGATGCCCTCTTTACGCATAAGTAGAACTCCACAACCTTGTGCCTCCTTCACCTTTCTACCATAGAACCGCGAGACGTCGAGAGAAGTGGCATCCTTATGTGGTCGATGTCCAGCGTACTCGTACGAAACGCTTTTCTTCTACGTTTCTGATACGAACCGCTAAGGTGTGGAACACCCTTCCAGCTTCCGTGTTCCCAGCCAAATACAATCTGGGTGCCTTCAAAAGAAGAGTGAATAGGCATTTTCTAGGCAAGCGCGCTCCATCCTAGACCTCATCATTTCTGTTCATCAGACTTGATTGTAGTCAAGCGCAAGCCTATCAATTATAAAAAAAAAAAAAAAGTTGCTTGAAAATCACCTTATTTAGACAATTTAGCGCAGAAACATTTCAAAATATTAAATGACTTAATAGGTACCTACTGAGAATAGAAACATCGATATATTATTATGTATCAGAAAAATACCAAACAAAGGTTCCTTTGTACCATTTTGGTACAGAACCATAATAATTAAAAGTCAAAAAACACGACCGCCCTGTGGTATTAACGCCTTTTCCATGAATGATGTAAGGATTGTAATGATACCCATATGGCCAAATATCTTCAGTCGTTCAGAAGTTATAGTGGAAAGAGACTCACATACATACATACATACATACATACATGAACCCCAAGAACATAACACTCTATTTTAGGGCAGTCGCAGTAAAAATAGTCAATTTCAATATGGAGCGGAATTTCATAATAAATAATTCCACACGAATGGAATTATTTATTAAGAACCACGTAAAACATTTGAAGTGACGATGATGCCAAATTTTCATCGACACCGGCTCAATAAGGCTTCCGTCTAATCACCCAATCAATACGTTAAAGCCATACTACATTTTTTGGTGTAACTTGTAAGTACCAATAATTATCTTATAGTTTTCATACTGGGCGTGGCTCGATTTAAATGCAGTACAAAGGATTAATTATTTTGGAAGTTGGTATAACAATATTTGACCCAGATAATAATGGCCTATTATCTACTATCACAAATAGAACGGGCAGAAAGTTTGATAGGGGATAGATTACGTACGAGTATCCTATCTATTATAAAACGTCACTTCTACCCTGTTTTTAAATAAATTTTTAAACTTTCAAAAATAATAAAAAGGTATTTTGATAGAAGTTAAAAACATTTTTAGTCAAAAAAATGCCGCCCGAACAGGGACTTGAACCCTGGACCCTTGGATTAAAAGTCCAATGCTCTACCGACTGAGCTATCCGGGCTTGAAACAATCGTTCGAAAAAGCGGATTGAAATGTTTACAATAATTTGGACATACTAAAAATGGATAAATATATTATATAGGTATTTTATTTATAAAGTAAAATAAATATTGAATCTACATTGTAACTTGACCTTTGATCAATAGTAATATGTATTCACTTACATTGGCACTTACATAATATTATTAGTTCTTATAAGTTTTGGCCACCGATAAGAAACCTCAGGATATGGGCATCCGATTTACGTACACCTCTTCTGTACGAGCTAACAGTAGCGCCATCTGTCAAAATTCTACTGGTGGCTGCTGTGCGAACTACAGCGTGGCCTTACTATTGGTGGCAAAACAAGCATTTTTGGCACCGATAAACTGGCGACATTTTTTCGCGCCGACCGCCTTGTCCAGGGTATAAAGTCTATTGTTTTGGCACTGCAACCTGTTGAATCCTCGTCCTATTACCTCTGTCCCATGCAATGACTTCTATGTATCCTACTAGACAAGCTATGTGGAACAAAAAATGTGCTCCAAACCTATATAACGCCATCTAGTCTGATGAGCGGGAACTTGCTTGCAAACGTATGACGTCACGTCGATGAGTGGTCTTATGGTCAAAGATTAAAAAATAGATATTGAAATCATTGCAATCGCTTGCAATACCTACACATCGTTTAACATTAATTTAAAGTTATGATATATAACATTTTACGGATAAATTACCAGAATTAAAATAGTTTTTAATATTTGACATAATGAAACTTAAATAATAAATTAAAAACTTTTCTTCTTTCTTCTTTCTTCTCCTGGGACTTTTCCGCGATTGGCCGAAATCTCTTCGTCCGTTGCGCGTGGAGTCGCCGATGCGGGTCCTCGCCGGATCACTCCAGCCAGCCGAGCTCACTCCAGAATCCGAAGAGGCCTCCCAGGTCGCACAGGATTTCTTGGAGTGTTGCTGAGGAGCCCAAGTAGGTCTCGCGTTGATCCGACACTTCGGTGCACCGTAGTAGCACGTGTGCCGGCGTTTCGTCCTCCTTCATGCAGGCTCTGCACAGAGGGCTGTCCGTGATTCCTAGGGTGGAAAAGTGTTTATTTAGCGGGCAATGTCCTGTTATCATGCCTACTACTATTCTTAGTTTGTCTTTACTGAGTCGTAAGAGTTTTGCTGTTAGGCGTTTGTCTAAATGTGTTATTGCTGTTTTTGCTTGTCTACAGTCTGTAGTGCGTTCCCATATTTGTGAGTGTGCCTGGTATGTGCTTTTGTGTAGCCAGGATTTGTATTCGCTAAACGGTATTGGGACAATGGGTTCAGGTCCCATTACCGTCGTAGTTGCAGCACGTCGTGCTAGGTCATCGGCTGCGTCGTTACCTACATTACCACTGTGGCCTCTAATCCAGCGTAATGTTACATTGTTTGTTTTCGATATTGTTCTTAGTCTTTTGTGGCACCCCAGTAAAAGCTTTGAGGATGCGGTGTTTTTTGCCAGTGCCTTGAGAACTGCCTGACTGTCGCTGTAAATGTTTATATTAAAGTTTGTTACCTTTCTGTTTGCTATCGCAATTGCAGCGGTTTCGATGCCAGCACACTCCGCTTGGAAGACTGAGTTGTTCTTACCGAGTGGGTGGGCGATTTTTATGTTTAACTCCGGGCAGTAAACTCCCGCTCCCGTCCCGTTGTTCATTTTGGATCCGTCCGTATACACGTCTACCGTGCTAGTACTTGGTTTATAGTTTTGTTCCTCCTCGGTGATAATTTCGTATGGTTTATCCATTACGTGTACCTTCCTTGCTTTGTCACAGACCCAATTAAAAACTTTTATTTCTGAGTCTTTACGATTTAGACAATAACTTCTCAGAGTTTGCTTCGTTTTTATTGTGAATGTTATAGATATTATGAACTTAAGTCCATCAAATATGTATCTAAAACACAAAAATTATAATTAAGTACTTAATTATATACCAATCGAAATTATTTTCCTACTGGTATATACCCTTTGTCACTTAACATATCTGTTCAAATAATTCTCATAATCTTTGTCAACGTGTCGGTAGTACTGTTCGCTCTCGCGTATTTCTACTAACGAGTAAGCGTGATGGATAATCATGATGGGAGTTGTGTATTTATTTACGATAATATTTGTTTTTAGACAAAAACGAAATAAATTATACTGACTTAACTGAAATAAATTTCAAAATACGTAGAAAAACTACTTACATAAATAATATTCACTGTTTTATTGGTCACTCCCTGTAATAAAATGGAAAATTCTTTCCAAAAAACCAACTTCAAATGCCACTACAAAGAGTGAAATAATTTTTAATGTACACCAATTCGAAGTCGGGCAATGTTTTGTTCAATCATTAATAGTCCTTCGTATTATTAAACTTAATGTGCAAAGAAACGACAAAATTATCGTCAATACGGAGGACTATTAGTGAATGAACGAAACATTGCCCGACTTCGAATTGGTGTACATTAAAAATTATTTCACTCTTTGTAGTGGCATTTGAAGTTGGTTTTTTGGAAAGAATTTTCCATTTTATTTTTTACTTTTTAGTGGAAAACAAGTAATGCGCAAGGTATTGGAAAAAATGCCCAAATCGCTGGAAGTATGCTTCTAAAATCTGAAGAGTTCCCTCAATTTCTCCAAGATCCCATCATCAGATTCTGACTTGATGAATACAGTCATTACTTGATGACTGCTAGGAAATGCAATAGTAACTATAAAAAATATCTAAATCGCTTCAAGTATACTAGCAAAATTTGAAGAGTTCCCTCGATTTTTACCAAGATCCCATCATCAGATCCCGACCTGATGACCATAATATAACCTGGAAAAAATTACTCTTTTAAACAATACCCAAATTACTTCAAGTGTGCTAGTAAAATTTGAAGAGTTCCCTCGATTTCTCCAGGATCCCATCATCAGATCCTGACTTGGTGACAATGAGACCATCTGTAAACTATACCCTTTCAAACAAAAAAAGAATTTTTTAAATTGGTTCACGCATCTTCGAGTAATCGGGGAACATACATAAAAAAAAAAAAAAAAAAAAAAAAAAAAAAAAAAAAAAGATTCCGACGAATTGAGAACCTCCTCCTTTTTTTTGAAGTCGGTTAAAAACCACGTTCACGGCTCACATAACAGTGCACCAACACTGATCGCCTCGCTAGCTCGCAGTGGACTAAACGAACTTCTGAGCCTGCACCGCTGTTCAGTGAGCAATTATTTAGTACCACACAGCGCATCTAGTATACATAGAAATCATTGGTCCCATGGTAAATTGGTAACAATCTACTTTGGTATGAAACTTGAAAGGCTTGTATTAGAGAACAGCTAATTTAAGACACAATTTAGATAACATCACAAAAATAGTGTTTTCCAAATTGTGACTAGGTAGGTAGTCGTTGTGAAAATTTTCCAACTCTAGAGTACAATATTTTTCCGCATATCATCTCCCTGATAATTTTCTAGTATTGCTAGAGTGCCGATGACAGCGCCGCGCGCGGCGGGTGGCGGAACGTGGCCATCATCCAGCCGTCACTAGCATTGCGAAAACAATATAATTTGCTGGACGAATAGGTAGTAGATACCTATCGCTATTGGGTGTCTCAAACACAAGGCTTGTTTACATTTTCATATTATTGTTCAATATTGCGTGTAATCGCCATCCCATGGGACGCTGTGAAGTTTGTAAAGGTGCCTAAGTTGTTTAATGAAATGTTCTCAAACGATTAGAATTAGAACGATTTGGTTTACTTATACCTGTCTAATATGATTTGCGTTTCAATCTGAAAACTCTACCAATACAAATTACAATATCAGAACAGTGCCTTTTTTATTCTATTAAGTAGGTAGATCTGATGATGGAAGTAAGGAGTGGGTCATGGATAACTGGATAGTGGATACCTTTTCCTAGTTATTACCTCAATCCCCCCAAATTTGGTTTGTTTTTTTGAATGGTTTGTTATTTTGAAACCTGCGTTTGATGCATAGGTGATTCATATAAATTATTTGTCATGGACTTATAATGAGTAAAAGTTTCGTTTAACAGTGAATAAATTCAAGTTATTTTAAGAAAATCTGCAAGAAAACGTTGCGTTGCTCACGAACTCTTATACATACATTGAACAATCAAGAGATAACTGAATGTGACGACGTCACGAAGGATTAGGATAACTATTGCGTTTGTAAGTTTTGTTCGTGTGTAGTTAAGTACATGGCTGTAACCGGCGCCGCTCTCTCGTAAACCCACCACGAGATGGCACTGCTCGTTTTATCGCCGGTCCGCACAACAAGCGCTAATGGAGGACTACAATATTGACAGACCATTAATTCGACAGGAAATTGTGCTGAAGCCGTGGTACTGCAGGTGATTGTGAACATTTCAAATTAGCCGCGTGCTCCGCAGTTGTTTCCACTCCGAATGCACAGAGACAGAGCATAGAGTCAACGTCAACATACCGAGCTCTCGCAATAGATACTAAAAGTAGCTGGTAGGCGATTCACTTAACGCGTCGGTTGCATTACGTGAAGTGAAATGTTTAAAAAGGTCATGTATCTAAACAGATGATATTGATACCAAATCATTTTTTGCGAACATTGAAAAATATATTTTACGAAATAATAGAAATCATAAAATTTACTTTGAGCAATAAGGTTGAAGGATTGTATTTCCCTAGTTGAGGTACATTCAATTTTACTAAACCAATAGACCAAAGTAAATTTTCAGTGTTAATTTTATATTTTGCTTCACTTCACTCAGTGTCTGAAGACGTTACGCGAATGGCCTCCCTGGAAGCAAATTAATTCTAGAGATGAATCTAATAATAAGTTCTACTTGTATTTATATACCGCTCGTTTGATAAAGTAAAGGCTTTAGATTTATGTACTCGTATGATGTATCTAATTGTAGATAGCTACTTAATTTATATAGGTAGGTACATAATTAGCTTATGAACCTTAGTTTCATAAGTTTCTTCAAACCTAATAGTCGGACATACCAACCAGTTTGGCCGGACATTTGGGTAAAAAGGCCGGACCCCATACATACAAACTGGACACAATTATTGTGATGGTACTTAATGGAAAGATTTTCATGCAACAACTGAATGAACTATTTCTATCCGGCAGTGTAGTTAAACAGTACTTATAGGAACTTAGCTGGTTCGTTCGTTCGTTCGTTTCAGCCGACGGACGTCCACTGCTGGACAAAGGCCTCCTGCAATGCTTTCCAGCCCGCACGGTCCTGCGCCATTTGTATCCAGCGCCTTCCCGCAACTCTTTTAATGTCGTCAGACCATCTGATCGGAGGTCTACCAACACTGCGCTTTCCCGTGCGGGGTCGCCATTCCAGCACTTTGGATCCCCAACGTCCGTCGGTTCTACGAGCTATGTGCCCCGCCCATTGCCACTTCGGCTTCGCGATACGTTGAGCTATGTCAGTAACTCTGGTTCGTCTACGGATCTCCTCATTTCTGATTCGATCACGCAGAGAAACTCCGAGCATAGCTCTCTCCATCGCTCGCTGAGTGACTCTGAGCCTTCTTATGAGGCCCATAGTAAAAGACCAAGTCTCGGATCCATATGAAATCACTGGTAACACGCACTGTTCGAAGACCTTAGTCTTCAGGCACTGAGGTATATTGGACGAGAAGACATCACGAAGCTTTCCGAACGCTGCCCAACCGAGCTGGATTCGGCGGTTCACCTCTCTCTCGAAATTTGACCTACCTAGCTGGACCGTATGTCCCAGGTATATGTATTCATCCACAATTTCGAGTGCAGAGTTCGAGAGAGAGTTAGACATGATTTTCGTCTTGCTCATGTTCATTTTAAGGCCCACCTGTTGGAAACTCTGCTGAGGTCATTGAGCATCGTGTTGAGGTCTTCCAGAGTCTGTGCCATGACTACGATATCGTCGGCTAACCGAAGGTGAGTGATGTACTCGCCATTGACGTTGATGCCATGTCCGTTCCAATTCAGCAGCTTAAAGACATCTTCCAATGCAGCGGTAAACAGCTTCGGGGAGATTACATCTCCCTGTCGCACTCCTCGCTGCAATTGGATCGGTCTCGTAGTCTGATCTTGGATACGGACTGACATGGTGGCGCTTTCGTACAAGCACTTCAACACTTGGATGTACCGATAGTCAATTCGGCATCTCTGCAACGACCTCAACACGGCCCACGTCTCCACCAAATCGAAGGCTTTCTCATAGTCCACAAACGCTAGGCATAGTGGCAAGTTATACTCCTCGGTTTTTTGTATAACTTGCCGAAGCGTAAAGATGTGGTCTATGGTACTATAGCCTTTTCGGAACCCGGCTTGTTCGGGAGGCTGGAAGTCGTCGAACCTACAAGCGAGACTTAGCTGGTACCTAGACATTACTGTAGTGGTTGGTTCTGCGAACGCATCTGTAGAGCAACAATTATTTCTACCTAGGTAAGAACATCCAAGGTAACCGACATAGCCCAACGGATTAGCAAGCTGAAGTGGCAGTTGGCGGGCCATATCTGTCGCAGAACCGATCAACCGACGGCCGTTGGGGCAGACGTGTTCTGGAGTGGAGACCGAGTACCGGTAAACGCAGCGTAGGACGACCTACTGCCCGCTGGACCGATGACCAAAAGAAGGTCGCTGGTAGCGGGTGGATGAGGAAAGCGGAGGACAGTGTGTGGTGGCGAGCTCTCGGAAAGGCCTATTTCCAGCAGTGTACGTCTATAGGCTGATTAACAAAAGCCGAAAGCAAAGCTTTTGACTTGAAGCAGAGACGCTACGCTTGCTGCATCATGACAAGAGAAAATTACATATTGTGTATGAGAAAGAGTGATATTTAGCATGGGTATACCTACTCGTACGTAGAGTCGGCCAAAAAAGTAATGAAACAAAAAAAGAGTTGAAAATAATTATAAAAAAATCACAGTAAAGTACATTTTTAGTGGATAGTCAAGTAGTAGTAGTCAATTCTTTTTAATATTCTGTATTTACATACTTTTAATCCGTTATAATATGAGGCAAAGAATCGTCCTTTTTTGACGGAAATATCTTAGATATTATTTATTATATTATTTATTAAATTATTACCTAAGTGTAGTATATTATTACCAACGTACCACTTCAAATGCAACATTTGTTTCATAGTGCAGTTAGGTAATATACTTATCGATAAATATATTGTCTAGAAAACTTTCTCTTCTTTATTTGCAGCTTGGAACTGGCAACACTCGGCGGCGTCGGGTGGACATATTCTTTTAATTAAGCCACGCGGAAAACGTCGTAACTTTTACGACCTTCGTGATTTAACTATTATTTGTCATCAATTTTATGGGTCCTAAATCTGAGTATTACTGTGCTGTTAGAAATATAAAGCCTACAGCTTAATAGATAATTCGTCCGCGACGAATAGGTGGCATTTATCTGTTTTATATATATTTTATAATTATAATTTTTGTTGCATAAAGTTTAATAAATCTATTATCAAAAATATATTATAATTATGATTAATTTACAGGAAAGTTGGCGAGTCAGCCAATTTTTAGATTTCAGGTGAGAAACGTAAATAAAAAAAGGGTTAACTATACGTAAATTCTAATTTAATTTGGCTAGAACAAACCATTAAAAAATCACCACATTTTGTCCTTTAGAAAATAAGTTATGTCTGGGGGCTCCGGGCTCGCGTTCTATTATTACATACTTATATTAGTTATAATTTTGTGTTATATACGCAGTTTTATCTATTATATATTCAAGAATTATTTTAATAATTTCATCCAAATATGTTGTAAATTATTAAATTAAAAATAATTATATACCTACTAATGAAAATTAAACATATTTTGGGAACGTAGTGACATCTATTGATGAGTAGATTTCTTCCAACTATTTTCTATTCGTTGGTAGATGGCGCTGTTGGACCACTAGCGCCATCTTGATGACGAGGACTTCGATGTTATAATAGTTCTGTCGGTAGTAACAGATGGCGTTAGCTTGCCGTAATTTAGTAATCGAAATAAAATGTATTAAAGTTGTGTTAGTTAAATATTTTAGCTTTGTTACTTGTTTATTAAATCAACGTACCTCCATGTTAAATTTGTGTGTTTCCACTTCTCGCCCTGCACAGCAAACCTCTTTCGTCTTGTACTATTTTCATCATATCCGGGCTCCCGGTCTGGTCTCCCACATCTTTTCTTCTTCATAAGTTCTTTGGTGGCGTGGTCTATGACACCCGTTACAGGAATACCACCAAATTCCTGAAAATTAGACATGAACATGTTAATTGTTAAACTATTTTAGATGAACCGAACTTAATAATTCCGAAGATATTATACTTAGGATAGCAAATAGCAATATTTTTATTATTATGAGTTATATACCTACCTACTGACCTAATATTTTTCAAAAAGTTTAAAAAATTCCGGCTTGATTAAATTTCATTGAAATTACTTTTTAACCGAGTTCAAAAAAAGGAGGTTCTGTATTCGACCCGTATGTATGTATGTATGTTTGTTTGTCCGCGATTATTTCACGTTTGGCTGAACCGATTTTGATGCGGTTTTCAGGAAAGTATTTTAGGTTAAAAGACGTTTTTTAAAATTGGCATTTCCTACACTGTAGTCTATTTGAAAAACTGTTTTAGTACGTAATCGTAATTTTTAGTGCCATCCACAGATTACGGAATGGTGCCATCGTAATAGCTAGGTAACATTTGCATTGTCATAAATTACTTTAAAACCCTGAGCAGTGACGAAGGTCCAAATTCCTCTTTCCTTTGATACGGGGTCTATGCACAGGTTTACAATTAGTGGACCCCTAACGTCTCATTTACACTTTTGAAATTAGTTGCATGACATTAGTTTTACCAAATAAATACGCATGGCACAAAACTAAATTAGTGTTATGAAATTAATGCATGAACAGTAAAACTTGAAGTTTACACGTGAACCTGTTGATAAAACTAGTGTCGTGGAAGTAATTTTATGCCACTCATAATGTTAACTTATCTTTACATTTAAGAAGTCTTAACTGCTGAGGTTGCTAACATTACTCGTATGTTTTAACAGATTAAAACGTTAAGGAATGATAAACAGGTGGAGACTTACTTGTAATGTCTTGATGGCAATCCTGAAGTCATCCTCGTATGACTGCTCTACGTCATCCAACAGCAAGTTGCCAACTTCTGGCTTTTCTTTTTTGAGGTACCCAAACATTTCGAGGTAACTTCTCTGTAACAGACAAAATACTTTCATTAGATAAGCATTAGCCAAATCAATATCAAATAAGTATTATAAGAGAGAGTTTATATATTCGAATTTGGCACAGGCTCGTTTCAAAGAATATTATTACTCAAAACGAATTAATATATGTATGTATGTCAAGCTGTCTTAGCCATATGATCCAGCTACTAGGTAATCACTCATTCCATAACTATAGGGAATGAAATTTAAAAAAATGTTTGAAAATGACACTTGTCTTCAAATGTCACGTGATCAATCTGATAATCGGATATTACATTTTCATACATTATTTTTAAATAGGTACTAGAATTACAGTTGTATATAAAAAAAGATTCCGACGAATTGAGAACCTCCTCCTTTTTTTTGAAGTCGGTTAAAAATTAAAACAAAAGTGAGATGATTTTCAGTTATTTAACAGTAACTATTTACCTACTAAGAGTAAGGTGTCATATGGAATGTGGTCGATTCTGTTGTACAAAATCTCTAAACTAAACTAATTTAAAATAGTGCCATCCATTTCCATCGGGAGCAGTTTGAAAGGGATAGCGCTATTTTAAATTAGTTTAGTCTAGAGATTTTGCACAACAGAATCGACCACAATATTATAAAATTTGATTTCCCCTTCTTTGTATTAAAATAACCGAGCTGTAAGGTGAAGGATCATAATACAATTTAAATTTTGACCCGTTGTTAAACATCCTCTATTTAACAAATATGGGAACACAATGGGTAGCGTAGACATGAATAACTTATACTTTGATGGATATAATGGTAAATGAACGCTATTGTGTGAAGCAATATCCTTTTTGGCTGTTATGACAGTAGGAGAGGAAGATGTAGGAACATTTGGTTCATTGGATTAAATAGGTAAATATGTTGTGTGTGAGAGGACAAAAAGATTACTGACGACCGAATGACGTAGCGGTACCGAACCCTGAGTCGGTGGTCGTGGTGTCGATTCCCGCTACTGGTGAATGTTTGTGTGATGAGCGTAAATGTTTTCTAGTGTCTGGGTGTTTTCCTATGTTATTTCTATCATATCTTTATATATAAAATATTATGTATAAATATCGGTTATCTAGTACCCATAACACAAGTTATCGCTTACTTTGGGGCTAGATTGCGATGTGTGTAATGTCCTCATTTTATTATTACAATAAAAATATTAGACTTATATTAGTTACGTGGGCAGAATACACAAAGCAGTCCAAACAGATCCGAGAGAGAAAAGAAACAACTTAACGAAACCATATACTATTACAAACGTGGGCTTCGTCTTAGTTCAGGGCGGTTTGGAAACTTAGAAAGAGTTCCTTTGTATTCTCTAAGTAAAGCCTTGAAATAATTCAATTGAATCTGTAAATCTTTGAATCATTTAGGTACCAACTAACACCAGGTAAATATCAAGTAGTAAGTACTAAAAACTGCATTAGCAGCAAGTGTGTATTAGTCTAAATTTACAATCTCTTTCACTACGGCAAGGTTGGAAAGAGCTAGCACTTGTCCTTAGGCAAATACCTATATCCCTTTGAAACGATAACGTAGTGAAAGGAATAGTAGATTTTTAGACACACCAAATTTAGAAAGTGTAAATTTGCTGAGGATACTGTTTTTACTATTTTGATGCTTACCTTACCCTACTAAAGAAAAATTAATACTTGAGAGGTGTCAAGGGACACCCGGATAGAACGAAGTATCTGGCTTGCTTTCTATAAGAGAGAGAGAGAGAGACAGAGAAACATGCGCACGCAGCACGACTTACAATACTACTACTATACTACTTTACTTTTGTTTTTTTTTTACTTGTAACGATACTTTTTGCTTACTAGAGCAAAAAGTGTCGCTACAAGTTACAACTTTTCATATGATTTTTTTCCGTCTAGCCCCCTTTCGATAAGGAAATTCGTTCCAAAAATTGATGCCAAATTGATTTCAAAGAAAAAAAGAAGTGAACCTAGAGACTCTCTCTGTAATAAAATACACCATTGTAAACATGGTGTTGGTAATTAATTAAATAATATCTAGTAGAGAGTATACTTATAACTCCTGTATACATCACAGTCGGAGCGATTCAACTACCTAAGGCATAATCGCAAAACATGTCCCGTGTCCAAACAAAGGCTGTGACTAGCTGTGCACCCACACGATTCCTTTTGTGGACCCTTTTTTTAAATAAAAGAAATTCTGTATTTTATTGCTCTCGAGATGACTGTGGTAGGGTTGTAAGTTCTGCTTAGCCGAGGTCAACTTCGTACTGTGTGGCAGATTAAGAGTCAGGATTTATGCTCGGCTTTAAGAATATACCTGCACTCTAGGGTCCAGTGTATTCTGAACTTTCGAGTTGACAAAAGATGTGCATATGGCTCTGATGCGTACAGTAGTTTAATTGGGTATTTGAATCCAGTTTTTTTATTAGGTACTTTGGAATTTTTTTATTACTACTCCACCCCAAAATCAAAATGCCTGTAACTTTGTAAATCTATGTTGGATTTTAACATATTTTTCAGCGTGCATCATTATTTTTCTCCTAGTTTATATTAAAGTACTAATTGTTATCAAATACAAAAGTAGTGAAATACCTGCCTAATTGCCTTTGAATGCTTCTCCGTAAGTTTTAGGTATTGTTTTAGTTATAATGTCTACTTAAATCACTGATCATCCATCAAATTGAACAGAACGTTAATTTACTTGAGAGTTAATATCTAGTAGAGATATGATAATAAGCATTTAATTAATCACATCGATTCCATACTGAATATAACGAACAACCTTGTTAAAATTAAACGCGTACCAGGTTTTGTAAAAAAAGTCCATTGAAAAGGTTTGACTAATTTTGGTTTGAGATCCGGACGTAAACTACTTTTCTTACCTATAGTTATAGATATTTCAATCCAAAGACGCGCCCCACTCTGTCAAAATCGCTTATGTTTCATTCGATTCGATTTCGATTCTAGTTAGAAGTAGGCCATCCGTGATAACTTTGACCCATTGAATTAGAAGTAGTCGGACTAATGAGAATCGTCAATTAATTTACGAGCATTAAAGGACAAATAGGGAGAATCACGCGACTGCGAGCTCAGGTGGTTGTTGTCCTAGATTTGGTAGGAGCGTTTTGTGGAACAACGTCTGGTAAATGGGCACTTACTGATATTTGAGGAGATCACGCAACTATGTGATTACTTATAGAGATGTGTAATAGTTGCTTTAAATTACCTAAATACTTACATTTATTCCTGCTCTCAGAAAGAAACCAATTTTAATTAAGAATAAAGTTCAATTATCAAAACTTTAAATTTATTCGTCGAAAGCAAAACTTTAAGTACATTAGGTGCTTTAAAGGTTTACATCCATTGACTGATTGATAAAAATATATAACACTGAGAAGCTCCTCTGTCTTTTGTTACTGGAATTCGGTTAATAAGTAAATCCCACCAAAAACATAAATGTAAAAAAAGGAGAGCCAAGTTCAATACAAAAATTATGCTTGGCTGTCGGCTTCGCCGCAAAAAGAATGGAGATCAAAATGAGTGCCAAGTTCTATGTAAAATCGAAGTTTGTATTTATAGGAACAAAAAAATAATATGAACAATTATTAAACTCTATTTCTTGGCTTTATTGGATACCTATAACAATTGCTGTTATTCAAAAATGTGAGATCTTAAAATAGGTTAGATTTGACTTGGCCAGTTTTCATTACATCAGTCATTTTATAAAGTTATACATTTTAATTCCGATAAAAACTCGCCAAGTCAAATCTAACCTATTTTAAGATCTCACATTTTTGAATAACAGCAATTGTTATAGGTATCCAATAAAGCCAAGAAATAGAGTTTAATAATTGTACATATTATTTTTTTGTTCCTATAAATACAAACTTCGATTTTACATAGAACTTGGCACTCATTTTGATCTCCATTCTTTTTGCGGCGAAGCCGACAGCCAAGCATAATTTTTGTATTGAACTTGGCTCTCCTTTTTTTACATTTATGTTTTTGGTGGGATATCATTACTTTTTGTAAAGAAAACTAGGCAGGTATTGAGTTTAAAGCTTTTTCTTGCGTTTCCGCTGCGTGATTTTCTTTTTTATACTATTTTTTACACTCTCTTGAATGTTAGAGATAATAGTGCGCATTGCCCATTCATTATCTGCTACCTTTTTAGTAAGCTTCCTGTTTATGCTTAAATTAGCTAAGTCCGGGCGATATAGGGATCTCAGGCGGTTATATTCTATTATAGAACTATCTTGCGCCTTAATTTGACTATAGGGTCTAGATTAATAAGGTGTACTCCGTCTAGGGTTTTAACCCTGGAGAGCGCAACGTAGGCCTGTCCTCTGCTAAATATCGAAGTGCCTATGTCCAGAAGAGCGCTGTCCAGACTAAGTCCTTGTGATTTGTGGATGGTAGTAGCGTAAGCCAAGCAAATATTGAACTGTTCCCGGTGAACATATACATTATTTGATATCTGAAACTTAGTCTTGACACGTTCTAGTTCATAAGTTAAATTATTAAATTTGATAATAATTCTACGTGCACTATTGTTTCTATCGACATCCCAGTTTATTTTCTCTATGACTACAATAGAGCCGTTCACTAGCCCTTTACTAACATTAACAACTAACGAGCTGGATTCCAAATTTCATCCTTCTAGGTCATCTGGAAGTAGGTTAGGTTTAGGTATTATATGTCAGTTTGTATGGGGACACCCCTTACTTTTTGACTTTTTTTTATTTTTTGATTTTTCCTACGTTTACACACAATTAACGAGCTGGATTCCAAATTTCATCCTTCTAGGTCATCTGGAAGTAGGTTAGGTTTAGGTACTATATGTCAGTTTGTATGGGGGACATCCCTTATTTTTTGACTTTTTTTATTTTTTGATTTTTTCCTACGTTTACACACAATTAACGAGCTGGATTCCAAATTTCATCCTTCTAGATCATCTGGAAGTAGGTTAGGTTTAGGTACTATTTTTTTTTTAGATTTTTTCCTACGCTTACACGCAGTTACCGAGCTGGATTCCAAATTTCATCCTTCTAGGTCATCTGGAAGTAGGTTAGGTTTTTGTACTATATGTTAGTTTGTATGGGGACACCCCTTATTTTTTGACTTTTTTTTATTTTATGATTTTTTCCTACGCTTACACATAGCAACCGAGCTGGATTCCAAATTTCATCCTTCTAGGTCATCTGGAAGTAGGTTAGGTTTTTGTACTTATATGTTAGTTTGTATGGGGACACCCCTTATTTTTTGACTTTTTTTTATTTTCTGATTTTTTCCTACGCTCACACACAATAACCAAGCTGGATTTCAAATTTCATCTTTCTAGGTCATCTGGAAGTATAGGTTAGATTTAGGTACTATATTTCAGTTTGTATGGGAACACCCCTTATTTTTTGACTTTTCTTTATTTTTTGATTTTTTCCTACGATTACACACAGTTACCCAGCTGGATTCCAAATTTCATCTTTCTAGGTCATCTGGAAGTAGGTTAGGTTTTTGTACTATATGTTAGTTTGTATGGGGACACCCCTTATTTTTTGACTTTTTTTTATTTTCTGATTTTTTCCTACGCTTACACATAGCAACCGAGCTGGATTCCAAATTTCATCCTTCTAGGTCATCTGGAAGTAGGTTAGGTTTTTGTACTTATATGTTAGTTTGTATGGGGACACCCCTTATTTTTTGACTTTTTTTTATTTTCTGATTTTTTCCTACGCTCACACACAATAACCAAGCTGGATTTCAAATTTCATCTTTCTAGGTCATCTGGAAGTATAGGTTAGATTTAGGTACTATATTTCAGTTTGTATGGGAACACCCCTTATTTTTTGACTTTTCTTTATTTTTTGATTTTTTCCTACGATTACACACAGTTACCCAGCTGGATTCCAAATTTCATCTTTCTAGGTCATCTGGAAGTAGGTTAGGTTTTTGTACTATATGTTAGTTTGTATGGGGACACCCCTTATTTTTTGACTTTTTTTTATTTTCTGATTTTTTCCTACGCTTACACATAGCAACCGAGCTGGATTCCAAATTTCATCCTTCTAGGTCATCTGGAAGTAGGTTAGGTTTTTGTACTTATATGTTAGTTTGTATGGGGACACCCCTTATTTTTTGACTTTTTTTTATTTTCTGATTTTTTCCTACGCTCACACACAATAACCAAGCTGGATTTCAAATTTCATCTTTCTAGGTCATCTGGAAGTATAGGTTCGATTTAGGTACTATATTTCAGTTTGTATGGGAACACCCCTTATTTTTTGACTTTTCTTTATTTTTTGATTTTTTCCTACGCTTACACACAGTCACCGAGCTGGATTCCAAATTTCATCCTTCTAGGTCATCTGGAAGTAGGTTAGGTTTTTGTACTATATGTCAGTCAGTATGAATTTTAACGACTTTTTGACCTTCATATCTTTATAACCGTTTGAGCTAGCTTCATGAAATTTGGGCTTCTATATGTCCTTATGGATATAATTAAACACACGTAGTTTTATGTGTTTACGTTAAAGAGGTTTTGAGTTATAGAAGGGTCAAAAGTGGCACCAAGTGGTTCGTGTAATATTACACTCGGCGCTGGCTAGCCAGTTCTTTTTTTTTGAACTTGTCTTGACACGCTGCCGCGTGTCTAGATTCTCGATATCCAGGAGTTTTATATATCTTTTTGTAACAAACGAGCAAAAGTCTAGACGAAATGTAAACTGACTTTTAGTTGACATAAAGTTCCATGATCGACTAAAAATTGAAAATATACTCGTAAACGTGGTTTTATTACTCGCGAAGAGAGTATTATTTTACAATACTCTATCAAAAAGCAGTCACTTTATACAAAAGGTAGCAGTAAAATTTTTCAATGATCAAACGAACTTACCTGAAGTGAAGTTCGATCTTGATTATCTTGACTTCATCGAAGAGATTTATAACCGTTAGGCACTCGCCCAGCAACTCGTTAACCAACCGCACAAGCATTCAGAGTGTAGGAAAAAGAAAGATAGACTATACCCGTCTCTTTCTTTACTACACTACCGATCGCCCTTCGCGCTTTTGCTTCATTATTTTAGAGTAAAAAGGCGCAACATTGAAATGAGGGTTGACTGTAAGGAAAAGGGATGGGAGGGAACTTAAATCTCTTCGATGAAGTCAAGATAATCAAGATCGAACTTCACTTCAGGTAAGTTCGTTTGATCATTGAATTATCTTGACTTCATCTTACGAGATTTATAACCGTTAGGTAGATGTTTAGAGACCCAAATTAATTTCAATGTTGCGGTATGAATAAAACATAATCATAAATATATCTATATATATATTTTTAAAGAAACGAAAGTTAATTCTTAGTATTAGCTTGATTATAAAAAATAAGCTTTCAATTCATCTAGTTATGATCAAGAATGTATAAATTCGATAGATATTCTATCTATTTATAATTTGTAATTGTTGAATTTATAATTGGCCTGTTGTAAAAAGTCGGCGAACGCTGCGGATTTATCAGACCAACCGGCTGTTTTTCAACATCGACGGCTGTTTTTCGATTTCGATACATCGGCAGGTATAACTAGCACGAAAAATAGTCACGGTAGATGCAAGCCTTGTGCTGTGAGCACTATCTAAATATAAGAAGGTGTATGCCACTTGCAAAGTCTGCTTGATCCAGCGTTATAAGGTCTGATAGGAAGCAGCTCTATAAGGCTTTTTACAGGTCAATATTAAACTATCTTCGTTTCTATGTCTAATATTATAAGTTGAAGCCAAGTATAAGCTGTATGAGTACAAGCTAAAGTGGCACCTGGGCAAACACATGGTTTATGATGGAAATATGGAAGATTAATTATAGGTTGGGTTCGACCAATACCGGAAGATACTAAGCAACAACTATGCGATCCTGCAGAGCTAAAAACCTTACTAGTTTTTTTTTTTTTTTTTTTTTTTTTTTTTTTTTTTTTTTTTTTTAATAATTGTTAAAATGTTGTTTGAAAAAATTCGCCAAATAATGTTATACAATACTGGCATCCCCCCACGTAACATTATAACATTATAATGAGGAAACACAGGATTCATTTAAAAAATACATTTAAAATGATCCATGAATATTTCATTGTGACCAATTTTTTAACACAAAATTAAAGAAATAGTTGATCTATGATTGTTAAGTGTTCCTTAGGATGAACCTGATTCATAGCATTCCGTAAGAAAGTCTAGTAATAAACTAATATACGAACATTATAAATATCACTATTATTCTTATTGCAATAATCCACTTTTTTAATTGGAATTACATTGTGTCAGATAATTCCGTGATAAAGAAGAGAACGAAATATTTAATTCTAAAACCGCTTTGCCTTGTTTGAGAAAGCCTTCCCGGATAACACACCCCCTGCCAAGGGAAGCTGCTGATGCAGCGGGTGTGTTAATCTGAAAGGAGATGTGATAAGATACTTAACAGGTGGTAAAATATAAATTTCAGACAGAATCATGAGTGACATGGCCATTGTGGTACAACTACTACTCTTGAACCACCGTCGACGATAATTTTATTCAATATGTTTAATATTAAAGCAAAGGGAAGAAGAAAGGGACCCAATGTATGCGTCAATATTTTGGGCATCGGGATCTCTCTTCCATGAAATGTACTTGTTACATTTGGCATTGACCCGAGAGGACAAAAAGTCGATGTCCGGATTATCAAATGTATTTATGATCATTGAAAATTCATATGCCGCCAATTCCCATTCCATTAAATCATTAATTCCCATTCCATATCAATTATCAGAGAGATAAATATCTAGCCCTGTCGAAAGACTTAATGTATAGCCAACCGAAGGACATGCAGCAGTAAGCGCAAGTGTAGCGTAAATGGCGCGTACGAGAAGAGAAGTACGAGCACGAACATATTCAAACATGTCCGCAGACGAAGCGGTGTTGCAGCGAATCGTAGGAGGCGTAATTTTACATATTGTCATGCGTAGCGTCATAACGATACGCCTACGCCCACGAGTCGTGTGTGATGGGGCTAAGAGAACCAAGCACACGTTCAAGGTCACGAATGCGTATAGATTTTGTTAACAACAACTTATCATCAGCAACCAAAATACGAATTATTTTCCATTCCGGTAACCTTAAGGTCATTGACTCGGAATCGATAACAAAACCTAAGAAACTGCTTTACGTTTTTGGTTCCAAACAACTCTTTTTGTAATTAATCCCAAAAACTAGGTTAGTTAAGCATATATTTCCTATTAAAGTTATCCTAGTAACATATATCATTTAATAACAAACATATTTTAGACACGTGTCCTTAAATGTATTATAACTGATTTTTAAATCAATAAAAATGTAAGGTGCCAAACATAGCAAAATGAGAGGGCATTAAACGCTAAAAACCCTCGAAATAAAATCGTAGGTATTTTCTATGGTTACTATTTAATATTAAGAACTAAAAATAAGCTTCGTGCAAGACAGGTAAAAGGCACAAAACCTGACCTGGTGGCCTGTATCCACATCAGGAAAATGACAACAAATGATACTCATTCACAATGACAATTTGAGAAAAAAGAACTTCCACAAAATATTTAAGAAGGCGACACAAACTTGTGTTCCCAGGATTAGAACCTCAGAAAACAAAAGACAAGTTATTCCTTGCTCTGTGATTATTGCGGAAAAAGACAATCTTTTTTGAGGGAGTTCTGTTGTATAGTAAATAACCGGACAGAATTAAAAAGATTTTTCAAACGACTTACTTAAGTACCGAATATATTATCCGCTTCGCTTGTGTTACCTGTTTACTATGTAACAATTTGTATTGTATTTATTATAACGAATAAAATTGTCCGTAAAGTTTTCATCTGTTACTAACTATTAACTACTGACAAAATTTTGTACTTGAATCGTCAATTGTGTGACACTAGCCCAATATAACCAGTGTACCAATATAACTAATATGTTTAGTACCTAATAAGTTAATATAAGTTTCTCAATAATATTAAGTGAACTATTGTGTTCATTTTGAGAAATAAATGTCTTTAAACCGAAAGCAACCTTCCGTTACTAATATGATTGCAGTTCTGATATCTTCCATCTTAAAATGCTCCATATCAGTTTCATATATTTTTAAGATTCAAAATAAATCTCAAACTCCCATCTTTTCTTAAGGGATATTTAATAGTAAAGATTCGCCTACAGAAAATAATGTTAAGGATATCCTTCCAGGCACTGGTTTGGTACAGTAATGGATGGAATGAAGTAACCGTATAGAGTTTCTAAATTATACTCGTCGTCTGTGATAGCGCGCTATGCGTGTATACAATATTTGTGACGGCCGGCGTGTACCTGAGCGGGTGTAGCAACTTTTCAAGTACGTGGTCCGCTGCCGGACTCGTTGAAGTGTGTAGGGTTGTCCTACTCACTGATACTTCGGCCTGCGGCACTGCGATAGGCCTCTATAATTTAAACCTCTCCTAATAGGGGTAACAACTGTCCCCGAAACTATCTATCAATGAATTATCCACTTAAGGAATGAAGACTGTCCGACGCGTATCCGTTTCTGTACAGTGACAATCGGCGATAAGATTTCCTGCATCATAAAGCGCTCGGACGATCTCGATCGAATCTCAGGTTTCTATTTTAGAAGTCCTGTCATGGCCCTTCCTAGGGCTAACACTTTGTTTTCGTTTATTAAGCAAACACTTATCTCTAAA
Source organism: Coenonympha arcania (assembly GCA_036785405.1). NCBI lineage: Eukaryota > Metazoa > Arthropoda > Insecta > Lepidoptera > Nymphalidae > Coenonympha > Coenonympha arcania. The sequence goes on from CM072067.1 coordinate 11,535,894, forward strand.
TCGACAGGTCTCCACTAGCATCGCCTCAAGCTCTGGGTTTAGAGTAGGAGATTTCAAGTACGGAACATTTTTGAAAAAGGATAAATATATATTTATTTTATTTAGTTAGTTCCTCTGAATATTCGCCGGCTAACACACACACCGCCAGTGTTTTTAACATCGACGTCTCCAGATTCAAGATGTTCCGTCATTTAATTATAATGCTGCAGGAACGCTTTATTTTTCTTTAGTTTTGTTTTAATTACTATATAAATTGAATAATATGTAAGTAAATATTCCATCCAAGTAGATACTAGCGTATGTTTAAGTACCTACCCTCAAAAAAGGTAATATTATGTCGGATAATGCTATAAAGCAATTAAAAACACCAAAATTAATTATAACGAATTAATTGTGTAGATCGGGCTAATTAGCAAACGATCAAAATCCTGTCCCGAAGAATACAACGGGTTTAAAAATTAAAATAATTAATTTATTTTCTCGAAGAATTCAACGAGAAAAAAAAAATAAAACTGCACCAGTCTTTGTGTTGCACGTCGCGACATAATTAATTGCTGAATAAATGTAATGTAGGTATACATAAATTATTTTCTCGAAGAATACAACGAGAAAAAATAAAACTGCACCAGTCTTCGTGTTGCACGTCGCGACATGATTGCTGAATAAATGTAATGTAGGTATACATAAATTATTTTCTCGAAGAATACAACGAGAAAATACAAAGTGGCAGTAATAATTGTTCACATCATCTTCATCGCTGGAGTAATTTACGCGATGCATTACAGCGTCGTTTCTGTAGTTTTGTTTCATATATCCTTGTTTCATCACCCATCGTTCTTCTTTTGTCTCATGCTTTGGCATGATGACACACTTCCTCTCTTTGACTCCTTACCACAGGATTACATGTTAGGGGTCCGATAGTCACCACAATATCGCATTGGCAATGTAACTTCTAACATGGCAACTTAATTGTAATATTCAATTCACTCCATATTTTTCTTGCAACATCTTACTGTAATACTTAAATAAATAAATGAATAAAAACTTACAGCTAAGGAGTAGAACTTGTGCAGTCGGTGCGAGCGCACGGACAAGAATGAAGCAAAAGCGCGAAGGGCGATCGGTAGTGTAGTAAAGAAAGAGACGGGTATAGTCTATCTTTCTTTTTCCTACACTCTGAATGCTTGTGCGGTTGGTTAACGAGTTGCTGGGCGAGTGCCTAACGGTTATAAATCTCGTAAGATGAAGTCAAGATAATTGTAAGTTTCTTTAGTAAACGTTATGTCACCTGTTGAGAGACTTCTTTGATTATTTGTACGTTTGATTTTATTGATATTTGATGTAAGTGATATGAATACAAACCATAATCATAATTAATAAATCGGACTTCGGACGCGGCTGGTTACCACCCTATACCGGTAAAAGACGCATGATCGAGCGTTCCGTTGCGGTGCTGTGTAGCAAACGTCACTAACTCCTTCCAAACTAGTACGATAATATCTTCGGCTGCATCATCACTTAACATCAGGTGAGATTGCAGTCAAGAACTAAATTATGATTTACAAAAACAAACTGAAAAGTTTCATTTACTAAGGTACAATTTGGTTGCATCATTCTTATTAATTATTAATTAATTAGTATAAATTTTGCTATTTTAGTTTAATCATACTATTTTTGAGAACAGTTAGTTGTCCAGCCAGGAAAGTCACAGATTTGATGAGTACTTTGCTTTGTTTCACGTTTGGCAGCTCGCCATATTGCGGTTTATGATGGCTCTTAATTAAGAGACAGATAAGGTCTAGTGAAAAAGGTATGTCAGTATAAAGACTTTGTGGTTTTAGTAAACTGTGAAAATTGCGATGTCGCTGTCAAATTTTGGCAAAAATCCTCAGACCAATAACACACTCTCCAACAAGAGAGGTGCTATTATGGTATTGCGTACCTGTGAGCGTAGCAGTGGCTATCGGCACGGAATACTATAACGATATGCTATCGGTCTAGTGAACATCGGTCTAGTGGTCATCGGTCTAGTGGACATCGGTCTAGTGGACATCGGTCTAGTGGGCATCGGTCTAGTGGACATCGGTCTAGTGAACATCGGTCTAGTGGACATCGGTCTAGTGGACATCGGTCTAGTGGACATCGGTCCAGTTGACATCTGTCTAGTGGACATCGGTCTAGTGGACATCGGTCTAGTGGACATCGGTCTAGTGGACATGGTCTAGTGAAAATGGTCGATTTTATAGGGATCAAAATCATGTTTTGACAACTTAAAGCAATGCAGGTCCACCTATACAGTACAAAGGTAAAGTTAAATAAGATTCGCGTTCTGCAGCAACAAAATCCGCAGATCCAATGCCGAGCGATGCCACTGAGATCACATTGCGTGAACTTGCAATAGTGCGAGATGGAGAGTCTAAGTTCTATAACTAAAATCACGCTTTCCTGTACAAGATAGATCGCAGTTGAAGCGTAGAAGTATCAGTCTGGTGATGGACGATATTACACGATTCCAGTGATCAAAATAACGTTTTGATAACCCGTGGCAATACAGGTCCATCTTCACATTACAAAGGTAAAGTTTAATTAGATTCGCGTTCTGATGCAACAAAATCCGCAGATCCAATGCCGAGCGATGCCACTGAGATTGCTATCGGCTTCGAGGAACGGCGTCAAAGGCGTTTGAACATACGTTTTGACACCTGGCTGCTGCACTTAATTGCATTTTCACTGATTAACAGCCACCAGGATTGGGTACACGTTCATCAAAATATGAAGTCAGAATTTTGAGGTGCATTCCTTCTTCGAATCTTGAAATCTGAATGACATTTTGTGATACGCTAAAAAGTTGGTAATGGAACGAAATGCAAAAGTGTATGAAAATGATATTATAATATTTAACGGGTACATACCACGATTAATCATGATGTTTTTTTTATGCCGATATTTTGTATGAAAATGATTGGTAATTTTTCACGTGACTTCCACGCATTCTTATACTTTTTTGAATTTCGTTCGAAAGCGAACAATAGCAATGTTAAAAAGCAGATGGATAGAGCTGCTACACGGCTCAAGCATATAGTCCACAGATACCTTAGATCATAGAGTTAATATATAGGTACTACGTATTTTAACTCTATGCCTTAGATCAATAAATTAGTTTGTAATATTTTTATTAAGGTTACCGAATTTGCAGTTTTCTAAGCACACATTACAGTACCTATCCAAAATACGAGGTACTTAGGGTATGAATTCAAATTCTAGTGTAAATTAAAAAACATATTTAAAGACAACACTAACAGTAGATGGATCTTTGTAAGTATGTACATTGTACATGTATTACAGCAAAAACAAATGGATCTAATTCATTGGAAAATATACACGTATATCTACACATTAACAAGCTTTTAAAGTCTTGTAACGTTATTTTTAAACTAGATAGTCATCGTTAATTAATACCGATTGATACAAATAAGTCTTACAATGAAAGTGCATTGCATTGCGAAGCTGTGCACGCGACGCGGCGGCGCACGGCGCGCATACGGAATTTATTGAGCGTGTGAATGCTGGTAAAACATTTTATATTACCTGACTTCATATTTCTTTCAAGAATATTCCCTACTAGCAGGACAAATTAATTTGTTTTGCTATAATCCGCTGATTGAAAAGAATCTGTACCATATGCAGAACCACCGCACACACGAAACACCACACACTTTCTTCGACGCGCGTTTCGTCCCAACACCTGGACATCCTCAGGAGATGTACGTGAGACGCAAAATAAATATTCTCAACATTTAGCCCTTTTATTTCTACCTCTGCTTTCTTCTATTTCGCGTTGGAGTGTAAATATATTATGTCTTGCAGATCGTCTCTTTACGGATTTTGTTCTCAGCAGGAAAAATGTTCCTTGTAGTTTACCACATGTACATTATTTGTGTAACTAGGGTTGCCAGATCGTCAATCGATCGATATCGGTAACGGTGATCAATTATATTAAGCTAAGCCAAATCCGTGTGTGTGTTAATATTAATATGGTAAGTATAGCTTTGAAGAACTAAGAATTATGACCGCGTGTAGCCTATTAGGAAACGTATCCAGCTGCGATCGTTTACGCTGTCGCTGTCAAAAGAGTCAAGAAGCTATGGTCAAAGGTAACACGCAATTTTTTAGAGTTCCGTACTCAAATGGGAAAAACGGGACCCTATTACTAAGACTTCGCTGTCCGTCTGTCCGTCACCAGGCGTGTATCTTTTGAACCGTGATAGCTACAGACTTGAAATTTTCACAGATGATGTATTTCTGCTGCCGCTTTATCAACACGTGATGTTTTTGCGTCTTTTTGCTCAATATTAATAACAGTAAAATAGGTAGACGCTTCAAATTTCCACAGAATAATACACAGATATTAACTTCAAAAATAAATAGTTAAATTAAAAACAAAATAAAATAAAAGTTTAACAAAAATAAAAACCGACTTCAAATAAAAAATGGAAAATTCTTTCCAAAAAACCAACTTCAAATGCCACTACAAAGAATGAAATAATTTTTAATGTACACCAATTCGAAGTCGGGCAATGTTTCGTTCAATCACTAATAGTCCTTCGTAATATACAACTTGATATGCGAAGACAATTATCGACAATACGAAGAACAATTAGTGATTGAACGAAACATATTGCCCGACTTCGAATTGGTGTACATTAAAAATTATTTCATTCTTTGTAGTGGCATTTGAAGTTGGTTTTTTGGAAAGAATTTTCCATTTTTTATTTGAAGTCGGTTTTTATTTTTGTTAAACTTTTATTTTATTTTTTGATTTTTAGTGGTCTGAAGTTCACTATTTTTTTTTAATATGCGTAGACCTACTAAACGTGCTGCTCATATGAGACAGGGCCGTTTTAATGAAACGCACAAAGTCAGGGACAAACCCTTCCTTCTTGCGTGGTAACTGGTATAAATCGCACCTACATATTGATGAGTAGCAATAGTAAGTTGATTTTAAAGTTGTAGAAGAATATTTTTTGTTAATTTTTTATTTTTATTTTAAGTGGTCTGAATTTCACTATTTTTCAATATGGGTTGACCTACTAAACAGGCTGCTCTACCAAATCAACGCAGTGGATGAGTCTCGTGAAGTAGCGACATATGGTAGCACACCACCAGAGAACGTAATTCCCAAAGACGTCAATAGCTGTGGTGGTTTTCTGCCATCGATAAAAATTGGCGTCGAATCCCGCGTGATGTTAAGACGCAACATCGTTGTTTCAGAAGGACTAGTGAATGGAGTTATGGGTATAATAAAAAAAATCAAATGGCCGGCTTTGAGGAGAGATCAATTAGAGGATGGAGAGCTACCAGAAGCCGTGTATGTCAAATTTGATTATGAATCTATTGGCTTAGGCTAAAAGATAGTGATGGTTGCATACCCATACCTCCATCTAGTACTACTTTCGTTTCAGGCATTAAGAGGCTACGGAGATGTGGAGCGCCGAATGCTGCCTCTAATATTAAGCTGGGCGGTTACAGTCCATAAACTACAAGACACCACCCTTGAGAGGGCTGTAATCGACCTTGGCAAAAAAACTTTGCTAAGGGCCAAATATATGTTGCCCTTAGTAGAGTTAAAAGTTTGGAAGGCATAGTCTTATCAGATTTGGACGCCAACAAATTATTAAATAGACCACATGTCGAAAGATCATAACTAGACTTCGAAATCTGTCTTCCGACAATGAAGGTCACATGTAATTATTGATTAAACATATAACGGATCAGCATTTAGTGACGTCACGCATGTTACACTCATGTTGCAATGCAACAACGAACCTAAGCGCATTGAAATTTGATTACAGATACCTAGTTAGAATTTCTGCCACAGGTCGCATCCTTACTGTAAGCCGTTAAGGAGGCCCGATCCATTGATCATCATCGTATTCGGTTACGGCAGTTACTTGACCACTTGATCATAAAGACGTTATGGTAGGGAAATATCTGGATAGCCTATAAAAGAATCAGCTGAATATCGTTAATTTGCTCCTAAGAATTGAAGAGTTCCGTTATTTTGTCATAGATCCCATAATCAGAACCTAATCAAGTTTCCACCAAACCACCCTTGAAGTACATTCTTCCAAATAAAATAATAATCATCGAAATCGGCTGGCGTGATATAGAGTTATTCATCTATTTGTCGCGCAAGTACTTAATGAAAATTTAATACTTATGGTTTGCTCATGGATACCATTATCAGAACTGGATGAAATTAAAATGGGACCACATGGGAAGCGTCAGCTTTCTAATAAAAAAAGAATCATCAAAATCGATTCGCCCAGTCAAGAGTTATGAGGTAACAAACATAAAAAAACATACGCGTCGAATTGAGAACCTCCTCCTTTTTTTTGAAGTCGGTTAAAAATACAACAAACGTGACTTTTTGCTTGTTTTTGATTTGGTGGGCAGGGGTTTTTACTTTACTTTAATACTGTTGCGTGGGAATACTAAGAATAACTCCTGATAGTACGGAATCCTGAGTGCGCGAGCCCGACTCGCATTTGACCAATTTTATTTAATCCGAAATAAAACATGTTTGGCACATCGCACGCCAAGTCAATTCTAGTCACGAGAGGGCCATAAACTTTATTGGCATTGTTGTAATAGAAAAAAGTATGGAAGAATATTTTTATTTACAGTGCCAACCATTACCTTAAATTAAATGTAAATTCTTATTACCACTCCGCTTTATTTTTCGACGAAAAACACAAAATAAGATACAAAATAAACGAAATTAAAATCTTTGGAGATGTGTACACAAAATAATTCAGAGACGCTGCTGGAATAAGAACTGTGCAAAAATCACTAGCGAGATTTCAAGTCTGAGATAGAACGTAGATCTTCGCTAGTAAAAATGAAACGGCAGAGATACCGTAAAAACCATATCTTTGAAGTTATCATACATTTCGAAGGTAAAAAAGCTTTGAACCCTAAAGTTTTGGATATTATGATTGTCCTTGTGTTATTCTCATTACAGTTATTTTTCGGTATCTAAAATATATGTAGCGATTTTGCTTTAGATTCTCTAGTAGAACAGTATGCGTGGAAAGGGATAACTAATCTTTAGAAATAGTGCTCTTTCTTGCCAACCGTTATTTTCACAGAGCAAGGAATAACCTTTTTTTTGTGGTTATTTTGCGAAAGGGGATAATAGATTTTTAAACGTACTAAATTTAGGGACTCTAAAACAGAATTTTTGATAGGATTTATGAGTTTCGGTAAGAACAGTAACAATTCTATTAGGTGGCTAACTTCTTTAGGTTCAAGCGCTAGTGAATTCTGACAAAGTATGGGGTCATAGAGTTAGGTTCTTTCACTTGCCTCTAAGTAAGATAGTTCTGCTCAAAATAACGTTTCACGTTGCTAAAAATTCACTTATTTCGCTATTTTTACTACACTACTAACCTATAAACTACTAGGATACACTATGTACTACTAGTATATTAGGTACACTACTAGAATGGTCTAAAGATGTATGGTTTTTCGAAAAATTTGCCAAACACTCCATATTTCCTTGTGGGGTTAAATTTAATAATTCACTATTTCCTGTTCCTCATCGAGCAGTTAATAAATTGACAAAGCTTAGCCATTTGCTAACATTTTATAGGTGCCATTACTTTATTTAATGCAGTCTTATCGAACACTGTCGTAAACTTTACAACTCAAGATATAAAATTTAACACTTTATAACTTAATTTATATAATGCACTGTAGTTGAAAAAGACTGTCACTGATAAATATTTTGGCATGCAGACTTATTTATTCGATACTTGAGTAGGATAGAATATCTTTAGACTGTGATTTAGCGGAGATACTTGCACACTTTTCAAAATACTGAAAAGTCTTTAGGACAAACATAACACCTATATAGAATTGTTTTTTACTCACAACAAGCGTAAAAAGTTTACTTGTAAAGTGTTGTAAAATAACTTAATAACATTAAAAAATAAATAAATAACAAAGATAGAGTCTAGACTGTACGAGTGAAAATAGCTAGAATTTGGTTTATAAAAATCGGTTCTGTATTTGTTAGCATTCTTGGTCCACAGGGGACTCAATATTATGATAATTTTTAAATTGTTTTTCTGTTTTTGCTTCTAAAAAACATTTGCTACGTGCTGCAGTTTAATTCTAATACGAAGTACGAGTGAAGTATAAAAATATTTCAGTTGTTTAAAAGTTTTATATATATTTTTTGGGTTCCGTGCCTTAAAAGAGAAAAAAACTGAACCCTTATAAGATCACTTTGTTATTCGTCGGCTATTTTATCGACTATTTATTTCAGTTATTATTAAAGATATCGACATGTTTGGAATAGTTGTAGGTAATAATGGCCCGACGTCATTGAAATGATTAAAAATCGTTTCTTTTATTTAACTATGATTTCCTTGATATCATCATTATTTTCCTATTCTGTATGATTCTTTGCACTACACAATGACAGTAAAAAGTGAATCAACGTCGCCGGCTGCGGTTCTTGTTATGACGCTTATGGTATACGAGACTAGTCAACTCCCGACATGGTTTTAATTTTACAAACTACAGACGAACATGAATAGAGTTTTTATCAATACATAATTATTATTACAGTTAAGCTATTCGAGCTGAAACTGGGAAAACGATTATCTTGTAATTATTCATAAACTGTGCAGTTGTAATGACTTAATAAACGTTAATAAAGCGCATTTTCTTTTTTACAAATAAAACCGCGCTTGATTGGTAAAATACGTTATTTTGGAAACGGCTTTCTCTGAATTAGAACAGGGGCCGTACAGTATTGTTTTGAAATTTTCATACAATGTCAGTATTACAATAATACTGCTATAAGACTAGGTGGTACGGCCCCTGGCTTTTTTCTGTCGTTAGGAAGTAAACTGGTTCAAACTTTCTTCGTCAATAAATGCTTTATTGACGCTGTTTCTGAAAAATTAAAAAAAAAACAAACAGCAGCAGAAATACTTAGAACATTGCCTAAAAAAAAGAATTATCAGCGAGTATTGTGCACAAATATGCTTCTTTGCCTGTTTCTGATGAGGAGGTTAACTTCTTTCAGATTCCATGATCACTTATCCTCATTATGAGCATAATTATAAACTATCACAACATGCTTCTTTTGTCTTTTAAGTGCAGCCGTTTTTATAACTACACTCATCAGCTAGATTAAGAATTTTTGTAAAAGGATACTCTCAAGTCTCAGCCACATTTGACACACTTTTGGATGACTCGAAATACGTAAATAATAAAGAAAGATGCGATTGTCGCTTATGTCGACAGTCTGCGCTGATCCTCAAACAAAGAATTGCGTTCAACGGTTATTTATGTGTACGAAGTACGGAATTACGCTACCATTTAATGAATTAACTCCTGGATCACATCTCAAATGTCTGTGGCACGCAAGATCTTAAACGTTTTGTGCGTCTACTGATGCTTTTAAGTGGCCATATCATGTTTTGTGCTTAGAGAAAACATCCTTTTGACCCGTAGGTTATTTGACCTCTGAACAAAAGTAAGTTATGATGAAAAAAAATTTTTTTTTAAAAAGCTTTATGTACGTCAATATATCCGTATTTTCTCAGAAAACCCTTTCATTTTAAGGCCCATAGTGTGGGAATACATTAAAAATAACTCCTCATTTTTGGTGTGCCACCATATTGGATTTAGTATGATTCTTAAAGTATTGTAAAAATGTTGTAAAAAGAAGCTTAACTGGGAAATCTTATAGGTTTTCGGAAAATAATGCATTAGCTCATATACAGTTACTTGGCTATCATAGAGGGTGCAAGACTAAAAGCTCTATACTTATTGTGTTTATAAGAGAAAAACTTATATCCAGCTCTGAGATGTTAATAGTTTAATGATGATAAAATGAAACTGAAAAAAATAATATATAGCCAAAGTATACCTACCGATAAGTGAAAATCAAACTTCGTTTATAGTATTGTTAAAATAACGTAATTCCCAAACTGAACAGGATACCTAATTTGAAAACTGAATCACACGAAACCGCATCTACGCATTTGCTGTTGCACAAATTATCCAAAATATGACTCACAGATTTTAATGTAATCCACAAAATTTCAATGCGACTGTATACACGTAATTTCCCTGGAGACATCCATTCAAATTAGGCTGTGATAGCGTACATATACTCTATCGCCTGCATAATACAATTTGATCAGTTCATTGTACGAGCAAAAATTGTGAGCCGAATTTTAGTTTTCCTATTGGTAAAATTTTGAAGAATAATGCAATATGTGACAATATTTTTGAGGAATATTCCCAATTGTGTAGAAACCTGTAGGCTTGATTTCCCTTGAGACGGCTTCCAAATCATGCTTCGTTATAATCATTTATGAACAATGCGTTTGCCAAATATTCCTTCCAAATAGACATTGAAGTAAGTATATAAATAATTCAAGAGTGAAGCATGTGTAAGTTTTGTTGCAGCGACTGCAGAAAATAATATAATTCGCTCTAACGTAATTCCCATGTAAATTTTTTATTTGTTTTTTAATTTCGATGTTACAAATATTGGTAAAAATCGTCATGATTATAGACATGGCATCCACTGCTGGACTAACACCTCTCCATTCGCACGCCTTTTACTTTTATTAGTTTTAGTTATTATTGTTATAATGCGTTATATTCATTTCCTTCCCGCTGTCTTAACGATGTTTAAGTTAATCATAACTATTTGCGTCCAATCAAAAATCAAAAGCTTAAACTTTTAAACAGCACAAAATTTTATTATTCATATAATAAAAAGAAAACTCTTGACTCGCCCGTTCGTTCATTCAAGCTCTTGGATCTAGGTTTCATTCATACTTAGAGGATAGTGAAGGATTTAAATTATCTCTTCAATATAGAGATGGGTCAGCTACTGCCAATTAAAACCGATAACGAGTGAGCCTTGAAAATAAATTGGATCTAATTATAGAATACTAATAGGATGTGTCACGAAGACTAAATTAACTTAGTGGTAAAGCTTCTATTCCGGAACCCACCTGGCTGCTTTCCAACCTCCGCCGGAATCAAAAATGATCATCAATCGCCTGTTTTACTCACGATAATATAGTCTGTGGTCACATAGCCGAAACCTAAATGAGTTCTATCAATTAATTCCCACTTCAAAAATGAGTCCGAACTTTTACGACTGACTGCGATCTCATCTGATGGTAAATCCGAAGATGTTACAGTACTAACTTGGAAGGGATAAGTAACCTTACCCCTAACGGTTGCTACACAGCATCGCACCGAAGCACTAAATCCCTTGGCAGTGTGTCTCTGCTGGTGGGGTGGTGACTAATCACGGTCGAAGCTTCCTACCAGACTAGACCTGAGTTAAGTTAGAAATTATAAAATTCTAAAAGGGCCCGTGGCGGGTATCGCATCCGCGATCTCCCACTCGAATCCGAGCGCACGCCACTGCGCCAGGGAGGTCGTCAAGAACAACTGTTCTGACATACTAAATAATTCATAGTTCATACTTTATAGTTTATACTGATGATGACGGTAGCTACTAGAAAAGAAAAAAAGAAAAAAATCAATCAGACATCAGTGCTATTCTATTTCGAGTTCAGTGCAATACTTTTTTTATCAGGAACCAGCGATACATGCACGATAGGTCGTTGGCAGGGACGGACCAAATATGGCTGTAGGACCGAGGGAAATGACATCCCCGAGGCGTTCCTACCATGCCCCTACTCTGTTTTTACGAAGCCATAGATTAAAAGGATACAGATCTTCCGATCAACCTGTCCTATTAACTCGATAGGTATACTAAAGTTCGTTCCTTTTCACCATTACCTTCAATTACGTCTAAAAGGGCACAGGGATTTCTGTAGCGAACATGAATTTGGCGTTTTCAATTGCGATATAGCGCCTCATTAAAGGGGAACGAACTGTTAAATAGGCCTTTTATAAACAAGCTAGCACCTGAACGTCAGTTTACATGCGTGGGTTTAACTTTAGTAGCATGGATAAAGACATCAGACTGGATCGATAGAGAATAAAATATAATGTATTTAGATGTTAATAATGGTATAACATGAATAATTTTCAATGAAAGTTATTATAAACAAAGAGTTATGCTAATGCTCTTTCAATGCTGATTCGTGAATTACCTACACAAGCTGCCATAATTAAGTGGATCAACACATCCCTTCGATTTCAACACCTCAGCTAGTCATATGGCATTTTTCGATACGCTAATATAGAAATAAAAAGTAAATTGGTCACATGGCAATCTTAAAAAAAAAACTTGTTTATGGCTATAGCTTTCGACTTCTATGTCACTCGTCAAGTCGTCATAATTTATTGATGATATTACAATCAAGAGTGAAGAAAAGAGGTGTATCTACCTATAGCTACTGTAGAAGTATAGTGTTAGCATATAATTGTATCGAGATTCACGTATGAATCGCTTCACGTAACAGTATGACGAAATTGTTGGCACTTGAAGCCACGTGGCCGGGTGCAAACTACCATCAGTCAGTGAACCTACTTCAAGTCTTTCGTCTCGTCGGATGTTGCACTTTGAAGCACTTTACGTCTGTGATACTCTTCGACATGATTAATATGAATATTAGATAGTTTTAGGAAACTCGCAGTCTTTCACGATTAAGGTATTTATCTCTATCTACGCTAGCCTTCATTTTTTCACATTTCTTTTTATTTTTCTTGGATTATTTATTGAGATTTTACTGCGGTATTTCAAACAACGTTTTATTTAAGAACTTGCGAATCTGGTTCGATTTAGACTGATTTAGATCTCTACTCTCTAGTATGGGATCGGCGATACGAATCCATACCTCCTCGCACTCTTCTTAGTTACGGGTTTGTGGGTATGTAAAATAAATAATATGATTTGCTTGGCGGTTAAAAAGTGTGTGTAACCTGCTAACACAACTTAGCCCGAGTGGGTATGGCCCAACCCTACTCATTCGGAGAGCAACCAGAGTGGAGACGTCAAAAAGGAATTGAGGCATAGGTACCTATATTTACTGAATGGCCCATGACTGAAACAATTCCCAAATAAGATTTGGCGTTCCTTTGGTTCAAGTGCACACTCGACTGAAGAAGCACAATTCACGTTCAGTGGCGCCTTCCATGTTTCTACATTGTTATTATTTAGACTTGAACAAGTACTATAATGTACAAGCTCTTTAGATTGATATTGAAAGGACAATTGTAGTAAAGTAGTTTAATAAAACCTAATCTATCTGAATAAAATTGACCTTACAGCCACAAGACCATTCATATGTACTTATCTGAAATCTGAACAGAGAATCTAAATATATAAAAGACTGACTGATTGGTGACTGACTGACATTTTTAAGCATAACTAAAACCGCTGGTAGGGGTGCACTAAGAAAGGGTTTTTCAACGGGGTTGACAAGGTTTGTATGGAGAAATATTCCTTCACGCCGCGACTTGATTTGGCTGAAATTTGTAAAAGAGATATATTATATTAGCTTTTTTCATCCCGAAATCCATGGTTACTGCGGGATTTGTGAAATACTGAAATTCAAGCCGCTGGACGCCAGCGGCTTGAATTTCAAGTAATCATTAAATAATAGACTAGAAAAAAATTAAGATTCATTACGAATTGGGGTGATCTCATAGTTCTAGCTAGTCTAGGTACGTCCTCTAAGTAGGATATATCCACTCAAAAAGGTAAAAGATTTAACAGTCAATGAACGCTCTCTCTTACGCATCACTGACCGAAAGATTTCGACACAAATGGCCACCGAAGCAACTCGTAACGCGAAAAGAACTAACAAATAAAATACAACAACAATATTATATAAATTGAAGTACGAGTAACAACGCGTAAGACAAATAACGTGGGTATCGTCTGAGTACACACATTTAACATTTCACAGCTTTCAAGATAGTAAAGATCCGACTTTTATCCGACGACGTCGAGAAAAACACATTTAAATTAGCACCGCATCATTACACTTCAAGCTGTTGAACAAAGTATTGTCTCTGAAATTCGTTTAGAACGTGCAGGCTATGGAAAATAATGCATAAGTTTATCGATTTAAGATTGATTGAACCATTAGGTACGTGGTAAGAAAAATTGTTCTAAGTTGATCAATTACGGGAAGATAAAACGAGCTTTTTAATTATAACATACATTAGGTCTAGCCTAGTCTGAGAGAGTGACATTACGTATTCATGTTATAGAACTAGAAGGCCCTTCTAGTGAAAGGTTAGTTCTATACTAACCACTTCTAAGAAGGGGTTTGGTCTCTTTCGGCAGTGGCGAATTGGATAGTATAGGAGTTTCACTAACCTATACTATAAGTATAATTAATGATTAATTTTCTCAAGCTTTTGCAGGTCCCAAATTCCAAACCACTACGACACTCGCGCTATACGCTTTCGAAAAAATGAAGAAAAATAAACCTTGAATCATGATTGGCTTTTGTTATCATAATGTGTCACACGCGTGTAATTTATGAGTGCTTTGCCAAAGTTACTGTATGTTAATGGAATATTAATATGAATAAATACAAATAAAGGGGCACTTATCATAATAAAAATATAATAAACTGTCTGGCTGTGCAGTCTGGGTTGCATTGTGCGGGTTTAGCCAAGTGGGAAACTGAATTCTGAATTCGAATGGCGAATGCAGCTCCCCGTGGCATTTTGGTAGGCCTGGCAAATTCCTCAAAGGATATATTGGTCTACAGACTGAATTAGTACGACTAGATACGTCTATTCAAACGAGATCGATAGTCAGAAACAGGTATTCTCTAGAGATAGATGAAATGGTTGGATGGATGGATAACTGAATTGACCTACAAAAGTAAGAGACCGGATCTGTAGCTAAGCTTTTGACTTATTTGCTAAGTTTCAATAAACCTATTAATAATCGCACATGCTTATTATTATTTATTTAAAACCTTGTTTGTGCACTCGTACATAATTCCAGATATAAAATTCCGTCTTGTTGGAACCTCAATTCTTCTACAACAAAACGATTTGAGCGATCAATAACCATTTTTTGGTAGAGTTATCGGGATGGTTCTTATAGCGATAATTTCCATGAGATTTGAAAGGATAGTTTGTCAATCAATCAATCAGTTTATTTGCGTTAAAACATGTCAAATACAGACGTTATTACAATTACAAGGGTATCAATGTTTCTACCTTTTTAAGGCATGCAAAAGTTACAATGCAGTTTGTCGGTTAGTTTTAATTCAAAAACTATCCATTTAATAGTTGCCAAGTAGAGATGAAAGCGATGATCCACGAAATAGGTCGAGGAACTATTTGCATAGCCACATAAAAACGGTAGGCATAAACAAAATGAGTCAGTGACCGCGACGCCTTCGCACAGCGTAATTTGACGTCAGCAAGGTCATTTCGAATAGGAAATACGTGAAATGAGCAAATTATGATTTAACGTGTTTTTGAACTAACGACGAAGGTCAGGTACCTTTTATGCAAAATTCTTTCAGTCTCGCGAAGGACGATCGTGGATTTAAAAATGCGAGCCAGTGTAAGTGAAAAATTATGCGGTTTTATCTGTCTGGGTTTCCTCGATACCATGTATATGATTGATAACATAGTTCTTGACTTGCCTTTAAAATCTGGTAAAAATTGATGCAGCCGTTTGGAATATAAAAGCGTTCAAACAAATAGACATGTAAAAAATTTAATATCAAACAAAAGTCTTATCAAATAAACGTATGAAATCAATATGACCTAACGTTGATTTCGTGATTTTGCACCAAGAGTCAAGACCAGTCCTCAGCTTTAAAAAGGATTTAACAAGCAGTAAGATACAGGGGAAATAAAATTTACCTCTCTCCCTTTATCATTCATCCGCTAGTCTGATCCAGACCTACCGAGGTAGATATCTCAAGCACTAGATGTACAAGATTGCTACATTTTCATCCAGGTTTACCTCTAATATTAATTAACAGTAAAGATTAACAAAGATTAGGGTTTAGTAGCTTGCGTCTAGTCCACCGACTGAATTTATCTAAGGCTATTAATTATCTGGACTGTGCGAGGGAATTGTTATAAATTGAAGTGGTCCTTGGGCGTTATTAACGTCCCTTTCTGTTGGCAAGCGTGATTAATCATTGTGGACATATACAGACGAACGAGCCAATTCGGGTTAACGAAAAGTTCAGTGACTTGAAAAGCGGTATAAATGCCCCATGCAGCGTTGCATATCGCTTGATGAATTAATATAATTAGACGTAAGACATGTTCATTAAAAAGGACGTGTGAGATTTAGGACAGCTGATAAAGTATGAACAAGTGCGATGTTTGTTTATGTTATATACCTACGGGCTCAAACAAAATAACCAGCACGCGTTTGGAAAGTGAACAACTCTGGAATCTGGATTGATAGTCTTGGAGTACTTTGAATGTTCATTGTTCATGTTGCCCAAATGTTGGTAAGCGATGCCAGCGCAAGTTAGTCCACTGAATACCTATACAAGGTCAAAAAGCTTTACTACGATCGAAATGAAGACGATATCATTTGCTTTTGATACGTGCAGACGGTTTTTCTATCGCAAGCAAATCGGACTAACATCGTTAATCGGACTAATCGACACAGCCATAATAATTTTATCGGTGTTGTCTCTTTTCGGACCGGACCATCGTGTTAGCAGGTCCAGACTCAGGTGGATAAACGGCCTAAGGTAAATGCTTTGAACACACAGTCCTGCCCGCGGAGCAATAAAATGGAGAAATAAGGAGAAGCCTGCTTGCCCGGCAGGCTTATCGTAAAGCCTGTAAATACGACGGTGATCGCAAAAGGTCCCATTTTAATCTAGAATACTGAACTTACTTGCTCTATCTTAGCCCGGGTGATCCCAGAATGAAAAAAACCTCTTTATCTATTTCCTGCAAAGAGACAATTTTAGTACAATGCTTTCTGGGACCAAGGGTTTGGACTGGGCAATGATATGACTCAATGAGTCAGTCTGACCTTTTCTTTTGAAATATAAGATTGATGCATTCTCTTTTGTTAGTTTTACTTTAGTTTATTTTTGTTTTTAAAGATAAGTTTAAAACTTTCGAACCAGTCGGCACTCAGCAGGATATTCAATGTTCAAAAATATTTTTCGACCGCAGACGCGTCAGACACTTGAGCAGCATTGCCCTTTTCATTAGCTGTCTGAAACGGACTGGATTTCGAAGAAAGCTAAAACTTTCCTTGAAATAATTGCGATCACCTATCGGGGTAAACGAGGGGTGTAAAAAGAATATTTTCTAGAAAAAAGGAAAACTCTTTTAAAGGAATTCAAAATAATCTCTATATCTTCTTACACGTTACGTTGAACCTAGGTAAATTGTGTGATTTATTTGTATCTATCTAAACTAGATAATCACGTAGTTTAGTAGTCTAGATCCTCCTATGTTTGCCTAAAGAATAACGGCACAATTGCAGGAAAAATGGCTTCTTACTGAATGCTTAAAGAATAATAAATTTGCACCTACATTATCTTCCACTGTATAATGTTCCTCACTACTCGTATAGAGCCCAATCAAATACAGAATATCTGAGTTCGCCTTTGTTCACACGGGAGATTACATTCCAGATTTAGACCATTGTTATACTTTTAGTACCATCTGCAGCGTCTATCATAGTTTTGATAGTAAAAATGTAAGAGCGCACCGTCTGGCATTTGGATACTTATTAAGGGGTGCTTAAGGTGCAGATTTGTCCAGAGAAGGATGTCCCGAGGAAGTGCTGTAGGCGTCCTTTGATTAAAGAGGTCGTGTGAGTCAGACTTCACGACGTCCCGGCGCCTATCGTTTTCGCAAGCATTCTTGCCGACTCACTCCCCTAGGGATCCAAAACAATCTATTTTCACTCCGCTCTGTGTGGAAAGCCAGTTCCTATCAATATTTATGTATGCACCAGCCACCTGGGTTTCTTTTGGAGATTTTTGAATGTACCTATTGTCTAGTTTTACTCAACTAGTTAAATCGTTAAACTATATCCACTAAAACGAATAACACTTCTATCTATTATAAAGGCGAAAGTTTATTCCTGTATGAGTGTAGGTATGTTTGTTTGCTGATAAATCCTTTGCGTTGCAAGAACTGAACCAACTTGGTTGTTTGAATTAGGGACATATAACTCACGGAAAATTCTATGGCACCCTCGAGAATTTAGGATTCATTTCCAAAAGTATGTTTAGAAACGTTTTAAATCCTATATTATAGAGGTAAATGTTTAAAAATGCGGCAATTGACTTTTTCCGATAAAAAATTTGAACTCTAATATAACTTTAAAAGTTTAAAATAATCCCATGTTCCGCAGAAGATTATAAAATAAGGTAGAGCTAATTTTTATCGCATTTTGATAAATGTTAGTACAAGGAACTTCAGTCATCTTGGTACATCGATGGCGAGGGAGGGCTGTGTAATAACCTTCCGAATAAGATTTAATTAATTTATTCCCTCTGAAGTTATGATGCGTGTTCCCGAATTTATTATGGAGATTAAGCGAAATTTACTTGACTAACGCGCGAGGCCTCGACTCTGTATAATTTCACAGTTTTAACTTAAATTACTTCGTTATAATTGCTTATTAAACAAACCTAAATATTCTCTTAATCGCTCGTTTTCCGTCTGCCATTTATCAGCGGTACTATACTTACTTAGAGACCTTTGTAACAGTTTCTTAAACCTTTATTATAATATTTTTGCATTCTTTTTTTTCAATTGTATGACAAATTTTTATCATGACAACTATTTCGTATTTACTTACAGTCCGTCAAAAAAGTATAATTTTTCTCTGCCTGAGTGAGTGATTAAAAAGTATGTAAATACAGATATAAAAATAATTATTAGTATTTTTGATTACTTGACTATCCACTAAAAATGTACTTTACTCTGACTTTTTAATAATTTTCAACTCTATTTTATTTCATGACTTTTTTGACAGACTTTAAATTATTTTGATTTATATTTTCGAGTAATTAATTATTATCAGACCTTCAGTAATAGGACTTTGACAGGTACTCTGGAACCATAAATAAATAAAATCTTCGTTGATCTTCAGTTCTTACCTATTTCCTTAAATTTGTAACACAACATAAACAGCTGCTGGCACAAAATAAAATATTATTGTCAGAATTTAATCACTTGTCATAATGCATTAAATGTTAGCATTATCACTGTAATTACGTACTATTAATAATTACTCTAATTTGCTCTTTTAACTTATTGGAATGTCTAGAACTTTAAAGACAAAACTTACTGCAGTATATATTTTTCATAGATATTCAACATATTATTTAAGTGATGATCAATTCAGCTGTCTTAATTTTCCTCGTCTTTATAGGAGTCTATAACCTAGCTATTAGTCTAGAATACGTGTATCATGCATTAATAAGATCATTCTCTAATGCTTCAAACTTGTTTACTTCCAGTCTTAAACTGAACAGCTGCGACCTTTCACTAGACAGAACTTATCAAATATTAACTGAATAGCAACTTCGTACCAAATTAAAGTATTAGACAAATATATACTTATCTATTGGTATCACTGCATTATTATGATGGAGGATTTTTATATACAATACTCCATAACTACTATAACTTCTTAACCGATTTGGCCTAAGTTTGGGATGGAGATATATCTTATAACTAGCTGACCGGGCAAACGTGATTTTGACACTAGAGATATGAAAAATAGCTTACGACCTACTACCAAACATACACAGAAAATTTCATAAGAATCGGTTGAGCCGTTTGGGAGGAGTGTGGTAACAAAAAATGGCACGAGGTCTTCTTTTTTATCCCGGGAAAAGCCATGATGGTTCTTGGGTGAACGAAAAACCGCCGGTGGATAAAAGAAAGGAATTTTTTCAGGAATAAAAGAGCTAGGCGAAAAAATCACATATTATTGTGCTATTGTCATATTTTTCTGAAATTCTGAATAAATTTTCAAACGAGGCCGTTTTTTTATAATATAAGTACACAAAGAAACGAAGTTTAAAAATTTAAGACATGAGAAGGCAAGTCATAAATTACCTATAAAAAGTAAGACATACTTCGGGGCATGTGTTGATATTACGTTTTCAAATAAAAACGAAATTGGATTTCCGAAGTAGTAAAATAACTTATTACATCATTAACCTGGATAAAATCAATTTATCTTTTGTGAGATGTTATTGATGCATTTGTGTGAAAATGCTCCGAAATTGGTCATTGTTCACTTGCCACGTGTACTTTATGACCCATCGCAAAAATGTTGTTATTGACTGGGTCAGGTAAAAAGAGCACAAAAACACAGTGCACGCAGATTTTTTTTACTTTTAAATTCCAATCAAAAATTCGAATATCACGAATCAAAAGATGATTCGTGATATTCGAAAAGGCGTAAGTTTACGCCTTTATGGTATCCTGTATTATTTTCATTCATACAAAATAATTCAATGCCCCTAATATCCCGTGTTAATAAGTGCGCAGTGTCAACACCTTTCACCGCTACACAGGGCGGCGAGCATTACATTTATAAATATTAACCATTAGGTAATTGATGTTCCACAAAACAAAAGGAATCATAGATTTGTCAGTTCGAATATTTAGAACACTGGTCCGGGAGCATCTTGGCATTGAGTATTGTATTATAATACTGTACATTTTTTCTCAAAAATATTATTTTTCCATTGCCTCCTTTATGAGTTATCAGTTATGACTGATATTAAACACAAACGACTTTTAATACGATGCAGTAAAAAAACTGTCGTTATTACCTTTCATATTTTGGTAAATTTAATATTTAAAAAAATCTAATTATTTCACACACTTAAATATTATTTGGCACTTCTCTTTTTTATAATATTTTTGTATTTCACAGAGGAGGATTAATGGAGTTTATTAAAATATGAAACGTCATTTTACTGCTTAGAATTAAAAGTATTTAAAGACGTCATAGGTAGATCCAGTGCTCTTTTTTGATGACACGACCTTGCCCTAAAGAATTGCGCACGATAAATTTTATTGCTACTGTCAAAACCGCGCGGAAATCTTTCACTGAAGCACCGGCAAATGGTCACTTTGCCATAATTTACAGCGAGCATAATTCTTTTGAACTTTTCTGTTGTCACTGCAGTTCCGGGGCGCCGATGCAAATTGATATAATAAAATGATAAGCATGAAAAATTTATCGCGGCACGCGCTCTGAATCTGTAAAGTGCATTAAAATTATAATTGATGTCTGTGGGGGAAATCGTACCAATGCAACCAACGCATTGAGTAACTATAACAAACGGCTCTTTGACGCCTATTTTAAGAGTTTAGTCACATTCTTGAGACATAAGTAATAGTGTAAGTCCAACATTTGGAGTTTTAATTTGAAGCATCGTGTCGTCCGAGTAGTATTTCACACAACACAAATATAAGCATTTGGATCTAATTAGTTTGGTGTGGTTATAAGCAAATTTCTTCACAGGCCGAATTGTGTTCCCAACTCCCCTCGTCTACTTATCAGTGTGACTAGTAGGCAGGAGGCCGGGGACTATTTCATTACGTGAAAAGGATAAAACGTTTTCCCTTCTACTGTTTTATCCACTTTCCTGTTCCAAATTCTGTAACTGGTCCAAAAATGTGTGAAGCCAAATGGACGCTAAGCGCACAATTTTATTTCATCAAAGCGACATATTATTATTGTTATCCAAATGCACCAACATAGTCGAGTGATACGGAAACAGATTTTCGTTGAATTACATGACAAAGACGTGCCTCCTTTATTCAGTATTCATTGACGTAGAGACGACATACGACCGTTGTAATGATGTTGTATCTTACCGACATTCACGCTCTTATGCTCAAGACCGTAAGGTGTATATTTCCAGAGTCTCCGCGGCAATATTTACGGGCGATTCCTGTTAAATAATATAATTAATCCATACAGTCATGAACAATGGTTGTCCGGCCACGTCACCTCGCAAATGTGGCGTCTGGACCGCATCCTACTGTAAACATTATAATTAATCACAACTGCTGTTGAGATATCAAGTTTCGCTTACTGATTTGTGGGTGAAAACTCACGACAGCACGTGACTTTGAAGTCTTAACTCAATACAGGAAGCACATTGAATGAGTTCACGGTAGATATTATAAGTACGCATGGGTACCTACTATATTTTTTGACAATATTATGATTATGATACACCTTGAACCCAATTTTTTTAAGGTAGGCATGTCTCGAAATATCCTTCCTTCCTTGAATATGCTCTATCTATCACTTACATTCTATTCTATTACATATTATAATATCTATCACGTAGTCTGGAGGGTCATTCTTAATATATATAAATCTCGTGTCACGATGTTTGTCCGCGATGGACTCCTAAACTACTGAACCGATTTAGTTCAAACTTCGTGAATATCTGTCATTTGGTCCAACTTGAGAGATAGGATAGTTTAAATCTCAAATTATAGTCGCAATTTTAATTTATTAATATAACAAAAACTTTAGCCACAGCAACGCGTGGCCGGGTCAGGTAGTATATATCTAAATCCCTAGCTCCGATAAGAGAAAAAACCTGTGTCCAGCAATGATGTGAATTTTTGACATGAGCACGTTTTTGCTTCCATAGAGATATCGTATCGACACAGCAACACTATTTTATTATCACTCTGTATTTGTATAACACACAAGAAACAGAATACAGAATACAGAACAGAAATTACGTACAGTTTCGGCCTAGCGATTCACGTAATGCATCCGCTGCATTTCGTGAAGTGAAATGTTTAAAAAGCGTAGAGGTATTCGCGTCTTTATCCAGACTACACATGAAATGGAGTGGATTTACTCCTCTTCCCCACACTACATCACGCTAAGTGAAGGCTGTGGTGGAGTGAAGTGTGTCAAAACAATACGGAAATCGCTCGGTAGGTTCGGAAATGAGAGTCAGGTTACGTATTCAGACCTTACATGATCTACATTCATCGGGCCCCCAACTTTAATAGTTCAACTGTTGTCGTCTCTACGTAGGTAGTTTCTGGTCTGTCAGATAGAAACAGTAAACTACCTTGATCTTCGTTCTAGTTTCCTTTGAATCAGCTTCAAACAATTCCTTTAAAAGTGCCAATCCAGAAAGGGCAATCGTTCAATACATTTGTTCCGATTGATACTCTATTTGGAGCGTTAAAAGGGCTATTAGTCTAAAGAACGGTAAAGGCCAATCCACCGCCTTTCAAAAGACCGGATCAATGTAGAAGATTGAGTGGGAACGAACAGATTGACTCTTACAAAGGATGGAGGAAAACTATTTACTGAAAGTGGTCCGAAAATCTTGTTTTGTAACGGGAGGAACCGCAAAACTACTCAAAGGAGTAACGGATAGAAATCAGTCCCTTTTATGATTTACTTCTTACAAATTAGGTGCATTACAAATACGTATTCTAGAACATCCTATTATCTATGAAATTACCGTTAATCTAAACAGCCTTTTGCTTCAGTTAAAAGTCAAAAATTTTGAGTAACATCTTTTTCGTCATTCACAATGTTCGTTCTTTTAAATACATAAGTGATTTTTTATATGCATGTTCACCGATTTTGTAAGTCCCCTAGAGTATAGGGGCGCGAATGTAGAGCCTTCTGGCCATGCCTGTTTCGTTCTCCATTTGACATCGTGATATCGTAACGATAAAAATTTGGGTTGAGTTTTAGACTCATCAACCTAAATGGAGCATGAAAGGTACAAACACTAAATCGAGCTCTTCTATGAGGGACGAGGCATATATCCAGCACTAACGAAAAGATCTATAAAGCAATGCGTCTTGTTGGCATCAATGGTTTTATTTTATTTTTACAGCAAACATGAAGCAACCCCTATATGTTGATAAGTGCGTCCCGCTAACGTGCGTTTCATAGTGTCGTTAAACCGAAATGCATTGATTGACGGCTTGATGGGGGACCGTAAAAACTTCACCGGACTATTATTAAAACTGGGTGCTCTCGTAAATATCATTTAGCGTTTTATCACCGAGCACCGAGCGTTTTAGCTATCTCGATGGAGTGAGTAATTTTATGCGTTAACTTTTACAATAAACTTGTAAAGAGGGGATGTATAAAAAATACTATTAAATTAGCCAGGCTTAAAACATACTACATTGTGGTTGATGATACAGTTAATATTATTATCATCAACTAGGAAGGAGATATGCGAAAATAGTAATAAGTTACTCTACACAACACCTGCCCAATCTTCCTCGCTTACCTATAGGAGAGTCGCGATAATTTTAGACAATGTATGAATTCATCAAAAGAAGATGCAATAATTAAGTATTTTATATGTTTAAGACCTAACTAATGTACCTAGAATACGTTGAATCTTGGCCTAATTTAAAGTCACAACAATTTTGGCTATATAGGAAATCGTCATAAATTAATCGAATATTTTGCAATTCTTTTATTGAGGGGTGTTATACTTGTACCTCATATTTTATGCTACTGAATAAATATACTTATAGCTACTTCTAAAAGTGAACTTTTAAACTAACGAGTACATACTCGTTCATCTCCATAAAAAAGGTTATGTTTACGACACTCACAAGATACAATAAAACATCATAATAATATCAAATGTATGTTTGAGACAGTTAAAGGAGTAAGTTACCTATTACCATTCAACTTTATAGCTACGGGTGCATGCTCTAAAAATAACCTTTACAATTTCATTAACGACTTCAACGTTATTAAACTTTATTTGTTTGCATTAAGACTGAAAATTAATTAGCATGTTGTTTGAGAAAAGCCCTCGATGTCTCAATGGGCGCGAATGGGCACATCCTGTGGGATCAATTACATGCTATACATTTGATTGATACAAATATGGATGACGGTACGCCTAAGGTTCGGTTCAAAGGTTAAAATGGAAAGGGATCTAAATCATATTTAACGGATTTAGATGACAATTTGACAGGCTTTTGACAGCTAGCACGCGCGTAGATATACAGTATTAACTATGTGATAATAATAATATCAATAGGGTCGTTACAACCCTATGAAAAATGTATTAGTGGAT
This sequence comes from Coenonympha arcania, assembly GCA_036785405.1. NCBI lineage: Eukaryota > Metazoa > Arthropoda > Insecta > Lepidoptera > Nymphalidae > Coenonympha > Coenonympha arcania. Next base: position 11,560,967 of record CM072067.1, read on the forward strand.
AACAATAGTTATAATGATTTTTCATAAAAATTTTGTTATATCTTCGACTTGACTGATGTAGTCAAATTAGCGCACTTTGGTATCCCAGCTACTTCCCAGCTAAGAGAACTAAATTCAAAAAATTTATGATAGTTGAAGATAGAATGATCGTTGTTTTTCTCAATGTTTTCGATAAATTACGTAAGTAATCAATTTCGTGATTGCATACGTCATTACCATATTCTTTTTTTTTTATCTATTTAAAAATTTCGATCCATTAAAACATAGAATGAGCGATTGTTTGGTTTCAGTCAGTCAGTCAGTTTACAATCAGCCGTGTAATCTAAGCAGCTGTAGGTACGTCAACTTGGAATAAGTACCTAAGTACCATTTGATTTTTCCACGATTCTTTTGTTTCCTACATTCGATCAATCACTCCTGTTCATGCATAAAAGAAACAACAAACTGCAAGTTACAGCATGAAACAATCATTTCTTTCATGTATAGGTAGTTGTTGCTGCAATATACAATGTGAGTAATCTATAAATAATTTATATCTATAAATAATAACAATGTGTATATGCAAGCAACAGCGTGTGCTTTCAGTGTTAATTGCTGGTCGCAATGTTGCAACGCCGTTCCAATGTAATTCCACTCTCAATAAACGCTTTTATTAAAAGCTCTCGGTCCACCAAAGTGACGTATCAAAGTGCCGATTTTACACGGCCCGTCTCACTTAGGTGTCGCTTCGTCTTCTGAATTCAAGTATCGAAATTAAATTGACAACTCCTTAGCCCACCCTCAAACAGCTTTAAAAGAAAAAATAAAATTTGTTTATTGAAGTGGAAACTTCTTCAGGCGCGTTGGTAACATCAGAAGGAAGGAAAGGAAAAAAAACATTGAACTCTCGACACTGTTACTGTAACCGACACCTCTTTGAGTTGGAAAAGAACCACTGACAAAAATACTATTGAACTCTCGACACTGTTACCGTTAATGACACCTCTTTTTTGAACTCGGCAAAGAACCATTTACAACAGCCCTCTGACTGTAGTAAGATAGAAGAAAAATAGGTTATCTTGACATGAGACAAGAAGTATACCTGCGTTTTAAGTCCGCAAAGAACTATTGACAAAAAACCATTGAACTCTCGACACTATTATAGTAACTGACACCTCCTTTTTAAGTCGGGGTAGAACCATTGACAAGAACCATCGAACTCTCGACACTGTTACCGTAACTGACACCTCCTTTTTAACTCGGGAAAGAACCATTGACAACAGCCTTCTGACTGAAGTAAGATGGAAGAAAAATTCGTTGCCTTGACATGAGACAAGAAGTATACCTGCGTTTTAAGTCCGCAAAGAACTATTGACAAAAAACCATTGAACTCTCGACACTATTACAGTAACTGACACCTCCTTTTTAAGTCGGGGTAGAATCATTGACAAAAACCGTTGAATTCTCGACACTGTTACCGTAACTGACACCTCCTTTTTAAGTCGGGAAAGAACCATTGACTAAAACCCAAAAGATAAGTAAGTAAGATGGAAGAAAAATACGTTGTCTTGACATGAGATAAGAAGAGTGTACCTAACATTCTCCTGAATTGAAATGAAACCTATATTGAACTTTAGTGAAACACTGTAACAAAAGTATAAATTATATTGAACCTCTTAACAGGACCCTCGATCACGATCCTAAGTGAGATTGGACTGCAAGTGAGTAAAATAAAACTCTACCCTTTTGCATCATTTGTAATACTCATCATTATCAGACACTTGTCAACTCTATAATGATCCCGTGACACTATCCAGATGATTTGAAATTAAGTACAAGGGTAATTTTACAAGGCGGAGATTACAGTGCTGCATACTGGCATTTTACTTACGAGATAAAAGTTCATTGAGTTAGAAGTGAGAACATTATAAGACGAATAACTAGGTAAGCTGACTGAAAACGAGGGGTACAAAGAACCAGCCCCTGGATTGTATAAGAGAAACGTATTTATCGCTATCGTAATAATTTACGAATTCTGCCCGCTGATTGGTTTCCTTATTTACGCCAATCGAGGGGCAGAATTTGCTAACGATTACGATAACGTTGAATGAATACGTTTTTCGTTAGCAATCACACTCCAGGTACGATTTGAGAGATCAAATAAAAGACATGAACGGCGCGAAAGAATGTCGCCATTTTACCGGTGACAAAAATGCTTGTTTTGTCACCAGCAGTAACGCCAGGATGTAGTTCGCTCAGCAGCCACCTATAGAATTTTGACAGATGGTGCTATTCGTTTGCTTGTACGAAAAAGGTTTACACAAATCGTTCGGATGCCCATATCTTCAGGTCATATCGGTGGATCAAATGTATTTTGAGTTAAATAACTCTTAGAAAAAATCAAGAGAAGTAAAAAGCTCGCACCAACTTTTTGGGAATGGACATATTTTTTATCGTAAACGGCATTCGTCAAAATCAAAAAATCACACGAACACGAGATTTGCCGTGATAAACTTTTTCCTTTTTTCATTCCAAAGGTATGTATCAAGTGATGTGGATACGAGCGTCTCATTTAGATTTGAATGACATTGTTATACCTTCTAGTTCTAGGCTTCCATATCGTAAAATTAGAGTTCTTATGGTGCGATTTATTCCGTCCACACCCAATAATCTCAGTAACTAACTATAAAAGCTGTCGACATAAAATTTGGAATAATAGTAGGTAGTAATATTAATAAAACATTAGTGTCCCAACACCCCAAAGAACCAAAAAATTTGGAAATTGTATTAATTTTTATTTAAAAAGGGAGGAAAATCGGGAGGTTGGAAATCCAAAACGAGATAATAATAGCACAGTTTAAAGATATTCTGATAATAGCGAGTGTTAGCTATCGTACGAACGAGCGTTATTTGTACATTCTTATAAATGACTTTTTGTTAATTTTTATTATTTTGCGAAATAAGTAGTTTTTGATTTTTTATTGGGAAAAATTTCGAAAAATACCGTTCTATCGAAAAATCTGAAATAATTACGATCGATAGGGATAAGGATTAATAAATAAGTATTTTACACGAAAAATAAAATTAACCCCCTAACAAGTACTTAGTACTTTTTTGAAATTAACAATAAACAAAGTTCGTTTTGCAGTTGTGTTGTCTTATAGGAAAACGTAACTTTAGCTTCTTCTGTAGCATGGATCCCTGGGTGCGCGGTGTGTGGTTTTTTGTTAATGTAAAAGGGCCTTAAAAGTCAATACAGGACTATAATTAATCAATTAGTAATTAATTGATAAAATTAGTTAGAAGCGCGAAACTCAAATAAAAGTAATTCCCGAACGAGTAATTTTATTCTAGTCACAAAACACCTATGTAGTGTTTAGTATCATAAATTACCATGTAGAGCTTGGTATCATAAATTGTACCAGCCTGTAGTTTGTTTACTTTCACCAATACTCGTAGTAACCCAAACTAAAACATTCCTCAAGTGACTACTAAACATGAACACTTTACCTATTTAAACGTTACTATCTACAACTTATAACGAAAAATAATAATATTGAAAGGTACATAAGTGTACTTGATAACGAATCACCCGGTAAAAATATTAAATAGTATGGAGAAATGGATATGCTTATTTTGTTTTTCCATAAAAATAGATACCTATGCTTATTTCTATTAAACTTGGTAACGGCATTCAGATTAAAAGTTTTATTAACTCGACTTCGAAAAGGAAGGGAGCGTAAATTTTTGGATTTTAGTTGAGTGTTATAAAGCCGTCATTGGAATTTCAATATTTTTAAGTATCCAAGGACTCGGTCAGCCATTATTAGGTCAAGTCAACACATTACAAGCAAATGGCGAGTTTCGTGTTTGAAAGATGATTTTTAACAAAACATTTGTAAATCTATACCTCCATCCAAGGCTTGACAAAAAAATTCCTACAAAGGCAAGCACAGCCTTGACAAAATGGGTAATGACTGTCGCACTCAATGCACCGAACGACCTAGATGGCACTGCAATAATGACATGAAAATAAATGACAGTTTTTCGTTTATGTAAGCAGTAAAGCCTGCCTCGCAATGTTTGTTTACATAGAAGTCCACGTCCATAAATCACGTAGCCGATAACACGTCGCATCAAATTACAAACTGCAGGCGCCAGAGTACATACACATGTTGGTATTACAGCCAATCAATAAACGAAGGCTAACGTAGATAGAATATGCTCGTAGGAAACTTGCGCTGCGTTGTTTAGACATTTGCAGTGGACTTTTCTTTAAAATAAGACGATGAGATGAGCTATTATTGATAGGTTTGCGCTTGACTACAATCATGTCTGATGGACAGAAATGATGAGGTCTAAACAGAAATGATGAAATGCCTATTCACTGTTTTCTTGAAGGCGCCCAGATTATACTTGACTGGGAACACAGAAGCTGAAGAGAAGGGTGTTCCACACCTTAGTGATACGTATCAGAAACGTGGACGAAAAACGTTTCGTTCGAGTTCGCTGGACACCAACCACATAAGGCTAAGAATTCTCTCGGCGTCTTGCGGTTCTGTTGTAGAAAGTGGAAATAGTAGATTATGGAGAACCTGAGCACATATGGCCAACATTAAGTGATACGCATGCCCATGAAAAATACAGTGCATTCCATAAGTTTGCATTGCAATATCATACGACACACCACACTGTGCTCATTATCCTGAGCACAGAAATAGTAATAATACGGCAATATCCTGAGGCAATATCCTGTTATTAGGTCTCATTTTGGACAGTAATCACGTAAGTGTACAAGTGCCCTTTAAACCAAAACATATACATTACTGGTTCACGGTAAAGTTAAAGATCAGCAGTTCTTATCTTATTACATCAATGATTCTTACAGAGGTAATCATTTGCCAAGTCGATGACCTAAGGTAGCTGGGTCATCTCCATTATCTACTATATCTTAACCCTATGTTAAGATATAGTAGGAAGAGAACTACTAAATAACAACTAAATAATAATTTAAAATAAGGGAACGAAGAGGCTTACCTACTTATCTCTCTATCTACTTGTTTAATCCAAATTCGTGATGCCTAAAACAAACGTATATAAAAGCGTTATAAAGTCCTAAATTAGGACAAACCTTCAAGATTTTATAAATGTTATAACGCTTTACAAAACCATTCAGAGAGAAACATGTTTTTTTATTAGGAATCCTAATAAAAACATGTTTCTCTCTGAATGGTTTTGTTTGTTTACACGACGCGTAGACCCTTAGTATCAATTATCATAACTAAATTAAAATACAGGCGCCAAGCATAAACTAATGGAATTGAATGCATTATTACGCAAGTACATTACCGTTATCAGGAATTCAAATAAGATGACCTCTTGGAATTCATCGCTGCTAATAGTTAGGTATTCGTAGCAAGCCGTCTGCCCTGATAAAAAAAAACTAATATTTATAATATTTTGATATTCGTTTTATAATGTTTTATGTCTAGCCATTTATTTATTTTATGAATATCATAAAATAAAATTAATAATCATCACGATGCGACGTGGTAATTTCTAGTACATATTTACTTATAGTATTTTCAAATATCACTGTTCAATATTCCATCTTTATCATATGAAAATTGCATACCGTAAGCTAAATGTGATATATTATAGTCATAGATACAATTTACCAAGATTTAAGAAGTTGATTTTTTTCAATGAGAACTGAGAATGTATCCGGGCGTAGGGGCTACCATCAATCGTACCCTAGCATAAGATTTGTTTTAACATTAATTATTGGAACAAGTGAGATGAAAGTAAAGTCAGCAAACTCAGTAAATTAGCCATAATACATGTTGAATCGGCTTAAAAAAAAAACAAATGAATAACTCTGTAACATTCACATTCCCGCCTGTGTTTATTTATCATTACTCCAGTTAAGTCCTTATGAGCTGCTTAGCTTTTGAAAATAAATAGAATACAATTTAAAAATTATAAAAGAAAGCTCTAAACATTTCACTTTCAAAACTGAAAGTTTTGCTTTAACTCTCGACTGCTTACTTTCATGCTACTTTCAAAGACGAGAGACTTTTCATATTTTTTGCGCACAGCCAGTTATTGCCAAACTTGAGAACAGGTAAGTAATTTATATTCAGATTTTATTAAGTCTAGAGTTTAAAGGGGCAATTTCTATGATGAAAACTAAAGTTTCTAGGAACCTACCTACCCATGTTGTCTCAGTTCGGTCGTGATCTTAAAATTCTAGTAGTTCTTCAGGGATTTTACAAAATACACACAGCGACTCTTTTCATATTTTCAAATAACTATGATAATTTTACTGTAGAAAGCAAATACGTGGAAAAATTGGTCAAGAGCGAGTCAGATTCGCGCACTGGTTCTGTACTATCAAGACTAATTCTTAATAATATTAAAGTAAACCAAACACCTCTACCAAATTCAAAAAAGAGCAAAAAACAACGTTTGTTGCATGGAAGGGTCCTTTAAATATTTATTTCATATGTATTTTAATACTTGTAACTGGCCGGGTGGACCTGATTAAACGATGCCTGAATTTAAAGCCGTTTTTTTCCTTCTTATAATCTCCACTCACGGAAGTCCTAATTCTAAAATACTTGTAACTTGTATATTATAGCGGCAACAGAAATACGTCACCTATTAAAATTTCAACGGTCTAACTATCACGCTTCATGATACAGCCTGGTGACAGACGGAAGGACATCGGAATTTAAAAAATAAGGTCCCATTTTACCATTTGGGCACGGAACTCTAAAAAATGCTCAATATCTGGATAAAATCCGCAGCAATCTCCTCACTCGTAAATGCCAGTCACGAAAGATTTTAAAATCATGAAACCACTTAGCGGTAGTTGATACAAATTTTGATGTAAAGAGTAATGGAGATCGATTAATTCCCATTACGTCGGCTCAATAAACAAGACGTTCACCCGACGTTGGCCCAATGCCCGATTGATTTGACGAACATTCCACTGCCAATCATTATGAATGATTCATTCATAATTAATATTGAGATCATTGCATAATTAACGATCGTATTATCTTCTACTTGTGTCGCATTAATAAGAGTAAGTGACGAATGCAGATGATGATGTCAAAGAGGAACCTAATCCAACTGATTCGTAAAGGGTTTAAACTTTAAAGCGCTTATTTGGCTGATACACAGCAAATTGGTGCAGGCAACTAGAAGCCCGTCAAGGCCTTCCAAGTCCCATAAGAATGAATGATTTTTTGCCGGTTCTGAGGCAATAGGGCAATTTCCCTCCAGGCAGGTGTTATGCCCGGGGATTGCTTGTGATCCAAGCGTATGACGTCAGAACTTCCATTTATAGAACTCTCGTCGAAAGCTCCGTCAGCGTGTGCTATTGCGCTGGTTACGCCACCTAATGGTCAGCCATCAAAGACCGCTACAAATTTAACGAAATTTAGACATAATCCTAATTAGTAGGAAAGATTATGCTTTAATCCGCTTTTTGAAAAGATTCTGTATGGTACAATATGCAGGAACACTGCCCACATGAAACACCACACACAATTTTCCAACACTTTCTTCGACGTACGTTTCGTCCCGACACCGGAACATCCTTAGGGGATGTTGACTTCACAATGCGAAATCGTAGAGCCTAATTATCCTAATTGCTTCCGAAATCAAACAGAGTATCGACAGAGATTCTATTAGCCAACGCGCTGATTGACAGTGCAGAAAAGTTTATTTATTTACATCGACCGTTTCATAACTGGCAAACGTGAACTTTCATCGACCTACATCAATGGAACAGGTTTGCGATTTTGTAAGGTGAATCACCGACCATATTCGATCGGTGCATTAAGTTTTCGTGCACTTAGGTAGGTACCCAAATGGGCGAAGGATTGATTTATATCTTTACAATACTATCAAAAAATTAGCCTGATGGTACGGGATACGTAAAAATACTTAAATAATATGCACATGAGTAATAGCCATACACCCTGGACAGGGCGGACGGCGCGATAAAATGTCGCCAGTTTATTGGTGCCAATAATACCAACAGTAAGGGCCACGCTGTAGTTCGCTCAGCGGCCTTTAGAATTTTGACAGTTGGCGCTACTGTTTGCTTGTACGAAAAAGGATGCCCATATCCTGTACTATAATCGATGACTATAAAGTAATTTTTATTCTTTTTTTTTTGAGGAAACGTAAACTGAGGTAATGTGTAAAGATTAGTAAATTGTGCTAACAAGTAAATAAATAATTTGTCTACTGAAAGACAAAGTGGCCTTTGACTGAAACTTGTAAACATCAAAAGTACTCTCAAAGACTTGGGTTAACAACTCGAAATTGTCTCGAAACTCCACACAACTTTTATAAGTCTCGTCGGAAGCTGTGAGGGAATGAGGCGAGCCGCTTGGTTGTTCATGACTTAGAACTCAAGATCTCCAGACTTACGATATACATCTTAATTCTTACGGACACTATTGGGCACGTGTCTCCTCTCAGACTTACGTCGTTTAAAAGTGGCGTAGCATCTGTAAGTGCCGACAGAAGTGAAATCTTTAAAAATTAATAGAGATGTCGGTTACGGTAATAGTGCCGCGAGTTGGTTGGATGGTTTTTTCCAGTCCCAAATATGCTCTACGTGCCTAAAGAAATTTATAATTTAAAAATGATTGGTTTCAAAATTTTTGATTTTCTGAGCGTGAAGATACTACCGGCCCCGGGTCAAATCTTTTTTATATTTGAGTTCTGTTACTAGTTTTAAATCGGTAAGGTTCAACCTGCCTTTATTGCAACCAATAATTAAAAAAAATTTGAAACAAATAAAATTCAAAAATTTTGAAACCAAAAATTTAAAAATTATTGGTTTCAAAATTTTTAATTTTCTTAGCGTGAAGATACACCGGTTCAAAATCTTTTTCATATTTGAGTTCTGTCACTAGTTTTAAATCGGTAACGTTCAACCTGCCTTATTGCCTAACATTTGCAGTCACATTTAACAGTCTGGCTGCTTTTCGATCTCAGTTGTTAAGTTGACAACAAAAAGCTACTGTAATAGGCTATTTTACGCGTCATTGGCCATCAGCCAAAAGCAGTACATTTAATTCTTTCTCCACTGAGTGATTGCGTACAAAACAGCCCATTCAACAAACGCGATGAAAAATAAAATATGCGTACATCAAAAACATTTGTGCCGACATGATTAACTACCTTACAACAAACCCGACATGACGCGATGCATAAGTTTACGTTCGAAGTAAATCTTCAAATAAAACTTCCTTAATAATTAATTTCTAAATTTAATATAAATATAACACAAAAGGATTTCGTGAAAAAGTTTCATTTTGAATGATAAAAGGTGCGTTTGATCTCGCCACGGCTGATTCTCTACGGGGGAGAAAAATTTCGAAGAAACGTCAGACTTTTTAGGGTTCCGCACCCAAATGGTAAAAAACGATACCCTATTACTGAGACTTCGCCGTCCGTCTGTCCGTCCGTCTCTCACCAGGTTGCATCTCTTAAATAGTGATAGTACGAAACTTAAAATTTTCACAGATGAAGTATTTATATTGCCACTATAACAACAAATATGCAAAAATGAGAATAAAATAAATATTTAATTTTTTTAATCTCCCACACAACAAACGCAACCGACGTGATTTTGTGTTTGTTTTTGCACGATACTGATAATGGTAACTGTTAAACGCTTTTAATATTCACATTATATATTAAACTTTTTCACATAAAAAATAAATAATACATTTAAAAAAATTACGGGGGAAGACCCCGTAAAATTACTACAAACGTGATTTTTTGCCCGTTTTTGAATTTGGTGGGCAGGGCAGTTTACTTTGATATTATTGAGAATTCGTTTTGGTATAGTAGGTACGGAACCTACGCCAGACCGACTCGTACTTGACCAATTATTTTTATATGTTTGTTTGTGATAATATCTCGATCAGCTGTACGTACAAAAGGTCAGTTCCTGTGTCGTTGACCCCATCAATCGATTGCGCATCCCGCCATCGTATTGTACGGCTCTACGCCCTTCGCTGAACACGAGTAACTAACGTTGACGTACTGCTACAGATTAGCTAATATACAGTAAGGAAAATAGTTCTGTCAAATATTATACGGTAATTAGCTAGAAAGATTAAGTTATCTTGCGATAATCCGCTATCTGAATCTAATTTAATCTTTCTAGCTAAATATGGATTTCCGCAAAGTAAAGGTAAAATTAATGCATAGTGTAAAGTGGGTTTTCGTACTTCACCCACGCAATAATGGTACACCAAATCGATGACTTATTCATTTAATTTTAGTTAATTACCTGGGGTGTGCCTACTATAAAAAGTCTATTTAGAACTGAAAAATGAAGGCTTAAACTTCAAAGATATCGTTTTATTCAAATCAGTAAACACTTGAAAACTTCCAAATTTTTTGTAAAACTGATGTGATGAAACTGATAATTATGTCTATTCAAGCAAAAAGCTATTCGGTAAGACTGCAGTCAAGTACTGCCTCGATTTACACAAATAAAAATGGTCACTTAATATAATAGACATATTAAAATTACGACTGGGCTTCCCAACTGTACGATTGCTCAACGCTGAAAATACTGACTAACGTTAGATACTTACGTGTCCAAGGAAAGTGCGAACAAAACAAAAAGGGAAAACGAGAACTGTGTTAACGAATTGCTTTGTAATTCACTTCGATATCACAAATTAGTAATGAATGTACTTACATGGAATGGAAGTGACAAACGAGATACTACTCGTATCAACACTCATTAATGAATCACGAATCATCACGAATGATTGTTTATCTATAGGTATAAAGGGAAAGGTGTATTCAGAAACAATATTGGTGCTTATTCGATAGTAGAAATTCTCTATACATAACTGAAAGGTTTTAAAATTAAGTACCAATGGTAACTTTCGGGAAGAAACCCTGAGATTTGAATTTTCAACAAGAGATTCAGTACTTTATGTAAATCCAAGAATAGTATCAAAGCATTGACTACCCACACTCCTGATCTTATCTGATATTGCAAAATAAAACTATTTGACCAGCGGTGTGATTCTCGAAAATATAAAATTTACAGCGGCCAACCATCGAGGGTAACCATGGCAACGCAGCCATCAGCGGCCAATTGTCGTCTTGGTCTTGGCTGCATAACTGACGCAAGCATTAACCAATCAACGCATAGCTGTCAGCTCGTCGCTGTTTTAGGTATTTTTGCAGAATAGCACAGCAGCTCCTTCTTTGCTTGATGCTTGGGTCTTTGGTGATCTGGTAGGAATTTCGAAAAATCGTTCATTACCCTTTTGTCTAACCTATGAAACCAACCTCAATGCAAAATTTCAGTATTTGAGCTCTGTAGGATTGAGCTGGGTGATGACCGCATGACGAGTTAGTCTGGATAATTCTTTATTTTTATAAAAGTTTATTTTTCTTATATGTAAACAGTTTCGTTTCGATATATATTCGATTGCATGTACAATATTTTGTAGAAACTTTGGAAAGTTGAGGAAAGATAAATTTGAGTCTACGTAAAAACAAAGATCTTCACAATAGAAGACCTATCTTCTCTTGTGAAGATCTTTGTCTTTATTATTATAATATAAATTACCAGCTGTCTCTGCATGGGTTACGTGAGAAAAGCATGGGACAGTTCTGTTTATAATGTGCCGTGAAATACAAGTGCGAGTCGGACTCGCGCACTGAGGGTTCCGTACTACAACCGGAGGAATAAAACCATAAAAACCACTTTTCTTATCGAACCGCAAAACTAACTTTGTTTTTAGAGGTTTATTGTAAATATCAAAAAAACTACTTATTAGATCTCGTTCAAACCAATTTTCGGTGGAAGTTTGCATAGTAATGTACATCATATATTTTTTTTAGTTTTATCATACTCTTATTTTAGAAGTTACAGGGGGGGGGACACACATTTTACCACTTTGGAAGTGTCTCTCGCGCAAGCTATTCATTTTAGAAAAAAATGATATTAGAAACCTTAGTATCATTTTTGAAGGCCTATCCATAGATACCCCACACATATGGGTTTGATGAAAAAAAATTTTGAGTTTCAGTTCTAAGTATGGTCCCCCAAAATTTATTACTTTTTTTAAAATTTTGTGTGAAAACCTTAATGCGGTTCACAGAATACATCTACTTACCATGTTTCAACAGTATAGCTCTTATAGTTTCGGAAAAAAGTGGCTGTGACATACGGACGGACAGACGGACAGACGGACAGACGGACAGACGGACAGACGGATAGACAGACATGACGAATTTATAAGGGTTCCGTTTTTTGCCATTCGGCTACGGAACCCTAAAAAAGATTACCGCATTTTTCCGTATACTGAGTACCATTTCCTTTTTAAAAGCAAAATATACGATTTATACCTTCTTATTCTCCGGTTCGGATCTTGGTACCGATTTATATTATCTCTCGCCGAGTGAAATACGAGATATTACCTACAGATAATTGTCTGGGTATACTTACGTATAAGATACGAGTGTGCAGTAGCTCGGAGCTCACGGAACCCGATATCTTGATATATTACGAGTGGGGCGAACTGCGACGGTTTTTAAAGCCCAAGGGGCGCTTAAGCTATTAATACGTCGAACGACCTTTCCAACAACGCTTTTATAGATATGCTCTACAGAACGCTTCCATAAAAGCCAGCCTAAAAACAACATCAATGCCCGTTTCGGTTAAATTTATGTTCCGCTTATAAAAGTGATCGCACATTGCCGCCAGAGGTCCATCGCTTGGGACACAGAATAACCGCTCCTTTGAGCCGAATAGAAAAACAGGAGCCCTAGCCATATTACACTGCGATTATTGGAATGGAAAAGGAACGAAATTCAAAAATGAAAGAAGCGTAGAAGTCACGTGATAAATTCGGCGATCATTTTCACACATATTTTTTAATTCCGTTCCATTTCCATTCCATCTATCGTACCGCAGGTCGTATGACTAGAGCTGCAGTTTTCCATACGAGCGATTTAGCATTTTAAAAATACGTGCGAAAATTACGCGACCATTTTGTTATCATTCTTGTACGATAGACACTAGACAGACACGACATAAAAGATGGTAGCAGCGAGCGCGTGACGACGCGATGGTACGTGAGATTTTTGCTTTATACCTTTCGTGACAATCATCGCAGTGAAAATGTTTAGAACAGTGGTCAGTTGATAACAGCTTCGTAAAGCGTGAGGCAATTTAACATTTTATTTAAGTACTAGTTTACTTTTTTTTTTTTTTTTTTTTTTTTTTTTTTTTTTCTGACCTAGAAATACAATCTGCCGCCATGGACGAAGAAATAAATATGAGTAAAAATATTACGTATAGAAGGAAACCATTAACTAAATTAAACTCTAGCGAAGTCATAGACGAGTCATCTCCTGTAAATAATGGTGAATCCAACTATACAAGTAGAAGCTTGGACTTATCCACAAATCTAAACCAACAAGATATCGATGACCTTAAAACTGAAATATCGAGTGTAAGAGCAATATTGGATAGTACTCAAAATGAATTAGAAAATATTATAATGGAGAATAGAGAATTAAAGGGTGAGATAAAAAAACTAAATCAACAAATACTTGTACTTAAAGGTCTTATAAACACTACTCCACTATCGACAACGAAACCGACCTCAAGTCAAAAAAGAAGATTGCGCAGAAGACGTTTATCTGAGAATTTTCTAAATCAGTCAGAGATATCGCCATGCGGAAGTATTATGGAAAGGAGTGAAAATATGGTGGAAACTGAAAGAGAAAAGGAAATTGAAAGCAGATTAGGAACAACAATAAATACCGAAAATAGTAAGGAAGAGAATAAAAATTTAATGGAAACAGGAACAGTAGGCAAAGATCGCTTAGAAAAAGTATTTAATGACGGAACTACACAAACAACTGGAAATATAAACGGCAACAACGGCAAAGATAAGCAATCAACTGACAGCCATCAGACTGATACATCAAACCAAAATAAAAATATAACACAGAAACAAAATCGTGATAAGAAAATAATTATCATTGGTGGTGCTCAGTGCTCAGGATTGTCTAAAGCTCTAGAGAAACTAAGGCTACATAGTCCATATGAAGGTTACCAGATAATATCTATATTAAAACCGTACGCATTATCTGACGAAATATTAAAATCTTTGCAATTGTTCAACATCACATCTGACGATAGAGTATTATTATGTGTAGGCGAGCATGATAGGAACCCTATGAGAGTCATTATTGAGCTTTCAGCCACTCTTAAATCATTTACTGTATGTCCTATTGTAATTATGAGTGTAGTAATAAATAATTTTTTAAATGTAAGTAAACTTAATGCTAAGATTCGTTTGATTGCAGATTATTTTGACAACGTGCATTTTGTACAATGCGAAAATAACTATGTATCTCGAAAGGCAAATGCCTGGGAATTTTATGATAAAATCAATCGGTGCTTAGATCAACTGGACTACGACAGCAAATATTTGAAATATAATCTACGTAAACATATAAAGATGAATGTTGACACCAAAATATCAAAAAATTCTCAGTGTAGTATTGTACAAAAATATCCTAAAGGGACGATTCCCTACTATTTCGGAATTGTCAAAAAAAGACAGCCATCACACAATAATCAAGTTATTCAGTCTTGTAGTATGAACTCCAATAGTAAAACCGTTAATGATTATCCAGCGACGTGTACTAATGCGAGTAAAGTAACTAATGACTTTTTTCGTATATAAATATCTAAAAGCTTTACATCAAAATATAAATGGTCTAATAAGTAAAATTGACTTACTAATAGAGTACTTAGAGAATTGTCACAACGAAAAAAACCCAATTGACTTGCTATGTATTACAGAACATAATATGATTAACGATGACCTAGAATTACTATATATCCCTAACTATAGACTCGCTTCATATTACTGCAGAAATAAAAGGAACGGTGGTTCGTGTATTCTTGTAAATAGTAGTCATAAATATAAAACATTAGACCAAATCGTACAATTAAGTGTTTCCAATGTAATAGAAATATCAGCCATTGAGTTAATTGATCATAACATTATTTTTGTTTGTATTTATCGCGTACCAAATAATAACTTAAAAAATTTAGACATATTTTTTAACACTTTGACCAGTATTTTTGACACTATCTGTTTTATCAATAAGAAAATTGCTATATGTGGGGATTTCAATATAGACATTTTAAAACAAAATCACATGGTAGACAATTTTAAGCAATTGATAATGTCCTATAATTTAAAATTTTCAGTTAATGATCCAACACGAGTAAGCAGTGGAACGTGTATTGATAATATAATACATAATATCCCAAAAGCTCAAACTACACTCTACGAATTGGCAGTATCTGATCATTCAGCGCAAATTTTCCAGTGCCCAGTTAAAAAAAGTTGCCGCATTCAACACTGGTTCGTAGAAAAAAGGGACTACAATAAAGAGAATATGTTGAAGTTTAAAAAATGTATAGGAAGTTTAACATTTAGTGAAATCAAAAATTGTAGCTCCCCCGACGAAGCTTTTGCAGAATTTTTCAATACCTTCAAGTTATTTTATGATCTATGCTTTCCCGTAGTAAGAATAAAGATAACTAGACGGAAAAAACCACGTTGGATTTCGAAAGGCATAAAACTATGTTGCAAGCGAAAAAGAAAACTGCTTTGGAAGTGTAGACTAAATCCTAGTGACCAAACTGAATCAGATTTTAAATCTATATCAAAACGGCTAAAATTTATTATTAAGCATACACAGAAATCGCAAAATACCTATTTAATAAATAATTCAACAAATAAATCAAAAGCGATGTGGAGCATCATAAAAGAACCCCAAAATAATTATCCCAAAGAAAGTATATCACATGTTAAAATCGCTGATAAAATAGCAGAAACCCCCTTAGAAATAGCAGAAGCTTTTAACAACTACTTTGTGACTCAAAATACTAAAAGTAAAAATAATCAACAAAATATTAAACACACACATCTTAGGATCAGTAACTCAGTTTATTTATTTCCAGTAAATGATACTGATATAATAACAGTTGTAAAGAACCTAAAAAACACGAACAGCACTGGATACGATGATATTTGTACCAAGGTTATAAAGTATGTCTGTTATGAGATAGCACCTGTATTATCTTACATAATAAATCTATGCTTAGAAAAAGGGGTATTTCCAGAAAAACTAAAAGTATCTATTATTAAGCCATTGTTTAAGAAATCAGATAGAGCTGATGTCTCATGCTACCGACCGGTGGCTTTAATTCCAGTATTCTCTAAAATAATCGAGAAAATTATTTATAATAACTTTTACACATTCTTCGAAAAATTTGACATTTTCTGCACCAATCAAATGGGGTTTAGGAAATCAAAGACCATAAATACCGCTATATTTAACTTTATGCGTAATGTAATGATAAATGTAGATAATAAATTAATTGTATCAGCTTTGTTTATGGATTTAACTAAGGCTTTCGATAATGTCAGTCATGATATACTACTTAAAAAATTAAATAACTATGGAGTTAGAGGAAATGCATTTAACCTTATAAAATCATATCTTGAGAATAGGTTGCAGGTAACGCAAATAGACAGGATTAATGAAAAAACACGGGTTGAAACTAAATATTATTCAAAAGCCCAAAAGGTCACTTGCGGCGTGCCGCAAGGAAGTGTACTAGGACCACTTCTCTTTCTCGTATATTAATGACCTTCCACAAGCAACAAATCATCCAATGGTGTTATTCGCAGATGATTGCACAGTCATTTATGTAAATAAAAATATTAAAGAACACGAGATGGAAATAAATAAAAGTTTATCGGATATTATAGCATGGTTGGATGATAATTCCCTTACTCTTAACTTTACTAAGACGAAGGTCATAACATTTCAAAATATAAGGCGTAAAACTAATTACAATTTAAATATTGGCTACTTGGACAAAAAAATTGACATTACACGTGAAACAAAATTTTTAGGGTTACAACTTGACGAATTTTTAACATGGAAGTCTCACATAGACTATGTTTGCTCAAGACTCAGTCAACTTTCTTTTGCGCTGCGCATGTTGGCCAAAAAAGTTGACCAACGAACATTATTAGTAGCATATCATGCACAGGCGGCTTCAATTATAAGATATGGAATAGCTTTTTGGGGAAATTCGAGTTATATTAACAGGGTATTTATTGCGCAGAAAAAATGCATTAGAGCGATATGCGGAATTAAAAGAAGAGTAAGCTGCAAGCCATACTTCAAAAATCTTAAACTTTTGACTGTACCGTCGCTGTATATATTAGAATTGGTATTGTTTTTAAAAAATAATGAAAATCTATTCGAAAGGCGTAATCGAGAACGCTGTAAAGATAAATTCCGTTATCCCCTTCATAATACCTCATACTTTGATAAAAGCATTTGCGTGATGGCTGTTAAAATATACAATAAATTACCAAAAGAGATAAGAGATTGTACAGCAGTGAGCTTAAAAACCAAACTTCAACAGTTCCTTATTGAAAGAGCAATTTACGATATAAAAGAATTCTTAGAATAATAGAAATATAAATAGAAATATTAATTAATTTAGTTTTAAATATTGTGACTTTCTAATTAATTTTAAATTAAATTACTTTACAATTACTTAACAATTACTTTAACAATTACTACTATTTAATTACTTTAACAATTTTTCTTTTTTATGTTCGACATTTTATTGTAATCTTTAATACTAATGATTTTTTTTTTCTTAAATATTGACCTAATCATAATATTTTGGAAACTGATAATTTTATTTGTTTTTTGTTGTTTATAAATTTGCATGCCAATAATATGGTATGATATAGCGTGAACTAATTGTATTGTATTATGTACCATCATTATGTACCTATATCAGCAAATAAATAAATTGAAATTGAAATTGAAATTGAAATTGAAAAACCTCTATATCTGTTTAAAATTCTAAAATTAGAAGCAAATCCCATGGATGATGGAACGTAACAAATGTGCGGTTAAAGTTAGAGCATGCGATACGCATGTGAATGTTGCGTCTATAACGGCTCTTGCAGCATTGTGCGACTAACATATTTCTCTTGTAAATACCAACGTATGAAGCTGGAAGCATCACCCAGCTTTGCTTGTCATTTTTAATTAGTAGCGGCAAGCTAAGTGCATTAGGGGTGGACGCCTTCCCCATTTCAAACATGAAGCATCATCTAAGTTAAGCTTAAGTACATGGCTGTTTGTAAGACATTATAATAACTGTCAGACATAACGGTAGTTTTATCGCTTGCAGTGAACTATTAACTGATTACTATATTATAAAGACGACGACTTTATTATATGCAAAGGTACCAGGTCAAGACTCAGGTCCCACGTAGGTACAGCCTCAAATTATAGGTACAGCCTAGACAATCTAGGATTTAGGATGAGAAGGTGATTTTTTTTATTTTATTTTAGGACTAGAAATTGTAGTGGGTGTAAGAGTATTTGTAAGCACATAGATATAAGTACGGTTACCGCAAAATCTTGTTAAAGAAATAGTCCTTGTTTTATGTCGAAAAATCCATTTGTCAACAACCTTGACGGGTGCAAATATGACTGGAACTATAATGACTGGTTATCCAATTGTGGTTAGATGTACCCATTGATCATTACTAAGGATAGGCCTGTTCGAACAATTTCTTGGTGTAATTTTTGCAGTCTTTTATCGCACAATTAGGCATTTTTATCTTTTAGAGTTAAATTTTCCACTATTCTCTCGCTACTAAGCGTACTTACTAAAATGGCGGGAACCGTCTCCATGGAAACGTGCGTGCGGAGCGTCGTGAGCTGAGGCGGGGACCGCGGCATAGACAATAGTGCGCGTACAATGGGGACATTTCCCCATTGAACTGGCGACATTTTTTCGCGCGGTTCGCCCTGTCTCTCTAACACCTATGGATAATGACTAATACACAATTTCAAGTACATACGAAGAGTGTAATTATTTCTTTTATCATTGACTATAGTCGATGAAGAGTCGATAGGGGTCTAAAAGAATAATAAAATTAAAACGAAATAAAATCTAAGATTGTAAAATAGCTATTTGGTAAAACCAATATCGTTAATTTTAATCTGAAAGTTCCACAGCGCTGAAATAAAATTTATACACCTAAATATCTCGTCGGAACATAAACACGACATCAATAAAGCACCATTAACACGTGTTTATAATATGGATGTCTGATCTCTGGCCTGGTTCGACACAGCTGATCCCAGCGCCCTCTCGCGGGGAACGTTGTTGCGAGTATTTATAGCTCCATCGGGAACACAGGTAACATTCAAACAAGAGCAATCTAGGCAAGTCATCACAGTTTCTTAAGCATCTGCCCTAAAAAACCCTAGACCCTATAACTTATCAACGCACCCAACCCACGGTTTTGTGGTTGGCGGAACTGCATCGAAAATGCCGTCGGATTTTTCAGTTAGCATGCAATTGATGTATTCTATATTTCTTATAGCCGCCGATCAACGCCGCCCATGGACATTTGCAGCGCCAGAGGAACTGCAAATGCGTTGCCGGCTCGAAATTTGTTGATCCGCCCCTTGAATAACCCTATGTAATAGTTCTTTCTGTTGCTGGTAGTTGGTTCCATATAAATAGTTTGCACGTTCGTGGAAACAAAGATCTGGCATACCGGGTGGTCGTGGATTGCCAGCCATCTAGGTGGAATGGATGCCACATGTTTGTACGCCTGAGGGTATTACACGAAGAAAGTGGAAGGAGGAATCACTTCAATCAGCTCTTCAGAGCACTCCCCATTGAACAACCGATAGAATACACATAGAAACCCCTATCTCTATGGAAGAATTCTAGACGTATGCTAACTGCTGGGTATTTTCTAATAGTTATTTAGCGTTCTGAAAACTTTAAAACCAATTGACAAACCCCGTATTAGTGTCGTAACCGTAGGGGCAACGCGCATATGAACAAAATATTTTTACATGATATATTTAGTTAAAAATACATACAATATGAAATGCGTGGCACATAAGGCAATATACTGTGCATTATTTTCTATTTTTTTAATAAAAAACTTTCTTCCGTCTGATAAAGTAAGGAATGACAAAACGGATATGTAGGAAAATGGGAAAAGTTTTCACGATAGTTTTAAAGTGAAACAGAAACCAAAGTGAAAATTCCAGACGCCTCCTAAAAATAGTTTAAATAAACTGCGAATGGTATAATAACAACGTTTGAGCTATTTGTGTATCACTGTTTCTTAGCCAGGCCTCTCACCCTCACTCTAATCTTAGACACAATAAAAACATAAAATTATACTTAGTTTGAAGTTGAAGTTGAAAAGTTTTCACATATTCATTCAAATAAGTAGGTTTTTTTGATGAACTTGATTTCTTGACAAGAGTATATATTATCTTTTGTTTCAGTGTTTTGTGTCCTGTAACCATATCATGTATTAGCGTCGATAGGTGTGGAAACGTCAACGATCGCTCGTCCACAGCGTGTGTAGAAAGAAACCAATCCATGGTTATAGTCCATGGTTAGCGATCCCTTATGTCAAAAATAATGTCAATGTCACCTCGACTCATATAGATCTCGCGAGCGACGACCTATTTAATCTGTGCATCGTCAATAATAATCGTTAACGCTTGTCAAAATTGCTACCATTAAGCAACTTTCGTGAGAGGAACGTTATTTTTTTTAATTTAGCGTTAGTTCGCATTCATTTTTTGAATTTTGTACCATTTCTATACCTACGTCGTGATTCAACGATATTATTTTGTCACTTGGCTCAGCCAATTTTTAGTCATTAATTACTAGCTAAAGCTCCGCCCACGTGAAATTGCAATATACGAGTATATCAGTGCTAAGAATGTATCAATCACACTTTTTTTCATACTAGAACTTCATTAACTCTTAATTATTTACGTATTAAACCTTAACTAATAAATATTTAAGACGGCTCTGTTACACAAGCCATGAATTATGCACGAGCGTTGTGTATCGTGAGCTTACTGAAGTACGCGCGAGTTGCATGCCTAGTTCCACATAAAGCTGCAACTTCGCTACTGAGAAATATTTAATCTCTAATAAACTTTACAACATTTTTATTGGCCATGAATGAACTGAACTTTGTCATGCCATATGCGAGTACCTTCAAAACTAATATAAACTGGTTTTTAAATAATTGTCCTTGATTCCGCTAGAGTTATTTCAAGAGGGCCTAATTATGATCCAAGGTGTCTTAACCTTAAGCCTTCAAGTACCTACAATGAGAAGTTATGCATCTACCTATTAAGATACAGTATTAAAAATTATAAATCTTACTAGTAGTATTTTTAGAAGTATGTATAGATATAAGTAGATGATTCTCTATACTTATTAGCTCTAAAATATCAAACCCAAGAGGCATAGGTATTTCTGATATTCCGTATTTATTGTCCAGAACTGCAATGAATCGTTCCGTATTAAAAATTCCGAAGGACATTCGCATATTATATTTGTTTTTACTAGTCTGGAAATCTTGTACAATCTCATTCGTGTACAATGTTTCAATGGTACAAATTCAGCTATAAAAACAATCAAAGTCACAATCAATGCTAGCAAACAATTATTTAATGCTATTTAAAGGAAAACGACGTAGAAATGAGCTTGGCAACAAAAAATCTGCAGTACAAGAGAATGCAGTATGCACTTTTAAGGCTGCTGACGACAGTGACGAGTAGGTACACTGATCCTATCAAGCGCAATTTATTCGAACATGTACAAGCATACAAATCTCAACATTGAATACAAGTTAAATAAGGACTGCAATCGCTTATTTTTAATAATTTGTTGCAGTTCTATGGGTATTGTGTAGACTCTACACTGTAGAGGGTATACAAAATTCTAGCTAAACGCGACTTGCCTTGAATGTGTGAAGCGCACCTAATGTTTAAAAAAAGAACCTGTTACTGACGCAGGTTATGTTCTTCCTAGTTACAGAAATGATATTTAGTGCTGACAAAAATGTATGTAATTAATAATTATAAATATTTTTAACAGGTTCGATGTAGAGAAATTAAGCTACTGCTAAGAAATTGCGGTGTTTTTATTAAAACAACAATACCTATAACTGTATAGTGACTGAAAAAATAATTATTACTTACCTACCACTAATAAATATTTTTAACAGGTTCGATGTAGAGAAATTAAGCAACTGCTAAGAAATTGCGATGTTTTTATTAAAACAACAATACCTACTGTATAGTGAGTGAAAAAAATACTTATTCAACATAATACAAATCATGTTAAAAATGTAAATAAATCCATCATCGATCGGCAACGATAACGATGTTTACAAGATGAATTTAAACATGAATAAGAATTTGTTCTTTCTTTGTTATTCGTACGGTTTGTGGAGATAATTGTTATGTATTTGGGACAGACGGCTCCCTTGTACCGACAAAAAGGTTGTTACGAGAACGTAAAGGTAGGTATGCACTGGAAGTTTTTTAAAGGCACGTAATTGTTACGTAAAGTTTTCAAATGAAAATCGACGTTCAAGAAGAGAACAACTTAGAATGTAGATTGTAGCAAGAAATGTTACTGCGTGGTATAATTAAATAATTATATTGAGGATTTTACATTTTGATACAAAAGCGAACGAGTAAATGCGATTAGGTAAAAAACCGGCCAAGTGTGAGTCGGGCTCGGGCACCGAGGGTTCCGAAACAGTAAAAGTTAGACGATAAGATTCAGTTGTTAACAAAACTGAATCTTATCGTCTAACTTTTACCTACTGTTAACCGCAAAAGCAACTTTGCTAATAAAGGTTTAATGTTAACTAGCTGTTGCCCGCAGCTCCGTCATCAAATGAAAATCTGTTTTCACCTATCATGCATAACAATTTACAAAAATCTGTTTTAGAATGGCCGGATAAAGGCATTTTCGTTATGATTCCCTACACGGGTTAGTTAGTCTCACTATGAAATTTCAACTTCCAGATTTTTCTGCGGGCGGGCGGAAAAATTCAGCACGATATTGAATTTTTAGCATGTTGATACGGAACCTTAACAATCGCGGGTTCGCGACAAAGTCAACATTACTAATTGAATGACCTTATACGCATGTGTGAAGGTGTATAAGTATATATATCCGCTAGAGACCGAATGAACGGACACAAATAGTGAGTCACCGGAACAGATTCGAAATTCGTCCGGACCTCACGTGTGTGTCCGACGAGATCGGAATACTGATTGTTTTGATTAAGAGCCCTGTGACATTAGCCGATAGCGTTTGTCCAGAAGTTTTATTCTGTAAGGCCCACTTGCGCCAACTCTGGTTAGTGTGTTAACTCAGAGTTAACACGCTAACCCAGAGTGAAGTTGTCAATATTGTCCAATGAGAGACGTTAACTCTAGGGTTGAAAATGACAATATTTAACCTACGTTTCGCGCAACTGGACCTAAGGGTCTCAGATTCGCGATGAAAGTAGATAAAAAATACATAGTGTTAGCAAATTTTTGTGCAACGTAACGAAATATCAGAAGCCTTTTATGTATAGTATAGACACTCTATGTTGATTGTGGTAGCACTTGTAGAACGAAATTAAAACATGTATTAAAATGACGAATGCGACATAGATAACATGATACGTTTTTCAATCTGAATAAGTCATTCTCATTTATTTTTTGAATTTCGCTCCAAAAGCGTACCAAAAGTTATCGTAGAAAAATAGAATGGATATGTTAGCTGAATTATTATAATTGCTAATTGACTAAGGCTGCTGATTTATATTTCTTCTGAATGCTTCCATCTGGATGCGGAACTCCAAATAGTCAACTTCTAATGATGTTTTCACAACTATAAGCCTATATGTACTCGATACTATGTATTTCATATTTTCACATGACTTTGAAAAATGCATAATATATGCGTCACGTTAAATGATGTCTGTGTGATAATGCTCTAATCTAATACATAGAAGCTTGTATGAAATAACATATTTACAATTAATGGTATTGTTACATTGTTCAATTATTCGATCATTACGAATTCATGTCGCGCAAGTTTGTATGTGTTACATTGATTTTAATTACATTTTAAGCTACATGGCGCTTGAAGCTCATTTTAAACTTGAAGCCAAAGACTCATTGGGTCATGATTCATGAGCCAGGATTCCGGCGGTTTAAATTATGACCCACAATTGGTACACAAAAAATATGGCTTGCGAAAGTGTAGAGCAGTTTACAGTTACACTTGTACATAGAATATGAGCTTTAGTCACTACGATCCTCATTCTATAACTATACTAGCTGACCCGGCAAACGTTATTTTGCCGTTTAGGGATAAAAGAAACAGCTTCCGATCTACTCTCAAACCTACCGACCATATACACATAACAATCGGTCGAGCCATTTCGGAGATGTTTGGTAACAAACACGAGACCTGAGAATTTTATGTATTAGTTAAAGAAAGACTGAACGAAATGCAACAAAAGTATGAGCATGACAGTTTTCTTCTATTATTGACGTAATAAATTTGGCGATCGGATACATCATTCTCATAAATGTTGAACTCCGTTCCATTTAGGTAGGAAATGAGCGATCGAAAGATATCATATGACTAACAATTTATCCAAATATCAGCCTTTTAGACCCATCTGTACCTTACCTTACCTTATTACCTTAGATGGTAGGCAACAGACACTACAAATATGCCTGACATGTATTACTATAATTTTTTTATTGACTTTACTTACTTACTTATATTTAGTAACATGATGTAGTCAGTAATGTGCATTACGCCTGTAAACGGCGTCTTGACCGGAAGGCCCGCCCGCGAGCCGCGAGACGAATATAGCACACAGGCAGACAGACGGACAAATATTATGTCTACTGACTTCGCATGCAACTGCAACCACTACTTGAGAACAGCTACCAATGTCTTATAGTATCAATATATCGTATAATGCATTGGTAGCTGTTCTCAAGTAGTGGTTGCAATTGCATGCAATTGTCAGTAGACATAATATTTGTCCGTCTGTCTGTGCTATATTCGTCTCGCGAAAAAACGAAAAATGGTGAAACTTTACGTCGCCCATGTCAGATCAAGTGCCTCCCTAAATTTTCATTACAATGTCAATGACACTCTGCACAGAATTCACATCTTGACACATTTTAGCTCAGTCTCAATTAATTAATTAACAAGTGGAAAATTAAAAAAATTTAAAACACCCACGACTTTTGCAGACTTGTAATTGAAAAAGGATTAAATAATTTTTTTGAAACTCCCCGACTAAAGGAAAGTAAGAACTAAGAACCTATTAGTATAATTACAAATCCAAGAAAATCCGCCAAGTGAAAGTTAAGATGTTTCCCAGTAGGTTTACAAATTTTCACATGTATAAATATTAAATAGGAGTTTCCCTATCGACCCTCCATTTCGAAATTCTGATTAATAATTCGATACACTTGTAAAAATATCCCTTCGTCCTTGACTAGCAATTTAAACAACTCGCGCGAAAAAATAACCTTTGCATGAAAACTCCAAGAATCGAATGAAACACCCGCTTTATCTGTGTCTGCGATCGAAGAATTACCCGCTTTAACTAATAAAAGTTTTAATTTTGGGTCATTGTTAGTACATACTTCATCGCATTCTTTCGCGGAAATTTAATCGATTTTGCAGTCAGACTAGCTTATAACCCTTGCTTTATTCGGAAAATCCCATGGGAAGTCGAGAACACTTTTTATACTTTGTATACATTATGAAGGCCTCTGCGAAAATTTCAGCTTTCTAAGTCCAAAGATTGGTTGGTTGGTTGGTCGATGATGAATCGATGGACTGAATGAATGACTATTGAATAATTGGAATATGCAAAGATTCTCCGGAGCCTGAACTAAAATATGTCATATTTTATTGCGATTCTTTGCTTGATATAGAATGGAACGGAATTCAAAAATGTATGAGAATTATCGTTTTTATCACGTGACGTATCAATTATCGCAATAGTGTAATAAAATTATAAGAATCGCAATAAGTCATATGACCTCGACTGCTGTGTGTACACCATCGCAGCACATCATTACAAAAACAGTGAGTATGAGGAATCATTTTATTTATCCGTCTGAAATCATTACAAAAACAGTAAGTATGTAGAATCATTTATTTATCCGCCTGAAATCGCCATGAAAGCCGCTTAATTACTGGATGGGACTTCACGTGCAAATTAATGCTCTATCTGCACCACACCACACTACACTCAAAACTCAGCGCACGACAATTCCCAATGCAAATTCCATTCATTGTGAATTGTGCATTGTCAACCGTATTGTGCTGGAAAGTATGCCTGCGTCCTACTCGTATCGGTAGGGTTAGTACAGGTTTTTCTACGAATTTCGAGTCAACTCGCATCGCACAAACGAATCGAATTCCTCCATGCATTTACAGCCAGCGCCATCTATTGATATCTATTGACATGCGAGTATCTATAGATCTATAAATAATAATGGATTCGATTCGTTTGAGCGACGCGAGTCGACCCGAAATTCGTTAAAAAATGTACTAACCATAACCACTCAGTACTTGCATTTAATTGTAAGATAGGTCTAATACCTATCTTACAATTAAACGCAAGTGAAAAGAACTATGCACCACAAAATAGATTAGACAAAGCAGAGAAAAGATTGATGAACACCATGAAAACAGTCGCTTAAGCCATGAGGAGATGATAGAGACGCCGTCAATGTTGCATTTGACACGAAAGTGTGTGAAGCCTACCAACTCGGACTCGGCTATGACCAAACCCATTTTATTCTGAGATGAAACTCGATCACTGATATGGACTGTAAAAAGAGGTCGAACCAATCAAATATTTTGATGAATGTTTTTATACAAATGGTATCTAAAACCTATTCAGCTTTTCATTTATTTGAGGACGAATCGAAAATATGGTAAAATAAAACACAAAGCAGCGCGTGCGTTGTTCGTTGATTGTTGATAGCGAATACAAATACTGATGTTTATATCATTCAGGTCAGTGATGTATAGCCCACTCACACTCCGACAAAACTGCAAACAGTTTTTGCTACTCCGTAAATGATTTTTTGTACCGACGATGTTCTTTATATTCAAAGATTCAAACTTTATTTCAAATCACAGAGGCCTGACTTCTAGTAGAACTATTTGATTCATAATACTCGTATAATGGAGATAAGTATAAATATACTATGACTTCAAACTTTACGAGAGTTCGAACGCGTGCTGCATTGAAAAGAAGCTCAGCTATATGCTTTTCTGGAGATACAAGATAATAATGCTACGAATTCGATAGCGTTTTCGGTCACTCAACAGATTACATGGCGAATCCGAATCGTGATTCGAGTCCTATATGAATCCAACAACTTAAAGTTACTAACCCACTGTTTTAGTACTAACAACTGGTTTGTTATGGTCTTTGACGACGAGTATTTGCTGACGAGAGCTCTCAGGTCGTGGATATGAGCCCTACATTGGGCATTTTTTTTATCTTACTGTCGAACTAGCTTCTGTTTACTTAGGTTCATAGTCTAGTAGAGGTATCTAGCAGATACTGCATAGATTCTAATCGCTCGCCCATTCGCACTTGTTACTCAACTGATAGAGCCTTATGCAACTCAGTTAGCAGTGCCCGCAGACTGCAGTGTACAGTCGGAGAGTGGGCCTTTAGTTTGAGCAACTGCAAGTAGGTAGGTGTAATAGCCTGGGTATAGTATTATATTATCTGTGGCCTGGGTATGCCTAGTATCAGTATCGACCTAATATTATGACTAACCATCGACGAAAGTAAATAGTTGCTGTTCCGTTCGCATTGGCTGTGATGTCACATGACATATAAAGTAAAATTATGCTAATTTGTTAAATCTAACCTTTCCCTAAATGTTTGCTCGCGTATTATTATGGAATCATGGATTTTTCCAGGATAAAAAGTAGCTTATAAATCCATGGTATGCGCTCTCTAAATTCCAAAATTACACTAAAAATTGGTCTTAAAAACTCACGTTCACGTCTGTTATAAAAAGGATAATGGCTCGGTTAAAATTCCTAAGCCTGAATGCAAGTTGGTATTTATGGATAGGTGTCGACTGGTCTCTCATTTCCTCACTACGAAAGGAGTTAATTACGTCTAAAAATGTGTAGGTATTCGTTAGTAAAAAATCTCAGGACTCCACACGTTTCCCAATTAACAAAATAATCAATTGCAGTTTTTAATTAAAAAGCCACGTGAACAAAATATAAATCAGCAACGAGGATAGCTGAGCTTTCAAGTATTGCCTTTCTGGTTGGTTTACACAAAATGGTTTTATATTTTAATGAGTTAATAAATTAAGTGCCTACCTATATCGCATTGATAAATAGTAAACGGAGATTTCCCGATTTACAGCATTACGTGCTACTAATCAATTTAAGTTCCTTCGAAAATATCTTTTATTTTGCCCAAAATTTTATGATGACTGTTTTAAATATAAGTTTGCATCGGCAAATAATTTTGTTCCTGAAAACACTATAAAATCAAGTTTAAGACTCCTTCATTCGTACTCACTAATAGATTAATTGCCGACATTTATGTGATCTTAACGTTTCTTCTTCGATCAATCACTGTCGTAAACTAGACTTAACTATTGCCATTTCATAACTCCAAGCTGTTGTATGACCTGTTTGGAGTTATGAAACTGCAATCTTTGAGTGATCTTGGAACGATTAGTTCGCTCGACAAACATTTGAATTTGAATAGACCAATGTGATAACTAAGGGCAATGGTGTGTCTTTAAATGGATTTAATTTTTCATTATTTCATATTTTTAGGATATCTCGTAAGGAGATGGAAGCATATTCCTATCATTCCAAGAATCCTTGTCATTAAAAATGTTCAATGCAACGAAGACGATAATTCAAAATGTTTGTGTTGGAAAATGATCTTTATTTACACATGCATAAGAGCCAATTGTGATTTATAATGGTGACAGATAACGATCCAGACAAGCCTTTTGTTTTGAGCACGGTAAATGTCATGCCCACAGACATGGACACCGTCGGAAGGAAGCTTGCAGTCTGGCGTAGGCTTTACAATGTTTGCAGTTACCGCGAACATTTTGTGCATTACCTACCATGATTTTACATAATATTAGCTGACCCGGCAAACTTTGTTTTGCCTTTAGGGATATTATAAAAAAAAATAGCTTACGACTTACTCTCAGACCTACCGAACATACACAGAACAATCGGTCGCAGAAGTTTGGTGACAAAAATTGGCACGAGAATTTTATATTATTAGAAAGAAAGATTATGTATTTCTTACATCTAACGTACATAATGAAAATACCTTTCTTTATGTTACTAACTTGCAATGTTTGTATGCCATTTGTTTAGGTTAAATGTAAGATGAAATTTTTAGATGAGTCACTTCCTTTTATCCTGCGTAGTTGAATTTTTACATATTGATTCAGTTCTAATGACAATGCTTTTTTTATGGTGAGCATGATCTAAATCGACATCCAGGATAAGACGTAGAAAGAAACTCTTCAACAACAGCACAAAAAATACAATTTTTGAAATGAAAACTTCTTCACTACACGATTCCTGATAGCAGTTTAAGATGGACCTTTTTTATCTTAATTATAAAATTTTAATTGTTTACCGAAATTAATCCAAAGCAAATCTGTAAGCTGCTCCTTGCCTTGAATATCCGCTTTTCAGTTTTACCATGAGATGTACTTAAGGCAGAGAATTTTACTACAAGGACTTGCTGTTATTGATAAATGGTAAAGGGTCCCCGAAATACAATCTCATAAAAGCGACGTGATAAACATGTTGGTTTTGTGAAAGTAAACAACGCTGCAGACGCCAAGTCTCCATTCAAATCGGAATAGGTTTCAATAGAGATGAAATCCCGGGCGAAGGCAATATCGCCCGCACTGCTAAACGAATATAAATGAAAATACGTGCTTAGCCTCGCCCTGTTGGGAAGGCTATTGGAATGTAGGTGATCTTGTTTATAATGAATATTAATTACAATTTTCTATAAACATGTTACGGAAATTTTTTAAATGGCCAAATAATTTTATAAAGTTTTTCATAACATTTAAAATTTTGAACTCCGTTCATTGGAAACTTCTTTAGGTGCGTTGGACATTTTTAAGATGTAAAAAAATTTGTATTCATAATCGTAACCGCCCTCTCTGTTAGAGACAATTTATGAAATAATGATCTCTCTTTTACTTGTCTTTGAAAAAATTACCGAGAGTAATTGATGAACAAAAAACAGTTTAATATGGTTTTCCAAAGACCAGACGTTTTCAGCAGTCGGAAAGTTTCAAATCCTGCTCCAACCTTTAGAATAAACTGTGAAATACGATAGTTTATATTGTTCTCAAATTCCAGAAAGAACGTGTATACTATTGATGTTCTCGTTTTCTTTATTTAAATCGTACATTTCAAAATAGCACCTGAGTCCTGAACCGATAAATATATTCCGGCGGTCCCTAGCGTTTCATTCGACCAGATTCCGAAATGGCCGTCGAGGTTATTGGTTTCGAAGCCCATTAAGATTTTCCCATTTCACTGAATTGCCGACCGACCTTTAATAAATTTTATATCTGTAAAAAGCTATAAATTCAACATTTGTTTGTTGTTTCGTTCGCAATAAAAGAAAGCTATTATTTCTTTAAATAATGTCCTAAAAATACAATTCAAATGAAGTCTGCGGTCTTGATAAGGAAAATTGTTTTCATTTTCATTGTTTTTAATTTAGGAAAAACTTTCCATATCTTTTGGAAAATGCGTTGTTATTTTGTATAAGTAGAGTAGACCTAAAAGAGTATTATATGCATGGAAGTGGCAAGTATTATAGTTAAGTATTTGTATAAAATAAATTACTACTTTCAATAAAATACAGTACCTACTAACAGAGAAATGAATAAACAAACATGCATTTAGACGGACGGATGAATCACTAATGACCAACATTTACAACAGCTTTAATAGGTTTGATCTTCATAATGCCAAGATTATCTCAAGAAAGTGGTCATAGCCTATGCAACGTATCGAATGCCACACACGAATTTTACTGAATAAAAACGGCTTTATTACTCGCGCTATGAAGTAACATCGGCCCAGCTGTTATCATCTCGTATAGCTACCCACCCGCCGCTCGACTCGACCTACATGCGCACGCGCAGGATGCTGCTAACCATCGCGGTCACGCCGTGTTTGAACTATAACTATTTCGGTTCAACTTTGATTTAGCCCATCCAGTCTCGCTACTTTTCGTTACGCTAATAAATGATTTAACGTCTGATGTTTGGACGTTTTGTAATGAAAGCTTTCAATGTTTTTAGAGCTACAGTGCCAACTACTATGCATCGTGGAAGGTCTATAGTTGCAATTATAGCTGACGCTTTTAATTAGGTTTACTTTTTCGTTAATTCTAGAGTCAACTGTTTCCACGGGTCAAAGTTCCGCTAGCGTGGATTTTAATTTACCACAAAATCTGTGGCAACCATGATTTTTATCGGCGTAAACAAACTTAGTCTCATTCTTTACCTTTACTATAAAAAAAACCAAAACAAAAAAAAGATCTAAGGGCAATTTGGGCTGGGCGAAGATGAGTCAATTAGTGAGTAAGGAATTTGATTTCTACATACAAATTGTATAAATTTAAGGTCAATTAATATTTTACTCTGCATACTCTACTAACTAAGCACATTTACTAACTTAGGTAAATAACCATTAACCATGATAAATTGTAATATTCCATCAGCTCTTGTCCAAACACAAAACCGTTCACGTTAGCTTAACTATTCAAACAATGACTAGGTATCTAAAAAGCAATCTCTAGTTTACGCAAACGCGGAACTTCGAGCTATTAGCAATTACGTGCCAAATACCCCAGTAGTTCATCACTTCCGTTTTAAATTTGCCGGATTTTTCAGGAGCTGTCCGCGTTATAAATGGACGGTGTCTTCCCGACTTACGGAGTTGGGACGACGGCGCCTCCCACTCGTCACTTAGCTCATTTATCTCGCGAACGGTCCATCCGTCTGTCACTGTCACTAATCTAATACGACACGCTAGCTTTTTGTCCCCATAATAGTGGCACTCAGAGCGCCTTAAAATGGCCGTTAATCCATCAGAATAAGGGAGACCTTTTAAGGGACATCAACATTCCAGATAAGAGGAAGGACATTTGGAACTGGAAATCAGTGTATTCCGAGTCGTACATGGGTAGACGGACCCTGTGTGGTTAACTAATAAACGATTGTGTTCGATATATGGACTCTGGATTATCAGGTTCTCCCTTAGCGGCCTTAGCTCCCACTGTAACGAAGTGACTTCCCTTGTAACGTCGTAGACACAAATAAGACATTTAATAAGATGCATAAAGAGGCATAAATTATGAAAACAACCAATATTGTAAAACACCTGATACCATATAACAAATTTGGCAGTGTTTATTTTAATTGGCATGAAATAGATACAGATTGTGAGTACATTAAAGATTTGGTCTTTTTTATTTATTTGTTCTAAATATTTAAGCTGTTGTAATTTGTATGCGATAAATCCCATCAATTAGGCAATTAATAGTGTTTAGGTATTTATTACTCATGTTGTTTACAAAGGAATATTATTATTATACGATGTTTATTTCCTGACCTCTACTAATTTACTTAAGAAGTGACACAGAAAGGAAGTTTCTGGATTGACATAAAAATTATCTCAAAGTAGCCAGTATGTAGACAGGGATCTAGGCCTCTCCATTAGTGAAAGAATTCCTAAAAGCATGAAAGTACTCGTAACCTTTAAATCCACTGAACCAGAGCATTCAAGGATGGTGAAACTCTACATGTAAGGAAGTATTACATCTTTTCTGTATAATTATCCCAAGCAAACGAACACCTGATGCAAAGGACATTTGCAGCACTAAGTGAATTGCAAATTGTTTCTCCTTCCCTTGAATAACCCCATGTTGAAGCTTTGAGGGAGCACTGCTGCTGATAACTGGTTCCACAATTTGCACGTGTGCTGAAAAAAATATCTGGCGAATCGGGTGGTCGAGGATTGCTAGCCATAAATTAAAAGATCTAGAGGATATTGCATTGTACCTATGTGGATCGATAGTAACTCTGGACTAGCTTGTTTTGCTTTTTTGGTGAAACAGATAGGGATGAAGATAAGCAGACTGCCATTGTACTTTCATAATGTATGCAGCCGGTTTCCGGCAAGGGCCAGACGAGACAATCCGCTCGTCAGGGCGTATTGTGCCGCTTTGTATGCGCGTCATAACTTCGCTGTTTGACATGAACCACCCATAAATACCCCAATAGTGCAGGATTTTAATAAACTTTACATACTAAATCCCAGTGTCGTTTATTAAAGTTTCTACTTTGAATAAGAAAACTTCTTGCATTAATGTAGCTCATTTATTAGTAGACTTTAGGTATTAGACAAAAATGGGTGAATATCTAAAAATAAAATATGTGAATGTATAGGTAAACTAATAAGTACTTATCTATAGTGTGATAGTAGATAGTATTCTGGAAAAACTTCAACATCTCCTAATTATGCTCCAGTGTCAGGGCGAAAAACTTTTTGGAACCTTTGTGTATGCTACTTTCAGCACAATCCAAGAGACGTAATAGATTTGTCCCCTATTTGGACATTTGGACTTGTGTGGAAACATTTCGCAAAGTGTACTACCTTACGGTAGCCAAACAGTACAC
This sequence comes from Coenonympha arcania, assembly GCA_036785405.1. Taxonomy (NCBI): domain Eukaryota; kingdom Metazoa; phylum Arthropoda; class Insecta; order Lepidoptera; family Nymphalidae; genus Coenonympha; species Coenonympha arcania. The sequence continues at coordinate 11,594,723 of CM072067.1, forward strand.
AAGTTCACTTGGAAACGTTAAGTGGCAAATTTTCGAAGGTGTACTACCTTACAGGTAGCCAAACAATACACAAATAAGTACTTAGACGTTTGAACTTAATACGTGTAAACATTAAATAGAATTTTGGAAGGTGTACCTAACAGGTTGCCAAACAAAACACAAATGCATTGATCAAATAAGTTTCAACTTACCGCATTTTTCTCAGCGTGCGCGCTCCTTGCGGGCCGCGGGTGCGCCGGCGCTGCTGCGCAGGTCGCCAGCAACATGAACACGAGTCCTATCACCGCCAGGGCTCGCACGTGCACACCCATTGTCCTCCCGAGCGCATCCGTGCACTCCTCCGTATCCCGCACACATTTAAATTTCAAATTAGCGGCGCGCCTTGCGCCACCATAACCGACAACCCTCCGCCTAATCGATCCTTTCCCATATTCGTCTTCCACTCCTTCTTCGTGGAACTTGCACGCGGTGAAGCAGCACCGTGTTTCGATTTGGCATTCGTATTTATCACTACTATCTAAATCAGTCGAATTTACGTCTAAATCACTGGAATGTTTTTTACCATCGCCCGTTTCCCTATCGGTGTTTAGATGTTTGTTCGTTTTCGAAGCGTTTATTTCTCGTTTGTTCCCCATTGTTACTGTTGTTATTATAGTCCTCGCGTTGCTGTCTCCACTATGCTACATTGATGCTGCTGGATGGTGTTGTGTATCAGGTTAGTTCGGTTTGCTCATCCGAAGCTACAGCACAGAGCACTTTATCGGCATGCTTCCTGTTACCGTGTTCCAGATTAATTTCTCTGCGGGACGGGATGTTGATACCGGGCGACGTGGGCGGCGCAGTTTGCTCTACACTTAAAATATTCTTGTATGCACAAGATATCGAAGCGATTTTCTGCAACAAAAAGATAAGTCATGATGAATGTAAGCTGATAACGAGCGAAAACAAAGAAGGTTGTTATATTGGTTGGAAGAGTCAACCGTTGTTTATAGTGAGTTGGCGATTGAATCTTTTACTACTTTGTTCTTAACGTTATCATGTTACTTCGCAGCTCGGAAAAAAAATAACAACTACGAGTTTTTACGAGAACGCTTCACAAACTTTTTTTGCTTAACCACTGGCTTAGAATATTTTAAGGTTTTAAGAATGTTTTAACAAGGCCTTGGTATTTGACAAGTAGGGAGATTATAAAAATATAATTAGACTCAGTCTTTCTCAGACTCATTTTTAGCGATTGACTAAATTTTTTAGGAGATAAATGATGTTCGAAAAAAATTTCTTCTATCCTGTGTAAAAGTTTCTTTCAGGCTTCAGTTACTGGCCAATAATTGTACTCTGAATTAATATCCTTATAATCTAAGCAATTGAAAAAAACCTCGGTGCTTTCATACTGAAATCACGGGAAAAAGCTAGTCTAGTAGATAAAATAAAAATCTATGTCGGAATGTGGCCTAAAAATATGCCCAGTGCTCATTGATAAGTTTTTATAGATATAAATAACTGTGGAGACTGTATAGAGATATCATTCACGCATAAATCTTCATTTCTGATGACCGAAGGGCACGTAACAATTAATTTATTCTCAATGTATAAACATCTTCTTGTAATACTGCAATAAATAAGAAATTAATAATAACAACTTGACTATCATTTTATACTCAGTTTACTTTCCCCGCAAGCACTTTGTGAATGGGAGCAGCTATGACTGAATAAACACTTAGGTATTTACTATTTGATATTTAAAGATTCTATTTTTATTTTGAGATTTAAAGATTTAAGGTCAGTATCAGTTAATTGCTGAGAGATCCCAATAAAATAAATAAATAAATATATACGGGACATTTTTACACATCGCAATCTAGCCCCAAAGTAAGCGATAGCTTGTGTTATGGGTGCTAGATGACTGATAAATATACATACATACTAATATACATGAATATAATATATTGAAAATCACCCAGACACTGGTAAACATTCATACTCATCACACAAACATTTACCAGTAGTGGGAATCGAACCCACGACCTCCGGCGCAGACGGCAGGTTCGCTACCACTACGCCATTCGGTCGCCATGAAGTTGCAATGTATTTTTCATTTTATTTATTGAATATCTTGCTGTACCATCATGTATAAAATTTTGTTCTACATATAACTGACCTTATGGGAACGCAGCTACTGTAGCCAATATCAGTTTCTCTATTCCATGTAATTTACGAGATTTGTTGGTCGGACATGTCATTCCAATACAATTTTTTGAATATCGTTCCATTAGCAATCGTTGAATTAGAATAGATAAAGTAACATGGCTACTATGCCTCTACTCTACAGTGGCTTTACCGACTCGCGAACTAAGAATATTGGATACGTAAGTAACCAATAAGTACCTACCTAAGCATTTTTTTTTCCAAATATCTCGCTGTATTATAGTTATAAGGGTTTAGTCATTTGGCTGTCGAATCCTAAATTGGAGGAATGGTGTCCCGTTTGTTTTGACGTCGACGCAGCCTACTTGTAGGTACAGCCTTTTTAATTCTAACAGCTTTGATGCTTAGCAAACTAGCATTTATTCAATGATTTACCTTGTTTATTTTACTCAAATTATTAATATTCTAGATGCAGGCGCGAAAGAAGATAAGAAATATAAATTATGCAGACGTCCCGTCGGCAAAACACACAATTTCTTCATAGTAGCTAATCTAAATGAGAGTAGTGATAATCAACGCGTTGACAAACACTTGATGGGCAGAAATACAGTTAATTCCACTGATTATTATCAATAGAAAACTCCGTTATCCGTGTTAGCATTTAGCAAATGTAAGAGCAGGTGGACACTTATAGGCTGTTGATCCAACATCATAATATGGAAAATTTATTGGCACACTCTAAAGCGAGGTAGAAAAGCTATAGTTTTCTAAGTAGGGTGTCCAATTAGTAAATCCCTTTATATTTGCTGGATCGTGGAGATAAAGACCTGCACTCTTAGCCGTATGACTTATTTGCGATCGTAGCAGAAACCTGTCGATCGCTTAGATAGAACGATATCCAAAAAATATGTGAATGACATATTATTATACAGGGTGGAATTTTGTAATGCCAGAAGGGAAGCTCCGCTCCGCTGTGGTGGAAACCGAGCTAATACTGTAGGTAGAAAATTTTACTCAAAGAAAACATTCCTTAACTTTGAATAGGAAGGAAACTGCATTCAAAGATTTTCGGAAATTCGCTTGCTACACCCGGTAATCGAACTGACTTATGCAAGATAGGTGGAATTTTTGTAAAAGATATATATGATCAATACAGACCAGCTTTTTCCAAGCCTAGCATAAGACGTGGGCAGGCTTTCCTTGGCAAAGTCCTATTTATCGCACTGTACCTTTGGGCCTTGAGTTTAAACTTATTCTTTAAAGTGTCTTCCCGCTCTTGGATTATTCTTATTTATTTCGTGTCAGTATCCAGTAATCATTCCTGTTGATTTATTGCATTAAAGTACATTGAGCCTATTGGTTTTATTTGCTCCGCGAAACGTTAACGTTTGTTTCCTAGGCGCATCACACAAATTATAAGTTAAACAGTTCAAATGGCTAAATTAAACGAGTATGAATTGGCGCCAACGTCATTATGACTAACATGGCTATAGCATACCTATTTAATACCTATGTTTTACATCATCGTTACTATACCATTGAAGAATTTCCTAATGACAAAGATTCTTAGAATGATAGAAATATGCTTCCATCTCCTCACGAGATATCTTAAAAATATGTTATAATTTTTCATACTTTATAAGAAATCTTGTATTATAACAATGACATTTTTCAAAAGAGCAAGTGCCGAGTTTCTTGCCAGTTCTTCTCGGTGCAAACCTGCTTTCCGAACCTGGCGGTAGAGTTTTGACTTTTCATAAGAGCCTATTATTTAGGTCTATGTGAAAATATATATTTTCATTTTCATTTTCGTTTTCATAGGATAGCCTATTAGGGATGTAATATAACATATCCTTATTCCATATCCTATTAATATTATAGCATAACACTCTATTTTAAAGGCAATTTTTTATGTTTTTGTCTTGTCTACGAGTCTTGGTCTCGCACTTGGTCGGTTTCACTTAATTTCGTTCCATTTCTATCTTTTCAACCAACTTCAAAGTCTTCGACTTTTATGATTATTTTTTATTAGAAAGGTCAGATTAATTTGTTTTTCTATATTTAATCCGCTTCTTGAAAATATTCTGTATGGTCCAATATGCAGGAGCACCGCCCACACACAATTCTTCCAACATTTTCTTCGTAGACTCTCTCCGATTTCGCATTGTGAAGTCAACGTCTCTTGAGGATGTCCCGGTGTCGGGACGAAACGTGCGTCGAAGAAAGTGTTAAAAGAATCGTGGGCGGTGTTTCTGCATACTGGACCATGCAGAATATTTTCAAGTACATAGTTGATTTAAATAGCAAAACAAATTAATCTGACCTACTTATTATGGATTTCCGCAAAATAACATCTGCTTTCATTCCATTCAATATTTAAAAAGTAGGTAATTAATACGAAGAAAGTGCCTACCTATGCTATAAAATATATTGAGTTCCTAAAGCTTTGAGTAGGTTCCGTGTGTTGCTTAGATTATATTAAAATAATGCGGAGGGGTTCCGCGTTTGTTTGTCGAGGGGAATGTTTTTGTTATGGACTCCATACGTCGGCGTGATGAATGACTCAAATTGTTGAGGCTATCAACATAATGCACTGCTGGCTCCAAGAATTTCAAGTAAGGAGCGCTACTCTGAGAGAAATTGCGCCACAGCTAAGGTTTAAATCATCATTTTCATCACAAATCTGTTAACGTCATACTTCTGGGCACGCACCTAATAGTAGGGAGGTATTTACAGTCTAGACCCGGCTGGATGCTAAAATCTGTGTTTTTTATTACACAAAGAAATTTTCTGACGTTTACCTCTCCGTGAGGAAAACGGAGGGTTTATGTGGCACTTGCACCCACTAAACCTTTTATTGCCACGAATGGCGGGAGTACGGGATTCACTTGCGTACCCATGAAGCCAGGTATAAATTGTTTAGCTCGGTAGTCGGGACTGCTAAAACTTGTATCATATTCAAATTAGAAACGTTTCAACATTATAATAATTCAGTCAGTCACGCCTCAGACTTAAAGAAAGTTCTAAGTACTAAAGTACGTAACTATTTATAAACGAACGCTGATTCAATTAAGCTTGAGCTTTTTGCTCACAAGTGGCAGAGTTAAACAAATATTGAAAATAACTGTACACAAAACAGGCGCTGGCAAAAAAGCTCACAGTGTTTCGAAAGCTCTAGGAACTAAAAAATTTTAAAGTAAGTAAGTAAATAGAACCTTCTCTTCTCGATTTTATATTATTGAAGTCTTTAAAAATATGTTTATTAGAATACTTGTGTATTCCCATTTTACTCAAGTACCTTTACACTATACGAGTGAAAAGTAAAAATAAAAATATAATAAAAAAAAACTAAAAAAAGTATCATATTATTTTAATCTGTTATATATATAAAAATCTTAAGCCAATTTTGTAACCAAACTCTTCCGAAAGGGCTCGATCGAATGTTGTGAAATTTTTTCAGTATGTATGATCGATAGGTCTGAGGTTAGGTCGTAAGTTATTTTTTATATCCCTAAAGGCAAAACAATATTTGCTGGGTCAGCTTGTTACACTATAAAATTTACAATTACGAACTAAGCAAAGCAAACAAAAACTTAAACGGAACGTAACACTTACGTTTTCTGAATAATTCGCTCGGCAAAATAATTTGTCGCAAAGAATAGCACGAAAACAAAACAACTCCCCCTAGCGAGCTTCCTTTCGCTTTCATACGACGGAGACAACAAACATCCGCACGGCCACTGAAAGCACTGCTCTACAAAACTTTACACTGGATATTATTGGCATTACCTACTTTTCGGTACGAGAAAACGCGCCTGTAAAATTCGAAAATTCACGTAACACTCCTGTCCTCATACGGCAATTCTGTAACGTTTAAAAAATCACTGTTCATTTATTGTTTCGAGTTCGTCGAAAATAAAAAGTGTCCATGAGCAATACGCCCGGCACGTACCCGTCGCGACCACGCGCGATTGTCTACTAAACTTGGAGCGACTCATGAACTTCGGGTGAACGTAACTGCTTTAGGGCGCATTAGGGCTGCCGAGTGCTGGCGCGGCGGTGATTCATTGCAGACTGTGTTTTACGTACGTTGTTTCAGACGAATGGAAACATAAGTACGGTAACGCACAGCTACCGTGCAGGTATACAAGGTGACAATGTGGTTACGACTCAACCGGAAAACCTCTGACGAGGAACGATTTCGTGTTTATAACGAAGCTCGATGTAGGTTCATAGACAAACATACTTATACACAATGTTGCTTAGAAGCCCACACAGACTTTAAATAACTAATTAAATTGAAAATTAAAAAGAACCCTTACGTTTGTCATTTAACAATTATACGGGCACGCGTGAAATAGGTACTTAATCGAGTAATCATACGCCAAAAATGTATTACCTACATCATTTTGAAAAAGAGCTTATACTCTTACACTGCTGGACTGATATTAACTAAACAAAGCTATTATGAACCACCGCAAGGAAACTTGATATTATCTGTCTCCTTTCTTAGAGTATTTTTTTGAGAACACTGAAAAACTAATTTTTAACTATCGTCAAAGAGCGTAAATTTGAATGTAGTTTAAAACGCAACATGGTCGAGAACCGTGAAATTAAATTTACGTTTCACGATAATTGAGGCATTGTATTTCCTAAGTTGAAAGTACATTCAATTTTAGACTCTAAACTTCTAAAGCAAAAGACGTAAAGTTAATTTTTAGTGTGTGAAACTCAGTGTGTGAAAGCGTTACGTGAATCGCCCCGGTTGTCGGTCATATTCCCTTCTCTTAGCGTGAGCTTTTCCCGAGCTTTCGTTGTAGTGTGTAACAGCCCTACCGGCTAGTGCATGCGCCTCAGTGCGTTCGTACACAGCCCACGTGTGTGCGTGGCGCTTCTGGGTTATTATTGGCGCACAATGAAGTGTGGGGCAATTTCGGCTGATTTTTTTTAACGACGCTTTGTTTAGTGCTTCTCCTCGATCGCGGTAACAACAAACCAACCTGAATACTGCTTGAGTTGCCTAGAAGGATTTAGTCTCAGACGACCCAACTTACTTGACATTAATTCAAACTTCATAGCTTGTTAAAAGAAGAAGAGAGACTTTATTGCACGCCAAACATTACAAAAACAAAAATAGAATAATAACAATGGTATGCATGGCGGCTTTATCGCTGCAAGCAATCTCTTCCAGGCAACCTTTGGCTATAGATATATATGTCTTTTTTGGCTTTATATATATATGTCTTTTTTAAAGTGAGCTTTTCCCGAGCTTTCGTAGTAGTTGTGCCGTGTAGCAGCCCTACCGGCTAGTGCATGCGCCTCAGTGCGTTCGTACACAGCCCACGTGTGTGCGTGGCGCTTCTGGGTTATTATTGGCGCACAATGAAGTGTGGGGCAATTTTGGCTGATTATTTTTTTTTTCCTCGGTTTGACGGCGCTTTATTTAGTGCTTCTCCTGGATCGCGGTAACAACGAACCAAGCTGAATACTGCATGAGTTGCCTAGAATAATTTAGTCTCAGACGACCCAACTTACTTGACCATGGAAGCAGGTGTTGACCATGGAGACTTCACGATGCGAAATCGTAGAGATATAACTCTACAATTTCGCATAGTGAAGTCAATCTCCTGAGGATGTCCCGGTGTTGGGACGAAACGTGCGTCGATGTTCATGTGGGTAGTGTTCCTGGCCCTGCATATTTTACCATATAGATTCTTTTCAAGTATCGGATTATAGCAAAACAAATTAATCTGCCCTGCTTACTTGTGATTAGTGCAAACTTCATAGCTTGTTAGACCTGTGAGATAAAAATATCAGGATAATCTGGTTTTCGTAAATGTACTGCTTTAGGACTATATAAAGATGGATTATATTCAAAGGCAAACGTGTAAGCCAAATAGGTATTTCTGACTTGAAATTAAAAAAAAAAGGTTAAAAAACATCTTCAAATGCCACTGCAAATAGGTCAGTAAAAACTAAAAGTAGGACCATGCAAATACTTTCCGTAATATCGGAGAAATAGATGTACATGGGTACCTCTTCCTTTTTTTTCGAAGTCGGTTAAAAATATTATGTGCACTACCAGTGCAGTAGGTACTTGCTGAGATGGCAATATTGCTTGCTGAAATTAATTTTATTTATATTTGTTAATGACTGTGTATTGTATACCAAACCCAGAAAAGCGCATTGGAAATTTCTGTAATATAAATAAATAGGTAAATAATTTAAATATTGCAATGAAATCTAAATCTGTCGTTAGATTGGAGTCAATAAAGTTGGTGCATCTGTAAGCAGCATTTAGGGCTGTGGTGAACGTAAACAACGAAATTAGAGGGAGAGATGTAAAACGGAAGTTGTCTGAATGCACACAATTAACGCAGCAAACTCTGTTATTGAGGGGTATTTTATAAGCTCTATATACTACGTGTTTGTTTGGATACTAGAAACTGTTGGTATCAACTCGTAAGTTGGTCCGTTTTCAAAATCTAATAACATGGGAGGGTCTAATTGATTTTAGTTCCCCCAATCACGTTTTTGCGAGGCGCTGGTAGCTCTGTGTATTTACATAATTAAAATGCATCAGACGCTTACTTCCACTTAAACGCCTTGCTTCCACTATAGGTGACCAGGGGTCTGATTGCGTAAGAAAAAAAATTCGTTTACGTAATCGTTCGCAGGTTCTGCTCCCCGATTGGCTGACGTAAATCAGCAAGCCAATCGGCTAGCAAAATTAGTTTCCGATTACGATTACGATGAATACGTTTCCCTTACACAATCTAGGGGCTGATAATGCTTGCGGCTTTTTCCGCTTGAATTTCAGGTTCTATAATAATTTTTGGTTTATTGGATGATTTTTTTAGGGTAGGCACTTGCCTTTATACCTATATGGAGTTCACGTGACTATAGCCTCCCTCGATCAATGGACTATCCCACACAATTTTTCAATTCAGAGCTGTAGTTCCAGAGATTAGCGCGTTCAAACAAACAAAACAATAAACAAACAAAGAAACATACTCTTCAACTTTATAATCTTACTATAGATTTCAAAAATATACTCGTCAAATTGCTTACTAACAACCCAAAAATTTTCAGTACAAATTTTAAACGTAACGTAATGGTTAAAGTACAACTAGTAGTAAGTTTGTTAGTGCTTTGTTTAGAATTGCGTACTGCAAGTTTATGTTGATCGCTCTCAACATAGTTCAATAGTCAACCCTTTTAAGCGCAATGCACACTAAGGCTCGGTTGTTTAATTGAAACGTTATAGTTAAATATGGCGGTCTGACCGTTATTTCGAAAGACATAAGAGTCAGGCCGCTATATTTGACTATTACGTTTCGGTTAAAGTCCAGTCAAACAACCGAGTCTTGGTTGTTTATCGTATTTTTTAGTAACAATTTTATTATCACACCACAACTACTAAAAAATTCATTTATTTTTAAAAATAAAAATAACTGCATCCAAACATTATTTTGTTTAAATGCAGTTAAGATTATTTGAAAAATCGTCAGTATTTAACGTCTTTTTGACTAATTTACTGGCTGACATATTACGTCAGCCGTATATTCGATCGATATGCATCGGGCCTAAACTTACCATACCTACAGATTATCATGACTAAACATCCGCGAAGAAATCATTTTTGAAAATTCAACCCCCGTAAGAGGTCGCCCTCGCTCGTGTAACGCGAGTTAGAGCAAAGCTTAATCGTTATAGGTAACTCCTCTAACATCGCCTATCCGGGCTAATTCCTTCCAACAGCAGGTACCTGCCTCTGTGCAAATCTTTTCAGTTGAGAAGATTCTAATGACTTAGCCGTCTAACTAAACTAGAAGTTCAGTTAACTGAAATCTGTCCAACCACCCAGTATGCGCTCCGCCTATAATAGTAAACAAGTAATTTATGAAAATTGAAGTAAGTCCATCTAGTTCCCCTGAGCGGCGTCTAGACTCCCGCAACTCGAGCTTAGAGCTAATCTTCACACACAGTTTAGTCAGGCTTACCTACCTATCTAACGCCAGACAAGATTTATACTAATACATTTTAATGCTAATATTTCCTTCAGTTTGCTATGTTGGCAAAAATGTTGTACAGTAAAACTTATAAGTGCAGCCTAAAATCTATTTTTTCAAACGTAATAACGGCGGAAAAAATATTTTGTAAAACAACAAGTGCACATATTACATAACAATTTGATTCAGTCTTATTACGTGTGAACCCTTTACTTTCCGTATGTCAAAGGGCACTATATCGTATTTATGATGTGCCAAATTCTGCAGACATCGTTTCAACGGTTGCATACATTTCACACATCGAACAAACCAACAGCAGACGTAGCCATATTTCGATTCGAAGCATGTAACGGAATGGAAGGAAATTCAAAAACATTTGAGATTGATCGCTAAACTGGGGAGCGAGTCGCGTAATGTTTGCACATTTGAAGACGATCATAAAATAAAATGAAAAATTAACACTAAAAAATTAACTTTACGTAATTGACATACCTAGTACTGTATTTTACAACCGTAGCGTTTAGTAACTGAGCCAAATCACAAATAGCGTTACGTCGCGACGTATAGAAATGGAACAAAATTGAAAAAATATGCAATTTGACATGAACTTAAATTTCCACGCAGACGACTGTCATTCTAATACATTTTTTGAATTTTGTTCCATTTCATTCCATCCTTCAAATCGAAATATGACGGTCAGGCCCCAGTGCTGTCGACCCACACCACTAAACTCCACAGCAGTAAACTATGTGGAAATGCCCTTATTCAACGCACAAGGCTCACGCCATAACTAATGAAGCATCGGAGTGAATTAGCTTCCACTTTTGGTATTCGCCTATTAAGTGCAGAATGTACAGATATACTATGATTAAGTGTTATTGTTCTAAGGCCTACCGGTTATCCAAACTTAGTCACTACCGCATTTGTTTGTCACTGTATAAGTTCTAGAAGTGATTACTGCAACGATTTCCAGATACATGTTTTTCAATACAAAACTCTACATCAAAAGTATAAATACATATTAAAATCAATAGTAATCACAGTTTGTCACGTAATCAAAGATATTAATAAAGAATGAGCTAAGTATTCTGCAAGTAAAATAAAGCTAAGTATATCTGAATATTTTACGTAAACACTACCTGACCCGACAAACGTTGTTTTGTCTTGAGGGATAAATAAATAGCTTACGACCTACTCTCAGACCTACCGAACATATACACACAATCGGTGGAGCCGTTTTGGATGGGTTTGTTAACAAAAATTGGCACGAGAATTTTATATATTAGAGAGAGAGAAAAAGAAGTAACCATTTCTGTCAAAATTCCTACAAACTACCATAGAGTTATTATAGAGCCACACGGTGGCCTTAGTACTGTCTGAAAAACAATTGAAGCCAATAATTTGTCGCGCAGTTGACTGGGTGCTGTATATTTATTCATGTAATAATATATAATATTTCTCGATTTAATACAGATTTTTTGGCTATGGATTCTTCAACTTCTTCTTCAAGTGTCTGCATTGAGTGATTGCAGTGCATTCTAAAGTTCAAAGTTCAAAATCATTTATTTGCTGATTGGTTTTACAGTGATGGTAGGTACAAAGTGTTTGTGGGACTAAGGTGACACATGACTCTTATGCACTTCTTTTGACATTTGAATACTCTCTCCCTGTCCGTCGAATTTCCCCAAAATATTATACCATATCTCAAACTTGCTGTGACATATTCTATAATTACTGAAAGTCACCTACTAAATTACGTCTAAATGACAGGTATAAACACTACAATGTACTTACCTAACTATATTAATTAAAATACATATTTTGTTAGGTCAGTGATACAACATGATGAATAAACCTGTGGCAGGAAAACCCGAGTACTACTACGCATTTACGCTCAAAAATTTTCTGATTCCCAATAATTGTAGGTACTCGTGTTAAATTAATTAATTGTTTGTTTATTATTCCACAATAACTTCTGCTCATTAGACTGACGTCCGTCCTACTTTCGTTAAAACTTTTTTTACACGTCTCAAGTACTTAGCTATAGCGATTTAAATGATGACTGACCAAAAGCGGTTAAGGGTTCCAACTAAATAAACCAGCGATGTGTGCGTCTTTGCATATAGGGGCACACAGTACCATACTGGTGCCCATTTCTAGCTTACGCCAGGCAAGCGGTGTCTTATGTTTCCTTCACCTGGGCCATTTATTAATCTCAATTGCCCGAATGTAAAAAGGTTCAGGCATCGTTTTAGATCATTTTACGTTTTGTGTAATGTGTGGCACAATTTGAAATAATATTTTTTATCATTTATCCATTTCAATGATAAAGAGTAAGCAATATTTACTAATATCATGCTAATGAGTTCAATTTAAAAAAAGAGACCTAAGTGTACCTAAATATTTTATTTAATAGGTAAATATTATGACCAGCCTCCTTCTTTAACTGCGTAGTATTTACAAAACAATGACTATAACATCGTATCAATATTTTAAACACGGGAAGTAGTCGGAGGACTCATCATTTGTCATGTGACTGTAAGATCTGTTCGTCTGAGTTAGGGCGTGAGTTACGGATCTCTAAACCGATTTTAGAAATCTCTCTATCGCAGGAAAATAACAGTTCCCGCGGGACCAGCACAAAACTTAAGTCGCTTCTACCTTAACCCACACGTAATGCTTAATTTCTTGTCACAGATCAAGCAGTGAGTAACACGGGAACAGACCTCAAGTCCCGACGCAAATTCAGTTGTTCCGAGTACTTGACCCACTACGTTGCGCTACCGTTACGTTGATTTGATGACTAATGTCAGGTCAATAGATTTAGCTCGCTTAAACGCGGAGACGTGCATAATATTATGACTGTTGTTGCAGATTTTTGTGTATTAAACAATTTTATCTACGCTCATTGCTTAAAGTTCGAATTATAAAATCGAAATGTGTCAAATAATTACCTACTTTATTCACAGACTTCTATAATTATTAAAAAGTTATTCATAATAACATCGCTCTACTATGGAAATATTTAGAGAAAGTTGTATAAAATCCATAACGATACACGGCTCTGGACTCCTGTATTTGTATCTGGGGTTTTGAAGGAATTGATTACAGTACCGCTATCGGCAATACAACGGTTAGCGGTTACAATTATTATCTGGGGTAGGTAATATTTTTTATGTAATATTTTTTAAAGTGAATCCACAGACAACATATAGTTGGTAGTCATTGCCGAGAGTATAGATGGGCCATGATTGACCATAGACAACAACACAATGTCTAACGTTCCGCGTAACGTTCCACCTGGGCCTGTGATTATGATTATGATTACGATTACGACTACGATTACGATTACGATAACGATTACGATAACGATTACGATTATGACGTTATCTCGTAAATCTATCGTCCGTAAACCGACTTTACAGACAACCAATTTTTTTGTTACTTAGTCAAAACTTTGCGCTGAAAAATGTCTAGTAGTGAAACCTACTAAAGAAAATTTCACTCCACCTGACATCTTAGTAGTTGCAATGATTTACGACAAAAGTTAGCAAGATTTTATGATTTGGATTTATGATAATAATATGAGCGTAGATAAAGTAGTGTATGAAACTCTACATAATTAGGTATTAAAACACTCGTGTGATACTATTAAAAAACTCGCCTGCGGCTCGTTTTTTAAACTCACACTCGTATTTTAATACCCCCCATTATGTAACCGTTACATAAACTACTATTATCACACGGGAACAGACCTCAAGACCCAACGCAAGTTCAGTTGTTCCGAGGTGCGAGACCTACTGCGCGCTACCTCTACGTTGATTTGGTGACAAATCGCGGAGACGTGCACAATATGACTGTTGTTGCCACTTTTTGTGTATCAAACAATTTTATCGCACTAATATTTATAAAGGAGAAAATTTCTATGTGTGTGGTAGTATAATATGTTTAAGAGTGTACGTGGCTATGTATGTATGTTTGGCTTTGGTAGGTACTCCTTCATGATACTGAACCGCTTTGGCTGAAATTTGGAATTATGATTCAATGGAAGATTATTTCGTGGTCACTAATGGCCCCTTTTTATCAAGAATACCTACCTACCTAATTAGACCTACCAAAATCGTCACAAGTTTAATTAACATTGTTTTTATACAACCTTATCAGGGAAATATTTTCCTGCACAACAAACAAATACAACAATATTATTCTGCAGATGGCAAATAACAAAATATTTCACAGCTGTACTTTGTAATATTAATTAACCGACGACGTGACGTATAGGCAAACGAATCATGGCAAAGGTACAAACTACAAAGTACAGTCGCGGAATGAAAAGGTTCGTCACCTTAGTGTCGAAATTCGTTTGCACTAGTACTCTAGTACTGCAAGAGTCCATTATGCCAACATTCCAGTGCAAGAAACAGCGCTGCTAACATTTGAATAAATATGACGTTTGCTATCGAATAAGGTTTTTTCTATCCCGTCAATGTGTTACTAAAATGTATTAAAACCTAATTAAAACCTTAGTTATTTAGGAGAAATTATGATATTTTGACATTATGACACTGACCGATTGACAATAGTTTTGAGGTTTTAACAGAAATAATAATGTCAGGTTGAATTAACAAGAAGGTTGCAGTTTATCCATTAAAATCTTGTTGACAAGATAAATAGTCAAACTACCTTGATCTGAACAATTTTGAACTTTACTAACGAAAACTTAAACTTTATTTTCTCTAACTCGAGTTTATTCTGTAACATAGTTTCAAAACGTAATATGTGCTCGTGATACGTTGAACGAATCAATTTGAAAATCGACGAACCTTTTCGTTCCGCGACTGTACATAATATATTTAGGTATGTATAGGTACAAGGTACATATCTATAATGTTAATTTATTCATAAGTTTTGAGTAGTGACGTGACGTGAACGAGTTTTTAAAACTATGTCTGAACCGAAAAGGGCGCACGCCATCAATTTTGATAGACATCTCAAAAATCTTTATCGATCTCATGTTTGCAAAAAAAATATCTAAGTCAAAGGTCGCAAATATGGGTTATTGTATTTTTCAGCCAAATTGTACAAGTTCCCGATATTAATACCAATTTTCAGCTTTAATGCGAGTTACTGTCCTACAAATAAGATTCACTGCGTTTTCCGATAAAAAAATGAAACACTTAATTGGATGAATATTTGGAAACACTTTAAATCAAGATTTTTGTTCCAATCGTGTTTCAATAATATACCTACCTCTAGACAAATATAGATAAAGACCCAAAAACGGATTTTTAAATTTATAAATAAGTAAATAATTATACCTAAAAATATCATAAAACGTACATGATTAAATAATAATAAATTATTATATTTACAAAATATATACACCATCTAACTGATCATTTATGGGCATAGTGCCCAAGACGCTGGCGCTGTTTCCTCTTTGTATGGCTAAAATTAGCTGTTGAGCCAAATAAGCGCCAGCTCTTGGGTCACCAGACGCTTGGACCAATTTTTGGTATACTATACATATAGATGATTTTTTTAGTATCCGATGACAATGGGCCCAGCATTTCAAACGCAAGCGCCGCAAATCGTAGTCCTTACAAATATTATTGTTTTGTTATTATAGTTCCTTCTTTGTATTGTATCCTAAAAGGATTCAAAGACTTTAGTTTCTTTAAAATTCTTCAAAAATATTCATCAAATGCACAAAATGACCTTCAAGGGTTTTTATACAAATCCTTATTCGTAGAATTAACTGCAGCGCAAAAAATAGTAAAACCTATTGGCACTGGATGTCTGGGTTGATAAATGATACGAAACGTGGGAATTAAATGATTCAAAACGTTTAGATAGAAATTAATTCCAGGCTTAGGATTATTGTATACACAGATTACTATTGTATATTTTTATTAGGAGTCAAATTCTTTATTATTACGACTTCATCGCGTGGAATTTGTATTTAATTTTTTTAGAATAGGTACCCCACAGAATACATATTAATATTTTATTGCGAAAAATTGCAACTTTGTTTTTACTTTTTTCTTATATACATATCTGTGGATTTACGTCTTCATAGCTTAAGCTGTTACAAAAACGAGAGTCGAATAAAACTTTTGATAGTTAATAAAACATATTCATGATTTAATAGAAAAAAAATGGTGAAAGAAAAATGTGAACAATTATCCATAGTTTACCTACTAGTTACGCGAAACTTACCATGTTCACTGGTGGCCTCTTGGTCATGCTGTATCTGCTGTTATTTAATATTCTTCATACCTACTCTAGCTTCTAATTCTAAGAGGAGACCCGTACACAACAGTTCGCAATGGGATAAACTGTGAGTTAGTACAAGTTGATTGTTATTTTGATTCGGTTTCGGCCTCAGGGTTCGACATGCAATCTATATGCGAGGAGCACAGACTTTAATGTAGTCTGAGGCGAGGGGTAAACGAAAACGTATAGGTAACTCTATCAAATTCTTAGCATTTAGCATTATTATATTTTGTACTAGCCCTGCTTATGAATATATGAAATCTCCACGTCCAATCGAAACGTCGTCGCTCGCGGACCTCTACGGAAATCTCTTTTTTTTCGATCACACTGTATGCCTTGGTCTCAGGCCTTGGTCTTGCGATCATAACGCACAACGCTGCGGTACGCGGCTTGCGGCCTTGGACACAAATCTTATGAAAAACGTCACGCAAACTACGACGGAACGAGAGACTATTCTCGACGCTTTTCATACGATTATGTGTCATGACGTACGCATTCTGAAGCCGCGTTACCTATCCTAACAGCAAAATCATTTCAATTGCCTCCAATTCACATACGCAAACACATTTGACCCGCCAAACCGCAAACAAATAAGGCAAATAGTAATTCATTTAAGCTACAACAATTAGTTTCGGCCTGTCAGTGCGACGACCCGGCCGACATCCTGCGAGATAATGCGCGTGCGCCGTACCACAGACCTCACTCACGCTCTGAGGCCTACAAACATAATCAATTGTTTATGACAATAATACTAACGTCCGCGTATTTCGGTTTTTCAATAGACATATATACACAGGACCCGGCGAACCCCGCAAAAAATGTCGCCAGTTTACTGGTGCCAAAATGTATGTTTTGACACCAACGGCGTCAGTAATAAGCCGACTGCAATATTGTTTACGGACCGCGGTTCACGTTACAGATCACTACACTTGTTATTAGTCCGCAAGCGCGTTTCCATATGGACACGGTTTCCGCCATATTGTGGCGTATTAGCGGGTTTGACAGATGGCGCACATTTTTCTTGTATGAGGAAGGTTTACGTAAAATGTTCAGATGGGCTCATCCTAACGTTCATATCGGTGGATTTTTCTCAACTCTCGCGGTATTCGTGTATTTTCCAGGGATAAAACAATGTGCCCGTTCCCATACCCGCTCTCTTTCTCAACCACCTCCCAAAGTCTAGTATATCCTCTCCATAGTGCAAACTGAGGAACCAGCTATCAGCAGCATGTTTCCTACAATTCGGAGCCGATAACGCATTGGAATGTCCTCTGGTGCTACAAATGTTTGCTCGTTTTCACGTTCACTATAAAAAAATGTAGAAGCATATCTCATTCATTTGATCAGCTTACCGACGTCCACTGCTGAACATGCCTAAAAATCTTAATGCATGTGAATACAGAATACAGATACAGGAGTGCAAGATACAGGAAAAAGCTTTGTGAGATTTAAATTGGGCATTAAATATTTTATTTCATCAATAATACGGTTAGGTATTCATAAGTCATTTTGCTTAATATAAAAGGCCATAAACGTAAAAAATGAATCAATTGAATGGTTCCGGGACTGCATATACAGAGGGTTTAAAATAAAATGACCTGTTAACTTGTATAAAATAAAGATTAAAAACACAACCCTAACTATCTACATACAAGTTTAAATAACCATGGTCAAGATCATTTGGTGAACATGTTGTTCTGATATAAAATTGATCCCAATATGATCGAGGTCGATTACCTACGAGTAAATACTCGTAAAGTGTAAAAGCTCCGTCTCAACCTACGTCAAAGTGTGATCATAGAAAATAAATGAAAAACGGAAAACTTTAGTGCTCTACACTCTACCAACTCATAACCAAATTCATGAATCATATTTTATAACGAATTTCCACTGAAATGATCTAAATTTTGATAAGCTTGAGCTATGTAAAGTCCACTTGTATACCTAGTATTCGTAGGTAGAAGTGTATATTATTAGTTTTAAATATTTATGTACATGTGTCAGTAAGATAAAGGTATGAGTATCATAAGGAAACTGCCTATTACTAAACTTTTAGCTTTAACTAATCTTCAAGAAGGCTGGACCGATTGTAATTCGACTTTCATCAGTCAGGTTGAGGCCTTTCCGAGAAATGAGACAGACTGCTTTTAGGAAAAACAGAAATTCAAACCGTGACTTAATTTAAGTCAAGACCAGGATGGAAGCACGCGTTATTTTACGGAAGTCCAAAATTAGCAGGAAAGATTAATATGTTTTGCTATAATCCATTACCTGAATAGAACCTGTATGGTACAATATGCAGGAACACCGCCCACATGAAACACCACACACAATTCTTCCAACACTTTCTTCGACGCACGTTTCGTCCCGACACCGGGACATCCCCAGGAGATGTTGACTTCACAATGCGAAATCATAGACCTCTACCATGAGATTAGATAACAAATTAATCGGTCCTGCTAAGTCAAGACCGTCAAGTTGGAGAAAAGTCGGGCGAAAGAGAAGACAAACCTATTTTTGTAAGTCAACTTCGGACGATAAATAAGCAAAAGCAAGTCATCGTATCTCAAATAATGGTGAGTCATTTGGAGGCACAGTGAATTTTGGATGAAGTATTACCTGCGGAGTACGGGGAATTGAATGTAGGTATGGGGGTCAGGTTGGGATTAGTGTAGACCGTATCGTGTTTGTTGTGGGCAAAAAATGAGATAAGTTTGGTTGATTGCAGTTAAATAAACCCAGTTTGGTTCAAAGTTTGTTGCCCTACCCTGTTGCATGAGCCAAATGACAAATAGCGTTACTTCGCGACGTATAGAAATGGAACGAAATTCTAAAAATGTATGCGATTTGTCAAATCATTGACGCTCAGCTGAGCGTCACACGTACAAATACACGTCAAAATAGCGATAGTTCGCATACATTTTTTGAATTTTGTTCCATTTCTGTACGACGCGACATAACGCTATTTGTCACTTGGCTGAGGGGGCAATTTCTCTTTTCATTTGTCAGGTGGTTTTGTTGGCGTATTCGTAGCGTGCTGTAAATATCATAGATGGAAGTTCCAATCGTATAAAATTATTTGAAGATGAAGGATAATCATTTAAAATTATGTAAGACCATTGATCATGTAATAATAATTACTAGAAACGCTCATAAAGAACCTTTTTTATATAAGTACGTCCTGGAATGTTTACAAGGGTCTTCTAAATAAAGTCTCCACTTGAATTAAGAAATATAGTTTTCAGCTTAGAAACTGGAATTTAAAAATTCTGAATTATCAAACGTAATTAAGGTACTTATGCCTTGTCTAAAATCAAGCTTAATCTCAGCCAAAGTTACCGTTATTGAATTTTTAAGAAATGGAAAAGTGCGGGGATCCACAGATTTGTTCTCTGAAAACAATTTCGTGAAAAGGGAACGGAAATCCAGACAGACACGTAGACACTTACGGAGAAAATGTTCCAAAGACATGACTAACACTAACTCATTGAATTACCATTGTCTGTGTCGTCTTTTATTGCAGAGACTAGATTTTACCTGCACTCTTCCTCAGGTTAGTCGTGCAAACCTAGGTTAGGTATTCTAAAACAATCATCAGAGTGCATCTCAGTACTTTATAAAACGATTACAAAACCAAGAATCCAGAATCTTTATAGCCATTTTACATACTATAATCGATTTTCCTCTCTTGAAATCAAAAATATTTTGTTCTCTCACATGGGCCGAATTCGTAAGCACTTATGAATTAAATTATTGTCAGACGAACGAATTAATTTACTTTCGGAAATCGATTTTGCATCTAAAAATGACTGTTTTAAAAATACTTAATTGTGTTTAAACCTTTACTTTATTAAAACGCATAAGATTTAAGCAATTTTGTTTTTTTAGAAATGCATTTAAGGACTGATATGAAGAGCCGTTGAATAAATTAAATTTAAAATAATAATGAACGAGAATGAAAAAAAAAATTGGAGACAATGGTAGGCTAGACTTCGGCCGTAGCTAGTTACCACCCTACCAGCAAAGATACACCGCCAAGCGATTTAGCGTTCCAGTGCGATGCTTGTAGAAAGTAGAAACCGTTGGGGTAAATTTACTTACCCCTCCAAGTGTACGATAACATCTTAGGCTGCATCATCCACTTACCATCAGGTGAGATCACATTCAGGTACTAACTTGTATAATGTAAAAAAAGACAGAAAGCCGGAAGCTGCACCTTAAGCTGCTGAATCCAGTAAGCGTCGCAAGTATGCCTCTGTATAAGAGAGTTACATATTTTTCCCGTTTGCCGTGGAGACCCTGGGGCCATGGAGTCATAGTGCCAAACAATTCCTTCGAGAGCTTTCCCCCCCCGGTTAATAGCCTCAACTGGTGACAGAAAAGCTGGCTCCTTTTTTGCGCAACGCATCAGCCTAGCTTTTCAACGCGGAAATGCAGCCAGTATACTTGGCCAGTATATAGTATACGGTCAAGATTTTATAGTGATTAGAATAAGCTAGTGATAAGTTTTGACGTGACAACGTCTTATAAATCGATGGAGCCGGCTGCACGCACAAAAAAACATGACTTATGTGCCGTTACCTCGTTGCCGTTACCTCGCTGCCGTTACCTACCTCGCTCTGAGGCGTTCCATGTAAGGCTTGAAGTGCAAGCGAGAGTTGTCACGTTCAACTACCGTCAGTAAACCGACTTTACAGACGACCAATTTTTTATTGTAACATTTCAATTATAAAAAAAATTCTGTATAAATAATGTATAAAAAATGTAAGTACTTACCTAATTTTTTTTCAAATACAAAATTAACACAACAAATGAGTCACGTACGTGCATGCAAACGCCGCGTCACTTCCATTGATACCATGTTTCCATTTGCTAAAGAAATTAGCTGGGCGCGTTCCATTCTGCAGAATTTGCGCATCATGATCGAAATTTGTATTGAATCATTTGCTTTGCGCACGTTATCTGAGAAAAACAGTTAGCATAAACAATTGTTATTATTATCGTATTGTATTTCCGTGTTTGCTAAGTAAACGCTTGTATTTTTTCTTCAAGAAATACCTACTAATTTAGTTTCAGAATTTAAAAGTATCATATTAATCAACACAATCATCAAATGACGACCAACTGCAGGTGCATTTGCCAGTTGCTTGGAGTTGAGGGGATGTCGGGATATCAGATTCGTAGGGGTCATTTTCTAATTTTGGAATTTTTCCATAGCATAGTTATAATTTTTAAATTAACTCTGGTCTGGTCTTGTGGAAGGCTTCGGCCGCAGCTTGTTCCCATCCTATCAGCAAAGTACACTGCTGAGTCTGAATCGTCGGTGCGATGTTTAGCAACCGGTAGGTGATGTAACGTCCGTAGAGTTTTTTTACGATAATACCTTCGGGTGCATGGTGATCGTAGTTATTGTAACATTCAGATGAGACTGCAGTAGTCAACTAATACCTTGTAGAGTGTAAGACGTAATGATCAGCTAGCTTGGTTGTTACTTTCCATTGTTAAGTAAGCATGGTCATATATACCATGGTCGTATATCAAAAAGGAGCACATTTTTTTAAGGGTATCATTTAAGCTATCACCAATTTAATTAGTTTTGTGTTTCTTAAATAATAGGGTTTGTCCTCAAAATAGTAGATCTGTCACCAAAATGTAGTCACCAAACAATGCAAAATCAGTTCCACAATAAATCACCTAAAATCCTGAGATATAAGGTCTAGTACCAAATAAATGTTTTTGTATGTATTATAATAGGTGTGTCCTAATAAGTATTTAAGCAAACTAATTTAAAGAGGTCACCAATAAATCATATTATGTTTATAATTTTTTTTATTTTTTGAGCTTATGTGTTAACTTTATATAAGAATTTACGTCTATAGCCTAAGAAAAAGTTGGGGATCTAGGAAAACTCCTTAGCCGTCACCCTCTTCCCCTCCAAGAGCATGTCGACGGAGTCGCAGTCAGGGATCGATAATCGATTTATTTGGTGACAGATCTACCATTCTGAGCACAGAGCTATTATTTAAGTACAAAACTGTTATTATAAGAACGAAGTTTATATTCATGTAATGCAATATGATTTTATTGATTATCGATCTCTTATATTTTACACATATATTAACATTAATTTGATAATTCATACCCAATTTTTGTTTATCTGAGAACGAAAATATTTCGTGGCGATAGATCTATTTATTAGGTGATACAACTTGATGACAAATATAAATTTTGGTTATAGAAAATATAGTTCCCTTTTTTTAAAAAGCGTGCCTTGCAAAAGCCACCGAAAACACTGTAGAGTTTAAGAAATAATTGTTATCGTCGTCGGCGTTTCAACCGATGGACGTCCACTGCTGAACATAGGCCTCCTGAAATAACCGCCGAACACAACGATCTTGCGCCGCCTGGCGCCGGCCAGCGACTTTCTTTATGTCGTCCGTCCACCTGGTGGGGGTCTGCCGACAATACTCTCCCCGGCGCGTGGCCGACATTCCAACACCTTGGGTCCCCAACGTCCATCGGTCCCCACCCATTTACCACTTCAGTTTTGCGAAATAATTATGGTTAAGTAGAAATTAACGTGTCCGCTCTAACAATTCTAAGCACTGCTGAAAGCGGTAACGAAAACCGATACCTAATCGTATAAAACTGTTTCCGAACGTAAAATTATGCGTTTCACTTGAAAAGCAATATCTGAAAGTGGTGCATCTTTCCACCGGAGCGACGGCGTCGCGGAAGCGGTAAATCTGTTCAATCATAAAAACATAATAAAAGAACTGCGTAGTATGAAAAATTACTTCTTTAAATAAAACAGATTTAATAAATCATTACTCTGGAGTTATGAGGGTAAATTGTAAGATGCTCGCCAAAATACTCAACTCATTTCTGGTTGACTGAGTCTGCCGAACACTTGTTGAATAGAATTGACGACCTCCCTGGCGCAGTGGCGGCGCGCTCGGATTCGAGTGGGAGGTCGCGCGTTCGATTCCCGCAACGGGCCACTTTGGAATTTTATAATTTCTAAATTGGCTCAGGTCTGGTCTGGTGGGAGGCTTCGGCCGTGGCTAGTTACCACCCTACCAGCAAAGACGCACCGCCAAGCGATTTAGCGTTCCGGTGCGATGCTGTGTAAAAACCGTTGGGGTAAATTCACTTAGTCTTCCAAGTTAGTACGATAACATCTTAGACTGCATCATCACGTACCACCAGGTGAGGATCGCAGTCAAGTACTAAATTGTATAGAATATATAAAAAAAAATAATATGTTACATTGCTACAGTGGCATACAATTAAACCACGACCGATGTGTGAGTGAAGCACTTACCACGTTGTTTACATAAATTCGAATTAAAAATAAATATTTTTATTAAAAGTTATATAAAAGAATTGTATGGGTACTTGGCGGAATTTGAACCCGCGTCTCATCAGCTGTCAGCTGAAGCGTTTATCAATTTGACCACGAGTACTTCACCTCCGTGTGAAGCACTATAATAAATAATAATTGGTCAAGTGCGAGTCGGGATCTTGTACTGAGAGTTCCGTACTATCAAGACCTCCTATACCATTGAATTGTACGGGAGCCTCTTAAATTTTTTGACGTGATAACGTTTAATAAATTGATGAACACCAGCAACGCACATGAAAAATAGTAACGTTCCCCGTATGTTCCACCTGAGCCTGTGCGTGCAAGCGAGAGCGCGCAACAAGCGATAGAGAGGCACGATAAAACAAACCATAGAGAGGCCAATTATGACGGTATCACGTAAATCTATCGTCCGTAAACCGACTTTACAGACAACCAAACCATGTAATCTTACGTTTCTCAAGTAATTAAAGTGTAAATTTTAATAAATAGCCCAAAATTGCATATAATAATTTTTTAAAAAAATTCTTATTCGAGTTTTTTTTGCGTTTTCTGAGAGAAGTTTTACTATAGTAACATATATTTTTTTTTCACCGTCGGAAAGTAGAAATTTCAACGAACAGAAAACATACCAACTTTTTGAAAAAAGCTGATATTTTGACTCTTTGATTGATTGATTGATTTTCGATTGAAAATTTTATTGAGGGGTACTTTTTTGATATTAAGTTAAATTAAGGCGAAAAAATAAATATTTTAAATCAAATAAAATACAGTGTATTTGGGACATAATAAGGTAAGTTTTCACCAAATTTCGTAGAAAAAAATTTTTTTTTGAAAAAGATAAATAAAAAACCAAAAACTTGGTTTTTTGAATTTTTCACCCAAATTTTGAGGTTATGTGAAAAAATTGCAAATACAAAAGTTGTAGATCTTTTTATTACCTACAACTTTGCCATTTAACTTTTTTCCATAGGACTTGTAGTTTTGCCGGAAATCAAGGATAACCATTTTTTACACTTAAACCCCCCCTCCCCCCGTATCGACCGTAATTTATTTTTCCTTTCATTTTGATCATATTCCCCTCCTTTTCTAATGGGTTTCGTCCTACTGTAATTTTTTTTGGTTTCAAAAATTATCGACCCTGGTCTATATGTAGTAATAGAGTCCCATTTTTACCCTATGGTTATGGAACCCTAAAAAAGAAAATTAGGAACGCGTTGTCGTCGCCATTACGAATAAGAACTGGCATTGATGCATAATAACTTTCGTCCTGAATCTCAGAACAAATTATAATTTGCAGTAGCTACTAAATTAATTACGACAAGCTCAAGACCCATCTCGCTCGTTACACGTCCATAAAAGCCGTCGCTCGAGCAGTAAAAGACGGGTGAACGATTCAATATGTTCGCATTGTCATCGTAACGAGAAATGAACGTAGGTACGGTCGGAGTTAACCTTTATTATCATCGATTTTATAAATTGAAGCTACCTACTCGTACCTTTGTATAATGAAAATGAAAATCTTTATTTTTCACATAGGCCCAAATAATAGGCTCTTATGAAAAGTCAAAACTCTACCGCCAGGTTCGGAAAGCAGGTTTGCACCGAGAAGAACTGGCAAGAAACTCAGCACTTACTCTTTTCAAAAATCTCAATATATACAATTTCTTAAATATTATCAAAAATTATTACATAATTTTTAAGATATCGCGTGAGGAGATGGAAATACATTCCCATCATTCCAAGAATTCTCGTCATTGAAAAACTCTTCAATAGTAGGTATAGTAACCCCGATTTACTAGATGTTTTTTGACAGTGACTTTAAACCTGTGTAAATTTAAGTCCAAAACAGACAGAAAACATAGAGTAGGTATGCGGTAGTGAATCAATAAGCTTACTCGTAAACTACGTTACGTGACTTATGAACGTTTAATTTTAAAGCAAGACAATTGGGTATTTGACTCCAATGTTTTTATGACTTTATTATAAACTAGAATAAAATAATGACGAACACTGAAACAACTAATTTAATCGATCAAATGACAAAAAAGTTATAGGCATTTAAATATTTCTGATTAGACAGAGATACCGATATTAAATTGTGACGTCACACCTCACGGATGCCATAGTAGGCAGTAGCTTCGTACGGCTTCATACAAATTTGTATTTTGTGAAAACGCGAAAGAAGATCCTCCCACTCCAAAAATTAAAATGCCTGTAACTTTGTAAACTATCCCGAAAAAACAGTGAATCCCGTACTTCCGCCAACGGGTCTGTCGTGGACGCAACAGACAGTTTTTTGTGGGTGCAACACATAACCCTACCGTTTCGCCTGACGGAGGGGTATGCGTTAGGCATTTTCTGGCTATAAAAAAAAAGACTCCGAAAATTTACACAAATAATGCCTTGATAAGTGGATACTTACTAATCACAGCTTCATCGAAACTTAGATGAACCCACATATTCCTGCTATGTACAAACAAATATTCCTGGCGGGAGCGCAGTGAAGAAGATAGTGAATCCCGTACTCCCGCCAGCGAATAAGTTGAAGGAACAGGCAGTTTTTACTGGGTGAAAGCCCCACATAAACGCTGTCGGAGGGGTACGCGTTCGGTATTTTCTATCTATAAAAAAATTAACCAATATTGAACCAAAATGTACCGAAAATTTAGGTTAAGTACGATCGATATTAGATGACTCAGCGGGAATCCCATTTTCATACCAACGGCCTTACTTGCGAAATTAACCGCAAATTGAGTACATAAACCACTCTTCTCATCGTATTCCGTTAAAATAATTAAATAACTAGATGAGTCAGAGACATCCGCGAGTGTATGTTTGGTGAGTTCCAACTTAGCGTCGGAACACACCTGGATTAATTACGCCCCGACAACATTGGTATAAACATTTTGGAGGCGTAAGCTGCACATGGGACGCGCACTAATAAACGCAGAGGTTACCGGCAGCCAGATGGCCCAGACTCTAACCGAAAGTGCAAGAAAGACGACATATCACAAAATCAGCTCTCCTAAAATTATTTCTCGAAAACGTTGCTAGCTTCTATACCATACATTTATTGAACTTCGTTCCGTCTATATGGATATGGAGTGAACGAATGGTTTGACTGGTATGACGATTGTAGATCAAATTACACTTATCTACGAAGGTAATAAAGGCGAAAGTATGAGTATAAATGTGTCCGGATTGTTACCTACTATTTAACACCGCAACTAGGTACTGAGAGTGGAGATAGATTATTTATATTTATAAATAAGCACCCTAGATTGACACACATGCTACAAGTCATATGGCTAAAACTGCTGATAACCAAATCGTTTCGATTAAGGTGGAAAAATGACCGTATAGGCATAGCTGCGATACCTGTAGGGCTAGTACTGGTTTTTGTACAACTCAACTTTCGAGTCGACTCGCTTCGAATGAACGGAACGGATTTTTCCATACATCTATGGCCTCAAGCGGACTCCAGTCGAATGCTTATTTCACAATGTTTCCGCTTGGGACCTTCGGGCGTTACCTTTAACTTCGCGGAACGCCCCGCGAAGTCGAAGGTAACGCCCGGGCAAGGAGGCAAGATTCAAGACCCCGTGGGGACACGTTCCCCATGGAGAAGACCACAGACGCTTGGGGTCTTAGCCCTTTACCGGAGCTGGAAGAGTGACATCGAGGGCACGCTGTGTCTCCGCGACACATCGCGCGGATAAGGAGGCAAACCTTGAGGCCCGCAGCCATGAAGGGGCTCGCTCCCTGCAAAGAAAACCACGCCGCCCGCTTGGGGCACTGGTTGTAGGCTGTCCCGTTTATTCGAAGCGAGTCGACTCGAAATTTGTACAGAAATCTGTACTATCTACTGTAGAGTGTAGACAGCAACTCCGGCGCCAGTTCTGTGTCCGGCGCTGCTCAGTATTCCGCAAGCGCGCGGCGCAGGAAGCAGCACGCACGACGGACAGTTAGATGAGCCCAGCAACTAACACCGATGACCTAGCGTGTGCAACCACCGCTGTTGTGTTCGTACACCACGTCACGATTCGATCGAGCCAAGTAAACTGCGTTATTATGCCTCGATACTCTAGTGGTTTGCATACTCGACTGCGGATGAAATTGAATGAATTAAATTAATTAATGACAGTCGAACCTGAGTAAGTAAAAACTGGGCAAGCGAGAAAACTCTATCAGTGAGAGTATTTGTCAGGTCCCGTCATTATGCCCTTCTAACTCTGAAATCCGGCTTAGTGAGAAAACTCGATAAGAGAGAATAGATCTCGGTCCCTTGAGCTCTCACTTACACTACGATTTGTATTTTGTTGTTATATCTGTCTGATATTTTAAATGAACTAAAAATACTTACTTACTTCGTTGTTATAGCGACAACAGAAATAGATCATTTGTGAATATTTCAACAGTCAAGTCGTAACAGTTGAATCGATACAGCCTGGTGACAGACGGACTGCGAAATCTTAACAAATCATGTATTTCTGTTTGTTTAAAAATGCCAAGTAAATTTGAAACACAGGCAACTGCCCGGCTAGCTCAGTCGGTAGAGCATGAGACTCTTAATCTCAGGGTCGTGGGTTCGAGCCCCACGTTGGGCGAATCACTTTTTTATCATTTATTCCCACAGTTTATTTCTAACACAATCGGTGTAAAAATTATAAATAAACATCCTTCAAAGATCAAACGTAGTAGTTTCTTGGCATTGATAAAATAGGGCACTAAGAAGTGTCCGGGGTACTTTTCAAACACAGATTACCACCTTTTGGACGGCAGGTCTCGGGTTCGGTTCCCAGCACAGGAATTTCTCTATAATTTCTGAATAGGTCTGGTTTAGTGGATTGCTTCGGCCGCAGCTAGTTAACCTAAGCGCAAAGACGCGCAGGCAAGCGATTTAGCGTTCCGATGCGATAAACTATAAAGTGTAGCAAGTAGTAACCGTTAGGACGGGGATTCAGACAATGAGCAGATGAGTTCATTTATTACAGTATGGTTTACATTTCCGTGTTATTTTGTAATTAACTTACTTATACACAAGATGCAATTATAATAATTTTACAAAAAAATAGAACCCAGTAAGGGCGACCGGCGATGTAACCACATTAGTAGGAGACGAATTTATTTTTGTATTGGGAATCTGTCAAAATGTGAAGTTTATTCGTTAGATAAAGTTTACCTGGCGATTGTGAAACATTTTTTCAATAAACATCGGCGACTTTGTAATAATACCTACTTAAGCTTTTTTGCAAGATTTTATTAGTTAAGTAATATATACATTTATATTTTCTCTCTCTTTTATTTTATTTAAGTTACAATTTTCTACAGCATGTTACAGTTATTTTGATGTCAAGCTTACTTTAATTTCAACTAAAATCAGCTGGCAAGCATAAGAATATTTACTCCACATCAGCAAACAGTTAAGGAAACACTTAAACTCGAAAGTAAGTACTTTTCCCCCGATAAGGTACAGTATGCTCGCTAAGTGATTTATTATTTAACATTAGCCGGGTTATCTCGACTTACTTATATACTTTGAAATAGCTACTGATACGCCTTATCAGCTGCATTCACTCATCTTCTCTACATTTTAGAATTATTAACTTGAAAGCTTCATTTTAAAACTTTAACTTTTCATTTTGTTTCGGAAGCCTTATTTGTGTTGTTTAACGGAAAATCTATAAAGCAATGGTGATAGTGATGTCATTAGTAAACCTACGTTTTTTAATATATATTATATTACGGTATGATGAAACAAGCAAGAGGTTCTCCTGATGTTAAGTGATACGCATGCCCATGTCAGATGCATAGCGTCCCATAATAATGCATTGCAATGTCACACGACACCACACACTGCACTGCGCTCATTATCCTGACACATCAGTTCTTAGGTCTCATTGCCCAGTAATCACGTCGGCCTACAGTGCCCTTTAAACCGAAATAAAGTAATACATTACTGCTTCACTTCACGGTAGAATAACACACACTGCGGTGGTAATGTAACCTAACCTAACCTGATACAAATCCAAGAAAATCCGTCGGAGCTGCAATTGCTATTTTCGTTTCCAAGTAGGTAAGTATTGATAAACTGTCGGTATATGAGAAGTATCAAGAAATTGAATTAGTCATCAACTGGTAAACAGCACCATCAACACCGTCACAGGCAGAACACAGCAGCTCCCGCGGATTTGCTTGGGTTTGTTATTAATTATAGTGATAGGTTCTTAGTTCTTAATTTCGTTTAGTCGGGGAGTTTCAAAAAAATTATTTAATCCTTTTTCAATTACAAGTCTGCAAAAGTCGTGGGTGTTTAAATTTTTTTTAATTTTCCACTTGTTGAATATTATTATTATTACCGACACATTAAAACAAAAATTACAATTCATCCATCGTAGTTTCCGATAAAAATTAGAAAAACTGAGATTTTGGGGTAACTTTTGGGAGAACCTTCTATCGAGAAAAATTTTTCCAATAGTGTTTCTGCTTCTAAGCGATATTAGATTAAAGACCTAAAATATATGACGTGTAAATTTGAAAAAAAATTGTCTTTATAGTTCTTAAATAAAACTTGATTCAAAATCGCTTAAATGCGGCTTCTACCGCGCCGTTCAGTTCTTACGGGCTAAGCGTTACGAGTATAGTATTCACATAGTAATTGTAATTTGTTGTATGTTTCATGAGATAAAAATGCACGGGATGCTGCGAAGTGGACATCATTATTACTATATCGATTTAATATTGTATATTTTATAAAATTAATACACAATGTGTCACTGTCGGTGATTCACGACCGACAATGTGTCGTTAACTTGCTATACTATTGTGATAAGTACCTAGTACACGACAGATAAATGCTGTACTAGTGACGATTATGTAACAATTCGTATGTAAGTGGATAGTGACCCAGTCAATTTCGTAAACTATTTATGAGTTGTGTCCTTGAATGCATTTTCAGTTACAAAATTATAATTTGTGGTATAAAAATTATTCATTAAGAGCATAGTGTTATAATATTTATTTTGGGGCGTGAAAGAGTATTTCTCCATACAAACTTTGGACCCCCGTTCACCCGGATTATTATATAAACATTCTTTTCTTGCACCCCTAGACCTCATAAGGAATCTATCTGCGCAGCATCAAGTCAACGCTGTTTAGCCTGTGTGTCAGTCAGTCCGTCCGTTTATTCTTTCACATATTTAAATTGTCACTGGCTGCCACCGCGACTTGCTGTAAGCTAGCTAGCTAGTAAGAAGAGAGAAAGATTTATTTGTCTTCAAACATACAAAAAATGACATGAATTAATCTAGGTCAATTACGTACTACATTAGGCTAAATGCTTATTAAAAATAGCAAAAACAATCATGTGGTGTCCGCTGCTTCCCAAACTGTAACTGTATCTTGGCAAGCAAGGTCTTCCCTTTAATGGGAACTAAGATCTTAGGTAATATTAAGAACATGTACAATATGTAGGTACTCTATATTCTGTTATAGCTCTCTTTCCGTAATAAAAAACCACTAGAAAGCATACCCGTACTCGTACGAGTACAGTACAACACCGCACCGGGTCAATCAACAGACCGCAAGACACCCTTTGAAACAATCGCAGAACGAGCGAGGCCCGATTAAGCTTCCCTTTTACGCTTTTTAAGCCGCACAACCCTTTGTTCATTCGTATCCAATTATCTGGTACGTCCACGCCCTAAAGTCTCATTGCACAAGCCTGGATATTCAGTCTCGTTATGGCTCTAAGTTAATTTATTATTGGCTAAGTATTCATGAATTTGATATACCTACTTGCTACCCTGATAATCAAATATTAAAATGCTAAAAATTAAATCCGAAACAATTTTGATCTTTCATCATCTTTCCAGTCACCATTATTTTGTTTCATCATGCATTTTACCGTCAACCTTAGATTAAAACTGGGATATGACTGTATAACTATGATTATGAAGTTTGTATAATATCTACGGCTGCCGACACTAGTTAGGTATTTAATATTTATCCATTCACAATCAATAAAAAGATTTCAAATGTAATTTTTTAGGTATTTTATGTTCTTTCAGACATGCCGGCGCGACACTACTAGTAGTATCTTCCATGATATTTATACTTACTACAGTTAACAAATCGCGTAACTGCTGTAAGGCGAAACCTTAAAATGGTATTTGAACCGTTACATTTAACTGAGCAAGGAGATTATACTTAATACGTAAGGCGTGCCGTAAGTAAGGCGTGCCCAGATTATCCCTTAACTGCAAAAACATGCGTCACGGTTCCTTGCACTCCATGCATTTATGGCTGTGGGGTGTGGTGATTGCAAATCCTTTCTACACTAGGTACATTCTTAATAATTCTAAAAAATAAGTAAACAAACACGTTTAAAATATTAAAAAAATTGAATGCACCACTGGTCGCGGAGCACTAGTGCAGGGCTCTAGAACGATGAATTGTCCTTACAGTACTTAAGTGCCGTCTTCATGACCATTGCCTTCTGTATGCGGCCCTTGATCCAACAGCTGATCTGTTTTTGAACAGAACAAAAGTTTCTGGTCGAAGCTTTTCGCTGTAAGACCGTTGACTGAATCGACTATTAGCAATAATAATCGCCGGGTTTATACCTATTCTAAATGACGGTAATCCCATGATGAGCAGGGTCTAAGCTGTGGGTCAGGTACAACTTTCATGAGATTCTCATCATGTGGAATGGTGAATTGCACGGCGCGCCGAACAGTCGACTAGTGTAAACACAGAGTGTTAAATAACTAATATAAGTGCAAAGAGTGTAATAATATATTAGTATAAGTGGCATAATTAATTTTACATTTAATTATTATAGGTAAGTACGACATAAAAATATTTGGTATTATGAGCACAAGTTGAGTAGCGTCATCTAGTAGTGAGTAGCATTACTATGACGTACTTTTGTCAGAAGGTTATGTTAAGGTTATGTTAGATAGATGACGCTGAGTTAAGACTCCGTTTTCAAGATGAAGCTTTTGTTCGGAGTTTACTAATGAAAATTTTTATAATAATCTAGATAAATAACAATAACAATTAATTAATTAATTCTTGCGAAAATTTCAGTTAGGTGACCTAAATGTAACTTTAAATCATTTTCGACCACATTAATATGGCCGAAATAGCTCAGTTGGGAGAGCGTTAGACTGAAGATCTAAAGGTCCCCGGTTCAATCCCGGGTTTCGGCAAAGAATTTTTGTTTCTTTTTCCATGAGCTGTTATAGGTACACCTACACATACATCTTTTGCTCGGAGCCTCGGACAAATTAAAACTGGCAAGGGCAACGTATGAACAATTCTCACAACAGAATTAGTATGCTTAGGCCCACTTGCACCAACAGTCCAACACGGGTTAGGTCAGTAGTTAACGCCTCTAACGCTAACCCAGAGTAAGTTGTCAAAATTATCCATAATCCAATGAGAGACGTTAACTCTAGGATTAAATGTAAATATCCCGTTTCGGGCAAGTGTTTCGGCTATTTTATTTTGAGTTTAAACTATTAGATATAAGTAAAGCTGACATTCTGTAGTTGGGCAAAATCTCTAAACTAGAGAGCGAGAGACCAGAAAGAGATAACAAGTAAAGTTGTCTCTTTCTGGCTGTTTCATGTGTCTGTTTCATGTGTCAGAGAAAAAAAACAAATGGAAATAGTATTATAAGGTATACCTAGTCATAATATTCTGTCACCGCTCAGATAAACAAAAATACAATAAAACTTGCATCGGCCGGGAATCGAACCCGGGCCGCCCGCGTGGCAGGCGAGCATTCTACCACTGAACCACCGATGCTCGTCAAGTACTGATGAATTTTCGGTATTAATAAAATAAAAGCTACTTTATTGTAATAACTTTCCAAAACAAGAATACATGTGTGCGAACCATCAGTCGAATAAACTCAAATTTCCATGTTTAAAGTTCAGTTCAGCGGGGCTAGACAAAGTAACAGTCGTTTAGCGTTGACGACAGTAGATAAAAATGTATGGACAAAACAAGTGACTGTAGAAAAAACACGTGACCGTATAGAGGGAAACACTCAGGCTTTTTTTGAAATTCGACTACGACAATTTGAACGCTCCCTGGCGTTCTCGCAGACCTTGTAGATAACTTTAGCGTACTTCGCGTGACAATTTGACAGCTGACAGTGAACAACGCTAAGCATAAAGTAGATTCTGCTTTCATTTGTTTTCATTCGTCACGTGGGTTGTCCATACATTTTTGTCTACTGGCGTTAACGCCAAACGACTGTTACTTTGTCTAGCCCCGCAGGTGTTATTGTCCAACCGTAGCCTAACTCAACAATTAATTTTGGACCCCTAAACTGGTGCGCTCTCGGATTCAACTTTTCGACTTGGAAGTCGCGAGGTCGATAGGTCCAGGCCACTTTGGAATTTTATAATTTTACATATTATAATTTTTAAAATTGACTCTTTTAAATTATAATTTTTAAATTTAAACTACTTATTGAATTTTTTAAATTTTTTGGTTTGATTTGATTTTTTGGGAGAAGCTTAGGTCGCGGCGATACCACCCTTTATCGAAACAGATTCAAAATTTTTCGTCACACAATGTTTTAACCGACTTGATCGCTTTTTAGGAATTGTTTTGTATAATAATTACGTAATCGGTACGTATTAGAATATGACGTAAACTATTTTTCATACACCTAAGGTAGAAATAATTTATATGGCAAATCAACGTTCACTGGTTCATCTAGTTAGGTATTAGGTACTATAAAATTTAAAATTCTATCATCCACAGTTGTTCGTGAAAGAATCACCTATCTCTTGAAATTTGTATCAACATTAACAATACCTGCTTTGAGCGGTCTAACGGTGGTCAGCAATAAAGCGTGTATTGACAGCGCATCAATTCGTGATTTGAGATATAAATCTTCACGAATCGAATCAATATCGCGAAATAACTTGTATAATACCTAGAAACAGGTAATGTTATTTTTACAACGTTCTCGGAAATCGTAGTCAGTATAATCAAATAGCAGTACCAGGCTTGGTGGTTTGTGACTTTAAATCAGTGATTTGGATTACGTATTATCGCCCTTGACGGTTCGAAAAATGATTCCTGAAATGACTCAGGTTTGATCTCTTGGGTACCTTCTTGTCTTCGTCGTTTCGCTCTTTACAGAACGGCTTTTGGGTCCCAACTTTCGTATCGTCTTCATCGTTTCTCTCTTTAGGTACCTACAGAACGGCTCTTGGGTCCCAACTTTCGTATCGTCTTCATCGTTTCTCTCTTTAGGTACCTACAGAACGGCTCTTGGGTCCCAACTTTCGTATCGTCTTCATCGTTTCTCTCTTTAGGTACCT
The DNA here is from genome assembly GCA_036785405.1 of Coenonympha arcania. NCBI lineage: Eukaryota > Metazoa > Arthropoda > Insecta > Lepidoptera > Nymphalidae > Coenonympha > Coenonympha arcania. The sequence goes on from CM072067.1 coordinate 11,629,870, forward strand.
ACAGAACGGCTCTTGAGTCCCAACTTTCGTCTTGTCTTCGCGTTTCGCTCTTTACAGAACGGCTCTTGAGTCATAACTTTTGTCTCATCTTCATCATTTCGCTTTATACAGAACGGCTCTTGAGTCCCAATTTTCATCTCGTCTTCGTCATTTCGCTCTTTACAGAATGTCTCTTGAGTCCTAACTTTTGTCTCGTCTTCATCGTTTCTCTCTTTAGGTACAGAACGGCTCTTGAGTCCCAACTTTTGTCTTGTCTTCGCGTTTCGCTCTTTACAGAACGGGTCTTGGGTACCTACCAACTTTCGTCTCGTCTCCGTAGTTTCGCTCTTCGGCGTTCGGTCGTGGTCATCTCATTTGGAACACTGTTTGAGGTATTCTCTTGACGAGCATACCAACGCTACTCCTCCCTGCTTGTCAAAATTCTGGTGGACTCGTGCGACGTGCAAGTGTCCACTAACAGCAGCCTTGACTTATGTGTACTTAACAGCTTTATTTATGCAGTTTTTTACATACACACACAATCACAAGAATACCAAAATATTGAACAATTTCTATTATATTGGTTTCGTCCGTCGCGCGTCTAAACAGACCTCCTTTTACCCAGTTTAAAGATCTTCTGCTAAACCTTGTTATCATAATATTATTTTCTAGGGTTTCATACCCAATAGAAAACGGGGACTTCGCCGTCCGTCCGTCTGTCACTAAACTGTATCTCTTGAACTGTGATAGCTACAGATTTGAAATTTTAACAGCTGATGTACTTATTTCTGTTGAGCTATAACAACAAACACTGAAAAATGGAATGAAATAAGTATTTAAGGGCTCCCATGCAACTAACGTGATATTTTTTTGCTCGATATTGATAACAAGATACGCTTCAAATATGCACAGAATATTTAGTTGTATATTCACTTAAAAAATAAATAGTTTATTTAAAAATTTAAAATAAAATAAATATTTAAGACGGTCTCCCATACAAAAAACGTGATTTTTGCTCGTTTTGAATTTGGTGCGCAGGGGTGTTTAGTTTACTTTAATACTCTTGAGAATTATTGGTCTTGATAGTACGGAATCTTCAGTGCGCGAGCCCGACTCGCACTAGTCAAATTTTTGAGAGTTACTGAGGCAAGCAAGTATGAATGACTGGAGCTGATTTTTGAGAGTTACTGAGGCAAGCAAGTATGAATGACTGGAGCTGAGGACATAACCTACCTATGGCAATGATATGATGAATACTGAACGAAAATATTATAAAACACCCTATAATATAAAAATTAGTCTGGACTCTTCCCTGTCCTATCAGACCTATATTGGGTCATGGCCCTATCCACTTTAATGCATTCATGATGATTTGTATACAAAATAGTATCCACAATGGGACGGCCGGATTGAAAGATCAAATCAAATGGACGCATGGAGGCAAGGTCAATGGGTTTGAACTGCCGCAGAAGGTCACGACCAGCCCAAATCTTAATTGTGAATAAGGAATAATGGATTCGTGAGAAAAAATCTACTCTGTAGTCTGTATTTTTGCTTTTTATAAAACAAGTCAGATTGTACCTAGTAACAACATTAATTTTATGCCTCAAGAACAGTTGAACCATTTTTGATGATCTTTGAAAATTTGTTCAAATCGCCTTAGTCCCGAAAAGCCCGCGCTATCAACGATAAAATTACTCGTGATAATTCTGGCAATTGTTGGATTAGTACATTGCAGATATCGTAAACTAATTTGGTTGGAATATCAGCAAAGTATCGGCGACGCCTCTCGTGACTAGAGGGTTGGCCTATTCTTAGGGCACAGGATAAGCATTGCCATTTAACGTGGCAATACTGCCAGTCTACTGGACAAGATAAAAAAATAAAAAAAATTAAAGGGGCTCCCATACAACAAACGTGATTTTAGGCTCGTTTTTGGTCGATGATCCAGGACACGTCCAATACTACTCTTTTTTTATAATTGATAGGCTTGCGCTTGACTCAAGTCTGATGAACAGAAATGATGAGGTCTAGGATGGAGCGCGCTTGCCTAGAAAATGCCTATTCACTCTTCTCTTGAAGGCACCCAGATTGTATTTGGCTGGGAACACGGAAGCTGGAAGGGTGTTCCACACCTTAGCGGTTCGTATCAGAAACGTAGAAGAAAAACGTTTCGTTCGAGTACGCTGGACTCTTCTTGTAATATTGGGTGTACTAATAGTAGTAGGGTATAATTGAGAGTTCTGGCTCCTCCATCATCATCTTGCTACGTTATATAGATGATGGTACGGAACCTTTCGTGCGAGAAGTGACTCGCACATGGCAGTTTATTATTTATAGTTAGATTTGTTTGCTATAGTTGATTTATGTTCTAGGCTCTCCATTTCTTATAGGTACCTAGGTTACGGTTCTATAAAACGAACATGGTACTGTGCCTGGAGTCTCATATAATATGTATGGAGCGTATATTGGCATTTGACCTAGAAAATTCATCTTGCAGATAGAACCAGGACTCATAATGAATGAACCGAGAAATTTAAGGCGACTGGTTTTATTGTATGCGTAAGCTTGAAACACGCCCCAGGTTCTTGTAAAAACTAAAGGTCCTTCTACATTAAAAACTGGAAAGGATTTATTAATAAAAGTACCACAGTGCCTATAACTTCAGATTTTTTACAAGCAATTTTGTACAGACGCTTAATAATCCTGATATTATTATTAGGGTAGGTACTTATTACTTTTTTTTATTTACTATTTAAGGAGTTTATCGAAATTCCGCTATGTGGAATATAAAATACAATTAAATTTTCCGCAGTTAATCTATCCGTCTCTTTTGTTGATGGTATTATACGAGTCATTATGATGGAAAAATTCACATTTGCCGCGGGTTTCAATAACTTCCATGCGAACGAAATTGCAGACAGAAGCTCGTCTTTTCATAATTAATTGTGCTTGTTACAATAATAGGTATGTATAGTAGAGATACACTCCATAATAATGTAGGCGAGAAACACGTAGGCCCCGTAGTATGTAGCCGGTACTTTATCTAAGTCATTTGGCCATGCCCTAGGCAGAGGTTGGGTTTTCGACCGTCTTCGCAGCTGCAATTATGATTATAGGCTTATGCTGTTACTTGTTATTACTGCACGACTGCCCAAAAAAGGAGTGTAATGTTTTCAGGTTTCATGTATGTATGTATGTAGGTATGTGAGTTTCTTTATTCCACCATAACTTCTGAACGGCTGAAGAGATTTGGACATATGGGGGTATCGTCAGAATCCTTACAGCATTCCGAGTAAAATAGGTTATATTTTTTGGAAAACGTCGTTTTACCACAGGGCAGTCGTGTTTTGAATTTTAATTATTTACTTGTAGATAGGTACCTGAAGTGCCTAAATTACGTATTTATGTTGCCAAGTTACCTCTTCAAGGTCATTTTATGGAATCTAAACCTCGAGACTTTTTTTTTATTGAAGATAGACTTGCGCTTGACGACCAATCATGCCTGATGGAAAGCAATGGTGAGGTCTATTTTAGGTTGGAGCGCGCTTGCCTAGAAAATGCCTATTCACTCTTCTCTTGAAGGCACCCAGATTGTACTTGGCTTAGCGGTTCGTATCAGAAACGTTGAAGAAAAACGTTTTGTGCGAGTTTGTCGGACGTCAACCACATGGTAACCATTTTGATAGTAGGTATCACCGATCCATGTGAAGGTGAACAGAGTATCTGACCAAAAAATTTAACAGCTGCAATCCATTTTTTTTAACCGACTTCAAAAAAAGAAGAAGGTTCTCAATTCGACAGAATATTGTTTTTTCGATAAAAAGCACCAATGCAGACAGGTTCTCATGGTGATGAGTTAGCGAATATCCCCAAGTTTAAAAATGCATAGGTGGCTTGGTTGTTTTGCCATTCAAGGGTATCAAAAGTGGCTTACGACCTGTACTCAGACCTACCACACATAGATAAAAAATTTTATAAAAATCGGTGGAGCCGTTTCGAAGTACTTTGGTTACAAACACTGACACGAGACCTTTATACAACGTGTAACGAAAAGTTGAAATAATATTGAAGGGTACATAAGTTTACTTCATAACGAATCACCCTGTAAAAAAATTAAATAGAAATTAGAAATGAGCATACTTACTTATTTATTTTTCCATAATGTATGGCAAAATGGATTTGCTTATTTTACTTTTCTATACATTATGGAAAAATAAATATGCTTATTTCTATTTAATATTTTTACAGGGTGATTCGTTATCAAGTATACTGTCTATATTATTTCAAATTTTCGTTGCACGTTGTATAGAGATCTAGAGATCTGCTTGGTATACGCAACTCTGAGTAGGTACTTACCTCATGTATAATTATTTTCGCATAGCTGGATACAATAGCAAGGGTCGAATAATGCCTCGATGCATACACGATAACATCTAAAGTACTACCTAATTTTATCGATACAAGTTAATCGCAATTTGTAATACGACGTTGAATCGTTAGTAATGTTATCGATGGATAGCTCATCGGAGCTATACAGTATAGGTACGTAGGCTCAATAAATAGCCGGAAAATTATAGTACTAATAATAACAATATTATTATAATAATAGTATTATGTAACAAGTATAGCTGTTGCCACTATAGTGATACCAGTGACTCATAACCAGGAATGGTAGTTTTTAATTTTATGGGCAAGCGTTAATTTAGTTAGTTAATTCAGTTGGAGTCCCACGGCGTTAGCATGGTCACCTCGGACAGGGATATGCGCTACAAGTACGTTCAATTGTCACGGGCCCTTCAGGTGGATGGACGACAGCAAGGATGCAGAAAGCACAGAATTGTGGTTAGTATATTAGAGTTATTAAGTTCTATAATTTATTTTGGCTTAGAACGAGACCAGTACTTACTTTCACCTAATGTTTAAAAGCTTTAACGCACCGATATGAATATGAGGATGATCCTATCTGAGGGTCATTCTCAAAGGACAAAATAATGCGTGTCCGACGTAGAAACCTCTATTCAATTATTAGCTACTTGAAAATTTTATGTATGATAGATATTATATGATCTAAAAAAAATAAGGTGATACTCATGGTTTTTTTAAGATAACGTAAATGTAAGTGAGGTAAAAATAATAAAAACCTGAAAATATTGGCATCGGTGCCGCGTCCGCAACCCACATTGGATTGAATTAATTTTTTTTGTTTTATAAACGCACCATCATACAAAGATAGTTTGGATATAGCTAATTAGTTCCTAGCATAACTTGTAATACTTATAATTAATATAAATAAATAAATAAATAAATAAATAAATCTTTATTCATCAAACAGATAGTAGTTTACAAACAATAGATTTAAACCCTGCCTCCTGTGGTAGTAAAAACTGTGTTACAGGAGTCAGTGTCTTCCCTTATTATCTATGATCTAAGTAGGTATCACATTTGAAAATAAAAGATAACCGATATCAACTAATCATATAACCGATACAAAATTCCGTTAAGGTTACAACTTACAATATCATGCAAATATGTGTGTGTGTGTGTGTGTGTGTGTGTGTGTGTGTGTGTGTGTGTGTGTGTGTGTGTGTGTGTGTGTGTGTGTGTGTGTGTGTGTGTGTGTGTGTGTGTGTGTGTGTGGGGGGGGGGGGGGGGGTATATGTATGAGTGTGTGTGTCTAAATGTATCAGAATTTCTCAAAAAGTTTTTCTGTACATTCATAATCGCAGTTTTTAAGCCAATTTTTGATATAAGTTTTAATATTTCTTTTGGTCATGTTCCTAAGGGGACCCTTTTTTAATAATATATTGTATAATAATGGTGCCAGAAAGTCGTAATTTCTACGAGCAAAACTACTTTTTATTGCAGGAATTGGACATCTGTCTATTCTTTTTGTATTTGGGGGTAGAAATGGTACAGTTTTGCTGTGATATCGTCTAATGGTTTGGAAAATAAAGAGCTTCCTCACTGTCAATACCTCACAATTCTCATACAGTAGGGTCGTTGGAAATCTGTAAGGGTAACTCATCATTACCTTTAGTAAAGCGCGTTGAGCCCGTTCCACTTCCAACATATGTGTTTTGGAAGCACCTCCCCATGCACATATGCAATAACTAATGATACATTCTCCAAGCGTTTTATACAGCTTAATTAGCATATCCGTACTGCAAACTGCACGTAAGGTTTTAAATATATATATAAGCCTTCTAATACGCTTGCTGGTATTTGATATGTGCGGAGCCCAGTTCATGTTGTCATCAATTAGCACCCCAAGGTATTTAACCGTATTCGTTTGCTGTAACAAATTGCAGTTGCAGTTATCATAGTCTATATTCAGATTACAGGGGTAGCAGTGCGCACGAATACTGAAGTTATCCGGAGGCCGGCCGTTTTTATTTTTACTAAAACATAAAAATTTGGTTTTGCTGACATTGAGGGAAAGAAGATTATGTTCTAACCATGAAATAACCGTGCTTAAGCCCATTTCCGCGTATTTATGAACTTCTTTCCACGTTGAACCGTGAAATAAAAGAACTGTATCGTCAGCAAACATTATGATATCTGCGTTATTAGTTTTAGAATTACATAATTCGTTGATGTACAGAAGAAAGAGCGTTGGGCCTAGGGTACTGCCTTGTGGGACACCATAGGTGGAAGAGTACATTTTACTTACGCATTCTTCTACTCTTACTTGTTGGGTTCTATTTGTAAGGTAGTCGCAAAACCATTTATGTGCCAATCCTCTTATTCCACAGTTTTCTAAGCGAGATAACAAGATTGGAATAGAAACAGTATCAAAGGCTTTCTGCAAATCAAGGAATACGCCTACAACCTTATTATTCTGATCTAGGTGATGGGTAATTAAAGAAGTTAGTTTTAATACAGCATCTTCCGTTGATTTATTAGAACGAAATCCGTACTGATTGGCCGATAATAGTTGCTTTCTCTCTAGGAAGGACATTAACCTTTTGTTGACAAGCTTTTCTAATATTTTAGCCGTGACAGTTAAAAGCGAAATGGGTCTGTAATTTGATGGTAAATTTTTATCCCCTGCTTTAAATATAGGAGTAACTACTGCTTTTTTTAGCATTCTTGGAACAATGCCATTGCTAAAACTCTGATTGCACAAATAGGCTAATGGATCAACTAACAAATCAGCACAATTTTTGATTATATCTACTGTTATACCATCCCAACCGCATGCACTATTGCTTTTGAGACTGGTTATAATGGCTTTGATCTCCATAGGGTCGGTTAGATATAGAGAAAATGAGTTACCTGGAGATATCGAAAGATTATAGGCCTCAGTCGCTAGCTCTGATTCAGTCTTGCTCAGGTTTTCAAGTATTTTACCCGCTAAATCCCTTCCTATAGATGTAAAATATTTATTCACGTCGTTGAGAGACTCAACAGCAGATTGATTAATTTTAAGTAAGGAACCCGAGGAAACTTTATTATTATTATAACACAAGTCTTTAATAATATTCCAAGTTCTCAACATGTTACCGTTGCTATATTCCAACTGGGATCTATAGTAATTGTTTTTTAAGGATTTAATCAATTTATTACAAACGTTTCTGTATGTAATGTACTTAGCTTTAAGTTCGTCATTGTCTGGAGAGGACTTATGTTGCCTATACAGTTTATTTCTTTTACGTATGCACCTAACAACACTTACTGTTATCCATGGTTTTAAAGGAACCCTTTTACTAGGCACTTTCTTAACGGTTGTATTTTTAGTAATAATATCTTGTAACGTTGAAATAAATTTTTCAGCAATGTAGTCTGGATCAGAATATGTATATATTTCCTGCCATGAATACTTTGCTAAGCATTCCCTAACAGCATTCTTATCTATCTTATTAATAAACATATTTTTCCTTTGGGTTTTAACATTAGATATATACATTAGAATTGGGGAGTGATCGGTTAACTGCTCGAAGACTAAAGTTTGCCATTTTCCCGGTGTTTTAACCATGAAGTGATCGATGCACGTATTTATCCTAGTTGGTAAATTAATACCTTGTTCAAGACCATAAGATGCTATTAAGTTTAGGTACTCAGATGTATATGATTTGGCGTTATTGGGCATGATATCTATATTTACATCGCCTGTAAGGATAATATTCTGTTTGAGGTTTAAGTTATTGATGATACGGTCTAGAGAGTCTATATAATTAGTCGGATTTGAAAAACAGGGAGGTCGATAAGTGCATATAATCGAATACAACTGATTAACTTCGAGCACCAAGCAATTACCATCTGAGATCGTTGGTTCATAGGCACAAGCATCAAGACTGTTCCTCACATAGGCTACAATACCATCATTTTGATTAATGCTATTTTTTGTATAGAATAAATTATAGTTGTTAATTGTTGGCAGAATAGAATTCCTATCAGTCCAACATTCAGTTAATACTATTATGTCCAAGTAAACATTAATGTGACTAATAAACGCTAATAATAAATCGAAATTACAATTAATGCTTCTTATATTCACGCAAAGTACGGCTAAGGTATATGTATTGTTACGGTTGTAGGTTTTTAATAGACTCATGCATTTCGAAGGATCATCGCAATATGAGCACAACGGCATTAAACTGTTGTCGAGATCATTTAATATTCTATTAGAATCCAGGGTTAGGTATTAAGTAGGTAGTATGAACTTTTGCTATGAACATTGAACATGTGGGTACTTAGGTAATCTTCTGTTAGCGTAACAACTGCGTACCTACGCGGGCTAGCTAAGTTTCTAGTTGTGATATATTCTATGTATTCTAGTAATATTATGCAGGTGTAGAATGAGGATGTGTACAGAATGAGTATAATAACATGTTTTGCGTATAGCAAAGGATGTGTTTTGTATAAGTGTGGCTCATAGATTATATGTGTGTAAATTGTGTGTGTAGAATGAGATGTACATAGTCGATTTTTTAATATTACTTGCAAACATAACAAAAATAATGCTTCATTAAGAATTTTGCAGTAATATAATAGGCGTTATTCGATAACTTTTAATGAAGGACGTAAAAACTTTACGTGTACGTTTAGACTTGATATCAGTGGCGTCCACAATTCTCTCCATACTGCTCCTCCTTTAATGAATGCGAGAATAGTTGTTAGAACAGGACAAACACTTATTCGCCCTACGTCGTTGGTAAAGGCAATTTCACAAAAATTTAAAAAAAAAGTAGCATCATCTGTCAAAATTCCCGCTAATACGCCTGAGATTTTGGAGAATTTTTTGGGAGAACTTTCTATCGAGAAAATTTTGTCCAATCGTGTAATTGTCTTTATAGTTTTTAAATAAAACTTCATTAAAAGTCCCTTAAATACGGCTTCTACGCCGTTAAATATAAAAAATTCTCGTGTCACAGTGTTTGTAATCAAATTCCTCAGAAACAGCTCGACCGATTTTTATGAATTTTATACGTATTGTGTACGTTCAGGAGGTATTTTTCATACCCCTATATGGCAAAACAACTTTTGTCCGGTCAGCCAGTGTCCAGTACAGGAAATACGTCCGAGAAGATTGCGAGTTACTTATTTCAAACTCGATAAGTTTACTCAGACTTATTTCTTAAAATGGACACTTTTAAGCAATGGTTTTGGAATTTCTACAGTTTGTGTGTTGGGAGGTTTCCGCCGTGGCTAGTTATACTAGTTAGGTACCTACCACCCCGCGAAAGACGCGCCGCCAAGTGATTTAGCATTCTGGCTCGATGCTATAGAAACTAGTAGCCATTTCATCCCTTTCAAATTAATACGATAACATCTTCGCCTGCATTACTGCAATTGCTTACCATCAGGTGAGATCACGGTCAAGTCGGTTCTACCTAGGTTGTAAAAAATTGGTTGTCTGTAAAGTCGGTTTACGGACGATAGATTTACGTGATAACGTCATTATCGTGTCTCTCTATCGCATGTTGCGCGCTCTCGCTTGCACGCACAGGCTCAGGTGGAACGTTACGCGGAACGTTACTATGTTTCATGTGTGTTGCTGGTGTTCATCAATTTATAAAACGTTATCAATATATAAAAAAAAGAAGAAGAAGAAAGAGTATTTTGACCAAAGTTTTTATGAAAAACATGTAGATGTATAAACGTTATGCCCGCAAAACTCATGCCCATATCTAAGCCTACGTTGTATACCTATAAGTCCAGTATGGGCGGAAAACTAAATAAAATTTAAAATTTTCGCACCTGGATGTTACCCATTTACGCTAAGTTTTCCACAACATTAGTTTGTAGTCGTTTTTCTTAGAAGTTTTATTTTACACTACTTATTGCCCGCGACTCCGTTTCCTTCCCGTGGGAACCGTTTCTTAGTCCGGGATGAACAGAAGGAAGGCTGCTATTCCTAAATTATTCTATAAGTACTTATTAAGTATTTTAGCATCGATATACCATAAGGCTGCTATTCCTAAATTATTCTATAAGTACTTAATAAGTATATTTTGTTCTAATTGGTATATCGATGTATTTTAGCTTATTCCGTTATTTAAATAATTATTTTTCAATTTCTATAATAAAATAATCTTTTCCGCTTCCGGTGGTCTTAATACAAACACGTACGTCAACGCCCTCCGCGAATAAAAATCAAAAACAGTGCAAACAGTGTTCATTTGTAGCGATTCTGCACGAAATTGAATAATTGTGATAACAAAGAACAGTTTTGGATAATAATCACAGTGAAAACCATTAAACAAGAAGTAAAAAACTGAAATCAAAATACGAACATAACCTAAATTGTGAATCATACAGCAGTGCTACCAATATAACGTCAAACAAATCATATCAATGTGACAACTGTGTTAAGTGTCAATCAAATGTCATACCGACACTGACAAGCAGAACAACCAACTTTAAGTGAATTATAGTGTTGCCATAACAAAAGTTTTACCCCAAAAATGGATAGAAACATGGAGTTGCTGTTGTCAAGACTGGAGGAAAAATTAAACCAACAAACTTTGACCATATCAACAGCGGTTACAAAAAACGTTATGGAGGCAATAGACGAGCGTTTAAAAACAATAACGGAGGAGAACACAAAACTCAAAATGAAAATTTCTACATTAGAGCAAAAAATTAACTTCATGGAAATGGACAAAAGAAAATACAACCTGGTATTTTTTGGAATCGAGGAGTCTATTAAACGAGAAGCAGAGATGGTTGATTACATTAAGGACATAATAATAGAAACTGGAACACCCTTGGATAGTCAGGAAATCAAAAATATATACAGAATTGGCAAAAACAACTCCAATAAAAACCGCCCCGTTGTGGTCACCTTAACTACATTATGGAAAAAACATACGATACTAAAAAACAAGGCTAATCTCCCACCTGGGGTGAATGTTAAAGAGGATTTCTCTAAAGTAGTGCTCGAAAAAAGGAAGCAGCTACAACCTAGACTAGAAGAGGAAAGGAAGAAAGGAAATATCGCTTACCTGAAATCCGACAAACTGATAGTGAAGAGACCAACTGACAATACCAGAGATAAAAGGAAGAGAGAAGATTCAGGTTCACCAAACGCCTTAAACCAAAAGAAAGTAAACGCGAAAGAAACTTCAACACCATCATTTTCCAAGAATGCCCCAAAAGAAATTATAAAACCAAATATTCTCAGCTACGTTGAACGAGCTAGAACAACCTCACTACCTGGAACCTCAAAAAACTAGCAACGACCACCGGCACCCGGAACAAAATTGAAACAAAAAACACAACATTATTAAAAACAACTTCTAAAAATATCACCCCAAGCCGGCTGGTCACCGTGGGGCGAAGAGACCATCACCCTCCATCATCATACAATCAAAATAATACAAATACGAATAAAAATAATAAATATAACACAAACAAAAATAAACAATGCCTTAAAATATGCACATTCAATGTGAGATCCTTGTCGACGAAAGAAAGATTTTTAGAACTAAACTATGCTATAAATAACATAAAATGGGATATAATAGGACTTGCAGAGGTGAAAAAGATGGGATATACCATCGAAGAACATAAAGAATACATATTTTGCTACATAGGAGAGACACGGGGACTTCATGGAGTAGGCTTTTTGATAAAGAAATCACTGATGGGCAATATATCAAGCTTTCTGGGAATTTCTGAAAGAGTGGCCCTCCTAAAATTGAGTTTCAAGCAGGGACGATTGTCACTGATACAAGTATATTCTCCCACAGAAAGTTCAAGTGAAGAAGAAATCACAAAATTTTATAATGATTTATCAAGGGCACAAGAACTGGCTGATAGAAACAGGCTAATCATCGGTGATTTCAATGCCAAAATTGGTCAACCAAACTCACATGAACACCTTGTAATGGGAAAATATGGGTATGGCATACGGAACGCCAGAGGCGAACGCCTAATACAATATGCACAGGAGAACAAGCTGGCAGTGATGAATACACACTTCAAGAAGAGAAGTTCCAGAAAGTGGACATGGATATCACCGGATCATAAAACAACAAATGAAATTGACTTTATACTAAGCTCCAACCCAAAATTAGTAACAAATGTAGAAGTTCTAAACAAAATAAGCTTCCCGTCTGATCACAGGATGATAAGATGCACCTTCAACAACCAAAACCCTAAACTGAGCCGAAGGACATTTACATCTGTATCGAACAAATTGAAGTCTAGCAAGGACAAAATCAACTACATACAAAACCTGAAAAAGAACTTAGATAAATCCCAAGAATTTATAAAGAAAAATAAAAATATACAGTCCCTAAGTGACAAACTGGAAGAAGCAATAACAAAAAGCCTGGAACAGGATACCAAAGCAAACAACAAACAAAAAGAAAAGATTATTAGCGAACACACACAAAATTTAATCCGTAGAAGAACTGAACTTATGTTCACAAAGAATAAGTCTAAAGAAATGCGAGAGGAACTGAAGGAACTGTTTAAACTAAGCAACAGATCCATTAAACAAGATTATGCCGACCACAGAAGGAAAATCATAGAGAAAAACATGTTTAGATTCCGAAGCTCAAAGAGAGCCTATAAAGAATTATCCACACATAAGAACTGGATACAAGGTTTGAACAATGACAGGGGTGAAAACCGGGATAGAGAAAGTATAATTAAATGTGCAACGGCCTTCTATACTTCCCTTTATACAAAACTACCACATGACGGGACACAACTTGTTAAAGAGGATATTAACAACGCAACTGGTGAAAATATAGATGAAACATTTATAGACCCAATAACGGAAGGTGAAATCATGGCCCAAATCAACCAGCTTAAGCCCGAAAAGAGCCCAGGCGAGGATAACATCACAAATGAAGCCTTGAAAACCGGAGCACCAGTTCTGACTCCATATTTAGCGGAACTCTTCAACTTAGTACTGAAAAATGAGCAAGTGCCATCACAATGGAGTAAGTCAAACATAATATTATTATATAAAAAGGGAGACCCGCTCGACATTGGCAACTACCGGCCTATTAGCTTGCTATCGACAATATACAAACTCTTTTCATCAATCATCTTGAGAAGAATAACTCCTAATATTGACAGGAACCAACCAATAGAACAAGCAGGTTTCCGAGCTCACTACTCAACGATAGACCATATTCACACTGTAGAACAAGTTATAGAGAAGTTCAAAGAATTCAACAAACCGCTCTACATAGCCTTTGTGGACTACTCCAAAGCGTTCGACAGCATAGTACACCCATCAATATGGACTGCTCTTAGGTATAATAACGTAAATAAAACATATGTAAATGTCATAAAAAATATATATTCTACAAGTACAAGTAGAGTTAAACTGGAAAAACAAGGAGAAGAATTCAAAATTGAAAGAGGGGTGCGACAGGGAGACCCGTTGTCCCCAAAACTATTCATAGCTGTGCTTGAGAACATTTTCAAAAATATCAATTGGAAAAACGAAGGCATATGGATTCAAAATCATAAACTAACACACCTAAGGTTTGCAGATGATATTGTTCTCTTCAGTGAATCTGCTGCAGGCTTAAAGTCAATGCTAAGAAAACTTGACTCTGAAAGCAAAAAAGTCGGCTTGTGTATGAACGCATCCAAAACAAAAATACTCACTAACAGTCTAAAGAAAACAATCAATGTGGATGAGAACCCGATAGACTATACAGATGAATATATATACCTAGGTAAATTGGTGTCCTTCGATGCAAACAGCAACGAAAACGAAATAGATAGGCGAATAAGTACCGCTTGGAAGAAATACTGGGCCCAAAAAGAAATCCTAAAAGGGAATTATAGCCCCAGTATAAAAAAGACTATAATGGATTCTTGTGTTCTCCCGTGCCTAACCTACGCTAGCCAGACTTGGGTCTTTACTGAAAAAGTAAAGAACAAAATTGCATCATGTCAACATGCAATGGAACGTAGTATACTTAAACTACGAAAAATACAAAAAACAAGGAACTCAGTCATCCGCATGAAAACTAAACTAACTGACGCCCTTCATTTTAGTTTGAAACAGAAGTGGAATTGGGCAGGACATTTGTCCAGATATAAGGATGAGAGATGGACTTACCGAACTACTAAATGGTTGGGCCCAAAAGGCAAAAGAAGCGTGGGAAGACAGAAGAAAAGATGGGCCGATGATATAATAAAAATAGCAGGAACAAGTTGGATGCATTTGGCCAAGAACAGAGAAAGGTGGAAAAGGATGGAGGAGGCTTTTACCCAAGAAGGGGCTTCATAACAAGGAAAAATAAAAGAAATATTTCATTTATTTAACTCTGTTATATATTTTTTGTTATGTGGAAAATAAAGCTATAATAATAATAATAATAAGAATTATTATCGGAATCGGAGGTACCGTACTACAGGTATGTGCCCGACCCAGTTCTTGAAAATGGTCATATCACACTGTACTGGGATCGGTCTATCATTACAGACAGGACTATTGTAGCCAATAAGCCTGATATAGTGGTGATAGATCGATCAGAGCGCCGTGCAATGATTGTTGATGTTGCTGTTCCGCATGACGAGAACCTCGTGAAAGCTGAGAAAGAGAAACTCACCAAGTATCTCGACTTGGCGCACGAGGTTGTCGCTATGTGGAATGTAGACTCAGCAATCATTGTACCGATAGTAATTTCTGCTAATGGTCTTATAGCCAAGAGCCTCGACCAACATCTTTCGAGGCTCTCGTTGGGTAGCTGGGTCAAGGGCCAGATCCAGAAGGCTGTACTCCTGGACACGGCTCGCATCGTCAGGAGGTTCCTCTCTCTGGGGCCCTGACCGCCGGTTGCTTGGACCCTGTTCCCGAGGCCGGTGGACCGCTATTTTTTATATTTTTAAATGTTTTTTTTTTTTTTTTTTATAATGAAATATTTAAAAATGTAAAAAAATATGAATGCATAATAAATGTAAAGAATAATAATAATAAAATAAATAAATAGAAAATAAATATATACGGGACATGTAACACATCGCAATCTATCCCCAAACTAAGCGATAGCTTGTGTTATGGGTACTAGATAACTGATAAATATACACACATACTAATAATATACATTCATTAATATAACATATTGAAAAACACCCAGACACTGGAAAACATTCATGCATATCACACAAACATTTACCAGAAGTGGGATTTACGAACCCACGACCTCCGACACAGACAGCAGGTTTTTCACAGAAATGTCTTTTATTTTTATAAACAAAACAGGAAATCGTCAGCCACACATGTAGGTGTAGGGACAATAAACAATAACCTTTACTCACAAGTTATCGATTGTTTACTTAATTTACTTTTATCTGTAATTCTGCGGAGCGAAGCAATCATTCTTACACTAGAAAGTGAATTGAAATAAACTGTCCGACCGTTTTAAATCGACTTTATTATTACCAGTGCTAGTGAATACTTGTATTTACTCTGATTTGGTTGGTTTACGTCGGTGCGTTCCTCTGATATCTGCGTATAACTACCATCTGTGTTTTTAGGGTTCCGTACCCAAAGGGCAAAACGATCTTATTGCTTAGACTCCGCTGTCCGTCCGTCTGTCTGCCTGTGAGTCTGTCTGTCTGTCCGTCCGTCACCAGTCCGTCCGTCAATCTGGGTGCCTTCAAGAGAAGAGTGAATAGGCATTTTCTAGGCAAACGCGCTCCATCCTAGACCTCATCATTTCTGTTCATCAGACTTGATTGTAGTCAAGCGCAAGCCTATCAATTATAAAAAAAAAAACAGGCTGTATGTTATGAACCGTGATAGATAGACAGTTGTCACAGATGAGGTATTTCTTTTAACAAAACATAAAACAAAAAATACTAAAAAATACACCAACAATCACGCAAAAAAGTATATGATTTTCGTGCTCGATTGAATTTGGAGGGCAGAGGGCCAATAAAATGTCGCTGCGTGAGGTTAATTTTTTATTGCCTTTTCTACTAATATGTGGTCTTGTCTTAGTAAATAATAAAAAACCTTAGTCTGTAATTATATTGCATGTCATGTGGTAGAAATTGAATTCACTACCTATAAATTGTATGAAAAGCTTAAACCTGTTTAGTTTCGATTTAGTTTGAGTACCTTAAATAAAGTATTTGTCTCCCATGAAACTCTTCTGTAACCAAGTTCGCAATTTGTTTCACAATTCAAGGATTTAATTTAATACGTTGAGAATTAGCCTTGATAGTATGGAGCCCGAAATGCACTAACCCAACTCGCACTTGACGGATTCTTTCATATCCATCTGAACAAACAGTCAATGAGCGAACCAGTCTGCGAACCGGCGTTGTATACGGACAACGCGCTCGCGTTCCTAACAGTTGGAATTTCGCGTGAGGGAAATCCGCGCGAAAATTATCCAACAAATATTCGATTTAGAATTTTTATATATTTAAAATTAACGTAGCTTTAATTTAAAATATCTTATTCAATTATGTAACAAAGTGAAAAAACTGTAAATACTTTATGAATACATAAGTAGTTAAAATTTTCGCGAATTATTTATTTGTATCTTCTTCTCGCAGCTGAACGTAAGTATTTTTTTTAACCGACTTCAAAAAAAAGGAGGAGGTTCTCAATTCGTCGGAATCTTTTTTTTTTTTTATTTTTTTTATTTTTTATGTATGTTCCCCGATTACTCAAAGATGCGTGGACCGATTTAGAAAATTCTTTTTTTGTTTGAAAGGGTATAGTTCACAGATGGTCCCATAGTCACCAAGTCAGGATCTGATGATGGGATCCTGGAGAAATCGAGGGAACTCTTCAAATTTTATAAGCACACTTGAAGTGATTTGGGTATTGTTTAAAAGAGTAATTTTTTTCAGGTTGTATTATGGTCATCAGGTCGGGATCTGATGTTGGGATCTTGGTAAAATCGAGGGAACTCTTCAAATTTTGCTAGTATACTTGAAGCGATTTAGGTATTTTTTATAATTACTATTGCATTTCCTTGCAGTCATCCAGCAATGACTGTATTCATCAAGTCAGAATCTGATGATGGGATCTTGGAGAAATTGAGGGAACTCTTCAGATTTTAGAAGCATAGGTACTTCCAGCGATTTGGGCATGTTTTCCAATGCCTTGCGCATTACTTGTTTTCCACTAAAAAGTAAAAAATAAAATGGAAAATTCTTTCCAAAAACCAACTTCAAATGCCACTACAAAGAGTGAAATAATTTTTAATGTACACCAATTCGAAGTCGGGCAATGTTTCGTTCATTCATTAATAGTCCTCCGTATTGTCGATAATTTTGTCGTTTCTTTGCACATAAAGTTTTATAATACGAAGGACTATTAATGATTGAACAAAACATTGCCCGACTTCGAATTGGTGTACATTAAAAATTATTTCACTCTTTGTAGTGGCATTTGAAGTTGGTTTTTGGAAAGAATTTTCCATTTTATTAAATAATAAGATTGTTAATGTTCTGTAAATACAGAAACGCAAGATTTTTTGAAACGTATTGTTTTCTCGCTTTCAGGCTTTTTTGTGATTTTAATACTTACGTTTCTTTAACTTTTACTTGAAAATTTAATTATGTGAAAACTTCTAGTTCATACACCAACTTATAGTTCATACTCGTGTTAGATGTGTGTTAGATGCTGAGATGAAGCTAACTTCATTCAACTCGTGCGCTGCCATTACCACAGATAAGAGAAGTAAGTTTATACTGACAAGGGCAATAAATACCACAGGTCAGAGTAAACAAAAATCTCGATACCTAAAACGCAAACTAGATATTATAAAAAATGGTTAAGTACGAGTTAGAATTTCGCACTGAGGTCCAAGAGTTCCGTACACTATGTAGATGTAAGGCGACCAAATAGTTACAACCGAAGGTGTAGCGAGGATTTTTGTTTTCACACCGCAAAACTGTTGTTTGTAAAGTGTTGTTTTCAGTTTTCCTGTAAAATATACATTCCTTTTTTGCTACCGAAAAAAAAATTCACGTAAAATACATGGGCTTCAAAGATAAACCCATTCAGTAACCTATATATTTTATTCTTGAGGAACAAGAACCTTACAATTAGGTACTTAAAATACGGTTTCCCAGGATCTTGACAAAATTGCTTCAATATCCAAATGAAAAAATTTAATTTAACGTGATTTGTATGTCAATATTTTTGGTCTATTCGTTCAGCGTAGATGATTTCAATTAAAGCTTTATCAAAATGGTCTAATAGGTATAATTAAGATACCACAACGAAACAAAAACTCAAATATTTCAGCAATGGTATGCAGATTAGGTAAACCCGGACATCAGCTAATGCAAACGATATTATTGTACGCAATGTTGCAATAATAAATAATGTAGAAATAGCGTTGTGGCTATGAGCAAACCGTGAAATTTACACCTCTCAGATACAAAAACCACAAGTGGAAAATTTAAAAATTTAAAACACCCATGACTTTTGCAGACTTGTAATTGAAAAAGGATTAAATAATTTTTTTTTAAACTCCCCGACTAAAGGAAAGTAAGAACTAAAAACCTATCAGTATAATTACAAATCCAAGAAAATCCGTCGGAGCTGCTGTGTTTTGCCTATGGCGGTGTTGATGGTGCTGTTTACCAGTTGATGACTAATTCAATTTCTTGATACTCTCATATACCGGCAGTTTATCAATGCTTACTAATTTCATTAATTGATATTGGAAACGAAAATAGCGATGGCAGCTCCGACGGATTTTCTTGGATTTGTAATTATACTGATAGGTTTTTAGTTCTTACTTTCCTTTAGTCGGGGAGTTTAAAAAAAAATTATTTAATCCTTTTTCAATTACAAGTCTGCAAAAGTCGTGGGTGTTTTAAATTTTTTAAATTTTCCACTTGTTTTATAGTTTTCGATTAATATATTAATGTAATTTAAAAGATATTATTATTAAAAATGAAAATTAATCTTCAAACTTGCCATTAGCTCCTCTATGCAGCATCTAAAGGCATTATTTAACCCTAGATGTATGTAGGATGTATGATCTAGGGTTAGATGTACTATGTACATCTAAAGGTTTGGAGCCAAGTTCAAACATACGAATCCCTATTTACTAGACTGTATACACAATACGTGTTTAATAGAAAGATAACACATTAAACACAGGGAATTTCTCTATTAAAGTAAGAAAAACTGAGCGAGGTGCGGCTGGCGCCGCCCCTCGGAGGCTGACGCCCTGGGCCATGGCCCTCTTGCCGGGTAAATGCGCCATATTCATTAATTAATCCTCGCCACCAAGCCTAATGTGTTAGAATAGTTTAACCAAATCAAATGAGCCTAAACTCGAGGTATTTACTAGTTACCATTATTATGCATCGCTAATCAGCCCCATGTTGCATCGTCAGACCCTCGTCACCAAATTTAATGTTTGAGACTAGTTCAAACCAACCCAATCACTAACACAAGGAATTTACTAGAAATATATTAAAACAGAGAATTTCCCTTCCAAGTCATACAGATACGTTTATTGTGGCGCCCTCTGCTGTTCAATCACAAGAACAATTATCTACAAACCATTGGCAATGACTCACTAGTATTTTGTACAAAACTGTATCCAACTGTACAACTGTTTTGGGAACATTCGTTTGCACTGTAAATGTTTTTTTATGGCGCCTCCTGGTGATCGATGTTCATAACAACTATCTATGAACCATTGCCAATAAATACGAAACATTATACAGAAAACTGCATCTAAATCGGTAAAGCCGTTTTTGAAATAAATGGGAACATTCATTTGCAATATAAATGTTTTTATGGCGCCCCCTGGTGATCGATGTTCGTAACAACTATCTAAGAACCATCGCCAATGAATACCAAACATTATACAGAAAACTGCATTTAAATCGGTCAAGCCGTTTTTGAAATAAATGGGAACATTCGTTTGCAATATAAATGTATTTTATGGCGCCCCCTCGTGATCGATGTTCGTAACAACTATCTAAGAACCATTGCCGCTGAACACCAAACATTATACAGAAAACCGCATCTAAATCGGTCAAGCCGTTTTAGAAATAAATGGGAACATTGATGTGCACAAACGAACACACAAACAAACAAACAAACAAACAAACAAACAAAAATATTTTTGCATTATTGGTTTTTGTGAACAATTTAACATACAATCAAACATAAAATATTTTTAATAGAGTAATGTACAAACGGTCTCTCACCCTAAACGCATATACCCGTACTCCGTTCCGTCGTGGGTAATAGCCAAAACTGTCACTGAATAAATCTATACACAATTTATTACGATATCTTTGTTATGACGTAGGTACCTATTTAAACTTTGGAATTGGTAGGTATGTAATGAGTTGTGAAAGTCACACATAAATCGAATCGACTAAATAACTGATCATCGAATCCTTACAGAAAAAATATGTAACGGAAAATAATCGTTATTGACAAGAAAATGAATTTTCTCTCTAATAAACTCTCTTTCAGAAAAAAAAACCCAAAAAGCATCTAATTTTGTCATACTTTCGAAATTGTCTGCAAAACGGCGCAAGCTTTTTAATGAATTCTTGCAAACAAAAAAGTGCATACAAATTACAATAACTTTGATTAAGAGTTTTGTTTTTAGGCCTTCTAACAATCGTGTAAAGTAATAATTTCCCCGCCTACCTATTATTTTATTGCCTTTCTGTTATCTTAATCTTAGGTCGAAAGTTAACACAAAGATTTCATTATAAAGTATCATGTCGATATTGGGTAACCCAAGTCATTTAGGAATTATTATTAAGATGAGGAAAATCCTTTCTTATCATCTACATTTTTGCATATATATTTTATTTATTAATTTGCAATGAACCCATCTAACCCGTTTTGATAAAGCTGACAGTGTTGGCCCCAACCCAGCTAGCCATGACTTTTTCTTTCATGTTTTTGTATTACCCTGTATCTTGCATTAAAAATATATGACACCAGACACGCTCAAAAATCAAAAAATATGCGTAACCTAATAAGACAAACTAACCTAGGGGGGCTGGCCCAGCAACCTCCGCGAGTGCCCGAGTGCTACGGTGCCTCTCTGTAGTGCACGGGCCGGTGCTCCCTGGTAACGTCGGTTAATAACCGACGGCTAATAGCTTGGCCCGGTGGATAGGTGACGTTTCTTCGCGTGTCCCTCTGAGCCCCAGCAGAGGGCACAGCGTCGAAACGGGTATACCTACCCTGGAGGAGGAAGAAAACCTCATTAAAAAATTACAGGCGGGGGCGGAAACGCCTACAAGTCCCTTCGGGGCACTACGAGGAAGACAACCTCGTAAAAAAAATCACCGAAGTGGGCGGGAACGCTCGTCGAGAGGGATAATTACGGTGGCACATCCCTCTCGCAGGAGACGCACCGGTTGCTGGCGGACGAACTCCACCAACAGGCCGTGGAGGTGGCGTGCCCTGTTCAGGACGCGCCTCCCAGGAGGAGTCGGCGGTGGTCAGGCAGCAGCGACGGGACCTGCCGCTCAGGTGGCGGGTCGGGGCCTGGTGGGAGCGCGGTGAATACGCAAGTGATTCCCGTACTCCCGCCAACGAGGTCCGTCGTGGCAAGGGACAGGTTTTAGTGGGTGCAAGCCCCACATAACCCCTCCGTTTCTCCTGACGGAGGGGTATGCGTTAGGCATTTCCTGTCGATAAAAAAAAAGACAAACTAACCTATCAATCAACACGGCTAATTAGTTTAAATTAATTAATAAAGGTATTTATGGCCTCCTTGTTTACTAATTTAATCACTTGCTTAAATCTCGGTTTCAGTTATACATTTTTATGCCAGTAAAATGACCGTGCAAATGTGGGACAGAACAGGTGCAGATTGACTTACTGACCTGGTTTGTTCCGGTAGGTGCATCTGCAGCCGTAACCATATTGCACAGAGTGAAACGAATTAAAAAAATGTACGAATATCAACACTGAATTGATACGTCATGTGATCAGAATTCTTATACATTTTTAGGGTTCCGTACCAAAATGGTAAAATGGAACCCTTATGGTGCGACTTTCTCCGTCTGTCTGTCCGTCTGTCTGTCCGTCACACTCGATTATTTCAGTAACTACCGGAGCTATCGATATGAAATTTGGAATAGTTGTGTATATTAGTGGCCCAATGACACTGGAATAAAAAACAAATGGAAATTATTTTTGTTCTTATTTAAAAAGGGGGGAAAATCGGAGGGTTGAAATTTAAAAGTGAGATAACTGTACTGTGTGGGGTATCATATGAAAGGGTTTACTTTGTACATTCTAAAACCGATTTTTAATTATTTTTAGTCATGATAGTTTTTGATTTATCGGGGAAAATGTCTAAAAAAATACCGTTCCCCCCCTTATCTCCGGAGTTTACCAATCGAAAAATCTCAAATAATTATGGTCAATAGGAATTTACGTATATTTTACAGGAAAACTATAGCCAATGCTCTAACTAGCATAGTTTTTTTTTATATTAACAATAAACCTCTACAAACAAAGTTAGTTTTGCGGTTCATTAACAAAGGTAATTACAACGCAAGTTCTTCTAAGTACTCGTCGCGTCGTCAAATAAACTTATTGGTTTTTGCTTGATTGTTTTGCTTCAGTACTTCTTGAGTACGGAACCCTCGGTGCGCGAGTCCGACTCGCACTTGGCCGGTTTTTTTTTAATTTCATTTCATTCTATAACACGCATAGAAACAAAATTATCATATCAGTATGGCTCAGGCCCTTGAACAAACTTAAGCCCACATTATCAACAAAGCGAAAAGAAAAATAAATAAAAATGGCCTTACTTACAGGAACAGGACACTTATGAATGGGCAGGAAAAGTTATAAGTTATAACTTTCATCACTTGGCCCTAAATCTTGGAACTGCAAAGGTGTTGTTACACAGTTTCCTTGCTTAATTTAGGCAAGAGATAAACAAGGATTTTGCATAATCCACAATATCCTCCGAGCGAAGGAGGGTCGATTCAGCTAGTTGATAAAGAATATCATGTTACTAAGCATATGATGAACAGAAAACTTAACACGTGCATTAAACAAGTGCAAAAGAATGTTCGAAACTTGAGTCTCTGTCAGCTGCCGAAAATAAAAACATAGCGTGTCCTCCGATGTGAACAAAGTATGATCTCAGACATATAAGGTTCCTTGGATTTTTTGTTAGGTGTCGTGCTTGAATTCATAACAAGATTTACAGCCAAGCACTTATCAGCGAGATCAGACGCTCATTCTATCTGTCACCGATGAGTCATGATGAAATTGTCGATCAAATATGTCATTTCCAAACATTTTTTGAATTTCGCTCGATTTAAATATGGAATGAGAGAACGTCAGATGATCGTAGATATCAAGGCAACTTCTAAGGCTAAGATATCAAGGAAACTTAAAGAAGTCTAATTAACTACCCTAATACTGTCTTAATCTAAAGCCGTGCTGGAAGAAAATCCATTTGGATTAAGCGCTGCTATTGTACCGTGTTTTATTGTGTGCAATAAAAATTAAATATATAATAAATAACTGACTGAATAGCAGTGCACAGCTCATTCAACTGGACGCATGAGCCTGAAAATAGGCATACAGACAACTATCTTTTATGACGTATCACGGAAACGTTACTTCCATGTTTCCAGGATCAAGCCAAGTATAATCTGAGTGCCTTCAAGAGAAGATTGAATATTATGCATTTTGTAGTCAACCGTGCTCCACCCTAGACCGCATCATTGCTTTCCATCAGGCTTGCTTGATTCCACAAGCCTGTGAAAATTACCTTAGACATGATGAAAATAATATAAAACCAATCCTTTATATTTCTGGGACTTCATTCGTAGCCTGCGATCTAAGGGGGATCTAAAAATAAAAAGTAAACAGCCATTAAATGTTAAATTTGGCTCATGTCCAAATGTAACATATTTAATGGCTGTTTAATGTAATGGCACGGGAATAGATGCAGCCGAAACCTTTGCAAATTTCTTTGAAACTGTGTTACCATTTTTACCCGGCTGAGTTTGTTGTGGGCTTCTTCTCAGCGGCAAGGCGCGTTTGTTGTCGTAAGCCTCGTAAACTTAGTTTTAAGTCCTAAAATGGTTATCAGCATTAAAGAGACCGTGTAAAATGAAATGACTTTTCATATGAGCCTCTGTACTTCTGTATGCCAGGATTGCTAGGCCTATATGAAATAAAGAATTTTCTATTTCTACTTCTATTTACTTATCGTCATCTATATTCCGTGTTCCACGTTGTCGTCGCTTTGTTATGCCGATAGACGTTCGATAAGGCGTTGCGTATTAAGACCAATGAAACCATAAACCAAAACTATGTACGTTAGGAGAACGAGGTCAATATGTTAACTTCGTTAGGAACACCCATCGGGTCAAGCTTTATCAGAGCGATTGATTACAACTTCGTTATTTTCCTTATTTCTGGTGAAGTAGGTAATTGTGTGCACCTATTGTTTGATATGATCATCATCAGCCCATTTCAGTCCACTGCTGGACTAAGGGCTCCCCATTTGCACGCTTTCCGCTTCTGCTTTATAATTTGGTGTAGCCACTGTCTCCCGCT
Organism: Coenonympha arcania; assembly: GCA_036785405.1. NCBI lineage: Eukaryota > Metazoa > Arthropoda > Insecta > Lepidoptera > Nymphalidae > Coenonympha > Coenonympha arcania. Next base: position 11,654,831 of record CM072067.1, read on the forward strand.
GTCCTAACGATATCATCTCGCCATCGTGCAGGTGGTCGGCCGATGCTTCTTCGTGAAGGTCGCGGTTGCCATTCCAGTAGCGCCCTGCTCCAACGTCCGTCTTCCCTCCGACCCACGTGACCCGCCCAGTTCCACTTTAAAAGCGCCACTCTTTCGATATACAACTGCTGATTGCTGTTGAAGATTTTGATTGTCGTAAGCATCAACTAGGAAATTTGTATGAAATTCGAATACAGGTCTAGTATTTCTGTAGGGTTCCGTACCCAAGGGGAAAGAAACGGGACAAGCACTAAGACTCCCCCGTCCGTCCGCATATCATCAGGCTGTCTCTTGAACCGTGTTTAGACACGGTGAGCTAGACATTTAAAATTTTTACATGTATTCTGTTGGCCCGCTATAGAAACTAGTAATACAAAATAGAATAAAATAAATATTTGAGGGCGCACTTGACCAATTTTTATCTGTAATCTTCATCTGTCATATTTATGGCACTAATCTTTTCAAAAAGTAGTTAAATCAAGTTTGGATTAGAGCACAGTTTTAATACCTACAGATATACTTGGATTTACGTGCAAGGTAAGTAACTGATAAATACAACAGTGCATTGTTATTTGATAGTACTTATAAAAAAAATACACAGATAATTATAATATGAGCTCAATGACATGAGATCCTATGCAAGCATGTTGCTAAAAACGTGGGAAATGGAGTATTCAAGACTCTTATGAGCTATGTACCTAATAGCTTGAAATGACTTCATTTTATCTAATGTCTATTCAAGTTCTAAGCATCTAGGTCTAGGTATAAATACCTATTCTACTGTTGAAGTGCGAGTAACATTTGCGCATCAAAATTGTCAATACTATTTGGGGATTTTTTTGAGATTTGCAATTTTAAGCTCACCTAAAGTCTACGCTTATTAATGTCGGAATATAAAAAATAGATACGCCTTTTGTGCGCTATGGGAGTCAAAAGATCCTTTTTAAATGCAGAGCCAGAAAGCCACAGCAAAGGTTTTGATAATAAGGTTCCGTAGACAGTCTTATACACTGACGATTTTATTGCCATAGCTGGACTGAAGATCACAACTGCCCCAATGTTACATACAAAAAGCCTGTACGTCTTTACTGTAAACCAAATATTAAAAATTCTCTAAAAATTTTTGATCCTTAAGAACTTCAAGATAAACTTACATGTTAGGTAGGTACAACACGTTTGCAAAATTCGTAATCACTAACGACATACCTGACCGTGTTAAAATATCCGATTTCAAATGAGTTAAAGCTTAATCATTAGCACAATGACTACAGTTAAGTAATTAAACTTAAGTAGTTAACTGGGGTAAGTTAAAGCTAATGCGTGCCCCGTGTGTATACTTACCTACTCCGGATTCCATATGGACGCTTGACAACACTTCTGCCCAACGTCCATTATACTTTATAATGGTGACATTCAATGATAAGCTGACACACTGATCAAAATGACAATGGAAGAAATATTACGCGCAAGCATGAAGCATGATGAAGAACATGAGGATTTGTCGAATACCTTGAGTTGTTGTTTGAGAGAATAACGTGAAGTCTATAATAGGCCTATTTTTCCACCAGAGATGTATGCTATGCTACGTGGTTATGGATGCGTTTGATATCCACCAATCATATTCATTGGTGCACACAGCTTAGCACTGGTGGAAACGGATTCAATTGAGATATGTTTTTATATAGAAGGATGCGTGCTTAGGATGCCTGCTATGGGCCTTCGCGAGGGATGTAGATATCTATGTGCAGAGCAGAGTACCTACAGTATCCTCGCACAGCTACATAGCTTAGTATTGGTGGAAACGGTCACATATTTTCGTAGCGTAGATTTCATATCTATAGAAAAACACCCCGTCACTGAAAACATTCATGCTCATCTCGCAAACATTTTCGAGTGGTGGAAATCGAACCCATGTCCTCCAACGGAGAAGACAGGACTATTAACGTCAGGTCGTCAAATATTTATACAGCGTTGTCACATATGTATACGTCATATACATAAATATGTATACGTCAAGCAAATTGTAAATGGGCAATGCGAGTATGTTACTTTTTACTTGCTGATAAAATCTGTTCCGTTGGCAACATTCTCAAAGATGTGTGTAATAATATTTGTGATATGCTAAACCTCACTCAGCAAGAGCGAAATACTATGGAAGAACTCATTTTATTCACCGACTTTAAAAAAAAGGAGGAATCTTTTTTTTTAAGCACTTGCTTGACAGTAGGCCGTAAAAAGGTGTTGGGACAGCGATTTGGATATATGAGCATCCGATCATACATCTTTTTATCCACCGCACCTTTTTATTTTTATATCCGAACTATAAACCTTTTTCGTACAAGCAAACAGTAGCACCTTCTGTCAAAATTCTATAGGCAGCTGCTGACTGCTGAGCGAAATACATTGTGGCCTTACTGCTGGTGACACAACAAGCATTTTTGGCACCGGTAAACTGGCGAAATTTTGTTGCACCACCCTATTTGTTGGGAGAGACATTTATTACTTCTTACATCTTTCGGCCCTTACAAAAGATCGCGGAACGGCATTTCATAACTGGTTGTCGGTCGAACTACTGATAATACATTACCTAACTTTGTTATATTGTAATCAATTGCAAACAATCATTATACGGTCGATAACCTAATAGGCGAGTCGAGAATTAATGTTTGTTTGTTATTACCAGAGATTTGCGTCAAAAAAGGCGTAATAAAAACCGTGCATAGAAATGTTGATTATTTATCAAACTTATCTTTCGCCACTATTATAGCTTGAAGCCGCTTCATTTGAAATTATTTCTAATCAGTTCATACACTGCATGTGGTTCACTAAACTTAAAAATACTTTGGTGTCTTAAATTATGACACCATGAGTAAAAACAATTTTACCCACTTCAGAAAAGAAGGAAGTTCTTAATTAGCTGCGTATTTGTATGAATGAACATAACCTATACGTATTTTATTCATTCGACCATTTCATTCATCCAAACATAAAAATTTCATTGGGGTAGGTATTTGCTGTATTATTTTTCTATATTAACATAAGGTAGGTACTGTTGCTTTTCTGTATCATAACATTACCCCTTCACAACTATTGCAATTTCGTGTTTTCGCAAATCCCGTGGGAGCAAGGATTTTTCCGGGGTAAAGTACCATAGCGTAGTATGCATCAATCCTGGGTATAGTAGGAATATCTCCATCCCAAATTTCACTCAAATCGGTTCAGTAGTTGCGGCGTGAAGGGCTATACACTTACAAAATTTTGCCTTTACAATATTAGAACTTTAGTGTGATTATTTGTTAGGAACTTAGCACGCGGACGCCTCTGGTGACGCCTGCCTCACTGAACCTCCTATTTTCCCCCTTAGAGGAGGAAATATTGATTTAAAATGTTTAGCAGATGTATAAGAAACTTGTTTTGTTTTTTAAACAAAATCAATTCTGGTGTTCGCGTTGTAAGTAATTAAATATCCATAATGTTGCTATTAATCAGATATCAACGACCTGATAATAGCACATGGTATCGAATAGGTAGGTTTAAGCAAAAAAAGTGGTACCTCTTTTCCATTTGAATAGAAAGGTAACTGAACTGTTCAACCTTATTGAATTCTGACCTCTGAACTAGCGAATGGGCGATAACGAACTCTAACGAAGCGTCTTGAATGGCTCATAGCTAAACCGTTTGTTAACACGAGCAGAGAAACACTATCCTACGTCATATTATAAGTACTTAGATAATTGGTAGTAATTCTGTTGTGCAAAATCTCTTAAATAAACTAATTATGCGCGTCTAAAAATAGTGCTATACCTATACTTTTGAGAAAGGATAGCCAATTCCAGTATCTCTAAACTTAGTTTGGTTTAGAGAATTTGTAGAACGGGATTGGCACCAATCTCTAACTATCTCTATTAGTAAGAATGCCTTCTCAGACTTTGGCCATATTATTATTATTAAATTTCACTTAACCCAATGTTTGTCTGTATGTGATCAAATCTTGGAAGTTAAATTCGACCCACTTCTCGTTTACCGATTCAGCTGCGTGTGTTAACAAAATTATTACGACATGGATGATGGACCTGTTCTGATGATGGACTCCGAGGGTGGCCTCGGAGTTCAATGTCACAACCCTCAAGTTTGGATTCGTTTGATCCGTCTTGACGAGTACTGTGATGCTAGATGGTAACTTAAGATAATGATAAAATTAAACACAGTTAGTTCATCCGTAGTCCCTTTGAAAAGTGTTCTTTTCCGTTTTTCGTATTAAATACGTCACTCTAATGAGTGACGTATTTAATGACTAGGTATTTATCGCATCGGTGTACGTTACATAGTTTTGCACTGGCAGACAATTTTTTAATATCTAATCGTATAATACCAAATTACAATGTTAGAACGGATAGCTTTAGAATTCTAATAATGAATACAATGTCTTATGCAACATTTTACTATCATAAAAATACCGCCAAGTGCGAGTCGAATACGCACTTCATGGGTTCTGTACCGTCGAGCTAACTGAAAGTTTATGTTATGTACACCCATTTCACTTTCATTGGTTTTTGTTGTTATATGAGATTTAATACTCATACTGTAATAGTATCAAGTAACCTTATAATCAATTCAAATAATTATTAAAAACGTCCACCGTCCAAGGGGGGTCAAAAATGGCAAAAAAGTATTACCGCGTAGAATGATTCTAAAAAAATTCTTTGATTTTTGTGATTTTTGCTACAGCGGCGAAAGTTATACACACTATATAAAAATTCAACTGTCTAGAGTCTAGAATGATACCTATTGCGAATCATGTTACAGTTGGTAAATACACAGGACCTGGCGGACCACGTGGCAAAATGTCGCCAGTTTACTGGTGTCAAAAACGTTTGTTTTGAGACCAACGGCGTCAGTAGGTAACTAGGTCTATAGACCGCGGTTCTAGCTGCAGACCACTATTAATTTAGTCCCGCGGGTTTCCACCGGGACAGTTTTCGTCTAATTAGCGAGAATTTTGACAAATTGCACTACTTTTTTCATGTAGAAGGTTTGCGAAAAATGTTTAGATGGGGCTAGTAAAAAAAAAGTGTACGGAACCCTAAAAAATTATGTGAAGCATGTAAATACGATTCATCATGTCAACGCTATGGCGGTATGAGGAATCCGATACAGAATGCATATGAGACCCATTGTCTATGCGCTTGCTCTAGAAAGCCGGGTGGTTTCGCAATCACGCATCAATATAACCAATTACATACAAAATTTTATGGCAATCGTTTTCGTATAGCTGCCGGTCGGTTGCACCGTTTAGTGTAGTAAGTTGATTGCTAAACTAAATCTAATAAAAAAAATCTCGTGTAACAGTGTTTGTATCAAAACTCCTCCAAAACGGCTTGGCTGATTTTTGTGTATTTTTGTTGTGTATGTGTATTTAGTAGGTCTGAAAATAGGACGTACTTAAAAATTTTCTTCATACCCCTAAGTCAGTAATAACTCACATGGCAAAACAACATTTGCCGGGACCCACAGACCAGGGAATGACAAGGCTGTGTTCGTAACAAAACTCCTCCGTATCTAACGGCTTAACCCATTTTTTATGATTTTTTTATCTACTTTCGGTAGGTCTGAGGATAGACCGTAAGCTATTTTTTATACCCCTAAATGGCAAAACAACGTTCGCTGGGTTGTGTTGTTATTTTATACTTTTTCCTGATCATAGGTATAATTGTTCAGGTGGTCATGGTCAAGCAAGCGTTCAATTTTCCAGACATCGGTCAACTTTGTAACAACTAACAAACAATAAACTTCCCTATTTGGATAAAAATTTATAGCTAGTGATTTACTTACGGAAAAATAAATGAAACGTACGACAATTTGTGATGTTATGGTAATTTTTCTTTAGTTCAACTTTGAATATTAATTTTCTACGCACGTGCTCTTTGAACACGTAATAAACATTATACCTACTTATTACACAGCTCTGCTCTTAAAATACGAGATGAGATATTTTTTACGAATGACGCATTCCTATACCGGCGTCACTTTCCTATGGTCTCTCGAGAGCCATACAACTTCATGCTCATGCAATATGCATTATTTATCAGCACATATTATCGTAATCGGATGAGTAAATACTTGTCTTGCATCTTAAAAGTGTTTCACTTTCGTGCAATTATTATTGGAGTACCTAATCCATTTTAAGAGTAGCAAAAATAACTCCCATACCTACACCGATTAAAGTCACATCTAAAAATATTTTTAATATATTATCAAACTAGTACTCAAAAAGGAGACGTTTTCCTGTGTGCTTAGCTTGCAGAAAGTTATTCTTTTTGGCACTAGATTTTTTTTCCTCCTGCTTTATTTTTAACATCCAATATTTAAACTCATGCGGGAAGTTCTTATCATAAAGTTTTCTGTACCTATAGCGACTATTTTTTTTTTTACTTGAAATTACTATTTTATAGCGTAGATATAATGACTTTTATCTACCTACTAACAAAATAAAATAAATAAAAGTAGTGTTACTCATCTTTGTAGTGGTTAGTTCTATTTTTTTTCCTCCTTCGGTTTAGGTATAACAGTGTGCATGATAACTGTAAAATATTAGTTAACTTCCTTTTTTTCAATTGGTTTGTTTGTTTTTAATTGTATTTTTTTTTCATCTTTTATCTGTGTCTTGTCAGTAATATGGAATAAGCTGGAATGGGACGTAAAAATGGGTATAAGTTCTCTTAAAGCATACTACTACCAGTAGTACAATACAATACAATACAATACAATAGCCTTTTATTTCCAATTACAATAATAATAATAATACAGTTACATTATAATAGAGTTTACAAAATGTTAAAAAGTCAACTTTCATAATTATTGCATGCAACATATATATGTAATTAAATAGTCAAAATGCATTTATTTTATTGGAACGCCCATTTTCGGGCAAAGGCCTCCTCCATCTCTTTCCATTTAAGTCTATCCCTCGCCAATCTCGTCCAGGTGATCCCTGCCGTCTCGTTTAGGTCGTCACGCCAGCGCCGCCGCGGACGACTTCTCGGTCTGCGCTTGTCACGAGGATACCAATGAAGTAACTTTTCGGTCCATCTTCCATCGGTACTTCTCGCAATATGTCCAGCCCAACGCCATTTAAGGAGGCATGCCAGCTTTGCCGCGTCAATTATTTTTGTTTTCGATCGAATGATCTCGTTTTTTATTTTATCTTTAAGTTTTAGGCCTAGCATGCTCCTTTCCATGGCTCTTTGGGTTACTTGAATCTTGTGCATATTTTCTTTGGTAATCTGCCATGTTTGGCAGCCGTAGAGTAGAGTTGGCGTCACAACCGAGTCCATTGCTTTCTTTTTCAGTTTTATGTCAATTTGTGATTTAAAAATGTGTTTAAGACACCAGTAGGACGTCCAAGCTTTTTTGATTCGTCTGTCTATTTCATCATTGTAGTGCCCTGTAAAAGATATACTCTGGCCCAAGTACACGTAGTCATTTACGTACTTGATAATTTTCCCATGTATAACGACTTTACCTTGCTCTCCATTTGACATAATACAAGTTTTTTCAGGATTCATCTCCAAGCCACACTTTCTGCTTTGTAAGTCTAAATTTTCGAGCATATGTGACAGCTGATGTTGATTATCTGCTAAAATGACTATATCATCAGCGAAGCGAAGATGGTTCAGATATTCCCCGTTTATGTTAATCCCTAGGCCTTCCCAATCTAGCCTTCTAAAAATGTGCTCTAGGAGAGCCGTAAAAAGGTTAGCAGATATCGGGTCGCCTTGTTTCACTCCACGTCTTATGTCAAATATTTTGCCTCTTTTTTCTAATTTTATAGTAGCTTTGCTCTTTGAGTATATCTCTTTGAGAATGGAAATGTATTTTATGGGTATGTTTTGCTCTCCTAGAGCAGTCCATAGTGCCTCGTAAAAAATTGAATCGAAGGCCTTGGTGTAGTCCACAAACGCTATATATAACGTTTTTCCATACTCTACATATCTCTCCATCACTTGTTTTAAAGTAAATATATGGTCCAACGTAGAGTAGTTCGTTCTAAAGCCGGCTTGTTCTCTAGGTTGTTGTAGTTCAAAATTTCTTTTTAATCTACCCAATATTACTTTCGTAAATAACTTGTAGGTTGTCTGGAGAAGACTAATGGGGCGATAGTTGTTAATGTCTTGAGGGTTACCCTTCTTATATAGTAGCTTTATATTTGAAATTTCCCATTCTTTTGGTATTTTCCCTTGACTCATAATGTCGTTAAATAATCGGGTTAAAATGGGCGTTATAGGCTCTACAAGAGCTTTGATAGTGTCATTTGTTATATCATCTTCTCCTGGGCTTTTCATTGTTTTTAAAGAATTAATAGCGTGTCGGATTTCACTTTCTAAGAATACAGGAGACTCTACCGTACCCGCTTCTCGATTTGTAGACTGTATTTTATCTTGTAGTGGCATGCTGTATAGGTTCTGGTAAAAGTCAGTAGCTATTTCTAGCAATGTATTTCTATTTGTAGAAGTTAATCCCGTTTTACTTTTTAATGTTGGTATCCACTCTTTGGTGTTATTCAAACGTTTATTACCTCGTTTTACGGATGCACGTTTCTCTAATTCTTCTTCGAAGATTTTTAGTTTACGGCGTTCTTTGTTTGTTTTTATTCGTTTCCTTATTTTTTTGTACAAGTTTTGGAGTCGTTTCCTGTCATATTGTGTTTTAATTGGTTTTTCTTTGAGCTCAGTTCTTTCTGTTATAAGTTTCTTAATATCTTCTGTTATTATATAATGCATATTATTATTTTTCTCCTGTTTTGGCAGTGTATTGACGCTTTTTTTTATTGTTTGGATCAGATGTGTATAATTTTTTTGTATGTCTTTTGTACTTTTATAAGAGTTTGATAGCTCTATAAAAGAGTTTTTCAACTGTTCGCACTCGATAGGCATGTAGCCAGATTGTTTGCTTTTATATGTTTTCCTTGATTTTGGTTTCTGTGCACAAATGGATATTGTTGCCCGGACCAGTTTATGATCAGTCGGGTGTGAGGTTCCAATGATTTCAATATTTTGTATGGAATAAATGTCACTTCTTCTGCATATGAAAAAATCTATCTCATTAAGGGTACGTCCGTCCGGCGATCGACAAGTCCATTTCCGTTTAGTTTTTTTATTAAAATGTGTATTCATAATGTATAGCTGATTTTCAAGACAAAAGTTTACTAGCCTCGATCCCCTGTGGTTGCGGGTTCCATAGCCCCAGGGTCCCATGACAGTGCTCTCTTCTGGGTTTGCATAGCCAATTTTTGCATTAAAATCTCCCATAATATATGTTTTTGAAAGAGAATTCTCCATTGCTAGCAGAACGTCATTGTATAGACTCTCTAGTTCTTCTTCTGATGACTTTTCGGTCGGGGAGTATACTTGTATGATGCTAAGAGCGGTATTTTCCATACTTATGTCCAATCTGGCGACTCTATCTGAAATGGTTATAAAATCAATTATATTATTTTTAAACTTCTTTTTTATCATAAATCCCACCCCATTTCTACCACTTTTCTTTCCTGTATACATCAAAATATATTCTTCATGTTGTATGATGTGGGTTCCTTCTTTTTTAACCTCACATATTCCTAATATGTCATATTTAATATTTCGTAGAGCATACTCTAGTTCGTCTTGGCGGCCTATTCCTACTAGTGATCTAACGTTGAGTGTACCAATGTATAATCGATGGATGGAGGGTGTCCGTCTACTACTCTCACGAGGACGAGTCGGCTTGAGAGAGATGCAATTAATTAATATACTGGAATTTTTATTAAAATACACAGATTGGAGAGAGGCCTTTTGTTGCTAACTTCGATGTGATGTCGTTAAGTCTGAAAGAATTTGAGGTGATGAGGCTGTAGAGCTTGATGGAGCCTGTTTAGTTATCATATACGAATTTATGGATGTTCTGTTCTTTTTGTGAATAGGGTTATTAGTTGTGTGACGCGGTAGAATTTCTGGTGAAGGCTGAGGTTTCCTTTTGTAATTTCTACTTTTAGGGCTCTGCTTAGTTTTTGGTGAGTTGTTGCTGGTGCTCTTGTTGTCAAGTGAAATAATTTTATCTTGTTTCAGTATGACTTTTTCACCTTGCTCTCTTCTAGATAGAAATTCTTTTTGTAGTTCTTTTCTTTTTTGCAGGATTTTAGGCGTATAGTCTTCTTTTAAGTATATATTACAGTCTTTGAGTAGACTTTTATTCCGTAGTATTTTAATTTTAAGCCCCATAGTTGTTACTGTTAGCACAACTGGTCTAACGTTTCCGTTTCTCTTTCCCAGTCTCCTTACCAGTTCTAGATCTCGTTGTTCACATGAAATCTTCATAGTATGATTTAGTAATCTAAGCATAATTTCTTCTAACTCATTATATGATTTTTCTTTCTCTTCAACTCCGAAAAATATTATATTTCTCTTCTTTAATCTCTGTTCTAATTTTTCTAAGTGTATTTGTTGTTTTTCAAATTTTTCTTCCAATTCTTTGGTTTTTAACTCCATATGTTCTAATTTTTTATTAAAATTTTCATTCAGTTTTTCCAGATTTTCTTGTACTTTACTTATTTCCTGCTTCTGGGAATGCATATCGGCTCGCAACTCTAACAGGATTTCCATCATCTTTTCCTCCATTTTTTGTAATTATGTGTCAGTGCGTCGATACAACCAAATCCGGCAGTCAGAACGTTAATTATTTATGTCAGCGCCCTCTTGTAGAGAGGTAAGTCAGCTCTTTGATTCCATCTAGCGGCGAGTTGGTGGAACTACTGCCTGCTTCAAGTTTTGTCGATCGTAGAATAATTTTGGCCGATATAGTTCGTTTCCTCGTCGATAGATGTCAGTAATATAAATTCATATCAATGATTCTTCATGACATTTATATTATGTATGTATTATCTGTGTTTATATGGTGTTTATAACTACGTCTTTTATAGGTTATAATTTAAAATAATGATGTCACTTTTTATAAATATAGATTTATATCGCGTATTTACTTTTAAAACATCAAAAAAGTCTTTTAAGCATGTCACTAATAGTCCAATTTCAATTAAATATTGTCCAAAGTAAACCTTTCTTGTTGTTGAATTGTCAATGTCCCAGGTTACACATTTAAATGTACTTACGGTTTTTCTTCTTTGATATAGTTTTACATTACCAGTACTCCCAATTATGTTTGTTTAATGAACTTAAAACCTTGATTCAAAGTCAATTTAACGTTGAATTGAGTCCATGTAAACAAAGAAATGGATGACAGTTACACTGCACATTTGAAGGTTAAATTATGTTTTTTATGTAAAATATTGTTCTATTGCACTGTTTTTATGTTTTAGAACAGACACTTGTCCTTTATTTTTATGAATGTTGCAGTTTATATTGTTAAAGAGTCCTTTTATTTTAATTTTCACACTCGAAATTGGCTTTTACCCGTCGTAATATTTAAAGTTGATTTACTGTATAATTACACTATAATTTTAATCGCAAACACTTTCACTAGTTTATTAAGACGTTTTTCACATTTTGTAACGCAAATCTTCGGTAAATTCGTAGAAAAAACTATTTTTCACGATTTTTAAAGCGTTGCACTGCGCATCCATAGCGACGGTCGCGCCCTCTCCTATCAGTAGTAGTATGCTTTAAATCAAATGTATCGGACGGGCCCTGCCCTTGCTATTTTTACGCGTCGGCCCTTTCAGACAATGGAAACGGTAGGGCCGCGCCGCGAAAGCGACGTTCGGATAGCAAGGGACAGGGCCCGTCCTGTACATTTGATGGTCCTTCGAGCCGGATTTACCTTGATACTTTCAGCACCTCCGCGGGGCGCTGCGGAGCTGTGATTATCTTCAATCGTAACTTGTGAGATCGGGCTGGTCACGGGAGGTGGTGGTAAATCCTCAGATCCCATCGCATAAGCATGATTTTTGACGTGACAACGTCTTATAATTTGATAGAGCCGGCTGTACGCACGAAAAAACATGACTCATGCGGCGTTACCTCGCTCGAGGTAACGCCGCATGAGTCCGCTGAGGCGTTCCATGTAAGGCTTGAAGTGCAAGCGAGAGCGCGGAACGAGCGACAAAGAAGCACAATCGTGACGTTGTCACGTTCAACTATCGTCAGTAAACCGACTTTACAGACAACCAATTTTTGACGTGACAACGTCTTATAAATCGATAGAGCCGGTTGCACGCACGAAAAAACATGACTCATCCGGCGTTACCTCGCTCATGCGGCGTTACCGGCGTTACCTCGCGAGCGCGGAACGAGCGACAAAGAAGACGTTGTCACGTTCAACTATCGTCAGTAAACCGACTTTACAGGCAACCAATTTTTTTTGCCACAGATAATGGTAACCAGTATTTCGAGTGCGCTGCTCGTCACCATCATCGTAGCCCTCGCCGATGCGACGGTGCCGGGCACGGCCAGCGCCAACGAGATAAGCCAACGGGACAGGAAGAGGACGCCCAACCCCGGCGCGGCTCTGTACCCGCAGGACACGGAAACTAGATCTCTGAAAACCCTGGACGGGATATGGAACTTCAGAAGGTCACCCGTGGACCCCGAGTACGGTTATCGGAATGGCTGGTACGAGCAGGACCTCGAAAAGGTATCTTTTTAATTATTGAATGGAAGCAGAAATATTTTGCGGAAATCCATAATTAGCAGGACAGATTAATTTGTTTTGCTATAATCCGCTACTCGAAAATATTCTGTATGGTACTATATGCAGGAACACTGCCCACATGAGGATGTCCCGGTGTCGGGACGAAACGTGCATCGAAGAAAGTGTTGGACCTTTATATTATGTAGTCTGAGGTTGGAAAATTGTGTGTGGTGTTTCATGTGGGCAGTGTTCCTGCACATAGTAGGTATACCATACAACATTTTTTCAAGTAGCGGATTATAGCAAAACAATTTAATCTGTCCTGCTAATCTTTTTAATTATTAATTTATTTATTTATTAAAAATATGTTACACACATTCATCATTCATCACATTTTTCCTAGCCGATTCAAATAATAACAAAAAATTAATAACAAGAATAAAGGGTCGTGACAGACGGACAACGAAATGAATTGTAGTGTGTAAAAGTAACTATTTCTTATACAAAAGAGCAAGAAGTTCACCTGATATTAAGTGATACGTCTACCCGTAGCCGTATTAGTTGCAACGCGTGCCACGGTGCTACGATTTTGTATTAGTTATCATCGTAGTGCAGGGTGTCATATGATGATATAACACACTGCAGGGCCTTCATCACCCTGAGACATCATTTAGCAATAATTAAAGCAGGAAGCCCATAATTGAAGTAATTATTCTTACCTGCTTTATTTTTCTTGTCGAAATGAGTAAGTTGCTAAAAATCAAAATAAAACAAATAGTACCCCTGGGAGGACCACGGGCAACACTAAGATCGGCTTAATTACCCAACAAAAGTGTTTTAAATCAGTAATTAATATTTTTATACTTAGTTGCATCAAATTTCTTCTATCGGATACATAAATCAAAAGTGCCCGTTTTTTTGCAAAGAAGTTTTCATTTCAATTCATTTAATGCGAACATAAGTTAGTTCTCAAAATGTCTCAGTTAATAAATTTAAATAGTTTTAAGCTCTGCTTGAAACCGATCAATGATCAAATATTAACACTACAGTACACGCGCCTCTAAAACGTACATTAGTGCTCGCGCGGGCTACACTTGTAAGTTGTAGCCCATTTTAAATTGAAATATTCTGAAATATAATCGTATGATTTTTAAATAAAACACGTTTATTATTATAAATGACATGTATTTAGAAAACCCAAATAAAAAAAGTATCTTTTCTTTCTTATAATTAAAAGAAAATTACAAAATTTCAGACTTCTCAAAAAATCACCTAATTTTTACTGACTTGAGATCAATCAATTTTTGGTGTAGTTGTATGTGCACGCGCGGGCTACATACGTAGCCCAACAACTTTAAATCCTTATTTTTCGCACATGCGCGAGCGTCGAGTGCTCACGCCACACTGAACGCGTCGAGCAACAACCAATCGGAGCTTAGCTAGAGACTCGAAGTCAAATTGCGTGATTTCGCAAAGTTATGAACAAAAACAATACCCTGGGCTACATATGTAGCCCGCGCGTGTGCTCTAGTGTTAACTATGAACAAACAGCTACAAGTCATTGCTTCCCAAACTTAGCAAACGCTCTAATTAAGGGGATTGATTGAATTTATTTTTGTCTTTCTCACTCTCACGGAGATTTGGTAGGTGCGACATGCAGCGTCGCGGAAGAATATAGCAGAAAAACGACGTTTTACCTAATTACTCAAAAACTAAGCCGGTTATCAAAAATCCGTTCTAAGCGTTTTAGGATATTATTATTACCGATACATTTTTTTTTTTTTTTTTTTTTTTTTTTTTTTTCATTTTTACACTAAGCTTTAATTTACAACTTTAAACATTATCAATATACAAACAATGGAATGGAAGCTCCTTTTTACACAAGTTATTGAAATTACTTTAGTACATACCTCCTCTTGAATTGCTCATCATACCGGAAAAATATAGATAGCAGGTTTCACACACTTTAGAGGCTTCACACAATACATTCACAAGTGGCTGTGAAACGCAAATTCATTTAATAAAGCTTACTATAGTATTAAGTATTATTTACATGAATCAAATCCGTGGGAGTGAATGAACTGCTGTAATAATTATACTAGCGCAATTAGTTTTTAAGAGCCATTGTGAAGTGGTGATAACAGAAAACAAAACCCGGCTGAGTTTGTTGTGGGCTTCTTCTCAAGTGCAGGGCGCGTTGCAACCCTCGTAAACTTAGTTTTAAGTCGTCTTGTAGTTATCACCATACATATGCGACAAATATCATATTGACGTTTTACAAGAGCCTGTACGTTAGCTTCTGTGATATAAAGATATTTTGATTTTCTAAATATTATGAGATACTGAAGAACTAGAGAAATCACCTAACCTAACGATGTTTTTCTTCGCCGCTAAACAAGTGGTATTTAGTTTTTAAAACATACATGACTAGAAAGTCAAAACCCTAGATAAGCTGAGGTTTTAGGGTTCCGTACCCTAAGGGTAAAAAACGGAGCCCTATTACTAAAACTCCACCACCCGTCTGTTCGTCTGTCACCAGTTTATTTCGAGTTTTTTACTTATTCGAAAGTGAGAGCCTATTGTTGTAGCGACATCTATTGACAACCTTTGTAAACTGGAGGACGTTTAAGGTTACGAGTACATATAATATTATATTCAGTGGTGGGGGATGAAAAAAATCGTGACTAAAATTTTTTTCTCGTGCGCGTCAGATTTTTATACAGACGCTTCATCTTGACGTGCTTGTCGTCCACAAATACAAATTTTAGTTGTACAAATTTTTATTTTATTTTTTGAAAACCTGTATTAGCTTCCCCCACCACTGAAATAGAAAACTTTAAATAACCTCTTTTTCACTTTAGCAGCTAGTATTTGCAATAATAAATTTAATAAATAAATTTTATTTACTTTTAAGTTACAAGTTACAAAGTATTTAGACAGTTAACTTATAATTATACTGAAACTTACTTATATGTATACGGTTTGAGCACTGACCACTGAACTAGTGTAAACTGTGTTTCAGCGGTCAGAACCTTCCAGATTGCACAGATGAAAAAATACAAAAGAGCACCTATGACAGTTACCTAATAAGATCAAAAACAAAAATATAATAGAATAAAGATCAAAATAAAGAATAAACGCATGTTTCTGTTTGTTACGGATTGTGTGTGTGTGTGTGTGTGTGTGTGTGTGTGTGTGTGTGTGTGTGTGTGTGTGTGTGTGTGTGTGTGTGTGTGTGTGTGTGTGTGTTGTGTGCGTGGGTGAGTTTTTGTGTGTGAGAGCGATAGTTACTTCGCGCGTTTGAGTGTGTGTGCGTGATTGAGTAGATATTAGTTTGAGTGTGAGTATGTCCAGAGAATTACCACTATAATTTATTTTTACTCACTAGTAATTTTTCGGTTTCATCATGAGTTAGGCTTAAAAGATAGTCATTCAAGGACTTCTTACATTCTTGTGATGTGAGAGCGCAGAGATTTAGGATTTCATCTAAATTGTTGTAAATTCTGGACCCTAAGACGTAATATTGCTTGCTGGCAAGTGATGTTTTGTGAGATTCGACAATGCAGGGTTTAATTCTACGCCTCCCCCCAGGACATGCAGCCGTCCAATGGTCAATATTAATAGATTTATGTCTTCGAAGGGACATTTTCAGAATAAAGATTTTTCGTACCGTTAGAACCCGAGTATCCCTGTATAAAAGCTCTGTGCTGTGCCAATAAGGCAAGCCGAGCATGGTCTTTAGTACCATTCTTTGGGCACGCTCTAGGCGTATCAGCACAGTAGACCCTACACCACCCCAAGCCGTTATGCCATAAGATAAAATCGACTGCGCTAAGGCACAATAGACTGACTTAAGGGTGTCCTGGTCTAGCACTCTTCTAAGAGTTTTGAAAACAAAAATTAGTTTACGAGTTCTTGCTACAGCGGTGTCAATCTGCATTTGCCAGCTTAAGGTGTTATCAATTGTAACGCCCAGGTATTTAATACT
The DNA here is from genome assembly GCA_036785405.1 of Coenonympha arcania. Taxonomy (NCBI): domain Eukaryota; kingdom Metazoa; phylum Arthropoda; class Insecta; order Lepidoptera; family Nymphalidae; genus Coenonympha; species Coenonympha arcania. The sequence continues at coordinate 11,671,479 of CM072067.1, forward strand.
TTTGGTGGGAGTAATTGGCAAACAGCTACACGAGACAGAGCGTAGGGATCCACACGTGTGAGCTTTGATTGAGAAGTTATCCATTGGCTGTAGATTAGAGCGAAGGGAAAAGGAGATAAAATGCGTTTTAGAGATATTAAGAGTTAGTACATTAGTTGCAAGCCATTTGGAGACCACTGCAAGAGCTTTTTCAGCCGTTTCCTGTACAGAATCCCAGTCAGACCCATCTACGAGTAGGACTGTGTCATCAGCATACGACAAGATTTTGCAGTTAGGCATATTGATGTGGCAAAGCTCGTTGATATATATAAGAAACAAAGTGGGACCAAGAATGCTACCCTGAGGTACGCCGAAATTAAGATGCATTTCTTCACTAATATAGTCCTCAATTTTAACTTGTTGAGTCCGTCCTGTCAGATAGCTACGAAAAATGTCATGGGCCGGACCACGAATACCTAAGCATTCCATTTTATGCAATAATTGAGGGATTGACACACTATCGAAAGCTTTACGGAGATCTAGGAAAACGCCAATTATCTTCCTTTTTCCATCAAGGGCTCTAGATATATTTTCCGTCAGCTTAAGGAGGGCATCTTCCGTGGAAATATTTTTCCTAAAGCCGAACTGATTTTCATGAATAATTTGATTATTTTCAAGGAATTTGTTTAGCCGAGTATTTAGTATCTTTTCTAGGATTTTCGATAATGCAGGGAGTATAGAAATGGGTCGATAGTTTGTAACATTGAGTTTATCGCCACTTTTATAAATAGGTTTGACTGTAGCTTTTTTGAATACCGAAGGAAAAGTGCCGGTTCTTAGGCATAGATTACACAAAAAGGTTAGTGGCTTTATAAGGGAAGTACGAGCACTTTTTATGATTGATGTAGATATATTATCCCATCCAACAGCACAATTTGAGCGTAAATTGGAAATGATTGAGTTAACTTCTGCTTCATCAGTGTCTAAAAGTACCATTGAGTTTACGATTCGTAGTTGGTTTGGTGTGGGGAGATATTGATGGAGAGAATCCTCAAGACTTACTTGAGACTTTTCAATATTTGAAGCCAGATTAGTTCCCACTGTAGAGAAGAAAGAATTGACAGAGTTAACCGATTGAATGGGGTCTTTAGATGAAGTAAGGAGCTCTGAAGCACTTTGAGGTTTTTGGTTTAAATTCGCAATTTTTTTTATAATATTCCAGGTTGACCTAGAATCATTTTTAGCCTTTTCTAATTCACCTTTTTCATAAGTAGCTTTAATCCTTTTTAGCAAATTATTACAAAAGTTTCTATATCTTTTGTATGTAATCTGTAGCGACATATTCTCAGGAGAACTTTTAGCCTTTTTATGCAAATTATCCCTATTTCTGATACATCTGAGAAGACCAGGGGTGATCCATGGTTTGATGAGTTTCTTCCTGTTAGGTACTATTTTTATTTTTGTATGTTTTGAAATAATGGTGGTTATTAGATTGACGAGTGTTTCTGCAACCCCATTTGCCTCTGTAAGTGAAAAAAGTGGCGAAAAATCATGATTTATTAAGTCAGCAGTTATAAGTGAAGTATCAAAATTAAGTTGTCTCCTCACCGAAAATTTGATGGCTTTCTCCCTATGACCTATGCATAGTAGAATAGGTGCATGATCAGTTATGTATGAGTTCAGAACGAAAACCGATGACTTATATTTGGTTTTGAGCAACACGTGATCGAGGCAAGTCGATCCTCTGGTAGGAAGGGAGTGGGCCGGTATTAATCCATGATATGCCGTTATATCTAAATAGTTGTCACAGTTAGTATCTTTAATTTCAGGGGACGGGACTATGTTTATATTGATATCACCGATTAGGGTTATCGTTTTATATGATTTCAAATCCGAGAGAATATTGTTTAAGCTATGTATAAAGTTGTCTGTATTGGGGCAGGAGGGGGATCGATATATTGCGACAAGCGCGGTGTCAGAATTGAGCTTCATGACAAGACAATTTGCATCCAGAATACAAGGCTCTTGTACAATGTGTTCAAGCTCCTTGCGAACAAATATTACAACACCATCGTTTTGGTTAGTGTAATTTGACTTATAAGACACGTACCCATCAATTGTGGGTAACAGGGGAATTTTAGAAAGCCAACATTCTGTAAGTATCAGGATTTCACATTCAATATCCATTCTATTTAATAATATTAGGAATTCAGAAAAATTACAGTTAATGCTGCGAATATTAATGTGTAAGATCTTAAGTGATCTCTGTATGAATCCTTCATGGGTTTTACATTCTTCAGGGTTGCAGCTGTACGACTTAGAGACTTCCACATCTTCAAGATCCTCGACAATTTGTAAGTCGTTATCCATTATCAGGATAGTTATGTAACAAATGGTCATTATAATAAGAACTATAAATGGGTATGGGTACATTCACCGTAAAAGTAATATGTAAAAATGTGCAAGTACAAAAGTTAGCTAAGTTAATATTTAGGACACCTGTACGAACGACAATATTAAAAATTAGGCATGTATAAATTGCTATACTATTAAACGTAGGCGGCCACTTGAATGCGCATTGATAATAAATTGCAAGCGAATGATCGGTTTTATTTTTAATCGTGGTTTGTGTGTGCGATCTATGAGTGAGTGACGACTGAGATGTATGATGGAGAAGTGTAAGGCGGTTTTCAATAACATTATATCTACAAATAAAGACCACAGAAACAATTACGCGTTTAGCTAGACATAGACACAATAAACAAGTAATATAAAATGTGGTTAAAAGAAGACTTATCAAGAAAGTATACAGTGACCTTAATTTAAAACTTAAACAAACACTAAAAAAAGTTTTGCGATTGCTTGAAAATAGTCACGCAGACTCCTGTTTTAATTTCATTAAATCGTTTTCATTGTTAATACGAATATACTTGTCTCCCTCTCTCTTACGAAGTAATACCTTCCCGTTAGAAATCCAGCAGTATCGATAGCCATTTGTTTTTGCAAAATCGCGAGCCAAATAGAAGATCTTTTTCATTTTCGTAGTTAAATTTTCAGATATAAAAATCGGAGTCGGCGTGCTGTCAATTTTTAGGAACTCTGTGTCCAACCGTTGTTTTTGAGAGTATAGCTTGTACATCTTCACAAACTTCTCACGAGTTATGACACTATTAAAATCAACTATGATGGTCTTTCGGCTCTGTTCTTTGGAGTTAATACGAAAGATATCCCGTATGTCTTGTGGTTCCAGGGATATATTTATTTTCTTGCTGATGCAAATTGTAGTTTTGATTAAGCTGTCCTTATTTTCCGAGTTTGCTAAAGGTATGTTTCTAATCTCAAGACAAGTCGATCGAGATTGACGTTCAAAAATTTCGAGTTTGTCTTCCATACACTGTAGTTGATGTAAGTAATTTTTACGCTCCGATTGTAGTTCATCGATTTGTGTTTTAAGACTATCGCAGGTAGTTGATAAAAAATCAATTGACGTTCGCAACTCTGAATTTTGTTTTAAAACTTCCTCCATCTTTGTGTACATTTTGTTAAACTTAATATCTTGTTCAGTTTTGAATTCAACAAAAAGACTCCTCATTTCAGCCATGAAGTTTTGTAAATCGTTTGTACTAATTACGTCTTCTGTGCGCTTGCGCCTTATGCGAAAAGGGGTATCGGGGATATTTTCATAATCAGCATCCATTTCGCATGGTATACTTTGCTCAGACAAACGTCGTTCATTCACCGCTGGTGGTGGAGTACGGTCAGACGACATGTCGATAGTACCAGGGCTGCAGACGCGCGAGGGAGTGATGGGCTACGTAGGGAAGAACAGTGATAGCTATCTGTCCTTTTTGGTCAATTATTGTTGCGTGTGACAGTGCTGTGATTCGACACGGGTGAACGGGTAGCTATATGTGTGTGTTAAGGTTCACTCACTCAGGCGCAGCTATAACACGAACGCACCATGATGATCCGAAACACAACTCTTGTAGACTTATGCACTCCTATTTTTGACGAGCAATTATACGAGTTATTATTTGTTTATTATGACCAAGATAAGAAAAAAAAAACTGTAATAAATTTGTCTTGTGACACGTCTGCTCTCCTCAGAGGTCCGGGCGGAAGGGGAACATTAAAACAAAAATTACAATTACATCCATTGTAGTTTCCGATAAAATATAGAAAAACTGAGATTTTGGAGCAACTTTTGGGAGAACTTTCTATCGAGAAAATTTTATCCAATCGTGTTTCTGCTTCTAAGCGATTTTAGATTAAAGACCCAAAATACATGACGTGTAAATTTGAAAGTAATTTTCTTTATAGTTTTTGCATAAAACTTCATTCAAAATCACCTAAATACGGCTTGTAGGTCGTTAAGTCAAATCCTATCAACGGAAAATTCACTTTTGAAATATTTTGTCCTAGGCTATTATCTCGACAATGGTTAGTCACAAAGTTTTCAAAAAGCGCTACACTAATCTGGGCTTAAAAACTACGTCGGGTGTTCTTTTTAACCGACTTCAAAAAAGAGGAGTAGGTTCTAAATTCGTCGGAATCTTTTTTTTTGTTTATCAACCATCTTACATTATTGAACATAGATTGTAATTGGATATAAATAGGAGAGATTAATCACATTAGATAAATGTTGGTTACTCTATTGTTATTTGTGACTTACTGAGGTCAGTTAAAATTTGATGTAAAGTAATTATGAAATTACAGGTCATTAGTTAAATTGTATGTCAAAAAAACATTTTTTTACATTCACAGTTCAAATTATAATCACGCTGAATCCCAAGCTTGTGTAAAAAGATGGAACTACAATGTCATAGAATCTTAATAATAACGCTTTGATTTAAGCGTCAGTTTGGGAATCTATGGAAAAATTCTATAAAAATACTCTACATGTTCAGCTATCCAAATAAACTTTTTGTCGAAACCCGATGTTGACATACCGTATTGATACAAAAAAACAATAGAGCTTTAAAATTAGCATGCTAAAGTCCATTAACTTGAACTTAAAATCCGGTCTAGGTATCTATATGGCGTTTATTTGTCCATAAATCACGGGGTTATTTACCCCGAATATCTGGTTCATTACCGATAAAAACATAAATCTATTAAAGATGTGATAAACATGATGTGAGATAATTTGATAAATGTTCCATTAACTGCCAACCTGTATAATAGGTATTTCGGGCCAAGACTTATTTTAATATTGTGTATTTTTAATACGTAAGTAGCTGGTATACTTATGAACCACAGACTTTATAGTCTGAGGTATGAACAATAATTTCATAGCGCTAAAGTACAAAACGTGACACATAAAAAAGAACTCGGGTTGTTAAAATTCTAATGAGGTAAGTATATCAACATTTACTATAGGTAGGTATTGAGTTTCTTAATATTTATAAATACTAGCTGGCTCTATAGATGTTTGCAAAATCTTAAAAATTTAAAGAAAAATTAAAAATTTCTGTGAAAAAGCCCTTTGCTTTATCTGGGCATTGTTGAGTGATGACGTTTTTTTTATTTATTTAAAATATTTTAGGACATTCTTAAACGTAGTAGAAAAAATATTTGCTCCTAGGAGTTTTCTCATAGTAGCTTTTTTAGCTTTCATTTTTACCACTCCGTCCTTCGCCACGCGCTTCGCGCGCACTCATTTCATTCATACGGTTTGATTCTGTAAAATCATCTTTACAAGCCTTGTCCATATTGATTTTATAGCCTGATTTATAGCATAATGCATTTAGTGTTTAGTCAGTCAGTGGGTCTACCAATGATTGTCACTACGCGTGTTGCAATGCAATATAATGTTGTAGCTATCCTAAGGGCATGTTTCACAATCACTTAGATAAACTTTATCTAACGAATAAATTTGACATTTTGACGGATTTCCAATACAAAAATTGTCACAACATCAAATATATTCGCTAGATATAGTGGGGATTGTGAAACAGGCTCTTATTGTTCATTTCAGAAGATATCATTGCTGTTTTATACCGACACACCGATGTTTACAAGGATATTTTTTTTTAATCCTTGCCGGCTTACAGATAAAAAGCTATTGTATTGTAGAAGTATTATTTAACTTTATGCTAAGTATGTTCTTCAAAGATTTCTCATGTCGGTTCACACGGCCATCGTACATGTCTTGCGAACGGAGATTACAAAATGGTTTTGCATCTTGGCTGACAAATAATAATTGTCTTTGAAAAACGAAATCTGGTAAAGTTTGCTAAAGAATGCGTGTATTATAGAATAATAATAATTAGTTTATAATCTCTATGTAATACTGTCTATCATGACTACCTCGTTTCCCTCTGACCTCTGAGATGATTAGACACATAAGTAGTCACTCTCTACAATTTGAAGAGTAGATTCCAAAATTATGTGGGCACTAACAACAGTTTTTATTACAAGATTTGGTAAATTTTCTTATATTTTCCCACACAGTACACTAAAAGTCTTATATGTACTTATAGTGTATTGTGTAATCTTCCAATAGGCAATTCCATATTGAAGACTACCAGTATTATATGTTATATCTATATTCAGACAGGAGCAGTCATACCAATGCCCGTGCCCTCGTCGTACAACGACGTGGGGGAAGACGCGTCTCTGAGGGACCACGTCGGCCTGGTGTGGTACGACAGGAGGTTCTACGTGCCATCGTGGGTGGCCCGCGCTGAGCAGCGGGTCTGGCTGCGGTTCAGCAGCGTCCATTATGCCGCACAAGTGGTAAGTTCGCCAATACCCGTGCCATCATCGCACTACGACGTAGGAGAAGACGCGTCGCTAAGGGATCACGTCGGTTTGCTGTGGTACGACACGAGGTTCTACGTGCCGTCATGGGTGGCACGCGCTGAGCAGTGGGTCTGGTTGCAGTTCAGCAGTGTCCATTATGCCGCATAAGTGGTAAGTCCACAAATACCCGTGCCCCCATCGCACTGCGACGTAGGAGAAGAAGCGTCGCTGAGAGATCACGTCGGTTTGGTGTGGTACGACAGGAGTTTCCACGTGCCGTCGTGGATGGCCCGCGCTGAGCAGCGGATCTGGCTGCGTTTCAGCAGCGTCCATTATGCCGCACAAGTGGTTAGTTCGCCAATTCCCGTGCCGTCAACGCACTACGACGTAGGAGAAGACGCGTCGCTAAGGGATCACGTCGGTTTGGTGTGGTACGACAGGAGTTTCTACGTGCCATCGTGAGTGGCCCGCGCTGAGCCGCGGATCTGGCTGCGTTTCAGCAGTGTCCATTATGCCGCACAAGTGGTAAGTCCACAATTACCCGTGCCCCCATCGCACTACGACGTAAGAGAACAAGCGTCGCTGAGAGATCACGTCGGTTTGGCGTGGTACAACAGGAGTTTCCACATGCCGACGTGGGTGGCCCGCGCTGAGCAGCGGGTCTGGCTGCAGTTCAGCAGTGTCCATTATGCCGCACAAGTGGTAAGTCCACAAATACCTGTGCCCCCATCGAACTGCGACGTAGGAGAAGACGCGTCGCTAAGGGATAAAGTCGGTTTGATGTACGACAGGAGTTTGCCCCGCGCTGAGCAGCGGGTCTGGCTGCAGTTCAGCAGTGTCCATTATGCCGCACAAGTGGTAAGTTTACTAATACCCATTCCCTCATCGCACTACGACGTAAGAGAAGAAGCGTCGCTGGAGGGACCACGTCGGCCTGGTGTGGTAAGACAGGAGTTTCTGCGCTTACGCTTCAACGTGGGGGGCCTGCGCTGAACAGCGGGTCTGGCTAATGTTGATAAAACATTTTATTAATACTGGCATTTCTTCTTTAACTGTAAGTCTCATATTAAACTATCAGTTCACTCTTATTTGAGCATAAATGTTTGATTCTAGTCAGTATATATTTTCCTATACCTAATTATCTGATCGCCGAAAGTCAAAAAACCTATAAATTTATAAAGGTGTTTTTCATAATTAATTCGCTGGCTATGTGCTTACGAGTAGGTCATTGCCTTTATTTTTTGTCCATTGAATTACGGTTTAGCACTTTTCACATTTTTATCACTGCCATTAGAGAAATTGACATTAATCTATCAATTATTTAAATAAGTTTTCGTTGCTTTGACCGCGTGCGCGTGTTTTTAGGATTTTTTTACATTTTTACGTCACGTCACATCTATACGTACGGGAGTTTCGTAATTTTAAATATTAGTAGACAGTTTATAATATAAATTGGATTAACAATAGGCCATTTTTATCTATTTATCTATAAAAAAGGTTGCCGCGAGATTTTCGTAAAATTTAGCTTTGGCGTAGGTACTATTTAGTGTTCTGTGCTTTGGCCTTGAAGTAAAGAATATAAAGGGAGCGGGAACGGGCATTTAAAAATTTTGAATGGAAGCAGGCGTTATTTTGCGGAAATCCATAATTAGTAGGAAAGACTCACTAGACTACTAGATTAGTAGTCTCAGTTCGATTTCGCATTGTGAAGTCAACATCTCCTGAGGATGTCCCGGTGTCGGGACGAAACGTACGTCGAAGAAAGTGTTGGAAAATTGTGTGTGGTGTTTCATGTGGGCAGTGTTTCTGCATATTGTACCATGCAGAATCTTTTCAAGAAGCGGATTAAGTATACCAAAACAAATTAGTCTTTCCTACCATTTAAGAATTCACATACTTACCTACGTATTATAATGGAGATACTAAATTAATAAATGAATGTCTGGGTGACCGAGCTAAGCTCGGTATTTTTTTTTTGTAAATACATTTTCTAAATACATACATTTACAATTACATTTTCTAAAGATGATTCCTAGCTAGATCATCACACCATGTTACATACTAAACTTTACCAAACAATTTCAAGGAAAGATTTTTATATTTAAAAACATGTGAAGATGATACATACTTCGATGCCCACAATTTTACCGTCGCAAGCCTACAATATTATGTTAGTAAACAAACTGCGAAAAAATCAATAAAATTTGAATTTCGCGGGCTTTACTGAAAATAGTATTACTACTTACTATCCTTCAATAGACGTCAGGAGTCACTTTGTTTGTTTGGTAAATACGACAGTTTCTAAAAATGAATCTTAACTAGATCGATTTATCGTCCCCAAAACCCCTTGTACCTATACTAAATTTTATGAAAATAAATTAATGAAATAAAATATGTAATTAATGAATAAATTTTATGAAAGTTTCCGAGATTCAGATTACTTATATAGAAATATATACCTATATATTATATAATTATATACAAGAATTGCTCGTAAGGTATAAGATAAATTTAATACTATACCTACTCGGGATTAGTAAACGACCGAAATTCCTCGGTTATTCACAAATCGAAATCGCGGGCCAAACCGAGTAGGTATATTTTTAGGCTATAATACTTATTTATTCATCAAGTTACAAACTGATTTACGAGGATTTCGCAACACCTGATGTAACTGCATTTCCGATATAAAACACGAACGAAAGTGATCATTGCAACTGAAATACTGGATAAGGTATAACCGCAATGTAGGTATCCAGTGTGACCGTTTGTGGCAGATTTCTGCCCTTTGGGCAGATTTGGCTCCTAAATTTTAACTCTGGCAGAATAAGCTGACGATTTAAGAAAGTGGCAGAATATGGCAGATTTCAAAGAAGTTTTTATTTTCTTTAAAAAAAATGAATGAACTGATTATTTTATGTCTATTCACTTATTTTTGTATGACTACTAACTAATAGTTAGTAGTCATACAAAAATAAGTGAATAGCGTCATTTCCAACTAACTAATAGTTGGAAATGACGCTTAGGTACTACTCTTGTGTCGATGAAACGGGGATTTATAGACGTCAAAACCACTAGGTTGTCACTGAATGTTTAATAAGTGTACTTGTACAGTACTTAGGTATACAGTTCAGGAATCGAGTTGGCAGATTTTGGCACATCTTTTGCCAGTGTTTGGCAGATTCGCCAATTTTGAAACGGTCACAGTGTAGGTATCTGTGTCAATCATCTGTCGCTAGGCAATTGGTCGGGTAATTGAACAATTTGTCAGGTCGGCCGACACCGGTGTCGCGTCTTGACTGCGACCTGGCTCCGACACACCCGCGTCTCTCAAATGACCGGTGACCTATATTATCATCACGTGCCAAAACAGCACTAAGGTGTCGATCACAAAATTCATCAATATAAACGAAGTTCTTATCTCTAATAAATAAACATTAAGATTATGTGTTAATCCAGGTTATAAGCTCTCTACGTCCCTTCAGTAGATCAGTTCCGAAGTTTTTTGATTAAAGTTTGTTTGGTTGTTACTCAATTACGTCATATTAATTGAGTTAACAACCAAACCAACTTTTACATAAGTAATAGTACTTAATAAGATTTATATATGGACTATAAAATAAATACGCCTAACAAATTATACACCCGAAGGGCAAATTTAGTCGGAAATGCGATATATCGTGAGTGAAGCTAAATTTGGATATGTGTAGACGCTCCTACGATCTCTGCTTACTATAGTAAGAACATTAACCTCTGCTTAATCGCATTAAATTAGTCGTAGTAATAGGTTTAAAGTGATTTAAACGGAGCCACTCATTCAGAAGTATCATTTACTACTCTTGAACGTGCCTTTGATAAAATAGGCACATAATACCATTATAGTACATACATGAGTCATTCTCAGCGAGTTTAGGTAGCTACTCGTGTCGCTAAGAGCACTAGATATCTTATCAATTATCATCATCTTTTGACTATTGTGACTAGCCGGCCTGTATGTCAAAATCATAAGAGAATAGTAAGATAAGTTTACCGATAGTGATTGGTATCTAATATTTTTTTGACATTGATAAGACTGTACCTAATATGGTAGGAGAACCTGCCATACATGGACCTTCACCGAGCTGTTAACAAGATGAGACCTATTTTTTAGGGTTCCGTAGCCGAATGGCAAAAAACGGAACCCTTAAATTCGTCACGTCTGTCTGTCCGTCTGTCCGTCTGTCCGTCTGTCCGTCCGTATGTCACAGCCACTTTTTTCCGAAACTATAAGAGCTATACTGTTGAAACTTGGTAAGTAGATGTATTCTGTGAACCGCATTATGGTTTTCACACAAAATTTAAAAAAAAGTAATACATTTTGGGGGTGCCCCATACTTAGAACTGAAACTCAAAAATTTTTTTTTCATCAAACCCATTATGTGTGAGATATCTATGGATAGGTCTTCAAAAATGATACTAAGGTTTCTAATATCATTTTTTTCTAAAATGAATAGCTTGCGCGAGAGACACTTCCAAAGTGGTAAAATGTGTGTCCCCCCCCTGTAACTTCTAAAATAAGTATGATATATATAAATAATAAAATAAGTATTTATAAGTATGATAAAACTAAAAAAAATATATGATGTACATTACCATGCAAACTTCCACCGAAAATTGGTTTGAACGAGATCTAGTAAGTAGTTTTTTTTAATACGTGTTGAATTGATATTCAACAAGTCTAACATTTTGTTTAACTTTGATGAAGATAGATGGCGTTGTTTGATATTTACATTAAGTACCTAAGAAAACTAAGTTGGTTATGCGGTTCAAGAAAATTGGGTTTTTATGGTTTTATTCCTCCGGTAGTAGTAGGTACGGAACCCTCAGTGCGCGAGTCCGATTCGCACTTGTCCGGTTTTTTATTAACAGATGAACACGCCTAAAATAGCTTGCCGGTAAAAACCTGACCCAGCTATGTTAAATTAATGTATAATTTCTATTTCTTTCAATTTTCCACCGGTCTGTTAACACGTCGAATTATCCTAACCGAAAGTAAACAATATCGTGGGTCTTTTAAAATCAAACGATACCCCTGTTTGAAATAACCGTAGTGTTGCGGTGTGAAATGTATTTATAACTACTGTATTGATAACTATAACGCGCGATTATTCTCTCCTGCCTCGTTAGTCTAGTGGTCAGTGGTCACCATGTTCGACTGTAGTTCATCAGGTCATGGGTTCAATTCTCTGTTTTTTTTTTCGACGTAATTTGCAACAAAGTTTCCTTTCGGACAGTAACGCGCATGGGTGCTAACACTAGGCCAAAGAAAATTAATTTTTTGGCGTGAAGAAAATCCCGTCACAAAGAAAATTTAAGAAAATCTTTGAAAATCTAGAATGAAAGTTTCTCTTTATAGTCAACTGAATGGGCACGCATACAATCACGTATAGTATATTGTATGACCAACTTGCGTTAGTGCGAGCTAACTGAAGACTGCGCCATCTATCGAGCGATGGGTGAATCACACAAAAAAATATACAATGTAGTTTTGTTTTATGTGTTATTCCTAACTTCATTGTACCTAGTGTTCGAAGACATTCACGTCTTTTTTCTATCAAGGGATCTATCATCATCATCATCACGTGCCTTTGAAGTTTGGCGGTCAACAATTGAAAAGCCTTCCTATTAAGTGCCGCTTTCTTTAATTCTGGGTAAGTAAGTCCGGTCCACCCCTTTCAAACCAGTCTCGGGAAGGAAAACTGCTCTCCTCTTTGCGAGTGGCCAAAGAAAGCAACTTTTCTGCGCATAATGGTGGACATCAGCTCTCGATCTATGAAAACCCGAAAGTCAAGCGGGCGAAGTTACAGGCCACAGGTTATTCACATTGCAAGTCGCATAGAAATCTTGTAATGCAATAACTTGAGAACCGTATTGCGGTTGCGAATTGTGACAGATCCTCACATTCATGCGAGCAGGAACCGGCGCGACATGCCGCATATGACACATGATATCGATGAAAGTGTAATGATATGTGAGCACATTTAATTTGTATTTTAACTGCACTGTAGGTATTGCACGTAACTGTAAATAAACGTACATAATATTACGTAAAGAACTTACCCTATCCTTACTTAATGTTAATTTTTTGCACGTGGAGTTTTTAAATGCCTTGCGGAAGATACGTAAACAGTTTCTATAGATGATAGATCCATGGCAAATAACGCATTTAAATCGATTGAAGTCTCGCCACAAAATCAAAGCAGCAGTGTAAAACGAACTTTAGACAACAAAGGCAAAAGTCAATTTTACAGAATATGGGTTCAATGGATTATCGTATTTAGTATACCTAACCACCGAAACCTTTACATAAGTACCTACGAGTAATTCCTGCAAAAATTGTAACTCCGCTTTTCTGATTAAATTACTTTTCTTATTTTCTTATTATTGCTTTTCTGATTAATAGTCACAATTAGTTTTTTCCCAAACATACTAGGAAATTTAAGCATTATTTTGACAACCTTCTTTGGGATAAATCGAAATGGTAGTAACTATACTATAGCCAATGAGCGGTTGGCAAAAGTTGTATCAAAATCCATTTCAGTCGTGGTTAAGAAGTCGAAATCTCTCGTGTTACAAAAGGTTTTATTTGAATTTCGAACTGGCTTGCAAATAGAAAGCTGTTTATTGAAATAAAAAAAAACAAATGAACACTTACTAAGACAATAATAATTTTTGTTGTTCGTGTTGTGACTTTGAAAATTTCTGCATAGTTTAAATTTACACGCATTATTTGAAAAAGCCCTATACAAGCCTTGGCCACAACTAGGCATTGATGGACTTACGTATGTGTGCCTCGGCGCTGCCTCGGCTAACATTTACGCGTTTGTCCACCAATGCCTCTTAAGCTAGCCGCTGCAGTAATGTACCTACTAAGTATAATATAATTAAGCACGTTAGGTTCATAGGATTTTTTCTTGGAAATGGATCTTTATTTTGTTTTGTACCTACATCGGAACATCGTCTACGAGTATCTAACTATGTCACATTCAAATAACAAACATTTATATCTATTTGTACAAAACCGTAAAGCGGAAGGTTTTATGAATAGGTGACGGTGACCGCTATCGCACTATTTGCTTCAAACGATTGCGGTGTTATCAATTCCGATAAGCGAATTTGTTTTACACGTTTTTGCTCTTCAACTTAAATTTTTTGACAAAAATACTTACTTAGCACTTAAGTGAGTGATAAAATTAACTAGGGTTTTGAAGGATTTAGGTTGCTAACTATAAGCCTTGTGAAATACGGTTGATAATATTTTAGAAACAGATATTTTATCAAATAATAAGCATGAAATCAGTTTCAATCACCATCAAACATGCTCGTAGAGAAAAGTTACAAAGATTTTTTTTAAGAAAACTGCGCATCGCATATTTCACAAACAGTTTCATTTGTGGGAATCGAACCCTCGACATCCGGGTATAGGTACTTACTAGTTCCTAAGCAGCTACTGCATTTACATCATAAAACTAGACTAGAGAAAATAAAATAAATAATTTGAAATAAGGCAATGGGCGATACGCTTTTACAACAAACCCTAATAAAATATTAAACTCATCCCTCAATAAGTTCAAAGTAGCAGTAAAACTAAAGCTTACTATAGTAAAGCTTATTATGGATTAATTAAGTACATGAATTAGTGAGATTGAACTTAAACTTGGAACTGAATTAATTTGTAGCCATTGTGAACAGAAAACAAAACCCGGCTGAGTTTGTTGGGGGCTTCTTCTCAGTACTACAGTTCGTAAACTTAGCTTTGAGTCGACTTGTACTTATTACCATACATATGCGACAAATATGATATAGACGTTTTACAAGAGCCTGTACGTTAGACCTATGTGAAATAAAGATATTTTGACTTTTGACTTTTAGCTTTTAGCCTTGAACCGATGAGATATTGAAACTTCTGATAAAACCGGTTGCTAGTAGACTTCCTTGGACAGTGGTGCAGCGCGCTCTGATTATAATTGAATGTTGCAGGTTAAATACTCGCCACGGGCTACTTTAGAACTGTATTTCCTGGATCAGGCCTGCGGGGCTGGTCAAAGTAACAGTCGTTTGGCGTTAACGACCCTACATAAAAATGTATGGACAAACCACGTGACGAATGAAAACAAATGAAAGCAGAATCTACTTTATGCTTAGCGTTGTTCACTGTCGGCTGTCAATTGTCATGCGAAGTACGCTAAAGTTATCTACGACGTCTGCGAGAACCGGGAGCGTTCAAATTGTCGTAGTCGATTTTCAAAAAAGCGTGTTTTCCTCTATACGGTCACGTGGTTTTTCTACAGTCATTTGTTTTGTCCATACATTTTTATCTACTGTCGTCAACGCTAAACGACTGTTCTTTGTCTAGCCCCGCTGGTCTGATAGGAGCCTCAGCCGTGGCTGAGTCGCACCACCACTACTGAGACATACCACACGAAGTACCGCCAAACGATTTTACCTAAGCGTTTCGACGCGATGCTGTATAGTCTATTCGCTTAGAATTTGTCGTTACAAGTATACATGCGTACGGTCGGCATCGTTTGATGTCCTTTGAGAACTGATAGCTGATGCTATTGAAACCGTTAGGCGCATCTTACTACTTCTGCTTTGCTGCCAGTTTGTATGTACCATACAATATTTTCGGTTGAATCGTCATTTACCATGAAGAGAGATCGCAGTCTATTACGAACTTGTAGATAGTAAAAAGAATGAAGTCTGTTTAATGCGACTTTTTGCTGAGGATATCGTAATCAATAGATGTTCACGGCCAGAAAAAGGCCACCTTTTTTCTGTGGTTAGGATTTTGCTTCACGCCAATCAAGGCTGATGAAACGATCTCTAAGTTGAAGCGCGTCCGCCTGCAAAATGTATGTAAAGAATACTCTTCTCTTAAAGGCATAAAAATGCAACGGAAGCTCGGAGAGTTTTCCATATACCTTGTGGTTCTGATTTGATATTTGAAAGGGAGGAAGGACACAAAGAAATGAAGTACAAGAAACAGAATTTAGTAAATTAATTAGAAACTTTCTCCTTACAAAAAACATTTTATTACGATTGATGATTATTTAAAGAGCAAAATCCCTTAAACCCAATATCCAAATGATTAAAAATTGCTACGCCCTTTATGGGCTAAAATATCATTGCATTCACATGTTTACTTAAAATTATTCTGTATTGTGATGATAATTGTTATTGTATAAAATATTACTGAACTGACCTGAAAATAAATGAAGCCACGGCTTCATTCCTCCTGA
Organism: Coenonympha arcania; assembly: GCA_036785405.1. Taxonomy (NCBI): domain Eukaryota; kingdom Metazoa; phylum Arthropoda; class Insecta; order Lepidoptera; family Nymphalidae; genus Coenonympha; species Coenonympha arcania. Next base: position 11,687,483 of record CM072067.1, read on the forward strand.
AAGAATTTCCAACTAAATCCCTTTTTATCTCGTTCGATCCTTATCAAATCGCGGATACCTACTTGACCCGTCTGTTCAAAAACTACCAAAATTTTAAAAAACAGCGGGTGCCCGTTTTGAAAGAAGAACACCCTGTATAGTCACGGAATGAAAAGGTTCGTCAACTTATCGTCGGTTTTCGCTTGCAATAGTACCTACTGTAAGAGTTCATTATTATTTGAAAATCAACGAACCTTTTCATTCCGCGACTGTATAGTAGGTACTTTATACCGACCTTACGTGAGTAAGTTGCTCTTCCAGTGGGTGAACAGCAAGCCGGTGATGTACCATGAAATCGGTCACCTGCCGTTCGAGGCCGAGATCACTGACCTCGTCAGCTACGACAGCAGCAACCTCCTCACTGTCGTGGTCGACAACACGCTGCTCAGCGACACCGTGCCGCAGGGCACCATCAAGGATATCATTGTAGGGTAAGTTATGCGAATGACGGGGCTTCAATCGATACCTACGCCAATTTCTCGACTAGCGAGCGATTGACCGAATGACGATAGAATTCTGTCAAGCGCACCACGGGACATTAAATAATGCGTCATTCTTGATTGACAATGGACTACGTCCCACGATACTCACGTCTTTTTAGGGTTCCGTACCTCAAAAGAAAGAAAACGGAACCCTAATAAGATCACTTTGTTGTCCGTCTGTCTGTCTGTCATGACCCTCAGTGACTATCAAAGATTTCGACATGAATACAATAATAAAAAATTTAAAATCTTTTTTATTCTTATTTAAAAAGGAGGGAAAACCGGGTCGTCGAAATTCCAAAACAAGATCATATTGCGAAGCGTATATAAAAGGGCGTTACTTGTGTATTCTAAAACTGATTTTATTTCTGATACGAGTAGTTTTTGAATTATTGGGCAGTGTAAATAAAATCAACTTTGTATTTATTATTGTTTACGCGAGAGTAGCTGGCGCGAGCGCCGAGCCTATTGTGTTGTATTGAATCGTGTTCTCTCTCTCTAACCCGCGGAAGCCCTCATCCGCGCGTCTCGCTCACGCTTTGGTTACGGCGAGTTTTTTGTATCGAATCGTGCGCTCCCGCTCCAACTCGCGGAAACGCCAATCTTCCTATCCCGCTCGCGCATCGGTCGCCGAGATTTTTTATGCCTGCAATGACGCGGCGACTTCGGTGCGCTCCAGTATTAAGCACGACACGAGTCAGCTAGCAACAGCCTTGCGTGCGGCTGGGTTTTTTGCGGCGCCCCTTTTGCCCCGGCGGTTTGTACCCCAAGAAACGTACTTCTTGGACCGCGTCAATTCTTGTAGACAGTTTTATGTGGGGGCGCGACCTTTTGTGCGTATTCGTGAACTCATCTTGTGGAGCGAGTCTGCTGTCGACCGACAAACTTAGCGGTCCCCCGCGCGTGGCTGAAGTAATTTGATCACTTGTCGTCTTTGAAACGCGTAGTCGCGAGACGTAAATTACTACGTTTGAGTAGCCACGTTTATATTTGCGCGGGTGTTTAGTTATCGAATAACTGCGCAACGGGACGCCCGTTTTTGAGGCGCCTGAGTCGTTTTCGTGCCGCGGTTTGTTTTCCCCGGACCTGATTGTTTGGGGACCGCCTCGACTTGCGCTGTGATATCGCTGGGTTTTTTGGACATTGCACGCGTGTTTGTGACATTGAGCAGTGGTTGTCCCGGCCTTTTTTGGGAGTTCGCTACGCTCGCCGGAGCCACCTAGTAACACGCGTGTCCAGCCGCGAGGCTCAGATAGTGCATTGTTGCGAATTATTGAAATACTTTCTGAGCGGCGAGAAAGTTCGCGGTAGTTAAATAATTGTGGACCGCGCTGATATTAACCGTTGACCTTGTGGGGTGTCGTGAATCACGTACTTTATTTATTCGCTTGAGTGTTTGTTGGAGTTTGAAGCCAGCCTGAACGCTTGACATATCTTGACCGTCGCGTTCATTGTTGCGTGTTGTGATCCACTGTGCTGCTGCATTGAGCACTCCACTCATAGGAGGCGAACGAACGATTGGAGCTGTGTTCGTGTTTGACGTGTCTGGGAGCTGATTGGTGCAGAGGCCCTACGGTTGCAAGCCCCACACACACACCTACACACACATTTACACTTTCACGCCACATACTGTCCCACATCCACTACAGGGGGCGTCGCATCGAGTATCGTCGCATGCATCAACCAGGTTAGTGGCCTTCTATTTTTCTTGTCTATGTGATTCTATTGTCGAAGGCTGTCGCTGCCCGAGTTGACGATTGCCGTAGTAGTCTAGTAAAAGTCGCTGATTACTATTTCCACTGATCGACTAGTGAGACTCGATTACTATCCGACTCGGATTGGATGCCGTCATCCGACCCGAGACTGATCGTACACTAGTGATCCCGCGTAGTCTCACTAGTCGGTCCCCCCTCGACCTGTCCGGGCTCGTTCCTCTATGGGCCCGGGAACTGAGCTCTCGTCTGGACAGGCAAGGGGCCGTAACACGTGGTAGCAGAGCGTGGTTTCGCGCCTTTTGGTTAAGCGGCTTTTACACGTTCGGCGCGTCGATATCGATATTTGTTGCGCGTATTTAATTCGTCGCGTATCTCTGTCGGTCACACGTTTGTAGGCGCGGTACGCCACGTGTCGGACCGATACGCCGCGTTAACGGCCACAGATTATTGTACCGCTACACCACGCGTTTTTGTAGCAACGCCGCGTTTATTTACCGCGTGCCGCGCGTTTGTTAACCGCGACCTTGATTAGCGTTCTGCACGTGTTGGTGTTTGCATCTGTGCTTGTTCTACTTCCTTGTTGTTTTATTTTTTGGTTTCGTGCTTCCTTGTAATTATTCTCGCGCAGTCTCGCCATGCCTTCGCATAAGCCTCCGGTGCGCCGTATGCAGGATGAGCTGCGGTGGGCAGCTAGCGCGCATGCGCTTATTACTCGTCCAGACAGGACGGCTAGCTTGCTCCACCGCCTTGAGCAGCTCCCAGCCAGACGAGCCCATTTTGAAGAGGCCTATTCGGAATTCCTTGCTACAGTGGAGGACGACGAGGCGCGAGAATCGGCCCAGAAGGACTACGAACAGTTCTTCGAGTTCACAGACGATGTGCTCGAGGCTGGGGCCAAAATGAATCGTGAGGCTCGAAAGAGCATTCTGTGCGAGTCGCCTCGCCCGCAGCAGCAGCCCGCCCTATTGGGTCGGCTGCCTACTTTGGACCTTCCACACTTTGGTGGGCGGCTTCAAGACTGGATGGGGTTCATCTCCATCTTCGACAGTCTAGTCCATACCCGCCGCGACCTATCCCCAGGCCAAAAAATGGCCTATTTGCGGACCTCCCTTCAAGGGGAGGCACTGGGGGTAGTCTGCCATTTGAAGTTGTCTGACGCCAGCTACTCCACGGCCAGAGAACTCCTCGAGAGGCGCTACGCCAATGTGCGCCGCCTTGCTGACGCGCACATGATGGAGTTAATATCCCTCCCGGTTTTGAAAGACCTAGCACGTCTCCGGGAGGTGATCATTGACCCAGTCGTGGTTGCTTGCAACGCCCTTCGACAACTTGACTTACCGGTGGATCAGTGGTCCTTCTGGCTTCTTCACCTGGTTCTGTCCCGCCTGCCTCTCGATCTGCGGATCCGATTTGAAGAGAGGTACGGCGGGGACGGGGCTAACTATATACCCCCGTTCAGTGACCTCTTAAAGTTCCTTGAGGAACAGAGCCGCCAGGTGGAGAATGCCGTGGCCTCGGGAACACCGGCAAAGGAGCCGGCTCGACCGACGCCACCTTCTAAACCCACGACTTCCACCAGGGGTTCCAAGCAGCCAGAATTAGCGCAGGAGACTGGACGCCGCCCAATTCTAAACTTTAGTGGTCTTGCTGCGACCGAGGTGACCCCCTGTCAATATTGCCGTGCTTCTACGCACACGACGACCGACTGCCCTAAATTCTTGGAGAGACCGCCCAAGTCACGTAGGGCCATCGCAAGGGAGCGCCGTTGGTGCTACTCTTGCTTAGGTGGGCACTTGCAACGCAACTGCCAGCACCAACGGCCTTGCCCACATTGTCAGGGCAACCACCTTCCTATTCTTTGCCTCGACCGCAATGGCGTCGGTAGGCAGGAGGTGGTTGAGCAGACACCCGGCAGGAGTGGAGTCTCCTCACCGGTCACAGGCCCAGCCGATAGACGGCGTGGTGACACTTTCAGTTCGGCCCCTGGTTTTGATAGGGCTTCACCCCCCCCTCGGGCGGGGGTGCAGCCCTCCAGGGGCGGGGGCGTTCCGCCCTCTGTCAACCCTGAGGGAGGTTTTGCCGTCGCTCAGCCTGATCCAAGGAGGTCCTCCCCTCCTCTGGCTGAATACCCCAGGCTGGAGCGACACCTCCCTCGATGGTCTGGACACCCCCCTCCGCACTACGTCGTCCCGCGGCTGTCGTACCAGGCCAGACCCCCTCAGACCGGGAGGGACGCTTGGGTGTGCCCTGGGGGCACCACACCTCTTGATGTGATAGAAGTTCCCCAAGAAGGCCCTTACGAGCGCCCAAGGCTAGAGGAGTTGCCCGAAAGGGGCAACTCCCGTTGACTTACTGCTGCCTTGGCTCCCACCACCGCCACCTCACCTGACAATTTGAACGACCATAAGCCGGTCTGCCAGACTGTACTTTTACCAACGGCTTTGGTCAGGGTGTTTAACCCGAAGGGTGAGTGGCTAATGGTACGCGCGCTGCTAGATCTCGGATCACAGCGCTGGATTGCGTCGTCGTGGTGGGTGAGCGCTTCAGGGCAAGTCTCATTGCACCTTGTCCTAGCTAAGTGCAAGGTTGCATCTATCAGGTCTCGTCTAACAATCTCTGAGTTGAACTTGTGGAGCCAACTATTGACCCGGTTACTAAACCACGTCCACGCTTCTTGGAAGTTTCTGGTAAACATGGTGGACGTTTTTGCGTGGTCGGACAGTGAGATTGTCCTGTGTTGGCTCCGGACTTCGGTCCATAATCTTGGCATTTTTAAATACTCATGCGGGTTGCAATACCCTCTCAGCCATTTGCAGCGTGAGTTTGGATTTGGCAGGCCGACGAACCATTCGAAGCGTGATCTTCAACTGTATTGCTTGCTATCGTTTGGAGGCATCCATTGCATAGCTTGTGCTGAGTGACCTGCCTGCGGACCGCGTAAAGGCTGCTCGACCTTTCGCTGGTGTTGGAACCAATTTGCCGGTCCTTTCTTAGTGAAGAGCTCTAACCTTAAGAATGCTCGGTCTTTTGAGGCCTACTTGTGCGTCCTTGGTTGCCTTGCAACCAAGGCAGTCCACTTGGGACTTGTCAGTGCCCTCAGCACGGAGGCGTTCGTGGCCACTCTGGGCCGCCTCGTGAGCCGTCGCGGCCTACCCGATTTGGTTCGGACAGACTGCTGGACTAATTATAAGGGAACCAATCGTTATTTGAAGGAGGTCGTCGACTTACTTGTTGAGAGCAAGCACTGTGTAGGCACCGCCATGTCTAGAATGGGAGATCTTGTTATGCTTAAAGAATCTAATCTACTCCCACTATTTTGCGTCGTGGACGCATTGTTAAACTGTTATTTGGATCGGATGGCGTTCCGCGGGTGGCCGAGGTATTTGTAGGGGACTCAGTATTGCAACGTGCCGTGGTCACGTTGTCCCAACGGCCTATTGATTAGCGAATCTACATTCTTAGATTCGGAGCGGGGGATTGTTTACGCGAGAGTAGCTGGCGCGAGCGCCGAGCCTATTGTGTTGTATTGAATCGTGTTCTCTCTCTCTAACCCGCGGAAGCCCTCATCCGCGCGTCTCGCTCACGCTTTGGTTACGGCGAGTTTTTTGTATCGAATCGTGCGCTCCCGCTCCAACTCGCGGAAACGCCAATCTTCCTATCCCGCTCGCGCATCGGTCGCCGAGATTTTTTATGCCTGCAATGACGCGGCGACTTCGGTGCGCTCCAGTATTAAGCACGACACGAGTCAGCTAGCAACAGCCTTGCGTGCGGCTGGGTTTTTTGCGGCGCCCCTTTTGCCCCGGCGGTTTGTACCCCAAGAAACGTACTTCTTGGACCGCGTCAATTCTTGTAGACAGTTTTATGTGGGGGCGCGACCTTTTGTGCGTATTCGTGAACTCATCTTGTGGAGCGAGTCTGCTGTCGACCGACAAACTTAGCGGTCCCCCGCGCGTGGCTGAAGTAATTTGATCACTTGTCGTCTTTGAAACGCGTAGTCGCGAGACGTAAATTACTACGTTTGAGTAGCCACGTTTATATTTGCGCGGGTGTTTAGTTATCGAATAACTGCGCAACGGGACGCCCGTTTTTGAGGCGCCTGAGTCGTTTTCGTGCCGCGGTTTGTTTTCCCCGGACCTGATTGTTTGGGGACCGCCTCGACTTGCGCTGTGATATCGCTGGGTTTTTTGGACATTGCACGCGTGTTTGTGACATTGAGCAGTGGTTGTCCCGGCCTTTTTTGGGAGTTCGCTACGCTCGCCGGAGCCACCTAGTAACACGCGTGTCCAGCCGCGAGGCTCAGATAGTGCATTGTTGCGAATTATTGAAATACTTTCTGAGCGGCGAGAAAGTTCGCGGTAGTTAAATAATTGTGGACCGCGCTGATATTAACCGTTGACCTTGTGGTGTGTCGTGAATCACGTACTTTATTTATTCGCTTGAGTGTTTGTTGGAGTTTGAAGCCAGCCTGAACGCTTGACATATCTTGACCGTCGCGTTCATTGTTGCGTGTTGTGATCCACTGTGCTGCTGCATTGAGCACTCCACTCATAGGAGGCGAACGAACGATTGGAGCTGTGTTCGTGTTTGACGTGTCTGGGAGCTGATTGGTGCAGAGGCCCTACGGTTGCAAGCCCCACACACACACCTACACACACATTTACACTTTCACGCCACATACTGTCCCACATCCACTACAGGGGGCGTCGCATCGAGTATCGTCGCATGCATCAACCAGGTTAGTGGCCTTCTATTTTTCTTGTCTATGTGATTCTATTGTCGAAGGCTGTCGCTGCCCGAGTTGACGATTGCCGTAGTAGTCTAGTAAAAGTCGCTGATTACTATTTCCACTGATCGACTAGTGAGACTCGATTACTATCCGACTCGGATTGGATGCCGTCATCCGACCCGAGACTGATCGTACACTAGTGATCCCGCGTAGTCTCACTAGTCGGTCCCCCCTCGACCTGTCCGGGCTCGTTCCTCTATGGGCCCGGGAACTGAGCTCTCGTCTGGACAGGCAAGGGGCCGTAACAATTATACTTTTTTTGGTATTAACAAGTAACCTCAAAAAATAAAGTTACTTTTTCTATAGTAGTACGGAACCCTTGGTGTGCGAGTCCGACTAGAACTTGGCCGCATTTATTTTGCTGTAATGAGCCCCATTTAATTAATTGTAAAACGTTTCAGCACCACAAAGGTGCGTCAGGAGCAGTCATACACGTTCGACTTCTTCAACTATGCCGGCATTCACCGCACCGTGTTCCTGTACACCACGCCGCAGACCTACATCGACGACGTGATCGTCAACACTGACATCCAGGGGCTCACAGGTGATGTTAACTACACGCTCGACTTCTTCAACTACGCCTGCACCCACCGCACCGTGTTCCTGTACACCACGCCGCAGACCTACATCGACGACGTGATCGTCAACACTGACATCCAGGGGCTCACAGGTGATGTTAACTACACGCTCGACTTCTTCAACTACGCCTGCACCCACCGCACCGTGTTCCTGTACACCACGCCGCAGACCTACATCGACGACGTGATCGTCAACACTGACATCCAGGGGCTCACAGGTGATGTTAACTACACGCTCGACTTCTTCAACTACGCCTGCACCCACCGCACCGTGTTCCTGTACACCACGCCGCAGACCTACATCGACGACGTGATCGTCAACACTGACATCCAGGGGCTCACAGGTGATGTTAACTACACGCTCGACTTCTTCAACTACGCCTGCACCCACCGCACCGAGTTCCTGTACACCACGCCGCAGACTTACATCGACGACGTGATCGTCAACACTGACATCCAGGAGCTTCCAGGTGAAAACTATTTAAATAAATAGCGACTCTGACGTTGACTCAATTACTTACGTGCAATTCAATTTGCAATAGCGCCATGTGAGCGCCATATACGGCGCCATTAACCTAAACGTTGTGCTCTCTTTCTGTTGCGTTACTTTATCTCCCCTCTAGCTCTTTCTGTCTCGCTACGGGGGCCTGATAAAACTGCTGAGCGGTCGGCGGTATGTACTATGTACTAGTAGTTTGAACCTACAGTGCGAGTTTAATGAAAACCCACTACTGCAACTGTTTAACTGCGTTCTTGGTCCTGTGGTGAAGCATGTTCGTCTAAAAATCACGCGGCATCGTGCAAATTTTGGATTTTTGTATCAAGAAATATTTGCTACCAGTCTGGAGTTTGTAAATTGGCGGAGTTCCACCCCAGTGTCAAGCACGGTAAGCCGTCGATCCTGCACCTGGTCTCTTTCCTTTCGTGTCGTTGATTTCGTTCCACAGGATTATAGGAGAATAGAAATAAAGTGTGCAGCAGTATAACGCACAAACTCGTGGACAATAATATATCCCGCAGATAGAAAATCTCGACAGAGATGGACCGCCGTGGCCAGATCGAAAAAAATGTCAATCCTCTTTCAAGTACAAGGCTACAAAGTGGCTACAACAGAGGCTTCGTGGGTTTTTTCATTTTATGTTCCATCATCAAACAAGCAGGCCCATCCGATTTTCTATGACCTACCTATGTGTAGTTGATTCATAATCCTTGAATAAATTACGCGGCACATTTATTGCGGGCTCCGTGACAATGCAGCGATGCTATCGGCGGTGCACTGCCGGGATACAATATAAACTAACGGTCCGCGAGAATGAGGCGCCTTTTGTGTGTCTGTCAAAAGCGATTTTTACACCGTATTTATCATACCGCGTTATTAAAAGGCGATTTACTCGGACATATATTTCACGGCGACAATTTGCTAGTTATCATGCAAAAATGAGGCACATTACCCAATTATTAGTTGTGGTTAAACTATAATTACCCAGACCGATTTAGGCCACGGTGGTAAATCTCTAGAGAGTAGTAAATTAGAGATGCACCAGACTTCTCTGATAACCACCGTGGCGACTCTCTACTCCCTCAATCTCATAATCCGATTTGACGTCAGCTCGATGGGACGGCTCGTTCTCTTCGAGGCATGGGGGTGCATCACCGCTAATTTCCAAACTCCGTACTGATACTAGGAGTTTGTTAGTAGAAAAACTCAATACATACTATATTTTGGCGCGACCCGGGAATCGAACCCCGTCTACCACTATAGATATTTCAATCCACAAAGACGCGCTCCACTCTGTCAAAATCGCTTATGTATCATTCGATTCGTATGCAGTTTCACAGAGTGGGGCGCGTCATCGTGGATTGAAAGATTTATAACAATTATTACGTAAACCTTTTTAATCAATAGAGATAGCAGGGACTCTATACATACCGCACTCTAGTGGGATATTCCCAAAATTTTCCGATACTAATATTACTTAATCTTTGCCACTTGACCCAGTTCTTTGCCTATGTCATATAAGCCTTATCTATTAGGAAACAGTACAATATTTTGCCTATGCCATTTATGCCTTATTTATTAGGAAACCGTACCTACAATATATTCAGTGAAACTAGATTACTCTTCTCAAGTGTACAGCTACAAAAATAAGGCCATTTCTCAAATTCGTGCGGATTCGATTACATAAACTAGACGCAATCCCGATGCCCGCGTTGCAATATAATGAGAAAATAGGATGGCGAATCATTAAAGCAGTGAATTTATAATCTTACTAAAATTTGACCGCTAATTTGTAAAAACTGCAGCAGCTCTAGCCATGCGTTTTAGAGTTCCTTACCATTTTGGTAAAATTGGAACCCTTATGGTAAAACATTCTCCGTCAGTCTGTCTCACTCGATTATTTCAGTAATTTAAAAATTTATCTAGTTGTGATTTGGGACAGTACTGTTATAGGTAATAGTGGCCCAACGTCATCGCTATAATAAAAAAATTAAAACCGTTTTTCTATCTTGATAAAGGAAAATAAAGGTTGAATAAAGGTCTAGAAACAATAGGAGTTTTGCGGTCCGTCAAATGCCACTGCAATGAGTGAAATAGTTATTTGTTATGCAAGGCTGCAAAATGGATTTTTGGGCCGAGTGTAAAATTTGAATGCTGAACGGCGAAGGATTCTAGGGTTCAAAGAATAGAATCCTGAGCATAGCGAGGCATTCAAAGGACACGAGACCAAAAAAAAATTGCGGCCATTCATACTCAATTTTTCATCACAAAATTTTTCATCTCACCACAGCGAGGAAAATTACTAGAAGGACACTTGGATCTGCATTGCGAGTATGTTCGAATTTAGAAATGCTTTGCGGCCCTATGGAGAAATGAAAATTCTTTTGGGGAATATAATAGCATTTCCCTCCCGCGTTTTGGGCATTAAAGATCTCTTTTCTGAGCGGGTGAGATGAAATAATTTTTATTGTACCTACACAATTCGCAGTCAACATAGATATAGATAACTTTTGCAAATTGACAGGTTTCGTGGTGTACAACGTCACGTACAAAGGCGCCACCGTCAACTGCCTCGTCCAACTGTTTGACAAGGAAGGCGCGCAGGTCGCCGGCGCGAACGAATGTGCTGGCCTCCTGGAGATCGGTAACGCCAACCTCTGGTGGCCGTATCTCATGCATCCCGAACCTGGGTACTTGTACACTTTGAAGGTAAGTTACGATATACTTTTTTTTTATAACCAACGCAAACTAACGAGCAGACGGTTGATGCAAGCAACATTATGTTAAGTAAACATCACCACCCATGAACATGCAGCACCAGAGAAATTGCAAATGCGTGGCCGGCTTTTAAGGAGTTTATTTATGGAGTTTATTTATGGCTGGTAACTAGTTCCATAGTTTGCACATGTGCGGTAAAAAGGATCTGGCAAACCGGATGGTCGAGGTTTGCCAGCCATCCAGGTACTAAGGATGCTCAGAATGTGAAAGGTGGAATTTCCTCAAACAGTTCCTCAGAGCACTCCCTATTGAAAAACGGATAGAACACACATAGAGAGCTATCGTCTCTACGGTGTTCCAAAGCTCAAGTTTGTTAGGTTCCAACAAATTCCAAATGAACCCAAAGGTCAATTCACAAAATCGCGCAATGTCCTAACTTACGCAGAATAATTGATTTTCAAATTCTTATTCGTATCCCAAAATTTTATGAGTTATCTCACCTGATCGATAAGATGCAGCCGAAGATGATATTGTTCGTACTTGAAAGGAGTAGATGACCTCTAGCGATTGCTACACAGTTACACACCATCGCAGCGGAACGTTTAATCGTTTATGCATCTTCGCCCAGCAATTTGTTGGGAGTCAAGAAGGTGCCCCGGGAGCACGCCAAGAGCAATTAATATCGAATGGGCGCCCTTCCACGATTCGTCCCCCATAACCTCCCGGTTGACTGGGCTATATGGATATTGAAGGATTGTCCCTGTACATCGTCGCCGGTATGAAGCCGCGGCCGAAGACTCCGACCAGATCAAATTTAAGCCCGAAAATCATACCCGGAACTTTCTTTTCTTCAGAAATGGACATAATCTTAATATTTTCAGACATCTCTGGTGGGTTCGCTGGGAGAGATCGTGGATACTTACAGCTTGAAGGTGGGCATCAGGACAGTTACGTGGAGCAACACGACCGTCTACCTCAACGACAAACCCATCTACTTGAGAGGTTTTGGCATGCACGAAGACTCCGACGTAAGTTCGAAGAGATATCATCTATTATGTATAAGCTAGTGTCATAGCCATATCTGTCGCAGAACCGGCGCCCTTTGCGGCAGACGTGTTCTGGAGTGGAGACCGTCATGTACCTGTAATCGCAGTGTGGAACAACCGCTGGACCGATCATCTGGACAGACGACCTCAAAAGTGTCGCTGGTAGCGGATGGATGAGAAAGGCCTACGTCCAGTTGTCATCTATACTATACTTAGTAGTGTTGCTTTTTGCGATACGATACGTCTTTAGCACTTCCTTATAGTTTTAAAGACGTACCTATTCATCTTTACGGATACGTCCATCTTAACGGTCTCATGAAATTGAGAGATACCTGCAACACACCTTATTTTTCGCATAGACCTAAGTAACTTACAGGCTCTTATGAAAAGTCACCAAGTTCGGATAGCAAGTTTGCGCCGAGAACAGGCAAGAAACTCGGCAGCGGAACTTGCCGTTTTCAAAAATGTCATTAGATATACCTATTATAACACACCCTGTTACCGTAACCGACACTATTATATGTTTTGAATTAGAAGGCGCTTTTGGTTTTGCTCCTGTGTACACTCCCGGAGTGCAACTGACTTTCTTTTTAACTTTTTTGCAGCTTCGCGGTAAAGGCTGGGATCCGGTGCTGTGGGTCAAAAACTTCAATTTGATCAAATGGCTGGGGGCCAATGCGTTCCGCACCTCGCACTACCCGTACGCTGAGGAGATCTACCAGCTGGCCGACGAGCACGGCATCATGGTCATCGACGAGTGCCCCGGCGTAGACACCGAGTACGTATGGCAAGGAAATTATAAGATCACAGAGACAATCAACAACTCGATAGTGATCCAATCTCCTTAGAGTGTAAATTGAAATAATTATCATTGTTTCGAGTTTGGGCCCGTTATGATTGTTTCGAGTCGTACTTACCTATAATTTAATTTTTTTGACGTGATAACGTTTTATAAATTGATGAACACCAGCAACGCACATGAAAAATAGTAACGTTCCGCGTAACGTTCCACCTGAGCCTGTGCGTGCAAGCGAGAGCGCGCAACAAGCGATAGAGAGGCACGATAAAACAAACGATAGAGAGGCCAATTATGACGTTATCACGTAAATCTATCGTCCGTAAACCGACTTTACAGACAACCAATTTTTTTTCTTCCTTTCTAATCTAATAAGTATATAAAATTCTTGTAGACTTGTACCAATTTTTGTTACCAAAATCCCCCGAAACGGTTCGCCCGAATGTTATGTCTGTGTATATTCGCTAGGTCTGAGACTGAGAGTACAGTTTGTAAGCTATTTTAATATCCCAATTGGTGAAACAAGGTGTGCTGGTCAGCTATTAAAAGAAAAAATTGACTGACTAACTGACGTATCAGACCAGACCAAAGTACTTGGTAGACAGCAGAGCCACGAGACGCTGCTGGAGAGAAAAGGCGCAAGACCGTACAGGTTGAACATAATGCGGAGGACTGTGTCCAACAGTGGAAATCCGTTGGCTCAAACGAACAATTGAAATAAGCGTCGCATTTTACTTTGCTAAAGTAATTTCTGTTGTTTACTTCCAGCATCTTTTCGGACGCTCTCCTGGAAAAGCACAAGCAGTCGCTAACGGAGCTGATTCGCCGCGACAAGAACCATCCCAGCGTGATCATGTGGTCCATCTCGAACGAGCCTCGGTCCAGCAACTTCAAAGCCGACGCCTACTTTAAGTAAGCAAAGTTTTTAAATATATGCAAAAACATGCTAACATGTGAAGTGACAACATCTTATATAATTCCTTAAAGTACCCATTATAATTCTACCTTTTTTTAGGAATCTTGTGAAACACGTCAAAACCATGGATTTGTCAAGGCCCATCACGATCGCCATTTCCCAGAGTTACTTGAGTGATAAAGCTGTAAGTACCTATAACAAGTCTAAGATATAACAAAAAAACAACCTACAGAAAAAAAATATTTATCTAAAAACTACGTTAGAGAAGATAGGAATATGAAGTCAATCGCAATTCGCAGTGCGCAGAATAATAGATTTAAGAGCATGTTTAGCGTGCGAAAAATTATTCTTTTCCGTATTTGTATCAAAATTTACAATTTCAGGCTCAATATTTGGACGTGATTTGTTTCAACCGCTACAACGGCTGGTACGCCGCCACCGGGCAGCTCATCAACATAGCAGCCAACGTGGTGGAGGAAGCCACGGCGTGGCATCGCAGGTTCAACAAGCCCATCATCATGAGCGAGTACGGCGCTGACACCCTCGCTGGACTGCACTTGGTAAGTGGCTTTGCTTGCATAATGAAGATAGAGATATTTATTTGGCATATTCAGATGGTTCGGCCAAACTAGCCCACAAATGATTTAATTTTTCGCAAATATTAGAAGCAATTGGTAAAATACGGTCCAGCTAAGTAGGTCTAATTTCGAGAAAGAGGTGAATGAACCGCCGAATCCAGCTCGGTTGGGCAGCGTTCGGGAAGCTTCGTGATGTCTTCTCGTCCAATATCCCTCAGTGCCTGAAGACTAAGGTCTTCAAACAGTGCGTGTGAAATATTAGAATAACAATAAAACTCATTGCCATACGCCAGTGCATAACGATGTGGGTTGACCACAGAAAAAATAATAGTTATTATGTTGCTATGTGGGGGGACATTTTAGTTTTGCAAGCATAATTAACATTTATAAATCTTTTGGGAAGATTTAATGCCAAGCAGTCTTTCACCAATTTGAATATATATTTTGATTGTCGAATTCGATTGTAAACCCAATTGTTTTATATCTGCTGCTTTTTTAATTCTGTGTTGTTTGTACCTACCTATATTATTTCTGTTTCAAATAAATAATATAATAATATTTCAGCTGCCGGAATACGTGTGGTCGGAAGAATATCAAGTCGCGCTTCTATCGGAACACTTCAAGGCGTTCGACAAACTCCGACAGGCTGGCTTCTTTAACGGAGAGCTCATTTGGAACTTCGCTGACTTCAAGACTGCCCAGAGTAAGTTTTAAAAAAACTACCCGTGACAGTTTTGTGATAGTCTATTGTCGTGTGATTGGTTTTTTACGCAGTGAAATCGTATCTACTAAAATACGCTTGGCAGTATGTGTTTTCCAATAAGGTCGGTGGGTAGTAACTAGTCCCTATCTTGCCGCTACCCAAGCCTTAAAACTTTATTTAAATCTTACTTTAAAAGTCTCGTTTTATATTTTTCATGCCTCAATTGAAAGTCTTTTCAATTGCAACTTTGGATTTCGTATTTTCTAAGCGTATTAAATGTACCTATTGTTTTTGTTTGTTTTGCTTTTTTCACCACATATTATTCGTTCCTTGTTTTTCACCTCCTGTTTTTCATCCAGCAATAACAAGAGTAGGCGGCAACAAGAAGGGTATCTTCACACGGGAACGACAGCCGAAAGCGTCTGCGCATCACCTCAGAGCAAGATACCGCGCGCTCGCGGCCGCAGACAGCGGGGCTCCCCCGCCCGATATCCCATACTACGTCAGTGATAACAAACCCTTTTTGCGCACAGATTTATAACAGACGTATGCAAGAACTATTAGACGATTACTAGCTGTAATGTAGTACCTGGACTTTTAATCAAAGATACTTCGTGACACGGATGTATTTTAGCTAAAGGTGTCGAATACCTATTTATTCTTGCGCATAGAGTTTGCCTGATAGAATGACACGAACAGTCATAACGGAATATTGGACGATAAAATGGTGGGGATGACTGACGGGGGAAGTGGGAAGGGGGTTTCATCGGCAAACTTGCGCTCGAGTAGTAAAGGAAAAGTAAGGTAAAAGTAGTAAAGGTCATTGTGTCGTGTCCGTTACAAATTATTTTTCACATTTAAAATCGTGGACTAAAACTGCCTAAGTGCCTACATCAATTAAGCGTCGAAACAATGACTTATGTATGATTTTCTAATAATTATATCCTCGATGAAAAACCTATATATGTGCATAAAAGGTGCTACAGTACCTAAGGTCACGACTGATTTTTATTTACCTTATATAAACGACTATTCTTCTACGTACCAATTGAATAATTTTTTTAATACAAGAAAGGTAATTAAGTAATCCATTTTAGGATTATTGTTAATTATTGACATCCAGAGTTTATTGTAATTCCATTATCTTACCTATACCAAAAAAAGTTCACGTTCTATTTTTAGAAGTACCCTCGTGTTTTATTGTGTTCGTGTTATTATAATATACTTATATAACAGCAGATATAATACCCATGGATGGCGGTAGACTATATGGCGATATGAAATAGTGCCATATCTTTAAAACTCATTTCATCAAATCATAAGGCCTAATTTCAGGAATTTCAGATGATGAATTTCAGAATTTAAAATTGCGTTTTTGGGAGGTCCGTATTTGTATTTAGATTTTATATTAACTTCTTAATACGTCCGTCCAGTTTAATTATTACATAAAACAGCTGCTGGATTCAACGAAATTACTAATAAATTATTATTTATGGCTTCGAAATGAAACCACAACTGAAATGCCCACCAATGAAAACATGTAACTCGTTTGAAAGCAATGTTTATATTGTCCAATATTATGAATAAGGAAATAAATATCACGTTAGTAGATAGTTGTTAATTCTTAAATTTAATATCTACTCGTGATTTTTAGTTAAGCTGTTGCATTCTTAAAATTATTAACGTTACCTTTTTAGATTTTTTAGACTTTATTATTAGGTTGTAACTATCGAGTGGAATGTGGTAAGTAAGTAATCTGTGTTTGTAAATATTTATTGTGTGTAATTAATTAATTAAAGTACAAAAATAAACAAATGCTCTTGTTGTTTTATTTTTATAATGAAACTAGCTGACGCAAACTTTGTTTTGCCATTTAGGGATATGAAAAATATACATATTCGGTAGGTACCGAACGTAGACAAAAAAATTCTTAAAGATCGTCTGAGCCGTTTTGGGTATCAACAATTCTCGATCTCGGGTTTGTTACCAAACTCCTCCGAAACAGCTCGACCGATTGTTATAAAATTTTCGGTATGGCAAAGTACGTTTGCCGGGTCAGCTAGTATCGTATAAGATGCACCTATTTAGTATTAGCAGCATGTAGGTATAAGTATTAAGTATGCCCAATATTTTTCTTTATAGCAATAGTTAACTTTCCATACTTTTTACAAACATAGTTAACTTTGTGCGTTAGGTTTGTAGGTAAAACGGAAATGATCATCTGATCCAGGAAACTTCCAAGTTTGGTCGACTTTTCTCAAAGTTAAAAGATTACAAGAGATGCTCATGCTTGGTGTATGGTAAGTCCAAGCAGCTGCTATAGTTTCCCCTTCCTCACAGAAATAGTAAGTTGAACCTCTGCAAAACTTCATTCTTTATTTTTTTCTAAGCTTTAATTACAAAGAAATTAGATAAGTCGAAAAGTTAATTAAATAATATCCATAACTAAGTACATACATATTCCTAATAAAACCTACTTATCACAAATAAAACTAAATTTTCGCACTTGTTTCGCTTGCGTATTGCATTTTTGAACTTCTGGTTCGCGGTTTTTGTTTCTTCAATTGCTTGTAAAATCCTTGAGGTGCATATTGTATTCTTTAATGTATGATTACGCATGGTCAATGGTGGTAACTAAGCAAAATATATATATATATATCCTGTCTATAAATAGATAATTACGACGGATATTCATAAAATGTAGTATAAATACTAACTTGTATCGAAACCTAACAAAATGTCATGTAATCTACCAAAGACTAAGAATAATTAAGACCATTTCTTTATAACCCAGTTTCTCCAACGATCTTGATCTCAGATAACCCCTATTTTTCCCCAGGAGTAATGCGAGTAGGAGGTAACCGTAAAGGTGTCTTCACACGGGAACGACAACCGAAAGCATCTGCGCATCACCTCAGAGCAAGGTACCACGCGCTCGCGGCCGCAGACAGCGGGGCTCCCCCGCCTGATGTCCCATACTACGTCAGTGACAACATACCCGCCTGGCATGAAGAGTTTTAAGCCGATTTATGGAAGAACAATCACCATAGCTTATTTTTACACTTATTAGGTAATAGGTAGGTATACTTATAATATGTACATCATCAAATCATTTTTTTTAACATTAGGTTTGTGTTTAATTAACATTACAGATATTATTAACCTCGTAGGTAAGTATCAACTGTAAAAGTAGGTATGGTCTGTTGAAGATTGTAAGCATTTGGAATTTATTCAGTATTGTACCTAATAAAATAAAGTACCTACAAAAATAAAAATAAAGTTTTTTTTTTAAGTAAGTATATTTGGTAATCTTTATTGCTATGTTTCGTCAGTTACACCCTAATCGTGTTACAGCATCTAATCGTTTCACACAAGACAACACACAAAGCTGAAAGCAGCATCAGAATATCAATGTATTTTTGCTCCAAAATTAGGCATTTCAGTAAAAACGTTTTTTATTTGTTTAAATTGAAATATTATGATTTATTAAGGTTATCTATATTCTCAAGATATTTTCCAACAAAGTGGCACTATTTTATTATTTACACTTGTAATGTAAAAGATATTTTATTCAATAGCACAGATTACCTTTTATCACTGGATTACTTGCCAACTGACAACATCAATCTAGGTACTTACGTAGAGTAAGTACAACTCTACGGTACTCTGTGCCACAGACCACAAACTGTGTGCTGCTGCTGCACTCGCTGGAGAGTATAGTGTTCTGTGGTGCTGCAGAATTGCCACAGAAAAAGGCTCAGAAGGGCTGGAACCCAGAGCCGTAAAACCAGTTATTAAAAAAAAAGCCACAGAAAATTGCAGCACAATCTGTCATCATTAAATTAGCAAGTGTTCTGTGATTTTAAGTACAGGTTTGTAACTTTGCGAGGTGCATTTAAACCAAACGAACAACTAGCTAGAACCAGAGCAAGAGCATTCTTTCTTGATCTTTTAGTTTAAACGAAGCGTTTACACCAAAAATACAACGAGCAAGAATGTTGACATCAAGAATGCTCAAGAATGCTTGCGTAGATGTTTAGACCAGACGAATATTTAGCCCGAACGCGCAACGAACAGCGCAAGTTTGTTCTCAGAATGCTCCAAATCTCCAATGCTCATTTGCCTTTGATACCTATAGTATTATAGTGTTGTTTTTTATTGTTTTGCAGTCAAGTCAATCAGCAAGGTATTTTATTAATTTTATTATTCTATCAAGATTACTGTAGTAAGGTAAGTGAGGTGTAATTCGGTAGTCTAAGGCTATGACGACTTAAAAATTTAATATAAAAAAATCTAAACCTGATTCCTGTTTGAAAGTTTTTTTCAATAAAACATTGGTCTTGTGCCAGCTAATACGTGGCTGAATTAAGTGGTTTCAGTAAGAACTTGCTTTTTTATTAATTTATTTGTAGACCTCCTTTTTGCCTCTTATTTCGTGATAAAATTTGGCTCAACTTTTTAATTCGTGAATTCAGGGTTCTTATTTCGGGATAAAGTTTTGTATAATAATTTATGATATTATACTAAAAATTTTTAAATAAAAATTTAAGAGGAGTTTAATACATTAATATAGCAATAAAAATATTCAATATTTAAAGGTTAAACATGTAACATTAAGCATTGTAATTACAAACTGTCCCCTAATCATAACATTTTCCCGCGGTATCGCTTGCAATTCGTTCGTTAGATTTCAAGATAAAAAATAATAAAATATTACTTAAAAGGTAGTGGTAATTACTAGTAACACAACTCTTCATTGCTAATACCTAACCATATTATATTGTAGAGATTACTCAAATATCTCTTACGACATACATTGGCATCTCCATAACTCGAATACCAATTTCTTGAAGAAAAAATGTAGTTAACGAGTTTAATTTGACATGGATTTTGCAATACAAAGGATTTTGTTGCTATTATTTCAACTTGAAAAGTCGGAATTTCTGGTTATATATATTTTCGTGTTATAGTTTTAGTTTATAAATAACTTCTTTTACTATTTTAAAAAAACTACAAATTTTGAAAAACTTAATCACCTTTAATAGTAGGTAATTTAAGCAAGTTTGAAGCCTTGTGAGCTCGGTTCGATTAATTCAGATTACTTAAGATATTAAGAGATTAATAACTTTAATTTTTTCCTACTAGTCTTATAAAATATAAAAATAGCTGCAGGCGTTACTTTGTGAAGGTTTGAACCATCACAAAGTAACGCCTGCAGCTATCTGATGGGAATAGTTACTTTCTTTATGTTACGGAGAATTTCGAGTTGAAATAGTGAGGTTTGTACTGAAACTTGAAATTTTGAACTAACCGAGATCTCGAAAGACTTATTTCATCGATAAAACTCATAAAATGATAGACTTTCATGCATGCATTAATACTTAGTTTAAGTTCCTTAGAGGGTTTACTTATCACGAAATTAAAATTGAGGGCTAAAATAAAAGTATATTATTTCGTGACACTTATTTTGGAAAAGCCCTGCACTTTATTTTGTAAATCATTTAAAAATCATTTAAAGTAACTATTAAATACTCTAAATATTAGGTCCTTACATATGAAATTGGCGTTTTGTATGGGAGGAACATAAAGTCGATTTTTTTTAAATATAATATATATATTTAATCAAAGTATATACCATTGCTATCTATGCACTTTTGCCACCTTATAGGTAGTTCATTGATCCCTTTACTAAAAAAGCCATTCGGACGGGAATCAATAAAATCTTTGAAAGCGCTTTGGACTGCCTCATCGGAGTTAAATTTTTTCCCTTGTAAGAAGTTATCCAAATTTCGAAAAAAATGGTAATCTGTTGGAGCAAGGTCCGGGAAGTAAGGTGGATGTCTTAGGCATTCCAATTGAAGCTCCTCTAATTTGGTAGCCGTCTGTTGTGCAGTGTGTGGTCTAGCGTTGTCCTGAAGCAGCAGTGGCCTAGAACGATTGACCAGCCTCGGTTGTTTAGCAGCTAGCTTTTCCATCATGGATTGCAGTTGCTGACAATAGATATCCGCCGTAATAGTCTGGCCAGATTTAAGAAAGCTGTAGTGAACGACGCCGGCGCTAGTCCACCAAACGCTCACAAGTAATTTTTTTTGAGTCAATTTTCGTTTGGGGCAGGATTTGGCTGGTTTGCCAGGGTTCAACCATTGCGATGAGCGTTTCCGATTATCATACAGGATCCATGTTTCATCACAGGTAATGATTCGATTTAAAATCCCTTCATTACTGTGCCGGTTGAGTAATGTAACACAGCAGTCTACGCGCGTTTGTCGGTTTGCTGCACTCAATTCATGAGGTACCCACCTTTCAAGCTTTTTCACCTTCCCAATTTGCTTCAAGTGAACTAAAACAGTTTTATCACTAACACCGCAGCCTGCAGCTAGCTCGGACGTGGTTTGCGATGGATCCGCTTCCACAATAACCTTCAATTCTTCATTGTCAACTTTGGTCTCCGGCCGTCCACGGGGCTTGTTCTGCAGGTCGAAATTTCCAGAACGAAAACGTTGGAACCAAAAACGCAGTGTGTTTTCTTTTGCGACACCCTCGCCGTACACATCATTAATCCTTCGAGCCGTTTCTGCAGCACTAGTGCCACGATGGAACTCGTACTCGTTAATAACGCGATATTTCAAGTTTTCCATTTTGTAAACAGAGTGGTGCAAAAAAAACCCAAAAGAGAAAAAACAAATGAAATACGATTTTCAAAACACAAAAGCATGAGTAAATAGCTGTATAAATTTGAAATTGGAATTTCTAACCAAAGAAGAGATATTTGAGATCAAAGTGGCCAGTACAACAAAACGCCAATTTCATATGTAAGGACCTAATATAATGATAATATATGAAAATAAATGACGCATAACGATCTATAAATAAAACTATGCTGCAAGTACTTACGCGAGGTTCACCTTAAAAATATAAATTTAGGTCTAGTTCAAACTCGTATTTAAGGAATTTTATTGAAAAAATCATATACCGAATTTAGCTCATAAGAAACTTCATTACTTTCATATTATGATTTTGATTTCATATTTAAAATATCTTAATTAATAAATTAATACACAAGCTTTAAAAAAGGAACTCGAAAATTCTTAATTCGGTAGTGTCACGAAATACGCAACTTAAGAAAAGTAAGATGTGGGCTATTTCGTGAGTCGATTAATTGCAATTTTAAGTAAAATTAGTAATTAGATTTATCTCGGTCCTACATTATATTAATTGTCAAGAAACACACATTAACACTATAAAAAATTTTATTCAAATAGACTTACCGTTGTCTTTCTAAAAGCTTATGAAGTTTGATGTTAAAGCTTACGGTAAATACAAGCGCGCGGGTGTCATACAGCGGTTTGCGGCCCACCTAGGTTTTAAAAATTCGTATTGGTCTGAGCTTTATCACCAAAATTCACATACTCAATTTGTTGACGGGTAATATGAAGAAGATTTAGGATTTACGTTTAATTTATTTATCTGATATCTTTATTGCTTATTTTTACGCCAGAAGCAAAACTACCGAAATTACCAAACATACCGAATTATACCTCACTTACCTTAGTGCTTCATTCATGGTGCTTCATGCTTCGCCAGACGTTGTGTTGTTCGCTAAATAAAAAGTACTGTGTTCCCTAATCACAAGTCTCACAAAAAGAAAAATAAGAAGAGACGTTGGTGGGTGACAAATTTAATGCAACGAAGGATATTGGATAATGTAGGCGCAACAATGAGGGACATGCAACAACAAGAGCAAAGTGGCCAATTCCAAAGCTTTTGTAGAATGGCTTCAGAGGACTTTGACCATTTATACTACCATTTATACCCAACACTGGACGAAGACATGCATTACGATGCGAAAACATAAGGAATGAATTTGTAGAATATTTCAATACCATTGATATTTTGCCATGGCAAAACAATATTGCATAAAGCTGTTGCTTAAAGTTCACCTACTTTATTCAGACTTCTATAATAATAAAAAAATAGTACATTACTGCAGCGGCCAGCAAGAGGCATTGATGGACAAGATGTTAGGGTTTTTGAAAATAAAAATTGTATTCTATTCTATTTTATTGACCAATATCTTCTTTTTGACTGATTTTAAAATAAAAACACTATTATACATGATAAAAACGATTTTAATTTTCCTACAAATTATGTAATCACAGCACAATATCTTTAATACACATCTTAATATATATAAATCTCGTGTCACGATGTTTGTCCGCGATGGACTCCTAAACTACTGAACCGATTATAATAAAATTCGCACACCATGTGCAGTTCGATCCAACTTGAGAGATAGGATAGTTTAAATCTCAAATTATAGTCGCAATTTTAATTTATTAATATAACAATCTCTAGCCACAGCAACGCGTGGCCGGGTCAGCTAGTTACCTATATAAATAATGTAATAACATTATAATTACAGAATACAATATGTCTTTGAGATAAATGATAAATCATTAAAAATAAATACAACTTCTGAGTTCAATCACAGACATTGAGACACATAGTAAAATATCTTTAAAACATAAAAAAAGATAAAGGTACTTTAGTAAGTAGGTATATAATATGTTACCGGAAATGTGTGAAAACCAGGAATTGTATACAATTCCTGGCTCATTTAGGAAATGAGTGAAGGAAGAACTTTAACATCATTTATATAAATAACGAAATGATAATAAATTACTTCATACAATGTCTTGTTTAATTGCTAGCGGCTACATTAAACCTGTGGTAGAAATTACAAACTAAAATATTTGTATTGCAGAATAGATCCACAGACCACAAAGTTAGGTTTAATCTCTATGGTAGAACACAAGAACGCTTTGAAGAGACCGCTCCGAGGAGCGAGCGCGCCAGGACACAAAAAAACGGTCTAGAACAACTGATTGCACGTTTTATTGCCATTTACACCAAGCGAAAGAGCATTCTATGAATGATCGACAGTTCTTTGCGAAAACCGAAAGAATAATAATTATGTAGAGTGGGGATAGAAATGAGCGATGTTCGTCTGGTGTAAACAAGCCTCGACGGCTTGTTCGGGGCCGAACGCGCAAGAATGCTCTTAGAGCAACTGTTCGCGCGCTCTGGTGCCGTTTAAATGAAGCGAGCGAGCATTCCAAGAATTCTCCAAGAATGCTCCACGTCTGTTTATATCAAAAGAATTTAGTAGAGTGGGGGTAGAACGGCTGAGCATTCGTTTGGTCTAAATGCGCCTTTACATGATAAATGAAATAGAAAAGCAAACCATCTTGATTCCAGGCAGTTATTAAATTAAAAAAAAACAAAGGGTGTTATGACTCACGTTGAGACGAGACGTAATCTAAACATTCCAGTCAGTTGGAACGTAACTTTAAGTAGCTATTATAATTTATAGTCATGAGTTGTATTCAATGTAGTAAAGAATCAAAGTACAAATGCCCAATATGCAGAGAACCTTAGTAAGTATACTTATCGCATCAATTGATATTTTTCATTCATAAAAATACCATGGTGTACCTATAGCACAGCACATTACTATTACCTTACCCTCTATAGTCTTATACCCACATGGATGGTGCTTGCCCGCGGGGATTTCGGTTTAAAAAAAAACTGCAGGACAATTGGTTAAAAATGTCAGTTTTATAAATCCAGGTTTCCACCAATTCGGATCAGTAGATTTGGCATAACCTTGTGGCCGAGGGCGCAAGTTATACAAGTTCATTGTATCCTTGGATTCAATCATCATTTCTTTCAATAATAATTAAAACTTGAAACCGAATTAATCAAAGGAGATAATTTTTTTATGTTAAATATGCTCGCAACTAACAGCTGCTCAGTTGCCTGCTGCAGACTTCATAAGGAGACGCCGTGTACACCGCCGCCAGCACCTATACAAGAAAATGCTAAAGAACCTACTGTGGAATATGATTACCCTACAGAAGATACAGTTCCGGCACTAAAACTTAAACTACTAGGTAAATGTTTCATCACATCGTGTGAATTAACTCTATACTTATACAGTCACAGAATGAAAAGGTACCCTTAGTGTCAGTTTTTGCTTGCACTAGTACTGCAAGAGTCCATTATGCCAACATAACATATGTAACATAGTTTCAAAAAGTAATATTTGCTCCAGATATGTTGAACAAATCAATTTAAAAATCAACGAACCTTTTCATTCTGTGACTACATAGATCATCAGCTCTGCACATATATTCTGTAACTCGGTGCCTATCAAAGGATTATAGCCGCTGGCATATATTTTTTATCCACTGTAGTTTTGCTATGAAAATGTTATTTTTATTTCATAGCAAACCTTCAATGGATTAAAATTAAATTAATTAATTGAATGCTCACGAGCAATAGTTCCCAATTTTCAGAATTAGTGTGAATTTGCTGGCTATATTCACATTATGATGAAAGACTTCACATAATAATTGAGCTCTGAGCTCTTATAAATGCAGATTTCATTATGATACCCATTTCCATGCATTAAACTGCTACTTAAGTTTCGTTTTGAGTTCCCTTACAAATTATGAACTTGGATAGGTGATGGCGATGAATATTTACCAACTTGAACATACATATTTTTTTTACCCACAACAGTTACAATACTTTTGGTTTTCCAAATTTTTTTGAGAAAGTTCACAAATTTTAGGATTTATCTTAATATATATAAATCTCGTGTCACGATGTTTGTCCGCGATGGACTCCTAAACTACTGAACCGATTATAATAAAATTCGCACACCATGTGCAGTTCGATCCAACTTGAGAGATAGGATAGTTTAAATCTCAAATTATAGTCGCAATTTTAATTTATTAATATAACAATCTCTAGCCACAGCAACGCGTGGCCGGGTCAGCTAGTTACCTATATAAATAATGTAATAACATTATAATTACAGAATACAATATGTCTTTGAGATAAATGATAAATCATTAAAAATAAATACAACTTCTGAGTTCAATCACAGACATTGAGACACATAGTAAAATATCTTTAAAACATAAAAAAAGATAAAGGTACTTTAGTAAGTAGGTATATAATATGTTACCGGAAATGTGTGAAAACCAGGAATTGTATACAATTCCTGGCTCATTTAGGAAATGAGTGAAGGAAGAACTTTAACATCATTTATATAAATAACGAAATGATAATAAATTACTTCATACAATGTCTTGTTTAATTGCTAGCGGCTACATTAAACCTGTGGTAGAAATTACAAACTAAAATATTTGTATTGCAGAATAGATCCACAGACCACAAAGTTAGGTTTAATCTCTATGGTAGAACACAAGAACGCTTTGAAGAGACCGCTCCGAGGAGCGAGCGCGCCAGGACACAAAAAAACGGTCTAGAACAACTGATTGCACGTTTTATTGCCATTTACACCAAGCGAAAGAGCATTCTATGAATGATCGACAGTTCTTTGCGAAAACCGAAAGAATAATAATTATGTAGAGTGGGGATAGAAATGAGCGATGTTCGTCTGGTGTAAACAAGCCTCGACGGCTTGTTCGGGGCCGAACGCGCAAGAATGCTCTTAGAGCAACTGTTCGCGCGCTCTGGTGCCGTTTAAATGAAGCGAGCGAGCATTCCAAGAATTCTCCAAGAATGCTCCACGTCTGTTTATATCAAAAGAATTTAGTAGAGTGGGGGTAGAACGGCTGAGCATTCGTTTGGTCTAAATGCGCCTTTACATGATAAATGAAATAGAAAAGCAAACCATCTTGATTCCAGGCAGTTATTAAATTAAAAAAAAACAAAGGGTGTTATGACTCACGTTGAGACGAGACGTAATCTAAACATTCCAGTCAGTTGGAACGTAACTTTAAGTAGCTATTATAATTTATAGTCATGAGTTGTATTCAATGTAGTAAAGAATCAAAGTACAAATGCCCAATATGCAGAGAACCTTAGTAAGTATACTTATCGCATCAATTGATATTTTTCATTCATAAAAATACCATGGTGTACCTATAGCACAGCACATTACTATTACCTTACCCTCTATAGTCTTATACCCACATGGATGGTGCTTGCCCGCGGGGATTTCGGTTTAAAAAAAAACTGCAGGACAATTGGTTAAAAATGTCAGTTTTATAAATCCAGGTTTCCACCAATTCGGATCAGTAGATTTGGCATAACCTTGTGGCCGAGGGCGCAAGTTATACAAGTTCATTGTATCCTTGGATTCAATCATCATTTCTTTCAATAATAATTAAAACTTGAAACCGAATTAATCAAAGGAGATAATTTTTTTATGTTAAATATGCTCGCAACTAACAGCTGCTCAGTTGCCTGCTGCAGACTTCATAAGGAGACGCCGTGTACACCGCCGCCAGCACCTATACAAGAAAATGCTAAAGAACCTACTGTGGAATATGATTACCCTACAGAAGATACAGTTCCGGCACTAAAACTTAAACTACTAGGTAAATGTTTCATCACATCATGTGAATTAACTCTATACTTATACAGTCACAGAATGAAAAGGTACCCTTAGTGTCAGTTTTTGCTTGCACTAGTACTGCAAGAGTCCATTATGCCAACATAACATATGTACTTAACATAGTTTCAAAAAGTAATATTTGCTCCAGATATGTTGAACAAATCAATTTAAAAATCAACGAACCTTTTCATTCTGTGACTACATAGATCATCAGCTCTGCACATATATTCTGTAACTCGGTGCCTATCAAAGGATTATAGCCGCTGGCATATATTTTTTATCCACTGTAGTTTTGCTATGAAAATGTTATTTTTATTTCATAGCAAACCTTCAATGGATTAAAATTAAATTAATTAATTGAATGCTCACGAGCAATAGTTCCCAATTTTCAGAATTAGTGTGAATTTGCTGGCTATATTCACATTATGATGAAAGACTTCACATAATAATTGAGCTCTGAGCTCTTATAAATGCAGATTTCATTATGATACCCATTTCCATGCATTAAACTGCTACTTAAGTTTTGTTTTGAGTTCCCTTACAAATTATGAACTTGGATAGGTGATGGCGATGAATATTTACCAACTTGAACATACATATTTTTTTTACCCACAACAGTTACAATACTTTTGGTTTTCCAAATTTTTTTGAGAAAGTTCACAAATTTTAGGATTTATGATTTTATTATGTACCCAGCTCATCATTGTGATATCAATGAAGAAAATCTTTTTTTACAGAGCATTCAAAAGAACTAAGAAAATGTTTAGAAAATCCACACGTAAGAGAAATACTGGAGATACTAGACGGAGCACCACATCCAGATGTTCTGATAAACAAATACATGCAAGAGCCTATATTCACGGAGTTTGTAGATGCCTGTCTTAATGTGGTTCAAGATAAAAGTGATGACAGTTGATATTAACATTTACTAATTTAAGATGGGTTAATGTATTTTGCAAAAAAAAAACATTGAATTATTTGTCAGCCTGGGTTGGGTCTGCCCACCAATCCAATTTTATTCTTTTTTTATAATTTGTGAGCTAATAAGACTAATAATATATCTTCCCTCACCTTTTAGGGTCAATTTACACCCGCCGCGGAATGCAATGAATTTTTTTACATAGCATAATGAATTTTATGTCAGTTGTATTACATTCAAAATAAATAATTCTGGAGGAGAAGGCGCAGGATTCCCCGGAAGACGCGCGACCTGTTTTGGCTACTATTTAGTTTGTACCTTAAACAATTGATATATAAAGTTCATTATGGTATGTAAAAAAAGTCGCTTCCATTCCATTCCGATCCCGTTCTAGTCTTCTTGGATCAGATTTCAACAAGCAATTAACGATGATTTAGTAAAAACGTATCTTTTTAATTTTATTTTAAATTGCATAATCAACGGCACAGCGGTTAGCACTACAATTTAAACAAAACGATTTGTGAAGTCTGGTCTTAAAATTCCAGAACCAAACTGTATTTGTTACTTATTTGTTAACAAAAATAAAATCATAGTTCAGTATTGATTCAAAAATAAAACGAATGAATATTTAAAATCTGTTATTATTATTTATGAAATCAAAATTGCAGAATCAAACCCTGGTGGTTCACAAAATTAAAATCGTAATTTATAATCTCTTATTGTTAATAAAATATTTATACAGTTTAAGCAATTTTTGCATATAAATATGTAATGTAACTTTTAAGAGCCAGCTACACACTGGAAAGTGCTGCTCGGAGTAAATTTTCCAGTTGTTCAGATTTTTTCTTTTTTTCATTTAATTGCTCCTCCAGCTGAGACATAGCTTCCTTACAATTGTCGAAAGCGGAAATATTTTGATCTGCCATTTGAATACTTTTCTCTACCATGGTGCAATCATTGTCTTCTAGCATCAAGTATTCGTAAGAATCCGAAAGCAACCTGCGACGTTTGGCTTCTATAAAATAATCCAATTCATCTTCGTATTCCAAAACCTTGTGTTTTGCTTTTGAGTAAACTTCAATTTCAAACAACCAATGAGCGTTACGATATTCTTCTAAAACAGGCTTTTCGTAAATCGCGAATCGGTTTTCAAAATTGTCCATGCTAATTATTTTCTCACAGACTATTACATTTAACAAATCTATCAGATCATAACTGAGGTAGTACTGACTAAATTGATCATTTGGGATAGTTGTATCAGCTAGTGCATGTGGTAAAAGTGCAACTACTTTGCATACAACCTCTTCTGGATCAGAAAACCAACCTATTTCATTACAGTATTTACGCATCTGGTCGTGCATATTTGATATACTCTTTGGAAGAAAATCACTACTTGGAGTCGGAAGTTTGAGTTTTTGCATAATTCTTTTAATGGCACTTACATTGTCTGATTGTTTGACATTGCTCGGAATAAACTCATATGGCTTTGGATATGGAGACGTATTATCCAAGTATTGATTAAATTCTAATGGAAAAGGGTTATAATTAAAAAGATCTTCATTTGTTACCACTTGAGTTAACTTATCAACAGCAACATTGTAACAAGATACTAGTTCGTTTAAACTCTTAAGAAGGCTTTCTGTTCGTCTATCTTTTTCGGATTTTAATTTATGCCATATTTCATTTCCTAGATATCGCTGACATATTGATTTTAAGTGATCTATTTCGAGACTTGGAGGTTTAGGATAATTTTTCGAGAGCCATTTTAAAGCGCTTCTAGTACATGTATTAATGGAATTATCATTTCGTTCCACAGTATACAATCGATAGTCTGATATAATATTTTTATTTTTAAGAGCAGTCAACGTATCGTTAAGATACTGTTGCAGTAATGGATCATGGGTTTCAGCCATTATTATTGCAATTGGAACAACTTGATACTGGTATTTATGTATCAATGTCTGTTCAATTGTTTGAATAAGATTATTATCATTTTCAGTGGCGTAAAATATAGCACCATTTGCGCCATTTAACGCTTCGTTGGCTACACTAAAATCATCACTTTTAATCACACTCACAGAAACGGCAAAGTCCATTAAATTATTCCACGAATCTCTTGATACATGAATAAGCGTGTCACTGACTTCGTGACGTTTATTATCGCTAAAAGCATCATTTACCCAGTCTTCAATATTAATTCTTCTGTAAAGCCATTTAGTGCTTGGTATTACTAAGGCTACTTTCCAAAAGAGACATTTACCATAAGGATGTTCAATTACCCTCATGCGTTTTAGAAGTGGTGATCTTATCAAATCTACTATATTATATGGACTCGTAGAAGGTATCGGTTTTAATTCTCCTACAAACCTATACCCTCTATGAATGGCATTCATATTACGCAAGGCAGCATCTTCTGTCGGGCGTCTTAAATACCTGGCTTCTACCTGCGGAGTATTATGTGCTAACCAAACCGGAGTGTCCTCTAACAGAGTTCGTCTTTTGAAGTTTCTAATGAATTGATTTCTCCAAACTCGATACCATTTTTTCGCCAGTTTTCTTGTTCTAAACATTTCAGCTTTCATTTCAGACTCACAAATTTCTCCTGTTACTTCAGCATAAATATCCTCAGTAAATTCTTTAGCCAAAGAAACCAACTTCCTCAGGCGTTCAATTTCTTCTTTTAAGAGAACATTAATTGTTTCATCACTGATTTCATTGACAAGTTCATGTATGAGTTCTGCGGATTCCTTTTCTACTTTTTCTCTAAACAGTCTCTCTTCCTCTTCCGCTTTTCGTTTTAATTCTAGTTTTCTTTCTTCTTCCAATTTTTTTCGTAATTCTTGTCTCTTTTGTTCTTCTTTTCTGCGCTTTTCTTCAAGTTTTCGTAGTTCTTGTTTGCGTTTTTCTTCCTCTTTTCGTTGTAATTCTAGTCTTTTAATTTCTTCTTGACGTTTTCTTTCTTCTTCCTGGCGTTTTCTTTCTTCTTCCTGGCGCTTTCTTTCTTCTTCTTGGCGCTTTTGTTCTTCTTGGCGTTTTCTTTCTTCTTCTAGGTATTCTTGTTCATTATCAATCTGCTCAACGTTATTTTCGTTACTGGCAAAATCATAGACATCGTGTTTTGATTGAAAAGAATTGAAAATGTTGTCAGCCACTGTGGGTGCTTTCATTTTGCTTTGTGTGAAGTTTGTTTCAAATGAAGGTTTATTAGCGCTCTTGAATAAGCTACTAGGTGACATAGCTTTTGTATCACCGTTGGATATGTTTTTGTTAATGTTTTCGGCCTTAAAAATAGACTTTGGATCTGA
Organism: Coenonympha arcania; assembly: GCA_036785405.1. Taxonomy (NCBI): domain Eukaryota; kingdom Metazoa; phylum Arthropoda; class Insecta; order Lepidoptera; family Nymphalidae; genus Coenonympha; species Coenonympha arcania. Next base: position 11,718,996 of record CM072067.1, read on the forward strand.
ACCAGTCTGAAGTTTTTCATGTGACCCAAAGATATCAGTTGGTGCTTTTGATTCTTGCGTTTTCAAGAAGACGTTACCACTTTTTTCTAAATTATGAGAATTACTAAATAAATTGTTTCCTGCCTTTGAAAATATGTTGTTACTTGCACCCCCAGCTTGAAACAATTTTTTGTTAGTGCTTGCGAAAATGTTTACGTCCTTATCTTCTGCTACTTTTGTCTCTTTTGCATTCTGCTGACCAAATATAGACTTTCCACCTGACGCAATTTTGAATAAATTAACAGACTCATTACTAACACTGTTGAACACGTTGCCACTTTGACCTGCATTTGCAAAAACATTTTTACCATCAGGATGGCTTTTTGGTTCAACAAAAGGTTTGTTTGTACTAAATAAATTACCCATAAGATCTTTCGGAACATTGACTATAGTTTCCTTCGGCTTTGAAAACGTGAAAACATTTTTAGAACCTTCTTGTAACAACTTTTCGGGGGAATTTTTTATAATTTCTGGTGTAGCAACTGGTATTGCTGGCTGGAACGAAAATTGTTTATTCACGGGCGTTTCAATTATGTTCTTTGTAGATTTGTTAAATTCTCTTGACTTAATTTCCACCCTCACATTTTTAGTGGCTTCCAACACTCTTTCTGCATGTTCAAAGCTTCTTCCTTGCAATAGTTTTTGCAATTCTAATTTCAATCCCCGCACATCCTTATTGCTGTCGTTTATAGTATTGTATCCTAAATCTTCAGCAATTAAAGCTTTTTCTTTTAATCTTCCATCAGGATTGAAACTTGAATATAAATCGTGCCTCACATTATAAGGTGGGAGTCGGCCACCTGAAATGACTTCACCGACAGTACATTGCCTCTTAGATTCTATCAGATTAAGAGCCCTGGATAGAGGATATGGATCGCTGTCTTCAATAAAGTTATTTCGGTTCAGAATAACAGTGAGCTCTGTGTCAGTTTTAGAAAATCGTAGGCCATAATGATTGACAAATGACTTCATGTTTTCGACCGATTCAAAAGCGAGGGTGTTCATCAGATCTTCAGCAGGAAATCGGGAACCTCCTCTAGGTGCGTACGCCTTGACGATCCTCGCCAACGCTCGTGCCCTCACGTCATTGAAATATCGCAAGAGAATACACGCCTGAAGATACGTGGCTTTTTCTTGGATAAGGCGAAAGAATTTCACGTAATTGTTGCTGTCAAGTGTTGTGTATATTTGGATGGCGAATGTGATAGGTTGTGACTTCTGTATGTTCTCTGGCAGTTGTTTAATCTGGAAGGAAGAAAATTGTTACCAAGTTTTTTATAATACATAGCCAATGTAGGGATGAACAATTCATTCAATCATTCAATTCAAAAAAATCAAAAAAATTCAATCATTGCGTGTACAATAAAATACCAGACATTTAAATATAATTTTCTTTAATGATTAAAAAAACGTCATGAGGGAACTGAACGCTCGAACGTCACCTAATTTCTGCGTAAAAATTACCACGTAAAACCAACCATACCAACGTTAGGCCAACCATAGTAAAACTCACTACGCTCTAAATCTCTTATAATGCGGTGCTTGTACCCTGATTCCTGATATTGGTGGGACGAGAAACGCTCAGGAGCAACACCGAGCATGACATGACAACATGTTCGAATCTGTAAGTCATTCAAGCGCTGTCGCCTATCACCGTGCCATTACCATTGACTATAATTACTCACACATACAAATGGTATGCGGATAGTGCCGGTACTCAAGTAGTAGTGTAGATAGTTACTGAGTGTCATCAGGGGCCTGGTAACCCGTAGAGTTAAGAAATTGCTGTGGATATTATCTGTTCTGCGGGGCTAGACAAAGTCACAAGCGTTTTGCGTTAACGCTAGTCGACAAAAATGTATGGACAAAACAAATGACTGTAGAAAACCACGATAATATTTATTAAACACGCTGTGTTTGAATAATTAACTACGCTAACTTGAACGCTCGCTGGCGTTCTCGCGGACCTTGTAGATAACTTTAGCGTACTTCGCTTGACAATTGACAGCCGACAGTATCAAACACAGCGTGTTTAGTAATTATTATTATCGTGGTTTTTCTACAGTCATTTGTTTTGTCCATACATTTTTGTCGACTAGCGGTAACGCCAAACGACTGTGACTTTGTCTAGCCCCGCTGTTCTGCTTCTGATACTCACCTCCCACCAGAAGTTCGCGTCTCCCAGGTTCAGCAGCGCGATGTACCCTCGGAACTCTGCCTCGTTGGGCTTGCACTCGGGCCCGACATCTGCGTACATGTGCTTGAGGGTCTGCAGGCACTTGGTGAGGTTGTCCGTGTTCAGCTTCTGGTCGAACTGCGTGTGCTCCAGGTCGGCGAGTCGGGCGGCGCAGTGCGCGTGGAAACGAGCGCAGATCTCGACCAAGCGAATGGATTCTGATTAGAATAAATCAATTTTATTAGTGTCACTATTGCAAAGCAACCAAGGCAAGGGGTTTCATAGAATCCATATAGGTACAAAGACTGCAAGTGGCTGTAGCGAGCCAGAAAGAAATTATAACTCTCAAGAGAGCACAACATTTAGGCCAAATTAAGCTTAATAACGACGTAGGTATAAGGCAGTGTTGTAAACTGAATTGCGCTTTATTGCTTCAATGCTGGTCACTATTTTTCTATAAATCTCCTGTAATGACCGCCAAACACAATTATGGATGTTAGGGACCCAAGGTGCTGGAATGGCCGTAGGTAGACCTCCCACCAGGTGGACGGACGACATAAGGAAAGTCGCAATGAATCGCTGGCGCCCGACGGCGCAAGATCGAAATCAAATATAACTGAAATAAAAATCAACCTTCGCAACACAGAGCCTGCTGTGTGATGTCTTTTCGAATCCCTCGAAAACGATCCCACATGAAATGGAACCAGTCAGCAAGCGTCACCTGAAAGTTTAAAAATTTCAAATAAAAACAATATGATTTATCATACGATTTTGGCTGGTGGGCAACAGGCAACAGCTGTACTAGTCACTACTGTAATTATGTTAGAAAAATATAATTATTGACAACTTGTCCCTGGACCACTGACCTCTATAATGCAAGTACACTGGACTTCAGGCTGTCAATGTAAAAATTAAGACACTTGATTTTTGCCATTTTGGCGCTGATTGTACCCAATTCAAGTACGATTTTTTGCATGTTAAGAGCGTTCATGCAAAACGGCGCGCCTCGCGTTTCGTACCATACTAAATTGGTATTCGTTGGCGCTGACGCAATTTTGCGGCGATAATGGTATTACAAAAAAAAATATAGTAAAATAAATATACAACTTATTAAAATAGTAAATAACCAGTGACATTGAATATTAATTGAATTAAATTACTCGTCGTCGTCGTCGTTTCAGCCGATGGACGTCCACTGCTGGACATAGGCCTCCTGAAATGACCGCCAAACACCACGATCTTGCGCCGCCTGGCGCCAGCGACTCCCCGCGACCCTCTTAATGTCGTCCGTCCACCTGGTGGAGGGTCGACCGACATGCGAGCTATGTGCCCCGCCCATTGCCACTTCAGCTTTGCGACACGTTGAGCTATGTCGGTTACTTTGGTTCTTTTGCGGATCTCCTCATTTCTGATTCGATCCCGCAAAGATACTCCGAGCATAGCTCTCTCCATCGCTCGCTGAGTGACCCTGAGCCTTCTTATGAGGCCCATAGTAAACGACCATGTCTCTGATCCGTAAGTTAACACTGGCAACACGCACTGTTCGAAGACTTTGGTCTTCAGGCACTGAGGGATGTTGGACGAGAAGACATCGCGGAGTTTCCCGAACGCCGCCCAGCCGAGTTGGATTCGGCGGTTCACCTCTTTCTCGAAATTGGACCTACCTAATTGTATTGTATGTCCAAGGTATATGTACTCGTCAACAATTTCGAGTGCAGAGTTTTCAACAACTACTGGTTGGAGCGAAACATGAGTATTCGACATAATCTTTGTCTTGCTCATGTTCATTTTGAGTCCAATCTGTTGAGAAACCCTGCTGAGGTCGTTGAGCATTGTGTTGAGATCCTCCAGGGTCTCTGCCATGACGACTATATCGTCGGCAAATCGCAAGTGTGTGATGTACTCGCCGTTGATGTTGATGCCAAATCCGTTCCAATCCAGTAGCTTAAAGACGTCCTCCAACGCCGCGGTAAACAGCTTTGGAGAGATGACATCCCCCTGTCGCACTCCTCGCTGCAGTTGGACTGGTCTCGTAGCTTGGTCTTGGATACGGACTGACATAGTGGCGTTTTCGTACAAACACTTCAACACTTGGATATACCGGTAGTCGATTCGGCATCTCTGCAGAGATCTCAACACAGCCCATGTCTCCACCGAATCGAAGGCCTTCTCATAGTCCACAAACGCTAAGCAAAGTGGCTGGTTATACTCTTCAGTCTTCTGTATAACCTGCCGCAGCGTATGAATGTGGTCTATGGTACTAAAGCCTTTTCGGAATCCGGCTTGTTCGGGAGGCTGGAAGTCGTCGAACCTATTAGCGAGACGATTCGTAATGACCCTCGAGAACAGTTTGTAGACATGGCTCAGCAGCGAGATGGGTCTGTAATTCTTCAGTAAAGTGTTGTCACCTTTTTTGAAGAAAAGAAACACCACGCTCCTGTTCCACGCCTTGGGCGTTACTCCTTCGCGAATGACGGAATTCAACATTCGCTGAAAGACCTTCAAAATCGGTTTTCAGCAGTTCAGCTGTGATTCCGTCATCCCCTGGCGCCTTGTTGTTCTTCAACTGCTTGAGAGCCATTATAATCTCGTATAAGCTGACGTCCGGAATATCTTCGGTATAGTGCCGGGTTAGTTTAGCTCTAGGGTCTCTAGCCAAATCTTGTACAGGCTTCTGGACTGAGGTGCACAAGCTTCCGTAGAAGCTTTCGACCTCCCTCAAGATCTCAGGTTTCGAGGAGATAAGACTGCCGTTATCGGTCTTCAGACGCGTCAGCTGACTCTTCCCGATAGACAGATCCCTGGCGAACACTTTCGAGCCCCTGTTCTGCTCTATGGTGTCCTTGATGCGCTCGGTATTGTAAGCACGTAGGTCGCGCGTTTGTAATTAAATTACTATAATTCAGAAATAACAAAATATCTTGGATTTTATCCTAAAATAATACGTATAATTTATCGAAAAATGCTAAAAATGGCACTTTTTGGTTTATGGTTTTTGAATGAAAATCTAGGAAAATCGTGTATTTTTGAGACACTTTTTAGTAAATGTTATTAATTTTCTAAATATGTCATTGTTATAAGTTTGTGTTAAGAAACTTGGCAAATATCTTGCATCTGCATAGAGCTTCCACCGCTAAGTGAGTAATAAGCCTTTACAAGAACCTTTCTAATGAGAAAGTTATACACATATTTTCAAATATTTTTGAGACAAAAACTAAATTACGAAATGCACTGTACTGTACTGCTTCACCGCGCGCCACGGCTCCAGCAGCCCGTCCGACTCCACGATCGTTTCTAATGTCATCACCTGAGAACATTGACAATCAAGTACCTGCCGCGGCGTGTCCGCGATCTCGTGCAGCAAGTACGCGCAGGTGCGCATGAGCACGCGCGGCGGCCGCAGCTCGTAGCACATCGGGATCTCCTGGTCGGCGGAGCTGCGGCTGTACTGCTTCACCGCGCGCCACGGCTCCAGCAGCCCGTCCGACTCCACGATCGTTTCTAATGTCATCACCTGAGAACATTGACAATCAAGTACCTGCCGCGGCGTGTCCGCGATCTCGTGCAGCAAGTACGCGCAGGTGCGCATGAGCACGCGCGGCGGCCGCAGCTCGTAGCACATCGGGATCTCCTGGTCGGCGGAGCTGCGGCTGTACTGCTTCACCGCGCGCCACGGCTCCAGCAGCCCGTCCGACTCCACGATCGTTTCTAATGTCATCACCTGAGAACATTGACAATCAAGTACCTGCCGCGGCGTGTCCGCGATCTCGTGCAGCAAGTACGCGCAGGTGCGCATGAGCACGCGCGGCGGCCGCAGCTCGTAGCACATCGGGATCTCCTGGTCGGCGGAGCTGCGGCTGTACTGCTTCACCGCGCGCCACGGCTCCAGCAGCCCGTCCGACTCCACGATCGTTTCTAATGTCATCACCTGAGAACATTGACAATCAAGTCAAAAACAAAAAGACCACTTTACCTTTATCTCTCTCTGGTCCCTCGCAAGAGAAAATAAACGAATGAAAAGAGTATAACGCAGTAGAAATTCATAAAAATACAAACGTAGTATGTAACGTCAAAACCATACTGCAACATTACTGCTTTATGAGATGGTGGTACGGCCCCTGAATCACATATTTGAAAAACCTTGTCATCCGACAAAATACAGAAAGTCGCGGCAATTCAGTTTAGCGGTTGCGCAGAGTCGAAAATAAGGTACCATAGGGGTACGAGAGTCGAGCATGCGTATCGTTCGCGGCGCAGTGCGCGTGGAAACGAGCGCAGATCTCGACCAAGCGAATGGATTCTGATAAGAATAAATCAACTTTATTAGTGACTATTGCAAAGCAACCAGCTCAAAGCAGGGGGTTTCACTGAATCCATATAGGTACAAAGACTGCAAGTGGCTGTAGCGAGCCAGTAAGAAATTATTACTCTCAAGAGAGCACAACATTAAGGCCAAATTAAGCTTAATAACGACGTAGGTCTAAGGCAGTGTTGTAAACTGAATTGCGTTCGCACGCGTGGATTGTTTCCAATCCGTCTCGTTCCATCATGAGCATAATGCATGAGATAATTCCCGCGACCTAAGAAAACGAGTCATCCCCCACACAGTCGACAACCCCAAGGCTATGTATAAAGGCTCGTTATAATTATATAGGTACCTGATGCTCCGCTTGTCTGTGCAGCAGTTCTTTCTCCGGGCACATGTCCGGGCAAGTGCCGATGGTGGCGCCGCCGACCCTCACCCTGGAGCCCGCTCCGCCCCACGCTCGCAGCACTCTACAATAAATATTGATCACTTCTTGCTGTTGCATACTAAACCCACAGAATGCTTGCAGGAAGCTTTTTTAAATTTTATTCTACTTGACTGCATTCTCAACTGAATCCTGATGGTAAGTGATGATGCAGCCAAAGACATTATCATAGTAACTTATAAAGAGTAAGTGACCGGTGTCTACACAGCATCGGACTCTAACATTAAATCTCTTAACATTGTGTTTTTGCTGGTAAGTAGCCAAAGCCAAATTGGAAATTATAAAATTCGAAAATGGCCTGAGGTGAAAATTGAATTACAAACTTACTATGCAAAAACCCAATAACTGTTCCAAAAGTCTAGCTATCAATTTCTCAACATATTGCTCAGGTAGTGCAAGATTATATATTGATGGTAGCAATATTCTATCAGAAAATTGATGGTAGTCCAGATAGCTTTGGATGGTAGTGATGGTGATGTCAGTGAGTCGGTCGATGGTATCAGTGGTAAACCATCGGGGGATCTTCTTCTTAGTCGTTGCCTCATGACTGAGGGTTGAGACCGTCTACGAGCCCAGCTTGTTGATCAAGGCTCGCCAGGTGGTGCGGTCTTGAGCCTTGTCGAAAGAACCTTGGATGTTCACGCCGGTGGCCTTCCAGATGCTGTCTATCCACCGGGTTGGCGCTCTGCCCCTACTTCGCCTGCCCTCCATGCGACCAGATATAATTATCCGCTCGATGCAGTCGGGTTTTTTCCTAGCCAGATGGCCAAAGAATGAGAGCTGCTTGCGGGCAGCATCGGGGGATTGCTGCATCAGGGGGATACAACAGTGTAAAATACCCCAATTACCGGTCTCTTGCGTCTAAGGTCCTCCATTTCTCGTCCGGAGTGTTCGAGACCCTGGCGCGGAGCTTGTGGAGCTCAGCTGCTGCCTCCGCAGTGGAGAGACTTGTAGGAACTGTTGTCACGGCTATGGGAGATTCTATGCCACTGGTTGGCTTGGGTTGGCTGCAAATAGATTTTTTTTGTACAAAAATCACAATCTAGCCCCAAAGTAAGCAGCTTGTGTTATGGGTACTAGATAACTGATAAATATACATAACTATAATATATTTAAAAACACTCAGACACTGGAAAACATCACAGAAACATTTTCGAGTTGTCGGAATGAAACCCATGACCTACAACGCAGATAGCATGATCACTACCGCTACGCCATTAGGTCGTCAGATATTAATTATTACAATATAGTAAACAAGTTTTTTTCATGCTGGTTTCCAAGGTTTCCCAAAGATGTGTAAAAATCCAAAATACATAAATTGAAAATCTAGTTTATAATATTGATAGGAAAAACCATATTATGTTTATAGCTATTAGGCACTTATACTTACGTTTTAGGTGGTATCACTTTTTTTGGTGTTGCTATAATAGTTCTTCTTTTAACTGGTTGTTTTAATTCCATAGGAGGTTTTTTTGGCACGTCAAACTCCATTGCTATGGAAAACACAAAAATGCCATAATTTTATTGATTGAGAAAATTAGTAAGAGATGGCACTTTTATTTCAGACACTAATGTTACAACAAACCATACATTCCATTTTGGGAAAAAGATTTTACCATTTTGGTACAGAAGAGTAAAAGGGGAATTGAAACAAGCACAATAAGGTTCAATTACAACCTTTTAGCAAAGAACTGTGAAAACTAAGTATGAAACCATTACACAGTATACCCACATTTTTGCCTAGTAATTCTATATGTTGGGGCTCCCATCATAGCAGAAAGTTCTTCTTTCACCTCCGGGTCTGGAAGCCAATCTGGATCATCCTCCCTTTTGCTTTTTCTTCTTCTGAAAAACATATCCTACTTAAATATGTGACAGACTAGCTATTTGACTTGATGTTGGTGAAAGCAAATTTTGTCCACTTCGCATACTTTTTCAGTTATCCATTTGGTTTGCTGCTTGGCATGGCTCTGCACAATCATCAAACTTTTGATGGTTTTTTAAGTTATTCTTGATTTTGGTATCATTTTGAATGACTATTTGTTCAAGACTAAGGCTAGCTTCTATGCTTTAGTATTTCAATGATTAAATAGCATTAGCATTTATTTGAAATAACTCAGTTTACAAAGTTCTTTGGACTCCTGACCCCTACACTAGGTAAGCCTGCATTTTAGGGGATTGTGAATGCCAAAAAATATTTTAGTGTAAGTTTTTCAATTTACAAAACATGCCAAATGAGCCCAACTCAAGGAGAAGACTGTAGGAACTATTGAAGAGATCCACAGTCCATCTCCTAATCTTATCAAGATTAGATCAAGTCGGCGGAACCAGATTATTAAAAAATACATACCTTTGCAAAATGTAATAATCAAATAACAGGAAGTTATTTTAATTGGACTTATTGTTTGTTTTACATTTTATTTTTATTGGATTGTTTTACATACAACAGGTAGTATTTTTTAAAAGAGTAAATTATAATATTATAGAAACTTACACTCTTGGCTTAGTCCGTGTTACATCAAACATGAAGCCGTCAAAGGCACCTGCATTGAGCACAGCTCTCTCTGCAGATGACTGCTGGTCATATTCAACCATACATAAATGTTTCTTCGGCAACAGACGGATTCTAAGGACCTTGCCAAACTTACTGAAGTGTTTCTCTGCTGCTTTATTTTCAAACAAACCATCTGGAACTTGCATACACCTAGAAATGACAATAGCATTAATTAATAACTATACATCCAAGACATTCAGTATACACAAGATTATAGTAATTTGGTGAACTTCAACCTCGGGTCATATTGCCCGCCAGCATCCAGGTCTTGAGCCTTGTGGAAAGAACCTTGGATAATGAGAAACTTATAGTTGTAGGCAAAGTGGAGGGGGACAATGTAGCATATCACCTAGCCGCTGGTCTGACCAAGTGAAATCACTCACAGGCCTTCTTTTAACAACCGCCATAGATTGAAATGTATGGAGGGACATGGTTAAGAACATAGCGAAGGAACTGCACTACAGAAGACCTTCAGAAATGACTATTGACATTCATGGAGTGAGTGGAGTGAGGTTGATACCTTGAGTATCTCACACAACTTTATCTACCTCAAGGTAGGTACCATCAACATTATAATAATTCTACATTCAACATCTTGACCAGCTTTACTGAGTAAAAATTAGACTCGAGTCAAGAGTTAAATTTGTCAGTAAGGAAATCATGATGAGGAAATTTGCATGCTTGATAGTTTTTCATGTTCTCAAAGGTGTGAAACTTGTCACCTAGAGTAAAGGTGATGAGCAAATCCCTGAGGGCTTAGTGAATAGTTAACTCAGGTTTCATTCATGCAACCAAATCATCACAATGTGGGCAGTAAATATTGAGTTCATTTAAATATCATTCATAGTTTTATAATAAAATCGAGTCGCTTGGCCATGATGAGTTTGGCTCAAAGAACCAGAAAATTTAATAAATAGACATTTCGTCCTTCACCCTTAGTTTCAGTTTTAGTACATATTTTAACCGCTAATAATTCATGGGATCTACTCACGTGATAGAAGTTTTGTTATTGAAAGACTTGTCCAATAATGGATTGCGAAGCTTTTTCACTGGGCTTGGAGGTTCCTCATCCATGATTTCTGTATACCGTGATATACCAACTGAACAGAAGCTACTTGAACTTATCATAGTTTAAATGCATTTGAATATTGGTTTTTGACGAATAAATTAAAAATGCAAGTCAATTAATTGGAATTTCTACGAAGTACAAAATTCGAAAACCATAGACAACCACAGCAGAGAGATAGACGAACGATGTCCATAGAGACGTTTGTGCCTGATAGCGAGGCGCTTATATACTACCTCAGACCAATCATCTGAGTATACTACACACAAACTAACTAGTTTAAAGAAAAAACCAATATCAACATAATAATGAACTTCATTCATAAATTCACTATCTATTTCACCTCCACCTATGGCAATTCAAAGCAAGGTGCAAGTTTGTCTCTTTCCTACAGTATCTATAGATGTGAAAAGCATGAATGGGCAGTTTAGTAGCGTAGTAATTTTAGGGATGTGCTTAAAACCGATCATTTAAAACCGTAACCTAATCGCACTTTAAATAGTGTTGTACTTTACTGTAAATTACCGATTCTTTCCGGTTTTCGATTATACCGATTTAACCATTCCTTAGTAATTCCTATAATTACAGTTACAAAAATTAAACAAAAAGAAATAATGTAAATAATGTATTTATTGAAAATAATTTTAAAATTAAGAGACTCATTACTAGGGCATTATGCGACTTACAGCTTTATTTTTATTATTAAGTTTTATCATAAAATTACTTTTCTCACCAAGTTTCTGAGATAAGTACCATAACAATTTAAAAATTTGGAAGAGTTGTAATCGTCATAATATGCACACGTTTCCACACCGCCCTTGAGGTAGTGTATTTAGCGCGTTTATAAACTACTTTTTTGCAATCACCTTATGACGAGTAAAACTCTTACGTTTAAGCGTATTAAAACATACAACATCACTATGATTAAGGACTACTAATTTGTGTAATTACATAAACCCCTCAACATTGAAATCATGTACCAACAAAGTAAACATATTATAAATGTGAAGATATAGTTAATACATGATTTTGTTTTGTTTTCAAATAATAACTTAACATTGCAGTTGAACGCTGTAAATCACAAGTTTAATTGTTTTAATATTGTGAATGAAGTTACATAAACAAAGGGGCTTACTTTCCTTTGAGTCTGTAGCATCAAATTTCATCGATTCTAGCTTTTTCAATGCTTGATTCCAAAACTCTAAATGGTTGGAATTTAAGGACAATGCGTTTTTTAAATTGCTTTTAGTGTGTCCAGAACAGTTTAAGCTATCAAATATGTAAATTATTTATAAATAAAATGATCTCAGAAGTGAAAAAGCCATTATCGATATTCGCAGGTATCGCACAATAGTCATGAACACTTAAAATGGCCTTATAAGTTTTCATCCGCATTGTCACATTGTTAGCGACATCTCTGCTAAACACTTGTGCAGCATACTTGACCTGAAAAGTGAAATTATCCTGTATTATATATTGGTCCTCTAAATGGTAGGACAGCCGGCCATACATGGACCTTAACGGAGCTGTATACAGATCTTCTTTTTATAAAACTCTTTAACAGCCTATAATAGCTGGCCTGGATAAATCCTGACCCAGCTATGTTAAATTAATGAATAAGAAAAGAATGTGCCTACGTATACTTGCCTACTAATTTCTTGACCCCCACTACCTGGCAAGCGGATATAAAAATTGGTATGGTGTTAAATATTTACTTGCCTTCATTTTGCCATATGAATTGGGCTTTAAGTGCTTGTCTGTCAGTTGAGTATTCCTTGCAGCACCACATCCCATCTACGGCATACAACTTCTCAAGGATCTCCCTCGGAGCGCGGCGATTTCCGATGATTAGGTCCTTTTTCTGAAAGTTGTTGCAAAAACATTTGAGTAGATGTGGAACATCATGCATATGGTACATCTTTTTGCCATTAATAACATAATAATTGACATTTGAAGCATCATTGCCACTGCGAAGGAGATCTTCCCTTGTATCTGATATTAACGAGTTTTTAGCAGCAACATTAGCAGATCCTTGATCAGATACAGTTGATCTCAGAGAAAATTCTGTATTATTTACTGCTACAATGATTTCTTGAATATTTTATGCCATCTAGGTATCTTCCATGGTGAAGAGATTCCTCTCAACATAAACACCAAAACTTTGTCAGCAACATTATTGGTGCGAACACCACCTGCTAAATCCTCGAACCTCGAATGAATATTAGATACAAATCATAATAGAGTAAAGTTGTTAGAAAAATGGACAAATACCTACTTAAACCAAGTCCGCCATTGATTAGATTTTCTTTATGGCACTGACTGTATATTATGTCGATTTCTGCATCCAGGAACAGAACACCTCATCGCAGATATAAAATAATTAGCACTCATTTATCATGAAATACGAGTACGGCTAGAATTTAAATAAAATAAAATAATTTTCTAACACGAATTCGTATTTAACTTCAGTGTTGCCAGATTAAGTTTTTTTTCCTTAAAACATTAAAAAATAAAGCTGAAATCTGATAAACTGAAACTATAAGTACGGTACCTTACTATAATATCTAGTAAAATAACTAAACGATTTTTTTAATACATAGTTAGTAGTTTAATAAACTAAACTATTAATATTTATATAGCTGCTTTTGCTGATTCACTCACTGATTGATCACCTCTCCTGAACATTATTTAGAATGAATTTTTTTTAATAACCATTTCGTATAGAAGGACAAAATTCATGAGGAGGAAAAATACGGAGAGAGCTGATGAAGGCAAATAGGGGGGAAGACAGCACGTGGGCTACATGTGGCCCGCGCCTCCACGCGGCCTACTATTATTACTATATATACCTATAGCTACTCGTGCTGATTGGCCACTGATTGATCACCTCTCCTGAACAATTTTGTATAAAATTTTTTTTTACTGATCGTTTCGTATAAAGGGGAAAAATTCATTAAGAACAAAAATATGGAGAGAGCTGATGATTGAGGATTTTCGGAGACGAGTGAAGAGCACAGCCAGGGAAAAAGAATTCAAAATAGCCGCCATGCCATACAAACTTCGTGGTTGTCTATTTCCGAAAGTATAAAAGATGGAACAGTGGTTTTCTAGCAAGAGGGATCAGGATCTCTAAGTCTACGGGATGAATGGGAAAAAAATCAAAGTGGCGGAATTTATTTTTCCCTGGAAAATGTACATTTATGTAGGGAAGTAATCAAGGCATTATTATCATCACCAGAAAAAAATATGAGAAGAGATGATGATCTAGGATTTGGATGATGATTGAGGAGCACGGTCATGGTTTTGAAGATAGTTAAGGGCTGTTTGGACAAAAAGTATACTGAACCTCAACCGATAATAGTTAAGCGTATTTTTGTTCGAATTGCCCTTAACTATATTTAAAACCATGACGGTGGTCCTAGGTATTTTTTTTCAGCCTACTGCCAATCGGATTTCAATTGGTGGTGGACATGACGGTGATACTTATATGGGCGGGAAGACTGCACGCGGGCCTCACGTTACCCGCGCATCCACGCGCCCTACTAGTTTTTTTTACTATAACTACAATAATAATTTTTATAAAATTCCGAGATTAAGAATAACCGTATTTCCAAATAAATAAATATAAAGATGTACTTAAAAAATTGTGTTTTAACTGATTAAGGTCCTCAGTTAGTAGTGGTAAGTTTAGAAACTTATAAACAATTTATTCTCATAATATTTACCTTAGGAAGATCCTAGCTGCAGATTTTTCCTTATTTTAGGGAGAAAGCCTTTAGCCTGGCTACACTATTTGCGGCCATGTTTATTAATTTTAGTACATATGTAATAGGAATTTCAAATGTGTTTGTACATTAGTGAGGTGAGAAAAAACATGTACAACCATACTAAAAACATGAGACAGAGCATATCTACTTGCATTTTACATAAGCACATTTTTGTTGTATGAGCTTGGAAGGCGCTGTCGAAAACCATCGAAATCGAATTGACCACAGACCAAACAGGAATTGACCATGACCACAGATCGCTATTTTAACCACAGACCACACAACTATTTAACCATAGTTAATAGTAATTGTGTGGTTGGTAATATTGTATTTATTAACTTTTAAAAATCTCAATATTGTTCCTAGGTCTGTGCATAAATATGATAGAATTTACCACAGAACAGCCTGTTTATAAAACTAAATTTTTAACTTTTAAAAATGTCATTAAGTTATATTGTGATCATTATGATAAATTATTATGTCATATTGTTCCTAGGTCTGTGCATAAATCATAGATTATAACTATCTATTATAATCTATGGCATTAAAATGATACAAATTACCACACCTTAAAGGACTGGTATCCAGGGCCGTAAAATAAATTAAGAATTTACCACAGAACAGCCTGTTTATTGTAAACTAATTTTTTTTATGTTCTGTAATTTTGGTTATCCTTGTTGTATTGTGTCAAGAAAAGCGCGGGAAACTTCTAATTTGGTGGACGTGTTATTTTGTTTATTGATTTTATTTGGTTTATAAAGTGGATCAGTGAAGGATTTTCTGTAAAATAGTAGTTAGTTATTATATATTTTATTATAGTTTTATGTAAATAGTGTTTACATGGGTACATTCTTTGGTAAGAGTAAATTCCTATCTTACATCGGGGGCTGAGTGCTGACCCACCCCCGGATGACCCCCGGATGACTGGTCATATGTGGTGTAAGTGTAGGGAGTCTAGGGACGAACTGATATTGGAACAAGCCTATCGCATCATACGATTGGACTATAGAATGGATGGTCTATCACTCTATGGCCGGCGTTAGGTCGACTCCACTGATCTCTATCACTAGTACCTACGCTGGATTACTTACTTAAACATTCTATACAATTATTGATAGTTCATTTTTTGTGCCGATTTGAAGCGCCTCCCTCGAAGGCCCACGGTAGGTACTAACTTGACATTAATTGTTGCCGTCCCCCGCCCAGTTGCGCGTAGATGGCGATGGAGACAATGATGACAACGCGAGGTTCATACAACAGGACCCGACATCCCCGCGCAGGACAGCGAAATGACCACTAACCGCGCGGGGCCACCAGCCACTCAAGACCCAAAGGCCACAAGCCAGGACGGCGAGGCCTTAGCCCCTTACCGGGGCTAGAAGAACAACACCGGGGGCGCGCTGCGCTTCACATCGCCCGGGTAAGGAGGCAAGCCTCGAGGCCCGTACCCCCGGAGGGACTCGCTCCCTGCGGAGAAGACCACGCTGCGCTGTTAGTGACCATCGTTTTGAATGTAGGTAATTTTATTTAAGTTCCATGGACGGTTACGCAACAATCGACGCCAAAATGGCGAAAATCAATGTCATCAATGAAGTGTCTTCATTTTTACGTTGACAGTCTGAGGTACAGCATCATACTAGTTTACCTAATAGAGTAGACTCACATTATCCTTTTCTATGGTAGGTAATCGCTACAATGCCGCAACAGAGCAAAGGGAATCCTTGCACAGTCGCGTCGATTGATGACACGATTCCTCGATTGAGAGAGACAACTATCATAGGCAACTATCCAGACTTCTCCCTGTAAAATGTTTCACAAGATATTTGTGAAAACCCGAGATATACGCGGGCGGAGTCGCGAGTTACAGTTAGTAATTCTATCCATCATTCAATCCAATGAAATTTCATTGACATTAATATTATAGCAGATCCGGAATCTATGATGCAATCGTACGCCACATCCGGAATATTACCAATGTACTTCGTGCCTTCACTTTCTAAGCCTAAATCCGGCTGATGTTTTTGTCTCGGAAAAAGCTGATTGTAAAGAATTGCGTTAATTTCGATTTTTTAGTTGGTTCAGTAAAGATGTGAGAACTTGGACTTAACTATCTAACCTTTCCCTAACACATGGTTACTTATATTATTGTTTTATTTTTAACTGATACAGTGTGGGGAAAATCTAATCTGTACAATACATCAAAAAGTCGCAACGGTTAACAATTATTGTGAAAATAAATAAACTTATAGCGTATCTAGTAAATTGTTTTGTCAAGCGTAAGTAGACAACTCATGCTTGACCAAATAATGTATCTTCAACTAAAACCAAAAGTGACGATTTTCGAGACTATCATTATCTTCATCATGAAATGTTTTTGCCTTCGCGATGCTTTGGAGCGCAGAATATTTCCTATAAAGATAGGTATACCTACGTTGATCGTTGCCTGATTCGGCTACAGCATCACTACAGTTTACACTACAGTTTAGGCTTATTACGAGTGACCTATCAGACCGAGTTGGGACCCGTGTCACGTGCATTGCGTCCGCATTACATCAGTCCTGCGAGGCCGTGATTCGGAGCAGGCTAGGCGATGCGGTGATTCACCTCTTCTGACGTCACAGCAATAAATTCGGCTGTCGCATTCTGTCCACGGCGCAGCGGCACTCGGGTTATATAAAAGAAAGTAGCGCGGCCGCGGCGCGACCTTGCGCGGTGAAAGGCGGGGCGCAAGTGGCACAGCCGGAACTCGCTCTTCCCACGGGCCGATCCCGCGCCTCTCGCCAGCGCCGGTGCCGTTATGCGCCCGCGCAACTTTCGGTAACCGGTCGCTGACATGCTGACAGCGCAAAAAAGCGCTACTGTAATAGACATAGGCATACCCTGGACATGGGCGGACGGCGCGAAAAAAAGTCGCCAGTTTTTCGGTGCCGATATTGCTTGTTTTGCCACCAACAGTAAGGCCACGCTGTAGTTCGCTCAGCACCTATAGAATTTTGACAGATGACGCTACTGTTTGCTTGTACGAAACAAGTTCGGGTGTCCGTATCCTGAGGTTTCTTATCGGTGACTGGCTGCTGTCGAAGTGTTGGGCCGTTGCCAGGGGAATGGCATAAAACGCGGAATGCTGCAAAAACACGACCAGTCAATCAAACCGGGAGCATTCTTGAACAAGGCAAGGATAAAACAGTTGGTATACCCGCACATAGAGTAATTGAGTAACGATTTAGACAAGGCCTAGAGGGTAGGACTCCACTGTCCGGATCAGAACCAATTACCAGCCCCTTAATTCTGCAAAAATACTTTTAGCAGCGACGGGCTAACTTCTACTTATGCGTGCTTGCATCAGTTATTCGCAGCCAAGGCGTCAAATGACTGCTGATGGCTGGGTTGCTATGGTTACCGTGGATGTTTGGCCGATGTACAATTTTATATTTTCGAGAATCACACCCCAGGTTCGTAAGCGGTGGGGTGGTAGACCGTGGACTGTGTGATGCAAAGATGTCGCCATTAACAAACAATCTGCTACTACTGAATACTGGTACATACATCAATCATATGACAGCAAAGTACCTACCTTAGTTTATTGTAAAAACAGAAAAACTCATACAACCATGTGCTATTTTAAAAAATACCATCCTGTACACTTCTTGAACAAAATACCTAGAAGGAACTGCTTTCATATAAAAAAAATGTTAGCTTGTCAAGCTACATTGTTTTCTTGTTAGAAACGAGAGAGCCTGTGATTTATCAAACGCCTTCGTCCCATCTTTGCTAATTTTCGCGATCCCAGTGGGAAAAAATAATTAATATTAATAACGCGTAGATTAGTTATCTTATTTTAGCAATGAAATCGGCAATCGTGAAGCAAGCTCAACCAGTGAGTGTATGATGTATCGCATGTGAAAGCTTTGTAAATGACCATACCTTACTGATCAAGTGATCACTGACTACAACAAAAACTTTAAACTATGAACTCGTGTTGTAACGGACCTTTTATTAATCTTAAAACTATTATCTTCTAGAAACTTAAAATTGTTTTTAACAAAGCAGCCTTTAATACCTCTAATTAATTATATTAATTTACATTGCGAAAAAAAAAAGATCTTACCTACTTAGTTCGAGCTGAATTGAAAAAAGAATGATTAAAAAGCTATAACGTTAAACAGTTTTTTTTTAAATAAAAAGCTACCTACCAGTTAGTATAGGTACATAAGATGTGTTTAAAAATAAAATACCTGTATCAAAATGCGGTCCCAATGCTAATTCGAATGAATCTGGTACATAATATATTATATAGGTAGGTAAGTTTATGTACATTGTTACTATATAGCATGCAAAGGCTTATCTATCCAATATCAACGTTTTGAATCATTTCGTCTTGATGACTCTTATTTTATTGTCGCTAATGACAGTAGGTACTTACCTACATCATTTAGAAAAAGGTACCTAATAAATTGAGGGTCAGAATTAGATAGATCTAATTCTGACCCTCTGTTACGGAAGGACTGTTACGGAGTTGTTACGGACGCTGTTACGGAACGCTGGCCTAGAATTTAGACAATTTCCGACCAAGCTGCCACGACCCGCGCCGCCGCTTGGCAACAAGAATTTAAAGGCTTCACCCATACTAAAACACATCTTGTTTATGAGTGTGTGAACGTTGGCGTCCTACACGCAAGGACGTTTTTCTAGCACTAAAAAGCTCTGTAAACTATTATCATTGATAAGCTTTAAACTGAAAAAACTCAATTCGAGAGTGGAGTGCCTACTTGCAAAATGTGCTTGATATTTCTCATTTGCTTGGACCTATGCTTCGTTCTCTAAAGTTCAACAGTGTTTGTTCCTTTAACTATACATATATTAAATGGTTTGGACTCTGGACCAAGAGGTTGTACCTAGGTAGCGACTTAGTAGCTGGCTAGCCATGCACTGGATGAGATGAGCTAATGAGATTATGGGGCAAGCGGCAAACCAGTTTCTTTTTGGACAGAAAATGCCTGAGTCATACCCCTCCGTCAGGGGAAACGGAAGGGTTATTTGGGGCATGCACCCACTAAAAACTGTTTCCGCGGCGCACCTGCTGACGGGAATACGGGATTCACTAGCGTATTCACCGCGCTCCCGCCAGGGACAAATCCAAGATGGTTGCACACAGGCCAAAGCTAAAATCCTTTGAGGAGCCCTTTATCCTAGGGGGGTTTTGGCAAAGTATCTACCTACCTAATAATTCAGTTATTATTATTAAACAGATACCTAAAGGTAAGGGACATGGTATTTTTTCAATACCAATATTTTGTTAAAACTTGTGTGGCATTTTCACGTAAGTATATCGGGAATTTTAAATAGGACTTAGGTATCTATGTATCGTATCAAAGCTAGAATGAGAAATAATGTTGGTCCAAAAGTTTCAATATGAAGTTCATTTATCGATTAGTCCACCCGCCACCTGCCCAGCACTAGCAGCCTTCGGAGTTCGGACACAAGACATCGGCGCGTGCGCCGGCGCGGCCGCGAACCCGGATGCGGCGTGTGACGTAACGCAGCCTTCGCCCCCTCCCGCTCTCCCGCACTCCGCCCGCCACAGGGCCTTCGCTAGGTACACAGATTAGTAAAAGAGCAAGATCGGCCAAGGAGGTGTGGTCCGTGCGAACTTATGTAGTTTAAAATACACCTCCTAACCGTTTCTGTCTTTAGTGGAGTGTCGTCCAACGATCACTTCACTGCTCTCGATTTTTATAAAAATGCCGTGTTGTCCAGTGGTTGTTTGCAAAAAATCAAGCAAAAAAGTGAATAATACTAAATATGGCATCTTATTTCACTCGTAAGTACATGTATTTTGTTGTAATTTTCCATAAAAATCAATAAAACATTATTTAGCAGTATCAAAATATGTAAAGTGACAACTTTGTATCACATTATAAACAAAAACCATTGCTTGCTTACTATAAATCAATCAATGAACCGGCCGGTCTTACGACGCAATGGTTGAGTGTGCTTTACCGATTTTCACTTGCACGTTTCGTGGTGTGTTTCATGGTAAGGCCGCTGTGGGCTTGCGTAAACTAGAGATGGGCGATGTTTTCGATATTTTTAACGATTTATTTTGTGTGATACATATTTTACGTACCTATCTATATCGATTTGTTCAAGATTTCTAAACCGTTTTGAAAAATATTTTATTAATGGTTCTGAGTGCAACTCCTCAATCCTGAACAGCAGTACGTACGTTTTTTACGTAGTACCCCCTCCAACGCCAACCCAAAATTAAATTTTCATTTTATTTAATTTAATTTTGAAAATTTAATTTTGGGTCGGCGTTCTACACCAAATACCAAAATATCAGATGTGTAACTGATTTCTTTTACGAGCTAGTGACCTGTGATATGTGATATTAGGCTCTGTTTTTAGAAGCACTGAATTAAGAACCTCGTTTTTGCATTTGAGGCATTTTATATCGTATTTTTTTTTGTAGATACATAATAATATCATATAAACGCAAACACACGTAGGTATATTACTTTTCATAATTATTGGTAGACTAGCTGACCCGGTGAACTTCGTTTTGCCAAACAGTCTAATTTTCCGCGCAATTTTCTTAATTTCTTCTTTCGTAAGAACCTACTCCTGACAATAAGAAACACAACACAAAAATATTTATTGAAATCGGTCTAGCCGTTCACGCGTGATGTCGTGACCAAGGGGTTTTGGAATTGATTTTTATACAAAAAAAAATAGAAAATAGAGATATTGTAAAAACACGAATATTAAAAAATTTAAGAATCGACAACTTTAAATTTTAGTCCATCCCTAAAATTAATGGCTTTTCGACGGCTTTCATTGGCGTTTCACCACGGTTGATATTTTATTGTGTGCATCTGCACGGTGTTCTAAATTGAGTGCTGTTTTATAAACAACAAAGACTATATTTGTTCTTACCACTTTGCACTGATCTATCGGTGTGCGTGGTGTGTAAGATACTTCACATCTATTGCTGCATGTGTATTTGTAGCAAGTGGTGGGGAAAACTGGCGACAGCAGGTTTCAATACAATTTGATTCATAGGGCCAATCTCGCTCTTTCCCTGGTCTGTGGCTAGGTACTTGCAAGTGTCTGGCCGACCGTCTGTGCTTGCTGCGTTTGATCTTGTCTTTCGCCTCGGACACAGCGGCCCTACATAATTTGTGCAATCTCGACAATATTCAAAATATCAACCTTTCACTGCCTCTCTGTACGTCCGAATAAATATTGTACAACGGCAACGTCCAAACTGTAATAAACAAATTAAAGGAATTAATGTCCCAAAAAATAGTCATAATTTCAACTTTCAAAACAAACTTATTAGGTACCCATGTCATTTCCTGCGGAAATACGAGCTTCTCCGATGCACAATATTATAATCATTCTGAAATTCCTATTTAGTACTTACCTACTTTATAAAATTAGTACCTTTATAGGTATTGCCTGCTGTCCCAAGTCGACATTACCTTTCATGGTTTTTTGAAAAGTCATTTATTGGGTACCCTACCCAAAATTGCCCCGAAATAATTCTATTCACAAGTTCTTATATTTTTGGTTAGGTATCTACTTCATTGATTGAAACTGAAGCTATCGAAGACCAAAGCTTCGTTAGTTCTCAGAATACCTAGAACGTACCAACTCGTACCTACCTACCTAGTATCTAGCTATTGTTTTACTCGAAAATGCAATACTTGATTCACGTAATTTTGAAAAGACACCTGTAATTTGGTCGAGATTAATAAATAAGTAATTAGTTAATTAATGCGGCACGAATTACTGAAATAATTATTTTCAAATTGAATAAAGCGTTACTTACCTTCTCGTTACGGTCTGAAGGCAGGGCGTTGACGCTGTTTTGTTCTCTGACCAGTTAAAGGTACATACAGACATATCAGACCAGAGATTCGTTTGAGGTCACTGATAATAAAACTCAGGATACGGGCATCCGAAAGATTTACGTAAAACTTTTGACGTGACAACGTCTTATAAATTGGTTTGCCGGGTGACACTTCAAGAAACTGCGTTACGCTCCGCTCACGTTATGCGCTCACAATGAGAGCGAGTGAGAGGCACGCGTCCCTTCCACTCGGGCAAAGTCGTTGTCACGTAAAACTTTCGCCCGTATACCGACTTTACAGGCAACCAATTTTTTCGTACAAGCAAACAGTAGCGCCATCAGCTGTCCAAATTCTATAGGTGGCTGTTGAGCGTGGAGCGTGGCCTTACTGTAGGTGGTTTTTACTTTTTAAGCATTTTTGGCACCGATAAACTGGCGTCATTTTTTTGCGCCCTCCGCCCTGTCCAGGGTACCTACTTATATGTTTATTTTTGAGGTATTCATATTATATATTGTATTTTATAGGTATTCAATATCTTTCCGATGCGAACTCCATGTTTTGATCGAACACAGAAAGGGCATTTAGAGCTGAGACGTGCTAGCATAGAAGAAGACTACCAGAATGCCAGCCATAAATAAGTACCTACAGTATTTTGTTCTACCTAACCGCCAAAGCCAACAGCCGAACAGTATGACTGATATGTGCAAATGGACCGTTATTCGTTAACTTGAACCAACTTGAATTTGATTCGAGTTTTATGGTGGTTCAGTTCGTACCATAAAAGTGCTATAAATTATAATAAATGCAGTAGATACTTACCTTATAAAATGCTGTCGCTGTGCGGTTAATTTGTTTGCCTTTCACCGACATTCTTTCACAAAACAAAGTGTGATTTTAAACACTTTCGAACAGTCATTAAGTTGTTTAGTTAGTAGGTACCTATGCTTGTTATTGGTTAGACAGAACTTTGGCTCCTCTTCCGTAATCGTAAAGTATGAGGATTGATATTTTTGTTTTCAATAACTACTTACTTATTAATCATATCGCACTAATAGTTACATATATTAGATACTTACTTACATAAAAATGTATTTATTGTACACCAATAAAAACGTGAAACATCAAACATCTAATGTGCATAAACCTAAGGGTGAGCCATTTTAACATTTTGCACTAACCATAGGTACATCCGTCAAATTTCCCGCAAATATCTACGCCGCAATAATATGGTGGAAACCATCCCTGTGGAAACGCACGTGAGTCCATAATAAGTATGTAAGTATAGTGAAATGTGGCGGAAGTGAAGTGAATACTGCGGTTGGCTTACTACTCACGCCGTTGGTGTCAAAACATCATTTATGACACCAGTAAACTGGCAACATATTTTATACGTATATTCATGTTGGTTATAAATAATGATACGTGTGATGACTACACAGTTGCCCTCGCAGATCAGTGAGACAGCCTTGTGCTCGAGCCTCGGTGAAACACGTCACGCAGCACTGACTCACTCGCTCTTACCAAATGAGTGAATCAAACCCCGGGAATTGCATCATGGCCGCGGGATCTATATTATCGTGTGCCACATTAATTTGGATGGATAACGTAATGTTAATATCCGCCTGACCGAATATCTGCCTCAAGGGAATCTCAATAGAGACTTAACAATCCAATAGAGACATTCATGTGGACAGATAAAGACCTTCCGAAAAAAGGGTGCTCTAGTCTCTTATTCTCTATGCACTAAGTTATCTGATACGACTATATAAAGGGATCTAAACATGCTTTAAAACGTAGGCTTTATGGTTTGAGGCTATGTTTGAGGTAAGTAAAAGCTTTTGTCTGTCGCTCTGTCAAAGACACAGCATAAATTCCAAAGTCCTTAGTTTAAATAAGCTGTCTCCTTGCTAAGACACCACCCGGAAAAAGTGCTGTAGTCGCTATCCGCTCAGTTATCCGATACGACGATATAAAAAGATCTAAACATCATTAAAGGCTTCATGGTTTGAGGTTAAAACTTTGTCTGTCGCTTTGTCAAGGGGACAGCATAAATTCCAAAGTCCTAAGTTTATGCTATCTCCTTGCAAATTTGTAGATATACTTGTAATGAGGTGGACACCTCATTACAAGTATAATGGACGATGGACCAATTTCAGTTTGTTTTTAAACTGAAATTGGTTCATCGTCAAACGAGTCATTTTTAGGTACCTGCCACAGAACCATATACGATGCCGGAGGAGTGGCATCCTGATGTTGTTGATGTCCTGCGTACTCTAAAGGAACGTTTCTCTTCCACGTTTCTGATACGAACCGCTAAGGTGTGTGGCTTGCAGCTTCCGTGTTCCCAGCCAAGTATAATCTGGGCGCCTTCAAGAGAAAAGTGAATAGGCATTTTCTAGGCAAGCGCGCTCCTTCCTATACGTCATCATTGCTATTCGTCAGACATGATTGTAGTCAACAATATGTATCAATTATTTAATAAAAGTAAAATTACAAATTTTAAAAACCCCCGACACAAAAAATAAAATATAAAAAGTAACAAATAATATTTTAAACCTATTATAATAATTATTATCGTCACAATATAATATTAAGTACGTTCAAATATTTTTTAATTCAAGCGTCGTCGCATCGTCGGGGGACATATGGACACGTCAAACTTATAACACCCCTTTTGCGTCTCTCTAACGGTCCCCCGACGATGCGACGACGCTTGAATTAAAAAATATTTGAACGTACTTAATATTATATTGTGACGATAATAATTATTATAATAGGTTTAAAATATTATTTGTTACTTTTTATATTTTATTTTTTGTGTCGGGGGTTTTTAAAATTTCTAATTTTACTTTTATTTTGTCCTTTTTAAAGTATTAAATATAGGGAAGGTATTAATAGTGATAAGTAAGTAACTTAGTTAGTTACTTAGTATATTAATAGTTTTCATCTTCTTATTATATAAAAATCTCGTATTATATAAATCTCGTGTCACAATGTTTGTCCGCGATGGACTCCTAAACTACTGAACCGATTTAGTTCAAACTTCGTGAATATATCTGTCATTTGGTCCAACTTAAAAGATAGAATAGTTTTTATCCCACGTGGACGAAGTCGCGGGCATCAGCTAGTATTATATAAAAATCTCGTGTCACAATGTTTGTCCGCGATGGACTCCTAAACTACTGAACCGATTTAGTTCAAACTTCGTGAATATCTGTCATTTGGTCCAACTTAAAAGATAGAATAGTTTTTATCCCACGTGGACGAAGTCGCGGGCATCAGCTAGTTTACTATAAGATTAAGTTTTACCTTCCTACTCGTCTAGGTCTAGGTTAAATATTAGGTAGGTATTTGTTTTTTGCATTAGTTTAAGCAATTTATGTATGCCTATGGGAACGATAGGACATAATATGGAAGGTAGTCAGATCCCCTCATCAACTATTAAAGAGCTGATGATCTTCAAACTGCTGATCAGGTCATGATTACCTTACCATATACTTTCAATATCATTGAAGTAACACTGTACCCAATTTCGAATCGATAGGATATATGGAAGGTAGTCAGATCCCCTCATCAACTATTAAAGAGCTCATCTTCTTTAAACGGCTGATCAGGTCATAATTACCTTACCATATACTTTCAATATCATTGAAGTAACACTGTACCAAATTTCGAATCGATAGGATATATGGAAGGTAGTCAGATCCCCTCATCAACTATTAAAGAGCTGATGATCTTCAAACGGCAAATCAGGTCATGGTTACCTTACCATATACTTTCAATATCATTGAAGTAACACTGTACCAAATTTCGAATCGATAGGCTATATGGAAGGTAGTCAGATCCCCTCATCAACTATTAAAGAGCTGATCTTCTTCAAACGGCTGATCAGGTCATGATTACCTTACCATATACTTTCAATATCATTGAAGTAACACTGTACCAAATTTCGAATCGATAGGATATATGGAAGGTAGTCAGATCCCCTCATCAACTATTAAAGAGCTGATCTTCTTCAAACGGCTGATCAGGTCATGATTACCTTACCATATACTTTCAATATCATTGAAGTAACACTGTACCAAATTTCGAATCGATAGGATATATGGAAGGTAGTCAGATCTCCTCATCAACTATTAAAGAGCTGATCTTCTTCAAACGGCTGATCAGGTCATGATTACCTTACCATATACTTTCAATATCATTGAAGTAACACTGTACCAAATTTCGAATCGATAGGATATATGGAAGGTAGTCAGATCCCCTCATCAACTATTAAAGAGCTGATGATCTTCAAACGGCAAATCAGGTCCTGGTTACCTTACCATATACTTTCAATGTCATTGAAGCTACACGGTACCAAATTTCGAATCGATCGGACATAAATAAGTTAGTCAGATCCCCTCATCAACTAGAAAATAGCTGATAATCTTCAAACGGCTGAACAGATTTTCATGAAACATGGCTAAGAACACTCGGGATAAAATTATCTATGACACAAAATAAACTTCATGAAAATCGGTCCATCCGTTTGGGAGCTACGCTACCACAGACAGATACACAGATACACAGACACGTTAAACTTATAACACCCCTTTTGCGTCGGGGGTTAAAAAAAACTTAACCATAATATTGATCACGCCGAAGACGGTCATGCCCCATTGTTGCACCAATAAAAGGTAAAGAGCAAATTGCTTGAAAGCTTGTTTTTTATTGATAAAAACATAAGTTATTATTTATACTAAATAAACTAAAATGTTAAAAAATAAATTAAGACTAAAAATATTTACAAAATGTACACACCGTCCAAATGCTCGCTTAATGGCATGGTGCCCAAAACACTGGCGCTATTGCCTCGCCGATAGCTAGGCTTAAATTAAATTGCTTGAAATCATAATTTAATTTAGCATCATCATAATATTCACGAATGACTTAAAGATTTAAGACGTCGTTGTGAGAGAAATGTACCTACAGATATTTCGAAAGTTAGATCCAATTAAAGTGTGTCGTGTGCAGCGTGGAGTGTGGCGGTTGTCTGTAGAGATGAAACTCGAGATAGGGGCTCGGCAGTCGGCGGGCAGCGAGCAGCTTCTCTGGCGAATTTGCTTACAGTCGCACGCGGCGGCATTCCTCAAGGCCGGTCATTCATACCTGTATAATACATAAATCATTTTTTTGATATTTAAACTTTGTTGCATATAGATAAATAGATTAAAATAATATTATTGAAATAAACATATTATATAGAGAATCCTACGGTGATGCCACATGGAGGGGAAGTAAGTACCTTAAATATTGTAGATAAGGCATTTAACTGAAAGAAGACTTCAATTCAATTTCAAAAACAATTTAAACTGCATTCATAGATTCAAAAATCTATGAATAAATAAACTGCATTCATAGATTCAAAAATCTATGAATGCAGTTTAAATTGTTTTTGATTCCTCAGAGTCAGATTACCTGGTTGAACCGGGACCCGAATCCGCTATACAAAAAAAACCTGTAGTTTTAATAAACCCATCGAAAGGCCTCACCATAACAATTATTTTTTACTAAATGAAATATTATCAAAGGAAGACATTGTATTTTAAACAACTTTTTTGAGCCAGCCCTAGAAGCCTTCTGGCTTAAATTGCAATAGTAGGTAGGTACTACCAATTTCTAATTCGTTTTGCAAGTTTTTATTGAAATTAATTGAAAGAAATATTCGCTACAGACGGACTGGAAATCGTACTTGAAATTTCGTCTTTCGAAACAGATTTAGCAAGCGTTTTCAAACAATTTGCAAAATTAGATGACGTAGGTAGCTACAGACTAGACTGTATCATTTCATGCTATCAGGTGAGATCACGGCTTACCTAAATGCTAATTCAATCTTGCCCGCCAACGCCAAGGCAGTACCTAGATAGGTATCATTTTCCTGTTCGATATACTTTTACAGTATCTTATCAATGGCTTCATGCCATGAATTTTGTTGATTTCCATGAAACAATTATTCCATATTCGTTTTTCGCGAAACCACAGATAATATATAATACTTGGCGAAACTAAAAGGCTGTACATAAAATTGGCATCCATATTATAGAAAAGCTTACTGAGCTTTTTCATAGGTACTTAATACTAATAACACAGGGTAATAAGTAAGGATGCCAATGACTCAGTAGGTACTACGCTGTTCTCTAAGACTCTGTTACTAATTTTTTTACTTTGTAGAGTAAAAAAATAGCCATAAGTGGTGGAAAGATGGACTATTGAAGTGATCCTACTTATATTATAAGGGCTCTATTTTTTATATTATGATCCTCCTACCTCTTGTATGCTTTAAGTGTGGCAACAAAATTAGACTGTTCGTCATCTCTAGTGATGATTGTGACTATACTAGGTGTTATTAAACAGTCACTGCCCTTGGGCCAATAAAACAGGGAAACAGACAGCCTCCTGCGATCTCTGTCCCACTCACGGGCTTTAAGGTAAGCCTGCCGGGCTGTCATTGCCCTGCGGGTGTGGACTATTCGCAAGGTACTATTGAGAAGGTTAAACCCTCGTAGCAACTGGCAAGCGACAACCCTGGCCCGAGAAGACATCGCTATAGCAACAACGGTACCGACTCAGCTCAGGACTCTGAATGCGGTCAGACTAGTTTCTCCTTTGCTCGCGGAATGTCACCTAGGACTCCTATAGACGATATTATAATAAACCATTCAGACGTTTACGACACTTATATTTAACACCATATTATTCCATTGCCCTTTGAAATCCAAGTCCTCGGTGTGATTCATAGCACTGAATTAGGTAAGTATTAGATATATCGGCAGTATTCACAACAGTTTGATTAAAGGATAAGGAGATGATACGCGCCGAATTGGGAGCCTCCTCCTTATTTTATTTTTCGAAGTCTGTTAAAAATGGTGAAGCTGAAATATTAGGTACATATCACGTCCTAAATTTACTCTCATTTTATAGAAAAAAAAATGTAGGGCAAAAAAACGGCATCTGAACAGAAAGACATCGTAGACCTTTTCGATAGGAAGGTTTTAGGAACGTACGCTACTGAATGGTTCTTATTAAGACAAAAAATCGCTGACGTTCGGTGTATCCCTTCGTCAGAAGAAACGAAGGAACACAAACACTACCACCACCGGGTCTACTAAGGAACACAAACACTACCACCACCGGGTCTACTTCATGTCTCTCTGTTTTGACGACGGACCCATGGCGGGATCAAGGGATTCACCAGACACCACCTGTCCCGTAGCCTTCGGCAGCCTGGCCTCTGTCGAATCCATCAAAAAAGAACATGGGAGGCTGTCTGCGGGGTTGTTTATGGTTCGGACGACGGACGACCGACGATACGTTTACTGTGGTGTAGTGCAGTGAGTGGTTGTCTCATAATTCTTAGTGTGATAATATACCCAACAATAGATGCAGCATTCTATCACGCTCTAACCTCAGCACGTTTGCAAGAGCCGATTTCGTTTAATGTCAAAGAGATACATACTGAATTTAATGTCTAAGAGCCTGTGGTATATTTGAACTAGAAACTTGTCCATCTGTTTTTAAACCCAACATCTTTTTAATCGTTACAAGTTAGTACTTGACCACAATGTCACCTGATGGTAAAGATAAATGTTACTGAAGCATCTGCCTGTATAAGTGCCTCGGTCGATACCTTATCCGTAATTGGACACATCAGATTTTTTATTGAACCCCGTCTTACTATCCACTCGGGCATAGATTTTCTCTCAGACCTCTCTTAGGTACTCACCTTTGAGAATATTATGGGAAACTTAAGTTTCCTCGCGATGTTTTCATTCCTTCGTTTAAGTTGTCACGAAAGTCCTTCCCTCTGGTCAGCTGAGCGTATCTGGCTCTCAACCCTGGACCCTGATAAACCCACATGCAAACATGGTTAAAGACATGGTAACAGGGACAGGGACCACGTCAAATTACCGAGATGGCGACAGGCAAAGGCATCACGTCAAAATTACCGACATGGCGACAGGCAAAGGCACCACGTCAAAATTACCGACTTGGTAACAGGCAAAAAGACATCACGTCAAAATTACCAACATGGCAACAGGCAAAAAGGCATCACGTCAAAATTACCAACATGAAAACAAGTAAAGGCACCATGTCAAAATTTCTGACATGAAAACAGGTAAAGCCACCACGTTTAAATTACCCATAAACTCTCGCACTCGCAGTATTTCAAGATTGAGTTTCAAGATCACGCTTTGCAGTTGCGGACTAAATTAAATAATAAATAAGATTGAATCGTTTCGACTTTCGGCCGCCCACATTCTATTTGCAAAACTGCACCTTGCGACTAAACTTACCTTGTTACTTGCAAGTACAGAATACCTAAGTATAGATATTTTAATCCACGAGGACGCGCTTTTCTGTCAAAATCGCTGTTTCATGTGATTCGTTTGACAGAGTGGGGCGTGGATCGCATTTCATCGTGGATTGAAATATCTATAGCCTACTTACTTAAGTACGTGTTAAGTATCTATCCAAATTTAGTAATATTTATGCACTTGGTCATCTCGTGTTGTGATATTGTTGATCAAATTGCCACGCGGTTTTTTGGCGGCAGCGCGCAGAAGACGAAATGCGCGCGCGCCGTGACGAATCCAAGATGGCGCGCTCGCGGTTTGGCGGTCGTTCACCCGCACCCGGTCGAAGCCCGATCCCTCATCTCGTCGCATGCGCCGACAAACATTTTGTACATAATTAAATAGTGCACGTAATATTATGAGCAGAGATTTTGCAATATTTGAAAAGTAATCTTTATGAGATGAGAGATGTAGAAGTTGACTCATATCAGACTTCAGAGATTTCATGGAATGGATACCGGATAGTTTTTTTTTTAACTATTGCATTTTCTGTTGCTATTTATATTGCAACAGTGTAAGTACTTTTTGACGTTACTTATAAATCGATAGAGCCGGCTGCACGCACAAAAAATCATGACTCATCCGGCGTTACCGGCGTTACCTCGCTCGCGTTACCTCGCTCTGAGGCGTTCCATGTAAGGCTTGAAGTGCAAGCGAGAGTTGTCACGTTCAACTATCGTCAGTAAACCGACTTTACAGACAACCAATTTTTTTGTTAATTTTATATATACCTACTTAATATAGTCTATAGATAAGAATAGGATAGTCATAAAATAAAATAAAAAGCCAGCCACGCACAGGTGGTGCAAATTACGGAAAATCGTCATGCAAATTCACTCTGTAACAAGTCACAACTCAACCCCTTTTTACGTCCCTGCATAGTTTTCCTCTCACGTGGTTGCCTGTAAGAGATTGCTCTAAGTCTAGCAATAAGGCCGCCTTCGCGCTCACTGTTTTCCGTTATATTGTGTTTCTCTATCTGTATGTATGTTCTGTATGTGTGTTCAATAAAGTTACTGTATCTCTAATATAAAAAAATTTCTCGATTTTCTTTGTTACCGAACTCCTCCGAAACGGCTGGACCGATTGTTATGAATTTTCAGTATATATTCTCTGGGTCTGGGTGCAGGTTGTTATCTATTTTTATGTCCCTAAGTGAGAAAAAAATTTATATGGCAAAACAACGTTTGCCGGGTCAGCTAGTAAATATATAAAGAGGTAACAGTGATTTGGGCACGAGGTAGTACAATCCACGAAGACGCGCCCTACTCCTTCCTGACTCTATACAAATCGCGTGAAACATAAGTGATTATGAAGGAGTGGGTCGCGTGTTCATGGATTGAACTAGGTAGGCACCTGTTAATTGTTTCAATAAAGTCATTCCTTGCTCTGTGGTTTCAACAAAAGCACATGAGTAGGTACGAGCTCCGAAAACATTGACATAGAAGTCACGGGTTCGTGCCCGAAATTCGAACCCTGATGAGCTGATGAATCCTGAACCTCCTGAATTTTAATATAAGCTCTAACTCTCTGATAAATCGTATGCTCGCAATATCTACACCAATGTACCTAAGTATTTCTAATCTGTTAATTTTATCTGATGCAGACGGAGCCATTATAAGATATACCTAAGAATTTGTATCAATCGCTATATTTTATGATCAAACAACACAAACAGGTCGACATAATATTTCTAAATAAAAACATGAGCTGTCGGTTCTCGGAAGCGAGGGGCAGGCTCACCGCAGCGGGCCTGGTCGCCCAATGGGCCGGGGCTGACGTAACCACCTGTGACTCACTGCAGTGGCAACCAACCTCCGAGGGTTTCAAAACAATGTAGCTCGTCCGCTTCGCTCTGGTTATTGTTGACTACCCTTTTTCAACCGACTTCAAAAAAGGCTCCAGAAGGTTCTCAATTCGACTGTATGTTTTTTTTGTTTGTTACCTCTGGAAATTTTGACTGGGTGAATCGATTTTGATAATTTTCTTTTTTTATTAGAAAGCTGAGGCTTCCCGTGTGGCCCCATTTCAATTTCGTCCACTTCTGATAATGGTAACCATGAGAAAATCATATGTCTTCAATTTTTAATTGAAAGGAAGTATTCAACAGAAAGTAGTCTGATGAGAGTTGAAGTCTTTTTTTGTTAATTATTTTGTTTAATAACAGGAAATGCCTAACGCATACTCCTTCGTCAGTGAGAACATAATATGTGGGGCTCGCACCCACTTAAACCTGACGCTTGCCAGGACTTAATGCCAGGTCCCGACCCCCCACCTGAGTGGCACTTGGCAGGTCCAGTCGCTGCTGCCGGCAGCCTGGCCGCTGCCCGACTCCTCCTGGAAGGCGCGTCCTGATCAGGGTGCACCACCTCCTCGGCCTCTTGATGGAGTTCGGCGTCTGTCACCCGCAGGCCGGCGCGCACGGAAGCCGAAGAAAGATGTCCGCCCTCCGGCGACCGGTGCGTCTCATGTGAGAGGGATGAGCCTTCGTAATTTCCCTCTCGATGGGCATTCCCGTCCGGTCAGTGATTTTTTTTGATGACGTTCACCTTGTTTTTTTATGAGGGAAGACAAATTTGTCTTCCTCGTAATGCCCCGAAGGCACTTGTGGGTGTTGCCACCCCCCTGTAATTTTTAATGAGGTTTTCTTCCTCCTGCGGTGTAGGTATAGACATTTCAACACTGTGCTCTCTACTGGGGCTCATAGGGACACGCGAAGAAACGTCACCTGTCCACCATGCCGAGTTATTAGCCGCCGGTTATAAACCGACGTTACCACCGGCGTCCGGCTCAAGCGCTGCTCCTGGCACTTGGCACTCGTGGAAGTTACTTGGCTACCCCCCATTATTGACTATTCTAAGACTAAGACTACCCCCTAAGACTACCTGTATGTAGTTATTTCTTTTTTGCCCAAAAGCACCTAAGCGTCAAGTGATAGCTTGTGCTTTAGTTACTAGATAGCGGATAATTAAACATACTATTTAATATTCATAAAAAAACATCCAGACATTTTCCAATTGTTGGAATCGAACCCACAACCTCAGGCGCAGTGGGCAAGACCACGAGGTACGTAACGAACACTTCACGCAGTAATGTAAGAAAATAACCTTCTACAACGTACCTATTAGAAAACCGAGTAAAATCGGTAAAGTCGTTCTCAACTTATAGCGAACAAGGGAAATAGAGATTTTTACCCGACTGCCAAGATAGGGTTATGATTTTCACGCGCAATACATTATGACAGTGTGTTTCGACCGTAACCATTCGTAGCGAAATGTTTTGAAATGGAAGTACTTAAGTACTTATGATAAAATATCATGCTACGAGGTTTGCTACGAACTACGAAGTTAACTTGCTACGAAAAATTTTATTCCGGGAGTGAGCTAAAAATCTTTCAGTTTCCTATATTTCTACACCTTTTCATATTTAAGTAGGTCCATGATTTACTTACTTACTTAGAATACTTACTTACAGACACATTTATTTTAATGTTTTTATTTTACGTAGTACTTAATATTAATAACATATTTAAATACTTACCTGCATTACCATCAACTGTTATACATAAAGAAATCGACCTTTGTCTTGTATCAAATTTGATAAGCTATTTCCTAGCTTGTTATCTTTTTATAGATAGTGATTGTCCTACTTACTTACATTTTAATACAACTGTAGAAAAATATAAAATCGGTCAAGAACGAGTCGGACTCCTGCACGAAGGGTTCCGTACCATTATCGATAAAAACAGCAAAAAAATACGTTTGATGTATGGGAGTCCCTCTTAAATACTTGTTTTATTTTAATTTTTAGTATTTATTTTTAAAGTAATTAGATAATCAAATATTCTGTGAATATTTCAAGCGTCTACCTATTGCCATTATCAATATCGAGCAAAAACGAGCAAAAAAAATTGCGGTTGGGAGGCCTCCTTTATATTTATTTTATTCTGTTTTTTCGTATTTGTTGTTATAGCGGCAATAGAAAAATACATCATCTGTGAAAATTACAAGACGTCTGTAGCTATCACGGTTCTAGAGATACAGCCTGGGTGACGGATGGATGGACGGACGGACAGCGAAGTTTCAGGAATAGGTTGTTAGCCTTTGGGTACGGAACCCTAAAAAAGCGGTAATTATTTTAAATTAATTCGATGATCTGAATAGACAGTGCAATTTCGCATGATATCATATTTTGGATATTATGCCAATTTATAAAGTAATTTATGATTTCGAATATTACAGGAATAAATAATAATGACGACTTATTATTTTGTAGACATACTTGACCATAATAACAAATGCTTATTTAAATTAATCTAAACTATCTTGGACTGCCTTACACCGATTCCCTCAACATATTCGATCACGGATCTAAATCTGAAAGCAAGATTTGTAGACAAGTTCGTGAGTCATCAAACTCTGAACATATCAGCGAGCCGACAATAGAAAAAATATCGTGTTTTTGTTCGACACGCTTAATTATAAGATATATCTCAGGCCTCAGCTCGGTGCCTTGCTGTTTCGTGGCAACTATAGAGACTCAGTTTTATAATTTGAAACGAGCGTGGTACGATTCGATCGGCCGCGAAATTTATTTAGTTTTTCGAAATTAGTTGACTTTTTAATTTTTATTATTATATGTCGTATGTTTATGGTAATGAGTTTTTTCATAAAAACTTTGGTCAAAAATACACCTACTTCATAATTGTCCCATGAGCTTCAAATCCGGGATTTGGAGCTATCGGGACCAATAGGAGGTATAATTGAGTATTTATGACCAAAGTTTTTATATAATAAACATGTAGTATGTAGTACAATATGTAGATTCATAAGGCGTGTTATACCCGCAAAACTTATTGTCATAAGCCTATGATGCATAATTAGCCTACTATTTTCGAAAAACTAAATTAAATTTGAATTTGTAGGTATCTCTGGTTGCTGGTTAGTTACAGATAAAAAATAATAAAGTCATGAATGAGACCATAACAAATAACAATCTAATTGGTGACGTCGGCCACATCAGGTGCGTTGTTGTCGGCGCGGGCGCAGCGGTGAGTCAGGGGGCGGTGCTAAGGGCGCTACGCCCTGTCCCGCCCCGCCCCGCCCAACCAGCCATCATTTTGCCGCGCTTTTTTTTAATCATTTTTCTACCTGCGTCGTTCCTACAGCCGTAGCCATATGACATGTTCGCGATCGCCAGAGAGCTGTCGGTCGCTCAAATAGATTGTAAATTTGTAACCTCAGTTTAACGAATTTAAAAAAAAATGAGAATCCTAGTTGTCACGTCATTTTAGCAATCAGCACACGTAAGCAGAGCGTAAGCATCTCGGTGCCTGTCAAAGAATGATAGTCACATATATTTTTTTTTCATTGAAGGTTTTCTATGAAATAAAAATATTTGTACTTAGCAAACCTTCAATAGATAAAAAATATGTGCCAATGGCTATCGATAGTGTTTGGAGTTCCGTTTGAGGGTTCGACTGGTTACTGTGACGATCGTCGCTTAGTCATATGGCTAGGGCTGCTGTAATGTTGTCAAAAAGTGGTGTCGAGTCAGTGAGTTATACAATATACAAGTTACGTTGCGGTAATTCTGCTTATTCCGTCGATTGAGCAATCTCGTATCGATAATATATGAGTTTCTTAAACGATGTTTTTTATCAGTGCGGCTAGTGGTTCACTAGCTATCGACTTGATGGGCGTCTGAGATGGTATGTGAAAATTAATTATTATGCACTTTACTAACAAAGTAACCTTTTTATGATATTCAATATTAAAATACTAAGAATGATCTTAAGTACGTACTGCTTTATCCTAATACTAGTCAGATAAGAGGTAATATAGTCAAAGAGCTCTGAAAGTAAAGAAAAAAAAAACATTAATAAAAAAAGAAAATACCTCCGTATTAATTCGTTTGAAAGCAACTTCTCCATATTCGATCTTTTTTCTAATAGAATAGGTACACACGAACAACTAGTAGGTAACGGTTACATAGTTACTAATAAAATTCTCGTTATGTTTTGTTGGTGTTACTATTTATTTTGGAAACTCACGTACTTTTTAACAAACAAATACCTAAGACATAAAAGGCCTTAAAAGTAGGTAAACATAGGTAGGTATTGTTTCTGTTGCTAGGTCAACTTGGTGACCGTCCTTATAAATCATTTGCGATAGTGTCCATTGCCATTGCCAGTTGCCACTGATAAGGCTACTAATAAGAAATATGAACAAAGTGAGACAGAATGATTACGGCGAATCGGGTAATCTATTATTATTTATTTCATTGTGTTGTTATGTTTAATTGGCTAAGAAAATAAATTAATTTACAGTGTAATTTTTTTTTCATATTGCGTTTTAAGGTTTATAATATTATTAGTTATTACCCCAGTGCCTGTTTCCTTTACTAATGTTAATTACAGAGTACCAAGGTTCGAATCTTAGGCAATCATCTTTGCCTTCTCGGGCAATCGGTAAATAGGTAAATCTGGGCAATAGGTATTATTTGGATTTATTAATTGTAACAAAAGTATATTTTATACAATAAGTAGATAAGTATTACAACTTTTTTTTAAAATAGCATGTGCCGAGTTTTTTCTCCTGTTCTTCTCTATGCAAAACGGCTTTACGAACATGGTGGTAGCTGGTAGAGGCTCCGCGCACGTCAATTTTGGTTTCTACTAATCTCGTGGGAACCGAAGATTTTTCGGAATAAAAAATAGACTTCTATATGCTAATCCAAGGTTACATAACCTAGCACTATGTCAAATTTCAGCCAAATCGGTTCAGTAGTTGATACTTTCACAGATAGACATAATATGGCAGGCACACCCTTGCCTAGATCGACACATATTACTTATTATGTTTTCTATTTCGGAAAAATAATGATCCCAGTAGAATTTATAAATAACCGAGTTTGCTGCACGCTGGCGGAGCTGCGGGCGTCCGTACTCCGTACGTCCTACTCGTAGTGCAAAAGTTCAATATTTTGCTGACGGCAATGAAAAGTGATCTCGGATGTCATTGTCTACTGCCTCAGACAAATTAGTAGAGGAATAGTGGAGTCTATGCCGCGGATGTGTCGCACAGACCCGACGGCAATGAAAAGTGATCTCGGATGTCATTGTCTACTGCCTCAGACAAATTAGTAAAGGAATAATGGAGTTTATGCCGCGGATGTGTCGTACAGACCTACGTACTCGTAGTGCAAAAGTTCAATATTTTGCCGACGGCAAAGAAAAGTGATCTCGGATGTCATTGCTTTTTGCCTCAGACAAATTAGTAGAGGAATGATGGAGACTATGCCGCGAATGTGTCGCACCGACCTACCTACTCGTAGTGCAAAAGTTCAATATTTTGCCGACGGCAATTAAAAGTAATCTCGGATGTCACTGCCTACTGCCTCAGATAAATTAGTAAAGGAATAATGGAGTCTATGTCGCGGATGTGTCGCACTGACCTACCTACTCGTAGTGCAAAAGTTTAATATTTTGCCGACGGCAATGAAAAGTGATCTCAGATGCCATTGCCTACTGCCTCAGACAAATTAGTAGAGGAATGATGGAGTCTATGCCGCGGATGTGTCGCACCGACCAACCTATTCGTAGTGCAAAAGTTCAATATTTTGCCGACGGCAATGAAAAGTGATCTTAGATGCCATTGCCTACTGCCTCAGACAAATTAGTAGAGGAATGATGGAGTCAATGCTGCGAATGTGTCGCACCGACCAACCTATTCGTAGTGCAAAAGTTCAATATTTTGCCGACGGCAATGAAAAGTGATCTCAGATGCCATTGCCTACAGACTGCCAAAGAAAAATTAGTAGAGGAATGATGGAGTCTATTCCGTGGATGTGTCGCACCGACCTACCTACTCATAGTACAAAAGTTCAATATTTGGGCGACGTCAATGAAAAGTGATCTCAGATGCCATTGCCTACTAACTCAGACAAATTAGTAGAGGAATGATGGAGTCTATGCCGCGGATGTGTCGCGCACGCGCGCGGCACTCACCAGCCCGCACCGGTCGCGCGGCATTCCGCTATTTATTGGCTGGACTGGTTGAAAGATGCGCGATTCAGAGTTCAAGTCAGGTTCAATTTGTCATCATAATAGAATAAATTGGTCAAGTGCGAGTCGGGCTCGCGCACTGAGAGTTCTGTACTGAAGACCAATTTCTTGGTAGTTTTAAAGTAAACTAAATTCCTCGCCCACCGCAATCAAAAAAGAGCAAAAAATCACGTTTTTTGTATAGAAGCTTTTAATTGAACTATTAGATAAAATATATATCATTAAATATTCTATGAATATGTTAAGCGTCTATTGCCGTTATCTATATCCAGAAAAACCAGCAAAAAATCAAGTTTGTTGTATGGCAGCCCCCTTAAATCTATTTTAGGTTCCTTACCCAAAGGATAAAAACAGGACTCTATTACTAAGACTTCGCTGTCCGTCCGTGCGGTCCGTCCGTCCGTCCATCCGTCTGTCACCAGGCTATATCTCTTGAACCGTGATAGCTTATTTACTCATCTCAAGGGCTTTTATAGAACACTCTATTCCTTTATTTTATTCGAAAGCCCATGCATAGATGTATCAATTTTCTGAACATCGACCAACTTGAAAAATGACTAATTTTTATCCCTAAGGTATTTAACCCCTTTTAGGAATAAAACTTCAAAAAATCCTTTCTTAACAAGAAATGCAGTTCCCTGAAAAAAGGTCTCTCGTGGGGAATGAAAAAAAAATCGTGACTGAAATTTTTTTCTCCTGCGCGTCTTTATATACATATGTACCTACCTACGCTTCATCTTAATGTCCTTGTCGTCCTGACCCCATAATACGAAAATTCCTTGTCATATTTGTCTGATTATGGGTCAGGACGACAAGCATATCAAGAAGAACGTTTTTATAAAAATCTGATGCGCTCGAGTATACTTTCACGAACAATTTTTTTTTTAATTTTTTGAAAACCTGTATTAGCTTCCTCCACCACTGAAATAGCAAACTTATTTTTAATTTTAGCATCTGATATTTGCAATGCAATAGGTCCTTACGACACTCGAGTAACTATCGATTTAGCATCGCTCTAGCATACCAAAATACTTTGACACGAAAATGTTATGTATTAGGGATAACACAATATAACAAACAAGAGTGATAACAATTTCAGAGAAACAATACGTATAAGTCTTACACGTGTCTCGAATTTTTCTAACAAGTCCGGCTAACACCGTTCACTTTTCGAGCTCGCAAGTCGCAAGCACGACGCGCGAAGGCCATTATTCCAAATGAATCACATCGCATTCCACATTTTGATTGAGCTTCAAGAACTTTCTCGGCCCAAGCAGACAAAGCGGCGTCGGGGACATGAATGGAATGATCCAGCCAACGAATGTTTTGAAACCGGGATCGTTTAATAACATCCAACACTGATCATTCTAACTACCTAAACTAACCAACCTAACCTGACTTACCTGAGAAAAACAGTTTTATCAACGTGAAATTCGCGTTTCCACTAATCCCATGGGAACTGGGAACCATGGATAAAAATTAGTATGTAGGTATATTAATCCAGGGTATAATGCCCAACTGAACCGATTTAGTTTTATCAAACAATCAAACATACATACTTAGTTAGGTACATACAAACTTTCGCCTTCATATTAGTGTGAAACGAGTACTTTACTATGTAGTTACTGAAATAATCCACGGATGGAGCTCTGGTTCGAACCCTCGTAAACTTAGCTTTAAGTCGACTTGTAGCTGTCACCATTCACCATACATAATATGCGATAAATATCATAGTGACGTTTTACAAGAACCTGTACGTTAGGCCTATGCACAGATCACGGAAGCTCTTTCTTTGGTCTGTGGGCCTATGTTAAATAAAGAAATTTTGACTTTTGAAGAAAATCGAAGAAAAGAATTTGAAAAATAAAATTTATTGAACTTAGTACTTACCTTGCTTTCGTGAGTAGATATGTATATTGTATACTAATAGTAGGTAGATTTCTTTTCGATTCTAAAATATAATTTACTAGCTGTTGCCCGCGGCTCCGCTCGCGTGAATTTAGGTTTTTCACTACTTCTGCGGGAACCATCGCTTTTTCCGGGATAAAAAGTACCTCGGCATCGCCCGCGTGAAATTCGGCTTCTTCATGCGCGTGAGATTCAGTGCTAATGCCGAGTTTCAAGACTCTTTAAACTTCAAAAACACGGGACTTTCATACAAACTCCCAACCCCTATTTCACCCCC
Source organism: Coenonympha arcania (assembly GCA_036785405.1). NCBI lineage: Eukaryota > Metazoa > Arthropoda > Insecta > Lepidoptera > Nymphalidae > Coenonympha > Coenonympha arcania. The sequence goes on from CM072067.1 coordinate 11,759,851, forward strand.
TTAGGGAAGGATTTTCTCAAAACCGTTTCTTAACTGACAACTACCTATTAGAAAGAACCTACTTTCCAAATTTCAAGTCAACAGTAACAATATTAAAATTTTCACATAAAAACTTTCATCCCCTATTTTACCACCCTTAAAGGGGAATTTTCCAAAACGACTTATACAAATTTTTAATATCTGAAGCTGATAACCTAAATGACGATTTTCACGTCTCTAACTTCAAAAACACGGGACTTTCATATAAACTTCCAACCCCTATTTCACCCCCTTAGAGGGGTAGTTTCTCAAAATCGTTTCTTAGCTGACACCTACCCATTACAAAGAACCTACCTTTCAAATTTCAAGTATGTAGGCTTTATACTTCCTGAGATATCGTGATTAGTCAGTGAGTGAGTGAGTGAGTGAGTGGTAACTCTCTTTTATATATATAGAAGAAGATTGCGATTATACGACTGATCTGGTTTTTCCATTCGAGATTTTCCATGCTGCATTACTGTGTAATTCATAGTCTGAAATATAAAATGATCGATTAAACCAGTCTACCTTTAGTTTTCTAGAGTTTGAGAGAATAAACCAGATTTTCAAAACTTTTATTATAGGTAACAGTCTAATATTATAACATCGTCTGCAAATGTTAACATTATTGAATTATGATATTAGGTCCTTACATATGAAATTGGCGTTTTGTATGGGAGGAACATAAAGTCGATTTTTTTTAAATATAATATATATATTTAATCAAAGTATGTACCATTGCTATCTATGCACTTTTGCCACCTTATAGGTAGTTCATTGATCCCTTTACTAAAAAAGTCATTCGGACGGGAATCAATAAAATCTTTGAAAGCGCTTTGGACTGCCTCATCGGAGTTAAATTTTTTCCCTTGTAAGAAGTTATCCAAATTTCGAAAAAAATGGTAATCTGTTGGAGCAAGGTCCGGTGAGTAAGGTGGATGTCTTAGGCATTCCAATTGAAGCTCCTCTAGTTTTGTATAGCCGTCTGTTGTGCAGTTTGTGATCTAGCGTTGTCCTGAAGCAGCAGTGGCCTAGAACGACTGACCAGCCTTGGTTGTTTAGCAGCTAGCTTTTCCATCATGGATTGCAGTTGCTGACAATAGATATCCGCCGTAATCGTCTGGCCAGATTTAAGAAAGCTGTAGTGAATGACGCCGGCGCTAGTCCACCAAACGCTCACAAGAAATTTGTTTTAAGTCAATTTTCGTTTGGGGCAGGATTTGGCTGGTTCGCCAGGGTTCAACCATTGCGATGAGCGTTTCCGATTATCATACAGGATCTATTTTTCATCACAGGTAATGATTCGATTTAAAATCCCTTCATTACTGTGCCGGTTGAGTAATGTAACACAGCAGTCTACGCGCGTTTGTCGGTTTGCTGCACTCAATTCATGAGGTACCCACCTTTCAACCTTTTTTACCTTCCCAATTTGCTTCAAGTGAACTAAACCAGTTTTATCACTAACACCGCAGCCTGCAGCTAGCTCGGACGTGGTTTGCGATGGATCCGCTTCCACAATAACCTTCAATTCTTCATTGTCAACTTTGGTCTCCGGCCGTCCACGGGGCTTGTTCTGCAGGTCGAAATTTCCAGAACGAAAACGTTGGAACCAAATACCGTACGCACTGTGTTTTCTTTTGCGACACCCTCGCCGTACACATCATTAATCCTTCGAGCCGTTTCTGCAGCACTGGTGCCACGATGGAACTCGTACTCGTAAATAACGCGATATTTCAAGTTTTCCATTTTGTTAACAGAGTGGCGCAAAAAAAAAACCAAAAGAGAAAAAAACAAATGAATTGCGATTTTCAAAACACAAAAGCATGAGCAAATAGCTGTATAAATTTGAAATTGGAATTTCTAACCAAAGAAGCGATATTTGAGATCAAAGTGGCCAGTACGACAAAACGCCAATTTCATATGTAAGGACCTAATATTATTTTTTTAAACTTGGCTTCCCTTGTGGCTTTCCTCTCGGCAGCACGCTCCAACTGCTGAGCAGGCTTCAGGTCGCCCTTCTTGGAAAACCTCTGGTTCCTCAAAAATTTAGGGTCCATTCCAAGAGTTGATTCATGCCTGAACTTTGTAGGCTTTTTAATGCCATTTCTGTGAGCCTTGCGATTTTGATTATGATTTGTATGGTTCTTTGACTTTGCCTTCTTGCTATGCAGTCCTAAGCCCGCTCAGAAAATAAATATTATGCTACGCTAATTACTCTGTCTAAAAGTGTCCCGTCAAAAATCTTCTGTCAAAGTAAGTAGTTGTTTGGAGCGCGAGACACGACGTTTATATTATAGACGGTTGTTTGATTCCATTTCATAAGTAGTAGGTACCTAGTTGCTCAATGTTTGATTCCGTCTATACTTATGAGTCCAATGGCAATAAGGATCTTCCTATGATGTTCTATGAGCTGATCTGAAACTTTCGTACCTATCAATTTAAATTTCTAAATATGATTAAAATTATTTATGCTTAGGTTATCTCCTAAATCTACTTACTCTACTTTCAGGGTTTAAATGCCTTTTATTTTGATATCTTTATTGCAAAATCGTATGCATTATGCATTACAATATTGCATTTGTTACCAAAGTAATATTTGTAATTGTAGGTAAAATGTTAAAATTAAAATTAGGTGTTATGAAATGGTCTAATAAACCATATACGTACACGTAAAGATTGAGGGTCACAAGATGCCAGCCTTGACCAGTTTTGTGTATATTCCATCATGAGTCTTAACTCTCGGAGTGATAAAGCTAACCTGCCTAAGCGAGGTGGTGACTAGAAAATAATGTGTCACTGACATCACTAACAAAATACTGCAACATAATGTAAGATTGCAACCTATCAACATTTCGCAAAGAAAACGATGAACCTGACAAAAAATGAGTGCAGAAAAATCTACATCGAGGAAAATATAATTATAGCGATGCAGAATGACGGCGCGGGTTGCGAGTTGCGACTTGCGAGCTCTCAGTGGCGTCGACCGCCAAAATTCGCGAGAGAGATCGAACGGCGCAAGCACATTGGTGCACGTCAGGAGGGAAAACGCCCGAGCCGATGAAACATATTCGCAATCGCGAGACGCCAATATTTCCAAGCGAGTGTCCGCCCCTCCACGGAGTGACAGTGACCCAAATGGAGCGCCGGCGCAGTCAGACTCAGTTCTGTGAGCGCGCGACGGCTCGGTCGACGCTCGTGGAGTGCGCGGGCGCAGCGGTCAGTGCGATTGTCGGGTGGATGTTGGCGAGTGCCGTGCTCGTGCCGTGTGATGCAGTGCGCGCCGCGAGCGCCGGCCGCGGCCGCGCTCGCGTGCCGGCCGCGATGCCGTCGCTCGGCGCCTGCTCTCCCGGAGGTTGACCTTTCAAGGTAAGGGCCGAAAGTGCATTGTCACATTCTACGAAGGAGGCATTTCGACACGACGAAGTTCCATTTTCCTTAATTGCAAAATGGAAATTAAAACAAAGTGTTGCCATGCGAAATGTGACATCGGTGTTCGTGAACGGGTTAATGAGTCAGCCGGCGGCCGCATCTCGAATTTTCCTTTTGTGCAAATAATGTCAGCGGAGAGGGCCGCGCGGCGTATCGGCGCGTCGGGTGGCGTGCTCCGCGCTGCGTGCAGCGTGCAGGGACAGCGCGGAGACTCCTGCCCGGCAACAAGCTATCTAGTGTCGACTGTCGCCGCCGCCACGCCGCCGCCGCGTCGCGCTCCTGCCGCGGTTCCTCTCTGCGCGAGGCGACTCGCACCCGCAGGCCGCACTCCGCTCAAGCTAACGGCATCAGATTCCTCACGGCCGAAATTCCGCCGCGGACATTCACGCCGCGACCGACTGAAATAAATCGCTCGTGCCTCGTTTAACACAAATAGCACGCCATTGTGGCCACATTGACAGACTGACGGGTATTTCCGCTTCTCTTTTTTCCGTCTCCTTCTGGTCTTCGCGCGGTGTCGTTGTCGTGAAAACAAAAAGTGCCTCGCACTTCCTCTGACGTAAGCGCCGCTTCCGCTAATACATAATGCCGTCCTCCTATTGCTATATGATTACGAATCACCACGCCGCGCCGATCAGCGACCACTGTGTCAATAAATTACTCAATTCAAATAATTTGCCAGCGTTACAGCATAGGTACCTACATGTCGAAATGGAATGAAACCAGAATTTTTTGTGATAGATATAATAAAATATTATTATTCATTGTTGACTTACATTCTGCCATCTTGTTTTGTTTGAATTCGGTATTTGTCGTTTATTCTTTAGCACGTTTTGATAAAATAAGTATAGTGTAGTGCACTTACATAGAATCTAGAAATCTGCAATGACTAGTTTAAAGTAATATTATGGATCAAAGATACGGAGAGGTTATCGGAAATGTGCATTCGTTGCGGTGAGAAAGGCCATGACAATTGACAGTGTGGGCCGCCGCCGCACGTATGCGCGTGACGTCAGCAGCGATCATTCGTCGCCCGATTACTAACCAGTGAGCTGTATGTGCCATATTCAATGATAGCTATACAAACAAAAATACCCTTTAATTATAAAACGGAAGAATGATTGAAGAAATGTCAGATGCTGATAGGAACATGGTTAATTGTCGCTCATAAATTATGGACTTATTAATACCTGAGTAGTGATGAGTAGTCAAATCTAGTACCTGATTACATAAAATTCGTACCTACCTAATTTTAAAATTACCTATGTACCTATAATATTTTCCTGTTTATGCCGATGGCCTATAAGCAGTTTATTAGTCGTCATGTGTCGTCATGGCATGAATGAAAAGTTGAAATATTTAACAAACCAATGCCTTCTTATTTTTCACAAAACTGCCAAACCTTTGAGTTTTGTTCAGGGATAAAAAGAAATCTAAATTTTAAAATAGTTAGGACTTAGGCCGATTTTGACCGTTATTCTTGTGATACCTTTTGGAAAATATTGACTGACACTAGAACTACTATTATTATTATTAATTCCAGAAGATCTACACTACAGCGTCACATCCCGTCAAGTGAGATCATTGTTAAGTGCCAAACCAGTCGCATAAAAAAGATAAAGAAAAGAGTTTCCATTTCGATCAACGACCCCGTTCTTTATACTAACCTTACCATAATAACTCTACATCGGCAACGACTGATTCACAGACATGTCCAGTCCTGTTTCGCCGGACACTCCGATCCCGCCCGAGGTCAATACTCGGCCTTAACACGTCCTTTTTATCCGACCTCACATGAGGAGGCTGGAGGACGCTCTCAATTCGAAGTAGCACGCACAATCAACTATCAACTGAGATATATTCTTTTACTAGCTTTTGCCCGCGGCTCCGCCCGCGTTAAATTCGATTTTTTACTAATCCCGAGACAAAATTGAATTTCCTATTCAATGACCTTACGCACCTACTTTCAGGAAAGATTGTCAAAGTAACCTACCTATGATGTATCTATAGATTACTGTTGAAAATTAGGGTTTTTTAAATATCCCATGGGAACTATGTATTTTTCCGGTATAAAAAGTAGCTTTTGTTTTAATCCGGGTTATGGGCTATCTATGTTCCAAATTTGAGCCAAATCGGTTCAGTAGTTTCGGCGTGAAAGAGTAACAAACATACACACACACTTACACACAAACTTTCGCCTTTATAGGTAATATTAGTGTGAAGTGTGATTAGTGTGATATCTCACCCGCTCGGAAAAGAGATCTTTACCTAATGCCCAAAATGCAGGCGGTTAATGCATTATAATTCCTATAGGCCAGAAAAGAATTTTCATTATTCCTTAGGGCGGCAAAGCATTTTCAATATCCCCTAGGACGGAAAAGCATTTCTAAACTCAAACCTGACATAGTCTCGTCAGCTGAAGATTTCCATAAAAAAAATAACATAGGATACGAGAAGTTCGTCCTTATAGTTTTTATACGGTTTTTATACTTTTATGTTTGCACATTTTCGAATATCTAGATAATGTATTATAGCTAATATAACTAGGTAGTACCTATATTAGCTGTAATAAGCTAATATGTAATATCTTCTCTAATGTATAAAATGCTCGTGTCTCGTGTTTTTCACCAAACGTTGTTACCGATTGTTATGAAATTTTCTGTGTATGTTCGGTAGGTTGTAAGGTATTATTTATGTATTGTATGTATTATACCCCTAATGACAAAACAACGTTTGCCGGGTCAGCTAGTTACTGTACTAAATATTAAAATTGTACTTAGTCACTTAAAATATTTATTTACAGGTAGGTTTAGGCCATGTTTAGGCACATATCTTTGTTCAAACGGAAAACTAGCACCTCACGAATTCTGAGAAAAATGCCTGTTTACCTAGTTTGAACGTTCCGATTCAGCTATTTCCTTTGTAATGTACCTACTTACCTGACTTAATGCAATTACAAATTTGTCTTGCTCCACATTTTATTAATTAAATTAATTTATCATTTTTATTAAATTTAATTAAAAGTAAAATAAAGAGTTGCGATAAACGAGCATTAGATTCATAATTTATTGTCGTCATGTATTCATTTAATTAATTTATGTTTTAAATATCAATGTTTTTTGCCGAATCAAAAATCGGCTACCTTAGCTCTACGGCGCTACGGCCGTCGTCGGCCATAGATATTTTTATTTAGGGGCACGGGAGTGCGCCGGCTAAGACGAGCAAAAACAAAAGGCATGTCTGAAAATATCCATTTCATTTTTATTTACACTAGTATATTCTTCAAATAGATGTTCCCACAACTTTATTTGTCACTGCTCTTTTTTGTCAATTTCTTTCTTGATATAGAAAATGGAAAAAGTAAAATTTAAAATATGTTCCCACTGTGCTAAAATACTTTCTGGCAGGAGATTTTTTTAATGGAAATTTCCACTTGTGAGTTGTAAAAGAATACTGTTTGTAAGTCCCTTTGAAACGATTAATTATATATAGTTTCTAATTAATTAAGTTCATTGAAAGGTTCACGTAAATAGGGTTTCGTTAAAAATGATTCTTTGACATGTCCTTTATTTTTATTTTCTTTCTCATTACAGCAAGCTCTATAAATAGATTTAAGCTGTTGTAAATAAATACATTTTTCTCTGTTAATTATGGATTACTTTAATCCGAATCATTAAATAAAGTAAGTAAATGAAACAAGACTTTCAAATAGGTAGATACAACAATGTTAACTTGCAAATAAGTAGATACACAATAAAGGCCGGGTACAGGTTATCGCGCGAGGTCTGGAGCTTTGCCTTCATGTTGAGACTTGTCGGCCACTAGATTAGTCACCCCAAGTTCCACATATTCCACAAACAAGATAGCTTTTTTATTTATTACTTTGTATTAGTGGATTGTTAAGTAGATATTGTTCTCTTAACATCCACCTTTTTGTTCGTGGTACTTTCATGTGAGTGAAAGTGTATTTACGTACTTACATGAAAGGTAGAAGTTATTATGTAAGTACATAATCTAAATACTATATGTATAATGTATATGTTATCCGTCGGAAAATATCCGTCGGAAAATCTAGATCCACGTTTATCAGTTTGGAGATTTTAGGTTTGGAACTTTCTCTTACGGTCTAATCGTATTGAAGTACAAAATATTGTAACTTGCCTACTTTGAAGATTTTTCATTGATTATTATGTAAAGGGCTTGTCCTAGCAACAACATTTTCTATAAAAAATATCTAAAAAATTGGTTACAAATCGTGATCAATTTAATATGAATGTACTACAAATAATTGCACATTTTATTTAAAGCTAGGTATCTACGATATCGCAATAATATCTGCTGATGTTTGTTGCATTCAGTAGATACGGTCGCATGTTGAAGCAAGTTTGTATTGTATGTAGGTAATTACTCGTAAACTGATTTTATGGATTTAATGTTTTGCGATAATCGGTCTACATTTTTTTTATTACTTTGAGACGAGGTATCTATCTACACAGCAATGCAAAGTGGGAGGGCTGTGAGCTGTGGGTCCGAACTTCGAATGAATGAGTCACGGAGCCAGTTTCAACCTTGCACGCCATCGACAACTGCAGCAATAGCAAATTATGATTTCATTTGTTTTCCATTCAAAGATTTATAAATGAAAATAATATTGTTCTCGCACCTCGTGATTTACCCGAGTCACAGCAGAATTTTCATGATTTCGTCGTGTAATTATTTTTTCTTTTGAAATTTCAACCCAAACTCAAAATGAAAAGGTTTGCATATATTCCTTCATCCTTTTGAGGTGAAATTTCTCTAAATAAACATGTTTTTTTTCCAAACTTAAAACCTAGAAAGGTATAAAATTTCCAACTTTAATTGTAAATTTGCGTGATCCATCACTTTATCCTTTATAATATAGTTTCTTGGTTTTCAACCGCAAGACCGTGTCTTTATTGTCCCTACCTATTACGGGTATTTTATTTTCAGACCATATATTTGAAAGCCGTTTTTCGTATATCGCTCGTATACATTATACATATAATTTAAAACAAAAGAATGGTTCATATGAATTAAATAATTATATTTACTGTAGTATTTTCCATATCTCGTTACTTTTCCAACCCTGCATATAGTAGGTATATATTTGAAGTGTCGTCATTCAGAAAACTCGAGTTACATGCCCTCAAAATCTTTTTCGTTTCTAAAATTGCCAAATAATGTTTGCGTTGATGTTACTCATGTCTTCTGTGCGCTTATAGCTTACTTGTAGCTAGTTATCGCATACTTATAGACGTGAGTATTGTCGTCAAGCAAAGTAACCTTGTCATTTGACCCATTTCAAAGTTTACATTACGTAAGTAGGTACATACCTACACAATTTATAGGGAATTCGCTAGTATATTTTAGCAACCAATAAATTTTGTGATGACGTAGAACTTATCGGTTTCAGCCGGCAGCGCGGTGTTTCGCTATTTTAGCTCGTTATCAACTTATCAGTTTATTAACTTTCTTCGCAGCGAAGAATGGGTTATCAGTTATCAGGTGTTGATAATGTAGGCAGGTTGCTCTTTGATAACCCGCGATGACGGAGTCTTGAGTGCATCCTGTGTGACATTTAGGGGACACTAGGTAATAGGACTCACAATTTATATTCAATTTATTCGAATTCTCGTCTGTAGGAGTTCGGAAAAATACAGATTTATCCGAATTCATACAGACATCTAAAGTAATTGAAAAGTCGCTTGTTAAGTTGTTACTTTACATTTTGAGTCACATTTGAATGGGAAATTAAAAGTGAAGTAGGTACCTACATAATTTATATCCGAATTACTCTATCTAATCTAGTGAATATCTATTGCTACATCTACGTCAGTTATTCCGCAACTAAGCTACTGAATTAGGCTAATGCAAGAAATATCATTTATTTCTTCTAAATTAAAAATCACTGCAAACTTAATGGTACGTCAGCACATGCATTTTCAAGTTACAAATACTTTTTCGTTTTGCAAACACATGCCACCGTAGGTGCCTATCAAGGACAACATTAGGTACTAATGTAAAGTTACAGTTTCTATTAGAGTTTGCGGTGCGCCTTGCTATCAATTAGTATGAATCGCATTGGCGATCGGCGCGTGATTCAATAGGTGGTAAATATGCTGACGTGGGCGCCGCGTCACCGTCCGTCGTCACCGCGCACCGCCTGCGCCGGCGCACACTCCGTCACTAGTATATTTAGATCGGAATGCCAAACTGTGTACATCCACGAAATTACATTTTCCGGAAAAAAATTGGCACACCTTCAATTTCTTCCAAGACACGGACATAACTAATCGTGTCGAATAATGAAATGTGACCAGTGTAATTTAAGGTATTCTTAAAACAAAAATGTTCATTATTTCGTTCACATTACATGAAAGATTAAACAATTCTAGAAACTTGTGCTCATCAACTAAAATGTCATGTGCATTAAAATTGTCCTGTGGAAATTTCTACCATTTAACTTTTTGCAATAAGAATTCTTGGGTGTAATAAAACGAACATGCATTGACAGTTATAATATAACATTTATGCAAAGTTTTTATTTTTTAAACAACTTTTTATTTTACTCATTTATATTCAAACGTTTGTAGCTATAGTTTATTATACTATAATGTTCATGCAAACCTGTTTTATTTAATAGATTAGAATTTGCTTGAGTATATTTTATGAATGCTTCAATTTCTATTAAATTAAAGGTCGTTATTTAGGCTACATTAATATATATTTTATGGAATTATAAATTTCATTAATTTCTATTTTAGGAGCACGTGCTGTGTCTTTGGCGTGTGGCATTGGCCATAAATATCCCAGTTTATTGATAAAATTCTTATAAGTTATTGGTTCAAATTAATACTTACTTTCTTAGAAACTTTATATTTTATATACAGTTATAAGGAAAGTTTTTCATTAATATTTTTGATGCTGGCATTGTATGAGTGATTTACTGGTTTTGGTTTATTGTATGTTTACAATAAATAATTTAACTGCAAATATGTGTATCAAATTCGTGTTGATAAGCTAGCTGATCTCATGGAATTACAAAAAGTCTTCCTTATCTCTGGTCTACATCGTCAACAGAACTTTTCTGCAAAATTTCTAAATCTAAGCTTTAAGGCTGGCCGATGATAAGTCACTCAGTCAGGACTTTACTTTTTAATTTGTATACATATAAGGTTAAATTAAAGTTAAACCTGTAATGTTAATGTATCCTAAACTGAAGTGCAGCCAGACTTAGTGAACGACAAGCGAGTTTGTTGCGCATGTTTTTGTAGCTTGTTATGTGGTTTCATTGGCGTCCCTCAGGAATGCGGCCCGGACCTGTTCTCAGCTGACTGTCTGGCTGATCGCCCCGTCATTATCTACTGTTATACGTGATATTTATGATTGAATGTTAAAAAATATTTACATAATCTTACTTTTTCCTCCTGGACCTTTTCCATGCTTATAATATCTTCCGTTGTGCTTGTGCGTGATTATCTATGCTTATTCTGCTTATTCTCGTTGACATCTCCATATGGTAAAGCGAACTAAATGGGCCATATTTTGACATAAATTTTTTATCCACTGTCACAAAATTTTGTTATAAAACAACAATTATGAGACAACAGTGATCATCATTGCACGTGTCAATTTTATGTACAGAATATGGGCGTGAGGTGTATTTAATTAGAAATTATTTTGCCTTTTGGGCCAAGTTACTGTAATTTGATTTTGATATCATTTAATATTTTAAAGCGAATGCTGTACTTAAATGTGTCTGCACCAGTAAATTTACATTATAGTAAGCTTATCGTAGTCAGGATCTTATATTAAACTTCATCTTGTCTAATAACCTCATTAAAAATATTTATCGTTAATTACTACAATATTTACATCAAATAAATCTTTCTTTAATTATTTTACATTGTTCTGTTTGTAAGAGATTTTCACAATCATTTGCAACATTGTAGTAGAAGGTCCAATACATACAGAGACGAAGATTTATTGTAGATGCATTTATCACTGCGTATTTTCGTAATGCTTGCGTAGGTCTTAGTACGATCATGTTTCTTAAAATAGTCGACTATATTTAGAAGCAGCAAGCGAACCACGTTGACACCGAGGTACTATTTTAGTTTTGGGATAATTCCAAATAACAATAACTGTAGGTATCCTTTATAAAATATAGTCTGTGTAAAAACTATGTGGATGGCAATCGTGGTATAACGTAAAGCCACAGAACAACGAATGTTTTGACTGTTAAAACAGTACCTAATTCGTCTTTTAGTATAGGTTATACCGGACATGATCTATTTACATACGTAGATAGTATTTTGCCTGTTTTTGCGTGTGTTGTTTGCGTAGTAGTATTTTGCCTGTTGATATAGTAAGCTACCGATCATATTTTGTAATACAGCTAAACCATCGTGATATTATCTTATTTATTAGATTAACTGGTGACGTTTGTTCATAGAAAAAATGGAAATAAATACGAAAACCGGCGTATATTAAATAAAAGTCTATTCGAAGATTTATTTTTAATTAAAAGTCACCTACAGACAGACTTTTATAAAGTATCACAATACATACATATACAAATATCATATTGACGTTTTACACGAGCATGTACGTTAGGCCTATGTGAAATAAAGATATTTTGAGTTTGAGTTCATTGGACTAACTTCAACGACGGGAGAGTGTTTTATCGGATTTATTTATCGTTCATTGCCTTATTTAAATATTAAATTCGCCAATTGTACCACATCATTTACATTGTTAACACTACATAATGTTAAAGTTATTTTGATAACAGGTGCGTAATTAGTGCAGGTACCTACGAGTAGGTACCTGCACTAATTACGTAGTATTTTCATAAATATGGCTTTGAGAAATTGATGGTACGACTGTGCGTCGACTTGGCGGGAGCACTGCTGTGCCCTCAGATTAAGCTTGTGGTATATTCAAAGCGTTTAGTTATAAATAAAAACTAGACACGTTATTATATACTATTTTATTTTTAAAACTTTATTTCTTTTGTTACAGATATTAGAAAGCTGTGGATTTCATAATCCAGAATAATAGGATTTTACGGAAAATGTAAGGAAAACATGCTAGAAAATAAAACATAACATAAGTGATTAACATAGTATTATTATTGCATTAATTTTATAACAATAATAAAATAGGTTTGACCGCCACGTTCCCAATTTCCTCTCACTTTCACGATCATTACACGATTACCATAGATTCTTTCAAGGATTCATGCCATAGTTTTTACAAAAGCCTGCATTCAAAAAATTAAAAAAGTCAAAAATTAGCCTATATTTTTATCTAGTTTCCAAGCTATCTAGGTACATTTCAAATATTTCAGCCAAATCATTGAAGTAATTACTTAGTAGTTTTAACTTACAAACGTACTTACTCGTATGGGTAAGGACCTAAATACCAATTTAAGCATAAAGGGTAGACTTTAAACGGTTTGTAAGTGTGTTTTAATTTTTTGATTCGCAGGGATACCATGAGAATTTTTTTTTGCCCGTGGTACCCCTAAAAGCTCCAGGGGGACCACGGGCAAAAAACTTACCCGTGGTACCCCAGGGGGACTATCGGGGGGACCACGGGCAATAAACGGTAATCTCAATCACATCACATCCAAAACGTGTCTCGAATCTGAAGTGCTTGGTAAACGGAAGGACGAAAACTCCGCCAAAGTGGTCATCCGCGTTTAGACTGTTCTCAGAAGTGGCTATCAATATTAATCAATAATCAATATCAATATATCAATAATCATTTATGAAACAAATGAAACAATGAAACAAAACAAAACATATGCCACAAACACACGCTGTTTAGTGCTTTTATTATTCTTATTTATTAAAACTACTTATACTGTTAAAAACAGAGTTACTTAATAAACGTCCTGTTGTACTAAAATTTTTTTTTACTAAAATAAATTATGATTATAGAGATAAATTGAACAGAAATATATAGGATAAAAAAAAAACCAACGGGATAGGAAAGAAACTTAAGTTAAATATGACTTTTGAATATTTAAAATTAAGAACAACTGCACCCAGAAATTTTCTAAATAAAGGTTAGATACCTACCTCAGGTCACAGGTGGGTCAAGTTGTTGGTAGATGGAGCTTGGAAGTCGTTCTATATGTTCTATGTGAGAACCGTCCAGTGGCAGTAGTAGGTAGTAGGTACCATACTGTATGTAGCCCTAAAGACTGCATAAGAGAATATAATCTAAGGACTAGCCTAGATTTTCTCTTCTGAATCACAGTTTATCTTTTACCATCGAATGCCGTAGCACTTACGCGAAGATCGTTGTCTAATGCGGACAAGAGATTTTGTCTACAGACAACATAGCACATTCCTCGACTCACTGTCACCAGCATCCTTTGTATTCCTTGTTTAGCCAACATCAATGCTTCAGATGCATACCTCAGCTAGAATGCATGTTTGTTTCTAGTTTGTGTTTAGCTGCTAGGTGGTTTTGCATAATTGAGATGTAAATTGTTTATAGAATTTATAGGTAAGTACCTACTATGTCACTCAAAGTACTGGAAGTTAGGGAAGAAGTGCGGAAGGTTAAAATAAATAACGCTCATTTCGACGATTTAAATTGCAAATAAGTACATGAGTTGACGACTGAATGGCGTAGCGGCAGCAATCCTGCCGTCTGCGTCAGAGGTCGTGCATTCGATTCCCACAGCTGGAAAATGTTTGTGTGATGAACATGAATATTTTCAAGTATCTGGGTGTTTTTCAATATACATATTGTATTTATGTATTTCAAATATTATGTAAATTTATGAGTCATCTAGTACCCATAACACAAGCTATCGCTTACTTTAGGGCTAGATTGCGATATATGTAAAATGTCCTATGTATGTATGTATTAATATATTATGTAGGTATGCTGTGGATATAATATGTATGGTGTCGGTGGGATTATAGTAGGATTATTAGGATTATTTAGTTTTTTACTTATACAAACATTTAATTTATTCAATAAGAACATGAAAAATTACTTACTAACTTAATGTAAAACTATACTTAGAAATATCATTAAATTAACTAAAAATTATTTAGTCGGATTATTTAGATATTAGTAGGATTATTTAGTCGACTTGTAGTTATCACCATACACATGTGACAAATATCATATTGACATTTTACAAGAGCCTGTAGGTACGTTAGGCCTTTGTGAAATAAAGATATTTTGAGTTTGTATGTAAGGAGGTGCTTTCATTAGAAATAGTTAACTACTAGTTTTTTTTTACACGACTGCCAAAAAAAAAAGGAGTGTAATGTTTTTAGGGTTCATGTATGTATGTATGTATGTAAGTTTCTTTATTCCACCATAACTTTTGAATGGCTGAACCGATTTGGACAAATGGGGTATTGTTAGAATCCTTACATTATTCCGGGTAACATAGGCTATATTTTTTTTGGAAAAAGTTAATATGGCGACCGTGAGGCGCCAATTTCAAAAGTGGAAATCAAAATGTTTTCTTCAATTATCACAATATGGGTATCAAAATGAAGGTATTAGAGAGTAGTAACCGAATATATATATATATATATATATATATTTAAACTAAAAAATTAAAAAACACGACTGCCCTGTTTTAAAACGAACTAAAAAGTAAATAAAAAACAAGTTATTTTAGTTAATCTGCATATTGACAAAGGGAAAAGTGGTCAAATTTCTCATTAATTAAAACAGATAAACTCATATTATGGCAGTCGGGGACCTCTTAGAATAGAAGGTGTTCCTCAGAACGGTCCCCCGACTGCCATAATATGAGTTTATCTGTTTTAATTAATGAGAAATTTGACCACTTTTCCCTTTGTCAATATGCAGATGAACTAAAATAACTTGTTTTTTACTTTTTAGTTCGTTTTAAAACAGGGTAGTCGTGTTTTTTAATTTTTTAATTATTTATTTTTATTATATAAAACTAAAACTGTTGACTGACTCATGTTCCCGGACACAGGTATTGTTGACTATTTCTGACAAGTAGTAGTATAATAGGTAGGTGACAGTCATTATATTCAATGAACATTTTACCACATCCTTGGAGGACACCGAATATTAACATAACTTTTTGAATTGTATTCACGGAAGTGGTATAGCGTTAGATCACTTTGTAAATACGTGATAATAGCAATACGAAGTGACATAGTTGGTAGGTCTACCTACCTTATTTTAATTTAATTAATTAAATATTACATTGACTAAAATTAGAGACATTAAATTACGTAAGTATTTCGCGATTGTTGAGAGAAGTATTTTTAGTTTTTGAAGTTAATGTGTTTTTCAACATTTGCTAAATAATTTTGTGAAATATGGAATATCTACTCGTGAGTCGAGAATGCCTCGATAGGCATACGATAGGTAAACGATGTTAAATGTTCAGTCCTTTGTGATTTTGACTTTTCAAGGACTCAGCTTAAGAGTTATCTTTGAAATTTTCTTTATCGTAGTATCGAAAACGGTGATCTAAAAATTCAGTGTCAGTCATTCACCAAACTTGTGATGACGCCGCGAACGGGTGAACGACACCTGACTCATGGCAGCCTGCGCCCGCGCACCACCGCTGAAGTTACACAGCACTTATAGCAGTGGACACAGTGGGCCTGGGCGCTGCAAGCTGCGGCGATAACATTCATAATAAACAACCATTTTCCGCTAATTATGTTTTTGATTACTGTTTTACACACTTAGGATATATAATTCCTATAAATTTTAAATACGAATCAAATTTTTTTTCACTCGCACTCGCTTCAATTTTGAGAGAGAATTTGTTGGGGGACGCGGGTTCAAATCCCGCTGCGAGTGAAAAAAAATATAGGAACCATTTTCCGCGTTTATCTCCGCTCAAACCAATCTCAATGACTTTTGGTTGAATAGCGATAGTCCATTTATCGAGGGCTATAGGCTGTATTACAGCTAACACATCTAGGAGCGGAGCCACGGAATACATTAATAGTATTGTAGTAGTTCAACGTATTTTTAATTTAAAACTTCAAACAAAAGTATGGTGGAGCATCAATTAAAAATGTTGCAAAAACATTGTTGACGCACTGGGGACACAGGGTGACTCGACCCTACTTTAACAGAACAGTGTCTGACGTTGGCAACTCGTTCACAGTAATTTCACTGAGTCATGAAAGTACTCGTATTAAATTTTCCTCACAGCTTCGGTCGCGTGGAATTCTATTTTAAACAAATACTTAGGTACCGGAATTTCGAAATGAGGATTATTCTGGGATAAAAAATAAATAAGCAGCGTAAGCTAAATCAGTGTATATCTATAACCTCTGTCATCAGCCAAATCGATGATTTATGGTAACCGAATCGATGATTTATAGCATGACATCCAACAATAAAATGTATCATTTATAGGTTTAACACATTTTATAAACAAAATCCCCTGAAAAGTAAAAACATGCCATAAAATCATTTTCGACATCGCCACCATGATATCACGATTATATACAAAGGTTGACGACAATAATTAAATGCTTATCACACATAACAAGTAGGTTATAGTTTATCTCGATTAAATCAGTTCTAAGAACGGTATAATTATTTATCATTCAGGGGTTTGTATGAATACTGTTATTCAATAGATAAAATCCATATGACTTTTTTTCCAAAAACAAAAAAATAATATTCAACCCGACCGCCATAGTTATTTTGAATATCATTGTTTTATTTGTTTACGATCGTTTATGTATTAGTATGTAGTTATTTGGGTGTATGTTTATAATTTTACACCACCTGCAGTCTTGTATTACCTGTTTTCCTGATCTTAAGGTTGCCTGGCAGAGATCGCTGCTTATCGATAAGGCCGCCTTTTGGACCTATACCTACTTTAATATATTTTTCTGTCCTTTGTTATGTTTCTTGTATGGTGCAAATAAACAGTTTTAATAATAATAATAATAGTTACAGCTCTGGTATAATACAAGCCGTCAGGCAGTTTATGAGTCATTTTGCTAACTTGTCGAATAGGGCTACCCAAGGCCTTCTATTTCTATCCAATTTCGAGGCTCTATGTTCAATTGAGAACGTATCAAATATGAGTCCTGCAGTTATAAATGGATTACATGGACGCAATAAATTATAGTATAGTTACGATGCGTAAAAAAAAATTGTCTTAGAACTTTGCTGTTTTAAATTAGATATCTCAAACATTCATGAGGGTTATATTGATTTAATTTTTACATGGTTTTGACTCCAGTTGCCATGTTTAATTATGGAATAATTCACTCCAAAGAAACTAACTTCTCAGTAGGAAACTTTGCTATAATTAGGTACTTATGAAAAGTTTTTTTCTTCAAAAATTTCACTTGATAGTTTAACAAATTAGGCCAGTTACCTAGGAAGAATTTTTGAAATTTCTTATAAAAAGATTGATAGAGAAAACTAAGATTGGTATTGTAACACCATGATTGGTGCAGGCTGTAGCACCAAATTTAATGAAATAAAATCAAACTTCACGATTCCTATAGGCTTGACTAATAAAATCTTTCGACTTCAAACGTAGTAGAACTGTTTGTTTTATTGGAATCTGTGTTTCTTTTATTAGAATCGGTGATAAGGTAGATATATGCTTGCTTTCAAAGTTATAAACCCAAATATTTTCTTGGACTCTACTTGAAAAATAACAGACTCGTCTGCTATCTAATCATCTTGATAGTTTAAATTTCCAAAACTCCTGAGATGTATTAATTTTTTTAGTTTTTGCGAATTCAATTTTTTTCAAATTTGCAAAATAGATATTAGGTATCTCTCTCTCAACTGTACCAACGTTGTCCGTCAGTAAATCATGACTATGAGCAGTCTTTTATATCCAGTTGACGAACTATTGAACACTAAAAATATTGAGCGATGAATATACTTACCTACCTATTGAATCTTCATGGTTGAATATCCATTATTAGCATCTGGAAAAGGGTTGGTAATTAACTATGGTAATTAATTCTTTGCTGAGTATGCATAGGCACGGAATATAATAAAAGTATGTATAGGTTATGCATACTTATAGCAAAGAATTAGTATAAGGTAAGTAAGGAAACTCATAGATCGATAATTTTGCAAACCAAGTTATTACATACTTTTATAGAACCCGTCGTATTCGTTTTAGCCGAATATCTCTTAAATTCACATTTCAAGTTCAATTGGAAAGATAAAAAAATTTCTTAATTACGTTAAATGATACATTTTTAAGTACTTATAATAATGTTATTAAAATAAAGTCTTATTTTAGTTCAATTTCTAGATAAGATAAATACGAAATCCAAACTTGCTTCCATCAGGCTGCCACATTTCCATATTTGCATTGCAACCTTGAGTCGGTAAAAAAATTGTTATTTTTTTCCGTACCGTAGCAAAATGAAAAACAAAGGAATCAGATATATTATTATCTCCTAAGTCCTAATGTCCCTAATGAATGTAAAAACTTAGATAAAAAATGGTTAAGTGCGAGTCAGGCTCGCTCACTGAGGGTTCCGTAACTATCAAGACCAATTCAACCAAAAAGCTGATCCGCCCACCAAATTAAAAAACGAGCAAGAAATCACGTTTTTTTTTTATTTTTTTTTTTATCGACAGGAAATGCCTAACGCATACCCCTCCGTCAGGGGAAACGGAGGGGTTATGTGGGGCTTGCACCCACTAAAACCTGTCCCTTGCCACGACGGACCTCGTTGGCGGGAGTACGGGATTCACTTGCGTATTCACCGCGCTCCCGCCAGGCCCCGACCCGCCACCTGAGCGGCAGGTCCCGTCGCTGCTGCCGGCACGCTGAGCCGCCGGCTCCTCCTGGGAGGCGCGTCCTGAACAGGGCGCGCCACCTCCTCGGCCTGTTGATGTAGTTCGGGTAACGGACGCCATAGCCCCTTACGTCCGTCACCCGCAGGCCGGCGCACCCGGAAGCCGAAGAAAGGTGTTCGTTCTCCAGCAACCGGTGCGTCTCCTGCGAGAGGGATGTGCCACAGTAATTGTCCCTCTCGACGAGCGTTCCCGCCCGCTTCGGTGATTTTTTACGAGGTTGTCTTCCTCGTAGTGCCCCGAAGGGACTTGTGGGCGTTTCCGCCCCCGCCTGTAATTTTTTAATGAGGTTTTCTTCCTCCTCCGGGGTAGGTGTAGACGTTTCGACACTGTGCCCTCTGCTGGGGCCCAGAGGGACACGCGAAGAAACGTCACCTATCCACCGGGCCAAGCTATTCGCCGTCGGTTATTAACCGACGTTACCAGGGAGCACCGGCCCGTGCGCTACAGAAGGGCACCGTAGCACTCGGGCACTCGTGGAGGTTGCTTGGTGGAGCCCCCCAAGAAATCACGTTTGTTGTCTAAAAGCCCCCTTATGAATTTATTTTCTTCTACTTTTTGATATTTGTAACGGCAACAGAAATACATCATATTATTTGAAAATAGGTGTACAGCCTGGTAACAGATGGACGGACGGATGGACGGGCATAGTCTTAGTTATAGGGTCCTGTTTTTATCCTTTGGGTACGGAACCCTTGGAACCAGGAAGCTGCCATTAAAATAGATGGGAAATTGTCAAACTGGCCCTCCATAACTAAAGGAGTCCGGCAAGGATGCATTTTGTCTCCATTACTTTTCAACCTTTACTCAGAAGAGATCCTGACTGACTTATTGAACAATACATCCCAAGGAATAACCGTGAATGGAGTTTTTGTAAACAATATTCGTTATGCCGATGACACGGTACTGATAGCTGGTTCAGCATCCGGGTTACAGCAACTACTATCTGAAGTAGCAGCCGCAGTAGAAGCTAAGGGCTTAAATATCAACGTAGCCAAGACTAAAGCCATGGTAATATCAAAAACTCCTGAGCATCCTTTCCATCTTAAGCTAAATGGCAAAAACATTGAAATTGTACAAAAGATGAAGTACCTAGGCTCCTATTTCACGTCAGACCTGGATCATTTACATGAGATAAAGAGCCGAATCAGCCAAGCTAAAATAATGTTTCACAAAATGTCCAATTCTCTCTGCAGCCCAAAATTAAAGTTGGACTTAAGGTGTCGTTTAATGAAGTGTTATGTTTGGTCCACTCTCTTATATGGATGCGAAACTTGGGTATTAAAAAAAGAAGCGAGCAACCGAATTCAAGCATTTGAAATGTGGGTATACCGGAAAATGCTTAAAATCAAGTGGAACAGTTTCACATCTAATAAGAAAGTATTAGAAAGAGTTGGAAAATATCGAGAGCTGATGTCCACCATTATGCGCAGAAAAGTCGCTTTCTTTGGCCACTTGCAAAGAGGAGAGCAGTTTTCCTTCCCGAGACTGGTTTTAGAGGGAAAAATTGCTGGGAAGAGGTCTCCAGGGCGCCAGAGACGCAAATGGCTGGACGATATAAAGGGGTGGACCGGACTTACTTACCCAGAATTAAAGAAAGCGGCACTTAATAGGAAGGCTTTTCAATTGTTGACCGCCAAACTTCAATTTAAGGAAGAAGGCACGTGATGATGATGACGGAACCCTAAAAACAAAGCAACCCAGCGTGACCCGTCGGCAGCGTTTGAAGTTTTAAATCAAGGTACCAGACAAAAATATAGGTAGGTAAGTATAACACGAAAAAACTTGATGAAGGTTTGTGAATTTAATCGCAAACTCAAGAAACTTCATTTTAATTAGGAAGCCTTATTTTCGTTGTTAATGATACAATATTATACCATACCTTAGTAGTAGGTACAAAATCGAGAAAAGAAAACGAAAGACCGTAAGTTATATTGTGAAAATGAATCTATTCCAGATATTTTTTGCTATTATTAAGTACTATATATTTGAGCAGAAACCGTACAGTTATTATTTTGGTAGTGTTTGTATAAAAATGTTGTTAAAATTTATTTAAAATACTATAAAGGAGTTGAATGAATACATAACTTAATTGAATTAAAAATTATACTATTCGAGTGAGTCGTAGAGGTCTCTACGTCAAATAAACGTGATTTATTTGCCTGTAGGAAAGTGTTTTTGATTTTTAAACTCTTTACTTTTTCATAAGTTTTACATGTTTGTGGATCAGTATTGTATTGTTTCATTTCACTTACACACAACTACATTTTAACAAGGAAAACTCTAGTTTATTTACAAATTGTTACCAAACATCTTGATATGAGAGTCTTGAAACGCATCTCAGTCATGGGTTTATAAAATTTCCCCACACTTACTGATATAAATTAATACGAAGTTCCAAAACTTTTCGATACTCTGCTTAGCAAAGTTTAAACTTAGTTATAATTTACTACTAGTTATATAGATGGTACTAGGTACTTAATTAACTTAATATTTTTTTAGCCCAATTATTCCATATGGCCCAATTATTTCGCATGGCGCAATCTGTACAATTATGTTGTAGTTAAAATAAATTTTCCCTCTCCCGTATGACTTTTGCCACGTGTAAGCGCTATTAATTGGCTATCAATAAAATAACAAATAATAATTTACCTACATACCATATCATTCAAGTGTTCAAAACAAATGACATGGCAAAATTTCACAGGTTTGTTGTTTGTAACATTCCATTTCTAATATTTGATATCGGATTTCAGCAACTGGCAAGCCTTGCAATGCACTAGCTGACTAATCAAATTATGTACCTATCTATCCGCCTTTTTTATAACTTAATGGAGAAATAATAATTATCAGAAATGCTGATTCAACTCAATTTAATTGCAAGATTTATAGCAAATAATGCAAACTTTGCTATAAAAAGTAGGTACGTCTTCTCGGTGCAAACCTGCTTTCCGAACCTGGCGGTAGAGTCTTGACTTTTCATAAGAGCCTATTATTTAGGCCTATGTGAAAATAAATATTTTCATTTTCATTTTCAATGACGAGGCGAGGAAGTCGTGTAAAAAATATAGAATGACAGCTCTCTACGTGGAAGCCACGTGATCAATTTAGCGACCGTAGGCTATACAGGTTAAACAAAACATTTTTATTTTTACTCTATACAAGTTACTAATTGACTGCGATCTCACTTGATGTTAAGTGATGATGCAGCCTAAGATGTTATCGTACTAACTTGGAAGGGTAACTAAATTTACCCCAACGGTTTCTACAAGCATCACAGCGGAACGCTAAATCGCTTCGCGGTGCATCTTGCTGGTAGGGTGGTAACTAGCCACGGCCGAAGCCTCCCACCAGACCAGACCTGAGCCAATTTAGAAATTATAAAATTCCAAAGAAACCGAGAGCGCCATCCACTGCGCCAGGGAGGTCGTCATACCAAAACACTCGGCCTGTAATTCCTTTCATTAAAACCTACAACTTTACAAAATTCAGTAAGTATATATAACGCACTGCACGTAGGTACATTTATGATAAATATTGATCATTTCATATTGCACAAAATATCAAATTACAAAGAAAGTCATAGAACAAAAGTTGTTAGCAACTATGGTCCGAGAAGTTTCTGGTATGTTTTATTTAACCCTGTATATCCTCTTTTTTTAATTCCCTTCAATTTCGGATTCTGCAAAAGTCTTACTCTTATTCCTTCTAACCTTTGCTTACCTATAATGTATTTGCTGAGGTATCATTCTCCGCATGCTACGTACCTACTAAAGTACTAACAACTATTCGTACGGTTTTTTAACTGAATCATTTTTGGCACAAGGCAGTAGGTACACTAGGCACCCTATTTGTTACGTTGTTTACAGACCGACCTTGTATGAAGGTCACACTTAGGTACAGGTGGCAATCGTGTATAACACAATGTTAAAACGGTTTTATACAATATCTATGATAAGTACTATTAAGTCAAGGTTGAAAAAAGAGGAAACCCTAAGTGGAAGTCGCCACTCGCCAGACGTCATTATAGGTACTTATATTACTTAGGTACATTAAATTTTATCCCAGATAGATAGGTAAGTACTTTATTTTGTCCTAACATTACCAAAGGTCTATTTCGAAATGGATAGTCTTTCGTATCCCAAGTTTAAGTTATAAGAAGCGTGAAATTCGGTCGAGCATGACCAGACCAACTAACTATATTCTGTTCAAAGCAAAATGCGCACTATTATTTAATTGAATAATCGTTCCGAGCGGCAACATCTTGTTTTCGTAATTAAAACAGCGCAATTAAGCTTGTTACCATGCGCCTGAGATTTGCTTCTTTATGATTGCAGCGAGTCGTCTCATCTCTAAAGTTGCTCTATAGTCTAAACATCATATACATGTGCGTTAAAGTTTGTTTTGCAAGCCTGCAGCTCTAGCCATATTAGCATCTCTAGTAATCATACAATTTTTTAAAATTGTTTTACATCGATTTCGAACAAAATTCAAATGCGCTTAGGTACATTTTTGTATTTCGTTCCATTTCCATCTCGCAAAATGCCATGTGGCTAGATGTGCTGGTTGTTTTAGGAATTTGAACCCGCATGTTTGCGACGGCAATGACTGAAGTGACGTGTCGAAAGGTCGCGGCTCGCGCGGCGCGGCGGCGATGACTCGAGCGCGCACGAGGCGGCTGCGGCGCGGGCGGGGCGAGCGGTTTCCGCCAAAACGAGCGCAGGCTGTGGCGCGAAGTGTCGCGATTGGCCGGGGGCGCGCAAGGCCGCCGGTTTTCCCGCCAACAATGCCTAATGGTGCATTTGTCAAGGTGAGTTCGTTCACCGGCGACGCCGGCGCCGCGCGGCGCACTCAGACGCTCGTTCACACCGCCGCGCGCGCTCGCTCCGCAACTCGGGCTCGCCGGTCGCCATTCGCCCGCCTCGCGCGAAGCGAAGGTCGACGAAAGGCGATCCGAAGACACATTATCATACAGTGTTTGCAGGTGAATTTATTTGTGTTATTTATTACATTACATAATCATAATTTTGCTTTATTAATTAAAGTGCTGCAAGTCTGCGTAGGTCCATACCTGTGCAGGCCATACTTATGCAAGCGAATCTTATTTAGGTTAAGTATGTCTGGGTTATGTAAAATAGCATAATATTGTGTACGATAAGGATAACAGTATGTAGGTAATAAATAACTATTGTAATTAATTTTATTCATTAACACATACATGATACACTACTTACAATTTAATAACTAGTTTTAGCAAATGTTTAAAATAAAATTGCAAATGTTTACCTAAAATCTAATGTGAAAGTAGCTAGATAGTCACTAAGGCTTGTTTTACCTAACACTTATTATTGATGTACTTACTAAAATAAGTTTGGTAATGTAAACAGAACTTGAATATTCAACGTTCCAATTTTTGCATACGAACTATTTTCTATTGCGCATGCAATATAAAATCTTAAAAAGGTTTTTTCACGGCTTATTGCCAATTATTACGGTTCACCTACCACTTACCAGTATCGTCGCTGTTGCTGTAGAATAATAACCTTGTATTACAACAAAAACATTTTTTGTCAAAAAACCACACAACTCTCAGGGAACCAACCCTATTTGGTTTTCACTGTTTCTCTGCTATCTATAAATTATAAGAACACACGTTAAGGCATTACTTGCCATCTTTACTGCCTTTAATTAGTACAAAATAATAAAACGTGATGTAAATATTCATTGTACAAAGACATATGTATATTATAGTACTTAATTACCTACGAGAAAGTTATTTCATTAAATAAAGACGTATATTGTTGTTCTTATATTTTTATGTTGGCTGATGGCTCTACAACATAGGTACAGCTACGAATGAACACGAGTTAAAAAGCCCGCCAAAGAATCTATTACATCAAGAAGAAATCTGGAAGCAAAGAAGCAAACAGAAGAGTAAAGAAAGAAGAGCGAAGACCAGTATCAAGTGCTATGCCCGGGCGAACTTCCCATACTCGGCCGGCATACACGGGTCGGTGGGATCTTCGTCCGTTTGTATCGCTTATACGTGTAAACTACGAACGGCCGCCTCCTGCAGAAGATTATAGAAGAATCTTCACAAGATTATAGAAAACGAGAAAACGCCTAGAAGCTAAGAAGAAGAAAGAAGAAGGAGTTGTAGAAGTTTTATAGATTTTTTTCATAAATGTGTATTTTAGTAGGAATGACTAATTTGTTTTGCTTCTTGAAAAGATTATGTACGGTACAATATGCACTGGACACTGCCCACATGAAACACCACACACAATTTTCCAACACTTTCTTCGACGTACGTTTCGTCCCGACACCGGGACATTCTCAGGATATGTTGACTTCACAATGCGAAATCGTAGAGATTCTATATCTACGATTCGCATCTCCATTCGCATTCGAAGCGGATTATAGCAAAACAAATTAGTCTTTCTACTAATTATGGATTTCCGCAAAATAACACCTGCTTCTATTCAATGTGTATTTTAATTTTAATTTTGAGTTCTATATTTTTTATGTTTAACTATAGTCCGGTAAATTTTGACGTCCGTCGGCTTATAAATCGTTGTCCGTCGGTATATTTTTTATAGAGTAAGTAATAATTATCTGATCTACAATTATTGCTGTCTGAACTAATTTTATGATAAAACTTACTGTCTTGCTGGAAATCGCGAAAAATATGTTTTTGTGACCTTTGACCCCGTGTAATTTGATGAGGAACGTTTAGATTTCATTTATAAGTATATAATGTATATAATATAGTATTATATTATGTATAGAGTAGTATTATATGTAGTTGTATTTATAATTACTTATAGTAAGTAGTGTTTTGAACAATCCTACCAATTTTAAGTTGGGTGCGAATTATTAATGTATTCACTAATATTTTTTGGTCTAATTTAATCGGACTACTAGGCCTCTCTTTGCTTCCCCGGGTGATCATGTGATAGTTATTTGTTATGCAAGGCGGCAAAGTAAGTTTTTGGGCCGAGTGTCTTGTATGAATGGAGCAGCCAAGGAGTCTAGGCTTGAACCCTGACTGCAGCGAACGGTTCAAAGAATAGAATCCTGATGCGTAGCGAAGCAGTCTAAGACACGAGACCCAAAAAATTTGCGGCCATGCGCAACAGACAACTTTTCATGTCACTACTTCGAGAAAAATGATAAAAAATCAAGGATGCAAGAAAAAAAATTGTAATATTGTAAATGGCGGGAAGTTTCAAATATTTTTCCACAGACCCTTAAATTCTATTCTTGTTGCAATAATCAGATGTAGATTTTAAAAGAACTCGGTCCAATAACAAAAAAGTTTAAAATGGCGCCAGCTGCCCACTCTTTTAAATTTTGACCACAGATTCCTTTCGTATGCCTACTTATTGCAATGGTCAGATATCGATTTTCAACTAAATCCGTCCTGTATTAAAAAAATTCAAAATGACGGCCAATTTTTTTCAATTTTGACCGCAGATCTTGTCCCGTTTTCAGCTTTTAATTTTATTTGAATGCTTACTAAAATGGTCAAATATCGATTTTAACAGCATTCGGTCCTGAAACAAAAAGTTAAATTGCGGCCACTTTTTCATACCATAGATTCCTTCTCTATGTTTAGTGCAAGGGCTAAATATCAATTTCGAAAGAATTCGGAACTCCCCTAATTTTAATTTTGAATATCCCCGCCGTTTTAGCTACGACCTACTAATATTCCCGAGGGCGGCAAAGCATTCCCGCCCTTGGGCGACAAAGTATTAATAGGTTGGTCATGAATTACCGAATATTGGAAATGCTTTTCCGGCCAAGGGAATATATTATTATATTCGCATTTCTTTGCATTCGATCTCTTCCGAGCGAGTAAGATGAAAAAGTAATTTGTTTACACTTTAGAATATTCTCCTTGATCAACTTATTTTAGTACTTAATGTTGATATTAATCATAATATAAATATATGTTGATTTTTTTTTTATTTAAATTTCAAAATATGCCAAAAACACAAATATCAATATATATCTTACCATCCTCTTGAACTCAAGGAGTTTATGTGAGGATGGCGAAGACTATGTATGATTTAAGACTATGTAAAAGGTTATGATGCTTCCAACGCGCCGTGCCTGCACCAGAGGGAGGAATCCACAAGACCTCAGCAAGTCCGCTGGCTGTGTATGCAAACAACTAACAAGTATCTGATTTCGCCTCAGGTATTTATAAAAGTGAAAGAAAACCTAGTAGGTAGTACTTATGAAATGTAGATAGTTTAACGAGGGGCAAAGCATATCTATGTATATAAAAGAATGAGGCATTTTGGTTGTTCCACGGATTCCGCCAAAACTATAGGTCGTAGAGATCTGAAATTTGGTACCTAGGTAGGTCATGAATTCGTACTAAGACGGGGATTCCAGAAATTCCATGTTTAAGGGGTAAAAATCGTACATTTAAGGGATTTTCCCATACAAAAGTGAAATTTTTTCGTTGTTCCAGGAATTCCCGAAAAACTAAAAGTCGTAGAGATCTGAAATTTGGTACCTAGGTAGATATTAGGTCATGAATTCGTACTAAGACGGGGATTCCAGAAATTCCATGTTAAAGGGGTAGAAATAGCACATTAAAGGGATTTCTCCATACAAAATTGTATTTTTTTCCGTTGTTCCAGGAATTCCCGAAAAACTAAAAGTCGTAGAGATCTGAAATTTGGTACCTACGTTGACATTAGGTCATGAATTCGTACTAAGACGGGGATTCCAGAAATTCCATGTTTTAGGGGTAGAAATAGCACATTAACGGCCTACAAGCCGTATTTAGGTGATGTTGAATGAAGTTTTATGCAAAAACTATAAAGACAATTACTTTCAAATTTATACGTCATGTATTTTGGGTCTTTAATCTAAAATCGCTAAGAAGCAGAAACACGATTGGATAAAATTTTCTCGATAGAAAGTTCTCCCAAAAGTTGCTCCAAAATTTCAGTTTTTCTAGTTTTTATCGGACACTACATTGGATGTAATTGTAATTTTTGTTTTAAATGTGTCGGTAATAATAATATCCAAAAACGCTTAGAAGCGATTTTTGATAACAAACTTAGTTTTTGAGTAATTAGGTAAAAGGTCGTTTTTCTTTTATATTCTTCCGCGACGCTGCATGTCGCACCTACCAAATCTCTGTGAGAGTGAGAAAGACAAAAATAAATTCAATAAATCCCCTTCAAGGGATTTCTCCATACAAAACTGTAATTTTTTTCGTTGTTCCAGGAATTCCCGAAAAACTAAAAGTCGTAGAGATCTAAAATTTGGTACCTTTTTTTACTTGGCCGATTGCTTGGGTAACGTTTTACACTTTGGGTACGGAACCCTAAAAAATGGCCACACTTTTTAAAAGATCGATTTTTTGCAAAGTCAATATATAACTATAAACAGCAAGCATAAGGAAATATTTAGTGGTTAAAGTTAAATTAAATGGCGGTTTATACAAGAATTTTGGAAACTTAACGCCTGAGGGAGTAAAGCGGAAGATCAACGTGAGCGAAGCCGCGGGCGTTTGCTAGTTATGCATAATCATTTCCACCCATGTATATCATTTTCACGTAAGAACGCAATAAGGGCGTGCTAGCTTCAGAGTGGAAATGGTTAGCTTACCCGAGTAAAATATACTACTTTTCATATTATGAATTGTGAGAAATACTAATGAAGTCAGAATACGGTAATAACAATTATAAATATAAAGGAGAATGACCAAAGGTAGTACCAAGTTTCCTCATGAAACAAAACCAAAATAGTCTAGGAAAATAAAATAGTGTTTTTTAAGAATCATAGGCACGGGGAATTTGTATTTCATATCCGGAATTTAGTTTTGCATACAAAACGTAACTGTTTTTGATGCACATTTCATGTCATACTGGTTTTTCTAAGAAGTACAACTGTACAACTTGTTTGTTTGCTTATAACTCTACAATCCGGATGTTAATTAAAAAAAGTAATAATTGTAGAAGTAAATGTGGAAAGTGGTGTGGAGTGTGTGGTTGTGTCTTTGAAAAGTTAGTAAAGTTAGGGTTTGATTCAGCTTGATACGGGATACCATACATCCATGGTCATTATCCTTTTATGCCTGGAAACCCTTTCTTATTTTTAAGCTATTGCATAGCTTCTATCGCGGGCCTTGAGAGCTGCGTGGAGACCGAATCCAGAAATTCCGTAACGAAAATGACCTAACACTTTTTAGTTTTGCCATCTATCGATGAATAGCAGAACTATATAATTGCATAAGTTGATAAAAACAGCTATGCAATAGCTTTACCACGGCAGTCTCCGAGTGCCACACGTCTCTTTTTTAATTCGGGACGTTGTGGTGAATGCAGTCTACGTTGTGTTGGCTTTGGATTCCACGCTTACAAATTGCTTAAATTTTTTAAATAAGATAAAATAACTTATTAAAAAAATAATGTGCTAACAAAGTGAAGCTATGTTTGTTGATAAGGAGAAAGGAATAGAATATATACCTAACTCAATTTGATAAGGTAGGTGGGCATTCGGCGCATATATTCAGCTGTGAGTCATTCGCAGTTGTTTTGAAACAATTCATGACGTACCCATATATTACCATACGTTAGAAGTGGAAGGTGTTACTTACGTTACGTAGTTTATAATCCAGGAAACAAAGAAAATTTTACGAAGTAGTTAATATTTTTCTCCCGACTTTCCAGGGCTTTCATGGCTATAATTTTTTTTGTTTATGTACTCTCTAACAGGCATGTCAAAGATACGGCCCGCGGGCCGCGTCCGGCCCTCAGACCAGTTCGCGCCATCAGAATCTATACATTGTAATTTATTTTGTTTGGAAACAGGTAATTCATAGGTAGGCCATTGCACCACAGACCAGAAACATAGCACTCGGATATGAGCAACTTGAACCCTACAGTGTAATACATTCATAGTATCAAGTAGATCATATTTATAGGATGACTATCTATGGTGCGAGATAGGATCATATTATATATAGTATAGTGTACCTAATATCGGCCTTAAAGATGACCCTTTTGTAAATTCAGTTTGACACCTCTGGCTCTACAAGATATTACTTGTCCGCGATATCAACTGATGTTGATGATGCAGCCGGAAATGCTATCATATTTAGTTGGAAGGGGTAGGTAAGTACCATGCCGTTAACGGTTGCTACAAAGCATCGCGCCTGAATGCATAATCGCTTGGCGGTGCATCTTTGCCATTGATTAAAGAAGTTATCTTTACTGGTAGGGTGGTTACTAACGGCCGAAGCCTACCAGACCAGACCTGAACCAATTTAGAAATTATAAAATTCTAAAGTAGCCCGTTCCGGAAATCGATCCCGAACCGTCCTATAAGACGTAATATGTATTTTTTTATTTGCAATTACGATGTAAACAACCACATAAAAATGTAAAAAAGTGCATATTGCCTATTGGCGAAGTTACAGGGAGTTTCATCGGTATCTAAATTCATCAGATAAGAACTTAAATCTTCTGGTATAAAATAAATATAACGAATCTTTAAAATTGATTTAGAATTGGCGAAGTTATGCAGAAATTAATTTTTTATCATCATTCTAACTTTCTTGTAATTTGGTTAAAAATAATCACCTTTGATCAGGTTCAATTTACTTTTGGATTCAAGTAGTATTGTAGTAGTAGTTCATGTCAGTATGCAACATGTAATTTAGTAGGTTTTCAAAATTTTGAACACCTAAGTACCAAACTAAGGCCTGATTTTTCAATCGCAAGAAAAGCTATCTGAGGAATTGCCATACAAAATCTGTCAAAACGTCATATTTATTCCTCAGTTAACGTTGACCTGGCGATTGAAAAATCGGCCCTTAATATATTTTTATGGGGATCAAGAGAAACAATTATTTTTAAACAAATCAATATTATTTATAATAATAATTTATCAGTACATCCACATTTGAATGACCTATTCCTCCATAAAATAAACAAAAAGTCTTCGACATCAAGTAACTAAACGTAGGGAGTAAGATATAATCTATTTACAATATTCAGGTGGTTTCTTAACACAAAACAAAACATTGAACGTAACAAAATCAGTGCAACAATTAAATTATAATAAAATATACTTCTATAAAAAGATAGCGAAGGCGAGGATAGTCTGATCCCGCGTAAGTTACTTATTCTTCATAGCAACAGTTTTTATTTTATCATGGATTTAGAAACAAATACGTTATGCTACACAACCGCACTAAGATCCAGTTGCTTGTACTAACTTGGACAGAAAAGTTATCATATCATTATAACAATATTTGTTTCTAAATCCGTTTCTGTAAGTTAGCTCAAGTAACCGGGCCTAAGTCGAAAAATGGTCAAAATTAACCAAATCAAAGCAGGACCAGCCGGCCTTCACCCCGAGTCAACGTGATAAAGTTACAGTTACTATAGAGATAATATTAACATTTGTTAGTTACACTTGTGTTACAAAATTATCTATTGGCCTCCACATCACAGGGCAAGTGATCTCGAAGTACCATATTATAGAAGCGCGAGCGGCGGCCCTAGCGCCTGCAAACCGCCGGTAGACGCGTGTACAACTGACCGTCACGTGACCCAACAAAAAATACTCCGCTAATGGCGTTTATCCATCCAAGGTTTGCCCTACTATACTATTTCCATTTGTTTATTTTCTCTTTGACACATGAATCAGATATAGCAATAGCGATGGACCAGAAAGAGACCACTTTACCTTCATCTCTCTCTAGTACCTCACTATTGCTATATCTGTTTCATGTGATTTCATGTGTCAAATAGAAAACAAAGGAATGGAAAGAGTATAGAGATAGAAATTTGACATAAGGGTCAATTTACACCGCCGCGGAATAGAATGGAATGGAAGCTTCAGTTTCGGCTCATGCTTTGAGAATTCGCTGGAAATGGGAATGCTCGAGTATTCCATCAAATTGTTTCCTAAACGCTTGGCACCTCACTGTGGTGACCAAACCGACCGATTAACCTTTTGCTCCACTTGACACTTACCGCGGATTTCACAGATGACGCCGACATTAGCTAGGGGAATTCTCTAGAAGGGCAAATCATAGACAGATATATAGTTTATTGGGAACCGCCGTATATCTACTTCGCATCATCAGATGAATCTTGTATCATGGGACCTTATATTGCATGGAGCCAGAGAAAACTGTGTGCAGGAAAGCTTTAGAAATTCTGTGTGGTAGTTACTGTTTGCGATACCGTCGCTTAGCTAGCAATACCGCGTATAGTATGCGGCAATTAAGTTGACCCAAAATGGCGGCCGTCTGTGGCGCCTGCATACGACATCTCAGCTGACACCTTTTTAGAGAACTGATAAAGATATATACTAATAATGTTTAATATACAGAAAACCACTCAAGACACTGAAAAACGTTTATGCTCATCACACAAATATTTTACAGTAGTGGGAATCAAACCCACGACCTCCGACCCAGAAGGCAGTATCACTACTGACTGTGCAGTGGTCCTCAAGTCAACTACTTAAATAACGCACTGTGGTTGGATAATTTTGAATTTGTGTAACATCATAGTCACTATCTTTCCAATGAGCAATAAATCTTTTTATAGTTAGGTCAATTTTGCTGTATTCACGGTATTGTTAGATAAGCGAGAAAAGAAAAAAATGTACATTAGATTTCATGATTTCCACGAAGTAAATAAAGACTTTTTTTTTTCCTCATCTTGGGTCTTCAAAACGCCAACTCATATCTTACATTTTGAAGACTCAACATGCCACTAAAAATATACGTAAAACGGGTACGTAAGGGTCAGCTTCAACGCGCCTACTAATTTACAAAACAAAAATAATTAATATAACTACATATTACATAGTTTTAATGTATAAACAAAACTATACTATGATTCACAAGTCAAGCTTCCATAGGAAATTGCTGAAGCCCGCTCATTGGCTAATGCGCGTGAACAGTTTTTAAGATCGTCTTACATGCCTGATTTTTCGCAGTACGTTCATAGCTCTTGCAGTGGATGGACGTGCGTGTAAGTGAAAAAATATTTAAAACGTCTGATATTATGAGCTTACAGAGACGTACTTATGAGCGTACTTGTGAGAAAACGTAGAAGACACCCTTTTTCGTCAATTCAATATTATTATAAACGATCATAATATTATTATTAAAAATTGTTGTTTTTTTGTTCAAATGTTATTGTCAAATAAATCAAAGCAGGCGGTCTTCGCTTACGTATAGATTGGAATTGGCTATTCAATTGCCCACGCGCATTGACCAATGAGATTCTAGTATTTTGTTCCCTAAGAGTTCGACTCGTGAATCCGAGTATAATAATGAAATCGAAGAGCAAACTAAAAACGCTGCGAGTATTAATTGCTACAATGAAATAATCTCTCATTTGGATAGTATTGCAACAGTATCAAAATCTACACAAATCTGCATTACAAAGCACTTATGACAAATAAAAATTATAACGTAAATACTTTCCTCAGAATAGTAGCAGTCGTGCCGAACAGTACTTTTATAACATACTTTTAATAAAACAAAATAAAAAATTCTAATTTTATTCCACACGCCATGATTGCTATAATAAATCGGTTTTCTTTTTCAGTACAAAATTGCTCAACTAAATACTAATCCTGTCGTGTGAAATAGGCCTAACCCGATCCAAATGCTGGAAAGATGACATACCATCGCAGCTAACTTCACGTTTTATTCCACATACTTAACATTTGGAGTGACGTTAGAGGCGATTCAGCAATGGATCGTGGCAAATTAACGTAAAACAATTCTAAACCTTGATCTAAGCAACTGATACGGCACACGGGAGCGTCAGATGTAACACAAAACACCTACGTCGTTTCTAAAGACTAGAAAAATGCAAAATATTCGAAGTAATCTGTCTGCCAAACGCGTATAGACCAAGAGCCGACACCGCTACGCCGCTCGAATTTATTAATCTATACAAAATTGATATGTGTAGCTTATAAAAGCGAAATATAACAATTTCAGATGCGGTCCGGCGATCGGCGACACCTACGTAGTTATAACGATGAACACACTATCAAGTATCAAGTATTATGGCTCCTCTACAACCTCGTCGAGAGCACCCGTTATCCAAGATGACACATGACATTTTGACGGACACCATGACACTACAGAACATTTTTTCAAAGGAAATGGCAAGTAAGCCAAATAGATTGAAATAACCGGCTGCCTGAACCGTGACAAATAGCGTTGCTTCTCGACGTAAGAAAATGAAACGAAATTAAAAAAAAAAAATGCTATTTGACGTTCAATGACGCTCAGTGGAGCGTCACCAACTGTCAAAATAGCGATAGTTCGCATACATTTTTTTGTTCTATTTCTATACGTCGCGACATTACGCTATTTGTCACTTGGCTCAGTGAGCGGACCATCTTTAGGAAACCATCTCCGATAAAGCTATTTTAAATTTTTAATTTGTAAAACTATCCAAGAACATCTGTGAGACTCAGGTGAATGTTTCCGACACAAGTTGTAGGAAGCCGTCGATAAGAATAAGAGGCATATGAAAACTTCATATTGACACAATATAACATTTGTTACATATTAAATAGTGAGGCTCAGTGCATATTTTGTTATATTTTGTTACCGCAAAAGCTAAAAAGACGGATCATTCTAAGATTTTACAGTACGATAATATTAATACATATTTAAAATAACTTGAGATTTATGTTTGTGATGTCATGTTATCGATCTTCCGTACTCCTAACTTCAACGGTAACCATATTATTTAATTTAGAATATGAAATTTCGCACCCGCTCTAAGACTATATCGACATGAAAATACACAATTCAACAAGGGGAAAATATTTGTTTCGCCACCTATTAATATATCGTACGATCGAAAATTTACAAAGGCTCGCACTCTAGTAAATTTTTATATATTAGTTTATTTATTCATATTTAAAACTCAAGACAGTCGTTAGGCCTTAAGATTAAAAATTTACAAGTTATTTATTATGGCAGATATAACAACAATTTTAATTTTTATACTTTATCGATAGGATACTGACACTTTTACAGAAACAAAAAATTATGGTGCCGCCACACACTCGCGTCGCCATTGCCTACACGCACATGAGAACAAAGTGTTACAGTCGCAAAATTACTATGAAAACATAAGTAGGCTTATTGAATTAAACTGCGGAAAAGACAGGGAAAAGTGTGCTTATCATATACACACGATCTTTGCTTAGAGAGTCGGTTTTAGGAAAGAGAACACACAAAATAGTCGAACCCTTTCTCGCAATTTTACAAGTTTTAGTTTGTTTTTAAGTTTTACATGACCAAGGCTCATCTAGGGCGAGGTTCAATTATTTAAATGATTAGAAACATTGTTTATTAGTTTTATAAATTGCAAAAAACTAAGGCGACAGAGCCAAGTAACATACGCTCGGTGTTCGCAGATGCGGAGGCTCGTTCGGCAAGAGTGTGTTGGCAGCTTACTTTACAAACTGTATATCTTACAAGGTTTAACAAGTCACACCGACTACCCCGACGCCGACACGCCAGTGTAATGGCACTTACGATTCGCACCTATCTGATAATACTCAGAGTAACTATACTTTACAAATTCTGAGAACAAATGGCCTTAGAGATGACTGGTTAAAAATTGGATTATTTTTAAAACTATAGACGAAAACACATATAACATAGAAGTATATTATAGTGTGTAAGCCCTCTAAAATGAGGTTTCGACATCAACCGATCATTCTTGATTTACCGACTACACCTTTGCAGGTCACCGAAAAATTAACAGATCCTTTGAGTTAGTTTTTTTTATAGATCAATATACCAAATTCAATATGCAAAATTTGGTGGACGCTAAACATTACATTTTCCGGTGATCCATATTATAAAGGGAAAATTTGTGAGTGTGTGAATGTTTGTTACTCCATCACACCGCATCTACTAACGCAACGGACGGAGCCGTGGGCGAAAGCTAGCTGAGCTAGAAAATCTTTAGCAGTATAATCTTATAAATCGAGATATTTTGTTTCAGTTAACGTTATTTAACCAACTGTGAATTTGTATAATATAGATTCTCTTCAAAACATCAAATTTTCGATTACACAACCTCTTTACTCTTCATCCAGTCGAAGATCAACAATAATGGAATATCTTTTCACATATATAGTAAAATAATCTATAATCGTAAATATTTATACATATTATAATATAATCTTCGACTTTTAGCAGGTAAGGCTGACCGCACATTGGTTACAAGTTGCTAGCTTTACCGATCGTTGACTAAAGTAACGCTGTGAGTCAAACAGAAATAGAAAATGAACTTTTTGACTGCTTTAGTATATTTTTTAAACCCAGATACAAAAATGAGTCAGAAATGTCATACAAATTATAATGACCCATGTTTGATAAAGATTTCGGATAATATTTTTATCGGCAAGTATTGATTGACACCACATCAATAAAACAGGCAACTTATCATAACACGATTCAGGATTTAAGGAAAAAATAGACTATAAGCACTGATTACATAATATTACTAACGGGCTATAAGCAACAAATTTAGCTAAGACTTAAGAGTATACAGATCGCGCTACTAAATTAAGGCTTTTTATCTTATAAACTACAAATTATCTTCTCACTCATTCAATATCTGGCCGACCTACTTACAGCGCGCGACCTGTATATTCAATGAGTCAACGATGAACTTTAACAAATTATTTATTGCTTGCGAAAGTTTTGAGTGTTTTCTGCTCAATACAATTTCTTATAGTATACGGCATCTATAATAGTGTTATTATCTCGCTGCAGACTCGGTCATAAATCATTCGAGTGATCCGCTTTTGTTGTTCTGCAGTAATGCACAACTCAACAAAGAACAACAAAATCGAAACACTCGAATTATTTATGACCAAGTCAGCGAGATAATAACACTGCTATAGTTGCCTCGACGCAAATAGCCAATGCGCGGTCATAAATTATTCGGCAGTTCAGATAGATAGTTACGAGTAGTAATCGCGTCACAAAGCTACCAATAATAATTCACCAAGAATTCGTAAAGTTTCGTCAGTAAAAAAAGGACAGTAAACAGAAGTAGTGAGCAAAAGTTTGAACTGTATTCGTCCACGAGGCTAGGGCGGCGTCGCGGGCGGCGGTCGAGGCTACGCGTACCCGGGCGGGTCCCACGTGGCGGTGCATCAGGAGATGTAGGGCAGCAGCAGGTAGTAGAGGCAGGCGAGCAGCACGGGCACGGCCAGCGCCGCGGCGTGCGTGAGGTCCGGCCGCAGCGGCTTGCTCTGCAGCGAGGCGAGCTGCGCCGCGAGCCGCGCCCGCTCCGCGCACACCTCGGCCCACCGCTCCTTGGCGCGCACCAGCTCCTCCTCCAGCGCGTGCAGGCTGCCGTTCTGCAGCGTCACCCGCAGGCGCTCCTCGTCGTCGAGGCGCACGTACTCGCTCTCGGCGGGCCGGTCGGCGTCCTTGTCGATCTCGGTGGCGACGGAGTCCGTCTCCTCGTCGTCCTCGTCGTAGTCGAGGCGGAACATCTCGTCGATCTCGGCGGAGATCTGCTTGGCGTCGATGCTGTCGTCGGGCGCGGGGTCGGCGAGCTCGTCGGTCTCGACGGCCTTGTCGGCGGTGGGCTTGCGCTCGGCCTTCAGCCGCTCGATGAGCTGGTCGCGCGCGAGCACGTCGGCGCGCAGCTCGCCCACGACGGCGGTGAGGTCGTCGATGTCGGCGCGCGTCGGCCGGAACGCGAGCTCGGCCTGCAGGTCGGCCGCGCTCGACGCCAGCCGCTGGATCTCGGCGAGGTTGGCCTCGCCCGCCACGGTCGTTCGGGACAGTTGCTCCTAGAAGAACATATTTTTTGTCAATTCCATATCATACAGTATATTAACATGAATAATTTTTACATGTTACCATGACTGAATTTTATCTCGATAATTTTTAACACAGAAATGAAGCTTCCGAAGTGTGTGCCTGTATAGCACAATCTTAATTTACGAATGAGTCACCATGAAGTAAAAAGTAATTAGTCCAATTTTATCTGCAGATCTAGGAGCCTAGGAAGCGAGGAGTGAAGCTAGCCATCAGCAGGAGCGTAATGAAGATTGTTTCCCTCACGAAATACCTCAAACTACTTATTTTGCGCGGCTCCTCCTGCGCGGCGAGCAGCTCGTCGCGCACGCCGCGCAGCTGCTCGTTCTCGCAGCCCCTTGAACAGGCACGCACCTGCAGGTCGGCGATGCGCGCGCGGTAGGCGGCCGCGTCGTCGGCGGAGGCGGGCGCGGGCGCGGCGCGCGGCTCCTCCTGCGCGGCGAGCAGCTCGTCACGCACGCCGCGCAGCTGCTCGTTCTCGCAGCCCCTTGAACAGGCACGCACCTGCAGGTCGGCGATGCGCGCGCGGTAGGCGGCCGCGTCGTCGGCGGAGGCGGGCGCGGGCGCGGCGCGCGGCTCCTCCTGCGCGGCGAGCAGCTCGTCGCGCACGCCGCGCAGCTGCTCGTTCTCGCAGCCCCTTGAACAGGCACGCACCTGCAGGTCGGCGATGCGCGCGCGGTAGGCGGCCGCGTCGTCGGCGGAGGCGGGCGCGGGCGCGGCGCGCGGCTCCTCCTGCGCGGCGAGCAGCTCGTCGCGCACGCCGCGCAGCTGCTCGTTCTCGCAGCCCCTTGAACAGGCACGCACCTGCAGGTCGGCGATGCGCGCGCGGTAGGCGGCCGCGTCGTCGGCGGAGGCGGGCGCGGGCGCGGCGCGCGGCTCCTCCTGCGCGGCGAGCAGCTCGTCGCGCACGCCGCGCAGCTGCTCGTTCTCGCAGCCCCTTGAACAGGCACGCACCTGCAGGTCGGCGATGCGCGCGCGGTAGGCGGCCGCGTCGTCGGCGGAGGCGGGCGCGGGCGCGGCGCGCGGCTCCTCCTGCGCGGCGAGCAGCTCGTCGCGCACGCCGCGCAGCTGCTCGTTCTCGCAGCCCCTTGAACAGGCACGCACCTGCAGGTCGGCGATGCGCGCGCGGTAGGCGGCCGCGTCGTCGGCGGAGGCGGGCGCGGGCGCGGCGCGCGGCTCCTCCTGCGCGGCGAGCAGCTCGTCGCGCACGCCGCGCAGCTGCTCGTTCTCGCAGCCCCTTGAACAGGCACGCACCTGCAGGTCGGCGATGCGCGCGCGGTAGGCGGCCGCGTCGTCGGCGGAGGCGGGCGCGGGCGCGGCGCGCGGCTCCTCCTGCGCGGCGAGCAGCTCGTCGCGCACGCCGCGCAGCTGCTCGTTCTCGCAGCCCCTTGAACAGGCACGCACCTGCAGGTCGGCGATGCGCGCGCGGTAGGCGGCCGCGTCGTCGGCGGAGGCGGGCGCGGGCGCGGCGCGCGGCTCCTCCTGCGCGGCGAGCAGCTCGTCGCGCACGCCGCGCAGCTGCTCGTTCTCGCAGCCCCTTGAACAGGCACGCACCTGCAGGTCGGCGATGCGCGCGCGGTAGGCGGCCGCGTCGTCGGCGGAGGCGGGCGCGGGCGCGGCGCGCGGCTCCTCCTGCGCGGCGAGCAGCTCGTCGCGCACGCCGCGCAGCTGCTCGTTCTCGCAGCCCCTTGAACAGGCACGCACCTGCAGGTCGGCGATGCGCGCGCGGTAGGCGGCCGCGTCGTCGGCGGAGGCGGGCGCGGGCGCGGCGCGCGGCTCCTCCTGCGCGGCGAGCAGCTCGTCGCGCACGCCGCGCAGCTGCTCGTTCTCGCAGCCCCTTGAACAGGCACGCACCTGCAGGTCGGCGATGCGCGCGCGGTAGGCGGCCGCGTCGTCGGCGGAGGCGGGCGCGGGCGCGGCGCGCGGCTCCTCCTGCGCGGCGAGCAGCTCGTCGCGCACGCCGCGCAGCTGCTCGTTCTCGCAGCCCCTTGAACAGGCACGCACCTGCAGGTCGGCGATGCGCGCGCGGTAGGCGGCCGCGTCGTCGGCGGAGGCGGGCGCGGGCGCGGCGCGCGGCTCCTCCTGCGCGGCGAGCAGCTCGTCGCGCACGCCGCGCAGCTGCTCGTTCTCGGCCGCCGCCGCCGCGAGCCGCTCGCGCAGCACCTTGATCTCCTCGTTGAGACCCGCCATTACGCGTAGCACGTTCGCGTACTCCACGCTGGCTTTGTTCTACAAAAAATTTGAAGATTAAAAAATATATAAATGATTTGTCTATAGAATTTGGCTTTTATTTACATCTGTCCTATAATACACGCCACGCAAAATGAGACTTATGCAGCACCTCCTGGGCTCATTCTGCCAACCCGACGACGCCAAAAATTATACGAGCGCGGTACTGGGGCCCTACCACGAAGGCTTATAGCAGTATTATTGTAATGTTGTTTTGACATTTTCATACAATGTCAGTATGAAAATTTTAAAACAATATTACAATAATACTGCTATAAGCCTTGGTGGTAGGGCCCCAGGTCTCATCTTTCATGGCTCGTATTGTACCTGCCTGTGTGATATTAATTTGAAAAAACTCACAACACAGCTTTTTTTTATACACTATATACAAGCTCTCACTCTACTACTATGCTACTAGACTACTGGTTAAGACCTCTCCTGGTCAAGAGGTCGGGGATTCGAATCCCGGACACGCACCTCTTTTGAGTTACGTACGTTCTGTTGTATGTGATCTTATCTGATGGTAAGTGAGACGATACAGCCGTAGATGTCATCGTACTAACTTGCAAGGAGTAATAGTTACTTACTTCTTCAAGTTTCTACAGAGCAACGCGCCGAAACGCTAAATCGCTTGGCGGTGCGTCTTCGCTGGTAATGTGGTAACTAGCCCCAACCAAAGTTCTTATCAGTTCATAAATGATTGACAGGAACACAATAGGGCAGACAATGGTACTTGAATCGGCATCTTCTATGTGTGAGATAGTGGTCAATCGTAAGGTCATATTGATTAAAAAAACTTACAGGCGAGTCATCCTTAAAATCGGCTTCAGTGTAGGTGGAATTGGCGTTGTTGTCGGGGCACAGGTCTCCGTCCAGCGGACTCAAGGATTCTAGGTCATGGCCTGCGTCTGAAACAGCGATGACACACTGATTGAATCAAACAAAGCGTTGTCGATGCGACCTAGAGTCTTTTTAGAAACAGGCGTTTTGCATTTGACGTAATAAAGATAATTATTAATATTCAAGATCTCTACTTTTGTCGCTCTCTTTTCTCTTTCTGATCCATATTGATAGACGAGAAAAGAGAGCGACAAAAGAAGAGTGCGCATGCAGCATGGGCTTATGAAATAATTAATTGAATTCGTCAAACTGGTTGAAGACTACCCTTGACTATATAATCATTATACGTCTATGTGACGATTCGTTTGTGCAACACTGCAGGCCTCGTACGCAAAGCAATGTAACAATATGTTTACTATACGACTACGTTTACGACATGACTACGCTTACGTGTCGTTAAGTGTGTGTCGGTACCGTGGTTAAGTCGCGAGTGCTTCTCGTCGTCGGTGCAGAGGTCGTCGTCAGTCTTCTCGCCGCTGCTGCTCACGCTGCCCTCCTCCGCCTGCTGCTTCTCTGTAATAACCACAATAAATATATCAGGACTTTACACACATCGCAATCTAGCCCCAAAGTAGCTTGTGTTATGGGTACTAGATAACTTATAATATAAATACACTAGCTGACCCTGCAAACGTTGTTTGGCCATATAATTTGTTTTCTCACTTAGGGACATAAAAATAGATAACAACCTGCTCCCAGACCCAGAAAATATATACTGAAAATTTCATAACAATCGGTCCAGCCGTTTCGGAGGAGTTTGGTAACAAAGAAAAGCGAGAGAATTTTATATATTAGATATTAATATACGTAAATATAATATATTGAAAAACACCCAGATACTAGAAAACATTCATGCTTATCACACAAATATTTTGCAGAGGTGAGAATCGAACCCATGACCTCCGATGTAGACGGCAAAATCGTTACCACTACGCCATTCGGTCGTCGAATGCAGAAATGCAGAAATGAGAATGCAGTGCCTCTACTCGTCAAGAGAGAGATATGTACGTTTGTGGAAATTCAATATCACGTTGAAGGAAAACTGCGTGACGAAACCTGCATGTCTGAGAGTCCAAATAATGTTATCAAAGGTATGCGAACTCACTGTGCCCACGTCTAGTCAAGCCCCTCATTCTAAGAGGAGCCTTGTGCCCACGTCAAGTCAAACCCCTCATTCTGAAAGGAGACTTGTGCCCACGTCAAGTCAAGTCCGTCATTCTGAGATGAGACTTGTGCCCACGTCAAGTCAAGCCCCTCATACTAAGATGAGCCTTGTGCCCACGTCAAGTCAAGCCCCTCATTCTAAGAGGAACCTTGTGCCCACGTCAAGTCAAACCCCTCATTCTGAGAGGAGACTTGTGCCCACGTCAAGTGAAGTCAAGTCCCTCAGTCTTAGAGGAGACTTGTGCCCCGCAGTGGGACATAGAAAAGAGGTTGAGGTATGATGTGTAAACCCGTAAGTCAGCCACTCATTCAGATAGTAATCTCAGTATGTAAATAACATTAAGATTAAGATCTGTAGAACAGTATAAACGTAAATATTTACCTTCAGTATTGTAAGCGTTGTTCTTCTTCAATATCAACTCGAACTCTTTCGCCGATTTCCCCTCAGCTGATACTGTCTTTATGCCGACCTGAAATATACATATGGGTAACGATGTAACATTTCTCACACCAATCCAAGGTATCCTATGTGATGGCAACACCACAAAATAATCAATCATGCCTATTTAACTATGCAAAGTTATGCGACTGGCCAAACCAAGTTACAGTCTGCTCAGCTACAATCGCTAACGCTATATTATCATACCGGTGACCCGTATGATCACGTGACAGAAAGATAACTTCTGTCACGGATATGTCATACCCGTACATTACCATAGTTTTCTGAAGCGGTAGAGATTTTTTCTGTGTGAAAGCGTGAGAAAGAGAATAGATATAGATAAAAACTAGGCTCTAGGTCACAGGACCATAATAAATCTTTCTTTTTTTAAAAAGTATAATAAATCTTTCTTTTTTCAAAATTAATATTTTAAACTTAAAAGATCTTTCAAATTCGTGACGACCGTCCTGGTATATTAAGAAGGGCACCACCAGGGAAGACATGGCATCGATTCCCGGCACGGTCTCTGAATACGCTTACCGAGAAGCTGCCTATGCACTTCTAAAGACCTAAGTTTTTAATTGTCTTGAAACACTGTAGAGCATTCCGAACACAAGCCAGGGTGAGAAAAGTTGAAGTGATCAGTTTTGTGCATACTGACGGTATATCCACTATGTGGAAATGATAACTATTGTAGCCCGGTGTGTTACGGTGCGGTAACATCGAATAGCTCCTATGTACACTCTCCGAAGAACTTTTTTTTTATTCTATACAAGTTAGTACTTGACTGCGATATCACCTGATGGTGAGATGACGACGATGATGCAGTCTAAGATGTTATCGTACTAACTTGGAAGGGTAAATAAATTTACCCTAACGGTTTCTAAACAGCATCGCACCGGAACGCTAAATGGCTTGGCGGTGCGTCTTTGCTGGTAGGGTGGTAACTAGCCCCGACCGAAGCCTCCCACCAGACCAGACCTGCGGGGCTAGACAAAATAACAGTCGTTTAGCGTTCACGACAGTAGACAAAA
Source organism: Coenonympha arcania (assembly GCA_036785405.1). NCBI lineage: Eukaryota > Metazoa > Arthropoda > Insecta > Lepidoptera > Nymphalidae > Coenonympha > Coenonympha arcania. The sequence continues at coordinate 11,803,796 of CM072067.1, forward strand.
ATGTATGGACAAACCACGTGACGAATGAAAACAAATGAAAGCAGAATCTACTTTATGCTTAGCGTTGTTCACTGTCGGCTGTCAATTGTCATGCAAAGTACGATAAAGTTATCTACAACGTCCGCAAGAACGCCAGGGAGCGTTCAAATTGTCGTAGTCGATTTTCAACAAAAGCGTGTTTTCTTCTATTCGGTCACGTGGTTTTTCTACAGTCACTTGTTTTGTCCATACATTTTTATCTACTGTCGTGAACGCTAAATGACGTGAATGTTACTTTGTCTAGCCCCGCTGAGCCAATTTAGAAATTATAAAATCCCAAAGTGGCCCGTGGCGGGAATCGACCCCGCGACCACCTCGAATCCGAGGCGCCCGCGTCACTGCGCCAGGGAGGTCATCGAAATTCAGTTTCAGTTATTTATTTGCCATTTCACATAACACAACATACAATGATGATAATGTACAATCAAATTGTAATGTGAATACCCAGGATGGGCGTAGCAAATTGTTTATGGGATAGGGGGACCGATTTTATCATATTCGTCTTTAAAATAATCGTCAATCGTATAATAAGCCTTTGAGATGAGGAAATCTTTTAATAGTTTATTAAATTTTATTTCTTTTTCTTCGTTTCTTATGTAATTAGGAAGGTGGTTGTATACCTTTATGGAAGCCGCGTAAGGACTAGCCCTGTGTAATAATAATCTTGATTGCGGTAACTGTAATTTATTGTATGTTCCTTATAGCATAAGAATAAGCACCTTGTTAAGCAAGTTCTGTGGCAGCAGCAGCTTGATGTAGTCGGGCAGCGCTCGCACGGCGTCCTCGAGCGAGGCGCCGCGCTTGGCCTCCTGCAGCTTGTTGCTATCTGTCGACACTACCAGCATTTTCGCCTCGCCGTTTTGGACTGAATACTGGAATATCATACATGATTCATGATCAATAAAATAAAAAGCCCTTTTATTCTACTACCTTTCCAATTTTTCACATACATCTTAATATATATAAATCTCGTGTCACAATGTTTGTCCGCGATGGACTCCTAAACTACTGAACCGATTTAGTTCAAACTTCGTGAATATCTGTCATTTGGTTCAACTTAAAAGATAGAATAGTTTTTATCCCACGTGGACGAAGTCGCGGGCATCAGCTAGTATAATATAATTATTGTACAATATTGTATTTCATTGTTTCATTGTTTCATAACAACGTCATGCAATTTTTGGTGCTGGTGTCAGAACACAATACTCACAAGTCATGATTTATGTCAATTTCAATTTCAGCACTCAATCTCATGATCAATAGATAGGTAAAAATAAATTTACAAAATCTAATATATTAAAATTCTCGTGGCAATTTTTTCTACCAAACTCCTCAGAGACAGCTCGACGGATTGTTATGAAATTTTCTGTGTGTGAACGGTAGGTCTGAGAGTACGTCGTAAGCTATTTTTAGGGATCTTAAGGCAGAACAACTTTTGCCCGGTCAGCTAGTCTAATATACCTACCAAATTAATTTTTGTAACCAAACTCCTCCGAAATAATTCGACAGATTATTATGAAATTTTCTGTGTAATCACATACACAAAACCATTTCGAAAACAGAGTTCTCAACACGTTTCATATACAATTTTCGCAATTCAAACTCTCCCTTATGAAGTTTGTTCTCAAATAGATGCTGCGACTACTAAAAAGACGACGATGAAATTTCTATTAGGTCCTTAGGCAGGACTAGCGCCATTGTGAAACGTAACAGTTTCAAACTAATTTCGAAGGCTCATAATTTCATATGAAGCAAGCTTCGAACGAGACGTGACACATTGCCGTTTTTTAACTAATTATTATCTTTTTGATTAGTGTTTTACACACTTAGGAAATAATTCCTATAAAGCCACAGCAACGCGTGGCCGGGTCAGCTAGTAATTCCTATAAATTTAAATACGAATCAAAATTTTCACTCGCAGCGGGACTACCCCAGCTCCTAGAAAAAATTTTGATTCGTATTTAAATTTATAGGAATTACTAGCTGACCCGGCCACGCGTTGCTGTGGCTAAAGTTTTTGTTATATTAATAAATTAAAATTGCGACTATAATTTGAGATTTAAACTATCCTATCTCTCAAGTTGGATCGAACTGCACATGGTGTGCGAATTTTATTATAATCGGTTCAGTAGTTTAGGAGTCCATCGCGGACAAACATCGTGACACGAGATTTATATACATTAAGAAGATTTCCTAAGTGTGTAAAACACTGATCAAAAAGATAATAAATTAATAATAAATAATAGTTTGAAAAACTAAAAAAAAACACGCTTTGTACTACCAAAGAATAAGTGTGGAGCTGCACGCATGCGCAGTTCGCGCACTAGCTCTATCTCTCTTACTCGCATGCAAAGGATGCGGAAAGAAATTAATTAATCCTGGCGAATCTAATTAAGATAATTGGATATTTTAATCCAATTATTGCATTGTCATCGGTCTTTGACAGGTGTGCAAAGTTTGAATTGAATCTGATCGTTTAAAATAGGACAAAATCGAGCTCAAAGGAGTCGGTTACAAACATACAAACATACAGGTGAAGCTAATAAAGAAAAGACGACAATCACTCACGGCAAGCGGTAGATGCTTCCTGAGCGCCTGTTCGCGCTCCTCTGCGGCTGCGATGGCGAGACGCGCTGCGCACATCTTTCGGTCACAACGCGCTGCCAGTTTCTGTAACACGAGTACAAGGAATTAGTGTTTCGTGTAATTTTAAACTTCTTACTTTTGCGCTTTTATTGCCCATCCTGCTATGACATTCTCGTAACGATTTCACACACACAATGATGTGATACAAGAAAAAAAAATATTACCACTGAAAAATAAACTTTACACCTATTTGCTTAACGTAAAATTGAATGTATTTCATCATAGGAAATACAATGCTCAACTTTGACGCGCTTAAGTAATTTCAATCACGGAGCTGTCGACTAATATGGCGTTTTGACCTACATTCAATTTTACGCTCTATGTCCATTGTATTAAAATTAATTTTTCAGTGTTCGCAAAAAATGTTTTGAATTCAATATCGTCTGCCTAAGTACGTAAATACCATCACCTTTTTAAACATTTATCACATCACAAAATGTAGCCGACACGTAACGTGAATAGCCCCCCTGACACTTAGTAGAATAAGCCCCTGCAGGTTGAGCCAAGTAAGAAATAGCGTTGCGTCGACTATAGAGTCGATTCGCAACGTACAGAAATGAAACAAAATTCAAAAAATTAATGCGATTTAAATCGCTTATTTAAAATAAATAAAGCTAGCTCTCACGAAAATTGCTAAATGGTAGCCAAGATGCAATTTTGACTGGCGTCAACGAATATTGTCGTTGCACAGATTATAAATAGGTCGTTTGAGGTTGTCGCTCGCGGGATCTACACGAGTCGCTGTGACACTGTCAATATTTTGACATTAGATATCGCTAACCATAGACAATTTTTGGGTTCTGTCTACACAAGCACTAGAATGAGTGATCTTCAACGTTTCTGCACCGATCGACGTCAAGAGTTAAGGCATAGCTACAGCTATTGCACAGATTTGAAACTTTAATGCCTTTAAGACTATGTCACCATCTCACCTGCAACTCCTGCAGCGCGTTGGTGGCGGCTTGGCGCAGCGTGTAGTTCTGCTGGTGCAGCGACGCAGCTTCGCGACTGCGCCGCTCCAGAGACTCCTCCAGGGCCAGTCTCTGCTCGTGCGCTGTGCGTAGACTGTCTTGCGCCACTTCCTGTAAAACAATAAATATGAAGTCATTGTCTGCTGACTGCGCATGCTGCATTGATTGCAGCCGGCTCTCCAGCGACGCCTCGCGCTGCACCGCTTCCTGCACGACACGCGCCAACGTACATACCTGGTAGTTCCTCTTGTCGGTGAGCAGCTGCGCGACGTGGTAGTGGTCGGGGTGCTTGCCGGCGGCCAGCATCGCCTCGAGCGTGTGCACGCGCATGAGCAGCCGCTGCTCGCCCACGAACATCTCCCACGACGCCGCCGCCTCCGCGCGCGTGCGCTCCACGCACTCGCGCAGCGTGCGCAGCCGGCTCTCCAGCGACGCCTCGCGCTGCACCGCTTCCTGCACGACACGCGCCAACGTACATACCTGGTAGTTCCTCTTGTCGGTGAGCAGCTGCGCGACGTGGTAGTGGTCGGGGTGCTTGCCGGCGGCCAGCATCGCCTCGAGCGTGTGCACGCGCATGAGCAGCCGCTGCTCGCCCACGAACATCTCCCACGACGCCGCCGCCTCCGCGCGCGTGCGCTCCACGCACTCGCGCAGCGTGCGCAGCCGGCTCTCCAGCGACGCCTCGCGCTGCACCGCTTCCTGCACGACACGCGCCAACGTACATACCTGGTAGTTCCTCTTGTCGGTGAGCAGCTGCGCGACGTGGTAGTGGTCGGGGTGCTTGCCGGCGGCCAGCATCGCCTCGAGCGTGTGCACGCGCATGAGCAGCCGCTGCTCGCCCACGAACATCTCCCACGACGCCGCCGCCTCCGCGCGCGTGCGCTCCACGCACTCGCGCAGCGTGCGCAGCCGGCTCTCCAGCGACGCCTCGCGCTGCACCGCTTCCTGCACGACACGCGCCAACGTACATACCTGGTAGTTCCTCTTGTCGGTGAGCAGCTGCGCGACGTGGTAGTGGTCGGGGTGCTTGCCGGCGGCCAGCATCGCCTCGAGCGTGTGCACGCGCATGAGCAGCCGCTGCTCGCCCACGAACATCTCCCACGACGCCGCCGCCTCCGCGCGCGTGCGCTCCACGCACTCGCGCAGCGTGCGCAGCCGGCTCTCCAGCGACGCCTCGCGCTGCACCGCTTCCTGCACGACACGCGCCAACGTACATACCTGGTAGTTCCTCTTGTCGGTGAGCAGCTGCGCGACGTGGTAGTGGTCGGGGTGCTTGCCGGCGGCCAGCATCGCCTCGAGCGTGTGCACGCGCATGAGCAGCCGCTGCTCGCCCACGAACATCTCCCACGACGCCGCCGCCTCCGCGCGCGTGCGCTCCACGCACTCGCGCAGCGTGCGCAGCCGGCTCTCCAGCGACGCCTCGCGCTGCACCGCTTCCTGCACGACACGCGCCAACGTACATACCTGGTAGTTCCTCTTGTCGGTGAGCAGCTGCGCGACGTGGTAGTGGTCGGGGTGCTTGCCGGCGGCCAGCATCGCCTCGAGCGTGTGCACGCGCATGAGCAGCCGCTGCTCGCCCACGAACATCTCCCACGACGCCGCCGCCTCCGCGCGCGTGCGCTCCACGCACTCGCGCAGCGTGCGCAGCCGGCTCTCCAGCGACGCCTCGCGCTGCACCGCTTCCTGCACGACACGCGCCAACGGAGTTAGATTTACATAGAGTAGGCTAATTCTCTCAAAGAAGGTTTTCTAGAATAATAATATTCTTGTAGGTAGGTAGGTCTGGGATATAAATTATTTTTTATACTGCCCGAAGTAAAAACTTGAATAATTCATGTGTGTAGAGTCCGAAGAAAATACGTCGGTAAGTATATGTATTTCGAATCGTCAGACGACACTTGTACATTATACTTATATCTATATACTAACACAAAAACCCTCGGCCCCCAAAAATATTCGCATGCTCATAACTTTAATGCACTAATAACTTTTGAATGCTTCACCTAAAACAAACTTGAGGAAATAACCTTGGAACACTTAAAGGTTATCCGTATTTAAAAATAATTTTATTTTTGTATCATTGTGAAAAAAACTCAGCTTAGTAAAGTTACCTGTACAAAGTTATTGAGCTGATACAACTCTTTGAGGTGCAGAGGCGTTGTCATGGTGGGGTTGAAGGACAGCTTGGCCTCCTTGCCGTCTGGATGGAACAGTTTGAGGAGGGCCACCACCGGAGGAAATGTGTTCTGAAAACATACATAACATTGCTCATTGTTTGTTGTTGAAAGGACACGATAATACAACCAAATCTTGCACGCTTTTCCTAAATCAAGGACAAGGTTTAATTAGCGGAATCACGATGGAAATGTCAAACTGCACCACATCGTAAGCTCTTTGGTTTGTTGGTTGTCCACGAACAACAAACCAATGCAACCGTAGCTTTTCCACTCTTTTCAAGAAGCAAGGAAAAGTTTTGGTTGGCGGTTTCGACGATGGAAATGTCGAATTGCACCACATCGCTCCTTGGTTAGCTAGTTGTCCTCCATGAACAAAAACCAATAGCACAGTACCTTTTCCGTGTTGCCGGCATTCTCGGCGACAGCAATGCCAAACTGGACCACATCGTTGGCTCCTTGGTTAGCTAGTTGTCCTCCATGAACAAAAACCAATAGCACAGTACCTTTTCCGTGTTGCCGGCATTCTCGGCGACAGGAATGCCAAACTGGACCACATCGTTGGCTCCTTGGTTAGCTAGTTGTCCTCCATGAACAAAAACCAATAGCACAGTACCTTTACCGTGTTGCCGGCATTCTCGGCGACAGGAATGCTAAACTGGACCACATCGTTGGCTCCTTGGTTAGCTAGTTGTCCTCCATGAACAAAAACCAATAGCACAGTACCTTTTCCGTGTTGCCGGCATTCTCGGCGACAGGAATACCAAACTGGACCACATCGTTGGCTCCTTGGTTAGCTAGTTGTCCTCCATGAACAAAAACCAATAGCACAGTACCTTTACCGTGTTGCCGGCATTCTCGGCGACAGGAATGCCAAACTGGACCACATCGTTGGCTCCTTGGTTAGCTAGTTGTCCTCCATGAACAAAAACCAATAGCACAGTACCTTTTCCGTGTTGCCGGCATTCTCGGCGACAGCAATGCCAAAATGGACCACGTCGTTGGCTCCTTGGTTAGCTAGTTGTCCTCCACAAACAAGAACCAATAGCACATTACCTTTTTCGTGTTGCCGGCATTCTCGGCGACAGCAATGCCAAACTGGACCACTTCGTTGGCTAATTGGTTAGCTATTTGTCTTCCACGAACAAAAACCAATAGCACAGTAGGTACCTTTTCAGTGTTGCCGGCATTCTCGGCGACAGGAATGCCAAACTGGACCACATCGTTGGCTCCTTGGTTAGCTAGTTGTCCTCCATGAACAAAAACCAATAGCACAGTACCTACCTTTTCCGTGTTGCCGGCATTCTCGGCGACAGCAATACCAAACTGGACCACATCGTTAACTCCTTGGTTAGCTAGTTGTCCTCCATGAACAAAAACCAATAACACAGTACCTTTTCCGTGTTGCCGGCATGCTCGGCGACAGCAATACCAAACTGGACCACATCGTTAACTCCTTGGTTAGCTAGTTGTCCTCCATGAACAAAAACCAATAACACAGTACCTTTTCCGTGTTGCCGGCATGCTCGGCGACAGCAATGCCAAACTGGACCACATCGTTGGCTCCTTGGTTAGCTAGTTGTCCTCCACGAACAAAAAACCTAATACCACAGTACGTTATCCGTGTTGCCGGCATTCTCGGCGACAGGAATGCCAAACTGGACCACATCGTTAACTCCTTGGTTAGCTAGTTGTCCTCCATGAACAAAAACCAATAACACAGTACCTTTTCCGTGTTGCCGGCATGCTCGGCGACAGCAATGCCAAACTGGACCACATCGTTGGCTCCTTGGTTAGCTAGTTGTCCTCCACGAACAAAAAACCTAATACCACAGTACGTTATCCGTGTTGCCGGCATTCTCGGCGACAGGAATGCCAAACTGGACCACATCGTTGGCTCCTTGGTTAGCTCGTTGTCCTCCATGAACAAAAACCAATAGCACACTACTTTTTGCGTGTTGCCGGCATTCTCGGCGACAGCAATGCCAAACTGGACCACATCGTTGGCTTCTTGGTTAGCTGGTTGTCCTTCACGAACAAAAACCAATAGCACAGTACCTTTTCCGTGTTGACGGCATTCTCGGCGACAGCAATGCCAAACTGGACCACATCGTTGGCTCCTTGGTTAGCTAGTTGTCCTCCACGAACAAAAAACCTAATACCACAGTACGTTATCCGTGTTGCCGGCATTCTCGGCGACAGGAATGCCAAACTGGACCACATCGTTAACTCCTTGGTTAGCTAGTTGTCCTCCATGAACAAAAACCAATAACACAGTACCTTTTCCGTGTTGCCGGCATGCTCGGCGACAGCAATGCCAAACTGGACCACATCGTTGGCTCCTTGGTTAGCTAGTTGTCCTCCACGAACAAAAAACCTAATACCACAGTACGTTATCCGTGTTGCCGGCATTCTCGGCGACAGGAATGCCAAACTGGACCACATCGTTGGCTCCTTGGTTAGCTCGTTGTCCTCCATGAACAAAAACCAATAGCACACTACTTTTTGCGTGTTGCCGGCATTCTCGGCGACAGCAATGCCAAACTGGACCACATCGTTGGCTTCTTGGTTAGCTGGTTGTCCTTCACGAACAAAAACCAATAGCACAGTACCTTTTCCGTGTTGACGGCATTCTCGGCGACAGCAATGCCAAACTGGACCACATCGTTGGCTCCTTGGTTAGCTAGTTGTCCTCTACGAACAAAAGCCAATAGCACAGTAGGTACCTTTTCCGTGTTGCCGGCGGCACTCTCGACGACGGGAATGCCGAACTGCACCACATCTCCGGAGAACACTTCGTGCGGCTCTTTGGTCAGCGTGCAGCGGTTGTTGTTGACGAACGTGCCGTTGCTGCTTTGGTTGTCCTTAAACAAAAAAGTTTCATATAAATTCTCAACCATTCGATTACTATATCCGGTGCGTATATTGGATGGGATACGAAGTAAGGTTGCCCGATTGCGATTTTTAATTTCTTTCAAAATCATCCATTTACACTTACTTATTGAATAGACAAGGTAGACCGTAGATAATTATAGGAGGTAAATCTGGGCTACATTTAAACCGAAAAAAAAACTTACAGTAAACGCGATATTGTTTGAAAGCAAGTAGGCGAAATTACAGGCAGGCAACATTGTTACTCATTTTTAACCGACTTCAAAAAAAGGAGGAGGTTCTCAATTCGTCGGAATCTTTTTTTTTTTAATTTTTTTTTTTAGGTATGTTCCCCGGTTACTCGAAGATGCGTGGACCAATTTAGAAAATTCTTTTTTTGTTTGAAAGGGTATATTTCACAGATGGTCCCATAACCCATTGTCACCAAGTCAGGATCTGATGATGGGATCCTGGAGAAATCGAGGGAACTCTTCAAATTTTATAAGCACACTTGAAGTTATTTGGGTATTGTTTAAAAGAGTAATTTTTTCCATGTTGTATTATTGTCATCAGGTCGGGATCTGATGATGGGATCTTGGTAAAATCGAGGGAACTCTTCAAATTTTGCTAGTATACTTGAAGCGATTTAGGTATTTTTTATAGTTACTATTGCATTTCCTAGCAGTTATCAAGTAATGACTGTATTCATCAAGTCAGAATCTGATGATGGGATCTTGGAGAAATTGAGGGAACTCTTCAGATTTTAGAAGCATACTCCCAGCGATTTGGGCATTTTTTCCAATACCTTGCGCATTACTTGTTTTCCACTAAAAAGTAAAAAATAAAATGGAAAATTCTTTCCAAAAAACCAACTTCAAATGCCACTACAAAGAGTGAAATAATTTTTAATGTACACCAATTCGAAGTCGGGCAATGTTTCGTTCATTCACTAATAGTCCTCCGTATTGACGATAATTTTGTCGTTTCTTTGCACATTAAGTTTAATAATACGAAGGACTATTAATGATTGAACAAAACATTGCCCGACTTCGAATTGGTGTACATTAAAAATTATTTCACTCTTTGTAGTGGCATTTGAAGTTGGTTTTTTGGAAAGAATTTTCCATTTTATCATATCTTTTAGCCATGACTGTGTAACAACCGAAAAGCAAGATATTTGCGTTAGTGTATTTCTAAATTACATCATTTGGATGAAATTATCGTAGACAGCCGGCAAAATAGCGATAATTATAAATTATTTCGGATCGTTGTAAACAAGCATTAAAAGCCGTAAACGCATTGTTTGTGAATTTTACGTAAATGATAGCCTTCATTACGCCTCTAATTCGCCGGAAACCTTACTAGTACGAATAGGGTTGCCGCGTATCGGGTTTTCGCGAGGCGACTTATATCCATGATCTATTTCCAAAGCATAAATTGAACCCTCATTTACCCTTTATTGGTCATCATTTACGTGAGTTTTTCTCAGGATTGAAATTGCAATTCGTAGCCAGATACAAAGTTCTACAATGCCCTGGATATAAAATAAAAATTAGGTACATATTTATAAGTCAGCGCGATCAAATTTTATTTCTCTCATTTTGCGGCTCGCAAACTAAAAACTTATAGGGACTCTCAAATTTTTTTTAGGCAATTGAAACTAAATTAGATCTTCTTTAATTCGTACTTGACCGATTTTTTCTGGTTATGTTTTCAGGTTATTGCAACCTTATCACAAATATACCTTTAAATATCGATACTTTATTAAAGTTCAGCTCAAGTCGCAACACCGCTTATTATCTACATGCATCTCTTTCTATATCGAATAAGTCTATCATAGGTTGCCTAGAAGTTGCTTTGCATTTATTTTTCTGTGTTATTTATACATTTTGTTTTATTAATTGTAAATGCGATAAAGTTTCTTCTTCTTCGTCTATCTTTTACGGCACTCTGACGACTTTTGGGTAACCGATAACTGACGATAGATGGCGAAACCAGTCCCTTAGTCCCCCCATACGCTGACGGAGTTTTAGAGGAGCATACGCTAGGACCACAAGCAGTCCCCAGGCATAACACCTGCCTGGAGGGAAATTTCCCTGATGCCTCATAACCGGCAAAAGGTCATGCATTTTAACATTCGGAGAGCCTTATCAACCCTAAATACAAACAATAGGCACACCGCACACAAAAACAAACGGACAAAATTACAATGTTGACAAGGCGATCGCGTCGCCCATGCCGCCTAGTATAGCGTTACGTGATCAATTAAAAGGATGTTAAACCTGTTTCAATTTGGCGCACACAGTCACTGGCCGCAGCGCACAGCTCTCGGCTTACTACGAGCATGTACCAACACTTGTATAACGCGTCTGTACCGTAGTTCGAAACTCACGTAATGAAACAGCAGCCCCTAGACTGTCAAGTTAAACGTATTCATCGTTATCGTAATCGTTCACTAATTCTGCCCGATGATTGGGTTCCTGATTTGCGTTAGCCAATCACGGGCCAATATTTGCTTACGATTACGATAACGATGTATACGTTTTCTTACGCAATCAGACCCTAGGTAATATTATTATGTCCCAACCATACGTTTTTACGGTTTTATATCAAAATGGTAAAAAAAACTTTCTCTGTCCGTCTGTCACACTCGATTATGATCGCTTTTAGTAGGTCTATAACTTTAATAAGTACTGATACTTATTAAAGTTATAGACCTACCAAAAGCGAGGTTTAGAGTAGCAACAAAACTTGCAGAAACTGACTTCTAAAAGCAATGTAAACAGAGACGCAAGCTACTAAACAAAGGAGAAATGGCTTGCAAAAGTCAACTTCTGAAAGTTTTTTCATAATTTGCGCATTTTCCTGGCTGCAGTTTCATTCTCTATGAAAATATTCAGATTAAGTAATACGAAAATTTAATCATCCGTTCTCAAGTTTAACACTTCATCAACTTTTATTTGTTTAGAACACAAAAGTCTAAACTTTTGTATTGGAAACTTGAAATCTGTGTTTTATTCGACGACCGAATGGCGTAGCGGTAGCGAACCTGGCGTCTGCGCCGGAGGTCGTGGGTTCGATTCCCACTACTGGTAAATGTTTGTGTGATGAGCATGAATGTTTTCCAGTGTCTGGGTGTTTTTCAATATATTATATTCATGTATATTTATCAGTCATCTAGCACCCATAACACAAGCTATCGCTTACTTTGGGGCTAGATTGCGACGTGTAAAATGTCCCGTATATATTTATTTATTTTTTCAATGCGTGTGCTGTTAGGACTTATACCTAACTGCTTAAAGAACAGTTCAATTTTATTTACTTATAGATAGGACTATTAAACTCCCTTGCAATCGCCTAATAATTTATTAATATCGTTACAATAAAACGCGATTTAAGGCTGCACTATATTTTTACCCACGACGGAACGGAGTACGGGTATATGCGTTTAGGGTGAGAGACCGTTTGTACATTACTCTGTTAAAAAGATTTTATGTTTGTTTGTATGTTAAATTGTTCACAAAAACCAAAAATGCAAAAATATTTTTGTTTGTTTGTTTGTTTGTTTGTTTGTTTGTTGGTTTGTTTGTTTGTTTGTGTGTGCACATCAATGTTCCCATTTATTTAAAAACGGCTTGACCGATTTAGATGCGGTTTTCTGTATAATGTTTGGTGTTCAGCGGCAATGGTTCTTAGATAGTTGTTACGAACATCGATCACCAGGGGGCGCCATAAAATACATTTATATTGCAAACGAATGTTCCCATTTATTTCAAAAACGGCTTGACCGATTTAGATGCAGTTTTCTGTATAATGTTTGGTATTCATTGGCGATGGTTCTTAGATAGTTGTTACGAACATCGATCACCAGGGGGCGCCATAAAAAACATTTACAGTGCAAACGAATGTCCTCAATTATTACAAAAACGACTGAACCGATTTGGATACAGTTTTGAATAAAATATTAGTGAGTCATTGGCAATGGTTCGTAGATAATTGTTCTTGTGATTGAACAGCAGGGGGCGCCACAATAAACGTCTCTTTATGACTTGGAAGGGATGATGCCTTCAAACGCTGCTAGAGGAGCTAATGGCTAGTTTGAAGATTAATTTTCATATTTTAATAAGAATATAATTTAAATTACATTAATATATTAATCTAAAAACTATAAAACAAGTGGAAAATTAAAAAATTTTAAAACACCCACGACTTTTGCAGACTTGTAATTGAAAAAGGATTAAATAATTTTTTTGAAACTCCCCGACTAAAGGAAAGTAAGAACTAAGAACCTATCAGTATAATTACAAATCCAAGAAAATCCGTCGGAGCTGCCATTGCTATTTTCGTTTCCAATATCAATTAATGTAATTAGTAAGTATTGATAAACTGCCGGTATATGAGAAGTATCAAGAAATTGATTAGTCATCAACTGGTAAACAGCACCATCAACACAGTCATAGGCAAAACACAGCAGCTCCGGCGGATTTTCTTGGATTTGTAATTATACTGATAGGTTCTTAGTTCTTACTTTCCTTTAGTCGGGGAGTTTCAAAAAAATTATTTAATCCTTTTTCAATTACAAGTCTGCAAAAGTCGTGGGTGTTTTAAAATTTTTTAATTTTCCACTTGTATATTTATAGCTTAGAATAATATAATATTATCGCGCGGTCATTGTCAATATAATAATAGTAATAAATATTAAATGTAAACATAGGGGAGATTGAACTTCGAAGCGGAACAAGTACCTATCAGTAAATAAATAAATATCTTTAATACAATCCTATTTCAATGATTGCTCGCTGGACTGTAGTTTTTAAATACATTTATTTACACGTAGGTATAAGAGCCTAGGGGGGCTGACCAAGCAACCTCCACGAGTGCTCGAGTATGCTACGGTGCCCCTCTGTAGCGCACGGGCCGGAGCTCCCTGGTAACGTCGGTTAATAACCGACAGCTAATAGCTTGGCCCGGTGGATAGGTGACGTTTCTTCGCGTGTCCCTCTGAGCCCCAGCAGAGGGCACAGTGTCGAAACGTCTACACCTACGCCGGAGGAAGAAAAAAACCTCATTAAAAAAATTACAGGCGGGGGCGGAAACGCCCACAAGTCCCTTTGGGGCACTACGAGGAAGACAACCTCGTAAAAAAAATCACCGAAGTGGGCGGGAACGCTCATCGAGAGGGATTATTACGGCGGCACATCCCTCTCGCAGGTGACGCACCGGTTGCTGGAGGACGAACATCTTTCTTTGGCTTTCGTGTGCGCCGGCCTTGCGGGTGACGGACGTAATGGCGTCCGCTGCCCGAATTCCATCAACACGCCGAGGAGGTGGCGTGCCCTGTTCAGGACGCGCCTCCCAGGAGGAGTCAGCGGCGGCCAGGCTGCCGACTTGGGTAATACTGCGGACTGCCTACACGAAATCACGAAAAACACAAATCTAAGTCGTCAGCAATAGATGCTTCTGATATGCATTCCAATGCTTCGTCAAAACGCATAGTGCTAAAAAATATAGGACGTAAATAAATATAATCTTTGTGTGATAATTACCTATTATATTACACGAACGTGAGGTAAACTAACAGTTATCGACACGTAATCAGATGCAATGATTTCTTCTAAGAATAGATCATGCTTTATCTAAGCGATGCATGTCTAATGTACAAGTACGTCATGAATTCGTTAATTATATTCCAGCAACTTTCAATATAATTATAATATCAACCGTGGCTATTTACTTAATTTGCATAAAAATAATATTTCCGCTCTAAAATAAATAAGAGTATACATACGAGTATATTATATTCAACAATTAAGCAGTTTTATGTATGGTCGAAAGTTTTCTGAATAATTCTTGGATTTTATGTTTATGATTAGTATTGCTTCCACACCGACCTCTGTATGCTTACGAGTTCAAATTGTTATCATTCTTCGTGACCGTTTATGGTGGTTGGGTAAAATTGGGTCGCCAAATTATTTGACTGTTTTTCGGAATAGTACACGAATTAAATATAGCCTTATGGCAATGTTAATAGATCGATGTTATAATTAATAACTTTTTAATTATATATACAAATAAATTAAGATTAAAATTAAAAAATATTTACAAAATGTACACACCGTCCAAATGCCAAAAACACTGGCGCTATTGCCTCGCTGTATAGCTAGGCTTAGCCGTTGGGCGAAGTAAGCGCCAGCTCTTTGGTCACCTGATTAATGTTAATTGTATGATATTACTACTCCAAAATCCATATTCACTTCATATTAGTTCCCATGCGGTCAAGTACCCAGATTTGGAGCTATCAGGAACTAATATGATGTAAATAGGCATTTTTTAGCAGTTTAAAAAAAATTTGAAGGTAAATGATTAACTGTAATTTTTATCATCAATTATCATCGCCATAAACCAACAAGGCGTAATTAGTATACTATTTGCGAAACACTAGATACAAATTTAATTTGGCGGCCTAAATGTACCCATCCACTTTAAGAAGTTGGCTAAGAAATAATGTATGCACATCCAGAGTCCAGCATAACAATTAACATGCAACATACCGGTACTAAGAATGAGTAAGCCTTAAATCACGATGTTGTATAATACTTTCGTCACTTATTCAGGCGCACTGAAAGAACAAGTTAGCATTGCGTATTGAGTATTGACCCATTGTTCTCTCTCTCGTTTGCATTGGTTTCAAGGCAGTCAATAGGTATGTGTAAGCTGCCCATTATTTCTAGGACATATCTTGGACAGGGTTAAATGTATTAAATAACTTTAAAAATGCCTTTAGTCCACGCCACCTTCACCATTCTACCATAGAACCGCGAGACGTCGAGAGAATTGGCATCCTTATGTGGTTGATGTCCAGCGTACTCGGACGAAACGCTTTTCTTCTACGTTTCTGATTCGAACCGCTAAGGTGTGGAACGCCCTTCCAGCTTCCGTGTTCCCAGCCAAATACAATCTGGGTGCCTTCAAGAGAAGAGTGAATAGGCATTTTCTAGGCAAGCGCGCTCCATCCTAGACCTCATCATTTCTGTACATCGGACTTGATTGTAGTCAAGCGCAAGCCTATCAATTATAAAAAAAAAAAAAAAAAAAAAAAAAAAAAAAAAAAAAAAAAAGTCCATTGCTAAATACCTAATCTGTCTTTGGGGCTTCGGCGGTCAGACAGAGTAGTAGGTTAGTTCTATGATTTATACGAGCGTTCTCGCTAAAACATCGATCTTTAACCTCCGGGAGCGATTCAGTCATAGTAGGTCAAAATTGTGACGCAGATGACCTACTATCAGTTTCAAAAAAATTGTTTATTTCAGAAACCTTAATATAAATTACAAAGTTTTTCGGTGGGACTTTCTTTTAAGGGTACCAAATTTACCCCTGTGTTAGAAAGTCCCGCTCTTCCTTTACAAAAGATTCCGTTAAAAAAAACATTTTAATAAAAATGTTTACTATAATTAGTGTGAAATTTTCATGATTTATTAAGACCTGTTTAACCACCTTCTGATAAGAACCAGAATTTTCTGGTTGAAGTGACGAGGACAAAACTCATGTGAATTAAATTATTTTAATTTACATGAGTTTTGTCCTCGTCACTTGTCATTTTTGTTTTATTTCTGGTATTAACTTCTCATATTCAGCCCTATCCCAATTTTCAGTTTAAATTTCCTATAGCCAATAAAGGTTGCCTGGAAGAGATCGCTTGCAGCGATAAGGCCGCCTTTGCATACCGTTATTTTATTTTGTTCAGTGTAACTTTTTTTTCTTTGTAATGTTTGGGTGCAATAAAATGTTTCTTCTTCTTCTTATTTTTATTGAAAAAGGATTAAAAGTTTACAATTTTTACCACCATGTTTTACTTCCACATATGTAATCAAATTGTTTTTAGGGAGATAAGCCCGTATAACTCCCGATTGGATTAAGTTTTCCTTCCGGTCTCAAAGCTCTCCGTTTACAAGCGTTTATTTAACTTGCAATATAATATGTGTGTGTGTGTGTATAATGTTTGTTCGGGTGGAATCTTGTTAACGGCCTAGAAGCAGTATTTTAGCGATTTTGAATGAAGTTTTATGCAAAAACTATAAAGACAATTACTTTCAAATTTACACGTCATTTATTTTGGGTCTTTAATCTAAAATCGCTTAGAAGCAGAAACACGATTGGATAAAATTTTCTCGATAGAAAGTTCTCCCAAAAGTTGCTCCAAAATCTCAGTTTTTCTATATTTTATCGGAAACTACAATGGATGTAATTGTAATTTTTGTTTTAATGTATCGGTAATAATAATATCTTAAAACGCTTAGAACAGATTTTTGATAACTGGCTTAGTTTTTGAGTAATTAGGTACAAAGTCGTTTTTCTGCTATATTCTTCCGCGACGCTGCATGTCGCACCTACCAAATCTCCGTGAGAGTGAGAAAGACAAAAATAAATTCAATAAATCCCCTTAATCAATTTTGGAGCAGATATCTTTAACCGATTGAGCTGAAAAAAAATAATTGTATACGCGTTTAGTTTAAATGAAAATGCATGGTTAGCTGTGTGATATCATTCTAAATCCAACATGGCGGAATTTCCAAGATGGCGGACCTATTATTTGTATTCCACTCCTACAGCATAGACCCCTATATATATATATAATCTTTAACTAATTGAGCTGAAAAAAATAATTGTATACGCGTTTAGTTTAAATGAAATTGCATGGTTAGCTGTGTGGTATCATTCTAAATCCAACATGGCGGAATTTCCAAGATGGCGGACCTATTATTTGTATTCCACTCCTACAGCATAGACCCCTATATATATATAATCTTTAACTAATTGAGCTGAAAAAAATAATTGTATACGCGTTTAGTTTAAATGAAATTGCATGGTTAGCTGTGTGGTATCATTCTAAATTCAACATGGCGGAATTTCCAAGATGGCGGACTAATTATTTGTATTCCACTCCTACAGCATAGACCCCTATCTATATGAACAAGTTTGATGAGAAGAATACGGATAAATTAAAAACTTATTGCCAAGGATGAATCCAACTGAGTCAATTTTTAGGTTTCCGTAACCAAATGGTATAAACGGGACCCTATTTACGTACTTCTAGAAGTTCTATAATCTCTCAGTGCCGTATTCCCTTCTCAGCAAACACCAAAGTGAGCAAGTTATCAATAGAGCGCACTCGATACCGGCGCGGCGATCATGTACTGGGCATTTGTAATGAGGTCACGCTTGCAGGAGTCTGACACCACTACCAGAGTAACTATAAAAATAATCGCAACTACTGTATGTTCAAGCACTCGCTGTGATTTAATTAGTACTGCGCATTTTAGCCTTGTGGCTTGATAATGTAGGAACCTACTTACAATGCTGATAGCCGATATTATAATTTTTCTATTCTCTATAAGTTAGTATTTAATAGGTGATCCAATCTGATGGTAAGTAACGATGAAGATGTATTCGCATTACTTTTACCGATAAGGTTTGGTGGTAATTAGCCACAACTGCTGCCTCCTACCAGACCAAATAAGACCTGAGCCAGTGGAGAAATTATAAAATCCTAAACGGGCCCCAAGCCAGAAATCGTATCCCCAGCATGCCAACTAGAAATATCATGCAGGTGTGTTAAAAAATAATGCCACAATGGCCTAGTAAATGCCACATTTCATCTGTAATTAGGATTCTAGCAGGTATTTTGGTCTATTCCTCAGATGCATCTTAGAAAACTTTAGCCACATTTTTCAGGCATATCGCCAAAAAAGTTTATACCTACGCTACAATTTTCTTTTCGTGTCCCTATATTATATTGCCATAAAAACGGTAAGTATACTTTTGTTGCGAGAAAAGTACTAAAACAATGCGCAGTTAATTTCGTAGGAAACGTAAGCAACATGGTATGTATAGTACGGTTCTAAAGACGTTCTAGTCTATTAAAACATTAAAACGTGAGACGTCGAAAAAAAAACTAGTCAAGTGTGAGTTGAGCTCACGAACTGAGGGTTCCGGTCTCCGGACTATCAGAAAAATCTTAATCATATTCCATAGTTGCATCGTGTGGGTCGTTGCGATCTGCACCATTTTAATATTTTAAAACCTTTTTTACCCTTTTCGGAATTTTTTTCTTGACTTGCGCTATAAGACCATGGTTTTTGCCGATTTTCATGATTGTCTGACATCGGAAAGTAACCTACCTATAAGTTTTAAGTTTTTGAAAACGACTTAGGCCCGGCTACTTGAACTAACTCTTCAACGGAAACGTTATATCGCTACCGTTATAACGTTATATCGCAATAATATCACAATTCACAGTGGCCGTGACTTTTGTTTGGGTCAACTTGAAAATTTTATCTTGTGGGGACCATGATAGACGTTAGTTTTTGACGTGACAACGTCTTATAAATCGATAGAGCCGGCTGCAAGCACAAAAAAAACATGACTCATCCGGCGTTACCTACGTTACCTCGCTCGCGTTACCTCGCTCGGAGGCGTTCCATGTAAGGCTTGAAGTGCAAGCGAGAGTTGTCACGTTCAACTATCGTCAGTAAACCGACTTTACAGACAACCAATTTTTTGGTATCTTTTCAACTCAACATTTTGACGTGACGTCTTATAATTCGATAGAGTCGGTTGCACGCACGAAAAAACATGACTCATCCGGCGTTACCTCGCTCATGCGGCGTTACCAGCGTTACCTCACGAGCGCGGAACGAGCGACAAAGAAGATTTTGTCACGTTCAACTATCGTCAGTAAACCGACTTTACAGGCAACCAATTTTTTGACGTGACAACGTCTTATAAATCGATAGAGCCGGTTGCACGCACGAAAAAACATGACTCATCCGGCGTTACCGGCGTTACCTCGCTCATGCGGCGTTACCTCGCGAGCGCGGAACGAGCGACAAAGAAGACGTTGTCACGTTCAACTATCGTGAGTAAACCGACTTTACAGGCAACCAATTTTTTTTTTTACCCATGCCTGAGAAAAAGGGCCATAAGTCGCGGACAGACGGACTACAAAATGATCCTAATAAGCCGTTCGATAAGTTCGTTATCTTTGTTTGTGGTAGGTACGGAACCCTAAAAATGGACGACTACGCGTCGAAATCTTAGATTACATAAAACCTAATAACAGTAATAACATCGCCAAATATGCTCATGGTCATATATTATCACAACATTATGGCAATTAAATACACCAGGTTTGGTTCAGAATTGGTTTGTCACATCCCGTAGGCGTCGAAAGCGAGAGTTTGAATGTCGATTTCGTACAATACAAACTACTACATAATATACTCCCATCATCTTTCATAACACGAGTAGTAGGTAAGGAGTGGTCATTTAAATTCTATGGCAGTTTGGCCTTACAAGGTAAACCCACATTAGGATGTATATGCATAGTGATAAGTTGAGTAAATGTTTTTAGTTTATAATCTCAGAATACTTTAGCAAAACTCGTTTAAGGTATATTTAAACAAGATAAAGTTCCAAGAGGTTACTATCCACACGGGACACCATTCTGGCGAAGTTATTAGTTTAGTATAGCAGGCCTCAAACACCTTTGACCACTCGTTATGTCGTTCGTTTCAGCCTACGGACGTCCACAGCTGGACAAATACCTCCTGCAATGATTTCTAGCCCGTATCCAGCGCCTTCCCGCGACTCTTTCAAATTGTCGTCAGTCCATCTGATCGGAGGTCTGCCAACACTGCGTTTTCCTGGTTGCCATTCCAGCACTTTGAGTTCCCAACGTCCGTCGGTTCAAGAGCTATCTGTCCCGCCCATTGCCACTTCAGCTTCGCGATACGTTGACATATGTCGATGACTCTGGTTCTTCTACGGATCTCCTCATTTCTGATTTGATAACGTAGAGAAACTCCGAGTATAGCTCACAGTGAACATTATGGAGAAATAACTCATCTGGCATCTAGATTTAAATATCCCTTGCATACCGATAAAGTAAAACATCATGAGGACACTTGCGTCATTTCTATCTTATGTTAAACGTCCAAGAGTCCGTTGCTTCAAGTAACTTTTACAGACTCACAACAATTAAATATGACGGCTCTGACGTAAAGATCACACTGCCAAACTTAACAGTCACGTGGCGGTTAAAGTGTGTTGCATCCACTGCTGGAAACATGGAAATTTAGCTCTTTCGATACAGCTGTCAAATTCATAACAAAATTTTTTTGGTTCGGAAGTAGATAAAGACGTATTCGCCCGTCTGATCACTTAAGAATAAAAATATTTTCTTATCTCTTGCCTGTATCATCAAGGGAATCTCTGTGCAAGAATTCATCGTTTAGTGAGTGAATGCATGAATATAATTGACAGGATTTTTCTTCTGTTTCGTTTCACTCTTCGGTCGTGGTCATCACTTCCCAGTTGTGACGAGCTAGACAATTCGCCTCCATTCTTCCTTCTCTAACAGCTGATTTGCGGAAGCACACATGGTTTGGTCGTCCACAGACTACCTTTCGTCAGTAATTGACTGAGATAGGACTTTTTTAGGGTTTTATATTTTAACATAATAAGATAGATACTTACCACAA
This sequence comes from Coenonympha arcania, assembly GCA_036785405.1. Lineage (NCBI taxonomy): Eukaryota > Metazoa > Arthropoda > Insecta > Lepidoptera > Nymphalidae > Coenonympha > Coenonympha arcania. The sequence continues at coordinate 11,825,036 of CM072067.1, forward strand.
GATAAAAATGCCCCTTCTCGTAGTAAAGGGTGGCATGGTGCCTCGAGAGGACCCTGCACTCGAATATCGTGTTGGTCGGGGATGCCGTCGCTCGGTACACGTTGCGCCCGATCTGTGGAGACAACACTGATAAGAAAACTCAGGATATAGGCATTAATTACAGCGTGGCCTTACTGTTGGTGGCAACACATGCATTTTTAACACCGACAAACTGGCGACATTTTTTCGCGCCGTCCACGGTATATGTCTATTGGAGACAAACAAATTGCCTTTTAATGCGACGAGACGTGAATCATGCGCATCGCATTTATTAATGGCACTCCAGAAAGGAGGGCTACTTGATTCTTTTCCTTTTCATACGGTCATTTGACCTTTGTGGACCCGGTTTATTCTTCTACTTCTGCCACTGGTCTGATTTCAGTATGTGCATTGTGGAGCTTTAAAACGTAAAAAGTGCACGATGTAGTTTTACTGTAGGTCCTATACCTACAAGATGTTAGAAAATAATTAGCAAAGACAGAAGATTTTAAAAAGAAAATAATGTGCAGTATCGCAGAGAAACATTACCAGTATTTGATTATAAGCCCAAAATTTTCATAAAAAATATGGTTTGTTTTATTTTTATCACAGAATATATTAATATAGTCGTTAATAGCTCAAGTTTTGCAAAAAATGGACATATCCACTTAATTCGGAATTGACAATGTGTCAACTTGTCTCCAGGCAATCTTGAAACTATAAACCTAATATACTCTATGACACAGACATAATGAGGCAAATAAAAATCCACAGTGCAGTGTCTCGACCAATCATTTTAAAATAGTAGTTCCATATAACATTTCCTGTGACTATGAAACTATTACAAACTACGATTTGATAAGATCGCCTTCCGCTGCCGGGGCAATAGCAGATGCATTGCTAGAAATAGACAATTTAATCTCATTAAATTTAATTGGAAATGCACAATTGTAGCGCGCCTCAAGTACTGGGGGCGTGAACTGAAGATTGTTTCAACATTCGTCACTGAAGATCACCGTAAACATGCGCAGGCGCCGAACCCTTTTACAGCAGTTGCTGTTGAGTGTTGATACTTTCAAGCGTTATTTAGACTAACTTTACCCTGCGGGGTAATATTTGCATCACGTCGAACATCGCAGTTTACTATCGCCGCATTCAATGGAAACATTTTTAACACGCGATGTTCCTATAGTAACTACGATGGTCAACCGATGTAATCGATTTACATTTAAGAGAATTTTAGGTAAGTCACAGAATGTAGAGTCGCGAATTTCACAAGACCTATCTAATTATTCTAAACCGCTTCAAGGCTATTTCCTAAAATGGCGATTCGTTATTATGGGAGTAACTCATATCAGGTGAGACAGCTTCTTTAACCTCAGGCAAGAGACAGCTAAATTTTAAAAGAAACAGGAAAGGCATACGTTAGATAAATTCGAAATTCTCGCAATCGTGTTAATAAACTCTTTACACAATAACTTTAAAGCTCTGAAGTCTGACCTATGAGTTAGGACTACTGTATTTTGAATAAATAGATTTGTTTTATATTGGGACACAGGATAATCGTAGCTACAATTAAACCTACCTATGATAATTATAATGTACATCATATCCCGGAAAAATATTTTAGTCACGCAAAAATCTATGCGGCTGCGACAACATGTTTCATTTATAAATCTAGAGGGTTGCGGTTTCTACGAGGAAAATAAATGGTAGGCTTATACTTCCTGACTGTAAAAAGCGTTTTTTTATAATATTATTTTGATGCCTCGTGGAGTGACCTGTAAGGGCGGCGTTTCATTACGCATCACATATTTTATGTACATATTCAAGGATGCCTCAACGTTAGACATGCCATTGCACCCAGCCCTAGTGTCTCACTAGCTGGCGCATGATTGCAATAATAAATAGACAAGTTACAGATAAACCAACCGGACGCGACTGGAAAATCAAAGGAGGTGCGAACCTGCACTTGTTTTTATAGTGACGCAAGGATAGTGTAGAGATGATTTTTTTTTCACACTCCAAGTTAGTGCGTACTTGGCTGCGACCTCATCTGATGGTAGGTGACGATGCATTCAAAGATGGTATCGTACCAACTGGGAACGGATAGCCCTTAACGATTCCTACACAGCATTGCACTGGAATGCTAAATCGCTAGACCAAACCAGTGGGCTGATTTTGTATCATTCAGTGTCAGTTAGTAACACTGACTGGGTTGTTAACTAATAAAACGGAGGCAAAAATCTCAATGTTTTCTTAGATAACAACCTAGTGAGGGTTCCTAATTAACAAACTGAACGATACAAAATCAGCCCACTGAGCCAATTTTAGAAATTATATAATCCCAAACTAGCAAGTGGGGGGAACCGAACCTGCAACCTCTGAGTCGAATCTGAGCGCACATCCACTGCACTACTTATTTTGGCTCAAGGTTAAAATCCACTATTTAAAATATTCCTTTTAAAAATACCTATCTACCAGCACAATAACAATGTTACAGATCAAAGATTACATATATAATCTATAAATTCTCTTAGTAAACACTGATAAATAATCATATCCTATATCATGAGATAAATCTAATCAGATGGACAGACATCTTCAGACCTCCTTGTACAAAGAAATGTAATCTGGTGGCACTCCAGTCTACATGAAACTATATGGATTTCTAACTAGGTATATAGTTCAGATATGGAGTCCTACAAAATTTTATAATTTTTCACTTATATTAAGTATCTTCCACAAACACTCATCATGCTATGATCTGAACTCTACCACCAACTGTACCCTTTAATCTATATATATAAAAGAATGAGGCATTTTGGTGATTTTGGTTGTTCCACGGATTCCGCCAAAACTAAAGGTCGTAGAGATCTGAAATTTGGTACCTAGGTAGATATTAGGTCATAAATTCGTACTAAGACGGGGATTCCAGAAATTCAAATTTTAAGGGGTAAAAACCGTTGGTTTTATGGATTTCCCCATACAAAAGTGAAATTTTTTTCGTTGTTCCAGGAATTCCCAAAAAGCTACAAGTCGTAGGGATCTGAAATTTGGTACCTAGGTTGATATTAGGTCATGAATTCGTACTAAGACGGGGATTCCAGATATTCAAATTTTAAGGGGTAAAAACCGTTGGTTTTATGGATTTCCCCATACAAAAGTGAAATTTTTTTCGTTGTTCCAGGAATTCCCGAAAAGCTACAAGTCGTAGAGATCTGAAATTTAGTACCTAGGTTGATATTAGGTCATGAATTCGTACTAAGACGGGGATTCCAGAAATTCAAATTTTAAGGGGTAAAAACCGTTGGTTTTTTGGATTTCCCCATACAAAAGTGAAATTTTTTTCGTTGTTCCAGGAATTCCCGAAAAGCTACAAGTCGTAGAGATCTGAAATTTGGTACCTAGGTAGATATTAGGTCATGAATTCGTACTAAGACGGGGATTCCAGAAATTCAAATTTTAAGGGGTAAAAACCGTTGGTTTTATGGATTTCCCCATACAAAAGTGAAATTTTTTTCGTTGTTCCAGGAATTCCCGAAAAGCTACAAGTCGTAGAGATCTGAAATTTAGTACCTAGGTTGATATTAGGTCATGAATTCGTACTAAGACGGGGATTCCAGAAATTCAAATTTTAAGGGGTGAAAACCGTTGGTTTTATGGATTTCTCCATACAAAAGTGTAATTTTTTTCGTTGTTCCAGGAATTCCCGAAAAGCTACAAGTCGTAGAGATCTGAAATTTAGTACCTAGGTTGATATTAGGTCATGAATTCGTACTAAGACGGGGATTCCAGAAATTCAAATTTTAAGATAGCATGATAAATAATAAATAAATAATATACGGGATATTTTACACATCGCAATCTAGCCCCAAAGTAAGCGATAGCTTGTGTTATGGGTACTAGATAACTGATATATATACATACATACTAATATACATAAATATAATATATTGAAAAACACCCAGACACTGGAATACATCCATGCTCATCACACAAACATTTACCAGTAGTGGGAATCGAACCCACGACCTCCGGCGCAGACGGCAGGTTCGCTACCACTACGCCATTCGGTCGTCAAAGGGGTGAAAGCCGTTGGTTTTATGGATTTCTCCATACAAAAGTGTAATTTTTTTCGTTGTTCCAGGAATTCCCGAAAAGCTACAAGTCGTAGAGATCTGAAATTTGGTACCTAGGTTGGAATTATATCATGAATTCGTATTCAGAAAGGGATTTTCGAGATCCAAATTTTGAGGAGGAAAAATTTTGAACTTTTTGGCCGCCATTTTGAACTTTTTTGTTACTGGGCCGATTGCTTTGAAAATCGACTTTTGACTATGGCGATAAGCATAGAGAAGGAATTTGTGGTCAAAATTTAAAAAAATTGGCCGCCATTTTGAACTTTTTTGTTACTGGACCGATCGCTTTGAAAATCGATATTTGACTATGGCAGCAAGCAAAGAGAAGGAATTTTTGGTCAAAATTTAAAAAAAGTGGCCGCCATTTTGAACTTTTTTGTTACTGGACCGATTGCTTTGGAAATCGATATCTGACTATGGCAGCAAGCATAGAGAAGGAATTTTTGGTCAAAATTTAAAAAAGTGACCGCCATTTTAAACTTTTTTGTTACTGGACCGATCGCTTTGAAAATCGATATTTGACTATGGCAGCAAGCATAGAGAAGTAATTTGTGGTCAAAATTTAAAAAAGTGGCCGCCATTTTGAACTTTTTTGTTACTGGGCCGATTGCTTTGAAAATCGATATTTGACTATGGCAGCTGGCATAGAGAAGGAATTTGTGGTCAAAATTTAAAAAAGTGGCCGCCATTTTGAACTTTTTTTGTTACTGGACCGATCGCTTTGAAAATCGATATTTGACTATGGCAGCAAGCATAGAGAAGGAATTTGTGGTCAAAATTTAAAAAAGTGGCCGCCATTTTGAACTTTTTTGTTACTGGGCCGATTGCTTTGGAAATCGATATTTGACTATGGCAGCTGGCATAGAGAAGGAATTTGTGGTCAAAATTTTGAAAAAGTGGCCGCCATTTTGAACTTTTTTGTTACTGGACCGATTGCTTTTAAAATCGATATTTGACTATGGCGATAAGCATAGAGAAGGAAGTTGTGGTCAAAATTTAAAAAAGTGGCCGCCATTTTGAACTTTTTTGTTACTGGACCGATCGCTTTGAAAATCGATATTTGACTATGGCAGCTGGCATAGAGAAGGAATTTGTGGTCAAAATTTAAAAAAGTGGACGCCATTTTGAACTTTTTTTATTACTGGATCGATTGCTTTGAAAATCGATGTTTGACTATGGCAGCTGGCATAGAGAAGGAATTTGTGGTCAAAATTTATAAAAGTGGCCGCCATTTTGAACTTTTTTGTTACTGGGCCGATTGCTTTGAAAATCGACGTCTGACTATAACCAGCAAGCATTAGGAAATATTTAGTGGTCAAAATTAAATTAAATGACGGTTAATACAAGAATTTTGGAAACTTAACGCCTGAGGGAGTAAAGCAGAATATCAACGTGAGCGAAGCCGCGGGCGTTTGCTAGTCATACTATAAATATGTATGAAAACTTGCTTTTTTCGTCACCAACATACTTTTCATACAAGTTATACAAAGATACTTTTCTAGAATTCAAGTTGGAATGAGTCCCACATTTATCTAAACAGAATTTAGTTTCAATAAATTCTATCATCACTGTATTAAATCACATAGGTTATAATAATATTAAGGCAGGCTATACAATATCTGGCTGTCAAATTCCAATTATATCTAGTTTCTTGCAATTTGTAACCTATTAGCACATTGTAGGCTTATGGCAGAGATATTTTGGGAATGGTGGTATTATTCCAAAAATCAAGATCTTTGCTTAAACAGGTTCGATATAAAAAGTAGCTTACAACCTACTCTTATACCTATAAAACATACACAGACAATTTCAAAACTATGTAGAGCCATTTTGGAGGAGTTTGTTAAAAAAACACAAGACACAAGAATTTTACATATTAGACTAGCTGACCCAGCAAACGTTGTTATGCCATTAGAGATATATAAAAAAAAAGCTTACTCTACCTACCGAACGTACACAGAAAATATTATAATAATAATATTATTGGTCAAGCCTCTTGGGAAGTTTGGTAACAAAAACTGGCACAAGAATTTTATTTATTAAACTAATCAATCAAAATCAATAAATCAAGTTGATTTATTGATTGCAACTTTTAAAAACATGTCAAAAACCACTAACACAGGAAACAACTTCACTCGTTTTCAATGAGGTCAATTTATTTCCATAAATGAAATCCCATCTTACAAAGTGTATGGTCCTTAAGTAAAAGAATTAATATCACACGACGAAACCAACTCTTCAGCTTGTTTAAAAGGTAATAAAAATAAAAATCTTGTTTTAAAAAACCAGTTTTTGTTTATTATTTTTATATTAATCATCAGATACTTACAATATGAAATCTAAGAACAGTTTTACTTGAGGATCCTCTTATGATTTTTTAACTTTGCACAAATTTGCAAAGTGCAAGTTTGTGAGGGTTTTTATTCTCATTTAATACTAGCTTCCCGCCCGCGACTTCGTCCACGTGGGATAAAAACTATTCTATCTTTTAAGTAGGACCAAATGACAGATATTCACGAAGGTTGAACTAAATCGGTTCAGTAGTTTAGGAGTCCATTGTGGACAAACAACGGGACACGTGATTTATATATATTAAGATGGATAAGAATCCAATACCTAAACCTGAAGGAACCTTCAAATAACAAACTAAAAAAATTTTAGTAGTTATAACTATAAGTTATAATTAGTTTCTTTTTGAAGCTAATAATAATTAGGAAAAAGGTATGTATGTATGTATGTATATATACTTTTATTGTGCACCCAAGAAACAAGTAACAAAAATTAAAGTAAAAATAGAAAGAAGATACAGGTAACAATGAGCCGGACTTATCGCTAACTAGCGATCTCTTCCAGACAACCTCAGACACCGATTAAGTAGGAAGTAGGAAAGTGGGTGGTGGTGCAAGTTATATACAATAAACTTACATGCAAATAACTATGTAGACTAAACATAGTCTAAAAGGTCTGTAATCTCTCTCTAAAAATGTGATGGGTGGGCAAGACTTCCAATATGGATATCTAAGCTAATCAATGTAAAGTTCTTAGGGTCTTTTCAGTAAAACACATATTAAAACTACAGCTGATCTGTTTTAAGAACGCTCAGACTCATCAGCATCATACAGTATGATACAAATGTTATATTTAAATATGATAATGAAGATAACACAGAAATATTGAACTAAAGTTGAACTAAGTTGACGACCGGATGACATAGCAGTAGCGAACCTGCCGTCTGTGTCTGAGCTTGTGGGTTCAATTCCCACTACTGGTAAATGTTTGTGTGATGAACATGAATATTTTCTGTTGTCTGGGTGTTTTCTATATAATATATTTATGTATATAAAATATAATGTATATTCTATCAGTTATCTAGTACCCATAACACATGCTATGCTTACTTTGTGTGTAATATTTGATATATTAAAAAAAAAAGAGGATTAGGTTACCTTGACAGGCTGTTCCAGTGTGACGCGCCTCTCGTCGAAGGGCAGGGAGTTGGAATGCGGGATGAAGATCGCCCTGGGCACCCCCACATCCTGGTTATTCAGCTGTTCCGGTGCAGGTGACCAGTTGTAATCCATATTTTTCACTGTGCTGTTCATGAGTGGACTAACTCTCTTGCTCTTTGCTATCACCATTGCACAACTGGCTCCTCTGAGTAACCATTCGTGCCTCGTTTATTATATCGCGGACATAGAGGAAAATAAAAACACTGCCACCAACTGCCACTAGGGTGAAAGGGGTAATCCAGCTCCTGTCATCTTCGGATCGAACGGTAATCGTTTCACGAAAGGGTAACGATACTTCACCGCGTATCCTCAACTAAACATCCCGCATGAACACACTAGGAAAACAGAAATTGAAACTTGATTCCTTTCGCCTACTACTTCTTCGGAGATTAGGAAACCATCGAAGTCTGGGAGAAGTGCAACGACTGCAAACCGTATACTATTTATAGAATACGAGTTAAACTAAGTAACAATTATTTACAGTCAAAGTATGATAAAACAAGATTTTTAAAGGGCGTTGATGGAAATTTCGTTCGAGTAACTTACGAAATGGGCGCACGAATCGGACATTTGTTTTGTTGAGTTGGGTATTACTACCGTCTCTATCGTTCATAGTTCATTTGTTTTTATACTGAGTTTTAACATTTTCAGAAGCGTTTATTTTTTATTTATTTAATTTTAAATTGAAACTAAATTACCCACGTAAGCTGGAAAATTATTGTACATAGTTATTTTAGTATTTTTAAATTAAATATCTGCCGGTTATTCGGACATTCCGATTTTTACAAAATATTACATCGGGCAACACTATCAACGCAGACTAACAACCAACGAACAGTTTTTGACAATACAATAACAATTAATATGAACAATAATAAAGCAGTAAAACACCACTTGATACAAATAAAATGAATCTGTTAGCTACAAAATAAAACATCAGATAAAACACGAATGTAGTATATTTTTTTATCTGCTGTTGTAACCAAAGACTACAACATTTGTCAGTTGTCCATGACATACTCAATGACATATGACCTTGGACGAATAAATACTTCATCCAAGCATATGACATAACTCTTGCCAGATCGCCACAGACGAATAGTAAAATCTAAGTGCGACATCATATTTTTAAATGGTGTTTTTGTCCTTGGTGTATGGTATTTTTGTCTGTACCTACGCAGAAAAACTCTTTCTTTAGTGTGCCTAAAAGGACTGGTATCCAGGGCCGTAAAATAAATTTAAAAAAAATTCTTTAGTGTTGCCATACCAGTAACATAATATGTTTTGTGTATAAACGAATCTGTAGATGGCGCTGTTAAACTTCAAAAGCTAGCCATACACGCACAGATCTGCCCGACGGATCTGTCCGACAGACGTGCCTGGCGGACAGATCCGTGCATGTATGGTGAGAACGGATACGGATTTGCACGCCGGGTGCCTGCCCGCTGCCCGTGGTCAAATCGAGCGGATCGGGCACGGGGCGGGTAGATCCGAGCTCCCAACTGTGCGTGTGTGCGTAGCGACGGATGTACCCGCCAGATTTGACGTCAGCCGCGCACTAACACTCGAAGTAATATACATGAGTTTGATCACAGAAATGGCGTTTAGGGAAAATAAAGAATTTTGGACAAGTTTTATAGAGCTTTATAAGTCTATGCCTTGTTTGTGGAAAATCAAAGATAAGCAATTGTATCTTAATAAAGATTTAAAGGCACAAGCATACAAAAAATTGGTCGAAAAATGCAACGCAATCAATCCCGCTGCAGATACAAAGTACGTTAAAACTAAAATTGAATCACTGAAAAATGGATTTCGGCGACATTTTTAGACATTAGACATTTTTACAGACGACCGTATTTGCTGGAATTACGATCTGAACTGCTGCCCGTACTCGTGTGTGGCGAATCACGGATCTGCCTGTCGGACAGATCCGTCGGGCAGATCTGTGCGTGTATGGCTAGCTAAAGCTCTGTCGGGTTTTATTGTCTATGGTTCAAGTCATTTTCGGAGGAGGAGCCGAGAAAAAGAAAAATCGAAACGCCATTGAGTGAATCGAATGAATTTGAGCCTTTGATACGAAACGGTTTTCTGCCTCGGGTCTTGTGTGTATAGTGTATTTATTGAGTGTGTGCCAATAATCAAACGGAAAGTGCAAATTGTAGTGTTTTTAAGTCTTGTAAGTATTATGTGAATAACGCTAATCTTAGTTCAATGCAATACACTTAAAATTGAAATGTATTTCGATCAATTCCGCTCACCGTTCAATATGGCCGTTCCACTATTTGCCAAATTTTAAACAAATTACAGCTCACTATGTATTTCGTAAACAATCCCAAAATCGTGTGTCCAATTATTGCAATATCTTCTGCAAATTCTTCTATTCTGTTCGTTGATGTGGCAAATTGACAGTATGAATTTTGACGTTTTATTCTGAATCATTTCCATGCGATGCTCTTTCAGAGGCTTTTACTAATTTCGCGCAAATTATATAAACCACACTTAACTGGAACCCAAGTGCAATTCATAGGAATTGGTCATTTTTGATAACCATATTTCATAGCAAGAGGCGTGAAATTCTAAACAGAACAGATGCTCAGAACCTCTGCTTACAGTCTAGCATTGGCGATCGATATGTCCCGAGATCTGAATTCATAAATAATTATGTGCTAATTGTAGATAATAGCAGCTGAAAATTCACTGCTGTTATCTTGCAATCGTGTAATTGACGATTAATTAATTTTCATTCAAATTCAATGATATGAAATAAACAAAATGAAATTTTATTTTTTATGTAGATAATTCACAATGTAGGTAAGGATGTTATTTGAAGAAAGTGTGGATTAGGATACATAAGAAACTGATCAAGTGAATTGTAGACACTACAATTTATATGGGACATACATTTACTGTCTTCCTCTAAATTTTTTTACATTATAAAGATGCCTTCATGTCTCAACTACTGGTCTAATGACTTAAGCAGTAAAAGCATTGAGGACTAGTAATCTGTAATTTATATAGAATAATTTCATCTCAGAATATGGAAAGGTTTTGTCATAGCCTACCACTTTGGCTGGCAGGTTTGCATACTTGGTAAGCTTTCACACACCTTGAGATGTTTATGGAGAACTTGAGACAGGAATGTATTCTCACAATAATTTCCTTTCAAATCAAGCGAGTGAGAAGTTCCCATTCCCCTAAATTCAAATACCAATTTTTTTTACCAGTTTGTAACTCATTGTAGACTTACGAAAGTAAAATTGCAGGAAAGATCATCTCCAGATGTTTATATAATAATTAGTCAAGTGTGAGTCGGGCTCGCGCACTGAGGTTTCTGTACTATCAACCAAAGTCAAAAAGCAAGCAAAAAATAATGTTTGTTGAATGGGAGCCTTAAATATTTATTTTATTATAGTTTATAGTATTTGTTATTAAAGCGGCAACAAAAATTCATCACCTGCGAAAATTTCAAGTGTCTTAACTATCATGGTTCGAGAGTTACAGCCTGGTGACAGATGGACTGACGGAGAAGTCATAGTTATAAAGTCCCGTTTTTACCCTTTGGGTGCAGAACCCTAAAAATCTTTTCTTGAAAATGTCCAGCGTAGTCTAAAAATTGCAAGTTACTTCAATACTGAGGCAAATTTCCTAAAATGGACACGTGTCCGAAGATTTTTAGAAAAACATGTAAAGGTTATACTACTATTCTATTCCAGCAACTTACCCTACAACTATGAAGTAAAGAATTGAATTACAAAAAAAAAACAGACTATGTTAGATGCATAAAAAAGAAAATTAGGAACATTTTAATGAATACTCATTGATAGTTGCTGTTGTCGTAAACTTTACCGCCACTGGATCTACTCACATATAAATACAAAAAGAAATTATCTAAATTTGTTTAGCTATACATAAGTTTTTACGAGACTTTGCTAGACATCGGGAATTTCATGGTCTAAGTAAGAGTAAAATCAGTTACAGGCAACCATTGAAGTACTAAGTTTCTCTGTAAAGGAGGTATATATTGTTGAGGCAACTAAATTTCTTTGGATCATTTATCTATATGCAAAGACAGCCGACTAAAATCTAAGTAGGTATTCCATTTCTTCATATAGTAAAAGATTTTTGATTGCTCCAAAATTTTTGATTGATACAAAAATTTGTGGACTGTGGTTTACAAAGTATTTTTCATCACTCATACACGGAAAGTAGGTCTGAAGTTGCCTGAGAAGCGGGTTGAAAGTAATACTTTGCAGCCCTAGGGAGAATCGTTTTCAACTGACAGCTGTCAAATAATTAAAAAAAACTAGTTGTCACATTTTTATTGGAGTTCAAATGAAACACGACATACCCGAGTGCATCCATAGACAAAGAAGAAAGATAGACTTTATTCATAAAGTAAAGACAACTGATTCATAGACATTCATAGACAATCATAGACAATACTTGACTATTAAAAAGCTAAATGCATAGCCCGCCGGCTAGGCCAAAGAAAAAAAAAGGCGGGAAAGTGGCAAGCGGCAATCCGATCTTCATTTGTTTTTCGAGTTGTAGAGTTTTGTTTAGGCTATTGACACAATTATTCAATTTTCTTTAGCTAATTTCTATTTTTATTTTGACTTTCCTTATATTCGTAATGAAAAGCACAGTGTTTACCTCGGGATAAAGACTTATTTAGTCCCTCGAACTATAGGCCCCCTCGCTACGCTCGGGCGCCAAACCCTGTCTCGGGACTAAATAAGTTACTTTCATCCCTAGGGTAACAATGTACTATTATTAATTAAATTAATGTGATACACAGTCTTTCTGGAATTCTTTTCCTGCATTCAAAAATTTATGTTATACTTTAATTAATGGTGACAGTTGGTTTTGCTCTCTGTAAATGGGAATATCATCTTGTTTTAAAGTATTAAAAGGCTGAAAACATCTGCAGCTGTTGACCTTACACAAATAGTTAATAACTTGCACCTTGGTATATGTACAGCATGTGGCAGCAGCATTCATTAATAAATGTTTTAACATCATTTGATTCTGCTACTGGTATATCCAGAAGACTCTTTATATTTATGAAGACCTAACAATAAAATCATTAGAATTATAAGAGTAGTAGTATAACATTTGACATTTTATATTGGTTAAAAATCTTAACAAAGTCCACACCTACCCAATACATAAAAACTTGTAACACTTATATGTCACCTACTCTACACCCCTAAGAATGGGCACGGGAAGGTCATAAAAATGTGATCCTCTGATGGGATAAACACAGTAGAAAGAATGGAGAAGTCTTTTTGATAATTTTGTCCATGGGGAATTAAAGAAAAAAAAAACGAATACTAATCTATTCAGAAAGAAAATAAAACTAGGAAGGAACATCATATTTTCATCCTACCTTTGTGGAGAAATTGTCCCATTGCTAGCTGCAGTTTTACATCCTATGAGGCAGTCATCCTATGAGTAGGTTTTAAATCCGGGATAAATCCTCATGTTATGAAGATTAATCTACAAAAATTCAGCACTTAAATCAGCAAGGCATGGTGCATACTCATCTTAGGGACATACGGGGTGCATTCATGACGGGTCCGTGGGTGTTCCAAGGTTGGGCACAGACGCAGTCAGTCCTCCTCCTCATTGCAGATTTATGAATAGAACCTTCTTTTTCAACATTGTTGTATCTTTTGTTGCGCAGGTGTGATAATGGCAACGGCGTTTCTGCCGTCGCCCGCGTGAATTAGTGAGACTCAAGTGCAGTGAACCAAGAGGGCTCGCCGCCTTAGGAGTTAACCAACCACGATGAAAATGGTGTTGTCACAACGGCAACGGGAGGAGCTGTGAGTATATGTTTGACTATGCTACTGTAGGCCTCTTCCAATCAAATTAAAATTTATTTCACACAGGCCTAACTAAGTTAAAATTCGAAAAGGTGTTTCATGAATGATAATATAGTAACTATATAAAAATCGAAAGTCCAAGTAAGCGGAAAAAGTTCTTACAACATTCAGATATTTTTATAATAGAGCATATTCAGTCTGAGTTGGACAGCCAAACCTTGAGGCAGTGTTTTTGCTAAGCGATTTTAATCTACGAAGCAAGATACTGATCATGTACCATTATTACCAAAATAATTATAATTTGGTATTAAACTAGTTGGAAATTAATAAATGTATGGCAGTTACTTTGTCTTTAAAATGGTTAAAAGACGAAAATGCTAACTTATTTGGTCTTTCCTAATTAGCTCCTGTATATATCAGACAGACATTTACGATTTCATTTGGATAATATCTAGATAGAACTCAGCGTACGTACTATGTCCAAATATCATTGGAAATTAATAAATGTATGGCAGTTTCTTTGTCTTTAAAATGGTTAAAAGACGAAAATGCTAACTTATTTGGTCTTTCCTAATTAGCTCCTGCATATATCAGACAGACACTTTAAATTTCATTTGGATAACATCTAGACAGAACTCAGAGTACTTATGACCGTATATCATCTGTCAGATAAACGCGTAAGCTCAATACTGAATAGTCCTTACTATTTCAATTTTTAAACCAGTTCGGAATCTTTTAGCTCTAAACCTGTTTGCGGGCGAGATTTCGTTGCAGGTTGCATATTATGTAATGAGAGTTTGCAAGTTGAAAGTAGGTACAGTTAATAGTGTAGGCACTTTTCGTAAGGTCTAGAGTAGGTTTGTGCAATGTGCTCACTTCTAAAGATTAGTTCTATTAAGCTTTGATACGGAATTTCTGGTTTGGCTTGAGAGAAATGAGGCAGGTCGAGAAAGGAATAATGCGGTAGTTTGGGCATTTGAAGTGGATGAATGATAAGCACAACTACGAAAGTGGTATGTGATGCAAATGTGGAAAGGAAGACTAGACTGTAGTCTGTACTCCACATTTTAGAGAAGACACTCTAAAAATATAAGTATTTCTAGAGCGTACCCTCGTTTCGCAACTAACGAGAGAACCAAATTTTCATTGTCCAGAAGAAAGCAGTGTTCGAAAATTACAATTACATCCATTGTAGTTTCCGATGAAAATTAGAAAAATAATTGGTTAAGTGTGAATGGGGCTCGCGCACTTAGAGTTCCGTACTATCAAGACCAATTCTCAATAGTATTTAAGTAAACTAAACATCCCTGCCCACGAAATCAAATAATGAGCAAAAATCTTGTTCGTTGTATGGGAGGCCCCGTAAAAATTCTATTTATTTTAATTTAACTATTGTGTGCCTATTTGGGCATTACGATAACATTCCATCTTCTAAGGAAATATTGTTACTATTATAGGCTGACCTATTATAGGCTTACGCATATATTTTTCTCCTCCGTTGTTCATGCCAGCTGTTTAATCTAACTTATGAACTAGACTCGGAATCTGAGTAGAACAGTAATTATAGTTATTTATTAATTAGAAAGGCTGTACCTGACTTAAAATGAAAGTTTTTACATAATATATTAAAAATGTGTTTCTTAAAAAAATAACGATTTGTATGTAGATGTGTTACAAGTTATGTTTTTTTTCGTAAAACCTGTTGAAATTTGCGTAGGTATATGTACCTACTCAAAAAAAGTGCGAGTAAATAAAGATCTGATTAGTTCTAGGTAAAGTAGGAAAGTACCCTAGACAAATTTTGATTCCCTTGAAAGTGTCGAAATAAGGACCAAAATACATGAGCTATGTGGCCTTATTGCCTTCGCAATCAGAAGGACGCATACATTTTAGTCGTCCTAAAAATTTTGAAAGCCATTGCATAATTTAATTTTTGCGAGCAAAAATCACTTGCGAATGGCAGAACTTTCGAGCCTTATACTCGCGAGTCGTAACACATAACCAGGTCAGTCTTCAAGTTGTTCGGACGCCCTGTGCGTCCCACGACCTTTGAAAGTAACAGTGCTCCTATTAACTAGTCCGAGAGACGGTCTGTAAGAATTGATTTTGAGAACATGAGAATTTGCATATTAAAATCTCCTGTCCAAGTCCTATCTCGGTGACTTTTATTTTCCTTTACAGCCAGTATGAGCTATATTGTCATTGTTTTGTTTATCAATTATTTATTATTTATTATTTATTGTTGTTTCATTGGCCCATAGAACTGTTACTTAGGTTCGGTCTTTCGAAATAAGAGTCAGTCCGCCATATTTAATAATAACTTTTCGGTTAAAGTCAAGTCAAGCAACTTAGCCTTAATTGATCAAACCCTTTCAAATAATGACAGTCGGGTAATAAATAAAACCCACCCTAAAAATAAAACGTCGTACTCCCTGCCCTGGCACAAAGAGAATAAACCATTAATTGGTATCATTGCCTATTTCAGGCTGTATCTTTTATCTATCCATGAGCTGCTTTTGGAGTCAGACATTGTCCAATTTTTTCTTTAAACCCTGTACTGCATTTTTGTTTATTAAAATCTATTATCGTGATTAGACTGCCGATGCGACGGATTTGATACGTACAGGGGAATTTACACCCTTTGGAAATCTGTGGTGGTCTCTAGCAGTATACGGTGTCAAGTCGTTGACCGCTCTGTCGGCGCCTTCCTGTACCTAGTACCTACGTCGCGCAGTGGTTACCGGAGTGCAACTTTCTTCATGCCCCTACAAATCAGCACTACTACACCATGGTCACTTAGAAACTTCCTAAAAACAAACAAAATGATACCCGTACATTGTGCAATGTACATTTGATGAGTCGTCTATTCTAAAGGATCGTTAAGTGGAGGTAGATTCCAAGCGGGAAAAAGGTCCAGAAAGTATAGTCCATTCGCTTTCATTTTGTCGCGCGGCCGGTTTGGGTGTCGGTATATGCGGTGCGCATTTACTTGTAACGACAAATTCTAAGAAAATATTACCTGTGCGAGGAACCGGGAATCAAAACCGCTTCATACATGTCTTTGTCGACTATGTTAGGAGTGTATGTGGCCTTTACGTTGCCTTGCAATCCTATGGCAAAAAGGTAACGGTAAGTACCTTCGACTTAAATTTTTCCTGACTTCTTCACTTGGTTATTTGAAATGTTCATGCTTACTATAATTGCAGTTCACATTTACAAGATTCTATCAGGAAGATTTGATGGACAGGCCACTGATTGTTGACTTCAAACTTTTAAAGCATCTTCTTATCAGAAAATTGAAATCTGCACATAATCAAAGATATTGGAGCTTCGCATATTGCTATCAGATAATTACTTACAATTTTATCAATACCAGTTGTGCCCATGATCACGAAAAGCTTTACATTTAATGCTTTGTCCTATGCTTCTAGTAGGTACTACTTACAGGTGCCGGCAAACTTCTTGAGCATGAAATGACGTAGTGGCCTAGTGGGGGCAAGTTGGCGCAGGCGACTCTCCGCCGACGCTCCCCGCACTTACCACCAAAAGCATCTAAATTTTGCTTGTGCGCAATCAAGGTCATATACACAAGAAGTTTTCACTAACTGAGATCGAATGAGGCAATTTTTATAGTATATCCCGTAGGTAAACTATAAAAATATTGCTCCTGCTAGACAATTACGATTCGTTAAACTTACTTATTACTTACAGCTGTATAAGTTCGAGTACTTATCTCTTCTGATATAAACTTATCGTAATAATGATTTTAATGAGACAAAAGTAATTAAGGCAGATTCATTAGTGCAATAAAAACACATTAAAACTCATGATTTCCGGATATTATCTCCAGTGTGATTGTACGCAAAATGCAATCAATCATAGCTTTATCTCGTTTCTCTGCATTGTCGAGTTGTTGACCCGATGCACTGTGTTTGTCTACTTGCCTTGAGTAACTCGCTTAAGAGTTGACAGTGTTGGTTTTATCTCATTTCTCTGCATCTTTATTAAAATATTTACCCCAGTGTAGTATCGATATGCTTGATTATATTATTATATTTATTGATATATTTTTATTTACTTTTGATAGGCTTGCGCTTGACTACAATCATGACTAATCGTCAGAAATTATGAGGTCTTGGATGGAGCGCGCATGCCTAAAAAATGCCTATATACTCGTAATATAATAATATTATGCATATGATAAGATAAAAATTCGAGCAGATCAGTTCAATTCACTCTAATAAAATAAATTCAACACGTATGTTGCAAATTTAAGAGTAGAAGAACCCCCAGGCCATCCAGCCCATCCCAGTAATTATTTAAGAACACAGCATCAGTGCCACCTTCGCATATTTTTCAGACCCAGTGGTCCTATACTAAGAGGGAAATATTATCTACTGCAAATAACCTCTCACCAGACGCTAGCTTATCGTCTGCTTGATATGTTCTTCAAGCCGGCGGTAATCGAAGTGAAAGGAAAACCACGACCTATTCAACTTTACTATAGCGAGTAGACTAGCGTGAAATAATGGATCAAATTCTCTGCAAGCATTCTGCATTGAAAAGTGAATAGATGCGAAATTACTGAGCGTATCGAATATCACCTTTATCCAGACAGACTGATTGTTCACTTCTTCTAGTTGAACCTGTTCCTTTCTTTATTTTTTTGTGGCTGGAGTCATCATGAGAATCTTGTGGTCTCAACTCTCAATGTATTGACTAATTAATTCCTTAACTTTAATAAAAAATTGGTTGCCTGTAAATTCGGTTTACTGACGATAGTTAACCGTGACAACGTCTTCATTGTCGCTCGTTCCGCGCTCGCGAGGTAACGCCGGTAACGCCGCATGAGCGAGGTAACGACGGATGAGTCATGTTTTTTCGTGCGTGCAACCGGCTCTTTCGATTTATAAGACGTTGTCACGTCAAAAATTGGTTGTCTGTAAAGTCGGTTTACTGACGATAGTTGAACGTGACAACTCTCGCTTGCACTTCAAGCCTTACATGGAACGCCTCAGAGCGAGGTAACGCCGCATGAGCGAGGTAACGCCGGATGAGTCATGTTTTTTTGTGCGTGCAGCCGGCTCTATCGAATTATAAGACGTTGTCACGTCAAAAGATAGAAACAAAGTTTGTAATACACGATAAATGGCGCTATGTTCAGTTAGCTCGCGCTAACGAGTTTAATACCCAATCTCTATACGTGATTGCATGAGCGCCCATTTTGTTGACTGGTAAAAATCTTTCGTTCTGGATTTTTGAAGATTTTCATAGATTTTCTTCGTGACGGGATTTTCGCCACGCAAAAAATCCATTTTGTTTCGTCTAGCCGCCTTGTGCGATATGAAACTTTGTTTCAAAATTTCAACATGTAGTTAAAGTCCAGATTTAGGTTGGTATGTTATAAGTTCTGACTATTTTATAGTAGAACATGGTATTATACCTTAAAAAAAGTTTCATGTTAATTCGTGAAATCTTTGAGTCGTAAGGCCTTAAAAGGACATGGTGCATTTACTAGCAGTTCATACTTATTAACTTACCTACCTGTAGCCATCTGTTGACCCAAGGAGTACGAAAATACATTACTGGCGACTTCATAAGAACAACGATTCTAGAAACATAAGGCGGGATTCCCGATATACATATATAGGTACGTAAATGTTTCCGCTTGTACACTCCAATAAATTTAATAAGTAAACCAGTCTGTCATAAATGAATAACTAACGCCGGATTAAATATATAGGTATTTTACTTTTTATTATCAGTTTTACAAACACGTTTTTCAATAATTTTAAGTTGTCAGTTCATGACCATAGAGTATCTATAACAGTCAATATAAAGATATTCCTTGCTCTGTGTCTATAACACTTATAGAGTATAGGTAGACTAATAAAGTAAAGGATTACAGATAACCCATTTTACACAGTCTGTGGTAAAATGAGTTGGGCACCGACCAATATTCAGTGTGAACTGGGCCTTATAATTCCACCACATATTTTATAAGCACCGTATGCATCTTATTTGACTTATATGAGAATGCATTTATGTAAACTTAAAGCGAAGGAATGCAAGTGTGATCTATGTTAGTCGTGTCGCACTTGAACGAGTATTCGTGATCGGAAAATGTCGCAGGCATTAACTTACCGCATTAGTCATTTTACTATTAGAATACACTACTTCTGCCATCTTACTGTTATCGCAATAGGGTAGATGACTAAATTTTTTTAGACTTACAAAGTAGGAATAAACTAATGACGTAAACTGAAAAAAACTAATTAAATCGATCAAATAGCAAAAAAAATATAAGCATTTAAATATTTCTGATTAGACAGAGACAGCGACATTGAATTGTGACGTCACACCATACTGATGCCATTGTAGCTTCGTGCGGCTTCATACAAATTTTTGTTTAGCGAGAAAGGGATAGAAGACACTCCCACTACGTGCCAAATGCCTGTAATTTTGTAACTCTTTGTTGGATTTTAATATTTTTTTCAGTGTATACGTCATTATTTTTATCGTAGTTTATAATTAAGTAATAATTTTTATCAAGTTCAAAAGTATAATATGTACTTATACTCAAATGTCTTCGACCCTTAGGACCTTTAAAAAAAAGAGTGAAGTTACCGTCAAAAATTTTTTTGACGGTAATTCTAAAGAACTACAGTAAACTTACAAACCAATGTCGTTTTCTGCTGTGCGTGACCCATTTTCCCATAATCCCATTATACTCGTAAGTCGTAGCTTATATCAGATTAGTCCTTCGATTTTGTTAAAGATGTTTTTTATGTTCCTTAGGGGGATAATTATTAGTGCCTTGTGAAGTTCCTGTAGCAAGAAACTGTGCCTTTGTAACCGAGGATTTTTAAGTAGTAAAGCGTTAATTTCTAAAATGGGGAAGTAAAAAATGCAATCATTTTCAAAATAAAAACGTTTGTCGACACACTTGAGAATTTTCAGATTTTTCAATGAGATGTTCACTATATGATGAAAGTTCACTAAATGAGATGTTATATTTAAAGTGTTGTGGCAAATAAATAAATATATATCAGGACATTACACACATCGCAATCTAGCCCCAAAGTAAGCGATAGCTTGTGTTATGGGTACTAGATAACTGATAAATTATAATATATTGAAAAACACCCAGACACTAGAAAACATTAATGCTTATCACACAAACAATTTCCAGTAGTGGGAATCGAACCCACGACGGAGATGCAGACGGCAGGTTCGCTACCGCTACGTCATTCGGTCGTCAAATGGTGGAAAAGTACAAGTTCTCCTGCTTTTACAATAATTATTTAATGGTACGGGATCGTCCGCATTCCTCCAGTGAGTAGAGTCTCCTATGCTGAGAATGCAGGTCGTTGACCTTTGCAGTCATGAATGCCACACGATTAAAAATGAAGATTGCAAATTAAAAATGTAATAGAGACGTTTCGAAAGCTATACCAACCAGTGGTTTGCTGACAAATAATAAGATAATTTGTTCAACAATTTAAGATTGGTTCTTCTGATACGTCTACGTAATTAACAACTTGTTCTATTTGTTATAAATTTTTAACTAACACCAAATAAACAAACCTTACAGTACGCGCGGCGAAAGTTTGGCTTTGACCGTTATTGCGCAGAAATCAGAAATTGGGTATCAACCAATCAGAGAAATCAGAAATTGGGTATCAACCAATCAGAATTTGGGTACCCATGCGCAGTAATCCCCTCCACCCGAAGGTCAAAGCCAAACTCTCGCCGCGCGTACTGTACGCTAAATTTCCTTTTATGTATTACCCAAACATATTTCAATTTGCAATGATTATATCATTAAATTATTAACAATAGGTACCCGATTCCATTCAAGTCCTCCCATTGACAATGAACCGCGCCAAATCTAGATGATACACCTTCCTACAGAAAAATTACATTACGTCACAGTATTAACATAATCGATCAAGATTGTAATCTTACTTATGCAACACCGCATAAGATATAGAAAGCGATCGCCGATTTGCAAATTCTAAATATTTGGCGCAATGTATCAGATCAGCTAGCTTTTGAACTGTCCATCGCACAGACTCGATGACAGTTTACTGCCGGCTGCTTATAATTACGTAAATAAATATACGGGTATAACTGGTGAGCTTAAAAATAAACGGTACGTTTGAAACACATTGCCCTAGTGTAGTAGACGGCCTTGGAATATCTTCTTTTTTGTTTCAAGCAAGCAGCTGCCCTTTTACCTTGTCTGCGCGATGCAACCCATCCATCTGCCTGAATTCCTTGTTTTTGATCGACAAAATCGGTCTTTTTATTCTCTTAAATTGCTAAAAAGACGAAAATTAATTCAGGTCATCGTGGCTTTTTGTCCTATTTTGACGATGTCAGCATCACGCTTTGCAAAGGCTACAATCCTACTTCTGATACTAATTAGTTATCACAGTTTTTACTTTTCAATATTCATTATTCAGGTCCTATTGAAGGCTTTTAGTGACCAATGTTAAAATATATTTCTTCGAATTTTTATTTTCTACGAAACGATCAATAAACGTGCAATTGTAAAAGAAAAATTGAATGTGCTGGTTACACAGAAAATAATAAAGGAATTTTTTCGCCTGGACCCGGTGTGCTACCGTCGGAAAAGAAACTTTGTTTTAAAAACCTTTTTATTTGGCGTTGTTTATGTGTACAGACAGAATGAGATTCATGGTACATATTCATATAGTAGGATAATTTTAACTCACGTGTTTCACATGCCAATGCTATTGCTGGGATGGGTCATGGGTCGTCTCCGAAACGAAATATGACTCACCGTGTTTGTCATTGAGGGACGCGTTACATTTTATTGTCTGGCTTGACCCCAGAATATGTTTAAAAACTTGTTTCTTTGTTTTTACTAAACACGTGTGATAGCTACATGTTTTAAATTCCGTAACATCCTTCGTCATCTCATATTATGTGTTATGTTAATGTATCCGGCTTCTCAAAAGATTTCTAGATTTGTTTGTGCACTACGCCTAGCGCTGGAAATAGTTCTTAAATTATGTGGCGTTTCCCAGAGATTTAAATAAAGGTGTAAAATAAATAAAGGTGTAAACGGTATGAATAAATGAATAAATGAATTATTTGGCTGAAATGTATTTATTTATTATGTTGCAGTAAGGGGCCACAATATACAATATTGCTGAAATATGTCCCCCAGTTACCTAAATTAACAGAATTTCATCAGATCTTGTGGAGTAAATCAATTTGATTTTGTTATCCATTCGTTAAATGCCTTCTTCTCTCGTAATCTTAAATCTAGATTAGGTAAATCTTGCAGTAAATAAATACTTTCCGATCTATTGATACAATGTCCATAGAAGAACTGTACCAACAAAAAGGCAGGGCGATCTAGGTTATGAGTCACTGAGATCTAAGATTCGATATACATGCTCTACGCAGTACAATTAACGAGTAACGACCCTGCCCAGACTGAGCTCTGCATAGTACTGGCCCATCTGGACTCTTATGTAAAAGAAAATTGACAATTCGCATCAAGTCAGAAAATCATCACGCAGATAAGATTACATTAATTTACCCAGAGATGGTGCCAAAAATTATTATACACCTCAAGTTTTTCAACTTTAGTATTACTGTATGTACTGCCGTTATCTTTTTGGCATGCCTATTTTGTCCTATATTTTGCCTCGAAACTATATTTATCCCATTCTAATTTTTACAACTACAGCAGCAGCATTTTTACTAGCAGTTAAAAAACCTGAATTATCTAGTTTAGACAATGCCCAATATATGCCAGAAGTTACTATAGGACCATAGGTGGTTGGTCCAGAAAGCGCTGCGTTAGTCCTCTCCTAGGCCATGAACCTCATTGTTCGACGGAGGGTCTAAGAGCCGTTGTACGATCAAGTTTTCGCGGATAGCTTGGAATGCAGTCCGCACCGGTCGTCGGCCGCTAGGCTGCGTCCGCCGTTTATTCTGCCGCATACCGCAATGTTTTGCATGTACATCCCTTCTATACTGCACCTATGTGTCAATAAGAACGCTTGATTTATAGGTATAGGTGGTTATCCGATATCCTAATTCTGCCCCTAGATTGTGGAAGAAAAACGTATTTATCGTTATCGTCTCTAAATTCTTACGCTGATTGATCCCTAATTTACGTTAGCCAATCGGGGGGCAGAGTTCGCTAACGATTACGATAACAATGAAAACGGGTTTCCAGACCTCAAATATACAATAATTGAAAGAATAATGACCATGACATGTATGGAATCCCTTTCCAAGCTGATTCAAATCCAAACTTTATTTTTATAGACTACAGTCTCCACATTAGCTCCTACATTTTTTTTTAAATTAATATCCGGATTCCTAAGTTTTGGGTAAATAAAAAGTTGTACTTACTTCTCAATAAAATCTGTATGACAGGAAATGTGCATTGAAATGAAAGTACCTAAATTTTTTGTAGGCAAAATAAAATTTTGGATATGAAAAACAAATTCATAGAATATTTTGGTTTTGGTTCATGAAAAGACTTGTATTTAAATACCATCTTTGGTCATTCTTCTTTGCAATCTTTTCATTATTTCGAGTTCATGTTCATCAGAATGGTTACAACTATATGTTTCTAAATCTTTTTGTGGTCTAGCTAGCCGAACTACTCCAGTACACCTTAATAGAGTTGTTTAAATAGAATAAAAAAAATCGGATTGAGAACCTCCCCCTTTATTAAAGTCAGTTAAAAAATTAAGTCTTTCCTTCACCTTGACACGATTTTGTAACATTCAGAACGGTGGTTCTCGAACTTGCAGCTGAAGCGAATCCAACAATTTTGTGTGCCTCTTTTGTACTTTTCTTACTATAGTTACCTACCACATTATCTGCTAAACGTTCATCCCTCGCCATTATGAAGGTCAAATCTCAAATAACCACGAGCTAACGCAGGGTTCTGTAGATATTCGTGCAAGGGGGAATCGCAATGACGCAATTTCTACGTCGACCGACGCCTGTGGCTTGTGAACGATCGATACCCGGCGAGTGGGCGATCACCCCTCCCGTTCTAGGGGCAGGAATGTTGTGGAAGAAACTTGATACCTACTGCCTAGCTACCTACGTCTTTCATAATATTGTAGGTACACTATTCATGTTAGTATTATCTAAGAAACTTTGATGCAACAATTGAGATAAGCAGTAATCACCCTTTACTGTTACATAATGTTAATGCCTATGGGTTTTCTATCCTCGTTTGGATTGTATGTTTCTCAGATAGGAAGATGAATTACAAAAGATATAATAGTGTTATTAAAATCTGTTTAGAAACATATAATGCTATACATAGACTAAAAAGCTTTCGGAATAACTTTTAGTTTGTACAGTCGAACCCGCGTAAGTGAAAATCACAGGTGAGAACATGGGTAAACGGGAAAACTCAATCACCAGTGGCTGATTCTGTATCGATAGTTAGCAACTCGCACGGGGTTATTAACTAAGAAAACTGTGGCAAAAAACCTACTTTTGTATTATTTTTGCACAAGTTAACAACTTGCATGGTATGTTGACATGATAGCATACCAACCTAAGTTGGTACTTTGTGCAAAAATTTAATAACGCAGTGCGAGAGGTAGAGTGGGTAGACTACAAAAGATACCTGGATCACTTAAAAATTAAAATAGAAACACATAAATGCAAATCTAAATTTTGTTGCTAGAGCTAATAAAATCCGTGTAAACTAGTTGGTTGAAATTTCCTTATATTTGACAATAAAAAATAAATATTCGTTCAGAAACCTTGAGTGTAACGTGTGGGTGTGCGAATAAACACATCAGTGTGTAACATGGCTGACGTAATTATCTTGCACGAAACGGTTTCGTTGATTTAAACGGAACATCGCCTGACTTTAATAAAATGCTAGTTAATTAAACTGGAAACTGACGTTACTTATCCGATGAGTCTTGAGATATTTCCTTAAGGGCTGATTTTTCAATCGCCAGATAATCGTTATCCAAGGAATTAATATGACGTTTTGACAGATTTTGTATGGCATATGTTTCAAATTTATTCATGAAAAATCAGTGCTTACAATAGTAAAATTACACTAAATACTTACTAATATTATAAATCTGAATAAGAGGTTGTTTGTTTGAACGCGCTAATCTCAGGAACTACGGGTCCAAATTGAAAAATTATTTCTGTGTTGGATAGTCCATTTATCGAGGAAGGCTACTATAGGCTATACATATAACATCACGGTGTGGTCAATAAGAGCGGAGCATCAATGAAAAATGTTGCAAAAATTTTGGAAAGCTTCCGTTGCGTGTGTTGCGTAAACAGGTAAAGTTACGCAAAAATAAAAACCGAAATTCACGTGGGCGAAGCCGCGGGCAACAGCTAGTTATAAGGGCCTAACCATAGATATATGACGGGTCAGCGCTAAAAAGTGTCCGAACCGAAAGAGAGATAAAACGCGAAAAGGGAGACAATCGCACTAAGGCTAGTTGCAAGTAAAATTAGGCTGTATATAGTAATGGTTTAAGACATAAATTACAATGTTTTAGTTTGCTTATAAAAATACACATAACCTCGTTTATATATAGGTTTTCTCGGGACACTTTTTTCGTGAATTTTGTATTACACCCGGGGTCCTTAGATAGTAAGTCAATGGGCCTAACTGTAACATAATAAACACGTGAATTAAAAACAAGATAGCTGATGTAACTTATCGTTATTGCACTTGTTTTTAAAAGCTCACTTTCATATTTCATAATATGGAAAAAATACCAAATCGGCGGCGACCAGAAAAGTGGGAAACAAGTGCAGAAACGGTGTGTTAATAAACACATTACAGTGTAGTAATACAGGTGACGCAACGAGCGATATGAATCTGCGTTGGCCAAGAGTACTGTATTTAAACCAATCCTGACATTGAAAAATAAAAATCGTATCAAGATATGATCAAGAAAACGAGATTCGACCGTGGTACGAGTACGCGGATATTTATTTTCCCGCTACGCGTTCATTGATCAGCAGCCAACAGGGCTAGACAAAGTAACAGTCGTTTAGCGTTAACGACAGTAGACAAAAATGTATGGACAAAACAAGTGACTGCAGAAAAAGCACGTGACCGAACAGACGAAAACACGCTGTGTTTGATAATCGACTACGACTATTTGAACGCTCCCTTTTTTTTTTTTACCCACAGGAAATGCCTGACGCATACCCCTCCGTCAGGGGACACGGAGGGGTTATGTGGGGCTCGCACCCACTAAAACCTGTGCTTTGCCACGACGGACCTCGTTGGCGGGAGTACGGGATTCACTTGCGTATTCACCGCGCTCCCGCCAGGCCTCGACCCGCCACCGAAGCGGCAGGTCCCGCCGCTGCTACCGGCAGCCTGGCCACTGCCGACCCTCCTGGGAGGCGCGTCCCGAACAGGTCGCGCCACCACCTCGGCCTGTCGGTGGAATTCGGGTGACGGACGCCAGAACCCCTTACGTACGTCACCCGCAGGCCGGCACCGGTCGCCGAAGGAAGGTGTTCGCACCCCAGCAACCGGCGCGTCTCCTGCGAGAGGGATGTGCCGCCGTAAATATCCCTCTCGACGAGCGTTCCCGCCCACTTCGGTGATTTTTTTACGAGGTTGTCTTCCTCGTAGTGCCCCGAAGGGACTTGTGGGCGTTTCCGCCCCCGCCTGTAATTTTTTAATGAGGTTTTCTTCCTCCTCCGGGGTTGGTGCGTTTCGACACTGTGCCCTCTGCTGAGACTCAGAGGGACACGCGAAGAAACGTTACCTATCCACCGGGCCAAGCTATTCGCCGTCGTTTATCAACCGACGTTACCAGGGAGCACCGGCCCGTGCGCTACAGAGGGGCACCGTAGCACTCGGGCACTCGTGGAGGTTGCTTGGCGAGCCCCCCATTTGAACGCTCCCTGGCGTTCTCGCAGACGTTGTAGATAACTTTAGCGTACTTCGCATGACAATTGACAGCCGACAGTGAACAAGTAACAACGCTAAGCATAAAGTAGATTCTGCTTTCATTTCTTTTCATTCGGTCACGTGGTTTTATCTACTGTCGTCAACGCTAAACGACTGTTACTTTGTCTAGCCCCGCAGACGTCATCAAGCGTGTTGAAATCATTGACTGTGTTTAATTCTTTCGAGATAACCACATCAAAATAACAACTTTCTGGTCTATCGATATTAACTATTAACGGACAGCTGGACATATCGGGCTGGCAGTTGGTACTTGGTACATAAATTCTAGAGCATCTGAAAGAGATCCTGTATGTAGCGATAAGATGTCCTTGTGCATATCCTTATTCTGCAGGCTACAGAATATTTGAATATACGAGTATGCCAGTCGAAGTCTCGGGCAATCGGAAGTTTCGCAAAGGAAGGAATCCCGAGGCAATCATTGATTTTACCGGGATAAAGTCTGTTGTCCCTGTACACTGTCACTGTTCGCGCTTTCAATAATGTCGGTGCCACAGACTTTATTAATGTAGTCTGAGGCCGGTGCAAGAAATCACGTTGATGTATTGCTCCGTTGTGGTTTGAAGTACAAACAAACAAACCAACCAACAAATTCTCATTAAATTTCTATTTCATTCATCAGTTGCAACATACACCGAGTTTGTACATACAGAGTTTGTATGTTATGTGTTTGTTCCAGCCGGAACTATTACAGTTCTGCAGAAAAATTACAAAGTGCGAAGTGTACTCAGAGATAGGGTTTGTATTATGCGTATATTATGAAGCCATACAAGAGTTTAATCAGACACTTTGGCAGACACAATAGAAGTGTGCACTTCTATTTGAACAAGTTTTCTAGTTCTGAGTGCCAACACGTACATTTGTCAATGTAGCTGAGTGAAAATAAAACCAATTTCGGCAAATGAGAATAAGGTTAACAACGGATATTGCGACATAGGCGCTTGTTAACAAACATCGCACACTGGCTATCAGGGCTGTCACTAATTCTTTTCAAAAAACCGACTTCAAATGTCACTACAAAAAGTGAAATAATTTTTAATGTACACCCAATTCGAAGTCGGACGATCGTCTGTAATATCGTTGTTTTTTCGCACATGGAGTAGGTATTACGAAGGACTATGATTGTACGAAACATCGTCCGACTTCAAATTATAATAATAAAATTTTCAAAATAATCAAACCGGCTTGTAATATAAATTAACCGCTTAATATTATACAATTACCACGAACTTAAAACTTTAAATATTCATCTTGTTTGACATTTCTATGTCGAAATCGCGTATATATTATAGTGGTTGTCAGCCCTACTTACTACTTGTGTACAAACATTTTGGGAAACAGAACTCAAGTTAGCAGTTGACAAAAAACGTATTACAATCACGTGAACCTATGCAAATGAAGGCTTACGTGTTCCAAATACTAATTTCCCTAACTAGCTAATTGCGATTGTTTATATACTACTTGCTTCCAACTGCCAAACCGTTTACTATGCCTACAAGTGATTGCCCACTGTGTCAACAACCGCTATACGCGTAAGCGCTCTGGAAACCGCAGGAGCACTAAACTTTAAAAGGCGAAATCAACGATTCAAATTTTTTGTGATTTTTTCAATTTGTACGTTAATTATCTAATTGTAATGAGCTTATGTCAGTCAAATTGCGGTAATGGCGATATCTAATGGCAGTTATGTCTTAATAGCTTAAAAATTGCAAAAAACACAAATAAATTTAATTTCGTGGGCACACCCGTCGCACGCTCTTAAACTATTTACCGCTGTGCTGATCGGCGAATTAATCTGCTGATGTAATTTGCAGAAACAGTGCAGTGCATGGACCAGCGTAACCATAGAAGGTTAAGCTCCAGCATTGACTAGGGCAACCAATCTTATCAGTGGTCAACAACTGAGGAGATATTATAGTTTAGTAGTTTACAAAACAGTTGCATTTCTTCGCGCATGATTTTAATCTTTAACCACTATAATTATTATGTATTACCATTTGCATCAGCCGCAAAAAACAATTCAAACAATTTTGTATGTTCTATACAGTGTTTTTCTTTATTCTGAAGTTATTAGATTTTTCAGTAGGTATGATTAAAAGTTTTCGCTTTTTCACTTTGAAAGGCTCAATTTCTTGCGGGTATTGCAGTTGTGTGCAATCAACCTATTTTGGTTGTCCTGTTACCAGACGAACCGTTTTGAAACGACAACAGTTGACACAATGGGTTCGTTAACATCGTTATTCATTTTGTTTTGTTCTTTATAAAATACTGAATCCTCCTGGTAACTGTTAGTTATTATTTTGCTAAATAAGTGAAATATGTTTGATATAGAAACTCTATATAATATATGCTATAAATGCTTCATTCAAATAGGACTACAATCTACGATCCAATTTTATTGCGAATTAATTCTAAATCTTCTAAATCTTTTTGAAAGTCATTGGAACATAACAAAACCAAGTATAGCTTACCCAAATAATGCAGAAGGATCTTAGCAATATTGTACTTAACACTCCCTAGAAGTTCTTATGCTGTCCCTCTCGAAATACAATAAAAATTTAAATAATTAAAATTAGTTATTGTAACTTATAATCTCGATTAACAAGTTATCAAGTGCGCCTACAAACATAATTACCAGATTATCAGCGTAGTCATCGATAACGGCCCGGTGATTTGTTAAAGGCAATGTAAATACTTATAGCATAATGGTTGCAAAGTGCCCTTCAATTGAAATGGAAGGAAAATATACTGTGAAAGTTATTTTCCCAAGCCCCCTGTTCGGGCCTGCGACTTGCACGAAACCACTTTCGCTATGCTCCATGCTACATTGCTACCGAACTTTGGTACAGTCCAAGGTATGAATTCGCGGCGGGGGCGGTAGAGCCTTGTTCCCGCGCTTATAACGCACAACGCTGCGGTATGCGGCAAATGGCGTCGGACACAAATCGTATGAAAAACGTCACGCGAATTGCGACGGTGCAAAAGACCATTTTCGGCGTTATTAGGTTTCCGAACCCAAAGGGTAAAAACTGGACCCTATTAATAAGACTTCGCTGTTCGTCCGTCCGTCTGTCACCAGGCTGTTTCTCTTGAACCGTGATAGCTAGACACTTGAAAGATAACGGTAACAGGTGGTTAAATAGAAAAAATTAAGGGGGGGCTCCCAAACAACAAACGTGATTTTTTCCATGTTTTGAATTTGGTGGTTAAAGGTGTTTTGATTGGAATTGGTCTTGATAGTATGGATAATGGAACCCTCAGAGCGCGAGCCTGACTCGCACTTGACCAATTTTCATTGTGTCCGACGCCGCATATCGCAGATTTGTGCGGAATGATCGCGAAATCAAGGCTTAAACTACGTCATCACGGGTCATACTCACCATCACGTATTCGTTCCGGCTAATGCTAATGTCCATCTACGAGGGATCGTTGTAAAGATAAGAGTGGGTGAAAGTTATTTTCCGAAGCAAATATTACTTTCAAAATCAAAGCGGACAAGTCGGTGTAAACATCATCGGTATTGGATTTGCATGCTGCATTAATTTGTGATTTAATAGTCAAGAACGTTGCTTGAAAGGCCCGGTTGCTTGAATGTGCTTGAACTAACTTAAACAGAAACGAACGTTTATTGTGACATTCTGATCATAGGGTTTAGACATAAGAATCAGAC
Source organism: Coenonympha arcania (assembly GCA_036785405.1). Lineage (NCBI taxonomy): Eukaryota > Metazoa > Arthropoda > Insecta > Lepidoptera > Nymphalidae > Coenonympha > Coenonympha arcania. The sequence goes on from CM072067.1 coordinate 11,856,190, forward strand.
CGTCATTATGTCTCTAGACATAAGGCTCATGTAGTTTATTTAAAGATAACTGTTAAAGCTAGTTCAAGAAACCGGGCCTAAGAATTAATGTAAAGGCAAAGCAAACTCCATTTATATTTTCGTAAAATGACTCAAAAACGTAAACCTTTATTTATTCAAAAACGAAGATTTATCGAATATCGAATCCCAAACGCTGAATCTTTTTACTTAAAAACAAAGTTCTCTAACATGATTGCTCCCACGCCAACAATAGGCACCCCTGCAATGCTGATTGTCTTAGAATCGATTTAGTTTCACCGCCTAGCTCAGACATATATTAAACAAGCGAGAAATTAATCTCATTCAAAAACAGCTGGCAACGAAACGCTTCACTGACCGATCGGTAATAGATATGCAGACTTTTAGAAAAACCACACTTTTATTTTCAACAATAACTATTATTATACCGTTAAAAGCGTGACCCAATAATAAATCGAGTATGTATGAACTATAAATTATTATTATTATTATAGACGGTAATCATAACCGTTAATCTATTTATTGCCTTCGACGACAAAAGAAAAATAAATAACTCGAGAGTTGCCGGCGACTACAATATCGAAATTGAAGTTGTTATTGCGAAACTCACTCTAAAAAGTCGTTCTGTGATGTTTGTCCCTATTAAGTCTGTTGATAATAATGTTATGATGAGTCATTCGGAGAATCTGATTGTATTTCAATAACTTGAATGGACCATTCGAGGAGATCCCAACGTATCATATCCCAACGTATCGCGAAGCTGAAGTGGCCATGGACAGAGCACATAGTTCGTACAACCGACGGACGTTGGAGACCAAAAGTGCTAGAATGGCTATCCCGCACGGAAGTTCAGTGGTCAGTGCACAAACCGTATACATATAAGTAAGTTTAAGTATAATTATAAGTTAATTGGCTAAAATACTGTGTAACTGAAAGTAAATAAAGTAAAATAAAAATAAAATAACGCAATCAAGGCGTGGAGTATCAAGTAGACTAGGACATCAAGTAGAGTCAAAGCTGATCAGCATCCAATAATAAACCCTTAAAAAACCATGAAACAGTCTAGCTCCATCGGTTGAGTTGAGAGTTTAGTTGGGTTGAGTTGACTCTAACTGAAAAATTTCGACTTTAACTCACGTAATTTAGGCCTATGAGGAAGAATTCCTTTTAGTCAGTTGTTGTGCCTTAAATTCGGAATCGAGTCACCTGGAGCACGTTCTTTTCCATTATTAATTATACTTACAATAGTTATAATGTAATACTAGCTGACCCGGCCACGCGTTGCTGTGGCTAAAGTTTTTGTTATAATAATAAATTAAAATTGCGACTATAATTTGAATCTCTCAAGTTGGATCGAACTGCACATGGTGTGCGAATTTTATTATAATCGGTTCAGTAGTTTAGGAGTCCATCGCGGACAAACATCGTGACACGAGACTTATATATATTAGATTAATAATTGTGTTTTATGTATAAGCATTGTGTCGTAACACGAACGATGTGCCCCTCGTGGTCCTCCCGTACCTATATTATTTCAGCCTCTCGTTTACATGGTTTTAGGTGCTCGATAAACAACCTGAATCAAGTATTCTGTTCTGGATACGGGCTTGTGTTATCAAGGGCGGCTTATCTATTAACGTTTAGGCCGAATGTGACGTCGTTGACCTTTACCCTGGCGCAATTAGGGCGCGTTCGGATTCGAGTTCGGAGGTCGCGGTTTCGATTTTCGCCACAGACGACTTTGGTAATTACACAATTTCTAATTCAGATCGGGTTTGGTCTGGTGATAGGCTTTCGGCTTGATCCCTTGTTAATTTTATAAAGCTGAAGAGTTTACTTGTTTGTTTGAACGGGCTAATCTCAGGAACTGCTGGTCCGAATTGTAAAATTATTTTTATGTTGGATATAGACATTTATTGAGGAAGGCTGTAGGCTATAGATTGTATAGAACATACATCTTTTAAACTTCCGTCGCGTGCGCAGGGTAAACGGTTAAAGTTACTTAAAATCATGTATGTTTGACAGAATTGTAATCTTTAAAAATGTTCTAAACACCACATGTCTAGATATCATTTAAGGTTGACTCGTTTTAACGAGATACGTAGAAACCGAAATTCCTGTGGGCGAAGCAGCGCGCAACAGCTAGTGTACTAATATCGTTGCCCTTTTTGCTTCAGGAACAAAGCGATCGCCGACTACCTGGGCAGCAATGGCTACAACGACGCGCTGGAAGCGTTCAAGAAGGAAGCCGAGATGACTGGCGAGATGGATCGCAAGTTCGGCGGCCTCCTCGAGAAGAAGTGGACCTCCGTTATAAGGCTGCAGAAAAAGGTGATTATTAAAGGGATTTATCTCTAGGGTTTTGTGCTCAAAGGGACATCTGCGAGACACGTGACTTTGGTTTTGCTCCATGGTGCGGAAGTCTGGCCTCCAAGGGAGGCACTGGTGGCGACTGTGCGACAGGACTTAGGTGCAGGTCTTGGAAAGCGATGGAACCCTTAGCGGGCGCAGACGTGCTGCCTGACCACCGGCTGCTGCTGTGAGCGGAGGATCCAGAGGATAGATATAGAGAGTTTGTTATCCCATGGAGAAAGGTTCACAATGTGTGTTGTTAAGGTTTCGAGTCTCTAAGTCCGAGAGAAGGAGTGTCTGCTTCGGCAGCCAGTAGCCACCGCTGACTGAGTAGCGCTAGTGCTTCCGGTCCCGTTGTCGAACCACCAGACCAGGTAAACACCGTGAGGTTTTGGTTGGTACCAGTCCGACATAACCGATTTTCCCACATACCAAATTTTTTAATAAGGTTGACAGTAGACACAATAAGTTCAGTTTGTGATAAATGCAATCTTTCAGATTTCAATCCGCCCATTAAGGGGATTGATTGAATTTATTTTTGTCTTTCTCACTCTCACGGAGATTTGGTAGGTGCGACATGCAGCGTCGCGGAAGAATATAGCAGAAAAACGACGTTTTACCTAATTACTCAAAAACTAAGCTGGTTATCAAAAATCCGTTCTAAGCGTTTTAGGATATTATTATTACCGATACATTAAAACTAAAATTACAATTACATCCATTGTGGTTTCCGATAAAATATAGAAAAACTGAGATTTTGTAGCAACTTTTGGGAGAACTTTCTATCGAGAAAATTTTATCCAATCGTGTTTCTGCTTCTTAGCGATTTTAGATTAAAGACCCAAAATACATGACGTGTAAATTTGAAAGTAATTTTCTTTATAGTTTTTGCATAAAACTTCATTCAAAATCACCTAAATACGGCTTGTAGGCCGTTAACCATTGAGATTTACATAAAGGTGTGTATTTACAATCGGTTATATCGTTAAAATTAACAAAATAATGTATACGCTATCGAAACGCGATCGTGATTATGTTATTCTCATTACCGAGGTTCAATAAATAATAACTTCGCTTCTTTCTGACAGTGACTAATGCAAGTTTTGTAGCACACTACCTAAGTTAAGTCCTTTGATTATTTCGGAAGATATACCAAATGATAAATTGTTCTGAGGTTATCGGAGCTAATACAAGATTCTTTGCAATTTATAGTTACGTAATTTATTACCTCATCATGAAAAGACTTGATATTCAAGTATTTTTCCTTTTAATGTCAGAGACAGTTGCAGTATACATTTCTACCAGAAAAATTATAGTAAGCTTACGATCGAAAATAATTTTACCCTACTTATAGGTTAAACAAGATCTTAAAAAGAAAAAAATGGTTCAAGTTTAGACCCTTTCTGGGTTGTTTTGTGTCTGTGCCAAAACTTCTATGCGTACTAAGGTGCGAAATGACGGATTGAGAAATAATAGGAACACCCCAAAAAGTGACCTTTGACATTTGATGACTCAAGGGGTTAAGTCATGTGACAAACCTCATACGTCATGTGGCATGTCCACTACGTTACTTAGTTTTCTAAAGTGTCGGCATTTAAAAAAATACAATCGGTAAATCACTTGGTTCCTGAATAGACCGTATTGTACAATGTACATTCGGCATATCTAATTAAACCACTCTACATTTTATTCTACTATCAAAATAAGATACAAATCACACTTGACACTTCGTGAGACACGCGCAACCTTTTAGCTTAAAGCGTGGCCGAGTCATTTTGCTTTCGATGGCGATCTAAACTATCGCCTCGATTACCCAACCAATCACCATTATTTACCAGTCAATAGCTGAAGCCAAAACAAGGCTGGACCGTGGACGTGCTTATTTTTTTTATTTACTGTACAGGTTTTTTACGACATCTATAGCAGTGATTTTCTCACGAAAATAATCGTCCGAAAATAAATTATGTATAAAATAATGTTATTATCTTAAGACTTAATCGTTATTTGTTGATTTTTTGGTCATTAACACCAATTAACACTCTCGTTTTACTCGTACCTATTTCTCTTTCACTATTAGATTGATAGAAACCCGTTACTTGCAGTTTTCGTAGTCTCTAAATCATGACAAAAGAGTTTAACAAAGGGCCAAATTCGACCTTCCAAAATAGTTTAACTATCCCTTTTTCCGCTTGGATGCAAACATCCACACACAAACTTTACTTCACAAGTTCAAAGTGGTAATTCATCTTTGCCCTTTCGGAATTAGGCTACACCTCCCTTGGTATTGGGGTAGAGTAGCCATTAGACTCCAAGAGGGAGTCATTCGGAGATGGAAAGCTTGGTCGCTGTTGGTAAAGTTTGTGTAGATCTCTGTGTTAAGATTCGGCAGTAATCTATGTTGAAATATATTGATTGTTTGACAAAAATTTATACTCTAGTCTAACTAAAGTTGCCGATTACAATTAAGTACAATTAAAAATAATGATTATAAAAAACACGACTGCCCTGTTATAAAACGTCACTTTCCAAAAAAATATAGCCTATGTTACTCGGAATTATGTAAAGATTCTAACCCCCAATGATACTCCACTATGTCCAAATCTCTTCAGTTGTTCAGAAGTTATGGTGGCATAAAGAAACTCACATGAACCCTAAAAGCATTGTAATTCTTTTTTTGGGCAGTCGTGTAAAAATCAGACCCCCTAGACTAGACAATTTATCTCATAGAAATAACAGAACTATGGAGGTGCCCTATTCATTCATTCTAGCCTAGCCTTGCAATACATGCGGCGGCATGATGCTCGCCAAGATTTGTTGTCAAATGTTCGTGTACTGAGTTACTACCCTAGGCGACGCCATCTTATGCGCTACTTTACAGATTAAAAATATTCACGCTTACTTTGTACACGGGGCCTGTCCTTATTGTTTCCTAAGTCTGATCTGTGATTTACCTAAATGTCTTTATTTTGTGATGCCCTCACCTATCCACGGTTGACGTATTTTAAAATAGTACATTTCAATATAAGTGCGGAAAGTATGTAATTTCTTTACGAGTCTCGGTTTGTTGACACAAGCCGTAGGCGCGTGTCAACAATAGAGACGAGTGGAAATGACAATTCCACACGTGCATTGAACGACATTTTTTAACACATTTGCGAAAATGCATAAAGTTGGGGCCAAAAATAAAAATATTATAGTAGTAGTTTAAGGTATATAATTTACCATGAATACAGATCACATACGCACAAAAAAAAACAACAAAAATGTGGACAAGAATTGTCTATATGGTCAACTGATGCACTCTGTGACCTGGGGTCAGAATCCGGAAGTTATGAAAGTCCTAATATTTTACAAAAAAGTTACTCTGAAACAAATAACAATGAAACTTTGTTGAAAAATTATATTTTTATTTCAGATTTAACAACATAAAAAGATACGTCCTTTAATTCAAGTATTATAATAGTGTTTGCGCTATAAAATAGTCACATTTTGCACTACAAACTTTTTGATTAAAACCTTCATGCAGAAGAAAAACAAAAAGTACTAGTGCGGAAAAGAAGAACTTTGCGCACGCTAAACATACATGGAAAAGTACACTATTTGAGCATATGTGTTAAAAAATACCATTATTGTTTGTTAGGTGATGGAGTTGGAATCCAAATTGTCCGAGGCACAAAAGGAGTTCATAGAAGGAGCACCGACAAGAGCCAAACGAACGCCGACCGAATGGATTCCACGCCCGCCCGAGAAGTTCTGTCTTACGGGACACCGGGCCACTATTACAAAGGTAATTATACAAAAGTACTGTTAACATTACCAATGCTAATGTGTGGAGAATGAATAATATTCCTTTGCGTTCATTTCATGTACCGTTTGTATGATTACGATGATGATATTTAGTAAGTGCTAGTGTGTTTTTGTATGCGGATGGGTTTCTGTCTTGCCAAAGGAGAACGGCTTGAATGAAAACTTACAAGTGAAATTTTAGAGATGGGAAGAAACCATTGAACTCGCGACACTGTTACCGTTACCGATACCTCTGTATATACGTATCCGTAGTATGTAAGTTTTCACATCTGTCGGCACTCCTAGAGTGCCCTTTGTTAATAATATAACAATTGCAAACAAAAAAGTCGGTTCTTCTCGATATTAATAAACCACCTATCGAAAAGATCAAAGCAATAGCAATAGGTCGAGACCTGGCGGGAGCGCGGTGAATACGATAGTGAATCCCGTACTCTCGCCAGCAGGTTCGTTGAACGAACAGAAAGTTTTTAATGGGTGCCCCACATAACCCCTTCTTTCCCCTATCGGAGGGGTATGTGTTAGGCATTTTCTGTCTATATAAAAAATACACACTATAACTGTCGTTATTTTACCGCCAAGCCCAGATTGCTAAGGCGATTAGCAAAAAATTGTAGCCAATTTTTTTTTTAGATAAAGCATGCATTTGGCGCCATCCGCCGTAACGTGGAGGTTTTATTGAAAAATGTTTTTTATTTTATTTTTTAAAGAGGTTATAGTTTTTGACTCTTCGCCTTTCTCAGTTTGTAACATGATATGGTTCTAAAACGGAATGAATGAAAAAGATAACGTTTTAAAACCAAGGAAGTTCGTAAGCGTTTTCCGCTCAAATATGGCAATTTCCTAGCTTGACATTAGTTTCCGTAATGTGCCGCTATTAGAACACAGTCAAGGTCTCGGAGTATCCTGCGTTCAACCATTTCTTGATCGATGCAAGGTTGTTATTATACGAGTAGCTAATTGGCTGTTTGACAACTGTTGGGAAATGAAATGTGGTTTAAAACCACTCGAGTTATAGAATTCTTCTCTCAAACAACACATACTTGCCAAATCTCTTAATTAACGCAACTGATGTAAGGTATAAAAGAAAATCGAATATTAACTATAAATAAAATATTTAAGAACCCCCCCCCTGGAAAGGAGCTGATACTCTTACACTGCTGGACCGATATTAACCAAACATACATAGCTAAGAACCACCGCAAAAACTGGCTTTCAAAAAAAAGGGTGCATCCAAATCGGTCTATGCGTTTGAGAGCTTAGTACTATGCCACAGACACATACACAGACGTTAACGTCAAACTTATAAAACCCCTCTTTTTGCGTCGTGGGTTAAAAATAAAGCCTTTTGATGTTCCAGGTAATATTTCACCCAGTGTTCAGCTTACTGGTGTCCTCGAGCGAGGACGCGACGATCAAAGTGTGGGATTTCGAGAACGGCGACTACGAACGATCCCTCAAGGGCCACACCGACTCCGTGCAGGACATCGCCTTCGACCATCATGGCAAGCTACTAGGTAACTGGGTTCTCTTTACTTATGTTCTTAAAAAAATCAGAGTACAGTCACGTTTTTACCACAAGCAATGGCACCAATAAAAGCTAGTCAATATAGCTAATCAATGGACACTTTTAGACTTATTGCGCCCTTTAGGACCCATAACTTATTATTTTATTTTCAAAAGAATTTTTGTTTTAAATGACCTAAGACTCATGGAAATGGGCTTTTTTTTAAATTGCATACAAGTTAGTATTAGGTAGTAGATGGTTATAATGAGGCTGAAGATGTTAATTAAATAAATAGAATATGACAGAGCTAGTTTCCCATTCAAGGAGGTGTATTAGCATTGATCTGAGGAGATCTGAAAAAGTAATGGTATATGTTTAGTAAAAAAAAATACTGGCAAAATGTTGTACCAACTACTTAACTTTAGAGAATAATGTATGTAGTTTGCCAAATTATGTTGTCTAGTGTCTAGGATCAACAGAATTACATAGTCTTTTGATGATAGCATCTTCTAGACTAGTGTCAAAAATTTCTAGACTCAAAAACCCAAAAAGCTTAACAATTTGTAGCCGGAGTTTATGCAGATAATTAGCCTGTAAAGCTGTAGTTTGTTTGATATCATTTTGTCGCGCAGATGGTTGCGGTGTCGATATTTTCAAAGGACTTCAAACGACGCCGAACTTGCGCATGTACTTCTAACGACAAATTCTAAGCGAATAGACTATATATTATATTATAGGTTTTTGAATGTTTGACATTGAATATTCCAGTGTCGTGCAGCGCAGACATGTCGATCAAGCTGTGGGACTTCAACCAGACGTACGAGTGCGTAAAGACCATGCACGGGCACGACCACAACGTGTCGTCTGTTGCCTTCTCTCCCAGCGGCGACATCGTGTACTCCGCCAGCCGGGACAAGACGATCAAGGCGTGGGAAGTGGCTACTGGGTACGTTGCTGATCCTACTCGCGCATACCATTAGACGCAAGAGCTTGAAGGAACTTGTGTGCTGTTTTTCCTCGTGGCGTGCACTCCATATAGGCATAAAGGCAGTGCCTACCCTAGCAAATTAATCCTTTAAACCAAAAAAAAAAAGAACTTAATGTTATTATTTCTAAGGCTGCCAGTTTATAATATTAATATAATAATAGTATAAGCAAAAGAAATAATAACTTTAAGTTCTTTTTTTTTTGGTTTAAAGGATTAATTTGCTAGGGTAGGCACTGCCTCTTTATGCCTATATGGAGTGCACGCCACCTTTTTGTCCTATGATATATTTAATGCATGTTGGTATTTATCTGGACGCTGATTACTAGAGACCAGATGACTGTTTATTGTAGCATTATCTTACTCCCACGGAAATATTAAGACCGAAATTCAAGCCGGATCACGGAATTGGTAATGGAGTAAGGTTTTATCTCCACAATAAGTAGTCGTTTTGTTTCTTACACTCCTAGTGCGCCCTGCGTATAGCCACTCGTACTATAATGTTCGTCATGCGCCGTATCGCTCGAACGAGCTTGGTTTGACCTGTAATAATACTGACCACGTCCCTACCTCGATACCCCACGGGCAATGGGATGGAGATAAACAGTATAACTTTAATCATCTATACTTTTAAATAAAATAAAAAGCCTTTATTCTGATATGCTATACATAATATTATATCGTTAGCACAATTTAAGAATGCGATTAACATAATTTGAATTTTGTGTTACCTATAAAAATTATGATTTTTGTGATACATTATTATTAGTTATAATTTATTTACATTGATATACATGTAAATCATTTTAATGTTCGTATAATATTATGAGGTGTTTTCCCTTTTTGTTGATTAATATTATGTCATTATTATCCAATCATATTAGTCATGTAAAAAAAAAGTAAAATTTAATTTCGCGTAAGAGTCGCCTCTACGGCGTAGGCCTCTTTACTTTTACTACACAGTAAATACCACTTACAATAGTTTGTGAAGTTAGGCTTTAATTTTGAAATATATTTGTCGTTTCAGTTACTGCGTAAAGACGTACAAGGGGCACCGCGAGTGGGTGCGCATGGTGCGCGTGTCGGCGGACGGCACGCTGCTGGCTTCCTGCTCCAACGACCAGACTGTGCGCATCTGGAACGCCGACACTAACGAGTGCAAGGTACGGATAACCCGCTGCAAACAGATGTATAAAGGGCACGACAAATGGAAATAAAGAAGAAAAAATTCATCACTGCAGTCGTCTCCGTAGGGGGCTAATCTCTTCGAGGGGTATGGGTTCGAGGCTTGCCTCTTTATCCGGGCGATGTGTCATTCTTCTAGACCTGGTATAAGGCTAAGGTTTTGCTGTCCTGCGGGGCTAGACAAAGTCACAGTCGTTTGGCGTTAACGCTAGTCGACAAAAATGTATGGGACAAAACAAATGACTGTAGAAAAACCACGATAATAATTACTAAACACGCTGTGTTTGATACTGTCGGCTGTCAATTGTCAAGCAAAGTACGCTAAAGTTATCTACAACGTCCGCTAGAACGCCAGCGAGCGTTCAAGTTGTCGTAGTTAATTATCAAAAACAGCGTGTTTAGTACTATTATTATCGTGGTTTTTCTATGGTCATTTGTTTTGTCCATACATTTTTGTCGACTAGCGTTAACGCCAAACGACTGCGACTTTGTCTAGCCCCGCTGGCCTGTTGGTCTGGTATATCTGGTGACCGCAGAAGGTCCTGAAGTAGCGGACGCCCTTTTGCTGGTTGACCGATACTCGGCGCGGTCCTGTTAAGGTATGCTCACGACCCGTAGACCATAGTCCGTGCGAGCGAATCGGCATCCCAACAGGATGTTGACGAACTCGCACAGTGGGCACTCTAGTGTCCGTTGCATTAGGCCATTCCTGACGTAACTAGGGGCTCCCACGATCAGGTAGTCACTTGTTTTGCTACTCCAGCAGTCGACGCTTCTGGAAGGCTCAAAATAGTGCTTACCAGGCATGTCCCATATACTTGACGTATACGGATATTATTACGGACCTACTCCTCGTAGACATGAAACTTGGTCAGAGTAACTTGTGTTATGTTTATGTTGTTTGATGTGTCGGTCAACAGATGGAGCTGCGCGAGCACGAGCACGTGGTGGAGTGCGTGGCGTGGGCGCCCGAGTCGGCCGCCGCCGCCGTCAACGAGGCGGCCGGCGGCGACAACCGCCGCGCGAACCACCAGGGGCCCTTCCTGGCCAGCGGCTCCCGCGACAAGTCCGTTAAGGTAAGCATCCGTTACGGAGACAAAGGAACAGCAAGCTATATCATGCTCAATAAATGTCAAAAACTAACCTCCTTATTCACACACGTAAAATAGCGGTAGAATACTTATTATCTGTTTTGCCTTTGTTTTTCAACAGTAATTTGATATTCAGATGAAAGAGACAAAACAGACAATAGCTAGCAATATTGTACTGCTATTTCACTCTAAAAGGGTAAGAATATCGCTGCAGTTAACTAAACGGAAAGCTTGGGGCCACTCTCACGATGTTTTTTAGTGACCGATCTTTTACTGGTCTGACGGTAATCATGGATTTTTCTGTGATTTACCTAATTTTAACCAACTAGGTTCAGTCTTGCGGTACGAACACTAATATGATCCTTCGGAACATTTTACGTCAACCTTCTTCATACAAGAAAATAGTAGCGCCATTTGTCAAAATGTCCGCAACTTGGTGGAAATCGTCCTTGTGGAAACACGCTTACGGGCTAATAACATAATACTGCGGGCGGCTTACAACTCACGCTGTTGGTGTCTAAAACAAACATTTTTAACACCAGTACTCTGGCGACATTTTTTTCACGTGGTCCCCCGGATCCTGTGTATACGTCTATTGGTGTGAAAGAGTAACAAACATGGCCATGGCAACGTTCGCGTGTTCATTGGTGCAACTTTGGCACAGATCTGGGACGTGAGCACGGGACAGTGCCTGGCGACGCTGGTGGGGCACGACAACTGGGTGCGCGGCGCCGTGTGGCACCCCGGCGGGCGCTTCCTGCTCACCGCGTCCGACGACAAGACGCTGCGCGTGTGGGACGTGGCGCACACGCGCTGCCTCAAGACGCTCTACGCGCACCAGCACTTCGCCACCAGCATCGGTGAGTTTCCGATACGATAACTGCTCACCGCGTCCGACGACAAGACGCTGCGCGTGTGGGACGTGGCGCACACGCGCTGCCTCAAAACGCTCTACGCGCACCAGCACTTCGCCACCAGCATCGGTGAGTTTCCGATACGATAACTGCTCACCGCGTCCGACGACAAGACGCTGCGCGTGTGGGACGTGGCGCACACGCGCTGCCTCAAGACGCTCTACGCGCACCAGCACTTCGCCACCAGCATCGGTGAGTTTCCGATACGATAACTGCTCACCGCGTCCGACGACAAGACGCTGCGCGTGTGGGACGTGGCGCACACGCGCTGCCTCAAGACGCTCTACGCGCACCAGCACTTCGCCACCAGCATCGGTGAGTTTCCGATACGATAACTGCTCACCGCGTCCGACGACAAGACGCTGCGCGTGTGGGACGTGGCGCACACGCGCTGCCTCAAAACGCTCTACGCGCACCAGCACTTCGCCACCAGCATCGGTGAGTTTCCGATACGATAACTGCTCACCGCGTCCGACGACAAGACGCTGCGCGTGTGGGACGTGGCGCACACGCGCTGCCTCAAGACGCTCTACGCGCACCAGCACTTCGCCACCAGCATCGGTGAGTTTCCGATACGATAACTGCTCACCGCGTCCGACGACAAGACGCTGCGCGTGTGGGACGTGGCGCACACGCGCTGCCTCAAGACGCTCTACGCGCACCAGCACTTCGCCACCAGCATCGGTGAGTTTCCGATACGATAACTGCTCACCGCGTCCGACGACAAGACGCTGCGCGTGTGGGACGTGGCGCACACGCGCTGCCTCAAGACGCTCTACGCGCACCAGCACTTCGCCACCAGCATCGGTGAGTTTCCGATACGATAACTGCTCACCGCGTCCGACGACAAGACGCTGCGCGTGTGGGACGTGGCGCACACGCGCTGCCTCAAAACGCTCTACGCGCACCAGCACTTCGCCACCAGCATCGGTGAGTTTCCGATACGATAACTGCTCACCGCGTCCGACGACAAGACGCTGCGCGTGTGGGACGTGGCGCACACGCGCTGCCTCAAGACGCTCTACGCGCACCAGCACTTCGCCACCAGCATCGGTGAGTTTCCGATACGATAACTGCTCACCGCGTCCAACGACAAGACGCTGCGCGTGTGGGACGTGGCGCACACGCGCTGCCTCAAGACGCTCTACGCGCACCAGCACTTCGCCACCAGCATCGGTGAGTTTCCGATACGATAACTGCTCACCGCGTCCGACGACAAGACGCAGCGCGTGTGGGACGTGGCGCACACGCGCTGCCTCAAGACGCTCTACGCGCACCAGCACTTCGCCACCAGCATCAGTAAGTTTCCGATACGATAAGTTTCCATCTTTCGTATTCCTAGACAAGTACATCTGGGTGAAAAGTGCATAGGCCTCAGCCCTCATCAAAACCTTACATCTGGGTGAAAAGTGCACAGGCCTCAGCCCTCATCATTACCTTACATCTGGGTGAAAAGTGCACAGGCCTCAGCCCTCATCATTACCTTACATCTGGGTGAAAAGTGCACAGGCCTCAGCCCTCATCATTACCTTACATCTGGGTGAAAAGTGCACAGGCCTCAGCCCTCATCATTACCTTACATCTGGGTGAAAAGTGCATAGGCCTCAGCCCTCATCATTACCTTACATCTGGGTGAAAAGTGCACAGGCCTCAGCCCTCATCATTACCTTACATCTGGGTGAAAAGTGCATAGGCCTCAGCCCTCATCATTACCTCACCAACTCAAGGACCTCACCACTAGACCAACTAGTGGTGAGATCCTTAGTTTGATTCCCGGGTTGGGTCAATAAAATTCAATATTAGTTCATTCATTAGTTATCAGGACATTCTTAGAATTAGCCCAGGGTTTGGAAAATGGTGGTGTTTCACATGATGTTTCACGACACTTAGGCATGCCTAGGAGAGCACGTTAAGCCGTCGGTCCCGCGCCTGTTCTCTCTCCGGTCTTGTCGGGGCTATCGGATTATGAGAGAGAGGGATTAGGAAGTGCACCAGTGCCTGCGCAAACTTGTGCACTATAATAATATGTTTCGCGACTGTGGAAAATCTCGGCAGAATTTTACCGCTGTGGTCAGATTAACCTGAAAAGGAATTTGGTGTATTCATATTGTTGAGCAAGTTTTCTTTTGTTTCCAGATTTCCACAAGAGCTTGCCATACGTGATATCGGGCAGCGTCGATCAGACCGTCAAAGTTTGGGAGTGTCGCTAAGAGCATTGCCATTTTAGTAACTTAAACTCACCGATGATATCTTTATTATTATTTTGTTCACATTCAATTGAACCGCAACGAGAGCGAAATAATGTGTTTTCGTTTTATTATTTCAATGGTGAAATCATTTTATGGAAACGGAAAAATAGTTTTGATTAATTTATTGAAATAATTGTTCTCCTATCTGTTCAGTTGAGCTGTTTTAAATTATGGTGTATATGACAATGCTATGTCTGCCTCGCTTAATTCAGCCACATAATAAACTACGTTTCATGGGACTAAATTAAATATGAAACCTTGAATTACAAAAGGAATTGCAGTGATCATTTGCAGGCATCCCAACCGGTTTTTTAAAGTAAAATTTCGAATGGCGTAGGTTAGCTGTCCTGAAACTGTAATTGTACGTTAAAAATTTACTAACGGGATATTATTCAAAATATTGCCACCCAGTATTCTCTTTAAACGATTAGAGTAAACACATTCCATTAAAACTTAACGGTTCATAGATAATTTGTATAAATAATATTAATAATTAATTTTGATATTGGATATTAGTTAAATTATTACAACATTAAAATAGGACGTAGCATTCGTCAGACACCCTATTTGGACTGTTCATACTCGTGCGCTTTCATTTTCATTTTAAACATGTTTAACAATTAAGCTCTTTTATCGAGTCATTTATCCATATTACATAATTCTTAACACATATGTAACAGGTAAGAGGTACTTAGAATCAAATTTTTATGATGTAAAGAACTTTCATGCAAGTTTTTACTACAAATTGTTTTATTATTATTTTTTATACAACATGTGGAAATACTGCCATTCCCGCAATTTTATTGTCGTAAGTGTTCTTAGCGTACAAACTGGAAAAACCTAATAATATTTGAACTTCGCGTTTAGACAACAGACGTCTACATAGTACACATGACCCGGCGGACCGCGGGAGAAAATGTCGCCATTTTACTGGTGTCAAAAATTTTCTTGACACCAACAGCGTCAGTAGTAAAGCCGACCGCAGTATTGTAGGCCGCGGTGCACGCCACAGACCACTACACTAGTTATTAGTTTGCATGCGAGTTTACACAGGGACGATTTCCGAAAAAATTCCGATGGGCTTAAGGCTCCCCCACACAGGCGCGTTATTATCGGTCGATAATAACGCAAGCGTTATTGCGATATCTGTTTTCAGTCCATTTTGTATTAGCATGCTCATGTTGTTACACACTGCTGCGATAATAACGCCGCAATGGAAGTATATCGGTCGATAATATCGCAAGCGTTATTGCGATATCTGTTGTCAGTACATTTTGTATTAGGATGATTAAGTAGTTACACACTGCTGCGATAATAACGCCGCAATGGAAGTAGGACGCTGCGTTCGTCGTGCGATATTCTCGTAAGAAATATCGCACTATAAAAACGCAGCTGTGTGCAAGGAATCGGGACGCATTATCGCAATAAGGCATGCGATATTATCGACCGATAATAACGCGCCTGTGTGGGAGAGCCTTTATCCTCAGGTTCATATCGGTGGTTTCGACTCAAGCCAGTTTTGATTACAAAGTCTCAAGATCAGATAGGAGACGAAAGCGCACGAGTGTGCGCCCGCCAGTTGAACGATGAAGTGAGGAGTTAAAAGCTGTGTTATAATTTAACATTTCATTATTCTATTTTATTTTATAGTTATTGTTTATTGAATAGGAACATTTAGATGTAACTTTATTTTGGTATGTATAGTTAATACGGTTTCGTACGTGTCCACTCTATGAAAACTTGTACCTTAATTTGTTTTAGTTTTTAATAATAATTATTAATTAAATTAATTTTGATGATTATTATTCATGACAATCATCCCTAAAGGGCATCACTCGGAATTTAAACGATTTTGGCCTTTCTCTGATCCTATCGTTGTAATTATTAAGTCAACTGAACATTATAACATTTTGAAAAGAAATAACTCGTAGAGTAATTAATAAAAACATACAGAACACACTTTTAAATAATTCATTTTTATCATGATCTCTGACAAATATTGTTCATTAGAGTTACGATTTAGATCCCACTTCTGATAAAATTTCATTATGGCCAATAAAAAAACTTAGCTCAATATGGGTGATGTCCTTAGTCATTTTACACGAATCATTATATGCAATCGAGAACTCATATAAATCTCTCCCTGTACATAAATGATGAAGCTTTGTCTCTACTCGATCGATTCTCATTGTGTTTGTTTGCGCAAGCCAACAGCATCAATGGGTATCCCATGAGACAAACTATAAATTCGTGTTATTACTATGGTAAATTCGATCGCAGATTGCCGTGACAACCGCATGTAACGCTATTACGCAGGGCAGAAAAAAATATACATGTCATTGTCGACTGTATTGACCGAAATAACTCTTGGTTAGCGTTAGCAATGAAAGACGAGAAAAAAATTCACGATGAATGAATATGTCTGACATTAGTTGGAGACTTGTGACATTTTCGCTGGGCTGTTTTTTGTATGAGATGATATTATATAATAGCAGTTAAGACTGTTAAGTTACTGTCACTATAAAAAGACATTAAAACGCCTCAAGAATGTTCGCAAGTGTTCGATGCAGTGAAGTCGCGATACTGGTGTCATTGATATTGCTAGTACTGAATACAGCGTTACATAGCGTTACATGCGGCTCTCTTGCGACAGTGTGCAATAAACTAAGATTAGACGCGGCCGCAGGAGATGGATGCTTTGTTTTTAACAATTGCAGTTTTAAAAGGACTTATTTTAGGTTTTGTAGATTCAAAACTTTAACTATAAGTTAGAGTGTTATATTTTAAAGATTTTTTTTTTACTATTTATTTATATCTTCAGTGTTTTAATTTTGTTATGTCTCAAACGAAATTCTTTGCTACAAGCTATTATAGTGCTTTAAACTATTAAATAAGATGTTTGCAAAAGGCATGATAATGAATAGCATAATTATAGTAATCAATAAATTGATTTAAGGTTCTATCCAGACATGACAGGGCCTAGGCGTCATCAGTGTTTCAGTAAATTAAACATGGAGATAATATAATTCTGGTAGCCTGGAACCTGATATGTGTGGATTAATCATATGTTTGAGTTCTAACATACTAGAGTTCTGCGTAAACAGAAGTGTGTGATATAATATTATAATTTTTTGTATTAACTATGCTGTTTGTGGTAGCTAGACACAACATAATACGATATGCAGGGGCCTGGTGTTACTTTTGAAGTTAAAAAATACGACGTTAGCGTAATTTTGTTATCTTGACGGTTTGTAGATAACATCAACTCCTATTAAAAAAAAGATTCCGACGAATTGAGAAACTCCTCCTTTTTTTGAAGTCGGTTAATAAGATTTACCGCCTAACAAATAAACTAAAATAGCGGTGGAATAGTTATTATCTGTTTAGTACTTGTCTGTCATCGGTCATTTGACATTGGAAGGAAAAAGGCAAAACTACCACTTCTATTTCACGTTTATTTGTAAAAGGGTTACTGTGGCAGTAGTAAGAGATACTTTGTCTGGGGGGTAGAAATATTTCGGAAGCAGAAATTAGAATTATTCCTTTTGATGTGATCATCCAAGTTAAAGAATTAAATTGATCACTCACAAACTAAAGGTTGTTGTCTCAAACAATATGAGTAACTCTTTGACTAAAGAAAGCTATAAGGTTACTTGGTTTGGTGTTTAATAATAATTAATCATTAATTTGCTTAAAACACGTACAGGGTTATTACATTAATGTTTTACTTAAAATTTTCGATTATAGCAGTTTCAGTATGTAAAAGAGTTTTTTTGCTGTCAAGATACATAGTGGCTCGCATCTTTTGAAAACCACGAATACCTAGGGGGTGTGATTGTAATTTTTCTACGAATTTTAGGGGTGTTTTATTCATTTACTTTCTTTTAACAGTAACGTTTTTACTTTTTACACATAATTATATTCTTCATCCAACAGATTAACAAAACGCTAATGTCTTGTTCTTTAACTGCCTAAGTCCCACTATTACTTTGATGCCCGTTTGTAGTTATTTATTATTATCGATTTCGAGGAAATTGGTTGCCTGATATTTTTATAGGATTTAGTAGTAGTGTAGTGTCAAGTGTCGTCATACTTTTAGAAGCTTTGCAGTGCTAGTACATAGACCTACCTATGTATCTACGGTCAAGCGCAAATTTCCGATTATATTATTATAATTACTGATTAATTTACTTAATAATAAATACTTTGAAACTGCCTTGCGTTTTTGAAATGAGAACATTAAGTTTATTTGTGGGCTTTCCTTCCATATAATAAAAGCCAATCGCCATGCGTTAGTCTTGCTAAAACAGAACTAGAAAATGGCTACATCGGTTTTGATAAAAAAAATCGTGTATGTTTGAGTAGTGTGTCTGTTGGTGATCTAGGGCAGGACAACGTTTGTCGGGTCAGTTGGCAAATATAAACTTACCCTTCTAATGAGTGACTGGTAATCTATAAAACATGTGCTTGTTTTGTTATTTAACAATAGCAAAATTTAACACAAAACCAAATTAATTTCTGATTTACTATGGCTACTGTTAGAAGGATTTAAACTTCGCCTACATACCTGAAATAGTAAAATTTTTGCGCTCCCGTAAGTAAATTAGCGTTCTCCATATTATGATTAATACTATTAAATACAGGTAGACTATTATTAAGTTTTTTTATAAGATTTTTAACATTTGTAAATAATTTAATTAAACATTTTAATTATTACTGTATTGTATAATTTAAATAAAATATTTTAGGTTTTAGAAATTATTAAAATTTATCTTTTATAGGTACTTCCTGATTAAATTCATTTTTTCTGACACAATGAGAATTCACAAGGAAATTTGCGTCTGTCTGAAAGGTCTTATGTGATACCATGCTAATGTATCTTAAATTGAACTGGATATTTTACTCCAATTTTTTTTTACTTTATTGTAAACTGGGAGAAAAATAATGACGTACACTGAAAAACTAATTAAAACTAACTAATAACAAAAAAATATGGGCGTTTAAATATTTCTGATTAGTCAGAGATAGCAACATTAAATTGTGACGTCCTTACTAATGCCTTGTAGCTTCGTGCGGCTTCATACAAATTTTCGTTTTGCGAGAAAGGGATAGAAGACCCTACCACTCCAAAATTAAAATGCCTGTAAATTTTTGATGGCTTTTAATATTTTTTTCAATGCAAGTCATTATTTTTATCCTAAGTTAATAATTAAGTATACATTTTTATCAAATTCAAAAGTAGTGTAATACCCAATTCACCGTTAGAAATATTGCATAGCATGGTAATACATTATTGTTTGCTTATTTTGATCTAGATTCTAGATTGGATAGAGCAGTTTCAAGGAGATTATATTATATTGTGCGTCTAAGTAAATTTTAAATTAGAACTTTTAAAACCAAAAAATCCACTAAAATCTACTATCTATAACCCGTTCGTAAAAGATTTGCTGATGACTTCCCCTTCCTCTTCATAGTACCGCGGCTCGCATTCGTCTGAAAACAGACGAGCGCGGTTCGCGGTAGTATGAAGTGGGAGGGGAAGTCATCAGCAAAGCTTCTACTAACAGGTGGTATTTACTGTATTACTTAGAAGTAGTCATAGTTAAATACCTACTCACATCATGTTGCTGTACATAAAACTTGTCAAATGAAGTTTTGTGTATGACATACTTAATTGAATACAAATATAAATTAGGCTTTAGCCATACTTACAAAAATTTAGAGGATCTTTTGCTCGTAAGTCGTAATCAGTAATTTTCTATGACTCAATAATTTTTGCTTTTAACTTATTGGTATTATAGTATATTAATATGTGTCTAATGCATTATTCTATTGTAGTAGCATTGTATATAATCTCCTTGATTCTTAATGTTATACAAAAGTCACATTAATATAGAGCTTGCAAAGTATAATGTATGTTTTACATGATTACATGAATAAGATGTTTGTATTACTATTATCTATTAAATAGTATTTTGCACTTTGTCAACAAATCGCTTAAAATTTCAACGAAATATGCATGTATATGTGAACAAAATCCTGTTGTGAAAATATTCTCTTGTAACCGCCATCTTTGTCTAATATAAACAATAGACAACAATGTTCAGAGGATTTTGTGTACGCCCATTTAACCAATGTACTTTGTCTAAAATATAGAAAATCAAAAACCAAAATTTAATAGAATTTGGTCTAATATTTTCTGTAAATAAATAAATTAATTAATATGTAATTTATCCAGTGTTTTTTTTTACATCCCTATACCTGCACGTAGTTCCGTATGAGTAGGTAGCGAGAGTTACGGACGTAAAGTAGGTTGGTATTATAGACATTATATATTTATACCCAGTGAAAAAATGTCGCCAGTTTATCGGCGCCAATAGAAAAGCCACGCTGTAGTTCGCTCAGCGACCATCTATAGAATTTTGATCGATGGCGCTACTGTTTCCTTATACCTACTAAAAAGGTTTTCGTAAATTGTTCGGATGCCCATATCCTGAGTTTTCATATCAGAGGTCGGATATAGTGTGTACTGTTTATAAAGGTCATGAACTCCAGCAGTGCGATCGGCTAAAAATATGCAAAAAATCTTTGATATGATCCCTTGGGATTTAACCTAAAATTTACATTACAACTTTATCCATGGAGTTAATATACTCCTTTTCTGTGATTTAGGATAGGATTGAAATCTGGGTTGAAGGCGCGTCACTGGTGTACATAGATCACAAATGGTGTATACAGTATAATCTGTGACTGATTTGGGGATCAATTGTCTGAGTTCGGTAGGTACTGTCCATGGAGTCCAACTCATGGAATTAATAAGTACTTCGTACAGTCGCGGAACGAAAAGGTTCGTCAATTTTCAAATTGATTCGTTCAACGTATCACGAGCACATATTACGTTTTGAAACTATGTTACAGAATAGACTCGAGTTAGAGAAAATAAAGTTTAACTGTTAGTTAGTAAAGTTCGAAATTGTTCAGATCAAGGTAGTTTGACTATTTATCTTGTCAACAAGATTATTATGGATAAACTGCAACCTTCTTGTTAATTCAACCTGACATTATTATTTCTGTTAAAACCTCATATTCAATCGGTCAATGTCAAAACTTCAAAATATCATAATATCTCCTAAATAACTAAGGTTTTAATGAGGTTTTAATGTTTTGGTAACACATTGACGGGATAGAAAAAACAAGCAAAACCCATAGATCGTAATAGAAAGTAGAGGATAGGAAACAAGAAATGTCAAGTGAAGCTTCCGTAGCCAAATAATGGCGAATGGGCGGCGCCTAAATGACATTTAAGGCTAGGGACTACCCCTACATCTGTGGGACTACCGATATCGATGTTTTTATATACTCGACAAAATTATCAGAAACATTATTTAAATATTATTATATTATAAACATAGGGTACTTTTTACTTACGTACGCAGGCAAAAGCTTGGGAATAAAGAAAATCGACTTATTTTAAAAATGATTTATTTCTTAACTCAGATTTATTTCTTAACTTAGATATTATATTTCTCAACTCAGATAACTTATGATAAAGTGAAAAAAGAAAAAAAAAAGTGAAGATATCATCTATATCACTAAACCGCCAGCGGCCAGATGCCGTGAGCAGTGGCGTCCTTTATTTTGCTCGACATCCATTTTTTGGGAATCTGAAATAAAAATAAAAGGTATAAGTAGGTAAATTTATATACAAACATACCTGGATGTATGCAGGCATGCATACATGCATTCACGCATGCATGCATACGTGCACTCACGCATGCATACATACATACATACATACTTTATTTTTCCCGGAGATGCAAAATTATTTTTTTGTGAAATAAATAAATTTTCGTAAAAAAACTAAAACTTTCGGTAATCCATATGACACCAGCTACTGACTGGCGTAACCATGACGTATCAATAGATTAAACGGACGTATAATATACTTTATGCAAAAAAAAATACAGGTATCCTCCACCATCGGTATTAAAACACACCTGTATTTTGAATATCACTTTTTTTGCGCATTGTAAATTTTTTGTGAGAAACGTCCATCAATGCCTCTTTTGCGGGCCGCTGCAGTAATGTAGGTACTAGATATATATAGTAGTATGCTAAAAAAATAACGGAATAGTCCGTGTACAATGGCTCTTGGCTTGAATTTTTGTCTTAACTCCGTGTTTTTATTTTTTAATAACTTTAAACTATATAATTGTCTATTGTGTGTAAGTATTTTCTATGTATTTATAACAGTAATATTATTATAATATTTACGTTGAATGATGAAAATTTTATTTAAATCACAAAATAATTAATTCGCATCACCTGGAAAATATAAGTATGTGTGGTGCACCCGCTCGTCCTACTGAATATCTCTTAAGTCGTCGTAACTTCGAACTAGGGCAACCTGATTTAAACCAACAGCCCTTACTGTTTCTCTCTCTACCCCTCAACCACCTTCAATGTGACAAACAGTACGTATTATTTCGATATTCAATTTGTTGATAAACAATACAATCCCAACACTACATTTACATTCAAACAAAAACTCGAGAAATAATCTAAGTTTTCCATTTTACCGCATAAATTTGAGTGTTTTTAATTAAATAAAGCAGAAGCTAAGCTAAACTTTACCGAAAAAAGGCAAAATACTCGTTACAAAAAGAGAAACTAGAAAAATTTAATGCTTACCTGTGAAATGAAATTCCTGGGATTCTTTCAGTGTTTTTGCTATTACAGCCTACAACTGAGCACTTTACCATTATTTAATGCTTATAACAACAACTTAAACATTAACCAATTTTAATAAAATACCAAACAAAATTTAAATCAACACCGGAAAAAAAAATAACGCCATGTTTACGGTCCTGAAAAAAAGCTTCAACACACAGATCGTATGACGTCATTTGACATTTGCGTAACGCGTTTACGCAATAACATAATCCGCCTGTCTCGTTCTAATAACGTAGCTTTCCATGAATGAGAAAGGCATGGAAATAGTTTTATATGTTTCATTCAAAAATACGTCATTTATCTATAGATAAGTAAAATGTAACAGATCCTCTTAGAATCTTTCATCATTGGCAAAACCTTATTCGATAGCAAACGTCATATTATTTATTCAAATGTTAGCAGCGCTGTTTCTTGCACTTGAATGTTGGCATAATGGACTCTTGCAGTACTAGAGTACTAGTGCAAACGAATATCGACACTAAGGTGACGAACCTTTTCATTCCGCGACTGTACAACGAAGTACTTATTAATTCCATGGTCCAACTATCATAGTCCGTAGTGGTCCGTAGACCATAGACAAGCCCTGTCAAATCCTTCACAAATATCAGCTTTTTATTGACATCTATCAAAGTCAAACAGTTGTCATTTATCAATTGTCATTCTTATTTCTCCATTGTACCGATTGTACCTAGTAGGTACCTATAGGTACCTACCTAGTCCGCTGATTTTTGTAGGTACCTACCGTTTATCATAATTTCAATTCGCGACGGATTTGTCTTTTCCCGCATACAATAAGATGAATTATTCATTGTTTATTTAGAAACTTTCTCATCAATTTGTTTTATCATAATTTTGAAAAGTTTTGAGCGAAATAAAAAAGATGGAGGTCGAAGAGTGCTTGAAAGAATGGGAAGATTTAGTCGCCGATTACAAACGCCTAGAGGTGTGTATTATAATTTAAGTTTACCTCATTTCCTTTCCCTTTTAGCCATTGCACTTTTGGACTTTACCCTTTTTGTCTTTTACACTTTTATTTACTGTTAACTTATCTATTACTGCCACTGAAACAAATGTTTCAGTGGCAGTAATTGAATATTGATGTCTTTCGCTTAGGTTATTAAATGTTCTTTTTTTTTTACATAATAGTATTTATATCATTGGTTAAATGTTAAAAAGAAAGCGTGATTCAGAGACCAAAGCCCCAAAATTAACTACGACAAAAAATGTTGCAGTCACCGACAAGGAAAAGAAGACATAACTATTATAAGCCAGATTCTCTGCTCATTCATTTATAATTTACAAGCCTGTAATTTTCAAACCCCTGATTGGACGTACAGCTAACTTTTATGTACGTGTGTGCATACATCCCTGGCGTTGCCAGGTATGAGGATGAAGCGAGACAGGCCATTTGATTGCATATCTGGTCAAAGCTAACCAATGTCTGGCTTGTCATTTTTACATTTTGCAAACAAGCAAGCACCAAGCTTGGCCGAACAAGATGGTACCTAATAATAAAAAAAGCTTGATCTTACATTCAACCTTTTTTGCTATTTATACTGCTGAGACAATCCTCATTAATCGAGGGTGTTTTTACCCAAATGTCTGGCAAAATGGCTTGTCTATTAGGTTTGCCGACCTGCCTGTGCAGCATCTAGCTATTAGGTTTGGCAACCTATTTTCCCTGTTTATCAATAAGGAGCAGAAAGAAAAGAGAGCGACAAAAGTAGAGAGACATATAAAGCCCTGTTGGCAACCCTATACATACTGCAGCACTCTATAATGGAAATGCTGTAATTTTAACCTCTGATTGCCTCTCTTTGCAGACAGTAAATAAGGATTATGTGGCAAAGTTGGAAGAACTAGAGGAGTTGCAGGCATCATGCTTAAAGGAGCTAAATCACCAAAGATACCGCATGTCTATTATAAGCAGCGCCTTGAAAAGGTCAGATGTGTAGAATGTTATTTGCAATTATCTTGATTACTTTACATTGAATGCATTTACATATAAATATGTACTTAGTATAGTTAAGTACTGTAACTACCTATTTGAATGTGATGTTTATTGGTAGCTTTATAAACTAGATTTTCCTGTGACTTCACCCATTTAAATAAATAAATATAAATATATGTATATCACACATTACACACATCGCAATCTAGCCCCAAAGTAAGCTATAGCTTGTGTTATGATTTCTAGATAACTGATAAATATACATGCATATTAATATACCTAAATATAATACATTGAAAAACACCCAGACACAAAAAAAAACATTTCATGTGATGAGCTGATACAAATATTTTCCAATAGTTGGAATCGATCCATGACCTCCGACGGGGATGGCAGGATTGCTACTGCTACACCATTCTGTCGTCAAATTTTAGTTTCTAAAAAATTCTGCAGAACCTCTTTTGCTTTTCGCTTTTGGCAGAAATATGAAAGTTTTTATTATTCATGTGATATATAAAATTCTCATGTCACAGTGTTTGTTGTGTTTGACTGATTTTTAATGATTTTTTTCATCTACATTTGGTAGGTTTGAAAATAGGTTGTAAGCTGTTATTCATATGCCTAAATGGCAAAACAACGTTTTCCTGGTCAGCTAGTAATGCTAGTATGTATACAAGAAAGGAATCAGTCTCTTTATTACATGAAATGCCCACTTAAATGTTTAAATCACACTGTAAATAATAATAAAGTTAATTAAAAAAAAATCTTATCAATGAGATTAGATAGTGTGTCCTACGATACAAGTATTTAAAGTCATGCAAGCATCAGGTCAGTGTAAGATAACACTAATATGTTGATGCTATCACTTATCAGTACAGAGCTAAGTTATGACTTGAACATTTGTAACTAACTTAGAAAATGTTCTCGCTTCCCTTTCTATTGATATGATATAGGCAAACCTGGTTAAGTGAGAGTTCAAGGGACCAAGACTTTCTTATGTAGGTCTCACTAATCTAAGTTTCAGAGGTAGAAAGGCAAAATGAAGGGACCTCGCAAATACTCACACTAATTGAATTGTTTTTTTACTCTATACAAGTTAGTACTTCACTGCGATCTCACCTGATGGTAAGTGATGATGGAGCCTAAGATGATATCGTACTAAATTGGAAGGGTAAGTAAATTCACCCCAACGGTTTCTACAAGCATCGCACCGGAACGCTAAATTGCTTGGCGGTGCGTCTTTCTTTCTCGCTTAAACAGTTCTCACTTTCTCAGGTTCGACGATTCTATGATAATATAATGAGTACCTACTAGATAACTATTTAGTTATCTAGTTTTCCTTGTGGATGTGGTGATTCGATAACTATTTAGTTATCTAGTTTTCCTTGTGGATGTGGTGATTCATAAAAGACAAAAGCTAGGATTATCTTAAATTGTACTTATAAAAATTACTGAATTAAAGTTATCATATCTTATTCTAATAATATATATATATATATCAGCCTCTAAAGTCTGAAAATCCATTGTTTGATTGAAATATTTAATAAAATGATTAAATGTATTAGATAGAGCATGACTCATTTAATGTGTACTCATAACACGAAAGAATCTAGAATCTGAATTTATAAATAAAGGAATATTATTGACCTGTTGATTTAAACATATAAACTATATGCTACTACAAGCTTGTTACTCTTAATAATAATCGAGATAATGATGCCAATTCTATTGTGCAAAATCTCCAAACTAATCAAAGATGTGTTGAAAGAATATTCCTATCCTTATCAAAATGATGCCCATAGTAAAGGATAGCAATATATTTATACGTGTCAATTTATTTTATATTACAGATTTTGTACAACAGAATTAGCACCAGTTTATAACCTAGATTAGGAGTCAGAACTTAGGTATAATCCAAAATTAAAATTCATATTGTATTAAGGTTCATGCGATTACAGCTTAGGGACAGACAGATAAACAGGCAAACAGTGAAGGTCTAGTAATATGGTCCCATTAACACTCCTTGGGTATAAAACAGGGAACCATATTTAAATTAAGTTATTTCACAAACTGTATTTATACTAAAAAGATCACCAAATACAAATAATGGGTAATCAATGTTTTGTTATTTCCAGGATGGAAAAAAAAGATGCAAAGAAAGATGAACGCCTCGCAAACTTGGAGAAGGAAATTATGAAACGGAAAGCGATGCTGCACGAAATTGAAGCGACGTTACCCAAACAGAACGGACTTTACCTCAGAATCATACTCGGGAATGTCAATGTGTCAATCCTTAACAAAAATGACAAGTAAGGTTCTAACACAACGAGAAGTATAGTAGGTGGCGTCTTAATTGAACCCTATGTTACGGCCCCTTGCCTGTCCAGACGAGGGCTCAGTTCCCGGGCCCATAGAGGAACGAGCCCGGACAGGTCGAGGGGGGACCGACTAGTGAGACTACACGGGATCACTAGTGTACGATCAGTCTCGGGTCGGATGACGGCATCCAATCCGAGTCGGATAGTAATCGAGTCTCACTAGTCGATCAGTGGAAATAGTAATCAGCGACTTTTACTAGACTACTACGGCAATCGTCAACTCGGGCAGCGACAGCCTTCGACAATAGAATCACATAGACAAGAAAAATAGAAGGCCACTAACCTGGTTGATGCATGCGACGATACTCGATGCGACGCCCCCTGTAGTGGATGTGGGACAGTATGTGGCGTGAAAGTGTAAATGTGTGTGTAGGTGTGTGTGTGGGGCTTGCAACCGTAGGGCCTCTGCACCAATCAGCTCCCAGACACGTCAAACACGAACACAGCTCCAATCGGTCGTTCGCCTCCTATGAGTGGAGTGCTCAATGCAGCAGCACAGTGGATCACAACACGCAACAATGAACGCGACGGTCAAGATATGTCAAGCGTTCAGGCTGGCTTCAAACTCCAACAAACACTCAAGCGATATCACAGCGCAAGTCGAGGCGGTCCCCAAACAATCAGGTCCGGGGAAAACAAACCGCGGCACGAAAACGACTCAGGCGCCTCAAAAACGGGCGTCCCGTTGCGCAGTTATTCGATAACTAAACACCCGCGCAAATATAAACGTGGCTACTCAAACGTAGTAATTTACGTCTCGCGACTACGCGTTTCAAAGACGACAAGTGATCAAATTACTTCAGCCACGCGCGGGGGACCGTTAAGTTTGTCGGTCGACAGCAGACTCGCTCCACAAGATGAGTTCACGAATACGCACAAAAGGTCGCGCCCCCACATAAAACTGTCTACAAGAATTGACGCGGTCCAAGAAGTACGTTTCTTGGGGTACAAACCGCCGGGGCAAAAGGGGCGCCGCAAAAAACCCAGCCGCACGCAAGGCTGTTGCTAGCTGACTCGTATCGTGCTTAATACTGGAGCGCACCGAAGTCGCCGCGTCATTGCAGGCATAAAAAATCTCGGCGACCGATGCGCGAGCGGGATAGGAAGATTGGCGTTTCCGCGAGTTGGAGCGGGAGCGCACGATTCGATACAAAAAACTCGCCGTAACCAAAGCGTGAGCGAGACGCGCGGATGAGGGCTTCCGCGGGTTAGAGAGAGAGAACACGATTCAATACAACACAATAGGCTCGACGCTCGCGCCAGCTACTCTCGCGTAAACAATCCCCCGCTCCGAATCTAAGAATGTAGATTCGCTAATCAATAGGCCGTTGGGACAACGTGACCACGGCACGTTGCAATACTGAGTCCCCTACAAATACCTCGGCCACCCGCGGAACGCCATCCGATCCAAATAACAGTTTAACAATGCGTCCACGACGCAAAATAGTGGGAGTAGATTAGATTCTTTAAGCATAACAAGATCTCCCATTCTAGACATGGCGGTGCCTACACAGTGCTTGCTCTCAACAAGTAAGTCGACGACCTCCTTCATAATCATAATAATCATAATAATTTATTTGCTAGATTGTAGGTATACAGTGGGTCTTAAAATTAAAATCATTATACTCAGCCACAATCAGCCAAAATTGGCATGCAAAATTTACAATCAAACCATGTTAAGTGAAAATCTTACTTAAAATCCAATATTACTAGTGAAAATACAATATTAACAATGTCAATAGAATTATTAAACTATAATGTCATGCAAGCGTCTATTATATTTGTCCCGATAGAATTTCGAATATAAGTACTACAAATTAGAAGAATTCCTATAATAATCTACCGATAAAATAATTGTGTCACATTTCAATTAATCACACAAATAAAGAAAGTCATTCACGGAATAGAAACATTTATCCAGGAGCCAAGTAAATAAACGATTTTTAAATGGTATTAGTGGTAATGTTTTAAAGTCATTAGGTAACTTGTTGTAAAGTTTGACACACATCGCATAACTACTTTTTTTGAAGTGGGTGCTCTTTGGCGGATGCTTTATGACCAGGCGATCCAGGTCTCTTTTCCGTCTCGGATATGCTTCTGAAACCTTAGTGAATAGGTTTTCATGACTTTTTACGAATACGCATGTTTCATAAATATACAGACACGGAAGAGGAAGAATACGTAACTTTTTGAAGTATGGTAGACATGAATCCTGATACTGAGCTCCCGTCATTGCACGCATGCATTTTTTTTGAGCTACGAAAACTCTATTGATTTCGACGGAGTTCCCCCATAGGATTAGTCCATAGCGCAGAACAGACGAAATATAGCTATGGTATGCTGCCAAAACTATGTGAGGTAAAGCTCTTTGGCGCAATCTGTACAACACATATACGTAACTGTTTATTTTCTTGCATATCATATCAACATGATCTTTCCAGTTTAAAGTGTTATCTAGTTGTAAACCTAAAAATTTTATATGTTGAGCTTCTTCCACTGGGGTGCCGTTGTGATTTATATTTAGACGTGGTTGGCATTTTTTACTACTGATACTAAATTGAATATATGAGGTTTTAGCAAGATTAATTTTTAAATTATTGTAGTTTAACCATTCTACAACTCCAGATATTTCATTGTTTATGTCTGTCTCATATTTATCAACGTCGTTCTGGTTATTAGATGTCATTATAATAGAGATGTCATCAGCAAATAAAAAACATTCATTTTTTACCACAGTAGGCAGGTCATTGATATAAATAAGGAACAAATATGGTCCAAGGATACTCCCTTGGGGGACGCCATAGTGATTATACTTATATTTCGATTTATACGCAACTTCTATGCCATCATTACTAACTGCATCTATTTGAACACATTGTTTGCGATCATTAAGATATGATTTAAACCATTCTAAAGCCGGCCCTCTTATACCGTTGGCTTCTAATTTGCGCAACAGTGTAGCATGCGAAACAAAGTCAAAAGCTTTGGTCATGTCAAAGAAAATTACAGATGTAGGTTTTCTAGAGTCTATGCTCTGATTTATCTTACGTAACAGTTGGAAAGCCGCTAAGGTTGTCGATTTATTCTTTTGGAAGCCAAATTGTTCCTCTCTTATAATGTTATGTTTGGAGAAAAAATTAACAATTTGTCCATACATGGCTTTTTCAAAGATTTTCGAGATTATGGGAATCAGT
The DNA here is from genome assembly GCA_036785405.1 of Coenonympha arcania. Lineage (NCBI taxonomy): Eukaryota > Metazoa > Arthropoda > Insecta > Lepidoptera > Nymphalidae > Coenonympha > Coenonympha arcania. The sequence continues at coordinate 11,886,551 of CM072067.1, forward strand.
GTAATAGGACGATAGTTGTTTAAGTTTTTTCTATCTCCTTTCTTATATAATGGTTTGACTATAGAGACCTTGAGGTCATTAGGAAACTGCCCCTGTTCAAATGATAGGTTTATCAAAAATGTCAAAATTGGTACTAATTCTTTTTTACAGATTTTTATTACCTTTGTATTTATTTCATCGTACCCTTCCGATTTTGTATTTCTCAGGGATGAAATAATTTTATCGACTTCTTTCTGCACTACAGGTTTAAGGAACAGGCTAGCACCTGATTTATTTTGATTTATGTTTAGTTCGAATTTACTATTGTTGTAGTGAATAGAGTTATTTGAAGTTAAGTTTATTAAAAAGTTATTATACTCATTTGCTATTTTTTCAGGGTTAGTCACTTCAGCATTATCAACCATTATGGAATGCATTTGGTTGTTAGTGCGACTTTTTGTTTCGGTTTTTATGATTTTCCAAGAAGCGCGGCACAAATTATTACTATTTTTGATGTAATTTGTATTACTTAGCTTTTGTGAGGCAGTTATACATTTTTTTAGCGTTTTAGAGTAATTTTTATATTTTCTATTTAAATCGTGATTGGTTCCTTTATTTTTGTGTACAAGATATTTAATCGTCCTTTTGGTTTTACAACTAATTCGAAGGCCTTTAGTAATCCATTTTGGCCTTTCCGAATTGCAAGATATTTTTATTTTTATTTTTGGAAAGCACAGTTTATAAAGTAACGTTAGTAAGGTATGAAATGTTGTGAATGCTTTGTTCAGGTTATGTTCCTCAAAGACATTAGTAAAAGATAAACTAGCTAGGTGCTTTCTAAAGATGTTTATATTGTAGGCACTGTAGTTTCGCTTGTATGTATATGAAGGTAAGGTTCTGTACCATTTATTGTCAGCTTCAAAGCTTAACATTTGAGCCGTATTATGATCCGAGATATCATAATTGTGGATTGAGCCTTTTGCTTCGTTAATGTTACTTATAATGTGGTCAATGCACGTGTGATTTCTGGTAGGTTGATTGATATGAAGGATGAGATTGTAGTTTTGTATTAGATCTTCTAATCGTTGTGAATGTCTACTACGATTCAAAGTGTTTATATTTAAATCACCTGCGATAATAATTTTTTTAGATTTTCGGTACAACTTTTTCAAAACTATTTCTATTTTATTAAAGAATATATTGAGATCTGATTTTGGTATGCGATAAACACAAATTACAATTAAATTATGGCTTGGAACTTCTATACCGCAACTTTCAAAATTTTCCTTTTCACTGATACCGTCCAAGTAATCTAATCTTTTATAATTTATTCCATTGGCCGTTAAAATGCAGACTCCAGACTCCAGACTTCAATAACGATTGGTTCCCTTATAATTAGTCCAGCAGTCTGTCCGAACCAAATCGGGTAGGCCGCGACGGCTCACGAGGCGGCCCAGAGTGGCCACGAACGCCTCCGTGCTGAGGGCACTGACAAGTCCCAAGTGGACTGCCTTGGTTGCAAGGCAACCAAGGACGCACAAGTAGGCCTCAAAAGACCGAGCATTCTTAAGGTTAGAGCTCTTCACTAAGAAAGGACCGGCAAATTGGTTCCAACACCAGCGAAAGGTCGAGCAGCCTTTACGCGGTCCGCAGGCAGGTCACTCAGCACAAGCTATGCAATGGATGCCTCCAAACGATAGCAAGCAATACAGTTGAAGATCACGCTTCGAATGGTTCGTCGGCCTGCCAAATCCAAACTCACGCTGCAAATGGCTGAGAGGGTATTGCAACCCGCATGAGTATTTAAAAATGCCAAGATTATGGACCGAAGTCCGGAGCCAACACAGGACAATCTCACTGTCCGACCACGCAAAAACGTCCACCATGTTTACCAGAGACTTCCAAGAAGCGTGGACGTGGTTTAGTAACCGGGTCAATAGTTGGCTCCACAAGTTCAACTTAGAGATTGTTAGACGAGACCTGATAGATGCAACCTTGCACTTAGCTAGGACAAGGTGCAATGAGACTTGCCCTGAAGCGCTCACCCACCACGACGACGCAATCCAGCGCTGTGATCCGAGATCTAGCAGCGCGCGTACCATTAGCCACTCACCCTTCGGGTTAAACACCCTGACCAAAGCCGTTGGTAAAAGTACAGTCTGGCAGACCGGCTTATGGTCGTTCAAATTGTCAGGTGAGGTGGCGGTGGTGGGAGCCAAGGCAGCAGTAAGTCAACGGGAGTTGCCCCTTTCGGGCAACTCCTCTAGCCTTGGGCGCTCGTAAGGGCCTTCTTGGGGAACTTCTATCACATCAAGAGGTGTGGTGCCCCCAGGGCACACCCAAGCGTCCCTCCCGGTCTGAGGGGGTCTGGCCTGGTACGACAGCCGCGGGACGACGTAGTGCGGAGGGGGGTGTCCAGACCATCGAGGGAGGTGTCGCTCCAGCCTGGGGTATTCAGCCAGAGGAGGGGAGGACCTCCTTGGATCAGGCTGAGCGACGGCAAAACCTCCCTCAGGGTTGACAGAGGGCGGAACGCCCCCGCCCCTGGAGGGCTGCACCCCCGCCCGAGGGGGGGGTGAAGCCCTATCAAAACCAGGGGCCGAACTGAAAGTGTCACCACGCCGTCTATCGGCTGGGCCTGTGACCGGTGAGGAGACTCCACTCCTGCCGGGTGTCTGCTCAACCACCTCCTGCCTACCGACGCCATTGCGGTCGAGGCAAAGAATAGGAAGGTGGTTGCCCTGACAATGTGGGCAAGGCCGTTGGTGCTGGCAGTTGCGTTGCAAGTGCCCACCTAAGCAAGAGTAGCACCAACGGCGCTCCCTTGCGATGGCCCTACGTGACTTGGGCGGTCTCTCCAAGAATTTAGGGCAGTCGGTCGTCGTGTGCGTAGAAGCACGGCAATAGTGACAGGGGGTCACCTCGGTCGCAGCAAGACCACTAAAGTTTAGAATTGGGCGGCGTCCAGTCTCCTGCGCTAATTCTGGCTGCTTGGAACCCCTGGTGGAAGTCGTGGGTTTAGAAGGTGGCGTCGGTCGAGCCGGCTCCTTTGCCGGTGTTCCCGAGGCCACGGCATTCTCCACCTGGCGGCTCTGTTCCTCAAGGAACTTTAAGAGGTCACTGAACGGGGGTATATAGTTAGCCCCGTCCCCGCCGTACCTCTCTTCAAATCGGATCCGCAGATCGAGAGGCAGGCGGGACAGAACCAGGTGAAGAAGCCAGAAGGACCACTGATCCACCGGTAAGTCAAGTTGTCGAAGGGCGTTGCAAACAACCACGACTGGGTCAATGATCACCTCCCGGAGACGTGCTAGGTCTTTCAAAACCGGGAGGGATATTAACTCCATCATGTGCGCGTCAGCAAGGCGGCGCACATTGGCGTAGCGCCTCTCGAGGAGTTCTCTGGCCGTGGAGTAGCTGGCGTCAGACAACTTCAAATGGCAGACTACCCCCAGTGCCTCCCCTTGAAGGGAGGTCCGCAAATAGGCCATTTTTTGGCCCGGGGATAGGTCGCGGCGGGTATGGACTAGACTGTCGAAGATGGAGATGAACCCCATCCAGTCTTGAAGCCGCCCACCAAAGGGTGGAAGGTCCAAAGTAGGCAGCCGACCCAATAGGGCGGGCTGCTGCTGCGGGCGAGGCGACTCGCACAGAATGCTCTTTCGAGCCTCACGATTCATTTTGGCCCCAGCCTCGAGCACATCGTCTGTGAACTCGAAGAACTGCTCGTAGTCCTTCTGGGCCGATTCTCGCGCCTCGTCGTCCTCCACTGTAGCAAGGAATTCCGAATAGGCCTCTTCAAAATGGGCTCGTCTGGCAGGGAGCTGCTCAAGGCGGTGGAGCAAGCTAGCCGTCCTGTCTGGACGAGTAATAAGCGCATGCGCGCTAGCTGCCCACCGCAGCTCATCCTGCATACGGCGCACCGGAGGCTTATGCGAAGGCATGGCGAGACTGCGCGAGGATAATTACAAGGAAGTAGAACAAGCACAGATGCAAACACCAACACGTGCAGAACGCTAATCAAGGTCGCGGTTAACAAACGCGCGGCACGCGGTAAATAACGCGGCGTTGCTACAAAAACGCGTGGTGTAGCGGTACAATAATCTGTGGCCGTTAACGCGGCGTATCGGTCCGACACGTGGCGTACCGCGCCTACAAACGTGTGACCGACAGAGATACGCGACGAATTAAATACGCGCAACAAATATCGATATCGACGCGCCGAACGTGTAAAAGCCGCTTAACCAAAAGGCGCGAAACCACGCTCTGCTACCACATGTTACGGCCCCTTGCCTGTCCAGACGAGGGCTCAGTTCCCGGGCCCATAGAGGAACGAGCCCGGACAGGTCGAGGGGGGACCGACTAGTGAGACTACACGGGATCACTAGTGTACGATCAGTCTCGGGTCGGATGACGGCATCCAATCCGAGTCGGATAGTAATCGAGTCTCACTAGTCGATCAGTGGAAATAGTAATCAGCGACTTTTACTAGACTACTACGGCAATCGTCAACTCGGGCAGCGACAGCCTTCGACAATAGAATCACATAGACAAGAAAAATAGAAGGCCACTAACCTGGTTGATGCATGCGACGATACTCGATGCGACGCCCCCTGTAGTGGATGTGGGACAGTATGTGGCGTGAAAGTGTAAATGTGTGTGTAGGTGTGTGTGTGGGGCTTGCAACCGTAGGGCCTCTGCACCAATCAGCTCCCAGACACGTCAAACACGAACACAGCTCCAATCGGTCGTTCGCCTCCTATGAGTGGAGTGCTCAATGCAGCAGCACAGTGGATCACAACACGCAACAATGAACGCGACGGTCAAGATATGTCAAGCGTTCAGGCTGGCTTCAAACTCCAACAAACACTCAAGCGATATCACAGCGCAAGTCGAGGCGGTCCCCAAACAATCAGGTCCGGGGAAAACAAACCGCGGCACGAAAACGACTCAGGCGCCTCAAAAACGGGCGTCCCGTTGCGCAGTTATTCGATAACTAAACACCCGCGCAAATATAAACGTGGCTACTCAAACGTAGTAATTTACGTCTCGCGACTACGCGTTTCAAAGACGACAAGTGATCAAATTACTTCAGCCACGCGCGGGGGACCGTTAAGTTTGTCGGTCGACAGCAGACTCGCTCCACAAGATGAGTTCACGAATACGCACAAAAGGTCGCGCCCCCACATAAAACTGTCTACAAGAATTGACGCGGTCCAAGAAGTACGTTTCTTGGGGTACAAACCGCCGGGGCAAAAGGGGCGCCGCAAAAAACCCAGCCGCACGCAAGGCTGTTGCTAGCTGACTCGTATCGTGCTTAATACTGGAGCGCACCGAAGTCGCCGCGTCATTGCAGGCATAAAAAATCTCGGCGACCGATGCGCGAGCGGGATAGGAAGATTGGCGTTTCCGCGAGTTGGAGCGGGAGCGCACGATTCGATACAAAAAACTCGCCGTAACCAAAGCGTGAGCGAGACGCGCGGATGAGGGCTTCCGCGGGTTAGAGAGAGAGAACACGATTCAATACAACACAATAGGCTCGACGCTCGCGCCAGCTACTCTCGCGTAAACACCCTACGAAGAACATATTTTCGGGTGTTGTCAACTAAGGTGTAGTACGAGGGGGCCGCGAGGAGAGCGAGTAAATTTTCGCAGACGGCAGCTATTTTGGGTCAACTTAATTCCCACATACCCATGGGTTTTACGGGCTGTAAAATTAATATATTATTGTGACTTGATTCAGCCCTCTATGGGACCAAAAGACATTAGTCTGATGATTAGACATTACCATTGTTTTTAGTATTCCTGAAAATACCTGTTTCTGAGAAAAAGCTTTAGGAGTGGCACACAGACAGGCGGACAATATAGTGAATTATTATGGCAGGCCTCCGAAAAACCACAGGTGTACTTCTGACTTTTGAGTTTTGGCCAGGTTAGGTTAGGTTTGGCACTATTTATTTCAGAAGAAAATTATGCCACATGTAACAAAACAATACACCTTACGTACTAAAACGATGCCTGAAGATTCCCCCACTCGGGCAACAAAAACCAATAATTGCCCAAGTGCACCAGACACTTGCCCAGTTGCACGAAACAAATTCAAAAACTTAAGTGGTCCTTAAACTAATTTAATCACCATCAATGTCAAAAAATGTATGAAATTTTGACATCTCTCGCACTTAAATTTTTTAATTTATTTCGTGCAACTCGGGGACTGTCTGGCACAACCCGGAAAAAGGCCCCAACTCAGCATGGTGCTGTGTGCCCCAGTATAAATATTACTTGAATCAAATATTAGTGATGAAAACATTGTGAGGAAACCTGCATGCCTGATAGTAGTTCATGTTCTCAAAAGTGTGTAAAGCTTTTGGTCAAAAGGAGTCCCAGCTGTGGGTTATTTACATGAGAATATTGAGGCTAAATACAATTAATGTAGTCTAATTAAGTGCATAGAATGTGTATCGAAACATGGTCGTAATTCAATAATTCCTTTAAAATATTAGGTAGGTATGATAAAAATCCGTTTAACTTATTACCTTTCAAAGTGAAAAGATATCATATCTTTTTTAACGTTAATTGTTAATGCCAGTGTTTGTTATCTTTCAGATTCAAGTACAAGGATGAATATGAAAAATTCAAGCTAATCCTCAGCGCGATCGCGTTCGTCCTCGCTGTTGCTAACCTGTTTATAGACTTTAGGTGAGACCTGGGCTTCATCTGCTAACATTTTTGAAGGTAGAATTGATCTCAATCACTTTAACGCGATAATGGTGCCAATTTTGTGTACTCTGTGCTTCTATATAGATTGTATGTCTATACTGCGTTCAGCGTTATTTTGCCTCTGACAGCTGTTTCTGTTAGGTTGGCATTACCCGCCATTCTTGCTGACAAGTACCTTTAACACAGTGTGAAGCTCCTTGCGTTTTTCTTAATTTTTTTTTATTTTAAACGTGTTAATCATGCCAAAAAGGATTCAAAGTAGCGGCAGAAAAATTGTATCCTCAGTTCGTAATTTTTGTGAACGGGAAAAAGCTAATGGAGGACCAATAATCCCATTTGAACATGTTCGTCAACGTGTAGCCGCCATGACTGGTAAGTAAATTAGTGTTACCTGCTATTAATAGTTTCCCGTTATTAGGGATCGAAAGTTATTTGTTTTGCTAATAGATTATTGTTTGTATGTAGGCACGATGTTTTAATTGTAATACATTCCGTACATAGGTATATGTATAATAATAATTATATTTGTTTTAAAAACATAGTATTTGATTCTTATTGTATAAACTAGCTGCGCCCTGCGGTTTCACCCGCGCCAGTCCCGATCGATTTTTTTTCTTTAATACAAACCTTTGTTACATTATGTATTATTTAATAACAAGATTAATAAAAAAATGTACAATATGCATGTTATTAATGTAATGTTTTGTATTTCAGGCGTTTCTGAGAGAACTGTCACCACTATTACCAAGGAGTGTGAGGTTGCTGCTTCCACGTCTAAGAAAATATGTACTCCCAGGAAAAAACGCTGCCAATCGAATAAAATTCAGTTAGATGATTTTGAACTATGTGCAATCAGAACTAAAATACATCAAATGTACGTAGTCAGAAAGGAGTTGCCTACTTTGGGCAAGCTTTTGGCTGAATTAAAAATTGATATTAACTTCAATGGAGGTCGTACCACACTATGGAAAATAATTCGGCAAATTGGATTTAGATTTAAAAAATGTGGTTCTAAAAGAAAAATTTTAATGGAACGATATGACATTGTAGCCTGGAGGTACAGATACTTAAATATTTTAAGACAAAATCGAAATGAAGGCCGACCTATCGTATATCTCGATGAAACTTATATACACGCTTCATATTCTGTCAACAAATGTTGGCAGATGGAAAATGAACAAGGTGTTTTAAAAAGCGATTCAGTTGGTGCACGCTGGATCATCGTTCATGCAGGTGGCGAAATGGGGTTTATTCCAAATGCACAATTAATATTTAAATCGCAGTCGAAATCAGGAGATTACCATGATGACATGAACAGGACGAATTTCATGAAATGGTTAGAAGACAAACTCATCCCCAATTTACCGCCTAATAGTTTAATTGTTATGGATAATGCGCCCTATCACACTGTAAAGGTGAACAAGGCACCAACAATGAGCTCTACCAAAACTGATATGCAAAATTGGATCACAAATAAGGGGTTATCTTATCTTCCTACTATGGTGAAAGCTCAATTATACGAAATTATAAAAGAGCATAAAGAAGCTCCAAAATATGAAGCTGATCAACTTCTTGAAGCGCATGGACACAGTGGCTAGGTTACCACCATACCACTGCGAACTTAATCGTATAGAATTTATGTGGAGCCTGTTGAAAAGGCGTGTAGCTGCTAAAAATGTTGGACAGGAAGCAGACAAGATACTGCAATTAACAGAAGAAGCGTTCCAATCGATCACTGCAGAAGACTGGCAGAAGCAGTGTCAACATGTGTGCCATATTGAACAACAGTTTATTAAAACAGATGGAATTATAGACTCTGAAATCGACAAATTTATTATAGAATTAAATGACGAGTCTGATACAGAATCGGACAGCAGCAGTTCCGACGATTCACGTTCATCAGCAGACAGTGACGAACCACTAGCGACCCGCTTGGATCACTCTTATTCAAAATAAATAAAACCTATAAAAATGTTGTTTTAATTTAGTCATATATTACCTATGTATATAGATAAATGCAAACTTGAGGTACATAATACTAATTCAAATACCTATCCTAATTATTTTAAAGTACCGGCGCCGCGCCGGCGCCCTGCAGTTTTACCCGCATAAGTCCTGATCCCGTACCTATGAATATTGGGATAAAAATATACCCACAAACCAAATCCAAAGATTACAAACTTAAATTCTAACATCCAAACTTTGAGAAATTTAACTATGAAAATATTTCGCAGTTTCATACCGGGTATCTTACAAACCTTAAGCGGCAACACAGAGCTCAGGTTAGCCAATATGACAGCCAGAGGCAAAATAACGCTGAACGCACTGTAAGACCTAAGTACAAGTCAATGAATAGAGGGTTGACGACCTCCCTGGCACAATGGCACACGCTTTGATTTGAGCGGCATGTCGCGGCTGCTTAAGAATTTTATAAATTCTAAAATTAAACTTCGGATGTTTTATTTTCAAAATTTTGCTTAAGATCAAACTAAAATTATGTTTTAAAATATACTAGTAACGCCCTTTCATATGACTCGACTCGATATTGTTCATTTTAAAATTTTGACGCCTAGGTTTTCCCCCCTTTCACGTTCTACAATTTTTCATGACAGCTTGAATTGTTATTGTATTAATCGAGTGTGACAGACGGACGGACGGACGGAGAAATTATCACCCATTTTTACCATTTCGGTAAAGGTTCTCTTAACCGGTTAAAGGTAAGGGTTCTACTTAAACATAAGATGTGTGTTACCATTTCAGGCCGTTACAATTGATCCTGATATTCCTGCTGGTGTGGTACTACTGCACGCTCACCATCCGCGAGAGCATCCTGAAGGTGAACGGGTCGCGGATCAAGGGCTGGTGGAGGCTGCACCACTTCATATCCACCGTGGTGGCGGGGATCCTGCTCATCTGGCCGCAGAACGAACCGTGGAACGAGTTCAGGCATACCTTCATGTGGTTTATCGCTTATATCAGTAAGTTCGCATTTTTTTTCTTTGTTTCTCGTATCCTGATCCCATAAAACATGTTATAGATATTTCCATCTACGATGACGTGCCCCACTCTGTCAAACTCCATACCAAAAGCGTGAAACGTAAGCGATTTTGACAGAATAGGGCGCGTCGTCGTGGATTGAAATATCTATGCATATCGATACTCTTTGTACAATTGCGAAATCAGAAAACTTAAATCATCTCAGCCTGCGGACGTCCACTGTTGGACATAGGCCTTCCCAAGCGCGCGCGAAAACTTAAAGATGTATAGGAATTATGCCTTGCTTTATTATCAACAAGTCATTTCATCGACCCACATGTTATTCTCTTCACACACATGTTATTCTCTTTTTTAGTTTTGCGATTGTAGAAAGAATATGGTACCGATATCCACGCTAGACCTGCAGCCCGCTAGTCATATCACATAATTATGATTGTCACAGAAATCAGGGGATAGCTCAAATGGAACCAAATTCAAAAACTTTATGAGAATGACAGTTGTTCTTGTGATCAATTTAGCGATCGAGACCAATAACAAAATATGCTGCGCTAAGGGGACGGGAAATATGTGACGTATGTTTAAGGGGCCAAATTTTCTCAAATATGGCGTCGTTCTCGCCCGCAATATTTCGGTACCGCTGACAGCACATGGTGTTGCGCCATTTTACAGTATTGACAAATTAAAAAGAATGCTTCAGGGCGGAGCCTAAAAATACATGCGTGACGTCACTAGGCACTGATCCTTTATATGTTTAATCGATGATCGACAAATTGCAGGCAGATACTGTTTGCTACCGGTTTAGGTGCGTTAAATTTTAAAGACGCTAAAAACAGAATCGCTTCCAACAATTACTTATCAACCATTGCAGGCGTGGTGCAATACATGCAGTTCAGGTACCAGAGCGGCGTGCTGTACCGGCTGAAGGCGCTGGGCGCGCGGCACAACATGGACATCACCATCGAGGGCTTCCACTCGTGGATGTGGCGCGGCCTGTCCTACCTGCTGCCCTTCCTCTTCGGCGGCTACGTGTTCCAGCTCTACATCGCATACACGCTCTACCATATCAGCTACCACCCGGAGGCCACGTGGCAGGTATGTACGATTAAACTCCACGGGTACTTAGCCCGCCAAATTCAAATTGTATTTAGTTTTTGACGTGACAACGTCTTATAAATCGATAGAGCCGGTTGCACGCCCGAAAAAACATGACTCATCCGGCGTTACCTCGCTCATGCGGCGTTACCGGCGTTACCTCGCGAGCGCGGAACGAGCGACAAAGACGTTGTCACGTTCAACTATCGTCAGTAAACCGACTTTACAGACAACCAATTTTTTTGCAAATAGTCCTATTATAGATATTGCAATCCACGACGGCACGCCCCACCCTGTCAGACTCCATATATTGAATGGAAGCAGGCGTTATTTTGCGGAAATCCATAATTAGCAGGACAGATTGATTTGTTTCGCTAAAATCTGCTACTTGAAAAGATTCTGTATGGTACAATATGCAGAAACACTGCCCACATGAAACACCACACAATTTTCCAACACTTTCTTCGACGCACGTTTCGTCCCGACACCGACATCCTCAGGAGATGTTGACGAATTGTGAATTCGAAATCGTAGAGATACGATACGAATTGTGAATTCTACGATTTTGAATTGTGAAGTCCATACAGAATAATTTCAAGTAGCGGATTATAGCAAAACAAATTAATCTGTCCTGCTAAACTCCATATAAATCGAATGAAACATAAGCGATTTTGACAGAGTGGGGCGCGTCGTCGTGGATGGAAATATCTATATTATAGTTTTATGATGAGGATAATGCCGTAAATAATAATCACTCGACTACTTATTGTTTTGAATAAAAGCTTAGCTCACACATCCTCTGCACGTATCTGGGTATTGGTTCCCAATTCTTCCAAAGGGGGGTAGCTGCATAAAATGGAGATTCTTGATAAGAATTTTTATGATAATTGTGCTATTATTGTTTGCGCAATTATCATTGCCATAAACCTACAATATGTAGCTAATCTACTAATGCATAAAACTAAATACAGATGAATTTGACGGGCTAATTTTGCTTACTGGTCTACCCGCCAAAATTTAAAATTTATTTGGTTGTTCCACAATTTGTATGATATGAAATATAGTAGTAGACAGTTAAATTGCGGGAATATCCGTATTATCTTCACACGTTTATGTCAAAATATTTGGTTAAATGTGTCAATTTTAAGAAATTACTACCCGTTCACAGAAGCTTTGCTGATGACTTCCCCTCTCACTTCATACGACCGCCACCGACTGTTATCAGACGATTGCGGGTGGCAGTCGCATGAAGTGGGAGGAGAAATCATCGGCAAACCTTCTGCGAATGGGTTATACTTAGTTCGAGTATCGAGTTTCTTGTGAGGTACTCAGAATAGTACCTAACATGTGAAGATAATATTGCCGTTTCTGCATCTTTACTGTTGGAAATTACGATTTAAGTGATTTCTCAGCGGATTTCCGTCGAATACTCGTACAGAGGGCACTGTTTCCAATCGATTACCGAACTGAACAGGTGGCAGCGTTAAGTTTTTCGTTCCTGCTGATCGGCATCGGCAACACGGCCACCACTCTCATCGTGATCCCGCAGAAGCTGAACGAACAGGTACCCAGCTGACTCTGAGCGCCGCACGCACCTTTGCGCACGAATCCTTCCTGTACTGCAGGGCGATCGGCTAAAAAAGTATCAATCATTAAAGAACTGTATCAATGTCAACACATGGGTTTTGACCAATGACGAAATACGCTAAGAGGACGGGAAATATGTGACGTATGTTGAAGCCAAAAATTTCTCAAAAATGGCGTCGCGCGTCGTTACCGTCCGTACGTTTCGGTACCGCTGACAGCACACAGCGCTGTCAGTCGCTTACATTAGCGCCATTTCACAGTTTTGACAAATTAAAAATGATTCTTCAAGGCGGGGCCTAATAATTCATGCGTGACGTCACTAAGTGCTGATCCTTTATGTTTAATCAATGCTTTTGACCAATCACAACACTTGAAAATCCCGTTTTGACATTGATGCAGTTCTTCAATAATTGATTAATTTTTAGCCGATCGCCCTGCTGATCTCTATTCTATGGATCGCTGTCTGTCAACGTAAAACTGAAGAAACTTGATTTTCGCCATTTTGGCGCTGATTGTTGCGTAACCTGGCGTGAGCGTCCATGGAACTAAAATAAAAATTATAAAATGACCAAAACGACGGTCACTACCAACAAATGTCAATTTAGTACCGTGGATGTTCGAGGGTGGCGTTTCAAATCACAAAAAAGGAACTGACAGATGTATATAATGATTCATCCATAGAATAGGGGTTGTGCCTTGTCGCCAGTGACGCTAAGGTGATATAGTAGCACTAGTGTATTGTACATTATGCACTAATTGTATTTAATGGGTATTTATTTATGAGTATGATAACGGATACGAATGCTTACGTCAATTGGGTATTGACTCCAATAAAAAAAATGACGTAAACTGAGAAAACAAAGAACAAAAAATCATAGGCATTTAAATATTTTTGATTAGACAGAGATAGCGACATTGAATTGTGACGTCACAGCTTACGAATGCCATAGTAGCTTCGTGCTGCTTCATATATTTTCGTATTGCGAGAAAGGGATAGAATAAAGACCCTTCCACTCCAAAATTAAAGTGCCTGTTACTTTGGTAATCTTCGTTGGATTTTAGTAGATTTCAGTGTACGTCATAATTTTTAGATCCTGTAAATTATTATTTATTATTTTTATAGTAGTTTTCGAATGCGTATGTTTATATAGATAAAATATCAAACACAAGGTAAACTAATAGACTACTAGATGGTTGGTTACTAGCCAATCGTAATTGGGTATTTGATTACAATTTTTTATTACTTTATTATAAACTGAGATAAAAATAATTACGTACACTGAAAAAACTAATTAAATCGATCAGATAACAAAAAAGTTATAAGCATTTAAATATTTCTGTTTCGATAGAGATAGCGAAATTGAATTGTGACGTCACACCTTACTAATCTCATAGTAGCTTCGTGCGGCTTCATACACATTTTCGTTTTGTGAGAAAGAGATAGAAGACCTCTTACTCCAAAATTAAAATGACTGTAAATCTTCGTTTCATTTTAATATTTTTGTCAGTATACGTCATTATTTTTTTAATAAAGTAATACCCAATTCACAATATTTTGTTATGACAAATAAGGCAATTAATATGAGCGTGTGCCACAAAAAAAATGCGAATAAAATTAGATGTTAGAAGACTCAATTCATAACTCTGAGGACTATTATTTTAGCCGCGATTTATCCTGTGTTTCGATGTTTACATAAAGAGTCCAAAGAGTTCGATCCTAAATAGAAAATATACCTATGCTCCAGAACTCAGAAGTAGCAACTTTCCTAGTAAAACTGAGTTTTCTTGAATCCATCCATTGAAAACGATGTATTATTGTTGATGTTTCACTTCACTCAGCGATGCAGTAATGTACAACCAACGAATGTTAAACGAATTTTTTGACGATCACCAATCTAGCAAATCGTGTAGATAACCTCAGAAGAAAACAGGCCTAAGGGGGCGATTCGCGTCACGTTTTCACTAAGTGAAGTGAATCTAGAAATAAAATAAAAAATTAACTACGTATTTAGAGTGTAAAATTGAATGTACTTCAATATAGGAAATGCAATGCTTTAACCTTATCGCGCAAAGTAAAATTGATATCGATTCTTGTAGAATTTTAATCGGATCGTACTAATTGGACATACATGCAGTCTAACACCTCGTAGAATACTAATTAGTATGTATGTATAATTATGATTATTATTTATTTAACTAGTAAAACAACAAAGTGTGCAATCCTAGCAAAGAATGCATTTTTTTGTAATTTTTCGGTTGTATTAGCATTTTATTTCGTTGATTTTTCAGTATCACATTGGTAGTATATCGTAAACATTTGGTAAAAAAAAGAATTTAAGAAAGGTTTACGCTGTTTAGTAAAATTTTTTATCTTAAATATTTTTTTTCCAGTTGAACTAAAAGTAAATCTGTCATTACAGTTTTCACTTCGCACATTCTAATTTCGCTGAGTCATCAAGTTATCGTGATTTTTTATAGATACAATATAAGAAAGAAAGAGGTAGAGACATAATAAGGTATTTAAGTAAATCCAGCCAACTAGAGTGTCAATACTAAAATGTATTTATTATTAATATAAATTATTTTAGTTTTTTTCTCATTAGTGTAAACCTGGCTTAAGTTTATAGGAAGGCAAGTGTTTTACGTGACATTGTTATTTTTAAGAAGGCCTTGATTCGAATATTTCTCGAATATTACTTACCGACGATACCTTTGCCTATTGTGTCAAGTGGAAGCACTACCTTTATTTTCACTGCGCATACTCGTAATATCACAAAAACCTTTAAGAATCTCTTCAGTGTTGTGATTTTTTTTGTAGCTAAATTTATTTATAAATCCAACAGGGCGAACGGCTTTTTTTTTACTTTAATTTAGACAACTTTATTTTTAAGTACTTACATTAGTGAATTTGTGTATCTTATTATATTACTATAAGTAGTTAAAATGATGTCCAAATTGACTGTGACTCGGTATTTTTATAACTTACAAAGTTTGACCGATTTCTTGTTCAAATACTTCGTACAGGAAATAGTTGCAAATTTAAAAATTGAAACTGAATACAAAATTTTATCTAAATACAAAATTGCAACTTCTTTATACAAGAAAATATTTCTAACCTTTTTTTAATATCAATATGCACTGCTTGTACTGCATTCTTCTTTTTTAAACTAGAATTTTCTGGCAATTTCTTTGAGACCCTGACTCTAGTCTATTTGACCACAATTAAAGTGGCTGGTGTGGTAATAATAATTAACTACGCTAACTTGAACGCTCGCTGGCGTTCTCGCGAACCTTGTAGATAACTTTAGCGTACTTCGCTTGACAATTGACAGCCGACAGTATCAAACACAGTTAATTATTCAAACACAGCGTGTTTAGTTAATTAATGTCGTGGTTTTTCTACAGTCATTTGTTTTGTCCATACATTTTTGTCGACTAGCGACTAGCGTTAACGCCAAACGCTTAAGTGACATTGTCTAGCCCTGCTGAGGTTTTGACAATTGATTTCTTGTTATGAGTAAGCCCTGGATACAGTTAGTTGATTGTAGAAATAAATCGATATGTAACACGGCTAGGCCTGCGATAAAATATATCGCAGGCCTCGCCGTGTTACATATCGATACAGCGTTGTGCGTCATGTTGAAGGACATTTTATCCCCTAATGGTCAAGGGCTAAATGATGTCATTTTTTTTCTTGAATGAAGCTTTTTAGTGTTGCATTTAATGGTTTAGAAAATATTACAATGTAGTTAAGACTGTTTTTAGTCAGTTTTATTTATTAGTAAATTATTTAATTTTAGGTATATTACCTACTTACACTGAATTTATGTATTTAGTCACCCATAATAATTGATTTTCGTTCAAATACATTACAACATGTAGAATATTATGCATTTTCTGTATAGCTTTTTAATTGTTTAATTTTGAAATGTATCTCGCACAACGAGTAGTCGAACTTCATACTTTACAAAGAAATATTTATCCTAGTTTTGTTAAGGATTTAAAAATAAACAAGATTTACGCTCTGATTATAATATACTTACTAATTACAGCAGTAGAGTTCACTATTAATAAAAAACTGCCTTAAGCTATGTATGATGTGTCTAATATCAAAACTATTTTTATATGCAATGTACCCAGCAACTTCTATCACGTCACCTAGTCATATAAATTAATTATTTATTAACGCAACACTCGATGTTATCTTATTTAAACGGGAACTCACAAAGATCTGTAAATAATTCGTACTTAATGCCTTGTTTTGTATACCTATTTTAGCGTGTTGTACATTTGGGTATTTATTTATTTGCTGATTAATAAATATGTTTTCTTTAGTTGGTCGGTTGTTTTTTTCTTTCAAAGATTTAAATCGTAGATGAGCCCTAAGCCTCCAAATACATCCACGTTTTTGTCTTGTGTGCGACACGTTGTCATCTTACACACACAGCGACAATCTATCACACAATCGTCATTTTTCACAAGAACTTTGTCAACAATCAAAATCAAATTTATTTCATATACCTATTATGTAATTACGAATGAAATGTAACTTTAGTTTTATTTACATTTCTTGTATTGTTAAATGCTAACTTTCTAAATGCACAAGAAGGCATTTTGATGTAAGATTACGGTGAAAAACTAGCAAATAATTTGTAGACACGTCCGTCACTCTCTCTGTCACATGTACAACTACAGCATGCTGAGATCACTCACTCAGCATGTTTGTGGACGTTTTCGATGCGCACAATTTTGTAGGCTTGGGGCTCATCTAGCGATTTGAATCTTTGGTTTCTTTGATATATTTTTGTTTGTTCACATTTGCGCTGTTCGACAGGTCTCGTACCTGGCCGTTTTGTTTCTTATTTTGCACTGCTGCAACATGTACACGATACTGCGGACGTTGCGCAAGAAAATGCAGGGCGAGCGGAAACTGATCTACAAATTGCGCGCGATCGCGCACCGGCTCGCCATCTTGGTACGTCCCCCTTGCGTTGCGTCACACTGCTCACCACTCCACACTCTTCATCTAGTACCACTAGTACACTGACCGTATTATACAAGTACGCTGGACTGCGTGTGCTGATTCCGAGTTTTTTAAAATATGTTTACTTACTCGATAGTGAGAGAGTTAACGCCGATTTGTATGGGATTGGAGTAGTTTACAAATTGTGCCAACAGATGTCGCTACAACAATCCTATACAAATTCGCGTTTACGCTCTCACTGTCGAATAGGTAAAAAACTCGGAATCAGTGTGCTGACTGTCAATGCAAAAATAAACACACTTGATATTCGCCATTTTGGTGCTGATTATTTCGTAAGCTGGCGTGATCGTCCATGGAACTAAAATAAAATGGCATTCAAAGCTGATTTAGTACCGTGGACCTTCGACGGGGGCGCTTCAAATCGGCACGTCAAAGTAACTGTCAATTCCATAGAATAGTTACTTAGTATAGCGTACTAGAATAACAGAGGTCAGTGATCTAGTATCTATAATGGTGCTTACTGACTGAACAAACCATACCTGTAAACTAAAATATAATATTTTCCTAGTCCGGAAAAGTATTTCCAAATTCAACATGACGAACTCTTGGGTGTGAACGGAAAAGCTTATGAATGATAATTAAACGGCTAATTATATTTGAATGTCTCTGAATGCGTCGCTGCGCTCAGAATTCTATTCTTTCAACCCTAGAATCCTGCTCAGCATTCTTAAAAGACACTCGGCCCAAAAATTTACTTTGCGGCCTTGCATATCTAATTACTAGCGTGTCAGATTTAAACGAACAAAAATTTAAAACTTATTTCTTTTCGTAAATATTTTACAAAGGATTGTTTATTCAGTAAGGAAGCACCAGCATTATCATCGCGACTCATGAGTGATATGGGAACGCAGGCAAATATTCTGCTAAGCCATATATTATCTGTGGCTAAGCTAAAGTTAAGCCATAAACAAGAATTTAAAAAAAATACTAGCAGACATTGTTGAAATTCAAAGAGTCAAGTTATCTTAGTGATAAACGGATTCATTCACCCGGTATTTTCAATAAAACATATTGCAGAAAAATTACACAGTTTGTTGCACATTTGTCCTTTTTGGCGAGATTTGATTTGTAGCTGCTTTATTGTTTTGTACGTTCAATATTTTATTTCTTACTTTAAGCTGCCTCTCCACTAAGTTAGGTTCGGTGACGGTGCTTAGGAAGGTGCCTACGAGCTTTGGTATCAAGGGTCTGAAGAACAGTCCCCCCCACATTTTAGTTACAGAGTTCAAATTCATAGTTTAGTCCTTAGCGTATCACGCTTGCAAAATGGGGATCCTAGCGTTTTAAAACTGTCAATATCATTCGGTATGGTAATGTAAAATGTTTTACATTAAGTAAGTATAATTATTGTTGAACTTTTTTAGAAAGTAGCAGAAAACCACATGTAGGTAAACAAAACTATTTTTAACTATTTATCAATAGCCATCACGCCGCTGGCGACCTCTGCGATGAGCTTTGCATCAGGATCTCCATTGTCAGATAGGCTCATAACTAAAGCATGTGATACACGGTTTCAAACGGCGGTTTGAAACAGAAAAAACAAATTTGCGCTTTGCCGGCTACACGGTTTAAAACATGTTCAAAACCATCAGTGTTTATAGAACGTTGCGTGAATAGGACGTCTCTACGCTCGCACCGTATATTCACTACAAAGACGTTATGGCTCCTAACTTATTTAAAGAACAAAGAGTTGGGGTGTGTCTTGCTCTTTTGTGTGCAATTGAAGAAAAAAAAGAAAGAAAAAAGAATATGGATGAAGCAATGGTTAAAGAAGAGATTAAATCTGAGTCATAACGTAATATCCTATAGACAGGGCAATTTTCGATACAGTTCGAGAAGTTCTGTAATTATACTTGGTTCTCTTCTCGTGCCATTTTGTCGCCGCGTGCGTCTGCCTGCGCTCGGCGCTGCAACACGACTGTCATTCGCGAGGTTTCAAACAAGCGGCTAGACGGTTTCAAACCAACGCTAGAACCAGTGGTTTCAAACGCAAGCCTCGCTACCAAGGACGTTTAAAGGTCAAACGAAATTTGGCATAAAACAACTACATATCTACACTGTTTGAAACCTCAGTTTCAAACCGCCGTTTGAAACCGTGTATCAGGCCTTTAAGACTACAACTATAATAAACGTATGAGTAAGAACACGTGCGCAAAACCTTAACCGATTGAGTTTTTCGATTATCGTCATACGATACGATTGCCTAACGAATTCGGCCAACCTAGAACACATTCGGAAGTCGGATTACCCCCTTAGGTATACAGTTTGCTTAGTGCATGAGCAAGAGATACAATAATTACCCCCCACTTTTATCATCTAGGGCCTAGGGGATAAAATTATTTTCTGCACCGGCTAAAGCAGGGCAAAAGAGGACATGATAAGTTTTTTGTGCATTTTGGTGGAAGGTAGCACAAAACTGGCAAGGAATACATTTTATCCTGTTCTCATAGAGAAATTGTTTCTGGATCTCATGCAATTCATCATTAATCATGCTAGCCAGGCAGCAGAGAATGCTTTATCTTCTCATAAAAGTCTATGACAGAGTCAAAACCATAGATTATAAGATTAAAAGAACAAAACACTGATTTATTATCTAACAACTATTGTAATGCCTTCATATGTAATGCCCGGGATACACGAGGCTAGTTTTTCAAGCTAGGATAGCAAGCTAGTGTCAGTAAGCTAGCAAGCTAGTACTTCTGGCTTCGTGTAAACAAAACTAGCTTTATTTCTAAGCTAGCAAGCTAGTAAGCTAGTTGACAAGCCAGGACAGTTTTTAATAGGATAGAGTTCTATTTTTTAGGCTAGTAGCGCCCCCCACCACTGATTTTACTATCCTGGCTTGTGTACTAGCTTCATGTGGCCGGCGAAGCTAGTTTTCAATTGACTCGTAAGCAGTAACTACGCGTTTTGTTACTAATACCGGACGAAAGAAAATCTAGTGTGATCTCCAGTTTTACTTTTGCTGGTAGCGCCTGTCTCATAATTGTATCCATTCGTTGTACTTTTTGTGTCACAAGATTCAACAAAATATCAAACAAATCAGGCGTCATTCGCAAAATACTCTTATATTCGCCTAAATCTTCGTTGCGAAATTCTTCCAACAGTAAAGCAGATGATCCACGTTCATCTCTTCCTAAAATCCACGGTCTTGTCCACACCCGTTTTTGTAATTCATCTTCTAGTTCGTCTAGTGCGAATTGGCACAGTTTTTGAAGTAACTGTTTCAGTCGAATAGTCTTTTTTTTTTCGCCTGCAGTTCATTTTGGACGTGTGGTCACCTCAGTCACAGCAATGATACTAGCTTAAAATATTATAGCCTCATGTAAACAGAACTCGCATGTTCCAAGCCAGGTCAGCTAGCCAAGACAGTTTAAAAGAGAACTAGCTTGCTATCCTAGCTGGAAAAACTAGCCTCGTGTATCTCGGGCATAAGGGGGTAAACGCCTATCAATACAGTTTGAAGCCTGTTGTGTATGTTTTAGACATTATACACAGACAAATGGAAAATATAGACCGGAAAATGACTTTAAACTATGCAGAAGTTTTATTTGCATTGATTTCATCTTTGATGAATTTCCGTCGTCTATCTTTTTCCGATGTCTAATCACTCACCATTCCATAATTCATTCTCTTTCAATAATCGTTGCATGAATTAAATCTTATTTAAACGGTAAGTTATTTCTTTTATGCTTTCATGCTTAGTTTTCGTTCAGACAAATGGAAAATATAGACCGGAAAATGACTTTAAACTATGCAGAAGTTTTATTTGCATTGATTTCATCTTTGATGAATTTCCGTCGTCTATCTTTTTCCGATGTCTAATCACTCACCATTCCATAATTCATTCTCTTTCAATAATCGTTGCATGAATTAAATCTTATTTAAACGGTAAGTTATTTCTTTTATGCTTTCATGCTTAGTTTTCGTTCTGGTTTTAGTTATTAATTTTTATTATTTATCTGTGTACAATAGGTACCAGCTAAATGTAATGGGTGATTTTGAAACGTTAAAGTATAAATAAAATAATTGTCTAAATTTCAATAAGCTTAATTTTTACTGTGAATTTAAGCGGTCATTCTCAGATATTTGAATATTTACAGGATCAAAAATGGCGGCAGAATAAAGTGGAAACAAAGTCGTCCTAAGGAATCGGTGGTGGAATAACATGAGACTCTTGACAAAATGATATTATTAATCTTTTCTATCTGATTAACCACTAATAGAACTATTTATATTTTCGTATAACAAAAATTTGGACTATTCTATGTTTGAGGAAACGTTATATATGTTACGATGTAAATATTGTTGGGTAAAAAAAAATTAATAAAAATAACAAACTTATTTTTGTTCTTATTATCCTATAATATAATATATTATTTACAGTTATGTTAAATAACTTAAGGAATCATTAAATTAAACGAATTTTTCTTCTAAAACAACGCAATATTTTATACTTCTATGCATTACAAATTTTGTATTTTGTATTATTACCTACCCACTTATACATTACAAACACTTTATACACATACATAATGAGTTTTGCACTATAAAATCTTCGTATTATGAAACTTAAAAGTAAAAAAAATAATAGTTGTGATTCTCACAGTTAAAAATTAACATTTTATTATTTCGGTAATATAAGAATACCATGTCATAAGATAAGGTTTGGTTTCCATAAAGACAAAGTAGATATTCGTAAATAATAATATAACCATCAGATATTATCATTATTTCCAATTTTCAAAAAAAAAATCACACTAAGTTTGCTCGTTTAAGAATTTCAAAGCTTGCTTACCGAAAAACAAGTAAAATGAAAAAATAAGTAGAAATAAATCACTGTCATGCTTCCAATCAAATGAGTAAAGCCGCTTGTCTTATGATTATATGATACTCATAAAACTTGCTGCTTCCCGCAACTTTATACACGTCTCCCGGAAACCGTGCTCCGGTAAGAAAACAAAAGTCATTTCGTGCTTGCATGACTTATATAACGGTATTATTGAACGACTGAAACCACGGTCTAAATATTGAAAAACTAAATCCAAAACCTGCGTCTTTAAAAAAGATTCTTTTGGATATTTGTAGGATCTAACTATTATTATAACGGAAAATTTATAATAATACTAATACAGTCCTACCAGTAGCACCACTGGCAAGAATATATTAAATATAATTAATCTCTTTCCATTCGTTTATTTTCTCTTTGACACATGAAACCGATAGAAACCGATATAGCAATAGCAAGGGCACAGAGAGAGATAAAGGTAACTTTACCTTTAAGTATCCCTCTCTGGGCCCTTAATGGAGTAAATGAAAGAGATAATGAATGGAGAGAGATTATACACAACACGTTTTTAAACACTTCTGAAATTAGTGGACATGTTTTGACAAACTGCAATCTTATAAAAAAAGTCAAGACACTTCTGTCGATTGTTAACTTTTGAGCACTGCTTAGGCCCGGTTGCTTGATTTGAATTTTAACCGAAACGTTATAGTTAAATAAATATGTCGGTCTGACCTTTATTCCGAAAGACATAAAGAGTCAGGCCGCCATATTTAACCATAACGATTCGGTCAAGTCAAGCAACCGAGCCTTAGAAAATACATTGCTGATAAAATAATTATCGTATAAAATGTTTTACAGTGTGGGGTCATCAAGATATAGCCGTATCATAATTATGTAACCCGCCATTATTACTTTATCAATTCTGGTTTTGCTTGAATCTATGACTATATTTATTATTTATCATCGTTCACGACCAGCTGAAATATCCAAGCCGTAAGTAGTTATCATCGAGTAAAAAAGTACCAAAACTATTAGCAATTCGTTCGTCAATAACAAATTATGTACAACACTGAAAACAATTCTTTCTTATCAGTGAAAGCGACTATCATTCACCAAACTCATCGTCACTTTCGCTAAAAGGATTCGCCTGCTCTTCTTCTATTCGCGGTTTTTTCACTAAAAGTCCTTGTCTCTGTAATTTTTCAATCGCATCTAAAGTATTCCTATTTGCCGGAGTTATTTCACAGCGTTCTTCAACTTGCATCGCTTGCTTGGTGCTCGTTTTCACGACTTTCAGTCCGGACACACTGTTTAATCTGCTCAATTGCTCTTGAGCGCTCGTGCGAACTTCAGACCTCATCTGGGTAGCTGTTCCCATACTTCTGCTGATTTGTTGCTGAGAACTGGTGCTGACTTGCGATCTCATTTGCGTGGCTGTGACCATTCCTTTGGCCTGCTTCGTCACGCTCGAGAAGTCGGAGCGGGTCTGAGATGTCGACGAATACTGCATCGGCGAGTCGTCCGCGTCATCCCCGAAATCTGGCAAGTTTTGTGCGCTGATTAGCGAATCCTTAGGTTTCTTAAACGGAGAGGAATTTCCGAACGCTTCATCGGTTGGTCTCTTACTAGCCTGGCTTAAAGCTTGAGGGGAAATTTTTAATTTTCCTATTGTAGGTCTTTGTGGACTACACTTGGGTGGAACGACTTTTCTTACGGCGGATGTGCTGGGAGTTCCGACTCCTGTAGGGAATCTCGGTCGATTGAACACAGGCCGCACGGGCACGATTTGATTAGAAGGTCTAATAATAGTTGCGTTAGGTGCTCTCGCGATAGGTACGGCGTTTCTTATCTTCGTCCCGATAGTTGGCGTCGCATGCCTGACGGCTGTTCCCTGTAATTCTCTACCGGCTTGTTTGTTTATTACCTTTAGCGGCCTATTTATTGGTTTAGGCCTATTTTGGTTTGTAGATTGTATTACTTCGTTAGTGGATGAATTGACTGTTCTTATCGTTTTTGTTACAGTTGTTGTGATTTCCTCAATAACTGTTTGGGACTGAAATCTTTTAACGGTGTTTACAGACTTAACGGTATTGACTTGATTAGATGCCACATTAACTTTTTGATTTAATGCAACTCGATTTGAGGATCCACTAGCCTGGTGTACTGGTGTGGTATTTTTACTTAAAGGCTGCTCATTTTGCGATACAGTTGGTACGTACGGCTTTAATGCCATTTCAGGTGCAGAATTGTTCGGCTCTTCTGATTCCTCTTTATCGGGAGTGGAATTATCAGCTTGTTCAGAATTCTTCGTATTTACTGGTTTTATTGTAAGTGATTTATTTAAATTTTTAAAACTATCCAAATTAGGAACCTGCTTTGTTTTGATTGCCGGTTCAGTTTTTTTCAATGTGTTCATTTTAATTTGGCTCTCGAAATCTGGTAATTCATCATCAAAGTCATCATGGTTATCATCAGGTTCACTGTTCGATGCATTCGGTGATTGAACGACAGCGTTTGAATGAACATCATTTAGATCAGTGTCACTCATATGATCTTCGTTTACCTCAGTAATTTTAACCTTGCCTACATTTTCACCGTCTGAACCACTCTCATAGTTTTCCAGCTCGTCTTCATAATCTTCAAAATCTTTGTTGTAAAGATTTGGTGAAGAATTATTAGATTTAACTGTTATATTACCTAATGTTTTTAACTTATTCTGTAAATTTATGCTCTTTTGAATTTCTTTTGACTGTTTGATTTGTGTGTAACTTTCTCTATAAGAATCTGACCGTATGCTACTGGTCTGAAGTTTTGTATTTTTATAAGCCGTATTAGGAATGGTTTTTGTTTCACTAGTTTTAATGGTAACATTTCTGGATACGTTTTTTAAAATATCTGCAGCAACGTTACTCATAGGTTTTGCTATGGAGTCATTGTTAAGAGCATTTTCTTCGGTTTCATCATCAGAATCATCGATATTAAATACTTCTATTGCTTCGTTTATACCTTTGCTCAGTTTAGTTGGTTGTAGTCCTTTTATCTGAGGTGAAATGTTTTGATGATGTTTCACAATCGCTGCCTGTTGATTTATAACTTTGTTAATATTGACTGGTTTCGCTGTAACGTTTGAAAGTCGTTTCAAAATATCTAAATTACATGCTTTCATAGGACTACCATTAGTTTCTTCTTCGTGTTCTTCTGCTTTCTGTGCTTCTGAGTCAAAATCGTTTGATTCTTTAGCAACTTCTTTTCTTTCTAAGTACTTCAGACATGTTGATGCAGATAGGGGTTCTAATTCTAACTTTACTTCTTTCATTTCGATTAGTTTTTTTTCATTATCAACATGCAGTTTTAAATTATCATTATTTTCCAAATCTTCTTTATCACTATCAGGATCGTATCCGACAGAAGGACTAGGGAGTGACTTGGTTTGCTTTTTTATAGTTATTTGACCACAAGACTTCAAGAGTTTACTTAATGGTTCTTTCATTTCAGAATTTACATCTTTCGATAAAGTATCTTCCCCGCGTGACTCAGAATCGTCCTCTTTCGATATGACTGCTTCATTTATATTCACTGGAATTGCAATTTTATTTTGATTTGCAGGCTTAACCGTGATTAAGTGGCTCAAATGCTTTAACGCGTTTATAGTTTTAGTTGAAGGATTAGGTTCAATATCTTCCTTACTATCAATATCTTGATTTTCAGCATTTATATTTTTTTCGTGTGTAATCTCGGTGAGGTGATTGTCTAACACATTATTCTTTGTTTCATTTGGTGCCCTCAGGGGTATTGGACTAGAACTTACACCTCTGTCATCAGATATGTTTGATTGTTTTGGTATCTTTGAAGTCATTGCTTCTTCATAGTTAAGTACTTCATTACACTTCGGTGATAACTGTTTATCGGTTGTTACTTCTTTCCCACCAATATCAGTAATGAGAGATAATTTATGGTTTTCGTTTTTGGTGTCACATAATTCAGAATTTATTGTAGGATCTTGTAAAGGTTCTGGAATATCTGATTTTAAATCATTTTTCTCAGGCGTTAATACATTTTGTTCACTTGGACTTACACTGTCAGGTGACTGCGAGTTGGTTCCATCGTCTTCTTTTAGCGTGCTTTGCGGAGCAGATTTCTTAACAATTTTAATTTGACTATTACCTTGGTTCATTAATTTAGATAAAATGTCATTAGGAGATTTCTGTGATGTATTAGGCTTATTGTGTACACTGGCGCTGATCAGTTGTTTAGCTTTTTGTATATTTAGATTTCTAATAGAAGCATTTTTGGGATTTGCCTTGACTACGATCCCTTGTTTTTTTAATTTTGCTAAATCCGCATTAACCATTTTGTTTAGTGGTTTTTTTACTTTTTTCAATACAACCTGAGTGGGTACTTCTTCTATTCCCTGTACATCACCAAGACCATCTCCAAAGACATCTTTATTCATATTCAAGAATTCATCAAGTGTGATTGAAGCTTTCTTGGATTTTTTATGTTTCTTGTGTTTTTTATGTTTAATTTTTTCTCCAGAAATGTTGTCGCCTTGATCACCCATAACAAGTTGAAGAAAATCATTCTGAAACCAAATGAAATATAGAATATCATATTCTTATTACTATAAGTGATACTGATAAGGAATACTGATGTTTTAAATTTCCTAATTATGGTGTGAGGATGTATATATTTTCAAACTTTCATGAGTAAAAGGAAATATACAAAAGCTACTTACAACTCCATCTGTATTGGCGTTGTCTTCCTCTGGCTGAGTTGCTGCGTCTTCCTCAATAACATTTTCCATTATGGGTGCAACTGTTTCAAGCGAAAATTCTGTAATCTGGTCGAAACTGCAAAGCAATAAAAAGAGATGACAAATCAACGAAAAACAGCAAGGGAGAGGTCTCATAGCTTTTAAAATAAAAGTGGGTACTACCCACCGCCACCCGCGCGGACCTGTTATTGACGAGCGCGGGTTGCGGTTGTATGAAGTGGGAGGGGAAGTCACTGGCAAAACTTCTGCGAACGGGTTGTAAGTTAGCATTTTCTAAAAAAAACTGTCAGTATTTTTGACCAAGGAAAACATCACAAAGAAATCTGTTCTAAAGAAAATTTTGCTTAACATAAAAAAATGCAGACAAATACGAGAATTACAAAAACTTGAATGGAAGCAGGCGTTATTTTGCGGAAATCCATAATTAGCAGGACAGATTAATTTGTTTTGCTAATCCGCTACTTGAAAAGATTCTGTATGGTGGAATATGCAGGAACACTGCCCACATGAAACACCACACACAATTTTCCAACACTTTCTTCGACGTGCGTTTCGTCCCGACACGGGACATCCTCAGGAGATGTTGACAGTAGTAGAGTTCATAGAGTCGTCTACGATTTCGCATTGATATTCAATATAAAAAATGAGCTTACAGATCATTTTTCTCACTGTACAAGTCTTCAGATGAGTGGAAAGTGAGATGTATTTCATATGCATCAAGGTGATAGAATATTGCTTCACACAGGGGGCACCTTAACACTTCATTGGGACTTTGGTTCTCATCGCAGTGGTCGTCGCCTGTGTGTTTCTGGAACAAATATTGTAAGATAGAACTTTCTTAATTAAAATATAAATATACCTACATCAGGACATTACACACATCGCAATCTAGCCCCAAAGTAAGCGATAGCTTGTGTTATGGGTACTAGATAACTGATAAATACATATACATAGATACTAGTGTGGTCGATTCTGTTGTGCAAAATCTCTAAACTAAACTAATTTAAAATAGTGCCATCCTTTTCCATCGGGAACAGTTTGAAAAGGATAGCACTATTTTAAATTAGTTTAGTTTAGAGATTTTGCACAACAGAATCGACCACAATATAAATATAATATATGAAAAACACCCAGACACTGAAAAATATTCATGCTCATCACACAAACATTTTCCAGTAGTGGAAATCGAACTCTCAACCTCCAGCGCAGACGGCAGGTTCGTTACCGCTACGCCAATCGGTCGTCAAATTCCACTGGAAATTCTGTTTTTCTGAGATAGCCCAATCCATTTAACTCTGTCATGGATAAGTTTAACATAATAACACTAACATAACACCTTGCAAAAAATAATATCATGATGGTTTGTTGCAGAGTGAGGTTAATATAAACAAACCTAATTTATATTATTCAGGATTGGTGAGTCATCATCTTACTAAATAATATAATATTATGAATAATAATATAATATTATGAATTGACTATAAAGATGTATAGTGTTGATTACATAAGGAATAGATTACTTACATGTAAATTGACTTTGTTGTTAAACTCCTCCCCACAAAATGAGCAATAGTAGATTTGTAGCATTTCCTGAAACAATTATACACATGATCACAATGTGGTATTCATACTGCATTAGTAATACAACTTCCCTTGTTTATTACACCTATAGAATTTTAATATAGTACTACTGATTTTTTATAGGTTAAACTGCGTGTAACCTAACATTGCTCCGTCAGCATCTTACGCCAGTGTCCTCAAAGCGCGTGCCCAAACGGCTTTGAGTGAGTACGTACATATCATCGGCACGTTACGGTCGCGTCGCGTACTCATTATCAGTTATCAATACAGTCCATTTGCAAATCAAACTCTTATCATTTCTATCAAATCCCCACATTTTTTGGTTTTGGTTTTTTGGGTATTTTGACAGATGGCGCTGTTTGTTTGTACGAAAAAGATTTACGTAAATTGTTTGGATGCCCATATCTTGAGGTTTCTTATTGGTGCTGGTGCCTCAGAAAGCACTTGAAGCTGTTACTCTTACACCTTCACATGCTCTGTCTATGGTCATATTGAAGCTGTCATACAATCAGACTATGAGGAGGATGAAAGAATAGACAATACACCTGTGTTTGTGTAGTGTAATATCTCATGTGCAGTTGGTGAATCTCTGCAAAGGGTACTAAAGTGACCTACACATATAGTTTGGAGCATATAAATAGTTTTTTAAATGCAGGAATTATGAGCTAGACATTTACCTGATGTTAAGTCATGCCTGCCCATGTCAGATCTAGTGCATCACACAACTTTGCATTGCAATACCATATAACGCATTGCACTGCACTCATCACTTCCTAGGTATCATTTGCCCAGTAATCACATCGCCTTACAATGCCCTTTCAAACCTAAACACAGTAACACTGCTTCATAGTGGGATAACAGACACTGCAGTGGTACCTACACCAGGGTGGTCTCCACAAGAAGAGTCCTACCACCATCCCACCTATTTTTAGTCTATTATCTGATTACTATAGACTTACCTGATTGAACAGCTTCACTTTTTTTGATGTGCCTATAGCTGGGATTTCTGTATCTTGCCGATGAAAGAACTTGTTGTGGTACATCATGGCGGATGGCGCATTGAATGTGACGTCACACATGTCACAGTGGAAGTCTTTAGAGGCTGTCAACTCATCAGAACTATGATTTGATTGAATGTGCTTATTTTGAAGATGCTGAAAACGAACCATAACACTAGTGCTTATTTTGAACAGGTTAAACGATAAAATCTTGTAGTTATTTAATGATAACAATTTTCACAATTAGTAAACAGCTTTTCTAAGAAAATAAGGCTGCTGAAATTTTTACGTTGGCCACGTTTACTAGTTTTGGCAATCAAAACCGACATACAAAGAATGTATGACAACAATCTATGATTTTTTTTTAACAATATAGGCTAGTGCTTGACTGTGATCACACCTGATGGAAAGTGCTGATATAGTCTAAGGTGGAACCGTGGAACACATTTACCTAGGAAATGCCCATTCACTGTTGATTTGAAGGTGCCCAAGTTGTAGGAGTTGGGAAAAGACTGTATTCCAATTGTGTGTTGTAACAAGTTTATTCCAGACCTTTGCAGTGCATATCAGGAATGAGGAATCAAGCAGCTTTGTACGTGTCTTTTCTTTTTAAAATATAGTTTGGCTACTCAGGCTTGAAATGTGTGTAATGCAGTGACAGGAATAAGTTAAAAATTCAGTTTCTTACATAAAATCTTTCAAGAACTGTACAGAGTCATACAGAACTTCATTCACATGCCAGCAGTTATTAGACTATCACAGTGTACCTGCTGCACAAACAAACAAACAACGAACCAGACAGATTGTGGGTACAAAAGATTATATTTTTCAGTTTGCTTTTAGAACATTAGACCATTCCTATGCAGCATGTGCACATAGAGATGTCTCTCTACTCTTGTTGCTCTCTTTTCTTGACTATCAATATGGATCAGAAAGAGAAAAGAGAGCAACAAAAGTAGAGAGGCATATCTCTACACGAGTATCCTAGCCTTGCATATTTGAGAAGAAGAAATACTCCAATGTTTTTGCATGCACTGGTGCTAATTGTTAATATAAAGTAAATACCTTCATAGTGAACAGTTTTCCACAAAATGGGCAAAAATATTTGGCATCATGATCAGGATGGGCCTTGTGCTTGTGCGTTATAGCCTTGGAGATGGTGGGGAACACTTCCTCGCACACGTCACATCCCACCATCTCAACCTCTTCAGCATTCTTCTCTGCTGGTGCACTAGCAGCTTCATTTTGAGTTCGACTTTTAACTGACTTTGTGCTCTTATCAAACTTTGGATCACCATGTTTCCTACAAGAAAAGAAAGCTGAATATGATTGTTTGTACACAAATATATAAAAAATTGTCTATTTATCTGGGTAAATTTTACAATTGCTGAACCAATATTGTTGAAATTTATAAGACAAAGTCAACCTTTTATAGTAAGTTGGTACAATATAAATTTCGGTAGAATGAAGATGCAATGTATAAAATATACAGCAGCAGAAGTCAAGGTTAGGGTTTTGAAATTGGTTGCCTTGAATATTTATTAAAACATGATAATATATCCTTAACCCTCTTAAAAGCTCGGTCAATGAAGCCCCGCTTATTAGGGCTCCTATTTCTGGGTGGTCATAAAAGAAAATAACCGCTCAGAAGGATGGTGGGGCCTGCAAGGCCTCTTCTTCACCTATCCGTTATCCGAGTCAGGGTGCTCTCAAGTACCGAACTCGCTTCGCTTTTGTATTCAAAGTTATTTGTGACAATAAACTTCTGCGAACTGGTATGAGGCCTTCAGCCTTGTGATAGCTTGAGGCGATACTTTAGCGTTCACTCTTTCGCTTTAACCAGCTTCGAATAAAGGCGACTCGATTTAGCTTCACCCGACCTCAAAAGTAATCAAGGCTCGAAGTTTGCAATGGAAACAAAATAAAATAGGTAGGTTTTTCTTTGAGTACTATAAATTTAACATTAGGTTACTTTTATTGTACCTGAAATGTATTTGTAATGTCTCTTTATCTTCGAAAGTCTCTTGGCAAAAAACACAGTCAAATTTTTGTTCTGTTGTCATAACGAAAACACTAATATTTATTAAATTTAGTAAACGTAAACCACAGAATGCCAAGCGTCCCGTTGATTTGCCCCCCCGAGGGCAGGCTAAATAACACTTTCAGTTAAACCTCGACTATTTACTATTTAGTAAATCTGAAATATAAAGTGTCCATGCAATAATGGATACTGAATATACACATTCTTCCAATTCTTATTTCTCAGTTTTTCACGAAACAAATCTGTCCCATTTCTCTTCAACTTAATTTTTTTTTAAACTCCACAGACCACAGGTAGGTACATCTTCTTCTTCTTCTTTTTGAGGAATTGGCTCCGCGCGTTGAGCGATTGAGCCATTGTCAAATTTTTGTTATTTTCTTTCTTACTTTTTTTTTTTTTAAGGAAACTTGTTTATAAATTTAAACCAAAATTTTGAAATATACAACGGAATTTAGAAAAGGATCAGAAAAGGATAGATAAAAATATAATGGAATACTTATTTAAGACTTATACTACATATTTACAACTTAATATCATTTAATAGAATGAATGAAGAAAACAGTTTATATACACAGGATATATCGGAGGACAAGAGGATGTCAACAGAAGTAGGAAGTGGTATATTACACTGAATAAGACCCTGGTAAAATGGATCCCGGGCATATTTTGGGCAAGATAAAAATATATGATTCAGGTCACCCACCTCACCACACTCGCACAAATCACTGTTCACAATACGAAATCTAGCCAGATGAACTGGAGAGCAAACGTGGCCCAGACGCATACGCGTCAAGATACACGTCACTCTCCTGCTCAACTTCAAACTTGAGAACCATGGCTTCGATGGAATAGAGCTTTGAATCCTAGCAAATTTTTTGCCTTTTGATTGGCTGGAAATCGACCAAGTCACTCTCCAAGATTCTTGAAGTGAATTCTTTGGCAATGTACATAAATCATGGGCATCATTGCAATAGTCTGCCATATCTCCGCATAAAATAGCCTCATTGGCAAGCTGATCAGCGCGTTCATTTCCCGAAATGCCAGAGTGACCTGGTATCCAGGAAAACACCACTGTATAGCCTTTTTCATTACATGTAACTAGTAGGTTTCTAATTTTAATAATAACATGGTTGATCTGACCAGACTTAGATTTGAATGGGAACCTAGATAAAGCTTGCAGAGCACTCATAGAGTCAGTAAATATAACGGATTTCTTAAGTTTAGCAAGAAGAATATATTCAACAGATTTAAACAGGCCAAGACATTCTCCAGTAAATACAGATGATTCAGGCGGAAGTTTTGTTTTCTGGACAATATTATACTGGAAATGGAAAACTCCCACTCCAACTATGCATTCTGATGAATGTTTCGAAGCATCACTATATATATAATGAAAATCCAAAAATTCATTTGCTTTTAATATGTTCACATACCGAGGAGCTTCCAATTGATTTCTTGGAATATCTGGATTGATCCTAACATCCGGAATGATTGTCAGTGCCTTATATTTAGAATTAAACGTTGGGTAACAATATGTACTATACATCGGCGCTTGTATGGAGCAAAATATTCGATAACTCTTGATAAGACGGGGCGGTGATTTATGGGACCAGTAAGAACAGGTGTCTATACATTCCGAAAGAAGATGAAGTTTATCACGAAGAGGATGATGAGAAAATTGCATAGCTTTGAATAGATACCTATCAGATAAATATTGACGTCTTAAACGTAAAGGTGGTTCAACGCTTTCTATTTGCATAGCATTGATAGGGCTAGATTTCACAGCTCCAAGGATGATCCTTAAAGCTTTGGCTTGCACGCAATCTAATTTGCTAAGAGCAATGGCACTACAGGGCTCTATAATAAAAGTAGCATAATCTAGTAAGCTACGGATGAGAGCGTTATAAATAAGACGCAAAGAAAAAGAGTGGGCACCCCACCAGACGCCGGTTAAACACCTCATCATATTTAAATTTTTTTCACATTTATTTACAATATATTCACAATGAGGTATTCCAGTAAGTTTTGAATCTAGAACTACTCCTAAAAATTTAACTTCAGACTTTACAGGTATAGGTTTATCCCTGTAAAGTACATTGAAATCCGGAATCCTTCTTCGTCTAGAGAATACAACCACAGTGCTTTTACTAACAGACAATTCTAGTCCATTTACATCTAACCAGTCATTTAGCTTATTAAGAGTATTAGATAAGCGGTTACTAGCATTTTCTATAGAATTGTCTAAGTTGTATATAAGCAGATCATCAGCATATTGCAGAATATTTATATCTGAGTTTAAGGATGTTTCTAAATCATAGGTATAAACGTTGTACAGTAATGGACTAAGGACTGACCCCTGGGGCAAGCCTCTCCATACTAGCCTTGATAGTTGAGTACCATTGTTTAGGTCTAATTTAATACATCTTTCAGAAAGCATATTGATGATAAACGTAATCAATAATTGTGGTACATGTAAATCATGTAATTTTTTATGTAATACTGCACCATTCATAGATCAGCACATTATCATACGCTGAGCTAATATCAAGAAAAGCCGCAATAACCGACTTATTTTTTGAGAAAGCTAACCGAATGTCCAAAGTAAGAATACTTATATTGTCTATGGTGCTACGGCCCCTTCTGAATCCCAACTGATTAGCTGTCAAAATATTATTATTTTCAACGAAAAATTCTAACCTGTTTTTAACAAGATGCTCAGCTATTTTGGCAAGAACAGATGATAAGGCTATTGGACGAAAAGAAGAAACATCAGAAGCTGGTTTGTTTGGTTTTAATATGGGAATTACGTCTTGGGCTTTCCAAGAAGAAGGTATATTTCCAGACAACATGATAGCATTTAAAATACTCAAGTAATAGTTCAAGGTAGAGTCACTGCAGTTTATCATGAAAGAGTACGTGATGCCGTCTTCGCCTGGTGATGAGTCTTTTACATAAGAGAGTACTCCTTTTAGTTCAGACAAAGAAAAAGGGGCATTAAGGTCTGTATAGCTACAGGCTATAGAGAAGGGAATACAACACTGGGTATTTATGAAATTGGGAGCAGATGAAGGAGCCAACTTATCCATAAATTGGTCAGCTAGCTCAATAGGTAATGTACTTGATGAAGATGAACAGATAGCTGATTTAAATCTTCTAATATTTTTCCAAACTATCGATGGGCATATATCTGGATTCAAGGACTCACAAAATCGTCTCCAACCCTCGAATTTTTTCTTTTTAAGTAGCTTGCGAGTGGAATGCGCTGTTTGGGTATAAATTTCAAAATTCTCTGTAGTCATCATGGAACAATACCTTTTCTCTGCCTCCTTCCGCTGCTTTATAGCTTTAGTGCACTCACTATCCCACCAGGGAGGAAATGGTATTTTACTAGATCTATTGCCTTTTAATGCAAATAAAGCGTTAGCGGCATCAATCAAGACTTTAGTAAACTCATCGGCACATACTGTTTCATTACCACTGTTAGCAATAGGAAGGCTAGATAGTTTTTTTTCCACATAATGTTTAAATGTACTCCAGTCATCTGGCAATTTATGTTTTAATCTAGGTTTGTGTTGTAGGTTACGAGGAGGGCAGGATATCGGTAATGAAAGAAGAATTGGAATATGATCACTGCCAAAAGAATTATCAAGTACACTCCAGGATATCAGAGATGCCAGACTTGGGGAGCAAAGGGACAAGTCAGGAGCACTAAGAATTTCAGTGGGACCAGTACGTCGAGTTGGAGTGCCGTTGTTCAATATACATACATTTTGATAGTCTAATATATCTGCCATCATTTCACCATAACAATTAGTGCTAACACTACCCCATGATCGATTTTGGCAGTTAAAGTCCCCAAGTACTAAAAATGGCCTAGGCAAGGTAGTAAGCAACTGACTAAATTCATTGTATAAGGAAGAAGAAAGATGAGGTATATACACAGAAATTATACAAATTTTATTTACTATTACAGCAATGGCATTAATACCATCACTGAGAGGAGGGAGTGAAATAATCTTATGTGAGAAGGCTTTATTAATGAGTATGGCCACTCCACCATACCCATCATGTCTATCACTTCTCACAGTAACGAAACCAGAGATCCTGAAGGAAAACTCTGGTTTTAACCATGTCTCAGAGAGACACATAGCCATGGGCTTATATTTATTTAATAAGTAAATAATGTCAGTTTTTTTGCTTATTGCACTTCTACAATTCCATTGAAGTATGTTGTGATCCATACTTAAAAAAATTGTTTAAAGCTGTCAATAATGATTCGGCGGCGTTGGACGGTGAAGAGCTATCGCTCGGAAATAGATTACTGGTATTTGAAAGTAATTTAATAAGTTCCAAAATTAATTGACCTATAGATTGTTGAGGTATTGTCGTATTTGATTTATGTTTTAGTACATTTCCATTAGGTGTTTGAGAATAATTATTATTGTATTCCTTTATAATTTCGTCATGTATGGTGCGGTCGTAACCTCCAGTTTGTTTTGGGGGTACACGGCGCTGAATATACACTGTTTTTTTATGAGAATTTGTATTGGGCGAAGATGGTCTTGTTAGTGTAATATTTTTATTTTCGAACTGAGGCGACGAGGTTGCAACATCGGTATAAGGTTTTGAAGAAGGGGGATGGATTTTGGCTGCCTCTGCGTAAGATATACAGCTCTGGGCCATAGAAATTTTAATTTTTTGTTGTCTCAAGAACTCGGGACAAAGTTTGCTAGTGGCAAAGTGGCGACCAGTGCAATGGAGACAATAAGCATTTTCCAAGATAATGTTACAAGTGTCTGAGACATGTTCGTCCCCGCATTTAAAACAACGAGGCTTTGACCTGCACTGCAATTTAGTATGACCAAATTTGCAGCAGTTGTAGCACTGTATAGTTGGAAATATGTACAATTCAACAGGGAGCGCTGTATAGCACATGTAAACTCTTTTTGGTAATATTTGACCATCGAACGTCAATACAACCATGTTGGTATTAATAAATAAACTAGTACCATCATCTTTCGGTGTTTTTCTTTTAATACGCCTAACCTTTATAATTTTTCCACAACCCATAGGAACAGTAATGTTTTCCTGAATCTCGTCCTCAGACCAGTCTTGGGGTACACCTTTTACAATACCTACTCTTGTGATAATAAAACTAGGTATGAAAACCTTGTATGAGAGATTAGCAATTAGTGGGTTATCTGTGAACAAATTAGCATCTTCGTAGTTGGTAAATGCCATAGAAACTCTATTTCTGCCAATACGTTTTAAGCTACCATTAACTATATTATTGATATTATATTTTTTTAAATCTTTACCAAATTGAATAGGATGCAGCGTAACAGGATCATTCGGAGATGTGGTTATCCTTTGAATGTGAACAGTGAACGGCCCTGAATCTGTGCTTACATATTTCCTTACTAACTGCGGTTGTGAGGGACCTGCACCAGTGGGTTGTGTAGCGGAGACACTATTATTGAAAGGAGGGACATGAGTTTCAACAGGCACAGTTTTTTCGCCTTGAGCATTATTCACAACAGGGACCAACTTCTCATCTGAATCGTCACATTGGCATTCATGAGTAATCTGTTTACCGTTCCTACTTCTACTTCTCTTTGTTTTGCAAATTCGGCACCTTTTTTGTGGTTTGACTCTTTTCCGTTCTGAGAGAGGAATAAGACCATCCTCAGTGTCCATCGATGAGTCGTCAATAACTACATTATAAGCTACAGGACTAGGAGGGCCAGTGTCTGGCCCTGGACCCCCCAGTCCGGGGTTATCCGGGGGTGGGTCAACCCCCGGGCCCATAGTAGAAAACTATACGCTTACCAGATAAGTAGTACCTATATACACTATTTATATGAAATATCAATAAAAATATGTAAAAACTATTAACTAACTACTATTTTACACAAAAAAACCTCCACTGATCCACTTTATAAAACAATTAAAATCAATAAACCAAAAAACACGTCCACCAAATCAGAAGTTTCCCGCGCTTTCTAGGTACATCTTAAGTACCTACATGATTAGATCCAATATTTAAAAATCATTATCACACAGACCACAAAACTTCTTCTTCTTCTTTTGAGGTATTGGCTCCGCGCATAGAGCGATTGAGCCATAGACCACAAAACTAGAGATGGTGATCAGTAATTCATATTTTCATAATCACAAACTAATGTAGTTAATGACCATAATAACAATGCTCAGTAATAATGTTTTATTTATTAGGCAAAAAGACCCATTATACATTTGTCATTACCACTTTTATTATACTTAATTACAAAAACTATAAACTTAAAACTAACTGAAATGGTTTAATAAACCTATTTCAGATGTCCTAAGTCACAGGTTGGTAATGTTTCTATTTTCGGTTTCTGTGCTGGTGAACAGAAAGCCAATAGGTAGTCGAGGATTGGATTTGGCCTGCTGTCGCAAACAACTTTGACTAGGTACCTATTGCATTGCTAGACTCTAGAGCCCCGCAGCCTTGCCCAAAAGGATGCTACACGGGCATAATACTTGCTCCTCAGAGCAAATAATTTCCATTGTTTGCCCTTGTTATTTGTCATGGCATAAATTACGTCTATGCATGGACTTACTATACTAGACAGCATCTAAAGACTCTACAGTTTAAACAGTAAGTTCATGCGTATAATATCGTAGAGATAACAGAACTATGGAGGCGACTTATTCATTTACTATTATTAAGTTATTGGTGGCATCTCGAATACAGAAAAAACTAAAGAAACTCACATACATGAACCCTCAGACCATGAGCATGAACCCTAAAAACATTGCACTTCTTTTTTT
Source organism: Coenonympha arcania (assembly GCA_036785405.1). Classification (NCBI taxonomy): domain Eukaryota; kingdom Metazoa; phylum Arthropoda; class Insecta; order Lepidoptera; family Nymphalidae; genus Coenonympha; species Coenonympha arcania. The sequence continues at coordinate 11,924,969 of CM072067.1, forward strand.
GGGCAGTCGTGTAAAAATCAGACCCCCTAGACTAGACAATTTATCTCATAGAGATAACAGAACTATGGAGGTGTCCTATTCATTCATTCTAGCCTAGCAATGCGTGACATGCGGCGCCATTATGAGCGCCAAGATTTGTTTTTAAATGTTCGTCTGCTGAGGTCCCTAGGCGACGCCATCTTGTGCGCCACACCAGAGATTAAAAATAGTCACGCTAATAATTTTGTAGATGGGGGTTGTCCTTATTGTTTCTTAGGTCTGTGGGTAATAATCATAGATCATAATAGATGTAGTCTATTTATCTATAGTAATAATAATGTGTTTTTGTGGTATTATACTCTATTTTGTTTTTGGTTTTACGAAAAATAACTTTACTTTATTAATATTCGATCATCTGTGGTTTAATCCCTACTTATAATATATACCTACTGCGTTCAGCGTTATTTTGCCTCTGACAGCTGTTTCTGTTAGGTTGGCATTACCCGCCATTCTTGCTGACAAGTACCTATAACACAGTGTGAAGCTCCTTGCGTTTTTCTTAATTTTTTTGATTTTTAACGTGTTAATCATGCCAAAAAGGATTCAAAGTAGCGGCAGAAAAATTGTATCCTCAGTTCGTAATTTTTGTGAACGGGAAAAAGCTAATGGAGGACCAATAATCTCATTTGAACATGTTCGTCAACGTGTAGCCGCCATGACTGGTAAGTAAATTAGTGTTACCTGCTATTCATAGTTTCCCGTTATTAGGGATCGAAAGTTATTTGTTTTGCTAATAGATTATTGTTTGTATGTAGGCACGATGTTTTAATAATAATTATATTTGTTTTAAAAACATAGTATTTGATTCTTATTGTATAAACTAGCTGCGCCCTGCGGTTTCACCCGCGCAAGTCCCGATCGATTTTTTTCTTTAATACAAACCTTTGTTACATTATGTATTATTTAATAACAAGATTAATTAAAAAAATGTACAATATGCATGTTATAAATGTAATGTTTTGTATTTCAGGCGTTTCTGAGAGAACTGTCACCACTATTACCAAAGAGTGTGAGGTTGCTGCTTCCACGTCTAAGAAAATATGTACTCCCAGGAAAAAACGCTGCCAATCGAATAAAATTCAGTTAGATGATTTTGAACTATGTGCAATCAGAACTAAAATACATCAAATGTACGTAGTCAGAAAGGAGTTGCCTACTTTGGGCAAACTTTTGGCTGAATTAAAAATTGATATTAACATCAATGGAGGTCGTATCACACTATGGAAAATAATTCGGCAAATTGGATTCAGATTTAAAAAATGTGGTTCTAAAAGAAAAATTTTAATGGAACGATATGACATTGTAGCCTGGAGGTACAGATACTTAAATATTTTAAGACAAAATCGAAATGAAGGCCGACCTATCGTATATCTTGATGAAACTTATATACACGCTTCATATTCTGTCAACAAATGTTGGCAGATGGAAAATGAACAAGGTGTTTTAAAAAGCGATTCAGTTGGTGCACGCTGGATCATCGTTCATGCAGGTGGCGAAATGGGGTTTATTCCAAATGCACAATTAATATTTAAATCGCAGTCGAAATCAGGAGATTACCATGATGACATGAACAGGACAAATTTCATGAAATGGTTAGAAGACAAACTCATCCCCAATTTACCGCCTAATAGTTTAATTGTTATGGATAATGCGCCCTATCACACTGTAAAGGTGAACAAGGCACCAACAATGAGCTCTACCAAAACTGATATGCAAAATTGGATCACAAATAAGGGGTTATCTTATCTTCCTACTATGGTGAAAGCTCAATTATACGAAATTATAAAAGAGCATAAAGAAGCTCCAAAATATGAAGCTGATCAACTTCTTGAAGCGCATGGACACAAAGTGGCTAGGTTACCACCATACCACTGCGAACTTAATCCTATAGAATTTATGTGGAGCCTGTTGAAAAGGCGTGTAGCTGCTAAAAATGTTGGACAGGAAGCAGACAAGATACTACAATTAACAGAAGAAGCGTTCCAATCGATCACTGCAGAAGACTGGCAGAAGCAGTGTCAACATGTGTGCCATATTGAACAACAGTTTATTAAAACAGATGGAATTATAGACTCTGAAATCGATAAATTTATTATAGAATTAAATGACGAGTCTGATACAGAATCGGACAGCAGCAGTTCCGACGATTCACGTTCATCAGCAGACAGTGACGAACTACTAGCGACCCGCTTGGATCACTCATATTCAAAATAAATAAAACCTATAAAAATGTTGTTTTAATTTAGTCATATATTACCTATGTATATAGATAAATGCAAACTTGAGGTACATAATACTAATTCAAATACCTATCCTAATTATTTTAAAGTACCGGCGCCGCGCCGGCGCCCTGCAGTTTTACCCGCATGAGTCCTGATCCCGTACCTATGAATATTGGGATAAAAATATACCCACAATTCAAATCCAAAGATTACAAACTTAAATAATTCTAACAACCAAACTTACTTTAATTGAGAAATTTAACTACGAAAATATTTCGCCGGGTAGTTTCATAGCGGGTATCTTAGAAACCTTAAGCGGCAACACAGAGCTCAGGTTAGCCAATATGACAACCAGAGGCAAAATAACGCTGAACGCACTTTGTAGGTACTGTGCCAGTTGCCCAACAGTTGCCACCTGTGGTTGCCTATGGTGGTTGCCACCACGTTGCCACTGTCCATTTGTTTGCTTGTTGTTTGTTGTAGCATAGAGTACCTACTTTGTTTATGTTAGCTGTTAGAGCTTGTACTGATTAGTAATCAGTACAAGCTCTAATAATGAATAGTAAGTAATCAGTGATTACTATTCATTATACTCTATGTGATTACTCAACTGAGGTACCTGAGCCCTGAGGTATACTCAATTTACTGAATGCTGAGTGTGAGTATTAGGCATTGACTTTAGCAGAATGAAAAGCAGTAATAAAAAATAAATACTAACATATTATGTATGTTTATTATTATTTCGATTTTAATTATGAGCCCAATATTATAACTGCGGTGGCGAAACGCAGGCGCGTCATCGACGATCGGCAAAAACTTGATTTAATTACTTACTTCAACATTACGAATTACGATCTATGCTTCAACCCAACTTGATTGAATGTAGAAGTTTTGTTCAGTGATCCGTGTCAATATTTCACTTTGCAGTGCTGCGTGGTGCTTGTAAGTAATTAATAAAAAAAATCATCTCTAATATTTTTGTTATTCATTATAATATTATATTGGCAAGAGCGGGTGTACTTAGGTACTAGGTGCCTACTCGTCGATCGATCTAATCTTATCAACAGTGTTGCCAACTCGGATTTTTAAAAGGAGCTAGATCATATCTGAAAAAAAGCTAAAAAAGAGCTAGATTTTTTTAGAAAAAAGAGCTAAATTATTTTATGTACTTTTTATTGAAAATCAATATGAACAATATTCAGTTAATTATAGCACGGAGAAAGAAGTAATTAAGTATAATACAAAAATATTGTCTTCTTCGTCAAAATCAATAGTATTCGACTCCGGCGGCTCTTGTGCTTGTAGGCCACTAGGTACTGGAACCAGCTCCATCGTCACTATTTTGTTTGTAGGTGAAAACGGTCCCAATTTTGTTAAGTAGGTAACTAGGTACTTCTTTTGGAAGTCCGTATTCGTGGCAGCATTTTTTATGTCTTTTTAATCCAGACCTGATTGTCAAAATCGCGCTATTCATGGCTACGCTTAATTTATTTCTTGATTTATTTTTAACTAAATTTAACTGGCTGAAGACTCTTTCCACTTCACCGTTGGACCATGGCAATGAAAGTTTATATACGGCAAAGGAACTAATTTCATCAAAGGGATTTCAGTAGTTACCTCAGCCCAGAACATCAATGTGTTAGTTTTATTTTCCCAGGGTATTAATGTTATACTTTGCCACTGGATTTCTACCTTAGCAGCAAATTCTGCCCCATGCCAACAATTAGTGAAGTGATTTTATCCTTCGGTTGCTTGAGGGTATTGGTAACTGACAACAACAGTATGTTGCTTGGGCTAAAAATGATAGAAAAGGATTTATTCATAGTGTACACGGAAAAAAAGCTAAAATTGTAGAAGAAACAAAGCTAAAGAGCTAGACACACTTTTTTAAAGCTAACCAAGTGAATTTAGAGCTAAATCTAGCTCTAAAAACTCCGTGTTGGCAACACTGCTTATCAAGTTAAGCTTAAATAAAAAGATAACTATTTGAACGTTATTCCTAATTCACTCTATGTTTTTAGGTTAACTTAATTTTAAAATGTCTTATTTCCCGAATTTGTTAATGAGGCGCTTGTATTCCGGGGTTTCAAAAAAAGTGCGCGCACAAAAGTATGTACTCACCAAATATTTCCAAGGAGAGCCCAAAAAAAGCGATTTCAAAATCATTGAAGAAGAACTTCCGGAACTAAAGGATGGCGGTAAATATGAATTTGAATTATTAAGTACATAAGTAAGCTGGCAAGCATCTTGGACATTTGAGTAGGTAGGTATGTACCTATTTGGTAATTTAAACTTATTGTAGAATGCAGTTTCTAAATTCAAATGTTAATTTCTTATACGGCCGAATGGCGTAGCGATAGCGATCCGTCCGTCGGTGTCGGCGGTCGTGGGCTCGATTCCCATAACTGGAAAATGTTCGTGTGATCCATAAGCATCAATGTTTTCTAGTGTCTGGGTGTTTTTCAATAAATTATACCTATGTATTTATGTATGTATATTTATCAGTTATCTAGTGACTAGGCCGTAACACAAGCTATCGTTTACTTTGGGACTAGATTGCGATGTGTGTAATGTCCTGATGTAATAATATTATATGTTTATAATCAAAAATTGAACTGTTAGCTTTTTCATTTAATCCTACTGTATACCTACAGTAGTATTTAACTATTTACAAAAACAGTCTCCAAAAAATTATATTAAAATTTTATTCTTGATGTTAAGTGATATGTTGTTGGTCATCGGGAAAATATATAGCAGGGTTGTCACTTCATTGTACTTCTATGCATGTGAAAAAAGCATGAGAAATATTTGCTCTATAAAAATAATAATACGACTGCTTTGAATATGTTACTTGTCTAAAAAAATACTGGTGCCAATTCTGTTGTGCAAAAGCTAAACTAGTTTGACGCGTCTAAAAATATTGCCATCCTTTTCAAAATGTTCCCCACGGAATAGGAAAGCACTATTTTTAGACACGACAAATTGGTTTAGTTTCGAAATTTAGCACAGCAAAATTGGCACCACTGATGTAATGATTATGCCTAACGGTATGTCCGCCTTTAGTATAAGGTACACAATGATATTTTTAATTATTTCTTCATCTGTTGTCAGAAATATTAACGGAAGCTGAATATCTTAGTGTGGATCCATACATGAGAGCATATATGATAGGATACAAATTGCCTACCGATATGATCGGCGGACAAGTTGCCAAGTACGTGATAAAAAAAATGCTGTAATTGTAAAAAAATAACTTTGGATATTTCTACACTCTCATTTTGATAAAACTTTCAAATCGTATTGATTGATTCCAGGGTGATCGATAGCAGGAATAAAAACATTCCAATAGGAACATATGTTTGTGGACAATTTGGATGGCGTACGCATACAATATCTGGGGAAAAATCTTTTAATGATACCCTTAATTTGCCTATCACGGTTCTTCCAGATCTAACCCCCTATCCTGTATCGTTAGCGCTGGGTGTACTTGGCATGCCAGGGTAAGTAGGGTAGCATCGGTAATATTCTTTTAAACTGAAACTTATCCGTTTCCATGTATTAATATTCTATTTTTGTTCAATAAGTACCTAAATGCATGTAGCCCATGGTTATTTTCAGAAATACGGCATACTTCGGTCTGACAGAAATATGCCAGCCAAAGGCAGGGGAGACTATTGTAATCACAGGTGCTGCGGGGGCCGTTGGTTCACACGTTGGTCAGATTGGTAAAATTTTAGGTAAGTCAATAGGAAATAATATTAGTGGTTCATAATACATACCTACAGATAATTTATTCAGAGCAATGCTAATTTATATAGGCCTATCCTTTAAATTGCAAGATAATTAGCTTGATAAAGTGTGAAAGAGGCTTGGATTTTTTATTTAAAGTAAAGAGATGATAGAGTCTACAAAGAAGTACATATAATAAACAGCTGAAGACCGATTCAAAATCGCGCCGATTGGTCATGATGACAATACTCATAATAAATCTAGTTCATTCAAATGGATTATACTAACTAACTGATGCTAGATTTGATTGTACTGTATGGTATTGTGTCACTAAAACTGTAACAGAATATCTTAACTCAATTTATGCATACAGCTACATAGTAAAGAAACACTGCATTTCAGGTTGTCGAGTTATAGGTTTTGCTGGCACTGACGAAAAATGTGAATATTTAGAAAAGGAATTAGGTTTTGATCGTGCTTTCAACTACAAAACGAGCAACATTAGAGCCGCCCTAAAAGATGCAGCCCCAAATCGCGTAGATTGCTACTTTGACAATGTATGTAGTGCCAAGATTACGTAGTATCTTTCATGGATCGAGATATTCACTTACTTAATATTACTTTTTAGGTGGGAGGTGAGATTAGTTCCGTAATATTGTCTCATATGAATAAATACGGGAGAGTTGCAGTCTGTGGCTCCATATCATCTTACAATGATTCGGTGCTTCCGAAAGGTAAGGCAAGGCACTTCTTGTAATAATAATTTTAAATAAATTATTATTAATAAGATCATGAATTAGAAGTTAGAATTCTTGTAGTTTTGTATATTAAGTATAAATCAGATTTTTTGTGTAAGTGGCAGCCGTAGTAATCTTACATTTTGTAATTTGAAATTTTAGCTACGATCGTGCAACCTGCTGTAGTGTTTAAAGAACTTAAAATGGAAGGATTCGTAGTAAACCGGTGGACTGACCGCTGGAATGAGGGTATTGATGTCAATTTGAAGTGGTTAAAAGAAGGAAAACTAAAGTATCAAGAAAAAGTGTACCAAGGATTCGAAAACATGGTTGATGCACTCGTAGGGATGTTAAGAGGCGAGAATACCGGAAAAGCGGTTGTAAAGGTTAAGTGAAGCGTAATTTAACTGTAAAAATAAAGTTACAGATACTAAATTATTATATTTCTTATTACCTGCACCTACAATTTTGCCTACAATAGTACCTACACCTTTCACAAGTTTATTCTGCTTGCTAGGCTTTCTTTTAGGCTTTTTAAAACTGGCGCCACTTTTTATCTTGCCACCTTTTGTATATAGTACTCTGTGACGATTGTGGAGGACCAAAGACCATGAAAAATAAAATAGACAGTACCTACCAAACAACCATTGGCCACTTTACCACACTTTACGTAAGTATTTTTACACAAAATAAACTTTTTAAAATAAATAAAGTTCAGGTTAGTCTGTGATCAATGACGTCAATAAAATAGTGAATCTGTATAACTACAAAATCTGTGAAATGACACTTGGCTCTCTTGTTGTGTATAGTGCGTTCAGCGTTATTTTGCCTCTGGCTGTCATATTGCCTAACCTGAGCTCTGTGTTGCCGCTTAAGGTTTGGAAGATACCCGGTATGAAACTGCGAAATATTTTCGTAGTTAAATTTCTCAATTAAAGTAAGTTTGGATGTTAGAATTTAAGTTTGTAATCTTTGGATTTGGTTTGTGGGTATATTTTTATCCCAATATTCATAGGTACGGGATCAGGACTTATGCGGGTAAAACTGCAGGGCGCCGGTGCGGCGCCGGTACTTTAAAATAATTAGGATAGGTATTTGAATTAGTATTATGTACCTCAAGTTTGCATTTATCTATATACATAGGTAATATATGACTAAATTAAAACAACATTTTTATAGGTTTTATTTATTTTGAATAAGAGTGATCCAAGCGGGTCGCTAGTGGTTCGTCACTGTCTGCTGATGAACGTGAATCGTCGGAACTGCTGCTGTCCGATTCTGTATCAGGCTCGTCATTTAATTCTATAATAAATTTATCGATTTCAGAGTCTATAATTCCATCTGTTTTAATAAACTGTTGTTCAATATGGCACACATGTTGACACTGCTTCTGCCAGTCTTCTGCAGTGATCGATTGGAACGCTTCTTCTGTTAATTGTAGTATCTTGTCTGCTTCCTGTCCAACATTTTTAGCAGCTACACGCCTTTTCAACAGGCTCCACATAAATTCTATAGGATTTAGTTCGCAGTGGTATGGTGGTAACCTAGCCACTTTGTGTCCATGCGCTTCAAGAAGTTGATCAGCTTCATATTTTGGAGCTTCTTTATGCTCTTTTATAATTTCGTATAATTGAGCTTTCACCATAGTAGGAAGATAAGATAACCCCTTATTTGTGATCCAATTTTGCATATCAGTTTTGGTAGAGCTCATTGTTGGTGCCTTGTTCACCTTTACAGTGTGATAGGGCGCATTATCCATAACAATTAAACTATTAGGCGGTAAATTGGGGATGAGTTTGTCTTCTAACCATTTCATGAAATTCGTCCTGTTCATGTCATCATGGTAATCTCCTGATTTCGACTGCGATTTAAATATTAATTGTGCATTTGGAATAAACCCCATTTCGCCACCTGCATGAACGATGATCCAGCGTGCACCAACTGAATCGCTTTTTAAAACACCTTGTTCGTTTTCCATCTGCCAACATTTGTTGACAGAATATGAAGCGTGTATATAAGTTTCATCAAGATATACGATAGTTCGGCCTTCATTTCGATTTTTTCTTAAAATATTTAAGTATCTGTACCTCCAGGCTACAATGTCATATCGTTCCATTAAAATTTTTCTTTTAGAACCACATTTGTTAAATCTAAATCCAATTTGCCGAATTATTTTTCATAGTGTGGTACGACCTCCATTGAAGTTAATATCAATTTTTAATTCAGCCAAAAGCTTGCCCAAAGTAGGCAACTCCTTTCTGACTACGTACATTTGATGTATTTTAGTTCTGATCGCACATAGTTCAAAATCATCTAACTGAATTTTATTCGATTGGCAGCGTTTTTTCCTGGGAATACATATTTTCTTAGACGTGGAAGCAGCAACCTCACACTCTTTGGTAATAGTGGTGACAGTTCTCTCAGAAACGCCTGAAATACAAAACATTACATTAATAACATGCGTATTGTACATTTTTTTAATTAATCTTGTTATTAAATAATACATTATGTAACAAAGGTTTGTATTAAAGAAAAAAAACCGATCGGGACTTGCGCGGGTGAAACCGCAGGGCGCAGCTAGTTTATACAATAAGAATCAAATACTATGTTTTTAAAACAAATATAATTATTATACGGAATGTATTACAATTAAAACATCGTGCCTACATACAAACAATAATCTATTAGCAAAACAAATAACTTTCGATCCCTATTAACGGGAAACTTTGAATAGCAGGTAATTTACTTACCAGTCATGGCGGCTACACGTTGACGAACATGTTCAAATGGGATTATTGGTCCTCCATTAGCTTTTTCCCGCTCACAAAAATTACGAACTGAGGATACAATTTTTCTGCCGCTACTTTGAATCCTTTTTGGCATGATTAACACGTTTAAAATCAAAAAAAATTAAGAAAAACGCAAGGAGCTTCACACTGTGTTAGAGGTACTTGTCAGCAAGAATGGCGGGTAATGCCAACATAACAGAAACAGCTGTCAGAGGCAAAATAACGCTGAACGCAGTATAGTCTGATGGTCACTGTTGGTGGTCTGTGGAGGTAGAGCCATGTGTCATTTTTCGTGAACAAAAAACAAATTAAACAAAACCATTGAACACAACCGACAAAATTTCAAAACTTAAAATTTGGATTTTGGCTAGGGAATTGGCATTTATTTATTATTCAAAAGTTCTAATGCAAATATTCACCTACCTAAAGTGAAAACCGCAAAGTTTCAGTTTCACATTCAAGAAATCAAGAACTTTGTTTTTGTAAAAGCTTACCTGTGATGGAAAACAACACATTCCTCCGATCTATTTCTTCATTCTTAGTTAAATAACTGCAGAATAAACTACAATGAGACTCTCAGAGATATTGAAAACGTATTCAAAAGACGGAAACTTAGTTAACGTGTCTAGTTTTGAATCTCCCGTGGGTAAAATAATAGCCGCTGCTGACCAAGAGTTCCTTTACTTGGTGTGTTTTGAAGATTCGAAAAACTTAGAGAAGATGATTAAAACAATCTCGGACAAATTAACGTGTGAATTCGTCGAGAAGAAAAATAAAATATTGATGATGTTTGAGCCTGAAATACAAGAGTATTTTGATGGGAGACTTAAAAAGTTTTCTTTACCCATCAAGACATTTGGTTCCGAGTTTCAAAAAGTAAGTTTATACTCTTCACATATTACTAAGGATTATACTAATGTATTTTTTTCTAGACACATTCACAAGATTTAATTAGCTTAAGGCTGTATCTAGGAAACTTAAGCCTATGTTAGTTATGTTATAATCATAATATGTTAGTTGAAAATTGACCATATTGTGATGTTTTGTATTCATTAGAAAAATCTTGATGGAACACATCTAATGACACTGAACAAATTCTATACCTGTTTAAAACAGACAAGAGTGCATTATCCAAGTAGGTACCCCTATATTCAATATACTCTATGCAAGTAGGGTTGGTGCAAGTGCAACTGACATACAATTGCTAAACTATGTACAATGTACATGTTAAGTTTATTGTTTGCAAAATATTCATTTTTGTCTCTCCTGAAAACTTATTAAATTTTACTTGCTTTCTACTTGTTATTGTTGCCTAAGCAATTTATGTATCTGTTTGTCATTTCAAACACAATTTTCTTTAATAACCAGTCTTGCCACTATTTTGTAGCTTAAATTAAGGATCTCATTAAAACATTCTTTATATCCCTAAAATTGTTGCAGGAAGTCTGGAACAAGCTGACGGAAATACCATATGGGACAACACAAACTTATGGTGACCTTGCCAAGGATTTGGGTCGGTCGGCAAGTCACTCTAGAGCTGTTGGCGCAGCTTGTGGGGCTAATGCACACCTGATAGTGATACCCTGCCATAGACTGGTGGCTACAGGGTCAAAAGGAGGCTTCAGTTCTGGAATTGATCGTAAGGAATGGTTGATAAAGCATGAAAAAGAGTTTGCCTCATAAATGAATTTCATATGATGATTCTGCTGATTAGACAGTTGGAAATGAAACAGTTAATTCCGCCTATGTTCATCTGTACCATTTTTATATCTCAGTGCAGAGAACTGGTCTCCTCTCAGAATACTTTTGATTTTGGTGGCTTGGCCCACCTTGGAAAACTCAGGTATACAGGTTTCCTTACAATGTTTTCATTAATAACGTTAAGCTAAGTTTCTACATACAAAAACTTTGAAACGATAAAAAGGTGTGTGCATGGGCTTCAAACCCCTAATCCCCTTGCAAAACGCTGTTGAAGAGAATTGGTTGTTGTTTAATTAAATCTGTTGTTTTAATTGTTGAATTAAAATCTTACATCATTTGGCACCTGATAGCAAGTACAAACTTCATCATGAAGCGCTAAGATAGTTTAGTAGTCCTAATACAAAAATCTTGTGTGGTTTCTGTGACAGAAAGGCAGTGATAGCCTACTGTTTCAGGCCTCTGTCTGTTGCCAGGAAGCTAAATATACGGTCTGATCCTTATCACGAAAGACATAAGGGTCAGACCTGAGACTGCCATATTATTATTATAACTATTATGTTTCAGTAAAACTTAGTTTAAGAAACCGGATAGCAAGAGTGATATTTGTTAAAAATATTTTTTGTACCTATTTAAGGGTTAATTTTAATTAATATTTTGATAATAAAACCACTTTTTCATTCATGTAACAAGTTGTTTCAAATGTATTATTATAATAACTAATATAATTAATTACTTTAAAGTGATTTAACTATGGTGAATCAATGGTGAATGACTATTCTTCTGAGTTATATCAAATTGACCTATAGTTCCTAAATTTACTAAAAATAAAAGCTTGTCATAATAATCTCACTTTAACATTCAAACAATACTGTTTTATTATACGTAGGTATACAAATAGAATATTATAAACATTATTCAAATAACATTTCTAAGGTAACTTTACATGAGGGCTATAATCTCAATTCTTCATTTAATTCCCTAAATGTGATGTACTATTTTAATAGCAAGTAAATTAGAGTTATTAGAGTAAGAATCACAATGCTTTGATTTTAATTCTATTTAAATAATAAGACATAAAATTTAAATTAACTTAATACGCATTTCACTTAATTTATATAAGACGAATTACTTAATTAGTTAACAATTGAACTAGATATCAAGCATAACCTCGTCTATTTAAGTTGTAGTAGAGTCCCTTAAGTTTCATGAGTTCCGCGTGCGTGCCGCGCTCCGCCACGCGCCCGTTGCTGAGCACGCAGATCGCGTCCGCGTCGCGCACCGTGCTCAGCCGGTGCGCGATCATCACGCACGTGCGCCCCGCCTTCGCTGCGTCCAGCGCTTCTTGGACCACCTACCCAAGAAAATAGTAGCGATATAGTTTGTACCCCTTTCCTTAGGTATCATTGTAAAAGGGATAGTATTCGCTTCGCTACAAGCAAAATAAGCTATGTAACAATTACAATATATATAGCTACTCGTGCTGATTGGCCACTGACTCATTGATCACCTCTCCTGAACAATTTTGTATGAAAAAATTTTTTTTCAATAACCATTTAGTATAGAAAGGAAAAAATCATTAAGAACAAAAATATGGAGAGAGCTGATGATTGAGGATTTTGGAGACGGATGAAGAGCACGGGGAGGGTATTCAAGAAAGGTGGAGGGTGCTCAACCAAATGTCATTCGGAACGTCATCCAATTGGCAGTGAGCTGAAAAAAATTTCAAAATGGCGGATTCAAAATGGCCGCCAATTGAATTTCGTCGGTATCTCGGAAAGTATAAAAGATGGAAGAATGGTTTCTTCACAAGAAGTGATCAGGACTCGAAGGTCTATTCGATGAATAGAAAAAAATTCAAAATGGCGGAATTAATTTTATTTTTCATAGAAAATGTATGGCGAATCTGGAAGAGGCTAAAAGTCGGACGGCAAATAGGGGTGAAGACAGCACGCGGGCCACATGTGGCCCGCGCCGCCACGCACCCTACTAGTTACTATATATATATAGCTACTCGTGCTGATTCACTCATTCACTGATTGATCACCTCTCCTGAACAATTTTGTATGAAAAATTTTTTTTTCAATGACCATTTCGTATATAAAGGAAAAATTCATTCGGAGGAAAAATACGGAGAGAGCTGATGATTGAGGATTTCGAAGACGGCTGAAGAGCACAGCCAAGGGTATCGCAGATAGGTGGGGGGTGCTCGACCAAATGTCATTTGAAACGTCATCCGATTAGCAGTGAGCTGAAAAAATTTTCAAAATGGCGGATTCAAAATGGCCGCCATTCGAATTTCGTCGATATCTCGGAAAGTATAAAAGATGGAAGAATGGTTTCTCGACAAGAAATGATCAGGATCCGAAGGTCTATACGATGGATAGAAAAAAATTCAAAATGGCGGACTTTATTTTTTTTCATAGAAAATTTATGGGGAATGTTGAAGAGACTAAAGTTATAAGGCAAATAGAGGGGAAGACAGCACGCGGGCCACATGTGGCCCGCGCCCCCACGCACTCTACTAGTTTATTATGTAAATAACGATGGGATGCTCACATCCCGTATCCAATAGACCACTCAGTAATAAAATAGAATGATTTGACGGTAGGCCACCCTTTTGCATCGACGATTTGGAGTGTTATATAATTATCGTCAAGTACTACTTGGCTGAGTCAAAAATTATTCTACTTTATTGAAATAGATATAATAATTCATTAGAAATACACTTTTGAAACCATTGTTAGGATTCTATTAGATTTTAATGTTAGTTTTACTTCCGTTAGGGCCGATTTTTCAATCTCCAGATAGACTATCTGAGGATTGAAAAATCTGTTAAAACGTCATATTTATTCCTTAGTTAACGTTTATCTGGCGATTGGAAAATCGGCCCTTATTAAAATTGAAATAAATGCCATATCGAGGCGTTGTAGAATTATGGAACTAATTGGAACATTCAGATACCTTTTCACTTTCTGTATCCAATGCGCTTGTAGCTTCATCAAGAAGGAGCATGTTGGGTCGTCGTATCAAGGCTCTCGCTATGGCAACTCTTTGTTTTTGACCTCCAGATAATTGTGTCCCTTTCGAACCAATGTTGGTGTCATAACCCTGTCAATGGAAAAAAATAAAAATATTAACTTTGAAAGCCTGCACTTGCCATCATCCGCGCAAAAACAACTTACGACGTAGTTACCATGGGCAATGATACGATAAAGTTGTGAATGTTGGCCTGTTTGGCAGCCTCAATTATCTCATCTTGTGTTGGTTTTCGCGTATTGTCTCCATAGGCTATGTTTTCACCGATAGTGCGGTCGAAGAGTACTGGTTCTTGTTGCACGAATCCGATCGACTGCCTCATGTCGACCAGCCGAAGTTTTTGTATTGGTATACCATTTTGAGCCTGGGGGTAATGTAGTATAGTGGTAAATATTATGGAATACATTATTACAGTTTATTTGAGAAGCTGTGCTATTTGTGTCTTACTTACCACAATCCCACCGTCAGGGTCGTAGTATCTTTCAAGCAGTTGAATTATAGTGCTCTTCCCGCAACCACTAGCGCCGACCAAAGCTATGGTTTTCCCATTTTCTATCTCAAGATCGCAGTTCTTAAGGACTTGTATAGTTTGTCGCGTTGGGTATTTAAATTCCACGTTTTGTATGCTCGCTTCGCCCGTTCCCTTCTAAAAGGACAAAACATTACCATCAAACACGTAAAGCACGAAAAGTCAGAAGTGTCTATGGTTCTATTTCTCGACTTTCTAATAGGACTAAGGTTAAACAAATATAGGGAATCATGATCATAAATCAACCGTTTTATTAAAATTGCTACATGAGGCGTCATCAAAATTAAAATAAATATCATGGTTCTCACAAAGTCAACAACTGCCGGTTGAATTGGATCTGTGATTTTAGATTGTCTGTTGAGTATCACAATAACTCGCCCTGCCGCCTTGATTCCCTTCTGGAAATTAGGTGCAAACGCAAACGCTTGTGCCGCTGAAGAAGACCCCATCAAAAGTGTTTGGGCTGATCTGTAAGGATATAGATAAATATTAATAATAATATCAGTGATGAAACGACGTATTTTTCTTTTAAATAAAAAAGATGTTCTTACTTTAAAATAGTAGCATAGTCCACACCCTCATAAACCATTAAAATCCCACCGTAATACAGCGTGGCGGCATAAATAAAATTGAAGAGGCCTCTGGAAAGACCAAACACTATTCCTCGCCAGTGTGAAGTTTTTTTAGCGACTATAAGCGCGGGTAATAATTGTTTGGAATACTCTTGTAGGAAAGTTTCTTCTCTACCAAGAGATGCCACAGTGCGAACGTTTGCTACAGCTTCCACTGCAATCTAGAAATGGAAAATACTGTAAGACCTCATTATATTAAGAGAGTTTTATCGTACGTTATGGATTCTTGTTTCAAGTATTACCTTACCTTAGAACTCTGCTCCATAGTCTTTGCTGTGCCAAATGACTCTGCAGTAATCATTCTTCCTTGCTTATAGAGCACAGCAGCCATCAGTGGCACGAAAGCTAAAGCCACAAGTCCTAAACGCCATTGATAATACAACGACACTGCCAAAGAAAATGTGAAAGTGCCAAATGCTTGTAAAACTGTTCCAATCCTTTGACCAGTCGCCTGTAAAATAAAAATAAAAAGTATTCTTCAATCTTCATCGAAATTATTCATTTTACAGAATTATTTTTTACACCGCGATTAGCCGAACTACTCTGCCACCGCTAAATTATACCTTACCCCTTGAACAGTTGCTGCTTCACCAGATAAGCGAGCACATAAAGCTCCTGTAGAATTATTTTTGTCATCAAAAAATCCAACTTCTTGCGTCAGTAAATTTTCGAACATCAGCTTTCTCAATCGGGATGTAAGATATTCCCCAGCTATACCGTACATGGATACCTTAAATCATAATTGGTAGAGTCGTAAATAGTACAAAAATATTATAAAATTATACGTAATGTTATGTTTAGTATTTTACAAGCTCTAACTTCACAAACTCTACACTTTAGTTACAATAATGTCTTGACCGTTTGGCTACCGTTACATTGGGCGTAAAATCAAAAATTTATTCACTTTTCAGTTCTCTGTAAGTTCTGTTAAATCAAAATTTGAAATCAGGAAAATGATTTTGGTGGGATACATTTTTCACTTTACACCCATGTGACGGTAGCCAAACGGCCAAGACATTATTGTAACTAAAGTGTAGAGTTTGTGAAGTTAGAGCTTGTATTTAAGGGTGTATAAAGTCAGAAGTCTTGCCCTACATGAGATCTGATAACTTTTTGACAGTGTGAGCCATATACTCGTCTGGCAACACTATACATGATAATGTTTTTGTTGGGATTTACACTTTCTCGAGTCTCGAGTATTTATGAACTATTTACAGATTACAGATTTACAGATTACAGATTTACAGATAACAGA
Source organism: Coenonympha arcania (assembly GCA_036785405.1). Classification (NCBI taxonomy): domain Eukaryota; kingdom Metazoa; phylum Arthropoda; class Insecta; order Lepidoptera; family Nymphalidae; genus Coenonympha; species Coenonympha arcania. Next base: position 11,941,638 of record CM072067.1, read on the forward strand.
TTGACGGTTTGAGAGCTATGATGGTTTTGAGAGCTATGTATGGAGTTTTGAGTATTTACAACCTATTTCACTTTTGAGTGTCGGTATTGACCTTCTATGGAGCCTTAAGTATTTATGACCTATTTACGGTTTTGAGAGCAATATATGGAGTTTGGAATATTTATAACCTATTACCGTTTCGAGTGTATGGAGTCTAGGGTTCAACATATATTGTTAGTATAGTTACGTATACGTATGTTGTGAAACAGTGAAAAATTTCACTTTTAATGCAATCCCACAGGAATACGCTTGTTTTTCGGGGATAAAAAGTAGCCTATGTCACTCTCCGGATCTTGAACTATATCTGTGCAAAAAAATCAGATCGATCCGTTGCGTGGCTGCGACGTGATTGAGGGACAAACAAACCAACAAACCAACAAACTCACATTCACATTTATATATTAGTAGGGATATAGTTACGTATACGTATGTTGTGAAACAGTGAAAAATTTCACTTTTAATGCAATCCCACAGGAATACGCTTGTTTTTCGGGGATAAAAAGTAGCCTATGTCACTCTCCGGATCTTGAACTATATCTGTGCAAAAAAATCAGATCGATCCGTTGCGTGGCTGCGACGTGATTGAGGGACAAACAAACCAACAAACCAACAAACTCACATTCACATTTATATATTAGTAGGGATATTCACCATTATGAAGTTCGTAATTCCTGAAAAAACTCCAACACCAACAAATATCAGGGCATATTGACGCACTTGAGCTTGTACAAAATCTGGGTCGGGGTCAGACAGCACCTGCAATATTTTAATTCGATCATTTAACTCAAATTGTCTCCTAAATTATCATTTAAATACTAAAATATTTAAAAATAAACTTACACCAACAAAATCTCCAAGAACAATGGCAAGGATCGGCATCGAGAAACCGCTGATTAGGGAACAAATGCTAGCTGCTGTTATTGACTTCCACTCGGGCGAATTTAGCTTCACCACCTCAGTAAACGAAACGTCTGGTATTTCTGTAGTTGAAGCAGCTTCCTGCAATAATTGTAGAGAAGATTGGCTAAACTCGATAACAATCATTCCTATATGTAACAACACCAACTTATTGCCTTGCGGTTCTATACAATTTGGATGTGGAGAAGACAAATTTTAAAAACTGTACATATTTAATTACCTCCATTTTCGGTTCAAAATGTTCGTCTTCATCCTTTTCGCTCTGTACAGACACAGTTCGGTCTATTCTGTCCTGCTTCTGTCCTGATTCTGTAACGGGATACTTTGTTTAGCATAAAAATAAAAAAAGTCCTAAATATTATCAGAGAGAGAAAAGACAGTCACACTATATAACCTGTTTCGTTTAAATCTGGAGATGCTTGTAGCATGACCATGTCGTAGTAGTGGCCTTTCTTGTTCATAAGCTCAGTGTGATTCCCAATCTCAACTACGGATCCACTTTTAAATACGTAGATTTTATCAACGTCCCTGATTGTTGAAAGTCTGTGAGCTACAACAATCGTCGTACGTCCTTCTTGTGCCTAAAAATACAAGATTCCTGAAATTAACGCCATCTCTCTTTTACGAGTAGAAAGTATTCCTATTGAAACTTGTAAATAGTATTTTTGTTATTATGTGTTTTTGTACCTTGTCAAGGGCCTTTTGTACTTTAGCTTCAGATGAGGTGTCCAAAGCACTGGTAGCCTCGTCAAGCAGCAAAATTCTAGGATTTCGGACTAGTGCCCGAGCTATAGCGATCCTTTGTTTTTGACCTCCTGACAGTGATGCTCCTCTTTCACCAACCAAAGTGTCATAACCCTGGAAAAACAATTTGAACTATCGGGTGACAACAAAGAAACTTCAATGTTTATTTAGTGTTTATTTTTCTGTTGAGCTTTCTTATTCTTAGTGTCTCTAGTGATCCTTCATTAAATTTATCTAGTATTTATATAGTTCATATGCGAGAATTTTGTTTCAGTTAGGGTTTTCGGACACCAACTTTCATTGGCTCTACAGCACCTGCGCTTCAGTCTTCAGCATTTCTCAATGATTTATTCGACGAATGTCCTTACTTTGGTTTTCACAGCTTAAAATATATGCTGTGGGGCTGGGGTCAAGAGACAAAAAGCTTTGACATGAAGGTATTTACCGAGGGAAGTTTCATGATGAATTCATGTGCATTGGCCTGCCGCGCGCACTTCTCGATCTCTTCGTCGGAGGCATCCTCGCGTCCGTACCGAATGTTTTCTCGTACCGTTGTGTTGAACAGTACAGGCTCCTGGCCCACTAGTCCGATTTGAGCGCGTAACCACCGCACTGACAGCTCCCGCACATCGTTGCCATCGATGGTTACCTGAATTTTTTAAACCATTAAATACTTCCTGATTGATTTTATGAATTAAATCTGCAAGCAGTCTAGTCATCAAAATACATAATTACTGCTGGATTTTAATTTCCGAGGGCGCGCCATAACACATATTTTCCAGTCAAGCGGACTGGATAATCTTAATTATGCATCTATAAGTTTTCTGTGCTTGTAGTGAGTGCATTCTAAATTTTTAATCGACTTTATAATTATTATGCGTTGAGAAAAAAAATGACTGTAATAATGTTTGGATGCGTAATGTAATAATGATCTGCTGTAAAAGCTTATCAATTAGCGCAATGGTTATCATGCTAGTGTAGTGGTATTTAATGTACCTACAGTAAATGTAGTGAAGTATATACGGTATTTATACCAATAATTTGCGACCTGATTATGATAAAAACAAGGTAATGTGATAAATGATTGAAGAGACTCTATAAGTTGAGACATAGATATTTAGAGAAAAATCTCCTTAAACCAAACAACATATATTAAAACATATAAAGCCAGTAGTTAGATATTTAAAAGGTTTCGCGTCATGTCCTTGATATCAGTACACTCGTATTTTGATATTTTAGGAAATAAAAAAGCATTAAATGTCATGTTACTGATATTACACAAATAGTTTATCTACTGATAAGCAACTAGCCTTTTGATCATCATTCGCAAGCGTGTCTATATTTAACGAAACTCACGCTGCCGTCGATAACGTCGTAGTATCTCGATAAAAGTTGTATTATAGTAGACTTTCCACATCCTGAATGACCGACTAAGGCTACTGATTGCCCTCGCTGAACGCTGAGGTTTACGCCTTTCAGTACCTGTTGAATAATCGCAAAAACTGCTTATCAAAAATTGTGCGCAATAAACTGCTTATCATGATTATATTCCTCTGTTATGTCATTTAACCTGAAAACTGTAAGTCACATTCATCTTACCGGAACATCTGGCCTGGATGGATAGTGAAAAACGACGTTCTTCAGTTCAATATTCCCCTCAATAGTAGAGGGCGTAATACCGCGGTTCAAAAGGGGATTGATGACGGGCACGTTGTCAATCAGGTTGAAGATTTGCGCACCGGCGCCTCGTGCCACCCCGAACACTTCCATTAGCGTCGAAGATATACCGAAGTTGGCTGAGCCCATCATAACTCCGAAGAATACCTACAAACATAGAAAATATCGAGATAAAATAATATCCATACGGAACTTCATCATTAAACCTCCATTAACTTTTCCACCCGGACTTACCGCAATCATAGTGTTAACATCATACGTCTCTGGCTCTTCAACCATTAATCTATAGCCGAACCAGAAGGACAAAGCGTATGCGCAGAAAATGCAAAAGAACAATGTTCCCATAGCCATACCATTGAAGAAACCTGAGAAATAAATATATTATTGACTATTGAGGTAACTTCTTTAATATCACGATAAAGAAAAGGAGATGAGTTTTAAATAAGTGAAGATTTACCTTTTTTGATATTAATGCTCCTCGCTTCTGCAAGATGTCCTTCGTATCTTTCTATTTCTTTTGACTGACCACTGAAGGCATAAACAGTTCGGATTGCTGTCAAGACTTCTTCTGCTATTGAACTAGCTTTGCCTGAAGCTACAGCCTCTTTTTTAGATAGTCGAGATGCGATCTAAATTAGAAAACACATTATTTTCATAGGTTACAGGAAAAAAGTTAGGATCTCTCTTTTTCGTCGCACCTAAGAATAAATTTAACTTACCAGTCCCGCAATACCGACAAGTGTCAAAGTGACTGGAAATGAGATAAGGCATAGCAGCGCAAGTTTCCATCCCTTGACGAGAGCCATTATTATAGAGCTGACAAACGACGCCTGGTAGAAGATAAAAGTTGCTAACTTCTCTCCGATTCCGTCCTCTAACTTTACTACATCGCTGCAGAAAGAAAAATAGTTTGGGTGAAATAATAACGGTTTACTAAGACATTTAGTATAGATTGCAAATTGCAATTCATTAAGTAGTACCTAAGTCATGATTTGATAATAAATTAAATTGCTCACACGTAACTTCATAAGTCAACTCACAACCTTTCCCACAGATATCAAGATTGTTACGCGATAAGGCTAATTGGATACTTTGATTTGATGTTGAAAATAGGTCAATAGTTAATACTAACTCAGTCATTTTTGAAGCGAAATCACCGGTCTGATGCGTATCGAAATATTCAAAGTCCTGGTTCAAAGCCGCTTTCAAATATTCTTGCCGTATCCGATACACCTGCGGATTATTCAATATTTACATTAAAACAATCTTTTCCTTAACAACTTTATATTATTAATATTTAATATTCAAGTGAAGTATCTGTATTTAAATAGTATCTTAAATCGGTGTTTTGGATAAGTAGTAATAGTAGAGTTACGTTACATTATATAAGTTCCTAATCTGATTCCATCCAAGCGCGAAAATATGTTTCTAATATATTAAATAGTTTCGTCTACTAATTTAGAAGGAAATGTAATTTATAAAGTTTTGTCTATTAATTTGATGAAATAAATCTAATAATTATAAATGTTGTACCTGATTAAACGCGGATATATTCATGAGAACAGTAGCACCGTACGAAAAGACAACGAGAATAACTCCAAGAATGCTGTTATAGATTGCGAAATCTCTGACTGCTCCGAGGAATACGTCTCCTTGGGGTACTCCAATAATTATCGATATCCCGTAATCCACCATGCTTTGCAATAACGATGCAAACAGCAGCGTATTTAGCGGTGTCGTGGCTCCACAAATCAATGAAAATATGATCGCGAAGAAAATGTAGATTTTGTCCATTCTCGATGCGAAACGGTACTGAAAGTATAGTTCAACCATTAAAAGTTAAAAAAGGTCCCTTGAACTGTAAATTGTCATTTGCTTGGAAAATTAACCATTGCCAATTTTTTTATTTGAGATTATAATTGCTTAAGTATATTAAGTTTACGAAAGTCAACGTACGTCATACTTATTTTTTTCGAAAATCTCAATACACGAAATGGAAAATCGTCAGATCGTGTGAGAGCAAAAATTTAAATCTTATGAGAGTAGTTAAGCAGAGTAGTATTGGTAAGCTTGTTTTAACCTAATTAAATTTTTACCCTACCTACTGTATTGTAAAACAGAATCATACTCACTAATGTAATAAATGAAACGCTCGGTACTTCATCTGGCTCCGCCTCACTGGAAGTCATTTACCAAAAATTTTGCGTTACTCTAAAGTAGATTTGATACAAACAATATTGGTTCCAATTCTGTTGTCCAAAATGTCTAAACTAATGTGACGCGTCTAACCTTATCAAAATGCTTCTCTTGGAATAGTATACAGAACTTTTTTTGAAGCGTCAAATTAGTTTAGTACCTATAGAGATTTTGCACAACATAATTGGCACCAATATTGCGGAAAGAATAAGGATTCACATTTCGTCTACATTTTATTCAGTCTATGCCGGTTATTTGTATCAATTTTAAAGTCTTTAAATGTAGCGCGTCTAAAAATCTCCTGTCGCTTTCATAACGGTACGGTTGGAAAGTGCACTATTTCTAAAGACTAGTGCTATCCCTTTCTAACCGTAACATTTTAAAAGGGATAGTAGACTTTTATTCACGCTAATTTTAGATCGCTACTCGCAAACAAAATCGCTACCTTTACCATATTTTCTTGCAATGTACCGGCACTTACCTATGTATCGAAATCCATGAGATTTAAGAAGTGCGTGCAGCGTGCCCGAGGATTGAACCTCGGACATCCAATAATTATTTCCATCCAGGTCTTAATCACCAGGCAGTAAATTAAATCCTTTTAAACAAAAGCACAACTGACTGAACTTCTCATTAAATCTGTATTTTCTTACCTGCTTTTATCGGTGTCTGCGTCATTCTTTGTAAACTCCACTTTGGATAAATCATTCACGTTGTAACTTTTAACTTTCCCGTTTTCTTCAGGTTCCTTCATGATTTCAACTTTTACACAGCTTTTTCAATCTCTGAACTTTTTCACACTGTTTGGCGCGTTCACTTTAATTTCACAATGTTTTCACCCTCTATTTGCCAGACGATTGTTGTAGTCTTCTCGATCGGTGGGCTATCGATACTGATATGTGCTATCATCATGATAACATTCATATGCTAAGTTTCATATTGTTATTATCAGATTGGCGCCTGATGGCACTGTTATCTTGAAATCCATTCGGATTCAATGGTATTATAAGAAACAGTCAAACTGATTGAAGTGTCCTCTAATGTATCGGTTTAATGGTATGGAGTAATTATGATAAAATGCTTTTATAGTAATCATGTACACGAATAGCCGACTTTAATTAATATAAAAACCAATGGGGAGGACTGTCTCCGTTCCCGCTGCTAATAAATAATAATTGGTAATAATTTATTTGTATGGGCGGTGGTGCCTAATCAAGTCCGTAATTGTTTGCTCGCTCTGCGTCATAACTAAAAATTATAATTATTCGTGAAATCACGCTTCCATATAACACAGATAACATACGTACTATTTGAGTTTGACTCACTTCTTAGCTCCCAACACGTGCACTTCATAACACAGTCATTTGTTTTCAGAGCTGAAAACCAAAATCATAGCTTTTGTAGGTATCACATATTTCACGTTTTATTTATAGCAGTTCGTACGAGTAATATTTTATTGGCAATAATTATTTTAATTGATGACATCAAGTGAAGTCAAGTTGCCTACCACATTGTAGAACTCTTTGAACAAACCAATGTCCAGCCTTGGACGTTCATGACGTTAAAATGACGGCGAGTTAGGTTTTTTCAGGAGCGTACTCTACAGAAATCGCTCTGAATACTTACGCTGTCTTACCTAATAATAGATTTTGTTTATGAAGAAGCTTTTTACGTTCAGATCTATGTAAAATGGCCTTGATATTAACCCAATTCTACTGTAATAGCAGAATGGTTAGGTCGTTACGAATTAGTAGAATTAGGTATAAGTCCAATTATTGCAGTTTGTGTAGGTACATTCTGTATAAATGGTATGAATATATAAATTTATAATAGGTCGATAGAGATTTCAACGAACAGAAAACATACCAAATTTTTGAAAAAAGCTGATATTTTGACGTCAGGATTTTCGATTTAAAATTAGGGTGCTTTTTCGATATTAATTCAAAATAAGGTGAAAAAAATCAATATTTTAAATCAAATAAATTACAGTGTATTTGGGACATAATAAGGTAAGTTTTCACCAAATTTCGTAGAAAAAAACTTGGTTTTTTGAATTTTTCACCTAAATTTTGAGGTTATGTGAAAAAATTGCAAATACAAAAGTTGTAGATCTTTTTATTACCTACAACTTTGCCATTTAACTTTTTTCCATAGGACTTGTAGTTTTGCCGGAAATCAAGGAAAACCATTTCCACTTAAACCCCCCCTCCCCCCCTGTTCCCGAACTCGGATCGACCGTAATTTATTTTTCCTTTCATTTTGATCATATTCCCCTCCTTTTCGAATGGGTTTCATCCTACTGTAATTTTTTTTTGTTTCAAAAATTATCGACCCTGGTCTAGTAGGTATGCGAACTTTGACAGAACATTTATTGCCGCACCTTTGAAGTCGCGTGCGGCCTCTTGGACCTCTATTTTAAATTTTTTTAAAGGTAGATGATACTTTGAAAAACTTTCTTGACAATGCACTCTTTATTATATTTCTTAGTCAACGTCATATAAAAATTCTTAAGCTAAGTATAATTAATAATACTTATCATGATCACAAGTCACTATGTAGCTAATGCAAAATTCAGTAGATAGAGTATTATATGCTTCGTCTATACAAGTTGTAGTAGAGTCCCTTAAGTTTCATGAGTTCCGCGTGCGTGCCGCGCTCCGCCACGCGCCCGTTGCTGAGCACGCAGATCGCGTCCGCGTCGCGTACCGTGCTCAGCCGGTGCGCGATCATCACGCACGTGCGCCCCTCCTTCGCTGCGTCCAGCGCTTCTTGAACCACCTAAAACAAAATCTAATACGTTTTAACTGCATAAAAAATTCTACCTTCAAGCTGTGTGTAATAAGGTGAACAACCTGCCAAGGGAGCTAAGAAATCTGACGTATGAGCAAAGGCACACTCCAGCATACATACAAAATTCTCAACAACTTATATAACTTTGACAAAATGTTTTCTTTAAATAGGAATCCCAAAGTAGGAGGGTTTGGGATGAGGTTAGAGTTCCGGCCAGCGACAACAAACTCCTACAAGCACTTCATAGTCAACAGAGTGATAAGACGGAACAAATTGCCTGAAGATATCGTAACAGCTGAGTCGCTCAACCAAATCAAGAACCGGCTTGACAACCACCTGAGCAAGCTACAGTTAATGAGCAAAGTCGATATAGGCGCATCAGAGCTGTTTAGCCTATTACCAAATAATAATTAAATAATATAATAACTTTTTCACTCTCTGTATCCAATGCACTCGTAGCCTCGTCTAGAAGCAGTATCTGTGGCCGGCGTATTAGTGCGCGTGCAATGGCTATTCTCTGTTTTTGACCACCAGATAGTTGAGTGCCTTTTGTTCCGACGTTAGTTTCATAACCCTGCAAATATTGAAGTTTGTAAAATCTAGCAGATACAGAAATTTCAGAAGCCACAATACAATAAAATGGAACTAACCATAGGTAAAGAGGAAATGAAATCGTGAATATTCGCTTGTTTGGCGACGTCTATGATTTCGTCTATACTCGGTTCCCTGGTGTTGTCTCCATATGCTATGTTTTCAGCAACAGTCCTGTCAAACAAGACTGGTTCTTGTTGCACAAACCCTATGACTTGTCTTGCTTCAGCGAGCCGCAGCATCGGCAGAGGAATTTTATCTAGCGTCTAAAACAATTCATTTTATTCTTTACGTTTGATGTAGATAATATATTCGTCTCTATATTGCCGAAAACTCATCTCTTCTAAAATTTGATTTTCATAAGTTATCTGCTTCATGATTGGCTATTATACGTACCACTACTCCTTCATCGGGATCATAGTATCTTTCTAGGAGTTGTATTATAGTGCTTTTGCCGCAACCACTAGGGCCGACCAAAGCTATGGTTTTACCTTTTTCTATTTCGAGGTCAAAATTTTCCAAAACTGTTATTGAAGGACGCGTTGGATATTTGAATTGTATGGTCCGTAAGCTTGCGTTCCCGGCACCTCTCTGAAAGTGTGAAATACAAAAAAATAATAGGTTTAATACAAATTCTTCATGTGATATTGTTTCAGTCTGGTAGTACTTACAAAATCCTCAGTGGCTGGTATTTCTGGATCTAGTATTTTAGACTTCCTGTTCAGGAGTTGCATTATACGGCCCGCAGCACTTAATCCTTTATGAAAATCAGGAGTATAAGCAAAGGTAAAAGCGGCAGACGCTGAGCCCATAATAAGCGTCTCAGCTGATCTAATATAAAAAAAGTAATAAGTTAATAATAAATATCTATGTATCTACGATAACTTTGTAAAATTTTGAAAATTACCTACTTAATTATTACGCCGTAGTCAACGTTGTGGTAAACAATTAAATTTGCTCCATAATATAATGTAGCAGAATATACGAAGTTAAATATTCCTTTGGCCATTCCAAATATGACTCCCCGCAAATGTGTTGCTCGTATAGCAATATTTAGTGCTAGTTTAAGATGTCGAGCGTACTCTTCTACAAAAAGCTCTTCTCTACCTAGCGATGCCACAGTGCGTACGTTTGCAACAGCTTCTACTGCCATCTGAAAAGAAGTTTCTTTTATATAAGTATTCACATTACTAGGTACTTAGGTGAGTATTAAATAATTCTCCTACCTTTGAACTTGATTCCATAGCTTTTGCTATTCCCGTTGATTCTTCCATGACCATTTTACCTTCTATGTATGCAATAGCGATCAGAACTGGCGCGAATGATAAGGCAACAAGCCCTAAGCGCCATTCATAGTAAGATGAAGCAGCAGTAGCAAACAATAGAGTACCTACTGCTTGTAATATCGTACTTATTCTTTTACCTGTAGCCTGTTGATGAGAAAAGTTACAGCTGCATCGCATGGCTTCTATTTCATACAAATCAATGATAGTAAGATAATATTACTGCGTGCACAGAAGCCGCTTCACCTGACAGACGAGCGCACAAGGATCCAGTTGAATTGTTTTTGTTGTCAAAATAACCGATTTCTTGTTGAAGTAATTTGTCGAACATCAATTTTCGCAACCTTGCCGTAAGGTATTCACCAGCAACTGAGAACAGGTATCCCTGGAATATTAAACAAATGTGACTTAAAATTTAATTTTTTACTCGAAATACACTTTACTCGAAGTTACCAATCAACTTACCGTTATTAAAGTGGCTAGTCCAATCACTACTCCAACACTAGTAAAGATTGCTGCATAAATTTTGATTTGGGCCTTAACTTCATTTGTATCAGGATTAGAAAGAATACCAACAAAGTCTCCAAGAAGCAACCCAAACAATGGGGCGGAAAGGCCCATTGCGATGGAACAAAAACAAGCCACAGATATAGATTTCCATTCAGGAGCATTAAGTTTAATCACTGTGCTGAAAGTTGCTTGTGCTTCTTCAAGTTTTTCCTTTTCCTCCTAAAAAATAGGAAAATAATAAGAGTTCTATAATTCTTATCATTGCTGAAAGTGGAAGAAGAATAGTGGTTTTCTTTATAATAACCTCAATTGGTACATCAATATCCTCGTCTTCATTTTCAACCAATTCTATTGAAGCAACCCGACTAAAGTTGCTTTCGCCACCTGTAAGACAAAATAAATAGGTATTAAGGATTTAATCGTAAGAAACAATAAAAGGTGTCTGCGGTGCAAACCTGGCTGTGGGGATTCGGGATTCGATTGTAACATCACCATGTCAAAATAATGTCCTTTCGCATTCATCAGCTCCTCGTGGCTCCCGCTTTCAACCACCGTTCCGTCTTTGAGGACGTAAATCTTACTAACGTTTCTGATTGTGGAGAGCCTGTGGGCAATAACTATTGTAGTACGACCTTCTCTGGCCTGAAATAATACAATAAAAATGGAGTTACAAACACTTAATAGATATATATGCTTATGCATTTTTCCAAAGGAATAACCATTATATCTTACCCTATCAAGTGCTTTTTGGACCTTTGCTTCGGAAGATGTGTCAAGGGCGCTTGTAGCTTCGTCTAGTAGAAGGATACAAGGATCGCGTACCATTGCTCGAGCGATTGCAATGCGTTGCTTTTGTCCGCCAGAAAGTGAGGCACCTCGTTCGCCAACCAATGTATCATAACCCTGGAAATATGATAATACATGAGCTCCAACAACACAAAACTCATTAAGTACATTATATAGTTTAATGATTTCATCTTGTTTGAATAAGGTGCAAGAAACGTAGCTTCAAAGTTCAGACGTTTAGGATAAAAATGGAATTGATAGAGTAGTGTCAATTCCCATGTGTAGGTACTATACTTATGGTTACTATTGTACTATTGGATGGTTTAGATTGTTGGCTGACAACACGTCTGCCCCGGCATTTGGACAGGCGTCTGCCTCAATGGCCGGTGGTTATTTTTGTTATTTTCAGCATATCCTCGTTTCGGATTTTAACTCTTAGAAAAACTTCCAATAAAGCCCGTTAACGCCATAATCCATATCTCGCTGAGCGACTTTGAATCTTGTGGACAACATTTTGACACCGGTAAAATGTAGACGATGAGTGATTTTGTCGAATTTGGCGATTTCCTAATAGGACCTAACCAGCTGAATTATTTCGTCAGCTCCCGCTTGAATGAAAATAATTAAAGTTACCAAAGGCAGTCTCCTTATAAATTCATGTGCGTTTGCAAGCTTGGAAGCCTCTTCGACCTCGTAGTCGGAAGCATCTTCACGGCCATACCGGATGTTTTCTCGTATCGTAGTGTTAAACAGCACTGGTTCCTGTCCCACTAAACCAATTTGCTTGCGTAACCATTTCACTGATAGTTCTCGAATGTCGGTTCCATCTATTGTTACCTGAAATGAAACAAAGGAAATATAACTTAATATTATTATGAATTTTGAGCATGAAACTACTGGGAGGATTTTGTAAATTCTTTTACACGAGTCTAGTTTCGCCTCAGTGGGCTGATTCTGTATCGTTTAATTAGTTAGTTAGTAATCCTCACTGAGTTATTAACTAAGAAAACGGAGGCAGAATCCTATTTTTTTATTCTTTTTGCACAAGCTACCTATGTTGATACCTACCATACCAACCTAGGTTGGTAACTTGTGCAAAAAGAATGCAAAAAAATAGGATTTTCGCCTCCGTTTTCTTAGTTAATAACTCAGTGAGGGTTACTAACTGAGCAACACAGAACCAGTCCGCAGATGCAGCCTCTAGTATCTACACAATTAACAATCAGTTTATTGCAATTTGGTTGTGAAAATGTTAGGTGTTATCATTCATTTACAGAGTTCTTGATACTCACGCTCCCATCAATGACGTCGTAATATCTGGACAACAGCTGTATGATCGTTGACTTGCCGCAACCCGAGTGGCCCACCAGCGCTACGGTTTGACCACGTTCCACACTGAGGCTCACACCTCTAAGAACCTGATATATGAAACAGAATATGCTCTAAGGTTCTTACAATCTTAATAAAATTTCATAGTTATCTTCAAAGACCTGTCATTTCCATCTGACTAAATTAATTGAATACATACGAGTGCAGACCTATATGCAGAATTCTCCATTTCCCCATTGTAATGTTAGGTACGGAGTGATGTTTTATTTAGGTTCGATGAAAGAAGGAGTGATGAGGTTCGATGAGAGAATAATTTGGTAGATAATGGTGCCAATTGTGATGTTCAAAATCTCTAAACTACTTAAACGAATTTGACGCGTCTTAAGTAGTGCCATCCTTTTTCATGGGTAGTATTTTGAAAAGGATAGCACGATTTTTTAGTTTAATTTAGAGATTTTGCCACCAACGTCTATTTTATCCATCTGTCTGACTAAATTAATTGAATAAATACGACTACATGCACAATTCACCATTTTCTAATAATTTTAGGTACGGAGTGGTGTTTTAGTTAGGTTCGATAAAAGAATAATTTGGTAGACATCGTCTGATTTAAAAATGAACGGCCATCTACTACATTACATATTCTTTCAACGTGTAAGCGTGGATACGTGGAGGGGCATTCATTTTTAGATGAGACGATCCTTATGACTTACAGGCACATCAGGTCTGGAAGGGTAGTGAAAGTGTACGTCATTGAAGGAGATATTTCCATGCAAGTCATCTAGTGGAAGCCCTTTATCCAGTTCGGGGTTGATTTTGGGAACGTTATTGATCAATTTGAATATGTGCGCTGCCGCTCCGGTTGCTGTTCCGAACGTTTCCATCATTGTAGATGCTACCTCAAGGCTCAAGAAGGCACTCATTATCCCAAAGAAAATCTAAAACATTTATAATTGTTACTAATTATTAAATGAATACTTATTGTTTACGCCAGGGTAGCTGGCGCGCGCGCCGAGTCTTTTGTTTGCATTGAATAGTGCGCTCCCTCGCTAACCCGCAGAGGCGCTTATCTGCGTGTCCCGCTCACGCCTCGGTTACGAGAGTTTTTTTTTTGTGCCTGCAATGACGCGGCGATTACGGGGCGCGCACAGTACGAATCGGAGTCAGCTAGCAACAGCCGTGCGTGCGGCTGGGTTTTTTGCGGCGCCCTTTTGCCCCGGCGGTTTGTACCCCAAGAAACGTACGTCTTGGGACCGCGACAGTTTTATGTGGGGGCGCGACCTTTTGTGCGTATTCGTGAACTCATCTTGTGGAGCGAGTCTGCTGTCGACCGACAAACTTAGCGGTCCCCGCGCGTGGCTGACGTAATTTTGATCACGTGTCGTCCTTGAAACGCGTAGTCGCGAGACGTAAATTACTACGTTTGAGTAGCCACGTTTATATTTGCGCGGGTGAGTAGTCACCGAATAACTGCGCAACGAGTCGCTCGTTTGGAAGCGCCGGAGTCGTTTTTGTGCCGCGGTTTGTTTTCCCCGGACCTGATTGTTTGGGGACCGCTTCGACTTGCGCTGTGATATCGCTGGGTTTTTTGGACATTGCACGCGTGTTTGGGACATTGACTAGTTGTTGTGCCGGCCTTTGTGAGTTCGCTACGCTCGCCGGATCTACCTAGTAACACGCGTGCCCAGCTGCGTTTAGCGGCGATAAAGTTCGCGGTAGTTAGTAATTGTAGACCGCGCTGTCATTGACCGCTGACCTTGTGTGTCGTGAACCACGTACTTTATTTTATTCGCTTGAGTGTTTGTGGGAGTTGAAGCCAGCCTGAACGTTCGACATATTTTGACCGTCGCGTTCATTGTTGCGGGTTGCGACCCACTGTGCTGCTGCATTGAGCACTCCACTCATAGGAGGCGAACGAACGATTGGAGCTGTGTTCGTGTTTGACGTGTCTGGGAGCTGATTGGTGCAGAGGACCTACGGTTGCAAGCCCCACACACACACCTACACACCCCTTTACACTTTCACGTCACATACTGTCCCACATCCACTACAGGGGGCGTCGCATCGAGTATCGTCGCATGCATCAACCAGGTTAGTGGCCTTCTATTTTCCTTGTCTATGTCGAAGGCTGTCGCTGCCCGAGTTGACGATTGCCGTAGTAGTGCTAGTAAAAGCCGCCTGTTATTTCCACTGATCGGCTAGTGAGACTCGGATATTACTATCCGACTCGGATTGGATACCGTCATCCGTACTGATCACTGTAGTCTCACTAGTCGGTCCCCCCTCGACCTGTCCGGGCTCGTTCCTCTATGGGCCCGGGAACTCAGCCCTCGTCTGGACAGGCAAGGGGCCGTAACATTTGGTAGCAGAGCGTGGTTTCGCGCCTTTTGGTTAAGCGGCTTTTACACGTTCGGCGCGTCGATATCGATATTTGTTGCGCGTATTTAATTCGTCGCGTATCTCTGTCGGTCACACGTTTGTAGGCGCGGTACGCCACGTGTCGGACCGATACGCCGCGTTAACGGCCACAGATTATTGTACTGCTACACCACGCGTTTTTGTAGCAACGCCGCGTTTATTTACCGCGTGCCGCGCGTTTGTTAACCGCGACCTTGATTAGCGTTCTGCACGTGTTGGTGTTTGCATCTGTGCTTGTTCTACTTCCTTGTTGTTTTATTTTTTGGTTTCGTGCTTCCTTGTAATTATTCTCGCGCAGTCTCGCCATGCCTTCGCATAAGCCTCCGGTGCGCCGTATGCAGGATGAGCTGCGGTGGGCAGCTAGCG
This sequence comes from Coenonympha arcania, assembly GCA_036785405.1. NCBI lineage: Eukaryota > Metazoa > Arthropoda > Insecta > Lepidoptera > Nymphalidae > Coenonympha > Coenonympha arcania. Next base: position 11,957,285 of record CM072067.1, read on the forward strand.
CGCATGCGCTTATTACTCGTCCAGACAGGACGGCTAGCTTGCTCCACCGCCTTGAGCAGCTCCCAGCCAGACGAGCCCATTTTGAAGAGGCCTATTCGGAATTCCTTGCTACAGTGGAGGACGACGAGGCGCGAGAATCGGCCCAGAAGGACTACGAGCAGTTCTTCGAGTTCACAGACGATGTGCTCGAGGCTGGGGCCAAAATGAAGCGCGAGGCTCGACAGAGCATGCTGTGCGAGTCGCCTCGCCCGCAGCCGCAGCCCGCCCTATTGGGTCGGCTGCCTACTTTGGACCTTCCACACTTTGGTGGGCGGCTTCAAGACTGGATGGGGTTCATCTCCATCTTCGACAGTCTAGTCCATACCCGCCGCGACCTATCCCCAGGCCAAAAAATGGCCTATTTGCGGACCTCCCTTCAAGGGGAGGCACTTGGGGTAGTCTGCCATTTGAAGTTGTCTGACGCCAGCTACTCCACGGCCAGAGAACTCCTCGAGAGGCGCTACGCCAATGTGCGCCACCTTGCTGACGCGCACATGATGGAGTTAATATCCCTCCCGGTTTTGAAAGACCTAGCACGTCTCCGGGAGGTGATCATTGACCCAGTCGTGGTTGCTTGCAACGCCCTTCGACAACTTGACTTACCGGTGGATCAGTGGTCCTTCTGGCTTCTTCACCTGGTTCTGTCCCGCCTGCCTCTCGATCTGCGGATCCGATTTGAAGAGAGGTACGGCGGGGACGGGGCTAATTATATACCCCCGTTCAGTGACCTCTTAAAGTTCCTTGAGGAACAGAGCCGCCAGGTGGAGAATGCCGTGGCCTCGGGAACACCGGCAAAGGAGCCGGCGCGACCGACGCCACCTTCTAAACCCACGACTTCCACCAGGGGTTCCAAGCAGCCAGAATTAGCGCAGGAGACTGGACGCCGCCCAATTCTAAACTTTAGTGGTCTTGCTGCGACCGAGGTGACCCCCTGTCACTATTGCCGTGCTTCCACGCACTCGACGACCGACTGCCCTAAATTCTTGGAGAGACCGCCCAAGTCCCGTAGGGCCATCGCTAGGGAGCGCCGTTGGTGCTACTCTTGCTTAGGTCGGCACTTACAACGAAATTGCCAGCACCAACGGCCTTGTCCCCATTGTCAGGGCAACCACCTTCCTATTCTTTGCCTCGACCGCAATGGCGTCGGTAGGCAGGAGGTGGTTGAGCGGACACCCGGCAGGAGTGGAGTCTCCTCACCGGTCACAGGCCCAGCCGATAGGAGGCGTGGTGACACTGTTAGTGCGGCCCCTGGTTTTGATAGGGCTTCACCCCCCCCCTCGGGCGGGGGTGCAGCCCTCCAGGGGCGGGGGCGTTCCGCCCTCTGTCAACCCTGAGGGAGGTTTTGCCGTCGCTCAGCCTGATCCAAGGAGGTACTCCCCTCCTCTGGCTGAATACCCCAGGCTGCAGCGACACCTTCCTCGATGGCCTGGACACCCCCTTCCGCACTACGCCGCCCCGCGGCTGTCGTACATGGCCAGACCCCCTCAGACCGGGAGAGACGCTTGGGTGTACCCTGGGGGAACCCCACCTCTTGGTGTGGTCGAAGTTCCCCAAGAAGGCCCTTACGAGCGCCCAAGGCTAGAGGAGTTGCCCGAAAGGGGCAACTCCCGTTGACTTGCTGCTGCCTTGGCTCCCACCACCGCCACCTCACCTGACAATTTGAACGACCATAAGCCGGTCTGCCAGACTGTACTTTTACCAACGGCTTTGGTCAGGGTGTACAACCCGAAGGGTGAGTGGCTTATGGTACGCGCGCTGCTAGATCTCGGATCACAGCGCTGGATTGCGTCGTTGTGGTGGGTGAGCGCTTCGGGGCAAGTCTCATTACACCTTGTCCTAGCTAAGTGCAAGGTTGCATCTATCAGGTCTCGTCTAACAATTCCTAAGTTGCACTTGTGGAGCCGAACTATTGACCCGGTTACTAAACCACGTCCACGCTTCTTGGAAGTCTCTGGTAAACATGGTGGACGTTTTTGCGTGGTCGGACAGTGAGATTGTCCTGTGTTGGCTTCGGACTTCGGTCCATAATCTTGGCTTTTTTAAATACTCATGCGGGTTGCAATACCCTCTCAGCCATTTTGCAGCGTGAGTTTGGATTTTGGCAGGCCGACGAACCATTCGAAGCGTGATCTTCAACTGTATTGCTTGCTATCGTTTGGAGGCATCCATTGCACAGCTTGTGATGGGTGACCTGCCTGCGGACCGCGAAAAGGCTGCTCGACCTTTCGCCGGTGTTGGAACCAATTGCCGGTCCTTTCTTAGTGAAGAGCTCTAACCTTAAGAATGCTCGGTCTTTTGAGGCCTACTTGTGCGTCTTTGTTCGCCTTGCAACCAAGGCAGTCCGCTTGGGACTTGTCAGTGCCCTCAGCACGGAGGCGTTCGTGGCCACTCTGGGCCGCCTCGTGAGCCGTCGCGGCCTACCCGATTTGGTTCGGACCGACTGCGGGACTAATTATAAGGGAACCAATCGTTATTTGAAGGAGGTCGTCGACTTCATTGTTGAGAGCAAGCACTGTGTAGGCACCGTCATGTCTAGAATGGGAGATCTTGTTATGCTTAAAGAATCTAATCTACTCCCACTATTTGCGTCGTGGACGCATTGTTAAACTGTTATTTGGATCGGATGGCGTTCCGCGGGTGGCCAAGGTATTTGTAGGGGACTCAGTATTGCAACGTGCCGTGGCCACGTTGTCCCAACGGCCTATTGATTAGCGAATCTACATTCTTAGATTCGGAGCGGGGGATTGTTTACGCCAGGGTAGCTGGCGCGCGCGCCGAGTCTTTTGTTTGCATTGAATAGTGCGCTCCCTCGCTAACCCGCAGAGGCGCTTATCTGCGTGTCCCGCTCACGCCTCGGTTACGAGAGTTTTTTTTTGTGCCTGCAATGACGCGGCGATTACGGGGCGCGCACAGTACGAATCGGAGTCAGCTAGCAACAGCCGTGCGTGCGGCTGGGTTTTTTGCGGCGCCCTTTTGCCCCGGCGGTTTGTACCCCAAGAAACGTACGTCTTGGGACCGCGACAGTTTTATGTGGGGGCGCGACCTTTTGTGCGTATTCGTGAACTCATCTTGTGGAGCGAGTCTGCTGTCGACCGACAAACTTAGCGGTCCCCGCGCGTGGCTGACGTAATTTTGATCACGTGTCGTCCTTGAAACGCGTAGTCGCGAGACGTAAATTACTACGTTTGAGTAGCCACGTTTATATTTGCGCGGGTGAGTAGTCACCGAATAACTGCGCAACGAGTCGCTCGTTTGGAAGCGCCGGAGTCGTTTTTGTGCCGCGGTTTGTTTTCCCCGGACCTGATTGTTTGGGGACCGCTTCGACTTGCGCTGTGATATCGCTGGGTTTTTTGGACATTGCACGCGTGTTTGGGACATTGACTAGTTGTTGTGCCGGCCTTTGTGAGTTCGCTACGCTCGCCGGATCTACCTAGTAACACGCGTGCCCAGCTGCGTTTAGCGGCGATAAAGTTCGCGGTAGTTAGTAATTGTAGACCGCGCTGTCATTGACCGCTGACCTTGTGTGTCGTGAACCACGTACTTTATTTTATTCGCTTGAGTGTTTGTGGGAGTTGAAGCCAGCCTGAACGTTCGACATATTTTGACCGTCGCGTTCATTGTTGCGGGTTGCGACCCACTGTGCTGCTGCATTGAGCACTCCACTCATAGGAGGCGAACGAACGATTGGAGCTGTGTTCGTGTTTGACGTGTCTGGGAGCTGATTGGTGCAGAGGACCTACGGTTGCAAGCCCCACACACACACCTACACACCCCTTTACACTTTCACGTCACATACTGTCCCACATCCACTACAGGGGGCGTCGCATCGAGTATCGTCGCATGCATCAACCAGGTTAGTGGCCTTCTATTTTCCTTGTCTATGTCGAAGGCTGTCGCTGCCCGAGTTGACGATTGCCGTAGTAGTGCTAGTAAAAGCCGCCTGTTATTTCCACTGATCGGCTAGTGAGACTCGGATATTACTATCCGACTCGGATTGGATACCGTCATCCGTACTGATCACTGTAGTCTCACTAGTCGGTCCCCCCTCGACCTGTCCGGGCTCGTTCCTCTATGGGCCCGGGAACTCAGCCCTCGTCTGGACAGGCAAGGGGCCGTAACACTTATAATTGAATTAATTATTTAATTGATATCAGTTTTTTACTTACTGCGATCATCGTGTCTACGTCATAATTTTTAGGTTCTTCTACAATAAGCTTATATCCGAACCAGAAGTTTATGGAGTAAGACGCGAACATGTAGAATTCTAGTAAGCCCATTGACATGGCCTCAAAAAATCCTGAAGATAGAAATAACATTAATTTAATTATACTAATTCGAATTCAGTCGTTTAAGTATAACAATAATTTTTTTAAGCAACAGACCATGATATTATGTTCGAATTTATATATTTTTAAAATTTATATAAAGCTCTACACGTATTCACTGAGATACAATGTTTCGGTTCGGATGCATAGTTTCTGAAACAAAATCTAGGTAGGTACGTGTTTCTGATTAAAAAAAAATTGTCTCAGAAACAGGTAACTAGATTTTTGTCCCCATACACTACGTGTTTACGGCAACATTCTGTGCTCCACCTTGCGGGGAGCACTGAAATATTGTTTACGGAAACATCTACATAGGTACCTAGAGTTTCAGAAACATTTCTTATTTAAATGGTATACCTTTTTTGATGTTGACACTCCGAGCTTCACTCAAGTGCTTATCATATCTCTCAATTTCCTTTTGTTGGCCGCTAAAAGCGTAAACTGTTCTGACAGAGGAGAACACTTCTTCCACTACCGCCCCCGCCTTGCTTGATATTTCAGTTTCTCGTATTGATAACTTGGATGCAATCTAAGAACAACTTTGTATGTTTATATTAGGCAAATACAGTTGGAATATTATTGCTCAAGAGACATTGCCATTTACTTCAATGAGTTAATGTGGTGGTTCAAAGTTGAGGTGACTAATTCGCCTACACATGACTTCTTTGTATCGGTTAAGACTTAAGATATTCGTAAAACTATGAAATAAAATGTCAATAACAAGCTCACCCAGCCTGAAGCCCCCATAAGGACGAATGTGATAGGAAAAGTAGTAAGGCAGAGTAGGGCTAGCTTCCAGCCTTTTACTAGTGCCATGATAACACAGCTGATTGATACAGCCATGTGATATATGAAATTTTCAAATTTCTCTCCAATTGCGTCCTCTAGTTTGACAACGTGGCTAAAAAGTGAAACATTAGGTAACTTTTATCAATGTTTATAGCTGTAGTAAAATCCTAACTGAACTTTTAGAAACTATTTAATTTGAATTGACATCTCTTGAAATTGTGCCAATCTTGCTGTAGGTACGTCCCGCGGGTATGGCGTAAAAATCCAATACACATGACACTTCTTTCATAATTATGTGTAAAACCCCATCAATACGATTTTACTTATGAAGACAATGAAAAAGTTTCATGCATTGGCAACAAGAAAATAGCAATTTCTCATATATTATGTGTCCGGTTAGATATCCCTGGTCCTGATAGTGTTAAATATACGAAAAAGATGAAGACTGACCAAAATACAAAACCATACATTATGCGGAATAAAGTAACAAAGCTGTTGACGTAGTTACTTTGACGTACCTAAATATCGTTAAAAGAGCTTATTCACTAATGTATTTTGTTCAAACACCATTATTTTGACCACCAATCACAAAGGAAGTTGTCGAGAAACCAATCATTTTCTTATATTCTGTGGACAGTACTTACTCGGACATTTTGGTAGCAAAATCTCCTACTTGTTGAGTGTCATAGTATTCAAAGTCCTGATTTAAAGCTGCTCTAAAATAAGCTTGTCGTATTCGATATACCTGTTGAGTTAAATAATACGTTATCAATTAATAATTTACTAGGCGATTTTGGGTTTTGGTTTTTCACAAATACCGCGCCTAAGTAGTTAAATACAAATGCTAGCACAAATAAAAGCCAATAAATGGGAATTGAATTAAATGACACATTAAATTTAAAGTTAATATAATATGTAAATAATTGGACGAACCGACGACATCAATAAAGTCGCGGGGAGTCGCTGGCTTCATGCGGCACAAAATCGTCGTATTTGGCTATCCAGAGGACCTATGTCCAGCTGTGGACGTCCATTGGCTAAACAAAAACGACGGACTAGAGTTCTAGACTATAAAATGTAATCTTACTTGCTTGTATGCAGACATATTCATGAGGACAGTTCCAACATATGTAAGAATCACAATCGCAACTCCAAGTAAACTGTAATAAGTTGCAAAAGATCTTGTCGCTTCCAGAAATACGTCAGCTTTTGGCGTGCCATTGCGTACTGATATTCCGTAGTCCACCATACTTTGGAAGTAGGCGGAGAATAATAATGTGTTTAAGGGCGTGCAGCATCCAGACATTAAGGCGGTTATAGTTGCTGTAAATATGCATAGCTTATCCACTGCTGATGTGTATCTAAACTGAAAGAAAATAGAGAAACTGTAAATTAAGGATGCCAAATAAGCTCCTTTAAGAAATAAATTGAGCCGAACTACGTAATGTGTTTGCGGCATCACATAAAATGCGCGTTTATTTGTACCCAAAATACGATCATAAATTTATATTTAAAAATTTTAATTTAATATTTTTATTTTAATCATTTTTTTTTATTTAAAACATATTATTGTTTAAAAAAAAAAAAGAAATTGTGAAAACTTTTCTGAATCCCTTAACTACACTTATCAATACAGTATCAACAGTTGTTACTCGTCCAATTTCAATGATTTTTAAAGAGTTCGATATATCTGTTGTGTTTTTTTTTATCCTCTTGTTATACTCCTCGTTGTTCGTCCAAAACTTCACCCGTTCTCAACTGATTTTAATGAATCCTTTTAAACATGTGGTTTGAAATTAGAAGTTTTGAGTTTAGTGCCAAAACCAAAACTTACTAAAGTAAAGAATGATACGCTCGGAACGTCGTCATCTTCTGCTTTTTCCGAGCCACTGGAAAAAGAAATATTTTACTACAGCTATACTCGTATATATTCGAAAACAGAATAAGTAGTTCGTTGAGAGTCAGGCCAGGAATAATTTAGCTGCAAAATGATCAAAGGCGTACAAAAATACCTTGTTCAATACGTGTGTTGTGTTTATGGGTAGGACCTTTCAGTATGAAAAATCATGTTCACACTAAGTACGTGCACTTAAATTTATAACTTTCGATGCTGTTTCCTCGCCTACGACTCGGTTATTAAAAATGCATCTCGAGAAAAAAAATACTTTTACGTACTTTATATATAGACTTCTATATTAATTCTATGTTAATGATATTTGAATAATAAGAAACTTAATTACTTAAGTAGAACAACTAAGACTAATTAAGTTAAACTCACTTCAGACCGAAGTCAGAGGCCGCTAAAAAACTCACCTTGTATTTTGACTTTCTGCATTGTTTATCAATGTTTCACTTTCGTCTATTCTGTAGCTTTCATTTATGTTTTCCTCTTCATTCATATTTGATTCAATTTACTCCGGCAATGTGTTGAAATTCAGTTTGGCAATATTATCAATTATGGTAGTTACCGGTATAGATAGGGTATTAGGACCAGGGGCCTGATTGTGTAACTTTTTACGATGAAATGGTATTCTTTGACCATCAAAGTAAAATATTCCTTAAGTGTATCAGTTTAAAGTCACAAATTCATTACACCCGATTTCAACATGGAGCGTTATGGAGCGTATCGTACATACCTAAACGTATAAGAACGCATACACAAAATTGAGCTCTAATTCAATGTAGTTATGGTTTATTTTACTTTGATACCAACGGCCATCAAATGAATACCATTTCATCGTCAAAAGTTACACAATCGGGGGGCTGGGGGCTGATTGTGTAACTTTTTACGATGAAATGGTATTCCTTGACCATCAAAGTAAAATATTCCTTATGTGTATCAGTTTAAAGTCACAAATTCATTACAACCGATTTCAACATGGAGCGTTATGGAGCGTATCGTACATACCTAAACGTATAAGAACGCATACACAAAATTGAGCTCTAATTCAATGTTATTATGGTTTATTTTACTTTGATGCCAACGGCCATCAAATGAATACCATTTCATCGTCAAAAGTTACACAATCGGGGGGCTGATTTGTTTTTCCTTGAACTGCAATCTCTATATCTGCCAGTAAGTAGATAGAGTCGAGACGCTATGCTCGTATCTAAACGAAGACTAAACTAGTTAGTAGTTCGTCAGTGTACTGTATTTTCAATTGTGTATGTAAATCTAATACGTAAATATATTGTCACAGACACAGTTTCTTACGGAACTCACATTTCAACGACCGCAAAGACCAAAGATTACATTGCGACTACGGTCTACGTAACGTAATATCACTGTAGGTACATACCTAGCAGCTAGTATTAGATATAGCTTTAGATATAGCTCGAGTGCGTTGTGTGACGTAATACAGTGACCATGACCTCCAAACAAGGCAGATAGACCTCAGTTCAGGGTATTTACCTATGTACCGACCTACTTACTTCGATCAATAATACCATACTTCAATGAATGGCAAAACTGGCTAAAATAACATGAAATATTGTGCAATGCCATGCGGACTCGTGATGCGTCATACAGATATAGCATACAGCATGCTACGAGTACCTGCTTATGGTACTTGGATCGTCAAAAAAAAATTAGTTATTCCTAGACGTTTTTAACCCCCGATGCAAAAGGGGTGTTATAAGTTTAACGTGTCTGTGTATCTGTGTTTCTGTCTGTGGTATCGTAGCTCCCAAACGGATGGACCGATTTTCATGAAGTTTATTTTGTGTCATAGATAATTTCATCCCCAGTGTTCTTAGCCATGTTTCATGAAAATCTGTTCAGCCGTTTGAAGATTATCAGCTATTTTCTAGTTGATGAGGGGATCTGACTAACTTCTTTATGTCCGATCGATTCGAAATTTGGTACCGTGTAGCTTCAATGACATTGAAAGTATATGGTATGGTAACCATGACATGATTTGCCGTTTGGATATCATCAGCTCTTTATAGTTGATGAGGGGATCTGACTACCTTCCATATGTCCTATCATTTCGAAACTTGGTACCGTGTTATTTCAATGATATTTAAAGCGTATGGTAAGGTAATCATGACCTGATCAGCCGTTTGAAGAAGATCAGCTCTTTGATAGTTGATGCAGGGATCTGACTACCTTCCATATATTCTATCGAGTCGAAATTTGGTACAGTGTTACTTCAATGATATTGAAAGTATATGGTATGGTAACCATGACCTGATTTGCCGTTTGAAGATCATCAGCTCTTTAATAGTTGATGAGGGGATCTGACTACCGTCCATATGTCCTATCGTTTCGAAACTTGGTACCGTAATATTTCAATGATATTTAAAGCGTATGGTAAGGTAATCATGACCTGATCAGCCGTTTGAAGAAGATCAGCTCTTTAATAGTTGATGAGGGGATCTGACTACCTTCCATATGTCCTATCGTTCCCATAGGCATACATAAATTGCTTAAACTAATACAAAAACAAATACCTACCTAATATTTAACCTTAACTTACGAGTAGGAAGGTAAAACTTAATCTAGTAAATGAAAACTAATATTATACCTAGTAACTAACTAAGTTACTTACTTATCACTATTAATACCTTCCCTATATTTAATACCTTATTACCAACTTTAAAAAGTACAAAATAAAAGTAAAATTACAAATTTTAAAAACCCCCGACACAAAAAATAAAATATAAAAAAAGTAACAAATAATATTTTAAACCTATTATAATAATTATTATCGTCACAATATAATATTAAGTACGTTCAAATATTTTTTAATTCAAGCGTCGTCGCATCGTCGGGGGACCGTTAGAGAGACGCAAAAGGGGTGATAAAAGTTTAACGTGTCCATATGTCCCCCGACGATGCGACGACGCTTGAATTAAAAAATATTTGAACGTACTTAATATTATATTGTGACGATAATAATTATTATAATAGGTTTAAAATATTATTTGTTACTTTTATATTTTATTTTTTGTGTCGGGGGTTTTTAAAATTTGTAATTTTATATTTCAGTTAATACTTGTCACAAAATACTCGGAAGTCATAAATTCAATTAGGGATAGGTTTTCTCAGTATTTCCCAAATTTATAGTAGGTACTTTGGTGTTAGGTATACGTATATTATGAAGCTATGTGTTTGCTGTTGCTATTGATCATGAAACTATGCAATAGTTATTAGTGATACAAGGCCGCAAAATGGATTTTTGGGCCGAGTGTCGAATGCTGAGTCGAATGAAAGATAATGCGGTTGAACCCTGAGTGCAGCGAGGGGTTCAAAGAATAGAATCCTGAGCATAGTGATTAGTGAGGCATTCAAAGGACACGAGACCCAAAAAAATTTGCGGCCGTACATAACACAAAACTTTTCATCAACCACAGCGAGGAAAATTACTAGAAGAATACTTGGATCGGCATTGCGAGTATTTTAGATGTTGTCTTTAGTAATACTCTACAATAACTTCACTCACTTAATTAAATGCACCCTCATATCATCACTCATCTTATTACAAAACAGTAATGAATAAAAACAAGTATCATTTATCACGATTAGAAAAAAAATGAGAAACTTTTGAAGTTTTGCTACAAACAACTTTTTTTCTTTTTTTTTAGGGAATAGCATTTCCCGCCTGCATTTTGGGCATTTCAGTAGTAGATAGCAAAATGCTCCAGTAGATTATATTTTATGGGTGACGACACGACCTAAATCACAGAAAACAAAAGACGATATAAAGTTAGGTATTCCTAGCTCTGTGACTTAATAACCCGTATATGGGGTCACGCCAGATTGTATCACACGTAGATACAATGGCCCCGCATGAATAGGGTCGTGGGTCATGGACTCATGGGTCATGCAAGGCCGAGTCGATTGTCACGTGAGAACTGTAGGATACGAAAGTCATCTTTATAATTTTTCCACTTGCAACATAAAACAAGTTATTGTTTAAAAATATTTTAAAAAACAAGCTTTTCATAGGCCTCTGACCCCACGGACCATCTAGCACCAAAGTACTCGTCAAGACGAATCAGACGAACCCAAACTCGATGGGGTTGCAACCGCATTTCTATGGCTTCCTTCCGATTCCATCCTCAGCTCTCATGTATTAATAATTTTGCATTTTCATACGATTTACAGTATAGGATGTAAAATTTCTACTAAATCGGTAACCGGGAAGAGGATCAAATTTATAACTGTTAAGATTTGATTACAGAGCAACAAACAAGCAATCATCGATCATCGAGACAGGTGAAACTAATTAAAAGCTTTCGCTTTGATTTCGCTTTTGCTTTGATTTAAGGCTTTCTTCGTGGTTTGAAGACGTAATTTTATGATATCTACGGGTACATACCACGATTTATGTATCATTGCTATTTTGCCGATATTTCGCCCTAATTGCATAGGCCGTGGTCGGGGTGGACTGCAGTGTGGCGAGACGTGAAGCTGGAGCTGTCATAGACCGACATAAGGAGGTCTATGACAGGAAGGAAGGTGTGGAGGTTTATATGACAGCTCCAGCTTCGCGTCTCGCCACACTGCAGTCCTGCCGCGACCAGGGTCTATGCAATTAGGTCGAAATAGCAATGGTATCTACATAAATCGTGGTATGTACCCGTAGATATAATTAAATTAAATAAAAGCTTGTACTTTTACATAAAAAATTTGAATAAAATTTTTAACCTATGCTTGTGGATTGTTAATGTACCTCTCATAATGCTACGTGTACGAAAATAAGTCTTAAAATAGTCCACTCCCAATCAGGCACCACAGGTACAGGCACTCTATTAGAATTGGTCTACAAATACAAGACATATTGCTTTTACTAGTTCTGTATTTTCTTTTTATCAACTTTATATAACGAAAAATATGACCTTAGAATTAATAAATTGATACTCAGCGACCACAGAAGTCGTGAGACCACATAAATAATGCTACATACTTTTCTGACCCGGGGGCTTTAACTGGAACTAACGTCGTACTTAATTTGTTCAGGTACCTACCTAGTATTAAAGTAAACTAAACACCCCTGCCCAGTAAATTCAAAAAGCACAAAACGCAAGCAAAAAATAATAGTTTAAAAAACTAAAAAAAACACGCTCTTTTACTCCCATGGAAAGGATGCGGAAAGAAATTAATTAATCCTGGCGAATCTAATTAAGATAATTGGATATTTTAATCGAATTATTGCATTGTCATCGGTCTTTGACGGGTGTGCAAAGTTTGAATTAATTCAAAGTAGGACAAAATCGAGCTCAAAGTCGTTTACAAACATACAGGTGAAGCTAATAAAAGCGTGTTAAAAATCACGTTTGTTGTATGGGAGCCCCCTTAAATATTTGTTTTATAATATTTTATAGTATTTGTTCTCAAAGTGGCAACAGAAATACATCATCTGTGAAAATTTCAAGTCTGTAGCTATCACGGTTCAAGAGATGTAGTCTGGTGACAGACAGACGGACGGACGGACAGCTAAGTCTAGTTCTTTTTTTTCCTTTGGGTACGGAAAAATGGAAAGCTCTAAAATGGCAGCACTAGCATTGCACTACCCCCGGGGTGTGACCCCACCAGAGAAGACCTCTGCTCTCTGTTCAGCTTGCTACTCTGTTGCTTTTTATAGTGAGTTGTGTTCTTATTTTCGTTTTGTAGTTTTATCTGCTATAACTAATGCAATAAGAAGTGATGCGCGACACATTCACCGGGACAAATAAGTTTGTGTGTAATGCGTGCAAGAAAGTTATATACTCTGCAAGAGAATGATGGTATATGTGACGAACACCGATGTGATGGAGACCAGCAGCGGGTAGTCGATTCGCATGAAGTTCGCCATGTGGAAATTGATCGGTTGCGACTTCACCAACCCTCGGAGCTCTTCGTACGCCGCCAGCGTCTTCTCATCTGCAGAATATACAATGTCAATTTCCAACCAACCACGAATTAAAATATAGGTAATTTTTAGTTCTATGTCAATTATTTTTATTTATTTATTTTTTATTTTATTTATTCAATTACATATCCAGGGACACATTACACAAAAATCCAATTCGTTTCCCTGGGTCATACAGTCATTAAAATAAAAAATATTCAATTATCACACTAAATATAAAATTATTCAGTCTATAAAATCAAGACATTTTATAGACTGAATAATTAAGATAATAAATAAGATTGTGCGGAAGTTACGTTATCAATTTAGCGAACAGATTTGTCATTCTCATATATTTTTTGAATTTCATTCCATGTGTTTGAACGACTGGCTTCAGTTGAGTCATAATATGGCTGCAGATGTTTGTCCGGAGATTTTACTCTTTCTATCTACAGTAAAACCGTGGCAAATAAATTGAGTCATGACGGAGATGTAAGAGATTGACACGTGAGGTAACGAACCTAACGAACAAAGGGTAACTTGAAAGTGCCTACTTATAATTGCGGGCTTGTAGCAGGCTGTCACAGGTCGTGCAAGCCAACTTCCGTTTTCCGAACTTCTCGCAAGAGTTCTTGAAAGGTGAATGACCATAGGTGTCAAGCTTTCTCATGAACCAAAACCAAAATAGTCTAGGAAAATAAAATAGTGTTTTTAAGAATCAATGGCATTTGTGGAATCAAATAGAAATTTGTTTTTTTTACATCCGGAGTTTAATTTTGCATACAAAAAGTTACCTTTTATCAAGGCATATAATTACTGTCATACAGAATTTACTAAGAATTACAACTTTTTATGTGCCTATAACTTTAGAATCCGAATTTTAATTAAAAAAATAATAATTGTAGGAGTTAATGTGTAGACCGTAGTCTATAAAAAATAAAGCTTGGATTTGACTTAGCTTGATACGGGATATCATACATCCATGGTCATGAGGATCCTGTACAGTATTTGACCGTAATGATGAACAAAACTTGCCCAAAGTTCTATTGATGATGAGATGTTCGACCAAGGAAACGACCCGCTCTCGCTGTCTGTACGCGTCCTCGCAGTGCCTCACGAGGCTCACGATCACCACCACGCAAGACAGCGCCCGCCAAAACGTTGACATCGCGGGGTAGAAGGCTTGAGCATAACCCGTATCCTAGAAGATTAAAAATACATGATTTTTTGTCAAATCTTCCAGTACATGAAGTTAAAAAAATTCTTATCCTCGGTATGAGGAGGTCTATAGCCTATACCCAACTCAAACTGCGTAACTTTATAATAGAGTGGTGAGGAAGGTATTTGAACACTAAATACTATCTATGAAAAACGAGGTCTGAGTATAGTGACAGACTTACCTGTGTACCCAACATGACCCTCACCGTCAGATTGGTGAACCGTATCATGTCGATAAGCAAACTCAAGCTGTTCAATAATATCTGAAACGCCAAACATTATATAGAAAAGGGCGTGTTGATAACATTAATATAATAATAATTTTCTTAAAAAAATTTACGCCTACCCTCATTCCAAATATTCTATTTATGAAATTGACTTGCTCCGTTAACAATAAATAGCATCTGGTCAACCACTTTACTTCATAGCTGGTCATGTGGGGTCCAACTTTCTTCAAAGGATGTTTAGATTTTTCCTTCTTGGATTTATTAGCGTAGAACCAATTCTCCTTAATGACGGCATCTTCGATCCTCTTCGTGCAGCTTACAGACGCGCAGTAGAACTCTTGAATCAAATCGCCAATCACACGCAGTCTGCTTTCGATGTGCATGACATGCACAGTCAGATGTAGATTGGTAAGGATCTTTATCAGCATGTACACATAAGACGCTGCGAAAGCGGATGTAGAGACGAAGCTGAAACCGATGGTCCATATGATATAGTCTGATAAAGAACTAGAAAACCACATAAATATCATTAAAATTAAAGCCCGGATGAGCCGCTTCTTTATACTGCTGTAGTATTCCATCCCGAGTAGCTCGTCAATGTATGCGTATTGCCTGATATATTCGTAGAATGTATTCGATCCGTACTTGAACACGAAGTATAAGTCAACTGCGTATTGGAAAAGGTCGTAAACCATCTGAAGCGCATCAGTGTATCTAACCGATATTTCAATGTTTCGGTAGAAGTAAGTGAGTTTTAAATAGAGAGTGAACAAATTAATGCCAGCAAGGATGACGACTGTTAAAGCGGTTCTTGTAATTAAACAGTGTGAAGGTGACAACTTTTTATCTCTTCGGCGATGACAGTCTAATGAAAATATTTTCAGAAGCCAACTCAGCGGTGAAAATGTGTTGTATATTTCTTGAATATAAGCCTTATATTTTACATCGTTGGTGAACATTGTTAAATGAAAATAAATTTAAAACTTCCGTCAGCAGTTGTCACTTGCATGAACAAATATCCAATGAATATCTATTCCATTATGGAATTATTCCATTATGAAATTAAACAGTTGATCAATTACTTACGTTACGTGAATCATTGATGGTCGCACCTTCCTTTCATCTAAATAATTATCTCTAGGTACATTCTACAGCGCGTTTAAATTTTTTCGCTCCGGTATAGGTACAGTTGGTATATATATTTTATAAATAATGTTAGGTGTAGGAATCGTTAGTAGGTATTTTATATCAGGTATTTAAGTATGTATTCAAGTATAATATCATTACTATTTCTGTGTCCTACTGACACGAAACGGTTTCTTACCGTTACTTAAGGTAAGATTCGTCTTCTCTCGGTCAAGAATCACACACAATGAACTGTAAAAGTAACATTGGTAAGGGTTTTGAAATCGGTTGCCTTGAGTATTTCTATATCTTTAACCCTCTTAAAAGCTCGGTCGACGGGGCTCCTATTTCTGGGTGGTCATAAAAGAAAATAACCACTAGCTTCGTCACTTGTCCGTTATCCGTGTCGGGGTGCCCTCAAGTACCGAACTCGCTTCGCTCGCTCTTGTATTCTAAGTTATTTGTGACGATCACAGAAATGGTGGTGACAATAAACTTTAGCGATCTTGATATACTTAAGGCCTTCAGCCTTGTGATAGCTTGAAATGACTCTTTAGCATTCACTCTTTCGCTTTAACCCTCTTAAAAGCTCGGCTTCGAATGAAGGCGACTCGATTAAATTAGCAATAAAACTATTGAATACAGAATTGTTTTAGAATGTAGTACTTACGTTCTCAAAGCCTTGTAATATTATAAAGCCCCACTTGGTGAATTCAACTTTAAAATTTAAAACTCCATTTAAACTAATGACATAATACTTAGTCACTGAAATAATAGACTTTGGCGGACAGACAGACGGACGGATGAAGTCACACCATAAGGGTTCTATATTTACCATTTTGATTAAGAACTCTAAAATTAAAGGGCTTCAACCACCCTGTTAATATAAGTAAGTAGTCGTTGAGTTTATTAGTTTATAGGTACATACATATGATGGGTGAATAATTAAGTATGAAAGCCAACACATCACCCTCGAAACATCGGGCTGCAAAAATTGTATTTACTTACTTACTTAGTTTTTCGAAAATATTAATCAGATAATAACATCGTAGACTTATGGCATTGAGATTTGCGAGCATAACATTTACTAGCTACTAGAACTGGGTTATTAATTAAGTAAAATCCGTTTTCTTCCTATCCTATTTTTGTATTCTTTTTGCACAAGTTAGTTAAGGTTAGTAAGTTACCATACCATCTTAGGTTGGTATGGTATCATGTCAACATAACATGCTAAGTAAATGCTAACTTGTGCAAAAATAATAGGTACAAAAATAGGATGTTTGTTTACGTTTTTTAGCGAGTTGCTAACTAACAATAGAGAATCAACCCACTGAGCCATATTATGTCTGGCAGTAGAGTAAGTAATGTAAGCCCGAGTGACGAGTCATCATCCTAAGTTTAACTGAGTTCAGAAAATAGACAAATAATGTACAAAATAAGTAATAAGGTACAAAAAAATGTCGCCAAAAATGCTTGTTTTGCCACCAACAATAAGGCTACACTAGTTCGCTCAGCAACCTTTAGATGAATGATGAAATGAATGAAAAAATACAATATAATTTTATATTTTGTATTGCTACTTTTGAAATTACAACAGGTGATTTAAAATTCCCGCTCAAAGAAGTTTCTGGGGGTCACGGATAGATGGCAATCATAATAGATATAAGTATCTATGGTGGTTCCATTGTCTTTGTTTGAATTTGTTTCTTCCCAGCTGGGGTAACAATCGTATAGTACTCCGTGATGTTCTGTGTTGACCTACTATCTATTACGATCTATGGTTGACAGAGAATACATGTGTCAGTGTGACCGTTTGTGGCAGACTCTGCCATTTGGGCAGATTTGGCTCCTAAATTTTAACTCTGGCAGAATAAGCTGACGATCCAAGAATATGGCAGATTTCAAGGAAATCCTTATTATATTTGAAATCATATGAAAAACTCTTGATTTTATGTCTATTTACTTATAAGTATGACTTAGTTAGTCGGAAGTTGTGTCGATAGAACGGGTATTTTCCGACCTCAGAACTAGTAGGCAATGACTGCTTGTCCAGTAACTTTACTTGTAGAGTCTGTCTAATGAAAGTAGACTCGGGTTTTTTCAAAACTTTTTAAATGGCAACCCTGACACGTCAATCGGGAAAAGGAAGATGGCGGTTATTGATATTTTTCTGTGATCATAATAATTAGTCCAGATTTACTGTGATCGGGTGAAAAAATGAATAAAACAATTAAAACTTTAAAAGTGGAGTGCGGGAGTTACTGTTTTGTTTAATATCAAAATTCAATGAAAAAACAACAACAAAAATAGGCTGCTTTTACACAAAAACAAAATTGTTTACATGTTGTAGTCGATTTCTTGTATAAGTAAAACAGTTCAATTTGATACTTGGTTTTAAATCCTCCCAAGTAATAATTATTAGTGTATTAGGTATGTCTTTTAGAAAACCATCTCGGTTATGTGCCAATATTATATTATCGTTTTATTATATCAATCATGCATAATTTTAACCTTAATAAACCTTAATTTATATTGTAAATTGTGTTTGTTTTGTATAATTTTAAATGAGATAATTTTTATTATTCCTATAAATCCCTTTTTGCTCCCACTGAAAATGAAAATGAAAATGAAAAATCTTTATTTTCACATAGGCCCAATTAATAGGCTCTTATGAAAAGTCAAAACTACCGCCAGGTTCGGAAAGCAGGTTTGCACCGAGAAGAACTGGCAAGAAACTCGGCACTTGCTCTTTTCAAAAAAAAAAATGTCATTATATACAATTTCTTAAATAATAACAATAATTAATACATAATATTTAAGATATCTCGTGAAGAGATGGAAATATATCCCTATCATTCCAACAATTCTTGTCATTGAAAAATTCTTCAATAGTATAGTAACCCCGACTTATTAGATGTTTTTTGACAGTGACTTTAAACCTGTGTAAAGGTAAGTCCAAAACAGACTTCGGGATCATATTGTAGAAGCGTACACTCAACCCCACAAAGGACTTCTGTACTTTACGTAAACGGTGTGGTACTACAACTAACTTGTGTCCGCCATTTCTAATTGGACGGTTACTTACATCTATACGTTGCTTATAATTATTAATGTTTTGACGTACAAAGAGTAAGCAATTATAAATATATTGAGATGCCACTGTAAGAACACCTATTTCTTTAAATTTTTGGCGAAGAGATTCGCGTGGCTTCATTTTGTATATAGATCTAATTGCTCTCTTTTGCAATACAAATATAGTTTGAATCTCAGCAGCTTTGCCCCATAATAGAATACCATAGGACATAACACTGTGGAAATAGGCATAATAGACAAGCCTGGCTGTATCAATGTCTGTTAACTGCCTAATTTTTCTCACAGCATAGGCAGCTGAACTAAGTTTACCTGCCAGAGTCTCAATATGAGCGCCCCATTGTAGTTTATCGTCTAAGGTTACCCCCAGAAATACTGTAGAGTTTTCCATTTTTAGTGTTTCACCATTCACAATCACCTTTTTGTTGGTAGCTACGTTTTTTACGTTTGGTAGTGCGAACTCAATACACTTAGTCTTTTTTGAGTTTAAAAGTAAATTGTTTACAGTGAACCAATGCGATACATGCGCGATAGCATAATTTACGTCGTCAAAGTTGTCATTACCTCTATCAGTTTTAAAAACCAAAGAAGTGTCATCAGCAAACAATACTATCTCGCAAATACCGTTTACATGGTGCGGCAAATCATTTATGTACACTAAAAATAGAAAAGGGCCCAATATTGAACCCTGTGGCACACCCATTATGGGGGAACAACCCTGCGACTTTATGTCATTTATGCATACCTTTTGTGTTCGATCACTTAGTTAAGAGGCAACGAAATCAAGAGCTCTGTCTTTGATGCCGTAATGGCTAAGTTTAAATAGTAGTGTCTGATGTTCAACGCAATCAAAAGCCTTGGACAGGTCACAGAAGACTCCGATGGCATTCTGAGACTGTTCCCAGGCATCATAGATATGGCTTAAAAGCTTGGCACCTGCATCAGTTGTATTCCTACCCTTAGTAAAACCATACTGTTCGGAGTGAAGAATTTTGTTAGAATTAAAATGACTAAGGAGTTGGTCAAGAATGATTTTTTCAAATATCTTACTCAGAGTTGGTAAGATTGAAATAGGTCTATAGTTATTGAGGTCCTGTTTATCCCCAGATTTAAACAGTGGTATAAGTTTACTGTGCTTCATTAAATTTGGAAAAATTCCTAGGTCGATACATTGGTTAAATAATACAGCCATATAAGGGGCAATGGAGTCAATTATGTTAAAAACTACTTGCACAGACATTCCCCAAAGGTCTCCAGTTCTTTTAATTTTTATCAGGCGGGAGGTTTTTTTAATGTCTGCTGCAGTGACATGTTCAAATTTAAATAAGGCAGAGCACTCTTTTACGTTTTCTCTTAAAAGTTTTTGAGCTGTTGTTGGCGATGACTTTAGAGAATCCGTTAACAAAACAGGAACATTTTGAAAATAGTTTTCAAAGGTATTCGCGACCTCCAAATCGGATGTTATTTTATTACCATTTGCAACTATTTCAATCTTCGGGTTGCGCGATTTGGTTTTTCCTGCTTCCCTGTTGACTATATTCCATGTGGTTCTTATCTTGTTATCGGATTGAGTAATTTTTTCTTTAATATGCAGTGATTTAGCTTGAATACACACATTTTTGAAAATTTTTGAATAATTTTTAACCTGTACTAGGAAAATTGCAGATTTATTAAATTGTCGTTCTTCATAAAGCTCATATAACTTTTTTCTACTTTTATGAATCCCGATAGTTGCCCAATCGCTGAATTTTAATTTATTGTTCATAATATCTATCTTTTTTAATTTAAAAATATTATTAAATTCCGAATCTATTGCTTTGAATAGGGTCCCATAAATGCTATCAGGGTGCTCATGTTCAAAGACTAAGGCAGGAACTGTAGAAGATATTTTATCTTTGAACCGCATTAACTTATTTTTAGTTATAGGTCTGCATGTAACTATTTGCTTGAGTTTAACAGAACTATTCAAGACCTTACCACTTCTGATTGTGGATTGGTGGGCTTATTACTCCTTTGAAAACATAGTGCTTAGGCATGTAGGTTACCTCATGATGTTTTCCTTCATAGCTACGCAAGTAATATTTAGTCCTAAGACGCTCATTACTCCAAACAGTTAAAAGACGCGAACCCGGGACTCGAATCCCCAACCCCCTGATGAGAGGTAGAAATAATAAATAGGTAAGCAATTTAATAAAGACTTGTGTGAAAACCGATATAAAATAATAATTAAATTGCAAGTATCAAACTGAGTTATTCCAATATTTTAACTATAATTTTGGGGATGACCTACGAAAATTTTTTTAATTTGCCGGGCGATTTCAGTTCATTTCAGACTAGAGTACTTATACAGTTCAGGAATTGAGTTGGCAGATTTTAGCAGATTTTTTGGCCAGTGGCAGATTCCAAAATTTTGGAACGGTCACACTGACATGTGTTCTGTGGTGTTGACACTTGACAGCCATAGTAATAATTAGTAGCTGTGTTGGTCTATGGTTATTGGTTAGTAGCATAGAGTATATTGAATATTAGTAGTCTATGTTGCAAGGAATATACTAGGTACTCTCTAACGAGCCCAAGCCCAGTCAGTTTATTTGAGGTATATTTTTATTTACGAAAATGTTAGTGATATTATTTTATAAAATTATAATATTTAGTTAGTTAGTCTAGTGTTGCTCAAAAACGCGTCAGAGTCGGTGAGTATATTGCAGCAGTTTGTTCCAAAGTCTAGTAAGGATTTTAAGATGCACTTTTTACATACTTTTACAGAAGGATCTCTCTCTTTCTTTTGCTTAAAAACTACAATGTTTTTGCCAAATGTTTCAAATTTTGCTGTAGAACTGAAGAAACAACGTGTACTTATTTGATAAAGTGTTGTCTGTAATGCAATAAAAATGAGACTAACCCTAGACTATTATATACGTGTTTACTATTTTTATTAACTTGTGTCGTTTTCTATTAGCGATCATACTCATCACGGCTCATCTTACGTTACCAATATTTCCATAATCCAGTAATCAATTGCTAACATAGCAAGGGCAAGGCAAACCCAGCATTGCATCAGTGGCAGTAGAGTTGTAGCCAGCCATGGCATTAGTCTACCATCAGTCGTCCTAAGGTTGTCTGTGCTCAGAAACAATTACAGTTTTTTTTTATAATTGATAGGCTTGTGCTTGACTAGTACATCAAACACATCTGTACATCAAGTCTGATGTACAGAAATGATGAGGTCTAGGATGGAGCATGCTTGCCTAAAAGTAAAGAAAGAACTGTAATATTCAAGAGAGAATGCATACTTGAATACATAGTACCTACCTTAGCAATAGTTGGCCTAAATATTTCTTTACTTCTTGCAGTGTGCTGAGTGTTGTTTGTGCCGCTTTCAAAATGGGAGGTTCTCGTTGTACATACAGAAACTGCAATGTGAAATCAGATGGAAAGACACACATGTTCCATTACCCTGTGTTTGATAAGGTCAGATGCCATCAATGGCTGGTCAACGCACAAAGACTGGATTTCCTTGACCTCAAATTATCGCAGCTCAAAAACAGATCTATTTGCCAACATCATTTCACTGACGAGAACTTCATGAACTATAAGGTAAGGTTTTAATGGGGTTTGTGAGTAACATGTAGACATAAGACGAGTCACCTGATGTTATCTGTCCATTTCAATATCACATACAACGAAATACGTACCAATATCAATGTCAAGAGTTTGATTATTCCTCTGTGAAGGTGTGTGTGTTTTTTATGTAGTAAATTCTTTTACATTTAACTTGTTATACCTGCGGGTAATTGTTTAAAACAAAATGCGCTTTTTGGTCAATTTGGTACCTTGCAAGTTTAATTAGATATATGTAAATAAATAAAGGCTTATTTATTTATTTTATTTTTATTAAGTTTATTTAGAAACAGGCAGAAATTTTACTTTAGCTTTACTTAGTAAAGGTTGATGCAATCTTATTCTTATTTGCCTGGGACTTTTCTGTGTTTGGTTGATTTATTCATCAATTGCATGTAGAGTCATCAATACAGGTCTTCGGTGGATCACTCCATAACTCTATCCCAGCTCACTGCATAATCTTAGGAAGTCTCCCTTGTCCCTAAAAATACTTTGTTCGATGTCAATTATATAATTTTCTTTTTGTTTCAGAAAGACAAGCTAACTTTTGATGCTGTACCAACTATAAATGGTCCTTATTGTGATCCCTCTAAGTCCACAAGCACAGATACTTCACAAGAATTTATTATTCCCATACTTGTTGAAGATATTGAAAATGACGTTGATAAAATAAATGATAAGAGATACAATTTCTCTGTCAAGTATGGTGATTTCTTGACAAACAATGAATTTGCAGACTCTAGTGCAAGATATAATCGGAATTTTATTAATCTCATTAAAGACGATTTGGATATAAACACTATCAACAAAACTAAAAAGAAAATGCTATCTGAACCACAAAAGAAAAAACTCCCATTGCCAGCAAAGAAAGTGAAAACTTTATTGCCACAACCTGTCATAGTTCCCACCTACTCTGATTTGAGTAATGAACTGAAAATGGGTAAAGAACTAAATTTAGAGCAAAATGTAGTAAACTTGAATTCAAATTTAAACCAACCAATCAATTATATTATGCCAGAAATATCTGTTCCAACAATAGAAGCAGATAATGTTGCAAATCCAGTTGTTATAAAGATACAACCCAAAGTGAACATTATAACTGAAGAAAAAATAGAAGATCTCATGGATATTGCTCATATTAAAATAACAGGTAAATTCGAACCAGTATCACCGTCAAAGCCTTTGTATTTGCCAGATAAAAAAAAAGTTTTACACAAAGATGACAATAAGCCTGTACTTACACCACATAAAAAAAATATTTCAGAAGAAGTTGTCAAAGACCCTATAAAGCCTTCCACTACAATATCTGAGAAACTAAAAGTACTAAATGATGTAAATGTGGATTTGAAACCTGAAATACCAAAAATTCAAAAAGTTCAACAGGACGAAAATGAGGCAACCACTACTCAAACCCCAGTTACAGAAAAACTACCTCAAACCCCCGTTAAAAAATCAGTGCAAGTAAAAAATAAAGTCACACCTGAAAGAATTGCTGCTATTGAAAAAAAGAGACAGTTTAATATGAAACTGAAAGATATCATTGAATCTTGTCTTGACAAGCTGGATGATCCTGTAAATAATTATGAAACTACCATAAGTGATCTTAACAAAATTGAAAAACCAATTGATGAAATAAATAAAGTCAATAAGCCGTTGAAACAAATCAATACAAAGAAACCGGAGGAAAAGGTTGTTTCTCTTATAAAAAAAGAAAACGGTCTATCCTCAGCTCATGATAGTACAATCGCTTATTTAGAGGAGAGAATGAAACAAATGGAGAACACATTACTGAATAAAATAGCACAAAACTCACAAGAAATCATTGCTTTCAAAAAGTCATGGTCAAAAGAACAAGTTGTAACGAACCGAAAAGAAAAATGCAACAAGAGATGTGCATCAACACAAACTAATGAAAATATAACTTCTCACAAGAAGTTTCTTTATCAGGAGATTTCCAAGTATTTAAGTCCAAGTGCAAACAGCTTAATTTATGAAGAACTTTTTATCAACAAATATTCATGTCAGTTTAAATCCCCTAGAAGAAAGCGTAGAAAATGTATCTAATTTGTCAACGTTAAATAGTAGCTTTATTTGTATTAAGTATAATAATAATATCATCATTAAGTATAAAATTAGTTTTTAATAAAATAATTTTTTTCATATTAGCTTTTATATTTAATAGTTTCTAGTTTTTATTTAACTATAAGTAGTATTTATTTTCACATTTATAAGCATACAATAATACCATTCACAAAAACAAAACCCAGCCAAGTACTACATACTTACTACAAAGGAAGTGAAACTTTGAACAAATCAGTTTTGTTCAACTATAATGTACAATTAATTACTTTTGATACCGAACTGCAAACCTAGATTTATTGTTTATATCAAAAAAAGTATACTAGTTTATTTAATTTTCCCTGTAAAATATATGTTAACCCCAAGAATATTAAATATCGTCTATTGATTATAATTAATTTAGATTTTTTGATCGATAAACTTCGGAGATAAGTTGTCATCCATAAATTGAATTTCGTGAGTTTTTGCCTCTCCCTTCGTCCTTGTTACAGCAGGTCACATTTGTGCACGCCTAAATGGATTAATATCTATAACACTAATAGAGCGGTGTTTTTTGAGGTTTTCGTAATGTAATAGTTTAAAGTTCGTGTTTTAACTAGTAGATTATAACAAGTTTTGAAATGTGACGTCACGAAATTTAGGACACTTGTCACACAATGCCACTTCGTCGTGGCATTGTGTGACAAGGCACAACGTGACGTAATTTATGGATGGTCCCTAAGGGGAGAGGTAGGTACGGTTTTTTTATAGACAGTTTGCCCTACAAATAAAGAAAATGATTCTAGGGCAAACTGTCAGGCATAAAAATAAATAAAAATCTGTTATAGAATACACAAGTATGACAGATTAATTTGTTTTGCTATAATCCGCTACTTGAAAAGATTCTGTATGGTATAATATGCAGGAACACTGCACACATGAAACACCACACACAATTTTCCAACACTTTCTTCGACGCACATTTCGTCCCGAACCGAGACATCCTCAGGAGATATTGACTTCACAATGCGAAATCGTAGAGTAGACTATATATATATTATAGTACATACTATAATGCGAAAAGACTTTTTCCCCAACCTAATTTAATAAAAAATATCCGCTCTCATCCAACAAACGTGATTTTTTAATCAGCGCCATCTATCGGCATGAAAATTAAATATAATAAAATATTAAAATAAGAATGAATTAATCTTGTTTAAAATTTTATTGAAAATTAACAGGAGATACAGTACCCAGCATAAATGTACATAAACCATAACAGGTTTCTTATCATCAGGTCAGGTGCCAGCATAATATTATGATATTTTAGCCTGGTATGATTGAATTTTGTTCCTTAGGTATGGATTGAATTAAATCTTTGTAGTATCATGGTATGTGATGACTCTTATTTCGTCATATTATCTATTTCATTTCATGTACCTTAATCATGGTCCCTAACGGCCTACAAAGTCAAGATAATTCATTTTTTTTTTCAATTTGGGTTTCGACTTATTTCCGCAAAAGCACTGAGGTTCAGTTGCTGTGAAAACCCCAATTATACAAGAAGAGTACCGCATTGCCTTTCGTTGCTTGAGTACTAAAGGATAAAATATTCACACAAAGATTTTGCAGTAGTGGGAATCGAACCCGCGACCTCTGGGCTCTGACGCAGACGGCAGAATCGCTACCGCTATGCCATTCGGTCGTCAAAGTTATAGTTTTCCTTTTTTTATATACTGGTTTCTGTTATTGATCCATTTTGCTGATTTTTATTATCGATAAAATTGGTCCAGTACTTAGCTTTTTCTTAGTTTAATAAATGGAAGCATCATGGGAACATCAGAAGCACTCTCATGCATGCAGCGACGCACTCTCATGCATGCAGCAGGATTCCTCTCGGTATATTTTTCCTTAGACGCTTTGTGTTTGAAGTAACGAAATATATCAGCTCTGGAAAGTCTTAAAATACTGGTCCCGACAGCTGACATAACAGTTAGCACAATTACCCATAAAATGTTTACAAGGAAGTTAGTTACGGGCCAGGAAATGTAATAATGATTTTATATAAGGTTACGTACATTTGAAATATCAGCGTAGCACTTTACCCGCTACGACCTGCATCGTAGAGTTTGAAAACTGAAAATATCTCAAGTATGAGAATGTGTGTAAATAATCGTAGACTTTACAAAGTTTACACACGATATTTAGCGGTCTCGTTAGCCCAGATGTAGGAATACGAGGCAATCGGTCAGTCGCAGTCGAGGAGTGAACTCGTCCCGAGCACGTCGCACAGACGAGCGTCTGCAAACATTCGCATCGAATCTTATCACTTATCACATTAAAAAATGATACATCGAATTACCTCACGAGTGCACTGATAAGAATACTCCGCGATAAACCGTTTCAAGGAGTCATTGTGTGGATATCACTATATTACTCATATCAAATCCTGTGACAAATATTTTGATTGCTGTAGTTCAGGTAACGCGAGTACTAAGTATGTTAGAAAAGTTCGAAAAGCCGGACTAAGTAGTGTATTGTGGATTAAAATAAACAGTCCATTGTTACCTATTAAAATGTTTGCGTTATTTTGGATACTTGCGGTGTTATTCGTAGTATCTATTGATTGTAACCCTTGCAGTAGAGACGAGAGTTTGAACATAACGAACGGGGTGGTTTTTGAAAATGGTTCGGTTGTGCACGATGGGTTGGAGTACCCAGATGGGACTTGGTACGTTTCGGACGTTGACGGTTCGGACGTCCGTTTCGGGTGTCCGTGTATAGGACGTCTGTGTCTGTGGAAGTGCTGCGGGATCGGGCAGATGTTCTTGAACAGGACGTGCGGGGATGCCGATGCGAGTGAGGCCAACCCCTTCAACCCGCCCGTGTTCAAAGGCCGGGAGCTGACGCAGGTGGTAGCGTATAAACACTTCTTCTATATGCCGAGGCAATCATGCGACATGTACGCCGTGGACTCTAACGCGCCGAATGAAGAAATATATCTTCAAGAAGTAAGTATATGAGATGAAGTTATATTTTCAGAATCTGAACATACTTTATTAATTCATATACAATTTCTCTAGTCATTTCATTTTACAATATCTCTAGAATGGTGAAAGCTCAATTTTTAGACTTAGGTAGCACAACACTCTAGAACAGTCAAGGGATGGACAAAAGGTGATAGGTTCGATCGACACAGAGGAGCTTTGTCGTGCCACTTTCCATGTACAGATGCTGACCAATTATACCTATACTATCAACAAAAGGAGTAATATATATGGGTATTTCGTAGACACTAGTTATAACATTTTATCATGAAAGCGGATGCCCGCGGCTCCGCCCGCGTGAATTTCGGGTGTTCACAATTCCCGTGGGAACCATGGATTTTTTCGGGATATAAACTAGACTATGTCTTAATCCAGGTTATTATCTATCTGTGTTCCAAATTTCAGCCAAATTGGTTCAGTAGTTGCGACGTGGAAGAGTAACAAACACACACACAAACTTTCGCCTTTATGATACTAGTGTGACTATAGTTAATACGGTATTTTCAGAAGAAATCCATAAGATTTTTATTTTTCGTGCCCGCTAAGCCGTCGGTCCCGGTTATGTACACTAAACTTTAAAACAATGGGGACTTGTGGTGGTGCGGTGGTTCCATACGCTCTAGAGCCTAGAGGACCCCTTTGAGAGGCTCCTCTGAAAGGTGATGATCAGATGATGATAATGATGATGTTCTGATTTAGTAATTCTGAGGGTGTCGTAAACATCAAGGCATGGCCATCATCATCATCATCATCAACGTATGGCCCGTGGGCCTTCCCGTCCATTACGATAACCAAACACCGCTGTTAGCTGTTTGCGTTACCTTTCGTTTACTTAACAGTGACTCATTACACAAATGCCCATCAACGAGCTCGTTAACTGCAGTTACAACTAAAGGGCGAAGTTACAAAATGTACCTGTACCTTACTATGTAACTGCTCTAATTAGGCTTTGAAGTAGATACCTAAACCTACTGGCTACTACCTATTCTACCTTGTAAATATGAACCTATATACCTGGACTATAGGTAGGTACCATTTTACATTGTGAAGTCAACATTTTCTGAGAATGTCGCGGTGTCGGGGCAAAATGTGCGCCGAGATTGGTAGATAGGTGTAACGGTTTTGTGTTGGGGTGGGGAGCTTGGCTTTTGTGCTTGAGTTTACTTGGCTTGTTACTGCGAAGATTTCTAAGAAAATCATGTTATCCCGAGTATAGAAATATTTAATTTACTTTTATTTCAAAAAAAAGTTGAAATAAAAGTTTTTGGTTTTTTACAAATGTCGCGTTTACTGTGATTTTTACCGGGGTGCTAGGTCTATATTGTTCATGTGTTAATTCAGCGCATATGAGCTTTAGGTATCTCAATTATTATTGGTTAATTTTTTTACCAAATCGCTTCTAAATGGTCATCATCATCTTGTGCGATTCGAACCCAAGTTTTCGAAAAACTCGTCTAGCATTTCTCCTGTTTTAATCGTGGGTAGCTTAGATCCATACACCCGTTTAGGAGTATGTTGTGGCGTGAAGTAATTAAAACTTATAAAATTCGTCGAATAAAGTTTAATCCTCTGGGACTTGTCCGCAATTTGCAAGCAACAATTTCTCGTTCTATGATTTTCGATAATCTAGAATTTTCTAGACTGAAGTTTTTTTAGTTTAGTTACATCGAGCGAACGAAGAGCACGTGGGCGATCTACTACCAATTGAGCAATTTACAGAACTGGGAGTGTGTCCTGGCCAGTGCCATGAGCCATCTAATCTTGTCAATTTAGGTCAGTACTCAGAACTAAATAATAAAAGGGGTTTTTTAGTTTTTTTAGTTACCAGGGGCGGTTCCAAATCTGGAAAAAGGCTGTGGGCACAGCCACCCTAAAAACGAATTAAAAAAAATATGAGAACGACATAACAACAAAAGATCACGTGACTTATCGAAGACAACCTTCTTATACATTTTTCCCATATATCTATGGAATAAGCGACCGACAGATTAACTGTATTTCCATTTTTTGTTTATCGCGAGCCGGACAGTTGACCACAATATTGGCTCAGGAGTTCCAAGAAAAATAAATGATTCGATATTTTAGTCTGTCGTATGAACAGAACGCGTCATGTCCGTTCGGTTTTTAAATAAATATGTCATCAACTCTCATATTTTTACCCGTATTTTAGGTAATGCCCTTGAGTTTGACCTAATTACTAGGAGTTGGATTGACCGATTGGGGCAGGTTTTGATGAATAACCACCGATAAGAAACCTAAGGATATGGGCACCCTAACGATTTACGTAAACCTTTTTCATACATGGTACAAGCAAACAGCAGCGCCATCTGTCAAAATTCTATAGGTGGCTGCTGAGCGAATCTTATTGTTGGTTGTTAGCGTGGCCTTACTGTTGGCGGCAAAACAAGCATTTTTGGCACCGATAAACTGGCGACATTTTTTCGTGCCGTCCTCTTTGTCCTGGGTAAGTACATGTCAATTTGAAAAACAAAATAATTTAGCTACCTATACCCTATTACAAAACCATATTATAATAGATACGAATAATTGATCCAGCGATGAATTTGATGTTATGTGATCGAGCAATAACTTGCGAGTTTCAATTAGGACACTTTTATCATTTGATCCCAACAGAATTTGGCGCATCCCACGTTGATATCTCATCGTTTGATCATACGGAGTAGCCAATTAGGACGACGCCTACGCTTATTTGGAGAGGAATATTAATCATAAACATATAGGGAATAAAATGATCGAGAATATAAAATTTACACCTAAATTTCGCAATGAATTACGTAGAAGTTTTAAAGTAGCATCAATTACGAGAAAAACACCGAAAAATGCCTTAGATACTATGTAAAGACTAAAGAGGCGTAGCAAAGACCACATGTGGTCAGAAATAAAGAGAGACCTCAAACAAGCCCAATCGAGTGAACCGACCTCACCGACAACCTAAGATCTTGACTTCATTCATTTATTGACGTAAAAAAATGAGGAGACTCGACCCTTACATGGCGGGAACAGGGAAAGCTAAAGAAGAAGAATTTTAGGGCAAATATTAAAAAAAAAAATTGTAAAAACTAGTTAGATTTATCTTTCTAGCGCAAAAGATTGTGAACCGTCACATACTGTAAATCTAAACCGTAAAACGGAGCGCGAGCGACGACCTTATAAATCTATGACGTAAAATTGTGAAAAAGCATGATCCTCGCGTTCAGATTGGACAGACGTCTGTAGACTGTCAAATATAAAATGCTCATAGCTCGCTCATAGCATGTTTAAAAAGGCAAATCTTTTTCAGGAGCGAGAAAAAATCACGAACATTATTTTCATCCTTGGAGTTTTTGTAATTTGTTTATTTGACGCGAGCTGTGTTGACGTAGAGCGTAGAGCTACGCCGTAGAGCCTACGCAAGGGCTCCCAAAATGAGAAGTTGAGACTTTGGACAACTGTTTATTTATTTCCTAAGCTGTCGCCGGCGGTTTCATCTGCATGTATTTGGAGAAAATCCCATGGGAACCGTTCGTGTTCCAGGTTTAAATTAAGAAAAAATAATTCATTTACTAACGTATTATACAATCCTACATTAATAACATAATTTTTTACTCATTTTCTTTGGCGCAATTCGCCTTCTACATTTAAAAATATGAGAGGGCCGCTACATACCTTCAGTTTTAACTGTGCGATTTAACTGTACAGTCAAACTGTACAGATAAATCGTTAGGTGTGTACAGATAAAAACGTTATAAGCCCTAAAAATTAGCATTAGCACACATTAGCCCTACGATCGCCAAAGCGTCGTCTCTGGAAGCCATATTGATAAAAACTGAAAGGTCGCGCGTTTTTACTTGAAGGTGTGTAGGCTGTATGGACTTACGATTTATCTGTACAGTTGGACTGAACAGTTAAATCGCACAGTTAAAATTGAAGGTATGTAGCGCCCATTACGGTATCGATGTTATAAAATTCTAGATTTGGCTTAGCCCGTATTAAATCCAATTTTCATCACTCGGGAACCATGAGATTTCCGGAATAAAGTAATAATAAGTAAAACATACTTTCACGTATGTATACATACAATTAATATTTAACCACGAACTCTGATTTAAAGTTCTTGATTAATAACTAGTATAGAAAAGACAAAGTAATGAATCTTATTTATAACTAGCTCTGAAGTTATAGTTACTAACTTTGACCAAAGGAATATCAGTACTAAGTAAAGTTCAAAAGTTTTTAAGACTTTTATGACACAAATGATTTCAGAATGTATAAATTAATTGCCTTAGCTTACAAATTACAATTTCACAGTAGGCGAGTGCCATGTACATTATATACCTACCTACTCGTAACTCGTATTCCTGAAATACCTTTTAAACAAAGCGAACATTTAATGAGAGCAATATTTCAGGAGTGAAATTGGCAAAATGTGGAAATACGAAAATGCAGCACAATTGTTTCTTGAGGTAATAAATTATTGAATTTATGAATGCTGCCTACTTATTCGATAAATTCTATTTTATTTTAGTTTTCTACGTTTAATTATATTTCAAAACGAAAGTTTATCGCAACAGTCAACAGAATGGGCACGCATGCAATCACGTATAGAGGTTTGGTATTTGGAAACTCATTAACGTGACTTAACTGAAGGCAGCGCCATCCATCGAGCGATGGGTGGAATAACACATGACATATTTTCATAATAAAGCTTTTTTTTAAGTGTTATTCCAAATCCAAACTATGTTTCTACCGAGTTTCTACGACTCATGTCTTTTATTGATAAGTCGGGTTTTTGTGAGATACATCTTATCTAAATACAAAATAATTATCATCAAATTCTTTAGAGCTGTTTCTGAAATCTGTGAAATATATTTAATTATATGCAAGAATAAAAATATAATAAATAAATATAAATAAGAATGTTGTTGTTACGTTTATGTTGTTAACGAAATTAGCGTTGGTATTACAACGGTGTTGAGCTAACTGTTTAGCACAAAAGCAAGGCAAGATAAATCTTGAAATTGAGATTAAGCATATTGAGACCGTTTATCAAATTTTAAACAAATAAATAACGAAACGATTTCCGCCGTTACTGCGCGGGAATGTTGTTAACAAAAGACTTATGAAAAGATATATTGTATAAGATGTTATTTTCGAATTCAATTACAATTCAGCTGTTATTCTTTTTAATCAATTACATTAATACATGCTGATTAAAAAGATAAACGTTAGAATTATTTTGGAATTTTTATCACATTTATCAAATATACAGCTACCTAATTGATACATCGGAGTTTATTGCATACTGCCACAAATGGGGTATTTTACTCAATTATAAATATAGATTTATTCAATTAATTTTTGAAACAATATTCAATAATAAAAAAATGAAATCTGTGAATAATCCTGATTAGACAGAGATAGGAATATCGGATAGTGACGTCACTATAGGGTCTAAATTGAAACAAATAAACATAGAAACTTAATCTTGTAGTTAAATAGCCGTCAAATAAAGTATATTAAGTTATTGGATAGTTTTTTTAAGTAGCATTCCGTCTGATGACGCCTATATTTATTTTACTAAATAGGTTCATTACTTTTTTTACTAAATAGGTTCATTACTTTTTTTACATAACTTTTATCAACCAAGCATTTAGCAGTCCTTCGGTACTAAGCTAAACAGTTGTGTAAAATTTTACGGCAAATTCGGTAAATAACTTACAACTATTTTTCTCAGTGTATCACTCACGCCATTGTAACTCCACGTAAAGTTCAAATTATTGAAACTCTTGATTTCCTTGTCGGATAAAAATTTTATTTTCAATGGATGTCAATATTTCTAACAAAGTTTACAAGAAATTAATAAAAATGGAGTAAAATTCCGTATTTTGTATATAAAAAAAACTGGTTACAGGAATAATAATTATCGCGTACCCTGTAATCTTAGGTATCTATGAAGAGCTAGAGGCATCTAGAGCTATGTTTACTCCGTACAGTGACTTATAAAAAAAGCGGATCTAGTCTTACTAAGCAAAGAAGAAAGTCTGCAATTTTGGCTCTGTGTAAATAAATGAAGAAAGGAATTACAGTGGCAATATTTTAATGTGTTTTGACTTTTGACTCTTAAGATGGACGTTTCATACTTTACATAAAAATAAATAAATATTTGGAAAAATACACAATTCATGTATTGACTAGTATAAAAAGCTATACAAACTTACACGTTACCCGACATAAAAATGCTTTATTAACCGACTTCAAAAAAATTAGGAGGTTTACAATTCGTCGGAATCTTTTTTTTATATTGCGAGTCGGTTGCGTAGTTCTATTCCTACGTACGCCAACCCACGTTTCCTTAACTTTGTTAATTATTGGTTAACGGCCTACAAGCCGTATTTAGGTGATTTTGAATGAAGTTTTATGCAAAAACTATAAAGAAAATTACCTTCAAATTTACACGTCATGTATTTTGGGTCTTTAATCTAAAATCGCTAAGAAGCAGAAACACGATTCGATAAAATTTTCTCGATAGAAAGTTCTCCCAAAAGTTGCTCCAAAATCTCAGTTTTTCTATATTTTATCGGAAACTACAATGGATGTAATTGTAATTTTTGTTTTAATGTATCGGTAATAATAATATCCTAAAACGCTTAGAACGGATTTTTGATAACCAGCTTAGTTTTTGAGTAATTAGGTAAAACGTCGTTTTTCTGCTATATTCTTCCACGACGCTGCATGTCGCACCTACCAAATCTCCGTGAGAGTGAGAAAGACAAAAATAAATTCAATCAATCCCCTTAGTCTCATGTAAACCTTGTGTTATTCTTTATACTTTTGTTTAATTTGTAATATTCTTTGTAATGTGTTAAAACACTGGATATTAAAAGGGCGATTCAGTTTCTCAGTGTGTTTCAATCCTAATAAACCTATATTGTTTGAACAGAGTCAGTCCGTATTTTTCTATAAAGTGCTTGCTTGTTTCGTTTATTCTAAGTTTGTTTTACCAACTTTGCACTACATATTTACTAACATCCAATATTTACAAAGACGAAGTTCTCAGGAACTACATATTTATTTTTCTAACAACCGATTTTGTTTTGGCACCAACGTGTTCTCAGTTCAAAATTGTGGCCGTTGGAATGCTAACAATATGATGTAAGTTGGGTCTAAAATCTAAATAGCCGTCAAAGATTATGTTTTGTTTATTGTTTCAACGGCGTGTTATTGTATAATTTTGCCTTCGTTGCTTTGCTTGAGTTTTACCATATGCCAGCAAAACTTAGCGCAAACAGAATTATTACTAATTATTACAGAATTATGAAAGATTTAGTGTTTTATGCCGCCAATGTTTTAATTCCTTCTTCTTGCTTTAATGCTCGTATAATTTTATCCAGACTCAAAGTTACATAGGATTGTAAAGCACAATATAATATACCCTTTTTAACTTGGCTCAAAAGATTACGGTAAAGATCGAGGTTCTATGCTTGACTAAAGTCATTTTAGTGGGTAATAATAAGTAGAGTACTTAAGTATATAAAATTCTCCTGCTCCTCCTGTGTGTTTTAGTATACAACCAGAATCGGAACACTTTTTTTGACACTACTTGGGTGACCGAGCTTTTTTTGTAAATGGTTCTAAAAATGAATCCTAGCTAGATCGATTAATTGCCCCCAAAACCCCCTATGTATACTAAATTTCATGAAAATCGTTTGAGCCGTTTCCGAGATTCAGATTATATCTATATCTATATATATACAAGAATTGCTCGTTTAAAGGTATAAGATAGGTCTAGCTTATAAGACGCTGACAAGTCATTTCATTTTACAATATCTCTAGCTTGGTGATAACTTTTACTCTAGAATGGTTTTAAATGTTAGGGTCAGGATCCTGGTTTATTTATAAATCTTTGCAATTCTAATTCGGTACCAATTAAAAAAACTATTTTAATTTTAATTAAACTACCAATTAGAAAATCTCAAAAGGCGCAAATATGTATCCCTGGACAGTGGGTACATATTTGAGCCTATTGGGGTCGAAACTATGGGACCGTGGGGACCGGGAGCAAAGAAAGTTTTTAAAGAAATTTCTTTACGCCTGGTCGATGCAACGCGTGACCAAAATGCTGGCCTCTACTTTGCCCAGAGAATAAAGTATCGCGATACGAGGCAATGGGGCTAGCATTTTGAGAACAATTCCCTCTGACAGCGGTCTACTAGATTAATTTGTTTTAACATTTCAGTTTAATATGTAGTTTTTATTTTAGATAAGTATGTAGTTTTTAATTTAGATATAAGTAGTTTAATTTTATACCTAGTTTTAATTTTTAATTTAGGCTTATTTTATTAATTATTATGTAATTTACCTTCGAATAAAATACACCAATTAAATAATTTTAGTGCCTGTAATTAAGCCTATAAAGAAATTTGATATCGGAGTCTTGACATTGTATTAACGCTAGCCAGTCGAGAGTCTATAACACGGCAAGGTGTCGTCAAGGCCGCAAATGTCATTAGCTACTTCCAAAACTTATGTAATGAAGGATAATGGCAGCGAGCACGGTATACACAGCACAGAGCACAATCCTAAGGCTGCGTTTACACTTATGATGTGCTGCTTTGCTAAGCTAGCTTTCGTCATTTTGAGTCGTTACGTACCAATAGAATCGCTTGATGTGATAAACTTTAAAATTAAATGAAAATCCAGTGATTCCTATTTAGATACCTACTGCTGTTTGACACAATGTATAATACGCCGCGTTTAAGGCATATTGTCATTAGTGTCAAAAAAAATTCGGGCCGTTTGTAACCGATGGATAAGTAATAATGGCTTCATCTAGATAAGAGCGAACTCATTTTTTGCGCAATGAATGAGTCCGGTTGTTCAGCTCAGAAACAAAGCCAGTTCATGCATGAACAAAACAACAACTTTTGGGTCTGTCTGATGATGCGGGTACGAGATTAATATGTAGATTCCAATCATTGTGATTCGCTTATTTCTGTGGGTCTTATTATAATGCTTTTTACCTCCGCCTCAGTGGAATAGCACCCTACTTTGTGGTAATGGTTACGTGCGAAGTATCTCCCGACTATATTATCTCTTTGTATTACTCTTATTACCTACTTGTAATCTAATTTGTGAGGCAAATAAGAGGGTTACTACTACCCAAGCTAGTCATATAAAAAAAGTCATAAACCAACTGGTATTTATTATTGTAACACAGGTTATTGAATGGAAGCAGGCGTTATTTTGCGGAAATCCATAATTAGCAGGACAGATTAATTTGTTTTGTTAAAATCCCTACTTGAAAAGATTCATTACGGTACAAAATGCAGGAACACTGCCCACATGAAACACGAAATCGTAGAGTGAGTATAAGAACGTGTTGCTTACACGAGAGCCACTCTACGATTTCGCATTGTGAAGTCAACATCTCCTGAGGATGTCCCGGTGTCGGGACGAAACGTGCGTCGAAGAAAGTGTTGGAAAATTGTGTGTGGTGTTTCATGTGGGCAGTGTTTCTGCATTTTGTACCATACAGAATCTTTTCTCATTGACACATGAAACAGATACAGAAATAGCGAGGGACCAGAAAGAGACAACGTTACCTTTATCTCTCTCTGGTCCCTCGCTATTGCTATATCTGTTTCATGTGTCAAAGAGAAAATAAACGAATGGAAATAGTGTAACACAGGTTATAAGAATACACGTTCATGTGCATTATGTAACCTCGTAAAACAATAAAACCGCATAAATTGTAAATAACGTTACTCACAGGTAGAGCGCCAGAGCATGAGGCCACGCGGGAGCTTCTTGTTTTAATGCTAGATGCACTAAGTTAAATAATGGACATTAACACTGATGACTGGCCTCGGTTATTTTTCATGGAGTTAAATTATATGCTGAGTAGCCATAAATTATCCTGACATTGACACCGTACCTGCGATCACCATTTTGACGTTCTGAATAGTATTTGCAGCCATCGATACAAACTACAACTCCATGCGCAGTTTTTCTAGCAGTTTTCGAATATTATAGAAGGTAAGCACGACGCGCCCATTGTCAAAATTATTTTTTTCACCAATATTCTTAAAAACAATTTCTAACCAAGTGGTGACACAATGTGATTCCTGGGGCCGTACCACCATCTCATATAGCAGTATTATTGTAATATTCAAACTATTAATACAATAATCCTGCTATAAGAGATGGTGGTACAACCATACGGCCCCTGATCTTTATAGAGCAGCCCGCGAAGCACTTAGAGCGGCTGCAGTTGTATGGAAATGAGCTGCGTTATTTGCCCTATGCAACGATTACGGTTTTGTGCTGCTTGGACGCAGTGGCTCCCAGTTACTCTCATAGTATCGTCGGCCTATCTCGTAGAGGGACTGTTAACAATGCCTTTTCATGGGGCCACCATTCTTGCTCCTGTCTCTAAAGACTATCAGCCATAAGGCTTACGAGCAATATGAACCCCATGCACTATAACTAGAACTTCACGATACTTGGAACTTTTTGTAGGCAACTTTCTAACTTACTGTATTTTTAATCAACAGAACGGCACCCTGTTCGAGATAGCAGCGAACCGCCCCCAGTGGCACCGGCCCATGCTGTTCTGCCTGGACATGAAGCTAGACGACAGCTCGCCCCGGGCGCGGCTGGCGGGCGGGGTCTGTTACCCCGATACTGGCTCCAACGACGACAGCCCTGGCCTGTACATCGCTTATGGAATTGGTAAGAATGTATTTGTATTTTATCTTGTGCCTTTTTACATTTAAAACATGGTTAAAACACGCCTTAGTCTATGGTTAGATTTTTAACTGGATGGAACTTTATTGCACCACTTAGAAAAAAAATGCAGCAAGGTGGACTTTTGGTGACAGATCTGCCAGTCGACCTTAGGACGTACGAGAGGGTCGTTGGAAATTACTTATTATGAAAATTTAAATTTTAAATTAGGTAAGTAATTATTATGTAAACACTTTTTTGAAGACTGGCACCATAAAACTACCTACATTTTGTACAACTAGGTTCCATCATGTTCTTATTTTATTTAAATTTGCTGGATTTTATTTTAAGAATTTTTAACTTAACGGCCTACAAGCCGTATTTAGGTGATTTTGAATGAAGTTTTATGCAAAAACTATAAAGACAATTATTTTCAAATTTACACGTCATGTATTTTGGGTCTTTAATCTAAAATCGCTAAGAAGCAGAAACACGATTGGATAAAATTTTCTTGATAGAAAGTTCTCCCAAAAGTTGCTCCAAAATCTCAGTTTTTCTAGTTTTTATCGGACACTACATTGGATGTAATTGTAATTTTTGTTTTAAAGTGTCGGTAATAATAATTTCCAAAAACGCTAAGAAACAGATTTTTGATAACCAGCTTAGTTTTTGAGTAATTAGGTAAAAGGTCGTGTTTCTGTTATATTCTTCCGCGACGCTGCATGTCGCACCTACCAAATCTCCGTGAGAGTGAGCAAGACAAAAATAAATTCAATAAATCCCCTTAATTAGGGTTCCGTAGCCGAATGGCAAAAAACGGAACCCTTATAAATTCGTCATGTCTGTCTGTCCGTCTGTCCGTCTGTCCGTCTGTCCGTCCGTATGTCACAGCCACTTTTTTCCGAAACTATAAGAGCTATACTGTTGAAACTTGGTAAGTAGATGTATTCTGTAAACCGCATTAAGGTTTTCACACAAAATTTTAAAAAATGTAATAAATTTTGGGGGTGCCCCATACTTAGAACTGAAACTCAAAAATTTTTTTTTCATCAAACCCATATGTGTGTGGTATAGGATAGGTGTGGATAGGTCTTCAAAAATGATACTAAGGTTTCTTATATCATTTTTTTCTAAAATGAATAGCTTGCGCGAGAGACACTTTCAAAGTGGTAAAATGTGTCCCCCCCCCCCCCTGTAACTTCTAAAATAAGAGTATGATAAAACTAAAAAAAATATATGATGTACATTACCATGCAAACTTCCACCGAAAATTGGTTTGAACGAGATCTAGTGAGTAGTTTTTTTTTAATACGTGTTGAATTGATATTCAACAAGTCTAATATTTTGTTTAACTTTGATGACGACAGATGGCGTTGCACGTCCGACTCGCACTTGTCCGGTTTTTAAATTCTATGGGCAGGGGTGTTTAGTTTACTTTATACGTACTATTGAGAATGAGTCTTGATAGTACGGAACCCTCAGTGCGCGAGCCCGACTCGCACTTGACCAATTATTTTTAACTAGGTCCTCTTACGCGAAACGACGCGGGTTAAATATTTTCATTTGTAAACCTAAGTCAAAATGTCTCTCATTGGACATTATTGACAACTTTACACTGGGTTAGCATGTTAATTCTGAGTTAACACACTAACTCATATCGATACAAGTGGGCCTAAATGTATGTGGAGAAAACTTTCCTATGTAGCCATCGAGTTAAAAGTTTAAATAAAAATCCGGAAGAAGGAGAAAATACTCAAGTAGATAATTACGTAAGTAGCTACAAGCTTTAATTTTTATTGGGAAATCTACTTAATTGGGTTGTTTCTTGATATTGCTTTAGCACTATAGGTATGTTTGGTTTTCGTATCGAATGGTTATAGGCAAACTAACGATTAGCGAGCCCAATAAAACATTATGGCTCATCAAATTGATCGAATAATATAACGTTACCTACCTCGATTAATCCAAATCCTGAGTTAATTTGTTTTGCTAAAAGCTTTCAGCTATATACGAACGCTTCATCAACTTTGGTATTGTTTTAGTAATTTGAACCCCTTGAATAATATGGTAATGGACCATGATGCCCTGTTAGTATGTATTGACTAGCTGTTCCATGACTTTGTACCTAGGTTTTAGGTACGCGGAACACTCGTTCGTAATCTTTTCCCGGAATTAGGTGATATGGGTACAGGGTACAGCGTAACTCCTAGTAGTGAAAATTAAAATCTTTATTTTTCACATATATAAGTAAGCTCTTATGAAAAGTCAAAACTCTACCGTCCGGTTTGGAAAACAGTACTTAGTGTAAGAAGTTTAAAAACCGATTTAGTGAATCCTAAGAATAAAATAATATACTTAGGTCACGCTACTTAGTCAAGGAAGTTTTCCGGACACAGGAAAGTCGAGCAGCTTTTTAGGTACGCTTCAATATGTTGATTATGAAATAGTTAAGTACTAGGTAGGTATTTATTAAGTATACTTAGTTAGAAGTATTGTCTCGGATTGACGCAATATTTTCCAAGATTGATAATGTTGATGATATATATGCAACGCAACAATCTAAAGAAGCGACGTGAGTGATTTAGACGCTGAAAAATTGTAAATCCCATAAAAGTTGTAAATCTATAACCAAATTGTGTAATAAAACATACAAAAAACATAGAAGAATCCATAGTCGCACCATCGAATGATCAAAGTAAACAGAAATTTTAAACTGGAGCAGTTTAAGTACCTATCTACCTACTTAATCTTTCGGTTCCGTTAACCCCAAAAAAATTAATGTTATCAGAATTGCCAAAAGATTTACTAAAAATAACTTCAACCAGATAATTTCCTACCTACTTGAAACTTGAAGATAAGTTGGTTTATTGTTTACAAATATTTTAACGTCGCAAGTCTCTGATAATTTTATTAGTTTTGGTCATACTTACGTGGGTGGGTGTCATACTTACCTGTGTAAGCTCACCTGCCTAAGCTATTAGTCACAAGTTCACAACTCTCAACAAACACGAGTTTTCGAGTAGGAGTGTTAGGCAATACCCACATAGTCTTGAAGGAAATTGACAAATACAAATTGCTCTACCAACCACGTTCCCAGCTGAAATTCTGAAACTCTGTATATACTTACCTATTACTTATGAAGTAGGTATAGTACTTGTTTTCTTTGTACATAGAATTTATAAAGCAATCGCAAAAATAGAATAGATGAGGTAGATAAATGTAGATGCAAAACAGCGTGATGAAATGCCTACTATTCTGGAATTGTAAATACTATTATGGTGTTCCGTGGCAGCGCTAAATAAAAGTTTGCAACTTCTCGATTAATAATTT
This sequence comes from Coenonympha arcania, assembly GCA_036785405.1. Lineage (NCBI taxonomy): Eukaryota > Metazoa > Arthropoda > Insecta > Lepidoptera > Nymphalidae > Coenonympha > Coenonympha arcania. The sequence goes on from CM072067.1 coordinate 11,998,714, forward strand.
ATCACATTTAATGGATATAATTAGGTGTCTCATATTATGACATGATACAAAGTGACAAGAAAAATAAATACACGCATATAGTTTCCCGGACTCTCTATGACGTCGATTGGTATGTCTGTAACCTACCATTGAAGTAATTTGAGTGAGATTTAGAATTTTACGTAACAACGTCCTTGAGAAAGCTGTGATTATTTGTTGATCTTTTATTTTCACATATGCCTGACTTACAGACACTATATGTAGCCTAAATGCGGTCGTAGATAAAATAAAAGCTATATTGATTTGAGAAATGACGGTCTTATCAGTAAAATCTTATTTCAATTTTGAACTTCTTTTTTGGTGCAGCTGCCGAATCCGCACAAACGTTTAGCACTACGATTTTGCGGCGCTTGCGTTTGAGACGCTGGGCGCATGGTCATCGAATACTAAAAAAATCGGACAAGTGCGAGTCGGACTCGCGCACTGAGGGTTCCGTACCTACTACTACCGGAGGAATAAAACCATAAAAACCACTTTTCTTGAACCGCATAACCAACTTATTCAACATTAAACAACTTCACCGCGAGTTAAATACGTGCAACGCCATCTGTCGTCATCAAAGTTAAACAAAATATTAGACTTGTTGAATATCAATTCCCACAGGCCACAAGCCAGGACGGCGAGGCCTTAGCCCCTTACCGGGGCTAGAAGAACGACACCGGGGGCGCGCTGCGCCTCCGCGACACATCGCCCGGGTAAGGAGGCAAGCCTCGAGGCCCGTACCCCCGAAGAGACTCGTTCCCTTCGGAGAAGACCACGCTGTGAATATCAATTATTCAACACGTATTAAAAAAAACTACTCACTAGATCTCGTTCAAACCAATTTTCGGTGGAAGTTTGCATGGTAATGTACATCATATATTTTTTTTAGTTTTATCATACTCTTATTTTAGAAGTTACAGGGGGGGACGACACACATTTTACCACTTTGGAAGTGTCTCTCGCGCAAGCTATTCATTTTAGAAAAAAATGATATTAGAAACCTTAGTATAATTTTTGAAGACCTATCCATAGATACCCTTATACCTATCCATAGATATCCATACATATGGATTTGATGAAAAAAAATTTTTTGAGTTTCAGTTCTAAGTATGGGGCACCCCCAAAATTAATTACTTTTTTTTTATTTTGTGTGAAAACCTTAATGCGGTTCACAGAATACATCTACTTACCAAGTTTCAACAGTATAGCTCTTATAGTTCCGGAAAAAAGTGGCTGTGACATACGGACGGACAGACGGACAGACGGACAGACGGACAGACGGACAGACAGACATGACGAATTTATAAGGGTTCCGTTTTTTGCCATTCGGCTACGGAACCCTAAAAATCTTGAATTTATTGTCCCAAAAATTGGTCCAAGCGTCTGGTGACCCGAGAGCTAGCGCTTATTTAGCTCAACTGCTAAGTTTAGCCACACAAAGAGCCAAGAGGTAACAACGTCTTGGCACTATTGTATGCCCAATTTTAAATATTTAATTATAATTATTTATTTATTTATAATTAATTAAGTATTAATTAATAATCTCCGTAAAATAAATTCATGAATACAAAATACAGTCGGACATGTTTTGTTGCAGGTCTCATGCTCTCTGTGCCGTTCCTCCTGGCCACGTTCCTCGTGTACGCCTTCATCCCGGAGCTGCGGAACCTGCACGGGCTTTGCCTCATGGCGTACTGCGGTGGCCTCATCGTGGCCTACCCCTTCCTCGCCTACCTCAAGCTGCACACGGGGAAACTGGGGGTCGCCATGACTGGCTGTTTTGTTATAGGTAGGTGGTTTTGAGGACTTCCCTCGTGGTTTTGGCGTGCTGCGGTATTTAGGCGGGCTAGTCTAGTCTGGTAAGAGGCCTATGCCACAGCTTTACCACCTTACCAGTCTACCAGCAAAGATGTACTCTCAATTTAACTTACTGATCAGAGCTGCCTTAGCCAAATGAATGTGATCATTATAGAAACCTGTCAATTGCTCATTCCATAACTGTAGGTACCTATGAAACGAAATTCAAGAGCTGAGCATGTCAGTCGGTTTCAATAAGTCACGTAGAGCTGTCGACAGGTTTCTACGACGAACGTAGAATACCTTGTTCATATAGATAAGGGCGCTGGTCTCTGGATCGAGTAGCCACTGGAGTCCCTGCCAATTTTGCAGGACTGCATCATCACTTACCATCATGTTTTATCACAGTCAAAAACCTAACTTGTAGTGAACTTGAAAAAAACAACAATTTGAGGTCATAAAGTCCTTGTTATAAATGATCGGGAGTCGAGAGAAATGTCGCAAGTGACGTTAAGTAGGTTCGCTTCGGGTAAAATATATTTGGGCCTTGAGTTATGGTCTGGTTAATATTTAATAAGCCATATACCGTAGTAGGATGTAAACCTTGTCGAAGGGAATGTATTACGCCATTAAATAATACAAACCACACATATATTGTGTGCTGGGGCCCGGGATCTCAGATGATGCCTATTTATGTATGCCACGATCCGGGCTTTGAAATGTCTCATACGTAGAGGTTTGTTTACTAAAATTATTGAAGCATTCAAATAAATTATCAAACCATAAAAAATTGATTTTCCCAAGAAGCTTTCCGGAAAATGAGCTAGATATTATAATATAAAAACGTAACCTTTTGGTTCGTACTAATATTCACTCTGAATTATGTGCTCCAGTAAAGTAATAAATTAATTTGACATTTTCCCCGTAAAAGTTTTACGTTTATTTCGAATTTTATTCTTATTTTACGTATGTTATTGGAGCTTCCTTAAACCGCAATTTTGCGTTTTCTGGAGATTCTGGAGGAGGAAAAATTCTTTTCGCTTTTCTAGTTCGTAAAACAGGTATATTTTCGTACCCCAATTTCCTTAACAGTGTAATGCAGTTACCTACTTGTATTTTTTTAATAATATATCGAAAATACGAGGTGATCCGCCTCACCTGTAGTTGAGTGCTTACTGCTATCATATTCTCCGTGCATATACTTATTTGAGTTGGTAATATTCTTGAGTTGATATATTTTATGTATATACATACTTATCTTAATTACTTGATTATCCCAATTTTTAGCCAAATGGCAAAAAACGGAACCCTCATAGATTCGTCATGTCTGTCTGTCTCTCCATCCGTATGTCACAGCATTTTTTCCAGAAACTAAATATAAAAATTATACCTACTGTTGAAACTTGGTAATAGATAGATGTATTCCGTACGGAACCCTCGATGTGCGAGTCCGACTTGCACTTGGCCGGTTTTTTATTCACTCTACTCATAGGTATAGCGAGCCTGCTGCTTATATAAAAATATTTTAATTTATTTGGGTATCTCCCCCAAACCACCTATAGGTATACGTTTTCCAAGTGGCAATTTTCCATCGTCAATGGGTAGCGGTGCTGGCGACAGATTGGTGCAATGGTGTCATGGAGCACCGTTTTGTACCCTTGTGTACCCTTCAAACACAGTCAAACAAGTCAAACAAGTCACACAACATTAACCTTAGACTTGGCACGACTTTGTCTAGATTTCATTACTTATAAGAGATAAACAAGCAGCTCCATCGAGACTTGGCTAGTACCTATGTAGCTTTACAGAATGTTTCTGGTGGGATTTTTGTTTACAATTAATGTTTTTAAAGCAACGCACGTATTTCCTAAGACGTCTGCTTGGTGGTCCGAGGTTTGTATCCCAGAAATGAAGGTTGGAGGTCAGGTCCCAGAAAGGAAGTATCTTTAACTTCTCAAAAATATACCTGCAGTGCGTTTTCTTTGATAGAAAGAGAGTACAGGGTTGCTCTATTTAACCGATTTCGAGATATGGAATCACTGATCGACAAGTTTCTGTGACGATTGAAGATAAGTCACATATGGCTAAGGCTGCAGGTATATCGATCTAGCAGTACAGTTGTAGTTCAAGTGCACCGCAGTAAACACAGTAAGTAATGTAAACCTCGGCCACACACGACAAACGGCGTCAGCTGTGCACGCTATGTGGACATTACGAGTATCGAATCAACTTTTAAATGGTTTGCATGTGGAATAAAGGGTATTACGGCCGCATAACTCTAATAAACTAATGGTTAATTGTTTGCATGATTAATTATTTACTAGGTGTTTCTCGGTGCTTCCCCGCATCAATTTCGCTTTTCAACCTGTTGGAATATGGCAAAAATACTAGTCTATGATACAACAATATGATAACAGCTGTGATCTGTGATGATACAATGTTATGGTTGTCTAAGGTAACATTCCTTCAGTCCTTCTCATGCATTCTTCTCATTCATTCGCTGTACAATAAGGGGATTTATTGAATTTATTTTTGTCTTTCTCACTCTCACGGATACGTAGGTAGGTGCGACATGCAGCGCCGCGGAAGAATACAACAGAAAAACGACCTTTTACCTAATTACTTACTCAAAAACTAAGCCAGTTATCAAAAATCTGTTTCTAAGCGTTTTACGATATTATTATTACCGACACATTAAAACATAAACTACAATTACATCCATTGTAGTTAAAACAGAAAAACTGAGATTTTGGAGCAACTTTTAGGAGAACTTTCTATCGAGAAGATTTTATCCAATCGTATTTATGCTTCTAAGCGATTTTAGATTAAAGACCCAAAATACATGACGTTTAAATTTGAAAGTAATTGTCTTTGTAGTTTTTATATAAAACTTCCTTCAAAATCGCTTAAATACGGGCCGTTAAATGAGACAGTCGTACAGTGTAGGTAGGCGTGTTTTCTTTTCCCCTGCGAGCTCATATACCAACACAACCGACTTCAAAAAAGAAGGAGGTTCTTAATACATACGATTGTATTTTTTTTATATTTATTACTTCATAACTTTTGACTGGGTGAATCGATTTTGATCATTATTTTTTTATTAGAAAGCTGACTCTTCTCGTGTGGTCCCATTTCAATTTAGTCCAGTTCTGATAATGGTAGGTATATATGTGAAAACCATATAAGTCTAAAATTTTTAATTGGAAAGGATGTATTCAACACTAGTTTGATTATTTTATTTATTTATTTTTTATTTTTATTATTAATGCACCATACATAAAACATAAAGAAATATAACAAGAGACATGATGTGCAAAGGATGGCTTATCCCTAAATAAGAAAAGAGATCTCTTCCAGCTACCCTGATGTGAGTAAGGTGACGAGAAAAGTGGGTTAGGTCAAGTGGCACATAAGTAATTATACTATACTGTAAACCATAAATACTACAATAATATATACTATAGTAAAATGTATATATAATACTTAAAAATACATACTATATAATATAATACATACATACTATACAGGGTTATATAAAAAATACCAAAACGCTCTCGGCCTGTATTTGTTTACATTAAAACTAACAACTTTTGTTCTACGACTTTTCTTTTTACTCGATATTTTGAGAAATATCCAATACTCAATATTTAACAGAGATACTCTACTCGTTCCTACTCTGTAATGTAACATCGGCGCGGCGGCCGGTGCGCGAGCTCGCGGCGCGAAACCGCAACAGTGTAATGTCACTTTACAGAAATAACATTTTTTGTATGATATAAATTTGTAGCGGTCTTCGATAGCTGACGACAGATGGCGTAACCAGTTCCCTAGCACACGCTGACGGAGCATTCTGCGAGCGTGCTATATATACAACTTCTGACGTCACACGCTTGGATCACAAGCGGTCCCCAGGCACAACACCTGCCTGGAGGGAAATTTCCCTATTGCCCTAACAACCTTTAACATTAAATCATTCATCAAAATAAATCATTTTTTCCCTAGATTTATGACGTGTGAAACCCCAAATTAAGCATAAAAACAACGGTTCTACATCATTTGTAAATTGTAAGAGTCCAATTCATTAGTGCGATAACACGCACCTGTGTAATCACGACACACTTGATGTTCATTCGCAATAATTTCTATTACATTAATTAATTCTACTACAGCATGTCCGAGTAGGGAGCGCCGCCACTAAACTAATGACATGCCTCCACAGTCCACAATTCACAATTTCCTATTGGTTTTATTTCCGTAACAACAATTGTTCGGAAATTATACTTCCGCTCGTAATACCCTATCTATCAAAATAGTACCTGCACATATTAGCTCAATGTAGTAGGTACCTACATAATAATATTTAGGAAAGATTAGTGCAATACACTCGATCGACTATCGTTTTTAGGTACCACATTATGCCCCTACTAAGTCGGAGTAGCACTATGTGCCTAATGTGATTTAAAAATCTGAGAGGAACTATACTTACCGGAGTTAACGTCCTAATAATATTAGGTATTTCCACAGAATATATTAAAGAACTAGGGTGACAGGCTCACATGCGCAGCTACTGGCTGACGTGGCAATGTATACGGAACATACCTAACCCGTAAGACCATTGGGGACCTAAGCAGTCTGGAATGGTTGCATACTAAGTACTTACGCCAGTAACGCAGTGTTGCCAAACCCCCACCGAAGCAGTCCTTCACTCTTCGTTGGGGTTTTGCCAACACTGAATTGACTTAATTATCACGGCAAACCACTGGATCCGGAGGAACCGTGGAGGTATGGATATCCTTACAAGAGGCCTATGCCCAGCAGTGGATAAGCATGCATCTGCTGAAGCGAACGAACCTATCGACTACGTAAATAGTTGAAAATGAAGTCTGTTAAAACATACACATTTATAGGCACGAAGTTAATCTAATTTACGACTACACAAATAAATCGGTGTTCACCTACAAAGTAATTTACAACGCTCCCTCATGAAAATAGCATACTCAGCTCATTAACGTAATACTGTTGTGTTATTTAATAAAGTTAATAAGCAGTTAGTAAATTAACTTTTATAGAAGCTCGCCATGAGGTGTGTCTGCATAAAGACGAATGACATGCCATTGGCATCGTCAAAGCTTGAAATGATTGATTATCACTTCTTTTAGATTAATTTCAGTAAAGTTTATACTTTTACGCCGAAACAGACCCATTTTAAATAAAACGTATTAAGCATAATAACTATGTACCGAATCGGTTATCTTTAGGTAGGTAGGTACTTAATATCTTCCTAAAGTTAACAGATCTAGTAAAGTTCTTCTGATCTATAACATCAAGAGGTATATGCGGAGAACCGCCCAGTGTTCATAGAAAGTCCTAGTTTAAAATAACAACTGTTCTAAAAAATAATATTTTTTTTATCCTGATTTTTTAAAATAAAAGTATAGCCGTAATTGAATATAAGTTTCAGAATAATATAACATATTATATGAAAACATGGTCACTGTTCTTTAGTTACTTAGGCAATGAACGAAACCTACTGAAATATTCAAGGATTTATTTTAGTTTTTTCATGGTTGCCTAAAATGCAACTCTACGTGCTACTTGCCAGGTGGCGCAGTTGTTAGTTTACTTTATATAAAAATAAAAAATTATTAATACCCATCTATTACAGATTAAAAAAGAACAAAATTGTTGTTACAATAAATATTATCAAATAATATGGGTCACGACCAAACGGAGACTCACGTGCAACACATGGTGATAAGTGACATTCTGATACCTACGATAAGAACAAAGTAGAGATAGTACATATTTTATTTTTTGTAAATAAAAATTAAAATATTTTTTATAAAACAAATAAATAGTAGCTGACTCCGTATTTACTATTTACCTACTTATTTAAGGTGGATGGGTAGTTGACATCACCCCAAAATTTTAAGAGAACGATAACTTAGTAAAAAATTAGGGCAAAATTCTTATAGTCAAATTACGCCTATAGGTAAAATGTGTAGTTAGTCTAGTATTTGCATAAAACTAAGTAAAATTTGCATTTCGCGGGCTGATTCGCAACTTTTTGTAAAATAGACTTGCAATTGTAGCCTTAGGTAACAATTCTATTTCTATTACACGGATTTGCGGGCTTCGTATGTATGACATATATAGTTCCCTATAATACATATTATATTACCCCAAAAAATGTAGATTTTAAAATCTTTGCTAGTATGTCTCAAACATAAAAAAAATTGAGACACCAAAATCAAACACCTTTGAGAATATTATGGTAAACTCTCTAGTATGCTAGTTCCATTGCGATGATTTCCTTCACCACTAATCAAATTCAATCTTTTATTTTTATTTTAGTCAGGTTAGGTTAGCATGTAAAACGACTATCAAAATTCTCTTCATAACTTACAGATTCGAATATCTCGCAAGTTTTTCACGAAACATAGCACTAAATCATATTTTCGGCTACAGAATTGGCTAATAAATCAACCAAGACATTTATGTATTGGTCTTTATTGACCACCACTATTTATAGTATTGACGATGCAGGACTCGAGAGCTGCCTATCTGTCGGTGTCATACGAGATAAATGATCATCCACCATATACTTAGATCACCCAGGTGTTGGTTTACCTGCCTCTATGGAAATGAGAAGCATCGACTAGAAACTATACGACATAGTAGGTGATTTGCGTAACGCATTGGCTACATTTCGGTGAAATTATTAAAAGGTCATGGCATTTAGGTATGCAAACAGGCGATATTGAATTCAAAACATTTTTGAGAACAATGTAAAATTAATTTTACAACTATTGACATACAGTGTAAAATTGAATGTCGTTCAAAACGCAAGTCGAGTCGTGAAATTAAAACGTTGCACGATAAGGTTGAGGCATTGTATTTCCAATGCTGCAGAAGTACATTAAATTTTAAGTCTATAAACCAATAAACGTAAAGTTAATTTTTGTTTCTTGTGAGAACGTTACGAATCGCCCTCCTCCTGTCCAGGTACCTATCCATTTCTGAAATAATAATAATGTCCTCCGAAATTCGGCTACGGCAGTAAATTTAATCTCAGCCGAGATTTTCCGTTAGCACGGCAGCATTATTGTAGTGCACAAAATATGTGCGCGCAAACACAAGTGCACTCTTTATTCTATCTCTCTCAAAATAAGTACGATGGGATGACAGCTTAGGCAACCTGAAGACGAGGCAGGTGAGACCTATGGACTATCACGGCTCGTGACTACTTATTCAAACGTTATATTTGACTTGTTTCAGCATTCATCATATACTACGCTTTCCAGAGCAGCTTTTTCTGGCTCAACGTCATGTGTTTCGACATCTGGAGAACTTTCAGGTGAATATTTCTCTTTATTGGAAAGTACACACCTCATTAATAATAATTGTTCGTTAGCCCTGAAACTTGATCGCACACTGCTTCACGAGAGCTAAAGAATCTAGTCGTCTCTCTTAGGGAAATATAAAATTCTTCATTACATGAACTTCCGTTATTTTATTACTGAAAAAAAGTAAAATGCTCCAATATTGAAAAATCAAAATGGCCCACTACCATAAAATACAAATGCTTGAAATTAAAATAAGGAAAATTAAAATTGTGCATTGTGGTTACATGGGTAAGGGTATGCACAGATTTAAGAGAGAAAAATAATTCATAAAAATAATTAATAAAAATAATTCTAAATAATAAATAAAAATAATTCTAAAAATGAAAATATCAAGGAAATGAGGTTATGGTTAGCGCGTCCGATCCGGTAAAGAAATGTCATTGCCATTTTCAGTAGGAACATTAGGTTAGCCCTTGCAGTTATTGCGGCAGTTTGCCATCAACTTCAGAAACGCATAGCTGTAAAGCGTTTACATTCAATAATATGCACCAGCCATACAAATACTTAAAAAATATTTTCCTTCGTTTTGCGAGTAAGTCCTTTATTTTTTTACACTTATGCCCCCTCCACCATCTATTATGAAAATTTAAATTTTACACTACTTTTGAAAATTTTACGACGGATTTCAGAATCGTTGTGCCGGCCCCAATGCTCTGCAGGCCTCAGCCGTAGGTCACATCTCTGTAGTTATTTAAAAATGCATTTGTTATAAAATATGAACTGAGCATACCGTGTTTATTTTTTCGTTTACACCGTTTATTTTTTCGTTGATAGTATTTTCCGATAAAAAGACAGAAAAGGCAACTCTTTGAGTTTGTACAAACTGGCTTCATAAAAAGACAGGGATGCACTTAAATTATTGCCAATCTATTGTTCTGAAAAATATTTGATAACTGCTTGTTTGATAGCAGTACCTAGGTATTTCTTACACGTTTGCTGAGAAAAAGGTGTAGAAGGTGGTTGTTTAATAAAAAATAGGTATCTTATAATAATGATACCCAACCAGATTGATTTAACTAACGTGAACCAAATGGCCTGGAGTCAAACATATAGCTCCTTCAGAATTTTCAGAAAATACCTAACATGTTTTCTGCATTAGGTGCAATAAAAATTAGATTTACAATTGCAATCTCCGCGTAAATTCTTTTATACACAGACACAAATTGCTCAGTTCATAATATTATATCATGTTTGCAAGCCAAATTGATGAGTTGTTGTCCGTTGTGTACGTTACACCGGCATGGCATACATAGTTAGAGCAAAACAATTTCATCTTACTTACTTGGGTACCTATTCGTATAGTTAATAGTATAGAGAATAGCCAATATTTTGCCAAAAAGTTGTAGTTTTAGATACCTACTTAGTTTATTTTTTATTTTTATGGAATGTGTATAGTTAAAAAGCGACTATGCGCTGCTATTAGAACTTATGACTAGGTAGATACCTACTAAGTACTTGAAAAATTAACCGCCATTGCCCTCAGATTAGATAAGAAATGGGATAAGATTTCTTATAAGCAAGCAAGCAATTTACTCGTACTTAGGTATTTCTTGAGTTTTTACTGTAGTATTTTAGTATTTAAGCTACTTACATACTTGTTATATTTTCCCTAAGGTCAATATTGTATTGGAATGATATTATTATTGTTTTAAAAACTAGCATCAAGCATGCATATTTTGTAAAACTTTTCTCGTTGTTGTAAAAACTGTTGCATTTTTCTAGCTGTAATGTATATTATTGTTTGCAATGTAAGGTCGATTTTTGGAGCCCGAATATGTCAGCTTATTTATTATATTTACACAATTGTTTAAATGTTTATTGCAAATCATTCGAAGGATCGGAAGCCTCGCTTCCTCCCAACTGTCAAGGTAAATTATTACTATAAGTAATACAAAAAAGTTTAATTGGAACGGTGATTGATACGTTATTATTTAATTCCACATTTGACCTTATTATTTATTTGTATTGATACCTACCTACTATTTATTTTTAGAAAACGTTTTACTGCTGAGCACGACTCTACTCAAATTGATTCAAATGATTTATTTCATATAAGCCTAATTTACAGCACTCAAACTTATAAATAGTTTATATTTCCATAAACGTAGCTTTGATTAAGTGTGTGCGTGCCCGGTATTCGAATCTCAAACCGCCTGAAGAGATCTACGCCAGCTGTTTATCACTGCATTCAAAAATAATAATTCATAAATATTCTCACAATTTATTTTTAATTTTAAGCGGTTACCGAGGCGGGAGTTCAACGAAAAGGCGAGAACAAAAGCGGTTCTTGATGTACGGCGCATACGCATGGGGCGTGCCGGCTGTGCTGACTGCCGTGACTATTGGCATGCAGTTTGGTGAAAATATACCTGATGACGTCATCACTCCAGGGTTCGGGCATCGGCGATGCTGGTTTGACAGTAAGGGATCTCTCCTAACTTATTGTTTACTACAAGTCGTAGCCAATTACCTACGACGCCATTATTACGGGCTACGAGCCATAACCAAGCACCTACGAGACGTAGCCAAGCTCATCGACTCGTAGCACCTACGAGTCGTGGGCAAGTTCTTACGAATCGTAACCAATTACCTCGTAGCTAAGTAGGTACATAGTTTCGATTTGAAACCAAGTACCTACTATACAGGGTCATATAAAAAACCAAATCACTCTCGGCCTGTAACCTTAAAAATTAAAACTAACAACTTTTGTTGTAAGACTTTTTTACTCGATGTTTTGAGAAATATCAAATATTCAATATTTAAAACAGATACTTTTATTATTATTTACAGATACTAATGTAAAGAATTATAGGCCGAGAGCGACATGGTATTTTTATATAACCCCGTATTGTCAGAGCGCACCTACCTTAAAAAATCAAATCCATTATACTATAACGCTAATAAGGATTTATATACCATAAATATGTTGTATACAACCCATAACTCAAAAATTCAAATTAGCGGTATAAATCACTACGGGAGATATTATAGAGTTCAATTTTGGAATGGAAGAGCCATGGATTTAATCAATTTTTTTTGTGATCCAGACGCATATTTTATTCTATTCAAACCGTGATAAATAAAGTTATTGTTGTTTTGTTTACAGACTGGATAAGCGAAATGGTGTATTTCTTCACACCCGTGTTTGTTTTGGTCGTTTGCAACGCGGTTCTCTTCTCGGTGACGGCAAATCGTATACGATCAATCAGACAAGAGACGGCCATTCTGAAAGGAGCTGAGTCTTCGCGAAGTGATAAACTGAAAAAGGACAAGCAAAGGTAATGCTTTAAACATACCGAAAACCCAAAAATATACTCGTAATAATCAACCTTAGTTAATTTTAAGCTATCAAAACTTAACAGTCGTTTGATTGCCGCGTGCAGAGTTTCTTGCCCGTTCTTCTTGGGCATCTTTCTTTGTATTTACGCATGAAGCTACTATGGCATTTGTGAGGTGTGACGTCACAATTTAATCTCTGTGTAATCATAAATATGTAAATGCTAAAAACTTTTTTGTTATTTGATCGATTTAATTAGATTACTTTTTTCAGTATTCGTCATTACTTTTATCCTAATTTATAATAAAGTAATAAAAAAATTAAGAGTCAAATACCCAATTGTGTAGCGACGGCTCAGGTATCCCAACTTAGACAGAGTATTTATTGCCGCACTTTTGATTGCAGATACGGCCTGTACCTGAAGTTGTTCGTGATCATGGGCGTGAACTGGACGGTGGAGGTGATTAGCTTCGCGGTGGGCGGCTCCAACTGGTACTGGATCGTGGTGGACCTCTCGAATATCGCTCTCGGGATCTACATTTTCTTTATCTTCGTGTGGAAAAACAAAGTTCGCACTTTAGTGGCTAAGAAGTAAGTACCATACTGTCCATACTTTATTAAAATAACTCTGGTGAATTATTAGTCGACTCTTCACCGTGGGAATTTAGAAAATTCTTTCCTTTTTACTGGTTTAAATTTCGTAAGAAACCCCTAAGTTTGTGCTGAGATACGACGTGTTTCGAGTCGGGGGACGGGTCTCGAGACTTGCCTCCTCGCGGGCGTTGTGTCGCATGGAAGTTGAAAGAAAGAAAAAATATTATTTCATGTCACACATGACGTTGCCACACATGTACACATTTATGTACTAAGACGACGCCTGAAGACTGAAGCTGGGCAACAATAGTTAATTATTGCCTGAGTGTTATTCTTTTAACCCAGTAAAGGGTAAATGCCTCGAACCTCCTTGGCTTATGGTCTGCCGTCTGCCAGTGTGGTGGGAGACATAGTGCGCTTTGGCAGCCTCATTAACCGAATAACCATTGGTCATAGATGGCGCAGCGTTCGCGGTCTACCGCCAGACAGCTCACTGGGGACCTGGGGCACTCGCTCCAGCTCAGCACCTACTGAAGACACGAGGGTGTCGGCCGACGAGACCGGCGTGCGACTCCGAGAGATGCGCTGATCAACGCACCACGAAGATCATGAGTTCAAAAGATATCTTCCAAGCGTCTTATATCGATATCAATTCCTTTAAAGTTCGTTTAAAAATAAGCATACTTACGTGTAGTTCATTTTGCCTTTGGAACTTTTTTAAGCAATGACACAGAATACAAATAATTATTATTAGGCAATGATACTTTTTGTTTTGTAAAGAATAGATTGGATGTAAACGACATAATGACCTACCTCTCCTATATATGTAGGACTTTGCTAGTCACTTTTGTAATAGGTAAGTATAGGTTAAAGTACCTAAGTATGATAAGTAGGCATAGAAAATAACGACCCGTAACTTACGACAGTTTTTTTTAATACGAAAATAAATTCTTAATTCCAAAAAAGAGTTCCAGAAAATTGAAGTGTATATTCAATTTAGATTATATGATAAAGATGTGTATATTGTGTACATTACTGCATCTTATAAACAATAACCATGCTCCATGAAAACTTAGGTAGGTACCTATATTAAACGTGGACAAATTTTTACCCAATTCGTTTTAAAAACTTAAAAAAATATTTAAATCCAGTGGACACAATATCAGCGTTAACGATCAAATCGGTAGGCAAAGCTCGTAAAATTTGATTACTTTGTTGTTTTGTACAAGGTACTTAGGTATTCCAATTACGATCAAGACATTTCGCTTAAATTTTATTTAAAAATTATTAGTAAGACTGCCTGAATACAATTTACTTTTACCGAAAGTTCCGTGCCTCGCACCTAAAGCGTGTATACCACAGATATCTGTGGTGTATACATTAAGCTAGAGACAAACTGAGCTTACGTGCGCAACATATGCAACGCATTATAATATCTGGACTTCTTGATGTAATATGAAAAACTATGCAATAGAAATTAGAAACACATTAATTATCCTATGCAACTCAATACGCGCCTTCCACGGAAAGTCGATCTGCGATATCCAGATCGGCAAAAAGATAAGGTGCATGGGATCTTACGCTATCGCACGGGTGGGACCAGTGTGTCTCTTGAACTTACGCGTAGTACCTACTCTATATTTATGTTTCTCATGAACCAAATATCTTCTTCTCTTTTAAACTTTTGTTTTTTGGCGCGTTTAATTCAAATACTTAAACACAAAGTAGGTAAACTCAATAAATCACCTTAGAACTCGCTTCAGAATCAGAAAACATTACTTACAGACGCACTAATGCAAGGTGCACCCTCTGAGAAATTACAACAGCAGCGTATCGGACGTTGCTGTTGTGTTGCATGCATAGGCCAAGTGTGCGCACCGATCTTCACTTTGTAATGCATGCGTTGCGTACGTGGGACCAGTATGTCTTTATCTTATGCTGGCTCTCGCTTCGTCGATATCTGTGGTTGTCAGTCTGTTTGTTCGTTTTCGACGCGTTCGAATCTTTCTGTGGAATCTTGGCTAGATCGTAAACAGGACAAGCTATTAAGTAAACAGACCTGTCTTCTAATTATTAATTTGTTTTAATAATAAAAACATTGAATTAACTTCCTAAAATTCTCAACATTTGTCTATTTTGAAGGCTGATATGGATTATGTGTGTATACCTACCTAATTTTTTTGTACTCTTAACCTGGCAAAAACTAGTGATTAGATTAAATATCGTTTGCAAAGCAGCGTTTTTTTTTTATATTTTTATTTGGATAAACACTTTTACACTTTTTTGTAATAATTATATTTTATAATGACCATTTCATTTAATGTTAGGTAAGAATTTGAATTAGGTAATTATTATTATCAATATATAAGTAGGTATGTAGGGTTTAACATAAGTACATATTATTAACCATTACGCTTTTATAGATGTTTTTACCGAGAATTCCTACTCTTATCATGCTCCTGTAAAACATTGTTAGTTATATAAACTCACTTTCTAAGAGTTGCTACTCGCTATAGGAATATGTACAGATCGGCTATGATTTGTGCGATGATTTGCGAATTTTTGCCATGACATTCTGCACGCCGGCGATTAAGCACACTTCGATAACTAAACACAGTAACTAAAATAACATTTGTTACCAAAATTACATGCTAGGTACATTTTGTAATATTATTTTTGTACTTAGAATAAAGTGCTTGCTTAAAATTTACGTCTGTTATTTTTCCATTACAAAATAATAATACTAATAACAATAGCTTCAAATAAGGAGAAGCATTTACCCCATATTGTACCTAAGTATAGGAGTAGGTAAGTACGGAGAACATTTTTATTCTCTCTCCCATCACCAAGTACTTATATTATAATATGTATTAAGTATCTATGCCCATCACGCTGACCAAGTGCAGGAAGACGGGCTTCACTTACCTTTGAGAGCATTACATATGGTGAACTCTCAGCCATACAATTTTCCTCAGGATGTTTCCCCTAAGCAAGTATTATATTTTAGTTTCCAAAAAAAAAAGTGCGTGTGCACGTGCAGGAATCGGACCACCGTACCCTAATAAGATTCAGAGGTACATATTATGTACTAATGATGGCCCCGATAAGAAAACTGAGGATAAGAAAACTGAGGATATAGGCACAGATTTTCGTACACAGTAGCGCCATCTGTCAAAATCTTTATGTGGCTTTGTAATCTGTGATGTGGCTACTGAGCAAGTACTGCTGGTGACAAAACAAGCATTTTTGCCACTAGTCGTCCGCCCTGTCCAGGGTATGTCTATTAATAATGGGCTATCAAGAAATTATTAGAACTACCAAAGAAGTAGCTACCTACCTAGCTAGATATGATCTAAAGAGGTAGGTTAAGTTAGTTTAGCTTAATTTGAAGATCGCTAACTTATTACTAATTAACTATACAAATTCTACGCGTGTTCAGCCAGGTTGATTCGTTGCGCAAGAATGAGTCGGCTATTCTGTAAACCTAAGTAGACTGAAATGTTCTCATTATTCTCACGAACTTACTCCATAGCGCCATGGCAAGAGGAATAAATAAGGTAACTCCAATTAATAATAAATACAATAGAAAATATCGTTGCCGTTCTCGACTCTCTTACCGGATTCAGCCACAGATTACTTTTTATAGTCAGGCCGTATACTTCATCATTGTCCGGTATTTTGAGGGTATTTTTATATTTCCAGAGGTTTCAGCTCTCGTTATAGATTACTCCTTGGTTATTCCTTGGGTTTCAGTTTTACACCTAGATAAAATCTAAGGTTTTCCAGAGCTTACCAATAAAAATTCCACAGAGCAAGGAATAACTTTAAAAATCCTTTGGTCTGTGAGGGTCTGTGCCATCTGTGGTCAATCACCTAGATTTTCTTTTAAAGCTTGATGCACATTGAATTTGTTGTACCTTTGACTAGGATTGACGGTTCAGCTATAGACAAGTTGGCTCGTCTGTAATAATTTATATTTTGTAATTTGTTTTTTATCTGTATACCTACCATTGTCACTGGAATGACAGCTGACAGTTATCAGTGTCACTAAGGTGCAAGGAACATACTACAAGTGTCTAATGTCATTTGGAAAATCAAAATTCAATCAAAATGGTAAACAACATATAAACGAACTGGATGAAGAGTAATAATTAAATTGTGTATCTTGTTTAAAGAGGATACAATAAATTTCGACTCAATATTAAAAGTTACAGAATACAGTTTAATTAGCGATCATTGTGGTTTAAATAGGTAACAAATGCACTGTTCATACGCATCAAATATTAAACTTTAATTAAAATGTATTTTTACAAAAACTCCGTGTTTTTAGTGCCCTGGTATGTTCATTAATGCAGAATCTGAGAATTTTTGTTATTTATTACACAAAGTGATGTTTAGTTAACGTATAATTCGTTGGTAATCATATGTATGGTGACCTTTGTACCATTGTATTAGTCTTATCATGTTTAACACGATACGCAGTTTATCCATTGTTGTGGGGTTCCTCTCAGTCGCTGCATATTACTTTCTAATGCATAGCAATAAATCAGGTAGGTTTTATTGATAACCAAAGACTATTAATTAAGCCTGCATGTTTGATTGCAAACATGTAGCCAAAATAACAACGTAAAGATATAGTAAAATATAACCCGTTCACAGAAGCTTTGCCGTTGACTTCCCCTCCCACTTCATACTGTGGACCCTGCGCACGCAACCTGTCAGATCCGCGCAGGTGGCGGTTGTATGAAATGGGAGGGGAAGTCACTGGAAAAGCTTCTGTGAATGGGTAGTATTTTTTTTTCGCAATATATGTTTTTGGTTATGGCAATAATATATTTACACTACGTTTTGATTACCTCTTTTGGTTATCCCCCACTTTTTTCAGTCCTTCGATATCCTTCGTCAGTATAATATGTATAATTTCTTCTTCCTGGAGTTTCTTACCCATTTTTAATCTGTATAGTTACACTATCCATTCATTTGTTTTGGTTTTAGTTTTGCCTGTAAGTATGTAATATTTATAGTTTATGAAATTTTCAGTTGCACTTTCAATGGCTAAAAATGGTATACTGTTTGTATCTAACGCTGCCAAAGCCCACAGGTTCTGCACCAAGGTGTCAAAGTTTGTGAAAAATATTTTGTATATCAACTTTAATAATGGGCCGAGCAGCTCATTGCCAGTTGTAAGCAAACAGATTGTTAATATTTACACTAAGGTGGGTAGAGTACATTAATGTTTATAAAGATTCTTGATTTAATCTGTTAATTTGTATGTCGATCAACATAGCACTTTCATTGAAAAAAAATTGAGTGTGATAGATGTACCAGTGGACAGATGAACAGATGGACGGAGAAAGTCTCACCATAAGAGTTTCATTTTTACCATTTTGGTATAACACCCTAAAAACCTAACTCTGGGAGTGCAGAAATAAAAATGTAAAAAAATATGTAAATAAAAAGTGTAACCCTGCTGCATGGTGACGCTGTCGCGAGTTCAGTGGATTTTTCCCATCACAAAAATACCCTATGTGCCTGAAGAAGTCCACTTAAATTAAATTGAATACTTTTGTTGTTTATTGGATTTTAGGATTTTGTTACATCTTTGCTTTTGTCTTGCTAAAACTCATAAAATGGCTTGACTGTTGCGTGTGTTGACTTAATGAAATCATGTTTCCCATTAAAACAGGCATCAACACAATGTGGCAATTTGGATGTAAGACTGATGCTCAAGCCAATGGATCCTGCGGAGAAAATCAAAACAAACAACCCTGTACAATTGATCATGTATGACAAAGAGCTACCGAAGGATATTGTACAAAGTTTACTTCACAATATCCCACCTGAGACTGAAGTACAAAGGATAGGTAAGTTATTTTGAATTTTGAGTTTTGCCATAATTATTTTGACTTTCTAAAAAAGACCTGACTAATATGCAGCATAATACACCTACATAGAGATAATTCTCTCATCTTTTGTCGATCTCTTTTCTCTGTCCATCAATATGGATCAGAAAGAGAAATGAGAGTGACAAGAACATAGAGACATATCTCTACTCACACATCCTAGCCCTGCAGGGCCCATATTCTGTAATTTACACTTGCAGTGATGGTCACTGTTAGCTATGGTTCCATAAACACTGCTGTTTTTAAATCAAAACAAAAATAGTTTGTGCCAAACCTTCAATAGATGAAAAATATATGACAAATTAGCTTGATGACGCTCGCTGAGTGATCATCACTAAGGTACAGAATAAAGGCCCAGACCGCCCGTCTGCTTTACTGCCAAGTGTGTTGTGCAAGAAGCCAATACAGTGGGCTCCCTATAATCCAGCCCCTGTCTAATCTGTCACCACCTATAATCCTAGATGCCTACCACTGTTGAATACTCAAACATGATTTTATTAAATCTTTACTAAGTATTGCAATTATTTGCAAATATAGGTAATAAGTGAATTTAGTGATGCTTGAATTGCTAAATTCGATGTAAATTAGTTATAGCTGGTATGGTTTGTAGTTCATATTTGAACTATCTTATCATTTTGACCTGTAATTTGTCAGATTACAAAGTATTTTTTCCAAAAACTTCCAGATTAGGAAATCTTGGGCAGTACTCTAGCTCTCTGTCTATCTAATCTGATAGACAACCGAATGGAGTAGCGGTAGCGAACCTGCCGTCTGCGCCGGAGGTCATGGGTTCGATTCCCACTACCGTTAAATGTTTGTGTGATGAGCATGAATGTTTTCCAGTGTCTGGTTGTTTTTCAATTTAATTTATATTTAAGTATATTAGCATGTATGTATATTTATCAGTTATTTATTTAGTACCCATAACACAAGCTATCGCTTACTTTGGGGCTAGATTGGGATGTGTAAAATGTCCCGTAAATATTTATTTATTCATTTATCTAATCTGATTGATAGTGTGACTGTACTGTGCAAAACATATTATGTTAAATTAGGCGGGATTAGGGGTCAGGTTGAGTGATAATGAGATTGAGTGAATCAGGAGACTGGAGAACTTTTATTTTAAGTACTATGTAAGATTATTACTCAATATTTAAAATTTCTTATCTACAGATAATGATAATATCAATACATCAAACGAGTTTGGACAAGGCGAGAGTGAAACTGTGAAGACTTATGAATATGTAGCTCTCGGAGGCACATTTGATAGGCTGCACAATGGACACAAAATCCTCCTTTCGCAAGCTGCTCTAAGAGCCACCAAGCACGTCACAGTTGGAGTAACTGATGTAAATATGATTCAGTGTAAGGGAATTAATGATACTTTATCATAGAACCAGTAAAATGCAAGTTAGAATTGTACATAACTTCCCTATCATCATAGACTTCAAGGTATACAGAATTGAAGTTCTAGTTAAATGCTGAAAAAATTAAGTTTATTGTATGTTATTGATTCCCTTTACAAGTCTATTCATGAGATGTTTATACCTTGCTGAAAAACAAAATCGACAGACCACAAAAGAAAATTCCCTACAACAGCTAAAAATTTCCGGAATTCTTTTATTAATATAGGCTTACCTTAAAAATGGTGGCCTCTTTGTAATTGTCTTCATATAGTGTTATACTATCTGACTCAGCAAACGTTGTTTTGCAATTAGGGATATAAAAAATAGATATATAACAACCTGCTCCCAGACCCAGTGATCATACACTGAAAATTTCATAACAATCGGTCCAGCCGTTTCAGAAGAGTTTGGTAACAAAGAATGGCGAGAGAAGAGAAAGAGAATTACATTCATTTTTTGTATCAATTTAACTACAAAGACATTACTTTCCATGTGTCTTTTTCATCACTCTTATTAAGATTAGAGCAAAAGTATCTAAGATAGAAAAGATGGAAAGGCTGCTACATAAATTATTCAAATTAAATGCATGTATAGCATTTTAATCTTGTCAATTATGCGTAATATCTCACTGAGAACTAATTTTCTTCAGCAAAAATGTTATGGGAGTTGATAGAGCCAGTAGAAAAGAGGATGAAAGCGGTGCTGGACTTTCTGACAGACATTAATCCAGATCTTGAGTACAATGTGTGTGCTATACAAGATGTCTATGGTCCAACAAAGGATGATCCTAGATTTCAGGTTTGTTTACTTCTTTTCCATGCAACGCGTGTGGGTTCTCTCAATGATTTTTTGAAATTTAATGTATTTGTGAAAGGGTTACTATAATTTTTAGACTCACTAAATTTAGAGACTCTAAAACAGAATAAGGCAATAATGTTTTAAGTACAGGTGCCGGCAAACTTCTTGAGCATGAAATGACGTAGTGGGCGCAAGTTAGCGCACGTGTCTCTCTGCTGACGAGCCCCGCACTTACAAAAAAATACTAAAATTCGTTTGTCATAGAGCCAAGAAATTTGCCGTGTACTGTAGAGACTTATATTGCAACCACTATAAAGTTATTCCTTGGTCTGTGATTGCAACACTCAAGGTACAGTACGATTCACGAAAGATGACCATGCGCAGAAGTCATATTTTAGGTCTCTTTGGACTTATCTTACTAATATTATGGTCTTATTTATTTTAACTAATATATATTATGGTCTTATTTAACTAATATTAAAATATTATTTTGGCTTAAGTCTTTTCTTCATGAGTGTACATGAAGAAAAGACCCGCCATTTGTGAATCGTACTGTAGCGCTCTATTTATTTCAGTTAATAGTAGTGAGTGAAGAAACAAAGCGGGGTGCCTTAAAAATAAACGAGAAACGAAAAGAGAATGGGCTCCAGCCATTGGACGTATACACTATAGAAATCGCTGAGGAATTAGACCAGCAGTCCACGGAAGAGGAAACCAAAGTTAGCTCCAGTAATCTTCGCATGCGCTTATTGGGCACATTGTTGAGAGAGCCTAAGGTATGTAAATTAATAGAGCTTAATTGTACCTTTTGAAATAATTTTTTGAATGGAAGCAGGCGTTAATTTGTCGGAAATCCATAATTAGCTGGGCAGATTAATTTGTTTTGCTATAATCCGCTACGTGAAAAGATTCTGTATGGACAATATGCAGGAACACTGCCCACATGAAACACCACACACAATTTTCAGTTCCATCACTTTCTTCGACGCACGTTTCGTCCCGACACCGGGACATCCTTAGGAGATGTCGAGTTCACAATGCGAAATCTTACAGTTCTCATTGTATGTTCTCGTTCAGTTCTCTATGTGCAGTGTTCCTGCATATTGTATGTACCACAAGTGGAAGGGTAAGTCAATGTACCCCAACGGTTTCTGCAAGCATCGCAGCGGAACGCTAAATCGCTTGGCGGTGCGTCTTTGCCGGTAGGGTGGTAACTAGCCACGGCTGAAGCCTCCCACCAGACCAGACCTGAGCCAATTTAGAAATTATAAAATTCCAAAGTGGCCCGTGGCGGGAATTGAGCCGGCGACCTTCCACTCGAATCCGAGCGCGCCGCCACTGCGCCAGGGTGGTCATATTAGGTGTGTTAAAAAAATTTTTGACAAGACGCGTAGAGTAGAATCATATCTAATAAAAAATACATGAGTCATTAAAAGAAAATATATCATTATTTTAAATGTTCAATTATTTTCTACAGCCAAACCCAAACATTCCCGAGTGGCCTTACGTGATCGGGTTAGCCGGCGGTATCGCCAGTGGGAAGAGCAATATCACCAATAAATTAAAGTAAGTGTTTTCGTACGCGTTTCGTTATCGCTTGAAGTCTCAATCAATGGTCCTTTTACCACATTTTGATAGTTACTTTTGTAACACTTAAGAGGGGGTATTAACTGAAGATGTCAGTTCAAGATTTGATTTTTACAGAAGTGAATCAAGTCTCAACTACTTGAAATAAATCACACGAATCATATATTCGAGAAACTGTATTAGTGAAAACATAAAAGGATAATTTTTTGTCGATAAAAAAAATCCCGAAGTTGCGTCCAATTTTTTACAATTTTCAATTTATTATCAATGTTATACGTACGAGAGAGCACAGGTTTAGGATTATAATTCCAATAAATATTACGAAGTACGTACATTATCGTTTTCTTTCTAAGTTATGTATTTTAAAAGTTTTTACAGTAAATTATAAATGGCGTTAATTACATTCTTATTTCGCCATGCTCTTTTGTACCAGAACGATGTTTTGCGCATGAAAAGTTTTGCTAGCTTTCAGCCCCCTCTAGCAAAATCAACTAGTCTGCCCGCGAATTTCAAAATATTCGTGTTTTTTTTTGTTAAAACCACAAAAAAATTTAATTTCGCGGGCAGACCCGGGCGGGACGGGCTGCCCCGTAACCAGCTTTGCATCATTTCAGTTATTATTATTATTAAGCCTTTATTGCCAACACAATACACATAATTCATTCATATCATTTGGTAGTTAAAAATTAAACATGTAAATCAAAAAAAAATATAACTTAACATTAAATCGATTATGATTATGGAATTACTATAACCTATTATTAATATCACTGTCAATTTGTCACTGTCACTTTGTTATTTATTATGTATGTTAATTTAGTTAAAATTATTATAGTTAAGTACGTTGTTGTTATCAGGCGTCGCGTCGGCGTGTCATTGCGACACAAAGGCCTCCTCCAGCTTTCTCCATTCATCTCTTGTTTCAGTTGTTCTGTGCCATAATGGGCCCGCATGCTTTCTTAAGTCATCAGACCAACGTTTTCTTTGTCTTCCTCGTTTTCTTTTTGTTTGGTATCTAGGGGTCCATACTGTTATATCTTTCGTCCATTTATTTCTATTCTCTCTCATCATGTGGCCTACCCACCTCCATTTGAGTTTTCTAGTTTTCACTACTACATCTTCAATTTTGGTAATTTGTCTTAGATCTACAGCTCTCTTTCTGTCCCTTTTTGTGTAACCCAGTATACTCCTCTCCATGGCTCTTTGGCATGTAGTCAGTGTTTGGTTTTGTTTTCGTGTGTTTGCCCAGGTCTGGCACCCATAGGTAAGGATTGGTAATATGCATGTATTGTATACTTTTCTTTTCATTGCAATATTATATTGATTGCCTTTTAGCACTTCTTTGAGGGACCAAAATCTCTTCCAGGCATTGGCTACCCGTCTTTCAATTTCTGAATCCATTTGGTTGTTGAAGGCGATAAGTTGGCCTAAGTATACATAGGAATTTACATATTTTATTACCTCCTCATCTACTGAGATACTTATTTGGCATCTGTTTGTTATTATCTTTGTCTTTGTTTTATTCATTGTTAGTCCCACCTTTCTACTTTCACATGATAAATCTTGGAGCATGTTTTTAAGGCTTTCCGGGTTATCTGTTATAAGTATTATGTCATCTGCAAATCTTAAATGATTTAAACGTGTTCCATTTATGTTTATCCCTATGTTGTCCCATTCCATCTTCTTGATGACTTTCTCTAGCACGGATGAAAAAAGTTTTGGTGAGAGCGGGTCTCCCTGCCTCACTCCCCTGTGTATTGGAAAAATTTCCCCCTCTGCTTCTAGTTTGATTCGTGCTTTGCTGTTTGAATACACATTTTTTATTATCCTTATATATTTATTTTCTATTCCTTGATTTTTTAGAGCCTCCCAAATGCACTGGTGTTCCAGGCAGTCAAATGCTTTATTATAGTCCACAAATGCCATGTATAATGGATAATCGTATTCTTGACATTTTTCAATGAGCTGTTTTACCACATGTATGTGGTCAATTGTTGCAAATCCCGATCTGAATCCAGCCTGCTCTCTTGATTGTTGCTCTTCAAGTTTTTTGGTGATGCGTTTCAGTATTATTTTTGAGAACACTTTGTATATGTTGGACATGAGACTTATTGGGCGATAGTTTCCTATTTCTGATCTATCTCCTTTCTTAAAGATGAGTATTATAGTGCTTAAAGTCCACTGTGAAGGTATGGATTCTGTGTTAAGGATAAGATTAAACAAGTTAGTAAGTTTTTTTGATGTTTCTGGCAATGCTTTCATCATCTCATTGGTTATATGGTCAGGTCCAGGAGCTTTATCATTTCTCTGTGTTTCTATCGCGTGCTGGACTTCCCTTTCAAGAATCGGAGGTATTTCTTCTGTTTTGTCTTCAAGATTTATGTTAAATTTTAAAGTGTTTTCGGTAGAGTATAATTTCCGATAATAGTCTGTCGCTATCTTTAAAATTGGCTGTCTTCTTGTTTCGTCCCTGTTGTTTTTGCTTCTCATTTTTGGGACCCATTGCGTTGTTTCTTTTAATTCTTTAAGTGCTTTATTGATACCTCCTGTTTTAGTAATGTGTTTTTGGATACATTTTATTCTTTTATTCAACTTATCTTGTTTTATATTGCGACTTATCTCCTTACTTAGTTCAGTAATTTCATGTAATGTTGTTTTATTTCTTCTATTTTTAAGCAGTTCCTTTCGTTTCTGAATGAGATCCATTGTTTTCGAGCTCAGTGTATTTCTGTTATTCATTGACTTGTTCTTTTTTCTATAAATATCGTTTGTTTCTGTGTCGTAAATTTCTTGTGTTTTGTCTATTCCTCCTGTTGTTATGTTACCTTGAGACGTTGTATTAGTCGTGCAGGTATTTTCACTCTGGTGAAAGTGTTTTCGTTGTTTCTTTTGTTGTTTGTGAAAAAGTACTGCTCTGACCATACGATGATTGCTATTGAAATTGAAATTATTTATTACGCTTACGTCTTGGAAAAACTTGGGTTGATTACTAGTTATAAAGTCAATTTCATTGCGGTACGTTCCATCTGGCGATATCCAAGTCCACTTCTTGGTTTTTCTTTTCTTGAAAACGCTATTCAGGATGGTTAAGTTATTCTCCAGAGCCAAATTTACAATTCTCTTGCCGTTCTTGCTTCTTTTTCCTATGCCATAGTTTCCTATTACCGTCTCTTCCCCATGCTTTTGTTTACCTATTTTCCCATTGAAGTCTCCCATGACTATAACGTTTTTATGGGCAGTTTCTAGAGTAGTTGTAAGTTGGTTGTAGAAATCCTCTTTTACTGTTTCGTCCGCTGCTTCTGTTGGCGCGTATATCTGTACTATAGTCCACTTGTTTTTATAGCCTGGTAGCTGTACATTTAGTAAAGCTATTCTTTCGGATATGCCTTTGAACTCTAATATTTGTTTCTTTAGATGTTTTTTCACCATAAATCCCACTCCATACTGACCCTTGGTTTCACCGATGTAGTACAGAATGTATTCGTCATGCTCTTCGATGCAGTTTCCTGTTCGTCTTACTTCACTCATACCAAGGATGTCCCATTTTATATTACCCAAAGCTATCTCTAATTCTAGAAGTTTTTCTGCAGTCCTCAATGAAAGTGTGTTTAGGGTCGCTATGTGTATATTGTTAGGTTTCTCCTTTTCTTTAGGTGTTTCATTTGCTGAAGGGTAGTGGTCTTCTTTCCCCACGGTATTGGTTTAGAGTTAATTTCATAATTTAAAAGACAAAAAAATGTATTGCTTTATTATTTTATTATTAACATCAGAATTTGGTAGCAGACAAATTCAACGTACAGATCTACCACTGATCTCTTTATAATATGAATCTCAGGCTGTCAACGTAAAAATAAGACACTTGATTTTCGACATTTTGGCGTTGATTCTTGTGTAACCTGGCGTGAGCGTCCATGGTACTAAAATAAAATGACATTCAAAACGACGGTCACTAGCAACAAATGTCAATTTAGTACCGTGGATCTTCGAGGGGGGGCGCTTTATAAAAGCACAAAAAATGACCTGTCAATTGTATGCTTAATAGAATGTTTGATCCAGCGTACTAGTATAATAGAGATCAGTGAGATCTACACATTATACAATTTGTATATATGTAAGAGAAAAGCAAATATGCATAATATATGCTTAGAAATATTTCTCAGCAAGCCGGTGACGTTATCAAATAAGCGATAGCGCCACTCGCGCCCGGGTGTAGCGTAAAATATTTGCAACGTATACTGTAGTATTGCACACCATATTTCCGGGTAAATTACTGCTCATTTCAGTTATTTGACCTCAATCTTGCGTTCAATGCCTATCCTCAAATTCAAATCGTACGGACGAATTGTTGGTTGGTTGGCTACTTTTGCATAACCCGTTCCCAGAAGCTTTGCCGACGACTTAATTCCCCTCCCACTTCTTACGCTCGCCAACCGCGCGCGTCTGTACGCGAAATTCAAATTTTATTTAGTTTTTCGCAAATACTACACTATTGTAGGTTTATGGCAATGAGTTTTTTGGGCACAATATTACACATTTACCTTAATCTCCCCCTGCTCCCCCTTTAATTGTTTTAATCGATATATTGGTGTATGTACGATATAATTTTCTTTCAGAGCAAAAGGAGCTGCGATAGTGAACTGTGATATAATCGCCCACGAGCTGTACGAGCCTGGGCTGCCTCTGAACCGCAGCATCGCGCAGGAGTTCGGCGCAGACGTCATCACTCCGCAGGGGGAGGTCGACAGACGAAAACTTGGTGCTATCGTGTTTGGTGATAAGGTGTGTGTTCCATTAACTTAATCTACACAGGGTTTTACAGCGTATAGATGGCCTATTTTAGCGGTTTTCAGTAACCTGCAGTTTAAAAACTATAAAGACAATTACTTTCAAATTTAAACGTCATGTATTTTGTACGATAAAATTTTCTCAATAGAAAGTTCTCCCATAAGTTATGCCGTTAAGCCACCATAAGCAGGGTGGCGTGGTGGTACAAAGTAGTCAACGGGCGTACATCTGTGAAAATAGTAATGATGATGAGCATCATCATATCATTTAATTTTATGGTCATCATTTCAGGATAAGTTGGAGAAACTCAACCAGCTAGTGTGGCCGGCGGTGATCGAAGAGTGTCAGCGACGCATCAAGGCGCTCGGTGATGAAGGTCACAAGGTGGTGGTGATGGAGGCAGCGGTGATGGTGCGCGCTAAGTGGTACACTCGCTGCCACCAGCTGTGGGCTGTCATCGTGCCGCCGGCTGAAGTGAGTCACTTGTGTTACTCGTCGGGTTACTCGGTGATGAAGGTCACAAGGTGGTTGTGATGGAGGCAGCGGTGATGGTGCGCGCCAAGTGGTACACGCGCTGCCACCAGCTGTGGGCTGTCATCGTGCCGCCGGCTGAAGTGAGTCACATGCGTTACTCGTCGGGTTACTCGGTGATGAAGGTCACAAGGTGGTGGTGATGGAGGCAGCGGTGATGGTGCGCGCCAAGTGGTACACGCGCTGCCACCAGCTGTGGGCTGTCATTGTGCCGCCGGCTGAAGTGAGTCACATGCGTTACTCGTCGGGTTACTCGGTGATGAAGGTCACAAGGTGGTGGTGATGGAGGCAGCGGTGATGGTGCGCGCCAAGTGGTACACGCGCTGCCACCAGCTGTGGGCTGTCATCGTGCCGCCGGCTGAAGTGAGTCACATGCGTTACTCGTCGGGTTACTCGGTGATGAAGGTCACAAGGTGGTGGTGATGGAGGTAACGGTGATGGTGCGCGCCAAGTGGTACACTCGCTGCCACCAGCTGAGGGCTGTCATCGTGCCGCCGGCTGAAGTGAGACACTTGTGTTACTCGTCGGGTTACTCGGTGATGAAGGTCACAAGGTGGTGGTGATGGAGGTAGCGGTGATGGTGCGCGCCAAGTGGTACACTCGCTGCCACCAGCTGTGGGCTGTCATCGTGCCGCCGGCTGAAGTGAGTCACTTGTGTTACTCGTCGGGTTACTCGGTGATGAAGGTCACAAGGTGGTGGTGATGAAGGTAGCGGTGATGGTGCGCGCCAAGTGGTACACTCGCTGCCACCAGCTGGGGGCTGTCATCGTGCCGCCGGCTGAAGTGAGTCACTTGTGTTACTCGTCGGGTTACTCGGTGATGAAGGTCACAAGGTGGTGGTGATGGAGGTAGCGGTGATGGTGCGCGCCAAGTGGTACACTCGCTGCCACCAGCTGTGGGCTGTCATCGTGCCGCCGGCTGAAGTGAGTCACTTGTGTTACTCGTCGGGTTACTCGGTGATGAAGGTCACAAGGTGGTGGTGATGAAGGTAGCGGTGATGGTGCGCGCCAAGTGGTACACTCGCTGCCACCAGCTGGGGGCTGTCATCGTGCCGCCGGCTGAAGTGAGTCACTTGTGTTACTCGTCGGGTTACTCGGTGATGAAGGTCACAAGGTGGTGGTGATGGAGTCACTTGTGTAACTTACTTTTTTCATACACAGTTCACGTTAAAAATAAATGAATTCTTCTCTTCTACGTTTTCTGTTCCTGAGACTTTTCCGCGATTAGGCGACAAATAAATAAATTCTTATTTAAAACAGCCTCACTCAAGCTGTCCAAAGTCGTAATTCACACATAATTTGAACAACTTCTGATCAGATTCTGACATAAGATCCTGAGATGCCGAACCTGAATTTTATTCAACACAATAATATTAAATGCATCTTAATACAGTTTCCATGTAATTTCGATAGTTTTGAAATTCCACAAACAGTCCAAGTTACAAAAAAACACTATATATAAAGTCTGTATCCGAATTATTTTATTCATAGGCGATAAAAAGACTGCAAGAACGTAACAACCTTACGGAAGAAGAAGCCAAACAGCGAGTCGATGCGCAGCCGTCGAACGCGGAACAAGTGGCGCACGCCAACGTGGTGTTCAGCCCCTACTGGAGCCACGGGTACACGCAGGTGCAGGTGGACAGGGCCTGGGGACACTTGCAGAAGTATCTGGAACGGAGGAGAGTGGCTTCCAATCTGTAATCGATTTTACAACTACCCTCACACGTTCCGAAATTACTTGAATAAGGGTGCTTTTCCACCAGAGATGTGCGAAGCTGTGAAATCTATGCTACAAAAATTGATTTTTTCTGCAATTTTGTATTCACTTTCAAAAGTACGCACGTTTTTCAATATTCTTAGATCTATTTATTTTTTTATTTATTTACTTATTTATTTATTTTTATTCTAATGTTCATGCCACAATGCTGAAATTAGAAAACTTGTTTAGAATTTTGAAATCGAGTTCATAAATACCCTCTCTTGAACCACTTGGGAAATGGGAATATTTTATCATCATGTCACGTGATGAAACGAAAGACTACATATTAACGTAACTAAGCAACCTGCATCAAATCACGCCTACTTACGGCACAAGTCAGAAATCGTAGAATCGAGAAGTTTCGAGTCAAAAATTTTGTATTTGTAATTATTGACTTTTCAGTAAATGTAATAAAAAGGATATACTAAGGTCTTATAAAATACAATTACTAAGTACTTATTATAAATTATTACAAGGCAAATCAATTACATGCATTTTATTTTTTTGTTAGCGTTAATATTGTTAAATACGAGTATTTTATTGGAAAAAATTAATGCATTTTTGGGTGATATTATGGTTAAGATAGATGTAAGTCATATACACATAATGCAATGTTGTTTATGAAAATAAAAGCATTTATAGAATTTTTTATTTTATTTAACACTAGCGGCCCGTCCCGGCTTCGCACGGGTAAACATAAATAGGTACAGATATTGAAGTTATAAGCATGCTAATTAAAACGACCATGAATCACTAAATTAGAAAAAAATTGGTGCTTATTCTGTTGTACAAAATCTCTAACTTAAAATTGGCGAGTTTAAGTTTAGACTCGCCAATTTTAGTTTTTCTAAACTCATGACTCATTCGGCAGTCACGTCGAACTAAATATGGAGATGATTTGGAGTCTCCAAAGACTCGCTAAACCTGACGTTTGTGTTGAATAGTAAGTGCTGCCATTTATGATAGCAAAAACTCCACAAACGTTGTTATTTATTTTCCCCAATTGTAATAAAAATATTTTTTGCGAAATATATGGAAATTAGTTACGTAAAATACAAAGGTAATAGTTTAATTGATTTATTTTGGTCCAATCACCTTAAGAAATTCCGAAAGTTGATATTATGTTTAATTCATCGTCTGATTTGTCTATGTCCAAGCATAGACAAACAAGCAATTATCATTTGTCTATTAGTCTATGCTCATGTTATGGTTGGTCGAGGGTTGGTCACTTGCTAGAGAGTATAGTGTTCTGTGGTCATAAAAGACCGTTTTGAATTTGACGTTAGAGTTTTGTGACCTTTAGTATCACTTATTTTAAATATTCAAGAAAATAATGACAGAGCACCGGAAAAGGGCAAATAAAAAAAAATTCTAAATTTTATCTCTGTCATCTCAAATGGATTCGAGACATCCCTGATTGACTCCAGCCTTATCCTTTCTTGATAGTTTCTGAAATAAGTTCAATAAACACAGATAAGCATAGCTTAAGTACCTACTTTGTTACTTAGTTGGATTAATTTTAGTGTCTCTTTTTGCCTTATGGAGACTACAAACATTTCTTCACCTACGAGAATAGTGCTTATTTACCTTAGAATAAGATAAAGAATATTATAAAATTACTTACCTTTCGCTGGAATCAATCACAGCCGCAACAACGAATTCTTCCATTTTAAGGTTATCCCTATGATGTTAAATTACAATAAATACAAGCAAATCACCACATTTTTCGCACTCAAATCTTAATATGAAGCCAACGAAAAATAATATTAATAATTTACTCTAAGAGAAAACCAAGATATAATTAAAATATTTCGTGTATTTGTCTATATGCAAGTGTTAGGCAGACACCTTAAATTTAATCGGCACCTCCCGAGGTCCTCTCTTATTTTAAGGAATTTTAGATTGAAATCTCTTAATTTAAACATATAACGCGTACAACGGAATAGCTTTTGTTCTCTAAAATCTAAATTGAATAGTTTAGCGCTGTCAAAATAAATTTTAAGATTAGAGCTGTCATTTAGGGGTGTAACAGAATGTCACATCTCTCTAAGTCTTATTTTGGCGATTTTTAGCGATTTTTAGTTTAGAGATTGGCAACAGAATAAGCACAATTGTATGCTTATTTTAAAGCCTCCCTGTACACAACGTTGGCTGTGGTATTTGTAGGTGGCAACAAAACGTATTGATTTTCAGGAGATGCTACTCTAGAAAGTGCCACATACAATTGCCCGTGGGAAAAGCACTCTTTCCTTAAGTCGATACCAACTATGGAAAAAGTTTGTCCCTGGGATTTATTTATTGTTAGGGCAAAGGATATTTTTAAAGGGAACTGTAACCTTTTAAAAGATATGGGCAAATCAGTTGGTATCATCGGGATCCGCGGAACATGTGCGAGCTGACCAGCCGCGGGACTCGTATTTTTATTTTAATTTCATGATATCTTTTGAATGGAGTGTCCGATTTAAAAAATTTAATAAGTAATCATCAGGTATTGAGACAGTCTTGAATACTAAATTATGTATTTGGATAAAAATTTATAAATGGTATGGATAACACGGTCTGATTTTGATCGGCATTTCTATCAATTTGTTAAATGTAAAAAAGTAGTTATAGTGACGTAACTACAATAGTTAGACACATGGTCTCGCGAAGTTTTTAGTAGATATTGGTATATTCTATAATATTGTCGAACATTTTTTTGTCCTATCATTAATACTCTTCGCAGCGTATGCGATGAAAGACATTTTATGGCTAATTTTTTTACACCTTCGGTTGGTTTTAATAGGAATTTCTAAAGATTTCTATAGTAATCTAGTACTAAATATAGCCTATGTTACTCAGTGATAATGTAGCTTTCTAATGAAAAAAGAATTTTTAAAATCGATCCAGTACTTTTTGAGTTTATTCGTTACATACAAAAATACAAAAATTCAAAAATACAAAAATACAAATCTTTCCTCTTTATAATATTATATAGTGTAGAAGTGTAGATTCCTAACGCATGAAGTACCTATGTAGGTAGGTTATGTACCTATACTGCTTTGGGAACCGATGTATCATGTAACTAACCGTGGGTACTTACATAACAAAATAAGAAATCACAATGTAATCAGTTAATATCATGTTTTTCAATAATATACCTAAAGTGGTTTTTCTCATTATTCGTTAATCATTATGATTGCAGACAGTCATCGTTAACGATCATCGATCATTACGATTATCTTTACCTACCATTACATGATTAATTTTTTCACTTTCGGTTGTCATTTACATTGTCTCTTTGAGGGTCGTACATTCCGCACATACTCTTTTCTTTACCTCCGTAATGGAATTTAGAGTAATTTTGATCTTATTACTATATTTTCAACATTCTTATTGTGATATAAATCAAATAATAGAATATTCTCATGATGAAGAGATCTCTAAAATCGATATTATAGTTAGTATTATATTATTTTATTAATTTTATGTAGATTAATCCTACAGATTTTTAAGAATAAAAATATTTTCGCGGGTATATTTTTAAAATTCTCCGTTTCTCCTTCCGCTTCCTTTCGATGACATTGATATTTGAAAATATGCACGCCATGTAAGGTATCTGTGTCTGTGACACACGGGTGATGCAAGGGTGGACGTAATGCACTACATACACGCACCGGTCGGACCGGTCGAATAAAGAATATTTATCCAGATTATTAATTCTCCGGATATTGACATTTTACTTTTATTACAGGTTAAAATAATTGAAAACAATTTAAAAACAAATGGCTGGAATAACATTTTGTTCGTCGGGACATTACCGAACGCACTATTCAACAAGCTGAAAAAATTGCCTTTCACAAATACTGCTTCCGCTATAAATGAGGATGATGAGCAAATCGAAAACGTCGTACCCTATCACTCTAACGTAATCATAATAAATTGCTTAAATTTTAAAGAATTTGAAGATGGTATGACTAAAATGGTTACTCTTGCCTATTGGCACTCTCTTGCAAACATCATTGTGTATTACCATGCTCCATACGAGAAAGAGATTATCGCTAAGATATTTTTTATTTTCTGGTACTACAGAGCTATTAATGTTTTAGTTGTTCATTATAACGATACAGAACAAATAATGTGTTTAACCCGCTTTAGTCCATACATAAGTGACAATTATCAACTCAGTAACAAATTCGGGTGTTGGACTGCAAAGAAAATAGGTATGCCTATCGAAAGCTTTGCAGATAGTTTTACTTGTGTCGATCATTGTTATAATGTCTCACTGCATTCAGTATTAAGAGCTAATAATCTTGGTACATGCATTGGATTTGAAACGCATTCAGTACGGTATGGAGATGCCAAAGGTATTCAGAACTTGCCACTATTTGAAGACAAAGGGAAAAATTTGCACGGGTTTACACTTCGAGCATTTAGCATGGAAGTGTTGCCTTTCTTGGGCATAAAAGAACACGAGAACGGCACCTTCACTCTTTATTGTAGAGATGGGCTGATTTGGAACACCATGGCAGAATTATTTAATTTCACTATAGATTTGTCTTCTGGAAAAGATATAATGAAAAAACAATTTGATTACGAAATCAATATTCAACGCGTCTTTTCATTTATTCAAAGAAAAGAAGATTTGGTACTATTCCCAATTTATCAATTTGATATAATTATAGCTGAGATAGAGTACACGTTTCCACTAATAGACAGCGGTGTTTGCTTCATGTCGCAACGCGCTGATTTCGAGACTATAGTCTTTAATGCAAAACTAATACAAATGAACTTAGGAGTTATATTTCAATATGTACTGTGTTTTCTTTCCACTTGGTTCGTATTTTTCATCTTTAATTTGGAACAGCTTCGAAAGTTCAGCTTTGATCAAGCGGGAAAGGACTTGATAAACAGCTTCAGAATCGTTTTGTCTATAAGTCTCTATAATCCACCTAAACGAAGTTCTTTTAGAATATTTCTTTCGATATCCATTTGGAGTTTTTTCGTCATAAATTTTAACACTCAAGCAGCTATAATTTCTTTATTTTCTGCTCACAAGCGGGGAAAAGATGTAGATACTTTTGAAGATATTATAGAAAAGGGCTACAAAATTGAAGGGATGGCTTCGCCAGATGTTGTTCTGCCAGAAACGGAAGAAAAATATCTTATAATTACTTCCAGAATGGAAGCTGTACCAGATATGTATACGTGTGTGAATAACATGATCAACGATAGTCGTAGATTTTGTATCTTAGACTGTGCTAATGGCCGGTATTTAGTCAGAAACAAGTTAGATGATAAAGGTCAACAGTTTCTCCATATAGCTTCTGAAGCAAGAATTCATAGTCACTATTTAATGATGATGCTCCATAAAAATAGTCCTTTAACAGAACACTTCAACGAATACATGATGCGATTATTTGAAGCGGGTATGATATGGAAGTGGATGGAGTACAGATATAAAAATATAAAGGAGGAAGTGCCTGTGGAACCTCTGGGAATAAAAGAAATGGAAGGTATCTTCAAATGCTATTGTTTATTAGTTGGTCTCAGTTTTGCAATTTTTTGTATAGAAGTTCTCTTTGGTGTTATTGGATGGGCTAAGAAAATGTGCAGAATAAAGAATATAGGGAACGTTAGGAACGCCATGATAAAAAGATTCAAGAAATTGAAGATTACTAGCGAAAATTGTATTGATTCGTCCACTCAAACTATTTAAAGCTTTGTATTAAAAAGTATGCATAAATATAAAGCGCTAGTTTTATTTGCACTCCCTTTTTAAAAATCTAGCATGATGTTAGTTTAGCTTATTCACACAAAATGTGTTATAGTAGTGTTATTATCTCGCTGCAGACTCGGTCATAAATCATTCGAGTGTTTCGCTTTTGTTGTTCTTTGTTGAGTTGTGCATTATTGCATTTATGACCGAGTCTGCAGCGAGATATAGGTAACTACTACAGTTGAGGATTTTTTTAGTTGAGTTCGTTTATCACAGTTTAGGCCCGGTTTCCACCAAAGCTTAGCTGTGTTTGAGAAACAATCAGATTTCGTCATTTCGACATCTCCTCTCCCCTCATTTTCGGAGATGTCAAAATGACGAAATCTGATTGATTACTCAAACTCAGCTCCGCTTTGGTGGAAACCGGGCCTAAAACTGTTGTCAGTGTCTACCTTATGAAGCGAGCTTCACAGGTCAAAACCGGAACCGATTTTGTGTAAAGAAGCCTTTATCATTTTTATTTTATCTGCATCCCGCATAGATTTCGTGTTGTCTATGTTTGTCTACGATGTTTTTGTTTGTATAATATAGTTTTGAAAAAAGCGCGGGAAACTTCTGATTTGGTGGACGTGTTTTTTGGTTTATTGATTTTAATTGTTTTATAAAGTGGATCAGTGGAGGTTTTTTTGTGTAAAATAGTAGTTAGTTAATAGTTTTTACATATTTTTATTGATATTTCATATAAATAGTGTATATAGGTACTACTTATCTGGTAAGCGTATAGTTTTCTACTATGGGCCCGGGGGTTGACCCACCCCCGGATAACCCCGGACTGGGGGGTCCAGGGCCAGACACTGGCCCTCCTAGTCCTGTAGCTTATAATGTAGTTATTGACGACTCATCGATGGATACTGAGGATGGTCTTATTCCTCTCTCAGAACGGAAAAGAGTCAAACCACAAAAAAGGTGCCGAATTTGCAAAACAAAGAGAAGTAGAAGTAGGAACGGTAAACAGATTACTCATGAATGCCAATGTGACGATTCAGACGAGAAGTTGGTCCCTGTTGTGAATAATGCTCAAGGCGAAAAAACTGTGCCTGTTGAAACTCATGTCCCTCCTTTCAATAATAGTGTCTCTGCTACACAACCCACTGGTGCAGGTCCCTCACAACCGCAGTTAGTAAGGAAATATGTAAGCACAGATTCAGGGCCGTTCACTGTTCACATTCAAAGGATAACCACATCTCCGAATGATCCTGTTACGCTGCATCCTATTCAATTTGGTAAAGATTTAAAAAAATATAATATCAATAATATAGTTAATGGTAGCTTAAAACGTATTGGCAGAAATAGAGTTTCTATGGCATTTACCAACTACGAAGATGCTAATTTGTTCACAGATAACCCACTTATTGCTAATCTCTCATACAAGGTTTTCATACCTAGTTTTATTGTCACAAGAGTAGGTATCGTAAAGGGTGTACCCCAAGACTGGTCTGAGGACGAGATTCAGGAAAACATTACTGTTCCTATGGGTTGTGGAAAAATTATAAAGGTTAGGCGTATTAAAAGAAAAACACCGAAAGATGATGGTACTAGTTTATTTATTAATACCAACATGGTTGTATTGACGTTCGATGGTCAAATATTACCAAAAAGAGTTTACATGTGCTATACAGCGCTCCCTGTTGAATTGTACATATTTCCAACTATACAGTGCTACAACTGCTGCAAATTTGGTCATACTAAATTGCAGTGCAGGTCAAAGCCTCGTTGTTTTAAATGCGGGGACGAACATGTCTCAGACACTTGTAACATTATCTTGGAAAATGCTTATTGTCTCCATTGCACTGGTCGCCACTTTGCCACTAGCAAACTTTGTCCCGAGTTCTTGAGACAACAAAAAATTAAAATTTCTATGGCCCAGAGCTGTATATCTTACGCAGAGGCAGCCAAAATCCATCCCCCTTCTTCAAAACCTTATACCGATGTTGCAGCTTCGTCGCCTCAGTTCGAAAATAAAAATATTACACTAACAAGACCATCTTCGCCCAATACAAATTCTCATAAAAAAACAGTGTATATTCAGCGGCGTGTACCCCCAAAACAAACTGGAGGTTACGACCGCACCATACATGACGAAATTATAAAGGAATACAATAATAATAATTCTCAAACACCTAATGGAAATGTACTAAAACATAAATCAAATACGACAATACCTCAACAATCTATAGGTCAATTAATTTTGGAACTTATTAAATTACTTTCAAATACCAGTAATCTATTTCCGAGCGATAGCTCTTCACCGTCCAACGCCGCCGAATCATTATTGACAGCTTTAAACAATTTTTTTAAGTATGGATCACAACATACTTCAATGGAATTGTAGAAGTGCAATAAGCAAAAAAACTGATATTATTTACTTATTAAATAAATATAAGCCCATGGCTATGTGTCTCTCTGAGACATGGTTAAAACCAGAGTTTTCCTTCAGGATCTCTGGTTTCGTTACTGTGAGAAGTGATAGACATGATGGGTATGGTGGAGTGGCCATACTCATTAATAAAGCCTTCTCACATAAGATTATTTCACTCCCTCCCCTCAGTGATGGTATTAATGCCATTGCTGTAATAGTAAATAAAATTTGTATAATTTCTGTGTATATACCTCATCCTTTTTCTTCCTTATACAATGAATTTAGTCAGTTGCTTACTACCTTGCCTAGCCCATTTTTAGTACTTGGGGACTTTAACTGCCAAAATCGATCATGGGGTAGTGTTAGCACTAATTGTTATGGTGAAATGATGGCAGATATATTAGACTATCAAAATGTATGTATATTGAACAACGGCACTCCAACTCGACGTACTGGTCCCACTGAAATTCTTAGTGCTCCTGACTTGTCCCTTTGCTCCCCAAGTCTGGCATCTCTGATATCCTGGAGTGTACTTGATAATTCTTTTGGCAGTGATCATATTCCAATTCTTCTTTCATTACCGATATCCTGCCCTCCTCGTAACCTACAACACAAACCTAGATTAAAACATAAATTGCCAGATGACTGGAGTACATTTAAACATTATGTGGAAAAAAAACTATCTAGCCTTCCTGTTGCTAACAGTGGTAATGAAACAGTATGTGCCGATGAGTTTACTAAAGTCTTGATTGATGCCGCTAACGCTTTATTTCCATTAAAAGGCAATGGATCTAGTAAAATACCATTTCCTCCCTGGTGGGATAGTGAGTGCACTAAAGCTATAAAGCAGCGGAAGGAGGCAGAGAAAAGGTATTGTTCCATGATGACTACAGAGAATTTTGAAATTTATACCCAAACAGCGCATTCCACTCGCAAGCTACTTAAAAAGAAAAAATTCGAGGGTTGGAGACGATTTTGTGAGTCCTTGAATCCAGATATATGCCCATCGATAGTTTGGAAAAATATTAGAAGATTTAAATCAGCTTTCTGTTCATCTTCATCAAGTACATTACCTATTGAGCTAGCTGACCAATTTATGGATAAGTTGGCTCCTTCATCTGCTCCCAATTTCATAAATACCCAGTGTTGTATTCCCTTCTCTATAGCCTGTAGCTATACAGACCTTAATGCCCCTTTTTCTTTGTCTGAACTAAAAGGAGTACTCTCTTATGTAAAAGACTCATCACCAGGCGAAGACGGCATCACATACTCTTTCATGATAAACTGCAGTGACTCTACCTTGAACTATTACTTGAGTATTTTAAATGCTATCATGTTGTCTGGAAATATACCTTCTTCTTGGAAAGCCCAAGACGTAATTCCCATATTAAAACCAAACAAACCAGCTTCTGATGTTTCTTCTTTTCGTCCAATAGCCTTATCATCTGTTCTTGCCAAAATAGCTGAGCATCTTGTTAAAAACAGGTTAGAATTTTTCGTTGAAAATAATAATATTTTGACAGCTAATCAGTTGGGATTCAGAAGGGGCCGTAGCACCATAGACAATATAAGTATTCTTACTTTGGACATTCGGTTAGCTTTCTCAAAAAATAAGTCGGTTATTGCGGCTTTTCTTGATATTAGCTCAGCGTATGATAATGTGCTGATCTCAGTATTACATAAAAAATTACATGATTTACATGTACCACAATTATTGATTACGTTTATCATCAATATGCTTTCTGAAAGATGTATTAAATTAGACCTAAACAATGGTACTCAACTATCAAGGCTAGTATGGAGAGGCTTGCCCCAGGGGTCAGTCCTTAGTCCATTACTGTACAACGTTTATACCTATGATTTAGAAACATCCTTAAACTCAGATATAAATATTCTGCAATATGCTGATGATCTGCTTATATACAACTTAGACAATTCTATAGAAAATGCTAGTAACCGCTTATCTAATACTCTTAATAAGCTAAATGACTGGTTAGATGTAAATGGACTAGAATTGTCTGTTAGTAAAAGCACTGTGGTTGTATTCTCTAGACGAAGAAGGATTCCGGATTTCAATGTACTTTACAGGGATAAACCTATACCTGTAAAGTCTGAAGTTAAATTTTTAGGAGTAGTTCTAGATTCAAAACTTACTGGAATACCTCATTGTGAATATATTGTAAATAAATGTGGAAAAATTTTAAATATGATGAGGTGTTTAACCGGCGTCTGGTGGGGTGCCCACTCTTTTTGTTTGCGTCTTATTTATAACGCTCTCATCCGTAGCTTACTAGATTATGCTACTTTTATTTTAGAGCCCTGTAGTGCCATTGCTCTTAGCAAATTAGATTGCGTGCAAGCCAAAGCTTTAAGGATCATCCTTGGAGCTATGAAATCTAGCCCTATCAATGCTATGCAAATAGAGTGCGTTGAACCACCTTTACGTTTAAGACGTCAATATTTATCTGATAGGTATCTATTCAAAGCTATGCAATTTTCTCATCATCCTCTTCGTGATAAACTTCATCTTCTTTCGGAATGTATAGATACCTGTTCTTACTGGTCCCATAAATCACCGCCCCGTCTTATCAAGAGTTATCGAATATTTTGCTCCATACAAGCGCCGATGTATAGTACATATTGTTACCCAACGTTTAATTCTAAATATTCCGCACTGACAATCATTCCGGATGTTAGGATCAATCCAGATATTCCAAGAAATCAATTGGAAGCTCCTCGGTATGTGAACATATTAAAAGCAAATGAATTTTTGGATTTTCATTATATATATAGTGATGCTTCGAAACATTCATCAAATGGCATAGTTGGAGTGGGAGTTTTCCATTTCCAGTATAATATTGTCCAGAAAACAAAACTTCCGCCTGAATCATCTGTATTTACTGGAGAATGTCTTGGCCTGTTTAAATCTGTTGAATATATTCTTCTTGCTAAACTTAAGAAATCCGTTATATTTACTGACTCTATGAGTGCTCTGCAAGCTTTATCTAGGTTCCCATTCAAATCTAAGTCTGGTCAGATCAACCATGTTATTATTAAAATCAGAAACCTACTAGTTACATGTAATGAAAAAGGCTATACAGTGGTGTTTTCCTGGGTACCAGGTCACTCCGGCATTTCGGGAAATGAACGCGCTGATCAGCTTGCCAATGAGGCTATTTTATGCGGAGATATGGCAGACTATTGCAATGATGCCCATGATTTGTGTACATTGCCAAAGAATTCACTTCAAGAATCTTGGAGAGTGACTTGGTCGATTTCCAGCCAGTCAAAAGGCAAAAAATTTGCTAGGATTCAAAGCTCTATTCCATCGAAGCCATGGTTCTCAAGTTTGAAGTTGAGCAGGAGAGTGACGTGTATCTTGACGCGTATGCGTCTGGGCCACGTTTGCTCTCCAGTTCATCTGGCTAGATTTCGTATTGTGAACAGTGATTTGTGCGAGTGTGGTGAGGTGGGTGACCTGAATCATATATTTTTATCTTGCCCAAAATATAACCGGGATCCATTTTACCAGGGTCTTATTCAGTGTAATATACCACTTCCTACTTCTGTCGACATCCTCTTGTCCTCCGATATATCCTGTGTATATAAACTGTTTTCTTCATTCATTCTATTAAATGATATTAAGTTGTAAATATGTAGTATAAGTCTTAAATAAGTATTCCATTATATTTTTTATCTTTATTCCATTATATCCTTTTCTGATCCTTTTCTAAATTCCGTTGTATATTTCAAAATTTTGGTTTAAATTTATAAACAAGTTTCCTCGTTTTATTAATGAAAAAAAAAAAGAAAGAAAGAAAACAAAAACTTGACAACGGCTCAATCGCTCAACGCGCGGAGCCAATTCCTCAAAAAGAAGAATATAGTTTCTGTGAACTACACTCTATATTTTTATAATTAGTCTATGATTCGCAGTGAAGAGGAAAGAAAAGGTGTGTTTGTAAAAAAATTAAACAATTTTCGATCCGAGTGCATTGTGTAGTTACTAAATTTAATGGGAAATACGCAACATAAAGGAACTGAACAAAGAAATCAGAAACAATCAGTGCACGCGCGCGACGGCCAAGCTTTTACGAGTCAGGTAATTTGTGAAGGAACGAAAACTTGCTAATAATGTGAAATGTCATTCTCAGCTGAAGCCCGAACCAAATATACGTAACAATCAAACCCGAAAACGCTTTGTTTGTATTCTGTATTACGCAGGTTGAAACATTTTTTGTGCTATAGTTAGTGTGGATAATATTTTTGGACGTTCATTGTACGAATCGCGATGTGCAGATATTTTTATTTTTAGCTTAATATTATATCAGTCTTGTTCGTGATGGTTCACACTATTGTTTTTGTCTTTAGTTCAGTTTATCCCATTTTGTCGGCAACCTCAGCGGTCGTTCATTTGCCAGCGTAACCAGTAATCAGTCAGTCTACAGTGCGTCTAGGCCTTGGTCACGGATCTCTAGGCGAAGGTGAGTTCAATTTTCAAATAAGATTTTTTTGCCTTACAATATTCTGGTAGAGGTTTTGTCAGGGAAAGATTGAAGATGATCCTGCAAAATGACAATGAGATCCTTTGGTGTACTCTCGGATGTCCACTTGGATGTTGCAATCTTTTGGCATTGGTTTACACAACATCTCAGTGCGAATCGAAAATAGGCACATACTTAGTGTTATATTATAATAATATTTCTCTACCTGACCCGTCAAACATTTTGCCATTAGGCATATAAAAAATACTTTACAACCTACTCTCAGACCTACCAAACATACACAGAAAATTTCATAAGAATCCGTCGAGCTATTTCGGAGGAGTTTGGTAACAAACATGAGACAAAAATTATGTTAATTTTCTTATATTATCATTATTTTTATTTTGAACTTTTTTTTTATCTTTTTGACATAGCTTC
Organism: Coenonympha arcania; assembly: GCA_036785405.1. Lineage (NCBI taxonomy): Eukaryota > Metazoa > Arthropoda > Insecta > Lepidoptera > Nymphalidae > Coenonympha > Coenonympha arcania. The sequence continues at coordinate 12,041,619 of CM072067.1, forward strand.
ATGTAAAATGTTTAACACAATAATTATTAATATTGCAATGGTACAAAATAGTTTTGTTCAATCTTTCAAATTTCATGTCCATAGCTATTGACATTAAATTTGAAAGATTTAACTTTTAATTAGTGATATAATCTACTGTAACAGACAGATAGACACACAGAAGTCACCATAAGGACCAATTTAGTATAAAACTCTAAAAAATTATTATTGTACTCCTTCATTTGAAAACAATATCAAAGGAAACAGGCAAAAAGAAAATCACTGAATTGTTATACTTTATATAGTTTTTATATTTATAATACTGGATACATGTTTATACTTGTAAATTCATTTATGGTTGCATCATCATAATAAATTGCAAAGATATGCGTTTTCTAAAATTAGTTTTATTTCATTGAATATTTGATCTACTTATTAAAAATACTGGTTTGTCTGTCACAAACTTGGATGTTTGGGTCAATGAAATGTCATCAAAATCACTTAATTAAATTTAATTTATGTATTTGAACATTCTCTTTTTTAGCTTAATTACCATAGACACAAACAATAGTTTTACATAATCATTTTGAATTTCCAAAGCAGTTTGCTTGCATCTAAAATAAAGAAAACTACCAGAGGCCACCAGATGACTATATTATTGACCATGTGTATACACCAGATGATTGATGACTATATCGCAGGATTAAAGCCAAAGGGCCATAAAAGCAATTGCCCTTGCTTTTCAGGAGTACAAAAAAATTCAATAGATCTCTTTAAATGAATTTATTTAAACGTGTCTAATGTCTATAGACATGTGCGTCTAATGAGGCATGTGCAAATTTTCAGATTGAATAAGAACTTATTAAAGTTTTCTTGTCTTCTGAAAATTAAGGGTAAGTATTACTTATACACCCTTCTGGCTTTAAGTCAGCGATATGATGATATTCATTAACACTGGAGGTTTTATCTCACTCAATTTTATTGATACTTTTCTATAATAATCTTGGTTCTACAATTCAAAAAACATATCCTAAAACATGTTTTCAAATATGCAAGTATCTTCACTTATCATTTTTTGTTGTCAGGTTTCATAGTCTGCAGGATATATTAACCTCTTTTTGTTTAGAATTTATGGAAACTTATTCCCATTTATGCTATTACCTGAAATTGTAAATAATAATTACAAAAGTCCACTACAGGATCACAGGTTCACGGAAAAAGATTGTGATCAATGACTAGTTATATCAATGTAGCTGGTAACATAACTGAGCATAAATTCTCGTAAATCTTTAGACTTTGCCACTGTAGTGATAACTGTACCAATATTTCGCTAATTCGCATTTTTATACTAAAATGCCAGCACTATAAAAATTATCCTTTTCACAAATCTTTTCAGATGGAATGATTCAACATTAAATAACCCATTGGAAGCAAGTAAAACAGCTTGGCCCGTCGCGCACAAAGAGTCTATATTCTTGCCGGAATTCCCCATCACAACAGACCTTCTTCAGAAAGATTTTGACGTAATCTCAACTATAGCAAAAGGCGCATTCGGTGAAGTTGTGAAAGTGAAGAAACTCAGTGAAAATAAAGAGTATGCGCTGAAAGTTCTGCATAAATCACAGGTAAGCAATTCAGTAAGTTTCTCAAAGGCACAAGAGTATAAAATACTAAAATAACCAAGAATAAAACAAGTACAGTAGTATCTCATTAATCCAACACTTCAATAAACTGTTACTACCTACCTACAATGGTACTCAATGATTATTAAGCCTATGTAGTGAGGTAGTTAATTTTGAGATATGGTTACAATAATAAATAAAACTTGTAGAATATGAATACATATACTACACTACACGTTATTTAATTATTATTAGCAGACGTTGTTTTGTCATTAGGGGTAAGTATAAAAAATAATTTACAACTCTGACCTAACCAACATACAGAAAATTTCATAACAATCGGTCGAGCCATTTTGGGGGAGTTTGGTTACAAAAATTGAAATGAGATTTTTTATATATTAGTTTTATCAATTTTATACTTCTTCTATCCAGTAAATAGTAATCTAAAGATTCCAATTATAATCTTATAGGATTGTAATCAACCCCTTGACTAACATGAAAGAAAAATGTAAACTTACAGTAAACTTTGTGTGAATGAGAGAGGAGTATATATACTCCTCACTCTTATTCACACAAAGTTTACTACTTTAGATTAAATTAAAAATACTAGTGTAAGTAATTAAACAAAGGCAAAACACTGAGTCCTTGAAATAACGCTATTCATTTACAATTGAACAATCAACAGCAAAAAAAACTCATGCATATTCCCTATTCCCTATCTTAAGCTCATACCATCAATTTTATATTAGCATTTTAAATTAGAACTGCCCTATAGGTAGTAGGTAGGCATAGGTACTTTATAAAATTAAATTGAAAAGAACAGCACTAAAACTCGAAGGTTTTTTATCCAATTTTCAGGTCATTTTAACCAATTTTTAGATACCTACTTAAAATACGCGTATCATGCTTAGCAACTATATAGATGTACCAGGTACCTAAATATTCTTAAAATAGTGCAATGGGTCAATGGCGTTAAGATTAATACACTGCATTATACATTTTAGTCCATTTAATGAAAAAATGTTTTCACTTATAACTTTTTTATTTATAGTTCTACGACAAAAAATTACAAGACCAAAGTTGTAGAGAATTTAATTTGCAACAAAAAATGTTTACAATTTTTTTTTTATCAAACAAATAGTTTAAGAGATTTAACGTTAAAACTATTTCAACCCCTATTTTCAAGATGGCGGCCGTGGGACAAGGGTGGCGACCCCACAAACTTGGTTTTAGCTTTACACTGACCCCCCTACACATCAAAAAAATAATATTGCGTCAATAAAACTGATGACACATTATTAGTACACACGTATAATATAGGTATAGTTAAGAGTACTGAAAATAGTACTCACTCCGGAGCGCTGTAAAACCTTAGCTATTGACTTAGTGAAAAAATGTTGCGAATAAAAGTTGTTCCTCAAAAAAACGATCTACAAAAATGGTCTGATACCATTTTTTCGTAAAATGATTTTAAAAAAAGTTATATCAAAATATATAATTTTTTTACCCAAATTTCTGAACATTTTCACTAATAACTTTTTTATTTATAGTTCTACGACCAAAAATTACTTGAACAAAGTTGTAGAGAATTTAATTTGCAACAAAAAATGTTCACAATTTTTTTTTATCAAACAAATATTTTAAGAGATATATCGTTAAAACCATTTCAACCCCTATTTTCAAGATGGCGGCCGTGGGACAAGGGTGGCGACCCCACAAACTTGGTTTTAGCTTTACACTGACCCCCCCTACACATCAAAAAAATAAAATTGCGTCCTCTAAAAAACGCAAGGTTAGGCCTAAAAAATGTAACATTTCAATGGACTATTTATTGCGATTGATTTATCAATCGAACAGAATATGTGTTGGGTAATTGAATAATTATTATCAATAAGGAAATTAACTGTAGCTGTAGTCATTTAACTTGTTCTACTGTCTTCAATTCAAAATAATGTATTTTATCAGAATCTATACTGATATTAAAGAGCTGAAGAGATTGTTTGTTTGAACGCGCCAATCTCAGGAACTACTGGTCAACAAAATCCCTTTTCCAAAATCACTCCCTCAAAAAATAACTAGCAACTTAGGGAAGATGTAACACATCAAAAATTCATGGTTCTCAGAGTGTTATTATTCTAATGCTAAGGCTCTCTCACAGGAGAAAGATGTTTTGATATTTGACTTCCATAATAGACATTACACTGGACCTGGCGGACCGCGCGAAATAAAATCGCCAGTTTACTGGTGTCAAAAATGCTTGTTCAAACACCAACAGCGTCAGTTGTAAGCCGACCGCAGTATTGTCTATGGACCCGCTACAGATACTTGTTATTAGTCCGCACGTAAGTTTCCACAGGGACGATTTCCGCTATTTTGCGGCGTATCAGCGAAAATTACAAATTGCGCTATTTTCTTCTTGTATGAAGTTTGACGTAAAATGTTCCACTGGGCTCATATTCAGGTTCATATCGGTGCTCTCCATGCTGTTTCAGTGTTGTTGTTTATGTAACTGTGGTATTGTGTTATGTAGGGACAACCCTCCACCACCCATGGCCCAATCAACCTCGCGGTTATGGGGGCCGAAACGCGGGAGGGCGCCTGTTCGTTACTATTGCTATTGGCGTGTTCCCGGGGCGCCTTCTTGACTCCTTACAAGTTGTTTCCTCTCGCGCCTTGTCTCTATGGGCTCACTGTGGTATTGTGTTGTGCAGATAGTGAGCGAGAATGCGGTGCGGCAGGTGAAGGAGGAGGCTCGCATCCAGGCGGCGGTGGGGCACCACGCGTTCATAGCCGGCGCGGTGGCGCGGTGGCAGACCAAGAAAAGACTGTACATCGGTGAGTAGCGAGAATGCGGTGCGGCAGGTGAAGGAGGAGGCTCGCATCCAGGCGGCGGTGGGGCACCACGCGTTCATAGCCGGCGCGGTGGCGCGGTGGCAGACCAAGAAAAGACTGTACATCGGTGAGTAGCGAGAATGCGGTGCGGCAGGTGAAGGAGGAGGCTCGCATCCAGGCGGCGGTGGGGCACCACGCGTTCATAGCCGGCGCGGTGGCGCGGTGGCAGACCAAGAAAAGACTGTACATCGGTGAGTAGCGAGAATGCGGTGCGGCAGGTGAAGGAGGAGGCTCGCATCCAGGCGGCGGTGGGGCACCACGCGTTCATAGCCGGCGCGGTGGCGCGGTGGCAGACCAAGAAAAGACTGTACATCGGTGAGTAGCGAGAATGCGGTGCGGCAGGTGAAGGAGGAGGCTCGCATCCAGGCGGCGGTGGGGCACCACGCGTTCATAGCCGGCGCGGTGGCGCGGTGGCAGACCAAGAAAAGACTGTACATCGGTGAGTAGCGAGAATGCGGTGCGGCAGGTGAAGGAGGAGGCTCGCATCCAGGCGGCGGTGGGGCACCACGCGTTCATAGCCGGCGCGGTGGCGCGGTGGCAGACCAAGAAAAGACTGTACATCGGTGAGTAGCGAGAATGCGGTGCGGCAGGTGAAGGAGGAGGCTCGCATCCAGGCGGCGGTGGGGCACCACGCGTTCATAGCCGGCGCGGTGGCGCGGTGGCAGACCAAGAAAAGACTGTACATCGGTGAGTAGCGAGAATGCGGTGCGGCAGGTGAAGGAGGAGGCTCGCATCCAGGCGGCGGTGGGGCACCACGCGTTCATAGCCGGCGCGGTGGCGCGGTGGCAGACCAAGAAAAGACTGTACATCGGTGAGTAGCGAGAATGCGGTGCGGCAGGTGAAGGAGGAGGCTCGCATCCAGGCGGCGGTGGGGCACCACGCGTTCATAGCCGGCGCGGTGGCGCGGTGGCAGACCAAGAAAAGACTGTACATCGGTGAGTAGCGAGAATGCGGTGCGGCAGGTGAAGGAGGAGGCTCGCATCCAGGCGGCGGTGGGGCACCACGCGTTCATAGCCGGCGCGGTGGCGCGGTGGCAGACCAAGAAAAGACTGTACATCGGTGAGTAGCGAGAATGCGGTGCGGCAGGTGAAGGAGGAGGCTCGCATCCAGGCGGCGGTGGGGCACCACGCGTTCATAGCCGGCGCGGTGGCGCGGTGGCAGACCAAGAAAAGACTGTACATCGGTGAGTAGCGAGAATGCGGTGCGGCAGGTGAAGGAGGAGGCTCGCATCCAGGCGGCGGTGGGGCACCACGCGTTCATAGCCGGCGCGGTGGCGCGGTGGCAGACCAAGAAAAGACTGTACATCGGTGAGTAGCGAGAATGCGGTGCGGCAGGTGAAGGAGGAGGCTCGCATCCAGGCGGCGGTGGGGCACCACGCGTTCATAGCCGGCGCGGTGGCGCGGTGGCAGACCAAGAAAAGACTGTACATCGGTGAGTAGCGAGAATGCGGTGCGGCAGGTGAAGGAGGAGGCTCGCATCCAGGCGGCGGTGGGGCACCACGCGTTCATAGCCGGCGCGGTGGCGCGGTGGCAGACCAAGAAAAGACTGTACATCGGTGAGTAGCGAGAATGCGGTGCGGCAGGTGAAGGAGGAGGCTCGCATCCAGGCGGCGGTGGGGCACCACGCGTTCATAGCCGGCGCGGTGGCGCGGTGGCAGACCAAGAAAAGACTGTACATCGGTGAGTAGCGAGAATGCGGTGCGGCAGGTGAAGGAGGAGGCTCGCATCCAGGCGGCGGTGGGGCACCACGCGTTCATAGCCGGCGCGGTGGCGCGGTGGCAGACCAAGAAAAGACTGTACATTGGTGAGTTCACCACGCCATATTAGAGCGAGGCCCCATTAGTGCGTTGCGCTGCGTTGCGTCGCGTCGTCGCAACGGAACAGCGCATTGTATGCCACACCTGCGTTGCGACGACGCACGATATCGCAGCGTAAAGAGCGTCGCAGCAACACTGGCTGCGTCTCAGTTCAGCCTTCGCAATGGATAGACACAAACGTGTTCTTTTGTTGCTTTTATTACGCCACCGCCGAAATAAACGTAGAAACCATAGAAGATTCTGGATATCTCCTTTGATAGCATTAAGAAGCGCATTAGCGCATCACCCTCCCTCCCGCTTCGTCTCTCATCCGTCGATCCGTTGAATTGTCGCGTGCGACGACGCTACGGTCTAATGGGTCATGTCGTAAAAAACATATGGAACCGACGCAGCGACGACGCTGCGACGAGGCAACGCAGCGCAACGCACTAATGGGGCATCGCTCTTATAAGTATGAGTCCATTTGTAACATTTTGGTATGGAACGCTGAAAAATATGTCCAAAAGGGTGTTATAATGGATAATAAAGGATTTAAACAAAGGAGTATACACTAAAAATGTTAATTTATGTATTTGGCTTGATTTGAGCTTGATTATTGAGCCTTAGTCAAGAAACTAAAAGAAAAATAAAGACATAGTAGCTGACTGCTGAGCCAGCAAACGTTGTTTTGCCATACGAATTATTTTTCATTTAGGGGTATGTAAAACACGAAAAAATCATAAGAATCAGTCAATCCGTTTAGGAAGAGTTTTGTTACAGGAAATCGAACCCACGACCTCCAAGGGCTGCGTCGTAAGATAAATAGAACGCCAAGTTATTGAGTAGTCTGTCAGTCAGTGATAGTAATTTATTCACAGAGACAACAAAACTAGGGAGACGCCCCATTCATTCTTGCTCTACGATTCTTATCTAGTCTTGTTCTTGTGTGCCACTTGACAGATTAAAAAAAAATTGGTTGTCTGTAAAGTCGGTTTATTGACGATAGTTGAACGTGACAACGTCACGATTGTGCTTCTTTGTCGCTCGTTCCGCGCTCTCGCTTGCACTTCAAGCCTTACATGGAACGCCTCAGAGCGAGGTAACGCCGCATGAGTCATGTTTTTTCGTGCGTACAGCCGGCTCTATCGAATTATAAGACGTTGTCACGTCAATGGTCACGCTAATTTTGTAGACAGGGCATGTCTAGATTTATTTCTTAGGTCTGTGAATTTATTCGTTTTAACTGTATGCTCCCATAATCTAAGGTCCATGATAACAGCGTCAGCATACACTGAAGTGATTATCACGGCACCCCCGAGTGTTCCGGTGGCAGTATATAATAACTACATTCACGCTCTGATAAATGGACTTGTTTTGAACAAACACTTAATTTAGGTCCACGCTCCAAGCTCCCTATCTCGAATCCGTATTACGGACAAACAAAGCAGCAGAATATGAACTTACTAATATTGTTTTCACTTTCAAGTCTGTTGTTTATATTTGAAAGTTATAAAATATGTGAAAGCATGTGTTTGTTAAGGTTAAAAGCTAAAAACGGGAGCCTATTACTAAGACCGTTGCCGTCCGTCCGTCTCTTGAACTGAGACACTTGAAATTTTCACAAATGATGTATTTCTGTTGCCGCTATAACAACAAATATACCAAAAAAAATAGGATAAAATATATATTTAAGGGGGATAATAATCCCATACAATAAACATTATTTTTTTTGACGTGACAACGTCTAAAATCGATAGAGCCGGCTGCACGCACAAAAAACATGACTCATCCGGCGTTACCTCGCTCTGAGGCGTTCCATGTAAGGCTTGAAGTGCAAGCGAGAGTTGTCACGTTCAACTATCGTCAGTAAACCGACTTTACAGACAACCAGTTTTTGACGTGACAACGTCTTATAAATCGATAGAGCCGGCTGCACGCACAAAAAAACATGACTCATCCGGCGTTACCTCGCGTACCTCGCTCCTCCTCGCTCTGAGGCGTTCCATGTAAGGCTTCAAGTGCAAGCGAGAGTTGTCACGTTCAACTATCGTCAGTAAACCGACTTTACAGACAACCAATTTTTTTTGTTGAAATGTGGGCAGGGATGAATGAGTTCAATTATAAATAGTAATACAAAGTTATCAGGCATTTAAACTATTGGAGTAGGTGTATTCTGCCCCTTTCTCGCAAGACGAAAATTTGTATAGAGCTCAGCTACTAAAAATCAAACCTTGGTCACATAGTTTAATACAGCTATCTCTATCTAATCAGAAATATTAAAATGCTTATAACTTTTTTGTTATTTGATCGATTAATTCAGTTTTTAACCGTTTTATCTATTAATAATTATATTTTCAAAAATAAATGAAAAATATCAATAGTTTGATTTCACCAAACTTCTGTGCTTCAACAAAGTGCTTCTGTGAATGTATAAAGTGTTTTACTTCTAAGAAACCAATGTTAATATAAATAAACACCTTTGGTGTACCATGTAAGAGGAGTGGGTACGGAAATACTTTCAATGGGTTCTCGTACGATAGCTGTTTATTAGCTTGACCTACATACGAGTGGTAGCACGCGGGGTCTCCCGCCGGCCTTATCTCCGTATCGACGCTATCTGGACTAGACGATACATTTGTTTGTATACTTTACCAACGCCGCGTGAGTGAGTGACACACGCTATAGTTGATACAATATTTATTTAAGGCTTGAAGGGATGCCAAACTGGCTCGTTCTATGATGTTGAAATCAAAATTAAATAACTGTTCATCGAATCCTTACAGAAAAAATATGGAACGGAAAATAAGGGTTTAATGAACAATCGTTATTGACAAGAAAATGAATTTTCATAAACCATCTTTCAGAAAAAAATCCCAAAAAGCATCTAATTTTGTCGTACTTTCAAAATTGTCTGCAAAACGGCGCAAGCTTTTTAATGAATTCTTGCACACAAAAAAGTTTTAGTTTTAGGCCTTCTAGAAATCGTGTAAAGTAATAATGTCCCCGAAATTTAAGTAAATCAGTTTGAACGCGTCTGCTCCGTCTCCCTGTAAGCCTGTCATTCGGCCTTCTTAACGGACTACAAGCCGTATTTAGGTGATTTTGAATGAAGTTTTATGCAAAAACTATGAAGACAATTACTTCACGTCATGTATTTTGGTTCTTTAATCTAAAATCGCTTAGAAGCAGAAACACGATTGGATAAAATTTTCTCGATAGAAAGTTCTCCCAAAAGTTGCTCCAAAATCTCAGTTTTTCTATATTTTATCGGAAACTACAATGGATGTAATTGTAATTTTTGTTTTAATGTATCGGTAATAATAATATCCTAAAACGCTTAGAACAGATTTTTGATAACTGGCTTAGTTTTTGAGTAATTAGGTAAAACGTCGTTTTTCTGATATATTCTTCCGCGACGCTGCATGTCGTACCTACCAAATCTCCGTGAGAGTGAGAAAGACAAAAATAAATTCAATAAATCCCCTTAAAGCCTTGCCACGCTTTGGCTGATTGATAACGTAAAGGTCAACGCTACTTAACGGAAATACTAATCTGTCTAGTCTCGTCATCATCAGCATTATGTGAAAATAAAAATTGATTTACAGAAATAAAAAATCATAATCATCGGTCCTATGCCTGATCTCTCTCCTCCTGATCCTCTATAATAGTGAGGGAATAGAGTTTGCCTGTGTTTGTGCGCACACTTGTGCACTATAGTATATCCTGGGTACTTAGCTAGTTGTCTGAAATCGGTCGGGGAAACATTATTTTACCTAAGCCAAATTCAGGGTTTGACCAGTGCATTGATAGATGAGCCGTATACATTTTTTCATTTTGCCGTATACATTTTTATTTCTCACTTAGGGGTATGAAAAATCTATACTTATAATAAATCTGTAACAGGTCAAATTCTGTACATTAAAGATATTTTGAATTTTTTTTTCGAGGGCACTCTAAAATCGGTTCTGAACCCAAAACTGTATTTTTTTTCATTTTTGTCTGTCTGTCTGTCTGTCTGTCTGTCTGTCTTTCTGTATCACGGCCGCGCATCACGCCGAAACTACTGAATGAATTCCAATGAAACTTGGTATGACTTGAGTTCATACTACGAGGAAGGACATAGGATACTTTTTATCCCGAAATTCAGCATGGTTCCCTTAGGAGAGGGGATAAAAGTTAAAATGTATACTGAGTTGTAAATCATTAACGCGTGGTCCGATTTCATTCATTCTTTTTTTGTTAGAAAGGGGATACATTAAAGATTGTTCTGTAAATATTTCAAAGTCATCGGTTTTGTCGTTCAGAAAAAATAGACATAATAACCCTCAGTATTTGTCCAAATAGCTTGAAACACGGAATATGCAGAAAACTTTGATTTAAACAAAATAAACAGAATCAAACGAATCGCACATAAAATGAAAGAGCGTAAAAAAATACTCGATCCGAGTCGACGACTTATATGTGGAGAATTATGATTATCGAGTATTTTCAAAATAAAAATAAAATTAATAAATTGATTTAATGGCGTTGCTAAGTAAACATTTCATTGCTGTCAAATTTTTTCACGTTTTTTTTCATAATTATTATACGTCAGGTTTTTCCATAGATTTACTGTAGTGTAAGGTCCGACCTCTTTGGTCTATTTAATTTATTAGCCCAAAGTTTATTTGATATGCAAATAACATAAGATGCGATCAGTCCGATTGTAGGTTTCGGAGAAAATCGAACATTACGTCGATGTATTTGTTCAAGAAAGGGTTAACGCTGAAACAGATTCATATGCCATATGTTTAGCTTCTCTGATCTTCAGTGCGTCAATTCTTCTGACCATTTTTCAACGATTGTATACTATGGAGAGATTCTACTTTATTAATTTGTTTCATTGATACTGGGGGCCGTTGAGATAGCTGAAATCATAGGTATATCATATCAAAAAACTCGAAATATTATTATATATAATTGTCACAATGAATTGGTTCTTCGCAGAAAGCTTATTAAGTGAGACATAATTAATAAGGCAAAACAACGTTTGCCGGGTCAGCTAGTTCCAAATATATGTGTATACCGATTTCAAAAAGATCGGTCAAGCCGTTTCCTAGTAGTTTTGTTATAAACAGTAAACACTGGGACACGAGAATTTTGTATCTTAAATGAAATTGGCGCCTAAGTTGTGGGCGTTTTTTATAGAAATTATATCCTCTATATTATATCCTATAGCCTCTATCTTACCGCCACATAATATTATAATTATAGATTATGCCAATGCCTCGTAAATTCTAGTCTCAGACACTAGATTTTCGCGAATAAAGTTAGTGAACTGCTGCACCATTAACCATGATGCAATTTTCCATTCGCACTTATAAGACTTCACGCATTAACCGCTTATTGTTCCAGTTTCAGAATACATTCCTGGCGGGGAGCTGTTAGCTTTACTAGATAAGTACTGCAAGTTACCAGAGGAGCTCGTGAAGATATTTCTAGCGGAAATTGCTATAGCCATAGGTAAGTTTTATATGATTTTAACACGCTCTTATTCCACTTTACATGGATAATTATGGATAGTCATGTATTATAGATTATTATGTAAAAAATCCTTGAAAGTCGATTTAAACGACTGCAGTAGGTAATTGATGTTCTAATTGTCTTACCTGATATCGTTTTTAAAGTTTACAAACCCAATTGTCATATCCACTTTAAATCGTACAACAATACAGTTTGATTCTGTTTTACTGATGTATAACAATAATGAAACCAGAAGATTGATGGTGGAACTTTTTAATGAATCATAATATTTTGATAATTCCAATTAATTTCAAGTACACATGTCTAATTACAGATCTCTAGTACCTCCTGTTATTAGTCTCTGAGCTGAGTTAAACCGCAGACGGACGGACAAACAGAGGGACAGACAGTTAGACAGATGGACAGACATAGCCAAGCTATAAAGATTCCTTGATTACTACGGAACCCTAAAAGACATTCCTGAGAATATTTTCCTGTAGTTTTAGTGATAACGTTTAATAAATTGATGAACACCAACAACGCACATGAAAAATAGTAACGTTCCGCGTAACGTTCCACCTGAGCCTGTGCGTGCAAGCGAGAGCGCGCAACAAGCGATAGAGAGACACGATAAATCAAACGATAGGGAGGCCAATTATGACGTTATCACGTAAATTTATCGTCCGTAAACCGACTTTACAGACAACCAATTTTTTATTTTTGGTTTCAGATTTCTTGCACAATGCAGGCGTGATATATCGCGATCTCAAACCGGAGAACATCCTCCTGGATTCAGACTATCACATACAGCTGGTGGACTTCGGCCTCTCCAAGTGGCTCTCGCTCGGGGCGCGCACCACCACGCTCTGCGGCACGCTCAAGTACATGGGTGAGTGGAGACCTCTTTATAATCCTTCCTGCCGAATGATTTGCTAACTCAAAAATTACCACCACATAGTTACATTACCATCAAACTCAAAATTATATCTCTGACCAATATGAATAGGTTCAAATAACCTTGTAACTAACAATGTATTTTTGTATGCTAAAAAGTATTTTCTATAAAACATCTTTGTGGTGTTAATTCGAATTTTAGTCGAGCTAGTAAATCATCTGTAGTAGGTGTAGATAAAGGGTAGCTAAGTGTCAAAGGCGCGACTAAAGCGGTCACTTTCCATTTCAGTGTGGATTTTGACTCGCCGCGTCGCTAGGCCATACCGCGAAATGGGCGGGCGCGTCGCCAGCGGCGCTCGCACCCCGGTGTACGGTTCCGCGCGCCAGTGACCGAGCGTTAGCGAGTGATTATGTCAGTGGGCGGGGCGAGTGCGTGCGCGACTCGCCACTGACGCGCCGCCATGAACGCGCGCAGCATCGACTTCGGCATGTCCATGGAGGGCGAGCAAGTGGGCGAGGTGCTGGCGAGCATCTTCCACACGGTGCTGTTCCACCGCTCCAGCGGCAAGTTCACCTACAACAACGAGGAGAGCTACTCCATCCGCACCGTCAGCTACGTGGACGTGGACTGCGACTTCATCGACTTCACCTACGTGTGCTGCGAGTCGAGGATGCTCGTCGAGAACGTCGAGAGGGAGATCTCGCGCTTCTCGAGCGGGCTGCGCGGGAACGCGGGCCGGTCGTCCCCACCGCGCGGCTCCATCTCGCTCGAGTTCTTCCAAAAGCGCCGCGCGCGCTGGCCGTTCCAACAGGAATGCGTGCCGTGGGAGGTGTGGACGGTGTGCTGCGAGCTGGTCGGCAGCCGCAACGAGCAGGACAAGCGCAACAAGCACGAGCACCTCATCGAGACGCTGCAGGAGAAGATCGTCTACATCACCGAGACCATCAACCGCCACGAGTACGTGCCCAAGATGCCGAGCCGCTCCGACGCGGACCTCATCTTCGACACGTCGTACCCCGACATACAGCCGTACCTGTTCAAGATACACTACAACCTGTCCGACGCGTCGTCCTCCTCCGTTAGTAACACGGTTAAAAAGATACTCAGTGTGTACTCCTCGTGATGTATGTTGAGTTTCTGTGCCCTGTAACTGTCATCGGTCCGGACTTTGTGGATGTACTGTGTCGTAAGGCTGCTGGTTTAATGCGAGATGTTATGTCGAGGGTAGGGAGCTCGTACGGTGTGCCATACGAGTTTGCCGCTGTGAATTCATCCTCAAATCGTGATCGAAGTGACTGCAGAAATGTGAATGTGATGTGTGTTTTGTTAGGGTTTTCACTAAAAAACGCACCACCAGTTGGTGCCACAAAAACCTTTTTTTTTCTATTGCAATATAATTGTAGTTATCAAATACAGTAATCCAGGTCGAAAATTATAAAACAAGAGCGACCACAGCGCATAAATGTAAATATAAAAAAAATGCCTGTCATATAAAAAGTCACTTCAGGAATCCCTCATGCCTGTCAGTAAGGATACTGTAAATTTTTGTTTCCAACTGAAGCAAACGCATATTTTGCGATTTAAAATGCTTTGGAACAGTCTTTATATATGCTTCTCGCTCACACTATACAACTGCGTGATTTTGTGTGAGCGAAACAAATACAACGAAAGTCCCAAAGTGTATTTTAAATCAAATATTATTCTTGCGGCATGTGTATTAAATTATTATTTAAATCGAGACAGCTAACACCTGTAAACCTGAAACGTAAATTTTAATTGTGTTGTATTTAATTATAATTGTGTAGTCTAGTTAGAAGTTTATTAATCGAAAGTGCAATTATGGAAACTTGTAAATATGCAAAATTATATTACGTCGCAATAATATTATATCTGTAACTTAGTTAGAGATATACGCAATGTCGCCAATGCAATATTGTACTTATGCTTATATTATGCACAATGTGATATAAATAAAATAAATTATAATCATCTTATTATTATTTACTAGCTGTTGCCCGCGGCTTTGAACGCATTAATTTCGGTTCTTACACATCCCGTTATAATGAGTCAATCTTAAAAGATAAAGATATGGTGTCAAAGACATATTTTCTGGACCTTTAAAGGAGAACAATTCCGTCATACATAATTTTTGTGTAGCTTTTGTTTACGCAGCATGCAACGGGAACTCTTCAAAAGGAACAATTTTTCTTGTTTTTTTCAAAATTTTTTTAATTGATCAGAGCGTGATGTTATATATGGGTGCGGCTCACAAAAAATGTACCATAACACACTGGAAATTGTAACACACGATAACACACTGGAAATGCGTAACACACTGGAATTAATGTAAAGGTTAGTATCTATAATGGTAAACCCTTCGTGCGCGAGTCCCATTCGCACTTGGCTGGTTTCTCGACAAATTATATATTACTATTTTTTATTTCTAAATATATAAAGTTAGAATAAGCATTCTTGTAATGAATACTAAGCTTTATATTTTTCACGTGTGTTACGTCACACAACTTTGTAACACACATAACGCACGTGAAAACACACACATGAAAAAGCAACCTCAAAGTCATGTAGCAACTTCAAATGCAATATAATTTACTAAACAACTACATTATTCAGTTGTATCAAGTATTAACTTTATGTCTCTAGACTCCCAACAAACTATATCATTATTTACAATGAAAAATTAATTCCAAAAAGTCAAGAAAATCCAATGACGAACTCGTGACACACACTGAGTAGCATTTTTAAAGCAAACTAAGATGGCTGTCAGATCACTGACTTTACTATTTGATGGATGAAATGTTGCCAGACCAAAAAAAATAAGTGAAGTGTTTCTATTCATAATAAAAAAAACTTACATGTATCAAACTGACTAATAACACACGTGAAATAAAATAGGGACATTTTTTAAATCCAACGTTTTTATTATTTTATCTGTATTAATATCGGTTTTTTGACGCATTATATTATGTAGATTCATTCCAATGCCATTGTTTAATAATGCGATGGGCCTCTAACTACAGGTTATATGATGAAAAATAATTTTTAATGATTTTTAGTCGGGAATGGGACATTTGTTTTTTCTATGGAACTAAAAATTATTCCTACTGATTGCAAATGTTTTTGTTGTTATTATTAATGTTTTAACTGCTACATTGGCCTGATACTATTACAAGTGAATTGGAGCGTGTACAGATAACAGAAAATCTTTTCCTTGAATGAAAAAAAATACTTATTTCTTTTTTCAAAGTTAGGGTCACGAAAAATTTGGAAAAGGTATATTTTTTGTGAGCCGCACCCATATGTTATTATATACCCTTATAGCCTTTCTCGATAAATGGGCTATCCAACACAAAAATACTTTTTGCAATTCGTACAAGCAGTTCAAACAAACAAATTCTCTTTATAAAATTAAAAAAAGGATTTTAAGTCCAAGTGGTTTAATTTTCCTCCTTGTAATGTGGGTTTTAATATTTTTGTTGTATTACTAACAACGTTGTACCAGTAATTTAACTGTAACTAATTTTATCATTAATATTAATAAAGTAAATAATAATCGGAGCCCTGGCTCGGAAGGCTGGTTGAAGTGTCCATTCGATTTTGTTTAAGGTTTGACAATTGTTTATGTAATTAGATTATTTTGGTATTTACGCTTAACTGAGTGAAATCTTACAGTGCACGTATGAATTAAGCTTAGGGTAATGGAATAAACGTAACACGAATTAAGATGTTAGTATTATAGGTACACCGGTATAAACTTGACCCTCCTGATGGTCTGCAGGGATGCGGGGCGGGTGATGCGATTGGCTATAATGATACGGCAGCGCTGTCAGCGAACAGTTACAGACTACCTGATTGGTTGAGCGCTCCCGTTCCGCGTCCCGCAGACCATCAGGAGGGTCAAGTTTATAGCGATTTACCTATAACGTTCACGCAAACTGGGCGGGCCCGCACCGTTTAGCCAGTAAGTACTCGGCTGACTGGAGTAAAAGGGATCGCCTCACTGTAAAAGTGGATAAGACTGGTAGTCGTAACCGTCATATTAACCTGTTACCGTCTAGGCATAAACTTGGTGGAGTAGTTATACTAATTTGTTTTGTCCTACTCTGTCAATAATTGGATATTTGAAGGAAGACTACATAACAAAGTAAAACTATTCTACATATTGGTAGCTACAACTAGTTCATGTAAAATGTACAGTCGCGGAATGAAAAGGTTCGTCACCTTAGTGTCGATATTCGTTTGCACTAGTACTCTAGTACATTATGCCAACATTCCAGTGCAAGAAACAGCGCTGCTAACATTTGAATAAATATGACGTTTGCTATCGAATAAGGTTTTGCTTGTTTTTTCTATCCCGTCAATGTATTAAACCAAATATAATACCAAAATGTATTAAAACCTCACTAAAACCTTAGTTATTTAGGAGAAATTACGATATTTTGAAATTTGACATTGACTGATTGACAATAGTTTTAACAGGTTTTAACGGAAATAATAATGTCAGGTTGAATTAACAAGAAGGTTGCAGTTTATTCATAATAATCTTGTTGACAAGATAAATAGCCAAACTACCTTGATCTGAACAATTTTGAACTTTACTAACGAACAGTTAAACTTTATTTTCTCTAACTCGAGTCTATTCTGTAACACAGTTTCAAAACGTAATATGTGCTCGTGATACGTTGAACGAATCAATTTGAAAATCGACGAACCTTTTCGTTCCGCGACTGTACAAGACGTTTCGTGCCGACCCGCCTAGATTTGCGCATACTCTGCTGTCGGAATAGAAGAAAAAGTGAATATAGTCCAATCAGGTAATTGTGCGAAGATGCGTAATTTTTCAATTATCTAATTGGTGTTCTCTGTATACTCTGCGCTATACCAATAGACATGTATCCTAGACAGGGTGTTTATCGGTGCCACGCTGTAGTTCGCTCAGCAGCCATCTTTAGAGTTTTGACAGATGTCGCTACTGTTTGCTTTTACAAAAAAGGTTTACATACGTAAATCGTTCGGATGCCCATATCCTGAGGTTTATTATCGGTGGCTGTACCACAGTAAAAATGCACTATTTTAAAAGTAATTGGCGTTTGTCGATAATTTTTTTCTTTTATTCTGCGCTGAGTATTTTATTTGCCAATAATGTACATACAATATTAAGAACATGTCACTTATTGCAAACGTCGACACGTTAGATTTTTTTTTGTATTAAACGTGTTAAAGTGACGAAACGAGCTATTGTTGCTATTATTAAAGTTAATTATAAATATAAATTAATTTAGTATTTTACGAACATCGATTAGTAAATTTAAGATTGGACAATTGAGTTAAATAATGCGTGATATAGTATATAAACATATATATGTGTACACTTTATAACATGGTACATAATATTAATTATAATTAGTCTTTTGACTAATTTCATGACTTTTTTTAAAAATGATAAAAATGGCTTTGTGATATTGCATGGAAATGTAATTGATTGTTGTAAAGATATGTAGAATAATTAATCAGATTTAGGGTACTTTACATAGATAAATAATATATAGCGATTGTAATATATGTGTTTGTATATATTAAGATATACATTAAAATAATTATTATAATAATTAATTAGTTTTCTCATTTCATATTTCCTTCAGATAGTGAAGTTTTAACATTGAGAGCTTTATTTAACTAATTCTAGAGTAAACGTGATTTATTTCTATATTTGGAATAAAACGAATTAAGGCGAACTAAACGGACGGCAAACTCAAATTTAATTGCGTTTTTCTCAGTTTGTATGCTTACAACACATTTTAGGCTCATGACACTAAAATTGCGGGGATAGTGGTATCATCTTCATGTGTTAAAATTATATCTGTTTCATGTGTCAAAGAAAAAATAAATCATCGTTTATTTTCTCTTTGACACACGAAACAGATATATCAATTGCGAGGGACCAGAAAGAGACCACTTTACCTTCATCTCTCTCTGGTCCCTCGTTATTGCTATATCTGTTTCATGTGGTTTCATGTGTCAAAGAGAAAATAAACGAATGGAAATAGTATAAGAAATTAATCCGACTATCGAATTCAAGTTACTCACATAAGTAACTAGAAAATAGTTATTCTTGGATTAATTTTCTTAACTAGATATACTTTCAAGCAAAGATTTTAATATGTAAAGATTCCGCTATTCCCGCGATTTTACTGTCAAAAACCTACAATGTGATATTAGCTAATAAATTGTGGAAACCAAATATAATTTGACTTTGACAGGCAGATCATTGCATGAAACCTTAACAATAAAACTATACAAAATGCATAAGTATATTTATTGTCTTTTTGTAGTATTATAAAAATATTGACGCTCTTAGAAATGGTGTATGTTTCGTAGTACATAACGATTATGTATGTATCTAAAAGGGCTTTCTTGTAATGTCTCGTTATAAAAATTGGTATAATTCTATTTTTTTGAAGGTCTAATACGCATCCTTTGTAGGTCCCGGCATTTTTAAGGAAAACTGAACGGGTCTTCCGGCCAAATTCAATTTTTTTTTCAGACCTTATATTTAATGCAATTGGAGTCGTATATTCTGGAAGCTAAAAGGCAGCATTCATTTTGAGTGTGGATGAAAGAAAAAAAATTGTGCATTATAAAAAAGTGATGAATTTCTACGATACGTTATTCTTGTTTTATGGAATGAATGACAATTTTACAATTATTGGATTTTACAATTAGCATCAAAAATATTAAAGGAACATTCACTGTACTCCAAAAGTTGCCTTCTTATAGTTTGAAGTTTTAAAATTGAGTAGTTGATCAATATTTTGTTAGCAATTTTCTCCAAATGACCCCTAATCCACAAACCAAACTGAACTTAGAAATATTTTTATATTGTAAATTTAATTAATTATTATTATTATTTATTTATAGAAACTACCTATAAAGATATCATTTAAGTACAAACACCTTTAAAATATGTATATAATATATAAATTCTTATGAAATTGAAATAAAATATTCAAAACGAAGTTTTAAAATTTGCTCTTAGAGATTGTTAATCCAAACGTACCTATTATATACATATAAAATATCACGACAAATAATATATTTATTCCTGTTTCGCTTATAAATGCTATCTATAATCTTTTAAAATTTTTATTTATAATCTGTACCGGGCGGAGTGACGATTCCGTCCTTACAACTTCTAATTATTTACTTTCCTACCTCATTTTGTGACTAGCTTAAGTGTGTTTCCATCTCATTATTAGTATACAGATTTTACTCACTGACCCGCTTGGTCGGTTTTACGAAATCTTAAAACTGTACGAAATTGACAGCCCCAAAGATAGTTCTATCCTTTTGTATTTGATTTACGGCCAGTTTTAGTAGCAAATGTGAATTTTTCAATTTTATCATAGTAGTTCTGAAAATACACATTTGCTAATGGATTTAACTGAAAGATTTTGTTCAACTGAATAAGCATTTGGCACTGGCATGAGGAAGTGTTAAGCTAAATGAGATCAAAAAACTCAACATTCTTTAACTTTTCCCAAGAGCTTGTGTGGAAATTTCACTTTTGTTTAAGACTTTTCCATGCTGTTAACATTGGAATGGAATAGTTATAACCGTGTGGAGCAAGGCTGCCTTATCAGTTATCACAGATGAAAAAGCAGCCAGTGGGCAGTGGCTAGGTGTGCATGATATTTTATGGTTTCCTACGACTAAATAAACGAAAGTAATTTGCAAGACTTGTATATCCTACTTATAATAACTCTGAATGAACTGAATGTATTTTAAAAGTAGAATTTTGTGTTTGTCAGTTTTAAGTCTTTTATGAATTATTCGATGGAATAAATCGTGTTTTTTTTGTTCATCTATAAGACCTTCCAAAAGTTCCAAACTTGTACAGTGCTGTAAATGTTTACATTGATGGACAATGCAATACAAGAATGTCCTCTTTCAAGGCGAAATCTGCCCGCGAAATTATTAACCTATGAATTGCGCAAAAACCACAAAAATGTCTCTTAATAGATTTCGCGGGGGAATATTGTTTATTTAAACAATTTTTTTTATGAAGAAATGATTTCATTTAAATATTAATGTATATTCTATGGAAGTATTTTGATCTATCGGTACACTCGTACCTTTAACTATTTTGTGCACACAATCGTTTAATATCAGAGCTCATCCATACCAAAGCACAATTTGGTTTTAAATTCTTCCCATTCGATGTATGAATCTGGTGATAGGACAATATATATCATTGTATTTAGTAGTCTAATGTGTGCCTGTTGTATTGAAATTATGTCAGGCACTTAAAACTGATACTGCACTAGATATTGCCTTATTTGGTTATGATGATAATGACTGTGTCTTGACATATTGTATGGCTGTTACATAATATTAGAGTGTATGAGAAAAAGGAATATGTTGTGATTTATGACTTGAGTTCAAAGTAAGCGGGAAACGTAGTCTTGTGATAATGTATAAAATGTGAATAAATTATGAAGTATTATTATTTTCTTTCATTTATTTTTTACCAGAACACCAAGGAATCAAAAATCCCACGGACATCATTGATTTTCCCAGGACAAAAAATAGCCTATAATGATAAAGTCACTCTCCGCACTTTAAACTCTGTGCAAAAATTATCTTGTAGCGGGATTCAAGGACAAAGCTACATTCACATTTAAATTTATATAAATATGTAGTATGTAACAAAGTAATGAATAAACTCATTAAGGACAGCGGCTCGATAGCGGTTATTATTTTGACGGTTGACATGTGAATGTAAGATCCGGATTGTGTACACACTTTTTTCGAAAGAGGATTTTTGCGCATAAAAATGTAAATTTAACTGTTTCACTTAAAACTATCAGTCAGGGGGGTGAAACTTTCTTATCATTGCCTTCCTGAAAAATTATGCGAAACTACTGCCATCTATCTGAACAGGTACAGTTAAAAGTTTATTATAGTTTTACATTAGCATCGATAGGTGGAGCTAGTCAATACTAACAAAATTAAGTTATTATATATGAGGATACGTTGATAAAAATGTTTTCACTTTTTAGTTTAATTTATTCATTTTAATTTTACAATTTTTAATTCCCTCACCGGATAAGAAAGAAAAACCAAATGTCAAAGGCTGTCAAATGACTTTTGATTGACATTTGACTTAATTCTATTTTTGTATTGATATTTATGGTACAACGATCTTTTTAGTTCAAAAGTTTTAGTGAAGGTGTTTCGTGCTAATTTTTGATCTGATCTGCTCTTTTGACTTCTTGATATCTTCAACGTTTGACCCTGCTTCTTCCTTGGACCCTGTGATAGCTATTATACGATTGACCAACCGCTGTGCATACCCGGACCTTTCTTTTGCTTTTTCGATTTGGATTCAACGAAACTTTTATTATGCCGAGGAAGTCGGCTTTCAAGTGCTATTTTGGGTGTAATCCCTATAAAGGTATGGTTTGTTTCATTTTATCTTCTTACAAAACTCTAGACGAAATAAAATAACCGATATCGAGTCCCATAGCATTTTATTTAGAACAATATTGTTTTATTTTCTTTCAGGAAAACTTCATCACTTCCCACCATCAGAATACCCTTATTCTGAAAAATTTAATGAATGGAAAATGGTATTACGTGAAACTGACAAAGAAAAGGGTGACAAATATATATACAACAACATACATATATGTGATCACCACTTTGAAAACTTTTACATAACAGCCAGTGGACGTCTTACTAAAAACGCAGTTCCATCATTAAATGTTGGTAAGTACCATTCTAATATGGATAACAAACAATAAAACAAAGCGTAGTCGCTTTATTTTACAGTGAAAGCACTGTTCTACTTCATTCCCTCTAAAAGTATTTTCTTTCATTTGTATGAAATACCTTTTTATTCTTTAAAGAGAACCATGACAGTCTAGTAGTTAAGACGTTGGTAGGCTTAAGGTAAGGGTAAGCTTCTTCTTGGTGCAGGGTGTGTTGGAACCCTCGTAAACTTAGTTATAAGTTGAATAATAGTTATCACTTACATGTATTACAAATATCATATTGACCTTTCATAAGTGCATGTAAGTGGTCTAGGTAAAATAAAGATATTTTCTATTTCTATTGTGCAGGATACTTCTCAAAACTGTTTGAGATTTGTGTATTAAAACAATTGTCTGTACAAGAAGAAGAAACCATTATGACGAAGCTTACCTGCCTGAGAGTTCTTAATAATGTTCTCAAAATACATATAAATTTATCTTTTTGTAGGACTGACACACCAAGCTACCAATCTTAGAGATTTGACTACATGTTCCGCATCTCATACCGAAATATCTGATAATGCAGAAGCCAATTGTGGCCAAGGTAAATATATACATTTTTTGTATTTACTGGTACCTAATTTTGGGGAACCTATGTATATGCCAGCTATAGAGCCCTAATAAAAAGCAGTTAATAACATAGGTTATTAAGCCCATCCAGCAAAGTGGGATCCCACAATTCAGTGGGAACAAAACAAGTAATTTTACCAACTCACACAAATTTTAGTTAAGTTTATTAATCTGTATAAGATATTATGTACATGTTTGTATTTAACACACTTTTACTGGCTTGGTATGTATGTAATAAAAATCTATGAACATGATTAGATTAATTTGAAACTTTGCATACTTATCATCAGTGGCGGGAGAGTTTTCAATGATTAATAGTTACCCACTCAAGTATGATTCTAGTTTATTAAACCAATTCAGCATCTATATATTTATTATTTAATATTCGTTTCTTTTGTTTAAGGGTCAACTAGAGAAATTGTGCCAATGTGTAAGAATCCACCTGCCAATGCTAGCAGTACTGTAGTGAAATCCCAAAGACATCCTTTTATCAAAAAAGGTCAGTACTTACTACTAGTTCTCTCTTTCTCTACATTACTAAGTATATTTAACCAAAATAGCTTATAAGTGAATAATTCTTAAATACTTACAATTTTATAAGTGGCAATATATTAGTGCCTACTTAATTCTAGATTTATTTTATTAAGGATATGTTGCTAATTCGGTGGTCAAATTGAACTTTAAACCTATTCTTGAAATGATGATTTCATGAAGTTATCTACAAGTACCCTGCCATACAAGCTGACAAATGAATTGTTTCTGTTCTTTCAGGAACTAAATGCAGTAAAGTTAAATATTCGAAAGAATATGCTCAGGTGAAAGTTCAACTTCTAAAACTGAAAGAAAAATGCAAAAACTTGACCCAACAAGTAAAACAAGCAGCAAAGTTGTCACAAAATAAAGCTTTTTTAAGAGCTATTGAAAAACTGCCAGAACCAGCTGCAATTTTCGCCAATATGCAGTTCACGAAGACTTCAATTAAACCAAGAGGGAGGAGATTCACAAATAAGGAGAAAATTTTGTGCCTTACAATATTTAAACAAAGCCCAAAAGCTTATAAATTGATGCAAAGACTTTTTGCTTTGCCATCAATAAGAACAGTCCAGAAGATTTTAAACAGTGTCACAATCAAGCCTGGTATTAACGAGTTTGTTATGCAACATCTCAAAAAAGCTGTGGAAAAATTACCAGAGGAAAAAAAAATATGCACACTTATATTCGATGAAGTGGCATTAACTCCTGGGTTATATTATCATAAAACCTGGGATATGATTATCGGCTTTGAAGATTGTGGGCAACATAAGACCAACAAAATCGCTGACCATGCACTCGTATTTATGGTCAAAAGTTTAAAAGGAAAATATAAGCAGCCAGTATCTTTTACTTTCTGTCAGGGTACAACTAAAACAGCAGAGTTGAAAAATTTACTAAAGGAAGTATTAAAAGCTGTTGAAAGCACTGGATTAAAAGTAATTGCCACAGTTTGTGACCAGGCTACTACTAATGTTAATGTGATAAACAGCTTAATAAGTGACACAAAAAGAAAATATTCAGTTGAAGGCAAGGAATATAAAAGCCTAGCGTTTGAAATTGACAGTTCTAAAATATTCCCCATATTTGACACTCCACATCTCCTAAAAGGATTAAGAAATAATCTTTTGACAAAGGATTTGCGATACATACAAAATGGAGAAGTTAAATATGCAAAGTGGCAACATTTACAAATGCTGCTTGATGCTGATCCAGGAGCGGATGACATGAGATTGATAAATAAATTAACGGAGAGTCATGTTATGAAGGAGAAAATTCCAAAAATGAAAGTTAAAAATGCTGCACAAGTTTTCAGTCAGAGGGTGTCTGCTACAATGAGGTATTTGTCCAGTAAGTATCCTTATATTATATTTAATTTCTAGCAGTTATATATATTTGAGACCTACTCAAGTCTTAACTGATGATGATAACATATTAATACAGAAAGTAAAGACTGAAATATCGCAGCATATCTAAAAAAATAGCATTAATATTCTTTGCCGTGTTAATTAATGTCAATTCCTCAATTCCAGTTTGCCCTTTGGGTAAAAACATAGAAGATATAAATTATTTACCAATTCAGAATTAATATATATGCCTTCTTACAAATTATGTAGTAATGTGATTTTTTCCCATCATAATAGAACAAAGTAGTATTAAAGTCACTTACTGAAATAAAAAATTGTAGCGTAATATTTTTTTTCTTTTTATTTCAGATCACGATATTCTTCCTAGGGAGTGCCTTGGCACAGCAGATTTATTGCTGATTTTTGATAAACTTTTTGATACATTCAACGGGCATTCATACCAGGACTCCGAAAAAAAATTCAAGAGTGCATTAAAAAAAAACTCTCCCCATTTCAAGCTTTGGGACGAGTCTCTGCCAGTACTAAGATCTATGGGCTTCAAAACCGAAAAAAAATTAAGAGATGGCACTACATCAACAAAATTTGAACAGGTCCCCTCTCTTAAACATTGGATAGCCAATATAAATGTTTTCAAAGAAATGTACACATTCTTAAATGAAACTCACCAAGTAAGTAGTCTGTTGACAAGAAATTTAAACCAGGATCCATTAGAAAATTTTTTCTGTAACATTAGAAGTAATGGTGTGAGAAATACGTCTCCAACTTGCTCGCAGTTTACAGGGGCATTCAAGACATTATTGGTTAACAATTTAACCTCCCCACACTCAGTGGGGGCAAACTGCGAGCAAGATGACAACACAGCCCTAAAGCCACTTGAGAGTTTGTTAAATTGTGAATTTGAAAAAGAACAAGCCACAGGTACTGTTAATGTGGGTTCTGTGATAAATGAATTTTACTCATCAAGCAATAGCAATTATTATAATAGCACAAGTAAGGAAGCAAAGAGGTATGTTGCTGGCTATATAGTAAAAAAAACTATTCAAAAAATTACTAAAACATGCCATACATGCAGAATGAACTTAGTCAGCACCATACCTCCAAGGAACACTGACTATATTTTAGAAAGAGATTTTACAAGAAGGTCACTTAACTACCCTTCAGAGATATTGTGCGAATTTATAGATGATGTTTGCATCATCATTCAGACATACTTAAATGAAGAACCACATCAACAGCATCTAAAGGCTACCATTATGCAAGTTGCATATTTATTTTGCGATCTAACTCAATTCTCTTGTGTGACACATAAAGCTAATGTACAGAACTTTCTAATAGATAGTATTATAAATATTGTAATTAATAGCTGGTGCACCAACGTCAACAGGATACTTAAAGGGAAATTGACTGTGTGTAACAATAATGCCACAAAAATTCAAGCTTTGAATTATTACAAAACACACAGAAGATACAAATAAATTTTTAAAATAGAAACCATGTTTTTCATTAACTTTTATTGTTTCCTCTGCTCCACTTTGAAATTGCTCTATGATATTTCACTCCATGAAATTTTAAAATACTGCTTATTTATTTTGTGGTATAAAATATATTCATAATCCATTTTAATGTTTAATCAATTACTTTTCTCTATAGGAAACCTTATAATAATAGCTATACAGAATTTTATATACAAATAATAATTATTTATTCCACAAAAAAAAATAAGTGCCTTTTTTTATTGTTTTTTGTTATATTCTATTATGTATTTACGAATTGTAGATCAATTACACATTGTAGGTTTATGGCAATAGTAATAATTGAGACAATTCAGAATCATATTTACAAGTTCTTAATAAAATGTATCAAGATTTTTTAACTTATTATATATGCCGTGTTCGATTTTGTCACAGTAGATAATTATTATTACACATCGATTTTATTAGAACTTGTGAATTAAAGATTCTGTAATTGCCGTACTTACTATTGCTATAATCCTATCTTGTGTAATTGATCTACAATCATTTGTAAAAAATAAATTAAAAATTTGAATTTGGCGGGCTAGCCCGGCGCTACCAGCGTCATCTAACGCCATCTAGCGGTACTTATTTATATTCAAATGATACAGGCAGCGCCATCTCTGTGGCTGGGTACTACAACTTTCCGAAAAAAACTTGAGTGGCGCATCTATCTCCGGGTTAGTGTGTATTATCTATGCTATCAGTGCACCGTGTGATTAGAAGTGAAAGCTATATTTGGTGCTATAATGCAAGTCTAATCGTACGTTATTTACAGAGATTTATGTAATTTTCTCAACGCGTCGGTAGCGTAGAAGTAAAAATTCGCCACCATTTTGGCTCTTCAATGCCACTGGTAGCGTAGATATTCGCTACTTCCCCTACGCCACCAAATAAAGGTGAGTATTTACTCGCAAATAGAGAAAATACCGAGCAAAGCTCGGTCACCCAGATATGGCAGTTAAAATGGCGAGTGAGTTCTCATTTTGTTCGGACTATACAGTAGGTATACTCATGGACATGAGTGATAGGATAACCGAAATTTTACGTACCTACCTGCGTATATTTTGTATCACTTAAAAATAATGTAAGATAAATAAAGTTGATTTTATTCATTCAATGTGTTTCCTTGTGCATTTTCATGTACATATTTACGGTTACTATTTATAAAATACATCAATATATATAATATATAAAATACATTAATATAATTTTACATATGTATGCGAACCTTTATATAACCGTCACTATTATACGCCACTCAACGTCACCGACGCGTAGAAGTTTCTACGCCACCATCGCAATACTTCTGCGCCATATCAGCAAAAAACGGCGGCCTCACCCACATAGCAATAATAAAGTGACTTTGTGCTTTCACATTAATATATTAGATTCTGGAAATAATATTCAATTGTTATTGTTTTGTTTTCAATATTATGATTTTTAAAATGTTCAATTGTTAAACACTCCTTTTTACAATATTATGTTTACATATAGATACAATTATGTATACAGGTTTAGTGACTTATAAAATGTATAAACTAACATCTTATTAATATCATGAAATTCATATTTCTTTCATCGTAAGAATTCTGCATTACTGCTACCTAGTCAAATGTTACTCTTAAAACTTTAGCTCTTAACAGCTTGTGGTTTCCCATGAAGACAGGGCAGGCGAGAACAACCTCTTAAAAGAAATTCAAAGCTGTCGATAAGTGTTGACTCAAGGTCTATTTGCTAAAATATCTAAATTCCTGGAATAGAACAGAATTACTTTGATTTTACAGCATCTGTAAAGGATGCATGGCTCCATGGCTCTTTCTGCAGGTCTTAGGACCATATTAATGTCTAGTGAGCCTTGTTTTAAATACAGACAATTTGGACTGGAAACAGAATAGTGAGCAAAAGAAAAATTGAGTGTGTCCCTATTTACTTAGGTTGTTCTGCAGGTAACTTGGCGTTAAGCGTTAATAACAGTAGAAAAACCACATGACCAA
Organism: Coenonympha arcania; assembly: GCA_036785405.1. Taxonomy (NCBI): domain Eukaryota; kingdom Metazoa; phylum Arthropoda; class Insecta; order Lepidoptera; family Nymphalidae; genus Coenonympha; species Coenonympha arcania. Next base: position 12,070,110 of record CM072067.1, read on the forward strand.
ATGAGAACAAATGGCAGGAGAATCTACTCTTGCTTAGTGTTGATCACTGTCGGCTGTCAATTTTCATGCAAAGTAGGCTAACGCTAAGGGTTATCTACAAGGTCTGCGAGAACGCCAGGCAACGTTCAGTGTCATAGTTGATTCTTAAAAACAACATGTTTTCCTCTATTTGGTCACATGGTTTTTCTACAGTCACGTGGTTTGTCCATACATTTTTATCTACTGTCATGAATGCTAAACAACTGTTACTTTGTCTAGCCCCGCTGGTCTGCTTCCTAGGAACCAGCCTTACTACGTGTAGAAATCTCAATGCACCTAATTATGTGCTTAGTGTCAAAATGTGTGGCGAATAAATACATTTAGAAAATGGCATGTCAGTCTTTTATTTTCAAATATCTATTCCTCAAGTTAATTCCATTTATGGAAGACTGTTTGTAGGTAGAGACAAACAAAAAGTTTTGCTAGATTGTTTAGTTATCTTTTAGATTGCAATCGATAAATAATTTTAAAATCTCCAGCCACTAGATTAAAGGATTTCGGCCCTAATCAGCCACCCTAGTGCTGAGTCACAACTAGTGCTGAATAGTAGGTTTATTCCATAAACCCACTAAGTTAAAAACTACACTAAGTAACACAAAGTTAAAAATCTTTTGTATGTAAGACACAATAGTAAATTCATTGTTATGTATATGTTACAATTTATTAAATTATAGGATGATTACAATACTTAAAGATTAAACAAACAAATATGGCATCTATGATATAAACAAGTCATAGTTACATTAGATCTGAAGTTATTAAAAGCATTATTTTATTTTTATAACGAACTTGCCGAAAAGGTGTCCTGAGCCAAAAGGAAAATATAACATTAATATTATTTTGCTTAATGAAATGATAAGGTTTAATATAGTAATTAAAATTACAAGTTAAATAAATTGTGAATTTGTATTAGACAGTCAATAAATAAATTATATTTGTTAATAAATTCAGTACATTATATTTGTTATCATACATACAGTTTACATAAATATTTTCGTTGTACATATTGGACATAAACATCTGATATTGTATAGTCTTCTTCCTCATGTTGTTTATGACCATCCATGATTTTGATTTATACCAGCGAATCGATCTCAGCCAGTAGTTGTTTACACTAACACTAACAACTTTTGCTTACATTAACACTAACAACTTACAAAATTCAGTATTAATTTATTTCATACAAAAAATGATATTTCTGTAAAGTGACAGTACACTGTTGCGGTTTCGCGCGCCGGCCGCCGCGCCGCGCGCCGCGTATTTGCCACTTGCCGATGTTACAGAGTAGGAACAAGTAGAGTATCTCTGTAAAATATTGAATATTTGATATTTCTCTAAATATCGAGTAAAAAAAGTCGGGGAATAAAAGTTGTTAGTTTACTTAAGTGTAAACAAATATAGGCCGTGAGCGATTTGGTATTTTTCATATAACCCTGTATAGAGATCATTGAAGCAATATTTTGATAAATGACAAGAAAATAGCAATCTTAGATTGGGATTGATTTAAGTTATTTAAGTACAAATAATTTTCCTGATTTACGGATCACAATCAAACGTATGACAATGTAGAGTGATTGAGGAACTTGACATAGTATTATGGTCATTGAATAAAACATTGTATTAAAATCAATAAAATGTTTTATGCTCGAACCATTAACTAATTCTGGACACAAATTGGTTGATTCTGTTGTGCAAAATTTCTAAACTAAACTAATTTAAAATAGTGCTATCGTTTTCCCAAGGGAACAGTTTGAAAAGGATAGATCTATTTTAAATTAGTTTAGTTCAGAGATTTTGTACTTCAGAATTAGCATCACTCTATCTTCCAATATTGGTTTTTGATTTTTGAGAAGTTGGCAAACTACTGCCTACTGTTTGTAGTTCTATTAACATAACGTCCTCTATGGTTTACTCCGGAGGCCTCTTGTGCTCCCCCCAGCCGTGGAAGCACTTGGTGAACCGCCGCGACTCCTTATCCTTCAGTGTGAGGAACAGTTTCCGCGGCCTCTCGGGCTGCATCGTCTTCATGTGTTGGATATATACCTGACAGACAAAGGTAACATTAAGGCTTGAAGAGATGGCATACTGGCTCTTTTTTATGATGTTTAAGTCAAAATGTTAAAATAACTGATCATCGAATCCTTACAGAAAAAATATGTAACGTAAAATAAAGGTTTAATGAAAAATCGTTATTGACAAGAAAATGAATTTTCTCAAAACTTTGATTGAGAGTTTTATTTTCAGGCCTTCTAACAATCGTGTAAACTCTTAAACTTTTAAACTTTAAAGGCGTCTGGCAGAGGGTTGCCATGATACCAAGTGTCTGACAATGCATAGCGTGATTTCTAATACTATTCTAAAGAAAATATAAAAAAATTAGACTTTATTCTTTGACGTAAGATTTTTTACATGTTTATTACTTGTTATCTCCCAAAGCCACCATGATCCAAACAAACATCCAAACAAACATTCTTCCCAGTGTTGAGGACAATACGCAGAGAAACTTTCAGCTTTTATAAAATAAGGAAGGTCTGGCACGCGCTGGCTCTTAGTCCATATGGTTGGTACTGCCTCTCATAAAATGAAACTCATATTTACATAGAAAGTAGAAACTCTATGCTTGAGATCAGCGATCAGCCGAGGAATGTCAAGCGGGAATTTCTAAGTATATTTACCTGAGCAGACTTGTAGGCAAGTTTGATTTCGACCTCCGAACACCTGGCACCGAGCCACAGGAACACTTGCTCTCCGTTGTCTAAGATCATGATGTCATCATCCGCCAGGTCATCCTACACCGATTAGTGATAAACGGTCACAATTCACAACCCATAAGGTAAATATGTAATCAGTGCAATGATTGATTAAAAAGTGGGTCAAGTGCGAGTCGAACTCGCGCACGGGGGTTCCATACTATACAAGATAATATGAAAAGATAAGAACCGCTTTCGTTAACGAATCGCAAGTAAACTTTGTTTGTAGAAGTTAATAAATGTCAGATTTTTTCGACGCTATTTATCTCGCCAGTTTGCCTAATAAAGCAAAAACTATTGACAACCTCCCTGGCGCAGTGGCGGCGTACACGGTTTCGAGTTGGAGGTCGCGGGTTCGATTCTCGCCACGGGCCACTTTGGAATTTTATAATTTCTAAATTGGTTCAGGTCTAGTCTGGTGGGAGGCTTTGACCGTGGCTCGACGACGATTTAGCGTTCCGGTGCGATGCTTGTAGAAACCGATGGGTTAAATTTATTTACCCTTCAAAGTTAGCACGATAACATCTTAGGCTGCGTCATCACTTACCATCAGGTGAGATCGCAGTCATGTACTAACTTGTATAGAGTAAAAAAAAAAATTATACAAAAGTGACTGTTACGCTAACAGGGGTGTGTGGTCAAGGTGGCGCGAGTTAAATGGTCTGTTCCCATCTCAAAAATTCCAAACGCGTTTAAAGAAGTTTTCATTTCAAAAAAGGTCTTCTCTACCCCAGTATACCTGGCAGAAGTCCGTGCACTTCTCGGAGACGGTGAAGTAGCCCTTCTCGTTGGAGCAGCGGAACAGGCGCGTGTAGTTGAGGTACTCCGCGTCTGAGTCGTAGGGCTTGCGGCCGCCGAGCGCCACCCAGAAGAAGTTGTCCGGCTCCTTGCCTTCGTTTAACACCTATGGGGAACGTAAGTACGATGTTATATTAGTCCCGAGATGTAGGCAAGGGTAATGACGAAGGTTTATTACCAAATACCAAGGTACCTTACCAAAGTGGCTAATAATTCTATATAATTTTAATCTTTAATCTACATATTGATTTTAAAATTAAAACTTTGGATTGAAGCACGTGCTAGACCATTTTGCCCATCGCAGTAGTCACCCAGAACGATTATTTCCGGATAAAATCATTATGCGGTGCGGTGGACACACTGTCTTACAGTTTTACTTTGCGGAAATGGAAGTCCGAAGTACTTAAGGAAGCACAAAACTGTATATCTCTACGACTCCTTCGACCCCTGCAGCGGGTACACACCTGCATGCTGATCCAGGGGCTGTTGAACTTCTCGTTCGCGATCTGCTAGATGAGCCTCGCGCAGTCCTCGTCGCTCTTGCTGCCGATCCACACGATCCACACGTACGCGATCGCGAAGGATGACTCTTTCGACCCCTGCAGCGGGTACACACCTGCATGCTGATCCAGGGGCTATTGAACTTTTCGTTGGCGATCTGCTCGATGAGCCTCGCGCAGTCCTCGTCGCTCTTGCTGCCGATCCACACGTACACGATCGCGGACGACGACTCCTTCGACCCCTGCAGCGGGTACACACCTGCATGCTGATCCAGGGGCTGTTGAACTTTTCGTTGGCGATCTGCTCGATGAGCCTCGCGCAGTCCTCGTCGCTCTTGCTCCCGATCCACACGTACACGATCGCGGACGACGACTCCTTCGACCCCTGCAGCGGGTACACACCTGCATGCTGATCCAGGGGCTGTTGAACTTTTCGTTGGCGATCTGCTCGAGGAGCCTCGCGCAGTCCTCGTCGCTCTTGCTGCCGATCCACACGTACACGATTGCAGAGGACGACTCCTTCGACCCCTACAGCGGGTACACACCTGCATGCTGATCCAGGGGCTATTGAACTTTTCGTTGGCGATCTGCTCGATGAGCCTCGCGCAGTCCTCGTCGCTCTTGCTGCCGATCCACACGATCCACACGTACGCGATCGCGAAGGATGACTCTTTCGACCCCTGCAGCAGGTACACACCTGCATGCTGATCCAGGGGCTATTGAACTTTTCGTTGGCGATCTGCTCGATGAGCCTCGCGCAGTCCTCGTCGCTCTTGCTGCCGATCCACACGTACACGATCGCGGACGACGACTCCTTCGACCCCTGCAGCGGGTACACACCTGCATGCTGATCCAGGGGCTGTTGAACTTTTCGTTGGAGATCTGCTCGCTGAGCCTCGCGCAGTCCTCGTCGCTCTTGCTGCCGATCCACACGTACACGATCGCGGACGACGACTCCTTCGACCCCTGCAGCGGGTACACACCTGCATGCTGATCCAGGGGCTGTTGAACTTTTCGTTGGCGATCTGCTCGAGGAGCCTCGCGCAGTCCTCGTCGCTCTTGCTGCCGATCCACACGTACACGATTGCAGAGGACGACTCCTTCGACCCCTACAGCGGGTACACACCTGCATGCTGATCCAGGGGCTATTGAACTTTTCGTTGGCGATCTGCTCGATGAGCCTCGCGCAGTCCTCGTCGCTCTTGCTGCCGATCCACACGTACGCGATCGCGAAGGATGACTCTTTCGACCCCTGCAGCGGGTACACACCTGCATGCTGATCCAGGGGCTATTGAACTTTCCGTTGGCGATTTGCTCGATGAGCCTCGCGCAGTCCTCGTCGCTCTTGCTGCCGATCCACACGTACACGATCGCGGACGACGACTCCTTCGACCCCTGCAGCGGGTACACACCTGCATGCTGATCCAGGGGCTGTTGAACTTTTCGTTGGCGATCTGCTCGAGGAGCCTCGCGCAGTCCTCGTCGCTCTTGCTGCCGATCCACACGTACACGATTGCAGAGGACGACTCCTTCGACCCCTGCAGCGGGTACACACCTGCATGCTGATCCAGGGGCTATTGAACTTTTCGTTGGCGATCTGCTCGATGAGCCTCGCGCAGTCCTCGTCGCTCTTGCTGCCGATCCACACGTACGCGATCGCGAAGGATGACTCTTTCGACCCCTGCAGCGGGTACACACCTGCATGCTGATCCAGGGGCTATTGAACTTTTCGTTGGCGATCTGCTCGATGAGCCTCGCGCAGTCCTCGTCGCTCTTGCTGCCGATCCACACGTACACGATCGCGGACGACGGCTCCTTCGACCCCTGCAGCGGGTACACACCTGCATGCTGATCCAGGGGCTGTTGAACTTTTCGTTGGAGATCTGCTCGCTGAGCCTCGCGCAGTCCTCGTCGCTCTTGCTGCCGATCCACACGTACACGATCGCGGACGACGACTCCTTCGACCCCTGCAGCGGGTACACACCTGCATGCTGATCCAGGGGCTGTTGAACTTTTCGTTGGCGATCTGCTCGAGGAGCCTCGCGCAGTCCTCGTCGCTCTTGCTGCCGATCCACACGTACACGATTGCAGAGGACGACTCCTTCGACCCCTACAGCGGGTACACACCTGCATGCTGATCCAGGGGCTGTTGAACTTTTCGTTGGCGATCTGCTCGAGGAGCCTCGCGCAGTCCTCGTCGCTCTTGCTGCCGATCCACACGTACACGATTGCAGAGGACGACTCCTTCGACCCCTACAGCGGGTACACACCTGCATGCTGATCCAGGGGCTATTGAACTTTTCGTTGGCGATCTGCTCGATGAGCCTCGCGCAGTCCTCGTCGCTCTTGCTGCCGATCCACACGTACGCGATCGCGAAGGATGACTCTTTCGACCCCTGCAGCGGGTACACACCTGCATGCTGATCCAGGGGCTATTGAACTTTCCGTTGGCGATTTGCTCGATGAGCCTCGCGCAGTCCTCGTCGCTCTTGCTGCCGATCCACACGTACACGATCGCGGACGACGACTCCTTCGACCCCTGCAGCGGGTACACACCTGCATGCTGATCCAGGGGCTGTTGAACTTTTCGTTGGCGATCTGCTCGAGGAGCCTCGCGCAGTCCTCGTCGCTCTTGCTGCCGATCCACACGTACACGATTGCAGAGGACGACTCCTTCGACCCCTGCAGCGGGTACACACCTGCATGCTGATCCAGGGGCTATTGAACTTTTCGTTGGCGATCTGCTCGATGAGCCTCGCGCAGTCCTCGTCGCTCTTGCTGCCGATCCACACGTACGCGATCGCGAAGGATGACTCTTTCGACCCCTGCAGCGGGTACACACCTGCATGCTGATCCAGGGGCTATTGAACTTTTCGTTGGCGATCTGCTCGATGAGCCTCGCGCAGTCCTCGTCGCTCTTGCTGCCGATCCACACGTACACGATCGCGGACGACGGCTCCTTCGACCCCTGCAGCGGGTACACACCTGCATGCTGATCCAGGGGCTGTTGAACTTTTCGTTGGCGATCTGCTCGATGAGCCTCGCGCAGTCCTCGTCGCTCTTGCTGCCGATCCACACGTACACGATCGCGGAGGACGACTCCTTCGACCCCTGCAGCGGGTACACACCTGCATGCTGATCCAGGGGCTGTTGAACTTCTCGTTCGCGATCTGCTAGATGAGCCTCGCGCAGTCCTCGTCGCTCTTGCTGCCGATCCACACGATCCACACGTACGCGATCGCGAAGGATGACTCTTTCGACCCCTGCAGCGGGTACACACCTGCATGCTGATCCAGGGGCTATTGAACTTTTCGTTGGCGATCTGCTCGATGAGCCTCGCGCAGTCCTCGTCGCTCTTGCTGCCGATCCACACGTACACGATCGCGGACGACGACTCCTTCGACCCCTGCAGCGGGTACACACCTGCATGCTGATCCAGGGGCTGTTGAACTTTTCGTTGGCGATCTGCTCGAGGAGCCTCGCGCAGTCCTCGTCGCTCTTGCTGCCGATCCACACGTACACGATTGCGGAGGACGACTCCTTCGACCCCTGCAGCGGGTACACACCTGCATGCTGATCCAGGGGCTGTTGAACTTCTCGTTGGCGATCTGCTCGATGAGCCTCGCGCAGTCCTCGTCGCTCTTGCTGCCGATCCACACGTACACGATCGCTGACGACGACTCCTTCGATCCCTCCAGCGGCACGTTCAATATGTAGCTGCGTTAAATATTAACATCCAATTATACATAAAATCCAAATGTCAGTTTGCCAAACAAAAAAAACAAATATAATATGTAAAACTTCTCTTCACTTTTACAGTGCAAGAAAGACTTAATAGAATGGCAGTGTAAAGGATTGTCTTGGTGTGTAGGCTACTCACCAGAAGGCGCTGTTGAGGTTGGAGGCGTCGGCCTTTACTTGCACGAGGCGCGTGCACAGCGCCGAGCCGTTACTCCGCAGCTCGAACAGCTCCACCGCCGGCTTGCCACTCTCCTGAACACAATCACTCATTATAAGATGCTATGGAATGTTCTTAAGTCTATTGAATAGACTATAAAACTTAACTGTACTAACTGAACTAGACTATAGAATAAATTCTAAGCGAATAGACTCTATTCGATTACAATTTGTCGCTACAAGTACGTGCCTTAGAGAATAGATGCCTTTTGAGAATACCGGCCGCGCTACAAAATTAAAGCGAACGAACTATATATGATCACTCTTGACAGCAGTCGTAGTTATGAGTTATGCTTGTCACTGCAGCTTTTGCGATGATCCTTCAACGGCTCTTATTGGTAGCATTGCGAGAGCACCCAGTGAGGAAGAATTTGGTAGCAGCCCTGATAATATCAGTTCATCTTGTAGGGGATTCATCACGTGAACGCGTGCCTTCCACTCGCCCTTGAACCACAAGGTACCTCCCTTCTACATATTTACGACATATCACATAATATGATAATTATCACTGTGGCCGAGTATGGAGTGTAGAAGGTAAGGAGAACGGTCTCAGTGATAAACAGAAATTACCATACTTCAGTCCACCGACAACAGCTACTCCCAACCATACCGGAGCTATAGCCACACAATTTTAGAAGATTTTTGAATCGTTTTTTACTGATAACATCTGTACCTTTTTCCACTTGCTCTTCTATGACGACCGAATGGCGTAGCGCTAGCGAACCTGCCGTGTGCGCCGGAGGTCGTGGGTTCAATTCCTACTACTGGTAAATCGGTTCTTCACAGCTCTACACTCTATAAAACAAAAGTCACCGGTTTCTGATTCCTCTTCCCGTCTCGTATAATGAAGCGTCGTCTGAAGTGAGACATGAACTTGAGGCTCTCCTGCTGCTGGTGCGTGCGCACGACGTCCAGGCGCCGGCACAGCTGCTTGAACTTGCGCTCCAGCCCGAACGTGAACGTGAGCCAGCCCATGTTGGGCGCGCGCCGGCCTTGCCAGAAGTACACCACCCACGATGCGCTTTCGGCTTCCGCTTCCGCGTCTGGTTCGGCCTCGTCTGCGCCCTCGCCGTCGTCATCCGCCTGAGAAAAGAAGAATAATAATAAATATATACGGGACATTTTACACATCGCAATCTAGCCCCAAAGTAAGCGATAGCTTGTGTTATGGGTGCTAGATGACTGATAAATATACATACATAGTAATATACATAAATATAATATATTGAAAAACACCCAGACACTGGAAAACATTCATGCTCATCACACAAACATTTACCAGTAGTGGGAATCGAACCCACGACCTTCGGCGCATACGGCAGGTTCGCTACCACTACGCCATTCGGTCGTCAAAATTATAACAAATGCAGAAAATAATCTTATTTATAAATACAAATAATTTTTAAAAAGATGGTAATGGTCATTTGAGTAGTGGCTTCGGTCAGAACTCGAAGAGGACAAACATGCTACAGTTGCGGTGAACAAGGGCATATCAGATCAGACTGCCGGACGATGATGGATTTGACAGGGGACAACAACAGTGGGTATCTATTAGCTGACGTCAAAGACGAACAACCAACTGATGTATTGACCTGGCTAAGAGCCCTTGATTATGATGAGACGGAGGACGTGCTAAAGATCACAAAATAAACACGCATGCTCGCAATGCAATAAACAAGCACGCAAGCACGCTTACACACAAACGCACACACACACACATCCACTCGGTAACACACCCTCACACATGTTCACTCACGCACACACACAAACGCACACACTCAAGTAATTTATAAGCTAAGCAAGTTTTTTTGACGTGACAACGTCTTATAAATCGATAGAGCCGGCTGCACGCACAAAAAAACATGACTCATCCGGCGTTACCGGCGTTACCTCGCTCGCGTTACCTCGCTCTGAATCGTTCGATGTAAGGCTTGAAGTGCAAGCGAGAGTTGTCACGTTCAACTATCGTTAGTAAACCGACTTTACAAACAACCATTTTTTTTTTTAATTGTAACAGTAAGTGTAATTATGAGGTTTATGTACATTAACATTCAGGAAGGATCTACCCTCTGCAACACAGATTTTCCTTCCGCAGAGGGTAGAGCATTCATTTGTTTGCAATAATGTCATGGGATTAAAGCAATAAATAAATAAAATAAATAAATAAAAATAAATTGACATACTGGGCAAGGCTATAGAATTAAAAATGTCTATAGTTTAAATTAAACAATTAGAAAATCATAAATCCAAAAAAAGATTAGAAAAAATTGCATGTGAGAAGTTCATTAAGAATATGGCTTTCAACTGAGCTGTTGGTGTCAAATCAAACATTTTTGACACCAGTAAACTGGCGATATTTATTCACGTGGTCTGCCGGGTCCTGTGTATACGTCTATTTGCATACGTTGCTTACGTGAGAACCAGGTATGTCCGTACCTAAATTGATCGGTACTAACCTCTTCCGGCATCACGTATCGGCAAAGGAACACATAGCAGTCGCAGCTGTAGAAGACGCCCAGCTCGTGGTCGGGCAGGCGCACGAAGTGTCGGCCCTCCAGGACGAAGGCCTCCATCGCTTCCAGGTCTTCGTTCCACTCGTCCGACAGCGTCTTAGCCTCCGCCGCCGACATCGCCGGCTGACGCGGGGTGAACAGCGCTGACAGGTCCGTTCTGAGGAATGACAAATAATTAGACTTACATCCAGATGTAACCTCAAAATTGACGCGCTACCTGCTAACAACTGACCTCTATTATACTAGTACGCTGGACCTCAGATTGTCAACATAAAAAAAGACACTTGATTTTTGCCACTTTGGCGCTGACTGCTGCGTAACCTGGCGTGAGCGTCCTTGGAAATAAGATAAAATGACATTCAAAACGACAGTCACAAGCAACAAATGTCAACTTAATACCATGGACCTTCGAGGAGGCCGCTAAAAATCGGCACAAAAGATAAAATGTCAATTGTATAAAATGTTTGATCCAGAGTACTAGTTTAATAGAGATCTGTGCTGCTAAAAGACCATTTATTTGTATGATTTTAAATTTTTCAAGGGCTCAATACCGTGACTCGCGACCTACTTCCGCGTAGTACAATACGTACTGACACGATGACGATGATACAACGCTCGAAAACATCTGATTTTGGACGTCATCGGGGCGGCGAAATGAGTGCGGTAGTTGCGGTACAAAACTCATCTTTTGTGGCACGTATTCTTCCTGCCTGCCCTAAAAAATTTTTCAATTGTCCCTGAGTCGCATTCCGTCCTTTTTCCGCAATTCCGCTATGAGCAGCTATCCCCTCTATGTTTTGTTCAGCGCTGTTCAGCGCTTGACTGAAAGAGGATATAATCACTACGTGCTTGACTTACTTGCTTGCGACTTGTATATAGTGGATATAGAATCAACTCACTTGGTCTCCTGCTGCTTGGCCCACGACGCGAGGTCGGCGCCGGTGCGCGCCACCGACTCGGCCGTGCGCGTGAAGTCCACCGCGATCACCTCCTCCCAGCCCGCGAAGTACGTCTTGAATACCTGGGAGCAATGTAACAATAAAACATTGGATTGATGCACTTATTTATTTATTTTATTATGAATCAAATACAATTAAAAAAACACTGAAAAATCCACAGTGGTTTGTTCTCAGTGCCTATAGCTGCAACGATTAGGTGCCTTGTTACTTAGAATGGACTTAATTCTAAAAGAAGTCATTTATAGCAGCGGCAAGCAAGCCATGTTTCTTATAGCAAACTTTTTTAAAAGTATTGTAACGTGGCATAAAACTGGGCGAACGCAATATACTAAAATCTCCCCGGCTAAGGTGTTTTATGCCCGTCACAGAGAATTTACCTACCTATACGTGGAATTGGAGTGGAATGAAACACAGAAATTAATCTACAATTATAATGGTAATTCAAATACGAAAGAGAAACATTATACACAAAGAAATCTTTACTATAAGCTAAAAGACAAAAAAAATCTAACTTAAATAATTTGCTAACATACCTATTAACTATCTGTTATTATAAATGTATATATCTTATTTAATAATTACACATGCTCAATCGATGGAGCCGTAGGTTCACAGAATTATTATTCTAACCACGTATTGTCGCAAATAGCGATCATAGCCTAAGGTTATCTCTGGCTGTACCAAGCCGTAAATAAAATTTTATCGGACTATACCAGTATCAGAAATATTGTTCTAAATGGTTCTACAACCGTAAATAAACAAGGATGGTACCTCCGGTCATGTTTATCCTACGGTAAACGTTGCGTGATGACGCGCCGAGCGAAGTGTCTCAGCCCGCAGCCGCGACCGAAACCACGGAGCGGAGCGAAGATGTGTCGTGCGGCCGCCGCAGCTGGCGGTGCGACAGCGGCGACAGGCGCCGGATGATTTCTCGCAGAACCCCGAGGTTAGCCTTCTCACGAAAGGCTGTCGATGTCTAACCCGATAGGATTAACCCATCCAGGATTTCAAAACCACAAGAAATAACCTTTTCTTTACTTCCCGACCTGGAATTTAGAGAAATACGACAAATAAAACCCGTACAAAACGCTAGCTGCCCCCGGTGCCCCGGCATACCCAAGCGACATGAAGGAATAGAAAATGCTTACCATAAAAATGGCACTCCCAATTTTCCCGCCAAACTAGTGGTTGAACTATGCCAGTTGCATCGCCGGCCTCGTGCAGCTCGCGTACCGCTTCTCAAGGAGTCAAACCCCCATCTTCCAGATTTCTGGATTACAAAAAATTAAGACGAGCGACTGGTCTAACGAACAGTAACTCACTCTTTGAATGACTGAGTCGAAATAATACCGAATGGTTCCCGCGTTAACTCTTATAGCCGTCGCTTGACGAAAGAAAAAATAATTGGCCAAGTTAGAACCGCCGCGTCCACGAGGGTTCCGTAAGTGAAATTTTATTCTTCTCTTTTAGGAAAACAACCCTGAAACGAGGTGAAACGGGGAATTCCTTATCTCAGCTAAATGATAAACCCGGTAGGCTCCTTTTGGATTTCTAGACAACAGCTATTTCCCTATATTTTGTCCTGAAAATCAAGAAATTTTACAAACCCAAATTTTAGTCCCCTTTTTGTATTTAGTCATTCAAGCATGAATGCTGTTATACAAAGGTGCCCCGTATGGCGATCGACCATATCGATCGAAGATATTTTCTGCTTTTATGGTCTACACAATTTCAGTGCGGAACCCTTTTTTTGCTTCAAAACAAGATAAGGGCATCCTGTCTGAACAATAGCGTGATTTACGAGGCTTGTCACGATTTGAATTTTCAAGATTAGACTGTTTACGATTTTTCATATTGAAAAAATGCCTTATCGTGTTTGTTTGCGTTCTATTTCTGAGGTAAATTTTTATTTTTCAAGATCTTAGATAACAATGTTATGATCAAACCATACTAGAAAAAATACGACCTATGTGTGTATAAGAATGTCCCGTTACAATACCCTCTCCTTAGGGAAAAGGTTCAGCCAGGATGAACCGTTTTTCGTTGTCCTCAACGTTGCATCCTAACCAAAAGGTGAGACAAGAAAAAATCTTAGAGAAAGTCTACAAAGTATAATTGAATGCTAAGTCACAAAATTTTTCTAAGTCGTGGAACGAATCCTAACAATCAAAAGCTAATTTAGAATTTTGAATAGCTATGGAACGATTCATAATAATAAAAGTCTAAGTCAATATTAAATCACAACACTATTTACGAAATTTGGAAAAATCCGCTGCCTCTTCAGTCGTCTGCACAAATCTAGGTGGTTTGGGTAAAAAAACTACAAAATAACTGAGCGGACGTTGCCATAATAAACCCGAAAGGGAACAATTCCGCCACAGCATAAAAATTAGGTCAGACCATTCCAGGTACTGAACCCAAAAAACCGTAGGCACTCCCACCTACTAAAAAAATTTATACTCAGCGTCACCTCCCAAAATTGCAACAACTGAAGTATAACAAAATGACCCGAGCCTCACCTAACCAAGTAAGTTGTTGACCCGAAGTACAAAACCACAAAAATCACACCTAGACGCTTGATGCGAGATGTCTGTGTTTTAAAAAATCGGAGAACAATTTTTTCGAAATCATACATCATCTTATAGAGCTTTCAAATTCTTCCATAAAATTTCATACATCCCTTTCATCTCTTCCATCCATCCACACATAAACGAAAAGTAGCACACCAAAATCACAAGTGGCTACCTTCACTAACACTGAGATGTTAAAATACTATGAAACGTATTTAACGCCCTAAAATTGTCTCATAACAACAGCACTCTAAGCTAAATATGCATAAAAAACGAAGCGACTGAAGCAACTCCTAATATAAAAATTTTTCAAAACCGAATTATTAATTAACATAGTTTACCAATATACAAATGTGTGGCAGCAACACTAAATCTAAATTTTCAAAAAATATTTTCTTCAAAAAAAGTTTACCCAACAATGACTTGCCCAAAATACTAAATAACGAAACCGTGCTCGTATTAGTGTGATCCTACTAAATACACCTAATACTCACATTTGAAAAGACAAAAATCAAACTTGGGGTCATTGACGGCATAATTCATAACTAATTACTGTAATTTCCAAAAAAAATTGAATGTTCATATTTCAAAAGCAAAAGAATTTTCGTAGCCGTTGATTTGTTCCATATTTAAATTTTCAAAAAAAAAAATTTTTTTTTTGTTCCAAACCAGTAGTCACGTGATGTAATGAATACTCATTTTTTCTTAAGAAATGAAATTGTATAAGCCATTTGTAATGCGCGTCCTGAATACTTGGAAAAATTTCCATTTTGAATACATTGGTGATTCCGAACGAATGATCACGTGACATAACGAATAATCTCTTTCCCTTACGAAATGAAATTTCACAATCCTATGTTCCATCCTGAATACAATAAAAGAACACAAGTCAAAACCTAGGATCAAAGACTCAAAAAAAGTTGTTAAAGATCAAAAAAGTTTTCGAACGGATCGATACCTCATAAATAAGTTTATCTTTATGTAAAGAATGAAATTGAATGATACGTTGTTCCATTTTGTTAAATTGTTTGGTACAGTCAAAGATTTACAATTGTCAAAACTAAATATTTATGTTGAATTTGGTATATCTATATTCAATATATCATAGGTTGTTATGGAGAAAAGAATGTAATATTTCAAGACCACTATAACAATTTTCATAAACGTAAACAAATCTTTATGTTTGGTATGACAATAATTATCAAAAGTAAAAGTAATGTATCTTTATCTTTAGTATATCAATGGTTATCAAAAGTAAAAGTTAAATATCAATGGTTATTAAAGTAAAAAAAAATTTTTATATCTATAGTTGTAGTATATCAATGGTTATAAAGAGTAGAAAAAAAATTTTTGTATATCTATACTTGTTGTATATCAATGTTATGAAAGTATTAAAAGTTAAAGTATTATAAAATCACTTATTGATTTTTCAAAAAAAAAAATTTTTTTCTTCAAGAGTGGTGCTTGAAAATATGTTCTTATAACTAAACTTATAATTATATGTATAATGAGAAAATAAAAGTTGAGGCTTTAATGGTGCCTGTACGATTTTACACAATGGCATGCAATTATTACGACTCTTAAAATTAACAATTAACATAAGACGAACAGTTTTATAACGCTTACACTGAAGTTAAATGGAAAAAAAAATTTTGTTGCTAAGATAATTGTTTATACTTAAATTTGAAGTTAAGAAATATTGTTGTATTTATGCTTGTAAATTTTTTGATACTGGTATCGTTGTTAACAGGGATAGCTTTTCGATACTTGGTACAGCGTATGTTATATAATATTTTGATTATATCTCCAACTCCACGTTTTATCTTTTGAAATTATGATATCTATGGTTTATTAAAGTGATCTAAACATATTCTGAAAATGTTTATTGTTATAACAGAAATGTTTTGTAAATAGGTAAACGATGATTATATAATGCAAAATTAAGTTGAGAAGGAAAAGAAAAAAAAAATTTTTTTTTTTTTTTGCAAAGATCTACCTAGGGCGCCGCGTATACGGGGCGTCCTATAATTTGCGGAGAAAATAAAATTTAAAAAAAAAATGTTTTTAGAAAGTGAGGAAAAAAAAGTGCATTTATTTTTCTGAAAGAAATTTAGACTCAAAATAAATTTAATAGGGGTTAATCGCGTGGACGCCACGTATAACGGCGTGTAAATAGAAAGAACACATAAAAAAAATTTCAAGGAAAAAAAAGTTTTAAGATTTTGAAATATTAAAGATGTCTAAAGTACAGCCAATTATTAATAAATATCTAATTTGGGCGCTATTTGTAACGCGCTTACTAGTAAACCCTAAAAAAAAAATTTTCGTTAAAAAATGTTTTTGAAAAAATGTTTTGAAAAGAAAAAAAAATGTCTAAGTACGTTTTGCTATTTTAACCCGTTGGACGCCGTCAGTAACGCGTCCCGAATAATAATAAAAAATTCCACTTTGAAATTCAAAAAAAATATTTTTTGAAAATATAATCCTAATTTAATAACAATTTTTTACGTTGGGCGCCATTTGTAACGTGGCATAAAACTGGGCGAACGCAATATACTAAAATCTCCCCGGCTAAGGTGTTTTATGCCCGTCACAGAGAATTTACCTACCTATACGTGGAATTGGAGTGGAATGAAACACAGAAATTAATCTACAATTATAATGGTAATTCAAATACGAAAGAGAAACATTATACACAAAGAAATCTTTACTATAAGCTAAAAGACAAAAAAAATCTAACTTAAATAATTTGCTAACATACCTATTAACTATCTGTTATTATAAATGTATATATCTTATTTAATAATTACACATGCTCAATCGATGGAGCCGTAGGTTCACAGAATTATTATTCTAACCACGTATTGTCGCAAATAGCGATCATAGCCTAAGGTTATCTCTGGCTGTACCAAGCCGTAAATAAAATTTTATCGGACTATACCAGTATCAGAAATATTGTTCTAAATGGTTCTACAACCGTAAATAAACAAGGATGGTACCTCCGGTCATGTTTATCCTACGGTAAACGTTGCGTGATGACGCGCCGAGCGAAGTGTCTCAGCCCGCAGCCGCGACCGAAACCACGGAGCGGAGCGAAGATGTGTCGTGCGGCCGCCGCAGCTGGCGGTGCGACAGCGGCGACAGGCGCCGGATGATTTCTCGCAGAACCCCGAGGTTAGCCTTCTCACGAAAGGCTGTCGATGTCTAACCCGATAGGATTAACCCATCCAGGATTTCAAAACCACAAGAAATAACCTTTTCTTTACTTCCCGACCTGGAATTTAGAGAAATACGACAAATAAAACCCGTACAAAACGCTAGCTGCCCCCGGTGCCCCGGCATACCCAAGCGACATGAAGGAATAGAAAATGCTTACCATAAAAATGGCACTCCCAATTTTCCCGCCAAACTAGTGGTTGAACTATGCCAGTTGCATCGCCGGCCTCGTGCAGCTCGCGTACCGCTTCTCAAGGAGTCAAACCCCCATCTTCCAGATTTCTGGATTACAAAAAATTAAGACGAGCGACTGGTCTAACGAACAGTAACTCACTCTTTGAATGACTGAGTCGAAATAATACCGAATGGTTCCCGCGTTAACTCTTATAGCCGTCGCTTGACGAAAGAAAAAATAATTGGCCAAGTTAGAACCGCCGCGTCCACGAGGGTTCCGTAAGTGAAATTTTATTCTTCTCTTTTAGGAAAACAACCCTGAAACGAGGTGAAACGGGGAATTCCTTATCTCAGCTAAATGATAAACCCGGTAGGCTCCTTTTGGATTTCTAGACAACAGCTATTTCCCTATATTTTGTCCTGAAAATCAAGAAATTTTACAAACCCAAATTTTAGTCCCCTTTTTGTATTTAGTCATTCAAGCATGAATGCTGTTATACAAAGGTGCCCCGTATGGCGATCGACCATATCGATCGAAGATATTTTCTGCTTTTATGGTCTACACAATTTCAGTGCGGAACCCTTTTTTTGCTTCAAAACAAGATAAGGGCATCCTGTCTGAACAATAGCGTGATTTACGAGGCTTGTCACGATTTGAATTTTCAAGATTAGACTGTTTACGATTTTTCATATTGAAAAAATGCCTTATCGTGTTTGTTTGCGTTCTATTTCTGAGGTAAATTTTTATTTTTCAAGATCTTAGATAACAATGTTATGATCAAACCATACTAGAAAAAATACGACCTATGTGTGTATAAGAATGTCCCGTTACAGTATGTTGGGTAAAAGAGTAGAAACTGAATCGAGGACAAAGCCCTTAGCAACATGACTTATTTCAGATCATTATAGAAACCTGTGAAAATAGAATGGCTGAGGCTGCAGGAATGGGATATGGTACAATCCCGCGGGATTCGTTAAAACCTAAAACTAGTGGCATATAACTCTGCTCGATATTATAGGCCGATTAGGTTTGCTATTATTATTTATTATTAATCAAAAACACCAGAAAGGCTTACGAGACGACAACCTTAGAAAATTACCATAAGACATTGTAAATTTTCTAAAACTGTCCCTAATTACACTATTTATATTATTTGCTAAACGCCTTAGTTTATAATGATGTTTAATTAAAATATAATTTAAAGAAATAGCGACTCTAGAACTGACACAAATAAGTGCAATTCAGTTCGCAATAGCGCCTGGCTCCGCCTCCGCTATGCATCTAAAGTTATAACTATTGCATCTAAAGTTATATAACGCGTAATTTTATCTCTTTCCACGTACTAAGGTTGCCTCGCAATCGGGCGCACGCAGCGCTTGAAATAGACCGTACAAGAACTAACGCGTGCAACCTAACGTCGCGCGCGCGGCGGCCGTCTGAAATTAGTACGTCCAGACGGGTAACTGTAGTTTCTTCGATCACGTGATAAGTGAACCTGGCCTGCCCTTGTACAAATTGTAGTTCACCTGTGTCTCCGTGCCCTCCTGCAGGCGAGTGACGAGCGCGTGCGGCTCGCGCGGGGCCATGTTGAACAGCTCTTGCGCCAGCTTCACGGCCGCCGCTCGCACCAACCGGGATGATTTCTTTCCGAACCTGCACCACCAAAATTCCCTTTTAATTCGCAAAACAAAACGTCTCATAACCAACAGTAAACGGTTTAGTGCTATGAGAAGTGATGTTGGTAGGTAACAGATGTTATTAGAGAGGTTCGACTTGACATGGGGGTTTTTTTTAACGTTATTTAGCTATGGCAATTATTTCATTCATTCAAGTGACGAATAATTAAAAGTGAAGTTAAGTAAATTCAACCTTTTTTTTTTTTTTTTATCGACAGGAAATGCCTAACGCATACCCCTCCGTCAGGGGAAACGGAGGGGTTATGTGGGGCATGCACCCACTAAAACCTGTCCCTTGCCACGACGGACCTCGTTGGGAGTACGGGATTCACTTGCGTATTCACCGCGCTCCCACCAGGCCCCGACCCGCCACCTGAGCGGCAGGTCCCGTCGCTGCTGCCGGCAGCCTGACCGCCGCCGACTCCTCCTGGGAGGCGCGTCCTGAACAGGGCACGCCACCTCCTCGGCCTGTTGATGGAGTTCGGGCAACGGACGCCATAGCCCCTTACGTCCGTCACCCGCAGGCCGGCGCACCCGGAAGCCGAAGAAAGATGTTCGTCCTCCAGCAACCGGTGCGTCTCCTGCGAGAGGGATGTGCCACAGTAATTGTCCCTCTCGACGAGCGTTCCCGCCCACTTCGGTGATTTTTTTACGAGGTTGTCTTCCTCGTAGTGCCCCGAAGGGACTTGTGGGCGTTTCCGCCCCCGCCTGTAATTTTTTAATGAGGTTTTCTTCCTCCTCCGGGGTGTAGACGTTTCGACACTGTGCCCTCTGCTGGGGCCCAGAGGGACACGCGAAGAAACGTCACCTATCCACCGGGCCAAGCTATTAGCCGTCGGTTATTAACCGACGTTACCAGGGAGCACCGGCCCGTGCGCTACAGAGAGGCACCGTAGCGCTCGGGCACTCGTGGAGGTTGCTTGGCCAGCCCCGTGGCGTGGCGTTGGCGTGTTTGTGGGCTTCACCAAACCTACTATCAGATGAACGTGAACTTGTATAGTTCGTTCGCTTTCATTTTCTCGGGCGGCCGATGGCGGCGTCGGTGTTCTAAAAGGACCAAAAACGACGTCAATCATGCACATGTACTTGTAACGACAAATTCTTAGCGAATAGACTATAGGTACAAATTGTGCGTAATTAAGTAAGTACAGGCGCGGTGAAGCCCACGTGAAGTGACAACTCACCACACGAAGAGGTCCTGATGCGCGTCGAGTATGTACACATTGCGCGTGGCGAGTATGTTGCGCGACAGAGGCCCGACCGCTTGAGGCAGCTCCAAGTAGCCCATGCCCAGCTCCACGCGGTACAGGCGCGGTGAAGCCCACGTGAAGTGACAACTCACCATACGAAGAGGTCCTGATGCGTGTCGAGTATGTACACATTGCGCGTGGCGAGTATGTTGCGCGACAGAGGCCCGACCGCTTAAGGCAGCTCCAAGTAGCCCATGCCCAGCTCCACGCGGTACAGGCGCGGTGAAGCCCACGTGAAGTGACAACTCACCACACGAAGAGGTCCTGATGCGCGTCGAGTATGTACACATTGCGCGTGGCGAGTATGTTACGCGACAGAGGCCCGACCGCTTGACGCAGCTCCAAGTAGCCCATGCCCAGCTCCACGCGGTACAGGCGCGGTGAAGCCCACGTGAAGTGACAACTCACCATACGAAGAGGTCCTGATGCGCGTCGAGTATGTACACATTGCGCGTGGCGAGTATGTTGCGCGACAGAGGCCCGACCGCTTGAGGCAGCTCCAAGTAGCCCATGCCCAGCTCCACGCGGTACAGGCGCGGTGAAGCCCACGTGAAGTGACAACTCACCATACGAAGAGGTCCTGATGCGCGTCGAGTATGTACACATTGCGCGTGGCGAGTATGTTGCGCGACAGAGGCCCGACCGCTTGAGGCAGCTCCAAGGAGCCCATGCCCAGCTCCCCGCGGTACAGGCGCGGTGAAGCCCACGTGAAGTGACAACTCACCATACGAAGAGGTCCTGATGCGCGTCAAGTATGTACACATTGCGCGTGGCGAGTATGTTGCGCGACAGAGGCCCGACCGCTTGAGGCAGCTCCAAGTAGCCCATGCCCAGCTCCACGCGGTACAGGCGCGGTGAAGCCCACGTGAAGTGACAACTCACCATACGAAGAGGTCCTGATGCGCGTCAAGTATGTACACATTGCGCGTGGCGAGTATGTTGCGCGACAGAGGCCCGACCGCTTGAGGCAGCTCCAAGTAGCCCATGCCCAGCTCCACGCGGTACAGGCGCGGTGAAGCCCACGTGAAGTGACAACTCACCATACGAAGAGGTCCTGATGCGCGTCGAGTATGTACACATTGCGCGTGGCGAGTATGTTGCGCGACAGAGGCCCGACCGCTTGAGGCAGCTCCAAGTAGCCCATGCCCAGCTCCACGCGGTACAGGCGCGGTGAAGCCCACGTGAAGTGACAACTCACCACACGAAGAGGTCCTGATGCGCGTCGAGTATGTACACATTGCGCGTGGCGAGTATGTTACGCGACAGAGGCCCGACCGCTTGACGCAGCTCCAAGTAGCCCATGCCCAGCTCCACGCGGTACAGGCGCGGTGAAGCCCACGTGAAGTGACAACTCACCATACGAAGAGGTCCTGATGCGCGTCGAGTATGTACACATTGCGCGTGGCGAGTATGTTGCGCGACAGAGGCCCGACCGCTTGAGGCAGCTCCAAGTAGCCCATGCCCAGCTCCACGCGGTACAGGCGCGGTGAAGCCCACGTGAAGTGACAACTCACCATACGAAGAGGTCCTGATGCGCGTCGAGTATGTACACATTGCGCGTGGCGAGTATGTTGCGCGACAGAGGCCCGACCGCTTGAGGCAGCTCCAAGGAGCGCATGCCCAGCTCCCCGCGGTACAGGCGCGGTGAAGCCCACGTGAAGTGACAACTCACCATACGAAGAGGTCCTGATGCGCGTCAAGTATGTACACATTGCGCGTGGCGAGTATGTTGCGCGACAGAGGCCCGACCGCTTGAGGCAGCTCCAAGTAGCCCATGCCCAGCTCCACGCGGTACAGGCGCGGTGAAGCCCACGTGAAGTGACAACTCACCATACGAAGAGGTCCTGATGCGCGTCAAGTATGTACACATTGCGCGTGGCGAGTATGTTGCGCGACAGAGGCCCGACCGCTTGAGGCAGCTCCAAGTAGCCCATGCCCAGCTCCACGCGGTACAGGCGCGGTGAAGCCCACGTGAAGTGACAACTCACCATACGAAGAGGTCCTGATGCGCGTCGAGTATGTACACATTGCGCGTGGCGAGTATGTTGCGCGACAGAGGCCCGACCGCTTGAGGCAGCTCCAAGTAGCCCATGCCCAGCTCCACGCGGTACAGGCGCGGTGAAGCCCACGTGAAGTGACAACTCACCATACGAAGAGGTCCTGATGCGCGTCGAGTATGTACACATTGCGCGTGGCGAGTATGTTGCGTGACAGAGGCCCGACCGCTTGAGGCAGCTCCAAGTAGCCCATGCCCAGCTCCACGCGGTACAGGCGCGGTGAAGCCCACGTGAAGTGACAACTCACCATACGAAGAGGTCCTGATGCGCGTCAAGTATGTACACATTGCGCGTGGCGAGTATGTTGCGCGACAGAGGCCCGACCGCTTGAGGCAGCTCCAAGTAGCCCATGCCCAGCTCCACGCGGTACAGGCGCGGTGAAGCCCACGTGAAGTCCTCTGGCACATGCTCCTGAATAATTAATACTGATTTATGAAATACGCTTATAAAATGTAAAAAAATAAAAATAGACAAAATTTTTGTTTAAGATTTTTTTCAGTCAATCTTTTTTTTAAGATCCTTGTAAGCTTAGATTTTTAATGTCCCGTTATATCTCGTTATAAATGTAAAAAAACTCAATAAATGTTTATGCACTCAATAATAGCGCACGCACGCAGCATGCACGCACGCTCACACACAAAGTATCATAATTAAGGAAGGGTGTGAATTCCACAACACAGGGGATTCTAGTGTGGAGATCACAGTTTTCAATTTAGTGCATGTAAAATTTTTTGTATGTATTTACTAAATAAAGAAACAGTTAAGGCTTTGTTTATTTTTCTATTTTAGTTAACCTCACAAGTTTTAATGCAATCAAGATTACCTCGGGTACAAACGGCGTATCTCCCTCGTACTCGAGTATCTCTAAGAACGCTTTAGACTCCTTCCCGTGCGGCTCGGCTATGAGCTCTGCCTTGTTCTTCCTCTCTTCTTTGTTGATCTTCTCCGCGAACAGCCGAGCTTTGGACTTCAGAGTGTTTTTAGCTTTTTTGCCGTTCCTGTAAAAATGCCCTTTGATTGCAGTCATAATCATAAAATGGGATACTAAAAGTATCTTTTTCGTAAATAAAATTGAAAAGACATCATTTATTGCATTCTTCTAGTTAATATGTTTTTATAAGCATAAGGAATACATTAATTTATTTCTTTTAGGAAACTTAAAAAAATAATCTCATTGTAGTACAGTCATTCCGGGTAACTTTGGACCTGCGGTACAACATTAGACCACACCCTAAACAAACACTTTACATTATTTTTATCTGTTTCCGAATTCGCTTAAGTAAAATGCATGTATCCGAATGTGAAATATACAATCCACAGACAATAAAAAATTGAATTTGACAGACAAACAAAAGATAAGTGTCACAACAAACAGCTAATCTTTTCGCGCCGTGCAGACGATAGAATAAATTCACTGTTTTCAATTATCATTATTTTGAGTCTCTGAGAAAGAAATACGTAGGTTTTTGCTTTTTTTATGCCATTTAACTATCGTTGTTTGATTTGGTTGTCCGTTTTTAGGTCATCCACGCTTATTAATTCCATAATTACGGAATTAAATGTTGAAGTCACAATATCACAGAATTTGGGGCAACATTGGACTGGTCCAAGGCACCAAATTTCAGATCTCTACGACTTTTAGTTTTTCGGGAATTCCTGGAACAACGAAAAAAATACACTTTTGTATGGGAAAATCCCTTAAATGTACGATTTCTACCCCTTAAACATGGAATTTCTGGAATCCCCGTCTTAGTACTAATTCATGACCTAATATCAACCTAGGTACCAAATTTCAGATCTCTACGACCTATAGTTTTGGCGGAATCTGTGGAACAACCAAAATGCCTCACTCTTTTATATATATAGATAGAAAATAGATAAGACTGTTGATCCTGACTGTTGAATATGTGTGTATCTTTTCTGATTGATCTCAATTAATCTGTTCCTACATAAATGTGTAAGCAATGAAACTTATGTTTTTATAACGCCCAAAGATTACAGATTTTTCTAAAAAATACACTGGCATGGTTATTTTATCCCAAAATTATAAAATCAGCGCATTAACTTCATCAGTCATCTCCTTTAACTTGGGGCCTTTCGCTTAATCAAGCCCGTTAGTATGATTTTTTTCATCTGTGGCAGTAAAACTTCGTTCGAAATGTCAACTTGATGATCCATAGAGCATTTAACGTGGTCAAATGTTACCGAGAAAGTAAAAAAGAACGATAAAATCGGTTTTTAGAGAGAGAAAAAATGTGTGTCCAATGTTACCCCAAAATCAATATAACTTTGGACCACGTATATTTTCGTCTATATCTCAGGATTGACACATAATTTGTCCACTTTTTATTGTAATTGGTGTAGAAAACATCAAAAGATCACATAAATTACAATTGTTGTATAGTAGTTCTATACATTTTATTTACTAACTACCGTAAATTGTCTCAAAAGTGGTCCAAAGTTACCCGGAATGACTGTAATACAAGTAGTTTAATCTTTGAACCAAATACTCTTTATAGGTTTTGAAGCGGTCGGATGAGAAAGGCTAAAGATTGGTGTTCGTTAAGGAAGGCCTATGATGTGAAAGGTTATGCGATGATGATGATGTGAAAATGTCTCACCACACGTAAATAGCGAGTCCGGTGTCCAGCACGAACACGTATCTGGGGTCGAGGGAGGACGCCTTGACCGCGACCGGCTCCAGGTGAATGCTGCTGCCCGCTCCGTGCACGCGGTACAGCCGGGTGACGTAGTGCTAAGCAAAAAAATGAAACGAATTTACATACATTCGTGTAACTTTGTCTAAAACATCTATTCTTTTAAAAAGTAAAAAAAGCTTTATGAATGCTTTGGAATAATTTCAAAGTTTCTCGACCTAGCTATTAGCCGTTGAGGAGTTCCCACATAATACTGTAGGACAAAATTAAATGTAGTTATTTTATATTTGACATGTATAAAATGTGTTGTATGAATCGGGGTTCAACCAAAAATGCCTAAGCTGTAGCAAGATGTGTGAAGCTTAACCTTGACTAGCTCAAACACTCGCCCTCAGTGTGTTTCAAAATTGGCGAATCTGCCCGTCACTGGCAAAAACAACGCGATTCCTGGACTGTATGCAACAGTAAAAGTACTGTACAAGCAGTATTGTACCAAGTTCTGCCACTTCATTAAATCGCCATTATTGTGCCAGAGAAATTAAGGAGGCAATCTGCCCAAATTGCAGAAATCTGCCACAAAGGACCGAAATGCTCGCCCTTGTCTAGCTGAAACTAACCGGGTCGTCGACAGTGAAGAAACCAGACGGCGTCCTGCTGCCGTTGATGTAGACGGGCGGCGTGGGGAACAGCGCCAGGAACTCTGGGGACTCGTCGCCTTGCTCGTGTCGCTGCGTGCGCTTGGCTCCCAGCAGGTTGCGCAGGTTGACTGTGTGCATCGCCGCACACGCGCCCTTGTTTAGCTGAAACTCACCGGGTCGTCGACAGTGAAGAAACCAGACGGTGTCCTGCTGCCGTTGATGTAGACGGGCGGCGTGGGGAACAGCGCCAGGAACTCTGGGGACTCGTCGCTTTGCTCGTGTCGCTGCGTGCGCTTGGCTCCCAGCAGGTTGCGCAGATTGACCGCATGCATCGCCGCGCACGCACCCTTGTCTAGCTGAAACGACGCCCGACAGATGTGCAACTTATAAAGTAAGGAGTTCATATGACAAGTCAAAAAAAGCCTTATCGGCAAAGTAAAGTTTAGAAGAGTGAATAGGCATTTTCTAGGCAAGCGTGCTCCAACTTAGACCTCATCATTGCTTTCCACCAGGCATGATTGTCGTCAAGCGCAAGCCTATCTTCAATAAAAAAAAACCTGCTGAAACATAGACGTTTGAGTTTCCAAATTTCCTATCTCTTTATGCTGTTATCTCACGCTTGGGGTGTCGCAAGTATGCAGACGTAAAGCGAGCCGCAGTTTAGGATAAATAAATAATAGAAAGCAGGCAGTGTTAAGGATATTTTCATAGCAACTGTAGTATATGCCTTCAGGACAAACATTCGCTGAGGAGCAAGCACATCTTTGCACCTAGCAGAAATTGACAGCATATTGAAAATGAAGTAAGTTGTTCTTCGAGACATTACTTTGTTCAGACCTTAACCATTCGTCCAGCGTTTATCAGGCAATTTGAAACCTTACCGTTGCTTTTGATCCAATCCAGAAATGTATATCCCAAGAAAGCTGTCCTTGTTCTTCTATTGACGTTTTCAATATGATGTAGCAATCCCCTTCGAAAAATTTTCCATGCGCCACCTAACGAAATAAATAAATATTGATTTAATTGAAAACATTGATTTAAAGTATTTTTTATTTTATATCTGTCGGAAATATCCGTAATAGGCTGTGGCATAGGACGTTAACTTGATGAAAAGTAACAAAGTTTTGGGTTAGAGGATGCTTCTCTAGACTCTATTATTATATTATTATTTGCTCTTAAAAGGCACCCAGCTTAAGAGCACATTTTAGAAGATTGGCAACAAATACAGAGGCTGGAATTCAAATAGTATGATCAATCACCTCGTCCACAGGAGCGGGAATGAAGTTCTCGATCTCCCAAATCTGCAAGCCCGGCGTTTGTCCCGTCTCTTCGTCGAAAAATTCTGAGTAGTCCAGCGGCGGTTTCTCCAAGCTTTCGTCCCAACGTTTGGGCCTTAAAAAAATACAGGAGCATTTATCCATTCAAAAAATGTTTTTAATTAAAAATTTAATATAGAAAATATACAATACATATTTGTATTTTTTAAATCCTCTCCTCTAATCAAATATTTTTTATAGCACGCCGCGCACAATGAGCACCATGGGTAAGGTGTTGCGACTTGCGACTAGGCGACACAGTACCACGCAGCGCAGGACAGAGCAGATTTTGTATATTATGAACGTGGTTTTGCGGCGCAGGCACGTGCGATGCACATGTGTCTGTCCTGCTCTGCGTCTCTTTGAAGCGCCGGCGGGCCAGGTTCACTTATCGCGTGACCGAAAAACTACAGGTAGCCGTCTCGACGTACTAATTCCAGACGACCGCCGCGCGCCGGCTAGGTTGCACGCGTTAGTTGTACGGTCTATTTCACGCGCTGCGTGCGCCCGATTACGAGGCAACCTTAGTACGTCGAAAGAGATAAAGTTACGCGATAGAAGAAGACCACGTCAGCGCTAGAGTTGCTATTACTTTAAATCATCTTGCTGAGTGAACCTTCTGTACCGTTAGATACTATTATGTATTTCGTGGCGCCGGCACAGAGTTCTGCGCCACGCGTGCACGACGTGACGAGCTGTTGCTGCAGTACTCACTTGAGTTCACTATTGGGCGTGTCGCGCAGCTCGTGCCCGTGCTGCGTGTTGGCTTGCTCCTGCATGCCGCGCAGGATGAGCGCAGAGTCCTTCTGCTCGGGCTCCGGTCGACCTCTCCTTAAACGCAGTTTCCGCGCTATCGGATCCGACTTCGCGCCCGTCACTGAAAAAATCATTTATAACGTTACTGCGAGGTCAGTGACCAGTGTATACCAAATATTTTGAAATGTACATGACTACATCAATATTTACATAACTAGAAGTTTTTTTTGTCAAAGTTAAATGCAAACGTCTGCCCGCGAAATTCAATTTTCAATTAATTTTTCAGTTTGTATGCTACTAACATAATGTAACAAGTAACAAGAAAATTGTGGGGAAGGCAGTATCGTCTTCACATGTCTATTTAAAAATCTTCATTTGAAAGTGTCCAGTAAAGACTTTTTAATGAATCAAACTCGATACAGACTTTTTTGTTATGGGAGGAGGAAAAATGTTTATAGGATACTTACTGGTAACGTCCGACTGCATTGGCAATGTTGCCCAATAACCTTTTTTTTATTGAAGATAGGCTTGCGCTTGACGACAATCAATGCCTGATGGAAAGCAATGATGAGGTCTAGGATGGAGCGCGCTTGCCTAGAAAATGCCTATTCACTCTTCTCTCGAAGGCACGTAGAGGCACCACAGGCACACACTACAGGCTATAAAACCTCCTCCCTGCCACCGAACGATCTACCTACTAGGAACTGCTGTCGCATTTCTTCCGACAGAATCGACTAATTACTTAAAATGGATATTTCGAAGCAACGGTTTCGGTAGAGGAAGGCAGCCACTCACGCGCGGGCGCGTCGAGCTCGGGGGTGGCTGCGCCGGCCAGCTGCAGCTGCGTTTGCAGCGAGAAGTCGACGTTGTAGTACTGCAGGCCGGCGCCGCGCGGCCGCTCCACGGGCTTGGGCGGCATCACCAGCTCCGCGTTGCCGTGCAGCTGCAGGCTCTCCAGCTCGCTCAGCAGGTGCACCGCGTCCGGCAGCGTTATCAGCTTGTTGCAACTCAGGTTCAGCTTTTTGAGGGAGCCACACCTAAAATTATATCAAGTAGTGCTTATTCTGTTTTCATCTCAGCCTGCGGACGTCCACTGTTGGACATAGGCCTTCCCAAGCGCGCGCCACCACACCCTGTTCTCAGCCTTCCTCATTCAGCCGCTTCCCGCCACCCGCTTTATATCATCAGTCCAACGAGCTGGGGGTCGTCCTACACTACGCTTACTCGTACGCGGTCTCCACTCAAGGACTTTGCGGCTCCAACGGCCATCGCCCCTGCGACAAGCGTGACCTGCCCACTGCCACTTCAGCTGCTTATGGCTTGCTATTCTGTTTTAGAGAAGCTAAATTTTGTGCATCTAAATATGGTCTATAGCATAGTCCTTTTACAATGGTGTCTGGGAAGTGATTCTGTAGGAGGGTATTCCATTGTGACAGTATAAAATGTTAAAATCTTTAGATCGACGTTTAGCTTCTATTAAATTATAAAACTTTTGCGATGCAGGGAAACAGTCAGCAGTCCTGCAATATCAGCCTGAAGAGGTTTCTATTGCAATAACACTATCGGAATTACAACAATTGGTGACCCGACGACCGATGTGATTTATGATATTAGGACGACGTTTATGACAATGGGATAAGTGACAAAGGTTCTCCTCCTTTATTCGATCTATCTTGAAGCGAAATAAATATGATACCGGTATAAAAAATGTCGAAAGGTCGTTATAGCTTTAGAGATTTCTCTCATGTCATTTTATTACCTGCATAGCCCTTCAGGAATCATTTCCAACACGTTGTTAGCGGCGGAGAACACTTCCAAGTTTCCCAACTTGCCGATCCCCGAGGGAATGCCCTCGAAATCCAGCTTGTTGTCGTCGACGTGTAGCCGCCGCAAGTTCTGCAGCTTGCACAGCGACGCTGGCAACGCTGTTAGCTTGTTCCGGGAGAGGTTCAGACTTTCCAGCTTCTGCCAGATGTCCATTGCTACGGGAATATAAGAGTCATAAGCTGTGATACGGATTTAATTTTGCTAGAAAAAACTAGCTGTTACCCGCAGCTCCGCACGCGTGAATTTCGGTTTTACGCTAATCCCATAGGAACGATGGATTTTTGCAGTATAAAAAGTAGCCTATGTGTTAATCCGGGTTATAAGTTATCTATGTTAAAATAACGACACCTCAAAACGTCAACACTTTTTGTAATGTCGACTTATGGCGGTTCCCAATATTCTAATTTCTATCTATCCATATTTTAGAAATAACTTTATAAATGGATCTTATGCCATACTGATAGTGGACGGCCTGCCATTAAATTATAAACAGGGATCTTACTGCACAATCTAGGTACATACCTTTCAAAATATTATCGCTGGTAAAAAACGTGTATGCACTAATTCTTTATGAAAGCAAATATAAGTGACCAACAACGATGTGCCTCGTCTTTGAGACTGCAATCAGTTTTGACTGCACAGCATAAGAGCGAAGTATTTGCATAAGTGAAAACGGATTGATGAAAAAACATGATAAACAGCTTCATCAGTCAGCTGGCTAATTGTCGTGTGTAACGCTCGCGCTCACGACATGCGTGGATGCACTGAATAATTTAGGCTTTGGCTACAATGTCATAATAACGAAGTCACACAAGCCTGAGGCACACTGAGCTTATGCATTTGTTTGGGGCTAACTGCAAGGTCATTATAGCTATATCCAATAGGTCAAAAGTAAAATTTATATTCACTTATTCAGGATTCAGTCGCTTCGTCCTTACTGGTCTGATAATAAGGTTCTAATCCTTTTTTTAGACTAGTAAGTATATTAGAATATTCTCTTCATGTAAAAAATTCAATTTTAGACTCTAAACCAATAGATATAGAGTTTTAGTCTGAATTTATTTTTATTTCTTGATTCACTTCACTCAGTCTGGAAACGTTATACGCAAATCGCCTAGCTGGTGCTGCTCAAATGGTGATTCTGTTGTTAAATCTCTAAACTAATCTGACACATTTAAAGATAAACCTGTGCCATCGTTTTGCTTTTGAGGAGTATTTTGAAAAGGATAGTACTATTTTTTTGCAAATTAGTTGATTTTTGAGATTTTGCAAACCTGAATTCTGATGAATTATGACATAATCATGTCGAGATTTTTTGGCAAATCGACAGACTAGCGGTTTAAACCAATTAATACTTATTATCTCTTTCTTAATTATTCATACCTGAGGATATTTCTGTTATCTCATTGTCGCTTAAGTTAAGCCTTTTCAAGTTGAGCAGAGAGTACAGTGCGTCTGGTACTTTAGTCAGCGCGTTCATAGAGAGGTCCACATCTGACAAGTTGCACAGGGTATCCAGCGACGTTGGCAGATTTGCAAGCGTTCTCTGTGTGTTGCGCATATGTAACGTCTCTAAACTTTGTAGTGACGGTAACTGCCTGTAAGAGAAATGGCATTACATAGTTTTACTATTTTCGACCGACTACAAAAAAGGAGGAACCTCCTCCTTGTATCAACTCCTTTCCTCCTCAATTCGACTGTATATTTTTTTATGTTTGCTACCTCATAACTTTTGACTGGGTAAATCAATTTTGATGTCTCATTTTTTTATTAGAAAGCTAATGCTTCCCATGTGGTTCCATTTAAATTTAGTGCAGTTCTGACACTGTGAGTTCTGAGTGAGTTCTGATAATGGTATCCATGAGGAAACTATACGTCTTAAAATTTTAATTGGAAAAGATGTATTGAACAGTAGTTTGATGAGAGTTGAAGTCGGTTTTATGTTAATTAATTAACTTAGATGAAGTATCCCATAGATTGGACATGGTAATAATAATACCAGCAACGAACGAGATAAATAATACAAAGTTTTCGTAAGAGCGATAGAGACGAACATAATGTTTTTTGTCTTTGTCTCCGTACCATGCTTTTTTGTCTGCCACTTGAATCATAAGTGGCAAACAGTGAAACAGTGAATTTATTGATGGCGTTAAAACTTGCATTTTGGACTAAAGATAGAGCTTAAATTAGAAATATTATGTGTTGTACATACCCCAAAACTTTATACACAACTAGCAAACGCCCGCGGCTTCGCTCACGTTGAACTTCTGCTTTAGTCCCTCAGGCGTTTCCAAAATTCTTGTATTTAATTTAATTTTGATCACTAAATATTTCCTTATGCTTGCTGGTTATAGTTATATATTGATTTTGAAAAAATCGATCGTCACATAAAAGCTCAAAATTGTGGCCATTTTTAGGGTTCCATACCCAAAGTGTAAAAAGGTACCCAAGCAATCGGCCAAGTAAAAAAAAGTTCAAAATGGCGGCCATTTTTTTATTTTGACCACAAAATATTCCTTCTTTATGCTTGCTGCGATAGTCAGACGTCGATTTTCAAAGCAATCGGCCCAGTAACAAAAAAGTTCAAAATGGCGGCCAAAAGTTCATCATTTTTTAATTTCAACTACAAATTCCTTCTCTATGCTTGCTGACATAGTCAGACGTCGATTTGCAAAGCAATCGGCCCGGTAACAATAAAGCTCAAAATGGCGGCCACTTTTTAAATTTTGACCACAAATTCCTTCTCTATGCTTGCTGCCATAGTCAAATATCGATTTTTAAAGCAATCGGCCCAGTAACAAAAAAGTTCAAAATGGCGGCCAATTTTTTAAATGTTGACTACAAATTCCTTCTCGATGCTTGGTGAAATAATCAGATGTCGATTTTCAAAGCAATCGACCCAGTAACAAAATATTTCAAAATGGCGGACACTTTTTTTAAATTTTGACCACAAATTCCTTCTCTATGCTTGCTGCCATAGTCAAATATCGATTTTCAAAGCAATCGGCCCAGTAACAAAAAAGTTCAAAATGGCGGCCACTTTTTTTAAATTTTGACCACAAATTCCTTCTCTATGCTTGATGCCATAGTCAAATATCGATTTTCAAAGCAATCGGCCCGGTAACAAAAAAGTTCAAAATGGCGGCCACTTTTTTAAATTTTGACCACAAATTCCTTCTCTATGCTTGCTGTCATAGTCAAATATCGATTTTCAAAGCAATCGGCCCAGTAACAAAAAAGTTCAAAATGGCGGCCACTTTTTTAAATTTTGATCACAAATTCTTTCTCTATGCTTGCTGCCATAGTCAAATATCGATTTTCAAAGCAATCGGCCCAGTAACAAAAAAGTTCAAAATGGCGGCCACTTTTTTAAATTTTGATCACAAATTCCTTCTCTATGCTTGCTGCCATAGTCAAATATCGATTTTCAAAGCAATCTGCCCAGTAACAAAAAAGTTCAAAATGGCGGCCACTTTTTTAAATTTTGACCACAAATTCCTTCTCTATGCTTGCTGCCATAGTCAAATATCGATTTTCAAAGCAATCGGCCCAGTAACAAAAAAGTTCAAAATGGCGGCTACTTTTTTAAATTTTGACCACAAATTCCGTCTCTATGCTTGCTGCCATAGTCAAATATCGATTTTCAAAGCAATCGGCCCAGTAACAAAAAAGTTCAAAATGGCGGCCACTTTTTTAAATTTTGACCACAAATTCCTTCTCTATGCTTGCTGCCATAGTCAAATATTGATTTTCAAAGCAATCGGCCCAGTAACTAAAAAGTTCAAAATGGCGGCCAAAAAATTCAAAATTTTTCCTCCTCAAAATTTGAATCTCGAAAATCCCTTTCTGAATACGAATTCATGATATACCTAATACCAACCTAGGTACCAAATTTCAGATCTCTACGACTTTTAATTTCGCTGGAATCCCTGGAACAACGCAAAAATTACACTTTTATATGGGAAAATCCCTTAAAAGTAGGATTTTTATCCCTTCCAATTTGAATTTCTGGAATCCCTGGTCTTAGTACGAATTCATGACCTAATGTCAATGTAGGTACCAATTTTCAGATCTCTACGACTTGTAGTTTTTCGGGAATTCCTGGAACAACAAAAAAAATTACAATTTTGTATGGAGAAATCCCTTTAATGTACTATTTCTACCCCTTAAACATGGAATTTCTGGAATCCCCGTCTTAGTACGAATTCATGACCTAATATCTTCCTAGGTACCAAATTTGAGATCTCTACGACTTTTAGTTTTTCGGGAATTCCTGGAACAACGAAAAAAAATTACTTTTGTATGGGAAATACCTTTAAATGTATGATTTTTACCCCTTAAAGATGGAATTTCTGGAATCCCCGTCTTAGTACGAATTCATGACCTAATATCTACCTAGATACCAAATTTCAGATCTCTACGACTTTTAGTTTTTCTGGAATGCCTGGAACAACGAAAAAATTACAATTTTGTATGGAGAAATCCCTTTAATGTACTATTTCTACCCCTTAAACATGGAATTTCTGGAATCCCCGTCTTAGTACGAATTCATGACCTAATATCTACCTAGATACCAAATTTCAGATTTCTACGACTTTTAGTTTTTCTGGAATGCCTGGAACAACGAAAAAATTTTACTTTTGTATGGGAAATACCCTTAAATGTATGATTTTTACCCCTTAAACATGGAATTTCTGGAATCCCCGTCTTAGTACGAATTCATGACCTAATATCTACCTAGATACCAAATTTCAGATTTCTACGACTTTTAGTTTTTCTGGAATGCCTGGAACAACGAAAAAATTTTACTTTTGTATGGGAAATACCCTTAAATGTATGATTTTTACCCCTTAAACATGGAATTTCTGGAATCCCCGTCTTAGTACGAATTCATGACCTAATATCTACCTAAGTACCAAATTTCAGATCTCTACGACCTATAGTTTTGGCGGAATCCGTGGAACAACCAAAACAACCAAAATGCCTCATTCTTTTATATATATAGATGGTAAATTGTTGTGTTATTGGCTAGAGTCGTAGTGAACGAAAAATCGAAAACATAAGCTTTCACACGTAAGTTTAAAATAACCCTTTTTATTTAAGTGTAGAAGTATTGAATACGGTTAGTTATATTGACAAATGTTCTGAATAGCACGGAAATTATGTAAAATAGTGATAAAACAGCATATTTTAAATGTTGTATTAACCGACTAATAAAGTATGTCATCTAGCGTAATCGTGGGAGCTTGGGCGACCGACCATTATACGTATTCTTAATTTAGCCAGGTTATAAGCATTTCTGGGTTATCATGTACAGACTAAATATATTACCCATTTTTGTGGGAAAATATATTTTTATAAAAAATTTCAGGTTTCCTAAAGATGAGGAAGTGCGTGACGTGGGGATAAAAGCTACTGGAAGGCGATATTTTAAGCCCTCTGGAAACACGCGTATATGTTCTAAGCATATTAAAAGTCGATCGTTTCGTAGAACTCCGCACAGGGTGTTTTTAGATCAGTTGGCTCTTCCAAAATTATTTTCACATGTAAGTATAAAATCTAGTAAATGTTCAATAGTTTATATTTATTAAATGTTTAATATTTGTTTAAATTTTCATTTTATGTTATTTTACGTTCAGGATTCTGTCTGTCTTCGAAGTCGTCGACAATAAAGCTCAAACTGTTCAACAAGATGACAATGTGATGATTGTGGTAAATACAACACAATACAGTTTCAACTTTCAGTATTGTTAGAAATTAATATCTCTACTATTTTACTTATTTTTATTTCAGAGTACTCATATATAACTGACTAGCAAACGCCCGCGGCTTCGCTCACGTTGAACTTCTGCTTTACTCCCTCAGGCGTTTCCAAAATTCTTGTATTAACCATTGTTATGCCAATTAATTTAATTTTGATCACTAAATATTTCCTTATGCTTGCTGGTTATAGTTATATATTGAATTTTGAAAAAATCGATCGTCACATAAAAGCTCAATATTGTGGCCATTTTTAGGGTTCCATACCCAAAGTGTAAAAAGGTACCCAAGCAATCGGCCAAGTAAAAAAAAGTTCAAAATGGCGGCCATTTTTTTATTTTGACCACAAATTCCTTCTTTATGCTTGCTGCGATAGTCAGACGTCGATTTTCAAAGCAATCGGCCCAGTAACAAAAAAGTTCAAAATGGCGGCCATTTTTTTATTTTGAGCACAAATTCCTTCTCTATGCTTGCTGCGATAGTCAAATATCGATTTTCAAAGCAATCGGCCCAGTAACAAAAAAGTTCAAAATGGCGGCCACTTTTTTTAAATTTTGACCACAAATTCCTTCTCTATGCTTGCTGCCATAGTCAAATATCGATTTTCAAAGCAATCGGCCCGGTAACAAAAAAGTTCAAAATGGCGGCCACTTTTTTAAATTTTGACCACAAATTCCTTCTTTAAGCTTGCTGCCATAGTCAAATATCGATTTTCAAAGCAATCGGCCCAGTAACAAAAAAGTTCAAAATGGCGGCCACTTTTTTAAATTTTGATCACAAATTCCTTCTCTATGCTTGCTGCCATAGTCAAATATCGATTTTCAAAGCAATCTGCCCAGTAACAAAAAAGTTCAAAATGGCGGCCACTTTTTTAAATTTTGACCACAAATTCCTTCTCTATGCTTGCTGCCATAGTCAAATATCGATTTTAAAAGCAATCGGCCCAGTAAGAAAAAAGTTCAAAATGGCGGCCACTTTTTTAAATTTTGACCACAAATTCCTTCTCTATGCTTGCTGCCATAGTCAAATATCGATTTTCAAAGCAATCGGCCCAGTAACAAAAAAGTTCAAAATGGCGGCCACTTTTTTTAAATTTTGACCACAAATTCCGTCTCTATGCTTGCTGCCATAGTCAAATATCGATTTTCAAAGCAATCGGCCCAGTAACAAAAAAGTTCAAAATGGCGGCCACTTTTTTAAATTTTGACCACAAATTCCTTCTCTATGCTTGCTGCCATAGTCAAATATTGATTTTCAAAGCAATCGGCCCAGTAACTAAAAAGTTCAAAATGGCGGCCACTTTTTTAAATATTGACCACAAATTCCTTCTCTATGCTTGCTGCCATAGTCAAATATCGATTTTCAAAGCAATCGGCCCAGTAACAAAAAAGTTCAAAATGGCGGCCTATTTTTTAAATTTTGACCACAAATTCCGTCTCTATGCTTGCTGCCATAGTCAAATATCGATTTTCAAAGCAATCGGCCCAGTAACAAAAAAGTTCAAAATGGCGGCCAAAAAATTCAAAATTTTTCCTCCTTAAAATTTGAATCTCGAAAATCCCTTTCTGAATACGAATTCATGATATACCTAATACCAACCTAGGTACCAAATTTCAGATCTCTACGACTTTTAATTTCGCTGGAATCCCTGGAACAACGCAAAAATTACACTTTTGTATGGGAAAATCCCTTAAAAGTAGGATTTTTATCCCTTCCAATTTGAATTTCTGGAATCCCCGTCTTAGTACGAATTCATGACCTAATGTCAATGTAGGTACCAATTATCAGATCTCTATGACTTGTAGTTTTTCGGGAATTCCTGGAACAACAAAAAAAATCACAATTTTGTATGGAGAAATCCCTTTAATGTACTATTTCTACCCCTTTAACATGGAATTTCTGGAATCCCCGTCTTAGTACGAATTCATGACCTAATATCTACCTAGATACCAAATTTCAGATCTCTACTTTTAGTTTTTCTGGAATGCCTGGAACAACGAAAAAAATTACAATTTTGTAAGGAGAAATCCCTTTAATGTACTATTTCTACCCCTTAAACATGGAATTTCTGGAATCCCCGTCTTAGTACGAATTCATGACCTAATATCTTCGTAGGTACCAAATTTGAGATCTTTACTACTTTAAGTTTTTCGGGAATTCCTGGAACAACGAAAAAATTTTACTTTTGTATGGGAAATACCCTTAAATGTATGATTTTTACCCCTTAAACATGGAATTTCTGAAATCCCCGTCTTAGTACGAATTCATGACCTAATATCTACCTAGATACCAAATTTCAGATCTCTACGACTTTTAGTTTTTCTGGAATGCCTGGAACAACGAAAAAATTACAATTTTGTATGGAGAAATCCCTTTAATGTACTATTTCTACCCCTTAAACATGGAATTTCTGGAATCCCCGTCTTAGTACGAATTCATGACCTAATATCTGCCTAGATACCAAATTTCAGATCTCTACGACTATTAGTTTTTCTGGAATGCCTGGAACAACGAAAAAATTTTACTTTTGTATGGGAAATACCCTTAAATGTATGATTTTTACCCCTTAAACATGGAATTTCTGGAATCCCCGTCTTAGTACGAATTCATGACCTAATATCTACCTAAGTACCAAATTTCAGATCTCTACGACTTTTAGTTTTTCTGGAATGCCTGGAACAACGAAAAAATTACAATTTTGTATGGAGAAATCCCTTTAATGTACTATTTCTACCCCTTAAACATGGAATTTCTGGAATCCCCGTCTTAGTACGAATTCATGACCTAATATCTGCCTAGATACCAAATTTCAGATCTCTACGACTATTAGTTTTTCTGGAATGCCTGGAACAACGAAAAAATTTTACTTTTGTATGGGAAATACCCTTAAATGTATGATTTTTACCCCTTAAACATGGAATTTCTGGAATCCCCGTCTTAGTACGAATTCATGACCTAATATCTACCTAAGTACCAAATTTCAGATCTCTACGACCTATAGTTTTGGCGGAATCCGTGGAACAACCAAAATACCTCGTTCTTTTATATATATAGATGAGACCAACAAAGACTTAAAAAGATGTTCAGGTGTTGTAGAATCTGTAAGTATTCACTGAAAAAACGATGACATAGTTATTATTTTTTTCTGCTTTGTCTTGCAGTTTTACAGAGAGTAAAAAAGAAATAAAAAACAAACTTGATACTGAAGAAATATAATTTAAAATATCTTATTAATCAAGATTATTTTGTTTGTGTGTTCTAGTGTTCACAACAGCAAGATGATAAGGTTCCAAGCACTTCCCAACTGTCAGAGATTATAACACCTCATAAAAGAAGCTTATAACCCAGTTGAAAAAAAAAATCATTACATGCTGATTCGAGAAAAAAGAAAATAGCTGTACTGAAATCAAGAACTAGGAGACTGCAAAAGAAAAATTCAAAATTATGTGATATTATCAGTAACTTACAGTCAATATTTTTATAAATTAAGTAAAAACAAGTTATTTTATTTCATCTGCTTAGTAAGAAATTGAAAAGTTTTTCTTCTACCCCATTTCCACATAAATAATTCTTTACTAGAACCATACGGGATGTGAGTACACCAAAGATTTTTTAGTACCTATTTCAGTGGAAAAGTTGTTATATGGTAACACTGTTTTTGCACGTACTTATATTGCTGTCTCTTACGGGTGTACGCACATGTCAAATCTATGGGATACTTCATCTAAGTTAATTAATTAACAAATATTATCTATGGTTATACGCAACTTAAAGTAGGGCAAACTAAACATAACTGTAACTAACAGTAAAACAAAACATTAAAATATTATGTTTTAGCAAGATTAAATTATTTTGCCATAATCCGCTACCCGAAAAGAACTTCTATGTTCCAACATACAGTAGATTATCTAAATATATAATAACACACAGTAACAAGCCTAGATCCAAACGCCCTCCCACCCAAGCACAAAAACACCATACACAACTCTCATAACACTCTCGACATTTTTCGTCTTGACACTGGGACATCCACAGGAGATGTTGATGTTGTATATTGTATAATATTTATTTACTATCATGGTGAGCCTACATAAGCAAGAAATGCCAATAATAATCATCATATTGTTGGACACACGTTAGTGTAGTAAAAAATAACTTATTGCAAACATTTGTGCAACAGGCTTTTCCTGCTAAAGCAGTTCCACAATCTATATTATTACGAGTATTATAAAGAGGTAACGTTTGTGAGTTTGTGACGTTGTAAGGGGTAATCTCTGGATTTATTGAACCGATTTTCAAAATTCTTTCATTAAATAGAAAGCTATGTTATTGTAGAGTGTCATACACTCGGCGTCAAGAAAATCGCACCTTTCAATAAATCTACTTCAAACAACTTTAAACCTTATTTGACATCAATAATGACGGTCATGTTGGATATCATTTGAAAGGCGATGAAATGGAGAGCACAAAAACAATTCAATTTATTATTTTTCTTTTATTGGAAAAGCACAAAAAAAAGAAGTATATAAAACAGTAAAAATCCTTAATTAAGCCTTAATTTAAAACAGATTAATTACACAAAAAAGAATACAAAAATGATCTTAAAACTAATCTAAAATCTAGTGTTACCCCCCCTTGCCCTGATGACGGCTTCCATACGATCCCTCATGGATCTTACCAATTTTAAAATTTCTTCTTGAGGGATAGTGTCCCATTCCTCAATAACGGCATCTTTGAGTTCCTGGAGAGTCGTAGGAGCGGGATCACGAGACCGAACCTTGCGTTTTAAATGGTCCCATAGGTGCTCAATCGGGTTCAGGTCTGGACTTCTCGCTGGCCACTGCATGACAGAGATCCCAACATCTTGAAGGTAGTCGCGCACAATAATTGCAGTGTGAGCGCGAGCGTTGTCATGCATCAACGTGAACCCCTCGCCAACAAAACTGGCATAGGGGACCACATGGTCTTCCAGGATCTCTGTGATGTACCGGTGAGCAGTCAGCGACCCTTGCCCGCGAGCACCTCGAGCCCGGGAGACGCAAACAAGGTCGGTTTTGCCGTCGGCAGACATGCCGCCCCAGAACATACAAGAACCGCCTCCATATTCCACCGTCTCCTGGATGCAGGCTTGGGCGAAACGTTCACCCTGTCTTCTGTACACTCTTTTGCGTCTGTCGTTGCAGAAAAGGCACACTCTCGTCTCGTCTGAGAAGAGAACAGCTTTCCATTGTTCGAGGGTCCAATTGACGTGTTCGCGAGCGAATTGCAAGCGGGCTCGCCGATGCTCTGCGGTCAATTTTGGACCCGTAGCAGCTCTTCGCGCCGCTATTTTCTTCTCCCCCAGCCTTCGTCTAACCGTAGACACACTCACGGTTCTTCTGTTAGCTGTCTGGAGCTGCTGTCGCAACTCAACAGCATTTAAGAAGCGATTTCTCAAAGATGTCGATACGATGAATCGGTCGTCTCTCTCCGAGGTGCAGCGACGTCTACCAGACCCATGTCTTCGGACGTAGCCACCGGTCTCCAGGAAACGCTGGTACACTCTTCGAACCGAAAAACGGCTCAAGTTGAGTTGCCGAGCGACATCACACTGCCGCATGCCTGATTGCAGTAGTGCAATCACTTGGGCGGCCTCATCGACAGTGGTATCCATCTTCAAGGGTATTTTTCTTGGGAATGAGCTTCTCGTGTGTCCACTTCAACTGTTGGATAGCGAATGATCCCGATTGAACCTGTATTGACCCTTTTATATCTGCAAAAGGTAGCGCAACTAGCGGCTGTTTAAGGAGCAAAATTGTAAGTGTTTTCTTCTTCATTTTTTGTGCTCTTCCAGTAAAAGAAAAATAATCAATTGAATTGTCTTTGTACACTCCATTTCATCACCTTTCAAATGATATGCAACATGACCCTCATTATTGATGTCAAATAAGGTCTAAAGTTGTTTGAAGTAGATTTTTTGAAAGGTGCGATTTTTTTTGACGCCGAGTTTATTTCAAAATAAATTACTCATCTTTACTTAAACTTGAATAATGTAATCCAAGTTGTATAGAAAATTGCTTTCGTCGCGTGCGCTGCGGAAACTATTGAAGATAGAACAAAACAATGTACCATAATATTAAAGAACGTGTGGAAATCTGTAAAAAGTCCGCGATAGCATATATGCCTATCTCCTACAGATAAATACTTTTAGTGTTAAAATTGTGGATTAAAAAATATTAATTTTTGTAAAGCTTATTTAGCCCATATGGTATTCATTTATATCTTTACAAATATGTTTATTAGATCGGAAATTTAATGTAAAATATTTGTA
The DNA here is from genome assembly GCA_036785405.1 of Coenonympha arcania. NCBI lineage: Eukaryota > Metazoa > Arthropoda > Insecta > Lepidoptera > Nymphalidae > Coenonympha > Coenonympha arcania. The sequence continues at coordinate 12,111,834 of CM072067.1, forward strand.
CCGTTTACTCTATACAGTTTAAACAAATATCTTCAAAAATATTAGTAATATAAACACGTGCGGTGCGCGCTGCCGCATTATATAGGCAGTATCTATCCGATTGCGTTACGTCCAGCGCTGTAGAACGCGAAGTAATACGCGTGTGAAGTATTACGCGGATCAAACGGCGCGGGACAAAAATATTTCTAACGCGGAACGGAGTCCGCGGGCACTGCTAGTACCTTATATTATAAGTATGTTATGCATACCTCAACTGAAATAGTCCAAGTGGGTTGTCATTGAGTATCAGAGTCTGGAGGTTCGCCAGGCGTCTAGTCTGAGGGGGCAGAGTCTCCAGAGAGTTGTTGGATAGGTCAAGAAACAGCAGGTCTGTCAACTGCACAAACAGTGTTGGTGGTATGCTCTCAATCCTAAAATAAAATAAAAGTCAATATAATGGTTAGCAAATGAAAAAATTGGTTAGAACTTCCTCCTCCTATTTAAGTGTCGGGATCTCTAGGTATGGGTAGTTCAGTCCATGAAGACGCGCGCCTCTCCTTCCTAACCACTTAAAACAATATTGCTTTACTGCTTACTCCTGCAGAATCACTTGAAACATAAAGTGATTGTCAAGGAGTGGGGTGCATCTTCGTGGATTTCACTATCTATATCAGAACCGTTACAAGAGGTCTTAAAAAATACCTTATCTCCAAACAAAATATGTTTATAGTCTGAACATGCTTAGAAGATAGTCATCAGTGCAACTGCTGTGGTAAAGGACTAAAATTCAAACAATTTATACTCACTCTTCTCACATTAAACTAAAGTACAATTAATTGGAGCGCATTGCTAGGCCAGCAGACAGCAATAAAACAAACTATTTACTTAAGTCTTAAAGAGAATGATCTACAGTAAAAAAATTGTACCAGAATCAATTTATGTAGCTTTTTAATTTATCTACAACAAGAAGTAATTTGGAACATGAGAGCCAAACCTACAATAACACCATGGACCTTTGTCCAAAGTGGTGCAAACATGTGGAATGAAATTTTGGTGAAAACCCTTATTCCTGGCATGCACCTTTCAGGGAATTAACTATCACTAACTTTGATTGACTTTCGCTCATGGCTCAATATTATGAAAGGTGACTTAGAACTTACTTGTTATGACTGAGATTTAATACAAGCAAAGATTTGGCCTTTTCCAGCCCTTCCGGCACCTCTTTGAGTCTGTTGTGAGAGAGATCCAAGGTTGTCAGCTCTTCTAATCTGAACAGTTCAGCCGGTATGCCAGAACTCTTTACTTTGTTATGCCTCACGTTCAACGAGCGCAGGCATTTTAACTCAGTCAATTCACCAAATAACTTCTCTAAGTTGTTGTTTTTTATGGATAAATTTTCCTACAAAAATTATAAAATTAATACCCAGTTGTTGGTTGCAAATTCTATTTAGTTATTCCTTTCAACCAGCCTTCTGTTTGTATAAGCAAAACATACTTTCGTGTATCATTATTTGCAGCAAATCTTTGCATCAGACTGGCAGAAAATTCATACCGAATCGCATCAGGGATATTTGTTTCAAAACTGTTATTAATACAAGAATAAAGTAAAAGAGTCTCTCAAAAGCCACTAGCTAGCTTCTTCTAGGTACAATAAATATTACATATTACTATAATGACACTCTTAAATACATTACTGTATACATCGGTTGATTATATGGTTGAAGTAAGATTTGGAGTGCAATAATGATTCATTTCAGACATTTTATACAGCAGTGTATAACAAATGATTTTGGTAAGAATACTTTGATATCAATGAACTATTTACCTGTTTGTCTGATAACTGTTTGTATTGACTACAAAAGAATTGGCGTATATTTTGTAAACAAAGAAGCTAAGGGAATACTTACCAGTTTCATCAACTTCCCCAACTCTTCGGGGATTTCATCCAAATTAGTTTTATCTAACCTGAGCCATTGTAGACCAGTCATGTACCGAATCGCATCAGGGAACTTTTCGCCCTGCAATTAGAATTAACAGTGGAGACAGGATACACTTAAAGAGGTTAATTATGAGATCACAACACACAATAAAGTGGACTTACACTAAAATCATTGCAGGTAAAATCAACACCACGAACGAACGGCAAAAGCCCCGTGTTAGCCATATTTTTGCTGCTTTATAGAACTTACAACATAAGTCTCTTCTGTTCTCTAACCATCACACTAACACAATATAATTATTATAATTTAAATTTTAAAGGCAAATTCTGTCCTGGGTTTAATAAATTGACACAGTTGACTGTTGACAATAGGGATTTTTTTTTTTAATAACTGGCTTTACGGCTCTGGGTTCCAGCCCTTCTGAGTGACAATAGGGAGAAGTGACAGTGACAGTGACCTCAAGTCATATCACAGAACGCAAAACCCAAAGCCGCGTTTAGTATTCGTGCGAATAGTGAGACGAATAGCGAAGCCTTGGATGAAGTATTACAAATATTACACAATAGTGTGATTATTCGTCCAAGAGCGAAGCCAATAAAAAACACGCATGTGTGAACACTGATTAGGTACTAGAACCACAGAAGTCAGAACTATTCCAAATTTCAACTCTATAGCTTTAATAGTTACTGAAATAATCGAAATTCGAGTGTGACAGACGGACAGACGGAGAAAGTCTCACCATATGGGTTCCATTTTTACCACTTTGGTATGGAAGTTGAAGTTGGAACCCTAAAAACACTGACTCTATGCCATGACCTCAGACCAATAATGCCATGACACAGACGGTAGTAGTGCTAAACATAGACTACTAACACTATAGCCTATAGGGATAGTGCTAAAGGTGACAGGTGATTCCATAGATCGTAATAGAATCATCATTGGGTGATTCAGTTAAATTAGCCCGCGAAACTCAAATTTTAATTTTTTTCGCAAATAATTTAACACATGGTAGGCTTATGGATAGCAATGAATTTCGCGAAAATATTATTATAACACTGTGGTATAACAACTACATTTTTTTTCATAAAAAGATTGCTTAATTACAAATAGTGAGATAATATCTTTATTCAAGAAGATTAAAGGTTAAAAGTTAGTAAAGTTAAGGGAAGCAAAGTTTTTGTTAAAAACATGTAGATCATGTAGGTAGGTATAAAATGTTATTTTTGCAAATCTCATTGACTTAACATAGTAGCTCACTATTTACGAAAAACTAGATAAAAATTTGAACATGACAGCCTTGAAAAAACCCCACACTTTAGATAGCATCTAGTACTAGGTTCTAATTATTCAGCGGGCTACCAAATATATTATGTATAATTTAAGGTCTGATTGACTGACTCACTGATTGATCACCTCTCCTGAACAATTTTGTATGAAAAAAATTTTTTTCAAGGATGGTGTCGTATAAAAGAAAAAAAATAATTCGGAGGAAAAATACGGAGAGAGCTGATGAGTGAGGATTTCAGAGACGGGTGAAGAGCACAGCCAAGGGTATCGCAGATAGGTGGGGGGTGCTCGACCAAATGTCATTCAAAACGTCATCCAATTGGCAGTGAGCTGAAAAAAATTTCAAAATGGCGGATTCAAAATGGCCGCCAATTGAATTTCTTCGATATCTCGGAAAGTATAAAAGATGGAAGAACGGTTTCTTGACAAGAAGTGATCAAGCCCCGAAGGTCTATTCGACGGGTAGAAAAAAAAATCAAAATGGCGGAATTTATTTTTTCATAGAAGAAATGAATGTTAAAGGGATTTTTTATGGGCGGGAAGACAGCACGCGGGCCACATGTGGCCCGCGCCCCCACGCGCCCTACTAGTTACTATATATATAGCTACTCGTGCTGATTCACTGACTGACTGACTCATTGATCACCTCTCCTGAACAATTTTGTATGAAAAAAATTTTTTTCAAGGATGGTGCCGTATAAAAGAAAAAAATTCATTCGGAGGAAAAATACGGAGAAAGCTGATGATTGAGGATTTCGGAGACGGGTGAAGAGCACGGCCAGGGTATCGAAGATAGGTGGGGGGTGCTCGACCAAATGTCATTTGAAATGTCATTCAATTGGCAGTGAGCTGAAAAAAAATTCAAAATGGCGGATTCTAAATGGCCGCCATTCGAATTTCGTCGATAACTCGGAAAGTATAAAAGATGGAAGAACGGTTTCTTGACAAGAAGTGATCAGGACCCGAAGGTCTATTCGATGGATATAAAAAAAATTCAAAATGGCGGAATTTATTTTTTCATACAAAATGAAAGGGGATTTTTTAAGGGATTTTTTTATAGGCGGGAAGACAGCACGCGGGCCACATGTGGCCCGCGCCTCCACGCGCCCTACTAGTTGTTAATATAATCCATCACATTGAGAAAATACAGCTGAGGGATAGTTTGATTTTTAAAAAATACGATAAACATTTTTATGGATTTTATTTTTCTATGAGATGATAAACAAAACAATATCTACACTTTGAAAATAATATACAATTTACGAAGTTGTACTAATCTAATTTGCCATCTAAACTAAAACAAAATGCTTTTATTGTCAGAAATAAAATATAGGTACAAGGGTATATTTCCTAACTTCAACCGCTCTTGGCTCACAGTGATAAGTCTTTCTTTTTCCCATAATATGACGGAGTCAACGCCAAGCGTGAGATAACAGCATAAAGAGATAGAAAACTTCTCTTTTTGTCTATATTTCAGCAGGTTTTGTGTTAATCTTAAATAAAATTCTCGTGTCATAGGATTTATAACAAAACTCCGCCAGAATTGCTTAACCGATTTTGATGATGTCTTTGAAAACCTACTGAGCCATATTCATATAGCCAACATTCAGTTGGGTTTTCTATTGTTCATTCCCCTAAATGGCGAAACAATGTTGCCCCTCAGCTATAGGACGGTCGCGAACCACGAAGAATTCCGTACATCGACCTGTTACTACCTGTCTCTGTCACTCCCGCGTCAAAATAATGCGTCACGCTCGCACAGATGCAATGAACGCCGTCCTCAGAGATTTTAAACCTTTTACCTGCGAACGTAAAGTTTGTTTTTGTTTTTGTTATATTGTTTTGTTTGTTATTTTATAATACATTTGCTCAAAAAGATGATAGGTATTTCCGGGTATTTTTAGCGTGCGCAAAGTTATTCTTTTCCGCACCAGAGCTTTTTGATTTCCCCCTGCATGATGGATCAAAATCTATGAAGGAGGTTTTCAAGTAAAAAGTTTCAGCTGCAAAATTATAGTAAAAAATAACAGTAATGTAATTATTTTAGTTTCTAACTACTATAAATACGTAAATTAAATTTAATATAAATTTATTACAATGATTTCCTTTCGTTTTCTATTTTTTTTTTGAAATGTGTGACTGCGGCTGTTATATTTAATCTGTGCTTTGAGTTCTTTTTATTGTCTATGATTCCTTGTTATTATAATTAATTTTTCCAATTCCATGCAAAACTTTTTTTCTCCTTCAAATATTTCATCTAAACCGCATTAACAGAAAAATGTTTGTGACCACTGTCAGTAGGCAAAGAGGTCATTGTACAAAATTCTTCGTGGTTCGCGACCGTGCTATAGTAAAAATATAATATAAATTGTAAGTACATATTCTAAGTATATTATGAAAACAATGAAAATACTAAATCTTTTTATATTTGAGCAACGATTTCTGTTGAATACTGCAACTATTTTTGCGAATCAGTTGTTTGCTGTTTTATGTTTTACACATGTAGTAAATTAAAATAATAAATTGTAAACATAACTTGCAGATACGAAATGCAGAAAATCTTTCAGTAAAGATGCCAAAAGACATTAGTAACTATAATTACCTAAACTAATATTAAAGCATTCTGGCTGACAATGCTCACTCAGGTTACAAGATAAATGGGGTCTCTCTATGAGATAGTTATTAGGTTTGTTGGTAGTTATCGCGGCATGGGCGGTAGGCCAGGCGTGGGCCCAGTGAGTGCAGTTGCGTTTGTTCCAAGCAGAACCTGAAAAGAAATATAATAGTTTATGAAATTGTGTCATAATAGTGAAATACATTTATGTAACTTATATACTTATAGTTATATCATGTGTGTTACATAACAGAAACATCAATTGTATGAATAGATATATAATACTAAGGATGACGGGTCAGCGCTAAAAAGTGTCTGAACCGAAAGAGAGATAAAACGCGAAAAGGGAGACAATCGCACTATAGCTAGTTTAAGACATAAATTGCAATATTTTAGTTTGTTTATAAAAATACACATACCCTCATTTATATATAGGTTTTATCGTGAATTTTGTATTACACCCGCTGTCCTTAGATAGTAAGTCAATGGTTGTATGTAAATAAAGTGTATTATTACACCACTGTATTTGGACTTAAGCAGAATGTTATGACATGGAGCTCAGCAAATAAACATTATATATTAATATATTAAAAGATATTAATTAAATCCAGCTAGTACCCAGAGTACAAACATAGTTTGAATAGGCATTTATTAATCAACAATCAATTTGACAACTGATGATAGAAGTGATCAAATTAGCTATAAAAACACTATCCCGTCGTGCTGTAAGGCTTGTGACGGCATTAATAGTAAATGTTACAATCTTGGTGTATATATAATATTGCAAGAAGGCTATGATGCATAATTGGAAAACGAGCGCTAACTATAGGGATGCATGGCGAAATCTTCTTGAATAGGTCTGAACCCACAAAGAGCTGTAAGCTATTATAATGATAATGGTACCAACCTGCTTCTGTTGAGACTTCTGCATTTCTTCAACCTGCGCCCTCTCCACCTCGAATATGACAGGCGCGAAGAGTATGACGGACGAGCTTGCTACTATCCACACAACTGTGCGAGACAGTTGGTACAAGTTTTTGACTCCTCCCCTGGAAAAATAAAACAAAAATATTGTGGCCGTCACAGGATGAGGTAAAATGGAAAAATATGTTCTTGAACATGGTCAAAATAATAATTCATATCTCCCTATCAAATGGTCTAGGTAGCAAAGCATCTAATGATTCTCAATGTCTAATTTGCAAAATCCTATTAGAATCAAAAGGTCTAATTATAGTTGAAATGGTAGGGGCTAAAACTGCAACAATTGAAATTAGGCAATAAAAGTAGTAATTAAACTTAGAGTAGATTATTGCTTTTTAAATATTTGCTACTTAGACTATTTCATAATGAAGCAATGTTAATGCTTGCCATTACAATTTGTCTTTGAGAAATACTAATGTACTCGTATATTAGTCGCAGAATGAAAAGGTTCGCCACCTTAGTGTCAATTTTCCCTTACACTAGTACTGCAAGTGTCCATAATGTCAACATACTAAAACAATCGACTAGTGCAAACGAATCAATTTGAAAATTGACATACCTTTTCATTCCGTGACTGTCCATTATTGTTACACAACAACTATCATTGAATAAAGTCTCTGGGCACATTGGTATACTATATTGTGAAAGGACTATTTGTACACAGACAAAAAATAAGCAAAATTACTATAAAAAAACCGCATCAAAATCGGTTCAGCCAAATGCGAAATAATCGCGGACAAACATACATACAGGTCGAATACAGAACCTTCTTAGAAGTGGGTTAAAAATGCGAATGCTTCATTTACAGGGTAACTTCCCAAAGTGGCCAATGGAAAAGCGGGGCCTGGTTGTATCATTATGTGCAATGGCAAAAATAATCGAGTGTGAGGGACAGACAGACAGACAGACGGAGAAAGTCGCACCATAAGGGTTCCATTTTACCATTTTGGTACGGAACCCTAACAAGACACACTCACCATGTTTTTGTGGTCACAGTGTAGGTGCCATTACGGACACACTCTGGAAACATCTCTGTCAATCCCCATAATCTTTCTGAAAAGGTCTCATCTGGCTCCTGAAATAAACAAATATATATCAGGACATTACACACATCACAATGTAGCCCCAAAGTAAGCGATAGCTTGTGTTATGGGTGCTAGGTAACTGATAAATTTACATACATACATAAATATTATATGTATATTGAATCAAAACACCCAGACTCTGGAAAATACTTATGCTCATCACACAAACATTTACCAGTAATGAGAATCAAACCCACAACCTCCGACGCAGACAGCAGGTTCGCTACCGCTACGCCATTTGGTCATCAAAACATTGAACAAACTTATAAATAAACTACAAATGTATATTTGTAATTGATTTACAAGTTCCAACTCCACTATAAAACTCATTATAGTATGATGATAAAGTACATAGAGAGATTATACAATTCTAATTACAATGTAGTATAGATTCTAATACATACATCATCAAATTCTTTGAGGGCTAAATATGGTGGAGATTCAGAGCTCGGTGAAATCCCAACCTATAAAAAAGGAATTATTAAAATATTTTACAACATATTCAAATTGTAGATCAGCTTCATGGTTTCCGTTTACTTAATATTAAAGGCAATTAAGAAGTATACAAATAAGCAGGACAGATTAATTTGTTTTGCTATAATCCGCTACTTGAAAAGAATCTGTATGGTACAATATGCAGGAACACTGCCCACATGAAACACCACAACTTTCCAACACCTTCTTCGACACACGATTCGTCCAGACGCCGGGACATCTTCAGGAGATGTTGACTTCACAATGCAAAATCGTAGAGTATCTCTACTATTACCATACAGAATCATTTCAAATAGCAGATTATAGCAAGACAAATTAATCTGTCCTGTTAATTATGGATTTCCGCAAAATAGGCGTTATTTCATTCCATTTACTTCCATTCAAAAAGTATACCAATTCTTAAAAATATAAATCTTACAAGAACTGCTTTGAGCCATTAAATTGTTTATTAGAGTGAGACAAAAAAGGTTGCATAATGTAAGTTTATCTGCTATGGACTCAGCTGCTGTAAGACTTCTTTATCGCTGTCTTAAAATATCATAGGAAATCGCTGTGTGGGGCAAAGTACGTTCCTACTGGATTCTTCTGCCTCTTATTTCAAGGAAGAGGTTAAGAGAATGGAGTGTATGGTTTAGACAGGGTCGTCTGCTGTGTAGAAGTAAGATAAATAGTTCGCTCGTAACTTACAACTGGCGTGATGAACATATCCTCGGGTCTACGCTCTGGCGTGTCGTCTTTACTCGCCGTCAGAGACTCCATGCCGCTATCGTTCTGTTCGTTTTCATCGGGCAACTCCATAAACATGTTATGGATTTTTTTAACACTACGCAAAGTGAAACTTACGCACTTCTATCTAACGATATGGGCGCCCCGTGAAATAATACTACAAAGCGAATTTCACGAAATAATTATCAACGATTTCTCTGATTTTTCCAATGTCCAAGGCTCTAGCATAGACATTAGACAACCACAGCAGAGAGGGCTCTAGTCTCTGCTGTCTGCTGTGTTGGTCTATGGCTCTAGGCTCTAGTTGTGTGGTCTGTGGTCAAATGGTCCAAACCATAGAGGTATATGGTTCAAACCAAAGAAAATACTCTACACAGACGTGGGTTCAAAGCAGAACGTCTGTGAAGCAGAAGAACCACAGATTAAAGATATTGAGATACCAAAGAACATAGACAACCAATAAGTTCCATGGACAACCATCACTGTGTCCACCGTGTCCACTGATGTCCACAGATGAAAAAAGCGCGGGAAACTTCTAATTTGGTGGCCGTGTTTTTTGGTTTATTGATTATTGGTTTATAAAGTGGATCAGTGGAGGTTTTTTGTGTAAAATAGTAGTTAAAGTAAAGTAAAGTAAAATATGCTTTATTGTACACCAAAACAAAAACAATAGACATATAGAAAATACAGCATGTACAATAGGCGGCCTTATCGCTAAAATAGCGATCTCTTCCAGGCAACCTTAGGGTAGAGGATATTATAAAGATTAAAGAAAGCGGAAGGGGTGTACTAATTAAATAAAGTAAATACACATAATATACGTATGTATATAATATATAAATATAAATGAAAATGCAACAGTAAATAAGAGAGGAATAGACGACAGATAAGTGGAATAAAAAGTAAAAATAAATAAACACATCAAATGGAGGCTAAATAAAATAGCTTCAATTTTGTTTTAAAAATTGATAGTGATTACGACTGTTTGATATCCAAAGGGAGAGAATTCCATAGCAGTATAGCGGTAACAGTAAAAGATTTAGCATAATAAGAAGAGGAGTGTGTAGGAATATTCAGGCGTAGTTTATTTTGAGAACGAAGAGAAAAAGAGTGTGTAACACATCGGAACTCAAAACGTTCTTTAAGATAAAGAGGAGTGGAGGGATTGAACAGTAAAGAAGATGAAGAATATGAGTAGAGTTAGTGTATAGTTATTACATATTTTATTATTATTTTATGTAATAGTGATATACACTATTGCAGGGGCAGCCAAAATTCATCCCCCTTCTTCAAAACCTTATACCGATGTTGCAGCTTCCTCGCCTCCCCAATTTGAAAATAAAAATCATACTCAAACAAGTTTTAGCTCACATATAACCTCTTCACTCAATACAAATTCTCATAAAAAACAGTGTATATTCAATGCCGTGTTCCTCCAAAACAAACTGGAGGGTATGACCGCACCATGCATGACGCAATTATCAATGAATACAATAGTAATAATTCACAAATTACTAATGGTAATGTGTTGAAACAGAAATCAAATACAACAGTAGGTACCTCAACAATCAATATTACAATTAATTTTCGATCTTATTAAATTACTTTCTAATTCCGGTAACTTAGTTTCGAGTGATAACTCTTCACCGTCCAACGCCGGCAACTCAATATTGATAGCTATAAACCAGATTTATAGATAAGTATGGATCACAACATTCTTCAGCTTCAGTGGAACTGTAGGAGTGTAAAAAGCAAAAAACTGACATTATTTACTTGATAAATATTAGCCTATGGCTCTGTGTCTCACTGAGACATGGTTAAAACCAGGGTTTTCTTCCAGGATCTCTGGTTTTGTGTTACTGTGAGAAGTGATAGGCTTGTTGGGTATGGTGGAGTGGCCGTAGGTACTCATTAACAAAGCCTTCTCATATAAGATTATCTCAGATCTCACTGCCTCCCCTCAGTGATGGCATTAACGCCATTGCTGTAATTGTAAATAAAATTTGTGTAATTTCCGTGTATATACCTCATCCTTCTTCTTCCTTATACAATAATATAACCGGGATCAATTTTAGGTCTTATTTTATGCAATATTCCACTTCCTACTTCCGTTGACATCCACTTGTCCTCCGATAGATCCTGTGTATATAAATTAATTTCTTCATTAATTATTCTATGATATTAAGTTATATAATTATAAATATATATTATAAGTATAGGAAAGGATAGGAAAGAATATATAATGGATATATTCTTTCCTATCCTTTTCAAAATTCCGTTATGTATTTCAAAATTTTAAGATTGCAAATAAGTTTCCTCCAAAAAAAAACCAATAATTGAAATGAACAATAAAATTGACAATGGCTCAATCACTCTACGCGCGGAGCCAATACTTCATAAGAAGAAGGAGAAGAAGATGCATGATCTGTGGTTAGTTGTCACTTGTCTATGAAATTAAATATTTTTTTGCAGCTGACTTTTCTCGGGTAGGTATAAATTTTCATGAAGTTAAATTATTTTATCGAAAAGTGAATACATATATCTAAAAAAAGAGAGAATCTTAAACTTATCTATAATTATAACTCATAATAGGTAGGTCTTGTGCATAAATAAAACTTGCAGCGTGTTATTAAAAATTGATTCAAAATCTTCCAAAAAATATTTGTTATAATTCAATAATATTGTTTCGTTTAGTTCAGTGTTTATGCTGTGTAGTGCTGTACGTCCTATTTGAAGAACGTCGCCAGACCTAAAACTGAAAGGTAAGTTCTTATCTTATTCCCATTCGAGAATCTTATTCTTCTTATCGAAGCAGATCATATTTTTTTGGTGCATCTGCATCCATATTACTATTTCCTGAGGCTTATATTCCGTCACAGGCATACACATGTTTCTTCAGAAACCGGTTAGAGGGTGGTCTTTAGCACCGACCTTAGGGGGGAGGGGGAGGGGGGAGTCTAACCCCCCCAATACAAAGCGTACGATGCGTAAGAGTTTTCGCGTAATAAATTTTTTAAATTAAAAAAATCTTCAGATCTAAGGCCCTGTCAATCTATGACAGCTCTAAAATAGGGACCAATTCGGAACTGTGAAAATGAAAAAAAATTGTTTTTGTAGTTGCCCCTGATTGGCCAAATTCAATTTTATGAATCCGCCATGAAAGTATAGGTTAAAACGTTCTGAACTGAATGTTATCATTAAGTAAAAGAAGACCTTGATTTGAGTTAGAATGTTATTATTACTAGCACAAGAATACTTTACTGCTAGTTGTTAGATAGAGACCTCAAATGGTAAACGATTTTTCTTCGGCCGAAGCCTCCCACCAGACCAGACCTGAGCCAATTTAGAAATTATAAAATGCCAAAGTGGCCCGTGACGGGAATCGAAACCGCGACCTCCCACTCGAATCCAAGCGAGCCGCCACTACGCCAGTGAGGTCGTCAATATAATCACCAAGAAAGTATTAGTACTAGATCAGTAGTACTCTTAGACAAAATTTCAAATTTCAAAATCAGAACTAACCTTTAACACAATTCTCAAGTATACAAACTATAAAGTTGGGGTTAGAAACAAGTTTGCTATAAAATAACCCTATTAGGTCCACTTGCGCGAATAGCGGGTTAAATATTTACATTTTTAACCCTAGAGTCAACATCTCTCATTGGATAATTTTGACATCTTCACTCTGGGTTAGCGTGTTAACTCTGAGTTAATAACCCGGGTTGGCGCAAATGTATGACCTTGTGTTTACAATGACTTAACAATAATGCTTAGTTATAGTGTAATAAAGCAGACTTATTTGCTTGTTTGATGATAAACAATTTTATTTCTTCCTTGACTCATTCATGTGGAACTTTATTGTTCACAACAATTATTGATTCCAATGTTATACAACAAAGTGTAACTGTAATATTTACACTTTTCTAAAACTAAGTTTTTATTGTATTGTTAGGTTGAAAGAACTACCTAACAATACAATAAAAACCTAGTTTTATTTGTTTTCTTGCAAATACAAAATTATGCCAATAAGTGTGTGCATTTTTGGTGATGACTGTCAAATCTCACTGGCCTAGCTTGGAAATGGGAAATCATAATATGTTGTGTAATTTTTGTTATCAGTGTTGTATTGTTGTGAGAGAGGGAAAATCAGTCAGCCTATCCCTCTCGAAGGAGACGCACCAGGCGCCGGAGGGTTAATGACCTCCGGCCTCCATGAGTTGCCGGCCTGCGGGTGACGGGCGATAGGGGCCGCCCGTCGCCCAAAACAGACAGGCCAGGAGGTAAGGTGAGGCCAGATAAAGGCACACCCATGAGATGGTTTCGGCAGCAGCCAGGCTGCCGACAATGATGTGACTCGCTGCTGCGGTGGCTAGTCGAGACCTGGCGGAAGCGCGGTGAATACGAGAGTGAACCCCGCACTTCCGCCAGCGGGTCCGTCGTGGAAACAGACAGTTTTTAGTGGGTGCAAGCCCCACATAACCCTTCCGTTTCCCCTGCCAGAGGGGTATGCGTTAGGCATTTTCTGTCTATAAAAAAAAAAAAAAAAAAAAAAAAAAAAAAAGCTTGGAAATGGGAAATCATAATATGTTGTGTAATTTTTGTTATTTATTATCACATTTCTGGAATCATTTTTTAAAATATCACAGAAAAAATTTAAATTTCCTACAAAACTGATAGCTGCACGCGATTTTTGTGTCCTTTTATATTACATATCATCTTTAACACAGCTGTTATGATTTTTTTAGACTGGTAGAGAATGGATTTCCATTAGTGTATGGTTTCCAGGGATACTTGTCTTTCTCCTGGATCTAGGCCAATAAGTAATAAATATTACGTACTTAATTATTAATATTAATTCAATTATTAAATCTCAGTGAATGCGCTTTATTTTTTTTTTGTAAATACGACATTTTCTAAAAATGAATCCTAGCTAGATCGATTTATCACCCCCGAAACCCCCTGTATAATAATTTTCATGAAAATCGCTCGAGCCATTTCCGAGATTCAGATTATATGTATGTATATATACAAGGATTGCTTGTTTAATGGTATAAGATATGCAATATTCTGAATTTGAATTGGCCGGCATGATTCTTTATTACTCGTATGTTTCTTATTCTGATCTTAACATGCTTATACTTCAGTAGATACTAGATACATTCATGAGGAATTACATTAATATTTACTAGTAGTTTGTTTACTATAAAATACTAAATGAGCAGAAATCATGGTCGTTAAATACATATGTCATGATGATATCACGTGTGATGCATTACACAATCCCCTCTCGCTGTACACATTCCGATGAGAACCATTATGGGTAATTTATAGTTATCAGCTGGCATAATCATAAAGATGATTGATCCCAATCATTTTCCTCAATAAGTCATTCAAACTAGTATTATCTATTACTAGCCTTGTGATCAATAAAAATGTACCATAAAGGCCAGCGAATATATGGAGAATTTGAATGTATTATTGTCATAACACATTCAAATTCTTCATTCAAATTTCTTCTTCGACTACATCGTTATTCGTTAGTCATCACTTCCCATCAGGTAAGATTGTTGTCAAAAAATGACTTGTACTTCAGTAAAAAAAAAACTATATAGACAACATATTAGGTTAGTGGGTAAATGACACCACAAAGATTTAAAAAAAAAATTTAAGACCCAAGTTCATTCAGCAATTAACTCAGGTAAGATTGTTGTCAAAAAATGACTTGTACTTCAGTAAAAAAAAAAAAACTAAATAGACAACATATTATGTTAGTGGGTAAATGACACCACAAAGATATAAAAATAAAATATTAAGACCCAAGTTCATTCAGGAATTAACTATGGTTTAGTTAAAAATCGTTTGTATTTCTCATTTTGCAAGTAGTATATGACGTCTGCCAAAAAGGGACAGCATTACAGTTTAACTAAACGAAGGTTAAATGCTGAGTGAACTTTAAGTAGGTCATCAACATACTTGCACTCATATTTAGGAATGTACATAAATGTGAAGGAGGACAAAGATTTACATAAGCAAGGCAAATTAGTACTGTATGTTAAGTCAAGATTATCGTTCGGCCAAGCTGGCGCCCATTGAGAGATTTGACAAAGTGCAAACAAAGTGATGTTTCCCGAGATCTTGTGCACACTTGTGGCCAGGTGCCAAAGTCCTCGCATTCCCGGATTACTGTTCTTATTTCGACCGTAGGAAGTGAATCATTATATCTATCTCAGTATATTATCCAGTTTCCACTAAGTTCGCATTAACCATACGCGATTAATTTTCTAGGTTAAGGTTAGGTTCAGGGTTCATGTACCTACACTAAACAATGACAGACGGTTTTGCCACTGATGTAATATTGCATTCAATGTGCAATTGTCATCAAATCAACTATAATGCATTCAATACAATACCAAGTACGTATCACATACACAATGCCAAGATAATCTAAAATAAATAAAATAAAATAGCCTTTTATTTACACCAGAATTATGTGACATTAATACATAAGTGACATTATTACATAATATTTTCTAAAATTTTAAATGATGCCCCTAATTTTGGAGTGCCTTTCGGCAAAGGCCTCCTCCAATTCTTATTTGTTAGGTACTCTATTTTCTTGACCTGACTTTAGTATTTTTCTTTTTTCCAAGAGTTCCAAAGTTTTTTCGCTTATATCTTGAGATTTGTTGTTCTTATGAATGGATTTAGTTATTTCTTTGAGTTTTGTTTCTATTTGGTTGTATTTTTCTATTAGATCTAAGGCTATCCAGTGTTCAATATGTTAATGTGTTCAGTGTGCATATGAGTAAACAGTTGCCTTTGTTTATCTTTCTTGGAGGGAGTTGGTCATTCTTCCCCACGGTGACCAGCCGTCTTGGGGAAGTAGTAGTTATTTATATATTTGTTTCTGTTTGCTGTTTGTGGCGTCCGGCTAGTGGTTATTTGCTATTGTGTTTGTGTATTTCCTCTTGAAATTGAGTCTGATCTCACTCGTCGTGCATACTCGAGTTTGCTGGTCTTGTTCATTTTAGCTGGAGTTGTTATTCTACCTTCACTTTGGTTAGGAGGATTCTTGGGTGAATCTGTTGGTGACCTTTTGCGTTTCTCTACAGGTTTCTCTTTTATAATTAATTTGTCATATCGTATGAAGGCTTGCTTCCCATTCTTAATTTGTTCCTGTTGTTGTATTCTAAGTTCTTTCCTTTTATCCATGACATCCTTTGGGAAGTCTTCCGTAATGTATATGTTTTCAGGCAGCAGCCTTTTGTTCTTCCACAGTTCAAATTTCCTCCATTCCAGCGTGACAGTTATTAAAATGGGTCTTGGTTTCTGTTCACGTTTTTCCCCAAGTCTTCGTGCACTACTGATCTCACATTTGTCCCAGCTTTAGCTGCTATTTATGTTTGTTGTGTTTAAAATATCCAGAACTAGGGCCACTAGTTCTGAATTACTGTTCTCTGACTCTTTAACACCATGCACTATAATGTTGCTCCTTCTTGCATCTCTCTCTAGTTGTTTTATTTTGCTTTTCAGAGTATTCACTTGTTTTTTTAGCTCCTGGTTTTCTTGTAAGAGTGGCTTGAGTTTTTCATCAATAGTTCCCACCACACTATCGGTAATATTTTTTGTGATGGTATTTGTTTGTTTTTCAAACTCTTCCTTCATTTTTAGAAGCATTTTTTCCATCAGTTGATTCATGAGTTGCTCCATGTTTCCTATTATTTGTTATGGAATTTTCAAACGTCACCGGAACATATGAGGTTGCACTTAAATTATGGGGTATCGCATATTATGTCTTAGATACCGTTAGCAATAGGTATTTTTAGGTGAATTGTTAATTTTTAATACGTTTAAAATCCAAAAAGTAGAATAAAGTTCGTTAAGTTGGTGATTTTAATGCTTAA
Source organism: Coenonympha arcania (assembly GCA_036785405.1). Taxonomy (NCBI): domain Eukaryota; kingdom Metazoa; phylum Arthropoda; class Insecta; order Lepidoptera; family Nymphalidae; genus Coenonympha; species Coenonympha arcania. The sequence goes on from CM072067.1 coordinate 12,128,845, forward strand.
TTTTTAATTTTTTTTATAGGTTACTTATGATTGTGTTTCACAATGGTTCATAGCAATTACATTAATTAGATTTTTAAGGTGTTTGGTTGGTTTTGTCCTTAAAGTGGTTTATTTAGAAGCGTTTATAGTAGGACACCCGTAAGTTCGTTAGTTTTCCAACTTTAAATGTAGTTCACTAGTTTTAACAGTTTTCGAAACACTACTTCACTTGACTTGTTTGGTAAAAATCAACATGTTTGCATCCAAGATTAATGTTTTTATGGGTTTTCGTTAGTAACTGTTCACTTTGAAACACTTATGTCCTGGGAAAACTTGACCGTTCACAGTAGTTCAGGTTAGGTTAGGTTAGACACAAAGCACGATTTGTTTTTCGGTTTTGTAGTAGGTAAATGTTAATGTTGTTTCGCCACTTTTTCTCCTTATTGTTTTTGTCGATAACACTATACAATTTAACTACTTTTAAAGCCGAAACTTGGTTTATTTTTTTTTAAATACGGAAATAACACAGAGACGATGTTAACATTAGCACACCGGCGCCATCTTTTTCCAAGATAATAATCAGTTGCAAAACAATCATTATCTTAAAAAATCCTGGATGCTCAGGCAAGACTCATGGCTAACTCATTTCAGAACCACCATGACAGGACGCCTTAAGAGCGTTTATGCAAAACGGCGCGCATCGCGTTTCTTGCCATACTAGAGCACGTTTTCGTTGGCACTGACGCAATTTTGCGCTGATAATGCAATTACAAAAAAATTTATAGTAAAATAAATATACTACTTATTAAAATAGTAAATAACCAGTGACATTGAATATTAATTGAATTAAATTACTATAATTCAGAAATAACAAAATATCTTAGATTTTATCCTAAAATCATACGTTTAATTTATCGAAAAAGCTAAAAATGACACTTTTCGGTTAATGGTTTTTGAATGAAAATCTAGGAAAATCGTGTTTTATTTTTGAGACACTTTTTAGTAAATGTTATTAATTTTCTAAATATGTCATTGTTATAAGTTTGTGTTAAGAAACATGGCAAATATCTTGCATCTGCGTAGAGCGTCGACCGCTATTTTAGCAAACAGCCTATACAAAAACTGTTCTAGTGAGAAAGTTATACACAAATTTTAAAATATTTTTGAGACAAGTTCTAGATTATGAAATGCCAAATAATATGAATTCAATTATCTAATCTATAATTGAACACATAACTATTTTATGTTCCTTCGGAAATCGTAAATTTTGACTCAAGCATAATACTAACGCATGAAGCGCCTTAAGAACTTATCAGGTTCACTTAAATATATATAAGGTTATCAAAACCAATTTCTTTTTAGTTAGTTTCTGGTAATTTTTTTACAATTCACTAAGTATTTATTTTCCAGAGAGGTCGATGTTTTTGCCTGCTTCATAGAGAGGGTTTCCCATTTATGACATCTTTTGGTCCAGTAAAATAATTTTTCTAGCTGTGGATTTATTTGTGTATGATCTAGTTTGTCCGTTCTGTTCTCCAACTCTACCTCGCTTTCCTACATTTCGGAAGATTGTGTTCATGGAATTCATGCAGATACAATTTTGAGTGGATTAAGTGCTTTCATCGGTTCGTATCAGGAATCAACGCGATCGAAACAGCATTCTTGAATATTATAATTTTTGAATAGTCAATAAAGCGTACGATTGGACCCTATAATATATTGCCGTAGATAAACAGTAGTCACTCAACATTTAAATTGGGTTCAAGGTCTATGATATTGTCACAACGGATATCTGGTGTAATGTTGTTGTTTTGTTTGATATTATTTCCGTGTTGTTTTTTACCTTTCGGACGGCAAGCCGGTGTTTCCTTGCGAGCCGTGACCTCACAAACGAGGAGGAAAAGCGTTTCGCCGTATCATTGAAACCCTGGTCATGCTCTGATGCGTCTTGTCATTTATCTTCATCGTTGAGCAGTCTGGAAAGTACTCAATCTAATTGGTTTGGACTGATTCGCGGAAGAACTAGTTCTTCCTGACGTTCGTTGGTTGAACACTTAGGGTATGGTCAAATAGCGCACAAGGCGCGGGCGAGACGCGATTTTCACCGTGCGTGACTGAAGGTATATTTAAATATATTTTTTACTAACTTCACAACGAATTATAGTACTTGACTGCGATCTAGACTGTGCGATTCTGCAAAAATACTTGTCACAACGAATTACAGTATAAATCTCGACTGTGCGATTCTGCAAAAATACTTGTAAGTTTAGTAGCATCGATGATTGGGCATTGATTGTTCAATGCTTGCATCGATTGTGCAGACTGCAGCGAAGGCACCGATTGGCTGTTGATGGCTGCGTTGCTATTGGTATTGGCGATGTTGGGCGATGTACAGTTTTATTTACGAGGAGCACCCCGCGGATTGTAAGTGACGATTCAGCCGAAACGTTATTATATCGGTATCGTTAGTACGATAACATTATCGTACTAACGATACCGATATACCGAAATAACGTTTCGGTTTCTGTTCGGTTTATACAAAGCGTCACACTCTGACGCTAAATCGCGGAGGTAATTGTTACGTACGCGATTTTGGACCACCCACCGCCCACGTCGTGTCCGCGCCCCGTCTGCTGTTTGACGAGATCTTTAGTCAAATGTTTCTACAGGTAATTATTAGTAATAGAGCTGTATGAGTGCCTCATGCTCGTTTTCACCGACAATTGCTAAATTTTAAGGAACACTTAAGCCCATAGGTTTTTACTGACAACATCTGTCACCTGTCACTGGCTTAAGGAACACCTAAGCCCTTATGTTGGTGGAAACGTTAAACGAGCATAACTCTGAGAACATCTGATAAAAACATTAATCACGCACTAATTTTAGTTTTCGTTTAGTACGTGATATCTGACTATTGATTATACGTATGAGCTACAATGTTATTGTTTTGTTGGAAGGAATTTTTATATTGTGTGTCATTGACCCGTACTTAATAAGTTGAATTCAAAAATCTTTGGGAATATTAAATACACTGAAATTGTTTTTGTATTGCTCACACTCTGATTAATCCTATACCTTTAAACGAGCAATTCTTGTATATATATATGTATATATATTTCCATATAATCTGAATCTCGGAAACGGCTCGAACGATTTTCATGAAATTTAGTATACAAGGGGTTTTGGGGGCGATAAATTGATCTAGCTAGGATTCATTTTTAGAAAATGTCGTATTTACCAAAAAATATATATATAAATCTATACCTGACATCTATTGGCGCTAAAGTAAAACTATTACAGTAAACTCCTGCTGCCATCTATTGGTAAGTAGCTTTAATACTACCGAGCAAAGCTCGGTCACTCAACTAGTTATAATTCATCATGATGAGCAACGAATGGACATTCAAAAATTCAATGTCGCATTTTTTAGTTCACACGTATGTTGTATATTACATAATGTTTTTTTTTCGCACTTTGTAAATGCTATCACATTACACTTGACAAGTTGACACGAATATTATAAAGCGAAAGTTTGTATGAAGTGTGTACTCATATTATATTACTAGCAGCCCGTCCCGGCTTCGCACGGGTAGACACCCTGTACACAACGTTGGCTGTGGTATTTGTACTCACTGAAAAGCACTCTTTCCTTAAGTCGATACCAACTATGGAAAGAATTTGTCCCTGGGATTTATTTATTGTTAGGGCAAAGGATATTTTTAAAGGGAACTGTAACCTTTTAAAAGATATGGGCAAATCAGTTGGTATCATCGGGATCCGCGGAACATGTGCGAGCTGACCGGCCGCGGGACGCGTATTTTTATTTTTATTTCATGATATCTTTTGAATGGAATGTCCGATTTCAATAATTCAAAAAGTAATCATCAGGTACTGAGACAGTCTTGAATATTAAATTATTTGTTTGGATAAAAATGTATAAATGGTGTGGATAACACGGTCTGATTTTGATCGGCATTTCTATCAATTTGTTAAATGTAAAAAAGTAGGTATAGTGACGTAACTACAATAGTTAGACACATGGTATCGCGAAGTTTTTTGTAGATATTGATATATTCTATAATATTGTCGAACATTTTTTTGTCCTATCATTAATACTCTTCGCAGCGCATGCGATGAAAGACATTTTATGGCTAATTTTTTTACACCTTCGGTTGGTTTTAATAGGAATTTCTAAAGATTTCTATAGTAATCTAGTACTAAATATAGCCTATGTTACTCAGTGATAATGTAGCTTTCTAATGAAAAAAGAATTATTAAAATCGGTCCAGTACTTTTTGAGTTTATTCGTTACATACAAAAATCCAAAAATACAAAAATACAAATCTTTCCTCTTTATAATATTAGTGTAGAAGTGTAGATAGTGTAGAAGTGTAGATAGTGTAGATGAATGTTTGATACTTCTACATGCCGCAACTTCTGAACCCATTTGGCTGATATTTGGAATGGAGATAGATTTTACCCTGGATTAGTACGTAGGCTTTTTATTTTAGAAACGGCAATGGTTCCCTTGGGTTTAGTGAAAAACTGTATTACGGGCTACGGCAAAGAGCCGCGGGAAACATCTAGTATAGCATAGTTTTTATTTTCAAATGTTTTTACGCCACATACGCCACTTAACTAGTAGGCGTAGATACCTACTACCTAAGCATATTAGGCTGTGGAATTGAAACAAGACAATAATTAAAACAAATAGGTTACTTTATTAAGATTTTTATAAATTTCTTATTGACATTTCGATTTTATCTTTGTAGGTACGTAATTTCTTCTTCATTTAAATTATATTATACCTATATATTTTAAGCAGTGTGATATCATATTATAATTATTAATTATGTACTCGTACGTAACAGTTTTAAAGTACATACTTGTTATTATTTTTACATTTACATAGGTATTTGTCCTTGTTTTGTATTTCTCTACAATTATGACCTCCGACATTAAAGATATTGTTTTATACCCATGACGTTTGTTTAAACGTGTTTACAAGTTGCTATAGTAGTGTTATTATCTCGCTGCAGACTTGGTCATAAATCATTCGAGTGTTTCACTTTTGTTGTTCTTTGTTGAGTTGTGCATTACTTACTGCAGAACAACAAAAGCGAAACACTTTCTTCTTTGCTGGTAGGGTGGTAACTAGCCACGGCCGAAGCCTCCCACCAGACCAGACCTGAGCCAATTTAGAAATTATAAAATTCCAAAGTGGCCCGTGGCGGGAATCGAACCCGCGACCTCCCACTCGAATCCGAGCGCGCCGCCACTGCGCCAGAGAGGTCGTCGAACCTATTTAAGTTACCTTCACGCTAAGGTTATCCGACATCATAGAGTCGTAATAATTGTATCAGTGGGACATAAAATGTTACATCCAATTGCATTTGGGTCACTTGGGTGCTTGATTGCTATGATAGATGAGGCTTTAAGAAGGCCGAATGACTTTGCAGGGGGACGGAGAAGCCGCGTTCACACTAATTTACTTAAATTTCGGGAAAATTATTACTTCACGCGATTGTTAGGAGGCCTAAAAATGGGGGGCTGGCCAAGCAACCTCCACGAGTGCCCGAGTGCTACGGTGCCTCTCTGTAGCGCACGGGCCGGTGCTCCCTGGTAACGTCGGTTAACAACCGACGGCTAATAGCTTGGCCCGGTGGATAGGTGACGTTTCTTCGCGTGTCCCTCTGGGCCCCAGCAGAGGGCACAGTGTCGATACGTCTACACCCCGGAGGAGGAAGAAAACCTCATTAAAAAATTACAGGCGGGGGCGGAAACGCCCACAAGTCCCTTCGGGGCACTACGAGGAAGACAACCTCGTAAAAAAATCACCGAAGTGGGCGGGAACGCTCGTCGAGAGGGACAATTACTGTGGCACATCCCTCTCGCAGGAGACGCACCGGTTGCTGGAGGACGAACATCTTTCTTCGGCTTCCGGGTGCGCCGGCCTGCGGGTGACGGACGTAAGGGACTATGGCGTCCGTTACCCGAACTACATCAACAGGCCGAGGAGGTGGCGCGCCCTGTTCAGGACGCGCCTCCCAGGAGGAGCCGGCGGCGGTCAGGCTGCCGGCAGCAGCGACGGGACCTGCCGCTCAGGTGGCGGGTCGGGGCCTGGCGGGAGCGCGGTGAATACGCAAGTGAATCCCGTACTCCCGCCAACGAGGTCCGTCGTGGCAAGGGACAGGTTTTAGTGGGTGCAAGCCCCACATAACCCCTCCGTTTCCCCTGACGGAGGGGTATGCGTTAGGCATTTCCTGTCGTTAAAAAAAAAAAAAAAAAGGAGGCCTAAAAATAAATCTCTCAATCAAAGTCAATGTAATTTTTATGTACTTTTTTGTCTGCTAGAATTCATTAAAAAGCTTGCGCCGTTTTGACAATTTTGAAAGTATGACAAAATTAGATGCTTTTGAAAATTTTTTTTGAAAGAGAGTTTGAGAAAATTCATTTTCTTGTCAAAAAAGATTGTTCATTAAACCCTTATTTTCGGTTACATATTTTTTCTGTAAGCATTCGATGATTAAACAATTTGACTTATACATTATAAAAAAAGAGCCAGTTTGCCTGACACCATCCCAATAGCAATAAGCAACAGATTAAAGTTTTCATAAGTCCTAATGTATTTTAGTTTATTTTATGTATGTAGTTAATATGTTTGTCTTGCCATAGCGTTAAAATATGAGATTTGTCGGAATGTGTCACTCATAAAGAGTCGCATAAATTTTCCTTCGCACAATTTATTTTGGTGTATTTTTATTCGGCTGCTTTGTAAAATTTCATCTGCGTGAGACTTTTTATGAGCACGTGCAGAAAAGCGTGTACCTAATTTCTTTTCTCTCTCAGCTGCTTGCTTCGAGTTAAAAATCCGGTTCTTACAGCAAATGTTTTAACGCAGGCTTCAAGGGCCAAGGCCAGGCTTTTAGAGTTACGAGTTAAGATTATTGATTGTAAGTTGCGATGAAGATCTGATGTGAAAGATTTTGATTTTTGATGATGTTGGAACATGGTTTATGTAAGTAGGTATAGGGTGTATACGCTCGTTGTCGTATACAAATCTAGCTAAGTATTGTCTAATCTCTACTCCAAGTGTTTGCCTTTATCATTGTTATTTATAATCTCTGCCACCTTCGATCGAATCAATCGAAAATTCGAAACGAAGAAAGCGCCGCAGAAAGCCTCATGTATATATAGAGCTTCTTCGCTATTTATATCAAACCTCGATCGATCAATGAAATTATGATCGTCTCAATTAACTTATCGCTGTCCCACCAGACGTAAAGATAATATGTTGACTACTTATTTGACTATTTATTCATCATCATATCTCTATTACACTCTACAGTCTACAAGCACTTATTTTTATTGTTAGCTCTTAGCAAGGATTACGATCAGCCCATCTTGTTGTTTCTAAGACTTCTAGAATCGTCTCGGTCAAACAACGCCCTCGTATATTTCTTTATTAATCATCATGTATGACATGCGCTATGAATTTTACATAAAGTGCACTATTTCCGTCATTATCGCTTACGCGTTATATCGGCGTGCTGGCGCCCGTGATACGCTATTTATTGCTTTTCTTTGGAAAACTGCCAGATGTTAGTGGACTGCGGTACGAAAGTGCTATACGCTCGAAGAAAGTCAAAGTTCGATGGCATGGATTGCATTTTGTTATGAAAAAATGTGCTAATTTCCTTATAAATTCAGTATTTGCTGCGCGCTTTCGCTGTTGTAGCTGTTCAAGAGGTATTTAGGCTAGGACCGAAAAGAATTGCCTTTTTTTGTCATCGGGGGGAAATATCCTTATGAGATACCAAGCCTCCTATGAAGGGCACGAGTTATGTGGAATTTTTACCTATTATAACCACCTCGGTGACCTTCCACCTCGCCTCTTACCTATATTACCTACGTATATTCAGACGTGGGAGGCTCCGGTACCTTTCAGTGTGCTGATTCCGAGTTTTTTAAAATAGGTTTACTTACTCGATCGTGAGAGAGTTTAACGCCGATTTGTATGGGATTGGAGTAGTTTACAAATTGTGTCAATAGATGTCGCTACAAAAATCCTATACAAATTCGCGTTTACGCTCTCACTGTCGAATAAGTGAAAAACTCGGAATCAGTCAGTAGTCACTAGTCAGTAGTCCTTTCGTCGGGACTGTTAGTATGACGGGGGCTGAGGACGACGGTGGTAGCCGCCGGCCCGACGACGTGTCTGCGAGCGGGGTTAGTTCACTTCGCTCACGATCTCTTACAGCAATTTCTTTTTTTGTTCATTACAACCTCACAAAATCCCTCCATCATTTTGGCCAGCATAGGTGCTATTACATACCTTGCAGCGGAAGATATGTATACCAATATTACCCACTCATATTTTACAAGAACTTAATAAATACATACATCGGAATTTGGAATAATGTTAATTATTCTATAAATTGTAGTAGGTACCTACCACCTACACGCAGGTTTCAAAAAATAAGAGCATCGTTGTAGCGAGCGATCGCAGTTTCAATAATATTATTGCAAGATGAGCAGTTTGTTTTCAAACCATGCTTGATGCTACCCACCTATTAAAGAAAGGAAAATATTATTATTATTATCAACGCTCTTTGTATTACGACGGTAAAAAGAATTTGATAAAAGATTGATAAAAATTGATGGAAAGTTTTCGAATCGTTCCATCGATTTTTATTTATTTTTATTTAATTAAAACAAAAATGAAAGATATTTCATATTTTTTTTTACAATATAAAAACCTTGAATTTACAAACACCTTACGCTAATTGAAATCATGCGATTAGATGGTACAAAGAGATAAGATAAACTCCTACTTATTTATAGAACGTAATATTCTTGTTAAAATGAAATTCCCTGGAAATATACCTCAAATATACCAATTATGACACGTGCCACTATGACGTCGTGTTTTGTACGAAATTGTTTTATTATTTTATTATCAATCAAACAGGGCGGATTAGTGAGGCAATAGTTGTAAATTGTACTGAATAGTTTGTTTACTCATTGCGAGATAAAGTGCTTAAGCGCGAAAGTTTATTGGACGGGAAAATTTTAGTAACATGGAAATATTCACAATATATTTTGGATCATTGGGTGCCGCAGAAATTATGGAATTTTCCTCCAATCTTGTTCGCCATCTTGTACTACGAGGCTTTATTTGACAAAACAGAAGTTACTTAAATACTATTGATTGAGAATTCTGAATTGGTTTTGATAGTACGTAACCCTCAGTGCGCAAGCCTGGTTAGATTGACTTGAGCTTGACCAATTATTTAAAGCTATAATATTATGAGTTATGACGTCGAGGTTTGAACGTTGTATATGTAGGCGTAATAAGTATACGATACCAAATATAGGTATACTTATTACGCCTAAAAATCAAATTAAACACGTCCATCAAGTTTAAAAGAGTTTTAAGATTTACACTTACAGTTTAAGGATCAATTTAATTAAATTATAAATTAATTTTCTGACTTCTTGTTGTAAAACCTTTAATTAAATGTCTACCTATTCGTTTTTTGACAACCATATTTTGCTGATTTCTTACTGTGCGTAATTAAGTTACTAATAGGTTTTACATTAGCTTGTTATTGAACGCTTGCAGGTTGGCGTCGAATAGTCTGATTTTACGCGGAAAATACTGCCCTAGAGAATACAAAGTAGGAGACTCGCTCTGACGTCATGACTGTGTGACGAGCTACGCACTGTCCAAGGTCGAGGGCCGTGGCCTCAGCCCTCCCACCCTCCAATACACTTGACATTGGGTATAGGACTGGAATATTCAATGTTATAATACGAAGAATATATCATTATTCGCATAATAATACTTTGAGCTCATTATAGAAACTCTAGAAAATATTACGATAAAATCAAAATGTTTGTTCTTTAACATAGGCCTAACATACAGGGAACTTATGAATTAATGTAAGACTCTATAACCGCCACGTTTGGAAAGAGAATCAATCTAAAAAAATTTACTCGTTAAACATTGTTCTCTGGTAATGTATTGTTATTTTCTTGTATTTTACAGACATAATATGCTACGACATGTCTTTTTTTAATATACAAAATTCTCCTCTGAAATGGATCGACCGATTTTTATGTAATTTTCTGTGTATGTTCGGTGGGTCTCAGTATATCAGTATCCCTAATGGCAAAACAACGTTTGCCGGGTTTGCTAGTATAAGTATAAAATATTTTCAAAGGAATGGTAAAGTTAATTTTCATTTCGATCCCTGAAACTTACACGTGCCGTGAAAAAATATTAGGTATTTTTCCTGACTTATCGACGAATTCGTACTGACGGGTAGGCGTTTAAAATGGTCGATAGGTTACCTAAACATTTTCTTTCTGCTTGTAGATGTTATCGTCTTTAGCCTGTACTTGCCTGTATATGTGTTCTTATACACGTCATTTTATATTTGGTTACGAGATGTTACTCGTTGTATTTTGTTTGCTCGCTGTTTGGTTGCAATGAGACTGGCTGTTTAATCCAGTGGTATTTATTTATTTATTTTGTACATATTAAATAAAGATACATAGAGACACAAACATAGAGAGGACATGCACAAGGACATCTTATCGCTACAAATGAGGATCTCTTCCAGATGCTTGGATTTACTTAAGTTTTCCGAATAGTACAATTGAAGGGAAATATTCACGCCATTGAATGGTATTAATTCGGCCTCAAAGCCGTCGGGTGAGTACCAACTACCAAGTTACACAATGCGCCACTTGATCAACGCCCCTGAGACTTCCTTCCACATTGTACGTGCTCTTGGATATTTTGCTATTTTCATATATGCTTTTAACGGTTTTAGATAAAATATCTGGTATAGGTATCTGTATAATATATGTAATAAACACAACAGAAAGATTGTGTAAGAAAAACGTATTCATCGTTATCGTAATCGTTTAAGAATTCTGCCCGCTGATTGGGTCCCTAATTTCCATCGGGGCGCAGAATTCGCTAACGATTACGATAACGAAGAATAAATTTTTTTTGCGCAATCAAACCCTGAATAATACAAAAAACTCTTGAATACAATTTTCCTACAGTTATCACTTGCAAATGTCTGGTGAATCAGAGCCATCCAGGAACTGTTCAAGTACCGACTTACGCACGCATTGCTAATGGAATTTTAATTTATAACTGCGCAAAGACAAACTGTTTAGTTCTGAGTCAAAAGAGAAAATTTTGCAGTGAAAGACTAACTGATTTCATTTATTCTATACTAATATTAAAACCTGAAGAGTTTTTTTTGTTTGTTTAAACCCGTTAATCTCAGGAACTACTGGTTCAAATTTTTTTGTTGGATAGTCCATTTATCAAAGAAGGCTTTAGGCCATATAACATTACGCTATGACTAAAAGGAGCGGAGCAGAAAAATGTTGCAAAAACGGGAGAAATTATTCCTTTTGTAGAGCTTCCGTTGCGTGCGCTGCGTAAACGTATAACTTTAAGCCAAAATTATACATACACTAGCTGACCCGGAAAACGTTGTTTTGCCATTAGGGACATAAAATATAGATAACAACCCGCTCCCGGACCCAGAGATCATACCCTGAAAATTTCATAACGATCGGTCCAGCCGTTTCGGAGGAGTTTGGTTACAAAGAAAATCGAGAGAATTTTATATAACGGAATTGTCTTCCTTTAAAAGTTCTAAAAAAAACACCACGTATCTTTTAAGGTTGACTCGATATAACGGGATATGTAAAAACCGAAATTTATACTGACGAATCTACTGGCAAAAGAGTGCTATATAATAATTATGATGGACTAGAATCTAGATGATTCTCTACTGGAAAGCTGCGCAGAGGAGACATTTGGGAGGGCTGACGTTATTCGGTAGGTTATATAATGTTCTGTAGGTATATCGTTGTGTAGGATGGTCGGAGGGTTTGTATGTAGGCGTTGGCCGTAAGCTGTTATTAAACGTTGTCGTATGACGTGGGCGTTGCTGTATTTGAAATTTTCTAATATTTGACTACGTAAACGGGCGCTTTTTATATAAGGTCTTTTTTCTCCGACAGAGGGTCTTTGCCTTTTTGTCAACTAAGGTTGGTCGTCATCAGATGTAAAGTTTACTCTAATGTTTTTAAATCTCTTTTTGGGGATTTATCCACGTGGTTGCTCGTAAGTTTTTCATATTTGTGATAACTATGGCTGTATAGTGTATGTGTGTATAAATTGTCGTGGATTTACGCTACGATAACGCCTTTAAATTTTCCAACAGGCAATGTTTGTTTACAGATTAAAAGCAACTGTTTGGAGTCTTACAACTAATATTTATGTAAGCGATGTGCAGTTTATTGATAAACTATTTGTTATTATTGTCCTTACAGTCATGGACACGAGTGCCTCTCTGATTTCAAATCTGATTGTTTACGGCACTAAAGTGACTAAACTTACTTCTCTGATCTGTGGTATATCTATTATACTAATGTATTATTTTTCTTCTCAGCTTTTATCCCTTTATTTGTCAGGTTCATCTGGTATATTAGTGTGAGGATCCTTAAAAACTGAAAATAGGACAAAGAAGCCTCCGTTTTCGTCATTTAACTTTTAATATGCCCTGGCTTGTCAACCCTCTTCTTAAGATGACGCGAAAAGCCCACCGCTTTAAATATTTCAGAGTTACTCTCCCACTCCGCCTCAGTCGCCGCGCGCCGCCCTAAAAGGAAAGCTTGCTCTACTTTTCTTTATTCACGAGTCACGGAGTTTCATACAGTCCCCTTACGTAACGTAGGTTAGTTCCGGATGAATAAATAGGTACTACCTTTATTTGTTACACGAAGTTGTTTTGGTACCTACATTCCGTTTCGTATTACACTATACTCCAGTAAATTACTGGAATATAGCAAGATTACTGACATTAATCCTCCTATATTTCCTAAAATAACTTAAAATATTACAAAATAAGAGATATTGTGTCTGTCAAAGCAAAAAAATCTTTACTTTTATTATATGTATATTTTCTTTTTTACCAAATGACAGTTAAATACATAATTTTACTGCATCGAATTACAAGTCTCTCACTATTTTTAGACCTGTCAAATTAGTTTAAAGATTTTGTACATCATAATTGGCCCTGTTATCCTACTAACTTGTAATATCTTACATTTGTAAGTTGCTACACAGTATCGCACCGGTGCACTGAATGGCTTGGGGTGCGTCTTTGTCGGTAGAGTGGTAGCTTTGTAAGCCGTCAAACCGCTGTCAAAGCCCTTCACTAGACCAGACCTAGCCAATTTAGAAATTATAGAGAAATTATGAAATTCTAAACGTATCCGTGCTGGAATTCGGGAATTGAACCCAATACCTTCTGTTCAAATCCTAGCGCGCTGCCAAAACAGTAAGCGGTTAAGCTAGTATTTACCTACCAGTTAATTTTAAGAATGAGTTATTGAAATGGTTGATATTATTGGCGGTGTCTATTTTCATTCGTGAATATATCCGTGATTTATATTTATCGTATTTGGCTGAGCATCTTAGCGGGCTACCGTCAATATTATTATTTGGTGATGGTTATTTTATCGACGTATTTCTATCATTAACCTTCAGTCATTTCGGATACACGTGGCTAATTTTTTAATATTACGAGTGTCTTAAATATTTGCTCGTAATTTTAAGATTCAGCAATTTCCAAATGAATAAGGATACTATTATTTTTTAATCTTCATTGTGGGTGTCGTCACGGATATTTTATTCGTAAATAAGAAGTTAATTAAAATACTGGTTATTGATGGTAAAGCCAATCAAACTATTCGTAGTAGAGATGGTTACAAGTATGTTATAATTTTTATCGTCGTAGTAGGTATCCAGTATCTAGCTAATAACAAAGTACTTCACGTGAATCGCAATTCACTTATAATGGATTTTTAGCATTTTATCCTCGTTCATCGTATTTTATCTGTAACCTTTACTAAAATTATCACACTAATATTATAAAGGCAAAAGTTTTTACATGAGTTTGTTTCGAGTGTGTGTTACGAAGTTATGAAGATATGAAGATTTGATAAATCTAGAGATTCTAAATTTATCAACCAAAACTAAAATGGAATGTTCCGTGTGGATTTTCTATATTTTTAGTCATTTCTACGCAATCCACGTTTATTTTATGAATATCTAACCTAGATTTTTGTGTTAGTTGGCAAATAGTGTTTAATATAAATCCGCACAAGCGCCACGTCCGTAAAAATTCCTTAAATCCAATAAATATTCTCGAAAGATAAAAATTTCCAGTCCGTCGCGCTCAAAAAAAATGAAACTATATTTAATGTTTTTGCTTGAAACAAATTTTTACCCACGACGGAACGGAGTACGGGTATATGCGTTTAGGGTGAGAGACCGTTTGTACATTACTCTGTTAAAAAGATTTTATGTTTGTTTGTATGTTAAATTGTTCACAAAAACCAATAATGCAAAAATATTTTTGTTTGTTTGTTTGTTTGTTGGTTTGTTTGTGTGTGCACATCGATGTTCCCATTTATTTCAAAAACGGCTTGACCGATTTAGATGCGGTTTTCTGTTTAATGTTTGGTGTTCAGCGGCAATGGTTCTTAGATAGTTGTTACGAACATCGATCACCAGGGGGCGCCATAAAGTACATTTATATTGCAAACAAATGTTCCCATTTATTTCAAAAATGGTTTGACCGATTAAGATGCAGTTTTCTGTATAATGTTTGGTATTCATTGGCGATGGTTCTTAGGTAGTTGTTACGAACATCGATCACCAGGGGGCGCCATAAAAACATTTACAGTGCAAACGAATGTTCTCAATTATTACAAAAACGACTGAACCGATTTGGATACAGTTTTGTATAAAATATTAGTGAGTCATTGGCAATAGTTCGTAGATAATTGTTCTTGTGATTGAACAGCAGGGGGCGCCACAATAAACGTCTCTTTATGACTTGGAAGGAATGATGCCTTCAAACGCTGCTAGAGGAGCTAATGGCTAGTTTGAAGCTCAATTTTCATTTTTTAATAATATTATAATTTAAATTACATTAATATATTAATCGAAAAATATTTATAAATAGCAATGGCGATTATTAATCGCCATTGCTATTTTCGTTTCCAAAATCAATTAATGTAATTAGTAAGTATTAATAAACTGCCAGTATATGAGAAGTAAACAGGACTATCAACACCGTCATAGGCAAAACACAGCAGCTCCGGATTTTCTTGGATTTGTAATTATACTGATAGGTTCTTAGTTCTTACTTTCCTTTAGTCGGGGAGTTTCAAAAAAATTATTTAATCCTTTTTCAATTACAAGTCTGCAAAAGTCGTGGGTGTTTTAAAATTTTTTAATTTTCCACTTGTAGTTAATGAGACAGAATCAGACAAAACGACGTTCGTCTGATCTTTTGCCTTACCATGTAAGATGCAATGCGTTCCAGGAGTTAGCATTGCAGTGTCAATTCTCACACGTTGCACTGCACTGCTCTCGTGATCCTAAGAACTTAAGACATCAGATCTTAAGTTATATGATGCCCAGTAATGTCGCCGGCTGCAGTGTTCTTCAAACCGTAATACGGTAATGCTTTGTAATTACTGGGCAGAATATCTGATCTTCTTCTTCTCGGCAGAATATCTGATCTTCTTCTTCTTCTCTTGATCACAGCTTAGGGTTCCCGTGATCCCTGGTGTCACGTTGACCGCTCCCGATCTATTGTGACGCCGCCATTTACTGTTCCCAGCCAATGCTTATTGCCGTCACATGTTGTTCATGTCCACTCAGACCCCCTGAAAGTGCCCGCAATAGTTTAAACTAGTTTTTGCTGTTGAGGGCCAGGACCTCAGAAATTTATTTCCTATTAGAATACCTGATACTCTGGTACCCATTCGAGTGGTCTCCAACGAGAATCACTGCCTGATAAGCCAAGGAAGAGTGTTACAGAAATTTTAAAATTCTAAAGTTTCTTAGATTATATGAACGTATGTTAGATTGCCGTCTAAAACACATAATTATTATTTGGTAAAGTGAACGTGTGGCTATGTGCCAATATTGTACGAAGAAATCTAGTAACAAGTGATTATTTGTCATCTCCTGGTTCCCATTAAACCGCTGGCCTGTATAAAGGTGTTTCAGGTATGTGACCAATATTTATGACATTGTGTAATATTATAGCAATTCTTAGATCAATTTTGATAAAGAAAAGTAGGTATGTATGTGTATAATATCGATCAAGTCGAAAACATGAGGTTTTCCAAGACTTTGACGTCATAAAGTTATCAAAACTTATGAATAGGTAGCTGCCTATTCCTCTACAAGAAATAACTGCAAAATTGTATCTCCTAGTAAAAAAGTGCGGCTTGGCAGGTTCGCGACCTTCGCACAGACACTCGTGAATTTATGGTCAAATCACTGGTATTTAATAATGTTTTGTTGTAAATTTTTGATGAAGACACAGCATCTTGATTTTACTTTCTTATAGTTAAGCAAAAAAGAGTAGAAGGAATGGGTAGCGCTACTGTCTGTGTAATATAGTCCATTGAAATTCAAGTAATTTTCAACAAAGCAATGTAGAAATAATGATTATTTCAAAAATATTAAAGGACGCAATACTGATCATAGAATTATAACAGATTCAACTTCTTCGTTTTTGCGAAGAAGCTTCGTCGCTGTACTCAAAAAAACAAAACTATTCGTATCTAAGTTGAATTAATTCTTAAAAAAAAATATTTTTGTTATTATACATATTATGAGCAATATGACATATTAAAGTATTATTATAAATAGATAACCAGTAAGCTGAGCTTGGCGTGGCACGCGATTCCATATCTAGATTTCCACTGATAACGAAGAGGCTAATTTATGATTTTTATTTTGTGTGCTTAGTTTTATCATGTTTGTGTTGTCATGGTGGTGGAATTTATTCTGGAATATTATAATGAAATATTGATGCACAGTAAGCCGCTTGGCGCCAAAATATAGAGACTGATATAAGGTCAAAATTAGGACGCCGAATTTCAATTTTATTTAGTCAGATACAGCTAACTAATTTCAAATTGTAGGGTTATGACAATGATAATCGCGTAAATATTGGTCTTTATTAAATACTGCTCGAAAATCCCTAACTAATATTCGCTCCCAAACTATCATTATGTACAGTTTTGAGATTTGGAACTATTGGCAAATGATACGAGGTAGATCAAGAATTTCGAATTAAGTTTTTATTAAAACATGTCTTTATATATTATATTCTCTTATTTACGAATATCATTGTCAAATACCTAGAATAATCCACTATTTGCAAAAAAGAAAAAACTTAATAAAAGAACTTGTCGGGCTACTTTAGTCCATCCACCTACATTATTAATTATCCCAGGAACTCTGCATAAAGCGCGTGTATTTAGTTTTTTTTAATCTTTTAATGGTTTAATCACGTTATCCATTTTCCACAGAAGCACGTTGGACAGCTGTTGCCTTTCTCGTATACAATCTATGCCACACTTAATCATTAACCATGATATTAATACTAATGACTCATTAGAAATATGATAATTATCATCACACTCATTAAGAAACAAGCGAGTAAAGTAAGGTTTAGTTAATGTCGACTATTTTTTAAGGTTCTAAAAGATGTCCATAATGCGTTCGCTGTGTCGCTTGACCATTTTGTTTTAATGCATTCTACAGATAGATGGTTTGAATGTTTGGGGCTTCTGGATCATACTGTCATAAACGAAATTAGCTATAGACCTATGTGTGTGTGTATTTTATGTAGAGCTGGATAAGAAGAATGTTTTGATGTTAATTAAAGTCCGGCCGCTCAAAGAATGCGTTTCTGACAGATCGTGATCGACTGGGCGATGTAACTTTGAACTGCCGTACAATTTACGGAAATTTTTTAAATATCTTTTATTTACGTTATTAACGAATGATAACATTAAAATTCGAATAATTATACTAACTTACAATAAATGTATTTATTTTTGGCTAAAATTATTACAATTACTTAATTAACAAATATAAAAACTATAGCTTTTAAAAGTCAAACCACGTCGAACGGCGCTGTTTCAAGGTTATGCCAACTGTTTTTTTTTGTTTTGTATGACGAATTGAAATGTGTCAGAAACGCATTCTTTGAGCGGCCGGAATATAGCTATTTGATT
The DNA here is from genome assembly GCA_036785405.1 of Coenonympha arcania. Lineage (NCBI taxonomy): Eukaryota > Metazoa > Arthropoda > Insecta > Lepidoptera > Nymphalidae > Coenonympha > Coenonympha arcania. The sequence continues at coordinate 12,146,977 of CM072067.1, forward strand.
AGCTTGTAAGGGTTTTAAGTCCTCTGCGTTTGCGCACAATGACATTTTATTTTCTGTAGATTCATCACAGATTCCGTGCTTTCACCTCCTTTTCTTTCATTTACCTTGTTATTTCTTCCTTGGTTTGTCCAAAGGGTCCATGTGTATGATGAATCCCAAATGGTTCATCACTCCACTCTAAAAAATCACTCGTACCTCCGAAATATTTTTGTTAAAATTACGTGATTTTCTTGGCCATCAATCAATATTTTGTGGCGAGCGTCGTATTATCGTTGTTATTTGCAGTTGGGCACAAAGAGCCTCAGTGGTTTTTATCTTATCGATGTATCTGTTGTTCTGTACGGTGCACAGTGCTCAGTGCTCAGTGCGATGGTGTAGATTTAAACGATGTTACTCTCCAGTGCCAGACGCACGTCTCTACAAACGGTTCCTAATGCGGAAATCGAATTTGATATCGACTCACGGCAGCATGATTTGGATCAGGTACGATACGATATGTTAAGTATTTTCTTTAATCTTTAACCTTGCATTATGATTTATTTGTCGTTACTTGTCATGTGTATATAGCTAGTTCAATTAATATATGAAAATATTTAAGGACTCTTACAATTTGCAACAAATTCACTGTGAAGACACATGATAAAACTGATATTATTCTTGTAATATTGAATCGTGAACATTAAAAACATAAATACGATAATATTATGATGATGTCATATTTATTTATAGATACGTTAGGTGCATGATATTTTGCCTTATAGATAACGTTATTGTATCAAAATTAACATCGTTATACGATTTAAAATCTTTCAATTACGATCAAGATCATCACTTTTATTTCATTATACTTATTAATTTTCAATATCTATATCAGATAAGAGTGTATGATTGTCAAAATCATACTTTAAATATCCTTTTAGGAAATCTACCTTATTTTATTTTATACAACTATAATATTTTTGCTTATAATTGCGATTGTTTCTATTTCGCTAATGTCTGTGTTTTCTTAATTACTCTTTCGTTTATTTTCTCCATTTTAGTTCAATAATATTGATGTAATGAAACTCCAATCATTGTTATTGTAATAAAGATGAAGAAATCTGTTTTATATTTTATTACTCATTACTATTGGGTTTTCTATCGTTTGCCAACTGAAAAAATAAAAACTTCTGATCATTTATGTTATGAAAGAATAGATAATAAGAGATTTTCTTATAGACAAGTTATACCTAAAATAAAATCTGTCTTTTTAGTATATGAAACTACTACAGTGACACTATTATCATTTCATTTCAGAGAAGCATTAGGCTTTTATTTATTATACACAGAATCAACATTATATAAATAACAAAAGCGAATCTACTTTCTTGATTAAAAATTCCATTGATTTGAGTTTCTGTGAACATATTTGGAAAGTTATGGGACCTGACATAAAAATTATGGAAGTTGAATGGAGTTTAGAAATACATAAAGCAAAACGAAATTCGTTACATACCTTCATTGTATGAAATTTACTTACTATAAAAATGTTCATCGTACAATATGAGATTGTTAATAATTGTAGTGCTCTTAGACCGTTATTCGCTAGATCTTCTTAAGAGCCAATTGAAAGGAGTGTGCCTTGTATGTTGGAGAGGTTTCTTTAATAGGTTTAGCTATGTCTATAGTCCAGTTTTTGTTATAGAACAAAGAGCAACACATACAGTTTATTTGTAACATACTAGTCATTGTTTCAGCGATGAATAATGAATAATGTACGTTTTGTTTCGATACAAAACGTTTTTAGAATGCCACAACTTTATTGTATTTGTATGATCGGCTTTGCTGATACTAAAGTGTTGATATCGCACGAGTTTTGGCCTTGGTGCTTGCCCTTGTCCAAGAACTGGTTGATCGGACCGTGAGATTGTTAGAGGTCGTAGGGTTCATTCACGTCATCACGGGAGCGGGCAGCGAACAGGTACTTCGGTTCAGGGAGTGCTGGGGGCGAGGGAATGATGGTTGTAGACCGTAGAGTAGCTTCGCCTCGGGCTTGGAGCGTATAGTCCGTGTTAATGTGTGCCTACACGGACACTCCGTATCACACAGCTGCAGTGAACATTGATTCGTGGTTCGCGACTCGCTCGTCTCGCTCCTCAGTCACTAGTGCGCAACGCTACGGAGAACAAGTGTTCAACGCTGCGTATCACTTTTATTTTGAGTTCTTTTTTATGCAAATCCTGAGTTAAAAAGAGAAACCAGTCCCCAATCGCTAAGGTGTTTAATCGTGACCTGTCAGCCATTGTTAAGTGAACAAGTCTCGGAGCTGTGTCTGGTTGATCCGACTCCTGGGTTGGGTAACTTGGTTTGTGATTGTGCTTTTGATAGAAACTGACAATTTCATCGTGAACGTGTGCTACTTTGGGATTTCACCACGAGCGGACTCAAGGAAGTTTATAGTCAGGTGAGTTGTGCCGTCATTAATGGAATTGGTTTCTATCCATATTTATGTATCTACAATCTGCATATTATTATATTCGTTGTTTAGTTACGTTGTTACGTTTGATGTTTTAATTAGTTTACGGTTCTGATAAGGTCTGTTGAATTTTTTTATTACTGGTTTGTTGGCTTGATATTATCATAGTATTGTTATTTATTCAGATGTTCGATAGTTATTAATAGTGTAGTTATTAGTCCTCTATAGCTTTCCAATGCTTATCAACGTCACTAGATACTAACTCTTATTTTATTTTAAATCTTCAGTATTAGTTTAATTAAACTCGAGTAACATTCACGTTAAGTACCTATAAATTGCTCAGATATCTAAACACTTGCATGTAATTGTACAACGTTATCAACTTTTCCGGGAACGTTAATCAAATCGCTAATGTTCACCCTAAATGGTATATTAGCTTTGCTACTAATTAAATATCTTATTTTTAACAGAGCTACGTTATTATTCACTGGGGAAACGATTTTAATAATAATAAAAAATTCAACCTTTAATCAGGGTTTTAGAATGCAAGTCTTATAAATCAAAACATAAATTATGTGTGAAAAATTAATGTTTAAAATAAGGTTTAAAAAATTAATTCAGAAATATCAAAGGCAAAACAAGTTAGACTACATTTTTTATTATGACGTTGTATTTTGTCATCAAATGACTAAAACGGATACCTATAACTCTATGACCAAAAAATAACAAAAGTATAGGTATAAATGATAAATCAGGATTCAGGATAAATTAAGCGAAGTTTTTCTTTAAAATAAAGAATAAAATGTTAAATTAATTAATCACCAATAGAGAATTATGTTTTTCGTGTCATGGTAAATTACCCAAATACGTCATTGCTGTTAATTAAAAATGTATTTTATTGAATAAATTAAAGATAACGAGGAATGTTATCTTTGTCTAATTGCAAAAGTTGTAGTTCGTTGGTTCTTATTTCTTATATTAAGTTTGGATAATTTGTTATGATTATGTAAGCTTACCGAGGTCACCGTTTGCGTAAAAACTGTTTGCTCATCTTATTGTGTCACACTGTTTTGCTTGTAAGTTAAATCTCTTTAGGGCAGCTCGCCTTTACAGCCACAATGACCTTGTCGCCTTTGACATTGTAACAAATACCAGCAAAACCAGAAATGTGATTCGGTTCTTTTCTGTTTTCTCAGATAATAAAAAAAATAAAAATAAAAAAGCCTTTTATTTTTCCTTATCAACTAATTAAACTATCTGGCTTATAAAGTATGATATTCTATAGGTTAGTAGTAGATTATTGTAGTACAGTAAATAATATAAGTGTGTGTTAGTTTTGTTAGTGAGTATAACTTTCTAGTTTTTATTTATTATTCTTCTCTAATTAGGTAGTGATAAGGTCCCTCCTTGGGCATAGGCCTCAGATAATATCGTTATATAATAAGTAGCCCTTCTATTGATAGAGCCTGAGGGAGAAAATTCTCTTATGGTAACTATTGTTGTGATACATAGGGTCCCCATGAAGATCGAGAAGAAAAGAAAGAAAGTACTGATTGAGACATGGAGAAAAGATCCATTAAAATATTTAAATTATGGATACATTACTACTATGGACTACTCTTGCAATGATGCAGACTAGTCTTCTGTCTGTATGGCTTTTGAGATATTACGGACAGTAAAATAAAAAAAATACTATTCAAAACTTTATTAGACCTTCAGATTGTCTAATAAAGTTTTGAATAGTATTTTATTTATTAGCTTGAAAAGTTATTTTCGAGCAAGAAGTTGTAAATTTTTCTATAGCGTATTTTCAATTTATTCGTTGTGCCAACTGACTAAAGATTTCCGGATTTCTGTGTTTACACATTTGAATGATCTGTTGCCATGCAGAATTCAAAGCCAGTTTCCCTGTCATAACCCTGGGACTGGTGTTATAGCGGAAGTTCCTAATGCTATAAATTTTGATACAAATTATTTCTAAGCGCTAACCTGTTGTGTTCTCAAGTCTATATGCAGACAAAACAAGTTGGTTACTTTCAACGATATATTAAATAAACTTTTTGGATCATGATAAATTTTAAAATCTACGTATTCATATTTTGATACTTGATCGTACTTTACTTTTATTTGTAGCTTCTTCTTTAACCTGTCAAGTATATTAATTAATATTGTGATGGATCGGTTTTTTTTTTCTCGAAAACTTGACTTGGGAATATTTTAATCAAAATCAGAAATTTGTTCAAGTTCGTGACCCATTCAGATTCAAGCTAGACGTTGAAGGCGTATCGAGTTGATAAATATTCATAAGTCACACAGTATTCCGTCGTGAGAGTTATGATGTTCTTTGAGTCTGGTATTTGTAGTTTTGTACGTTCAAGGGCGTTGCTACCGGTATTTGTTGGTTTTTACAATTCTTAACATTGGTATCAGACGCTAACTCTGTCTGGAGTTTGTGTATATCAGTTGCTATTACCCACGAAAGTACTTTTATCAAAGACTTAATTTTAACTTTCAAAGTACCAAGAGTCTGTTATAACGAAGGTCAGCGATCGTTCTGGCAACCTGTACTTTGTATGCTTTTAACCTTTGAATTATATTTCATTATTTTAATTCTATGAAGTGCTGCTTCGTTGGTATCGAACATCGATCGCTTGACTAGCGACAATCAGAAAGCGGCGTTCGTGATTCGCTGCGCTCTCAATTTTTGATTTATATTAACCTTCATATCACTTACTTAACTTTACGTAAAAATCAACTCTCAGTCGAAGCTGAGCAAAATATAAACTGTAAACTTGTGAACTTATCCACCTTCGGCCGTTATCCTGAAAATATTTGAGGTTTTCTTGAATTTGGATTAACTTAAAAATACGTATAACAAATTATTAAATACCCGCAAGATAAGATTAAGCAAGATCTTTAAATGGTGTTAGTATCCTCTAATGGCGGTTCCCAATATTCAATCTATCCATGGTTTGCCTTACTAAATTAGAAACTTGACATTACTTGTATGGAGCTATCACATTGATATGTCTAGTAGGGCAAATGGTAGATAGATTGAATATTGGCATAAATCTGTAGGAATAGAGGCGTTGAGACTTGCTCATCATCTTTTTTGATAACTTCAAGTATTGTTTACGTTTGTAGTAAGTTAACACTTGGAATCGCAAATAGTGAAAGTGGTGACGCAGGCCGCGACCTGCGAGGCTGCAAAACATTACTGCCTTGTGTCGCAACTCACAAGACGATCGCTCGAACAGCTCTAGAAAGCTCGTGGAATATTCCGTTACGAATGCAGCGTTGCGTTTGTCCGCTGCGGTTTTATGGAATTGAATTATGTGCGGGCGTTTTGTTTCCTGATCATGTGCCATTAGTATGATTTTATCTCTCTACGTGTTAGCCACATCCGCGAATCCCTGCACAATAATATCTGTATGTTGAACGACGTCTCACAAATCTCAATTGTACTGTATGGTTTCTATTTAATTTTTATTTATCATTACAAAGTGCACTCTCAGTTTATGTTCGTAAAAGTATCTGATTATGAAAATAGCCCTTTTTTCTCGCATAAGTCATCAGTTCGATGAATAAATTGATGAAACATGATGTGTTGTTACCCACGTGTGAAACCCCGGACATGTCGGCTTTTGTAATATAAATCCAAACAATCTAGCTAAATCGTTACATAATGCAGTACCTACATTAGAAGCAATATTTAAAATTGCAGACGTGACCGGGCTTGTGAAAATCCATTTTGGCGATAACTTCGTTTGGTTTACTGATAAGTTCTATGCTTGAGTATTCTGACTAGAATTTGGAGCAACCATTAGTAAAGTTGGCGAGGTTGCTGTCGCAAAATTTCTGCAGTGACGACTAATGGCACGTGCGATAAAGAATGAAGAGACTTGAGGACACATAAATTAGTTTGGCTTTAGTATTTTTGTGTGGGGACAATATATCTGCCACTGATTTGGCATAAAGTCAGAACGTATTACTAAAAGTGTAAAAGCTTGAATTAAATAAAAAGTAGTGGCATGAACCAATCTTTACAATTCAATGGATCTCGATTATTATTATCTATGTTTAATGGAAATACTCCTAAATTTACTATCTCTACCTATCGTATAGTTAATTATACCAAGAAATACAATAATCAGTGATAGCTAAAACCTTATGAAGTCATAACTTACAAGTAAGTGGCTCTACCTCAGGCTCAACTATCCAAAATAGTACTTATGTTTTATCGTTTTGATATAACTTTGAAATGTATCGATAATGGGAACTTTTGTTTAACCTAAATGAGTTTTTATTTATTGAATTTTACTAATATATTAGAAGTGCTTTATAAAAATGATTGATATCCTCTTCTTAAGATCTCTTTGTTCTATTTGTCTGAATGGTAGCACTTAACATAAATAAAAAGGAATAACTACCCGTGTTGCGGCCACAATGGTCCGAGAGTCTGTGGTGATCAAGGAACGAACGCTCGGTGTTGTTCTCTGTGACTTTTGACAAGTGTCAACGTAGATTATAGACTCTTTGGTGTCTGTGGCTTTTGAAAATTAAATTATACTCGACGCAGCGAACCGTGATCCCTATGACACTGACAGCTAATGTCACCATATAACATTGTAGTGGCGTCACCATTAAATCGGGATCATATTGGGGGCGTCTAAAAATGCCATTTATAAATTTAACGTAGCTTTATACCATTAGTAAAGATATTCCGTTGATATTTTTAACAATTCTTAACATTTACAAGAAGTTATGTCAATCTGAATTTATGTTTACGTCCTGCAAAACTTAAGTCGTGTGACGTTTATCGACTAGGGCGGCAAGTATCGATAAAAAAAATGTCGGTAATGGAAACGAGTGCAAAATTTTTCAGACAAAATAAATAAATGGGGAGCATTCATTTTCATGATAAAATATATACATACTTATATAGCAAAAACGTGTTTATCGGGTTAAGCATTATTGGAAAATAACAAGGTTGGAAACTTTCGTTTTACTTACCTACTTAATCTATGCCAAAAATCTTAAATTAATACAACAACAACAAAATGGACATTAAAAATGCACATTGTAATATTTTTTAAAACATGTTTACCAACGTGGCTTAAGGCCACGCCTTTGTCTAAAAAAAAATTATCGACACGACCAAAGACACGACCCATCACTAAACGAACTGTCATAAGGATCATGGTTCGCCGCGTGGAGAATAAGTAGGAACGGCTGAACTCTTGTAACATTTAAATTGTTAATACATTTTTGCATGCATATCGAAGTAATGGTGTAGTTATTTCTCCGGATTCCACCTCCAGCTCGCTGACGCCTTAACATGGTCCTCCTCGACGGATTCTACGCAGAAATTGGAAACACAAAACCGTCGGAATATTGAAAAAAGCGGTTAGCGGTTGAGAGGTTTGGATGAAGAAATTGTGATCCTGGATAAAGACTGTATGTGTTTTACTTATTTTTACCCATTACTCGATTAAACTACTACCTTTTGAACGTATTTGCAAAGTAATTTTGGTTGTATTTATCACAAAAACATATGAATAACAGAAAGGCCGTTCATAGAGGTCAGTGATCTGTAGTTATAGGCCAACAGTATTTACTGATTTATTTGACTTTATTCTGATGTAATTTGACATTTATTTCATATTTTGTATTGTTTTACGGATTATTTCTAATGAATTTGGACTAAAATAATGATTTTCATAACGATATTATAGTATACTTTCTACCTTCGTTCTTTTAGATTTTATCGTATCTATTTATATTTCATGGTATTATTTATGTTTATTATCAGTATTCACATTGACACAGGTGAGTCTCAGTAGCATCAAGGCCTTACCTTACCTTACTCTGTACTCAATTCTATGCTGCAGCATAGATTAGTTACCAATGTGCTATGGCTAACATATTTTTTTCCCACACGTTACTTGCTTTTTACCTTAGTAAGTAATAGCGTTCTGACGATGAGGTATCTTGTTTGGCTCACATGTAATCTGTCGAAGCTAAGCGAAGGTTGATTTATTCATTACTTCGATTCGAGGCCAACGGACAAGAGGTTTGTTGAATATAGTTGCTGTGGACTAAATTAGAACATATTGTGGGCGTTAGGTTTTACATCGTTCGATTTTAATTCACCTGCATGTTATGAAAACTTTTTGTTAATTACTTCATTGACTAATGCCAGTTCAAGCTCAAGGTGATCTGCTTCGTTTAATTCATTAAGAGATTGTTAATGTGCATCTTTATATATTTGATTATAGAAAAAGGATTCCTTGACTTGAGAACATTTTACGTGTCTGTTGGTGAAGATTGCGATTTGCGACTGCCTTGTAGTTAAGAAAATTACTTTATGTACTTTATGTATCCTGTGCCTGTCTTGTCTTTTTAAGACGTATGATTTTCAGACTAAGCTTAAAAATAAAAATACTTTTATACGCTTTTCATTCTTACTCGATATCTATTGATACCACGAAATCAACTAACTTTCTTCCCCTAAATTCGAAATTTAATAAATACTTTTATAATTGAGTCTTTGTTGACATGAATGAAATTGATGAGTCAACTCTTGGCAAAACTCCCTTCCATTGAATTATTTAGTTAGGCGTTTGGCATGTACAAAATACTGTGTCAAATAAATGTTTTTGTCCTCTGAAAAGCCCTCTTACTACTACATAATGCAAAATTATAATCAAAAATTACAAATTAAAAATAGATACGTTAACACATTAAAATTTAAATTATTTTGTTTTACTGTTTTTTATAACAAAGATTTTTCTTAAATAACCTACAAATTAGATTACACTTAAAAAACTGCACATACGGTAACCACAACACAACAACCAACAACAACATATATTATTGCGATTGCATTACATACTTTGATTGAAATGACTTCGTAGAGCATGCTAAGATTTGGTATCTCGTGCAGCGTACTTTACTGAGCACACATGCTCGCAACGTTGCCGACCTACTAACCCAAAGTTAACCTATTTCTGCCGCGAGTCCACCTCGATTCAATGTCTTAGCATAAACGGAAAATTATTTTAATGTTGAAAACGTTTGACCGTGGCGATGTTTGTCACTCAATCGCGAATCAACGACGGAACGGATTTGGCACAGGTGGACTTATAGAGTCAGAATATGGTACTTGTTTAGCGTCATTAGGAAACTAAATAAACGTGAACAAACGTGAAAATCATTATTTATAAATCTGAAGAAAAGTTTACTAATTAAATATTAAATATATTTAAATTCAAAATGTTGTTGTTCAAAACACATGTTGTTTCAGGTGGGCCACTTGCTTGAAATAGTTTTTCTGGTTTACAACAACAACGCGTTGGTACGACTACGCTCTATTCGGAAAGACCAGAATAATCTCGATTCTCCACGATCGAATTCGGTCAAGGTGTCAGCATTAAACTTACAAGCTTTTGAGAGTATCTTATGCAATAACGACGATAAGAGTATCTCTACTTTATGAGCAAGTAAGCGTGTCAATGCATCAATCAATCAATAAATCATCAATCAATAAATCATCAAACAAGCATTCTTATACGTATCTGGAAACAATATACTCGTAAACGTCGTAAATAAATAAAACAATCGCTACACGGCAACGCCAGTTCACCGAAACACAGTTTTATATGCTTCAAGGGTGAAGGTTCAGTATTAGGTAAATCTTTAGCGTTGCTGCGTACAAAGGTAGTTTATTAACCATTAACCATTAATTAGGTGGGAACATCAGTTTTAAATTTATAGTCAATGAAATCAACTTGTACATCATTACGGGCAAAATAGTTTAGTTAAACTGTGAGCGAAGTACTCGTAATTATACGTAGAAGGTTATATTTACAACATTTTTTTCAAAGAATTTGCGTCAGAGAAATATTTGAATTAGGCCTTGAAATTATTGTATTAAAATTAGATTTTCGTTTTCTCCACTATATTCAGATATAGATACTACATTGGATTATTCACTAGTTTTGCCCTTGTTTACATGATATTTTGAAATCGTATAATTTTTGTCGATTTTATTACTTAAACCATTTAAAGAATGAAAAAAGTTACATTGCATTTTCATCGAAATTTTACCTTACCCTTTCGGTTTTCTGCATTATTTTCGCTCAACCTGGGAGGTTAGTTATGTGCTACTATTGCGAATTATATGAGTCATGTAAAAGTTTTATTTATTATTGAGATTCATATCATTTTGATTTGGCGCCAAGAAGTTTCTAAAATTATGTATTCCTTAGATTCTCAAATCAGATTTCTGTTTATTACAAAGATTCAAAAATTTTCTCCTTCCAAGAATTTTTTTACTACTGACACGTCTACATTGATTCCTGTGACTCAGTTTTATATTACTGTTAATACATTAAAATCAACACTCAAAGTATTCTACAAATTGAACAATTATTATAGAGCCTTTGTTCTGTTATCTTCGTTCTGGATTTATTTTACGTATTGCGCCTTTATCTGTTTGCCCCGACGTGAACGCTTTTGTAATTACGACTTATGAACTGGGTTTATAAATAGCGGATGTCTGGACTCTGGAGCATTTCATATCTTTTGCTTTGTTTGTGGGTTCATGCTCCAAATACCTTGATATGTCCATTATGTTGACTCATTTTTTTTCAATTATACTTTAGGATCTATTAATTTATCTAACAATAATGTCTTTATTATAACTGCATACCATACTATCGAGTCCTTCCATGCATACTTGTAGAACTTGATGTGAAATTCGCAAATGACCTTTGAAGATAAACTCTGTAAGTTATAATATCATTGGCCCGAAAACTACAAGAATTATCAGTAGAATTGAATATTATTTCCTATAGTAATAATATTAACAATACGTATTATTCGAATTGTATTTATTGGTGTGTGGACATTATAACTTGTAAGATAAGTCTGTGTGCATCAAAAACGTCTTCGCGATGGTCCGAACTGGTTCTCATCGGTTTGATACCGAACCATTGTTGTGAATACTGGTCGGTGGCCCCGAGATCTTCACAACATAATACAGGTTTACAGGATACTGGTATCGTATCTTATGTCAAGTTGTGTTTACTTGAGAGCGTTATAATTTAAGTTTATTTATTTAATAGTAATTTATAGGAATCATCGTATTGAAAATTCTCATTCTCTAATGTATACGAAACTCTTTATTACTAATAAACTTTGAATGAACATTTCTTTTGTACAGTTCAGATTTTTTCTGTTTAAGTATCGCATTTACAGTATCTAGTATCTACGTAAGGGTTTCTGAAGAATTTCGTACCTATAATTATTCACTATTCTGGTATAGCTTCTAAATTCGTAGTCGCTACTTATTTCCTATTGGCAGTTATTATAATATATTGAAGTTATTATTGGCAGTGCAGTTTAGATTCATAATCTATTTGTGCGTCTATACTTGTTTGCTCTGGTTTCTGACGTGCGGTCGTCGTGTTGTTTTTTGGTTTGCTGGGAAAGTCGCGACCGGTCCGCTAGGGCGGGGCCTCGCGTCACGCAAATAAATCTTTTGCGAGAGCGCACTCGCTCTGTTTCGCTTCTAATTTGGTGACGCCGCGATCTAGCGTCGGCTCGCAACAATGACGGAACATCCGAGCAACACCAACGATTGTACACGTCACGGGCTCACGTTTAAATACCTATTTAAACGTCAATCAATATTTGTGGGCGCTACTCCGCGTTATCACTGCTGCTGGTGTTTTATTATTGTAATTCTTGTTTGTACAGTCGCGGAATGAAAAGGTTCGTCACCTTAGAGTCGATATTCGTTTGCACTAGTACTCTAGTACTGCAAGAGTTCATTATGCCAACATTCCAGTGCAAGAAACAGCGCTGCTAACATTTGAATAAATAATATGACGTTTGCTATCGAATAAGGTTTTGCTTGTTTTTTCTATCCCGTCAATGTGTTACCAAAACATTAAAACCTCATTAAAAACTTAGTTATTTAGGAGAAATTATGATATTTTGAAGTTATGACATTGACCGATTGACAATAGTTCTGAGGTTTTAACAGAAATAATAATGTCAGGTTGAATTAACAAGAAGGTTGCAGTTTATCCATAATAATCTTGTTGACAAGATAAATAGTCAAACTACCTTGATCTGAACAATTTTGAACTTTACTAACTAACAGTTAAACTTTATTTTTTCTAACTCGAGTCTATTCTGTAACATAGTTTCAAAACGTAATATGTGCTCGTGATACGTTGAACGAATCAATTTGAAAAATGACGAACCTTTTCGTTCCGCGACTGTACAATATTATGGTTATATAAATATCAATAGTTCTATTTTCACCGCTTGACCTTGTTTGTGAGTTTTGGCTCTTCCGGAAATGCAGAGAAGAATTTGCGTGGGCTCCAATTTCATTAGTTATTATAGTCTCTTTTTAATGATTGTGTAGTACTTCTTTAGCATATTGGAGCTAAGAATTAAGTTCATTAACCAGTCACTTCAATTTTTTTTTTTTTTGAATCACAGTACCTACGAGTATGTTGAAGGTCTTTTTCTTCTTCAGATTATTGAGTGAATGTCCCATAATGCCCTTGCGTGACTTTTTTTTGATAATCGTTTTATCGTTTATCCCTTTTCCTGAGGCTGCGGTCATACATCGTCTGTAGCTAAGTCGTGTCGTCGCCCGGGTGCTGTCTGTTGACCGGCTGATGACCGTAAAAACTAGTTCTGTGCTGTTTCAAACATTAAACCGAACGCATCGTTGAGTTCTTTAAGTCGACGTATATACTTGTGGGGCTTGAGATTGTGATAAATTGAAACGTAATTAATTCGAATAATCGTGGCAACAGCCAACAGTATTGTAAAAACGTGCTACTCTTGCATCAGCTTGTCGTTTACATCCTTTTGTCGCACGTGCCTGCTAGTCTCCTTACATTGAGTACCTAATTGCTTAATGGATTCATTTTACCTCTCTTTATTAGGATTTAGGACCTAAATATTTTTTTGCACTTCCTTAGTTTAATACTTAGAACCTTATTCATTGACTACTTCCATGCATTTCAAGTTTGTTCACTTTACGCCTTGCGACTTTTGCTGTACCTATGTGAACAATTCAATGCTCATATCTGTTTACAGGTACGAAATTAATTTCAATAGGTTTTAAATTATTTTAACGATGATGTACGTGTATCTTTAATCAACCAACAGTTTAGTATTCGCAACTCTGTTGGGAAAATAATTGGTACAAATATTGGGAACATGCTAGAATGAGTCAGTATTACTACTTCACATTTATTTAATATATTTGTCATATTTTGAGATAATAACCGTACATTATTTGGCGCCGTGTCATGTTGTTTATTTCTCATTTGTAGAATATGATAAGAATCCAGCCGTGTGTAGTGTGTATCTTTCTTTACATAGGTAGTCGTATTCTGAATTCTGATCTATCATAACAAGCGTTGGCTTTCTTTATGCATAATGATTTTTTTTTTATTCTGCAAAGGAGCTGTGTGTATTCCCAGGTTCATTTAAATTTTAAACTGTCTTGTTTTTTCGAAGTTTATTTTACATTTAAGTTATCTTCTACAGGTACTTATCTAAAACCTACATTATCCTACCCGTGATCGGTTGGATAATGTACGGTTTCATGTATTAACCTTGATTTCCATACGAGTAGGAGACAGATTATTCCAACTACAAGTACTGGAGTATAAATATAATGAAGCTGAACATTGTCCTAGGCAATATAAATAGATTAGCTCATAGTAAACAGACTGCAGACATTCTGATTCAGAATCAACGGAAATTTTTAGGTCTTCAATTGAAGCTAAAAATAACCGAATTACGTAACCACTAACCATATTATAGTTAGTTCAAAATTATTTTTTGTTGACGTTTTTCGACGAGGTTTTTTTCGTTGCATTAATTAATTTAAATACATTATGGTTTGTTCTTGAAGAACTGAGAACGAATTCTGCTATGTTTTAGTGCTAAGACTATACAGAAAATCTACAAGGAAAATAATGTAGAAAGGTAAAAAACACCGATAGTTTTATTTAAAATATGTGTTTAGTGAGTTATATTTGATAGTACCTACTTAAACAGTAAAATGTTTTAAATATATTAAGAGATCTTCTAGTGGAAAGTAGCTGGCAATATTGATAACATATTTATCAACTTGTAAAGTTATAAGTGCCTCTACCTTGTGTAATTTCAGGCCAGTTTCCGTAACAAAACTCAAGTTAATAACACCAAACAGTGCTGTTTAGCACGATGATAATTTTTATGTCATGCTTCCCAAAATAGTATATCTGCGATCGTATGAGCTATTCACTTTCGACAGATAAGACTTATCGCGTTAAACAATTGTAAATAAATGGAATAATATGAGGACCCGACAAAAGCTATCTAATAGTACATTTTAAAATGGGATTCATGTTTTCTTATATTTTTGTGTTAGTGTTGTTGAACTGGCAACATTTGGGTATCGTTTAAACTTGCAAAAAGAATAATAACGTTTGCATTTTTTAAATAGTATCTAATATTGATGTATACCGTTTCTAGGTTATTACAATGTAATTGTGCCTTATTTACATGAAAATTGTTCCCACAACTAATTAGGATGTTTTATTTTCTGAAAAAGTTAATTTCCAACACAATGAGTGTTGTGGACAACATTTATGGATAGATAGAGCCGTTCAACTATAATAGTCATTTTTTAAATTTTATGATCTAACTCAAATGAACATGAAGGTTAGTATAAGGATAAGTTAGGTTTTAAAATAACATGTTTTATTAATAATAAAAACATACTTTAGGTATTTAATTTCAATGAAGTAGTTATGTATTTTTTTAATGTTTTGTAATTGTTACGTAATGTACATGTAACAGGTAATCCGTGGTGTTTAGAGATAAGGCACGCTGGTTAATTAATTAATCATCGTAACGATCTCATTTGGAGCCGCTGTTACGGTAGGGCGCGGTTGGGCCGGCGCCCAGAATACACAAGACATATTTGTATAATATCAAGATTAATCTATTACTGCTATTGCTGAAGTAATAATAGAACCATAAATCAGCTCAATGTATACTTTCCAAGATTTGCGTGCATAGTTCTTCAAGCGACCAACTCTATCGACCGTTGAGCGATATGTATACAGTCTATTTTTTGGTTGTTTTAGCTGGACAGCGGCGGCGGTGGCTCTGCCGAAGTAATGGTGTACTCGCTCGGCTGGGGCATGGGGGAGCCGGAGCGGCGCGCGGTGGACCGCAAGCGTGCACAACCGCCCGTCGCGCACACGCTCTCGCCCGACGACGGGCACGAGGTGGACGTGCTGCCGCTACACAATCAGGTGAGCAGCGACTGCTCTGCCGCAGTGATGGTGTACTCGCTCGGCTGGGGCATGGGGGAGCCGGAGCGGCGCGCGGTGGACCGCAAGCGTGCACAACCGCCCGTCGCGCACACGCTCTCGCCCGACGACGGGCACGAGGTAGACGTGCTGCCGCTACACAATCAGGTGAGCAGCGACTGCTCTGCCGCAGTGATGGTGTACTCGCTCGGCTGGGGCATGGGGGAGCCGGAGCGGCGCGCGGTGGACCGCAAGCGTGCACAACCGCCCGTCGCGCACACGCTCTCGCCCGACGACGGGCACGAGGTGGACGTGCTGCCGCTACACAATCAGGTGAGCAGCGACTGCTCTGCCGCAGTGATGGTGTACTCGCTCGGCTGGGGCATGGGGGAGCCGGAGCGGCGCGCGGTGGACCGCAAGCGTGCACAACCGCCCGTCGCGCACACGCTCTCGCCCGACGACGGGCACGAGGTAGACGTGCTGCCGCTACACAATCAGGTGAGCAGCGACTGCTCTGCCGCAGTGATGGTGTACTCGCTCGGCTGGGGCATGGGGGAGCCGGAGCGGCGCGCGGTGGACCGCAAGCGTGCACAACCGCCCGTCGCGCACACGCTCTCGCCCGACGACGGGCACGAGGTGGACGTGCTGCCGCTACACAATCAGGTGAGCAGCGACTGCTCTGCCGCAGTGATGGTATACTCGCTCGGCTGGGGCATGGGGGAGCCGGAGCGGCGCGCGGTGGACCGCAAGCGTGCACAACCGCCCGTCGCGCACACGCTCTCGCCCGACGACGGGCACGAGGTGGACGTGCTGCCGCTACACAATCAGGTGAGCAGCGACTGCTCTGCCGCAGTGATGGTGTACTCGCTCGGCTGGGGCATGGGGGAGCCGGAGCGGCGCGCGGTGGACCGCAAGCGTAATAATAATGCCAAGCACAAACTAACAATATTCGTTTGATGTAAGAAACTATTCTCTCTCAATACGGATTCAGGCGTATCGTATTATACTATTAGCTATGTGGTACGGTACGCTAATTCCTGACGATGTCGTTAATTAGATTATCAGAATTACGATAATGCGCGCTATAAAGTAAACTATTACCTATCATCAACTGTTCAGTTTATGTTTCCGATTTTTCCTAACTACTCTGATAACATCAGTTAATTGTTACTAATTCTATATCCATAATTTATGCGAATGCTTATCTATAAAAGTTTATTTTGTATTGGTTCAATTTAGATATGACGCAGATATAATTAAGTGCAGGCCTAAATCTCCTAAAAATAGTGAAGGTATTGTACTTCACAACTTAATTAGCACCAATTTGCTATTCTCATTCGAACGTCATTCAGTAAATTGTTAAGTAATTCCTGCTCAATTGTGTCCTGGACTTTATAATAAGGAAACTTGTGTCGATTAAATCATAGGTAATGTGCAATAATGTTCTTTGTTTGAATGCAACGGTAGATGTAATAATAACGTCAGCACTGCATAGAAACAATCTGTGGGATGCTGGTACTTATGTGCTAATGCCATGTCATTATCATTGCAAGGGCTAATTAGTGCTCAGATAACGGTATACAATAAATTACTCTCGTAGAAGGTAACTTGTTAGTCTTAACGGTTACCCTGAAAGCTGACGTAGAGATGGATTAAACAAACTTGAAAATTAAACATGCAAAAGTAAAAAAATGAAGCTGCATCAAACTTTGTATTATCGTTCCCACATGTAGGTGTTAATAGTGTGGGATTAATTTGTGGGTCAATCTAGTTCCATCCAGCTATTTGATTAAATTCTCAATTTATAACAAAACCAGGGAATTTTCTTAAGATTATAGATAGCATTTGACTTAAAGGAGGACCTAATGTTTAGAATTCATTCGTAAGTGAATTCCGGTTCCAGTTTTTAACTTTTATACTTTTCGTTTAGTAATAAAATTATGTTAAGATGGGTGAAAAACACTCGGGAATCTCATCGTGGGTAGATTTTGCTCTTTGCAACATCATACCACCTCATTGGAGTCAAGAACAAAACGTTGGAACATGAAGCGGAAAAATGATGCCAAATATTTCTCCGTTTACAGTATAATGGTTAAATAAAATAATACCCAATTAGAATAATTATTATTAGATAATTCATAAATTCCCCGAGGAAGGCCGGAGTTTGAATATTATTTGTCGATTAATAGTCACACTTTTGACCTTTTGTAGGTGGGTGTAGCTATTAAGTTATTCCTTGCTCTGTGGTTTAGCTGAAGATAGCAAATGCAGCCATATTTGATTTTATTACATTATTTTTTATTCTAAATTACCAACTTGGCTTCATTCACATCTTGTCATCTTAAACTTGCCAATTTTCATAGTTGACCACTTGCCAATCAATTAATGGAGTTAATTAACGTGTAACTTTAACTATTACCTGACCAGTGCCATTTTTATCGTCACCTTCATTACGGTTTATCGTAAACAATTTACTTTGACTTTTTGTTGTTGTTGTCAGACTTTTTTTTTCTATTGTTACGAATATTTCTAAAGGAGCGTAAAATTCAGTAACCCGTGACAAATTGTCGCAATTTCATAGCATGTTATAATCGAAAAATTTATACTAAAAACAATATTATTCTTTATCTAGTATTGACACAGAATTTTGGTAACTTTTGATAGAATAAGGCGATTCTCGAATTGCCGATGTTTTCCACATTTCGAAGCGAAGCGGTGGTCGAAGGAAGAACTTTTATTTCCTTGTTTTGAGGAATGCGATCTTTGCCTTTGGCCATCACTGTAGCCCTAAAATGGAGTCGTAAGTTGTAACGGTTATTGTCTTTAAAAACTTGTCATGAATCGGGATAGTTCTAAAAGTCCCTCCGTTTGTTTCTTATGTGCATTCGTATTAACACTTTTATCGCGAATTAAAAAGCATTTTGTAGCAACGCGAGCGCTCGCATGGAACCTACGAGAAGTCGTATCGGCATTCGTTTTATCTTTATATCAACTGCGCAGAAGAGTCGGGTCGGGTGTTCACTGCTCAGGTGTGATCCGCTATCCGTGGGGTCAACGGCATGCTACCAGCTTAACTTTTTTCACGGCCGTTGTTTATTTAAACGCGTCTCGACTCGCGTCCTTTGTTAAGTGAGGTTCCTACTTCCCATTGTTTCTACTGCATCCAGCGATATGAGCCCATTGGAACAATTTCTTTCGTCGTCAACGTAACTTTCTTCATACAAGAAAAAAGTAGAGCCATTTGTTAAAATATCCGCTAATACGCCGCAACATGGCGGAAATTGCCCTTGTGGAAACTTATGTGCGCACTAATAACAAGTACAGTGATCTGTGGCGTGGACCGCAGTCCATAGACAATCGGGTGACAACTGACGCTGTTGGTTTCAAAACAAATGGAAAGTCCGCTCTGTCCAGGGGGATATGTCTATTTCTAGCATGCATAGACGGAGCAATCCTCGTTATAACTATGCAAATTTCTGTCCGGATCATTGTTATCGTAAATTCTAATAGTATAATCTCTACTTTTGATATGATTTTCATGTGATACAAAATGCATACGTTAATAAGCTGTTGTCTCCATTAGACTACGTCATTCCGTCCTTCCAAAGTACTTTGGACTTGGGACAAAGGGCTTTGGGTAACTTTCATGATTCATCCCGTGTAATCCTATTTTGGGACTAATTTTCAATAATCCTGCTATTAGATCTTCGTTAAAAGGTAGATTATAAATACTTATATGAGATCAAATATGGGGGCTTTCGTTTTATAACAACACCTAATTCCTATGCAAAAAATATTGCTTCAGTTGGCAGTTCTTTTATTTACTTAAGTATTTGTGTAGTTGAAAGGCCGTATTAAATGCTAAATTTGAGTAAGTGAAACTTGAATAAAGGTCAGTCATTAAAGATCAAGTGAAACATGATCAGTCATTTTCAAATATTTGGTTAGTAAAAATTAGTATTATTGACAAAGAAATCTGTTTCGACCCCCTGGATGTTCAATAGAGGGAGATTGGTAAACTAAACAACTGCTGCGTTACGCTGAACTCCGCAATATCTCTAATATTTAAAATTCTCGTGTCAATGTGGTCGATTCTGTTGTGCAAAATCTCTAGACTAAACTAATTTAAAATAGCGCTATCCCTTTCAAACTGCTCCCGATGGAAAAGGATGGCACTGTTTTAAATTAGTTTAGTTTAGAGATTTTGTACAACAGAATCGACCACAATTTTTGTTACCAAACTCCTCCGAAACGGCTGGACGGATTGTTATAAAATTTTCTGTGTATGTTCGGTAGGTCAGAGAGTAGGTCGTGAGCTATTTTACGTGACTGCCAAAAAAAGGAGTGTAATCTTTTTAGGGTGGATGTACTCGTATGTATACTATGTATGTGGGTTTCTTTATTCCACTATAACTTCTGAACGGCTGAACAGATTTGGACGTATGGGGTATCGTTATAATCCTTAGATCGTTCCGGGTAACATAGGCTATATTTTTTTATGTCCTAATGCCAAACCGTTTGCCGGTTCAGCTAGTATATTATGTAGTATGCTCATGGATGATTTGTCTGCGTTCCCCAGGTGGGCGGCCACACGCGGCTGCTGGTGCTAAACGACAGCACGGTGATCAAGCCACTCAACATCCGCGAGCTGCATTTCTACCAGAACATTCCCGAGGACATCCAGGACTTCGTGCCTCGCTACAAAGGTAAGCATCACCCCCTCTCGCGCTTTGAGTTGACGCGTTCGCTCGGTATTTACCTTCGCTTTTATTTTTTCGCTGAATGCATCATTACTGTTCATTATGCATCGAACATTTTTGATTTTAATTTTGTAATATTTCTATTGTCACTGTTTAAATATTATGTATGTTTTTATTTTAGTCTCCATTTAAATACTGTTTGTGTTTGCATTTCCGAGCACTAAGGAAGTTATCGCTTACTTATTTCTTTTTTTCAATCATATTGCTCTGTATGTTGTTTTGGAATTTCAATGTTATCGAAATAGATTGTAGTGAGTACTTTTTATGGAATCGTACACTGATCTCTATTCTATGGATCTCAGACTGTGAACGTAAAAATGAAGACGCTTGATATTCGCCATTTTGGCGCTGTTTGTTGTGTTACCTGGCGTGAGCGTCCATGGAACTAAAATAAAATGACAACAAATAGTGATAACAACAAAAAAAACCCGACTGAGTTTGTTGTGGGCTTCTGCTCAGATCAGGGCGCGTTAGAACCGTCGTAAACTTAGTTTTAAGTCGTTGAATAGTTATCACTATATAATAGCTGTAATAAGTATTTCATGGCTTTTCCTAAGTGCTTGTAAAATTAGCCTAATGAAATAAATCGTTTCAATTTGAAATGTCAATACAGTACCGTGAACCTTCGAGGAGACTTCAAATCGGCACAAAAAGTTAACTGTCAATGTTTGATCCAGCGTATGGGAATAGAGATCAGTGAGCCGTACCATTTGATAATGCGTCACAGAGAAACGCGTGCGAGACGATCGTATCGACGCAATAAGCGTTGCGTATTACATTTTTATCTTCCAATCCGATATCGACAACGCTTACATATCGGTGCGTCAAGTGTATAGACAAGGGGATAATGTGATTAACGTGTTGACGGAACTACTTAACTATCCTTATTGCTCACTTGATCATTTCGATGCGATTCGAAAGAGACGTATGCATGTGATACAAACCCGCCGGCCGCGTTCGAACAGGATGTTTTATAATAAAATAATGGTGAAAGTAAAATCGAATGTTACGCGTGAAAGCGCACGGAATGCTTACTAGTTTTTCCGTGCGTTTTGACGTTGAGAAAACCCGATGAACATTGAGGTGGCTAGAGTACAGTTATGTTAAGGCTAGGTTTCCTGAATCAATTGGTCTCCCCACTTCAACGAACACTTTTTGTGGGTGCGACGGGAACGCAAAGTAAAGGAATTTCAAAAATTTAAAAAACGTTTTTTTCTTTTTTTAAAACGAAATTCTGAAAAAAAAGAATACAATGAGTTTTATTATGGTATATGTTATAAAATTAAGTTCATAATAATAAAACAATAAAATCGAAAAAATGATAAAAATCGGCATCTCTTCAGGATTTTTATGAGCAAAATATTACTTTGTGTTTCTGTCACTTAAAAGCATTAAATATGTAAGTAAGTACATAAAAATTATTTTTCGATGCCAGAACGCCAAAAGTAAAATTTTCTCATCATTATAAATTGATTAATCTAAACAGGAAAATACCCCCTTAATCTAAAGTAGCGTTATTGCTGGCCGTATCTATATGTGTAATGAAAAGAATAAAAAAGAATAAGAAAAATGTTTGTATTCAAAAAATATTCTATCTATCTAACTATAGCCATATCAAAAGCACAGTTAAAAAAGATTGGTGTTATCAATATCACCATATCATATTAATGACGCAGCCAATTAAAAAAATCCGTATATACTAGTTATAACTAGTTATACCGGCGATATAACCCATATTGGCGAAGAAACCCTTTATTTGGAGGTTGAAAATTACAAGTCGCACTTATGACGTCAAGCCATGTACCGGGGTTGGACATACATTCTAATTGTATTATAATTCATAAGTATGATACCTAGCCTTATTCTAGTACATAACATAAAATAATATTTACATGATATTTTGTGAAAACAGTATCTAAGGCATAATAAATACATAGTAGCAGCTCATAATATAATATTTATAATTGAGGGTTTGAGGAAGAGGGGTTGCTTAGTGGAAATATTTCTTACGTTACGGTCTGAAAATATCCAGACAAATGGAAGGAAGCTAAGGCTCCTTGTATAAGATGATGATTGATACCAGAAATTGGTAAAAAACGTTTGTCTGGTGGGAGGCTTTGACCGTAGCTAGCTATTATTTTTGACCATCAAAGACGCACCACCAAGCGATTTAGCGTTCTGCTGGGCGAGGATGCGCGCGTAAAGATGTTTCTCTCCTTTCTCGTTCGATCCTTATTGATAGACAGAGAAGAGAGAGCGACAATAGTAGAGAGATGTATATTATCTCTTCGTGCGCATGCTGCATAGGTTGGCGCGACGATGCGTAGAAACTGTTAGGGGTGGTTACTCCTTCCAAGTTAGTATAACATCTGTTGCATCGTCATCTAACATCAGGGAAGATCGCAGTCAAGTAGTAATTGATTATTAATTATTAATCGCATTTTAGTGTAAATAATCCTTGCAGAGAAATATTTTATGCAGATTCAAAGATGTATGGTCATATCAAAAAAAATCCAAGGACAATTCTTGCAGAGATATTGTATGTAGTTTAAAAGATGTAGTCATAATCCGTTAGCGGATGGCGGGTTTGGTCCTGGAAGGGCGTGTGCGAGGGCCAGGGGTCAGGAACACAATATTAGTTTCCTTGTTGTCGCAAGGGTTGCGGCTCGGCGGCGGGCGGAGCGACGCCGGCGGCCCACCTCTACCGCCCCTAATAGCGCCCTAGCGGTAATTTTACATTTTGGGTTTGTAAACCTTTACTTAAACCACACCACACCACACCACACGCAGACCAGACACGCGGTAACAATGACGCAGCCAGATAGTTGAATCAGCTGCTTGATGTGTGATTTCATAGTGCCTCTAACAGCGTTGACAGACGTCCCGATTTTTAAATCAAAATAAGATGTCCCGCGCGAGGCAGCTTCAATCCCGCTTTTCGCGGATAACTTGACCGCAACGTGCTGGGGAAGAGGTAGAAGGTGAGAAGAGGAAGGCAAGGGTGGGTTTTTCATTCAGAAGACGAATAAAACTCAACTTTTTAACGATATTAAAATTATTTGCTATCTATAGTCACGTAAAGGAGGAAAGAATCCTTTTTTCATTCAAAAATGTCGACTTGGCAAAAAAAATCTGGCAACGCTGCTCTAACCTGACATGGGCTGTACGAGCGATTCGCCCATTGAGGCTACCAAACAACAAAAATGTGTAGTAGTCTGTCAAACGTATTTCAGGAGGCCTACCATCAACTCTAATCGCGACTCAACTACAGACCTAAACTGAATTGCATCGCTAATTCGTGACATAAATTCTTTGAAATTGACAAATAGATGACATGAAAAACTGAATCGTAACCGGAACTGCGTCGCTAGAAAAGTTCATAGTATAGGCCCTGTTTTCTTTTTCCAATTATTTATTATTTGCTTCGTCCAAATTAAAAGTGTTTGTTTACAAGGCTTTTGAGAGACTTTAAATTAATATGTCCGGATGTCAAATTCGTTCTTAATTATGTCCACAAAATTCAAATGCCGATCCGACGCAACCCTAACGTAAAGTTATGGTAAATAATTCCTTCTCATTTAATAATATTAGATTTATCAATGACGCAGGTAACGTCCTTGAGCCGTTCAGTTGATTGGCATCACTTATTGGCCTAGCAATGAAGTGGCTGATTTAACTGTTTAGCTGCTACGCCACTCACGTTACGCCGTATCACATGACAACACACACGCACAATCACACAAACAGCACACTGCACATTCACACTGCGACACAGTGACTCAAAACAAAAGATATACAAACCCTTTTTTGAAATTACATAAACGATATCTTTTTTTCTACTTTTCATTAATGTTTAACGCTGGAACTTGTGTAATAGTAAGTAAAAATACAACATTTGTAGCTGTTTTAGTGCATTACTGTAATCAGTAATGACCTCAATTTTGAAGAGGTTATTTTCGCGTTGCATTCACTCAGCCTATAAAAACTTATCAAAAATTTAATTAATGTCAAACTTCCACCTCCAACCGTTTTGCAAAGTATCCATCCAACTATATTTAATTGATTGTTTCAATAAAATTTAGACGCAGTTTAGTGTTTAAATGTTCTTTATCCGTTCATATAAACAATGCGGCGGAATTGGGTATTACACCACTTTTGAATTTCATAAAAGTTATTACTTTATTATGAGGATAAAAATAATGACGTACACTGCAAAAAAAAAATTAAAATCCATCAAGATTTGCAAAGTTACAGACATTTTTTATTGGGAGGGTCTTCTATGCCTTTCTCGTAGAACGAAAATTTGTATGAAGCCGCACGAAGCTACTATGGCATTAGTAAGGTGTGACGTCACAATTCAATGTCGTTATCTCTGTCTAATCAGAAATTTTTAACAGCTTATAACTTTTTTTTATTTGATCGATTTAATTAGTTTTTTCAGTTTACGTCATTACGTTTATCCTATATAGTTTATAATAAAGTAATAAAAAATCGAGTTTTAACCCGATTCCGGGTCCATTCTTTATATGAACGTGTGTGGCGGGTCGCAGTAGTGATGGGTCGGCCGTTTGTTGCAGGAGTGATGCAGGCCTCTAACACGGGCAGCACCAAGCTGGACAAGCGCTACTCGCCGTGTTTCCGCGACGAGAACGGCCGCAAGGCGTCCCTCAGCGGCAAGCGCAAGCGCGACGATGTGTTCAAGTGCGTATCAGACGGATCGCGGCGTACACTAGACTTGGCTTACTCGTCCCTCCAGCTCAATGGACTCGCTCACCGGACCCGAGATTGGTGCCAATTCTGTTGTACAAAATCTCTAAACTATAGTAGTGTTATTATCTTGCTGCAGACTCGGTCATAAATCATTCGAGTGTTTCGCTTTTGTTGTTCTGCAGTAATGCACAACTCAACAAAGAACAACAAAAGCGAAACACTCGAATGATTTATGACCGAGTCTGCAGTGAGATAATAACACTACTTTAAACTAATTTAAAATAGTGCTATCCTTTTCAAACTGTTCCCTATGGAAAAGGATAGTACTATTTTATTTAAATTAGTTTAGAGATTTTGCACAACAGAATCGACCACATTGTCTCACACAATCCGACGGCTCTAGTGAAATGAACTCGTTCTTCTAAAACGTTCTGCAGTTCCTTTTACTCCGATGTATCAAAAATAAGACTCTTTGAGGCAAAATTAAGGAAGAGCAAGCGGTATACGAATTGCCATTAAGATTATGTCGCCTTCTCCTTCAGAGCTGATAGTTTCCATACTATGAACTGGGAGTGACAGTCCGGATACTTATAGACTATATAATATGAAGTTAGGTGAACTGCAGAACTAAAACAGTTCCCAAGCAATAACGAGCTCATTACCCGTTGCCGAGGTGAGCGGTTCATCGGAATGATTTGCTCCGGAGTCGCACAAGCCTAGCGTACTCTCCTCGACACTTGTCATGTGTCCTTTATCATATTTCAGAAGCTAAGACGTCCGGCGACGTATACCGGCAACCCGACGTCGCCATTAATTCATACCATCGCAATACTTACCATGACTATCCCACTAACGCGACGCGCGTCCGTTCGCACGGCGGCCGAGCAATGCGACTTGCGGCGTGGAGTCGCGGTAATGATACAGTTTGTTGCAACTACGCCCCTCCGCACACGGTGTCGTATAAGCGTATCGTATTCCGCGCGCACGACGAGAGCAATACGAGCGCGAACATGTTCTAACAAGTTCGCATACGAAGCGGTGTTGCAGCGAATCGTAGGAGGTGTTTATTGTCATTACGAATTACGATAGTCGTGACGTACTGACGTAAAAACACAGGCGTAAAAAGTTATCTATCTATTCATTATCTTTAAAAAATACCTGAATTTAAATTTCAATAAGAAAAAAATTTAATTCGTCAAACTGGTGGAAGACCATCCTTTTCTATAATCATAGGCAGGTTTACGCGACGATTTGTTTGTGCAATACTGTAGGCCTCGTACGCCAAGCGTAGTAAAGATACGCTTGTGATACGACTACGATTACGACCCGTGTGCGAAGGGGCTAAGGCTACCGACACGTCCGAGCTGTGCGGTGCAGGCGGCACCGACATAATATCTAGTCTGTTCGAGTTGTTTAGAGTAGCATTAACTATCTGGCTAAGCCAATATTCGCTGTGTTCTTAAGTTTGGTCGGAGTAACGCCACAGCCGCACCGCTTAGGCGCGTCCATGCCTAACAATATAACCGATAACGTCAGCTCTTGTGTTATTAGCTCCTTTAATGTGAATTGCTGCACGCACGCACGCAACCCCGTCTTATAGTCAACCTTCCTGTTGCAGATTTAAAGTGCACCGAAACGGCAATGCCAGCGAGGTGCTAAAGAGCATTGCGCACATGGACAATTCTAATAAGCAATGTAAGTAAATTCTTCCTCATCAATACGTATATTTCACATATTTATTTATTTATAATGCAGTTAGTTTATAAAATCAGCATCATCGTGTTTAGGCAAACGACATGCAAGGAATTAACGTGAAGCTAGTTTAATGTTTGTACACTCAGAAATATGAATAAATATATTTCGTAAAAATACATCCGGCTCGAAGGGCTAAAATGGCCAAAAAAAAAAAAACATTTAAGAAAATGACGCAAAGTTCGTGCTATATTAAGATACTGCTTGTTCCAGATTTCCTGATGATGGAGAATATAACGTCGTCGTACCGGCGGCCGTGCGTGCTCGACCTCAAGATGGGCACGCGGCAGCACGGCGACGACGCCAGCGCCGAGAAGCGCACCAAGCAGATCGCCAAGTGCGCCGCCAGCACCTCCGCCACGCTGGGCGTCCGCCTCTGCGGCATGCAGGCGAGTGGACCGCACACCCTTCTCACACGTTTCGTAAAGGAGAAGAACCTTAGAAGGGAATGATTAAAATTTACGCCCTTATTCTCCGACAGCTTTAATAATGTTGAACTTTTATTTACCTCCTGCAGGTGTACATGCCCGAGAAGGGCGCGTGCGTGCGTCGCGACAAGTACTGGGGCCGCTCGCTGTCGGAGAGCGGGCTGCGGGAAGCGCTGCGAGACTTCTTCGCGGCGGGCGGCGGGCTGCGCGCGCGCGTCGTGCGCAAGGTGCTGCGCGACCTGGAGGCGCTCGGCCGCGCCATCGCCAAGCAGACCAGCTACCGGTTCTACTCCACGTGAGTGCGAGCATCGCTTTATTTTAGTGGAGAGCTTTGCGTTGTTGCAACAACATTTGTAATTAAAATAAAACTCTTAACAACTTATTACGATAAATATGGATTGTCATATTGTTTTAGGTCGTTGCTCATAGTGTACGAGGGTGACGTGCCCTGCTCGCTGGCGTCGGACGAGGCGAGCGGCGGCGCGTCCGAGTACGAGGCCGACGCGTCCGCCTCGTCGTCGTCGGGGCCGTCGTCCTCGCCGGGGCACTTCGACATGTCCACGCTGAACGACGAGATCCCGCCGGCCGCGCCCGCGCCCTTCGTGCACTCCGAGGAGACCATGGGCGGCTACGAGGAGGGCGAGGTGGGCGAGCGCGCCGCGCCGCCGCGACACCCGCCCAGCCCCGACTCGGCCGACAGCTGGATGGCGTACTCGTCCACCGGCAGCGAGTCGTGGCGCCCCGAGGCGGAGGCGGAGGCGGAGAGCGCGGCGGCCGAGGCGGCGAGCGGCAAGCGCGCGCGCACGCGGCCCGCCGCCCGCGCGCCCGCCCCGCCGCCGCCGCCCGACGAGCGCGTCGACATCCGCATGATCGACTTCGCGCACACGGCGTACGCGGCCGCCGCCGCCGAGTCGCCGCTCGCCACCGCCACGCCGCACCACGGGCCCGACTGCGGCTTCCTCACCGGCGTCGACTCGCTCAAGCGCCTGCTCAACGAGATCCTGCACCCGCAGCCCTACAGTTAATGAGCCCGCCGCCGCGCCGCGCGGCGCGCCGAGCCCCCCGCCCCACTACCGATCGTCCTTGACACGTTTTAATATACGACTGAAATCTCCTATTGATAGTTGTGAAATTAAGAATTGAACTTATTAGGGAACATAATATTCTCCGGGCGATCGCATCGACGACGAGTGACGACGCAGCGAGTGGAAGCAGGGCACTCTCCGCCCTAAGCTCGTAGACTGACCTCCGGTCGGTGCGGCCGCATAGCGGTCGTCGCACTTAGTGAATGTTGGCGGTACAAAATACGTTATTTTAAAGTAAAGTTTATTATTATAATTTGAAAGGGACCCAGTAGCTAGTCTAAAGTGTATTTTAAGTATTACTATTAAGTTTTTTCCAGATTGATGTGCTTTTGTACTATATCCCCTGGGTTAGTTTCGCTGCTCTTAAACATAACATCGTCCTTCAGTATCGAGTATACATTCCCTGTCATTGTGTAGGTAGTTTAGATCATTGCTCGGATGATAAGTCGGAAAATTCGTTGTCGTCTTAGTTGGTAGACCTTCACTGCTGGGTCTTGTGTAGGGATCACTTACCACCGTGATCCTGCGCCTGAAATTGGTTTATTGTGATATTCTGTTTTGCATTTAAAGACCCAACTTGTATAGATAAAATTGATTATTTTATAGATCAGTATGAAACGCAAGTCAAAAGATAATTTAAGTTTCGAAAAATAATAATTTACATCACAGATTCTCAGTTGACTTTGTTTCAAATTATATTTTACATCTATCAATGTTTTGTAATATTGTGTAACATAAAAATAGAGAACTATATAATACTATATTGAATATAATAAGCAGTATTATTTGATTATGTGACAGAATTAAGTTAAGTTTGGATCTTGATATGAAATTGGCATGGGTGCTAGTATGTAAACACTGCCAAGAGAGTTGAAATGGACACTTTGTTTGTACTTGGGATTCTATGTGGTGTAATTGTATAACTATTTGGACAGAAGCTGTCACAGAAGCCAGTCCAGGTTACAGCCAGTGTAAAACGACTAGCTTGCACACGAAACCGAATGTGTTTGACTATTACCGCAGGACCACACCTTATTCTTAGGTTACACACACACTACACAGAACATTACACTTGAACATTACAGTTTACACAATCACATTTTGAGTTGAGTTTAAACAATTTTTATTAGTTATGTTTTACATGTCAAATGCACAAACAAAACTCATGAGTAAACACATATTTTTGTATGACATTATGATCAAATCTATTCTTTTAATAATACACTGTCAAATTAAAGATGTACATTTCACAATCCTATATGGCTGTGGCCCTGCCATTAGTGTTACCCAACATTCCTTCGTGTTGCATCGTCTCTTGTTTGTTACTATATTTTTAATTGTGGGATAAATTTATAAAAAGTACCTGGTTTAATTAGGATGCTAGGATGTATTATAAATTATCTTCTACGTCTGTTATTTAAAATAACTGTATGACACACTATTTTGTTAGGTATATTATAAGTGTAAATTTTAGGTGATAATTTCTTTTCGTTTATAATTAAATTAGCACTATATAAAGTAATAAAAGTATTTTGACCGAAATATCTGTTTCATTTAGAATGCCACTTTAGCTTCTTGCATCCTTTTTTTATGAAGAATAAATTGATTGTATTGTGAAGTGCATGCACAAATACATTAAACCTAAGTCAGTAATGATTAAACAAGAACTAAGATTTAACAAGTTCTGCAAAAGTTTTGGTTATTAAGTGGATTAAAAATTATGGAGTTTGATTTACAATAACACAATAGGATCAAGGATGTTACTAATAAAATGAAAGTAAATTTATTTCAAGTATACATAATTTTATTACTGAAACAAGTATTATTGATGTAGCTGACAAGCCCTTA
This sequence comes from Coenonympha arcania, assembly GCA_036785405.1. NCBI lineage: Eukaryota > Metazoa > Arthropoda > Insecta > Lepidoptera > Nymphalidae > Coenonympha > Coenonympha arcania. The sequence goes on from CM072067.1 coordinate 12,177,358, forward strand.
CAGCTATAAGCTGTAACAAAATAAACAAGGGAGCAAACACTTCACTATACTCAATAGCTGAGTCGCCTTGAAGCTTTCTGCACAATAAGAACTTGAATACAAATGTTAGACCTAAGAATATACAGCTCCACGATACTCTATACAGCGAGGCTTTGTACGATACTTCTAAAGTCATTCTTATACACACTATGCAGCAAAAGTAAGCGTTCATGGCATCACTAACAAATAACGGGGCAAATATTGTCCACCATGCACTGTTGACGACTCCATCGATCTTGAGAGCTAGCAGTACAGTGAATATAGCGATTGTAATTAGATTTATCCATATCTCGAAAACTGTGAGCCCTATCCACTGCACAATCTCATTGAGCGTGAAGAACATGGTTACTTGTTAGCTCCTTGCATTGCAGTTCTGAATATCCGAATGTGAATGGATGACGAGTGCCTGACCTGAGCACCAAAGTCTACGTCATCGGTCAGTGGTTCCAGGTCATCTGTCAAAGGGATACATATGTAATTAGTCATAGTAGTTATGATACTTTCAATCCACCTATGTTTTGTGTAATACTTAAGGAGTTTGGCATGTTTTTTTGGGAAGATTTGATGCACTATATATTTTTTTGACTATAAATAAATTAACTCACAAAAAAGTGATGAAAATTACACTAAGAAATGATCGTTTTCAAGTACTTAGAAAGGAGTGGGTTGTGTGTATTTTAAGTACATCTTTGTTAATTGAATGCACTATACTTTCTCTGGCAATGTGAATTGATAAACAGTAAAGGTTTTTGCAAGAGCATTGGTGACATTTCTGTATCATTGTAGTCTGAACTCATAGCTCATTGCATACACTTTAGGGCATGTGTCTCCACACTCCTGTCATAATGAGGAGGTTCAGATATATAATATTGTGCGGTTGGTATTGTTAGGAAATCTTAATCTGTCCAAAGCAAAGAATGGTCTCCTTAGACTTGTAACCTTTAACAAAAGGCCAAAACTGATCCCCAACTTAAAATTTATCCAAATTCATTGTGCTGGCCAAGTACTGATTTCCTCACAGTGCCCATCCTCACTGGGAAGCACAAAACACTGAAAGGGTGTCTGCTGAGTGCTGACAGTAATGTGTGAATTACCCTTACTTACCGATAATATCTACGGTCCCTGTGTTTACTTCAATTTGACATGTTCCTGCAAACAGCAATTCCACCTGAAGTGCTAAGTTACAGCATCTCTGAATAGCTGCTCCTAACCCGTGGAGTATAACTTCCTTCTCACCCCTAGACAACAGATCACAGCATTTTTCAAGCTGGGCCTAAAACAAAACCAAAGCATTCAAAACTTCATACGAGAAAGAAGTTGCTAACTTTAGTAGGTATGGATTAAAAATTAAAGGTTACCTTGAAATTAGTCTTTTTGGTTACAAATATAATATTCTCGCCTTCAACAGGCCGCACTGGTAATCGCTTTTTGATAGCATATTTCTTATTTGGTGTGCGCTTAGGATTTCTTTGATCTTGTTTTCTTTTACCAGTATTTTCATCTCCCATATTAATTTTGTCAAATGTCACTTGTCAGTGTCACGTCCAACTATTGTCTATGATCATTTATAAGTTGGCCACACCTTCACAGACTAGCAAAGTCCAGATAAAACCTACTTATTTTACGATCTATGATAAACTGTCCCGAAAGGGACGAATGGAAAATATGGTGTTTATACGTCATATAAAGTCATTCCTTGCTCTGTGGTTCATACAAAAAGGCAGTTTGGATCATAGAGGAATTAAATATATAGAGGCGCCTTACCTACAAAAATAGGGTGCATACCTACAGAAAAATGTCTCATAAGATGGACGCCCATTAGGGAGTGTGCTTCAAAATTATCGACATCGATAAAGATTAAAACTATAATCAAGTATTAAATATGAGTCCTTAGGGTCGATTTCACCAACGTAAAATATGTCTTATCTGAGCGATATTTTGATAATATTTACGATACAAAAACTGTCGGAACGCCCAATTTATTCCTCAGATATTAAACGTCACTCGACATTGGTGAAATTAGCACAACAATAAAAGCAGAAGTGTGTGTGTGTGTCTGCTACGCTTTTACGGCTCCTTTTCAACCGATTTCGATGTCCTGTTTCCGTTTTTGGCGGTAAACATCAAAAGAAAGCGCTTGTTGCCTGTCGCTTTGTGGACACGCTTGTTGGGAGCATTAGTTGGAAACACGGAGTCTGGAGGCGTGACTTGGTCGATTTAATCTCCACGTAATTTAATTTCTTACTTTGAGGATTGGTCGTATCCAATATTAATGCTTCCATTTCTTTTCACTTTAACTAATAAATATATTACGATCATTGTTCGAAAACATTTTGCCAACAATACTGGTGGAGACAGCTAGTTGCCAACAAAAATGTTTCTCAAATTTTTGTCGATTTATTTCATTTCGGCGGAGACACAATTGAAACAAAAGTTGGTGATTTTTTGGAGAGTTTCAAACGGTTGGAAACACAGAAGTTGCCAACAATTTCAGTGGAGAGCCGCCTTTAATACTAATTACGTACTTTTACAAATACATAGGTTCTTTACGTTTTATTATTCGCGTACCTAGGTTTTTAGAGATAAAGTCAAATATTAAATTGAATAAAACACAGTTATTGTATGATATGTTTTTAATTGAACATTAGTGCACAATTTTATGTATATTAAGACTTTTACAAGTACTTTTGAATAGTCAGTGATTCTACATCCAGTGATCAGGCTACATCCCAGGAAAGGACATAGGAGTTCCCCCGGGAATTAAAGAACTTGATCGTCGCGGACGAAGTCACGGGAATCATCTAGAATACATATAAAAATAACTACCTCTGCACAAGCCAAATTTTGAGCAATATTCTGTGACTTTGTCGATGTTCCGGCAAATAGATGCAACTGTTGCACATTTTCCTTTTCAATGAGCATAGATGTGGTGGTTGAATTTGATACCTGTAATAAAATATTAAATGTAAAATTAATTTGAAATCAAAAAATTCAAAATCAACTCACTCAAAGAACCGGGTAACATTAGATTATTTTCAAGATGTGAAGATGCGATTTTTGATTCCCGCGGGAACCCCTTAATTTTCCAGGATAAAATATAGCCTATGTATTGAATGGAAGCAGGCGTTACTTTGCGGAAATCCATAATTAGCAGGACAGATTAATTTGTTTTGCTTCAAGTAGCGGATTAAAGCAAAACAAATTAATCTGTCCTGCTATAGCCTATGTGTTAATCCAGGGTTTAATCTATCTCCATTCCAAATTTCAGCCAAATCCGTCCAGTAGTCTTTGCGTGAAAGAGTAACACACACACGCACGCACACACACACACACACACACACACACACACACACACACATTATATATTTTTCTAAAGAATTATCTCTGCGCAAGCCATGTCTTGAGTAATATTCTGTGACTGTGATGATGCTCCAGCATGCATATTATACAGGTCTCCGCCATTGTCCTTTTCAACTGAATAGGATGGAGCTGCCAAATTTGATATCTGTAAAAGATTTTTATATCTTGTTTGTATAACACAAAGATGAAAAATTAAAATAAGTATTCTACTAATCTTACTAAACACCCAAGTTCTTGAATTATCTGATGTGGTGATGAGTAGTAATGCATTAGAATTTATTCAAGATGTTTACGGTTTAGTCACAGCTTTATTAATATCGACAAGTTAACACATAAACAGTGGACATCTCTAAGTCTCATGTTTACATTACATGCATATCCCTATTGTAACGTGAATATTATATATTAGCGTTAGTTACGAATCGATATGGACAGTAAAATACCTACACGTTCACATAAAGTAACATTATTGAAAAGACATCAAGGAAATTTATAACTTTTACAACAAAAATAGTTACTAACCTATGAAAAGACAATCCAGGCCAAGTTTTGTTCTTCCGGGAACCACACTGCCTGATGCTACACAAAGGCATATTGGAATTATATTCCTAAACACTAGAGATGTTCAAAAGCGTGATTTTCTCGTCACTGTGACTGTCGTTCCTGTTACAAAAAAATGACAGTGAAAAATCACCGTGACTTTGTCACTTAAGTGATTTAGTGAAGTCTCAGAATACAGAGTGAAGTATGCCGTGCCGTGCTTTTTGTTCGGCTGACGTTTTTATTTGTACCGCTGTCCGCTAATAGTGAGATAGTTGATTTCAAACAACCTTTATTTTATTTATTTATTTTATTTTGCATGTACCAGATAATTGTGTTACATAGTATGATAAATCGAGTATACATAGGAACTTCACACTTTTTACAGGCTTGGGACTGTCACACAATCCGTAAAGATTTATTTACTTTTTAATAACATAAAACAATATTACGTACTTAATTTCCGCGAACCAACGCGGACGCTCAAACGATTAACGAATAACTATTAAATATTATTGTTTACAAACTTTCCAAAGTAAATAGTGTGCTGTGTGTACCTATGTAAGTGAACGGGACAGCAATAGGGAATCAATAGCTGTCACTGTCGCACTCGTAATTCGTATTCACAAATCACAACCCGCTCGGTTAACTTCGTTTCGTGTCGTCGTGACTACTCGTGACTCTGACTTGTGACTTGTGAATCGTGTATTTACTCTATGGAGTGAACTCTATGAAGTGAACGAGTATATGTATTATAAAACCATGACTTTGTCACATTGATATTTTATAAAAAGTCACAGTGATCAATCCAGGAGAGAGATATCAACGTTTTTTTGGTCGTGACGTGATTTATCACCCATCTCTACTAAACACACACTTGATGATAATTTTTGCTATTACTTGTTATTTCTAAAGTTATTTAACAATAATTTATCAACACACAATTGCTTGACAGCTGAAGTACAACCAAAAATTAATACATAATATGTTGTACATAAGTCTCACAAAATGGCGGATGGCACCCGGCTTGACTAGTAAGTAACTTATATACTTCAACTCCATGTACTTATAGCTCTATGGTTTGGATTCTAGTTCTTTGAAATGTTTACAAATGCAATGGGTAGATCGTTTTTTTTCATAGACCTAGTTTTATCATCGGTTTTTTCAATTTTTGTTTGACAAGATAACTACTTGACATGTTTTGATTAAGTTTTGCAATGTTTCGAAACAAATCTAATATTTGCAATTAATGGGGTATTATCGAGGGTAGCAATAAATTCAAAGATTGAATAAAATGTTGGTTTGAAATTTAAAGTAGACATATGAGAAGTTAACGTTGCAAAATGGGTTGTGTGTGTTGTTCTTTAAGTTCGTTCGTGTCCATCGTTCTAGATGCTCTTGAAAGGTATTGCTTATCCCATGATCAATTAGGGCTAATCTTGAATTTTACAGATAATTCGAGGGTCGCTAGGCCCTCCTAGGTCCTAGGGCGCGATATTACATTTTTCAAATCCCAGGCGTGGACATTTTCTCTTAGCTTTTGTATTTTGTGGATATATCTACATGCGTTTTGCATATTTCACTTGCTTTATGCTTACCGGCAAAGTAAAACATTATGAGGAAAAAAGGTGTGCGAAACCTGCCAATCCTCATTTGGTCAGCATGGTGTGCTACTGCCAAAATTGTATCATTTTGAAACGTGTACCGTACCGGAGGAGACCCCTACTTATATACCTATCTAGTTTAAAAATCAACTCAAATTACGATTAAATATTTACTAGTTGTGTTGCGCGCTTTCGCTTGCACGCACAGGCTCAAGTGGAACGTTACGCGTAACGTTACTATTTTTCATGTGCGTTGCTGGTGTTCATCAATTTATTAAACGTTATCACGTCAAAAAAAAATATATAAGCACAGATAAGTAAGGCTATAAGGTCTCACAGAAGGTTATAAGAGCTTTTCTGGCAGGGTGTCGCTGTGCACGGTGTGCGCGATGCTCACGTGCTGCCTCACGTGGACCATCCTGACCGTGATGCTGCTGGGCGTGGGGATTGGGTATCACTACTGCTTCGTGCAGAACTCCGTCGAATCTATGGGTACGTACGATCATTGAGCTTGCCGCCTGGTACTCTTCATTTGTATAGATAAATAAATATATAAATATATACGGGACATTTTACACATCGCAATCTAGCACCAAAGTAAGCAATAGCTTGTGTTATGGGTGCTAGATGACTGATAAATATACATACATATTAATGTACTTAAATATAATATATTGAAAAACACCCAGACACTGGAAAACATTCATGCTCATCACACAAACATTTACCAGTAGTGGGAATCGAACCCACGACCTCTGGCGCAGACGGCAGGTTCGCTACCACTACGCCATTCGGTCGTCAAGATGTTTCTTTTTAATTAAATTATGAATTAAAACTTGACTGCAACCTCACTTGATGATAAGTGTTATAATACTAACTTGAAAGGGATAATAATCCTTATCGGTTCATAACTAAAATGTATTGAACCGAAAAATAAATTGTTAGGAGGACTGTACCTTCAGTCTCCATAGCAACAGTTTTCTATTTTTATATCTCTTGTCATACTACTGTAAAATAAAACATTCGTCACAAGTTCCAACAGTATTTATTTTACTTTAACATGGTAGCAGAGCAAAAAATAAAGCTATAAATACGTTGATCACGATGGCGTCGGGCTATTATTGAAATAAATCCAACTGAAGAAGTTACCAATGAAGCTCCTGAACAACGAGTACTTCGTGATCGCAGCTGTCTCAAAAAACCACAAAGGTTTGATGAATTTGTTCTCGCTGCTACTGAAGAGTTTAACAACTATAGAGAACCTTCAACCTATCGCGAAGCTCTTGAAAGCACAGACAAAGAGAAGTGGTTAGGAGCGATGCTGAGCGAGATCAATTCCCTTCATGAGAACCAAACATGGGATATTGTTCCTTTACCAAAGAACAGAAAAGCACTGCCTTGCAAGTGGGTATTTAAAGTTAAGACCAATCCAGATGGTAGTGTTGAGAGATATAAAGCAAGATTGGTAGTAAAGGGATTCTCACAGAGACCAGGGGTAGACTATGACAAGACATTCAGCCCTGTAGTGCGCCTTACTACCGTCCGTACCCTATTAGCAGTAGCTGTAAAAGAGAAATTATCTCTCTGTCAGTTTGATGTGTCAACAGCATTTCTTAACGGTAACGTAGAAGAAGAAATCTACATGAAACAGCCCGATGGTTATAGCGATGGAACAAACAGAGTGTGCCGCCTGAACAAGAGCTTATATGGCCTCAAGCAGGCTCCAAGATGTTGGAACACTAGTATACATGAATTTCTTGTGAGCTCCAACTTCACACAGAGTACTTCTGATCCATGCCTATATATCCGAGAAAATGGAAAATCTAAAGTGTTGATTGCACTTTACGTTGATGACGGGCTAGTTGCATCAACTACAGAGGATGATGGAAAGAAATTCATAAAGGAATTACAAAATCGCTTCAAAATTGTAACAAAACCAGCTTCATATTTTCTTGGTATGGAAATCGAAAGATCTGACAATGGTAACATAACATTAAGTCAAAAAGCTTATACAAAGAAAGTACTAGAAAAGTACAAGATGTCTGAGTGCAAACCAGTTAAGACACCAATCACAAAAGAGACAGCTAAAATAGAGAATGCATCAGATGAAAAGGAAAGTAGCTTAATCTTCCCTTATAGACAGGCTGTGGGTTCCTTAGCCTACCTCATGGTCGGGACTAGGCCAGACATCAATTTCGCTGTCAGCTGCGCTTCAAGAAACTTTGATAATCCATCACGAGCAGACATTCTAGCAGTAAAAAGAATACTACGCTACCTAAAAGGTACAATGAATAAAAGTCTAGTATTCGGTTCGTCAAATAATGCTCATAACAAATTGATCTGCTACAGCGATGCAGATTTCTCAGCAGCGCACTCAACGTCAGGCATACTTTGTTTGTATTATGGTCCAATCAGCTGGCGGAGTAACAAGCAAAAGACGATAGCTTTATCGTCGACGGAGGCAGAGCTAGTGGCAGCTTCGGAGACAGCCCGGGAAATTATATGGCTACAACAGATGTTGGAGGAAATCACTAAAACTGAAAAGCCACCACTTCTTTACATTGACAATGAGTCAACAATAAAGCTAGCATACAATCCGCCGTACGAGCAACATAGCCGAACCAAGCACATACAACGAAGGAATCTCTATGTCAGAGAGTGTGTGGCAGCTGGCATACTTGAGGTCAAGCAAGTTACTACTGAGGACCAACTGGCTGATTGTTTCACAAAGCCCTTATATGCACCCAGGCTGGAAAAGCTAACTAAAGCTCTTGGCCTCAGTTCCTAAAAGAGGAGTGGATGTTAGGAGGACTGTACCTTCAGTCTCCATAGCAACAGTTTTCTATTTTTATATCTCTTGTCATACTACTGTAAAATAAAACATTCGTCACAAGTTCCAACAGTATTTATTTTAAATAAATAAATAAAATAAATAAATAAGCCTTTATTTTCCCAACAACCTTAAAACTATTTGACATTTTGGTTTATAAATAGTACTTAAAAAAACAATTTCTTAAATCTAAGTTTAATTTAGTGTGTATGTACTATTATTATAGCTGATTTGTTGCCAGGGACACCCACTTGCGGGCGTAGGCCTCTTCCTTCCTTTGCCAATTTACTCTATCCCGTGCTAGTCGGGTCCAAGTGCTGCCGATCGCCTCCACGATGTCATCGCACCAGCGCCTTCGCGGACGCCCTCTTTTCCGTCTTGCGTTGCGTGGCCACCAGTGGAGCACGCGCTCGCTCCAGCGACCGTCTTGTGTGCGGGATACGTGTCCTGCCCATTTCCATTTCAGACGGCACGCCATCTCGGCTGCGTCTATAACCTTAGTTATTTCGCGTATATCTTTGTTCCGAACCCTATCCCGCAGTTTCAAACCCAGCATACTCCTTTCCGCCGCTCTTTGAAATACCTGTAGTCTTTCAACTATGTCTTTAGTGAGTGGCCAAGTCTGGCAGCCATATAAGAGAGTTGGTAGCAGCGCTGAGTCCATAGCTTTCTTTTTAAGACGTATTGGCATGGTAGATTTAAATATATCTTTTAGTGACCAGTATTTATTCCACGCCTTTGCGATCCTCCTCTCAACCTCTTTCGTGACCCAGTCCTTAAATGATAGCATTTGACCTAAATAAATAAACTCTTCAACATAATTTACGTCTCGAGCCTGAATAGTGATGGGTATTTTTTCACTGTTAGTCATAATGCACGTTTTGTCTGGATTCATCTCGAGTCCGCATTTTTTGCTTTCATTATCCAAGGTATTTAACATATATTGCAGATCATGATGGTTTTCGCTCAGAATCACGATGTCGTCGGCGAATCTTAAATGGCTCAAACGTTCTCCGTTGATGTTGATACCAAGTTGACCCCACTCCAGTTTTTGGAATATGTCTTCTAATAGGGCAATAAACAATTTTGGTGATATAGGATCGCCTTGACGAACTCCTCTTTTGATGCTAAAGGGTTCACCGTTTCTGTCCAGCTTTATTAATCCCTTACTCTTACTATAAATTTTATGTAGTATTCTTATATAATGTGGATCCACGCCTTGCGTTTTAAGAGCGGTCCAGAGTGATGAATGCGCTACTGTGTCAAAAGCTTTTGTATAATCTATGAAAGCTATGTATAAGTTTTTATTGTATTCTCTATATTTTTCAATTATTTGTGATAGCGTAAATAGATGATCTATTGTGGAGTATTTGGCTCGGAAGCCTGCTTGTTCCCTGGGTTGGTTACTATCAATCGTCTTTGTAATTCTTTTCAGTATTAGCGTGGTAAAAAGTTTATAAAGTGATTGCAGGAGACTAATAGGTCTATAATTATTTATATTTCTATGATCGCCTTTTTTATATAAAAGTGTTATTGTTGATGTTTCCCATTCCTGTGGTATTTCCTGTTTTATAAGTATCTGATTAAATAGCTTAGTTAACTGTGGCGTTAAAGGGTCGATTATAGCTTTAAGTACGTCGTTGGTAATGCCATCGTCTCCTGGGCTCTTCCCTGTTTTTAAACTGCTTATACACTGACGAATCTCGCTCTCCAGAAATAATGGTGGCAGTATAGAATCATCGTCATCTTGATTTATACAAGGTATATTCTGATTGTTCAACTGGCAGCTGTAGTATTTATTTTACTTTAACATAAATTGTCTGATAAGTAGGTACTAGTAGGCTGGATCAAACATCCTATACATCGACAGTTAATTTTTTGTGCCGATTTTAAGCGCCTTCTTTGAAGGTTCAGGGTACTAAATTGACATTCGTTGCAAGTGACCGTCTTTTTTACCGTCATTTTATTTTAGTTCCACGGACGCTCACGTCAGGTTCCGCTACAATCAGCGCCAAAATGGCGCAAATCAAGTGTCTTTATTTTTACGTTGACAGTCCTAATGATCGAAACTGATTTTAGTTATAAAATGTATCTGTTGCTCTGTTACCAGCTAAGGCCGCAGAAGCAGCAGGCGCCTTGCGTTCGGGCCCCGCGCAAGCTGCTCAGGGTCACGTGATGCGCTCCATAGGGAGAGCGGTGACGCGCGGCTTCGCGCACAGAGTAGCGCGCAGGGACGTAGACGACCCGCCACAACATAATAACGACACCGTAGACAACAACCACAACGCAACGACCGTGTTACCGGTTAACTTTACAACTTTTGGGAAATTCGGTGTTAGTTGATTTTTTGCTATTTATTTTTTTAAGAGTACCTACCTACCACTGGCGAATGAGAAATAAAACGAATTTCTTGTATAAAACGCACAGTATTTTATTTATTTCCGATACCTAAGAGAAGACCTCCGACTGAAGTTATTTACATATTAGATTAGAGATGCTCGTCGCTTTTATACTCTGGTCTGGTGGAAACTGGTTCCTTTATTGCCACTAGTTCTGGTGAACATTATGTGACACGTATAAGTAAACCGCTATAAACTTGACCCTTCTGAGTCCTGATGGTCTGCGGGATGCGATGCTAGTGCCGCTCAACCAATCAGCAAGTCTGTCGCTGTCCGCCGGCAGCACTGACGTATCGTTATATTATAGGCTATAGCCAATCGCATCACACGCCCCGCGTCCTTCGTCCGCGGTCCGCGGTTTACCTTTTTATAGGTTTAGATAATAAGGACGAACGACTTCTTAAGTGTATTATCGGCAAAGAGTACTTTGTACCTCAGAATACAGAATAAACACAGAATAAACCAGAACCTGTGTACGGGCCTAATATCGAAGCTTCAAAAACTACTCTTATAAAGAGTATTTTCAGAAACGGGCGAGTAGTCAGTCTGTGGACGTCGTGTCAATCTAACGTGTTTCACAGGTGTCAAATTTCATTGAATTATGCCAGCTTGTGCCATTCTAACATGTAAAAATACTGCTGGTCTCAAAAAGAAACAGGATGGGATCACATTTTATCTGTAAGTAAGCCATTCAGTCATTGTTTTATTTAATTATTGAATAAAGAAATTTATTGTCAATTGCGACGGAGAATAATGTGGACATTTTGTTAGTGTTGCCGTTATAACGTTTTTGATTTTCCCTACTTCGTTTCGGAATAGATTATAAATACTAAAATTTTTACGAACTAAAAACATAAGGATATTATGATATCGACATTTATACTTGGTATGTATATACAACTGTAATAAAATTACAAAATATTCATGTAAATTAGTTTCGCTTTTATTTAACTTGCAATATTTGTGTGTTAGTTCGAATTTTGCAAGCTAATTTTAAGTAGCGTTTACACAATGGCGTATGCTGGCCCACTGCAGGCCATCGCCATTGTGTACACGGGGAAATGGTATGCAATGGCGGGCAATGGTCGACGATGGCGCGCGATCGGGAAGTTGTCGGTTTTTGGCGCACACTTAAAAGGAATCGTGGCGTTGCGTGGTCTGTAGTGTTCACACAATGGCCCATTGCTCAGTTCGCCACCGACCGCTGAACAGTGTATTCTTTTGTTGCGACTACTTCCAACAAAATTAAATTACTAAATTCAAATTAATAATTATTAAAATATTGATAAATTCGAATTATCGAATTCTCCTGATGGTTCTGCAAGTATTTCGCTCAGCAGATTGTTCATGGTTTGCCTAAAAATGATAAAAAATTACTTAGTCATGTACGTAAGGAGCATGCCACGGGTGTGCCCGCGAAATTCAAATTTTTTGTGGTTTTCGCAATTTTTAAGGTAATAAGACATAGTAGGCTCATGGCAGTCAAATTGCGGGAATTCCAGTCGTCTTCACGTGTTTATTTATATAAAAATCTCTGCTTGTAACTAGCATACAAATTGCAAAAAACCACGAAAATTTGAATTTCGCGCGCAGAGTCGTTGATTTCGCCTTAAACTACTTCGACGTCCATCGTAAGTGCCTCACCGGACAGCAATGAGTCATGCGCCATTGTATGAACACCAAGTGATCGTGGCCTACAGTTGTGCATGGCCTGCAGTGGGCCAGCATACGCCATTGTGTAAATGCGGCTTTACATTGTGGTTCAGTTCCAATGACATAGCATTTTTATGGTAAGCATGGCCTGATTCGACATTCAGGATTAGGACCAAATGTAGGAACTCTATAACGGTCAACAGCATGGACACGAAATTTTGTATTCGCGTTTCATTGTGAGAGCCGGTTTTAAGAGTCACCATGACATGGCTACTGTACTACAAGTTGGCTCCTAATGAGAGAACTCCTCAACGGTCATCAGCACCGATATGGAATGGTGTGTGTTGTGAAGGAGAGAAACTTAGTTCTAGGGTACAATTCATAGTTTTGTATAATTACTCTTCTTATTGCATTAATACATTACATTAATACAGATATTCGTTAAATATTTTAGATTCCCGGCTGACGAAGAAAGAAAAATCAAATGGACTAAAATCATACAAAATGTTTTTAATACATGAATAAATGTTGATTATTTTTATTGATATTAATTGAAGTAGTTCAATATTTTGATTTTTTATTATAATAAATAAATATAAATTGAAAAAAGAACTGTATTTTTATAAATGCATATACTTATTCCAAATTAATAAACATATGTTTAATAAAATCAGAAAGTAGTTTTTAAAATTACAGCTAGTTATTCAACAGGACTTAATTTTACGCCTGACTACTTTTACGTACAAAAAAATAAGAGTATCTTTCTAGGGTTAAGAACCCAACTGTTATTATTTTACCTCAAATTTTATAAAATTTTACCCTAAAATAGGGAAATAGTTTCTGACCTAGCAACATTACGCGGGTGAGAAGAGCGAGGGGCGAGGGATGTTTACGCTATTTTAGGACACAATGTACGCCGTGCAATCACGGCTCGATGCGGCTTCTGGTTTATTCTGTATTCTGAGCTTTGTACGTACTGATACGAGTAGGTATGTGTAAAAATGCAGCATTAAACGACGACAGAGACATTTGGTAAAAGATCGCACTACCTACTGATTTCATTTAGAAATTTTGTAGCATCTATCGATCAAAAGTGAAAGCAATAGAGTTGCGATTAAAGTTGATCGTAATAACAATCGATTCTAGACTCTCGGTTAGGATTCTAGATTCTAGGTTTCTATGCAGCAGCGGGCGGCACAGGTGGCTCGGTGCTGTTCAGGGGTCGCAGGAACGGCATCTCTGTGGAGGTGGTATTTCTGGAGCGGCGGTAGCGGCCGATCAGCCTGCGCGTCAGCTCTCTTTCTTGCGGCGACAACTCTGGCTCTTTGGGCGCCCTGGAACATATTGACCAGATTGAAACAAGAGTTAGACCCCAATCAATCAATTCAATCATGGTTTAAAGACGCACTTGTGTTGTGGATACGATTATAATATTAGGTCACGTCACGGCACTCAAGTCTAAACTCTTACCTTTCTGTTTCAAGAACCACAACTGGTGTTTCAGATGTCTCCAGGTATACATGTTCACTCGGCCTTTTAGTTTGGTAGACTTCTGTAAAAACGAATATTATCTGAATGAATGAAAATTGAATTAAAATTGGCTAGGTACCGAATGGCGTAGCGGTAGCGAACCTGCCGTCTGCGTTGAAAGTCGTGGGTTCGATAGTATGTATGTATGTTTATTAGTTATCTAGTACCCATAACACAAGCTATCGCTTACTTTGGGGCTAGATTGCGATGTGTGTAATGTCCAAAAAGATAAAAATGAATAAATGAAAACCGATACTTTATATAAACTGTATCGGTTTTCATTAGGTACCTAGGTATACCTAGCTCGCTAAGTATTAAAACATTTATTTCATACTTCGATAATACCTCTAATCTAGTCCCAGTAGTTCGGTAGGTATAGTCCAGTTGACTGAACTACTTAGGTACTGCAAATTTTTAGCTGCGTTAGTTCCGTGCTTTTATCAACAGAGCTTTTAACTGAACTACAGCGACAGACGATGCCTATCAATTTTATTTTCACTCGTTTCATTTATACAAGGAACGAGGTAGTTGAGTCCCATAGGGGGCAATTTCTCGGCAACTGGCGAAAGCGCGTCTATGATGACTTCAGCTGGAGTTGGTAGGTACTTGCCGAGAAGTGGTTGCGGCGCAGACTCCACCTCGGAGCGGTTGACGGCGACCAGTCGCACGACCGGCCGGCTGTCCACTCCAGCCCGACGCATTACCGTCGGCTCCGTTGTCGATCTGGAGGAAACTGTCGAAAAATACAGGAGTAAGTATTACCAATTTATCAGTGATGCATTAGGATAAGTACTACTGGTCGCAATGACTCACTGCATGCTGGACATTAATATGGAGCAATAAACGCGCTGTTGCGATCTCTGTCGCACTTACGGGACACGGGCGCCTTCGTATTTCCCCATTTTATTGCCCCGTGGGCACTATTTACTACGATTTTTTCGTCCAGATTCATTTGTTTGTTCACTCGCACACTCATCTTCTTCCAGCCCTTGGACCTAGAAATAATGTAGAAAAGGGACAAGAGACGATTTCTCGAAATTCCAACGTGATTACCGTAGGCGGTTCAGCAAATTTTAGTAAGTACCTAAGTAAGTAAGTATACTATCTCCAGTTGCATTGTCCCTTATATACCTACTACTATCATGTGAGATTGCTTTTTGAACTTATGGGCTTTGTGGTGTCATGGTGTGTAAAACATCGTATCAGCATCAACAAGAACGCGGAGCACGTCCACGTCAGCATTTTCTTCGTAGCTAGTTTCAAGTAGATACCTGCGAAGGAGGCGAGCTCTTTCTGCGCGTAATGGTACCCGACCGATATCCCGTACACCATCAGGATCACGATCACGAACATCATCAGCATCAGCAGGAACGCGCAGCACGTCCACGTCAGCACCCTACCACAGTTACATCAAACCTCAACATCATATTATTATTAGGAAGACGAGAATTTGTATATGTGTGTGCTTGTTACTCCTTTTCGAGAAAATCAGAGATGATTAATTAGCACTGTACTCGTAGGTATAGGTACAAAGGCTACAAGATTGCTGCCAACAGCTCAGCGGTTTTTTATTGGACCTCGTAACGATCCGCAACGAGTTGCTCTCATGGAATTAATAAGTACTTGTTGTACGAAGTACCTACATATTAATTCCATGGTTGCTCTTTATTGCGTCAATGCATTTAGTATCGCATTTGTATCTGTTACTTATTTTGTACCTTATGGTACTATTGTAGTGCTCTGCGCCAAAACTACTGAACCGATTAGACTGTTTGGAATAAAGCTGATGATACTATACATAGAGAAGTTAGTTGGTTTTTTACACTGCAACAACGAATTGTACCGGTAGGACCACAGAAATGGTAATAGGTAGGACTCCTGCCATAGACCACTTTAGTTTATTTTTAAATAAATTAGTGGTGATGCCTGACTACTTGATGTCTTCGGTCGAGGCTATCCACCACCCTACCCGCAAGGACGTACCGCCAAGCGATTTACCTTCTTGGGCTGTCGATCCAAGTTAGTACGGATTATCTTAACACCTGCGGCTGTGATACCGTCAGAATGACACCAGGCTGAGATTGTGAGTCAAAATCTGATGATGCTACAGTGTCGAAGCAAAACGTATCATGTAGCGAAAAAGTTTTTGGAACACGTGTGTGGACTGTAGTATACCTAGTACCAGTAGTAGTAGTGAGGAGTTATAAAATCGAATGAGATGTAAAAACTAAAAACCATTACCTTTCAACACAGAAGACCATAGAACAAAATATCGACTGCAGTAAGCCCATGTTTTGTTCTTTTTAAATCTTAAATAACCGCTGAAAAGGATAAAACATGAAAATATTCGATGGTATTTAAAGATTGCTTCTAGAATCCTATTTTATAAAATGAAATTGCTTACAAAAAATATATAATAAGCACTGTTCGTTTAAAAATTTAATCAGTGTATAACAATGAACATTTATTAACAAAGATCAATAAAATATAAGAAATCAATATTGTTGCAAAAATCGTAATAAGTAACTAAATTTGGCCAAACTAAGAGTATGTTACTGTCAAGTTCTTGTCAAAAAAGAACATGGAAAACCTAGAAATTCTGAGCCTAGAATATCTATACCATAGAAATCGATACATAATCCCAAAGATTTAAATCTTTGCATAAGCCTTGTAACCTCAGCTTGTAACTATGAGGTAATTCAAGGTAATTCTAAAAACTAGTTATATCATGTTATTGAGTTGTAAGCCCTGTAAGTCTTTGACAAGTGTTTACATGATATAGCATGTCGAGTTAAAAACTCAGAATTAGTTAAAAATCTCATTAAAAAACTTAAAAATAGTAACCTATTCTTCTATGTCGTTTTCTTAGCTTTGATGCGGCATTTACACATTTAGTTCGTCATTTAAAAATTGAGGACAAAAATAAAATTTTTGTGATACAAATTTTATTATTAATCATAAATAAAAACGAAATTCAACAGCGATTATGAATTTATTAAAACGCATATAAAATTCGTCTATGGATGGAAGCGAATGAATTTTAATTTTTTTAAAGCCAAATATTGCTTAATTTTATTAATACGATAGAATAAATAAAATTTGAGCAATTTTGAAAAATTATCTCAAAAATATTAAATACTATGTTATAATTGTGATTTTGTTCAATTTAAATCAAATTAAAAAATATCAATTGTTATTATACAAATCCAAATACTTACATCTTGATAATTATGAAGAATATACATTCCTGACGGCGCGCCCCACTCTGTCAAACTCCGTAAGAATCGCAAGAAACAAGCGATTTTGACAGAGTGGGGCGCGACATCATGAATTTAAATATCATACTTAAATGTAAATTAATTTAACCTAAGGTAACACAAAGTTTTATTGTACTTATGTATGTATACATTTGTTTCGGTTATGTAACAAAACATAGGTAATATAAAAATAAATTCACAAATAACAAATCTTATTAAGTTTCTTATATACAAAAATCTTAAACTTTTAATATTGTAAATAAGTGATTGTTTAAAATTATAACAAAAAAATAAAAGGGTGATGGAAAAATATAGGCTATATTTTGCCCGCGACCCATCCGCTTGAAATTCAGGTTGTCTATCTCCGTAACATTAATGAAAGGTAATAAGGAAATTCATTGCGAATTTCAGCCAAAAAGATTTAGTAGTTGTGGCGTGAAGGAGGGACCAACATGCATACAAACTTACGCAATATGAGAGTAATTCCTGACATTCGCGCATAAGCGATTTGCGGTCTGACAGAGGTCGAATTATAGTAGGTATGAAATGATTGATAATAATCCCATTTGAAATTAATTTGCAAAAAGCTCTCTGCACATTCCGGACTGCATAGTGCGAACTAACCTTGATTGATAAACGCATTTATCTTACTCAATTTCGGCAATAGCAAAAGCCCAATGAATTCGGCAAGGGCTGCAATTTTTTTCAGCTTGTCAGGGGACAGAGTTTGTTGCCATTTGTTGCCATCACTGACCTCTATATGCTGGTACGCTGGACCTCAGACTGTCAACGTAAAAATGAAGACACTTGATTTTCGCCATTTTGGCGCTGATTGTTGCGTAACCTGGCGTGAGCGTCCATGGAACTAAAATAAAATTAATTCAAAACGACGGTCACTAGCAACAAATGTTAATTTAATACCGTGGACTTTCGAAGGGAGCGCTTCAAATCGGAACAAAAAATTCTATTGTATAGGACGTGTGATCCAGCGTACTAATAAAATAGCGATCAGTGTGTATAAATCACTCTTTTCACTTTCCACCATAGTACCGCCGCCATTTTCCAACCGTATCCCTTATCCTGTAATCGATTTAGAGCTGTAATGCCTGGCGGATAGGTCACTGTTTCCCGTGCAGCAGCTCGCACAGCTGCAGCTCGGCGAGCGCGGTGTGCAGCTCGTGCTGCAGCTGCGCGGCGAGCTGGGGCGCGGCGTGCGCGACGGCGGCGCCGCGCGTCCACGCGCGCACCGCGCCCGTCATGCCGCTCAGCGGACCCAGCCCGCTGATGTGCAGGTCCATGCCGCTGAGGAGGAAGTTTTTCTTTAGTAAAACCACCGAATATATAATATTACTAACGTAAAAAAGTGACAGTCACCCCCCAGGGCGCCGAGCGTGACATGACAATCTGTTTGAATCTGTAAGTCAAGACCTGTTACCGTGTTATCAGTCGCGTTATCGGTAGCGCGCCTAAGCCCGGTTTCCACCAAAGCGGAGCGGAGGGGAGCTGTGTTTGAGGAATAATTCAGATTTCGTCATTTCGACATCTCTTCTCCCCTCAGTTTCGGAGATGTCAAAATGACGAAATCTGATTGGTTACTCAAACACAGCTCCGCTCCGCTTTGGTGGAAACCGGCCGTAACTTTGCTCAACCTTATATCAACTGGCAATAATTACTCACACACAAATGGTATGCTAGCGCCGGTGTTAGTAGTAGTAATAGTTTGTGTAGGTAAACCATGTTATTTGTACTGAGTAGGGAGCTGACAGTAGTCAGTCACTCACTCCATGTGCTGCACGCGCAGGTCGTCGAGCTGCGCGTAGGGCTCCCAGCGCGTGAGCCCCACGCTGAGGGCCATGTGCAGCGCGTTGTCGGCGAAGGCCGCCTCCACGCGCCCGCCGCACGACACGCCCATCGCCTTGATCCGGTACTCGTCGTAGCCGATCTACGGGGTGCACACATGCAATAAGTTATCATCCAAAAAATATTCATAAAACATGCTATTAAGAGGATTTATAGCATTTATTTATGTCTTTCTCACTCTCACGGATACGTTGGTAGGTGCGACATGCAGTGTCGCGGAAGAATCCGGTACTCGTCGTAGCCGATCTACGGGGTGCACCATGCAATAAGTTATCATCCAAAAAATATTCATTAAACATGCTATTAAGAGGATTTATAGCATTTATTTATGTCTTTCTCACTCTCACGGATACGTTGGTAGGTGCGACATGCAGTGTCGCGGAAGAATATAACAGAAAAACGACCTTTTACCTAATTACCCAAAAAATAAAGCCAGTTACCAAAAATCTGTTTCTAAGCGTTTTTGGATATTATTTTTACCGACATATTAAAAAAATTACATCCATTGTATGATTGTAGTTTCCGATAAAAATTAGAATAACTGATTTTGGAGCAACTTTTGTGAGAACTTCTATCGAGAAAATTTTATTTACTCGTGTTTCTGCTACTAAGAGATTTCTAAAGTAATTAGCTTTATAGTTTTTAAATAAAACTTCATTCAAAATCGCTTAAATACAGCTTCTACGCCGTTAAGTCAAATCCGTGTTCTGACACATATATGATGACTTTCATTTGATACCCATATTTATACATATATTTGTACAATAGGAGTAATAGACATAATATACAATGTCAGTAAAATGGCAACCTTTTTTCGCGCAAGTGAACGAATCGCGCGTGTTCGCCCGTCCGCGATTGAGTCATGAGGGCTCCAGCAGGCTGAGCCAAGTGACAAATAGCGTTGCGTCACGACGTATAAAAATGGAACAAAATTAAAAAAAATGTATGCGATATAACGCTTAATTAAAAAAATAACGTTTCTCTCACGAATTGCCAAGAGGCAGATTACAAATAGGTCATCGCTTGCGAGACCTATGTGAGTCAATGTGACATTGACATTATTTTCACATTAGGTATCCCTAACCACAGACAATTATTGGTTTCTTTCTAGAAAAGCTATTGAATGAGCGATCGTTAACGATTCCGCACCTATCGCTTGTAAGACATATGGCTACAGCAGCTGCAGACCTGTAGGTTGTAGTACAGCTCCAGGTCTGACTCAAGGCATTTGTACCAACCTGCAAGTCCTTTATTCGGAGTGTGACGTGGAAGCTGGTCTTCATGGGGTCGGGTCTCGTGACGCTGACGTCGTTGATCCTGTTGACGGTCGCCAGGTTCTTCAGCCAGCCCGTGTCGGTCTCCAGTTTGCCTATGAACGATATTGATCCTATCTGAAAGTTGTTTGTGGAAAACGGAACATTACACATACAGATTGACTCTACCATTATAACAAAACTATAGATAGCAGTTTGTTTGACAGACATAATTGTACAATAATATCAATAGTAATTGTTACAATAATATCTGACCCAGCAAACGTTGATTAGAAGATTAGCAGAAAGTTTTAGGTTAGTTATGAGTACTAAGACGAGAAGAAGCCTTCAGAAGGAAGCTTTGCGATGCTTTTTTTAATTTTGTCATTATCGTCAGAATGGAATGGTTGATGGTGTACGTTTAGATACTATTGAACGTATCAAGGAATTCTCTAAAACCAAATGTCTGACCACATAATATGTGTCTGGGGGACATTTAGGAGACCTTTCAAAATACTAACTAAGGATACGTATCTCCAAAGCGACGTCCCCGTATAGGCATGAAACTTGGTCTTAATTTTTCATTTATTTGTTGTCTGGTATAGAAAATGACCTTAACAGAAAGACCCTATCTGCTGGCAACACGTTCATAGGCCCCGAGAAATCTCGCCTTTTGATGGTGGTGAACAGTGGCCATAACCTTTTCTGGTAGCAGAGCGTGGTTCTCAGAATTGCTGCATCCCTATGGCTAGTCAATGCTATGCCTTTCTCCAATGCTATTTAACATATACGGAGAATACATAATCCGAAAAGCTTTGGAGAATTGGGACAAAGGATTCCCCTTAGGTGGAAAACGGATATGCAACCTAAGGTATGCAGATGACACTGTTATTGTCTCTACTTCGCTGGAAGACATGCAAGAACTTCTGCGAAGACTGGAAGCGGAAAGTTTGGAGTTGGGCTTAAGTATTAACAGAAGCAAAACCAAGATCATGATAGTAGACCGCGCTGAGAAACTCGCAAAATCTTCCCCTATTCCATCTATAGAAGTTGTGGAGGAGTATACTTATCTAGGCTCCCAAATTTGCAGTGACGGGAGTTGTGTTCCGGAAGTTAAGAGACGAATTGCAATGGCGAAAAGTGCCATGACACGACTAACTGGTATATGGAGGAATCGTGGTATAAGCAACACCACTAAGAGTCGTCTGGTCCGTGCTTTAATATTTCCAATATTTATGTACGGAGTGGAGACATGGACCATAAAGGCAAGAAAAAGGCAAAGGATAGACGCGTTCGAGATGTGGTGCTGGAGGCGCATGTTAAGAATTCCTTGGACAGCCAAGCGCACAAACGCGTCTATCCTGTCACAGCTAGGGGTAAAAACACGACTTTCCTCCATATGTTACCAACGCCTGCTCTCCTATTTTGGACACATTATGCGACGTGGGAACGATAGCTTGGAAAAGCTTATTGTGACGGGCAACACCGAGGGCAAAAGACCGAGAGGCCGCTCACCAACCAGATGGTCAGACCAGTTGAGGGACTCCAAGTGCAAATTTCACACTATTGCAAGACTGGCTTCCGATAGAACCCGGTGGAAGAATTTAATCCGCTCGAGGTTGCAAAATCCCCAGGACCACGATCTTCAGTAATGAAGGAACGACTGGAGAGAGAGGATGGCTAGTCAAACTTAAAGCATTGTTAGTGTTTAGCAAAATTAATATAGGTAGGCTCATTATCGGTATATTTTCAGTTAAGGTTTAGGTTGGAAACTTAGCTTTGCTTACATAATGGATATTCACTCTTTTTCAAGGCACCCAGACAAGGAAGCCGGTAAGTATAATACACAGATATAACGTATGAAATGGCGTTCAATATAAGTGTGTTCCCTACCTAAGCTGTTCGTATCAGAAACGTGAAAAAAATAGTTTGAGGCGAGTTTGTACCTTGTGCATGAATGTGGCGTGTAGTGGCGGAAGCTCGAGCACCTCGCAGCACGTCTGCAGCAGCGTCCTCCGCATGTTGATGAGCACCATGTCTACCACTCGGTTGCCGTTCTGCGCCAGCCGGTCCACCATCGAGCTGGGAGACCAGAAAACCTGCCGTTACCTTCACTAGTGTACACTTATGGCGAAAATACAATGTAAATTCTATAGGTGCAGTATATTTTTTAGCTTGGAACGTAAACATTGGCATATTACATATTTTGGTAAAGCTCAAGTTATTTACCAATAAATAATGAACTCTTATGTATCAGCACTATATGATGCCCGAAACTTGGCGCAGCACTTGGCTCAGATGCCTCTGTGGTTTCTACTACAGTCACACTAACGGGAATAAAAATATTGGTGCAGTGAGAGGTAAACTATGGTTACCTGTAAGCTTCCAGCATGCTGGGGTTGCAGCACATGACGTCCGACACGCTGGTGGCTTGGCGCAGCACTTGGCTCAGATGCCTCTGCAGCTTTTGTCTCAGCAATGCGAATAGGGACAGGGATATTGCCGCGGTCAGAGGCAGGTCGTCTGCAAGGAGTTAATCTCTATTATTTGGCTGCTATCTAGGTTCATATCGGTGCTGACTGGTGCTACCCGAGACTTATGTATAGGTGGTAGGTACTTGCATTCTTTTCATAATTTCAGCCCTCCAGCTCTCTAAGACGTTCAATGCAGGCTGTACTGTACTATTAATTAACTAATTAATAATAATTGTTGGTAGTGCTAGTAAAGTATATCATGGCGACTTGCTTGATTCTGTTTTAGTATAATAATTTGAAATTCTGATTACTCAATTCAATCACCATCTTTTGCAGTTTTATATCAAAACTCCATAGACTTTTTTAATATAACAAAAGTAAAGGGGAGCTTTGCAAATACTCAGTCGAATGAAACAACTACCTTTATTAGATTTGGACATTCCACACTTGTTAGAAATTATATTTTATAAACAAACCGGTTATATTCTATTTCATGGTTGGTATTGATAGTAAGCAGGTGTTTTTTTTTTTATAAAATCATTATCTTAATTGCTTGTTCAACACGAAATACCTAAATGCGACTGATAAGCGTTGTTTTTTATACATTTACAAGAGTTCTTAATTATCACTGCAAAATGTGAGTTGTTAAAATCCAATATCTAAATACTAGTACTGTGTACTTGTGGGAAACAATCGCTGCCCGTGAGGCAATAAAAATACCCGGCCAAGTGCGAGTCGGACTCGCACACTGAGGGTTCCGTACCTACCCTAAGTACCTACCGTTCTAAGTATGGGGCACCCCCAAAATTTATTACTTTTTAAAAATTTTGTGTGAAAACCTTAATGCGGTTCACAGAATACATCTACTTACCTTATAGTTTCGGAAAAAAGTGGCTGTGACATACGGACGGACAGACAGACAGACAGACATGACGAAAAAGCTGGAACGCGCTTGCCTAGAAGATGCCTATTCACTCTTGATTTGAAGGCACCCGGGTTGTAAGTGGCAGGAAAGACACTGCCCGGGAGAGTATTCCAGGCCTTTGCAGTGCGTATCAGGAACGAGGAATCAAATCGCTTCGTACGCGTCTTTGGTACGTCAACTATGTATGGGTGGAAGCCCTTACGATGCCTTGCCGTTCTATGGTAGAAAGGTGACGGGGGAACCAAATTAAAAAGTTCCTGTGCACACTCTCCGAAATATATTCTATAGAATACCGACAGACACTTGACCGACAGAAACTTATAGAGTAAAACAATTCGCACCTTGGGCCGCCCTAGCTCCCTTTGTAATAGACCGACTCACACATCTCAGTTACTGTTATATAAATAAAACAAACCTATATGTTTAGCCAGCTGCTCTGTAGTCGTGAACTCATACCCTCCCCCCCGTTGTGGAGAAGGCCATGACAACTGAAAAATTTTAACGGTTGAATTGTTAAATCTATCTTATTCTGACATCAAATTAGTTACCTTTTTTGTCTCAAATCTGTTTGGTAGTTGCGGCATGAACGAGTACCATATAAATTCACAAGATTACACATTTATAATATTTTTAGCTGTTGCCCGCGTGAATTTCGGTTTTTCGCTAATCCCGTGGGAACTATGAATTTTTGCCGGGATGACTACGCGTTAATCCGGGTTATAAATAAATAAATTAAATTTGCTTTATTTGAATCTTAGGAAAAGGTACAGAAACAAATGGGAACGATGCTCCTGCAGAAGTATAAACTGTGTTGCAGTGATCATCACCCTCCTTATACAATGTCTCAAGTGACAAACAATTTTTGTAATAAGTTACAAAATATTATCGCAAATGCATGCATATAGGCTATCTATGTTCCAAATTTCAGCCAAATCGGTACAGTAGTTGCGTCGTGAAAGAGTAACAAAGATCCATCCATCCCATCCATACTTACAAACTTTCGCGTTTATAATATTAGTATATAATAATAATAATAATAATAATAATAATAATAATAATAAATAAGCCTTTATTCAGACATAGCAGTTACATTAAGTTTTTACAGAGTTATCCTAAATCTACCACCGCGCTCCCGTCTGTTTGCCTTTTGGCAAAGGCCTCTTCCATCTGCTTCCATACATTTCTGTCCCAAGCTTTCCTAGACCATGCTTTTCCAGCCACCTCTGTTATTTCATCGACCCATCTTTTAAATGGTCGACCTCTTTTTCTTTTTAAGTGCGTGGTATGCCAGTTCATTAAGACTTTTGTCCATTTTTCTGCTCCTCTAATGGTATGCCCGGCCCACTTCCATTTTAATTTTTTGATGGTAACAGTCACATCTTTAGTCTTTGTGTGTTCTTTGATCGTCGTATTTCGTATTCTATCTGATAGTTTTTTACCCATCATGCTTCTTTCCATGGAAGCCTGGCAGGTCTCCAGCTTTCTTACGTGGTTTCTGGTAAGCGCCCATGTTTGACAGCCATACGTTAGTACTGGCAACACACAAGTGTCGAACAATTTTCTTTTTATGGACATGTTCGTATTTTTGTTTTTCATCACCTCCTTTAGGCTCCAATATTGTTTCCATGAGTTTGCTATACGTCGGTCAATCTCTTTGGAAGTTAAATTTTCTGGTGATATTATTTGGCCTAGGTAGACATACTCTGTTACATATTCAATGGCATTATTGTTGATATAAATTGGTTCTTGCTGACCATTTGTCATGACTTTTGTCTTATCTGTGTTCATGAGCAGACCCACTTTTTGACTCTCTCGGTCTAAATCGTTTAGCATTATTTGGAGCCCCTCCTTAGTTTCAGAGAATATGATCAAGTCATCAGCGAATCTCAAGTGTGACAAGTTCTCTCCGTTAATTAATAGGCCACATTCTTCCCAGTCCAGGTGATGAAAAACCTCTTCCAGCACTGCAGTAAAAAGCTTAGGTGACACGGGATCGCCCTGTCGCACTCCTCTTTCTATATTTATATCCTTTCCTTCTTTCTCTAGCTTGATTTTGGCTGTGCTGTTTTTGTAAATATTTTTTAGTATTCTGATGTATTTGTGCTCGACTCCTTGATTTTTAAGTGCGAGCCAAATCTTTTCATGTGCCAAAGAATCGAAGGCTTTGCAATAGTCCACAAAACAGCAGTAGAATACTATATTAAATTCTTTTCCCTTTTCAAATAATTGTTTCACAACATATATGTGATCCAACGTTGAGAATCCACTTCTGAATCCTGCTTGCTCCCTAGGCTGATTCTCATCTAGAGTCCTAGCTATTCGGGAAAGGATTACCTTTGCAAAGACCTTGTAAATATTGGAAATCAAACTGATTGGCCTATAATTGTTTATGTTGTTCTTGTCTCCTTTCTTGTGAAGCAGTATAATTGTCGATGCTTTCCATTGCTGTGGTATTGACTCAGTCCGTATAACCTCATTGAAAAAGTTTGTGAGAATTGGTATGAGGGTGTCCTTGTTTAACAATAAGAATTCATTACAGATGCCATCTGAACCAGGTGCTTTATCTTTCTTTTGTGTTTTTAGAGCTTTCTCTACTTCTGCACATAATATTTCTGGTACTGTGCTGCCACCATTTAGGTCAGTTGTTGTGCTGGTATCCTGTTTTCTATAAATATCTCGGAAAAAGTTTGTAGCTACTGAAAGGATGTCTGATCGTTTGGTTTTAAATTTGTTGTTTTTGCTCTTAATGTTAGGTATCCAGTTTCTTTTTTCTGTTAGATACTTTAATGCTTTTTTAGTGCCTCCAGTCTTCTGAATGCAACTTTCCAATATTTCTAACCTGTACCTCTGGTAATCTTTTCTTATTCCAGTTTTAATATTTTTGCTTGTTTCAGTAATTTTCTTCCTTATACTCTTTGTCTTTTTAACTAATGCTATCAAATCAGCCCTAGTCTGTAACAAATCAATTGTCTCTTTTGAAAGCCATTTTCTTGTATTCGGTACATTTTCTGATTTAACACATGTATTTGTATTTAGAAGTTCTAATAGTTTATTATACTTGCTCTGCGTATCCAGTTCCCTAGTAGTTTCTGTAAATCCTTCTAGTAACTTCTTCAGGTCATCAGAGTTTCTTAGTGTGGCTTTTGCTTGCTTAGCCTTGAAAGGTCTTTTTTTCTTTAAATTGTCGAGTATTAGCTTTGCTCTGACCATTCTGTGGTTACTGTTGAAATTCAAGTTATTCACGGCTCTACAATCAGTGAAGTTTCTGCTCTTATTGGTAAGAATATAATCGATCTCATTCTTATATCGTCCATCAGGTGATATCCATGTCCACCTGTTGTTTTCCCGATTTCTGTACAGGCTATTTAGTATTTTCAAATTATTTTCGAATGCTAGTTGGATGAGCTTTTCTCCGTTTCTAGTTCTGTTCCCTGAACAGAACGCGCCTAAGACCAGATCTTCACCATCTCCTCTTTGTCCTGTCCTGGCGTTGAAGTCTCCCATAATTACTAAGTTGTTATGGGAATGGTTTTTTATAGTGTCTGTTAATAAGGCGTAGAAAGAGTCGATTTCTGTGTTGCTAGATTGTTCAGTTGGGGAGTATACCTGTATTATTGACCACTTTTCCTCATTTGATGGCATTTTCAAGTTAAGTACTGCGATGCGCTCCGATACTCCAATAATTTCATCAATGAAAGTTTTTAATTCATGTTTTATTATAAAACCCACCCCATATTGGCCTGGAGTATCTCCCTTAAAATAAAAAATAAATGAGCCATGATCTTCAATGCTTTCTCCTTGGCGTCTGACTTCACTCAGTCCCACTATAGACCATTTTATGTTTTCCAATGCTAGGGTCAGTTCAGCTAAGTTTTCGTTTGTCCTTAAGGATAGGGTATTGTATGTTGAGATGTATATTATGTTACGTTCAAGACTTGTTTGTGCCTTAGGTTGCTGTTGTAGTTTAAGTGATGCAGTTGGAAGGTAGTGGTCTTCTTCCCCCACGGTGACCAGCCGGCTTGGGGTGCTGTTTGTTGATGTTTTTTCGTGTGATGTTGTTGTTTTACTATATTTCCGGGTGTCGGTGGCATTTAGAAGTTTTTTGAACTTTCAGAGAAGGAAGCTGAACGACCTCGGTCAACATATTTCAAAATATTTGGTTTGATTACTTCCTTTGTCGAGGCCTTGTGCAATGGGAGTTTTTGTCCTGCTTGAGGTGTTTGAGAATTAGAAGTATTGGAAGTATTGACCCTCTTAGTTTGCATCGAACTCGACGCGTTCGGTGATCCAGATGTTTCTCTCTTCCTCTTTTCTCGGACTGTATCCTCAGGTTTCCTGATAATTAGCTTATCATATTTAATAAAAG
Source organism: Coenonympha arcania (assembly GCA_036785405.1). Classification (NCBI taxonomy): domain Eukaryota; kingdom Metazoa; phylum Arthropoda; class Insecta; order Lepidoptera; family Nymphalidae; genus Coenonympha; species Coenonympha arcania. The sequence continues at coordinate 12,205,448 of CM072067.1, forward strand.
CTATGTTGCCCTTTTTCCTTTCCTCCTCAACTTGTGGCTGAAGTTGTTTTCTTTTTTCTAATACCTCCTTGGAGTAATCCTCCTTAACATAGATGCCAGCAGGGAAGTTAGCCCTATTTTTCAATATTAAATGCTTTTTCCAAGAGGTTGAGAAGGAGGCCACAACAGGGCGGATTTTATCATGTGTTTGACGGCCAATCCTATAGACCTTGGTAATTTCAAGACTAACAAGATGAACTCCTGTATCTATGATGATATCCTTTATATAGTCCACAAGCTCGGCCTCTGTTTTTCCTCCTTCTTCTAATCCAAAGAATACAAGGTTATTTTTACGCTTCTCTCTGTCCATTGCAATAATCTTTTGTTCTAGCTCGGCAATTTTCAGTTCATGTCTTTTATTTTCTTCAGTGATAGTTTTCAATCTATCGTCTAGTGCCTCCATAACATTTTGTGTCACTGCTGTTGTAATAAGTGTCGTCTGATGGTTTAACTTTTCCTCTATTTTCGCAAGTAGCAGTTCCATGTTTGTCTCCATTTTTTATTTTTTTCTAATTAATTGGTATGGTATACTTGTGGCAGTTTTTTACTTCGTATAGCTGGCCACACTAGAATTATTGGATTCGTTATGTTGGTATTGTAATACTATGGTCTTGCTGTGCTGTGGTAGTGACAGTATATATGTATTATCTATGGTAGTGACAATTATAATGACATTTGATGAATGACGTTTCCGACTTTTACTTTTTAGGTTATCTTGTCACATTAAAAGCGAACTTAAATCGTGTTTTTTCGCCAAAGTATTCCAATCTTTCACTGTTCTATTACTTCACAATCGTAATTGTAATGTTGTCTTGCGGGAGTAGTGTCGCTGAACACCAAATTCGTAATATTTTCACAGTTTCACAATATTATACTAGGAGCACTCAGAATTACGCGTTTACGGTTTGACACCCGGTTTGACACTCAATATTAGTAGGATTACTATTATACTTAAAAATATTGTTAGATATTACCTTAACAAGCACTTCGTCGTGAATGAATTCAATGCCGGGGTTAACGAACGAGAAGGCGTCATCCTCTAGCACCAGCCCCACGCTCACATCTGCTGTCATGTTGGATAACGTCATACTGCAAACCAAAGATTTTCTATATAAAAAAAATATTGGTTGTCTGTAAAGTCGGTTTACGGACGATAGATTTACGAGATAACGTCATAATCGTAATCGTTATCGTAATCTTTATCGTAATCGTAATCGTTATCGTAATCGTAGTCGTAATCGTAATCATAATCACAGGCTCAGGTGGAACGTTAGACATTGTGTTGTTGTCTATGGTCAATCATGGCCCATCCATACTCTTGGCAATGACTACCAACTATATGTTGTCTGTGGATTCACTTAAAAAATATTACATAAAAAATATTACCCCAGATACAAATACAGGAATCCAGAGCCGTGTATCGTAATGGAAATTAAACAACTTTCTTTAAATATTTCCATAGTAGAGCGATGTTATAAGTAATGAATAACTTTTTAATAATTATAAGTCTGTGAATAAAGTAGGTAATTATTTGACACATTTCGATTTCATAATTCGAACTTTAAGCAATGAGTGTAGATAAAATAATTAATAGAACGTACAAACCTTTGATAATATCCTATCAATGTAAGACCTATTGAGTAAATGTAATAGTTATTACTTCATTTATAGAAAAACTCTGATAAGAGAACATGATGTTCCCAAAATTATTCTAGGTTCTACTACTTCAGATTATTCTAGGTTCTACAACATAGAACAAAAAACAGAAATAATATTGAAGAAGTACATACGAGTACTTAATAAGGGATCATCCTTTAAAAATATGGACTAGAAACATGCTTATTAATTTATCCATATGTGTTGTATGGAAAAATTAAAACAAGTATATATATTATTCCAAAAATTTTCAAAAAATAATATACTGCAGAGTGATTTCATATCAAGTGCTCATATGTAACCTCCCTATTTAAGCCCATCCAATATAAGTTCCATTTTTTGTTGTATAAGGTTAAAAAATTCATTAATTTCTAAGAAAATATAACATCCCACTAATATATCCACAGCCACGAATACTCACAGAACATGTCCTTCTGCCATGACAGGTATGAGGTTGAAAAGGTTCTCATTAAATGCACTGTACAGCCCTTTCACGTTGACTTCTCCGAGCGAACAGCGTAACGTGAGAGCCATTGACTTCAAGTCTAACGATACATTTTGCATGTGGAATGTTGGAGGCCTGATTAGCTCCAGTCGAGTGAGGTTACTGTAACAAAATTTGTCATACCACATTATATATATATGGGCAACATCAACAAGAATAATTGTAGTCTAAAATGAAATAAAAAAATCCAATATTTATTTTTTAAATTCCACTTATTATTTTTCAAAACAATCTGTCCAGTAGTTGGAGCTGGTATTAATACAACCTACATGCAGAAGTTTTTCTGGTGACTTATACAAGCACTGCCTGGATTTGTGTGATAACAGATCAGAGGGTCTTGGTAGTATGAAATTAGGAGTAGATTAGTCAATCAGTTTTCCTTTTATATAAATTAATATAGATAGCATACAATTATTAACATGGTCTATACTTACACTTGTGTGTTTTTGGCAAAGTATGAGGTATCTTCCAGTGTATCAGTCTTAATTTGTTCTCCATTTTTATTCTGTTGCAGTGCAACATTTGTAAAACTCTGTAAATAAATTTTTTTTTTTTTTAAATCACAGTGTTGCCAGATTTTGAGGTGTTAGCTTATTTACTCTATCAATAGATTTGAGGATACGGCAGGAAGAAGCTTTTTGTTTTTTTTATTGAATTTAGGCTTGCGCTTGACAACAATCATGTCTGATGGAAAGCAATGATGAGGTCTAGGTTGGAGCGCGCTTGTCTAGAAAATGCCTATTCACTCTAGCTATTGCTGGGTCTAGTTTTTTCTGCCTTCTATCTCTAAATGCATTTTAGAGGTGGAGGTGGTGGGAGGCAGAAAAGACAAGAAATGGATGAAAGAAAGCTGAGCGTGATTAAAATTATCCCTTCAAGCTGACAAGGCAAACGTTGTTTTATTATATATGGAGTATGAAAAATAGCTTACGACCAATTCTCAGACCTAACGAAAGTGGACAAAAAATTTCATAAAAATCGGTCAAGCAGTTTCGGAGGAGTTTGGGTTGCAAACACAATGATACGTGAATTTTATATACTTATTAGAAATTAGAAATAAATGGAACAGTAAGACAACCAGACCGGTGGTGCCTATCTAAATTGCACAATTAAACGAAAGGTAGGTATTAAATTATTATTTACTCGTTTGATAACGTCTTGAAGGTTCGGTTGCACTTTGGTGAGGAGATCGTCGAGCTGCTGCTCGATATCCACAGTTTCCTCCTCTGTCATATTGGCCAGATCATTACTTGTGTTATAGTACTCGTTTTATCACAAGAAAATTTGTTAAAACGTAAAAATATTATCGAAAGTTTTGGAACTGGAGTTTGCCACAACACTGACATTTGACAGCACTTGACAGTGACAGTTGACACTACGCAAACAGCTGTTATGTTACTACTCTACAGATAAAAAAGTGTTTTTCGGTACGAGCGGACCATAGATAATTTATGTTGTGCGTAAATTATTTCGTGCGAGTTTGTGGCCTGTTAACATCTTTGATGCCATCTGCATCGCTCTCAGGAGAATAATCTAACAAGGTTACGGCATAATCTATATTATACGTATCAAACTATTCATATCCCTTCTTATCAATCTCCATAACACAGAGCAAGGAATGACTTTATATTGGCTAATAGAGTTAGCATGATGACGATCTTCTTAGGAAACCAGTGTCGCTAAACTCACATATTTATAAGTCACGCACACCATAATCCTCCACATTAGATTGGTCAAAAAAATGACGTGATTTTCAAAATATATTTCCATTAAAGTCAACCTTATTAACACAGCTATACAATTTATATTGCAAAAATTTACTTCAAATATGTTTAGTTCCGCTATTGCCCGCATCGGCAGTAGTAGATTCGTTTTATAAAGATTTTTTTGAGAAACTCTGTTTATATGACGTTAAGATTAAAATTTGAATGGCAAAGAACAAATTTCAATATTTGATAACTGTCAAAGTGTAGTGATGCATCTTAACCGTGAATCGTAAAATTATCGATAAAGTTGAAATAAAAAGCAATCTTATATTAATATGTACAGAAAAAAACCAATTTAATTAATTTCCGTCTAGTCATAATAAATCACATAAAATAACACATTATGGTAAAAAAATAAATAATATTTAATAATATATTATTTAATGCATTCCGTCCTGTTAGCGTTCCGCCTTCTGACTGTACATTAGATGTTTCATTTTTGGAGACTTCAACCTAAGTACAGGAAGTAATAGCTGTTGTAATAATGATTATCGATTTATTAAGCAAATATAAAGGAGTAATCGTATTTAGAAAGAATCTACGTGACCATATCATATCATAGCCCAATAGCTAGCTAAAATAGCAGTGGCCAAGCTATAATTATCATAGTACTGAGGGCCGTATGTACACGTACTTATGTTTACTTTGAAGTAAAAATCGCGCAGGGCACAACAAGAACCACATCGTACGACAGGCTACAGAACTTGCGATCTGAAGATAGTTGCTAGTGGCAAGAGATATCCCGTACGTGAAGGTGTAAGTTTAGAAAAGCCTTCACCTAGCTCCAGCAGTGGACGTCTAAAGGCTTATCATGTCATGTCATACTTTCTATATATTTTTGCGAATAAATTACTGAGTTATGACTGAATTTATGACGTGTATAGACGTACCAGTGGACGATGAATTAAAAAAAATTTTTACGTGGTTCTGCTCCAGTTTTAATGTATTTATTACCACTTTTCTTAACAATAAAATCCTCTTCCAAAAAATGATCGGAGCAGATTGCACCTACTTGCTTTTGAAGGGAACCAATTAAACCTTCCAGTAGCTTTGATCCATTTTTCTTTTACAAATGGCTCCCTAGGGAAACTGAAGTAGTAATATTTTTAATTCTTAATTTTCTTCTTACAGCCTATTATCGTAATGAAAACCCATTTTTTTCCTAATATGGATAAGCGTGCGAACAGTAGTGGTGAATTTCTTAATTCTTGAGATTGCACTGAACAGATACGGCAATACGCGGAACGTTTTAATAAAAGTCGATAATATTTTATCGATAGTTACATGATACAGTACTGGCTGAGTAGCGAAAGTTGAATGACAACGTTCTAGAAGAAAATTATCAGTAAATGTGAAATCAACCGTAAAGTTCTTATTTTAAGGATCATTTTAAAATGTCTTGAAGCCCTATAGAAATTTAACACAATTTTTCACGTATTTATACTTAAAACTAGTAAAATTCAAGTTACCGATGGTAAGTTATCCCTCCAAGTAAACGATTATAGGTCTTGCTACGATTTTTACACACTAATACAGCGCATTGAGCCATTTTAATATTTTTTTATAGCACTTTATTGTATGCATTTTTGACAGCGACTGAGTATGCATGTCGAGCAAGTAAGGTAAATTACCCTACTAGTGGCGACACGGGTAACACCCACATGCTACTTCTAGTGTCTTTTGTTTTCTGTGCTCCCTAAGTTTATCAATCGAAAAATCTGATTTATCATATTTCTATGACCAAAATAGTTTTTAATAAACCCCCAAAATAAAAAAGTCTTGAGGTTCGGTTAAAAAAATGAGTCTTGTCGTCAAGGAACTGTCGGACCTTGGTGCGTGAGTCTAACTCGCACTTGACCAGTTTTTAATTTCGTAGATATATAATATTATCGATACAGATACATATATTACAGGTTCAGATATTATCAGGTACAAGATAGAATATAATTTTTTTATTTGACGAGAATATTAGCGACATTAACTGACGTAAATGATATGGTTAACTTTAACCATAGTTAATGATTAACCTCGAAGGCGTATGTGACGTCAGGTGTAAATTATTTTTTCCATGGATACCCTAGGCTCATATTTGCGCAACGAATCAATAAGTGGGTATTCAGGCGGAAATGCAACCAGTAGGTATTCTTGGCACCATCCAATCGGGCAGGATTTGTACAGTAACCAGTGTAGGTAATTTTAGTGATAACTTTTATTGCAAAAATAAAAGATACAAGAAGAAAATTACACGGCCAAAACACAATTTCCACATAATCTCAGGCATAATAATATGAGACGTATTCACCAAATTGAATTATAATTATTAAAATTTTAATGACTTGGGTATAGGATACTTTTAGGGTGGGGTGGTTAATTAAATAAATACCTTGGGGATGTGGAAATTCAACTGTTGATAATTAATACCCAGAAAATAATGAGTTTGACCTAAATCCGTATTTCGTGCCTTCATACAGAATACTCGTACTAGCTTTTGCCCGTGGCTCCACCCAAGTCAAATTTGGCTTCTCACCAATCTCGCGGGAACCGTGGATTTCTTCAAGGGTTAAAAAATATCTAATAGGTAAAAAGTTTTCTTTATTAAGTATGTAACTTTATATTTACTATTTGATATTAAGTTTACGTTTGCTGCGTTTCTTTTAATGAAATCTCTATAATCTGCCGTCTGCGGCATAAGTTTTGGATACCAAACTAGTCGATATAGCTGTTAGTGCGTACCTTTGTACGCTTATATTATTTTCTCTTCTCTTTCATCATCTCCATAAAGTTCTTGTGAAAATGCTTTATTAGTAGAGGGTATGCCAACTTTAATTTCGTCTGAATTAGTATCTCCGCCGATTTCCTTTCGTTCGTGAGACGGTGTTTCAGTCAGTTCAAGTTCATCATTTTTTTCACCATTTTCTTCGGCGATTTTTTTAGTTCTTTTAGCAGGTGCTACAGTAAACTCAAGTTTGTCAATTTTTTCGATACTCCCTGTTATATCCTCATCTTCATTTGTTGAGTCTGTATGCGAATCTGTTTCAGTATAACTTTCTTCTGTTTTTGGTGTTTGAATGCCTTCATTTGAATTAACGACATCTACTTCTTTGTAAGAAGCAAGCATAGGAACTGAAATATTATGTATAAAAATATTTAAAATCGGACAAATGATATCGAACCTTCTGGCCAGCGATAGCTGCAAGTAAATTTACTGTATCAGTGTGTTATCGTAACTGATATCGTATCTCTATTAACTAATACGCTGGATCAAATTAACATTCTATACAACTGACAGTTCATTTTTGGGCCGATTTGAAGCGCCCCCATCGAAGGTCTACGGTACTAAATTGTCATTTATTGCTAGAGACCGTCGTTTTGAATGTCATTTTATTTTAGTTCCATGGACGCTCACGACCGGTTAAGCAACAATCAGCGCCAAAATGGCGAAAATCAATTGTCTTCATTTTTACGTTGACAGTCAGAGGTCCAGCGTACTAGTGTATAGGTCAGTGGGTATCGCCGTATCGTCGATTCCACAGACCAAGCCAGAATCCATACCACATTTGTCGAGGGTTCCCAGCATGTCGATGTTGTGCGCCAGGGTGTTGGTCATCAGAGCGACGATGTGACGCTCCAGCACGTGTTTGAAGTTCGATATCATCCTGTTCACCGGACCTTCTATGGTTAGGGACTCCGGCCTGAATGATAAAATAAAATAAAAAATATATAATACTAGCTGATACCCGCGACTTCGTCCACGTGGGATAAAAACTATTCTATCTTTTAAGTTGGACCAAATGACAGATATTCACGAAGTTTGAACTAAATCGGTTCAGTAGTTTAGGAGTCCATCGCGGACAAACAACGTGACACGTGATTTATATATATTAAGATTATGTAGATGATGAAACTTTTAAACCGATCTAAAGAACCATAAATGTTAAGCAAACCAAAGAATAGGTAATTTGTCCTGAAAATTGTAGAGCCGAATTCATCGATTGCAAAATTTTACTTACTTAGAACAAAAAACGCTTTATTAGTGTGAACTGTTTTGCGTTTTGGTTTGTACCTAATAGGTACCTAGTTATAGCAATATAGGAATTATTCAAGGGGCGGATAAACAAACTACTTAAGATACGGCAATGAATTTGCGATTCCCCTGGTGCTGCAAATTTGCATGGGCAAACGGAGATTGCTTCACATCAGGTGACCCGCCTCTTCGTTTGCTTGCGTTCATTATAAAAAAAGGCACAGACACTCTTTCACCTTTCTTTGCGTGCGTATTTACTTACTTCGCTTGCTCCAGAAACGTGAAGCTCAGGTCGACTGTCTCCGGGTCCTTGGTTAAGGAGAGAGTCATGAGCGCAGTCAGGTCATCCGCAGTCAAGGTCAGGACGCCCGTCACGGGCGGCAGCCCTGACTTCACCACTGCGTCATATCTGTAGGTCAACTAACGACCGAAATCATATCAATCAGATTTATTTTATTTCAATGAACTCAATGCATTCTTTGTAGAAATTACCGTGGTCTATGGTTCGTTATACATTGCTGCTTTATTAAGTGAAACGAAAATAACATTTTGTGGCAAACCTTCAATGGATTAAAAATAAATGTCAAAAAAGCTAGTTGAACGTCACTGAGTGATCATCACTGAGATACAGAATAAGGGCCCTAACTAACCGCGCGACTAAATGGCTCCCGCGACAAGTCCCAAAAATGTTATATGTATTAGTCCCTAAATTGGGTGATACAAACATGTTAAACGATGAGGTATGTAGGTACAATGTCTTACTTTTAAATTGCTGAACCCGACGATAGTGCTGACGGTACGCACGTTGTTTTGCCTCGTGCCGGTGGCAACGGAGCGTCTGTAAATACTGTCCAGTCCACGTAACACCCCGTCTCTTAACGACACTTCCTAAAATTACATTAACAGTAAATTGGCTGTAATAACAACAATTTACCTTCGTAAAAGGGACATCACATCCATAGAAATATCATAAAAATGCTTAGGGCCACTACAATTAACCGACGTCAAAAAAGGAGGAGGTTCTCAATTCATCGGATTCTTTATGTTTTGTTACCGGATCTGTGCTTAGGACCCTGCTCACTCTTGTGAGCATTTTTATATCATGAATTTTGATTGGAACGTTTATTATTTTTACTATATAATCATTAAAGACTATGAGTTTCTTCTCATTTCTAAACGATTCACTTGGATATTTGTTTGGACATACTAGCTGAACGTTATTTTAAAATAGAGACTTTAATTTTACCGCAATATTCAAGCTTTTTATCTGAAAAGGAGGGATATGGACGGCGTTGGCCTTGATTTCGTCCAGTCGTTCGAGGACTTTCTCTATCGCTTTGTCTGCATACTGATTGAGCGCTATTGTCTTCGCTTGATTGTATTTTCTGCAATGGATAACTATTATTACTACAGGGTTACATAAAAATACCAAATCGCTCTCGGCCTGTAGTTGTTTATATTAAATCTAACAACTTTTGTTCTACTCTCTTTTCTTTTAAAAAGTCGTAGAACAAAGTTGTAGGTTTTAATGTAAAAAAATACAAGCCGAGAGCAATTTGCTGTTTCTTATATGTATAACCCTATATAAGCACCAATGTATATAACAATTCGGAAAAAATCTGTGTTATAGAGACTGTAATGTGTTTAAGGAGGTGCCACATAGGTATAAGAAATACATAAAACCGCAGAAAGCAAATTACGAGTATAAAGAATCTGAATACCGATCAGGACTAGTACAAGATAATGCAAATACTTCATTATTGTTATTACATTTTGGCTAGGTACTCCCAGCATATGGATTGTCGAAATCGAGATTCGAATCGCTTATCCAACAACTTGTACTAAGTGTACTAAACCCATGGCGAATGTAGCTTTAGTTGCTACGAATGTGCTATGAAAATGCTACGAACAGTCCCGTGCCGTTTCACAGCGTTTCAAACAAACCCGATTGAGTTTGTTGTGGGCTTCTTCTCAGATCAAGGCGCGTTTGAACCCTCGTAATCTTAGTTTTAAGTCGTTAAATAGTTATCACTATTTAATAGCTTTATAAGTTTTTCATGACTATTCATTAGTGCTTGTAAAATGAGCCTAAATGAAATAAATCATTTGAATTTGAAGTATTCCGGGAGTTCTCGCAATATGACATTGCGATCCGATAGGATCAATGGAAATGGAACAAAATTAAAAAATGTATTAGAATGCAGTGAAGTCACGTGATCAATGTAGCGATCATTTTCATACATTTTTAAATTTCGTTTAATTTCCATTCCATTTACCGTATAGCAATATGGCATATAGCCAGAGCTGCAGATAGAGCCAGGGTCCCTTAGATTTAGAAAGTTAGTGACACAATACGTAAGACGCGACCTTTTATTTGAAGTTGGAATGAAATATTGGCACCTATAAAATCGACATTTAATCGTGGCATGTACCCGTTACAACTATACAACATTACAACATTATGAACTTCTCTTCGGACCATGAAATAAGTCTTAAATTTTTAGTTACTAAGTAGTTAAGTACATATTGATATTTTAAAATATTAAGAAGGAAAAAAAATAAATTAAGTGAATAAAGAAGATAAACTAAAGTGTAATTTAATAACATATTTTCCTCTGTTCATCTTACTCGAATTCGGGATCTTCAGCAACGACGTAGTACATCAGAAAATCGTTGAAATAATCCTTCAACCATTTGTCCAAGTCCACTTTCAACCTAGCCACGAATACATCTGCATCAAACACAAGTATTATAGATACCATAATATTAAATATTGTCCAAAACTAAGTAAATACCTATGTTAAAACACCCGTGATAAACTATGTGCCTATCTATAAGATATTTTAATCCACGAAGACGCGCCCCACTCTGTCAAAATCGCTTATGTTCGATTCGCATGGAGTTTGACAAAGTGGGGTGCGTTATCGTGGATTGAAAATTGAAATACGTATCTATAAATGGTTACGTATTATTAATCGGAAAAGCATAGAAGCCGCAGCTTCTTACAAATTGTCACCGCTAGGATTAATCAACCAATCGCACCGAATGTGACTATGTAAGTAGGTAATTAATAATATGTATGTATGACGTATGTATGACGTATGTATGTATAAAAGACTGATTTGAATGACTTATATATAAAATCCCATGGTTACTCCTATAGATTCTATTTTACGAAAGTTACCCATGGATGTACCGTATATGGCAAACTTTAGAAAATCATACAATGCTCATAATATAAATCATTATAATTTTATCATTGCAGTTACCTATATTTTTACGTTGTAGTGCAACAGATTCTGAAGAGTTCTTGTTCCGATACTAAAAAGTTTAAAACAATTAATTTAATACTTTAACTTGCTAACTTATGGTAATACTAGTAATAATATATTATATTTGGTGGTACATAGTACACTTTTAATTACATATTTTTATTTTCATATATTTTCACTCTTTGAATATTTCAATAGTACGATGTCATACAATTTGTAATTATACCTAGTTAGTAGGTACCTACGTATATGAATACATTTTACCATCATCAGTATGTCCTGTATTTCTATCTCGGAAATAATGTGTTCTACATTTAATCTGTCCTTCAGAAGACGATACCGCGCCTCCATCTTATAGCTCACGTTTCTTAATAAAAACCTGGAAACGAAATTAAACAAAAACAGAACGAAGTAACTGACTAATTAAAACGAATTATCTTGAGTAGCCTTAATTAAAGTTGTTTTTGCTACTAGGTAAGATAAGATGGAGAGGAATAATAATTAATCAATTCTATTAATTTCTGTAATTTTAGTATTAAGTAACCTAATGTCAAAACACTTTTTGCCCATTAACATCTCAGTTGCAAAGTACGGGTTGGCAGGTTTCACACACATCTGAAAATATTAAGAGGTTGAACTGTATCAAGGCATGCTGTTACCATACACCTCTAAAACATTAAGAGGTTAAACTGTATGAGGGCGTGCAGTAACCACACACCTCTGACAACATTAAGAAGTTGAACTGTATGAGGGCCTGCAGTAACCACACACCTCTGAAAACGAGGTTGAACTGTATGAAGGTCTGCAGTTACAACACACCTCTGAAAACATTATGAGGTTGAACTGTATGAGGCCATGTAGTAACCACACACCTCTAAAAACATTAAGAAGTTAAACTGTATGAAGGCGTGCAGGTATACCAGACACACAGAAATGGTAATCAGACACCTTTGAAAACAGTAAAGCCGCATTTTCACTAGGGGACATTTGATGCGCGACTCTGTCCCGCGACACGAAATTCACGTGTCCCGCGCGATGTCGCCCGACGTCGCTCGGGACATTTAGAACAACATGTCGCATTACGGGTCGCACAACATGTCGCAAGTCGACGGTCTGCGAGCGTCGACTTCGTGCGACATTCGTGCCCCTTGACAGTCGCCGGACAGGCTTGGAGTGGTGAGAACGTGTGTCGCTTTGTGTTCCGAAAATTGAAGTAGTGTGGTCAAACGAAAATATTTACCTACTTCCTCGGGCGACATACTGATCACGACTGGACAATGAGAACGAGTCGTATGTCGCGGGACATTGTCCCGCAACTTTTGCAGGGACAACTACGTGAATGTCGAGCGACATGTATCTGCGACATGTCGCCTAGTGAAAATGGGGCTTAATAGGTGCAACTGTATGAGGGCATGCAGTTACAATGAAAAATATAGAGGTAACAACGTCGAGAGATACTTAGGTTGAGTCTCTGAGGTACTTACTCGACCTGCCCGAATGTGGGGCTGTAGGAAAGCACGCTTGGCTTATCCAAGATGTAGGAGAAGTCGTAGGAGCCAAAGAGATGCAGATCGTTCATCATGATGAGAGCCGTGGTCTTCAAGTCAGCCAGGTTACTGCGCAGGCTAGCTATGCGAAATACGGTATTGTTGCGTAGTTTCATACGGTGAAAGAAACTAAACACAAGGGATGAAATGGAAGTTAGAATATTATGTCGTTAAACCGTTAAACACACTTCACAGTTTACTATCTCAGAAATTGCTGGAAAGATTTCAATGAAGTTTGTATTGGAGGTGTATTTGTAAAAATCTTCATCATTTACATTTTACTGTTTACATTTTTTCAGCCAATTAGGAGACAAAATTTGTTAAAAATTAAGATTACGTTATTCTGTACTTATCAGGAATACATTTATCCTATGAAACTGTAGTATGTATAAACATTGTTAACTATTTCCTCCTTTTTGAAGTTAAAAATCGAGCACTTTCAGGTTTTTTACTGACTCTGTACAAAGTTTATCTTTAAATAGCAGCAAAAGTAGCTAACTTTCTGCAATGCCTAAGTTTAATCTCGTTGCTTTAATACATTTTCTGCAAATTTATGCATTTTCATGAAAACTCCGTTCTAGAGATCGTCGCAGACTGCCGGAAAAGTCGCACGCGTAAACGAGTCTAGATTATTATAATGTGCAATGCATTTCTATGGACTGAGATTATTATAATGTGCAAATGCATTCCATCGGATTCGAACTTAGCCACACAACTTTTCATCGACCTTAGCCTCTAAGGCTGCTGACTGAGTAAGAAAAACGTTGTCTGAATTGCATGGACATGTTGGAATCATACGTTTTTACAATAGTGTTCAGACGTTTTTTTACACAAAGCCCGGAGGACAGGATCTGCTGATTTGCTGATACGAGTTCTAAAACATTCTACGGTAGTCTGCGATCATCTTACAACTTCATTATGAATTTATACCGTAATTTTTGTGCGTTAAGCCCACGTTAATTAAGCCTTAGCTGACTTGCCACGGGCGACACATGACGTGTTTCGAATATGTTTACAATTTACTAGTTTTCTCTACATGTCCTCTTAAAACATTTTCTATTTACTCTGAAAAATATACTTTACGAATAAGCTTTGTCAAGTCAATATCTCCTGATAATTTTCCGGATAAGGTTGCAGTATTGTTACTTATATTCTGAATACTAACAGCAGAGATTTGGGCATCACCATCATGCAGTATCCGCCAAGGTTGATGCCAGCTGGGATGATATTTTCTTCCCCCTTTGCCGCATAGACTGCCCGCACTGCCTTACCTCGACTTTCCAGCAACGACTGCAGATCATAAAATTGCTTATTACAGATGAGCCGAAAATGTATAATTATGGCATTATAGCTGCCACTAAAACGATATTGATGATGCCATCTGTAATTTGTAAAATTTTGGAGACCGATGCCGCCTTCGCAAAGTCCGTTGTATCAGAGACAAGGAATCCGAACAAAACAGGCTCCGAATTTGAAACATAAAATAAAACTGCCACAGATTGTAAAATCTCGTAACTCGACGATTCCATTCCATTTTAGCGATCGATCGATCAGCTTTCTGCATGCTTTCTGTGACAATGTTGTGACGATCGCTATTAGATATTATGTCATATGGTCATCATAATTTAATCTATGCTTATTTTAAGAAACAAAACGAGGCAAATTATCGGTCTATTTTGTTTCGATTACGCGTTGTTTCATAAACAAAATTGATACAAAAGGTACTCGTTACTTAAGTTTTATTGAAAATTAAATCCCATAGTTAATAATATTAAGATGATTGACAGATTGAACCTGAAAATCTATTTAAAATATCAAATCATCACAAAAAGGGACCTCAAGTCCTTTTATTTTATTGATATTATTATGAAAGTCTCCACATTTAATAAATACTGTCGTTTTTGCCTATCGATATTTGATTATCTGCACTAAGTCTTGACTCACGGTAATAACGCCTCGGTAGGGTGAGTAGGTACAGTGAGGAACAAAAGTATTGGTCATTGATTTAAGGTTGACATTGCTAACCGTTTATGATACTTGCACACCGTTTTAGCCTTTAGGCTACGTTTGCACTTTAGAGCTCGACCGTACATTCAGAGTTGCATAAGTCTTCTTATTGCAAGTTGCAACCACTCGAACGCAGCAATATATTCTAACAAAAGGCAATATTTCCATGTCTGCGACAGAAAACGTGACTGCAACTTATTTCAATAAAACTGTATCCGAACTAAGTCATAAATTCAGAGGACATGGATTTTTATATTCCTGAATTCGCAATCTTTGTCCGATTTCACGGACGACGTTATACCCACTTAGTTTTTATAGGGCGTCGTAATGTTGTCTGGCTGTTGAAAAGGGCGTGATAACTTACGTCTAGCATATTTTTGTCGAAGTTACTGCGTTGCGCCATTTCATTGTAATTATTTTTGACTTCGGCATATTTTTCTGGAAGCATGAAGTTATTAAAATAAATCGATACAAGGAAGTACCGCCGCAGGTAACCCACGTCATGAGCTATGTCCTACCAAATTAGAATTACACATACTTGTTCTTGGGGATAACGGACCCACGCTGCTGCAAAGGTGATCCCGTCTCGGAAATGGCAAGGGTGGTGGGCTTACCAGGTGGGCTGGCGACTTTTATGCTAATCACAATGAGTGAGATGGTTGTAGCAGCCTTAGCCATATTACCCACCGAAGCGTTTTTTAAGATTGCTTTTGCATCGCTATCCCACGAAGTAAAAAAAAATGTATAAGAATGCGTGGAGGTTACCATTACCGATACCAATCATTTAGTGATCATTTTCATAAATTTTTGTGTTTTTTTTTATTCCACTTCTATCTTTTTTTCTAAGAAGTGTTTTCTTTTTTGGCTAAGGGTGCTCTATCCCTTCAGGAGGACGGAGGACTATCGGATACGACGACAACGCTGACACGAAAAATAAAATTTAATTTCAATTTATTTACGTTCTCTTATTGTACACTTTTGAGATAAAATGGAGCTATTTTGCACTGGAATGAAGAGATAAAGTTAGACATATAATAGCTTCAAGTTATAGTTACAATCATAATAAACATAATAATTACCATCTAAGTTATCCATTACTTCAAAGTGTTGTGCTGTATCGTAACTTTTCCAGCAATCATCTTTACAAAAAACTAAATTTATGACAATTATTAAAATTAATAATAATAATGATTTTATAAACGAAAATGTATATCTCAAAATCATTTTAACGTTTTATGTACGCTATCAAATATGTTAGTACATCGCTGGAAAATTAATTAAAATTTTCCTCTAGAATTTTTTTTTAATAAATATTTAAAGCGAGTAGAGTTAAAAAAGTTATTCAATCAAGTCTTCACGGTTAGTTAATTATGTATTTGACTATTAAAATGCTTTCAGTTTTGTTAAAGAATTCTTGTTTTTCATGATATTTTCATATTGTTGAAGTGCCTTTAATTTCCACAGTAAAGTGATGAAAAATGCAAATTAAGTTTTCATTTGTTGTTATTTTTTGCTTCGCTTTTGGGGTCCATTCATCAGACATAGAAGACAAAATAAAGCAGTACTTTAAAAGTGGTAAGAATTAATTAGAAATCTAAGTATGAAAAGTCTCAAGAGCAATATAATTTCGCTGAAAATGATGATTGATGAAAATTTTGTTTTAAAATGAAAAATATGAAAATCTATCAATTTTCTTAGAATCAATGTATACATAAAAACTGATCGATTAAATATGTGTCACAACAAACACAACCAGCAACCTAGTTCAATATCTTACTATACATATTAAAGTTGTTTACTTACTTATATTTTTTAAAGATTTTAATTAGAGTAGGAAGGTCATTATGGATGCGGAAACTATTGTCCTGTATAATGTTAAAATCCTAAGTAGCACTGATTCCTACTATTCCGGAAGGAATTCTTCATCTTACATTTAGTTATAATAAGTTGTAATATTTCATGTTTAGATGTCTTCAAAGCTTTTCAAAAACAGTGGCGCGCTCACAGAACCACTTCGGAAATTGCTATAATATTGGTACGCATTTCTATTAAAAATTAAATTTAAGTTTTCTAAATTTTCTATGTACGATTTGTAAAAATGTAATACTCTGTCTTATCACTTGGTTCTTGATAATAAATAAGTCTTCTTCTACTTAGGCTCGGTTGCTTGACTTGACTTTAACCGAAACGTTATAGTTAAATATGGTGGCCTGACTCTTATGTCTTTCGAGATAAGGGTCAGACTGCCATATATTTTAACTATAACGTTTCGGTTAAAGTCAAGTCAAGCAACCGGACCTATAACTTACCTCCGTCTAATTTAGACCAGCCTACAATTTTTATGGGTTTGTTCACCAACAAATACAATTTTAGGCATTGAAAGAAACTTATGGGCACATGGGAATGAATATATTTGTAAGACGATCAGCGGATGCACTAAAATTATGTCCTGGTTTGTATGGATCTGATAATGTTATAGATCGGTAAGTAATTGTAAATCAGGGCGTGGTAATTAATTATTTGTAAAAACATAAAATACATATTACATCCTTGATCTGTGGTGAAAAATAATAGCACTATTTTTGGATCTGCCACTTTAGTTATGAGATTCTTAAAAAAATCTAGCCACGTGGGCCAATCTAAATAGAGATTCTACTACGAAACTGTGCAGGAGATTATTATAATGCATGTGAAAATACAAAAACGGTTGATGTGCGTTCTGGCACCGACCAGAATTTTCGAAAACATTAAACACGGAAATGAATCCACACCTACACCTACACCTTTTTACGCACTACTAGTAAGTAGGTATAATACTTGTCTGCAATCCTACGATAATGGACCTACTTACGCAGAATGGAACCAATCCACACGAGGACAGTTTTGAGAAAAAGTCGTTTAAGTAAAAAATTTGAAAAAAATTGTATACATTAAAATCTATCGCTATTTTAGATAACTTTTAAATGCAATCTTGTGGGACATCATTTACTCTATGTATACAAACATAATATAGATAAAAATTATAAACATTTTTAATAGTAATAATAAAAAAACTCAATGGTTCCTTTTTGCAAAACTATCTGTGTGTGGGTTGGTTCCTTGTTACTTTTATTGTTTCCATTATTTTATGTGAAAATAAAAAATCTTTTATTTACTTTTAATAATTTTATTGAAAAAAAGGTTTTAAATCTTATGAGTAATAGTAGAAAGTAGTTACAAATGAAAATGTTCAATATTTTCATTTATAACAGCTACTTACTACTTACAAAAAAATATTATTAGTACTAAAATAAACTGAATCAACCTAATTTTAAAGTAGAATAAAATTATTCTACTTCAAAATCAGGTTGACCCGAAAACCCTTCAATGTCCTCTTCTATATCCGTATTTCCGACAAGTTTTACGTAAAAATCGTGCGAGTCTTGAGGAATTAGATGTAACATACTTTTTAAATCATTTATTTTAGCTTCAGCGACTGGTTTCCCTGTTGGCCAGAGTGGCTCCATTATTGCTTTTGTTATGGAATATTGCCTTCCACGTAAATTTTTTTTAATATCTATAACCTTATATTCTTCAGCCAAATTACTTTTCATATAAATTTCAAACATTTTATCTTTTTTTAACATAATTTCTTTCGTATTAAGCCAGGAAACTTTCTCTCCATCTATGGTTTTCTTTCTGTTAGTAATAATTTTTTCTAGTTTTGATGATGACAAGAAATCTTCTTGTTTCATTCTATGTACAAGCATAGGTTTGGTTTTTTTACAGGTTTTCATCACCTGAATGTAATCATCCGGCGTATAGAGCCTTTGTTGACGTTTTAAGGCACATTCTATCTTCCCAAAATCTGTATCGTTTGGGAGGAAGCTATGCCCCGATTCAAGGAATCTAATATTAATTTGGTCTAACGTTGGATGCTCATTCAAGACAGCTTTGAGCATTAATGTTAATTTAATGTTACGGTTCTGGCCACCACACGAATCGCTCCATAAAATTAGACGTTTCACGTCGCCATTAAGCCTTTCTGTGATATGTTTGATAAGACATGACCCCACCTCTTGAGCACCTCTGCCAGCTTCTCCCTCTACCCACACATTGCAATGAGCTTCATCCTTGCTTCCAGTGTGTATACCTAAATTGTATACCCACAGTTGTCGTTTGTAAAATACTATATTTGTGGGTATACGTGGTAAAGGTAATGTTTTCTGTAAATCAAACGTAATAGTTTCGACAGAGGGGTCATCTTTCGCGAGCTTCATATCTGTTTTTAATTGATTTTGGAGACAATTTGCCATATCTTGTGTAGCATAATAAACGAGAAACCAAGAGAAATATTGGTTTTATTTAACTAAAAGAATTCCACTAGACAAATATGTTTGATTAATATTGAGTAATAACAAAGTATGACAGTCAATGAGTTGACACGTTTGGTTTTCACAACACTATGGAGATCGTATACATCACGGAGGTCGAATATCACCTCATTCTCCCCCGGTTCAGTTTTCACTCTCACTCCCATCAACCTCAAAGTCCGCCAGGTAGGAAGGTAATTTTCGCGTCCTATTAGATCTCCTGGGGAGTCGAGTCCGAAGAACTGGCGAGGACGTCGACGGCTCTTCTACACGAGGCGGCGACGAAGGACCGATATTTTCAGGTGGAGGTGTGGAGTTATTTTCAGATGGAAACGTGAGGCTATCATCTTCGGAGGCCGTTTCAAAGTTATCGTCTCTGCTATTATCATTAGGGAAAGGAGCCAATTGTCGGTTTGATACCGTTGAGGTTTCTCCATTATCCCGTCTTATGAGAGAGTAGTAGGGATTGGTCTCTAGGAGCTCGGCCTCCTCGACAAGAGGGTCCGTTTTTGAAGAGCGGACGTTTTTCTTGACTAAGATCGGTCCCGGCGTGAGCCAAGATGGCAGTGAATCTCCGTTCGGGGATCTTCTAGGGTATGTGAAAAGTTTTTCATGCGGGGTAGCGTTTGTTGCCGTACACAGGAGGGAGCGGACACAATGCAATGCATCCTTCAGTACTACTTCCCAATTTTCCACTGATAATTCCTTTGACCGGAGGCTGAGTTGAATAGTTCGCCAGAGCGTTCCGTTTAGTCTCTCTTCTGTTATGATGAAGTCCAGGGTTCGTTGAAAAGCTGCAACGCCATTAGTCACGCCAAATGGAATGCGTGTAAACTGGTACAATTTACCGCATGCTTCGAAAGCTGTATAAATCTTTTCATTTTCTAAGATGGGTACTTGATGATATGCGCTCTTTAAGTCGATTTGACTGAATACTTTAAACTTTGATACGTTGTTCACGACTGATTCTATGTTTGGCAAGGGGAAGGCATCCAGATCGGTGAATTTATTTATAGTCATGGAGTAATCAATGACAAGTCGTTTTCGATGAAGCCCTCCGCCCGCTACGAGGACTTGGGCTCTCCATGGAGAAATACTTGTTTCAATGACTCCGTCTTCAAGTAATTTAGACACTTCCTTTTTTATGAAGTCCTCATCTTCTTTACTGTAGCGTCGGCTTCTCACGGCGATCGGTCGAATGTTCGGCGACAGATTTGTAAATACGGAGGCTGGCGGCACCGAGGCTCGTAACACGTTGCATATCTCTAAAGGTTCGCCAGGCCCACCAAGATTGAAATGAATGCTCGAGTGATGTTTGAGTAAGTCATGGCCGACGATGACGTCAGCACAGAGGTTGTCGACAACTAGGAGAGGTGTGTGTTTGTAAATGTGCTTATTCATCGTAATAGTAGCAAAACAGACACCTTCGACAAAGGAAACTTGATTGAGAGAAGCGAGATTGACTGTCTGCTTGCAGGGCTTTTTGCGTAGTTTCATTATACGAGCAACTTTACTGTTAATAAAGCTGACTGAACTGCCTGTATCGACGAGAGCATCAGCCTTGTATTCGTTGACCGTGATTGGAATTGTCGCACTCCTAAGGCTCGAAGGAGAGGCAGCAGAAATAGCTTTACTGTAGAACTGGTTGTTGTCTGGGGTTGAAGGATCTTCAACTGTCGTGGAGTTCAAGTTAATATTGCCCGATCTACAGACGTTTGCGAAGTGTCCTTTCTTTAAGCACTTTTTGCAGGTGGTATTGCTGGCTGGACATCTGAACCTTGGATGAAAACTCCCGCCGCAAAAGAAGCAGGGTTTAGCCGGAAGTGGCGTGGTCGGAGCGGTTTGAAAAGTTCGTGAAGATGGAGCTGCCGCTAGATTTTCAGATTCGTTGTCCCGTGAACTACGTTGCGACATGGCGGAAAGTTGTGGAGAGCTGATGCCAATAGCAACTGCATCTTTCTCTGCCGTTTCCAGAGCTACGGCTTGATTAATTGCTTCGGAGAGAGTGAGTTTGGAGTTTTCTAGTAACCGCTCGCGAATCCTTCGCGATAGTAAGCCGGATATGAGAGCACTACGAATTGCTTGGTCTTCATGCTCTTGGGCTAGGACGTCTTCGAATTTGCAATCTTTCGCGGAAAGTCGGAGAGCTCTAACATAATCAGAGATCGTTTCGTCGGCTCGTTGCTTGCGGTTGAAGAGAATGTGTCTAGCTAGAATAGTATTTTTCGGTTTGACATAGATGTCTTCTAGAACATTCATCGAATCTGTGTAAGTGGAGCATGTTTTTATATGCTTGTAAATCGATGCCGATAAGTGGTTAACTAGCAGCTTACGCTTAAGGGAGTCTGGTACATCTTCGGTAGTCTCATCTGCTAAGAAGCTTTCGAATGTCGATTTCCAGTGTAGCCATTTTACATCGGCGTCCGCGACATCAGACTCGATGTCAAACTTATCTGGTCGTAGATATCTTGAGAGCGAAGACTTGCCTAGTTTTTCGTCAGGCATTTTTAGTTAAATAAATTGTAGCATAATAAACGAGAAACCAAGAGAAATATTGGTTTTATTTAACTAAAAGAATTCCACTAGACAAATATGTTTGATTAATATTGAGTAATAACAAAGTATGACAGTCAATGAGTTGACACGTTTGGTTTTCACAACACTATGGAGATCGTATACATCACGGAGGTCGAATATCACCTCATCTTGGTGGGCTAGCCGCTTCTGATTAATGTCGTCTCTGGTTTGTTCTGACGCGTGCACTATTTGGCTTTCAAAAAAATCGCACTTATTACAAGTATCTTTTTTTAAAGGCTTGGTACGAAGGTTGAAATTAGTAAAAAACAATTTATTAACTGCTGAGGCAGACAATATTTTTACGCCTGCTGTTTTCGCTTCATCGCTGTATAGCTCGTATATTTTTGACAATGTCATATCAGCTCTCAAAAACTTAGCCCCAGCAGTTTTTTCTCGGCGATAGTGAGATATATATGTCGGCAACCTTTTAATAAAGTTTATCACGAACTCTTCACTTTCTTTAGAAGCTCTATTGCTTCCACCATTCTTACCACGATTATCTTTAATGCACCATTCTGATCGCATCTTACAAAGTGATGTATTTATTCTTTTTGCTGACATCTGTAATGTTTGGATGACCATATCTCTACAAACTAATACACCATCTAGAAAATATTGGCGTGAGTAAGACTTTTTCTTTGATATTTTGGTCTTATTTTCAGTTGAAATGTAATGACGTTTCACTGGTTGTTCTTTTACTACAGTGTTCAGAAACATATTTTGGGCATCATACGATCCCAAAGAATGAAACTTATTAAATTGAGCCAATCTCTTTTCAACTGAAATATTTTCGTGGCACTTTTTTCGGCAGGTGCAATGGAAATCTACAAATTTCTTAGGACTGACAATTTTCTTCCTTGAGTTGACGTAAGATAAATTTGTGTACTTTCGTATTTTCCTTTCTTCTCGCGATAACCCGCCATATCTTGGATTTCTACCTTTTTTCGGTCTTCCTATGGCCCGTCTTTCAGCTACTGTTGATTCGCTTTCGAGAATTGAAACACTTCGTATCTGTGAGCTCTCGTTATTCGTACTGACTCTATCAGATATTATAGCAGTCTCTAAAATAACCTCGTCTTCATTGACTTGAGGAATTTCCTGTTGAGTACCATGAGGTCCTAAACTACCTGAGTCTGGTTGATGACTAGCGATCATGTTTATTCGGAAAGGTGTTCGGTTGATTTCTGCACGTGCAGTACCACTTATCAAAGAAATTGATTTATTAGAGCTATCATCACTCGAGCCACAATCCGTACTAGCACAGTAGTTAGGATCTCTCACTGAATCATCGCTATCACTAAATAATGGAATTTCACCATTTCTCAAGCTTGCGATTGTTGACCTATCACATGCATCTTCAGTGTCTGAATAATCCATTGTATCAGCTAAAACATGAAACATTTTTTCCGTCTCTGGAGACATAAGAGGAAGCGGTGAAAGTCGATATATAGATTCGACACTTTTTTCAGCAGCAGTCTCAGTAAGCAATTTAGAGGTTAGTAAAGCATTGGAATTATTGATGTCTGACCACAAAGCTTCAGAATTAGTATCGTTACATTTAGTAGTGTCTGGGATAGGGGTCAGCGGTGAGTATGGAGGTGGCTCTATGCTTTTTTCAACAGCAGTCTCAACATATTCATTAACAGTAAAATTGATATCTGCCCTTGCAGCTCCAGAAGTTTCGATATTTTTGGCAGTGACTGGCAGACAGTTCAGCATTGAGTATGGAGGTGACTCATTGCTTTTTTCAACAGTAGTATTATTAATATCATTAATAATAGAAGTTGGTAAAGCTTTATTTTCTTTTTCCAAATTCATAACTAAGGACACCTGGGCAGATAAAGAACATTGAGAAGCTTCAGCAGAGACATCACACAATTTTGCAGACAAGTCAGTATTTGATGTAGGAGTAGCACCATCATTCCCTTTGCAAGCTATTTTTTCAAGCGAATTATTAACCAGAGCATCCGTGTTATTTAATTTTCTTCGCTTACCCAGCAAATCTAGAATGATAAACGGCAGTTAATACACATTTCCATAACTTAAGATATCAGCTATTGAGTCAATAAATTCTTTTTGTAATCAGGAATGTTTGAATCCGTATTTTATTCCATCAACACGAATATGAGTATTAATAATAATTATTATTGCTTATTTGGATTCTATTAGTAAATTACCCATTGTGGGCTTACAACAGTAAAATTGCGGATTGGCAGAATCATCTCCACATATTTATATCTTTGCTTAGAAGTGTTACAGCTGTTGTTAAAGTTTCTCACTTCAAACTTAACACTCGGACTAATTTCTAAATAAAAATGGTCACTATCGAGCAAAATCTTTCATACAAACATGTGAAGACGGCACCGTTATTCCTGCAATTTTAATGCCTATTAAGTCTCATTAACATACAAATTGTGAAAAACCAAATTAAATTTGAATAAAATTTAGACCTGCGTAGACCCGTTTAGTTTGCCTTTTAAATAAACAGCACAGAATAAAAAACATGCAAATTAATGTAAAACATACAGGAATTACTTAAATATTAGTATTACCCAAAGAAAACTGCATAGGACTGCTTGGTCGAGAGGTATCATAAATATCTGAAAAAAAGGAATAATTAATATGTGATAATACTATGTAGTAATATGTGATAATAATATGTTATAATACTAGGTAGGTACTTTAACATTATATTTCAATTATTATAATAATTCATGCAAGAAAATAAAATAACTTAGTAAAAAGTTCCAATCAGAAACAGCCAAAGACCTCAAAATTATTTACATACCTTGATTGTCATTCTCTTTATCATCTGAATTATTGTTGAGGCAGATATTAATCATAGTTTGTATCCTAGTATTCATTCTCTTCATTGTTAGAAACAGTAAAGCAATTTAGAAGTCACAAAACAAAACTGCACGTTTCTATTTTTAAGAACATTATTACTTGCTACACCAAATAAGAAAATGTTGCCATTATTAATACCAAAACTATTTTAGGAAACATTTACATTTAATTGTATTTAGAAATACTAGACATTTTAATAAGGTATCTTTTTTTTTCGGCGGGTAGTTGTCAAAGTAGACACACGTCTTTTTGCATTGCTCTAATGCAATTTATAGTATTTAATTACATAAAAAGTATTTAGTGAGTGTATCATGCTATAATTACAACATACCTGCCAACAGTTTATTTCCAAAAGGTAAATCCTTCAATTATTAAGCACAATCACTGCAAGTTAGAAACAACATCTTAGTCCATCACTTACACAAAACAATGGAGGCTATTCAGAAAAATATTCAAGAGCTGTCACAGAATTTCTACAAAACCATGGCTGAGTTCCAGCAAAACCTGCAGTCTGCTATCCCGGCTACCAGTCCCACCTCTAATATTGCAGCTCAATTTAGCGCCTTCCGGAACTTTGTTCTGTCGGCACTTAAAAGTCTCCAGGGTCAGGTGGAAATCCTCAGTAGGCAGTTGGATAAGCAGGAAACACATAGTAGGAGAAAGATACTCTTGTTTCATGGTGTCCCAGAAGTAGACAAGGAAGATCTCTCTGCATCCGTGGTGAAGGTTGTCACTCAGCACCTTGGAATGTCGGATTTCTCGTCTGCTGCCATTAGTCGTTGTCATCGAATGGGAAAATCTAATAGTGAGGGGCCTCGGGCTATCTTGGTCAAATTCTGCGAGCTTACAGTGCGGAACAAGGTCTGGTTTGGCAAAAAAAAACTTAAAGGCACCGGAGTCACTGTGGCGGAGTTCCTCACAAAAAACCAGTATGAAATCTTCATTACGGCACGAAAACAACTGGGCATTTCAAAAAGTTGGACAAAATTCGGACAGGTTTTTGTGGTTTTGCCTGATGGTAAACGCCAGTCTGTAAGTTCTATGGCTGAGCTGAGTTCCATTTCAAAAGTGAATGACAGAGAGGAAACTGGCGGTGCTCCAGGTGTTTCGACTGGCCCAGCTCCCAAGCAAGATGCTGGTAATGTGCAGCGATCGAAAAGACAAGGCAGGAAATGATTTTTCTCTTTTAAGTCAACCGGCCAAGTTATTTGTGTAGTTATTGTAACTCTAAAGTTTTGTTTTAAGTACCTACTTAATGTTTAATTTGGTTAGTTTAGCTGTTTAATCGTATAAAGATTACAGGCCTACGGGCATAACTGTACGGCATAACTGTATTCGAAACTTATAACTTGATGCAGGTATAACAATAATTATTATTTACGATAAACTCAGTCTAAACACGGCTAATTATTGAGTCATTTGTCAAATAAATAAATTTTAGTTGTCAATTATTAAGAATGTAAAGCAAATGTCAACTGTCAAGTCAGTTGTCACTACAATATGTTTGACAATTTGTTTTCGTTTTCAGTTTTTTGGCTGTCAGTGCTCTGTGGTTATGGTTCTCACCAAGGTTTTTTTTTTTTTTAATTTATTTTACGGCCCTGGATACCGGTCCTTTAAGGCCTATCTCACCAAGGTTGTACAAATGCTACACAGATTAATGTTTAAATTGAAAGCTATTCGGTTTCAATGTGAAATCAAGTTTGTGCAAAGTCAATAATATTATTGTGTATTAGTGTTTGAATAGGTATATTGTCCTAAGATGTACGTAAAGGATACCTGTGCAAATTGGTACTTATTAATAGGTATATTGTCTTGTGTTAATAACTGATTATGATCTTGGCATAAGTCTTTCTCCGTTTTCTTTAGTTCTATTGCATATATATATATACATATATATATTTTTTTTTTTTTTTCTTTTATCTCCTCGTGTACCTAGGTACTCACTATTACTGTACCTTTGAACTGTTGGCATGTTGAATAGCGTGATATTCAGGCGCTTGCTACATACTTTGATATAAAATTGTTATTGTTGATTTTTAAATTAATTTTTATTATTTTAATTTTTTTTTATAGTTACTTATATATATTTATATGATTAATATTAATATTTCTTCTGACAATGTTTCAGATAGTGATAATGGCGATGGTTTGCCTAATGACGTTTTTTTTTCTCCTGAATGTTCCTCCGATGAGAGTTTCCACAGTGTTTGCATTCCTCTCAACTCCCACCTTGAGTCCACATTTGTAAATTTTCCCAAGGACTTTAATGTTGTCCACATAAATGCGCAAAGCATTCCTGCACACTTTCCCGACTTCCTATCCTCTTTCGATGTTAAGAACATTCACGCCATTCTTGTCTCGGAGACGTTCTTAAAGCCTTGCCTACCCTCCACATCCTACTCGCTTCCAGGTTTCCATCTAATTCGTAATGATCGAGTGGGGAAAGGTGGCGGTGGGGTGGCAATATTCCTTCGGAGCAATATTGCCTTTTCCATCATAGACAAATCTGCTTCTGATTACTCTGAGTCCTTGGAATACTTACTATTAGAACTGTTGTTCGGTACTCGTAAATTGCTATTGGGTGTATTTTATAGTCCTTCGTTACATATAAACTACTTTCGCGAGTTTGAAATTTTATTAGAAAATCATGTACTCAATGCGGATCACACTATTATTATGGGTGACTTCAACACTTGTATAATGAAGGATGATTGGCGAGCTCTAAAACTAAAAAATATTATTAAAAGCTCAAACCTCTCACTACTGCATACAAACCCCACTCACTATTTTCCTAATTGTGCTCCCTCGCAACTTGATCTGATGATGGTCTCTAACCCGGAGTACGTTAACGTACATGGTCAGCTACCTGCAGAAGCGTTTTCGTACCATGATTTGGTGTATGTAAGCTATAAATTACGTCCTCCTAAGGTGAAACCTACTGTAGTTATGAGGCGTGCCTTTAAAAAAATTGATAAACATAAATTTTTGCGTGATTTAAGTCTTATAGACTGGGATGCAGTTCTTCAAGCCCCTACACTGGACGATAAAGTTTCTGTCTTTAACTCCCTCCTTACTGAACTTTTTGATCGTCATGCTCCTTTTCGGCCAATGAAGTTAAAGCATCTGCCAGCTCCCTGGCTCACCAATGATATAAAGGTTCTCATGACTAAGCGCAATTCTGCCAAACATAAATATAAATTAAGACCTACAGAAGTTAATTCGAATAGATACAAACAATTACGTAACCGTTGTAACAGGATGTGCAGAGACGCTCAGCGTAACTACATCCAAAGTTCAATAGAAGGTAAGGATACCTTAAAGGTATGGCGGTTTCTGGCGTCTTTAGGTATCGGACAGCAGAGGAAGGACGTAGCGGACAATGTTGACGTCAATGTTCTGAACAGTTTTTTTACCAATGTATCCACTAACATTCTTGATAAAGCTCAAACTCTCTCTTCCATTAATTTGCTTCCACGTCCTAACTTTCCCTTATTTAATTTTAAGTCTGTCAGTTTGGAAGAAGTCAAAAAGAATATTTTTGCTATAAAATCTGATGCCATTGGTAGTGATGGGATTAGTCGCAAAATGATTCTTTTAACTTTAGATAATATCTTGCATGTAATCTCGTATTTAATAAATTACTCTCTTTCTTCTTGTAGCTTTCCAAGTGCTTGGCGTATTGCTCATGTAATTCCTATTCCCAAAATCTCCAATCCATCCCAGCTTTCACATTACCGTCCAATTTCAATCCTTTCTTTTCTCTCCAAAGTTCTTGAGCGTATTGTCCATTCCCAACTCTCATACTTCCTCAATCAAAATTGCATCCTTAGTCCATTTCAATCAGGTTTCCGCAAGGGCCACAGTACGGTGACGGCTTTGACGAAGGTTGGTGATGACATACGGTTAGCCATTGATAATAAGCAAGTAACGATTCTGGTACTGCTGGATTTCTCGAACGCTTTCAACACGGTTGACTTCGACATTCTTTTGGCTATCCTCATGTCAATTAATATTTCTCCAGCTGTTGTTGATTGGTTCAGATCTTACCTACATGATAGAACGCAATGCATCCGAGGCAAGTCAAGCCTGTCGTCTTACTGTCGTCTTAGTGCTGGTGTCCCACAGGGCGGTGTCCTATCTCCTTTACTTTTTTCTATCTTTATTAACACTGTGACTAATCTTCTTTCCATACCTTACCATTTATATGCAGACGATTTCCAACTTTACTTATCCACTCCGGCTGACCACATCTCTGAAGCCATAAGTCGGTTGAATCGTGAGCTGGTTTTAGTCGCTGGGTGGAGCAACTCCTATGGTTTACCTGTTAATGCCAATAAATCCCAAGTTATAATTATTGGTAGTTCTCATCAGGTTTCTAAACTTAATTTCTCCTCTTTACCACCTGTGGTCTTTGATGGATGTGCGCTTCCTTACAGTGAAACTGTCAAAAATCTTGGGATTATTATGGATAGTAGTCTATCATGGAAACCGCAAGTTGCAGCTGTTAGTAGAAAAGTATTTGGGGCGTTTGGCTCCTTGAAAAGGTGGAAAAATTTTTTACCAATTAAGACCAAAATATTATTGGCCAACACTCTCCTTCTTCCCATCCTAGATTACGCTGATGCTTGCTACTTGGATTTGACCGAGGACCTCTTGAACAAGCTGGAACGCCTGCAAAACCTTTGCATCCGATTCATTTTCGGCCTGCGGAAATATGATCACATATCGCAATACCGGAAAGAGCTTAATTGGCTTCATATAAGGCATCGGCGTAATCTACATATTCTATCTCTTTTATATGCTACCCTCTTCCACCCGTGGTCTCCGCCCTATCTTAAGGAGAGATTTAAGTTCATTAGTTCGCTTGAACGTGAGCGCCCCCTGCGCTCCTGTTGGGACTGCAAGTTAATTGTCCCCAAGTGCAATACAAGATCATACTCTGAATCTTTTACCATGAAGGCGGCAACTCTGTGGAATGCTCTCCCGGTTGAAATCAGACGTGCCAAATCACTAGCGGTTTTCAAAAAACGTGTCAAAATGCACTATCTATCGCTTTGAAACATTGAAAGATTTATTCTGAAATAATATGTATATAGTATGTATTAATATTGTTTATGTATGTTTATATATATAATACATATATATATATATATATATATATATATATATATATATATCTATTCTACAAATTTGTTATTACTATAGTGTGTATGTATTAGTTTGTAAGTCTATGTATGCTATTTTATTTTTATTGCGATTCCCCGTCGTTTTTCAGATCAAAGGTTCGTAATTGTGGGTTACCTGGTAGAGATCACTTTAGTGATAAGGTCGCCCTTTGTGTTTCTCGGTTTTCTATTCGTTGTTATTTTATGTACTAATTTTTAAGCAATAAAGATATTTAAATAAATAAAATAAATAAAGTATCTAGGTATCAATGACTTAAATAAATAATTTTATTAAGAAATTTATTAAACAACACAGATTCAAAAGACATGACTTCTCAATGATTTCTAAATATTTAAAATAGAGTTTTATCAACAAAGAACCAAGTAATGTGAGCCTTTGTAAAAATTTAGTATCCATTACGCAAACAAGAACCAACCTGCATGGTTCCATGTAATTAATAAAAACACTTATTCACAAGGGGCCATGTGACATGGTTCCTTATGAAAAAAACTATTTCAATTTTATTTTGGATTGTCAGGTTACCATGGGGCATGGATCTGGTTTACTTAATGAACAACTGTTGTTATGTTTGATGGTAACTTTGTCAAAAAATTAGTTTGTTCAGTCAAAGTTGTCAGATCATTATGATCTTTACAGAGACGACAGAAGGTTTATTTTTTAATGTGTTCTGCATACTTATCTCAATTTTGACATGTGTGTGGATTGGTTCCATTTTGCGTAAGTAGGTCCGATTGTAAGTTAAGGTGCAGCCAGATACATTATCGTACTAGTTTGGAAGTGTAGCCTCTGACGGTTTGAACACAGCATCATCTGCATCGCATAGAAACGGTTAATCTACAGTATCTACACTAGACCAGACATGAGTCAATTTAGAACGCTCCAGAGCATAGAAATTATATCATTCTAAAGTGTTCCGCGACGGGAATCAAATAATGAATTTATTTTTAGGCTGTTAATTGAGCCAACGCTGACTGGGCTACCAAACCTCATCAATCCAGAGGTGTTGTTTTCTTTGGCGTCTAACGTTCTTCGCGTTCAAGCCGGTCTCAGCAGAATAATATTGGAAGCTGAGTATGCTTTGTTTAGGAACCAGTCTGATGTGGTGTACTCGGTTGATGACCAGACAGCGAACAAATCTCCTTTCATCTACGTACAGGTGGAACCTTCTGGGAAGGTGGCGTAAGTTGATTCATTACCATCATCCGGTGCCGTCTTCGAATTAAAGTTTGGCAGTCAACTTTCGAAAAGCCCCTCTATTTCTTTCCGCATCTTTTGAGGTAGCTTAGACCCGTCAACCTCGTTATGTATGTTGATTATTATTCCCACTTTCATGACAATTTGAGGAATCCGAATTGCTCGGTTCTCACTAGGTACACTAGGCTACACTACTGTAAAGTGTACAATGAACCGATCAATGTATTTGTGTGAGTTTCAACGTCATTCAGATTCATTCCAGACTCATTTTGTGCAAGGACCGCGTGAGGTCTTGTTTCATAAAACAAACGGGAAGTCCCTGACATGGGAATGACATGATATTTCACATCTCATTCGGAGATGAGACCCGTTTCATTCCTAACCAAGACGACAAAAGCCTGAGATTTTTATTATTATTATTATTATTTAAGAATAGGCTAAGCAGCTTTCGCTGATGCGCCTATATCGATTGTGCTCATTGTTGCATGCTCAGATGTTTGTCGAGTCGGTTCTTGAATTGGTTTAGCGATTCAGCGGCTATGATGTCCTCAGGCAGTTCGTTCCAATGTCTTATAACTCTGTTAACAATGAAATGCTTGTAGGTTGTGAAATGCTTGTGTGTTTTATGACGTAAATATTTTTCTTTGTTTAGTATAGTAGCTGAAGAATGCATGTTAGAGGGTTATGCGATAACCAAGTTAAGTGGTA
Organism: Coenonympha arcania; assembly: GCA_036785405.1. Lineage (NCBI taxonomy): Eukaryota > Metazoa > Arthropoda > Insecta > Lepidoptera > Nymphalidae > Coenonympha > Coenonympha arcania. Next base: position 12,237,132 of record CM072067.1, read on the forward strand.
TATCCGTTAACTTGGGTCACGACACATTTCGGGTGAAGCATTGCAAATTCACTGTTGAGGTATGTACCCGACTCTATGTAACAACTTATAATATGTACCTTTTTTATTTGTAAATACAGCAAATGTAAAAACGGTCTAGGTGTTGATGTTCCCTCACTAGGCCTTCTGCTGATCAGAGGAACATGCGGAGAAACGTCACCTATCCGCCAAGTTATTATCCGTCGATTGTATACGTTCCCAGAAAACGACTTTACCCACTGGACGCATGCGATGGCTTATAAACAGCTACACACATAATTTGTATGCAGTTGAAGTATCTCTATTAAATAAATATATATAAATATACACGGGACATTTTATACACATCGCAATCTAGCCCCAAAGTAAGCGATAGCTTGTGTTATGGGTGCTAGATGACTGATTAATATACATACATACTAATATACATAAATATAATATATTGAAAAACACCCAGACACTGGAAAACATTCATGCTCATCACACAAACATTTACCAGTAGTGGGAATCGAACCCACGACCTCTGGCGCAGACGGCAGGTTCGCTACCACTACGCCATTCGGTCTCTATTAGCTTGCAATCATCAGTAATTAGGACTCTATTGCCTGGATATCCATCACAAAGTTATTGTACTAAGCTTTTATACAAGAATTTGTTTAAAAAAATACTTACTCAAGCTAATTCACAGATTTCTTCCAATGAATCAGGACAGCCGCCGATCATAGCACCGTATTTTACTGAAGAACAGAGTAAGTGGTTTAAAGAAGTAACCTAATTAAATTGTACAAATTGCCCTGACCCACCCAAATTATTATCTACGATCGTCACAGAAACCAGTCGATCGCTCATTCCGCATCCAAACGGAACGAAGTTCAAAACTTGTTGGGAGTGACCATGTTCGATCGACAATTTGATCACATGACTTATCATACACCTCATACACTTTCTGAGCTGGCTGTTTGATTTGGAGTCTTAACGTAGTAATACAATAAGTTAGTGTATAATTTAATTTACAGGCAAACAATTAGAATTTCTTCTGACTAGGCCAGTGCGCGCAGGAATGATACCGAAACTTCAAGCAGCATTGTTTACTTATATCAACACGTCGCATATTTTTGGAGACTATCTCCCTAAATTTCGGTAAGATTAGTGTAAAAGGAGTCCGAATATCGAAATTGGATGCCATGTTTGGTACCAAAAAGAACCCGAGTCTATTCACCCAATTCGAAGTCCCGTAGTCTATTAAGAGCAGCGGTATCCAAGATACAAATCGCTATGATGGTTGCCAACCGTCGATAGGAGACGGCACTCTAAGAAGAAGAAGACCAAAAAGAACTTTTCTAAATCGCCAAAACTAGATTAGTAAATTATGAACTGATGACATAACTGATAGTGATAATATATGCAGACGTTAATTTATATTCATTAAAATTAATTTAACTATGTTCCAGCGAATACCAAAGTAACATGTTTAAAGAGACGTTAAAATATGTAAAAGATATCGTAACTGCCATTAATATTAAAACAGTTGAGACTAACAAGGCAAATGTAGATCTGGAACCAGTTACTTTAACTTGGAAATCTAAGGTACTAATATACTTTTTCTCAATATGTACTTCTAGTTTGGCGTCTTTGTGGTCCTACTATTGTAGGACAAATTAGTAGGATCACGAGGAAGATGCCCAAATCATGTTTAACTTCAAAGTAGGTATTAAAAAATCTTTGTTTTATGTAGGCTTAACTTAACGGCATTTAATATGAAAAACTCAGTACAATTGATAACCTACTCAATTGTACTGAGTGGTGGTGGTGAATTAGTAAATATTTCACAGCTTAAAATTTTAGTTTATGAAGATTCCAATGCGCCCTGGACTAAGCAGAAGACTGCAACAAACACTGCCGAGTACCTATTCTTTTGGTTGGTTACCGTAATTTCACAAATCAAACTTGAGACTTAAAAACTTGAAATTTCGTAATAACAACTGTAACCCTGACGAAAATTAAATCCGTAACTTTGGGTTTCAGTTCATCCCTTAACCATTTTGCTTCAGGTATTGAGACATAAGCTGATTTCATGAGTTCAGTATGGTAAATGTTGTTCTTGAAACCCTTTTTTTCCTTATAGTGCCCAGAAGAGTTCTGTTCGGGTACGATAGTTGTCGACAATGTAACTCTTCATGGGTTAGATACGTTGTATTCTTCACACACGGGCAGTCCTTACAAGATTCAGTCTGCAAAAATAGCGGAATCCTTAAAATTTAACTCATTGATGGTAAGAAAAGTTTGACAGCAAGCCTATTTTTATTAAAATGCTCTTTGTTTATTTGTTTGAGTTAAAATCGCTCCAACTTAGATCTCATAGTTGTCCACCGGGTATAAGAGATCAAGACAAAAAATCTTGGCACGCTATTGCCAATAGAGTAAGATAAGTGGCAAAAAGATCCAGCAAGTTCGTGATCATTGAAGATGCCTTAACGCAGCTGAATTTCAGCAATGGACGTGTATTCGATAAATATCAGCTTGTGCAGTTTTAACGATCGTTGCCTGTTGTTTTCAGGTGAAAGGCAGTATATCGTTTGAAAACGATACAGTAATAACCAACCACGCATTTGTAGCAGAAATACACGATGTTGCCGTCGACTTTGAAATGGATGTAGAGAAACTAGAAGCAAGATTCGAAATTGTTAGCTGGAGGTCAGAACAATTGCCCTTAAAATTACCGAGTGTGAATTTCTAAAGATATTTTGGACTGAAAGATGCGAGGCAAATTACTTTTGTTCATCTAACTTGTAATGAAACCAAAATATCGAATCTTTTTCAGGATGCTAGAGTATTCTGTGATCGACCTGGAAAAGGAACAACAAAAAGGCCAGAAAGTTTTAAATGCGTTTGTACACGGATACCTACTGAACATCCTGCCCGTCCTACTCAATAACCATTTGACTGATATTTACCAACATCTGAATGATGCCAAATCGGTGTTAGCTATAAATACAAAAAACTGTGATTGTGGTGTGCAGAATAAAGATGAATCTTGAAAATAAATAAAGAATGTCTTTCTATTACTAACCTCCTGAAGTCGATCACAACAGAGGAATGCTGAAATAATTATTATAAGTAGAGCTTATTAGGTGTGAATTGTGCCTTTGTACGAACTAAATATCATTGCTTGGCGGTGAATGAAAATATCGTGAGAAAACCTAGTTTAATTCCATATGTGCCACACATTACAAAAAAATAGAACCTACAAGAGTGACGTCCTGAAACTACACCTGATGCTTTCACAACTTGGCTTGTGGCAAACGAGATAATATGATTGTCCAAGTAATAAATACATCAAAAATCGCTTGTATGTGGAAAAATTCTAAAAACGACCCCAACTTTGTATGATGATAATATGTATACCATCACACATAAATAAGCACCAAGCATACAGCGCTGGTTTTCAGTTGGAACTTATACTCGTAACACCATGATGTTTTCAAGGTTTTCCAACAAGGTGTGCAATCTGGTATTATGAGATTTTGGTAAAATCTATCCATATCCAAGTGAAGGCAAGGACAAAATGAAAATAAATAATGAAAACAACAGGATTACGGCAACTCAAAGTTTTGTATTCCTTATTTGTTACACCACTTTATAAACGAGATTATCTTCGTCCACTTCGGTCGAATACTCCAAGATAATCGGTTTCAATGACGTCCCCCAGTGTCGCATTTTTATTAATTTTCTGTAGAATAGTAAAATCTGATAAATAAATGAATCAGTTGAAGCGTCTTGATCTGCGATAATCGCAGTTTTGATATCTCCAGTTAAATCAGCTCAGTAGTTGCGGTGTGAATAGTTAGCCCTTTGTTTTGTCCAAAGTGATGTCAGACATCGGTTTACTCGTTTAGTCAAAGGAACTGTCTAAAAGGGTTTAATAAATTATACAATATTCCAGTTACAGTAAGTACCCACTCTCTTTTTTCTTAGAAAACCAAAAAAAAAATTTCCTATTTATATTTCACAAAACTTAAATTTTTATCAAGATTTTTACGGAATTGTTTTAAGTTTACATAAGGAATTTCACTGCAGAAGTACGTTACTATGTTAAGCAAAACTATTTGCTTTAATGAAATTACTTTAACCAATGTTGTCTTTTACAGATTACTTATTTCAAAAGTGAAACTAATTACCGCGTCGAGCTATCTTCAAGCCTTAATCTCATATCTGGTGTAAATGCCACTGTTTTCCTCTCCATCTCTTCAAGAGGTACGCTTACGTGATTTTCTTTAACAAGAACTTTTAGAGATTTGTCATCGTACTCATCAACTTCATTAGGTTTAGGGACGACGACGGGATCAAACTTCCTCATCACAATTTGTGATGAACCACTTTGAAGTACCGTAGTACGTATGATCGGGTTCAAGAATATTGGAACTCGACGAGCTGGCAGCAGTGTAAGTTTGTGATACTCGTCACTCTATAAAGAGAAATAAGGATTTATGAGTAAGACAAGAGGTTTCGGAGCGCTAGCGATTGTAGTAAGAGAATCGATGTTACGTGGGTAATCTAGCAATGCAGGTGCAAGATAAAGGAAACTTCATCAAACTATTAGAAGGAAAGGGTAGATTTGAGTTATGTCTACAAAAGTAATCAAGCGGCGTAAAGGTAGCTTGAAAATCACCAATAGTGTCAATTGAACAAGTAGTCAATTAGTAATATAAAAAGTGCGAAACAGGCAAATTTTTAATTAGAACATCCGAACTCTATTTTTTTACTTTAGAAACCGTGCCTTTTCGACGACAGTATTAACGATATTTTGCGCGCTCGGATTCGAGTGGTAGGTCGCGAGTTCGATTCCCGCCACGGGCCACTTTGAAACTTTATAATTTCTAAATTGGCTCAGATCTGGTCTGGTGAGAGGCTTCGGCCGTGGCTAGTTACCACCCTACCAGCAAAGACGCACCGCCAAGCGATTTAGCGTTCCGGTGCGATGCTTGTAGAAACCGTTGGGGTAAATTTACTTACCTTTCCAAGTTAGTACGATAACATCTTAGGCTGCATCATCACTTACCATCAGGTGAGATCGCAGTTAAGAGTGTAAAAAAGAAGAATCAAGTGCCTTTATGGTTTGTATAACGGGCATGCATACAGCATACGTGGTGTATGTATGTTCACAAGAATGCAATATGTCCGACAGCATCGTCTAGACGGGAAACTATGCTATAACACTCATATTATCTTTACGACAAGATTAAAGTGCAAAATATGGAGCACCTAAAGATTTTAAACTTTAAGACATATTTTTCAATTTTCTCGGAGCTGAGTTTAACTTCGTTAAGTTTAATTAAAAGCTTCATGCACTATACTAGACTATACTATACTATGCTAGGACTTTTTGGTATTCTTTTACAGCATTTCTCTACCATGGTTACTACAGGATTTTTTTTAGGTAATACTCGCGGCCAAAACTAGAAGATAATTTTATTAACATGAGTATATTAATCGCTGACTACTTAAAAACATTACTGGAGTCTGGATTGCTGGGCGCCTTTGTTGAGTAGTGGACGTCTATCGGCTAAAATGAATGATAGATCTTTACCTCAGTGTCTTGTTGGCCCGCATCATCAAACGTCTTCTGACTGGCTTGGTTCTGTACACCATATCCGGATAGATCATCAAGATGGTAGTATCTATCAATTTGTTCTGCATCGACGACGTTGTTTTTGATGTCTTTGTCCGAGTATTTGGTGAGCTTCTCTGCATACGTCCTGGTATCCTGGTCCCTCTCCCACTGCGCCGTAAAGGAATCATCCCCAGATGGTACTTCTTGCTGGTATTTATCAGTAAAGTTGGAGGGGGAGACTGTAAAGCAGATTTGTACGCTTACGCATATTTATTTAAGAGTTTAATTTACCAACATTTAGTCCCCGCGTTCAATTCCTACAATGGAGCATAATTTCTACATTGGCTCAGGGTTGTGGGTCAGGTCATATGGTCGAAAGTTTTGACCGCGGCTCTTCTATTTTTTTTATCTTGTATTATTTACTTTATCTACCTGTAAAGATGCAGTTAAAATTTAGCGTTTTAGTGCGGTTGTGTTGCAACCGTCAGTAGCTATTTGTCTCTTTCGCTAACATCTTCAGCTCCAATTGTCACTTCCCCAGGTGAGATTGTAGTCAAGGACTAACTACTAATTTTCTACGTGGGGTAAATAACGGTTTTGCAGCTCCCGTAGATTGAAACTAAGAATGGATCATCCACCACTTACCATCTTCGTCGTCACCACTCCGTTTACTGTTCTTGAATGACAAGTCGGGTTTGTCATAAAACTGTCCTCGACGCATGTACACTCGCACATCGGACCCTGGAACATAAAATATATCAACACAAAAATCCGTAAAAAACCATAAACATCTTAAAGATTTTCTTATCTAAAATGAACCACCTTATCCTCAACCTCATTCTGTCTATGACTATCCTCTACTTTTGTAGTTGGACCTGTTGGTCCAAGCTCGTTAGCTATGGGAGTGTCACATCCATACACTATACTTTAAACTTTCTTAAGAATACATTGTATATCCATTCCTTTGAAGGTTCTACTGTAACTTGAATCGTAGATCTATGTAGTGGATTCGTAGACTACCAATCTTTTAGAAAGTTTGGCTGTGCGGACCAACCGCCAAAGTTGTTAAAAGTTTGGCAGTGTATTGCAAGTTCCTAGGTAGCGAAATTTCCATGTTCTTCAGATCTCTAGAGCGATTGTAAAAAATAGTTTTCGTAAGTAAGATGGAGTTAAGCAATCTCTAGATTACGCGCAACGAAATTGGTACCATTAACAAACTAACCTGTAAGCACAATGAACTCGGCCAAACAGTAATTGTATCCGTAAGCGATTCCAGCAATGGTAGCGACACTCAGCCCGATGCACACAGCGCACGCCAACCAGCATGAGAAGAAAAACGTCAAAATCCTAAAAGTACATTATGAACATTAAATATAGCCATGATCACCGATAAGAGACCTCAGAATGTGGGCATCCGAACGATTTACGTAAACCTTTTTTGTACAAGCAAACAGAAGCGCGATCTGTCAAAATTCTAAAGGTGGCTGCTGAACAAACTACTCAACATTTCTGTGTTTTCTGCAGCCGTAGCCATAAAAGTATGTCGTTTCGAATGAAACGAAATACGAAACAAGAGAATGACATTCGATCGCTAAATTGATCACGTGAATTCCTCGCAGACGCCTGTAATTCCCATCTTCAATTTTCGTTACATTTGGGAGATCGACTGCTTTCTGTGATGATCGCACAGTCATATGGCTACGGCCGCTGGTGCGAAGTCGCCATATTTTGAGTATTTTGAGTCCCCAACGTCCCACGAGCTATCACTTCAGCTTAACTTTACGTTGAGCTACGAGTATGTTTGGTAACTCCGATTCTCCTCATTTCGTATCCTAAAGAAGTTCTAGAATAGAATAGACAATTATTTACTTCATATAGACCTAGCATACAGAGGTTCTTAGGACAAGTCATTTCATTTTACACTGTCTCTAGGTGATAACTATTTCACGACATAAAACTTAGTTTACGAGGGTTCACAAACGGCCTGCCGCGTGAGAATTTCTCAAACAAATCTCACTCTATGTCTGCTGAGTGACTTTATGCTCTTTTAGATAATGTTGATAATGTTGTCAATATTTAACGGCAACTTGTTCTATGTATTTTACAAATTCGCCGATCTCAGGGGGCCATCAATTAAATAGCTAGGGTCCCCGTGACCACGTTTCTGCTCTAATTCTCTAGAATTTTAATTTAGTAGTACCTACTTCAATCGAATGTTAAGTGAAATGACCTTATTAGTGTCTAGTTAAACAAGCGTAGGTAGGCGGCGAATTTTAAATTAGCCTTTTCATATTCATAGATAAGTGGTTGTCCAATTGATGGGTTTCTAAACGACAAAGATTTCAATTTATGGAAGGAAGCAGCTGTGCTATCTATCCGCTTCCATACTATACCTACTCACAAGACTGGTATGTAAGTTTTTTTAATTACAGAGGTTTTTATAGTTCTAATGATGTTCATGGGTGTCCAGGGTTCGCTCCCCAGGTCGGGCAAAAATGTTTGCCCTTGAAGTTTCTGTTTATCAATTTTTATTGCCAGTCCGGTGTTAAAACGGTGACTCACCTACGTACCCCGGCAATTTTTAGGTCCAGTCCATAGCCCGCATTGGAGTAGCTTGGATGGTAGTAGCTAATCTGAGTGTGGTCGATTCCGTTGTACAAAATCTCTAAACTAATTTAAAATAGTGCTATCCTTTCTAACTGCTCCATATGGAAAAGGAAAGCACTATTTTAAATTAGTTTAGTTTAGAGATTTGGCACAACAGAATCGACCGCATTATCCACGGTTATCTTAATGTGTTTGTGAAGAAAAGGGTAGGTAAATGTCACCTTTGAAATAAATCCAAAGTCCAAGTAAAACAACTGCATATGTAGCACATTACTTTGTCAGAAGACGGAAGAAAAGGGACATCCCCGTAGGCTCTATTACTATAACCTTAGATTTCTTCTATGCTCTGAAAGCCTGGAACGAAACACGGTTAATTTTTGATTAACAAATGTATACGATGAGCTTACTGATAGGAATAATAAGAACAGTTGATAAAAGAACTGTTCTGGAAAATCCACGGGAAAAGACAATATCCCGCGGGATGCAAAGGAAGTAGTGTTAAAAGCTATTTTAACAATTTAATTAGTAACCGGTTTCATACTTTTAGATTATTTCGAGAAAATCAAAAATTATCTAAGTAGATGTAAGTAGGTAGTTTTTCGTAAATTAAAACAAAGCGTATATTGGACACATAATTGCAATTTCAGCTGGTTTGATTGGTACAAACAAAACATCCTGTCCTGTATTTACACGAATGCTAGAATGACCAGAAAACAAATAAATACAATTGTATTTATTTGCTTCAGTGCCTGCTTCTTTAGGAATAATTGCATTTTATTAAGCTCATTTTTATTGTTCATTACTCAGGTTATATGTATTATTCATTGTTTATTTGGACATTATTTATTTCCAGAAGCTTTTGTCTTTGGATTTTTATGGAGACAATTCTTTTAATGCAGCTGGAGTGTCCTTACTACGTACCTACCTACGTACAGGATAACCTACATGATAGGAGGAAGGTTTTTCTTTATACACATTACACATATAACTAGAAAATCTTTAGACTACGTATTTCAGCTATAAACTCCTATAATGTTTGTTAACTGAATCTGTTAATTTAATTAAAGTTTAGCGAATTATTCCTTTGTGATCAATTTCAATGCTGTACAAATGACAGGCATTTTGTAGCTTTCAGTAGTGAAAGGCCGAGGAAGTGTATCAATTATATTATTTACTATAGGCCGAAATAACGACGTAATAAAGATCCAAGCTCACAAACTTACTTCTCTGATCTGTGGCCAAGCTAAGTTAAGCTAAGCTAAGCCCATAAAACCTCTAGCTAAAGCTATAAGTAAGCTATGGACGTTCAAAAGATTTCAAGGCTCGTATGTTGGCCCTAGCTTAGCTTGGGCACATATCAGAGAAGTAGGTTTGTGAGCTTGGATAATCATGTGCGATGATGCGATGTTGTTGTTAGTCGTGAAAAAAATCAGTGTATTAAGAGGATCGTCTAGCTGTAAGATTTCATACAAAGAGCGATAACGTTTTCCTACCCGTAAATATTGTCCGATTTTCATAATTTTTTAGATACAAAGAAGAACTATGGTCGTACTTTTTACTTTTTATGAAATATTGCTGAGGTTATGAGACCAAAATTATCTAATTGGTAAACGTTATCATCATGTAATTTTTGAAAACACCTATTCGCATCGCGCTTAGTTACTAGACGATCCTCTTAAGATGATCGCACATAGCCGCTGGAACCGCAGTGTTCTTTCTTGAGTTGTTTGTTGAGTTGTTTCTGAATTGAAAACGAGTCTTTTGAGTGTATCATTATTTGAGTTTTGTGAAACTTCTTCGCCATTTTCCTGTATTTGCTACTTGTTATACAATTACTTGACCTCGTAACTTCGTAAGATAACCTTTATAGACTCAAGTATCGACGAGGCCTGAGGTGTAGCAGGTATTGTTCTAGCCAGTCGGGTTTATAAAGTGAGATATTTTGCGAATAAAGTATCAGTTTTATCTTTTCTAAGTTTTTAATATCCGTATCAGGTATATAGATAGCTCTGAAGACAGTATTTCTGGTGGAAAATCTTACTTTGATATTAAGGGGATTTATTGAATTTATTTTTGTCTTTCTCACTCTGACAGAGATTTGGTAGGTGCGACATGCAGCGTCGCGGAAGAATATAACAGAAAAACTACCTTTTACCTAATTACTCAAAAACTAAGCTGGTTATCCAAAATCTGTTTCTTAGCGTTTTTGGATATTATTATTACCGACACTTTAAAACAAAAATCACAATTACATCCAATGTAGTGTCCGATAAAAACTCATAAAACTGAGATTTTGGAGCAACTTTTGGGAGAACTTTCTATCGAGAAAATTTTATCCAATCGTGTTTCTGCTTCTTAGCGATTTTAGATTAAAGACCTAAAATACATGACGTGTAAATTTGAAAGTAATTGTCTTTATAGTTTTTGCATAAAACTTCATTCAAAATCGCTTAAATACGGCTTCTACACCGTTAACAATGTTTAAATTAATGTTTTTAAAAATCAACTTTAGAAAAATTATTTCACACTTAGAGTTGTTTTTATTTTGGAGATATTATACCTATAGGTAAACTCAACTTTAATAACTCTTCTATACTTATAATAAATCTGTAACAGGTCAAATTCTGTACATTAAAGATATTTTGAAAATTTTTTTTCGAGGGCACTCTAAAATCGGTTCTGAACCCAAAACTGTATTTTTTTTCATTTTTGTCTGTCTGTCTGTCTGTCTGTCTTTCTGTATCACGGCCGCGCATCACGCTGAAACTACTGAATGAATTCCAATGAAACTTGGTATGACTTGAGTTCATACTACGAGGAAGGACATAGGATACTTTTTATCCCGAAATTCAGCATGGTTCCCTTAGGAGAGGGGATAAAAGTTAAAATGTATTTGTAGCCAAACTCCTCAGAGACGGCTGGACCGATCGTTATGAAATTTTCAGGGAATGATCTCTGGGTGCGAGACCGGGTTGTTATCTATATTTGATGTCCCAAAATGCTGAAAGAACCCTGGCCCTGGCCGATTTAATTTTCCCATACAAAAAACAAGTGCGGTACCGGTGTACGGTGGAATCGAACGAATCGCACATCAAATGAAAGAGCGTAAAAAAATAATCGATCCGAGTCGAGGACTTATATGTGGAGACTAAGGATTATCGAGTATTTTCGAAATGAAAATAAAATTAATAAATTGATTTAATGGCGTTGCTAAGTAAACATTTCATTGCTGTCACGTCAGCACCTCTGACAGGTTTGTTTCGAAATTTGTAGCCGGAGTATGATGTCCGACCTCTTTGGTCTATTTAATTTATTTGATATGCAAATAACGTTATAATACCGATTGTGGTTTCGGAGAATATCGAACATTACCTACGTCGATGCCAAGTATTTATTTGTTCAAGAAAGGGTTAACGCTGAAACAGATTGACAAATTAGGACCTGCTCCAGCGTATATACAATCGTTAAAAAATGGTCAGAAGAATTGATGACCCACGAGCTGGACGGCCATCAGCTTCGAGTACTGAGAATAACGTCGGAAATATTTGGGATTTCATACTCGGGGCCGTTGATCGAAAATCAGAATCAGGGCTTCGAAGCTTTCTGCGAGATGGGTACCGAGGCTTCTTTCAGCTGAACATAAATGCAACCGACTAACGATTTAGCGCAATTGTTTGGAGTTGTTTAAAGCCGATTCACCAAACTTTAGTACTGATGAAACTTGGTAAATCAGGGTTGGATTTACTTTCCTTTGGCAGGAGTTCGGGGGAGAAAGGTGTTGTATTTGGTAGAGGTTTGGTCCCTGATTAAAACAATACTATTCGCATTACGAGGTAACGCACTGTTTTCGAGCTTTTCAAAAAAAAAACAATTATTCAATGTATGTGGCGGTCAGTATAAATCGGGAGGTCTTTTTTCGAAGTTTGGATGATTTTTAGGAGATACAGTAGGACGAGATGGAACACCACACATATATTTTGTCGTACCGACAAAACAAATAGGCCACAGAACTTTTTAAATATGTTATTTGTAGTATTACAGATTCAATTTTTGACACAAACCACTTAGGATGTAGAGCGAGCGAAGCGAGCTCGGGACTTGGGGCACCTCGACTTAACGGATAGGTGACGAAGAGGATGGCGAGAGAGGATTCTGAGTGGTTATTTTCTTTTATGACCACCCAGAAATAGGAGCCCCGCGAAGCGAAGCCCGTCGACCGAGCCTTAAAAAGGGTAAGAGAAAGACTGAAGACTTAGGATGTAGAGCGAGCGAAGCGAGCTCGGGACTTGGGGCACCTCGACTTGGATAACGGATAGGTGACGAAGAGGATGGCGGGGCCTGCAAGGCCCCACTATCCTTCTGAGTGGTTATTTTCTTTTATAACCACCCATTCGCGGGGCTCCGTCGACCGAGCCTTAAAAAGGGTAAGGGAAAGACTGAAGGCTAAAAAAGAGTCTTAACCTCAAGATTTTAAAGCTCTGTCGACTGACCCTTAGGGGGAGTGAGGGGTAGATGGTGATGGATAAAGGGTTTTCCTAACTCCTTTACTTCTTCTTGAGGCTACAATTCCCATTCCAAAACATGTATTTCAGTAATTATAACAGCAAAATTGAATTCAAAACTTCATAATTAAAAAAAAACATTTCAAAACTACTACGTGTCGAAAGTTTTAGCTTGGGAGGGGGGAAAAATCCCATTTTTTTTCTTCCCACCCCTTCCCCTTTCGCTTCTCTCCGCGACGAAGCGACTCCATCATCGTCATTTTAATTATTTCATCTTTTTAAATTTGCTCAAGAATGGTGTAATACCTTTTCAGGGAGTGGTATCGGGGGTTAGGGGACACTTCCTCTCCCTCCCTTCCCCCTTCCCGTCCCGCTACTCCTGCCAAAGGATTCTAAATTTTTACCATGGAGTCTTTTTACATTCTCTCCTATCTGCTGTCAACGTGCAATACTCTTCCATACGATCCATCCATTTCTTTTTTGGTCTTCATCTAAGTACTTACTAAACAAACCTCTCTTATTCTGAGAGGAAACCCTAACCCAGCTATTGTGGGGTTGAGATGAAATTCAATTATATTTGATCCAGCGAGAGGCTTCGACCGCGTTCAATTAAATGTTGACAGAAGTGAAAACCTCAGGTGCCATCTCGAAACAAAGTGAGACAACGAAAGATAGATACACTAAAATTCGGTAATGCGAGAAAAAATTACTTTCAAGAAGGTACCACATTAATTTTAAAGATGGCGCTATAAGTAATATCGCGGCATGACTTGGCTATACGGTTTGACTTACACTGAGGGTTTGTATGTCTGTAATTTCTGAACTACAAAACTGATAAACTTTAAATATTTCGGAGACAATCTATGAAGTACCTCCTTTCGAACAAAAAAGAATGGATGAAATCTGACCGCGAGTTAATGAATTATAACTTAATACATACACATATACACGGGTGGCGGGAAGCGGCTGGATGAGGAGGGCTGAGGACAGGGTGTGGTGGCGCTCACTTGGGAAGGCCTATGTTCAACAGTGGACGTCCGCAGGCTGAAATGATGATGATGATGATGACATACACATTTTGACTTTGATGTCGTATTCCAGGGAAACCATGCTGAATTTCGGAATAAAAAGTATCCTTTGTCCTACTTCGGTATATAAACTCACATCATGCCAAGTCTCATTTTAATCCATCCAGCGGATTAGCCGTGATGCGTGGCCGTGAAATAGAGAGACAGACAGACAAACAGACAAAAATTAAACAAATTACAGTTTTGGCTTCAGTATCGACTAAAGAGTGCTCTGCAACAAAACATTTCGAAATATCTTCAATGTACGGAACGTGACCCGTTACAGTTGTACCTATTAATAAATAAATAAAATAATTATTATTGTATTATTAATATTATGAGAAAAAAATAACAGGCTAAACGAAGTTTGCCGGGTCAGCTAGTCTTTAATAAATCATTGCGATCAACGAGTTGAAAACCTTTTGTGTTAACTTTGAATCATGACTATTAACATAGTTGTATGTATATTTGTTCTATTCATTAATTAACGCCCATAATTGAAGGAAAACATTGAGACAATTACATTCGTACAATCGAGCAATTACAGAGACGGCAATTTAGGTACACACGGAACCGAAGCAATTAATTTTTATCCTCATATTAAAAAAGAAAAGGCCTGACTCATTCACTCACCGATAAATAGGTTCCCTTTATAACGCAGACAAGAGATAAGGAAGGTTTTCCCGAAATTCCCACGGGATAACATATGCATTGCAGGAGCGGATCAGCTTGGGAAGCGATGACATTTTTTAATATTTCGTAGTTTTGTTAAGAAAACACATATTTGTGAGGCAACCTGCATGCCTGAATTTAGATGTTAATGTATGTACCAATACGATTTCAGGGTTTGGATATCGTAATCATTTGTAAATTCTGCCCCCCGATTGGCTGACGGAAAACAGGAAACCAATCAGCGGGCAGAAATCATCAGGTTGCAAACGATTACGATAACGATGAATACGTTTTTCACAATCTGGGGGCAGTAACAAAATCGTAAAATGGAAACTTCACATCAATGTACCGCAATGTACCGTGTGAGAAAAAGAAGTAGCTTCGTTTGACTTCATACAAATTTTCGTTTTGCTAGAAAGGGATATAAGACCCTCCCACTCCAATATTAAAATTGAAATGTCTGGCTGTAACTTTGTAAATCTTCGTTGGATTTTAATATTTTTTTCAGTGTACGTCATTATTTTTACTAGTTTATCATAAAGAAATATTTTTTATCAAATTCAAAAGTAGTGTAATACCCAATTGGCACCATTGAATTGGTATTGTATCAAAACAAATAAAAACATAATCTGTTTAACGCGTGAGAATTATACCACATGCTAGTACATGACGATCTTTGTCTCGACCAACTGTGGAATTAAAACCGTTTTGTGAGCGCAAAACAAATATTTGTGGCCGTTTTTGGGAGTTCGTTTGAAGTCCCGTTCTATTCCACTCTCTCCGTTTCGTTTCCTCTATTTATTTTGTACACTACGGGAGAACTGCTACTGTATTCCAATGACGAAGTACGATGGTGTATTCGACCACAATTTTCCGATCGTAAACTGAAAATTTTCTCACGCAAATTAATCCAAGAAATATATTCTGAATAAATTAAAGAATATTGCAAGGGCTAGGTATGTTATAGGTTATGTCGTACATCACCGTAAAAAATAATTTCAGTTTCCAATAACTATTTCACTTTTGTAATACTCTTACCTCAAAATCGTTTTATCTAAAAATCATTTATAAACTATTTTCTAAATCAGAAATTCGCCTCACAAATTGTTTTGAAATAATTATGACATTAATTATGTCTGAAACACCAGAGAAGTATAGAAAAATAATATGATTATTTATCTATTCTCATATTATTACCTATTAATATGAGAAAAATCTGAGAGAAAAATAATACTATTACTTACTCAATGAATGATCTAACGTGAGATCTAACGTGACGCACAGATTCAGACTATACTTAATCACGCTAAAAAAGTTTGAGGTTACCTTTCTGTTCTAGGCAAGTGTACTATTAAAAAAATATTGAATTTGTTGTCGGGTGAGGGGTCATCGCTCTCTTTGTTTGGGGTAACCTTGGCAGAAGTCGGAACTTCGGAAGTTAGTGCCATTAGAACAAATGGCGAAAACGCCTCAGTAATTCTGTACACGTCATTATATTTTGCTACCGCGAGTAATAAGCCATTTTTACGACCCACTGCTAGCACGGGTCTTCTCTAAAAATTAGAAGGGCTTGGCCTTACGCTGACCAAGTACGGGTTAGCAGCTGCTTTATACATAGAGAATATTATGGAGAAACCTGCAAGCTTCCTCGCAAGAGAATATTATGGAGAAACTTGCAAGCTTCCTCACAACGTTTTCTTATACTTTACTTCGTCTTCATCATCCACTCGCGACCACTACCCTTTTCATACGTATAAATAAATGCATAGTACAACAAACTGCTTTTTATTTCAGTTATATTCAGTACTTTGACCAAAGCTTTGCCCAAATGATGATAAAGAAATAATTAAATGCACCTACCGTGGATAATGTGTATACTTATTCAAAATGATCTCGACAAAAATACGAATTTTCACGTTAAAAAGCGATGATGAACATGCAATTAAGTATAATTAAGATGTAATTTAAAAACGCGATGTTGTACTACAGTTGCGAGTCTGCCAAGAATTCGCACGCGATTGTCGCCAATTGTTTACGTTTCTTACAAAAAATAACACAATAGGTAAACTTATAAAATAAGAGTACATCTATGAGGTTAGTTTATTTCTATGTAATGTTTCAGTCAGTTTCTGCAAGTCTTCAGCGTTGGACGCATGCCCGCCCGCCCAACCCGCTCCGCCGCGATACCGGTAGAGTTGCGGAAAACTGAACTTTGAAAATTCAACTCAATTATACTGTGGTGTGAAAGTGTATTGTGAAGTTTAAGAAGGATTGAACGGTGATTTAATTTCAAGGTAAATTGAAGTTTAGATAAAATAATTCGGTGTCGTAATTATCAGCAACAGAAGGTCAAATTAAGTTAATTAAGCTTGAGTTAATAGAACAAAATGAAGTAAACAGGTAAATCTTCACCTAATAAACACTCATTTAGCGAATTTTGCAGCTCCGAGCAAATTAAATAAGTTCGAAGTCACGTTTCCGCTGTTTATTAAACTCGAAGTGGCTCTATTGTGTCAATAACTTTGCGAAGTCTTCTGGACAGAGACAACAAACAACAACAAAATCTTCTCCAGTTATAGGTATGCTAATTGAAGTTTTCTGTTAGTTAATGTCAATATGTTTTTTCTCCCAAATTCAAAGAGAGAGAGAGGGGTACTATAAGTACGAAATACCTTTCCGGGCTTTATATAAATCCCCTTAATCGGTGGTATTAATAAAATGGAAAATTCTTTTCAAAAAACCGACTTCGAATGCCACTACAAAGAGTGAAATAATTTTTAATGTACATACCTACACCAAATCGAAGTATATAGTCTTTTCTTCGTACATCAAGATACGAATGACTATGATTGTAAGAAACATTGCCCGACTTCGATGTAGGTAAGCAAGTACATTAAAAATTATTTCACTCTTTGTAGTGGCATTCGAAGTCGGTTTTTTGAAAAGAATTTTCCAGTTTATTTTTTACTTTTTAGTGGAAAACGACAAATGCACAAGGCATTGTAAAAAATGCCCAAATCGCTTGAAGTACCTATGCTTATAAAATCGAAAGAGTTCCCTCAATTTTTTCGAGATCCCATCATCAAATCCTGACTTGATGACTACAGTACTCTGTACTATAGTCATTAAGTAAGCATCTGCAAGAAAAAGCACTAGTAACTATAAAAAATACCCAAATCGTTTCAAATATACTAGCAAAATTTGAAGAGTTCCCTCGATTTCACCAAGATCCCATGATCAGTACCTGACCAGATGACCATTGGACAACCTGGAAAATATTACTCTTTCAAACAATAGCCAAGTCGATTCAAGTGTCCTTATAAAATTTGAAGAGTTCCCTCGATTTCTCCAGAATCCCATTATCAGATCTCGACTTGATGACAATGGGACCAACTGGGAAGTATACCTACCCTTTCAAACAAAAAAAATCCAAATCGGTCTACGCGTCTTCGAGTAATCGGTGAACATACATAATATAAAAAAAAGATCACGACGGATTGAGAACCTCCTTCTTTTTTTGAAGGTCGGTTAATAAAGGATGAACATTGCTTTAAACAGAAGCTGATCTTTGTAAATTCCTTTCTGAGCTTAGATATTTCTGGCCAAAATTCCGGAATCGAACTCTGATAAATAAATCATTTCAGCTTTGTTCTACAATTGTGTAATTATATTATAAATAAATAAAATAGCTTTTATTGTTTCCTTACAGTTACATTTCGCTTTTACATTTTTGTTTAAGTAATACACAATCAGCAAAACATTTCTAATTTAGGTGCTTAAGACTAACATGCACAAAGTTAATACTTATATGTTTAGTTTTAGCAAACAGTATAGGTAATGTTGTACAGTTTAAGTAGTTATGGCAAATGTATGATGGAACGTTAATGACAGTTCAATAAACACAAGTTGATTTAATAAACATTTACCAATTTATTAATCCTTACATCTTTTTGCTTCCATTTGTACGCATCTGTTTGCAAAATCATACTATGTCTAAATCTGATCCTTATTTGTCAACATTTGTAACATTTGTCTAACAATAGTTATACAATTTTATCACACCACATATGAAACATCTATACCACCACTACTGTTGCCTCAGTGCTGAGTAATATGCTACAATTATTAAGACTATTATTCTATGTAAGGACCGCTAAGCGGTAAAAGCCTCCTCCAAGACTTTCCAATTGGCTCGGTCTCTAGCCAACCTTGTCCACACTCTCCCTGCTACTTTGACTATGGGATCGTCCCATCTTTTGAATGGTCGTCCTTTTTTTCTCTTCCTTCCCAGTGGGTACCAGTTAGTTGTTATTTTTGTCCATCTATCGTCCTTAAGTCTTTGAAGATGTCCTGCCCATTTCCATTTAGATTTAAGCAGAATCTTTTTTATATTCTTTGCTTGAGTGCGAAGTCTTATCTCTGAGTTTTTTATACGATCTTTTAGTTTAATCCCTAGATAGCTTCTCTCAATTGCTCTCTGTGTGGTTTCTATTCTGTTGAGTTGTTTCTTTGTAAGTGTCCATGTTTGACAGGCGTATGTCAAACATGGAGTTAGACATACTTCCATAGCTTTAGTTTTCAGTTTATTGGGGAGAGTACCCTTAAATATATCTCTCATACTCCAGTATTTTTTCCATGTGTTCGTTATTCTTCTATTGATCTCTTTGTCCATTCCACTGCTAAATGAGATTTGATGTCCAAGATAAGTGTACTCATCTACATATTCAACGTTTCTTGATTGCAGTGTGACTGGTAGTTTTGTTACATTAGTCATAACCTTAGTTTTTTCGGTGTTGATTTCTAAGCCAACTGAGTTACTGTACTCATCGAGAGTTTCCAACATATATTGTAGTTCTTTGTGATCTTCAGTCAGCAGCACCAGATCATCCGCAAATCTCAGGTGCGTCAGATATTTACCATGTAGTTTGAGTCCCATTTTGTTCCACTCAAGATTTCTAAATATGTGTTCGAGGACGGATATAAATATTTTTGGGGACAGTGGGTCGCCCTGCCTGACCCCCCTTCTAATACTGAAGAATTGTCCAGGTGAGTCAATTTTAACTCTCGCTTTGCTATTTTTATAAATCACTTTTAATATTTCTATGTAATCGTTGTTTACTCCCTGTTCCTTTAAAGCGCGCCACATTGAATCGTGACTTATGGAATCAAAGGCCTTAGAGTAGTCTATAAAACCAATATATAACGGCATTGAAAATTCATTATATTTTTCTATTATCATTTTCAGGGTGTGTATATGGTCTACTGTGGAGTAATCTTTCCTAAAGCCGGCTTGTTCTATCGGTTGGTTCTCATCAATCTTGGGAGTTATTCTGCGTAATAGTGTACTTGCAAATACCTTGTACAAGCATGACATTAGGCTGATCGGTCTGTAGTTTGATATTTGTTTGGGATCTCCTTTTTTATATAATAGAATAATATCTGAGGATGCCCACTGTATAGGGATTGTTTTCTCTCTCATGACCCGGTTGAATATTTCCGTTAGTGGCTTAGTGAGGGCTTCTTTCCCAGCTATAATCATTTCGTTATTAATTCCGTCTGATCCTGGGCTTTTGCCTGGTTTAAGTTTCTTGATAGAGTGCTCTACTTCGTTTTCCATAAATAATGGCGCTGGGTCTTCATTGGACAAGTTTGGTGGTGTTATATTTAATGGATGGTGTTGAGTGTCATAGAGGTTTTCGTAATAACTAGTAGCTATGTGTGTTATCTCCTTTCTGCTGGTTGCTAAAGCACCATTCTTCGATTTCAAGTGACACATGAGGCTTTTTGAACTCTTTAAGCACTTGTAGGCTTTTTTGATAGCTCCTGACTCATTGATATATTTTTCCAAAGTTTGTAGCCTGTGATTTTGTTCGTTCGCTTTAATTTTATCGTTAATCTCTCTATATAGCTTACTCAATTTGTATTTTTCTTGTTTTGTTTTCCCCTGTTTGTTAGCTAAATTGTGTCTTTGGTTGATGAGTTCTTTTATTTCCTCTGTTATTATGTTTTTCTTCTCTTTTATCTTTGGTATTTTTGCTTCTGCAACACTGTTGAGGATGCAGTTTTCGACTCTGTTGTAGTACTCTTGTAGGCTTAAGGAAGGAGAAGAGTGGGGGTTTTCACTGCAATGTGTTAATTCTTGTGTCAGAATATTGTTAAAGATCTTAGGGTCAAAGTTGGCTTGAGGTTTTTGCTTGTAGTGCTTCCGCGACTTCTTTCTACTATTCAGATTTAGCTCTGCTCTCACTATACGGTGGTCACTAGGAAATTTAAATCTGCTCAGAGTTTTTACATCCTCTATTATTTTTGGAACGTTAGTCGTAATGAAATCAATTTCATTTCGTGTGATTCCATCTGGAGATTTCCAAGTCCATCTCCTACATTGAGGTTTCTTGAACATTGTGTTCAATATTTTTAGTTGGTGTTGTTGGCAGAAGTCAATGAATAGTTCTCCTCTCTCGTTTCTGTCTCCGTAGCCGTATTTTCCCAATGCCAGGCTGTCTTCTTCTGTGATTTGACCAACTTTTGCGTTCATATCCCCCATTAGTATTATGTTATTTGTGCTTTTTTCAACAGCTTTCTGGAGACAATCGTAAAATGATTCTATATCGTGCATTTCAGCTCGTTCAGTGGGAGCGTAGGCTTCTATGATTGTGAATAGTTGTTCACTTAGTTTAACATGAATCAGGGCAACTCTTTCCGATATAGGAATGAAGTCTTGCACTTGGATATCGTTTGACTTTTTGACCAGGAAGCCTACTCCTCGTTCTCCTTTTGTTTCCCCATAGTTATATAACACATAATTTCCTTTGTCTTCTATGCTCCATCCTTGTCTTCTTACTTCAGAGATCCCAATGATGGACCATTTTATTTCTGATAAAGCGTGCTCAAGCTGTACTAGTCTCTCATTGCTAAGAAGGGATCTGACATTAAGTGTAGCTATGTAGTACTTATTGGTTTTTGAATTGTTTTTGCTTGGAGGGTTATGGTCTACTGCCCCCGCGGTGACCAGCCGTGGTGGGGGAGATGTGGGAGTTGGAGGGGGCTGTGTTTTTTGCTATAGTTTCTCTACTTCAGTTCTGGGAGTATTTTTTGAAATCTGAAACATGTCATTCTTGTTACTGCTTTCGGAGTGTCTTGATACGAAGGGTAATATTGTCTGGGACATTTGTGTGTTGTTTGTAGTAGGATTGCCATTGGGTTTCCTGCCTTGTGTGTTTTCTGCATGTTTTTTCATGAGAAATTTCTTTGTTTTTTTCGGCTGTTGGTTGGCCTTAGTTTCATCAGAGTAGATGTCAGGTGATAGAGATAAATTCCTTTTGGTGCTTTTTCTGTTGTCATCTATAATTATGATTTTATCGTATTTCAGTATTGCTTTGTTTCCTTTATCTCTTTCTTCTTTTAGTTTAGTTTGGAGTTCTTTGCGTTTGGCAATATTGCGTTTGGCGTTTGGCGTTTGGTAATTATATTATACTACTGACTAAAGGTGTGTGAAGCCTGCCAAACAGGGTTTGCTAGCGCGGTGAGTTAAGCCAAAATCGCAATCATTCTATGACAACCCAAAAGTGGGCCGTAAAAAGAGGGTGAGGAGTACCTAATGTAGAATTCATTAGACATGTTACGTTCGTTTTTTCCAAGTGAAATTCGTTCTAAAACTCATTTCATACATAAGTTAACTCATTAATGCCGCACGCCGTGTTCACATTCCCTTCGCCCTGTGCGGTGTGCGTGAAAGCCTATACCGCCCAAGTGTAAGCTACTGAATTAAATATGCGTAACGCAAAGCCGTGAGCGGAGCCCACGGGTCACAAAACAATTTCTGTTTGTTCCACGTACATAATGGATTACCACTTGTGAATGTTTGGCATTTCGCCTGTTAACGTTTCCCAACTTATTAACGAGCTGTAAGTCTCTTGAGGGGTACTTACAATGTGTCGGCCGAACATGTTCTTAAGATTGTATACCTGTAAACTTTCATGCAAAAATTGGTTGCCTGTAAAGTCGGTTTACTGACGATAGTTGAACGTGACAACGTCTTCTTTGTCACTCGTTCCGCGCTCGCGAGGTAACGCCGGTAACGACGCATGAGCGAGGTAACGCCGGTAACGCCGGATGAGTCATGTTTTTTCGTGCGTGCAATCGGCTCTATCGATTTATAAGACGTTGTCACGTCAAAAGCGATAACGTTTTCCTAAATGTAAATGTAGTCCGATTTATAATTTTTGACGTGACAACGTCTTATAATTCGATAGAGCCGGTTGCACGCACGAAAAAACATGACTCATCCGGCGTTACCGGCGTTGCCTCGCTCATGCGGCGTTACCGGCGTTACCTCGCGAGCGCGGAACGAGCGACAAAGAAGACGTTGTCACGTTCAACTATCGTCAGTAAACCGACTTTACAGGCAACCAATTTTTTGAATATGTTGCAGATACTATGAAGTACTATGCTCGTCGTTTTACTTTTTTAAGAAATATTGCATAAATTAAAAGTTATTTGAGTCCAAATATCCACATTTTTTACCTAAAAAAATTGGTTGTCTGTAAAGTCGGTCTGACGATAGTTGAACGTGACAACGTCTTCTTTGTCGCTCGTTCCGCGCTCGCGAGGTAACGCCGGTAACGCCGGATGAGTCATGTTTTTTCGTGCGTGCAACCGGCTCTATCGAATTATAAGACGTTGTCACGTCAAAACTTGCTCGAGTATTTTTGACGTGACAACGTCTTATAAATCGATAGAGCCGGTTGCACGCACGAAAAAACATGACTCATCCGGCGTTACCTCGCTCATGCGGCGTTACCGGCGTTACCTCGCGAGCGCGGAACGAGTGACAAAGAAGACGTTGTCACGTTCAACTATCGTCAGTAAACTGACTTTACAGGCAACCAATTTTTTTGACGTGACAGCGTCTTATAAATCGATAGAGCCGGCTGCACGCACAAAAACATGACTCATCCGGCGTTACATCGCTCTGAGGCGTTCCATGTAAGGCTTGAAGTGCAAGCGAGAGTTGTCACGTTCAACTATCGTCAGTAAACCGACTTTACAGACAACTAATTTTTTTATTTATTTAAATAAACTAAAATACTGAAAAAATAAAACGTACGAGCCTAGATTAAGGTGTACTGAATCTAATGACACCAAAATTGTCCAATGTGGGGGGTGTTTGGGGGGGTAAAAACGTTATCGGCCAAAACCATATTTCAAGAATAAATGTAGGCCTAGCTCTGGACTTGCAACTCTTTCTATACGAGCACAGATATCATTTTTGAAAAGACCTATTCGCGATCCAATCCACTAAGAAGCTATTTGAAATAGTAATTGATCAGTTTTTAGCCTCTTCGTATACAGAGGGATACAGTTTGTCTAAAATTTTCTATGTGATATAAATTCTCACAAGGAAATCTTCTTTGGTGCGGTTTTTGAATTTATAGGAGGGTGTTTTTATTCTTATTAAACCACCAAACCATTTTCATGTGAAATATTGCCAAGACGAGACTATCCATCTCGCACTGTTTTTTTTTTTTTTTTTTTTTTTTTTTTTTATTCTGATAGGCTTGCGCTTGACTACAATCAAGTCTGATGAACAGAAATGATGAGGTCTAGGATGGAGCGCGCTTGCCTAGAAAATGCCTATTCACTATTCTCTTGAAGGCACCCAGATTGTATTTGGCTGGAAACACGGAAGCTGGAAGGGTGTTCCACACCTTAGCGGTTCGTATCAGAAACGTAGAAGAAAAGCGTTTCGTCCGAGTACGCTGGACATCAACCACATAAGGATGCCAATTCTCTCGACGTCTCGCGGTTCTATGGTAGAAAGGTGAAGGAGGCACAAGGTTGTGGAGTTCTTGAGCACACTCTCCAAAATATATCCTGTAAAAAACCGCTAAACAGGCAACACTGCGTCGGTGTTCTAAACTGAGCAGTTTCGCCCGTGTTAGCGATTCCTTGCCGATTATTCTGCGTGCGCGGCGATCAACCGAGTCCAATGCATCGAGCTGGTATTTGGCAGATCCATCCCATAGGTGACTGCAGTACTCCATGCCGGAACGAACTTGGGCTTCATACAGCGTCAAAAGCTGTTCGGGCTTGAAGTACCGCTTAACCTTGTTCAGGATGCCAAGTTTTTTGGCCGCTGTTTTTGCCTTTTCCTCGATGCATTTCCCAAAATTGAGATTGGGTGAGATGTTAATACCCAGGAGGTCGATATGATCGCTAATCGGAACGGATACATTTTGAAAAGTGGGAGCCAAGGTGAAGGGGCTCTTTTTTGCGGTGAATAAGCACGCTTGCGTTTTGGTAGCGTTAAACTTGACTAGATTAGCGTCACCCCACTCAGACACTTCTTTTAGAGTCAAGTTTACGCGATCTACCAATGCCTCTCTTAGCCCTAAAAGCCTACTGTCAAAAGTTTTGTAAACAACAAAAAGAAAAAATATAAAAGGTAAAAGTCCTACATTTTATATTTTTTCTTAATTGTGTCTGCTATAGTTTGCGTATACAATTACAGCTTTCTATAACTTCAGAAAGTATCCTAAGATTTGTTTATCGTCATTGAAACTTTTTGAGTTTGATAAGTCTGCTATTGACATCATATCACGATAAATTTTGTTTATCTGGGGTGTGGTTCTCGAAAATATAAAATTGTACATTGGCCAACCATCGCCACGCAGCCACCACCAGCCAATTGGCGCCTTGGCTGAATAATAATAAAATTGATGCAAGCGTTAACCAATCAGCTGCATAGATGAGCTGCATAGATGATGCTAGATGTAAGGCCGTCGCTGCTATAAGTATTTTTGCAGAATCAAGGGGTATAATCAAAACACAAGTTATGATGGTCCAAAAAAAAACAACAAACGCTTCGAGAAAGATAGGTTGGGTCTAGGCGCTTCGCTTAGCCTCTTTTAGCGGTAATTTATTTTTAATTCTTTTAATATCATAAATGTTAATAAGATAATAAGGATAGTACAATAAGTACAAAGATAATAGCTATTAGATCAGCTTAAAGGCTAAGAAGCTTAAATAATAATTTTCTACAAACCCGAATAAAGGTAGTTGCATGAAATAATCGGGTAGAGACTAGAGAGGGCTTGATCCCCAGCGACCGCACCTCTTCGTTGTTCGTACACTAACCTTTTTGCGCACCGGACTATTTCATTGGTTTTTTCTGTAAGACGGCTAGTTTGTGCAGCACTGTTTATAATTTATGTCATTACTAGCTGACCCGGCAAACGTTGTTTTGCCTTATAAATTTTTCTCAATGGACATAAAAATAGATAACAACACGCTCCCAGACCCAGAGATTCTGAAAATTTCATGACGATCGTTCCAGCCATTTCGGAGGAGTTTATGGTAACAAAGAAAAGCGAGAGAATTTTATATATTAGACTAGCTGACCGGGCAAACTTCGTTTTGCCGTTTAGGGACATAAAATATAGATAACAACCCGCTCCCGGACCCAGAGATCATACCCTGAAAATTTCATAACGATCGGTCCAGCCGTCTCGGAGGAGTTTGGTTACAAAGAAAATCGAGAGAATTTTATATAGGTATATTAGAAAGATCATGTGCCATCTTCGAAACGAAGTTTGGCGATCAACTTACGGAATTGGCTATTTTCCTACTGTGGAATTTGATAAATATTATTACCTTATTATAAACTAGGATAAAAGTAATTACGTACGCTGAAAAGAAATTTAAAATCCAACATAGATTAACAAAGCTATATTTAATTTTGAAGTGGGAGGGTCTTCTATCCCTTTCTCGCAAAACGAAAATTTGTATGAAGGAACACGAAGCTACTTTGGTATTCGTAAGATGCGACCTGATGCGACCATGCGACGTCAAAATTTAATATCGCTATCTCTGTCTATCTTTAATTCTATCTGTCTATTTTTAAATGATTATAACTTTTTTGTTTGATCGATTAAATTAGTTTTTTCAGTGTTCGTCATTATTTTTATTTTAGTTTATAATAAAGTGATAAAAAAATTGGAGTCAAGTAGGTACCCAATTATATAGATCTCTGTAATGTCTATGACTTCCATTATCGCCCTCTTAACTTTAGCTAGGTACTGTCCAACCACTAGTTTTTGGTTAACCACATTTTTATCATCTATCCGTATAATAAACTGGCCTGCAAAAGTAAGTATCACACTTTTCAAATTATTTTTTTTAAAAGTGTGATAGGTACTTACTTTTGCAGGCCAGTGTAGTAACTACCCTTGCGTGAATTTCGGGTTTTCACCAACTCTAGATTTTTCCGGCATAAAAAATACAATTATGATCTACAGTTATCTGTGACTACACGTTGTCACTGTGACACATGTTTGTCTTGATAAAAATTTCTGTAGATTTCTACAATATTCTTGATTATATTTTTTTGTAAATGTTTCTTTCGTGTCTGTTAAGATAACTTGTAAGCTAGTCATGACAAATGAGACTTTTTTGGAGAAGAAACTTTATTGCATAAACAAATTCGTGATTTCAAATCTGACCTTGTTTAGTTATTTATAAATTACTTGTACTATCTCGATATTATATCTTTAGAAAATAGGGTTATTCATGATAGACATCCAAGTAAATACTTGTCAAATGCTGATATCCCATTTGAATATAATATTTTGGATACGAATTTTAGCAAGTCCACAATAATATTACAATCGAGGTAGCTTTACGAGAATTGTTCACGCGATATTCGGGTGGGCCTTGATGTTTCATATTGAACTATATAATTATTGCATGTTCGACATATTTTTGTCAATTACGTGCTTACTCATAAATTTTAGTTAAATTGGTAGAGGCGATTAGTAAAGATGAAGAAAGGGGATTTAAAATGAAAAAGAAAAAAGAGTGCAGAGCTGTTAAAACTAATTTTAAATACGATTCTCTAGGATTTTGCATTGTGAAGTCAACGTCTCCTGAGGATGTCCCGGTGTCGGGACGAATTGCGTGTCGAAGAAAGTGTTAGAAAATTGTGTGTGGTATTTCATATGGGCAGTATTCCTTCATATTGTACCGTACAGAATCTTTTCAAGTAGCGGATTCTTGCAAAACAAATTAAACTGTCCTGCTAATCTCAGATAAGTACCTAGATAAATAAGTTTTGTTTCTGGCTCTCAGTGGTATGTAACACTAAACATACTAGATTAAAGATATCACCGATATGCAATAAGTAGGTATATGTAGTTCAATCCTTGAAGACACGCCCGCTAACTTCTTACAAATCGTACGAAACATAAATATAGGAGTGGGGTGCGTCTTCGGTGATTGAACTATCTATACCCACCCATCTTTCTGATAAATATTAGCTATTAGACTTCTCGAATGGAAAGAAGTAAATGATGAAAAATGGAAGAAAAATTGTAGAGCTAAATATTTCCAAAAGTATCTAGCTAGTTACTAGCTATTTTAAAGGGACGAAACATATTTTAAGAACTAAAATACCTATCTTTTCTGGATCACACACAAAAATATTGAGTCACATAAATGTTATATGATAGGTTGTCATAGTGGCCGCGCCTCAGGTAAGTATTCATAATGAGTGCGTATACACTATACACCGTACAGTAGCTATTAGGGCATATCCCTACTATGATAGATACGAGACAGGAATCTACTGAAATGAGCATAATGGGATTTGGCTTATAATAAAATTATTTCATGTCTTGAGCATAACTCGACTACAGCTACAGCTTTTTATTCAACAACGTAACAATAAAAGCTAAATTATAAAATAAAAATTAAAAAACCGACTTATCCTCTCATCAAACTATGGTTTTCTCATGGATGCCACTGTCAAAATTGGACCAAATTGAAATGGTATACTTGGTACACGGGAAGCATCAGCGTTCGATAAAAATAATTCTCAAAATCGGTTCAGTCAAAGGTTAACAACCATAAAAAAACGGTCGAATTGAGAACCTTCTCCATATTTGAAGTTGATTGAGCTCCGCATCTACGGGGCGTATATCCGTTCTCGTCTGACGTATGCGGCACCTGCTTGGTATGCCCTATGTTCAGCCACCCAGACGCGCCGGCTGCAGGTACAACAAAACAAGTGCTTGCGCCTGATTGTAGGAGCCCCGAGGTACGTCAGGAATGACGTGATACACCGGGACACCAGGACGCCCACCGTGGAGGAATTTGTCCGCACCCTCGCACAACGCCTGTTCGCTCGCGCGGACTACGGGCCGTGCGCGCATCTCCACGGGATCGCACCACTCCTCGATCGACCACCAAACGGGCGTCCGCTACCTCACGAGCTCCTGCGGTCTCCATCCCCCGCGCGGTTGCGCGTAGACGGCGATGGAGACGATGATGACGACGCGAGGTTCACTCAACTGGACCCCGACATCCCCGCGCAGGGCAGCGACATGACCGCTGACCGCGCGGGGTCACCAGCCAATCAAGACCCACAGGCCACAAGCCAGGACGGCGAGGCCTTAGCCCCTTACCGGGGCTAGAAGAACGACACCGGGGGCGCGCTGCGCCTCCGCGACACATCGCCCGGGTAAGGAGGCAAGCCTCGAGGCCCGTACCCCCGAAGAGACTCGTTCCCTTCGGAGAAGACCACGCTGCTGATTGAAAAACCCGAGTTTGCAGAGGGCTAATTCCACGCACAACATCCGTGTTGCCCTGCAATATTCCGCATTGACAACGGGAAGCAGAACTCTTGGTCTGCCACGGTTGCCTATGTAATGGTATTAAATTAAATGTATATGGTATCAGCAGGCCAGATAGTTGAATTACGCTTCGTGACAGATCGGTTACGAGTTATTAAAGATCCATTCGTCTCCTGTTCACTGAAAACACCCACCTCTTTCCATCTCCATTCCGCTTGTCTCCACTTCAACGCAAACGCGCCCTTAGATATAGTAAAATCCATTAGTCCCCACCCGTTGATGTCTACTGAATCTGTGCCGTTAAAGCGCACCGTAACTCGTAAATAGTTTCTAAGCCGCGATTCACACCGCAATTTGCGGAGACTTTGACTTTGAGTAAGTAAACTTGTAAGTTGTAACAGATCTGGGCATGGGCGCTCTACAAGGTAAACCAACACTTTGCCTGCTCTACATAATAAGTTTCAAATGGATCATTTCATTTACATAATCCTCTGTACATTACATAAAATATCAGGTTTTTAGGGTTCCGTACCCGAAACGTAAAAAAAGGAACTCTATTACGGAGACATCTCATCACGAAATATCTTAAAAATATGTTATAATTTTTCATACTTTATAAGATATCTTGTATTACAACAATTACATTTTTGAAAAGAGCAAGTGTTGAGTTTGTTGCCAGGTATTCTCGGTGCAAACTTGCTTTTCGAACCTGGCGGTAGAGTTTTGACTATTCATGAAAGCCTATTATTTAGGCCTATGTGAAAATAAATATTTGCATTTTTGTTTTTTTCATTTTCACTTCGCTATCCGTCCGTCGGTCCGTCCGTCCGTCTGTCACCAGGCTGTATCTCTTGAACCGTGATAGCTACAGACTTGAAATTTTCACAGATGATGTACTTTTGTTGCCGCTATAACAACAAATACTAAAAAATATAATAAAATGAATATTCTCCCGTACAACAAACGTGATTTTTTGCTTGTTTTTGCTCGATATTAATAACGGTAAAAGGTAGACGTTTTAAATTTTCACAGAATATTTAATTATATATTTGCTTTAAAAATAAATAGTTAAATTAAAATAAGAAAACTATTTAAGGGGGGCTCCCATACAACAAACGTGATTTTTTTTGCTTGTTTTTGAATTTACTGGGCAGGGGTGTTTAGTTTACTTTAATACTATTGAGAATTGGTCTTGATGGTACGGAACCCTCAGTGCGCGAGGACTCCCCGACCGACTCGCACTTGACCAATTTTAATACAATATTATACAAGCCGAAAAACGCCGGTGTACGCCTGTTTTCTCGATCTCTCCAAAGCTTTCGACTTAGTGTCGTATGATGTGCTGTGGGAAAAGCTGGGGAGAACGGGTGTGCCACCGGAGTTGCTCAGTGTGTTGCGCTTCTGGTACGCGAACCAACTAAACTATGTTAGATGGGGTAAGGAGCTCTCTGACGCGTACAGGTTGGAGTGCGGTGTGCGGCAGGGAGGATTGACATCACCGAAGCTGTTCAACCTGTACGTAAATGACTTGATCGTGGAGCTCAGCAAACAGCCAGTCGGATGCTGGATCGACGGTGTCAGTGTCAATAATTTAAGCTATGCTGATGACATGGTGTTGCTGGGCCCCACGGCGGGTTCTATCAGAGAGCTGCTCAAAATCTGTGAAAAATACGCGGACAGGCATGGACTTATATATAATGTGACCAAAAGTGAATATCTGATCTTTAAGGCTCCACGTAAGCAAGTGGAATACGAGCCGCGTATAACGCTAAACGGGACGTCACTCAAACGAGTGTCTGAGTTTAAATATCTGGGGCACTATGTAACGGAGGACCTTAAGGATCAGATAGACATTGAAAGAGAACGTAGAGCCTTAGCGGTAAGGTGCAACATGTTGGCCCGCAGGTTCGCCCGATGTAGTAAGGAAGCGAAAATAACCCTTTTTAAGGCATATTGTCAAACCTTCTACACGGGCGGCCTGTGGACCAACTACACCCAGAAAGCTATGGACACGTTGAGGGTCCAATATAACAATGGTTTCAGGATGCTGTTGGGCTTGCCGCGGTTTTGCTCAGCGTCATGCATGTTCGCGCAAGAGCGAGTTGATGACTTTTATGCAATTATACGGAAAAAGACCTCATCCGTCCTGGCAAGACTGCGTTCGAGCTCCAATAGTATCCTGAAAATGTTAGCGGTAAAGTTGGACTCTCCGTTTCTAGCACATGCCGTAAAGGTTCTCGTTAATTAATTAATTAAGTGTATTTAATGAAGTGTATTTTTACTAACATAGTTTTTAAGTTAAGTTTGTTACTAACCAATTTGGGCCATTGTAGTCATCAATAAAGAAATTTATTATTATTATTATTTAATATTGCTTTGTAATCCACATTTTTACAACACAAGTTAATCTGTTAAAAACATTATAAAACTCTCCCCACACCGACGGACAAAGATAAAACGGATGGCACGAGCATAAAAAAAGTTGCAAAAATATCAAGCGTTGCCGTTATACTTTGAATTTTTAAAACTTTTCGTTTTTCATTTAAATGGTAGGCGGCGAAAAGCCTGAATCCTGAAATTACAGTTATATAATTTCGTAACAAACGGTTAATTTTAAATATTTTATTAGGATCTGACGTTGATGGGTATAATTAACTCGCTAATGTTTCAACTTCTCAGCCACAATTACTGTTTTTATAACGTCGAGGGTAGCTAACGATCCAGTGTTACTTTTATGTAATTTACTAAGTAAATAGTATTTGCTCAAGATAAATAATATTTTAATGATATTACGTCTACATTCTTCTACATCTTGGGCACATATACCTAGTCCAGTCATTTAAGATTAAATTAGGTAAGAATCTCGGAATTCGAGATACCCAGCTGTAAGTCTGTAAATACTTGTATGTTGACACCCTAAAAGTTGTCTCGAAACCTACATAATATGGTAGGGCGTAAGCAGCTATTAAATTTCAAGGTCAAAGGTCACAAAAATCGGTTTTTTGCGCTTTTTTTGGGAATATCTCATTTCCTATTTATGAGAAAACTTACCGTTTTCGAGAAAAATCCACAAAAACCTCAAATTTTGACGTTTGACCCCGAATAACTTTTGTTGCACACATAGGATTGATGGGGACTTTTGACACTTTATTCCTTGTGGTAAACCTAAGGTCTCTACGAAGATTTGGCTCTGTTGGAATTATTGTTATTTGACCACTATTTTTATGTCTAACTTGACCGGACTACTAATCGTACCAGTAGCAGGCAAGGGCTTTGTACTTCAGTTGAGTAGGTGCATTGTTATTTGTTACGTATACGTCGCGTCGTCTGTATTCCTACAGACTGCACGTCGCCTGGAGGCGGTTCTGAGCATCAGTCCACAATATTACTAGTACCTACTTGTATAGCTCACATGTCATACGAATTCTGCAAATCAAACACACAAACTTTTTAATTAACGGACTTTGTAAGTTTTTAACGAAATTGATATTTCAGTTCCACAAATAAGAATATTACGTCAAGATAAACAAGTCCACGTGATATGAATACCATCAGTAGGTAACGTTTTCTAAGTTCTTGACAATTTTGCGATAAGCACTTGGAAAATGGAAAAAGCGCCCCTTTACACGATTTGAATAATAAAATGGGGTCCAAACAGGGTTCAAAGGCGGGGAATTGAATAACTTAGGTGTTCAAAGCAGTTGCTTATGTTTGCAGGAGTTGACTATGTTTGTAGACTTTATATACGTGAAAGTCACATTATAGTTCGTAGTTGGTATAACCGTAAATGGAGGGTTCATTTTTTTGACGTGACAACGTTTAATAAATTGATGAACACTAGTAGCACTCATGAAAAATAGTACCGTTCCGCGTACCGTTCCGCGTAACGTTACCAAGCGATAGAGAGGCACGATAAAAATTACATTAAATAATGATTATGATTATGACTATGATTATGATTATGATTATGATTACGATTTCGATTATGATTGCGATTATGATTATGACGTTATCACGTAAATCTATCGTCCGTAAACCGACTTTACAGACAACCAATTTTTTTTTATTGAAGATAGGCTTGCGCTTGACGACAATCATGCCTGATGGAAAGCAATGATGAGGTCTAGGTTGGAGCGCGCTTGCCTAGAAAATGCCTATTCACTCTTATCTTGAAGGCACCTACGTTTTACTGGGCTGGAAACACGGAGGCTGGAAGGGCGTTCTACACCTTAGCGGTTCGTATCAGAAACGTGGAAGAAAAATGTTTCGTGCGAGTTTGTTTCGTGGATTTAAAAATAATATCTCTTTGGGACATAACAATATTTTGGATTTATGTTACCTACGCGACCTCGTTATCTCGAAAGGACTTCTACCGCTCCAGAAATATGAAAATGATAGACGTGTGCAAGCCGCTGACTTGTGTGCCCATAAAAAAAAATAATTACAAAGGACCGTGCCAGGAAATTTCTCTTTTGGTGCAACTGTTACGCATTATATACAAGCTGCATATAAAATTGTATCCACAGGAAAATAAATTACGTAATAAATATTTTTTTGAAAAGGTGGAATGAAGCTTTTGGTAAAATGTTTTGATATGCAACCGTTCTTGAAATTAATCGAAGAATATTAACTGTGCAGTGTGAACTGTGCAGAGCTTGCAGATATTGGAATTAACGGCGTACAAGCCGTATTTAAGTGAATTTGAATGCAGGTTTACGTAAAAACTATAAAGACAGTTACTTTCAAATTTGAACGTCATTTATTTTGGGTCTTTAATCTAAAATCGCTAAGAAGCAGAAACACGATTGGATAAAATTTTCTCGATAGAAAGTTCTCCCAAAAGTTGCTCCAAAATCTCAGTTTTCCTGTTTTTTATTGGAAACTATAATGGATGTAATTTTAATTTTTGTTTTAATGCACCGATAACAATATCCAAAAACGCTTGGAAACTGATTTTTGATAACTGACTTAGTTTTTGAGTAATTAGGCAAAAGGTGGTTTTTCTGTTATATTCTTCCGCGACGCTGCATGTCGCACCTACCAACGTATCCGTGAGAGTGAGAAAGACAAAAATAAATTCTATAAATCCCCTTAATGTTTTACTAATATGTATTAATCATAATTCCAGTGTCGAAATATGAAGCAGAAGCGAAATGGTGCCCATTCTAATACTGCTGCCATTTCTAGTTGGAACGATTTACCAAAGTGATACCAAAGTGGAAAACACAAGAGATACATTTAGATTAAAAAAACTCTTTAGATAGAATACAATAAAAGTATTATGTAAGATGAATTTAATTTCCCTGTGGAATTAAACCGTACCCAATTACACTCACACATACTCCGTAAATGTCGTCAGGTGATAACTTCGTTACGTACCCGCATGCTCTTTTTGATAAGAACGTCATATAACTCTACGTTATCGAAAAAATCTACTCGTGATTCGAAGCGTATAAATCTTTATACGCCAGATTCACCCACGACATTTTTTTACACCCCATAAAAATACGCTGTATAAAATTCATGAGGTTGATATTTCGGTCGATTTATTAGTAAAGGTATGGTAGCGATTCGAGAGATACTGAGAAATTTGGAAGGGGTGTTCATTACGGTTTTGGGTTTAGCTGATACAGTAGTCGTTGCATATTCCGATGTTGGTCTTACGACAGCTTGGGTCAAGCCTCGTCTTTTCCGCACGTGTTGTACAGGAGGCGGAGCGGTTAAAAATAATATAATTAGTTTGGCTGTAGACTTTTTCTCAATGCAGGTCGCGTTTGAACCCTCGTAAACTTAGTTTTAATTGACTTGTAGTTACCACCATATACATCGCAAATATCATATTAACCTTTTTAAGAGCCTGTAGGTTATATTTTTTATGAAAAAGAGGTATTTTAAATTTAGAATTTTGATCTGCAAGGGGATTTATTGAATTTATTTTTGTCTTTCTCACTCTCACGGAGATTTGGTAGGTGCGACATGCAGCGTCGTGGAAGAATATAGCAGAAAAACGACGTTTTACCTAATTACTCAAAAACTAAGCCAGTTATCAAAAATCTGTTCTAAGCGTTTTTGGATATTATTATTACCGATACATTAAATTAAAAATTACAATTACATCCATTGTAGTTTCCGATAAAACATAGAAAAACTGAGATTTTGGAGCAACTTTTGGGAGAACTTTCTATCGAGAAAATTTTATTCAATCGTGTTTCTGCTTCTAAGCGATTTTAGATTAAAGACCCAAAATACATGACGTGTAAATTTGAAAGTAATTGTCTTTATAGTTTTTGCATAAAACTTCATTCAAAATCACCTAAATACGGCTTGTAGGCCGTTAAGTAATAACAATGGGACGCTCTTTGATAACTTAGCATACTTACACAACCTAAATTAGGAGAAGGTTCTTACCTTCCCCTCTTTTCATCTTTTGCAGAAAAACTTTATGAACTCCAGTCTCCATATAAGTATCGTGGTGTTTATCTAGCTCAGATTACTTCCGGGTACGCGCAAAATCCTCTAAGTTTCATTGACATGAACGGTATGGGGACGCATATTAGGTGTAAGAGAAAACGTTTCATAGATTTGTGAATGCTGACCGACACAAAAATTATAATCAACCGGACAGATAAGTCAGCGAAAGATATTTTAAATATTTTCAACCTTCATTAACACCCCCTTAAAATGAACCACGGTCTCTTGGTATATAAAGGCTATTTCTGTTCAAATCGACCTTCGGACGTCATTAATGAGCGTAATGTATTTATTGATTTACTGTTTCCTTTGAGATCGTCCATTGTGGCTTATGATTAGGTAGGTATATGTTACGAAAAAGTAATTGTTAACGTCTTTGTGCCACCTGGCGGTAATGGTTTGTGATAGCCCTTAATCAAACTTAATGGAAAGTAAAATTAACAAAGTAGTTAAATTTTGACCAACTTGGGTGGAGAGCTTTCGAAAGACACTATGACAAATGTTTGTAAAAAACCTTATTGACGGAAATCGGTGTTTATGACATTTTTATATAGGTTGTCCCACGGCGACGCAATGTATAGGAAGTACCCTAACTATTGTATGGATAGTCCTGGTTTAACCAGGCAATTATTTAAAATCTATAAATGCATTTTAAATTGCTTTAAAATTGAAGTGAAGTCTTCATTCAGTGAAATGCTCTATCTATACTTATAATAAATCTGTAACAGGTCAAATTCTGTACATTAAAGATATTTTGAAAATTTTTTTTCGAGGGCACTCTAATATCGGTTCTGAACCCAAAACTGTATTTTTTTTCATTTTTGTCTGTCTGTCTGTCTGTCTTTCTGTATCACGGCCGCGCATCACGCCGAAACTACTGAATGAATTCCAATGAAACTTGGTATGTCTTGAGTTCATACTACGAGGAAGGACATAGGATACTTTTTATCCCGAAATTCAGCATGGTTCCCTTAGGAGAGGGGATAAAAGTTAAAATGTATACTGAGTTGTAAATCATTAACGCGTGGTCCGATTTCATTCATTCTTTTTTTGTTAGAAAGGGGATACATTAAAGATTGTTCTGTAAATATTTCAAAGTCATCGGTTTTGTAGTTCAGAAAAAATAGACATAATAACCCTCAGTATTTGTCCAAATAGCTTGAAACACGGAATATGCAGAAAACTTTGATATAAACAAAATAAACAGAATCAAACGAATCGCACATAAAATGAAAGAGCGTAAAAAAATACTCGATCCGAGTCGACGACTTATATGTGGAGAATTATGATTATCGAGTATTTTCAAAATAAAAATAAAATTAATAAATTGATTTAATGGCGTTGCTAAGTAAACATTTCATTGCTGTCAAATTTTTTCACGTTTTTTTTAATAATTATTATACGTCAGGTTTTTCCATAGATTTACTGTAGTGTAAGGTCCGACCTCTTTGGTCTATTTAATTTATTAGCCCAAAGTTTATTTGACATGCAAATAACTTAAGATGCGATCAGTCCGATTGTAGGTTTCGGAGAAAATCGAACATTACGTCGATGTATTTCTTCAAGAAAGGGTTAACGCTGAAACAGATTAATAAAGTAGAATCTGTCCATCGTATACAATCGTTAAAAAATGGTCAGAAGAATTGACGCACTGAACATCAGAGAAGCGAAACCATATGTTTAGCTTCTCTGATCTTCAGTGCGTCAATTCTTCTGACCATTTTTTAACGATTGTAGACGATGGAGAGATTCTACTTTATTAATTTGTTTCATTGATACTGGGGGCCGTTGAGATAGCTGAAATCATAGGTAAGTAGGTATATCATATCAAAAAACTCGAAATATTATTATATATAATTGTCACAATGAATTGGTTCTTCGCAGAAAGCTTAATAAGTGAGACATAATTAATAAGGCAAAACAACGTTTGCCGGGTCAGCTAGTCTTCAATATTTAAGGTACTTCCCCACGTGGCATCGCCGTGGGACTTTGCTGTATATAGGTATCTTATCTACATCAGAAGCAGAACGAATATGAGCGCAAATTAGCGAGGTATTCTGACTAAGGACTAATATGCAAATGAGAAAAGGAGGTTTCTTTTTATTATATCTCCTGGCTCAAAGAAGTTCACAAGAAAAATACTCCTCCGATTTCAGAGTCGAGTGAAATTTATCTTATCTTACTTCAGTAGCAATAAACTCTGTCCGTAGTTTGCCAGTATAAATAGATGGAGTTTTAGTGAAAATCGATGCAATTTCAGTATAGAAATGCTAGCTCCTAAGTCCTACTGCATGGCCCGGTGACACGCTAACCTTGGCACGGCCCATCGATCATATATTAACTGTGTTTGCGTGACATTTTTTTTCATTGCAGCTAGGCTCAGGTAAGCAATATTTTATTTGCTCGCTTACATCGTATCATCTTGAAATGGAGGCCAAATGTTTTGGACTTTTAAATTAAATAGCTGTCCCGGCAAATGTAATTTTTATATATTATAGTTATAAATATAGTTTAGCATTACAGTTTTACAATATAATATTTATAGACAATCGGTCAAACCGTTTCGGAGGAGTTCTGTTACAAACTTGGTAATGGCCAACCTCACTCTTATTCTAAGAAGAGACTCGTGCTCAGCAGTGAAATAAATAATCTGCCAAGTGCGAATCGAACTCACGCACGAAGGATTCCGTACCATTATATATACATATAAAAAAATTGTGGTATGGGAGCCCGCCTTTAATATTTGTTTTATTTTAATTTGAAAAAATTCCTTCGGGAGCTTTCCCCGCGTTTAATAGCCTCAACTGGTGAGAGATGGGCTGGCTCATTTTTTGCGCAACGTATCAGCCTAGCTGTTCAACGAGGAAATGCAGCTAGTATTCTTGCCACCTGCATTCCACGCGGGCAAGACTTGTATAGTAATTAGACTAAGCTAGTGATAAGTTTTATTGTAACATTTCAATAAAAAAAAAAATTTGAGTATTTATTTTTAAAGTGAATATATAACCAAATATTCTGTAAATATTTGAAGATTTTCGGGGTGAGCCTTCTGCACTTGAATGGTGCTAATATAGGTATTCTATGCCAACGTGTAAGTAGGTACTCGGTAACGTTATTGAGAGGTTCGAGACAGTAGGACAAGGTTTTGATCTTTATCATGAGTAGAGTTGTATGTTATGCTAAGCACTTCGATCTATTAAAACAAAACTTTCTTCGAATATTATAAAGAATTGCGAGGTTAGAAGACATTGGTAGAGAAAGTATAATTTAAAAATGAATGGCCCTCCAAGTGTGACACTTATGCGTTGAAAGAATAATAATTATTTATCATTCTTTCAAGGTGTGTAAGCACGTGGAGGGGCGTTCATCTTTGATTACACAGAACACCATAATAGTACCATACAGGCAAAAAGGTCTTAGAAGATATCTGAATGTATTGATGGTCAGCGAAATGGGCCATTTATGCCAAAAGCTTTTTTTGATACCAAAATTTGAATAAGTACTCTATGACACCAAATGATGAGGTAGGTATTTATGAATATCCACTAGATACTTAAATGTCAAAAATCGCAAAAACGTTTTCCCATACATTTCCTAGGAACACTACAAGACGAATAAAAACTGATATTAGTCCCAGAAATATCTACTCGTACCTCACTCACTAACCTAACTATGTGTTCACGGCGGCACCACAAATATAAAATTAATGATCGGCTAATATACTATTTCGTTGTGCCCGTGAAGGCTGTTCGACTCGATTTGACCTTCGGATGATGAACTTAAATCGATTTTTTTCTTTCTTGAGGTATAGGTATTGTTGACTGATAGAGTTGGCGAAGTCCCGCTCGCTAATTTATTTGCAGTAAAAGATACAATATTTAATGCTAAAAATACGATAGAGTTTTATGTTTTCTGATTTTGAAAATGCAATAATAACTAGCCCCACCGATTACAATATTAGAAGTATTGTGATGTTTTTCTTCCTGCGTTTAAGGACGTTCGGCCCAAGTAGCTCGCGAAATTCAAATTTTATTTATTCTTTCGCAAATAATAGTTTAATTATGCATCGTTATCTTCGCAAAACTCATTTCTATAAGCCTATGATATCTAATTAGTCCAGTATTTGCGGAAAACTAAACAAAAATTTGAAGCTGGTGATATTAAGTTTCCAGAAACGCACCTTTAGTACGGTAAAATCAGAGATCCGGGATTTGAGCCCCGATCCGACGCGATGAGGCAGATGTTGATCCAAAAGATTATCAGTTATTTTTTGTCCGCCTCTCTATCTTTAAAGCTAGGTATCTTTAAAAAGAACAGAAAACACACGAGTTTTCTAATAAAAAAACCTAAAGTAATAATGAACAATAGGGATTAATGTATATTTTAGAGGAAAAATAAAATCGACTCTCTTCTAGTATCCTCTTTTTTACTAACAATAAGCCTTTTTTATTTATTTAACAATAGGCCTCAAAGAACAAAGTTGAGTTTGCGGTTCGATGAGAAAAGTGATTCTTACGGTTTTATTTTTTCTCTAGTAGTACGGAACCCTCTGGCTCGAACTTGGCCGTTTTTTTATTAAATAATAATTTCAATATTTTATTTGATAATTAATTAATACTTTAGATAACTATCCAATTTGTTTAATCTAACATTAAACTAATAAATATAATTTAAACCTTGGTAAATACTTCTGTCAGTCAGTTGGTTTATATTTTAAGTTCTCGTGAATTCTCTTGAAACAATTTACGTTTATGATTTGCTTTGTACGGAAAAGTTATAAGCGCTTTGGAATTGAGTTTGTTTTGTCGAGGCAGTCAGCGATGCTTTGATAAGCTTACAAATCGAATGCCTCCTTGCTTAGTTACATATTTAGCTTCATCAACAATGTTAATTGGCACAATATTCCAAATCCTAAAAGTATCAAAACATTTTAAAGTTTATTGCGTCTTCTCAGGAAGGAGATGACCCACCGTGTTGGCCAAGTGCGGGTTGGCTGCTTCACACACTTTGAAACCTTTTAAAAGTAAATAGCATTTTCTCGGAATGGTAAAAGTGTGGTCTACCACGCTGGCAGCAGGTTGGCCGCCTCACCAAGTTTAAAAATACTGCCTATATGAACACTACGGCCTGCCTTTACCTATTTAAATTTATGAAGATGATACTGTCATTCCCGCAATTTTACTCTGATAAGCAAATAAAATATACGAGTATATCTTCTAAAATTCTTGAGTTTTGTAACCAAACGAAACGGCACGACCAATTTTAAACGTTAGGTCTGAGAATGAGTCGTGGTCTATTTTTCATATCCCTTAATTACAAAAGAACGTAAAAGGATTTGGAGGGCAGACCTTTGTATAAAATAAGTGTTGTGCGCTGGGCGCTGGGCACAGAAAAAAGAAAATGTGCTCTGTGGCGCTGGGTATCATTAGGTAATGGCGCAAGGAGCGCGGACGCACGGTTTTCAGATGCAAATGAAGATATCGAGTTACGCGTTACGAATGACCCAGAATTAAAATATACGGCATTTTCCGTATTCATTTTACTGTGATGTTTTGTTATAATATCCATTGCAACAAGTTAGTACTAGTTATCAAAGATTTAATCGTATTAACTTGAGGGACGAAACCCCTAACTAATTAGAACCAGCATCCATCGAAATTCAAAAAACCAGTTACAGCCGTTCCGCTTACCAGGAAACCTGGGAACTCCCATTTAAAAAAATATCATGGAACTTCTCTTGCAATATTGTCATAATGAAAAGTGTCATTTTTTAAAGGAGTGGATATTAAAAGGGTTTTAAGCGATTTTTAGCGCAGGTTAAACGCTATAAAGACAATTAACAAACTAAAAAAACTTCATGTACCTACTCGTATTTAGGGTCTTTAATTAATCTGGTTCGGCAAGAAGCAGAAACACGATTGGAAAATCTCAATAGAAAGTTCCTCCCAAAAGTTGCTCCAAAATCTTCATTTCTTAGTTGGCTGTTTTTAGGGTTCCGTACCAAAATGGTAAAATGGAACCCTTATGGTGCGACTTTCTCCGTCTGTCTGTCCGTCTGTCTGTCTGTCTGTCCGTCACACTCGATTATTTCAGTAACTACCGGAGCTATCAATATGAAATTTGGAATAGTTGTGTATATTAGTGGCCCAATGACACTGGAATAAAAAAAAATGGAAATTATTTTTGTTCTTATTTAAAAAGGGGGGAAAATCGGAGGGTTGAAATTTAAAAGTGAGATAACTGTACTGTGTGGGGTATCATATGAAAGGGTTTACTTTGTACATTCTAAAACCGATTTTTAATTATTTTTAGTCATGATAGTTTTTGATTTATCGGGAAAAATGTCTAAAAAAATACCGTTCCCCCCCCCTTATCTCCGGAGTTTACCAATCGAAAAATCTCAAATAATTATGGCCAATAAGAATTTACGTATATTTTACAGGAAAACTATAGCCAATGCTCTAACTAGCATAGTTTTTTTGATATTAACAATAAACCTCTACAAACAAAGTTAGTTTTGCGGTTCATTAACAAAGGTAATTATTACCGTTTTACATCTTTGGTCGTTTTACATCTTTGGTCCTGATTGTTTTGCTTCAGTACTTCTTGAGTACGGAACCCTCGGTGCGCGAGTCCGACTCGCAC
Organism: Coenonympha arcania; assembly: GCA_036785405.1. Lineage (NCBI taxonomy): Eukaryota > Metazoa > Arthropoda > Insecta > Lepidoptera > Nymphalidae > Coenonympha > Coenonympha arcania. The sequence goes on from CM072067.1 coordinate 12,279,352, forward strand.
TTGGCCGGTTTTTTTATTGAAGATAGGCTTGCGCTTGACGACAATCATGCCTGATGGAAAGCAATGATGAGGTCTAGGATGGAGCGCGCTGCCTAGAAAATGCCTATTCACTCTTTTCTTGAAGGAAAATGTTGGAAAATGTTTCTTGGATCGCTCTATTTTTTATTACACCCTAAAAATGACAATGTGTAGGTACATGTAAGTCTCCACTGTTGTTGTTATTCATTAGCAAAAATGTGGATATGAAATATGAAAATCCGTGTCATCATTTTGTTAATTGGGAGTAAAAATAACACCAGAACCCTGCATCGACAAAACGGTTAATTGGGTGTAAAACGACTTGGGGGTGGAATTTCACAACTCGGCTCGGTTGTTACTGTTGTGGCGTACCTCGTAAGTAATAAATAATTTCGTTACAATGAATCATTCTTGACCTAATGAGGCTATATTTCATAGGGCGATGCTTCAGTAAATTAGAACAGAAGGCAGAAGTCTTTGTTATCGGTGTCTAATACGTCTTATTACGTGAACAGTTTATTAATGTTGGGGCAGTGAGGACGCTGATTTGTGGGAAATTTGCGAAGCTACTTCGCTTGATTGGAATTGCTTTGCACTTACATGATCATACTAAGGCTAACGACTATAATCGAGTATAATCAATAAGGTGAGGCACCGACCTTTTTCACTGTAGAAACCAGTTAATTTCTTTAAACATACGCTATTTAAATAAGGCGATGATTTTATCATCTAGTAAATCATTACATTACTATTATAATTTACTGTACCTACCATTCAAAGATTTCTTAATGACAAGGATTCTTGGAATGATAGGAATATGTTTCCGTCTCCTTTAGGGATATCATAAAAGTCATGTTATTTACTTTATTTTATATGATGTAAGAAAAGTCATATACCTACTGAAAGTTTTGCAAAGAGCAAGTGCCGAGTTTATTGCCAGTTTTTTCTCGGTGCAAACTCGCTTTCCGAACTTGGACGGTAGAGCCATACTTTTTGAGAGCCTGATAAAGTATCTAGTAAGGTAGATGCGAAAATAAAGATTTTCATTTTCATTTCATTGCCATTATTTAATATTAACATAATCGTCTGGAATTCCACATACAACAGAGGTTGTAGTGGGTTGGGATTTCCGCAAAATTTTTTAATGCGTAAATTGCATCTCTCCAGTAGGTTATAACTTAACTTGTGACAACCCTATTATCCTATATGGAGTTGTGAGTCACAATTTAACATTTCTACAACTGCTTTTTTTAACTAAGTAGGGGTACCTACTGCTTAGTCAACAAAAAAATCTCGAATTACTTAAATTTATTCTAGCAAACATCTACAACCAGTTGTTAGCCTTTAATTAATGTTAACAACAAGAGGCGAACGTGGGCGTAATTCACTTGGGCATTACTTTTAACATTTATTTTAAGCGTTTAGCAGCGATTTCACCTGCGTTATCGTTTTACCTGTGGCAGCGATCTTATCCGATAATGTTGCACTTTGTTTGCTGAAGCTGTTTGACTTTTCTATTCCATTTCTACGATGACTTTTAGTACGCTTATGGAACGAAATTTAAAAACTGTATGGGAATGACATATCCGATCTCAAAATGGATCACGTGAGTTTCGCGCAGGAAACTGTTATTATTAGATATACCTAATTACATTTTTCTGAATTTCGTTCTTAGAAATTAATAGAGTAGGTAGTTGGCTAGTAGGTGAAACAAATGAAACTTGCCGAATACAGATTAAAAGGTATCCAGGTAAACTCCTGTTTCTAGAAACATCGAGTGTCAATGGAGTATGGGATGGCTAATAGAGCCATCCCATACTCCATTGACAATGGGATGGGTAACCTATCCCATAGTCAATGGAGTATGGGATAGGTCACAGAGCAAGGGATAACTTTATATTCACTGGATAGGTCTATTACCTGCTTAATATAATATCTGGTCTTTGATATAAATAGTTAGTAGGTAATTTGATAGCCCAGAACGGACTTTGAACAAATCTCTGTCCATCGTTCGGTTACCTAATTTAGACTTAATTTAAACTAAAATCGCTTTTGAAAAAAAAATACAGCCATTACAAGATTCGATTTTACCACGAACCGCGTAGGCCGATTGTAATAACTGTTTTCGTATACCTACCAAAACTCAAAAGATAGGGGTAATAAGACAATGTAAAAGAGTTTCAGGAGGCATTCGAATCAACCCACACTTAAATTGTTGCTTTCATTCTTGAAATATAAAGGTTAACTTGTGGAAATTTTCCAGAGATATCCAATGATACCTTGCCTTTGGCACAAAAAACTGGCTTTGTAAATGCGTTCTATTGTACTTAATTTAGCCTGCCCACTCATATTGGATCAGCTTTGAAGGTCTTAGGCTTACACCCCTACATAAATTAACGAACCAAAGACTACGTGTCTTTGGTACGTTAAATAAGAAGCGGTTTCAATCCTCCTGATACGCACTGCAAGGGTTTGGAATACCCTGCACCTTTCTTTTTCGCAACCACCTACAACTTGGGTACCTTCAAATTAAGAGTGAATAGGCATTTTCCAGGCATGTTAGCCTAAATAGCTAAAACAAGTTAAAATTGAAAATATATTTTTTAAAACAAGCGTTTATACGTTTTATCAGTAGTCTTTTCGGCACCAGACCCTGGTTACCACTCACATCTAGCAACAAACTACTCGACAAAATGGATCCAACGAGTCCAGAGTCGATGGGGTTCTGTCGATTAACTCCCGAGTACCTATGGCCATCTTTCTATCCTATCATCAGATCAGCTCCATGTTAAAGATAGTAATTTTGCATTGTCATCCGATTTACACATTCATGCTAAATTTCAGCTCAATCGGTAACCGGAGTGTGGATTAAATTTAACTTGCTAGACTTGATTACAGACAAACAAACTTGGGGCCAGGTGAATCTAAATAAAAACTTGTTGAAAAGGAAAAAAAAACACTGTAAGTAATATTTGTGCCATTTGTGCCATATAATAGTGCCGGATATATTTTTCCGATATTTTGCAAATCAGGTAATTATGTGGTTGTTTAATGTTTATCACGGAATATTGCAAAGCAACGGCTGCTTTAAATGTCCTTTATTTTATTTCGTTCGCAAGTCTCCTCAACAGGTACAAAGATAAAGTTCAGGAGGTTAACTTACCTCTTTTACCGGTAATAACAGAGCCGGGATTTAATTGTACGTTCAAATTTTACGTCCTCCGTCGTCAGCACTATAATTATCTGCGCAGGAAGCTATTTTAGGATCCATTTCTCAATTTGTTTTAATCACCAGGGGAGCAGACGTCTGTGTACTTGAACACGTGTTTCACACGTGACCAACTATTTACCGCAAGAGGCTCATGAGCCTACTTTACTTGCCTAAAGTTTACATAATAAATGAGGAAATTTGGTTGAAGATACCACGCGGAAAACTTTCTTTGGATACTTGCCTCCATCTCGGAAAGCCAACTCCGTAGTTACGGAATATTGTCTGAAAATATCCTTCCGTAAATAGTATGATGACACAATATGATCGAATAATAAAATAAGCTTAAATTAAAAATTAAAACTAGCTAAAAAAATTAAACTATAAGCACAGACTATAAGTATCTAAATTAAAGACTACATATCTAAAATAAAAACTATATTGTTAAAACAAATTAATCTAGTAGACCGCTGTCAGAGGGAATTGTTCCCAAAATGCTAGGGCCCATTGCCTCGTTGTATCGCGATACTAATTATTTGGGCAAAGTAGAGGCCAGCATTTTGATCACGCGTTGCATCGGCCAGGCGTAAAGAAATTTCTTTAAAAAATTTCTAAAAATAAATCGACTAATTGATTGCGGGACTTATCGATGATAACATTCCCATACATTTTTAGGGATATGTACCCAATGGGTAAAACGTGACCCTACTATTAAGACTACACTGTCCGTTCGTCTGTCTTTCTGTCCTTCCATCTGTCACCAGGCTGTTTAACTCATTGACCATGATAGTAAGAAAGTTGAAATTTTTGCAGGTGATATATTTTATATGTTGCCGCCATAACAATAAATATGTTTTAAAAAACAGAACAAAATAAATATCTAAGTGGGCTCCCATACAACAATCGATATTATTTTTGCTTGTTTTTGAATTTGATGGGCAGGGGTGTTTAGTTTACTTTAATACTAATGCGTATTGGTAAGAGAGAACAGAACCCTCAATGTGCGAGCCCGACTCGCACATTACCAATTTTTTGAATGTCGCTTCATATAAATCGGTAATTCTTTATAACGATGGTAGATACGAATAGGTCATCCAGCTAAGGCAGTTGATCGGAACGGCATTGGAACTAAGGCGTCTCAGCTTACAATATGTGCGTGGCAACGATAAGGTTGAGCAAATTCATAACCACTGAGCGTTGGAATCACGACCTCTCGTCACGCTTCGCGCTCGCCGCTTCAATGGACTTCATGCGAAATTCAAGCCACATTTGTCACGCTAACTGCGAACCCGAGATTCACGAATGTTGGATAGTCATAGATCAGATGAAAAATGACGATAGCAAAAATGGAAACCCGGATGAGTTGTTAGCTTCTTCTTAGTACAAGGCGCGTTTAATCCCTCGTAAACGTAGTCTTGGGTCAATTAATAATAATTATCTGTCACCATATAAGTACATGAATTAAATATTCATAATTGGGTGTAACGCAAGCCTATGTGAAATAGAGTTATTTTTATTTTGATGAAATGCCTAGTTACGCTATATTTCAGGCTTAATTCCTGGGCAACAATTAATTTAGTTTCTTTATTTCAGTTTACTAACTGCTAATAACGCGCGGTCTCCTTAGGTACCAGGCTAATAACGCCTTAGTAAAATTACTTCTTGCCATATTATTAGGAGCTCAAAAAATACGTCCTTGCTTTTTCTCGTGAAAAAAGGATATAACTACAGACAACTGAGTGTAAATCTTGTGTAACGGACTTTATATTGATAACGTGGGCCAATGACAACGCAGTCGAAATGTTTGATACTCGTCTGTTAACAAAAATAGAGCATAGCTAATAATCGTAAACCAAAGGGTGGCACTCCCGGATATAATTTAGTTACCTTATTATAGTTTAGTGTCGTCTGGTGGGAGGCTTTGGCCGTGGCTAGTAACCTACCACCCTACAAGCAAAGACGCACCGCCAAGCGATTAAGCGTTCCGGTGCGATGCTTGTAGAAATCGTTGGGGTAAATTTACTTACCCTTCCTGACTTGGTACGATAACATCTTAGGCTGCATCATCACTTACCATCAGGTGAGATCGCAGTCAAGTACTAACTTCCAATTTTTTTCATTTTACTGTTTTCTAGCTCATGTTTTCAAGTCATCTTTTCCTTATCGATTTACCTAACTCACTAGCAGGTAAGTACAGCTTATTTTTGAAACTTCAAGAATTCATCATGAATTAAGTATTAACCTCTCTAGGGCCCTTCGACATGAACTTGAACAGGGGGTTAAAATAAACATTGCATTCTGAATATTTTAACTCACGAGCAGTTCTGAGACCTTCATAAAAAATAAGTTTGCCGTTGTAGAACAGTGACTAAAGAACTTGCTTATTTTTAGTTGACAATCTCCTTCACAATTATTTACTTTTGTAGTAATACTTATTTAATCGCTCAATAATTTTTAAGATAGTTATTAATATTTTTAACAATGTTCTTAAATAATTTTATACCAATAAATTCCTAAAAAAAATAAACCACCAGTGTTTAGGGCTCCAGAGCGAGGAATTTCCTGACAAAACATCCCGAATCGAACCACTGGCTCTATACTGTTACAGTAGATACAACAGCCAAGCGAAAACTTCTTGAGATTATTGGTCGAAGTTTTTAGTATAAAACCGTTATTTGAAACGACTATGAGAACAATAAATATTGACAGTAGGTCTGTAGCCCTTGATCCAACAGCCAAGCGAAAACTTCTTGAGATTATTGGTCGAAGTTTTTAGTATAAGACCGTTATTTGAAACGACTATGAGAACAATAAATATTGACAGTAGGTCTGTAGCCCTTGATCCAACAGCCAAGCGAAAACTTCTTGAGATTATTGGTCGAAGTTTTTAGTATAAGACCGTTATTTGAAACGACTATGAGAACAATAAATATTGACAGTAGGTCTGTAGCCCTTGATCCAACAGCCAAGCGAAAACTTCTTGAGATTATTGGTCGAAGTTTTTGGTATAAGACATTATTTGAAACGACTATGAGAACAATAAACACTGAGTCCTTATTTCACATGGTGGAATCTCATGAGCAAGGTATTTTGATAGTAGAAATATTTTATCGTTACGTGAGTCATTAATTTCAAAATTTCCTTAGCTTTTTTAATCAGTTTATCGTAGATTTTGGTTTATCGGAGCCACAAAATTAGCAGTTAACTTTGGCCGTCATTACTCCAGAACAGAATACCATAATAGGTAAAAGATATTGGTATAATCAAGTTAAATTATCGTGTATAAATATGTAACATGTTTCTCTTCAACAAGTTGGGTGACAATGAAAACACGGTTCGATACATTGTCAGTTTTTACAACATAGTTTTGCGTCAGTGCAAACTCAGGGCACAGTGTTAAAAGATCCTGAATTCTTTAAACTGTGCTCACGGTAACCAAACAACATAAACCAATCGGCAAATAACGTAAGAATTTCGTAGCCACCATTATCCGTTAAGGATTTAATATAATAAATTTATCTTAGGAGCTTTACAAACGTTGACGGCACAGTCAGTAACGGTTATAGGAACAAAGAAGGGATTAGCGGATAGCCATGCATCTTTTTTTAAGATATAAAGGAATAAGGGAAGCAGAATAACATTTCTGTATCAATTCTCACATTTTATTGATCATATTTTATTGCTCAAATAATAACTCATAAGGTGTTTAATAAAACACCCGAGATAGAATACATTTCTCTGTTATAAAACTTCCATACAGTCAATTACAAACGCGCGACCTACGTGCTTACAATACCGAGCGCATCAAGGACACCATAGAGCAGAACAGGGGCTCGAAAGTGTTCGCCAGGGATCTGTCTATCGGGAAGAGTCAGCTGACGCGTCTGAAGACCGATAACGGCAGTCTTATCTCCTCGAAACCTGAGATCTACGGAAGCTTGTACACCTCAGTCCAGAAGCCTGTACAAGATTTGGCTAGAGACCCTAGAGCCAAGCTAACCCGGCACTATACCGAAGATATTCCGGACGTCAGCTTATACGAGATTAGAATGGCTCTCAAGCAGTTGAAGAACAACAAGGCGCCAGGAGATGACGGAATCACAGCTGAACTGCTGAAAGCGGGTGGAAAACCGATTTTGAAGGTCTTTCAGCGAATGTTCAATTCCGTCATTCACGAAGGAGTCACGAAGGTGAACCGCCGAATCCAACTCGGCTGGGCGGCGTTCGGGAAACTCCGCGATGTCTTCTCGTCCAACATCCCTCAGTGCCTGAAGACCAAAGTCTTCGAACAGTGCGTGTTGCCAGTGTTAACTTACGGATCAAAGACATGGTCGTTTACTATGGGCCTCATAAGAAGGCTCAGGGTCACTCAGCGAGCGATGGAGAGAGCTATGCTCGGAGTATCTTTGCGGGATCGAATCAGAAATGAGGAGATCCGCAAAAGAACCAAAGTAACCGACATAGCTCAACGTGTCGCAAAGCTGAAGTGGCAATGGGCGGGGCACATAGCTCGCAGGACCGATGGACGTTGGGGACCCAAGGTGCTGGAATGGCGGCCACGCACCGGGAAGCGCAGTGTCGGTCGACCCCCCACCAGGTGGACGGACGACATTAAGAGGGTCGCGGGGAGTCGCTGGCGCCAGGCGGCGCAAGATCGTGGTGTTTGGCGGTCATTTCAGGAGGCCTATGTCCAGCAGTGGACGTCCATCGGCTGAAACGACGACGACGACAGTCAATTACACTGTTATATTTCTATAATCAGAATTAATTCGTATTATTTTGACGTTAAATTATCCGAATTATTAAATTTCTATCGAGAATTCACTACCGCCACGATTTTTCTACTCTTTTTTGCTAAACTATATGGTTAGTTCGATAAAAGGCCGTAGTGTAGATAGGTCATAGGATACATTACCGCAATTGACGCTATTACCTGCGATTGCTATTTCCTCGGCATTACAATAAATATCATAATTCCTTAATAGTAAAAACAGCTTTTTCCTCATTAAAGTAACAAGCATTGTAAGTATAACCCGGTTACAATATCTGTGGACCTGGCTCGATGACGTCACGTCGTGTCAGCGCTCTGTTAGGGTACGCAAAACAATGAAGCCGAGGCGAGCGCGGGGAGGTGAAAGGAGAACGGGGAGGTGGTTCGCATTCCAGCGAAGTCCACAGATATTGTAACCGAGTTATATCGGCTGAGCATTTGCCGCCGTCAATGGCGAGCCAAAGGACATTGAACAGCTCCCATACAAAGTTCGCCTAAGAACCAACAGTCATAAAATAGTGATTAATGGGTTCAAAATGACCTCTTCATATCCCTGAAAGCAGAATAAAACAAGGGACACTTCTGAGAATTTATTTAATAACAAAAATCTTTTCGATTTTGAGGTTATATTTTACACTCTAAACCAAAGACAAATTATACTATAGTCTATAACAAGACTGAGCACTATGATGAAAAAAACGGTCTGCGTGAGAGGGCACCTCAATTAGTGCGTCCCTTTCTAATTTAAGGCGACCATGATGAAAAAAAAATTCACAGGACAAATTATTTTTAAAAATGATTGTGTATACATAATTATATTGATATAACATGTATCTAGATGCTTGTGCTGATTTACCCACTGATTGACTGCTGACTCATTTATCACTTCGCCCGGGAATTTCGAATAATATTTTTTAATTAAACTAACTCCTGACAATTATATTATACACAATAAAAAAATTAAATATCCAATTTGGTGCAGTCGATCGGAAGTTAAGGTAGGTATGTGCTTACACATAAACATGGGAGATTTATTTTATTATAATAGTAGACTATTATTATACTTACATCTGCAATTAAAGTCCTACTACAAGAAAAATCTTTGATCTAAGTAATTCATGGTTACCCTACAGAATAGCAGTGAACAAACCGCCATCTTACCTATAGTAATACCAGTCCCAAGGACATAAATACTACTTTTACTCATTAATAATATATTTTTTTAATACAATGAAATAATTATCATTTAAAATAATTATAATAACTGTAGAAACTTATTAAAATAAGTTTCAGAGTTTATAGATGTTTCGATTTGGTATATTATAAAAAAATTGGTTGCCTGTAAAGTCGATATACGGGCGAAAGTTTTACGTGACAACGACTTTGCCCGAGTGGAAGGGACGCGTGCCTCTCACTCGCTCTCATTGTGAGCGCATAACGTGAGCGGAGCGTAACGCAGTTTCTTGAAGTGTCACCCGGCAAACCAATTTATAAGACGTTGTCACGTCAAAAAACATAAATAAAAAATCTACCGTTTCTACCAAACCCAATATTTAGTGGAGATGGCAAGATGTCAGACAAGGACACGACGACTAAATCTATCCGTCTCGCTCAGGACCGCTTTTAGCTAGCTACTGCTTGTAAGATAATAGCTCCTCTAACTTGGTAGCAATAAGTGTCAATTTAGCTCAGCAACAATGGTTAGTACTCAATCTTGTTATTAGTGTATAATATCTTTGCTCTGAACAAACTCAAAGAAAGTAGGTACCTAAATAATGAATTGACAGATGACGATTGACAAATTAATGAACAGAGAGAAAACAATCTTTTGATTGTTCTATCTCTGTTCATAGACAACTAAATAGATCTATCTACAAAAGACAATTGCACAGAGTACCTACAACATAGACTTTAAAGAAAACAAATACGATGGTGTTCCATCTCACTCGAACGCTAAGATAAGCTGTATTTGTTTCTCGCTCGCAATGTTGTGTTTGTTATACTCTGTTTTTTTAATATAAGCTCCTGACCAGCGCTTTAGCGTGTTGTACTTAGCGCTTTAAGCTACTATTTGAGCTGTTATTACATCAGTAGGATCAAGCGCTGAAAGCGATTATTGGATTTTGTTCGATAAACGGAAATGCGCCAGTGACGACGTAAATCTGTGCGGAAAAGTACAGAAATCAATGGAGTATCTTATTAATTATTTTTAATTATTCTGAAGTGTCCGTGAAATTCTAGTATTTGGAGTAAATAATTTAAAATATGATAAGAATTACTATATATGTCAAACGAATGTTGATTCGTAGGCGAATTATGACAATGTCCTCCTGTCGTTATATCGGCGACGGAAGCCTCCTACTTCCGTCCTCTATAGGCCTACTAGCTGATGCCCGCGACTTCGTCCACGTGGGATAAAAACTATTCTATCTTTTAAGTTGGACCAAATGACAGATATTCACGAAGTTTGAACTAAATCGGTTCAGTAGTTTAGGAGTCCATCGCGGACAAACATTGTGACACGAGATTTATATATATTAGATATTCAAGAAGGACGGTGGAAGCTGTTCACCCTCCGATACCCAATGCGTCTCCTGCGAGAGGAATGCTTATAGACAATAGGCACAATGATTAGACAATAATGCTTCGACGTATTATAGACATTTCCCCACTTATAAGAGCACTATGCATATCAGAGTAACATTCGGAAGAACATCACCAAACCACCATGCCAAGTTGCTCTAATTGAGTTTCGTAACATCATGGAAAATCAAAGTAGCCAAGCAGTTGTAATCGATGACAGCGATTTACGAATTGTTATTACATAACTCAATTTAGAAACGATCCAATTGTTACATTTAGAAGTAGCAAAAATGCCGAGGAATATAAAATTAGCTTCCAAAGATATTTCAATGGAAAAATGATTGAGCGCCCCTTCAGCCATTCAATGCAATTCTTTAAGGAACTGGAGCATGATAAGGAGCTGAAAATGTAACAAAAGATGCAAGACGAGATCGAAATTGTAGGCAAAGCTTTGTTTTCCGTGCGCAAGTCAGGATCGGGAATCTATAGCAAAATATTCTTTTAAAAATATTGACCTAAAATTTTTTTTCAAACAAAATCAAGCATGCTTTTAATCTCATAGGTACATTCTTTGGGCTCGAAGTAATGGAAAAAAAATCAACGGTGAATTTTGAAAGACGCTTTTCATCGGAAATGTGCAAGACAACGTAGCGAAAGACGTGGCTTCACTCTAGTCTTTATTTTCATGAAACCGAATCCAACACATCCTACTTGAAGAAAACTTATCAGAAAAAGAATGTCCATTGACTTGTCTTTCTGGGGATAATTTTTCTTTTGGTAAAAAAGGCATAAAGGGTCTAGTAGGAGAATAAGAAAAAACTTGCAATTTGTGAGCAGCACAGTTACCTAAGTACATACCGTACTCCTTAATCAACATAAGGCTGTCACAAAGTTAAGAAAATCTAGATGATCTTGATGCCTGGCCAAAAAGAACAGGGCAAACCCTTCCTTTTCTTACATATACTATGATTCAGGCCAGTTATATTGAGCGTCATGCATCAAGACCTTCGATGAGGTTTCGCCAACCACTATCGGTCACGTCCAATTTCAGTCGGGTCCGCCCTTGCCGGATACGTCAGAGAAGAACATAAATATATTGTCTACCGTACCGTGGTCCCTAGTAAGCTATTTGGAACTAAGCACCGGTGTTAAATGGAGTGCGGACTCTGTAACTAATGTCCAAGACGCCATAATCAGGTTACCGAGACCGTAACTGTCTCTAACTGCCATGTCTTTCTTACTTCTTAGTCATCATTCTTTCTCAATTGACTGAGACTATGATACTGAAGTGGTAATTTATTCATTATCTTTACTGCTTCTTAGACACTGAGTCATAGAAGAATTGGTAGTATCTCAATAGGCCTGCATTTTGTCGTTCTTTGCGGGTCTACTCGTGCTGACATAATTTGCCTTTTCTGAATTGAAATAGACATTGTGCAACCTTATATTGCCAGGCGCTTGTGATCTATTCTCTCTTAGTACATAATTACTGTGAATCCATTGTAAAAAGCTGTCCGTGTGTAAAAGACCTTAGGAAGCATCAGTGTCGCTGAAACTTTAAATTGCTCTTTGCACCGTCTCATTTACAGTTTGCGGTGGCATTTGTTAATTATCAACTTTATAATTGACTTTACATTTGCGGACTTAACGTTTACGCCACGCCGAAGAAGTTTGTATTTTCAGTAATAATAGGTCTGAAAAAAGTGCTTTTTTGGTCGATATGACTTCGGTTTTGTGTATTCAATTCATCTAAATATTTTAAAAATAACTACATATGATAAGTAATAATAAGGAATTGTCAGTTTGCAATATTTTGTCTTAGACAATTCGGTAAGTACTATAAGTATCTTTGGGAAATACCTACTTGTGATTTGCATTAAAAGGACAATGCCTTTTCTTGTATGAAAAATGGGCTATACTTGCGTCTTAATGAAATCATCGGTAAAACATTAGAAATATTCCCAATAATATGTAAAAAAAAAATCAGTGAGATATAAACCGGGAATTCGTAGTAATCTAATTTTCTTTTTTTTAGGTATTTTGAGGTTAGGTTAGTAGTTCTCGCGCACTATAAGTTGCTCATAGTGATTATTTTATTTAAAGCGACCTCGTTATTACCGTGGAACCCTGGATGATGCATATAGATATACTTAATTATTCCTAGGGCCTACCTACACATATATTACGTTAGTACTATAAAACAAGATAGGTGCCTACCTCAGTAGTATCGAGGTACTTGATAAAAATACGGTTTACCTATTAATTTTTAAACAGTAGGTAGTGTTTTAAAATATAGGTATACCTGTGGCCTGCTAACATCAAAAAGAGGTTCCCAGGCTCCAAGCTAACGTTGGCAGAACCTTAAGAGAGAAAATAGTTAATATTCCAACTCCTTGCTTACCTACTTATTTAGGTACTTAACTGCTTGATAAACAAACAAATATAGTTTGAGATACAATTTATATAAAGAAAAATATAATTGTGTTCTGCAATATACTATGGTTATAGGGAGGTAGATAGGTAGGTACCTATCCACCTAAATAAATGGCCTATCTGCTGGCAGCATCAAGAACAGATTCCAAGGTCCAAGCTATCATTGGCTAAGTCTCGAGAAGGAGGAATTTTCTGTTATGAAGGAATACTTAGGTAGGTACGTACTTGATAAAAAAGCGGTTAGGTGATTTAAATTGTTTATTATATGGGTATGTACATAATTGTCTATCAACCAAAGCAAACTTGTGATGTCCAAAGTCTGGTATAGGTGTGGTCTGGTCTTCAGAAGTTGTACGAGGAATCAATGTAAAGCATGCATCACATAAGATGCCTCCATCTGTTATCTGCAACAAAATGTTTGAATTTAAATAAGCATCCAGTTGGAATACACTTCCTAGAAGACCTTATGCGATTCTAAATTAAAGCTCGAGCTGAGATGTAGTCTCATGAAATGTTACATCTGGTCCACCTTCTTCTATGGCTGCAAAACATGAGTTCTCATAAATCATTGTGTATATATAATACACAATGATTTTTTGTTATGTGAGAAACGGCCCGTTCACCAAGAGCATAAAAGCTTAATGTATCAAAATGTAATGTTTTATTATATTTTGTCCATTTAGCAGCCATAACTTAACTACCAATTATTCTTGTTAGTTTAAATGAAATGTTTTACAGCAGGCTGCCAGTTTTTACCAAGGCATCGTGCATCAGTCGCATTGTCACATACAGGTCGAGTTTTGTCAGCCCTACGGGCTACAATGACATTACTCACACATAGAAATGGAAAGCGTATGCGAGTAGGGCCAGCGTTCTAGTAGTAGTGTAGGTGTTTAGGCCTGTTGTACTGAGTGTCAGGGGCCTGACACTACAATGAGTTAAGTTAGCAGAGGGAATTAAATATGCCTGTGTTAGGTATATAATAGTACACAATACTTACTGAACGCGGTGCGATCCAGGAGTTCAATACATTAAATGCTGAATGTGATAATTCATCCAGAGAATGTACTAGCTGGTTCAGTTAATGCACCGGCGTGACACACTGCCAGGCCTAACTCCTCGAGACGACGCTGACGACATTGTTATTGCGTATTAGAGTCTATATCTCATTTAGATTATTGCGTAGAATAGGAGTCCATTTCAGTCAACACGCACAAACACTTGTTAGTTTTCACAGAGGATCGCTTTAGTCGGAGTGAAACTAAGCAAGCGACAACACTGATCACATTAATCACCGTCCAGAAAATAAGTTAATAAAACACTGGGTTTTCCAAGTTTTCCGTGTAAATTACTTTTCCAATGGTTTTGCGATTAGATACGAAGTGACGATTATCGACTATAGACAGTTCTGTTCTGTTAATCCATTCGTCCCTTTCGGGACAGGCAAAGGTCGGAGACCATACAGCCTATTCATTCGTGTGTATTTTCTGTGTTATGTATTATATAGGCATAGCCTGTTCAATCGTTTAAAACAATAATAATTAATCTTAAATATGTATGATTCATCTGAATGATTTTTTTTAATCTTGTAGTTTCTTTGGCGACATAGACAATCAAGACACGAGTTGATGTCTTGATGACATTTAAACCAGTGTTTCTACTTACGAGTTAGGTTTTACCCTAGTTTTGACGGTGGCGCCGCCGTGGCAGATAACATTAGAATCGTTTCAATAATTACGAGTCAAAGGTGTAATGGAAATAGGTTACAGTATTAAAGTAGAAAGTAAAATATGCTTTATTGTACACTAAAACAGTATTATAATTAATAATTTTAAATAAACTAATGAATAGGGTTTAAGCCATGTAGGATTTTGTCACGATTAGCTGCACATGAAAATATCAAACAACACAATAAATGTGATGTACTCTGTGGTGTTGCAAGTGCTATTGTTTGTCGCAATTAAAATGTTTGGTGAAGCATTCCTTACTTTTCAATATACAGCTATGAAAATAATTATTTGAACAGGTGGTGCAGTTCTAATCTGTATAGATCACTGATCTGATCTCTATTCTAATGATTAATCATTCTATACAGTTCTATTTATCTGACAGTGCCTATTTGTACCGATTTGAAGCGCCACCCTCGAACGTCCGTGGTACTAAATTGACATTTGTCGGTAGTGACCGTCGTTTCGAATGTCATTTTATTTTAGTTCCATGGACGGTCGCGCCAGGTTAGGTACGTAACCATCAGCGCCAGAATGGCAAAAATCATTTTTACTTTGACAATCATCGATCCATGGAATAGAGATCAGTCACTGAGCTCTATCTCTGGATTAATTATTCTATACATCTGACAGTTCCTTTTTTGTACCGATTTGAAGCGCCACCCCCGAACGTGTACGGTACTAAATTGATATTTGTGTGCAAAAAGCTTGCCTTGTTTCGGTTTTTATTATTCAGTCTATTTCCTGTATTATTGTATCCTAGTTTTCCCTTAAAAAGTGGGTTTATAAAAAACTTGTAACATTCGCCGAGTGGTAGTGGCTGTGACGTTTCCAGACTCTATTATGGCGGTTCCGCTTGTGTCGAAACGTTTAATTACTTTTATTTTTATAATACTTTTAAACCCCGGTTCGCACATCATTAAAAAAAATACATGTAATATTATAATTTGAAAGAAGATTTTTCATGCATACGTGCTTCAGACGCAGAGTGACGCAATATAGCCCATTTTCGGTCAATCTCCTTTCTTATCATAGCTGACTTTATTTACGAAGGTTATAATGTTGACAAATTTTTATTTTAGCTTTTTTTAAACACAACAATTTACATCATATTATTACATCTATTATTATAGAGATAGCGTTACCGCATACAAAGCCTCTACACAGACGTCTTAATTAAAGAAGTTTGTGAACATCACGTGAAAGTTTTGTAAGCAGCTTTCAGCATAAATACTCATTTGAAAAGAGACCTATGTAGTATGTATTGTTTATTTTGTTTAAAGTTAGAAAACCAGTTTAGCTTCTTATTAAAAGTTTAGTAAAATAAATCCGTAGCTAGCCAATACAGTCTAACAAATTGACTTGCAAAGTTTAATCAGTATTTAATGACTGTAGTGTTAGTAGTAAGGCAAAATTTTGCCGTAACCATGTACAAATTCAAAAACACTGCAAATTCTGAGCATACCTAATTTATCTCCATTCTAAATAGCCAGGTTGGTTCCGCTGTAGTCCAGTTCAAAAACAAATATATTAAAATTCAAACAAACACATTAATATTGATATGATGGCAGTACGGAAGCTATATGCATTTTATTAGTGTAGGCGACGATTTTCTCCCAACGTAATCGACAGCTGCCAACCGGAGCCATTATTAGATTCTTGATAGAGCTTTTTAACGTTCAATTTCGTCGCATCCTGTCATCGATAATTCACGGTCGCTCGGTCGATTAAAAATAAACACGACAACGACTGGTCAGTAAAAGTGTTGGTGTATTCAAGGCCGAAAGCTTTGTAGAAAGCTATGATATCTAAGTTGGAACGCGCTTGCCTATTCACTCTTCTCTAAAAGCTAAACTAAAGCTAAAGCTACGTGAGGCCTAGAGAACTTCGAAAGGAGAGTCAATTCAGAAAACTACGAAAGACCTACGAAACACTTTGTGACATAAAGGGAGAGTCAATTCAGAAAACTGATGTAGGCTTAGAAAACTTCGAAACGCTTTATGACGTAAAAAGAGAATCAATCCCAAAAACCGATTTAGGCTTAAATACCTAAGTAACACTTTGTGACGTAAAAGGAAAGTCAATTCAGAAAACTGATTTCGGCTTAGAGACCTATGGAACACTTTGTGACGTAAAAGAAGAGTCAATTCAGAAAACTGATGCTAACAAAATAGGGTGATCGTGTCGCTACTACATAATAATATATCATACAGCGATATCCAAAATTTAATTATCAACAGCAAATAATTCAGGACACGTATTCATGGATAACATGTATAAAACGTGCCTAACATACACGTATCCACGTAACACGGCAACATCCCGAATTCGAAATTCAAAATATGCAAGGAAAGCAATGAGATACAATTTAAGCTATCTCCATTTCAATGAGACAAATCAGGTCAGTAAATGTGCTCACGTAAAGGCATTGCAATTATCCAAAACTACAAACTTTTACACACATATGCCAATTCATATTCATATTATGCTGAATAGAAATAATATTCTATTAGAAACGTGATCCGACATCCAAATAGGTACTAACAGAATCTACGTTTGTGATCCCTTTTTATTATCTTTCCTTTGAGAGTGGACTTTTAGTAAGTAAGTAATTCTTTATTTGCTGAAAAACATGGTTAAGGGGATTCATTGAATTTATTTTTGTCTTTCTCACTCTCACGGATACGTTGGTAGGTGCGACATGCAGCGTCGCGGAAGAATATAACAGAAAAACGACCATTTACCTAATTACTCAAAAACTAAGCCAGTTATCAAAAATCGGTTCTCAGCGTTTTTGAATATTGTTATTACCGACACAATAAAACAAAAATTACAATTACATCAATTGCAGTTTCCGATATATAACAGGAAAACTGAGATTTTGGAGCAACTTTTGGGAGAACTTTCTATCGAGAAAATTTTATCCAATCGTGTTTCTGCTTCTTAGCGATTTTAGATTAAAGACCCAAAATACATGACGTTTAAATTTGAGAGTAATTGTCTTTATAGTTTTTACGTAAAACTTCACTCAAAATCACCTAAATACGGCTTGTAGGCCGTTAAAATAGATGGATGGATAGTGTACCTAATAGGTTTATTTGTCTCGGAAATATCCCACGACTGGTACTACTAGCGAAGGTAGATCTCATTGTAATGGCCCAAGTAACAGATGGGATGGCAAGTCGCGGGCAAAGTTGCTCTGTGATGCAATTAACGAGGCGCGCTGCGGTTAATTCGTTTACTTGGTTCCCGCAATGTGGAACACTCGTGTAGAACTCAGCTTGAAGGCAAAGTGCCCTTATTAAAATTGTGATAGAAGCAGGAGGAGAGACTGTTCTCTAATAAACTATGAATGTATTGTTTGAGGAAGTAAGTTAACCTTGACTAAGTATAGCGAACTCGCAAAAAGTATCTTGGGTACCTAGGTTTTATTGTAAGCTATTGTTGTTTTACCCTACCCAAAGGGTAACTAGCAAAAACAAAAATTTCTGTTAAGATACACTACGCCACGAAAATTCAAATTTCATTTTGTTTTTCGAAAAAATACATCGTGGGGCCGTAAGGCATTGAGTTTTTCGGGCATAACACTTATGCATCTACTTACATGTTTTTTTTTATAAAAACATTAGTAAAAAAAAATATTGGTCCCGATAGCTCTAAATCTCCCCAAATGCCGGATTTAAAACTATCGGGACAAATATGAAGGAAATAAGTGTTTTTGATCAAAGTTTTTTTTATGAAAAACATGTAGATGCACAAAGGATATGCCTCATTGCTATAAGCCTACCATGTATAATTAGCCTACTATCTTCGTAAAATTTAACTT
Source organism: Coenonympha arcania (assembly GCA_036785405.1). Classification (NCBI taxonomy): domain Eukaryota; kingdom Metazoa; phylum Arthropoda; class Insecta; order Lepidoptera; family Nymphalidae; genus Coenonympha; species Coenonympha arcania. The sequence goes on from CM072067.1 coordinate 12,297,918, forward strand.
TCACGCACAACATAATTGTTCAAAGTTAATTAAATCTTGACAGAATCTGTGCTCTCGACAACATAAAGCCCTAGAGAAGTCAAATGTAGGTAGCAATTTTTATGTAAGGACCCTTCGTCTCAGGCATGGGTGGGTATGAACGTGTCATATTACACGACACTTATAATTTGTTCCTCGGAAATGTCTCTGAAGTAAACATATCAAGAGAAACATGCTTATGACACGGAGTTATTACGTGCTCTTCCCAACTTACAAAACTAGATTTTCTTCGGACGTTTTGACATACTTCTTCGTAATATGATTTACGCTTTTTCCCTATATTTTGAAAAATGACAACTGCAAGATTCAGCTATGACATTCTCGTAACATTTTCACACACTGATGATCATCATCAGTGATATGAAACAAGAAAAAGAAAAAAAATTACACTGAAGAATTAACTTTACACTTATTGCCTAGAGTGTAACATTGAATGCATTTCAACATAAGAATTACAATCGCAGAATTGTCGACCAACATGACGTTTTGAACTACATTCAATTTTACGCTCTATGTGAATAGTTTTAAAATTAATTTTTCAGTGTTCGCAAAAAATGTTTCGATTTCAATATCGTCTGCTTACAGACGCAATAGCTATCACCTTTTTAAACATTTCACATCACGAAATGTAGCCGACATGTTACGTGAATAGCCCCCCTATACTTTAAAAGACATAGACCAGGCGCTGGATGGAGTTGAGTATGCAAAATCCATGAAGGAAACAATGGCGTTGATTCGAAGAATAATGTCAGCTCTTTTAATGATCCAAATTATATCATTGTTTCCCTCCCACTCATTATTTATAGCTTCGCAACTTACTATTACAAAAAAAATATGAGTATTTTACAAAATATTGATTATTGGATTGGAATGGAGAATATAACACTCCATCGGATTTTACTGATCCCTTCCGTTAAGCCAGGTCCCAGTTCATTTTACACGTAGGTAATACTCGATCGAACTACCTATAGATTTAAGAGCTTAAAGTCTTTATCGAGTCCATTAGTGACGAATTCGTCCGTTAACAGGAATTAATGCCAGATACAAGTAGGGTATTTTGAAACTTGTCCAAAAATATCGCTCGCCATAATTCTTGACTATTTTGCATTTTATTACAGAGTGGTGAGAGATTTATAATTAATTTCTATTTCTGAAGGTGACTCGACGCCGTTATACTATCACGACCTCTACGTGGCACAGGTTGTGGCCACATTACAAGAAGAGTAGATACTTTCGTTATAGGTACGAACTACTACCTAGTGAGGCACCAAGTAGTAATGGCGAGTGAATAGTGATCAAGAACAAGAGGGCGAAAAATAGATAGGTGTTATGTACAGAGCGTGATGCGTTACACCAAGAAATATGAGCTCCCTTGAATTAATAATGCAAAGTAGGAGGAGGCCTGGCCGCAGAAGAATATCTTGGCTTCGAAACTTACGCCAATGGTTTGGAAAGAGCAGCGTAGCCTATTCAGAGCGGCGGTATCCAAGATTTAATTCGCTATGATGGTGGCCAACCTTCGATAGGAGACGGCAGAAGATAAAGAAGATGCATGCAGAGCCTGTATTGATGTGAGGTCACAACCACTTTGTCAAAAATGAGTGACTGAGAAGAGAATCGAGATTGAAAGCCTTTGTTTTTACATATTTACTAGATGACTCGTCGAACGTTGTTTTGCCATTACTTTATTATTACTTGCTTAGGGGTATGAAAAAAATAGACTCAGACCTATCGAGCATAGGTACATAAAAAAAATCATGAAAATTGGTCAAGCCGTTTCGGGGGAGTTTTGTTACAAACACTGTGACACAAGAACTTTCAATGTATATTAGAGATCTAGAAAGATTAATAAATAAGTAAGTACCTACTATATTTGAAGACTGATTGTAAGTAATGTGATTGAAGGCTGGAAGAGAGAAGTTTGACCTTTCTCTACAGTACGACAGTAGGTACTATGATTTCGTCTAAACGTCATAAAATAATTTAGTGTTTCACTGTTAAATATTTACAGACGTTCAGTAAACGTTTTATGGGAAAAGTAATTTGAGCTAAATTGCTGAAATTAACAATGAAATTGACATTAAAATTAAGTTAGAGTGTCTTTGAGAAGTTTTGCTCACCATAATTTTTACCCACGACGGAACGGAGTACGGGTATATGCGTTTAGGGTGAGAGACCGTTTGTACATTACGCAATTAAAAATATTTTGTGTTTGCTTGTATGTTAAATTGTTCACCAAAACCAACAATGCAATAATATTTTTGTTTGTTTGTTTGTTGGTTTGTTTGTTTGTGTGTGCACATCAATGTTCCCATTTATTTCAAAAACGGCTTGACCGATTTAGATGCGGTTTTCTGTATAATGTTCGGTGTTCAGCGGCAATGGTTCTTAGATAGTTGTTACTAACAGTGATCACCAGGGGGCGCCATAAAATACATTTATATTGCAAACGATTGTTCCCATTTATTTCAAAAACGGCTTGACCGGTTTAGATGCAGTTTTCTGTATAATGTTTGCTATTTATTGGCGATGGTTCTTTGATAGTTGTTACGAACATCGATCACCAGGGGGCGCCATAAAAAAGATTTACAGTGCAAACGAATGTTCTCAATTATTACAAAAACGACTGAACCGATTTGGATACAGTTTTGTATAAAATATTAGTGAGTCATTGGCAATGGTTTGTAGATAATTGTTCTTGTGATTGAACAGCAGGGGGCGCCACAATAAACGTCTTTTTATGACTTGGAAGGGATGATGCCTTCAAACGCTGCTAGTCCGAGCTAATGGCTAGTTTGAAGATTAATTTTCATTTTTTAGTAATAATATAATTTAAATTACATAATTTAAATATATTAGTCGAAAAACTATAAAACAAGTGGAAAATTAAAAAAATTTAAAACACCCACGACTTTTGCAGAATTGTAATTGAAAAAGGATTAAATAATTTTTTTGAAACTCCCTAACTAAAGGAAAGTAAGAACTAAGAACCTATCAGTATAATTACAAATCCAAGAAAATCCGTCGGAGCTGCCATTGCTATTTTCGTTTCCAATATCAATTAATGTAATTAGTAAGTATTGATAAACTGCCGGTATATGAGAAGTATCAAGAAATTGAATTAGTCATCAACTGGTAAACAGCACCATCAACACCGTCATAGGCAAAACACAGCAGCTCCGGCGGATTTTCTTGGATTTGTAATTATACTGATAGGTTCTTAGTTCTTACTTTCCTTTAGTTAGGGAGTTTCAAAAAAATTATTTAATCCTTTTTCAATTACAATTCTGCGAAAGTCGTGGGTGTTTTAAATTTTTTTTTAATTTTCCACTTGTATATTAATTAGGGTTGGTCGCGATGAAAGACTTAGATATACTTTTAATGCTGCATTTTGATACAAGTCGTGCAAATTAGATAACTGCTGCAAGCGAGCATATGCATATAGTTATAACGTAGCACAAACTTTTTGTTTGCTTACGTTTCGTATTGTAGTAGACCCAAAATAGGTACATGACGTTTAAATTTTTAAAGTAATTTGTCTTTAAACTGCAGGTCACTAAAAATCGCTTAAATCGCCGTTAATGTTACCATCTTACCAGAAAGACGATGACATGTTAGTGGTGTGTTTACTTACCCCTTTCAAGTTACTACGGTAACATCTTTATCACCAGGTGAGATCGCAGGGTAAACCGCTATAAACTTGACCCTTCTGAAGGTCTGCGGGACGCGGGGTGGGGGCGCTCAACCAATCAGCTAGTCTGTCACTGTCCGCTGACAGCGCTACCGTATCATTAGGTATAGCCAATCACATCACCCACCCCGCGTCCCGCAGACCATCGGGAGGGTCAAGTTTATAGCGGTTTACCTATAGCAGCAGCCGAAGCATCTCACCGGATCAGTTTACATATTATACAATTCTAAATTGGCCCATCGCGGGAAACGAACCCGCGACCGTTCACTCAATCCAAGCGCGCGCCACTGTGCCAGAGAGTTTGTTAAAATGGGGAACAGAACAGCGCGTGTTGCCAGTCAGGTCCGCACTCCGCGGTATTCGGTAAACCCTGTAAGTGCAACAGAGACCGCACTAAACGGTCTGTTCCCCTTTTTTTATTGCCTCACAGGCAGCGATTGTTTCCCTACAAGTACAGTATCGTATTGATAGATTTTAACAACTCACATTTCACAGTGATAAGTAACCTGTAGAGTGTAAACAAAAAAATTTAGACAGTGGCGTAACAAGTTATTATTTGCTATGGAATTTTTGAGGTATTTTCACGACAGTCTCTATTTCTCCTCAACCCCGTGGCTAGAAAACGTGGATTTGTCAATGCAGTCACGTGGCGGCGGGGGCACGTGACCAAAATAAATTAACACCGCCGAGCAACTCCAACTTTGACGAAATATTCCTGGCGTAATTGTTTGCGTTATATAAAACTGGCAAATCCTCCAATTCCAATGAAGCACTGCTAGTGTTTTTTTTATTCTATACAACGTTAGTACTTGACTGCGATCTCACCTGATGTACCTAAGTGATGACGCAGCCTAAGATGTTATCGTACTAACTAGGAAAGGTGAGTTAACCCCCCAACGGTTTCTACACAGCATCGCACCGGAACGCTAAATCGCTTGGCGGTGCGTCTTTGCTGGTAGGGTGGTAACTAGCCACGGCCGAAGCCTTCCACCAGACCAGACCTGAGACAATTTAGAAATTATAAAATTCCAAAGTGGCCCGTGGCGGGAATCGAACCCGCGACCTCCCACTCGAATCCACTGCCCCAGGGAGATCGTAACGTGTACGGTGGTGTAACTTGGGTGTAACAGAAAATATAAGTATTCAGAAAATGTATGTGATCGGCACATACGATCAACAAATTGATCACGTCACTTATCGATGACAACTGTCAGTACGGAACCCTAAAAATGTATGGGACATTTTCCCGTGTTTACGGTAACCCTATTACTAAGACTTGACTGTCCGTCCGTCCGTCTGTCACCAGGCTGTATCTCTTGAACCGTAATAGCTACAGACTTAAAATTATCACAGATGATGTATTTCTGTTGCCGCTTTATCAAACACTGAGACATAGGATAAAATACTTAAATATAACAAACGTGAGTTTTGAGCTTGTTTTTGCTCGATATTAATAACGGTAAAAGGTAGACGCTTCCAATGTTCAGAGAATATTTAATTATATATTCACTTTAAAAATAAATAGTTGAATTAAAAAAAAATATATATCCAAGGGGGTCCCCATACGACAAACGTAATTTTTTGCTCGGTTTGAATTTGGTGGGCAGAGGTGTTTTGTTTGGAATTGGTCTTGATAGTACGGAATCCACAGTGCGCGAGCCAGACTCGCACTTGACCAATTTTTCATGTTTTTTCCACAAGCGTACCAAAAGCAGTCGTTGCAATAGAATAGATAAGTATAATATGGCTACGACTGCTGGGTTTTTAAAATTTGCCATGTTCTTATTTAACACTCCTTTCGGTTCAGGTATGATGAAAGAATTTGATCATAACCATCCTGTAGTTAAATAATTACCTATAATAAAAACAAATCGGGATTCACTCACTGACTGCTTCTTTATAAATAAGTACTGTTCTTCTTTTTGTACATAGAATAATCTATCATTATTTGCTCCAGTAGTTATAGAGCGTAAGTAGAGATAGTAATCTCTACTTACGCTCTATAGCAAAACCTGTCAAGTGCGAGTCGGACTCGCGCACTGAGGGTTCCGTACTACAACCGGAGGAATAAAACCATAAAAACCACTTTTCTTATCGAACCGCAAAACTAACTTTGTTTTTAGAGGTTTAATGTAAATATCAAAAAAACTACTTATTAGATCTCGTTCAAACCAATTTTCGGTGGAAGTTTGCATGGTAATGTACATCATATATTTTTTTTAGTTTTATCATACTCTTATTTTAGAAGTTACAGGGGGGGGGGGACACACATTTTACCACTTTGGAAGTGTCTCTCGCGCAAGCTATTCATTTTAGAAAAAAATGATATTAGAAACCTTAGTATTATTTTTGAAGACCTATCCATAGATACCCCACACATATGGGTTTGATGAAAAAAAAATTTTTGAGTTTCAGTTCTAAGTATGGGGCACCCCCAAAATTTATTACTTTTTTTAAAAATTTGTGTGAAAACCTTAATGCGGTTCACAGAATACATCTACTTACCAAGTTTCAACAGTATAGCTCTTATAGTTTCGGAAAAAAGTGGCTGTGACATACGGACGGAGAGACGGACAGACGGACAGACGGACAGACAGACATGACGAATTTATAAGGGTTCCGTTTTTTGCCATTCGGCTACGGAACCCTAAAAACGTATTACGTAAGACTTGAACTTTTATTCTGAAAATTCTCAGGTATTCTCAGACTTTACGAAAGACAAATAAAAGGTAGCGTTAGCTAGGTATATTAAAATTCCAGCCTCAACTTGCCACATGCAGAGCTCCCTTAATTAATTTCCATTTGAGACGGCACCAATTTTCCAAATTCTGGCTTGCTTCAAAGATGAGATTTTCAATTAAGCAGGCATGGTTAGAACGCAAGTTCTGCGAGATGACACTCAGAGTGCATGCCGAGGTATCATTTTCATAAATTTTAATATAAATAAAATAAACTTCTTATTCTATGTCGTCCTACAAATACTGTCACTCTGTCTGAATTACAAACTCAGTGTAGAGTTTGAAAATCTATTTTGTGGTCACAGAGAAGGTGCATATAATACATTTTTTTAGGACATTTTACACATCGCAATCTAGCTCCAAAGTAAGCGATAGCTTTGTTATGGGTACTAGATAAGTGATAAATATACATACATACTAATATACATAAATATCATATATTGAAAAACACCCAGACGCTGGAAAACATTCGTGCTCATCACACAAACATTTACCAGTCGTGGGAATCGAACCCACGACCTCCGGCGCAGACAGCAGGTTCGCTACCGCTACGACATTCGGTCGCGAAAAACATTGTAGAGGAAAACACTTTACCGCGTAGGTATCTCTTGTACTGTGTATCCTTAAATACAGTGTAAAATACTATGGTTTTTAGACAGGGGACAGAGTGCTAATATTTGAGCAAAGAATCATCTTAGTCAGTGTTACGATTTTACTCACATTCTTTTAACTAAGAAAAACTCATGTTATATATATATACGAAAGAATATTGTATTTTTGTACTCGTCGCCATCCAACATTGTCGTTTCAGCCGATGGACATAAGCTTCCTGAAATGATCGCCAAATAACACGATCTTGTGCCGCCTGAAGCCAGCGACTCTTTTTGTGTCATCTGTCCACCTAGTGAGGGTCTACCAACACTGCGCTTTCCGGCGCGTGACTGCCATTCTAGCACCTTGGGTCTCCCTCCATCGGCCCTACGACGTGCCCCACCCATTGCCACGGCTAGTATCAGTTTTGCGACACGTTGGGCTATGTCGGTCACTTAGTACGAAAAGTACGGAAATTCCTCTGGATATAGAAAATCAGCCACAAGTCTCATGGTTACCAAAGCCCCCGAGACACCGTATTGTTTAACCGCTAATTTCCTATCCCAAAATGGTAATTGAGACTTACAACACATCGCGTGTCAAATAACTGAAGGTATAATAATGTCTTAGGTCGGTGATTTGATTCTACCTACGCGTCTCTCTAGAGCTGATGTAAATGTTTTGTTTCGATGCCAATAAAATTGGATTATCAAATGTGTGCCACTGGATGAAAATGAAAATTCAAAAATGGAACGATACACTACAAATCACTACTAACCTCTTTGAGTGCCAACGGAATTTCATTCGAGGAAAACACCTCGTGAGTTGTGGAAGCACGTTTCTACTCTATGATAATAGAATAATAACGTGTATTATTAGGGTATATTACTGAAATCAAAATATTTGAATTATTTTATTCATTTTATAACAAAATTCAAATAAATAAAGTTTGGAAAAAACAAATGAAATTGAGCAAATAACGAAACAGTTATATTTTATAAGCAAACCCTGCAAACCTGTGCTTTGCCACGACGGACCACGTTGGCAGGAGTACGGGATTCACTTGCGTATTCACCGCGCTCCCGCCAGGCCTCGACCCGCCACTGAAGCGGCAGGTCCCGTCGCTGCTGCCGGCAGCGTGGCCGCTGCTGATCCTCCTGGGAGGCGCGTCCCGAACAGGTCGCACCCCAGCGACCGGCGCGTCTCCTGCGAGAGGGATGTGCCGCCGTAGTTATCCCTCTCGACGAGCGTTCCCCGCCCACTTCGGTGATTTTTTACGTGGTTCTCTTCCTCGTAGTGTCCCGAAGGGACTTGTGGGCGTTTCCGCCCCCGCCTGTAATTTTTTAATGAGGTTTACTTCCTCCTCCGGGGTAGGTGTAGACGTTTCGACACTGTGCCCTCTGCTGGGACTCAGAGGGACACGTGAAGAAACGTCACCTATCCGCCGGGCCAAGCTATTAGCCGTCGGTTATTACCCGACGTTACCAGGGAACATCGACCCCTGCGCTACAGAGGGGCACCGCGTAGCACTCGGGCACTCGTGGAGGTTGCTTGGCGAGCCCCCCTTATAAGCAAACCGTGATGATACGTGACTCTATACAAATTTTCGTTTTGCGAGAAAGGGGCGGAAGAAAATTAAATAAGAATAATTTATTTATATTTATATTAAATATTGCATGTAGAAAATTGATTTATCTTGAATTTTTTTCATAAATTGTAATGCGTACCATCTGTGATCTGTCGTATCGCGCATCGGCTACCAGACGTGTGTGGTCGAATAAGTCTGATTGAGATTGGCACTGTAACACCGCAGGCTAGATGTCGGTTTTAATTAAACGCTGAACTTTTTGGTGGTTCAGAACATGCGGCAGTTCGATGAAGAAAATTAAGAGACCTAGTGCAATGACTCCAAATTATAGTGTAGATATTGATATTTCAATCCACATTGACGCGTCCAATTCCATATGAATCGAATGAAACATAAAATACATATACGTTAAAAATAGTCGATTTTTTGAAAAGACTTTTTAATATTAATTTGTTGTTATTTCGGCATCAGACACATACATCATCTGTAAAAATTTCAAGTGTCTTACTATCACGACTCTAGAGCCCCTGCGGACAGAAGGACGGTCGGACGGCGAAGTCTTAGTAATAAGGTCCCGTTTTTCACCCTTTGGGTAGGGAACCCTAAAACAATATTATAAAGGAAACTTGACGATATGGATATTGGGTACATAAAAGCGGCCTGGCGCATCTGTAAACAGCAGCCAATATTCCTATCGAAGTCGGTTACTGCCCAATAAACGCTCCTTTATAGGCAGAAGCTAATAAATTCCGCGTCACTTCGATGTAAATTGCAAATACCTACTATTTATTGGATTGGATTCATTGATAAGAACACTGAGTGACAGTATTGCTACGAAGCGGATACGAGAGAATTTGTAATAAAACTTTAATATTTTTTAATCCCAGTATTTTTTATATATTTGCCATATAAATACCGATTTTGTTTGGTATTAGGCGCATCAACAAAACCTATACGATGCGAAAGTCCGAGTTATCTGTTACGATTGCTACATAGAATCGCACCGTAATGATAAATCTCTTGCCAGTGCGAATTGGCCGGTGCCCAAGTAACGCGATCAAAGGAAGGCTTTCATCGCGTTGAAACGAGACCATCCAATTAAGAAATTACAAAATTTCAAACTGTGCTAAGAAATGATCCCAAGAAATTTAGCTCAAAATAATATCGCGTGTCAATAGCACTAGGGAGGTCACTAGGAATAAAGCGAGCAATAGTATAAAGTTAAGACCCTTTCGCATCATAAAAATTAGCAAATTAAAGTGTAATAAACGAGGGAATGCAAGACGCCAATAAAGTTCAGCGCTAACGCCACAGCTTAGTGCAAGCCTCTTAGCTAGATTGCAATTCAAATTAAGAGCGAGGTGGTTATAGTCGTTTGCCTCGATAAGTAATATACCAACCGACCAAAAAGTAATAGTCAGCAGTCATTAATAATTCTTTCTTACTAATAGACGTAGTCACGTATAGGTACATAGGAGCGCGAAAAAATGTCGCCAGTTTACTGGTGTCAAAAATGTTTGTTTTGACTCTAACAGCGTCAGTTGTAAGCCGTCCGCAGCATTGTCTATGGACCACAGTCCTCGCTACAGATACTTGTTATTAGTCCGCACGTGAATTTCCACAGGGACAATTTATTTTTCCTTGTATGAAGAAAGTTGACGTAAAATGTTTCAGTGGGCTCATCCTCAGGTTTATATCGGTGTTTGTACTCGTTGTTGAGGCTTCTTCTCTTTTGGAAATTCACTCGGCTACGCTACGGGTGTGAGCCAAACCACCAACCTAAAGAATTGATTGTTTTCTTGTTTTATAGATCAGCTAACCGTAGCTTTGCTGTCGAAGACATGTTTGCGATCGATATAGAATGCTGTAAATATTTTTTGGAAATTACACACATTGCAATCTAGTCCCAAAGTAAGCGATAGCTTGTGTTATGGGTACTAGATAACTGATAAATATATGTATAATGTATATACATACTAATATACATAAATATAATATATTAGAAACACCCAGACAATGGAAAACATTTATGCTCATCACACAAACATTTACTAGTAGTGGGAATCGACCCACGACTTCCGACGCAGACGGTAGATTCGCTACCGCTACGCCATTCGGTCGCCAAATGAAACGAAATTCAAAAAACCTGTCAAGTGCGAGTCGGACTCGCGCACTGAGGGTTCCGTACTACAACCGGAGGAATAAAACCATAAAAACCACTTTTCTTATCGAACCGCAAAACTAACTTTGTTTTTAGAGGTTTTATTGTAAATATCAAAAAACTACTTATTAGATCTCGTTCAAACCAATTTTCGGTGGAAGTTTGCATGGTAATGTACATCATGTATTTTTTTTAGTTTTATCATACTCTTATTTTAGAAGTTACAAGGGGGGGGGACACACATTTTACCACTTTGGAAGTGTCTCTCGCGCAAGCTATTCATTTTAGAAAAAAATGATATTAGAAACCTTAGTATCATTTTTGAAGACCTATCCATAGATACCCCACACATATGGGTTTGATGAAAAAAAAATTTTTGAGTTTCAGTTCTAAGTATGGGGCACCCCCAAAATTTATTACTTTTTTTTTAATTTTGTGTGAAAACTTTAATGCGGTTCACAGAATACATCTACTTACCAAGTTTCAACAGTATAGCTCTTATAGTTTCGGAAAAAAGTGGCTGTGACATACGGACGGACAGACGGACAGACGGACAGACGGACAGACGGACAGACAGACATGACGAATCTATAAGGGTTCCGTTTTTTGCCATTCGGCTACGGAACCCTAAAAATTAGAATGACATACCCAATCGCTAAATTGATCACGTGAGTTCCGCGCGTCAACTCACTCTCATTTGAATTTCTGACATATTCGAATTTCGTTCCATTTGAGTAATCGACAGCTTTCTGTGAAGATCGCAAATATGTCATATGGCTGCGTCTGCTAATGGCTACGCTCTGAAACCAAGTAAACATTTTTACATTTATGTAGGTACTTGTTAAATGCGACCTAAACGTGCCATTGGGGAGGCAATTGTGGAGTTACTAACAAGTATTTGGAAAGGCAATAATTGTGGAGCTTTGTTGAGTAACTTTTAACTAAACAATAGGTTACAACACAGAAAAACAGACAATATAAACTCATTCCTTCGTCTGTGGGTTACAACTTAGAAACAAAATTATCCTAGTTTTATCAGCGAAACAAATTTTATAAAGCGAACGTTTTATATTTGTCCTTTATGGAAGCTGAATGTAGCAATTAAAATTTTCGCTGAACCAAAATTCCACGATGAATGCCAGTCACGGTTTGTCAGTTCCAGATGAGATCCTCCTACAAATATTCCCTCGGTTCATGAATAAAACCCTCTTGTTCCTCACGTAAGTAAGGAGAAATTCTTCAGCTTGTAACTTCATACCTGCAACCTTTTAAATGAAATATTAGGGTTCGCAGAGCCCACAGATTAGTAAAAGAGCAGAGCCTTACCCTCGAGTGCCTACTCATAAAAGTTAAATACCTTCTAATTTAAAGCCCGGTTGTATTTTTTTCTTCGACTAAAAATCATCGCTTGTACCAGTCTGTAAAGTGGCCCGTACAACCCTCTGTTTAGGTAGGTACAGAACAAACAGCCTTGGCCAAGACTTACTTACTCCATTCTATGTTTTTGATTGCTATTCGTACGCGTTTGGAAAGAAATTGGGACAAAAATTTATGAGAATGACATTATATCCGATAGAAAATTGATCACGTAACTTAACGAGGAAAACCGTGATGAGTAGATCAAAAGTTTCTCGATAGACAGTTCTCCCAAAAGTTGCTCAAAAATCTCAATTTTTCTCATTTTTATCGGAAACTACAATGGATGTAATTGTAATTTTTGTTTTAATCTGTCGGTAATAATAATATTCAAAAACATAAGCGTAAGAAGGACGTATTTAGTGTCTCCTCCCGCAACTTGGTACCTATTTAGCAAAAGGAAATAATACACATATTTTTTACAGAAGTCATATTATAGGGTTGAGCTGTTTCGTAGATAGAAGGTACGAGTACTTATAGAAACTGTTTATTTGACTACTGCCAATCAATCTTTTGGATGGTAGTCTCTCGGGAACGGGAAGTTTTTATTATTTAGTTTGACTATGACATAGGACATGTTCCGCAGGGAAAAATATCTTACCCGGTAAAAACCCGGGCTGTATGCGTAACGCATCCGCTACATTTTGTGAAGTGAAATATTAAAAAAAGAAATGGCATTTACGCATATTAATTATCAGACTATATTGAAAAAAATTATTGCGAACACTAAAAAAAGAATTTTACGACTGTTCAAATAGAGGGTAAAATTGAATGTAGTTCAAAACGCAACATGGTCGACGATCGTGAAATTAAATTTACTTTCCACGATAAGGTGAGAGAGTGTTTTTCCTTTTTTTAAATACATTTAATTCTACACTCTAAACCAATTGACATAATGTAAATTTGTTAATTTTATTTCTTGTTTTACATCACTCAGTTTAACCTAGACCCCAGTATTTGCAACGTATTTTTATAAGGCAATCACTGTTATAGTGAGGCACCGGACGTGACTGAACGAAGTGTGCCTCCAATAAACGATGCAATCGATCTAGCTTCGAATGGCTCTGTACGAACCTATCACATAGGCACTAGGCGCTAGCAGGTGACTGCGTACAATGCGAGCATTTTGCATGCGTGAAGAATAGAATTGCATGAATACTTTAACTGTACTCTAGCACTTCCTCTTTATAATATACATTTTATATATGAAAATTCGAAAAATCTCTGTCAGGTATAAACTACTGATTCTTGACTGAGCAAATAAGATATCTAGCTTTATAGTAGGATCAACATACTTAGATGCTATGTTTTCTTTAAAAAATAAACACATCGGGGAATAATTCGTGGAAAAACGATTTTGATGATGTACCTATACTTACCCTAGTTTTTAACAGTAGAGTTAGTACAAGTTCTTGGATTTTCCATATGAATCTCGATTCGATTTCGCTATCCAATCTAAGGTAGCTAACTCAAAAAGTATAACTCTATTGAACGCTTAGCATTATTGGTATCTTGTACTAGCTCTATAATACTCTAACTTTTACCCTTGTTTGAAGTGATCTGAGCTTTTGCACGTGTATTTGATAATAATTGTATCATTCGTCATTCTAAAATATTCCAATGCCGTTAAAAATCAATACCTACCACCAGTGGCGTATTTTGAAATTCAGCGCCCCGGGCCAAAAGGATTTGTCGCCCTATAGAATTGTAGAATTCGTATTATTCACGGACCGAAAAGTTTTTTCTTTAAAGCTTTCGATATTTCTAAAACCACCAAGCGTGAAACGGACCTTGTACCTACCATCACGCAAAGTTTATTTTATTAAATACTAGCAGTGCCCACGAACTCCGTTCTGCGTTAGAAATATTTTTGTCCCGGTCCGCTTGTCCCGCGTAATACTTGAGGTTCGGGATAACTGAAAAAAAAATATATTAGGTCCTTACATATGAAATTGGCGTTTTGTATGGGAGGAACATAAAGTCGATTTTTTTTAAATATAATATATATATTTAATCAAAGTATGTACCATTGCTATCTATGCACTTTTGCTACCTTATAGGTAGTTCATTGATCCCTTTACTAAAAAAGCCATTCGGACGGGAATCAATAAAATCTTTGAAAGCGCTTTGGACTGCCTCATCGGAGTTAAATTTTTTCCCTTGTAAGAAGTTATCCAAATTTCGAAAAAAATGGTAATCTGTTGGAGCAAGGTCCGGGGAGTAAGGTGGATGTCTTAGGCGTTAGAAATATTTTTGTCCCGGTCCGCTTGTCCCGCGTAATACTAGAGGTTCGGGATAACTGAAAAAAAAATATATTAGGTCCTTACATATGAAATTGGTGTTTTGTATGGGAGGAACATAAAGTCGATTTTTTTTTAATATAATATATATATTTAATCAAAGTATGTACCATTGCTATCTATGCACTTTTGCTACGTTATAGGTAGTTCATTGATCCCTTTACTAAAATAGCCATTCGGACGGGAATCAATAAAATCTTTGAAAGCGCTTTGGACTGCCTCATCGGAGTTAAATTTTTTCCCTTGTAAGAAGTTATCCAAATTTCGAAAAAAAATTGTAATCTGTTGGAGCAAGGTCCGGGGAGTAAGGTGGATGTCTTAGGCATTCCAATTGAAGCTCCTCTAATTTGGTAGCCGTCTGTTGTGCAGTGTGTGGTCTAGCGTTGTCCTGAAGCAGCAGTGGCCTAGAACGATTGACCAGCCTCGGTTGTTTAGCAGCTAGCTTTTCCATCATGGATTGCAGGTGCTGACAATAGATATCCGCCGTAATTGTCTGGCCAGATTTAAGAAAGCTGTAGTGAACGACGCCGGCGCTAGGCTTCCAAACGCTCACAAGTATTTTTTTTTGAGTCAATTTTCGTTTGGGGCAGGATTTGGCTGGTTCGCCAGGGTTCAACCATTGCGATGAGCGTTTCCGATTATCATACAGGATCCATTTTTCATCACAGGTAATGATTCGATTTAAAATCCCTTCATTACTGTGCCGGTTGAGTAATGTAACACAGCAGTCTACGCGCGTTTGTCGGTTTGCTGCACTCAATTCATGAGGTACCCACCTTTCAAGCTTTTTCACCTTCCCGATTTGCTTCAAGTGAACTAAAACAGTTTTATCACTAGCACCGCAGCCTGCAGCTAGCTCGGACGTGGTTTGCGATGGATCCGCTTCCACAATAACCTTCAATTCTTCATTGTCAACTTTGGTCTCCGGCCGTCCACGGGGCTTGTTCTGCAGGTTGAAATTTCCAGAACGAAAACGTTGGAACCAAAAACGCACTGTGTTTTCTTTTGCGACACCCTCGCCGTACACATCATTAATCCTTCGAGCCGTTTCTGCAGCACTGGTTCCACGATGGAACTCGTACTCGTAAATAACGCGATATTTCAAGTTTTCCATTTTTTAAACAGAGTGGCGCAAAAAAAAAACCAAAAGAGAAAAAAACAAATGAATTACGATTTTCAAAACACAAAAGCATGAGTAAATAGCTGTATAAATTTGAAATTGAAATTTCTTACCAAAGAAGAGATATTTGAGATCAAAGTGGCCAGTACGACAAAACGCCAATTTCATATGTAAGGACCTAATATAATATCGTACGTCAACGTCCGTTGCGTAGGGAGCTGACCTACCTATATCGTCACTCAACGGCCGGGGCGGCGCACACCGCACATTTTTATTTTACTAATATCTTTGAAGATATTTGTTTAAACTGTATAGTATATATACTGAGTAAAGGGCACAAATATTCTACATTAAATTTCCGCTCTAAAAACATATTTATAAGGATATAAATTAATACCATATGGGCTAAATAAGCTTCACGAAAATATTATTTTTTTATCCACAATTTTAACAGTAACAGCAGTTATTGTGAGTTATCAGTAGGAGATAGGCATATGCTACCGCGAACGTTTTTTTACAGATTTTGATACGTTCTTTAATATTGTAGTACATTGTTTTGTACTATCCTTAATAGTTTCCACTTTATAATATCAGTATGGATTAATTTTATTTACAGAATTCTGTTTTTATTTGTTGTTATCATAAGAACCAAAAAGTTAAGAAACAAACGCGAGCGAAGCGAGCTTAAAGTTTTTAAGTTTTTACACGTTAAATCAGTATTTATTCCGGCCGAAGATCAAAAATCATTTCGTCATTCCCTTTTTAAAAATAGTAATATAATCAAATTTTGTAGGCGAAAGAGTTTGAAATCACAAATAGCCGCAAATGAAATGAACACGAACTTTAAATTATATTTTGATAACTAAATATGCGAGCGAAGCGAGCGCGAAATTTCCTGTTTTTTACCGTTCCGGTATATTTCAAGTAAGGACATCTCTGTGCCAAATTTCAGCAAAACTGGTTTAGTTCTTGGAGGGTGAGAGTAAGAAACATACAAACTTACACATTTACATACAAAATTTCGCCTTTATATTATTAGTGTGATGTGATGCACGGCTGCAACTTTTTTACGTCTCATGTCTATGAATACCTCAGAATTCTATTCTTTGAACTATTCGCTGCGCATGGTTTAACCCAAGAATCTTTCGCTGCTCGTCATTCATACTTTGATACTCGGCTGATAAAGCTATAGTTTGCAGCTTAATTACTAACTATTGCTGGTGGTTCGCTCCAAACTTCCTACCCGCGAAAAAACAACGAGATCGAACGCTCCATCAAAACTTAAGTTTTTAAGTGAAAATAATCTTGTGATCCTCTATAAAGTCGTTTTTTACGGTACAACACAAACTAATGAGAAGTTAAATAAAGATTCTATGAGCGCCCCTCTCCAATAACATTTTTATAATTTTGTATGCAATTACTGGTTTTGGGTTTGGGTCATCAATATACGGATGTTCAGTGAATTTGAAATTATTCTGTACATTATTTTAGAAGTGACACGACTCTAATGGACCGCATTATTTGAGTTCTTTCATAATTATGTTGCCATAAACCCGTAAATAGCGTTGGTAGTTTCTGTGTAAATCTGTTTTTCACGAAATTTCTTTCGTGGTTTAAGTAACTTTTAGTGCAAGAGCCACTACAGTTTACCTCCAATCTTTATGGCTGGTTACAAAAATCGTCTGTCGCCGCCCATAGTGTAAATGACAAAACTGTCAGACTAGTATAGAATGATAAAGGTAAATCCAAAACAAAACTTAAGAAAAATTGTATGCTCTGATCCCGTATTCTGTAAAATTGACACTTCCAGTGATAATTATCTACTGTTTTGTCTATGATTCGCTATACATTGCTGCTTCAATAAGTGAAACGAAAATAATATTTTGCAGCAAAGGAGAAAAATAAATGTCAATAAAGATCATTGAATCTCACTGAGTGGTCATCACTGAGATATAGAACAAGGGCCCTGATTAGAGATAATTTGTAACAACTTAAACACAAACTTCATCATTGCTTCGCGCCGCCCTAGCCCCGAACTGCCTGAACTTTTAAGTCGTGCGCGCGAAGGAATTCGACAGACATAACGCCGCCCGTCGCCCGCCCTCCACCACCGGCGCACTTGTCAGTAATACGTTAAAGTTTAAACGATTCCTCGCGTTGTAATGTCTATCAAAAATACCACATGAGAGTTAAGTTTTTGATATACCTACCTAATCAAGAAATAAATAATACCTTTCTAATGATCTACTGCAGGGGTTTTCCTAATTTGTTCAAGGCAAATGAAGAAAGCTATAAAGTTCAAAAAAATAAAGTAAAAAAAATCTGAGTGAGGTGCGGCTTGCGCCGCCCCTCAGAGGCTGCCGCCCTAGGCCATGGCCCACTTGTCCCTAGGGTAAATACGCCACTGCCTACCACCAATCGCTACCTACCGATGTTTTTCGGCGAGGCACATAAAATATTGAAATCGGTAAGGGTCTATTAACCACGATATTTTCGTACATATAAATAATTTAATAAGTCAACGATGATCGATCCCTCCAGGCTGGCTTGTTTAGACAAAATTCGCCCTGAAAAGAACTCAACACTTTAGTTAATTGTTAGGTAGGTACCCATGGAGTAGATTACTTATCTACTATTAAGCAATCTGTTTACAAAGACAGTTCTGATTTCTGTCACAAGAAAAAGTGTAAGTATTATTTGGTAATTCTGTAGTTCTACATGATAATTAATCATTCCAAGAATCTTTGCAATTCTTTCTCTCTATGCTCTGATCACAGCAAAACGGCGCAAGATGTGAAGATTTTTACTTTATTCACTGGAGAATAATTTCACATTCTGAACGTGGAAGCGAACCGAAATGTTGCATGTGTAAGGGCCATCGTATATCATTGTTCGACTTTTTGTTTTGACAAACTTGGCATCCTGAACAAGGTTAAGCGGTAGGTACTTCAAGCCCGAACAGCTTTTGACGCTGTATGAAGCTCAAGTTCGTTCCGGCATGGAGTACTGCAGTCACCAATGGGATGGATCTGCCAAATACCAACTCGATGCATTAGACTCGGTTGATCGCCGCGCACGCAGAATAATCGGCAAGGAATCGCTAACACGGGCAAAACTGCTCAGTTTAGAACACCGACGCAGTGTTGCCTGTTTAGCGGTTTTTTACAGGATATATTTTGGAGAGTGTGCTCAAGAACTCCACAACCTTGTGCCTCCTTCACCTTTCTACCATAGAACCGCGAGACGTCGAGAGAAGTGGCATCCTTATGTGGTTGATGTCCAGCGTACTCGTACGAAACGCTTTTCTTCTACGTTTCTGATACGAACCGCTAAGGTGTGGAACACCCTTCCAGCTTCCGTGTTCCCAGCCAAATACAATCTGGGTGCCTTCAAAAGAAGAGTGAATAGGCATTTTCTAGGCAAGCGCGCTCCATCCTAAACCTCATCATTTCTTTTCATCAGACTTGATTGTAGTCAAGCGCAAGCCTATCAATTATAATAAAAAAAAACAAACTTGGCCAACACTGACTAAAAGTGCGAGGCCAAAGTTGAAACTTATCAGTTGAAACCAAACCGTTATGGTCGCCCTTATAGACATTATCTGCAAAATTTTATGTTCTTCAAGGGCTTTTTCATAGCAAGGTCGGAGAAAATAGCCAATATTAGCATGACATCCATTGACGTGAAGTGCTCTACGTAATGGCGAAATTGGGCGTTATCATTCCGAACTGTATTTTCCCTTCGTCTGATATCGATTTTGAACGCTGATTTTATTTAAATCTATATGTAAACTTGAATTTTTAAGGCCTTGTCGCTCAGTCGTTTTTTTAGGTAGGTAAGCTATTCGCTCTAATCTTTAATCAGTTATTTGAATTTCGAAAGAAATACTGTTACTTATATTGATATGTACACAGCTGCTGCTGAGCAAAGTTTCAAGCAAGGTCTTGATTACAGGAGTACGTACTTTAGGATATATAATAAAAATTCATTGCGTGAAGCAAAACTTATATCCTTAACATGCATTGTCTTATTTCTTTATGGTGTGGTGGGCTCTTAATATTGATGGTGAAAAATGTGGATATTCTAGCAAGATCAAACCTATCTATTACGTACTATAATTTTGCATAAATTCATCAATAACCCAAAATGTGTGAAATTTATGTAGGTAAGAGTCTAAGTAATTAATTATTTTGGATCCGTTAAAGAAAACAAAACGAGAAATCCTACAACATTACCCCGGCGGAATGGAAATGTTTAATTCAATTAGATGTATCGGGAGGGATTTAAAATTGATTAGATTGGTTTCCAAAATGGCCAAATTCATTTATTTTGTACCGTTATCTGAGCTGAGAATATAGGTACTTACATTTAGAATACATAATAAATAGATGGAAAGCAGTGGTAAGTTAATAACGAATTGGTTCAGTCCGCTATGCAAAACCCGTCAGTTCTGAGGAAATATTCAGTGCCCAGCCATGGCATAAACCAAGCGCTTATTTTTAACCGACTTCAAAAAAAGGAGGAGATGCTCAATTCGTCGGAATCTTTTTTTCTTTTAAGCGTTTTATAATTCTGCGAAAGGATTAACAGGAATTAGGTATTATTTATCAGGCGTGTTTAACCGATTAATATATATAAGATCTTTAATATGAAAACAATGAAATGAAGAATATTATATTATGTAATAAAATCAGCGATACATGTTTTTTAAATTTTTAATTGAATTTTCCCAGAAATAAGAGCTTCTCACACTGAACAGCCAGGTTTATTCGTTGCGCATAAAATGGTTCAACCCTTCTGTCACCTGACGAGGCTTCTTCTTCTTCTGCTCCTGGGACTTCTCCGCGATTGGCCGAAATCTCACTTGACGAGGCTACCTTTAGCTAAGCCGGAAAACGTTGTTTTGACACATAAATTATTTCTTACTTAGTATGAATTATAGTTTACCTCTTTATTACGTTACTTAGGTACGTATTCTCTCGTACCTACCAAAAAAAAATCTTAAAAAAAACACAGGCAAGCCGCTTACTTAATTGAAAAAATAAATAAAAAAAACAAAAGCATAGCTAAAATACAGGACTGTCTTAAAAAAAAGCAAAATCGAAAGCATGAGAACAATTATGATAACGCTAAAATGTGGTGGGGGGTTTAGTGGTATCCTTATTGCAGACTACCTGTTGCACGCGGCTTTGCTCGCATGAATATCGGTTTTCACATATCCCATTGTAATTAGTCAACCTTAAAAGATCGACGTCAATATTATGTGTTTTTTTGTTAGAAATTTTAAAGGAAAACAAATTACGCTAGCAAAATCAAAATTTTCATCAAATTAAGCTCCATTTCATTATCACTTAGATACACATACAGAATAATATCAGCTTAATTGGGACCCTCTATATGCTTAATCAAGGTGGGAGGTAGAAATGAATTTGTTTGCATTGCTAATTCATAAAGTTTGTTTTACGGCAACATACGTGTCTAGATTAGAAATTAAGCAGATTCCTTATAAATAATTGACGTTGGTATTAGTAGGCATTCAAATTTAAAAAATCTCGAAGTCCAATTGATCTACAATTAATAATGTTAGTAAGCTTTCTGAAAGTGGGGAAAGAAGAAAACAGATGCACTATTTAAGAAGTATGTGAGTTCAGTTTAGAACAAACGTGGTGGGCTATAGCCACAAATCTCTCGTTCTGAGAGGAGACCCGAGCCCAGCAGTGGGACATAGAAAAAGGGCTGGGAAGATATTTATAGATTCTTAAGGTGTTGCTGCCCTAGTAATTAGCCCGCGAAACTCAAATTTTATTTAGTTTTTTTTTAAATATTACATTTTAGAAGATACATACCTAAACACATAATATTATTCATTGAATAATTTCTACATGTTGCTCAAATCTAATGGTATTGCATCATTATTATTCGTCACGACAACCAAAATCGGTTTATTTCTTCGAGTAAATGTAAAGTAACCTAATCGCAGCTAATGGACCCGATATACCTAGAGACACATTACAGACAGATTACATTCCCCAGACACAATATCAATCAAAATACTTTTGTTTGAAGCTCAGTTGAAGTGTTCACTGGGGAACAACTATAGATATTTCAATCCACGATGACGCGTCCCACTCTGTCAAACTCCATACGAATCCAATAAAACATAAGCGATTTTGACAGAGTGGGGCGCGTCTTCGTGGATTGAAATATCTGTACATAGTACTTAATGAGAGTGTAGCCTATAATACTCGTGTTTAAGTATTATGAAACTAAGGCGATAAATAATTTTAGGAGCTTTAAAGCAACTTAAGAAGCTATTCCTGGTATTGCTCAATAAAGGCTTAGGTTCTTAGCTAATTTGTACAGCGGGTATTAAGATGGTATTTATCATTAACTCATCAACACAGTTAGTAACTTAATATATTCTGCCTTTTAGTAGATATTTGTAGTTCTAACAGCTACATATCTGAAACTTTCAACTAGGTTACTGTCGCAGTTCAAAAGATACCTACAGCTGGACAGACGGACGGCAGCAGAGTCTTAGCAATAGGGACCCGTTTTTTACTCTTTGGGAACAGAAAATGTCATCAAATTCAAGTTAAATAGGCAAACCTTCACCGACTTTTAACCTACAACGGTAGCGAAATCGATTTACTTCAAACTTCTCCGGGGCTTTGTTTGAAATGATAGCAGAATCTTGATTGAATTTACTCGCCTTATTGTTATTGCCGTTCACCGTGTAACCACAGATTACTACGTGTAACCGAGAAGCCGTCGCGTATCAGAAAGTACTTACACATAAAATTTTATTAAGTACATATATTATAGTATGTAGTACGAAAGAATATTCCTTTTTGTGTGCAGGTTTGAGGTTATCAGTTTAATGATACAATGTAATAAGTATAAATCGTATTAATATCTAAAAATGTATGCCCAGCACGTGTCGTCTCACACGTAGAAATAAAATGTAGTTGAGGAGTGATCATTTTTAAATTAAACACGCCGCGGTGTAAATTGACCCTTAGGCATCTAAGGGATGGACCCTTACACAGCATAATGAACTTTATGTCAATTGAATAAGATACAAACTAAATAGGAGCCAAAAAAGAGCGTGCGTCTTCCAGGGAATCCTCGCGAATTCTCAAGAATTATTTATATTGTAGCATGTTACATTAAATGACATAAAGTTCACCAGAATTTCCTAAAAGTAAAGACCGGGCTTTTAATTTTTGTAAAAAAAAAGTACCTTTTCATGCTAGCTCAGTGTTTCTGCATTACGTGTGCTCTAGCTCCGGATATAGTGAAGTGACCTTTAAAGACTTAACCTCTGATTGATGTAAAAATACCTTTTATTTAACGTATTAAAGCGATTGACGCCGGATGGATTATTAAAAATACTTTGATTTACGGATTTATTCGAACACCGTCCATAAACCCAAACCAAAGAATGATGAGATATTCGCAAAGGTGAGCAAAACCTTCACCTGATTCACATGTCAGATGCAGCGCGTTCCATAATTTTGCATTGCAATATCATGCGATACACTGCACTGCGCCCATCATCCTGAGACATTTCTTAGGTCCTAAATTGCCCAGTGATCACCTCGGCGAAACTGAGCTTCGATTTTCAAACCGAAACACATTAATACGTTACTGCTTCACGGTAGAATAACTGTAACAGGGGGTATTATACCTACTGCGGGGCTAGACAAAGTAACAGTCGTTTGGTGTTAACGACAGTAGACAAAAATGTATCCAGGACAAAACAAGCTACTGTAGAAAAACCACGTGACCGAATAGAGGAAAACACGCTGTGTTTGAAAATCGACTACGACTATTTGAACGCTCCCTGGCGTTGTCGCGGACCTTGTAGATAACTTTAGCGTACTTTGCATGACAATTGACAGTCAACAGTGAACAACGCTAAGCATAAAGTAGATTCTGCTTTCATTTGTTTTCATTCGTCACGTGGTTTGTCCATACATTTTTATCTACTGTCGTAAACGCTAAACGACTGTTACTTTGTCTAGCCCCGCAGGACAGGAGTCCAGTCTATGCAACATGCGCATGGAGGTATAACTCTCTCTTCTTTTGTCGATCTCTTTTCTCTTTCTATTGATATGGATCAGAAAGAGAAAAGAGAGCGACAAAAGTAGAGAGACATGTCTAGCCCTGCAGAAGAGAAGTTCGCAGGAAGAATCCTTCCACCAGTAGTTATACACTGTACTCATATACAACCGTACAATTTATCACCTATTGAAATTTCCACTATTTCGTCGTTGATGTCAACACTCAGCAAGTATAAGTTATTTCGCGTGTTCAAAAATACTATTTCACTCATAAGTTTATTAGAAACTTATGAGTGAAATAGTATTTTTGACAGCATTATACTTAAATCCCAAACCTGCACAAATTACTAAAAGGCATTCAATTCATGACTTATTCATCTTATTCTTGAGGGATAGCTATGATTTCTCCAGCGATTCTTGCACCAGTGTACGATCAACTGTCAAGTTCAATACCAAAGCAATAGGAAAATATGGCAATATTTGCCCATAAATTAT
Source organism: Coenonympha arcania (assembly GCA_036785405.1). Classification (NCBI taxonomy): domain Eukaryota; kingdom Metazoa; phylum Arthropoda; class Insecta; order Lepidoptera; family Nymphalidae; genus Coenonympha; species Coenonympha arcania. Next base: position 12,322,123 of record CM072067.1, read on the forward strand.
TACTTTATTGCGGAATAAAGTTTCGTGTTTGAAGGCCATAATATATTTTGTCAAAGCTGATGTTCATTGCTCTTCTATTTAGGCATTTTAATCCACAAATTTACGTTCGAGTTTATCAGCGACCTAATACTAAATCGTGTTATTATGGTATAGTGCTTTGCTGAGTGCTTTCTGCCTGACAGCGTGTTCTAAAATTCAAGGACAGGCCTGTTATGCCAATAAATGCTATGAGAGGCATACAAGGCCTGTCAAACTATTGAGTAAATAGCTGCGTTTGCTGCAAATAATAATTAATTAATTTGAACTAATGGAATACTAATAACACTCTCGAATAATATCGTGCAATTCCCAAAATGATATTACCTCTATAATTTCATGTTTATTAACCAATGAATTCTATATGTTTAGTTTGAATTCACCTTCCTGAACTTAAAACTGAACGTACATCATTCTGGTATACGAGCTTTTTGTGATTGGAAACTGTAGCCTCAGAAAGCTGTCAATCGCCTTAAAGGGAACGAAATTCAAAGATTGTAGGAGAATGACATATCTGATCGCTAAAGTGATCACGTGACTTAAGCGCATACAACTGTGGCAATCGAAAATATTATATGGATAAAGGAATATAATTTCTGAATCGCCTCAGCTTTCCTCTTCGAATTGATCCAATCTAGGTTTCTTCTCTATCTGCAATTTTATCGCGACTATTAAGTATAGGCGTTTGGACATATCGCGGGGTATGGCTAAACGCTTTTAGGTGCCTCCCACGATGGCCAAGTGCGGATTGGCAGGCTTCGCATAGTTTTAGAACTTGAATGCCTGAGAGTTCATAACAATTATGAACCCTCAGGCATTCAAGTTTCCTCACAATGTTTTCTTTTAGAGGAGCGTTTCTCTAAAGGAAAACTTTGTTAAACCTATAGGTACTATCTAACTTCTAGTTCTACCTAGAAATAGGTACTTTCTTATAATCAAACCAAGAAATGCAAGGTATTTTTATAACATTTCTACTATTACAATTAATGTGAAGTGCCTGATTGAAATTTTTGAAAAACAATTTAACAATTTCGTAAATAAGTTCTAGGCAGCAATAATAATATCATTCAACGTGTCCGTGATGTATCAGCTAAAACTCTTGTGAATTATGATACCAATATTATCATATATCTAGAGTACGTCATACGTGATATTCTCGAGAATTTCGTGTTCCTTTGCAAAATTTATTAAACCCTTGGTAGTATATTTCACTTAGCGGAGCCGAGAGATCTGAGTTCCAACAAAGCTTGTTCCAACGTTTGTCGAGACTAATCCCCAATGAGTTCAGAATTTGGTGAGATATTAATTAACTTCCAGTTCGGGGGCATTCAGAAAACTGTGCCAGTTCGTGGCCCAGTTAAGCAAATTACAATATTTGAGCAAACTATACAAGTCTCTTGCCAAATAATCCAATCCACATACTGCATCGTCATGTTACAGATAGTTCAATCTACGATAACGCGTCTCACTCGGTCAAACTCCATACGAATCGAATGAAACAAGCGATTTTGACAGAGTGGGGCGCGTCTACGAACGCGACGAAATATTTATACTATGTTAGGGGAGCTGGGCCTAAAATGGGTACCCCGCCTAAAGCGGGTAGGTATTCAAATTTGCGCGCCACAAGTAAATGTCCAAATGTGTGAATACTTTGAGGCGCCCCAAGCATCAACCAATCACGTGCAGTGGGCTCAGTACTGTGATGCTAGCACTTTCAAGGTAAGATAATAAAACTTATTTTTGCTGTTTCCACAAAAAAATATTGGTTTAGAATAGTTAAGTTTGCTCAAAAATAGTGAATGCTATGTTCTCAGAAGTTTTAAGTTATCATTAAGCTAGTAATGTGCTACATATCTGTGAAAACTAGTGGCATCCCGTGCTTTAATTTTAAGGTTATTAGGTTTGAACATTTTAACGTGCGCTTGGGCAAAACGGGTAGAGGTAAATCGGGTACCCGCTTTGCCCATACCCGTTTTGCCCCAGGTATGGCTTCGTGAGTGGATGGTTAATTAATGGATAAATGAAATAAAAATTTAAAACATACCTACATACGATGTTTTTTTTTAGATGGTCAATAAATATAAAAGGAAAACATGCAATGCATCCTGGGATGAGGATATAATGAAATTGGCCATGGAGGAAGCCTCTAAGACATCAGTCAGTGGTGCAGCTAAAAAATATGGCATTAACTTATCTACACTACAGCGGCACATCAAAAAAGGATGCCCGAAAAAGAAACTTGGAAGATTCACCACTGTTTTTACAAAAAACCAGGAGAAGGAACTACTAGAATATGTCTTTCATATGGAGTCACTTTTTTTTGGGCTAACTAAAATTGAATTTTTGAAGCTTGTCTACCAATATGCTGAGAGTAATCACATTTCTCACCCATTTAAAAATGGTACCGCAGGTGAGGATTGGTATGCTGGATTTAAAATGCGGCATTCTGACATGAGTCTTCGACGACCAGAACCAACATCCATAGCACGCGCCAGAGGTTTTAACAAACCTCAAGTTCAAAGGTTTTTTGAGTTACTTGAAGGAGAGATCTCTAAACATAAGATAGACGCGACGCGCATTTACAACGTGGATGAGACTGGGATTCAAACCAACAGTAACAAGCCTCCCAGAATCCTATGCAAATCGGGAAAAAAGCAAGTTGGGGTTATTTCAAGTGTTGAACGTGGCAAGTTAACGACCGTTGTATGCTGCTGCAATGCGGCAGGTTCATTTGTACCTCCTTTTCTAATCTTTGGCCGTAAGAGAATGGTGCCTAGACTTCTAGATGGGGCCCCACCTGGATCAGTAGCTAGTTGCACGGATAATGGCTGGATTAATGGTCAAACATTTTTGGAATGGCTACGTCACTTCGTGGATATGACTAGGCCAACAGAACAAAGAAAAATTCTCTTGGTGATGGATAACCACGAGTCTCATAAGTATCTTCAAGCTTTAGAGTTTGCATCTAAGAACCATGTGATTTTTGTGTCTCTTCCACCACACACGACACATCGTTTACAACCCCTCGATACATGCGTGTACGGACCATTAAAAACCTACTTTGAGCAAACCATTTCTGTGTTTCAACGAACTCATGTTGGGCGCATTGTATCACAGTATGAGGTGGCAAGATTGTTTAACGAGGCTTACATGAAAGCAGCTAGTCCCCAGAACGCTGTTAAAGGATTCTCCTCCACCGGCATATGGCCGACTAACCGGCATATTTTTGAGGAATCAGACTATCTGCCATCATCAATAACTGACAAACCAGGACCAATTGAAAATGAGGATGTTTCAGTTCCTAATGAGCTAGAGTTGCCTGCTATTGACACAGAAAATAACATTGAAATACCTTTCACATTAGATCAAGATATTCGGTTGTCTATAGATTCTAATCGCACCGTCTCACCATCTGTTTTGGAGGAGCTTTTGGGTCGTGATTCTGTTTGCAAAACTCCAACATTAGCAACAGGTCTCGAGTCAATGGAGGAACTCAACCCCTTGACTCCAGAAACGATTGAAGTCGACAGTAACAACCCACCACCAGAACTTGCAGCATCTCATGTAACTCCAATGGACATCAGGCCGTCACCCAAAATGATAGTGAATACCACCAACACTCGCAGACGTCAAACACAAAGAGCTGAAGTACTGACCAGTACGCCAATAAAAGATCAGCAAAGAAAAAAAGAAGAGAAAAAGAAAGTTCCTAAGATAAAAATCCAGGCAGTGAAGAAAAAATTCAAGGGTGTTAATAAAGCTTCTAGTAGTCTAGAAAAACGGTCCAAGGTAGGTCCAAATCACGGAGTCGAGTACCATTGTTTGGTTTGTTCAGAATTATATTCATACCCGCCTATAGAAGACTGGATTAGATGTGACGATTGTCACATGTGGGCCCACGAGGCATGCACATCATATTCTGGTAGAGGCTCCTATTATTGTGACGGCTGTCAGGAATAACTTTAATTTTTACTATTACTATACTGTTACTATATTTTTTTTTATTTAATATAATAACTAAGACTTTAAAGTTCATTGAAGCTGATTGAAGAAAAAAAAAGTTTATTAATGAAGACTGAAGCTGAAGAGACTAAATAGTATAAAGCATAGACTATTCTTTATGTTAAACTTAACCTATTTAATTTTAATGTGGATTGATCTCATAATTTAACCATACCCGTTTTGCCCAAACGCCCTACCTGTTTTAGGCCCCCCATGCGGGTAAAACGGGTAATTTAGACAAACTTATTTTTTTTTAGTTTTTGTTTTAATGCCGAAGAAAATGTATATGTTTGATTTAAATTTCGATAGTTTATTAATTAACTATTTGATAAGTAATAAAAGAAGTTTCATTTTCTGTTCCTAAACTATTTTATTGATCATCTCCCATAAGATACCCGTTTTAGGCCTACCTCCCCTACGTCGTGATCGCATCGCACAAAGCTGGATCGAAATATGTATCATTTGCCCTATACGCTCCCAAAATTTGTATCGCCCACACGTACCGTATCATGGTCGAATTATGTAGACGGGTAATGGATACACCAGTCATAAATGCGTTTTACGCAATCAGGAGGCTGACCTGATACACAATACGACTATAATGCAAACTAAAATTATTTTACCTATTATACCTTCAAGAGGAACCCATCGCTAATAAAAATCTCTTTTTCCAGATTTCTAACCCTCGAAATGATATGGAACGCGGCAGCAGCAGTAAGATGAAACGGCAGCACGCATCACCATGGTGTAGCTAGAAGGTGTTAGACGAAGACAGAGACAGCCACTGCTATGGAGATGAACGGGACGGAAGCTCGAGGCGAGGAGGCTGTGACGCTCGCTTTGAGTGTGGCCGTCACCGTCATCTCCGCCATCGGGTTACTGCTCAACGTCTACATATTGTTCATCATCGTTATTACTAAACAGGTACTGTATCATCATCTCATCATCACTGTCACCGTCCCCATCATCTCCGCCGTTGAACTGTCACTCAAACCCCGTGTGTGACGACTTTCGACGAAATAGCTCTCTATGTTCATTCCATTCATCTATTTGTTTGTTTACCGGACCATTATTCTCCAAGTAAAATTTTTTTCAGACTTTTTGTGTTTAAATAACTCATTATTTTATAATATTTCTTCTTGGACTGCATTTTTCGAATCGGTATGCGTCCAAACCATAAGGTTGTCCAACGCAGCCGTTAGGGGGCCATCGCCGAAAAAAAGATGGTTAAGCCGAAATTGTGTAACATACATTTACTATTATTACGTTACTGGGCGGACCACTCGTGGGTCGTAGGGAATACGGACGTTGTAGGGCATTACTAAAATGACCACCGCGACTCTCACGAAGAAGCATCGGCTGACCATTTGCACGATGTCGAGATGATATCGTTAGGGCAGCGGAAAGAAAGTGGCTTCAACGCACTAACGACAGGAGTGGATGGCGCGCAAATGGAGAGACCTTAGTCCAGCTGTGGACTGAAATGTGATGATGATGATATTTACTACTTAGCCCTTATTGCTCAGCGCGCCGGTGTTGTAATTTTAATCACATACAGAAATAATCTCGCTGACTGCCCAGAGATGGTTGCGGTAGACAAGCGGCCCTAGTGATACTGTCGGTATATCGATTTTTACATATTAGGGCTTCATTAAAAAAAACATTTAAGTTCGTAGGCCGGAAAATTGGGAGCTTTACTAACATTATAGGGAAGTTAACCTCAACTTTGTTAACATAGTGAACCATGTTGATATACTATTAATCAAGTGGCCCGTACTTCTCACGTCTTAAAGGACACGAACAGTAAATCTTTGATTCGGCCGCTGCTTTAATATTCTGGTTGTAATTCGGCTTTGTGCGCCTAAATCCATCGCCCACTCAAATTTCATGCACCCTTCACGCAATTAACAAGGCCTTTGAAATTCAGTAAGCACTATTAGTATGAAAGTTGTTGTTACTATGTCAGTATAATAATTTTGGAAAACTAAAAATTATTTTTAAACTCTGTGGTTTTGGTCTATATCTAGGTTAATATTATTCATATGTAAAAGCAATGTTTTGATGTTGATAAGGTTCTCCTTCACTACACATGTACGAATTAGGATAAAGTATTGTTATAGCTTATACTCTAAAATACTAGCACGTTTCGTCCCGACACTGGGACTTCCTCAGGAAATGTCCGGAAAAATTCATTGTGAAGCCGATTCATTCATCTCCCTCCTGTAAGATACAATGGAGTCCAAAGTATTACAGGTAAACAGTAAACATAGAAAATATCGAATACCTACCAGAGTTTGAATAAAGAAAACATTTGGATATCTGCGAAGATTCAAAATAATGATTTTTTCTATTTCGCAGACCGAGGTTATACCATTGCATATTGTTATATAACTCAATCATTGCAAAAGTAGTATATATATATTTACTTTAACGCCAATTTCGCAGGATATTTCTTTGTTGAGTTAAAATTGTAATTGACTTTCTAATTTGCATAAAAGTATCCAACGATTTTCCAATTCCTACTAAATATTAAGTTAACTTGAATTTAGTAATTACTTTACTTTCTCTTTGATATTAATAACATAAGTCCATTTTTGAGTGAGCAAAGGGATCGTAACAGTACAAAGGAGAGTGTTACAATCGGAATATAAAAGCAGGGAGAGAATGAAAGAACTCTCTGTTGCCCAATGTTCTGCAGTTGCCCAATGTTCTGTGTAATAATAGTAATATGCTGATAAAAAAATTATTCATTTATATATTCTCCTTATTTTGTTCACGGTGAAGTAGGTACTGCCTCAATTTTTAGTTTTCTTTGTGCATTTGTACATAATTCACGTTGTTATTTAGTAAACGCAGCGTATAAATTTATTAATGAAACAAAAATTAAGCGAAATGAATTTTAATTCTGAAGTGTTTTTTTTCTTTAACTTGATTACCTAATGCAGTACAGCGAATTTTTTTACATCATATTATTTTTACTCATGCTTTTGCCCAAAAAAATTCGGGTTCGCGAAAATGTCCCTGAAAAGAAATTCTGTTGTATCTCGGTCATCTAAGCCTACCTGTACATACGTATCTGAAATCTTTATCAATCAGCTTTCGAGGTACCTAATTCGATACGAAAAATATTTCGCGCATAATTATTTTGTCCGGAAGAAAAAATTAGAAAATGATGAATATAACTTTAAATTTCATTAAATATAATGTAAAAAAATCAATAAACACTTAAAAATTATCAAACTAAACTTTTTACATTTCAGAAATTAATGAATACCCATCGCCTACAAGTAAGCTCTTACAGATCGAAATTATGACAACCTATAACTTTAACAGTATTCTGATAGTGCCAACATTCAGCACTAGGATTTAGATGTGTCTAACACAATATGTCTAACTTAGGTGTGTTTCTCATATTTAAACAATAATAATTAGTAATGATTAACTTGCTACACGTCTTGGCTAAAGATAATATAACAAGGATTTGTAATAAAATAGATAACTATTAATAACCGAAATACAATTCTTCTCTTTGAATGAATAATGTGTAGAGTTCGTGATAAATGTCCAATACGAGAAGTCGTGGTAGGACGCTGGACAATTGGAACACAATTCTAATGGAATTATTAATGAACCACACTAGATACAGCTTGGGTTCAGCCAGTTGAAATATTAATGTGGTCTGAGTTAGAATATCTATACTTAGTACTTCTATTTATTTAAAATCCGTGAAAGTATTTTTACAAAATAAGATTTTTACTAATATCTCAAGATGCTCCAAGTGACAAAATCTTTCAGTAAGTCGTTCGAAGTTTTTCAGTAAGTGTATCTAATTAATTTTAACTTTGAATTTTGCGAGCTGAGTTGCCACAGCTGTTTTAAGTACAAATTGAAGTAACATACCACAAACTGTGACCACAAAAAGTATGTTAATTTTAATTTAGGAGATTTTTATTATTTCAGTTAAGATTAAAACTAAAGAGTGTGGAATATTTAAAGATGATGCACCAGCTTGAGTTAGGCCAGAGATGCAAAGATCTTTACTAAATATATGTATAAACAATTTATGACGTTAATTACATTACAGACAAAGATAAAAGAATTGTGTGCCTACACAAATTGACATCTACCCTGGATAGGGCGGACAGCGCAAATGAATGTCGCCAGTTTATCGGTGCCAATAATACCAACAGTAAGGCTACGCTATAGTTCGCTGATCGCTCAGCGGCCACCTATAGAATTTTGACAGATGGCGCTACTGTTTACTTGTACGAAAAAGGTACGTAAAATGTTCGGATGCCTACCTTTATCCTGAGGTTACTAATCGGTAATTGCACTGTACAGCTAAACATAACATGGTTTGGTAGTAATACCCGACTCAGACTACAGTAAAGAAAAGTTACAGTTTTTAAAACATCCTTTGAATAGCATTTAAGTACTTAGCAATCATTGTTAGTGTCTAGACGCTGGAGATATTAATAAATTGTACTTCGAAGATTTGTTATTTAAGTAATACTGATTTAAACAATCTTCTAAATAATTTTAACAACTTGAAAATGGAAGGGAGCATAATGATACTGTTTATGAATTGGATAGAATTAAGTATGTATTATGAGTACAAACTGTTTTATTTTTGTTTGCGTTGGACCGAAACATTTGAAACAGAATGTAGATAAACATACAGACATTGGTAAACAAACAAAGCACTCAAAGGCTGGTATTGCACCGTGTTATTTTAATGGTTGCACATGCAGCTTACACGTAAAATTGATATACTAGTAGTTTCATCGAATTAATATAGGTGGAATTTAGATACAAAGTGTTTTAATAACCCCCGACGCAAAAAGAGGACGGTCATAAGTTTGACGTCTATGTTTGACTCTGAGATGTTTGATGATATCTGTGTCTGTGTGTATGGGTGTGTCTGTCTATGGCATCGTAGCTCTACAACGAATGGACCGATTTCGATGCCGTTTTTTTTTGAAAGCTTGTCCCTTGCAGTCGTTCTAAGCTATGTTTGGATAGTAACAGTGTAAGAGTATCAGCTCTTTTTTCAAAATAATATAAGGCATCTGTGGCGAATGATTACTTGGTTGAGTGCTTCACGCGGGCTAGTATAATTGTTAAATGACAAGCGAATGGGATTTTTAATTGTTTAATTTAATTAGTTTTAATCTACCGTTATCATTAACAATTAACCCATAACTGATGAACCACTGTGAATAAGAAGAGACCCCATCACTGGTCAAGTACACAAGTCTTTAGTTTTCACATTTAATTAAAGTTTTTCCTGGAAGTGAACTGACCAATAAAAATGATAAGAAAATGTTATTTCTACTTTGAATATGATTTCTAGTAAATGAAAGTATAACGATGCAATGCAACAGACACAATTATTTTGTTATCTTTCAATTTATTCTCTCTAGTTTACATAAACCAACTCTTATAATTCTCTTTCCGAATTGCTTTTGCTGGATGCTCCGTCAGCCTTGGTCCTTTAAAACTCCCGTGAGAAACCTTTATTTTCACTAGGTTAAAACGAATCTTGTGTCTATTTTAAAGATGCATGCGGCTTCTGAGATCGGTTTATCAGTTAAACCGTGCATAGTGAAAAATACACCAACAAACAATAGTTTGCGTAAGTTTGCATTTAGAGATTTTAAAACATTGTATGAAATTTAAAGAAATACTTATTTTGGTTGCAAAAAACACATGATTTATTAAAATGAAGCAAGATCTTAATACTCATGAAAAATATACTTTACAACGGCAACAATAACAATTAAAAATTATAAATAAATAATCACAATCACAATCATAACAGAGGCTGCCAGCAGCAATTTTATAATACAAGTTTGGGACATAATCGGTTAATGTTTTAGACATTAAAACAACACCTTATTCTCTCATATTAATCTCTCATGTGATTACTTTCAACAGATCCTGAATCTTTGCTAACTTTGCCAGATAAACTAACTCCATCGATATTTTTTGATTCTGATTCGGTGATCGACATAATATTGTGACTGGTTAACTTAACATTTTTGTTTGCTTTAATTTTATTTAAAGTGGTAAGTCTAACATTTCTTTTTCTTCGTAATGGAACGCCTTTAATTTCGTCTTCATAATCTTCATCTGTTTTCTTGTCGGACTCTTTCATTTTTCTCAGATATTCATCGTCTTTAATTCTAAAAATAGATAATTCATTTTAGACATTGAATTATTCTCCCTCGTCAAAGTATCTTAATAGAGAGAATTTAGATATAGCTATAATTTTGATTACGATTTACTTATAAAGAAAGCTAGCTAATGCCTACGACTTTTTTCAGTTCCTTACACCTTTGTGCTCGCCTTACTGCTACTTATACGCAAGCCGAATAAACCAGCGGATGACCCATCGGGATATAGGCCGCTGTGCCTCTTAGACTGTTATGGGAAACTGCTAGAGAGAATTATTCTCAATAGAATTGAATCACTCTTACCAAGCCACGGTGGCCTGGCGGAATCGCAATATGGATTTCGAAGTGGCAGATCAACACTTGATGCCATAGGTAAAGTTATTAGTATTGGCGAGGCAGCAAAGCAAGGTTCCCGCCCAAAGAAGAAGCTCTGTGCATTAATAGCCTTGGATGACCGAAATGCTTTTAACTCTGCACCATGGGAGTTAATTCTGGAGGAAATTAACAAAAGAGGCTTTCCGAGATACATATACAATATTTTAAGTAGCTATCTCCAGGATAGGAAAATTGTAATACGGGACAGTGAGGGAAATTCTGAGACAGTTGCAGTCAGTAGCGGGGTACCTCAAGGATCTATCCTCGGACCAACGCTATGGAATATCCTCTACGGTGATATACTGAGGACTGATCTGGGCGAAGACGTAAACATAGTGGGCTTTGCTGATGACCTAGCCTTAATAGTCGCTGACCGTAAAGAGGAAAGCCTTATGACAAAGGCAAATAAGGCTCTATCAGATATTAGCGCGTGGATGGAGCGAAGGCGCTTGAAGCTGGCCCCTGAAAAAACAGAAGTAATTATGCTGAGTGGACGAAGAAAGCATGGACCTATTACTTTCGAAATTGAAGGGGTCAATATAGAACCTAAAGACAAATTAAAATATCTCGGCGTGTGGTTCGACAAAGGTCTAACATTCCACAAACACGTCGAAGAGGTATCCGAAAAAGCCAACCGCCTCACTACTGCAATAAGCCGCTTAATGCCTAAACGTGGAGGCCCACGATCGAGTAAAAGAAGAGTACTTGCTTCAGTGTCTCACTCCGTAATGCTTTATGCAGTGCCAGTTTGGGGGAAGGCGCTGGATTGCGCTAAGTATAAAAATATGCTGAGCAAGATACAAAGGCAGATGGCTATCCGCATCAGCGGGGCCTACAGAACGATATCACTGGACGCAGTGTTGGTGATAGCAGGCTTAGTGCCTATTGAGAAACTGGCAAAGGAACGTACGAGAATGTACAACGGAAACACCTCCAAAACACCAGGAGAGGAACGAAAACTGACGCTAGAGGAGTGGCAAGCAGAGTGGGAAAAAGCCAGAAAGGGGAACTGGACCAGAAAACTGATCCCCGACGTCAGGCCTTGGATAGAAAGGAAACATGGGGAGATCGATAAATTTATTACCCAAGTCCTAAGTGGGCATGGTGTGTTTAACACCTACCTGCACACCATAGGCAAGATAGATGAGGAGGAATGTCCATACTGCGGGGAAAGAGATACTCCTGAACACGCTATCTTCGAATGCCCCATTTTCGAAAACACTCGACAAACGGCGCAGGGTGACGAAAGCTGCGTAACGGCGACGAACCTCATCCCGCGAATGCTCGCGAATGCATCGAAATGGGATAAATATGCAGAGATGATGCGAGCCATTATGAAGCGACGGATTCGGGACAACTGGGAGAGGCAAATTATAGCCAAGGTGTGAAGACAGCTTTCTACCGGAAGTAATGCGACAGCGGTTCCCGGTAGATCGTTCGGCGGCAGGGAGGAGGTTTTTTAGTCCGTAGGTCATTGGGCACCATTCCCAATGGAGTCGGGCGTTACTAGTAGGTATCCTATGAGGATTTTTCCTCCTCCCATAACAAAAAAAAAAACACCTTTGTGCACGTTAAGATAACTTCGCATACAGAATCAGAAATTTTCTTCTCCATCTAGGTACATTAAAATATAATAATTACTATCGTCAAATGGGCCCAATATGATCTCTGTTTCATATAACGAGGGATTCAAACTACAGAAACATATTTTGAAAACGGAATAATGTAACAAAAAAAGAAAATCTATAAGTCTAATATCTATCTATAAGTTTACTAACCCTGAGGTATCAAACGAGTCCAGCAAAGGTTTCCCTCTGAATGATTCCATCTCCTCATCTAAAGTCTTTGGTAGATGAGCCTCAGTACTTCTAGTAGGTTGTGGGTGTCGTGTTGTGGATGACCCCAATTTTACAGTTGGTGATGATTTCGTCGGTCTCACGGGACGGGCTCTTGGTGTAACGGGTGAAGCACGTCTAAAATCCCCAATGACGTTATCGAACTGAGCTTCTGGAACCCTATGTGGTGGGGGATAAACCTCTTGTGGGGGCAAGTTCGGCAACCTCCATTTGTATGATCGGTTGATTTGGTCATCCGGAACAGCTAACCGTAGGGGGTTTATGTATGGAGGCGGTGAGTTTGGAGCGAACTTATCAAAAGGCGGTATTTCATATTTGATTTCATGTCCACTATCTGGTACTGGGTTGCCCAAACGTCTCCTACCGTCGGTGACAACCTGTGCAATCAAAACTTTTTTTGTAAAAGCCATAACAAATACTTAAAATAAACAATAATGTAAAAACAATCGAAACAGTTTCTTCACTTGTTGAGTTAAAAAATAAAATTGAAAGTGGACAATATTATGGCTCTATTTTGAACCATTTTAACTTAGTAAGAATATAATATGTATGTATATCATTCTCACTCACTTCTTCACTTTTCGTTGTGATGCGGCGACCTGCGACGGCGGCAGCCTTTCTCATATTAATGGCGCTCTGAATTGCCTTCAGCTCGTCTAGTGATCCACTCTCAAAAGGCTGTACAACCTGTAAACATACACCCGATTTGAGCTTATTTTACCAATAATAATTAATTTACTCTTTTTTACTCCACTTATATTCAGCTTAGCTCTTGGTGCGACCAAGAGCCAAGCTGAATATAATTCTTTCCTTACTTTATTTTTATGTAAAATTCGGCCCCAAGGAAACCGTTTATTTCTTGGGATAGAAAAGCAGTCTATAGGTTGTATGGTTTATAATTACACTAGTTCACTAAAAAGTCACAGAGAAACACTTCTCTACCTTAGACGTACGAATTATCAGCTGATTTATTACATAAATAAATTAAAAACTACATTTATAAATAAATTATTTTAAAGACATAATATTTTCAAAGTGAACGAATGTAGACATATTTTTAAAAGGGTGAAAACTGTCTCAGTCAATTTTAGATTGCAGTTATTTTTAGAATTTCTCTAAAGCAAAAAATAAAGAGGTATAGAATGTAAGTAGTACAATAAATAAAGTAATATGTTTTGACAAAATATCCAAAGAAGTAAAAATACCTCTGCCATATTCACTTCTGAAGTTCTAGTAGGAACCAACGGAGAAATATCAGCAGGTGGCTTGGCAGTGAGTCTCATCAGGGAACCTTCGAAGCTGTGCTTATCATTGGATTCGTATATGGAATCGTCCAACCTTCTCCCAGATCTCATAGACGTTGATTCATCAGACTCTCCTGTTATAACTGCGGAACAATAAGTTCTAAGTTAAAAAGCGACAATTGTAGTGTAATATTAAAGACAATTTCTACTTTAAAAACTATGACCTATTTACAAAAAAAATTAAGTACTTAAACTAAAACAAAAACTTACGCTAAAGACTCATCGAAGCCGAGGCAGCGAGGCATAGTACCCAAAATCTGGCAGCGTTACCCCTTTGGATGGCCAAACTTAACTTTTGGCCAATGTAGCTGCCAGCTCTTGGAATCCCAGTATACTCAATTACCCTTTCTCAGGCCCCAGGGTCTCAACTCCAAAAGGCGCAAATATGAAGCTTCCATATATTGTAGTGTCGCTATTTAACTTAGCTTACTTCATTTAACGATGTCTTTGGTGAGCCAACATAGTCCAGCACATAAAAATCGCGAGACTGCAGTGGGCTGAACATGTATAGCACATGAGTGATCAGTGGCCACCAAAAAATTATGTACTGACCTTATACCCAGACGGCCAGAAATATTGGTCGGCCAAAGCTTCGTTGTTTTGATGAAGTGAAGCAAGGTGCTAACTAAGACTATAGGAATAAAAAAATGGAAAACAAACGCAATGGACAGAGAGCGATGGAGGAATCTTTTGGAGCTTGCCCGGACCCACAAAGGACTGTAGCGCCTTTGATAATGATGATTAAAAAGAGTGCCTCAAGAATAGGTAGGTAGATGATCGATGTTGGGCCATGGGCCATTGACCATCTCAATTCGTCAACAACTTTTTTACTTTCGTTTTCAGAGGTACAAAAGCTAAATTCGGTTGACTAGAATTATTCATACATACATGTGCATTTAATAATTATGTAAATAGTTTTTTGATAATTTTATAAAATAGACTAGCTGATGCCCGCGACTTCGTCCACGTGGGATAAAAACTATTCTATCTTTTAAGTTGGACCAAATGACAGATATTCACGAAGTTTGAACTAAATCAGTTCAGTAGTTTAGGAGTCCATCGCGGACAAACATTGTGACACGAGATTTATATATATTAAGAAGATGAAAAGGAAATCAATGAAAAGGAATCAATATGATAAAATGATAAAAATAACTCTGGACAGGTGCCACCTTCCATATTGTTATTTTATTTGTGCAGTCATTTTAATGTAGCTGAAATAGTTTTCGACGTCTCCTCTTTACTAGATCAAGCTAATAATAGGTATTATGTATTTACTTCCCTACTTTTATTTAGGTTAACTTTTATGTTAATACGACATTGGCATATTTTACAACTTTTTATTTTGTATGTAAACTCCTTTATACGATGTTACGTGTAATAAAAATTCTTATTAGTTATTCAACTTTCATGACATACCGGGAGTTATTGGACATAATGAGATTTTCCAACCAGATTTTCCAGATTTTCCAACAGATTTCCAAGGATGAAGAGAGCAGAGCAATGCGTCGTAGGACATTTCAAAATACTCAAGGGTCCATTTTCACTGCCGCGAAATAGAATGGAAGCGACTTTTTGCAATATAAAGATTCCGACGAATTGAGAACCTCCTCCTTTTTTTTTAAGTCGGTTAAAAATTGTATATAGCTTAATGAACCTTATGTCAATTGTATAACATACAAATTAAATAAGAGCCAGTTGGGTTGGTCACAGCAATGAGGTGCCAAGCGTTCACGAAACAATTCGCTGGGATACTCGAGTATTCTAGCGTCATATGGCGAAATGGACGCTTCCATTCCATTCCATTCCGCCGCGGTGTTTATTGACCCTCAACAATATTAGGTGAAAGTTTTCCTTAGCTTTCCACATATTCATTTTTTTTTATCTGAGAATGTAGCTTGAATTGCGATGGTGGTTATTGTAACAGGCTTACGTTTGTCCTCGTTTATGAACCCATCGATGGGCTTGTGGCCACTGCGTCGCCACTCCATATCGTCCGACACCTCGTCGTCAAAGATACCACGCTTCAGATACACAGACACGTTCGTTTCTAAAAGCAACATCATTTTATTATCATCCTACAGCGTGCACTTAGCTGTCAGCGTCTTGCGGGAACATTTCATTTTCCTGGAAACATTGAGTAACGTAAAAATGTTTTAACGTTGGAATGTAAAATTACATTCCATCTTGGACACGATTTTGCATTATAAAGTGAAATAAAATAACCTTAGAATTGATTTAAAAGTTTCTTACTACTTCTTTCATACCTTCTAGATATAAACTTACTTCTTTAAAATATATAAAAATAATAGACATATTAAATACACACAGTACCCGGCGAACCGTGCACAAAATTGTCGCCAGTTTACTGGTGTCAAATATTGTTTTGACACCAGTGGCGTCATTAGTAAGCCAACCGCAGTATTTTTTATGCACCGCGGTCCATGCCACAGATCACTATATGTATTTGTTACTAGTCCGCACGCGCGTTTTCACCAGGGACGGTTTCCACCATATTGTGGCGTGGAAAAAGGTTTATACGTAAAATGTTCACATGGACTCATCCTTAGGTTCACATCGGTGATTAAAACAGAAGGTATAGAATAGATATATAAATTATCTTGATCCGACCAGGGAATCGAAACTAGGGCATTGTTATTTGCTCTCAAGTGGCTACCGAGACACAATCTAGGTAAATTACCACATTGATTTTATTGGACGGTAGCCAAATGTTGAAAAATTAAAATTCACAGGAACTAACTGTGACCATTAATAATTGTCATAACATTTAATATCTTCCGCTACCAAGTCGTAAATTTTGGGAACGTTTCCATTCAACATAACTTCCCATAAGTTAGGTGCGCTTCCATGAAACTATTTGCATTTAATATTTAATGCACTCGTACTAATTCTATATTTGCTTATTTTTATCATGAGAATGAGGAATATAGATACCTATTGCATGTGGAACTCATTACGAGGTAGTCACTAGAAGAGTTATTGAAAAAATAATCATAATTTTGTTGCCATAATTAAAAAATAAAAACAAAGTCTTTCTTTACAAACTCTACGAACAACATGCGGCAAGTATATAGTCTATAAAAATATACCATACAGTAAAATAATATAACATAAATCCGTAAAATCTTAGACATTGCCTACATACTCATTCACTTACTAACCATTGCTATTCAATTTCGAAAAAAAAAGATTAGGAGGTAAGATTTTTAGGTCTGATCAAACTCAGATACTTTATTGACATGTTATACCTGTAAGTTAGGCATGCGTGAATTAAATAAATAATTTGAACTTTTTTTGGGGTTGTTGTTACAATTTTAGCTGGTGGCGCAGCAAACCTTTCAGGTCGATGTATTCAGCTAAGGAGTAGTTGTAGCCGAGCGCGACGCCCGACATGCAGGCGGTGAGCAGGGAGCAGCACACCGCTGACCCGATGCAGCACGACATTGCGAAAGTCCAAAACCTGTCACAATTAATCAAATTATCTTCTACTCTCAATATCTCAACTGTGATAAAGGTGTAACCGATCTTTTGGAATATTTTGATCACACTCTAGCTGACTCTATAGTATCACTGCCACCTAGCATTGCCGATGAGTATCATGACCGCATTATAAGGTAAATGATACGCAGTCTCAAACGTGTATCAACATACATTTAATGCGTATCGTACAGGAGGAGTATTATTATCATACTCTAGTTGGCTCTGTAATATCATTGCTACATTATCACCATACATTCGCATTGCCGACGAGTATCATGATCGCAGTATAAGGTAAATGATACGCAGTCTCAACCGTGTATCAACACATATTGCGTATCGTATAGGAGGAGTATTTTTTATCATACTCTAGCTGGATCCATAATATCATTGCTACATTATCACCGTACATTCACATCGCCGATGACTATCATGATCGCATCATAAGGTCAAATGTGTATCAACATTTAATACTGCGTCTACTATACATTTAATATTGGTAGTAGACCAAAGTGTAAATATAGAATATCTTTTAACTGTGCTACTACTATGTATATCTAATAGGAATAACAATATTTTAAGTAGGTAAACTTTCATAAAATAATGAGAAATGGAAACGTTAAAGCTTTGTTTAATCATTCAAAAGCGTTCTTTAAACATCTTCTCGAAGGTGCATACCAACCGCTGTTTCGTTTTGAATATATTTTAAGAAATATTCTGTATCAGCTACATCGCGAAATATCTTTTATAAACCATCAGCTCATGTATAAAAATGTATAATTCTGATACGGGGAGTGGGGTATACGGTATTGTAATCAAATATATCGATTTAGTGAGATCAATTTGCTGAATCGGGTTGACTAAAGCTGGTATTGAATATATAGAGGTACTCGTATATAAAATGAGTACATCGATGTTTTTATTCACAACTTTGTAGAGTAATAGTACATTTCGATATAAGTGCGGAAAGTTTGTCATTTCTTTACGAGTCCCGGTTTGTTGACCCAAGCCGAAGGCGAGGGTCAACTATAAGGACAAGTAAAAATGACAATTCCGCACGTGCATTGAACGACGTTTTTTAATACATTTGCGAAAAAAATATTGGTTTTACGTGTTTGCCTGCTCCGTGTTTGCATGCCGTGTTCGTGTTCATGCGCTCCTGGTACGCCCGCTCTGGTGCCGCCGTAGGAGGAAAACACAAAAACACTAGTGCGGAAAAGAATAACTTTGCGCACGCTAAACATACATGGAAATGTCAACTTTTTGAGCAAATGTATTAAAAATAATATTTAAACCCATGAAAAAAAACTCTCTGGCTAATAGACAGATTTAGAGAAAGACGTCAAGAGCAGTGGCAACTTTACATGGTTTAATCCACGTACGAAACGTTTTCTTCCACGTTTCTGATACGAACCACTATAGGTAAACCGCTGTAAGCTTGACCCTCCTGATGGTCTACGGGACGCGGGTCACTAAAAGTCCGCTGAAAGCACTGATGTATGTGTGATGATGAGTATTCATTAAAGCCCATCGCATTACCCGCCCCGCGTGCCGCAGACCATCAGGAGGGTCAAGTTTATAACGGTTTACCTATAAGACGTGGAATGCCCTTCTAGCCTCGGTGTTCCCAGCCAAGTGCTACCTGAGTGTCTTCGAGAGAAGCCTGAATAGGCATCACATAGTTTTCCCTAAGGTATAAATGTCGTAAGACGCAACAAGACGCGTTAAAACAACGTTATACAAGACCCTTGTGAGGCCTGTTCTTACATACGGCAGTGAGTGCTGGACAATTATAGTAAAAAGGACGAGGAGGCCCTTCTCGTTTTTGAAAGAAGGATCCTAAGATCGATCTACGGGGCAGTGCATGTTGATGGGATGTGGCGCATTCGGTACAATCATGAGTTATATAATATATCTGGTGAGCCTAACGTAGTCCAGCATATAAAGATCGTGAGATTGCAGTGGGCTGGACACGTACAACGTATGGGCGAATGCAGACCACCTAAAAAGCTCATGGTGTCACACCCAGATGAACGCAGAAGTGTGGGTCGGCCAAAGCTTCGATGGCTGGATGGTGTTGAGCAGGACGCAAAACGAATCGGCATACGCAATTGGAAAACGAGCGCTAGCGATAGGGATAGGTGGCGAAATCTTCTTGAACAGGCCCGGGCCCACAAAGGGCTGTAGCGCCAGTGATGATGATAAATGTCGTAAAGATTATCTACAGTAAATAATCGAGTGTGACAGACGGGTGGACGGACAGATGGACGGACAGACGGACGGAGAAAGTTTCACCATGAGAGCTCCATTTTTAACATTTTGGTATGAAACCCTAACAAAAAATTAAGATGTCTTAATGTACTACCATTAGGGTTGCCAACTATAAAGTACGGACATTTAAAAAGCGTTATTTCCTTTTCAAATTTTGAATATATATTTTTTGCTGATTTTTGCAGCGCATAACAATATTCATGCATGCATAATATGATATGCGTGACTGACTCTAGTAAAATAAATGCTGTGTAAAAAAGAATATTTTAGCGCTCTCTATAGTCTTACAGATAGGTGCATGTTATATATACTCTATTTTTAGAGTACGGTTGGCAACCCTACACCTTACGGAACCCTAAAAAGCGACTAACCTCTGGACGAGATCGATGACCCACCCGCAACACGTGAATATGCAACACATGACGACTCACTTTTCGATTTCATCAATCATCACGATACTGAAATTCAACAAAATCTTCATTAGTGATCATTACAACTTAATATCATTGAAATATGTTATAAAATACATACCCATATAAAATACGTACATAATGAAATGGTGAATAATTAATGATATAAATTAATTATTATAATCATACCTATTATATTATATTTTTATTTATAATAGGTTTTGCCTGCGACTGCGTGAGTTTCTACAAATACAACGGATATCGTTGGATTTTCATGGGATAAGGGCGCCTTCAAATTAGCCGCAAAGAGCCGCGCGGATGAAGAGCGTCTGCAGCGAATAGGATTTGAGATCCTATTAGGTCTCCTTTAATCCCTAGCATGCCTAATATGTAAGTTCTTCACGCGCTACAACTGCTGAACTGTTTTGGCTGAAATTTGGAATGGAGACAGCGTTAGGGGTAGCCGATTACAGCCGGATTAGCACATAGGCTACTTTTATCCCGGAAAATCTATGGGTCCCGTGGGGTATTCTAAACACTTTAACCCACAGGCAATCAAGACTTACATTTTTCATGCATTCGTGTAGAAGTCTATAACAGTTATCATGACTGTAGCACTTGAGTAAAGATTTGCAATGTCATGACTGAAATGCTCATTAATTTGGCATATTATGTTCGCAAAAACGTAACTGAAAATAAGAAAATAATAATTTGGTAATTTTACATTGCACTCGGAAAAATATTGATATTTTTTGACACTAATTACTATTGACACATAATATTCGTACCATTGACCACTAGCCTGGGACTAGTTACTCTCAGAGCTCGCACTATAAGTCAGATTTCAGCACGATTTCATATCTATTTAATGGATTTCAGACAAAGATAATATACTGTCCTCGTTTTAAATTTAAAATAGTTTGGGGCTGTGTTCTATTTGGGGCTATTATATTTGTGCTTCTCTTCTCTCTCTATATAGCCATGTTAACGTGTGACCGAAAAGCGAATACATTGAGAGTCCACAACTGATAAAATTTAACTACGAAATTTTTTTTAGTCTTTTAAAGATTATAGACATAGAAACGAAGACCAATGGAGGCACAAATAAAATAACCATTGAACTAGGAAAAAAATAAGGAAAAATGATCTCATAGTATCATATAACATCTCAGTATAACATACTTAGGTATTTCTTACTTCATAGGATATAGGAGGCATACTTACCTATCGCTGATGTATGTTCCAGATAGATATGCATATTTTCAGATTGTCGTTCTATTGATATGCTACAATCATACAGTTTACTTTATCACAGTAGAGCATTCTATAAACTAACATGTAATATGCAACCGGTGCCCTGAATACGAAATAGACTGAAGCAGACTTTCGAGAGCTATCATTATTTTTGTACCGGTATTGTTTAGTAGAGATGGAAAATAAATAAGGCAATAACCTTTTCATGCGATAAGGTTGGTATAAAAGCAATCGTAGTTGTCGCAGGTAAATAGCTTATTTTGTAATCGTAATTTCTAACCTACAATAAATTTCAATTCAATTCAAAGTTATTTATGGCCAATGTGTGGCCTAGCTTACAGGCACTTATAAACAAGTCAATAAATTATTAAATAGTTATAATGTTGCTCACCACCATTTAACAATTATTTCAAGAACATAGATAACAAAATTTTAACAATTTATCTCAATAAAATCACATCCAAGGTACATTAAGATTCTTAAAAAACAGAAATTCACTCAGACGAAACCTGAGTTAAAACCTAGTATGCAAACGAAAGGGAACAGTTTACCGGATATGACAGTAGGGCGCAGTTTCCTCGATTGCTAGCACTTTTCCCCACACACTTCCGCCGCCGCACATTAGCAACTAGTGGTTTTTGATGACCTGGTTATATTTAAAACATATAGTGGTTGTAGATGGAGCCCTGAGTGATATTTAAAAGATTGAACCGTAAGAATATAATATTATCTTCGTACACTTAGAGAAATTTTCATAAAGCACATTGACCATGGATGTACTTACGGAATCGTTTATCAACCTGCTTCAAATCCAAACTTTATTTTTTATCGACTACGATATCCATATTAACTCCTCCAGTTATTATTTGTTTAACTAACATCGGGATTCCAAAGTTATAAACAAGTTGTACTTCTCAATAAACCCTTTAGGTATGACGGGAAATGTGCATTGAAAAGAAAGTAACTTTTTTATGTAAAATTAAATTCCGGATATGAAAAACAAATTCTTAGTGAAAATGGGTCTTCAAAAACACTATTTTATTTTCCTAGAATATTTTGGTATTGTTCATGAAAAAACTCGTGATCACATTGCTGTCCGTTTATCCGTTTCCGGCCCATTTTCTGACAAATAGGTAAAGTATAGTTTCAATTCTGATATCCACAGAAACGTCGAGAGCAAAAGAAAATATTTTTTTTTTTTTTTTTTTTTTATTTAGTCCACAAAACTGACTACAATTATTATATAAAAGCAAGTTGGTAGCTATAAAAAAAAATTGGTTGTTAATTGAGTCTACTGGATGTGGACGTAGCATGCGCGATTAAATAATAGGTACAATAACTACAGCGCAACATACACGCTTAACAAACAAACTAAACACAAACACTATTAACAAACAAAAAGAAGAAAAAATATGTTAACAGATTACTAACTAACTTATCTGGGTACTTAATTTATTTTTTATTCTAGGTATACTGTCACAGAAGATATCTATAACATCTCTTTGACAATTTGCAAGAAATTGCATTCTATACAGCGGACTATGTTGTCCGAGATTGGTCATGGCTTTAGGCAAACAGAAAGTCTTACGATTGTGTAAGCGGCTACAGGCACGAGGCACTACAAACTTTAAGCGTTCAAGTAACTCAGGCGCATCAATGACACCCTTTATTAGCTTTGCCAGAAAAATGACATCTGTAATCTTTCTACGGTCTTTAAGTGATTTCATTTTATAGTAAGAGAGACGAGCTTCATACGAAAATAATTTATTACATTTGAAGTCCGTGTAAGATAGATGGTATAGAAACCGTTTTTGAATTCGTTCTATTCTATCAGAATGAACTTGATACCGTGGACTCCATACCGTGCTGCAATATTCAAGGATGCTACGGACAATACTATTGAAGACAAGAATAGATAAACTGGGATCCTTGAATATTTTCATTTGTCTGAAGACCAGTCCAGATATCTTTGATGCTTTAGATGTTATTTGCTCGATATGTGGACGAAAACTTAAAGCCGAGTCTACAATGACACCAAGGTCTCTGATGCTATAAACTTCCTTAAGACTAATATTGTTAATTTTATAGACACAGTTTAACGGATTTTTCTTTCTGGTAAATTTAATGTGGAAACACTTATCAATATTTAAGGACATACCGTTTATTATGCACCAGGCGTAAACAGAATCAATATCATTTTGTAGTATTTCCACGTCGGTTTGGCTGTTAATAGTTTTGTAAATTTTCATATCATCTGCAAACATTTTGAATTTAGAATTTAACTGGAGTGCCAAATCATTTATAAAAATTAAAAAGAACGTTGGACCTAGATGTGATCCTTGAGGTACACCCGATGTTATATTTATCTCGTAAGACTTGAAACCATTAACAGCAACAAGTTGCGACCGATTTCTTAAATAAGATTCACACCAGCGTAACAATGAGCCATGAATACCCAAAAACTCAATTTTTAATAACAGCATATTGTGGTTCACCATGTCGAATGCTTTTCGAAAATCAGTGTAAATTGCATGTACCTCACCAGCAGCATCGACAATTTCAGCGATATCTGAAATATAACTAACTAAGTTGGAGGTTGTAGATTTGCGAGGGCGAAACCCATGTTGATTAGGATCGAGATATGGAGCTATGTGTGAATAAATTTTTTTTTGAACTATGCTTTCTAAGACTTTACCACAAACTGACAAAATAGATATAGGCCGGTAGTTTTTTATATCTTTTGAGTTGCCAGACTTATGGACTGGTGTGATAAATGCAATTTTCCATTTAGTAGGAAATATACCCGTTTGCAAAGAATAATTATATATGAGAGTTAGAGGTATAACTAATTTATGAGCGCATTTTTTTAGAAATACTGGGGCAAGAAGATCTGGACCGGGTCCTTTAAGTGAATCCAAGTTTAAAAGATGTTTTAAAACTTCTTTTTCAGTTAATTGACAGGTACCGAATGGAGCTTTGGGAATGGTGTTGTTTAGGAGTAGTGAATTTCCCACTTGACAGTTACTGGTGTTTGTATAGACCGATGAAAAATGTTTGGCAAAGGCATCGCATATATTCTTTCCTCCTTTGGCTACAAAATTATCCAGAAACATTTCAGTCGGAATACAATTGGCGCCATTTTTACGCTGTTGTTTAAAAAACTTCCAAAAGTAGGTGGGATCGTCACGAATACATTCAACAACGCGTTTTTTAAAACTGTCATAACAATCCTTTATCATGATGGCGCAACGTTCGCGCAGTAATTTGTATGAAAGTTTGTCTATTGAGTTATTATACTTTTTGCTTTTATGGTGGATTTTCGCCTTTTCCTTTAATGCTCGTAATAATGGACCTGAGAACCATATAGGATAGTGTCTATCACGCGGTTTCCGCATGGGTGTATGTCTATGAATGATGGGCATTAGTGTCTGGTAAAATATATCTAATTTTGCATCAACCGTGTAAGCGTTTTGAAATAGAGACAACCAGTCTATTTGATCCAGTTCGTTACAGACATTATCAAAGTCACATAGGAACAAGTTGAGAAATGGTGTACGAGAAGGTTTCATGCAACGGTTATAATTTGCTTTTAGAATAATTTGTAAAGGTGGATGATGGTTGTCTATTGTAACCAAAGCATTATCTTCTTTTTTTACTTCTATCAAAGCAGTATTATTAGTAAGAACTAAGTCTAAAATACGGTCGTTTATATTTTGAATATGATTGCACTGTTTCAAGTTATTGAAAGCAATATTCTCCAGAAAGACCTCAGAGAAAGACACTATCTATATTATGACATGGTTGGCAAGACACTAAGCCGTTTCCATTCGAATCAGTTACCCAACAAATATTAGATAAATTGAAATCACCAACGATAAGAATTGATGAATCTTGACATATTCTATTACTGCAAATATCAGTCACACTTTTAAAAAAGCATTCCAAGTAATCTTCTTTAACAGGCGGAGGAACGTAGACACCACAGATATAAACAAAAGCGTTGTGACTGACTTTAATCGCTATCCATAAATCTTCACATACAGATTCCCATTCGTACTTCCTAACAGACTCATATTTATTACTAACGGCAATTGCTACCCCGCCACCTTCTTTTTTATGGCAAGATAGTGGACACGAAGAGCGATCTCGCCTATATAAAATATAACGACTATCTAGGATTTCATTATCAAAAACCGTGTTGTTCAGCCAAGTTTCTGTTAAGATTATTACATCGTAGTCCTGACATAAAGCCGCTGTATAGATATCTTCTGTTTTGGTCCTTAGACCTCGTACATTTTGATAAAAAATATTTAACGTGAATTTTATACACTAAAATGTTACTGCATGCATACACAGATAGTTTACTAATTTAAGCCGTTCAAAGTTTCAGTATTTTTTATCCACAGTGCTGCAGCTTCATTGTTTTTCCGAACAAATATACGACCATTTCTTATCCACACAAATTCATATTTCTTCTCTTTCGCAGCTAGTCTAGTGGCAGCATGTAACTTTTTGTTCTTCGGGGATAAGTGTTCCATGATGTATATAGGTACAGTTTGACCAGCGAAACCTAAATGAGATGTATTCAGCTTGTTCTGAGGATTTTTCTTATTAAAGCGTTTTACGGCCGCAAGTAAGTCATCTCGTACTCTTGGGCTAGACAATTTCACTACAATGTTTCGCGGACGTTGGGACTGTGTATCCATCTTAGGAACTCTGTGGAAGTTCAGAATGCTGCCATCTGTTAAGTCGCAAGAGACAACTGATGCCATCTGCTGGACAATGGTAAGAATATTCTCATTTTTGGTTTCCGGGATACACTGAAGCTCGACGTTACAATCTCTAGCCTGCTGCTCAAGGTGATCAATTTTGCTATTCAAGTCAATCATTTGCGATCGCAAGTTTTGGTTTTCTATATTTAGATTTGATAGAGACTTTTTGGATTCTGCATTTAACTTAATCTGGTCATCGTGAGCATTAGATAAATATTGCATGGACTTTGTTAGCTCGTCCACTTCTTTTTTGAGGGTACAGAATTTACCTCCAAGGTCCCTAACTTCTTTTTGGACTTCGGTAAGCTTGGCATCGAACTTATTTAGGCTTATTTGTTGGTTTTCAAAGTGTTCCTTCATTTCACGACGCAAATTCCTGATCTCGTTAATGATCTCTTGATTTAGACCACTTGTCGTTCCCAATAACGGCGGCAAGACAGTTGAGTTATCGGGCGATTGCTGCTTGCGGTTTCTGCCTTGAATTGGTGTATTACTATTATCCTGTTTTGGCTTACTAGCCGTGCAAGAAGGACAGACCCATGTCGCTCGATTTGATGTATTAACGTCGTCATAGTTTACGCACTCACTATGGTACAATAGAGCGCAACTCCCGACAGAGCACTTCAATCTTTTTTGCGTGACTAAGACATTGTTATTGCAAGCCGCACATAAGCCGAGCATTTTCGGTTAAAAGACAAAAATTATAAAAGGCAAAAGGTTCAAAATATTGTTCTCATATATATTTGTATGTAAACAAATGTATATAAAAAAAAAAAAAAAAAATGATCAGGGTATATGTTGGCATAAGGTTCGAACCATGAATGTATTAACCGATACAGCTGTTCAGGCCACTAAGTGTTCACACCGCGCTATCGTAGATACACTTATCACGGGCGAAAATAAGTTCGGGAATCGTAGTCTTTTGTTTACGTCAGAAAAAATGTAATGTGCGAAGAAGGTACTTTGATTAATCACTGTGCACTAGTTATATTTTGTTTCACTGTTAATAGAACTTCACTGCATTCCATATGGCTAATAATGATTATCCAACATGTGTTCATATCCAAAAAAGTAATGTAACACTAAATGGTAGCTGAACTGTGCGTAATTTATTTTAAAAACTTAATTTTGCAACGGAGATGTTACACTGACGTTATGTACGTTATGCGACGCGACGACTGACTGACTGATATTCAAACCCAAGTAAAATATGTAGTGCGTGGGTCTGCCACAAATGAAGAATAATATTAGACTCTCAAATCGTAATGATCTGGATATATTATGTTTATCTTTAATTAATGTTGAAAAGGATATGACCATGAAACTGGCAGCCCACAGTCTTATAATAGCAGTATACTTTCAAATAATTCGGCTATTATGTAGTACGGTAGATAGGCAACCGACCTGCGATGTTAACTATCTTAAAAACAAAATGAGCATGTATTGCTGATACATTTGAATAAATAAAAAATTGGTTGCCTGTAAAGTCGGTTTACTGACGATAGTTGAACGTGACAACGTCTTCTTTGTCGCTCGTTCCGCGCTCGCGAGGTAACGCCGGTAACGCCGCATGAGCGAGGTAACGCCGGATGAGTCATGTTTTTGACGTGTCAACGTCTTATAAATCGATAGAGCCGGTTGCACGCACGAAAAAACATGACTCATCCGACGTTACCTCGCTCATGCGGCGTTACCGGCGTTACCTCGCGAGCGCGGAACGAGCGACAAAGAAGACGTTGTCACGTTCAACTATCGTCAGTAAACCGACTTTACAGACAACCAATTTTTTCGTGCGTGCAACCGGCTCTATCGATTTATAAGACGTTGTCACGTCAAAAATAAATAATATAATATCAGGACATTACACACATCGTCATCTAGTCAGTATTAGATAAATACAATAATAAATATATTGATAAACCACTCAGACACTTGAAAACAAACATGCCCATCACACAATCATTTTCCTATGAAGACCATTTTCCCACTCCACGACCTCCGATCAGTGGCGTATTTACCCTAGGGACAAGTGGGCCATGGCCCAGGGCGGCAGACTCCGAGGGGCGGCGTAAGCCGCACCTCGCTCAGCTTTTTTTTACTTTATTTTTATTGAGATAGCTTTATTAATTGGCCCAAACAAATTAGAATAAAACCCACATTAGATCATTAGAAAGGCGATTTTTTAAATAATTTCTTCAATATTTCTCGATTAACGACATCAAAAACTTAACTACATTTTATGTAGTTGTAAGTTTGAACGTAACAACTCGAGGCATCGTTTAAACTTATTACTGAACGGCGCGCCGCTGTTAGAGGGCGGGAGCTGACCTCTATAGTACAAGTACTCTGGAATAGTCGATACAATTGACAGTTTATTTTTTTTGCTGATCTGAAGCGCCCACCTCAAAATTCCCCGGTACTAAAATAAACATTTTGTTGCAAATGCCCGTCGTTGTGAATGTTATTTTATTTTAGTTCCATGGGCCCTCACGCCAACTTACGCATTAATCAGCGCCTTCCTTTTTATGTTGACAGTCTGACCAGCGTATTTGTATTAAAGAGGGCGGGTGACGGGCTACGTTTAACGTTATGTCTGAAAACTCCTTCGCGTGCGCAACTAGGAAGTTAAGGGCAATTCGGGGGGGAAATTTAGACAGCGCAAAGCAATAATGCAGTTGCAAAACAAGCAAAAAAAATACGGTTGTTGTATGGTTTTTTTTTTATTTATCTATTAATATTATGATTAATTATTCTGTGAACATTTGTTATTTTTATCTTGTAAAATAAAGCCAAAAATTCACGTTTATTGTTAAATAAATTTGTTGTTAATTGCTTGTTGTTATAACGGCAATAGAAATACATCATCTATGAAAATTTCAAGTCTGTAGCTATCAAGGTTCAAGAGGTACAGGCCTGATGACAGACGGACGGACAGCGAAGTCATAGTAATAGGGTCCCATTTGTACCTTTTCGGTGCGAAACCCTAAAAATTTCTTTTTTAAAAGATTACAAGACTATTTTAATTAAAAATTGAGGATCCGATAGAGTTTTCGATCTCGTTTTTTTTGTCGCGAGTAAGTCTAAGCGGTTAACAGGTTAGAGCGAACCACTAGCAACGAAAGATATAGAGACGTAAAAGATTTGCAGCCGTGCATCACATCATACTAAATACTAATATTATAATGGCGATAGATTATATTATGCAAGTGTGTAAATCAATAAGTGTGCACTCTGCAACTACTGAGCCAATTTTTCTGAAATTTGGCATAAAGATAAATTATGCCACTGCATGAAATTGACCAAAACCGTTAAAAACAGGAAATTTCGCGCTCGCTTCGCTCGCATATCAAATTGCCAGAATATTGTATAAAGTTCGCAGCTATTTGTGACTTCAAGATCACTCGCAACTTTTAGCACGCTTTGCTCGCGTTTGTTTCTTAAGAGTCAAGTTCAATGATCCGCTCTAAACTAAGTAAATCAAAATTTTTTTCGGCTTTTCAGCTTGATTTTAATAATCGTAGCATCCTTTAACCTCACACACAATAGGTAGATATACTTAAAATTTTCATAGACTGGATTGTATTTGTTTATTACCATGGTTCTTATGATAAAAACAATGAAAACAAAACTTTGTAAAAAAAGTGCGTGATGGTTGGTACAAGTCCGTCTCGCACTTGCTTGTTTTAAAAATATTGAAAACTCTGAAGGAAAAAATGTTTCGGTTCTAGAGTTAGTCGAATTTTACACTTCTATAGGGCGGAAATTTTTTTGGCCCGGGGCGCTGAATCTTAAAATACGCCACTGCCTCCGATGCAGACGGCAGAATCGCTGCCGTTACGTCATTCGGTCGTCAAACTTATTAAGACGTATCATACACTACAACACGGAATACTGAAGAAGAAAAGTAATGAGA
This sequence comes from Coenonympha arcania, assembly GCA_036785405.1. Classification (NCBI taxonomy): domain Eukaryota; kingdom Metazoa; phylum Arthropoda; class Insecta; order Lepidoptera; family Nymphalidae; genus Coenonympha; species Coenonympha arcania. Next base: position 12,351,990 of record CM072067.1, read on the forward strand.
AAGCCTGTCTTACATTACGAAGGTAAAATTCCTTGCACCAAAGGTTGTGAGGAAACGGTTGAAACAATTCGGGCATAATTCGGTATATGGAACACTCTAACCCTGTGGCTAATGAGAGAGTTAAGATAACGAGAAAGTAGCCCCTTGCTCGACAGTGGGCCATTAATAGGCTGTTACGGTTAAGGTTTAGTAGGTACTAAAGACCTCTCTAGTCGGCACAAATATCCTTGGGGTGTATTCGACCTAGAGGGAGTGGTATTACTGTTGAAGTTAGCATTGCATCTCTTTCGAACTCATGCGAGATTTGTGCTCATATAAACCTGGTGACAAAATTTTGGCAAACATTTTGTTGAAACGAAATTACCATAATAATCGTAGTGTGAAGCACTTTTCATTTATGTTTGTACCTATTTACCTACGCTTTGGGGTTATAATATAATGTTTACGTAAGGGGCTTACGTTAAGGAATTAAGGATTATAAAATAACATATTTGCGAGGTCATTTTGACTTTGAAACGCAGAGGTTTAATATACGAGGATAGTATTGAGACTACTTCATAATATTATCATAATAAATTTAATTCAGTTCAGTATACTAGTTTGACCTCGAAACATGCCTGTTTTCTGATCAGATTTTGAGTAATGGCAAAATATAATATATTATGACTACCTACAAATCGGCTTCTCCGTATCTCGGAAAAAATACGTTATGATTCTAATGGAATTTCGAAAAAATGAAAGCCACGAGTTGAAACATTCAAGTTAGCAATCAAGGTATGAAAAAAAAAATCCTAATCCTAACTTAATAGGTACGCTTATACATAAAAGTGAAAGTGAGTTTGTTGGTTTGTTTGTCCGTCAATCACGCCGCAACAAAGATCCAGGAAAATTAATGATTTCTACGGGATTTATGAAAAACCGAAATTCACGCAGACCGAGCCGTGGGAAACAGCTAGTTGGATAATTGTAATTTTTCATGATGCTTCGAAAAATTACATTAGATAATTAAATATTAAAATAAAACAAGAATATATCAACACAGCAGTGGACAATTTTCGTCCTGTCCCGAACCAAACTTCTTTATCAAAACAACTTTCAAGGTAATTTATTTACGAGAAAGGAAAATAGCTGAAACCCATCAAGGCAAAGTTGAAAACAAATGGGTAATTGCGGTTATTAAACTTTTTTACCGAAAACAATCACGTTGAGGAAAACGTTTTAAAATACGAGAACACAAACGGGGGTTACAAAAGGGCGTTTCGAAAATTTCGTTTGTACGTTCAAATTTTATCAAAATGGTTTTGTATAACTTAGTTTTATTCTGTCATTTTCTATGAAAAAATATATGTTATATGAGAAATAAGCAAAAAAATACAACACAATTTCACATTGAACTTTTGAGTACTTACTTGTATTATAAAAACTCGTAGCAATTGCTACGAAGAGCTACGACAATTTTCGTAAATCTTTAGTAGCGCAGGGGGGCTAAAAACTTAATTCATCTCGTCTTTAATCTTAATTCATCTAGAGACAGAAACGCGATTGGAATTTTTTTTCTCGATAGTCGGGGAAAATTTTACCCATCATTGCTTCAAGTTTTCAATTATTTTAATCTCTTATGAGTGAATTATTTTTTATGTGTGTCGATTATACCAAATACACAAAGAACATTCTTGTTGACTAATTTTTAGCAACAAGGAAATACGTCGTCTGTCGTGGATGCACCCCGTCGCAATTAGGTACACAACATTTCGTAAGTGTGAGGAGTGTAACTCAGTCGCTATATACTCTCAATCACTGAACTACTACACTGGATCAAACATTCTATATAACTAACAGTTCATGTTTTGTGCCGATTTGAAGCGCCCCCCTCGACGGTCCACGGTACTAACTTGACATTTGTTGCTAGTGACCGTTTTGAATGTCATTTTATTTTAGTTCCATGGACGCTCACGCCAGGTTATACAACAATCACCGCCAAAGTGGCGAAAATCAAGTGTCTTCATTTTTACGTTGACAGTCTGTGGTCCAACGTACTAGTAATATAATATTACTAACGTAAAGAAGCGACAGTCACACCCTCCCGTCAATGTATTACCACAGCGCCGCGCGACACGACCAGTAGTGGTACGCGTGGACACTGTCTTCGCGAGTGCATTATTTCAATAGTGGGCTGCCAGTTGTCACCGTGGGCTAAAAGTCATCCTTTGCTCTGTGGTGGGCATCGTGCATCGGTCGCGTCGCGTCGTCGCCATAAACAGGTCGAGTTTTGTCAGCCCTACGGGCTGTGGGCATTTACTTACACATAGAATGGTACGGGAGCTAGCAGCGTTTGAAAAGTAAGAATTTTAGAAGAGCTGATTTTGTGATATGTCGTCCTTCTTGCACTTTCGGTTAGAGTCGGGGCCATCTGGAAGCCGAAAGCCGTTGCGTTCATTAATGCGCATCCTTGGTCTGTCCAGGTGTTCCGGCTTACGCCTCCCAAATGTTTATACCAATGTTGTTGGGGCTACTAATTGCCCTTAAAATTATTACAGGCGCACTACCATTTATGATGACGTTTCAAATGTTAACTCGTATGTGGTTGACAATTGACCAATACAAAAATGAAACGTCATCATAAATGATAGTGCGCCTGTAGTTATTTTAAGGGCAATTAGTAGCCCCGACAACATTGGTATAAACATTGTGGACGCGTAAGCTGCAAATAGGATGCGCAGTAATAAACGCAACGGCTTCTGCCAGCCAGATAGCCCAGACTCTAACCGAAAGTGCAAGAAAGACAACATATCACAAAACCAGCTCACCTAAAATTCTTTCTCGAAAACGTTGCTAGCTCCTATACCAGAAATGGAATGCGTATAGGGCCTGCGTTCTAGTAGTAGTGGAGGTAGTCATGTTATTTGTACTGAGTGTCAGGGCCCAGGGGCCTAAGAGATTAGTGCTCTCAACATTGTATCCTTGTCCGCAGCCCGCATCAGCGTCGTCGGTGCTTCTGGTGCACCTGGGAGCGGTGGGTGCGCTCGCCAGCGGCGCGGCGCTGTGCGCGGGCGGCGGCACCTGCGTGTGCGGCGCGCTGCTGCACGCGCTGCACCCGCTGCAGCTGTGGACCGTATGCGGCCTGCATGCGGATCGAGCCGCCGCCATCGCCGCGCCCCTGCACTACGCGGCTATCGTCTCCGCGAAGAAGGTATTCAGTTCTTCCTCTCACAAGTTACGCTTACGTCATTACCGAAATTCCTAGGTACGTTTCCAGTGAAGCGGAGTGGACCGTGAATCCAATCAATGATTGACACACTGATGCCAGCGGAGATTTCGGGCACTGTGATTTCCAACTCATGATCCGCTCCGTTTCAGTGGAAAAGCACCATACAAGTGGGACAATGAGAGCGTGAAAATGGCTACAACAGACGCTTTAGCAATTGACGTTCCTAAACTGGTTGGATTCGCTCATGGACGTCCACTGTGGACAAAGGCCTCCTAAATTGATCGCCAAACAACTATTATAAGTGCCCCGCGAATGTGTCAATGTCGTTGGTCCACCTAGCGGAATTGCCAACACTTCGCTTGCCGTATATTTAGCTATAGTTTAGCTTGTGTTTGGCCGCCATTACGGCACCTTAACCTATTCGTAGCGATTGCTTCGGCAAAGCTACGACAGTGGGTTACCGGGTGGAGTTCAGCCCTTTCTCATTTCAGTGGCATTGTTAATACTGTAATACCTACTTGTCTACAGCCAGCATCAACAAATCCTTATTAGTACGAATTAACACGTAAGTCAAAAAAGTTTATGCGTGTTTTGTTTCAGGTGTTAATCTGCGTAGCGAGCGGCTGGATCGCGCTCGCGGCCCTCCTGGCGCCGCTGGCAGCAGCCCAGCCACCGCTCATCTACAGCATCGGCATCGGAGGCTGCGCACCCGACTGCGGTGCCGGACCCGCGGCTTTGGGATTCTGCCTCGTTTATGCACTGTTAACTCTTTTAGTGCCCACAGTATTAGTCCTCCTGTGCAGCTTGAAGATCCTCCGCATAGCTCGTTACCATCGGCACAGAATAGCGGCTGCAATATACGAAGTCACTCTGTCAGCGCAGGTCACCGTTACTCACCAGCGTAACCCGTTTTCTACCCCACCGCCACCTCGCCGAAACGCACTGTCGGCTGTCCTGCAACCTCTAGGATCTTTAGCGATATTATACTTCCCTTACTACTGCGTATTGATTTGGCCAGCGATTGCGGTGCCACCTCAGCCCCTAGCTGCTCTGTCTGCGGCGCTTTTGGCTGCAGCTCCTCCTGTCAACGGTATTCTGTACGGGATTAGGAGCAGAGCATTGAAAGATTCTTTACGAAACTATCGACGGAAAAGGATGACAAAGAGCGAGGTCACCCAAGAGATTCAAGCTCGGACACCGAGCGCTTGCGGATCGAGGAGGCCATCTTTGTCGGCTGGATCGGGTTGTATACGGCCGCCGACGACACGTCGGCTGTCCGATGCAGCAGCGATGGGAGCCCGAGGGTCAGAGCGACCGGCGCAGCGAGCGGCGTCTTGTAACATGTTGCAAGAGCCATTGGACATTGAAGCACCTAAACCGAGGCAATCTGCGATCCCTATGATTAGGGCGCCGCCACACGTTGTGCTGGGACGCGCTCTCGGGCTTGAGGAAGGTGTCGTGACTGCTAGGGAACGCAGGCGCCGTCAGTCACCGCGAATTACAGTCACTAGAGCCATGTCAGATGAATGTGAGTCACCATCGCGGCGACCTCTTTGTAGACAGCACTCGAGATCAAGTGGAGCTCTTTTAGGGACGATGTCCATGTCGTGTTCTCCCGCTCTTTCTGAGAACATAACCCTGGACACTACGACAGACGAGCAGCTCCTTCTCTCCTGGCCTCAACGCTCCCACGTTAAGCAAGAGATTTTATAAAAAGTCTAATTTTTACGAGAGTATTAATTGCTAATGTTTCAATGTGTAAAAGACAATAAGTGTTAGCGCGGTTCAGTCGAGTGTTGTCGGTTTAAATTGTTTTGTAAAGCTTTCTACTGATACTCGACCTTCCCGACCAAAACTGACCAATGTTGTTTCCTATATATCTATTTACAACTCTATCGTAGTCATAATGTTCTATCCGACAGGGTTCCTCCATATCGTTAGCTTTACGATACCGAAGTATTACTTTAGTGCGTACTTCTCGTAAGCTTTCTGTATTTCCATAGGTTTAGACAGATAAAAGATTGTTGGATATATTTTTTTGTTATTTATTTATTTTATAACTTGAAGATGTCTATAAAATGTTGTAACTGAAGCTTATCATAAATAGATGAATGATTATAATAAATATTAATATAATTAATGTATTATGAATATTTTATAGTTGAAACAAGAGTTGCACTGATCTAGTCATTTATAAAAATCATTTTGTGTATGGAACGAGTAAGTTACGATAGGTTATGCTTTTTTTAATTAATGCCGCCGTCCATTCTATTCCCGTATTGTGCGGTATGTGTTATGAGGCTGATACCGCTGAAATGCCTGAATGCAAGTAATCCTTTGTTCTACCGTATACCAAGTATGATAGTCGGGAGGCTATGAATCATGGCCAGTCACGGATGTTGTGTCTGCGGTGTTGTTTTGTGGACAGATTATTCATATTGACATGGATTGATGGACCGATTTTTAACAACATGAAATATTTTGGGAGCTCAACTACGATAGCGAAAATGTTGTATCTTAAATTAGTGGAAATTTAAGATACAACATTTTTAATAGGAATAGAGAATTGTGGTCGTTAAAATTTTTTTATCGATAATAATGCTTGATTTTGACCGCGACAGAAAAGAAGTCCAGGCAAATAAATTTATCAAATATGATATTATGTTAAATTAAACACACCTACACAAAACCTTTATAAATACTGTTTAGTTAGCGTTAAAGATGCACGTAAGTAATGACGTTTAGTTTTTGCCGCTTGTAGAGAATATTCGCTGCTAAGGTATTTTTCTGTAAATCTTGTACTATTTCTGTGATAAAAGTAAGAAAGACGAGCACAGTATTGGATAAAGAATCCAATGACTTCAACAGAGAATTAATTTATCTTTCCACTCCTTCAGCTGTGTAAGCTCGTTCTGCGAATTAGGTTTTTTTTTAATCTTTATTATTTGGTCTTTTACCTATGAAGGTATGGTGAATTAGGTTGCGAATTAGGTTTCTGGTGTCTAGACGATCTAAAAGCTGTACCTATGTAGAAGTAGTTCTATTGATCTGCACCTCTGTCTGTAAAGTCGGTTTACGACGATAGTTGAACGTGACAACTGTCGCTTGCACTTCAAGCCTTACATGGAACGCCTCAGAGCGAGGTAACGCGAGCGAGGTAACGCCGCATGAGCGAGGTAACGCCGGATGAGTCATGTTTTTTGTGCGTGCAGCCGGCTCTATCGATTTATAAGACGTTGTCACGTCAAAAATTACTTAGAGTCTGATTCATCTCAAAAGCCACCACGCGTGGTTTGACTACCTATATCTATTGAAATTCATTTATTGAAAATCATCTAACCAAAAATTCTAAAGAGATATTTTTCTGCAAATGTAGGTACCATAACGGTAGTATCTAGATCTTGATATTTATCTACAAACTACTATCTTTTACTTAAATGCATTTTAGTAGGTCACCTAAACCTTGTGATGTTTCCACCTATAGTTCGCTTTGGATCGGCTGTTGTTTGAGAATAAATAAAATTGTAGTTGTAATCCGTTCGCAGAAGCTTTGCCGATGACTTCCCTTCCCACAGTATCGAAGTGAAGTGAAGAAGTGGGAGGGGAAGTATCGGCAAAGCTTCTGCGAACGTGTAGTAGTGTGTATAATTTTACATCATGGCCTACCTAGTCAAATGACGTTAAAGACATTCCAGGAATAAACGATGATGTTGGATTAAAATAAGTGTGCAAATCCAATGAAAATTATTAATTTTTGTTTTATTTTAAGTAATTATGCGTAGGTAGCAATATATTAATAAATTTAATATTAGAGAGCCTAATTAAGTACCAAAAATTATTTATAATAGTGTAAGTAATCTTATTATACAAATGTTGTAGAAGGTAGTCTTGATTTTATGCAAATTCTATTTTAAACTATGTTTTATCTGTGGTTTCACCCGCGTGGGGATAAAAAGTATTCAGTGTGTCAATTCCTGACCAGGGTACATAACTGTCGCCATGCCAAATCGATTGCGTAGGTTTAGGGGTGATCGATAAGAAACAACTTTCGTAACTCTTCCTCCTATGATGTATAGTCACGGAATGAAAAGGTTCAATACCTTGGTGACGGTTTACGCTTGCACTAGTACTGCAAGAGTCCATTATGTCAACATACCAGTGCAATCGACCAGTGCAAACGAATCAATTTGAAAATCGACGAAGCTTTTCATTCCGTGACTGTACAACAAAAATGCTTAGAAATAGAACTAATAGGTACCCTTTCGTAGAAGCTTTGCCGATGACTTCTCCTCCCACTTCATCGTTACTACCGCAACCCGTGCGACGTATGCGGGCGGCGGTAGTATGAAATGGGAGGGGAAGTCATCGGCAAAGCTTCTGCGAACGGGTTATAGAATAGTTCAGTTGAACCTTTTTAATGAACACCTTATTTAAGTGAGCTATTAATTGTTTAATAGGTATACTTTCCAGTTTCCAGTGACCTCGCAAGCAGAACAACAATTATAACTGCTAAAAGCATTTCGTTGTTAATGTATCTATTTAAAACTGAAATGTATAAAGTATTTTAAGTGTAGAATGAAAACTATAGTTTGGTAGCAACTGCTGGTTTGTTTGAACATTGAATTTTTTATTTAAATTATGTTGAGTCTGCTTGTTTGTCTTTACTTGCCGCGGCTTTTTCATAAATTACTGTGTTTGTAATTGTAGAGACAGAACATTATGAACGTATTTAATGTGATGCGTTGTGCAAGTTCAATTATACTTTAACGGAAACTATTAATAAAAGTAAATAATTAAAATTTTAAAAACACGACTGCCCTGTTATAAAAGAACTAAAGAGTAAAAAACAAGTTATTTGATCTGCATATTGATTAAAACATAATTTCATATGGTCGGGGGGCCGTTCTGTGGTACACCTCCTATTCTATGAAATCAAAATTTGAACACTTTTCACTTTGTCAATATGCAGTTCGCTTTATAACAGGGCAGTCGTGTTTTTAATTTTTTTATTATCTATTTTTATTTTTATTTGTGTTAAAAGATCGGCAGCTGTAGCCTTATTATTTCAATGTGATTGATACTTAAAGCGGAATGAAACGATATTCAAAAAAATGTATGAACATGATCGCTAAGTTGAACACGTGACATCCGTCATTTTCATACATTTTTTTAATTTTGTTCCATTCCATTCATTGAATTGAAATAATAAATAATTTATGGCTTAGTGGGTTGATTCTGTATCGTTCAGTTTGTTAGTTAACAACCCTCACTGTGTTATTAACTAACAAAACAGAGGCAAAAATCCTATTTTGCACAAGTTACCAACCTAGGTTGGTATCACAGAAATAGTAATAATACTGTGGTTGGTATGGTATCATGTCAACATACCATGCTAATTGCTAACTTTTGCAAAAAAATACAAAAATAGGATTTTTGACTCCGTTTTTATTAATAACACGAGCTTCACTTGTATGTTTGTAACCGACTCCTTTGAGCTCGATTTTGTCCTACTTTGAACGATCAACGTCAACGACCGATGACAATGCAATAATTCGATTAAAAAGGATTAATTAATTTCTTTCCGCATCCTTTGCATGAGTGCAAAGCATGCAAGAGTAAGAGAGATAGAGTTTTAGGTTTTTAAACTATTATTATTATTTAGTTAATAACCCAGTGAGGGTTGCTAACTAACAAACTGAACGATACAGAATCAGCCCGCATGCCTCTTGTATTAACACCTCAGAAACTACCGATGATACGAATTATTAGATACTCTATGTAGTCCTGAGAACCTCCTAGTCATTCAAAGTATAAATGTCGTTGTTTAATCTGAAATGTTTAAGAGAATATTTATAATGAACTGTTATTCTAGTCATGGAGATATCATTTTAAGGTTTTTGCGTTAATTAAATAAGGGAATAAATTAAATTGTCCCGAAGTATTCGTTGTTTTATTTAATGTCTAAGCGTTATAAAAACGTAGCTTGAAAAAGTAATAAGCTTTGTTTTTGAATTGGCATGAAATAAAATTGGAATTCAATTACGTAGAAGCATTTTGGACAATTACAAAGGTGTTTCGTCGCCCATCCGAAGATCTTCAATTATATTATTATCTTCCTTCAAAAATATGCCTTTTCATGGTACAAAATGAAAATATTTTTTTTTACAAAACCGTTTCCTTCGTTTGATTTTCTAAAAGATAAACTGAAATGATAAAAACTACTAAAAGTCGTGTTTTCGGTTTTTGAATCCATTTTTTAGGGTTCCGTAGCCGAATGGCAAAAAACGGAACCCTTATAAATTCGTCATGTCTGTCTGTCCGTCTGTCCGTCTGTCCGTCCGTATGTCACAGCCACTTTTTTTCGAAACTATAAGAGCTATACTGTTGAAACTTGGTAAGTAGATGTATTATGTGAACCGCATTAAGGTTTTCATACAAAATTTTAAAAAAAGTAATAAATTTTGGGGGTGCCCCATACTTAGAACTGAAACTCAAAAATTTTTTTTTCATCAAACCCATATGTGTGGGGTATGTATGAATAGGTCTTCAAAAATGATACTAAGGTTTCTAATATCATTTTTTTCTAAAATGAATAGCTTGCGCGAGAGACACTTCCAAAGTGGTAAAATGTGTGTCCCCCCCCCTGTAACTTCTAAAATAAGAGTATGATAAAACTAAAAAAAATATATGATGTACATTACTATGCAAACTTCCACCGAAAATTGGTTTGAACGAGATCTAATAAGTAGTTTTTTTGATATTTACATTAAACCTCTAAAAACAAAGTTAGTTTTGCGGTTCGATAAGAAAAGTGGTTTTTATGGTTTTATTCCTCCGGTTGTAGTACGGAACCCTCAGTGCGCGAGTCCGGCTCGCACTTGACAGGTTATTTGTATATAGGCTAGCGCTTGACTGTGATCACACGGTCTGATGAAAAGTGTGATACAGTCTAAGATGGAACGCGCTTGCCTAGAAGATGCCTATTCACTCTTGATTTGAAGGTTGTAAGTGGCAGGAAAGACACTGCCTGGGAGGGTATTCCAGGCCTTTGCAGTGCGTATCAGGAACGAGGAATCAAACCGCTTCGTACGTACACCCAAATTAAACTTCAATTGGTAGGTACTGCATTTAATAAAGAAAAGTTATATCTTTTATGTTGATTATTGAGCGTATCACCTAGCGTATTACTCCCATACGTTGAAAATACTCGATAAAAGATTAGTACCTAGATAGTAAATTGCTATAATTTTATTAGGTACTTCAAATATAATAGTTTGTAAAATAGGTAGTGATAACAATAAAATAATACCCGGCTGAGTTTGTTGAGGGCTTCTTCTCAGTTCAAATCGCGTTTGAACCCTCGTGAACTTAGTTTCTATGTCGTAAAATAATTAATTATCACTAATAATAATAAGCATAACCATATTTTACTGAATAAGTATTCAAAAGAGCCAAAAAAGTAATTAAATAAATCATATGAGTTTCATTTCAGTTACGTTACAATAAGCATTCATTAAGCAAATCATTTCAAAATTTAAAGATGGAACCTGAGACCAACCGCATTAAATAGGTTACTGCGCTACGAGCACAGGGAGGTCTAATGTAATGATTAAGTCCCGTTTACATAACAATCTCTAATTTACAGCTCGCCACGTCTAGTTAGTGTTGGCACAGTTCCTGCAGCGCCTATAAATCCAATTTACCACTGCATTTGATATTCCGGGATCAGATTCCATCAGAAATCATTTACATCTTACTCCAGCTGATGCTGATGATACGTTAGCTGATGTGCATTGCATATTAATTGACAGTTTAAGTTTGCACTATAGCTATTAGCAAAGAGTAGCCTTCTAATACTTGTAAATGATATATTTTTTAAATAAATGACGGATTTAGGGCGGCTCATGTAACGTTTTCACACACTTAGTTAAATGGATAGGAATAACAATAGGTATTTTGATAGGAATAAGAATAACTTCTTAAATTAACTTAACTTCTTAATTAGGCTTAGGGGAAAAATAAATTATGTACTTCAACATAGGAAATACGATGCCTCAACCTTATCGTGCAACGTTAACTTAATTTCACGATTCTGGACCATGATGCGTTTTGACCTACATTCAATTTTACGCTCTAAGTATGTCAATAGTAACTAGGTACATTCAATTAAAACTACATGTCTAGGTACAATTTTAACACTTAAATTTATTTTGGCCTAAATACCTCATTCCTACACTTGTTCCACCTTAGACTGTATCATCACTTTCCATCAGGTGTGATAACAGTAGTGTTGCCCAAAATCAGTCTTGGTCTTGCAGTCTTGGTCTTGTTCTTGCATTTTTGCAAGACCAAGACCAAGACTGCCTAATTTTAACAAGACCAAGAACAAGACTGGCAGTGCAAGATTTGAGCAAGAACAAGACTAAGCCTGCGAGACTCTTGCGTCTTGCAGTTAACGTGAAATCGCACCAGCTCTGCCCGCGAAATTCAAATTTTATTTTGTTTTTCGCAATTATTTAACTAATCCAACCAAGTAGGCTTATGGAATTCATTTTGCGAAAATAAGAGTATCATCTTCACTGTTTTATATAAAAATGTTTACTTGAAAGTGTCCAGTTCAGGAATGTAGTTCTATTTTATCGACCAATTTGTGAATTGTGAGTTACTCACGTCAAACTCGGCATTCGAACTAAATACATTCCTAAACTGGACGCTTTCAAGTAAAGATTTTTATATAAACCTGTGAAGATGATATTGCTATTTTCGCAAAATGAATGCCATGAGCCTAATTCATGGTACTAGTTAAATATTTGCGAAAAACAAAATGAAATTTGAATTTCGCGGGCTGACCTCCGTTTTTTTACACACCACAAGTAAGTAGTTGACTGTGATTTCACCTGATGGTAAGTGACGATGCAGCCGAAGATGCTATCGTACTACCTTGGAAGAGGTAAGCAACCCCTAACGGTTTCTACACAGCATCACACCGGAACGCTAAATCACTTGGCGGTGCGTCTTTGCTGATAGGGTGGTGACTAGCCACGGCCGAAGCCTCCCACCAGACCAGACCTGAGCCAAATAAGAAATTATAAAATTCCAAAGTGGCCCGTGGCGGGAATCGAACCCGCGACCTCCCATTTCAATCCGAGCGCGGGCCACTGCACTAGAAGGTCTTTGTGGCTATAAAGTGAGTAAAAAAAGCTATATTAATTCAAACTCAAAATGTATACTTACTCAAAATGTTACATTGTTCTCACATCCAAATTACCGTTTAATAAATAGCAATATGCTAATAGGTAATTGCGAGACTTGCGAGACTCTTGCTGCAAGACCAAGACCAAGACCAAGACTGGGAGTGCAAGAACAAGACCAAGACCAAGACCAGATGTACTGGCGCAAGACCAAGACCAAGACTGGCTGAGTCTCGTCTTGTTCTTGCATTTGGGCAACACTAGATAACAGTCAAGCGCTAGCCTAAAAAAACTTATGACGATTGGAATATTTTGCAGAATAAACATAATAGTTCCAAAATTGGTACTAAATAACATATTATGATAAATAAAGTCGGTAATACATCGATTACCGAATTTTGTTTATTACATTGACGAATCAAACAACGCAGTAAGCCATGAATTTAATACACGTGCTGGTTTTTTATCCGATAAAAGAGCTTGTTGAGCTTTAATGAAACTTGCAATAAAATAACGAACTCACGTGTTTGTTTTCTGCGATCAAAGCTTTTAAAACGAGTAAATATTAAGTACCTACTTAGTTTTCAAACGATTTCAAAAAAGGTCTCAGCTTTTGATTTAGTATTTTTATGAAGTGCATACTCGTATGAGGTAGGTTTAGGTATAACATTTACCTACCTATATCACTGTTCAAACGTTTATTCCTGATTGAAATTTCCGATTGGATATAAACTAAACATCAGTTGCTTAGAAGAAGATTTGGGTCAGTTATTCTTCAAGATGACTGTATACCTGTAAGCGTTTTTCTACCCGAAATATAGTCCGATTTTCATAATTTTTGGATTATTTGCAGATACTATGAAGTACTATGCTTGTGCGTTTTACTTTTTAAGAAATATTGCCTATATTAAAAGTTATTTGAGTGTAAATATCCACATTTTTTTACTTAAAAACTTGCTCGAGTAATATTATTTATAGCCTTAAGTTTCGTTTAAGTGAGTATTGTATACTTTTTACGAGACACATTTCTTAAACCAGAGTATTTTAATCTCTTTAATTTAAATAAACTAAAAAACTAAAAAAATAAAACGTACGAGCCAAGATTAAGGTGTGTGTGAATCTAATGACATTAAAATTGTCCAATTTGGTAAACGTTTGGGGGGTAAAATTGGTTGTCTGTAAAGTCGGTTTACTGACGATAGTTGAACGTGACAACTCTCGCTTGCACTTCAAGCCTTACATGGAACGCCTCAGAGCGAGGTAACGGCAAATGTTTTTTTGTGCGTGCAGCCGGCTCTATCGAATTATAAGACGTTGTCACGTCAAAAACATTATCATCCAAAGCCATATTTCAAGAATAAAAGGTAACTATAAGCCCTCTAGACTTGGAACTTTCATTTTTGAAAACACCTATTCCGCTAAGTCAGTTTATAATAGCCGATTACGAGGACGTTTCTGCAGCCGGCTCACTATTATACGATTTCAGTAGGGCCAGTACAAGATGCAATTATGCTAAGTTCGATAGTCATACATTTTCGGAACTCTACGTAACTGATAAATATATATAATAAGTATGGCAAAACTAAATCCAGATTCAAAAATTTTTATCCGACAACTTCTACTTTTTTTTTATAGACAGAAAATGCCTAACCCCTCCGTCAGGGGAAACGGATGGGTTAAGTGGCTTGCATCCACTAAAAACTGTCTGTTTCCACGGCGGACCTGCTGGTGGGAGTACGGGATTCACAGTCGTATTCACCGCGCTCCCGCCAGGTCTCGACCAGCCACATCAGCAGCGGATCCCTTCATGATCGGAAGCCTGGCCGCTGCCGAAACCGTCTAAAACGCGTGCCCGTATGTGAACGCGCCACCTTCTGGCAACTTCTACTAACTCCACAAAAGCCATGATTTCCAAGCGTTATAGTAGGTATTTAGTTAGGTAGTTTTCATTCGGTGTCAATAACGGATTTCATGGTTTCTGTGAAGCCTGCAAATCCCCGACTGTAATTTATATTATAAAGCATTACAGTTATACCTTCAGAAATTCTCGGGACCTATTTGGTTTGTGTAAATGGTTTAGTTTGCAATGTTATTTGAATCCGTGTGAAGTTAAACTAACTAGCATCAATCAAGCACTTCTAGGCTAGATGTTATATAATTTTACAGATCAAAGGTAAATTGCAAATTGCATTTCATATTATGGAGCATTGATTTGTTTAAACAAAAGGTTCCGTCGCATTATTTTGTGCTTTAACCGAAGGATACCTTAAGCCGTGGAGTAACTAAATATCCCTTTAGAAGGTTTCGGCAGCGGCCAGGCTGCAAACGATGATAGGACCAGCTGTTGAGGTGGCTGGTCGAGACCTGGTGGAAAAGCAGTGAATCCCGTACTCTCGCAAGCGGAAACCGTCGTGGAAACACACAGTATTAATTGGTGCAAGTCCCACAGTACATTAAAAATTAAAAATAAAAAAACTACATACGATCAAAGCCATGCCCATGCCATACAATAACTAATATCTAACCAGAGCTCTACGTTTGACTATATTTTATTACTTTATAAACTCACTTCTTTCTTTTTACAAGAGATAGGCTTGCGCTTGACTACAATCATGTCTGATGGACAGATATGGTGAGGTCTAGGATGGAGCGCACTTGCCTCGAAAATGCCTATTCACTCTTCTCCTGAAGACACCTAGGACCTCCCTAGGACTTAGGTTGTACCACAGTTGTACTTGGCTGGGAACACAGAAGCTGGGAGGGTGCTCTACACCTTAGCGGTACGTATCAGAAACGTGGAAGAAAAACGTTTCATTCGAGTTCGCTGGATGCCACATCTCTAATCTGTGACTGTTTCGTGGACATGACTGTGTATCACATCACATTTTTTATCCTTTAGATACCGAGTGTTGTAATTAAACTTTGCATGTACAGTACATGATAGAATAGTGTACAATGTACATAATATTGAATACCCATGTGCAACACCTTTCTATTTTATTATTACTTTTCTGAACTGCCTCCCACTATGGAAGCTTTAAAGTTAATGATTTTTATTTTATTTAAATTTTATAAACATTCATTAGTATACATAAGTTGAAATATTATTATTAATACATATTATATGACATTAATTAACATTTGTGATTTAAACATGGAATTTTGAAAACATGATTTGGGTAATTTATTATGATAATGACAGTAGCTGAATAACTTAATTAATTTGATCCTCGGATAAATTGTTCATTATAATAATTATTATATCAGCGAGTATATTTTCCAAGGACCATTTCGAAAACGTACACGTGTCATTGCATAATTAATTACTAAAATAGTCCTTTAGGGCGTGGGTAAATGAAAGGGGTGTTTGACTAAAGGGTGGACCCAGTGGTGGAAGTTTTAGGATTTTATATTTTCTTAGTTGACTCAGGTACCTGGTCAGTGGTCTATCAAAGGATATAGCGTTCCGGTTTGATGCTATGTAGCAACTGTTAGAGGTTATTTACTTCTTCCACGACATTCAAGATAGTATACAAGAACATTTTTAATTGTATCGCCTGATAACTGTATTGAGTAAATACTGATTTGTGTGAGTAAAAAATAATATGTACCTATTTAAAACTTGTCATTAAACTGCAAATCTTCCTGCGCCTGACCTGCGTTACCTAAATCTTTCATGTCTTAGGTATTTTTTTAATAAAGAGTTTTGTAGTAACAGCCAAAAAAGGCCCAAAAGAACATTAAGGTGAGGAACACTGACAGTCTTTCCTGAATCGCACTGTAGACATTTTTTCTCAGACTCTTGATAAACTCTACCGCGAAACTATTTGACCTTACATAGCTATAAATTTTAATACGATTATATTTTTCAATTTTCACTCGCAACGGGGTTTGAACCCGCGTCCCCCAGCTATTAAATTTATAGGAATTCCTAAATGTGTTAAACACAAATCAAAACGATAATTACTTATTTAGCTATTTAAATTTTCAGTAATTTTATTACATTTTCAGTGTTAAACGCCCCTTCAAAATCGGTTACACCTTCTCGGCACATTACCGAGATGTGGAAGCCAATACCGGCGTTTATAGGTATGCTATGTGGATCAAAGCAGCAAGCGTAGGTATTAACACATTTATACCTATTCGTAGTATTGCATAAACACTGCAGTTTATGGTTTCAACTGGAAACATAACTCTTGATAACGGTTTATACCCGTCGTGTGAAGTCAGATTGAAAAATCTGTATCCATCAATATTGTTATGATCCTTCATAGGTAGTATCTGGTGCCTGGTATATTTGGTACAGGCTGGTGATGTGTATATAGATATTTCAATCCACGATGGCGTGCCCCACTCTGTCAAACTCCATACGAATCGAATCAAACATAAGCGATTTTGACAGGATGGGGCGCGTCTTCGTGGAGTGAAATATCTATACAATAATTATAATTATACAATCACATTTATAAATTAATTATAAATTAAGTCTTAAAATTCCTCATAGATCTGACACCTGGAAAAAAATGACACGGGGTCATCGGTCACAAAAACGAGATTTTTGCGGTTTTCAGTAAAACAGATCATAAAATTAGTTTATCCAAAAATTTTAGATCATATATTTTAGTAATTTTATTCGCTGTAAACTATAAAAAGAAATTCTAGATGCCCTCAAGTAAGGGACAGCTCTTTGAAATGTTAGTTTGCAAACCTAAATGATATTTTAACCCTCCCACGTTGTAATTCGTTTTATATTATAGGTACATTACAAGTGCCTTTCTCATGAAATATCATCCTACGCAGGAAAGGTACATGAACATTATTACTGTGAAGTTTTAATTACTGCTTTGAATAGAAATCTGTAAAGAGTTTATTCTCTGTATCTAACTATTAGCTAAGTAAAATAATGTACACCTGTCACCTACAACTTTTTCTGTACTATTATACTTATGATAAACATATCCCATCTAAACGTTAACAAATTTCAAAAAGAAAAACCAGCCAAGTGCGAGCAGACTAGCACACCGAACCCTTTCCTTACTTCCGTACCTGTAGCCACAGCAAAAGTAAATCGATAAGAATCTCTTTTTAACCGACTTCAAAAAAAAGGAGGAGGTTCTCAATTCGTCGGAATCTTTTTTTTTTTATTTTTTTTTTAAGTATGTTCCCCGATTACTCGAAGATGCGTGGACCAATTTCGAAAATTCTTTTTTTGTTTGATAGGGTATAGTTCACAGATGGTCCCATAGTCATCAATTCAGGATCTGATGATGGGATCCTGGAGAAATCGAGGGAACTCTTCAAATTTTATCAACACACTTGAAGTGATTTGGGTATTGTTTGAAAGAGTATTTTTTTCCAGGTAGTCTTATGGTCATCAGGATGATGGGATCTTGGTAAAATCGAGGGAACTCTTCAAATTTTGCTAGTATACTTGAAGCGATTTAGGTATTTTTTATAGTTACTATTGCATTTCCTTGCAGTCATCAAGTAATGACTGTATTCATCAAGTCAGGATCTGATGATGGGATCTTGGAGAAATTGAGGGAACTCTTCAGATTTTAGAAGCATACTTCAAGCGATGTGGGCATTGTTTTCAATGCCTTGCGCACTAAGTAGTTGTTTTCCACTAAAAAGTATAAAATAAAATGGAAAACTCTTTCCAAAAAAACCACTTCAAATGCCACTACAAAGAATGAAATAATTTTTAATGTACACCAATTCGAAGTCGGGCAATGTTTCGTTCATTCAATAATAGTCCTTCGTATTGTCGATAAGTTTGTCGTTTCTTTGCACATCAAGTTTTATAATAAGAAGGGCTATTTGTTAATGATTGAACAAAACGTTGCCCGACTTCGAATTGATGTACATTAAAAATTATTTCATTCTTTGTAGTGGCATTTGAAGTTGGTTTTTTGGAAAGAATTTTCCATTTTATGCTACCGCAAAAAACTTTCCTTGTAAGAGCATGCATGTCCTATGCCAATAATTTATAATATCATTGCCATAGATTAGTTACTATATACTAGATCATTGCCCAGTGCATGATCAGACTATCGTTTACCTATAACTAACTATATATAATATAATTTTGTACATAATATGATGTAAACCTATAACTAGTAAGTAATTTACATTGTCTATTGGCTGCCGCAGATTACCATTTACCTGTGTAAACACAACAGATAAGTATAATATAGGTATACAATATGGACAATACTCAAGAGTGGAACTAAAATGTTAACTAATATGCAATCAAGTTACAAAACAAAATAAATGCATAAATACGTGCTACGTTTTGGATCTACTTCAAATTCTGTGGTTAGTTTTTCTTGGCTATAAAAATTCGGATAACGGCCGCGGCAGGTGTTCTGAGTAACCCGGATTGACATGGTAGACGAAGCACGCGGGTATAAGATGAATTCATAACATTTGAAACTGTCTTGCCTTGTTCTTTTGTTCGAGACGCGTTCAAAAATGTAAGTGGCATTTAAACTAATTTAATTGCATGATTGAATTCGTTTTCAGTTACTTTTTTATATATTTTTTAACTATAATTTCATGTACTTTTGAAAACGAACCCCAAAACTAACTGTATTGCAAGACTCTAGAATATTTTGACAGCCTTCTTTGAAAAGCGATTAGCTATATAATAGGAGATTTATCGAGTCATCATTAGTAATTAACGCGCCATCATAATATTGTCTATCGCTTTGTAAGTATATATCATATTTATATCATATCATATTCGCT
The DNA here is from genome assembly GCA_036785405.1 of Coenonympha arcania. Taxonomy (NCBI): domain Eukaryota; kingdom Metazoa; phylum Arthropoda; class Insecta; order Lepidoptera; family Nymphalidae; genus Coenonympha; species Coenonympha arcania. Next base: position 12,371,139 of record CM072067.1, read on the forward strand.
ATAATATATCATATCATATTCGCTTTGTAAGTAATTTAAAAAACAAAAAGCATTTGTTAAAAATACATCAAAGGACGAGTCTCTGTCGTTCTCAATCGAAGAGCCACTTTTCTATCTCATAAAATTCATTTGATAATAATTTTGCCCGCGGTCCCGCCGCGCCGCGCCCACGTGAAATACGGTTCATCACAAATCAAGATGTGAGAATTTTCCTTTCCCGTTCCCACTCCTTATTCCAATACTCAAGAAAGTTTGCTAAGGCAATCTACCTATACTTAGCTGTATGTAAAAATTTTGTTGAAAGATCCCAAGGAAAGTAACTATGAATTTTTCTAGGCTGAGGCTAAGCGGGATAGCTTAGCTATCAAGAGCGAACGAAACCGATAAAGAAGATGAAATGCCTGCTGTAAAACGAGGTTCAGCTTGTTCCAGCTATCTATAGAAAATATTGTAAAAATCAAAATAAATAAATAAATATTCATATCAGGACATTACACACATCGCAATCTAGCCCCAAAGTAAGCGATAGCTTGTGTTATGGGTACTAGATAACTGATAAATATATATATACATACTAATATACCTAAATATTATAATTATATTGAAAAACACCCAGACACTGGAAAACATTCATGCTCACACACCGAATCGAACCCACGACCTCCGACGCAGACGGCAGGTTCACTGCCGCTACGCCATTCGGTCGTCAAAATTAGTTTCAGGAATTTTCGTCGTAGAAATAACTGTCACCATATATTTTTCTAAACTACAATACTTTCGAATTGAGAATTTGAGATCCATTCCACCTTGAAATTCGTTATGATTAAATGTGTTTTAAACTTTGTGCCATTCTGATAAGGTCGTATCTGAATAATACAGTCTATAGGTATTTCCTAGCAAACATTTCCACGTGTCTCGGTCTGTTCATTCAATATTGACTGAAACGCAATCGGGACTTTTTCCCCAAGAGTATACAGAACCGGTCTCATGAGAAATTATCAAGAAATCGGTCTTTTGCTCGACTCGAACAGACATTATTTATTCTTAATGAAAATCTAGTCCTTTGTTTGGTTTATTTAAATCCCAGCCATACCAGCTTTACGGTGATTTTAATTTTTTTATAGTGAACAGTAAGAGATAAGCATTTGGTGCTATGTGATACGCCTGCCCGTGCGAAACTTAGTCAGTTTCGTTTGCATTGCATTTGCTCGTGCGATTTTTTTTAATATTTTGGTTTATTTATATTTAAAAAAAATACTTAAGCAAGTTTTTAGGTCAAAAATCTGGATATTTAGACTCAAATAACTTTTAACATAATCAACATGTCATAAAAAGGAAAACGTATAACCATAGTAGGTACCTACTTCATTGTATCTGCAACGTTTCTTAAAATTATGAAAATCGGACTACATTTACCTACGGGGTAGGTAAACGTTATCGCTTTTTGTATGAAAGCTTACGATTCTCGACAAACCAAACCTAAGTCCGAAGTGCCTCTCACATTTATTTATGGCTCCATAGACTCAGGCAATCGTGAAGGTTACCTGGCCTGTACCCACCTATACCCCAACAACATTATCGAAAACAGTCTCGAACTTTCATCTTCCTGATTGCGACCGAACCTTTCCGTAATATAAACACAACAAACATTCGATTGTTTATGCAGCAAACCGTGCCAAAGTAAGATAACAAAGTATTGAATGTTAAAACGAGATAACTGAATTTTCAATCTGATCTATTGTTCCATCGGAGTTCTGACGCTTCGTAAATTGACGACGGTTGTTCTTGAATGCAAAATAATTTAGTATTCCAGAACAACCCTCGAAGAAAGTAGAAACCAAGAAACAATTTCAAGCTATATTAATAAACGTACCTGTATCTTATATTCGTGTTTAGATTGTTAGATCTAAAATGGACAAATAGACTTTTGTGGGACAGTTCCTGAAAAGCAATGCAATTAAAGCTATAAAAGCTATCAGTAGGTATTGTCAGAACATCAGTACCTACCTATTGTGGGGCCATTTATATATTCGGATGGTACGCTGGATTCTATTCAATTAATTTGTTTTGTGCTGATTTGAAGCGCCCCTTCGAAGGTAGGTGCCCAGTACTAAATTGACATTTGTTGCTAGTGACCGTCGTTTTGAATGACATTTTATTTTAGTTCCACGGACGCTCACGCCAGGGTGCAGGTTAAGCAACAATCAACGCAAGATGTTACCGTATCTATGTAAAAAATTGGTTGTCTGTAAAGTCGGTTTACTGACGATAGTTGAACGTGACAACTCTCGCTTGCACTTCAAGCCTTACATGGAACACCTCAGAGCGAGGTAACGGCACATGAGTCATGTTTTTTTTGTGCGTGCAGCCGGCTCCATCGATTTATAAGACGTTGTCACGTCAAAATTTGTTGACAGTACTTATCGCACCCTTTATATCTTTGATCATTAATCGCACCGGATCGCTAAGTTCGTAGGTGGTAGGTACTTCTTTTCCAGGTGATCACCAGCCGCGGTTGAAGTCATCAGAACCAGACCAGCGAATTAAGAAATTTTAAAATGTCATCAAACCAAGAAACTCTCACGTAACACAGCTCATCAAACTGCGCTAAGGTGGTTGCTGATAGCTTAACCTTAATAGCTAAGCTGTACCTTCGTCTTTCCATTTTCCGGTTGGTGAGTAATGAAATAAGCTATGTTATTCCTTTGGTAAAGACATAAATGAAGAGTAATGTAGCATTAGAGTCAAGATAGATGAAGGTTTCCTTACAGGGTGGGCGGAAAGCTCATAATTTTTCGCTACACATCCTTATAAGGCTTTGTTGAACAAAATAGCTTTGAGGTAAAGTTCTTAAACTGTATGTAAGGGAATGCAAATTATGCGTAGATTATTAATGCAAAATATAAAAAATAAATATCTGCCTGACTTTTAATGGACCATCCTAAATTGTGATCATTTTTTTAAATCATAAATTTTTAGCTTTTAGTCACTTTTATACACATGTGGAAAAATATTGTTGTTGGATACAGCCTGAAAGATCCCTGTATGACGCCTTGGTACATTGCCCCGGAATTTATGGAAAGGAAACTAAATATTTTTGGAGATTGGCTGCTTGTAAAGATTTAATTTTACATGAAATTGATAAAAATATTGATAAAAAAGTTTCCTGTAAAAATGTAAATAGGTTATAATATGATACTTGCATTTGGAATTTTATGTTCAGATTCTATTAGATCATATTCAGTTAATATTAGAAAATATTCTCAATTTTCAAATCTGAAGTGAAATAAGTTGGAAAAATAACATAAAATTTCTTGATTCAGCTCGGTAAAGCTCATCCTGTTATCGGCGGCTAAGCAAACACCTTTCGAATACTGCACGTTTGGCTGCACTTCGTAAAAGCGAGTGCAGTAGCTAGTGGCCTCTCGGAAAACAGTGCTTTTCTACAAATGTAGCGAAAATCCCACATAATGGTAAAATAAATCTAGCTGCTTTGCCCGGATTTTAGTTTGTTATCAATCCTACGGGAATAGGGTAAAATATAGCACTCTCTAAATAAAAGTTGTTTAAGTTTTCTGGCTTTGTTTCATTATTTGCTGCAATTTGTGTACCAACACAAAATAACATACCGTAAATTGTTAAAATATAATTATTAGGCCAAGCGCGAATCGGTACGACTGTCGCGGGTGGTCATGGAATTTAAAAGTCGTGCTTGAGATACCTGTACAAGCCCTTAGTCCAGTTTTGAACATTCATTATCTGCAGAAACGACGACGAGTTGTGACTTCTCTACCCGGAATTTACTAAACCAGCCTCTACAAAGTGAATTAAGAGCCGCCATTCCACATTTACATCATGCAAAGTTAGGAAACCTCTTAAAAGCACAAAATGTTTCATTAGAAAGTAATTGGCAGTAACATGGCGGTAATCCTGCTTTTTATGTGTTTAGTCCACTTCCTTAAATTACTGCCATTAACAAATTCCCGCTTTTCTCTTTGGATGGATTGTTTCATCCAATTTTCCATACATAATTTTATTAAAGCGCAATAAATGTTTAGCGAGCTTAAAGCTCGTCCATAAACCGCTTTAATCGCAGCTCTTGGTGGTTACTTTGTAAATAAGCGTGCATGGAAAATATAACGCAACTACTCGTAGATAAGCAAAATCTAGAAGGTTTCCTCAACATTCACTTACGATTATAAATAACTGTTTATGGATTATATTCTAATGTTGTTTCTAAGGCCCGGTTTCCACCAAAGCGGAGCTGTGTTTGAGTAACCAATCAGATTTCGTTATTTCGACATCTCCTCTCCCATCTGCGGGACTAGACAAAGTAACAGTCGTTTGGCGTTAACGACAGTAGGTAGACAAAAATGTATGGACCACTACACCGAAACCACGTGACGAATGAAAACAAATTAAAGCAGAATCTACTTTAAGCTTAGCGTTATTCACTGTCGGCTGCCAATTGTCATGCGATAGTACGGTAAAGTTATCTACAAAGTCTTCGAGAACGCCAGGGAGCGTTCAAATTGTCGTATTCGATTTTCAAACACAGCGTGTTTTCCTCTATTCGGTCGTGGTTTTTCTACTGTCACGTGGTTTGTCCATACATTTTTGTCTACTGTTGTTAACGCCAAACGACTGTTACTTTGTCTAGCCCCGCAGTTTCGGAGATGTCTGTCAAAGTGTTGCAGTGCAAAGCAAACTACAATATGTTTCATACTGATCATCGTTGCACTTGTGTTAGGCCCTAAGTACCGTTTTTGTTTGCTATCGAAGTAATATGTTAGTTTATAAATACGAGTAGGAATAGTTAACGAGAAAGTCTTGCTCATCTCATCAATCATCATGTTTTAAAAAAATGAAACAAATGCTCTGGAACATTGTCTAAGTCTAACGGAGGATGTCATTTTTAGGGTTCCGTACCCAAAGGGTAAAATGGGACCCTATTACTAAGATTCCGCCGTCCGTCCGTCCGTCCGTCCGTCTATCACCAGGCTGTATCTCTTGAACCGTTACACAGTTGAATAGCAGACAGTTGTAATTTACGCAGATGTATTTCTGTTGCCGCTATAACAACACTAAAAACCAAAAACTCTCGGACACAAAAATAAAAATAAACATTATTTGCATGATTGTATTTATATTTCTTGCCACTCTGCACTATATTACTAAAACGAATCGCTCTATTGAAACCACAAAAGCTCAGATCCTTTTAACACAAGTTTAACTTTGGATAGGCTGAAACAACTTTGACGAAACACTTACAGGCAGCGAGAACCGTACAAAAAGTGAACAAGGGCTTCATTTTGTATATTGGAAAAGGTCAGGTTTTTATGCAAACGCTGGCTAGAAATAAATATAGGTACACTTTATCTCTCAAATGTACAAGTCCCTGCCAAAAGCTTCTCGCGAATATAGCAATGTATCCCTACCCAAAGCGGAGGTACAGAGCTTTTTAAATCTCTTAATCTCTTTTAGGCTTTAGAAGGTTTGTGCAAGGTCTTTTTCGTTATCAAGCTCTTTAACATTTCCATCTAATGCATCAACTTAACTAAGCATATCTAGAAAATTAATGCATCGCATACTTTAGTCAGACACGATCAGATGCAATGTGCAATTTTTCTTCGTCTCCTTTATCTTTTGTATGAGCAATGAGAAGTCGACTCCGTTGAATAAAGGCAAGACCATCGTTGGTTCAATGGATAATGCCAGCGGGGTAGTGGACTTCTGTGTTGAATGGGTCAGGATCTCACCAGAACTGCTCGTCGTGGGCTGGTCGACTGGGTTGAATGTTGATAACAGGTCATCTGCAAAATGAGTAATGTTTTACGTGTCTTTGTGATACGATAACTGACGGAGCTGGTTGGGACTTGGCGACGTGGTAGTCGCAACGGCTGGCGTAATATACATATATTAGCAGTATAGCCGTATCATCCATGCGTTTTTTAAGATTGCTATTGCATCGTTTTCTAACGTTTAATTCACAAAATTTATTAGAATGACAACCTTACGAAAAATTTTAAAGGAGTTAACATGACCAATTTAGTGAAAATTTTCATATATTTTTTAATATCGTTCCATGTATATATTCTCTAGGCAGATTGGCGCAGCCTCTAGGCATTTTGCGATACAAAATGCCTTGAGGCTGCCTAGGCTAGATAGCTAGAAGTGCACCTCCAGATTGTGGAAGAAAAACATATCTATAATACATATCATAATGGTAATCGGTAGCAAAGCCTTCTTATTGTAAAATAAACCACCTGACGGTGTCGGTAGCGCGCTTGCTTGTATTGGAGCGAGAGATCCCGGATTCGTTTATGTTTACCGCCACGGGCCAGTATATAATTTTATGTTTATCCTAAAACTTTAATTTCCTAATTGGTCTGGTCTGGTGCGAGGATTTGACCGCGGATGGTTACCACCCTATCGGCAAAGATAGGTGTACCAAAAACAATCTTAGAGATGGAATAGATAAATCGTATAGCTAAAGTTGAAGGTGTTATTATTAAGTTTCTACCATCTCTATATCTGCCGGTCTGGAAGTCAACGAAGCAGTAGTTGTAGCCGAGGCCCACGCCGAGGGCGAGCGTTATCAGCAGAGTGGTCACTATGCAGGTGACCACCGACGTCGCGGCGCAACATGATGCTAATCTGCACATCAAGAAACACTTGTAGATAAATCAACGTATACCTAAGCAGTAACAGCCCCTTGGTTTAGACCTCCGGACAGGTGTTTATGGAGTTTGACTCCCGAGATATTTCGGATCGATATTTAGGCAACTCAATGTAACACTTGCTTCAAGGTGAAGGATGAAGGATAAGATTGCGAGGAAACCTGCAGGCCTGAAAAATCTACACAATGTTTCAAAGTATGTGAAGCACACCACTCACTTGGCTAAATAAGGTTTGTGGGGTACCGAATTGCAAAGAATAAATCCCAGAAAACAGAAATCCTATTCGTAATTCTAGAAAAACAAAACTAGCACTATTTTACCTTTCGCAAATGTAAATTATGTCACCCACACAATATGAACATTTGCGGCAATTAAAACACATTTTTATTAAACCAAAATATAAAATAATTGTATAAATAAAAATTTACAAAGTTTATAATAATAATATCAAAAGATATCAAGGTATACTGTCATAATTTGACAGATTCAATTAAACATCTGTGAAATTGTTTACGATCTTTGTCTTAGAAATAAAACTCAATCACTGATCTGTGTTTAAAACACTGATGTTTACAATAAACATTTTATCCAAACCTATCCAAACGAAAGATCGAAATAATCAAATCATTGTCTGTCAACTCTATATAATTAAAAATTAATTTTAACCAAAGATTTTCTTTCTCTATTGCTCTACGAGACATGACTGGGTATACGATTTTAAAAACTGAAAATCTACCAAATTCGCTGAAGGGGTAAGCTAAACTTAATTTCAACAATTCATAGTAAACATCTAGACCAGCCAGATGCAATAAAACCTCAATTTTCCTGATCTCTGTTGTGAGTATTAAATGTTTAGCAGGCGTTGGCTTTTACAATAATAATTATGTAGAGGTAGATTAGTCAAGCCCTGAGCTGAGCACATGAACTGCGAGCAGACCTTGTTCACACAGCACATTAGACATCTTAATTAGACTTTCATTTCAACTTCAAAGTTGGTTTTCACAGCAAGCCTCGGTGGTTGATATGCGTGGTGTTCACCGCCGGGTTGCTCGTCATGACGCTGTCGGCGATCGTCGCTGGGGTGTTCATCGGCTACACTTATTGCTACGTCGAGCATCGCACTGGCTTTGGAGCTACAGGTGAACAGACGTTCATAGCAAGTCGCTGTGGTTGATATGCGTGGTGTTCACTGCCGGGCTGCTCATCATGACGTTGTCGGCGATCGCCGCTGGGGTGTTCATCGGCTACACTTATTGCTCCGTCGACCATCGCGCCGTCTTCAAAGCTACAGATGAACAGACGTGCATGGTATGATTAGAAAGTCCCAGTGGTTGATATGCGTGGTGTTCTCTGAGGGGCTGCTTATCATGACGTTATCGGCGATCGTCACTGGAGTGTTCATCGGCTACTCTTATTGCTACGTCGAGCATCGAACTGGCTTCAGAGCTACAGGTGAACAGACGTTCATTGATATATGGTGTTCACTGCCGGGCTGTCGGCGTTGTCGGCGATCGCCACTGGAGTGTTCATCGGCTACTCTTATTGCTACGTCGAGCATCGAACTGGCTTCAGGGCTACAGGTGAACAGACGTTCATTGATATATGGTGTTCACTGCCGGGCTGCTCATCATTACGTTGTCAGCGATCGCCACTGGGGGTGTTCATCAGCCTTTTACACAGCGAACACAACTTTTTTATTATTTAATGTAAAGAATTGGGATCCTTCAAATTCGTTGTTTTTGACCTGGTAAGTTTTATTACGGGAAAAACCACTAGTCATCATTACATAATAAATCCTTATATCCTTAAGCTGAAGACAGACGCGGATCCTTATTCCTTAATATTTAACTGCAGGTAACATCTCACAAACACAAGATATTCGGATATACAATATACCCGTCGCAGTGACTGATGCAGTATCTGAGAAGAACACCATAAACGGAGCTTTAATGTCCAGCCCACTGGTGCAGAGGCTGCTGAAGATGAGTCACATGCTGTTGGACGAAGATCGTGTACCTTCCGGGCCTCGAGTTTACAAACTCCTTGTGAAACTCGATAAAGAAATATAAATCACACGCAGCATTGTATATTTTGGAAAAATTATTTTGTATTATACTGATATTAGTTCCCATTCGTTATAGTAGGGAAGCCCAAGAGGGAATTTTGTGCATTGAGTGCATTGAAAATATTAGGTGCTAAAATGAAAAAGAGGTTATATGAAGTTTGCCATTTCAGTGGCGGGGGAAGCTAATACAGGTTTTCAAAAAATTAAAAAAAATGCCCATGAAAGTATACTCGAACGTATCAGATTTTTATACAGACGCTTCTTCTTGACATGCTTGTCGTCCTGACCCATAATAATCAGACATATGTGACGTGGGCTCCCCTACTATTATGTTCACAGCAAAACGTATAATTAAACGTTTGAAGAGTACAAATTTTTATTTGGACGGAGCAACGGGCGACATTTTATCTATTCAGAAAGACATTCCCTCGAAATGAACATGCCTATCTAGAAAAAGAATAAAATTACAAAAATGGCATTTGGCGTAAAATTACAATACCCCATTTTGGCAGTTATTTTCTGTAATTACAGAGAGCCCTTCGACGTCATTACGGTCAGGACAAAATGGGAAATAAAGTAATATGAAAAAAGGACAAGGGGTTTTGTAAGAAAAAAGCGCCTGCCTACCTACGTTGCGAAGAGACTTGCGCGCAGAAAAGATTAGATAATTTTTTATGGAAATTAGTTCCTGTCAAGAAAATAAAACCTTGTTAGGTACAGTTTTATGCATCATCATAACTATGACATATAAATTAACTATGAAATAAGACAAACGAAAAAAGTGCTTGGCATTGCTGCAATTTAAGTTAACAAGGGACAACTTACTTAATAAAAACATTTCATTTTCAGTTTTAATGACATTTTATTCAAGATGCTGAACGATACGAATTCGTATTTTAATTAGTTTTTACGATACAATGAAGCTATGAAAGAATAACAGAATGAGATTATTTCATGAAATGTTTTATTAGGTAGTAGGTAGGTAGGTAGGTAGGTACCTATATATACCTACAGTAAAACGAGGACGTGAAATCAGATATTCAATTGATGTTTAATTTTTGGGTAACCTTGTTACGATGTTTGATTGGCTCTACATATCTACTTCTTAAACAAAAACAATAGGTGAAAAAATTAATAGATATTATTTTTAAAATCTAAGGTCACCGCAGGTTATATTTTCTGAGATAGAAGAAGTGATAATCAACTTGAGATTTGTAAAGCCCTTGCGCCAACTCCGATTAGAATGTTAACTCTGAGTTATCCAGCTAACCGGTGAAGCTAACCCAGGGCGAAGTCAAAAATGACTAATGAAAGAGATAAATGACCAATGACCACTCTGGTTTAAAAATATAAGTATGGACCTCTTTGGTTTTGTGTGAAACGTCAACAGAGCTTATGAAAATTAACCAACCTAACCTAAGTGGTACCTTTAACCAACTCTAACACTAAACGTAGGATAGCAATTAGCAAAGTAGCACATCTCTGGTGTGGAAGCATCCTAACTTACGTGGAGAAGTACCCTACTGTGATATTGAATGATTAATTGGAATTCGTAAACGTAGTAGGTACATTCAATAAAGCATGTGTAGGTACGAATGGGTACCTATTAGTCGTTTCCCATAGTAAGTTAGTAAACAATAGCACCCTGCTTTCAAGAAAAACCCATCAAGTGTGAACATTTGAATAAATTAATTGTAGGTTTACCTAAAAAGAATCAATGGTTGTCTGTTGTAGTAAAGGCGCAGATCATGGTACCTTTTCATTTATAAGATTGCTTTCGGTAGATTATGCCTATATGAAACCTACCTATGCCTATGTGAAACGAAATTCAAAAGGGAAAAATATTTCACGTGACTTCCGCGCAGAGAGCTGTTATACTCATACATTTTTTTGGATTTTATTCCATAAAGCGTACCGAAAGTCATCTTAGAAATGAAATAGATAAGTCATAATGGCTATATTATACCTCTCCCCCGCAGACTACATAAGTCTGTGCTCTCCCCGTCATACCTTCATAGATAACCCATATACAAGCACCGCGGTTCACGCTTAGCCACTCAACTATTACACAATACTGCACGTTTTGCAAACGTAACATACCTACCCATAAAAAATACCATCATCAAAATTCAAAGCAAACAATGTGTTGCAATCAGTTTTTATTTTCAAGTCAATAAACCTCCGAATGTACCTACGGATACTAAAATAATTCATTGGATCTAATGAGGATTATAAACCTCTGATCTCAATAAGAGAGCGTTTATGATGTTATCAGTCATAGTAGTGTTATTATCTCGCTGCAGACTCGGTCATAAATCATTCGAGTGTTTCGCTTTTGTTGTTCTGCTCTGCAATAATGCACAACTCAACAAAGAACAACAAAAGCGAAACACTCGAATGATTTATGACCGAGTCTGCAGCGACATAATAACACTACTATAATGGATGTACCTATGAGAAGTGATGAGAAGCAAGAGAGATGTGGCAGACCCAAAAATGGGCTTCTATCATCTCTGCTTACCCTATAGGGATCAGGAAGGAGGCTGGAGCATGTATTCATGTAACAGCTTCTTTCATATACTTAAGAGGAGGGAAATAGAAATAGAGCTTAAGTATGTCTACCACACTGATATAACTTATAAGTATTGCGGGTTGGCTTTTGCCTTTCTCTGTCTGTCACTGACTCAAACAAGTCCTTTCCTTTGGCTATACAAAACTCACCTCTACCTGACTCCAATGTAAAGTTAAGCAAGAAGTGTAAACGTTTAACTGCAGAATCAAATTAAATTACAAGGGCCTAGATATTATAACTATACCTATAGTTTTCAGTTTATTGTGTAAAGTAAGATTTTCAGTCATTCACCCTTGACCATTTAGGTACCTACTTATGTGTAATGATTTTTTGAATCTTCTGCGAGTTATACAAATTGATTCTATTGAGAAACTTAGATTAGTAGGTACCTAGTATAAACGACTAACAAAAGTAAACCAACTGCAATGTTTGTAACATTTTGTAATCACGCAGCAAGTCATGAAGGCATCATTAAACTTGATTGTTGACTTGTCGTAGCTACCTGCAGCTATAACTTACGTCCCATCGTGCCTTTATACTGGAACGGGTTTCCCATCACTTTTTAGACGTGCATCATTGACCACAAAAAGGAGTAACACGAAAAGGTTTACGACAGACCAGTCGTCTTCACTCCGCCTGTTGTAAGCATGCGCGGGCGCATGTTTGACGGATGTTTGCGTGAAAATCAAAGAAATTACGAAGACGTCTTTTATTACGAAACGATAGAAAAATTATAATTGTTTTGTTGTTTTTAATTATTCCGTTGTTTAGTATTGTGGATGTGGTATAAACAATACGTAATGTTTTAGTTTGTGTGGAAATTCAGTGCAGTGTTGTGAGTTGTGACGCTTTCCCGGTTGATAAGAAAGTAGGTAAGTAAGAGCCTTGGTTTCAGATTTAATTATGCTGTACAGTGTACAGTGTACGCGTGTCCGATTCATTTAACGCATTTTATCGGTAATCCACTGGTAGTTTTCAAATGATTTATAGGTTGCGCTTTTCTCGAAGTAGACGTCACTGTAGGATGTTAAATTAATTTACTAGTTATATTCTAAACAGTTTAATCGTTTTAACAATGTAGAGTTCAGAAATTATACCTATATTTATGCGAGTAAATATGCATTAAGAAAAAGTAAGGAATCCCATTTATAAGTGTACGAGTATAGTAGACGGAACCACAGCGTCCGCTAATAAGTCCGAAGCGTGGCTGATGCCAGTGGACTTCGTAAGAGGGCTCTCGGGCCACAGCCCACAGCAGGCAATAAGTGTGGCATAGCTCGTAAGACTGATAAACGTCAAGGACTAAGGATACTGCAATAGCGTCTAAAAGCCGGGAAATCAGTAAATTGGGCCTTCTATAAGGTAGACAGGGAAAAGCCACAAAATGTGGATAGGAAAGATGAGGTGAGATCGTGGAGGCTGATAATCCCTTAAGGAGGAGAGGTTGTTTATCGGCTGAGATGACCACGATGTCGAATATCTGTCCATCTCATCAAAGGTCTACCAACTATGCGCTTTCCCGTGCAAGGTCACTATTCCAGAACTTTGGGTCCTCAACGTCCGTCAGTTCTACGAGATATGTGCCCCGCCCATTGCCTCTTCTGCTTCGCCTCAGACTACATAAAGTCTGTGTCTTCTCATTTCTGATTTGATCACGTAGAAATACTCCGAACATAGCTCTCTCCATCGCCCTTAATTAATCTTCAAAGAAAATCTTACCTATTTTTTCATTCTTGCAGGAAAAAAGTCCCTTGTAACGTAAATATGAAATACCAGCGAATTCTACAAATCTTAATAATAATATATATAAATCTCGTGTCACAATGTTTGTCCGCGATGGACTCCTAAACTACTGAACCAATTTAGTTCAAACTTCGTGAATATCTGTCATTTGGTCCAAATTAAAAGATATAATAGTTTTTATCCCACGTGGACGAAGTCGCGGGCATCAGCTAGTATCTTCATAAATAAAGTAAGCATCACGAAACTTGAACAGTTAAGGATTAGATGAAGTATGATTCAACAAATGGACACAAATTGAATATTTCCTGCACAGGCCCCAGCGCTGGTCATTCCGCGACAGCATGGTGATGAGAAAATTAAAATGTTGTGTTTGTTGCAGCTTTGACCGCGAACATGACAATTCACAGCATGACTGTGACTGATGCCCACGACACCACCACAAAAAAGGGCTGCGGAGGGTAAGTTCCTTGTTCAAATCACGGTCATTGTATAAAATGTAGAAAAAAAATGGTCAAGTGCGAGCGGCCTCGCGCGCTCAGGGTTCCGTACCATCAAGACCAATAATGTAAACTAAAGACCAAAAAAAATCACGTTTGTTGTATGGGAGCCCCCCTTAAATATTTTTCTTATTTTAATTTAACTATTTATTTTTAAAGCAAATAAGTATACAATTTGCTCAGTGCGCGAGCCCGACTCGCACTTGACCCATTTTATTTAAATAACAATAGCTGCATTCAAAAACTTAATTGAGCCGTAATTCAATCATACTAAAATACAAAAATAAGTCTCTATTTTATTGACCTAATTGCTGGGATAAATATGATAAGCACTCTCAAATAAATACGGTAGGTAGGTACCTACCTATCTTAAAACAAGCAGATCTTGAAATTTAATAATTCGTAGGTAATTAATTATTGGAACAAATGCGTGCTAACGATCTAAATTCTAAATCCCTCATTATCTTTTCTCTTATTTAGGACTAGCTGACCCGGCAAACTTCGTTTTGCCTGTTATTTTTTGTCAACATTTAATTGAACGCGGCCGAAGCCTCTCGCTGGATCAAATATAGTTAATTGAATTTCATCTCAACCCCACAATAGCTGGGTTAGGGTTTCCTCTCAGAATAAGAGAGGTTTGTTTAGTAAGTACTTAGATGAAGACCAAAAAAGAAATGGATGGATCGTATGGAAGAGTATTGCACGTTGACAGCAGAAGAAGAGAATGGAAGAAGACTCCATGGTAAAAATTTAGAATCGTTTGGCAGGAGTAGGGGGACAGGAAGGGGGAAGGGGGGGAGAGGGGGTGTCCCCTAACCCCCGATACCACTCCCTGAAAAGGTATTGCACCATTCTTGAACAAATTTAAAAAGATGAAAATAATTAAAATGACGCTGATGGAGTCGCTTCGTCGCGGAGAGAAAAGAGCGAAAGGGGAAGGGGTGGGAAGAAAAAAAATGGGATTTTTTTCCCCCCTCCCAAGCTAAAACTTTCGACACGTAGTAGTTTTTAAGAATTTTTTTTTTTAATTATGAAGTTTTAAATTCAATTTTGCTGTTATAATTACTGAAATACAGTATACATACAGAGCTTTAAAATCTTGAGGTTAAGACACTTTTAGCCTTCAGTCTTTCCCTTACCCTTTTTTGGCTCGGTCTATTTCTGGGTGGTCATAAAAGAAAATAACCTCTCAGACGGATGAAGGGGCCTTGTAGGCCCCGCCATCCTCTTCGTCACCTATCCGTTATCCGAGTCGAGGTGCCCCAAGTCCCGAGCTCGCTTCGCTCGCTCTACATCCTAAGTCTTCAGTCTTTCCCTTACCCTTTTTAAGGATCGGAGAAGAAGTAAAGGAGCTAGGAAAACCCTTTATCCATCACCATCTACCCCTCACCCCCCCTAAGGGTCAGTCGACAGAGCTTAGCAATGCAATCCTCTTCGTCACCTATCCGTTATCCGAGTCGGGGTGCCCTAAGTCCCGAGCTCGCTTCGCTCGCTCAAGATCCTAAGTGGTTTGTGTCAAAAATTTAATACTACCAATAACATATTTAAAAAGTTCTCTGGCCTATTTTTTTTTGTCGGTACAACAAAATATATGTGTGGTGTTCCATCTCGTCCACTGTATCTCCCGAAAGTCATCCTTACTCCGATAAAAGACTTCCCGATTTATACTGACCGCCATATAGATTTATTTTTGAAAAGCTCGAAAACACTGCGTTACCTCGTAATGCGATAAGTATTGTAATCAGGGACCAAACCTCTACCAAATACAACATCTTTCTCCCCCGAACTCCTGCCAAAGGAAAGTAAATCCAACCGCGATTTACCAAGTTTCATCAGTACTAACAAATATCTGTAAGAAGTTTGGTGAATCGGCTTTAAACAACTCCAAACAATTGCGCTAAATCGTTAGTCGGTTGCATTTATGTTCAGCTGAAAGAAGCCTCGGTACCCATCTCGGAGAAAGCTTCGAAGCCCCAATTCATTATGAATTATATTTCAAGTTCGGTTATAGGATACACCTATGATTTCAGCTATTTATCTGATTTTCGATCAACGGCCCCGAGTATGAAATCCCAAATATTTCCGACGTTATTCTCAGTACTCGAAGCTGATGGCCGTCCAGCTCGTGGGTCATCAATTCTTCTGACCATTTTTTAACGATTGTATACGATGGAGCAGATCCTACTTCTTTGTCATTCTTTTTCAGCGTTAATCCTTTCTTGAACAAATACTTGGCATCGACGTAATTCGACGATTTTCTCCCAAACTAACAATCGGTATTATAACGTTATTTGCTCAAATAAATAAAATAGACCAAAGAGGTCGGACATCATACTCCGGCTACAAATTTCGAAACAAACTTGTCAGAGGTGCTGACGTGACAGCAATGAAATGTTTACATTAAATCAATTTATTAATTTTATTTTCAATTAGAAAATACTCGATAATCCTAAGTCTCCACGTATAAGTCCTCGACTCGGATCGATTATTTTTTTACGCTCTTTCATTTGATGTGCGATTCGTTCGATTCCACCATACACCGGTACCGCCCTTGGTTTTTGTATGGGAAAATTAAATCGGCGGTTCTTCAGCATTTTGGGAGATCAAATATAGATAACAACCCGCTCCCCGACCCAGAGATCACACCCCGAAAGTTTCACAACGATCGATCCAGCCGTTTAGGAGGAGTTTGGCTACAAAGAAAATCGAGAGAATTTTATATATTAGATTAACTTTTATCCCCTCTCCTAAGGGAACCATGCTGAATTTCTGGATAAAAAGTATCCTATGTCCTTCCTCGTAGTATGAACTCAAGTCATACCAAGTTTCATTGGAATTCATTCAGTAGTTTCGGCGTGATGCGCGGCCGTGATACAGAAAGACAGACAGACAGACAGACAGACAGACAGACAGACAGACAGACAGACAAAAATGAAAAAAACTACAGTTTTGGGTTCAGAACCGATTTTAGAGTGCCCTCGAAAAAAAATTTTCAAAATATCTTTAATGTACAGAATTTGACCTGTTACAGATTTATTATAAGTATTATATAGATATTTGTCATTTGGTGGAATTTCAATGAAAATGAAAATATTTATTTTCGCATGGGCCTAATTATAATCGGTTAAGTGGTTTAGGAGTCCATTGAGGACAAACATTGTGACACGAGATTTATATATAGGTATATTAGACTAGCTGACCCGGCCACGCGTTGCTGTGACTAAAGTTTTTGTTATATTAATAAATTAAAATTGCGACTATAATTTGAGATTTAAACTATCCTATCTCTCAAGTTGGATCGAACTGCACATGGTGTGCGAATTTTATTATAATCGGTTAAGTGGTTTAGGAGTCCATTGAGGACAAACATTGTGACACGAGATTTATATATATTAGAAGAATAGATAGAACCCTACATGAGGATGTTAGGGTCAACTCAAGGTCCTACTATTAATTATTTTATTCTTTAATAACGTACATATTTGTGTGTAATGAAGACAAATGGTTAGATTTTGTAATCTTCTTAAAGCAATTCGTAGACACAATGTTCTCCGGAAAGATTTTATCCTTATCATAAACCTGACTGTATTATTTATTAATTTGCATTTTAGTTATTGGAATCTTGACTCATGTTAAAATCTTTAAAAAATGCATTCCAACAATGCATTCATTCTTATTGATAAACAAATGCGTCCTCTTCTTCAATTCTTCAAAAAAATTCTTCAATGTGTAGGTATATTACGTTCCCTTCATGCCTTCCAACATCAAATGTTACCTTTCTCTACATAAATATTGACTGATTTGTAGGGATAATGCAACTAAGTATAGGTCTTCTTTGTAGTTCTCTCGACGAAAAGATTTAATTTCGATAAGATGCCCCTAATGAAACAACATGCCGTTACATGGGAGCATAAAGCCGGCTTTATAAAGCGATTTATTATTTCATTCATCATAGCTTATCTCTCATAACGAGTATAGTTAGATACTTATTATTTATATCCCGTGTAGGTATACAGTATTTAAGAGTCACCAGACCTATATAATAGTAAATATTAGCAAAGATTTAATTAGATTTTAAATGTAGCTCATCATAAACCATCTCTTATTGTCTAAAGACAGATTAGAATGATCTCTGATTCATTGTAATGTCGAAACTATTAATTAGAATACTTACTTTATTTCTGAGAAAACTTCGTAGCCATTTAATCTACATTAGTAGATTGGATGTTTCCTGCATCTTACCCATAGATCAGAAAAATAAGTTTACTTAGGTACTTACCTCTGTCTGTGACTACCATCTAGTGTGTATTTGGGAAACAAACACACGAACTCATTTTCTTTCGGAGATCTTGGTAGGTACCCTACCTCGGATGCTTTTACGGAGTGTGTTTGAGGTAATCAACTAAGACTTGGATTGGTTATTCGTATAGAAAAGTTTTATAAACTCCTACACAATGTGTTTGGTAGAATTTTTAGAACCTGGATAGAGTTTTTAGTGCCTACATACCTACCAGCTGGGTAATATTGACAATATTATGATAGTATTCTACAAAAGTGCTCAGCAATTGCATTTTATTGAGCACTAAAAAGTTATTATTTGTAATTTTACCGACGCGACGTCCGACCTCATGGAAATATAATTAGGTACATAGAGTAGGTTGGTAATTAGGGTTAGGTACAGTTATATTTATTCTATCGTTAATTTATGCAATTCTCAATATTTTAGTGTCATAATCATTTTAACTTTACGCAATAAGACCATTGACCCCGGGTTGTACTTACTATTTAGTGTTCTGTGTCCCTTTTTTTTTACCCACAGGAAATGCCTGACGCATTCCCTCCGTCAGGGGACACGGAGGGGTTATGTGGGGCTTGCACCCACTAAAACCTGTGCTTTGCCACGACGGACCTCGTTGGCGGGAGTACGGGATTCACTTGCGTATTCACCGCGCTCCCGCCAGGCCTCAACCCGCCACCGAAGCGGCAGGTCCCTTCGCTGCTGCCGGCAGCCTGGCCGCTGCCGACCCTCCTGGGAGGCGCGTCCCGAACAGGTCGGGTGATGGAATTCGGGTGACGGACGCCAGAACCCCTTACGTACGTCACCCGCAGGCCGGCACTGGTCGCTGAAGGAAGGTGTTCGCACCCCAGCAACCGGCGCGTCTCCTGCGAGAGGGATGTGCCGCCGTAAATATCCCTCTCGACGAGCGTTCCCGCCCACTTCGGTAATTTTTTTACGAGGTTGTCTTCCTCGTAGTGCCCCGAAGGGACTTGTGGGCGTTTCCGCCCCCGCCTGTAATTTTTTAATGAGGTTTTCTTCCTCCTCCGGGGTTGGTGTACGTTTCGACACTGTGCCCTCTGCTGGGACTCAGAGGGACACGCGAAGAAACGTCACCTATCCGCCGGGCCAAGCTATTCGCCGTCGGTTATCAACCGACGTTACCAGGGAGCACCGGCCCGTGCGCTACAGAGGGGCACCGTAGCACTCGGGCACTCGTGGAGGTTGCTTGGCGAGCCCCCAGTATTCTGTGTCCCTAGAAAACCTATACATATATTATATAAACGAGGGTAGGTATGTGTATTTTATAAAAAAACTAAAACATTGTAATTTATGTCTTAAAATTATTATACAGCCTAATTTTACTTGCAACTATAGCTATTGCGATTGTCTCCCTTTTCGAGTTTTATCTCTCTTTCGGTTCGGACACTTTTTAGCGCTGACCAGTCATCCTTAGTATTATATTATATCTATGAATAAGACGAATATAATTGAATACTGAATGCAAGCAGGAGTTATTTTTGGGAAATCCATAATAGCAGTTGCTATAATCCGCTACTTGAAAAAATTCTGTATTCTGATCTGTATGGTACAATATGCAGGAACACCGCCCACATGGAATACCTCACATAATTCCTACACTTTCTACGACGTACGTTTCGTCCCGACACCGGGACATCCTCAGGAGATGTTGACTTCACAATGCGAAATCGTGCGTCTTTACGATCTTGATAACTTGCGTGCAATTTCAATAATATCCTCGGATTAGCAATTATGTAGAACACGGACGTGTCAGAGTGGCCATTCCTCATTAATATGGATTAATATTTGATTGCGATTATTATTCGCTATACGGTATAGCGAATAATAATTTCAAACGTATAGGCTATACCTACCTGTCTCAGCAGGTAGGTACTTTCCTACTATGTCTCAGTCTTACCTTAGTATAACTTTTTCCATTCATATACCTGTATTTTCTTTTTGGCATATGAAACAGATATAGCAATGGCGACGGACCAGAAAGAGACCGCTTAACCTTCATCTCTCCCTGGTCCTTCTGAAAATAAACGAATGGAAATTGTTATAGGTATGTATTAGGTACCTAACAAAAACCACATCCTAACAACATCCTAAAGAAGAACAAAAGTGCCCTTAGGCATATGAATTATCTACAATCAGAAACTTGTCGATCGCTCATTCCATATCTAAATGGAACGCAATTCAAAAAAGTATGGGATTTACATCTCCGATCGACATATCATGAGATTTATCGATGACAACTGTCAATCTCATAAATTTTTTGAGTTTCGCAATATAAGACAAATGACTATGGCTACTAGATCTACCATAGCCATAGAGTAATAGTTATCTATTACCTATCTTTGGGAAAACTGATTTCTTCTGCAATACCTGCTTACAAGATTTGAACATGAAGAAAAATCTTTCACAGCTATAGCTAGCTGTTATTAATAACTCATGGCCATGAGTACCTAGTTACATGAACAATCAATATTTTCTAAGAATTTCATCAAGCACCTATTACAATAATAATATAGGTACCTAAGTATTGTCATAATTATCCATTGATTGTTGCCTGCAGACTATACCTACTCCTTGTACGAGTATAATGTAGTTGTAATAAGTTATGTTATACAGAGTGGGGAATTAGGTACATATAAAAAAAATACAAAAAAAGTTACCACTCTACCAGCAAAGACCCACCACCAAGCGATTTAGCGTTCCGGTGCGATGCTTGTAGAAACCGTTGGGGTAAATTTATTTACCCTTTCAAGTTAGTACGATAACATCTTAGGCTGCATCATCACCATCAGGTAAGATCGCAGTCAAGTACCTACCTAAGTAAGTACCTACTAACTTGTTGAGAGTAAAAAAAACATACACAAAACTTACCTATTTAAATATCAGTGTGATATACCTAGTACCTACCTATTGAACAATTAATGAATGAAATGTGATGTACATTTCAGTGAACAATCATTGTTTTACGTCCCATTGTCAGGTTCCATAAATTTTATTGTAGTGTTATGGGCAGTTTATTATATTTTAACCGGAAATATGAATTATTACCATTTTTAAATGAATGCATGTTATAGTATACCTACCCACCACTGTGTGCGAAATAATCCGCTTTATGCTACTGTCACAGAACACTAAATAGTACATGGTATTCTGTGGTTATGTAATTCGAAAAGGATAAATAAAACCGACTTTTTAGGTTACCGAATGCAATAGCATTTACCACGATGGTCAATTAAGAGGCAAATAACAATAAATAAGTCGAACCCGCGACCTCCCACTCGAATCCGAGCGCGCCGCCACTGCGCCAGGGAGGTCGTTAGGGTCGAGGAGGATTCCACGCGATTTAAAAATCAATTCGCGCAAACATAGTCGCAGAAACTCCACTAGTGATAACCGCTCGCTTGCTCAGCGCAAAAAATTACCTACATGATAAGGTTCAAAGGTGTTTAATAAAAACTGGTAGTTGGAAACGATTGCTGCCAGAAGCAATCACGGGTGTTCAGTTTTAGAAACAATCGTTTCCAAAAGCAAGCGAGCGGATAAGTATATTATCTACCTACGGCTCAGAAGGTAGGTACAGCTGCTTCGGTTTTCAAAATCCCGTGGGAACCTACGACTGTTCCTGTACTCTAATCAAATCTATACAAAAGTAAAATACATATAATATTATGTTAATCCAGCCTACATATTATCAACTACATCATTTAATTTAGAAGTTGTTGAGTGATTAAGTAAAAAATATTCAAATATTATATTTTCATTTACCTACATGTTTTATTACAAGTAGAATAAAGTGTCAAATATATCAGGCTATGTAAATCAGGATAAAAAATAAATCGTAACATTCCACACTCTCAAATATCATAAAATTATAAATTCACGGTCATTCATGTTTAGCATACACAAAGACCGTTTATAATTCACGATCACGACACGATATTTGTTATCTTAAGAAGTACTTTGAAAAGAAAAAGGTTTTTGGTTTAAAAAAAATAAACTCTTTCAAGGTTTTTCCCCACTATTAGGGTTACGTAGCCGAATGGCAAAAAACGGAACCCTTATAAATTCGTCATGTCTGTCTGTCCGTCTGTCCGTCCGTATGACACAGCCACTTTTTTCCGAAAATATAAGAGCTATATTGTTGAAACTTGGTAAGTAGATGTATTCTGTGAACCGCATTAAGGTTTTCACACAAAATTTTAAAAAAAGTAATAAATTTTGGGGGTGCCCCATACTTAGAACTGAAACTCAAAAATTTTTTTTTCATCAAACCCATAATTATGTGTGTATCTATGGATAGGTCTTCAAAAATGATACTAAGGTTTCTAATATCATTTTTTTCTAAAATGAATAGCCTGCGCGAGAGACACTTCCAAAGTGGTAAAATGTGTGTCCCCCCCCCCCCTGTAACTTCTAAAATAAGAGTATGATAAAACTAAAAAAAATATGCAAACTTCCACCTTAAATTGGTTTGAACGAGATCTAGTGAGTAGTTTTTTTTTAATACGTGTTGAATTGATATTCAACAAGTCTAATATTTTGTTTAACTTTGATGACGACAGATGGCGTTGCACGTCCGACTTACACTTGTCCGGTTTTTAAATTCTATGGGCAGGGGTGTTTAGTTTACTTTATACGTACTATTGAGAATGAGTCTTGTTTGAGTCGTTAGTACGGAACCCTCAGTGCGCGAGCCCGACTCGCACTTGACCATTTTTTTATTTATTTACAGCTTAAAAATTAAGATCACAGATACCTACCTTTAACAGATAGATCTATAACACTTCATTTATTGGAATACACGTCTTCAATTTTATTTCTATAAAATCTAGGAAATAACAACTTTTGGATTTTATAACATTTTCGTAGTATCCAGTCTCATGACTGACTAACAGCTATAAACTTGACCCTCCTGATGGTCTGCGGGACGCGGGGCGGGAGCGCTCAACCAATCCGCTTACAGCGCTGCCGTATCATTATAGCCTATCGCACCACACGCCCCGCGTCCCGCAGACCATCAGGAGGGTCAAGTTTATAGCGGTTTACCTATATTAAATCTTCGTTCCGATATTAAATCTTTGAATATAAATCAACCTGTTTTTTTACAATTACCGATACTGGAGATCTTAAAAGTGGTTTTCTTTTGTAGATGCCTTTGACAGGTATACCTACTTAAGTACTTACATAATATTTAGAGGCGTTGCGATAATTGCCCTAACAAAGTCATACATATTCGTAACATCAAACGATATCACCGGAAAAATTTTGTTTCTGCTTATCAGAAGCTATACTTATACCTAGATACCTATTAGGGACCTACCTATTTATAGTAACTTCGACACCCTAAAATTATTTACAAATCTCTCAATTATCTTTAATTATCTCAATTCTCAAGCGTCAAAGTAGTTATAATCTATCTAAATTTCGAGCAAAATGGGTTCTGAAGTTGCGAGGTGAAGGAGGAACAAACACCCACACATAGGTACATACAAACTTTCGCCTTTTTTATTATATATGGGACATTTAACACATCGCAATCTAGCCCCAAAGTAAGCGATAGCTTGTGTGGTTCCTACAAGATAAATATACAAACATACTATACCAATTACAATTAGAAATGCACCCAGTATAATGATATTCAAAACTAAGCTGAAATCTTGGCTTGTCGAGAGAGCTTTCTATAGCTACAAAGAATTCTTGGAATGTAAAATTATATAATGACTTTAAAATATTATTTTTACTTTTATGAATAATGTTACAAATTAAATATATAAACATGCACATAGGTATACCTACCTATAAAATACTTTGTGAATAATATTAAATATGTTTTGACTTGTATGACTTTGATACCAATAAATTGACTATTTGACTATTTGACTACTAATATACATAAATCCTAGTACATAAATATAATATATTGAAAAACACCCAGACACTGGAAAACATTCATGCTTATCACACAAACATTTACCAGTAGTGGGAATCGAACCCACGACCTCCGACGCAGACGGCAGGTTCGCTACCACTATTCG
The DNA here is from genome assembly GCA_036785405.1 of Coenonympha arcania. Classification (NCBI taxonomy): domain Eukaryota; kingdom Metazoa; phylum Arthropoda; class Insecta; order Lepidoptera; family Nymphalidae; genus Coenonympha; species Coenonympha arcania. Next base: position 12,395,046 of record CM072067.1, read on the forward strand.
GTCGTCAATATTAGTGTGATTATTGTTTATGACTTGATAAATGATTCCTATAAATTTAAATACGAATCAAAATTTTTCACTCGCAGAGGGATTCGAACCCGCGTCTCCCATCTCTCGCGGCTGGGTGCTCTGACCGCTGAGCTAATAATACGAATCGAAAATTTCATCGCAGGGGGATAAGGCTCGCATATCTCAGCGGTCAGAGCACCCAGCCGCGAGAGATGGGAGACGCGGGTTCGAATATCCCTCTGCGAGTGAAAAATTTTGATTCGTATTTAAATTTATAGGAATTATTTCCTAAGTGTGTAAAACACTAATCAAAAAGATAATTAGTTGATAAATGATATTGAGAAATTCAATGAAATGAATAAAGAATTGCACTCAAGATCAATTTATTGAATCCATTCATTTATTAAAAACCTATTCATCGTTACGAGAAAAAAGGATAATGATTTATTTGCCAATGACGGTTAGGGCGCGATCACAGTAGTAAAATAAAATATCTGCTATTTATCATATTTCATAATCACTTTATTTTATCATTTTCTTTAGTTCATTCTCAGTTATGCGAATTTTTTTAAGGTGACCTTAACCTATGGCATTTCTTGAAAGAAATTTGACCATGGATGTATGAAATCCCGTATACCAGACTGAATCAAATTTAAACTTATGCGGTCTCCATATTTTTTTTAATAAAAATCCGGATTCCCGAATCCGGAAATGGGCAAATAAACACTTATTGTAAGTACTTCTCACTAACATATTTTGAATGGAAATGGCCATTGAAAAGAACGTATAATCGTAGATAAAAGTACATTCTGGATTTTAAAAATAAAATCCTTAGTGCCGATGGCTACCAAAACATTATATATTTTCTATAAAATTTTGGTTTTGAAACGTGAGAAAACTTGATACTGCCTTTGGTCTCTACTCTCTCTCCTATTTTGAAAGCGCAAATTAACAAGCATACCAAAATAATTTGTATGTGGAATTATATGTAGGTGTAGAAAAAAAAATCCAACAATGAAGTATGAACCTCAATGGCATGAACATACCTTTTGCGGTGACGTGCGAGGTCGTTGAAGCAGATTTGTTGAGTGCTTTGATATGGCACACTGTATGTCCGGCTTCCTTTAGGGAAGGTTAGTTCTGCGGAGTGCCAGTGTTAGTGTGTAGTGATGTGTGACAGTGAACTGCTGCGCGAGAGTTCCCTGAACAGGCCGGAACAGGCGACAAAAGTTAAGCGGAAAGACCGTCACGTATTGATCCAACTGCCGGACGCGGATCGTAAAAGGTTAGACGTACCGAAATTCTTTGAAAAATTTTTAGGAACGTTCTTGTGTACCGAAATCCTTTAGGAGCCTTCTAGTGTACCTATCCTACCGATATCCTTTGAAAAACTTTAGGGACCTTCTTGTGTACCGAAATTCTTTGAAAGACCTAAGGAACTTTCTTGTGTACCAAAATCCTTTGAAAAACTTAAGGAACTTTCTTGTGTACCAAAATCCTTTGAAAGACTTAGAAACCTTCTTGTATACCAAAATCCTTTGAAAAACTTTACGAACTTTCTTGTGTACCGAAATTCTTTGAAAGACTTTAGGAACTTTCTTGTGTACCAAAATCCTTTGAAAGACTTAGAAACCTTCTTGTATACCAAAATCCTTTGAAAAACTTTACGAACTTTCTTGTGTACCGAAATTCTTTGAAAGACTTTAGGAACTTTCTTGTGTACCGAAATTCTTTGAAATACTTTAGGAGCTATCTTGTGTACTGAAATTCTTTGAAATACTTTAGGAGCTTTCTTGTGTACCGAAATTATTTGAAAAACTTTAGGAAACTTCTTGTATACCGAAATTCTTTGAAAGACTTTAGGAGCCTTCTTGTATACTGAAGTCTGAAATCCTTTTAAAAACTTTAGGAACTTTTATGTATACCGAAATCCTTTGAAAAGCTTTAGGAACTTTCTTGTGTACCGATATCCTTTGAAACACTTTAGGAACTTTTTTTTAAAAAAATTGGGTACGAATCTATATTAAACGCTGTTTGGCAAACCACGTGAGATTAAATTATAGGTAAACTGTCGCAAGATTTCTGAATGAACTAATCAGTCTATTTAGATATGGTACTAGGAATTTTACGGGCAACTCCATTTTCATAGTTCCACATTTAAAAGCATTGGAAAACTAAAAATTTAATGACTTTTCATTCTTAAACAAAACCGCAAACCTACCTAAGTACAACTCTCCACCACCCATGGCCCAATCAACCTCGCGGTTATAAGGGCCGAAACGCGGGAGGGCGCCCGTTCGGTACTTGCTCTTGGCGTGTTCCCGGGGCGCCTTCTTGACTCCCTACAAGTTGTTTCCTCTCGCTCCTTGTCGCTATGGGCTCACTCTCCCCATTCTGGGGCAGGACGATACAAATGACGGAGTAGCCTATAAGCCTACCTAGGTACAGCTCGAAGTCTTGAAACAAATTAATTCTTGTTTTTCTGATACGAGTTATCTACCTACTCTATTTAAAATTGTTACGTTTCTAAGCTCAGGTATTGCATGATTTTCAAATCGTAAATATTATTATTTCTTAGTTAAATGTCGAAATTACTTGAATTTCAAATTCCAATCGAGTTTGTGTAGACATTAGGCAGTGTTAGTTTTTTTACTCTTTTTTCCCAATCTATATGTATAGTTAATATGTACATTCATACATTGACCGACGTGACGTAGGTAGGTACGTCATAGGCTAGGGTTGTTTTGTTTTTAAATCTTTGCATTGCAATAATTTAATCCTTTTCAACTCCCTTTTTTGAGTGATCTGAGCTTTTCTAAACACGTCTCAATTACAAACTTCGATCGCTTCAGTTTAGCCTCTGATTTCCAGCCTTAGAGCGAATTCATCAGTTTAATGTAATCATATCAAATGATTACATTAAATTAGAAGGGCTAAAAGACGCTGAAAAATAAACTGTTAAAAAAATAAAAATAAATTAACTTTCTATAATAACCCATTGAAATATGGAAAAGGAAAATAACTAAATACTGAAATATAATATTAAAAAAAAACCATTGCAAAAATATTAAAGTTATGGTAAAAATAATAAATAAGTGCCCTGTTGTCTCTTGTAATTATGCGGCTTTCGTGATTTTCTCAAAAATTAAAGGTTGGTGTCTGTTTTAGTCACAGACTAAAACAGACACCATATTGGCAACATATTAGTCAAGAGCTTGTCAAAAGGTAGATCTGTTTTATCTATTCTCCATAGTAGATCCTGGACAATACGAACTACGGTATTTCCTGCTAGATAGTTAGATAAACTTACTGTAGATTTTACTAGATCTATTATAATGGTCTCAGAATTTTCCGGGCCATGAGATTTACAAACTCGTTCGCCTTTTGCTATAAATGTAAGATTTATACGAGCAGACAAAAGGTCAACAACGTCGTACTATTTTTAGAATAAATACGGAATGAAAAACAGTCACGGAATGAAAAGTTTCGCCAATTTTCAAATTGATTCGTTTGCACTAGTCGATTGTTTTGGTATGTTGACATAATGGACTTACCTACGAGCTTTCCCATAAATCATAATAGTTTCTCCTCTGCATATTCTGTGAAAATTTTAACTGTCTAACTATCTGGTGACAGACGGATAGATGGACAGACGGACGGCAGTCTTAGTATTTGGGTCCCATTTTATCCTTTGGGTACGGGACCCCAAAAGGGCAATACTATACTCCTGATAATTTCTTTATGGCAAAAGCAACATACAAAACTAATGCTGCTGAATATAAAAAGGCTCCTAGTAAAAGCGTATTCTGATCCGCTTAATAAAATCTTCTGATACAGAGATGAATCTAATTATAATTAAGAATTTAAGCACTTTCTTATCAACGACATCTATCGCAAATGCTAGTAAACGTTGCTGTACTGTATAGCAGGAAGAAACCAGCTGTTCTCAGTATCGATTTCCTCAAAGCCCGCAACCAAATTCACTGCATAGATACAAACAGTCCCGTATTTTCCGAGAGCTAATACCACGCTATTAAAGTGCTACATAGTTCCCAATTTGAATGCCTGATTTTAATTGAAATTACATAAATCATTAACACTTACTTACATTTGCGGTGTTTTAAAGATGTGTACAGGTTATCTTGTAATTGCCAAGTTGATCTGTCAAAAACTTGTGTGTGGCTAAAAACATGGACCGTTCTTTGAGAAGTGGCTTGCACCGGCGGAGTTTTATAAGTAATCATGTGGAAGACATTGCCATGGACACTATTCGCATGGGTTCCCCGATAAACAGGTTCGCGATTTTCCAGGGATCCTTCAGCTATGATGGTCATCCTGAAAAGTGAGTAACTGAGCCAAAAGGATACCTACCTGCTTACGTTTGCAGTTAAAAAAGCGAGTAGGTACCTTAATATTGATGTCATTGGAGCACCTATTGATCATACAATTAATCAATCCTCTAAAAGGCTGATTTTTCAATCGCCATATAAACTATCTCAGAAATAAATTTGAAACATATGCTACACAAAATCTGTCAAAACGACGTATTTATTCCTTGGTTAACGATTATCTGGCGATTGAAAAATCGGCCCTTGAACTTACCGGTGAAATTATGGTATAGTTACAATGTAGGAACACAGCTTTGCTAATAAAATATTGTAGGTACATAAGAAAATGGAGTTTTGTCGTCTCCTCTTTGGTTGCCAAATGCCAATTTCAAATTCACACAGCTGTTTTCTCATGCACTTGTTTTTCGAAAACCCTGATCCATACGTTTTTCAATTCCATTTTTGTTAATAAATTTCCATTTTTACAATTAAATCACCAGGTAATGGTAAAATGTAATCGAAATTTTTATGAATAAACTTTCATTTCATTTCATTTTTATTTCATTTCATTTCATTTCATTTTTCCATATTTGGGTTCGTAGATTATAATTGGTCGTCGCGTCGCTCACGCTCCGGCTAGATAGAGCCCTGCCTAACAACGACAGCTCCGTGAGTGCGGCAACTTTTTCTTTTTATTGACGGGCCCACGGAACTACTGGTATCAAATACGTTCCAATAGCAAAGAACTACATAGTAAGAATTATAAGCAGAGTCGAATTAGGGGCCCGCCGTACAATATTAATGCATGTAATGCATCATTTGCTTACAGTAGTAGGTAAGTAGCCCACGTACATACTATTCCTGCACAAGTGGAAAATTAAAAAATTTTAAAACACCCACGACTTTTGCAGACTTGTAATTGAAAAAGGATTAAATAATTTTTTTGAAACTCCCCGACTAAAGGAAAGTAAGAACTAAGAACCTATCAGTATAATTACAAATCCAAGAAAATCCGTCAGAGCTGCTGTGTTTTGCCTATGACGGTGTTGATGGTGCTGTTTACCAGTTGATGACTAATTCAATTTTTTGATACTTCTCATATACCGGCAGTTTATCAATACTTACTAATTACATTAATTATATGGAAACGAAAATAGCAATGGCAGCTCCGACGGATTTTCTTGGATATGTAATTATACTGATAGGTTCTTAGTTCTTACTTTCCTTTAGTCGGGGAGTTTCAAAAAAAATATTTAATCAATTTTTTTTAATTTTCCACTTGTTTTATAGTTTTTCGATTAATATATTAATGTAATTTAAATTATATTATTATTAAAAATGAAAATTAACCTTCAAACTAGCCATTAGCTCCTCTAGCAGCGTTTGAAGGCATCATCCCTTCCAAGTCCTAAAGAGACGTTTATTGTGGCGCCCCCTGCTGTTCAATCACAAGAACAATTATCTACGAACCATTGCCAATGACTCACTAATATTTTATACAAAATTGTATCCAAATCGGTTCAGTCGTTTTTGTAATAATTGAGAACATTCGTTTTCACTGTAAATGTATTTTATGGCGCCCCCTGGTGATCGATGTTCGTAACAACTATCTAAGAACCATTGCCGCTGAACACCAAACATTATACAGAAAACCGCATCGAAATCAGTCAAGCAGTTTTGGAAATAAATGGGAACATTGATGTGCACACACAAACAAACAAACAAACAAACAAACAAACAAAAATATTTTTGCATTATTGGTTTTTGTGAACAATTTAACATACAAACAAACATAACATCTCATTAATAAAGTAATGTACAAACGGTCTCTCACCCTAAACGCATATACCCGTACTCCGTTCCGTCGTGGGTAAAAATTCAAACAGACAAAATTGATGCCTGTGAAAATAAAGTAAAAGAATATTCCAAATAATACCTATATGAGAACTACTAGAATCTACTTACTAAAACAGTCCAACTACATTTTAAAAGCATTATTCCTACACCTACGATCCCTACGATACGATATTTGAGTAAAAATAATGATTGAGTAATTAATATTAAAGACAAATAATTAATTGAGAAGTCGAATTAAGGTGATTGAATGATTAAAAAAATTACTGGAACCATACGAGTAGGTCAAGATGAAAGAGAACGTTATGATTCCTTAGATCAATTTTAAAACTCCAGACGTAAAGTGGGGCTTACATTAGCAATAAAACTTGCAGAAGTTGACTTTTAAAACCTATTTATTCCTAATGTGTAAACGGTCCCGGCAAACTCACTTTCGCAAGTTTTGTAATTTGCAGGACTTGCCACAAGTTTGCAAGAGTAAACACAATCTTGGAACTTCTGGCAAGAACTTGCAGTTTAGTAGGAAAGATTATAATTTGTTTTGCTACAATAAAGGAGATGTTGACTTTACAATGCGAAATGTTCTCTACGATTTGAAACCAACATCTCCTGAGGATGTCCCGGTGGCAGGACGAAACGTACGTCGAAGAAAGTCAAATCAAAATCAAATCAAATCAAATATTTTATTCAATGTAGGTATCATACATACACTTATTGAAAGTCAGTAGTTACAAAATTTTACAAATGAAAGTAAGAAAAAAAATTTAACATTGTCAATTTAAGTGTTTGAAAATTGTCTGTGGTGTTTCATGTTCACAGTGTTCCTGCATATTATACCATACAGAATCTTTTCAAGAAGCGGATTATAGCAAAACAAATTAATCTTTCCCACTAATTTATGGATTTCCGCAAAATAACGCCTGTTTAAATTCAACTTGCAGTTTATTTTGCTTGCAAATAACAACTAAGTACTTTTTTGTTTCAGGCCCTATAAACGAAAAACTAAGATACTAATATCAGTGCTAGTGGTTCTGATATTGGTGGCAGCGCTCGGCGGGTATCTGATCGGCAAACCGGATGACGATTCGTGGAAGAGACTTGAGCCTTTGGACCCTGTCGACCCTCTTCCACCATCGCCTTCATGGCTGCATGTCTTCAAGAGAGCAGCAGTATGCACAGATGCACCACCATGTTCACAAATAGGAAGGTAAGCTATAGATTTTTCTTGACTTCAGTGATCATCACAAACCTATCCCTATTTTTACTCTATACAAGTTAGACTTGACTGCGATCTCACCTGATGGTACCTAAGTGATGATGCAGGCTAAGATGTTATCGTAGGTACTAACTTGGAAGGGTATGTAAATTTACCCCAACGGTTTCTACAAACATCGCCTGAACGCTAAATTGCTTGGCGGTGCGTCTTTGCCGGTAGGGTGGTAACTATAGCCACGGCCGAAGGCTCCCACCAGACCAGACTTGAGCCAATTTAGAAATTATAAATTCCAAAGTTGCCCGTTGCGGGAATCGAACCCGCGACCTCCCGAATCGAGCGCGCCGCCACTACGCAAGGGAGGTCTTTAATGTACTTGATCGAGTATTATTTACCAGCTAAAAAAAGGAGGTGCAGGAACTGCAAAATATTCTCTGATACTTGTAGGTACTTAATCTTCAAGGCTTTCCAAAAAATACTTATGTATAATTATGAGTGGATCTATGTATTTTTTTACGAATTGCATTAATTAGATTGTAAAGACACAAAAATTGAAAAATCTGTTGCAAACTGGTTATCAAATTACGTTCGCATAATTGACTCTAGATCCGATATCGAAATCTAGATACCTACTCTGTACTCATGTAGCATACTTACTTATCAGCTTTTATTCAAAACCGTACCAATAATATTATGAGTCACATTTTTTAAGAAATAACTTTTATTTTTCATCATTGCCTACTAAGCAAAACAGCCAATTTCCGAGTAATTCGAATCATCATTGATTTTATTTTATTTCGCAACAACTGACGAACATGAAATAAAAACACAATACATACATTGAAATTACAAAAAAGAGCCACATTAGCAGATCCGAAAACTCGATTTTATTTTGTACTGGTCAGTTTTTTTACGAATATCACACTTTTATATAGAAAGATAAATAGTTACCTACTTCATTATTTATCAGTCAAAAAAATTAATACCTAGGTACCTACTCAATGATACAATAATATTAAGATTTCATTTGTGGCTCTAGTTATGCAGAACGAATTCGATATCTTTGTGTTGTTTTGTTGCCTTTGTTATGGTTTCAACACACGCTTAGGTGCCTACCTTAGTAGATAACTTAATGTGAATAAGTACACATACCTACACATCAAAAAATACGTACTATCACACGAACCAAAGTTGTGTGAGTAAACTGTGAACCAAGTGTGTGTGTGTAGGTATGTTTTTTACTCCTTCACAACGGCACAACTACTAAAGCGATTTGGGTGAAATTTGAAATGGAGATAGCCTAAATAAATTATAACAGGTTTTGGTGGAAACCGAATTTCAAGGTGGCCGAGCTGCGGGAAAAGCCAGTAGTGACATATACCTACCTACTATAAATAATGAAAATGAAAATCTTTATTTTGAAAAAGTCTTATGAAAAGTCAAAAGTCTACCCGCCAGGTAAGATAAATATTATACATTCAGCGATGTTGCCATCCATAAAATTTTACAATTTTGGGACGGGCAATACAACCAATATAACTAAGTACCTACTTAACTATATATTAAAGTACTTAAATATAACCAAGCTTGTTGAATGTAACATAATGTTACAATTTTAATATTAGGTCATTAATGAAAAATAATACCTAGGCACAAAACATCTTTTTTTGTAACAAGGAATCGAAAATTTACATTTACTCTCTTTATTAGCGTTTGTTAAAAATATAGGGCAACAATGCGATTGACTTATACAGGACTACCTTTAATTAATCGGTAAAACGCGAGTATGAGATGCGTATTGATGCGTATTGCGAGTATGAGTATGAGTATTGAATTGAAAACGGCGGTGTGGCGATCTGTATAAATAGCAGTTTCACAATTTTACAACGGCATCCCAAACCGGCCGACTCACACATACAGCGCTCTGTATACAAACAACATCCTCCGTAACGGCTAACCGGGTCGAAGCTGCCGCTCCAACCAATCACCATTCGAGAACTTTATCGACGCGCATGCGGTCACTGACGTGTCGAGCGACGCTTATATATAGCGCGCAGCAGCGCAGAGCGAAACATTAGTGAACAGAATACTAGCAAAGCGTACATCAGTTACCGCAGTCACCGCGATAAATCAAGTGTTTTTCTTTTGTGAAATCAATTCTAGTCAGAAATATGTCTGAGGCCTTCTTCGACGAGTACGATTACTACAACTTCGAACACGACAAGCACATTTTCTCCAGCCACAGCGGCAAGCAACGCACAAAGAAAGAGGTTAACGAACACACCAACCACTTCGATCCGTCCGGCCATTCGAGAAAGATCGTCAAGAAGTTAGCCAACACAGAGCAGAACAAGAAGGCTGTAAGTAAGAATTAGATGGATTATTTGTGATACAAACACGACAATGGCTTCTGAATGGGACGTTGATATAATGCCGAGCGAAAGGAGGAACTTATGGCGGATACCCGAAGAAAGCACGGGTCGCTCGTCGAGATCAGTGGAACATCCGAGGCGGTTTTTGCTGACCCAAGGATTCTACTACGGCCACTACCACGGAACAGTTAGATGGCGGAACCAGCTTCGCAGCCGCACCAGCCCACACCGGTGAAAAACTATTCCAAACAACATCGTTCCAGTGACTGATCTCAACTCTCGGAGCTTGTTATAGAGCTCTAAATCTCTGTGTTACTAAAGTTAATTCCTAGGTAGATTATTTACGTTATTAATTGTATCTTTTCGGGGTACTCGAATGACTGTAATTAATTTAATTTAAGGTTAATAAACGTTATTTAATTTTACTTGTGTATTGTTTTATTCTTTGCACGAGCCTTGTGATTATTTAACGAGGTTATTGGCGCGTAGTCACCTACGCCTCGATTGCCTGATCGGTGTTTATACACAAAAACAACCTTGAAGCGAGGCAGACTGCGACTCATTCGCTGTATGACCTTGCCTGGCTATAAAGTTGTTGTTATCATCAGTTCTATTTGTTAGTTTTAGGGCTCTTAAACGTAAAAATAATAGCCTGCAGAGTTCTTTTCTACAGACTTTAATTAGGTTTCTTGCTAGTTTGACTACCAATTTAATTGTTTGATTATATAATTGTAATATTTTTTGTTTTAAGTACAGTATTATCAACTAAAGATTAAACCGTTAATATGTAGATAGTTTTTTGTTCAAATGTAATAATATAACTAAAATAAGTAGGCAAAAAATCGTCACAGTTTTTTTAAATACATTTATTTCACAGTGACTCTAGATAAATACTATCTTATACTAAATAGCACTATATAGTATTGAGGAACTACATGAGTAGGTATTTATTATGGTAGGTAGGTTTATGTTTAAATTGCAAATGGTTTTGCGATTTTTCATGGAAAATAAAATTATAATTCTTCTGTCACAGTCACAGGCCTAAGGAAACATTCATGTTTGGTTCAGATTATTCAAGATAAGAAAGCCGGTTTATTAATATAAATATAAATATCTAATCGATGGCTACTGCGTAGTTCGATCATGTTTAGCAAAGGTAGGCACCTTATATTTATCAAACACCGATTACATAATTAACCTTTGAAACTTGTTTGAAAGAACTAGGAAGAGAGATATTATTTTTCAGTCGTAGATACCTACGTTTTTTATGCAGCCTAATGTTGTTTACATATTTTTTTTTAAATTCGTTTGTATATTCTGGGATTCCTGGGTCTTGGTATGGCAGCTAGATTTTGGGAAGTTTTTTTGTAATAAAACTAATGCGCACCCTACTCGATATGATATTATGTATATGGATCACCAAAACATTTATAGATTAATGTCAAAATTTTGAATTAGGAATATATTTTTGAGGATAATTATACTTTTGTACTCTATGAGTGAGCAGGCTGAATAGCTGAAGAATAACAATGGCATATTTATCAGTAATATTCGTCGCTAAAGTAGGTATCTACTATTTCGGTTTAAATTATAAAAATCGTAAGGGGAATTATTGCTATAGCCTTCCTTCCAATCAGGAAAAACGAATGAGTTGCACGAATGGGGCTTGCACCGAATAAAAACTGTCTGTTTCCATGACGTAAACGCTGGCAGGAGTAAGGGATTCCCTTTCGTATTCACCACGCTCATATTTTATAAATTTATACCTAGGGCTGGCAGTAGGTAGGACGTAAATTATGTCATGCAAAGCGACAAAAAATTATATGTGGTTAAAGAATTATATGGAAAAACAACGTTTGCCAGGTCAGCTAGTTATATTTTGCTGTTACCGTACTGTACTACATAAGTCGATAATTTAGCTTACAAGTGTTGCAACGAGAGTCGTTGAGATGTATTTTACGTCTTTACGGTATGCTGGTAGGTACAGTCCGTCACACGTGATATTGTCTCTCCTTGACAGTTTAAAAATAGTCTTCGCTTACCTGTGTTGTTATTTAAGATTAACTATGTATGGTTCTAGACAGTTAGTATTAATATATATATAGCTACTCGTGCTGATTCACTGATTGACTGACTGACTCACTCATTGATCACCTCTCCTGAACAATTTTGTATGAAAAAATTTTTTTTCAAGTATGGTATCGTATAAAAGAAAAAAATTCATTCGGAAGAAAAATACGGAGAGAGCTGATGATTGAGGATTTTGGAGACGGGTGAAGAGCACAGGCAAGGGTATCGCAGATAGGTGGGGGGTGCTCGACCAAATGTCATTTGAAACGTCATCCAATTGGCAGTGAGCTTAAAAAAAAATTCAAAATGGCGGATTCAAAATGGCCGTCATTGAAATTTCGTCGATATCTCGGAAAGTATAAAAGATGGAAGAACGGTTTCTTGACAAGAGTTGATCAGGATCCGAAGGTCTATACGATGGATAGAAAAAAAATTCAAAATGGCGGATTTTTTTTAGCAAAGGAAATGTATGGCGAATGTTGAAGAGATTTAAAGTTGGAAGGCAAATATGGGGGAAGACAGCACGCGGGCCACATGTGGCCCGCGCTTCCACGCACCCTACTCGTTAATATATATATAGCTACTCGTGCTGATTCACTGATTGACTGACTGACTCACTCATTGACCACCTCTCCTGAACAATTTTGTATGAAAAAATTTTTTTTCAAGTATGGTGTCGTATAAAAGAAAAAAATTCATTCGGAGGAAAAATACGGAGAGAGCTGATGATTGAGGATTTCGGAGACGGGTGAAGAGCACGGCCAGGGTATCGAAGATAGGTGGGGGGTGCTCGACCAAATGTCATTTGAAACGTCATCCAATTGGCAGTGAGCTGAAAAAAAATTCAAAATGGCGGATTCAAAATGGCCGCCATTCGAATTTCGTGGATATCTCGGAAAGTATAAAAGATGGAAGAACGGTTTCTTGACAAGAGTTGATCAGGATCCAAAGGTCTATCCGACGGATAGAAAAAAAAATCAAAATGGCGGACTTTATTTTTTTCATAGAATATGTATGGCGAAAATTAAAGGCTGTCGGTGATGATATTTTTATAGGCGGGAAGACAGCACGCGGGCCACATGTGGCCCGCGCCTCCACGCGCCCTACTAGTATTTTATATATTGACTAGCTGATGCCCGCGGCGCGACTTCGTCTACGTGGGATAAAAACTATTCTATCTTTTAAGTTGGACCAAATGACAGATATTCACGAAGTTTGAACTAAATCGGTTCAGTAGTTTAGAAGTCCATCGCGGACAAACAACGTGACACGTGATTTATATATATTAAGATATATGATAGTGGTGTCCACCTTCATATACCTAGCTTTTGCCCACAACATACCTACGTTTGTTTTCCCGGGATAAAATGCGTGCCTTGCTATATTAATTTGTAACTGTCTAGTAGGTGAGTGAAACTCAGTAGTGAAATCTTCTTCTTCACCGCCATTTTCGAACACAAAATGTCTTTTTAGACACACAGAACAAAAAATAATATAAAGTTATTCCTTGGTCTTTGACCGTCTGATTGTAGAAAAAGTTTCGGCATTAGGTACCTACCTACTTATTTGACGTCAACCCTCCTTGGGAAAGTTTGGAGAAAATTGCCACTTTTTGGTTCATAGACATTTGCTTATTACTCAAATGTTTAATGAAGATGAATATGTAACTATGTAGGTTCCCATCATCTCGATGTTCCAATGAATTCTTCAGTTAATCCTTCAATGGAAATACCTAGGAAAGTGCCTGGCTACAATTTATCTAAGTACTTAAAGGCAGTTGAGAACTCGACCCTCATGGGTTATTTCCATATTCTTCACATTAATAGGCATTTCAATAACAGTCTCAGACACGCGTCTAGACTGATGCTATTTCAGAGACAATAATCTATATCTTTGTGCCAAAAAAACTGCTGAATAAGATCAATATAAGAGCAACATTAGCCAATTCTCTTTTTGTTATAGTGTTTTATAATCACTGTTTCGGCCAAACAAGCGAAAGCGCGCAACTGAAATTTTATTTAGTTTTTCCCAAATATTAGCTACACATTGTAAGCTCATGGCAATGAGTTTTGCGAGCAGAAATAACATTTATACATCAACATTTTTTTTATATATAAAAACATTGCTCAAAAATTCCCATTTGCCTCACAATTCAATTGCCTCATTCGAAAGAGAAACAATATTGGTTCCCGAAAGATTATTTTCTTAAGTTTCCCAGATTTGGGGCTACTGAGAACCAATATGAAGTAAAAATGTAGTCTGAGGAAGTAAACAATTAATATTAAAAACATGTAGCTGTGATATTATGCTCGCAAAACTCATTGCCAAAAGCCTACTATGCATGACTCAGCTCATTGTTAGTGAAAAACTAAATAAAATATGAATTTTCACACCTGGAAGTTACCCATGTATTATCGCGCCCTGTCCTGTCTATGGATAGAATGTGTATCGAAATTATCGTCTGTGCAACCCTCCACCTTCCCAAGGCCCCACCTCGGACTCTAGGGCCGAAACGCGGGAGGACACCCGAACGGTACTTGCTCTCGGCGCTTTTCCCAGTTCGGGTGCCTTCTTGAGCTCCCTACAAGTTATTTATCTTCTCCTTCTTGTCCCGCCGCCGCTCCCAGCCTCTTCCTTTCCCCACGAGCTGCGATTGCTCGACTAACTCAGTGGGTAGAACATGAGACTCTTATTGTCTGGGTAGCATGTGCTCAGTGGCAGAACTATTGACCATTGTTGCAGACACATCCTCTCCATCAACGGGTTGGCGGTGGACGCGACCATCGCCGCCATGTTCTGCAACGGGCTGCACAACCAGCAGATCATGGGGCTGGGCGGCGGCTTCTTCGTGACCGTCTTTCACTTGACGTCACCATTGTTGCAGACACATCCTTTCCATCAACGGGTCGGCGGTGGACGCGACCATCGCCGCCATGTTCTGCAACGGGCTGCACAACCAGCAGAGCATGGGGCTGGGCGGCGGCTTCTTCATGACCGTCTTTCACTTGACGTCACCATTGTTGCAGACACATCCTTTCCATCAACGGGTCGGCGGTGGACGCGACCATCGCCGCCATGTTCTGCAACGGGCTGCACAACCAGCAGAGCATGGGGCTGGGCGGCGGCTTCTTCATGACCGTCTTTCACTTGACGTCACCATTGTTGCAGACACATCCTCTCCATCAACGGGTCGGCGGTGGACGCGACCATCGCCGCCATGTTTTGCAACGGGCTGCACAACCAGCAAAGCATGGGGCTGGGTGGCGGCTTCTTCATGACCGTCTACATCAAGGCGGAGGAGAAGGCGTACACGGTCATCGCGCGCGAGAAGGCGCCGGCGGCGGCGCACCAAGACATGTTCAGCGGCAGCTTCGATAAAGCTTCTAAAGGTAACTTTTCTTTGAGATATTATTTGGGATTTTTACCCACTAAAACCCCATCGGTGGACATCCTCACCACTCATGTTGGAAACCTCCGGGATCTCATGCGAATGCACCGGAGCTAGGAGGCTCCCTTGCGCAATGCCATGGAGTCGCCTCTGACTGACAATAAATGAATTCGAGGGAAAGTCAGGGTCATCTCTAAAGGTATCTAGCATGCATGCATGGCTAAGGTTTGATGACTTCCAGGGAAGGTCATGGTCACCCCTTTAAGGTACCTAGCATGCATGCATGGTTAAGGTTCGGAATGGTCTTCCGAAATCTTTTTCCCGTATCTTGACGACCGAATGGCGTGGCGGGTAGCGAACTGGCCGTCTGCTTCGGAGGGTGTGGGTTCGATTCCCATTATTGATAAATGTTATTTGTGTGATGAGTATGAATGACCTTTACTTTGGGCCTAGATTCCGATGTGTGTAATGTCCCTACCTGTGATATTTATTTATCTTACAACCTACCTTACCATACCTTTAAAAAAGAGTGTGTAATCTAGTGATATCAACCGCATCGTCACTTTCCATCAGGTGAGATTGTGGTCAAGCGTAATCATATATTAAATATAAAAAAACCTAGTCTACGCTCTTAGCCATATGCCTTATCGATTATAATAAAGCATATCCGATCGACAAATAGATCACGTGACTTATCGAAGACAACTGTCATTCTCATATTTTTTTTTTGATTTGGTTCTGTACCTATATTGTTCTGTGTACTGTTCTTATAGCTACTGTTCATATGCCGAAATGACAGCAACGCGAGAACAATACGGCTGCGTTTTGGCACGAAACCGTAATCAAGCAAGGTTGTTACGTGATTTCGATAATAATTTTTAACCGACTTCAAAAAAAGGAGGAGGTTCTCAATTCGTCGGAATCATTTTTTTTTTTTTTTTTTTTTTTGTATGTATGTTCCCCGATTACTCGAAGATGCGTGGACCAATTTCGAAATTTTTTTTTTTGTTTGATAGGGTATAGTTCACAGATGGTCCCATAGTCATCAAGTCAGGATCTGATGATGGGATCCTGGAGAAATCGAGGGAACTCTTCAAATTTTATAAGCACACTTGAAGTGATTTGGGTATTGTTTGAAAGAGTAATTTTTTCCAGGTAGTCTTATGGTCATCAGGTCGGGATCTGATGATGGGATCTTGGTAAAATCGAGGGAACTCTTCAAATTTTGCTAGTATACTTGAAGCGATTTAGGTATATTTTATAGTTACGATTGCATTTCCTTGCAGTCGTCAAGTAATGATTGTATTCATCAAGTCAGGATCTGATGATGGGATCTTGGAGAAATTGAGGGAACTCTTCAGATTTTAGAAGCATACTTCAAGCGATGTGGGCATTTTTTCCAATGCCTTGCGCATTAGTTGTTTTCCACTAAAAAGTATAAAATAAAATGGAAAATTCTTTCCAAAAAACCAACTTCAAATGCCACCACAAAGAATGAAATAATTTTTAATGTACACCAATTCGAAGTCGGGCAATGTTTCGTTCATTCAATAATAGTCCTTGGTATTGTCGATAATTTTGTCGTTTCTTTGCACATCAAGTTTTATGATAAGAAGGACTATTAATGATTGAACAAAACATTGCCCGACTTCGAATTGGTGTACATTAAAAATTATTTCATTCTTTGTAGTGGCATTTGAAGTTGGTTTTTTGGAAAGAATTTTCCATTTTATATTGTTACTCACCATTGTTTAAAACGTGCCTGACGTAGGTTCTTACTAATTATAATTATTATAGTCTTGGAGTCATAGATAAATTATTATTAAATTTACCTATGATAATGTAGCAGGAATCCTTCCTATTCTACGTCAGGGGTGTCAAACTGAATTTCCTAAAGAGCCATGGCGTGTTACCTGGCCAGAGTAGGTAAAATTTAAAATCTAAGTAAAACTAAGTATTGAAAGTATGGAAGCACGCGTTTTTTTGCAGAAATCCATAATTACTTAGTAGGATTTAGGAAAGACTAATTTGTTTTGCTACGATTTCGCATTGTGAAGTCAACATCTCCTGAGGATGTCCCGGGGTCGGTACGAAACGTTCATCGAAAAAAGTATTGGAAAATTGTGTGTGGTGTTTCATGTGGGCAGTGTTCCTGCATATTGTACCATACAGAATCTTTTCAAGTAGCGGATTATAATTTATAGCAAAACAAATTAGTCTTTCCTACTAAAACTAAGTACCTACTCAATTGTTTATACTAATACTTAATACCTTTATTTAGTTAGATAGCTAACATAGATTCTTGTGTTTAAAGGTAGGTAATGAAGAGAACCATGACTTATAAAATCTATGTAGGCTATCTAAATTATTATCAGATAATAATTATTAACAATGTTGTACCTACTTAAAACAATGTAATTGTTGAAGACGCATTTTTAAAACAAAGCACTGAAACCTTAGCGCACAATGATTATTTTTCAGACCGTTGACCGCAATCTAGGTTGTCTACTAATTATGTACCTACAGCAAGCACTAAGTAAGCGATGAAATGTTATACCAGGTGTCTGAAAATAATTATAATTTGCATAATAAAAGCTGTATCTTTCATTTGTATTTTCGCGATTCAAATTTTATTTAGGTTTTTGCAGTTTGTAAGCATTTAAATGACAGAATTTGCGCGAATGGGCAGTATCATTCTTCAGATGGTTTGAATATCAAAAATTTTCCTCAAAAGTGTCGCTTCCGTCCCGTTCCGAGTCCTTCAGCTTGGAACTTTCAATCCAAAGTATAGGTAATAGGTGTAACATACAATGTGGTCGATTCTGTTGTGCAAAATCTATAAACTAAACTTATTTAAAATAGTGCTTTTCTTTTCCACTAGGAAGAGTTTTAAAAGGATAGCAGTTTAGTTTAGAGATTTTGTACAACAAAATTGAATGGAAGTAGGCACTATTTTGCGGAAATCCATAATAATTAGCAGGACACATTAATTTATTTTGCTATAATCCGCTACTTGAAAATATTCTGTATGGTACAATATGCAGGAACACTGCCCACATGAAACACCACACACAAATCGAAATCGTAGATATTACGAATTGTGAAGTCAACATCTCCTGAGGATGTCCCGGCGTCGGAACGAAACGTGCTTCGAAGAAAGTGTTGGAAAATTGTGTGTGGTGTTTCATGTGGGCACTGGGCAGTGTTCCTGCATATTGTACCATACAGAATCTTTTCAAGTAGCGGATTATAGCAAAACAAATTAATCTGTCCTGCTACAACATAATTAGCACCAAGCTATTTATACCTACCTTAAATGATAGTATCTGTCGGTTTGAAATCTGCAGTCATTAGAAGGCCGATAAGAAACTTTATATCGGCATCAAGCACACGTTGGTTTTGAAAAGTTTGCCAATCTGATGGTGGATACGAAATCGAATTACTTTCATAAGTTTCTCCGAAGCTTTCTCCCGATCTGGTTCGGCAGTTGGAACAAGCAATACGCTTGTTGCCATGTAGTTTCTAATAACAGACGTATACACAGGACCCGGCGGACCGCGCGAACAAATGTCGCCAGTTTACTGGTGTCAAAAATGTTGACACCAACAGCGTCAGTTGTAATCCGACTGTAGTATTGTCTATGGACCGCGGCCGCCACAGATCACTTGATAATACAAATACTTGTTATAAGTCCGCACGTGAGTTTCCACAGGGATGATTTCCGCCATGTAAAGGCCTGGAATACCCTCCCAGGCAGTGTCTTTCCTGCCACTTACAACCCGGGTGCCTTCAAATCAAGAGTGAATAGGCATCTTCTAGGTAAGCGCGTTCCACCTTAGACTGTATCATCACTTTCCATCAGGTGTGATCACAGTCAAGCGCTAGCCTATATAATTAAAAAAAAAATGTTGCGGCGTATTAGCGGAAATTTTGTCAAATGGCGCTATTTTTTTCTTGTATGAAGAAATTTGACGTCAAAATAATATGTTCAATTGGGCTCATCCTCATGTTCATATATCGATGCTTCTAATATACAATGTGATAATTATGCTAGTAAATATGAAGATGGCATAATACGTGACGTCATTTAATCATGATACCTATTGACAATAATAAAACGTAAGTGATATCTAATCTAGCAATACCTAGATTGATAGATATCATGTTAGGCAAGCCCAGATAGCGACATTTAAACATTTTTGTAATAGACTCACTACTGTATTTATGTATAATGTATATTATAATAATACTGTGTAACAAAAACTCAATGGGTGCTTTAAAGGGTGTATGCCCTTTTAAGGGGTTTCGGAACCCGCGGGATTTTGGTCACATATGCGTTGCCCGCGGCTCCGCCTGCGTATAATTTTAATATGGTTTACAACTTTACACGAATCGTGTAAGCCATAGATTTTTATAGTGTTGATCCAGGACATAATCTATCTCCACTCGAAATTTCCGCTAAATCGATCCTGATAGATCCTGTTATCGATTTAGTTTAACGTAAAGAGGCAACAAAATTACACACTGACACACATACCTATAAACTGTTGATTTTTTAATATTAAGTAGAGAAATTAAACACATTATAGGAATTATAAAATTCCAAACTGACTCTTACCGCGAGAATCGAATCCCAAAAATAGTTACGCCACAGATAATATAATACTATACTAGGTTACGCTAAATTTTGTATAGACGGGGCCAGTCCAAATTGTTTCCTAAGTCTTTGCAAATCCCCCGGGTCGAACCGAGCACGTACCTACCGATCACCATTTTTTGTTTTTATTTTATAAATATAAATATATATATCAGGACATAACACACATCGCAATGTAGCCCCAAAGTTAGCGATAGCTTGTGTTATGGGTACTAGATAACTGATAAATATACATACATGCTAATATACATAAATATAATATATTGAAAAACACCCAGACACTGGAAAACAGTCATGCTCATCACACAAACATTTACCAGTAGTGGGAATCGAACCCACGACCTCCAGGTATGCCATTCGGTGGTCAAGATAAGTAGAAGATTAAAAATAGTCACGCCAAATTTTGTAGACGGGGCCAGTCCATATTGATATTGTTTCCTAGGTCTTTGCAAGCAAAACCCCCGCTCAATCCGAACACGTCCCGATCACCATTCACCGCATCGTGTGGATATGGCTGATATTATCATTTCTAAGAGATCTGCTTTCCAGGTCCTCTATCGGTCGGAGTGCCCGGCGAGCTGCGCGGCATGTGGGCTGCGCACAAGCGCTGGGGCAAGCTGCCCTGGGAGACCCTCGTCAAGCCGACGCTGAATTTCTGCAAATACGGCTTCACCATGTCCAAAGCCTTATATGACGGCTTGGTGCTCGCACCGTATGTCGCGAATGATCCTCATTTAAGGTATGTCCTTTACGTTACCTAAACGTTACATAAGAAACGGTTCACGGAAAAATAAGAATTTTTAACACTAAAGTAAAAAAAATATACACCGTCCAACTGATTATTAATGCGTAGATACCTAGATGCTGGCGCTATGGTGAAACACCCACTTTTTATGGCTAAACTTACCCGTTGACCTAAATAGGCACCAGCCCTTGAATCGTCAGACGCTTGGACCAACTTTTGGGACACTATACATACTCATGAAATGTTCAGTATCCGATGACCTTGGCTCAACTTTTCAAACGCAAAATCGTAGTCTAGAAGATGTGAGCTATTCGGCAGCTGCACCAAAGTTTATGTATCAGTCATCTTTGGGTTCAACGCCTTTATGGGACGTGAGCGGTAGTGGGATGCTGTCAATGAATCAACGCATCCCACACTAAGATGCGCCCTGTGGTTTCTTGCTTTAGCAGTACAACTTGTAAGTATACACCAGAGGATCTGAGTATTGATAAAGAATGCTTTGACGGTGTTGGAACAAACGACCTGCAACTATTGGGAAGTCATGACATGTTGGTGTTCGAACAATGTTATCATCTAAATATAGTGCCTCATTTTGAGAAAAATCACCATACCGAGGTTACCGTATTGCTCCAGTAGGTATATATAACCCTACTTTGCGAATTTCATCTTGATATCACGGTATTTTCAGAAGTAAGAACGTCAATCATTTCAGAAGTCATAAATTATGCCAGACGGCAGTCTAGATTATGTATAGGTGAGTGGGTTCATATCTCGATGATAACAACATTGTATGGAGGTGATAATAAACTAGCTTATATTTAGTAAACGTTGATGTTTGTTGTATCTACAGTAAGAAGTAATCCTTGGCTTATTCCGGCCGACACAACCTACTTCAACTTGAATGAAATTTAAGGGCTGGCTATTTTAGTGTTGAGAAGGCTAAAGTAGAGTGCTCGCCATTAAAAAATAATAAAATAATTTTATTGATATTAATAAAATAATAGTATTGATTATAAAATTATAAAATAATATGTCGAGTAGGTACTTAGTGAATTTACCTACTTATTAATGAAAGTCTTATATTTTTATTGGTATTCTTATATTTCGGATGCTACGAGTATAATTCCTATTTGAGTTAATGTTTGTAATTGGTATGTATGATTTTGGGAGGATCATGTCCCGTGTGAGTTCAGAGTTTTGTCACCACGTATAAGCGATACAATAATATTTTAAACGGAAAGTTGGTTCTGATATCTCATATCAGGAAATGATAGAGGATAACCTTGTTGCCTGTCGCGTGACTGAATATACGACTACAGTACCAACGTTTGACATCGTCATATAAGTAACTAGGTATTTTAGCAGACCGTCTTGTCAATAGTTCCCAATAAGACATTAAGCTTGACTATTTCTTGACTTGACTTGAATATTTAAGCGAAATGGTCAGTCAATCATCAATCAATCAATCGCTTAGCATAATATTACGTCCATTGTAGTTTCCGAGAAAATGAGAGAAATTGAGATTTTGGGGCAACTTTTGGGAGAACTTTCGATCGATTGTTTTTATCCAATCGATGTTTCTGCTTCACAGCGAATTTAGATTAAAGACCCAAAATACATGACGTTTAAATTATAAAATAATTGTCTTTATAGTTTTTATCCTGCATGTAGGTATATTTAGTTTAATGACAGACACATTAATCGGAAAACTAAGATCGAATCCACGAATACCCTGGTAATGAGGACAAAGGTGTGAGAGGTCAATGGGTCATCGCTGCACTTCATTCTTTTAAGGCTCAATTGGGCTCAAGTCCCGTATCCCATAAATATCGCTAAAACCCAGCTCCATCACCTCATCCATCACTATATCGACCTCCCTGGCGCAGTGGCGCGCGCGTTCGGATTCGAGTGGGAGGTCGCGGGTTTGATTCCCGCCACAGGCCACTTTGGAATTTTATAATTTCTAAATTGGCTCAGGTTCGGTCTGGTGAGAAGCTTCGGCCGTGGCTGCATTAATCGCTTAGCAGCGTGCAAAGACACACCGCTAAGCGATTTAGCGTTCCGGTGCGATGCTGTGTAGAGACCGTTGGGGTAAACTTACTTACCCTTCCTAGTTAGTACGATAACATCTTAGGCTGCATCATCACTTACCATCAGGTGAGATCGCGATCAAGCACTATAACTTATAAAGAGTAAAAAAATTGGTTGTCTGTAAAGTCGGTTTACTGACGATAGTTGAACGTGACAACGTCTTCTTTGTCGCTCGTTCTGCGCTCGCGAGGTAACGCCGGTAACGCCGCATGAGCAAGGTAACGCCGGTAACGCCGGATGAGTCATGTTTTTTCGTGCGTGCAACCGGCTCTTTCGAATTATAAGACGTTGTCACGTCAAAAAAATGTCATTTCCCCAACGTATTGTTGATTGATTGTTTTTTGACGTGATAACGTTTAATAAATTGATGAACACCAGCAACGCACATAAAAAAAATTTTTCATAATCATAATCATAGTCATAATCATAATCATTATTTTATGTAATTTTTATCGTGCCTCTCTATCGCTTGGTGGAACGTTACGCGGAACGGTACTATTTTTCATGAGTGCTGCTGGTGTTCATCAATCACGTCAAAAATAGTAACGTTCCGCGTAACGTTCCACCTGAGCCTGTGCGTGCAAGCGAGAGCGCGCAACAAGCGATAGAAAGGCACGATAAAACAAACGATAGAGAGGCCAATTATGACGTTATCACGTAAATCTATCGTCCGTAAACAGACTTATACAGACAACCAATTTTTGACGTGACAACGTCTTATAAATCGATAGAGCCGGCTGCACGCACAAAAAAACATGACTCATCCGGCGTTACCGGCGTTACCTCGCTCTGAGGCGTTCCATGTAAGGCTTGAAGTGCAAGCGAGAGTTGTCACGTTCAACTATCGTCAGTAAACCGACTTTACAGACAACCAAAATTTTTTGACGTGACAACTGACAACGTCTTATAAATCGATAGAGCCGGCTGCACGCACAAAAAAACATGACTCATCCGGCGTTACCGGCGTTACCTCGCTCGCGTTACCTCGCTCTGAGGCGTTCCATGTAAGGCTTGAAGTGCAAGCGAGAGTTGTCACGTTCAACTATCGTCAGTAAACCGACTTTACAGACAACCAATTTTTTTCCAGGAAGATGTACTACGATCGCTTGATTGGCGATTTCCACTGGCCGGGCACGCTGGTGGAGCCTTCGGAGGCGCTGTGCAATACGCTCAGGATCATCGCGGAGAGGGGCGGCGACGAACTCTACAACGGAACCCTCGCGAATGACTTCTTGGAAGACCTGAATCGGGTCGGCAGCATTATCACGGCGGAAGACCTGAGAGACTACCAGTATGTATCTCTTTTCCGTCTTATGTAGCCTGTACTGGCCACGCACAACTGTAGGCCACGATCACTTGGTGTTCACACAATGGCGCATGGCTCATTGCTGCCCGGTGAGGCACTTGCGATGGACGTGGAAGTAGTTTAAGGCGAAACTACCGCCTGGAACTACCGCCGAAAGCTCAGTTCACAATGTGTCCGTTTGGGGCGCTGGCTGTGTGGAGAAATCCGATCCGCTTAGTCGAAGCGACTCGACTCGAAATGTGCACAAAAACCTGTACTAATCCAACTGTTCCCATTTTACCGGGGTCGGCCTTCCCTATCTTCTTCTTTCACTGAGCAAGGTTTTGTGCTGGTTGAAGAGAGGATCTTCTTATTCAGATGAGCATTTTTGAGGTATTTTTCGACCATCATCAACTAAGAATCGGGCACAACGGGTGTGATTGGTAAAAGAAATGTATTAAATGTATTATGGAGGCTTGCGATTAAATTAATTTCCGTAGGCAGGTATCCAACAACTGTTTATAGGGCTAATTAACTAGCTAGGACTTTAAATTCAGCAGCCAGCCAAATGACGATAGCTTTCATCGATAAGTCACGTAATTATTTCGACGAACGTATTTTTTTTTATTTCTTTCCACAAGCAATTGTAAAAAAGAATAGAAAAGTCAGTTAGATCATTTACAATCGTTCGGCACCTAATTAAATCAGAAAAGCCAGGTGTTCTACCTGTTATACTAAACACAGACAGTGAATCAATGATAAAGTATAATTTAGTTTACTTGTTATGTTCATATACCTACTTAACATTTATTTACATTGGTAAGTAGGTAGGTACATAAATAAATACAACCGCGTTAATTCAGCGAGCGATAGTGCGATTGATACGTTTGTTTTGTAAACAGATTTAGAGGTCTTATCAATTTCGACTTCAAAACACGGTGTTATCAGAAATTTATCCATAAATAAACATTATTTACATAATTGTTACCTACTAATAATATTCCGGGCAACTAATTTGTTACAATACAATAATGCATCATCTCTTTCGTAACGCTCTTGTCAGAGCGGTCGTGGTCATCACTTTTCAGTGACACGCTTGACAATTCGTCTCCATTCCTCCGGGACAGCTGCTTTCCTGGTGCACACATGTAAGGGGACGTCCACTGCAGCCTTAACTTGGTCCGTCCATCTCATAGGCGATCTGCCGCGAGGACAATAATGCATAGGTAATAATACAATAATGCATAGGTAGAACCTAAAATGAGAGTTGATATAATATTATGAGTGTTTGGCAGACTGAGTTCTATGACGATCGCAAATAAATCATTTGTCTAAGGATCAGAGTAGATTTTTAGGAAAAAGTTGGAAACTGGAAACAGTAGGAGTAGAAGTTGTTGGATGAATTTCGATTCGAATTTCCATTCGGTTTCGCAATCGCCACTAAGTACCTATACCCAATGGATATGCAGCCTGCAGGGATTAGGGACTACGACTACGAAGATATCGAAAACGAACAACGCTATCGAATTCTTAGTATTACTGTATCTTGTACTAGTAGGTAGGTAGGTACCTACTAAGCTCCCTGAGAAATTTTGGTCTATTTTTCTAGTCGCAAGTCACTTTCGGAGTGTGTAGACATCCTAATTTTACTGTATCGCGTGTAAGGACTATTCCACATGATAAATAGGTTTGTTTACGAACTTTCCCCTGTACCATAAATAATTTAAATGGCCTAATATCATTGGAAGGCAATGACTTCTATGTATCCTACTAGACAAGCTATGTGGAACAAAAAATGTGCTCCAAACCTATATAACGCCATCTAGTCTGATGAGCGGGAACTTGCTTGCAAACGTATGACGTCACGTCGATGAGTGGTCTTATGGTCAAAGATTAAAAAATAGATATTGCAATCATTGCAATCGCTTGCAATACCTACACATCGTTTAACATTAATTGAAAGTTATGATAAATAACATTTTACGGATAAATTACCAGAATTAAAATAGTTTTTATTATTTGACATAATGAAACTTAAATAATAAATTAAAAACTGTTTTATTTCTGAGTCTTTACGATTTAGACAATAACTTCTCAGAGTTTGCTTAGTTTTTATTGTGAATGTTATAGTTATTATGAACTTAAGTCCATCAAATATGTATCTAAAACACAAAAATTATAATTAAGTACTTAATTATATACCAATCTTATAATCCAAGATTATAATACAAAGAACTTCTGCAAAATTCGACCTTATAGCCTTGTTATGCTTAAGCGCTTGGCTTGGTTGCGTGAGGTAGATTTTTTTTTTATGTTTTTAAGTATAGTTTTATATTACTTAAATCAGTGTACTGTATAATACCTAAGTAAAAACCACAGAGTTTTATGAAATTTAAGGTGACTTAATTCAAGGTATATAGGTATAGTATTAAAATAAGTTTATTTAATGTAACTAGTTGTACTTATTCTAAGGAAGAGTGACAATAAATTTCATTTCATTTCATTTCATTTCAATCGAAATTATTTTCCTACTGGTATATACCCTTTGTCACTTAACATATCTGTTCAAATAATTCTCATAATCTTTGTCAACGTATCGGTAGTACTGTTCGCTCTCGCGTATTTTTACTAACGAGTAAGCGTGATGGATAATCATGACGGGAGTTGTGTATTTATTTACGATAATATTTGTTTTTAGACAAAAACGAAATAAATTATACTGACTTAACTGTAATAAACTTCAAAATACGTAGAAAAACTACTTACATAAATAATATTCACTGTTTTATTGGTCACTCCCTGTAAAAACCACGTTCACGGCTCACATAACAGTGCACCAACACTGATCGCCTCGCTAGCTCGCAATGGACTAAACGAACTTCTGAGCATGCACCACTGTTCAGTGAGCAATTATTTAGTACCACACAGCCCGTCTAGTATACATAGAAGTCATTGTTGGAAGGTATTTTGCTTGAACATATCTAATAGGGGTAGGAACCTAACTGCTAAGAACCTACTTTGTACGTACGTAGGGTGCATGTAGGGGTAAATTTTTGGTCCAATAAAACCGATTCTCACAATTCTTTTAGTACAACGGTAGCTACTCTTACTTACAGTAATTGTTATTAAGCTAAATAATTAAAATCAAACAAGCAACGTAAGCAGTTATACATATAGTATCTATAGTCTGTTAAATAACATAAGTCAGTTTACTTTGATAATAATTCAAAAATCGCAATCGGGCAACACTATACTTCCTGTTTCTGTAGAACGTCGAACCTTGTTCGATACTTGATTATTAACTCCATTTCTGTTTTTGTCAGTACATATTAATAATATTATGAATAGTATTTTAAAAGTTAATATTATTGAATTGAATGTATATATGTAAGTAAACAATAAAAATTAAACTAACATTGTGTGGTTTTATGAAATAACGAAACAAAAGAAACTCTGCGAGTCACGCGCGCCATAAATCTAATTTGGAGTTAAAAGAAAAGGAAAATTTTCAGAAAAATTATTAAGAGGGAAAAGTACTTAAGAAATTTTAATTTTTGAGTGTATTTTGTATGAAAAATTAGCAAGTTTTTTTATGCAAAGTATCAAAATTATTCGATCCATCGATAATTATTTTACAGTATTGCTCTATACCACTTTTCAACTACTTAAGTACCTTTTAATTTACCCAAGTAAACTAGCCATTCCACGTAAAACATCCCTGTGCCGCCGACAAAATGGCGCCCGTGCACTCGCCCTAAAATGGTTTGGATGTTACCTGCATAGATATTTAGATACCAATGACTCATTTATAAAATATGATTATACCTATATCACATTTTCCCAAATAATACTTTCAGGGAAAAAGAATAATGAATAATAGAGGATAAATGAATGAAATCAGCTGAGTAATCAAGTTGAAAAAGAAAACAATACCTACTACTTAATACTTACATACATAAATTATGAGTCATATTAAAATACCAACCAAGTGTTTTTATTCTCGAAGCAGAACATACGAGAAGCTGTACCTACTACCTACCTAGGTAGGTACTTATATTAATTTAAAATATAAATAATAGGTCGATATGATGAAATATTTGTTTTAAGTTACACGAAGGTTAAATATTTGTTGAAATAATACATATTTACGAGTTACAACCAAAATACGTACTATACTTACCTACCTAGATATGCATATTGCATGATATCTATTTTAGATAGATTCGCCGATTTATGTTCTCAAAGATGCCAATTGGCTAGCGTGTTGGGCTGTGGGCAAACCCTTCTCATTTTAAAAACAGACCCATGCCAAGCCGTTGACCGTAAAGGTTGAAGAGGACTCCAAAGAACTAATAGAAGGGTAGGTACTCAAAATTAAAAAAGTAGGTAGCTACCTAAGTAACGTTGTAAGTAACGTTGGAACCTTGTTCATAGAGGTCAAGAGACGTCATTACCGCAGTAATAAATTGCTGATAAATCATGCCGGTCACAGACCTACTTATCGATAAAATAACTTACTTTGTACTTGAGTTTCTTGAAAGCAAGCAGTCTACATAGATACCTACAGCTCCTTACTTGAAACGGAACATTTTTTTACTGAGACAGTGAATTTACACTCAATACCACTATTTTATTAATGCTATGCTCAGTTTTCCGTAATTTGATGTCCTGAGATCATAATTTATATTATAATCTTTCATTTTTAAATAAGGTACCTACTCTTTCTGCGTTAAAGTGTCCAAATTACTTAAATTTCTATCCACAGTGGTGCCAACATTATTTTTACACCACACTCTTATGGCATTCTATTTTTTTCTTAAATCCAGCTAAGCATTGCTTTGATTCCCCTTTTAAAACGTCTGCTGATAGATAGAAACAAAACATTGCTTAACTAAACAACTGGATAGACTAGGTTATGTCAAAAGCAGCACCCTTTTGTTTACAGACCAAAAATCACAGAGCCCATAGCAGTTCCGCTGAGCAGCGGCGACATCCTGTACACGCCGCCGCCGCCCAGCAGCGGGGCCATCCTCGTGAACATCCTCAACATCCTCAGCGGGTACAACTTCGACGCGGACAGCATCAACGACACCGACAGCAAAATACTCACCTACCACCGGACTATAGAAGCGTTCAAGTACGCGTACGCGGCGAGAACCAAGCTGGGGGATCGGGATTTCTTGGATTTGGATGAGGTAGGTGAATTTCCACGCAGCGGAAAGCGCAGTTATGGCAGGGAGTCATGCCGACACCGCCCAGCAGCGGTGCCATCCTCGTGAACATCCTCAACATCCTCAGCGGGTACAACTTCGACGCGGACAGCATCAACGACACCGACAGCAAAACCCTCACCTACCAC
Organism: Coenonympha arcania; assembly: GCA_036785405.1. Taxonomy (NCBI): domain Eukaryota; kingdom Metazoa; phylum Arthropoda; class Insecta; order Lepidoptera; family Nymphalidae; genus Coenonympha; species Coenonympha arcania. Next base: position 12,424,417 of record CM072067.1, read on the forward strand.
CGGACCATAGAAGCGTTCAAGTACGCGTACGCGGCGAGAACCAAGCTGGGGGATCGGGATTTCTTGGATTTGGATGAGGTAGGTGATTTTCCACGCAGCGGAAGAGTAGCGCAACGCAGTGTTGGAAGAACCCCACTAGGTGGACGGACAATATTATAAAGGGAGCCGCGAGGAGTCGCTGCTTTCAGGCGGTACAAGACCGTGCTATTTGGCGGTCATTCCAAGATGCATGTCCATGCCCATGCCCTGCAGTATTCGAATTAGACAAGCGCTAGGAATATTCAAATAGGTACTTATACTTTTTCTCGGACAGAAAAATCCTGATCTATAAATTTATATGCATTAGACCCTAAAGCTTCCTACCTAAGTAATAATGAACTTATATTTTCCAGTTCCTTCAAAACATAACAGCGCCTGAATACGGAGCGGAGATCCGACTCCGCATCAACGACTCGGCGACCAGCAACGACACGCGCTACTACGGCGCCACGGAGTACAGCGCGGCGGACGCGGGCACCGCGCACATCTCCGTCATCGCAGACAACGGCGACGCGGTCTCCATGACCAGCTCGATTAACTTCTAGTAAGTCATTTCTGTCGCGCTACTACGGCGCCACGGAGTACAGCGCGGCGGACGCGGGCACCGCGCACATCTCCGTCATCGCAGACAACGGCGACGCGGTCTCCATGACCAGCTCGATTAACTTCTAGTAAGTCATTTCTGTCGCGCTACTACGGCGCCACGGAGCCCTTAAGGCTCGACTTCAAAAGTGCGGCAAAAAATACTTTGCCCAAATAGGCAAACGCGAGCCGTCACTACACAATGTTTCACGCACACCATAAAAATTTCAAATTGACACACTCACACTACAAGAAAAAGTTGCCGCAGAAACGGAGCTGTCGTTATTAGGTAGGGCTCTATTTAGTCGGAGCCCGATCGACGACCTGTTATAAATGTATCTATGCTCAAATTGTTTTACTTGCAATAACAGCTTCGGAGCGGGCTTCACGACCCTCAACACCGGGATAGTCATGAACAACGTGATGGACGACTTCTCGTCGCCCGGCATCACCAACTACTTCGGCATAAAGCCCTCCCCGGCCAACTTCATCGCGCCGGGCAAGCGGCCGCTGTCGTCCATGAGCCCCAGCATCATCGTGGACAGACACTCCAACGCGAAGCTGGTCATTGGCGCTTCCGGCGGGACTAAGATCGTCACTGCCATTGCGCTGGTGAGTTGACAGCAAATTGTTTTACTTACATTAACAGCTTCGGAGCGGGCTTCACGACCCTCAACACCGGGATAGTCATGAACAACGTGATGGACGACTTCTCGTCGCCCGGCATCACCAACTACTTCGGCATAAAGCCCTCCCCGGCCAACTTCATCGCGCCGGGCAAGCGGCCGCTGTCGTCCATGAGCCCCAGCATCATCGTGGACAGACACTCCAACGCGAAGCTGGTCATTGGCGCTTCCGGCGGGACTAAGATCGTCACTGCCATTGCGCTGGTGAGTTGACAGCAAATTGTTTTACTTACATTAACAGCTTCGGAGCGGGCTTCACGACCCTCAACACCGGGATAGTCATGAACAACGTGATGGACGACTTCTCGTCGCCCGGCATCACCAACTACTTCGGCATAAAGCCCTCCCCGGCCAACTTCATCGCGCCGGGCAAGCGGCCGCTGTCGTCCATGAGCCCCAGCATCATCGTGGACAGACACTCCAACGCGAAGCTGGTCATTGGCGCGTCTGGCGGGACTAAGATCGTCACTGCCATTGCTCTGGTGAGTTGAGAGCAAGTTGCTGATGACCTTCCAGGAGCAATTGGTACCTACTCGCTCGGATCTAAGCGAGAGGATCTAAGGAGTCACGGCACGAGCCAGTTTAGGATTTCGTAATTTACCTTAGGTCAGTGCTATCAATGGATTTATTCTGTATCGTTAATTAACAAAGAACTCGCACTGGGTTATTAACTAAGAAATCGGAGGCGAAAATCCTATTTTTGTATTATTTTTGCACAAGTTGCATCGATATCTTAATCATTAGCAAATTCTGCCACACAAAGGAAACACTCCCCACATAAAGGAAATCTGCATGCCTGAGAAATTACCTTTTCTATTCTCTAATTCAAAGATGTGTTATACCGCTTGTTATACCTACTATTTATATACTGTGCATTTGGCCAACATAATGGAATGTGGTTAAATCCTTATCAAGAGGACCCATGGCCGGTAGATAAAGTTATTCTAATCTTATTAATTACGTTAAAAGTTGACACGTTTTCATGTGAATTTCCTATTTTCCCAGGTAACAATGCGCAAGTTATGGTTTGAGCAGACGATCAAGGAGGCCGTCGACGAAGCTCGCATTCACCACCAGATCTTCCCCATGACTGTTCAATACGAATTTGGTATAACCGAGGTGAGCAAAACCTATGAATTCTGTACCTACCTAATTTGTGTTGGTAATTTGTAGGTACTCCTTAATCGCCTTATAAGCTTTCTTCGATCACAGGTAGTTACTAAGGCGTTGTTTAAGGCCTTACATTGAAGATTGAAGGAAACGAATAATTTCAGATTTAGACAGTATACTTCGTAAAAACGGGAGTGGCTTGAATGAATGTGGATAGGTGGCGCCTTACGACTATCATGCCTGATGGAAACCAGACAAAATTATCAGGGGCCGTATCTCTTAAAGCAGTGCACGGTTTTATCAGGAGTTTTATTTTTGTCGTGATAACGTTTAATAAATTGATGAACACCAGCAACGCACATGAAAAATAGTACGTTCCGCGTAACGTTCCACCTGAGCCTGTGCGTGCAACAAGCGAGAGCGCGTAACAAGCGATAGAGAGGCACGATAAAACAAACGATAGAGAGGCCAAAGACGTTACCACGTAAATCTATCGTCCGTAAACCGACTTTACAGACAACCAATTTTTTTGTATCTAGGATGTAGTACAAGGCCTGCGCGCGAAAGGCCACGCCATGGAGCGATACCGCGGCAGAGGCTCCATCATCTGCGCCCTCTACCGGAACAAAACCGCCATCTACGCAAACGCAGACTTCAGAAAAGGCGGAGACGTCGCCGGCATGGATTAAAACCGAACTGCATTTTTATAAGGAGTTACGTAAACGACCGAATGGCGTATCGGTAGCGAACCTGCCGTCTGCGCCGGAGGTCGTGGGTTCGCTTCCCACTGCATGAATGTTATCCAGTGTCTGGGTTTTTTACAACATATTATATTTATGTATGTTAGTATGTAATTATGTATGTATATTTATTAGTTATCTTGTACCCTTAACACAAGCTATCGCTTACGTTGGTGCTAGATTGTCCCAAACTAAGCGATATGTGTGTAATGTCCTGATATATATATTTTCTAAACAAACTTTATTGAGTACAGAATACAGTTAACAGTATTTTATGTGGTGGATCTCACTGTGATATATATATACATTACATAATATATATAAAGTTACTGAATACTTACGATGGTAAGATAATAATTGATTTGTACATAAATTTCTGGCAAACAACTTATTATAGACGATTCTCTTGTGCAAAATCTCTAAACTAATTTAAGATAGTGCTATCCTTTTCCATAGGGAGCAGTTTGAAAAGGATAGCACTAAGTACTTTAAATTCTTAATAGTTTAGAGATTTTGCACAACAGAATCGACCAAATTGTCATAGATGATTTTTATACAATTGTCCGCGTTATATGAATCCTAATATAATGACTAAGTAAATTGTAAATATCCAAATAAATAAAATGTTTTAGCCTGATCAGGAAAATAAGCACCATTTTGGGGGATCTATTATTGCATGGCCATCTGAAAGACAGAGTGAAACACAAATTGACAGAGAAAAAAAAACACTTTGTCCTCGGGTTTTTACTTTTCTGGTCAGGGTTTATTTATCAACGTTCAAACCTTTACATAGCACCGATAAGAAACCTCAGGATTATGGGCATCCGAACGATTTTACCTTTTTCGTACAAGCAAACAGTAGCGCCGAATTTTAAGTGGTTTTACGTCAATTTAACTGACTTAGGCCCAGTTGCACGAAATAAATTTTAAAATGCGCAATCAATGTCAAAAATTGTATGAAATTTTGACACTTCTCGCGATTAAATTGCATAGCACTTAAATTTTAAAATTTATTTCGTGCAACTCGGGGATAAAGCCTTATTAGCTCTTCATCGAAAATGCATTATTTTCATGATTGCCCTACTGATATTATCTGTAACTTTGCAGCTGTAAGATATCATGGCTCATACAGTATTAAGTAAAAGCATTATCTGTTGCCTAACAAAATGTGTTGACTATTTTCATACTATTTCCTTTCGTTTATTGTCTCTTTGACACATGAAACAGTTATAGCAATAGCAAGGGACCAGAAAGAGACCACAAGGACCTTTATCTCCCTCAGGTCCCCCTCGCTATTGCTATATCTGTTTCATGTGCTTTCATGTGTCAAAGAGAAAATAAACCAATGGAAATAGTAGTTTCTGAACCTGTTAAAATAAGTCTAGAATAAAATTGTTGAATGTCAGATTTCTCTTTTAATTAAGTACCCTGCCTTTTTTCTTGGTTATCTAAAAAGGTCCCCTACCGAATTATTTGAGGTCCAAAATATAATGGTATAGGAGCTAGCAACGTTTTCGAGAAAGAATTTTAGGTGAGCTGATTTTGTGATATGTCGTCCTTCTTGCAATTTCGGTTAGAGTCTGGGCTGTCTGGCTGTTGGTAGCGGTTGCGTTCATCAGTGCGCATCCTACCTGTCCAGGTAATAATCCTGGATTTTAAAATCATTTTAGAAGGCGTAATTTTTAATTTTTTGTTTTTAAATAAGTCTACCTGACATACTATTTTTATTGCCAGACATTTTCGACATTGATAACTATGTGCCATACGCGATTTTTTATTTATTTTTTATAAAAATTTTAAAGTATTTTAGAATGTCTGTAATTTTAATATTATGTTATTTAAAGATAAGAAAAACTTAAAATAAATTTGCCAGACATTAATTCGATTGTTAAGTCTTAAATTAAAATGAAAAGGTCATGAAAAGTATTGCAGTATGATGTGAATTCGGCCCCATCATTTCGTAGCTGAACTTAAAAATGTGCAATTTAAAGAAGCTTTGATTAACTTTTTCATTGATCACTGGGGTAGTGAAGACATATTGCCTTTTATTGGTAAAAAAAACATTTACGTAAGTTTCAATAAATGTTATTCATACAAAGTGATATATAACAAAGTAATTAAAACTATTGAAGAATCATTATCGTGTGAAGAACACGAAGAAGCTGATTCTAGGATTATTTTTCATATTTGCCAAATCGATTTTGACGCAGACGTTGTTATACGCTGTTCTGATTCTGATATTTTAATTATACTTCTGGGAAATATGGATCACCTGAAAGCATCTTTGAAAATTTGGATAAATATGGGTGTTGGAAATCATCAGCGTTACATAAACATCAATGAATTACACCGAATTCTTGGTGACTCTTTATGCAAAGCTTTACCATGCTTCCACGCAATAACTGAATGTGATTACACGCCAGCTTTTTTTAGAAAAGGCAATGTTAAGCCTTTTAAAATATTAGAAAATTCTGAAGAATACCAGTTAGCTTTTAATAATATAATTACGGATGACGAAGAAGTACTTGAAACTACGTTTGTAACCCTGGAGAAATTTATTTGTCAAATGTATGGAGTTAAAAACTGTGCCAATGTTAATGATGTTCGATTTCATTTATTTTCAAGTACTTTTAAGTCAAATATTTAGATAAGAACTTCGACAAAAAAATTCGAAACTTTGACTCATCCAGTTTGCCACCCTGTAAAGCGGAATTGCAACAGCATTTATTGAGGGTTCGTTACGTGACGAAAATTTGGAGAAATGCTCACTCAAAACATCCAACATCTTTATCTCCAATGGCTTCCGGTAGGACCATAAACGGTGACAAATATTTATATTTATATTTATTTATTTATTGTATTACATAACCAGGAACACATTACAGAAAACTCCAATACGTTTCCCTGGGTTTTTCTTATCTTTTTATAACATAATATTAAAATTACAGACATTCTAAAATACTTTGAAATTTTTATAAAAAATAAATAAAAAATCGCGTATGGCACATAGTTAGCAATGTCGAAAATGTCTGGCAATAAAAATAGTATGTCAGGTAGACTTATTTAAAAACAAAAAATTAAAAATTACGCCTTCTAAAATGATTTTAAAATCCAGGATTATTACCTGGACAGGTAGGATGCGCACTGATGAACGCAACCGCTACCAACAGCCAGACAGCCCAGACTATAACCGAAAGTGCAAGAAGGACGACATATCACAAAATCAGCTCACCTAAAATTGTTACTTTTCAAACGTTGCTAGCTCCCGTACCATAATATTAAGTTTTCTTTTAACAACAGCAGTTCCAAGTTTAAAATGAAACAAGTGAATAAATAACAAGGCTTTATTCAACGAAAACAAGCAAAATTCATTCAGGTTGCATTGTAATTGCATTGCATTATAAAATTAAAAACTATCAGACTGCCGCGAGACCCGCAAGAACTGGTTTTCGCATTTTTTTCACAATATTTAATTACACAGTTAAGTCGTTCGTATGCTTTTTTGTTTGTTCCTTATGGAGAAGTTAATCTTTGAATCTTCTGGACCAAAATAAATACTTTTCTTACAGCTAATTCATTTATATTCCGACACGACGATACTTATCTACTTATGCCGACATTTCATAAGTATGTGTTAGCCAAGCTTATGTGAAAGAACATTTTGATTTTTAATTTTAAAATATACTACCCGTACCACTCATTTTTGCTAAGAACCATAGCTATTCCTGACTTGTCTTCCCAAAGTGTCGGCAGAGAGCTGAGAAAATACTTGTTTTTTCTCAGCTCTGTTGCTCGTTGCTTGGTCTCACAGCAGTCTGCAGTTAACTTAATACCTATAGCTACCCTATAGCTAGATAAATACTATTACATAAACAGCGTATCCTAATGACGATAACAAAATAAAAACAATTGACACAATAATTTTTGGGTCAAATGCTGAGCAAAGTAAAAATATAAATACACGATATCATTATAACATTTATCATCAATGCAAGACTACATTAAATCACTACTTTACTCAGCAATAAAATCCATAATATTTACAGATCGCGCTATCATGGTATAAACAAGTAAATAATTAATAAAAACGCAACTGCCTGTGGTAAAACCACTTTTTCCAAATAAAGCCTATGTTACTCGGAACGATCTAAGGATTCTAACGATTTCCCATACGTCCAAATCTGTTCAGCCGTTCAGTTCCAAGTTATGGTGGAATAAAGAAACTCACATACATACATACACCACGTTGTGGTTTCCGGTCTATGTAGGTATAGCCAATGAGCACCACCTTGTCATGACACTAATAGTTGTGACACTTCAGTGACACTTCAAGAGCGAGTAACGTTAAGTAAGTTACGGAGTGGCGGGAAGTGACGCCACTCGAGACAGACACCGCTATAAGTTGAGCACATCCCGCATGGCTTCCAAGGGGGTCACTAATGTGGTAGACCCAATGAGCACCACGTTGTCATCGCCATAGGTTATAACACTTCAAGCGCGAGTGCTGTCACAAAAGCTAAGGAATGGCGGGAAGTGACGCCACTCGAGACAGACACCGCTATAAGTTGAGCACATCCCGCATGGCTTCCAAGGGGGTCACTAATGTGGTAGACCCAATGAGCACCACGTTGTCATCGCCATAGGTTATAACACTTCAAGCGCGAGTGCTGTCACAAAAGCTAAGGAATGGCAGGAAGTGACGCCACTCGCGACAGACACCGCTATAAGTTGAGCACATCCCGCATGGCTTCCAAGGGGGTCACTAATGTGGTAGACCCAATGAGCACCGCGTTGTCATCGCCATAGGTTATAACACTTCAAGCGCGAGTGCTGTCACAAAAGCTAAGGAATGGCGGGAAGTGACGCCACTCGAGACAGACACCGCTATAAGTTGAGCACATCCCGCATGGCTTCCAAGGGGGTCACTAATGTGGTAGACCCAATAAGCACCACGTTGTCATCGCCATAGGTTATAACACTTCAAGCGCGAGTGCTGTCACAAAAGCTAAGGAATGGCGGGAAGTGACGCCACTCGAGACAGACACCGCTATAAGTTGAGCACATCCCGCATGGCTTCCAAGGGGGTCACTAATGTGGTAGACCCAATAAGCACCACGTTGTCATCGCCATAGGTTATAACACTTCAAGCGCGAGTGCTGTCACAAAAGCTAAGGAATGGCGGGAAGTGACGCCACTCGAGACAGACACCGCTATAAGTTGAGCACATCCCGCATGGCTTCCAAGGGTGTCACTAATGTGGTAGACCCAATGAGCACCACGTTGTCATCGCCATAGGTTATAACACTTCAAGCGCGAGTGCTGTCACAAAAGCTAAGGAATGGCGGGAAGTGACGCCACTCGCGACCGACATCGTTATAAGCTGAACACATCCTACATGGATTACACCGGGGGACGTGGTTGCCGATCTATGTAGGTATAACCAATGAGCACCACCTTGTCATGCCACCAATAGTTGTGACACTTCAGTGACACTTCAAGAGCGAGTAACGTTAAGGAAGTTACGGAGTGGCGGGAAGTGACGCCACTCGAGACAGACACCGCTATAAGTTGAGGATATCCCTCATGGCTTCCACGGGGGTCACGAATTTGGTAGAGCCGATTAGCACCACGTTGTCAACGCCACTGGTTATGACGCTTCTGTGCAACTGCTTGCACTCTTCGGCAGTGACACCACCCACGACGAACAGAATCACCGTCGAATTGTCTAGAGGGTGCTTTGACGTCTTCTTCTTGCTTGTCAGGATGCTGGAAAAATATTTTTAGCTATTAAATAAGACCCCACTTGTAGTTCTAAATGAGTAGGAATTGCCAAACACGCACTATGCTTTCGTAAAATAAAAATTTAAATAGCTGCCATTTTATTATAGTTACTCATAAGGAGACTTGATACAATTGTTGTTATTTGATGTCACACCATTCACATTCTTATCACACCCCACATCAATCTCGATATTCCCCACATAGTACCCCACATACATCAGACAGTTTTTACTGTGTGCAGACCCCGCATAACCTTTCCTTTTCCCCAGATTTCCAACGGCTACATAAATGCGTGATAAAGGCTCTTCTCACCATTTACAGTGGGGATAGCAGCTGTTATTCCCTTGGTGCATTTTCAGTCTCCCTCCCTCTTGTCCTTTAATATTACTGTTTTCATCTCATCTGTCACCCAGACCATGCTACTGAGCAAATACTATGGGCATTTTCTACCATTAAAAAGTCAGCCAGTACAGACAGAGATATAAACAACTCACTTGAGGCCAGTCCGCAGAAGTTCCTTGATGCCCTCGTTCCTGTGGCGCAGGTCGGAGAGCTCGGGCCGCTCGGTGTCGACCAGGTCGTCCACCAGCTGTTGCAGCACTCCGCGGTACTCGTGATATAAACAACTCACTTGAGGCCAGTCCGCAGCAGTTCCTTGATGCCCTCGTTCCTGTGGCGCAGGTCGGAGAGCTCGGGCCGCTCGGTGTCGACCAGGTCGTCCACCAGCTGTTGCAGCACTCCGCGGTACTCGTGATATAAACAACTCACTTGAGGCCAGTCCGCAGCAGTTCCTTGATGCCCTCGTTCCTGTGGCGCAGGTCGGAGAGCTCGGGCCGCTCGGTGTCGACCAGGTCGTCCACCAGCTGTTGCAGCACTCCGCGGTACTCGTGATATAAACAACTCACTTGAGGCCAGTCCGCAGCAGTTCCTTGATGCCCTCGTTCCTGTGGCGCAGGTCGGAGAGCTCGGGCCGCTCGGTGTCGACCAGGTCGTCCACCAGCTGTTGCAGCACTCCGCGGTACTCGTGATATAAACAACTCACTTGAGGCCAGTCCGCAGCAGTTCCTTGATGCCCTCGTTCCTGTGGCGCAGGTCGGAGAGCTCGGGCCGCTCGGTGTCGACCAGGTCGTCCACCAGCTGTTGCAGCACTCCGCGGTACTCGTGATATAAACAACTCACTTGAGGCCAGTCCGCAGCAGTTCCTTGATGCCCTCGTTCCTGTGGCGCAGGTCGGAGAGCTCGGGCCGCTCGGTGTCGACCAGGTCGTCCACCAGCTGTTGCAGCACTCCGCGGTACTCGTGATATAAACAACTCACTTGAGGCCAGTCCGCAGCAGTTCCTTGATGCCCTCGTTCCTGTGGCGCAGGTCGGAGAGCTCGGGCCGCTCGGTGTCGACCAGGTCGTCCACCAGCTGTTGCAGCACTCCGCGGTACTCGTGATATAAACAACTCACTTGAGGCCAGTCCGCAGCAGTTCCTTGATGCCCTCGTTCCTGTGGCGCAGGTCGGAGAGCTCGGGCCGCTCGGTGTCGACCAGGTCGTCCACCAGCTGTTGCAGCACTCCGCGGTACTCGTGATATAAACAACTCACTTGAGGCCAGTCCGCAGCAGTTCCTTGATGCCCTCGTTCCTGTGGCGCAGGTCGGAGAGCTCGGGCCGCTCGGTGTCGACCAGGTCGTCCACCAGCTGTTGCAGCACTCCGCGGTACTCGTGATATAAACAACTCACTTGAGGCCAGTCCGCAGCAGTTCCTTGATGCCCTCGTCCCTGTGGCGCAGGTCGGAGAGCTCGGGCCGCTCGGTGTCGACCAGGTCGTCCACCAGCTGTTGCAGCACTCCGCGGTACTCGTGATATAAACAACTGACTTGAGGCCAGTCCGCAGCAGTTCCTTGATGCCCTCGTTCCTGTGGCGCAGGTCGGAGAGCTCGGGCCGCTCGGTGTCGACCAGGTCGTCCACCAGCTGTTGCAGCACTCCGCGGTACTCGTGATATAAACAACTCACTTGAGGCCAGTCCGCAGCAGTTCCTTGATGCCCTCGTTCCTGTGGCGCAGGTCGGAGAGCTCGGGCCGCTCGGTGTCGACCAGGTCGTCCACCAGCTGTTGCAGCACTCCGCGGTACTCGTGATATAAACAACTCACTTGAGGCCAGTCCGCAGCAGTTCCTTGATGCCCTCGTTCCTGTGGCGCAGGTCGGAGAGCTCGGGCCGCTCGGTGTCGACCAGGTCGTCCACCAGCTGTTGCAGCACTCCGCGGTACTCGTGATATAAACAACTCACTTGAGGCCAGTCCGCAGCAGTTCCTTGATGCCCTCGTTCCTGTGGCGCAGGTCGGAGAGCTCGGGCCGCTCGGTGTCGACCAGGTCGTCCACCAGCTGTTGCAGCACTCCGCGGTACTCGTGATATAAACAACTGACTTGAGGCCAGTCCGCAGCAGTTCCTTGATGCCCTCGTTCCTGTGGCGCAGGTCGGAGAGCTCGGGCCGCTCGGTGTCGACCAGGTCGTCCACCAGCTGTTGCAGCACTCCGCGGTACTCGTGATATAAACAACTCACTTGAGGCCAGTCCGCAGCAGTTCCTTGATGCCCTCGTTCCTGTGGCGCAGGTCGGAGAGCTCGGGCCGCTCGGTGTCGACCAGGTCGTCCACCAGCTGTTGCAGCACTCCGCGGTACTCGTGATATAAACAACTCACTTGAGGCCAGTCCGCAGCAGTTCCTTGATGCCCTCGTTCCTGTGGCGCAGGTCGGAGAGCTCGGGCCGCTCGGTGTCGACCAGGTCGTCCACCAGCTGTTGCAGCACTCCGCGGTACTCGTGATATAAACAACTCACTTGAGGCCAGTCCGCAGCAGTTCCTTGATGCCCTCGTTCCTGTGGCGCAGGTCGGAGAGCTCGGGCCGCTCGGTGTCGACCAGGTCGTCCACCAGCTGTTGCAGCACTCCGCGGTACTCGTGATATAAACAACTCACTTGAGGCCAGTCCGCAGCAGTTCCTTGATGCCCTCGTTCCTGTGGCGCAGGTCGGAGAGCTCGGGCCGCTCGGTGTCGACCAGGTCGTCCACCAGCTGTTGCAGCACTCCGCGGTACTCGTGATATAAACAACTCACTTGAGGCCAGTCCGCAGCAGTTCCTTGATGCCCTCGTTCCTGTGGCGCAGGTCGGAGAGCTCGGGCCGCTCGGTGTCGACCAGGTCGTCCACCAGCTGTTGCAGCACTCCGCGGTACTCGTGATATAAACAACTCACTTGAGGCCAGTCCGCAGCAGTTCCTTGATGCCCTCGTTCCTGTGGCGCAGGTCGGAGAGCTCGGGCCGCTCGGTGTCGACCAGGTCGTCCACCAGCTGTTGCAGCACTCCGCGGTACTCGTGATATAAACAACTCACTTGAGGCCAGTCCGCAGCAGTTCCTTGATGCCCTCGTTCCTGTGGCGCAGGTCGGAGAGCTCGGGCCGCTCGGTGTCGACCAGGTCGTCCACCAGCTGTTGCAGCACTCCGCGGTACTCGTGATATAAACAACTCACTTGAGGCCAGTCCGCAGCAGTTCCTTGATGCCCTCGTTCCTGTGGCGCAGGTCGGAGAGCTCGGGCCGCTCGGTGTCGACCAGGTCGTCCACCAGCTGTTGCAGCACTCCGCGGTACTCGTGATATAAACAACTCACTTGAGGCCAGTCCGCAGCAGTTCCTTGATGCCCTCGTTCCTGTGGCGCAGGTCGGAGAGCTCGGTCCGCTCGGTGTCGACCAGGTCGTCCACCAGCTGTTGCAGCACTCCGCGGTACTCGTGATATAAACAACTCACTTGAGGCCAGTCCGCAGCAGTTCCTTGATGCCCTCGTTCCTGTGGCGCAGGTCGGAGAGCTCGGGCCGCTCGGTGTCGACCAGGTCGTCCACCAGCTGTTGCAGCACTCCGCGGTACTCGTGATATAAACAACTCACTTGAGGCCAGTCCGCAGCAGTTCCTTGATGCCCTCGTTCCTGTGGCGCAGGTCGGAGAGCTCGGGCCGCTCGGTGTCGACCAGGTCGTCCACCAGCTGTTGCAGCACTCCGCGGTACTCGTGATATAAACAACTCACTTGAGGCCAGTCCGCAGCAGTTCCTTGATGCCCTCGTTCCTGTGGCGCAGGTCGGAGAGCTCGGGCCGCTCGGTGTCGACCAGGTCGTCCACCAGCTGTTGCAGCACTCCGCGGTACTCGTGATATAAACAACTCACTTGAGGCCAGTCCGCAGCAGTTCCTTGATGCCCTCGTTCCTGTGGCGCAGGTCGGAGAGCTCGGGCCGCTCGGTGTCGACCAGGTCGTCCACCAGCTGTTGCAGCACTCCGCGGTACTCGTGATATAAACAACTCACTTGAGGCCAGTCCGCAGCAGTTCCTTGATGCCCTCGTTCCTGTGGCGCAGGTCGGAGAGCTCGGGCCGCTCGGTGTCGACCAGGTCGTCCACCAGCTGTTGCAGCACTCCGCGGTACTCGTGATATAAACAACTCACTTGAGGCCAGTCCGCAGCAGTTCCTTGATGCCCTCGTTCCTGTGGCGCAGGTCGGAGAGCTCGGGCCGCTCGGTGTCGACCAGGTCGTCCACCAGCTGTTGCAGCACTCCGCGGTACTCGTGATATAAACAACTCACTTGAGGCCAGTCCGCAGCAGTTCCTTGATGCCCTCGTTCCTGTGGCGCAGGTCGGAGAGCTCGGGCCGCTCGGTGTCGACCAGGTCGTCCACCAGCTGTTGCAGCACTCCGCGGTACTCGTGATATAAACAACTCACTTGAGGCCAGTCCGCAGCAGTTCCTTGATGCCCTCGTTCCTGTGGCGCAGGTCGGAGAGCTCGGGCCGCTCGGTGTCGACCAGGTCGTCCACCAGCTGCTGCAGCACTCCGCGGTACTCGTGCCCGGTACCCGACTCGCACGGCTTTAGCACTGAGTTGTACCTGAAAAAAATTGGTTGCCTGTAAAGTCGGTATACGGGCGAAAGTTTTGCGTGACAACGACTTTGAGTGGTAAAATAATTTTAATGTTTTATGTCTGTCTCTCTCGCTCTTAGGCGGGCTAACCATGCCCGAGTGGAAGGGACGCGTGCCTCTCACTCGCTCTCATTGTGAGCGCATAACGTGAGCGGAACGTAACGCAGTTTCTTGAAGTGTCACCCGGCAAACCAATTTATAAGACGTTGTGACGTCAAAACATTCATAATGTGATCGCCGATCGCGGAGCTGCCATTGCTATTTTCGTTTCCAATATCAATTAATGTAATTAGTAAGTATTGATAAACTGCCGGTATATGAGAAGTATCAAGAAATTGAATTAGTCATCAACTGGTAAACAGCACCATCAACACAGTCACAGGCAGAACACAGCAGCTCCGGCAGATTTTCTTGGATTTGTAATTATACTGATAGGTTCTTAGTTCTTACTTTCCTTTAGTTGGGGAGTTTCAAAAAAAATATTTAATTTTTTTCAATTACAAGTCTGCAAAAGTCATGGGTATTTTAAAATTTTTAATTTTCCACTAATAACTGGGACTCTTCACTCTATGAGGAAATTTTAAACCACAGAAGATAAAGTGAATGATCTTTTTCAGGAGCCTTGGGACCATTGTTTGTGAAAACAATTGTGGCATTTTTAATTCTTTGGTCAAGCGTGAGTTGTATAATATAGAAGTCGTCAAAATTTAATAAATGTTTAAAGTGAAAACCTCTTTAAGCGCGTTCGACATTTTTTGTGAAAGGAAAAGCCATTGAACACGCGACACTGTTAATGTTACCAACACCTCTGGATATAATATAACATCTGTGCATTACATTTTCACTTCTGTCCCACTTCTGAAGTGCCACTAGTTTTTTAAAACAAAACTTCTTCAGGCGAGTCGGGCACTTTTTAGATGGAAAACCATTGAACTCGCGATACCGTTACCGTTAACGACACCTCTATTTGAGTTTTCACTTTTGCCTGTAATTATTAAATTAGCTTTGAGCAAGGTTATCAATGTATCGGGAGGAAAAATGTCCCGACAACACGAACAAAGTTGGACAAATTTAAAACGTTACTTACTTTTGTAAATTCTTTCTCATATGCGAGATCTCCTTCAGTGTGCCCATCACATTCTTTGCTATCTGCTCGCACTCCTCCGGTGTTGCCATATGACCGGTGTCGCTCAGCAGTGTCCTGTGGTCCTCGAATATGGCAACACTGAGCGCCTGCTGTAGACTGTCCTCGTGCTGTTTCGTGAACACTACTTCTGTCCCCGTCAAAGAGTACACGTGTAAGAGAAGAGCGAGTAGATTTTCCAGCGGCAGATTTCTGTCTTTACGGGATCTTATTAGGTGGCTCATCTGTAATACAAAAGAAGACTACCGTGAGCTGTGGCCTGTGAAATGTGAATCCAGCGCCATTCCAGCGCCAGCAGTGCATAGCAAAGTCTGTTAACGGCCTACAAGTCGTATTTAAGTGATTTTGAATGCAGTTTTACGTAAAAACTATAAACACAATTACTTTCAAATTTACATGTCTTTAATCTAAAATCGCTTAGAAGCAGAAACACGATTGGATAAAATTTTCTGCATAGAAAGTTCTCCCAAAAGTTGCTCCAAAATCTCAGTTTTCCTGTTTTTTTATCAGAAACTACAATGGATGTAATTTTAATTTTTGTTTTAATGTGTCGGTAATAACGATAT